>BSBM01000020.1:14427500-24427500 GCA_027924585.1 Larix kaempferi | reverse complement strand
AATAAATCTTTAAATTAGGGACATTATAGAAACTCAATTCCGTTGCTCGATTTGTTTTTTATGTTCCCGATTGAAATTTGTCCAGTCACAAGTCTCCTTGAATGGCTTGAGGAAGCGAGATGAAACTCGCCATAAGTCATTAACCAAGGCTCAGATGGACAAACCATCAGTTTCATTGGAATCCTGACATCGAAGTACCGCAAGGAACACCCCTCTCTAGTGACTTGATGGACCAAACGTTTTCTTTTTTGATATTTTTCGCAACTAAGGTTTTGCTAAGTAACATGCAATAAAAATTTTGCATTATAGGCTAAGATTTTGAAAAGTGTGTCGAGCAAGGTTGTGGGAATCATGGTCATCTCGCCCTAGCCCAAACACACGGCTTGCAGTAGGTAACGAAACTCATTTATGTCCCTAGATTTCTTTTGTATGCCCTCTATTGAAATTTGCCAAGTGTCTCTGAATGGCTTTGAGGAGCGAGTTGAAACTTGCCATAACTCGGTAACTGGGGCTCGGATGGACAAACCGTCAATTCCATTGGAATCGTGACATCGTAGTACCACTTGGTACACACCTCTTGAGTGACTTCATAGACCAAAGACTGTCTATTTTAACGATTTTCTCAACTAGGTCTTTCATAAGTAATATGCAATGCAATTTCTGCATTATAGGCTAAGATTTTGAAAAATGTGTCAAGTGAGGGTGTGGGCATCGTGGTCATCTTTCCCTAGCCCAAACACACTTGTAAGAGGTAACGAAACTCAACTGTGTTGCTCGATTTCTTTTTTATGACCACGGTTGAAATTTTCCAAGTGTCCCTGAATGGCTTTGGCAAGTGAGACAAAACTCTCCATATCTCGATAACCAGGGATTGGATGGACAAATCGTCAGTTTCATTGGAATCGTGATATCGGATTACAACTAGGAACACCCCTCTCCGGTGAATTCATGGACCAAATGTTTTCTATTTTAACGGTTTTTGCAACTAGGGTTTTGCTAAGTAATATGCAATGCAATTTCTGCATTATAGGATAAGATTTTGAAATTTTTTCCAATTGAGGGCGTGTGCAGTGTGATCATCTCACCCTATCCTAAACACACCTGCAGGAGGAAACAGAACTCAATTATGTTGCTCGGTTCGTTTTTTATGCCCCTGTTGAAATTTTCTAACTGTCCCTAAATGACTTTGGTAAGGGAGTTGAAACTCGCCATAAGTCAAAAACCGGGGCTTGGACGGACAAACCGTCAATTCCGTTAGAATCATGACATCGGAGTACCACTAGGGACACCCCTCTCCAGTGACTTGATGGACTGAACGTTGTTTTTTTTACAGTTTTCACAACTAGGGTTTTGTGAAGTAACATGCAATGCAATTTCTGCATTATAGGCCAAGATTTTGAAAAATGTGTCAATCAAGGATGTGGGCATTGCGATCATCTCGCCCTGTCCCAAACACACATACAGGAGGTAACGGAACTCAATTTCGTTGCTCGGTTTGTTTTTCATGCCCCTGGTTGAAATTTGCCAAGTGTCCCTAAATGGCTTCGGAAGCGAGTTGAAACTGGACATAACTCGATAATTGGGGCTCGGATAGACAAACACTCAGTTCCATTGGAACCATGACATCACAGTACCGCTAGGAACACCTCTCTCCAGTGACTTTATGGAACAAACATTGTCTATTTTGATAGTTTTCGCAACTAGGGTTTTGTTAAGTAACATGCAATGCAATTTCTGCATTATAGGCTAAGATTTTGAAAAATGTGTCGAACGAGGGTGTAGGCATCATGGTCATCTCACCCTAGCCCAAACACACCTTTAGGAGATAACAAAACTCAATTTTGTTGCTCGGTTTGTTTTTTATGCCCTCGGTTGAAATTTGCCAAGTGTCCCTGAAGGGATTTGGTAAGCGAGTTGAAACTTGCCATAAGTCGATAATGGGGGCTCGGATGGACAAACCGTCAATTCCAATAAAATCGTAACATCGGATTACTAGGAGCACCCCTCTCCTCTGACTTCATGAACCAAACATTGTATTTTTTATGATTTTCTCAATTAGGGTTTTGTTAAGTAACATGCAATGAAATTTCTGCATTATAGGCTAGGATTTTGAAAAATGTGTCGAGCGAGGATGGGGGAATCATGGTCATCTCTCCCTAGCCCAAACACACTTGCAGGAGGTAACAAAACTCAATTCAATTTCTTGGTTTGTTTTTTATGCCCTCGGTTGAAATTTTCCAAGTGTCCTTGAATGGCTTTCGGAAGCATGTTGAAACTTGCCATAACTCGGCAAGCGAGGCTCAGATGGACAAATTGTCAGTTCCATTGGAATTGTGACATCAGAGTACTGCAAGGGACACCCCTCTCGAGTGACTTCATGGATTGAACGTTGTGAATTTTGACAGTTTCCGCAACTAGGGTTTTGCTTAGTAACATGTAATGCACGTAGGATAAAAGACAACCAAAATGCCTCGCTTTTCCGACGATTTTGGGTCCAAAACGGGTTAAAATTCTTGCTGGAAATTGTTATTTTCGCATTTTTGTATTTTCAGCAATTGGGATTGCCAACTCTAGACTAATTGCCCAATTTTAAAACTACCCAGATCGCTGAAATTCCGATCTGAGCACTCCAAATTGCGATTTTGACAAGAATTGCTCTGCCGGATTCCGGCAAGTCGGGGGCGTTTTGGTTAGCCCTTATACAGCTCCCATGTAATGCAATTTCTACATTATAGACTAAGATTTTGAAAAATGTGACAAGCGAGGGTGTGGGAATCGTGGTCATCTCTCCCTAGCCCACACACACTTGCAAAAGGTAACGAAACTCAATTCCATTGCTCGATTTGTTTTTATGCCCCCGGTTGAAATTTGTCAAGTGTCCCTGAATGGCTTTAGGAAGTGAGATGAAATTAGCCATAAGTAAAGAACCGAGGCTCGCATGGACAAAGCGTCAGTTTCGTTAGAATCGTGACATCGGATTATCGCAAGGACCACCCCTCTCCAATGACTTGATGGACCGAACATTGTCTTTTTTGACGATTTCGCAACTAGGGTTTTGTTAAGTAACATGCAATGCAATTTCTACATTATAGGCTAAGATTTTGAAAAGTGTGTCGAGCGATGGTGTGAACATCATCGTCATCTCACCCTAGCCTAAACACACATGCAGGATGTAACAGAACTCAATTTCGTTGCTCGGGTTGTTTTTTATGCCCTCGGTTGAAATTTTCCAAGTGTCCCTGAATGGATTTGTGAAGCAAGTTGAAACTCGCTATAACTCAGTAACCAGAGCTCAAATTGAAAGGTCGTCAGTTCCATTGGAATCGTGACATCATAGTACCTCTTGGGACACCCCTATTGAGTAACCTCATGAACCAAATGCTTTTATTTTGACAGTTTTCTCAACTAGGTCTAGCGTAACTAACATGCAATGCAATTTCTACACTATAGGCTAAGATTTTGAAAAATGTGCCAACCAAGGGTGTGGGCATTCTAGTCATCTTTCCCTAGCCCAAACACACCTGCAGGAGGTAACGGAACTCAATTTTGTTGCTTAGTTTGTTTTTTATGCCCACGGTTGAAATTTTCCAAGTGTCCTAAATGACTTTGGGAGGCAAGTTGAAACTTCGTAATCAGGGCTCAGATGGACAAACCGTCAGTTTCGTTAGAATCGTGACATTGGATTACCACTAGGGACACCCCTCTCTAACTACTTCATGGAACAAACGTTTTCAATTTTGATGGTTTTCGCAACTAGGATTTTGCTAAGTAACATGCAATGCAATTTCTGCATAATAGGCTAAGATTTTGAAAAAAATACCAAGCAAGAGTGTGGGCATAGTGGTCATCTCACCCTAGCCAAACACACCTGCAGGAGGTAACGAAACTCAATTCCATCGCTCGGTTTGTTTTTTATGTCGCCGGTTGAAATTCGCCAACTATCCATAAATGACTTTGGGAAGCGAGTTGAAACTTGCCATAAGTCGATAACCGGAACTCGGATGGACAAACCGTCAGTTCCATTGGAATCGTGACATCAGATTACCACTGGGGACACCCCTCTCCTGTGACTTTATGGAACAAACATTGACCTTTTTTATGGTTTTTGCAACTAGTGTTTGCTAAGTAACATGCAATGCAATTTCTACATTATAGGCTAAGATTTTGAAAAATGATTCGAGCGAGGGTGTGGGCATCGCATTCATCTTTCCTTAAGCCCAAACACACCTGCAGGATGTAATGGAACTCAATTTCGTTGCTCGGTTTGTTTTTTATGCCCCTGGTTGAGATTTGCCAAGTGTCCTTGAATGGCTTTGGGACGCGAGATGAAACTTGCCATAAGTCGATAATCGGGGTTTGGATGGACAAACCGTCAGTTCCATTGGAATTGTGACATTGGATTATTGGTAGGGACACCTCTCTCCAGTGACTTCATGTACCGAGCATTTTCTTTTTTGATGGTTTTTGCAACTAGGGTGTGGGCATCGTGGTCATCTCACCCTAGCCAAAACACACCTTTAGCAGGTAACAGAACTCAATTCCATTGCTCGGTTTGTTTTTTATGCCCCAGTTGAAATTTGTCTAGCGTCCTTGAATGTCTTTGGGAAGCAAGTTGAAACTCGCCATAACTCTATAACCAAGGCTCGGATGGACAAACCGTCAGTTCCGTTGGAATCATGACATCGAAGTACAATTTGAGATACCCCTCTCAAGTGACTTCATGGACCGAACGTTGTCTATTTTGATAGTAGGGTTTTGCTATGAAACTTGCAATGCAATTTATGCATTAAAGGCTAAGATTTTGAAAAATGTGTCAAAGGAGGGTGTGGGCATTTTGATCATCTCACCCTAGCCCAAGGTCACTTGCAGGAGGTAACGAAACTCAATTCCATTGCTCGGTTTGTTTTTTATGCCCTCGGTTGAAATTTGCTAAGTGTCCCTAAATAGCTTTGGGAAGCGAGTTGAAACTCGTCATAACTCGATAAGCGGGGCTGGGATGGACAAACCGTTAGTTCCCTTGGAATGGTGACATCAGAGTACATCTAGGGACACCCCTGTCCAATGACTTCATGGACCAAGCGTTGACTATTTTGACGATTTTCCCAACTAAGGTTTTGCTCAGTAACATGCAATGCAATTTCTACATTATAGGATAAGATTTTGAGAAATGTACCCAGCGAGGGTGTGGGCATCGTGTTCATCTCTCCCTATCCCACACACACCTACAGGAGGTAACGAAACTCAACTCTGTTGCTCGGTTTGTTTTTTATGCCCCAATTAAAATTTGTCAAATGTCCATGAATGGCTTCGGGAAGCATGATGATCTCGCCATAAGTCGATAATCGGGTCTCGAATGGACAACCCGTCAGTTCCGTTGGAATCGGGACATCGGAGTACTACTTGGGACACCCCTCTCCAGTGACTTGATAGACCGAACATTGTCTTTTTTGACAATTTTCGCAACTAGGGTTTTGCTAATTAACATGCAATGAAATTTCAGCATTATAGGATAAGATTTTGAAAAAGGTGTCGAGCGAGGGTGTGGGCATTATGGTCATCTCTCCCTAGCCCAAACACACCTGCAGTAGGTAATGGAACTCAATTATGTTCCTTGGTTTGTTTCGTATGCCCTCGGTTGAAATTTGCTAAGTGTCTCTAAATGGCTTTGTGAAGCGAGTTGAAACTCGCCATAACTTAGTAACTAGGGCTCGGATGGACAAACAATCAGTTTCGTTGGAATCATGACATCGTAGTACCACTTAGGACACCCTTTGTACATTAAGGCTCAACTAGGTCTTTCATAAGTAATATGTAATGCAATTTATGCATTATAGGCTAAGATTTTGGAAAAGGTGTCAAGCGAGGGTGTGGGTATCGTGGTCATCTTGATCTAGCTCAAACACACCTGCAGAAGGTAACAAAACTCAATTATATTGCTTGGCTTGTTTTTTATGCCCACGGTTGAAATTTGCCAAGTGTCCATGAATGGCTTTGGGAAGCTCTCCATAACTCTGTAACCAGGGATCGGATGGACAAACCATCAGTTTCGTTGGAATCGTGATATCGGATTATAACTAGGGACACCCCTCTCTAGTGAATTCACGAACCGAATGTTTTCTATTTTGACATTTTTCGCAACTAGGGTTTTGTTAAGTACCATGCAATGCAATTTCTGCATTATAGGCTAAGATTTTGAAAAAATTTCCAAGCAAGGGTGTGGGCATCGTGGTCATGTTACCCTATACTAAACACTCCTGCAGGAGGTAACAGAACTCAATTATGTTGCTCGGTTTGTTTTTTATGACCACAGTTGAAACTTGCCATTTGTCCCTGAATGGCTTTGGTAAGTGAGTTTAAATTTGCCATAAGTCAAAAACCGGGGCTTGGACGGACAAACCATCAATTCTGTTGGAATCGTGACATCGGAGTGCCACTAAGGACACCCATTTCCAATGACTTGATGGACTGAACATTGTCTTTTTTTACGGTTTTAGCAACTAGGGTTTTGCAAAGTAACATGCAATGCAATTTCTGCATTATAGGCCAAGATTTTGAAAAATGTGTCGATCAAGGGTGTGGGCACCGCAGTCATCTCGCTCTATCCCAAACACACATACAGGAGGTAACATAACTCAATTTCGTTGCTCGGTTTTTTTTTATGCCCCTTGTTGAAATTTGCCAAGTGTCCCTGAATGGCTTTGGGAAGCGAGTTGAAACTCGCCATAACTCGGTAACCAAGGCTCGGATGGACAAACTATCAGTTCCACTGGAACCGTGACATCGGAGTACTACTAGGGACACCTCTCTCCAGCGACTTCATTGACCGAATGTTGTCTATTTTAAAGATTTTTGCAACTAGGGTTTTGCTAAGTAACATAAAATGCAATTTCTACATTATAGGCTAAGATTTTGAAAAAAATTCCAAGCGAGGGTGTGGGCATCATAGTCATCTCGCCTAAGCCCAAACACACCTGCAAGAGGTAATGAAACTCAATTTTGTTGCTCGGTTTGTTTTTTATGCCCCTGTTGAAATTTGCTAAGTGTCCCTGAATGGCTTTGGGACACGAGATGAAACTCATCATAAGACGATAATTGGGGTTTGGATGGACAAACTGTCAGTTTTGTTGGATCGACACCCCTCTCCAATGACTTCATGTACCGAACGTTGACTTTTTTGACAGTTTTCGCAACTAGGGTTTTCCTAAGTAACATGCAATGCAATTTCTGTGTTAGAGGCTAAGATTTTGAAAAATGTGTCGAGCGAGGGTGTGGGAATCATACCTTGCAGCATGACATATGTTCTTTAGACTGGACATCTCACTTGTATTGGCTTGTGAGGATTATGTATATTGCTTATAAGGGTTTGTGCCCACATAGTATTATTTACCTCCCTAACCTCTCATATAAATAGAGTAGAGAGAGACTTTGATTCTTGTCACTGACGTTTTGTCTTGTGATGAAGATAATATTGAAAACTGTGTACATGAGTGCAAGAGCATTCCTCTACCAATCAAAGATACAAATAATAGCAAACCAACAACCAAACCTCACTAATATACTCAACAAAATTAGAAACAAGGATAATTTAAGGGATTCAAGAAACATGTCACATTGCCAATTCAGTAGCTTTTATAAGAACTTGGTTAGGGTAATGGACAGGACAGCTATGAGTATTTGGTCGTTGGCATTGTGTGTGATTTATCTTGTTCTCGGAGGAAGGTTCCTGTCTTGATTTCCCAACAACAGTCCTCTTATCAACACCAAGAAAGCACATGAATATTCCACAAACCCCAAGCAGAAGAAGTGTAAATGGCTAATTAAGAAGTGTACAAGGCCATACAGTCTAGAATATTGTTGTGGGAGTGTCATTGAAGGCAACTCTTGCTAAGCCGAAGTTACAACAGCCTAATATGGCTCAATTGCCAATGACTCTTCAATGCAAGCATATGGTGGCAAGTGTCTTTAAACTTGCCCTTTTTTCAGTTTATCTGTCTTAAAGAATGTCAATTTAAATAAATGATAGTACTTAATGGATGCCAATTTTTCTTTTGTAAAATGCAACAATGCTCACAATTTTTATCAACATTGCCACACCACAAGTAGAAGAAGTGTAATTCTCAATATTTATGTGCATGAATATACAATCTCAAGCTAGCAGAAATTGGAAGCAGATGCATTGTGCAAGCAACTACAATCCTACGGTCAAAAGATCCAGAACAGAAGAATTATGATCCTGGCACACTCGTCATCTTATAACAAAGAGATCATAAGTTATTGGTTGACATCATGGCAAATATTGCAACATATAACTGGGTGATGTATTGGTTGGCAGGTGTAGTATGATGGTAATCTTCAAAACCTGAGTCTTTCAATACTACAACTGGTCAAGTTTTATCCTCATGCATGGCTTTGACCATTTATGTTATTGTCAGAGAAAATTTAGTGTCTTTGTAAGATCTCATTGTTGTCAACCTGCTAGATGTTGCTTTTCCCTTGTACATTGTTTTTTGTGAACTATGATGTTATTCGTTCTCTTTACTTTTTTTATGATATAAAAGAAATAATAAACGTCTATAAAATTTAAATTATATGCACCTTACACCTTTAATGGTGTCTCTCAAACATACATTCACTGGGAGTCATGAACTACGCTAAGAGTGACCTTCCCTGAACTACATATATTCACAGGCCATGCCGAGAGTCATTTTAACATGCTGTGATGTCAAGTAGGGAAACCAATGTACATGTACAACCATAACAGACACAAAGGAGTGGAAAGAATGGAATGCATTGTGTTAAACTTGGTAAGATACACTACAATAGGCCATCCTAAGATAGGTTGTCAACACATCAACTCCTGGTATATTAATTATTGTCCTACAAGCCTGTTATTGTGGTTTTTCTATCTAACAATAATAACATTACAATTGGTCAGATGATAGTCACATAACACCATTAGTGAGCACGCCATTATTAACATCCATGTGCCACATGCTAGCATTTACAGTAAATGTTGGAGCTCATTATTTGCTCCTCTGACATAAATGGTGACAGCTAGGGCACAAGGTACTCACTGTTAAATGTCAAAAATGTAGGGTATTTTTGAACTTTTGCTACAAGTGCAAGTGGATGAGGGATGCTCAGATTTGTAACCCAAATATCAGTCCTCAAACTGATGGTATTTGAAAGGATTTATCTCAGTCCTAGGCACACTCAGGAACAGTTCTAAGCAGTAGAGAAACTAACAACATTTGCAAGTAGGAGCAGTCTGCAGGCCATTGTCCAAATTTCTGAGCAAGTAAAGCAGGCAGCCCTCAAATTCCTTGAGAGGGAACCCTGTCTCACACTTTCCAGCATTTCTGATGACATAATTTCTGGAAAGATATGGCAATGGTTGGTAAAGCATCTTGTCATTTATTATTTGAACCATATTCTTGGTGAGAAGAAAATGCTCGATTCTCAACCAATTTATTCTTCCTTGACTAAATATTCCTAGAAGTTTATCTCATACTGTTGTAGAAAATACACCAAGTAATTCTAGAAAATTCAACCAGGATGTTGATCTTCATGATACCTTCTTGCTGGGAAAAAACTGAATGACAACAAACTCAAACTGCTCTTGCACAGGACCAATTTCAAATCCTTATTCAGCTCAACAACCCACATCTAGATATAATCAATCCATACTCTATGATGCATGGAGCTCCATCTTCCCAAATGGGTATCTACTAGCACAGCCATATAACTCGTGGCTGATGAACACCGATAGGTTACAAGTTAAGTGCCATGAACAAGTTATCTATTACTTGTTCTCTATGCTTAGTTGTAATGACCTGTTGTCTATGCCTCAGCTACCTGTTACTTTCTTTACGTAAATGGGCTGTTTGTCACTACCTGTTATCCATGCATGAGCTACGAGTTATCCATGCATCAGCTACCAATTATTTTGTATATTTCTTTTTTTCTATATAATTGTTTATTTCAAATTTTGGACGACGACCATAAAATCAATCTGGACTGTACACTTACCCCATCCTCCTTTAATCTAGGAAAAGCATAGATGGTAGTCCACCCCAAATTCTAATATATAAACACCTATCAGTACAATTATTTGCGAATGTTTGGGCGAATTGTGTACCAGAATTCATCAATTCCAGGGAGGTTGTGCAACCGCACTTGTGTGAAAGGCACTATGTAAAGGAGCAACGCTTGATTCCTGACAAACAATCGGGTAAGAGCTCTTACTTTTTAAATGTTGTGGATTTTAATTAAATATTTTGTTTCTTAATTGTCATGGAAGAATCTATGACCCCAAAGAGGTTGAAATTCAGTCAAGGCCCGTGTCCACCTGTAAAATGCTTGGGTGTTACACTTTCTGATGCAGGAGCATCATGTAAAAGTTGTAATTTTCCTAAGTTTTCAATAGGTTCTAGCCTCTAGAGGATCCTAGAAAGTCCACGTAGGGGGGTTTGTTTTGCCATATAATGTAACAGATTTGCCATTTTAGCATAAAGTTAGAGAAGTTGAGAACTTATTGAGACATCAGGGATTTGTTATCTAAACTTGGAGGATACTAATCTTCCTTTGTGATTTGAATTAATCACCAGTTTATTATATTCATAAAGCTGTTGAGTAAAGGATAAGGAGAGGAGGTTGGAGAGAGAAATTAAAAAAAATGGCCAAGGCCTTGACGCCAAGAATGAGAAATCAAGCCAGAGAAATGATATGTATTAATCTGTTGATGATTAATTGAATGTATGAGGGATTGACAGGAAACTCCTGTAGGTTAATAGAATTTGCTCTCTGTCATGTATTCTATAGTGATTTTAAATGAACTATATTCTGTTTTTGTGCAAGGGAAAAAGAGCAGCTCTCTTTCAGCGTTGGGGTTTAAATTTCACGTCTTATTTGATAGTATTTAGTATGGATTCTCTGAATTTTTTTTGTGTAAATGATTGAGTGCAAACTTCAGCGATCTACTTAGTTTCCCATTCAGTTCACTGTATGGGAAATAGCATATTAATCTTCAGCAACATTTATGAATTTTTTGCTCTGTTCCAGTGATTGAACATAATTTGTGTGCTATGTTAATGATATTTCCAGCAATCAGGTTAATTAAATTTATGGTGATTTGCAACAGTCAAAAAGGGAATTTATACGTTGTGTTCTAGTAATCAAGTGTAAACTCAGGCGTATAATAGTTGAACACTGTCAATCAATTGATGTGGAACGAAGAACAGCAAACCGAACTTGTGCAAGAAGAGGGAATTGGATTGCATAGAAGTGCGCTCTGCTTCTAATTTACTGCTATGATAAGTTGATCCATTAGAGTGAATCAATCCATCACTTGAGAAGCTGTAATGTGCACACTCAAATCTTTAATGTAATGATTGAGTTGGAATGTATGTGCAGCGTTGGATAGACAATTGAGAACATGATAACATCAGGTGATTGAGAGGATTGTTCTAAATCTGAAGCGAAGATATCTGGTAATGTTTCCAATACTCTGTTTTCCAAACTTCTACAGGATCTGGGATCAAGCTGTTGTCAGACGATGTACTGTTAACTGCCACGCTTGAATTGTGAATTGCTAGGTCATTTTTAGGGTTCATTTAGAAATGCTTTTCTCTTTCGTTCTCTCCCGGGCCCTCTCCCTTGCGTTGGCTCTACGCTCAAGTTTTTCTTGGGGATTTATTAATCCCACAGATCTGGCGGTTATCAATCCGGAATCCCTTGATTGCTCAACATACACATTACTGTGTGTGACAGAGTTAATGCTTTCTCTGCAGCCTTTTTTGCTCAATGTTGGGGCCACTTTCTCCGCATTGCAAAGATATTGTGTACATTGCAAGTTATCAAAATAGAACAAAAGGGCCATTGATCATTTTCGTCTTCCCATTCCAATCCCAAATCGCTGGCGTCGAAGCAGGTATTAATAAGGCCTGAATCGTCGACAACTCCAGTTCCCGAGTCGTGTAGATAGTCGTGAAAATGAAAGAGTTCTGGTAATCCATCGATTGCAGACTGGGACTGATTAAGAAGCCATTCTACTGTTTACTGGGCTGGTCAAAGCCAAGCCTATGATGCAGCTCAAAAAACTTGCTGGCCGTCTCCGGTGATAATCTTATTCTTCGATCTCTTACTCCTTTTGAAGTCAATACTTTACTATGATTGTTATCGGAAGGACATGGAATCCGAGACGCGTCCATTCTGTGCCCTTCTTACTGGAATACAACCAGTCCACCTTAAAATATGAATGTAAAATTATTTTCATTGAAATAGCAAATGCTTTTATGTGAACCCTAGGAATAACATATGCTTTTCTGTGAACCGTAGGAATGTAATCAATCATTCAAAACAAGTACTTATTTTAGCTGAGCCCACACACAGCCGGCCTTTTCAGAATCTCAGAAATAGAAAGGAATTATGTTTTAAGATATTGTTTCATGATCTGTCCCAACTTTCTTTTCCTGCAATCAAAGGAAGACAGACTGAACCTAACAAGGTAACTCTGGGGAACTTGTGTTTACCCCAGCACAGATCAAATCATGTATTGGGTTCAGAAAATCTTCATATCCAGCAGGATCTTACTATTTACAGAGCCTATTCATTCCTTTGAAATCCAAGATTAGAGAAGAGGAAGCCATCATGAGCTCACTTACCTTATTGATCCAAGAAGACGAGCGATTCAGACCCAAAATTATGTGACAGCCATGACTTACATGGAGAAGAGCAAACAACAAATGTAGCTTGCTGCCTGCAAAAAGAGTAAAAGCAGCGAAAAGTATCCACCTACTCTCTGGAGATTAGATTTATAATTGGTCATGTTATCTATGAAGCCTTGGATTCATGCTTAGCGTCACTCCCGAAAAACTAAGCAAATCGATGGCGTCCTGAGAGGATTCGATCCAGAGTCTTCCTGTCCTGAAAGGTACGTACAACCAACAATCCGAGGAGGAAATGGGCGACAATGACTGCAATAATTATTCATATTCAAATACTCTGTTTTTTCCATTTATATGAATGCACTCTTCTACTCAATGATGTCGATGCCTGAAGGTACTGTTGGGGTTTGACTGATAATACAATTTGACAGAGAAGGTAAAATCCCGTGTGCATAGATAAAGGTCATAATCCCTTAGTAGGGCAAATGAAATAGGGTTGCGTTCTAGCCGAGTGACAATTTTTAAGTTGTGTCGAGTTGTTGACGAGACCTGAGAAAGATATTCATTATTAAACCTGAAATCGATGAGATGCAGCTGATCCGACTTGATTGTTGTAAGGGTTGGAGAATTGCAGGCTTGAATTTGACAAGGGGATAGATTGCAGGAGAACAATCTTGTAGTTGTAAAAGTGTTTTGTCATCGCTCACAGGATTCCTGTAATGCTTATTGGTTTCCTGTAAGTTAGATTCATTCTCTTAATTTGCAGGTTGCTATCAATTAATTATTTGAGAATGCAAATGTGCTCCATATTTGGGGTTTTTTTCCACACAGTCCTGTTAGATCTGCTAGCATTTAGTAATGCTATTGTTGATATTTGATAGCATTTGGGGTCGAGTATTGGGTGCATTCTATTGTGGATGTTTTAGCACGGAGATTTAGGTTATTGGAATATTGAAACTAACAAGTTTGGATTGAGCTCAGTCATATATTCAGATTGTAGATGAGACAGGTTTGGATTGAGCTTAGCCTCCCATGCACATCTAAATTTTTAATATTATTTTTATTGTGTTTCCGAGCAATGCATCTGCCATTATTCCTCAAATATTCCTCCCAAATTATGGACTGCGAACTTTGAGTTTGAAATAAAGTTAAGACTAATAATAAAAGATAAATCTAACATCAACCCATTATAACTTTTCCACAATAGATAATGAAAAGAAATTTCCTTGGAGTCTTCTGTAATTCAATTTCAAAAAAAGGTAATTCAATTTCCAAAAAATAATGCTATCTGGAGCGCTACTTTCCTCTACTCAGCAATCTCCCTATCAATAGAGTCCATATCGGCTCCAGCAGGCTTGGTGGAGGGTCAGCCAACTTTGGGAGGTCCCGAAGAAGCCTCTTTCTCCATGGCGCTCATGGTTGACAAGTGAAACCTTGTTCAAAACCCTGTGTGTCTCGAAACATCTTTTAAAAATGCAGTAATGGCATTCAAATGGAGTACTTAATAAAATATGTGAAAAAAAATACAATTCTTGTGTGGTTAGGAGGGATCCGCAAATAAATTGTGAGCAGGAAATACGGTATGGCATGAAAGGGATTTGCAAGAAAATTATGAGCATGAAATACAGAAAAGGAAACATAGGAATGCTTCAAATTAGAGTTTCCGCTTTGTCTTTACATGTGAAGCGATTCCATAATTATTATTTAAAAAAGTCTAAGGTTTTATTTATTTAGTCTAAGCTTTTAAAAATTCAAAGGTTTAGTGTTATGTGTATTAAGAATCTAGAGATTTAGTTTATTGGGGTTTAATTTTTTTTTTTAATATAAAAAAAATTTACACCTCGAGAAATTGTATCATCTCAATGCTTAATATATTTGGGTTTAAGATGTTTTTATTATGAGTCGACACGGAGTTTTTTAATTGATTTTTTATTTTTGATAAGTTATGAGTCCACATGGAAACGTAACGTGACAAATGTGACAACATCTCCTCATATTGGGTTGGAAGCACCGAGAGTAACAAACATGACAACATCTCCTCGTATTGGGTTGGAAGCACCTCGCTACTCTCAATGCTACAAATCTCAACATTGCAGGTGAAGCAAAAACATATAATTGTATGTTTCTCGTAGCATTGATCCTTTAACTGTTAAAAGGCCAAAGGCTAGAAGAATGGACACTATTTTTGGCAAATGTTTTGCCATAAGAACTACAAAGGGTACCACCTAAGACAAATGTAGGTTTCTCTAAACATTTGGTGCCAGAAGCAAAACGTGTCTGCGGTGTTAGAAAAAACACCATATATACAAGACAAAAAATTCTACTAGATTAAAAGCTAAGCATAGATTTACTTCTCCTTGCAATCTATGTAAGAGGAACCAACATCTCTGATTGGGACCCTAGATAAGTAGATATAATATTTATTTTAAGAAGATGGAGCTTAGCACATACAAATTTTTGGACATATAAAAAAGCAATGATGAACTGAGAGAGGGAGCATGGTTGGCTACTTAGCAATGGTGGTGCTGGCCTAATGAAGGAAGAAACCATTATATTGAGCAACATCGATGTAGGAATCATAGTTTTGCATGTCAGTGCTAACAACAAGCCAACCTCCAAACTATGCAACCTACCTTCATAATTATGCAAGCTGACAATGTGGTTGTGTTAGATGAAAAGCTATCATATGAAGGCTAACACGAGTTAGTTTTCATTCCCTATGCAATGTTGTTAGAAGGAAAGCTAACCTGAGTTAAATTCCCTTCATGGTGCAATGTCTTTGATGACAATGTGGTTGTTTTAGATGGAAAGCTAACATATGAAGGCTAGCACGCATTAGATTTCATTCACCGTGCAATTTTGTTAGAATGAAAGCTAACCCGAGTTGGATTTCCTTCATGGTGGAGTGTATTTGATGGCAATGTGGTTGTGTTAGATGAAAATATATCATATGAAGGCTAACACGTGTTAGATTTCTTTCACCGTGTAATGTTATTAGAAGGAAAGCTAACCTGAGTTATATTTCCTTCATGGTGCAATGTCTTTGATGAAAATGTGGTTGTTTTAGATGGAAAGCTAACATATGAAGGCTAGCACGCATTAGCTTTCATTCACCGTGCAATGTTGTTAGAATGAAAGCTAACCCGAGTTGGATTTCCTTCATGGTGGAATGTATTTGATGGCAATGTGGTTGTGTTAGTTGAAAAGCTATCATATGAAGGCTAACACGTGTTAGTTTTCATTCACTATGCAATGTTGCTAGAATGAAAGCTAACCTGAGTTAGATTATCTTCATGGTGCAATGCCTTTGATGACAATGTGGTTGTTTTAGATGGAAAGCTAACATATGAAGGCTAGCACGCATTAGTTTTCATTCACTATGCAATGTTGTTAGAAGGAAAGCTAACCTGAGTTAAATTCCCTTCATGGTGCAATGTCTTTGATGACAATGTGGTTGTTTTAGATGGAAAGCTAACATTTTCTGTACAGAAGTAAAAAAACTTCTTGATATTCAAAGGATGAATCAAAGAATTTACAGTAAAGCCGAAAATGGCACATTTCAACCTATAAGCCAGTCAATACATGTCTTGTCCTTGACAATTAAGCATTCTACACTAAGCCGATACAATAAATGAAGGCTAGCATGCATTAGCTTTCATTCACTGTGCAATGTTGTTAGGATGAAAGCTAACCCGAGTTGGATTTCCTTCATGGTGGAATGTATTTGATGGAAATGTGGTTGTGTTAGATGAAAAGCTATCATATGAAGGCTAACACGCGTTAGTTTTCATTCACTATGCAATGTTGTTAGAAGGAAATGTAACGTGAGTTAGATTTCCTTCATGGTGCAATGCCTTTGATGACAATGTGGTTGTTTTAGATGGAAAGCTAACATATGAAGGCTAGCACGCATTAGCTTTCATTCACCATGCAATGTTGTTAGAATGAAAGCTAACCCGAGTTGGATTTCCCTCATGGTGGAATGTATTTGATGGCAATGTGGTTGTGTTAGATGAAAAGCTATCATATGAAGGCTAAAACACGTCAGCTTTCTTTCACCGTGTAATGTTATTAGAAGGAAAGCTAACCTGAGTCAAATTTCCTTCATGGTGCGATGTATTTGATGACAACGTGGTCGTGTTAGATGGAAAGTTGACATTGTTAACAATAAAATTAACACCTTTAGTCAAGTGACGGAAGAAGCGCATTTTTACCATGCACCTGCAGCAGGAAGACATGACACAAGTTCATGCAGAGATGAATCCTCTCTAAAAAATGCATTAATTGTGCTTAAATCATTCTAAATGGTGCAAAAAGCCTAAAAACTATGAAAAGTGGGTTTTCAAGCTAAAATAATCTAAATGGATTATCCCACACTCAAAAGAGAAACCTAAGGCACATTTCCCAATGCTATATAAGAAAGGCTTTGGGGCATGGTAAAGACACACAAAGGAAGAGCAAAGGAATGCTAAAGATTCTGAAGGAGGAGAAAAGGCTCAAATTCTTCAAAAGCAAGGGTGAAGGAAGGGAAGCTCATGTCAATGGAGGAAGGATTCATATCTAATGCCATGGTAAGGATGTACTTCTCCATTGTTCTACTATGAATAGATTCAAGTTTCTACCATCTATGAGTTTGAATTTAGCTTATCATGCATGAATTTAATTCTTAATAGTCTTTAGATCTTAACGAGTTTTGATTAATGAATCTAGATCTTTGGAAACTTGTGATAATCTTTTCATAATGCTGACGTAGAGACTCACCATATCTTAGAAAAATAGTCAAACTAGTGTAGACATGTCCCTGCACTAAACACTACTATTAGACATATGAAGGCTAACACGTGGTATCTTTCATTCACCGTGCAATGTTGTTAGAAGGAAAGCTAACCCGAGTTAGATTTCCTTCATGGTGCAATGCATTTGATGACAATGTGGTTGTGTTAGATGGAAAGCTAACATATAAAGGCTAACACGTGTTAGCTTCCATTCATTGTGCAATTTTGTTAGAAGGCTAAGGCTAATTTATACCTACAATGTAAGCCCGAGGTCAAAGAAGTAACAATGATTGTTGAATTTATTGGCAAGATGCTCAAAAATTGAGAATGAGAACAAAAGAATGATTGCATCATGGCTTGCAAATGAACAAGAGATACGAAAGTGGCAATGTTCTTGCAACATTGCCAACATGCTATTCAGAAATATGAAGATTACATCTTATAAGCTACATAATCGTTGGGACGAAATTGTTTGAAGCCTTATGAGAATATGGGTTCCTCAAACATTCACAATTATTTATAAAATAATGTAGATATAAATAGGTACCAAATGACAAGGCAGTTGTCAAATCCTCTGTCTATTATATGTATTGAAATGAAACCTTGCTAACGATAAAAGTTTCATTGCATGATCTACACAGATAATGGCAATAAACCAGTATCTTATAAGTTTATGTTTAGAGACCAAAACATAATACGAAAGAGATCAACTATTGTTTAAATCATGCACACATCCTAAAAGAAACTCTTTCCATCTCATCCAAGTTGATTGATCAACCAAAATGACTAATACCGTGCTTCTAGATGGGAACATGTTCACACAACCCATATACAATATGTATATAATATCTTGGACTGCAATAATCCATAATCCAACATATCATAACAGATGACAAAATATGTAATTCCCATATTTTGTTTTAATAATTTGAATATGGTTGTGAAACTCGTCAATGCCATATGTGTACAATATCTCAGAGAGCAAGAAAGAAAAGCACGTCATGAAACCCAAAACTTCAGCCACGGATAAGATAAAATTTACAGCAACTGAGAAGTAGTACACAACTCCCAACATATTGATGAATAGAAACCCATGCACTTCTTTCAAAGGGTTGAACTTGATCATAGTGAACCTAGTGAGCGCGACTGCGAGAGCACTAATCAAATATTGTTCAATGCATAACTCATTATCACCCATTTCTTTCCACCTTCCCACCTCCTATGTTGCTGCTTCTTCATAGCAATCTTCTTTTTCGACCTGCAATTTCCAATGGCCATAAATTAAGAAAAAACTTGCATATCAACCTTACAATATTAAACAATTACAACTTTAACCTTTATATTTAAACTGCCCTGGATTTTAAAATTCTCATGATGCAGGAAAAAACAATTGAAAGTTACATTAATTGGTCAACATATTCGAAACTTAAAATAAATCCATAATATTACGATTCAAAGGAAGCATTCTCGTATAATTAAACTCTGCAAATACATCGACTGCACCTTACCAGTGAATGTGAGGTCGGCCTTTATCTCCCCACAATAAGTCTTGTCTTACCAGTGAATGTGAGGCCCACTTCTATCTCCCCACAATAGGTCTTGTCTAGAAGGATGACGATGTAGGGAATCGAGGGTAGGTTTCCTTCCATGAATAATGCCTCCAATGGAACACTATGCACCACAATCATGAATTATAAGAAATAAAATGAAGCTAAAATAACATTGTAAAAATATGGAAGAATGCAAGCTTTAAGAAAATGGCTGAGATTGCAATGATGGGGACTCGTATGCACCTTTCTTCTCCAACGAAGCCATCCGCGTTTGCAAGTATCGTTGTCCATTGTTTTTAAGGTAAGGTCGGTAACCCACTCGGATATACTGAAAATAAATTGCTCTTTCCATTCTGGATTGCTACCTCCACCTGCAATGCTCAGAGATCTTGATATATATATATATATATATATATATATATATATATTTTCAAACAAGATTTTTTAAAATCTCATCTTTCCACCAATATTCCAGGGGACTCGGTCATGATTAAAACCTCACTTTAAAATCTACCTTAAAAGGATGTTTTCACATAGATTAAGATAGCCTAGTAAATTGAATTTTGTTATTGTTTGAAAGGTATTTAAACCCTGAAGACCTATAAACAAATTCAAGAATGTTAAGTCCTCGCACCATGTACTAATGGAAGACCAAGGATACTTTTGGCACGTGCTAGTAGTAGATCAATTATGTTCTCAACAATAAATCTGATACATGTGCACACACTGCTCAAAACACATGAATGTGCACACCCACAGGATGCAATGCTGCTCTTCTATTGCTGAGTTCGGAAGTGGATGATGAGTACGGATATGTTGTTGCTGATCTTTTAAACTGACCTCTTTTGTTGTTGATTTTTGTTCCTAGTGTTCTTTTCATTAGAAATCCGGTGGAAGAAAAATTAGGCCTCAAATAAAGGAATGAAGCGTCAACGATTTGCTCAAGCCAGCTAAAGGCCATTCATTGCAGGAATTTAAGATCCCATTTATGGATCATTTTGTATTTGGGATGTCATGTGATATTTTGTTTAATGCATGCATCTTCGAATCCATAGATAGCCATGCCTACTTCTCTTAATTCGTGAGCCCTCTTCAAATCCCTTCGCCTTCTTTGCTCTTTGGGAAAATATAGCACACTGGGATATTGCACGCTGGACTTCACAAAATCATCTTTCAAACCATATAACTCAATAAAATAACATTTTTTTCCTTTTTTTTACAAAAACAGTTATAATTTGAATTAAAAAATTAAAAAAACTAGCTGCAATAGCACAGGACAAAATTACAAAATCAGCCTCAATGACCTAAATTCTATCTTCTAGAGACTAGATCTAAATCGAGATCAAAGTAAGAATAGAGAAACTCAAATCGATTACAGAGTGACATATTGAATGTTCTGCATGTTCCTCATTATCAGAATGTGATTATTGTGATGCAGTAGCGTCCAAAATCCTTTATATGCTTTATCAACAGATTGTTTAGCACTAATTTGTTCTTCATCTCCCCTGAAGACATTATGTGTCCAATGAAAGAGACTCAACATAATCGTCGATGCCTAATCCTTCCCATTCAACTTGTTTAGCGTAAGAACCCCCCCTAAATTTATATGTATAAAAAATGGGTGAATCCACATGATACACATAAAAGTGTGAAGGCTATTTTATCAATAATATAATATGTATATATAATTTTTTGGCGAATCTTTCACAGAATTATAAAATATTGTAAATTTTGGGCAAATCTTTCACAAAATTATAAAAACTTGTAAAAGTTTTGGCGAATATTTCATGGAATTAGAAAATATTGTGAAATCTTGGCGAATCTTACACTAAACTAAAAATCCGAGTGCGCTTATGTTATGACACCACACATGCCAAACATATTCCTCTGTCGTTGTTTTGAACTGAAAAAAATAATAATTACGAGTGGGACTATGGAGTATGGAATGGATGTTGAAGGGTTGTTCACCTTGATTGGATTCCCCTAGTAGTTCCATTGGAAATACAGGTAAGTTTGGTTTGATGAAGGCTTAGAGACTTGTGGAAAAAATATGGAGAATTAAAACCATTGCCGTGTTGTGGCGTAAAATTGAAATTCAGTCGAGGTTGGTCTTTGGAAGACAACGCTTCACCAATCTCTTGAATTCTTGTTGTTACATGTCTTTTGACAAATTCTTGGTGTTTTGTTCTTTCTTATTTGTGGTTTCCTTAGTTCCTTCCATCCCTGGGTTTATTTCTTTATGTGCCATGTTCGTCAATTGAGACTCTATGCTTAAATAATCTTTTAGGGTTGTGTCTCTAGATTGGTGGCTCACTATTTATCTCTAGCTTTGGGGTGTGATATATTTGGTTCAATCTCTATCTCAATGTTCCATCCCCTTTGTGGGGCAATGTTTTCATTGAGGTGTCTTCAAAGCTCTAGAGGTTTAGAACATGGATTTTTTTTGTGTCATGGGAAATGTCAAAGGGATAATCATGAAATTCAAATGATTTTTCATGGGCATGAGGATTACATTAGTGACAATAGGATTTCAATTTTTGAAATGACAACTACAATTCATATAAACGAGCATCAATACAGCTCCACTCTGCAAAATATATAGAAATAAAATTTTATTGTCTGCTGACATATGCCGGAACTGAAGAAAAAGACATCTAAAAGCTACTCTAACTCTATTGCAAGTAGGAGTGGTGAATAATCAACAAATATAAGAAGGATCTAACGTTGTTCTGAATTATCTGCCCCTTAACATCCACCTTTTTTCTTCTTAACATGTTTGTGACTTTGATATATTTTACTGAGCTTATAAGAACTAGAATCAACATTTCTAGAAGAGAAAAAAGAGATTCATAATTCTGTAATTGGAACTATTTAAACTCAAATGATGTTACATAAGCTCGTAATGTTGCATTGTTGAAACAACATTGATGGGGGGAACCAAAAGCAACCTCAAAATTTTGGCTTTTTCTTATATAATGCAACATATGTCGCTTAACTAACTTGTAAAGTATCGCATTTTCTAGCATTGCAAGTATAGGACAAACATTGAATGCACATCACTCAAGAGATGTTAAGTTAACTTTTAACATCCAACCAACATCACTCAAGTGACATTCTTAATGTACAACTTAATGTCTCTTAAGTGATCTTTGTTCAACATTTGTTTCATCGACTTAAGGTCCTTTAAGGGATGCCAATTCCATTTTTCATTAGAGGATAAAAACTCTATGGAACATCAAAAATTAAATGTTAAAACATGTGGAATATTCAACGCATCTTTATAGATGTTCAATTGGCATCGATCAATTTACTGGTTGACATTTACTTAATGCAAAAAAGCATCGAACTAGCATCAAATTTTCACCCCAAATGTTGTAGTTTTTTATAAGTTTGCATTAAAATGAATTAGGCTTACTCGATTATAATACCAATGCTTGAATATCTAGAATTACCACATGGGACAAGCTTGGATTTTGGAATTAAGGAACAATGTTTATGATCTGTAATAAGACTTTAATAGCTAAATGTCCATGCGAAGTGATAATGATCATTATTTGAGGCATAAATGATTTTATTTGAAAGATGTGTACATTGAAAGTAGAAAAATTCCATAAATAGTGGAGTCCTAAAAGGATATTATGATATTCCACACATTTCCCCCAAACCTTTGGAGGACTAAGTTACGGGTGTGAGTGGCATGTGACTCATCTAGATCTAATATGCATACACCTCTATTTCCTTGTACCTTGTGGGATATGATTGCTAGAATGTCATGATGCACATGTTTTCTATTACAAGGAAATTAATTATTAATGATGGGCTCAAAGCTATAAACATATATTTCACAATACAAACAAGGATCGAGGTAACATTCTAAGAAATGATAAAAGCAAAAAATAGCCAAATATAAATGATTGTGAAATATTTTAAAATTCTATAATTAAAAATAGAATAAAAGTCATCAAACAATATCCTTTTTGAAATAATATTTAAATTACAATTTAAATTTAAAAAAAATCACAAATCACCATAATCAAAATTCTATTCATTTTATAACTATAACAAAGAAAGTTTTGACCATCCTTTAATCCATCCAAAATCTTTTAAAAACTAGAAGTAATATAAAAAAATCAATTAAAACTTTCCTATGATGTAACCTTTTAATTCCTTCATAGTTTTCAAAATTAAGTACCAAAAAACATTTGGTCAAATGCTTAAGAAAAATCCCCTTGGTCTTAATCCTTACATGGTGAGTTCTCTAATCACATGTCATCGTTACAATATAATGTTATGAACTTACCTTGTGATGGTTTAAACATAATTTGATGGTATGAAATCGTCACATTTTATGGCATGATCGAGTGGTTGGAAAGATTTGAGTGCAAAGTCAATCACTCCCCATGGCTCAAACATAATTTGATTGTATGGTCATGTTTGAAAAGACTTGAGTGCAAAGTAAATGTTAAAATCACCAATACAATATATATGAAGTTTATATAATGGCACCATCGTTACCATATAATGACTCTAACTTACTATGTAATGACTCAAACGTAATTTGATTACTCATGTTAAAATTATCAATACATTTTATATAATGGCATTATAGTTATCATATAATGATTGAAATTTACTATATAATGACTCAAACATAATTTGATTGTACGATAGAGTGATTGGAAAAATTCTAGTGAAAAGTTAATTACCTTTTTCTCAAATCACACATGTTAAAATTATTTATACATTTTATTTCAAACAATGTTTTTTGGTTAATGTTCTACTAGCACAATCACTTAACTTATGGTTGGTGGATGATAGGTCACAATTTAAGTGTCACGAACAAGTAAATATGTTATTTGTTCTCCATGAGTACTTGTAATCACCCATTATCACCCGCCTTTTTTTAGTTTAATGGGAACTGCCTAGTATCCATCCATCAAATACTAGTTATTCGTGCATCAACTACCAGCTATTTCAAACGGGCAAGGCATGGCAGGCGGAGTGGGAGGCGCAAATGCAGATGGGCAAGGCAGGGCAGGCGGAGTGGGAGGCTTAAATGCAGATGCAGACGCAGACCTACCTTTTTCCTTTTGAATGAAATATTCAAGGTGGAGATCGAATCCATGGCTTCCATCTTTTATTGTTATTGTATGTACACCCTCTTCCTTTCAAACAATAAAATGCAACTGGATGTATGCGATGGATGTATGCAGAGGCATCCCCCTAGATTTAGATTTAGATTTGTAGATGTTTAGGTTTGTTCATAGATTTACAAAGAAGAGATATTACCTGATAAGTGGTTTTGATTTATGTTGGACACTTTCTTTTTGATAAATTGTTAATATCCATAGATGACCTCCTTCACTGTTTCAATCATATTTTAAGTGAAGTGTTTGACCCTGTAAAAATAATGTTTCCTACGGAAGGAAACGTCAAACTAGTTAGTTATTTTCAAGCTGTGAAGGTTTTTCTTTACCCTGGGAATTTTTTGTTATAAGAAGTCGTCACAGAAGGGAAAGCGTCCTCCAAGATGATTAGAGGACATATCTCTTGTTCGTAAGGCAGATCATTTTTGTGGAAGGATGGTTGACCTGTAATATACATAGCCACTTTGTACATCATAAGAGTCCAGAGGGGACACAAAGCTGGGACATACTGCTAGGCGGACCATGTGTAAACTGAAGAACTGGTGCACTGGAACATCAACAGTGCTGCTGACTGTTGTACCAGGGGTACTGATGAGCTGCTGAATCAGAGTGACAAGGGGTACACTCACAATGGTATACTGAACTGGAACTGATCTGGAACTGAAACTGGGTACTCAAGGAAGCATGTAACTGGATGGCTTCCGAATACAAACGCCAACGCAGCCCGGACATCCACGGGAACATACAACTGGGCGTTCCGAAATGACTCACCAATGTGCTAGAGTCGGGGGAAATCCGGGCTCTTCAACTAAAAACTGATGGGATATAATCCTACGCGATCCTCAACGATGCGATCAAGGTGCTGAAGTCGAGCATGTGAGGAACAACCACTCAGAGAGGCAATGATGACTCCTCTCAGAATGGTCCGTAGGCACTTACCACAGATGGTGATAAGTCCAAGGCGTAGGGACCTCTGGGCCTATCCTCTGGAATAGAGGAGCTGTCGTTGACAGAGGGAGACCTGCAACTATCAAGGCAATGATGTTTCCTTGACAGGAGCGCGAGGTGGAGAACCGAAATGTGATAGTACTGATGGCAGGACTGACAAACTGTGGGGGAACAACTGGGCAAGTAGAGTGGGTGGACTCAAACTTCCTTTGTTCAGAGTATGATAATGGGAATGATCTGGCAGCATATGAAACTAACTGAGGGGAAAGGGATCATAGCTGTAGTGGATCAGGGATAGTGACTGGTCTGAGGGAGACTCAAGCTGATATAAAATGGCAGGAGACTGCAGAATACTCTGAACAAAGGCGACCTGATTGGGGGTGCTGCCGAGATGATCGATCATAGTGCCAGGAGGCACGGGAGGAGACTTCTTCATGGGTTAAGGGACTAGAAGAAGTTTGTGTAAAATGATACTGTCGTGTGGATTTTACGAGCCCAGGACAGTTCATGCTCGTGGTTGCTTTCAATTTTAAGGAGTCTGAAAGCGATAAGAAGACTCTGAAGTGATGGAATGGTACTGTCGTGTGGATTTTACGAGCCCAGGACAGCGCATGCTCGTGGTTGCTTTCAATTTTAGAGAGTCTGAAAGCAAATAAGAAAACTCCAGGGGGTTGCTTTTTCGTAGATTTAGTCTCCAAGGCCCAAAGAAGCATAAAAGGATGCAATGAAGAACTCTTCTAGCCGGTGTGACTAGAGTATTCCTTTTTCGTAATTAGTCTACCAGGTCCGGAAAAGGGTTAAACTTATACCAGATAGACGCCCTTTCAGGTACTTTAACGAGCATGAAAGGAAGCAAGATTGCTCGGCGATCTTTTCATTCTTTTAGGAGTCAGAAAAGAGCTTAACGGAAACTCCCTAAGTGCCTTTTTCGTAAAGGACTTGTCCGACCCGAAAAAGGGATAAAATTATACCGAACAAAAGGAATGGCCAAGCAAGGAGGAAGTGTTCAATCAAGGACCAGTAATGATGACCAAGAACGAGGCTAGTGGGGAACACTGGTGGGCCTCCTTGCGGGGTAGATGAAATGGTGGCAAAATAACGAAACATTTGCAGTATGACAGGAGTGAATGGCTCATGTAAAAATGTGGAACAATCCGATAGCAGCCGATGTGGCACGCAAACCGAGGCAGCAAGGTGTCGAGACACAATGTTGAAATTGTACCAAGTGAGAGCGAGAAATGGTCTTAAGCATCATCACAAGCTCGGAAAAATGAATCCGGCGATATAAAAAGTGTCAAAAATGGGTAACGGCCGTGTAGCACGCATACCGAGGCGACGAGGGCGTTTTGGAAAAATACCCAAAAAAGCGGGGGGTGAGAGCGAGAAATGATCTCAAGCATCATCACCAGCTCGGAAAAATGAATCCGATGATATAAAACATGCGAAAAACGGAGAACGGCCGATGTGGCACGCAAACCGAGGCGACTAGAGGCGTCTGAAAGAATACCCAAAAGATCGGGGGGTGAGAGCGAGAAATGATCTCAAGCATCGTCACGGGTACGGAAATATGAATCCGGCGGTGCAAATGGTGCGAAAAAATGGAGGGCATAATACTAGGTGTATCATGATGGCCCGCGGGGGCAGAATACTAGGTGTATAAAATCAAGTCAAATCTACAAGTGATATGTGACCTCAAAAATGGTTGAGATCACAAGTGTGAAAAAGTGAGCAGGGTTAATGACTTGCCCCCATGCTATGTGCATGGGGTTTGTGATTATGGATCACATATGTGTGGGTTTGAACAATGGGTTCATCGACGTGCTGAGATAGATGTGATGGGGAAGGTTCAAAATGGTTGATCATGCCCCCTATCCCAGGGTCGAGGGAATCTATTATGCCCCTTGACTCAGAGGTGTCAAGGTCGTGCTCTATAATGGCGGGGTCAAGCCCGGGCATTTCGGTATAGGACCAGGCAAAGACATCACGGAATTCTCGGAAAAGGTTTATGTAGTCCTCAATCTCTTGTTTACTGTAGAATGCTCCTAAAGTGATGAGTTCAGGGGCACGTCCTGGGGCAGCGATATCAACTTGGATGATGGGTGAGATGTTGGCCATGTTACCTTCCTCGAAGGCGTCAGGAGCAGGAATAGGGTCCTTGAACCAGTCGACCTTGGTGGGGAGGAAGTCTTTGGACTCAACTATGAATTGGGTAGCTGTGCTAGAGGAGGATTCTTCTGGGATGAAATAGGAACGGTGGTGCATGTCATCCCAGGGGTAATCCGGGGCAGTAAGGGCCTCAAGAACTTCCTTATCAGTACGGAAAGTTTGCGTCGTCAAATCGGTTGACGAGGGGGTAGTGGTTGAGGAGATCATATAAATGGTGTTGACCTCCCCGGATGGGGGTGAGATCGGGGGGTGAATCTCTTCAATAGTAGTTGGTGCCGTCTCAAGATCCGGATTGTTCATCTCATAGAGAGCCGCTCTGTAATCCGGGAGATCAGGACAATGATGTGAATAATGCCCGTAAATACCGCATATGGCGCAGGAGTGGTTGGTACGTAGGGACTTATCTTTAGGCTTGGGAGTGGGATTTAGTTCGACCGTTGGGATGTTAGGGTCATCGTTGAGCATCTGCATGTGCTTCTGCAATGCTGGTAACTGTGGGCATTGGTGGGTCGCATGGCCCAACTCGTCGCACAGCGAGCATTTGGGAGGAGCACGAAATACTGGAGGGTTTTTGACTGTCTTTGGAGGTGGTACAGCAGTGTAAGGTTGTGGACCTCTGCCCCCAGTGGGTTTGGGAGTAGGAGGGGGAGTCGTGGAGGACGAAGGGGTAGAGACACCGGGAGGTGGCTGAGTGGTAGTAGCCATGGGTTGCACCGGTTGGAGGACGACATCTGGTGTCGGCGGGCGAACGGGAGGTGAAAGATACCATACAGGTAATCCCAAGGTTAACCCAGGGAGACTAAGGGTAGCCATGACCGGGGCGCTTACTACTCCCGATGGAGGAACTAGAAAGGGGATCGTATGGATAGGTGTAACACCAATGTGGCTAGGTACCAATGGTGGTTTAGGCAACAAGGGTGGTTGATTGTTAGGTGGTTGGTTGTCGTGGGACAAGGTACATAAGTCAGACACTTCGGGCGTAGATGACGGGGGAGGAATGGATTGAAAAGTGGAGGTCATCGGCACGTCTGAGTAGACTCCAGGCCCCGTAGAGGAAACAAACGAGGTGGGGGCACGAGAAACAGGTTGTTCAACCATGGGGAGGACATTTTTAGGTGCCGCGGGAGCACTGGGATCATAGTAGGTGAGCTGGTCAACTTTAACCACGCGTCCCTCATGGGGGAACATCATGGTGCGAAAGACAGAAGAGGCAACTGCCCGCATGGCGTACATGTAGCTGCGGCCAAGTAAAAGGTTATAATCCAATTGGGCATTGATTACCTCAATGTCAATGAGTACAGTTTTGCCACCTAACTGGACGGGGACATTGGCTAGGAGGCCTTGAGGCTGAGCCGAACGACCGTCGTAGGCGCGTAATGCAGTGGTGGACTGCTGGAGAGGAGGGGATCCCAGCTTCTGCCATACGAATGTAGACATAACGCATGTGGAGGCACCCTCATCGATGATGCACCGATGGATGACAAGATTCCTAACGGAGACAGTAACTTGGAATGCTAAGCTGGAAGGTAGGCGTGGTTCAGACTGGTCTAAATCAAATGCCATCAAATTCGAATCATTTGGGTCAATCCCCCCAATGGCGGAGAGTAAAGTCTTGCGCTGAGAAGGGCAGGTCTTCAAGACTTCTAACGCAGACATGGCTGCCGGAGATTGGGCTAGGTCGTCTACAATGTTGTAGTTTGACGCAGCGTGCGCATTGGGGTTATTGTTGATACGGCGAAGTGGGAAACGAGGGGCTTTTGCAACGCCATCTATGGGAGGTGGAGGTATACGTAACGCCTGATCGGTGGGATGAGCGTTAGTAGGTTTATCCGTGGGAGGGGCTTCAGAGGTGGAGCCATATTGGTTCCGACGGGTCTGGAGGTTGACGTCAGCCGATGACATCATCAGCAGGTGATGGGTACCTGAGTCAAACATGGGTTGATCAGGAGCAGCGTAAGTGATCTGTTGTTGTTGGGGCGCGCTGGCTTGAGGGGGAGCCAACGGCTGAGTGTTTACTACGCCTTGGGTCGGTAAGGGGTTTTGCAGCACCAAAGGGGGTTGTTGAGGTTGGGGGGGGTTGGGCGGTGCTTGGGGAGCCGCATGCCCTTGGCGATGGGCCTCATCAACCCAGAGTTGCCGAGCTCGCTCCAAGTGTGGGCAAGCATGTGTATAGTGGCCGTATACCCCGCAGATAGAACAGGGATGGTTTGTTCGCAAATTGGGGTTTTTAGCCTGCTTGGGCGGGCGATCAGGGTTTTGATTAGCGGGGGCCGCATTGTTGTTGTCGGGGGGATTAGCCGGTTGACCAGCTTGGTCTGCAGGTTGGTTGTTCCCACGATTACGGCCTTTGCCGCGGTTCTGTTGGCCCTGGTTTCGTTGGTTAGTCTGGTTTTGCTGCGGGTTCTGTTGGGCGTAAACTTGCCCTTGGGCAGCAGGTGGATTTTGAGGTTGCGCAGGTGCTGGAGCAGGCTGCGGTGGATGGTATGCAGGTTGAGCCTGAGCAGGTGCAGCAACTTGAGGGGGTTGCTGATATGGCTGCGGAGTAGGTTGTGGGTTTCCCGCAGGGGCTGCCTGTGGCGGATAATAAGCGGGTTGGGCTTGTGAAGGCGCAGGGGCTGGGGCAGCCTGCTGATGGTAGTAAGGCTGAGGTGCGACTGGGGAAGCATAAGTAGGAGTCGCATAACCGAAGCATTGAGGTGGACATGAGGGTCCATGGGAATGGTGGTGATATGTCATGGGAGCATACGAGTTGGTTGCTCCGGACTGTGAGGTAGCCCGCGACAGGTCGGGGCCAGGGGTAGGTCGTGTAATAGAAAATGGTTGGGGATGCGAAGAGACACGGCCAATGATACCGTCTGCAGCGTGGGATGCCCCCGGCGCATCGTGCTGGGAGGACTCGCCGCGAGGGGCGTCAGGTATAATGGTATAAAGGTAACCCGATTGGGCGTAAATGAGGTCGAACTGTTGGGCCTTAAGGATGGCTTCTTCTTCAGACTGGGGTCTTTCTGAGGCCACATCCTTAGCAATAACAGGGAGAAGAGATTTGAGGAACCAATCTAGGAAGATACGGTCGTCTAGTTTGATCTTGCATAAGCTACGGCGTCGATGCCACTCATGGATGTGGTCTGTGATATGGGTAGCCGTGTTTTGTCTACAAGATAGAAGGATCTCAACGCCCGCGTCATAGCGAACAGGCAACTGGAAGAACTGCAGGAAGGTCGAGGCAAGGGAAGCAAAGGTGGCATGGGTCCCATGAGATTGCTCGATATACCACTTGGCTGCAGAGTCAGTGAAGGTGCGCTGTAAGAGACGGAGGCGAACAGAGTCATCCACGATGGAGTTAGAGGAACACCATAGGTGGAAAGACATAATATGGTTTTGTGGGTCCTCAGCGGCCTTACCCTCGAACTTAGGGATATCAGAGGGGAGCTTGGTAGGAATATGAGGCCACGTAGGGTCGTGTCGAATAGGATCGTTGGTCAATCTGGCCAGGTCAGGTAGGTTGAGGCTAGCCATAAATGGCAAACTGGAAGAAGGATGTAACACAGTAGTGGGTTGGACCAAGTTGGGGCCAGTGCCCCCAAGTGGAGGGACAAGATTTGGGGTGGTGCCCCCAAGTGGGGGAACTGAGGTAGTGGAGGATGGTCCAGCACCACCATGGGTAGTGTGAGCCACTGATGTAGTGGGGATAGGTATTCCCGCTGCGGGAATAGGTACCGTGAGGGGAACGGTAGATGGGGGCCCCATGGAGGGCATACCCAAAACAGGTGTAGTGACTGGTGTAGTGGTGGATGTGCCACCAATGGTCCCTATAACAAACGGAGTGGAAGTCGTGCCAGCCATGGGGCTAGTAGGGGCAGTATAAATAGGGTTCTCAGACTCTTCGTCAGAATCGGAGGTAAAGTAAGGGGCGTCACTATCTGGTGACGGAGTCCTACGTCGTTGACGAGTGGAGTCAAGTGACAAGGCTCTAGACCTGTGGTGAATGGTATCAACAGATGATGATCGGAATCTATGACGAGTGGTGTCAAGAGAACCGTGCTGTGGGGGCTCGCCCCTGAGGCGCCGAGAATGTCTCGGGGACTCAATGGTGACAGATGGTGTCAAATCTCTGTGGGTTGAGGTGAGTAAAAAACATCTCAAAAACCCTAATGCAACCGAGTGTGCAGAAGGAGAGCTAAAAAGCAAGGCACTCAGGCCAACAACCAACTCAAAACACCCACTGCAGCAGCTGTGCTACAATAGGTGGAGTAACAACAAAGATGGTCAGAATACCAACAAGCAGCAGGTTTCCTAGAAAATGAAAAATGGTGGACTCACTAGACCGAAGGGAGGTAAAGGAGCATGCAAACACCTAACTAAAAATATTCTGACTCAACTAAATATATCCTCTGCAAGGTGATGAAATCCAAGTCAGACAATATGAGTAGGAAAGCCAAGTGGCTATGATATCCCCCTACCGGGAGGGACACCGGGAGGGACACCGGGTAGTCAATCCTAGAAGAATGGCAACTAAGATACCCCGTTCATGACACGTCCAGAAAGGTGAATCTGCCGTTTAGTTCGTTGACCGCAATACCCCTATACAGGGATATCCCGCGAACCGCGAAAGGTAGCCCTTCGGTTACTGAATGGAGTGCGGTATTCCACTCAAGCCTCCGGAACCAGTCTCCCGACTTCAACCCTCCTAAGGGAGAGGCCCTCTGATAAACTGGTCGTGACCGTGCCAAAAAGTACTAGGGGATTTTGGTTCCCTATTTGGACAACAACTATGTCTCAAGTGTAAGTGACCGAGGGGTGTTATTGGAAGCCTATCCCCCCGACCCTACCTAACTACAATGATTCTTTTGTGTTCCCCAAGTGGGGTTAGAATGTTGGTTTAGTTAGGTACTTTTTAAGGCTCACTTGATTTATGTGACAGAGTGTGTGCTCGTGAGGTGATGAACCCAAAAATAGAAGTGCCACAAGGGGGGCAACTTCCAACTATCAATAAGACTGAAATTGAAAGTTTAACTTGCAAAATGTTCTGAATTAAAAATACTGAAATTTTAAAAGAATTCTGTAAAGGGAACAGAAATTATGTTGCAGAAAGGCTGTAAGGAAGTGAGGCTGCAGGTGGGACAGAGGGCTGTTCAGATGCAGAAAATATTGCAGCAAAAGGGGCTGGGTTCAAAACAGGAAAAATGCAGAAAACAGACCGCGGGTATGTGGCGAATCGGAACAGGCAGACCGCGGGTTTGAGGAAAACAGACGCGGTCAGGTCGCGGCTTTCGGGCCAACAGGCGCAGTCGGGACGCGGGAAACGGGGAAAAAGGCACAGTCGAGTCGCGGCAAAAGGGCTAACAGACGCAGTCGGGACGCACAAAAGAGGCAGAGAGCCGCAGTCGGGACGCGGGAAAATGGCCGACAGGCGCAGTCAGATCGCGGCAAACCGGCTGATTAGCCGCAGTCGGATCGCAGGTAACAGACTTGAATCCGCCGGCAGAGCGTCGGAAACAGTCTGAGAGCCGCGGTCGGGTCGCAGGTAAAGGCCTGAAAGGCGCGGTCGGGACGCGACTGCAGAGGGAAAAGACGCGGTGTGCGGCGGCCGAAAGGGACAGCCGAAAGTGAAAAAATTTTAAAACGGAAACCAGAAATTCACAATCTAGGGGAGTCGCCAAAACTGTAGCTAGGGTTTTACCCCTAGCTTGTGCAAATGAGCACCTACTAAGGAGAATGGACTCCTTAGTAGCAGTTCAGTAAATGTAAATAATTAAGTTAAAATAGAAATGTAAAAACTACTCTAACATATGCATAATACATAAACAACAAATTTAAATAATGGGTTTGTATTGATATTACCTCCAATGTGGAGGTTGATGAAGCTCCTTGCAATGTCCAAAAGAGTTGCTCCAAGCTCCAATGTGATCCTTCTCTTTCTCCAATGGTGGGAATGGGCTAAAAGTGGCTCTCAAGGTGAAAGTAGTTCAATGGTGAACTAGGGTTTCGAGAGAGATTTTGGCAGAGTAAGGGTGCTTGTGATTGTGGATATGGAATAAGGGATCTCCATCACCTATTTATAGTTTTTTTGGTGGTGGAGTGCTGACCCATGGTTTTGGGTAACACATGGTTTTGGGCAGCTGTATAGGGTTTTTTCCTCCTTTTCCTCATTATTTTATATTTTTTATTCCCTTTTTAGGGGATTTTTGCTATTTTTGGAGGAAAAGGGGGTTTTTTAGCCTTTTTTAGGCTATTTTGAGGGTTTTGTGGCCTTTTGGAGGCATTTTAGGCCCTTTGGAGGCTTTTTAATGGGATTTTTTGGGATTTCAATGGAAATATGGTAGGAAAATGGACAAATGAGCCATATAATGTGGTAGATGAGGTAGTGTGCACTTTTTGGGTGTTAACAACTGGGTGGGTGGATTTAACTGTTTGACATTAACATACATCTATCTCCAGCTTGGATCTCACATTTATACACACTTTGATTTCCCCTTGTATAATAGTTATAGTTAATGTGTTGGTTAAAGACTTTGCCATCTTATAATAGTTATAGTTAATGGGTGGGTTTGGATCTATTCATGCCCAAAGTGGATAGATTAACAAGCTATTTTCAGTTAGTTTTAAGGTTTGGATCTGTTTTCAATTAATTCATATGGTTTTAAAGTAATATTTACTTTGCAGCCTTGCTTATTGTAGCAATAAAATGTAGTGGGTTTATATGGATCTATTCTAACAACTTAATTTGTCTTTTTTAGAAAAGATAATGTTGGTTCAAGGATTCAATTCAAGTGGTTTTAAATCAACATTTATGTTACTTGGGTCTACATTTTCCATATTTCATAATGAATGTCTTTGTATGTAATAATTCACATCCTCCCTGTTAGCAGGCTTTTTGTTGTCCAATTTCCATGGCTTCAATCCATGGAAACCTTGAGTTGCAGGACTGTATAGGTGTTGTGTTGTATTTTTTTGGCAATAGGATGCTATAGTCTCCTATTATACTCTTCTTTCTGGAATAAACAGTGGTCTTAATGTTTGGATCTATCAAGGCCCAAGAGGATAAAACCAGCGAGTACATGGATGATCTATTTTAACAATTTAATTTTCATCTTCTATTAATTTGAAAAATAATTTCATATAGTTTTAAATTAACATTTACATTGTTTACATTAATGTAATGGGTTTATGCTTTCCATAGGTTGTGTTGGGAATGTTTTGTTAGCTCATGGAAAGTTGGGAATGGTTGGGAACGCTTGTTGCATCATATTCTCTTCTTTCCTACTAAATAGTTCACAAATTTAAATTTATGGTTGGTTGAGAAGCATAGGTTGATTTGCATTTTTTGTTATTGTTTTATTTTGTTTTTGTTTCTAATAATTTCAAGCATTTTTTTAACTTTCCCAAGTATGATGATGTCGGGATGGTTCTTGTTTAATGGAGCATTGACATTGTGTGAAGTGGATCGACGAAGATGAGATGAGCTCTTGGTTGTGTTATTTGAGATGGTGTGGACAAAAGATGAGTTTTTTTTTTCCTCGGAAAAATTCGTAATTTTATTCAAATGAGAAACAAAATTACATTCTGCACATGTAATAGGATCACTAAGATCCCTACATTGTCACATATTACATTCCATAATAGATTTATCAAAAATCCAGTTAAAAAAAACCAATCAATAAATGGCTGTCTTCCAGCCTGCCTCTTCCAATACAGTCTCAGATTTTGACCTCAACTGCTGTCCATACAAACTACTCAAAAGAATATGGCTGTCCCAGCCTGCATCTTGTCTACGAAAATCTCCAAGTCTGATGGTCGAGACTTACAGCACACCTTCAGAAAATGTTGTTGAAAGTCGTGACCTGTTCTTACAGCACGCCTACAGGTATTGCTGCAGCCTGCGTCCAGTTTGTGTACCTGCCAGTCCATCCCGTGGAAAGACTCCCATATTCAGCGATTATCCATCCTCTATCTCCTTCATTTCGTGGTAGATCAAGGCAGGGCCTCGTTGATCCCATTAAATGGTCTGTGGAAATATCTGTATATGCCTGCCGGAGAATGTATAGTGATCTTCCAGATTCCAAAAGCTAATGCCTGCTGTGTGGCCTCCTTTGAGAGCTGGTCTGCCAGCCCATTCCTCTCCCGGTAAACATGTGTAAAAGTGATGTGGTTAAAAGCCAATTTTATCCGATTCACTTCTTCCAGGATAGGTAGAAGATCCATCACATTACACTGTGTAATCTCCTTGGCCCAGTTGATGACTAGCAAGGAGTCACCAAAAATCTGAAGGGATAAGCATCCTTGTTCCAGGGCAAATAACATCAGTAATTTAAGGGACATCAGTTCTGCATAGTTGTTTGTTCCTCTTCCCAAACCAGTCACCAGATGGAAATAATGTGCCTCTGATTTGTAAAGGACTCCCCCCCCTCCACATACCGATTGCTGGTTTATGGAGGCACCGTCAAAAAAAGCCCACGGCATGGAGTGATCAAACTATTCAACCCGCACAGGTCGAGGTCTGCTCACTTGTATAGGGGCCTTAAATTGTAGTATGACCGCCACCATTTGAGCCACGACCGTTGCCAATGGGACCCTGCAGTCCTGGAATATCATCTTATTGCGGGCAAGCCATATGCCCCAGGTGTATATGCACGGGAGAGCCCTGATAGAGGAGGAAGATTGAACAGCCCACCACGAATGGAATGCTTCCAGCACACTATTTCCCCACCACCGCACCTTTATAGCCAAGATATTGCTGAGATCAATCCAAACATCCTGTGAAAATCGACAATGAATAAAAAGATGTGCCAAATCCTCTTCTGCATCCCTACAAAGTGGACAAATCCCAGGTCCCTGAAGAAATCGTTTTTGCAGAATGTCCCAAGTGGGGGCCTTATTCTCCAGGATCGCCCAGAAGAGTAATTTTGCTTTACCCGGGCATCTTAATTTCCACAAAAGTTTCCACCACCACGCCAATACCCTATTATGTATTTCCACATTGAGCTGGATATAACCATGTTTAGGTGAATATACTCCGGAGGGATGGTGATCCCAGATAAGGACATCAGCCCTATTGGTCAATCTTATATGTGTAAGACTTAACCTCCGAATATAATCCGCCCAGTCCCCCTGCAGAACATCCGAGAGCCCAAGTTGACGTGCAGAAATCCACCCCTGTTGCCAAAGTGTAGAAGTTCTCGGATCCGCTAGATCAGCCAGATAAAGACAGCCTCTCGTAGCCAAAAAGGAACGCAGTTCCACAGAAAGGACATGTCCACCCCTGCATCCAACCCAAGGGTCCAACCCAATGCGAAGGAGACGCCCATCGCCTATCCGCCACACTAAACCAGAACCTACTAGAGAGAAATGTTGCACCACCGCTTTCCAGACCACAGAGCAGTTTGCCCTCGACTTATTTCTCAGCCTGATCCATTCGAGAAGAGTTAAAGGGGCAATATATTTATGGTATACCACTCTAGTCCATAGACTCTGTGTATGAATTAAACGCCACGACACTTTGGCCCCCAAGGCTTTGGCAAACATGAAAATATTCTTTAATCCCCACCCTCCTAAAGCCTTTGGAACAGCAGTTCTCTCCCATCTGACCCACACCAAATCCCGATGCTCACTCGTGCCCTTCCAAAGAAAGGCAAAACACAGTCGCCTGATCTGCTCCAGAACACCAATGGGTATCCAGGCAAGAGACATCCAATACACCGGAATAGCTTCCAAGACTGATTTTATCAAAACCAGCCTCCCAGCCCGAGACAGCCATTTGTGGCTCCAACCCTGAAGACGCTGTTCTAACTTAGCAATTAACCAGGACCAATCAGTCTTCAAATAAGCATTCGGTTTCAAGTGAAAGCCAAGGTACTTAAATCCCTCATCAATAGCCAAAGTCCTGTATGGTAGTTTGGTGGCCATACTAAGAATCTCCTGCTCTGATAAATTCGAGCAAGTGATAGTAGATTTGTCGATGTTTACTAACATACCCGCTGCAGCTTGCACTAATTGGAGGCCTTCAACCACCTTGTCGATATCCTGTCTCGTGCCATCACAGAAAATCAGGATGTCATCAACAAAAAGGAGGTGTGTAATGAACAGTACCTGGGAGATCGAAATGCCTCTAAACGAACCATCAGCTTTTGCAGTCAGAATGAAACGGCTGAGTCCTTCTGCAACAAGGAGAAACAACAGCGGAGACAGGGGACATCCCTGTCGTAGTCCCCTCCCAGCCTGGAAAAAAGGGCTAGCAGAACCGTTAATCAGAACAGCAAAGTCCACCGTAGTGAGGCAGGCCATAATCCATCGGATAAAATCATAGCAGAAACCCAGATGGGTGAGAAGCATCCGGATATAAAGCCAGCTAACCCGGTCAAACGCTTTGGAGAGATCGATCTTGATAACAACACCCTTCTGCTTCTGCACCTTGAGCGTGTGTAATCCTTCCTGTGCAACTCCAATCGCCTCATGTATTTGGCGTCCTTCCAAGAAGCCGAATTGCTCACAAGATATATGATTAGACAATATATTCTTGAGTCGACGCGCCATAACCTTAGAGATGATCTTATAGATGCAGTTACAGAGTGAAATTGGTCTGAATTCAGCAAAGCTGACAGGCTTGTCTGTCTTCGTGATCAGAGCTAAAAAGGTGGAGTTGAAGGGGCCATGGACAAACCCAGCCTTGCGTGATTCTTCCACCACATGCAGAATCTCCTCCCCGAAGAAATCATAGAATCCCAGGAAGAATTCGATAGGCCAGCCATCTGGTCCCGGGCTGCTATCTTTATTAAAGGATTTCATAACCAACGTGAGCTCCTGCTGCGTCACCTCCTCCATTAATTGTCTGTTTTCCGCCTCCCCTACGAAACTGGGAAAAATCTGAGTCACCCGAAGAACCTCAGCAATGGATATCCCAGTTGGAGCCTTGAATAGATCTCCAAAATGTCGAACTCCCAACTCAGCTAATCCATCAAAGCTGGACACCTGTTCCCCAGTTTCAGAAGAGAGCTCCCAGATAGTGTTGGTGAATTTTCTCCCCTTAGCATAAGCTTGAAAAAATTTTGTATTCTCATCACCGCACTGAAGCCAGACCGCCCTGCTTTTCATCCTCCACAGCTCTTCTCGCTCACATAGTATCACATTCCTGCGTCGCTCCCACTCCAACAACTCACCTTTCTGCACTTCATCCAGTAGTCCCATGCCCAGGCTATTAAGTATCCTAGCAATGTTCAGTTCAGCTGCTTGTAAATTCAATTCATCTTTCACCCTTCTGTCATGAGCCCAATTGCTAGTGGCCTCTTTAATTCTTTTTAGGTTGTGATAGAAGTGAGCTCCAGCAGGCAACTGTGAGTCAAGTGGGCGATGAACCCATAGTTCCTGTACCAGATTAATGAATGTCGCCTCCTTCAGCCAGCTTGGATTGAATTTGAAGGGGCTGGGGGGTTTTTTCCTGCCACCTCGAATCTCCAGGAAGATTGGGCAATGAGAAAAGATGAGTTGTTAGTGGGATGTTTGATATTGAAATCAAAATCGTCATATTAACTAAAGCAAGATGAGGATGAAGTAGAGTATATATGATTCATTTTCGTGCATGTATAGTTTCCTTTTATTGCAATTTTGTTTAATGTTTTCTTTATAATTGCAGTCACCATGAACACACCATAAATGACCAGATCAATAAAGAAGGTGCATAACGAAAACGATATTATTATGGAAGGGTAAATCAATAGTCTAGCATCGTTCACTACAATTAACCATCGTTGGTCATTGTTAATCGTGGTTATCCACAATCAACCACGTTTAACCAAATCAACCATAGTCAAACATATTCAAGCAACGTTGACCAAAACCAAAGATGGTAAACTGTGGTTGATTGAAGCCAATCATAATCAACCATGGACAGCCAAATTAAACATAATCAAACATGGTTAGGCATAATAGACAATAGTCAAACCTAGTGAACCATGGAATTATAAGTGGTTGATATACGTCGGTCGATGCCAATAGTTAAAAATTTTGAAAATTACATTGTTCCACATATGCCAACCATAATAAATATGTAGTTGTTGGTTATAAATAAGAAATATTGAAATATATGGATTTTTTAAATAAAAATTAACATGTAGCGCTTCTCACTTACAATGTTTTTATTAAACTCTCAAAAGTCGAACATGAATCCATAGCCTTCATACGAAGATCTTATCCATTACCTCCCACACTACCAATCCTCTTCGACAGCATTTTTTTCCTTTTTCGATATGTTTTATGTCCATCTGTCTGGTTTCTCTAAGGATTCTTTCTTTCTTGTTTATTTCATATGGCCTTTCACAAGCATATTCAACGTCGGTGCGAATAGTTGTAGATCTGTCATTGACTTAGCCTAACTCAACCAATGATTGGTATTCAGCGTTGAAGGCAATTATTTTGGCGATTGTTGGAACTAAAATTGACTGGATTCATACTTCGACACTGAACAATTCCATGTTTCATACAAATGAAGTATCCTAACAAGGAACAGACCCAAATCCCACCATAGCTAACAACCACATGGTTTGAAAATGACCGGAAGAAATCTGATTTGAGCCATGAATACCCATCTCTTCAACATCAATACATTCAACACTCTTTAAACAACTAAAGTGTGGGAGAGGTACAAGAGGGCGGGGAGGATTTATGGCATTCCCCTTGAACTACTCCAAAGGACTTTTTCATATCCACGCCAATCCATACCATGCAAACACTTTTGTTGTGTTGAGATATTGTAACTTCAAAGAATATTATATTTGTACTTTATTATTCTGGAGATGTTTCATTCCTCCTTGAAGATCTTATTGTATATCCGGAGATGTTTATTTCTCCATCAGATTGTGGCAACTTGGGTTATTAGACTTCCCTAGTGGGGGTCGGCCCTGTATATGTTATGTGGGTCAAAGGGTTATTAGACCACCCTAGAGGGGTCGGCCCAATCAGTTGTAGTGGGGTATTTAACCCATTGGTTAAATACGAGCCTACATGTCTTGTGTAAAAGACAAGTCGGAGTAGTGTATAAATAGAGGAGGTGTATTCCTCATTTGATACACACTCACTCACTTGAGAGTAGCGCACTTGTGGAGGAGAGGTCTGCTATGGTGGAGGAGGATATCATGTCTTTGGTTTGCATCTTTGTATATTGCTGTTCATCTATATTGAGGAAGCTTTACTGGGTTTTCTACCCCATGAGGGTTTCCCAGGATAAATTTGTGTCTCTTGTGTTTATGCTGTGCTTGTTGTTTCTTCAGTGATCCTATATATGCTATTATTGTGAAATGGAATGTAATGCTGCTATTTTCTGTCTAATCATATTAAATCTTAACATGGTATCAGAGCTAACCTGAAGGAAAGCAAGGTATGGCACTTACGACACTTGCTTTACTTAAGACAATTTGAAGGTTAGGGTTTTATATAGCAAAAACCAGTCATCGTGGAACTTTCACCATAAATCCATTTTGGCGAAGTTTCAGGATCTGAAACCTTTACAGGTCGTAGATAACATCTCCAGGTATCTTGTATCCAAAGGGCACCCTCAGATTCGTTGTACTTTGTAAGTTATGATCAGTACAAGTTAGGGTTTCTGCCTCTTCCAGATCTCAGTCAAAATCAGGTGACCTAGGAAAAAAGGTCATAACTTGGGCTAAGAAGCTCCAAATGAAATTTTGTAAAAAGTGACAGGTAGTACACAGACTGTACTATCTCAGGAAAGTTTTTCAGAGACCGAAGTTGAACCAGTGACACGGGGCACGCCGTACAAGTTTGCTCTCCTGTTTTATCCCATAAACAGGTCACGTTGCGACACTTGGCATAACTCTCTCTCAGAAAATCCAATTGAGGTCAGACCTATCAAGATGGAAAGATGACAGGTCAGGCTACTGCAGAAAACGTTTTCAGACCCTGTGGAGCGAAAATTTCGGAGTTATAGTAGAAACAATCAGGTACATATTTATGTCAAAACAGAATTATTTTTGGAGCACCTTTATTCATGGCTTCTGGAATTTAGGGTTTCGGAGAAAGTTAGAATTTTTGGAATCGGAATCCACGGCTGAATGCTACTCAGGAAAATCGAAATTTAGAGACCAAGATCGAATTTTTTGGTTGGGTAGAAGACCGGGCTTGATCAAACCCTAGTTCGGGATTTTGATCGGAAAGATGGAAAATTAGGGCTTCAGCAAAAGTTGGAATTTTTGAAGTCTATAACCACGGCTGGAAGCTCCTCAGAAAAATAAGAGTTTAGAACCTTGGATCGAACCTTTTGATTGGACAGAAGGGTGGGCTTCATCAAACCCTAGTTTGGGTTCCTGTCCAGAAGATCCAGAAGTTTCGAAGGAAATTTTGAGGGGTCAAATTTTGGAGATTTCCAAATTGAAGTATGCTAGTTTGATCAGCTCAGCAAGACACATCCTTCCATCCATTCAAAAGTGTGAAAGTCAAAGATTGAATTTTTAGGGTTTCTCTAGCAAACCCTAATCAAGCTCCAGATCAAGTTTCAGGGGGAGTTGAGGCTAAGGCCTTACATAAGAAGACTACAAGAAGTCTCGACAGGTATGACTTAAGGAGGTTCAGGTATGTCTTGAAATCTGATTCTTGATTAAGTTCATAATGTGTTTGTATTCATGTTATTTATTTCTTACAATCTTGATTAATGTTAGAATTGTCTTATCACCCTAGTAACCGTATGAATGCATATGAATGATCGAAGACATTCATTGATTAGGGTTATATGATTGTACTTATGCATTATGGTGTTGTGTGAGGTTGATGTTGTCTACTAACAAGATACATGTACATCACAAAAGACAAATCAAGTTCCATGACCATGGCATCATGAAGACAAAGACTCAACCAGGTATGTATGACTTTGATATATTATGCTTAACTTATGAGACATGCAGGTTCTAGCTCAGGATCTCTAAATCATTGAAGAGATTGTTTAGGTATGTTGTACATAACTAAGAAGGGATACTAATCCAGGTATGTTTTTCTATGTCAAGTTAGAATCTTACCTTGTGTTAGGATCCCATATATGAGTATACTTGGTATGATTGGTTATGCTTATTCATAATAAAGTTAGTAATCAAGGGTTTATGCATGTTATGTCTCTTATCTTGATGATTTAACAAACCAGAAGAGTACTATGATCAAACAAGAATATGCATGAGTAAAAGAAGACTTCCTTGAAACCCTGAATACTAATGATCATGACTATACATATTCAAAGATTATTTAGAATTATAATGTTTTGATAATGTTTATAATATACTAATGAATGTATGTTTGTGTATGAGATCATGAGGATGACACTAGTGCACACTTGAGCATGCACAATGGTACAGAATGAATAGAAGTTCAAAGACATATAGAAGATCAAGCGGGAGGCAACCACACAAACATAAAAGATAAGTATTTGAGTTGTTATTTGAAATAGTAAATGATATTGTATGTAATAGGTTGTATGCATATTTGTATTCCCATAATATATCATGCTGAGTGTAAACATTCATAGAGCATTGAAACAGTATACTACTAATATGCATATGATTTGTAAGTTGGAGAAACATTCCATTATTGCTTGTCTAGAATGAAACCTCTTTGCTGACATGCTGAGAGCTGTGCACACTCTCGATAGTATGTTCTGGTAGAGATGGAAGGCATCTAGATAGCCACTGTATGCATACAGGATATGGAAAAGTGTTGTGCCAAAGTATTGGTCAAAATAATTGCATAACTATGTAAATGATATATGTATGCATAATAGGTTATCATGTCAATATGATTTGATGATTATGAAGTATTACTAATCATGTACTTAATTTTGAATTGTAGGAAAGATCATGATGAATGATGAACACTGAACAAGCGATGGATGTTCAACAAAAGGATTTACAAATCAAACACACTATAGAAGGCTTGTGGCTAGAATATTCTCTTAGAAAGAGGAAGAGAATCATGATGAGATGTTTTGCTCCAAGTGGCTAGATAAGACCATTCTCTTAATGGTGTAATTAAAGAAGAAATGTGAATCAGGTTCTGTATGGATTCCCAGGATCGATAATCAATTGATGAGCTTAATGATCACCATGGGTGATGTGGATCTCAACCTTTGCTACAAGGTTGAATATGGTTTCTATACACAGATGACATAGATGCAAGAAGGAACTCACCACAGAGTTCGAATGATATTGAGGCTCATATCATTAGACCCATCTAACGAGAGATGTCACAGATAGATATGCAGAAGATCATTCAATGCAGAGTGTGAATGATGTTCAGTCAAAAGGGGAGAATTGACAGTTTCTTGATAAGCTTGGGCTTTACCAAAAGTAAAGTTGTTCCTAACCTTTACCTTAAGGTTATGGATGATGAACCTATCATACCATTATTGTATGACTATGATCTCTTTTTGACAAGGAATGAGAAACAGATCATGAAAAGAAAGAAGAAGATGGTTGCATAAATGAAAATGAAAAATCTCAGATTGATGCATTACTTCCTAGGTCTGGAAGTATGGCAAGGCTCAGAAGGAATCTTTCTCAACCAGGGAAAGTATGCTGAGAAATATTAAAAGGACTTGATGTGTTGGAATGGCCACTCTTGAATTTTTTAGCAGATGACTCATCAGAGTTAGTGGATAGAACTCTGTACAGACAAAATATTGAGTCATTGATGTGTCTAACAAATACTAGGTCAGATATATGCTTTGCTGTGAACACCTTGTGTCAGTATCTAGTGGAAACCAGATGTGTTCACTTGTTAGTTGCAAAGCATGTGATGAGGTACCTAAAGGATACGATAGACTTTGATCTATGCTATTTTGGAGATCATGACTTCAGATGGCTACACAGATGTTGATTGAGAAAAAGGTGTATCAGACAGGTAGAACACATCAAGAGTATGTTATTGTATGGGATCAACCATGATCTTGTGGTTTAGCAGGAAGTAGTCTAGTGTGGCTCTCAGCACAAGCGGAATATATGGCTAGTTGCTCTGCTAGTTGTGAAGCAGTATGGCTTCTGGATTGTTTGACTTAGAGATAGACCCAACTGTGATCCTATGTAACAAACAGAGTTGTATCAAGATGGCAGAGAATCCAGTGTTCCATGATATGGCGCAGAAAGGAACTATAAAGTTCAAATTTGTAACAAGTTGCCGATGTACTAACCAAACCTCTACTTCAAGTAAAGTTTGATTATTTTCTGAGACAAGCTTGGTAGGACCCTCCTCGAGAGGGGGAGTGATGTGGTCACTTATGATGAGATTGCCTGCATCGACAGTGAGGTTGATGATGTGGATACCTATATTGGTGATGCCGACAGAGAGGTTGGTGGATGGTCCTTAGACAGGGTCTAAGTTGACGAGGGGATTGCATCATCCTTGAACACATGTTCTAGATTGATCCGTAGACGTATATCTTCGAGAATGAAGTCCTTAGTGGACATGTGGGGATTGGATCATCCCTGGACTTCAGTCCTAAAGAGAGTCGTAGACGTATGTCTCCGAGAATGAAGTCCCTAGTGGACAGGTGGGGATTGTATCATCCCTGGACTTCTGTCCTAAACAGAACCGTAGACAGATGTCTCCGAGAATGTGGTTCCTATTGGACAAGGGGATTGTATCATCCCTGGACACATGTCCTAAAAGAGACACGTAGACATATGTCTCCGAGAAAGTGGTCCCTAGTGGATGTGATAGGACTGCATCGTCCCTGAGCGTTTGGTTCAAAATGTATGTACGTGATAGGATTGCATCGTCCTTGGACTTATGTCCTAAAGTGATAAGGACTAATCATCCTGTAAATAGATTGGGATTGCCTCGTCCCTAGACATGGTGAGATGTCTTAAAGTGATAAGGACTAATCATCCTGTAAATAGATTGGGATTGCCTCGTCCCTAGACATGGTGAGATGTCTTAAAGTGATAAGGACTAATCATCCTGTAAATAGATTGGGATTGCCTCGTCCCTAGACATGGTGAGATGTCTTAAAGTGATAAGGACTAATCATCCTGTAAATAGATTGGGATTTCCTCGTCCCTAGACATGGTGAGATGTCTTAAAGTGATAAGGACTAATCATCCTGTAAATAGATTGGGATTTCCTCGTCCCTAGACATGGTGAGATGTCTTAAAGTGATAAGGACTAATCATCCTGTAAATAGATTGGGATTGCCTCATCCCTAGACATGGTGAGGTGTCTTAAAGTGATAAGGATTGATCATCTTGTAAGTTGATATGGATTGCATCATCCATAGACATGAGAGATGTCTTAAACCGAGAGGGACTGATCATCCCGTAAGCGGATCAGGATTGTATCATCCTTGGACCTATGTCCTAAAGTGAGAGGGATTGATCATCCCGTAATTGGATCTTGTGTGTTGCAGGGTATGCTGCTATTGTGTATACTTATATTGATGAGGATACTTGTATTGATGATATGTATACTTGTATTGATGAGGATACTTGTATTGATGATGTGTATACTTGTATTGATGAGGATACTTGTATTGATGATGTGTATACTTGTATTGATGAGGATACTTGAATTAATGATATTTATACTTGTATTGATGTTATTGTTGATCGTGATGATCTAGATGACGATGTTGTTGATCGTGATGATCTAGATGACGATGCTGCTGATCGTGATGATCTAGATGACGATTCTGCTGATCGTGATGATCTAGATGACGATGCTGATGATCATGTGATGACGATGCTGATGATCGTGTGATGACGATGCTGATGATCGTGTGATGACGATGTTGATGATCGTGTGATGACGATGCTAATGATCGTGTGATGACGATGCTGATGATCGTGAGATCACGATGCTGATGATCGTGAGGATCCAGATGTTGATGTTGCTGTAGCTGTTCGAGTGCTGCAGAAGATAAAGACTCAGTACTGAAGATGTTGATGTTCCAGTATTGAAGATGTTCCAGTAAATGCTTGAGTTACTGATGATGTTGAGAAAGCTTCCAATGATTTATAGATGTATCATGTATGATGTTGATGACTCCTTGCTCGTGCAGATGCTGTTATAATATCCTTCTCGTTAAGGGGGAGTGTTGAGATATTGTAACTTCAAAGAATATTATATTTGTACTTTATTATTCTGGAGATGTTTCATTCCTCCTTGAAGATCTTATTGTATATCTGGAGATGTTTATTCCTTCATCAGATTGTGGCAACTTGGGTTATTAGACTTCCCTAGTGGGGGTCGGCCCTGTATATGTTATGTGGGTCAAAGGGTTATTAGACCACCCTAGAGGGGTCGGCCCAGTCAGTTGCAGTGGGGTATTTAACCCATTGGTTAAATACGAGCCTACATGTCTTGTGTAAAAGACAAGTCGGAGTAGTGTATAAATAGAGGAGGTGTATTCCTCATTTGATACACACTCACTCGAGAGTAGCGCACTTGTGGAGGAGAGGTCTGCTATGGTGGAGGAGGAGATCATGTCTTTGGTTTGCATCTTTGTATATTGCTGGTCATCTATATTGAGGAAGCTTTACTGGGTTTTCTACCCCATGAGGGTTTCCCAGGATAAATTTGTGTCTCTTGTGTTTATGTTGTGCTTGTTGTTTCTTCAGTGATCCTATATATGCTATTATTGTGAAATGGAATGTAATGCTGCTATTTTCTGTCTTAGCATATTAAATCTTAACATGTTGCTCTATGCTTAGGGGACCAATAATAATTTCGAACCACCCCCATTTTTTATTAAGACCTCATTTTCAAATAAACTTCAACATTTCTTAAGATGAAATGGGTAATCATCATTAACACCATTGTTATTATCAATAACATTTTAGAAAAAGTGAAGTATCTATTTAAAACATAATTTTACATTTTTAATAAATTTGTTAAATCGTGATTCTAGATATGAAGACATATTTACAAATTAATTTTGTATTTTATAAATTTTGAAAAGACCAAGAAAAATTAATTTCAAAACCATTAATTTATAATTATACATCTATCATGTAGAGAAAAATCACCATAAAGAATAAGTACATAATTTTAAAAATAAAATAAAGATTCTATTGATAAAAATAAAATAAAATAAAAACAACAAAAAGAGTTAAAAATATATTTAATAGAGAAACATATCAATCAAAATATAAAAGTAAAAATAAAATAGAAATAAATAAATACATTTAACAAGTGGAATTTGAAAAACAATGAAATTAAATTAACTCATAAATGATAACCAACAAAAATTCCTTGCAATAATAATAAAAACAATTTTGAAAAAAAAGTACACAATTGATGTAGCTTAAGGTTATAACATATATTTCATTAAACTTGGAAAAAATCTATTACAAGGACTTAATCCACATTGAGTTTTATGTAGATCTCTAAATATATATTCCATTAAATCTAGAAAAATCAACTCAAAGAACTATTCCATAAAATTTGGAAGAGTTAATCTAGTGAATTATTTCCTCAATTAATGTTTTTTAGTTAGTTCATGTAAAACTTTAGTATCCATGCATTCAAAAGGAAATATTAAATCTCAATTAGAACTAGATGGGTAGGACATAAATCATGATGAATCTATGAATAACACTAATTTTCTAAATGTTAAGATCTTTGAGACATTGAAATATATTATATAGGAATAATCCAATGAAGTTGCACACATAATTACATATTATAATACTGCAAAACATTCTTTATCTATATTTGAGGTGATCGAAGTAGTAGAAAGATTTATACCATCAAATTATGTTATATACAAAAATAAGATAGCACAAATGGAAGGTAAAACATGAGGACTTCATCAACAATAAGTTATTTGTAAATCACCATATCAAGTTAAGATAAAATAACATAAAAATACTGTTAGTAATATCTTGAAACCAACCAATAACCATGAACATGTAAAACATGGGACTGCTAAGTACAACAGTATTAATACACAATAGGAGTGTGAAAGCAGCTATTATATTAAATCAATCGGAGCTAAAGTCATATTAGTAATAATGTTTGATAACCAAGTATGATATTATAGTTGTAGATGATAGACCAAACTCAACGTTTGAATTTGATGCATAACGACTCCAAGTTCCCCCTTTCCTGCAACCTCAAGGTGTGGTGTTGATGATCAAACAGTGGTGTTGTGAGGATCTCATGACTGGAGGGAGGGTGCCTCATTTGCATTGTCTAAATTGAAAAAAGTCTACTAAAAGCTTAGTAATATGTTTTTTGTGTTAAATTTCCTACCTCTTAGTGCCTTAAATAGGAAGAACAAGGGAGGAAGTGATCATTCAATAGTGGTGGAGGTGGTCTAAGAAAGAAAGATATGAGCCTATCTCTTAAATCTCTCGTGTATATTAATGCTAGGCATTGTTACTTTGGGTATTTAAAGAAGGTTGGGTTCCATTAATCTATCTCCACTCAAGCCAAGTTCATCAACTAAGAGTGCTCAAATGAAGATTCAAGTCAATCCATTATGATGGGCAGTGTCACAAACTGAAATAAACAAGTGGCTTCTAATAGCCAACTAACACGGACAAGTGAACATTGGAGGCAACTAGGTCTTCAAAGAGCGGTACATAAGGAAGCATGGGACTATCAATCTCTCATTGTCAACATTGTTGATTTTGCAAAACTAATAACTTGATGTAGTAGTTCCAACCAACCAAAGAAAAAACCATGTTTGAGCATTACTTTCACCAACAGGAGAAAATGATTATAAATTTTAAATGTATTGGATAAAAGATAGATGTTGAAACACATTTTTCATGAACTTTAGTCGAACTTTGTATATGTCCCCATGTTCTTTGATTATTAATGATTTAAAGTAACTACAAATAAGCTATCAATTAAGATATTGATATTCAAGATTAAGTGTGTATTAAAAGTCATTCATCTATGACATGTGATTCTCCCATCTCATGACTAATCCAGGGAACTATTTAATTAGAAATTTTGTATTACTTCTAGTAGAACTTTAGTATTCAACCATTCAAAAGAAAATATTGTCTCAATTAGAATTAGATGGGTAGGCCATAAATAATTATACATGTATGAATATCCTTAATTTGTTAAATGTTAAGAATGGTGAGATAATGAGATATATTATATAGAAATAATCCAATGAAACAATAAACATATTAATTTCATGCTATGTTGCAAGCGGTTCTCTATCTAATATATTCAAGGCAAGCAAGAGTTTGAAGTCATTCATCCATGACCCATCTCCCAAATTTTGAATGAATAATCGACTTAACACTCATTATCAAGAAATTCTAAGATTTTTTTAGAAAAAAACGCATCATACTAGTTTATATGTAGTTTTACTTCAAAATTTATGTATCACATTTATTATCTCATATTCATGCATATAATTAATTAAAATTCAATAAAATAACTCCGTTCCTTGTTGGCATATATGGGATGATTTCAATTTATTTAAAAGTACAACTTTAGAAAAAGTTATCATTCGACAATGAAATCAAATGCCTTATAGTTCAGAAAGTTTAAAAACATAATCCGTCTATGGCACATCTCGAATGACTCCGAATAGTCCACTTAAAACTAATTATGAATTAAATTATTTTTTAGAAATGCAACTTCATTTACAATAGAATTTCATTTCAAAATTAGATTTCACATTTATAGATTCATATTTAATGCATATTATAGGCAATTAAGTGATTGTGCCTTATTGGTTTACAATATGACATGATTGCAATTACAAATAGTAATTGATTTAAGTATACAAATTTATGTAAAGTTTTGGATTGATAAGTAGTTCAAAAGGTTAAATTGAATCACCTTGACCCATTTCCTATTAATTTAGCATGAATAGTCCACTTAGCATTTATTTTCAAGTAGACGATTCTAATTTTTTAGTAAGAATTTCATCATTATTTCAAAATATAATTTTTTTTTTTATACACAAGTATTAATGCATATAAGTAAATAAAAATCAACAAATAACTTTGTGCCTCGATGGCTTGAATGAGATTATTTTAATTACAAATCCTTCATTTAGCAATACGATTTTTTTTAAAGTATACAAAATAAAAAAAATTGTGCAATGCAACAAAGTCAATGCAAAAGCAATTTTAAAGAATAATAAAAATGTATATTAATATAACTATCAATTCCAATATATTTCAAAGAAATATAAAATCGTACAAATTGATTCACCAAAAAGTATGTCCAAGCCATATTGAAAAATTGAAATATACTTGGGATCAAATTTCTGAAGAAAAAAAAACAACTTCATCTACTATAATTAAGTTGATGTTCTATTGAACATACTAATGTACTCACGTTTCTCTTTGATACACTGAAGTGTCTTAAGAAAGGGGAATGAAACTTGCATAAGCCAAGTATCTTGTTCTTCTCCTATATAGACCTTTATCAAGATATGTTTTGACCAATATCCAACAAATTGAGAAGTAGGATTTGATGTATTTATTAACAATACATTTGATTCTCCGTATTAATCTCCATACTGGGACCACACATCGCTCAACATTTTCTCATAAAATTGTATTGTACTCCCTGCTTTGAATTTTGTTTGCAAACGACAATGGGACCTATCCCATGTGAATCCAAAGTCCCTTATATCAATATTTGATTTTTCATGTGTGAGATGTACTTGTCAATGACATTTAATGTCCATATTGCAACATCATAATTTGGTTTTCTTTGAATATGACAATTTGGTTCATCTCTAGTGTATGATGATAAGAACACTCCTTCCATTTCAAAGATCAACAACACCTTTCGATTGATATTAATTCCCATCTGAACTGCAACCACATATGTGACATTAACTTCAAAACATAATATTTAAAAACATTTTAAAAAATAATGTAATTCCTATTTATTATCATTTTTTCCATTTGTATACAAATGGAACTGTACAAGGAGTGAACAAATTAATGATATGTTAACAAATACACCAATCTAATACTTTTATTTTATCTTTATTGAATAAGTCTTACATGCATACATTGAACCATCATTCAAATCATTTATTTTATTTTTATAATAATTAGTGAAACTACAATTGGAAAATATAATTACAAGATCTACCTTACCTTCACTCCACGTTGCAGAGGATCTACCTTGTCTCCTATAGAAAATGCAGAAGAGACATTTGAATGTTGGCTCATAGGGGAATGTTAACTTAGTCTTGTTCATAGGGGAATGTTAACTCCGCTTTTAGATCTTCAAGAGAGATTCACGCACAAGATTGGCTCACAGGGGAATGTTAACTTAGTCTTGCTTACACCAAGGATATTTGCATAGGTTAGTTCTCCTAGATTTTCCAAAATCGAAATGTCATCGAAGATTAAAACCAGACGCCAAGATCTAAGTTCAGAATAAGATGCCAAGATTGGATTTCAGAATGCTATGAGTTGACACTAAAAACAAACGCCCAAGTCTAAAATTCGAATGCTATGGATTATTAAAGTCAAACGCTAAGATTCCAGCTCAAGAAGTGATGAGTTAAGACTGTACTAAACGCCAAATCGGGGTATGAATACCATGAATTTTAATTTCAAAAACATCAAGATTCATACTCAGGAAGTCATGATTTGAGCTAAAATAACGCCAAGTCTAGGTTTTGAATATCATGAATCTTTAAAATTCATAAGCCAATCACTCGGATCTATGATAAAAGTCAAAATTCGATTTTTGAGAATTCGAGTAGATCCATAATAAACCTTACTACATACAGAGTTCGTATTACTCGATACCTTGACAATTTCTAAAATTATATATATACAAATTAATAGCGTTATTGATTACGCAGAATAATATATATCCTGATAGAAACAACCATAGAGCTTAAATACTGATAAACAAAACTGAAGAACTTAAAGAACTAATTAAATTCAACTCATAAGATCTGGATGCGCCCTTCTAAATCGAAATAGACTCACACAGTATTATCAAAACTGAAGAACTTAAAGAACTATTTAAATTCAACTTATGAGATCTGGATACGCCCTTCTAAATCGAAATAGACTCACACAGTAATCTAATAAGCATACAATTAAAAACAGAGTATAAGGGAAAACAATAGATTCATTCATATTCCTAAGTCCGATTCTCCAGCTAAATATCCAGGAATCCATATTTATAAAAAGTATAATTAAACACAAAGTTTCCACACATAAAAATTGGATCGACTCATATAATTTCTTTTAAAATAGAACTGAAACTTCTTTTCTAATACCGAAAAAATAAAACAGCATAAGAAACATTAAACTTGATTAGATTGCCGAATTCAAGGTGGGTAGACCGTTGTAGTCCCCACTGGTTCAGCTATCTGATCTGACTCAAATTGATGAAGATATCGACAACCCCTCGGTTGACCACCCTACCATATCGGGGTTACTCTCCTTCACCCCAAACCCCCGAGCTAATAGGGTCGTAAGAACACACAGTGCAAGCTTTCTGGTGGGATTCTCCAATCCTCAGAAAGCTAAACCCAACTCACAAGAATTCACAAGATTAATTCTCGATTTCGGTGCCCATCCAGCACTAGGGAGTAAGAGATGTTTTTCTCCTTCTTCTCCCTTATTTTATAGTCAAAGTCTGTGTGCCATGTGTCTGTCCATGTACATAATTTAATTTAATATTTTATTAACAATTAATCTCAAATTACAAGTGTCTCTTCATCTCAAGTGTGCACCTAATTCCCTAAATCAGTGGGAGTTAGGTGTAGTAGAGTCCTTCTTATGTTTTGGTTCTTAATTAGTTTACTTAATATCTATTAGTTAGACTTAAAACTTTCTATATTCCTTTCTTTTCTAATTACTAAAATAGAATTAGAAGATTTTACTAAAATTCTAATCTATTTTAAATCTCTTCTTTATAAAATTTAAAAGAATAAAAGTAAGAATTAAAATATCTCTTTTCTAAAAATTCTAATCTAAATTAAACTTTTTCTTTTTAATAATGATAAAATCAATTAACTAGATTTTAATCTTTTTCAAAACTTTTCAAAATAGTAAAATCAATCAAGATAAAGTAATTCAAATTAATAAAATTAATTAAAATAAAATAATCGAAAAATAATAAAATCAATTAAAAATAAGATCTTATTCTTTTATTAACAATTCATTTCAAATCCTTTTTCAAAATAATAAAATCAATTAAAATAAAACTTTCAATAAAATAATTCTTTTATTCATAATTTAATCTAACTCCGATACAATTTAAATTCTCTTCTTTCCCCAAAAAGTAACAAAAAAATTGAAAAATAAAATAAATGAATAAAAAATATTGTTTTCAATACATTCTCCTTTATTTCAATTTTTCTTCTTTTTCCAAATAAAAAGAATAAAAATATTTCTTTTAAAATTACCCTTTAATTCAAAATACTTAATTGATTTATTTAGTGTAATTCCAATTTGTAGACTTGGTTAAATAACCTCTTCTTATTCTTGTCTAGGTACCTCTTCGGCGGGCCCTTCCAACAATTTCATTTCTTTCTTCTTGTGAGGAGAATTGTGTAGCGATCGGGGAATCTTTACCTCGATCTCTCGACTACACTTCTTGGAGACTAAGGGCCGCTGAGGGATAAGGCTCTCCTTATCGCGCGCCCCTCAACTCTCGTACGCGACCAAGTCGGTATGGCCTCGCCCGTACGGCACATGCTTCCCCAGGCCAGCTCGCAAGCTTCCGACCCGTGCGTCGATTGCTAATTCGGGGTTGACAGTCTGTCGTCGTACCCCTATGTGTTCTTTCCGTTCTTACGACCCCTAAAATTCCATTATGGGTCAGTCGATAAATCGTCTTACCTGCCACTGCACACACACACACTCAGGCACACACATTAAATAGCGCTGCACTATCAAATCATTTCATCATTCATTATCATAGTATCTCAGTCAGTCGAGCATCTATTTCATTTATAAAATATTTTCATTCAATCATTTCTATAAAATAATATTCAATCATTTTGTAATTCTTCATTCTAACGTATGTCATTCAATCACTTTCATAAAATAATATTCAATGTAAATTTCATGGTTCGTGTTTTATTTAGTCAGTTCACTTCAATATTAGTGTCTTCATTAGTTTAATCAGTTAAAGTACCAAGGCGGGCATTACAGATGGTATTCCTCTTCTGAATAAACAACTTCTCCCAACATCAATTCATAAAACACATCTTCAAAGCATGCATCCTTTAGATATTACTTTCCCAAAACTTCATGGTTGTGGGGTACAATATTCATTATCGTCCCTAGAACTACAGTTTGTTGTGGGGGTGATCTAGATAACAAATATGTCACTTTGTTTGTAATTCATTTCTTGTACTTGATTAATAGATGGAACTGTTGTATAAATCTAATACACATAGAATTCCTTGCATACCATAGTTTTAGTACATCTCTGCAAATACTAAAGTGGTTGGTGTTTAGTGTGGATCACAACCTCCTTCCCCAAAGAGAGTGTTCATGTTTATTCATTTCTTGTACCCCCTCACTGGACTCTCATCCATTGTTAGTTCTCAATATCTTAACCATTGGTTGGCTAACTCTTCTTACTTGTTGAGTTTCTTCAACTCTTGTAATCTTCCTCCATTTCTTCCCTCATCGATGACCTCCCTCTGCAATTCCTCACTCTTCTCCTTAACTAAACACATACAATTAAGCCAACATATGTCTATGATATTTTCCTTTCTTAGAGCATGTTCAACCCTCTCGCTATTTCTTGCTTCACCCGTGATATTGTCTCTTCTATGCCCTCAACATTATCAAAACCACTCCAACCACCCCCTTGGTGCAAGGTTTTGACGTTGCCATACTAATGGGTTTAGAAGGTAACATACATCACTAGTATTTTGATCCATGTTAATATTTTTGTCACCAATCTTATCCTTGTGCCCCACTTCAACTCTTCCTCCACCTTTGAATATCATTAGAATTCTTCTACAACAAACTCCTCTACCATTGTTCTCACCCAAAAATCCATTGCTTGGGTTATCAGGCGATCTAATTGCCAAAGCATAATTAGGTTCTAAATATTCCACTCCACTATATTCTCCATCTTCTAAATGTATTCCAGCGCCTCTTCACTCGGTTGTAACCATTGATAGAGACTCATTGGGATGTCCACTTACAAGATCTTATACTCATCTGTAGTAGCATTGCCATACAAAACTATCTATCTACAATCTTAAATATACTACCCTCACAACTCATCTTCATATTTAATGAAAACTCTAAAATGTGTTTCAAACCACTCAACTAACCATGATTTCAAAAACCCCTCTCTCATCTTGTGACAACTCCTCCCTAATGAAAGTCAAAGCCAAGGACAGGTGGAAAAATGATGCTAAAAAACATTATCAACCATCTACCTAGTGATGGTGTATGGTTCATAGCGAGTGGTTTGATCAACCTATTGGGTCTTGTAAGTTGTTTTTTTGCGAAATAACACCTTGGTACCAAGCTTGTGATGTTGAACCTGATAGTGATCATGTCATTTATTGTGCTTGCCACAACTTTGATATAGGATGTCATCTACCAGTCATTAAATGTGCTAAATTCGTTTCAAACCCAATTTGTTTGTTTGCTTTATATGAGCATGGGAATATACTTGTGTTGATGTAATGGGAAAAGCTACATCAACTAGGGCCAATCATTAGAACCCTAATCACACCTAGAAGGGGATATGCCTAAGAGGTTTATGAAGAGTTCTATTATAGCTATGTGAAACATAAATCGCACTATCATCCTATGTAAATGAATGTTTTGAGTTGTACATTGTCAGGATATGTACGATCATCATGAAGACTACCTTGGCATGTACCACATTGCTCTATCATGTCCATCATGGAACAAAGGCAAGGCCAAAAGATAGTCAAGAACCTATTGTTCCTATCATGTACTATGGTCTTTGGTAATCCAAAGTCAACCCACACATTCTTCATGAAGAGCTTAGCAATACCTTCTATTGTAATGCTCTTCTTAAAGGGGTGCCAAAATTGCCATCTTGGATAACTTATAAAAAACAACAAACACACACTCATGCCCATGCTTGGTTGAGAACAATAGTCACGAAGTCCATGGAGATTATCTCCAAAGGTTTATCAATAGCAAGAATTGAGTGAACATCATTTTCTTCTTAATCATTGGCTTGGCAATGGCATAGATAATCCATTATATGATGTATGCATTAATCTCCGTGGAGCTTGGGCTAATAGAAGTACTTTGGCAGGTCTAGAACTATCTGAAAATTCCTTGCCACCGAACTAGAATGTCCCTCCCAAATTACCTTCTCATGTTCCATTTAAGGAATACAAAGATGGTCTAGATGGCATGGAATTACATCCTATAGGTGAAATTGAGAAAATGTTTTCTTACAACCATTTCTTTATATGTATCAACAAAGTGAGAATCAATGCCATACAATGGGGTCCAATCTAAAGTATCATGTCCACAAGAGTTTAGCAATTGGTCAATGCAATAATTGATGATGGACCACTTTTGGTCATGGTCATTCCACAATTTTCCCCGTGTCTACATAAATTGGATAGCTTGTGGTCGATGTGTATAATTGTCTACTTTCCCAGAATGCAGTGCTTAGATAATCATAAGCATTTAGAAATGGAGTAGAGCTCCTTTATATATGTGGGATATTTAATGGAAACTATGTTTTTCTATGGTAGGAAACCATATGTCATGATGGGCAAGGACACCATCAATTGCATGCTTTTAAGTGTCTATCTCAATCTCAAATGACTACTACAAATTAATGTTGAATGTCGAATATCATAAGGTAGAATAGTAAAACCCTATTCAACAAACTATCTCCCTACCTTTAGTCTTGGCATCATACTTTGGGTAATACCTTTATTCTTATAGGGATTGAATATGCCACCACTAGACTACACCGGACCTTTCTTAACACCTACGAGGACCTTGATCTTCCAAATAGAGCCAACAAATTGTTATGTTATCAAGTAGTTTTCGTATGGTAGTTTTCCATCTAACACAACCACATTGTCATCAAATACATTGCACCATGAAGGAAATCTAACTCAAGTTAACTTTCCTTCTAACAACGTTGCATGGTGAATGAAAGCTAACGTGGGTTAACTTTCATATGGTAGTTTCTCATCTAACAAAACCACGTTGTCATCAAATACATTACACCATGAAGGAAATCTAACTTGGGTTAGCTTTCCTTCTAACAACATTGCACAATGAATGAAAGCTAATGTCTGTTAGCTTCATGTGATGGTTTTCCATCTAACACAACCACATTGTCATCAAATGCATTGCACCATGAAGGAAATCTAACTCAGGTAGTTTTCATTCTAACAAAATTGCATGGTGAATGAAATCTAATGCGGGTTAGCTTTCATGCGGTAGTTTTTCATTTAACACAACCACATTGTCATCAAATACATTGCACCTTGAAGGAAATATAACTCGAGTTAGTTTTCCTTCTAACAACATTGCACAGTGACTGAAAGCTAATGCGTGTTAGCTTTCATGTGGTGGTTTTCCATCTAACACGATCACATTGCATCATGAAGAAAATCTAACTCAAGTTAGCTTTCCTTCTAACGACATTGCACTGTAAATAAAAGCTAATGCACCCTGACAATATATTACATTGTCATCAAATACATTGCACCATGAAGGAAATCTAACTCGGGTTAACTTTCCCTTCAATAACATTGCATGATGAAAACTAACGCAGGTTAGCTCTCATGTGGTAGTTTTCCCTCTAACACAACCATAATGTCATTAAATACATTACACCATGAAACAAATCTATCTCGAGTTAGCTTTCCTTCTAACAAAATTGGACGATGAATGAAAGCTAATGCGTGTTATCTTTCATGTGGTAGTTTTCCATCTAACAAAACCACATTGTCATCAAATACATTGCATCATTAAGAAAATCTAACTCTGGTTAGCTTTCCTTCTAACAACATTGCACAATGAATTAAAGTTAATGCACCATGACAATGTATTACATTGTCATCAAATACATTGCACCATCAAGGAAATCTAACTCATGCTAGCATTCCTTCTAACAACATTGCACAATGAATGAAAGCTAATGCATGTTAGCTTTCATGTGGTAGTTTTCCATCTAACACAACCACATTGTCATCAAATACATTGCACCATGAAGGAAATCTAACTCGGGTTAGCTTTCCTCCTAACAACATTGCACGGTGAATGAAAGCTAATGCATGTTAGCTTTCATGTGGTAGTTTTCCATCCAATACAACCACATTGTCATCAAATACATTACACCATGAAGGAAATCTAACTCAAGTTAGCTTTCCTTCTAACGACATTGCATAGTGAAGGAAAGCTAACGCGTGTTAGCTTTCATATGGTAGTGTTTCATCTAACACAACCACATTGTCATCAAATACATTGCACCATGAAGAAAATCTAGCTCAAGTTAGCTTTCCTTCTAACAACAATGCACAGTGAATGAAAGCTAATGTGTGTTAGCTTTCATATGGTAGTTTTCTATTTAACACAACCACATTGGCATCAAATACATTGCACCATGAAGGAAATCTAACTCGGGTTAGCTTTCCTTCTAACAACATTGCACAACGAATGAAGGCTAATGCTTGTTAGATTTCATATGGTAGATTTCCATCTAACACAACCACATTGTCATCAAATGCATTGCATCTTGAAGGAAATCTATCTCAGGTTAGCTTTCCTTCCAACAAAATTGCACGGTGAATGAAAGCTAACACATGTTAGCTTTCATATGGTAGTTTTCCATCTAACACAACCACATTGTCATCAAATACATTGCACCATGAAGGAAATCTAACTCGAGTTAGCTTTCCTTCCAACAACATTGCACGGTGAATGAAAGTTAACACTCCTTGATTTTTGTGGCACTGTAGGAAAAAATATGTACTATCCCTGAATGGATTTAGAAAGAGAGATGAAACTTGCCATAAGTCGATAGCCAAGGCTTCGATGGAAAAATCGTCAATTCTGTCGAAATCTTGACATCAAAGTACTACTGTGGACACCCCTCTCTAGTGTCTTGATAGTCCAAACGTTGTCCTTTTTAACGGTTTTCGCAACTAGGGTTTTGCTAAGTAACATGCAATGCAATTTCTACATTATAGGATAAAATTTTGAAAAATGTGTCAAGCAAGGGTGTGGGAATAGTGGTCATCTCGCCCTAGCCCAAAGACACCTACAAGAGGTAACGAAAAGCAATTCCATTGCTCGATTTTTTTTTATGCCCTCGGTTGAAATTTTCCAAGTGTCCCTAAATGGATTTGGGAAGTGATTTTACACTCTCCATAACTTGGTAACCAGGGCTCGGATGGAAAAACCGTTAGTTTCATTGGAATCATGACATTGAAATACCGCTTGGGACAGCCCTCTCAAGTGACTTCATGGACTGAACGTTGTCTAATTTGAGGGTTTTCGCAACTAGGGTCTTGCTAAGTAGCATGCAATGCAATTTCTATATTATAGGCTAAGATTTTGAGATATGTGTCGAGCATAGGTGTGGGAATCGTAGTCATCTCACCCTAGCCCAAACACACCTATAGGAGGTAACAAAACTCAATTTCGGTCCTCGGTTTATTTTTTATGCCCTCAATTGAAATTTATAAGTATCCCTGAATGGCTTTAAGATGGGGCTCGGATGGACAAACTGTTAGTTCCATTTGAATTGTGACATCGGAGTACCGCTAGAGACACCCCTCTCCAGTGACTTCAAGGATCAAACGTTGTCTATTTTGATGGTTTTCGCAACTAGGGTTTTGCTAAGTAACATGCAATGCAATTTATGCATTATAGGATAAGATTTTGAAAAATGTGTCGAGTGTTGAGATATTGTAACTTCAAAGAATATTATATTTGTACTTTATTATTCTGGAGATGTTTCATTCCTCCTTGAAGATCTTATTGTATATCCGGATATGTTTATTCCTCCGTCGGAATGTGGTAACTTGGGTTATTAGACTTCCCTAGTGGGGGTCGGCCCTGTATGTGTTATGTGGGTCAAAGGGTTATTAGACCACCCTAGAGGGGTCGGCCTAGTCAGTTGTAGTGGGGTATTTAACCCACTGGTTAAATACGAGCCTACATGATTTGTGTAAAAGACAAGTCGGAGTAGTGTATAAATAGAGGAGGTGTATTCCTCATTTGACACACACTCACTCACTTGAGAGTGGTGCACTTGTGAAGGAGAGGTCTGCTATGGAGAAGGAGGAGCTTATGCTCAGGGTTACATCTTTGTATATTGCTGATCATCTATATTGAGGAAGATTTACTGGGTTTTCTACCCCATGAGGGTTTCCCAGGATAAATTTGTGTCTCTTGTGTTTATGTTGTGCTTGTTGTTTCTTCAGTGATCCTGTATATGCTATTATTGTGAAATGGAATGCAATGCTGCTATTTTCTATCTTAGCATATTAAATCTTAACATGGTATCAGAGCTAACCTGAAGGAAGGCAATGTATGGCACTTATGACACTTGCTTTACTTACGACAGGTAGTACACAGATTGTACTATCTCAGGAAACTGTTTCAGAGGCCAAAGTTGAACCAGTGACATGTGGCACGCCGTACAAGTTCGCTCTCCTGTTTTATCCCATAAACAGGTCACGTTGCGACACTTGGCATAAATCTCTCTTAGAAAATCCAATTGAGGTCAGACCTGTCGAGATGGAAAGATGACAGGTCAGGCTACCACAGAAAAAGTTTTCAGACCCTGTGGAGCGAAAAGTTCGGAGTTACAGCAGAAACAATCAGGTACATATTTCTGTCAAAACAAAATTATTTTTGGAGCACCTTCATTCATGGCTTCCGGAATTTAGGGTTTCGGAGAAAGTTAGAATTTTTGGAATCGGAATCCACGGCTGAATGCTACTCAGGAAAATCAAAATTTAGAGACCAAGATAGAATTTTTTGGTTGGGTAGAAGACCGGGCTTGATCAAACCCCAGTTCGGGATTTTGATCGGAAAGATGGAAAATTAGGGCTTCAGCAAAAGTTGGAATTTTTGAAGTCTGTAACCACGGCTGGAAGCTCCTCAGAAAAATAAGAGTTTAGAGCCTTGGATCAAACCTTTTGATTGGACAGAAGGGTGGGCTTCATCAAACCCTAGTAACAGTATGAATGCATGTGAATGATCGAAGACATTCATTGATTAGGGCTATATGATTGTACTAATGCATTATGGTGTTGTGTGAGGTTGATGTTGTCTGCTAACAAGATACAGGTACATCACAAAAGACAAATCAAGTTCCATGACCATGACAACATGAAGACAAAGACTCATCCATAATCTTTGTTCTACTTACGAGGTATGTATGACTTTGTTATATTATGCTTCACCTATGAGACATGCAGGTTCTAGCTCAGTATCTCTAAATCATTGAAGAGATTGTTTAGGTATGTTGTACATAACTAAGCAGGTATACTAATCCAGGTATGTTTTCTTATGTCAAGTTAGAATCTTACCTTGTGTTAGTATCCCTTATATAAGTATACTTGGTATGATTGGTTATGCTTATTCATAAAGTTAGTAATCAAGGGTTTATGCATATTATGTCTCTTGTCTTGATGATTTAATTAACCAGAAGAGTACTATGATCAAACAAGAATATGCATGAGTCAAAGAAGACTTCCTTGAAACCCTGAATACTAATGATCATGACTATACATATTCAAGATTATTTAGAATTAGAATGTTTTGAGAATATACTAATGAATGTATGTTTGTGTATGAGATCATGAGGATGACACTAGTGCACACTTGAGCATGCACAGTGGTACATAATGAATAGAAGTTCAAAAGACATATAGAAGATCAAGCGGGAGGAAACCACACAAACATAAAAGATAAGTATTTGAGTTGTTATTTGAAATAGTAAATGATATTGCTTGTATGCATATTTGTATTCCTAGAATATATCATGTTGAGTGTACACAGTCATAGAGCATTGAACAGTATACTACTAATATGCATATGATTGGTAAGTTGGACAAACATTCCATTGTTGCTTGTCTAGAATGAAACCTCTTTGCTGACATGCTGAGAGCTGTGCACACTCTCGATAGTATGTTCTGGTAGAGATGGAAGGCATCTAGATAGCCACTGTATGCATACAGGATATGGGAAAGTGTTGTGCCAAAGTATTGGTCAAAATAGTTGCATAACTATGTAAATGATATCTGTATGCATAATAGGTTATCATGTCAATATGATTTGATGATTATGAAGTATTACTAATCATTTACTTAATTTTGAATTTTAGGAAAGATCATGATGAATGATGAACACTGAACAAGCGATGGATGTTCAACAAAAGATTTACAAATCAAACACACTATAGAAGGCTTGTGGCTAGAAGATTCTCTTAGAAAGAGGAAGAGAATTATGATGAGATGTTTGCTCCAAGTGGCTAGATAAGACCATTCTCTTAATGGTGTAATTAAAGAAGAAGTGTGAATCAGGTTCTGTATGGGTTCCCAGGATCGATAATCAATTGATGAGATTAATGATCACCATGGGTGATGTGGATCTCAACCTTTACTACAAGGTTGAATATGGTTTCTCTACACAGATGTTGATTGGGCAGAAATTGTATCAGACAGGAAGAGCACATCGAGAGGATGTTACTGTCTGGGATCAGCCATGATCTCATGGTTTAGAAGGAAGCAATCTAGTGTGGCTCTCAGCACAAGCGGAATATATGGCTGCTTTCTCTGCTAGTTGTGAAGCGGTATGGCTTTAGAATGGACCCAACTGTGATCCTATGTGACAAACAGAGTTGTACCAAAATGGCAGAGAATCCAATATTCCATGATAAGTCAAAGCACATAGAGATCTGACATTTCTATATACAAGATATGGTGCAGAAAAGAATTAAAGTTTGAATTTGTAACAAGTTACCGATGTACTAACCAAACCCCTACCTCTAGTAAAGTTTTCCGAGACAAACTTAAAATAGTTCAAAAGGACCCTCCTCGAAAGGGGGAGCGATGTGATCACTTATGATGAGATTGCCCGCATCGACAGTGAGGTCGATGATATGGATACCTATATTGGTGATGCCGACAGAGAGGTTGGTGGATGGTACTTAGACAGGGTCTAAGGTGACAAGGGGATTGCATCATCCTTGAACACATGTTCTAAAAGAGAGCCGTAGACGTATGTCTTCGAGAATGAAGTCCTTGGTGGACATGAGGGGATTGGATCATCCCTGGACTTCAGTCCTAAAGAGAGCCGTAGACGTATGTCTTCGAGAATGAAGTCCTTGGTGGACATGAGGGGATTGGATCATCCCTGGACTTCAATCCTAAAAGATAGTCGTAGACGTATGTCTTCGAGAATGAAGTCCTTGGTGGACATGAGGGGATTGGATCATCCCTGGACTTCAGTCCTAAAGAGAGCCGTAGACATATGTCTTCGAGAATGAAGTCCTTGGTGGACATGAGGGGATTGGATCATCCCTGGACTTCAGCCCTAAAGAGAGTCGTAGACGTATGTCTTCGAGAATGAAGTCCTTGGTGGACATGTGAGGATTGAATCATCCTTGGATTTCAGTCCTAAAGTGAGCCGTAGACTGGGTCTCCGAGAATCTAGTCTTGAATGAACAGGAAGGGGATTGTATCTTCCCTGGACTTTGGTCCCAGAATTGATCTGTAGATTGATGTCTCCGAGAATTGAAGATAGGACTGCATCGTCCCTGGACCTCAGTTCAAAATGTACGTGATGGGATTGCATCGTCCCTAGACATGAGACTTGTCTTAAAGTGATAAGGACTAATCATCCTATAAGTAGATTGGGATTGCATCGTCCCTAGACATGGTGAGGTGTCTTAAAGTGATAAGGACTAATCATCCTGTAAGTAGATTGGGATTGCATCATCCCTAGACATGGTGAGGTGTCTTAAAGTGATAAGGACTAATCATCATGTAAGTAGATTGGGATTGCATCGTCCCTAGACATGGTGAGGTGTCTTAAAGTGATAAGGACTAATCATCCTGTAAGTAGATTGGGATTGCATCGTCCCTAGACATGGTGAGGTGTCTTAAAGTGATAAGGACTAATCATCCTGTAAGTAGATTGGGATTGCATCGTCCCTAGACATGGTGAGGTGTCTTAAAGTGATAAGGACTAATCATCATGTAAGTAGATTGGGATTGCATCGTCCCTAGACATGGTGAGGTGTCTTAAAGTGATAAGGACTAATCATCATGTAAGTAGATTGGGATTGCATCATCCCTAGACATGGTGAGTTGTATTAAAGTGATAAGGACTAATCATCCTGTAAGTATATCGGGATTGCATCGTCCCTAGACATGGTGAGGTGTCTTAAAAGGATAAGGATTGATCATCTTGTAAGTTGATCTGGATTGCATCATCCATAGACATGAGAGATGTCTTAAACTGAGAGGGATTGATCATCCCGTAAGCGGATCAGGATTGTATCATCCTTGGACCTATGTCCTAAAGTGAGAGGGATTGATCATCCCGTAATAGGATCTTGTGTGTTGCAGAGTATGCTGCTATGTATTGATGATAGATGTATTAGTGAGAATACATGCTTTTGATGATAGATGTATTAGTGAGAATACATGCTTTTTTATGATATATGTATTAGTAAGAATACATGTTTTGATGATAGATGTATTGGTGTGGATACTAATACAGATGATCCAGATGCTGTAGATCGAGATGATCCAAATGCTGTAGATCGAGATGATCCAGATGTTGTAGATCGTGATGATCCAGATGTTGTAGATCGAGATGATCCAGATGCTGTAGATCGAGATGATCCAGATGCTGTAGATCGAGATGATCTAGATGCTGTAGATCGTGATGATCCAAATGTTGTAGATCGAGATGATCCAGATGCTGTAGATCGAGATGATCCTGATGCTGATGATCGTATGATGACGATGCTGATGATCGTGAGGATCCGGATGTTGATGTTGTTGTAGCTGTTCGAGTGCTGCAGAAGATAAAGACTCAATACTGAAGATGTTGATATTCCAGTATTGAAGATGTTCAAGTAACTGCTTGAGTTACTGATGATGTTGAGAAAGCTTCCAATGATTTATAGATGTATCATGTATGATGTTGATGACTCCTTGCTCGTGCAGATGCTGTTATAATATCCTTCTCGTTAAGGGGGAGTGTTGAGATATTGTAACTTCAAAGAATATTATATTTGTACTTTATTATTCTGGAGATGTTTCATTCCTCCTTGAAGATCTTATTGTATATCCGGAGATGTTTATTCCTCCATCAGATTGTGGCAACTTGGGTTATTAGACTTCCCTAGTGGGGGTCGGCCCTGTATATGTTATGTGGGTCACCCTGTATGTGTTATGTGGGTCAAAGGGTTATTAGACCACCCTAGAGGGGTCGGCCCAGTCAGTTGTAGTGGGGTATTTAACCCACTGGTTAAATACGAGCCTACATGATTTGTGTAAAAGACAAGTCGGAGTAGTGTATAAATAGAGGAGGTGTATTCCTCATTTGATACACACTCACTCACTTGAGAGTGGTGCACTTGTGGAGGAGAGGTCTGCTATGGAGAAGGAGGAGCTTATGCTCAGGGTTACATCTTTGTATATTGTTGGTCATCTATATTGAGGAAGCTTTACTGGGTTTTCTACCCCATGAGGGTTTCCCAGGATAAATTTGTGTCTCTTGTGTTTATGCTGTGCTTGTTGTTTCTTCAGTGATCTTGTATATGCTATTATTGTGAAATGGAATGCAATGCTGCTATTTTCTATCTTAGCATATTAAATCTTAACATCGAGCGAGGGTGTGGGAATAATGGTCATCTCACCCTAGCCCAAAGACACCTGCAAGAAGTAAGAGAACTCAATTCCATTACTCAGTTTGCTTTTTATGCCCCCGGTTGAAATTTTCCAAGTGTTTGTGAATGACTTTGGGGAGCAAGTTGAAACTCGCCATAAGTCGATAACTGAGGATCAAATGGACAAACCATCAATTACGTTGGAATCGTGACATCGAAGTACCACTAGGGACACCCCTCTTCAGTGACTTCAAGGACCGAACGTTGTCTATTTTGATGGTTTTTGCAACTAGGGTTTTGCTAAGTAACATGCAATGCAATTTATGCATTATAGGCTAAGATTTTGAAAAATGTTTCGAGTGAGGATGTGGGAATTGTGTTCATTTTTACCTTGCCCAAACACACCTACAGGAGGCAATGGAACTCAATTTTGTTGCTCAGTTTGTTTTTTATGCCCGCGGTTGAAATTTGCCAAGTGTCCCCGAATGGCTTTGGGACAGAAGATGAAACTTGCCATAAGTCGATACCGGGGCTCGAATGGAAAAAATATCAATTCCATTGAAATCATGACATCGAAGTATTACTACGGACACCTCTCTCAAGTGACTTCATGTATCGAACGTTGTCTTTTTGACGGTTTTTGCAACTAGGGTTTTGTTAAGTAATATGCAATGTAATTTCTACATTATAGGCTAAGATTTTGAAAATTGTGTCAAGCAAGGGTGTGGGCATTGTGTTCATCTCATCCTCGCCCAAACACACCTTTAGGGGGTAACAAAACTCAATTATGTTTCTTGGTTTGTTTCTTATGCCCCCGATTGAAATTTGCCAAGTGTGGCTGAATGGCTTTGGGAAGCGAGTTGAAACTCGCCATAACACTATAACCAGGGCTCAGATGGACAAACTGTCAGTTCTATTGGAATCGTGACATTGTAGTGCCACTAGGGGCACCCCTATCCTCTGACTTGATGAACCAAACATTGTCATTTTATATTGTTTTCACAACTAGGGTTTTGCTAAGTAACATGCAATGAAAGTTTTGCATTATAATCTAAGATTTTGAAAAATGTGTTGAACGAGGATGTGGGCATCATGGTCATCACTCCCTAGACCAAACACACCTGTAGAAAGTAATGGAACCCAATTCCATTGTTCGGTTTATTTTTTATGCCCTTGGTTGAAATTTGCAAAGTGTCATTGAATGGCGTTGGGAAGAGAGTTGAAACTTGTCATAACTCGATAAGAAGGGCTCGAATGGACAAATCGTTAGTTCCATTGGAATTGTGACATAGGAGTACCTCTAGGGACACCCCTCTTTGGTGACTTCATGGACCGATCATTATCTATTCTGATGGTTTTCGCAACTAGGGTTTTGCTCAATAACATGTAATGCAATTTCTGCATTATAGGATAGGATTTTAAAAATGTGCCAAGCGAGAGTGTGGGAATCGTGGTTTTCTTGTCCTAGCCCACACAGACCTGCAAGAAGTAATGAAACTGTCATGTCCCAAATTTTGCATTGGGTCACAATGGCCTAATCACATTTTCCATATTCATGAGAGTTTGTCAAATTGATGCTAAGAGTCAAATAATTGCCAAGGAGGAAAATTACTAGTTTCCTAGGTTGGGGGTGGAAGCTTTGGGATTTGGAATAAGGGGGATATTAATGATGTTTGAACATTAGAATGGCATAAATATTTTAAAAAGGATCTAAATAAATAAATATAAGGGAAAATCAAAGTGGAAATTGATCATGAAGACACATGGACGATGTGGAACCCACACAAGTTAGATTTTCTATGCCACGTGGCATCCTCCTCTTGTCATTTCGAATCCATAAGAAGCCCAAGATTCTTAGGATGAGTTGGAAGGTCAATATACTTGGCATGAATCAATTAAGGTCGAATTGGAGTGGAAGAGTAACTCCCATGGAAGAGGAAGAGGCATTTTGGAGATAGTGAGACACTTGGACTAGATTCCTTAGCTCTATGACAACAATGATGAAGATTCTATGACACCTATGACACAAATAAGATCTGAAGGCTGACATCTCACATATATGACATGTCAGGGCTAAAAATAGCCTCCAAGAGGGTGCTCAAGTGAGTTAGGGCAGCCAAAGAGACACCAAGTCGAATTTGGAGAAGGAGGGAGCTAGAATTGTTGTACAAGTGGCATTATTTGGAATCTCTTCCCAACTTGAGTTGGCATGAAGCTCTTGCGAGGAATTCAACCCATGGAGGACCTTAGAAGTTTATAAAATACAATAAAAAATAAGAATGGTATCTTTTTATCATTTGAGAATTTGCATTTGTGAAGAGAGAGAGCTAGTGGAAAACTAGTCTTCTTGCCTTAGCCAATAGATTCCCATCCAAGTTGGTGTGTGGAAAGGCCATTCAGGTCTTTCATGGAGCTTTAATGGAGTATTTTTTTACAGGTTGAATCTACAGGGAAGCTCATGGTCATATCTATTTCAGCTTGCTTCTACAACCATTCTTCTATTTCTTGGCATATTCATGATCCTTGAGGAATTGCGCACTTGGTGAGCTATTGTACTCTTTGGGGGAGCTTCTCATGCCCCATTTATGTTGTATGAGTATGCATATACTATGTTATTCATAATAAGAAATTTATCAGGTCGAAAATACTGTTGGAATGATGTAAATCTGATGTTTAATGAACAAATGGTGCCATTTCCCCACTATCTTGATGTATAACAATGAAATATTGATGAATTCGAATGGAAGATCAATTCTCTGATGTATTTGTGATTAATGGACTTTTATTAATGAGCTTCACAAGTTTCATGTTCAGTACTTAAGCATTTAGAGTCATCTTGTTCAGTTTTATACCATTTGAAGAAGAATTAATGCCATTTCCCCCAAGGTCGAAACTAGTGAAGTTGTAGCTGTTGGGAGAGAGTTATAATAGACCTCAAAAACTGAATAATGTTTCACATGATACCATAATATTTTCCCTTAGACATCCTCTTCCTCTTTTCAGAAATTCGAGTGGGTTTGGAAGCATTTGGAGAGCCATATTCAACATTTACCCTGGGGGATTTGAACCCCAAATTGCTAGTAAAAACTCTCATTTTGGCCAGAAGTTTAAAGAAGTTTGTAGAAGTATTTTGATGGTCCTAAATCACCCATGAAAATAATAATCAAGTCCTAACATCATTCATGTACCTTCTCTAAATATTTGGGGGCATTTGGAGCTAATTGGAGACCTAGAGACCAATACTAGTCAAAGAGAAATTACTAGTAAAGTTCCAACATTGGCCAGTATTGAAAGAGGATTTGAAAAAGTATTTTAAAGGTCCAAAAGCATCCCTTAAACACATATTTATTTTCTAACATCATCCATACACCTTATTATAATATTTGGGAGCAATTGGAGCAATTTGGAGACCAAGACATCAAAGCTAGTCAAAGGTCGAACTAGTGGAAAAATTGACTAGTCTTGTTCTGAAATTTATTCCCTTGCAAATTTAAGATCATAGATGGGTATATAAGTTGCTTATATGTTTCAAATTGGTGTTCATGTGTCCTATAACCCCTCATGACCTTCCTCAACAAATTCCAAATAAATTGGAGGTGTTTGGAATAAGTTGTGAAACATATACCTAGAGATGAAAGTTGGTGAATTGGAGCAGTTTGGGAAAATTTAATAAATCTGTAAATTAGGGACATTGCAGTGGTATCATAGCATGATCTTGGCACCTGATGTCGTCTGATATTCATGGGGAAAAGAATTCAGGGACCACCATTAGATATTGAAACCAAAAGTGTTTTGTTGAAGAGGAAAAAGTAGGAAAAGAAGAGCAATTTTTTGAGGAAACTATGACTAGGATGAAAATGGAACCTCAGATGATGGTGATAAGCTTATGAAACTCATAAAACCATTTTTTGAAGACATTACAAGTGGTATCAGAGACATGAACAAACAGATGATGAAAGGTTCGAATTGATGGCTAGCCAACTTGGGAGCAAAGGAGTAATAGGAGGAAGCATCAGTTCTCATTGTGAGGAAAAGAAGCCAATGGGTGAGCATATTATCTCAAGCACAGGACCCCCTAATAGAGCAAATGAATTTCAAAGAACACCAAGGCCTATTGCACAAAAATTTCTTGAGTCCAAAGAAAATATTAAAGCCCCAAATGATGTGGAAGAAATTCTACTCAAATGGAAAAATTTGAATGAAGATTGCAAAAACACTTTACCATTTGATCAATACCTCATTGTCTCAAACAAGCTCAAGATGAAGGAAGGTAGTAAGAATCCATTTCAAAATAGAGAATTGAATTATGCAATAAGTAAAACGCCACTTCCCACCTTTGATGGCTCATCTCAAAGTTATGCACATACTTGGGTACAAAATGCATCAGCTTGCTTGAAGGAGCAAAAGGAAGAGACACATTCTACCTTGGACATGAATCAAAGAGCATCTACTGATGGATGCTTAAACTATGAAGTAGTGCCTACTAATGGGTGCTCAAACCTCTATGTTGGTGACATAGAGACAACTTTTGAAAGTGTTGCTACAAGCAAAACTTCCATTAAGCATGAAAATGAAGACCTTGTAGCAGTTGAAGAATAAACAAGATCAACTTCCCCATCACCACTTGAGCTTCATGAAGTTGGTCCAAGTAAGAAGGAAGAAGATGAGGAGGTTCACTTACAAGAGCTTCATTTTCTTCAAGGGTCCTTGAATATGAATGAAAATAAGATCCAAGAGACCCTTAGCATGCTCCATGATACTCAAGCATTAGTGTCAAATTCTTGTTGAAAAGTTTCTTCATTGGAGGATCCATCCTTCCTTGAAGACATGGAGAAGATTCAAAGAGCAATGTGCAACAACCAAGGTAATTTCATGTATTTTCTTTTTGATAGGAAAAATTTGGTTGAGTTTAATGAATTATTACATGATGCATACTTGAAGAATAATGAGGATACTCATAAACTCAAAATTCGAAATGAGCAACTTCTTGAAAGGTTGCAATATACTTGTTCTCTCTCCTATGTTTCAAATTTCCATATGGTAGATTGCATGGAGGATTCTCATGACATGGTAGATCATGAGAAACATGGAAATTTGCATGTGCTTGATTTGTTTGAAGATGAGATTGATGAGATCCAAGCACTTGATGTGGTGGAAGAGGAAATTGAGTTTCCTCTTGGAAATGGTTACACATTTTTTGAAGAAGTTGATTCCACTACCTTGGAACCAACCTATGAGGAAAGCTCTGCACCTTTGAGGGAGGTGCATGATCCTACTATTATGGAACATTCACATGAGGACACTTCTGTACTTTCTGATCAATTGGGTGAGTTGGTCCATTCTCCTACATCCTACACTTCCATATTTTGCAGCATTCATCCTAATGAAGTATGGGTGAAAGGTTTATTTTTTATGGTGCCACATGAGGAGCATGAAACTCCTTGTCATGTCCCAAATTTGGAATTGGGTCACAATGGCCTAATCACATTAGCCATATTCATTAGATTTTGTAAAATTGATGTTGTTAAGGGTCAAATAATTGCCAAGGAGGAAAATTACTAGTTTCCTAGGTTTGGGGTGGAAGCTTTGGGATTTGGAATAAGGGGGATAATAAATGATGTTTAGACATTAGAAGGATTCAAGTATTTAATAAATAGAGTGAATAAATAAATTCAAGAGAAATCCTAAGTGACAAATGGTTTTGGAGACATATGGAGGATGTGGGACCCACACTAGCTTGATTTTTCATAATACATGGTATCTCTCTTTTGCAAATTCGAATTAATGGGAATGTGAACACTTTTGGGTGATTTGGTAAGTCATAACACATGTCATTGAGCATCTTAGGTCGAATTGGGAAGGATTGGTAACCTCCATGGAAGATAAAGAGTCAAAGTGGAAGTTTGTGGACACTTGGGCTAGATTCCCTAGCCCCTATGACACCAATGATGGAGCATCTATGACAACTATGACAAATTGCAGACCTGACCTCTGACATATGACCACTATGACATGTCAGCCCGAAAAATAGGCTCAAAGAAGGCGAATTTGGGAGTTGGAGAAGCCAAAGAGACTCAAAATCGAATTTGGGAGAAGATGGAAGGTTGGAATTAGGAGACAAGTGGCAAATGTGGAATATTTCCTAAATGGAAATCTATTGAATCTATTGAGAGGATTTCGACCCTTAGAAGACTAATGTTGGTTATAAAATATAGAAATGAAGTATGAGAATAGCTTTTGATCATTTGTAGAATTTGCAATTGCATTTGTGAAGAGGGAGAGCTAGTTGATGACTAGTTTCTTGCCTTAGCCAATTTCGAGGGTGAAAGATTCCCATCCAAGTTGGTAATTGGAAAGGCCATTCAGACCTTTCATTTGGAGATTTAATGGAGTCTTTATTTGCAGGTGTAAGATACAGTTCAGCTTATGGTTTCTTCTACTGCAGCTCACTCATTCAACCATTTCCAGTTTTTATGGCATATTCTCGATCCTTGAGGGAGGGCGTTTTTTGTGAGCTATTGTACTCTTTGGGGAAGCTTTTAATGCCCCATTTCTTTTGTAATATGAATTAAATACTCTGTTCTTAATCTCCAAAAATTTTCAGGTCGAAATTCCAAGTAGAAATGTATAAATCTCATTTTTAATGGAAGAACAATGCCATTTCCCCACTACCTTGTTGTGAGCCAATGTATTGATGATGATTTCGAATGAATGGATGATTATATGATATATTTGTGATCAATATACTTCCATGGATTTCTTCTACAAGTTTCATGTACTGTACTTGAGCATTTGAAGCATTTTTACTCATTTTAGTTGTATTGGGAGGTGAAATAGTGCCATTTCCCCAAGGGTCGAATTGGGGATTTTTGCAGTTGAATGGGAGAGGGTGAGAACAGTTGTAATAATCCATTAATGGTGCATATGAGACTTTAATAAAATACTTAACACATTACATACCTCTGTTCATAAATTTGAGTGGGTTTGGAGGCATTTGGGAAGCCATTTTCAGTACTTACCTCAGGGGGATTTGAACCCCAAATTACTAGTAAAATTGCATACTTGGTCCAGAATCTTAAGAGAGTTTGCAGAGGTATTTTAGTGACCATATGTCATCCCTAAACATCATATTCAAGTACTAATATCATTCATACATCTTCCTTGAAGATTTGAAGGGATTTGGAGTCAATTTGAGACCTAGAGACCAATACTAGTCAAAGGGAAATCACTAGTAAAGTTACCTACATTGACAAGAATTGAAAGATTATTTGAAGAAGTATTTTAAAGGTCCAAAGGAATCCCTGAAACACATATTTATGTTCTAATATCATTCATATACCTTCTCAGAATATTTGGGATCATTTGGGGCAAATTTGGGACCTAGAGATCAAAACTAGTCAAAGGTCTAACTAGGGGAAAAAATGAAAAATTGTCATTTTGATAAAATTCCTAACAAGGGACATTACAGTGGTATCATAGCATGGTCCTTGCACCTGTATATTAGGTACATACATTCAAGAATAATTTGCAGCCATGTCTTACTATTATGATGAATCCTATGAGTACAATTCTTATGAGGAATATGCAGATGCTTATGAGCAATATGAAGCAGAATGTGAATGGTATGAAGAAGAGGTGCCATCATGCAACACTTCTTACAATTTCAAGAGAAATGAAGATTATTCTTATGACTTTAAATCTGATGAATATGAGTGTGTCACACCAACCAAGGATAATTCTATGAGTGAGTTCCAAAGATGGAGAGCAAAATATAAAACCTTGCCCCAACAATATCAAAAATATCAAGAATATCTTGCTTTTAGCAAAAATACACAAAATGCCATGTCTTTTGAGTACTATGCTGAACATGTTTTTGAAAATAGGCCCAAAAATGAAGATGTGGAGTTAGTGAAGAAAGGTTTATGCCCTTCTTGTAAAAACCCTTGGAGCGAGTATCATATATGTGTGCATGAAATGATGTCCTCCTTGAGGAGAGCTTTTGAGATTTATTCAAGAAGAGATTCCAAATATATTGATCCTAAGGAAAACAAGGGGCAAAATGCATCAGCTTGCTTTAAGGAGCAAAAGGAAGAGACATCACAAGAGCATGAAGAAGATTCTATTGAAAATATGGAAGATCATTTCGAGACACCTTCTAGCTTAGACATGAACCAAAGAGCATCTACTGATGGATGCTTAAACTATGAAGGAGTACATACTGATGGGTGCTCACACCTCTATGTTGGTGACATAGAGATCACTTTTGAAAGTGTTTCTACAAGTACAAGTTTCATTAAGCATGATAATGAAGACCTTGTAGCAGTTGAAGAATAACCAAGATCAACTTCCCCATCACCACTTAAGCTTCATGAAGTTGGTCCAAGCAAAATTGAAGAAGATGAGGAGGTTCATTTGCAAGAGCCTTATTTTCTTGAAGGGTCCTTAAAGATGAATGAAAATAAGATCCAAGAGTCCCTCAGCATTCTCCATGACACTCCAGCATTGGTGTCAAATTCTTGTTGGAGAGCTACTTCATTGGAGGAAACATCCTTCCTTGAAGACATGGAGAAGATCCAAAGAGCAATGTGCCACATCAAAGGTAATTTCATGTCTTTGCTTTTTGATAGAAACCATTTGTTTGAGCTTAATGAATTGTTACATGATGCATACTTGAAGAATAATGAGGATATTCATAAGCTCACAATTCAAAATGAGCAACTTCTTGAAAAGTTGCAAGATACTTGTTTTTCCTCCTATGTTTCAGATTGTCAAATGGTAGATTGTTTGGAGGATTCTCATGACATGGTGGATCATGAGAAATGTGGGAATTTGAATGTGCTTAATGTGTTTGAAGATGAACTTGAAGAGATCCAAACACTTGATGTGGTGGAAGAGGAACTTGAATTGTCTCTTGATGAAGCTTATGCAATTTTTAAAGAAGAGCATGATTCCTCTACATTGGAACCAATCTATGACAAAGGTTTCCCACTTTTGAAGGAGCTTCATGATACTACCCACATGGATCCTTCCCATGATGAAACTCCTGAACTTTTTGATCATTTGGGTGAGTTAGTACATTCTCCTACATCCTACAATTCCATGTTTTGCAGTATTAGTCTCAATGAAGTATGGGTGAAAGGGTTCTTTTTTATGGTGCCACATGAGGAGTATGGAACTCCTAGATTTAAATTTTATGATGACATGGTTGGAGCACATTCTTATTCACATTTGCAGCATCATAATTTGTCACTTTATGATGATTCACATCTACATGGATGCACCTATGATATGGATTTGAGTCACTTGAAGACTCATGGTTTTTCTTGCTCAACACTGGGTTCATTTGATGTTAGAGGAACTTCATCCAACACTTGGATGAATAGATTTATGATGGGAGAACATTTTTGTTGGCAGCCACATACTTTGTTACATCTTTATGATTCTCACATTCATGGATGTATGGGTGAGACTTCTTTGAGTCATTTGCAGTCTCCTTGTTTTTTCTGCTCATTATTTGGTTCAGATTTTAGTGGAGATTCTTCATTCACTTCTTGGATGAAAGAATACATGGTTGAATATTTTGATGCATATCACATCCTTTTGGAGCAGCATTATAGGACATGGGATCCTCACCTATGTCATTGGAGCAGATTTTATTGGTCACTTGAAGCTTGTATGCTCTTGGAAAATCGTGGTCTACTTGCTTGGAGGTACAAGCACTTTCATGATTCTTTGATGAAGCACCTCCTTGATGTACATTTTCATTATGTAGTTATGTACTTTGATGATATATATTTTGTACTCATGATGTTTGGAAGAATGCATACAAGAGAATGGGATCCAGGAATCATCTTATCTGATGGTATGGGTTGGAGAGCACTCTTCATTGTTGGGGTGCAATACAAGCAATGGGACCCTGGAATAATTTTTATCTCATTGGTTTCAATTTTTGGGGGGAAACAAGAAGTATGGGAGATGGATTTCCCACTTAATAAAGTGATTTTTATCAGAGTAGTGCAGCAGCAAGCATGGTGGTTCCTCTCTAAAATCTTCATGGAAACTCAAAGACTCAAGATTTGGCAATTCAATGGCAACTTCAAAGAATTATACAGAAAGCAGGTTCTTCAACACCCATGTTTGAAATTGCTTGAGGACAAGCAATATTGGGAAGGGAGGATTTGTCATGTCCCAAATTTGGAATTGGGTCACAATGGCCTAATCACATTAGCCATATTCATTAGATTTTGTAAAATTGATGTTAAGGGTCAAATAATTGCCAAGGAGGAAAATTACTAGTTTCCTAGGTTTGGGGTGGAAGCTTTGGGATTTGGAATAAGGAGGATAATAAATGATTTTTAGACATTAGAAGGGTTCAAGTATTTAATAAATAGAGTGAATAAAGAAATTCAAGAGAAATCCTAAGTGACAAATGGTTTTGGAGACATATGGAGGATGTGGGACCCACACTAGCTTGATTTTTCATAATACATGGTATCTCTCTTTTGCAAATTCGAATTAATGGGAATGTGAACACTCTTGGGTGAGTTGGTAAGTCATAACACATGTCATTGAGCATCTTAGGTCGAATTGGGAAAGATTGGTAACCTCCATGGAAGATAAACAGTCAAAGTGGAAGTTTGTGGACACTTGGGCTAGATTCCCTATCCCCTATGACACCAATGATGGAGCATCTATGACAACTATGACAAATTGAAGACCTGACCTCTGACATCTTACCACTATGACATGTCAGCCCCAAAAATAGGCTCAAATAAGGAGAATTTGGGAGTTGGAGAAGCCAAAGAGACTCAAAATCGAATTTGGGAGAAGATGGAAGGTTGGAACTAGGAGACAAGTGGCAAATGTGGAATATTTCCTAAATGGAAATCTATTGAATCTATTGAGAGGATTTCAACCCTTAGAAGGCTAATGTTGGTTATAAAATGTAGAAATGAAGTATGAGAATAGATTTTGATCATTTGTAGTATTTTCAATTGCATTTGTGAAGAGGGAGAGCTAGTGGATGACTAGTTTCTTGCCTTAGCCAATTTCGAGGGTGAAAGATTCCCATCCAAGTTGGTAATTGGAAAGGCCATTCAGACCTTTCATTTGGAGATTTAATGGAGTCTTTATTTGCAGGTGTAAGATACAGGTCATCTCATGGTTTCTTCTATTGCAGCTCACTCCTTCAACCATTTCCAGTTTTGATGGCATATTCTCGATCCTTGAGGGAGGGCATTTTTGGTGAGCTATTGTACTCTTTGGGGAAGCTTTTAATGCCCCATTGCTTTTGTAATATGAATTAAATACTCTTTTATTCATCTCCAAAAAGTTTCAAGTCGAAATTCCAAGTAGAAATATATAAATCTCATTTTTAATGGAAGAACAATGCCATTTCCCCACTACCTTGTTGTGAGCCAATGTATTGATGATGATTTCGAATGAATGGATGATTCTCTGATATATTTGTGATCAATATACTGCCATGGATGTCTTATACAATTTTCATGTACTTTACTTGAGCATTTGAAGCATTTTTACTCAATTTAGTTGTATTGGGAGGTGAAATAGTGCCATTTCCCCAAGGGTCGAATTAGGGATTTTTGCAGTTGAATGGGAGAGGGTGAGAACAGTTGTAATAATCCATTAATGGTGCATATGAGACTTTAATAAAATACTTAACACATTACATACCTCTTTTCATAAATTTGAGTGGGTTTGGAGGCATTTGGGAAGCCATTTTCAGTACTTACCTCAGGGGGATTTGAACCCCAAATTACTAGTAAAATTGCATACTTGGTCCAGAATCTTAAGAGAGTTTTCAGAGGTATTTTGGTGACCATATGTCATCCCTAAAAATCATATTCAAGTACTAATATCATTCATACATCTTCCTTGAAGATTTGAAGGGATTTGGAGTCAATTTGAGACCTAAAGACCAATACTAGTCAAAGGGAAATCACTAGTAAAGTTACCCACATTGACCAGAATTGAAAGAGGATTTGAAGAAGTATTTTAAAGGTCCAAAGGAATCCATGAAACACATATTTATGTTCTAATATCATTCATATACCTTCTCAGAATATTTGGGATCATTTGGGGCAAATTTGTGACCTAGAGATCAAAACTAGTCAAAGGTCTAACTAGGGAAAAAAGTGAAAAATTGCCATTTTGATAAAATTCCTAACAAGGGACATTACACTCCTATCTCTCCTTTATATGATGACATTATTGGAGCCACTTATTATTTACATTTGCAGCAGCATTCCTTGTTACCTTATGATGAAACACATCTACATGGATGCAATTATGATGTTCACTTGAGTCTCTTGAAGACTCATGATTTTCCTTGCTCCTTTCTTAGCTCAATTTATATGGGAGGAACTTCATCCACCACTTGGGTGAAGAGATATATGAATGGAGCAAATTATTATTGGCAGCAGCATCCTTTTTTATTTCTCGATAATACACATGTTCATAGATGCACAAATTCTACTTGTGTGAGCCCCTTGAAGGCTTATTGTTTTCCTTGTTCCCTACTTGGTTCAGATTTTAGTGGAGGTTCTTCATTCATTTATTGGATGAAAGAACACATGGTTGATTATTTTGATGCATCTTACATCCTTTTGGAGCAACATTATAGGACATGGGATCCTCACCTATGTCATTGGATCATATTTGGGTGGTCACTCGAAGCTTGTATGCACTTGGCAAATGGTGGTCTACTCACTTGGAGGTATAAGCACTTTCATGATTCTTTGTTGAGCCACCTCCTTGATGTACATTTTCATTATGTTGTTATGTACTTTGATGATATATATTTTGTACTCATGATGTTTCGAAGAATGCATACAAGAAAATGGGATCCAAGAATTCTCTTACCTGATGGTATGAGTTGGAGAGCATTCCTAATTGTTGGAGTGCAATACAAGCAATGGGACCCTGAGATAATTTTTAGTCTCATTGACTTCAAATGTTTTGGGAAATAAGCAGTATGGGAGCTGGATTCCCCACTTAATAAAGTAATTTTTATTAAAGTAGTGCAGCAACAAGCATGGCGGTTCCTCTCTAAAATCTTCATGGAATCTCAAAGACTCAAGGTTGGGCAATTCAGTGGCAACTCCAAAGAATTATACAAAAAGCAGGTTCTTCAACACCCATGTTTGAAATTGCTTGAGGAAAAGCAATATTGTGAAGGGAGGATTTGTCATGTCCCAAATTTTGCATTGGGTCACAATGGCCTAATCACATTTTCTGGATTCATGAGAGTTTGTCAAATTTATGCTAAGGGTCAAATAATTGCCAAGGAGGAAAATTACTAGTTTCCTAGGTTGGGGGTGGAAGCTTTGGGATTTGGAATAAGGGGGATAATAAATGATGTTTGAACATTAGAATGGCATAAATATTTAATAAAGGAGCCAAATAAATAAATACAAGGGAAAATCAAAGTGGCAATTGACCATGAAGACACATGAAGGATGTGGGACCCACACAAGCAAGATTTTCTATGCCACATGGCATCCTCCTCTTGTCATTTCGAATCCATAAGAAGCACAAGCTTCTTGGGATGAGTTCAATTAAGGTCGAATTGGAGTGGAAGAGGAAGAGGCATTTTGGAGCTAGTGAGACACTTGGACTAGATTCCCTAGCTCTATGACAAAAATGATGAAGATGCTATGACACCTATGACACAAATCGGATCTGAAGGCTGACATCTGACATATATGACATTTCAGGGATAAATATAGCCTCCAAGAGGGCGCTCAAGTGAGTTAGGGAAGCTAAAGAGACACCAAGTCGAATTTGGAGAAGGAGGGAACTAGAATTGTTGTACAAGTGGCATTCTTTGGAATCTCTTCACAACTTGAGTTGGCATGAAGCTCTTAGGAGGAATTAGACCCATGGAGGACCTTAGAAGTTTATAAAATATACTAACAAAGAAGAATGGTAGCTTTTGATCATTTGAGAATTTGCATTTGTGAAGAGAGAGAGCTAGTGGAAAACTAGTCTTCTTGCCTTAGCCAATTTCGAGGGTGAAAGATTCCCATCCAAGTTGGTGTGTGGAAAGGCCATTCAGGTCTTTCATGGATCTTTAATGGAGTCTTTTGTTACAGGTTGAAGCTACAGGGCATCTCATGATCACATATCTTTCATCTTGCTTCTACAACCATTCTTTTATTTCTTGGCATATTCATGATCCTTGAGGAATTGCGCACTTGGTGAGCTATTGTACTCTTTAGGGGAGCTTCTCATGCCCCGTTTCTGTTGTAATAGGATGCCTATACTTTGTGCTTCATATTCATAAATTTATCAGGTCGAAAATACAGTTGGAATGATGTAAATATGATGTTTAATGAACAAATGGTGCCATTTCCCCACTATCTTGATGTATAACAATGAAATATTGATGAATTTGAATGGAAGATAAATTCTCTGATGTATTTTTTATTAACGAGCTTCACAAGTTTCATGTTCAGTACTTAAGAATTTGGAGTCATCTTGTTCAGTTTTATACCATTTGAAGAAGAATTAATGCCATTTCCCCCAAGGTCGAAACTAGTGAAGTTGTAGCTGTAGGGAGAGAGTTATAACAGACCTCAAAAAATGAATAATGATGCACATGCGACCTTAATATTTTCCCATATTCATCCTATGCCTTTTTTCATAAATTCGAGTGGGTTTGGAAGCATTTGGAGAGCCATATTCAGCATTTACCCTGGGGGGATTTGAACCCCACATTGCTAGTAAAAACTCTCATCTTGGCCAGAAGTTTAAAGAAGTTTGCAGAAGTCCTTTGATGGTCCTAAATCACCCCTGAACATCATAATAAATTTCTAACATCAGTAATATACCTTCTCTGAATATTTGGGGGCATTTGGAGCTAATTGGAGACCTAGAGACTAATACTAGTCAAAGAGAAACTACTAGTGAAGTTCCCTACATTGGCCAGTATTGAAAGAGGATTTGCAGAAGTATTTTAAAGGTCCAAAAGCATCCCTGAAACACATATTTATGTTCTAACATCATCCATACACCTTATCAGAATATTTGGGAGCAATTGGAGCAATTTGGAGACCAAGACATCAAAGCTAGTCAAAGGTCGAACTAGTGGAAAATTTGACTAGTCTTGTCCCGAAATTTATTCCTTTGCAAATTTAAGATCATTGATGGGTATATCAGTTGCTGATATGTTTCATATTGGTGTTAATGTGTCCTATAACCACTCATGACCTTCCTCAACAAATTCCAAAGCAATTGGAGGTGTTTCGAATAAGTTGTGAAACATATACCTAGAGATGAAAGTTGGTGAATTAGAGCAGTTTGGGAAAATTTAATAAATATTTAAATTAGGGCATTACAGAAACTCAATTCCGTTGCTCGATTTGTTTTTTATGTCCCCGGTTGAAAATTTTCAAGTCACAAGTCTCCTTGAATGATTGAAGAAGCGAGATGAAACTCGCAATAAGTCAATAACCGAGGCTCAGATGGACAAACCATCAGTTTCATTGGAATCGTGACATCGAAGTACCGCAAGGAACACCCCTCTCTAGTGAGTTGATGGAACAAACGTTTTCTTTTTTGATAGTTTTCACAACTAAGGTTTTTCTAAGTAACATGCAATAAAAATTTTGCATTATAGGCTAAGATTTTGAAAAGTGTGTCGAGTGAGGTTGTGGGAATCATGGTCATCTCGCCCTAGACCAAACACACCTGCAGTAGGTAACGAAACTCAATTATGTCCCTCGGTTTGTTTTGTATGCCCTCTATTGAAATTTGCCAAGTGTCTCTGAATGGCTTTGAGGAGCGATTTGAAACTTGCCATAACTCAGTAACTGGGGCTCGGATGGACAAACCGTCAATTCCATTGGAATCGTGACATCGTAGTACCACTTGGTACACACCTCTTGAGTGACTTCATAGACCAAACACTATCTATTTTAACGATTTTCTCAACTAGGTCTTTCATAAGTAATATGCAATGCAATTTCTGCATTATAGGCTAAGATTTTGAAAAATGTGTCAAGTGAGGGTGTGGGAATCGTGGTCATCTTTCCCTAGCCCAAACACACTTCTAAGAGGTAATGAAACTCAACTGTGTTGCTCGATTTGTTTTTTTATGCCCACGGTTGAAATTTTCCAAGTGTCACTAAATGGCTTTGGCAAGTGAGACGAAACTCTCCATAACTCGATAACCAGGGCTCGGATGGACAAACCGTCAGTTTCATTGGAATCGTGATGTCGGATTACAACTAGGAACACCCCTCTCCGGTGAATTCATGGACCGAATGTTTTCTATTTTAACGGTTTTCGCAACTAGGGTTTTGCTAAGTAATATGCAATGCAATTTCTGCATTATAGGATAAGATTTTGAAATTTTTGCCAAGCGAGGGCGTGGGCATCGTGATCATCTCACCCTATCCTAAACACACCTGCAGGAGGAAATGGAACTCAATTATGTTGCTCGGTTTGTTTTCTATGCCCCCGTTGAAATTTTCTAACTGCCCCTGAATGACTTTGGTAAGGGAGTTGAAACTCGCCATAAGTCAAAAACCGGGGCTTGGACGGAAAAACCGTCAATTTCGTTGGAATCATGACATCGGAGTACCACTAGGGACACCCGTCTTTAGTCACTTGATGGACCGAACGCTGTTTTTTTACGTTTTTCACAACTAGGGTTTTGTGAAGTAACATGCAATGCAATTTTTGCATTATAGGCTAAGATTTTGGAAAAGGTGTCAAGCGAGGGTGTTGGCATCGTGGTCATCTTGACCTATCTCAAACACCCCTGCAGAAGGTAACAAAACTCAGTTATATTGCTCGGCTTGTTTTTTATGCACACGGTTGAAATTTTCCAAGTGTCCATGAATGGCTTTGGGAAGCTCTTCATAACTCTGTAACCAGGGATTGGATGGACAAGCCATCAGTTTCATTGGAATCGTGATATCGGATTATAACTAGGGACACCCCTCTCCAGTGAATTCATGGACCGAATGTTTTCTATTTTGACAGTTTTCGCAACTAGGGTTTTGTTAAGTACCATGCAATGCAATTTCTGCATTATAGGCTAAGATTTTGAAAAAATTTCCAAGCAAGGGTCTAGGCATTGTGGTCATGTTACCCTATACTAAACACTCATGCAGGAGGTAACGGAACTCAATTATGTTGCTCGGTTTTTTTTTTATGACCCCGGTTGAAATTTGCCAATTGTCCCTAAATGGCTTTGGTAAGTGAGTTGAAATTTGCCATAAGTAAAAACCGGGGCTTGGACGGACAAACCATCAATTCTATTGCAATCATGACATCGGAGTACCACTAAGGACACCCATTTCAAGTGACTTGATGGACTGAACATTGTCTTTTTTTATGGTTTTAGCAACTAGGGTTTTGCAAAGTAACATGCAATGCAATTTCTGCATTATAGGCCAAGATTTTGAAAAATGTGTCGATCAAGGGTGTGGGCACTGCAGTCATCTCGCTCTATCCCAAACACACATACAGGAGGTAACAGAACTCAATTTCGTTGCTCGGTTTTTTTTATGCCCCTTGTTGAAATTTGCCAAGTGTCCCTGAATGGCTTTGGGAAGCAAGTTGAAACTCGCCATAAATTAGTAACCAAGGCTCGGATGGACAAACTGTCAGTTCCACTGGAACCGTGACATCGGAGTACTACTAGGGACTGCTCTCTCCAGTGACTTCATTGACCGAATGTTGTCTATTTTAAAGATTTTTGCAACTAGGGTTTTGCTAAGTAACATAAAATGCAATTTCTACATTATAGGCTAAGATTTTGAAAAAAATTCCAAGCGAGGGTGTGGGCATCATAGTCATCTTTCCTAAGCCCAAACACACCTGCAAGAGGTAATGAAACTCAATTTCGTTGCTCAGTTTGTTTTTTATGCCCCTGTTGAAATTTGCTAAGTGTCCCTGAATGGCTTTGGGACGCGAGATGAAACTCATCATAAGTCTATAATTGGGGCTTGGATGGACAAACCGTCAATTCCGCTGGATCGACACCCCTCTCCAATGACTTCATGGACCGAACGTTGTCTGTTTTGACGGTTTTCGCAACTAGGGTTTTCCTAAGTAACATGCAATGCAATTTCTGCGTTAGAGGCTAAGATTTTGAAAAATGTGTCGAGCGAGGGTGTGGGAACCATACCTTGCAGCATGACATATGTTCTTTAGACTGGACATCTCACTTGTATTGGCTTGTTAGGATTATGTATATTGCTTATAAGGGTTTGTGCCCACATAGTATTATTTACCTCCCTAACCTCTCATATAAATAAAGTAGAGAGAGACTTTGATTCTTGTCACTGACGTTTTCTCTTGTGATGAAGATAATATTGAAAATTGTGTACATGAGTGCAAGAGCATTCCTCTACCAATCCAAGATACAAATAATAGCAAACCAACAACCAAACCTCACTAATATACTCCACAAAATTAGAAACAAGGATAATTTAAGGGATTCAAGAAACATGTCACATTGCCAATCCAGTAGCTTTTATAAGAACTTGGTTAGGGTAATGGACAGGACAACTATGAGTATTTGGTCGTTGGCATTGTGTATGATTTATCTTGTTCTCGGAGGAAGGTTCCTGTCTTGATTTCCCAACAACAGTCGTCTTATCAACACCAAGAAAGCACATGAATATTCCACTAACCCCAAGCAGAAAAAGTGTAAATGGCTAATTAAGAAGTGTACAAGGCCATACAGTCTAGAATATTGTTGTGGGAGTATCATTGAAGGAAACTCTTGCTAAGCCGAAGTTACAACAGCCTAATATGGCTCAATTGCCAATGACTCTTCAAATCAAGCATATGGTGGCAAGTGTCTTTAAACTTGCCCTTTTTTCAATTTATCTGTCTTAAAGAATGTCAATTTAAATAAAGGATAGTACTTAATGGATGCCAATTTTTCTTTTGTAAAATGCAACAATGCTCACAATTTTTATCAACATTGCCGCACCACAAGTAGAAGAAGTGTAATTCTCAATATTTATGTGCACGAATATACAATCTCAAGCTAGCAGAAATTGGAAGCAGATGCATTGTGCAAGCAACTACAATCCTACAGTCAAAAGATCCAGAACAGAAGAATTATGATCCCGGCACACTAGTCATCTTATAACAAAGAGATCATAAGTTATTGGTTGACATCATGGAAAATATTGCAACATATAACTGGGTGATGTATTGGTTGGCAGGTGTAGTACGATGGTAATATTCAAAACCTGAGTCGTTCAATACTACAACTGGTCAAGTTTTATCCTCATGCATGGCTTTGACCATTGATGTCCTTGTCAGAGAAAATTTAGTGTCTTTGTAAGATCTCATTGTTGTCAACCTGCTAGATGTTGCTTTTCCCTTGTACATTGTTTTTTGTGAACTATGATGTTATTCGTTCTCTTTACTTTTTTTATGATATAAAAGAAATAATAAATGTCTAGAAAATTTAAATTGTATACACCTTACACCTTTAATGGTGTCTCTCAAACATACATTCACTGGGAGTCATGAACTACGCTAAGAGTGACCTTCCCTGAACCACAGATATTCACAGGCCATGCTGAGAGTCATTTTAACATGCTGTGATGTCAAGTAGGGAAACCAATGTACATGCACAATGGTAATAGACACACAGGAGTGGAAAGAATGGAATGCATTGTGTTAAACTATGGTAAGATACACAACAATAGGCCATCCTAAGATAAGTTGTCAATATATCAACTCCTGGTATATTAATTATTGTCCTACAAGCCTGTTATTGTGGTTTATCTATCTAACATTAATAACATTACTTTTGGTCAGATGATAGTCACATAACACCATTAGTTAGCACGCCATTATTAACATCCATGTGGCACATGCTAGCATTTACAGTAAATGTTGGAGCTCATTATTTGCTCCTCTGACAGAATTGGTGGCAGCTAGGGCACAAGGTACTCACTGTTAAATGTAAAAAATGTAGGGTATTTTTGAACTTTTGCCACAAGTGCAAGTGGATGAGGGATGCTCAGATTTGTAACCCAAATATCAGTCCTCAAACTGATGGTATTTGAAAGGATTTATCTCATCCCTAGGCACACTCAAGAACAGTTCTAAGCAGTAGAGAAACTAACAACATTTGCAAGTAGGAGCAGTTTGCAGGCCATTGACCAAATTTTTGAGCAAGTAAAGGAGGCAGCCCTCACATTCCTTGAGAGGGAACCCTGTCTCACACTTTCCAGCATTTATGATGACATAATTTCTGGAAAGATATGGCAATGGTTGGTAAAGCATCTTTTCATTTATTAGTTGAACCATATTCTTGGTGAGAAGAAAATGCTCGATTCTCAACCAATTTATTCTTCCTTGACTAAATATTCCTAGAAGTTTACCTCATACTGTTGTAGAAAATACACCAAGTAATTCTAGAAAATTCAGCCAAGCTCTTGATCTTCGTGATACCTTCTTGCTGGGAAAAATTTGAATGACAACAAACTCAATCTGCACTTGCACAAGACCAATTTCAAATCCGTATTCAGCTCAACAACCCACATCTAGATATAATCAATCCATACTCTATGATGCCTGGAGCTCCATCTTCCCAAATGGGTATCTACTAGCACAGCCACATAACTTGTGGCCGATGAACACCGATAGGTCACAAGTTAAGTGCCATGAACAAGTTATCTATTACTTGTTCTCTATGCTTAGTTGTAATGACCTGTTGTCTATGCCTCATCTACCTGTTACTTTCTTTACTTAAATGGGTTGTTTGTCACTACATGTTGTCCATGCATGAGCTACGAGTTATCCATGCATCAACTACCAGTTATTTTTTATATTTCTTTTTTTCTATATAATTGTTTATTTCAAATTTCGGACGATGACCATAAAATCAATCTGGACAGTACACTTACCCCATCCTCATTTAATCTAGGAAAAGCATAGATGGTAGTATACCCCAAATTCTAAGATATAAAATCCTATCAGTGATTCAGTACAATTATTTGCGAATGTTTGGGCGAACGGTGTACCAGAATTCATCAATTCCAGGGTGGTTGTGCAACTGCACTTGTCTGAAAGGCACTATGTAAAGGAGCAACGCTTGATTCCTGATAAACAATCGGGTAAGACCTCTTACTTTTTAAATGTTGTGGATTTTAATTAAATGTTTTGTTTATTAATTGGGGGAAGAATCTATGACCCCAAAGAGGTTGAAGTTCAGTCAAGGCCAGTGTCCACCTGTAAAATGCTTGGGTGTTACACTTTTTGATGCAGGAGCATCATGTAAAAGTTGTAATTTTCCTAAGTTTTCAATAGGTTCTAGTCTCTAGAGGATCCTAGAAAGTCCACGTAGGGGGGGTTTGTTTTGCCATATAATGTAACAGATTTTCCATTCTAGCATAAAGTTAGAGAAGTTGAGAAATTATAGGGACATCAGGGATTTGTTATCTAAACTTGGAGGATACTAATCTTCCTTTGTGATTTGAATTAATCACCGGTTTATCATATTCATAAATTTGTTGAGTAGAGAATAAGGAGAGGAGGTTAGAGAGAGAAATTAAAAAAAATGGCCAAGGCCTTGACGCCAAGAATGAGAAATCAAGCCAGAGAAATGATATGTATTAATCTGTTGATGATTAATTGAATGTATGAGGGATTGACAGGAAACTCCTGTAGGTTAATAGAATTTGCTTTGTCATGTATTCTATAGTGATTTTGAATGAAATATACTCTGTTTTTGTGCAAGGGAAAAATAGCAGCTCTCTTTCAGCGTGGGGGTTTGAATTTCACGTCTTATTTGATAGTATTTAGTATGGGTTCTCTGAAATTTTCTTGTGTAAATGATTGAGTGCAAACTTCAGCGATCTACTTAGTTTCAGATTCAGTTCATTTTATGGGAAATAACATATTCATCTTCAGCATCATTTATGAACTTTTTTCTCTGTTCCAGTGATTGAACATAATTTGTGTGCTCTGTTAATGATAGTTCCAGCAATCAGGTTAATTAAATTTATGGTGATTTGCAACAGTCAAAAAGGGAATTTATACATTGTGTTCTAGTAATCAAGTGTAAACTCAGGCGTATAATAGTGAACACTGTCAATCAACTGATGTAGAACGAAGAACAGCAAACTGATCTTGTGCAAGAAGAGGGAATTGGATTGCATAGAAGTGTGCTCTGCTTCTAATTTACTGCTATGATAAGTTGATCCACCATTAGAGTAAATCAATCCATCACTTGAGAAGCTGTAATGTGCACACTCAAATCTTTAATGTAATGATTGAGTTGGAATGTATGTGCAGCGTTGGATAGACCATTGAGAACGTGATAACATCAGGTGATTGAGAGGATTGTTCTAAATCTGAAGCGAAGATATCTAGTAATGTTTCCAATACTTTGTTTTTTCCATTTATATGAATGCACTCTTCTACTCAATGATGTCGATGCCTGAAGGTACTGTTGGGGTTTGAATGATAATACAATTTGACTGAGAAAGTATATGACATGAAAAAAAAATCCCGTGTGCATAGATAAAGGTCACAATCCCTTAGTAGGGCAAATGAAATATGGTTGCGTTCTAGCCGAGTGACAATTTTTAAATTGTGTCGAGTTGTTGACGAGACCTGAGAAATATATTCATTCTTAAACCTGAAATCGATGAGATGCAGCTGATCCGATTTGATTGTTGTAAAGGTTGGAGAATTGCAGCCTTGAATTTGACAAGGGGATAGATTGCAGGAGAACAATCTTGTAGTTGTAAAAGTGTTTTGTCATCGGTCACAGCAACCACATTGGTGATTGGATGATGATTGATTGATTGATTGAATTGATCTGGTAGCAAACCTTTGATTCCTATAATGCTTATTGGTTTCCTTTAATATAGATTCATTCTCTTAATTTGCAGGTTGCTATCAGTTAATTATTTGAGAATGCAAGTGTGCTCCATATTTGGGGTTTTTTTCCACACAGGCCTGTTACATATGTCAACAATTAAAGTCTTAGATCTGCTAGCATTTAGTAATGCTATTGTTGATATTTGATAGCATTTGGTGTCGAGTATTGGGTGCATTCTTTTGTGGATGTTTTAGGTTATTGGAATATTAAAACTAACAAGTTTGGATTGAGCTCAGTCATAGATTCAGATTGTAAATGAGATAGGTTTGGATTGAGATTAGCCTCCCACGCACATCTAAATTTTTAATACTATTTTTATTGTGTTTCCGAGCAATGCATCTGCCATTATTCCTCAAATATTCCTCCCAAATTATGGCCAATTTATGGACTGCGAACTTTGAGTTTGAAATAAAGTTAATACTAATAATAAAAGATAAATCTAACATCAAACTATCATAACATTTCCACAATAGATAATGAAAAGAAATTTCATTGGAGTCTTCTGTAATTCAATTTCAAAAAAAGGTAATTCAATTTCCAAAAAATAATGTTACCTGGAGCGCTACTTTCCGCTACTCAGCAATCTCCCTATCAATAGAGTCCATATCGGCTCCAACAGGCTTGGTGGAGGGTTAGCCAACTTTGCGAGGTCCCGAAGAAGCCTCTTTCTCCATGGCGCTCATGGTTGACAAATGAAACCTTGTTCAAAACCCTGTGTGTCTCGAAACATCTTTTAAAAATGCAGTAATGGCTTTCAAATGGAGAACTTATTAAAATATGTGAAAAAAATGCAATTCTTGTGTGGTTAGGAGGGATCCGCAAACAAATTGTGAGCAAGAAATACGGTATGGCTTGAAAGGGATTTGCAAGAAAATTATGACCATGAAATACAGAAAAGGAAACATAGGAATGCTTCAAATTAGAGTTTTCGCTTTGTCTTTACATGTGAAGCGATTCCATAAATATTATTTAAAAAGTCTAAGGTTTTATTTATTTATTCTAAGATTTTAAAAAGTATAAGGTTTAGTGTTATGTGTATTAAGAATCTAGAGATTTAGTTTATTGGGTTTAATTCTATTTTTTAATATAAAAAAAAAATTACACCTCGAAAAATTGTATCATCTCAATGCTTAATATATTTGGGATTAAGATGTTTTTATTATGAGTCGACATGGAGTTTTTTAATTTTTTTTATTTAATTTTTGATAAGTTATGAGTCCGCATGGAAACGTAATGTGACAAATGTGACAACATCTCCTCATATTGGGTTGGAAGCATCGAGAGTAACAAGCGTGACAACATCTCCTCGTTTTGGGTTGGAAGCACCTCGCTACTCTCAATGCAACAAATCTCAACATTGCAGGTGAAGCAAAAACATATAATTGTATGTTTCTTGTAGCATTGATCTTTTAACTGTTAAAAGGACAAAGGCTAGAAGAATGGCCACTATTTTTGGCAAATGTTTTTCCATAAGAACTACAAAGGGTACCACCTACGACAAATGTAGGTTTCTCTAAACATTTGGTGCCAAAAGCAAAACGTGTATGCGGTGTTAGAAAAAACACCATATATATAAGACAAAAAATTCTACTAGATTAAAAACTAAGCATAGATTTACTTCTCCTTGCAATCTATGTAAGAGGAACCAACATATCTGATTGGGACCCTAGATAAGTAGATATAATATTTCTTTTAAGAAGATGGAGCTTAGCACATACAAATTTTTGGACATATAAAAAAAGCAATGATGAACTGAGAGAGGGACATGGTTGGTTACTTAGCAATGGTGGTGCTGGCTTAATGAAGGAATAAACCGTTATATTGAGCAACATCGATGTAGGAATCATAGTTTTGCATGTCAGTGCTAACAACAAGCAAACATCCGGACTATGCAACCTGCCTTCATAATTATGCAAGCTAACAATGTGGTTGTGTTAGATGAAAATCTATCATATGAAGGCTAACACGCGTTAGTTTTCATTCACTATGGAATTTTGTTAGAAGGAAAGCTAACCTGAGTTAAATTCCCTTCATGGTGCAATGTCTTTGATGACAATGTGGTTGTTTTAGACGGAAAGCTAAAATATGAAGGCTAGCACGCATTAGATTTCATTCACTGTGCAATGTTGTTAGAATGAAAGCTAACCCGAGTTGGATTTCCTTCATGGTGGAATGTATTTGATGGCAATGTGGTTGTGTTAGATGAAAATATATCATATGAAGGCTAACACGCGTTAGATTTATTTCACCGTGTAATGTTATTAGAAGGAAAGCTAACCTGAGTTAGATTCCCTTCATGGTGCAATGTCTTTGATGACAATGTGGTTGTTTTAGATGGAAAGCTAACAGATGAAGGCTAGCACGCATTAGCTTTCATTCACCATGCAATGTTGTTAGAATGAAAGCTAACCCGAGTTGGATTTCCTTCATGGTGGAATGTATTTGATGGCAATGTGGTTGTGTTAGATGAAAATATATCATATGAAGGCTAAAACGCGTTAGCTTTCTTTCACCGTCTAATGTTATTAGAAGGAAAGCTAACCCGAGTCACAATACCTTCATGGTGCGAAGTATTTGATGACAACGCGGTCGTGTTAGATGGAAAGTTGACATATGAAGGCTAACACGTGGTATCTTTCATTCACCGTCCAATGTTGTTAGAAGGAAAGCTAACCCAAGTTAGATTTTATTCATGGTGCAATGCATTTGATGACAATGTTGTTGTGTTAGGTGGAAAGCTAACATATGAAGGCTAACACGCGTTAGCTTCCATTCACTGTGCAATTTTGTTAGAAAGCTAAGGCTAATTTATACCTACAATGTAAGCCCGAGGTCAAAGAAGTAACAATGATTGTTGAATTTAATGGCAAGATTATCAAAAATTGAGAATGAGAACAAAATAATTATTGCATCATGGCTTGTAAATGAACAAGAAATACGAAAGTGGCAATGTTCTTGCAACATTGCCAACATGCTATTTAGAAATATGAAGACTACATGTTATAAGCTACATAATCGTTGGGACAAAATTGTTTGAAGCCTTATGAGAATATGGGTTCCTCAAACATTCAAAATTATTTATAAAATAATGTAGATATAAATAGGTACCAAATGACAAGGCAATTGTCAAATCCTCTGTCTATTATATGTATTGAAATGAAACCTTGCTCACGATAAAAGTTTCATTGCATGATCTACACAGTTAATGGCAATAAACCAGTATATTATAAGTTTATGTTTAGAGACCAAAACATAATACGAAAGAGATCAACTATTGTTTAAATCATGCACACATCCTAAAAGAAACTCTCTCCATCTCATTCAAGTTGATTGATCAACCAAAATGACTAATACCGTGTTTCTAGATGGGAACATGTTCACACAACCCATATACAATATGTATATAGTATCTTGGACTACAATAATCCATAATCCAACATATCATAACAGACGACGGGGTGGCAGGTGCGGGTGGGGTCTTATTTGACCCCGGTGGAAATAAAGTTGAATCAATCTCGTGGGGATTAGGAATCAAGACAAATAATGAAGCTGAATGGCTCGCTCTCGTCCTTTCTTTCAATATGACATCCTCCCTCAGCATTGGCAATCTCAGAATATATGGGGACTCCAGACATGTCATTCAAACGATCAGAAGGAGCACCGCCCCTTATGGCTCTAGAGCCTACAGGTACATGCAAAGAATAAAATCTTATCCTCACTTTTCTCAGTCCTATTTCTTTCATATTTGTCGATCAAATAACAAGTTAGCTGATGAAGCAGCCAACAAAGGGACATTGCTTGATATTGGGCACATGGTGAACTCAGAAGGTGCCTTGGATTTCCAATTTATTCCTTAAAATTTTGGTAATGGTCAAAAACTATATGGTAATGGGTTTTAAGGGGCTAAGTGAATTGAGGGTCCCTCTCCCCCCATCCCCGCCCTCCTCCGTGACCAAGGAAACGCGTGCCCCTGCCACACGGCCTCCTCTCCTCAGCGCTCGGCATACGGGGCCTCGTGGTGCTGTCAGCTCCCACGAAACTCAATTTAATGGGCCATCTGCCCCTCCCTTGACGTATATCGCAATGGCTTACCCTTCACTCCACTGCGCGATGCATAGGCTCACCCTGGGCGATTCGGGCTCCCCTTCCTCCCGTCCTGGTCTGTTACTTCACCACAGGGCGGGCAAAATGCAGAATATAATGGCGGCAATCGTTGCGTTGAGCCGCACCATGGTCGAGGTTAAACTGGCAGTGCGTAATACATATAACGAAGTCTGCACAAATGTTAACCAGAACGCGGATATGGCCAGGGATTTGAGCTACACGGTGAACCAGCTCGCTTGCCAGGATACCAGAATCGATGACCTGGAGAGAAACCTGTTCGAATTGATGGGCAAGGTGGATAATTTGCAGGAGGACATTGCAGTGCTCACTGGGAAGTCGCAGGGAAGCTGCGTCCATGGCAGTCTGACTGTTAACCAGGAGATAAATCAGGAAAAGCCGGATGAGGCCTCGGTCTACCGCAAAAATTATGGTTAATATGCAGTTTCAGTTCAGGTTCCACATTTTTGAAGCTTAAGATATTATGTTTTTCTGCATATATTTAAATCAGCAGTTTGTAAGGGTTTATTCCTGCACTACTTTGAACAGTCTTAGACAGGTTTTGTTTAGAACTCAAGCAGGGTTTTGTTTAGAGCTCATAATGACTCAAGCTCCTGTTTCTCTGTCAAATTTTTGGACAAGGTTGTAATGAATGGCTGTGCACAGCCTTTATATATACATATACTTCTCTGTTCCTGTTAAAAAAAAAAAAACAGACGAAAAAATACATAATTCCCATATTTTGTTTCAATAATTTGAATATGGTTGTGAAACTGGTCAATGCCATACATGTACAATATCTTAGAGAGCAAGAAACAAAAGCACGTCATGAAACCCAAAACTTCGGCCACAGATAAGATAAAATTTACAGCAGCTGAGAAGCAGTACACAACTCCCAACATATTGATGAATAGAAACCCATGCACTTCTTTCATAGGGTTGAACTTGATCATAGTGAACCTAGTGAGAGCGACTGCGAGAGCAATACTCAAATATTGTTCAATGCATAACTCATTATCACCCATTTCTTTCCACCTTCACACCTCCTATGTTGCTGCTTCTTCATAGCAATCTTCTTTTTCAACCTGCAATTTCCAATGGCCATAAATTAAGAAAACACTTGCATATCAACCTTACAATATTAAACACTTACAATTTAACCTTTATATTTAAACTGCCCTGGATTTTAAAATTCTCATGATGCAGGAAAAAACAATTGAAAGTTACACTAATTGGTCAACATATTCGAAACTTAAAATAAATACATGATATTACGATTCCAAGGAAACATTCTCGTATAATTAAACTCTGCAAATACACCGACTGCACCTTACCGGTGAATGTGAGGCCGAATTTTATCTCCTCACAATAAGTCTTGTCTTACTAGTGAATGCGAGGCCCACTTTTATCTCCCCACAATAGGTCTTGTCTAGAAGGATGACGATGTAGTGCATCGAGGGTACGTTTCCTTCCATGAATAATGCCTCCAATGGAACGCTATGCACCACAATAATGAATTATAAGAAATAAAATGAAGCAAAAATAACATTGTAAAAATATGGAAGAATGCAAGCTTTAAGAAAATGGCTGAGATTGCAATGATGGGGACTCATATGCACCTTTCTTCTCCAATGAAGCCATCCGCGTTTGCAAGTATCGTTGTCCATTGTTTTTAAGGTAAGGTCGGTAACCCCCTCGGATATAGTGAAAACAAATTGCTCTTTCCATATTGGATTGCTACCTCCACCTGCAATGCTCAGAGATCTTGATAGATAATTTTATATATATATTTTTTCAAACAAGATTTTTTTAAATCTCATCTTCCCACCAATTTTCCAGGGGACTCGGTCATGATCAAAACCTCACTTTAAAATCTACCTTAAAAGGATGTTTTCACATAGATTTAGATAGCCTAGTAAATTGAATTTTGTTATTATTTGAAAGGTATTTAAACCCTGAAGGCCTATAAACAAATTCAAGAATGTTAAGTCCTCCCACCATGTACTAATGGAAGACCAGGGATACTTTTGACATGTGCTAGTAGTAGATCAATTATGTTCTCAACAATAAATCTTATACATGTGCACACACTGCTCAAAACACATGAATGTGCACACCCACAGGATGCAATGCTGCTCTTCTATTGTTGAGTTCGGAATTGGATGATGAGTACGGATATGTTGTTGCTGATCTTTTAAACTGACCTCTTTTGTTGTTGATTTTTGTTCGCAGTGTTCTTCTCATTAGAAATACGGTGGAAGAAAAATTAGGCCTCAAATAAAGGAATGATGCGTCAATGATTTGCTCAAGCCAGCTAAAGGCCATTCATTGTAGGAATTTAAGATCCCATTTATGGAACATTTTGTATTTGGGATGTCATGTGATATTTTGTTTAATGCATGCATCCTCAAATCCATAGATAGCCATGCCTACTTCTCTTAATTCGCGAGCCTTCTTCAAATCCCTTCGCCTTCTTTGCTCTTTGGGAAAATATAGCACATTGGGATATTGCACGCCGGACTTCACAAAATCATCTTTCAAACCATATAACTCAATAAAATAACATTTTTTTCTTTTTTTTACAAAAACGGTTATAATTTGAATTAAAAAATAAAAAAACCAGTTGCAATAGCACAGGAATAAATTACAAAATCTGCCTCAAGGGCCTAAATTCTATCTTCTAGAGACTAGATCTAAATCGAGATCAAAGTAAGAATAAAGAAACTCAAATCAACTACAGAGTGACATATTGAATGTTCTGCACGTTCTTCATTATCAGAATGTGATTATTGTGATGCAGTAGCGTCCAAAATCCTTTATATGCTTTATCAACAAATTGTTTAGCACTAATTTGTTCGTCATCTCCCCTCAAGACATTATGTGTCCAATGAAAGAGACTCAACATAATTGTCGATGCCGAATCCTTCCCATTCAACTTGTTTAGCGTAATTTGTATTCGCTACCATCATAATTTTTTTTAAACCTGCCAATTATTAACCAGTGCGTCATTCTGCCAATTAATGAAGGAGTAACCCAGCAGCTATAGTCTTCATCGTAAACAGGATGATTTCTCATCTTAATATCACAATTAACCTCTTGATTAGATTGTTTTTCCGTTCTACATAATTCAAATGCTCCCACTCCAGGGATGATTTTACGAACCCCCCCTAAATTTATATGTATAAAAAATGGGCGAATCCCCATGATACACAGAAAAGTGTGAAGGCTATTTTATCAATACTATAATATGTATATATAATTGTTTGGCAAATCTTTCACAGAATTATAAAATATTGTAAATTTTGGGCAAATCTTTCACAAAATTATAAAAACTTGTAAAAGTTTTGGCGAATCTTTCACAAAATTAGAAAATCTTATGAAATCTTGGCGAATCTTACACTAAACTATAAATCCGAGTGCACTTATGTTATGACACCACACATGCCAAACATATTCCTCTGTCGTTGTTTTGAACTGAAAAAAAAATATTAATTACGAGTGGGACTATGGAGTATGGAATGGATGTTGAAGGGTTGTTCACCTTGATTGGCTTCCCCTAGTAGTTCCATTGGAAATACAGGTAAGTTTGGTTTGATGAAGGCTTAGAGACTTGTGGAAAAAAAATATGGAGAATTAAAATCATTGCGGTGTTGTGGCGTAAAATTGAAATTCAATCGAGGTTGGTCTTTAGAAGACAACGCTTCACCAATCTCTTGAATTCTTGTTGTTACATGTCTTTTGACAAATTCTTGGTGTTTTGTTCTTTCTTATTTGTGGTTTCCTTAGTTCCTTCCATCCCTGGGTTTATTTCTTTATGTGCCATGTTCATCAATTGAGGCTCCGTGCTTAAATAATCTTTTAGGTTTGTGTCTCTAGATTGGTGGCTCAATATTTATCTCTAGCTTTGGGGTGTGATATATTTGGTTCAATCTCTATCTCAATGTTCCCTTCCCTTTGCAGGGCAATGTTTTCATTGAGGTGTCTTCAAAGCTCCAGAGGTTTAGAACATGGATTTTTTTTTGTGTCATGGGAAATGTCAAATGGATAATCATGAAATTCAAAAGATTTTGCATGGGCATGAGGATTACATTACTGACAATAGGATTTCAATTTTTGCAGTGACAACTACAATTCATATAAATGAGCATCAATACAGCTCCACTCTGCAAAATATATAGAAATAAAATTTTATTGTCTGCTGACATATGCGGGAACTGAGGAAAAAGACGTCTAAAAGCTACTTTAACTCTATTGCAAGTAGGAGCGATGAATAATCAACAAATATAAGAAGGATATAATGTTGTTTTGAATTATGTGCCCCTTAACTTCCACATTTTTTCTTCTTAACATGTTTGTGACTTTGATGTATTTTACCGAGCTTATAAGAACTAGAATCAACATTTCTAGAAGAGAAAAAAGAGATTCATAATTATGTAATTGGAACTATTTAAACTCAAATGATGTTACATAAGCTCGTAATGTTGCATTGTTGAAACAACATTGATGGGGGGAACCAAAATCAACCTCAAAATTTGGGCGTTTTCTTATATAATTCAACATATGTCGCTTAACTAACTTGTAAAGTATCGCATTTTCTAGCATTGCAATTATAAGACAAACATTGAATGCACATCACTCAAGAGATGTTAAGTTAACTTTTAACATCCAACCAACATCACTTAAGTGACATTCTTAATGTACAACTTAATGTCTCTTAAGTGATGTTTGTTCAACATTTGTTTCATCGACTTAAGGTCCTTTAAGGGCTGCCAATTCCATTTTTCATTAGAGGATAAAAACTCTATGGAACATCAAAAATTAAATGTTAAAACATGTGGAATATTCAACGCATCTTTATAGATGTTCAATTGGCATTGGTCAATTTACTGGTTGACATTTACTTAATGCAAAAAAGCATCGAACTAGCATCAAATTTTCACCCCAAATGTTGTATTTTTTGATAAGTTTGCATTAAAATGAATTAGGCTCACTTGATTATAATACCAATGCTTGAATATCTAGAATTACCACATGGGACAAACTTGGATTTTGGGATTAAGGAACAATGTTTATGATTTGTAATAAGACTTTAATAGCTAAATGTCCATGCGAAGTGATAATGATCATTATTTGAGGCATAAATGATTTTATTTGAAAGATGTGTACATTGAAAGTAGAAAAATTCCATATATAGTGGAGTCCTAAAAGGATATTATGATATTCCACACATTTCCCCCAAACCTTTGGAGGACTAAGTTACGGGTGTGAGTGGCATGTGACTCATCTAGATCTAATATGCATACACCTATATTTCCTTGTACCTTGTGGGATATGATTGCTAGTATGTCATGATGCACATGTTTTCTATTACGAGGAAATGAATTATTAATGATGGGCTCAAAGCTATAAACATATATTTCACAATACAAACAAGGATCGAGGTAACATTCTAAGAAATGACAAAAGCAAAAAATAGCCAAATATAAATGATTGTGAAATATTTTAAAATTCTATAATTAAAAATAGAATAAAAGTCATCAAACAATATCCTTTTTGAAATAATATTTAAATTACAATTTAAATTTTAAAAAAATCACAAATCACCATAATCAAAATTCTATTCATTTTATAACTATAACAAAGAAAGTTTTGACCATCTTTATTCCATCCAAAATCTTTTAAAAACTAGAAATAATATAAAAAAATCAATTAAAACTTTCCTATGATGTAACCTTTTAATTCCTTCGTAGTTTTCAAAATTAAGTACCAAAAAACATTTGGTCAAATGCTTAAGAAAAATCCCCTTGGTCTTAATCCTTACATGGTGAGTTCTCTAATCATATGTCATCGTTACAATATAATGTTCTGAACTTACCTTGTGATGGTTTAAACATAATTTGATGGTATGAAACCGTCACATTTGATGGCATGATCGAGTGGTTGGAAAGATTTGAGTGCAAAGACAATCACTTCGCATGGCTCAAACATAATTTGATTGTATGGTCATGTTTGAAAAGACTTGAGTGCAAAGTAAATGTTAAAATCACCAATACAATATATATGAAGTTTATATAATGGCACCATCGTTACCATATAATGACTCTAACTTACTATGTAATGACTCAAACGTAATTTGATTACTCATGTTAAAATCATCAATACATTTTATATAATGGCATTATAGTTATCATATAATGATTGAAATTTACTATATAACGAATCAAACATAATTTGATTGTACGATAGAGTGATTGGAAAAATTCTAGTGAAAAGTTAATTACCTTTTTTCTCAAATTACACATGTTAAAATTATTTATACATTTTATTTCAAACAAAGTTTTTTTGTTAATGTTCTACTAGCACAATCACTTAACTTATGGTTGGTGGATGATAGGTCAAAATTTAAGTGTCACGGACAAGTTATATGTTATTTGTTCTCCATGAGTACTTGTAATCACCCGTTATCACCCGCCTTTTTCTAGTTTAATGGGAACTGCCCGGTATCCATCCATCAAATACTAGTTATTCATGCATCAACTACTAGCTATTTCAAACGGGCAAGGCATGGCATGCGGAGTGGGAGGCGCAAATGCAAATGGGCAAGGCAGGGCAGGCGGAGTGGGAATCTTAAATGCAGATGGGCAAGGCAGGGCAGGCGGAATGGGAGGCTTAAATGCAGATGCAGACGCAGACCTACCTTTTTCCTTTTGAATGAAATATTCAAGGTGGAGATAGAATCCATGGCTTCCATCTTTTATTGTTATTGTATGTACACCCTCTTCCTTTCAAACAATAAAATGCAACTGGATGTATGTGGTGGATGTATTCAGAGGCATCCCCCTAGATTTATATTTAGATTTGTAGATGTTTAGGTTTTTTCATAGATTTACAAAGAAGAAATATTACTTGATAAGTGGTTTTGATTTATGTTGGACACTTTCTTTTTGGTAAATTTTTAATAGCCATAGATGACCTCCTTCACTGTTTCAATCATATTTTAAGTGAAGTGTTTGCCCCTGTAATGCTGCCTACGAACGGAAATGTCAAACTAGTTAGTTATTTTCAAGCTGTGAAGGCTTTTCTTTACCCTGGGAATTTTTTGTTATAAGAAGTCGTCATAGAAGGGAAAGCGTCCTCCAAGATGATTAGAGGACATCTCTCTTATTGGTAAGGCAGATCATTTTTGTGGAAGGATGGTTGATAGAAAAGGACAGAACAGTTCATAAGAACTGGGTGAGTGGATTTAACTGTTTGACATTAACATACATCTATCTCCAGCCTGGATCTCACATTTATACACACTTTGATTTCCCCTTGTATAATAGTTATAGTTAATGCGTTGGTTAAAGACTTTTCATCCTATAATAGTTATAGTTAATGGGTGGGTTTGGATCTATTCATGCCCAAAGTGGATAGATTAATAGGCTATTTTCAGTTAGTTTTAAGGTTTGGATCTATTGTCAATTAATTCATATGGTTTTAAAGTAATATTTACTTTGCAGCCTTGCTTACTTTAGCAAATCAAATGTAGTGGGTTTATAATTAATTCATGTGGTTTTAAAGTAATATTTACTTTGCAGCCTTGCTTAATGTAGCAATAAAATGTAGTGGGTTTATATGGATCTATTCTAACAATTTAATTTGTCTTTTTTAGAAAAGATAACGTTGGTTCAAGGATTTAATTCAAGTGGTTTTAAATCAACATTTATGTTACTTGGGTCTACATTTTCCATATTTCATAATGAATGTCTTTGTATGTAATAATTCACATCCTCCCTGTTAGCAAGATTTTTGTTGTCTGATTTCCATGGCTTCAATCCATGGAAACCTTGAGTTGCAGGACTGTATAGGTGTTGTGTCGTCTTTTTTTGGAAATAGGATGCTATAATCTCCTATTATACTCTTCTTTCTGGAATAAACAGTGGTCTTAATGTTTGGATCTATTAAGGCCTAAGAGGATAAAACCAAAAAGTACATGGATGATATATTTTAACAATTTAATTTTCATCTTCTATTAATTTGAAACATAATTTCATATAGTTTTAAATTAACATTTACATTGTTTACATTTAATGTAATGGGTTTATGCTTTCCATAGGTTGTGTTGGGAATGTTTTTTTAGCTCATGGAAAGTTGGGAATGGTTGGGAACGCTTGTTGCATCATATTCTCTTCTTTCCTACTAAATAGTTCACAAATTTAAATTTATGGTTGGTTGAGAAGCATAGGTTGATTTGCATTTTTTTGTTATTGTTTTATTTTGTTTTTGTTTCTAATAATTTTAAGCATTTTTTGAACTTTCCCAAGTATGATGATGTCGGGATGGTTCTTGTTTAATGGAACACTGACATTGTGTGAAGTGGATTGAAGAAGATGAGATGAGCTCTTGGTTGTGTTATTTGAGATGGTGTGGACAAAAGATGAGTTGTTAGTGGGATGTTTGATATTGAAATCAAATCGTCCTATTAACTAAAGCAAGATGAGGATGAAGTAGAGTACATATGATTCATTTTCGTGCATGTATAGTTTCCTTTTATTGCAATTTTGTTTAATGTTTTCTTTATAATTGCAGTCACCATGAACACACCATAAATGACCAGATCAGTAAAAAAGGTGCATAACGAAAACGATAGTATTATGGAAGGGTAAATCAATAAGTTTTTTTTACGCATGGAAAAATTTGCAATCATCAATTGTTTTTAATAACAAATATAGCTGTAGGCAAAACCACCTTTGTTCTTTTAGATGTAACAAGTATAATGATACCTCTTATCCCAAGTTGGTCGCTTCTTGGTAAAGTGAAAGAAAAGCTTAAAAATGTAATACAAGGAAACAATTATTCAAATTCCATGATTTCCGAAAATCTAAACAACAAATTTATGTTTATTCCACTAATACAGTTTCTAATAATGTCAACCACATCTACCGTTTAAGTTATAATTAAAATCTATTAAATTTTAAAATGTTGCAACTTTTGAAGTTTTGATAGAGCTTAGAATGGTAAACCTTAGAATGAAATTTCAGTTGTATTTAAATGTATGTTTCAAATTTAAAATTTTCACCATTTCAATTCAAATATTTCAAATTTATACAAATCAATAAATATCGAATTTAAAACGTTGACAAATTTATCATTTCAATTCAAAAAGATAATTAAGATTTTATGCTTTTACCAATGCACCATTTCTTCATTATGTTATATTCTAGAAACTAAATGAGATTTATACATTTTTTTATATGTAATTCAAATTATATAAATATCTAACTATTGAATTAGTTAAATTGCCATATTTTCATTTCATTATTGTAGGTATTGTATATCAAAATAAAATAAAATAAAAATAGTGATATATATATATATATATATATATATATATATATATATATATAGGATGAGATTCAATTTGATTTTATGCATTTGAAATTATTATGTTTACCACTTGTGTCAAAGTAAAATCAAAACATAGTAAAAAAATTATATTTTAAAATAAGATTTGAAAGTAATTTAATTTCAAGTTTGTAATTTGTATGTCGTATACTTGCAAATTAATTTATTTTTATTTCAAAATAAAATTATATAAATTAGTTGACTCTATTTCAAATAAACAAAATTTAAAATGTTTAAAAATAAGATTTATGTATGTTATTAATTTATTTTATTTCAAAAATAATTATTACATTATTTAAATTGGTTTTCTATATGGTTTCATTTCAAAATGAATTATCATATGGTTTTGTTTTCAATTAAATTGAGCAATTTATGGTTTTTAATCAAAATATTATTTTTATATACATTTCTAATTGAATAAGTACATTGTACACTTCATAATTTGTCCATTTCACAATAAGTACATAAATAAAAATATTAGATCTTAAATTTAGAAAACTATGTTTTATAATGGGATTCAATTTTATTTAAATAATTAATTAAATTATCAAATTTGCAACTATGAAAAAAATGAAATTTAAAATACTTAAAGTATTATTATTGTCATTTCAATTTTAAAATTTTATTTCAAATTAAATGTTATGTTAACATTTTAAATTAACACTTTAAAATAAAATAACATGCTTTAATCATTTCAATTTAAAGTAAAATGAAAAATATTTAAGATAGTTATTTTTATTGTTATTTTAATTATAAAACGTTATTTCAAGTATGATGTAATGTTGTCATCAAAATACGTATAGTCAACCAAAGTCAACCATAGTTCACATGGTTAATCATCCATAATCAACCATATTAAACCATAGCTATGTTCTGTCCATAGTGAACCACTGTAAAACATCGTTCAAACATGACCAACCAAACTCAATCAAAGTCTACCATGGTCAAACATAGTTAACATCATAATTAACTATAGCAAATCATAGTTAACCATAATCAAACATTATCAACCATGGTCGAATGTGGTGAACAATAATCAAACACGGTTAAGCATTATCAACCATAAATCCATGGTTAGCCATATTCAATCTGCATATTAAAACAATGGTCAACCATAATCAACTATGGTTAGCAACAGTTATTTGAATGTCAATCATAATCAAGTACAGTCAAAGAAAGCCAAACATAGTAAACCAACGTTAAATGTACCAAAGTTCACCAAAATTGAACATGGTCAATCCTCGTCAATAATAGATAAACATAGTCCAACATGGGAAACCTTAGCTAAACATGGACAACCATGGCCAATCAAAGTCAACAATAATCAACCATGGTCAACCATTATTAAGCATGGTAAACCATAGTCAACTATAGTAAAAAATGGTTAATTGTATAGCAAATCATGTACTAAGCATGGTCAAGCAAGTTCAATTGAATTTCAACTATAGTCTAGCATTGTTCACTACAATTAACCATCTTTGGTCATTGTTAACCGTGGTTATCCACAATCAACCACGTTGAACCAAATCAACCATAGTCAAACATATTCAAGCAACGTTGACCAAAACCAAAGATGGTAAACCGTGGTTGATTGAAGCCAATCATAATCAACCATGGCCAGCCAAATTAAACATAATCAAACATGGTTAGGCATAATAGACAATAGTCAAACCTAGTGAACCATGGAATTATAAGTGGTTGATATACGTCGGTCGATGCCATTAGTTAAAAATTTTGAAAATTACATTGTTCTCTCAAGCCCATTTCAAAGTACCACTTCCATTTCGCTCACAAGATCAAAGGAATAAGATCCATTTCCCTCCTTCACATTCTCAGAATAAACAACCATTAAGCAGACGCCATGGAAAACATTGGAGCGGGTTTAAATTGTGGTATATTAGTTAAAAATGAAATTTTTTTTGATAATGTTTGGGTCCCATAGGGGTGAGCTTGACCCCCTCGGAGCTCTTAACTCCCTCCCTCGCTCGGATTGGGCCATCGCCATGGATGTCAGACCTCACCTCTGCCACCTGATCTACCCTAGATCCCCACCCGACTCCCCAAGACATTCTCGGCGGCATCCTCTGTCAGTCCCCACATGTCTCGCATGCGAGACTTCAATGCTGGTAGGTTCCTGGGGATTCAACCCCTACTTCTTCGACTCGTGTGGCGAACCAGACCTCATTATTCACCTTCAACTTCACCACCTTTGCTGCTCTGCGTCTGTTTGTTTTAGTATGGCCTATGGTGATGGGAATTTTTGCCTTCCGGCTCTACAATGCAAGCGTTGCAAGGCCTGCATTCAACTCAACTCTGGGGAGAATGGGCTGAAACGATACCTCTCAGCTCTCGAGGTGGTGTAGGTCCATGACAACTATGGCAAGGAGGCTCACAGGACAAGCAGCAATCCGGACAAGCAAGTTAGGCGTGGATGCCCTAGAAATGTGGATACAAGAAGGAATTGGACACCGATGGATGGAGGATAGGGTCAGAACTTTAAAACGGCTCCAAACATCGTTCATTTTGGCACAGAGCAGGACCACAGCAGGAATTGGAGACTTGTGGATGCGGGTGCTTGTCTTGTTCAAAGTGGTGCGCTGCAACAATTTCGTGGTAGCCCTGGGGACTTAAACATTGGAAATTTATGGAATCAGAATGGTGAAGTCGGGAGAGTAGTGAATCTAGACTCTCCTCAGGAACCTGATAGCCCTTCACCTGGTGTGCTCTCCCATCTGCAGGACATCGAATCTCAGGTGAATTGGCTGAGAGGGGAATTTGGGGATATGAAGAAGTCAATCTCCCACTTGGCCACCTTCATTCAAATTTCAAACTCTGATATCAGGAACAACTGCTCCAAGATGAAGGATTACTATGAAGGTCTGGTTGGCAAGGTAGAAGCTGTGCACAGCTGCTTAAGGATAGTAGAAGCGAAGGTTGATTGCGTCAGGACCAGTAAAAGCAACAACCCTGCGGCAATTCTGGGCATGGACACTGAGGATGCAGGAGAAGGAAGCAAGCTCAAGGCTCATCAGATGAACAATAAGTGATCTCAATTATGATGTTTATCTTAAAATTTTCAGCATTAGAACTGTCTGTTTATTTTCCAAGTTAGGAAGTATTTTCTTATGTAATTTCAGCTATGTATGAACTTAAAGACTGGTTATGAGGTGCTTCCAGCCCTCCTTTTGTTGGGTACAGTCTCCCCAATCTTTTTGTAAGAACCTCTATTTTAATATATAATTCTCATCAGCCGTTTCTGTAAAAAAAAAACATTTGAAATTAACACTTTAAAATAAAATAACATGCTTTAATCATTTCAATTTAAAGTAAAATGAAAAATATTTAAGATAGTTATTTTTATTGTTATTTTAATTATAAAACATTATTTCAAGTATGATATAATGTTGTCATCAAAATAAGTATAGTCAACCAAAGTCAACCATAGTTCACATGGTTAATCATCCATAGTCAACCATATTAAATCATAGCTATGGTCTGTCCATAGTGAACCACTGTAAAACATCGTTCAATCATGACCAACCAAACTCAATCAAAGTCTGCCATGGTCAAACATAGTTAACATCATAATTAACTATAGCAAATCATAGTTAACCATAATCAAACATCATCAACCATGGTCGAATGTGGTGAACAATAATCAAACACGATTAAGCATTATCAACCATAAATCCATGGTTAGCCATATTCAATTTGCATATTAAAAAAATGGTCAACCATAATCAACTATGGTTAGCAACAGTTATTTGAATGTCAATCATAATCAAGTACAATCAAGGAAAGCCAAACATAGTAAACCAAATTTAAACGTACCAAAGTTCACCAAAATTGAACATGGTCAATCCTCGTCAATAATAGATAAACATAGTCCAACATGGGAAACCTTAGCTAAACATGGACAACCATGGCCAATCAAAGTCAACAATAATCAACCATGGTCGACCATTATTAAGCATGGTAAACCATAGTCAACTATAGTAAAAAAATGGTTAATTGTATAGCAAATCATGTACTAAGCATGGTCAAGCAAGTTCAATTGAATTTCAACTATAGTCTAGCATTGTTCACTACAATTAACCATCGTTGGTCATTGTTAATCGTGGTTATCCACAATCAACCACATTGAACCAAATCAACCATAGTCAAACATATTCAAGCAACGTTGACCAAAACCAAAGATGGTAAACCGTGGTTGATTGAAGCCAATCATAATCAACCATGGCCAGCCAAATTAAACATAATCAAACATGGTTAGGCATAATAGACAATAGTCAAACCTAGTGAACCATGGAATTATAAGTGGTTGATATACGTCGGTCGATGCCATTAGTTAAAAAATTTGAAAATTACATTGTTCTCTCAAGCCCATTTCAAAGTACCACTTCCATTTCGCTCACAAGCTCAAAGGAATAAGATCCATTTCCCTCCTTCACATTCTCAGAATAAACAACCATTAAGCAGACGCCATGGAAAACATTGGAGCGGGTTTAAATTGTGGTATATTAGTTAAAAATGAAATTTTTTTTGATAATGTTTGGGTCCCATAGGGGTGAGCTTGACCCCCTCAGAGATCTTAACTCCCTCCCTCGCTCAGATTGGGCCACCGCCATGGATGTCAGACCTCATCTCTGCCACCTGATCTACCCTGCATCCACACCCGACTCCCCAAGACATTCTCGGCGGCGTCCTCTGTCAGTCCCCACCTGTCTCGCATGCGAGACTTCAATGTTGGTAGGTGCCTGGGGATTCAACCCCTACTTCTTCGACTCGGGTGGCGAACCAGACCTCATTATTCACCTTCAACTTCACCACCTCTGCTGCTCTACATCTATTTGTTTTAGTATGGCCTGTGGTGATGGGAATTTTTGGCTTCCGGCTCTACAATGCAAGTGCTGCAAGGCCTGCATTCAACTCAACTCTGGGGAGAATGGGATGAAACGATACCTCTCAGCTTTGGAGGTGGTGTAGGGCCATGAAAACTATGTCAAGGAGGCTCACAGGACAAGCAGCAATCTGGCCAAGCAAGTTAGGCGTGGACGCCCTAGAAATGTGGATACAAGAAGGAATTGGACGCCGATGGATGGAGGATAGGGTCAGAACTTTAAACCGGCTCCAAACATCGTTCATTTTGGCACAGAGCAGGACCACAGCAGGAATTGGAGACTTTTGGATGCAGGTGCTCGTCTTGTTCAAAGTGGTGCCCTGCAACAATTTCGTGGTAGCCCTAGCGACTTAAACATTGGAAATTTCTGGAATCAGAATGGTGAAGTCGGGGGAGTAGTGAATCTGGACTCTCCTCAGGAACCTGATAGCCCTTCACCTGGTGTGCTCTCCCATCTACAGGACATCGAATCTCAGGTGAATTAGCTGAGAGGGGAATTTGGGGATATGAAGAAGTCAATCTCCCACTTGGCCACTTTCGTTCAAATTTCAAACTCTGATATCAGGAACAACTGCTCCAAGATGAAGGATTACTATGAAGGTCTGGTTGGCAAGGTAGAAGCTGTGCACAGCTGCTTAAGGATAGTAGAAGCGAAGGTTGATTGCGTCAGGACCAGTAAAAGAAACAACCCTGCAGCAATTCTGGGCATGGAAACTGAGGATGCGGGAGAAGGAAGCAAGCTCAAGGCTCGTCAGATGAACAATAAGTGATCTCAATTATGATGTTTATCTTAAAATTTTCGGTATTAGAACTGTCTGTTTATTTTCCAAGTTAGGAAGTATTTTCTTATGTAATTTCAACTATGTATGAACTTAAAGACTGGTTATGAGGTGCTTCCAGCCCTCCTTTTGTTGGGTACAGTCTCCCCAATCTTTTTGTAAGAACCTCTATTTTAATATATAATTCTCATCAGCCGTTTCTATAAAAAAAAAACATTTTAAATTAACACTTTAAAATAAAATAACATGCTTTAATCATTTCAATTTAAAGTAAAATGAAAAATATTTAAGATAGTTATTTTTATTGTTATTTTAATTATAAAACGTTATTTCAAGTATGATATAATGTTGTCATCAAAATAAGTATAGTCAACCAAAGTCAACCATAGTTCACATGGTTAATCATCCATAGTCAACCATATTAAATCATAGCTATGGTCTTTTCATAGTGAACCACTGTAAAACATCGTTCAAACATGACCAACCAAACTCAATCAAAGTATGCCATGGTCAAACATAGTTAACATCATAATTAACTATAGCAAATCATAGTTAACCATAATCAAACATCATCAACCATGGTCGAATGTGGTGAACAATAATCAAACACGATTAAGCATTATCAACCATAAATCCATGGTTAGCCATATTGAATCTGCATATTAAAACAATGGTCAACCATAATCAACTATGGTTAGCAACAGTTATTTGAATGTCAATCATAATCAAGTACAATCAAGGAAAGCCAAACATAGTAAACCAAAGTTAAACGTACCAAAGTTCACCAAAATTGAACATGGTCAATCCTCGTCAATAATAGATAAACATAGTCCAACATGGGAAACCTTAGCTAAACATGGACAACCATGGCCAATCAAAGTCAACAATAATCAACCATGGTCGACCATTATTAAGCATGGTAAACCATAGTCAACTATAGTAAAAAAATGGTTAATTGTATAGCAAATCATGTACTAAGCATGGTCAAGCAAGTTCAATTGAATTTCAACTATAGTCTAGCATTGTTCACTACAATTAACCATCGTTGGTCATTGTTAACCGTGGTTATCCACAATAAATATTTTCTTTGTGATTTCACGCCTAGGTTTACATTGATTATTTCAAGTGTTTTACATGATCAAATACATTGACATCTTCTCCCATAGGAGGTACAATAACAAGATGAAATACAATAAGAGTAGCTTCTGAAGTTGCACTATTTCCAACACTTCCTCTCGACAAGGACGGTATTCTTCGAACACTTTATTCTAATCTTATTCTTCCTTTGGTCGACCTATGAAGTGATGCCCCATGCAGCTACTACTCCAACACTCCCTCTTGGCCATGGAGGTATCATCAGGATTATCATACTGAAACACATCTCGATATCATATGTACATCACAGTTATCTCTAACCTCTCTATATCATAAGGAAGGTCTTCCAACACAATCACAGTTAGTCGAGAAGTGTCAACAAATCAATCTTCGTGCATCCTGCTCAATCCAGTCCATCGGAGAACATGCACTAGCTCCACGACTATGCCCTATCCATGGGTGAATCACTCGTGCATCAGGTCAAGAACTCTGCACAGTCCATCGAAGAGTCTATCATGCATTAATACAATGTGCTCAGCTCAACCCAGTCCATCGGGTGCCTACATCATCAACGCTCCCTCTTAGCTAAGAGGTATCATCATGTCGGAACACATCTTTTTAACATAAGAGGGTCCATTCCAACACAGGGATACAGTCCAGAAAGGAGATCGTTCCCCAAATGAACCATCCACAAATAAGCACGTTCCACAAAAGAACCATCCTACAATCGGACACACTCCAGAAAGGAGTACGTTCCACAAAGGGACCATATCATCGTTTTAAAGAAGATATCTGATCTACCTGATCAACTTGGTCATTCTAGACGGCAGAGGATTACTTCATCATGCACTTTATCTGAGGAAGGTGGCAATGATGGAGAAAATATTTGGAAAGCGAGAAGTGAGATGAGGTGATACGAGGGAAAGTAGAGGATGGAAGGAGGAAAAATGTCGGAGATGTTGAGTCATTGATCCCATAGCTGCAATCTATTTGAGGCAACGACAACAAATAACACCGTACACGAGAGAAAATGTAGAAAATCACCTGAAATAGTGTTGATGTTGCTTTCGAGTTCCACAGTCATTTTGTTTCTGTGCTTTTCCATTCTTTCATTGATCCTGGTTATGCTGCTATAAACATTAACAAAGTCAAGGAAGTCTCGAAACCATCGTCAACACTATTCAAGATGAGTTTCTTCATTTTCTCCTCTGTAAGGTGTTGTTCATTTTCGTTGCATCACATAGACTGCAGTGGTGAGATCGATGACTCAACATCTCCTACATTTTTCATCTTTGCATCCTCTATTGTCTCCAGTATCACTTCATCTCACTTGTATATACTTGCCCGCGAAGGTTAGTATCTCTCGTACATAGATGTTAGAAATATTTCTCTACACGAAACTGATTGTGACACCACCTCATACAGAAAAAAACAAACAGACGAATGCGAGGATCACTAAAAGAGTGGCAAAGCACAGAAACAAACTGAGTGTCGAGCTCGTTTAAACCATGATGACAGGAACAATCATCTCCCAACCATAGACAAAGCTGTGTGTCTCCCTCGAGCTCAGACCTTCCAATAGAGAACGATGTACATCCGGATAGTAGTAGCGCAAACCCAAGAAAACAAGGGAGAAATTTCTCCAATAGTGGAGAACCCCAAAAAATCAATCTCTTAACTGAAGTAGTGAACCTCTCTTGGCTAGAGCGAACTTGCTTGTGTGTTTGACCAAATGAGAGGTTGAACTCTCTATTTATACACATCAAAGGGTGACTTTTTACCTCACTGGGCCGACATAACGTTTTTTCTAACTGCGCCAACCTGATTGGGGCAGTTCTGCCAATTTCTTGGGGCATATTTCCCACTGTTTTGGAGCAATTTACCCACTGGGCCGACTTGTCTTGGGGGAATAAAAAAAATTTACATTTAATAAATCTTTTCTTTGTGATTTCACCCCTAGGTTTATACTGATTCTTTCAAGTGTTTTACATGATCAAATACATTGACATCTTGTCCCATAGGAGGTACAATAACAAGATGAAATACAATAAGAATAACTTCTGAAGTTGCACTATTTCCAACACTTCCTCTCGACAAGGAAGGTATTTTTCAAACACTGTATTCTAATCTTATTCTTCCTTCTGTTGACCTATGAGGTAATGCCCCATGCAGGTACTACTCCAACACTCCCTCTTGGCCATGGAGGTATCATCGGCATTATCGTACTGAAACACTTCTCGATATCATATGTACATCACAGTTATCTCTAACCTCTCTATATCATAAGGAAGGTCTTCCAACACAATCACAGTTAGTCGAGAAGTGTCAACAAATCAATCTTCGTGCATCTGCTTCATCCAGTCCATCCTAGAACATGCACTAGCTCCACGACTCTACCCTATCCATGGGTGAGTCACTCGTGCATCAGCTCAAGAATTTTGCACAGTCCATCGAAGAGTCTATCATGCATCAATACAATGTGCTCAGCTCAACCCAGTCCATCGTGTGCCTACATTATCAACGCTCCCTCTTAGCTAGAGAGGTAGCATGACGTTGGAACACATCTTGTTATCATAAGAGGGTCTATTCCAACACATGGATACACTGCAGAAAGGAGATCGTTTGCCAAATTAACCATCCACAAATAAGCAATATTTCTCTACAAGAAACTGATTGTGACACCACCTCATACAGAAAATAAACAAGCAGGTGAATGCGAGGATCACTAAAAGAGTGTTAAAGCACAGAAACAAACTGAGTGTCGAGCTCGTTTAAACCATGATGACAGGAACAATCATCTCCCAACCATAGACAAAGTTGTTTGTCTCCCCCGAGCCCAAACCTTCCAATAGAGAACGATGTACATCCGCATAGTAGAAATGCAAACCCAAGAAAACAAGGGAGAAACTTCTCCAATAGTGGAGAACCCCAAAAAATTAGTCTCTTAACTGAAGTAGCGAACCTCTCTTGGCTAGAGCGAACTTGCTTGAGTGTTTGACCAAATGAGATATCGAATTGTCTATTTATACACATCAAAGGTTGACTTTTTACCTGACTGGGCCGACCTAACTTTCCCTAACTGTATCGACCTAACTGGGGCAGTTTTGCCCATCTTTTGGGGCAAATTGCCACTGTTTCAGGGCAGTATACCCACTGGACCGACTTGTCTTGGGGGAATACAAAACATTTCATTTAATAAATATTTTTTTTGTTATTTCACCCCTAGCTTTACATTGATTCTTTCAAGTGTTTTACATGATCAAATACATTGACATCTTGTCCCATAGGAGGTATAATAACAAGATAAAATACAATAAAAATAGCTTCTGAAGTTGCACTATTTCCAGCACTTCCTCTCGACAAGGAAGGTATTCTTCGAACACTTTATTCTAATCTTATTCTTCCTTTGGTCGACCTATGAGGTGATGCCCCATGGAGCTACTACTCCAACACTCTCTCTTGGCCATGGAGGTATCATCAGGATTATCATACTGAAACACATCTCGATATCATATGTACATCACAGTTATCTCTAACCTCTCTATATCATAATGAAGGTCTTCCAACACAATCACAGTTAGTCGAGAAGTGTCAACAAATCAATCTTCATGCATCCTGCTCAATCCAGTCCATCATAGAAGATGCACTAGCTCCACGACTATGCCTTATCCATGGGTGAATCACTCGTGCATCAGCTCAAGAACTCTGCAAGTCCATCGGAGAATCTATCATGCATCAATTCAATGTGCTCAGCTCAACCCAGTCCATCGGGTGCCTACATCATCAACGCTCCCTCTTAGCTAGGGATGTATCATCACGTCGGAACACATCTTGTTATCATAAGAGGGTTCATTCCAACACATGGATACAGTCCAGAAAGGAGATCGTTCCCCAAATGAACCATCCACAAATAAGCACGTTCCACAAAAGAACCATCCCACAATCGGACACACTCCAGAAAGGAGTACGTTCCACAAAGGGACCATATCATCGTTTTAAAGAGGATAGCTGATCTACCTGATCAACTTGGTCATTCTAGACCGCAAAGGATTACTTCGTCATGCACTTTATCTGGGGAAGGTGGCAATGATGGGGAAAATATTTGGAAGGCGAGAAGTGAGATGAGGTGATACGAGGAAAGGTAGAGGATGGAAGGAAAAAAAAGGTCGGAGATGTTGAGTCATTGATCCCGTAGCTGCAGTCTATTTGAGGCAACGACAACGAATAACACCGTACACAAGAGAAAATGTATAAAATCACCTGAAATAGTGTTGATGTTGCTTTCGAGTTCCACAGTCATTTTGTTTATGTGCTTTTCCATTCATTCAGTGATCCTGGTTATGCTGCTGTAAACATTAACAAGGTCAAGGAAGTCTCGAAACCATCGTCAACACTATTCAAGTTGAGTTTCTTCATTTTCTCATCTGTAAGGTGTTGTTCGTTTTCGTTGCATCACATCGACTGCAGTGGTGAGATCGATGACTCAGCATCTCCTACATTTTTCCTCTTTCCATCCTCCATTGTCTCCAGAATCACTTCATCTCACGTGTATATACTAGCCTGCGAAGATTAGTATCTCTGGTACATAGATGTTAGAAATATTTCTCTACATGAAACTGATTGTGACACCACCTCATGGAGAAAATAAACAAGCAGACGAATGCGAAGATCACTAAAAGAGTGGCAAAGCACAGAAACAAACTGAGTGTTGAGCTCGTTTAAACCATGATGACAGGAACAATCATCTCCCAACCATAGACAAAGTTGTTTGTCTCCCCCGAGCTCAGCCCTTCCAATAGAGAACGATGTACATTCGGATAGTAGAAGCGCAAACCCAAGAAAACAAGGGAGAAATTTCTCCAATAGTGGAGAACCCCAAAAAATCAATCTCTTAATTGAAGTAGCGAACCTCTCTCGGCTAGAGCGAACTTGCTTGTGTGCTTGACCAAATGAGAGGTTGAACTCTCTATTTATACACATCAAAGGCTGACTTTTTACCTGACTGGGCCAACCTAACGTTTTTTCTAACTGCGCCGAACTGACTAGGGCAGTTCTGCCCATTTCTTGGGGCATATTTCCCACTGTTTTGGGGCAATTTACCCACTGGGCCGACTTGTCTTGCGGAATACAAAAAATTACATTTAATAAATCTTTTCTTTGTGATTTCACCCCTAGGTTTATAGTGATTCTTTCAACTGTTTTACATGATCAAATACATTGACTTCTTGTCCCATAGGAGGTACAATAACAAGATGAAATACAATAAGAATAACTTCTGAAGTTGTACTATTTCCAACACTTCCTCTCGACAGGGAAGTTATTCTTCGAACACTGTATTCTAATCTTATTCTTCCTTTGGTTGACCTATGAGGTAGTGCCCAATGCAGCTACTACTCCAACACTCCCTCTTGGCCATGGAGGTATCATCGGCATTATCGTACTGAATTACTTCTCGATATCATATGTACATCACAGTTATCTCTAACCTCTCTATATCAAAAGGAAGGTCTTCCAACACAATCAGAGTTAGTCGAGAAGTGTCAATAAATCAATCTTCGTGCATCTGCTTCATCCAGTCCATCAAAGAACATGCACTAGCTCCACGACTCTGCCCTATCCATCGGTGAATCACTCGTGCATCAACTCAAGAACTCTACACAGTCCACCGGAGAGTCTATCATGCAACAATACAATGTGCTCAGCTCAACCCTGTCCATCGGGTGCCTACATTATCAACGCTTCCTCTTAGCTAGAGAGGTAGCATGACGTTGGAACATATCTTGTTATCATAAGAGGGTCCATTCCAACACAGGGATACACTCCAGAAAGGAGATCGTTCCCCAAATGAACCATTCACAAATAAGCACGTTCCACAAAAGAACCATCCCACAATCGGACACACCCCAGAAAGGAGTACGTTCCACAAAGGGACCATATCATCGTTTTAAAGAAAATAGCTGATCTACCTAATCAACTTGGTCATTTTAGACCGCCGAGGATTACTTCGTCATGCACTTTATCTGGGGAAGGTGGCAATGATGGGGAAAATATTTGGAAGGCGACAACTGAGATGAGGTGATACGAGGAAAGGTAGAGGATAGAAGGAGGAAAAATGTCGGAGATGTTGAGTCATTGATCCCATAGCTGCATTCTATTTAAGGCAACGACAACGAATAACACCGTACACGAGAGAAAATGTAGAAAATCACCTGAAATAGTGTTGATGTTGCTTTCGTGTTCCACAATCATTTTGTTTATGTGCTTTTCCATTCTTTCAGTGATCCTGGTTATGCTGCTATAAACATTAACAAGGTCAAGGAAGTCTCGAAATCATCGTCAACACTATTCAAGGTGAGTTTCTTCATTTTCTCCTCTGTAAGGTGTTGTTCGTTTTCGTGGCATCACATAGACTGCAGTGGTGAGATCGATGAATCAACATCTCCTACATTTTTCCTTTTTCCATCCGCTATTGTCTCCAGTATCACTTCATCTCACTTGTATATACTAGCTTGCGAAGGTTAGTATCTCTTGTACATAGATGTTAGAAATATTTCTCTACACGAAACTGATTGTGACACCACCTCATAGAGAAAATAAACAAGCAGACGAATGCGAGAATCACTAAAAGAGTGGCAAAGCACAGAAACAAACTGAGTGTCGAGCTCGTTTAAACCATGATGACAGGGACAATCATCTCCCAACCATAGACAAAGCTGTTTGTCTCCCCCAAGCTCAGACTTTCCAATAGAGAACGATGTACATCCGGATAGTAGTAGTGCAAACCCAAGAAAACAAGGGATAAACTTCTCCAATATTGGAGAACCCCAAAGAATTAGTCTCTTAACTGAAGTAGCGAACCTCTCTTGGCTAGAGCGAACTTGCTTGAGTGTTGGACCAAATGAGATGTCGAATTGTCCATTTATACACATCAAAGGGTGAGTTTTTCCCTGGCTGGGCCGACCTAACTTTCCCTATCTGTATCGACCTAACTTGCGCAGTTCTGCCCATTTTTTGGGGCAAATTGCCACTGTTTCGGGGCAGTTTACCCACTGGACCGACTTGTCTTGGGGGAATACAAAACATTTCATTTAATAAATATTTTCTTTGTGATTTCACCCCTAGGTTTACATTGATTACTTCAAGTGTTTTACATGATGAAATACATTGACATCTTGTCCCATAGGAGGTACAATAACAAGATGAAATACAATAAGAATTGCTTCTGAAGTTGCACTATTTCCAACAGTTCCTCTCGACAAGGAAGGTATTCTTCGAACACTGTATTCTAATCTTATTCTTCCTTTGGTCGACCTATGAGGTGATGCCCCATGCAGCTACTAGTCCAACACTATCTCTTGGCCATGGTGGTATCATCAGGATTATCATACTAAAACACATCTCGATATCATATGTACATCACAGTTATCTCTAACCTCTCTATATCATAAGAAAGGTCTTCCAACACAATCACAGTTAGTCGAGAAGTGTCAACAAATCAATCTTCGTGCATCCTACTCAATCCAGTCCATCGGAGAAAATGCACTAGCTCCACGACTATGCCCTATCCATGGGTGAATCACTCGTGCATCAGCTCAAGAACTCTGCATAGTCCTTCGGAGAATCTATCATGCATCAATACAATGTGCTCAGCTCAACCCAGTCCATCAGGTGCCTACATCAAGAACGCTCCCTCTTAGCTAGGGATGTATCATCACTTCGGAACACATCTTGTTATCATAAAAGGGTCCATTCCAACACATGGATACACTCCAGAAAGGAGATCGTTCCCCAAATGAACCATCCACAAATAAGCACGTTCCACAAAAGAACCATCCCACAATCGTACACACTCCAGAAAGGAGTACGTTCCACAAAGGGACCATATCATCGTTTTAAAGAAGATCGCTGATCTACCTGATCAACTTGGTCATTCTAGACCACAAAGGATTACTTCGGCATGCACTTTATCTGAGGAAGGTGGCAATGATGGGGAAAATATTTGGAAGGCGACAAGTGAGATGAGGTGATACGAGTAAAAGTAGAGGATGGAAGGAGGAAAATTGTCGGAGATGTTGAGTCATTGATTCCATAGCTGCAGTCTGTTTGAGGCAACGACAACGAATAACACCGTACACGAGAGAAAATGTAGAAAATCACCTGAAACAGTGTTGATGTTGCTTTCGAGTTCCACAGACATTTTGTTTATGTGCTTTTCCATTCTTTCAGTGATCCTGGTTATGCTGCTATAAACATTAACAAGGTCAAGGAAGTCTCGAAACCATCGTCAACACTATTCAAGGTGAGTTTCTTCATTTTCTCCTCTGTAAGGTGTTGTTCATTTTCGTTGCATCACATAGACTGCAGTGGTGAAATCGATGACTCAACATCTCCTACATTTTTCCTCTTTGCATCCCCTATTGTCTCTAGTATCACTTCATCTCACTTGTATATACTAGACTGCGAAGGTTAGTATCTCTCGTACATAGATGTTATAAATATTTCTCTACACGAAACTGATTGTGACACCACCTCATAGAGAAAATAAACAAGCAGACGAATGCGAGGATCACTAAAAGAGTGGCAAAGCACAGAAACAAACTGAGTGTCGAGCTCGTTTAAACCATGATGACAGGGACAATCATCTCCCAACCATAGACAAAGTTGTTTGTCTCCCCCGAGCTCAGACCTTCCAATAGAGAACGATGTACATCCGGATAGTAGTAGCGCAAACCCTAGAAAACAAGGGAGAAATTTCTGAAATAGTGGAGAACCCCAAAAAATCAATCTCTTAACTAAAGTGGCGAACCTCTCTTGGCTAGAGCGAACTTGCTTGTGTGTTTCACCAAATGAGAGGTTGAACTCTCTATTTATACACATCAAAGGGTGACTTTTTACCTGACTGGGCAAACCTAACGTTTTTTCTAACTGCGCCGACCTGACTGGGGCAGTTCTGCCCATTTCTTGGGGCATATTTCCCATTGTTTTGGGGCAATTTACCCACTAGGCCAACTTGTCTTGGGGGAATACCAAAAATTACATTTAATAAATCTTTTCTTTGTGATTTCACCCCGAGGTTTATGTTGATTCTTTCAAGTGTTTTACATGATCAAATACATTGACATCTTGTCTCATAGGAGGTACAATAACAAGATGAAATACAATAAGAATAACTTCTGAAGTTGCACTATTTCCAACACTTCCTCTCGACAAGGAAATTATTCTTCGAACACTGTATTTGAATCTTATTCTTCCTTTGGTTGACCTATGAGGTAATGCCCCATGCAGCTACCACTCCAACACTCCCTTTTGGCCATAGAGGTATCATCGGCATTATCGTACTGAAACACTTCTCGATATCATATGTACATCACAGTTATCTCTAACCTCTCTATATCATAAGGAAGGTCTTCCAACACAATCAGAGTTAGTCAAGAAGTGTCAACAAATCAATCTTCGTGCATCTACTTCATCCAGTCCATCAAAGAACATGCACTAGCTCCACGACTCTTCCCTATCCATGGGTGAGTCATTCGTGCATCAGTTCAAGAACTCTACACAGTCCATCGGAGAGTCTATCATGCATCAATACAATGTGCTCACCTCAACCCAGTCCATCGGGTGCCTACATTATCAACGCTTCCTCTTAGCTAGACAGGTAGCATGACGTTGGAACACATCTTGTTATCATAAGAGGGTCTATTCCAAGACATGGATACACTGCAGAAAAGAGATCGTTCGCCAAGTGAACCATCCACAAATAAGCAATATTTCTCTACACGAAACTAATTGTGACACCACCTCATACAGAAAATAAACAAGCAGGCGAAGGCGAGGATCACTAAACGAGTGTTAAAGCACAGAAACAAACTGAGTGTTGAGCTCGTTTAAACCGTGATGACAAGAACAATCATCTCCCAACCATAGACAAAGCTGTTTGTCTCCCCCGAGCTCAGACTTTCCAATAGAGAACGATGTACATCCGGATAGTAGTAGTGCAAACCCAAGAAAACAAGGGAGAAACTTCTCCAATAGTGGAGAACCCCAAAGAATTAGTCTCTTAACTGAAGTAGCGAACCTCTCTTGGCTAGAGCGAACTTGCTAGAGTGTTTGACCAAATGAGATGTCGAATTGTCTATTTATACACATCAAAGGGTGAGTTTTTAGCTGACTGGGCCGACCTAACTTTCCCTAACTGTATCGACCTAACTGGGGCAGTTCTGCCCATCTTTTGGGGCAAATTGCCACTGTTTCGGGGCAGTTTGCCCACTGGACCGACTTGTCTTGGGGGAATACAAAACATTTCATTTAATAAATATTTTCTTTGTGATTTCACCACTAGGTTTACATTGTTTCCTTCCAGTGTTTTACATGATGAAATACATTGACATCTTGTCCCATAGGAGGTACAATAACAAGACGAAATACAATAAGAATAGCTTCTGAAGTTGCACTATTTCCAACACTTCCTCTCGACAAGGAAGGTATTCTTCGAACACTGTATTCTAATCTTATTCTTCGTTTGGTCGACCTATGAGGTGATGCCCCATGTAGATACTACTCCAAGACTCCCTCTTGGCCATGGAGGTATCATCAGGATTATCATACTGAAACACATCTCGATATCATATGTACATCACAGTTATCTCTAACCTCTCTATATCATAAGGAAGGTCTTCCAACACAATCACAGTTAGTCGAGAAGTGTCAACAAATCAATCTTCGTGCATCCTGCTCAATCCAGTCCATCGGAGAACATGCACTAGCTCCACGACTATGCCCTATCCATGGGTGAATCACTTGTGCATCAGCTCAAGAACTCTGCATAGTACATCGGAGAGTCTATCATGCATCAATACAATGTGCTCAGCTCAACCCATTCCATCAGGTGCCTACATCATCAACGCTCCCTCTTAGCTAGAGAGGTATCATCAAGTCGGAACACATCTTGTTATCATAAGAGGGTCCATTCCAACACAAGTATACACTCCAGAAAGCAGATCATTACCCAAATGAACCATCCACAAATAAGCACGTTCCACAAAAGAACCATCCCACAATCGGACACACTCCAGAAAGGAGTACGTTCCACAAAGGGACCATATCATCGTTTTAAATAAGATATCTGATCTACCCGATCAACTTGGTCCTTCTAGACCGCAGAGGATTACTTCATCATGCACTTTATCTGGGGAAGGTGGCAATGATGGGGAAAATATTTGGAAGGCGAGAAGTCAGATGAGGTGATACGAGGAAAAGTAGAGGATGGAAGGAGGAAAAATGTTGGAGATGTTGAGTCATTGATCCCATAGCTGCAGTCTATTTGAGGCAACGACAACGAATAACACCGTACACGAGAGAAAATGTAGAAAATCACCTGAAATAGTGTTGATGTTGCTTTCGAGTTCCTCAGTCATTTTGTTTATGTGCTTTTCCGTTCTTTCAGTGATCCTGGTTATGCTGCTATAAACATTAACAAGGTCAAGGAAGTCTCGAAACCATCGTCAACACTATTCAAGGTGAGTTTCTTCATTTTCTCCTCTGTAAGGTGTTGTTTGTTTTCGTTGCATCACATAGACTGCAATGGTGAGATCGATGACTCAACATCTTCTACATTTTTCCTCTTTCCATCCTCTATTGTCTCTAGTATCTCTTCATCTCACTTGTATATACTAGCCTGCGAATGTTAGTATCTCTGGTACATAGATGTTAGAAATATTTCTCTACACGAAACTGATTGTGACACCACCTCATACAGAAAATGAACAAGCAGACGAATGCGAAGATCACTAAAAGAGTGGCAAAGCACATAAGCAAACTGAGTGTCGAGCTCGTTTAAACCATGATGACAGGAACAATCATCTCCCAACAATAGACAAAGTTGTTTGTCTCCCTCGAGCTCAGACCTTCCAATAGAGAACGATGTACATCCAGATAGTAGTAGCGCAAACCCAAGAAAACAAGGGAGAAATTTCGCCAATAGTGGAGAACCCCAAAAAATCAATCTCTTAACTGACATAGCGAACCTCTCTTGGCTAGAGCGAACTTGCTTGTGTGTTTGACCAAATGAGAGGTTGAACTCTCTATTTATACACATCAAAGGGTGACTTTTTACCTGACTGGGCCGACCTAACGTTTTTTCTAACTGCGCCGACCTGACTGGGACAGTTCTGCGCATTTCTTGGGGCATATTTCCCACTGTTTTGGGGCAATTTACCCACTGGGCCGACTTATCTTGGGGGAATACAAAAAATTACATTTAATAAATCTTTTCTTTGTGATTTCACCCCTAAGTTTATATTGATTCTTTCATATGTTTTACATGATCAAATACATTGACATCTTGTCCCATAGGAGGTACAATAACAAGATGAAATACAATAAGAATAACTTCTGAAGTTGCACTATTTCCAACACTTCCTCTCGACAAGGAAGGTATTCTTCGAACACTGTATTCTAATCTTATTCTTCCTTTGGTTGACCTATGAGGTAATGCCCCATGTAGCTACTACTCCAACACTCTCTCTTGGCCATGGAGGTATCATCAGCATTATCGTACTGAAACACTTCTCGATATCATATGTACATCACAGTTATCTCTAACCTCTCTATATCATAAGGAAGGTCTTCCAACACAATCACAGTTAGTCGAGACGTGTCAACAAATCAATCTTCGTGTATCTGCTTCATCCAGTCCATCAGAGAACATGCACTAGCTCCACGACTCTGCCCTATCCACGGGTGAGTCACTCGTGCATCAGCTCAAGAACTCTGCACAGTCCATCGGAGAGTCTATCATGCATCAATACAATGTGCTCAACTCAACCCTGTCCATCAGGTGCCTACATTATCAACGCTCCCTCTTAGCTAGAGAGGTAGCATGACGTTGGAACATATCTTGTTATCATAAGAGGGTCTATTCCAACACATGGGTACACCGCAGAAAGGAGATCGTTTGCCAAATGAACCATCCACAAATAAGCAATATTTTTCTACACGAAACTGATTGTGACACCACCTCATACAGAAAATAAACAAGCAGGCGAATGCGAGGATCACTAAAAGAGTGTTAAAGCACAGAAACAAACTGAGTGTCGAGCTCGTTTAAACCGTGATGACAAGAACAATCATCTCCCAACCATAGACAAAGTTGTTTGTCTCCTCCGAGCTCAGACCTTCCAATAGAGAACGATGTACATCCGGATAGTAGTAGTGCAAACCCAAGAAAACAAGGGAGAAACTTCTCCAATAGTGGAGAAGCCCAAAAAATTAGTCTCTTAACTGAAGTAGCGAACCTCTCTTGGCTAGAGCGAACTTGCTTGAGTGTTTGACCAAATGAGATGTCGAATTGTCTATTTATAAACATCAAAGGGTCACTTTTTAGCTGACTGGGCCGACCTAACTTTCCCTAACTGTATCGACCTAACTGGGGCGGTTCTGCCCATTTTTTGGGGCAAATTAGCACTGTTTCGGGGCAGTTTACCCACTCGACCGACTTGTTTTGGGGGAATACAAAACATTTCATTTAATAAATATTTTCTTTGTGATTTCACCCCTAGGTTTAAATTGATTCTTTCAAGTGTTTTACATGATCAAATACATTGAAATCTTTTGCCATAGGAGATACAATAAGAAGATGAAATACAATAAAACAAGGGAGATGATGGGGAAGGTGGCAATGATGTTGGTTTCAAGCACAATCTCCCCTGAGCTCAGACCTTCCAATAGAGAACGATGTACATCCGGATAGTAGTAGTGCAAACCCAAGAAAACAAGGGAGAAACTTCTCCAATAGTGGAGAAACCCAAAAAATCAGTCTCTCAACTGAAGTAGCGAACCTCTCTTGGCTAGAGCGAACTTGCTTGAGTGATTGACCAATTGAGAGGTCGAACTCTCTATTTATACACATCAAAGGGTAACTTTTTTCCTCACTGAGCTGACCTAACTTTCCCTAACTGCGCCGACCTGACTGGGGCAGTTCTGCTCATTGTTTGGGGCAAATTGCCCACTGTTTTGGGGCAGTTTACCCACTGGGCTGACTTGTCTTGGGGGAATACAAAAAATTACATTTAATAAATCTTTTCTTTCTAATTTCACCCCAGATATACCTTGATTCTTTCAAGTGTTATCTCGAATTCAGTGCCAAACTGTTGCCTCGATTTCTGTGCCTGGATGCTGCCTCAAATTTTGTTGCAAACACTGTCTCGATTTCTTTGCCTAACTTGCCTCAATTTCTGTGCCAACTTCTTTCTCGATTTCTGTTTCCACTCTTGCCTTCGTTTCTGTGCAAAAACAGTTTTGAAATCCGTGCAGCAAGTACTGTTCGGACGGACTGTACGAACCTATAAAAATGTGCAGAAAAATATTCTAGAAAATCGTGCCCTGTCTTGGGAAATGTGCCCAGCAATAATTCATAGGAAATCGTGTCTGCCTTGGGATATGTGCCCAGCTGACCACCTCAATTTTTGTGCCCAGAATCATGCTGTACTTTTCTCGATTTCTGTGCCTCATAATTTCCTCCTCGAGCTGCCTCGAAATGTGTGTCGTCTCTTCAAGCTAAAACTAGTGCCTCGATTTTTGTGCCAACTGAACTCCTCAAATGGTTGCCTCGAATTTCGTGCCACCTCCAGCTATCTCTTTTCGCCTCTTCACTCTATTTTAGCAAAAGTGAGAATGAATGCCTCCCTCAAGCTTTTTGATCAAACCCTAGGGTGCTTTTAATCCAATGGATGAGATTGAGTTAGATCAACGGTGGAAATTAAATGCTCCATTTACTTTTCATAAATATTAATTTACCTCACCCACTGAAATTTATCAAAAAGTGACTTTGAGTTTATAAAGTCTCATTAAATGCTATTCTCAAGTCATTTAATGTGAGGGTCACCTTTTTCTCCCTTCTAAGTGACTTTAGCACTAGGGGAACACTTCCCTATGTACAAAAACTAACACCACACTGCTTCTCCCCCAATCTACCTACACTTTTCCAACTCACGAATTTGTTCAGACAGAGCTGTGAGTTGGCATTGGAACTATGTGATGCTATGTGCTAATCCTGTAATCAATGCATCCGCCAAACCACCAATAGACTCCAATCTCATAGAAAACTACAATGCCTCTCAATGATTACTAAAGCCTCTACTATAGTAGAGGAGTACCCAAATGTGGTAACAAAACATAAGTAAACCATTATTCATGATGAATATATTGGATAGTATAGCTTAGCTGGCTCATCAAATCTCGAAACCATTGATTGCAATGTCAAACCGATTCTACAACTCTTTCCTTGATCTCTTTCATTTCAACAATGCTTTGTTCTTCGGACTTCAAATTATAAAATTATTTAATTAAGTATTTCCATATTTGACCTAGAGTCATATCTAGACTGGAATGAGCACTTTGCTTGCATTTCATGAACATTACAAGGCTCTCCCACGTAGAGTTTCCAGAAACTCCACCAAACGAACAACATTTTTGGTCCTCCACACGCTCTAGATAGTGTCGCAAAGGAACCAGTGCCGTTAGGAATCATCTTAACACCAACCATTAAGCGGAAGCATCCACCGTTGGGTAGACTCAGTGATCTGACCTTGACCTGCTATTTAAGCTTGTAAACTAGGGATTAGAGTTAATTCTAGAGGTCCTGGTTGCGCAACTGGGCTTGATGTCCCCATAGAAAAAAATGACACTACTTGATAACCTGGTAATAATATTTGACCACCTCCAACAGTAAAACTTAGGCTATTCATATTCATAAACATGGTTGCATGTAGAGTCTAATTGCTTACAACAAACACACTTGCCCTATGTATAATAGCCGGGCTAGCAAGACCACTGTCGTGGGCATGTTACGAAAAGTATCCACTAAAGAAAAACTCAATCAAACTCATAATAAATTATCTCTTAGTGAGCAGCAAACAACAAGGACTAATAAACTTTAAGCAAGACAACTATTGACCAGATAATAAGAAATTATTAACGAGTAGAAGCTAAACAACAAAATCATAAATAAATGATCTGTTTCCACTACGTTGTAGTATTTCCCTTGCGGGTGCAAACCAACTCTTTCGTTCTTGATGTGGTCCACAACTGTTGGATAAAATGCTCTTCCAAGTGATTTTCTTATCAAGGGACATGGTATACTGAACCATCTGAAGATATGCTTTGAAGGATACCATGCTAGATTAGATCTACAATCTGACAGCAGGCATGTTTGAGGATTAGAAGATGGCTCAGTTAGCTGGAGGAGCATCCATTATTTGATATATTAATTTAAAATAAACAATGTATAATTAGTAGGATTGCAACCGTGAGTTGTCTATTAGAAGATGTGCCTCATTCAAGACTTTCGATGGATAGTATCGGATTTGTGGGACCCCCCTATCTATGATGGGACGGGTAATGTGGAAGAATACTTGGATAGAATGTAGTACCAAGTTGTGGAAGAGCAGCATGTACCTGCTTTATATGTAGTTCAGAAGGTACGCCTGCTCGCCTGTGGGAAACACATAAGGAGGACCATACTACATGGGCTGTAGTCCATCTAGCCATGCTACATCATTTTTTTTCCCTCCCGAGTTTGAGTGTCAGGATCTGTCTTAAACACATGGGGAGGTAATGACATTTGTGAAACAATGTGAAGGTAAGAGAAGCCCCTCTATTCATATTGAAATTTTTTACAGAAGTGGGTGGAGAAAAGTTCTTCCGTTGGAATACTGGGTACATAAGTTTTTGCATACTTTAGGGTTGAACGCTAGCACATGGTACTTGCATTAAGAATTTGCAATACAAACTAAGGAACGTGTAGTGGTTAACTATAATTTTTGTGCTACTTTCTCTTATATTAGCAAGACTCATGAGCTGACAACTACCTTATTGGTTATTAACCATCTCTTTTTTACTTTTCAGTTGTGGGATGACCTGATCCAATGTTTAATCACTGAGGAAATCGTAAAAGGATCATGAACGCATTTTGCATTAAGTCCTAAAAAATAAACAAAAACCCTTATATCTTCAATATCCTTCTAACTTTAGGTAATTTAGGATTGATCCAATCAGATTGATCCACTAGAAAAATAAGACTTGCAAGAAGCGTGTGATCTCTTACAACTTTTATATCGGAGACATAGTACTTTAAACCAATGTTGCATACATCGTCTCGGGGAAAGTATCGGCGAGGGTCTGGAATATAACTTCTCGGCGGTATCGACGGAAAATATCGGAAAATGTCTGCAGGCAACAAAAAATACAAAAATACTCATTTTTTTTTCAATTTTTAAAACATATAAAGCAACAACATCAAATAGACACATTGTTACATAAATATGATGATACAGGTAATAAATAAGATGCATAAGATGTCAAGTGGTCAGAGAATTCTGGGATTTCTTAATTAACTTCTGACAACATTTACATTAAACATAGAGACTAATTTTGGTCAGAGAAGTGGACCTGAATTCCTCGATCCTGAATTGATGAGAGCCAATTACCTTAACAACTACAACTCACAGAGTGACTCAAAACCCTTTATAAAAAACTCACCAGGTCTTTGAACTCCCTCATTGTAGAAGGAGGAGATTTGCTATGTGGTTATTTATTCCTTTATTTAAGGTTCAAACCTCTAAGAATAACAGGGTATAAATGCATTTGCATACAAGTGTGGTAATACTTACTTTCCAATTTAGATTCCTCCAGAATTCCAGTATAACTAACTGTATGTCCAGGTCCCATATACGAACTGGATTTCACATTGACTGAATATTAGGGCCCATAATTCAGCAAACTGTTATGAATCTATGATGACAGTCCAGCAGTCATAATGGATCACATTTTCCTTCTCTCTGTCTCATCTTCTTGACACACACTAATATATTGTGACATATGAACAGAACAGACAGAATGGGAAACAGTTCATGTTCCCTTGGGCTGTATATTTATTTATACACCTTCCTTTGATTGTAATCAGTTTGGTGGCTGGTGTAGAGCTAGTGGATAGGTAGTTGTTGGTTGGTATTGGCTTCATGCTGTTCATATCGTTATCATACAGACTTCTTTATTCAATGAGAATTCAGACTTGATATAATGCCTAAATATTCATGCCAACTGTGTATATTGTGTTAAGAGTTCATTCCTATCTTTCTGGTTGTGTAATAGTTATCTTGTCATAACTAGTAGACTGTGCATGTAAGAGAAAGTCATTGGAGTTGTTGTGGACTTAAAACACCCCCACGGCCGCACTTTTTAACCCAGCAGGCCGATATATTCCATCGACTCGCGATATATTGAGAAAATGTCGCGATATTTTGAAAGTATCGCGATATATTGAAAATATCGGATATATCGCGATATTTTCAATCCAATATATCGGATGGTGGAAAATATCGGCGATATCTCCGATATTTCTGATATATCACCGATACATGCAACACTGCTTTAAACAAATTGAATACACGGATAACTCCTAACATTTGCTATAAATGCTATATATTTTCATCAATTTGAAGTTGAAAGGAGGCTTTTTATTAACTCTATTATATGATTTATATCAAATACTTTTGTGAAACTCCTGTATATTTTTGTTACTTTCATATACTCCATGGAGTCTTATTGGCATGACATGGTTACTCTTATTCTTCTCTCTGTATACTTTATCAATCATCTCATTACATATTACATTTATTTAATCTACTATTTAAATTCTCGCTACACCTCAGGTGAAAACACTTTTGGATATATAAGTCCCCCCAATCTCAAGTGCATTGAAGTGTCTCCTGGTGTAGCCTACTTAGTGATACGACCTTTTTAATCTGTTTGGAAGGTATTAAATCTTTCACAAACTTCAATATTTCTTGCACATCAATACTATGTGAATGAGACTAACACTATGGAAACCTGTGAATAAGCCTAACCCAACACCATGCAACCATCTTTTTCTATTATGAAAAACCTGCTTATCATTCCCTGGAAATTTTGTGTACAAACTTAAAATATTTTTTTTGACTGAAACTGAATTTAGATGCTTGGATTCAAAATTATTTATATACATCTCTCCTTCACTAACCAACCTAGAACACTTCGTCAGGTGAAATGTCTTTTCCAGTAATACCAGTCAAAGATCTTGCTGCTTCCTGTCCATTCCTTCACCCTTTTGTTTCTAAAGTAAGAAATAGTATGCATTAGGTAAAATCATCTTCCCTGTTAAATGCTCAGAATGGAATGCTAATTCAGTTCTCCAAAATTTCAAAATTCAATCTATTTGACATGCCCAATTAGGCATTTTAAAAAAATTCAATTTTTTAACATGCAAGAGCCATGCACTTTTCTTTCTTGAAAGAGCCTTTGAACAAAGAATTTTTCACAACAATCTGAATTAGCATTTTGGTCAGTGAAAGATTGGTCTTTATCTTCAGTAACAGGGGTCAGTAATTGTTAATGAAATTCAAGATAAGCATCTTTACACTCCAATCTAATATACACGGTAGGAAGGAATCACATTCTTCATAAAAAATTCCATCTTTTTAACACACCCTAAATACATCAAGGTCTTCTAAAAGCATAATCTTTTATCTAGCCTTGGAGGCATAGAAGATTTCGCAAAATTTGATCCTTTTAACTTGCTTGAAATGGATTGTGTTCTTGACAAAATCTAATCTATTTAACTGCCACAAATTCCATCGTCTTCTAAAAAAAATTCTTTGATTTTATGTAACAGGAAGTTATCATGTTCTAATTTAGATGCTCGGAAGGCATGGTGTTCTTCATAAAAATTCCTTCTTTTTAACACTCCCTAAATCCATCAAGGCCTCCGTAAAACTTAATATTTTCATCTAACCTGAAAGGCATAGAAGCGTTCGCAAAATTTGATCATTTTAACTTGCTTGAAAGGAATTGTGTTCCTGACAAAATTCAATCTGTGCAACCGCCACAAATGGAATCATCCTCTGAGAAAATTTTGTTGCTTTAATGCAAGAGGAAGGTGTCATGTTCTTCACTAAATTCAATATTTTTAAGACGCTCAAAAAGCGTCAACGCCTTTGTATTATTTTAACTTCTTATTATTTTAGTTTTTAAATCTTCACCCAAGGGATTTGTGACTTTCAGAACATTGATCATTTTAACAGTACAAAATGTCATCATGATCTTTGCAAAGTTCTATCTGTTTGACACGTCGGAATGGCATGATGTTTTCTACAATGTGTTTTTGTTTTTTTCCGTGAATTTTATCTTCTTGTTAGAAGAATTTAGTCTTTCGAAGTGCTTTATAGGATCTCTTTAACTTACCTGCAAAACCTTGAATATTTCCCAAGCTAGGGTTCCATTCAACGCAACCAAATTTTGAAATTTTGAACTTTCATGAGAGGCATCATGTTGTTTACATAATCAAATCTTTTGAAAAAGAAAAAAAGGCATGATTGTTTTAAAAAATCTCAATGTTTTGATGTGCTTGAAAATAATCATGTTAGTTAATAAATCCATTATTTTTAGCACACTTGAAAGGTATCAAGGTCTTCCTGATTCGACCTTTTTAATTTGTTTGGAAGGTATTGAGTCTTTCACAAACTTCGTTCTTCTAACCCACCAAGGCTGTGTGAATGAACAATATTGTCTGGAGGAAAGAAGCGGATGAAGCGGGGGAACGGCCAGTCTGATCTACTAAGAAGACGTCTTGAGGCGGACCCTACACGAGACATCAACCTAGAGGGAGCTAGCCACAAACTAGGGTTAAGTAGTTGTTTAAACTAAACTAAGGCTCCAGAATATTGGGGAAATTTAATCATTTCCTACCAACGACTATAATTAACTAGAAATTTACCATGGAGCGGGAAGCTAAGTTAGCGCAAAATATCGAGGACGTATAGAGTGAAAAATTGGAGACAATAGTGTGAACAAGGGAAGGCAAGAGACAAGATGTGGAGATGCTTGGGAAAATCTAGTTAAGGAAAGAGGCGGGGATTGATCAGAGAAAGACACCATAGTTGTCGTGTTTTTATTGCATTGTATCAGAGATCTGGATCAAGTCTATTTTGTAGACGACAACTATGGTGTCTCTCTGAACAATCGCCACAGTGATCATCGCAGGGAATTCCCACGGATTCCAATTCTAATTCGTCCTTCACAATGACGCGAATGCAAGAGGGTACAAATGCTCCAAAAAGTTTGACCACTTTGGCCTTGCTGCTTTCTACGTTTTCCATCAACTTGTTAGCCAATGTTGCAGCAACATTAACCGATGCCATGAAATTTGGATCTTTATTAGTTCCCTCAACTACTGGGACTTCTTGTATAGTGACAACATCAGGTTGCGAAGCAATTTGAGTCTTTTTTCTGTCCTCTTAGAAACCACCCAAATCTTTTAAATTGCAATTTTGAGTACTCAAAATTGCTATTCCAACATTTTTTCCTCTGTCGGCGACTCTAGAGTGAGTTTTGGTTAGCAGATACACTACTCGTTCCAGATTTATATTTTGTTCAATGATAGTTGTAACTAAATGTTTGGCAAACTACTTTTGCCTTTGTTTTTCTTGATTTGAATAATATACCTGGAGGATAAAATAGGACACCTTATTCTTTCTTACTATAATAATTATAATAAAACTATAACTACACAAATCAATGACTGCCTTTATAGCTCAGTGGTAGAGCGTCGGTCTTGTAAACTGAAGGTCCGCAGTTCGATCCTGCGTGGAAGCAATTTTTTCCTAAATTTAAAACAGGAAAAATATATCAACATACACCTTATTCTTTCTTACTATAATAATTATAATAAAACTGTAACTACACAAATCAATGACTGCCTTTATAGCTCAGTGGTAGAACGTCGGTCTTGTAAACTGAAGGTCCGCAGTTCGATCCTGCGTGGAGGCAATTTTTTCCTAAATTTAAAACAGGAAAAATATATCAACATACTTCATAAAGTTACAATAACTATTATAAAGCTGCAAGAACCAACTGTTTCAAGCTATGGTTTTGTGGTCTAAGAATTTTTCACAAGGGACAAAAATCCCTCTTCAATTGTTAATAAGCATTTCATATCACCTCAGCAGACATTCCCCACTGCTCCAATGCAAAGTCTGTGAAAACATAGTGGCTCCTCAGTTGGTAATTCTGCAACGGCTTTTATCCATGAGATATTGCAGTACTTCATACTTCCAATCAGCAGAAACTCCTAACAAACGTTTTCATCCAATGACAATAGCATATAACAACAACATTAGGAGTTACCCACTGCAATGGTAGATGTATGAGCTTGGATCCTAACAAAAAAGCAGTTAGCAATTAAATAACTGGCAAATCCAAGCGCTGCTATGTTTGTCATGATTGCATGATATTAAATACTTTCTCTAAAGTATGCCAAGAAAGAGAAAAATAAGGGACCTTGATAATTAAATCTCCAGGGATGATTGAATGCTAATTAAGCCATCTTGCTAGATATACTTGTCTTGTTAAGGCTGAGAAAGTAAGGGAATTTGGGAACCTCCATAAGACACACTCCCAAAGGGATTGCATACAGCCTATGTGAGGCAATGACAACGAACAACACCCTACACAAGAGAAAATGTAGAAAATCACCTTAAATAGTGTTGATGTTGGTTTCGAGCTCCACACTCATTTTGTTTATGTCGCCATAGTTGTCGTGTTTTTATTGCATTGTATCAAAGATCTGGATCAAGTCTATTTTGTAGATGACAACTATGGTGTCTCTCTGAACAATCCCCGCCTCTTTCCTTCACTAGATTTTCCCAAGCATCTCCACATCTTGGGGTGACTACCATCAACAAGGGTCCACTCAACATATCCAAGTGTGCCACGACTCATGTGGCTACTCAACATATGTTCCAACGACAAGTTCCACTCTAATACATGGCGACTTGACTTGGACTCACTCAAAGACATATGAAAGGTATCTCCATCATCACAATCACACACACTCATGTGTAGCATATCACCTCACACCTAATTGCTCCTACTGACCCAGAGCTACAACATAGGTGTCCCTATAATACTTGGCACTGCTTGCACACCAAGGGTTAGCTTGCCAGGTATCCAAGTCATGCTCAGGTTGTGTCTAATTGTGTGAGGATTCTCCAATCCAACTAAAGATGTCACCCTAGTATGTCCACATTGACAGAGAGTAGGGGCTCCCAGCTGGTACTATAAGAATATCTTCTGAAGCTACACAATCTTCAACATAATTCACCTAGTTCTCAGCCGCAAGTTGAATTAACACCAAATTGAGAAAAGAATGGTAACCTAACTAGGGTTAAGAAGTTGTTCAATCGAAACAAGCACTCTAGAACATTACAGAAATTTAGTCGGTTCTTGCCAACGACTAGAATTAACAAGAAATTTACAATAGAGAGGGAAGCTAATTTAACTAAACCTATCGAGGACGCAGACACTGAAAGAGTGGAGACAATATGGTGAACAAGGGAAGGAAGGAGGAGAGATGTGGAAATGTTTGGGAAAATCTAGTGAAGGAAAGAGGCAGGAGTTGTTCAATGAACGACCCCATAGCTGCAGTCTATGGGATTCGACAAGGAACAAAATTGTCTAGAGAACAGAAAGGGATGAAGGGGGGAAATGACCAGTCTGATCTAGTAAGAAGTCGTCTCGAGTTGGGTTCCTACTCGAGACATCAACCTAGAGGGAGCCAATCATTTTCGGGGCCGCTAAAGATGGAGTCCAGGGAGAAGATAGAAGAGACCTGACGGGTGGGATGTAACTAAATTGTTGGAAAACATCAAGAAACCTTAGGAGACAAAGCGATTATAAGAGAAAAGCAAAAAGAAGGAAGGTATATTTATTGGGTTTTACAGTCGATCAGGTGACCTAGGGCCCTAGACTTACTAGCGTAATTCAATTAATTATAAGCCGCAAGTAGAATTAACAATAGATTAAGAAAAGCCCGCAGGGGTGTAGCTCAAACGGCGATTCGCTTGATATGAAGGAAATGTTGTAAATGGAGGTCACGAGTTCAAATCACCTCGGTTTACCCGTGCCCCATGCTTGCGCGTTGTGTGGGTGCACCTAGGGGTATAGTGTTAGCAGACGGGATTGGATCCCTGGACCCCGTGTCACGCGAGTACCAGCCCGATCCCAGTTGTCGATTCCCCTAGTTACAAAAAAAAACAATAGGTTAAGAAAAGAGGGAAACCTGGCCAGTCCTTTTCAAATAAAGCAAAGATGGAATCCACCTAGAAGAGTGAAGAGAACCAAAGGGTGGTTGGGAACTAAATTTTAGGATAAAATCAAGAAACCTTGGGAGAGAGAATGGGAGGGAAGGACGGAAGGGAGTTATCCTAAAATTTAGTTCTTTCCCTGCTTGAGTGATTGTTGTTCCCCCAGGATTATCAGGTTGGTTGGGCTAGTTGTACCCTTGTCCTTGTGTTTTGTTCTAGTTATTTGGGTTATTCTCATTTTTTACTTTTTTCTTCCTTTTTTCCTTTGTTATTGAGGGGGTTGGTTGGGGAGGTTCTATTGTACAAAAACTTGGCCTTGTTGGGGTAGCCTTGAGCAATATATAAACCCAAAAGGTTGACCAAGATTGATGTTAGATGAGGGCGTAGGGTTATTAGGGACAAAGGATCCCTGATAAGGTAGAAGCTCGTGTGTTGCACCTTTAGAATAGGGGGATTATCGGTTAGGAGGAGGTGGTCCTCCATAAGAAGTGGAGGGACGTGTTGTTAAGGTATTACCCTCCTTTTTCTTATATATGGTGTTCCTTCCACCAATAGCCTTGAGCATATAAACCTTCATAAGCATTATCACATATATTACCTAGCACTTGGCAGAGACTGCTCAGAGAGACACACCTCGACTGCACTGAGAGATTGCCCAGAAATGCACAGAGACAGAGACATGAACTGCTGAGGGACATAGATTTACATTCCTTACACCAAGGGGTGTAGACCATATACTACCCAGGCAATGCACGTAGGCAATCCACTAATGCAGGGCAAGCATTCACTTCTAACAACAGAGCAGGAATTACTATCCACACGTTATCGCACATCGGATACTCCTACCACTAGCAAGGGATTAGCACTAGCCACAGATTATTGACAGACAAATACTGCCAACGATAGATAGATTCTGACTAATGAACAATGGATGGTAGGAATTCTATCAACAGATGGAGGGAAGGACATCTACTACCAATGATTGAGAGATAGGATATCTACGAATGGGATGATTTGTATATCTTAACACCATATAAATCATAGCTCATAGCTCATAGCTCATAGTTATTACACCATGTCACTCTCCAACCTGCTTTGTTCCTTCGACAAGTTTCATCATATCGCTCTTCGATCAGCTGTAATATCAATACCTACTCTCGCAAGATAAGAGAAGGTGATGCCTTCTTGCATACCTGCCTGGATACAGCTATTGAATATGAGATAAGGTGTTGCATAAGATTTCAAAGATCATTGCAAGGATGGGTCGATATCAACTAAGGCAGGGATGGGTGTCCTCTATTCGATGTGTCAAGTATATTCCTAACTCTGCCTGCTCTGCCTGGACTCAAGAATATCTTTCTATCTAGTATATGGGGTTATGTCTAAACTGAGATGTAGGTTCTAGGTCCAGCCAAACCCCTTCCCTGTCTGTCTCTTACGGAGTAATGTAATGAGTAGTTGCAACTACAAAAGGTCTGATGTAAAAAAATAAAAAGGAAAAGAAGGTATATGGTTGACCAATGGTTGCTCTAGTTGCACGAAAGACTATGTAAATATTAGAAAAGAGGGTATGTGTGAATTCGCTAATAGCTCCGGGTTTCTACCCGAAGTTCTAACCGCACCCAAAGGTATTGAGCCTGAACTTGAACCCAGAAATGTCTGAGGTATGCCCGCCAACGGTCTGACCGCTCAGAAAGGCATATGAGCCTGAACTTGAACCCATAAATGTCTGAGGAATTCCCACCACCATTTTAAGCAGACCAAAAGGTATCGAGTCTGAACTAGAACCCATAAATGTCTAAGGTATGCCCCACTGGTCTAACCCCAAAAACCCACCCAATGGCATATGAGCATCCCCACCGAAAGGGTTACGTATCCTGACCCCTCCCTCCCTCCCTATGGCATATGAGCTACAACTAACAATGGGTATGAAATATACAAATAGGATGGTATGACATATATAAGACCAGATATCACTACCTCTAATCATATCAGATATCAAGAATTGTATCTCGTACCAGATATCCCAAACTCTCGGACTGGAGTGGGGGGTACATCGATGATAACAATACAGATATCGAAAATAATTTTGTTCCGCTCTTGGGTGTTGCATACATATATTGATTATCATTGCAGGGATGGGGCGATAAGAATTATTATTGCGAGCCTCAAACAATCAAGACAATGAACTTAAAATATTCAGAGAACTCAAATTAACCATTGATTGACCATTTTTAGTTCTATTATATATAACAACACAATGTCATATGCCCTGTTGTATCTACTATAAGAAAATGATGTCAAAATACACACCAATAATTTGAGTTTAGAAAGAATTTGGTAACTTCAACTTGGACAAAAGTGACTTTTAATACATTTGACAAATAACATAGTGAGTTTGATCTAATGGTACAAATTGACAATACCAACACCTACAATAGAAACTAATACTTTATGCATGACAAGGGATTTCTTATAGTAGTAAGAGTAGCAATTTCCTTTCAATGGATAGACTTTCAAATTTCAAGGAGTTATTCCACCACAAAACACAACAAAGACACTTCTCGTGTTTTTTTAAATTCATAAATTTGTTAATCAGATGTGCCAGATCTACACATTTTGTACTCTCAACAGTGGAACTTGTGACAGTTAAGACCTCAAACTAACATTCACAAAAGGAAATAGAGATTTGTACCTAAACTATGGCCTTCACATGCCAAACATCATGCTTGAGAACTACAATATGGATGTAACGACCACAACTTTTGTCTTATAGCCTCCATGCTAGCATTGTGTTATGTTGATCGTTGCATAAAAACTATTTCTCCAATAGCCCTGACCAGTCTTCCCATTACACCACGTGAGTCTCCATGGTTGGCAACATAAGCAAGAACCAACTGTTGCAAGCTATGGTTTTGTGGTCTATCAATTTCTGAGCTCGAGTTACGAACATCTGCTCATTGAAACAGAATTAGCGAAGGTAGAATCAGAGGTGGATTCATTAGAATTTGCTGAAACGGAGGGATCCATAAAACTGAAACAGTGATCATCGCAGGGAATTCCCACGGATTCCGATTCTAATTCGTCCCTCACAATGACACGAATGCAAGAGGGTACAAACGCTCCAAAAAGTTTGACCACTTTGGCCTTACTGCTTTCTACGTTTTCCATCAGCTTGTTAGCCAATGTTGCAGCAACATTAACCGATGCCATGAAATTTGGATCTTTATTAGTTCCCTCAACTACTGGGACTTTTTGTATAGTGACAACATCAGGTTGCGAAGCCATTTGAGTCTTTTTTCTGTCCTCTTAGAAACCACCCAAATCTTTGAAATCGCGATTTGAGTACTCAAAATTGCTATTCCAACATTTTTTCCTCTGTCGCCGACTCTAGAGTGAGTTTTGGCTAGCCGATACACTACTCGTTCCAGATTTATATTTTGTTCAATGATAGTTGTAACTAAATGTTTGGCAAACTACTTTTGCCTTTGTTTTTCTTGATTTGAATAATATACCTGGAGGATAAAATAGGACACCTTATTCTTTCTTACTATAATAATTATAATAAAACTATAAGTACACAAATCAATGACTGCCTTTATAGCTCAGTGGTAGAGCATCAGTCTTGTAAACTGAAGGTCCGCAGTTCGATCCTGCGTGGAGGCAATTTTTTCCTAAATTTAAAACAGGAAAAATATATCAACATACTTCATAAAGTTACAATAATTATTATAAAGCTGCAAGAACCAACTGTTGCAAGCTATGGTTTTGTGGTCTAAGAATTTTTCACAAGGGACAAAAATCCCTCTTCAATTGTTAATAAGCATTTCATATCACCTCAGCAGACATTCCCCACTGCTCCAATGCAAAGTCTGTGAAAACATAGTGGCTCCTCAATTGGTAATTCTGCAACGGCTTTTATCCATGAGATATTGCAGTACTTCATACTTCCAATCAGCAGAAACTCCTAACAAACGTTTTCATCCAATGACAATAGCATATAACAACAACATTAGGAGTTATCCACTGCAATGGTAGATGTATGAGCTTGGATCCTAACAAAAAAGCAGTTAGCAATTAAATAACTGGCAAATCCAAGAGCTGCTATGTTCGTGATGATTGCATGATATTAAATACTTTCTCTAATGTAATCCAAGAAAGAGAAAAATAAGGGACCTCAATAATTAAATCTCCAGGGGTGATTGAATGCTAATTAAGCCATCTTGCTAGATATACTTGTCTTGTTAAGGCTGAGAAAGTAAGGGAATTTGGGAACCTCCATAAGACACACTCCCAAAGGGATTGCATACAGTCAACCATTGCATTCGGGATTGCCACGTACCGTCAATCTTAACTATTAAGCCAGAGATAGAAACAAAATGAACTGAATTACAAATAAAATAGTCACGGAGTCCAAACCAAGGCCATGTCCAAGTTAAAGCGTAAGGGGGTATATCTCATATGAAATTGGAGTACATTTGATTTGTTTGTTAGCATGACTCCAAAGAAACTGATATAATGACAAATAAATGATAGGGAACAAACCTGCTTGTAATCCAACAGATCCATTTTTTGTATATGAGAATGATTGTAGGTTAATATTGAATTATGAATTAAAAGCCTTTAAAGTACAGGCTCATTGTTTTAGACTATGTAACCATAAAACAACATGAGCATGTAGCAAACCATTAGATGAGTGGAGATGGGTCGGAATACAGCTCTGTAAATACAGGTTATGAGCCCTTCCATTGATGTCAGTTTGACAGATCTCTATCACTGATTATTGTCGATGATGATTGATCAGTGAAACAATGAACAACAGAGGAAAAAGGGAATGATCAACTAGATTTCTCTGCAATAGCAATATCGGTATCAATGAACATGGGATGAGAAGGGGTATAATACAAATTGGTATAAAATGGATGCATGTCAATGATGGATGACAACTGGCAAGGGGCAAGTGAGTCAGAGGTATAAGTCGCGCTATCTTTTGGTCTATCCTCCCCCCTACCTCAGGCATTTGGTGGCATTGCTTTCCTCTTCAACCTTATGGACTTCTCTTCCTCCTTCATCATTAGCATGGATTTTCGAATGGTTGCGCAAAGGTGAACCTGTAGAAAATTATCAAACAATACAGACAGATTGGATCCTGTACTGTATCTCTATTAGTTTAGGAAAAGATAACGGGAATGCGGATACAGCAGATTGGGTGCGTGGTTATAAGGGAATTGAACCTAAGACCTAATACAATGTAAGGTTTGTTATTACACCAAAACCTGCAAATTTTTATAAACATTTAAAACCAAACACAAGATCTGATTAGATTATACAAAGTGACTGTTAATACATATTATAATCCCAATGGTACAGCATATACCAACCAATACTCCAGCATGGAATACCATTAAAGAGTTTCTATATGTGATGTAATTATCTACGATAACTCCTGTTGCCCATACCGTATACAAATTTTTATTTCTGCAAATGATGCAAGGATGTAAACGCATTGAATGACCTCCCTCTTGAAATTTTGTTATCAAACTTATAATTATTATTTAATCATTCTGTCAGTATAATTACTATATTTTCAACGCGTAATTGTGGCTTTAAGTTCTTCGCTCCTAATAGATAGGATAAAAACATATTTTGTTTTCAAATATCTCTGCAGTGTCAAATAGAACAGACAAAATTCTCTAATAATTTCCGGGGGACAAGGTAAGTGGTCTTTCTAGGACTACTACAAAATATGAGCAAGCAGGATCTGTTAGTGTTTGTGAAAACAAGGCAAGTTTTTCTGGCTGGTCGCTATTGTCATTTATTTACGAATAGATTTTTCTTTTGCATTTTGTTCATTTCACATTTGGCTTTACTAGCTAAAAGTACTTGACAAACTATGCCACATCATATATGCCGAAACCATGCAAACTATGCCACATTAAATCAATCTAATCTTTATTCCAGATGTTGTTTGTTTCTATTTCATTCGGAAGCTATGTGAGGCAAAAGGTAGATTCATTTACCTGTTTCATTTTCTTTTGCATTTGGCTGTGTTGACATTCCAGCATCTAATTTACACAGTGCCTCCTGAATTGCCGGCATCAAGTTCCTGTTCAATTACTGAGGAATTCAGAAGCTCAGAAATAAAGGGATATCACTAGTGATTTATTCTAGTAAATTATAACCACCAAAACATGAAGCCGTCCGTTACATTTTTGTGAAATAAAGTTTAAAACAGTAAGTCCATTTACCTGTTTCATTTTCTTGCTCAAATATCTTAGCTATTTTTACTGTCTGCCGATAACCAACACAGTGGCTCCTCCTTAATTGCTTCTTTCTGTGATTAAAAATTAACATCGCAATTCAGAAACTAAAAATCGAATTAAAATAAGATTTGCAGATGCATCACAAACAAAAATTAACACCACGAATTCAGAAACTAAAAATCGAATTCAGAAACTAAAAATCTGGCTGATACAAAGCCAGCTAGCCATCCACCAGCTGATCTTGACCCATACCCTGTAGCATCCCTTACAGTTCGTATAGCAGCAACTTACTCTGTTCCGGGTTTATGCACATCCTATCTTTTTTCCGGGTTTTTCCATCAAGATTCATAATGCAGATAACAGCCGATGATCTTCGACTGGGTCAATCCACCGAGCTGTAGTTTGATTCGTTGACGACTTCGTTACTGCGTTGTCGTTGCCCATGAGAATTATACCCACGCCGATGAATCTCTTCCTTCCATTTCATTACCAACATTGAGGTCAGCTGATGACATAATTTCCTCCTTCGACATGAATTTCGATGCCTCCTTCGAGAGGAAGTACCCGAGAAACGCGTCTTTCCATCATTTCTCATCACTGTTCTGGTAAGGTCGATTTTGAATTTATCACAGAGATTAGTCTTCTTTGATGGATAAAATGGCAAGATAGAAACAATCATTTCATCCAACCGATGGAAATTCAAATTGAGCCTAACCAGTAAAAAACAGGGTAAATTCATAAGGATTTAAATTAAGATCCAACCAGTAAAAAAGGGTCGTAAAAAATTCAAATTGAACTTAACAGAAATGTAAAAACAGGGTTGTAAAAAATTCAAATTAAACTTAACAGAAATGTTGTCAGAGATTTTGTCAGAATTATACAGATTTTATATAACATAATTGTTTGAGATTTTAAATAATATTGTATATTCAGTCCAGTCACTATATTACTTAACATAGATTCTGGATCAGGATACAGTAAAATTTCTTGATAATTAATTTAAGTGAATTTCTTTTCTTATAAAATAAAAAAAATGCATTAATTATTTTATACTAGTCATAATAATATGAATAAACGTTTTTAACTATTCCCTTTTATTTTGTTATAGTAATATGAATAAACGTTTTTAAATATTCATTTTTGTTGTTTTTAACTATTCGTTTTTTTTTTTGCATGTGAAGAGAAATAAAATCTATATGTTTTTGCTGTATGTGAAGACAAAGGAAAATATATAAAACATATTTGAAAGAGACATGCAATGCTGAAGAGATTTACATTCCTTGCACCAAGGGGTGTAGACCAGATACTACCCAAGCAATGCAGGTAGGCAATCCACTAATGCAGGGCAAGCGTTCACTTCTAACAACAGAGCAGAAATTACTATCCACACGCTATCGCACATCGGACACTCCTACCACTAGCAAGGGATTAGCACTAGCCACAGAGTATTGACAGACAAATACTGTCAGCAATAGATAGACTCTGACTAATGAACAATGGATAGTAGGACTTCTATCAACGGATGGAGGGAAGGACATATACTACCAATGATTGAGAGATAGGATATCTACGAATGGTATGATTTATATATCTTAACACCATATAGCTCATAGCTCATAGTTATTACACCATATCACTCTCCAACCTGCTTTGTTCCTTCGACAAGTTTCATCATATCGCTCTTCGATCAGCTGTAATATCGATACCTGCTCTCGCAAGATAAGAGAAGGTGCTGCCTTCTTGCATACCTGCCTGGATACAGCTATTGAATATGAGATAAGGTGCTGCATAATATTTCAAAGATCATTGCAGGGATGGGTCGATATCAACTAAGGCAGGAATGGGTGTCCTCTATTCAATGTGTAAAGTATATTCCTAACTTTCGCTGCTCTGCCTGGACTCAAGAATATCTTTCTATCTATTATATGGGGTTATGTCTAAAACGAGATGTAGGTTCTAGGTCCGACCAAACCCCTTCCCTGTCTGTCGCTTATGGAGTAATGTAATGAGTAGTTGCAACTACAAAAGGTCTGATGTAAAAAAATAAAAAGGAAAAGAAGGTATATGGGTGAACAATGGTTGCTCTAGTTGCACGAAAGACTATGTAAATATTCAAAAAGAGGGTATGCGTGAATTCGCTAATAGTTCTGGGTTTCTACCCGACGTTCTAAACCGCACCCAAAGGTATTGAGCCTGAACTTGAACCCGGAAATGTCTAAGGTATGCCCACCAACGGTCTGACCGCTCAGAAAGGTGTATGAGCCTGAACTTGAACCCAGAAATGTCTGAGGAATTCCCACCACCATTCTAAGCAGACCAAAAGGTACTGAGTTTGAACTAGAACCCATAAATGTCTAAGGTATGCCCCATTGGTCTAACCCCAAAAACCCACCCAATGGCATATGAGCATCACCACCAAAAGGGTTACGTATCCTGACCGTCTGCTTGACCCCTCCCTCCCTATGGCATATGAGCTACAACTAACAATGGGTATGAAATATACAAATAGGATGGTATGACATATATAAGACCAGATATCACTACCTCTAATCGTATTAGATATCAAGAATTGTATCTCGTACCAGATATCCCAAACTCTCGGACTGGAGTGGGGGGTACATCGATGATAACAATACAGATATCAAAAATCATTTTGTTCCGCTTTTGGGTGATGCATACATATATTGATTATCATTGCAAGGATGGGGCGATAAGAATTATTATTGCGAGCCTCAAACAATCAAGACAATGAACTAAAAATATTCAGAGGACTCAAATTAACCATTGATTGACCATTTTTAGTTCTATTATATATAACAACACAATGTCATATGCCCTGTTGTATCTACTATAAGAAAATGATGTCAAAATACGCACCGATAATTTGAGTTTAGAAAGAATTTGGTAACTTCAACTTGGACAAAAGTGACTTTTAATACATTTGACAAATAACATAGTGAGTTTGATCTAATGGTACAAATTGACAATACCAACACCTACAATAGAAACTAATACTTTATGCATGACAAGGGATTTCTTATAGTAGTAAGAGTAGCAATCTCCTATCAATGGATAGACTTTCAAATTTCAAGGAGTTATTCCACCACAAAACACAACAAAGACACTTCGCGTGTTTTTTTAAATTCATAAATTTGTTAATCAGATGTGCCAGATCTACACATTTTGTACTCTCAATAGGGGAACTTGTGACAGTTAAGACCTCAAACTAACATTCACAAAAGGAAATAGAGATGTGTACCTAAACTATGGCCTTTACATGCCAAACATCATGCTTGAGAACTACAATATGGATGTAACAACCACAACTTTTGTCTTATAGCCTCCATGCTAGCATTCTGTTATGTTGATCGTTGCACAAAAACTATTTCTCCAAAATCCCTGATCAGTCTTCCCATTACACCATGTGAGTCTCCATGGTTGGCAACATAAGCAAGAACCAACTGTTGCAAGCTATGGTTTTGTGGTCAATCAATTTCTGAGCTCGAGTTACGAACATCTGCTCGTTGAAACAGAATTAGCGAAGGTCGAATCAGAGGTGGATTCATTAGAATTTGTTGAAACGGAGGGATCCATAAAACTGAAACAGTGATCATCGCAGGGAATTCCCACGGATTCCGATTCTAATTCGTCCTTCACAATGACGTGAATGCAAGAGGGTACAAACGCTCCAAAAAGTTTGATAGAATCTAAAGATTGGACTTTTTATCTGTAACATATGCTTGTAGAATTTCTGCAAAAATATGTTCATTAGAAACATATGTTTGCAGAAATTTTCATTAGAAAATGTTATTGAAGGGTGAAGAGAGGGCGAGCATTGCAACAATAGGCACATGGAATAGGAATGACCACCAAGATAGTGAAAAATGTGAAGATTCATGGGGAGAAGGTGGATCGTTTTAAGTAGCAAAAAAAAGAGAGAAAAGAATTAGGGAAGCAAATAGCCATGAGAAATTGTTACATATAAGCAAAGTTAGTTAATAGAAGGCACAAAGATATAGAGGTCAAGCTCGAAACCGGAGAATGATCGTAGAGCCTTTGTAAGCTACCATGGCATTTTCCCTGGCATCAATGAGTTGTGGTAGTGGTAGATGGAACCCACAACTAGATTAGAATATTAGAAGATAGTCTACTAAATAAAATTTAACTGGTTGATTTTAAGGAATGGGTGCCCAATGTATGTAATTTGTAATTGTATCCATGTATTAATGAAACAGGGGAAGATGATCTCCATATTCTTGTGAATTTGCGTGTGTTTGTAAGTCCACTTATGAATGCCTTGAGCATTAAATGAAAGTGAAGAGATGCTTTATTACGTGTATGGGTAATTTTGCTATTGAATTAACTTTTGAATGCTAGTTATATTTTTTAAAGAGTAATAATCATTGAACCCCATGGTTGAAAATTTGTTTTAAATACCTTTGGGTAGTACTCCAAAGAGAAATATTGGTGCCTTGAAGGTTTTGAAGGTGTGTTGCAGGGAGGCAATGTTGATATGCGAGTTTGTTCACCATCAATTGAGTCGATATGAGTTTTGGGCTTGCCATGATCTCTCACATAAGTGGTATCATAAATGGTAACAACTATGGCACAATGAAGATAAGACCTTGTAGAACAAGATGTTGAAAGAGGAGAATGTTGCAAAGAGAATAAATATGAGAAAGGTGGGAGAATTATGAACAAGATGACAAATATTCTAGAAGAGTGAAGACTACAAGAAAACAATGGTGAATTTCATTGAGTGAGTGAAGACTCTATAAAGAAAAAAAAGTGTAGACGACTCCAATAATGGTGTCTTGGGTAGATGTTGCAAGAGTGATTGGAAACTTTAGTATAACGAAGATGTTGTGAAGACTACCTTGGAAAATAGAAAGATAGGTAGAAGCGATGATCATCGAAGAGCATTGGTCCAAGAAGAGATTAGCACACTAAATATGAGGAATCATAGTGGTAATTGAGATGAGGGTATGCCACTTAAGCATGAGGACATGCTTCTTAAATAACTTAGGGACTATAATGCAAGATCATGAAGGTACTTTGATACTGAGTTTGAGAACACCAAGTATGACATGAATGTACATATTGAGGATGTTTTGGACTCCAAGACAAATTATAAGTGTGAAAGGACTGTCGAGAGATATCTCCAAGAATGGTGAACCCACAAAGGGTACATGAATAGTTTCAAAGCAAGAAGGATTAAATTATAACAATATCTGAGAAAACAAGGAGGATTCAACATATTTATAGGATGTTAAAGTGGATGATCCATCAAGTATAAAATCTCCTTGAATCTCACCACATAAGCACAAAGGCATTGGAACAATATAAGACAAAGTATGGGCTTGAGAGCAAGTATCGATGGTCCAAAGTGATTCTGATAGAGGTATAATGCATGGTGGGCATAAAAGTAAAGGCTTCATTGAGTTGATGAGAAGGGGCATAATGTAGATCACAGGTCGATGACACATGGCATAAAAGGGTTCTTGTTTTGGACTTCTAGAGGGATCATGGAAGAAGGGAAAGGAACTTTATGAACCACTACATCAAAATGTGTGGATGAAATGGTAGTGAAACATTAAAATCTCAACTGAAGAGGATGGCCCATATAACACCATGGGTACAAATTGTTCAATTAGAGAATGTTATTAGAGGATAGAGAGAGAGGGATATCCTTGCAACAATAGACACATTGGTAAGGAATTACTAGAAGGTAGTTGCAAAGATGAAAAGATATGAGGGAGATGGAGCATTTTGCAATGGCATGCCTCCACCTCTCAATGCCAAATAACACAAATCCATTACAGATAACACCTAGATGACACATGTATGAATCATAGACACATGCATGCATAACGAAACATGACATAAAGTGCTCAAAACTTACTCATATATACCAACCTTAAGTCACAAAACAAGCAACCTCAATATATGAAGGAGGCGAGGGAATGCACAAGGCATAGATTGAAACAAGGAATGGAAATAAATATGATATTCTACTTGAACTCAACTTGATTCAACAATTATGTTAATTTTTTAGCATTAAATGATGATCCATCACATTCCATTGCATACCATCCATCAAATCCCGGTGCTAATTCCAGATTTGGATAAGCATACCGTCTATGGATGTCTCAAAAATCATGATTTGTGCATCCATTAAAGGGATTTCACAATGTGAAATGATTTCTCATCAATGATGGGGGAACATGATGGATTGAGCATTGAAGGCACAATCCATCATCCAATTAGGGTTAAATAAATCAAGGGGGGTTCCAATGCAATGCCATCTTCCTCCATTTGTATTATTTCTCCCAGACATCATTAAGGGGGAGTGTTGGAATATGTAATGATGACTTGTGTGATATTGTTGGTGAAATATTAAAAAAGGCATAAATAATTCTAATATTATAAAATAAAGTTACCCCACATGCATCATGTAATAAATTCTCTTATAACCATTCTTTATATAAGAGAGGTGGAAAGTTATTTATCCCACATGTGTTATGGGATGTAAATATTCCATACATCTAGCTATATAATAGAGGTGAAGGAGACCCTTTGAGGGTATGTTGATGAAACATTATTATGACATGATGTGAAGATGAAGTGTGATGTGATGCATATGTGAGGATGCGATGTATTGTAAGATTAGAGATTTTTTAAGAATAAGAAGACAATACCTTCATGTGTAATGTGTATGTTTCCCCATTTGGGGTTTTACCACGTATATATGGTGTATCTTTCTATTCTCTTGTCTCTTGTTTCTTACATGATTATTTGTTGATTTTATAGATAGAAAGATAGACTTGTAGATTCTTGATTTGCATGTTAGCAAACATATTGTTGGATGTTTATGCATATTATCAATATTCTAACAATGATAAAGCTTCTTCGAGCTCTTCTCAACCACATAAGACCATAGAAATAAAAAAATATCCCACAAAACATGGAATACAACGTGGTTGAGGACATGAAAAGGACTAAGGAAAATGTCTCCCTATTCAAATTATGTAACATTCTGCAACAAAGGGATCTGTTACTTAATGCTTCTAAGAAACTCTATTATCAACAGCAGAAAATAACAACTAATGAGGAAAAATCAAATTCTCACCAAGAAAACAGAGTGTCGCAATGAATGCAACCAACATAGAGATTCAATCCAAGTCTCAAACTCCTCTATTCCTCTTGAAATTTGAAATTTTCAATTACAACATACACAATTGTTTAGTGGAATCTGGAGCCTCATCCAACATAATGTCCTATTTTGTTTACTAGAAGCTCAATGATGTACCAACTAAATTTATTTCTTGAATTATCCAATTAAACCAATAAGGTGTCAAAGTAATATGTGAACTTAAAGATGTAATGATCATATTGTATTCAAATCCTAGGTTTTACCAAACTATTGATATCATTGTTGTGTATATTCCAAAAAGCATATGGATTAATTTTGAATAGGGATTGGTCACAAAAACTACAAGGGTATTTCACCATCGTGTAATGTCCCCATTCAAATAAATCTCAAAAGAGAAAATTCCACCAAGCTACTAGTTTCCTAGGTTGGGGTGGAAACATTAGATTTGGAATAAGGAGACTATAAAACCCCAAATGGACATTAGCTTGACCAATTATATTAAATGGGGAATAAATCAATATTAATATAGAAAAATAAGGTGGCACTTGGTCATGAGGGCACATTGGAGGTGTGGGGCCCACTCAAGCTAGATTCCCCATGCCACATGGCATTCCACTCTCACCCATTCGAATCCAAGGTGGAGTCCAATATTCTTGGGGGATTTGGAAGGGAACAATACTCGGAATGACTCAATGAGGTCGAAATTGAGAGGAATATTAACTCCCATGGAAGAGGAAGAGGCATTTTGGAGCTATTGGGACACTTGGGCTAGATTCCCTAGCTTCTATGACAACAATGATGAAGATGTTATGACACTTATGAGAAAAACCAGACCTGATTGCTGAAATCTAACATATATGACATGTCAGGGCTAAAAATAGCCTCCAAGAGGGCGCACAAGGGATTTAGGGCAGCCAAAGAGTCATCCATTTGAATTGAGTGAAGGAGGAGGCTAGGAATGGAGGGACAAGTGGCACACATTGGAATCTCTTCCCAATTCAAGTTGGCATGAAGCTCATGGATGGAATTCAAGATAAGGAGGTATTTGGAAGTTTATAAAAGTAAAGAACAAAGGAGGAGAGTAGCTTTTGATCATTTCTCATTTTTCATATTGGAGAGCATAGTTTGTCCATGCTTGTGGAGTGTTTACTCTACTTGCCTTAGTACCAATTTCGAGGGTGCAAGATTCCCATCCTAATTGGAAATTGAAGAGGCCATTCAAACCTTTCATTTGGAGCTACAATGGAGCCATTTATTGCAGTTTGAAGCTACAGGAAGCTCATGACATTCTCTTCTTCAACTTGTTTCCACACCTTTCCCACTTTTCTCTTCATATTTTGGCTCTTGGAGGAAGGGCGCACTTGGTGAGATATTGATCTCTTTGGGGGAGATATTGTGGCCCCATTTATTTGTAATATGATGTATTTAGTTTTTATTTTCTGCTCAGAAGGTCCTCAGGTCGAAATACCAAGTGAGACTATGTTAAAATACCAAACAATGTATAAATGGTGCCATTTTCCTCGTATCTTGTTATGAAAGCTTGAAGTTGCTTTATTTCGACCTGTATCAGTTCATTCTGTGATTTTTATGATGTATGGAGATTCATTAATGTCCTAAAGAAGTTTCATATACATTGCATAAGTCTTTGGAACATAAATCTCAATTTCATAGCAAATGGTGAAGTTTCCTATCATTTCCCCCAAGGTGAAGACATGTCCACAAACCTATGATTTATGGGTGTTGCACCAGCCTTTAGGAACTGATTAATGATGCATCTGGGAGCCCATTGAAGTCCTTTAAAAATTCCATGTCTCTTTTCTGAAATTTTGGAGGTTCGTACTGCATTTGGAAATCCATTTTTGTCCCCTACCCTTGGGGGTTTTGAACCTCGAATTGACTAGCAAATTTCCCTATTTTTCCCTGATTGTAAATGAATGTTGCAGAAGTCTTTTGAGAGTGTCCAAGAATCCATCAGCCTCATTTTTATGTCTTAATACCTTCCAAACACATTCAGACCCAATTTGGAAGCATTTGGAGCCATTTGGAAGCATTTGAGTCATTACTAGTCTAAGGGTCGAATTGGCCAAAAAGTGCAATTTTTTCGAATTGACTAGCAAATTTCCCTATTTTTCCCTGATTGTAAATGAATGTTGCAGAAGTCTTTTGAGAGTGTCCAAGAATGCATCAGCCTCATTTTTATGTCTTAATACCTTCCAAACACATTCAGACCCAATTTGGAAGCATTTGGAGCCATTTGGAAGCATTTGAGTCATTACTAGTCTAAGGGTCGAATTGGCCAAAAAGTGCAATTTTTCCAATTTTCTCAAATATATTAAAAAGGGACACTACACATTGATTGGTCACACTTGTGGGTACCATAAAAAGGGAAGAGAATCAAATTTGAGTGGACATAGAAAAACACATGAGACATACGGTGACAATACTAGAAGGACAAAATTGACCGATTAACTTTGAACATTCGGTTCTCAAGAACTACTTTTTAGAGACAAATTTCAGTTGTTATGAGGCTAAAGAGTCGCTTGTAGGAACAAAAATATAGTCTAAACTCCTTCATTTTATGTGGATTGATGAGGAAAAACGCACTATATAGTAGTAAATAGTTCTTTCTCTTCTAATAGTAGTGTAAGCACTAACTTCTGGGCCTTGTATTTTGATGGTTCCAAGACATATCAAGGAGCGGGGGTAGGACGTTACATATTCATAGATCCATACAAATGTAAGACTCTCCTTTCATGTAGATGAGAATGTCAATGCATGGAACAACACAACTGAGTATGAGGCCATGGTCTAAGGCGTTAAAAAGGATATCAGTTTAAAAGTAAAATATTTGAAGTTTTTTTGGTGATTCAGATATTATTATTAGATAGGTGAAAAATAGTACACAATGTCTATCTCCACACTTAAAAGGGTACCAAACTAAGGCATGGAATCTAATTTCTAACTTTGATGATTTTAATATTGACTCTACCCTTTCCTCTATGAACGTTGTAGCTGATACTGTAGCTACTAGTGCTTCTTGTTTCATGCCTTTAAGTGATGTTTTTTCTATTGAATTTATTTTAAAACCCTATGTCCCAAAAAATATAACGAGCTGGAGGGTATTCAATGATGATGAGCGGATCATTAATTTCCTCACTAATGAATACGTGCTCAAGGATGTAGCAACTAATGACAAAGAACATGAAAAGTTCCTCGATAATATGTGGAAAGCATCCAAAAACATAAAGGTAATCCTACTCCAAGAGGGGTTCTTATCTTAGATAATTTGTTTGATCTCCATACCATATTTAAAAAACTATTCAATATAGAAACAAATAGTTCCTCTATGCAATTTGAATTGCTTAACCTAGGCACTAAAGAGGATCCCAAAAACATAAATTTGGGAACATGTTGTTCATAGGAATAAAATCAAAGATTTATTCGATTTTTCAAATGAAATAAAGATGTTTTTTGTTGGACCTATGATGATCTAAAGACATACGACACAAATATTATTCAACGTGTAATTTCATTAAAAGTGAATGTAAAACCTTTTCAGCAAAATCTCAACAATGTACACCCAACTTCTGAACCTTTGGTCTAGAAGGAATTGAAGAATTTATTAGATGCCAATATCATATTCAAAGTTCATCATTCCAATTGGGTTTCTAATTTAGTCTCGATAAGAAATAAGTTGGGGGGGATTAGACTGTGTGTATATTTCAAAACTTAAACAAATCCTATGATGAGGACATTTACCCATTTCCATCTATGGTACAGGTTTTACAGCTCATCTCCAGTTCAAAATGTTTTCCTTACTAGACGGGTTTTCTGGTTATAATTAGGTCATAGTGGAATTTAGTTTTCCATGTGTGTCTGAGAAGAGGAAGATGGACCGCAGTAACTAATGTCCACCTTCTTCTTAAGAGATGAATGATATTTATCCATGTAAAATAAAATATCAAAGAAGGCCGAAACTATTTTATAAGAAAAAGTACTCATTTGTAACGATGTTGGTTTAAAAACATTTTACATGGGAATAACCTGGATATTTCAAGGCTCTTATGAGTCATACTCAACCTCTTCAAAATAATTCAAAGGTCGCATATGTTATTTGTTGTATCAAGTCTATTATATGCTTATAAAAAATGACGGTTAAAAGTTCCTTTGTCAATAAAAACAAGTTGTGGTGAATGCAACACAGATTATAACAAATATTTCCCTGGTCATTAAATACATTTCAAGTGAAAAGGGTGACTAAAAAAATAACTAAAGGATCCCACTCATGGAGACCTGATATTTTCCTGCACATCCCTGTGCTTCTTGGGACCCTGACAACTTCCAGCAATCCTTGCACACCTCATTTGGTTTCGTACTGCATTGGTTCACTTTGTATTTCCCACTCGCTCGTGCCATGTATCTTCTTCTATTTCCAAAAACTATATTTCACTAGAATGGCATCATCACATCTCTTTGATGGGGAAGGCATGGTGAAACTCCGCATCTACAACTGCATCTGTCTCTATGACAAAGAATGTTACTATTCCAATCAAGGCTACGAGATGGATTCCTACTTAATGTTTGTGATCCTAGACTAATGAGCCTATGTATCAATGTGGTGAAGGTTCCTAATCATTGTTTACAACAATAATTATGTTCCAGTTCCTCCATTTTCATTGGAGCTATCAACTCGACCTTGAAATAGTTCCTCATTGAGATAGTGTGTGCTACTATGGGATATTTCACCCGTATTTTGTGATAATAGAAGTTTCATCCACAACCTTCAATTTTCCAAAATCTCAGTGCAAATCCGCTGCAAATATCCTTTCAATGTACAATTGCATATGTTGGGGATTAGTTTGCGGTGAACACACGCATAGAAATCCACGGCAGGATAGATGCTTCATGTGCTAGATGAATTATTTGTTATTATCTTGATTTGAACTTCTATTTGTTGTTGTTGTTGTTTTGTGTGCAATGTTTATATGCTTGAATGAGTGTTTGCATGAGTGGTGTTTTCATGGTTTGCTCCTGCATGTGTTTTCTCTTTATGTTGGCCTCCAACATACCCTCGACGTGCCTACGATGTTCCCTCTGTGGATTTTTTATGCCAAGTGTTTCTTTCTCCTTGGGAATTTGTGCTAATCATTCAATCAATCACTCCTCCTATCCCAATTTTGCAATGACCAACTTTTTGTAGATTCCATACTGGTGGGAATGTGTTGCTTGTCTTTTCGAGTTGTAAATGCGCCAACCATTGGTTCATGGTGTGTTGGCCTTCTCTTCTTCTAATATACACTGAAACTCTGTCCAATTTACGTGGAAGTCTCATGTTTTATGTGTATTTGTTTCCATCAGGAAGGAGTATGGGCCTACCACCTGTGGCATTCAGTCTAGTGTTTGAGTGATAATGGCTCCCTATTTCTTACTAGGCATCCAATGAGTTGTGTTGCCACTGTCTCTCATTGTGATGTGGCGTTTCAACTATGTGTATGTCTATGTTTTCTTTGGATGACACTCGTGTTAGATATGGTTGCGGTCATTTTTCCCTATCTAACATCATTCTGAGTGAATGTTTTTTCTCTTTTCACTGAGGAGTGAAGGAATGACCCTCTTACCTTCTGCCATTGTGCATGTCTGTGAATATTTTCCTGACCTTTGCTTTGGGATTCTCTTTTTCCCACATTTCATTTATTATGCTTGGTTGGTTTGTCTTAACCCTACCAAAAGATTGTTTCCCTCCTCATGCTCTATATGTCGAGAAAATTAGGGTTTGGAATTAGGGGAATATGGGAATAAATGGAGAGAGGGTCAAAAGATTAATGAAAGGGAAAAGAGATATTTTTAAATAAGGAGGACAATGGGTAAATAGGAAAAAGAAATGGGTAATACTTTAAGGGAGAAAAAAGGAAAAGAAATATAAGATGAACATTAATGGAAGGGGATAGGACTTTAGGACAAAGGGGAAAATAAGATATAAAATTGAAAAAGTAACGGAGATGTGCTTTCATAATGGGGAAAATAATAAGGCATTTGGGAAAAATTCGATAGGTAAAGCTTAGGGAAAATATAAAGGAAGGGCTTAGGATAATTGAGAAGAAGAGATGCTCTTGGGAGGGTCTTTTCCAATTTAAAAAAAAAGGATACTAGCCTTTTTGAAAAGAGGTGCCCAGGGGAGGCATTTAAAACTTTGTGGGTATAGGTGTAGCGAGAAAACTGACAAAGGACATACCCGAAAAATTAATCAAAGAATGTGAAATTCATGAATTTTAACTGACAAGATGCAATATGCCTTTACTTGTCGAAATTTTGACAAACTATAGAAAGGGTCAAACGACGACAGTTTTGGCCAAATGAAATATGAGCACGATCAATGTGACAAGACGGATGTAATGAACCATCTCCATGACATGACGATGTCCAGAAGAAAAGACGACAAATCTCCCAAAAATCAACTTGACCAATGATACGACGATGCATAAAACATAACTTGGCAAGTCTGTCATAGGGATCATATGAACGTGAAAATGAGGAAATGAAATATGGACATGATGAGAACATCACCCTATAAACAACAGTACATACAAACTAATCTTGCAACAAAGTTCAGTAGTTTCACCTCTCGGATCATATTTCAACACTTCATAATGATTTCGATGTTGAGCATCAACAAAGACTTGAAGAACTTCTTGGTTGTGTCAAGACTTCCTATCTTAAGCATATTATTGTGGTTCTCTCTAGTTCTTCTACATTTCTCCTCTTTTCAACTTATCATTGACGACACCAAAGTTGAAACCTTTTGTTATATAGATGTTTGAAGTTGTAAACTAAGAAGGAATGTAATGTAATGTAATGAAATTCAAATAAAATCACCATATTCTAGTGATAATGAAATGAACAACCATCTTCTACTATAAAGTCATGATGATTATATGTAGGGAAAACATCTCGATGGATAGGCCGTTGGGGTCTTTGCACCGAGAGTAGCGAGGTGCTCTACATCCCAGTATGAGGGAGATGTTGTAAAGAATAATGTTGTGTAATGTTATGTAGCATGCCATTCCTATTAAAAAGAAATAAATATGCAAATAATGTCGGCTTAAACAAACAAAAAAAATTATATTGATTTCATCTTAAACCTAGATATATCAAGCATGAGGGATCAAATATCTTAATGTGTAAAAAAATTAAGATAAAAAAAAAATACACATCAAGAAATTGGATCCCTCTCGATGCTTGATAGATATGGGTTTAAGATGGATCTATGCTGGTGTATTTGCAATGTAATCTTCAGTAGAGTTCTTTGAATATTGTCTGCTAGAAACATTTCGATGTATAGATTTGTAGTTTTTGTATTCGTGATGAGTCTACTATCGAATTCTTACATCTTTCAAATTGGTTTTGAATATTGACTGCTTGGCACATCTTTCGATGGATGAACCATTGGGGTCTTGTATTTGCAATGTAATCTCTAGTAGATTTATTTGGTTACGAATACTATCTGCTGGAAACATTTTGATGTATAGATCTGGGGTTCTTATATTTGTGATGAGGTCTACTGCAAAGTTATTTCAACTATCAATTGGGTCACTATTGTGATGACTATCTTCTAGCCACATTTTATGTTGTATTGGCCATATAAGGTTTTTGTACACTATTGTGGTGTTCGGAAAGAGTTCATCGTACATATTGAGAAGCGGTTGTTATCTTCATCAAATCCATGAGCCGAAGTGTGTTCATATTCACATCTTATGTGGAATTTTGGAAGTTGTCATCAAGGGGGATGCCAATGCAATGCCATCTTCCTCCATTTGTATTCTTTCTCCCAATCATCATTAAGGGGGAGTGTTGGAATATGTAATGATGACTTGTGTGATATTGTTAGTGAAATATCATAAAAGGCATAAATAACTCTAATATCATAAAATAGAGTTACCCCACATGCATCATGTAATAGATTCTCTTATAACCATTCTTTATATAAGAGAGGTGGAAAGCTATTTATCCCACGTGTGTTATGGGATGTAAATCTTCCATACCTCTAGCTATATAATAGAGGTGAAGGAGACCTTTTGAGGGTATGTTGATGAAACATCATTATGACATGATGTGAAGATGAAGTGTGATGTGATGCATATGTGAGGATGCGATGTATTGTAAGATTAGAGATTTTTTAAGAATAAGAAGACAATACGGAATACAACGTGGTCGAGGACATGAAAAGGACTAAGGAAAATGTCTCCCTATTCAAACTATGTAACATTTTGCAACAAAGGGATCTGTTACTTAATGCTTCCAATGAGGAAAAATCATATTCTCCCCAAGAAAAACTGAGTGTCGCAATGAATGCAACCAACATAGAGATTCAATCCAAGTCTCAAACTCCTCTATTCCTCTTGACATTTGAAATTTTTAATTACAACATACACAATTGTTTAGTGGACTCTGGAGCTTCATCCAACATAATGTCCTATTTATTTTACTAGAACCTCAATGATGTACCAACTAAATGTATTTCTTGAATTATCCAATTAAACCAATCAGGTGTCGAAGTAATATGTGAACTTAAATACGTAATGATCATATTGTATTCAAATCCTAGGTTTTACCAAAGTATTGATATCATTGTTGTGGATATTGCAAAAGCATATGGATTACTTCTGAATAGGGATTGGTCACAAAAAATACAAGGGTATTTCACCATCGATTGGTCACACTTGTGGGTGCCATACAAAAGGAAGAGAATCAAATTTGAGTGGACATAGAAAACACAAGAGACATACGGTGGCAATACTGGAAGGATAAAATGGACCTATTAATTTTGCACATTCAGTTCTCAAGAACTACTTTTTAGAGACAAATTTCAGTTGTTATGAGGCTGAAGAGTTGCCTGTAGGAACAAAAATACAGTCTAAACTCCTTCATTTTATGTGGATTGATGAGGACAAATGCACTATATAGTAGTAAATAGTTATTTTTCTTCTAACACGGTAGTGTAAACACTAACTTATGGGCCTTGTATTTTGATGGTTCCAAGACATATCAAGGAGCGGTAGTAGGTTACATCTTCATAGATCCATACAAATGCAAGACTCCTTTCATGTAGATTAGAATTTCAATGCACGGAACAAAACAATTGAGTATGAGGCCTTGGTTTAAGGCCTAATAAAAGGATGTTAGTTTAAAAGTAAAATATTTGAAGTTTTTTGGTGATTCGGATATTATTATTAGATAGGTGATAAATAGTACACAATGTTTCTATCCACACTTAAAAGGGTACTGTTATCACATATATAGTAGCCGATCTACCATACATTATTTTTCTGATTCCAGTACACTATTCAGCTAGTTCCCTTCCATTGAGATGCTGAGATGAGCATCTACTATGGATCACTATCAGATTTTGGACAACAATTTTATTCCCCATGCCATGGTTGAGTCTCAAGACACTCAGAGAGATGACCAATGTAGCTATTTAGCCATTTACACAGAGCAGTTAGTATTGCCCAGAGTTACAGCAGCAGTTTCATAGGTCAGATGATGGTTCAGATGATGAGCATTCAGGTATATGACTCAGCAGGTATATTATGGTGTTGTGGTTATGTTGCTTTTATTTCCATTCACTTAGCATGTCTTAGCATTTAGTATCATGATCTGGCGATCATATAGATATGTGGACCTGGTTGTACTATATATATCATATTTGTCCCTACTCAGACTTAGAAGTTCTTGGCCTATACTCATTGGTTTTACCCTCCCTAGGGAGAATAGAGGTGGTCATTCCCGCCATACTTTGGCTTGCTAGTGTTGGTTTCATTATTCACTATCTTCATCCATCCATGACTTACCCAGTTTGTTCATTACCTTGACTTACTACTTGACTAGTGGCATGGAGGAATTTTCCCCACCGTAACCTCTATATTGGATAAGCTTCCATGTTTATTGTGTCTCGGCTCTGAGTTGGTGACAAAACTTACCTATGGTGAGTTGGATTTCCTTGTGAAGTCCCCCTAGTCACTAAAGATGTTGTTGGCTAAACCTTAAACTTTTAGTGCTGCCATGAATACAAAATATGGAAATGAAATGTTGTATCTTGTATGAAAAGCCCATTCATGTAATGTGTTTCTCAACACACATGAATGAAAGGCAAGCCAAATGAAAATGGCTATGAAATATCAAATGTTATATCTTTTTTGAAATGTAAATACCTAAGTAACAACCTGTCTGTGACACACCTAGAAGTGCTCAGGTAAACAAGTGCCTTAAAAACACACCTGCAGCAAGAAGCCTAAATTAAATGTAAATCTATGCAATGTGTTCATAAACACACATAGATCAAAGGCTATGGAAACTCTAGGCCCAAAAAGCAATGGAACTTAAACTCTATATCAAAAATATTGCTGGCCTCATTTGTATTATGGATTGTGCGCATTAGTCAAGGTGAATAAACACTCTTTGAACAACTTACCCATTTGTGAGACACTGCCATTCCCTGTGTTGTTACTCATTCAGTATATGCTATGGTGTGTATCCCCTTTCCATTTCCAAAGTGTCACAGTGTTAATTCAGTAATTCATTCCCTCTATCCTAGCCTTTGCAGTACAAATCCTTCACCCTTCACTAGCAAATTGATCACAACTATGAAGTGAGTATGACCTTGAAAGTCTTGTCTGAGTAATAATAATAATTAACGACCTATTATATTTGGATTTAGATTGCCAGTAATGATTACTTCTTGTTATAATTTCTATTTGAATGGATTGTAAAGCATGTTTTAACCTTTGACACCTTGCAGAAGCTTGATGACAGTTTGAGTTATATTTTGGTCATGTTGACTCGGTCAAACCCAATTTGACCAAAATTCAACCACAGGACATAAGGTGGAAGACCTCAGATGTTACAGATAGATGATATATGGTCTGGTACAGGTCACCATGGTGGGCTTATGCAGTGGTTTCAGGCTTATGATGATGATTTGTGCTTTTCAACACTTTTACAGATTATTATTATTGGATCTGCCGGATATGATGAGCATTTACTTTTGATCATGCAGAGGTCTATATGGTGTATGAGTACACACTTTAGATGGATTTGGACCTTCTGAGTCCAATGAGACAGTCTGTTTTCAGTTCCGGGCAGTTACAGTGATGTTTGAGCCTCAGTTGGCTATCCTAGTGCAGTTTTGGCCTGTCAGAGGCCCTGTCAGAGCAGTGATGGGATTTATTTGGTTCAACTAGGGCATTGTGCATGGAGGGGGTGGTCCAGCCACTTGTTATTACCATATTACCCCCCTCCCAGACTCATTGGAGAGCTCACCTTGACAGCGCAAGCACTCCAGGAGGCAGTTTGGGCAGTTTCACACTTCCTGAGGTAGTCTAGAAATGGTAAAAATGGCTACAGAAGAATTCGATTTGGGATACTGAGGCAAGGTTATGGAATGGGATGATCAGTGATGATGAGTGGGATGTCTCCCACACCTTCTCCAGTAGTTTCAGCTTCATCGGGACCCACATCCATCACTTATGGCACTTTTTGATGATTTCTGGAGCCTCCTAAGGCTCACGACATTCCCAGAGAGGCACGATTTGGTGTCTTGGTCTTTCATTCTTGGATATTGTGCCATGGGGATTGACCAAGGGTGTTAGAAATTACCCCTTGGACCCACCATGAGCTATTTCTTATGTTTTATCATTATGATTTGGTGGGATCCCCTCTCCTAGGGTGAGTTTGTCCACATATTGTTATATTTTATTATTGATCCATGTATTGTATTGTTGAGCTCATCTCAACCATTGATTAGATCTTTTGATATTTTAATCTTAGCCACTCATTCAAAAAGTGGTTAGGATTGTGGCCTCTCTGCATTCTATTTAAAGGAGAGAGCTTCTCATTGTAAAGGGGACTTTTGGCTCTGGATTATTGGAATAGGGAATTATTATTGCATCTATCTGTTGTGTTGTGGTGAATGCTTTTGGAGTTCGTTCGTTGATTCTTCCTTTGCACTGGGTTCTTGGAGATTTTGTCTTGCTATATTTTTGTACCACGTTTTTGCATCTATAGGTGGAGGCTGAATTCATTTGAGGAGGACGAATTGGTAGGGGAGGACCCTCCCTACTTCTTCCTTGGGTTTGTTCGTTGGTAATAGGGAGTATTACTGTCTTTGACCTTCTATTTCATGTTATCATTGCATTTCGCTTGTATTTCCTCCATACTTGATCTAAATGATTGAATCGATTTTCCTTGGTTTGGCAGGTAGAGGAGGTCGCACTTTTGGGCTAGGGAATCATTTCAGCAAGCAATTTCAACAATTTCTCATTTGATCTCCGCGGGAGTCTTCCTCAACAACAAGGCATCTCATTCCAACACTCAGATATGATCTCAATGTAATTTCTCTTTCCATGATCTATCCATTTGTCTAAATGCTTCAAACCCTCATTTTACATTTTCTCAAATCTAGCAAGATCTACTAGGCTTTTGGGTATAAAATTTAAAACCCACCTCTATAGTATCCACGGCGAATCGGATCTATAATTTGGTGTGGATTGGCCCTCATTTCACCCATTTCCCAAGGCAAAGAGGCTTCTCCAAGGGAAGTCGCACTTCCTGGGAGAGGTGAGTTTGCTAGGATCTAGAACCTGGGTAGGTGAGATCCCACTTGATCCTTCATCTACACATTTGATAACCTACCCCTAGTGTGTCACTTCAGTGATTTTGACCTTGTGGGCCCCATTCCTCATTTTGAGGGTTGAGCCCCACTTGGGTCACTTTGTGATACACTTCAATCTCAAATATACTTAGATCTAGCCATTGGATGAACCTAATTTTCAAGATCCACCTACCTCAACACCTCAACATTCCTGGTCTACAATTCCTGATCTACTCCATTTAGCCCACTTCCCAAGGCACTAATCTTTCTCGAAGCTAATTCGACTTTCTTGGACTGTTGAGTTTGCTTGTGGTTTGATCCTTGTTTTAGTTGCTTGAACCCCTTGACATTGTCATATCAATCAAGCTCACCTTTGGTACTAGTTAGCCCCAATTTGGTCCTTAACTACCCTGCATGGGACACGGTTCCCAACGCAATGGATTTTCTCATAATTGACTAGTACCCTAATCCTGGATCTTATTTCAAATACCATAAGTCACTCTCACACTCATAATGGACCAAAGCTACACTCTCTAAACCCCTTGATCCAACCTACTACTCATGTTGTGACTTCATCCATAGATCTAGGATTCACCATACACCTTACGTATTTCACCTATTCTTGATTTGATCTGGTGTATTGGTTTGATCTCTCCTATTGGGAGTAGATCTGGGTCTCTCCCTTTGTTGTCTTGGGCTAGATAACATAAAGTGAAGGTTGCCTCGATTGGCGTGACAACCATCCATTGGGAGTCGAGGCTATCGCGGTTGCACCTCTTTGGTTGCCCATCTCTTCTGCCATCCATTTTGGATTCATCTCTAGGGGAAACTACAAGTCTGGTGATAACAGGTACCAAAATGAGGTATGGAATCTAATTTCTAACTTTGATGATTTTAATATTGACTCTACCCTTTTCACTGTGAAAGTTGTAGTTGATACTTTAGCTACTATTGCTTCTTGTTTCATGCCTATAAGTGGTGTTTTTTCTATTGAATTTCTTTTCAAACCCTATGCCCCAAAAAATATAACAAACTGGAGGGTATTCAATGATGATGAGTGCATCATTAATTTCCTCACTAATGAATACATGCTCAAGGATGTAGCAACTGATGACAAAGAACATGAAAAGTTCCTCAATAATATGTGGAAAGCATCCAAAAACATAAAGGTAATCCTACTCCAAGAGGGGTTCGTATCGTAGATAATTTGTATGGTATCCATACCATATTTAGAAAACTAGTCAATATAGAGACAAATAGTTCCTCTATGCAATTTGAATTCCTTAACCTAGGCACTAAAGTGGATCCCAAAAACATAAATTTGGGAACATGTTGTTCATAGGAAGAAAATCAAATATTTATTCGGTTTTTCAAATGAAAAAAATATGTTTTTTGTTGGACCTGTGACAATCTAAAGACATACGACACAAATAGTATTTAATGTGTAATTTCATTAAAAGTGAATGTAAAACCTTTTCAGCAAAATCTCAACAATGTACACCCAACTTCCGAACCTTTGGTCTAGAAGGAATTGAAGAAATTATTATATGCCAATATCATATTCAAAGTTCATCATTCCAATTGGGTTGCTAATTTAGTCTAGATAAGAAAGAAGTCAGGGGGATTAGACTATGTGTATATTTCAAAACTTAAACAAATCCTATGACAAGGATATTTACCCAATTCCATCTATGGTACAAGTTTTACAGCTCATCTCCGGTTCATAAATGTTTTCCTTACTAGACAGGTTTTCTGGTTATAATTAGGTCATCGTGGCAAAAAGTTGATACTTAAAGACCACTTTTCGAATGAAGTGGGGCACATTTTCCTACCGAATGATGCCATTTGCTTTGATTAATGCAAGAGATACATTTTAGTGAACCATGGACACAACATTTAGAGGACTGATTGGACTAAGTGTAATTGTGTACATCAACGACGTCAAATATACTCCAAGAATAGGTCATATCATATCCATCACCTAGAACAAATATTGGAAAGATGCAGAAAGTATGACATCGCCCTTAATCCCAAGAAAATCATCTTCATTGTTTCCTAAGGGAAATTACTGGGACATGTAGTTCTAAAGAGGAGGTATCTGTGGATTCTAAACAAACTCAAGCAATCATGCAGATCCCTCTACCTACTAGTAAGAAATCAATGCAATTATTTTTAAGGAAAATCAATTTCGTCGAAGGTTCGTCACAGACTTTGCAGAAATCGTCAAACCTCTTCATAAGATGATTATAAATTATGCAAATTTCAAATGGATTGACACATAAAAGGAAGCTTTAAAAAAATAAAAATGGCCATAATTGTTTCTCCATCACTTCACAACCCTAAATTTCAGTAAAGTTTTATCATTGTACACTTTTGCACATGATTATTCCCTTACAAATGTGCACACACAAAAGGGAGAACACAGGGATGAATTTCCTATATCTTTTATGAGCACTGGATTACGTGGAGTTGAGTTGGATTATCGTGTAGTACACAAAGAAGCATTTCCCATGTTCAAAGTAGTCAAACAGTTCAGACCCTACATTTTGAAGAACCACACCAAGGTGATCATACCACAACCAGTTGTAAGGTCACTTTACATGCAAAAGGAATTGGGTGAGGGAGGAGGAATTTGGGTTACTGCAATGCAAGAGTATGACCTTGAATTTAATCCAACCACAATCATCAAAGGGAAAGATCTATGAAAATTGGTTACTAAAACCTTGGAACCCATAGAGGAAATTGAGGAAGGATGGGAAAATGAGATTGTACTCTATGCCCAAGAAGTCCTTTATGTTCCAGGCAACCTTGGTTCCTAGTATAATGATTTACAATAATATCTTCAACATGGCACTAACCCTAAATACATGAACATCAATAAAAGAAGATCCCAACACTCAATCCGCCCAATATTAGTTAGTGAATGGCATCAACTTGTGTAAAAGAAATTATGATGGAGTATTGTTGAGGTGCCTTGAAAAGGTTGATGTCGATCAAGTATTATAAAATTTACATGTTGGACCTATTGGGGCCATTTTGCAGGAGAAACTATGACTAATATGATGGAGTATTGTTGAGCCACCTAGAAAAGGTTGATATCAATCAAGTATTATCATAGTTACATGATGGACCTATTAGGGGGCATTTTGCAATTGAAACTACGACTCATAAGATCCTAAAAGCAAGTTGTCATTTTCCTAGTTTTAGCTTTTTAACTCTATTCAGAGATGCACATGGTTATGCAAGACAATGTTAAACTTGTAAAAAATAGAGTGATGGGAGGGAAAAGAGACATGATATTACTTTGCAGCCTGTTAACATTAAAGAGCCTTTCAAGCAATGGGGATTAGATATAATTAGCGATATCAACCCAAACTCTTCCAAAGAGCATAAATACATCTTAATTCTTCAACTAACACAAGATATTTCCAAAATATTGAACACCTTGAGCAGTCACTCACACAAACAAATCAAAGATCAGCACATCAATGTTTTTATGTGGTTAAAACCCTCGAAGAGGGAAACCGTCCATGGCCCCATCCAAATAGCTACTTGAGGCAATATTATTATGCAAAAGAAAAAAGAATGTTACAATGAGTTTCTCACAATATATCATTAACCAAATGAACCTCCATTCTCTTTAAATAGAGATCATGGACCAATCATGTGTTAAGCCACGAATCAATGGTTGTTAATATCAAGGAGAGAAATCGTTGGATCACTCTATGTCCAAAGCATATCGTGATCATTGAATTACATATGTACAAATGCATACTAAAGAAATTAAATTTTCCTAAAGATACATTATAACAAATTGATATTAACTAACTCCTAAGTGTCTAGATATCCTAACATCCCCCCTTAAGAACAAGTTGGGATAGGATTGAAGGATTTACAAAAGTGACTATAGGATAAGGAAGGAGGCATTAGAGCCTATCCCCCCTCAATGACCAATTCTCGAACTCCTAACAAGGGTCGAAGTTTATAAAACTTCGCTTCTATAAGAGACTTTGTGAATATGTATGCAACTTAATCATATGTAGGGAAAATGATCCAGGTGGATATTGGTGGCCACCCACCTTTCCAACTGGCTCAAAACAGTTTTATGGCAATTTTGGTATTGTACTATTTTTAACAGTTTTTCGGGTCTTGAACTTCCGGGGCCATTTTGAGGCCCTAAATGACCTTTTTTGGCAATTTGGGGGGCCAAATGGATGCCTTTGGCATGCATTTGGCCCTAATCAAAAGTGGTAAATCTCGGATGGACCTTTCCAACGGGCTACTGAGCGCCCCAAACGGAGATCGTATGCAAAAGTTATGACCCCGGGAAGTTGATGTACTAACTTACCCAAACAGGGCCCACATGACTTTTGGCGCTTCATCTCCTAGGGTTAGGTTTTTGGATGTCTAGGTTTTTTGACATTCTTGTTTATTGTAAAAGGCCTTGAGAGCCTCATTGTAACCATCTTCTTGCGAAATGAGCGCAGCCATCACATCTCTTCTCAGAGATAAGTCGCCACCATTCCAACAAGCTTGTTTTCCGCTGCATTTTATAGTTCTAGCTTATTTCCTTATTGAATACAAAACCAGTTTTACTGTATCTCTGTTATTTTTGTTAAGCATCTGATAATAATCTGTATTCATTTCGTTCTGCTCATAAAATCCGGATCAGTGGTATCAGAGCGGTATGCTCCTTGTCGTCTTAATGCATGTCCCCAACGAGGTCAGGGTACAAAGAATTGGGTCTCGAGCTTGTTTCTCTTGAGGACAAAAGCTCTTGCACGCCCAAGCGACCTCTCATGGCAGGAGAAAAGAAAGATGACGAGACAGGAGATCCTATCAAAATGTTGCTTGAGGAAGCCCTCACGCAGCAGAGGAACGAGATGATGGATAATTTCGCACAAATCCTTCGGTGACTACCAACAAGCGACGCATCTTCCTCGAGCGGAGGCGCCGCCCCCTTCAAGGTACAAATCAACTTCGATATTCCTATATTTGAAGGACAGACAGACGCAGATGCTGTAGATAAGTGGTTGAATCTACTAGAAGGGTATTTTTTTGTCCATAACTTTTCGAATAAAGAAAAGATTACTTTTGCGCTCTCAAAGCCGTTCCCCATGTCAAAGATTGGTGGGAAACATTCTGCGAGCAAAAGGACACAGAAGAAGCCTCATTATTTTCAATCATGGCCACCTGGGAATCCTTCAGGGATGCTATTAAGGAACAATACTACCCTGTTGGAAGTTGTGACGACTTGTATACCAAATGGACCACACTGCGATAAGAAAGAGACCAAGCAGTGCCAGAGTTCACAAATATCTTCCATACTTTGCACACCAAGCTGGGTATCAAAGATTCAGAGCGACATCTGGTGCTCAAGTATCGCGGTGGTTTGCATAGATACATCCAGACCGAAATGGAATTTCTGGACGTATCTTCCTTGGGCGCAACCTACCGATATGCCGTCAAAATCGAGCAGAAGCTCAAACAAAAGACGCGGCAATTTGGGCCTGGGAACCCTTCACAGCCAAAGACAGGAAAGGGCGGCCCCAACCCACAGAATAAAGGATAGAGCAAAGATGGACAGTATCAGGACAACCAGTCCAAGCCGCAAGCAAAGAAGGACACCGGAAAAACAAAGAAAGATACCGGAAAGAGCACTTTGAGAACAGAAACATGAACAAGCTTTCTGATGAAGTGCATATGTAGCTCTATGTGTTTGATGCGCTGATGTTGAACTGGATATTTGGTGAGCTTGAGGGCACTTTGATTGTCACACCAAAGGGTATTCAGATGTTACTACTCCAATCCAAACTCTAAAATGATCTTCCGAAGCCACAAGGATTCCTGACTTGCATTAACTATGGCTTGATACTCTGCTTATGCTGAAGGAAGAGCAAGAGCTTATTGTTTCTTACAATCCCAAGTGATGAGACGGAAACCAAGACTAAAAACATAACCCACAATAGACTTCCAATCATCAGGGTCGTCAACCCAATCTGAATCAGTGAAACCAACCAACAAAGGAGTCCCCCTGAACTGTAATGAATCCCAAATAGAACTGTACTCTTAATATATCGAAGTATCATTTTTGTTGCTTTCTAATGGATTTCATGTGGTGGTTTCATATAGCTAGCAACACAACCAATAATAAAGGAAATATCAGGATAGTTATGAGTCAAGTGCAGGATACTACCAATGATCTGAGAATACAAGGTGGCATCTACTTTAGGTGAAGTGCAAGTGGGAAAAATCCTTTGACTCTAGACTAGAAGGGGATGGGGTTGGTTTACAATATTCCATATGAAAGCGACAAATAAGGTCACAAGCATACTTATTCTGAGAAAGAAAGATTCCTTCATTGGTTTTCAAGACTATAGGCCAAGAAAATAATGTAATGTCCTAAATCTATGATTTCAAATTTATGCTTAAGACTGATTTCACATGGGTTAAAGTTTTATGGTCACTACCAGTAAGAATAAGGTCTTCAACATAAAGAACAAGGATGATGAGGTAGTTTCCTACCTTTTTGGTATAAATATTGGGATAAAAATGGCATCAATCCCATGTCAAGGAGAAAGCTATCCATTTTGGCATACCAGGCTCGAGGAGCTTCATTAAGGCCATGTAGAGATTTTTAAGGCGACAGACAAGGCTAGAGTCCATCTAAACATATCCAGGAGGTTGTTCCATATAAATTTTTTCCTGCAAATCCCCATGCAAGAAGGTGGACTTTGTAACACCCTATTTTTTACCCCATAATATAATAATGTAAATATGGATCATGATATGGCTAGAATCCAAACATGAACAATGTAATTAAGTACATTATATATTTAATATAACACATCACTACTGCAAACCAAGAAGAACGAATAAGAGATGAGGGACTATCCTTCCACAAGGGGGAGAGTGATCATCCTAAGTCTAGGATTGGAGAAAGGAAATATGTCCAAATCCCAAGTATGCCACTTGTCCAACTTTCCTTAGAAAAAGGGGAAAAGTGTCCAACCGCATGGAATCCAAATGGCTAGTTTCCATCAAACCTAGTGCCACTTGGCTAGTCTCAACCATGCATATATAAAGAGACAGCTATCCCATAATTCCATTCATTTTCCTTCATGTTAGAGACAATCATATTTGGTTGGTAAATCATTTTTCCATGATTCTTTGGTGTCTAAACCTTCTTTACTATCAAGCCTATACCATCATCACCAGAATGGGAAATTGGAGTCAGACTAAGAATAGATTATTAGGTAGTTGTAGCAGAATCTCAGTACCTTCTTGTGGACGGATAGCCCCAGCTTGGGGGTGGCTCTGTCAAAGAAAGATATGGCTTGACAGAGCCTATGGCAGGGAGGAACGTCTTTGGTTTGCAGTCAATTGGTCATATTTCAAATAAGTTCAATATGCGAATAAATGCATGGTATTTAATTCTAATTATATTACTCGATGTCATCATATGAACTATGGAACCAAAATAATGACTGTGTAAATGCATTCGTATGGAAACAGTTGGTAGAGCTTTCACATATGTTTTATGAATAACTATGCACATAATAATTATGTTGTAAATGTATAATTGAAATTAGTAGAAGAATAAAATTACATATCAGATATATTCAGCTAGTAGATTTAGTACCCCATGACCCCAGAGTCATCGTTAGGTCACTGGGTACATGACAAATTGGTATCAGAGCTGCATGTTGCAATACTAGAGTTGTATGGGTCATAAATCCAAATTCACACACATAAATCAGAAATGGTTATGGGGAAATTAATTTCTATTACATAACAGAGAAGGGGTCAGGAATAATTTAAAATCAATTTCGAAAATTTCCCCTTATTGTCCGATTAAATTTTTTGTAAAATTACGAAATTTTTAAAAAAATGGAAAAAATTATGTCGAGCCCCCATCCATTCCATGTGGATGGGTGATGTGGAGGAGCCACATGGGAAAGAGGCTCGACGTGGAGGGGCCATGTGGGAGGAATGTTTGATGCGAACCAACCACATCATATCTACATGCACAGGTGACGGAGAGCGAAGGGGGAATAGATCTGACCATTGGATGGTGGAGATCCAGATCGACGGCTAACAGCATTTCATGCTCATGAAGGTGCATGAAGTATAACTAATCAACACAAATCTGAAGTGGTAAACCACCCTATGATGTGTTGCCCTCTCGTGCACTTAGGCTTGTGAAAGCAGGTTTGGGAAACCATTTTCCTCGAAGCCTGAAACCACTTTCGGTCTGACAGAAAGTGATGTGACGTGAGGATATTTGACGCGCAGTAATGTCAGGAAAGGTGGGACCCTTGTTAATCGTCTCATCTATGGAATATTGTGCATATTTATTCGATGGCCAGCATTGATTCAGGCCTGTGAACTTGCACGAAAGATAACTAATTTTGCATGAGCCTGAGATGGAAACCACCTTGCAACGTGTTACTCCATCATGCATTCAGGCTCATAAAAGCAGTTTCAGGAAACCACTCTTTCTGGAGCCTGAAACCGCTTATGATTGAAAACTGGTAAGATGATATGGGTGGCATCTAAAGGGTGTAGACCAGAAATAGAATGGTTTTCGCAGCTTATTCTCAAGTGCTTGAGATCAAAAAATGAAAATGATCTCATGCACAAGATTGCATGAAAATGAAATATTTACATGAGGTTGTAGGCTATTATACAAATAGCAAAATCTAAATTTTGGTCCCACTCTCCATTTACCAAGAGGTTGAGTCTGATCACTTGAGCCTGAAGTTCGTTGATATCTATTAGGAAAGGTTGGCCATGTATAGAAAATTGCCTCCTTAATATTATCATAGCCTTCTATGTTGAACTCTAGTGAATTATTCCTCTTTACAATCCCAGGAGGTACAGAAAGCATTGCAATTAGTTCAAAATTAACCATGAAAATTTCATCTAAACAAGGAATTTCCACATAAGATTCACTGTGTATAATGTTTCGAGACCTAATGTGATTGAAAAATTTGTAGGAAAGAAGATGAATATTGTGGCAATGTACTCGATTGGGCTACAATACTCTGATATATGATGGCAATGAATTGTGTGTTCCATATTCTATAGAGGCAGCTAATCTAACAGTCACAACTTCATTGTCACCTTTTGTTGCAAGAAGTTGAAAAGTGGTGTGCTCATCATCATTCGTAGCAATAAAATGACAAAAAACCAATTCTCTTTTTTCGACTCCTAGTGCCCCACCTTTTAATTGAGCTCACAATAAAGAGTTGATAAGGTGTTTCCTTATCATTAGGTTGGTTCTCAACATCATTACCGTTGGATACATCATCATCACTCCAACAATCAGTTTTTGCAAGTCTATATAATTTCCATGACTTTTGTTGCTATATAGACAATTGTTGCTTTATTTTTCATATATTTTCTTGTTCAACATCCTCTTCAGCAAGTATTCGAAAAACTTCTTCCACAACCTTTGGAGGCAATAACTTCCATTCTTTATGTGGCAATGGATCAGGGTATGTATTTAACATGATCAAATTTATAAGAAGTAAAATTATGCAATCACGACAGGAAGTCAAAATGGCCTACACAGGTTATACATGATCTCTTAATTGGAAAGCAAGAGTCAAAAAACAGAGTATTTATAAAGGCATAATATAAATACTACATAAATTATAACCTTTGGTAAAAACCTTCGATTTCTTTTCTGCTTCTAACCAATATTTTAGATTCTCCTCCAGATGGTCCAAGCTTATTTTTGCATCAAATAATAAAAAGGGTAAAATTAATTACTCTACATATACAGTATCTGATAAATCATTTTATACACTGCTTAAATACAAAAATTGCACAGGGGTGGCAGGTGCAAGAGGAGTTATCTTTGTTAGAAAAACAAGATCGCAGAGCAATAACAATAAACAAGATGCAAATATAAATCACATAAAACACATCACAAGAGAGACACCAATATAATGTGGTTCACCCAATATGGGATATGTACACACAGAAATTGCCAGTCCTTATTATTATACCATCCAACAAATGAAGGGATACAGCCTGCAACACATCTGTTGCAACTTCCTCTTCACTCTCTCACAGTCTCTCTTACACAATCGGATATCTTTACAATGCTACAATACATTACATAGTCGTATTACAATGTATTCCTTTTAAAGGGGAATTACCACGGGCTACCCAAAACCATGGGCCGGTAATCCGTTGGCCAACAAAAAAACCCAAAACATTTCTTGGAAATGCCCCCCCACACCACCCCGCTGGGGTGAGTGTGCAGTCCACCTACATATCATATAAAATTGGGGTGCAAACATGGCTGAAACAGCATCATCTCTGAATCAGGAAGATCAGGCTCCACAACCAACAATCTCCCACTTGGAGACTTATCACATCAAACTCCACCGCTGCTACACTTGCTGGACTATGATGTGAACCTTGTACTTGGAAATTTATCATCTTCACCTTCATGCTTGAAGGCCAACTGAAGCCGAGCAGGAACTTAGTTTCTCTCTGGTTACTACTTTTGTCAACATGTCTTCCGTATTCTGGCTAGTGTGTATCTTTTCCAGCTTCAACAGTTCATCTTCTAGAACAAACCATATGAAATGGTACTTGAGTTGTAAATGTTTAGTATTAGAATTGAAGGATGTGTTCTTTGCAAGATGAATGCCACTTTGGCTTTCACTATACAACCTGCTATCCTCCTTCTTACCTAATTCCTCCATGAACCTATGCAACCAAATCATCTCTTTACTAGCCTCTGTAGCAGCAACATACTCTGCTTCCATTGTTGAAAGTGCAACGACCTTTTGTAGCTTCGAAATCCAACTTATTGTCGTTCCAACTACAATAAAAACATACCTCGTGGTGTTCCTCCTGTTGTCTTTATCACCTGCCATATCTGCATCAACATATCCCTATAGAATAGTGTATGAACCTCTAAAGCATAATGCATGAGTGGCAGTTCCTATGAAATACCTCAGAATCCATTGTACTGCCTTCCAATGTTCTTTACCTAGATTGTTCATATACCTGCTCACAACTCCCACTGTATGTGCAATATCTGGTCTTGTGCACACCATGGCATACATCAAGCTGCTAACTTCTGGTGAATAGGGTACCTTGGACATGTCATCTATCTCTTCATGTGTCTTGGGACACATATCCTTACTTAGTTTGAAATGGCTGGCCAACGGTGTACTAACTGGTTTTGCATTCTGCATTCCGAACCTCTCCAACACCTTTTGTATGTACTAATCCTGAGACCATGTCAATTTGCGATTTTTCCTGTGTCTTGTTATTCTCATACCAAGGATTTTCTTTGCAACACCCAAATCCTTCATCACAAATGAATTAGATAACTTTATTTTGAGCACATTTATATCCTGCATGTTAGACCCTGCAACAAGAATTCCATCCATATACAATAACAAGATAATATATCTTCCATTATCTAGCCTCTTGAAATAAACACAGTGGTCAAAATGACATATACTATAACCCTGTTCTGTCATAAACCTGTCAAATTTCAAATACCACTGCCTTGGAGATTTCTTCAAGCCATACAAGCTCTTCTTCAACATACATACCGAATTCTCCTTCCCTTTGACCTCATACCCCTGTGGCTGTTGCATATAAATCTCTTCCTCTAAATCTACAACATCTTCCCAAAACTGTAAGGGCAACCCTGCATGCAATCGCATACACCTTGCATGCTCCATAATTGTTATGTTCATCCTTCCTAACACACCATTTTCTTATGGTGTTCTTGGGACTGTTTTCTCTCAACGAATCCCATGGCATGAACAATAAATATCAAAATCCTTGCTGCAGTATTCATCTCCATTATCATATCTGAGACACTTCAACCTTTTTCCTATCTCATTCTCAACCAAAGCTTTCCATTTCTTAAAAGTAGAAAACACATCATATTTCTATCTAATGCAATAAACCCAAGTTTTTTTGGTTGCATCATCAATGAAATTAACATAATAATGAGAGCTACCAAGAGATTGTAGCTGAGCCGTTCCCCATGCATTTGTATGCACGAGCTCTAACTTTTCACTCTTCTTCTGTTTACCAACCCTGAGAAATCTGACTCTCTTTTGTTTTCCATAAACACAATTCTCACAGAATTCGAAACGTACCTGCTTCAGATCCGAAAGCAACTTCCTTGAGTGGAGAATTTGCATCCCCTTATCACTCATGTGGCCAAGCCTATTGTTAACACCCGAAAATTGTTCACTAGCTCATCTCCCTAGTGACATGACTTATTTTCCCACTTTTCCTACCATTTTGGCCTCCAAAACCTTAAAAAAACCTCAAATGGTTATACAAAAGGAAAAAATCAATTGTTTCCTCCTCAAATTAATTAAATTCCTTCAAAAATACCAAAAACACTCAAAAGGGGTCCAAAATTCCCAAAAATCAAATAGAAAGGGAATAAATTAAAAAAAAATCAAGAAAAAATGAGGGAAAAAACCCTAAACCATTTACCTAAACCATTATTTGCCTAAAACCATGGGTCAACACTCCACCACCCAAAAAATCTATAAAAAGGTGATGCAGGCCCCCTATTTCCATCCACTATTCACTCTACCCTTATGATGTCGAATTTCACTCAAAACCATAGTCCACCATTTGTGCTTGTGTTTACCATTTTAGTGGACCCTTTGGCAAACCTTGGAGCATTTTGGAGAAGAGAAGAACATTGGAGTACTGGTGCACCTCCCTAGTATGGCTGCAAATACTCCACCAACCTCACCCTTGAGGTAAAAAACCCATGTAACTCCTTTGTTTAATGTTAATGAAAAAATAATCGTAAATCCATTTTTACTGTGTTCTCAAGTTTACTATTTACTGTTTTATGTTAGATTTAGTTTTTATTATTTGCTATGCATATGCTTAGGTTTTACATTAGAAATTATGTTATTTACATTAGGTTTTACTATTTTTTCTGAACTACTGCTAAGGATTCCATAATCCTTAGCAGGGCTCATTTACACAAGCTACGGTGAAAACCCTAACTACAGTTTTGGCGACTCCATTGTTCGAATCTTTGGTTGTTTAGTTTTTTCAGTTAGTATCTTCCGTTTGTTTTGTTATTTGCAGGTATGTTTCTCCCTTCAGCCCCTATACTTCCAGATTCATCCCTAGTTGTTTCTGTGACTCCTTGAAGCCCTATGTTTTCCTTTCAACCGACTTTTTCGTGGACATTTTTCGCACCGCAAAGCAAGGTTTCGGCCCTACAATCGTGGCCTATAGTGCGGATTCCCATCCCACAGCCGCAGCCTACAGCGCAGGTCCCCAACCCAAACCCGAATCCCGAATCGCAGCTGTCCTAGCCCCTTCCCACAGCGTCATTTCCCCTTCCCCCTGCCACGGCTCGAAGTGCAACAACCCCTTCTCCTTGTCGCGGCCTAAATCGCAGCAGCCCCATCCCCCTTGTCGCAGCCCACAGCACCATTTCCCCTGCCCCGCTCACTGCGCCCCGCAGCACCACCCCTCAGCCACAACCCTTGGCCCGCGGTTCGCGGCCCTGACCGCAGTCTTCTACCAAACCTCTGACGCCCCAAACACGTCTTATGGCACCCTTCCTGCGGCCCCAGCTGCAATCGCAGACCCATCCCCCACGGTCTACAGCGCTCGGCTGCCCGCCCAGCCTCTGCGGCCCGCAGCGCATAGCTCCCTCTCCACCCACCGTAGCCTGCAGCGCAGGATTCCTCCCTGTTCTCGCAATGCCCGGCTCCCTGCCCAGCCCTCACGCCCCACAGCATAGTGCTTCCCGCCCACCCCTGCGACCCGCAGTGCTTAGCACCCCCGCCCCTCCCCGCGGCCTGCAGCGCAGGTTTCACTCCCAAACCTGTGGCCTGCAGCGCAAAATTCACGCCCAAACCCGCGGCCTGCAGCGCCGGCTGGCCACCCAGACGCGCGGCCTGCAGTGCAGGTTCCCGGCCAAGAAGCACGGCTCGAAGCGCGGAAATCAGTCACACAGTCGCGCTCGGCAACCCCTGTTTGCTATAATTTTTTCTGCGTTTTTTCCTGTACCCTGCAAACAACCACTTATTTTGCCTACGGTCAGTCAGATTTCAGTCGAGACACAGGACTTCCTCCCAGAGAAGGTGGACTGGTTCAAGAACCCCATTCCATCCCCCGATGCCTTCGAGGAGGGTAACATGGCCAACATTTCACCTACCATACAGGTTGACATTTCCACCACACCCAAACTCATCACATTAGGTGTTTCCTGTACGGAACACGAAATCAAGGAGTACAAGAAGCTCTTCCAAGAGTTTCACGACGTGTTTTCTTGGTCCTATACCGAGATGCCTGGCCTAGACCCCATCATTGTTGAACACCATATTGATACTTGGCCGGAGGTCCCACCCGTCCGCCAAACAATGACCCATCCACCCATCCAAGCTCCCCGCTGTCAAAATGGAGGTTTAGAAACTCCGTAAATCTGGGTTCATTTACCCCATCGCCTACACCACTTGGGTTTCCAATCCGATTCTAGTTAACAAAAAACAGGGCACCAATTGCGTCTGTACCGATTTTGGCGATCTAAACCACGCTTGTCCCAAAGAAAAATTCCCCACACCTTTCATTGACCAACTTGTTGCTGCTTGTGTGGGGCATGAGATTCTGTCATTCATGGATGGTTTCTCTGGGTAAAACCAAATTCAAATTCGCAAGGAAGACCAGTACAAGACTGCATTCACTACCCCATGGGGCACCTTTTCCTATCGCGTCATGCCATTCGGTCTCAAAAATGGTGGCACCAATTTTCAGTGGGCCACGACATATTGCTTTCATGATTTGGTTCATATAATTCTGGTCAACCTTGATGACCTCACGGCTCAATCCAAGAAATGGTCTGACCATCTAAATGACCTCTGGCAAGTTTTTCTGCGTTTTCGCAAGTATCGAACTCGCTTGAACCCCCTCAAGTGTGTATTCTGCGTCCCGACAGGCCGTTTGTTTGCTTTTATCGTCTCCCAGAAAGGAATTTCCATCGACCCACTAAAGGTCCAAGCCATGGTCGAAATCCCATCTCCCCATACATTACGACAGTTACAGAGCCTTCATGGGAGATCTAACTTTCTTCGTCGTTTTGTTCCAGATAACACTACGACCGTCCATGGTTTTCTTCGCTTACTCCGTACCCACATTCCTTTTGTTTGGGATGAACAAGCGGAATCGGCTTTTGAATCCCTCAAAACAGCCTTGACCAATGCCCCGCTGATTTTACCTCCTGATTTCTCAAAGGATTTTATCCTTTACGGTTCGGTAGTCGAATATGCCGTTTCGGGGGTGCTTGTTCAAGAAGATAGTGCACAAAAAGAACACATCATCTACGATGTGAGCCAGACCTTATCCGGCCCACAACTACGTTACCCCATGAGGAGAAATTGGCCCTTGCTGTCGTCTTCTTAGTACAAAAGGTTCGTCACTATCTCTTACTAAGCCGGATGACAGTCATGGCCAATTCCAACCCCATGGACTATCTCTTGAGTTGTCACCTTCTTCAGGGTCGCGCAGCTAAATGGGTCATCATCCTTCAAGAGTACGACCTCACGTTCACTACCCCCAAGAGTACCAAATCCCTCGCATTGGCACAACTCATGACGGATTTACCATCTACATCCACGTCACCAACAATCAATACCGACCTACCTGATGATCACTTGTTTATCATTTCGTCGGATGACCCCTGGTTCAGCGACATCCTGGTGTACCTACACACACAGAAGTTTTGATACAACATTAGACGCGATGATCATCGTCGCATATGCCATCATGCCTCGCGATATGTCCTCCTTGGAGATGTCCTTTACCAGCGCGATATTGACACCATTTTACGCCAATGCCTCACTCAAGACAAGGCAGAACAAGTCCTCAATGATTGTCACAGCAGAGCCTGCAGGGGCCATTTTTCGGGAATAGCCACTTCCCAAAAGGTTATCCGCGCTGGATACTTTTGGCCCACCTTATTTACTGATGCATCACACCAGTCAAGCATTGCAAAAACTGCTAGCTCTTTTCCCCAAAGGCGAGGACCCCTCCCGCCCCCCTCCATCTAGTTATTACCGTTGGCCCTTTTTGCAAATGGGCCATTGATTTTATGGAGTGTAATCCTCCCTTGGTGAATGGCCACAAATACATCATTTTGGTTGTCGACTATTTCACAAAATGGGCCAAGGCCATGCCTACATTTAACTGCAAATATGACACTGCAGCCAGTTTCTTTTTAACCACGTCATCACTCGGTTCGGGGTCCCAAAGCAACTCGTCTTCGACCATGACAAACATTTTGAAGACTCCGTCTGGAAGGATTTGTCGACCTTCCTCAAATTCAAACACCAGTATGCCTCCACCTATTACCCCCAAGGGAACGGCCAAGTAGAGGCTATTAACAAAATCCTGAAGACCATCCTTCAACGCACTATAGACCACCACAAGTCCAATTGGCACCATATGATATTTCCCGCACTTTGGGATTACCACACGTCTACTAAGACCGCCATGGGTTTTACCCCTTTTCACTTGGTTCATCGTGTCGAGTCTGTTCTCCCCATTGAATGTCAGATTTCCACCTTACATATTTTCATTGACCTCCTCCCGGACACTTCACCGCTCGAGCAATGCCTACATCCTTTTGGAGCAAGCCAATGAATACCACCGCACAACCTTACAAACCATCGAGGTCGCGAAGAACCGCTCCAAATCCGGCTATGATAAGCATGTCCACCCCTGCAATTTCCGAAAAGGAGAACTAGTCCTCGTTTATGACCAAGCACATGACAAAACTGGGAAAGGAAAGTTTGAGTCCATGTGGCAAGGCCCATACATCGTCCACACCTTCCTAGGACATGGGGCGTATATCCTCATCGACTCTAAAGGAAACCCCTTGCGCAACCCCCATAATGGGCTGTACCTCAAACGCTTTTACCCTTAGCAATTTTTGGAGCCACTAGTCCATGTTGTACAGTTTCATTTCTTTTTGCTTTTTCTTACTTTTTTGCATCTAGCACCTCACACTTGGCTTCCCTGCATGATTACAGATGGATCTTGTTCCACAATACTATGTCGGTTTTGTCAATGGCGCAAGTCATTGGTCTCCAAACCTCGCCTCCACAGCTTGGGTATTATATTCCCCCTCACATGAGTTGATCCACCTCGACAGAGTGTGCATAGGTGTTTCCACCAATAACCAGGTTGAGTACGATGATGTGACCGGTCTCCTGACTGCTGCCCTCTAGATGGGTATAATCCACCTCCATGTGTTCCTTGACTCCCAGCTGCTTGTCTCCCAACTCAACAAATTTTACCAGGTACAGGACCCTTGCCTTTTTAGAAAGTTCCTGCGCACTAAACATATGGTCAGACAGTTTGAATCCATTTCATTCACTCATGTCCCAAGAAGTAAAAACAGTGTAGTAGACTAGATGGCTAACAATATTCTAGACTGGCACATAAATCACAACATGTAGGAAGCAAATCGAAACCATGTCATATAGGCATACATAAACATCATAAAAAACAAAAAGAAGCCATAATCATAAGTTGCATCCACGTGCATATACATACACATAGCCATCATCATAAGCTACATCCACGTGCATATATATATATATATATACATCATAAATAGAAATTTCATCGTGCCCACAACACCCCATACACATACATACATAGAGGATCCCTAACAGCGTCCTCGTCATGTAATACATCTGAATACAAAATTCCCATGCTCATCTCATGGGGGCAGTTCCATCGACTGCCTGGTCAATCAAAGTCATCTCCATCGCCATCATCGTCATCATCCTCCTCCTCCTCCTCCTCCGCCTCCTCCTCCTATAGCTCATCAGACTCTGTCTCAGCGTCCGAGTCACCATAATAGGGGGTATCCCCTCATTCCAGCCGCCATCGCGATGCGCCTCATAATAGGCCTCCACTCCTGGGAGCATCATAGCAAATGTCGATCATCTCCTGGCTCAAGTGCTACCAGCCAATCTCTATCACCTTGTCCAGGAGGCAATCAATACTCAACCGCAAACTCTCTAATGTCATTTAGGAACTCCCCCGTCGACTCTGCCCATGTCCAGGAGAGTATACACCCTATGCATGACCCCTCCGCGCACGGTACCCTCTCAGAGGTTGTTGTCCAATATTTGCACACGAAACAGATCTCATCGGGATCAATGTCATACAAATCATCTAGATACCATCCATGCTATGATATTTATAAAATATAATGCTAAAAAATAAGTAAACAACGTACCATCTGGTCCCCATGCCTGACCAGGAGGCCGCAACAGCTCTGGATCCCCTCTGTAATCCATCCTATAGTACGGGTAGTCCTCAATCACCACCGGTAGTTGCATCCACTGAGTGGACAACTCCTCAGTGAAGAACCACCCCACCAGCCTGCCACCCCCGCGAATCATCATCTCACCCCACCGCCGCATCCGCGGATCCATCGGCCCCCCGTCACGCACTGCCAAGTGCGGTCGTAGTGTTGGGACACGCTCAAAGAAAAACAAGCAGAGAAACGAAGGAAAACAAAACCCCCCTCCCTAATGACTCACCCTGTTCAGCTCTCGCTGAACCACCATCAGATACATCTGACGCCAGCCATAGTAGGTCCATATCAACACCCACTCCACAAGCACCATCTGCCCCCTAGAGACCCTATGGGCCAAATGTGACCACAGTACACACACCACTAGCGATGCAATCGCTTGAGTCTCCACGCACTCAATTCCAACCCCATGGTCTATCTCTTGAGTTGTCGCCTTCTTCAGGGCCACGTAGCTAAATGGGTCATCATCCTTCAAGAGTACGACCTCATGTTCACTACCCCCAAGAGTACCAAATCCCTCGCATTGGCACAACTCATGACGGACTTACCATCTGCATCCACGTCACCAATAATCAATACCGACCTACTTGGCGATCACTTGTTTATCATTTCGTTGGATGACCCCTGGTACGGTGACATCCTAGTGTACCTACGCACACAAAAGTTTTGATCCAACATCGGACACAATGATCGTCGCCGCATACGCCATCATGCCTCGTTGTATCTCCTCCTTGGAGATCTCCTTTACCGGTGCGGTATTGACACCATTTTACGTCGATGCCTCACTCAAGACGAGGCAGAACAAGTCTTCAACAATTGTCACAGCGGAGCCTGCGGGGGCCATTTTTCAAGAATGGCCACTTCCCAAAAGGTTATCCACGCTGGATACTTTTGGCCCACCTTATTTACTGATGCGTCACACCAGTCAAGCATTGCAAAAACTGCTAGCTCTTTTCCCTAAAGGCGAGGACCCCTCCTGCCCCCCTCCATCTAGTTCTTACCCTTGGCCCTTTCTGCAAATGGGCCATTGATTTTATGGAGTGTAATCCTCCCTCGGTGAATGGCCACAAATACATCATTGTGGTTGTCAACTATTTCACAAAATGGGTCGAGGCCATGCCTACATTTAACTGCAAATATGACACTGCAGCCCGTTTCTTTTTTAACCACGTCATCACTCGGTCCAGGGTCCCAAAGCAACTCGTCTCCGACCATGACAAACATTTTGAAGACTCCGTCTGGAAGGAGTTGTCGACCTTCCTCAAATTCAAACACCAGTATGCCTCCACCTATTACCCCCAAGGGAATGGCCAAGTAGAGGCGATTAACAAAATCCTGAAGACCATCCTTCAACGCATTGTAGACCACCACAAGTCCAACTGGCACCATATTCTATTTCCTGCACTTTGGGCTTACCACACGTATATTAAGACCACCATGGGTTTCACCCCTTTTCACTTGGTTCATCATGTCGAGTCAGTTCTCCCCATTGAATGCCAGATTCCTGCCTTACATATTTCCATTGAACTCCTCCCGGACACTTCACCACTCAAAAAATGCCTAAATCCTTTTGGAGCAAGCCAATGAATACTTCCACACAACCCTACAAACCATCGAGGCCGCAAATAACCGCTCCAAAGTCGGCTATGATAAGCATTTCCACCCCCGCAATTTTCGAGAAGGAAACCTAGTCCTCGCTTATGACCAAGCACGTGACAAAACTGGGAAAGGAAGGTTTGAGTCCATGTGGCAAGGCCCATACATCGTCCACACCTTCCTAGGACATGGGGCGTATATCCTCACCGACTCTGAAGGGAACCCCTTGCGCAACCCCCATAATCGGCTGTACCTCAAACGCTTTTACCCTTAGCACTTTTTGGAGCCACTAGTCCATGTTGTACAGTTTCATTTCCTTTTGCTTTTTCTTACTTTTTTGCATCTAGCACCTCACACTTGGCTTCCCTACATGATTATAGATGTATCTTCTTCCACCATACTATGTCGGTTTCGTCGACGGCGCAAGTCGTTGGTCTCCAAACCTTGCCTCCGCAGCTTGGGTATTATATTCCCCCTCACATGAGTTGATCCACCTCGACGGAGTGTGCATAGGTGTTGCCACCAATAACCAGGTTGAGTACAATGATGTGACCGATATCCTGACTGCTGCCCTCTAGATAGGTATAATCCACCTCCGTGTGTTCCTTGACTCCCAGCTACTTGTCTCCCAACTAAACAAATTTTACCAGGTATGGTACCCTTGCCTTTTGAGAAAGTTCCTGCACACTAAACATATGGTCAGACAGTTTGAATCCATTTCATTCACTCATATCCCAAGAAGTAAAAATAGTGTAGCAAACCAGATGGCTAACAAAATTCTAGACTGGCACATAAATCACATGTAGGAAGCAAATCATAACCATGTCATATAGGCATACATAAACATCATAAAAGACAAAAAGAATCCATAATCAAAAGTTGCATCCACATGCATATACATACACATAGCCATCATCATAAGCTGCATCCACGTGCATATATATATATATATATATATATATATATATATATATATATATATATATATATATATATATATACATCATAAATAGAAATGTCATCGTGCCCACAACACCCCATACACATACATACGTAGAGGATCCCTAACAGCGTCCTCGTCATATAATACATCCGAATACAAAATTCCCATGCTCATCACATGGGGGCAGTTCCATCAACTGCCTCATCAATCAAAGTCATCTCCATCGCCATCATCATCGGCATCCTCCTCCTCCTCCTCCTCCTCCTCCTCCTACAGCTCATCAGACTCTGTCTTAGCATCTGAGTCACCATAATAGGGGGTATCCCCTCGTTCCATGGCCCGCACTGTCTCAGCCGCCATCGCGATGTGCCTCATAATAGGCCTCCACTCCTAGGGAGCATCATAACAAATGCCGATAATCTCCTGTCTCAAGTGCTACCAACCAATCTCTATCACCCCGTCCAGGAGGCGGTCAATACCCACTCACAAAATCTCTAATGTCGTTGAGGAACTCCACCGTCGACTCTGCCCATGTCCAGGAGAGTATACACCCTCTGCACGACCCCTCTGCACACGGTACCCTCTCGGAGGTTGTTGTCCAATATTTGCACACGAAACAGATCTCATCGGGATCAATGTCATACAAATCATCTAGCTACCATCCATGATATGATATTTATAAAATATGATGCTAAAACATAAGTAAACAACGTACCATTTGGTCCCTATGCCTGACTAGGAGGCCGCAACAGCTCTGGATCCCCTCTGTAATCCATCCTGTAGTACGGGTAGTCCTCAATCACCACCGACAGTTGCATCCATTGGCTAATATATATAAAAACACAAACTCAGGAATTAGGTTTTTTTTAGGGATTTTTGATATTTTTGAATTTTTAGGGCTTCCTACAATTTCGCCCTAGGGTTTTTAGGGACAAATAGGGTAGGACGAAATTATAGGAAGTAGGGTCGAAATTTTAGGGAGGCAAAAAATGCAAAAAAATATTTTTTTAATTTTTAGGGTTTTGTCATAAAATTGGAGACATGGTTCTAACCCTAATTCTACCATGGAAATGCAATTTTAACCTAACAATAATATGTACAACATACACAACTCCTACTTTTAGGTTGAAAAACTAGATGAACAACCTAGGGTTTCAAGAGAAAACTATCTACCCAACCCTAGGGCATCAATGAGAGGAGTTACCCTCCTTGAGATGGTACTTGGCAAGCTTGGTAACTAGGGCTAACCTCAACAATCTCTAGGATTCATTGAGAGAACCTAGTCTTAGCAAGACTTGAAGACCTAAAGCTCAAGCTTGAATGCAAAGGTGACCAAAGACAAAAATGACATGCTAATCAAGACAAAATGAAGCAACAATGGCTTCCATTCAACCCTAACAACATCACTTTCATACAATTTGACGGAGAGACATCAAACAAAAAGTATGGATACCTCTATGTGCATGTGTTAAGCAAACAACTCTAGCCTCACCTTAGCAATGGCATGAACAAAAGTAAAACTTCCAAGAAATGCTTCAAACTTGCAAAATAACCTTCGTCAAGGAGAGCGCATCCCTTCAAAGAGCCCTAGTTAGGGAAAATAGTAGACATAATGATTTATCCCAAGAGTTGATGCCTAAAAATGAAGTGAGGAGATTGAATTTATATGATCTCACACTCACTTTACACAAAATAAGGTCAATTTAATATTTAAAAATCTCAACTTTAAAAAATAACAAAAATAATCTAAAGATGGCCTATAGTAGGCTACCTGGGGTATTTCCTCCCTTAGGTGCAAAAATATGTTAAACAAGGCCAATTTTGACGAAAATGAAGGCCATATTGTGCATGGGGGGTCGTCATGCCCCAACTAACCTCAACAGTGATGAAAACCCTCAACCCCCCACTTTTAGCAAACAAACAGTCTTCCAAGGAGGATGACGTCATCCTATGAAGGAGGCCCCAGAGAGAGGGCGTTGCTGACCTGGAGGGCCAGAAGGGTGTTGGATGTGCTCTGGAATATGAGAGTGAGTCTCAGTTCTAGAACAATTGTCAATGGAGTGCTGAAACAAGGTCGAGGTCATGTGACCCTGTGACCCTGGAAGCCCCAAACACCAACCTCATGGTTTCAAACCCTTTAATGAGGCATCCAGCGATGCCATTAAGCCATGGTACTTCCAGAAGAGAATCCAGAGGGTCTGGCCATGCCCCTACCTCAGAATGAGCTGGCTAAACACCCCTCCTAGTAAGAAAAAAGATACCCTCTCCTTGGGGAACCTCTGCAAGTACGTTGGTGCTAGTACCACCGTAACACTCCCCCCTACATTGTCGGTTGTGCTCCCTGTGAACCACTCTAATACCATCCTTGCAACGTTGATCCTACCGTACATATCTGATGAACCCGTGCTACGAGGTGACGACACATCCCCTCTACTCTGTCCTAAGACGAGGGTGGTCTGCCCTAGTCTGACTAGATAATCCTGCTCTGAATCATGCGATTGGAAAGTCAGACACTCCCTCCAGTGTCTCGTCATATCATACTCGAGATCCTTCCAAGATAATCTCTCTCTAATATGTTGACAGGTCCTGAGATCTCTCTCTAAATGTGTCTCATGTACAGTTCTCGGGATCTCGGTCCTAAATGCAGACTCAGAGGCGAGGTCTATGGTGTCTCTATAATAGATGATGTCGTCCACTACCCTGTACTGGTCATCCTGGATGCGCCCATCCATCAACTCATATGCGAAGAAGGTGGTACTTCCAATAAGGGATAATCATAGTGAGCCAATCCCACGTGTCCAGATCCAAATCCTCTATGTTAGATCTCTCCTCGATCACCGACAACTCTGAGTGCTCCTCGTGGAGAATACCAAACTCCACATGCTCCTCGTGCAGAATCATCACCAGAGGTTGTTCTCTCAACCCATGAGTGGCACTCCTTCTCTCATGTGTCACAATTGTCCTGTATCCTGTGTGTGTTGTCGTATCCTCCTGCGTGCTCACTCCGCTGGTGTCATCTGAACCAGGATCCCACACATCTATACTATACTCATCCTGAAAAGCACGGTGTGTATCTATGTCACTATTGGATGGTCCTTGGAGCATGCCTCAAATCAACACATCTGCAACTCCAAGTGGAGCCATCAATGGCCCTTCCACAAGAGGTGAATCATAACCTCCATCCGGCCTAGCATGTATAGTGTCAATCCTCTCCGAGTCATGCCTCTCCACATGTATCTTGCATGTCATAAATGTTGGGAATCCTTATGTGGATGATGAAGTCCGTATCAACTCCAACTCACCACACGACCTATCCTCTATCAATCCATCAACTGTGTTGGTGTCGCTAAACTCAAAAGATATCTCTAATGTTAACTCTTCATGCACATCCTCATCGTGTATTGTCAGCTCACTGTCAATCTTACCATCAAATTGTACTCCATGCTCACCTTTCTCCACTTCCTCTTCAATATTGTAGCCATATGGAAGTGTTACGTGTTCCTCAATTGTAGATGCATGGAGATATTCATCTTTAGGGCCGCCATATGATGACAGATTTTTGCTTTCACCATGATCACTTGTATGTTGATCAATGACTGTTGATTTCACCCTCTCAAAACCAAACACTTAATAGATACTTTTGGATACTTCATTTGTGGATACACCAAGTCTTTCCTTCTTGTTTTGTGATGTAAATCGTCTTGATAGAAAGTCTTCAAACTGCTGCACGCTACCCTCTAACCTCCGTTGTGTCTCGGCAAGGCCCTTCTTTACCTCATCCCAACTAAGCTCATTTTCCTCTATACTTCCTGCCATTGATGTAACGACTGAGGTAATAGTTGTGTATGTTGGGTTTATTTAACTGCTTAAAGATGCATGTTTCCCACAACTGGCGAGGAACATGCTTTGATACCACTGTAAAATCCCAACTTATTGCTGATGTGTTTTTGTGTAGTAGATCAGATTGGTTTATGTTATACTTGCTCAATTTAAGATTGGTTTCTTGATTTTTCCATATGTTTGCATGCATGTTCATATGATAGACATAATTGCATAATCATTATGAAGATAACGTCATTACATTTAACTGAGATTTACATAACCAACAATTGTATTATACTGATATAAAAGTTAGAAAGAGATCATAAGACGTGCCTGGAATATAAATGGCAACTATCCTATGTGAGGATTCCTCAAGGTATGAGAGTGATTTAGTAACGTTGTAGGTGATGATTAGCTATTGCAATTTGTTGTTGTAGAATCTGCAATATGTAAATGCCCTTGTGAGGTTGCATGCAAATCTTCCACGGCCTTTGAACATGAATCCAACACCTATCCTCCATATTACAGCTCTAGATCCACTGTACTCAACAAATGGTGATGGTCATTAGATGACTGTAGCAACCGATAGTTGGTGTCGCGGCAACGAACTACAAAGGGGGACAACCCTCCATGTTCAAGCTTGAGTTGTATAGTAGTCTTATAAACACATGCAAATGGAACATTGAACACCAAGTCTTAACGATGCCCAGATCTCACCGACCTGCTAATTGTATGCTTCAGATTTATGCTATTATAAGACTGTCAACATTGGGCGTTTAGCAGAGATATACTCCTCTATTCACTCCACACAAATTCATCAAGGTTGCATTCTCCACGATGTTGAGTTGGAATTTAAAACACAGTTACGCCCAACCTGTGAAGTGTTCCTTGGTATCGAGAGTCTCTCCCAAAGAGATCAATACTATCAAACACCACGATCTCCCCCTATAAGGTCACATCCTCTTTACCTTTAAACGTTGACTAAGATCAATCAAAGGCTGCCATAATTATTGGAAATCAGACACCAGTATAGATTGTTGCCTTCAATGAAGTTTTGATCTAAACAAGGGAATCGATCTACTCAAAGGGTCACAACTTCTCTCAATTTGAGAATGCTAAGAGGCCAGACGCCTTCCAAATTCAATTGAACGCTGTCATACAGGAAGTTACCCTCAGATGTAATGATCGTGGCCTCCCTACTACTTGATTGTTGTTTGGAATGATGGATTTGGCCCTCTGTATGGTCACGCGCCCCTCTTCACAATCCCATTATCCTTTGTGCTCAAACTACCAAGGAAAATGCACAAGATTACAATAAAATATTCTTTCCTTATCAATTATTGAGAAAGAGAATGCGCCCAACTATAAATAACTTGATCTCTGCCTTAGAATCTCCAACAAAATTCAATCCCTGTTTAGCAACTCAACAAAATCCTTCGCAATGAAGCACACAGTGATAGATCTGAATTATCTATCCAAGAAATTGACAAGGATGGATAGATTTCACCGTCGATATCAATGTTGGCTAGGCAATCACCCTCAACCCTAAAAGGATCTCAGAGCTCTCAAAACCAATTCTCAATCAACAATAACAATCCATCCTAGTAACTCACTTTATCCTTCTTTTATAACTGTGACATTGCATGCCCTAAATTTTGTATACCCAAGTTACTTTTCTCTTCTATTTTTCAGTTGAGTTGCATGAATCTCACTTGTTGCATGGATGTATATTTGCATGCATGCATGCTTACACGCTCTTGAGCTATGGCTCGCATGCTCTGCATGTCATTTGTTCCATTTGATCAAAACGGAACATTATATTTTAGTTATTATATATATTATACACTATTTTTATATAGATTGTATTTTAATATATATAAAATAAATAATAAAAATAAAAATAAAAAACAAAAAATAAAATAAAAAAACACATATTTGAACTTACATGAAACTATGAAGTCTACAACATGAAACCGTGAAGTCTTCAAACCCTCATTTCATGGAAGAAAGTGTAATTTTGGCGCTTAATCGAGATATTTTGAGGCTTTGGGGGTAATCTTTGGGTTTAGTTTTGGAGATTTTGAGGCTTGTATGTCAAATGCCCTTATTTGCAGTGTGCACGCCAACTATTTTACAGAAAAATTGAAAGAAATTGGGCTTCCTCAAATTAAATAAGAGTTGGTTGTGTTCGAGGAAGCCCCTTGGATTATTTCTCTAGTTTCAGACCTCGGATTTCCAGTAATGATAGCTTGGAGGCATTCATCATAGCAGGTGATAGCTATTCAAAATATGGTGAGCATGTTTATTCTCAACAGCGTTAAATGTTCTAAAATTGAATATCTATAGTGTCCCATACTTTGAAAGGGATTTTTTAGGGATAATTTTTAGTCTACAAGGGATTTTAGTTTATCCTAGTTTCTACACACAAGCTAGGGTTAATATTTTTCAGATGGTTGCCAAAGTCGGGGTTTATATTTACACATCTTTAAGCATTTTGAAATTTTGTAACAGTTTATTGCATCTTAGTGCTTTGGGTGTTAGATTTATTGGATATGGGGCACCAACTTTACCGCTCTACCCAAGCTATGGGTTAAATTTTTTGTGGAAACTCTGTACTTAGTTACAATTTTAGAAGGGGTCTTAAGGTGCCCATATTTCTAGCCAAGCGCTATGATCTTCCCATCAAGTCTCAATATTTTTATGCAGACCAATTGTTGAACTCTATGAGGTGACAAACCAGAAGGTGCTACATGTTTAGGGACAATATTTCCCACAAGCACAATCCTTCTAAAACTAGGATCCACCATGTCTAACTAAATCTGTATAGGTACATTCCCTCATAAGAAATGCAATGGGTTGATTCTTGTAGGTAGTATCTTGGCCATAACAACTGACTTATTAAATGGTAGTGACACAACCCTATGCAAAGGTGAAGATGCAGTAGGTTTCAGGTCGATGAGCATTTATTTTTCCGGAAATAATTAAGTAAGTACCACTCCTCGTCCTCTGTAGCATACATAGTGGCTTGATACATATCTTTGGATGCTTGAAAGTAGCCTCTCTTATAGGCATGGAACCTTGGTTTCTTATCCTTTACTCCTTATGCCACATCCTTCACATTTATGTTTTCTAATTGCTTACTTATTTCCTTCCTGCAGACTGAAGTTTCAATTCATGAGCTTATTGGCCTGAACTAGTCCATTACCCTGAACCAATCCAATTAGCCACCCCTGAAATCAATATTTGGCGCCAAATATTTCTCTTTTATAGGAAAGGGGGAAGGGTTTGGAGCATGGATACAACTCTAGATCCAATGTGCCTAAGTTCAATTTGTTTCACATAATTTGTTTCATGTAAATAGGGGGTGTTGTAGTGACCATGATCTGAAAACACACCCTGGTGAAAACCGGAAGTGATCTCCATGACAATGGATCATTATAGGATATTTTTGAATCCATTGGTGAATGCCATCTTTGATGGCAGTATGCGCTCTATGTTTTATCTATATGTCTCAAAAGTTCAAAACCCTCATAGACATCATGATGCACCTTCTTCTCGATCCCCCACGCATCCCATTGTATGATAGTTCCATCACAAAACAGTAAGGCTTAGGATTCCCCTGTGCCACTAAAGAAAGTAAGCTCCCCATTTTGTGTGAATGTCATCTTTGATGGCAGTATCCACTCTATGTCTGATCTATGTCTCGAAGGCCTCGTTGACATCATGATGAACCTTCTTTCATCATTTCTCCCATGCATCCCATTGTATGATAGTTCCATCGACAAAACAACAACGTTTGGACCATCATTGCCAGATACCCTCATCACTAGATACCCTCCTCAAGGTCAGTATCTTTCCCTTATTAAATGGTGGAACTGGGCCTAGGATATCTCTAAAATCTAAGGTATCTTTCCACAACTTTTCGTATGCAACATATGCATTTTATGAAAGGAAAATAAGAAAATGCCGAACTCCTCTGTGCTAACCATATATGACTTTTCACAGGAAAAATGAAAACATTGGATATACCTGATTTTACATCTTCTAACTACAGTTGACTCGGAATAACTAGTAACAAACTGTGATAGACAGGTTTACACTTAAAAGTAAATTTGAACTTTTCAATATGCAATTAAAAAAATGCAACCATCATTGCCATATGCCCTCCTCAAGGTCGGCATCTCTCCCATATTAAATGTTAGAACTGGGCCTAGGATATTTCTAAATTGTATTTTTCTGTAACTTTCTGACTGCAGTATCTGCGTCTTATGAAAGGAAGAAAGTCACCAATGGCCTTAGTAAGTTGTAATGCACCAAAATCAAGAAAGAAAACAGTCAAAGATTATAGCAAGCTAGAGCTATCAATATCCGTATCATATTCAAGGCCAAAATTTCAGCCTGGCACGACATGTTTTTGACCTTAGCTTGGCTGGAGAATACTACTTATCCAGCCTGTTTTTACAACCATCCCAATCTTTTAAAGCTCTAAATTCCTGATCTCGAAAGGATTCCCAAGTGAGCCTAGGAGCTTGATGAACTACTTCTAGTCTGCAACAAAGAGAATCAAGGAAATTGCATCTTTTGGCCTAGGAGAAAACTTCTATACCAAATGGACAGGAGTTAGAATTCAGAACTTTGAGTTAGTGAGTGAGGCGTTGGGAGCCAAAATTTTATGGAGGATGATCTAGGAAAGATCATCCAGGAAAAATGTAGATTATGGAGTAAACCTCTCAGGGCCAAACACAAAGAAAATGCTTCCAACTCGACTCTTTTCTTGGAAACTGCTCTTCCTCTTGTTCAAGCATAGGGAACTTGGTAATCAAAAAAGGAAATTAATTGTTGACCATGCATTCTCAATAGTCTGAGGTGGAGAGACTGTTAAGTTCTGGGATAATCAATTGTAGAGTTTCCAAGCATATAAAATATTCTAGGGTTAGAAATAGTTTGTGAACTACTTCTACAAAGAGCATGGGTGAAATTTAATGATTACTGGGAACACAAGCCATTGGAAGATTAGATCAGAAGAATAACAGAAGTAAGATGGAAAGCTTTGATCAGTGGCCCATATGAAGCTCTTGATCAAAGAAAGATATTGTATGGCCCATATGAATCTCTTGATCAGAGAAAGATCCTATGTAGACTGTTTCTTGGACAAGCTGAGCTAGAATGTGAAAGGCAGAGGTACCTATTTGGTTAGAGAAGGGTACTATCTTGCTTTATTCAAGAACTTTGGAGTAGAAAAATATTCATTCTGGAACAAGTTTTGGAAAAGATATCAGCATTTGGATGGGTAGTTGTCAAAAATAAACTCCTTACACGACTCTCTTTGAGGAAGAGAGTAGCAGGCCACTCCAGATATAGTGTCTTCCAACAAAATGAAGAAATGGTAGTCATTTTTTCTTTAAATGTGAAGTTGCTAAGTTGGTATGGTTGTTATGGGAAAAATAAATACCTTGCTATGGACCAGAAGGTTTTACGGTACGAAAACCATTTCAAAATTAGAATTCATCTTCCTTTACGTCAAAATACTTATAAATTAATCTGCAATATCAGTCTATTCATTTTTGGAATTTATGACTTGCCAGAAACTACGGGATATTTCAAAAGAAAACAGTTGATCCTCTTCAGATATTGAAGAAGACAGAGCTATATCCAAGAATCTGCATGAATCAAGTTCCAATCTAAAGAGGAAGAGATTATTATCCAAGAGGAAAAATAAATCATGTCAAAATGGGGTAGAACTCAACATCCATCTACCGATAAAGGACAATCAACAAGTATCAAGGAAGATCATGGAAAGCACTCAGGTATGGCAGATTTAAACTCAACTTGGATGGAGCTGCAAAAGGGAACCCAGGAAGGGAAGGAAGTTTGGGGAGTACAGAGAGATAGTAAGGGCTTGTAATAATGTCATGTATCTGAAGAATATAGGATCCAATATGAACAATCCAACATAAATGAAAGCTTAAATAAGAAAATTAACGTTTGGCATAAGCTAGGACTGAAAGAGATAGATATAGAAGGGAATTATGAGGTATATATCAATATGATGCAAAGCTCAATATTAGTTTCAGATTGAAATTTAGAAACCCAACACATGTGGGTAAATGAAGTTACTTAAGGAAAATTGACATTGAATATTTATGTTTGACAATTGGCTAACGGATGGCAGATTGGTGAGCCAAACGGGCTCTAAATCTAAAGCATTGGGAGTTAGAACTTATGATTGAAGAGACTCTGCAAATAAGTGAGGTTTCAAGGTGGAAGGAAGAATTGACAAAAATAATTGAAAAGGAAAGCCAAAACAACGTTGGGATGACAGACACTTGGAGTTTTTTTTGTTATAAGGTGTTGGCAATCTTAGGCATCTATCTATTGTCATGTTGTGGGCAATCATTAAACGATCGATGGGGCACCACCAACCTGCATTTACTGCATTCTTTTGGCTCGTAGGTACATCTAACTTTAAATGGAGACATTTGTCATCTTGCCCATCTAAATTTGCAAGGTTCTCCTGCTATGGTTTTTGTTTGTCACTCTCGATTCCACAACAATGGTTAAGCAACGAGTGGAGTCCAAAAAAAAGGCTTCCTGTGAAGGGGTTCACGGGGATTCCTATGCCAAAGCATCCCTTCTTAGCCTTGAAGGGTCAAGTCAGAAGGGGTTCGATGGAAATACATTGGATGTTTCAACAAAGGGGGAGGCAGAGAAAGTGTAATACAGCTAAAAACATCAGGCTCTACTAGACTTGACTAAAACAACAATCATATCAATGTTGATACAAGTTCGAAGTTGAATGAAAACACATGGAACTAACAGTTCATTCACGGGTTACATTAAATATACCATATCCAGAAATACATTCCAAATACATATATGGGAATATAAGTTCCCAGTATGAGCATTTATAGTGAAAACATCAAAATAAAAAGCATTTCATAACTGTGGCCAGTCTAAACAAGACCAAAAAATATCCAAGCTAAAAAACCAGCTAAAAAATATCCAAGAGCAAAAGTCTCAGACTTTGCGGAATTTAGATTCTCGACTTTTACAAACTCTCAGCCTCCCGGCTGGAACCTTCTCTCAAATTACAAATGACAGAATTTATAGAAGATTACATCAATAAATTATTACTAGACTTCTAGAACAAAAATCTCACCAAAAAGCTTTCAAATTAACTGCAAAAGATCACATAAGAGATCTGAAGTTATTCCCTTTACTAATGATTTCTTGTTTGTATCTACTCTGCCACCTCATACTAAATTTCTTCAAAATTTGGAGTTGCTAAGCCAGGTATCGATCTATGACCCAAAGTATAGGTACCCTGCTTGGAAATGATGAATTTCTTTCTGAAAATAGAACTTGATTGAATTTGTTGGATGCTTTGCTTCCAAATACTTTTCCATATGTTTATAAAATATATAAATGTTGCCTGAATATGCTAATCAGATCCTTGGAGATTTGGGATCTAATTGACCTTTTGACTGATAAAATCATATCTTCAGTCTCTCACCCCTAGATCTAGAAATGATTCAATATTACTGATTTCATGTCTAGAAAACTGGGATTACTGTATTCACGAGGAAGAAGTTTGACAACCATCACAACCATTCATATATTTCAATATCAAGAGGAAGAAGAGTATCACTGAATCCATCCATTGTCAAAAAAATTTATCATGCAAAAGTGTGCACCAAAAGTGTGCACATCATCCCATTGAAGACTATTCTATGTGTATGGCTTCATCTTACCATTTGCAATTAGTTCAATTCTCCACATGTTTGTGATGCCAATGATTTTCCAAGCTCTACGCCCTTTGGATTTTAGTCGAATGTTACAGGCAGAGAGGACTGCAAAACCATCAAAATTATAGTATTCATCTGTCGCTATTAACACTTTGCACTTAAAGTAGATCACCTGCTATGATTTGGCATTTGAACAGTCTCCTCAATGTCACTTTTTATTCCAAAGGATGACTAATATGACCCCAAGTCCGTCATTAAGACTTTCAGGTTGATCTTGGCAGAAATTAAGTTGCACCAAGTGAGCATACTAAACCCGTTTGACTTCACATATCCACGCGAGAGAGTTTTTGAACATTTGGCGATTTATGGAGACTTACCAACAGTTGGAAAGTCTGGCATCTGAATATCCCATCGACACCTCAGCATAGATGTGAATGCTCAATACTCGACTTGGTTTTGGACTGGACGCATCTGAAACTTTATTCCATATGCAATGATCAGAGTGATTGTCAATGCATTATCTTTGCAGTTGTCAATGCCTCTTGTTGATACGTTGTGCAGTCTTTTGAACCCCTGGGCTTCTCATGTGAATGACCTGTTTAATGGTGCTTCTTTGCTTGGCATGAATCAATCTCTTTGCATTTGGCGTCGGGTTTTACAATGCTGCGATTTTTCACATTGCGTGGTTTTATACCACATGCTTTGTAGGAAAATCTCTTATAGTGTTTATATACACCATTGCTCTCAAAAGCACCTAACGCATAGGGCAAAGACTAGTGCCTCTTGTGGAGTCTCTCCTTAACGCCTTGTGTATGCGTGTTGCCTTATGCTCTGACTCTTGGACTCGGGTTCGACCTTGATGATGTTTCATTGTTTGTAGTGGGCTTGAGGATCAAAACCCAATGTCTTTTGCAAAATTCAAACAAAACGAGTTTTCATAATAAAATAAATATAAAGCCTTATTTTAAAATTATATAAAATAATTCTAAAATAATAATATTTTATATATATATTTTTTTTTTACTCTTTTATACTTTTTAGAATAAAGAGTAAAACAATATCATTTTGAATAGCTATTTGGACTTTGACTCATGGAGACTTTGATTCAAATAGCAATGGAAGATTGTAAGACTTCGTCAAGTTACAAGGTTTGGTATAAGGAACACAGACCACGCTGGATGGAACATTTATAGTTTTGACAAAATTTCTTGTGGACTTTCCGGCAGCAAAGAACGAGGTTCTTCTTTACACATGCGCTGTCTGAATTTAAAAATTTAGATGGGACAGATTCTGGTACCAACAGGAGGATACACAGCAAGGGTGGGATGGACAAGAGAAGGAGGCCAAAAAGGACCTTGGGATACAAGATTAGCATGGCATAATGATGCAAAAGGTATGACTGAGGTGGGAAGAATAGGATCGAGACTCTGGATAAAAAAACGGAGTAAGGTCACAAATAACTTATTGCTAAGGGAAGGCTTTTAGAGGGGAGAGCTCGTGGGAATTGTGTCAATGGAAACTATGTAATAATAGGAGGAAAAATTAGTGGAGGACTCGGGTTAGGAGGTAATAAACTAGTGTGTACGATTGGAGGGAGGATAGACTACTAAGGCCGTCCTTTGTTCTAAGTGCACAACAATCTTTTATATTATAGGTCTCGCCCTTATGATACTTACACCACATATCAGGATGGGTGGAGAGGTATGGTCAATGGGATTGCAAGGGATAAGATGCAAAATAATGCGAGAGGTTTGGGAGGATCCGAAATTGACTTTATATTGGCCAAGACCACACGAACAAAGGATGTGGGGAACTTGTCATGCACAACATAAGAAACATTGAAAGATAGACTGTATAAGGCAAGGATGACTTCCATTAAGGGCAAGGGAGAACAAGCATCAGTCTCACTTAATGAAATAGGTTTCTCCTTCATGATAGAAAAGTAAGTCCTACTTGAAGGTGAAAGGTACCTTCATCATGGCATCAAGCCATGGTCATTCACGAAGAACGTCGTACTTAATTATTTCTAAGTTTATAATCATAGGAAGAGAGGACACAATCTTGGGCTAAAGAATAATCTTGAGAACAATGGAAAGGGAGGATAGAATTGTGGGCTAAAGAGTAATGTTCAGAGTCGTAGAGTTGATCAAATTTTTACAGATTTATTAAAACCTCTACACGCAACGTTAGTAAGAGAGAGGGTGGTTATTTACTTTTCACAACATACTCAGAGAAAGAATCTTAAGAGCAGAGCTAGTATCTACAATAGCATGTTGAATATTAAAGTTGTTATGTTTTACCTCAATGTAACAAAGGGAGTGTTATAAAAAATTATATAACATAATAAAATTATATATATATATTCTTAATATTAATATATATCAATATCAATATTAATAATTAATAATTAATAAATAGAAATGAATAATTAATTAATTAAGAAAAGTCAAGAGACATACCCTTATACTTGAAAAGGGACGATAAGAGACATACCCTTATACTTGAAAAGGGACGATAAGGATTATTTGAAGCCCTATCATTGTAATTGTAAAACATCATCAATATCATATCTTATCTCTTATTCAAATATTTTACTCATGGCTTATTCGATATTCCAAATATGTTGGTAATCTGGTTTCTTAAAAACAGTAGATGGTTTATTTTCCAACAATATTGGAAGCATTTGTGAAATCTAGAAGTGCATAAGAAGTCTTAAGGATGGTTTTGTGAAAGTTAATAATAAAGTTAGAACATAAAAGCTAGTAGTGCATAAGAAATCTTAATGCTACCTAGAAGCAAACAATAATTGAACTTGGGTGGGGAAGGTAGCAATCATTCCTCCCAACCACCCAATCCACACCATTTTTATTATCCTTCTACTCCAAAAACAATTATTATAATTATTAATTATTATTATTATTATTATCATTAATAATTATTATTATCATTATTATCATTATTATTATAATTATATTTTTTTCCAGCAAAAAAAAAAAAAGCTACTATTGATATTCATTACGAATCAAATAGTACAATGAAAATACATGATTCAAAAGGATGAATCATTTACTGTTCCTCATGGAAGTACAGAGCTACAAGAAGTATCAGGAGATATTTAATATTGTCAAAACGATCATCAGAGCTATCTATTATTATAATTATATTATATTTATTAATAATAATATTATTATTAACTTTTAACAATAATAATAATTATTATTATTATTTAATAATTGTATCTATTACAATTATTATTATTTAATAATTGTATCTATTACAATTATTATTAAAAAATATATATTGAAGGAATTCATTGAAGCGATTATTCAAGAAGTGAGTGGTGAATAATGGATTCTATATATAAGTCCAAATTTTGGATTGAGTGTCCTTATTGCGAAATGGAATTCCAATATGCGACAGTTTTTAAGAATTGTAATCGCTCTTGTCCAATATGTGGTAAATATTTTTTTATGAAAGATAATCAAGGTCAATCACAATTGCAATCGCAAATACAAAAATTGGAAGGTTAATTAGGATACTACAAGGAAAGCAATAAAACCTACAATTTTATGTAAGTAAGCGGGGCATTCTTGATCAGTTGATAGAACAAGAGAATCGTCACTTAAAAGATCAAAATCAAAAGCTGGAAAAAGCTAATAAAGGTATCAAGAAAATGTTATTAGCTAAGAATGAAGAAATATCTCGATTAAAAAATCACCATCAAGATCTTGAAGAGAAAATCAAAAAGTCTGAAGCTAACGAAGAATCACCTTATAGAAACGATGACAATCTCGAATTAGAAATAAAGCATTTAAACCAGCTCGTCATGGAAAAAGATAATAAATTGGTGCAAGTCCAAAGAAAGTTAGAAAGTCAAGAATCAGTGACATGTCGACATCAACAACAGAAGAAAGAAATCTAGCAGAAATATGATGACACTAAGAAGACACACAAGTTGGAAATCTCAAAACTCAATAACACCTTATCAAGCAATACGAAAGAAATTTTTCGACTAAAGAATCATAACAAAACATTAGTTACAAAGATAAAAAAATAAAAATAAAAATTGAAAAATAGTCGGAAGATAGATCATTCTAATGAAGACTTCGAAGGAAAAATACTATAAAAACAAGAATAAAATTAATGCCTAAGAAATCTTAATCAAGAACTAGAAGAACAAATCAAGAAGTTAACAAGGGACAAAAAGTTGCAAGATGAAAAGTTCGAGAAGATTCAGCATGATAACAATCTATTAGAGCACAAATTAGAACAAATCCAGAAGGAAGCATCCAAACTCTCTGAAAAACAAATTCAAGTTGAGGAAAAAGAAGCCAACTTAGTAAAAGAACAAACAACAAGAGGGCCCTATCGACACCCAAATTATAAAAATCATTTTGACCCCAACAGGGTCAAAATGAACATAAACAGAAGAATTATGAATTCATAAAAGAAAGAACTCAAAATCAACAAACTAAGCGGAATGCGAGAATTTCCATCCAAAAAAGCAATCAACAAACAACTTCGATGAAGATAAATCTCAGATGGACCACTTCACAAACGATGCGACATTTTTTTCTTTGGGATTCGTAACTCATATCACCTTGTTTCGTCAAGTATTAGAGTTACATATTCAGAAGATCATGAGAAGAAGTTATGAATAAGAACAAATGATAAGAATCTTCTATAATTATGCTTTGAGGACAAAGCATCTCCAAGAGGAAGGCAATGTTATATAAAAATATATATAACATAATAATATATATGAATATATATAAACATTAAATATCAATATTAATTATTAATATTAAGAATTAAGAATTAATAAATAGAAATAATTGCAGCAACAAGGATGAATGGAAGGAGGTGTGGGACTGGAAATTGGTGAGGTAGCTCAAGTAAATCCACGGTTAAATTGAGGAAGTGGGTCGCCGAATCGAAGAAGTGGATGAAGTCTTCATTTAGTCTAAGAAGCCTTCCTTGGACTACATTTTGGAAACAAGATCAATGAGCCTGCAGCAACACAATCCGAACTTAAGAATGCTTCCTTCCAGTTTGGTTGTTTTTTCTCTTATTGTATGTCTCTGTAATCTGTCAGTAGTGGTATGGACCTGGTCGTTTGGGAACTGTTGGAATAGTTATCTCTGGCATATATATAAAACCAGATTCTGTAACCCTTCAATGGTCTGTCCACTGTTTTTTTTCTTAATCTAGTCTATAACTGTTCTTGTCTAAAAAAAAAATATAGAATTAATTAATTAATTAATTAAGAAAAGTCGAGAGACATGCCCTTATAATTGAAAAGGCGCGATAAGGCTTATATAAAGCCCTATCATTGTAATTGTAAAACATCGTCAATATCATATCTTATCTCTTATTCAAATATTTTACTCATGGCTTATTCGATATTCCAAATATTTTTGTAATTTGTGTGTGAGCTAACTTTTTGTTCGACTCAGGGAGGTGAGATAGGCCTATCAATCGATAGGGATAGGAAGGTAAGAAACATAAAAATGAGGGGGTGAGTTTAGGGCCATCATAAATCTCCATGATAGGCCAATGGAGGGAAAGGAAAAATTATGGTCACCTTGTCGGAGTTATATCTACTCATTGTGAACTTATAATTATGACTTGAAGAACTTGTTAGAAAGCTTGAAACAAGGACAACAAGATGGAGAGGTTAGGAACTACGTTAGAACAAATTTTGTTGTAAAATAGGTTGTTTAAAGGAACCGAGAGAAACGGGGTACTCTAAAAACCATCTGGAGGGAAAGGAATGTGGAGTACTCGCCCGACCCAAGGAGGGCGAGGAACGTAGTCGTGAAGCCACTAAGGGAAAGGAATTCAATCTGGAATTTTTTATCCTTGATATAAAAAGGTGTCAGTGTTCAATGAGATAAATTTCAATTTAGCACAATAGATCCCTCACTAAATGAAGACATCCCTTATTAACATAATTTTTATTTGAGAGATGATTGGTAACATATTAATTTTATTCTGGCATGTAGGAGTAAGGAATTAGATTTAATGGGAACTACTTACAAGGGGCGTTAAAATCCAGTGCTCAAGGCTATTAATTTTGTGACATATTCACCTTGTCCTATTTAGGAGAACAAAAAGCTCTGATACAAATGTTCTTAGTGACACCAGAGGTAACAGAAATGTCCACTTTAATAGTGGGATAAATATTAGCCATATTCCCTTCTTCGAAGGCGGCTGGAGCAGGAATGGGATTCTTGAACCAATCAACATGTCAGGGAGGAATAAAGTCTTTGGTTTCAACTGTGTATTGGTAGGAAGGATTCTTCAGCGAAAATTTGTTCTAAGCTAAAAAGTTAAAAAAATGATGCATATTGTACCATGGGAATTCGGGAACATTAAGGGATTCTATAATATCTTCGTCTGAATGAAAAAATAGGGCACTAGAGCCTAGGGATTCAAGTACCACCATTGTATAAATGGTGCAAGCTACAGAACCACGTCAAGACCATAAATAAACTTCGTATGTGCACAAAGTTTAGATAACATAGGAAACACCTACAAATGTAGATTGGGCATAGAAGACATGCTCATATGGACATCATATGAGAATAAACCACTCTCATAAGATTGTGAACCAACAGAAGTGGAGATGTAATACATCGACATCGAATTCGGATCATCCTGAGTAACAGGGGGCAGGATCTCTTGGATGTCTTCCTCCATAGCATTAACACAGTGGATCATGTCTAGGAAGTCTCTCAACTCAAGTAGCTTAAAAATGATGAGAATAATGTATGTACATGTCACGTAAGGCACATAGATGATTGGTCCATAAGGACTCAATGCGCTTTTTTGGATTACTCGAGAAGAGTGACTTCCACAATAAGAATAAAATCACCAGAGTATAAATAATCACCAAACATTAACTCTCACAAATCTTCATCACGCATATATAACTACGTCCTAAAAGATTGTTATATTCCAAGTTAGCATCATCTACAACCTCAATGTCAATTAAAACTGTCTTACATGTTGTCTCGATGGGGCCATTCTTCCAAAATCCTTTCTTGTGGAAAGGACGAGCATCATACGGACGAAGGGTGATCATCGATGGCACAAGTTTGGGTGAACAAAGTTTATTCCACACACTAACTGACATGACACGAGTCGAAGCACCTTCATCTATAATGCAATGATTAATCACAATGTTCTTCGTTGTATCTGGGATTTGGAACACCACAGAGGGGGGAAGGTGAGGTTCAACATTACATAGATCAAAGGTCATTAACCGAGTGTCAAATGGACCAATTACTCCCAAAACAGATAGAAAAGCCTTCGGTTGCGTAGGGCAGGCCTTAAGGTCTTCTATACCTAACATAACAGAGGGGGACTGAGCTAAATGATATACAATCCTATACTAATGAGCGGCCCTTGATGAGAATGGTTAGTAGTAGCACATAGAGGTATCTCAGGTGCCCAAGGAGGCAGATCAACACTAAGTCATAGAATTTGCAAGGGTCCACTACTCTTCACTAGGGGTCACTAGTTTATTTAGGCATTAACTATGGGGGCATGATCTCCGGCGGCATCCCATATTGTTGAGTATAGGTCTGCGGGTTCACATTTGCTTACATCATATAAATCCAATTAGATGGAGTAGAAGTTAAAGCTTGATTCACGACAGGAGTGGTGGCTCAATTAACTAATCCTTGTGAAGGAAAAGAGTTATGCAATATTGTTGGTTGAGCAGTGGGAGGCGGATTAGGTTTATTATTCGGCTGACCTTTGGAAACGTTTACTTTGGTCTAGTCTACTAACTTTTTAAAATGTGGAAGCTCAAGGATGAGTGGGCAATGGTGCGTGTAATGTTTGTAAACACCACAAAGAGTGCAAGATTTATTGGTTCTCAACTTAGAGTTTTTCCTTGGTTAGGAGGATGACTGGGATCCAGGTTGGTGTTAACAACATTCTGGTTTCCCGTTATGTTGAGTTCGTACTCCTCAAGCTTTGCAATGGTGAACCTTCCTCCTGATGGTAAGAAGTAGAATGCAAAAAAAGGTAGGTTTCCAATACTGTCCAAAGCTTTGTAATCACCCGACCTTCATCAGTAAAAGGTAGGTTTCCAATACTCTCCAAAGATTTTGAATTGCTCGACCTTCATCAGTAAAAGGAAGGTTTACAATATTGTCATACTGTCCAAAGCTTTGGGATTGTCATTGCTGAAGCTAAGGCTCCCCCTCCTCTGTAATACTTATTCAATACTGTAACACTTGGGGCAAGGAATGCCACACATGTTATGGAAAACCTGACAGTAGCACCAAATATGTTGCATAGCCATAGCTAGATGAACTGGTTGTCACATAAAAACAAATTATGAATGGCACATTGCCACACAAACAATGGCTTTTCCATTCCTTCAAATTAGAGCAAACAAAGGAAGCTAAATCTCGCTTCAATGGTGTATACAAAAAGCACTAATATTCGTATAATTGAAGACGATATTAAAAACATGGCTCCTCCAGCCAAAAATTACTTATAAGACATCCAAGCAACATAATTTTGCATAATATCTGTAACTGATTCTCGAGCCTCTAATTCTCAAGCCTTCTACCATCATTGCTACAATAAAATTTGTCAACATCCTTGCTTGCCTGGTTATTAGTGTTGCATTCGATGACCGTTTAATGTGTCAAACTATTTTATGGTGTCCCATACAACATTCCTATACATTTTTTATCTTTCACTTTTGCATGCAAAGATGTTTTTAACCTAGGAAACAACTAAGTCATAATCTCCTTTTATAGATAAGATTTTGATCCCCATGTCTTTGGAAAATTCTAACCCTTGCAAAGGTGCCTCATACTCTACCATATTATTCGAAGCATCAAAATCAAGTCTAAAAGAAAATTTAAAGGTTTGATTAGATGGTGAAGTCATGACAATCCCAACTCCCAACTCCTTTCGAAACTCTAGAATATGCTCCATCAAAACTAATCCTTCATAGTTAGCTTATTTTTTCATCTATGTTGCCTCTTTGAAAGGTGTTATGAAGTTTGATAAAATTGTATAGTTTCCAAAGTTGTCTGACTCGTAAACAAATTCATTTGCAGGAATTTCGGGATTTTCAACATGAAACTTCCTAGCTTGTTCATTATATAACTTAACCAACGTGTGCTTTGATGCAAGAATGGTGGCATATGTCCAATCCATCCTTATGTCTTTAGTAACAATGAGGAAAATAATCATTTTCAACATTCCAAAAATAATTAGCCGGTAATACTCTCATGACCATTACAATGTTACCTAAATTCGCACTAAAAGAGCTTCTTGCTTTCAATTTACGGGTTGTGTGGGAACCCTCAAGCGGAATTCTCGATCACCGTAGGCATGTGTTGCATTTGGATCAGCACTCGCATCCGCTCCAGTGATCTCATTGTTCGGGCACCCTCTAACTCCTAAAAAAAGAGAGGGGAAAAGCAAGGTTGAGTTATTGATTGAATTTGGTCACTCGTAAATATCAATATTAAAATTATATTTTTTTCTTGTCGGAAATAGTTGGGGCATAACACCCTAATTTTAATCCCCAAATCATGTCTTCATCCTTGATACCAGTCCCTAGATTATGACACCTTTAAATATTTACCATATAAGACTCATATTTTAAATATTTATGCTTTGGAATAAGTGGTGTTGTCTAACACCATATGTAGAGTGAGAAGGTATATCCTCTACTTTGACTTGTTCATGCCTTTGCATCGCAAAGAAAAGAAAAAACCATTCCTTTCAAATTCTTTCACAAATTTTCGAAGGCATTGGATTATAGGCTTCAAACAAGACTATGATCAATATTTCAACCAATATGACGAGTTGAAAATACTCACAAGGCCTTATTTTTTTCATTCAGGGATATTTTTTAGCAGACTACTTAGCCGTTTTGAGTTCTTCAATTGGATCAAGGGCTCGGAGGTTCTTTAATTTTTCTGTAACAATTTTAGGGTCCTCTTGATCTTCTTCATTCTCTCCTATAAGTGTTTTGGTTCCTTTCTATGGATGATCCTTTTCTACAATCGGTATCTCATCCCCCTCCTTTTTCCTTCTCAAGTGCTTCTAGATATCTCAAAGCCTCGAATCCATTTGCTATCCTAAATGGGTTTTGTTCCTTCTAACCGGAGGGGTTCATGGACTACAAAGGCTTATCCTCTTGGGTCTTCCAACAAGTTTTAGCAAAATTCCCATACTCATGGAAAATATTGCATTTGAAGTGGCACTACTCATAATATAACTCATGTAGGGGGGCCTAGGCAACTAGTTTTAGTTGAATATTAATCCCTAGAAATGGGATCAACCATCAAAGAGTAAACAAACAAGATAAACAATAGTGGGGTGTTACAACACTTCCTTGATAAAAATTGCCATGAAGCTAGAGTTGAGTTATCATTCCTCATTTCTAATTCTTGTTCTCATGTATCATGTTCTTTTAAATAATGCTACCAATAGACGTTGACCATTCAATGAATCTACTCCATAAATGCTACCTCTTAGTGCATACGAACATTAGAGGTTTAGTAATGAACTATATTGTGTCCTTCGTGTGTATAACATCAAAGTATAGAACATGGTTGGTACCATGCACATATTTATTAAGCTAGGACATATGCAAAATATTATGAATAGCCACAAGCGATGGTAGGGATAGTCTACAAGTGACTGCACCAATCTGTATACAAATATTGAAATATCCACAATATCTAGGTGCCAACTTTCTCTGTTTTCCCAAGCACAAGGAACTCCTCTTTGGATTAACACTAAGGAACACTTTCTCTCTAACCTTGGAGCTTTGTTATAAACTTTTCTTGTATGCATAATTCTCTTTCATATCATGTGTGGTGTTCATACTTTGTTGCACATGCTTCACTATACTTTCCAATTCCTTCAAGGTGCTGCTTTGTTGAGTTAGTCATCCTTCATGCTATATTGACTAACTAGTGAATTACACTTCCATCCATATAGAAATTTTAATGATCTTTTCTTAAGAGAGTGATGATACCCATTCTTGTAGTACATCTTTTGGTATCCCAAGTGTCCAAAATATTGAACATCATGAGCTTCATGATATTAGTTCTATCTGTTCTAGCATATATGTTAAACTTCTCCATAGTAGTATTCCATCTTTAGCTAGATAATGAGTGTGTATTGGATGGTTGCGAGGAATTTTGTTCTCCTCCCCACCTTGGTTCAAATATCACTTTGTGACACTTGCTCGTTGGGAGCCAACTTTGACTATGTATTGTTGGATTAAGTATGGACTACTCAACTAGATAATGCATCTCTAGCCATACCTTGATTCTTCGGAATATTAGGTGTTGACATTCTTCCATAATAATAAAATTCTCCATATTTCATGCCTTCCTTCTTGGTCCAAATCCCCTTCCTTGACAAGTATTGATATAATTCATGATTAAGGATAGGCATACGCAGTAGCAGATTTGGAGAAAGAGGAGAACTGCATTGCTTTTTGAAAATTCGACGTTTCGATCTGTACTCCGAGATCATCATCAGTAGATCAAAATAAGCTCAAATGATTAAGGTTTCCATAGATCATGAATATATAGGTTTTCAATCTTGATGAAGAGTTAGGAGTTGTCGACTTCTATTGACTCAAAATTCATAAATAAATACATGAAAATAAAAATAAAAAAGATTGTTGAAAAACCAAGACTAGGTACCAAGCCCTGAACTTAAAGACTAAAGATGAGTATAAAAAACTCTTTATCATATAACAAGTGGCTACATGGTAGCATTACCTGCCAATGAAGAAATTTGTTGTAGACAAATGTAATAGTGGTGGTAGCATTATTTGGCTTGATAAATAATAAAGGAATGAATTTAAAAAACAATAGCCAAATTGGGTTTGGTTCACAAACTTGCAAGTTGTGAACTCATTTCTCAATTGAAACATGCATTGTCACTGCCTTGACAAATGTTACTGTCCAATGGAATGCATGTTCCACAACTTGACGCCTTTACAAATTGGAGTAATAAACATCTTCTGTGAAACTTTTCATTAATCGCATTAATTGACTAAGTGGGACTATATATTCTCATTAATGCCAATCTATCAAAGTTATCATTTTTTATTTTTTTTCAGTGTTGGCAAATTCATCAATACAATAGTTAGGGTTGTTGGGATTTGTGTTAGTGCAAAGTTAGCAAGCAACAATGGAAACTATTTATTTGAATGAATCATATTTTCAACTCTATCTATTCGACAATACAAGAGACGAAGATGTCGAGCAATATTGGTTCCTCTGCGATGTGCTATTTGGAATGCAGAGAGGATTATAGATGCAACTAGGTTGATGGAATTCCACCTGAAACTTGTCTAGAATTTCTTTACTAACATTAAATTTAAACAGTTTTAAACACAATGGAGATATTTAGTGTAAGATCATAATGCCAATCACCCCTGATGTTAGCTACCACCGCAGTAAATGAATACTAAAATGAATTTTACACATTTGTTAAATGAATGTTATATGATATATGATTTTTTTGAAGACATACATATCAGGAGGTTATGTATATGTAGCTTTGTCAAGGGAATTAAAGAATGTGATTTTCATCCTATATCCATAAAAGTCATGTGATTCCTCTGAAAGAAAGAAGCATTACAATATGTGATATAAGCTCAAAGTGCTATCACTATATTTGAGTGCAAATTAACTAATTAGGGTATGAAATAACATCACTCGAATATAGATCTAGTAAATGCGGAGAAGAAGCAGCCTCCCAAGAAACATTTCCATGGCCTATCCATACCCATTAACTTACAACTAATTAATATTACTAAATAGGATATTGTCAACCTACGTGTAAATACTAAATAAACTACCCATTGTTCGATGCTATAATGTATATCAACTACCCATTAACTTAGCATAGCTGGCCAGGGATCGCATGATTGGTTGAGCGGTGTTGCCCACTACTAGTTACCTCCAGATCGAGATCACCTACCCACGCGTCATTGTTAGGAGAAGTACTATGGGTAGGTGTAGAATTAAGGAAAAGGTATTCTAATAGCTTTTATGGTCAAGTTCTTTTTATTTGGAATAGTTTTCCATTATAAATTCATTTTCTTAATAATCAACTTTACAATAGTCAACTTTAAAATTAAAAAACAATCATATTGTAAATGTGTTCGTTTGTTATTTACTTGTTATTTGATTTCATGAAAAAATTTATATGATAATTTTGATGCGCTTTTTTATCATTTTTTTTACTTTGATTATGAAAAAGTTGGAAAGAGAAAAGGTGGTTGTTTTAGACTTATTGTTTTGTTTTAGTTGGAATAAGATTAAATACATTATTATTATTTTTTAAAACTGATTTTAAATTTTTAAATTTTATGTTTAAATGCGAAAACGTGAATTTAAGTAATTGAAAAAAATATATATATAATAATTGGTGACAAGTTTGATAGATTTGATCAACATGCAAAATGGTAAAAACCTACGGCCGAATGTAAAATATTTAGCACAAACAATTAATCTCGGTATTTTTTTCTTGGTGAAAAGTTCGTTGTTTCCTGTAGACCATACTAAAAAAATAGAATTAGACAAATCTTTTGGTTTCCTGAGGGGATGGATAACTTTACATGAGAAAGTGTGTTGAGAGATGAGTATCATCCATCATGACATGCCCGTCCTACAGTCGGCGGAGCACAAACATTTCATGGTCTACTTTTTAAATAACATAGGATTCAGTAATAAATTTAAGGATAAATAAAAAAACCGTTACGAATGGAAATCTACGGCGTTTTCTATTGAAAACAAAGAGGGGAAGACACAATGCTTCTCATGTAGCCTTGAATCACTGTAGAAAACATTGATGGCATGACATCAACATCAAATCTCCCATCTTTCGCCACTCGACATAATGTAGACGTTGGCACGAAGCTAGAACGGTCATTGAATGAAACACTAATAGCCATGCATGCAGGGATGTTGACAAGTTTTATTTTAGCAACGATAGTAGAAGGCTTGGGAATCAGAGGCTTGAGAATCGGTTACATATATTATGCAAAATTATGTTGCTTAGATGTCTTGTAAGTAATTTTTTGCTGGAGCAACCATGTTTTAAAACATCGTATTCAATTATATGAATATTAGTGCTTTTTGCATACACCATTGAAGTGGAATTTAGCTTCCATTGTTTGCTCTATTTTGAAGGAATGGATAAGCTATTGTTTGTGTGGCAATGTGCCATTCATATTTTGTTTTTTATTCAACAGCCGATTCATCTAGCTGTGCCATTCTCTTGTAGTACACAATCTTTCCTACAAGTCAATTTAGTTGCATGATTAGAAACATTTCATAATTTTTCAAAACACATTCTTATACATAAAGACATAAGTCACATAGTCATGCAACTATCTTAGCCAATGATTCAACACAACATTCATCCATATCACGTATACGGTAACTTCCTAGATGCCTTCCATCTCTACCAGAACATTGTTAAGAGTGTGCACTACTCCCAACATGTCAGCAAAGAGGTTTCATTCTAGATAAGTAGCAATGGGATGTTGTATAGTACCATATGCCACTTACCCATTACTTGCATATTAGTAGTATCTTGTTCATTAATGCAATTTTTCTAACATGCATGATATACATCCTAACTCTAGGAACATAAGTATGTACACGACCAAACAATATCATTTAATTAATTAGATATACAATAAATGACAATTCAAATACTTATCTTTGTTTGGTTGTTGGGTGGACTCCCTCTCAATCTTTGCTTCCTTGCAAGAACTATTGGAGTGTTCTCCCTCTTGATATTTTGCCTCCTTAACCAATGCTGAAAAGGGATGAGAGATTCTCCATAGATTATTGATATTTTTTTTTTTTTTTTCGAAGTCCAACTCTGTAGTAGCTTCTTCTACTCCTTTCATGTAATACTGAAATTCATCTCTAGTTTCACCTTATGAGGTGGAACCTTCTGAATGAACCCATGTAACTAGTTACCTTGATTACAATACATATTCTTCATCACTTGAATATTCTTCACTTTCTTCTCTGGTTCTCTTTCTTGCAGGTTCATCATTTTCTGCGGTGTGAGCATGGTGTCTTTTCTTGTTGGTCTTCTTCTTATTGGAGCCACATCTATTTATGGGACAAACTCTGGAGTAGTGTCCCTTCTCATCACATGTATAGCATCTAATGTTAGATAGATATTTTATGGATCTTCTAAAGTTCTCCCTCTAACTCTGGTGACAGTGTTTACTCTTCTTGTGATGAGGATGCTCCCTCTTGTTGTTGTTCTTTCCGGTGTGTGCTATGCAAGCCTGGTCTTCATTACCCATCTTTTCTTCTTGAATTACAATTCTAGCTTCTTCCTGTGAGCACTCCTCCCACAGCCTACTGAAGGTGATCAACTTTGTTCTTGCACAGATTCCTTGAATGAAGGAATCCCATGACCTAGGAAGACCATTCAAGGTGGTCATCACTATTTCTTCATTCTCTATATCTTCTCCCACAGCTTCAAGTTGTTCCTTTATCTAAGAGACCCTTGTAAAGTAGGACTGCATGGTCTCTGCATTTTTTATTTTGACATTAATTGTTGCATTATAGACGAAGGTGCTTTGACTTGTGTCATGTCAGTTAGTGTGTGGAATAAACTTTCTTCACCCAAACTTGTGCCATCGATGATCACCCTTCGTGCGTATGACGGTCGTCCTTTCCAGGATAAAGGATTACGGCAGAATGCCCCCACTGAGACAAAAAGTAAGACAGGTTTAATATTGAGGTTGTAGATGATAACTTGGATTATAACAATCTTTTAGGACACAGTCATATATGCATGATGAAGGTGGTTGCCTCTTCAATTTTTCGTACCATGATGTTGCCTCATGATGGGAAAGTTGTTACCATCGACCAATTAACCTGATATGGTCCTAAGTATCAATTGCATCTATACAACGCTTTGCCTACTATTTAGGGTAGTCAATCCATTACTTATTTTTCTAATGTGTGTCTCAAAATTTAAAAAGATTATACCTTGCTCGGAACATATCATGGTCCCCCCTATGTTTGTACTTCCCTGTAGTTCTAGCATGTGTACGGTTACCTTGGATAAAAAACTATTGCAAATCCACCGCAATGTGGAGCACCTACTCACTACATGGGAGAGCCATATACTTCTGCTAGTTAAATGCCTTCTTGGGGAAGCTATCTTGCCTCTGGTTATCCTATTTCTTAAATCCCTCTAGTTTTCCCTCCCCTAGGGGTGGTTGGGATGACCATGATGGCCACATTAAACCTTCCTAATTTTACGTTTTGTATCCCCGTTTGGTACTTGAATTCCCCCAACCCCGCGCCAACACCTAAAGTGGTTTTGACTATGGCACGACTTATGACTTTTCCATAAACGCCAAATGTTACGGCACAACATGCACCTATTGTTTCAACTACACATGGGAAAGCAACCAGGGCCGGGTAAAAAATTATAAAGTTGGGAGCACCAATACTCTTGGACAAGCCATGGCCACACTGACCACCATGCCTAGAGTTATCCCTCCTTGTGCTTTGTGCAACCTCACTGGCCATGCTATCAATAAATCTCATCACTCCCAGATTTGTGAGAGCTAATGTTTGGTGACTATTTATACTCTGATGATTTTATTCCTATTGTGGAAGTCACTATTCTTGAGTAATCCAACAAACACATTGAGTCCTTATGGACCAATCATCCATGTGCCTTATGCCACGTGTATAGACATTATTCACATATTTTTTAAGCTACTTGAGTTGAGAGACTTCCTAGCCATGGTCCACCGTGTTAATGCTATGGAGTAAGAGATCCAAGAGATCTTGCCCCCTATTACTCAGGATGATCCGAATTCAATGTCGATGTATTACATCTCTACTTCTGTTGGTTCACTGTCTTATGAGAGTGGTTTATTCTCATCTGATGTCCATATGAGCATGCCTTCTATGCCCAATCTACCTTTGAAAGTATTTCCTATGTTAGCTTATCTTTGCGCACTTATGGAGTTTATTTAGGTACTCAATGTGGTCTTGTACCCTCCATTATTTAGAAAAGGGTAGTACTTGAATCCCTGGGCTCTAGTGCCCTAGTTTTTCATTCAGATGAAGATATTATAGAAGCCCTTAATATTCTTGAATTCACATAAGACGCTATGCATCATTGTTTTAACTTTTTAACTAAGAACACATTTTCCTTGAAGAATCCTTCTGACTAATACGCAGTTGAAACCAAAGACTTTATTCCTCCTGGACGTGTTGATTGGTTCAAGAATTCTATTCCTGCTCCAGACACCTTCGAAGAAAGGGATATGGATAATATCTATCCCACTATTAAAGTGGACATTTCTATTACCCCTAGTGTGACTGAGAACATCCTTATTGGAGCTTTCTGTTCTCCTAAATAGGACCAAGTGAAAATGTCACAAAATTAACAGCCTTGAGCACTCCATTTTAACCCCCCATAGTAAGAGTTCCCCCTTAAATCTAATTCCTCCCTCCCACATGACATAATAAAATTAATATGTTACCAGTCATCTCTCATTTAAAATATGTTAATTAAGGATGTTTTCATTCAGAGAGGGAGCTACTGTGCCTATGGGTAGATTGAAGATTATCTTGGTGAAGACTAACACCTTTTTATCTTAGGGATACAAAATTCCATATTGAATTCCTTGCCCTTAGTGGCTTCGCGACTATGTTCCTCGCCCTCCTTATGTCAGGTGAGTGCTCCTCGTTCCTCACCCTCTTGAGTACTCTGTTTCTCTTCGTTCCTTTAGTTTTACAACAAAATTTGTGCTAACGTAGTTCATAATCTATCCATCTTGTTGTCCTTGTCACAATCTTTCTGACAAGCTATTGAAGTCATAATTCTAAGTTCACAATGAGTAAATATAACTCCGACAAGGTGACCATAATTTTGCCTTTCCCTCCATTGGCCTATCATGGAGATTTATAATGGCCCTGAACTCATCCCCCTCTACCCTACCTTGTCTTTTTATGTTTCTTACCTTCCTATCTCTATCGATTGATAGCCCTATCTCACCTCCTTTTGTTACATCCAGTTAAAACATAACAACTTTAATATTCAACTTGTTGCTATAGATCCTGGCTCTGCCTTTAACATGTTAGTTTTTCACAATTTAATCAATATTAATCTAGGATCTTATTGAGAGAATAACAAGCACAACATAAACACAAGAGACACAAAGATTTTCCTCAGGGAAACCATAAAGGATAAAACCCCACAACTTCCTAAGAGATAGAATGAGCAACAGTACAATAGCATAAAAGTAAACCCCAAATATAAAGATGGTCTTCAGCAACTTCTCTCTTCTCCACTTGTGCGAACTCGTCCTCTCTCTCTCTCACCAATGCGAATTGAGTGAGTGAGTGAATGATCCAAATGAGAGAGGCACCCTCGCTATTTATACTTTTACTTTCACTTGACCTTTACCCCAAACAGGTCGGCCCCTAGATGTACCTGACTGGGTCGACTTCTCTAGGAGAGTCTAATAACCCATAAACAACTTAACTCTGGGGTCTAATTCCCCGACATACAAAGGAGGGTTAACCTCAATGAATTTACATGACCCAAATACAATAATGACTTCTCCGACCAAAGGAATAAACATTTCCATCGGAGGTACAATAATAAAATACAAATACAATATAAAATATACAAGTGAATATCTTCTGAAATTACAATTACATTAACACTGCCTCTTAACTAGGAAGGTATTCTCTAGACACAGACATCAATTCATATAGACACAAGTCTTCAGTGTTGGATCATCATCAAAGCTGGATCATCATCGTCACGACTGCCGCTATCCTCATCATCTCGATCATCAATCTCCAATCTACTCGTGATAGGAAGTCCTACAGAGCCAACCCTTTTTCATGTTGGATGTAGGCCTAGCCTCCATGTAGGTATTCATCATCTCTGCGGGCAAGACATCAAGTAGGCAAAGCTCAGGACTTAATACATTGCCTCTGCAAAACCTGTGCACATCTCAGGACTGATTACATTTCCTTGCAAAACCTGTGTACATCGCAGGACTGATTACATTGCCTTGCAAAACCTGTGTACATCGCATTACATTGCCTTGCAAAACCTGTGTACATCGTAGGACTGATTACATTGCCTTGCAAAATATGTGTACATTGCATGACTGATTACATTGCCTTGCAAAACCTGTGTACCCTACTGTCACCTCATCATGTCCAGATCATCTCATCGTCAACAGAGAACAACCCAGATGCATGTCCTAAGTCTATCGGCATGGGAAGACATATCTACAACCATGCAAGACTGGATCATATGCATCTGTGTCTTCCAAAGTCATCACTTCCCCCTGGAAGGAACCTCGATCTAGAATACACTAAGCTTCTCTTTGAAGTACTCAAAATTCACTCAGGCCAGTGGCTTGGTCAACACATCGACTATTTGCTCGTCCGTCACAATATACTAGAGCTTCATTGCTCCTCTCTGCACCATATCCCTGATATAGTGATACTTGATCTCGATGTGCTTCCACTTGTCATTGAACACCGGGTTCTCAGACAACTTCACACAACTCTAGTTGTCGCAGAATATACAAGTCGTATCCAACTAGACATCAAATAAATCAGACAATAGATTCCTCAGCCATACTGCCTCACAACTAGCCGAAAGAGATGCAACATACTCTTCTTCGGTTGTACTCAATGCCACGTAGGACTGCTTCCTGCTAAACCAAGAGATCACACATGATCCCAAATTGAAGCAACACCTTGAAGTGCTATCCTATCAATGGCATTGCCTACCCAATCCGAATCAACATAACCCTCCATGTTAATCTTTTGATTCGCATCATACTTGAGCCCATAATCAACCGTACCCTTCAGGTACCTCAGAATATGCTTTGTAGCAATCAAGTGAACATGTCTCGAATCTGTCAGGAACTGGATCAAAGTGTTCACAACAAAGCAAATATCTGGTCTCGTATTCGTCAGGTACATCAAAGATCCAATCATCTGACGATACATCGTGGCATCAACTGACTCTGATGAACATCACTCAATACCTTCAGGTTCGATGCCATAGGTGTAGCCATGGCCTTGTAAGTCCATCATCATGAATCTCTTCAAGATCTCCACTGCATACTTCCCTTGTCCAAGGAAGATTCCATCCACACTCTGCCACGCCTCCATGCCTAGAAAATTGTGCATCATACCCAAGTCCTTCATCTCGAACTCGACAGTAAGCTTCCTCTACGTGTCAGCAATCAACCCATCCTCACCTGTCACAAAAAGATCATCTACATAAAGTAGAAGTATCACTAGGTTCCCTTCCTCAACCTTGTAGTAAAGGTTGGAATCCGCTTTACTCTTGGTAAATCCCAAACTAGTCAGGAAGTTGTCTATCCTGCCGTACCACGTCCTGGTTTCCTGTTTCAATCCATACAAGGCCTTCTTCAATTTGCACACACGAGTCTCCCTGTCATGTGTCTCAAATCCAAGTGGATGCTCCACATACACTTCCTCTTCCACTACAGCATTCAAGAAAGTTGTCTTGACATCCATCTGGTGTACCTTCCACTTCATCACTGCAGCCAGAGAAAGTACTGATATGATGGAAGTGTATCTGGATACAGGTGCAAATGTCTCTTCGTAAACTATCCCTTCCTTCTGAGAGAAGCCACGTGCCAAAAATCTTGCCTTCTGTTTTTCTATGCTACCATCGGCAGCATGCTTGATCTTGTAGATCCACTTGGAAGTCACAACAGACTTCCCTACTGGTCTCAGGACCACATCCCAGACATCATTCTTCATGATCGACTAGTACTCCTCGATCATGGCATCCTTCCATTCTTTCTTCTCAGTTGCTTCCTCATAGTTGGAAGGTTCTTTGTCAATCACGTCACACAGCAAGGCTACATAGCTGGAGTATGTCCTCGGTCTCTTGTTTTCTCTGTGCAATCCTTCTGGAGCGCCATATCTCTATGCATCCCAAATTGCCTCTTGTACCCATGTTGGTTTCCTCTTGTGGGAGTTCTTCTCACGGGGTGGATCTACAGGTTCCTGTGGGTCTTCTATCTCGCGGTCTTCGTCTTCTTCTGGGGTTGCTTCATTCATTGTTGTGTCTCGGATCCTGGTGCTTATGGTTCTTCAATGTCTTCAATAGGTAGCTTTCTAGATTTTTTGTAGGTTGATTCTTCATCAAATGTCACGTCCCTGCTGATGTCGATCTTCTTGAACCCTGGAAAATATATTTTGTAAGCCTTAGAGCTTTCACTATATCCCACGAATATGCCCTTCTTTCCTCAAGGATATAGCTTCGTCCTCTTCTCTTTCGGAATATGTATGTACACCGGGAAGCCAAATATTCTGAGATGCCTGACTTCTGGTTCCTTGCCGGAGAAAGCTTCTTCTGGTGACTTTTGTCACGTACTCTATGTGGAGTACGATTCTGTACATACATGGTTTTCCTCGCAGCTTCTTCTCGTAGATGCATAGGAATATCCTGGTCATGAAGAATCGCTCTTACTGCTTCCATGATTGTTCTATTCTTCCTTTCTGCAACTCCATTCTGTTGCGGATTATATGGAGTGGTCAACTCCCTCTTAATCCCGGAATCTCTGCATAATTTCTTGAATTCTTCTGATGTGAACTCTCCGCCATTATCTGACCGAACAGTCTTGATTTTCTTCTCTGTGTGGTTCTCGATCAAGGCTTTGAATTTGGCCTTGAACTTGTTGAATACCTCATCCTTGTTTTCAAGAAATATATCCATGTCTTCCTAGAAAAACCATTAATGAAAGAAACATAATATACATACCCATTCAATGAACTGGATGACATTGGACCACATACATCTAAGTTGATGATTTCCAAGATTCCTTTTGCCTTGCTCTTGCTGCTTGGAAATGTCTTCTTTATGTTCTTTCCTTTCGCACATCCTTTGCAAATGCCTTCATGCTTTGCCTGGATTTTTTGAAGACCCTCAACTGCTTTGCTTGCAAGTGATAGTGCACTATATTGCACATGTGCAAGCCTTATATGCCATAGTTCACTTGGCTCTACTGAGTCATGGACTAGGGCTTGTTCAGGTTGGCCCTTCAGTTTGTATAAACCTCCCTCTTGCTCTCCAATCACCACAGCATCATCTATGGTCTTTCCCTTTGGGCACATAAGAACTTGGCCATCTACAAAAGCAACCCTCATACCTTTAGCATCTAAAGCTGATATGGAGAGAATATTCTTCTTTAGTCTTGGTACATACAAGACATGTTTCATCTTAATAGACTTTTCAGAGTCTAGCTTATAAGAGGCTTCACCACTTCCTTTTATGGGATACTGGTAGTCATCCCCAAGTTTCACTTTGTGGGGTGACTCATGTTCAAATAGGTTCACAAAGGATTCTTTGAATCGTGTCATATGCTTGGAATCCCCACTATCTATGAGCCAATCATTGCTTACGCGTGTGACAGTGCCTGTGAGCGCTGAAATTATAACATATTCTTCATCACTTGAAGAATCTTCACTGTCTTCTCTGGTTCTCTTCCTTGGAGGTTCATCATCTTCTGCAGTGTGAGCATGATGTCTTTTCTTGTTGTTCTTCTTCTTGCGGGAGCTACTTTTGTTCTTGGGACAATCTCTGGAGTAGTGTCCCTTCTCATCACAAGTAAAGCATCGAATGCGAGATAGATATTTCTTGTAACTTCTGAGGTTCTCCCTCTGGTTCTGGTGGTGGTGTTTACCCTTCTTATGATGAGGATGCTCCCTCTTGTTGATGTTCTTCCTGGTGTGTACCGCGAGAGCCTGGTATTCGTTACCCATCTTTTCTTCTCGAGCTACAATTCAAACTTCTTCCTGTGAGCACTCTTCCCATAGTTTACTGAAGGTGATCAACTTTCTTCTTGCACAGATTCCTTTAATAAAGGAATCCCATGACCTAGGAAGACCATTCAAGGTGGTCATCACTGTTTCTTCATTCTCTGTATTTTCTCCCATAGCTTGAAGTTGTTTTTTTATCTGGGAGACCCTGGTAAAGTAGGACTGCATGGTATCTGCACTATGTATTTTGACATTCTTCAAATGGTTCCTCAATGTCATCTTCCTATTTATATTCCTCCCTTCAAATAAGGTGGTCAAGGCATCAAACATCTCTTTAGTTGTCTTTAGAGATGACACATGTGGTATGAGATGGTCCTTGATAGAATCTGCAATGATTCTCTTAGCCTTAACCAGGTTCTTCTTGTGTAAGGCTTTGGCCTCATCTCCCTCTGGAACTGGAACCTCTTCACTCACATAGGTGTCCAAATCATTCTCTTGTAGGACAAGCCCAATCCTATACTTCCATGCTCATAAGTTATCAGCCCCTTCAAGCTTATCCTCAAGCTTGGTGTGGTGAGACATCTTTAATGAGAAACTCAAATGGAAATAGAAAAGCTTTCAGGTCTTACCACTTGATTTGCTGAAATTGGATATGGAGCTGGCCAGGGTTTGACAGAGAAATCCTAAAAATTCAAACTTGGAATTTGAAATTTTGTCTGGATGGAAATGTGCGCTTGATTGAGGCGAGCAAGCTGGTACCCTTAGTTTCTAAAGATTCCAAAACTTTACCCTTGAAAATTGACTTGCAAATTTTGGATCTGCAGTTTCTAGTCCTTTCTGGTTTTCTAGTTTTTTCGGTTGAGAGTCAAATTAGGGTTTGACTTTTCGGGAGTTTTAGCCAACCAAAAACTTCGATCTTGGTCTCTAAATTTCGATTTTGATGAGGATCATCTCCCTATGCTGAAATCACTCCAAAATTCCACTTATGTGAAAAGCCCTAATTTCCCGCAGCAGTGACAGGCCAAAAAGTGAAAATACTCAGAATCAACTTCTGCTTTGACAGAAAGATGCACCTTCCTTAGGCGAGTTAGCCTAGCCTCCTTTTGTTGATGATCTGTGGAGAGAAATCCAAAAAATAAGAAGGCCTAGATTCCGTAGCTACACAGTGTCTTCTTCTCAAGTTAGCTCTGATACCATGTTAGTTTTTCACAATTTAATCAATATTAATCTAGGATCTTACTGAGAGAATAACAATCACAACATAAACACAAGAGACACAAAGATTTTCCTCGGGGAAACCATGAAGGATAAAACCCTGCAACTTCCTCAGAGATAGAATGAGCAACAATGCAATAGTAGAAAAGAAAACCCCAAATATAAAGATGGTCTTCAAGAGCTTCTCTCTTCTCCACTTGTGCGAACTCCTCCTCCTCTCTCTCTCTCTGATGCGAATTGAGAGAGTGAGTGAATGATCCAAATGAGAGAGGCACCCTCTCTATTTATACTTTTACTTTTCCTTTACCTTTACCCCAAACAGGTCGACCCCTAGATGTACCTGACTGGGCCGACTTCTCTAGGAGAGTGTAATAACCCATAGACAACTTAAATTTGGGGTCTAATGCCCCGACATACAAAGGAGGGTTAACTTCAATGACTTTACATGACCCAAATACAATAATGACTTCTCCGACCAGAGGAATAAACATTTCCGTTGGAGGTACAATAATAAAATACAAATACAATATAAAATATACAATTGAATATCTCTCGAAGTTACAATTACAAACATAACATTCTCTCTTTGAGTATGTCGTGAAATGTAAATAACCACACTCTCTCTTACTAACGTTGCTTGTCGAGTTTTCAATAAATTTGTAAAAATTCAATCGACTCTTTGACTCTAAACATTACTCTTAAACCCATGATTGTGCCCCCTCTTTCTATGGTCATAAACTAATAAATAATTAAGTACGAGTTACTTTTCAATCATGAAGGAGAGACCTATTTCATCAAGTGAGACTCATACGCATTCTCCCTTTCCCTCGATGAAGTCATTCTTGCCTTATACAACCTATCTTTCAATGTTTCTTATGTTGTGGATGGCAAGTTCCCCACTTCCTTTGTTCATGTGGTATTGACCAATATAGAGTCAATTTTGGATCCTCCCAAACCTCTCACATTCTTTTCCATCTTATCCCTAGCAATCCCATTGACCAGACCTCTCCACCTAACTTGATAAGTGGTGTAAGTATCATAAGGGCGAGACCCGTAATATGAAAGAATGCCATGCATTTAGAACAAAAGATGGCCTTAGTAGTCTATCCTCCCTCCAATCCTACACCCTCCTTCATTGCCTCCTAATATGATTCCTCCACTCATTTTTCCACCTATTATTACCTAGTCTCCCTTGGCACACTTCCCACGAGCTTTCCCCTCTCAACGCCTTCCCCTTAGCAAAATTTCTTTGTGACCTTACTCCTTTCTTTATCTAGATTCTCGATTGTATTTTTCCCAACTCAGTCAGACCTCTTGCGTCATTATACCATGCTAATCTTCTATCCCAAGCTAGTATTTGGCCTCCTTCCCTTGTCAATCCTGCCCTTGCGGTGTAACCTCCTCCTTGTAATCATCCCATGTTGTTTATGACTGCCTTGGTAGCTTCCTATATTGCTTGTTACCCCTCATTTTGTCCTTTTTTTCTACCCAGTCCCTTCCTTGTGGATTTCCTCTCGTGTGCTCTACTTAATGTATATGCCCTTCCCTTTGCTTCTCCCTCCTTTAGAACAATTCCTCATGGATTATCCTTCTCTGGACAAGTTTGACCCTTTCCCTAGCCATTTTAGGGGCTCCCCTATTGATCCGATTCTTTCTCTCTCATTCCTCCCACCTCAACCCACTCAAGGCACATGCCTATTGTATTTCTTTTCAATCCTCTCATCTTTGATGATTAATTGGCACTAAGTTGTTCTAGTTGGAGGTGTGGTACCCACTTGAGGTATTTGGTCCCCTATGATGATTGATCATAATTTTCCTTTTGTTGGTCCCCTAAGTTGATTCTCTTCGTTGGCACCTCCTACAAATAACTTATGTATGGACTCCTTGTCCAATTATTCCTTGTTTTCCAGGTTTGTTCTTTTCTCGTTTGTTCCTTCGCCTCCTATCCTCCCAAGGGAGTGGATGTAACCCTTTCTTGCCCCTCTTGATTAGCTCGAGGAAATCAATCCCTTTTACGTCATAGGTTTGTGGTTAGCAGGTTTGTAGAATTATCTTCAATGGTTTCCAGATGTTCATGGCAAACATAGGCATCACACCCTTTTCCTTGTGACGTGTACAGGTATATGCAAGTATCGCATCCATTACCTCATGATTTTGGTTCACAGTGTAGCTATTTAATTAATTTCTACTATTTATCTCACTTTCTTGTTATCATTATACATTTCCATGTTAAAGTTGATCTCTCATTCAAAGGATGATTACAATGTGATTTGAAACTAAGGCTTACGCTTGATAATAACAATAATAACAATAAAAATCTAATTTATGGTCACTACAAATCCAAAGACCAAATTGGTGTATGAGATCCCTTTGTTTGTGGAACAAGGGATCCCCTCTGCGCAACAATTTGATTGTTAAAGCTTACGGATGTGTACATACCCTACCCCTTAAAGATTTGAACGTGTGATGTCCCATGAGGAAACACATGTTCTTAACCCTTAGGCCTACTCAAATGTATTCTTGCATGCTTAGTCGTAATGAAGGGTTTTGATTATTTAATTTATTTTTTACAAGAATTTGTAGGCTTTCCTACTTCACAAGTACATCACCACGCTACTTCGATTTTGCCATAATAATAATAATATTTTAAGGCCACAACTAAAATAGACACCAATTTGATGTATGAGACCTTTTTGTTTGTGGGACAAGGGACCCCCCTCTATGCAACGATTTAACTACTAAAGCCTACGGAGGAGTACATACTCTAGCGCACTTCAGATTTGAACCTATGACCTCCTAGGAGGAAACGCATGTTCTTAATCGTTAGGTCCAGTCAGGACAGTATGAATGTTAGAGAGACTCCTAGTTATCCTTCGATGCACTTCTTTTACTACAACTTGTCTATCAAAGATTCAAACTTATATTAGAACCGAAACAAACACTCTAACTTATTGTTGGACTACAACCCAATGATTAACGTCAAACTTTCTACCATTAAATATCTATTTACACCGATAGGTGTTTATATCTTTGAATCTGGGGTGGACTAACATCTATTATTTTATTAGATTGCATGAGGATGAGACAAGTGTACTGTCCAAATTGATTTTATGACAGTCATTCAAAATTCAAAACAGACAATTATAAAAGAAAAAAGAATATAAAAAATAACTAGTAGTTGATGCATGGATAACCGATAACTAATGCATGGATAACTCTTAGTCGATGTATGGATAATGGGCTTTGTGGCAGACAATAAGCAACATATAACTCATTACTTATTTGTGACAGTTAACTTGTGGCCTATTGACAACAAACAACATATAACATATTACTTATTTGTGACACTTAACTTGTGGCCCATCGATGTTCACCGACCACGAATTAAGTGGTTGTGCTAATTTATATTTGGGTGAAAGTTTGTTTATTTTTTTTCTCACTAAAACGATTAAGATTATATTAAAAAGAAGGCTGCGACCGTAGCCTAAAACGACCAAATTACAATTTTCCAAAGAATTAAAAGTATATATATATATATATATATATATATATATATATATATATTTAACTGAAACAGCTAAAATGTATTGAGAAAAAAGAAAAAAAAATGAGTGAGTCATGGCCAAGGCCAAATCGACTGAGTACATTACTCGGGAGATCTGTATGAACTTTGCTTAGTGTTCTAGAATCTTCTCAGATTGATGTTGGCACTAATGGTGAACATGATATGTATTCTGATTGTGAATAGGATTATAGTGAAAAATAATGAAAGTTTGGGTATTATCTGCTCAGTTACCGGTTCTCTGTAGTCGATTCTCTATATGCATAGTTTTCCTTGTAATGTTGAGCAATAGAATCGTTTGGAGTTTAAACAATCTGAATATCATACTTTGTATCAACGTTCACCTCGTTCCGCTCCGCCATGACTTGTGTCCAGTTCACAACTTGATCCATTGGATTCAGATGGAGGAAAGTGTTGGATATCAATTTCAGTATTCGTTGAGGTCGAAGGGGTGATTCCGTTCTTCACCAATGTGACTGCCACATTATGTGTTGCGGTTGATTGATTCTTGATTTGCATTTGATAACAATTATTACTAATTACTGCTTCTCATACTGGTTGTCGGATCTCTCACTAAGTGCCTGTCATTTTGAATATCGATTGTCTTGTTGGGCCTACGAATTGCCTTTTTTGGTCTCGGGGGATGTGGTGGTGATCTGTTTCCCAAGTTGAAAACTCAGTTTTTCCAGGTTCTAAATTGGTTCCTACTTTTGCTTCCATGTTTGCCTCATGGTTCAGATTTCTTGCGATGTGAAATGCTTTGAATTGGTTGAATGAGCTTGTGATTTTCTGAATCCAACGGATAATCCGATCAATTGCTAGATTATTGTAGTTTGTGTGCGAGTTGAAGCCTTTGAAAATGCACAAGATTACAATAAAATATTCTTTCCTTATCAATTCTTGAGAAAGAGAATGCGCCCAACTATAAATAACTTGATCTCTGCCTTAGAATCTCCAACAAAATTCAATCCCTGTTTAGCAACTCAACAAAATCCTTCGCAATGAAGCACACAGTGATAGATCTGAATTATCTATCCAAGAAATTGACAAGGATGGATAGATTTCACCGTCGATATCAATGTTGGCTAGGCAATCACCCTCAACCCTAAAAGGATCTCAGAGCTCTCAAAACCAATTCTCAATCAACAATAACAATCCATCCTAGTAACTCACTTTATCCTTCTTTTATAACTGTGACATTGCATGCCCTAAATTTTGTATACCCAAGTTACTTTTCTCTTCTATTTTTCAGTTGAGTTGCATGAATCTCACTTGTTGCATGGATGTATATTTGCATGCATGCATCTCACTTTTGCATGCATGCATGCTTACACGCTCTTGAGCTATGGCTCGCATGCTCTGCATGTCATTTGTTCCATTTGATCAAAACGGAACATTATATTTTAGTTATTATATATATTATACACTATTTTTATATAGATTGTATTTTAATATATATAAAATAAATAATAAAAATAAAAATAAAAAACAAAAAATAAAATAAAAAAACACATATTTGAACTTACATGAAACTATGAAGTCTACAACATGAAACCGTGAAGTCTTCAAACCCTCATTTCATGGAAGAAAGTGTAATTTTGGCGCTTAATCGAGATATTTTGAGGCTTTGGGGGTAATCTTTGGGTTTAGTTTTGGAGATTTTGAGGCTTGTATGTCAAATGCCCTTATTTGCAGTGTGCACGCCAACTATTTTACAGAAAAATTGAAAGAAATTGGGCTTCCTCAAATTAAATAAGAGTTGGTTGTGTTCGAGGAAGCCCCTTGGATTATTTCTCTAGTTTCAGACCTCGGATTTCCAGTAATGATAGCTTGGAGGCATTCATCATAGCAGGTGATAGCTATTCAAAATATGGTGAGCATGTTTATTCTCAACAGCGTTAAATGTTCTAAAATTGAATATCTATAGTGTCCCATACTTTGAAAGGGATTTTTTAGGGATAATTTTTAGTCTACAAGGGATTTTAGTTTATCCTAGTTTCTACACACAAGATAAGGTTAATATTTTTCAGATGGTTGCCAAAGTCGAGGTTTATATTTACACATCTTTAAGCATTTTGAAATTTTGTAACAGTTTATTGCATCTTAGTGCTTTGGGTGTTAGAGTTATTGGATATGGGGCACCAACTTTACCGCTCTACCCAAGCTATGGGTTAAATTTTTTGGGCAAATCTCACCAAGAACCTCAAATACGAAACTTCGACGCTTATTAGACGAACATCAGCAGTTGAGGGGAATGTTAAAAGGACAGAGTTTTCCTCTTCATGTGTTTCACAATCTCAACAACACGCTCCCTCGAGCCCAACTTCCGCACATTCACGCAGAGGACAAACCGGAAGACACAGAGAAGGAAGGCGTATTCTTCGATTCAGTGTTGGCGCGCATTGATCTATCACCGAATCCGTCCGTTTTGCGCGGATCCGACTCATTGTTTGTTTCCTGGCCGTGGAATTCGCGGAGCAATCGAGCTCGGGCACTACCATGGTTCAAATTCGCTCCTTCCCAATTAGGTATGTCAATCTAATTCTTTCTTTGTTCGTTCGGCTCCTTGCTTGGTCTCTTTTGCCTCGTTCGATCTCCAAGTCCAAAATTTTATATTTTGAAATTTTATGTTTTTGGGGTTTTGTTTATTTTTTTTCACTAGTTCAAAATTAGGGCACGGGCAGCTTCCGAGCCACTGTGGCTGATGTATCCCATTCGTTCGTTTTAGCTGTGCAATGTTGTTAAGGATCATTATTATTGGATGTCATGGTTTTATGTTCGAGTCCTGTAGCGTTCCGAGTGTTTGTGTAGCTCGACTCATGTAATGAGTTCCTTAGTTTCAGTTGTGTGGATTTGTTTGGGCTCACTGCGGGTGTGCCACGAATTAGAGACTGCATAGTGGTGAGTAGAGCGTGGTGTTCCAGCTGTTGGAGGATTGCTGATTTTGTCATCAGTTTAGGGGTCCTCTATTGTACTATGAGAATGCGAGTGGGATTGAACTCGAGACAACTGGTTGGCAAACCCTGGAATATTTCACCCGACGTGATAGAGGCCTGAGTACCTCATGCTGTTAGGGCCCACGAAACATATGGTGTGTGCTATGAAGCATGCCCGTTGAACCTAATTATTTCATATCGTGACCCCTAGCTGGTAATTGCAACACATTAACTTCTAGAGATAACGGACTCTGGTTATGCGAATGTGTCTACCCCAAGCCATTACGTGAAATAATAGTCTTTCGTAAGTTAGGCTCTGAATTTCAGGCACAAGAGAGGCAAGTGATAGATTAAAGATGCTTTGCAAGTTTATCACATTCACTTTCCAAGCTTACACACAACCTAATGCTTTGAGAAAGCAGCGATATTACCCAAATTGGCTTTTCCAATTTGGACAATAAGAAATATTTTAAGGGTCAATGTTTATCTTGTTAAATTTTTATAATAGATCTGATTTGATAGCAGTAACAGTCTTTTTCAAATTTTTAGCAGACTTCTAGCATTTAGTTTGTAAACTAGCAGTAGACAAAATAATCATCCACAAGAACACAAAGATTTTTACCATTGGGAAACCTTTTCAGGAATAAAACCCCAGCAAAGAATATCTTCCTTAATATGAAAGGACTGAAATTTACATGAGCAGATTAAGAGAGCAGACTTTAATAGAGAAGCGTCTAGGTCTTATTACATACCAAGAGATACAAAAAAATAAACCCACTGTAATCACTGATGTCTGCTGTAGGTGATGGCAGCCCCAATCTTGATGACACCAGCCCTTTAAGTAAACAATGGCAGCCTGATCCCGATAACAACACTTCATCTGGAGTTTGATGACAGCCCTTTAGGGTCTGAACAGTCCACAACAGCCCTTCTTAGGGCTTGAACAGTCCACGATTACCCTCCTTAGTGCCTGAACAGTTCACTGCTGCCCTTAATAGGGCCACAACTGTTCACGGAAGCCGTTAATAGGGCCTTAGCATGACTCGGTATCCTTGAATGGGGTCTTAACAGACACCGGCAGCCCTATTGGGTTTTAGCATTGACCTTGGCAGCCCATCCTGAACCCTTGGCTGCCCCTGGAAGCCCTTCCTAAACCCTTGGCTGCCCGTGGGAGCCCTTCATGAACCCTCTGCAGCCTCAGAAGAGAGAAAAACTAGTCCTGTAGAAGACGACAACCTTGAATGGATGGATGTAGATATGCAATTTTGTTTGATGCAATGTCACTCTCTCATGAATCACTATTATGGATTTCTCACAACACCTTACTTTTCATGTGACATGGACCATTACTTTGAAGGAACTATAGGGCCATTAAGATTAAAGGAGCTATTGATATTATCAACATTTTTTCACCATGGTTCTCATACTATGTTAAGAGATATAAACTAATGAAAAATGCTTAAGCCATTCTATTGTATTGATCTTCATATCAATGATGTTATTATATAGTACTTGGATCATAATCAGCTCTAGATTTAGATCTCATTGACAGTTCATTAGTGGATAAGTATGACAACTCATAAAGTGATAACAATATCAAGTCATGCGAGAGGTGATTTAAGACCAAGTCATATGAGAGGTGATTTACGACTTTGTGATTGTGTAGAGACTTATAATCTAACATAAAAGTTGTAATGCATTGAGCCTCTACTATTATAGTCTCTTCGACTAAAGGGTAGAGATTGAATCTAGTCTAGCACACAATTTGAGTAAGTTGAACACTCTAGTTAATTCAATTCTCATCAAATGCACATTAAATGTTGGGTGTTTTTTACCGATTAATCCGCTGTCAGCTTGGCAATAACACCCCAAATATTTTAGCCTAAGTCACCTGACACGAGGACACAGGACATGAAAATACGAGTGTCTGACACGGACACGGTGACCCCCGGAATCAAGACACGAAGGACATGTTTTATATACATATATATATATATTTTTAAAAATATATTAAAATTTAAAAATATAGACATATAGATCCAATTTTTTTTAGAAACTAGAACATTTACAAATATTCAATAGAAAATAGAATCAAAGCACATTAATGATTACTCATTTGTCATTCACAAATCACAATGAGACACATAGATGCATTGAAATTTGATAGGCATGGGCAATGGCTCAAGATGTCGAAACCATATTTCTCATTAAGTCATCAAAATCAAAATGTATTACATAGATGTCTGAATGCCACTGGGCACTCGCAAATGCCAAATAGACTAATAGTAAATACAAAAAGGGGTGGATCAAGATGGAAGAATCTCATATGTCAATAGTCCTCCTCCATGCCTGAATCAACAAACTCATCACTGCCCTGATCCTCCTCCTCCTCCTCCTCCTCCTCTCTGCCCATCTGACGATCTATATTTGCTGGTGTGGAGGATGACCCCTCCATATGGTCACATCATCAAAAGTGACCGACTCTGGCACTGGATCATTAAGATACATGTTGGCTAATGCCAACTCAGTACTGCTGTCCAAACCCATATCATCAGGAAAGACATCCCACATCTTTGTCTTTTCCTTTACCCACTCCTCCCTCTTCCTGTAAATAAGACAAAGGTTGGAGTGCACATACACCATCGCCTCTGCCCTGGATTGCTCAAGCCTGCTCTTCTTCACACTGTACAAGTTCCCATATGTGCTTCAATTCCTCTCACAACAAGAGGATGATGTAACTTGAGAGATGACCCCCAAGGCTAACTTCTGTAGAATAGGGCATGCTGCCCCATGAGTTGCCCACCAAACATAGGGTTTCTTAACCCCCCTGTCTCTAAGCACATCATAGCCTCCAAATCTTCCAGTGGAAGTGGAAAACTCTACAAAGCCCTCCTCCACCTCATAAAGTAAGTCTCTATCCTGAAATAGCTGTCTAAGTGCTATCTTCCTCCCATGTGCAATCTCTCCATCCATGTGAGGAGGGACTCTGTGTGAGGGCTCCGATCCACCAGTGAGCCAATCCCGACTGTAGAACTTGGGGTTCAAAGAGTGGGCCAAGCAATGCAAAGATATGCAATTCTTATCCCACCTGGTGATAAGAATATCCTGAATCATGGACCATAAGTTCTCTGTCGATGTCCCATACTCGGGACAGTCATTCTCCATGACAATGGAGACAGTCATTCTCCATGACAATGGACCTCATGGACTCAATCATGGAATCCCACCCGTCATAAACATCTGCTAGGATGGGCTGGTTCGTGTCTGCAAACCGCAACAAAGAAATGATTGGCTCCATGATCTTAATGCTAAGATCTACCCTCTCCCACCAACCATCATCTAACACCGTGTCCTTCACCTTTTTTGAAGCAATCTGATCCATCTTTCTCCAAAAAGACCAAGACTTTGATATCACCATGGACCCAAGAGCGGTTTTGACCTCCTTCAACCTCTTGAGCATGATGAATGAGGAAGCAAATCGAGTATCTGCAATCTTCAACAATGAAAGCTGTGTACTCTTTGTAGATGGTGAGGGCATTTGTGTGGTTTTGTACAAAGTTATGGATATGGCGTGCATCCTCAATAAGGTTGCCAATCCATGTCACATCTGAAGCAATGGATTTCAGTGCTAAATTCAAGGAATGGACAATGCAAGGTGTCCAAAAAACCTGTAAGAGCAATAAAAACATGTATAAATGACTCTGCAACACTAACAACTCAAATGAGTCAAAGACACCTAGATGAATCATGAATCTTGTGATAAATTCAAACAATGAGCAAATTAGAAATGAAAGGTGTCCAAGATGAACATACTTGTGGATATTTAGCTTCCATAATCATGCCAGCAGCCTTACAAACAGGTGCATTGTTCGTGATGATTTGTACACAAGAATCAACACCTACTTCTTCAATGGTTTTGATGAATAACTCACCCATATACTGTGCATCGTTGTATTTCCCAAGAGCATCCACCGCTTTCAAGAACACCGGTCCATTTTGGGAAGATACCATGAAATTGATGAGTGGATGGTGTGCTGGATCTGTCCATCCATCAGAAACAATACTCACACCGGATGAGGGCCATGTTGATCTAATTGGCTCAAGAATTTTATCTACCTCCTTCTCTGCTTTAAGCAACAATGTGGTTCTAAGCTTCTCTGAACCAGGAGGCACATAACCAATTGGAGCTCGTTCAATGAAACTTCGACACATCTCAATAAACAATGGTGACCGTGCAACATTGAATGAGATGAAGTTGAGGTAGAAATAGAATGCAATGGTAAGGTCCACCTCTTCTCGCGCCTCTTGTTGGAAAATCCTATCCATTGGCCCATTTGGAGATGGCCTCTTTCTTGTTTGATGAGTATCCCCACTCCCATATATGCTAGGTGGAAATGGAGGCTTGGTGCTAGAGGATTTTCACAAGAATGGAAGAGGATCCTCATCTATTTTCTTGCTTGCTGTTGCCACCTTCCCTAAAGCCAACACGATCCTCTCTTTCCATATCCCTCCTTTGGGTAACACTCATCGCTTTGCATGAAGAAATCCCACAAGAAGGAAGGGCCAACAAATGGCCCTTAACCTGGTAATATGTGCTCTTGAATTCATTCTTGCAAAAATTGCAACTCCAAGACAGATTGCCTCTGCCACCAAGCTTTGCCCCTTGACCATCTTTCCTAGTCACATACTTCCACAAAGGGTATTTTTTTTCTTGGGCTTGTTGTCTTGCTAAAACAAGGTTAAATGGATCATGAGCTCCACTAGCAGCAGATGGAGCACTTGAAGGAGGAGTAGAACAACTTGTGCTTGGAGGAATAGGAGGGGAGGCACTAGATGGTGCATTTCTCCCTTTCCTTTGCCCCTTAGCTCTTGCCCTATTTGATTGAGACATTCTCTTTCTTGTTTGATGGTTAAAGCTTGCAATCCTCTCCACAAATCCACCCCCAATGCACTCGGATTCCCTTGGAAAGCCTTCAAATCTTCTTCACCTGCACATAAAACCCACTCTCAAGCTTCTCCACACTTGCAAATGACAAAAAAAAATGAAATTTTGTTTTTAAACTCACCCCAGGCGGCCTTTTCCACGGAATTTGGACACGAGTCGCACAGTCGGGGACACAATGGGAAATCGTGTCCGATACGACTTTTGATCGTGTCTCGATTTCGGACACGATCAAAAGTCGTGTCAGACACGATTTCCCATTGTGTTCGTGTCTGCACGACCCCACAGGACATGTAGCCCATTTAGAGCAAATCCGGTTTCAAAGATTTCAGCCAATGGCAAGCAAGCGAAGTATTTGCAAAGTTAGGATAGAAACGCTGCTTAAAATTATGGAATTGAAAAGTTTGGTTAAATTGCAAAAAATGAACGCAAAGTAATACACGGTAATCTTAACTAATAGCCAGTCAACGATTATCGAAAACAATGATACACTGCCTATCAGCAGCTATAATAATAACCATGCCACGTGAAGGAACGCCTTAATCTTTTAAGAATCCGAGAAAATTGTAATTTATAATGGAACTAGGTTTTTAAAATAATAATTAGTTTTGAAAAAGAAACTAAAAAACATGCCTAAGGGGAACCTAAAAACTCACCTAAATAAAACTTAGGCTTATTAATACAAAGCAACACTACTAAATGGCCTTGAAAACTAATTCTAAAAAGATTCTACAAGAATAAGAAGATCCGAAAAAAGGTATTTAAAGCTAAGACTAAATGAGACCTAGACTTAAGAAAAACGCTACAAAAGAAAACTAATCAAACTATGACTAAAAACAATATTAATCCTGATTGTTTATGTGCAGAGAATGCAAAAGTGGTAACTAAGTGTTGCTAAGTCTTGTGCCATCGTCTCTATTGAGACATTCTTGGGTCATATTAATCTCAATTTTTTCCCTAACTTTTCGTTTGGTTAGGTTGTCTTCTTTTGTGATGACCATGGCGTTTTCCAGACAAATATGGTGTTGAGTTATGTGTGAATGTTTTGCCAAGGCAGACTTCTTATACCTATTATGTCTAACGTCCGCATTTTGTTCTTTCAGTCTTGTTTCTATGGATCTCCCCATCTCGCCAATGTATGCCATCCCACATGAGCAAGGAACCGAATACACACCTTCGCAAGCACTAGGTTTAATAGGATCTTTTAGGGAATCCACTAATTTCCTAATTGTATTAGGAGTGAAAAAGACTTCTAACCATTTTCTTCCAAGGGTTTTAGCTAGTTTATTAGTGGTGCCTTTAATGTAAGGAAGAAAATCTCTTTTATTTTCTTCATTGCCCTTCGGGTTTTCTTTCTTGTTCTTTTTATCTATTTTCCTGTTTTTACTGATGGTTACTGCCACTTTTCTAAATTGTCTGTTATCATAACCATGTCTTTCAAAGACTTGGGCTTGGTATTCTATTTCTTGATCAATGTGTTCACTATATGAGATTCTTAAAGTCCTAGTTACCAAATTACTAATGACACGAGCTTTTTGTGGGGGGAAATGGTGAGATTTAGCATGTACCGGTACCTTTCATTATGTGTCTTCTTTCTATAAACTTGATGCGCTATTGACCCATCCTCCTTCTTTGAAACTAAGACATCAAGGAAAGGAAGGCTATTGTTCTTCTCGATCTCGATGGTAAACATTAATACTACCATTTCGGTTACTAAGATGCTAAAGGAATCTAGCTAAGTTGCTTTCTCCACGGGGCCAAAGTACATCCATGTCATCAACATACGTTTCCACCTTTTCGGCTTTAGGGGGGAAAGACTATGGCGAGTATTTCAAATCTTTCCATGTAATGGTTGTTGAATTTTTGCTACTTTCATAAACTGGTAATTATGAATGCGATTTTATAATTCTCTTTTGCATAATCAAGCATGAAAGTATCAACTATATGTATGAGCAGTATAACAAGTTAAACAACGAACTAAGTATGGCAAAACGTAAACACATCATGTTATAATAGACGTGAAAGTAAGCAGATCAGATCACATCAATCATGCACAGTAGACACCATATTTTACCTTGGGGAAAACCCTCTTTTCTTCAGAGCGGAAAAACCTTAAACCTTTCTTATGATAGGTTCATGATAAAAGAACAAGTATACATCAAATGACCATAAGCCCTTTCACACATAAGGGTATACATTAAACAAAGAAACCAAATAATTATCTTTTTTTTGTAGGGCATGAAACTGTAGCATCAACTCTAGCACATAAGTACTGTCACCATCGTGAGTCCTACTAACATCGCCATGCTAGATCACATCAAGGGCTAATACCAAGCCCTAGGTTACCCTAGACTAGCTATGGAAGCTAGCATCTCTATCTTTTATCACATAGTGCCATCTTAATTTGAACTATATCATGCATACTAGATCCGGACCTACGCCGTCGGGAGCGGGGAGCGAGAGCGGGAAGCGGGAGCGAAGCGAAAAGCGAAATTTTCAAAAGCTTTCGGGTTGGGAGCGTTTTTTATATAATATATATATATATATATTTTATATATTTTGATGCATATATGTGAACAAAACCATGCAGAATGTTGAATTAGTTACAAAAAACATAAAACCATGGATTAAACTATATAACATCAATCATCTAGTAGTTATAAGTTATAACCTATAGCTTATAACATTGTCATCATGATCAAATCAGCAAATCATCAACCATAGCATCAGCATTGTTTCCTTTAGTTTCTACACCTTCTTATGCACATACTGCAGTCTCTACTCTATGGCCTTCAACTCAACATCTTCTATCAACTAGGTCCAAACCTGTGTACTTTCCTTATATATCTTTGTGCATTTTTCCTCCAAAGCCTTAATGTTTACTACTATTGCGGTGGTTGTTCTTTCCCTTTGCTCCCTTTCTTCCAGTGGGTTGCTTAGAGCTATATGTGCTTCCAATTCCACTATATTTGCACAAAAGTGCTGAATGGATTCGCTTATCTTCATTACTTTTTATTCGATAAGGATTTCTCCTTCCACTTGTGCTTCTGGTATAAAGTTGAAGATGTCCTCCACTACCTACTACAGTCTTGCAAATTCCTCTGTGCAACCTCTTCTTTTTCTTGGTGCATTCTTCAACCCAAAAAGGCATCACTGTATACTGGTAGCATCCCCATTTTTTCACAAAGGTTTTCTTATGCCTATCTTCCTACACAATCTTGATCTGATGATATCTAGAGAATCCATCAGTAAACGAGTAGGATTCCTGTCCTCCAACTTGTTCTAAAAATTCATCCATGAAAGGGGTAGGAAATGGATCATATAAGAAAAATCATTCAACTTGAGCAGATCTACACAAATTCTAATTCCACATGTTTTCTTATCTTGGACCACCATTGGACTGACCCATTCCGACTTCTTGAAAGGTTCAATTATCCCATTTTCCAGCATTCTTTCTATCTTTGCTTTGACTTTCTACTTATATACCGAATTCAATCAGTACGGTCGATGCTTTACTGGCTTGTCATCCGGTTTCAATGGGATATTCATCTCCCCTAATTCTGTAGTAATCCCTTTAATTTCTGAAAAAGTTGTTGGAAACGGGTCCTTGTACTCATGCAGTAAATTAACAATCTTCTCAACAGTTTCATCATTCCAATAATCTCTAATATTTGTGAACTTACACTTCTCCTTCATTCTAATATTCACCTTATGAATCGATGTACAAGAGTCGATACTTCACCAATTGAATATACTGTCAACAGTAGAATCCACATAGTCCTCCATCTACGTGGTCATCCTGTACAAGTTATCTAATTCTCCATTTTCGACAGGTTTTACATATCACCTTCCTTCTATTGGATCTAATGGTGCAGTAACTGTTAATTTTTCTCCTTCAAAGATCATTTGAATCTGTTTTAGATCAATAATAGCTTGGTTATCAAATTCCCAATCGACACCAAGCAACACTGAACAAGGATTAATGTCATCCACTATCTCAATAACTTCAAATTCTGCTGTGTTGTGCACTCTGTCAATATCAACATTCAGTCATGTCATCCTTCCAATTGTAAGTCGGGGTTGTTAGCACCCAAAAGAATATAATATAATATTATATTGAGTCTTCCTAGAGAAGTCGGCCCAGTTAGGGTTAAAGGCCAGTGAAAAGTAAAGTATAAATAGAGGGAGTCTTTCCCTCATTTGTACATTCACTCACTTGTGCATTGCGCATTAGAGGAGAGAGAGAGATCTGCGAAGGAGGAGGAGGATTAGCTTGGGTCTAGAGTTTGAGTCTTTTGTCTCTCTTATTTGTGAGGCCTATTTTTGGGCATTGTACTTTGATCATCTATATTGAGGACGTTCTAGCTGGGTTTTCTTCCCCTTGAGGGTTTCCCATAATATATTGTTGTGTCTTTGTGATTGTGCATCTTTCAGAGATCCTTATCATGCTGCTATTGTGAAATTGTATTGAATGCTCATGAAATTAGAATCTAGTCTATAGTAGCATATAATCTTAACATGGTATCAGAGCTAGCCTGAAAAGAGCAACTTTCACAAGGTAAAACTCTCTCTCTCTCTTCGAGCATAAAAAATAGGGTTTCTCACAGAAGTGGAATTTTTGAGTGCAAGTGGCATAGGCAAGTGCGCCTCTCTTAGGGGCATCTATTGGCACAAAGATCGAAGTTTTTCAGTGGGTGAAACTTCCGGAAAGTCGAACCCTAGTTTGACTTTGGACCAAAAAAACCAGAAAACCAGAGAACCAGAAACTGCAGACCAAAATTTTGCAAGTCAAATTTCAAGGGTGAAATTTTGGATTTTTCATAAACAAAGCATACCAGCATACTCGCCTCAGTCAAGCACATCTTTTGGTGAGTTCAGTTTTTGCCATAGTTACCGGATTCGGTCCTAGGCCTCACCGCACCCGAATCAGATTCTTCCACCTTGTTTTGACTTAATCTAAAGTTGTTTACGTAGGATAGATGTAGGATAATTAGGGTTAATTAGGGTTAGGATTCCAAATCCCCGATTCCTAATATTGGGATGAGTGCCGCACCCGTATTGGATTCTTCAGCCTATTCCGATCACACCCACGGTTCGTGTAACCTTGGTTTTTGCTTTTGAAATTTTTTAATTTGTGGTTATTCTCTGCTCCTCGAGACAAGATGGCCCCAAGCACTAAGCTTGAAGAGAAGTTGGAAGGCATAGAAAATTTCCATGCTTGGAAATACAGGATTGGGCTCATTACAAAGTTTGTTAAAGAAGCTGTGCCTGAACCCGAAGAAGCTGAAGCAAAGGAAAAGCATAAGAAGGATATGATTAGAGCTATGAGGATCATAGCAGACTCCATTAAAGACCACTTGATTCCTCAAGTGTCCTCCAAGAAAACTCCAAAAGAGATGTTTGATGCCCTAACAAGAATGTATGAAGAAAGAAACATCAATCAGAAGATAAATTTGAGAACTCAACTCAAAAGTACAAAGATGAGTAAAGTAGAATCCATTCAAGAATATTTTACAAGGGTCTCCCAATACAAAGAATGACTAGAAGTAATTGGAGACCACATTGATGAAGATGAGTTGGTGATGACTGCTCTCAATGGTCTGACTAGACCTTGGGACTCCTTTATCCAGACAATGTGTGCAAGAAAGGAAAGTCTACTATTTGAAGTTGTATGGAAAGAATGTGTCCAAGAAGAGGCTAGAGTGGCAAATCGAGAAGCTCTACTCAAAGATGATGATCAAGCTCTAGCTACCCATACTAAGAGAGGAAAGGGAAAACCTCATTTCAAGAAGGAAAATCATAGAGAGTCTCATCCTCCTAAGAAGCTTCAAAAGTATAAGAAGGGAAACTACAAGTGAAGAGACTTCCATTCTTATCAATGTTTTCGATGTGATAAGATGGGACATATTGTCCAGAGTGAAAAGAAGAATGCAAGAAGAAGAGCAACAAAAGACATCATGCTCACTTAGCCGAAGAAGAAGAAGAAGCAGAAGAACCTCACAGGAAGTTAGCAAAAGAAGAAGCAGAAGAATATGTTTTATTCTCCGCTCTCTCTGGGTCCGTGACACCTGGAAATGACACATGGCTGATTGATAGTGGTGCTTCAAAGCACATGAGAGGTCAGAAGAAGACTCTCTCCAGTCTAGAAGAAAAAAACTCTCCTCAGAAGGTATCTCTAGGAGATGATTATCAATACCCACTTAAGGGAATAGGAGAAGCCACCTACAAGCTTGATTAAGGAACCCCGATGAAGATGAAGGATGTACTATATGTACCAGGCCTAAAGAATAACCTACTTTCTATCTCAACTTTAGATAAGAAAGGATTTAGGGTTGCTTTTATAGATGGAGAAGTTCTCATGTGGTCCAAAGGAAAATCTATAAAAGATGCTATTGTTATTGGGATACAAGAAGGAAGCTTATATAAACTAAAAGGACATTCAGAATCAACTTTGATTCATGATACTACAAGTCCATGTGAACTATGGCATAGAAGGCTTGCTCACATAAGCTACAAAGCATTACCACATGTAAGCAAGGTAGTAACATGATTACTCGATCTAAAGATTGATCATGAAGGAATATGTAAAGGATGTGCAAAAGGGAAGAACATAAAGAATCCATTTCCGAAGAGCGACACCAAGTCAGAATGGATATTGGAACTTATTCACTCAGATGTATGTGGTCCAATGCCCTCCACATCTCTCAGTGGATATGATTATTATGTTACATTCATTGATGATTACTCTCGAAAGACTTGGATTTACTTTCTGAAATCAAAAGGTGAAGTATTCGAAAAGTTCAAGGAATTCAAAGCCTTGATAGAGAATCTTTCAGAAAGGAATATAAAGACACTCAGGTCAGATAATGGAGGAGAATACACTTCAAAAGATTTTGAAGCCTTCTGCAAAGATGCTGGGATTAAGAGGGAACTTATAATCCTCAACAAAATGGTGTTGCTGAAAGAAAGAATCGAAGTATTATGGAAGCAGTGAAGACCATGATCCATGATCAAGATCTTCCTATGCATCTATGGGCTGAAGCAACAAGGACAACAATATATGTCCAAAACAGAGTGTCCCATAGTGCACTTGGGTTCAAAACCCTCGAAGAGATGATCACAGGAAAGAAGCCAGAGGTAAGTCATCTCAAGATATTTGTTTGTCCAGTGTTTGTTCATATTCCAAAGGAGAAAAGGACCAAATTGGATCCTGCCGGAAAGAAAGGAATCTTTGTTGGATACTGTGAGGTCTCCACGGCCTTCATAATATATATACCAGGCTATCATCACATGGAGATTAGTAGGGATGTAACATTTAATGAAGATGCAGCTCTCAAGAAGTCCAGAAAGTGCCAACATGAAGAAGTATATGAAGAAGATGTAGCTCCTAGAGTTATAGAAGTGGCACCCTCTCCCGTTGATGAGACTCCGGAAGATCATGATATGTTGGAGCCCCAAGAACCTCCATCCATGACTATCTCTCACAAGAGAAAACCAGCTTGGGCTCGAGAAATTATTCAAGATGTAGAGAGGTATGGATCTCCAGAAGGCTCCTCGAGAGAAAGCAAGAAGCCAAAGCCATTTTCCAGTTATGTGGCTTTGATGTATGATCTTGTAGACAAAAAAACTACTTGCTTTGAAGAGGCCCTTCAAAAGAAAGAATGGGTAGAAGCTATGACAGAAGAATACCAATCTATAATAAAGAATGATGTATGGGACATAGTTCCCAAACCAGAAGGTAAAAGAGTGGTATCTTCCAAATGGATATACAAGATAAAAAGTGCTGCTGATGGAAGTATTGAAAAATACAAAGCTAGATTTGTGTCTCGAGGATTCTCTCAAAAGGAAGGAATCGATTATGAGGAAACATTGCTCCTGAAGGAAGGTACACTTCCATTAGAACCATCATGGCACTTGTAGCCACGATGAAGTGGAAGTTACACAAGATGGATGTGAAAACAACTTTCCTGAATGGTGTCATTGAAGAAGAAGTGTACATAGAACAACCGCAAGGATTTGAGGTTGAAAACAAAGAGACACATGTCTGCAAACTGAAGAAGGCTCTGTATGGGTTGAAGCAAGCTCCAAGAGCTTGGTATGGAAGAATTGATAGTTTTCTGACGAGCTTGGGCTTTACTAAACGTAAAGCTGATCCTAACCTTTACTTCAAGGTTATGGATGATAAACCAGTCATATAATTGCTATATGTGGATGACTTGTTCCTGACAGGTAATGAGAAGCAAATCTCAGAGTGCAAGAAGAAGCTCGCTGCAGAATTTGAGATGAAAGACCTTGTCTTAATGCATTATTTTCTAGGTCTTGAAGTATGGTAGAGCCCAGAGGGAAATCTTCCTTAACCAAGGGAAGTATGCAATAGAAATCTTGAAAAGATTTGATATGTTGGAGTGTAAAGCCATGGCCACACCCATGGATACCAACTTGAAGTTATTATCTGATACTTCGTCAGAATTAGTGGATGTGACTCTATACAAGCAAATTATTGGGTCGTTGATGTATCTGACGAATACTAGGCCAGATATATGCTTTGCTGTGAACACCTTGAGTTAGCATCTGGTTGAGCCCAAACGTGTTTACATTGTAGCTGCAAAGCATGTGATGATGTACTTAAAAGGTACAATAGACTATGGTCTCAATTATTCTAGAGATCATGATTTCAGACTGTATGGTTATACAGACTCCGATTGGGTAGGAAGTGTCTCAAACAGGAAGAGCACTTCAGGTGGATGTTACAGTCTGGGGTCAACCATGATCTCGTGGCTAAGCAGGAAGCAGTCCAGTGTTGCTCTCAACACTGCAGAAGCATAATATATTGCAGCATGTTCTGCTAGTTGTGAAGCTATATGGATTCGGAAGTTGTTATCAGGTCTATTTGATCTGGAGTTAGATACCACAGTGATTCTATGTGATAACCAGAGTTGTATAAAGATGACTATGTTGCATGATAAGTCAAAACACATAGAAATACGATATTTCTACGTCTGTGATATGGTGCAGAAGGGAGCTATAAAGCTCCAATATGTGAGCACGGATGAGTAGGTTGCAGATGTGTTGACTAAGTCTCTATCTCGTGTGAAGTTTGAGTACTTCCGCGACAAGCTTGGTGTAGTCCGTAAGAACTTTCCTCGAAAGGGGGAGTAGTGCTAATGATATGAATTCAATGCAGGTGGGATTGAACCCGTAATTCAGAAAGGAAGGATAGTCTTAAATGTTGATCCTTAGATTGAATCCCTAGTTTCGAAAGGAAGGATTGTCTAAGATATGAGTGTTGGACTTAATCCCGAGTTCCGAAAAGAAGGATTGCCCATGATCTCGAGTTCCGAAAGGAAGGATCACCAGTGTTGTTGGACTGAATCCATGGTTCCGAAAGGAAGGATTGTCCATGATCTCGAGTTCCGAAAGGAAGGATCACTGGAGTTGTTTGGACTTAATCCCGAGTTCCGAAAGGAAGGATTGTCCATGATCTCGAGTTCCGAAAGGAAGGATCACCAGAGTTGTTTGGAATTAATCCCGAGTTCCGAAAGGAAGGATTGTCCATGATCCTGAGTTCCGAAAGGAAGAATCACCAATGTTGTTGGACTGAATCCCTAGTTCCGAAAGGAAGGATTGTCCATGATCCCTAGTTTCGAAAGGAAGGATCACCAGTGTTGTTGGACTGAATCCCTGGTTCCGAAAGGAAGGATTGTCCATGATCCCTAGTTCCGAATGGATGGATCACCAATGTTGTTGGACTGAATCCCTGGTTCCGAAAGGAAGGATTGTCCATGATCCCTAGTTCCGAAAAGAAGGATCACCGGTGTTGTTGGACTGAATCCCTGGTTTCGAAAGGAAGGATTGTCCATGATCCCTAGTTCCAAAAGGAAGGATCACCAGTGTTGTTGGACTGAATCCCTGGTTCCGAAAGGAAGGATTGTCCATGATCCCTAGTTCCGAAAGGAAGGATTGTCCATGATCCCTAGTTCCGAAAGGAAGGATCACCAGTGTTGTTGGACTGAATCCCTGGTTTCAAAAGGAAGGATTGTCCATGGTCCCTAGTTCCGAAAGGAAGGATCATATGTGTGTTGCAGGTGATGATGATGATACTTCAGCTCTGCACTGAAGATGATGATGATGATACTTCAGCTTTGTACTGAAGATGATGATGATACTTCGGCTCTGTACTGAAGATGATGATGATACTTCGGCTCTGTACTGAAGATGATGATGATGATGATGATACTTCAGCTTTGTACTGAAGATGATGATGATGCTGATGACTTCAGTTTTGCACTGAAGATGATGATGATGTTCCAGCTCTGTGCTGCAGATGTTGATGATGTTACAGTAGCTGTTCCAGCTGTTGCTGATGATGGTGTTGAAGAACATCCAATGATTTATAGATGTACCAACCAATGTTCCAGATGATGTTGTTGATGATGCCTTCCTCCTCCCGATGATGTTGTGTAGAGACACATCTGTTCTTGCTGTTGTCAGTAGAATACCCTTCTTGTTAAGGGGGAGTGTTGAATTGATGTAACTTCAAAGTATATTCTACTTGTACTTTATTATTGTAACTCCTTCGGGGATGTTTTACCTCCGTTCGGGGATGTCATTATTACATTTGGTCATGTAAAGGTCATAAGGTTAAACCTCCATTGTAAGTGAGGTCGTTAGCACCCAAAAGAATATAATATAATGTTATATTGAGTCTTCCTAGAGAAGTTGGCCCAGTTAGGGTTAAAGGCCAGTGAAAAGTAAAGTATAAATGGAGGGAGTCTTTCCCTCATTTGTACATTCACTCACTTGTGCATTAGAGGAGAGAGAGAGATATGCGAAGGAGGAGGAGGATTGGCTTGGGTCTAGAGTTTGAGTCTTTTGTCTCTCTTATTTGTGAGGCCTATTTTTGGGCATTGTACTTTGATCATCTATATTGAGGAAGTTCTTGTTGGGTTTTCTTCCCCTTGAGGGTTTCCCAGGATATATTGTTGTGTCTTTGTGTTTGTGTATCTTTCAGAGATCCTTATCATGCTGCTATTGTGAAATTGTATTGAATGCTCATGAAATTAGAATTTAGTCTATAGTAGCATATAATCTTAACAACTGCCTAGGGGTAGGTTTGAACAAAACTCACCTCCTAAAGCCTTCCCACATGCAAGGCTTACTGGAGACCCCCTAAGAACCCCTGGCCTTCACTTTTTCCCCATAGACTCTCCAAACTTATATACACCTAGATCTAGTCATTTCCCTAGTTCAAAATCTTGAGAAACCTCATTATGTGGAATCAAAGAATGAGATTCAACATCAGGCTTTCCCTTTTCTGCCATAACTTAAATTTGATGAGGTTTATCCTCCTTGGATTCCAGGCTTTGCCTGGATCCTCCATCACCTTTTTCAATATGGTTGACCTTTGGAGATAGAGAAGAAGTCCTAACATTAGACAAAGCTCCCCCCCAAACCACACTTCCAAAACCCCCCTTCTTTTCATCTCCACATAGTTTTACCCTTGCCTTATTGGGTTTCACCTTGAATCCCTTTGTCCTACATTTTCTACTCTGGATTTCTAGCCCATATTTTCTTGCTAAATTTGGGCTTACAATGTTGATGTTTTGTAGCTCGAACAAGAACTTCCACATAGTTTTTGTGTCGAACATGCGTGAAGTCATCCATGTCAAATCTATCTTGTAATTCACGTTATTAAAGTGAAAGTCTTATATTTTGCTTATTGAGTCTAATAAAGTGCATTTTTAATGCATCGGTGATTTAGACTAATCTCAATCGTTGATCTCATCGAGAGACTAGGGTTTTGGTAGATTACGGTTACAATTAAAGTATAAAGGCAGGTCAAAGTAGAGGGTAAAGACACATTCATTATTCACAAGAAGTCAATTTTGGTTGGAAGGTGAAGAAACTCATCCGAAGAGTGAAATTAGAGGACCAAAGGGGAGCCCAGTCAACAACCAGGCAAATTTCAGCAAGCAGGAAGCAGCATGGACAGATCTGTACAGTTGTATGGATCCATATAGCAAGTCCATACAGTCATATGTATTTATACGGACTGGTCAGTACAGGTCTACAAAGAGTCCGTACCACAGCTGGCAAGCTTCAGCTGGATTTCTTGGTTGATTGAGTGCAGTTTTCCTCAGTAAGTTTGTTGTTTATTGCAGTTGTGGAGGTTTTTTTGTAAACCTAGATCTATTAATGAAATGCTGATTTGAAGGTGTAAATCGTCTGTATTGTGTTTTTGCGTCTGCTGTTCATTTTCAGCTAAATCTGTGATTGCTGCATGTTCAGAAATATTCATTTTTGTGATTAGACATGATTAGATAAATTCAGGTCTGATTGATTTAATTAAGAGAAACATAGGACATCAGTCATCTAGGGCCTGAAAAATTTACATACAATCCACTCCTAGGTTTCTGTACCCTTGACATCTAGGCTTCTAGCACAATGAAAAGGCACACCAACATAATTTGGAATCTAGCAATGAGAAAAAGGGCCCTTTTCTAGAATTCTCTGCAACTAAATCATATCAAAGATAATGGCCGCCACAATTTGAGCAATGTGTAAAGCATTGGATTCTAGAAAACTCATATCCACTTCAAAATCACCAATTTCCTTAAAAACTTTAAACGTCTAGAATTCAAGGGGAAGATCGTGGAGTTCTACCCACACCAAATGCACATTGGTCCTTTCCATCCTCAATTAAAAAAGGACCCCAACACTTAATGGATAAGGGTGAGGAACCCCACTTGCACTGAAAATTCAAGGCTTTGTTTGCGTCTATCTCTATCCTATACATAGATTCCATCCACCCCTTGGAGAAAATGTTGAAGACAGGAGTATATCCAATCAAAGACTCCTACTCAACATGCAAGCAATCTTTCAGGGTTTCTTCACAAATAGCTCTGCCATGAAACCTCACTTCCAAAGCTTGAGTCAGTAAAAGTGCATTTTCACATCATCACCAAGCATTGGTTTGACTTGTTTTTTTAAGCTCCACGGACACCACTACATTGAACACCCACCTCTTGAATCTAGCACTTTTCCTCCTTCAATTTGTGAAAATGCTCACAGTAGATCCAAAGAGATGATGTAAACCTCACAATGAAAGAATTTAGGAATAATGGAAGAAGAATAGAGCAGTAGAACATAGATCCAAAGGAGCTCAGATAGAGGCAGAATAATTACACATGTTACATTAATCTGAACAGTGAAATAGTAAATATACAATGCTCAAGATTCGAATACACTAGGTGTGATTCGAATTAGCCTTCATGGATAGATCCATAATCAGTGGAGTGTCATCAAAGCATAACTAGGAGTCCACCTCATCATCAGTGAAGTCATCAATGCACAAGTAATAGTCAACTAGGAGTCAAACTGAGTCCAACTGAGTGTGGTAGGTGTAACTGGCACATGGAAGCACTAATGTAGTGAAGGAAGCTCAGTGGAGGGCGCATATGGAGCTAACTGGAGTCAGAATAGGCTATCTAGTCACACTGGAGGTCCATCGGAGTGATAAGGTCAGTTAAGAGTGAGTCAAGCCTAAAATCAAGGAGAGAACTCAGTTAACTGAAGATAACTGGACTGGTAGGTGAAGAAGTGCGCCTCTCACATGCAGTAGGTGAAAGGAGGGCACACTAAGTACTAGGAGGGCTGAAACTGATCAGGAAGAAGCTCCCGGGGCTAGCTAACTGAGGGCTAGGTGCTGGGACTGATGACTGGGATGCATGCAAACCCTAGAATGCATGCAAACCCTAAAAGTGCATGCAAACCCTAAAAGACTGAAAAGCTAGTAGGACTAGGATGGAGTATAGGAATATCCTAACACAATTTACCAATCTCACTCAACTAACTTATATACTCCCGAGGAAAGCATTCGCCACCCTTAATCAGAGGATATTCAACATGCTACATAAAAATCTTCATAGTGGAATCGTAGCTGACACAGTGAAATCTCCCATAGACTGGAGAAGGCAATGATTTGAGAAAGCCTGTCGATCCTTTTGGATTGAGACATGACCTTCATGACCCCCAAAAGTTGTGTTTAGTGTGCTTTTACTACCTTTGGCCCTTTGAACTAATGAACTTGTACCACTCTCTATCCGTTGACGTTCCCAATCTGGTCATATTGCCTTTCCCTTGTGCCTCCTGCCAAGCTGGCCTTTGCACCTCTAACAACACTATCCCCCACACGTAGAATGCCTTGAGTCTACTAGTCTGTGAAGATTTGGATTCCCTCTAGAGGGTCAGACGAATAGTCTACAACATCGTTGTACATTGTCAGGTACTGTCACGAATCCCCATCTTCCTTCTGTCACATCTTAAATGAAAATAGTAAATTTGACTGCTAGTTCTCTTCTTTCATCTGGAAAGAAAGAAGAGATTTTTATCATCTGCACTTGTCAAATGTTCCTCACCTTGAAAGATAGTGAGTGCATCTTTATTTCAAGCAGAGCAAGAGGTAGATAATTTGGCTAAGAGGAGGCAAAACATCACTTCCTACGAGGTGAGTTCAAGTTGCATTATTCCTGTTCTTTTACATAAATCTGAACATTGCTGATTTCTTTTCCACATTGGCATGCGCTCAGTCTTTCCATCAGGAAAAATAGACAACATAAGGATCCAAGACAAAACGAACCTCCAACCTGCATGATTAAAAACACAAACCGTGGTTAGGTAGAGTTTTGAAATGTGAGTTTGAGGCTTCTTTTTGGGTCATCCGCTTTTTCCAGAATCTTACATGTCAGGGGTATTGCCACTCATGAGATAATCGATCCTAAATGTAACATTATCTGCATTATAAAATATTCTTTCTTATGAAGCATTTTGGAGATTATTCTGTTCTCTAGCAGTTCAACTGAAGCAAAGTAGTTATAACTTATAAAACATTCTGGATTATATCATGTTGTTCCATCATTTCTACTCAAGTAAATTAAAGTATATTCTCTTCCCAGTATTTCAGTCCTTTGTTATGTTGACTCAGTGAGATGAGAACACAGATACTCAATTGGGGATTGGAATATGTTTGCAGCTAGTTTTCTCTATGGAAGTCACTTTCCTTCTTCTCAAATCCTTTGGAACCGCATGTGTGATCATACCTCTAAACTTAGGACAAGGTATAATTCTTCTTCTAAAGATTGCCTTAGCAGCAGAAGTCCAGTACCTGGTGTTACTATTGGTTCCAGTTTTACAATAACAAATTGAAAAAACATTCAATGGATCTTATTTTGAGACAGAATTGTTCCAATCTATCTTGGTAAGGATATTCAATATGATGCCATGTGGAATTTATTACAACCAAAATGTTTAGTGGAATTTATTTTGAGATCTAGAATCCGTCCATCTGTCCCTGTAGCTGTCTTTTGCTCTATTTAATTTTTGCCTAATACCTCAAGAATCGAGAAGTAACACTATTCTGTTTTCTAGTTGCTTTAGAGAAGTATGCGTTGTTTGAAACTTAAAACATCAACAAAAAATATAATTGTGACATACTTTTATGCTATTGCAATGAGCATTGTGTTTTGGGAATTGAAGTGATAGGCCACTTGAAATATTGAATCCTTCATATGCTGTTCCAGTTTTTGGTACTAATGTTGGGGCCAGCTTATGTCATTGGTAACATATCAGTTGTCTTATGAACAGGCTATCTTGATTCTTGGTCGAGGAGATCATCTGGAAGTACATTCATATGCTCTTTAGTCAATGGCTTCAGTATTTCAGGTATACATCATAATTGGCTTGCCTCAGCAGATTTTTCACATCCATTGGTCATGGACAAAAACAGGTTCTTCTTTATCATTTACCTCAATATATTCTCTGATTGTTCATCCCTTAATAGTTTAGGTTCTGGAAAACCCGTGGATCATAGACCCCAGTCAGTTTAAATTTCCACAGCAGCAGGTTTGCACATTGATTTATTCATAAATCTATTTCATTGAATTTTCTGGTTAGTCTTTAAATCTTATTTGTTGTCTCCACCTATACGATTTGTATGTCTTAACTACAGAGTTGACAGTTATCTTTTAGTAATAGCAGTGCACTTCATGCATACACTCCTGTGGTTCTAATCAGAAATCTATTTTAGTGATATTCCTGGTTAATCTTTAAATCTTTTTGGTTGTATCCACTTGTACAATTTGTATTGATAACTATGAAGTTGACAGTTGTATTTTAGTAATTCCAGTGTGCTTCATGTATACATCCCCGTTGTTCTATTTGTAATCAGAATTGATATTTGCTGGTGATATTTTGAAACATCTAGTGTGTTTGAACACTGATGAGAAACAAAATCTACTGGCAGATTTGATTAACTTTATCTCAGCTGCACCCACAACCAACGAGTGTAATGAATAGTATGTTTAAAAGTTGTTTTTATGCAATCCTATCATGATGAAAAAAATTGTAAAATTTGAATGACGAGAGAGGCTCTTAGCTTGTTCTAGTCTGGTTTTAGACGAGAATTTGAGAAACTTTTGACAGGAGCGAAAAGAAAACAGAATGTCTGGAATTAGAGATCTATGCCCGGTTTGACTCTTAAGAAGCATCAACAAAAAAGAACAAAAGGCAGCTTCTAAAATTTGAATGATGAGGGACACTCTTAGCTTCTTCTAGTCTGGTATTGGATGAGAAACATTTGACAAGAGAAAATGAAAGTCAAGTCTTGTGATTCTCAGTCTCCGCTGGGTGTTTTTACTGAATGAAAGTTGTTGATTTGGATAGTCTTGTGTCTAGGCGAATTTTAACAAATGATCTTCTTGCAGTTCTTCAGTCACCAGAAGTTTGGTATAAGCTTGAATCAATGATGACCATATTGGCCAAGAGACTACAGTTAATCACCTGTGAATATCCATCATATTGACTGCTCCCTAGATGAAAGAAAAATAATGGAAACAAAACATGAATGATAAACAATAAATGGGCTAGAGAAAACAAGAGCAAGAGCGGGTAATGACAGACAGGAACGAGGAAATACACTCTTTGTTATTCATCTTATTAGTTTAACATGGATAAATGATTTATATTTCTGGTTTTGTCTTTTTTCCCTCTTTGAACTTTGCAAAGCTATTTGATCATGGAAGTTCCTTTTGGTTGTAGCAAGTTCTTCTGAAGCCATGCAAAATGATGTTCCTTGCATTCTAAAACGTGATCAAACCAGAGAGGACTCAGGTATAGGCAAATAACACAAGGAAACCTCTTTGCAAGTGAGACCATTCAAATGTGGTGGTAAAGCATGGATCTCGTGAGAAGGCATGCATACACTGTTACAGCATGAAGTAGCAGGTAAAGTTAAAACCCCAAAGAACACGACTAGCCCAACTGCAGCCTAGAGTTGTTACCCACTGTCACCCCGGTAACCACCTCTTTGCACTTTTAGTTGGCTCTTCTCCAACCCGAGGGGGCTTCCCTAAATAGGATTTCTAGGTTGTGGCAATGAGGGACAAGGTGATCTCGAAAACCCTAGCAAAACATGAAGTCTTTTTGTAGTATACTTTAAGGGGGTGATGGGAGGACTTTGAAAGACTATCAATCCCTGGGGCATATGGAGTCTCGGGATGATTCCCCTTTAGACCTTGAAGTGTATGTGTTTGGCTGGAACCTCTACAACAAAGCAAGACAAGCCCCTACCCCAAAGCTATTGAAGCTTCATGCTAATTCCCACTAAGGACGGGTGACATTTAAGACCCACTCCTCCAACCTATATCTTGCTTGTACTCTAACCTATGCAAGCATATGATTCAGGATTCCTCCTAAGATTTCTAGCCCACAATACAAGGCACAAGGCTAAACCAAAAAATATTAAATTCCACTTGAGCAAGACTGCCCCTCAAAGTGATCTAGAAATATAAGTTTTACATTGGCAGAATATAGCATGTTACCTCGGCATTGGATCCATCAAGTAAAAAACCCAAGAGAAGAAAGTTCTTTCACTTCAAATGCTCCATAAGATATAACAATTAGTCTGTTCACTCCACATTGCCACAATGAGGAAGGAGTGAGTTGAGCCACCCTCCTTTTAGACAAAAATCAAGAAACTCTAGGAGGATAAGAGAGGAAGACAAGGGAAGGAGACCAAGCTGCTAGATTTATTAGGGTTTAGTGTCGACTATCTTATCAAGGTTGTAGAGTAATTAGGGGAAATCAATAATGGTTCAAGAAGAAGTAGGAAGGAACAATAAATTTACAAATGATGATGGAAGATGGAGGAGAAAGAGCTCCTTTCCCTTGAAGATCAGTGTAGAAGTTATGGTCCTCATCAACGCCCTCTTGAGAAGAATGATCTTGCTTCATCTTCAATGGTGCAATGATTGCCTCTTAAGATTGCTAGGCCACAATACAAGCTATAAGGCTAAAGTTAAACCACAATAAAATTCCACTTGAGCATGACTACCTCTCAAAGTGATCTAGAAAAATAAGTTTGACAATGGCATAAGATAGAATGTTACCTCGGCACTGGATCCATAAATAAAAACCCCAAGAGAAGAAAATCCTTTCACTTCAAATGCTCCATAATATATAACTATTAGGCTCCAAAGAGAAATATCTCATAATTCAACCATGCCAAATGAATGAGAAGGCCAACCCTGATATGGGTTGTAGCCTTATCTCATTTTACAATAAAATAACATTATTTTCCTAGATGTAGCCTACGGTAGAGTAAACAAATAATAAAACCTTAACAACTCCAACAAAATCCTAACTAAATGCTTAAAGTAATTAATGGTGGTAAACAACAAGTACAATGTCTCCATCAAAAGAAAATCATTAAAAGAGGTTCACATGCCATGTCACATGCTCAAAGATACATAAGGCTCAATTTAGCACAAATATTCCTCATTTAACCAACTCAAACAAAGTGGTTAGATCCTCAATAAAATATTACAGCCCCTCTAACAACTTCAAAAGATAAGTTTAGAAAGTAGCCATTCTCAAAAAGAGTTTGCCCAAACTCCATCAAACACATGAAAGGCCCCCCCAAATATCTTTTAAAAGCTCCTTTAAATGAGCATTCCAATGAAACAACGATAACAAAGTGGCCCGTGAACAAAGTTCCATGAACAAATGCCTTTGTCCAAACCTACACATCATCGATTTGGACCCTTGAGCAATGCACAAGCATCTACGAAAGCATATGAATAAAAAGGGTTCATCCTCCACGATTGTCAGCTCCATCTTATTGATTAAATCACACCTTGCATTTTTTTTTGTAAAGCTTCAGGCTCCCGTCCTCATGAACCATCATTTGATCTTGTGGTGGCTATATTATTTTTGCCCTATTCCTCGATGCTTATATTTCTACGACATGGGCATACTACTGTTGCTTTTTTGCGGGTTACATATTGCACTCAAAGTATGTGAGGTTAAATCATAGTTTGAGCTTTGACTACAGTGGGATTGCATCAAAAACATGCTTTGTGTGCACATGTATCCTGTTCTTTGCGTACTGAGACTTGGGGCCGCAATATTCTGCCAAGAAGAATATCTAAAGATGGATTTGATCTCAAGGTTGCGGTGAAAGAGGTGCACAGATTCGACAATTGTATTCGCTGTTGATCAAAATTCCAATATTATTTCTTTTGGGTGCATCTAATCTCTTCAATTATCAAGCTGGGTCATAGTCCAGGTGGGGTGCATCAGTTAAGCAATCAGTTTGATGAACTGCAGAAGTTTCCTCACACATGAACTCGTGTTCTGGGTATTTTTAGCTTCAAGAATTTGAACACAAGTTCCTCACTTGCCAGTTTTTGTCACTAAATCTACCCCAATCATGTTAGTTGACATAACCTCTATGATGATATGGTTGTTTTCCTCTTAATGTTGGTGGACATGCTTAGACTAGTCTTCACTTTTGTTAATACCTTAAAGAACCCTCCAGAAATAGCAGAAAAGTCTGCCATAAGTGTTGTTGCATGATGTGAAGAGGTAATAGTTGTCCAAAGATTTTTGCCTATTGCATCTCTAAAACCTGCTGTTGTGCATCAAAGTGCTAGAAATGCTGATTATTGCTGACCTAGAAAGACAATGCCACAACTCAAATTTCCATAAGTTCATATTTGGTCTATTATGCCCTAGATTCTCTACAGTGCACCTTACCAGATGTGCCAACGAGGGGGTCTTTTTTGCCATTGTAAAAATCCAAATTGGGTCTTGTTTATGTAAAAGTGTTGGTCTAGCGGGGCTCATGACCCTTGGTCTGTTCATGGGAGGTCCTCTTGGTTCTCATTTCAAGGAATGCTGACCTTGTGGCTTTGCTAACTACCCCTTGATGGGTGGAAGTCTCTCATCATGTTGGGCATTTATGCCCTAGGTGGGTGTTCTGGTGCACCATGGGATGAATCCCATGGTTTTGGGCTTCTAACCACATTTGTTGAGAGCAAACAACAAATGTTGGGGTTAGATGGGGCATGATGTTCTCCTTCCAAGCTCAACTCATCCTCAAGTTGAAGCATTTCATCATTTTTTATCATTATTTTATTTTTTACTAGGTTTAGTCCTTGGATTGTGGGTGACAAACCCTAGAAAAATATTAAAAGTAATTTTAAAGACAAATTAGGTAGGTCAACTTAGAGGAGGGAAAAGTTGTCTTTTTTGAGAAGGCATGTCTTTTTTCATATAAATAAGACATCCTCCTCTCATTTGTAAGCAAGATCATGGGATCAATATGACTAAAACAAAGCATGATAAGCATAGACCATAAATAAATAATAATAATAATAATAAAACTTTAATAAATATGTTTATGATTTATTCAAGTGGTGTGCACCTCCTTCTTGGCAATTTCTAGGGATTTTAAGGAGCAAAGTTTGATGTTTAAGGTTTCTTAACAATCTCCCAAGGCTATTCCAAGGTGAAAGAATTCTCGAGGCATTTTTCTCTTTTTCTTTTTCTCTCAATTGTGGTAAGGTCGCAAATCTCTCGTCTTGCATTGTTGAAGGCATCCAAGTAGGGGTAATTTAGGTTTTATGCATAATAACTTGGTCTTGTTAGTGATACATCCCTCTTGAAGGGTCTCTCTTGTTTGGGCCTTGGCATCTTGTTTCCCCTAATTGGGTCAAAGGTTGACACAACCTAGGGTTTCTTAGCCTTGCACTAGTTTTTTCAAATATTGTATTGCCAATTCTTGGAGAAACATTGACCTTGATTTGTTGTTGCTTGGTGGATTAATATGTAGGTCTATTTTCCATCTCTTCAATATTGCAAATTTTTACAAAATTCCTTTTATTATATTATTGGAAAAAATACAAAAAATAAAAAATATAAAAACCCTAAAAAACAAATGTTTTGAGAAATCCAAAAAATATTTATTTTTGTGCCATTGCAATACTTTTACTTGTTCAATTCCGAAATAGATATTGCTGCTGTAAATTTTTGAAGTTGCTATATTGTCGAAAAATCCATAAAAAGTGAAAAAATTCCATTAAAAAGTTGTTTTGTAGCTCAAAAGGGGTGATGTCAGCTCTAGGGAGCGTGATGTCATCTTCTAAAGGCTTCTACATCCTTGTTGCAGGTTTGGTATAATTGTTTTGTAGGTCCATTTGATAGGAAGATCAAACCCTAGCGGTTGTAAGGAGTTACTACTTTATCTCCAAGTCTTGGTTGTTGATCCTAGGGGGTTTTGAAGTGCCAATTCAAGTCTTTCATCCATTATTGCAGGTTATTATAGATCTGATGGGGAAATTAGTTTGGAATCCCCTCATCCATCTTTCAAAACAAGTGTGCCCTAGGGGGATTTTGTCTCGAATCCCCTCGTCCTTCTGTCAAAACAAGTGTGCCCTAGGGTGATTGAGTCTCCTTTGGTTGGTGATCGCCGCGAGGTACCTTTTGTGGTGTTTCCATGGTCTAATTTGGGTTTTCTTGCAAGTTTATGTTTTTACTGCAAAAAATTGATTCATCTTATTGTCCAACCAGTACCTAGTTTTATTGCTCCTAAACCTTCCTAGTCATCAAGTATATTGAATATCTTGTTGACTCCACCAAGGCACTAATCTACTAACTTAGTGGGAAGATCTTGTAGAGATAGAGTTGTTCTCATTGCATATCTTACATGTCTATTTCTACTTGTATTTGGGAAGCCTCGTGTGGCCTAAAGAACGAGGAGAGTGCACTAAGGTGACAGTGGGTGCATCTTCTGAAAAGTTGTCAATCTTAGCACCGTCCTTTGTGACATAACCTAAAGGGTGCTAATTTGTTAGGTAGCATGTGGATTTGCTGGATATCATATTGTTTACTGTTTCTACTTTAGGTGAAAAACAAGTCATCTTTGCCATGGATAAATATCATTTGACCAACTATCAATTATATTTTTCCAAAATTCTAGTATCACAAGAGTGAGGTCAAAATCATAGAAGTCTCGCATTGTCGTCTTAAGAATCAGATTATCCCATATCAGGGAAATCAAACACACAAAGAGACCAAGTAATTGCTTGAAACAGCGATTGTATTTGTCCTGCATTGTCGCCTTAATGATCATATTATCCCATATCATGGAAATCAAACACACAAAGGGACCAAATAATAGCTTGAAAGAGCTATTGTAATAAATATCATATAGATGAGAAAGAAAAAGCTTTCTTATAAAGGTTTACAATGAGGTCGAGTTATTCCACTTTATGCATGTGGGATGGATGGATAAAAGTAATAAAGCAACTTAAACATAAAAACATGAAATAAACTAAAATCATAAGTGATCCAAAAAAATATGCTCAAAAAATCGTTATTTTTTGGAAAAAAACCACCCAAGCATTTTGTTTGCGGCTTAGAAAAGGTGATTTGAGGTTTTCTTTTGTCATTTTCTTGTGCAGGTTGGAGGAGGGAGAAGGGCTTGTGTAGACCATCAACCATTGTGGAGGCAACCAAATATTCCAAGTTTATTGATATATTGTCTACGGTATACTTGTTCGATATACTGATATATTTTCTAAGTATAGGATGGAGACTGTGATGCCTATCATGGAGGAGGCACCTGCATGGTTAGATCCATAGGAGGAGCAACATGAGGGGCAAGAGGAGGAGGGGTAGGAGTAGGTTAGAGACATCATGGAGGGTGATGTGTTAGCATCGGCATCATCTTTTACATCGATTGATGTAGCTATTCCTCGACCCATCAGTCACCGTCAAAATATTAGATGTAGAGCCATGGCCTTCTACTACTAGTGCTAGGGGTAGGCTTGGCAAATGTTTTCCTATAAAAGGGGGAGATGGCATTGATATTAGATAGCTGGCTGTTAGTTTTGTGACTTTTGTCATTGTTAATCTACCTCAAATACATTTATATATGTGATGTCATTTTGTATTTGTTATCCCTTTCGAGTCCTTGATTGGACAACTATTAGGTTTTAGGATTCAGTATCAAGTTTGATGTATCATTTTTTATTTGGCATGACTACATGATATATATTAGTATTTTCTCCATATTTATGTTCCGATGTTGTTGTTGCTTTATATGTTTAAACTTTTGAAAAAATAAATATATTTTGTATTTTTTAATATTTTCCGTGGTTTGATGATTTTTTTCGCCATTGTTGTTGAAAAGATGTTTTCTGGACCCTTGTCGATTTTTTATTGATGCCGACATTATCTACACTGTTAACTCCCCTTGATTGTCGTAGATTAGGGGTGCATCTTCATATCATGAAGCATCCTCGTGGGCCAAATTACCTCACATGCTCCTTTCATTGTTCCGCGATATTTTGCTTTTGTCGATGAAAGGGCTACTGCCTATTGGTTCTTACTGGTCCATGCCTGCTGCTTCTTGTTGGTCCACGTGATTGCACCTTTGCAAAGGTTGAATACATATCCATAGGTTGATTTTTTGTCATACATGCAACCTGCTCAATCTAGATCTCTATATCCACATAACCTGAGATCTTTGCTTTTGCTGTAGGAAAGGCCAAAGTCAAGTGTTCCTTTCACATATCTCGAAACTTGCTTTGCTACAGTCCAATGCTTTGCTTTTGGTGTTGTCATCAATTTGGAATGAAGCTCACAACATAACTCAAATAAGGCCTAGCAGTTGTAAGGTATATCAAGCTACCTACTAGTTTCCTCTATATTGGCTCATTCATTGCCTTAGAGTTGGTCTTGCCTAAAATTTTTACAGTCCAATGCTTTGCTTTTGGTGCTATCATCAGTTTGGAATGAAGCTCACAACATAACTCAAATCAGGCCTAGCGGTTGTAAGGTATATCAAGCTACCCACTAGTTTCCTCTAGACTGACTCATTCATTGCCTTAGAGTCGGTCTTGGCTAAAAGTTTTATCTCTTTCTCCATAGGTGTAGATGAGATTTTGCAATCTGCCATTCTAAATTTATCAAGCAAACTCTTGGCATATTTTGTTTTTGAGAAAAAATGATGCTACCTATTTGCCTAACTTCACCTATACAATAATGTAGGAGGCCTGGATTAGTCATATCAAAATCTTTACTCATGTTTTATTTTTATCTGTTCAATCATGTTTGCCTCGCTACCTGTGATGATGATGTCATCTACATAAATAACTAGTAGGATGATATCATTACCATTGCTTTTGACTTATAAGTTGGCATCTGAAGGACTCCGTTTGAACCTCTGCTCAACTAAGTACCTTCCAATCTTGATGTACCATGCCTTGGGTGCCTGCTGTAGGTCATATAGCACCTTCTTTAACCTGCAAGCAAAGTGCTCTTTCCCTAAAATCTCAAATCCTTGTGGTTGATACATATAGACTTCTTCCTCCAAATCTTCGTTAAGGAAGACTCCTCACGTCCATCCGATGGACCTTCCATCCACATTGTGCTTCCATGGCTAGAACAAGATGGATGGTGCTCAATATGCTGTAGGGGTAAAGGTCTCCTCATAACCAATGCCCTCTTGCTTTGAGAACCCTTTAGCTACCGACCGTGCTTTGTACTTGTCAAGAGATCCATCTGTCTTTTACTTGATCTTGTACACCCATTTGCAGCCGTTGTACACCCATTTGCACCAATGGGCTTCTTCCCTAGTGGAAGTGCTTTGAGATCCCAAGTTTGATTTTTCATCAAATTTTCATGTTCAACAGTCATGGCCTTCTCCCATTCAGGTTTCCCCAAAGCTTCATCGAACGCTTGTGGCTCGAATACTTCTTGATCATTGGCCATAAGAGCAAAGTTGATCGCGTTGGCTTTCTGTTTGCTCTTTCCCAACTAGGGAGATAGCAAACAAGCACCCAAGTGGTGGTGGCTCAACACCATTGGAGATCTTCAAGCAGCAGGAATGATCAAGGGATGATCATCACGAGGAAGCTATAACAAGAATGATGGTGCTCATCTTTGTTGTAGGGGAAATGGTCTCCTCATAATCAATGCCCTCTTGTTGAGAGAACCCTTTAGCTACCAACCGTGCTTTGTACTTGTCAAGTGATCCATCGTCCTTGTACTTGACCTTGTACACACATTTGCAGTCAATGCTATTCTTCCCTGGTGGATGTCATGTGAGATCCCAAGTCTGATTTTTCATCAAGCTTTCATGTTCAACAGTCATGGCCTTCTCCCATTCAGGTCTCCCTTTAGCTTCATCGAACACTTGTGGCTCAAATACTTCTTGAACATTGGCCATAAGAGCAAAGTTGACTGTGTTGGGTTGAGCAAAGAGAATATTGCATATTTCGAGGTCCAGACGTAAGGAACCCTCTTGATCAATGTTGTAACAATTGCATAGACTATGGAAGTTTTTTATTGGAATTAACTTCTACATACAGGTGGCCGTAGAATCTTAAAAGAGGATTAGTGTCACTTGCAAAGGGTATTAATCACTATCAATACAACTCATCCATAATATGATACTTTTACCCTTGTTATCACACAACTTGTAGTTCTCCCTAAAGGTTATCCTATCCAGGACAGTAGAAGCAATGGACACCTAAAGAGGTGACCCAAGAGATGCCACGGTTCCTAATATGATTGGTTGTCACGCTAACCGAGGCACTCTTCACTTTAGATCAAGCCTAAGCAAGACCAAGGGGGAGACCCTAGCTAACCTATGAAGGCTAGGGAACCCACTCAAGACCTCTTAGGGAAATGTGAAAGTGAAAAATGAAGGGATCAAGAGTGATTAGATCTAGATCTAGAATGGATAAGTGGACCTAAGGAATTAGGGCTTGGTTGAAGAGGCTTAAGAGATGGACAAATGTTCAACCAATGAAAGACAAGGCCACTTATAGGTTTATATTAGTAGATCTAGATAGATCTAATGCCAAGTAAAGATATCCAACTAGGGCCCACCCTTAAAATGAGGAAAATGACCAAAATAGGGCCCACAAGGTGAAGATCAAGATTAAATGGCACTAGAGGGTTTGCTATTGAATGGATCTAGTGATTTGACAGGGAACAAGCAATACCCACAATGTAGATCTAACAAAATCCCACCTAACCAACGAGTGCGACCTCCCTTGGAGAGGCCCAATGCCTTAGATCAGGGGGTAAATGGAGTCGGATGCCCACCAAACTTTAGATCGGGAATGAGTTAATTAAGATTTAGGTGGGTTTTAATTAGATCTACATCGTGGAAGCACTCAACGATTGCCAGGTGTTGAAAGCCATCTCTCTGTCAATCTCATCAGTAGCGTACTCATCTATGTCCATAGAGGAGCAAGAAGTGCAAACAACTTGATCATCCCTTATGCACAAGTCTTGGTGATCTGATGGCACAGATTTGACTCCTGCAACTGCATATCTGAGGCCCAACTGAGATCACTGCACAGATTTGGTATACAGCTCGCAGATCTAAGTGTGATTGCTCTCCCCGACCCTTACCAGGGCTCTGATACCATGTAAATTTTAATCCAGAGATCGCTACTCCCTCTGGATAGCCCTGAGATCTCAAGCGGTTTGAGTCTTGTAAATCAATAATACTGTAATGAAATAAAACTCAACAACTGTAGATCTCTTTACAACATTAAAGACATGCAATCACACATATAACACTGCATATACCCTGGAAACCCCAAACGGGGAAAACCAACAATTATGTCGGGCTTTCTTCTATCTCGATCCCAGAGCAATATGTGAAAAGAATAGATACAACAAGTTACTTCAGATGTAACTCAGAATCATGAACGGATCAAACCCTAGATCTACATGCATCAGCCGATGCATGCACTGAGGATGCGTGCCCTAACTGTCAATCTGGATCTGAGTCACTATGCAGGTAGCTTTGACTGTACTGTACTGCCTCTCTCAACTCTCTGCTCTGATCTGCTCTGCAACAGAAGAAGGCCGACTACTGAATGCGTCCTCCTTTGCATGATAAGTGCGCCCTCCCTCAAGTCAATAACTGCTCGTACGAAACTAGATCTCAACAGATCTGAGCTCTGATCGTCATAGACCTTTCTCACTCATTGAAACAAGGCTACTCTGAAAGTCTCAGACACTCAATCGATCGACTAGATGCTGAACGAGCTTCTCTCTCCTCAAAGAATGCGCCCTCCTTCCCAAGGAAAGTCGCCCACCTCTCAATTGGATCTATCTCAGATCAGTTGGCTCGGTAATCATGACAGACACCTTCTGTCTCCTTATATCAACTTACTGAAAAATTAGGTTTACCAAAAACCTAAAAGTCAGTGCATGCAAAACTCACTTTTGCATGCTTATGTGCATGCAAAACTTTTCATGCCCTCCTCAGAATGACTTTCCTGGTTAACTTTTTAACAAATTCTAACTTCATGAGCATTTAATACATTTTCACAATAGCAGCATAACAAGGATCTTTGAAAGATGCACAATCACAAAGTACACAACAATATATCCTGGGAAACCCTCAAGGGGAAGAAAACCAAGCAAGAACTTCCTCAATATAGATTACCAAAGTACAATGCCCAAAAATAAGTCTCATAAAGAAGAGAGACAAAAACTCAAACTCTAGAGCCAAGCCAATCCTCCTCCCCCTTCACAAACTTCCTCTCTCCTCTATTGCGCAATGCATGAGTGAGTGAATGGTACAAATGAAGGAAAGACTCCTTCTATTTATACTTTACTTTTCACTTGGAAAATAACCTAACTAGGTCAACCTCATTAACTTAGCTGGGCTGACCTTTCTAGAAAGACTCAAATAATATTTATATTACATTCTTTTGGGTTCTAACGACCCGACTTACAATGGAGGTTTTACTTTTACCTCATGACTTTTACATGACCAAATATAATAATGACATCCCCGAACGGAGGTAAGACATCTCCGACGGAGTTACAATAATTAAGTACAAGTAGAATATTCTTCGAAGTTACATTAATTCAACATTTATAAAAGATTCTTGGGGATTTCTAGATATACCACTTGGAAAAATCGACACAATACACCTATTCGATTGGAATCAAATAAATTTTGCCCCTATTGTTACAAGCATATCATTCATAGAGAGGTAAAAAAAGAGATTAAACGTACTACTACCCAAGGATAGGAATAGATCACATATATAAAATGGAATGGTATTTCAACAAGATCTTTAATGGAACGATATTTTTGAAAGATTTTCAATAAATAGTATTCAAAAGGTTCTTGAAGCAAACTATGGATAAACCCAAGCGATCTTTTCGTAGACATTTGACATCAATTGGGTTGGAAGATGAATCGATTATAAAATTATGAGCCTAATTAGTCGATTTATTAGTGAGCAAGGAAAAATATTATCGAGTCAAGTGAATAGATTAACCTCAAAACAACAACGCCTAATGACTAACACTATTAGACGGGCTTGTATTCTATCTTTGTTACCTTTTCTTTATAATGAAAACTAATTTTATCCATGGAAATAAACCTACTCCTTAATCAAATCAAAGTTGGGTATATGTTCGATAAAGATACAAATCTTTAGTCGATTGTCGAAAAAGTCGATAGGATTTCATTCTTGGAAAAGAATTGGATTGAATTATTTTCGTTTCGTTCATTTCCATTCAAATATTGATTTTTTTTGAAATGTTTCGACCTTTCAGGAGGGACTTCTTCTCGGTTAGTCATTTGTTTGGTACATTGAGAATAACACTGATTCTTCTTATTTAGAAAAGAAAAGTTCCAAAGGCTTTTGCTACTGCAACCTTCCCAACCATAATTCCCTTTGGATAGGCATCTTCTAGGTAGGCAAGGGCCGAGACCTTGTACTAAGAATGAGAAAATATCATGGTTTTCATCGTTTCTATGGTTCTTTCTCCAATAGTAAGGTATTCTCTATATGCCCGAGCCTCTTATTCATTTCCGAAATATGAGATGAGTATGTCATTGGTAACTTGTATGTTTTACAATCTCCAGCTCTAGTCTTGAATCATCAAGTAATAAATACTCATTACAAGAGCTATTCATACAGTAACGATATGTAATTCTGGGGTTGGCCAGGTAGTTTGCCTTGTTGTTTCATTCTCGCAGCAATTTGAGCATAAACTTTATGCTTCTTAAATTTGAATGATATCCCCGCTCAATGGATTGACCATTCGCTACCAATGAGTAATTGCTTTTCACCCCACATTAATGTGATTGGATTTGCACCAATGGAAACCATAAATTTCACCCCCCGGTAAGGTGAGATGATGGATCTATACTTGGTTACAACAAGAACATTCTTCTGTAATTTCGTTGTAAGAATTTTCAAGTCTGTTTTAGTTTTCAAACCACTCTTAGAGAGATTCACCTTTCCAATCATTCTTCCTATTTGACAAATTTAATGCTTTTCTGGAGGCTTTGTATTCTTATCTCGACTGCAATTTTCATAAGCAACCATAGAGCGTAAAACTCAGCTCTATTATCTGTGCCTGAATCTGCTGCAAATTTGAAAGAAATGAATGATTTTACCATTTAAATAAAATGCCTCGAGCTCCACAAATACCTATGGTTGTTTGACATGCACCGTCGAAGAAACGCCAGGATTTGTTTTAATTGCTTTCTGGTTCCTTCAGGATTCTTGGAGGTTTAGGATTTTCAGGTTTCCATGACCCTTCACAAGCATCTCTTATTTGGTGGCACATGTGTACAGGAGAAATCTCAGTTGGAATATCATACTATTTCTTTTGAGCCCAACCCCATATTAGTTGTTGCAAAGCTTGGCAAAGCCTTATGAGCTGCCTACTGTCTTATCCTTGTACCATTTTTCAAACTATGTTAATAGAGATGCCCCTTTCCATTCATTCTTTCCATTTGACAAATTTAGTGTTGCTATCCATATTCCAAACCTCCCTAGAATACGCTTTTGCATAAAATGTATCTTGTTGCAGGACCATGCCGATTTCTGTTATGCCTATTATCCCAGGTTAGAATTATGTTTGACAGGGCAGGCCAAAGGAAAATTCTAGTTTTGCGAGTGTTACCCCTCAAAATTCCTTTGATTTTGAGATTTATTTCCAGTTGTATGAAGGACACCCTCTAGGAGTTATTCTCAGTTTTTGAAACGACATATTTCGAATATGCCTCCTGCAGACATTTTCGGCAGGGTTGAGGATGTCTAGTTGTTCCGAAAATGATCAGCTGAAGGATATGGGTTTAATGAGTGATTCTGAAATAGATTTCTATTCTGTGGACTGCCAACCCACTAGAAAGGTATGGAAGGATCATTGCTATGGCAGGTAAATCATTCTGGACTGAGGATTGTGCTTATTTTGTAGGTGAAGCAAAGGGGGCAATGCAAATTTTTGAAGTTGCTGAATGTCGATGTTCTAAAGAGGTTTGCATCACGTTATTTCCAGAAGTATCTCGGTTTAATTGTGTTGTCGAAGTTAGCCAAACAATCAGTCCTGAAAGAGCTAGTTCAAGTAAGGGTTGAGGGTGGCTCTTCCAGTAGATAAGGGCTCCATACAAGAACCTATTGGTGCATTCAGAATTGACAATTTTTCATATGAGAGCATATGTATACTGAGGATCCAAGGCCTATAGAAGATGACAGACCATCTTACAAGTCGAGATATGTCCATTCCAACGATACTTCCAGTTGGGCCTTCCTGTAAATTTGTCAAAGGCAGTTCGTTTCAAGTTCGGTCCTTCTAGGTCATCAACTGAGCTTACCTATCAAATGATTAATAGGCTTATGCCAAGTGATTGATCTACATATGAAGATTATGTTTGGGCATATATATTACCTAAGTTCATGACGCAGAAGGAGGATAGATTACAAACATTGAAACTTCCAGCGTCGGTTTTGTGCATTCGGGGAATATTGAAGATTGAACTGCTGGGTAGAGTTTAGAAGCAGTTCCATGGATGGTGTAAGAATTTGGCAAAGTTTTTGAGAAGCATAAAGTTGAGGGCGTGGAGGATCATTGCTGTCGGAACTTGGCTGTAGGTATGGACCTAAGAGTTGAAGCTAGCCTTATAGATGCGAGCACTCTTCTTGCTGCCAAACCATTTCCAGATCTACAAGTCTTCTTTGTGGTTCCTCTAGCATATTTCCATTTCTTTGGCTCCAAGTTTGTCATTTAAGTAAGTTCTTTTCTTGACCTCTCTGTAAGTAGGATTATAATCTCGATAAGGGTAGTTTTGGATTTGGGTTATAAAACTCTATTGTGTAATGGGCAGTGAGCTATAATGATATGGGACCGTCTATGTTATTCTGTGAGTAAAGTTTTTTTCAATAATATATATATATATCGTTGTCATTATAATCATCATAATATGATCATTGTACATCATCATCATCACTTGACACGACTATCTAATATCATCAATCATACATGTCACATGATACTATGCAAACTCTAATTTTTTTACAAAGGGAAACCTACTATCATATTCATAATTCATCATCATGTTCATCCTTTCCAAAACTAGTAACATTGTTGTCATGTCCACTAGAAGATGCAATTGTTGGTGCCTCCTCATCAAACAAATTAAGATGAGACATGGCAGTCAATGCCATATCTAAGTCAACCAACTCTAATTCTAGATCCCATAGTTTGGTGGGCCTTGATTTGTATTCATCCTTTTGGTGTGATAGAAGGTGAAGGTTAGAGTGAACACACACAAGTCCCTCAGCCTTCTTGGCTCTTTAACTTAAGAGCATCTCTTCTCTACCCATCACAAGATAAAAGTATGTCATCGACAAAGAGAAGATGGGACAAAAATAGAGATTTCCGTAACTTAATACCTTTAAAGGTTTCGATCTTTCTTGCCTCTAGGAGTGTCCTGCTCAATTTCTATGCTACAATTAGGAACAAGAGTGGGGATAAAGGTCACGCATACTCGTGATCCCTTCATGGTCTTAAAAACTCAAATTTGAACCGTTGATAAGAACAATAAAAGACACTGTGGATACACAACATATCATCCATTTCACAAAATGAACACAAACCCCAAGTGGATAAGCATCAATCTCAAATACAACCAACTTACTCGGTCATAAGCCATGGGCATGCCCAATTTCACCACCATAGCTAATAGTTTTTTGGTGTGGATAAAATGTAGCACTTCTTGGTCTACCCCTATTGCCTCAAGAATTTCCCTCCCCAGTAGGAACCCAAACTACTCTTTTTATATAGACTTAGATAGTAGCTTTTCACTTGTAATGCTTTTATCTTAGCTATAATCTTATATATACAAATGCATAAAGAAATGGCTATGTACTTCTCGAAAGAGCTTGGATTATCTATCTTTGGAATGAGAGCATTGGAAGTGGAGCTAAAAGTAGCTAGCATCTTCCTAGTTGATCGAGACTCTTCAATAACCCTTAGCAAATCATCCTCGATAATTGTAGAACATCTTAGAAAAATTTAGTTCTCCACCCATTTGACCCAAAAAATTTGTCCTTCTCGAAACTATGCTTCACTTGTAGGAGCTCATCTTTTGAGACTTCCTTTAATAGTCTCGCATTATCCCTCTTCTTCTCCAAAATTAGGAAAAATGAAGTCATTCTTACCAACTTACCTGTTGAAGCCCTACTATCTTTTTTATAAATGCCTTCAAAGTAATCCACCCTGTGCTTAGTAATATCTTGAAAACATGTAGTTGAAGAACCATCATCCTTTCTGATCTCCCATTTAGTATTCATTCACATTTTTTTGATGATTAGCATATTCATGGAAATATTTGGTATTCTCGTCACCTTTTGAGAGCCCTAAAGCCCTCTCGAATTTCCTTTTTTATTGTTCGAAACCCTCACTTGGAATTTAAAGGATTCATCAAAATATCTTGCAGTCTCCTTGTTATTTAGAGCCTCTAGTTGGATTTCTAAAGAGATAAGATCCTAATCATCCTTAACCCTCTTTTGGTGGGCCCATTTTGCAATTGTTTGTTTTATCCTTTACAAATTTGATTCAAATTGAATACTGGTAGATTCCCTAAGTGAGCCATTAAAAGGAACCCACTTCTCTTAATTAATGGAATAAATTCTCCTCCAACCGAGCTAGATTGAATTTGGAAGGCCTAGGGTGTTTTCTTCCTTTCTTTGCTAACTCCAGAAAAACCAAGAAATGATCAGAATCTTCCCCTAGTGCTTAAACTTGATATGACTGGTCATAATAGCTTCAGAAAGTAAAATGCTATCAGTTCTCTTAGCAATTCTATCAACACCTACATCAAATTTTTTATAGGAAAAAGTTTGACAGGTTCCACATCTAATTGACTTTTTCCAATTTTCAAAGAAATAGTTTCACAAAGTGTCATGAGTTTTAGGTCCCTAGATTGTAGCTCTACTCATGGTGAAATTTAGATTCCCTCCGAATATAATATTCCCTTGCCTCAACAAACCCATTGTAAAGATTTTGTCCCAATATCCCACTATGTTTGCATAAGGCCCATAAATATTTAGAATTGCAAATTCCTCTCCTGGTTCTTGAGAAAGAAAGACAACAACTTTACTTGATCCAAAATACTCTAACGAGCATTTGTTTTAATGGAAAGAAGTGGAGCAATATACTCTAAAATGGGAACATAAAATATATGAAGTTTGCCATACATGAACTCATCCATCTTGGATGGATGGTATTCGTAGGGGAGGTTTTTAACCTATTTGGAAATAGAGCTTTAGATGGATCAAAGATCCATGTAAAAGATCCTTCAATTATTTGAGTTAATAATGTAACAAATCACACTTTTAATTCTAACTATACATGGCACGATCCGATTGTAACATACAGATTGATCTTTTGTCCAACCGATAGGTAGATGGGGAGTTACCAATCTCTATTGAAAGTTTCTATCCATCATTATCTCGTTTTCATCATTACATGAATCTTCATCTAAAAAGGTAAAAAGTAATTGTGTAATAATGAAAAGTTATGATGTAAAAGTAAAGGGTTGTTACTTTTTGGTATTGGACCCTTACATACTATTTAAAATGAATTATTTGGTTGGAGAGGGACATTGGAGGATGTTTTCCACAAGGAAGAGAGTGGGGTTATGGGAGAGGCCATGTACGAGAGGTGTATTTTTCCATGTTGGGCACATGTGGGGGTTACCACGTATATGAGGTTAGGGTGAGCTCAAGACCTGACATGTCGTGCGAAGCAACCACGGGATTTTCCTCTATTTCGAGTGAGCTAGTGTACCCTTAGATAAGTATTTGGTGCTTGCATTGTTCTTAAAATAAATATTGAGAATATAAATATCATATGAATAAAATAAATAATAACTAATAAGTGAATATGCATGTTTATATTTACGAAAATATTATTTATCTCTTTTTCTTCCGAGTGAATAAAAATGGTTATAATTATTAAATAAGCGAGAAATACTTAAACATGGAAAACAAAGGGTGACAGGTACTTCTGCATAGGCTAAGTGTTTGGCATGCAGGTGTCATCCAGGAGACCTCTCAAACTTAGGAGTTTCACTTTAGTTAAGTGAATTATTAAAGTGAATGTTATTTTGTAATTACTTTATGTAAAGTGAGGGCCCATGGTATTTGGTGGTCCATGGTATTGGCCCCAAGTATTTGGATATTGTAATAGTATAAAAGGCAACCTAAGTGAGAGGAAGGAGAGAGAACAAAGACAATAGTCACACAGTAGTTGGAGGACATTCAATGAAGTGTGCTGGGCAAGGTTCGAGGCTTGGATCAAGGGGCAGTGAGAGTTAGTAATCAGCAAGATCGAAGGACTGATCTTGAGGTTTGATAGCTTTTGTCATTGTATTTTCCTCAGTGGGCCATTTTCCTAGGGAGAGAGCACGAGGGTTCTGTTGGTTGGTTTTTCCCCAGCTGGGGGTTTCCAGGGTAAATCCATTGTTAAATGTGTGATTGGTTTCTTGAGTTTTTCCATTGCATTTTTGTTGTAGATCTAGTGTAATACTTGTGTAGATTTTTCGAGCTGATAAATTGGGTCTAGATCTAAGAAAATCAACATGGTATTAGAGCCAGCTTCGGTTTGAAGTAAATCACATTTGATGGGTTGGCAAGATTTACGAGAGGAAGAAAAAAATTAGAGAAGTACTATACGAACACGGTACAGGTCGTACGAACGCCGTATCATTGTACGATTGAGTGGATTAGCTGGGCGACAAGTCGTGGTATCTTTTGAGGCAGAGTTGCATGATCTGGGTGCAAGCGGAAGTCGTGGCCGTGGTCTCGATTGGACTGGAGATCCATGGGGAAGGGGTCGAGAGGCCATTGGATCGGGCTCGCAGGGAGATCGCTGGAGATCGTGGAGCTGTTGGCGCCAGACCTGAGGTTTAGTCTTGGCTACTCGAAAGGAGGAAATTGGGTTGTGTAAGTTGGGTAGAGGCAACACGAACTAGCAACAGACTGCGTAGGCACCACCAGTGGCTGTCAGGAGGGTAGTAGCTGCGTGAAAGTCATGTCGGGAGGCTGTTGAGACAGTGACGCAACCAATATATCGGGGGACATCTCGGAGCTAGGGGAGCCAAAGCTAGATCGGGTTGCAGACAAGCCGCGAGATGGATGTGGAGGCTAGGTAACCAGTAGAGTGATGCATGCGGGTGAAGGAATCAGAAGCACAGACCGACAGCCAAGTAGCCGAGAACAATTGCAAAGGTGCGATAGAATGCAGGAAGATTGTGGACTTAGCTTGCAGAAGAGACGGCTTTGGGAACTAAGTAGAATGGGATTGTTGCATAGCTGTCGACGTGAGCATTGCCAGGCAGCCGCCAACTGAGTGGGAAGTGCAGTCTCTGTTGTGATGGATGAGACAGGCTTAACATTGAAAGAAAGACATGGCCGTCAGAGAGAAAAAGAAGATGGCTGTAGCAGCCGCTAGTAGCTGCTCAACCACCATACTAGCTAGCCACTAGGGCAGATCTATGCAAGCCATCAAGTGAGTCAACACAGCCACCGGGCAAGCCTGGGCAAAAGTGCCCAGAAAAGCTACGGGAAGGCCTTCGGCAGGGGGGACAGTAAAATTCAGGGTAGGTATGAAAACTTCAAGTAGCCCCAGGCAATTTTCGGGTAGATGCTAAAGGACTTCGTGTTGCATTTGTTGATGGCCAAGTTCTAATGTGGCCAAGAGGAAAGACAATGCATGATGCAACAGTAATTGGAGAGCAAGAGGGAGGCCTGTACAAGTTAAAAGGACAACCAGAACAAGCATTGGTTCATGACTCCATGGAACCAAGCGAATTATGGCATAGAAGGATTGCACATGTACATTATAGAGCACTACCAATTGCAAGCAAAGCAGTATCAGGTCTACCAGAAATTCAAACAAAGTATGAAAGCATTTGCAAGGGATGTGCACAAGGGAAGAATGTTAAGAAGTTATTTCCTAGCAGTGAAAGCAAGGCAAAAGGAATCTTGGAGATAATTCACTCAGATGTGTGTGGCCCCATCTTCCAGCTCCTTAAGTGGGTATGTATACTATGTTTCCTTCATAGATGATTTTTCTCGTAAGACATGGATTTATTTCTTGAAAGGCAAAGATGAAGAGTTTAGCAAATTCAAGGAATTCAAAGCCTTGTTCAAAACTCATATTGAACCACAAGAACCTATATAATAGAACCACAAGAACCTATAGATCCACCTTGTGAGAAGAACTCCCACAAGAGAAGACCAGCATGGGCACGTGAAGCAATACAAGATGCAGAGAAGTATGGTGCTCCAGATGGGGCACTCAGAGAAAGCACGAGATCCAGACCATACTCCAACTATGTGGCCCTACTATGCGACATCATTGATAAAGAACCTTCGAACTATGAGGAAGCAATAGAAAAGAAAGAATGGAAGGATGCCATGATCGAAGAGTACCAATCGATTATGAAGAATGATGTTTGGGAGATAGTTCCGAGACCAGAAGGGAAGTCTGTTGTGACTTCAAAATGGATCTACAAGATCAAGCATGCTGTAGATGGTAGCATCGAAAAACACAAGGCAAGATTTGTAGCACGTGGCTTCTCCCAGAAAGAAGGCATAGACTACGAGGAGGCATTTGCATATGTAGCAAGATACACTTCCATAAGATCTATACTTGCTTTAGCCACAGTAATGAAATGGAAGGTACACCTGATGGACGTCAAGACAACATTCTTGAATGGTGTAGTCGAAGAGGAAGTGTATGTGGATGAGCCACTGGGATTCGAGAGACATGACATACAGACTCATGTGTGCAAGCTTAAGAAAGCCTTGTATGGTTTGAAGCAGGCACCCAGGACATGGTACAACAGGATGGACAGTTTTCTGATGAGCTTAGGATTTACCAAGAGTAAAGCAGATACCAACCTCTACTTCAAGGTTGAGAGCGGAAGACCAGTAATATTACTGCTATATGTAGATGACCTGTTCTTAACAGGAGAGGATAAGCTCATTGCATAAACAAAGAGAAGGCTTGCCGCAAAATTCGAGATGAAGGACCTGGGAATGATGCACTACTTCTTAGGTATGGAGGTGTGGTAGAGTTCAGATGCGATTTTCCTTGGTCAAGGAAAGTATGCAGTGGAGATTCTGAAGAGGTTCGGAAAGATGGACTGCAAGGCAATGGCCACACCAATGGCATCGAATTTGAAGCTACTTTGTGATGCTTTTTCAAAGACAGTTGATGCCACGATGTACATGCAGATGATTGGTTCGTTAATGTACTTGACGAACATGAGACCGGACATATGCTTTGCTGTGAACACCCTGAGCCAGTTCCTGACAGATCCGAGACATGTTCACCTGATTGCTGCAAAGCATATATTGAGGTACCTAAAGGGTACAATTGAGTATGGGCTCAATTATGCGACGAATCAGAAGATTAACCTGCATGGTTATGTTGATTCAGATTGGGCAGGTAGTACCACAGACAGGAAGAGCACTTCGGGATGCTGCTTCAGTTTGGGATCCGGTATGATATCTTGGTTTAGCAGGAAGCAGTTAAGTGTGGCACTGAGTACAGCCGAAGCAGAGTATATTGCAGCCTGTTTGGCTAGTTGTGAGGCAGTGTGGCTTTGGAAGCTACTGTCAGATTTATTTGATGTCGAGTTATGGTTTCCCCGAAGAAATTTCTTGTGTTATTGTGTATTGCTGTGCTTGTCTATTGTTCAGATTAAAGGTCTAACATAATTGAATTAAAGTGCAAGCACTAAGAATTATTCGGGCTGATAACCGGGTCTAGATCTATGAAAATCAACACTTATGACATATTAATTATTTAGTACACTTTGAATAGTGCATTATCTAAACGGGCTAACCGTTTCCCTCAGATTAATCAAATAAAAGATAGAAGTTGTGAACTTGTATTAAATCTGCTATTGTAAGTTTGGGAGATGGTGTTTCATTAAAATCCATCGATGAAAGCTTGTACATGATTTTGATGTTTCCTCCTTTCGGAGGATCTCTAGTTTCTCAAGCTAAATTGTATACTCATCTACACAGTTTAGCTACATACAAAATGGAATTGAATTTGTTAAATGGACAAACAGGTAGGATTCTTCGTCTACAGTTTTTTTATACAACTATCACCATATTGAGAACTACCAGTCATCATACTAATAGTAATTTTGATTGAGAATATTACGTGGACCTTCAAATGCAGAATTAATCTGAGTTATCTGTTGAAAGTGTTTTCTCAGTTGTGGCTTTATTATAATACTATTGTGGATTCGCTCTCAATGATATCATGTAGGACTTGTTCTTTAAAGGTTTGCAAAATATGCAGAATAGTTTATACTGTTTGCAATTTTTTTGTGCTGCTAGGTTGTTAATATCAAGTCTTGTATTTCTTTTTGAGATTGTGAGAGTCGTGCCTAGATGATATAGATTTTTATAGGAGTGGCCTTTGCAATTTCACTATGTATTCTTATGTATTGAGCAGTCCCGTTGACCTACTTTTGGTCATTTGTTGTACATTAGAGCAGTCCTGTTGACTTAATTTTGGTCATTTGTTGGACATTAATTAATTAATCTTATCTATCTGCTTGGCAGGTATGCAATTCAAGAAATATTCCTCTAGCCAAAGTTCCACAAAAGTTCCATTTTCATACAGAACAGTTATTTCTGACTCATTGAGGAGCATATTGTCAAGCTTTTGCACAGGTATTCTGATGCTAATGTTTGGCCATATTTGTCATTTCTGTACCTTTGGATCTCTGTTGGAAGATTTTAGACTGAATGTTTTATTTTTCTTGTTATTCTACCAAAACATGTGCATCTCTACCCATTGAATTCCAAGCTAATGTGATGATCAGTGAAATAGGTATTGCAAATTTGCATGTCAATTGATTTGAAGATTGTTGTCTTCTAGTTGTCGAACCACTCCCTGAAGTTTACGATAATAACACTTGTATGCACTTTTTTCTTTCTTTCAATTGATAGATCCTATGTTTACTTAGTTGATTCTTTATTTCAAAAGAGTGCTTCCTTGAGGGTTTGTCTTGATTGCTTACTTTTGTTGATAAACCATGTGGGACTCCACAGCCTCCAGAGATACAAACATGGACCCCATCTTAAATAGCATCTGATCTTTACACATGGGTACAATGAACAGACTCCTATCATGAGCAACATGAACATGTTGTGGAAAGGTCCATGTGTAAGAAGCTTTGTTTCTTATCTTATTCCTATCACATTGGTAGAGGTATTCAATTGTTAAGCTATAAATGTACGAGTAGGAAGGAAATTCTTTCTGCATAGTTTGTATATAGATCTGCGGTGTACCTTATCTTAGTCACAGAATGCCTTAGGCATTCATAGATAAGGAACAAGGCCATACCTAATTGAAGAAATAAATTGATGAAATTATCTGTTATAGTTCAGGAATAACATTTCAATACTGGAACAAGCTGGGAAACATTTCCTAGATGTTTTTGTTTTTCTCCTCGGGAAAATATCGTAATTTTATTCATTAAAAGATAAAATTACAGGCCATAGATGCAGTCAAGCATTTCTGAAAACATCAAATGAGGTGCAAATACACCACTCTTCAGTGAAAAATACCGAACTCACAAGTCCTAAAAACTTCATAACTCTGGTTTTTCAAAAAGCATCAAAACAGTTCCACAGACTTCTTCACATATAGATCCAGAATTAAACCTATTAGTAGCTTATATGTTGTCGTACACAGAGCTGAAGAAAAACCTTCAACAGATTGCCCCCCTAGGGCTCTTAAGCAACATAAAAATAGTATGACAGAAAGTTTAAAGTCCCAAAGATCCCAGATCAGAAAAAAGATGAATGCAAATATTCAGAAATTTGATCATTCTTGCATTCATGGATACGGCATGAACCTGGTTCCAGCTGCAGACTTTCCTTAGAGAGATCATCCATCTCTTCATTCTTTTTGCTATTAATGTGATGAAATTGAATTAAAATGGTTTTGAGCCATATCTCTTTTATTTTATTTAATTGGTATTTGGTGGAATCAGTAACTAGGCCGTGCTTATATTTGCGTGACATGGTGTTGATTCCGGTCTGTTGCCACTATAACCTCCAGGCATGCTCATGTTGCCCCATGCTTGGAACACAAGACTCGCCGAGGTTTGCACCAACACCGTTGCAAGGAATGCCTTAACAGTGCACCCTATCGCCAACTGATCTACATATTAGATCATTATGTATTACCATTCACTCTAGAGCTCATTATCTCCACATTCTCTGTACCTATTAACAAATACTGCACTGAATTCCACAGACAAATCAATAATGTTTGACACAAAACGTTAATCTTTTTCTCTTTGGAATTTGGTGCAGTGTGTCACAAGTCTGATCTACTAAGAAGTTTTGAGTCAGGCTCTACTCGATATATAAACCTAGAGGGAGCTGGTCGTTTTTGAGGCGACCAAAGATGGAGTCCATCGAGAAGAATGAGGAAAACCAAAGGGTGCTTGGGAACTAAATTTGGAATAGAATAAGGAAAACATAGGAGAGAGAAGGGTTGGAAGAAAAAAGGGAAAAATGAGGTTATATTTATTGGGTTTTACAATTGACTAAGTGACATAGGGCCCTAGATTTACTAGGCTAATTCAATTAGTTCTAAGACACGAATATCATTAACAACAAATAAAGAAAAGAAGGGCAACCTAGCTAGGATTAAATGGTTTTTTAACTAATCTGGGGTTCTAGCGTATTAGCAAAATCCACATAACTCTTACCAACAACCAGTCTGGATAGTAAGAAGTGATCTAGTAAGAAGTCGTCTCGAGTTGGGTTCCTTCTGGAGTCATCAACCTAGAGGGAGCCAGTCATTTTCGGGGCCGCCAAAGATGGAGTCCATGGAGAAGATAGAAGAGACCTAACCGGTGGCTGGGAACTAAATTGTTGGAAAACATCAAGAAACCTTAGGAGACAAAGCGATTAGAAGAGAAGAGGACAAAAAGAAAGAAGGTATATTTATTGGGTTTTACAGTCGATTAAGTGACCTAGGGCCCTAGAGTTACTAGTGTAATTCAATTAATTCTAAGCCCCAAGTAGAATTAACAATAGATCAAGAAAAGCCCACAGGGGTGTAGCTCAACCGACGATTCGCTTGATATGAAGGAAATGTTGTACATGGAGGTCACGAGTTCAAATCACTACGGCTTTCCCGTGCCCCATGCATGCACGCTGTGTGGGTGCACCTAGCAGTATAGTGGTAGCAGACGGGATTGGATCCCTGGACCTCGTGTAACGCGAGTACTAGCCCCATCCCAGTGGTCAATTCCCCTAGTTACAAAAAAAAAATAGATTAAGAAAAGCGGGAAACTTGGCCAGTCCTTTTCGAGTAAAGCAAAGATGGAATCCACCTAGAAGAGTGAAGAGAACCGAAGGGTGGTTGGGAAGTAAATTTTAGGATAAAATCAAGAAACCTTGTGAGAGATAATGGGAGGGAAGGACGGAAGGGAGTTATTGTAATTATGGGTTTTTAGTTGATTATGGTAATTCAATTATTTCTCAGCCAAAAGTTGAACCAACACCAGAATGAGAAAAGAAGGGCAATCCAACTGGGGTTATGTAGTTGTTTAAACTAAACTAGGGCCCTAGAATATCAGGGAAATTTACTCAGTTCTTACCAGTGACTACAATTAAGAAGAAATTTACAATAGAGAGGCAAGCTAAGTGAAGTCAACCTATCGAGGACGTCGAGAGTTAAAAAATGGAAAAGATATGGTGAAGAATAGCAGGAAAAAGGCAAGACGTGGTGATGTTTGGAAAAATCTAGTGAAGGAAAGAGGTGGGAGTTGTTCAGTGAACGACCCCATAGCTGCAGTTTATGGGACTCGACAAGGAACAATATTGTCTGGATGAAAGAAGCGAATGAAGCGGGGGAACGACTAGTCTAATCTACTAAGAAGTCGTCTCGAGTCGAGCCCTACACGAGACATCAACCTAGAGGGAGCTAACCACAAACTAGGGTTAAGTAGTTGTTTAAACTAAACTAGGGCTCTAGAATATTGGGGAAATTTACTCATTTCTTACCAACGACTATAATTAACTAGAAATTTACAATGGAGAGGGAAGCTAAGTTAACACAAAATATCGAGGACGTAGAGAGTGAAAAATTGGAGACAATAGTGTGAACAAGGGAAGGCAAGAGACAAGATGTGGAGATGCTTGGGAAAATCTAGTGAAGGAAAGAGGCGGGGATTGTTCAGAGAAAGACACCATAGTTGTCGCCTATTGGATTCGAGAAGGAACAATATTGTGTAGAGAAAAGAAAACGATGGAGAGGGGAAATGACCAGTCTGATCCAGTAAGAATTTTCGAGTCGGGCTCTACTTGATACATAAACCTAGAGGGAGCCAGTCGTTTTCGAGGAACCAAATATGCAGTCCATCGAGAAGAATTAAGAAAACCAAAGGGTGCTTGGGAACTAAATTTTGGGATAGAATAAGGAAAACATAGGAGAGAGAAGGGTTGCAAGAAAAAAGGATAAAATGAGGTTATATATATTGGGTTTTACAGTTGACTAAGTGACATAGGGCCCTCGATTTACTAGTCTAATTCAATTAGTTCTAAGCCGCAAATATAATTAACAACAAATGACGAAAAGAAGGGCAAGCTAACTAGAATTAAATAGTTGTTTAACTAATATGGGGTTCTAGCGTACTAGCAAAATCTACATAGCTCTTACCAACAACCACAATTCACAATAAACTTACAATAGTGAGGGACACTAATTCATTTCAACCTATCCATTACCTTTCCTAAGCTTACTAACCAAAATGAACTCACTAGAAAATGTGTTGATGTCAATTTCAGAATGTGAGAGCCGCCATAGGCTTCCTACAAACTTTTACTACGATCAAACGAATCTGTACACGCTACTACGCCTCCCTACAAAATAGACTTGATCCAGATCTCTGATAAAATGCAATAAAAACACCTAGTTCTAACAATATAAATGAATAGGAAAGAAAATAAGTGAGATCCATGTACTTATCCAACTACAAAAGACGATAATGTAGAAGATCCGCGATGCACGTCAAGGATGGTAGTGTCCTCGCCAAAGAAAGCTATGTATCGACAACACAAGTGTTCGATGTTTTCATCTATAAGCTACGCGATTGTGACATCTGTTGTCAGAGAAAGATAACAAACGAAAAAATGTGACGACGCGGAGTGAAAGAGACGAGAGCATACGAGAGAACTAGCAAAGGCGAGAGGCAAGAGGTGGAGATGTTGAGGAAAATCTAGTGAAGGAAAGAGGTTGTTTAGTATTCGACACCCCAGACAAAGTCTATGCGATGCGAAAAGGAACACTATTCCAAATAGAAAAAAAGTGGAAAAGGGGGAGAAATGGCCAGTCTAATTTATTAATAATTTGCCCAAAGTCGGGCCCTGCTCTAGACATCAACCTAGCGGGAGCTAGTTGTTTTTAAGGAAACCAAAGATCGAGAAGGGAACTGAATTTTACGATAAAATCAAGAAACCTTATCAGATAGAAAGGGAAGAAATGACAAAAGGGAGTTATAGAAATTATTCGTTTACAGTTGATTATGGTAATTTGTTGAGTATTTAGGGCACTTACAGTTCTTTTCAAAACTGAACCATAAAAGCTACTAGACCACATGAAGATAACTGTTGCATAGGTAAGACAATGATTATGGAGGTCGTTTAACCACAGTGATGATCTATCACCTCCCAACCATAGACAATGCAAAACCATCGTCACCCCCGAGCTAGCACCTTTCATCATGTAATAGATTCCAACATCATTACGTCATAGCATCTTGACACAAACGCGCCAAGATAGAGAAGGATCATATGCCCTAACAAGACACTCCACTTACATAGCGAGCTCTAGAGGAACAAACCTCAAGTTTAGCAAAACCTGTAGACAAGAAGATCAAGATAGCGTATCCCTAGAGCAAGATACAAGATACCAAAGAAGTGCATCTGAGCAATGAGAATAACTCTTCTTATATATAGACCGTTAAGAGGAGGAGCAAGTCGTGATTCTGAACCTGGGCCGACTCACAACAAAGGAGGGTCACACGTAGGCTAGGTTTCCCTCATCACAACGTCTCCTCTAGGAACATGACACATGGCATATGGACCGCCAACAAGGCCACCAATGCAACCTCAAGGGGTGACTACCATCAACAAGGTCCACGCAACATATCCAAGCGTCCCACGACTCATGTGGCTACTCAACATATGATCCAACGACAAGTTCTACTCTAATACATGGCGACTTGGCTTGGACTCACTCTAAGGCATATGAAAGGTATCTCCATCATCACAATCACACACACTTGTGTAGCATATCACCTCACACCTAATTGGTCCTACTGACCTAGAGGTACAATATAGGCGCCCCTATAATACTTGGTACTGCCTGCACACCAAGGGTTAGCTAATCCCTTGCGAGGTATCCAAGTCATGCTCAGGTTGTGACTAATTGTGTGAGGACTCTCCAATCTAACCGAGGATGTCACCCTAGTATGTCCACATTGACAGAGAGTAGGGGCTCCCAGCTGGTACTATAAGAATATCTTCTGAAGCTACACCATCGTCAACATAATTCACCTAGTTCTCAACCGCAAGTTGAATTAACATCAAATTGAGAAAAGAAGGGTAACCTAACTAGGGTTAAGAAGCCGTTCAATCGAAACAAGCGCTCTAGAACATTACAGAAATTTAGTTGGTTCTTGCCAACGACTAGAATTAACAAGAAATTTACAATAGAGAGGGGAGCTAATCTAACTAAACCTATCGAGGAAGCAAACATTGAAAGAGTGCAGACAAGATGGTGAACAAGGGAAGGAAAGAGGAGAAATGTGGAAATGTTTGGGAAAATCTAGTGAAGGAAAGAGGTAGGAGTTGTTCAATGAACAACCCTATAGCGGCAGTCTATGGGATTCGACAAGGAACAAAATTGTCTAGAGAATAGAAAGGGATGAAGGGGGGAAATGACCAGTCTGATCTAGTAAGAAGTCGTCTCGAGTTGGGTTCCTACTCAAGACATAAACCTAGAGGGAGCTAGTCATTTTCGGGGCTGCCAAAGATGGAGTCCACGGAGAAGATAGAAGAGACCTGATGGGTGGCTGGGAACTAAATTGTTGGAAAACATCAAGAAACCTTAGGAGAGAAAGCGATTAGAAGAGACGAGGACATAAAGAAAGAAGGTATATTTTTTGGGTTTTACAGTCGATTTAGTGACCTAGGGCCCTAGACTTACTAGCGTAATTCAATTAATTCTAAGCAACAAGTATAATTAACAATAGATTAAGAAAATCCAGTAGGGGTTTAGCTCAACCAGCGATTTGCTTGATATGAAGAAAATGTTGTAAATGGACGTCACACTTTCAAATCAACCTGGCTTACCCGTGCCCCATGCTTTCAAGCTGTGTGGGTGCACCTAGGGGTATAGTGTTAGCAGACGAGATTGGATCCCTGGACCCCGTGTCACGAGAGTACCAGTCCGATCCCAGTTGCCGATTCCCCCAGTAAAGCAAAGATGGAATCCACCTAGAAGAGTGAAGAGAACCGAAGGGTGGTTGAGAACTAAATTTTAGGATAAAATCAAGAAACCTTGGGAGAGAAAATGGGAGGGAAGGACGGAAGGGAGTTATTGTAATTATGTGTTTTTAGTTGATTATGGTAATTCAATTAGTTCTTAGCCAAAAGCTGAACCAACACCAGAATGAGAAAAGAAGGGCAATCCAATAGGGGTTAAGTAGTTGTTTAAACTAAACTAGGGCCCTAGAATATCAGGGAAATTTAGTCAGTTCTTACCAGCGACTACAATTAAGAAGAAATTTACAATAGAGAGGGAAGCTAAGTGAAGTCAACCTATCGAGGACGCCGAGATTGAAAAAATGGAAAAGATAAGGTGAACAATAGAAGGAAAAAGGCAAGACGTGGTGATGTTTGGAAAAATCTAGTGAAGGAAAGAGGTGGAAGTTGTTTAGTGAACGACCCCATAGCTGCAGTCTATGGGATTCAACAAGGAACAATATTGTTTGGAGGAAAGAAGCGGATGAAGCTGGGGAACGACCATTCTGATCTACTAAGAAGACGTCTCGATTCGGGCCCTACACGAAACATCAACCTAGAGGGAGCTAGCCACAAACTAGGGTTAAGTAGTTGTTTAAACTAAACTAAGGCTCTAGAATATTGGGGAAATTTAATCATTTCTTACCAACGACTATAATTAACTAGAAATTTACAATGGAGCGGGAAGCTAAGTTAACGCAAAATATCGAGGACGTAGAGAGTGAAAAATTGGAGACAATAGTGTGAACAAGCGAAGGCAAGAGACAAGATGTGGAGATGCTTGGGAAAATCTAGTTAAGGAAAGAGGCGGGGATTGTTCAGAGAAAGACACCATAGTTCTCGTGTTTTTATTGCATTGTATCAGAGATCTGGATCAAGTCTAATTTGTAGACGACAACTATGGTGTCTTTCTCTGAACAATCCCCGCCTCTTTCCTTCACTAGATTTTCCCAAGCATCTCTACATCTTGGGGTGACTACCATCAACAAGGGGCTACTCAACATATCCAAGCGTCCCACGACTCATGTGGCTACTCGACATATGATGCAACGACAAGTTCTACTTTAATACATGGCGACTTGACTTGCACTCACTCTAAGACCTATGAAAGGTATCTCCATCATCACGATCACACACACCCATGTGTAGCATATCACCGCACACCTAATTGCTCCTACTGATCCAGAGCTACAATATAGGCGTCCCTATAATACTTGGTACTGCCTGCACACCAAGGGTTAGCTAATCCCTTGCCAGGTATCGAAGTCATGCTCAGGTTGTGTCTAATTGTGTGAGGACTCTCCAATCCAACTGACGATGTCACCCTAGTATGTCCACATTGACAGAGAGTAGGGGCTCCGAACTGGTACTATATGAATATCTTCTGAAGCTACACAATCTTCAACATAATTCTCCTAGTTCTCAACCGCAAGTTGAATTAACACCAAATTGAGAAAAGAAGGGTAACCTAACTAGGGTTAAGAAGCTGTTCAGTCGAAACAAGCGCTCTAGGACATTACAGAAATTTAGTTGGTTCTTTCCAACGACTAGAATTAACAAGAAATTTACAATAGAGAGGGAAGCTAATTTAACTAAACCTAGCGAGGACACAGACACTGAAAGAGTGGAGACAAGATGGTGAACAAGGGAAGGAAAGAGGAGAGATGTGGAAATGTTTGGGAAAATCTAGTGAAGGAAAGAGGCAGGAGTTGTTCAATGAATGACCCCATAGCTGCAGTCTATGGGATTCGACAAGGAACAAAATTGTCTAGAGAATAGAAAGGGATGAAGGGGGGAAATGACCAGTCTGATCTAGTAAGAAGCCCTCTCGAGTTGGGTTCCTACTCGAGACATCAACCTAGAGGGAGCCAACCATTTTCGGGGCCGCCAAAGATGGAGTCCACGGAGAAGATAGAAGAGACCTGATGGGTGGCTGGGAACTAAATTGTTGGAAAACATCAAGAAACCTTAGGAGACAAAGCGATTAGAAGAGAAGAGGACCAAAAGAAAGAAGGTATATTTATTGGGTTTTACAGTCGATTAAGTGACCTAGGGCCGTAGACTTACTAGTGTAATTCAATTAATTCTAAGCCGCAAGTAGAATTAACAATAGATTAAGAAAAGCCCGCAGGGGTGTAGCTCAACCAACGATTCGTTTGATATGAAGGAAATGTTGTAAATGGAGGTCACGAGTTGAAATCACCTCGGCTTACCCGTGCCCCATGCTTGTGCGTTGTGGGTGCACCTAGGGGTATGGTGTTAGTGGATGGGATTGGATCCCTGGACCCCGTGTCACGCGAGTACCAGCCCGGTCCCAGTTTCCGATTCCCCTAGTTACAAAAAAAAATAGGTTAAGAAAAGAGGGAAACCTGGCCAGTCCTTTTCGAGTAAAGCAAAGATGGAGTCCACCCAGAGGAGTGAAGAGAACCGAAGGGTGGTTGGGAACTCAATGTTAGGATAAAATCAAGAAACCTTTGGAGAGAGAATGGGAGGGAAGGACGGAAGGGAGTTATTGTAATTCTGGGTTTTTAGTTTATTATGGTAATTCAATTAGTTCTCAGCCAAAAGCTGAACCAACACCAGAATGAGAAAAGAAGGGCAACCCAATTGGGGTTAAGTAGTTGTTTAAACTAAACTAGGGCCCTAGAATATCAAGGAAATTTAGTCAGTTCTTACCAACGACTAAAATTAAGAAGAAATTTACAATAGAGAGGGAAGCTAAGTGAAGTCAACCTATCGAGGACGCGGAGAGTGAAAAGATGGAAAAGATATGGTGAACAATAGAAGGACAAAGGCAAGACGTGGTGATGTTTGGAAAAATCTAGTGAAGGAAAGAGGTGGGGGTTGTTCAGTGAATGACCCCATAGCTGCAGTTTATGGGATTCGACAAAGGAACAATATTGTTTGGAGGAAAGAAGCGGATGAAGCGGGGCAACGACCAGTTTGATCTACTAAGAAGACGTCTCGAGTCGGGCCCTACACGAGACATCAACCTAGAGGGAGCTAGCCACAAACTAGGGTTAAGTAGTTGTTTAAACTAAACTAGGGCTCTAGAATATTGGGGAAATTTACTCATTTCTTACCAACGACTATAATTAACTAGAAATTTACAATGTAACGGGAAGCTAAGTTAATGCAATATATTGAGGACGTAGATAGTGAAAAATTGGAGAAAATAGTGTGAACAAGGGAAGGCAAGAGACAAGATGTGGAGATGATGGGAAAATCTAGTGAAGGAAAGAGGCGGAGATTGTTCAGAGAAAGACACCATAGTTGTCGTCTATTGGATTCGAGAAGGAACAATATTGCGTAGAGAAAAGAAAACGATGGAGAGGGGAAATGACCAGTCTGATCTAGTAAGAATTTTCGAGTCGGGCTCTACTCGATACATAAGCCTAGAGGGAGCTAGTCGTTTTCGAGGCAACCAAATATGGAGTGCATCGAGAAGAATGAAGAAAACCAAAGGATGCCTAGGAACTAAATTTTGTGATAGAATAAGGAAAACATAGGAGAGAAAAGGGTTGGAAGAAAAAAGGACAAAATGAGGTCATATTTATTGGGTTTTACAGTTGACTAAGTGACATAGGGCCCTCGATTTACTAAGCTAATTCAATTAGTTCTTAGCCACAAATATAATTAACAACAAATAAAGAAAAGACGGGCAACCTAACTAGGATTAAATAGTTGTTTAACTAATATGGGGTTCTAGCGTATTAGCAAAATCCACATAGCTCTTACGAACAACCACAATTCACAATAAACTTACAATAGTGAGGGACACCAATTCATTTCGACTTATCCATTACCTTTCTTGAGCTTACGAACCAAAATGTTAAATAAGAAAATAAATTGAAAGGTAAGGAACTCACCAGAAAATGTGTTGATGTCAATTGGAAAATATGAGAGCCGCCATAGGCTTCTTACAAAATTTTACTACGATCAAACGAATTTGTACACGCTACTACGCCTCGCTACAAAATAGACTTGATCCAAATCTCTATACAATGCAATAAAAACACTTAGTTCTAACGATATAAATGAATAAGAAACGAAATAAATGAGATGTGGAAGGAATGCATGTACTTATCCAACTACAAAAGACGATAACGTGGGAGATCCACGCTGCACGTCAAGGATGGTAGTGTCCTCGCCAAAGAAAGTTATGTATCCACAACACAAGTGTTCGATGTTTTCCTCTATAAGCTACTCGATTGTGACATCTATCGTTAGAGAAAGATAACCAACGAAAAAATGTGAGGATGCGGAGTGAAAGATCGAAGACCATAAGGGAGAACTAGCAAAGGCGAGGGGCAAGAGGTGGAGATGTTGAGGAAAATCTAGTGAAGGAAAGAGGTGAGGGGCAGGAGTTGTTTAGTATTCGACACCCCAGACAAAGTCTATCCGATGCGAAAAGGAACAATATTCCCAATAGAAAAGAAGTGGAAAAGGGGGGAAATGGGCAGTCTAATTTAGTAACAATTCACCCAGAGTCAGGCCTTGCTCTAGACATCAACCTAGATGGAACTAGTTTTTTATAAGGAAACCAAAGACGAAGATGGGAACTGAAGGGTGGTTGGGAACTGAATTTTACGATACAATCAAGAAACCTTAGAAGAGAGAAAGGGAAGAAAGAACAAAAGGGAGTTATAGTAATTATTCTTTTACATTTGATTGTGGTAATTTGTTGAGTTTTTAGGGCACTTACAGTTCTTTTCAAAATTGAACCATAAAATCCACTAGACCACATGAAGATAACCATTGCACAGGTAACACCTCCCAACCATAGATAATGCAGAACCATTGTCTCCCCCGAGCTTGCACCTTTCATCATGTAATAGATTCCTACATCGTTACGTCATAGCATCTTTACACAAACGCTCCAAGATAGAGAAGGGACACTCCACTTGCATAGCGAGTTCTAGAGGGAGAGACCTCAAGTTTAGCAAACCCTGTAGACAAGAAGTCAAGATAGCGTATCCCTAGAGCAAGATACAAGATACCAAAGAAGTGCATTTGAGCAACGAGAATAACTCTCCTTATATATAGACCGTTAAGAGGAGAAAGTCATGATTCTAAACATAGGCCGACATGCACTTGAGTTAACTAATGTTAACTCAAGAGCATACTCACAACAAAGGAGGGTCACACGTAGGCTAGGGTTCCCTCATCGCAACGTCTCCTCTAGGAACATGACACATGGCATATGGACCTCAGACAAGGCCACCAACACAACCTCAAGGGGTGACTACCATCAACAAGGGTCCGCTCAACATATCCAAGCGTCCCACGAGTCATGTGGCTACTCAACATATGATCCAACGACAAGTTCTACTCTAATACATGGCGACTTGACTTGGACTCACTCTAAGACATATGAAAGTTATCTCCATCATCACAATCACACACACTCATGTGTAGCATATCACTTCGCACCTCTCCTTTGATGATTGCATTTGTTTTATCATGCATGGACGGCTTAGTATGATGCCTTGGAGTCCAGATTGGTAGATCTTTGCTTCATGTGACGGTGACATGGATAATTTCCGATCTCATTTGATATGGACTCTGACCCCTCAACAGTTCTATGGATGATTGAAAGCAATCCTGGTAATGCTGGCATGTCCTATCCTCATACAACAATCAAAATGAGTCCTGGGCACATTCCTTGATGACCTGGGCATATGTTGAGCCTCCTAACAGCCTAATTAGTTGATCTGGGATATTTCTGGGCAGTTCTGGTATTTGTTAGCCTCAAACAGCAACAGATCAAATCTGTCCCAGCCTTCAAACAACCATACATCAAGCAAATCCAAGTTTTGGTTTGTTCTGGGTACATTTTTGACAAGTTTATGCATCATACCAATGGTAAAGTGGCTAAAACTCAGACCTGTGCACTTCTGAGAATGAGTAGCAACAGTAAAAGTCTTTATTTGAGAAATAAATCCATGTTGATGGGCACATCCTAGGCGGTGAAATTAATTCTCAGCCCTATTTGATCCCCTAGTCATCAGTGATCTGGTTCTGGGCTAAATTTGAGGACAAACCTGTGTGTCAAAAGACAATTTTAGGCAATCTGAGCACTTTTGTGGACTAGATCAGCAGGAAGAACCATTTCTTCTTAAATCCTGGGCACTTTTCTACCCTTAATCAACATTAGACTTTGTTGTTGTTTACTAGTTATTATAGATAACAATGCGGTCCATGCATCTTTCAATAGCTTCCAAATTCGTACCATTTTCCTTTGTACATTACCCAATTAGGAAGTGAGCATTTGAGATTTCTGATCATTGGCACCTAGGATATTATTGATAATCTGCATTCTGAAGGGTAACGTTGCTAAGTGGAAAAAGAAAGAGGGAGATAAAGTTTCAGCTGGGGATGTACTTTTATGTTCTATCTTCTTTTAATGAAACTCCAAAGGTCAACTAATTTCGTTTACTACTTTTTTTATGTTCTATCTTCTTTCAAAGAAACTCCAAAGGTCAACTAATTTCCTTTCCTTGCTTATTTGGTAATGTTGCTGAAGAATGCTGATTGTTAAGAAATGGTTTTAGGATATAGCAATTGTCAATATGGAGAGTATGGAGGATGGCTATTTGGCAGAAAATGTCCATGGTGACGGATCAAAGTAAATTAAAGTTGGGGAGGTACACTCACAATCATTAAGAAATCTCTTTCTCAGTCTACAGTTGCAATTGTTATATTGAATTTTTTGCTTGGGTTTATTGTTGGCAAAGGAGTTCTAATTGTTACATCAATGTGTGAATGTGCTGGTGCATCTATATATTTTAACAGTTTGTGTATAGTGAACTGGTAGGGTTTATTCAAAATCTGGAAGGTTTTATTGTACTGGTTTTGAATCAGGTTATAGCAATTATGGTGGAAGATGAGGATGGCATTGCAAAATTGAGGGACTACACACCCTCGGCGCAGGGAGCCACCATTGACAAGGCTCCTTCAAAGGAAGCTTCTCCTCCACCACCTCCACTAAAAGAAGAGACTCCAAGCCCTGTTGTAACTCCTAAAACAGGGAACAGTGCAACATCTCCTGAAACAGAAGATTGCATTTTTGCTAGCCCTATTGCAAGAAAGATGGCAGAAGATCATTAGGTCAGTTTCTTACTTGTCATAGGCATTCTGCTAGTGATTGTACTTCTGTCATAGAAATAAGTACTTGATATTTGAATAATACTTTTATCATTTTATGGCTATCTGACTTATCTTGTTTGCGCGGCCGTGGGTCCACACTGTTTCCCACTATTTTCCAGGTTCTAATTTCAAGCATAAAAGGTACTGGCCCCAATGGACGCATTGTGAAGGCTAATATAGAGGATTATTTAGGTGAGTCTTTCTATTTCTGTTGTTGTTATTATTGTTTTTGTTAATACACAAGGGTTTTTATATGGTGCTCACTGGTAAAACCAGGCAGTTGACAGTAGCTGTCAGAATGTCCATTTAAATTGTTATCCTTTCTTTGTTTTGATCATTCTCTATTTAGTCTAATAAATCCCATCAATATATTCATTCCAGACTCTTTTTGACATTGCTACTGGCAAAAAGTAGAATACAGTAGTTGCAATATACAACATATTTACAAGCATTTGCTAGGTAGTTCTCCCGACAATGTTTAATCTCAGGAAGTTCAGTGGGCCTATTACTGGTTTTACTTGATCGTTCTGTTGAAACTAACTGACATCCAACACCCTGTGCTGTGCTCTTTATGGAACCCACCTTAAGATATCCATAGTTTAAATTCCTTTAGATAGACTGTACAAGTGACTAGGAATATGTTTAAACTCCAAGCCATATATTTTAGAAGATAATCCTGCAAGTGATTGTGTTTCACTTCCGAAACCACTAAATACATGAAAGCAATCTAGCCTCTATTACAAAAGTGAGCAATGTATGGTCAGAGCTTCAATTGAAATGCACAAAGCCTATTGAACTCTCCCCTAGACCTCCGGTTTCAATCGCAGCCTCTGGACTGCTTGGCTGATGAGATGAGGGCTTCCTGTTGGCAATCAGGGTGGGGTGCGAGCATAAGATGCAGAGTGCCTCCTATAATTCAATCCGTTCATGATCACTTTACACTTATATTTGAAACCTTAACAAAAGCAAAGACTAACTGCTCTAATAATGCCGCTGGAATTTTTAGATCTGTATGCTCACTTCATTTCTTGACTTGTGCAAACTTGTGTGTAGAGTGTTGAATATCTACAATTTGTTTTTTGAATCATGATCTATACTTTTTCTGCTGAACTTCAGCTCTTGGTTATTCATGGCATATATAGAGTATGATATGTTGATTGTTTTAAGAGTGTACAACATATACTTCAAGATTCTTGAGATAACTGTGCACAGTATAGTCATTTTTCTTTTATACTTATATTCCCTGGCACACTTTCTATGTTGATACTTGCATCTTTCCTATTGAACAATGAGTTGTTTGCTTCCGCATTTAAGTATTGAACTTGGACATCTGACAAGATTGATATGTGTAGTGCATATGGATGGCTTAACCATAGAATTAACATGCCAAGATAGATCATTAGAGATTTGTGGAAGCTTGTGAACCTTTCAACTCTTTATGGGACCTTGTTTACTTGGAATCTCTCAGTTGTAAAATCTCAATGCATTTCCTGGAAGTGACAAATTTTTTTCGTGTAATCTTCTCACTTGCATTGTATAATTGTTGGCATTTTCTTCTCTTTTATGCAAGAAAAAATGATATGCAATCTCACATCCTTTCAAAACATATGTATATTTGGTAAACCATGCAATACATATTTGATTTTAAGATTTTAGTGTCACCGTGAACTAGTCTGCTTGCCTTGTGAGAATATTTATGACTTGTTAATTGAATTCATTATCTAGAAAGTTGTGGCAGAACTTTAACTTAATGTACATGTCACTATTAAAATTCAAGGAATATTGTAGTTGTAATCTTGGTGTATTTTGAAGCTCCATGAATCTAATACGATGGATTTTCACTTTGAGAAAAATCTTTGATGAAGATGCTTATGCCTTTCAAACTTTTGCAGAGTTGTCATTTTTGAAGTTGTGGTCTTTGATTTCTATGCTTTTGATCCTTGGACTTGCAACCTATATTGAATAATTTTTTCCGATACCTTGAATGAAAGCATCCTTTATATATATATTGAATAATTGTTACTGATACCTTGATTGAAAGTATCCTTTACATATCTATTGAATAATTGTTACCAATACCTTCAATGAAAGTATTCTTTATATATATATATATATTTTATGCAATGATTTTCCTCAAGAGAGGCTTCCAAGTCGACATTAGCATGAGAGGGGTGTATGTCCAAGCCAAGGTCTGCCAAGATGTAATATGAGTGGTCCTCCATGCCTACAATGTTGGGCGCTTCCTACATGTGGAGGTGTAAGATGAAAGGTCACACCCCACAACTATCATAGAATAACATCAAGTGTAATGTTGGAAGTGTAGAGTTCTCAATGAAATATGAAATGATGGAAATGTACATTTCTTTAGAAAATTCTAGTGCTAGAAATGCACATTCTTGTAGAAATGCACGTTCAGAGCATGTTCCTCGCCAACTGTGGGAACCATGCAATTTTGAGCAGTTAAATGAATCTGAACAACACTCCATTCGTCACTTACCAGAGGAGAAAGGGTAGGACAAAGAAAGAGGACCCAGATCTAGAGTATATAGACCTAGGGGATTAAGATTCTGACAAGAGCGAATCAGATTGTTACCTCGAGATGGACACATGTAAGAAAACTGAGTACGATGATAAGATTGCATTCCACCGCCTCATACATGTTTTGAATGGTCTGGCTGTATGCCAAAAGGAGGTTCTGAGTGCAATACACAAGTTACATGAAAAACCAGTAGTATCCACCCCTGAGGCAACTATCATGGGGCCACACTAGTTTGAATGTAGTAGATCCAAGATTCCCTTGGACCTTCTGTCACTGCTCGGGAAAGAGCTCTTGGCATTCTTACCAAGTGCACATCCTCTACAAATACCATCACAATCTACACGAAGGAGTATTGGAAGTCCTGTCACCATTGTCCTCAAATACTATTCAGAGATTCAAGAAGTAATTCAAATACTTATCTTTTTATGTTTTGTGGGGTTGCCTCCATCTGGATCTTTGCTTCCTTCTTGATATCTACTTCCTTTCCATGTCATGATAGTATCATGAACTTGTGTCTTTGAGCTTTTATCCATCCTGTAGCACTATGCACCCTTAAATGTGCACTAGTTTCATCATTGTGTCATCCTCAAGATCTCATACATAATCACGCATTCATTAGTATAATCTCTCAATAAGATTAAAAACATTATAACCCTAAATAATCTTAAACAAATATGGTCATAATCATTAATCAAACTATGAAACATAATATGCATAAAGCCTTGATTAGCTAAACTCAATTTTTCAGGAATAATCATTATCAACCATATGAAAGTATACTTATCTAAAATCTTGACACAAAGTAGGATTGTAACTCAATATAGGAAAACATACCTGGATTAGAATGCTTGCTAGTTATGTCTAACATACCCAAACAATATCTTCTTTGTTCTCTTCAATGATTTAGAGACCTTGTGCTAGTAACCTGCATATCTCATAAGTTAAGCACAGTAGAACCAAATCATACATACCTCGTAAGTAGTGCTTTTATGTGAACAAAGACTATGGATGAGTCTTTGTCTTCATGTCATCATGGTCATGTATTCTTGATCTAGAACTTGATTTGTCTTTTTTGGTGTACCTTTTGTTAAAATTGCAGGTTATGTACATTTTATCACATATAACAACCTTGATGCAAGAACATGTAAACAATTGTATTGCAAAATTTAAATTTAAACTGATTTAAAACATAAATAACATAATTTTCATCTCTTTCAACTTAATGCTCCATTTAGTCACTGCATTAATGTTGGTCCTTGAGAATCATCAAATGCTAAGTTCAGAAAAATAAAATAAATGAACTGTAGTAAAATAAACATGTACTGCATTAAAGAATTAAAACAACCATTTGGATTCAACTTATACTCAGATAGTTTTGATCTTGTCACTGAAAGGACAAGTCAAACTAGGTAAACCATATACGTACCTTAAGAGAGAGAAGGTTCAGGTAGAATAAAACATACCTCAAGTTCTTCAATTAAAATGACAGTAGTAAGAAAGACACACAGGTGCTGCAGACTACGAAGGTCAAGCATGTAAGCAAACCCTCACTTACAGAGATCAATTACAGTGAAGAGAAATCAACCAGTGAAGGAGCTGGTCGTGAGATAGAGAAACTGTGAGACTGCTGAATGCGTGAAGAGAAACCCGTGATAGGGATACAGTCATGAAGGAGATCACCATGAAGAGAAACCCGTGAAAGGGATACAGCCGTGAAGGAGATCACCGTGAGGATAAAGCCGTGGAGTGAAATCCAAATAGGAGCAGACCTCACATGCTACAGCCGGAATAGAAATGATATGGCAAAAATAGAAAAGCGGTGAAGGAGATCACAGCTGTGAAGAAGATCACCGTGAGGATAAAGCCGTGGAGTGAAATCCAAATAGGAGCAGACCTCACATGCTACAGCCGGAATAGAAATGATATGGCAAAAATAGAAAAGCCGTGAAGGAGATCACAGCCGTGAAGAAGATCACCGTGAGGATAAAGCCGTGGAGTGAAATCCAAATAGGAGCAGACCTCACATGCTACAACCGGAATAGAAATGATATGGCAAAAATAGAAAAGCCGTGAAGGAGATCACAACCGTGAAGGAGAGACAGTCGTGAAATCCAAGCAGACCCGACAATATTACCCGAGAGAAACAAAAAAACGAAAAGTGAAGTGTGAGCTCACGTAAGATATAAGAATCATAAGTTTTGTAAGGTTTATATAGATTGAGAGTTAACAACCTTAGGTTAGAATAGGGATAAAATAAAAATAAATAAAATAATAAGAAAAGAGAGGTCAAAGGATAAAGTACCAATGGTCCAATGTATTAATAGGATAAAACTTAAATGGACAAATAAATAATAATAAAATAATAAAACTTTATTAATAAAATCACAAAGTCTTTATTAATAAAATCATAAAGATTTTATTAATAAGACTAAAATAAATAATTAATGAATTTATCATAAAGTGAAAAATCAAAGGTCCAACATAAAGTAAATAGACCAAAAACATAAGTGGGACAAGGCCCTATAACAAAACATAATACATGGTCCAATGGTCTTTAATAAACCCTTAGGTAAAAAAAATACTCCATAAAGTAGGAGTCATCATAGTCAAAGGTGCATACAAGTGAGAGTGCTAGGATCAAGTAAGAATAGGACCATGGGTCAACAACCACAAGATCAAAGTGGACAAGCAATCAAATAGAACCAACAAGACCAAAGACTTTTCTCTCTCTTAAGATACATAGTTTATATATTTTTGTCATCACTGTATAAGGGAGAAGATCCAAACGGATGGTGCAATCCTTTTGTCCTTAACACTGCTCCTAAGAGTTAGATACTAGGGACATCGTCAAGGGGTGGCCAGTCCCTTGAGAAGCAATCTAGCAATAACCGATTAGGAGAGGGGACAACAATATCTTCCATTCTCAATGAATGGCTTTCAGCTCAAGGCTGAACCTCAGTCCTAGACTGGGACATGTTGATCAACCATCTGGTCTATGACCAGGATCTCCATTCTCCCAGAGAATGGTCCTCAGCCTCAAGCTGAGCATTGAGTCCTAGGCTGAATGTTGATCAACCATCTTCAGGACCTAGGATGTCTCTGTCTCAACCTGCAGGATCTGCTTGGTCATCGTGACCAAGAAACCGTCTGGTTCTAGACCAGAATACCCTAGAGACAAATAGGGGCCCTAGCCACATGCTAGCAGTGTTACCCGGAAACGCGTTTCTGGACCTCGGAAACGAGTTTCCTCGTCCCCACGCGTTTCCGAAACGAGGAAACTAGATTGGGGTCGTTTCCTTGTTGTACCCAAAATTGGAAACGACTGGAAACGCAAGGGGACGTCGTTTCCTTTGAATCTGGAAATGTGGGTCGAGTTTCCGGCATCCAACGGCCCTAAATTTGATGTGTGGCAGCATCTAAGCTGTCGGATCTCCTTTCCCTCCAATAGCGTTGACCCTCTCATGGAATTTCTCTTGTCATTTCGGCGGGTTTTCTAGTTCACGTTGCGTCGAGGTAGAGGTGCAGCAGCTTGAATCTGAGGGAGGCCGCGTCCATTGCTCCGGGCATTGGTGCTGTGTAGAGGCCACGAGTGGTGTGCAGAGGTCGCGGGTGTTTTGCAGAGGCAAAGGCCGTGAGTGTTGTGCAGAGGTAGAGGCCGCGGGTGCTGTGCAGAGGCCGCGGAGGTTGTGCAGAGGCCACGAAGGACGTGGGTGTTGTGCAGAGGCCGCAAAGGCTGTGGGCGTTGTGCAGAGGCGGTGGGTGTTGTCCGAGTGTTGGGCAGAGGCCAACGGTGCTGCGTCCAAGCTAACCGGAGCACGCTCGAGCTCGAATTTTAAACTTTAAACTTTAAAATTTTTAATTCTCAATACATTTAAAAATTAAAAATATGAATGGTGAAGCAAAGTTTCAAAGTTTTACTTTTAAGTTTTAAGTTTTCGGGTTTGAACTTTTAACTTTAAGTCCCTCTATGATGTGATTTTCATTTATTAATGTATCTTGGAATGAATCATTCATGTATCTTGGAATGATTATGAATCATTGAATTCAATGAATTGTGATTTTCTGATTTAGTGATTTATGAATATGATGTTAGTGGTTTACTATTTACTGTTTAGTAGTTTATATGATGATAAGCACAATATTGAATACATGATGTTACTTTGTTAGTGTTATTGTTTTGTTGCTAATTACTATTAAATTTTAATCTTTAAAATCTTAAAGTAGTAACTTTTAATTTTGTATTATTCTCGGTGGGGTCCCCTGTGTTTAAGACCCTGACGTATCCGTCGACGTTTCCTAAAATTTGGGGGGTACTTCTGCATATGATGTTTCTGCGTTTCCTCGCTCCCGCGTCCCCGCGTACCGGAAACTTGGGGGAACATTGCATGCTAGGAACTTTGCCATGGCATCAACCTGCTTGGTCCTCGACCAAGAACCCCTGGACTCTGCGTGGTTAACTTGACCAGGAACCCTAGTTAACTGACTAGGGTACCATTCTCTCTGAGAATGGGTCTCGCAGCTGCACTAAAAATCAACACCTTTCATGTTATCAGACAACATCATCCTAGGGTTTCTTCTTATTTGGAAACCCCAATTTTCAATCTCCTTCCTCCCACAACATTTTGATGGAAGATTAATATCTATGATGAATGGATTCCAAATCCACATTCAAAGTTTCCAATGTTGCATCAGGTGTCTCCAACATTGCATCAGGTGTGCCATACCTAAAAAACTGAAAACCCTAAGTGAGAGCTTCTTCTTCCTCTTCTTAGATTTTCGCCGTTCAGCTATTTCAGATGTGCCTTATTATTTCTGGTGTATCTCTGAAATTTCAGATCCTCAGGGTCTGAAACTTAGCTCTATGGTGTCCTGACATGTCATCTTTCCAACCCCACATATTTGAGCTTCGTTAGATTCTCCATGAGAGAGATATGCTAAGTTTCCCAACATTATCTGTTTATGGGATGAAACAACATAGCGAACTTGTACGGAGTGCCACGTGTCACTGTTTCAGCTTCGGCCTTTGATAATCGGACCTGTGAAACTGCAGTCCGTTTCCTAATTGTCACTTTTTATGGAATTCCATTTGGAGCTTCCCAGCCCGAGATATGACCGTTTTTCCTAGGTCACATGTTTAGGGCTGCATTCTGGAAGAGGCAAAAACCCTAACTTGTATGGATCATATCTCACAAAGTATAACAAATTTAAGGCTGAAACTCGGACACAAGGTACAAGAACATGTAATATTCGGCTTGTCTAAGTTTTAAATCTCGAACCTTCGCCAAAAGTGATTTATAGCGAAAGTTCCACGATGACTAGGTTTTGCTATACAAAGCCCTAGCTTTCAAATTGTTGCAAGTGAAACAAGTGTCGTATACCATGTTAGGATCACTGAAAGAATAACAAGCACAACATAAACACAAGAGACACAATGTATCCTGGGAAACCCTCATGGGGTAGAAAACCCAACAAAACTTTCTCAATATAGATGGCCAAAAGTACAAAGATGAAATCCCCAAACAAGAGCTCCTTCTCCTTCACAGATCTCTCTCTCTCTCTCTCCCCTAATGCGCAATCCACAAGTGAGTGTGTGTCCAAATGAGGAGCTCGACACTTGTATTTACACGTTAACTTTCATTTGACATTTACCCTAACTAGGTTGGCCCCTAACAAATTAACCTAATTCTGACTAGGCCGACTTTACTAGGGGACTTAAACACCCCACTACAATTGAATCAAGGGGATTTACTGCTCCGACTTACATGGGAGGATTTACCTCACTGACTTTACATGATCAAGTACAATAATGACATCCCGACGGAGGAATAAAACATCTCCGAATAAATTACAATAGAATATTCTTCAAAGTTACAATATTTAAACAAGAAAGAGCATATCTAGGTGAAGATGTCACAATATTTAAACACAAGCACTTTGTTTGAGTGTTTACATGATATTTTATGGGTTAAATTTTCCAGTAATTAGCGTGAATTGCTAGAGAGACTTGTGGAGCGTCATTGTCATTGGGTTTCGTAGCCAAGAATCAAGTGGAATGTGGATAATTTGTTAAATATTTAGTTGTATGATCATGATATGACTCGAGCGGTTGACTTTTGGTTCAATGGTGTCGTAGAAGGTTATGCTATAAAATTTACGGGGGAATGTCATCAGTCTTTAACCAAAGCGCTATCATTTTTCAACAAAGGACTATATGGAAGATTCATTGAAGAGACACCTACGTGGATATTGATGGTGGAACAGGGTATTCTCCCAGGCCCTGGTAAGATGGAATTGTAATCTTTGCGTGGGGGTGAAACACTATGAAGACCTGATGATGGAGCCGACAACACAAGCTACTTGAAATATTGGCAATCGCAGATGTAGTGGATATTGAAAGTGAATGACAGACATGACAACGAAAGTGGACAGAGATTACAAGAAATTGTGGTAGGGACAAATAGAAAATATCACACCAGCTAACAGTCCCTTATAAGAAGGTAGTGTCCCTGTTGCTCTTGGCATTCTTACCAAGTGCACATCCTCTACAAATACCATCACAGTCTACATGGAGTACTGGAAGTACTGTCATCATTGTCCTTAATGATGGAGGAGGTCTATAGTGTAGATGAGCAAGTCTTCTGTGCCACAGCTTACACAAATTGGCAGAATCATTTACCAATACCAGGATCACTAAAAGAATGGCAAAGCACAGAAAAAAAATGAGTGTGGAGCTCGTTTAACCATGATGATAAGAAAAATCATCTCCCAACCATAGACAAAACTATTTGTCTCCCCCAAGCTCAGACCTTCAATATAGAACGATGTACATCCATATGTAATTTCACCCCAAGGTTTACATTTATTTTTTCAAGTGTTTTACATGACCAAATACATTGACATCTTGTCAAATAAATCAGACAATAGATTCCTCAGCCATACTGCCTCACAACTAGCCGAAAGAGATGCAACATACTCTTCTTCGGTTGTACTCAATTCCACGTAGGACTGCTTCCTGCTAAACCAAGAGATCACACATGATCCCAAATTGAAGCAACACCTTGAAGTGCTATCCTATCAATGGCATTGCCTACCCAATCCGAATCAACATAACCCTCCATGTTAATCTTTTGATTCGCATCATACTTGAGCCCATAATCAACCGTACCCTTCAGGTACCTCAGAATATGCTTTGTAGCAATCAAGTGAACATGTCTCGAATCTGTCAGGAACTGGATCAAAGTGTTCACAACAAAGAAAATATCTGGTCTCGTATTCGTCAGGTACATCAAAGATCCAATCATCTGACGATACATCGTGGCATCAACTGACTCTGATGAACATCACTCAATACCTTCAGGTTCGATGCCATAGGTGTAGCCATGGCCTTGTAAGTCCATCATCATGAATCTCTTCAAGATCTCCACTGCATACTTCCCTTGTCCAAGGAAGATTCCATCCACACTCTGCCACGCCTCCATGCCTAGAAAATTGTGCATCATACCCAAGTCCTTCATCTCGAACTCGACAGTAAGCTTCCTCTACGTGTCAGCAATCAACCCATCCTCACCTGTCACAAAAAGATCATCTACATAAAGTAGAAGTATCACTAGGTTCCCTTCCTCAACCTTGTAGTAAAGGTTGGAATCCGCTTTACTCTTGGTAAATCCCAAACTAGTCAGGAAGTTGTCTATCCTGCCGTACCACGTCCTGGTTTCCTGTTTCAATCCATACAAGGCCTTCTTCAATTTGCACACAAGAGTCTCCCTGTCATGTGTCTCAAATCCAAGTGGATGCTCCACATACACTTCCTCTTCCACTACAGCATTCAAGAAAGTTGTCTTGACATCCATCTGGTGTACCTTCCACTTCATCACTGCAGCCAGAGAAAGTACTGATATGATGGATGTGTATCTGGATACAGGTGCAAATGTCTCTTCGTAAACTATCCCTTCCTTCTGAGAGAAGCCACGTGCCAAAAATCTTGCCTTCTGTTTTTCTATGCTACCATCGGCAGCATGCTTGATCTTGTAGATCCACTTGGAAGTCACAACAGACTTCGCTACTGGTCTCAGGACCACATCCCAGACATCATTCTTCATGATCGACTAGTACTCCTCGATCATGGCATCCTTCCATTCTTTCTTCTCAGTTGCTTCCTCATAGTTGGAAGGTTCTTTGTCAATCACGTCACACAGCAAGGCTACATAGCTGGAGTATGTCCTCGGTCTCTTGTTTTCTCTGTGCAATCCTTCTGGAGCGCCATATCTCTATGCATCCCAAATTGCCTCTTGTACCCATGTTGGTTTCCTCTTATGGGAGTTCTTCTCACGGGGTGGATCTACAGGTTCCTGTGGGTCTTCTATCTCGCGGTCTTCGTCTTCTTCTGGGGTTGCTTCATTCATTGTTGTGTCTCGGATCCTGGTGCTTATGGTTCTTCAATGTCTTCAATAGGTAGCTTTCTAGATTTTTTGTAGGTTGATTCTTCATCAAATGTCACGTCCCTGCTGATGTCGATCTTCTTGAACCCTGGAAAATATATTTTGTAAGCCTTAGAGCTTTCACTATATCCCACGAATATGCCCTTCTTTCCTCAAGGATATAGCTTCGTCCTCTTCTCTTTCGGAATATGTATGTACACCGGGAAGCCAAATATTCTGAGATGCCTGACTTCTGGTTCCTTGCCGGAGAAAGCTTCTTCTGGTGACTTTTGTCACGTACTCTATGTGGAGTACGATTCTGTACATACATGGTTTTCCTCGCAGCTTCTTCTCGTAGATGCATAGGAATATCCTGGTCATGAAGAATCGCTCTTACTGCTTCCATGATTGTTCTATTCTTCCTTTCTGCAACTCCATTCTGTTGCGGATTATATGGAGTGGTCAACTCCCTCTTAATCCCGGAATCTCTGCATAATTTCTTGAATTCTTCTGATGTGAACTCTCCGCCATTATCTGACCGAACAGTCTTGATTTTCTTCTCTGTGTGGTTCTCGATCAAGGCTTTGAATTTGGCCTTGAACTTGTTGAATACCTCATCCTTGTTTTCAAGAAATATATCCATGTCTTCCTAGAAAAACCATTAATGAAAGAAACATAATATACATACCCATTCAATGAACTGGATGACATTGGACCACATACATCTAAGTTGATGATTTCCAAGATTCCTTTTGCCTTGCTCTTGCTGCTTGGAAATGTCTTCTTTATGTTCTTTCCTTTCGCACATCCTTTGCAAATGCCTTCATGCTTTGCCTGGATTTTTTGAAGACCCTCAACTGCTTTGCTTGCAAGTGATAGTGCACTATATTGCACATGTGCAAGCCTTATATGCCATAGTTCACTTGGCTCTACTGAGTCATGGACTAGGGCTTGTTCAGGTTGGCCCTTCAGTTTGTATAAACCTCCCTCTTGCTCTCCAATCACCACAGCATCATCTATGGTCTTTCCCTTTGGGCACATAAGAACTTGGCCATCTACAAAAGCAACCCTCATACCTTTAGCATCTAAAGCTGATATGGAGAGAATATTCTTCTTTAGTCTTGGTACATACAAGACATGTTTCATCTTAATAGACTTTTCAGAGTCTAGCTTATAAGAGGCTTCACCACTTCCTTTTATGGGATACTGGTAGTCATCCCCAAGTTTCACTTTGTGGGGTGACTCATGTTCAAATAGGTTCACAAAGGATTCTTTGAATCGTGTCATATGCTTGGAATCCCCACTATCTATGAGCCAATCATTGCTTACGCGTGTGACAGTGCCTGTGAGCGCTGAAATTATAACATATTCTTCATCACTTGAAGAATCTTCACTGTCTTCTCTGGTTCTCTTCCTTGGAGGTTCATCATCTTCTGCAGTGTGAGCATGATGTCTTTTCTTGTTGTTCTTCTTCTTGCGGGAGCTACTTTTGTTCTTGGGACAATCTCTGGAGTAGTGTCCCTTCTCATCACAAGTAAAGCATCGAATGCGAGATAGATATTTCTTGTAACTTCTGAGGTTCTCCCTCTGGTTCTGGTGGTGGTGTTTACCCTTCTTGTGATGAGGATGCTCCCTCTTGTTGATGTTCTTCCTGGTGTGTACCGCGAGAGCCTGGTATTCGTTACCCATCTTTTCTTCTCGAGCTACAATTCAAACTTCTTCCTGTGAGCACTCTTCCCATAGTTTACTGAAGGTGATCAACTTTCTTCTTGCACAGATTCCTTTAATAAAGGAATCCCATGACCTAGGAAGACCATTCAAGGTGGTCATCACTGTTTCTTCATTCTCTGTATTTTCTCCCATAGCTTGAAGTTGTTTTTTTATCTGGGAGACCCTGGTAAAGTAGGACTGCATGGTATCTGCACTATGTATTTTGACATTCTTCAAATGGTTCCTCAATGTCATCTTCCTATTTATATTCCTCCCTTCAAATAAGGTGGTCAAGGCATCAAACATCTCTTTAGTTGTCTTTAGAGATGACACATGTGGTATGAGATGGTCCTTGATAGAATCTGCAATGATTCTCTTAGCCTTAACCAGGTTCTTCTTGTGTAAGGCTTTGGCCTCATCTCCCTCTGGAACTGGAACCTCTTCACTCACATAGGTGTCCAAATCATTCTCTTGTAGGACAAGCCCAATCCTATACTTCCATGCTCATAAGTTATCAGCCCCTTCAAGCTTATCCTCAAGCTTGGTGTGGTGAGACATCTTTAATGAGAAACTCAAATGGAAATAGAAAAGCTTTCAGGTCTTACCACTTGATTTGCTGAAATTGGATATGGAGCTGGCCAGGGTTTGACAGAGAAATCCTAAAAATTCAAACTTGGAATTTGAAATTTTGTCTGGATGGAAATGTGCGCTTGATTGAGGCGAGCAAGCTGGTACCCTTAGTTTCTAAAGATTCCAAAACTTTACCCTTGAAAATTGACTTGCAAATTTTGGATCTGCAGTTTCTAGTCCTTTCTGGTTTTCTAGTTTTTTCGGTTGAGAGTCAAATTAGGGTTTGACTTTTCGGGAGTTTTACCCAACCAAAAACTTCGATCTTGGTCTCTAAATTTCGATTTTGATGAGGATCATCTCCCTATGCTGAAATCACTCCAAAATTCCACTTATGTGAAAAGCCCTAATTTCCCGCAGCAGTGACAGGCCAAAAAGTGAAAATACTCAGAATCAACTTCTGCTTTGACAGAAAGATGCACCTTCCTTAGGCGAGTTAGCCTAGCCTCCTTTTGTTGATGATCTGTGGAGAGAAATCCAAAAAATAAGAAGGCCTAGATTCCGTAGCTACACAGTGTCTTCTTCTCAAGTTAGCTCTGATACCATGTTAGTTTTTCACAATTTAATCAATATTAATCTAGGATCTTACTGAGAGAATAACAATCACAACATAAACACAAGAGACACAAAGATTTTCCTCGGGGAAACCATGAAGGATAAAACCCTGCAACTTCCTCAGAGATAGAATGAGCAACAATGCAATAGTAGAAAAGAAAACCCCAAATATAAAGATGGTCTTCAAGAGCTTCTCTCTTCTCCACTTGTGCGAACTCCTCCTCCTCTCTCTCTCTCTGATGCGAATTGAGAGAGTGAGTGAATGATCCAAATGAGAGAGGCACCCTCTCTATTTATACTTTTACTTTTCCTTTACCTTTACCCCAAACAGGTCGACCCCTAGATGTACCTGACTGGGCCGACTTCTCTAGGAGAGTGTAATAACCCATAGACAACTTAAATTTGGGGTCTAATGCCCCGACATACAAAGGAGGGTTAACTTCAATGACTTTACATGACCCAAATACAATAATGACTTCTCCGACCAGAGGAATAAACATTTCCGTTGGAGGTACAATAATAAAATACAAATACAATATAAAATATACAATTGAATATCTCTCGAAGTTACAATTACAAACATAACATTCTCTCTTTGAGTATGTCGTGAAATGTAAATAACCACACTCTCTCTTACTAACGTTGCTTGTCGAGTTTTCAATAAATTTGTAAAAATTCAATCGACTCTTTGACTCTAAACATTACTCTTAAACCCATGATTGTGCCCCCTCTTTCTATGGTCATAAACTAATAAATAATTAAGTACGAGTTACTTTTCAATCATGAAGGAGAGACCTATTTCATCAAGTGAGACTCATCCGCATTCTCCCTTTCCCTCGATGAAGTCATTCTTGCCTTATACAACCTATCTTTCAATGTTTCTTATGTTGTGGATGGCAAGTTCCCCACTTCCTTTGTTCATGTGGTATTGACCAATATAGAGTCAATTTTGGATCCTCCCAAACCTCTCACATTCTTTTCCATCTTATCCCTAGCAATCCCATTGACCAGACCTCTCCACCTAACTTGATAAGTGGTGTAAGTATCATAAGGGCGAGACCCGTAATATGAAAGAATGCCATGCATTTAGAACAAAAGATGGCCTTAGTAGTCTATCCTCCCTCCAATCCTACACCCTCCTTCATTGCCTCCTAATATGAGTCCTCCACTCATTTTTCCACCTATTATTACCTAGTCTCCCTTGGCACACTTCCCACGAGCTTTCCCCTCTCAACGCCTTCCCCTTAGCAAAATTTCTTTGTGACCTTACTCCTTTCTTTATCTAGATTCTCGATTGTATTTTTCCCAACTCAGTCAGACCTCTTGCGTCATTATACCATGCTAATCTTCTATCCCAAGCTAGTATTTGGCCTCCTTCCCTTGTCAATCCTGCCCTTGCGGTGTAACCTCCTCCTTGTAATCATCCCATGTTGTTTATGACTGCCTTGGTAGCTTCCTATATTGCTTGTTACCCCTCATTTTGTCCTTTTTTTCTACCCAGTCCCTTCCTTGTGGATTTCCTCTCGTGTGCTCTACTTAATGTATATGCCCTTCCCTTTGCTTCTCCCTCCTTTAGAACAATTCCTCATGGATTATCCTTCTCTGGACAAGTTTGACCCTTTCCCTAGCCATTTTAGGGGCTCCCCTATTGATCCGATTCTTTCTCTCTCATTCCTCCCACCTCAACCCACTCAAGGCACATGCCTATTGTATTTCTTTTCAATCCTCTCATCTTTGATGATTAATTGGCACTAAGTTGTTCTAGTTGGAGGTGTGGTACCCACTTGAGGTATTTGGTCCCCTATGATGATTGATCATAATTTTCCTTTTGTTGGTCCCCTAAGTTGATTCTCTTCGTTGGCACCTCCTACAAATAACTTATGTATGGACTCCTTGTCCAATTATTCCTTGTTTTCCAGGTTTGTTCTTTTCTCGTTTGTTCCTTCGCCTCCTATCCTCCCAAGGGAGTGGATGTAACCCTTTCTTGCCCCTCTTGATTAGCTCGAGGAAATCAATCCCTTTTACGTCATAGGTTTGTGGTTAGCAGGTTTGTAGAATTATCTTCAATGGTTTCCAGATGTTCATGGCAAACATAGGCATCACACCCTTTTCCTTGTGACGTGTACAGGTATATGCAAGTATCGCATCCATTACCTCATGATTTTGGTTCACAGTGTAGCTATTTAATTAATTTCTACTATTTATCTCACTTTCTTGTTATCATTATACATTTCCATGTTAAAGTTGATCTCTCATTCAAAGGATGATTACAATGTGATTTGAAACTAAGGCTTACGCTTGATAATAACAATAATAACAATAAAAATCTAATTTATGGTCACTACAAATCCAAAGACCAAATTGGTGTATGAGATCCCTTTGTTTGTGGAACAAGGGATCCCCTCTGCGCAACAATTTGATTGTTAAAGCTTACGGATGTGTACATACCCTACCCCTTAAAGATTTGAACGTGTGATGTCCCATGAGGAAACACATGTTCTTAACCCTTAGGCCTACTCAAATGTATTCTTGCATGCTTAGTCGTAATGAAGGGTTTTGATTATTTAATTTATTTTTTACAAGAATTTGTAGGCTTTCCTACTTCACAAGTACATCACCACGCTACTTCGATTTTGCCATAATAATAATAATATTTTAAGGCCACAACTAAAATAGACACCAATTTGATGTATGAGACCTTTTTGTTTGTGGGACAAGGGACCCCCCTCTATGCAACGATTTAACTACTAAAGCCTACGGAGGAGTACATACTCTAGCGCACTTCAGATTTGAACCTATGACCTCCTAGGAGGAAACGCATGTTCTTAATCGTTAGGTCCAGTCAGGACAGTATGAATGTTAGAGAGACTCCTAGTTATCCTTCGATGCACTTCTTTTACTACAACTTGTCTATCAAAGATTCAAACTTATATTAGAACCGAAACAAACACTCTAACTTATTGTTGGACTACAACCCAATGATTAACGTCAAACTTTCTACCATTAAATATCTATTTACACCGATAGGTGTTTATATCTTTGAATCTGGGGTGGACTAACATCTATTATTTTATTAGATTGCATGAGGATGAGACAAGTGTACTGTCCAAATTGATTTTATGACAGTCATTCAAAATTCAAAACAGACAATTATAAAAGAAAAAAGAATATAAAAAATAACTAGTAGTTGATGCATGGATAACCGATAACTAATGCATGGATAACTCTTAGTCGATGTATGGATAATGGGCTTTGTGGCAGACAATAAGCAACATATAACTCATTACTTATTTGTGACAGTTAACTTGTGGCCTATTGACAACAAACAACATATAACATATTACTTATTTGTGACACTTAACTTGTGGCCCATCGATGTTCACCGACCACGAATTAAGTGGTTGTGCTAATTTATATTTGGGTGAAAGTTTGTTTATTTTTTTTCTCACTAAAACGATTAAGATTATATTAAAAAGAAGGCTGCGACTATAGCCTAAAACGACCAAATTACAATTTTCCAAAGAATTAAAAGTATATATATATATATATATATATATATATATATATATATATATTTAACTGAAACAGCTAAAATGTATTGAGAAAAAAGAAAAAAAAATGAGTGAGTCATGGCCAAGGCCAAATCGACTGAGTACATTACTCGGGAGATCTGTATGAACTTTGCTTAGTGTTCTAGAATCTTCTCAGATTGATGTTGGCACTAATGGTGAACATGATATGTATTCTGATTGTGAATAGGATTATAGTGAAAAATAATGAAAGTTTGGGTATTATCTGCTCAGTTACCGGTTCTCTGTAGTCGATTCTCTATATGCATAGTTTTCCTTGTAATGTTGAGCAATAGAATCGTTTGGAGTTTAAACAATCTGAATATCATACTTTGTATCAACGTTCACCTCGTTCCGCTCCGCCATGACTTGTGTCCAGTTCACAACTTGATCCATTGGATTCAGATGGAGGAAAGTGTTGGATATCAATTTCAGTATTCGTTGAGGTCGAAGGGGTGATTCCGTTCTTCACCAATGTGACTGCCACATTATGTGTTGCGGTTGATTGATTCTTGATTTGCATTTGATAACAATTATTACTAATTACTGCTTCTCATACTGGTTGTCGGATCTCTCACTAAGTGCCTGTCATTTTGAATATCGATTGTCTTGTTGGGCCTACGAATTGCCTTTTTTGGTCTCGGGGGATGTGGTGGTGATCTGTTTCCCAAGTTGAAAACTCAGTTTTTCCAGGTTCTAAATTGGTTCCTACTTTTGCTTCCATGTTTGCCTCATGGTTCAGATTTCTTGCGATGTGAAATGCTTTGAATTGGTTGAATGAGCTTGTGATTTTCTGAATCCAACGGATAATCCGATCAATTGCTAGATTATTGTAGTTTGTGTGCGAGTTGAAGCCTTTGAAAATGCACAAGATTACAATAAAATATTCTTTCCTTATCAATTCTTGAGAAAGAGAATGCGCCCAACTATAAATAACTTGATCTCTGCCTTAGAATCTCCAACAAAATTCAATCCCTGTTTAGCAACTCAACAAAATCCTTCGCAATGAAGCACACAGTGATAGATCTGAATTATCTATCCAAGAAATTGACAAGGATGGATAGATTTCACCGTCGATATCAATGTTGGCTAGGCAATCACCCTCAACCCTAAAAGGATCTCAGAGCTCTCAAAACCAATTCTCAATCAACAATAACAATCCATCCTAGTAACTCACTTTATCCTTCTTTTATAACTGTGACATTGCATGCCCTAAATTTTGTATACCCAAGTTACTTTTCTCTTCTATTTTTCAGTTGAGTTGCATGAATCTCACTTGTTGCATGGATGTATATTTGCATGCATGCATCTCACTTTTGCATGCATGCATGCTTACACGCTCTTGAGCTATGGCTCGCATGCTCTGCATGTCATTTGTTCCATTTGATCAAAACGGAACATTATATTTTAGTTATTATATATATTATACACTATTTTTATATAGATTGTATTTTAATATATATAAAATAAATAATAAAAATAAAAATAAAAAACAAAAAATAAAATAAAAAAACACATATTTGAACTTACATGAAACTATGAAGTCTACAACATGAAACCGTGAAGTCTTCAAACCCTCATTTCATGGAAGAAAGTGTAATTTTGGCGCTTAATCGAGATATTTTGAGGCTTTGGGGGTAATCTTTGGGTTTAGTTTTGGAGATTTTGAGGCTTGTATGTCAAATGCCCTTATTTGCAGTGTGCACGCCAACTATTTTACAGAAAAATTGAAAGAAATTGGGCTTCCTCAAATTAAATAAGAGTTGGTTGTGTTCGAGGAAGCCCCTTGGATTATTTCTCTAGTTTCAGACCTCGGATTTCCAGTAATGATAGCTTGGAGGCATTCATCATAGCAGGTGATAGCTATTCAAAATATGGTGAGCATGTTTATTCTCAACAGCGTTAAATGTTCTAAAATTGAATATCTATAGTGTCCCATACTTTGAAAGGGATTTTTTAGGGATAATTTTTAGTCTACAAGGGATTTTAGTTTATCCTAGTTTCTACACACAAGATAAGGTTAATATTTTTCAGATGGTTGCCAAAGTCGAGGTTTATATTTACACATCTTTAAGCATTTTGAAATTTTGTAACAGTTTATTGCATCTTAGTGCTTTGGGTGTTAGAGTTATTGGATATGGGGCACCAACTTTACCGCTCTACCCAAGCTATGGGTTAAATTTTTTGGGCAAATCTCACCAAGAACCTCAAATACGAAACTTCGACGCTTATTAGACGAACATCAGCAGTTGAGGGGAATGTTAAAAGGACAGAGTTTTCCTCTTCATGTGTTTCACAATCTCAACAACACGCTCCCTCGAGCCCAACTTCCGCACATTCACGCAGAGGACAAACTGGAAGACACAGAGAAGGAAGGCGTATTCTTCGATTCAGTGTTGGCGCGCATTGATCTATCACTGAATCCGTCCGTTTTGCGCGGATCCGACTCATTGTTTGTTTCCTGGCCGTGGAATTCGCGGAGCAATCGAGCTCGGGCACTACCATGGTTCAAATTCGCTCCTTCCCAATTAGGTATGTCAATCTAATTCTTTCTTTGTTCGTTCGGCTCCTTGCTTGGTCTCTTTTGCCTCGTTCGATCTCCAAGTCCAAAATTTTATATTTTGAAATTTTATGTTTTTGGGGTTTTGTTTATTTTTTTCACTAGTTCAAAATTAGGGCACGGGCAGCTTCCGAGCCACTGTGGCTGATGGATCCCATTCGTTCGTTTTAGCTGTGCAATGTTGTTAAGGATCATTATTATTGGATGTCATGGTTTTATGTTCGAGTCCTGTAGCGTTCCGAGTGTTTGTGTAGCTCGACTCATGTAATGAGTTCCTTAGTTTCAGTTGTGTGGATTTGTTTGGGCTCACTGCGGGTGTGCCACGAATTAGAGACTGCATAGTGGTGAGTAGAGCGTGGTGTTCCAGCTGTTGGAGGATTGCTGATTTTGTCATCAGTTTAGGGGTCCTCTATTGTACTATGAGAATGCGAGCGGGATTGAACTCGAGACAACTGGTTGGCAAACCCTGGAATATTTCACCCGACGTGATAGAGGCCTGAGTACCTCATGCTGTTAGGGCCCACGAAACATATGGTGTGTGCTATGAAGCATGCCCGTTGAACCTAATTATTTCATATCGTGACCCCTAGCTGGTAATTGCAACACATTAACTTCTAGAGATAACGGACTCTGGTTATGCGAATGTGTCTACCCCAAGCCATTACGTGAAATAATAGTCTTTCGTAAGTTAGGCTCTGAATTTCAGGCACAAGAGAGGCAAGTGATAGATTAAAGATGCTTTGCAAGTTTATCACATTCACTTTCCAAGCTTACACACAACCTAATGCTTTGAGAAAGCAGCGATATTACCCAAATTGGCTTTTCCAATTTGGACAATAAGAAATATTTTAAGGGTCAATGTTTATCTTGTTAAATTTTTATAATAGATCTGATTTGATAGCAGTAAGAGTCTTTTTCAAATTTTTAGCAGACTTCTAGCATTTAGTTTGTAAACTAGCAGTAGACAAAATAATCATCCACAAGAACACAAAGATTTTTACCATTGGGAAACCTTTTCAGGAATAAAACCCCAGCAAAGAATATCTTCCTTAATATGAAAGGACTGAAATTTACATGAGCAGATTAAGAGAGCAGACTTTAATAGAGAAGCGTCTAGGTCTTATTACATACCAAGAGATACAAAAAAATAAACCCACTGTAATCACTGATGTCTGCTGTAGGTGATGGCAGCCCCAATCTTGATGACACCAGCCCTTTAAGTAAACAATGGCAGCCTGATCCCGATAGCAACACTTCATCTGGAGTTTGATGACAGCCCTTTAGGGTCTGAACAGTCCACAACAGCCCTTCTTAGGGCTTGAACAGTCCACGATTACCCTCCTTAGTGCCTGAACAGTTCACTGCTGCCCTTAATAGGGCCACAACTGTTCACGGAAGCCGTTAATAGGGCCTTAGCATGACTCGGTATCCTTGAATGGGGTCTTAACAGACACCGGCAACCCTATTGGGTTTTAGCATTGACCTTGGCAGCCCATCCTGAACCCTTGGCTGCCCCTGGAAGCCCTTCCTGAACCCTTGGCTGCCCCTGGGAGCCCTTCATGAACCCTCTGCAGCCTCAGAAGAGAGAAAAACTAGTCCTGTAGAAGACGACAACCTTGAATGGATGGATGTAGATATGCAATTTTGTTTGATGCAATGTCACTCTCTCATGAATCACTATTATGGATTTCTCACAACACCTTACTTTTCATGTGACATGGACCATTACTTTGAAGGAACTATAGGGCCATTAAGATTAAAGGAGCTATTGATATTATCAACATTTTTTCACCATGGTTCTCATACTATGTTAAGAGATATAAACTAATGAAAAATGCTTAAGCCATTCTATTGTATTGATCTTCATATCAATGATGTTATTATATAGTACTTGGATCATAATCAGCTCTAGATTTAGATCTCATTGACAGTTCATTAGTGGATAAGTATGACAACTCATAAAGTGATAACAATATCAAGTCATGCGAGAGGTGATTTAAGACCAAGTCATATGAGAGGTGATTTACGACTTTGTGATTGTGTAGAGACTTATAATCTAACATAAAAGTTGTAATGCATTGAGCCTCTACTATTATAGTCTCTTCGACTAAAGGGTAGAGATTGAATCTAGTCTAGCACACAATTTGAGTAAGTTGAACACTCTAGTTAATTCAATTCTCATCAAATGCACATTAAATGTTGGGTGTTTTTTACCGATTAATCCGCTGTCAGCTTGGCAATAACACCCCAAATATTTTAGCCTAAGTCACCTGACACGAGGACACAGGACATGAAAATACGAGTGTCTGACACGGACACGGTGACCCCCGGAATCAAGACACGAAGGACATGTTTTATATACATATATATATATATTTTTAAAAATATATTAAAATTTAAAAATATAGACATATAGATCCAATTTTTTTTAGAAACTAGAACATTTACAAATATTCAATAGAAAATAGAATCAAAGCACATTAATGATTACTCATTTGTCATTCACAAATCACAATGAGACACATAGATGCATTGAAATTTGATAGGCATGGGCAATGGCTCAAGATGTCGAAACCATATTTCTCATTAAGTCATCAAAATCAAAATGTATTACATAGATGTCTGAATGCCACTGGGCACTCGCAAATGCCAAATAGACTAATAGTAAATACAAAAAGGGGTGGATCAAGATGGAAGAATCTCATATGTCAATAGTCCTCCTCCATGCCTGAATCAACAAACTCATCACTGCCCTGATCCTCCTCCTCCTCCTCCTCCTCCTCTCTGCCCATCTGACGATCTATATTTGCTGGTGTGGAGGATGACCCCTCCATATGGTCACATCATCAAAAGTGACCGACTCTGGCACTGGATCATTAAGATACATGTTGGCTAATGCCAACTCAGTACTGCTGTCCAAACCCATATCATCAGGAAAGACATCCCACATCTTTGTCTTTTCCTTTACCCACTCCTCCCTCTTCCTGTAAATAAGACAAAGGTTGGAGTGCACATACACCATCGCCTCTGCCCTGGATTGCTCAAGCCTGCTCTTCTTCACACTGTACAAGTTCCCATATGTGCTTCAATTCCTCTCACAACAAGAGGATGATGTAACTTGAGAGATGACCCCCAAGGCTAACTTCTGTAGAATAGGGCATGCTGCCCCATGAGTTGCCCACCAAACATAGGGTTTCTTAACCCCCCTGTCTCTAAGCACATCATAGCCTCCAAATCTTCCAGTGGAAGTGGAAAACTCTACAAAGCCCTCCTCCACCTCATAAAGTAAGTCTCTATCCTGAAATAGCTGTCTAAGTGCTATCTTCCTCCCATGTGCAATCTCTCCATCCATGTGAGGAGGGACTCTGTGTGAGGGCTCCGATCCACCAGTGAGCCAATCCCGACTGTAGAACTTGGGGTTCAAAGAGTGGGCCAAGCAATGCAAAGATATGCAATTCTTATCCCACCTGGTGATAAGAATATCCTGAATCATGGACCATAAGTTCTCTGTCGATGTCCCATACTCGGGACAGTCATTCTCCATGACAATGGAGACAGTCATTCTCCATGACAATGGACCTCATGGACTCAATCATGGAATCCCACCCGTCATAAACATCTGCTAGGATGGGCTGGTTCGTGTCTGCAAACCGCAACAAAGAAATGATTGGCTCCATGATCTTAATGCTAAGATCTACCCTCTCCCACCAACCATCATCTAACACCGTGTCCTTCACCTTTTTTGAAGCAATCTGATCCATCTTTCTCCAAAAAGACCAAGACTTTGATATCACCATGGACCCAAGAGCGGTTTTGACCTCCTTCAACCTCTTGAGCATGATGAATGAGGAAGCAAATCGAGTATCTGCAATCTTCAACAATGAAAGCTGTGTACTCTTTGTAGATGGTGAGGGCATTTGTGTGGTTTTGTACAAAGTTATGGATATGGCGTGCATCCTCAATAAGGTTGCCAATCCATGTCACATCTGAAGCAATGGATTTCAGTGCTAAATTCAAGGAATGGACAATGCAAGGTGTCCAAAAAACCTGTAAGAGCAATAAAAACATGTATAAATGACTCTGCAACACTAACAACTCAAATGAGTCAAAGACACCTAGATGAATCATGAATCTTGTGATAAATTCAAACAATGAGCAAATTAGAAATGAAAGGTGTCCAAGATGAACATACTTGTGGATATTTAGCTTCCATAATCATGCCAGCAGCCTTACAAACAGGTGCATTGTTCGTGATGATTTGTACACAAGAATCAACACCTACTTCTTCAATGGTTTTGATGAATAACTCACCCATATACTGTGCATCGTTGTATTTCCCAAGAGCATCCACCGCTTTCAAGAACACCGGTCCATTTTGGGAAGATACCATGAAATTGATGAGTGGATGGTGTGCTGGATCTGTCCATCCATCAGAAACAATACTCACACCGGATGAGGGCCATGTTGATCTAATTGGCTCAAGAATTTTATCTACCTCCTTCTCTGCTTTAAGCAACAATGTGGTTCTAAGCTTCTCTGAACCAGGAGGCACATAACCAATTGGAGCTCGTTCAATGAAACTTCGACACATCTCAATAAACAATGGTGACCGTGCAACATTGAATGAGATGAAGTTGAGGTAGAAATAGAATGCAATGGTAAGGTCCACCTCTTCTCGCGCCTCTTGTTGGAAAATCCTATCCATTGGCCCATTTGGAGATGGCCTCTTTCTTGTTTGATGAGTATCCCCACTCCCATATATGCTAGGTGGAAATGGAGGCTTGGTGCTAGAGGATTTTCACAAGAATGGAAGAGGATCCTCATCTATTTTCTTGCTTGCTGTTGCCACCTTCCCTAAAGCCAACACGATCCTCTCTTTCCATATCCCTCCTTTGGGTAACACTCATCGCTTTGCATGAAGAAATCCCACAAGAAGGAAGGGCCAACAAATGGCCCTTAACCTGGTAATATGTGCTCTTGAATTCATTCTTGCAAAAATTGCAACTCCAAGACAGATTGCCTCTGCCACCAAGCTTTGCCCCTTGACCATCTTTCCTAGTCACATACTTCCACAAAGGGTATTTTTTTTCTTGGGCTTGTTGTCTTGCTAAAACAAGGTTAAATGGATCATGAGCTCCACTAGCAGCAGATGGAGCACTTGAAGGAGGAGTAGAACAACTTGTGCTTGGAGGAATAGGAGGGGAGGCACTAGATGGTGCATTTCTCCCTTTCCTTTGCCCCTTAGCTCTTGCCCTATTTGATTGAGACATTCTCTTTCTTGTTTGATGGTTAAAGCTTGCAATCCTCTCCACAAATCCACCCCCAATGCACTCGGATTCCCTTGGAAAGCCTTCAAATCTTCTTCACCTGCACATAAAACCCACTCTCAAGCTTCTCCACACTTGCAAATGACAAAAAAAAATGAAATTTTGTTTTTAAACTCACCCCAGGCGGCCTTTTCCACGGAATTTGGACACGAGTCGCACAGTCGGGGACACAATGGGAAATCGTGTCCGATACGACTTTTGATCGTGTCTCGATTTCGGACACGATCAAAAGTCGTGTCAGACACGATTTCCCATTGTGTTCGTGTCTGCACGACCCCACAGGACATGTAGCCCATTTAGAGCAAATCCGGTTTCAAAGATTTCAGCCAATGGCAAGCAAGCGAAGTATTTGCAAAGTTAGGATAGAAACGCTGCTTAAAATTATGGAATTGAAAAGTTTGGTTAAATTGCAAAAAATGAACGCAAAGTAATACACGGTAATCTTAACTAATAGCCAGTCAACGATTATCGAAAACAATGATACACTGCCTATCAGCAGCTATAATAATAACCATGCCACGTGAAGGAACGCCTTAATCTTTTAAGAATCCGAGAAAATTGTAATTTATAATGGAACTAGGTTTTTAAAATAATAATTAGTTTTGAAAAAGAAACTAAAAAACATGCCTAAGGGGAACCTAAAAACTCACCTAAATAAAACTTAGGCTTATTAATACAAAGCAACACTACTAAATGGCCTTGAAAACTAATTCTAAAAAGATTCTACAAGAATAAGAAGATCCGAAAAAAGGTATTTAAAGCTAAGACTAAATGAGACCTAGACTTAAGAAAAACGCTACAAAAGAAAACTAATCAAACTATGACTAAAAACAATATTAATCCTGATTGTTTATGTGCAGAGAATGCAAAAGTGGTAACTAAGTGTTGCTAAGTCTTGTGCCATCGTCTCTATTGAGACATTCTTGGGTCATATTAATCTCAATTTTTTCCCTAACTTTTCGTTTGGTTAGGTTGTCTTCTTTTGTGATGACCATGGCGTTTTCCAGACAAATATGGTGTTGAGTTATGTGTGAATGTTTTGCCAAGGCAGACTTCTTATACCTATTATGTCTAACGTCCGCATTTTGTTCTTTCAGTCTTGTTTCTATGGATCTCCCCATCTCGCCAATGTATGCCATCCCACATGAGCAAGGAACCGAATACACACCTTCGCAAGCACTAGGTTTAATAGGATCTTTTAGGGAATCCACTAATTTCCTAATTGTATTAGGAGTGAAAAAGACTTCTAACCATTTTCTTCCAAGGGTTTTAGCTAGTTTATTAGTGGTGCCTTTAATGTAAGGAAGAAAATCTCTTTTATTTTCTTCATTGCCCTTCGGGTTTTCTTTCTTGTTCTTTTTATCTATTTTCCTGTTTTTACTGATGGTTACTGCCACTTTTCTAAATTGTCTGTTATCATAACCATGTCTTTCAAAGACTTGGGCTTGGTATTCTATTTCTTGATCAATGTGTTCACTATATGAGATTCTTAAAGTCCTAGTTACCAAATTACTAATGACACGAGCTTTTTGTGGGGGGAAATGGTGAGATTTAGCATGTACCGGTACCTTTCATTATGTGTCTTCTTTCTATAAACTTGATGCGCTATTGACCCATCCTCCTTCTTTGAAACTAAGACATCAAGGAAAGGAAGGCTATTGTTCTTCTCGATCTCGATGGTAAACATTAATACTACCATTTCGGTTACTAAGATGCTAAAGGAATCTAGCTAAGTTGCTTTCTCCACGGGGCCAAAGTACATCCATGTCATCAACATACGTTTCCACCTTTTCGGCTTTAGGGGGGAAAGACTATGGCGAGTATTTCAAATCTTTCCATGTAATGGTTGTTGAATTTTTGCTACTTTCATAAACTGGTAATTATGAATGCGATTTTATAATTCTCTTTTGCATAATCAAGCATGAAAGTATCAACTATATGTATGAGCAGTATAACAAGTTAAACAACGAACTAAGTATGGCAAAACGTAAACACATCATGTTATAATAGACGTGAAAGTAAGCAGATCAGATCACATCAATCATGCACAGTAGACACCATATTTTACCTTGGGGAAAACCCTCTTTTCTTCAGAGCGGAAAAACCTTAAACCTTTCTTATGATAGGTTCATGATAAAAGAACAAGTATACATCAAATGACCATAAGCCCTTTCACACATAAGGGTATACATTAAACAAAGAAACCAAATAATTATCTTTTTTTTGTAGGGCATGAAACTGTAGCATCAACTCTAGCACATAAGTACTGTCACCATCGTGAGTCCTACTAACATCGCCATGCTAGATCACATCAAGGGCTAATACCAAGCCCTAGGTTACCCTAGACTAGCTATGGAAGCTAGCATCTCTATCTTTTATCACATAGTGCCATCTTAATTTGAACTATATCATGCATACTAGATCCGGACCTACGCCGTCGGGAGCGGGGAGCGAGAGCGGGAAGCGGGAGCGAAGCGAAAAGCGAAATTTTCAAAAGCTTTCGGGTTGGGAGCGTTTTTTATATAATATATATATATATATATTTTATATATTTTGATGCATATATGTGAACAAAACCATGCAGAATGTTGAATTAGTTACAAAAAACATAAAACCATGGATTAAACTATATAACATCAATCATCTAGTAGTTATAAGTTATAACCTATAGCTTATAACATTGTCATCATGATCAAATCAGCAAATCATCAACCATAGCATCAGCATTGTTTCCTTTAGTTTCTACACCTTCTTATGCACATACTGCAGTCTCTACTCTATGGCCTTCAACTCAACATCTTCTATCAACTAGGTCCAAACCTGTGTACTTTCCTTATATATCTTTGTGCATTTTTCCTCCAAAGCCTTAATGTTTACTACTATTGCGGTGGTTGTTCTTTCCCTTTGCTCCCTTTCTTCCAGTGGGTTGCTTAGAGCTATATGTGCTTCCAATTCCACTATATTTGCACAAAAGTGCTGAATGGATTCGCTTATCTTCATTACTTTTTATTCGATAAGGATTTCTCCTTCCACTTGTGCTTCTGGTATAAAGTTGAAGATGTCCTCCACTACCTACTACAGTCTTGCAAATTCCTCTGTGCAACCTCTTCTTTTTCTTGGTGCATTCTTCAACCCAAAAAGGCATCACTGTATACTGGTAGCATCCCCATTTTTTCACAAAGGTTTTCTTATGCCTATCTTCCTACACAATCTTGATCTGATGATATCTAGAGAATCCATCAGTAAACGAGTAGGATTCCTGTCCTCCAACTTGTTCTAAAAATTCATCCATGAAAGGGGTAGGAAATGGATCATATAAGAAAAATCATTCAACTTGAGCAGATCTACACAAATTCTAATTCCACATGTTTTCTTATCTTGGACCACCATTGGACTGACCCATTCCGACTTCTTGAAAGGTTCAATTATCCCATTTTCCAGCATTCTTTCTATCTTTGCTTTGACTTTCTACTTATATACCGAATTCAATCAGTACGGTCGATGCTTTACTGGCTTGTCATCCGGTTTCAATGGGATATTCATCTCCCCTAATTCCGTAGTAATCCCTTTAATTTCTGAAAAAGTTGTTGGAAACGGGTCCTTGTACTCATGCAGTAAATTAACAATCTTCTCAACAGTTTCATCATTCCAATAATCTCTAATATTTGTGAACTTACACTTCTCCTTCATTCTAATATTCACCTTATGAATCGATGTACAAGAGTCGATACTTCACCAATTGAATATACTGTCAACAGTAGAATCCACATAGTCCTCCATCTACGTGGTCATCCTGTACAAGTTATCTAATTCTCCATTTTCGACAGGTTTTACATATCACCTTCCTTCTATTGGATCTAATGGTGCAGTAACTGTTAATTTTTCTCCTTCAAAGATCATTTGAATCTGTTTTAGATCAATAATAGCTTGGTTATCAAATTCCCAATCGACACCAAGCAACACTGAACAAGGATTAATGTCATCCACTATCTCAATAACTTCAAATTCTGCTGTGTTGTGCACTCTGTCAATATCAACATTCAGTCATGTCATCCTTCCAATTGTAAGTCGGGGTTGTTAGCACCCAAAAGAATATAATATAATATTATATTGAGTCTTCCTAGAGAAGTCGGCCCAGTTAGGGTTAAAGGCCAGTGAAAAGTAAAGTATAAATAGAGGGAGTCTTTCCCTCATTTGTACATTCACTCACTTGTGCATTGCGCATTAGAGGAGAGAGAGAGATCTGCGAAGGAGGAGGAGGATTGGCTTGGGTCTAGAGTTTGAGTCTTTTGTCTCTCTTATTTGTGAGGCCTATTTTTGGGCATTGTACTTTGATCATCTATATTGAGGACGTTCTAGCTGGGTTTTCTTCCCCTTGAGGGTTTCCCATAATATATTGTTGTGTCTTTGTGATTGTGCATCTTTCAGAGATCCTTATCATGCTGCTATTGTGAAATTGTATTGAATGCTCATGAAATTAGAATCTAGTCTATAGTAGCATATAATCTTAACATGGTATCAGAGCTAGCCTGAAAAGAGCAACTTTCACAAGGTAAAACTCTCTCTCTCTCTTCGAGCATAAAAAATAGGGTTTCTCACAGAAGTGGAATTTTTGAGTGCAAGTGGCATAGGCAAGTGCGCCTCTCTTAGGGGCATCTATTGGCACAAAGATCGAAGTTTTTCAGTGGGTGAAACTTCCGGAAAGTCGAACCCTAGTTTGACTTTGGACCAAAAAAACCAGAAAACCAGAGAACCAGAAACTGCAGACCAAAATTTTGCAAGTCAAATTTCAAGGGTGAAATTTTGGATTTTTCATAAACAAAGCATACCAGCATACTCGCCTCAGTCAAGCACATCTTTTGGTGAGTTCATTTTTTGCCATAGTTACCGGATTCGGTCCTAGGCCTCACCGCACCCGAATCAGATTCTTCCACCTTGTTTTGACTTAATCTAAAGTTGTTTACGTAGGATAGATGTAGGATAATTAGGGTTAATTAGGGTTAGGATTCCAAATCCCCGATTCCTAATATTGGGATGAGTGCCGCACCCGTATTGGATTCTTCAGCCTATTCCGATCACACCCACGGTTCGTGTAACCTTGGTTTTTGCTTTTGAAATTTTTTAATTTGTGGTTATTCTCTGCTCCTCGAGACAAGATGGCCCCAAGCACTAAGCTTGAAGAGAAGTTGGAAGGCATAGAAAATTTCCATGCTTGGAAATACAGGATTGGGCTCATTACAAAGTTTGTTAAAGAAGCTGTGCCTGAACCCGAAGAAGCTGAAGCAAAGGAAAAGCATAAGAAGGATATGATTAGAGCTATGAGGATCATAGCAGACTCCATTAAAGACCACTTGATTCCTCAAGTGTCCTCCAAGAAAACTCCAAAAGAGATGTTTGATGCCCTAACAAGAATGTATGAAGAAAGAAACATCAATCAGAAGATAAATTTGAGAACTCAACTCAAAAGTACAAAGATGAGTAAAGTAGAATCCATTCAAGAATATTTTACAAGGGTCTCCCAATACAAAGAATGACTAGAAGTAATTGGAGACCACATTGATGAAGATGAGTTGGTGATGACTGCTCTCAATGGTCTGACTAGACCTTGGGACTCCTTTATCCAGACAATGTGTGCAAGAAAGGAAAGTCTACTATTTGAAGTTGTATGGAAAGAATGTGTCCAAGAAGAGGCTAGAGTGGCAAATCGAGAAGCTCTACTCAAAGATGATGATCAAGCTCTAGCTACCCATACTAAGAGAGGAAAGGGAAAACCTCATTTCAAGAAGGAAAATCATAGAGAGTCTCATCCTCCTAAGAAGCTTCAAAAGTATAAGAAGGGAAACTACAAGTGAAGAGACTTCCATTCTTATCAATGTTTTCGATGTGATAAGATGGGACATATTGTCCAGAGTGAAAAGAAGAATGCAAGAAGAAGAGCAACAAAAGACATCATGCTCACTTAGCCGAAGAAGAAGAAGAAGCAGAAGAACCTCACAGGAAGTTAGCAAAAGAAGAAGCAGAAGAATATGTTTTATTCTCCGCTCTCTCTGGGTCCGTGACACCTGGAAATGACACATGGCTGATTGATAGTGGTGCTTCAAAGCACATGAGAGGTCAGAAGAAGACTCTCTCCAGTCTAGAAGAAAAAAACTCTCCTCAGAAGGTATCTCTAGGAGATGATTATCAATACCCACTTAAGGGAATAGGAGAAGCCACCTACAAGCTTGATTAAGGAACCCCGATGAAGATGAAGGATGTACTATATGTACCAGGCCTAAAGAAGAACCTACTTTCTATCTCAACTTTAGATAAGAAAGGATTTAGGGTTGCTTTTATAGATGGAGAAGTTCTCATGTGGTCCAAAGGAAAATCTATAAAAGATGCTATTGTTATTGGGATACAAGAAGGAAGCTTATATAAACTAAAAGGACATTCAGAATCAACTTTGATTCATGATACTACAAGTCCATGTGAACTATGGCATAGAAGGCTTGCTCACATAAGCTACAAAGCATTACCACATGTAAGCAAGGTAGTAACATGATTACTCGATCTAAAGATTGATCATGAAGGAATATGTAAAGGATGTGCAAAAGGGAAGAACATAAAGAATCCATTTCCGAAGAGCGACACCAAGTCAGAATGGATATTGGAACTTATTCACTCAGATGTATGTGGTCCAATGCCCTCCACATCTCTCAGTGGATATGATTATTATGTTACATTCATTGATGATTACTCTCGAAAGACTTGGATTTACTTTCTGAAATCAAAAGGTGAAGTATTCGAAAAGTTCAAGGAATTCAAAGCCTTGATAGAGAATCTTTCAGAAAGGAATATAAAGACACTCAGGTCAGATAATGGAGGAGAATACACTTCAAAAGATTTTGAAGCCTTCTGCAAAGATGTTGGGATTAAGAGGGAACTTATAATCCTCAACAAAATGGTGTTGCTGAAAGAAAGAATCGAAGTATTATGGAAGCAGTGAAGACCATGATCCATGATCAAGATCTTCCTATGCATCTATGGGCTGAAGCAACAAGGACAACAATATATGTCCAAAACAGAGTGTCCCATAGTGCACTTGGGTTCAAAACCCTCGAAGAGATGATCACAGGAAAGAAGCCAGAGGTAAGTCATCTCAAGATATTTGTTTGTCCAGTGTTTGTTCATATTCCAAAGGAGAAAAGGACCAAATTGGATCCTGCCGGAAAGAAAGGAATCTTTGTTGGATACTGTGAGGTCTCCACGGCCTTCATAATATATATACCAGGCTATCATCACATGGAGATTAGTAGGGATGTAACATTTAATGAAGATGCAGCTCTCAAGAAGTCCAGAAAGTGCCAACATGAAGAAGTATATGAAGAAGATGTAGCTCCTAGAGTTATAGAAGTGGCACCCTCTCCCGTTGATGAGACTCCGGAAGATCATGATATGTTGGAGCCCCAAGAACCTCCATCCATGACTATCTCTCACAAGAGAAAACCAGCTTGGGCTCGAGAAATTATTCAAGATGTAGAGAGGTATGGATCTCCAGAAGGCTCCTCGAGAGAAAGCAAGAAGCCAAAGCCATTTTCCAGTTATGTGGCTTTGATGTATGATCTTGTAGACAAAAAAACTACTTGCTTTGAAGAGGCCCTTCAAAAGAAAGAATGGGTAGAAGCTATGACAGAAGAATACCAATCTATAATAAAGAATGATGTATGGGACATAGTTCCCAAACCAGAAGGTAAAAGAGTGGTATCTTCCAAATGGATATACAAGATAAAAAGTGCTGCTGATGGAAGTATTGAAAAATACAAAGCTAGATTTGTGTCTCGAGGATTCTCTCAAAAGGAAGGAATCGATTATGAGGAAACATTGCTCCTGAAGGAAGGTACACTTCCATTAGAACCATCATGGCACTTGTAGCCACGATGAAGTGGAAGTTACACAAGATGGATGTGAAAACAACTTTCCTGAATGGTGTCATTGAAGAAGAAGTGTACATAGAACAACCGCAAGGATTTGAGGTTGAAAACAAAGAGACACATGTCTGCAAACTGAAGAAGGCTCTGTATGGGTTGAAGCAAGCTCCAAGAGCTTGGTATGGAAGAATTGATAGTTTTCTGACGAGCTTGGGCTTTACTAAACGTAAAGCTGATCCTAACCTTTACTTCAAGGTTATGGATGATAAACCAGTCATATAATTGCTATATGTGGATGACTTGTTCCTGACAGGTAATGAGAAGCAAATCTCAGAGTGCAAGAAGAAGCTTGCTGCAGAATTTGAGATGAAAGACCTTGTCTTAATGCATTATTTTCTAGGTCTTGAAGTATGGTAGAGCCCAGAGGGAAATCTTCCTTAACCAAGGGAAGTATGCAATAGAAATCTTGAAAAGATTTGATATGTTGGAGTGTAAAGCCATGGCCACACCCATGGATACCAACTTGAAGTTATTATCTGATACTTCGTCAGAATTAGTGGATGTGACTCTATACAAGCAAATTATTGGGTCGTTGATGTATCTGACGAATACTAGGCCAGATATATGCTTTGCTGTGAACACCTTGAGTTAGCATCTGGTTGAGCCCAAACGTGTTTACATTGTAGCTGCAAAGCATGTGATGATGTACTTAAAAGGTACAATAGACTATGGTCTCAATTATTCTAGAGATCATGATTTCAGACTGTATGGTTATACAGACTCTGATTGGGTAGGAAGTGTCTCAAACAGGAAGAGCACTTCAGGTGGATGTTACAGTCTGGGGTCAACCATGATCTCGTGGCTAAGCAGGAAGCAGTCCAGTGTTGCTCTCAACACTGCAGAAGCATAATATATTGCAGCATGTTCTGCTAGTTGTGAAGCTATATGGATTCGGAAGTTGTTATCAGGTCTATTTGATCTGGAGTTAGATACCACAGTGATTCTATGTGATAACCAGAGTTGTATAAAGATGACTATGTTCCATGATAAGTCAAAACACATAGAAATACGATATTTCTACGTCTGTGATATGGTGCAGAAGGGAGCTATAAAGCTCCAATATGTGAGCACGGATGAGTAGGTTGCAGATGTGTTGACTAAGTCTCTGTCTCGTGTGAAGTTTGAGTACTTCCGCGACAAGCTTGGTGTAGTCCGTAAGAACTTCCCTCGAAAGGGGGAGTAGTGCTAATGATATGAATTCAATGCAGGTGGGATTGAACCCGTAATTCAGAAAGGAAGGATAGTCTTAAATGTTGATCCTTAGATTGAATCCCTAGTTTCGAAAGGAAGGATTGTCTAAGATATGAGTGTTGGACTTAATCCCGAGTTCCGAAAAGAAGGATTGCCCATGATCTCGAGTTCCGAAAGGAAGGATCACCAGTGTTGTTGGACTGAATCCATGGTTCCGAAAGGAAGGATTGTCCATGATCTCGAGTTCCGAAAGGAAGGATCACTGGAGTTGTTTGGACTTAATCCCGAGTTCCGAAAGGAAGGATTGTCCATGATCTCGAGTTCCGAAAGGAAGGATCACCAGAGTTGTTTGGAATTAATCCCGAGTTCCGAAAGGAAGGATTGTCCATGATCCTGAGTTCCGAAAGGAAGAATCACCAATGTTGTTGGACTGAATCCCTAGTTCCGAAAGGAAGGATTGTCCATGATCCCTAGTTTCGAAAGGAAGGATCACCAGTGTTGTTGGACTGAATCCCTGGTTCCGAAAGGAAGGATTGTCCATGATCCCTAGTTCCGAATGGATGGATCACCAATGTTGTTGGACTGAATCCCTGGTTCCGAAAGGAAGGATTGTCCATGATCCCTAGTTCCGAAAAGAAGGATCACCGGTGTTGTTGGACTGAATCCCTGGTTTCGAAAGGAAGGATTGTCCATGATCCCTAGTTCCAAAAGGAAGGATCACCAGTGTTGTTGGACTGAATCCCTGGTTCCGAAAGGAAGGATTGTCCATGATCCCTAGTTCCGAAAGGAAGGATTGTCCATGATCCCTAGTTCCGAAAGGAAGGATCACCAGTGTTGTTGGACTGAATCCCTGGTTTCAAAAGGAAGGATTGTCCATGGTCCCTAGTTCCGAAAGGAAGGATCATATGTGTGTTGCAGGTGATGATGATGATACTTCAGCTCTGCACTGAAGATGATGATGATGATACTTCAGCTTTGTACTGAAGATGATGATGATACTTCGGCTCTGTACTGAAGATGATGATGATACTTCGGCTCTGTACTGAAGATGATGATGATGATGATGATACTTCAGCTTTGTACTGAAGATGATGATGATGCTGATGACTTCAGTTTTGCACTGAAGATGATGATGATGTTCCAGCTCTGTGCTGCAGATGTTGATGATGTTACAGTAGCTGTTCCAGCTGTTGCTGATGATGGTGTTGAAGAACATCCAATGATTTATAGATGTACCAACCAATGTTCCAGATGATGTTGTTGATGATGCCTTCCTCCTCCCGATGATGTTGTGTAGAGACACATCTGTTCTTGCTGTTGTCAGTAGAATACCCTTCTTGTTAAGGGGGAGTGTTGAATTGATGTAACTTCAAAGTATATTCTACTTGTACTTTATTATTGTAACTCCTTCGGGGATGTTTTACCTCCGTTCGGGGATGTCATTATTACATTTGGTCATGTAAAGGTCATAAGGTTAAACCTCCATTGTAAGTGAGGTCGTTAGCACCCAAAAGAATATAATATAATGTTATATTGAGTCTTCCTAGAGAAGTTGGCCCAGTTAGGGTTAAAGGCCAGTGAAAAGTAAAGTATAAATGGAGGGAGTCTTTCCCTCATTTGTACATTCACTCACTTGTGCATTAGAGGAGAGAGAGAGATATGCGAAGGAGGAGGAGGATTGGCTTGGGTCTAGAGTTTGAGTCTTTTGTCTCTCTTATTTGTGAGGCCTATTTTTGGGCATTGTACTTTGATCATCTATATTGAGGAAGTTCTTGTTGGGTTTTCTTCCCCTTGAGGGTTTCCCAGGATATATTGTTGTGTCTTTGTGTTTGTGTATCTTTCAGAGATCCTTATCATGCTGCTATTGTGAAATTGTATTGAATGCTCATGAAATTAGAATTTAGTCTATAGTAGCATATAATCTTAACAACTGCCTAGGGGTAGGTTTGAACAAAACTCACCTCCTAAAGCCTTCCCACATGCAAGGCTTACTGGAGACCCCCTAAGAACCCCTGGCCTTCACTTTTTCCCCATAGACTCTCCAAACTTATATACACCTAGATCTAGTCATTTCCCTAGTTCAAAATCTTGAGAAACCTCATTATGTGGAATCAAAGAATGAGATTCAACATCAGGCTTTCCCTTTTCTGCCATAACTTAAATTTGATGAGGTTTATCCTCCTTGGATTCCAGGCTTTGCCTGGATCCTCCATCACCTTTTTCAATATGGTTGACCTTTGGAGATAGAGAAGAAGTCCTAACATTAGACAAAGCTCCCCCCCAAACCACACTTCCAAAACCCCCCTTCTTTTCATCTCCACATAGTTTTACCCTTGCCTTATTGGGTTTCACCTTGAATCCCTTTGTCCTACATTTTCTACTCTGGATTTCTAGCCCATATTTTCTTGCTAAATTTGGGCTTACAATGTTGATGTTTTGTAGCTCGAACAAGAACTTCCACATAGTTTTTGTGTCGAACATGCGTGAAGTCATCCATGTCAAATCTATCTTGTAATTCACGTTATTAAAGTGAAAGTCTTATATTTTGCTTATTGAGTCTAATAAAGTGCATTTTTAATGCATCGGTGATTTAGACTAATCTCAATCGTTGATCTCATCGAGAGACTAGGGTTTTGGTAGATTACGGTTACAATTAAAGTATAAAGGCAGGTCAAAGTAGAGGGTAAAGACACATTCATTATTCACAAGAAGTCAATTTTGGTTGGAAGGTGAAGAAACTCATCCGAAGAGTGAAATTAGAGGACCAAAGGGGAGCCCAGTCAACAACCAGGCAGATTTCAGCAAGCAGGAAGCAGCATGGACAGATCTGTACAGTTGTATGGATCCATATAGCAAGTCCATACAGTCATATGTATTTATACGGACTGGTCAGTACAGGTCTGCAAAGAGTCCGTACCACAGCTGGCAAGCTTCAGCTGGATTTCTTGGTTGATTGAGTGCAGTTTTCCTCAGTAAGTTTGTTGTTTATTGCAGTTGTGGAGGTTTTTTTGTAAACCTAGATCTATTAATGAAATGCTGATTTGAAGGTGTAAATCGTCTGTATTGTGTTTTTGCGTCTGCTGTTCATTTTCAGCTAAATCTGTGATTGCTGCATGTTCAGAAATATTCATTTTTGTGATTAGACATGATTAGATAAATTCAGGTCTGATTGATTTAATTAAGAGAAACATAGGACATCAGTCATCTAGGGCCTGAAAAATTTACATACAATCCACTCCTAGGTTTCTGTACCCTTGACATCTAGGCTTCTAGCACAATGAAAAGGCACACCAACATAATTTGGAATCTAGCAATGAGAAAAAGGGCCCTTTTCTAGAATTCTCTGCAACTAAATCATATCAAAGATAATGGCCGCCACAATTTGAGCAATGTGTAAAGCATTGGATTCTAGAAAACTCATATCCACTTCAAAATCACCAATTTCCTTAAAAACTTTAAACGTCTAGAATTCAAGGGGAAGATCGTGGAGTTCTACCCACACCAAATGCACATTGGTCCTTTCCATCCTCAATTAAAAAAGGACCCCAACACTTAATGGATAAGGGTGAGGAACCCCACTTGCACTGAAAATTCAAGGCTTTGTTTGCGTCTATCTCTATCCTATACATAGATTCCATCCACCCCTTGGAGAAAATGTTGAAGACAGGAGTATATCCAATCAAAGACTCCTACTCAACATGCAAGCAATCTTTCAGGGTTTCTTCACAAATAGCTCTGCCATGAAACCTCACTTCCAAAGCTTGAGTCAGTAAAAGTGCATTTTCACATCATCACCAAGCATTGGTTTGACTTGTTTTTTTAAGCTCCACGGACACCACTACATTGAACACCCACCTCTTGAATCTAGCACTTTTCCTCCTTCAATTTGTGAAAATGCTCACAGTAGATCCAAAGAGATGATGTAAACCTCACAATGAAAGAATTTAGGAATAATGGAAGAAGAATAGAGCAGTAGAACATAGATCCAAAGGAGCTCAGATAGAGGCAGAATAATTACACATGTTACATTAATCTGAACAGTGAAATAGTAAATATACAATGCTCAAGATTCGAATACACTAGGTGTGATTCGAATTAGCCTTCATGGATAGATCCATAATCAGTGGAGTGTCATCAAAGCATAACTAGGAGTCCACCTCATCATCAGTGAAGTCATCAATGCACAAGTAATAGTCAACTAGGAGTCAAACTGAGTCCAACTGAGTGTGGTAGGTGTAACTGGCACATGGAAGCACTAATGTAGTGAAGGAAGCTCAGTGGAGGGCGCATATGGAGCTAACTGGAGTCAGAATAGGCTATCTAGTCACACTGGAGGTCCATCGGAGTGATAAGGTCAGTTAAGAGTGAGTCAAGCCTAAAATCAAGGAGAGAACTCAGTTAACTGAAGATAACTGGACTGGTAGGTGAAGAAGTGCGCCTCTCACATGCAGTAGGTGAAAGGAGGGTGCACTAAGTACTAGGAGGGCTGAAACTGATCAGGAAGAAGCTCCCGGGGCTAGCTAACTGAGGGCTAGGTGCTGGGACTGATGACTGGGATGCATGCAAACCCTAGAATGCATGCAAACCCTAAAAGTGCATGCAAACCCTAAAAGACTGAAAAGCTAGTAGGACTAGGATGGAGTATAGGAATATCCTAACACAATTTACCAATCTCACTCAACTAACTTATATACTCCCGAGGAAAGCATTCGCCACCCTTAATCAGAGGATATTCAACATGCTACATAAAAATCTTCATAGTGGAATCGTAGCTGACACAGTGAAATCTCCCATAGACTGGAGAAGGCAATGATTTGAGAAAGCCTGTCGATCCTTTTGGATTGAGACATGACCTTCATGACCCCCAAAAGTTGTGTTTAGTGTGCTTTTACTACCTTTGGCCCTTTGAACTAATGAACTTGTACCACTCTCTATCCGTTGACGTTCCCAATCTGGTCATATTGCCTTTCCCTTGTGCCTCCTGCCAAGCTGGCCTTTGCACCTCTAACAACACTATCCCCCACACGTAGAATGCCTTGAGTCTACTAGTCTGTGAAGATTTGGATTCCCTCTAGAGGGTCAGACGAATAGTCTACAACATCGTTGTACATTGTCAGGTACTGTCACGAATCCCCATCTTCCTTCTGTCACATCTTAAATGAAAATAGTAAATTTGACTGCTAGTTCTCTTCTTTCATCTGGAAAGAAAGAAGAGATTTTTATCATCTGCACTTGTCAAATGTTCCTCACCTTGAAAGATAGTGAGTGCATCTTTATTTCAAGCAGAGCAAGAGGTAGATAATTTGGCTAAGAGGAGGCAAAACAGCACTTCCTACGAGGTGAGTTCAAGTTGCATTATTCCTGTTCTTTTACATAAATCTGAACATTGCTGATTTCTTTTCCACATTGGCATGCGCTCAGTCTTTCCATCAGGAAAAATAGACAACATAAGGATCCAAGACAAAACGAACCTCCAACCTGCATGATTAAAAACACAAACCGTGGTTAGGTAGAGTTTTGAAATGTGAGTTTGAGGCTTCTTTTTGGGTCATCCGCTTTTTCCAGAATCTTACATGTCAGGGGTATTGCCACTCATGAGATAATCGATCCTAAATGTAACATTATCTGCATTATAAAATATTCTTTCTTATGAAGCATTTTGGAGATTATTCTGTTCTCTAGCAGTTCAACTGAAGCAAAGTAGTTATAACTTATAAAACATTCTGGATTATATCATGTTGTTCCATCATTTCTACTCAAGTAAATTAAAGTATATTCTCTTCCCAGTATTTCAGTCCTTTGTTATGTTGACTCAGTGAGATGAGAACACAGATACTCAATTGGGGATTGGAATATGTTTGCAGCTAGTTTTCTCTATGGAAGTCACTTTCCTTCTTCTCAAATCCTTTGGAACCGCATGTGTGATCATACCTCTAAACTTAGGACAAGGTATAATTCTTCTTCTAAAGATTGCCTTAGCAGCAGAAGTCCAGTACCTGGTGTTACTATTGGTTCCAGTTTTACAATAACAAATTGAAAAAACATTCAATGGATCTTATTTTGAGACAGAATTGTTCCAATCTATCTTGGTAAGGATATTCAATATGATGCCATGTGGAATTTATTACAACCAAAATGTTTAGTGTAATTTATTTTGAGATCTAGAATCCGTCCATCTGTCCCTGTAGCTGTCTTTTGCTCTATTTAATTTTTGCCTAATACCTCAAGAATCGAGAAGTAACACTATTCTGTTTTCTAGTTGCTTTAGAGAAGTATGCGTTGTTTGAAACTTAAAACATCAACAAAAAATATAATTGTGACATACTTTTATGCTATTGCAATGAGCATTGTGTTTTGGGAATTGAAGTGATAGGCCACTTGAAATATTGAATCCTTCATATGCTGTTCCAGTTTTTGGTACTAATGTTGGGGCCAGCTTATGTCATTGGTAACATATCAGTTGTCTTATGAACAGGCTATCTTGATTCTTGGTCGAGGAGATCATCTGGAAGTACATTCATATGCTCTTTAGTCAATGGCTTCAGTATTTCAGGTATACATCATAATTGGCTTGCCTCAGCAGATTTTTCACATCCATTGGTCATGGACAAAAACAGGTTCTTCTTTATCATTTACCTCAATATATTCTCTGATTGTTCATCCCTTAATAGTTTAGGTTCTGGAAAACCCGTGGATCATAGACCCCAGTCAGTTTAAATTTCCACAGCAGCAGGTTTGCACATTGATTTATTCATAAATCTATTTCATTGAATTTTCTGGTTAGTCTTTAAATCTTATTTGTTGTCTCCACCTGTACGATTTGTATGTCTTAACTACAGAGTTGACAGTTATCTTTTAGTAATAGCAGTGCACTTCATGCATACACTCCTGTGGTTCTAATCAGAAATCTATTTTAGTGATATTCCTGGTTAATCTTTAAATCTTTTTGGTTGTATCCACTTGTACAATTTGTATTGATAACTATGAAGTTGACAGTTGTATTTTAGTAATTCCAGTGTGCTTCATGTATACATCCCCGTTGTTCTATTTGTAATCAGAATTGATATTTGCTGGTGATATTTTGAAACATCTAGTGTGTTTGAACACTGATGAGAAACAAAATCTACTGGCAGATTTGATTAACTTTATCTCAGCTGCACCCACAACCAACGAGTGTAATGAATAGTATGTTTAAAAGTTGTTTTTATGCAATCATATCATGATGAAAAACATTGTAAAATTTGAATGACGAGAGAGGCTCTTAGCTTGTTCTAGTCTGGTTTTAGACGAGAATTTGAGAAACTTTTGACAGGAGCGAAAAGAAAACAGAATGTCTGGAATTAGAGATCTATGCCCGGTTTGACTCTTAAGAAGCATCAACAAAAAAGAACAAAAGGCAGCTTCTAAAATTTGAATGATGAGGGACACTCTTATCTTCTTCTAGTCTGGTATTGGATGAGAAACATTTGACAAGAGAAAATGAAAGTCAAGTCTTGTGATTCTCAGTCTCCGCTGGGTGTTTTTACTGAATGAAAGTTGTTGATTTGGATAGTCTTGTGTCTAGGCGAATTTTAACAAATGATCTTCTTGCAGTTCTTCAGTCACCAGAAGTTTGGTATAAGCTTGAATCAATGATGACCATATTGGCCAAGAGACTACAGTTAATCACCTGTGAATATCCATCATATTGACTGCTCCCTAGATGAAAGAAAAATAATGGAAACAAAACATGAATGATAAACAATAAATGGGCTAGAGAAAACAAGAGCAAGAGCGGGTAATGACAGACAGGAACGAGGAAATACACTCTTTGTTATTCATCTTATTAGTTTAACATGGATAAATGATTTATATTTCTGGTTTTGTCTTTTTTCCCTCTTTGAACTTTGCAAAGCTATTTGATCATGGAAGTTCCTTTTGGTTGTAGCAAGTTCTTCTGAAGCCATGCAAAATGATGTTCCTTGCATTCTAAAACGTGATCAAACCAGAGAGGACTCAGGTATAGGCAAATAACACAAGGAAACCTCTTTGCAAGTGAGACCATTCAAATGTGGTGGTAAAGCATGGATCTCGTGAGAAGGCATGCATACACTGTTACAGCATGAAGTAGCAGGTAAAGTTAAAACCCCAAAGAACACGACTAGCCCAACTGCAGCCTAGAGTTGTTACCCACTGTCACCCCGGTAACCACCTCTTTGCACTTTTAGTTGGCTCTTCTCCAACCCGAGGGGGCTTCCCTAAATAGGATTTCTAGGTTGTGGCAATGAGGGACAAGGTGATCTCGAAAACCCTAGCAAAACATGAAGTCTTTTTGTAGTATACTTTAAGGGGGTGATGGGAGGACTTTGAAAGACTATCAATCCCTGGGGCATATGGAGTCTCGGGATGATTCCCCTTTAGACCTTGAAGTGTATGTGTTTGGCTGGAACCTCTACAACAAAGCAAGACAAGCCCCTACCCCAAAGCTATTGAAGCTTCATGCTAATTCCCACTAAGGACGGGTGACATTTAAGACCCACTCCTCCAACCTATATCTTGCTTGTACTCTAACCTATGCAAGCATATGATTCAGGATTCCTCCTAAGATTTCTAGCCCACAATACAAGGCACAAGGCTAAACCAAAAAATATTAAATTCCACTTGAGCAAGACTGCCCCTCAAAGTGATCTAGAAATATAAGTTTTACATTGGCAGAATATAGCATGTTACCTCGGCATTGGATCCATCAAGTAAAAAACCCAAGAGAAGAAAGTTCTTTCACTTCAAATGCTCCATAAGATATAACAATTAGTCTGTTCACTCCACATTGCCACAATGAGGAAGGAGTGAGTTGAGCCACCCTCCTTTTAGACAAAACTCAAGAAACTCTAGGAGGATAAGAGAGGAAGACAAGGGAAGGAGACCAAGCTGCTAGATTTATTAGGGTTTAGTGTCGACTATATTATCAAGGTTGTAGAGTAATTAGGGGAAATCAATAATGGTTCAAGAAGAAGTAGGAAGGAACAATAAATTTACAAATGATGATGGAAGATGGAGGAGAAAGAGCTCCTTTCCCTTGAAGATCAGTGTAGAAGTTATGGTCCTCATCAACGCCCTCTTGAGAAGAATGATCTTGCTTCATCTTCAATGGTGCAATGATTGCCTCTTAAGATTGCTAGGCCACAATACAAGCTATAAGGCTAAAGTTAAACCACAATAAAATTCCACTTGAGCATGACTACCTCTCAAAGTGATCTAGAAAAATAAGTTTGACAATGGCATAAGATAGAATGTTACCTCGGCACTGGATCCATAAATAAAAACCCCAAGAGAAGAAAATCCTTTCACTTCAAATGCTCCATAATATATAACTATTAGGCTCCAAAGAGAAATATCTCATAATTCAACCATGCCAAATGAATGAGAAGGCCAACCCTGATATGGGTTGTAGCCTTATCTCATTTTACAATAAAATAACATTATTTTCCTAGATGTAGCCTACGGTAGAGTAAACAAATAATAAAACCTTAACAACTCCAACAAAATCCTAACTAAATGCTTAAAGTAATTAATGGTGGTAAACAACAAGTACAATGTCTCCATCAAAAGAAAATCATTAAAAGAGGTTCACATGCCATGTCACATGCTCAAAGATACATAAGGCTCAATTTAGCACAAATATTCCTCATTTAACCAACTCAAACAAAGTGGTTAGATCCTCAATAAAATATTACAGCCCCTCTAACAACTTCAAAAGATAAGTTTAGAAAGTAGCCATTCTCAAAAAGAGTTTGCCCAAACTCCATCAAACACATGAAAGGCCCCCCCAAATATCTTTTAAAAGCTCCTTTAAATGAGCATTCCAATGAAACAACGATAACAAAGTGGCCCGTGAACAAAGTTCCATGAACAAATGCCTTTGTCCAAACCTACACATCATCGATTTGGACCCTTGAGCAATGCACAAGCATCTACGAAAGCATATGAATAAAAAGGGTTCATCCTCCACGATTGTCAGCTCCATCTTATTGATTAAATCACACCTTGCATTTTTTTTTGTAAAGCTTCAGGCTCCCGTCCTCATGAACCATCATTTGATCTTGTGGTGGCTATATTATTTTTGCCCTATTCCTCGATGCTTATATTTCTACGACATGGGCATACTACTGTTGCTTTTTTGCGGGTTACATATTGCACTCAAAGTATGTGAGGTTAAATCATAGTTTGAGCTTTGACTACAGTGGGATTGCATCAAAAACATGCTTTGTGTGCACATGTATCCTATTCTTTGCGTACTGAGACTTGGGGCCGCAATATTCTGCCAAGAAGAATATCTAAAGATGGATTTGATCTCAAGGTTGCGGTGAAAGAGGTGCACAGATTCGACAATTGTATTCGCTGTTGATCAAAATTCCAATATTATTTCTTTTGGGTGCATCTAATCTCTTCAATTATCAAGCTGGGTCATAGTCCAGGTGGGGTGCATCAGTTAAGCAATCAGTTTGATGAACTGCAGAAGTTTCCTCACACATGAACTCGTGTTCTGGGTATTTTTAGCTTCAAGAATTTGAACACAAGTTCCTCACTTGCCAGTTTTTGTCACTAAATCTACCCCAATCATGTTAGTTGACATAACCTCTATGATGATATGGTTGTTTTCCTCTTAATGTTGGTGGACATGCTTAGACTAGTCTTCACTTTTGTTAATACCTTAAAGAACCCTCCAGAAATAGCAGAAAAGTCTGCCATAAGTGTTGTTGCATGATGTGAAGAGGTAATAGTTGTCCAAAGATTTTTGCCTATTGCATCTCTAAAACCTGCTGTTGTGCATCAAAGTGCTAGAAATGCTGATTATTGCTGACCTAGAAAGACAATGCCACAACTCAAATTTCCATAAGTTCATATTTGGTCTATTATGCCCTAGATTCTCTACAGTGCACCTTACCAGATGTGCCAACGAGGGGGTCTTTTTTGCCATTGTAAAAATCCAAATTGGGTCTTGTTTATGTAAAAGTGTTGGTCTAGCGGGGCTCATGACCCTTGGTCTGTTCATGGGAGGTCCTCTTGGTTCTCATTTCAAGGAATGCTGACCTTGTGGCTTTGCTAACTACCCCTTGATGGGTGGAAGTCTCTCATCATGTTGGGCATTTATGCCCTAGGTGGGTGTTCTGGTGCACCATGGGATGAATCCCATGGTTTTGGGCTTCTAACCACATTTGTTGAGAGCAAACAACAAATGTTGGGGTTAGATGGGGCATGATGTTCTCCTTCCAAGCTCAACTCATCCTCAAGTTGAAGCATTTCATCATTTTTTATCATTATTTTATTTTTTACTAGGTTTAGTCCTTGGATTGTGGGTGACAAACCCTAGAAAAATATTAAAAGTAATTTTAAAGACAAATTAGGTAGGTCAACTTAGAGGAGGGAAAAGTTGTCTTTTTTGAGAAGGCATGTCTTTTTTCATATAAATAAGACATCCTCCTCTCATTTGTAAGCAAGATCATGGGATCAATATGACTAAAACAAAGCATGATAAGCATAGACCATAAATAAATAATAATAATAATAATAAAACTTTAATAAATATGTTTATGATTTATTCAAGTGGTGTGCACCTCCTTCTTGGCAATTTCTAGGGATTTTAAGGAGAAAAGTTTGATGTTTAAGGTTTCTTAACAATCTCCCAAGGCTATTCCAAGGTGAAAGAATTCTCGAGGCATTTTTCTCTTTTTCTTTTTCTCTCAATTGTGGTAAGGTCGCAAATCTCTCGTCTTGCATTGTTGAAGGCATCCAAGTAGGGGTAATTTAGGTTTTATGCATAATAACTTGGTCTTGTTAGTGAGACATCCCTCTTGAAGGGTCTCTCTTGTTTGGGCCTTGGCATCTTGTTTCCCCTAATTGGGTCAAAGGTTGACACAACCTAGGGTTTCTTAGCCTTGCACTAGTTTTTTCAAATATTGTATTGCCAATTCTTGGAGAAACATTGACCTTGATTTGTTGTTGCTTGGTGGATTAATATGTAGGTCTATTTTCCATCTCTTCAATATTGCAAATTTTTACAAAATTCCTTTTATTATATTATTGGAAAAAATACAAAAAATAAAAAATATAAAAACCCTAAAAAACAAATGTTTTGAGAAATCCAAAAAATATTTATTTTTGTGCCATTGCAATACTTTTACTTGTTCAATTCCGAAATAGATATTGCTGCTGTAAATTTTTGAAGTTGCTATATTGTCGAAAAATCCATAAAAAGTGAAAAAATTCCATTAAAAAGTTGTTTTGTAGCTCAAAAGGGGTGATGTCAGCTCTAGGGAGCGTGATGTCATCTTCTAAAGGCTTCTACATCCTTGTTGCAGGTTTGGTATAATTGTTTTGTAGGTCCATTTGATAGGAAGATCAAACCCTAGCGGTTGTAAGGAGTTACTACTTTATCTCCAAGTCTTGGTTGTTGATCCTAGGGGGTTTTGAAGTGCCAATTCAAGTCTTTCATCCATTATTGCAGGTTATTATAGATCTGATGGGGAAATTAGTTTGGAATCCCCTCATCCATCTTTCAAAACAAGTGTGCCCTAGGGGGATTTTGTCTCGAATCCCCTCGTCCTTCTGTCAAAACAAGTGTGCCCTAGGGTGATTGAGTCTCCTTTGGTTGGTGATCGCCGCGAGGTACCTTTTGTGGTGTTTCCATGGTCTAATTTGGGTTTTCTTGCAAGTTTATGTTTTTACTGCAAAAAATTGATTCATCTTATTGTCCAACCAGTACCTAGTTTTATTGCTCCTAAACCTTCCTAGTCATCAAGTATATTGAATATCTTGTTGACTCCACCAAGGCACTAATCTACTAACTTAGTGGGAAGATCTTGTAGAGATAGAGTTGTTCTCATTGCATATCTTACATGTCTATTTCTACTTGTATTTGGGAAGCCTCGTGTGGCCTAAAGAACGAGGAGAGTGCACTAAGGTGACAGTGGGTGCATCTTCTGAAAAGTTGTCAATCTTAGCACCGTCCTTTGTGACATAACCTAAAGGGTGCTAATTTGTTAGGTAGCATGTGGATTTGCTGGATATCATATTGTTTACTGTTTCTACTTTAGGTGAAAAACAAGTCATCTTTGCCATGGATAAATATCATTTGACCAACTATCAATTATATTTTTCCAAAATTCTAGTATCACAAGAGTGAGGTCAAAATCATAGAAGTCTCGCATTGTCGTCTTAAGAATCAGATTATCCCATATCAGGGAAATCAAACACACAAAGAGACCAAGTAATTGCTTGAAACAGCGATTGTATTTGTCCTGCATTGTCGCCTTAATGATCATATTATCCCATATCATGGAAATCAAACACACAAAGGGACCAAATAATAGCTTGAAAGAGCTATTGTAATAAATATCATATAGATGAGAAAGAAAAAGCTTTCTTATAAAGGTTTACAATGAGGTCGAGTTATTCCACTTTATGCATGTGGGATGGATGGATAAAAGTAATAAAGCAACTTAAACATAAAAACATGAAATAAACTAAAATCATAAGTGATCCAAAAAAATATGCTCAAAAAATCGTTATTTTTTGGAAAAAAACCACCCAAGCATTTTGTTTGCGGCTTAGAAAAGGTGATTTGAGGTTTTCTTTTGTCATTTTCTTGTGCAGGTTGGAGGAGGGAGAAGGGCTTGTGTAGACCATCAACCATTGTGGAGGCAACCAAATATTCCAAGTTTATTGATATATTGTCTACGGTATACTTGTTCGATATACTGATATATTTTCTAAGTATAGGATGGAGACTGTGATGCCTATCATGGAGGAGGCACCTGCATGGTTAGATCCATAGGAGGAGCAACATGAGGGGCAAGAGGAGGAGGGGTAGGAGTAGGTTAGAGACATCATGGAGGGTGATGTGTTAGCATCGGCATCATCTTTTACATCGATTGATGTAGCTATTCCTCGACCCATCAGTCACCGTCAAAATATTAGATGTAGAGCCATGGCCTTCTACTACTAGTGCTAGGGGTAGGCTTGGCAAATGTTTTCCTATAAAAGGGGGAGATGGCATTGATATTAGATAGCTGGCTGTTAGTTTTGTGACTTTTGTCATTGTTAATCTACCTCAAATACATTTATATATGTGATGTCATTTTGTATTTGTTATCCCTTTCGAGTCCTTGATTGGACAACTATTAGGTTTTAGGATTCAGTATCAAGTTTGATGTATCATTTTTTATTTGGCATGACTACATGATATATATTAGTATTTTCTCCATATTTATGTTCCGATGTTGTTGTTGCTTTATATGTTTAAACTTTTGAAAAAATAAATATATTTTGTATTTTTTAATATTTTCCGTGGTTTGATGATTTTTTTCGCCATTGTTGTTGAAAAGATGTTTTCTGGACCCTTGTCGATTTTTTATTGATGCCGACATTATCTACACTGTTAACTCCCCTTGATTGTCGTAGATTAGGGGTGTATCTTCATATCATGAAGCATCCTCGTGGGCCAAATTACCTCACATGCTCCTTTCATTGTTCCGCGATATTTTGCTTTTGTCGATGAAAGGGCTACTGCCTATTGGTTCTTACTGGTCCATGCCTGCTGCTTCTTGTTGGTCCACGTGATTGCACCTTTGCAAAGGTTGAATACATATCCATAGGTTGATTTTTTGTCATACATGCAACCTGCTCAATCTAGATCTCTATATCCACATAACCTGAGATCTTTGCTTTTGCTGTAGGAAAGGCCAAAGTCAAGTGTTCCTTTCACATATCTCGAAACTTGCTTTGCTACAGTCCAATGCTTTGCTTTTGGTGTTGTCATCAATTTGGAATGAAGCTCACAACATAACTCAAATAAGGCCTAGCAGTTGTAAGGTATATCAAGCTACCTACTAGTTTCCTCTATATTGGCTCATTCATTGCCTTAGAGTTGGTCTTGCCTAAAATTTTTACAGTCCAATGCTTTGCTTTTGGTGCTATCATCAGTTTGGAATGAAGCTCACAACATAACTCAAATCAGGCCTAGCGGTTGTAAGGTATATCAAGCTACCCACTAGTTTCCTCTAGACTGACTCATTCATTGCCTTAGAGTCGGTCTTGGCTAAAAGTTTTATCTCTTTCTCCATAGGTGTAGATGAGATTTTGCAATCTGCCATTCTAAATTTATCAAGCAAACTCTTGGCATATTTTGTTTTTGAGAAAAAATGATGCTACCTATTTGCCTAACTTCACCTATACAATAATGTAGGAGGCCTGGATTAGTCATATCAAAATCTTTACTCATGTTTTATTTTTATCTGTTCAATCATGTTTTCCTCGCTACCTGTGATGATGATGTCATCTACATAAATAACTAGTAGGATGATATCATTACCATTGCTTTTGACTTATAAGTTGGCATCTGAAGGACTCCGTTTGAACCTCTGCTCAACTAAGTACCTTCCAATCTTGATGTACCATGCCTTGGGTGCCTGCTGTAGGTCATATAGCACCTTCTTTAACCTGCAAGCAAAGTGCTCTTTTCCTAAAATCTCAAATCCTTGTGGTTGATACATATAGACTTCTTCCTCCAAATCTTCGTTAAGGAAGACTCCTCACGTCCATCCGATGGACCTTCCATCCACATTGTGCTTCCATGGCTAGAACAAGATGGATGGTGCTCAATATGCTGTAGGGGTAAAGGTCTCCTCATAACCAATGCCCTCTTGCTTTGAGAACCCTTTAGCTACCGACCGTGCTTTGTACTTGTCAAGAGATCCATCTGTCTTTTACTTGATCTTGTACACCCATTTGCAGCCGTTGTACACCCATTTGCACCAATGGGCTTCTTCCCTAGTGGAAGTGCTTTGAGATCCCAAGTTTGATTTTTCATCAAATTTTCATGTTCAACAGTCATGGCCTTCTCCCATTCAGGTTTCCCCAAAGCTTCATCGAACGCTTGTGGCTCGAATACTTCTTGATCATTGGCCATAAGAGCAAAGTTGATCGCGTTGGCTTTCTGTTTGCTCTTTCCCAACTAGGGAGATAGCAAACAAGCACCCAAGTGGTGGTGGCTCAACACCATTGGAGATCTTCAAGCAGCAGGAATGATCGAGGGATGATCATCACGAGGAAGCTATAACAAGAATGATGGTGCTCATCTTTGTTGTAGGGGAAATGGTCTCCTCATAATCAATGCCCTCTTGTTGAGAGAACCCTTTAGCTACCAACCGTGCTTTGTACTTGTCAAGTGATCCATCGTCCTTGTACTTGACCTTGTACACACATTTGCAGTCAATGCTATTCTTCCCTGGTGGATGTCATGTGAGATCCCAAGTCTGATTTTTCATCAAGCTTTCATGTTCAACAGTCATGGCCTTCTCCCATTCAGGTCTCCCTTTAGCTTCATCGAACACTTGTGGCTCAAATACTTCTTGAACATTGGCCATAAGAGCAAAGTTGACTGTGTTGGGTTGAGCAAAGAGAATATTGCATATTTCGAGGTCCAGACGTAAGGAACCCTCTTGATCAATGTTGTAACAATTGCATAGACTATGGAAGTTTTTTATTGGAATTAACTTCTACATACAGGTGGCCGTAGAATCTTAAAAGAGGATTAGTGTCACTTGCAAAGGGTATTAATCACTATCAATACAACTCATCCATAATATGATACTTTTACCCTTGTTATCACACAACTTGTAGTTCTCCCTAAAGGTTATCCTATCCAGGACAGTAGAAGCAATGGACACCTAAAGAGGTGACCCAAGAGATGCCACGGTTCCTAATATGATTGGTTGTCACGCTAACCGAGGCACTCTTCACTTTAGATCAAGCCTAAGCAAGACCAAGGGGGAGACCCTAGCTAACCTATGAAGGCTAGGGAACCCACTCAAGACCTCTTAGGGAAATGTGAAAGTGAAAAATGAAGGGATCAAGAGTGATTAGATCTAGATCTAGAATGGATAAGTGGACCTAAGGAATTAGGGCTTGGTTGAAGAGGCTTAAGAGATGGACAAATGTTCAACCAATGAAAGACAAGGCCACTTATAGGTTTATATTAGTAGATCTAGATAGATCTAATGCCAAGTAAAGATATCCAACTAGGGCCCACCCTTAAAATGAGGAAAATGACCAAAATAGGGCCCACAAGGTGAAGATCAAGATTAAATGGCACTAGAGGGTTTGCTATTGAATGGATCTAGTGATTTGACAGGGAACAAGCAATACCCACAATGTAGATCTAACAAAATCCCACCTAACCAACGAGTGCGACCTCCCTTGGAGAGGCCCAATGCCTTAGATCAGGGGGTAAATGGAGTCGGATGCCCACCAAACTTTAGATCGGGAATGAGTTAATTAAGATTTAGGTGGGTTTTAATTAGATCTACATCGTGGAAGCACTCAACGATTGCCAGGTGTTGAAAGCCATCTCTCTGTCAATCTCATCAGTAGCGTACTCATCTATGTCCATAGAGGAGCAAGAAGTGCAAACAACTTGATCATCCCTTATGCACAAGTCTTGGTGATCTGATGGCACAGATTTGACTCCTGCAACTGCATATCTGAGGCCCAACTGAGATCACTGCACAGATTTGGTATACAGCTCGCAGATCTAAGTGTGATTGCTCTCCCCGACCCTTACCAGGGCTCTGATACCATGTAAATTTTAATCCAGAGATCGCTACTCCCTCTGGATAGCCCTGAGATCTCAAGCGGTTTGAGTCTTGTAAATCAATAATACTGTAATGAAATAAAACTCAACAACTGTAGATCTCTTTACAACATTAAAGACATGCAATCACACATATAACACTGCATATACCCTGGAAACCCCAAACGGGGAAAACCAACAATTATGTCGGGCTTTCTTCTATCTCGATCCCAGAGCAATATGTGAAAAGAATAGATACAACAAGTTACTTCAGATGTAACTCAGAATCATGAACGGATCAAACCCTAGATCTGCATGCATCAGCCGATGCATGCACTGAGGATGCGTGCCCTAACTGTCAATCTGGATCTGAGTCACTATGCAGGTAGCTTTGACTGTACTGTACTGCCTCTCTCAACTCTCTGCTCTGATCTGCTCTGCAACAGAAGAAGGCCGACTACTGAATGCGTCCTCCTTTGCATGATAAGTGCGCCCTCCCTCAAGTCAATAACTGCTCGTACGAAACTAGATCTCAACATATCTGAGCTCTGATCGTCATAGACCTTTCTCACTCATTGAAACAAGGCTACTCTGAAAGTCTCAGACACTCAATCGATCGACTAGATGCTGAACGAGCTTCTCTCTCCTCAAAGAATGCGCCCTCCTTCCCAAGGAAAGTCGCCCACCTCTCAATTGGATCTATCTCAGATCAGTTGGCTCGGTAATCATGACAGACACCTTCTGTCTCCTTATATCAACTTACTGAAAAATTAGGTTTACCAAAAACCTAAAAGTCAGTGCATGCAAAACTCACTTTTGCATGCTTATGTGCATGCAAAACTTTTCATGCCCTCCTCAGAATGACTTTCCTGGTTAACTTTTTAACAAATTCTAACTTCATGAGCATTTAATACATTTTCACAATAGCAGCATAACAAGGATCTTTGAAAGATGCACAATCACAAAGTACACAACAATATATCCTGGGAAACCCTCAAGGGGAAGAAAACCAAGCAAGAACTTCCTCAATATAGATTACCAAAGTACAATGCCCAAAAATAAGTCTCATAAAGAAGAGAGACAAAAACTCAAACTCTAGAGCCAAGCCAATCCTCCTCCCCCTTCACAAACTTCCTCTCTCCTCTATTGCGCAATGCATGAGTGAGTGAATGGTACAAATGAAGGAAAGACTCCTTCTATTTATACTTTACTTTTCACTTGGAAAATAACCTAACTAGGTCAACCTCATTAACTTAGCTGGGCTGACCTTTCTAGAAAGACTCAAATAATATTTATATTACATTCTTTTGGGTTCTAACGACCCGACTTACAATGGAGGTTTTACTTTTACCTCATGACTTTTACATGACCAAATATAATAATGACATCCCCGAACGGAGGTAAGACATCTCCGACGGAGTTACAATAATTAAGTACAAGTAGAATATTCTTCGAAGTTACATTAATTCAACATTTATAAAAGATTCTTGGGGATTTCTAGATATACCACTTGGAAAAATCGACACAATACACCTATTCGATTGGAATCAAATAAATTTTGCCCCTATTGTTACAAGCATATCATTCATAGAGAGGTAAAAAAAGAGATTAAACGTACTACTACCCAAGGATAGGAATAGATCACATATATAAAATGGAATGGTATTTCAACAAGATCTTTAATGGAACGATATTTTTGAAAGATTTTCAATAAATAGTATTCAAAAGGTTCTTGAAGCAAACTATGGATAAACCCAAGCGATCTTTTCGTAGACATTTGACATCAATTGGGTTGGAAGATGAATCGATTATAAAATTATGAGCCTAATTAGTCGATTTATTAGTGAGCAAGGAAAAATATTATCGAGTCAAGTGAATAGATTAACCTCAAAACAACAACGCCTAATGACTAACACTATTAGACGGGCTTGTATTCTATCTTTGTTACCTTTTCTTTATAATGAAAACTAATTTTATCCATGGAAATAAACCTACTCCTTAATCAAATCAAAGTTGGGTATATGTTCGATAAAGATACAAATCTTTAGTCGATTGTCGAAAAAGTCGATAGGATTTCATTCTTGGAAAAGAATTGGATTGAATTATTTTCGTTTCGTTCATTTCCATTCAAATATTGATTTTTTTTGAAATGTTTCGACCTTTCAGGAGGGACTTCTTCTCGGTTAGTCATTTGTTTGGTACATTGAGAATAACACTGATTCTTCTTATTTAGAAAAGAAAAGTTCCAAAGGCTTTTGCTACTGCAACCTTCCCAACCATAATTCCCTTTGGATAGGCATCTTCTAGGTAGGCAAGGGCCGAGACCTTGTACTAAGAATGAGAAAATATCATGGTTTTCATCGTTTCTATGGTTCTTTCTCCAATAGTAAGGTATTCTCTATATGCCCGAGCCTCTTATTCATTTCCGAAATATGAGATGAGTATGTCATTGGTAACTTGTACGTTTTACAATCTCCAGCTCTAGTCTTGAATCATCAAGTAATAAATACTCATTACAAGAGCTATTCATACAGTAACGATATGTAATTCTGGGGTTGGCCAGGTAGTTTGCCTTGTTGTTTCATTCTCGCAGCAATTTGAGCATAAACTTTATGCTTCTTAAATTTGAATGATATCCCCGCTCAATGGATTGACCATTCGCTACCAATGAGTAATTGCTTTTCACCCCACATTAATGTGATTGGATTTGCACCAATGGAAACCATAAATTTCACCCCCCGGTAAGGTGAGATGATGGATCTATACTTGGTTACAACAAGAACATTCTTCTGTAATTTCGTTGTAAGAATTTTCAAGTCTGTTTTAGTTTTCAAACCACTCTTAGAGAGATTCACCTTTCCAATCATTCTTCCTATTTGACAAATTTAATGCTTTTCTGGAGGCTTCGTATTCTTATCTCGACTGCAATTTTCATAAGCAACCATAGAGCGTAAAACTCAGCTCTATTATCTGTGCCTGAATCTGCTGCAAATTTGAAAGAAATGAATGATTTTACCATTTAAATAAAATGCCTCGAGCTCCACAAATACCTATGGTTGTTTGACATGCACCGTCGAAGAAACGCCAGGATTTGTTTTAATTGCTTTCTGGTTCCTTCAGGATTCTTGGAGGTTTAGGATTTTCAGGTTTCCATGACCCTTCACAAGCATCTCTTATTTGGTGGCACATGTGTACAGGAGAAATCTCAGTTGGAATATCATACTATTTCTTTTGAGCCCAACCCCATATTAGTTGTTGCAAAGCTTGGCAAAGCCTTATGAGCTGCCTACTGTCTTATCCTTGTACCATTTTTCAAACTATGTTAATAGAGATGCCCCTTTCCATTCATTCTTTCCATTTGACAAATTTAGTGTTGCTATCCATATTCCAAACCTCCCTAGAATACGCTTTTGCATAAAATGTATCTTGTTGCAGGACCATGCCGATTTCTGTTATGCCTATTATCCCAGGTTAGAATTATGTTTGACAGGGCAGGCCAAAGGAAAATTCTAGTTTTGCGAGTGTTACCCCTCAAAATTCCTTTGATTTTGAGATTTATTTCCAGTTGTATGAAGGACACCCTCTAGGAGTTATTCTCAGTTTTTGAAACGACATATTTCGAATATGCCTCCTGCAGACATTTTCGGCAGGGTTGAGGATGTCTAGTTGTTCCGAAAATGATCAGCTGAAGGATATGGGTTTAATGAGTGATTCTGAAATAGATTTCTATTCTGTGGACTGCCAACCCACTAGAAAGGTATGGAAGGATCATTGCTATGGCAGGTAAATCATTCTGGACTGAGGATTGTGCTTATTTTGTAGGTGAAGCAAAGGGGGCAATGCAAATTTTTGAAGTTGCTGAATGTCGATGTTCTAAAGAGGTTTGCATCACGTTATTTCCAGAAGTATCTCGGTTTAATTGTGTTGTCGAAGTTAGCCAAACAATCAGTCCTGAAAGAGCTAGTTCAAGTAAGGGTTGAGGGTGGCTCTTCCAGTAGATAAGGGCTCCATACAAGAACCTATTGGTGCATTCAGAATTGACAATTTTTCATATGAGAGCATATGTATACTGAGGATCCAAGGCCTATAGAAGATGACAGACCATCTTACAAGTCGAGATATGTCCATTCCAACGATACTTCCAGTTGGGCCTTCCTGTAAATTTGTCAAAGGCAGTTCGTTTCAAGTTCGGTCCTTCTAGGTCATCAACTGAGCTTACCTATCAAATGATTAATAGGCTTATGCCAAGTGATTGATCTACATATGAAGATTATGTTTGGGCATATATATTACCTAAGTTCATGACGCAGAAGGAGGATAGATTACAAACATTGAAACTTCCAGCGTCGGTTTTGTGCATTCGGGGAATATTGAAGATTGAACTGCTGGGTAGAGTTTAGAAGCAGTTCCATGGATGGTGTAAGAATTTGGCAAAGTTTTTGAGAAGCATAAAGTTGAGGGCGTGGAGGATCATTGCTGTCGGAACTTGGCTGTAGGTATGGACCTAAGAGTTGAAGCTAGCCTTATAGATGCGAGCACTCTTCTTGCTGCCAAACCATTTCCAGATCTACAAGTCTTCTTTGTGGTTCCTCTAGCATATTTCCATTTCTTTGGCTCCAAGTTTGTCATTTAAGTAAGTTCTTTTCTTGACCTCTCTGTAAGTAGGATTATAATCTCGATAAGGGTAGTTTTGGATTTGGGTTATAAAACTCTATTGTGTAATGGGCAGTGAGCTATAATGATATGGGACCGTCTATGTTATTCTGTGAGTAAAGTTTTTTTCAATAATATATATATATATCGTTGTCATTATAATCATCATAATATGATCATTGTACATCATCATCATCACTTGACACGACTATCTAATATCATCAATCATACATGTCACATGATACTATGCAAACTCTAATTTTTTTACAAAGGGAAACCTACTATCATATTCATAATTCATCATCATGTTCATCCTTTCCAAAACTAGTAACATTGTTGTCATGTCCACTAGAAGATGCAATTGTTGGTGCCTCCTCATCAAACAAATTAAGATGAGACATGGCACTCAATGCCATATCTAAGTCAACCAACTCTAATTCTAGATCCCATAGTTTGGTGGGCCTTGATTTGTATTCATCCTTTTGGTGTGATAGAAGGTGAAGGTTAGAGTGAACACACACAAGTCCCTCAGCCTTCTTGGCTCTTTAACTTAAGAGCATCTCTTCTCTACCCATCACAAGATAAAAGTATGTCATCGACAAAGAGAAGATGGGACAAAAATAGAGATTTCCGTAACTTAATACCTTTAAAGGTTTCGATCTTTCTTGCCTCTAGGAGTGTCCTGCTCAATTTCTATGCTACAATTAGGAACAAGAGTGGGGATAAAGGTCACGCATACTCGTGATCCCTTCATGGTCTTAAAAACTCAAATTTGAACCGTTGATAAGAACAATAAAAGACACTGTGGATACACAACATATCATCCATTTCACAAAATGAACACAAACCCCAAGTGGATAAGCATCAATCTCAAATACAACCAACTTACTCGGTCATAAGCCATGGGCATGCCCAATTTCACCACCATAGCTAATAGTTTTTTGGTGTGGATAAAATGTAGCACTTCTTGGTCTACCCCTATTGCCTCAAGAATTTCCCTCCCCAGTAGGAACCCAAACTACTCTTTTTATATAGACTTAGATAGTAGCTTTTCACTTGTAATGCTTTTATCTTAGCTATAATCTTATATATACAAATGCATAAAGAAATGGCTATGTACTTCTCGAAAGAGCTTGGATTATCTATCTTTGGAATGAGAGCATTGGAAGTGGAGCTAAAAGTAGCTAGCATCTTCCTAGTTGATCGAGACTCTTCAATAACCCTTAGCAAATCATCCTCGATAATTGTAGAACATCTTAGAAAAATTTAGTTCTCCACCCATTTGACCCAAAAAATTTGTCCTTCTCGAAACTATGCTTCACTTGTAGGAGCTCATCTTTTGAGACTTCCTTTAATAGTCTCGCATTATCCCTCTTCTTCTCCAAAATTAGGAAAAATGAAGTCATTCTTACCAACTTACCTGTTGAAGCCCTACTATCTTTTTTATAAATGCCTTCAAAGTAATCCACCCTGTGCTTAGTAATATCTTGAAAACATGTAGTTGAAGAACCATCATCCTTTCTGATCTCCCATTTAGTATTCATTCACATTTTTTTGATGATTAGCATATTCATGGAAATATTTGGTATTCTCGTCACCTTTTGAGAGCCCTAAAGCCCTCTCGAATTTCCTTTTTTATTGTTCGAAACCCTCACTTGGAATTTAAAGGCTTCATCAAAATATCTTGAAGTCTCCTTGTTATTTAGAGCCTCTAGTTGGATTTCTAAAGAGATAAGATCCTAATCATCCTTAACCCTCTTTTGGTGGGCCCATTTTGCAATTGTTTGTTTTATCCTTTACAAATTTGATTCAAATTGAATACTGGTAGATTCCCTAAGTGAGCCATTAAAAGGAACCCACTTCTCTTAATTAATGGAATAAATTCTCCTCCAACCGAGCTAGATTGAATTTGGAAGGCCTAGGGTGTTTTCTTCCTTTCTTTGCTAACTCCAGAAAAACCAAGAAATGATCAGAATCTTCCCCTAGTGCTTAAACTTGATATGACTGGTCATAATAGCTTCAGAAAGTAAAATGCTATCAGTTCTCTTAGCAATTCTATCAACACCTACATCAAATTTTTTATAGGAAAAAGTTTGACAGGTTCCACATCTAATTGACTTTTTCCAATTTTCAAAGAAATAGTTTCACAAAGTGTCATGAGTTTTAGGTCCCTAGATTGTAGCTCTACTCATGGTGAAATTTAGATTCCCTCCGAATATAATATTCCCTTGCCTCAACAAACCCATTGTAAAGATTTTGTCCCAATATCCCACTATGTTTGCATAAGGCCCATAAATATTTAGAATTGCAAATTCCTCTCCTGGTTCTTGAGAAAGAAAGACAACAACTTTACTTGATCCAAAATACTCTAACGAGCATTTGTTTTAATGGAAAGAAGTGGAGCAATATACTCTAAAATGGGAACATAAAATATATGAAGTTTGCCATACATGAACTCATCCATCTTGGATGGATGGTATTCGTAGGGGAGGTTTTTAACCTATTTGGAAATAGAGCTTTAGATGGATCAAAGATCCATGTAAAAGATCCTTCAATTATTTGAGTTAATAATGTAACAAATCACACTTTTAATTCTAACTATACATGGCACGATCCGATTGTAACATACAGATTGATCTTTTGTCCAACCGATAGGTAGATGGGGAGTTACCAATCTCTATTGAAAGTTTCTATCCATCATTATCTCGTTTTCATCATTACATGAATCTTCATCTAAAAAGGTAAAAAGTAATTGTGTAATAATGAAAAGTTATGATGTAAAAGTAAAGGGTTGTTACTTTTTGGTATTGGACCCTTACATACTATTTAAAATGAATTATTTGGTTGGAGAGGGACATTGGAGGATGTTTTCCACAAGGAAGAGAGTGGGGTTATGGGAGAGGCCATGTACGAGAGGTGTATTTTTCCATGTTGGGCACATGTGGGGGTTACCACGTATATGAGGTTAGGATGAGCTCAAGACCTGACATGTCGTGCGAAGCAACCACGGGATTTTCCTCTATTTCGAGTGAGCTAGTGTACCCTTAGATAAGTATTTGGTGCTTGCATTGTTCTTAAAATAAATATTGAGAATATAAATATCATATGAATAAAATAAATAATAACTAATAAGTGAATATGCATGTTTATATTTACGAAAATATTATTTATCTCTTTTTCTTCCGAGTGAATAAAAATGGTTATAATTATTAAATAAGCGAGAAATACTTAAACATGGAAAACAAAGGGTGACAGGTACTTCTGCATAGGCTAAGTGTTTGGCATGCAGGTGTCATCCAGGAGACCTCTCAAACTTAGGAGTTTCACTTTAGTTAAGTGAATTATTAAAGTGAATGTTATTTTGTAATTACTTTATGTAAAGTGAGGGCCCATGGTATTTGGTGGTCCATGGTATTGGCCCCAAGTATTTGGATATTGTAATAGTATAAAAGGCAACCTAAGTGAGAGGAAGGAGAGAGAACAAAGACAATAGTCACACAGTAGTTGGAGGACATTCAATGAAGTGTGCTGGGCAAGGTTCGAGGCTTGGATCAAGGGGCAGTGAGAGTTAGTAATCAGCAAGATCGAAGGACTGATCTTGAGGTTTGATAGCTTTTGTCATTGTATTTTCCTCAGTGGGCCATTTTCCTAGGGAGAGAGCACGAGGGTTCTGTTGGTTGGTTTTTCCCCAGCTGGGGGTTTCCAGGGTAAATCCATTGTTAAATGTGTGATTGGTTTCTTGAGTTTTTCCATTGCATTTTTGTTGTAGATCTAGTGTAATACTTGTGTAGATTTTTCGAGCTGATAAATTGGGTCTAGATCTAAGAAAATCAACATGGTATTAGAGCCAGCTTCGGTTTGAAGTAAATCACATTTGATGGGTTGGCAAGATTTACGAGAGGAAGAAAAAAATTAGAGAAGTACTATACGAACACGGTACAGGTCGTACGAACGCCGTATCATTGTACGATTGAGTGGATTAGCTGGGCGACAAGTCGTGGTATCTTTTGAGGCAGAGTTGCATGATCTGGGTGCAAGCGGAAGTCGTGGCCGTGGTCTCGATTGGACTAGAGATCCATGGGGAAGGGGTCGAGAGGCCATTGGATCGGGCTCGCAGGGAGATCGCTGGAGATCGTGGAGCTGTTGGCGCCAGACCTGAGGTTTAGTCTTGGCTACTCGAAAGGAGGAAATTGGGTTGTGTAAGTTGGGTAGAGGCAACACGAACTAGCAACAGACTGCGTAGGCACCACCAGTGGCTGTCAGGAGGGTAGTAGCTGCGTGAAAGTCATGTCGGGAGGCTGTTGAGACAGTGACGCGACCAATATATCGGGGGACATCTCGGAGCTAGGGGAGCCAAAGCTAGATCGGGTTGCAGACAAGCCGCGAGATGGATGTGGAGGCTAGGTAACCAGTAGAGTGATGCATGCGGGTGAAGGAATCAGAAGCACAGACCGACAGCCAAGTAGCCGAGAACAATTGCAAAGGTGCGATAGAATGCAGGAAGATTGTGGACTTAGCTTGCAGAAGAGACGGCTTTGGGAACTAAGTAGAATGGGATTGTTGCATAGCTGTCGACGTGAGCATTGCCAGGCAGCCGCCAACTGAGTGGGAAGTGCAGTCTCTGTTGTGATGGATGAGACAGGCTTAACATTGAAAGAAAGACATGGCCGTCAGAGAGAAAAAGAAGATGGCTGTAGCAGCCGCTAGTAGCTGCTCAACCACCATACTAGCTAGCCACTAGGGCAGATCTATGCAAGCCATCAAGTGAGTCAACACAGCCACCGGGCAAGCCTGGGCAAAAGTGCCCAGAAAAGCTACGGGAAGGCCTTCGGCAGGGGGGACAGTAAAATTCAGGGTAGGTATGAAAACTTCAAGTAGCCCCAGGCAATTTTCGGGTAGATGCTAAAGGACTTCGTGTTGCATTTGTTGATGGCCAAGTTCTAATGTGGCCAAGAGGAAAGACAATGCATGATGCAACAGTAATTGGAGAGCAAGAGGGAGGCCTGTACAAGTTAAAAGGACAACCAGAACAAGCATTGGTTCATGACTCCATGGAACCAAGCGAATTATGGCATAGAAGGATTGCACATGTACATTATAGAGCACTACCAATTGCAAGCAAAGCAGTATCAGGTCTACCAGAAATTCAAACAAAGTATGAAAGCATTTGCAAGGGATGTGCACAAGGGAAGAATGTTAAGAAGTTATTTCCTAGCAGTGAAAGCAAGGCAAAAGGAATCTTGGAGATAATTCACTCAGATGTGTGTGGCCCCATCTTCCAGCTCCTTAAGTGGGTATGTATACTATGTTTCCTTCATAGATGATTTTTCTCGTAAGACATGGATTTATTTCTTGAAAGGCAAAGATGAAGAGTTTAGCAAATTCAAGGAATTCAAAGCCTTGTTCAAAACTCATATTGAACCACAAGAACCTATATAATAGAACCACAAGAACCTATAGATCCACCTTGTGAGAAGAACTCCCACAAGAGAAGACCAGCATGGGCACGTGAAGCAATACAAGATGCAGAGAAGTATGGTGCTCCAGATGGGGCACTCAGAGAAAGCACGAGATCCAGACCATACTCCAACTATGTGGCCCTACTATGCGACATCATTGATAAAGAACCTTCGAACTATGAGGAAGCAATAGAAAAGAAAGAATGGAAGGATGCCATGATCGAAGAGTACCAATCGATTATGAAGAATGATGTTTGGGAGATAGTTCCGAGACCAGAAGGGAAGTCTGTTGTGACTTCAAAATGGATCTACAAGATCAAGCATGCTGTAGATGGTAGCATCGAAAAACACAAGGCAAGATTTGTAGCACGTGGCTTCTCCCAGAAAGAAGGCATAGACTACGAGGAGGCATTTGCATATGTAGCAAGATACACTTCCATAAGATCTATACTTGCTTTAGCCACAGTAATGAAATGGAAGGTACACCTGATGGACGTCAAGACAACATTCTTGAATGGTGTAGTCGAAGAGGAAGTGTATGTGGATGAGCCACTGGGATTCGAGAGACATGACATACAGACTCATGTGTGCAAGCTTAAGAAAGCCTTGTATGGTTTGAAGCAGGCACCCAGGACATGGTACAACAGGATGGACAGTTTTCTGATGAGCTTAGGATTTACCAAGAGTAAAGCAGATACCAACCTCTACTTCAAGGTTGAGAGCGGAAGACCAGTAATATTACTGCTATATGTAGATGACCTGTTCTTAACAGGAGAGGATAAGCTCATTGCATAAACAAAGAGAAGGCTTGCCGCAAAATTCGAGATGAAGGACCTGGGAATGATGCACTACTTCTTAGGTATGGAGGTGTGGTAGAGTTCAGATGCGATTTTCCTTGGTCAAGGAAAGTATGCAGTGGAGATTCTGAAGAGGTTCGGAAAGATGGACTGCAAGGCAATGGCCACACCAATGGCATCGAATTTGAAGCTACTTTGTGATGCTTTTTCAAAGACAGTTGATGCCACGATGTACATGCAGATGATTGGTTCGTTAATGTACTTGACGAACATGAGACCGGACATATGCTTTGCTGTGAACACCCTGAGCCAGTTCCTGACAGATCCGAGACATGTTCACCTGATTGCTGCAAAGCATATATTGAGGTACCTAAAGGGTACAATTGAGTATGGGCTCAATTATGCGACGAATCAGAAGATTAACCTGCATGGTTATGTTGATTCAGATTGGGCAGGTAGTACCACAGACAGGAAGAGCACTTCGGGATGCTGCTTCAGTTTGGGATCCGGTATGATATCTTGGTTTAGCAGGAAGCAGTTAAGTGTGGCACTGAGTACAGCCGAAGCAGAGTATATTGCAGCCTGTTTGGCTAGTTGTGAGGCAGTGTGGCTTTGGAAGCTACTGTCAGATTTATTTGATGTCGAGTTATGGTTTCCCCGAAGAAATTTCTTGTGTTATTGTGTATTGCTGTGCTTGTCTATTGTTCAGATTAAAGGTCTAACATAATTGAATTAAAGTGCAAGCACTAAGAATTATTCGGGCTGATAACCGGGTCTAGATCTATGAAAATCAACACTTATGACATATTAATTATTTAGTACACTTTGAATAGTGCATTATCTAAACGGGCTAACCGTTTCCCTCAGATTAATCAAATAAAAGATAGAAGTTGTGAACTTGTATTAAATCTGCTATTGTAAGTTTGGGAGATGGTGTTTCATTAAAATCCATCGATGAAAGCTTGTACATGATTTTGATGTTTCCTCCTTTCGGAGGATCTCTAGTTTCTCAAGCTAAATTGTATACTCATCTACACAGTTTAGCTACATACAAAATGGAATTGAATTTGTTAAATGGACAAACAGGTAGGATTCTTCGTCTACAGTTTTTTTATACAACTATCACCATATTGAGAACTACCAGTCATCATACTAATAGTAATTTTGATTGAGAATATTACGTGGACCTTCAAATGCAGAATTAATCTGAGTTATCTGTTGAAAGTGTTTTCTCAGTTGTGGCTTTATTATAATACTATTGTGGATTCGCTCTCAATGATATCATGTAGGACTTGTTCTTTAAAGGTTTGCAAAATATGCAGAATAGTTTATACTGTTTGCAATTTTTTTGTGCTGCTAGGTTGTTAATATCAAGTCTTGTATTTCTTTTTGAGATTGTGAGAGTCGTGCCTAGATGATATAGATTTTTATAGGAGTGGCCTTTGCAATTTCACTATGTATTCTTATGTATTGAGCAGTCCCGTTGACCTACTTTTGGTCATTTGTTGTACATTAGAGCAGTCCTGTTGACTTAATTTTGGTCATTTGTTGGACATTAATTAATTAATCTTATCTATCTGCTTGGCAGGTATGCAATTCAAGAAATATTCCTCTAGCCAAAGTTCCACAAAAGTTCCATTTTCATACAGAACAGTTATTTCTGACTCATTGAGGAGCATATTGTCAAGCTTTTGCACAGGTATTCTGATGCTAATGTTTGGCCATATTTGTCATTTCTGTACCTTTGGATCTCTGTTGGAAGATTTTAGACTGAATGTTTTATTTTTCTTGTTATTCTACCAAAACATGTGCATCTCTACCCATTGAATTCCAAGCTAATGTGATGATCAGTGAAATAGGTATTGCAAATTTGCATGTCAATTGATTTGAAGATTGTTGTCTTCTAGTTGTCGAACCACTCCCTGAAGTTTACGATAATAACACTTGTATGCACTTTTTTCTTTCTTTCAATTGATAGATCCTATGTTTACTTAGTTGATTCTTTATTTCAAAAGAGTGCTTCCTTGAGGGTTTGTCTTGATTGCTTACTTTTGTTGATAAACCATGTGGGACTCCACAGCCTCCAGAGATACAAACATGGACCCCATCTTAAATAGCATCTGATCTTTACACATGGGTACAATGAACAGACTCCTATCATGAGCAACATGAACATGTTGTGGAAAGGTCCATGTGTAAGAAGCTTTGTTTCTTATCTTATTCCTATCACATTGGTAGAGGTATTCAATTGTTAAGCTATAAATGTACGAGTAGGAAGGAAATTCTTTCTGCATAGTTTGTATATAGATCTGCGGTGTACCTTATCTTAGTCACAGAATGCCTTAGGCATTCAAAGATAAGGAACAAGGCCATACCTAATTGAAGAAATAAATTGATGAAATTATCTGTTATAGTTCAGGAATAACATTTCAATACTGGAACAAGCTGGGAAACATTTCCTAGATGTTTTTGTTTTTCTCCTCGGGAAAATATCGTAATTTTATTCATTAAAAGATAAAATTACAGGCCATAGATGCAGTCAAGCATTTCTGAAAACATCAAATGAGGTGCAAATACACCACTCTTCAGTGAAAAATACCGAACTCACAAGTCCTAAAAACTTCATAACTCTGGTTTTTCAAAAAGCATCAAAACAGTTCCACAGACTTCTTCACATATAGATCCAGAATTAAACCTATTAGTAGCTTATATGTTGTCGTACACAGAGCTGAAGAAAAACCTTCAACAGATTGCCCCCCTAGGGCTCTTAAGCAACATAAAAATAGTATGACAGAAAGTTTAAAGTCCCAAAGATCCCAGATCAGAAAAAAGATGAATGCAAATATTCAGAAATTTGATCATTCTTGCATTCATGGATACGGCATGAACCTGGTTCCAGCTGCAGACTTTCCTTAGAGAGATCATCCATCTCTTCATTCTTTTTTCTATTAATGTGATGAAATTGAATTAAAATGGTTTTGAGCCATATCTCTTTTATTTTATTTAATTGGTATTTGGTGGAATCAGTAACTAGGCCGTGCTTATATTTGCGTGACATGGTGTTGATTCCGGTCTGTTGCCACTATAACCTCCAGGCATGCTCATGTTGCCCCATGCTTGGAACACAAGACTCGCCGAGGTTTGCACCAACACCGTTGCAAGGAATGCCTTAACAGTGCACCCTATCGCCAACTGATCTACATATTAGATCATTATGTATTACCATTCACTCTAGAGCTCATTATCTCCACATTCTCTGTACCTATTAACAAATACTGCACTGAATTCCACAGACAAATCAATAATGTTTGACACAAAACGTTAATCTTTTTCTCTTTGGAATTTGGTGCAGTGTGTCACAAGTCTGATCTACTAAGAAGTTTTGAGTCAGGCTCTACTCGATATATAAACCTAGAGGGAGCTGGTCGTTTTTGAGGCGACCAAAGATGGAGTCCATCGAGAAGAATGAGGAAAACCAAAGGGTGCTTGGGAACTAAATTTGGAATAGAATAAGGAAAACATAGGAGAGAGAAGGGTTGGAAGAAAAAAGGGAAAAATGAGGTTATATTTATTGGGTTTTACAATTGACTAAGTGACATAGGGCCCTAGATTTACTAGGCTAATTCAATTAGTTCTAAGACACGAATATCATTAACAACAAATAAAGAAAAGAAGGGCAACCTAGCTAGGATTAAATGGTTTTTTAACTAATCTGGGGTTCTAGCGTATTAGCAAAATCCACATAACTCTTACCAACAACCAGTCTGGATAGTAAGAAGTGATCTAGTAAGAAGTCGTCTCGAGTTGGGTTCCTTCTGGAGTCATCAACCTAGAGGGAGCCAGTCATTTTCGGGGCCGCCAAAGATGGAGTCCATGGAGAAGATAGAAGAGACCTAACCGGTGGCTGGGAACTAAATTGTTGGAAAACATCAAGAAACCTTAGGATACAAAGCGATTAGAAGAGAAGAGGACAAAAAGAAAGAAGGTATATTTATTGGGTTTTACAGTCGATTAAGTGACCTAGGGCCCTAGAGTTACTAGTGTAATTCAATTAATTCTAAGCCCCAAGTAGAATTAACAATAGATCAAGAAAAGCCCACAGGGGTGTAGCTCAACCGACGATTCGCTTGATATGAAGGAAATGTTGTACATGGAGGTCACGAGTTCAAATCACTACGGCTTTCCCGTGCCCCATGCATGCACGCTGTGTGGGTGCACCTAGCAGTATAGTGGTAGCAGACGGGATTGGATCCCTGGACCTCGTGTAACGCGAGTACTAGCCCCATCCCAGTGGTCAATTCCCCTAGTTACAAAAAAAAAATAGATTAAGAAAAGCGGGAAACTTGGCCAGTCCTTTTCGAGTAAAGCAAAGATGGAATCCACCTAGAAGAGTGAAGAGAACCGAAGGGTGGTTGGGAAGTAAATTTTAGGATAAAATCAAGAAACCTTGTGAGAGATAATGGGAGGGAAGGACGGAAGGGAGTTATTGTAATTATGGGTTTTTAGTTGATTATGGTAATTCAATTATTTCTCAGCCAAAAGTTGAACCAACACCAGAATGAGAAAAGAAGGGCAATCCAACTGGGGTTATGTAGTTGTTTAAACTAAACTAGGGCCCTAGAATATCAGGGAAATTTACTCAGTTCTTACCAGTGACTACAATTAAGAAGAAATTTACAATAGAGAGGCAAGCTAAGTGAAGTCAACCTATCGAGGACGTCGAGAGTTAAAAAATGGAAAAGATATGGTGAAGAATAGCAGGAAAAAGGCAAGACGTGGTGATGTTTGGAAAAATCTAGTGAAGGAAAGAGGTGGGAGTTGTTCAGTGAACGACCCCATAGCTGCAGTTTATGGGACTCGACAAGGAACAATATTGTCTGGATGAAAGAAGCGAATGAAGCGGGGGAACGACTAGTCTAATCTACTAAGAAGTCGTCTCGAGTCGAGCCCTACACGAGACATCAACCTAGAGGGAGCTAACCACAAACTAGGGTTAAGTAGTTGTTTAAACTAAACTAGGGCTCTAGAATATTGGGGAAATTTACTCATTTCTTACCAACGACTATAATTAACTAGAAATTTACAATGGAGAGGGAAGCTAAGTTAACACAAAATATCGAGGACGTAGAGAGTGAAAAATTGGAGACAATAGTGTGAACAAGGGAAGGCAAGAGACAAGATGTGGAGATGCTTGGGAAAATCTAGTGAAGGAAAGAGGCGGGGATTGTTCAGAGAAAGACACCATAGTTGTCGCCTATTGGATTCGAGAAGGAACAATATTGTGTAGAGAAAAGAAAACGATGGAGAGGGGAAATGACCAGTCTGATCCAGTAAGAATTTTCGAGTCGGGCTCTACTTGATACATAAACCTAGAGGGAGCCAGTCGTTTTCGAGGAACCAAATATGCAGTCCATCGAGAAGAATTAAGAAAACCAAAGGGTGCTTGGGAACTAAATTTTGGGATAGAATAAGGAAAACATAGGAGAGAGAAGGGTTGCAAGAAAAAAGGATAAAATGAGGTTATATATATTGGGTTTTACAGTTGACTAAGTGACATAGGGCCCTCGATTTACTAGTCTAATTCAATTAGTTCTAAGCCGCAAATATAATTAACAACAAATGACGAAAAGAAGGGCAAGCTAACTAGAATTAAATAGTTGTTTAACTAATATGGGGTTCTAGCGTACTAGCAAAATCTACATAGCTCTTACCAACAACCACAATTCACAATAAACTTACAATAGTGAGGGACGCTAATTCATTTCAACCTATCCATTACCTTTCCTAAGCTTACTAACCAAAATGAACTCACTAGAAAATGTGTTGATGTCAATTTCAGAATGTGAGAGCCGCCATAGGCTTCCTACAAACTTTTACTACGATCAAACGAATCTGTACACGCTACTACGCCTCCCTACAAAATAGACTTGATCCAGATCTCTGATAAAATGCAATAAAAACACCTAGTTCTAACAATATAAATGAATAGGAAAGAAAATAAGTGAGATCCATGTACTTATCCAACTACAAAAGACGATAATGTAGAAGATCCGCGATGCACGTCAAGGATGGTAGTGTCCTCGCCAAAGAAAGCTATGTATCGACAACACAAGTGTTCGATGTTTTCATCTATAAGCTACGCGATTGTGACATCTGTTGTCAGAGAAAGATAACAAACGAAAAAATGTGACGACGCGGAGTGAAAGAGACGAGAGCATACGAGAGAACTAGCAAAGGCGAGAGGCAAGAGGTGGAGATGTTGAGGAAAATCTAGTGAAGGAAAGAGGTTGTTTAGTATTCGACACCCCAGACAAAGTCTATGCGATGCGAAAAGGAACACTATTCCAAATAGAAAAAAAGTGGAAAAGGGGGAGAAATGGCCAGTCTAATTTATTAATAATTTGCCCAAAGTCGGGCCCTGCTCTAGACATCAACCTAGCGGGAGCTAGTTGTTTTTAAGGAAACCAAAGATCGAGAAGGGAACTGAATTTTACGATAAAATCAAGAAACCTTATCAGATAGAAAGGGAAGAAATGACAAAAGGGAGTTATAGAAATTATTCGTTTACAGTTGATTATGGTAATTTGTTGAGTATTTAGGGCACTTACAGTTCTTTTCAAAACTGAACCATAAAAGCTACTAGACCACATGAAGATAACTGTTGCATAGGTAAGACAATGATTATGGAGGTCGTTTAACCACAGTGATGATCTATCACCTCCCAACCATAGACAATGCAAAACCATCGTCACCCCCGAGCTAGCACCTTTCATCATGTAATAGATTCCAACATCATTACGTCATAGCATCTTGACACAAACGCGCCAAGATAGAGAAGGATCATATGCCCTAACAAGACACTCCACTTACATAGCGAGCTCTAGAGGAACAAACCTCAAGTTTAGCAAAACCTGTAGACAAGAAGATCAAGATAGCGTATCCCTAGAGCAAGATACAAGATACCAAAGAAGTGCATCTGAGCAATGAGAATAACTCTTCTTATATATAGACCGTTAAGAGGAGGAGCAAGTCGTGATTCTGAACCTGGGCCGACTCACAACAAAGGAGGGTCACACGTAGGCTAGGTTTCCCTCATCACAACGTCTCCTCTAGGAACATGACACATGGCATATGGACCGCCAACAAGGCCACCAATGCAACCTCAAGGGGTGACTACCATCAACAAGGTCCACGCAACATATCCAAGCGTCCCACGACTCATGTGGCTACTCAACATATGATCCAACGACAAGTTCTACTCTAATACATGGCGACTTGGCTTGGACTCACTCTAAGGCATATGAAAGGTATCTCCATCATCACAATCACACACACTTGTGTAGCATATCACCTCACACCTAATTGGTCCTACTGACCTAGAGGTACAATATAGGCGCCCCTATAATACTTGGTACTGCCTGCACACCAAGGGTTAGCTAATCCCTTGCGAGGTATCCAAGTCATGCTCAGGTTGTGACTAATTGTGTGAGGACTCTCCAATCTAACCGAGGATGTCACCCTAGTATGTCCACATTGACAGAGAGTAGGGGCTCCCAGCTGGTACTATAAGAATATCTTCTGAAGCTACACCATCGTCAACATAATTCACCTAGTTCTCAACCGCAAGTTGAATTAACATCAAATTGAGAAAAGAAGGGTAACCTAACTAGGGTTAAGAAGCCGTTCAATCGAAACAAGCGCTCTAGAACATTACAGAAATTTAGTTGGTTCTTGCCAACGACTAGAATTAACAAGAAATTTACAATAGAGAGGGGAGCTAATCTAACTAAACCTATCGAGGAAGCAAACATTGAAAGAGTGCAGACAAGATGGTGAACAAGGGAAGGAAAGAGGAGAAATGTGGAAATGTTTGGGAAAATCTAGTGAAGGAAAGAGGTAGGAGTTGTTCAATGAACAACCCTATAGCGGCAGTCTATGGGATTCGACAAGGAACAAAATTGTCTAGAGAATAGAAAGGGATGAAGGGGGGAAATGACCAGTCTGATCTAGTAAGAAGTCGTCTCGAGTTGGGTTCCTACTCAAGACATAAACCTAGAGGGAGCTAGTCATTTTCGGGGCTGCCAAAGATGGAGTCCACGGAGAAGATAGAAGAGACCTGATGGGTGGCTGGGAACTAAATTGTTGGAAAACATCAAGAAACCTTAGGAGAGAAAGCGATTAGAAGAGACGAGGACATAAAGAAAGAAGGTATATTTTTTGGGTTTTACAGTCGATTTAGTGACCTAGGGCCCTAGACTTACTAGCGTAATTCAATTAATTCTAAGCAACAAGTATAATTAACAATAGATTAAGAAAATCCAGTAGGGGTTTAGCTCAACCAGCGATTTGCTTGATATGAAGAAAATGTTGTAAATGGACGTCACACTTTCAAATCAACCTGGCTTACCCGTGCCCCATGCTTTCAAGCTGTGTGGGTGCACCTAGGGGTATAGTGTTAGCAGACGAGATTGGATCCCTGGACCCCGTGTCACGCGAGTACCAGTCCGATCCCAGTTGCCGATTCCCCCAGTAAAGCAAAGATGGAATCCACCTAGAAGAGTGAAGAGAACCGAAGGGTGGTTGAGAACTAAATTTTAGGATAAAATCAAGAAACCTTGGGAGAGAAAATGGGAGGGAAGGACGGAAGGGAGTTATTGTAATTATGTGTTTTTAGTTGATTATGGTAATTCAATTAGTTCTTAGCCAAAAGCTGAACCAACACCAGAATGAGAAAAGAAGGGCAATCCAATAGGGGTTAAGTAGTTGTTTAAACTAAACTAGGGCCCTAGAATATCAGGGAAATTTAGTCAGTTCTTACCAGCGACTACAATTAAGAAGAAATTTACAATAGAGAGGGAAGCTAAGTGAAGTCAACCTATCGAGGACGCCGAGATTGAAAAAATGGAAAAGATAAGGTGAACAATAGAAGGAAAAAGGCAAGACGTGGTGATGTTTGGAAAAATCTAGTGAAGGAAAGAGGTGGAAGTTGTTTAGTGAACGACCCCATAGCTGCAGTCTATGGGATTCAACAAGGAACAATATTGTTTGGAGGAAAGAAGCGGATGAAGCTGGGGAACGACCATTCTGATCTACTAAGAAGACGTCTCGATTCGGGCCCTACACGAAACATCAACCTAGAGGGAGCTAGCCACAAACTAGGGTTAAGTAGTTGTTTAAACTAAACTAAGGCTCTAGAATATTGGGGAAATTTAATCATTTCTTACCAACGACTATAATTAACTAGAAATTTACAATGGAGCGGGAAGCTAAGTTAACGCAAAATATCGAGGACGTAGAGAGTGAAAAATTGGAGACAATAGTGTGAACAAGCGAAGGCAAGAGACAAGATGTGGAGATGCTTGGGAAAATCTAGTTAAGGAAAGAGGCGGGGATTGTTCAGAGAAAGACACCATAGTTCTCGTGTTTTTATTGCATTGTATCAGAGATCTGGATCAAGTCTAATTTGTAGACGACAACTATGGTGTCTTTCTCTGAACAATCCCCGCCTCTTTCCTTCACTAGATTTTCCCAAGCATCTCTACATCTTGGGGTGACTACCATCAACAAGGGGCTACTCAACATATCCAAGCGTCCCACGACTCATGTGGCTACTCGACATATGATGCAACGACAAGTTCTACTTTAATACATGGCGACTTGACTTGCACTCACTCTAAGACCTATGAAAGGTATCTCCATCATCACGATCACACACACCCATGTGTAGCATATCACCGCACACCTAATTGCTCCTACTGATCCAGAGCTACAATATAGGCGTCCCTATAATACTTGGTACTGCCTGCACACCAAGGGTTAGCTAATCCCTTGCCAGGTATCGAAGTCATGCTCAGGTTGTGTCTAATTGTGTGAGGACTCTCCAATCCAACTGACGATGTCACCCTAGTATGTCCACATTGACAGAGAGTAGGGGCTCCGAACTGGTACTATATGAATATCTTCTGAAGCTACACAATCTTCAACATAATTCTCCTAGTTCTCAACCGCAAGTTGAATTAACACCAAATTGAGAAAAGAAGGGTAACCTAACTAGGGTTAAGAAGCTGTTCAGTCGAAACAAGCGCTCTAGGACATTACAGAAATTTAGTTGGTTCTTTCCAACGACTAGAATTAACAAGAAATTTACAATAGAGAGGGAAGCTAATTTAACTAAACCTAGCGAGGACACAGACACTGAAAGAGTGGAGACAAGATGGTGAACAAGGGAAGGAAAGAGGAGAGATGTGGAAATGTTTGGGAAAATCTAGTGAAGGAAAGAGGCAGGAGTTGTTCAATGAATGACCCCATAGCTGCAGTCTATGGGATTCGACAAGGAACAAAATTGTCTAGAGAATAGAAAGGGATGAAGGGGGGAAATGACCAGTCTGATCTAGTAAGAAGCCCTCTCGAGTTGGGTTCCTACTCGAGACATCAACCTAGAGGGAGCCAACCATTTTCGGGGCCGCCAAAGATGGAGTCCACGAAGAAGATAGAAGAGACCTGATGGGTGGCTGGGAACTAAATTGTTGGAAAACATCAAGAAACCTTAGGAGACAAAGCGATTAGAAGAGAAGAGGACCAAAAGAAAGAAGGTATATTTATTGGGTTTTACAGTCGATTAAGTGACCTAGGGCCGTAGACTTACTAGTGTAATTCAATTAATTCTAAGCCGCAAGTAGAATTAACAATAGATTAAGAAAAGCCCGCAGGGGTGTAGCTCAACCAACGATTCGTTTGATATGAAGGAAATGTTGTAAATGGAGGTCACGAGTTGAAATCACCTCGGCTTACCCGTGCCCCATGCTTGTGCGTTGTGGGTGCACCTAGGGGTATGGTGTTAGTGGATGGGATTGGATCCCTGGACCCCGTGTCACGCGAGTACCAGCCCGGTCCCAGTTTCCGATTCCCCTAGTTACAAAAAAAAATAGGTTAAGAAAAGAGGGAAACCTGGCCAGTCCTTTTCGAGTAAAGCAAAGATGGAGTCCACCCAGAGGAGTGAAGAGAACCGAAGGGTGGTTGGGAACTCAATGTTAGGATAAAATCAAGAAACCTTTGGAGAGAGAATGGGAGGGAAGGACGGAAGGGAGTTATTGTAATTCTGGGTTTTTAGTTTATTATGGTAATTCAATTAGTTCTCAGCCAAAAGCTGAACCAACACCAGAATGAGAAAAGAAGGGCAACCCAATTGGGGTTAAGTAGTTGTTTAAACTAAACTAGGGCCCTAGAATATCAAGGAAATTTAGTCAGTTCTTACCAACGACTAAAATTAAGAAGAAATTTACAATAGAGAGGGAAGCTAAGTGAAGTCAACCTATCGAGGACGCTGAGAGTGAAAAGATGGAAAAGATATGGTGAACAATAGAAGGACAAAGGCAAGACGTGGTGATGTTTGGAAAAATCTAGTGAAGGAAAGAGGTGGGAGTTGTTCAGTGAATGACCCCATAGCTGCAGTTTATGGGATTCGACAAAGGAACAATATTGTTTGGAGGAAAGAAGCGGATGAAGCGGGGCAACGACCAGTTTGATCTACTAAGAAGACGTCTCGAGTCGGGCCCTACACGAGACATCAACCTAGAGGGAGCTAGCCACAAACTAGGGTTAAGTAGTTGTTTAAACTAAACTAGGGCTCTAGAATATTGGGGAAATTTACTCATTTCTTACCAACGACTATAATTAACTAGAAATTTACAATGTAACGGGAAGCTAAGTTAATGCAATATATTGAGGACGTAGATAGTGAAAAATTGGAGAAAATAGTGTGAACAAGGGAAGGCAAGAGACAAGATGTGGAGATGATGGGAAAATCTAGTGAAGGAAAGAGGCGGAGATTGTTCAGAGAAAGACACCATAGTTGTCGTCTATTGGATTCGAGAAGGAACAATATTGCGTAGAGAAAAGAAAACGATGGAGAGGGGAAATGACCAGTCTGATCTAGTAAGAATTTTCGAGTCGGGCTCTACTCGATACATAAGCCTAGAGGGAGCTAGTCGTTTTCGAGGCAACCAAATATGGAGTGCATCGAGAAGAATGAAGAAAACCAAAGGATGCCTAGGAACTAAATTTTGTGATAGAATAAGGAAAACATAGGAGAGAAAAGGGTTGGAAGAAAAAAGGACAAAATGAGGTCATATTTATTGGGTTTTACAGTTGACTAAGTGACATAGGGCCCTCGATTTACTAAGCTAATTCAATTAGTTCTTAGCCACAAATATAATTAACAACAAATAAAGAAAAGACGGGCAACCTAACTAGGATTAAATAGTTGTTTAACTAATATGGGGTTCTAGCGTATTAGCAAAATCCACATAGCTCTTACGAACAACCACAATTCACAATAAACTTACAATAGTGAGGGACACCAATTCATTTCGACTTATCCATTACCTTTCTTGAGCTTACGAACCAAAATGTTAAATAAGAAAATAAATTGAAAGGTAAGGAACTCACCAGAAAATGTGTTGATGTCAATTGGAAAATATGAGAGCCGCCATAGGCTTCTTACAAAATTTTACTACGATCAAACGAATTTGTACACGCTACTACGCCTCGCTACAAAATAGACTTGATCCAAATCTCTATACAATGCAATAAAAACACTTAGTTCTAACGATATAAATGAATAAGAAACGAAATAAATGAGATGTGGAAGGAATGCATGTACTTATCCAACTACAAAAGACGATAACGTGGGAGATCCACGCTGCACGTCAAGGATGGTAGTGTCCTCGCCAAAGAAAGTTATGTATCCACAACACAAGTGTTCGATGTTTTCCTCTATAAGCTACTCGATTGTGACATCTATCGTTAGAGAAAGATAACCAACGAAAAAATGTGAGGATGCGGAGTGAAAGATCGAAGACCATAAGGGAGAACTAGCAAAGGCGAGGGGCAAGAGGTGGAGATGTTGAGGAAAATCTAGTGAAGGAAAGAGGTGAGGGGCAGGAGTTGTTTAGTATTCGACACCCCAGACAAAGTCTATCCGATGCGAAAAGGAACAATATTCCCAATAGAAAAGAAGTGGAAAAGGGGGGAAATCGGCAGTCTAATTTAGTAACAATTCACCCAGAGTCAGGCCTTGCTCTAGACATCAACCTAGATGGAACTAGTTTTTTATAAGGAAACCAAAGACGAAGATGGGAACTGAAGGGTGGTTGGGAACTGAATTTTACGATACAATCAAGAAACCTTAGAAGAGAGAAAGGGAAGAAAGAACAAAAGGGAGTTATAGTAATTATTCTTTTACATTTGATTGTGGTAATTTGTTGAGTTTTTAGGGCACTTACAGTTCTTTTCAAAATTGAACCATAAAATCCACTAGACCACATGAAGATAACCATTGCACAGGTAACACCTCCCAACCATAGATAATGCAGAACCATTGTCTCCCCCGAGCTTGCACCTTTCATCATGTAATAGATTCCTACATCGTTACGTCATAGCATCTTTACACAAACGCTCCAAGATAGAGAAGGGACACTCCACTTGCATAGCGAGTTCTAGAGGGAGAGACCTCAAGTTTAGCAAACCCTGTAGACAAGAAGTCAAGATAGCGTATCCCTAGAGCAAGATACAAGATACCAAAGAAGTGCATTTGAGCAACGAGAATAACTCTCCTTATATATAGACCGTTAAGAGGAGAAAGTCATGATTCTAAACATAGGCCGACATGCACTTGAGTTAACTAATGTTAACTCAAGAGCATACTCACAACAAAGGAGGGTCACACGTAGGCTAGGGTTCCCTCATCGCAACGTCTCCTCTAGGAACATGACACATGGCATATGGACCTCAGACAAGGCCACCAACACAACCTCAAGGGGTGACTACCATCAACAAGGGTCCGCTCAACATATCCAAGCGTCCCACGAGTCATGTGGCTACTCAACATATGATCCAACGACAAGTTCTACTCTAATACATGGCGACTTGAATTGGACTCACTCTAAGACATATGAAAGTTATCTCCATCATCACAATCACACACACTCATGTGTAGCATATCACTTCGCACCTCTCCTTTGATGATTGCATTTGTTTTATCATGCATGGACGGCTTAGTATGATGCCTTGGAGTCCAGATTGGTAGATCTTTGCTTCATGTGACGGTGACATGGATAATTTCCGATCTCATTTGATATGGACTCTGACCCCTCAACAGTTCTATGGATGATTGAAAGCAATCCTGGTAATGCTGGCATGTCCTATCCTCATACAACAATCAAAATGAGTCCTTGGCACATTCCTTGATGACCTGGGCATATGTTGAGCCTCCTAACAGCCTAATTAGTTGATCTGGGATATTTCTGGGCAGTTCTGGTATTTGTTAGCCTCAAACAGCAACAGATCAAATCTGTCCCAGCCTTCAAACAACCATACATCAAGCAAATCCAAGTTTTGGTTTGTTCTGGGTACATTTTTGACAAGTTTATGCATCATACCAATGGTAAAGTGGCTAAAACTCAGACCTGTGCACTTCTGAGAATGAGTAGCAACAGTAAAAGTCTTTATTTGAGAAATAAATCCATGTTGATGGGCACATCCTAGGCGGTGAAATTAATTCTCAGCCCTATTTGATCCCCTAGTCATCAGTGATCTGGTTCTGGGCTAAATTTGAGGACAAACCTGTGTGTCAAAAGACAATTTTAGGCAATCTGAGCACTTTTGTGGACTAGATCAGCAGGAAGAACCATTTCTTCTTAAATCCTGGGCACTTTTCTACCCTTAATCAACATTAGACTTTGTTGTTGTTTACTAGTTATTATAGATAACAATGCGGTCCATGCATCTTTCAATAGCTTCCAAATTCGTACCATTTTCCTTTGTACATTACCCAATTAGGAAGTGAGCATTTGAGATTTCTGATCATTGGCACCTAGGATATTATTGATAATCTGCATTCTGAAGGGTAACGTTGCTAAGTGGAAAAAGAAAGAGGGAGATAAAGTTTCAGCTGGGGATGTACTTTTATGTTCTATCTTCTTTTAATGAAACTCCAAAGGTCAACTAATTTCGTTTACTACTTTTTTTATGTTCTATCTTCTTTCAAAGAAACTCCAAAGGTCAACTAATTTCCTTTCCTTGCTTATTTGGTAATGTTGCTGAAGAATGCTGATTGTTAAGAAATGGTTTTAGGATATAGCAATTGTCAATATGGAGAGTATGGAGGATGGCTATTTGGCAGAAAATGTCCATGGTGACGGATCAAAGTAAATTAAAGTTGGGGAGGTACACTCACAATCATTAAGAAATCTCTTTCTCAGTCTACAGTTGCAATTGTTATATTGAATTTTTTGCTTGGGTTTATTGTTGGCAAAGGAGTTCTAATTGTTACATCAATGTGTGAATGTGCTGGTGCATCTATATATTTTAACAGTTTGTGTATAGTGAACTGGTAGGGTTTATTCAAAATCTGGAAGGTTTTATTGTACTGGTTTTGAATCAGGTTATAGCAATTATGGTGGAAGATGAGGATGGCATTGCAAAATTGAGGGACTACACACCCTCGGCGCAGGGAGCCACCATTGACAAGGCTCCTTCAAAGGAAGCTTCTCCTCCACCACCTCCACTAAAAGAAGAGACTCCAAGCCCTGTTGTAACTCCTAAAACAGGGAACAGTGCAACATCTCCTGAAACAGAAGATTGCATTTTTGCTAGCCCTATTGCAAGAAAGATGGCAGAAGATCATTAGGTCAGTTTCTTACTTGTCATAGGCATTCTGCTAGTGATTGTACTTCTGTCATAGAAATAAGTACTTGATATTTGAATAATACTTTTATCATTTTATGGCTATCTGACTTATCTTGTTTGCGCGGCCGTGGGTCCACACTGTTTCCCACTATTTTCCAGGTTCTAATTTCAAGCATAAAAGGTACTGGCCCCAATGGACGCATTGTGAAGGCTAATATAGAGGATTATTTAGGTGAGTCTTTCTATTTCTGTTGTTGTTATTATTGTTTTTGTTAATACACAAGGGTTTTTATATGGTGCTCACTGGTAAAACCAGGCAGTTGACAGTAGCTGTCAGAATGTCCATTTAAATTGTTATCCTTTCTTTGTTTTGATCATTCTCTATTTAGTCTAATAAATCCCATCAATATATTCATTCCAGACTCTTTTTGACATTGCTACTGGCAAAAAGTAGAATACAGTAGTTGCAATATACAACATATTTACAAGCATTTGCTAGGTAGTTCTCCCGACAATGTTTAATCTCAGGAAGTTCAGTGGGCCTATTACTGGTTTTACTTGATCGTTCTGTTGAAACTAACTGACATCCAACACCCTGTGCTGTGCTCTTTATGGAACCCACCTTAAGATATCCATAGTTTAAATTCCTTTAGATAGACTGTACAAGTGACTAGGAATATGTTTAAACTCCAAGCCATATATTTTAGAAGATAATCCTGCAAGTGATTGTGTTTCACTTCCGAAACCACTAAATACATGAAAGCAATCCAGCCTCTATTACAAAAGTGAGCAATGTATGGTCAGAGCTTCAATTGAAATGCACAAAGCCTATTGAACTCTCCCCTAGACCTCCGGTTTCAATCGCAGCCTCTGGACTGCTTGGCTGATGAGATGAGGGCTTCCTGTTGGCAATCAGGGTGGGGTGCGAGCATAAGATGCAGAGTGCCTCCTATAATTCAATCCGTTCATGATCACTTTACACTTATATTTGAAACCTTAACAAAAGCAAAGACTAACTGCTCTAATAATGCCGCTGGAATTTTTAGATCTGTATGCTCACTTCATTTCTTGACTTGTGCAAACTTGTGTGTAGAGTGTTGAATATCTACAATTTGTTTTTTGAATCATGATCTATACTTTTTCTGCTGAACTTCAGCTCTTGGTTATTCATGGCATATATAGAGTATGATATGTTGATTGTTTTAAGAGTGTACAACATATACTTCAAGATTCTTGAGATAACTGTGCACAGTATAGTCATTTTTCTTTTATACTTATATTCCCTGGCACACTTTCTATGTTGATACTTGCATCTTTCCTATTGAACAATGAGTTGTTTGCTTCCGCATTTAAGTATTGAACTTGGACATCTGACAAGCTTGATATGTGTAGTGCATATGGATGGCTTAACCATAGAATTAACATGCCAAGATAGATCATTAGAGATTTGTGGAAGCTTGTGAACCTTTCAACTCTTTATGGGACCTTGTTTACTTGGAATCTCTCAGTTGTAAAATCTCAATGCATTTCCTGGAAGTGACAAATTTTTTTCGTGTAATCTTCTCACTTGCATTGTATAATTGTTGGCATTTTCTTCTCTTTTATGCAAGAAAAAATGATATGCAATCTCACATCCTTTCAAAACATATGTATATTTGGTAAACCATGCAATACATATTTGATTTTAAGATTTTAGTGTCACCGTGAACTAGTCTGCTTGCCTTGTGAGAATATTTATGACTTGTTAATTGAATTCATTATCTAGAAAGTTGTGGCAGAACTTTAACTTAATGTACATGTCACTATTAAAATTCAAGGAATATTGTAGTTGTAATCTTGGTGTATTTTGAAGCTCCATGAATCTAATACGATGGATTTTCACTTTGAGAAAAATCTTTGATGAAGATGCTTATGCCTTTCAAACTTTTGCAGAGTTGTCATTTTTGAAGTTGTGGTCTTTGATTTCTATGCTTTTGATCCTTGGACTTGCAACCTATATTGAATAATTTTTTCCGATACCTTGAATGAAAGCATCCTTTATATATATATTGAATAATTGTTACTGATACCTTGATTGAAAGTATCCTTTACATATCTATTGAATAATTGTTACCAATACCTTCAATGAAAGTATTCTTTATATATATATATATATTTTATGCAATGATTTTCCTCAAGAGAGGCTTCCAAGTCGACATTAGCATGAGAGGGGTGTATGTCCAAGCCAAGGTCTGCCAAGATGTAATATGAGTGGTCCTCCATGCCTACAATGTTGGGTGCTTCCTACATGTGGAGGTGTAAGATGAAAGGTCACACCCCACAACTATCATAGAATAACATCAAGTGTAATGTTGGAAGTGTAGAGTTCTCAATGAAATATGAAATGATGGAAATGTACATTTCTTTAGAAAATTCTAGTGCTAGAAATGCACATTCTTGTAGAAATGCACGTTCAGAGCATGTTCCTCGCCAACTGTGGGAACCATGCAATTTTGAGCAGTTAAATGAATCTGAACAACACTCCATTCGTCACTTACCAGAGGAGAAAGGGTAGGACAAAGAAAGAGGACCCAGATCTAGAGTATATAGACCTAGGGGATTAAGATTCTGACAAGAGCGAATCAGATTGTTACCTCGAGATGGACACATGTAAGAAAACTGAGTACGATGATAAGATTGCATTCCACCGCCTCATACATGTTTTGAATGGTCTGGCTGTATGCCAAAAGGAGGTTCTGAGTGCAATACACAAGTTACATGAAAAACCAGTAGTATCCACCCCTGAGGCAACTATCATGGGGCCACACTAGTTTGAATGTAGTAGATCCAAGATTCCCTTGGACCTTCTGTCACTGCTCGGGAAAGAGCTCTTGGCATTCTTACCAAGTGCACATCCTCTACAAATACCATCACAATCTACACGAAGGAGTATTGGAAGTCCTGTCACCATTGTCCTCAAATACTATTCAGAGATTCAAGAAGTAATTCAAATACTTATCTTTTTATGTTTTGTGGGGTTGCCTCCATCTGGATCTTTGCTTCCTTCTTGATATCTACTTCCTTTCCATGTCATGATAGTATCATGAACTTGTGTCTTTGAGCTTTTATCCATCCTGTAGCACTATGCACCCTTAAATGTGCACTAGTTTCATCATTGTGTCATCCTCAAGATCTCATACATAATCACGCATTCATTAGTATAATCTCTCAATAAGATTAAAAACATTATAACCCTAAATAATCTTAAACAAATATGGTCATAATCATTAATCAAACTATGAAACATAATATGCATAAAGCCTTGATTAGCTAAACTCAATTTTTCAGGAATAATCATTATCAACCATATGAAAGTATACTTATCTAAAATCTTGACACAAAGTAGGATTGTAACTCAATATAGGAAAACATACCTGGATTAGAATGCTTGCTAGTTATGTCTAACATACCCAAACAATATCTTCTTTGTTCTCTTCAATGATTTAGAGACCTTGTGCTAGTAACCTGCATATCTCATAAGTTAAGCACAGTAGAACCAAATCATACATACCTCGTAAGTAGTGCTTTTATGTGAACAAAGACTATGGATGAGTCTTTGTCTTCATGTCATCATGGTCATGTATTCTTGATCTAGAACTTGATTTGTCTTTTTTGGTGTACCTTTTGTTAAAATTGCAGGTTATGTACATTTTATCACATATAACAACCTTGATGCAAGAACATGTAAACAATTGTATTGCAAAATTTAAATTTAAACTGATTTAAAACATAAATAACATAATTTTCATCTCTTTCAACTTAATGCTCCATTTAGTCACTGCATTAATGTTGGTCCTTGAGAATCATCAAATGCTAAGTTCAGAAAAATAAAATAAATGAACTGTAGTAAAATAAACATGTACTGCATTAAAGAATTAAAACAACCATTTGGATTCAACTTATACTCAGATAGTTTTGATCTTGTCACTGAAAGGACAAGTCAAACTAGGTAAACCATATACGTACCTTAAGAGAGAGAAGGTTCAGGTAGAATAAAACATACCTCAAGTTCTTCAATTAAAATGACAGTAGTAAGAAAGACACACAGGTGCTGCAGACTACGAAGGTCAAGCATGTAAGCAAACCCTCACTTACAGAGATCAATTACAGTGAAGAGAAATCAACCAGTGAAGGAGCTGGTCGTGAGATAGAGAAACTGTGAGACTGCTGAATGCGTGAAGAGAAACCCGTGATAGGGATACAGTCATGAAGGAGATCACCATGAAGAGAAACCCGTGAAAGGGATACAGCCGTGAAGGAGATCACCGTGAGGATAAAGCCGTGGAGTGAAATCCAAATAGGAGCAGACCTCACATGCTACAGCCGGAATAGAAATGATATGGCAAAAATAGAAAAGCGGTGAAGGAGATCACAGCTGTGAAGAAGATCACCGTGAGGATAAAGCCGTGGAGTGAAATCCAAATAGGAGCAGACCTCACATGCTACAGCCGGAATAGAAATGATATGGCAAAAATAGAAAAGCCGTGAAGGAGATCACAGCCGTGAAGAAGATCACCGTGAGGATAAAGCCGTGGAGTGAAATCCAAATAGGAGCAGACCTCACATGCTACAACCGGAATAGAAATGATATGGCAAAAATAGAAAAGCCGTGAAGGAGATCACAACCGTGAAGGAGAGACAGTCGTGAAATCCAAGCAGACCCGACAATATTACCCGAGAGAAACAAAAAAACGAAAAGTGAAGTGTGAGCTCACGTAAGATATAAGAATCATAAGTTTTGTAAGGTTTATATAGATTGAGAGTTAACAACCTTAGGTTAGAATAGGGATAAAATAAAAATAAATAAAATAATAAGAAAAGAGAGGTCAAAGGATAAAGTACCAATGGTCCAATGTATTAATAGGATAAAACTTAAATGGACAAATAAATAATAATAAAATAATAAAACTTTATTAATAAAATCACAAAGTCTTTATTAATAAAATCATAAAGATTTTATTAATAAGACTAAAATAAATAATTAATGAATTTATCATAAAGTGAAAAATCAAAGGTCCAACATAAAGTAAATAGACCAAAAACATAAGTGGGACAAGGCCCTATAACAAAACATAATACATGGTCCAATGGTCTTTAATAAACCCTTAGGTAAAAAAAATACTCCATAAAGTAGGAGTCATCATAGTCAAAGGTGCATACAAGTGAGAGTGCTAGGATCAAGTAAGAATAGGACCATGGGTCAACAACCACAAGATCAAAGTGGACAAGCAATCAAATAGAACCAACAAGACCAAAGACTTTTCTCTCTCTTAAGATACATAGTTTATATATTTTTGTCATCACTGTATAAGGGAGAAGATCCAAACGGATGGTGCAATCCTTTTGTCCTTAACACTGCTCCTAAGAGTTAGATACTAGGGACATCGTCAAGGGGTGGCCAGTCCCTTGAGAAGCAATCTAGCAATAACCGATTAGGAGAGGGGACAACAATATCTTCCATTCTCAATGAATGGCTTTCAGCTCAAGGCTGAACCTCAGTCCTAGACTGGGACATGTTGATCAACCATCTGGTCTATGACCAGGATCTCCATTCTCCCAGAGAATGGTCCTCAGCCTCAAGCTGAGCATTGAGTCCTAGGCTGAATGTTGATCAACCATCTTCAGGACCTAGGATGTCTCTGTCTCAACCTGCAGGATCTGCTTGGTCATCGTGACCAAGAAACCGTCTGGTTCTAGACCAGAATACCCTAGAGACAAATAGGGGCCCTAGCCACATGCTAGCAGTGTTACCCGGAAACGCGTTTCTGGACCTCGGAAACGAGTTTCCTCGTCCCCACGCGTTTCCGAAACGAGGAAACTAGATTGGGGTCGTTTCCTTGTTGTACCCAAAATTGGAAACGACTGGAAACGCAAGGGGACGTCGTTTCCTTTGAATCTGGAAATGTGGGTCGAGTTTCCGGCATCCAACGGCCCTAAATTTGATGTGTGGCAGCATCTAAGCTGTCGGATCTCCTTTCCCTCCAATAGCGTTGACCCTCTCATGGAATTTCTCTTGTCATTTCGGCGGGTTTTCTAGTTCACGTTGCGTCGAGGTAGAGGTGCAGCAGCTTGAATCTGAGGGAGGCCGCGTCCATTGCTCCGGGCATTGGTGCTGTGTAGAGGCCACGAGTGGTGTGCAGAGGTCGCGGGTGTTTTGCAGAGGCAAAGGCCGTGAGTGTTGTGCAGAGGTAGAGGCCGCGGGTGCTGTGCAGAGGCCGCGGAGGTTGTGCAGAGGCCACGAAGGACGTGGGTGTTGTGCAGAGGCCGCAAAGGCTGTGGGCGTTGTGCAGAGGCGGTGGGTGTTGTCCGAGTGTTGGGCAGAGGCCAACGGTGCTGCGTCCAAGCTAACCGGAGCACGCTCGAGCTCGAATTTTAAACTTTAAACTTTAAAATTTTTAATTCTCAATACATTTAAAAATTAAAAATATGAATGGTGAAGCAAAGTTTCAAAGTTTTACTTTTAAGTTTTAAGTTTTCGGGTTTGAACTTTTAACTTTAAGTCCCTCTATGATGTGATTTTCATTTATTAATGTATCTTGGAATGAATCATTCATGTATCTTGGAATGATTATGAATCATTGAATTCAATGAATTGTGATTTTCTGATTTAGTGATTTATGAATATGATGTTAGTGGTTTACTATTTACTGTTTAGTAGTTTATATGATGATAAGCACAATATTGAATACATGATGTTACTTTGTTAGTGTTATTGTTTTGTTGCTAATTACTATTAAATTTTAATCTTTAAAATCTTAAAGTAGTAACTTTTAATTTTGTATTATTCTCGGTGGGGTCCCCTGTGTTTAAGACCCTGACGTATCCGTCGACGTTTCCTAAAATTTGGGGGGTACTTCTGCATATGATGTTTCTGCGTTTCCTCGCTCCCGCGTCCCCGCGTACCGGAAACTTGGGGGAACATTGCATGCTAGGAACTTTGCCATGGCATCAACCTGCTTGGTCCTCGACCAAGAACCCCTGGACTCTGCGTGGTTAACTTGACCAGGAACCCTAGTTAACTGACTAGGGTACCATTCTCTCTGAGAATGGGTCTCGCAGCTGCACTAAAAATCAACACCTTTCATGTTATCAGACAACATCATCCTAGGGTTTCTTCTTATTTGGAAACCCCAATTTTCAATCTCCTTCCTCCCACAACATTTTGATGGAAGATTAATATCTATGATGAATGGATTCCAAATCCACATTCAAAGTTTCCAATGTTGCATCAGGTGTCTCCAACATTGCATCAGGTGTGCCATACCTAAAAAACTGAAAACCCTAAGTGAGAGCTTCTTCTTCCTCTTCTTAGATTTTCGCCGTTCAGCTATTTCAGATGTGCCTTATTATTTCTGGTGTATCTCTGAAATTTCAGATCCTCAGGGTCTGAAACTTAGCTCTATGGTGTCCTGACATGTCATCTTTCCAACCCCACATATTTGAGCTTCGTTAGATTCTCCATGAGAGAGATATGCTAAGTTTCCCAACATTATCTGTTTATGGGATGAAACAACATAGCGAACTTGTACGGAGTGCCACGTGTCACTGTTTCAGCTTCGGCCTTTGATAATCGGACCTGTGAAACTGCAGTCCGTTTCCTAATTGTCACTTTTTACGGAATTCCATTTGGAGCTTCCCAGCCCGAGATATGACCGTTTTTCCTAGGTCACATGTTTAGGGCTGCATTCTGGAAGAGGCAAAAACCCTAACTTGTATGGATCATATCTCACAAAGTATAACAAATTTAAGGCTGAAACTCGGACACAAGGTACAAGAACATGTAATATTCGGCTTGTCTAAGTTTTAAATCTCGAACCTTCGCCAAAAGTGATTTATAGCGAAAGTTCCACGATGACTAGGTTTTGCTATACAAAGCCCTAGCTTTCAAATTGTTGCAAGTGAAACAAGTGTCGTATACCATGTTAGGATCACTGAAAGAATAACAAGCACAACATAAACACAAGAGACACAATGTATCCTTGGAAACCCTCATGGGGTAAAAAACCCAACAAAACTTTCTCAATATAGATGGCCAAAAGTACAAAGATGAAATCCCCAAACAAGAGCTCCTTCTCCTTCACAGATCTCTCTCTCTCTCTCTCCCCTAATGCGCAATCCACAAGTGAGTGTGTGTCCAAATGAGGAGCTCGACACTTGTATTTACACGTTAACTTTCATTTGACATTTACCCTAACTAGGTTGGCCCCTAACAAATTAACCTAATTCTGACTAGGCCGACTTTACTAGGGGACTTAAACACCCCACTACAATTGAATCAAGGGGATTTACTGCTCCGACTTACATGGGAGGATTTACCTCACTGACTTTACATGATCAAGTACAATAATGACATCCCGACGGAGGAATAAAACATCTCCGAATAAATTACAATAGAATATTCTTCAAAGTTACAATATTTAAACAAGAAAGAGCATATCTAGGTGAAGATGTCACAATATTTAAACACAAGCACTTTGTTTGAGTGTTTACATGATATTTTATGGGTTAAATTTTCCAGTAATTAGCGTGAATTGCTAGAGAGACTTGTGGAGCGTCATTGTCATTGGGTTTCGTAGCCAAGAATCAAGTGGAATGTGGATAATTTGTTAAATATTTAGTTGTATGATCATGATATGACTCGAGCGGTTGACTTTTGGTTCAATGGTGTCGTAGAAGGTTATGCTATAAAATTTACGGGGGAATGTCATCAGTCTTTAACCAAAGCGCTATCATTTTTCAACAAAGGACTATATGGAAGATTCATTGAAGAGACACCTACGTGGATATTGATGGTGGAACAGGGTATTCTCCCAGGCCCTGGTAAGATGGAATTGTAATCTTTGCGTGGGGGTGAAACACTATGAAGACCTGATGATGGAGCCGACAACACAAGCTACTTGAAATATTGGCAATCGCAGATGTAGTGGATATTGAAAGTGAATGACAGACATGACAACGAAAGTGGACAGAGATTACAAGAAATTGTGGTAGGGACAAATAGAAAATATCACACCAGCTAACAGTCCCTTATAAGAAGGTAGTGTCCCTGTTGCTCTTGGCATTCTTACCAAGTGCACATCCTCTACAAATACCATCACAGTCTACATGGAGTACTGGAAGTACTGTCATCATTGTCCTTAATGATGGAGGAGGTCTATAGTGTAGATGAGCAAGTCTTCTGTGCCACAGCTTACACAAATTGGCAGAATCATTTACCAATACCAGGATCACTAAAAGAATGGCAAAGCACAGAAAAAAAATGAGTGTGGAGCTCGTTTAACCATGATGATAAGAAAAATCATCTCCCAACCATAGACAAAACTATTTGTCTCCCCCAAGCTCAGACCTTCAATATAGAACGATGTACATCCATATGTAATTTCACCCCAAGGTTTACATTTATTTTTTCAAGTGTTTTACATGACCAAATACATTGACATCTTGTCCCATAGGAGATACAATAACAAGATGAAATACAATAAGAATAACTTCTGAAGTTGCACTATTTCCAACAATCCCTCTCAACAAGGAAGGTATTCTTCGAACACTGTATTCTAATTTTATTCTATCTTTGGTCGACCTATGAGGTGATGCCCCACGCAGTTACTACCCCAACATTCCCCCTTGGCAATGGAATGCCCCAACTTGGATTACATGTAATGGCAACTAAAATTCCCATCAACCCTCCCCATTTTATTTTCTCTTCTTGGTAACCTAGTCAATTATGGAATTCCTCAAGAAGAGAGTTGATGTGCAACATCTTCGTCCTTTTAAAACATTCTCAATCATGATATAGAATACAATGCAATGCTGATAGTAGGTCTACCATAGAGATGACCAAACCGAAAAAAAGGTGTACAAAAATAATACTAGTAGTTATTAGAATACGGGAGCCCACGATGTTGAAGCGAACAAATGCCTGAGAAGATTAGTAAATCTGCAACGCAGATGTTACAAATTCTACTCCACCGTGGATGGAATTGTGATGCAATCTCTTAGAGAAATGCAACAAACAGGGAATTCATGGGCAAGAAAAATGAAGTGGTAGTTTAACTAGGTATGTAATAACGAATGTGAGAGTTGATGTGCAGCACTGATAGCGAAAGTCTAGAAAATTCATGAAGCCATATGAGGTCATAGTAAGGCAAATGCAAGAAGCGAAGAAGTAAAAGGAAGAAGATTTTGCACATTGACTCTCTTCTTGATGAATCCAGTCATTGACTAGGTTATCAAATGAGGCTACCAAGAAGAGAAAATAAAATGGGAAGGGTTGATGGGATGTCCCCCTTGTTGTCCTAACAAGCACAAAAGAATTAGTGTGGTGCATCATTCCACCATAAGGAGAAAGGATAAAAAGTACTCACCACTCTTTTTTAGGGTAAAATAAAGAAAATCTAGAAAAAAGAACAAGAGCAAGAAGAGAATACGGAAGGACATCATTTTAATTAGTGTTCACAATTGATTAACTATCATTGACCTGGCTAATGTTTATAGCAGCATAACCAGGATCCTTAAAAGAATGGCAAAGCACATAAACAAAATGAGTGTGGAGCTCATTTAACCATGATGATAAGAACAATCATCTCCCAACCATAGACAAAACTATTTGTCTGCCCCGAGCTCAAACCTTCCAATAGAGAACGATGTACATCCAGATAGTAGTAGCGCAAACCTTAGAAAACATGAGAGTTACTTCTCCAATAGTGGAGAACCCCAAAAACTTACTCTCTTACATCGTTCTAGAGTGAAGGAATGAACCTCTCTTGGCTAGAGCGAACATGCTTGAGTCAAAGACCAAATGAGAGGTCGAACACTCTATTTATACACGTCAAATGGTTATTGTTTCCGTGACTGGGCCGACCTAACTTTCCCCAACTAGGCCGACCTGACTGGGGCATTTCTGCCTATCGTTTGGGTCAAATTGCCCAATATTTTAGGGCAGTTCACCCACTGGGCCAACTTGTCTTGGCGGAATACAAAAAATTACATTTAATATATCTTTTCTTTGTGATGTCACCCCAAGATTTACATTGACTCTTTCAAGTGTTTTACATGAGCAAATACATTGACATCTTGTCCCATAGGAGGTACAATAACAAGACGAAATACAATAAGAATAACTTCCGAAGTTGCACTATTTCCAACACTCCCTCTCAACAAGGAAGGTATTTTTCGAACACTGTATCCTAATCTTATTCTACCTTTGGTTGACCTATCAGGTGATGCCCCAAGTAGCTACTATTCCAACATTCCGTCTTGGCCATGGAATGCCCCAAGTTGCATTACATGTAATGGCAACTAAAATTCCCATCAACCCTTCCCATTTTATCTTCTCTTCTTGGTAACCTAGTCAATTATGGGATTCCTCAAGAAGAGAGTTGATGTGCAACATCTTCATCCTTTTAAAACATTCTCAATCATGATATAGAATACAATGCAATGCTGATAGTAGGTCTACGATATAGATGACCAAACCGAAAATAGGTGTACAAAAATAATACTAGTAGTTATTAGAATACGGGAGCCCACGATGTTGCAACGAACAGATGCACGAGAAGATTAGTAAATCTGCAACGCAGATGTTACAAATTCTACTCCAAAGTGGATGGAATTGTGATGCAATCTCCTAGAGAAATGCAACAAACAGGGAATTCCATGGGAAAGAAAAATGAAGTGGTACATTAACTAGGGATGTAATAACGAATGTGAGAGTTGATGTGCGGCATTGATAGCGAAAGTCTAGAAAATTCATGAAGCCATATGAGGTCATAGCATGGCAAATGCAAGAAGGGAAGAAGTAGAAGGAAGAAGATGTTGCACATTGATTCTCTTCTTCATGACTCCAGTCATTGACTAGGTTATCAAATGATTCTACCAAAAAGAGAAAATAAAATGGGAAAAGATGATGGGAAGTCCTCCTTGCTGTCCTAACAATATGGCACACAAGAATTAGTGTGGTGCATCATTCGACCATAAGGAGAAATGATAGAAAGTACTCACCAGTCTTTTTTAGTGTAAAATAAAGAAAATCTAGAAGAAAGAACAAGAGCAACAAATGAATACGGAAGGATACCATTTTAATTACTGTTTACAATTGATTAACTATCATTGACCTTTTTAATATTTATAGCAGCATAACCAGGATCACTAAAAGAATGGCAAAGCACATAAACAAAATGAGTGTGGAGCTCGTTTAACCATGATGATAAGAACAATCATCTCCCAACCATAGACAAAGCTATTTGTCTCCCCCGAGCTCAGACCTTCGAATAGAGAACGATGTACATCCAGATAGTAGTAGCGCAAACCCTAGAAAACAGGAGAGAAACTTCTCAAATAGTGGAGAACCCCCAAAAATCTGTCTCTTAACTGTAGTAGCGAACCTCTCTTGGCTAGAGCGAACATGCTTGAGTGAATGACCAAATGAGAGGCGGAAGACTCTATTTATACAAGTCAAATGGTGATTGTTTCCCTTACTGGCTCGACCTAACTTTCCCTAACTAGGCCGACTTGACTGGGGTGTTTCTGCTCACTGTTTGGTGCAAATTTCCCACTATTTTGGGGCAGTTTCCTACTCGGCCAACTTGTCTTGGGGGAATACAAAAAAAATACATTTAATAAATCTTTTCTTTGTGATTCCACCCCAAGATTTACATTGACTCTTTCAAGTGTTTTACATGACCAAATACATTGACATCTTGTCCCATTGGAGGTACAATAACAAGATGAAATACAATGAGAATAACTTCCGAAGTTGCACTATTTCCAACACTCCCTCTCAACAAGGAAGGTATTCTTCGAACACTGTATTGTAATCTTTTTCTATCTTTGGTCGACCTATGAGGTGATGCCCTACGCAGCTACTATTCCAACATTCCCTCTTGGCCATGGACTGCCCCAAGTCGCATTACATGTAATAGCAACTAAAATTCCCATCAACCCTTCCCATTTTATTTTCTCTTCTTGGTAACCTAGTCAATTATGGGATTCATCAAGAAGAGAGTTGATGTACAACATCTTCGTCCTTTTAAAACATTCTCAGTCATGAAATAGAATACAATGCAATGCTGATAGTAGGTACACCATATAGATGACCAAACCGAAAAAAGGTGTACAAAAATAATACTAGTAGTTATTAGAATACGGGAGCCCACGATGTTGCAACGAATAGATGCATGAGAAGATTAGTAAATCTGCAACGCAGAGGTTACAAATTCTACTCCACCGTGGATGGAATTGTGATGCAATCTCTTTGAGAGCAACAAACAGGGAATTGCATGGACAATAAAAATGAAGTGGTAGTTTAGCTAGGGATGTAATAACGGATGTGAGAGTTGATGTGCGGCAATGATAGCGAATATCTAGAAAATTCATGAAGCCATATGAGTTCATAGCAAGGCAAATGCAAGAAGGGAAGAAGTAGAAGTAAGAAGATGTTGCACATTGACTCGCTGCTTGATGAATCCAGTCATTGACTAGGTTTTCAAATGAGGCCACCAAGAAGAGAAAATCAAATGGGAAGGGTTGATGGGAAGTCGTCCTTGCTGTCCTAACAATATGGCACACAAGAATTAGTGTGGTGCATCATTCGACCATAAGGAGAAAGGATAGAAAGTACTCACCACTATTTTTTAGGGTAAAATAAAGAAAATCTAGAAGAAAGAACAAGAGCAACAAATGAATACGGAAGGACGCCATTTTAATTAGTGTTTACAATTGATTAACTATCATTGACCTTTTTAATGTTTATAGCAGCATAACCAGGATCACTAAAAGAATGGCAAAGCACATAAACAAAATGAGTGTGGAGCTCGTTTAACCATGATGATAAAAACAATCATCTCCCAACCATAGACAAAGCTATTTGTCTCCCCCGAGCTCAGACCTTCCAATAGAGAAAGATGTACATCCAGATAGTAGTAGCGCAAACCCTAGAAAATAGGAGAGTAACTTCGCAAATAGTGGAGAACCCCCAAAAATCTGTCTCTTAACTGTAGTAGCGAACCTCTCTTGGCTAGAGCGAACATGCTTGAGTGAATGACCAAATGAGAGGCCGAAGACTCTATTTATACAAGTCAAATGGTGATTGTTTACCTTACTGGGTCGACCTAGCTTTCCCTAACTAGGCCGAATTGACTGGGGTATTTCTGCTCACTGTTTGGTGCAAATTTCCCTCTATTTTGGGGCAGTTTCATACTCGACCGACTTGTCTTGGGGGAATACAAAAAAATACATTTAATAAATCTTTTCTTTGTGATTCCACCCCAAGATTTACATTGGCTCTTTCAAGTATTTTACATGACCAAATACATTGACATCTTGTCCCATTGGAGGTACAATAACAAGATGAAATACAATAAGAATAACTTCCGAAGTTGCACTATTTCCAACACTCCCTCTCAACAAGGAAGGTATTCTTCGAACACTGTATTGTAATCTTTTTCTATCTTTGGTCGACCTTTGAGGTGATGCCCTACGCAGCTACTATTCCAACATTCCCTCTTGGCCATGGAATGCCCCAAGTCGCATTACATGTAATGGCAACTAAAATTCCCATCAACCCTTCCCATTTTATTTTCTCTTCTTGGTAACCTAGTCAATTATGGGATTCCTCAAGAAGAGAGTTGATGTGCAACATCTTCGTCCTTTTAAAACATTCTCAGTCATGAAATAGAATACAATGCAATGCTGATAGTAGGTACACCATATAGATGACCAAACCGAAAAAAGGTGTACAAAAATAATACTAGTAGTTATTAGAATACGGGAGCCCACGATGTTGCAACGAATAGATGCACGAGAAGATTAGTAAATCTGCAACGCAGATGTTACAAATTCTACTCCAGCGTGGATGGAATTGTGATGCAATCTCTTTGAGAAATGCAACAAACAGGGAATTGCATGGACAATAAAAATGAAGTGGTAGTTTAGCTAGGGATGTAATAACGGATGTGAGAGTTGATGTGCGGCAATGATAGCGAATGTCTAGAAAATTCATGAATCCATATGAGTTCATAGCAAGGCAAATGCAAGAAGGGAAGAAGTAGAAGTAAGAAGATGTTGCACATTGACTCGTTGCTTGATGAATCCAGTCATTGACTAGGTTTTCAAATGAGGCCACCAAGAAGAGAAAATCAAATGGGAAGGGTTGATGGGAAGTCGTCCTTGCTGTCCTAACAATATGGCACACAAGAATTAGTGTGGTGCATCATTCGACCATAAGGAGAAAGGATAGAAAGTACTCACCACTATTTTTTAGGGTAAAATAAAGAAAATCTAGAAGAAAGAACAAGAGCAAGAAATGAATACGGAAGGACACCATTTTAATTAGTGTTTACAATTGATTAACTATCATTGACCTTTTTAATGTTTATAGCAGCATAACGAGGATCACTAAAAGAATGGCAAAGCACATAAACCAAATGAGTGTGGAGCTCGTTTAACCATGATGATAAAAACAATCATCTCTCAACCATAGAAAAAGCTATTTGTCTCCCCCGAGCTCAGACCTTCCAATAGAGAACGATGTAAATCCAGATAGTAGTAGCGCAAACCCTAGAAAACAGGAGAGTAACTTCGCAAATAGTGGAGAACCCCCAAAAATCTGTCTCTTAACTGTAGTAGCGAACCTCTCTTGGCTAGAGCGAACATGCTTGAGTGAATGACCAAATGAGAGGCCGAAGACTCTATTTATACAAGTCAAATGGTGATTGTTTCCCTTACTGGGTCGACCTAGCTTTCCCTAACTAGGCCGACTTGACTGGGGTATTTCTGCTCACTGTTTGGTGCAAATTTCCCGCTATTTTGTAGCAGTTTCCTACTCGGCCGAGTTGCCTTGGGAGAATACAAAAAAATACATTTAATAAATCTTTTCTTTGTGATTCCACCCCAAGATTTACATTGACTCTTTCAAGTATTTTACATGACCAAATACATTGACATCTTGTCCCATCGGAGGTACAATAACAAGATGAAATACAATAAGAATAACTTCCGAAGTTGCACTATTTCCAACACTCCCTCTCAACAAGGAAGGTATTCTTCGAACACTGTATTGTAATCTTTTTCTATCTTTGGTCGACCAATGAGGTGATGCCCTACGCAGCTACTATTCCAACATTCCCTCTTGGCCGTGGAATGCCCCAAGTCGCATTACATGTAATGGCAACTAGAATTCCCATCAACCCTTCCCATTTTATTTTCTCTTCTTGGTAACCTAGTCAATTATGGGATTCCTCAAGAAGAGAGTTGATGTGCAACATCTTCGTCCTTTTAAAACATTCTCAGTCATGAAATAGAATACAATGCAATGCTGATAGTAGGTACACCATATAGATGACCAAACCGAAAAAAGGCGTACAAAAATAATACGAGTAGTTATTAGAATACGGGAGCCCACGATGTTGCAACGAATAGATGCATGAGAAGATTAGTAAATCTGCAATGCAAATGTTACAAATTCTACTCCAGCGTGGATGGAATTGTGATGCAATCTCTTTGAGAAATGCGACAAACAGGGAATTGCATGGACAATAAAAATGAAGTGGTAGTTTAGCTAGGGATGTAATAACGTATGTGAGAGTTGATGTGCGGCAATGATAACGAATGTCTAGAAAATTCATGAAGCCATATGAGTTCATGGCAAGGCAAATGCAAGAAGGGAAGAAGTAGAAGTAAGAAGATGTTGCACATTGACTCGCTGCTTGACGAATCCAGTCATTGACTAGGTTTTGAAATGAGGCCACCAAGAAGAGAAAAGCAAATGGGAAGGGTTGATGGGAAGTCGTCCTTGCTATCCTAACAATATGGCACACAAGAATTAGTGTGGTGCGTCATTCGACCATAAGGAGAAAGGATAGAAAGTACTCACCACTATTTTTTAGGGTAAAATAAAGAAAATCTAGAAGAAAGAACAAGAGCAACAAATGAATACGGAAGGACACCATTTTAATTAGTGTTTACAATTGATTAACTATCATTGACCTTTTTAATGTTTATAGGAGCATAACCAGGATCACTAAAAGAATGGCAAAGCACATAAACAAAATGAGTGTGGAGCTCGTTTAACCATGATGATAAAAACAATCATCTCCCAACCATAGGCAAAGCTATTTGTCTCACCTGAGCTCAGACCTTCCAATAGAGAACGATGTACATCCAGATAGTAGGAGCGCAAACTCTAGAAAACAGGAGAGTAACTTCTCCAATAGTGGAGAACCCCCAAAAATCTGTCTGTTAACTGTAGTAGCGAACTTCTCTTGGCTAGAGCGAACATGCTTTAGTGAATGACCAAATGAGAGGCCGAAGACTCTATTTATACAAGTCAAATGGTGATTGTTTCCCTTACTGGGTCGACCTAGCTTTCCCTAACTAGGCCGACTTGACTGGGGTATTTCTGCTCACTGTTTGGGGCAAATTTCCCGCTATTTTGGGGCAGTTTCCTACTCGGCCGACTTGTCTTGGGGGAATACAAAAAAATACATTTAATAAATCTTTTCTTTGTGATTCCACCCCAAGATTTACATTGACTCTTTCAAGTGTTTTACATGAGCAAATACATTGACATCTTGTCCCATTGTAGGTACAATAACAAGATGAAATACAATAAGAATAACTTCCGAAGTTGCACTATTTCCAACACTCCCTCTAAACAAGGAAGGTATTCTTCGAACACTGTATTGTAATCTTTTTCTATCTTTGGTCGACCTATGAGGTGATGCCCTACGTAGCTACTATTCCAACATTCCCTCTTGGCCATGGAATGCCCCAAGTCGCATTACATGTAATGGCAACTAAAATTCCCATCAACCCTTCCCATTTTATTTTCTCTTCTTGGTAACCTAGTCAATTATGGGATTCCTCAAGAAGAGAGTTGATGTGCAACATCTTCGTCCTTTTAAAACATTCTCAGTCATGAAATAGAATACAATGCAATGCTGATAGTAGGTACACCATATAGATGACCAAACCGAAAAAAGGTGTACAAAAATAATACTAGTAGTTATTAGAATACGGGAGCCCACGATGTTGCAACGAATAGATGCATGAGAAGATTAGTAAATCTGCAACGCAGATGTTACAAATTCTACTCCACCGTGGATGGAATTGTGATGCAATCTCTTTGAGAAATGCAACAAACAGGGAATTGCATGGACAATAAAAATGAAGTGGTACTTTAGCTAGGGATGTAATAACGGATGTGAGAGTTGATGTGCGGCAATGATAGCGAATGTCTAGAAAATTCATGAAGCCATATGTGTTCATAGCAAGGCAAATGCAAGAAGGGAAGAAGTAGAAGTAAGAAGATGTTGCACATTGACTCGTTGCTTGATGAATCCAGTCATTGACTAGGTTTTCAAATGAGGCCACCAAGAAGAGAAAATCAAATGGGAAGGGTTGATGGGAAGTCGTCCTTGCTGTCCCAAGAATATGGCACACAAGAATTAGTGTGGTGCATCATTCGACCATAAGGAGAAAGGATAGAAAGTACTCACCACTATTTTTTAGGGTAAAATAAAGAAAATCTAGAAGAAAGAACAAGAGCAACAAATGAATACGGAAGGACACCATTTTAATTAGTGTTTACAATTGATTAACTATCATTGACCTTTTTAATGTTTATAGCAGCATAACCAGGATCACTAAAAGAATGGCAAAGCACATAAACAAAATGAGTGTGGAGCTCGTTTAACCATGATGATAAAAACAATCATCTCCCAACCATAGACAAAGCTATTTGTCTCCCCCGAGCTCAGACCTTCCAATAGAGAACGATGTACATCCAGATAGTAGTAGCGCAAACCCTAGAAAACAGGAGAGTAACTTCTCAAATAGTGGAGAACCCCCAAAAATATGTCTCTTAACTGTAGTAGCGAAACTCTCTTGGCTAGAGCGAACATGCTTGAGCGAATGACCAAATGAGAGGCCGAAGACTCTATTTATACAAGTCAAATGGTGACTGTTTCCCTTACTGGGTCGACCTAACTTTCCCTAACTAGGCCGACTTGACTGGGGTATTTCTGCTCACTGTTTGGTGCAAATTTCCCGCTATTTTGGGGCAGTTTCCTACTCGGCCGACTTGTCTTGGGGGAATACAAAAAAATGCATTTAATAAATCTTTTCTTTTTGATTCCACCCCAAGATTTACATTGACTCTTTCAAGTGTTTTACATGACGAAATACATTGACAACTTGTCCCATTGGAGGTACAATAACAAGATGAAATACAATAAGAATAACTTCCGAAGTTGCACTATTTCCAACCCTCCCTCTCAACAAGGAAGGTGTTCTTCGAACACTGTATTGTAATCTTTTTCTATCTTTGGTCAACCTATGAGGTGATGCCCTACGCAGCTACTATTCCAACATTCCCTCTTGGCCATGGAATGCCCCAAGTCGCATTACATGTAATGGCAACTAAAATTCCCATCAACCCTTCCCATTTTATTTTCTCTTCTTGGTAACCTAGTCAATTATGGTATTCCTCAACAAGAGAGTTGATGTGCAACATCTTCGTCCTTTTAAAACATTCTCAGTCATGAAATAGAATACAATGCAATGCTGATAGTAGGTACACCATATAGATGACCAAACCGAAAAAAGGTGTACAAAAATAATACTAGTAGTTATTAGAATACGGGAGCCCACGATGTTGCAACGAATAGATGCATGAGAAGATTAGTAAATCTGCAACGCAGATGTTACAAATTCTACTCCACCGTGGATGGAATTGTGATGCAATATCTTTGAGAAATCCAACAAACAGGGAATTGCATGGACAATAAAAATGAAGTGGTAGTTTAGCTAGGGATGTAATAACAGATGTTAGAGTTGATGTGCGGTAATGATAGCGAATGTCTAGAAAATTCATGAAGCCATATGAGTTCATAGCATCGCAAATGCAAGAAGGGAAGAAGTAGAAGTAAGAAGATGTTGCACATTGACTCGGTGCTTGATGAATCCAGTCATTGACTAGGTTTTCAAACGAGGCCACCAAGAAGAGAAAATCAAATGGGAAGGGTTGATGGGAAGTCGTCCTTGCTGTCCTAACAATATGGCACACAAGAATTAGTGTGGTGCATCATTCGACCATAAGGAGAAAGAATAGTAAGTACTCACCACTATTTTTTAGGGTAAAATAAAGAAAATCTAGAAGAAAGAACAAGAGCAACAAATGAATACGGAAGGACACCATTTTAATTAGTGTTTACAATTGCTTAACTATCATTGACCTTTTTAATGTTTATAGCAGCATAACCAGGATCACTAAAAGAATGGCAAAGCACATAAACAAAATGAGTGTGGAGCTCGTTTAACCATGATGATAAGAACAATCATTTCCCAACCATAGACAAAGCTATTTGTCTCCCCCGAGCTCAGACCATCCAATAGAGAACGATGTACATCCAGATAGTAGTAGCGCAAACCGTAGAAAACATGAGAGTAACTTCTCAAATAGTGGAGAACCCCCAAAAATCTGTCTCTTAACTGTAGTAGCGAACCTCTCTTAGCTAGAGCGAACATGCTTGAGTGAATGACCAAATAAGAGGCCGAAGACTCTATTTATACAAGTCAAATGGTGATTGTTTCCCTTACTGGGTCGACCTAACTTTCCCTAACAAGGCCGACTTGATTGGGGTATTTCTGCTCACTGTTTGGTGCAAATTTCCCACTATTTTTGGGCAATTTCCTACTCGGCCGACTTGTCTTGGGGGAATACAAAAAAGTACATTTAATAAATCTTTTCTTTGTGATTCCACCCCAAGATTTACTTTGACTCTTTCAAGTGTTTTACATGACCAAATACATTGACATCTTGTCCCATTGGAGGTACAATAACAAGATGAAATACAATAAGAATAACTTCCGAAGTTGCACTATTTCCAACACTCCCTCTCAACAAGGAAGGTATTCTTCGAACACTGTATTGTAATCTTGTTCTATCTTTTGTCGACCTATGAGGTGATTCCCTACGCAGCTACTATTCCAACATTCCCTCTTGGCCATGGAATGCCCCAAGTCGCATTGCATGTAATGGCAACTAAAATTCCCATCAACCCTTCCCATTTTATTTTCTCTTCTTGGTAACCTAGTCAATTATGGGATTCCTCAAGAAGAGAGTTGATGTGCAACATCTTCGTTCTTTTAAAACATTCTCAGTCATGAAATAGAATACAAGGCAATGCTGATAGTAGGTACACCATATAGATGACCAAACCGAAAAAAGGTGTACAAAAATAATACTACTAGTTATTAGAATACGGGAGCCCACGATGTTGCAACGAATAGATGCATGAGAAGATTAGTAAATCTGCAACGCAGATGTTACAAATTCTACTCCAGCGTGGATGGAATTGTGATGCAATCTCTTTGAGAAATGCAACAAATAGGGAATTGCATGGACAATAAAAATGAAGTGGTAGTTTAGCTAGGGATGTAATAACGGATGTGAGATTTGATGTGCGGCAATGATAGCGAATGTCTAGAAAATTCATGAAGCCATTTGAGTTCATAGCAAGGCAAATGCAAGAAGGGAAGAAGTAGAAGTAAGAAGATGTTGCACATTGACTCGCTGCTTGATGATTCCGGTCATTGACTAGGTTTTCAAATGAGGCCACCAAGAAGAGAAAATCAAATGGGAAGGGTTGATGGGAAGTCGTCCTTGCTGTCCTAACAATATGGCACACAAGAATTAGTGTGGTGCATCATTCGACCATAAGGAGAAAGGATAGAAAGTACTCACCACTATTTTTTAGGGTAAAATAAAGAAAATCTAGAAGAAAGAACAAGAGCAACAAATGAATACGGAAGGACACCATTTTAATTAGTGTTTGCAATTGATTAACTATCATTGACCTTTTTAATGTTTATAGCAGCATAACCAGGATCACTAAAAGAATGGCAAAGCACATAAACAAAATGAGTGTGGAGCTCGTTTAACCATGATGATAAAAACAATCATCTCCCAACCATAGACAAAGCTATTTGTCTCCCCCGAGCTCAGACCTTCCAATAGAGAACGATGTACATACAGATAGTAGTAGCACAAACCCTAGAAAACAGGAGAGTAACTTCTCAAATAGTGGAGAACCCCCAAAAATCTGTCTCTTAACTATAGTAGCGAACCTCTCTTGGCTAGAGCGAACATGCTTGCGTGAATGACCAAATAAGAGGCGGAAGACTCTATTTATACATGTCAAATGGTGATTGTTTCCCTTACTGGCTCGACCTAACTTTCCCTAACTAGGCCGACTTGACTGGGGTATTTCTGCTCACTGTTTGGTGCAAATTTCCTGCTATTTTGGGGCAATTTCCTACTCGGCCGACTAGTCTTCGGGGAATCCAAAAAAATACATTTAATAAATCTCTTCTTTGTTATTCTACCCCAAGATTTTCATTGACCCTTTCAAGTGTTTTACATGACCAAATACATTGACATCTTCTCCCATTGGAGGTACAATAACAAGATGAAATACAATAAGAATAACATCCGAAGTTGCACTATTTCCAACACTCCCTCTCAACAAGGAAGGTATTCTTCGAACACTGTATTGTAATCTTTTTCTATCTTTGGTCGACCTATAAGGTGATGCCCTACGCAGCTACTATTCCAACATTCCCTGTTGGCCATGGAATGCCCCAAGTCGCATTACATGTAATGGCAACTAAAATTCCCATCAACCCTTCCCATTTTATTTTCTCTTCTTGGTAAACTACTCAATTATGGGATTCCTCAAGAAGAGAGTTGATGTGCAACATCTTCGTCCTTTTAAAACATTCTCAGTCATGAAATAGAATACAATGCAATGTTGATAGTAGGTACACCATATAGATGACCAAACCGAAAAAAGGTGTACAAAAATAATACTAGTAGTTATTAGAAGACGGGAGCCCACGATGTTGCAACGAATAGATGCATGAGAAGATTAGTAAATCTGCAACGCAGATGTTACAAATTCTACCCCACCGTGGATGGAATTGTGATACAATCTCTTTGAGAAATGCAACAAACAGGGAATTGCATGGACAATAAAAATGAAGTGGTAGTTTAGCTAGGGATGTAATAACGGATGTGACAGTTGATGTGCGGCAATGATAGCGAATGTCTAGAAAATTCATGAAGCCATATGAGTTCATAGCAAGGCAAATGCAAGAAGGGAAGAAGTAGAAGTAAGAAGATGTTGCACATTGACTCGCTGCTTGATGAATCCAGTCATTGACTAGGTTTTCAAATGAGGCCACCAAGAAGAGAAAATCAAATGGGAAGGGTTGATGGGAAGTCGTCCTTGCTGTCCTAACAATATGGCACACAAGAATTAGTGTGGTGCATCATTCGATCATAAGGAGAAAGGATGGAAAGTACTCACCACTATTTTTTAGGGTAAAATAAAGAAAATCTAGAAGAAAGAACAAGAGCAACAAATGAATACGGAAGGACACCATTTTAATTAGTGTTTGCAATTGATTAACTATCATTGACCTTTTTAATGTTTATAGCAGCATAACCAGGATCACTAAAAGAATGGAAAAGCATGTAAACAAAATGAGTGTGGAGCTCGTTTAACCATGATGATAAGAACAATCATTTCCCAACCATAGACAAAGCTATTTGTCTCCCCCGAGCTCATACCTTCCAATAGAGAACGATGTACATCCAGATAGTAGTAGCGCAAACCCTAGAAAACAGGAGAGTAACTTCTCAAATAGTGGAGAACCCCCAAAAATCTGTCTCTTAACTGTAGTAGCGAACCTCTCTTGGCTAGAGCGTACATGCTTGAGTGAATGACCAAATGAGAGGCCGAAGACTCTTTTTATACAAGTCAAATGGTGATTGTTTCCCTTACTGGGTCGACCTAACTCTCCCTAACTAGGCCGACTTGACTGGGGTATTTTTGCTCACTGTTTGGTGCAAATTTCCAGCTATTTTGGGGCAGTTTCCTACTCGGCCGACTTGTCTTGGGGGAATTCAAAAAAATACATTTAATAAATCTTTTCTTTGTGATTCCACCCCAAGATTTACATTGACTCTTTCAAGTATTTTACATGACCAAATACATTGACATCTTGTCCGATTGGAGGTACAATAATAGGATTAAATACAATAAGAATAACTTCCGAAGTTGCACTATTTCCAACACTCCCTGTCGACAAGGAAGGTATTCTTCGAACACTGTATTGTAATCTTTTTCTATCTTTAGTCGACCTATGAGGTGATGCCCTACGGAGCTACTATTCCAACATTCGCTCTTGGCCATGGAATGCCCCAAGTCGCACTACATGTAATGGCTACTAAAATTCCCATCAACCCTTCCCATTTTATTTTCTCTTCTTGGTAACCTAGTCATATATGGGATTCCTCAAGAAGAGAGTTGATGTGCAACATCTTCATCCTTTTAAAATATTCTCAGTCATGAAATAGAATACAATGCAATGCTGATAATAGGTACACCATATAGATGACCAAACCGAAAAAAGGTGTACAAAAATAATACTAGTAGTTATTAGAATACGGTAGCCCACGATGTTGCAGCGAATAGATGCATGAGAAGATTAGTAAATCTACAACGCAGATGTTACAAATTCTACTCCACCATGGATGGAATTGTGACGCAATCTCTTTGAGAAATGCAGCAAACAAGGAATTGCATGGACAATAAAAATGAAGTGGTAGTTTAGCTAGGGATGTAATAACGGATGTGAGAGTTGATGTGCGACAATGATAGCGAATGTCTAGAAAATGCATGAAGCCATATGAGTTCATAGCAAGGCAAATGCAAGAAGGGAAGAAGTAGAAGTAAGAAGATGTTGCACATTGACTCGCTGCTTGATGAATCCAGTCATTGACTAGGTTTTCAAATGAGGCCACCAAGAAGAGAAAATCAAATGGGAAGGGTTGATGGGAAGTCGTCCTTGCTGTCCTAACAATATGGCACACAAGAATTAGTGTGGTGCATCATTCGACCATAAGGAGAAAGGATAGAAAGTACTCACCACTATTTTTTAGTGTAAAATAAAGAAAATCTAGAAGAGAGAACAAGAGCAACAAATGAATACGGAAGGACACCATTTTAATTAGTGTTTACAATTGATTAACTATCATTGACCTTTTTAATGTTTATAGCAGCATAACTAGGATCACTAAAAGAATGGAAAAGCACATAAACAAAATGAGTGTGGAGCTCGTTTAACCATGATGATAAAAACAATCATCTCCCAACCATAGACAAAGCTATTTGTCTCCCCCGAGCTCAGACCTTCCAATAGAGAACGATGTACATCCAGATAGTAGCAGCGCAAACCCTAGAAAACAGGAGAGTAACTTCTCAAATAGTGGAGAACCCCCCAAAATCTGTCTCTTAACTGTAGTAGCGAACCTCTCTTGGCTAGAGCGAACATGCTTGAGTGAATGACCAAATGAGAGGCGGAAGACTCTATTTATACAAGTCAAATGGTGATTGTTTTCATTACTGGGTCGACCTAACTTTCCCTAACTAGGCCGACTTGACTGGGGTATTTCTGCTAACTCGTGCAAATTTCCCGCTATTTTGGGGCAGTTTCCTACTCGGCCGACTTGTCTTGGGGGAATACAAAAAAATAAATTTAATAAACATTTTCTTTGTGATTCCACCCCAAGATTTACATTGACTCTTTCAAGTGTTTTACATGACCAAATACATTGACATCTTGTCCCATTGGAGGTACAATAACAAGATGAAATACAATAAGAATAACTTCCGAAGTTGCACTATTTCCAACACTCCCTCTCAACAAGGAAGGTATTCTTCGAACACTGTATTGTAATCTTTTTCTATCTTTGGTCGACCTATGAGGTGATGCCCTACGCAGCTACTATTCTAACACTCCCTCTTGGCCATGGAATGCCCCAAGTCGCATTACATGTAATGGCAACTAAAATTCCCATCAACCCTTCCCATTTTATTTTCTCTTCTTGGTAACCTAGTCAATTATGGGATTCCTCAAGAAGAGAGTTGATGTGCAACATCTTCGTCCTTTTAAAACATTCTCAGTCATGAAATAGAATACAATGCAATGCTGATAGTAGGTACACCATATAGATGACCAAACCGAAAAAAGGTGTACAAAAATAATACTAGTAGTTATTAGAATACGGGAGCCCACGATGTTGCAACGAATAGATGCATGAGAAGATTAGTAAATCTGCAACGCAGATGTTACAAATTCTACTCCACCGTGGATGGAATTGTGATGCAATCTCTTTGAGAAATGCAACAAACAGGGAATTGCATGGACAATAAAAATGAAGTGGTAGTTTAGCTAGGGATGTAATAACGGATGTGAGACTTGATGTGCGGCAATGATAGCGAATGTCTAGAAAATTCATGAAGCCATATGAGTTCATAGCAAGGCAAATGCAAGAAGGGAAGAAGTAGAAGTAAGAAGATGTTGCACATTGACTCGTTGCTTGATGAATCCAGTCATTGACTAGGTTTTCAAATGAGGCCACCAAGAAGAGAAAATCAAATGGGAAGGGTTGATGGGAAGTCGTCCTTGCTGTCCCAACAATATGGCACACAAGAATTAGTGTGGTGCATCATTCGACCATAAGGAGAAAGGATAGAAAGTACTCACCACTATTTTTTAGGGTAAAATAAAGGAAATCTAGAAGAAAGAACAAGAGCAACAAATGAATACGGAAGGACACCATTTTAATTAGTGTTTACAATTGATTAACTATCATTGACCTTTTTAATGTTTATAGCAGCATAACCAGGATCACTAAAAGAATGGCAAAGCACATAAACAAAATGAGTGTGGAGCTCGTTTAACCATGATGATAAAAACAATCATCTCCCAACCATAGACAAAGCTATTTGTCTCCCCCGAGCTCAGACCTTCCAATAGAGAACGATGTACATCCAGATAGTAGTAGCGCAAACCCTAGAAAACAGGAGAGTAACTTCTCAAATAGTGGAGAACCCCCAAAAATATGTCTCTTAACTGTAGTAGCGGACCTCTCTTGGCTAGAGCGAACATGCTTGAGCGAATGACCAAATGAGAGGCCGAAGACTCTATTTATACAAGTCAAATGGTGATTGTTTCCCTTACTGGGTCGACCTAACTTTTCCTAACTAGGCCGACTTGACTGGGGTATTTCTGCTCACTGTTTGGTGCAAATTTCCCGCTATTTTGGGGCAGTTTCCTACTCGGCCGACTTGTCTTGGGGGAATACAAAAAAATACCTTTAATAAAACTTTTCTTTTTGATTCCACCCCAAGATTTACATTGACTCTTTCAAGTGTTTTACATGACCAAATACATTGACATCTTGTCCCATTGGAGGTACAATAACAAGATGAAATACAATAAGAATAACTTCCGAAGTTGCACTATTTCCAGCACTCCCTCTCAACAAGGAAGGTATTCTTCGAACACTGTATTGTAATCTTTTTCTATCTTTGGTCGACCTATGAGGTGATGCCCTACGCAGCTACTATTCCAACATTCTCTATTGGCCATGGAATGCCCCAAGTCGCACTACATGTAATGGCTACTAAAATTCCCATCAACCCTTCCCATTTTATTTTCTCTTCTTGGTAACCTAGTCAATTATGGTATTCCTCAAGAAGAGAGTTGATGTGCAACATCTTCGTCCTTTTAAAAAATTCTAAGTCATGAAATAGAATACAATGCAATGTTGATAGTAGGTACACCATATAGATGACCAAACCGAAAAAAGGTGTACAAAAATAATACTAGTAGTTATTAGAATACGGGAGCCCACGATGTTGCAACGAATAGATGTATGAGAAGATTAGTAAATCTGCAACGCAGATGTTACAAATTCTACTCCACCGTGGATGGAATTGTGATGTAATCTCTTTGAGAAATGCAACAAACAGGGAATTGCATGGACAATAAAAATGAAGTGGTAGTTTAGCTAGGGATGTAATAACGGATGTTAGATTTGATGTGCGGTAATGATAGCGAATGTCTAGAAAATTCATGAAGCCATATGAGTTCATAGCAAGGCAAATGCAAGAAGGGAAGAAGTAGAAGTAAGAAGATGTTGCACATTGACTCGTTGCTTGATGAATCCAATCATTGACTAGGTTTTCAAATGAGGCCACCAAGAAGAGAAAATCAAATGTGAAGGGTTGATGGGAAGTCGTCCTTGCTGTCCTAACAATATGGCACACAAGAATTAGTGTGGTGCATCATTCGACCATAAGGAGAAAGGATAGAAAGTACTCACCACTATTTTTTAGGGTAAAATAAAGAAAATCTAGAAGAAAGAACAATAGCAACAAATGAATACGGAAGGACACCATTTTAATTAGTGTTTACAATTGATTAACTATCATTGACCTTTTTAATGTTTATAGCAGCATAACCAGGATCACTAAAAGAATGGCAAAGCACATAAACAAAATGAGTGTGGAGCTCTTTTAACCATGATGATAAGAACAATCATCTCCCAACCATAGACAAAGCTATTTGTCTCCCCCGAGCTCAGACCTTCCAATAGAGAACGATGTACATCCAGATAGTAGTAGCGCAAACCGTAGAAAACATGAGAGTAACTTCTCAAATAGTGGAGAAACCCCAAAAATCTGTCTCTTAACTGTAGTAGCGAACCTCTCTTGGCTAGAGCGAACATGCTTGAGTGAATGACCAAATAAGAGGCCGAAGACTCTATTTATACAAGTCAAATGGTGATTGTTTCCCTTACTGGGTCGACCTAACTTTCCCTAACTAGGCCGACTTGATTGGGGTATTTCTGCTCACTGTTTGGTGCAAATTTCCCACTGTTTTTGGGCAGTTTCCTACTCGGCCGACTTGTCTTGGGGGAATACAAAAAAATACATTTAATAAATCTTTTCTTTGTGATTCCACCCCTAGATTTACATTGACTCTTTCAAGTGTTTTACATGACCAAATACATTGACATCTTGTCCCATTGGAGGTACAATAACAATATGAAATACAATAAGAATAACTTCCGAAGTTGCACTATTTCCAACACTCCCTCTCAACAAGGAAGGTATTCTTCGAACACTGTATTGTAATCTTTTTCTATCTTTGGTCGACCTATGAGGTGATGCCCTACGCAGCTTCTATTCCAACATTCCCTCTTGGCCATAGAATGCCCCAAGTCGCATTACATGTAATGGCAACTAAAAGTCCCATCGACCCTCCCCATTTTATTTTCTCTTGTTGGTAACCTAGTCAATTATGGGATTCCTCAAGAAGAGAGTTGATGTGCAACATCTTCGTCCTTTTAAAACATTCTCAGTCATGAAATAGAATACAATGCAATGCTGATAGTAGGTACACCATATAGATGACCAAACCGAAAAAAGGTGTACAAAAATAATACTAGTAGTTATTAGAATACGGGAGCCCACGATGTTGCAACGAATAGATGCATGAGAAGATTAGTAAATCTGCAACGCAGATGTTAGAAATTCTACTCCACCGTGGATGGAATTGTGATGCAATCTCTTTTAGAAATGCAACAAACATGGATTTGCATGGACAATAAAAATGAAGTGGTAGTTTAGCTAGTGATGTAATAACGGATGTGAGAGTTGATGTGCGGCAATGATAACGAATGTCTAGAAAATTCATGAAGCCATATGAGTTCATAGAGGGAAGAAGTAGAAGTACGAAGATTTTGCACATTGACTCGCTGCTTGATGAATCCAGTCATTGATTAGGTTTTCAAATGAGGTCACCAAGAAGAGAAAATCAAAGTGGAAGGGTTGATGGGAAGTCGTCCTTGCTGTCCTAACAATATGGCACACAAGAATTAGTGTGGTGCATCATTCGACCATAAGGAGAAAGTATAGAAAGTACTCACCACTATTTTTTAGGGTAAACTAAAGAAAATATAGAAGAAAGAACAAGAGCAACAAATGAATACGGAAGGACACCATTTTAATTAGTGTTTACAATTGATTAACTATCATTGACCTTTTTAATGTTTATAGCAGCATAACCAGGATCACTAAAAGAATGGCAAAGCACATAAACAAAATGAGTGTGGAGCTCGTTTAACCATGATGATAAAAACAATCATCTCCCAACCATAGACAAAGCTATTTGTCTTCCCCGAGCTCAGACCTTCCAATAGAAAACGATGTACATCCAGATAGTAGCAGCGCAAACCCTAGAAAACAGGAGAGTAACTTCTCAAATAGTGGAGAACCCCCCAAAATCTGTCTCTTAACTGTAGTAGCGAACCTCTCTTGGCTAGAGCGAACATGCTTGAGTGAATGACCAAATGAGAGGCCGAAGACTCTATTTATACAAGTCAAATGGTGATTGTTTTCATTACTGGGTCGACCTAACTTTCCGTAACTAGGCCGACTTGACTGGGGTATTTCTGCTCACTGGTGCAAATTTCCCGCTATTTTGGGGCAGTTTCCTACTCGGCCGACTTGTCTTGGGGGAATACAAAAAAATACATTTAATAAACATTTTCTTTGTGATTCCACCCCAAGATTTACATTGACTCTTTCAAGTGTTTTACATGACCAAATACATTGACATCTTGTCCCATTGGAGGTACAATAACAAGATGAAATACAATAAGAATAACTTCCGAAGTTGCACTATTTCCAACACTCCCTCTCAACAAGGAAGGTATTCTTCGAACACTGTATTGTAATCTTTTTCTATCTTTGGTCGACCTATGAGGTGATGCCCTACGCAGCTACTATTCCAACATTCCCTCTTGGCCATGGAATGCCCCAAGTTGCATTACATGTAATGGCAACTAAAATTCCCATCAAGCCTTCCCATTTTATTTTCTCTTCTTGGTAACCTAGTCAATTATGGGATTCCTCAAGAAGAGAGTTGATGTGCAACATCTTCGTCCTTTTAAAACATTCTCAGTCATGAAATAGAATACAATGCAATGCTGATAGTAGGTACACCATATAGATGACCAAACCGAAAAAAGGTGTACAAAAATAATACTAGTAGTTATTAGAATACGGGAGCCCACGATGTTACAACGAATAGATGCATGAGAAGATTAGTAAATCTGCAACGCAGATGTTATAATTGTACTCCACCGTGGATAGAATTGTGATGCAATCTCTTTGAGAAATGCAACAAAAAGGGAATTTCATGGACAATAAAAGTGAAGTGGTAGTTTAGCTAGGGATGTAATAACGGATGTGAGAGTTGATGTGCGGCAATGATAACGAATGTCTAGAAAATTCATGAAGCCATATGAGTTCATAGCAAGGCAAATGCAAGAAGGGAAGAAGTAGAAGTAAGAAGATTTTGCACATTGACTCGCTGCTTGATGAATCCTGTCATTGATTAGGTTTTCAAATGAGGCCACCAAGAAGAGAAAATCAAAGTGGAAGGGTTGATGGGAAGTCGTCCTTGCTGTCCTAACAATATGGCAGACAAGAATTAGTGTGGTGCATCATTCGACCATAAGGAGAAAGGATAGAAAGTACTCACCACTATTTTTTAGGGTAAACTAAAGAAAATATGGAAGAAAGAACAAGAGAAACAAATCAATACGGAAGGACACCATTTTAAATAGTGTTTACAATTGATTAACTATCATTGACCTTTTTAATGTTTATAGCAGCATAACCAGGATCACTAAAAGAATGGCAAAGCACATAAACAAAATGAGTGTGGAGCTCGTTTAACAATGATGATAAAAACAATCATCTCCCAACCATAGACAAAGCTATTTGTCTCCCCCGAGCTCAGACATTCCAATAGAGAACGATGTACATCCAGATAGTAGTAGCGGAAACCCTAGAAAACAGGAGAGTAACTTCTCAAATAGTGGAGAACCCCCAAAAATATATCTCTTAACTGTAGTAGCGAACCTCTCTTGGCTAGAGCGAACATGCTTGAGTGAATGACCAAATGAGAGGCCGAAGACTCTATTTATACAAGTCAAATGGTGATTGTTTTCCTTACTGGGTCGACCTAACTTTCCCTAACTAGGCCGACTTGACTGGGGTATTTCTGCTCACTGGTGCAAATTTCCCGCTATTTTGGGGCAGTTTCCTACTCGGTCGACTTGTCTTGGGGGAATACAAAATAATACATTTAATAAATCTTTTCTTTGTGATTCCACCCCAAGATTTACATTGACTCTTTCAAGTATTTTACATGACCAAATACATTGACATCTTGTCCGATTGGAGGTACAATAATAGGATTAAATACAATAAGAATAACTTCCGAAGTTGCACTATTTCCAACACTCCCTGTCGACAAGGAAGGTATTCTTCGAACACTGTATTGTAATCTTTTTCTATCTTTAGTCGACCTATGAGGTGATGCCTTACGTAGCTACTATTCCAACATTCGCTCTTGGCCATGGAATGCCCCAAGTCGCACTACATGTAATGGCTACTAAAATTCCCATCAATCCTTCCCATTTTATTTTCTCTTCTTGGTAACCTAGTCATATATGGGATTCCTCAAGAAGAGAGTTCATGTGCAACATCTTCGTCCTTTTAAAATATTCTCAGTCATGAAATAGAATACAATGCAATGCTGATAATAGGGACACCATATAGATGACCAAACCGAAAAAAGGTGTACAAAAATAATACTAGTAGTTATTAGAATACGGGAGCCCACGATGTTGCAGCGAATAGATGCATGAGAAGATTAGTAAATCTGCAACGCAGATGTTACAAATTCTACTCCACCGTGGATGGAATTGTGATGCAATCTCTTTGAGAAATGCAACAAACAAGGAATTGCATGGACAATAAAAATGAAGTGGTAGTTTAGCTAGGGATGTAATAGCGGATGTGAGAGTTGATGTGCGGCAATGATAGCGAATGTCTAGAAAATGCATGAAGCCATATGAGTTCATAGCAAGGCAAATGCAAGAAGGGAAGAAGTAGAAGTAAGAAGATGTTGCACATTGACTCCCTGCTTGATGAATCCAGTCATTGACTAGGTTTTCAAATGAGGCCACCAAGAAGAGAAAATCAAATGGGAAGGGTTGATGGGAAGTCGTCCTTGCTGTCCTAACAATATGGCACACAAGAATTAGTGTGGTGCATCATTCGACCATAAGGAGAAAGGATAGAAAGTACTCACCACTATTTTTTAGGGTAAAATAAAGAAAATTTAGAAGAGAGAACAAGAGCAACAAATGAATACGGAAGGGCACCATTTTAATTAGTGTTTACAATTGATTAACTATCATTGACCTTTTTAATGTTTATAGCAGCATAACTAGGATCACTAAAAGAATGGAAAAGCACATAAACAAAATGAGTGTGGAGCTCGTTTAACCATGATGATAAAAACAATCATCTCCCAACCATAGACAAAGCTATTTGTCTCCCCCGAGCTCAGACCTTCCAATAGAGAACGATGTACATCCAGATAGTAGCAGCGCAAACCCTAGAAAACAAGAGAGTAACTTCTCAAATAGTGGAGAACCCCCCAAAATCTGTCTCTTAACTGTAGTAGCGAACCTCTCTTGGCTAGAGCGAACATGCTTGAGTGAATGACCAAATGAGAGGCCGAAGACTCTATTTATACAAGTCAAATGGTGATTGTTTTCCTTACTGGGTCGACCTAACTTTCCCTAACTAGGCCGACTTGACTGGGGTATTTCTGCTCACTGGTGCAAATTTCCCGCTATTTTGGGGCAGTTTCCTACTCGGCCGACTTGTCTTGGGGGAATACAAAAAAATACATTTAATAAACCTTTTCTTTGTGATTCCACCCCAAGATTTACATTGACTCTTTCAAGTGTTTGACATGACCAAATACATTGACATCTTGTCCCATTGGAGGTACAATAACAAGATGAAATACAATAAGAATAACTTCCGAAGTTGCACTATTTCCAACACTCCCTCTCAACAAGGAAGGTATTCTTCGAACACTGTATTGTAATCTTTTTCTATCTTTGGTCGACCTATGAGGTGATGCCCTACGCAGCTACTATTCCAACATTCCCTCTTGGCCATGGAATGCCCCAAGTCGCATTACATGTAATGGCAACTAAAATTCCCATCAACCGTTCCCATTTTATTTTCTCTTCTTGGTAACCTAGTAAATTATGGGATTCCTCAAGAAGAGAGTTGATGTGCAACATCTTCGTCCTTTTAAAACATTCTCATCCATGAAATAGAATACAATGCAATGCTGATAGTAGGTACACCATATAGATGACCAAACCGAAAAAAGGTGTACAAAAATAATACTAGTAGTTATTAGAATACGGGAGCCCACGATGTTGCAACGAATAGATGCATGAGAAGATTAGTAAATCTGCAACGCAGATGTTACAAATTCTACTCCAGCGTGGATGGAATTGTGATGCAATCTCTTTGAGAAATGCAACAAACAGGGAATTGCATGGACAATAAAAATGAAGTGGTAGTTTAGCTAGGGATGTAATAACGGATGTGAGACTTGATGTGCGGCAATGATAGCGAATGTCTAGAAAATTCATGAAGCCATATGAGTTCATAGCAAGGCAAATGCAAGAAGGGAAGAAGTAGAAGTAAGAAGATGTTGCACATTGACTCGCTGCTTGATGAATCCAGTCATTGACTAGGTTTTCAAATGAGGCCACCAAGAAGAGAAAATCAAATGGGAAGGGTTGATGGGAAGTCGTCCTTGCTGTCCCAACAATATGGCACACAAGAATTAGTGTGGTGCATCATTCGACCATAAGGAGAAAGGATAGAAAGTACTCACCACTATTTTTTAGGGTAAAATAAAGAAAATCTAGAAGAAAGAACAAGAGCAACAAATGAATACGGAAGGACACCATTTTGATTAGTGTTTACAATTGATTAACTATCATTGACCTTTTTAATGTTTATAGCAGCATAACCAGGATCACTAAAAGAATGGCAAAGCACATAAACAAAATGAGTGTGGAGCTCGTTTAACCATTATGATAAAAACAATCATCTCCCAACCATAGACAAAGCTATTTGTCTCCCCCGAGCTCAGACCTTCCAATAGAGAACGATGTACAACCAGATAGTAGTAGCGCAAACCCTAGAAAACAGGAGAGTAACTTCTCAAATAGTGGAGAACCCCCAAAAATATGTCTCTTAACTGTAGTAGCGGACCTCTCTTGGCTAGAGCGAACATGCTTGAGCGAATGACCAAATGAGAGGCCGAAGACTCTATTTATACAAGTCAAATGGTGATTGTTTCCCTTACTGGGTCGACCTAACTTTCCCTAACTAGGCCGACTTGACTGGGGTATTTCTGCTCACTGTTTGGTGCAAATTTCCCACTATTTTGGGGCAGTTTCCTACTCGGCCGACTTGTCTTGGGGGAATACAAAAAAATACCTTTAATAAAACTTTTCTTTTTGATTCCACCCCAAGATTTACATTGACTCTTTCAAGTGTTTTACATGACCAAATACATTGACATCTTGTCCCATTGGAGGTACAATAACAAGATGAAATACAATAAGAATAACTTCCGAAGTTGCACTATTTCTAGCACTCCCTCTCAACAAGGAAGGTATTTTTCGAACACTGTATTGTAATCTTTTTCTATCTTTGGTCGACCTATGAGGTGATGCCCTACGCAGTTACTATTCCAACATTCCCTCTTGGCCATGGAATGCCCCAAGTCGCATTACATGTAATGGCAACTAAAATTCCCATCAACCCTTCCCATTTTATTTTCTCTTCTTGGTAACCTAGTCAATTATGGTATTCCTCAAGAAGAGAGTTGATGTGCAACATCTTCGTCCTTTTAAAACATTCTCAGTCATGAAATAGAATACAATGCAATGTTGATAGTAGGTACACCATATAGATGACCAAACCGAAAAAAGGTGTACAAAAATAATACTAGTAGTTATTAGAATACGGGAGCCCACGATGTTGCAACGAATAGATGCATGAGAAGATTAGTAAATCTGCAACGCAGATGTTACAAATTCTACTCCACCGTGGATGGAATTGTGATGCAATCTCTTTGAGAAATGCAACAAACAGGGAATTGCATGGACAATAAAAATGAAGTGGTAGTTTAGCTAGGGATGTAATAACGGATGTTAGAGTTGATGTGCGGTAATGATAGCGAATGTCTAGAAAATTCATGAAGCCATATGAGTTCATAGCAAGGCAAATGCAAGAAGGGAAGAAGTAGAAGTAAGAAGATGTTGCACATTGACTCGTTGCTTGATGAATCCAGTCATTGACTAGGTTTTCAAATGAGGCCACCAAGAAGAGAAAATCAAATGGGAAGGGTTGATGGGAAGTCGTCCTTGATGTCCTAACAATATGGCACACAAGAATTAGTGTGGTGCATCATTCGACCATAAGGAGAAAGGATAGAAAGTACTCACCACTATTTTTTAGGGTAAAATAAAGAAAATCTAGAAGAAAGAACAAGAGCAACAAATGAATACGGAAGGACACCATTTTAATTAGTGTTTACAATTGATTAACTATCATTGACCTTTTTAATGTTTATAGCAACATAACCAGGATCACTAAAAGAATGGCAAAGCACATAAACAAAATGAGTGTGGAGCTATGTTAACCATGATGATAAGAATAATCATCTTCCAACCATAGACAAAGCTATTTGTCTCCCCCGAGCTCAGACCTTCCAATAGAGAACGATGTACATCCAGATAGTAGTAGCGCAAACCGTAGAAAACATGAGAGTAACTTCTCAAATAGTGGAGAACCCCCAAAAATCTGTCTCTTAACTGTAGTAGCGAACCTCTCTTGGCTAGAGCGAACATGCTTGAGTGAATGACCAAATAAGAGGCCGAAGACTCTATTTATACAAGTCAACTGGTGATTGTTTCCCTTACTGGGTCGACATAACTTTCCCTAACTAGGCCGACTTGATTGGGGTATTTTTGCTCACTGTTTGGTGCAAATTTCCCACTATTTTTGGCAGTTTCCTACTCGGTCGACTTGGCTTGGGGGAATACAAAAAAATACATTTAATAAATCTTTTCTTTGTGATTCCACCCCAAGATTTACAATGACTCTTTCAAGTGTTTTACATGACCAAATACATTGACATCTTGTCCCATTGGAGGTACAATAACGAGATGAAATACAATAAGAATAACTTCCGAAGTTGCACTATTTCCAACACTCCCTCTCAACAAGGAAGGTATTCTTCGAACACTGTATTGTAATCTTTTTCTATCTTTGGTCGACCTATGAGGTGATGCCCTACGCAGCTTCTATTCCAACATTCCCTCTTGGCCATAGAATGCCCCAAGTCGCATTACATGTAATGGCAACTAAAAGTCCCATCGACCCTCCCAATTTTATTTTCTCTTGTTGGTAACCTAGTCAATTATGGGATTCCTCAAGAAGAGAGTTGATGTGCAACATCTTCGTCCTTTTAAAACATTCTCAGTCATGAAATAGAATACAATGCAATGCTGATAGTAGGTACACCATATAGATGACCAAACCGAAAAAGGGTGTACAAAAATAATACTAGTAGTTATTAGAATACGGGAGCCCACGATGTTGCAACGAATAGATGCATGAGAAGATTAGTAAATCTGCAACGCAGATGTTAGAAATTCTACTCCACCGTGGATGGAATTGTGATGCAATCTCTTTTAGAAATGCAACAAACATGGATTTGCATGGACAATAAAAATGAAGTGGTAGTTTAGCTAGGGATGTAATAACGGTTGTGAGAGTTGATGTGCGGCAATGATAGCGAATGTCTAGAAAATTCATGAAGCCATATGAGTTCATAGCAAGGCAAATGCAAGAAGGGAAGAAGTAGAAGTAAGAAGATGTCTCACATTGACTCGCTGCTTGATGAATCCAGTCATTGACTAGGTTTTCAAATGAGGCCACCAAGAAATAGAAAATCAAATGGGAAGGGTTGATGGGAAGTCGTCCTTGCTGTCCTAACAATATGGCACACAAGAATTAGTGTGGTGCATCATTCGACCATAAGGAGAAAGGATAGAAAGTACTCACCACTATTTTTTAGTGTAAAATAAAGAAAATCTAGAAGAAAGAACAAGAGCAACAAATGAATACGGAAGGACACCATTTTAATTAGTGTTTACAATTGATTAACTATCATTGACCTTTTTAATGTTTATAGCAGCATAACCAGGATCACTAAAAGAATGGCAAAGCACATAAACAAAATGAAGTGTGGAGCTCGTTTAACCATGATGATAAAAACAATCATCTCCCAACCATAGACAAAGCTATTTATCTCCCCCGAGCTCAGACATTCCAATAGAGAACGATGTACATCCAGATAGTAGTAGCGTAAACCCTAAAAAACAGGAGAGTAACTTCTCAAATAGTGGAGAACCCCCAAAAATCTTTCTCTTAACTGTAGTAGCGAACCTCTCTTGGCTAGAGAGAACATGCTTTAGTGAATGACCAAATGAGAGGCCGAAGACTCTATTTATACAAGTCAAATGGTGATTGTTTCCCTTACTGGGTCGACCTAACTTTCCCTAACTAGGCCGACTTGACTAGGGTATTTCTGCTCACTGTTTTCTGGAAATTTCCCGCTATTTTGGGGCAGTTTCTTACTCGGCCGACTTGTCTTGGGGGAATAAAAAGAAATACATTTAATAAATCTTTTCTTTGTGATTCCACCCCAAGATTTACATTGACTCTTTCAAGTGTTTTACATGACCAAATACATTGACATCTTGTCCCATTGGAGGTACAATAACAAGATGAAATACAATAAGAATAACTTCCGAAGTTGCACTATTTCCAACACTCCCTCTCAACAAGGAAGGTATTCTTCGAACACTGTATTGTAATCTTTTTCTATCTTTGGTCGAGCTATGAGGTGATGCCCTAGGAAGCTACTATTCCAACCTTCCCTCTTGGCCATGGAATGCCCCAAGTTGCATTACATGTAATGGCAACTAAAATTCCCATCAAGCCTTCCCATTTTATTTTCTCTTCTTGGTAACCTAGTCAATTATGGGATTCCTCAAGAAGAGAGTTGATGTGCAACATCTTCGTCCTTTTAAAACATTCTCAGTCATGAAATAGTATACAATGCAATGCTGATAGTAGGTACACCATATAGATGACCAAACCGAAAAAAGGTGTACAAAAATAATACTAGTAGTTATTAGAATACGGGAGCCCACGATGTTGCAACGAATAGATGCATGAGAAGATTAGTAAATCTGCAACGCAGATGTTACAAATTGTACTCCACCGTGGATGGAATTGTGATGCAATCTCTTTGAGAAATGCAACAAACAGGGAATTTCATGGACAATAAAAATGAAGTGGTAGTTTAGCTAGGGATGTAATAACGGATGTGAGAGTTGATGTGCGGCAATGATAGCGAATGTCTAGAAAATTCATGAAGCCATATGAGTTCATAGCAAGGCAAATGCAAGAAGGGAAGAAGTAGAAGTAAGAAGATGTTGCACATTGACTCGCTGCTTGATGAATCCAGTCATTGACTAGGTTTTCAAATGAGGCCACCAAGAAGAGAAAATCAAATGGGAAGGGTTGATGGGAAGTCTTCCTTGCTGTCCAAACAATATGGCACACAAGAATTAGTGTGGTGCATCATTCGACCATAAGGGGAAAGGATAGAAAGTACTCACCACTGTTTTTTAGGGTAAAATAAAGAAAATCTAGAAGAAAGAACAAGGGCAAGAAATGAATACGGAAGGACACCATTTTAATTAGTGTTTACAATTGATTAAATATCATTGACCTTTTTAATGTTTATAGCAGCATAACCAGGATCACTAAAAGAATGGCAAAGCACATAAACAAAATGAGTGTGGAGCTCGTTTAACCATGATGATAAAAACAATCATCTCCCAACCATAGACAAAGCTATTTGTCTCCCCCGAGCTCAGACCTTCCAATAGAGAACGATGTACATCCAGATAGTAGTAGCGCAAACCCTAGAAAACAGGAGGGTAACTTCTCAAATAGTGGAGAACCCCCAAAAATCTGTCTCTTAACTGTAGTAGCGAACCTCTCTTGGCTAGAGCGAACATGCTTGAGTGAATGACCAAATGAGAGGCGGAAGACTCTATTTATAAAAGTCAAATGGTGATTGTTTCCCTTACTGGGTCGACCTAACTTTCCCTAACTAGGCCGAATTGACTGGGATATTTCTGCTCACAGTTTGGTGGAAATTTCCCGCTATTTTAGGGCAGTTTCCTACTCGGCCGACTTGTCTTGGGGTAATACAAAAAAATACATTTAATAAATCTTTTCTTTGTGATTCCACCCCAAGATTTACATTGACTCTTTCAAGTGTTTTACATGACCCAATACATTGACATCTTGTCCCATTGGAGGTACAATAACAAGATGAAATACAATAAGAATAACTTCCGAAGTTGCACTATTTCCAACAGTCCCTGTCAACAAGGAAGGTATTCTTCGAACATTGTATTGTAATCTTTTTCTATCTTTGGTCGACCTATGAGGTGATGCCCTACGCAGCTACTCTTCCAACATTCCCTCTCGGCCATGGAATGCCCCAAGTCGCATTACATGTAATGGCAACTAAAATTCCCATCAACCCTTCCCATTTTATTTTCTCTTCTTGGTAACCTAGTCAATTATGGGATTCCTCAAGAAGAGAGTTGATGTGCAACACCTTCGTCCTTTGAAAACATTCTCAGTCATGAAATAGAATACAATGCAATGCTGATAGTAGGTACACCATATAGATGACCAAACCGAAAAAAGTTGTACAAAAATAATACTAGTAGTTATTAGAATACGGGAGCCCACGATGTTGCAACGAATAGATGCATGAGAAGATTAGTAATCTGCAACGCAGATGTTACAAATTCTACTCCACAATGGATGGAATTGTGATGCAATCTCTTTGAGAAATGCAACAAACACGAAATTGCATGGACAATAAAAATGAAGTGGTAGTTTAGCTAGGGATGTAATAACGGATGTGAGAGTTGATGTGCGGCAATGATAGCGAATGTCTAGAAAATTCATGAAGCCATATGAGTTCATAGCTAGGCAAATGCAAGAAGGGAAGAAGTAGAAGTAAGAAGATGTTGCACATTGACTCGTTGCTTGATGAATCCAGTCATTGATTAGGTTTTCAAATGAGGCGACCAAGAAGAGAAAATCAAATGGGAAGGGTTGATTGGAAGTCGTCCTTGCTGTCCTAACAATATGGCACACAAGAATTAGTGTGGTGCATCATTCGACCATAAGGAGAAAGGATAGAAAGTACTCACCACTATTTTTTAGGTTAAAATAAAGAAAATCTATAAGAAAGAACAAGAGCAACAAATGAATACGGAAGGACACCATTTTAATTAGTGTTTACAATTGATTAACTATCATTGACCTTTTTAATGTTTATAGCAGCATAACCAGGATCACTAAAAGAATGGCAAAGCACATAAACAAAATGAGTGTGGAGCTCGTTTAACCATGATGATAAAAACAATCATCTCCCAACCATAGACAAAGCTCTTTATCTCCCCCGAGCTCAGACCTTCCAATAGAGAACGATGTACATCCAGATAGTAGTAGCGCAAACCCTAGAAAACAGGAGAGTAACTTCTCAAATAGTGGAGAACCCCCAAAAATATGTCTCTTAACTGTAGTAGCGAACCTCTCTTGGCTAGAGCGAACATGCTTGAGCGAATGACCAAATGAGAGGCCGAAGACTCTATTTATAGAAGTCAAATGGTGATTGTTTCCCTTACTGGTTCGACCTAACTTTCCCTAACTAGGCCGACTTGACTGGGGTATTTCTACTCACTGTTTGGTGCAAATTTCCCGTTATTTTGGGGCAGTTTCCTACTCGGCCGACTTGTCTTGGTGGAATACAAAAAAATACATTTAATAAATCTTTTCTTTTTGATTCCACCCCAAGATTTACATTGACTCTTTCAAGTGTTTTACATGACCAAATACATTGACATCTTGTCCCATTGGAGGTACAATAACAAGATGAAATACAATAAGAATAACTTCCGAAGTTGCACTATTTCCAACACTCCCTCTCAACAAGGAAGGTATTCTTCGAACACTGTATTGTAATCTTGTTCTATCTTTGGTCGACCTATGAGGTGATGCCATACGCAGCTACTATTCCAACATTCCCTCTTTGCCATGGAATGCCCCAAGTCGCATTACATGTAATGGCAACTAAAATTCCCATCAATCCTTCCCATTTTATTTTCTCTTCTTGATAACCTAGTCAATTATGGGATTCCTCAAGAAGAGAGTTGATGTGCAACATCTTCGTCCTTTTAAAACTATCTCAGTCATGAAATAGAATACAATGCAATGCTGATAGTAGGTACACCATATAGATGACCAAACCGAAAAAAGTTGTACAAAAATAATACTAGTAGTTATTAGAATACGGGAGCCCACGATGTTGCAACGAATAGATGCATGAGAAGATTAGTAAATCTGCAACGCAGATGTTACAAATTCTACTCCACCGTGGATAGAATTGTGATGCAATCTCTTTGAGAAATGCAACAAACAGGGAATTGCATGGACAATAAAAATGAAGTGGTAGTTTAGCTAGGGATGTAATAACGGATGTGAGAGTTGATGTGCGGCAATGATCGGGAATGTCTAGAAAATTCATGAAGCCATATGAGTTGATAGCAAGGCAAATGCAAGAAGGGAAGAAGTAGAAGTAAGAAGATGTTGCACATTGACTCGCTGCTTGATGAATCCAGTCATTGACTAGGTTTTCAAATGAGGCCACCAAGAAGAGAAAATCAAATGGGAAGGGTTGATGGGAAGTCGTCCTTGCTGTCCTAACAATATGGCACACAAGAATTAGTGTGGTGCATCATTCGACCATAAGGAGAAAGGATAGAAAGTACTCACCACTATTTTTTAGGGTAAAATAAAGAAAATCTATAAGAAAGAACAAGAGCAACAAATGAATACGGAAGGAAACCATTTTAATTAGTGTTTACAATTGATTAACTATCATTGACCTTTTTAATGTTTATAGCAGCATAACCAGGATCACTAAAAGAATGGCAAAGCACATAAACAAAATGAGTCTGGAGCTCGTTTAACCATGATGATAAAAACAATCATCTCCCAACCATAGACAAAGCTCTTTATCTCCCCTGAGCCCAGACCTTCCAATAGAGAACGATGTACATCCAGCTAGTAGTAGCGCAAACCCTAGAAAACAGGAGAGTAACTTCTCAAATAGTGGAGAACCCCTAAAAATATGTCTCTTAACTGTAGTAGCGAACCTCTCTTGGCTAGAGCAAACAAGCTTGAGCGAATGACCAAATGAGAGGCCGAAGACTCTATTTAAACAAGTCAAAAGGTGATTGTTTCCCTTACTGGGTCGACCTAACTTTCCCTAACTAGGCCGACTTGACTGGGGTATTTCTGCTCACTGTTTGGTGCAAATTTCCCGTTATTTTGGGGCAGTTTCCTATTCGGCCGACTTGTCTTGGCGGAATACAAAAAAATACATTTAATAAATCTTTTCTTTTTGATTCCACGCCAAGATTTACATTGACTCTTTCAAGTGTTTTACATGACCAAATACATTGACATCTTGTCCCATTGGAGGTACAATAACAAGATGAAATACAATAAGAATAACTTCCGAAGTTGCACTATTTCCAACACTCCCTCTCAACAAGGAAGGTATTCTTCGAACACTGTATTGTAATCTTGTTCTATCTTTGGTCGACCTATGAGGTGATGCCCTACGCAGCTACTATTCCAACATTCCCTCTTTGCCATGGAATGCCCCAAGTCGCATTACATGTAATGGCAACTAAAATTCCCATCAATCCTTCCCATTTTATTTTCTCTTCTTGATAACCTAGTCAATTATGGGATTCCTCAAGAAGAGAGTTGATGTGCAACATCTTCGTCCTTTTAAAACATTCTCAGTCATGAAATAGAATACAATGCAATGCTGATAGTAGGTACACCATATAGATGACGAAACTGAAAAAAGTTGTACAAAAATAATACTAGTAGTTATTAGAATACGGGAGCCCACGATGTTGCAACGAATAGATGCATGAGAAGATTAGTAAATCTGCAACGCAGATGTTACAAATTCTACTCCACCGTGGATAGAATTGTGATGCAATCTCTTTGAGAAATGCAACAAACAGGGAATTGCATGGACAATTAAAATGAAGTGGTAGTTTAGCTAGGGATGTAATAACGGATGTGAGAGTTGATGTGCGGCAATGATCGGGAATGTCTAGAAAATTCATGAACCCATATGAGTTGATAGCAAGGCAAATGCAAGAAGGGAAGAAGTAGAAGTAAGAAGATGTTGCACATTGACTCGCTGCTTGATGAATCCAGTCATTGACTAGGTTTTCAAATGAGGCCACCAAGAAGAGAAAATCAAATGGGAAGGGTTGATTGGAAGTCGTCCTTGCTGTCCTAACAATATGGCACACAAGAATTAGTGTGGTGCATCATTCGACCATAAGGAGAAAGGATAGAAAGTACTCAGTACTATTTTTTAGGGTAAAATAAAGAAAATCTATAAGAAAGAACAAGAGCAACAAATGAATACGGAATGACACCATTTTAATTAGTGTTTACAATTGATTAACTATCATTGACCTTTTTAATGTTTATAGCAGCATAACCAGGATCACTAAAAGAATGGCAAAGCACATAAACAAAATGAGTGTGGAGCTCGTTTAACCATGATGATAAAAACAACCATCTCCCAACCATAGACAAAGCTCTTTATCTCCCCCGAGCTCAGATCTTCCAATAGAGAACGATGTACATCCAGATAGTAGTAGCGCAAACCCTAGAAAACAGGAGAGTAACTTCTCAAATAGTGGAGAACCCCCAAAAATATGTCTCTTAACTGTAGTAGCGAACCTCTCTTGGCTAGAGCGAACATGCTTGAGCGAATGACCAAATGAGAGGCCGAAGACTCTATTTATACAAGTCAAATGGTGATTGTTTCCCTTACTGGTTCGACCTAACTTTCCCTAACTAGGCCGACTTGACTGGGGTATTTCTACTCCCTAACTAGGCCGATCAATCTTCATGCATCTGCTCAATGGAGTTTATTCACCACTCCTAGTTGGCCACCCCGAAGATGATCCCATGAATAACAAATACCCTGTATAAATAACTATGTGAGATGTTTCTCCCTGTTTTCTTGGGTTTGCGCTACTACATACGGATAGTAGTAGCGCAAACCCAAGAAAACAGGGAGAAACATCTCACATAGTGGAGAACCCCAAAAAATCAGTCTCTTAACTGAAGTAGCGAACCTCTCTTGGCTAGAGCGAACTTGCTTGAGTGGATGACGAAATGAGAGGTGGAACTCTCTATTTATGCACATCAAAGGGTGCCTTTTTTCCTGATTGGGCCGACCTAACTTTCCCTAACTGCGCCGACCTGACAGGGGCAGTTCTGCCCATTGTTTGGGGCAAATTGCCCACTGCTTTGGGGTTGTTTACCCACTGGGCCGACTTGTCTTCGGGGAGTACAAAAAAGTACATTTAATAAATCTTTTCTTTGTGATTTGACCCCTAGGTTTATATTGAGTGTTTTACATGATCAAATACATTGACATGTTGTACCATAGGAGGTACATTAACAAGATGAAATACAATAAGAATAAATTTGGAAGTTGCACTGTTTCCAACACTCCTTCTCAACAAGGAAGGTATTCTTCAAACACTGTATTCTAATCTTATTCTTTCTTTGGTCGACCTATGAGGTGATGCCCCATGCAGCTACTACCCCAACAATCCCTCTTGGCCAAGGAGGTATCATCAACATTATCATACTGAAACACATCTCGATATCATATGTACATCACAGTTATCTCTAAGCTCTCTATATCATAAGGAAGGTCTTGCAACACAATCATAGATAGTCGAGAAGTGTCAACAAATCCATAGGTGAGTCACACATGCATCAACTCAAGAACTCTGCATAGTCCATCGGAGAGTCTATCATGCATCAATCCAATGTGCTTAGCTCAACCCAGTCCATTGGAGAATATGCACTAGCTCAACGACTTTGCCATATCCATAGGTGAGTCACACGTGCATCAACTCAAGAACTCTGCATAGTCCATCGGAGAGTCTATCATGCATCAATCCGATGTGCTTAGCTCAACCCACTCCAGCGGGTGCCTACATCATCAACACTCCCTCTTAGCTAGAGAGTTATCATCACGTCGGAACACATCTTGTTATCATAAACGGGTCCATTCTAACACAGGAAATAAGCAAGTTCCACAAAGGAACCATCCCACAATAGAACACACTCCACAAAGGAACCATCCCACAATGGGACACACTCCACAAGCGAATAGAATAACAATTATGAATGGAGTCTATTCACAACTCCTAGTGTGCCACCCTGAAGATGATCCTATGAATAACAAATACCCTGTATAAATCTATAACACACATCAACTCCTATTTGGATGACCTGAAGATGAATCCCACGAATGAAAAACATCCTGTAGAAATCCGCAACGCGATGAGATCGAGCCGCCGTCGAGAAACAATATACTCTTCCAACCTTCATGCTGGGCGAGACATGGCACCGGAAGTTGTTCAGGCAGTCCAAATCATAAGCAAGCAACTAGCAAACAAGTTGGAATATTGATATGTATGCAAAATAAAATAAAACCTTTAACTGAAAGCAATAAAAAGCAGGTAATATCTGGCCACACGTTTGGATGAAGTGTTCCCACATGTCCTAGAGGTAGTTATCTTCCCACAGGAGGCTTGCAACGCAGTCCAACGAGTAAATGCAACTATGTAGTAAATCATAGATACTAAGCGTGGGCTGCAGGAATCTATCGTGCAGGTAAGGGACCATCGAGAGCAGAAAAAAAGGAGGGAATTCGAAGCACAATAGAAAAAAGGTAAACTCGTAGTTGTCTGACCTGAAGATGAATCCCATGAATGATAAACACCCTGTAGAAATCCGCAACGCAATCTAATCGAGTCGCTCTCTAGAAACCTACTCTCCTATAACCTGACAATGGAAGTTGATCAGGCTCTCCAAATCCTAAGCTGAGTTGAGCCTTGACCTTGTTAATGTTTATAGCAGCATAACCAGGATCACTAAAAGAATGGCAAAGCACAGAAACAAAATGAGTGTCGAGCTCGTTTAAACCATGATGATAATTACAATCATCTCCCAACCATAGACAAAGCTATTTGTCTCCCCCGAGCTCAGACCTTCCAATAGAGAACAATGTACATCCGGATAGTAGTAGCGCAAACCCAAGAAAACAAGGGAGAAACTTCTCCAATAGTGGAGAACCCCCAAAAATGAGTCTCTTAACTGAAGTAGCGAACCTCTCTTGGCTAAAGCGAACTTGCTTGAGAGAATGACGAAATGAGAGGTCGAACTCTCTATTTATACACATCAAAGGGTGACTTTTTTACTGACTGGGCCGACCTGACTTTCCCTAACTGCGCTGACCTGATCAAATACATTGACATCTTGTCCCATAGGAGGTACAATAACATTAAAGTTTGAAGTTGCACTATTTCCAACACTCCCTCTCAACAAGGAAGGTATTCTTCGAACACTGTACTCTAATCTTATTCTTTCTTTGGACGACCTATGAGGTAATGCCCCATGCAGCTACTACGGCAACACTTCCTCTTGGACATGGAGATATCATGAGCATTATCATACTGAAACACATCTCGTTATCATATGTACATCACAGTTATCTCTAACCTCTCTATATCATAAGGAAGGTCTTACAACACTATCACAGTTAGTCGAGGAGTGTCAACAAATCAATCTTCATGCATCTGCTCAATACAGTCCATCGGAGAACATGCACTAGCTCCACGACTCTGCCCTATCCATAGGTGAGTCACACGTGCATCAGCTCAAGAACTGTGCACAGTCCATCGGAGAGTCTATCATGCATCGATACAATGTGCTCAGCTCAACCCAGTCCATCGGGTGCCTACATCATCAACACTCCCTCTTAGCTAGAGAGGTATTATCACGTCGGAACACATCTTGTTATCATAAGAGGGTCCATTCCCACACAGGGAATAAGCACGTTCCACAAAGGAACCATCCCACAAAGGGACACACTCCAGAAAGGAATAGAATAACAATTTTTAATGGAGTTTATTCACCACTCCTAGTTGGCCACCCTGAAGATGATCCCATGAATAACAAACACCCTGTATAAATCTACAACACACATCAACTCCTATTTGGATGACCTGAAGATGAATCCCACGAATGACAAACATTCTGTAGAAATCCCCAACGCGATGAGACCGAGGCGCCCTCGAGAAACCATACCTCCAACCTTCATGCTGGCCGAGACATGGCACTGGAAGTTGTTCAGGCATTCCAAATCCTAACCAAGCAACTAGAAAACAAGTTGGAAGATTGATACATATGCGAAATATAATAACACCTTGAATTGAAAGCAATAACAAGCAGGTAATATCCGGCCACACGTTTGGATGAAGTGTTCCCACACGTCCTAGAGGTAGTTATCTTCCTACAAGATGCTTGCAACGGAGTCCTGCGAGTAAATGCAACTACGTAGTAAATCATAGATACTAAGTGTGGGTTGCAGGAATACATCGTGCAGGTAGAGGACCACCGAGAGCAGAGAAAAAGGAGGGAATTCGAAGCACAATAGAAAAAAGGTAAACTCGTAGTTGTCTGACCTGAAGATGATTCCCATGAATGAAACACCCTGTAGAAATATGCAACGCAATCTAATCGAGGCGCTTTCTAGAAACCCTACTCTCCGCTAAACTTCATGTTGGGCAGAACCTGACAATTGAAGTTGATCAGGCTCTCGAAATCCTAAGCTGAGTTGAGGCTTGACCTTGTTAATGTTTATAGCAGCATAACCAGGATAAGTAAAAGAATTGCAGAGCACAGAAACAAAAGGACTGTCGAGCTCGTTTAAACCATAATGATAAGAACAAACATCTCCCAACCATAGACAAAGCTATTTGTCTCCGCCGAGCTCAAACCTTCTAATAGAGAACGCTGTACATCCGGATAGTAGTAGCGCAAAGCCAAGAAAACAAGGGAGAATCTTCTCCAATAGTGGAGAACCCAAAAAATGAGTCTCTTAATTGAAGTAGCGAACCTCTCTGGGCTAGAGCAAACTTGCCTGAGTGAATGACCAAATGAGAGATTGAACTCTCTATTTATACACATCAAAGGGTGACTTTTTTCCTGATTGGGCCAACCTAACTTTCCCTAACAGCGTCGACCTGACTGGGGCAGTTCTGCCCATTGTTTGGGGCAAATTGCCCGCTCTTTTGGGGCAGTTTACCCGCTGGGCCGACTTGTCTTGGGGGAATACAAAAAATTACGTTTACTAAATCTTTTCTTTTTGATTTCACCCCTAGGTTTACATTGATTCTTTCAAGTGTTTTACATGATCAAATACATTGACATCTTGTCCCATAGGAGGTACAATAATAAGATGAAATACAATAACAATAACTTCCGAAGTTGCACTATTTCCAACACTCCCTCTCAACAAGGAAGGTATTCTTCGAACACTGTATTCTAATCTTATTCTTTCTTGGTCGACCTATGAGGTGATGCCCCATGCAACTACTACCCCAACACTCCCTCTTGGCCATGGAGGTATCATCAGCATTATCATACCGAAACACATCTCGATATCTTATGTACATCACAGTTATCTCTAACCTCTGTATATCACAAGGAAGGTCTTACGACACAATCACGGTTAGTCGAGAAGTGTCAACAAATCAATCTTCATGCATCTGCTCAATCGAGTCCATCAGATAACATGCACTAGCTCCACGACTCTGCCCTATCCATAGGTGAGTCACACGTGTATCAGCTCATGAACTGTGCACAATCCATCGGATAGTCTATCATGCATCAATACAATGTGCTCAGCTCAATCCAATTCGTCGGGTGCCTACATCATCAACACTCCTTCTTAGCTAGAGAGTTATCATCACGTGAGAACACATCTTGTTATCATAAGAGGGTCCATTCCGACACAGGGAATAAGCACGTTCCACAAAGGAACCATCCCACAATGGGACACACTCGACAAACGAATAGAATAACAATTATGAATGGAGTTTATTCACCACTCCTAGTTGGCCACCCGGAAGATGATCCCATGAATAACAAACACCCTGTATAAATCTACAACACACATCAACTCCTATTTGGATGACCTGGAGATGAATCCCACGAATGACAAACATCCTGTAGAAATCCGCAACGCGATGAGACCGAGGGTCCCTCGAGAAACCATAAACTCCAACCTTCATGGTGGCCGAGACATGGCACTGGAAGTTGTTCAGGCAGTCCAAATCCTCAGCAAGCAACTAGCAAAGAAGTTGGAAGATTGATACATATGCAAAATAAAATAAAACCTTGAACTGAAAGCAATAACAAGTAGAAAATATCTGGCCACAGGTTTGGATGAAGTGTTCCCACATGTCCTAGAGGTAGTTATCTTCCCACAGGATGCTTGCAACGTAGTCCAACGAGTAAATGCAACTATGTAGTAAATCATAGATACTAAGTGTGGGTTGCAGGAATCTATTTTGCAGGTAGAGGACCACCGAGAGCGAGAAAATGTAGGGAATCCGAAGCACAATAGAAAAATGTTAAACTCGTAGTTGTTTGACCTGAAGATGAATCCCATGAATGATAAACACCCTCTAGAAATCCGCAACGCAATCTAATCGAGGCGTTCTCTGGAAACCCTACTCTCCTATAAACTACATGTTGCGCAGAACCTGACAATGGAAGTTGACCAGGCTCTCCAAATCCTAAGCTGAATTGAGACTTGTCCTTGTTAATGTTTATAGCAGCATAACCAGGATCACTGAAAGAATGGCAAAGCACAGAAACAAAACAAGTGTCGAGCTCGTTTAAACCATGATGATAAGAACAATCATCTCCCAACCATAGACAAAGCTATTTGTCTCCCCCGAGCTCAAACCTTCTAATAGATAACGATGTACATTCGGATAGTAGTAGCGCAAACCCAAAAAAACAAGGGAGAGACTTCTCCAATAGTGGAGAACCCCCAAAAATCAGTCTCTTAACTGAAGTAGCAAACCTCTCTTGGCTAGAGCAAGCTTGCTTAAGTGAATGACCAAATGAGAGGTCGAACTCTCTCTTTATAGACATCAAAGGGTGACTTTTTTCCTGACCGGGCCAACCTAACTTTCCCTAACTGCGCCGACGTAACTAGGGAAGTTCTGCGGATTTTTTGGGACAAATTGCCCACTGTTTTGGGGGCGTTTACCCGCTGGGCTGACTTGTCTTGGGGGAATACAAAAAACTACGTTTACTAAATCTTTTCTTTGAGATTTCACCCCTAGGTTTACATTGATCCTTTCAAGTGTTTTACATGATCAAATACATTGACATCTTGTCCCATAGGGGGTAGAATAACAAGATGAAATAAAATAACAATAATTTCTGAAGTTGCACTATTTCCAACACTCCCTCTCAACAAGGGAGGTTTTCTTCGAACACTGTATTCTAATCTTATTCTTTCTTTGGTCGACCTATGTGGTGATGCCCCATGCAGCAACTACCCCAACAGTCCCTCTTGGCCAAGAGGGTATCATCATCTTTATCATACTGAAACACATCTCGATATCATATCAGAGTTATCTCTAACCTCTCTATATCATAAGGAAGGTGTTGCCACACAATCACAGTTAGTCGAGAAGTGTCAACAAATCCATCTTCATGCATCTCCTCAATCCATTCCATCGGAGAACATGCACTAGCTCCACGACTCAGCCCTATCCATAGGTGAGTTACACGTGCATCAGCTCAAGAACTCTGCACAGTCCATCGGAGAGTCTATCATGCGTAAATACAATGTGCTCAGCTCAACCCAGTCCATCAGATGCCTACATCATCAACACTCCCTCTTAGCTAGAGAGGTATCATCACGTCGGAACACATCTTGTTATCATAAGCGGGTCCATTCCAACACAGGGAATAAGCAAGTTCCACAAAGGAACCATCGCACAATGGGACACACTCCACAAAGGAAAGGAATAACAATTATGAATGGAGTTTATTCACCACTCCTAGTTGGCCACCCCGAAGATGATCCCATGAATAACAAATACCCTGTATAAATGTACAACACACATCAACTCCTATTTGGATGACCTGAAGATGAATCCCACGAATGATAAACATCCTGTAGAACTCCGCAACGCGATGAGACCGAGGCGCCCTCGAGAAACCATATACTCCTCCAACCTTCATGCTGGCCATGACATGGCACTGGAAGTTGTTCAGGCAATCCAACTCGTAAGCGAGCAACTAGCAAACAAGTTGGAAGATTGACACATATGCAAAATAAAATAAAACCTTGAACGGAAAGCAATAACAAGCAGGTAATATCTGGCCACACGTTTGGATGAAGTGTTGCCACATGTCCTATAGGTAGTTATCTTCGCACAGGAGGCTTGCAACGCAGTCCAGCGAGTAAATGCAACTATGTGGTAAATCATAGATACTAAGTGTGGGTTGCAAGATTCTATCGTGCAGGTAGAGGACCACCGAGAGCAGAGAAAAAGGAGAGAATCCAAAGCACAATAGAAAAAAGGTAAACCCATAGCTGTTTGACCTAAAGATAAATCCCATGAATTATAAACACCCTGTAGAAATCCGCAACGCAATCTAATCGAGGCACTCTTTAGAAAGTCTACTCCCCTCTAAACTGCATGTTGGGCAGAACCCGACAATGGAAGTTGATCAGTCTCTCCAAATCCTAAGTTGAGCTGAGCCTTGACCTTGTTAATGTTTATAGCAGCATAATCAGGATCACTAAAAGAATGGAAAAGCACAGAAACAAAATGAGTGTCGAGCTCGTTTAAACCATGATGATAATTACAATCATCTCCCAACCATAGACAAAGCTATTTGTCTCCCCCGAGCTCAGACCTTCCAATAGAGAACAAAGTACATCCGAATAGTAGTAGCGCAAACCCAAGAAAACAAGGGAGAAACTGCTCCAATAGTGGAGAACCCCAAAAAATCAGTCTCTTAGCTGAAGTAGCGAACCTCTCTTTGCTAGATCGAACTTGCTTAAGAGAATGGCGAAATGAGAGGTCGAACTCTCTATTTATACGCATCAGAGGGTGACTTTTTTCCTGACAGGGCCGACCTGACTTTCCCTAATTGCGCCGGCCTGATCAAACACATTGACATCTTGTCCCATAGGAGGTACAATAACAATAAAGTCTGAAGTTGCACTATTTCCAACACTCCCTCTCAACAAGGAAGGTATTCTTCGAACACTCTATTCTAACCTTATTGTTTATTTGGTCGACCTATGAGGTGATGCCCCATGCAGCTACTACCCCAACACTCCCTCTTGGCCATGGAGGTATCATCAGCATTATCATACCGAAACACATCTCGATATCATATTTAGATCACAGTTATCTCTAACCTCTCTATATCACAAGGAAGGTCTTACGACACAATCACGGTTAGTCGAGAAGTGTCAACAAATCAATCTTCATGCATCTGCTTAATCGAGTCCATCGGATAACATCCACTAGCTCCACGACTCTGCCCTATCCATAGGTGAGTCACACGTGCATCAGCTCATGAACTGTGCACAGTCCATCGGATAGTCTATCATGCATCAATACAATGTGCTCAGCTCAACACAATTCGTCGGGTGCCTACATCATCCACTCCCTCTTAGCTAGAGAGTTATGATCGCGTCGGAACACATCTTGTTATTATAAGAGGGTCCATTCCGACACAGGGAATAAGCACGTTCCACAAAGGAACCATCCCACAATGGGACACACTCCAGAAAGGAATAGAATAATAATTATGAATGGAGTTTATTCACCACTCCTAGTTGGCCACCCTGAAGATGATCCCATGAATAACAAACACCCTGTATAAATCTACAACACACATCAACTCCTATTTGGATGACCTGGAGATGAATCCCACGAATGACAAACATCCTGTAGAAATCCGCAACGCGATGAGACCGAGGCTCCCTCGAGAAACCATATACTCCTCCAACCTTCATGGTGGCCGAGACATGGCACTGGAAGTTGTTCAGGCAGTCCAAATCCTAAGCAAGCAACTAGCAAAGAAGTTGGAAGATTGATACATATGCAAAATAAAATAAAAGCTTGAATTGAAAGCAATAATAAGCAGGTAATATCTGGCCACAGGTTTGAATGAAGTGTTCCCACATGTCCTAGAGGTAGTTATCTTCCCACAGGATGCTTGCAACGCAGTCCAACGAGTAAATTTAACTATGTAGTAAATCAAAGATACTAAGTGTGGGTTTGAGGAATCTATTGTGCAGGTAGAGGACCACCGAGAGCGAGAAAAAGTAGGGAATCCGAAGCACAATAGAAAAAGTTAAACTCGTAGCTGTTTGACCTGAAGATGAATCCCATGAATGATAAACACCCTTTAGAAATCCGCAACGCAATCTAATCGAGGCGTTCTCTAGAAACCCTACTCTCCTATAAACTACATGTTGCGCAGAACCTGACAATGGAAGTTGACCAGGCTCTCCAAATCCCTGAAAGAATGGCAAAGCATAGAAACAAAATGAGTGTCGAGCTCGTTTAAACCATGATGATAAGAACAATCATCTCCCAACCATAGACAAAGCTATTTGTCCCCTCCGAGCTCAAACCTTCTAATAGATAACGATGTACATTCGGATAGTAGTAGCGCAAACCCAAGAAAACAAGGGAGAAACTTCTCCAATAGTGGAGAACCCCCAAAAATCAGTCTCTTAACTGAAGTAGCGAAACTCTCTTGGCTAGAGCAAACTTGTTTAAGTGAATGACCAAATGAGAGGTCGAACTCTCTATTTATCATCAAAGGGTTACTTTTTCGTGACCGGGCCAACCTAACTTTCCCTAACTGCGCCGACCTAACTGGGGCATTTCTGCCCATTTTTTGGGACAAATTGCCCACTGTTTTGGGGGAGTTTACCCGCTGGGCCGACTTGTCTTGGGGGAATACATAAAACTACGTTTACTAAATCTTTTCTTTGAGATTTCACCCCTAGGTTTACATTGATTCTTTCAAGTGTTTTACATGATCAAATACAGTGACGTCTTGTCCCATAGGAGGTAGAATAACAAGATGAAATAAAATAACAATAATTTCTGAAGTTGCACTATTTCCAACACTCCCTCTCAACAAGGGAGGTATTCTTCGAACACTGTATTCTAATCTTATTCTTTCTTTGGTCGACCTATGAGGTGATGCCCCATACAGCAACTACCCCAACAGTCCCTCTTGGCCAAGAAGGTATCATCAACTTTATCTTAATGAAACACATCTCGATATCATATGTATATCAGAGTTATCTCTAACCTCTCTATATCATAAGGAAGGTCTTGCCTCACAATCACAGTTAGTCGAGAAGTGTCAACAAATCAATCTTCATGCATCTCCTCAATCCAGTCCATAGGAGAACATGCACTAGCTCCACGACTCTATCCTATCCATAGGTGAGTTACACGTGCATCAGCTCAAGAACTCTGCACAGTCCATCGGAGAGTCTATCATGCGTCAATACAATGTGCTCAGCTCAACCCAGTCCATCAGGTGCCTACATCATCAACACTGCCTCTAAGCTAGAGAGGTATCATCACGTCGGAACATATCTTGTTAACATAAGCGGGTCCATTCCAACACAGGGAATAAGCAAGTTCCACAAAGGAACCATCCCACAATGGGACACACTCCACAAAGGAATGGAATAACAATTATGAATGGAGTTTATTCACCACTCCTAGTTGGCCACCCCGAAGATGATCCCATGAATAAGAAACACCCTGTATAAATGTACAACGCACATCAACTCCTATTTGGATGACCTGAAGATGAATCCCACGAATGACAAACATCCTGTAGAACACCGCAACGCGATGAGACCGAGGCGACCTCGAGAAACCATATACTCCTCCAACCTTCATGCTGGCCAAGACATGGCACTGGAAGTTGTTCAGGCAGTCCAAATCCTAAGCAAGCAACTAGCAAACAAGTTGGAAGATTTATACATATGCAAAATAAAATAAAACCTTGAACGGAAAGCAATAACAAGCATGTAATATCTGGCCACACGTTTGGATGAAGTGTTGCCACATGTCCTATAGGTAGTTATCTTCCCACAGGAGGCTTGCAACGCAGTCCAGCGAGTAAATGCAACTATGTAGTAAATCATAGATACTAAGTGTAGGTTGCAGGAATCTATCGTGCAGGTAGAGGACCACCGAGAGCAGAGAAAAATGAGGGAATCCAAAGCACAATAGAGAAAAGGTAAACCCATAGTTGTTTGACCTAAAGATAAATCCCATGAATTATAAACACCCTGTAGAAATCCGCAACGCAATCTAATTGAGGCACTCTGTAGAAACCCTACTCCCCTCTAAACTGCAAATTGGGCAGAACCCGACAATGGAAGTTGATCAGTCTCTCCAAATCCTAAGTTGAGTTGAGCCTTGACCTTGTTAATGTTTATAGCAGCATAATGAGGATCACTAAAAGAATGGAAAAGCACAGAAACAAAATGAGTGTCGAGCTCGTTTAAACCATGATGATAATTACAATCATCTCCCAACCATAGACAAAGCTATTTGTCTCCCCCGAGCTCAGACCTTCCAATAGAGAACAATGTATATCCGGATAGTAGTAGCGCAAACCCAAGAAAACAAGGGAGAAACTTCTCCAATAGTGGAGAACCCCAAAAAATCAGTCTCTTAACTGAAGTAGCGAACCTCTCTTGGCTAGATCAAACTTGCTTGAGAGAATGACGAAATGAGAGGTCGAACTCTCTATTTATACACATCATAGGGTGACTTTTTGCTTGACAGGGCCGACCTGACTTTCCCTAATTGCGCCGACCTGATGAAACACATTGACATCTTGTCCCATAGGAGGTACAATAACAATAAAGTTTGAAGTTGCGCTATTTCCAACACTCCCTCTCAACAAGGAAGGTATTCTTCGAACACTCTATTCTAGCCTTATTCTTTATTTGGTCGACCTATGGGGTGATGCCCCATGCAGCTACTACTCCAACACTCCCTCTTGGCCATGGAGGTATTTTTAGCATTATCATACTGAAACACATCTCGATCTCATATGTACATCACAGTTTTCTCAAACCTCTCTATATCACAAGGAAGGTCTTACGACACAATCATAGTTAGTCGAGAAGTGTCATTAAATCAATCTTAGTGCATCTGCTCAATCCAGTCCATCGGAGAACATTTACTAGCTCCACGACTGTGCCCTATACATAGGTGAGTTACACGTGCATCAGCTCAAGAACTCTGCACAGTCCATCGGAGAGTCTATTATGCATCAATACAATGTGCTCGGCTCAACCCAGTCCATCGAGTGCCTACATGAGCAACACTCCCTCTTACCTAGAGAGGTATCATCACGTCGGAACACATCTTGTTATCATAAGCGGGTCCATTCCAACACAGGGAATAAGCACGTTCCACAAAGGAACCATCCCACAATGGGACACACTCCACAAAGGAATAGAATAACAATTATGAATGGAGTTTATTCACCACTCCTAGTTGCCCACCCTGAAGATGATCCCATGAATAACAAACAGCCTTTATAACTCTACAACACACATCAACTCCTATTTGGATGACCTGAAGATGAATCCCACGAATGAAAAACATCCTATAGAAATCTGCAACGCGATGAGACCTAGGCGCGCTAGAGAAACCATATACTCTTCCAACCTTCATGCTGGCCGGGACATGGCACTGGAAGTTGTTCAGACAGTGCAAATCCTAAGCAAGCAACTAGCAAAAAAGTTGGAAGATTGATATATATGCAAGATAAAATAAAACCTTGAACTGAAAGCAATAACAAGCAGGTAATATCTGGCCACATGTTTGGATGAAGTGTTCCCACATGTCGTAGAGGTAGTTATCTTCCCACAGGAGGCTTGCAACGCAGTCCAGCGAGTAAATGCAACTATGTAGTAAATCATAGATACTAAGTATGGGTTGCAGGAATCTATCGTGCAGGTAGAGGACCAGGGAGAGTAGAGAAAAAGGAGGGAATCCGAAGCACAATAGAGAAAAGGTAAACTCGTAGTTGTCTGACCTGAAGATGAATTCCATGAATGATAAACACCCTGTAGAAATCCGCAACGCAACCTAATCGAGGCGCTCTCTAGAAACTCTGCACTCCTCTACACTGCATGTTGGGCAGAACCTGACAATGGAAGTTGACCCGGCTCTCCAAATCCTAAGCTGAGTTGAGCCTTGACCTTGTTAATGTTTATAGCAGCATAACCAGGATCACTAAAAGAATGGCAAAGCACAGAAGCAAAATGAGTGTTGGGCTTGTTTAACAAGATAGAGCACACTCACCCAACTATTTTACTGCGATCATTGCCCATTCCCGAGCAGAAGTTGGAAAGTATTTCCATGGATTTCATTACAGGGTTTCCCAAGGTTCATGGAAGGGATTGCTTGTACGTAGTAGTGGACAGGTTGACTAAGTTCGCTCACTTCTTTGCCATTTCATCAGATTATTCAACAACACAGGTGGCCTAACTATTTTTCAGAGAGGTATTTAGACTACACGGGTTAGTGATAGGGACAACAAGTTCACGGGAGCCTTTTGGCAAGAAATTTTTAGGTTGGTGGAAACCGAGTTAGCTATGAGCACAAGTTATCATCCACAGAGCGACAGACAGACAAAGATAGTTAACAAGTGGATTGAGGGATACTTGAGGAATTAGGTAGCAGGTCAGGAAAGAACATGGATTAAATGGCTACACTTAGGTATGACTCACCATATGATTATTGGTATGACTCCATTTAGAGATTTTGCAGATCTGATATTTGGTGATAGCAGGGCCCCCCAAGGCCAAATATAGGATTCAAGACCTTCTCAAAGTGCTCAAAGAAAACATACAGGATACTCAGAATCAATAGAAGATATATGCAAATAGACACAGGATTGAGCGCAGTTTTGAGATAGGACACTTAGTATATTTACGCCTACAACCTTATCGACAGTTATCTCTTAAGAAAAAAGGAGCAAAGAAACTCAAGCCTTGCTTCTATGGTCCCTACAAGATAATCCGAAAGGTCAGAGAGGTAGTGTATGAGCTCGAATTACCCCTAGAGAGCAAGATTCACAACGTATTTCATGTATGGAATCTCAAGAAGGAAGTAGGTCAACAGATTGTGATATCACCCGAGATGCCCCCCCTTGATGATGAGGGGCAATTGATTCTGGTTCCATAACTCATCCTAGAGGTTCGGGAGCGAAAGCTAAGGAACAAAATTATTAGAGACTACTTGGTTCAATGGAGAGATCTGCCTATAAAAGAGGCCACTTGGGAAGGAGAACATGTATTGCAACACCCAACATTATAGTTGCTTGAGGACAAGCAATTTCGAGCGGAGATGACTGTAATGTCCTCTACTGCTTAAGCACATAGGACCATCCTGCTAACCTATTTGATTCCTATAGGTTCGAGCGGGCATTTACATCCAGGGAATTTTCGAGCGGGCATTGACATCCAGGGAATTAATTGAGGATTGATGCCATACGCACCCTAAGGAGATCTTTGGGATTGTTATTATATCATCAGTGCATGCAACATGAAATATAGCTCGGATGTTATGCATGCAGGTGGCCTTAAGTTGAAGGTGAGTCTCTTTATTTTCTCTCGTGTAGGGTGTTGTTCGTAGTCGTTGCATCAGATAGACTGCAGTCATGAGATCGATGACTCAACATCTCCCGCATTTTTCTTCTTTCCATCCTCTATTGTCCCCAGTATCACCTCGTCTCACTTGTATATACTAGCCTGTGAAGGCTAGTGTATTTGGAACATAGATGTTAGCAATATTTCTATACACGAAATTGATTGTGACACCACCTCCTACAGAAAATAAACAAGCAGGCAAATGCGAGGATCACTAAAAGAATGGCAAAGCACAGAAACAAAATGAGTGTCGAGCTCGTTTAAACCATGATGATAAGAAAAATCATCTCCCAACCATAGACAAAGCTATTTGTTTCCCCCGAGCTCAGACCTTCCAATAGAGAACGATGTACATACGGATAGTAGTAGTGCAAACCCAAGAAAACAGGGAGAAACATATCACATAGTGGAGAACCCCAAAAAATCAGTCTCTTAACTGAAGTAGCGAACCTCTCTTGGCTAGAGCGAACTTGCTTGAGTGGATGACGAAATGAGAGGTGGAACTCTCTATTTATGCACATCAAAGGGTGCCTTTTTTCCTGATTGGGCCGACCTAACTTTCCCTAACTGCGCCGACCTGACAGGTGCAGTTCTGCCCATTGTTTGGGGCAAATTGCCCACTGCTTTGGGGCTGTTTACCCACTGGGCCGACTTGTCTTGGGGGAGTACAAAAAACTACATTTAATAAATCTTTTCTTTCTGATTTCATCCCTAGGTTTACATTGAGTGTTTTACATGATCAAATACATTGACATGTTGTACCATAGGAGGTACATTAACAAGATGAAATACAATAAGAATAAATTTGGAAGTTGCACTGTTTCCAACACTACTTCTCAACAAGGAAGGTATTCTTCAAACACTGTATTCTAATCTTATTCTTTCTTTGGTCGACCTATGAGGTGATGCCCCATGCAGCTACTACCCCAACAATCCCTCTTGGCCAAGGAGGTATCATCAACATTATCATACTGAAACACATCTCGATATCATATGTACATCACAGTTATCTCTAAGCTCTCTATATCATAAGGAAGGTCTTGCAACACAATCATAGATAGTCGAGAAGTGTCAACAAATCCATAGGTGAGTCACACGTGCATCAACTCAAGAACTCTACATAGTCCATCCGAGAGTCTATCATGCATCAATCCAATGTGCTTAGCTCAACCCAGTCCATCGGATAATATGCACTAGGTCAACGACATTGCCATATCCATAGGTGAGTCACACGTGCATCAACTCAAGAACTCTGCATAGTCCATCGGAGAGTCTATCATGCATCAATCCAATGTGCTTAGCTCAACCCACTCCAGCGGGTGCCTACATCATCAACACTCCCTCTTAGCTAGAGATGTATCATCACGTCGGAACACATCTTGTTATCATAAACGTGTCCATTCTAACGCAGGAAATAAGCAAGTTCCACAAAGGAACCATCCCACAATAGAACACACTCCACAAAGGAACCATCCCACAATGGGACACACTCCACAAACGAATAGAATAACAATTATGAATGGACTCTATTCACAACTCCTAGTGTGCCACCCTGAAGATGATCCTTTGAATAACAAATACCTTGTATAAATCTATAACACACATCAACTCCTATTTGGATGACCTGAAGATGAATCCCACGAATGAAAAACATCCTGTAGAAATCCGCAACGCGATGAGACCGAGCCGCCCTCGAGAAACAATATACTCTTCCAACCTTCATGCTGGGCGAGACATGGCACCGGAAGTTGTTCAGGCAGTCCAAATCATAAGCAAGCAACTAGCAAACAAGTTGGAATATTGATATGTATGCAAAATAAAATAAAACCTTTAACTGAAAGCAATAAAAAGCAGGTAATATCTGGCCACACATTTGGATGAAGTGTTCCCACATGTCCTAGAGGTAGTTATCTTCCCACAGGAGGCTTGCAACGCAGTCCAACGAGTAAATGCAACTATGTAGTAAATCATAGATACTAAGCGTGGGCTGCAGGAATCTATCGTGCAGGTAAGGGACCATCGAGAGCAGAAAAAAATGAGGGAATTCGAAGCACAATAGAAAAAAGGTAAACTCGTAGTTGTCTGACCTGAAGATGAATCCCATGAATGATAAACACCCTGTAGAAATCCGCAACGCAATCTAATCGAGTCGCTCTCTAGAAACCTACTCTCCTATAAACTGCATCTTGGGTTAGAACCTGACCATGGAAGTTGATCAGGCTCTCCAAATCCTAAGCTGAGTTGAGCCTTGACCTTGTTAATGTTTATGGCAGCATAACCAGGATCACTAAAAGAATGGCAAAGCACAGAAACAAAATGAGTGTCGAGCTCGTTTAAACCATGATGATAATTACAATCATCTCCCAACCATAGACAAAGCTATTTGTCTCCCCCGAGCTCAGACCTTCCAATAGAGAATAATGTACATTCGGATAGTAGTAGCGCAAACCCAAGAAAACAAGGGAGAAACTTCTCCAATAGTGGAGAACCCCCAAAAATGAGTCTCTTAACTGAAGTAGCGAACCTCTCTTGGCTAGAGCAAACTTGCTTGAGAGAATGACGAAATGAGAGGTCGAACTCTCTATTTATACACATCAAAGGGTGACTTTTTTACTGACTAGGCCGACCTGACTTTCCCTAACTGCGCTGACCTAATCAAATACATTGACATCTTGTCCCATAGGAGGTACAATAACATTAAAGTTTGAAGTTGCACTATTTCCAACACTCCCTCTCAACAAGGAAGGTATTCTTCGAACACTGTACTCTAATCTTATTCTTTCTTTGGACGACCTATGAGGTAATGCCCCATGCAGCTACTACGGCAACACTTCCTCTTGGACATGGAGATATCATCAGCATTATCATACTGAAACACATCTCGTTATCATATGTACATCACAGTTATCTCTAACCTCTCTATATCATAAGGAAGGTCTTACAACACTATCACAGTTAGTCGAGGAGTGTCAACAAATCAATCTTCATGCATCTGCTCAATACAGTCCATCGGAGAACATGCACTAGCTCCACGACTCTGCCCTATCCATAGGTGAGTCACACGTGCATCAGCTCAAGAACTGTGCACAGTCCATCGTAGAGTCTATCATGCATCGATACAATGTGCTCAGCTCAACCCAGTCCATCGGGTGCCTACATCATCAACACTCACTCTTAGCTAGAGAGGTATTATCACGTCGGAACACATCTTGTTATCATAAGAGGGTCCATTCCCACACAGGGAATAAGCACGTTCGACAAAGGAACCATCCCACAAAGGGACACACTCCAGAAAGGAATAGAATAACAATTTTGAATGGAGTTTATTCACCACTCCTAGTTGGCCACCCTGAAGATGATCCCATGAATAACAAACACCCTGTATAAATCTACAACACACATCAACTCCTATTTGGATGACCTGAAGATGAATCCCACGAATGAGAAACATTCTGTAGAAATCTGCAATGCGATGAGACCGAGGCGCCCTCGAGAAACCATATACTCCTCCAACCTTCATGCTGGCCGAGAAATGGCACTGGAAGTTGTTCAGGCAGTCCAAATCCTAACCAAGCAACTAGAAAACAAGTTGGAAGATTGATACATATGCGAAATATAATAACACCTTGAATTGAAAGCAATAACAAGCAGGTAATATCCGGCCACACGTTTGGATGAAGTGTTCCCACACGTCCTAGAGGTAGTTATCTTCCTACAAGGGGCTTGCAACGGAGTCCTGCGAGTAAATGCAACTACGTAGTAAATCATAGATACTAAGTGTGGGTTGCAGGAATCCATCGTGCATGTAGAGGACCACCGAGAGCAGAGAAAAAGGAGCGAATTCGAAGCACAATAGAAAAAAGGTAAACTCGTAGTTGTCTGACCTGAAGATGAATCCCATGAATGAAACACCCTGTAAAAATATACAACGCAATCTAATCGAGGCGCTTTCTAGAAACCCTACTCTCCGCTAAACTGCATGTTGGGCAAAACCTGACAATTGAAGTTGATCAGGCTCTCGAAATCCTAAGCTGAGTTGAGGCTTGACCTTGTTAATGTTTATAGCAGCATAACCAGGATAAGTAAAAGAATTGCAGAGCACAGAAACAAAAGGACTGTCGAGCTCGTTTAAACCATAATGATAAGAACAAACATCTCCCAACCATAGACAAAGCTATTTGTCTCCGCCGAGCTCAAACCTTCTAATAGAGAACGTTGTACATCCGGATAGTAGTAGCGCAAAGCCAAGAAAACAAGGGAGAAACTTCTCCAATAGTGGAGAACCCAAAAAATGAGTCTCTTAATTGAAGTAGCGAACCTCTCTGGGCTAGAGCAAACTTGCTTGAGTGAATGACCAAATGAGAGGTCGAACTCTCTATTTATACACATCAAAGGGTGACTTTTTTCCTGATTGGGCCAACCTAACTTTCCCTAACAGCGTTGACCTGACTGGGGCAGTTCTGCCCATTGTTTGGGGCAAATTGCCCGCTCTTTTGGGGCAGTTTACCCGCTGGGCCGACTTGTCTTGGGGGAATACAAAAAATTACGTTTACCAAATCTTTTCTTTTTGATTTCACCCCTAGGTTTACATTGATTCTTTCAAGTGTTTTACATGATCAAATACATTGACATCTTGTCCCATAGGAGGTACAATAACAAGATGAAATACAATAACAATAACTTCCGAAGTTGCACTATTTCCAACACTCCCTCTCAACAAGGAAGGTATTCTTCGAACACTGTATTCTAATCTTATTCTTTCTTGGTCGACCTATGAGGTGATGCCCCATGCAGCTACTACCCCAACACTCCCTCTTGGCCATGGAGGTATCATCAGCATTATCATACCGAAACACATCTCGATATCTTATGTACATCACAGTTATCTCTAACCTCTGTATATCACAAGGAAGGTCTTACGACACAATCACGGTTAGTCGAGAAGTGTCAACAAATCAATCTTCATGCATCTGCTCAATCGAGTCCATCAGATAACATGCACTAGCTCCACGACTCTGCCCTATCCATAGGTGAGTCACACGTGCATCAGCTCATGAACTGTGCACAGTCCATCGGATAGTCTATCATGCATCAATACAATGTGCTCAGCTCAATCCAATTCGTCGGATGCCTACATCATCAACACTCCCTCTTAGCTAGAGAGTTATCATCACGTGAGAACACATCTTGTTATCATAAGAGGGTCCATTCCGACACAGGGAATAAGCACGTTCCACAAAGAAACCATCGGACAATGGGACACACTCCACAAACGAATAGAATAACAATTATGAATGGAGTTTATTCACCACTCCTAGTTGGCAACCCGGAAGATGATCCCATGAATAACAAACACCCTGTATAAATCTACAACACACATCAACTCCTATTGGGATGACCTGGAGATGAATCCCACGAATGACAAACATTCTGTAGAAATCCGCAACGCGATGAGACCGAGGGTCCTCGAGAAACCATATACTCCAACCTTCATGGTGGCCGAGACATGGCACTGGAAGTTGTTCAGGCAGTCCAAATCCTAAGCAAGCAACTAGCAAAGAAGTTGGAAGATTGATACATATGCAAAATAAAATAAAACCTTGAACTGAAAGCAATAACAAGCAGGTAATATTTGGCCACAGGTTTGGATGAAGTGTTCCCACATGTCCTAGAGGTAGTTATCTTCCCACAGGATGCTTGCAACGCAGTCCAACGAGTAAATGCAACTATGTAGTAAATCATAGATACTAAGTGTGGGTTGCAGGAATATATTGTGCAGGTAGAGGACCACCGAGAGCGAGAAAATGTAGGGAATCCGAAGCACAATAGAAAAATGTTAAACTCGTAGTTGTTTGACCTGAAGATGAATCCCATGAATGATAAACACCCTCTAGAAATCCGCAACGCAATCTAATCGAGGCGTTCTCTGGAAACCCTACTCTCCTATAAACAACATGTTGCGCAGAACCTGACAATGGAAGTTGACCAGGCTCTCCAAATCCTAAGCTGAGTTGAGACTTGTCCTTGTTAATGTTTATAGCAGCATAACCAGGATCACTGAAAGAATGGCAAAGCACAGAAACAAAACGAGTGTAGAGCTCGTTTAAACCATGATGATAAGAACAATCATCTCCCAACCATAGACAAAGCTATTTGTCTCCCCCGAGCTCAAACCTTCTAATATATAACGATGTACATTCGGATAGTAGTAGCGCAAACCCAAAAAAACAAGGGAGAAACTTCTCCAATAGTGGAGAACCCCCAAAAATCAGTGTCTTAACTGAAGTAGCGAACCTCTCTTGGCTAGAGCAAACTTGCTTAAGTGAATGACCAAATGAGAGGTCGAACTCTCTCTTTATACACATCAAAGGGTGACTTTTTTCCTGACCGGGCCAACCTAACTTTCCCTAACTGCGCCGACGTAATTAGGGTAGTTCTGCCGATTTTTTGGGACAAATTGCCCACTGTTTTGGGGGCGTTTACCCGCTGGGCTGACTTGTCTTGGGGGAATACAAAAAACTACGTTTACTAAATCTTTTCTTTGAGATTTCAACCCTAGGTTTACATTGATCCTTTCAAGTGTTTTACATGATCAAATACATTGACATCTTGTCCCATAGGGGGTAGAATCATAAGATGAAATAAAATAACAATAATTTCTGAAGTTGCACTATTTCCAACACTCCCTCTCAACAAGGGAGGTTTTCTTCGAACACTGTATTCTAATCTTATTCTTTCTTTGGTCGACCTATGAGGTGATGCCCCATGCAGCAACTACCCCAACAGTCCCTCTTGGCCAAGAGGGTATCATCATCTTTATCATACTGAAACACATCTCGATATCATATCAGAGTTATCTCTAACCTCTCTATATCATAAGGAAGGTGTTGCCACACAATCACAGTTAGTCGAGAAGTGTCAACAAATCCATCTTCATGCATCTCCTTAATCCAGTCCATCGGAGAACATGCACTAGCTCCACGACTCAGCCCTATCCATAGGTGAGTTACACGTGCATCAGCTCAAGAACTCTGCACAGTCCATCGGAGACTCTATCATGCGTAAATACAATGTGGTCAGCTCAACCCAGTCCATCAGATGCCTACATCATCAACACTCCCTCTTAGCTAGAGAGGTATCATCACGTCGGAACACATGTTGTTATCATAAGCGGGTCCATTCCAACACAGGGAATAAGCAAGTTCCACAAAGGAACCATCGCACAATGGGACACACTCCACAAAAGAAAGGAATAACAATTATGAATGGAGTTTATTCACCACTCCTAGTTGGCCACCCCGAAGATGATCCCATGAATAACAAATACCCTGTATAAATGTACAACACACATCAACTCCTATTTGGATGACCTGAAGATGAATCCCACGAATGACAAACATCCTGTAGAACTCCGCAACGCGATGAGACCGAGGCGCCCTCGAGAAACAATATACTCCTCCAACCTTCATGCTGGCCATGACATGGCACTGGAAGTTGTTCAGGCAATCCAAATCCTAAGCGAGCAACTAGCAAACAAGTTGGAAGATTGATACATATGCAAAATAAAATAAAACCTTGAACGGAAAGCAATAACAAGCAGGTAATATCTGGCCACACGTTTGGATGAAGTGTTGCCACATGTCCTATAGGTAGTTATCTTCCCACAGGAGGCTTGCAACGCAGTCCAGCGAGTAAATTCAACTATGTGGTAAATCATAGATACTAAGTGTGGGTTGCAGGATTTTATCGTGCAGGTAGAGGACCACCGAGAGCAGAGAAAAATGAGAGAATCCAAAGCACAATAGAAAAAAGGTAAACCCATAGTTGTTTGACCTAAAGATAAATCCCATGAATTATAAACACCCTGTAGAAATCCGCAACGCAATCTAATCGAGGCACTCTGTAGAAATCCTACTCCCCTCTAAACTGCATGTTGGGCAGAAACCGACAATGGAAGTTGATCAGTCTCTCCAAATCCTAAGTTGAGCTGAGCCTTGACCTTGTTAATGTTTATAGCAGCATAATCAGGATCACTAAAAGAATGGAAAAGCACAGAAACAAAATGAGTGTCGAGCTCGTTTAAACCATGATGATAATTACAATCATCTCCCAACCATAGACAAAGCTATTTGTCTCCCCCGAGCTCAGACCTTCCAATAGAGAACAATGTACATCCGGATAGTAGTAGCGCAAACCCAAGAAAACAAGGGAGAAACTTCTCCAATAGTGGAGAACCCCAAAAAATCAGTCTCTTAGCTGAAGTAGCGAACCTCTCTTTGCTAGATCCAACTTGCTTAAGAGAATGGCGAAATGAGAGGTCGAACTCTGTATTTATACGCATCAGAGGGTGACTTTTTTCCTGACAGGGCCGACCTTACTTTCCCTAATTGCGCCGGCCTGATCAAACACATTGACATCTTGTCCCATAGGAGGTACAATAACAATAAAGTCTGAAGTTGCACTATTTCCAACACTCCCTCGCAACAAGGAAGGTATTCTTCGAACACTCTATTCTAACCTTATTGTTTATTTGGTCGACCTATGAGGTGATGCCCCATGCAGCTACTACTCCAACACTCCCTCTTGGTCATGGAGGTATTATCAGCATTATCATACTGAAACACATCTCGATATCATATGTACATCACAGTTTTCTCAAACCTCTCGGTATCGCAAGGAAGGTCTTACGACACAATCATAGTTAGTCGAGAAGTGTCATTAAATCAATCTTCATGCATCTGCTCAATCCAGTCCATCGGAGAACATGCACTAGCTCCACGACTGTGCCCTATCCATAGGTGAGTTACACGTGCATCAGCTCAAGAACTCTGCACAGTCCATCGGAGAGTCTATCATGCATCAATACAATGTGCTCGGCTCAACCTAGTCCATCGTGTGCCCACATCAGCAACACTCCCTCTTACCTAGAGAGGTATCATCACGTCGGAACACATCTTGTTATCATAAGTGGGTCCATTCCAACACAGGGAATAAGCACGTTCCACAAAGGAACCATACCACAATGGGACACACTCCACAAAGGAATAGAATAACAATTCTGAATGGAGTTTATTCACCACTCTTAGTTGGCTAGCCTGAAGATGATGCCATGAATAACAAACACCCTGTATAAATCTACAACACACATCAACTCCTATTTGGATGACCTGTAGATGAATCCCACGAATGACAAACATCCTTTAGAAATCCACAACGCGATGAGACCGAGGCTCCCTCGAGAAACCATATACTCCTCCAACCTTCATGGTGGCCGAGACATGGCACTGGAAGTTGTTCAGGCAGTCCAAATTCTAAGCAAGCAACTAGCAAAGAAGTTGGAAGATTGATACCTATGCAAAATAAAATAAAACCCTGAACTAAAAGCAATAACAAGCAGGTAATATCTGGCCACAGGTTTGAATGAAGTGTTCCCACATGTCCTAGAGGTAGTTATCTTCCCACAGGATGCTTGCAACGCAGTCCAGCGAGTAAATGCAACTATGTAGTAAATCATAGATACTAAGTGTGGGTTGGAGGAATCTATTGTGCAGGTAGAGGACCACCGAGAGCGAGAAAAAGTAGGGAATCCGAAGCACAATAGAAAAAAGTTAAACTCGTAGTTGTTTGACCTGAAGATGAATCCCATGAATGATAAACACCCTCTAGAAATCCGCAACGCAATCTAATCGAGGCGTTCTCTAGAAACCCTTCTCTCCTATAAACTACATGTTGCGCAGAACCTGAAAATGGAAGCTGACCATGCTCTCCAAATCCTAAGCTGAGTTGAGACTTGTCCTTGTTAATGTTTATAGCAGCATAACCATGATCACTGAAAGAATGGCAAAGCACATAAACAAAATGAGTGTCCAGCTCGTTTAAACCATGATGATAAGAACAATCATCTCCCAACCATAGACAAAGCTATTTGTCTCCCCCGAGCTCAAACCTTCTAATAGATAACGATGTACATTCGGATAGTAGTAGCGCAAACCCAAGAAAACAAGGGAGAAACTTCTCCAATAGTGGAGAATCCCCAAAAATCAGTCTCTTAACTGAAGTAGCGAACCTCTCTAAGCTAGAACAAACTTGCTTAAGTGAATGACCAAATCAGAGGTCGAACTCTCTATTTATACACATCAAAGGGTGACTTTTTTCGTGATCGGGCCAACCTAACTTTCCCTAACTGCGCCGACCTAACTGGGGCAGTTCTGCCCATTTTTTGGGACAAATTGTCCACTGTTTTGGGCGAGTTTACCCGCTAGGCCGACTTGTCTTGGGGGAATACAAAAAACTACATTTACTAAATCTTTTCTTTGAGATTTCACACCTAGGTTTACATTGATTCTTTCAAGTGTTTTACATGATCAAATACAGTGACATCTTGTCCCATAGGAGGTAGAATAACAAGATGAAATAAAATAACAATAATTTCTGATGTTGCACTATTTCCAACACTCCCTCTCAACAAGGAAGGTATTCTTCGAACACTGTATTCTAATCTTATTCTTTCTTTGGTCGACCTATGAGGTGATGCCCCATGCAGCAACTACCCCAACAGTCCCTCTTCGCCAAGAAGGTATCATCAACTTTATCATACTGAAACACATCTCGATATCATATATATATCAGATTTATCTCTAACCTCTCTATATCATAAGGAAGATCTTGCCACACAATCACAGTTAGTCGAGAAGTGTCAACAAATCAATCTTCATGCATATCCTCAATCCAGTCCATCGGAGAACATGCACTAGCTCTACGACTCTGCCCTATCCATAGGTGAGTTACACGTGCATCAGCTCAAGAACTCTGCACAGTCCATCGGAGAGTCTATCATGCATCAATACAATGTGCTCAGCTCAACCCAGTCCATCAGGTGCCTACATCATCAACACTCCCTCTTAGCTAGAGAGGTATCATCACGTCGGAACACATCTTGTTAACATAAGCGGGTCCATTCCAACACAGGGAATAAGCAAGTTCCACAAAGGAAACATCTCACAATGGGACATACTCCACAAAGGAAAGGAATAACAATTATGAATGGAGTTTATTCACCACTCCTAGTTGGCCACCCCGAAGATGATCCCATGAATAACAAACACCGTGTATAAATGTACAACACACATAAACTCCTATTTGGATGACCTGAAGATGAATCCCACGAATGACAAACATCCTGTAGTACTCCGCAAGGCGATGAGACCGAGGCGCCCTCGAGAAACCATATGCTCCTCCAACCTTCATGCTCGCCATGACATGGCACTGGAAGTTGTTCAGGTAGTCCAAATCCTAAGCGAGTAACTAGCAAACAAGTTGGAAGATTGATACATATGCAAAATAAAATAAAACCTTGAACGGAAAGCAATAACAAGCAGGTAATATCTGGCCACACGTTTGGATGAAGTGTTGCCACATGTCCTATAGGTAGTTATCTTCCCACACGAGGGTTGCAACGCAGTCCAGCGAGTAAATGCAACTATGTGGTAAATCATAGATACTAAGTGTGTGTTGCAGGAATCTATCGTGCAGGTAGAGGACCACCGAGAGCAGAGAACAAGGAGGGAATCCAAAGCACAATAGAAAAAAGGTAAACCCATAGTTGTTTGACCTAAAGATAAATCCCATGAATTATAAACACCCTGTAGAAATCCGCAACGCAATCTAATCGAGGCACTCTGTAGAAACCCTGCTCCCCTCTAAATTGCATGTTGGGCAGAACCCGACAATGGAAGCTGATCAGTCTCTCCAAATCCTAAGTTTAGTTGAGCCTTGACCTTGTTAATGTTTATAGCAGCATAATCAGGATCAATAAAAGAATGGAAAAGCACAGAAACAAAATGAGTGTCGAGCTCGTTTAAACCATGATGATAATTACAATCATCTCCCAACCATAGACAAAGCTATTTGTCTCCCCCGAGCTCAGACCTTCCAATAGAGAACAATGTACATCCGGATAGTAGTAGCACAAACCCAAGAAAACAAGGGAGAAACTTCTCCATTAGTGGAGAACCCCAAAAAATCAGTCTCTTAACTGAAGTAGCGAACCTCTCTTGGCTAGATCGAACTTGCTTGAGAGAATGACGAAATGAGAGGTCGAACTCTCTATTTATACACATCAGAGGGTGACTTTTTTCCTGACAGGGCCGACCTGACTTTCCCTAATTGCGCCGACCTGATGAAACACATTGACATCTTCTCCCATGGGAGGTACAATAACAATAAAGTCTGAAGTTGCACTATTTCCAACACTCCCTCTCAGCAAGGAATGTATTCTTCAAACACTCTATTCTAACCTTATTCTTTATTTGGTCGACCTATGAGGTGATGCCACATGCAGCTATTACTCCAACACTCCCTCTTGGCCATGGAGGTATGATCAGCATTATCATACTGAAACACATCTCGATATCACATGTACATCATAGTTTTCTCAAACCTCTCTATATCACAGGGAAGGTCTTACGACACAATCATAGTTAGTCGAGAAGTGTCATTAAATCAATCTTCATGCATCTGCTCAATCCAGTCCATCGGAGAACATGCACTGGCTCCACGACTGTGCCCTATCCATAGGTGAGTTACACGTGCATCAGCTCAAGAACTCTGCACAGTCCATCGGAGAGTCTATCATGCATCAATACAATGTGCTCGGCTCAACCCAGTCCATCGAGGGAATAAGCACGTTCCACAAAGGAACCATCCCACAAAGGGACACACTCCAGAAAGGAATAGAATAACAATTTTGAATGGATTTTATTCACCACTCCTAGTTGGCGACCCTGAAGATGATCCCATGAATAACAAACACCCTGTATAAATCTACAACACACATCAACTCCTATTTGGATGACCTGAAGATGAATCCCACGGATGACAAACATTCTGTAGAAATCTGCAACGCGATGAGACCGAGGCGCCCTCGAGAAACCATATACTCCTCCAACCTTCATGCTTGCCGAGAGATGGCACTGGAAGTTGTTCAGGCAGTCCAAATCCTAACCAAGCAACTAGAAAACAAGTTGGAAGATTGATACATATGCGAAATATAATAACACCTTGAATTGAAAGCAATAACAAGCAGGTAATATCCGGCCACACGTTTGGATGAAGTGTTCCCACACGTCCTAGAGGTAGTTATCTTCCTACAGGAGGCTTGCAACGGAGTCTTGCGAGTAAATGCAACTACGTAGTAAATCATAGATACTAAGTGTGGGTTGCAGGAATCCATCGTGCAGGTAGAGGACCACCGAGAGCAGAGAAAAAGGAGGGAATCCGAAGCACAATAGAAAAAAGGTAAACTCGTAGTTGTCTGACCTGAAGATGAATCCCATGAATGATAAACAGCCTGTAGAAATATGCAACGCAATCTAATCGAGGCGCTTTCTAGAAACCCTACTCTCCGCTAAACTGCATGTTGGGCAGAACCTGACAATTGAATTTGATCAGGCTCTCGAAATCCTAAGCTGAGTTGAGGCTTGACCTTGTTAATGTTTATAGCAGCATAACCAGGATAAGTAAAAGAATTGCAAAGCACAGAAACAAAAGGACTGTCGAGCTCGTTTAAACCATAATGATAAGAACAATCATCTCCCATCCATAGACAAAGCTATTTGTCTCCGCCGAGCTCAAACCTTCTAATAGAGAACGCTGTACATGCGGATAGTAGTAGTGCAAAGCCAAGAAAACAAGGGAGAAACTTCTCCAATAGTGGAGAACCCAAAAAATGAGTCTCTTAATTGAAGTAGCGAACCTCTCTTGGCTAGAGCAAACTTGCTTGAGTGAATGATCAAATGATAGGTTGAACTCTCTATTTATACACATCAAAGGGTGACTTTTTTCCTGATTGGGCCAACCTAACTTTCCGTAACAGCGTCGACCTGACTGGGGCAGTTCTGCCCATTGTTTGGGGCAAATTGCCCGCTCTTTTGGGGCAGTTTACCCGCTGGGCCGACTTGTCTTGGGGGAATACAAAAAAATACGTTTACTAAATCTTTTCTTTTTTGATTTCATCTTCAGGCAGTCCAAATCCTAAGCAAGCAACTAGCAAAGAAGTTGGAAGATTGATACATATGCAAAATAAAATAAAACCTTGAACTGAAAGCAATAACAAGTAGATAATATCTGGCCACAGGTTTGGATGAAGTGTTCCCACATGTCCTAGAGGTAGTTATCTTCCCACATGATGCTTGCAACGCAGTCCAACGAGTAAATGCAACTATGTAGTAAATCATAGATACTAAGTGTGGGTTGCAGGAATCTATTATGCAGGTAGAGGACCACCGAGAGCGAGAAAATTTAGGGAATCCGAAGCACAATAGAAAAATGTTAAACTCGTAGTTGTTTGACCTGAAGATGAATCCCATGAATGATAAACACCCTCTAGAAATCCGCAACGCAATCTAATCGAGGCGTTCTCTGGAAACCCTACTCTCCTATAAACTACATGTTGCGCAGAACCTGACAATGGAAGTTGACCAGGCTCTCCAAATCCTAAGCTGAGTTGAGACTTGTCCTTGTTAATGTTTATAGCAGCATAACCAGGATCACTGAAAGAATGGCAAAGCACAGAAACAAAATGAGTGTCGAGCTCGTTTAAACCATGATGATAAGAACAATCATCTCCCAACCATAGACAAAGCTATTTGTCTCCCCCGAGCTCAAACCTTCTAATAGATAATGATGTACATTCGGATAGTAGTAGCGCAAACCCAAAAAAACAAGGGAGAAACTTCTCCAATAGTGGAGAACTCCCAAAAATTAGTCTCTTAACTGAAGTAGCGAACCTCTCTTGGCTAGAGCAAACTTGCTTAAGTGAATGACCAAATGAGAGGTCAAACTCTCTCTTTATGCACATCAAAGGGTGACTTTTTTCCTGACCGGCCCAACCTAACTTTCCCTAACTGCGCCGACGTAACTAGGGCAGTTCTGCGGATTTTTTGGGACAAATTGCCCACTGTTTTGGGGGCGTTTACCCGCTGGGCTGACTTGTCTTGGGGGAATACAAAAAACTACGTTTACTAAATCTTTTCTTTGAGATTTCACCCCTAGGTTTACATTGATTCTTTCAAGTGTTTTACATGATCAAATACATTGACATCTTGTCCCATAGGAGGTAGAATAACAAGATGAAATAAAATAACAATAATTTCTGAAGTTGCACTATTTCCAACACTCCCTCTCAACAAGGGAGGTTTTCTTCGAACACTGTATTCTAATCTTATTCTTTCTTTGGTCGACCTATGAGGTGATGCCCCATGCAGCAACTACCCCAACAGTCCCTCTTGGCCAAGAGGGTATCATCATCTTTATCATACTGAAACACATCTCGATATCATATCAGAGTTATCTCTAACCTCTCTATATCATAAGGAAGGTGTTGCCACACAATCACAGTTAGTCGAGAAGTGTCAACAAATCCATCTTCATGCATCTCCTCAATCTAGTCCATCGGAGAACATGCACTAGCTCCACGACTCTGCCCTATCCATAGGTGAGTTACACGTGCATCGGCTCAAGAACTCTGCACAGTCCATCGGAGAGTCTATCATGCGTAAATACAATGTGGTCAGCTCAACCCAGTCCATCAGATGCCTACATCATCAACACTCCCTCTTAGCTAGAGAGGTAGCATAACGTCGGAACACATCTTGTTATCATAAGCGGGTCCATTCCAACATAGGGAATAAGCAAGTTCCACAAAGGAACCATCGCGCAATGGGACACACTCAACAAAGGAAAGGAATAACAATTATGAATGGAGTTTATTCACCACTCCTAGTTGGCCACCCCGAAGATTATCCCATGAATAACAAACACCCTATATAAATGTATAACACACATCAACTCCTATTTGGATGACCTGAAGATGAATCCCATGACTGACAAACATCCTGTAGAACTCCGCAACGCGATGAGACCGAGGCGCCCTCGAGAAACCATATACTCCTCCAACCTTCATGCTGGCCATGACATAGCACTGGAAGTTGTTCAGGCAATCCAAATCCTAAGCGAGCAACTAGCAAACAAGTTGGAAGATTGATACATGTGCAAAATAAAATAAAACCTTGAACGGAAAGCAATAACAAGCAGGTAATATCTGGCCACACGTTTGGATGAAGTGTTGCCACATGTCCTATAGGTAGTTATCTTCCCACAGGAGGCTTGCAACGCAGTCCAGCGAGTAAATGCAACTATGTGGTAAATCATAGATACTAAGTGTGGGTTGCGGGATTCTATCGTGCAGGTAGAGGACCACCGAGAGTAGAGAAAAAGGAGGGAATCCAAAGCACAATAGAAAAAAGGTAAACCCATAGTTGTTTGACCTAAAGATAAATCCCATGAATTATAAACACCCTGTAGAAATCCGCAACGCAATCTAATCGAGGCACTCTGTAGGAACCCTACTGCCCTCTAAACTGCATGTTGGGCAGAACCCGACAATGGAAGTTGATCAGTCTGTCCAAATCCTAAGTTGAGTTGAGCCTTGACCTTGTTAATGTTTATAGCAGCATAATCAGGATCACTAAAAGAATGGAAAAGCACAGAAACAAAATGAGTGTCGAGCTCGTTTAAACCATGATGATAATTACAATCATCTCCCAACCATAGACAAAGCTATTTGTCTCCCCCGAGCTCAGACCTTCCAATAGAGAACAATGTACATCCGGATAGTAGTAGTGCAAACCCAAGAAAACAAGGGAGAAACTTCTCCAATAGTGGAGAACCCCAAAAAATCAGTCTCTTAGCTGAAGTAGCGAACCTCTCTTTGCTAGATCGAACTTGGTTAAGAGAATGGCGAAATGAGAGGTCGAACTCTCTATTTATACGCATCAGAGGGTGACTTTTTTCCTGACAGGGCCGACCTGACTTTCCCTAATTGCGCCGACCTGATCAAACACATTGACATCTTGTCCCATAGGAGGTACAATAACAATAAAGTCTGAAGTTGCACTATTTCCAACACTCTCTCTCAACAAGGAAGGTATTCTTCGAACACTCTATTCTAACCTTATTGTTTATTTGGTCGACCTATGAGGTGATGCCCCATGCAGCTACTACTCCAACACTCCCTCTTGGCCATGGAGGTATTATCAGCATTATCATACTGAAACACATCTCGATATCATATGTACATCACAGTTTTCTCAAACCTCTCGATATCACAAGGAAGGTCTTACGACACAATCATAGTTAGTCGAGAAGTGTCATTAAATCAATCTTCATGCATCTGCTCAATCCAGTCCATCGAAGAACATGCACTAGCTCCACGACTGTGCCCTATCCATAGGTGAGTTACACGTGCATCAGCTCAAGAAGTCTGCACAGTCCATCGGAGAGTCTATGATGCATCAATACAATGTGCTCGGCTCATCCCAGTCCATCGAGGGAATAAGCACGTTCCACAAAGGAACCATCCCACAAAGGGACACACTCCAGAAAGGAATAGAATAACAATTTTGAATGGAGTTTATTCACCACTCCTAGTTGGCGACCCTGAAGATGATCCCATGAATAACAAACACCCTGTATAAATCTACAACACACATCAACTCCTATTTGGATGACCTGAAGATGAATCCCACGAATGACAAACATTCTGTAGAAATCTGCAACGCGATGAGACCGAGGTGCCCTCGAGAAACCATATACTCCTCCAACCTTCATGCTGGCCGAGAGATGGCACTGGAAGTTGTTCAGGCAGTCCAAATCCTAACCAAGCAACTAGAAAACAAGTTGGAAGATTGATACATATGCGAAATATAATAACACCTTGAATTGAAAGCAATAACAAGCAGGTAATATCCGGCCACACGTTTGGATGAAGTGTTCCCACACGTCCTAGAGGTAGTTATCTTCCTACAGGAGGCTTGCAACGGAGTCCTGCGAGTAAATGCAACTACGTAGTAAATCATAGATACTAAGTGTGGGTTGCAGGAATCCATCGTGCAGGTAGAGGACCACCGAGAGCAGAGAAAAAGGAGGGAATCCGAAGCACAATAGAAAAAAGGTAAACTCGTAGTTGTCTGACCTGAAGATGAATCCCATGAATGATAAGCACCCTGTAGAAATATGCAACGCAATCTAATCGAGGCGCTTTCTAGAAACCCTACTCTCCGCTAAATTGCATGTTGGGCAGAACCTGACAATTGAAGTTGATCAGGCTCTCGAAATCCTAAGCTGAGTTGAGGCTTGACCTTGTTAATGTTTATAGCAGCATAACCAGGGTAAGTAAAATAATTGCAAAGCACAGAAACAAAAGGACTGTCGAGCTCGTTTAAACCATAATGATAAGAACAATCATCTCCCAACCATAGACAAAGCTATTTGTCTCCGCCGAGCTCAAACCTTCTAATAGATAACGCTGTACATCCGGATAGTAGTAGTGCAAAGCCAAGAAAACAAGGGAGAAACTTCTCCAATAGTGGAGAACCCAAAAAATGAGTCTCTTAATTGAAGTAGCGAACCTCTCTTGGCTAGAGCAAACTTGCTTGAGTGAATGATCAAATGAGAGGTTGAACTCTCTATTTATACACATCAAAGGGTGACTTTTTTCATAATTGGGCCAACCTAACTTTCCTTAACAGCGTCGACCTGACTGGGGCAGTTCTGCCCATTGTTTGGGGCAAATTGCCCGCTCTTTTGGGGCAGTTTACCCGCTGGGCCGACTTGTCTTGGGGGAATACAAAAATTACGTTTACTAAATCTTTTCTTTTTTGATTTCATCTTCAGGCAGTCCAAATCCTAAGCAAGCAACTAGCAAAGAAGTTGGAAGATTGATACATATGCAAAATAAAATAAAACCTTGAACTGAAAGCAATAACAAGTAGATAATATCTGGCCACAGGTTTGGATGAAGTGTTCCCACATGTCCTAGAGGTAGTTATCTTCCCACATGATGCTTGCAACGCAGTCCAACGAGTAAATACAACTATGTAGTAAATCATAGATACTAAGTGTGGGTTGCAGGAATCTATTATGCAGGTAGAGGACCACCGAGAGCGAGAAAATTTAGGGAATCCGAAGCACAATAGAAAAATGTTAAACTCGTAGTTGTTTGACCTGAAGATGAATCCCATGAATGATAAACACCCTCTAGAAATCCGCAACGCAATCTAATCGAGGCGTTCTCTGGAAACCCTACTCTCCTATAAACTACATGTTGCGCAGAACCTGACAATGGAAGTTGACCAGGCTCTCCAAATCCTAAGCTGAGTTGAGACTTGTCCTTGTTAATGTTTATAGCAGCATAACCAGGATGACTGAAAGAATGGCAAAGCACAGAAACAAAATGAGTGTCGAGCTCGTTTAAACCATGATGATAAGAACAATCATCTCCCAACCATAGACAAAACTATTTGTCTCCCCCGAGCTCAAACCTTCTAATAGATAACGATGTACATTCAGATAGTAGTAGCGCAAACCCAAAAAAACAAGGGAGAAACTTCTTGGAGAACCCCCAAAAATCAGTCTCTTAACTGAAGTAGCGAACCTCTCTTGGCTAGAGCAAACTTGCTTAAGTGAATGACCAAATGAGAGGTCAAACTCTCTCTTTATACACATCAAAGGGTGACTTTTTTCCTGACCGGCCCAACCTAACTTTCCCTAACTGCGCCGACGTAACTAGGGCAGTTCTGCGGATTTTTTGGGACAAATTGCCCACTGTTTTGGGGGCGTTTACCCGCTGGGCTGACTTGTCTTGGGGGAATACAAAAAACTACGTTTACTAAATCTTTTCTTTGAGATTTCACCCCTAGGTTTACATTGATCCTTTCAAGTGTTTTACATGATCAAATACATTGACATCTTGTCCCATAGGAGGTAGAATAACAAGATGAAATAAAATAACAATAATTTCTGAAGTTGCACTATTTCCAACACTCCCTCTCAACAAGGGAGGTTTTCTTCGAACAATGTATTCTAATCTTATTCTTTCTTTGGTCGACCTATGAGGTGATGCCCCATGCAGCAACTACCCCAACAGTCCCTCTTGGCCAAGAGGGTATCATCATCTTTATCATACTGAAACACATCTCGATATCATATCAGAGTTATCTCTAACCTCTCTATATCATAATGAAGGTGTTGCCACACAATCACAGTTAGTCGAGAAGTGTCAACAAATCCATCTTCATGCATCTCCTCAATCTAGTCCATCGGAGAACATGCACTAGCTCCACGACTCTGCCCTATCCATAGGTGAGTTACACGTGCATCGGCTCAAGAACTCTGCACAGTCCATCGGAGAGTCTATCATGCGTAAATACAATGTGGTCAGCTCAACCCAGTCCTTCAGATGCCTACATCATCAACACTCCCTCTTAGCTAGAGAGGTAGCATAACGTCGGAACACATCTTGTTATCATAAGCGGGTCCATTCCAACATAGGGAATAAGCAAGTTCCACAAAGGAACCATCGCGCAATGGGACACACTCAACAAAGGAAAGGAATAACAATTATGAATGGAGTTTATTCACCACTCCTAGTTGGCCACCCCGAAGATGATCCCATGAATAACAAACACCCTATATAAATGTAAAACACACATCAACTCCTATTTGGATGACCTGCAGATGAATCCCATGACTGACAAACATCCTGTAGAACTCCGCAACGCGATGAGACCGAGGTGCCCTCGAGAAACCATATACTCCTCCAACCTTCATGCTGGCCATGACATAGCACTGGAAGTTGTTCAGGCAGTCCAAATCCTAAGCGAGCAACTAGCAAACAAGTTGGAAGATTGATACATGTGCAAAATAAAATAAAACCTTGAACGGAAAGCAATAACAAGCATTTAATATCTGGCCACAAGTTTGGATGAAGTGTTGCCACATGTCCTATAGGTAGTTATCTTCCCACAGGAGGCTTGCAACGCAGTCCAGCGAGTAAATGCAACTATGTGGTAAATCATAGATACTAAGTGTGGGTTGCGGGATTCTATCGTGCAGGTAGAGGACCACTGAGAGCAGAGAAAAAGGAGAGAATCCAAAGCACAATAGAAAAAAGGTAAACCCATAGTTGTTTGACCTAAAGATAAATCCCATGAATTATAAACACCCTGTAGAAATCCGCAACGCAATCTAATCGAGGCACTCTGTAGGAACCCTACTGCCCTCTAAACTGCATGTTGGGCAGAACCCGACAATGGAAGTTGATCAGTCTCTCCAAATCCTAAGTTGAGTTGAGCCTTGACCTTGTTAATGTTTATAGCAGCATAATCAGGATCACAAAAAGAATGGAAAAGCACAGAAACAAAATGAGTGTCGAGCTCGTTTAAACCATGATGATAATTACAATCATCTCCCAACCATAGACAAAGCTATTTGTCTCCCCCGAGCTCAGACCTTCCAATAGAGAACAATGTAAATCCGGATAGTAGTAGCGCAAACCCAAGAAAACAAGGGAGAAACTTCTCCAATAGTGGAGAACCCCAAAAAATCAGTCTCTTAGCTGAAGTAGCGAACCTCTCTTTGCTAGATCGAACTTGCTTAAGAGAATGGCGAAATGAGAGGTCGAACTCTGTATTTATACGCATCAAAGGGTGACTTTTTTCCTGACAGGGCCGACCTGACTTTCCCTAATTGCGCTGACATGATCAAACACATTGACATCTTGTCCCATAGGAGGTACAATAACAATAAAGTCTGAAGTTGCACTATTTCCAACACTCCCTCTCAACAAGGAATGTATTCTTCGAACACTCTATTCTAACCTTATTGTTTATTTGGTCGACCTATGAGGTGATGCCCCATGCAGCTAGTACTCCAACACTCCCTCTTGGCCATGGAGGTATTATCAGCATTATCATACTGAAACACATCTCGATATCATATGTACATCACAGTTTTCTCAAACCTCTCGATATCACAAGGAAGGTCTTACGACACAATCATAGTTAGTCGAGAAGTGTCATTAAATCAATCTTCATGCATCTGCTCAATCCAGTCCATCGGAGAACATGCACTAGCTCCACGACTGTGCCCTATCCATAGGTGAGTTACACGTGCATCAGCTCAAGAACTCTGCACAGTCCATCGGAGAGTCTATCATGCATCAATACAATGTGCTCGGCTCAACCCAGTCCATCGAGTGCCTACATCAGCAACACTCCCTCTTACCTAGAGAGGTATCATCACGTCGGAACACATCTTGTTTTCATAAGTGGATCCATTCCAACACAGGGAATAAGCACGTTCCACAAAGGAACCATCCCACAATGGCACACACTCCACAAAGGAATAGAATAACAATTATGAATGGAGTTTATTCACCACTCCTAGTTGGCCACCCTGAAGATGATCCCATGAATAACAAACACCCTTTATAAATCTACAACACACATCAACTCCTATTTGGATGACCTGAAGATGAATCCCACGAATGAAAAACATCAATCAGAAATCTGCAACGCGATGAGACCTAGGCGCCCTAGAGAAACCATATACTCTTCCAACCTTCATGCTGGCCGGGACATGGCACTGGAGGTTGTTCAGACAGTGCAAATCCTAAGCAAGCAACTAGCAAAAAAGTTGGAAGATTGATACATATGCAAGATAAAATAAAACCTTGAACTGAAAGCAATAACAAGCAGGTAATATCTGGCCACATGTTTGGATGAAGTGTTCCCACATGTCGTAGAGGTAGTTATCTTCCCACAGGAGGCTTGCAACGTAGTCGAGCGAGTAAATGTAACTATGTAGTAAATCATAGATACTAAGTGTGGGTTGCAGGAATCTATCGTGCAGGTAGAGGGCCAGCGAGAGTAGAAAAAAGGAGGTAATCCGACGCACAATAGAAAAAAGGTAAACTTGTAGTTGTCTGACCTGAAGATGAATTCCATGAATGATAAACACCCCGTAGAAATCCGCAACGTAACCTAATCGAGGCGCTCTCTAGAAACTCTACACTCCTCTACACTGCATGTTGGGCAGAACCTGACAATGGAAGTTTACCCGGCTCTCCAAATCCTAAGCTGAGTTGAACCTTGACCTTGTTAATGTTTATAGCAGCATAACCAGGATCACTAAAAGAATGGCAAAGCACAGAAGCAAAATGAGTGTCGGGCTTGTTTAAACCATGTTGATAAGCACAATTATCTCCCAACAATGGCCAAAGCTATTTGTATCCCCCGAGCTCAGACCTTCTAATAGAGAACGATGTACATCCGGATAGTAGTAGCGGAAACCCAAGAAAACAAGGGAAAACTTCTCCAACAGTGGAGAAATCCAAAAAAACAGTCTCTTAACTGAAGTAGCAAACCTCCCTTGGCTAGAGCGAACTTGCTTGAGTGAATGACCAAATGAGAGGTCAAACTCTCTATTTATACACATCAAAGGGTGACTGTTTTTCTGACTGGGCCAACCTAACTTTCCCTAACTGCGTCAACGTGACTGGGGCAGTTCTGCCCATTGTTTGGGGCAAATTGCCCGCTCTTTTGGGGCAGTTTACCCGCTGGGCCGACTTGTCTTGGGGGAATACAAAAAATTACGTTTACTAAATCTTTTCTTTTTTATTTCACCCGTAGGTTTACATTGATTCTTTCAAGTGTTTTACATGATCAAATACATTGACATCTTGTCCCATAGGAGGTACAATAACAAGATGAAATACAATAACAATAACTTCTGAAGTTGCACTATTTCCAATACTCCCTCTCAACAAGGAAGGTATTCTTCGAACACTGTATTGTAATCTTATTCTTTATTTGGTCGACCTATGAGGTGATGCCCCATGCAGCTACTACCCCAACACTCCCTCTTGGCCATGGAGGTATCATCAGCATTATCATACCGAAACACATCTCGATATCATATGTAGATCACAGTTATCTCTAACCTCTCTATATCACAAGGAAGGTCTTACGACACAATCACGGTTAGTCGAGAAGTGTCAACAAATCAATCTTGATGCATCTGCTCAATTGAGTCCATCGGATAACATGCACTAGCTCCACGACTCTGCCCTATCCATAGGTGAGTCACAGGTGCATCAACTCATGAACTGTGCACAACCCATCGGATAGTCTATGATACATCAATACAATGTGCTCAGCTCAACCCAATTCGTCGGGTGCCTACATCATCCACTCCCTCTTAGCTAGAGAGTTATCATCGCGTCGGAACACATCTTGTTATCATAAGAGGGTCCATTCCGACACAGGGAATAAGCACGTTCCACAAAGGAACCATCCCACAATGGGACACACCCCAGAAAGGAATAGAATAACAATTATGAATGGAGTTTATTCACCACTCCTAGTTGGCCACCCTGAAGATGATCCCATGAATAAGAAACACCCTGTATAAATCTACAACACACATCAACTCCTATTTGGATGACTTGGAGATGAATCCCACGAATGACAAACATCCTGTAGAAATCCGCAAATCGATGAGACCGAGGCTCCCTCGAGAAACCATATACTCCTCCAACCTTCATGGTGGCCGAGACATGGCACTGGAAGTTGTTCAGGCAGTCCAAATCCTAAGCAAACAACTAGCAAAGAAGTTGGAAGATTGATACATATGCAAAATAAAATAAAACCTTGAATTGAAAGCAATAACAAGCAGGTAATATCTGGCCACAGGTTTGAATGAAGTGTTCCCACATGTCCCAGAGGTAGTTATCTTCCCACAGGATGCTTGCAACGCAGTCCAGCGAGTAAATGCAACTATGTAGTAAATCAAATATACTAAGTGTGGGTTTGAGGAATCTATTGTGCAGGTACGGGACCATCAAGAGCGAGAAAAAGTAGGGAATCCGAAGCACAATAGAAAAAAGTTAAACTCGTAGTTGTTTGACCTGAAGATGAATCCCATGAATGATAAACACCTTCTAGAAATTCGCAACGCAATCTAATCGAGGCGTTCTCTAGAAACCCTACTCTCCTATAAACTACATGTTGCGCAGAACCTGACAATGGAAATTGACCAGGCTCTCCAAATCCCTGAAAGAATGGCAAAGCATAGAAACAAAATGAGTGTCGAGCTCGTTTAAACCATGATGATAAGAACAATCATCTCCCAACCATAGACAAAGCTATTTGTCTCCCCCGAGCTCAAACCTTCTAATAGATAACGATGTACATTCGGATAGTAGTAGCGCAAACCCAAGAAAACAAGGGAGAAACTTCTCCAATAGTGGAGAACCCCCAAAAATCAGTCTCTTAACTGAAGTACCGAAACTCTCTTGGCTAGAGCAAACTTGTTTAAGTGAATGACCAAATGAGAGGTCGAACTCTCTATTTATACACATCAAAGGGTGACTTTTTTCGTGACTGGGCCAACCTAACTTTCCCTAACTGCGCCGACCTAACTGGGGCAGTTCTGCCCATATTTTGGGACAAATTGCCCACTGTTTTGGGGGAGTTTACCCGCTGGGCAGACTTGTCTTGGGGGAATACAAAAAACTACGTTTACTAAATCTTTTCTTTGAGATTTCACCCCTAGGTTTACATTGATTCTTTCAAGTGTTTTACATGATCAAATACAGTGACGTCTTGTCCCATAGGAGGTAGAATAACAAGATGAAATAAAATAATAATAATTTCTGAAGTTGCACTATTTCCAACACTCCCTCTCAACAAGGGAGGTATTCTTTGAACACTGTATTCTAATCTTCTTCTTTATTTGGTCGACCTATGAGGTGATGCCCCATGCAGCAACTACCCCAACAGTCCCTCTTCGCCAAGAAGGTATCATCAACTTTATCATACTGAAACACATCTCGATATCATATATATATCAGAGTTATCTCTAACCTCTCTATATCAAAAGGAAGGTCTTGCCACACAATCACAGTTAGTCGAGAAGTATCAACAAATCAATCTTCATGCATCTCCGCAATCCAGTCCATCGGAGAACATGCACTAGCTCCACGACTCTGGCCCTATCCATAGGTGAGTTACACGTGCATTAGCTCAAGAACTCTGCACAGTCCATCGGAGAGTCTATCATGCATCAATACAATGTGCTCAGCTCAACCCAGTCCATCAGGTGCCTACATCATCAACACTCCCTCTTAGCTAGAGAGGTATCATCACGTCGGAACACATCTTGTTAACATAAGCGGGTCCATTCCAACACAGGGAATAAGCAAGTTCCACAAAGGAAACATCTCACAATGGGACATACTCCACAAAGGAATGGAATAACAATTATGAATGGAGTTTATTCACCACTCCTAGTTGGCCACCCTGAAGATGATCCCATGAATAACAAACACCCTGTATAAATGTACAACACACATAAACTCCTATTTGGATGACCTGAAGATGAATCCCACGAATGACAAACATCATTTAGAACTCCGCAAGGCGATGAGACCGAGGTGCCCTATAGAAACCATATGCTCCTCCAACCTTCATGCTGGCCATGACATGGCACTGGAAGTTGTTTAGGCAGTCCAAATCCTAAGCAAGCAACTAGCAAACAAGTTGGAAGATTGATACATATGCAAAATAAAATAAAACCTTGCACGGAAAGCAATAACAAGCAGGTAATATCTGGCCACACGTTTGGATGAAGTGTTGCCACATGTCCTATAGGTAGTTATCTTCCCACACGAGGCTTGCAACGCAGTCCAGCGAGTAAATGCAACTATGTGGTAAATCATAGATACTAAGTGTGGGTTGCAGGAATCTATCGTGCAGGTAGAGGACCACCGAGAGCAGAGAAAAAGGAGGGAATCCAAAGCACAATAGAAAAAAGGTAAACCCATAGTTGTTTGACCTAAAGATAAATCCCATGAATTATAAACACCCTGTAGAAATCCGCAACGCAATCTAATCGAGGCACTCTGTAGAAACCCTACTCCCCTCTAAACTGCATGTTGGGCAGAACCCGACAATGGAAGTTGATCAGTCTCTCCAAATCCTAAGTTGAGTTGAGCCTTGACCTTGTTAATGTTTATAGCAGCATAATGAGGATCAATAAAATAATGGAAAAGCACAGAAACAAAATGAGTGTCGAGCTCGTTTAAACCATGATTATAATTACAATCATCTCCCAACCACAAACAAAGCTATTTGTCTCCCCCGAGCTCAGACCTTCCAATAGAGAACAATGTACATCCGGATAGTAGTAGCGCAAACCCAAGAAAACAAGGGAGAAACTTCTCTAATAGTGGAGAACCCCAAAAAATCAGTCTCTTAGCTGAAGTAGCGAACCTCTCTTTGCTAGATCGAACTTGCTTAAGAGAATGGCGAAATGAGAGGTCGAACTCTCTATTTATACGCATCAGAGGGTGACTTTTTTCTTGACAGGGCCGACCTGACTTTCCCTAATTGCGCCGACCTAATCAAACACATTGACATCTTCTCCCATAGGAGGTACAATAACAATAAAGTCTGAAGTTGCACTATTTCCAACACTCCCTCTCAACAAGGAAGGTATTCTTCGGACACTCTATTCTAACCTTATTGTTTATTTGGTCGACCTATGAGGTGATGCCCCATGCAGCTACTACTCCAACACTCCCTCTTGGCCATTGAGGTATTATCAGCATTATCATACTGAAACACATCTCGATATCATATGTACATCACAGTTTTCTCAAACCTCTCGATATCACAAGGAAGGTCTTACGACACAATCATAGTTAGTCGAGAAGTGTCATTAAATCAATCTTCATGCATCTGCTCAATCCAGTCGATCGAAGAACATGCACTAGCTCCACGACTGTGCCCTATCCGTAGCTGAGTTACACGTGCATCAGCTCAAGAACTCTGCACAGTCCTTCGGAGAGTCTATCATGCATCAATACAATGTGCTCGGCTCAACCCAGTCCATCGAGTGCCTACATCAGCAACCCTCCCTCTTACCTAGAGAGATATCATCACGTCGGAACACATCTTGTTATCATAAGTGGGTCCATTCCAACACAGGGAATAAGCACGTTCCACAAAGGAACCATCCCACAATGGGACACACTACACAAAGGAATAGAATAACAATTATGAATGGAGTTTATTCACCACTCCTAGTTGGCCACCCTGAAGATGATCCCATGAATAACAAATACCCTGTATAAATCTACAACACACATCAACTCCTATTTGGATGACCTGAAGATGAATCCCACGAATGACAAACATCCTGTAGAAATCCGCAACGCGATGAGACCTAGGCGCCCTAGAGAAACCATATACTCCTCCAACCTTCATGGTGGCCGAGACATGGCACTGGAAGTTGTTCAGACAGTGCAAATCCTAAGCAAGCAACTAGCAAAGAAGTTCGAAGATTGATACATATGCAAAATAAAATAAAACCTTGAACTGAAAGCAATAAAAAGCAGGTAATATCTGGCCACAGGTTTGGATGAAGTGTTCCCACATGTCCTAGAGGTAGTTATCTTCCCACAGGATGCTTGCAACGCAGTCCAGCGAGTAAATGCAACTAAGTAGTAAGTCATAGATACTAAGTGTGGGTTGCAGGAATATATTGTGCAGGTAGAGGCCCACCGAGAGCGAGAAAAAGTAGGGAATCCGAAGCACAATAGAATAATGTTAAACTCGCAGTTGTTTGACCTGAAGATGAATCCCATGAATGATAAACACCCTCTAGAAATCCGCAACGCAATCTAATCGAGGCGTTCTCTAGAAACCCTACTCTCCTCTACACTGCATGTTGCGCAGAACCTGACAATGGAAGTTGACCCGGCTCTCCAAATCCTAAGCTGAGTTGAGCCTTGACCTTGTTAATGTTTATAGCAGCATATCCAGGATCACTAAAAGAATGGCAAAGCACAGAAGCAAAATGAGTGTCGGGCTTGTTTAAACTTTAAACCATGTTGATAAGAACAATTATCTCCCAACCATGGCCAAAGCTATTTGTATCCCCCGAGCTCAGACCTTCTAATAGAGAACGATGTTCATCCGGATAGTAGTAGCGGAAACTCAAGAAAACAAGGGAAAACTTCTCCAACAGTGGAGAAATCCAAAAAAACATTCTCTTAACTGAAGTAGCAAACCTCCCTTGGCTAGAGCGAACTTGCTTGAGTGAATGACCAAATGAGAGGTCAAACTCTCTATTTATACACATCAAAGGCTGACTCTTTTCCTGACTGGGCCAACCTAACTTTCCCTAACTGCGTCGACCTAACTGGGGCAGTTCTGCACATTGTTTGAGGCAAATTGCCCCCTCTTTTGGGGCAGTTTACCTGCTGGGCCGACTTGTCTTGGGGGAATACAAAAAATTATGTTTACTAAATCTTTTCTTTTTGATTTCACCCCTAGGTTTACATTGATTCTTTCAAGTGTTTTACATGATCAAATACATTGACATCTTGTCCCATAGGAGGTACAATAACAAGATGAAATTAAATAAGAATAACTTCTGAAGTTGCACTATTTCCAACATTCCCTCTCAACAAGGAAGGTATTCTTCGAACACTCTATTCTAACCTTATTCTTTATTTGGTCGACCTATGAGGTGATTCCCTATGCAGCTACTACTCCAACACTGCCTCTTGCCCATGTAGGTATCATAAGCATTATCATATTGAAACACACCTCGATATCATATGTACATCACAGTTATCTCTAACCTCTCTATATCATAAGGAAGGTCTTTCAACACAATCACAGTCAGTCGAGAAGTGTCAATCCAGCCCATTGGGGCACATGAAGGTCTGCTCAATCCATCCCATTGGGGCACATGCACCAGCTCCACGAGTTTGCCCTCTCCATAGGTGAGTCACTCGTGCATCAACTCAAGAAGTCTGTACAGTCCATCCTAGAGTCTATCATGCATCAATACGATGTGCTCAGCTCAACCTAGTCCATCGGGTGCATACATCATCAACATTCCCTTTAACTAGAGAGGTATCATCACGTCCGAACACATCTTGTTATCATAAGAGGGTCCATTCCAACACAAGGATACACTCCACAAAGGAGAACGCTCCCCAAATGAAACATTCCACAAAGAAACCATCCCACAATGGGACACGCTCCACTGACAAGTACGTTCCACAAAGGAACCATATCACCACAGAGGATTACTTCCTCAAGCACTTTATCTGTGGAAGGTGGCAATGATGGGGAAAATCTTTGAAGAGGAGAAGAGAGATGAGGTTATACGAGGGACAATAGAGGATCCAAAGAGCAAAAATGCCGGAGATGTTGAGTTATCGATCCCATGATTGCAGTCTAAGCGATGAAACGACTACTAACAACACCCTACACGAGAGAAAATGTAGAAAATCATCTTGAATAGTGTTGATGTTGGTTTCGAGCTCCACACTTATTTTGTTTATGTGCTTTTCCATTCTTTTAGTGATCCTGGTTATTCTTCTATAAACATTAACAAGGTCAAGGGAGATTCGAAACCACCATCGACACTGTTCATGGTGATTTTCTTCATTTTCTCTTGTGTAGCGTATTGTTCGTAGTCGTTGCATCTCATAGACTACAGTCATGAGATCGATGACACAACATCTCCCACATTTTTTCCTCTTTCCATCCTCTATTGTCCCCAGTATCACCTCGTCTTACTTGTATATACTAGCCTGTGAAGGCTAGTGTATCTGGAACATAGATGTTAGCAATATTTCTCTACGCGAAACTGATTTTGACACCACCCCCTACAAAAAAGAAACAAGCAGGCGAATGCGAGTATCACTGAAAGAATGGCAAATCACAGAAACAAAATTAGTGTCGAGCTCGTTTAAACCATGATGATAAGAACAATCATCTCCCAACCATAGACAAAGCTATTTGTCTCCCCGAGCTCAGACCTTCCAATAGAGAACGATGTACATCCGGATAGTATTAGCGCAATCCCTAAAAAAGAAGGGAGAAACTTCTCCAATAGTGGAGAACCCGAAAAAATCAGTCCCTTAACTGAAGTAGCGAACCTCTCTTGGCTAGAGCGAACTTGCTTGAGTGATTGATGAAATGATAGGTCGAACTCTCTATTTATACACATCAAAGGGTGACTTTTTTCCTGACTGGGACGACCTAACATTCCCTAACAGCGTCGACCTGACTGGGGCAGTTCTGCCCATTGGATGGGGCAAATTGCCCACTGCTTTGGGGCAGTTTACCCAATGGTCTGACTTCTCTTGGGGGAATGCAAAAAATTACATTTAATAAATCTTTTCTTTGTGATTTCACCCCTTGGTTTAGATTGACTGTTTTACATGATCAAATGCATTGACATCTTGTCCCATAGGTGGTACCTTAACAAGATGAAATACAATAAGAATAACTTCCGAAGTTGTACTGTTTCCAACACTCCCTCTCTACAAGGAAGGTATTCTTCGAACATTGTATTCTAATCTTATTCTTTATTTGGTCGACTTATCAGGTGATGCCCCATGCAGCTACTACTCCAACACTGCCTCTTGGCCATGGAGGTATCATCAGGATTATCATATTGAAACACATCTCGATATCATATGTACATCACAATTATCTCTAACCTCTCTATATCATAAGGAAGGTCTTCCAACACAATCACAGTCAGTCGAGAAGTGTCAACAAATCAATCTTCGTGCATCTGTTCAATCCAGTCCGTCGGGGAACATGCACCAGCTCCACGACTCTGCCTTCTCCATAGGTTAGTCACTCGTGCATCAACTCAAGAACTCTGCACAGTCCATCGTAGAGTCTATCATGCATCAATACAATGTGCTCAGCTCAACCCAGTCGATCGGGTGCCTACATCATCAACATTCCCTTTAGCTAGAGAGGTATCATCATGTCCGAACACATCTTGTTATCATAATCGGGTCCATTCCAACACAGGTATACACTCTACAAAGGAGAACGCTCCCCAAATGAAACATTCCACAAATAAGCACGTTCCACAAAGAAAGCATCCCACAATGGGACACGCTCCACTGACAAGTACGTTCCACAAACGAACCATCCCAAAAAGGGACTAAATCATCTTTCTAAAGAAGATATATGATCTACCTGATGAACTTGGTCATTCTAGACCACAGAGGATTACTTCCTCAAGCACTTTATCTGTGGAAGGTAGCAATGATGGGGAAAATCTTTGAGGAGGAGAAGAGAGATGAGGCGATACGAGGGACAATAGAGGCTGCAAAGAGCAAAAATGCCGGAGATGTTGAGTCATCGATCCCATGGTTGCAGTCTAAGCGATGAAACGACTACTAACAACACCCTACACGAGAGAAAATGTAGAAAATCACCTTAAATAGTGGTGATGTTGGTTTCGAGCTCCACACTTATTTTGTTTATGTGATTTTCCATTGTTTTAGTGATCCTGGTTGTTCTGCTATAAACATTAACAAGGTCGAGGGAGACTCGAAACCACCAACAACACTGTTCAAGGTGATTTTCTTCATTTTCTCCTGTGTAGCGTATTGTTCGTAGTCGTTGCATCTCATAGACTGCAGTCATGAGATCGATGACACAACATCTCCCACATTTTTTCCTCTTTCCATCCTCTATTGTCCCCAGTATCACCTCGTCTTACTTGTATATACTAGCCTGTGAAGGCTAGTGTATCTGGAACATAGATGTTAGCAATATTTCTCTACGCGAAACTGATTTTGACACCACCCCCTACAAAAAAGAAACAAGCAGGCGAATGCGAGTATCACTGAAAGAATGGCAAATCACAGAAACAAAATGAGTGTCGAGCTCGTTTAAACCATGATGATAAGAACAATCATCTCTCAACCATAGACAAAGCTATTTGTCTCCCCGAGCTCAGACCTTCCAATAGAGAACGATGTACATCCGGATAGTATTAGCGCAAACCATAAAAAAGAAGGGAGAAACTTCTCCAATAGTGGAGAACCCGAAAAAATCAGTCCCTTACCTGAAGTAGCGAACCTCTCTTGGCTAGAGCGAACTTGCTTGAGTCATTGACGAAACGAGAGGTCGAACTCTCTATTTATACACATCAAAGGGTGATTTTTTTCCTGACTGGGCGGCCTAACATTCCCTAACTGCGACGACCTAACTTGGGCAGTTCTGCTCATTGTATGGGGCAAATTGCCCACTGCTTTGGGGCAGTTTACCCACTGGTCTGACTTCTCTTGGGGGAATAGAAAAACTTACATTTAATAAATCTTTTCTTTGTGATTTCACCCCTAGGTTTAGATTGACGTTTTTACATGATCAAATGCATTGACATCTTGTCCCATAGGAGGTACCTTAACAAGATGAAATACAATAAGAATAACTTCCCAAGTTGTATTGTTTCCAACACTCCCTCTCAACAAGGAAGGTATTCTTCGAACATTGTATTCTAATCTTATTCTTTATTTGGTCGACTTATGAGGTGATGCCCCGTGCAGCTACTACTCCAACACTGCCTCTTGGCCATGGACGTATCATCAGCATTATCATACTCAAACACATCTTGATATCATATCTATATTACAGTTATCTCTAACCTCTCTATATCATAAGGAAGGTATTCCAACACAATCACAGTCAGTCGAGAAGAGTCAACAAATCAATCTTCGTGCATCTGCTCAATCCAGTCCATCGGGGAACATGCACCAGCTCCACGACTCTGCCCTCTCCATAGGTGAGTCACTCGTGCATCAACTCAAGAACTCTGCACAGTCCATCGTAGAGTCTATCATGCATCAATACAATGTGCTTAGCTCAACCCAGTCGATCGGGTGCCTACATCATCAACATTTTCTTTAGCTAGAGAGGTATCATCACGTCCGAACACGTATTGTTATCATAATCGGGTCCATTCCAACATAGGGATACACTCTACAAAGGAGAACGCTCCCCAAATGAAATATTCCACAAATAAGCACGTTCCACAAAGAAAGCATCTCACAATGGGACACGCTCCACTGACAAGTACGTTCCACAAACGAACCATCCCAAAAAGGGACCATATCATCTTTATAAAGAAGATATATGATCTACCTGAAGAACTTGGTCATTCTAGACCACAGAGGATTACTTCGTCAAGCACTTTATCTGTGGAACGTGGCAATGATGGGGAAAATCTTTGAAGAGGAGAAGAGAGATGAGGCGATACGAGGGACAATAGAGGATGCAAAGAGCAAAAATGCCGGATATGTTGAGTCATCGATCCCATGGTTGCAGTCTATGCGATGAAACGACTACTAACAACACCCTACACGAGAGAAAATGTAGAAAATCACCTTAAATAGTGGTGATGTTGGTTTCGAGCTCCACACTTATTTTGTTTATGTGCTTTTCCATTGTTTTAGTGATCCTGGTTATTCTGCTATAAACATTAACAAGGTCAAGGGAGACTCGAAACCACCATCAACACTGTTCAAGGTGATTTTCTTCATTTTCTCCTGTGTAGCGTATTGTTCGTAGTCGTTGCATCTCATAGACTGCACTCATGAGATCGATGACACAACTTCTCCCACATTTTTTCCGTTTTCCATCCTCTATTGTCCCCAGTATTACCTCGTATTACTTGTATATAATAGCCTTTGAAGGCTAGTGAATCTGGAACACAGATGTTACCAATATTTCTCTACGCGAAACTGCTTTTGACACCACCTCCTACAAAAAAGAAACAAGCAGGCGAATGCTAGGATCACTGAAAGAATGGCAAATCATAGAAACAAAATGAGTGTCGAGCTAGTTTAAACCATGATGATAAGAACAATCATCTCCCAACCATAGACAAAGCTATTTGTCTCCCCCGAGCTCAGACCTTCCAATAGAGAACGATGTACATCCGGATTGTATTAGCGCAAACCCTAGAAAAGAAGGGAGAAATTTCTCCAGTAGCGGAGAAACCAAAAAAATCAGTCCCTTAACTGAAGTAGCGAACCTCTCTTGGCTAGAGCGAACTTGCTTGAGTGATTGACGAAACGAGAGGTCGAACTCTCTATTTATACACATCAAAGGGTGACTTTTTTCCTGACTGGGCGGCCTAACATTCCCTAACATCGACGACCTGACTTGGGCACATCTTCCCATTGTATGGGGAAAATTGCCCACTGCTTTTGGGCAGTTTACCCACTGGTCTGACTTCTCTTGGGGGAATACAAAAAATTACATTTAATAAATCTTTTCTTTGTGATTTCACCCCTAGGTTTAGATTGACTGTTTTACATGATCAAATGCATTGACATCTTGTCCCATAGGACGTACCTTAACAAGATGAAATACAATAACTTCCGAAGTTGTACTGTTTCCAACACTCCCTCTCAACAAGGAAGGTATTCTTGGAACATTGTATTCTAATCTTATTCTTTATTTGGTCGACTTATGAGGTGATGCCCCATGCAGCTACTACTCCAACACTGCCTCTTGGCCATGGAGGTATCATCAGCATTATCATACTGAAACACATCTCGATATCATATGTACATCACAGTTATCTCTAACCTCTCTATATCATAAGGAAGGTCTTCCAACACAATCACAGTCAGTCGAGAAGTGTCAACAAATCAATCTTCATGCATCTGTTCAATCCAGTCCATCAGGGAACATGCACCAGCTCCACGACTCTGCCTTCTCCATAGGTTAGTCACTCGTGCATCAACTCAAGAACTCTGCACAGTCCATCGTAGAGTCTATCATGCATCAATACAATGTGCTCAGCTCAACCCAGTCGATCAGGTGCCTACATCATCAACATTCCCTTTAGCTAGAGAGGTATCATCACGTCCGAACACATCTTGTTATCATAATCGGGTCCATTCCAACACAGGGATACACTCTACAAAGGCGAACGCTCCCCAAATGAAACATTCCACAAATAAGCACGTTCCACAAAGAAAGCATCCCACAATGGGACACGCTCCACTGACAAGTACGTTCCACAAACGAACCATCCCAAAAAGGGACCATATCATCTTTCTAAAGAAGATATATGATCTACCTGATGAACTTGGTCATTCTAGACCACAGAGGATTACTTCCTCAAGAACTTTATCTGTGGAAGGTAGCAATGATGGGGAAAATATTTGAAGAGGAGAAGAGAGATGAGGCGATACGAGGGACAATAGAGGATGCAAAGAGCAAAAATGCCGGAGATGTTGAGTCATCGATCCCATGGTTGCAGTCTATGCGATGAAACGACTACTAACAACACCCTACACGAGAGAAAATGTAGAAAATCACCTTAAATAGTGGTGATGTTGGTTTCGAGCTCCACACTTATTTTGTTTATGTGATTTTCCATTGTTTTAGTGATCCTGGTTGTTCTGCTATAAACATTAACAAGGTCAAGGGAGACTCGAAACCACCATCAACACTGTTCAAGGTGATTTTCTTCATTTTCTCCTGTGTAGCGTATTGTTCGTAGTCGTTGCATCTCATAGACTGCAGTCATGAGATCGATGACACAACATCTCCCACATTTTTTCCTCTTTCCATCCTCTATTGTCCCCTGTATTATCTCATCTTACTTGTATATAATAGCCTGTGAAGGCTAGTGAATCTGGAACACAGATGTTACCAATATTTCTTTACGCGAAACTGATTTTGACACCACCTCCTACAAAAAAGAAACAAGCAGGCGAATGCGAGGATCACTGAAAGAATGGCAAATCACAGAAACAAAATGAGTGTCGAGCTAATTTAAACCATGATGATAAGAACAATCATCTCCCAACCATAGACAAAGCTATTTGTCTCCCCCAAGCTCAGACCTTCCAAGAGAGAACAATGTACATCCGGATAGTATTAGCGCAAACCCTAGAAAAGAAGGGAGAAACTTCTCCAATAGCAAAGAACTCAAAAAAATCAGTCCCTTAACTGAAGTAGCGAACCTCTCTTGGTTAGAGCGAACTTGCGTGAGTGATTGACGAAACGAGAGGTCGAACTCTCTATTTATACACATCAAAGGGTGACTTTTTTCCTGACTGGGCGGCCTAACATTGCCTAACAGCGACGACCTGACTTGGGCACATCTTCCCATTCTATGGGGAAAATGGCCCACTGCTTTGGGGCAGTTTACCCACTGGTCTGACTTCTCTTGGGGGAATACAAAAAATTACATTTAATAAAGCTTTTCTTTGTGATTTCACCCCTAGGTTTAGATTGACTGTTTTACATGACCAAATGCATTGACATCTTGTCCCATAGGAAGTACCTTAACAAGATGAAATACAATAAGAATAACTTCCGAAGTTGTACTGTTTCCAACACTCCCTCTCAACAAGGAAGGTATTCTTCGAACATTGTATTCTAATCTTATTCTTTATTTGGTCGACTTATGAGGTGATGCCCCATGCAGCTACTACTGCAACACTGCCTCTTTGCCATGGAGGTATCATCAGCATTATCATACTGAAACACATCTCGATATAATATCTACATTACAGTTATCTCTAACCTCTCTATATCATAAGGAAGGTCTTCCAACACAATCACAGTCAGTCGAGAAGTGTCAACAAATCAATCTTCGTGCATCTGCTCAATCCAGTCCGTCGGGGAACATGCACCAGCTCCACGACTCTGCCCTCTCCATAGGTGAGTCACTCGTGCATCAACTCAAGAACTCTGCACAGTCCATCGTAGAGTCTATCATGCATCAATACAATGTGCTTAGCTCAACCCAGTCCATCGGGTGCCTACATCATAAAAATTCCCTTTAGCTAGAGAGGTATCATCACGTTCGAACACATCTTGTTATCATAATCGGGTCCATTCCAACACAGGGATACACTCTACAAAGGAGAACGCTCCCCAAATGAAACATTCCACAAATAAGCACGTTCCACAAAGAAAGCATCCCACAATGGGACACGCTCCACTGACAAGTACGTTCCACAAACGAACCATCCCAAAAAGGGACCATATCATCTTTCTAAAGAAGATATATGATCTACCTGATGAACTTGGTCATTCTAGACCACAGAGGATTACTTCCTCAAGCACTTTATCTGTGGAAGGTGGCAATGATGGGGAAAATCTTTGAAGAGGAGAAGAGAGATGAGGCGATACGAGGGACAATAGAGGATGCAAAGAGCAAAAATGCCGGAGATGTTGAGTCATCGATCCCATGGTTGCAGTCTATGCGATGAAACGACTACTAACAACACCCTACACGAGAGAAAATGTAGAAAATCACCTTAAATAGTGGTGATGTTGGTTTCGAGCTCCACACTTATTTTGTTTATGTGCTTTTCCATTGTTTTAGTGATCCTGGTTATTCTGCTATAAACATTAACAAGGTCAAGGGAGACTCGAAACCACCATCAACACTGTTCAAGGTGATTTTCTTCATTTTCTCCTGTGTAGCGTATTGTTCGTAGTCGTTGCATCTCATAGATTGCAGTCATGAGATCGATGACACAACTTCTCCCACATTTTTTCCTTTTTCCATCCTCTATTGTCCCCAGTATTACCTCGTCTTACTTGTATATAATAGCCTGTGAAGGCTAGTGACTCTGGAACACAGATGTTACCAATATTTCTCTACGCGAAACTGATTTTGACATAACCTGCTACAAAAAAGAAACAAGCAGGCGAAAGCGAGGATCACTGAAAGAATGGAAAATCACATAAACAAAATGAGTGTCGAGCTAGTTTAAACCATGATGATAAGAACAATCATCTCCCAACCATAGACAAAGCTATTTGTCTCCCCCGAGCTCAGACCTTCCAATAGAGAACGATGTACATCCGGATAGTATTAGCGCAAACCCAAGAAAATAAGGGAGAAACTTCTCCAATAGCGGAGAACGCAAAAAAATCAGTCCCTTAACTGAAGTAGCGAACCTCTCTTGGCTAGAGTGAACTTGCTTGAGTGATTGACGAAACTAGAGGTCGAACTCTCTATTTATACACATCAAAGGGTGACTTTTCCTGACTGGGCGGCCTAACATTCCTTAACATCGACGACCTGACTTGGGCACATCTTCGCATTGTATGGGGAAAATTGCCCACTGCTTTGGGGCAGTTTACCCACTGGTCTGACTTCTCTTGGGGGAATACAAAAAATTACATTTAATAAATCTTTTCTTTGTGATTTCACCCCTAGGTTTAGATTGACTGTTTTACATGATCAAATGCATTGACATCTTGTCCCATAGGAGGTACCTTAACAAGATGAAATACAATAAGAATAACTTCCGAAGTTGTACTGTTTCCAACACTCCCTCTCAACAAGGAAGGTATTCTTCGAACATTGTATTCTAATCTTATTCTTTATTTGGTCAACTTATGAGGTGATGCCCCGTGCAGCTACTACTCCAACACTGCCTCTTGGCCATGGAGGTATCATCAGCATTATCATACTAAAACACATCTTGATATCATATGTACATCACAATTATCTCTAACCTCTCTATATCATAAGGAAGGTCTTCCAACACAATCACAGTCAGTCGAGAAGTGTCTACAATCAATCTTCGTGCATCTGTTCAATCCAGTCCATCGGGGAACATGCACCATCTCCACGACTCTGCCCTCTCCATAGGTTAGTCACTCGTGCATCAACTCAAGAACTCTGCACAGTCCATCGTAGATTCTATCATGCATCAATACAATGTGCTCAGCTCAACCCAGTCGATCGGGTGCCTACATCATCAACATTCCCTTTAGCTAGAGAGGTATCATCACGTCCGAACACATCTTGTTATCATAATCGGGTCCATTCCAACACAGGGATACACTCTACAAAGGCGAACGCTCCCCAAATGAAACATTCCACAAATAAGCACGTTCCACAAAGAAAGCATCCCACAATGGGACACGCTCCACTGACAAGTACGTTCCACAAATGATCCATCCCAGAAAGGGACCATATCATCTTTCTAAAGAAGATATATGATCTACCTGATGAACTTAGTCATTCTAGACCACAGAGGATTACTTCCTCAAGCACTTTATCTGTGGAAGCTAGCAATGATAGGGAAAATCTTTGAAGAGGAGAAGAGAGATGAGGCGATACGAGGGACAATAAAGGATGCAAAGAGCAAAAATGCCGGAGATGTTGAGTCATCGATCCCATGGTTGCAGTCTATGCGATGAAACGACTACTAACAACACCCTACACGAGAGAAAATGTAGAAAATCACCTTAAATAGTGGTGATGTTGGTTTCGAGCTCCACACTTATTTTGTTTATGTGATTTTCCATTGTTTTAGTGATCCTGGTTGTTCTGCTATAAACATTAACAAGGTCAAGGGAGACTCGAAACCACCATCAACACTGTTCAAGGTGATTTTCTTCATTTTCTCCTGTGTAGCGTATTGTTCGTAGTCGTTGCATCTCATAGACTGCAGTCATGAGATCGATGACACAACATCTCCCACATTTTCTCCTCTTTCCATCCTCTATTGTCCCCAGTATTATCTCGTCTTACTTGTATATAATAGCCTGTGAAGGCTAGTGAATCTGGAACACAGATGTTACCAATATTTCTTTACGCGAAACTGATTTTGACACCACCTCCTACAAAAAAGAAACAAGCAGGCTAATGCGAGGATCACTGAAGGAATGGCAAATCACAGAAACAAAATGAGTGTCGAGCTAGTTTAAACCATGATGATAAGAACAATCATCTCCCAACCATAGACAAAGCTATTTGTCTCCCCCAAGCTCAGACCTTCCAAGAGAGAACGATGTACATCCGGATAGTATTAGCGCAAACCCTAGAAAATAAGGGAGAAACTTCTCCGATAGCGGAGAACTCAAAAAAATCAGTCCCTTAACTGAAGTAGCGAACCTCTCTTGGTTAGAGCGAACTTGCTTGAGTGATTGACGAAACGAGAGGTCGAACTCTCTATTTATACACATCAAAGGGTGACATTTTTCCTGACTGGGCGGCATAACATTCCCTAACTGCGACGACCTGACTTGGCCACATCTTCCCATTGTATGGGGAAAATTGCCCACTGCTTTGGGGCAGTTTACCCACTGGTCTTACTTCTCTTAGGGGAATACAAAAAATTACATTTAATAAATCTTTTCTTTGTGATTTCACCCCTAGGTTTAGATTGACTGTTTTACATGATCAAATGCATTGACATCTTGTCCCATAGGAGGTACCTTAACAAGATGAAATACAATAAGAATAACTTCCGAAGTTGTACTGTTTCCGACACTCCCTCTCAACAAGGAAGGTATTCTTCGAACATTGTATTCTAATCTTATTCTTTATTTGGTCGACTTATGAGGTGATGCCCCATGCAGCTACTACTGCAACACTGCCTCTTTGCCATGGAGGTATCATCAGCATTATTATACTGAAACACATCTCGATATCATATCTACATTACAGTTATCTCTAACCTCTCTATATCATAAGGAAGGTCTTCCAACACAATCACAGTCAGTCGAGAAGTGTCAACAAATCAATCTTCGTGCATCTGCTCAATCCAGTCCATCGGGGAACATGCACCAGCTCCACGACTCTGCCCTCTCCATAGGTGAGTCACTCGTGCATCAACTCAAGAACTCTGCACAGTCCATCGTAGAGTCTATCATGCATCAATACAATGTGCTTAGCTCAACCCAGTCCATCGGGTGCCTACATCATCAACATTCCCTTTAGCTAGAGAGGTATCATCACGTTCGAACACATCTTGTTATCATAATCGGGTCCATTCCAACACAGGTATACACTCTACAAAGGAGAACGCTCCCCAAATGAAACATTCCACAAATAAGCATGTTCCACAAAGAAGGCATCCCACAATGGGACACGCTCCACTGACAAGTACGTTCCACAAACGAACCATCCCAAAAAGGGACCATATCATCTTTCTAAAGAAGATATACGATCTACCTGATGAACTTGGTCATTCTAGACCAGAGAGGATTACTTCCTCAAGCACTTTATCTGTGGAAGGTGGCAATGATGGGGAAAATCTTTGAAGAGGAGAAGAGAGATGAGGCGATACGAGGGACAATAGAGGATGCAAAGAGCAAAAATGCCGGAGGTGTTGAGTCATCGATCCCATGGTTGCAGTCTATGCGATGAAACGACTACTAACAACACCCTACACGAAAGAAAATGTAGAAAATCACCTTAAATAGTGGTGATGTTGGTTTCGAGCTCCACACTTATTTTGTTTATGTGCTTCTCCATTGTTTTAGTGATCCTGGTTATTCTGCTATAAACATTAACAAGGTCAAGGGAGACTCGAAACCACCATCAACACTGTTCAAGGTGATTTTCTTCATTTTTTCCTGTGTAGCGTATTGTTCGTAGTCGTCGCATCTCATAGACTGCAGTCATGAGATCGATGACACAACTTCTCCCACATTTTTTCCTTTTTCCATCCTCTATTGTCCCCAGTATTACCTCGTCTTAGTTGTATATAATAGCCTGGGAAGGCTAGTGAATCTGGAACACAGATGTTACCAATATTTCTCTACGCGAAACTGATTTTGACATAACCTGCTACAAAAAAGAAACAAGCAGGCGAATGCGAGGATCACTGAAAGAATGGAAAATCACAGAAACAAAATGAGTGTCGAGCTAGTTTAAACCATGATGATAAGAACAATCATCTCCCAACCATAGACAAAGCTATTTGTCTCCCCCGAGCTCAGACCTTCCAATAGAGAACGATGTACATCCGGAGAGTATTAGCGCTAAGGGAGAAACTTCTCCACCAGCGGAGAACGCAAAAAATTAGTCGCTTAACTGAAGTAGCGAACCTCTCTTGGCTAGAGTGAACTTGCTTGAGTGATTGACGAAACTAGAGGTCGAACTCTCTATTTATACACATCAAAGGGTGACTTTTTTCCTGACTGGGCGGCCTAACATTCCCTAACATCGACGACCTTACTTGGGCACATCTTCGCATTGTATGGGGAAAATTGCCCACTGCTTTGGGGCAGTTTACCCACTGGTCTGACTTCTCTTGGGGGAATACAAAAAATTACATTTAATAAATCTTTTCTTTGTGATTTCATCCCTAGGTTTAGATTGACTGTTTTACATGATCAAATGCATTGACATCTTGTCCTATAGGAGGTACCTTAACAAGATGAAATACAATAAGAATAACTTCTGAAGTTGTACTGTTTCCAACACTCCCTCTCAACAAGGAAGGTATTCTTCGAACATCGTATTCTAATCTTATTCTTTATTTGGTCGACTTATGAGGTGATGCCCCGTGCAGCTACTACTCCAACATTGCCTCTTGGCCATGGAGGTATCATCAGCATTATCATACTTAAACACATCTTGATATCATATGTAAATCACAGTTATCTCTAACCTCTCTATATCATAAGGAAGGTCTTCCAACACAATCACAGTCAGTCGAGAAGTGTCAACAAATCAATCTTCGTGCATCTGTTCAATCCAGTCCATCGGGGAACATGCACCAGCTCCACGACTCTGCCTTCTCCATAGGTTAGTCACTCGTGCATCAACTCAAGAACTCTGCACAGTCCATCGTAGATTCTATCATGCATCAATACAATGTGCTCAGCTCAACCCAGTCGATCGGGTTCCTACATCATCAACATTCCCTTTAGCTAGAGAGGTATCATCACGTCCGAACACATCTTGTTATCATAATCGGGTCCATTCCAACACAGGGATACAATCTACAAAGGAGAACGCTCCCCAAATGAAACATTCCACAAATAAGCACGTTCCACAAAGAAAGCATCCCACAATGGGACACCCTCCACTGACAAGTACGTTCCACAAACGAACCATCCCGAAAAGGGACCATATCATCTTTCTAAAGAAGATATATGATCTACCTGATGAACTTGGTCATTCTAGACCACAGAGGATTACTTCCTCAAGCACTTTATCTGTGGAAGGTGGCAATGATGGGGAAAATCTTTGAAGAGGAGAAGAGAGATGAGGCGATACGAGGGACAATAGAGGATGCAAAGAGCAAAAATGCCGGAGATTTTGAGTCATCGATCCCATGGTTGCAGTCTATGCGATGAAACGACTACTAACAACACCCTACACGAGAGAAAATGTAAAAAATCACTCTAAATAGTGGTGATGTTGGTTTCGAGCTCCACACTTATTTTGTTTATATGATTTTCCATTGTTTTAGTGATCCTGGTTGTTCTGCTATAAACATTAACAAGGTCAAGGGAGACTCGAAAGCACCATTAACACTGTTCAAGGTGATTTTCTTCATTTTCTCCTGTGTAGCGTATTGTTCGTAGTCGTTGCATCTCATAGACTGCAGTCATGAGATCGATGACACAACATCTCCCACATTTTTTCCTCTTTCCATCCTCTATTGTCCCCTGTATTACCTTGTCTTACTTGTATATAATAGCCTGTGAAGGCTAGTGAATCTGGAACACAGATGTTACCAATATTTCTTTACGCGAAACTGATTTTGACAATACCTCCTACAAAAAAAACAAGCAGGGGAATGCAAGGATCACTGAAAGAATGGCAAATCACAGAAACAAAATGAGTGTCGAGCTAGTTTAAACCATGATGATAAGAACAATCATCTCCCAACCATAGACAAAGCTATTTGTCTCCCCCGAGCTCAGACCTTCCAATAGAGAACGATGTACATCCGGATAGTATAAGCGCACACCCTAGAAAAGAAGGGAGAAACTTCTCCAATAGTGGAGAACCCAAAAAAATCAGTCCCTTAACTGAAGTAGCGAACCTCTCTTGGCTAGAGCGAACTTGCTTGAGTGATTGACGAAACGAGAGGTCGAACTCTCTATTTATACACATCAAAGGGTGACTTTTTTCCTGACTGGGCGGCCTAACATTCCCTAACTGCGACGACCTGACTTGGGCACATCTTCCCATTGTATGGGGAAAATTGCCCACTGCTTTGGGGCAGTTTACCCATTGGTCCGACTTCTCTTGGGGGAATACAAAAAATTACATTTAATAAATCTTTTCTTTGTGATTTCACCCCTAGGTTTAGATTGACTGTTTTACATGATCAAATGCATTGACATCTTGTCCCATAGGAGGTACCTTAACAAGATGAAATACAATAAGAATAACTTCCGAAGTTGTATTGTTTCCAACACTCCCTCTCAACAAGGAAGGTATTCTTCGAACATTGTATTCTAATCTTATTCTTTATTTGGTCGACTTATGAGGTGATGCCCCATGCAGCTACTACTGCAACACTACCTCTTGGCCATGGAGGTATCATCAGCATTATCATACTGAAACACATCTCGATATCATATGTACATTACAGTTATCTCTAACCTCTCTATATCATAAGGAAGGTCTTCCAACACAATCACAGTCAGTCGAGAAGTGTCAACAAATCAATCTTCGTGCATCTGCTCAATCCATTCCATCGGGGAACATGCACCATCTCCACGACTCTGCCCTCTCCATAGGTGAGTCACTCGTGCATCAACTCGAGAACTCTGCACAGTCCATCGTAGAGTCTATCATGCATCAATACAATGTGCTTAGCTCAACCCAGTCCATCGGGTGCCTACATCATCAACATTCCCTTTAGCTAGAGAGGTATCATCACGTCCGAACAAATCTTGTTATCATAATCGGGTCCATTCCAGCACAGGGATACACTCTACAAAGGAGAACGCTCCCCAAATGAAACATTCCACAAATAAGCACGTTCCACAAAGAAAGCATCCCACAATGGAACACGCTCCACTGACAAGTACGTTCCACAAACGAACCATCCCAAAAAGGGACCATATCATCTTTCTAAAGAAGATATATGATCTACCTGATGAACTTGGTCATTCTAGACCACAGAGGATTACTTCCTCAAGCACTTTATCTGTGGAAGGTGGCAATGATGGGGAAAATCTTTGAAGAGGAGAAGAGAGATGAGGCGATACGAGGGACAATAGAGGATGCAAAGAGCAAAAATGCCGGAGATTTTGAGTCATCGATCCCATGGTTGCAGTCTATGCGATGAAACGACTACTAACAACACCCTACACGAGAGAAAATGTAGAAAATCACCTGAAATAGTGGTGATGTTGGTTTCGAGCTCCACACTTATTTTGTTTATGTGCTTTTCCATAGTTTTAGTGATCCTGGTTATTCTGCTATAAACATTAACAAGGTCAAGGGAGACTCGAAACCACCATCAACACTGTTCAAGGTGATTTTCTTCATTCTGTTCTTTGTAACGTATTGTTCGTAGTTGTTGCATCTCATAGACTGTAGTCGGGAGATCGATGACACAAATTCTCCCACATTTTTTCCTTTTTCCATCCTCTATTGTCCCCAGTATTACCTCGTCTTACTTGTATATAATAGCCTGTGAAGGCTAGTGAATCTGGAACACAGATGTTACCAATATTTCTCTACGCGAAACTGATTTTGACACCACCTCCTACAAAAAAGAAACAAGCAGGCGAATGCGAGGATCACTGAAAGAATGGCCAATCACAGAAACAAAATGAGTGTCGAGCTAGTTTAAACCATGATGATGAGAACAATCATCTCGCAACCATAGACAAAGCTATTTGTCTTCCCCGAGCTCAGACCTTCCAATAGAGAACGATGTACATCCGGATAGAATTAGCGCAAACCCTAGAAAAGAAGGGAGAAACTTCTCCAATAGCGGAGAACCCAAAAAAATCAGTCCCTTAACTGAAGTAGCGAGCCTCTCTTGGCTAGAGCGAACTTGCTTGAGTGATTGACGAAACAAGAGGTCGAACTCTCTATTTATACACATCAAAGGGTGACTTTTTTACTGATTGGGCGGCCTAACATTCCCTAACATCGACGACCTGACTTGGGCAGTTCTGCCCATTGTATGGAGAAAATTGCCCACTGCTTTGGGGCAGTTTACCCACTGGTCTGACTTCTCTTGGGGGAATACAAAAAATTACATTTAATAAATCTTTTCTTTGTGATTTCATCCCTGGGTTTAGATTGACTGTTTTACATGATCAAATGCATTGACATCTTGTCCCATAGGAGGTACCTTAACAAGATGAAATACAATAAGAATAACTTCGGAAGTTGTACTGTTTCCAACACTCCCTCTCAACAAGGAAGGTATTCTTCGAACATTGTATTCTAAACTTATTCTTTATTTGGTCGACTTATGAGGTGATGCCCCATGCAGCTACTACTCCAACATTGCCTCTTGGCCATGGAGGTATCATCAGCATTATCATACTGAAACTCATCTCGATATCATATGTACATCACAGTTATCTCTAACCTCTCTATATCATAAGGAATGTCTTCCAACACAATCAAAGTTAGTCGAGAAGTGTCAACAAATCAATCTTCGTGCATTTGTTCAATCCAGTCCATCGGGGAACATGCACCAACTCCACGACTCTGCCTTCTCCATAGGTTAGTCACTCGTGCATCAACTCAAGAACTCTGCACAGTCCATCGTAGAGTCTATCATGCATCAATACAATGTGCTCAGCTCAACCCAGTCGATCGGGTGCCTACATCATCAACACTCCCTTTAGCTAGAGAGGTATCATCACGTCCGAACACATCTTGTTATCATGAGCGGGTCCATTCGAACACAGGGATACACTCCACAAAGGAGAACGCTCCCCAAATGAAACATTCCACAAATAAGCACGTTCCACAAAGAAACCATCCCACAATGGGACACGCTCCACTGATAAGTACGTTCCACAAAGGGACCATATCATCTTTTTAAAGAAGATATATGATCTACCTGATGAACTTGGTCATTCTAGACCACAGAGGATTACTTCCTCAAGCAATTTATCTATGGAAGGTGGCAATGATGGGGAAAATCTTTGAAGAGGAGAAGAGAGATGAGGTGATACGAGGGACAATAGAGGAAGCAAAGAGGAAAAATGTCGGAGCTGTTGAGTCATCGATCCCATGATTGCAGTTTATGCGATGAAACGACTACTAACAACACCCTACACGAGAGAAAATGTAGAAAATCACCTTAAATAGTTTTGATGTTGGTTTCGAGCTCCACACTTATTTTGTTTATGTGCTTTTCCATTGTTTTAGTGATCCTGGTTATTCTGCTATAAACATTAACAAGGTCAAGGGAGACTCGAAACCACCATCAACACTGTTCAAGGTGATTTTCTTCATTTTCTCCTGTGTAGCGTATTGTTCGTAGTCGTTGCATGTCATAGACTGTAGTCATGAGATCGATGACACAACATCTCCCACATTTTTTCCTTTTTCAGTCCTCTATTGACCCCAGTATTATCTCGTCTTACTTGTATATAATAGCCTGTGAAGGCTAGTGAATCTGGAACACAGATGTTACCAATATTTCTCTACGCGAAACTGATTTTGACACCACCTCCTACAGAAAAGAAACAAGCAGGCAAATGCGAGGATCACTGAAAGAATGGCAAATCACAGAAACAAAATGAGTGTCGAGCTCGTTTAAACCATGATGATAAGAACAATCATCTCCCAACCATAGACAAAGCTATTTGTCTCCCCCGAGCTCAGACCTTCCAATAGAGAACAATGTACTTCCAGATAGTATTAGCGCAAACCCTAGAAAAGAAAGGAGAAACTTCTCCAATAGTGGAGAACCTGAAAAAATCAGTCCCTTAACTGAAGTAGTGAACCTCTCTTGGCTAGAGCGAACTTGCTTGAGTGATTGATGAAATGATAGGTCGAACTCTCTATTTATACACATCAAAGGGTGACTTTTTTCCTAACTGGGCCGGCATAACATTCGCTAACTGCGTCGACCTGACTGCGACAGTTCTGCCCATTGTATGGGGCAAATTGCCCACTGCTTTGGGGCAGTTTACCCACTGGTTTGACTTCTCTTGGGGGAATACAAAAAATTACATTTAATAAATCTTTTCTTTGTGATTTCACCCCTAGGTTTACATTAACCGTTTTACATGATCAAATGCATTGACATCTTGTCCCATAGGAGGTACCTTAACAAGATGAAATACAATAAGAATAACTTCCGAAGTTGTAGTGTTTCCAACACTCCCTCTCAACAAGGAAGGTATTCTTCGAACACTGTATTCTAATCTTATTCTTTATTTGGTCGACTTATGTGGTGATGCCCCATGCAGCTACTACTCCAACACTGCCTCTTGGCCATGGAGGTATCATCATCATTATCATACTGAAGCACATCTCGATATCATATGTACATCACAATTATCTCTAACCTCTCTATATCATACGGAAGGTCTTCCAACACAATCACAGTCAGTCGAGAAGTTTCAACAAATCAATCTTCGTGCATCTGTTCAATCCAGTCCATCGGGGAACATGCACCAGCTCCACGACTCTGCCATCTCCATAAGTGAGTCAATCGTGCATCAACTCAAGAACTCTGTACAATCCATCGTAGAGTCTATCATGCATCAATACAATGTGCTTAGCTCAACCCACTTCATCGGGTGCCTACATCATCAACACTCCCTTTAGGTAGAATGGTATCATCACGTCCGAACACATCTTGTTATCATAATCGGGTCCATTCCAACACAGGGATATACTCTACAAAGGAGAACGCTCCCCAAATGAAACATTCCACAAATAAGCACGTTCCACAAAGAAAGCATCCCACAATGGGACACGCTCCACTGACAAGTACGTTCCACAAACGAACCATCCCAAAAAGGGACCATATCATCTTTCTCAAGAAGATATATGATCTACCTGATGAACTTGGTCATTCTAGACCACAGAGGATTACTTCCTCAAGCACTTTATCTGTGGAAGGTGGCAATGATGGGGAAAATCTTTTAAGAGGAGAAGAGAGATGAGGCGATACGAGGGACAATAGAGGATGCAAAGAGCAAAAATGCCGGAGATGTTGAGTCATCGATCCCATGGTTGCAGTCTATGCGATGAAACGACTACTAACAACACCCTACACGAGAGAAAATGTAGAAAATCACCTTAAATAGTGGTGATGTTGGTTTCGAGCTCCACACTTATTTTGTTTATGTGCTTTTCCATTGTTTTAGTGATCCTGGTTGTTCTGCTATAAACATTAACAAGGTCAAGGGAGACTCGAAACCACCATCAGCACTGTTCAAGGTGATTTTCTTCATTTTCTCCTGTGTAGCGTATTGTTCGTAGTCGTTGCATCTCATAGACTGCAGTCATGAGATCGATGACACAACATCTCCCACATTTTTCCTCTTTCCATCCTCTATTGTCCCCAGTATTACCTCGTCTTACTTGTATATAATAGCCTGTGAATGCTAGTGAATCTGGAACACAGATGTTACCAATATTTCTCTACGCGAAACTGATTTTGACACCACCTCCTACAGAAAAGAAACAAGCAAGCGAATGCGAGGATCACTGAAAGAATGGCAAATCACAGAAACAAAATGAGTGTCGAGCTAGTTTAAACCATGATGATAAGAACAATCATCTCCCAACCATAGACAAAGCTATTTGTCTCCCCCGAGCTCAGACCTTCCAATAGAGAACGATGTACATCCGGATAGTATTAGCGCAAACCCTAGAAAAGAAGGGAGAAACTTCTCCAATAGTGGAGAACCTGAAAAAATTAGTCCCTTAACTGAAGTAGCGAACCTCTCTTGGTTAGAGCGAACTTGCGTGAGTGATTGACGAAACGAGAGGTCGAACTCTCTATTTATACACATCAAAGGGTGACTTTTTTCCTGACTGGGCGGCCTAACATTCCCTAACTGCGACGACCTGACTTGGGCACATCTTCCCATTGTATGTGGAAAATTGCCCACTGCTTTGGGGCAGTTTACCCACTGGTCTGACTTCTCTTGGGGGAATACAAAAAATTACATTTAATAAAGCTTTTCTTTGTGATTTCACCCCTAGGTTTAGATTGACTGTTTTACATGATCAAATGCATTGACATCTTGTTCCATTGGAGGTACCTTAACAAGATGAAATACAATAAGAATAACTTCCGAAGTTGTACTGTTTCCAACACTCCCTCTCAACAAGGAAGGTATTCTTCGAACATTGTATTATAATCTTATTCTTTTTTTGGTCGACTTATGAGGTGATGCCCCATGCAGCTACTACTGCAACACTGCCTCTTGGCCATGGAGGTATCATCAGCATTATCATACTGAAACACATCTCGATATCATATGTACATTACAGTTATCTCTAACCTCTCTATATCATACGGAAGGTCTTCCAACACAATCACAGTCAGTCGAGAAGTGTCACCTAATCAATCTTCGTGCATCTGCTCAATCCAGTCCATCGGGGAACATGCACCATCTCCACGACTCTGCCCTCTCCATAGGTGAGTCACTCGTGCATCAACTCAAGAACTCTGCACAGTCCATCGTAGAGTCTATCATGCATCAATACAATTTGCTTAGCTCAACCCAGTCCATCGGGTGCCTACATCATCAACATTCCCTTTAGCTAGAGAGGTATCATCACGTCTGAACACATCTTGTTATCATAATCGGGTCCATTCCAACACAGGGATACACTCTACAAAGGAGAACGCTCCCCAAATGAAACATTCGACAAATAAGCACGTTCCACAAAGAAAGCATCCCACAATGGGACACGCTCCACTGACAAGTACGTTCCACAAATGAACCATCCCAAAAAGGGACCATATCATCTTTCTAAAGAAGATATATGATCTACCTGATGAACTTGGTCATTCTAGACCACAAAGGATTACTTCCTCAAGCACTTTATCTGTGGAAGGTAGCAATGATGGGGAAAATCTTTGAAGAGGAGAAGAGAGATGAGGCGATACGAGGGACAATAGAGGATGCAAAGAGCAAAAATGCCGGAGATGTTGAGTCATCGATCCCATGGTTGCAGTCTATGCGATGAAACGACTACTAACAACACCCTACACGAGAGAAAATGTAGAAAATCACCTTAAATAGTGGTGATGTTGGTTTCGAGCTCCACACTTATTTTGTTTATGTGCTTTTCCATTGTTTTAGTGATCCTGGTTATTCTGCTATAAACATTAACAAGGTCAAGGGAGACTCGAAACCACCATCAACACTGTTCAAGGTGATTTTCTTCATTCTCTCCTGTGTAGCGTATTGTTCGTAGTCGTTGCATCCCATAGACTGCAGTCATGAGATCGATGACACAAATTCTCTCACATTTTTTCCTTTTTCCATCCTCTATTGTCCCCAGTATTACCTCGTCTTACTTGTATATAATAGCCTGTGAAGGCTAGTGAATCTGGAACACAGATGCTACCAATATTTCTCTACGCGAAACTGATTTTGACACCACCTCCTACAAAAAAGAAACAAGCAGGCGAATGCGAGGATCACTGAAAGAATGGAAAATCACAGAAACAAAATGAGTGTCGAGCTAGTTTAAACCATGATGATGAGAACAATCATCTCGCAACCATAGACAAAGCTATTTGTCTTCCCCGAGCTCAGACCTTCCAATAGAGAATGATGTACATACGGATAGTATCAGCGCAAACCCTAGAAAAGAAGGGAGAAACTTCTCCAATAGCGGAGAACCCAAAAAAATCAGTCCCTTAACTGAAGTAGCGAACCTCTCTTGGCTAGAGCGAACTTGCTTGAGTGATTGACGAAACGAGAGGTCGAACTCTCTATTTATACACATCAAAGGGTGACTTTTTTCCTGACTGGGCGGCCTAACATTCCCTAACATCGACGACCCGACTTAGGCAGTTCTGCCCATTGTATGGGGAAAATTGCCCACTGCTTTGGGGCAGTTTACCCACTGGTCTGACTTCTCTTGGGGGAATACAAAAAATTACATTTAAGAAATCTTTTCTTTGTGATTTCACCCCTGGGTTTAGATTGACTGTTTTACATGATCAAATGCATTGACATCTTGTCCCATAGGAGGTACCTTAACAAGATGAAATACAATAAGAATAACTTTCGAAGTTGTACTGTTTCCAACACTCCCTCTCAACAAGGAAGGTATTCTTCGAACATTGTATTCTAAACTTATTCTTTATTTGGTCGACTTATGAGGTGACTCCCAATACAGCTACTACTCCAACACTGCCTCTTGGCCATGGAGGTATCATCAACATTATCATACTGAAACACATCTCGATATCATATGTACATCACAGTTATCTCTAACCTCTCTATATCATAAGGAAGGTCTTCCAACACAATCAAAGTCTTTCGAGAAGTGTCAACAAATCAATCTTCGTGCATTTGTTCAATCCAGTCCATCGGGGAACATGCACGAGCTCCAAGACTCTGCCTTCTTCATAGGTTAGTCACTCATGCATCAACTCAAGAACTCTGCACAGTCCATCGTAGAGTCTATCATGCATCAATACAATGTGCTCAGCTCAACCCAGTCGATTGGGTGCCTACATCATCAACACTCCCTTTAGCTAGAGAGGTATCATCACGTCCGAACACATCTTGTTATCATGAGCGGGTCCATTCGAACACAGGGATACACTCCACAAAGGAGAACGCTCCCCAAATGAAACATTCCACAAATAAGCACGTTCCACAAAGAAACCATCCCACAATGGGACACGCTCCACTGATAAGTACGTTCCACAAAGGGACCATATCATCTTTTTAAAGAAGATATATGATCTACCTGATGAACTTGGTCATTCTAGACCACAGAGGATTACTTCCTCAAGCACTTTATCTGTGGAAGGTGGCAATGATGGGGAAAATCTTTGAAGAGGAGAAGAGAGATGAGGTGATACGAGGGACAATAAAGGAAGCAAAGAGGAAAAATGTCGGAGATGTTGAGTCATCGATCCCATGATTGCAATTTATGCAATGAAGCGACTACTAACAACACCCTACACGAGAGAAAATGTAGAAAATCACCTTAAATAGTTTTGATGTTGGTTTCGAGCTCCACACTTATTTTGTTTATGTGCTTTTCCATTGTTTTAGTGATCCTGGTTATTCTGCTATAAACATTAACAAGGTCAAGGGAGACTCGAAACCACCATCAACACTGTTCAAGGTGATTTTCTTCATTTTCTCCTGTGTAGCGTATTGTTCGTAGTCGTTGCATGTCATAGACTGCAGTCATGAGATCGATGACACAACATCTCCCACATTTTTTCATTTTTCCATCCTCTATTGACCCCAGTATTATCTCGTCTTACTTGTATATAATAGCCTGTGAAGGCTAGTGAATCTGGAACACAGATGTTACCAATATTTCTCTACGCGAAACTGATTTTGACACCACCTCCTACAAAAAAGAAACAAGCAGGCGAATGCGAGGATCACTGAAAGAATGGCAAATCACAGAAACAAAATGAGTGTCGAGCTCGTTTAAACCATGATGATAAGAACAATCATCTCCCAACCATAGACAAAGCTATTTGTCTCCCCCGAGCTCAGACCTTCCAATAGAGAACGATGTACTTCCAAGTAGTATTAGCGCAAACCCTAGAAAAGAAGGGAGAAACTTCTCCAATAGTGGAGAACCTGAAAAAATCAGTCCCTTAACTGAAGTAGTGAACCTCTCTTGGCTAGAGCGAACTTGCTTTAGTGATTGATGAAATGATAGGTCAAACTCTCTATTTATACACATCAAAGGGTGACTTTTTTCCTAACTGGGCCGGCCTAACATTCGCTAACTGCGTCGACCTGACTGCGGCAGTTCTGCCCATTGTATGGGGCAAATTGCCCACTGCTTTGGGGCAGTTTACCCACTGGTCTTACTTCTCTTGGGGGAATACAAAAAATTACATTTAATAAATCTTTTCTTTGTGATTTCACCCCTAGGTTTACATTGACCGTTTTACATGATCAAATGCATTGACATCTTGTCCCATAGGAGGTACCTTAACAAGATGAAATACAATAAGAATAACTTCCGAACTTGTAGTGTTTCCAACACTCCCTCTCAACAAGGAAGGTATTCTTCGAACACTGTATTCTAATCTTATTCTTTATTTGGTCGACTTATGTGGTGATGCCCCATGCAGCTACTACTCCAACACTGCCTCTTGGCCATGGAGGTATCATCATCATTATCATACTGAAACACATCTCGATATCATATGTACATCACAATTATCTCTAACCTCTCTATATCATACGGAAGGTCTTCCAACACAATCACAGTCAGTCGAGAAGTTTCAACAAATCAATCTTCGTGCATCTGTTCAATCCAGTCCATCGGGGAACATGCACCAGCTCCACGACTCTGCCCTCTCCATAAGTGAGTCAATCGTGCATCAACTCAAGAACTCTGCACAGTCCATCGTAGAGTCTATCATGCATCAATACAATGTGCTTAGCTCAACCCAATCCATCGGGTGCCTACATCATCAACACTCCCTTTAGGTAGAGTGGTATCATCACGTTCGAACACATCTTGTTATCATAAGAGGGTCCATTCCAACACAGGGATACACTCCACAAATGAGAACGCTCCCCAAATGAAACATTCCATAAATAAGCGCATTCCACAAAGAAACCATCCCACAATGGGACATGCTCCACTGACAAGTACGTTCCACAAAGGAACCATCCCAAAAAGGGACCATATAATCTTTCTAAAGAAGATATATGATCTACCTGATGAACTTGGTCATTCTAGACCACAGAGGATTACTTCCTCAAGCACTTTATCTGTGGAAGGTGGCAAAGATGGGGAAAATCTTTGAAGAGGAGAAGAGAGATGAGGCGATACGAGGGACAATAGAGGATGCAAAGAGTAAAAATGCCGGAGATGTTGAGTCATAGATCCCATGATTGCAGTCTATGCGATGAAACGACTACTAACAACACCCTACACGAGAGAAAATTTAAAAAATCACCTTAAATAGTGGTGATGTTGGTTTCGAGTTCCACACTTATTTTGTTTATGTGATTTTCCATTCTTTTAGTGATCCTGATTATTCTGCTATAAACATTAACAAGGTCAAGGGAGACTCGAAACCACCATCAACACTGTTCAAGGTGATTTTCTTCATTTTCTCTTGCGTAGCGTATTGTTCGTAGTCGTTGCATCTCATAGACTGCAGTCATGAGATCAATGACACAACATCTCCCACATTTTTTCCTCTTTCCATCCTCTATTGTCCCCAGTATCACCCCGTCTTACTTGTATATACTAGCCTGTGAAGGCTAGTGTATCTGGAACATAGATGTTAGCTATATTTCTCTACGCGAAACTGATTTTGACACCACCTCCTACAGAAAAGAAACAACCAGGCGAATGCGAGGATCACTAAAAGAATTGCAAATCACAGAAACAACATGAGTGTCAAGCTCGGTTAAACCATGATGATAAGAACAATCATCTCCCAACCATAGACAAAGCTATTTGTCTCCCCCGAGCTCAAACCTTCCAATAGAGAACGATGTACATCCGGATAGTATTGGCGCAAACCCTAGAAAAGAAGGGAGAAACTTCTCCAATAGTGGAGAACCCGAAAAAATCAATCCCTTAACTGAAGTAGCGAACCTCTCTTGGCTAGAGCGAACTTGCTTGAGTGATTGACGAAATGAGAGGTCGAACTCTCTATTTATACACATCAAAGGGTGACTTTTTCCCTGACTGGGCCGGCCTAACATTCCCTAACTGCGACAACCTGACTGGGGCAATTCTGCCCATTGTATGGGGGAAATTGCCCACTGCTTTGGGGCAGTTTACCCACTGGTTTGACTTCTCTTAGGGGAATACAAAAAATTACATTTAATAAATCTTTTCTTTGTGATTTCACCTCTAGGTTTAGATTGACTGTTTTACATGATCAAATGCATTGACATCTTGTCCCATAGGAGGTACCTTAACAAGATGAAATACAATAAGAATAACTTACGAAGTTGTACTGTTTCCAACACTCCTTCTCAACAAGGAAGGTATTCTTCGAACACTGTATTCTGATCTTATTCTTTATTTGGTCGAATTATGAGGTGATGCCCCATGCAGCTACTACTCCAACACTGCCTCTTGGCCATGGAGGTATCATCAGCATTATCATACTGAAACACATCTCGATATCATATGTACATCACAGTTATCTCTAACCTCTCTATATCATACGGAAGGTCTTCCAACACAATCACAGTCAGTCGAGAAGTGTCAACAAATCAATCTTCGTGCATCTGTTCAATCCAGTCCATCGGGGAACATGCACCAGCTCTACGACTCTGCCCTCTCCATAAGTGAGTCACTCATGCATCAACCCAAGAACTCTGCACAGTCCATCGTAGAGTCTATCATGCATCAATACAATGTGCCCTGCTCAACCCAGTCCATCTGGTGCCTACATCATCAACACTCCCTTTAGCTAGAGAGGTATCATCACCTCCGAACACATCTTGTTATCATAATGGTGTCCATTCCAACACAGGGATACACTCCACAAAGGAGAACGCTCCCCAAATGAAACATTCCACAAATAAGCACGTTCCACAAAGAAGGCTTCCGACAATGGGACACGCTCCACTGACAAGTACGTTCCACAAAGGAACCATCCCGAAAAGGGACCATATCATTTTTTTAAAGAGGATATATGATCTACCTGATGAACTTGGTCGTTCTAGACCACAGAGGATTACTTCCTGAAGCACTTTATCTGTGGAAGGTGGCAATGATGGGGAAAATCTTTGAAGACGAGAAGAGAGATGAGGCGATACGATGGACAATAGAGGATGCAAAGAGTAAAAATGCCGGAGATGTTGAGTCATCGATCCCATGATTGCAGTCTATGCGATGAAACGACTACTAACAACACTCTACACGAGAGAAAATGTAGAAAATCACCTTAAATAGTGGTGATGTTGGTTTCAAGCTCCACACTTATTTTGTTTATGTGCTTTTCCATTCTTTTAGTGATCCTGGTTATTCTGCTATAAACATTAACAAGGTCAAGGGAGACTCGAAACCACCATCAACACTGTTCAACGTGATTTTCTTCATTTGCTCTTGTGTAGCGTATTGTTCGTAGTCGTTGCATCTCATAGACTGTAGTCATGAGATCGATGACACAACATCTCCCACATTTTTTCCTCTTTCCATCCTATATTGTCCCCAGTATCACCTCGTCTTACTTGTATATACTAGCCTGTGAAGGCTAGTGTATCTGGAACATAGATGTTAGCAATATTTCTCTACGCGAAACTGATTTTGACACCACCTCCTACAAAAAAGAAACAAGCAGGCGAATGCGAAGATCACTGAAAGAATGGCAAATCACAGAAACAACAAGAGTGTCGAGCTCGGTTAAACCATGATGATAAGAACAATCATCTCCCAACCATAGACAAAGCTATTTGTCTCCCCCGAGCTAAGACATTCCAATAGAGAACGATGTACATCCGGATAGTATTAGCGCAAACCCTAGAAAAGAAGGGAGAAACTTCTCCAATAGTGGAGAACCCGAAAAAATCAGTCCCTTAACTGAAGTAGCAAACCTCTCTTGGCTAGAGCGAACTTGCTTGAGTGATTGAGGAAATGAGAGGTTGAACTCTCTATTTATACACATCAAAGGGTGACTTTTTTCCTGACTGGGCCGGCCTAACATTCCCTAACTACGACGACTTGACTGGGGCAGTTCTGCCCCTTGTATGGGGCAAATTGCCCACTGCTTTGGGGCAGTGTACCCACTGGTCTGACTTCTCTTGGGGGAATACAAAAAATTACATTTAATAAATCTTTTCTTTGTGATTTCACCCGTAGGTTTAGATTGACTGTTTTACATGATCAAATGCATTGACATCTTGTCCCATTGGAGGTACCTTAACAAGATGAAATACAATAAGAATAACTTCCGAAGTTGTACTGTTTCCTACACTCCCTCTCAACAAGGAAGGTATTCTTCGAACACTGTATTCTAAAATTATTCTTTATTTGGTCGACTTATGAGGTGATGCCCCATGCAGCTACTACTCCAACACTGCCTCTTGGCCATGAAGGTATCATCAGCATTATCATACTGAAACACATCTCGATATCATATGTACATCACAGTTATCTCCAACCTCTTTATATCATAAGGAAGGTCTTCCAACACGATCACAGGCAGTCAAGAAGTGTCAACAAATCAATCTTCGTGCATCTGTTCAATCCAGTCCATCGGGGAACATGCACGAGTTCCACGACTCTGCCCTTTCCATAGGTTAGTCACTCGTGCATCAACTCAAGAACTCTACACAGTCCATCGTAGAGTCTATCATGCATCAATACAATGTGCTCAGCTCAACCCAGTCCATCGGGTGCCTACATCATCAACACTCCCTTTAGCTAGAGGTATCATCACGTCTGAACACATCTTGTTATCATGAACGGGTCCATTCCAACACAGGGATACACTCCACAAAGGAGAACGCTCCCCAAATGAAACATTCCAGAAATAAGCATGTTCCACAAAGAAACCATCCCACAATGGGACAAGCTCCACTGACAAGTACGTTCCACAAAGGAACCATCCCACAAAGGGACCATATCATATTTTTAAAGAAGATATATGATCTACCTGATGAACTTGGTCATTCTAGACCACAGAGAATTGCTTCCTCAAGCACTTTATCTGTGGAAGGTGGCAATGATGGGGAAAATCTTTGAAGAGGAGAAGTGATGAGGTGATACGAGGGACAATAGAGGATGCAAAGAGGAAAAATGTCGGAGATGTTGAGTCATCGATCCCATGATTGCAGTCTATGCGATGAAACGACTACTAACAACACCCTACACGAGAGAAAATGTAGAAAATCGCCTTAAATAGTGGTTATGTTGGTTTCAAGCTCCACACTTATTTTGTTTATGTGCTTTTCCATTGTTTTAGTGATCCTGGTTTTTCTGCTATAAACATTAACAAGGTCAAGGGAGACTCGAAACCACCATCAACACTGTTCAAGGTGATTTTGTTCATTTTCTCCTGTGTAGCGTATTGTTCGTAGTCGTTGCACCTCATTGACTGCAGTCATGAGATGGATGACAAAACATCTCCCGCATTTTTTCCTCTTTCCATTCTCTATTGTCCCCAGTATCACCTCGTCTTACTTGTATATACTAGCCTGTGAAGGCTAGTGTATCTGGAACATAGATGTTAGCAATATTTCTCTACGCGAAACTGATTTTGACACCACCTCCTACAAAAAAGAATCAAGCAGGCGAATGCGATGATCACTGAAAGAATGGCAAATCACAGAAACAAAATGAGTGTCGAGCTCGTTTAAACCATGATGATAAGAACAATCATTTCCCAACCATAGACAAAGCTATTTGTCTCCCCCGAGCTCAGACCTTCCAATAGAGAACGATGTACATCCGGATAGTATTGGCGCAAACCCTAGAAAAGAAGGGAGAAACTTCTCCAATAATGGAGAACCCAAAAAATTCAGTCCCTTAACTGAAGTAGCGAACCTCTCTTGGCTAGAGCGAACTTGCTTGAGTGATTGATGAAATGATAGGTCGAACTCTCTATTTATACACATCAAAGGGTTTCTTTTTTCCTGACTGGGCCGGCCTAACAGTCTTTAACTGCGTCGACCTGACTGGGGCAGTTCTGCCCATTGTATGGGGCAAATTGCTCACTGCTTTGGGGCAGTTTACCCACTGGTCTGACTTCTCTTGGGGAATACAAAAAATTACATTTAATAAATCTTTTCTTTGTGATTTCACCCCTAGGTTTACATTGACTGTTTTACATGATCAAATGCATTGACATCTTGTCCCATAGGAGGTACCTTAACAAGATGAAATACAATAAGAATAACTTCCAAAGTTGTAGTGTTTCCAACACTCCCTCTCAACAAGGAAGGTATTCTTCGAACACTGTATTCTAATCTTATTCTTTATTTGGTCGACTTATGAGGTGATGCCCCATGCAGCTACTACTCCAACACTGCCTCTTAGCCATGGAGGTATCATCAGCATTATCATACTGAAACACATCTTGATATCATATGTACATCACAGTTATCTCTAACCTCTCTATATCATAAGGGAGGTCTTCCAACACAATCACAATTGGTCGAGAAGTGTCAACAAATCAATGTTCGTGCATCTGCTCAATCCGGTCCATCGGGGAACATGCACTAGCTCCGCGACTCTGCCCTCTCCATATGTGAATCCCTCGTGCATCAGTTCAAGAACTCTGCACAGTCCATCGTAGAGTCTATCATGCATCAATACAATGTGCTCAACTCAACCCAATCCATCGGGTGCCTACATCATCCACACTCCCTCTTAGTTAGAGAGGTATCATCACGTCCGAACACATCTTGTTATCATAAGAGGGTCCAGTCCGACACATGGGTACACTCCACAAAGGAGAACGTTCCCCATATGAATCATCCACAAGTAAGCACGTTCCACAAAGGAACCATCCCACAATGGGAAACGCTCCACAGAGGAGTACGTTCTAGAAAGGAACCATCCCACAAGGGGATCATATCATCTTTTTAAAGAAGATATATGATCTACTTGATGAAGTTGGTCATTCTAGACCGCAGAGGATTACTTGCTCAAGCACTTTGTCTGTGGAAGGTGGCAATGATGGAGAAAATCTTTGAAGAGGAGAAGTGAGATGAGGTGGTACGAGGGACAATAGAGGATGGAAAGAGGAAAAATGCCGGAGATGTTGAGTCATCAATCCCATGACTGCATTCTATGCGATGAAACGACTACGAACAATGCCCTACAGGAGATAAAATGTAGAAAATCACTTCAAACTGTGGTTATGTTGGTTTCGAGCTCCACACTCATTTTGCTTATGTGCTTTTCCATTCTTTTAGTGATCCCGGTTATGCTGCTATAACATTAACAAGGTCAAGGAAGGCTCGAAACCACCATCAACACTGTTCAAGGTGAGTTTCTTCATTTTCTCCTGTGTTGGTTCTTGTTCGTAGTCGTTGCATCACATAGATTGCAGGCATGAGTTCGATGACCCAACATCTCCCACATTTTTCCTCTTTCCATCCTCTATTGTCCCCAGTATTACCTCGTCTCACTTTTATATACTAGCTTGTGAAGGCTATTATTTCTGGAATATAGATGTTAGCAATATTTCTCTACGCGAAACCGATTGTGTTACCACCTCCCACAAAAAATAATCAAGCAGACGAATGCGAGGATCATTGAAAGAATGGTAAATCATAGAAATAAAATGAGTGTCGAGTTCGTTTAAACCATGATGATAAGAACAATCATCTCCCAACCATAGACAAAGCTATTTGTCTCCCCCGAGCTCAGACCTTCCAATAGAGAATGATGTACATCCGAATAGTAGTAGCGCAAACCCTAGAAAACAAGGGAGAAACTCCTCCAATAGTGGAGAACCCCAAAACATCAGTCCGTTAACTAAATTAGTGAACCTCTCTTGGCTAGAGCGAACTTGCTTGAGTGAATGACGAAATGAGAGGTCCAACTCTCTATTTATAGCCAACAAAGGGTGATTTTTTTTTTTCTTTCCCTGATTGGGCCGACCTAACTTTCCCTAATTGCGCCGACCTGACTGGGGCAGTTCTGTCCATTGTATGGGGCAAATTGCCCACTGCTTTGGGGCAATTTACCCACTGGTCCGACTTGTCTTGGGAGAATACAAAAAATTACAATTAATGAATCTTTTGTTTGTGATTTCACCCCTAGGTTTACATTGAGTGTTTTATATGATCAAATACATTGACATATTGTCCCATAGGAGGTACTTTAACAAGATGAAATACAATAAGAATAACTTGCGAAGTTGTACTGTTTCCAACACTCCCTCTCAAGAAGGAAGGTATTCTTCGAACACCTATATTCTAATCTTATTCCTTATTTGGTCGACCTATGAGGTGATGCCCCATGCAGCTACTACTCCAACACTGCCTCTTGGCCTTGGAGGTATCCTCAGCATTATCATATTGAAACACATCTCGATATCATATTTACATCATAGTTATCTCTAACCTTTCTATATCATAAGGAAGGTCTTCCAACACAATCACAGTTAGTCGAGAAGTGTCAACAAATCAATCTTCGTGCATCTGCTCAATCCAGTCCATCGGGGAACATGCACTAGCTCCATGACTTTGCCCTCTCCATAGGTGAGTCACTCGTGCATCAGCTCAAGAACTCTGCACAGTCCATCGTAGAGTCTATCATGCATCAATACAATGTGCTCAGCTCAACCCAATCCATCGGGTGCCTACATCATCAACACTCCGTCTTAGCTAGAGAGGTATCATCACGTCGGAACACATCTTGTTATGATAAGAGGGTCCATTCCAACACAGGGATACACTCCACAAAGGAGAATGTTCCCCAAATGAACCATCCACAAATAAGCACTTTCCACAAAGAAACCATCGACAATGGAACACGCTCCACAGAGGAGTACGTTTCACAAAGGGACCAAATCATCTTTTTAAAGAAGATATATGATCTACTTGATGAACTTGGTCATTCTAGACCACAGAGGATTACTTGCTCAAGCACTTTATCTGTGGAAGGTGGCAATGATGGATAAAATCTTTGAAGAGGAGAGGTGAGATGAGGTGATACGAGGGACAATAGAGGATGGAAAGAGGAAAAATGCCGGAGATGTTGAGTCATCAATCCCATGACTGCATTCTATGCGATGAAACGACTACGAACAACGCCCTACACGAGATAAAATGTAGAAAATCACCTTAAATAGTGGTTATGTTGGTTTCGAGCTCCACACTCATTTTGCTTATGTGCTTTTCCATTCTTTTAGTGATCCCGGTTATGCTGCTATAACATTAACAAGGTCAAGGAAGGCTCGAAACCACCATCAACACTGTTCAAGGTGAGTTTCTTCATTTTCTCTTGTGTAGGGTGTTGTCCATAGTCGTTGCATCACATAGACTGCAGTCATGAGATCGATGACTCAACATCTCCCACATTTTTCCTCTTTCTATCCTCTATTGTCTCCAGTATCACCCCTCGTCTCATTTGTATATACTAGCCTGTGAAGGCTAGTATATCTGGAACATAGATGTTAGCAATATTTCTCTACGCGAAACTGATTGTGACACCACCTCCTACAAAAAATAAACAAGCAGGCGAATGCGAGGATGACTGAAAGAATGGCAAATCATGGAAACAAAATGAGTGTCAAGCTTGTTTAAACCATGATGATAAAAACAATCATCTCCCAACCATAGACAAAGCTATTTTTCTCCTCCGAGCTCAAACCTTCCAATAGAGAACGATGTACATACGGATAATAGTAGCGCAAACGCTAGAAAACAAGGGAGAGACTTCTCCAATACTGGAGAACCCCAAAAAATCAGTCCATTAACTGAATTAGCGAACCTCTCTTGGCTAGAGCGAACTTGCTTGAGTGAATGACGAAATGAGAGGTCGAACTCTCTATTTATACGTATCAAAGGGTGACTTTTTTCCTGACTGGGCCGACCTAACTTTCCCGAACTGCGCCGACCTGACTGGGGCAGTTCTGCCCATTGTATGGGGCAAATTGCCCACTGCTTTAGGGAAGTTTACCCACTGGTCCGACTTGTCTTGGGGGAATACAAAAAATTACAATTAATAAATCTTTTCTTTGTGATTTCACCCCTAGGTTTACATTGAGTGGTTTATATGATCAAATATATTGACATCTTGTCCCATAGGAGGTATTTTAGCAAGATGAAATACAATAAGAATAACTTTCGAAGTTGTACTGTTTCCAACACTCCCTCACAACAAGGAAGGTATTCTTCGAACACTGTATTCTAATCTTATTCTTTATTTGGTCGACCTATGAGGTGATGCCCCATGCAGCCACTACTCCAACACTGCCTCTTGGCCATGGATGTATCGTCAGCATTATCATACTGAAGCATATCCGTTGTATTTCGTTTGAATCTCTTTTGTTGTAGGTCTTATTGTGTGTATTCTTAACTTGGGATCGTTTCAAGCGAGGCACACTTATCGATGTGGTAGTTAGCACACTCAAGACAGTTTGATATCTTTTAAAGAGTCGCACTTGTTAAGGTAGATGGTTCTGTATGTTAGATGTAGTGATCGCCTTGGAGGAGGGCGTTATGCTTTTGGAGGTTGGGGACAAAGCATTATTGACATGGGAGCCACCTTGCATGTTTGTGGAGGAGGCACTGTTGAACATAGGAGCCCTTGGTTGGAGTGTGCACCATATTAGAGGAGGAGCATTTGACATGTGGATAGCTAACTTGGAAAACTTAGCTCCTAGTGGGGTTGACAAATCCTAGGGTGACATGTGGAGGGCTCGCTTCGAGGGGAAGTCTTCGTGATGCTTTGATTGTTGACTTCGCCAAAGGTTGCTTGTGGACTTAGTTCCATGTTCAATTGTTGGCCTACCCCCCCAAGAACTATCCTGCAAGGGAAAACCATTGTGTAGTAGGGAATAATTCATTGGACTGCGAAATAATGGTATTTTGTGGAAAAATAACAACACTCACCCATCCTTTGCCCTGCCTTTGTGATATCCAAGGTATCTTCTCTACTCTACCTTCTTGGACTCAAAACTCTAGTTAGTTACTGCACAATGAAAATTTAGATAGTTTGAGCATGAGACCACTAATGAACCAAAGATGGAATTAAATAGCAAATAGGTGGGATGACAAATTAACCATACATACCTCCTTTCCGTTGGCCATCGCTAGCTCCTATGGAATCATCGTACACCAATCGACATTGTAGCGGTGATATCCCTGAACAATATAAAGATTAGAACCCCAATATAGTTTAATTATGAAAGTTGTAGAAAGCATTTGAATCTTACACCCATTGACAACAACATAGTAGCACGTAACAATGGCAGAAGGATAAGTCATTGTGTGGACAACAGATATTTCATTGGGTTACATGAAAACATTATTTTGTAGGGGAAAAAGACGACTCGCCCATCCTGTACTCTACATTTGTGCTGTGCAAGGCATCTTCACCACTCGACTCTCTTGGACTATACAACTGAAGTCACCCTCTACACAAAGGAGATCAATTTAGTTGAGTATGAAACCGCAAACAAAACATAGAATAAATTAAATAACAAGCGAATGGATTGATGAATCTACCATACATGCCTCCTTGCCCCTGGCCATTTCCCAGTACTATGCAATCATTATACATAAAAAAATATAATTGAAATGGAGTAGGTATAAGGTAAGATGACTCACCAATAAGAGAAAATACAGGAAGGGAAAAAGTAAAAGGAAGAAGATGTTGCACATCAACTCTCTTCTTGAGGAATCCAGTCATTGACAAGGTTACCAAATGAGGCTACCAAGAAGAGAAAATAAAATGGGAAGGGTTGACGGGAAGTCCCCCTTGCTGTCTTAACAATATGGCACACAAGAATTAGCGTGACGCATCATTCCACCATAAGGAGAAAGGAGAGAAAGTACTCACCACTCTTTTTTATGGTAAAATCAAGAAAAGCTAGAAGAAAGAACGAGAGCAACAAATGAATACGGAAGGGCAACATAACTAGGATTATTAAAAAGAATGGAAAAGCACAGCAAGAAAATGAGTGTGGAGCTCGTTTAACCATGATGATAAGAACAATCGTCTCCCAACCATAGACAAAGCTATTTGTCTCCTTCGAGCTTACACCTTCGAGTAAAGAACGATGTACATGTGGATAGTAGTAGCGCAAACCCAAGAAAACAAGAGAGAAACTTCTCCAATAGTGGAGAACCCCAAAAATTAAGTCTCTTAGCTGCAGTAGCGAACCTCTCTTGGCTAGAGCGCACTTGCTTGAGTGAATGACCAAATGAGAGGTCGAGCTCTCTATTTATACACATCAAAGGGTGATTTTTCCCTGACTGGGCCGACCTAACTTTCCCTAACTCGACTGACATGACTGGGGCAGTTCTGCCCATCGTTTGGGGCAATTTGCCCATTGTTTTGGGGCAGTTTTCCCACTAGGCCGACTTGCCTTGGGGGAATACAAAAAATTACATTTAGCAAATCCTATCTTTGTGATTTCACCCCAAGGTTTACATTGATTCTTTCAACTGTTTTACATGATCAAATACATTGACATCTTGTCCCATAGGAGGTACAATAACAAGATGAAATACAATAAGAATAACTTCTGAAGTTGCACTATTTCCAACACTCCGTCTCAACATGGAAGGTATTCTTCGAATACTGTATTCTAATCTTATTCTTTCTTTGGTCGACCTATGAGGTGATGTCCCACGCAGCTACTACTCCAACACTCCCTCTTGCCCATGGAGGTATCATCAGTATTATCATACTGAAACACATATCGATAGCATCTGTACATCATAGTTATCTCGAACCTCTCTATATCATAAGGAAGGTCTTCCAACACAATCTCAGTCAGTCGAGAAGTGTCAACAAATCAATCTTCGTGCATCTGCTCAATCCAGTCCATCGGAGAACATGCACTAGCTCCACGACTCTGCTCTATCCATAGGTGAGTCACTAGTGCCTCAGATCAAGAAGTCTGCACAGTCCATCGGAGAGTCTATCATGCATCAATACAATGTGCTCAGCTCAACCCAGTCCATCGGGTGTCTACTTCATCAACACTCCCTCTTAGCTAGAGAGGTATCATCACGTCGGAACACATCTTGTTATCATAAGAGGGTCCATTCGAACACAAGGATACAGTCCACAAAGGAGAACGTTCCTCAAATGAACCATCCACAAATAAGGACGTTCCACAAATTGCCACCTTCCCCAGATAAAGTGCATGAAGAAGTAATCCTCTGTGGTCCAAAATGACCAAGTTGATCAGGTAGATCAGATATGACATGGATTCATTTGATGAAGAATAAGTATCAAACATTTCGTAAGTTTAAAGAACTCAAGTCCTTGGCTGAAAACTGCAAAGGGAAGAAGTTCAAAGCACTTCGTTTAAATAAAGGCGGAAGAAAATTGGCATTCAGGAAATCCCTCTCCTCGCAAAGAGGGAGTGTTAGTTTTTTATTGCTTCGAAAGTGTTTCACCTATCTAGGGAAGCAATTGAAGTGAAGTAGAGGGCTTGCGGTTGCCTATCCCATCCGTTGTATTTCGTTTGAATTACTTTTGTTGTAGATCTTACTGTGTATATGCTTAACTTGGGATCGTTTCAACCGAGGCACACTTGTCGATGTGGTAGTTAGCACACTCGAGACAGTTTGATATCTTTTAAAGAGTCGCACTTGTTAAGGTAGATGGGTCCTTATGTCAGATGTAGTGATCGCCTTGGAGGAGGGCGTTATGCTCTTGGAGGTTGGGCACAAAGCAGTATTGGCACATTATATAAATTTAATGAACTAAATGTAATTGCTTTAGGAAGAATATTATATCGAACTAAACCCTGACATAATAATTGATTGAGTTTGTCCCTATCCCATAAGCTGTTACTTGCAATATTCTCCTTTGTAGGTATGGGCTCCCACAAGATCCTCGAATGAGCAACCCTCTTGGCCCATTGATGGAATACCTGCCAATCATCACCTCACAACATGCAACCAACAAATTTGTTAAACCGAAACATCATCATGTCATATAAATAGCGACACGTGCTAATTGTTGTATGTCATCATTCTAGTGATTCTTGTAATGGTAAGCATATTTCTAAACCAATAATTATTAGCAATAAAAAAACATACAACATATCTCCACCAGATTTTGCTTTATAAAGATTGATGCTATTTTCTATTTTATTTGCTCTTGCTTGTAAAAACACACCGTCTGCCATATATACATAATAAAGCATTAGAATTGTAATACAAGCTAAACTAGGGAGTTGAAGGAAAAAACCATTCCAGCTATACTTCATGCTATATCTCAAATAATATAAATTTTCTGAACAAAGTAAGCATATTTCTAAACCAATAACTATTAGTAATCTAAAACATACCTCCATTAGATTATGATTCAGAAAGATTGAGGCCATTTTCTATTTTAATTGCTCGCTCTTGTCAAAACACGCCATCTGCAGTAGATACATAATAAAGCATTAGAATTGTAATACAGGTTAAACCAGAGAGTTCAAGGCAAGAACCATTCCATCTATACTTCATGCTATATCTCAGATAATTTAAATTTTCTGCACGAAGTAAGCATATTTCTAAACCAATAACTATTAGTAATAGAAAACATACCTCCATTAGATTTTGATTTATAAAGATCGAGGCCATTTTCTATTTTATTTGCTCTTGCTTGTCAAAGCACGCCATGTGCAGTAGATACATAATAAAGCATTAGAATTGTAAGCTGAACTAGAGAGTTGAAGGTAAGAACCATTCCATCTATACTTCATGCTATATCTCGAATAATATAAATTTTCAAAACAAAACATACTTCTCTTAGGAAGAATACAATTAGTTTTTTCATAGGGAAATCATACAATACAAATTTTGTAATCTAAATGTTGAATGGTGTTTTGTTTCTTTCATGTTTGATGAAGGGTCTTCACTAGAGATATAACCAATGTTTTGGTCGAAGAGGTTGGATTTGGTGGTCTCTATAGATTGCAATCACATCAAGTGAAGCATGGTGCTCTAGAGCATAGTAGTGAGGTCTTTGGCAAAGGCGATTTGGGCACTTACACTATGGAGCACTTCCTCTCTTGAGGAAAATGATGTAGAAAAATGTAACTCGAGAGGTCCTTTTCATGTTTTGATGTCTGTCACGGGGGGACAAAAGTTATGTTTCCTAGATGTACTTTTTCAATGTAATGAGACTTTATATTATTAAAGTGACTTTTGTACTTTATGAACTTAACGTCTATTTAAGTTGTGGGACACTAAAGTGCATTTAATTATTATTGTATTTATTAATGTGCATTAAAAGTGAACTCTTACTTATGAGATCAAATCCTAACCATTAGAAAAGGTAGTTAGGAAGTTAGGGTTAGTTTGGGAAGAAATGAAGTATAAAGGTGAACCTAGGGAAAGGAAAAAGACATCAAGGCAGAGAAAGAGTAGAGAAGAAATCTGTGTTTGATTTATGAGTGAAGAAAGAGCATTTTCCAAGGCAAATCAGTGGCACGATTTCCAAGAGGACTTGCTGTAGAGGAAGAATTCATACAACCGTTAATACATTGTCCATACAGTAGTTTATTGGCACGGATTTTAAGGTTGCAAGTAAGTGCACAGACTTTGAGGTGACAGAAGCATTCCATACAGATTGTATACTGCCCAAAATTGGCACAAATTTCAAGGAGAATACAATCGGCAATTCTCAGAGTCTGTAAACTACAGTTTGGCACATGTGGGTTAAGTTATATGTTGGCACATGTGGGTTTATTCTCCAAGTATTTGTTGGTTTCAGAGATAAGTTCTGTGTTCATTGCATTTATAATTTGTATAGTGGAAAAGAGAAATTTTTGAGTTGTATGAAATTTCTGTGTATTGCTCTTTATTTGTAAAAGATATCTTTCTCTGGGTTTTACCCTGTTGGGGTTTTCCCCTCGGTGTTGCCCTAAAAACTAAGTTACTAGGATATAGATACAGATTCGCCAGATTTTTTAATACCCAGGATCCGGATACGGCGGGGAAACGACAAGTATAAAAAAATTTCAAAATTTTATATAATAAATAAAAATATAGAGTGAAGAATCAAACTATTCATGAAACTCAAGAGTAGAACTATAAGTTATTGCCAAAAAAAAGAGTTCATGTACCATAACTAATAATTTGATGAGTTGTAACCATGATTGATATTGATACTAGTGTTTTTGTGAGCCATTTCAGCATGAATGTGAAGCAGGTCATACTAGTGTTTTTGTGAGCCACATCCACATATCTCTATCTGCAAGGAATAAAGTGGTTTTCATGAAGGCTATGGCAAGACTACATAACAGTGTAGGTGAAGTGAGCAACAACATAACACGTAAAGATAGATCAGCCCTTGACAGCAGACCTTGACCATAAAGATAAATCAAATAAAAACACTGAGAGCAGAACTTGATATTGATATATCAGAGTTCAAGAGCAAATCTTAACATAAGGATAGATCAGACCTTGAGCAGGAATGGGTTTTACACTTTTAGCCATTACTTGTGGGGTCTTTTAAGTTTTTCATTAAAAAACAATTTTTTGGGGTGATCAATGGGTCATAGAAATACTGGAAGTTTCAAGATCCGTTTGAAAATTTCAGGAAATGTTTGATTTTTCATAGGATCTGTTTCATAGGACCAGGATACGTTTCCATGATGGATCCTAGGCTGATCCGATCCGGATACGTATCGGATGCGTAGATTCTTGACATTGCGGTGGTGGATCCGGTAACACAGCCTAAAACTGAAGTGTTCATATTTCTAATAGTCGCTGGGTATTTGTTTTTGTTTGGTGTTATTATTCAAGTTAAAAATCAAAGTTTGATCAGTTAACTCAGAAAATGATAAACCCTAGTTATGTTGAATGTTTGATTAAATGTGTCAATGAAGAATTTGCTATTTTAATCAAAATTTCTTCAAATGGCGTAGGGATGGTTGGAATTCAAGATCAAGAAGGAAGGAGTATCCTAGGGATCTACTCATTGAAAGCACGCCAAGGTTGCTTTCACGAGCAATGAGCAAGGGTTGAGAGGCATCCTTGAGCCGATCCATTTGCATGTACGTAGACCTATGTTGTCCTCTTTAGGGAAAGACTATATATATTGTATCACTTTGATTGTTGATTTCTCATAGAAGACTTGCAGTTAATTTATTTAGATTAATGATGGAGTATTAGTGACCTAGAGGAGTGCAGACTAGTATTCTCTTTCTCGGTCTACTCCTTACTTGGACAATTAGTTCCTGACAAGAAAAGCCCCTCAATTCCTAAGTTATCAGTAAGCCCTTGGTAGGGAGGGCATATTTTGCATCCTTTATCCCTACCCGTACAGATCTACCAGCTTCGGGTAACGTACTTTGCTTTTACAACTACTGCTAAAGGCCATTTCTAAACCGCCTTCATTGCAGACCTAAAGTTTGCTGCATATAAAATGGATCTGAACCTGCGGATATAGCCCAGTAAAGTTCCCATGCCTTTACTCTGTTTCATTCAAATCTGTTTTGCAAGGTAATTAATGCTGTCATGAGTTCAGTCCCATTAGTCTTCAAATGATGGTGTCACTGCTACAGGTCCCATTTCATTTGACAGGCTGAAAGTAAGGCTGACCAAAACCGCTCTGATCTGCAAATGAAATGATGTATGATAGATAAGATAGACAAGGGTGCTTATCTGAAGAAGTGTGAAATCTGAATGTCCTGACCCTATGCTGAACGGAGTTGACGGCAACTTTTTGCTGGATTTTATGCTCTCAGAAAACCTTGCCCTTTTTTCCTGCTGTAGACCATGTAAAGGGATTCAATATCCCTGAAGAGTCCCTGTCTGCTTGTTAATAACTCCTAGTGACAGCACCTTCTGGCTGGCTAATAAACACTGATGAGCAAGCTGAATACAGGCCTCAAAGAGTGTGCCCAGTACTGGTTGTAATCATGCTTGAAAACCTTTAGCAAGTGTGCCCACCATAAGTAAAGATCATAACTAATCAAAGCACTTTTCACCCAAATAAAACTATATACAATCTAAATGACCATTTACACCTTCCTACAGTGTGGTCTACTACAGGGATCTGGGTATCCATTGATTGTGGATCTGGAAATACATTTTATCAGCGGTAGCTCAGACTGTAGAGTCAATGCAGTGCATTAGGATTTCCATGATATATTTCTCCGCTAATTCATCCCTATCTTCAGCTTCAATCTGGTGAGAATAGTATATATCTGCAAAATGCCAATCTCATATGCTGTTGCAACATATGACCATGTGTTTGGAGGTATACTCATTTCCACATTGCTCTTCGAATTCATACCAATCGTTCCACAACTCAGGATCAGAACAAGGGTCACTAAACTTTGAGGTATTACCAGAATTCACTGCTGCACGACAATATAAATCATATGTTGTAAACACTTATACAGGTGCCTTAAAATAAGTCCCTAGATCTTTCCTCCTTTTATAAACCTTGATTGCATCCTCAAGCTAAAGGTCCAAATCCGCTGTAATAGAGACAACACCTCTATTGTTTTTCTTTTGTGTCACTACTTGAGGGCTGTGGCTTAAGATATTCCAGATTAATACCAAATCTATCTCCAAGGGAGGGCCTTATATATTATGACCGTCAACTGGACTGTCATTTAAACATAGATTGCTGCTAACCCAGGAATAATCCAGCCGACTGGGCACCCTCAAAAGAGCTTCTAATAGGCAGGAAAACAGGGCTTTAATCTGTCCAAGGTCTGATAATCCCCTGAGAATCATAATAACAACAAGACCTGAACATATGCTGGGAGATAAGCCTCTAAATCTCTCAAAGTACATATACACTTTGAGGGGTAACACTCTGATCTCTCTATATATTGGCTGAATTCAATGTCACTTGAATCCACATACAAAAGACTCATACAAAGCCATACATCTGCCCATGAAGGCCACTACTTGTCTTACCAGACTTGGCATTAAGCATGATGGTTATCTTAAAGATTGCTACTACAGATATGAGTGTTAACACCTCCGATGATTTTGACAAGTTTTCTAAAGCACATGGAATTGTAAGGTACAAACTAAGGTAAGGCAAGCACTAGGCGGTCGTCGTTCTTCTCAGGCAGGCGCGGCTGCTGCCTTGATTGTTGGATTGCATCCATCCTTTATTTGGAATCTCTTTGTCTTGAAGCCGTGTGGGTTTCTTGGTCTTCTTTGAGTATCTTGGAGCATCTAGGAGGACCAAGGTCAGGGTCTTGTGATAAAACCCTAGAGTACATTTGGTGGAGAACATGAAGAGAAGTGAACATCTTGCTTTGGAGGACTCCCTCGAGTAATTCTTGCATGTTGGGGCTCCTTGGCTGACCTAGGGTTTTCATTGGATCCCTAACTAGAGAAGGTTATGGCATGTACACGTACTTCATCCATAGCTTATCAATGAAGTTTTTAACTATCCAAAGTTTTTGTGATTTCCAGATTTTATATTTAGCCATATATTCTCTCGATGTATGTTATTTACAACGATATTTGCTTCGCTGATTTTACGTAAGTAAAATGACAATTTGTTGATTGATTTGACGTCATCATTGAGGAATTTAAAGGTTGTTTTTTTGCTGCTATATCCGTTGTTTTACTCTTGTCAAAGTGAATCTTCGAATCTAGTTTCTGTGGGATAAAATGCCCTAGAGGGCTTAAACTTATCCACGTAGTTTGCAATCTTTTATGCTTGGATTGCCTAGAAGACTAGGTCTTTAGATAGTGAAATATTGTTTCCTTTCCACTGTTGTTTTATATTCTATTTGAGAACAACGCTAAGGCTTTAATTTCCACGGTAAAGCTCCGAGAAACCTTTAGGAACAGAGGATAAGTGTTTCATTTCACTAAAATACAATGTTTTGAAGGTTGTTTTGCTGCTGCTATATCCACTGTTTTACCGTTGTCAAAGTGAATATTTGGATATGGTTTGTGCAAGATAAAATGCCCTTAAGGGCTTAAACTTATCTGCATAGTTTGCACTCTTTTTTGCAAGGATTGCCTAGAAGAGTAGGCCGTTAGAGAGTGAAATATTGTTTCCTTCCCGATGTTGTTTTATACGCCATTTCATAACAGCCCTAAGGCTGGAATTGACATGGTAAAGATTTGGGAAATCTCTAGGAACAGAGGTGAAGTTTTTCGTTTCACAAGGCCTAGAGTTAATTTATGACGATAAAGGATGATGTGTTAGTGATATCTCTCTCTCTCGGTTTACACTTGTACTTGATATCTCCCTTTGTCTTGGAATCGCGTGTGTTTCTTTGTCTCTTTTGTGTGTCTTGGAGCACCTTGGAAGTCCAAGGTTAGGATTCACCCACTAGAGGTTTGAGATTAGGTTTTGGTGATAAAAACCCTAGAGTACGTTTGGTGGAGAAATGGAAGAGAAGTGGCATCTCGCTTTGGAGTGTTAGAGATAGATGTGTTTCTCGGGATGTCCTTCATGTTCAAATGCCTAGCATGGAGGTGCATTTTCAGCATAGGCATCAAAATGGGGTAGAGGGTGAGATTCACTCTAAAGTGTCATGAATCCAACGGTGGATGCATGCATACCTTTCAGGGTGATTTGCATTACGCATGCAACCTTTTTAATTAAAAAGCATGCAAAAGTTTGATTTTTGCATGCACTCATATTAGGGTTTCAGTAACCCTAATCAGTTAGTGAGTGGATATAAGGAGGCTAGGGGTCACCGGAAAGAGTTACTCGATATTTTCTTCAGAGAGTGAGGAGATTCAGAGTGAGGGCACACTTGTGCAATCAAAGGGTGCATTCGTGAGACGAGGGGATATCTTCAGAGAGAGAGAGTGAGTGGATCCGAGAGGGATCAGTACCAGTTTGATTTGAGGCACTGAGTAGCCATTTGAGTGTGCAGTGAGGCTATATGCACAGAGGGAGATAAGAGATTGAGCTAGCACGACTTCATAGAAGAGATGGGCGCACTTCTCTGTGGGGACATTCTTCTTAAGGCTAGGACGGCCGAAAGAAGTAGAGAGGTTCGTCTTCAGTGATTGAGGACCAAATCATATCTCGCCAGAGATTGACAGAGATCCTTCTTCCAGAGATTGGTTGAAGTTGGGATCAGAGATCTGTTAGTACAGAGCAGTTGGTTCATGTCCCTAGAGAAGCAGTTGCAACTGCATGCAGATCTAGGGTTTGTCCCTTCAGGTTTCTTTACCCATATATATATCTGATTGTACTTCTCTTATTCTATGCTCTAGCTCGAGATTGAAGAAAGCCCTCAGCAGCTGGTTTTCCCCATTGGGGTTTCCAGGATATATTGTTGTCCATTGTGTGATTGCTGCAGTTGTTGTTGATAAGTATATTCCATGTGCTTTGTTCTTTAAGTATTTTGCTTTAATTATTTCTTTTATGCCTTTGAGAAGTGGGTTTGTTATGCATGAGGCTTGTGATGAACCGAGGCCAATTTGGTGTTGAGTTTCCAGAGCGATTAGTGACCTCTCGAAAATTATCATGGAGGAATCCCTGGAGTAATTCTTTCATGTTGGGGCTCGTTGGGTGGACCTAGGATTTTCATTGTATTCCCAACTACAGAAAGTTATGGCATGCACGTGTACTTGATCCATAGCTTATCAATAAAGTTTTCAATTGTCCAAAACTTTTGTGATCTTAGCCATGTATGCTCTTCATGTATTGTTATTTACAACTATATTTGTCTCTGTAATTTTTTGTACATAAATTGACAATTTGTTGAGTGATTTGACATCATTGTTGAGGAACTTAAAAGTTTTTTTTTCTACTGCTATATCCACTATTTTACTACTATGAAAGTGAATTTTCAGATTTGTTTTGTGGGATAAAATTCCCTAAAGGGAAGGAACCTATCCACGTAGTTTGCAATTTCTTTTTTCTGTTTGGATTGCCTAGAGTAATAGTTCATTAAAGAGTGAAGTAGTGTTGTCTTTCCACTATTGTCTTATACTCTATTTCGAAGGCTGAAATTTTGAGGGTAAAGCTCCGAGAAACCTCTAGGAACAATGTCTATATTTTTTGTTTCACAATAAAAACTCCAATTCATAAAAGCTTCAATAAATCGAAATTATATTACTTTCATTGATGATTCCTCTCACATGACATGGATTCATTTGATGAAGAATAAGTATCAAAAGTTCCATAAGTTTAGAGAACTCAAGGCCTTGGCTAAAAACCACAAAGGGAAGAAGATCAAAGCACTTCGCTTCTAAGTTGCCAGGAAATTTCGGTATGGGGACGGGGATGAGGACGCCACTTTTTGAAACATGGTACTTGGGTACGTCGAGGGTACTGTGTGTGTGTGTGCATATATATATATATATATATATATGTGTGTGTGTGTGTGTGTGTGTGTGTGTGTGTGTGTGTGTGTGTGTCACAATCACATCATATTTCAGATTTCTCCATAAATTATGAATCATGATTTATAATTCTAATTTCAATGATTCATTGAACAATGAACATTGAAATTGAAAATTTGAAACATAAAATTTGATAAATCATAGACTCAATAGATATCAATTGGAATACTGGAAGTTACCTAAAATTTAATAAATCATTGTACCAAGCAGTTGTAACAAACAATCAAACTCAGACCAGAAAGTACACTTGAAATCTTATTTTAAACAGCTATTTGTATTGCTGTTACAGGAAATAAAAATTTGCAAATATATTCTTGGATTGATGTGAGTGTATTTCTCACTATTAAATACATTAGTATACTTTTTATGTGCACATTTGGTAGTCAAATTATGTACTATGAGTGTTGAACATAAAACCATAAAAACATTCATTGTAAATCAATGCAAAATGAGTTTACCAGATATGGACAATATTCAATGGAATTTGAACAGTATTGCAAAGTGTTTGACATAAGTCTTGAACCAGACTCCATACGCAGTTAGCGAATTATTAGTTCAGGTTTGGTTGGGGGTCATTACATTTTCCCCTGCGGATTGCATTTTATTGAGTCGGTCTTACCCTTGGAGTACCCAAACATGGGGTACGGAGTACCCAGACATGGTACAAGGTACAATTTTGCTTATAAGTACCCCTTTTTTTATAATGGCGTCTCAGGTATGTGGAGCCAGTATGGGGTACGTCAGGGTACGTACCTTAGGTGTACCAAAGTACTCGATACGGGTATGTGTACCCTACCCGTGGGTACGCGTACCCTGGCAACTTAGCTTTGTTTAGATAAAGGGGGAAGAAAATTGGCGTTCATGAGCAACATCGAGCCTCCAAAGCCTTCACAAGATCTTATTCAACAAATAGCATCAAATGCCAAATAATACATGAGCAGAGGTTCAATGCTCCATCCTCGAAAGTGATGGAATGCTCTTGCTTTTATAGCACACGAGGAAGAGGAGGGCGCATCAAGGAGGGAGGGCGAATCCCATGAGGTAAGGAGTGATATATGCCTTGATTGACTGCTAGACTTAAGGGATTAGGAGTGAGGTGGCTACCACATAAGGAAGGCACCCCCACTTTCACATTGTAAACTCCATCCATAACTAAAAGGATGCCACATGATAGAGAAGTCTCCCAAGTAGAGAGGGCGCAACCTCCTCATGATGAAATATTGCATCTTTGAAATATTGGCTCGATTCTACCCAACTTTGACTTAGATATGCTTTAGTTAAGGTTGACCATCACTTGAGACAACTTTGCCACCTCATCCACATGTTTAAAACATGTTTTTATTTTTATTTTCACGATTTGTCTTTTGTGCATTTCGTAGCACCTTTAGCATTTAAATGTCATTTTGTAGCACTTTTCAGGAAAAAATGCAACAAATGACAATTTAATCGCCCGAAACCTAGGAAAATTGGGTCCTAGGTTAAAGAGGACGTTTTGAGCATGAAAACGAGAATGCCCACGCCAAATTACACCTCCAAACCATGCTTTTATTACACTTTGAAATTTTCCATTTAAACCATTAAAAAATGGTTTAATTTTACGGCAAAAAGTTATTTTTATCGGAATTGACTCAAACTCCTAGGGGACCTATTACATGTCCATACGACTTATTATTGATGGCTAGCATGTTAAAAATACCTAGACAGATAGGCTTTAATAACCTCCCTAGGCTCGACCACCATGGAAAATACTCCAGGTTTGGAGGTGTGAGTGAAAAACTCAGGAATTATACGCCATTGAAACGCAACGCATAATTCCTAAGGAAAAAACACTCTAGAGTATCCCCTTGATAGTTAAACCTAAGGTAAGCCAAGCCTTTTACAAAAGTATCATGCTTAGACCAACTTATTACAATTCCCCCATGGGGGTCTGGACATGCAAATTTTACAAAGGGCCAAAAATTTGGCCTAATGAACTTCTGAACTCTGGCAATGAACAAGGTGGGTTGTTCAAGTCTTCTGAGGTTCACAAGGAGCCCACTTAAGCATAACTTAGGTGGTAACAACGCAGATCAAGAGCGCTCTCGGTCGAAGAGTTTTCTTTTTATTGTTTAAATCTCTTGAATCTCGCTTTAAGCAGATCAAGAGTGCTCTCTATCGGAGAGTCTATGTAGAAATTTAAGGAAAATGCACTAAAATATTTCCTCAATCCTTGCTTCACAAAATGAATTAGATCTTTCTGAGTTATCAAAACTGAAATAACTTTAAATGCAAGTACTCAATGAAGCATTTAAAACACTATCTCTGCAATAAATGAACACAGGAAGTTTAGGGCCAATGCCCAGGGCAAAACCCCAGGTGGGGGAAAAACCCAGAGAGAGATCTTCTTTTATTATTCTGGAGCAAAATCAGAATTCTTTTACAAGGAATTTTTAATGTCTTAACTCTGCAAACTCTGAAGGTAAAAAACACTTTTACTTCTGTCTTTTCCTCACAACTGTAAGAACAAAAATAAAAAACAAACTATTCACAGGTGTAGCACAACTCAACAGCTTGGGAACTCGTTCCAAACTGACAGTGATATATCAGCAACAGACAGAAATACAATAGCAGAAACCCAGAGCAAAAATACCTTTCAATCCGTACCTGGATGCCTGCAATCTGGATAGCAGATTTCTGTACGGATTTGTTGCAAGGAAATACCTCAGGATTCATGCCTGAAGCTGCTGCAAATTTCTGTGTGTACCTCGTGCTGTATGGATGCTAAAAAACACTGTACGGACTTGCTGCTACAGCCTGGGAAACTGTGCCTTTCAGTTTGATAACACCAATGCTCTTAATAAAATGTCTCTCTCTTTTTTTTTCTCTCGCTGTGTGTTTTCTCTTCCTCTAAGCATGTATATGTATATTTTTCCCTTCCAAAACCCTAAGTGAAAACCTAACTGACCCTTTTAATATAAGCGCTGAGATCACTTTAATCTGAGGGTGGTTATTTAATGCATCCTTTTTAAATAGGATAAATAACTTAAGGAGAAAAATTACATTCACTTAAGTAACTTTATAAAAGTGCTTTTATAAAAGTCACTTTCAAGCTATGTTGCACTGGCTTTGGGGACAGGGGAACGGCGGGGATGGGGGGACGAGTCCCTAGGACGGCTAGAGCGCAACGCAATTTTTCAGGGGACGGCAATAATATATATATATATATATATATATATATATATATATATATTAAAAACTTTTAAAAATTAGAATTCACCATAAACATGTGTAGTTGCTTAAGCACAATAGTTTACTTTATAGTATTATGCACATCCCTTACACTTGCTAGTTTTGAAAATACTCAGGCAAATAATTGGCACTTGAACGTGAATAAAATGTAGTTTAGCTTTAGGAAACTTAAGTATAACTATTTTCAATCTGCACAAAGGTCCATGTAGGGTCTATGAGAAGAATGCTCATCTCTATAACAACTCTTCTTCCTTAAATTTATTGCTTATAATGATTGGGTTAAAAAGCATTCCCTTCACAACAGGTTTTGTAGATTTTTACAACTATGTTGAAAACCACTACAAAACACTTTTGGATATACATGTTTGCAATCTGTAAAGAGATTAGATTCATGTTTTAGATAAAGAAGGAAGGATTTATTCAAATGTTAAGTACCCAATCTAAGTCATTACTATCCAATTGTTTTCACAGTGCTTGAGGTTGGGATGGGGAAAGAGTTGGGCTTGAATAACTCATGGACACCTATGTAAAATATGTAAAAGCTAAGATGACCCTAAAAATGAGAAGAACAAGAGCAATACCCAAAAGGATCAAACCTTTGAGTTGTTGCATTTCTTAGTTTGTTGACATGGAGGCTTTGTTGCTTGTAATGATGTTGCTAAAAAGACAATAGTTAAATCACTAGAAACCCAAATCAAAATCCATCATACACAACTCATATTTTGAGCTACAACTTGCATAGATTTAGATTTAGAATAATACAAAAAATATGGATGGGATAAATGATCATATTGTCCATTCATCAATGTCCATTGTCAGAATTGAAGATACATGACCAAAACATTTCCAAAATCTACCCGAGACATCTCTGAAATCTACTTGGAATGTCTCCAAATCTACCCGGAAATATGTTGGGGACGTTTTGGGTACGACCAACAAGTCCCCAAGTCCCTAATGAAGTCCCCAAAAGATTAGGGAAGTTTCCTAAGGGTCCCCAAGTCCCCGAAATGCGGGGACGGCGGGTACAGGGCTTTTTTTGGGGGGACGGGTTCCCATGCAACATAGCTTTCAAGTTATAACATGCTAGGAAAAAGACACTTTATGTCCCCCCCCCCATGACAAACACAAAACATGGGTGGACATTTCTCATTAAATTTTAACACTCCCTCTTAATGAGGGATGTCCTACTGCCATTACCAGGATCATTCCTGGATTCCATGCTGCTTGGAGTAGCTGTTGCTTCTTTGCCTGGAATCTGATCAGGATTGATGGATCCGATGCTTGAAGCATCTTCTGACTGGCAGATCTCATACCAGGTTAACTTTTTGCTAGCACTAGATTTCAGATCTGAGGATTGTTTACAGGGTGCACCTTCAATCCTTTGAGCATGTTTCTCTCCCTCTGAGTCTGATAACCAACCAGACTTACCTACAATAGTAAGGCCACGTACTATGTATAGGTTTTCTCTCCTATCTCCTAGAAGTACTGCCTCATCTTTAGCCTTCCTATCAATGAACACATGTCCCTTCTGGAACATTACTGTGTATCCATCATCTTCCAAATCTGCTACTGAGAGTACATTAACTCTTAGACTTGGAGTGTACAAGACTCCATTTACTTCAAGAGTCTTACCTAGATCAAGTTGGAATTTAACTATTCCAACTCCTTTCACTTCATGAGTCCCATTCACAACACATCCAGAACTAATTTCTTTCATATACTGAAATGAATCCAGTATTCCATTCATATGATTAGTGGCTCCACTATCAACTATCCAGGTTCTGTCAAATTCATAGCTATTGCTAATGCCACAAGAAACAATAGAAACTAAAGCAAATTCCTTTTCAAAATCAAAATTTGCCACATCAGCAGTGGCTGCAACTTGCTTCTCAGTCTTAGTAGTCTTCTTCTTCTTATGAGGACACTGTGCTGCATAGTGGCCATATTCATTACATGCAAAGCAACGAACTTTACTGATGTCAACCTTGGGATTCTTCTTCTTCTTATTCCCCTTTGCAACAAGGGCAACATTCTCTTGACTGGTTCCTTCTGCTTCTTCTTCCATCTCTCCCATTCGGATTTCTTCTTGAGTGAAGTCATCCCACAATCTGCTCCAATCAGGGAGCTTCTCTCGTCCCACAATGCATTTCACAAATACTGACCATTCTTTGGAGAAGCCCTTCAAGGCAATCCTAACAAGTTCTGGATCTGATACAACCTCTCCTACAACAGACAACTCATCTTTAACCTTAGATAACCGAGTAAGATAAGAAACAACATTCTCACCTTTACTCATCTTTATGACATGAAGTTTGTCTTTGAGAGCCATCTTTCGGTTCTCGTTCTTTGCCTCATACAGATTTTAAGTGTCTCTCACATCTCATGAGCAGTCCTTTTCTCTGCCAAATTAGGAATGAGAGCATCCCTCACACCGTCTAAAATGATTCTTTGAGCTCTGGCTTCCTTCACCTCGTACACATCCAAAGCAATGGGATCTACTGGTGGTACTGAAGCAGTGCTGACAAATGACCAAATCTTGTTCTCTTTGAGAACAGCAGTGAACCTCACCTTCCATTGAAGAAAGTTGGAAATACCGTCCAATCTGTCCTCATACCTGATGGAAGCAGCCATTTAAATAGTCTAGACAAAGAAAGCAATCAGATTTCCCCTTACTGTCTTGAAACCCCAACAACAAAAATAAACTGGCCAATTGTTCTTGACCTCTTCAAGAACCTTCAAGGTTCAGAAATTTACAGAGCCTAGCTCTGATACCATGTAGAAATTTAAGGAAAATGCACTAAAATATTTCCTCAATCCTTGCTTCACAAAATGACTTAGATTTTTCTGAGTTATCAAAACTGAAATAACTTTAAATGCAAGTACTCGGTGAAGCATTTAAAACACTATCTCTGCAATAAATGAACATAGGAAGTTTAGGGCCAATGCCCAGGGCAAAACCCCAAGTGGGGGAAAAACCCAGAGAGATCTTCTTTTATTATTCTGGAGCAAAATCAGAATTCTTCTACAAGGAATTTTTAGTGTCTTAACTCTGCAAACTCTGAAGGTAAAAAACACTTTTACTTCTGTCTTTTCCTCACAACTGTAAGAACAAAAATAAAAAACAAACTGTTCACAAGTGTAGCACAACTCAGCAGCCTGGGAACTCGTGCCAAACTGACAGTGATATATCAGCAACAGACAGAAATACAATAGCAGAAACCCAGAGCAAAAATACCTTTCAATCCGTGCCTGGATAGTACAGTATGGCCTGCAATCTGGATAGCAGATTTCTGTACGGATTTGCTGCAAGGAAATACCTCGGGATTCGTGCCTGAAGCTACTGCAAATTTCTGTGTGTACCTCGTGTTGTACGGATGCTAAAAAACACTGTACAAACGTGCTGCTACAGCCTGGGAAACTGTGCCTTTCAGTTTGATAACACCAATGCTCTTAATAAAATGTCTCTCTCACTCTTTTTTTCTCTCGCTGTGTGTTTTCTCTTCCTCTAAGCATGTATATGTATATTTTTTCCCTTCCAAAACCCTAAGTGAAAACCTAACTGACCCTTTTAATCTAAGGGCTGAGATCACTTTAATCTGAGGGTGATTATTTAATGCATCCTTTTTAAATAGGATAAATAACTTAAGGAGAAAAATTACATTCACTTAAGTAACTTTATAAAAGTGCTTTTATAAAAGTCACTTTCAAGTTATAACATGCTAGGAAAAAGACACTTTATGTCCCCCCCATGACAAACACAAAACATGGGTGGAGGACATTTCTCATTAAATTTTAACAGTCTAACTTAACTTTAAAAATCTCTTGAATCTCGCCATTTGCGGATCAAGAGTGCTCTCTGTCGGAGAGTCCAAATTGGAATTAATATTCTATAAATCCAAATTGGAATTAATATTCTGTAAATACCGTATATGCTCTCCCCATTGCAAGCTGGTCTGAGCTTTGGGATATCAAAAACGTTTGTTTGCACTTCATAAAATTTTCACATTTAATTAATTCACTCATTCTAATAAAATCAATTCCCCTTTAAACCAACGAAAATCCGGCGTTGCCTCGTTAGTGATCGAAAGTAGGGAAATTTTGACTAAGAAAGCGGGAACAACTGGGAGGTGACCTCAAAGCGCAATTAGGCTACAGCCTTGTTGGTGTAGTTGTTCTCACCAATCTTGTAGTTGCCCCTAATGGTGGATCCTATACAGGATGGTAGAGGGGATAGGCAACCGAATTGGTGAACCCAGAGAGCCTCGATTCCCAATATGGATTGGTTGTCACGTCAATCAAGGCACTCTTCACTTTATACTATCAAAGCCATAGATAGTAAAGGGGGAGACCCTGATCGACTCCCGACAAGAGAGATCTAACCCAATCACCAAATCAAGCTATGGAAATAGAGTACGTAAGGTGAGGGGTGATGAACCCTAGATTTAAGGAAACAAGGTCAGTGTGGAGGCTTAAAAATGATAAGATTAGATCATGGGTGCTTAGACACAGTGACTTGATAATTAGAAATGATTCAAGGATTCTAGTGCTAGGACAAATGATCAAAATCAACTGCCTTGGGAAATGTGACCCTTAAAACAGGGAAAGTGGCCCAAAGAGTAGATCTGATGGTTTAGGATTTCTAGCACAGCTTGGATGAAAGATCTGGCAATATCAAGGGATGCAAGCTCGACAAACGAGGTTTACACAACCCAGAAAACAAGCCAACCAGGGAGGGCGCAAGGTAGAGACGAGTGCCTAGGAAAAAGGGGCAGATGGAGTCCTCAGAGCATGACGCCTTTGAGAACCCACTTGTGGATAGGCTGTAAGATGAAAACGGAGAAATGGTTTGCCAAAAAACCAGGAAATGAAGCCCAGGGAATTTTCCAAAGGAAAAGTAGCTTAGGGTTGGTAGAGAAAATAGCAGTAGACAATTGGAATAGATGAATAACTCAAGAAAATCTAAATTACTTACCTCCTGTGACTTGCAGATGCCAAGTGCAATGATGTTCCAACTCCCTCGAAGCAACTCCAACTCCCAAAGTGAAATCGACTTTCTCCCAGAGCAAGTGCACCTTCCTTCCTACAGATGACAACCTTTATGAGAATTGATTTACATAAATGAAAGTAAATGATGCAAGAAGAATCAAAGAGCATAAATATTGATCAAAGACACAATAAGAACTACTCCCTGATTATTTTACTCTTCCAATGAAGAGATCCAGAGAACCCTAATGAAATCCTTCAATGAAATCACCCTCCTGCAGAGCACGCATCAAGCAAAACGTATAGCATGGAAACTTATCAAACAATGAAGATGTGACAGGATATCAAAGCTACAATCAAGCACGAGAACAATCTATAGCAAAGTCACGAGAGTTTTTCCCAGAAATATTTCTTTATTGCCAAAAACCCAGAGCCAAAAGCCCCTTTACAATGAGGGGGGTCTCTCATATATATAACAATGGGAGAGACCGAAACCCTAACCACCTTTTTGATGAGTGGTTGAGATCAAAAGATACATAAGTTATAATCAATGATTGGGATTAGGTCAACATAAAGTACATGGATCAACTCAAAAATAGAAGAGGGCGCACTAGCTAAATTGCCCTAGGGAGATGTACTACATAAAAAGTGACTTTAAGTCGCAACATAAGCTCATGGTGGGTCTAGGAGGTGAAACATTCCTCCTAGTGTGTCCCCATGGCACAATAACATAAAATAATATCATCAAAGTACAATACTATGATCAAAGGCCAAATTGTGTCACCTCGGAGACACCATAAAATCATGAAAAATAAGCCCGGAGAGTGTGTGGGCCCCACTAGATGCTGCAACATGCTCTGGAAGGTGGGAAGCATCACACACATCATCAAAATCAACCTCATGCCATTTCCTTGCCTCAGTAGCCCAAATCAAATTCCTCTGTAGCCATTTTACCATTTTTTATTCCTCTGTAAATCACATGTAAAAGATAAAAATGCCTGTAGCTCATTGCCTGGTCATTCGAGGCCAAATATGACTACACCAAACTGTTTGGGAGTATGGCAATATAGTAAAAACAGGTGGCTAGACCCCATACTCCCTCTGTAGCGCCCTAGGTGACCAAAAAGAAAGTCAAACTACTTTGTCGGGCCATTTTTAATGGCAAATATGCACTGAAGTGATAAACTGAAAAATATCTCAACTGAAAATGCCTGAAACTGCAAACTGAGTATCTCAATGGACTAAGAAGATCCAATTGCACTAGGAATGAGTACCAATACGTCACGTGGATAACTGCATTGAAGTGATAAACTGAAAAATATCCCAACTGAAAATGCCTGAAACTGCAAACTGAGTATCTCAATGGACTAAGAAGATCCAAATGCACTAGGAATGAGTATCAATACGTCACGTGGATAACTGAATCATCATCTATATCCATAACCATGCTCGGACAAATAAAAAATAATAATCTGTAAATGATCAAAGTCATAAAAATATCACAAATTACCATCTGAAACATGTAACTGCTACATGGAACCGCCTGATGGGAAATGGAAGACCATATATAATCAATCTATAGCATCACTGGTCTAACTCATCTCATGTCCTATGGTTGACTTGTCAAACTAGGTTTGACTAGGTCAAAGTTGACCAAAATATGACCCAGGCTAAAACATCAAAATGCTGCAAGCGTATAAGACATGCTTTGTTAGTCATTCAAATAGCAAGACTTCAATCATAAAGTAGCATTTCACTGGCGGTTTCAACACAATAGATATTCCATACATAATAATAATAGCACAGACCAGAAACTCAAGAATATACTCACTTCATGGCTGTGATCAATTTGCTAGTAATGGCTGAAAGTGGATGGATGAGTAGCAAGGCTAAGGGATGATTGTACTAACTTAACACCGTGATACTTTGGATGGGGAATACAAACTAAAGCGTATGCTGGATAAAGATAACACAGGGGATGGCAATGTCTCACAAACGGGATAAGTTGTTTGGGAAGTGCTTATTCAACCTTGGCAGAAGTCTACAACTCACATCCAAACTGACTCAGCTCCGTGAGGATCTTTTCTAGAGCTGCCATGACTAGGTGCTCGGCAAACCGTAACTCGAGACTCTAGGGGACACTTAGAATTAGTTGCCCCTTACTGCATCCCACATCACAACCCGCAGGCTCCGCATAGATAATTTTAGGGGCAAAATTTAGCCCATGGGCGAAATTAGAGGGTTTAAGATATTTAGTGGGCGAATTTTTAATATCAAACCAATTTTCTCTAATTTAAAAAAATAGTCCACTATTTATTTAATAAAAAATATGTATACAATGAATAGCCCTCCCATTTTGTAAAAGTGAGAGGAAAAATGATTTTTTGCCCCCAGCAAATTCCGTCGGAATCCTCCTTTTGCCCACAATTTCGACTAAAATTCGCTTGAAATATATAATTTGCCCTTGATTTGCAGCCATGGATGTTTTTACAAGCCGTTTCGCCCTTTGCATATCATGTAATTCTAGAATATGGTTACAATTGCCCTGGATTTATTGTTCCAAGGATTTTTTATAGGGAAATCGTCCACCTTTGACAGAATGAGAGCTGACGGGGATCGATTTGTTCCACATATAATGCATAGCTTATTCACCCATAAGAAGAATCAACATGCACGAGCGAATCTCAAGTTTGATCGGAATTTGATAGAACACTGGAAAATCAATTTTGAAGGGTCGAGGTATATCACCCCCATTTTCTTGAACAGGGGTTACAGGGGAATAATTCATCCTTGTTTGTATTGTTAAGAACCTCGAGGGTTTGTGTGTGGTGACTGGATTCTACCATACTTTTACCAAATCTGTTTCCAAAAATCGATTGAGAATGGTATGTATATATAATTGTCAATTCAATCATCTTTAACTTCTATTCATAGGCATACAAAATAGCAAATGTTAAAGAAAATCAATGGTGTGCTCAAGACCTATTTTTCATCTCATGTGTTTTTTCAATGGTATGCATAAGAGCTATTTTTGAAGAACTGAGTTATCGGTTATAAATAGAGTTCACAGGTAGAAATATTTCCTACAAACCATGTCAGCATGCTGAGATACCCCATGCATATTTGTTCTGAACTTTGTGGTTAGAGATATTCCATGTACCATGGCCATAAGAGCAGTAAAATACTAAAATCAGCTGAAGACTTCAAACAAGGTAGAAGTAGTTAAGATTTGTTTAAATTTTGAAAAATAGACAATAGCAGCATCAGGGACATAAAAAAAAACCAATGAAAAAATAAGGAAGCTCATGGGAGCAAACTAAGGTTATCAACCATGAAAAGCATAAGCAATTAGTCCACAATGATGCAAATACGGGAGTTCAAGATGTATCATATAGTATATATGACAGGAACTGAGACTTTAGTGAGAAATATCTTAGCACATGACTTTTGTCACTGTTGGTAATTATTGACCTGTCCTTTCCTCTAATGTCGAATAGAATCTCACACTTGTTCATCAGAAATCTACATTAGTTCAACCCTTGAACAACAAAACCACTAGTAATGTTGTTTCCAAGTAGAATGGTGCCAAATGATTGGGAAATTTTGTAAAGGAAGTCTGAAAGTGTACCACAACATAACGGTTCTGAAATTGAGGTTGAAAAAACCACTGTAATTGACATGTATGAAAATAATAATGTTGCTGAAAACTTATTGTAGCCCGCTTTTCCTTTTTATTTTGCAAGAGGTGTTCCACCTAAGAGCACGATAAAACCTGGAATCAAAGAAGCCTCAAAGCCACATGGCTGGCATATGCAGCACAACTGCAATTCAACAGTTTCTTCAATTTCCTATTTCTGGACACTGCTATCAAATTACTAGCTATTATCCATGGGGTTTCCATAATACTCTGTTAATCTTCTCACAAGGGAAAAAGACTTTTTGGCTGATAGGGAAGCAAAGCTGCCAAACCCAGTCTAGGAGGAATTCTTGACTATATTTTTTTCATGTCATTTGCATTGACCATTAAATTTTCCACTCAAAAGTTGTCATCTTACAACAAGGTGTTGTCTTCAATACTTTTGTAATATCGTCATTCTATTTATAATGCCTACATTTTTTAGTACGATGTCCTATGAGTTTAGTGTTTCCAATATATTAGCCATTCTATTAGTAGGGAGTGTGTGGTGTGTGTTGAGGTGGGAGAAAAATAGAAAGCTGAAAAGCTTCAACCATGTAAACTACATGGCACAACAAAAATGAAAATGGATAATAGATAACAAAAGATCAAACAATAAATTGAACTCTCAAGCAACCATACTATCATAGTGCACAACATTGTCTGAAATTAAAAAAACAAATCCATTTAACTTGATGTGCATTTAAATTTGTAAATAGTTATAATAAAACAACTTATACAATACCATGGGAACAAAACAAGAATTGGGTCATAACCCTGATACACATAACGAGTATAAAAAGAATAATAAAACATATTGTAGTTGTCAATTTGTGGACATCAACCACTCCACATTTGCCCTTATGTTAGTTTCTTTATATGTTTCCATGTATTCGTTCTCCTTGTTTTTGTGGCACAACATGATGTCCAGAGTCTACAACAGTAGTAGACTTAGTGCAGCATACACAGATTCCTTGCGTCGGTGCCCTTATGTTGCGGTAAGGACAATGGATTGAAGGTGCAACAGAAAGTGTCTTGGAGGGGGTGAAACATAAGTAGAGAGTGGTAAAGGGACCATGCATGCCTCTAGCATGGATGCATCATCCTTGAATAATTTGCAGTTTTATTTATTTCTAGAATCAGGAATTGGTTTTCTTACATTAGCTTGGCATTCACAGATTTAGCTAAGGGTAGGTTAAGCACACGAGCTAGAGTTTTTTTCCAGATTTACAATAGGGCATGGATACTTAGGAGTGAGGTGATTACTTTCATGTATGCATTACCTCTCAATGGACATTTTATTCTATGAAATTTAGTCCTATATGGAGGGTGCACTATTATAGGTAGGGTTTTTGGAGAGAACTAGATAAGAACTTGGATAAATGCATTACCTCCTAGTGGACATTTTATTCTACAACATTTACTCTTGTATGGAGGGTGCAACTGCACTATTATAGCCAGGGTTATTATAGAGAACTAGATAAGAACTTGAATAAATGCATTACCTCCCAGTGGACATTTTATTCTACAAAATTTACTCTTGTAAGGAGGGTGCACTATTATAAGCAGGGTTATTGGAGAGATCTTTATTAGACTACAATAAATCTCTTCAACAATGATAAATGGGATGACTTCTAGGGCCACCAATGTAAGTAGTCTCACAATTTGTTCAGAAATCACTGATGTTTTTATATTAATCTCCTCACTGCTCCTTAGGTCTGCAAACTTTTTTATTCATGTTGTTGTAATCATGTCAGAACTTACACAGGTTTGTTTAGGATTAGGGAAAAGCCCCATTGCTACTATTATGGTATGCTTAGAGACATAGTTTTATTGCATTCTTCAACTGTTATGACAATCAAGAGCAGTTTGAAGACATTCTAGAAACTGAGAGGTTAGAAGCTCACAAAGCAATTCAACTCTGTAATAACTCCATAGTATTTGAAACTTCAACATCCATGCTGGAAAAATATATTCAAGTCTAGAAAAATGTTGAAAAATAATGCGCTAAGGTGATTGTGTCATGTGCCCTCTTACTATGTATGCGATTCCTTTTTTCATAGGTTGAGGTTATTTATAATTGTTGATAGACATGCTTGAGTACTAAAAGAATATAGCAGTTGATCAAAGCAAGTCTCTGCACCTAAAGATGGACAGTAACAAAGGTAAAAGCATTATGTGTCAAAAATACAAGCAGGTTGTATAAGCATTCCTGAGCAACGTCTGAGAATAAGAATGGTTTTTCTCAGACTCATTAGCGCCCACGCTTCGGTGCTTATTCTCTAGCGCCATCCAGAAAGACAGAATGAATGATGCAAGAACACACTAGACCTATAACTAAAGGGCCGTCCCACTGGTTTCAAACTCATTATGACCCAGGGAATTTCCTCCCCAGACATACTATTAGGGATGAATGCACTTTTCAGGTCAGGTCCAATCACTCTGATCAGGCCTGGGCCTGCTTAACACCTATCGATAACCTACCCGCAGCTGGCAAATGATCCTATCCTTTCCGGCTGACTGACCCTGGATGGGGAAAGATTTATTAGAATTGTCTCTGTCAAAAGATAGGAATGATAGGAGCAGAAAAAACCCTATACATCCAAACACGCCATCCAGCCATAAATACAATGCAGGTTTACCTATCACTAAGTTAAGGGGAGCTTTATCCATCACTGGAAGAGAGATTCCGGATGGGAAGGAAGCCTTATCCCTCCTTCTGCCTGTGGATCCTTCAAGTGGCCGTGGGCCTTCATTCGGCCAGTAACTTATAACGCTAGCCACACATAACTAATGGTGCAGGAACCTGGTTTAATGGGATGTTCATAATCTGATCTTGGGAATCTATGGGAGTGATTTCCTTCCCCTCCCAACTTATGGATGGTGGGGCAATCAATATGCTTCCTATTAAACAATGCTGCAGATGCAAATTTTGTTCATCACTATATGAGACGCCATATTATTACAGCCTTTCATTCAGTTGAATCGCAAAATAAATATATGCAAGAGCAATTTCACCAGCTCCCAAGCTGTGCCTCAATCCTTTGCTATTACCTCTAAATGTTTGTTTAAGGGCGAAATTACGGATGCTGAGATTGGTCCTGTACAGGATTCATTGGTAGGTTGAGGATATTTGGTTGGTTGGGGACATACATAAGGTAGGTTGGTCCGAGCCCTTTCAAGACAATCCTATAATGTATGATTAACATTACCCTTATTGCGGTTGGGCATCATTATCATAAGGTTTCATAGAGACCGGAGCCAGGGTCCAGGTCATTAAATTATTGGTGCAGCAGCGGATTCATATAATAAGGGAGGGTATTGGCCATTCAGGATAAGGATTGTTCTAATTGGTCACAATAACAATAGAATGCATTGGTTTGCATGGCAAGGATTGGCAATTAATTCATGGTCCATTCCATCCACTTTGGCCAGGCAGGATTGGTCACCTACAAACAAATAGTAGTCCGGCAATTGGCATTACTATTTTTCAGGTCCACCAATTAGGGCAATTAGATCATAGATCGTAGTTGCCTGGTAAAGAACGTTGACTGTTGCCTCGATTCATGAGATCCTAGTCAACGTTCACTATACAGACCCATCCATAAGGATGGCCTATATGGGAATCCTTACTAGTAGTGGCGTGCTTTTATCCTAGCCTTCAGTGGGTGGGTAGTTCCACTATACAGACCCATCCCTCCTTCCCTTATTTAGCTTCTTCGCCAATGAATGACTGGCGCTAGCCGCAAGCTAACCACTAACGCTCATGAGAGTTCCTTCCTTTGTTGGCTAATGAATGACTGACTTTATCACGCTGGAGTGACAGTATAAACTATTAAGTTACCTCCCAATTATTTTCCTTCGGTGATCTCCCCATTATCTTCAGTGACATTCCCCGAAATGGGTTAACATTTATATTATTATGTAGGTTATTTAGTTATTTATTAGTAGACTTATAACTTCCTACGTAGGGGAAGGTACACTAGCGAACCATGCGTATGGCTGCGCCTCCTCAAATTGACTGAACTGAACTAACCCTCGAATGGAACTATCCCTTCCCTTGAATGGACGGACGTATGGCTACACCTTCCAATCAATTAGGTTAGGGCTTTAAATTAGGATAAGTTATCAAAAATGTTATGGATGGTTTATTGTTCCGCCATTTGGGGGTCTAGACTTGATGGATAAGTGTGCAAGGTTCGATCGAGAGATGAAGATTGGCCAAGTAGATATTATGGAGGATGGGGAACTGGGGAAATTGGGTAATGCTAGGTCATAGATATATCCCTAGTAGAGTTTATAGTGTGGATTCGTTAGTAAAAGATAGATAGGTTAAATACTTAAAAGAAGAGACTCTGCTTACTGCACGTAAGTATTAAGTATAAATTAACCTTCACTGCCACATTATTATAAGCTAGGAATGAGATGGATACTTTATAACTCACCCTTATGTGATAGAAATTATGTTCATTATATTCCTCTTTGATGTCTAAAAAAAACCTTCTCTTCACAGCTTCAGTCCCACGTAAAGCGAACCAATAGATATGTATAATGATATGTTGTTCTTGAGTAAGGAAAAGCCCCGGCAACGGCGAAAACGTTTTCCCCTCAAATGTACCCCTGCCAATATTATTTCTATTACTATCCACACACTAAATATATCCACAGGAAGGAGGGAAGTTAATCCAAGGCATCCCAGCACCTCTCCATGCCACTCTAGGCCTTTGATCCAGTCCTTGGTAAAAAGGGGGAGTACCCTTGATATATATATAAAGTAGGATTCCTAGATGGAAATTCTCTGTTTTGATTTGACCGTTAGAGCTAGCCTTCTGATCTTCCAAGTAATGGTTAGGAGGAAACAATGGACTTTGGTTATTCCCACTACTTGGATACGATCCCCTTTATAAATTGGAGAGTTTGAAAAGGATTCGCTCTTACTATCTATGGGCCCACGAAGCTTTCATATCGCTCCAAGACAATAAAAGTGGGCTGCTATGATACTTGAATAACCACATAGCTCAGCTGACTACCTGATGAGTATGGAAAGGGAAACGTCCCGCATCTCGAACTCTATCGTCCCAGAGCACACCGGGCTAGACTACGGAGTACAGGGAGGTACTACATAGCTTCATTCTCTCTATTCGTAAACACACCTAGACAAAATGCATGCCACCAAATACCTACCATAGCAGAGGAAAGGGGTCAAACTTCAAATAGGTCCCGGGGCAATTCAATTAAATCTGCTCAAACTGAAGCAGCTGTTGGGTCAACAAATGCAACTGCGAGTGAAATGGATCCACTGGATCAAGGTAAACTGGTGTTTATTCAACTTCAACTGCGGTGATTCGTGGTACTACTATTTGTTACTAGCGCTGCTTAGCAAATGAGATCCTTCAGCGGATGCTCACCTTAGCAGATGTTTTCATTATTACTACTACCTTTGCTTCCGGAATCATCGGGTATGGAACTAATGAAGGTGCCATGCTTTGAATGAATGGCGAATGTTAGCGGATATGTTTGCTTTCGATTCAAATTGAATTACGAGAGATTTGAACCAATGGAGAGATAGGAGTTAGTTCCAGCATACACGTGCTTTTCAATGAAAGACAGACGTTATGTTAAATCTATGGCATAATAGATGTGAACAATGGATAGGAGTTCAAGCATACCCATTTTGTTAAATCCATTAAAAACAGACGTTCAGTGAAAGAAGTACAGATATGTTAAGCCCATATATGTTAAATACAGAAACCATACCAAAAGTGTGTGAGGTGGACTTCAAACCAATACTCTAAGGCATGACGTGTTACCACTGACCGGACCTGCACGGATACACAGCCCAAGATACTTACCCTCCTTTACCTTGAGCCCTAGACCCTATAACCTCAAACAGAGATATACCAGAATGGGTGGTATAGACGGAAGTAAACTTATAGATGAGGTGGTGTTGAAGGAAGGATAACATGGGGAGATTATACCTGGCATTGGGGTATATATAAGACCTCAATGGGGCGGATAGCTTTTCCCTTGATGGGTACGTGAGATCAATTCAAGTATAAATGAAAACTAAGTATCGAGTGCCTCAACACTTGTATTGACTGGATTGACTCTGGAGCTCAACTACCGGTTTAAAGGATTCCTCCTTACTTCCGGCGGACTTGTTGAACTGGGCTTGAGTTTAAATGCAAAAGGTTCAAAAGTGAAAGGCCAGCATCTGTTGGACCTAGGCTTGCTTGGTTGGCTAAAGTGATAGGCTAAAGGCTCCTGGTTACAGGGAAAGACTGAAGGCTTTTTTGCAGAAGTTGGGCTTTCCTTGGCTGGTGATGAAGGCACTAGCAAATTTCCTCCTGAAATCATGTATTACTAACTCCTTAGGCGGATGGCTCGGGACTCTACGGCACGCACTCGAGTCGCAGTAGTTAGACAAGGGCGGGGCTTCTAGAGAATAAGAACTTGAGCAAGACAGTGTGACAAATTTGCGAGTAGCTGGGTGATGGAAAAATTTCAAAGTACTGCATAAACATGTCAAAGACTTTATGAGTGTAGAGTAGTTGAAGACAAGAAGAGAACATTGAAGACATAAGATAATTGTGTCCCAAAGCATCAGGAAGTGAATGACGACCTTCTAATATGAAATTCTTGAAGACTGTCATTGAATGACTGAAAGCAGAATTCTCTAAAGACCTGACTTGGTTAAAGTACTTTACATGACAGTATGTTTGACATTGACAACAAGCTACTGTAGCAAGAATTGACTGTTATTTCACTCATGGATTAAAAGAATTCAAGGAAGCATTTGGAGTGTTACAGAATTTGTGAAGATTTAAGTTACAAAACTTATGAAGTATTTGTTGCAGACCTTTATTTGAGGAGCAGATAGAATGACAGATGAAGAGGAATAACAATCTCAGGGGGAGCTATACCACTTACCAAACTGAGTTATAGGGGGAGGTGATTCAAGCAAATAGAAGTTGAATGGAACAGGTCCGAGGATCTTATGCAGAGGTCTTGTTAACTCCTTGTGGATATCCCATGACAGTCGTAGGAGTATTTTGTGCATCTAGCATAAAGACAGATTGGCAGCAGCAACTTGGTTGATGGCATAAGAGTATGCAGGGGCAGACTCAAGACAAGTCTGAAGATCGCTTGATTGCACCATTCCATTAAAAAGATAAGCCCTGTCCAAGGGGGAGCAAATCTCTCAATCAGTTAAGAATAGAAGTTTGTGAGGTAGGTGCAGAGTCAATGGAATCTAGTGAGGACAAGGTTGTAGAATCTAAAAGAGGATGAGGATGAAGACAGAGGAAATAATGGAGTTTCTATTCAAAAGATGAAGACAGAGGAAATAATGGAGGTTCATGTCCACCTAGAACAAGCCAGACATCATCAGAGTTGATGCAACCCTGCTAATACCATGCTCTAATGCAACAAATGATTGAGGTAAATTATATCATTATGTCGCTGGCCATGGAGCAATTCTCACAACCGTCTATTCTTTAGAGGGGTCGGTAGGGTGGAAGACTTGCTGGAGTACGCTCGTTATTGCATATGGCTCGTCTCTGTAGAAATCATGGTCGCCTACCTTCTCATATTATTTCAGGAATTTAATCCCATGAGAGGCGAACGACGACTCTGTGATTCCCAAATGGATGTGGATTGCACATAGTAATGCATTCACTGTCGTGTTAAGTGCATTGTCTACATGCCTCCTCTTATCTTGAGGTGCTGTGCGTTTCCCTCGCAACCATATGCGTTGAAATTAGAATGTCTTATAAATGCTTTTCAGGGTTGAATTTTGATCTTTGTGAAATTCTTAAGTGATTCTAATTGGATAGATTACACACCGGAATCTAACTAACTGGCACAGTCATGTTCTTGCCTATCACTATATGCAGAGATTTGATTAAACAACTCACAGTTCTATTAAATTGCTTTGCGATTTGTATCAAATTGCCGTATTAGGAATACATTTTAATAGAAGGGTAAAAAAAATTACTAATCGTTATATGCATGGCAGTTTTAGAAACAAAACCGTAAAAAAAAATTACACTGATGGGTACCTGTCAAATTTAACCTCTGCTCCCGGGCGTTCCAAATCCAGTAAGGCTTGGCCCTTGGACGAATGCTAACTGTGCCCTTGGAGATTGAAGGGTAATTTTTACCATTCAATTTAATCGATGGCATACTCTTTCTATACAGGCGAGTCTTTCTTTAATTGACGGCTTCCTCTTTCTCTGCATGCGATTAACGACTTACTCTTCCTTTCGGTGGCTTTCACTCCTGAAATTTTCGGCGGCTGTCAAACTAATAGGTCTGTGCTTCGTGAGCAGTGGCTGGAGGTCTCGTCTCCCTTCATGGGCAGCGGCGGGAATCTATATTACGCAGCGAATGCTAACTCAATGGTTTGGCTCTCACAAAAGCGTAGCTTCTTTGACGCCTGTCTCAACAATTATCATCGATTATACGCCCTGATTCTTCACACAATTCTTCCACGAGTTTGGAGATCTTCGACGTCCCACTTCATGGGTTATCTTCACGAGCGGGTTTTTCTTTTCTTTAGCGAACAGATACACAATGAGAACAAACTTTGTCTCGAATTTCAATGCACAGTGACTGGCTGATCTGTTTGGGAGGCCCGATTCAGCGTGACTTTACCTTCTCTACGGGACTTGACGAGCTCTTCTTTTTGTAAATGACAGCTCGACTTCGCTTCCTGAGTAGACTTCCACGAGAGCGTACATAGACTTCAGCTCTGCTACTCAAATCATCCAGCCGCAATTAGTTCAATCCTGGTCGGCAACAACATTAAGTGCTACGATCTTCCAGCTAACCTCCTGGATCACAGTCGGTTCATTCCTAGCATGGTCAATGCTAACATTGTTCTCCTTCATAGATTGCATATGAACAGACAAGTGGATACCGGACCCATTCACAGCTTCAGCGTGAACATCAATGGGAGTCATCTGGGCGACCGAGCGTGGGTTCAAGGCCCTGGCAACCTAAACGTTCGATGATTTCGCCCTTTCCCGAGCAATTTTATGCATTTAGAAACATGATTTGAACAATACGAATTCGGGATTTTTTTAAAAAAATTCTGGATTCCAGTCAAAACTAGAAAAATTCGGAAGGCATTTTCGTGGTCGAACAGTGGATTGTGGAATGATCTGACTCGGTCGCCCTGAATCAAAGCGGCTTCCACCCACGGTAACCTGCTACCACGTTTCTAAATAGCTCTCTACCTAATCGATTAGCTCAAGTTCTTGCTGCTCACATTAGAAATACAACAGCGCAAATTGTTCGACCTGAGCAAACTGGGTTTCGGCCGTTCCATTTTTGGGCGATGTCGTCATTGCTGGGAAAGTCTTGAATGGAAAGACGATCTACCTCGAGAGTTTCTTTTGCTTTCTTATTATAAAATTGAGTGGGATTTCTTTATTTACATGTTGTCTTTGGTTTGGTTGGTAATCTTCTGCTAGCGCAAGCCTTGTCAGATGACCGTTAGAGCTTGTGAGGCTGGGTGTCACATCACCCTTAGATAAGGTTGTTAGGCTGACACAGATCACCCTTAGATAAGGTTGTTAGGCTGAGTGTCAGATTATTTAAATTTTGTCTCATCTTAACCGTATCAAGTTAAGGTTGTTAAGGTTGTTACAATAAAGATATTTTAAATTCAAATTCCGTGATTTCTGAAAATCTAATTAATTATTTAATTATTTTATTTAAATAAAGATATTTTAAATTCAAATTCCATGATTCCACACAATGTACATTTTTTATATAAATTTTATTTTGCATTTAAGTTATAATTAAAATCTATTAATGTTGCAACTTTTGAAGTTTTGATAGAGCTTAAAATATTAAATTTTAAAATGTTGCAACTTTTGAAGTTTTGATAGAGCTTAAAATATTAAATTTTAAAATGTTGCAACTTTTGAAGTTTTGATAGAGCTTAAAATAGTAAACCTTAGAATGAAATTTCAATTGTACTTAAATGTAATTTAAAATTTAAAATTTTCACCATTTCAATTCAGAATATTTCAAATTTATACAAATCAATAAATATCAAATTTAAAAGATTCACAAATTTATCATTTCAATTCAAAAAGATAATTAAGATTTTATGCTTTTACCAATGCACCATTTCTTCATTATGTTATATTTCGGAAATTAAATGTAATTCAAATTAGATAAACATCTAACTTTGAATTAGTTAAATTGCCATATTTTCATTTCAATATTGTAGGTACTCTATGTCAAAATAAAATAAAACAAAAATAGTGTATTTTAATATATATATATATATATATATATATATATATATATATATATATATATATATATATATTATAGAATGAGATTCAATTTGATTTTATGCATTTGAAATTATGTTTGCAAGTGGTATTGTCATATATTTGCAAATTAATTTGTTTTTACTTCACAATAAAATTATATAAATTAGTTGACTTTATTTCAAATAAACAAAATTTAAAATGTTTAAAAATAAGATTTATGTATGGTATATTCATTTATTTTATTTTATTTCAAGGGGCAGGGGGACCTGGGTGTTACCGATTCACCTCTTTAACAAAAAAAATAAAATTATTTTATTTCAAAAAGAATTATTACATTATTTAAATTGGTTTTTTAAATGGTTTCAAATTAATTGTTTTCATTTCAAAATGAATTATCATATGGTTTTGTTTTCAATTAAATTGTGCAATTTATGGTTTTTAATCAAATTAAGATTTAATCATACTTTAATAGTATTTTTATATACAATTCTAATTGATATAAGTACATTGTACACTTCCTAATTTGTCCATTTCAAATAAGTAAAAAAATAAAAATATTAGATCTTAAATTTAGAAAACTATGTTTTATAATGGGATTATTTATATAATTAATTAAATTGTTAGATTTGCAATTTTGAAAAAAAATGAGATTTAAAATACTTAAAGTATTATTATTGTCATTTCAATTTTAAAATTTTATTTCAAATTAAATTTCATGTTAACATTTTAAATTAACACTTTAAAATAAAATAACATACTTAAATTATCTCAATTTAAAGTAAAATGAAAAATATTTAAGATAATTATTTTTATTGTTATTTTAATTATAAAACGTTATTTTGAGTATGATCTAATGTTGTCATCAAAATAAGTATAGTCAACCAAAGTCAACCATAGTTCACATGGTTAACAATAATCATCCATAGTCATCCATACTAAATCATAGCTATGTTTTGTCCATGAAATAGTGAATCACTATGAAACATTGTTCAAACATGACCAACCAAACTCAATCAAAGTCTGCCATGGTCCAACATAGTTAACATCATAATTAACTATAGCAAATCATAGTTAACCATAATCAAACATCATCAACCATGGTCGAATGCGGTGAACAATAATCAAACACGGTTAAGCATTATCAACCATAAATCCATGGTTATCCATATTCAATCTGCATATTAAAACAATGGTCAACCATAATCAACTATGGTTAGCAACAGTTATTTGAATGTCAATCATAATCAAGTATAGTCAAGGAAAGCCAAACATAGTAAACCAAAGTTAAACGTACCAAAGTTCACCAAAATTGAACATGGCCAATCCTCGTCAATAATAGATAAACATAGTCCAACATGGGAAACCTTAGTTAAACATGGACAACCATGGCCAATCAAAGTCAACAATAATCAACCATGGTCGACCATTATTAAGCATGGTAAACCATAATCAACTATAGTAAAAAAAAATGGTTAATTGTATAGTAAATCATGTACTAAGCATGGTCAAGCAAGTTCAATTGAATTTCAACTATAGTCTAACATCGTTCACTACAATTGACCATCGTTGGTCATTGTTAATTGTGGTTATCCACAATCAACCATAGTCAAACATATTCAAGCAACGTTGACCAAAACCAAAGATGGTAAACCGTGGTTGATTGAAGCCAATCATAATCAACCATGGCCAGCCAAATTAAACATAATCAAACATGATTAGGCATAATAGACAATAGTCAAACCTAGTGAACCATGGAATTATAAGTGGTTGATATACGTCTATCAATGCCATTAGTTAAAAATTTCGAAAATTGCATTGTTCCACATATGCCAACCATACTAAATATGTAGTTGGTTATAAATAAGAAATATTGAAATATATGTATTTTTTAAATAAAAATTAACATGTAGCGCTTCTCACTTACAATGTTTTTATTAAACTCTCAAAAGTCGAACATGAATCCATAGCCTTCATACGAAGATCTTATCCATTACCTCCCATACTACCAATCCTCTTCGACATCATTTTTTTCCTTTTTCGATATGTTTTTTTGTCCATCTGTCCGGTTTCTCTAAGGATTCTTTCTTTCTTGTTTATTTCATATGGCCGTTCACGAGCATATTCAACATCGGTGCGAATAGTTGCAGATCTGTCCTTGACTTAGCCTAACTCAATCAATGATTCGTATTCAGCGTTGAAGGCAATTATTAGGGCGATTATTGGAACTAAACTTGATTGGATTTATATTTCGACACTGACCAATTCCATGTTTCATACAAATGAAGTATCCTAACACGGAACAGACCCAAATCCCACCATAGCTAACAACCACATGATTTGAAAATGACCGGAAGAAATCCGATTTGAGCCATGAATACCCATCTCTTCAACATCAATACATTCAACACTCTTTAAACAAATAAAATGTGGGAGAGGTACAAGAGGGCGGGGAGAGTTTATGGCATTCCCCTTGAATTACTCCAAAGGACATTTTTCATATCTACGCCAATCCATACCATGCAAACACTTTTGTTGCTCTATGATTAGGGGACCAATAATAATTTCGGACCACCCCCATTTTTTTATTAAGACCTCATTTTCAAATAAAACTCCAACATTTCTTAAGATGAAATGGATAATCATCATTAGCACCATTGTTATTAGCAATAGCTTTTTAGAAAAAGTGAAGTATCTATTTAAAACATAATTTTACATTCTTAATAAATTTGTTAAATCATGATTCTAGATATGAAGACATATTTACAATTTAATTTTGTATTTTATAAATTTTGAAAATATCAAGAAAAATTAATTTCAAAACCATTAATTTATAATTATACATCTATCATGTAGAGAAAAATCACCATAAAGAATAAGTAAATAATTTTAAAAATAAAATAAAGATTCTATTGATAAAATTAAAATAAAAACAATAGAAAGAGTTAAAATATATATTTAATAAAGAAAAATATCAATCAAAATATAAAAGTAAAAATAAAATAGAAATAAATAAATACATTTAACAAGTGGAATTTGAAAAACAATGAAATTAAATTAACTCATAAATGATACCCAACAAAAATTCCTTGCAACAATAATAAAAACAATCTTGAAAAAAAAGTACATAATTGGCGTAGCTCAAGGTTGTAACATATATTTCATTACACTTGGAAAAAATGTATTACAAGGACTTCATCCACATTGCGTTTTTTGTAAATCTCTAAATATATATTCTATTCAATCTAGAAAAATCAACTCAAAGAACTATTCCATAAAATTTGGAAGAGTTAATCTAGTGAATTATTTCCTCAATTAATGTTTTTTAATTAGTTCAAGTAAAACTTTAGTATACATGCATTCAAAAGGAAATATTAAATCTCAATTAGAACTAGATGGGTAGGACATAAATCATGATGAATCTATGAATATCACTAATTTTCTAAATGTTAAGATCTTTAAGACATTGAAATATATTATATAGGAATAATCCAATGAAGTTGCACACGTAATTACATATTATAACACTGCAAAACGTTCTTTATCTATATTTGAGGTGATCGAAGTAGTAGAAAGATTTATACAATCAAATTATGTTATATACAAAAATAAGATAGCACAAATGGAAGGTAAAACATGAGGACTTCATCAGCAATAAGTTATTTGTAAATCACCATATCAAGTTAAGATAAAATAACATAAAAATACTTTTAGTAATGTCTTGAAACCAACTAGTGACCATGAAGATGTAAAACATGGGACTGCTAAGTACAACAGTATTAATACACAATAGGAGTGTGAATGCAGCTATTATAGGAAATCAATCGGAGCTAAAGTCATATTAGTAATAATGTTTGATAACCAAGTATGATATTATAGTTGGAGATGATAGACCAAACTCAACGTTTGAATTTGATGCATAACGACTCCAAGTTCCCCCTTTCCCACAACCTCAAGGTGTGGTGTTGATGATCAAACAATGGTGTTGTGAGGATCTCATAAGTGGAGGGAGGGTGCCTCATTTGCATTGGCTAAATTGAAAAAAGTCTACTAAAAGCTTAGTAATATGTTTTTTGTGTTAAATTTCCTACCTCATAGTGCCTTAAATAGGAAGCACAAGGGAGGAAGTGATCATTTCAATAGTGGTGGAGGTGGTTTAAGAAAGAAATATATAAGCCTATCTCTTAAATCTCTCGTGTATATTAATGCCAGGCATTGTTACTTTGGGTATTTAAAGAAGGTTGGGTTCCATTAATCTATCTCCACTCAAGCCAAGTTCATCAACTAAGAGTATTCAAATGAAGATTCAAGTCAATCCATTATGATGGGCAATGTCACAAACTGAAATAAACAAGTGGCTTCTAAGAGCCAACTAACACGGACAAGTGAACATTGGAGGCAACTAGGTCTTCAAAGAGCGGTACATAAGGAAGCATGGGACTATCAATCTCTCATTGTCAACATTGTTGATTTTGCAAAACTAATAACTTGATGTAATAGTTCCAACCAACCATAGAAAAAAACATGTTTGAGCATTACTTTCACCAATAGGAGAAAATGATTATGAATTTCAAATGTATTGGATAAAAGATAGATGTTGAAACACATTTTTCATGAACTTTAGTTGAACTTTGTATATGTCCCCATGTTCTTTGATTATTAATGATTTAAAGTAACTACAAATAAGCTATCAATTAAGATATTGATATTCAAGATTAAGTGTGTATTAAAAGTCATTCATCTATGACATGTGATTCTCCCATCTCATGACTAATCCAGGGAACTATTTACTCAATTAGAAATTTTGTATTACTTCTAGTAGAACTTTAGTATTCAACCATTCAAAAGAAAATATTGTCTCAATTAGAATTAGATGGGTAGGCCATAAATAATTATGCGTGTATGAATATCCTTAATTTGTTAAACGTTAAGAATGGTGAGATAATGAGATATATTATATAGAAATAATCCAATGAAACTGCAAACATATTAATTTCATGCTATGTTGCAAGTGGTTCTCTATCTAATATATTCAAGGCAAGCAAGAGTTTGAAGTCATTCATCCATGACCCATCTCCCAAATTTAGAATGAATAATCGACTTAACACTCATTATCAAGAAATTCTAAGATTTTTTTAGAAAAAAAGGCATCATACTAGTTTATATGTAGTTTTACTTCAAAATTTATGTATCACATTTATTATCTCATATTCATGCATATAATTAATTAAAAGTCAATAAAATAATTTCGTTCCTTATTGGCATATATGGGATGATTTCAATTTATTTAAAAGTACAACTTTAGAAAAAGTTTTCATTAGACAATGAAATCAAATGCCTTATAGTTCAAAAAGTTCAAAAACATAATCCATTTATGGCACATCTGGAATGACTCTGAATAGTCCACTTAAAACTCATTATGAATTAAATTATTTTTTAGAAATGCAACTTTATTTACAACCGAATTTTATTTCAAAATTAGATTTCACATTTATAGATTCATATTTAATGCATATTATAGGCAATTAAGTGATTGTGCCTTATTGGTTTACAATATGACATGATTGCAATTAAAAATAGTAATTGATTTAAGTATACAAATTTATGTAAAGTTTTGGATTGAGAAATTGTTGGCTTATCATATGTTGACCCAGAGGGTTTTCAATAAAGACCCAGGTTCTTCGCGGTTTCTCCTTGACCAACAAAACCCCTTCGCACCGGCCCTTTCGGCAACAACTTGCGAGCAAGTTGAGGTATCACCCGAGGTGTATCTATGGGGTACTGCGGAATCAAGTTTCCACAGTTGGTGATGAGTTGTTTAGTCTGACGTACTGCGCAGCGCGACACGGGACGTGTGCTGCGCGGCGATAGATGACACTGCGGTCCGCACCTCTGAATTATCCTTCCACGGAATTTCCTTGTGACTGCGGCCGATGCAGCTCACACTAAGACTCGAAATACTTGTGGTTAACTGGAGTACTGAAATGATTAACATTCAATCATTCATCCATTCGCTCGGGGTATTCACTGCTCAACCATGTGCTGCGAAGACGGTCCAACTACCATGTATTTTTGCTACTACGTAGTGTAAAAGTGCTTAAACAATATCTAACACTTAGCCGAATAACTGATTCATTACTGCCTTATAAGAAGAGGCCAAACATTCACCATTCATCTATTCATGCAGAACTTAACATATTATTTCCATATTCTCCTGATGGAAAATACATATAAAAGTCCTATCATAACAGTATGCAAGGGAAAATTCAGACATTCATTCACAGCAAGCAAATAATTGCACAATACACAACACAATCACACTGCACAGTATTTAATGTGGTTCACTCCCTCGGGTGGGAAGCTATGTCCACAAGAATTGTTGTTATATATATCTTTTGGGAAGGGCACAACAGTTCTTAGTCTGCACGCTCAGCTGCAGACTCTCTTCTCTCTCAAATAGGTCTCTGCGCACTCAGCTGCAGAGCCTTTACAATATCTTTACTCAGAAATATTTTACAATGCTCAGTGCTAAACTTCTAACAACAACCCTCTTCCCATACAAAAAATGCCTCCTTTTATAGATCATGCCCGTAGGTCATGTCTTTACAATGCTAAAGGTTGAAACCCTTAGGGTTTCCAAAACTGCTACGTTTTCTCTAAGCCGAACTGCTGGTCTCTGGTAGCTAGTGCTCCATCGTGGCAGTCCTCCACGCCTTCATCCTGTTGCTATCGGCCTTTCTATTGTGCGCATGCCAACAAGTCACTTTCCTCGAGTCGCTCTTCCTCTAATGGCCTCGTACAGCTGGCTCAGCTCCCAGTCGCTTTCATCGAACCGTTCTTCCTCTAACAACCTCGTACACCTGGCCGCCGCTCGGCCTCCCTAAAGCATCATTGCCAAAACTAGACCGTCGACGGTCTAACCGGTACCCATGCCCGTCCTCCGTCCAGCACTTTGCTTTGTCGGCTCCACGTGGACTGGTCACTTCGCAGCACTACTTCCTCGCAGCACCCTTCGAAGTACTGCCAAAATTTGGTTGCTGCACGCAACTTCGCAGCATCCCCAACACTTGAACAAAATTGTATTTTTATTGAGTTGCGCTCAGCTCTGCAGCTAAAACTCCTTATGTTACCAAAATTTGCCCCAACTTGGGCCAGGCCCAACATGCCCCTAACACTTACATGTGGCTCGTCCCCGAGCCACCTTCAGCTTCTGCCTTTTTGATCTGCTCCGCGACCTGCGGAGCTAGCTTTGCCGCGAATTCATTGAATGTGCCGACCAGCTGCTCCATTGTTTCCTTTGTACCATGCTCGACTTGCCTGACTGTGTCGAGCATCTCCGTAGTTATTTCTTGTCCAATCTGTCCTTCCACATTCTTCTGGTTCTCGCGCAGGTCCTTGAGTTTGTCTTCAATCTGCTGCGATATTGCAATGGCATCCTGTAGTAGTGGTTGGGACTGATCGTCCATCGCACTCTCTTTCTCCCTTAATGCTTGTACCTCCTTTTTCAAATTGGTTATTTCCCTGTATTTTGGAAGCCTGTCTTTAGCTGGCAGGGCCTTAACTTCCGTATCTAGCTTCTCAAGTGCGACCTACTTTGCTTTGACTACGGTCTTTACTTGCAGTAGCCCTGGATCCTCTTCGAGGGCAGTGAATGCCTTCGAAACTGCAGTCAATAAATCTTGGCAGTTAGCCATGTCCATTGCAATATTCCGCGCTGCGGCCTTTACTGCTTGCTCCCTTAACTGCTGCTCAGTTAATGGTATCTCCGTATTGATTTTTTCCTTTAGGGCGGTAATATTAGCCTCATAAAGAATCTCCTTGTCCAGTATTTCTGTCTTTAGATATTTCACCATATCTCCCATTCTCAGAACGGTGTCCGCTGGATTGCTCTGGGGCTCGAAATCTTTGATGTCATCTACGACAGAAGTAATAGTGGCCTCCAGTCGCAGCCGACGATCCTGTTCATCATGCAGTTGCATATCTGTGCGCGAGCTAGACTCCTCGAGCTGCCTATTTGCGGCTTGCAACTCAACTTGGGACTTCATCGAATCAATGGTCCTTTCATGCATTTCATCTACAACTTGCAGGTGCAAAAAGTGCAAGTCAGGTAACGGAATCTTGGCCAGGTCGAGCTCTACCCGCTCGACACCCTTTGTATCCAAAATCACTTGTTCTGACATTGGCAGCGTTATGCTCGTTGGGTCCAAATGAACGAGCCGAGTCTTCGCTGGAAGCGTTATGGTTAGTTGCGGTGGTGTCCGCTGCAAGGTTCCTCCCGACCTCCCTTTCGATTCTGTGTCACGCGACAAAGGTAGCCTTTTCTGGACATCGTCCATCTTCTGCATGAGCCCCTGCAATGTGAGCCAATTCTTTTGCAGGTCATCCTTACTCTTCCCTTGGAAGAACTGCTTGGGGTCCTTGCCGCGTTTGCTTAATCCTGTGATACGGTGGATTAAGTCGATGGTCAAATCAACATTTCTATCTAGCCACAGGTATCCCTGATGGATTCGCGCCATCAAAGTGCGAACCACCACATTGACTTCTGTTGAACGATCAAAATGGGGTAATCTCAGCAGATTCAGTAATCCTGACTGGACTACTGGTGTCAGCCAGCTTTCGACGACCGAGTTAAGTATGCCTTTAGCATCTTTCTTCCAGCACATGTACTGGTCAGGCTGGAAGTGTGGGAACTTGGGATCATGGGGTTCTTCCTTCTGCACTCCCAGGAGGTCATAGTCTTCCCACTTACACTCTGGGATCTTTCCTAGCAAGTTCTGGGCAACGCCTACATTCTTAGAGATTGGCGATAAGGGAATTTCATAGCGGGCATTCTTGACCAGTTTATAGACTGGGGCATCCCGCGCCCATGGTGATATGTACTCTGGTGTAAGCTTTAAAGGTATCTCCTTTGGAAATACCGGTGACCGTGATACCACCGAAATTGGCCTGGTGCTCTTTGTTCGTGGCCCGACTGTATCTCTCCCCCTATCCTGCATGTCTGGGTTTTGTCTAGGTGACCTTCGAGATGCTTGACCTGGTTCCAATGTAACCTTCTTGGCAGGGGTTTTCATTAACTCTTCAATCCCTCCGTGCTTAAAGACTTTGACCGTTTTTTGGATTATAAGCACTTCTCTGTACGACCACTTGGACATTCAGGGGCGATAGTAGGCAATTGTCTCAAATATGTTACTAACGATTGCTAACACAGGAGTGAGCGCATAAAAAATCTAAGTGTTTGGTAACGCCCGCGAGTCCCTATGCGGCATTACTTATAGGCTCAGGTGAGTCCTCCCACACCTTCCAACGGCTAGATGAGCATTAAATGTGGTGTCCGTTGGCCAAATTGAACAGATCCTTTAGTCCCTTTCTTCGTCAATGTGTTCAGAACGACTATCTTTGTGTTAAATTCTCAAGCGGTTGTTGGCAACGGTCATATAATGGCTATTTTTCTCACGGCCACTATAACGACTATTTTTGTGAGAGTTGCGCCGAGCTGCATGGCAGGGCATCCTTAATCCTGCGCAGTTACTTCGCAGTGTCGATGTTTCGGCTGCGCAACTCCCTTTTCATTTTCTTTCTTCTTCTTCTTCTTTTTTTTTTTTTTTTTGTGCAGCTTCAGCAGTGCTGCTCGAGACATACATTGTCCTACTTATCATACATGTACAGACTCCTTTTCATTTCCAGTGTCCAATTCCAATTGTACTTAACACTTAGAAATTTCTGCCTTTGTTTATCATTCAGGGTTCTGCGAAGCAGAACTATCGTGGTACAACTTTAGTCTGCTCCCATTTATCAGACTTGGTAAAGTATCGTCAGCTAAGGTGGCTAACTGGACTGCACCAGTGTTAGTAACATGTATCACAATATATGGACCAAGCCAATGCATCTTAAATTTACCAGGAAACTTCATGAATTTGCTATAATACAAGAGGACCAGGTCACCTACCTGAAAGGACTTGTTCTTTATATGGCGATCATGCCATGCTTTCTCGCGGTCTTTTTGCACTTGTTGGTGAAAGCCTGCGATGAAGCGATCTTCCTCCAATCCAACCAAGTGTAGCAATCTTTCTTCTAGCGCTGCACAATCTGCAATCCCTGTAAATGTAGCGATTCTCAAGCTGGGGACAATATATTCCATTGGCATTATAGCCTCCTGTCCATAAGCCAACCAAAAAGGTGTGTGTCCTGTCAATTTCTTGCAAGTGGTCCTGTATGCTCATAACACAGATGAGATGCGCAGATCCCAGTCATCTCTATTCACATTGCAGATCTTAGTGAGCGCATTCTCGAGTATTTTATTGAAAGCCTCAACAGTGCCATTCGCCTGTGGATGATATGGGGTACTGCGCTGATGATGGATGTAGAATTCCTCTGTGAGAGTTTTGATAGTTTTGTTCAAAAAGTGAGTGCCTTGATCGCTCATCAAAATCTTTGGACATCCAAATCGTGAAAGTATATCTTCAAAAATGAACTGCGCGGCAGTACCGGCGCTGCAGTCCTTTACTGGTTTTGCTTCTGCCCATTTGGTGAGGTAATCAGTAGCAGTAATGATGTACCTCGCACCAGTTCTTTTCCCTGGTGGGTTTATGGGACCCACGAAGTCAATGGCCCACTTTTCAAATGCCTGTAAGGTCAACTGTGGATTTAGCGGCATTTCATCTCTGCGAGAAGGTTTTCCTGTCCTCTGACAGACATCGCATCTCTGGCAGTATTCGTTGGAGTCTTTATGGATTGTAGGCCACCATAGCCCTGCACGTAGTATCTTCTGCGTGGTAGCCCTTCCTGCATAGTGGCCTCCTGCGATCCCTGAATGCGCATCTGCTAAGATGCATGGCTTCTCATGGTTTAGTACGCATCTACGCAGGACTTCATCCGGTCTGAGTTTGTATAGCTGACCTGCAATAATAGTGAAGTCTGCGGTGTGCACTACCAATTGCTTCTTCTGCTGGATGGAAAAGTTCTGAGGTGCTAATCCTGTTGTTAAGAAATCAATAATATCCTGATAATAATCATCAACAACCTGTATAGCAAATAGCTGCGCATCAGGCAGACTGTCTTCAATGTTTGTCGGCTCTTCTCCTGACTCAATCCTATAGAGGTGATCATGTCCCAAGTTCAGCCTGCCTGGCTTAACAACAATCTCAAAATCATATTCCTAGAATAGCAACAGCCATCTGCATATGCACCCCCCTAACACTGGCTTATTGACCAAGTATTTCAAAGCGGAATGGTCGGTAAACATGAGGAAGTGCGCACCAAGCAAGTAGTGTCTAAATTTCTGCAGCGCATATACCATCGCAAGGCCTTCCCTCTCAGTAGTGGTGTAATTTTTTTCCGCTGTTGAGAGCTTCCTGCTTGAAAATGCGATGGGATGATCAATACCTCCTTCTCCTGGCTAAGCTAATACGACTCCCAGGTCAATGCATGATGCATCAACATGTACATGGAATGGCTTCGCCCAGTCTGGGAAGACTAGGATCGGCGCAGTAACCATCTTCTCCTTTAGTGTATCAAAACCCTGCTCGCACTCCGCGTTCCAAATGAACGGCGCGTCTTTCTTTAGCAACGTCTCCATTGCTACGGTTTTCTGCGTGTAACCCTTTATGAATTTCCTGTAATATCCGGTATGGCCTAAGGTAGAGCGCAACATCTTGACTGAATTTGGTGTTGGTAAATTTACAATGATTGCAATCTTCGTAGGATCCACCATCAATCCTTGCTTACAGACAATGTGGCCAAGTAGAATCCCGTAAGGAAGACAGAAAATACACTTCTTCAGATTTAAGGAGATCTGATGCTGTCTACACTTGTCAAGCATCATTCTGAGATTCGCGCAGTGGTTCTTCAATAGTCCAAACACAGTCCAATCATCAAAATAGGCTTCCAGAAACTTATGCATAAAATCTTTAAAGGCTGCGACGACAACTCTGGAAAAGATGGCAGGTGCGTTCTTCAGACCAAAAGGCATTACTGTGTACTGGAACGACCCCCATTCTGTAGCAAAAGTCGTCTTATGCTTGTCTGCGGAATCAATCCTGATCTGATGATACCCAGAGAAACCATCAGTAAAAGAGTAGGCCTCATTCCCTCCAACATTATCCAGCACTTCGTCCGTGAAAGGAGTAGGGAATGGGTCGTGCATAGAAGCATCATTTAGTTTTCTGAGATCTACACAAATCCTGATCTTACCTTTCGTTTTCTTGTCTTGAATGACCATGGGGCTAATCCATTCGGATTCTTCAACAGGTTCAATGATTCCTGCTTCGAGCATCTTGTCTAACTCTGCGTGGACTCTTTCTTTATACCGCGGGTTTAGTCTGTATGGCCTCTGTTTCACAGGCTTGGTGCCTGGCTTCAAAGGTATTTTCATGACCCCTAAATCCAAAGGTATTTTCATGACCCCTAGGTCTCCCAGAATGCCTTTCATTTCTGTGAATTTCGTCAGGAACAACTCCTAATACTCATGTAAGATGTCTGCGATCTCTGCAACAATCTGATCATTCCAATAGTCTCCAATTGATGCGAACTTTGGCTTTTCGCTTGTGCCAATGTTCACCTTCTGTGTCTTTATTGGTCCACTCATGTCTGGGATTTCCAACGGAGGTCCCTCTACGTCGCGCGCACCCTCTGATTCTGGTATGTTTATGTTGCACGGATTGTCCTCATCGTCTTCCTGTCTATCATCGGGTACTTCAGCTAGGTTATAACACTCGATGGGATGTTTTCCGTGTTCCTTCCCTTCTGATTGTAGGTCCGCAAGAATGCATCTACCCCGAAGAATTCTTCCAACGTTATATTTTTGTGAGGACAGTCTTCCCTGAATATACGTTCCTTAATTATCTGCAACGCGTCATGGATCAGTGGGTTGTCGTCGTCAAAGCTAAAGTCCTTCTGGAAGTTCGCAGTCAACATATCCCAATCAGTGGTTTCCCTGCGCAACTCTAGGTCTAGGTACCATTTCTTTGGAATGTCATCGTCCAGTGTATGTACAAATAGATGCACCCATTCTGTTTGTGGCCTTTCCACCCATGCTTGTGAACAGAATTCAATATGCTGGATAGGATCTGTATGTCCATTAAACTTTTCAAAAGGTAAAGTAACCCTGTCAGTAAACCGAATCTGCATCTTAATCCTGCATTGATCCCAAGTAGTCAATGTCTGCTTGTGTGCAACCCACCATCTGGCTGGTGTGTCGCGCAATGCCATATCCAATGCTGGTAATCGATGCTCATCTGCAATAGCTGCAGTATATTCTTGGATGAAAGTGTAAACGTTAGCAGAACAATCATACACGGGAATAGGACTTACCTCCTTTCCGATCCAGCGTAGTGATTTCGTAACCTGCGCGCACCTTCTTGCTGATACTTCATTCATGCGGCTTTGCCAATTTTCCAGTCTTGTCTTCGAGTCAGAGATACAAGAGTTGTCACATCTCCAGCTGATTGTACCATTCGCAGTTGGATTAATGTAATCTTCCTGGTTCGCAGTGATCTGGTATAGTCTGTCCAAGTCTTGAGCCTTGGATTCCTCCTGAATCGGCTCACTGTATCTGTCCCCATATTTAGGATCCAATGGTGCGATGACCCTAAGATGCTTTCCTTCAAATATCATCTTCTTTGTCTTTAGGTTTATGATAGCCAGGTTATCCATGGCCCAGTCAATTCCTAATAGTGCAGGAAAAGGATGACTATCATCCACAATCTCGATAACTTCAAAGTCTGCATGACTCTGGACTCCATCGATGTCAACTACCACATCAGCTAACATGCCAAAAAGTATGACTTTCTCTTGGTTAGCCATTCTCAATTGGATAGGTGACCATAACAGCTTTGGTCGACCCATCTGTTGCCATGTCTGCTTTTAGTCAAGACATTGACTTCAGATCCCAGATCAAGGATAACTTCATCCATTTCAAAATCTCCTATCTACGCGGTAAGCCTCATTTCTCGGCTTGTTCTTTTATGCTTCCTTATGTGATGTATGGCGTTATTAGAAGTTTTTGTTCTCGTCTGTGGTTCATATTGGCTTATGAGCTTCTGTAGCTCTACTATGGCATTTTCACTTTTTAGTAGCTTCATGCAGCTTCGCAGGAACTGCGCAACGGAAGTGCCGACATCCGTTGCGGTACTTTTTTTGTCATAAGCAGTTGGCATGTCTTCAACATGCGGTTTTTCACTGCGCAATATGATCCTCGCTGACTTCGTTGCCAATTCTGTGAAGGTATCCTGCGCGTTGATAAAGACCTCCTTGTTCTTTCGTAGGTCGAGAGTGGGTATTTTTCCCGGAGCTTTTCTTATCCATACTGTCTCAAGAGGGGTTTGCTTTGTGTGAGCCTCCCCTGACGTCGAAGCTTCTTCTCCCCTATCGCGGCCTGTCTCAGCGCCACTGCGCGTGACCACATTGATGCTCGGGTCCACTGGTCTATTCTCTACTGCGATCCACTGGATGTTTGGAGTTGGTGCCTCCGTCGGTCTTCTTTCTGCATTTCCACCTCTAGCACTGGGCAATCTTCAATAACATGCTCAAATGATTTACAGTAGTTGCATGTAGTGCATGGGTTAACACAATCTCTAGACACGTGACCTGGCTGGCCACAATTATAACAAATGACCGTGCCGCGGCCTCTTCCCTGCGTCGGGCCAACATTTCTTCCTCTACCGCGGTATCCACCACCACAGCCTCTGTATCCTCCTTGATCATATTGCGCATTTTATTTTTGGGGTTGGTTTTCTTCTTGTACGCGGTACAAGCCAACGCCTCTCATTGCGTCCATATCTCGTTTTCTTTCGTTCATTAGCTCATATGCACGGCAGTTGGATTCATCATGTCCAACTGATTTACAGAAAGTGCAGTATAAATTTTTGGGTGTTTTCACATATTTATGTATGAGATAGCAGTCTTCAGGTCTGTGTCATGTAGTTCTACAAATTTCACACCATGGGGCCTGATTCTGATTTATCGGGTTGGGCGCACCACTGTTAAGATAGTTGCGGAATAAAGGGCAATGCTCGCGGTCATGGCCTTCTCCTTTACAACCTGTACACCAGACCTCATGCCTAGGTTCATACCTTTGTTCTTTGCCATTCTTCATGCTTTGCAGTTCTAGTGTCAGGGTGGTTAGCTGGTTCTGGATCTGAGACATCCCAGAACTAGTCTCACCAATCGGCGAAGCCTCTAGCTTCATTGCGATTTCCAAAGCCTCTGCTTGCGACACACCCTTCTGCTGCATCAATGGTAATCTAATGTGGGGCAACAGTGCAGCAATAAACCATTCCTTGCGCTGTTCTGGAGCTATAACAAAGCTCACTTGGTCCAATAAGGTCCTAAAATTTTGATCAAACTCCTAGACCATTTCAGTCGGTCTCTGCTTTATTTCTTTCAACTCGGTTATACACTGAGATTCAGATTTGGGTTTCTTAAACTCTGCCACAAGCGCAGCTTTAATTTCTGTGAGGGTTTTCGGCTGTGTCTGAGAGTACTTCATAAACCAATGTAAAGCTCTATCTTTGAGGGTGGTAATGAGTTGTTCTCTCTTCACAACATCATCGTGGATTTGTCTTACGCTCCATACGGCTTCGCAAAGAAACCAATGCTGGTTAGGGTCTTCTAGACCGGTTCCTTTAAATATCGGTAGCTTCATATCAGCGTTTGCCATTGTCTTATTAGTAGGGGCACCCGGATTTGTGCATGGTTGTTTTGATGGGCTCTATGCAGTGAAATTAAATGGGAGTATCGGAGTAGACGTACTCGGTTGAGTATCCTACGGGGTGGGTTGTGTAACGGGTGGGCTCTGAGATAAGGGATGCACGGTCTCTGCAACCGGTGGATTCTGAGGGGTGAGTGGTGGCACGGCTTCGTTGTTAAGGTCACAAGGAATCTCAGTATCTATCTGGAGTCCAATGCCTCCAAGATTCTTATTAAATTTATATCTCTTCTCGCTTCTAAGATTATGGGTCTCTTGGTTAGAATCACTATATATACTGTTTACAATCACAGACTTGAAAATATTACTGCATTCTTAAAACACCTTTCTCATCTAATAGCATCTTAATGTATAGACTGAGATTGTTCAAGTACTTACCTTGGAATCCGTTGAAAAAGTATGCTTTTGCTTGGCTGTCTACAGCAAATTCTGTTACGAAGCCTTCTAGCATGTGATCGACCCAGAAGTCAACTACGCGCGTCAATGGGCTGTCTATTGCTTTAAGCTGCGTTATGAGCTATGGAGTCCACTCTGTAGGAACTCCTTCTTGAAAATAGGTTTTCTTCTCTACGAGCCGCGAGATCCACTCATGCAGCTCATCTGGAAATGATGCCCAGAAAATCTCGTGAATATCTTTCCACATGTATCTATTCAACCATTGTTCGTTAGGTAAATGTTGGTGTCTATTCTCTTGCCTTTTAAAGTTTCTTACGGTCTTATCACACCAAACTCGGATCTCTGTCTTTTCAGGATGCCAATTGTCGGAGCCTATCGGGAACTGATGTTCTTCGTCACACATTACGGTTGAAACTCATCACGGATTCTAGCGTGACAACGGAACCATTTGTTGGCTTATCATATGCTGACCCAGAGGGTTTTCAATAAAGACCCAAGTTCTTCGCGGTTTCCCCTTGACCAACAAAACCCCTTCGCACCGGCCCTTTCGGCAACAACCTGCGAGCAGGTTGAGGTCTCACCCGAGGTGTATCTATGGGGTACTGCGTAATCAAGTTTCCATAGTAGGTGATGAATTGTTTAGTCTGACGTACTGCGCAGCGCGACACGGGATGTGTGCTGCGGGGCAAGACTGCGCGGTGATAGACGACACCGTGGTCCGCACCTCTGAATTCTACTTCCACAGAATTTCCTTGTGACTGCGGTCGATGCAGCTCACACTAATACTTGAAATACTTGCGGTTAACTGGAGTACTTAAATTATTAACATTCAATCATTCATCCATTCGCTCGGGGTATTCACTGCTCAACCATGTGCCGTGGAGACGGTCCAACTACCATGCATTTTTCCTACTACGTAATGTAAAAGTGCTTAAACAATATATAACACTTAGCCGAATAATTGATTCATTACTACCTTATAAGAAGAGGCCAAACATTCACCATTCATCTATTCATGCAGAACTTAACATATTATTTCCATATTCTCCTGATGGAAAATACATATAAAAGTCCTATCATAACAGTATGCAAGGGAAAATTCAGACATTCATTCACAGGAAGCAGATAAATGCACAATACACAACACAATCACACTGCACAGTATTTAAATGTGGTTCACTCCCCCGGGTGGGAAGCTACGTCCACAAGAACTGTTGTTATATATATCTTTTGGGAAGGGCACAACAGTTCTTAGTCTGCACGCTCAGCTGCAGACTCTCTTCTCTCTCAAATAGGTCTTTGCACACTCGACTGCAGAGCCTTTACAATATCTTTACTCAGAAATATTTTACAATGCTCAGTACTAAACTTCTAACAACAACCCTCTTCCCATACAAAAAAATGCCTCCTTTTATAGATCATGCCCGTAGGTCATGTCTTTACAATGCTAAAGGCTGAAACCCTTAGGGTTTCCAAAACTGCTACGGTTTCTTTAAACCGAACTGCTGGCCTCTGGTAGCAAGTGCTCCATCGTGGTGGTCCTCCACGCCTTCATCCTGTCGTTATCGGCCTTTCTGTTGTGCACATGCCAACATGTCACTTTCCTTGAGCCGCTCTTCCTCTAAAGGCCTCGTACAGCTGGATCAGCTCCCAATCGCTTTCATCAAACCATTCTTCCTCTAACGGCCTCGTACACCTGGCCACCGCTCGGCCTCCCTGAAGCATCTTTGCCAAAACTAGACCATCGACGGTCTAACCGGTACCCGTCCCCGTCCTCCGTCCAGCACTCTGCTTTGTCGGCTCCACGTGGACTGGTCACTTCGCAGCACTACTTCCTCGCAGCACTGATCTTCGTAGCACCCTTCGAAGTACTGCCAAAATTTGTTGTTGCACGCAACTTCGCAGCATCCCCAACACTTGCACAAAATTGTATTTTTATTGAGCTGCGCTCAGCTCCGCAGCTAAAACTCCTTCTGTTACCAAAATTTGCCCCAACTTGGGCTAGGCCCAACATAAATCAAAAATCTTAAGTAGATCAAAAAGTTAAATTGAATCACCTTGACCCATTTCCTATTAATTTAGGATGAATAGTCCACTTAGCATTTATTTTCAAATAGACGATTCTAATTTTTTAGTAAGAATTGCATCATTATTTCAAAATATAAATTTCTTTTTTATACACAAGTATTAATGCATATAAGTAAATAAAAATAAACAAATAACTTTGTGCCTCGATGGCTTGAATGAGATTATTTTCATTACAAATCATTCATTTAGCAATACAATTTTTTTTAAAGTATACAAAAGAAGAAAAAAATTGTGCAATGCAACAAAGTCAATGCAAAAGCAATTGTAAAGAATAATAAAAATGTATATTAATATAACTATCAATTCCAATATATTTCAAAGAAATATAAAATCGTACAAATTGATTCACCAAAAAGTATGTCCAAGTCATGTTGAAAATTTGAAATATACTTGGGATCAAATTTCTGAAGAAAAAAAACAACTTCATCTACTAAAATGAAGTTGATGTTCTATTGAACATACTAATGTACTCACGTTTCTCTTTGATACACTGAAGTGTCTTAAGAAAGGGGAATAAAACTTGCATAAGCCAAGTATCTTGCTCTTCTCCTATATAGGCCTTTATCAAGATATGTTTTGACCAATATCCAACAAATTGAGAAGTGGGATTTGATGTATCTATTAACAATACATTTGATTCTCCGTATTAATCTCCATACTGGGACCACACATCGCTCAACATTTTCTCATAAAATTGTATTGTACTCTCTGCTTTGAATTTTGTTTGCAAACAACAACGGGACCTAACCCATGTGAATCCAAAGTCCCTTATATCAATATTTGATTTTTCATGTGTCAGATGTACTTGTCAATGACATTTAATGTCCATACTGCAACATCATAATTTGGTTTTCTTTGAATATGACAATTTGGTTCATCTCTAGTGTATGATGATAAGAACACTCCTTCCATTTCAAAGATCAACAACACCTTTCGATTGATATTAATTCTCATCTGCACTGCAACCACATATATGACATTAACATAGCTCCAATTCATTAATTAAGAACATCAAAACATAATATTTAAAAACATTTTTAAAAACCACTCCAACCACCCCCATGGTGCAAGGTTTTGATGTTGCCATACTAATGGGTTTAGAAGGTAACATACATCACTAGTATATTGATCCATGGTGAGATTTTTGTCACCAATCTTATCCTTATGCGCCACTTCAACTCTTCCTCCACCTTTGAATATCATTAGAATTCTTCTACAACAAACTCCTCTACCATTGTTCTCACCCAATAATCCATTGCTTGGGTTATTAGGCGATCTACTTGCCAAAGCATAATTAGCATAATTAGGTTCTAAATATTCCACTCTACTATCTTATCCATCTTCTAAATGTATTCCAGCGCCTCTTCACTCAGTTGTAACCATTGATAGAGACTCATTGGGATGTCCTCTTAAAAGATCTTATACTCATCTCTAGTAGCATTGCCATACAAAACTATATATCTACAGTCTTAAATATCCTACCCTCACAACTCATCTTCATATTTAATGAAAACTCTAAAATGTGTTTCAAACCACTCAACTAGCCATGATTTCAAAAACCCCTATCTCATCTTGTGACAACTCCTCCCTAATGAAAGTCAAAGCCAAGGAAAGGTGGAAAAATGATGCTAAAAAACATTATCACCCATATACCTAGTGATGGTGTATGATTCATAGCGAGTGGTTTGATCAACCTATTGGGTCTTGTAAGTTGTTTTTTTGCAAGTGAAATAACACCTCAGTACCAATCTTGTGATGTTGAACCTGATAGTGATCATGTCATTTATTGTGCTTGCCACAACTTTGATATAAGATGTCATCTACCAGTCATTAAATGCGCTAAATTCGTTTCAAAACCAATTTGTTTGTTTGCTTCTCTATGAGCATGGGAAGATACTTGTGTTGATGTAATGGGAAAATCTACATCATTTCGGGCCAATCATTAGAACCCTAATCACACCTAGAAGGGGATATGCCTAAGAGGTTTATGAAGAGTTCTATTATAGCTATGTGAAACATAAATCGCACTATCATCCTATGGAAATGAATATTTTGAGTTGTACATTGTCAGGATATGTACGATCATCCTGAAGACTACCTTGGCATGTACCACATTGCTCTATCATGTCCATCATGGAACAAAGGCAAGGCCAAGAGATAGTCAAGAACCTATTGTGCCTATCATGTACTATGGTCTTTGGTAATTCAAAGTCAACCCACACATTCTTCATGAAGAGCTTAGCAATACCTTCTATTGCCATGCTCTTCTTAAAGGGGTGCCAAAATTACCATCTTGGATAACTTATAAAAAACAACAAACACACACTCATGACAATGCTTGGTTGAGAACAAACTAGTCACGAAGTCCATGGAGATTAGCTCCAAAGGTTTATCAATAGCAGGAAATGAGTGAACATCATTTTCTTCTTAATAATTGGCTTGGCAATGGCATAGATAATCCATTATATGATGTATGCATTAATCTCCGTGGAGCTTGGGATAATAGAAGTACTTTGGCAAGTCTAGAACTATCTGAAAATTCCTTGCCACCGAACTAGAATGTCCCTCCCAAATCACCTTCTCATGTTCCATTTAAGGAATACAAAGATGGTCTAGATGGCATGGAATTACATCCTATAGGTGAAATTGAGAAAATGTTTTCTTACAACCATTTCTTTATATGTATCAACAAAGTGAGAATCAATGCCATGCAATGGGGTCCAATCTAAAGTATCATGTCCACAAGAGTTTAGCAATTGGTCAATTCAATAATTGATGATGGACCACTTTTGGTCATGGTCATTCCACAATTTTCCCTGTGTCTATATAAATTGGATAGCTTGTGGTTGATGTGTATAATTGTCTACTTGCTCAGAATGCAGTGCTGAGATAATCATAAGCATTTAGCAATGGAGTAGAGCTCCTTGATATATGTGGGATATTTAATGCAAACTATGTTTTGCTATGGTAGGAAACCATATGTCATGATGGGCAAGGACACCATCAATTGCATGCTTTTAAGTGTCTATCTCAATCTCAAATGACTACTACAAATTAATGTTGAATGTTGAATATCATAAGGTAGAATGGTAAAACCCTATTCAACAAACTATCTCCCTACCTTTAGTCTTGGGATCATACTTTGGGTGATACGTTTCTTCTTATAGGGATTGAATATGCCACCACTAGACCACACCGGACCTTTCTTAACACCTAAGAGGACCTTGATCTTCCAAATAGAGCCAAAAAATTGTTATGTTATCAAGTAGTTTTCATATGGTAGTTTTCCATCTACCACAACCACATTGTCATCAAATACATTGCACCATGAAGGAAATCTAACTCAAGTTAACTTTCCTTCTAACAACGTTGCATGGTGAATGAAAGCTAACGTGGGTTAATTTTCATATGGTAGTTTCTCATCTAACACAACCACGTTGTCATCAAATACATTACACCATGAAGGAAATCTAACTTGGGTGAGCTTTCCTTCTAACAACATTGCACAGTGAATGAAAGCTAATGCCTATTACCTTTCATGTGATGGTTTTCCATCTAACATTGCACCATGAAGGAAATCTAACTCGGGTAGTTGTCATTCTAACAACATTGCATGGTGAATGAAAGCTAACGCGTGTTAGCTTTCATGCGGTAGTTTTTCATTTAACACAACCACATTGTCATCAAATAAATTGCACCTTGAAGGAAATCTAACTCGAGTTAGTTTTCCTTCTAACAACATTGCATGGTGACTGAAAGCTAATGTGTGTTAGCTTTCATGTCGTGGTTTTCCATATAACACGATCACATTGCATCATGAAGAAAATCTCACTCAAGTTAGCTTTCCTTCTAACAACATTGCACGGTAAATAAAAGCTAATGCACCCTGACAATATATTATATTGTCATCAAATACATTGCACCATGAAGGAAATCTAACTCGAGTTAACTTTTCTTCCAATAACATTGCACGATGAAAACTAACGTGAGTTAGCTCTCATGTGGTAGTTTTCCCTCTAACACAACCACAATGTCATTAAATACATTCCACCATGAAAGAAATCTAACTTGAGTTAGCTTTCCTTCTAACAAAATTATACGATGAATGAAAGCTAATGCGTGTTATCTTTCATGTGGTAGTTTTCCATCTAACAAAACCACATTGTCATCAAATACATTGCATCATTAAGAAAATATAACTCGGGTTAGCTTTCCTTCTAACAACATTGCACAATGAATGAAAGCTAATGCACCATGACAATGTATTACATTGTCATCAAATACAATGCACCATCAAGGAAATCTAACTCATGCTAGCTTTCCTTCTAACAACATTGCACAATGAATGAAAGCTAATGCATGTTAGCTTTCACGTGGTAGTTTTCCATCTAACACAACCACATTGTCATCAAATACATTGCACCATGAAGGAAATCTAACTCGGGTTAGCTTTCTTCCTAACAACATTGCACGGTGAATGAAAGCTAATGCGTGTTATCTTTCATGAGGTAGTTTTCCATCCAACACAACCACATTGTCATCAAATACATTGCACCATGAAGGAAATCTAACTCGGGTTAGTTTTCCTTCTAACGACATTGCACAGTGAATGAAAGCTAACGCGTGTTAGCTTTCATATGGTAGTGTTTCATCTAACACAACCACGTTGTCATCAAATACATTGCACCATGAGGAAAATCTTGCTCAAGTTAGCTTTCCTTCTAACAACAGTGCACAGTGAATGAAGGCTAATGTGTGTTAGCTTTCATATGGTAGTTTTCTATTTAACACAACCACATTGTCATCAAATACATTGCACCATGAAGGAAATCTAACTCGAGTTAGCTTTCCTTCCAACAAATTTGCCAAGTGTCCCCGAATGGCTTTGGGACGGGAGATGAAATCGCCATAAGTCGATAATCGGGGATCGAATGGACAAACGGTCAATTCCATTGGAATCATGACATCGGAGTATTACTAGGGCCACCTCTCTCCAGTGACTTCATGTATCGAATGTTGTCTTTTTTGATGGTTTTTGCAACTAGGGTTTTGTTAAGTAATATGCAATGTAATTTCTGCATTATAGGCTAATATTTTGAAAATTGTGTCGAGCAAGGGTGTGGGCATTGTGGTCATCTCATCCTAGCCCAAACACACCTTTAGGGGGTAACAAAACTCAATTATGTTGCTTGGTTTGTTTCTTATGCCCCCAATTGAAATTTGCCAAGTGTCCCTTAATGGCTTTGGGAAGCGAGTTGAAACTTGCCATAACTCTGTAACCAGCGCTCAAATGGACAAACTGTCAGTTCTATTGGAACCGTGACATTGTAGTACCACTAGGGGCACCCCTCTCCTCTGACTTGATGAACCAAACATTGTCATTTTATATTGTTTTCGCAACTAGGGTTTTGCTAAGTAACATGCAATGAAATTTCTGCATTATAGGCTAAGATTTTGAAAAATGTTTCGCAAGAGGATGTGGGAATCGTGGTCATCACTCCCTAGCCCAAACAGACCTGCAGAAAGTAATGGAACCCAATTCCATTGATCGGTTGATTTTTTAAATTTGCAAAGTGTCATTGAATGGCATTGGGAAGAGAGTTGAAACTCGTCATAACTCGATAAGCAGGGCATGAATGGACAAATCATTTGTTCCATTGGAATTGTGACATCAGAATACCTCTAGGGACACCCCTCTTTGGTGAGTTCATGGACCGATCATTATCTATTTTCATGGTTTTCGCAACTAGGGTTTTGCTCAATAACATGTAATGCAATTTCTGCATTATATGGTAAGATTTTGAAAAATGTGCCAAGCGAGAGTGTGGGCATCATGGTCATCTCGTTCTAGCCCACACACACCTGCAAGAAGTAATTAAACTGTCATGTCCCAAATTTTGCATTGGGTCACAATGGCCTAATCACATTTTCCATATTCATGAGAGTTTGTCAAATTGATGCTAAGGGTCAAATAATTGCCAAGGAGGAAAATTACTAGTTTCCTAGGTTGGGGGTGGAAGCTTTGGGATTTGGAATAAGGGGGATAATAAATGATGTTTTAACATTAGAATGGCATAAATATTTAATAAAATAGCTAAATAAATAAATACAAGGGAAAATCAAAGTGGCAATTGATCATGAAGACACATGGAGGATGTGGGACCCACACAAGCTAGATTTTCTATGCCACATGGCATCCTCCTCTTGTCATTTCGAATCCATAAGAATCCCAAGGTTCTTGGGATGAGTTGGAAGGTCAATATACTTGGCATGAATCAATTAAGGTCGAATTGGAGTGGAAAAGTAACTCCCATGGAAGAGGAAGAGGCATTTTGGAGCTAGTGAGACACTTGGACTAGATTCCCTAGCTCTATGACAACAATGATGAAGATGCTATGACACCTATGATACAAATCAGATTTGAAGGCTGAAATCTGACATATATGACATGTCAGGGCTAAAAATAGTCTTCAAGAGGGCGCTCAAGTGAGTTAGGGCAACCAAAGAGACACCAAGTCGAATTTGGAGAAGGAGGGAGCTAGAATTGTTGTACAAGTGACATTCTTTGGAATCTCTTCCCAACTTGATTTGGCATGAAGCTCTTGAAAGGAATTCGACCCATGGAGGACATTATAAGTTTATAAAATACAATAACAAAGAAGAATGGTAGCTTTTGATCATTTGAGAATTTTCATTTGTGAAGAGAGAGCTAGTGGAAAACTAGTCTTCTTGCCTTAGCCAATTTCGAGGGTGAAAGATTCCCATCCAAGTTGGTGTGTGGAAAGGCCATTCAGGTCTTTCATGGAGCTTTAATGGAGTCTTTTGTTACAGGTTGAAGCTACAGGGCAGCTCATGGTCACATCTCTTTCAGCTTGCTTATACAACCATTCTTCTATTTCTTGGCATATTCATGTCGATCCTTGATGAATTGCGCACTTGGTGAGCTATTGTACTTTTTGGGGAAGCTTATAATTTCCCATTTCTGTTGTAATAGGATTCATTTACTCTATTATTAATATTCAGAAATGTATCAGGTCGAAAATACAGTTGGAATGATGTAAATCTGATGTTTAATGAACAAATGGTGCCATTTCCCCACTATCTTGATGTATAACAATGAAATATTGATGAATTCGAATGGAAGATCAATTATCAGATGTATTTGTGATTAATGGGTTGTTATTAATGAGCTGGAAAATTTTCATGTTCAGTACGTAAGAATTTGGAGTCATCTTGTTCAGTTTTATACCATTTGAAGAAGATTTAATGTCATTTCCCCCAAGGTCGAAACTAGTGAAGTTGTAGCTGTTGGGAGAGAGTTATAACAAACCTAAAAAACTGAATAATGATGCACATGAGACCATAATATTTTCCCTTGGACATCCTCTACCTCTGTTCAGAAATTCGAGTGGGTTTGGAAGCATTTGGAGAGCCATAGTTAGCATTTACCCTGGGGGGACTTGAACCCCAAATTGCTAGTAAAAACTCCCATCTTGGCCAGAAGTTTAAAGAAGTTTGCAGAATTCTTTTGATGGTCCTAACTCACCCCTGAACATCATAATCAAGTCCTAACATCATTCATATACCTTCTCTGAATATTTGGGGGCATTTGGAGCTAATTGGAGACCTAGAGGCCAATTCTAGTAAAAGAGAAATTACCAGTAAAGTTCCCTACATTGGCCAGTATTGAAAAAGGATTTGCAGAAGTATTTCAAAGGTCCAAAAGGATCCCTGAAACACATATTTATGTTCTAACATCATCCATACACCTTATTAGAATATTTGGGAGCAATTGGAGCAATTTGGAGACCAAGACATCAAAGCTAGTCAAAGGTCGAACTAGTGGAAAAATTGACTAGTCTTGTCCCAAAATTTATTCCCTTGCAAATTTAAGATGATTGATGGGTATATAAGTTGCTTATATGTTTCATATTGGTGTTCATGTGTCCTATAACCCCTCACGACCTTCCTCAACAAATTCCAAAGCAATTGGAGGTGTTTGGAATAATTTGTGAAACATATACCTAGAGATGAAAGTTGGTGAATTGGAGCAGTTTGGGAAAATTTAATAAATCTTTAAATTAGGGACATTACAGTCCAAAGCAAATATTAAAGCCCCAAATGATGTGGAGGAAATTCTACTCAAATGGAAAAATTTGAGTGAAGATTGCAAAAACACTTTACCATTTGATCAATACCTCATTGTCTCAAACAAGCTCAAGATGAAGGAAGGTATTAAGAATCCATTGCAAAATAGAGAATTGAATTATGCAATAAGTAAAACACCACTTCCCACCTTTGATGGCTCATCTCAAAGTTATGCACATACTTGGGTACAAAATGCATCATCTTGCTTGAAGGAGCAAAAGGAAGAGACACATTCTACCTTGGACATGAATCAAAGAGCATCTATTGATGGATGCTTAAACTATGAAGGAGTGCCTACTAATGGGTGCTCACACCTCTATGTTGGTGACATAGAGACAAATTTTGAAAGTGTTTCTGCAAGCAAAACTTCCATTAAGCATGAAAATGAAGACCTTGTAGCAGTTGAAGAAGAAACAAGATCAACTTCTCCATCACCACTTGAGCTTCATGAAGTTGGTCCAAGTAAGAAGGAAGAAGATGAGTAGGTTCACTTATAAGAGTCTCATTTTCTTGAAGGGTCCTTGAATATGAATGAAAAGAAGATCCAAGAGACCCTTAGAATGCTCCATGACACTCAAGCATTAGTGTCAAATTATTGTTGGAAAGTTTCTTCATTGGAGGATCCATCCTTCCTTGAAGACATGGAGAAGATTCAAAGAGCAATGTGCAACAACCAAGGTAATTTCATGTCTTTTCTTTTTGATAGGAAAAGACATCAGTCCATCATCCAAGGCTGCTGAAAAGTATCACGGTTAATACATGCTTTACAATTTATTCAAATAGCAATTATAACACAGAGTAATCATGACTGGCGATCTAAATCCAAATATATAGTGTCGTTAATTATTATTATTACTCAGATTAGACTTTCAGGATCATACTCACTTCATAGTTGTGATCAATTTGCTAGTGAAGGGTGAAGGCTAAATTAACTTGGCTAGGCTAAGGGATGACTTAACTGTCTTGACTTTGTGACACTTTGGCAAGGGAAAGGGAATACACCATAGTATATACTGAATGAGCAATAACACAGGGAATGGCGATGTCTCACAAATGGATGAGTTGTTTAAAGAGGGTTTATTCACCTTCACAGATGCGCACAATCCATAATACAAATAAGGCCAGCAAGTGTTTAGATATAGCATTTAAGTTCCATTGCTTTTTGGGCCTAAAGTTTCCATAGCCTTGATCTATGTGTGTTTACAAACACATTGCATAGATTTACATTTTTTCTTTTAGGCTTTCTGCTGCAGGTGTGTTTTTAAGGCACTTGTTTACCTGAGCACTTCTAGGTGTGTCATGGACAGCTTGTTTACCTAGGTATTTATTTTCCAAAAGATACAACATTTTATTTTCATTGCCATGTTCATTTGGCATGCCTTTCATTCATGTGTGTTTAGAAACACATTGCATGAATGGGCTTTTCATACAAGATATAGCATTTCATTTTCCATATTTTGTATTGATGGCAGCACTAAAAGTTTCAGGTTTAGCCAACACAACTTTAGTGACTAGGGGGAATTCACAAGGAACTCCAACTCACCATAGGTAAGTTTTGTCACCAACTCAGAGCCGAGACACAATAAACAGGGAAGCTCATCCAATACAGAGGCTACAGTGGGGAAAAGTCCTCCATGCCACTAGTCAAGTAGTAAGTCAGGGTGATAATCTAAAAGGTAGGCCATGAATGGATGAAGACAATGAAATGATGGAGCCAACACTAGCAAGCCAGAGTATGGTGTAATGATCACCTCTATTCTCCCTAAGGAGGGTATGTACCAATGAGTATGAATAGTGAACTTCTAAGTCTGAGTAGGGACAGTATAATATATATAATAGATCAACCAGGTCCATATATCTATATGATCGCCAGATCATGACACTAAGTGCTAAGACATGTTATAAGAATAAGTATAAAAGCAATCTAACCATAACACCATGATATACCTGCTGAGTCATATACCTGAAAGCTCATCAAACTGTACCATCATCTGTCCTCTGGAACTGCTGCTGTAACTCTGGGCACTACTGTCTGCTCTGTACCAATGGTATAATGGCTACATCGGTCATCTCTCTGAGTGTCCTGAAACTCAGTCATGGCATGGGGAATATAACTGCTGTCCACAATCTGATAGTGATCCAATATAGATGCTCATCTCAGCATCTCAAATGCAAGCGAACTGGCTGAATAGTGTACTGGAATGAGAAAAATAATGTATGGTAGCCCGGCTACTATATATGTGATAACATCTGGCTCCGGCTGGGACAAGTGCTCTGCTGAAATGAGCGCTTGAGAACCTCAGAATCTCTGGTCCTCGAACTCTGCTACTCGAATCCACGATCCAGCACTCTACCATTTTATTTCCAGCTTTTATTCTTGAAACCTATTTTCTACATTCACAAACATCAAAAAATACCTCATGCCGCATGTGTGGGAAAAATATAAAACCAACTGAAATAAAATCTACTCTATGTCAGAAATATAAATGCATGAAGTATAAATGCAGAAAGTAAAATAAACTACTAACATAATTTGCAAAATTTGAAATTTATTGTGCAGGAAAAGAAAAGGTGACAGGTACTCAGTTAAACTAAAAGCTTACAAAGGAGCTTAGAGACTAAGAAGGTGCTAGACTCAATGGCTAAAAAGACTAACTACTGCCTAAGTAGGCTTATTTGGTTTCCTACCTACCCTAAACTACCAGGCAATGTAAGCAGAAAGATCCCAACTAAGTGGGATCAGGGATGTGATCCCTTAAGTCCCTTTGATTGACAGGATATAAAATACGTCGTCCACTACCAGTGGTTAGAAAGCACATGCCTTCAATGCATCGCTCTACCGTGAACGGTCCAACCCATAAGTCATCATCTTGTCCCGATCTTATATGCAATAAATGGTTGGGAATGATGACTTGACTTCCTATAGGGAACCTGTTTCTATTTACTGACTCAGGAATGACACCAATGTTACGAATAGGCATAGGATGGATTTCCGCAGGGCTTTGCGGTTGAGGTGTGACAATCCTTGAGCTCCTCCTAGAAGGAACTGCATCAACTCTGGGTGGACCACCGTCTAAGGAAATAGAAACTCTGCCAACAAGGATTTCCCTAACTTCTCTTCTTGTTTCTTGGACTTCCTCATTTGATTCTTCCTCATGGGGAGACACAACTCTTTTAACAACTTCACCTACAGTCAAGAAGTCTCTATGTTCTTCCAAGGGAGGTGGCTCACGAGATATGACAATGTTATGACTAGAACCTTCCCCTGAAGGAACGGGAATAACCATGTTTTCCAATCTGGGAGAAACTGACTCAGGATGAAATGTAGAGGAAGTAGGAATGTGAGAAAGATCATGAGTATGATGACTAGATGACTCAGATGGTAGGAGGAAACTAGGGATATGCGGATACGCAGATAAAGCATGGCTTTGCGGTTCTGAAGGAGTTTGAAAAATAGCAAGGTTATTTAGATTATAGTCTCCTTCAGGTGCATCATTTATTAGGGCATCCTCTTCCCAACCTAGAGAGTTATCATGGACTTGAATAAGGCTACCATCTTCTAGGGATAAATGAGATAGAGAATCTTCTATATCAGAATAATAAGAAGCTTCAGACTCTTCATTCGTTTCAACCCTAGTAGATGTTGCAAGATTGTTTTCCCATGGGTGAATAGGTGCAAGCCCTTGGCTTTCTCTCTCTCTGTTGTGATCAGTCAAGGCAAACCATTCCCTAATAGTGAAAGGAATTCTTTCTCCCCTCCTAATATCATCAAACTCATCTTCAAGTATTGGGTTCTCAATATTCTCCTCATTGTTCGTTTGCTCATGAAGGTTTTCTATTGGGGGAGTTTGTTCCATGCTTTGATCATCAAGCAAACTCTCATCTCCTTCTATATTTCTTATGCCATCCTCAACCCCTTCAAGTGTGTGATCTTCTATAGAAGGTTCTTGAATGGTTTCATTGTTTTGTTCATGATCTTGGGGTTGATTTTCATATCCTCTCAATTCATCTATTTCCTCAACAAATTCACTTCCAACTGTTCTTGTTGTTTCAATCATTTGCTTGTCTTCCCAAAAAGAATCAGAATCTTCCATGACCATACACATACTTTGATCAACTTCATATAATTCATCCTCATCTTCAACAAGGTTAGTTTTGGCATTATTTAACAATTCATCCCCATATGTGTTTTTTAACCCTTCATCAAAAGACTCAACATGCTCATTATAACAAGGTTCTCTGTTAACCCGAATCAAAGCTCCATCAGGGTTGGGAACACAAATAAATGATAAGTCCATCATAAGGTATCCACCTAGACCAACTGCCCATTTTCTAGATAAAAGCATTCCATATGCTGGGGGCAAGTCAATGACCACTACATCCATCATGGTAGAAATGTCTGAACATGCGAAAAGATCAGCTCTAAGGTTTTTGATCAAACCATAAGATGGTACTCGTCGGGAATCTATACCACAGACATTTCCATAAGGCCTAGTCACTTCAAGTCCCATTTCCTTCATAACTTGTAAAGGCATAACATTCATTGCTGCTCCAGAATCCAACATACAGTTATGAAGGAGCATGTTTTGAATGTGTAAGGTAAGGTAAAAGGGAGAGTGACCACCGCTTTTTCTTTCATAAATGGCTGAATGGATGTTTATTGGTGGATCCTTCTCTGTTTCACTAGGTTGTGTTCCACTAAGCTTTTGGATATGACATGATTCTAGGACCGGTTCAGGAGTTTTCTCTCGGCCAATACCATTGAAAAATTCCTCTACTTGGCATCTAACAGATGGCACCTTCATTAACTCAGTGACAGGGATGTTGCACATTATCTTGCTTAGCTCTTTCTTCATATCAATCTTAAGATCATAATCATCTATGGCAAGATCTTCTTCTTCCTTTTTATCTTCATCAATCTTTTTATGTTTATCAAGGAAAGAAGGCTGGGAAGTACTTCCTCGTTTATAGATTTGATACTTTGGTTGCTCTTTAGGTTTTGGGAGCTCTATGGCACAACATGAGGAACTAGGTTCTTCAACTATATCATCTTCTTGCTCCCATGGCTCTTCTTCTAAAAGGATTCTTCCAAAGTCTTCATCATAGGATAAGTCATTTATAAAGTTGATGTTTTCTGGTTGGTCATCATGGTCAATGGTGTTAGAGGGTATTTCTTCTTCTTCATCACACCAATTGACTTCCTTCTTTTCAGAGTTCTCTGGATACTCAGGTCGTCGCCTATCCCTATCCCCATCAGGCCTTCTATTATTATTCCAATAAGGCTTAGGGCCATAAGGATTCCTATGTCTCTCAGGGTCATTCAAACTTGCCACATTCTTTGTTAGGACAGTTAATTGCTTCATCATTTCTTGCATGACTTCTAAAGTGTCCTTGGATTCCTTTGGCACACTCACAGGTTCCTTTGGTTTTCGGAGTCTAGGGTCAGATCTGGAAGTGGATGGGGTGAATTGATCGAAAAAGTTTTGTTTCCCCATGGATGCTACATTTTGTTCAGCCATTTTAGCATTTGATTGAGCGGTCTTTAAGTCATTTGGGTTTTTATCCTTTAGCTGATAACCAACCCATCCCTCAAAAGCATTCAAGTAGTGAATGACAACTGCTTGATCTTTTGGTCTAATTTCTTCAGGGATAACAGCTACAGTCTTGTCAAATCTTATGTTAAACTCATGGACTGTTTCATTTTCTCTTTTCTTGATGTCAAAAAGTTGGTGTAAGAGAAATTTCCCATCTAACTTTCGGGACCACTCACTGTTTAGCTTGTTGACAAAGTTATCATACCCATCAATGGATGAGGCAGGCAACCTGTCAAACCACTTCCTAACATCTCCTTCCAAGGATGCCAGGAGACCCCTCATGAACACATCTTCCTCAGATGCTCCATATGCTTCCATGTGTTCCCATACTTTATCAATGTGGTCTTCAATTGATATAGCAGATACTCCATCAAATCTGGGAACTTTTTCAAAATACTTTTCAGGCATGTCATGGGGTGCACCCTGGATTTGGGAAAAATCTAAAGCAGATGGTTTTGCCTTTCTTCCAAAGATCCTAGGAGCTTGTGGTGGAGGAACATTCTGGTTTCCCGGGTTTGTTCCGGCCATTGGATTTGGTAAGTTTGAACTAGGCAATGAGGGAGGAACCGAATTAATCAAAGGGGATCCTGAAGCTCTGTTTGGAGAATCGTTAACCAATTTCCAAAGGAAGTTAGATGGCTGTGCTTTAGGATCTCTTTTACGATATGTAATTGGGGTTCCTTCAACTTGATCTAAGTTTACTTTACTTCTCGTGTTGTAAGGATGTAAATGAGCTCGCTCCTCAGCGGAGTCACGATTGGGAGTCGCCAGGTAGATTTAACCCTTCTACCAAGATATGTGTCGTTGTATATGCGGGAAGGACTACTAGCTTTTCCAAGGTAAGCCTATTGCGTCCCCGGCAACGGCGCCAAAATGTTATGGCAAAGAGAACGGGAATGCTTGAAGAAAAGTATGTCGAAGTATGACTGGTTAGATTAGGGTAGGTAGGAAACCGAATAAGCCTACTTGGGCAGTAGTTAGTCTTTTCAGCCATTGAGTCTGGCACCTAGTTTATCTCTAAGCTCCTTTGTAAGCTCTTAGTTTAGTTGAGTACCTGTCACTTTTCTTTTCCCTGCATAATAAATTTCAAATTTTGCAAATTATGTTAGTAGTTTAATTTACTTTTTGCATTTATACTTTATGCATTTATATTTCTGACATAGAGTAGATTTTATTTCAGTTGATTTTATATTTTTCCCACACATGCGGCATGAGGTATTTTTTTAGATGTTTGTGAATGCAGAAAATAGGTTGCAAGAATAAAAGCTGGAAGTAAAATGGTAGAGTGTTGGATCGTGGATTCGAGTAGCAGAGTTCGAGGACCAGAGATTCTGAGGTTCTCAAGCGCTCATTTCAGCAGAGCATTTGTCCCAGCCGGAGCCAGATGTTATCACATATATAGTAGCCGGGCTACCATACATTATTTTTCTCATTCCAGTACACTATTCAGCCAGTTCCCTTGCATTTGAGATGCCGAGATGAGCATCTACATTGGATCACTATCAGATTGTGGACAGCAGTTGCATTCCCCATGCCATGACTGAGGTTCAGGACACTCAGAGAGGTGACCGATGTAGCCATTATACCATTGGTACAGAGCAGACAGTAGTGCCCAGAGTTACAGCAGCAGTCTCAGAGGACAGATGATGGTACAGGTTGATGAGCTTTCAGGTATATGACTCAGCAGGTATATCATGGTGTTATGGTTAGATTGCTTTTATACTTATTCTTGTAGCATATCTTAGCACTTGGTGTCATGATCTGGCGATCATATAGATATTTGGACCTGGTTGGCCTATTATATATATCATATTGTCCCTACTCAGACTTAGAAGTTCACTATTCATACTCATTGGTTTTACCCTCCTTAGGGAGAATAGAGGTGATCATTACACCATACTTTGGCTTGCTAGTGTTGGCTCTATCATTTCATTGTCTTCACCCATCCATGGCCTACCTTTTAGATTATCACCCTGACTTACTACTTGACTAGTGGCATGGAGGACTTTTCCCCACTGTAGCCTCTGTATTGGATGAGCTTCCCTGTTTATTGTGTCTCGGCTCTGAGTTGGTGACAAAACTTACCTATGGTGAGTTGGAGTTCCTTGTGAATTCCCCCTAGTCACTAAAGTTGTGTTGGCTAAACCTGAAACTTTTAGTACTGCCATCAATACAAAATCTGGAAAATAAAATGCTATATCTTGTATGAAAAGCCCATTCATGCAATGTGTTTCTAAACACACATGAATGAGAGGCATGCCAAATGAACATGGCAATAACAATAAAATGTTGTATCTTTTGGAAAACAAATACCTAGGTAAACAAGCTGTCCATGACACACCTAGAAGTGCTCAGGTAAACAAGTGCCTTAAAAACACACCTGCAGCAGAAAGCCTAAAGAAAAATGTAAATCTATGCAATGTGTTTGTAAACACACATAGATCAAGGCTATGGAAACTTCAGGCCCAGAAAGCAATGGAACTTAAATCCTATATCTAAACAATTGCTGGCCTTATTTGTATTATGGATTGTGCGCATCTGTGAAGGTGAATAAACCCTCTTTAAACAACTCATCCATTTGTGAGACACCGCCATTCCCTGTGTTATTGCTCATTCAGTATATACTATGGTGTATTCCCTTTCCCTTGCCAAAGTGTCACAAAGTCAAGACAGTTAAGTCATCCCTTAGCCTAGCCAAGTTAATTTAGCCTTCACCCTTCACTAGCAAATTGATCACAACTATGAAGTGAGTATGATCCTGAAAGTCTAATCTGAGTAATAATAATAATTAACGACACTATATATTTGGATTTAGATCGCCAGTCATGATTACTCTGTGTTATAATTGCTATTTGAATAAATTGTAAAGCATGTATTAACCGTGATACTTTTCAGCAGCCTTGGATGATGGACTGAGTTATATTTGGTCATGGTTGGACCTAGTTTGACCATGGAGGACCATGGGACATGAGATGTTAGACCTTATGAGGATATGGATAGATGATATATGGTCTATGTACACATGCATGATGATTCTATGCAGCAGCTACAGGGTTATGATGATGATTCTTGGGATACAACAGTGTTTGATCATTTACAGAGCATTATTATTGGCCTTGTTCCGGTATATTGGATATTTATTTTGATCATGCAGAGACTCATATGGTGTATGAGTACACATCTTGGATAGATTTGGACCTTCTGAGTCCAATGGGACAGTTTGTTTTCAGTTCCGGGCTCTTACAGTGATGATTGAGCCTCAGTAGGCTGTCCCAGTGCAGTTTTGGTCTGTTGGAGGCCCTGTCAGGGCAGAGATGATTTTTATCCGGTTGACCTAGGGCGCTGATGATGGAGGGGGTGGTCCAGCCACTTGTTTTTACCATATTACCCCCCTCCCGGACACATTGGTGCCCTCACCTTGACAGCGCCAGCACTCCAGGAGGCTGTTTGGGGCAGTTTCACGCTTCCCGAGGCATTTCAGGATTGGTAGAAATGGCTATTGAGGAAATCGATTTGGGCTACTGAGGCAAAGTTATGTCATGGGATGATCAGTGATGATAGATCGGGACCTTCCACACCTTCTCCAGCAGTTTCAGCTTCATCGGGGCCCGCATCCATCATTTATGGCACTTTCTGTGGATTTTTGAGGTCTTTTGAGGACCACGACTTTACTATGGAGGCACGATTTGGTACATTCATGATTATTTTTTGGGTATTGTGCTATGGGGATTGACCAAGGAGGGATAAAATTACCCTTGGACCCACCATAAGCCTCTTATGATATTTCATCATCATGATTTGGTGGGATTCCCCTCTTCTAGGGCGATTTTGTCCACTTATGTTATATTTTATGTGTGATCCATGTATTATATTGTTGAGCTCATCTCAACCATTGATTTGAATTTTGTATCTTATAATCTTAGCCACTCATTCATAAAGTGTTTAGGGTTTTGGTGCCTCTCCTTCCTATTTAAAGGAGAGAGCCTCTCATTGTAAAGGGTCTTTGGCTCTTGGATTATTGGTATAGAAAAATATTCTTGTGGAAATTCTTGTGGTCTCCTTTGCATCTGGTGTTCTTAGATGGTGATTGGAAAGTCTATTGCAACCTAGCATTTGGAAATTGTGGTAAGATCTATCTTTTTTGGAAATCATTGTTTGTCTACAGGAGGGCGACTTCAACAAGGGCGATTTTGCAAGGCTTCTTCAAATCGACTTTCTTGGCATTCGCTTGTATCAGGGGGTTATCATTAGTATCATTGTGATCTATGCTATCTTTCTGTTACCTCTTTTGTGGCATTAGTCTTATCTCTTGATGCATCAAATCTGATATTGTTGACGTTTGTTGTGCAGGAGAGAGGGCGCATTGGCTTCTTGGACCAAATCGACTTGCATAGAAACTACCTCAAAGCTTCTCAAATTGATCGGGTTTGCATAGATCATCATCATCAAGGCATCTACAAGGTTACCCAGGTAAGATCCACAGGTTTGTTTCTCTTTCCTTTATCCAATCCATTGACATAGCTCATAAATTGTTAAAACCCTAAATATCTTAAAACCCTCATTTTACATTTTCTCAGATCTACTTAGATCTATTGGGTTGTTGGGCGTAATATTAAGAACCCACCTCTATAGCATCCACGACATCCCGGATCTATAGTTTGGTGAGGATTGGCTTCCATTTGATCCCCTTCCCAGGCCAACTTAGCCTCTCCCAAGCAAGGCGCACTTCACCAGTTGAGCAGGTTGACCTAGATCTAAGTGGTGGGTGTTTGAGATTCCACTTGATTTGACATCTACACATCAAATAACATACACCCAGGTTGTCCCTTTCTTGAAATTCACCTTGTGGGCCCCATTCCACATTTTAAGGGATTTAATCCCCTTTTTGGACCACTTGGAACACTTAAACTCAGATCTACTAAGATCTAACCGGTGGATTGCCACGAAATTATAGATCCATACTCCTACCTGACCGATCTACTAGGATCTAAAGTTTGGATGCCATCCGACATGATCTGACCCACCTAAACCCCAATTTAAGCCTCCTTGGGTAAAGTCGCACCACCTTGGAGAAGTGAGTTCACTCACTTCTAGGAACTGGGTACTTGAGATTATTGCAGATCTGAAACCGGAATAATTCAAAACCTAGGTCTAGACTGTCACTTTGTCAAATCTTGCCTTGGGGGCTGCATTCCTTGTTTTAAGGGATTGTGGTCCACTTGGGTTAAACCTAGATCTAGACACATTCAACCATCAAGACCTATACTGTCCACTTATCTCACGTTGTAGGAGTCCTAAACCATAAGTCAACCCCACTTTGACTCCACTTCCCAATTCCCAAGGCACTGGTTTATCTCCAAGACAACCCAACTTTCCTAGATTGTTGGATTGACTTGTGGTTTGACTTTTGCACGGTGAACTATACCCTTAAAGCTATCATGAATCATGGTCAAGATTGTCTCATGTACTAGTTAGCCCCAATACATCCCTCAAAACTATCCTGCATTGGACACGGTTCCCAAGGCAGTGGACCTTTTGACATTGACCTAGTACACTCATCCTAGATCTCACTTCAAACATTATAAGTCACTCTCACATCAACTATGAACCAAAGCTATACCTATTGAACCCTCACTTGGCTTGTGACTTCATCCTTAGGTCTAGGATAAACCATACATCTAACTTCACTTAGAAATACCCTGATTTGGTGTCTTGGTTTTGATCTCTCCTGTCGGGAGTAGATCGGGTCTCCCCCTTTGTTGTCTGGGCTAGATAACATAAAGCGAAGGTTGCCTCGACTGGCGTGACAACCATACATATTGGAGGTCGAGGTGATCGTGGTTGCACCTTTCAAGTTGCCCTTCCCTATTGCCATCCATGACTGGATCCTTCCATAGGGGTAACTACAGTTTAGGTGATAACAGGACCACAATCCCTTAAAACAAGGAATGCTATCCCCAAGGCAAGATTTGACAAAGTGATAGTCTAGACCTAGGTTTTATATTATTCCGGTTTCAGATCTGCAATAATCTCAAGTACCCAGTTCCTAGAAGTGAGTGAACTCACTTCTCCAAGGTGGTGCGACTTTACCCAAGGAGGCTGAAAGTGGGGTTTAGGTGGGTCAAGACAAGTCGGATGGCACCCAAATTTTAGATCCGGGTAGATCAGTCAAGTAGGGGTATGGATCTATAGTTTCACGGTAATCCGATGGCTAGATCTTACTAGATCTGAGTTTAAGTGTTCTAAGTGGTCCAAAGTGGGGTTTAAATCCCTTGAAATGTGGAATAGGGCCCACAAGGTGAATTTCAGAAAAGTAACAACCTGGGTGTATGTTATTTGATGTGTAGATGTCAAATCAAGTGGAATCTCAAACACCCACTACCTAGATCTAGGTCAACTTGCCCAACTAGTGAAGTGCGCCTTGCTTGGGAGAGGCTAAGTTGGCCTGGGAAGGGGATCAAATGGAAGCCAATCCTCACCAAACTATAGATCCGGGATGCCTTGGATGCTATAGAGGTGGGTTTTCAGTATTATGCCCAACAACCCACTAGATCTAAGTAGATCTGAGAAAATGTAAAATGAGGGTTTTAAGATATTTAGGGTTTTAACAATTTATGAGCTATGTCAATGGATTGGATAAAGGAAAGAGAAACAAACCTGTGGATCTTACCTGGGTAACCTTGTAGATGCCTTGATGATGATGATGATCTATGCAAACCCGATCAATTTGAGAAGCTTTGTGGTAGTTTTCTATGCAAGTCGATTTGGTCCAAGAAGCCAATGCGCCCTCTCTCCTGCACAACAAACGTCAACAATATCAGATTTGATGCATCAAGAGATAAGACTAATGCCACAAAAGAAGTAACAGAAAGATAGCATAGATCACAATGATGCTAATGATAACCCCCTGATACAAGCGAATGCCAAGAAAGTCGATTTGAAGAAGCCTTGCAAAATCGCCCTTGTTGAAGTCGCCCTCCTGTAGACAAACAATGATTTCCAAAAAAAAGATAGATCTTGCCACAATTTCCAAATGCTAGGTTGCAATAGAATTTCCAATCACCATCTAAGAATACCATATGCAAAGGAGACCACAAGAATTTCCACAAGAATATTTTTCTATACCAATAATCCAAGAGCCAAAGACCCCTTTACAATGAGAGGCTCTCTCCTTTAAATAGGAAGGAGAGGCACCAAAACCCTAACCACTTTTTGAATGAGTGGCTAAGATTAAAAGATACAAATGTCTAATCAATGGTTGAGATGAGCTCAACAACATAATACATGGATCACACATAAAATATAATATAAGTGGACAAAATCGCCCTAGAAGAGGGGAATCCCACCAAATCATGATGATGAAATATCATAAGAGGCTTATGGTGGGTCCAAGGGGTAATTTTATCCCTCCTTGGTCAATCCCCATAGCACAATAATCAATAAATAATCATGAAAGTACCAAATCGTGCCTCCATAGTGAAGTCGTGGTCCTCAAAAGACCTCAAAAAATCCACAGAAAGTGCCATAAATGATGGATGCGGGCCCCGATGAAGCTGAAACTGCTGGAGAAGGTGTGGAAGGTCCCGATCTATCATCACTGATCATCCCATGCCATAACTTTGCCTCAGTAGCCCAAATCGATTTCCTCAATAGCCATTTCTACCAATCCTGAAATGCCTCGGGAAGCGTGAAACTGCCCCAAACAGCCTCCTGGAGTGCTGGCGCTGTCAAGGTGAGGGCACCAATGTGTCCGGAAGGGGGGTAATATGGTAAAAACAAGTGGCTGGACCACCCCCTCCATCATCAGCGCCCTAGGTCAACCGGATAAAAGTCATCTCTGCTCCGACAGGGCCCCCAACAGACCAAAACTGCACTAGGACAGCCTACTGAGGCTCAATCATCACTGTAAGTGCCCGGAACTGAAAACAAACTATCCCATTGGACTCAGAAGGTCCAAATCTATCCAAGATGAGTACTCATACACCATATGAGTCTCTGCATGATCAAAATAAATATCCAATATACCGGAACAGGGCCAATAATAATGCGCTGTACATATACAAATACTGCTGTAACCCCAGAATCATCATCATAACCCTGTAGCTGCTGCATAGAATCATCCTGTATGTGTACATAGACCATATATCATCTATCCATATCATCATAAGGTCTAACATCTCATGTCCCATGGTCCTCCATGGTCAAACTAGGTCCAACCAAGACCAAATATAACTCAGTCCATCATCCAAGGCTGCTGAAAAGTATCAAGGTTAATACATGCTTTACAATTTATTCAAATAGCAATTATAACACAGAGTAATCATGACTGGCGATCTAAATCCAAATATGTAGTGTCGTTAATTATTATTATTACTCAGACTAGACTTTCAGGATCATACTCACTTCATAGTTGTGATCAATTTGCTAGTGAAGGGTGAAGGCTAAATTCTTTTGGCTAGGCTAAGGGATGACTTAACTGTCTTGACTTTGTGACACTTTGGCAAGGGAAAGGGAATACACCATAGTATATACTGAATGAGCAATAACACAGGGAATGGCGGTGTCTCACAAATGGATGAGTTGTTTAAAGAGGGTTTATTCACCTTCACAGATGCGCACAATCCATAATACAAATAAGGCCAGCAATTGTTTAGATATAGCATTTAAGTTCCATTGCTTTTTGGGCCTGAAGTTTTCATAGCCTTGATCTATGTGTGTTTACAAACACATTGCATAGATTTACATTTTTTCTTTTAGGCTTTCTGCTGCAGGTGTGTTTTTAAGGCACTTGTTTACTTGAGCACTTCTAGGTGTGTCATGGACAGCTTGTTTACCTAGGTATTTATTTTCCAAAAGATACAACATTTTATTTTCATTGCCATGTTCATTTGGCATGCCTCTCATTCATGTGTGTTTAGAAACACATTGCATGAATGGGCTTTTCATACAAGATATAGCATTTCATTTTCCAGATTTTGTATTGATGGCAGCACTAAAAGTTTCAGGTTTAGCCAACACAACTTTAGTGACTAGGGGGAATTCACAAGGAACTCCAACTCACCATAGGTAAGTTTTGTCACCAACTCAGAGCCGAGACACAATAAACAGGGAAGCTCATCCAATACAGAGGCTACAGTGGGGAAAAGTCCTCCATGCCACTAGTCAAGTAGTAAGTCAGGGTGATAATCTAAAAGGTAGGCCATGAATGGATGAAGACAATGAAATGATGGAGCCAACACTAGCAAGCCAGAGTATGGTGTAATGATCACCTCTATTCTCCCTAAGGAGGGTATGTACCAATGAGTATGAATAGTGAACTTCTAAGTCTGAGTAGGGACAGTATAATATATATAATAGATCAACCAGGTCCATATATCTATATGATCGCCAGATCATGACACTAAGTGCTAAGACATGTTATAAGAATAAGTATAAAAGCAATCTAACCATAACACCATGATATACCTGCTGAGTCATATACCTGAAAGCTCATCAAACTGTACCATCATCTGTCCTCTGGAACTGTTGCTGTAACTCTGGGCACTACTGTCTGCTCTGTACCAATGGTATAATGGCTACATCGGTCATCTCTCTGAGTGTCCTGAAACTCAGTCATGGCATGGGGAATATAACTGCTGTCCACAATCTGATAGTGATCCAATATAGATGCTCATCTCAGCATCTCAAATGCAAGGGAACTGGCTGAATAGTGTACCGGAATGAGAAAAATAATGTATGGTAGCCCGGCTACTATATATGTGATAACATGTCCCAAATCAGAGATTTGACATTTAGGGCTTTCTAGCTGTGCTTGATGAGTGGATATGTCAATGTCTAGGTGCTCAAGTAGTCAGAAAAATATCAAACCACAAGCAAACTCAACAACCCAGGAAAGTCGTGAGGGCTTGGAGAAGGATCAATGCCTTGGAAAATGGGCCAAATGGAGTCGGATCTCCACCAAACTGTAGATCAGGGATGTTGAGGTGTAAATCTATGTGAGTCTTGAAGATAAAGCTCATCCAATGGCTAAATATTAGTAGATCTGAGATTGAAATGCATCACCAAGTGACCCAAGTGGGGCTCAACCCTCAAAATGAAGAATGGGGCCCACAAGGTAACAATCAATAAGGTGAAACACTAGGGGTAGGTTATTAACAATGGAGAGTAAGGATCAAGTGGGATCTCACCTACCCAGGTGCTAGATCTAGCAAAACTCACCCAACCAAGAAGTGCGACCTCACTTGGAGAGGCTAATTTTCCTTGGGAAATGGGTCAAATGGAGGCCAATCCACACCAAACTATAGATCCGAATTGTCGTGGATGCTATAGAGGTGGGTTTTAAATATTTACCCAAAAGCCAAGTAGATCTAAGTAGATATGAGAAAATGTAAAATGAGGGTTTGAAATATGGATGCTAAGGGCCTAATCACATTTTCGATATTCATGAGAGTTTGTCAAATTGATGCTAAGGGTCAAATAATTGCCAAGGAGGAAAATTACTAGTTTCCTAGGTTGGGGGTGGAAGCTTTGGGATTTGGAATAAGGGGGATAATAAATGATGTTTGAACATTAGAATGGCATAAATATTTAATAAAGAATCCAAATAAATAAATACAAGGGAAAATCAAAGTGGCAATTGATCATGAAGACACATGAAGGATGTGGGACCCACACAAGATAGATTTTCTATGCCACATGGCATCCTCCTCTTGTCATTTCGAATCCATAAGAAGCCCAAGGTTCTTGGGATGAGTTGGAAGGTCAATATACTTGGCATGAAACAATTAAGGTCGAATTGGAGTGGAAGAGTAATTCCCATGGAAGAGGAAGAGGCATTTTGGAGCTAGTGAGACACTTGGACTAGATTCCCTAGCTCTATGACAACAATGATGAAGATGCTAGGACACCTATGACACAAATCAAATCTAAAGGCTGACATCTGACATATATGACATGTCAGGGCTAAAAATAGCCTCCAAGAGGGCGCTCAAGTGAGTTAGGGCATCCAAAGAGACACCAAGTCGAATTTGGAGAAGGAAGGAGCTAGAATTGTTGTACAAGTGGAATTCTTTGGAATCTCTTCCCAACTTGAGTTGGCATGAAGCTCTTGGGAGGAGTTCGACCCATGGAGGACCTTAGAAGTTTATAAAATACAATAACAAAGAAGAATGGTAGCTTTTGATCATTTGAGAATTTGCATTTGTGAAGAGAGAGAGCTAGTGGAAAACTAGTCTTCTTGCCTTAGCCAATTTCGAGGGTGAAAGATTCTCATCCAAGTTGGTGTGTGGAAAGGCCATTCAGGTCTTTCATGGAGCTTTAATAAATTCTTTTGTTACAGGTTGAAGCTACAGGGCATCTCATGGTCAAATATCTTTCAGCTTGCTTCTACAACCATTCTTCTATTTCTTGGCATACTCATGATCCTTGAGGAATTGCGCACTTGGTGAGCTATTGTACTCTTTGGGGGAGCTTCTCATGCCCCATTTATGTTGTAATAGGATGCATATACTCTGTTCTTCATATTCTGAAATGTATCAGGTCGAAAATACAGTTGGAATGATGTAAATCTGATGTTTAATGAACAAATGGTGCCATTTCCCCACTATCTTGATGTATAACAATGAAATATTGATGAATTTGAATGGAAGATCAATTCTCTGGTGTATTTGTGATTATTGGACTGTTATTAATGAGCTGCACAAGTTTCATGTTCAGTACTTAAGCATTTGGAGTCATCTTGTTCAGTTTTATACCATTTGAAGAAGAATTAATGTCATTTCCCCCAAGGTCGAAACTAGTGAAGTTGTAGCTGTTGGGAGAGAGTTATAACAGACCTCAAAAACTAAATAATGATGCACATGAGACCATAATATTGTCCCTTAGACATCCTTTTCCTCTATTCAAAAATTCGAGTGGGTTTGGAAGCATTTGGAGAGCCATATTCAGCATTTACCCTGGGGGGATTTGAACCCCAAATTGCTAGTAAAAACTCTCATCTTGGCCAGAAGTTTAAAGAAGTTTGCAGAAGTCCTTTGATGGTCCTAACTCACCCCGGAACATCATAATCAATTCCTAACATCAGTCATATACCTTCTCTGAAGATTTGGGGGCATTTGGAGCTAATTGGAGACCTAGAGACCAATACTAGTCAAAGAGAAACTACTAGTAAGGTTCCCTACATTGGCCAGTAGTGAAAGAGGATTTGAAGAAGTATTTTAAAGGTCCAAAAGCATCTCTGAAACACATATTTATGTTCTAACATCATCCATACACCTTATCAGAATATTTGGGAGGAATTGGAGCAATTTGGAGACCAAGACATCAAAGCTAGTCAAAGCTCGAACTAGTGGAAAAATTGACTAGTCTTGTCCCGAAATTTATTCCCTTGCAAATTTAAGATCATTGATGGGTATATCAGTTGCTTATATGTTTCATATTGGTGTTCATGTGTCCTATAACCCCTCATGACCTTCCTAAGCAAATTCCAAAGCAATTGGAGGTGTTTGGAATAAGTTGTGAAACATATACCTAGAGATGAAAGTTGGTGAATTGGAGCAGTTTGGGAAAATTTAATAAATCTTTAAATTAGGGACATTATAGAAACTCAATTCCGTTGCTCGATTTGTTTTTTATGTTCCCGATTGAAATTTGTCCAGTCACAAGTCTCCTTGAATGGCTTGAGGAAGCGAGATGAAACTCGCCATAAGTCATTAACCAAGGCTCAGATGGACAAACCATCAGTTTCATTGGAATCCTGACATCGAAGTACCGCAAGGAACACCCCTCTCTAGTGACTTGATGGACCAAACGTTTTCTTTTTTGATATTTTTCGCAACTAAGGTTTTGCTAAGTAACATGCAATAAAAATTTTGCATTATAGGCTAAGATTTTGAAAAGTGTGTCGAGCAAGGTTGTGGGAATCATGGTCATCTCGCCCTAGCCCAAACACACGGCTTGCAGTAGGTAACGAAACTCAATTATGTCCCTAGATTTCTTTTGTATGCCCTCTATTGAAATTTGCCAAGTGTCTCTGAATGGCTTTGAGGAGCGAGTTGAAACTTGCCATAACTCGGTAACTGGGGCTCGGATGGACAAACCGTCAATTCCATTGGAATCGTGAAATCGTAGTACCACTTGGTACACACCTCTTGAGTGACTTCATAGACCAAAGACTGTCTATTTTAACGATTTTCTCAACTAGGTCTTTCATAAGTAATATGCAATGCAATTTCTGCATTATAGGCTAAGATTTTGAAAAATGTGTCAAGTGAGGGTGTGGGCATCGTGGTCATCTTTCCCTAGCCCAAACACACTTGTAAGAGGTAACGAAACTCAACTGTGTTGCTCGATTTCTTTTTTATGACCACGGTTGAAATTTTCCAAGTGTCCCTGAATGGCTTTGGCAAGTGAGACAAAACTCTCCATATCTCGATAACCAGGGATTGGATGGACAAATCGTCAGTTTCATTGGAATCGTGATATCGGATTACAACTAGGAACACCCCTCTCCGGTGAATTCATGGACCAAATGTTTTCTATTTTAACGGTTTTTGCAACTAGGGTTTTGCTAAGTAATATGCAATGCAATTTCTGCATTATAGGATAAGATTTTGAAATTTTTTCCAATTGAGGGCGTGTGCAGTGTGATCATCTCACCCTATCCTAAACACACCTGCAGGAGGAAACAGAACTCAATTATGTTGCTCGGTTCGTTTTTTATGCCCCTGTTGAAATTTTCTAACTGTCCCTAAATGACTTTGGTAAGGGAGTTGAAACTCGCCATAAGTCAAAAACCGGGGCTTGGACGGACAAACCGTCAATTCCGTTAGAATCATGACATCGGAGTACCACTAGGGACACCCCTCTCCAGTGACTTGATGGACTGAACGTTGTTTTTTTTACAGTTTTCACAACTAGGGTTTTGTGAAGTAACATGCAATGCAATTTCTGCATTATAGGCCAAGATTTTGAAAAATGTGTCAATCAAGGATGTGGGCATTGCGATCATCTCGCCCTGTCCCAAACACACATACAGGAGGTAACGGAACTCAATTTCGTTGCTCGGTTTGTTTTTCATGCCCCTGGTTGAAATTTGCCAAGTGTCCCTAAATGGCTTCGGAAGCGAGTTGAAACTGGACATAACTCGATAATTGGGGCTCGGATAGACAAACACTCAGTTCCATTGGAACCATGACATCACAGTACCGCTAGGAACACCTCTCTCCAGTGACTTTATGGAACAAACATTGTCTATTTTGATAGTTTTCGCAACTAGGGTTTTGTTAAGTAACATGCAATGCAATTTCTGCATTATAGGCTAAGATTTTGAAAAATGTGTCGAACGAGGGTGTAGGCATCATGGTCATCTCACCCTAGCCCAAACACACCTTTAGGAGATAACAAAACTCAATTTTGTTGCTCGGTTTGTTTTTTATGCCCTCGGTTGAAATTTGCCAAGTGTCCCTGAAGGGATTTGGTAAGCGAGTTGAAACTTGCCATAAGTCGATAATGGGGGCTCGGATGGACAAACCGTCAATTCCAATAAAATCGTAACATCGGATTACTAGGAGCACCCCTCTCCTCTGACTTCATGAACCAAACATTGTATTTTTTATGATTTTCTCAATTAGGGTTTTGTTAAGTAACATGCAATGAAATTTCTGCATTATAGGCTAGGATTTTGAAAAATGTGTCGAGCGAGGATGTGGGAATCATGGTCATCTCTCCCTAGCCCAAACACACTTGCAGGAGGTAACAAAACTCAATTCAATTTCTTGGTTTGTTTTTTATGCCCTCGGTTGAAATTTTCCAAGTGTCCTTGAATGGCTTTCGGAAGCATGTTGAAACTTGCCATAACTCGGCAAGCGAGGCTCAGATGGACAAATTGTCAGTTCCATTGGAATTGTGACATCAGAGTACTGCAAGGGACACCCCTCTCGAGTGACTTCATGGATTGAACGTTGTGAATTTTGACAGTTTCCGCAACTAGGGTTTTGCTTAGTAACATGTAATGCACGTAGGATAAAAGACAACCAAAATGCCTCGCTTTTCCGACGATTTTGGGTCCAAAACGGGTTAAAATTCTTGCTGGAAATTGTTATTTTCGCATTTTTGTATTTTCAGCAATTGGGATTGCCAACTCTAGACTAATTGCCCAATTTTAAAACTACCCAGATCGCTGAAATTCCGATCTGAGCACTCCAAATTGCGATTTTGACAAGAATTGCTCTGCCGGATTCCGGCAAGTCGGGGGCGTTTTGGTTAGCCCTTATACAGCTCCCATGTAATGCAATTTCTACATTATAGACTAAGATTTTGAAAAATGTGACAAGCGAGGGTGTGGGAATCGTGGTCATCTCTCCCTAGCCCACACACACTTGCAAAAGGTAACGAAACTCAATTCCATTGCTCGATTTGTTTTTATGCCCCCGGTTGAAATTTGTCAAGTGTCCCTGAATGGCTTTAGGAAGTGAGATGAAATTAGCCATAAGTAAAGAACCGAGGCTCGCATGGACAAAGCGTCAGTTTCGTTAGAATCGTGACATCGGATTATCGCAAGGACCACCCCTCTCCAATGACTTGATGGACCGAACATTGTCTTTTTTGACGATTTCGCAACTAGGGTTTTGTTAAGTAACATGCAATGCAATTTCTACATTATAGGCTAAGATTTTGAAAAGTGTGTCGAGCGATGGTGTGAACATCATCGTCATCTCACCCTAGCCTAAACACACATGCAGGATGTAACAGAACTCAATTTCGTTGCTCGGGTTGTTTTTTATGCCCTCGGTTGAAATTTTCCAAGTGTCCCTGAATGGATTTGTGAAGCAAGTTGAAACTCGCTATAACTCAGTAACCAGAGCTCAAATTGAAAGGTCGTCAGTTCCATTGGAATCGTGACATCATAGTACCTCTTGGGACACCCCTATTGAGTAACCTCATGAACCAAATGCTTTTATTTTGACAGTTTTCTCAACTAGGTCTAGCGTAACTAACATGCAATGCAATTTCTACACTATAGGCTAAGATTTTGAAAAATGTGCCAACCAAGGGTGTGGGCATTCTAGTCATCTTTCCCTAGCCCAAACACACCTGCAGGAGGTAACGGAACTCAATTTTGTTGCTTAGTTTGTTTTTTATGCCCACGGTTGAAATTTTCCAAGTGTCCTAAATGACTTTGGGAGGCAAGTTGAAACTTCGTAATCAGGGCTCAGATGGACAAACCGTCAGTTTCGTGAGAATCGTGACATTGGATTACCACTAGGGACACCCCTCTCTAACTACTTCATGGAACAAACGTTTTCAATTTTGATGGTTTTCGCAACTAGGATTTTGCTAAGTAACATGCAATGCAATTTCTGCATAATAGGCTAAGATTTTGAAAAAAATACCAAGCAAGAGTGTGGGCATAGTGGTCATCTCACCCTAGCCAAACACACCTGCAGGAGGTAACGAAACTCAATTCCATCGCTCGGTTTGTTTTTTATGTCGCCGGTTGAAATTCGCCAACTATCCATAAATGACTTTGGGAAGCGAGTTGAAACTTGCCATAAGTCGATAACCGGAACTCGGATGGACAAACCGTCAGTTCCATTGGAATCGTGACATCAGATTACCACTGGGGACACCCCTCTCCTGTGACTTTATGGAACAAACATTGACCTTTTTTATGGCTTTTGCAACTAGTGTTTGCTAAGTAACATGCAATGCAATTTCTACATTATAGGCTAAGATTTTGAAAAATGATTCGAGCGAGGGTGTGGGCATCGCATTCATCTTTCCTTAAGCCCAAACACACCTGCAGGATGTAATGGAACTCAATTTCGTTGCTCGGTTTGTTTTTTATGCCCCTGGTTGAGATTTGCCAAGTGTCCTTGAATGGCTTTGGGACGCGAGATGAAACTTGCCATAAGTCGATAATCGGGGTTTGGATGGACAAACCGTCAGTTCCATTGGAATTGTGACATTGGATTATTGGTAGGGACACCTCTCTCCAGTGACTTCATGTACCGAGCATTTTATTTTTTGATGGTTTTTGCAACTAGGGTGTGGGCATCGTGGTCATCTCACCCTAGCCAAAACACACCTTTAGCAGGTAACAGAACTCAATTCCATTGCTCGGTTTGTTTTTTATGCCCCAGTTGAAATTTGTCTAGCGTCCTTGAATGTCTTTGGGAAGCAAGTTGAAACTCGCCATAACTCTATAACCAAGGCTCGGATGGACAAACCGTCAGTTCCGTTGGAATCATGACATCGAAGTACAATTTGAGATACCCCTCTCAAGTGACTTCATGGACCGAACGTTGTCTATTTTGATAGTAGGGTTTTGCTATGAAACTTGCAATGCAATTTATGCATTAAAGGCTAAGATTTTGAAAAATGTGTCAAAGGAGGGTGTGGGCATTTTGATCATCTCACCCTAGCCCAAGGTCACTTGCAGGAGGTAACGAAACTCAATTCCATTGCTCGGTTTGTTTTTTATGCCCTCGGTTGAAATTTGCTAAGTGTCCCTAAATAGCTTTGGGAAGCGAGTTGAAACTCGTCATAACTCGATAAGCGGGGCTGGGATGGACAAACCGTTAGTTCCCTTGGAATGGTGACATCAGAGTACATCTAGGGACACCCCTGTCCAATGACTTCATGGACCAAGCGTTGACTATTTTGACGATTTTCCCAACTAAGGTTTTGCTCAGTAACATGCAATGCAATTTCTACATTATAGGATAAGATTTTGAGAAATGTACCCAGCGAGGGTGTGGGCATCGTGGTCATCTCTCCCTATCCCACACACACCTACAGGAGGTAACGAAACTCAACTCTGTTGCTCGGTTTGTTTTTTATGCCCCAATTAAAATTTGTCAAATGTCCATGAATGGCTTCGGGAAGCATGATGATCTCGCCATAAGTCGATAATCGGGTCTCGAATGGACAACCCGTCAGTTCCGTTGGAATCGGGACATCGGAGTACTACTTGGGACACCCCTCTCCAGTGACTTGATAGACCGAACATTGTCTTTTTTGACAATTTTCGCAACTAGGGTTTTGCTAATTAACATGCAATGAAATTTCAGCATTATAGGATAAGATTTTGAAAAAGGTGTCGAGCGAGGGTGTGGGCATTATGGTCATCTCTCCCTAGCCCAAACACACCTGCAGTAGGTAATGGAACTCAATTATGTTCCTTGGTTTGTTTCGTATGCCCTCGGTTGAAATTTGCTAAGTGTCTCTAAATGGCTTTGTGAAGCGAGTTGAAACTCACCATAACTTAGTAACTAGGGCTCGGATGGACAAACAATCAGTTTCGTTGGAATCATGACATCGTAGTACCACTTAGGACACCCTTTGTACATTAAGGCTCAACTAGGTCTTTCATAAGTAATATGTAATGCAATTTATGCATTATAGGCTAAGATTTTGGAAAAGGTGTCAAGCGAGGGTGTGGGTATCGTGGTCATCTTGATCTAGCTCAAACACACCTGCAGAAGGTAACAAAACTCAATTATATTGCTTGGCTTGTTTTTTATGCCCACGGTTGAAATTTGCCAAGTGTCCATGAATGGCTTTGGGAAGCTCTCCATAACTCTGTAACCAGGGATCGGATGGACAAACCATCAGTTTCGTTGGAATCGTGATATCGGATTATAACTAGGGACACCCCTCTCTAGTGAATTCACGAACCGAATGTTTTCTATTTTGACATTTTTCGCAACTAGGGTTTTGTTAAGTACCATGCAATGCAATTTCTGCATTATAGGCTAAGATTTTGAAAAATTTTCCAAGCAAGGGTGTGGGCATCGTGGTCATGTTACCCTATACTAAACACTCCTGCAGGAGGTAACAGAACTCAATTATGTTGCTCGGTTTGTTTTTTATGACCACAGTTGAAACTTGCCATTTGTCCCTGAATGGCTTTGGTAAGTGAGTTTAAATTTGCCATAAGTCAAAAACCGGGGCTTGGACGGACAAACCATCAATTCTGTTGGAATCGTGACATCGGAGTGCCACTAAGGACACCCATTTCCAATGACTTGATGGACTGAACATTGTCTTTTTTTACGGTTTTAGCAACTAGGGTTTTGCAAAGTAACATGCAATGCAATTTCTGCATTATAGGCCAAGATTTTGAAAAATGTGTCGATCAAGGGTGTGGGCACCGCAGTCATCTCGCTCTATCCCAAACACACATACAGGAGGTAACATAACTCAATTTCGTTGCTCGGTTTTTTTTTATGCCCCTTGTTGAAATTTGCCAAGTGTCCCTGAATGGCTTTGGGAAGCGAGTTGAAACTCGCCATAACTCGGTAACCAAGGCTCGGATGGACAAACTATCAGTTCCACTGGAACCGTGACATCGGAGTACTACTAGGGACACCTCTCTCCAGCGACTTCATTGACCGAATGTTGTCTATTTTAAAGATTTTTGCAACTAGGGTTTTGCTAAGTAACATAAAATGCAATTTCTACATTATAGGCTAAGATTTTGAAAAAAATTCCAAGCGAGGGTGTGGGCATCATAGTCATCTCGCCTAAGCCCAAACACACCTGCAAGAGGTAATGAAACTCAATTTTGTTGCTCGGTTTGTTTTTTATGCCCCTGTTGAAATTTGCTAAGTGTCCCTGAATGGCTTTGGGACACGAGATGAAACTCATCATAAGACGATAATTGGGGTTTGGATGGACAAACTGTCAGTTTTGTTGGATCGACACCCCTCTCCAATGACTTCATGTACCGAACGTTGACTTTTTTGACAGTTTTCGCAACTAGGGTTTTCCTAAGTAACATGCAATGCAATTTCTGCGTTAGAGGCTAAGATTTTGAAAAATGTGTCGAGCGAGGGTGTGGGAATCATACCTTGCAGCATGACATATGTTCTTTAGACTGGACATCTCACTTGTATTGGCTTGTGAGGATTATGTATATTGCTTATAAGGGTTTGTGCCCACATAGTATTATTTACCTCCCTAACCTCTCATATAAATAGAGTAGAGAGAGACTTTGATTCTTGTCACTGACGTTTTGTCTTGTGATGAAGATAATATTGAAAACTGTGTACATGAGTGCAAGAGCATTCCTCTACCAATCAAAGATACAAATAATAGCAAACCAACAACCAAACCTCACTAATATACTCAACAAAATTAGAAACAAGGATAATTTAAGGGATTCAAGAAACATGTCACATTGCCAATTCAGTAGCTTTTATAAGAACTTGGTTAGGGTAATGGACAGGACAGCTATGAGTATTTGGTCGTTGGCATTGTGTGTGATTTATCTTGTTCTCGGAGGAAGGTTCCTGTCTTGATTTCCCAACAACAGTCCTCTTATCAACACCAAGAAAGCACATGAATATTCCACAAACCCCAAGCAGAAGAAGTGTAAATGGCTAATTAAGAAGTGTACAAGGCCATACAGTCTAGAATATTGTTGTGGGAGTGTCATTGAAGGCAACTCTTGCTAAGCCGAAGTTACAACAGCCTAATATGGCTCAATTGCCAATGACTCTTCAATGCAAGCATATGGTGGCAAGTGTCTTTAAACTTGCCCTTTTTTCAGTTTATCTGTCTTAAAGAATGTCAATTTAAATAAATGATAGTACTTAATGGATGCCAATTTTTCTTTTGTAAAATGCAACAATGCTCACAATTTTTATCAACATTGCCACACCACAAGTAGAAGAAGTGTAATTCTCAATATTTATGTGCATGAATATACAATCTCAAGCTAGCAGAAATTGGAAGCAGATGCATTGTGCAAGCAACTACAATCCTACGGTCAAAAGATCCAGAACAGAAGAATTATGATCCTGGCACACTCGTCATCTTATAACAAAGAGATCATAAGTTATTGGTTGACATCATGGCAAATATTGCAACATATAACTGGGTGATGTATTGGTTGGCAGGTGTAGTATGATGGTAATCTTCAAAACCTGAGTCTTTCAATACTACAACTGGTCAAGTTTTATCCTCATGCATGGCTTTGACCATTTATGTTATTGTCAGAGAAAATTTAGTGTCTTTGTAAGATCTCATTGTTGTCAACCTGCTAGATGTTGCTTTTCCCTTGTACATTGTTTTTTGTGAACTATGATGTTATTCGTTCTCTTTACTTTTTTTATGATATAAAAGAAATAATAAACGTCTATAAAATTTAAATTATATGCACCTTACACCTTTAATGGTGTCTCTCAAACATACATTCACTGGGAGTCATGAACTACGCTAAGAGTGACCTTCCCTGAACTACATATATTCACAGGCCATGCCGAGAGTCATTTTAACATGCTGTGATGTCAAGTAGGGAAACCAATGTACATGTACAACCATAACAGACACAAAGGAGTGGAAAGAATGGAATGCATTGTGTTAAACTTGGTAAGATACACTACAATAGGCCATCCTAAGATAGGTTGTCAACACATCAACTCCTGGTATATTAATTATTGTCCTACAAGCCTGTTATTGTGGTTTTTCTATCTAACAATAATAACATTACAATTGGTCAGATGATAGTCACATAACACCATTAGTGAGCACGCCATTATTAACATCCATGTGCCACATGCTAGCATTTACAGTAAATGTTGGAGCTCATTATTTGCTCCTCTGACAGAAATGGTGACAGCTAGGGCACAAGGTACTCACTGTTAAATGTCAAAAATGTAGGGTATTTTTGAACTTTTGCTACAAGTGCAAGTGGATGAGGGATGCTCAGATTTGTAACCCAAATATCAGTCCTCAAACTGATGGTATTTGAAAGGATTTATCTCAGTCCTAGGCACACTCAGGAACAGTTCTAAGCAGTAGAGAAACTAACAACATTTGCAAGTAGGAGCAGTCTGCAGGCCATTGTCCAAATTTCTGAGCAAGTAAAGCAGGCAGCCCTCAAATTCCTTGAGAGGGAACCCTGTCTCACACTTTCCAGCATTTCTGATGACATAATTTCTGGAAAGATATGGCAATGGTTGGTAAAGCATCTTGTCATTTATTATTTGAACCATATTCTTGGTGAGAAGAAAATGCTCGATTCTCAACCAATTTATTCTTCCTTGACTAAATATTCCTAGAAGTTTATCTCATACTGTTGTAGAAAATACACCAAGTAATTCTAGAAAATTCAACCAGGCTGTTGATCTTCATGATACCTTCTTGCTGGGAAAAAACTGAATGACAACAAACTCAAACTGCTCTTGCACAGGACCAATTTCAAATCCTTATTCAGCTCAACAACCCACATCTAGATATAATCAATCCATACTCTATGATGCATGGAGCTCCATCTTCCCAAATGGGTATCTACTAGCACAGCCATATAACTCGTGGCTGATGAACACCGATAGGTTACAAGTTAAGTGCCATGAACAAGTTATCTATTACTTGTTCTCTATGCTTAGTTGTAATGACCTGTTGTCTATGCCTCAGCTACCTGTTACTTTCTTTACGTAAATGGGCTGTTTGTCACTACCTGTTATCCATGCATGAGCTACGAGTTATCCATGCATCAGCTACCAATTATTTTGTATATTTCTTTTTTTCTATATAATTGTTTATTTCAAATTTTGGACGACGACCATAAAATCAATCTGTACACTTACCCCATCCTCCTTTAATCTAGGAAAAGCATAGATGGTAGTCCACCCCAAATTCTAATATATAAACACCTATCAGTACAATTATTTGCGAATGTTTGGGCGAATTGTGTACCAGAATTCATCAATTCCAGGGAGGTTGTGCAACCGCACTTGTGTGAAAGGCACTATGTAAAGGAGCAACGCTTGATTCCTGACAAACAATCGGGTAAGAGCTCTTACTTTTTAAATGTTGTGGATTTTAATTAAATATTTTGTTTCTTAATTGTCATGGAAGAATCTATGACCCCAAAGAGGTTGAAATTCAGTCAAGGCCCGTGTCCACCTGTAAAATGCTTGGGTGTTACACTTTCTGATGCAGGAGCATCATGTAAAAGTTGTAATTTTCCTAAGTTTTCAATAGGTTCTAGCCTCTAGAGGATCCTAGAAAGTCCACGTAGGGGGGTTTGTTTTGCCATATAATGTAACAGATTTGCCATTTTAGCATAAAGTTAGAGAAGTTGAGAACTTATTGAGACATCAGGGATTTGTTATCTAAACTTGGAGGATACTAATCTTCCTTTGTGATTTGAATTAATCACCAGTTTATTATATTCATAAAGCTGTTGAGTAAAGGATAAGGAGAGGAGGTTGGAGAGAGAAATTAAAAAAAATGGCCAAGGCCTTGACGCCAAGAATGAGAAATCAAGCCAGAGAAATGATATGTATTAATCTGTTGATGATTAATTGAATGTATGAGGGATTGACAGGAAACTCCTGTAGGTTAATAGAATTTGCTCTCTGTCATGTATTCTATAGTGATTTTAAATGAACTATATTCTGTTTTTGTGCAAGGGAAAAAGAGCAGCTCTCTTTCAGCGTTGGGGTTTAAATTTCACGTCTTATTTGATAGTATTTAGTATGGATTCTCTGAATTTTTTTTGTGTAAATGATTGAGTGCAAACTTCAGCGATCTACTTAGTTTCCCATTCAGTTCACTGTATGGGAAATAGCATATTAATCTTCAGCAACATTTATGAATTTTTTGCTCTGTTCCAGTGATTGAACATAATTTGTGTGCTATGTTAATGATATTTCCAGCAATCAGGTTAATTAAATTTATGGTGATTTGCAACAGTCAAAAAGGGAATTTATACGTTGTGTTCTAGTAATCAAGTGTAAACTCAGGCGTATAATAGTTGAACACTGTCAATCAATTGATGTGGAACGAAGAACAGCAAACCGAACTTGTGCAAGAAGAGGGAATTGGATTGCATAGAAGTGCGCTCTGCTTCTAATTTACTGCTATGATAAGTTGATCCATTAGAGTGAATCAATCCATCACTTGAGAAGCTGTAATGTGCACACTCAAATCTTTAATGTAATGATTGAGTTGGAATGTATGTGCAGCGTTGGATAGACAATTGAGAACATGATAACATCAGGTGATTGAGAGGATTGTTCTAAATCTGAAGCGAAGATATCTGGTAATGTTTCCAATACTCTGTTTTCCAAACTTCTACAGGATCTGGGATCAAGCTGTTGTCAGACGATGTACTGTTAACTGCCACGCTTGAACTGTGAATTGCTAGGTCATTTTTAGGGTTCATTTAGAAATGCTTTTCTCTTTCGTTCTCTCCCGGGCCCTCTCCCTTGCGTTGGCTCTACGCTCAAGTTTTTCTTGGGGATTTATTAATCCCACAGATCTGGCGGTTATCAATCCGGAATCCCTTGATTGCTCAACATACACATTACTGTGTGTGACAGAGTTAATGCTTTCTCTGCAGCCTTTTTTGCTCAATGTTGGGGCCACTTTCTCCGCATTGCAAAGATATTGTGTACATTGCAAGTTATCAAAATAGAACAAAAGGGCCATTGATCATTTTCGTCTTCCCATTCCAATCCCAAATCGCTGGCGTCGAAGCAGGTATTAATAAGGCCTGAATCGTCGACAACTCCAGTTCCCGAGTCGTGTAGATAGTCGTGAAAATGAAAGAGTTCTGGTAATCCATCGATTGCAGACTGGGACTGATTAAGAAGCCATTCTACTGTTTACTGGGCTGGTCAAAGCCAAGCCTATGATGCAGCTCAAAAAACTTGCTGGCCGTCTCCGGTGATAATCTTATTCTTCGATCTCTTACTCCTTTTGAAGTCAATACTTTACTATGATTGTTATCGGAAGGACATGGAATCCGAGACGCGTCCATTCTGTGCCCTTCTTACTGGAATACAACCAGTCCACCTTAAAATATGAATGTAAAATTATTTTCATTGAAATAGCAAATGCTTTTATGTGAACCCTAGGAATAACATATGCTTTTCTGTGAACCGTAGGAATGTAATCAATCATTCAAAACAAGTACTTATTTTAGCTGAGCCCACACACAGCCGGCCTTTTCAGAATCTCAGAAATAGAAAGGAATTATGTTTTAAGATATTGTTTCATGATCTGTCCCAACTTTCTTTTCCTGCAATCAAAGGAAGACAGACTGAACCTAACAAGGTAACTCTGGGGAACTTGTGTTTACCCCAGCACAGATCAAATCATGTATTGGGTTCAGAAAATCTTCATATCCAGCAGGATCTTACTATTTACAGAGCCTATTCATTCCTTTGAAATCCAAGATTAGAGAAGAGGAAGCCATCATGAGCTCACTTACCTTATTGATCCAAGAAGACGAGCGATTCAGACCCAAAATTATGTGACAGCCATGACTTACATGGAGAAGAGCAAACAACAAATGTAGCTTGCTGCCTGCAAAAAGAGTAAAAGCAGCGAAAAGTATCCACCTACTCTCTCGAGATTAGATTTATAATTGGTCATGTTATCTATGAAGCCTTGGATTCATGCTTAGCGTCACTCCCGAAAAACTAAGCAAATCGATGGCGTCCTGAGAGGATTCGATCCAGAGTCTTCCTGTCCTGAAAGGTACGTACAACCAACAATCCGAGGAGGAAATGGGCGACAATGACTGCAATAATTATTCATATTCAAATACTCTGTTTTTTCCATTTATATGAATGCACTCTTCTACTCAATGATGTCGATGCCTGAAGGTACTGTTGGGGTTTGACTGATAATACAATTTGACAGAGAAGGTAAAATCCCGTGTGCATAGATAAAGGTCATAATCCCTTAGTAGGGCAAATGAAATAGGGTTGCGTTCTAGCCGAGTGACAATTTTTAAGTTGTGTCGAGTTGTTGACGAGACCTGAGAAAGATATTCATTATTAAACCTGAAATCGATGAGATGCAGCTGATCCGACTTGATTGTTGTAAGGGTTGGAGAATTGCAGGCTTGAATTTGACAAGGGGATAGATTGCAGGAGAACAATCTTGTAGTTGTAAAAGTGTTTTGTCATCGCTCACAGGATTCCTGTAATGCTTATTGGTTTCCTGTAAGTTAGATTCATTCTCTTAATTTGCAGGTTGCTATCAATTAATTATTTGAGAATGCAAATGTGCTCCATATTTGGGGTTTTTTTCCACACAGTCCTGTTAGATCTGCTAGCATTTAGTAATGCTATTGTTGATATTTGATAGCATTTGGGGTCGAGTATTGGGTGCATTCTATTGTGGATGTTTTAGCACGGATATTTAGGTTATTGGAATATTGAAACTAACAAGTTTGGATTGAGCTCAGTCATATATTCAGATTGTAGATGAGACAGGTTTGGATTGAGCTTAGCCTCCCATGCACATCTAAATTTTTAATATTATTTTTATTGTGTTTCCGAGCAATGCATCTGCCATTATTCCTCAAATATTCCTCCCAAATTATGGACTGCGAACTTTGAGTTTGAAATAAAGTTAAGACTAATAATAAAAGATAAATCTAACATCAACCCATTATAACTTTTCCACAATAGATAATGAAAAGAAATTTCCTTGGAGTCTTCTGTAATTCAATTTCAAAAAAAGGTAATTCAATTTCCAAAAAATAATGCTATCTGGAGCGCTACTTTCCTCTACTCAGCAATCTCCCTATCAATAGAGTCCATATCGGCTCCAGCAGGCTTGGTGGAGGGTCAGCCAACTTTGGGAGGTCCCGAAGAAGCCTCTTTCTCCATGGCGCTCATGGTTGACAAGTGAAACCTTGTTCAAAACCCTGTGTGTCTCGAAACATCTTTTAAAAATGCAGTAATGGCATTCAAATGGAGTACTTAATAAAATATGTGAAAAAAAATACAATTCTTGTGTGGTTAGGAGGGATCCGCAAATAAATTGTGAGCAGGAAATACGGTATGGCATGAAAGGGATTTGCAAGAAAATTATGAGCATGAAATACAGAAAAGGAAACATAGGAATGCTTCAAATTAGAGTTTCCGCTTTGTCTTTACATGTGAAGCGATTCCATAATTATTATTTAAAAAAGTCTAAGGTTTTATTTATTTAGTCTAAGCTTTTAAAAAGTCTAAGGTTTAGTGTTATGTGTATTAAGAATCTAGAGATTTAGTTTATTGGGGTTTAATTTTTTTTTTTAATATAAAAAAAATTTACACCTCGAGAAATTGTATCATCTCAATGCTTAATATATTTGGGTTTAAGATGTTTTTATTATGAGTCGACACGGAGTTTTTTAATTGATTTTTTATTTTTGATAAGTTATGAGTCCACATGGAAACGTAACGTGACAAATGTGACAACATCTCCTCATATTGGGTTGGAAGCACCGAGAGTAACAAACATGACAACATCTCCTCGTATTGGGTTGGAAGCACCTCGCTACTCTCAATGCTACAAATCTCAACATTGCAGGTGAAGCAAAAACATATAATTGTATGTTTCTCGTAGCATTGATCCTTTAACTGTTAAAAGGCCAAAGGCTAGAAGAATGGACACTATTTTTGGCAAATGTTTTGCCATAAGAACTACAAAGGGTACCACCTAAGACAAATGTAGGTTTCTCTAAACATTTGGTGCCAGAAGCAAAACGTGTCTGCGGTGTTAGAAAAAACACCATATATACAAGACAAAAAATTCTACTAGATTAAAAGCTAAGCATAGATTTACTTCTCCTTGCAATCTATGTAAGAGGAACCAACATCTCTGATTGGGACCCTAGATAAGTAGATATAATATTTATTTTAAGAAGATGGAGCTTAGCACATACAAATTTTTGGACATATAAAAAAGCAATGATGAACTGAGAGAGGGAGCATGGTTGGCTACTTAGCAATGGTGGTGCTGGCCTAATGAAGGAAGAAACCATTATATTGAGCAACATCGATGTAGGAATCATAGTTTTGCATGTCAGTGCTAACAACAAGCCAACCTCCAAACTATGCAACCTACCTTCATAATTATGCAAGCTGACAATGTGGTTGTGTTAGATGAAAAGCTATCATATGAAGGCTAACACGAGTTAGTTTTCATTCCCTATGCAATGTTGTTAGAAGGAAAGCTAACCTGAGTTAAATTCCCTTCATGGTGCAATGTCTTTGATGACAATGTGGTTGTTTTAGATGGAAAGCTAACATATGAAGGCTAGCACGCATTAGATTTCATTCACCGTGCAATTTTGTTAGAATGAAAGCTAACCCGAGTTGGATTTCCTTCATGGTGGAGTGTATTTGATGGCAATGTGGTTGTGTTAGATGAAAATATATCATATGAAGGCTAACACGTGTTAGATTTCTTTCACCGTGTAATGTTATTAGAAGGAAAGCTAACCTGAGTTATATTTCCTTCATGGTGCAATGTCTTTGATGAAAATGTGGTTGTTTTAGATGGAAAGCTAACATATGAAGGCTAGCACGCATTAGCTTTCATTCACCGTGCAATGTTGTTAGAATGAAAGCTAACCCGAGTTGGATTTCCTTCATGGTGGAATGTATTTGATGGCAATGTGGTTGTGTTAGTTGAAAAGCTATCATATGAAGGCTAACACGTGTTAGTTTTCATTCACTATGCAATGTTGCTAGAATGAAAGCTAACCTGAGTTAGATTATCTTCATGGTGCAATGCCTTTGATGACAATGTGGTTGTTTTAGATGGAAAGCTAACATATGAAGGCTAGCACGCATTAGTTTTCATTCACTATGCAATGTTGTTAGAAGGAAAGCTAACCTGAGTTAAATTCCCTTCATGGTGCAATGTCTTTGATGACAATGTGGTTGTTTTAGATGGAAAGCTAACATTTTCTGTACAGAAGTAAAAAAACTTCTTGATATTCAAAGGATGAATCAAAGAATTTACAGTAAAGCCGAAAATGGCACATTTCAACCTATAAGCCAGTCAATACATGTCTTGTCCTTGACAATTAAGCATTCTACACTAAGCCGATACAATAAATGAAGGCTAGCATGCATTAGCTTTCATTCACTGTGCAATGTTGTTAGGATGAAAGCTAACCCGAGTTGGATTTCCTTCATGGTGGAATGTATTTGATGGAAATGTGGTTGTGTTAGATGAAAAGCTATCATATGAAGGCTAACACGCGTTAGTTTTCATTCACTATGCAATGTTGTTAGAAGGAAATGTAACGTGAGTTAGATTTCCTTCATGGTGCAATGCCTTTGATGACAATGTGGTTGTTTTAGATGGAAAGCTAACATATGAAGGCTAGCACGCATTAGCTTTCATTCACCATGCAATGTTGTTAGAATGAAAGCTAACCCGAGTTGGATTTCCCTCATGGTGGAATGTATTTGATGGCAATGTGGTTGTGTTAGATGAAAAGCTATCATATGAAGGCTAAAACACGTCAGCTTTCTTTCACCGTGTAATGTTATTAGAAGGAAAGCTAACCTGAGTCAAATTTCCTTCATGGTGCGATGTATTTGATGACAACGTGGTCGTGTTAGATGGAAAGTTGACATTGTTAACAATAAAATTAACACCTTTAGTCAAGTGACGGAAGAAGCGCATTTTTACCATGCACCTGCAGCAGGAAGACATGACACAAGTTCATGCAGAGATGAATCCTCTCTAAAAAATGCATTAATTGTGCTTAAATCATTCTAAATGGTGCAAAAAGCCTAAAAACTATGAAAAGTGGGTTTTCAAGCTAAAATAATCTAAATGGATTATCCCACACTCAAAAGAGAAACCTAAGGCACATTTCCCAATGCTATATAAGAAAGGCTTTGGGGCATGGTAAAGACACACAAAGGAAGAGCAAAGGAATGCTAAAGATTCTGAAGGAGGAGAAAAGGCTCAAATTCTTCAAAAGCAAGGGTGAAGGAAGGGAAGCTCATGTCAATGGAGGAAGGATTCATATCTAATGCCATGGTAAGGATGTACTTCTCCATTGTTCTACTATGAATAGATTCAAGTTTCTACCATCTATGAGTTTGAATTTAGCTTATCATGCATGAATTTAATTCTTTATAGTCTTTAGATCTTAACGAGTTTTGATTAATGAATCTAGATCTTTGGAAACTTGTGATAATCTTTTCATAATGCTGACGTAGAGACTCACCATATCTTAGAAAAATAGTCAAACTAGTGTAGACATGTCCCTGCACTAAACACTACTATTAGACATATGAAGGCTAACACGTGGTATCTTTCATTCACCGTGCAATGTTGTTAGAAGGAAAGCTAACCCGAGTTAGATTTCCTTCATGGTGCAATGCATTTGATGACAATGTGGTTGTGTTAGATGGAAAGCTAACATATAAAGGCTAACACGTGTTAGCTTCCATTCATTGTGCAATTTTGTTAGAAGGCTAAGGCTAATTTATACCTACAATGTAAGCCCGAGGTCAAAGAAGTAACAATGATTGTTGAATTTATTGGCAAGATGCTCAAAAATTGAGAATGAGAACAAAAGAATGATTGCATCATGGCTTGCAAATGAACAAGAGATACGAAAGTGGCAATGTTCTTGCAACATTGCCAACATGCTATTCAGAAATATGAAGATTACATCTTATAAGCTACATAATCGTTGGGACGAAATTGTTTGAAGCCTTATGAGAATATGGGTTCCTCAAACATTCACAATTATTTATAAAATAATGTAGATATAAATAGGTACCAAATGACAAGGCAGTTGTCAAATCCTCTGTCTATTATATGTATTGAAATGAAACCTTGCTAACGATAAAAGTTTCATTGCATGATCTACACAGATAATGGCAATAAACCAGTATCTTATAAGTTTATGTTTAGAGACCAAAACATAATACGAAAGAGATCAACTATTGTTTAAATCATGCACACATCCTAAAAGAAACTCTTTCCATCTCATCCAAGTTGATTGATCAACCAAAATGACTAATACCGTGCTTCTAGATGGGAACATGTTCACACAACCCATATACAATATGTATATAATATCTTGGACTGCAATAATCCATAATCCAACATATCATAACAGATGACAAAATATGTAATTCCCATATTTTGTTTTAATAATTTGAATATGGTTGTGAAACTCGTCAATGCCATATGTGTACAATATCTCAGAGAGCAAGAAAGAAAAGCACGTCATGAAACCCAAAACTTCAGCCACGGATAAGATAAAATTTACAGCAACTGAGAAGTAGTACACAACTCCCAACATATTGATGAATAGAAACCCATGCACTTCTTTCAAAGGGTTGAACTTGATCATAGTGAACCTAGTGAGCGCGACTGCGAGAGCACTAATCAAATATTGTTCAATGCATAACTCATTATCACCCATTTCTTTCCACCTTCCCACCTCCTATGTTGCTGCTTCTTCATAGCAATCTTCTTTTTCGACCTGCAATTTCCAATGGCCATAAATTAAGAAAAAACTTGCATATCAACCTTACAATATTAAACAATTACAACTTTAACCTTTATATTTAAACTGCCCTGGATTTTAAAATTCTCATGATGCAGGAAAAAACAATTGAAAGTTACATTAATTGGTCAACATATTCGAAACTTAAAATAAATCCATAATATTACGATTCAAAGGAAGCATTCTCGTATAATTAAACTCTGCAAATACATCGACTGCACCTTACCAGTGAATGTGAGGTCGGCCTTTATCTCCCCACAATAAGTCTTGTCTTACCAGTGAATGTGAGGCCCACTTCTATCTCCCCACAATAGGTCTTGTCTAGAAGGATGACGATGTAGGGAATCGAGGGTAGGTTTCCTTCCATGAATAATGCCTCCAATGGAACACTATGCACCACAATCATGAATTATAAGAAATAAAATGAAGCTAAAATAACATTGTAAAAATATGGAAGAATGCAAGCTTTAAGAAAATGGCTGAGATTGCAATGATGGGGACTCGTATGCACCTTTCTTCTCCAACGAAGCCATCCGCGTTTGCAAGTATCGTTGTCCATTGTTTTTAAGGTAAGGTCGGTAACCCACTCGGATATACTGAAAATAAATTGCTCTTTCCATTCTGGATTGCTACCTCCACCTGCAATGCTCAGAGATCTTGATATATATATATATATATATATATATATATATATATATATTTTCAAACAAGATTTTTTAAAATCTCATCTTTCCACCAATATTCCAGGGGACTCGGTCATGATTAAAACCTCACTTTAAAATCTACCTTAAAAGGATGTTTTCACATAGATTAAGATAGCCTAGTAAATTGAATTTTGTTATTGTTTGAAAGGTATTTAAACCCTGAAGACCTATAAACAAATTCAAGAATGTTAAGTCCTCGCACCATGTACTAATGGAAGACCAAGGATACTTTTGGCACGTGCTAGTAGTAGATCAATTATGTTCTCAACAATAAATCTGATACATGTGCACACACTGCTCAAAACACATGAATGTGCACACCCACAGGATGCAATGCTGCTCTTCTATTGCTGAGTTCGGAAGTGGATGATGAGTACGGATATGTTGTTGCTGATCTTTTAAACTGACCTCTTTTGTTGTTGATTTTTGTTCCTAGTGTTCTTTTCATTAGAAATCCGGTGGAAGAAAAATTAGGCCTCAAATAAAGGAATGAAGCGTCAACGATTTGCTCAAGCCAGCTAAAGGCCATTCATTGCAGGAATTTAAGATCCCATTTATGGATCATTTTGTATTTGGGATGTCATGTGATATTTTGTTTAATGCATGCATCTTCAATCCATAGATAGCCATGCCTACTTCTCTTAATTCGTGAGCCCTCTTCAAATCCCTTCGCCTTCTTTGCTCTTTGGGAAAATATAGCACACTGGGATATTGCACGCTGGACTTCACAAAATCATCTTTCAAACCATATAACTCAATAAAATAACATTTTTTTCCTTTTTTTTACAAAAACAGTTATAATTTGAATTAAAAAATTAAAAAAACTAGCTGCAATAGCACAGGACAAAATTACAAAATCAGCCTCAATGACCTAAATTCTATCTTCTAGAGACTAGATCTAAATCGAGATCAAAGTAAGAATAGAGAAACTCAAATCGATTACAGAGTGACATATTGAATGTTCTGCATGTTCCTCATTATCAGAATGTGATTATTGTGATGCAGTAGCGTCCAAAATCCTTTATATGCTTTATCAACAGATTGTTTAGCACTAATTTGTTCTTCATCTCCCCTGAAGACATTATGTGTCCAATGAAAGAGACTCAACATAATCGTCGATGCCTAATCCTTCCCATTCAACTTGTTTAGCGTAAGAACCCCCCCTAAATTTATATGTATAAAAAATGGGTGAATCCACATGATACACATAAAAGTGTGAAGGCTATTTTATCAATAATATAATATGTATATATAATTTTTTGGCGAATCTTTCACAGAATTATAAAATATTGTAAATTTTGGGCAAATCTTTCACAAAATTATAAAAACTTGTAAAAGTTTTGGCGAATATTTCATGGAATTAGAAAATATTGTGAAATCTTGGCGAATCTTACACTAAACTAAAAATCCGAGTGCGCTTATGTTATGACACCACACATGCCAAACATATTCCTCTGTCGTTGTTTTGAACTGAAAAAAATAATAATTACGAGTGGGACTATGGAGTATGGAATGGATGTTGAAGGGTTGTTCACCTTGATTGGATTCCCCTAGTAGTTCCATTGGAAATACAGGTAAGTTTGGTTTGATGAAGGCTTAGAGACTTGTGGAAAAAATATGGAGAATTAAAACCATTGCCGTGTTGTGGCGTAAAATTGAAATTCAGTCGAGGTTGGTCTTTGGAAGACAACGCTTCACCAATCTCTTGAATTCTTGTTGTTACATGTCTTTTGACAAATTCTTGGTGTTTTGTTCTTTCTTATTTGTGGTTTCCTTAGTTCCTTCCATCCCTGGGTTTATTTCTTTATGTGCCATGTTCGTCAATTGAGACTCTATGCTTAAATAATCTTTTAGGGTTGTGTCTCTAGATTGGTGGCTCACTATTTATCTCTAGCTTTGGGGTGTGATATATTTGGTTCAATCTCTATCTCAATGTTCCATCCCCTTTGTGGGGCAATGTTTTCATTGAGGTGTCTTCAAAGCTCTAGAGGTTTAGAACATGGATTTTTTTTGTGTCATGGGAAATGTCAAAGGGATAATCATGAAATTCAAATGATTTTTCATGGGCATGAGGATTACATTAGTGACAATAGGATTTCAATTTTTGAAATGACAACTACAATTCATATAAACGAGCATCAATACAGCTCCACTCTGCAAAATATATAGAAATAAAATTTTATTGTCTGCTGACATATGCCGGAACTGAAGAAAAAGACATCTAAAAGCTACTCTAACTCTATTGCAAGTAGGAGTGGTGAATAATCAACAAATATAAGAAGGATCTAACGTTGTTCTGAATTATCTGCCCCTTAACATCCACCTTTTTTCTTCTTAACATGTTTGTGACTTTGATATATTTTACTGAGCTTATAAGAACTAGAATCAACATTTCTAGAAGAGAAAAAAGAGATTCATAATTCTGTAATTGGAACTATTTAAACTCAAATGATGTTACATAAGCTCGTAATGTTGCATTGTTGAAACAACATTGATGGGGGGAACCAAAAGCAACCTCAAAATTTTGGCTTTTTCTTATATAATGCAACATATGTCGCTTAACTAACTTGTAAAGTATCGCATTTTCTAGCATTGCAAGTATAGGACAAACATTGAATGCACATCACTCAAGAGATGTTAAGTTAACTTTTAACATCCAACCAACATCACTCAAGTGACATTCTTAATGTACAACTTAATGTCTCTTAAGTGATCTTTGTTCAACATTTGTTTCATCGACTTAAGGTCCTTTAAGGGATGCCAATTCCATTTTTCATTAGAGGATAAAAACTCTATGGAACATCAAAAATTAAATGTTAAAACATGTGGAATATTCAACGCATCTTTATAGATGTTCAATTGGCATCGATCAATTTACTGGTTGACATTTACTTAATGCAAAAAAGCATCGAACTAGCATCAAATTTTCACCCCAAATGTTGTAGTTTTTTATAAGTTTGCATTAAAATGAATTAGGCTTACTCGATTATAATACCAATGCTTGAATATCTAGAATTACCACATGGGACAAGCTTGGATTTTGGAATTAAGGAACAATGTTTATGATCTGTAATAAGACTTTAATAGCTAAATGTCCATGCGAAGTGATAATGATCATTATTTGAGGCATAAATGATTTTATTTGAAAGATGTGTACATTGAAAGTAGAAAAATTCCATAAATAGTGGAGTCCTAAAAGGATATTATGATATTCCACACATTTCCCCCAAACCTTTGGAGGACTAAGTTACGGGTGTGAGTGGCATGTGACTCATCTAGATCTAATATGCATACACCTCTATTTCCTTGTACCTTGTGGGATATGATTGCTAGTATGTCATGATGCACATGTTTTCTATTACAAGGAAATTAATTATTAATGATGGGCTCAAAGCTATAAACATATATTTCACAATACAAACAAGGATCGAGGTAACATTCTAAGAAATGATAAAAGCAAAAAATAGCCAAATATAAATGATTGTGAAATATTTTAAAATTCTATAATTAAAAATAGAATAAAAGTCATCAAACAATATCCTTTTTGAAATAATATTTAAATTACAATTTAAATTTTAAAAAAATCACAAATCACCATAATCAAAATTCTATTCATTTTATAACTATAACAAAGAAAGTTTTGACCATCCTTTAATCCATCCAAAATCTTTTAAAAACTAGAAGTAATATAAAAAAATCAATTAAAACTTTCCTATGATGTAACCTTTTAATTCCTTCATAGTTTTCAAAATTAAGTACCAAAAAACATTTGGTCAAATGCTTAAGAAAAATCCCCTTGGTCTTAATCCTTACATGGTGAGTTCTCTAATCACATGTCATCGTTACAATATAATGTTATGAACTTACCTTGTGATGGTTTAAACATAATTTGATGGTATGAAATCGTCACATTTTATGGCATGATCGAGTGGTTGGAAAGATTTGAGTGCAAAGTCAATCACTCCCCATGGCTCAAACATAATTTGATTGTATGGTCATGTTTGAAAAGACTTGAGTGCAAAGTAAATGTTAAAATCACCAATACAATATATATGAAGTTTATATAATGGCACCATCGTTACCATATAATGACTCTAACTTACTATGTAATGACTCAAACGTAATTTGATTACTCATGTTAAAATTATCAATACATTTTATATAATGGCATTATAGTTATCATATAATGATTGAAATTTACTATATAATGACTCAAACATAATTTGATTGTACGATAGAGTGATTGGAAAAATTCTAGTGAAAAGTTAATTACCTTTTTCTCAAATCACACATGTTAAAATTATTTATACATTTTATTTCAAACAATGTTTTTTGGTTAATGTTCTACTAGCACAATCACTTAACTTATGGTTGGTGGATGATAGGTCACAATTTAAGTGTCACGAACAAGTAAATATGTTATTTGTTCTCCATGAGTACTTGTAATCACCCATTATCACCCGCCTTTTTTTAGTTTAATGGGAACTGCCTAGTATCCATCCATCAAATACTAGTTATTCGTGCATCAACTACCAGCTATTTCAAACGGGCAAGGCATGGCAGGCGGAGTGGGAGGCGCAAATGCAGATGGGCAAGGCAGGGCAGGCGGAGTGGGAGGCTTAAATGCAGATGCAGACGCAGACCTACCTTTTTCCTTTTGAATGAAATATTCAAGGTGGAGATCGAATCCATGGCTTCCATCTTTTATTGTTATTGTATGTACACCCTCTTCCTTTCAAACAATAAAATGCAACTGGATGTATGCGATGGATGTATGCAGAGGCATCCCCCTAGATTTAGATTTAGATTTGTAGATGTTTAGGTTTGTTCATAGATTTACAAAGAAGAGATATTACCTGATAAGTGGTTTTGATTTATGTTGGACACTTTCTTTTTGATAAATTGTTAATATCCATAGATGACCTCCTTCACTGTTTCAATCATATTTTAAGTGAAGTGTTTGACCCTGTAAAAATAATGTTTCCTACGGAAGGAAACGTCAAACTAGTTAGTTATTTTCAAGCTGTGAAGGTTTTTCTTTACCCTGGGAATTTTTTGTTATAAGAAGTCGTCACAGAAGGGAAAGCGTCCTCCAAGATGATTAGAGGACATATCTCTTGTTCGTAAGGCAGATCATTTTTGTGGAAGGATGGTTGACCTGTAATATACATAGCCACTGTGTACATCATAAGAGTCCAGAGGGGACACAAAGCTGGGACATACTGCTAGGCGGACCATGTGTAAACTGAAGAACTGGTGCACTGGAACATCAACAGTGCTGCTGACTGTTGTACCAGGGGTACTGATGAGCTGCTGAATCAGAGTGACAAGGGGTACACTCACAATGGTATACTGAACTGGAACTGATCTGGAACTGAAACTGGGTACTCAAGGAAGCATGTAACTGGATGGCTTCCGAATACAAACGCCAACGCAGCCCGGACATCCACGGGAACATACAACTGGGCGTTCCGAAATGACTCACCAATGTGCTAGAGTCGGGGGAAATCCGGGGTCTTCAACTAAAAACTGATGGGATATAATCCTACGCGATCCTCAACGATGCGATCAAGGTGCTGAAGTCGAGCATGTGAGGAACAACCACTCAGAGAGGCAATGATGACTCCTCTCAGAATGGTCCGTAGGCACTTACCACAGATGGTGATAAGTCCAAGGCGTAGGGACCTCTGGGCCTATCCTCTGGAATAGAGGAGCTGTCGTTGACAGAGGGAGACCTGCAACTATCAAGGCAATGATGTTTCCTTGACAGGAGCGCGAGGTGGAGAACCGAAATGTGATAGTACTGATGGCAGGACTGACAAACTGTGGGGGAACAACTGGGCAAGTAGAGTGGGTGGACTCAAACTTCCTTTGTTCAGAGTATGATAATGGGAATGATCTGGCAGCATATGAAACTAACTGAGGGGAAAGGGATCATAGCTGTAGTGGATCAGGGATAGTGACTGGTCTGAGGGAGACTCAAGCTGATATAAAATGGCAGGAGACTGCAGAATACTTTGAACAAAGGAGACCTGATTGGGGGTGCTGCCGAGATGATCGATCATAGTGCCAGGAGGCACGGGAGGAGACTTCTTCATGGGTTAAGGGACTAGAAGAAGTTTGTGTAAAATGATACTGTCGTGTGGATTTTACGAGCCCAGGACAGTTCATGCTCGTGGTTGCTTTCAATTTTAAGGAGTCTGAAAGCGATAAGAAGACTCTGAAGTGATGGAATGGTACTGTCGTGTGGATTTTACGAGCCCAGGACAGCGCATGCTCGTGGTTGCTTTCAATTTTAGAGAGTCTGAAAGCAAATAAGAAAACTCCAGGGGGTTGCTTTTTCGTAGATTTAGTCTCCAAGGCCCAAAGAAGCATAAAAGGATGCAATGAAGAACTCTTCTAGCCGGTGTGACTAGAGTATTCCTTTTTCGTAATTAGTCTACCAGGTCCGGAAAAGGGTTAAACTTATACCAGATAGACGCCCTTTCAGGTACTTTAACGAGCATGAAAGGAAGCAAGATTGCTCGGCGATCTTTTCATTCTTTTAGGAGTCAGAAAAGAGCTTAACGGAAACTCCCTAAGTGCCTTTTTCGTAAAGGACTTGTCCGGCCCGAAAAAGGGATAAAATTATACCGAACAAAAGGAATGGCCAAGCAAGGAGGAAGTGTTCAATCAAGGACCAGTAATGATGACCAAGAACGAGGCTAGTGGGGAACACTGGTGGGCCTCCTTGCGGGGTAGATGAAATGGTGGCAAAATAACGAAACATTTGCAGTATGACAGGAGTGAATGGCTCATGTAAAAATGTGGAACAATCCGATAGCAGCCGATGTGGCACGCAAACCGAGGCAGCAAGGTGTCGGGACACAATGTTGAAATTGTACCAAGTGAGAGCGAGAAATGGTCTCAAGCATCATCACAAGCTCGGAAAAATGAATCCGGCGATATAAAAAGTGTCAAAAATGGGTAACGGCCGTGTAGCACGCATACCGAGGCGACGAGGGCGTTTTGGAAAAATACCCAAAAAAGCGGGGGGTGAGAGCGAGAAATGATCTCAAGCATCATCACCAGCTCGGAAAAATGAATCCGATGATATAAAACATGCGAAAAACGGAGAACGGCCGATGTGGCATGCAAACCGAGGCGACTAGAGGCGTCTGAAAGAATACCCAAAAGATCGGGGGGTGAGAGCGAGAAATGATCTCAAGCATCGTCACGGGTACGGAAATATGAATCCGGCGGTGCAAATGGTGCGAAAAAATGGAGGGCATAATACTAGGTGTATCATGATGGCCCGCGGGGGCAGAATACTAGGTGTATACAATCAAGTCAAATCTACAAGTGATATGTGACCTCAAAAATGGTTGAGATCACAAGTGTGAAAAAGTGAGCAGGGTTAATGACTTGCCCCCATGCTATGTGCATGGGGTTTGTGATTATGGATCACATATGTGTGGGTTTGAACAATGGGTTCATCGACGTGCTGAGATAGATGTGATGGGGAAGGTTCAAAATGGTTGATCATGCCCCCTATCCCAGGGTCGAGGGAATCTATTATGCCCCTTGACTCAGAGGTGTCAAGGTCGTGCTCTATAATGGCGGGGTCAAGCCCGGGCATTTCGGTATAGGATCAGGCAAAGACATCACGGAATTCTCGGAAAAGGTTTATGTAGTCCTCAATCTCTTGTTTACTGTAGAATGCTCCTAAAGTGATGAGTTCAGGGGCACGTCCTGGGGCAGCGATATCAACTTGGATGATGGGTGAGATGTTGGCCATGTTACCTTCCTCGAAGGCGTCAGGAGCAGGAATAGGGTCCTTGAACCAGTCGACCTTGGTGGGGAGGAAGTCTTTGGACTCAACTATGAATTGGGTAGCTGTGCTAGAGGAGGATTCTTCTGGGATGAAATAGGAACGGTGGTGCATGTCATCCCAGGGGTAATCCGGGGCAGTAAGGGCCTCAAGAACTTCCTTATCAGTACGGAAAGTTTGCGTCGTCAAATCGGTTGACGAGGGGGTAGTGGTTGAGGAGATCATATAAATGGTGTTGACCTCCCCGGATGGGGGTGAGATCGGGGGGTGAATCTCTTCAATAGTAGTTGGTGCCGTCTCAAGATCCGGATTGTTCATCTCATAGAGAGCCGCTCTGTAATCCGGGAGATCAGGACAATGATGTGAATAATGCCCGTAAATACCGCATATGGCGCAGGAGTGGTTGGTACGTAGGGACTTATCTTTAGGCTTGGGAGTGGGATTTAGTTCGACCGTTGGGATGTTAGGGTCATCGTTGAGCATCTGCATGTGCTTCTGCAATGCTGGTAACTGTGGGCATTGGTGGGTCGCATGGCCCAACTCGTCGCACAGCGAGCATTTGGGAGGAGCACGAAATACTGGAGGGTTTTTGACTGTCTTTGGAGGTGGTACAGCAGTGTAAGGTTGTGGACCTCTGCCCCCAGTGGGTTTGGGAGTAGGAGGGGGAGTCGTGGAGGACGAAGGGGTAGAGACACCGGGAGGTGGCTGAGTGGTAGTAGCCATGGGTTGCACCGGTTGGAGGACGACATCTGGTGTCGGTGGGCGAACGGGAGGTGAAAGATACCATACAGGTAATCCCAAGGTTAACCCAGGGAGACTAAGGGTAGCCATGACCGGGGCGCTTACTACTCCCGATGGAGGAACTAGAAAGGGGATCGTATGGATAGGTGTAACACCAATGTGGCTAGGTACCAATGGTGGTTTAGGCAACAAGGGTGGTTGATTGTTAGGTGGTTGGTTGTCGTGGGACAAGGTACATAAGTCAGACACTTCGGGCGTAGATGACGGGGGAGGAATGGATTGAAAAGTGGAGGTCATCGGCACGTCTGAGTAGACTCCAGGCCCCGTAGAGGAAACAAACGAGGTGGGGGCACGAGAAACAGGTTGTTCAACCATGGGGAGGACATTTTTAGGTGCCGCGGGAGCACTGGGATCATAGTAGGTGAGCTGGTCAACTTTAACCACGCGTCCCTCATGGGGGAACATCATGGTGCGAAAGACAGAAGAGGCAACTGCCCGCATGGAGTACATGTAGCTGCGGCCAAGTAAAAGGTTATAATCCAATTGGGCATTGATTACCTCAATGTCAATGAGTACAGTTTTGCCACCTAACTGGACGGGGACATTGGCTAGGAGGCCTTGAGGCTGAGCCGAACGACCGTCGTAGGCGCGTAATGCAGTGGTGGACTGCTGGAGAGGAGGGGATCCCAGCTTCTGCCATACAAATGTAGACATAACGCATGTGGAGGCACCCTCATCGATGATGCACCGATGGATGACAAGATTCCTAACGGAGACAGTAACTTGGAATGCTAAGCTGGAAGGTAGGCGTGGTTCAGACTGGTCTAAATCAAATGCCATCTAATTCGAATCATTTGGGTCAATCCCCCCAATGGCGGAGAGTAAAGTCTTGCGCTGAGAAGGGCAGGTCTTCAAGACTTCTAACGCAGACATGGCTGCCGGAGATTGGGCTAGGTCGTCTACAATGTTGTAGTTTGACGCAGCGCGCGCATTGGGGTTATTGTTGATACGGCGAAGTGGGAAACGAGGGGCTTTTGCAACGCCATCTATGGGAGGTGGAGGTATACGTAACGCCTGATCGGTGGGATGAGCGTTAGTAGGTTTATCCGTGGGAGGGGCTTCAGAGGTGGAGCCATATTGGTTCCGACGGGTCTGGAGGTTGACGTCAGCCGATGACATCATCAGCAGGTGATGGGTACCTGAGTCAAACATGGGTTGATCAGGAGCAGCGTAAGTGATCTGTTGTTGTTGGGGCGCGCTGGCTTGAGGGGGAGCCAACGGCTGAGTGTTTACTACGCCTTGGGTCGGTAAGGGGTTTTGCAGCACCAAAGGGGGTTGTTGAGGTTGGGGGGGGTTGGGCGGTGCTTGGGGAGCCGCATGCCCTTGGCGATGGGCCTCATCAACCCAGAGTTGCCGAGCTCGCTCCAAGTGTGGGCAAGCATGTGTATAGTGGCCGTATACCCCGCAGATAGAACAGGGATGGTTTGTTCGCAAATTGGGGTTTTTAGCCTGCTTGGGCGGGCGATCAGGGTTTTGATTAGCGGGGGCCGCATTGTTGTTGTCGGGGGGATTAGCCGGTTGACCAGCTTGGTCTGCAGGTTGGTTGTTCCCACGATTACGGCCTTTGCCGCGGTTCTGTTGGCCCTGGTTTCGTTGGTTAGTCTGGTTTTACTGCGGGTTCTGTTGGGCGTAAACTTGCCCTTGGGCAGCAGGTGGATTTTGAGGTTGCGCAGGTGCTGGAGCAGGCTGCGGTGGATGGTATGCAGGTTGAGCCTGAGCAGGTGCAGCAACTTGAGGGGGTTGCTGATATGGCTGCGGAGTAGGTTGTGGGTTTCCCGCAGGGGCTGCCTGTGGCGGATAATAAGCGGGTTGGGCTTGTGAAGGCGCAGGGGCTGGGGCAGCCTGCTGATGGTAGTAAGGCTGAGGTGCGACTGGGGAAGCATAAGTAGGAGTCGCATAACCGAAGCATTGAGGTGGACATGAGGGTCCATGGGAATGGTGGTGATATGTCATGGGAGCATACGAGTTGGTTGCTCCGGACTGTGAGGTAGCCCGCGACAGGTCGGGGCCAGGGGTAGGTCGTGTAATAGAAAATGGTTGGGGATGCGAAGAGACACGGCCAATGATACCGTCTGTAGCGTGGGATGCCCCCGGCGCATCGTGCTGGGAGGACTCGCCGCGAGGGGCGTCAGGTATAATGGTATAAAGGTAACCCGATTGGGCGTAAATGAGGTCGAACTGTTGGGCCTTAAGGATGGCTTCTTCTTCAGACTGGGGTCTTTCTGAGGCCACATCCTTAGCAATAACAGGGAGAAGAGATTTGAGGAACCAATCTAGGAAGATACGGTCGTCTAGTTTGATCTTGCATAAGCTACGGCGTCGATGCCACTCATGGATGTGGTCCGTGATATGGGTAGCCGTGTTTTGTCTACAAGATAGAAGGATCTCAACGCCCGCGTCATAGCGGACAGGCAACTGGAAGAACTGCAGGAAGGTCGAGGCAAGGGAAGCAAAGGTGGCATGGGTCCCATGAGATTGCTCGATATACCACTTGGCTGCAGAGCCAGTGAAGGTGCGCTGTAAGAGACGGAGGCGAACAGAGTCATCCACGATGGAGTTAGAGGAACACCATAGGTGGAAAGACATAATATGGTTTTGTGGGTCCTCAGCGGCCTTACCCTCGAACTTAGGGATATCAGAGGGGAGCTTGGTAGGCATATGAGGCCACGTAGGGTCGTGTCGAATAGGATCGTTGGTCAATCTGGCCAGGTCAGGTAGGTTGAGGCTAGCCATAAATGGCAAACTGGAAGAAGGATGTAACACAGTAGTGGGTTGGACCAAGTTGGGGCCAGTGCCCCCAAGTGGAGGGACAAGATTTGGGGTGGTGCCCCCAAGTGGGGGAACTGAGGTAGTGGAGGATGGTCCAGCACCACCATGGGTAGTGTGAGCCACTGATGTAGTGGGGATAGGTATTCCCGCTGCGGGAATAGGTACCGTGAGGGGAACGGTAGATGGGGGCCCCATGGAGGGCATACCCAAAACAGGTGTAGTGACTGGTGTAGTGGTGGATGTGCCACCAATGGTCCCTATAACAAACGGAGTGGAAGTCGTGCCAGCCATGGGGCTAGTAGGGGCAGTATAAATAGGGTTCTCAGACTCTTCGTCAGAATCGGAGGTAAAGTAAGGGGCGTCACTATCTGGTGACGGAGTCCTACGTCGTTGACGAGTGGAGTCAAGTGACAAGGCTCTAGACCTGTGGTGAATGGTATCAACAGATGATGATCGGAATCTATGACGAGTGGTGTCAAGAGAACCGTGCTGTGGGGGCTCGCCCCTGAGGCGCCGAGAATGTCTCGGGGACTCAATGGTGACAGATGGTGTCAAATCTCTGTGGGTTGAGGTGAGTAAAAAACAGCTCAAAAACCCTAATGCAACCGAGTGTGCAGAAGGAGAGCTAAAAAGCAAGGCACTCAGGCCAACAACCAACTCAAAACACCCACTGCAGCAGCTGTGCTACAATAGGTGGAGTAACAACAAAGATGGTCAGAATACCAACAAGCAGCAGGTTTCCTAGAAAATGAAAAATGGTGGACTCACTAGACCGAAGGGAGGTAAAGGAGCATGCAAACACCTAACTAAAAGTATTCTGACTCAACTAAATATATCCTCTGCAAGGTGATGAAATCCAAGTCAGACAATATGAGTAGGAAAGCCAAGTGGCTATGATATCCCCCTACCGGGAGGGACACCGGGAGGGACACCGGGTAGTCAATCCTAGAAGAATGGCAACTAAGATACCCCGTTCATGACACGTCCAGAAAGGTGAATCTGTCGTTTAGTTCGTTGACCGCAATACCCCTATACAGGGATATCCCGCGAACCGCGAAAGGTAGCCCTTCGGTTACTGAATGGAGTGCGGTATTCCACTCAAGCCTCCGGAACCAGTCTCCCGACTTCAACCCTCCTAAGGGAGAGGCCCTCTGATAAACTGGTCGTGACCGTGCCAAAAAGTACTAGGGGATTTTGGTTCCCTATTTGGACAACAACTATGTCTCAAGTGTAAGTGACCGAGGGGTGTTATTGGAAGCCTATCCCCCCGACCCTACCTAACTACAATGATTCTTTTGTGTTCCCCAAGTGGGGTTAGAATGTTGGTTTAGTTAGGTACTTTTTAAGGCTCACTTGATTTATGTGACAGAGTGTGTGCTCGTGAGGTGATGAACCCAAAAATAGAAGTGCCACAAGGGGGGCAACTTCCAACTATCAATAAGACTGAAATTGAAAGTTTAACTTGCAAAATGTTCTGAATTAAAAATACTGAAATTTTAAAAGAATTCTGTAAAGGGAACAGAAATTATGTTGCAGAAAGGCTGTAAGGAAGTGAGGCTGCAGGTGGGACAGAGGGCTGTTCAGATGCAGAAAATATTGCAGCAAAAGGGGCTGGGTTCAAAACAGGAAAAATGCAGAAAACAGACCGCGGGTATGTGGCGAATCGGAACAGGAAGACCGCGGGTTTGAGGAAAACAGACGCGGTCAGGTCGCGGCTTTCGGGCCAACAGGCGCAGTCGGGACGCAGGAAACGGGGAAAAAGGCACAGTCGAGTCGCGGCAAAAGGGCTAACAGACGCAGTCGGGACGCACGAAAGAGGCAGAGAGCCGCAGTCGGGACGCGGGAAAATGGCCGACAGGCGCAGTCAGATCGCGGCAAACCGGCTGATTAGCCGCAGTCGGATCGCAGGTAACAGACTTGAATCCGCCGGCAGAGCGTCGGAAACAGTCTGAGAGCCGCGGTCGGGTCGCAGGTAAAGGCCTGAAAGGCGCGGTCGGGACGCGACTGCAGAGGGAAAAGACGCGGTGTGCGGCGGCCGAAAGGGACAGCCGAAAGTGAAAAAATTTTAAAACGGAAACCAGAAATTCACAATCTAGGGGAGTCGCCAAAACTGTAGCTAGGGTTTTACCCCTAGCTTGTGCAAATGAGCACCTACTAAGGAGAATGGACTCCTTAGTAGCAGTTCAGTAAATGTAAATAATTAAGTTAAAATAGAAATGTAAAAACTACTCTAACATATGCATAATACATAAACAACAAATTTAAATAATGGGTTTGTATTGATATTACCTCCAATGTGGAGGTTGATGAAGCTCCTTGCAATGTCCAAAAGAGTTGCTCCAAGCTCCAATGTGATCCTTCTCTTTCTCCAATGGTGGGAATGGGCTAAAAGTGGCTCTCAAGGTGAAAGTAGTTCAATGGTGAACTAGGGTTTCGAGAGAGATTTTGGCAGAGTAAGGGTGCTTGTGATTGTGGATATGGAATAAGGGATCTCCATCACCTATTTATAGTTTTTTTGGTGGTGGAGTGCTGACCCATGGTTTTGGGTAACACATGGTTTTGGGCAGCTGTATAGGGTTTTTTCCTCCTTTTCCTCATTATTTTATATTTTTTATTCCCTTTTTAGGGGATTTTTGCTATTTTTGGAGGAAAAGGGGGTTTTTTAGCCTTTTTTAGGCTATTTTGAGGGTTTTGTGGCCTTTTGGAGGCATTTTAGGCCCTTTGGAGGCTTTTTAATGGGATTTTTTGGGATTTCAATGGAAATATGGTAGGAAAATGGACAAATGAGCCATATAATGTGGTAGATGAGGTAGTGTGCACTTTTTGGGTGTTAACAACTGGGTGGGTGGATTTAACTGTTTGACATTAACATACATCTATCTCCAGCTTGGATCTCACATTTATACACACTTTGATTTCCCCTTGTATAATAGTTATAGTTAATGTGTTGGTTAAAGACTTTGCCATCTTATAATAGTTATAGTTAATGGGTGGGTTTGGATCTATTCATGCCCAAAGTGGATAGATTAACAAGCTATTTTCAGTTAGTTTTAAGGTTTGGATCTGTTTTCAATTAATTCATATGGTTTTAAAGTAATATTTACTTTGCAGCCTTGCTTATTGTAGCAATAAAATGTAGTGGGTTTATATGGATCTATTCTAACAACTTAATTTGTCTTTTTTAGAAAAGATAATGTTGGTTCAAGGATTCAATTCAAGTGGTTTTAAATCAACATTTATGTTACTTGGGTCTACATTTTCCATATTTCATAATGAATGTCTTTGTATGTAATAATTCACATCCTCCCTGTTAGCAGGCTTTTTGTTGTCCAATTTCCCTGGCTTCAATCCATGGAAACCTTGAGTTGCAGGACTGTATAGGTGTTGTGTTGTATTTTTTTGGCAATAGGATGCTATAGTCTCCTATTATACTCTTCTTTCTGGAATAAACAGTGGTCTTAATGTTTGGATCTATCAAGGCCCAAGAGGATAAAACCAGCGAGTACATGGATGATCTATTTTAACAATTTAATTTTCATCTTCTATTAATTTGAAAAATAATTTCATATAGTTTTAAATTAACATTTACATTGTTTACATTAATGTAATGGGTTTATGCTTTCCATAGGTTGTGTTGGGAATGTTTTGTTAGCTCATGGAAAGTTGGGAATGGTTGGGAACGCTTGTTGCATCATATTCTCTTCTTTCCTACTAAATAGTTCACAAATTTAAATTTATGGTTGGTTGAGAAGCATAGGTTGATTTGCATTTTTTGTTATTGTTTTATTTTGTTTTTGTTTCTAATAATTTCAAGCATTTTTTTAACTTTCCCAAGTATGATGATGTCGGGATGGTTCTTGTTTAATGGAGCATTGACATTGTGTGAAGTGGATCGACGAAGATGAGATGAGCTCTTGGTTGTGTTATTTGAGATGGTGTGGACAAAAGATGAGTTTTTTTTTTCCTCGGAAAAATTCGTAATTTTATTCAAATGAGAAACAAAATTACATTCTGCACATGTAATAGGATCACTAAGATCCCTACATTGTCACATATTACATTCCATAATAGATTTATCAAAAATCCAGTTAAAAAAAACCAATCAATAAATGGCTGTCTTCCAGCCTGCCTCTTCCAATACAGTCTCAGATTTTGACCTCAACTGCTGTCCATACAAACTACTCAAAAGAATATGGCTGTCCCAGCCTGCATCTTGTCTACGAAAATCTCCAAGTCTGATGGTCGAGACTTACAACACACCTTCAGAAAATGTTGTTGAAAGTCGTGACCTGTTCTTACAGCACGCCTACAGGTATTGCTGCAGCCTGCGTCCAGTTTGTGTACCTGCCAGTCCATCCCGTGGAAAGACTCCCATATTCAGCGATTATCCATCCTCTATCTCCTTCATTTCGTGGTAGATCAAGGCAGGGCCTCGTTGATCCCATTAAATGGTCTGTGGAAATATCTGTATATGCCTGCCGGAGAATGTATAGTGATCTTCCAGATTCCAAAAGCTAATGCCTGCTGTGTGGCCTCCTTTGAGAGCTGGTCTGCCAGCCCATTCCTCTCCCGGTAAACATGTGTAAAAGTGATGTGGTTAAAAGCCAATTTTATCCGATTCACTTCTTCCAGGATAGGTAGAAGATCCATCACATTACACTGTGTAATCTCCTTGGCCCAGTTGATGACTAGCAAGGAGTCACCAAAAATCTAAAGGGATAAGCATCCTTGTTCCAGGGCAAATAACATCAGTAATTTAAGGGACATCAGTTCTGCATAGTTGTTTGTTCCTCTTCCCAAACCAGTCACCAGATGGAAATAATGTGCCTCTGATTTGTAAAGGACTCCCCCCCCTCCACATACCGATTGCTGGTTTATGGAGGCACCGTCAAAAAAAGCCCACGGCATGGAGTGATCAAACTGTTCAACCCGCACAGGTAGAGGTCTGCTCACTTGTATAGGGGCCTTAAATTGTAGTATGACCGCCACCATTTGAGCCACGACCGTTGCCAATGGGACCCTGCAGTCCTGGAATATCATCTTATTGCGAGCAAGCCATATGCCCCAGGTGTATATGCACGGGAGAGCCCTGATAGAGGAGGAAGATTGAACAGCCCACCACGAATGGAATGCTTCCAGCACACTATTTCCCCACCACCGCACCTTTATAGCCAAGATATTGCTGAGATCAATCCAAACATCCTGTGAAAATCGACAATGAATAAAAAGATGTGCCAAATCCTCTTCTGCATCCCTACAAAGTGGACAAATCCCAGGTCCCTGAAGAAATCGTTTTTGCAGAATGTCCCAAGTGGGGGCCTTATTCTCCAGGATCGCCCAGAAGAGTAATTTTGCTTTACCCGGGCATCTTAATTTCCACAAAAGTTTCCACCACCACGCCAATACCCTATTATGTATTTCCACATTGAGCTGGATATAACCATGTTTAGGTGAATATACTCCGGAGGGATGGTGATCCCAGATAAGGACATCAGCCCTATTGGTCAATCTTATATGTGTAAGACTTAACCTCCGAATATAATCCGCCCAGTCCCCCTGCAGAACATCCGAGAGCCCAAGTTGACGTGCAGAAATCCACCCCTGTTGCCAAAGTGTAGAAGTTCTCGGATCCGCTAGATCAGCCAGATAAAGACAGCCTCTCGTAGCCAAAAAGGAACGCAGTTCCACAGAAAGGACATGTCCACCCCTGCATCCAACCCAAGGGTCCAACCCAATGCGAAGGAGACGCCCATCGCCTATCCGCCACACTAAACCAGAACCTACTAGAGAGAAATGTTGCACCACCGCTTTCCAGACCACAGAGCAGTTTGCCCTCGACTTATTTCTCAGCCTGATCCATTCGAGAAGAGTTAAAGGGGCAATATATTTATGGTATACCACTCTAGTCCAGAGACTCTGTGTATGAATTAAACGCCACGACACTTTGGCCCCCAAGGCTTTGGCAAACATGAAAATATTCTTTAATCCCCACCCTCCTAAAGCCTTTGGAACAGCAATTCTCTCCCATCTGACCCACACCAAATCCCGATGCTCACTCGTGCCCTTCCAAAGAAAGGCAAAACACAGTCGCCTGATCTGCTCCAGAACACCAATGGGTATCCAGGCAAGAGACATCCAATACACCGGAATAGCTTCCAAGACTGATTTTATCAAAACCAGCCTCCCAGCCCGAGACAGCCATTTGTGGCTCCAACCCTGAAGACGCTGTTCTAACTTAGCAATTAACCAGGACCAATCAGTCTTCAAATAAGCATTCGGTTTCAAGTGAAAGCCAAGGTACTTAAATCCCTCATCAATAGCCAAAGTCCTGTATGGTAGTTTGGTGGCCATACTAAGAATCTCCTGCTCTGATAAATTCGAGCAAGTGATAGTAGATTTGTCGATGTTTACTAACATACCCGCTGCAGCTTGCACTAATTGGAGGCCTTCAACCACCTTGTCGATATCCTGTCTCGTGCCATCACAGAAAATCAGGATGTCATCAACAAAAAGGAGGTGTGTAATGAACAGTACCTGGGAGATCGAAATGCCTCTAAACGAACCATCAGCTTTTGCAGTCAGAATGAAACGGCTGAGTCCTTCTGCAACAAGGAGAAACAACAGCGGAGACAGGGGACATCCCTGTCGTAGTCCCCTCCCAGCCTGGAAAAAAGGGCTAGCAGAACCGTTAATCAGAACAGCAAAGTCCACCGTAGTGAGGCAGGCCATAATCCATCGGATAAAATCATAGCAGAAACCCAGATGGGTGAGAAGCATCCGGATATAAAGCCAGCTAACCCGGTCAAACGCTTTGGAGAGATCGATCTTGATAACAACACCCTTCTGCTTCTGCACCTTGAGCGTGTGTAATCCTTCCTGTGCAACTCCAATCGCCTCATGTATTTGGCGTCCTTCCAAGAAGCCGAATTGCTCACAAGATATATGATTAGACAATATATTCTTGAGTCGACGCGCCATAACCTTAGAGATGATCTTATAGATGCAGTTACAGAGTGAAATTGGTCTGAATTCAGCAAAGCTGACAGGCTTGTCTGTCTTCGGGATCAGAGCTAAAAAGGTGGAGTTGAAGGGGCCATGGACAAACCCAGCCTTGCGTGATTCTTCCACCACATGCAGAATCTCCTCCCCGAAGAAATCATAGAATCCCAGGAAGAATTCGATAGGCCAGCCATCTGGTCCCGGGCTGCTATCTTTATTAAAGGATTTCATAACCAACGTGAGCTCCTGCTGCGTCACCTCCTCCATTAATTGTCTGTTTTCCGCCTCCCCTACGAAACTGGGAAAAATCTGAGTCACCCGAAGAACCTCAGCAATGGATATCCCAGTTGGAGCCTTGAATAGATCTCCAAAATGTCGAACTCCCAACTCAGCTAATCCATCAAAGCTGGACACCTGTTCCCCAGTTTCAGAAGAGAGCTCCCAGATAGTGTTGGTGAATTTTCTCCCCTTAGCATAAGCTTGAAAAAAATTTGTATTCTCATCACCGCACTGAAGCCAGACCGCCCTGCTTTTCATCCTCCACAGCTCTTCTCGCTCACATAGTATCACATTCCTGCGTCGCTCCCACTCCAACAACTCACCTTTCTGCACTTCATCCAGTAGTCCCATGCCCAGGCTATTAAGTATCCTAGCAATGTTCAGTTCAGCTGCTTGTAAATTCAATTCATCTTTCACCCTTCTGTCATGAGCCCAATTGCTAGTGGCCTCTTTAATTCTTTTTAGGTTGTGATAGAAGTGAGCTCCAGCAGGCAACTGTGAGTCAAGTGGGCGATGAACCCATAGTTCCTGTACCAGATTAATGAATGTCGCCTCCTTCAGCCAGCTTGGATTGAATTTGAAGGGGCTGGGGGGTTTTTTCCTGCCACCTCGAATCTCCAGGAAGATTGGGCAATGAGAAAAGATGAGTTGTTAGTGGGATGTTTGATATTGAAATCAAAATCGTCATATTAACTAAAGCAAGATGAGGATGAAGTAGAGTATATATGATTCATTTTCGTGCATGTATAGTTTCCTTTTATTGCAATTTTGTTTAATGTTTTCTTTATAATTGCAGTCACCATGAACACACCATAAATGACCAGATCAATAAAGAAGGTGCATAACGAAAACGATATTATTATGGAAGGGTAAATCAATAGTCTAGCATCGTTCACTACAATTAACCATCGTTGGTCATTGTTAATCGTGGTTATCCACAATCAACCACGTTTAACCAAATCAACCATAGTCAAACATATTCAAGCAACGTTGACCAAAACCAAAGATGGTAAACTGTGGTTGATTGAAGCCAATCATAATCAACCATGGACAGCCAAATTAAACATAATCAAACATGGTTAGGCATAATAGACAATAGTCAAACCTAGTGAACCATGGAATTATAAGTGGTTGATATACGTCGGTCGATGCCAATAGTTAAAAATTTTGAAAATTACATTGTTCCACATATGCCAACCATAATAAATATGTAGTTGTTGGTTATAAATAAGAAATATTGAAATATATGGATTTTTTAAATAAAAATTAACATGTAGCGCTTCTCACTTACAATGTTTTTATTAAACTCTCAAAAGTCGAACATGAATCCATAGCCTTCATACGAAGATCTTATCCATTACCTCCCACACTACCAATCCTCTTCGACAGCATTTTTTTCCTTTTTCGATATGTTTTATGTCCATCTGTCTGGTTTCTCTAAGGATTCTTTCTTTCTTGTTTATTTCATATGGCCTTTCACAAGCATATTCAACGTCGGTGCGAATAGTTGTAGATCTGTCATTGACTTAGCCTAACTCAACCAATGATTGGTATTCAGCGTTGAAGGCAATTATTAGGGCGATTGTTGGAACTAAAATTGACTGGATTCATACTTCGACACTGAACAATTCCATGTTTCATACAAATGAAGTATCCTAACAAGGAACAGACCCAAATCCCACCATAGCTAACAACCACATGGTTTGAAAATGACCGGAAGAAATCTGATTTGAGCCATGAATACCCATCTCTTCAACATCAATACATTCAACACTCTTTAAACAACTAAAGTGTGGGAGAGGTACAAGAGGGCGGGGAGGATTTATGGCATTCCCCTTGAACTACTCCAAAGGACTTTTTCATATCCACGCCAATCCATACCATGCAAACACTTTTGTTGTGTTGAGATATTGTAACTTCAAAGAATATTATATTTGTACTTTATTATTCTGGAGATGTTTCATTCCTCCTTGAAGATCTTATTGTATATCCGGAGATGTTTATTTCTCCATCAGATTGTGGCAACTTGGGTTATTAGACTTCCCTAGTGGGGGTCGGCCCTGTATATGTTATGTGGGTCAAAGGGTTATTAGACCACCCTAGAGGGGTCGGCCCAATCAGTTGTAGTGGGGTATTTAACCCATTGGTTAAATACGAGCCTACATGTCTTGTGTAAAAGACAAGTCGGAGTAGTGTATAAATAGAGGAGGTGTATTCCTCATTTGATACACACTCACTCACTTGAGAGTAGCGCACTTGTGGAGGAGAGGTCTGCTATGGTGGAGGAGGAGATCATGTCTTTGGTTTGCATCTTTGTATATTGCTGTTCATCTATATTGAGGAAGCTTTACTGGGTTTTCTACCCCATGAGGGTTTCCCAGGATAAATTTGTGTCTCTTGTGTTTATGCTGTGCTTGTTGTTTCTTCAGTGATCCTATATATGCTATTATTGTGAAATGGAATGTAATGCTGCTATTTTCTGTCTAATCATATTAAATCTTAACATGGTATCAGAGCTAACCTGAAGGAAAGCAAGGTATGGCACTTACGACACTTGCTTTACTTAAGACAATTTGAAGGTTAGGGTTTTATATAGCAAAAACCAGTCATCGTGGAACTTTCACCATAAATCCATTTTGGAGAAGTTTCAGGATCTGAAACCTTTACAGGTCGTAGATAACATCTCCAGGTATCTTGTATCCAAAGGGCACCCTCAGATTCGTGTACTTTGTAAGTTATGATCAGTACAAGTTAGGGTTTCTGCCTCTTCCAGATCTCAGTCAAAATCAGGTGACCTAGGAAAAAAGGTCATAACTTGGGCTAAGAAGCTCCAAATGAAATTTTGTAAAAAGTGACAGGTAGTACACAGACTGTACTATCTCAGGAAAGTTTTTCAGAGACCGAAGTTGAACCAGTGACACGGGGCACGCCGTACAAGTTTGCTCTCCTGTTTTATCCCATAAACAGGTCACGTTGCGACACTTGGCATAACTCTCTCTCAGAAAATCCAATTGAGGTCAGACCTATCAAGATGGAAAGATGACAGGTCAGGCTACTGCAGAAAACGTTTTTAGACCCTGTGGAGCGAAAATTTCGGAGTTATAGTAGAAACAATCAGGTACATATTTATGTCAAAACAGAATTATTTTTGGAGCACCTTTATTCATGGCTTCTGGAATTTAGGGTTTCGGAGAAAGTTAGAATTTTTGGAATCGGAATCCACGGCTGAATGCTACTCAGGAAAATCGAAATTTAGAGACCAAGATCGAATTTTTTGGTTGGGTAGAAGACCGGGCTTGATCAAACCCTAGTTCGGGATTTTGATCGGAAAGATGGAAAATTAGGGCTTCAGCAAAAGTTGGAATTTTTGAAGTCTATAACCACGGCTGGAAGCTCCTCAGAAAAATAAGAGTTTAGAACCTTGGATCGAACCTTTTGATTGGACAGAAGGGTGGGCTTCATCAAACCCTAGTTTGGGTTCCTGTCCAGAAGATCCAGAAGTTTCGAAGGAAATTTTGAGGGGTCAAATTTTGGAGATTTCCAAATTGAAGTATGCTAGTTTGATCAGCTCAGCAAGACACATCCTTCCATCCATTCAAAAGTGTGAAAGTCAAAGATTGAATTTTTAGGGTTTCTCTAGCAAACCCTAATCAAGCTCCAGATCAAGTTTCAGGGGGAGTTGAGGCTAAGGCCTTACATAAGAAGACTACAAGAAGTCTCGACAGGTATGACTTAAGGAGGTTCAGGTATGTCTTGAAATCTGATTCTTGATTAAGTTCATAATGTGTTTGTATTCATGTTATTTATTTCTTACAATCTTGATTAATGTTAGAATTGTCTTATCACCCTAGTAACCGTATGAATGCATATGAATGATCGAAGACATTCATTGATTAGGGTTATATGATTGTACTTATGCATTATGGTGTTGTGTGAGGTTGATGTTGTCTACTAACAAGATACATGTACATCACAAAAGACAAATCAAGTTCCATGACCATGGCATCATGAAGACAAAGACTCAACCAGGTATGTATGACTTTGATATATTATGCTTAACTTATGAGACATGCAGGTTCTAGCTCAGGATCTCTAAATCATTGAAGAGATTGTTTAGGTATGTTGTACATAACTAAGAAGGGATACTAATCCAGGTATGTTTTTCTATGTCAAGTTAGAATCTTACCTTGTGTTAGGATCCCATATATGAGTATACTTGGTATGATTGGTTATGCTTATTCATAAAGTTAGTAATCAAGGGTTTATGCATGTTATGTCTCTTATCTTGATGATTTAACAAACCAGAAGAGTACTATGATCAAACAAGAATATGCATGACTAAAAGAAGACTTCCTTGAAACCCTGAATACTAATGATCATGACTATACATATTCAAAGATTATTTAGAATTATAATGTTTTGATAATGTTTATAATATACTAATGAATGTATGTTTGTGTATGAGATCATGAGGATGACACTAGTGCACACTTGAGCATGCACAATGGTACAGAATGAATAGAAGTTCAAAGACATATAGAAGATCAAGCGGGAGGCAACCACACAAACATAAAAGATAAGTATTTGAGTTGTTATTTGAAATAGTAAATGATATTGTATGTAATAGGTTGTATGCATATTTGTATTCCCATAATATATCATGCTGAGTGTAAACATTCATAGAGCATTGAAACAGTATACTACTAATATGCATATGATTTGTAAGTTGGACAAACATTCCATTATTGCTTGTCTAGAATGAAACCTCTTTGCTGACATGCTGAGAGCTGTGCACACTCTCGATAGTATGTTCTGGTAGAGATGGAAGGCATCTAGATAGCCACTGTATGCATACAGGATATGGAAAAGTGTTGTGCCAAAGTATTGGTCAAAATAATTGCATAACTATGTAAATGATATATGTATGCATAATAGGTTATCATGTCAATATGATTTGATGATTATGAAGTATTACTAATCATGTACTTAATTTTGAATTGTAGGAAAGATCATGATGAATGATGAACACTGAACAAGCGATGGATGTTCAACAAAAGGATTTACAAATCAAACACACTATAGAAGGCTTGTGGCTAGAATATTCTCTTAGAAAGAGGAAGAGAATCATGATGAGATGTTTTGCTCCAAGTGGCTAGATAAGACCATTCTCTTAATGGTGTAATTAAAGAAGAAATGTGAATCAGGTTCTGTTTGGATTCCCAGGATCGATAATCAATTGATGAGCTTAATGATCACCATGGGTGATGTGGATCTCAACCTTTGCTACAAGGTTGAATATGGTTTCTATACACAGATGACATAGATGCAAGAAGGAACTCACCACAGAGTTCGAATGATATTGAGGCTCATATCATTAGACCCATCTAACGAGAGATGTCACAGATAGATATGCAGAAGATCATTCAATGCAGAGTGTGAATGATGTTCAGTCAAAAGGGGAGAATTGACAGTTTCTTGATAAGCTTGGGCTTTACCAAAAGTAAAGTTGTTCCTAACCTTTACCTTAAGGTTATGGATGATGAACCTATCATACCATTATTGTATGACTATGATCTCTTTTTGACAAGGAATGAGAAACAGATCATGAAAAGAAAGAAGAAGATGGTTGCATAAATGAAAATGAAAAATCTCAGATTGATGCATTACTTCCTAGGTCTGGAAGTATGGCAAGGCTCAGAAGGAATCTTTCTCAACCAGGGAAAGTATGCTGAGAAATATTAAAAGGACTTGATGTGTTGGAATGGCCACTCTTGAATTTTTTAGCAGATGACTCATCAGAGTTAGTGGATAGAACTCTGTACAGACAAAATATTGAGTCATTGATGTGTCTAACAAATACTAGGTCAGATATATGCTTTGCTGTGAACACCTTGTGTCAGTATCTAGTGGAAACCAGATGTGTTCACTTGTTAGTTGCAAAGCATGTGATGAGGTACCTAAAGGATACGATAGACTTTGATCTATGCTATTTTGGAGATCATGACTTCAGATGGCTACACAGATGTTGATTGAGAAAAAGGTGTATCAGACAGGTAGAACACATCAAGAGTATGTTATTGTATGGGATCAACCATGATCTTGTGGTTTAGCAGGAAGTAGTCTAGTGTGGCTCTCAGCACAAGCAGAATATATGGCTAGTTGCTCTGCTAGTTGTGAAGCAGTATGGCTTCTGGATTGTTTGACTTAGAGATAGACCCAACTGTGATCCTATGTAACAAACAGAGTTGTATCAAGATGGCAGAGAATCCAGTGTTCCATGATATGGCGCAGAAAGGAACTATAAAGTTCAAATTTGTAACAAGTTGCCGATGTACTAACCAAACCTCTACTTCAAGTAAAGTTTGATTATTTTCTGAGACAAGCTTGGTAGGACCCTCCTCGAGAGGGGGAGTGATGTGGTCACTTATGATGAGATTGCCTGCATCGACAGTGAGGTTGATGATGTGGATACCTATATTGGTGATGCCGACAGAGAGGTTGGTGGATGGTCCTTAGACAGGGTCTAAGTTGACGAGGGGATTGCATCATCCTTGAACACATGTTCTAGATTGATCCGTAGACGTATATCTTCGAGAATGAAGTCCTTAGTGGACATGTGGGGATTGGATCATCCCTGGACTTCAGTCCTAAAGAGAGCCGTAGACGTATGTCTCCGAGAATGAAGTCCCTAGTGGACAGGTGGGGATTGTATCATCCCTGGACTTCTGTCCTAAACAGAACCGTAGACAGATGTCTCCGAGAATGTGGTTCCTATTGGACAAGGGGATTGTATCATCCCTGGACACATGTCCTAAAAGAGACACGTAGACATATGTCTCCGAGAAAGTGGTCCCTAGTGGATGTGATAGGACTGCATCGTCCCTGAGCGTTTGGTTCAAAATGTATGTACGTGATAGGATTGCATCGTCCTTGGACTTATGTCCTAAAGTGATAAGGACTAATCATCCTGTAAATAGATTGGGATTGCCTCGTCCCTAGACATGGTGAGATGTCTTAAAGTGATAAGGACTAATCATCCTGTAAATAGATTGGGATTGCCTCGTCCCTAGACATGGTGAGATGTCTTAAAGTGATAAGGACTAATCATCCTGTAAATAGATTGGGATTGCCTCGTCCCTAGACATGGTGAGATGTCTTAAAGTGATAAGGACTAATCATCCTGTAAATAGATTGGGATTTCCTCGTCCCTAGACATGGTGAGATGTCTTAAAGTGATAAGGACTAATCATCCTGTAAATAGATTGGGATTTCCTCGTCCCTAGACATGGTGAGATGTCTTAAAGTGATAAGGACTAATCATCCTGTAAATAGATTGGGATTGCCTCATCCCTAGACATGGTGAGGTGTCTTAAAGTGATAAGGATTGATCATCTTGTAAGTTGATATGGATTGCATCATCCATAGACATGAGAGATGTCTTAAACCGAGAGGGACTGATCATCCCGTAAGCGGATCAGGATTGTATCATCCTTGGACCTATGTCCTAAAGTGAGAGGGATTGATCATCCCGTAATTGGATCTTGTGTGTTGCAGGGTATGCTGCTATTGTGTATACTTATATTGATGAGGATACTTGTATTGATGATATGTATACTTGTATTGATGAGGATACTTGTATTGATGATGTGTATACTTGTATTGATGAGGATACTTGTATTGATGATGTGTATACTTGTATTGATGAGGATACTTGAATTAATGATATTTATACTTGTATTGATGTTATTGTTGATCGTGATGATCTAGATGACGATGTTGTTGATCGTGATGATCTAGATGACGATGCTGCTGATCGTGATGATCTAGATGACGATTCTGCTGATCGTGATGATCTAGATGACGATGCTGATGATCATGTGATGACGATGCTGATGATCGTGTGATGACGATGCTGATGATCGTGTGATGACGATGTTGATGATCGTGTGATGACGATGCTAATGATCGTGTGATGACGATGCTGATGATCGTGAGATCACGATGCTGATGATCGTGAGGATCCAGATGTTGATGTTGCTGTAGCTGTTCGAGTGCTGCAGAAGATAAAGACTCAGTACTGAAGATGTTGATGTTCCAGTATTGAAGATGTTCCAGTAAATGCTTGAGTTACTGATGATGTTGAGAAAGCTTCCAATGATTTATAGATGTATCATGTATGATGTTGATGACTCCTTGCTCGTGCAGATGCTGTTATAATATCCTTCTCGTTAAGGGGGAGTGTTGAGATATTGTAACTTCAAAGAATATTATATTTGTACTTTATTATTCTGGAGATGTTTCATTCCTCCTTGAAGATCTTATTGTATATCTGGAGATGTTTATTCCTTCATCAGATTGTGGCAACTTGGGTTATTAGACTTCCCTAGTGGGGGTCGGCCCTGTATATGTTATGTGGGTCAAAGGGTTATTAGACCACCCTAGAGGGGTCGGCCCAGTCAGTTGCAGTGGGGTATTTAACCCATTGGTTAAATACGAGCCTACATGTCTTGTGTAAAAGACAAGTCGGAGTAGTGTATAAATAGAGGAGGTGTATTCCTCATTTGATACACACTCACTCGAGAGTAGCGCACTTGTGGAGGAGAGGTCTGCTATGGTGGAGGAGGAGATCATGTCTTTGGTTTGCATCTTTGTATATTGCTGGTCATCTATATTGAGGAAGCTTTACTGGGTTTTCTACCCCATGAGGGTTTCCCAGGATAAATTTGTGTCTCTTGTGTTTATGTTGTGCTTGTTGTTTCTTCAGTGATCCTATATATGCTATTATTGTGAAATGGAATGTAATGCTGCTATTTTCTGTCTTAGCATATTAAATCTTAACATGTTGCTCTATGCTTAGGGGACCAATAATAATTTCGAACCACCCCCATTTTTTATTAAGACCTCATTTTCAAATAAACTTCAACATTTCTTAAGATGAAATGGGTAATCATCATTAACACCATTGTTATTATCAATAACATTTTAGAAAAAGTGAAGTATCTATTTAAAACATAATTTTACATTTTTAATAAATTTGTTAAATCGTGATTCTAGATATGAAGACATATTTACAAATTAATTTTGTATTTTATAAATTTTGAAAAGACCAAGAAAAATTAATTTCAAAACCATTAATTTATAATTATACATCTATCATGTAGAGAAAAATCACCATAAAGAATAAGTACATAATTTTAAAAATAAAATAAAGATTCTATTGATAAAAATAAAATAAAATAAAAACAACAAAAAGAGTTAAAAATATATTTAATAGAGAAACATATCAATCAAAATATAAAAGTAAAAATAAAATAGAAATAAATAAATACATTTAACAAGTGGAATTTGAAAAACAATGAAATTAAATTAACTCATAAATGATAACCAACAAAAATTCCTTGCAATAATAATAAAAACAATTTTGAAAAAAAAGTACACAATTGATGTAGCTTAAGGTTATAACATATATTTCATTAAACTTGGAAAAAATCTATTACAAGGACTTAATCCACATTGAGTTTTATGTAGATCTCTAAATATATATTCCATTAAATCTAGAAAAATCAACTCAAAGAACTATTCCATAAAATTTGGAAGAGTTAATCTAGTGAATTATTTCCTCAATTAATGTTTTTTAGTTAGTTCATGTAAAACTTTAGTATCCATGCATTCAAAAGGAAATATTAAATCTCAATTAGAACTAGATGGGTAGGACATAAATCATGATGAATCTATGAATAACACTAATTTTCTAAATGTTAAGATCTTTGAGACATTGAAATATATTATATAGGAATAATCCAATGAAGTTGCACACATAATTACATATTATAATACTGCAAAACATTCTTTATCTATATTTGAGGTGATCGAAGTAGTAGAAAGATTTATACCATCAAATTATGTTATATACAAAAATAAGATAGCACAAATGGAAGGTAAAACATGAGGACTTCATCAACAATAAGTTATTTGTAAATCACCATATCAAGTTAAGATAAAATAACATAAAAATACTGTTAGTAATATCTTGAAACCAACCAATAACCATGAACATGTAAAACATGGGACTGCTAAGTACAACAGTATTAATACACAATAGGAGTGTGAAAGCAGCTATTATATTAAATCAATCGGAGCTAAAGTCATATTAGTAATAATGTTTGATAACCAAGTATGATATTATAGTTGTAGATGATAGACCAAACTCAACGTTTGAATTTGATGCATAACGACTCCAAGTTCCCCCTTTCCTGCAACCTCAAGGTGTGGTGTTGATGATCAAACAGTGGTGTTGTGAGGATCTCATGACTGGAGGGAGGGTGCCTCATTTGCATTGTCTAAATTGAAAAAAGTCTACTAAAAGCTTAGTAATATGTTTTTTGTGTTAAATTTCCTACCTCTTAGTGCCTTAAATAGGAAGAACAAGGGAGGAAGTGATCATTCAATAGTGGTGGAGGTGGTCTAAGAAAGAAAGATATGAGCCTATCTCTTAAATCTCTCGTGTATATTAATGCTAGGCATTGTTACTTTGGGTATTTAAAGAAGGTTGGGTTCCATTAATCTATCTCCACTCAAGCCAAGTTCATCAACTAAGAGTGCTCAAATGAAGATTCAAGTCAATCCATTATGATGGGCAGTGTCACAAACTGAAATAAACAAGTGGCTTCTAATAGCCAACTAACACGGACAAGTGAACATTGGAGGCAACTAGGTCTTCAAAGAGCGGTACATAAGGAAGCATGGGACTATCAATCTCTCATTGTCAACATTGTTGATTTTGCAAAACTAATAACTTGATGTAATAGTTCCAACCAACCAAAGAAAAAACCATGTTTGAGCATTACTTTCACCAACAGAAGAAAATGATTATGAATTTTAAATGTATTGGATAAAAGATAGATGTTGAAACACATTTTTCATGAACTTTAGTCGAACTTTGTATATGTCCCCATGTTCTTTGATTATTAATGATTTAAAGTAACTACAAATAAGCTATCAATTAAGATATTGATATTCAAGATTAAGTGTGTATTAAAAGTCATTCATCTATGACATGTGATTCTCCCATCTCATGACTAATCCAGGGAACTATTTAATTAGAAATTTTGTATTACTTCTAGTAGAACTTTAGTATTCAACCATTCAAAAGAAAATATTGTCTCAATTAGAATTAGATGGGTAGGCCATAAATAATTATACATGTATGAATATCCTTAATTTGTTAAATGTTAAGAATGGTGAGATAATGAGATATATTATATAGAAATAATCCAATGAAACAATAAACATATTAATTTCATGCTATGTTGCAAGCGGTTCTCTATCTAATATATTCAAGGCAAGCAAGAGTTTGAAGTCATTCATCCATGACCCATCTCCCAAATTTTGAATGAATAATCGACTTAACACTCATTATCAAGAAATTCTAAGATTTTTTTAGAAAAAAACGCATCATACTAGTTTATATGTAGTTTTACTTCAAAATTTATGTATCACATTTATTATCTCATATTCATGCATATAATTAATTAAAATTCAATAAAATAACTCCGTTCCTTGTTGGCATATATGGGATGATTTCAATTTATTTAAAAGTACAACTTTAGAAAAAGTTATCATTCGACAATGAAATCAAATGCCTTATAGTTCAGAAAGTTTTAAAACATAATCCGTCTATGGCACATCTCGAATGACTCCGAATAGTCCACTTAAAACTAATTATGAATTAAATTATTTTTTAGAAATGCAACTTCATTTACAATAGAATTTCATTTCAAAATTAGATTTCACATTTATAGATTCATATTTAATGCATATTATAGGCAATTAAGTGATTGTGCCTTATTGGTTTACAATATGACATGATTGCAATTACAAATAGTAATTGATTTAAGTATACAAATTTATGTAAAGTTTTGGATTGATAAGTAGTTCAAAAGGTTAAATTGAATCACCTTGACCCATTTCCTATTAATTTAGCATGAATAGTCCACTTAGCATTTATTTTCAAGTAGACGATTCTAATTTTTTAGTAAGAATTTCATCATTATTTCAAAATATAATTTTATTTTTTTATACACAAGTATTAATGCATATAAGTAAATAAAAATCAACAAATAACTTTGTGCCTCGATGGCTTGAATGAGATTATTTTAATTACAAATCCTTCATTTAGCAATACGATTTTTTTTAAAGTATACAAAATAAAAAAAATTGTGCAATGCAACAAAGTCAATGCAAAAGCAATTTTAAAGAATAATAAAAATGTATATTAATATAACTATCAATTCCAATATATTTCAAAGAAATATAAAATCGTACAAATTGATTCACCAAAAAGTATGTCCAAGCCATATTGAAAAATTGAAATATACTTGGGATCAAATTTCTGAAGAAAAAAAAACAACTTCATCTACTATAATTAAGTTGATGTTCTATTGAACATACTAATGTACTCACGTTTCTCTTTGATACACTGAAGTGTCTTAAGAAAGGGGAATGAAACTTGCATAAGCCAAGTATCTTGTTCTTCTCCTATATAGACCTTTATCAAGATATGTTTTGACCAATATCCAACAAATTGAGAAGTAGGATTTGATGTATTTATTAACAATACATTTGATTCTCCGTATTAATCTCCATACTGGGACCACACATCGCTCAACATTTTCTCATAAAATTGTATTGTACTCCCTGCTTTGAATTTTGTTTGCAAACGACAATGGGACCTATCCCATGTGAATCCAAAGTCCCTTATATCAATATTTGATTTTTCATGTGTGAGATGTACTTGTCAATGACATTTAATGTCCATATTGCAACATCATAATTTGGTTTTCTTTGAATATGACAATTTGGTTCATCTCTAGTGTATGATGATAAGAACACTCCTTCCATTTCAAAGATCAACAACACCTTTCGATTGATATTAATTCCCATCTGAACTGCAACCACATATGTGACATTAACTTCAAAACATAATATTTAAAAACATTTTAAAAAATAATGTAATTCCTATTTATTATCATTTTTTCCATTTGTATACAAATGGAACTGTACAAGGAGTGAACAAATTAATGATATGTTAACAAATACACCAATCTAATACTTTTATTTTATCTTTATTGAATAAGTCTTACATGCATACATTGAACCATCATTCAAATCATTTATTTTATTTTTATAATAATTAGTGAAACTACAATTGGAAAATATAATTACAAGATCTACCTTACCTTCACTCCACGTTGCAGAGGATCTACCTTGTCTCCTATAGAAAATGCAGAAGAGACATTTGAATGTTGGCTCATAGGGGAATGTTAACTTAGTCTTGTTCATAGGGGAATGTTAACTCCGCTTTTAGATCTTCAAGAGAGATTCACGCACAAGATTGGCTCACAGGGGAATGTTAACTTAGTCTTGCTTACACCAAGGATATTTGCATAGGTTAGTTCTCCTAGATTTTCCAAAATCGAAATGTCATCGAAGATTAAAACCAGACGCCAAGATCTAAGTTCAGAATAAGATGCCAAGATTGGATTTCAGAATGCTATGAGTTGACACTAAAAACAAACGCCCAAGTCTAAAATTCGAATGCTATGGATTATTAAAGTCAAACGCTAAGATTCCAGCTCAAGAAGTGATGAGTTAAGACTGTACTAAACGCCAAATCGGGGTATGAATACCATGAATTTTAATTTCAAAAACATCAAGATTCATACTCAGGAAGTCATGATTTGAGCTAAAATAACGCCAAGTCTAGGTTTTGAATATCATGAATCTTTAAAATTCATAAGCCAATCACTCGGATCTATGATAAAAGTCAAAATTCGATTTTTGAGAATTCGAGTAGATCCATAATAAACCTTACTACATACAGAGTTCGTATTACTCGATACCTTGACAATTTCTAAAATTATATATATACAAATTAATAGCGTTATTGATTACGCAGAATAATATATATCCTGATAGAAACAACCATAGAGCTTAAATACTGATAAACAAAACTGAAGAACTTAAAGAACTAATTAAATTCAACTCATAAGATCTGGATGCGCCCTTCTAAATCGAAATAGACTCACACAGTATTATCAAAACTGAAGAACTTAAAGAACTATTTAAATTCAACTTATGAGATCTGGATACGCCCTTCTAAATCGAAATAGACTCACACAGTAATCTAATAAGCATACAATTAAAAACAGAGTATAAGGGAAAACAATAGATTCATTCATATTCCTAAGTCCGATTCTCCAGCTAAATATCTAGGAATCCATATTTATAAAAAGTATAATTAAACACAAAGTTTCCACACATAAAAATTGGATCGACTCATATAATTTCTTTTAAAATAGAACTGAAACATCTTTTCTAATACCGAAAAAATAAAACAGCATAAGAAACATTAAACTTGATTAGATTGCCGAATTCAAGGTGGGTAGACCGTTGTAGTCCCCACTGGTTCAGCTATCTGATCTGACTCAAATTGATGAAGATATCGACAACCCCTCGGTTGACCACCCTACCATATCGGGGTTACTCTCCTTCACCCCAAACCCCCGAGCTAATAGGGTCGTAAGAACACACAGTGCAAGCTTTCTGGTGGGATTCTCCAATCCTCGGAAAGCTAAACCCAACTCACAAGAATTCACAAGATTAATTCTCGATTTCGGTGCCCATCCAGCACTAGGGAGTAAGAGATGTTTTTCTCCTTCTTCTCCCTTATTTTATAGTCAAAGTCTGTGTGCCATGTGTCTGTCCATGTACATAATTTAATTTAATATTTTATTAACAATTAATCTCAAATTACAAGTGTCTCTTCATCTCAAGTGTGCACCTAATTCCCTAAATCAGTGGGAGTTAGGTGTAGTAGAGTCCTTCTTATGTTTTGGTTCTTAATTAGTTTACTTAATATCTATTAGTTAGACTTAAAACTTTCTATATTCCTTTCTTTTCTAATTACTAAAATAGAATTAGAAGATTTTACTAAAATTCTAATCTATTTTAAATCTCTTCTTTATAAAATTTAAAAGAATAAAAGTAAGAATTAAAATATCTCTTTTCTAAAAATTCTAATCTAAATTAAACTTTTTCTTTTTAATAATGATAAAATCAATTAACTAGATTTTAATCTTTTTCAAAACTTTTCAAAATAGTAAAATCAATCAAGATAAAGTAATTCAAATTAATAAAATTAATTAAAATAAAATAATCGAAAAATAATAAAATCAATTAAAAATAAGATCTTATTCTTTTATTAACAATTCATTTCAAATCCTTTTTCAAAATAATAAAATCAATTAAAATAAAACTTTCAATAAAATAATTCTTTTATTCATAATTTAATCTAACTCCGATACAATTTAAATTCTCTTCTTTCCCCAAAAAGTAACAAAAAAATTGAAAAATAAAATAAATGAATAAAAAATATTGTTTTCAATACATTCTCCTTTATTTCAATTTTTCTTCTTTTTCCAAATAAAAAGAATAAAAATATTTCTTTTAAAATTACCCTTTAATTCAAAATACTTAATTGATTTATTTAGTGTAATTCCAATTTGTAGACTTGGTTAAATAACCTCTTCTTATTCTTGTCTAGGTACCTCTTCGGCGGGCCCTTCCAACAATTTCATTTCTTTCTTCTTGTGAGGAGAATTGTGTAGCGATCGGGGAATCTTTACCTCGATCTCTCGACTACACTTCTTGGAGACTAAGGGCCGCTGAGGGATAAGGCTCTCCTTATCGCGCGCCCCTCAACTCTCGTACGCGACCAAGTCGGTATGGCCTCGCCCGTACGGCACATGCTTCCCCAGGCCAGCTCGCAAGCTTCCGACCCGTGCGTCGATTGCTAATTCGGGGTTGACAGTCTGTCGTCGTACCCCTATGTGTTCTTTCCGTTCTTACGACCCCTAAAATTCCATTATGGGTCAGTCGATAAATCGTCTTACCTGCCACTGCACACACACACACTCAGGCACACACATTAAATAGCGCTGCACTATCAAATCATTTCATCATTCATTATCATAGTATCTCAGTCAGTCGAGCAACTATTTCATTTATAAAATATTTTCATTCAATCATTTCTATAAAGTAATATTCAATCATTTTGTAATTCTTCATTCTAACGTATGTCATTCAATCACTTTCATAAAATAATATTCAATGTAAATTTCATGGTTCGTGTTTTATTTAGTCAGTTCACTTCAATATTAGTGTCTTCATTAGTTTAATCAGTTAAAGTACCAAGGCGGGCATTACAGATGGTATTCCTCTTCTGAATAAACAACTTCTCCCAACATCAATTCATAAAACACATCTTCAAAGCATGCATCCTTTAGATATTACTTTCCCAAAACTTCATGGTTGTGGGGTACAATATTCATTATCGTCCCTAGAACTACAGTTTGTTGTGGGGGTGATCTAGATAACAAATATGTCACTTTGTTTGTAATTCATTTCTTGTACTTGATTAATAGATGGAACTGTTGTATAAATCTAATACACATAGAATTCCTTGCATACCATAGTTTTAGTACATCTCTGCAAATACTAAAGTGGTTGGTGTTTAGTGTGGATCACAACCTCCTTCCCCAAAGAGAGTGTTCATGTTTATTCATTTCTTGTACCCCCTCACTGGACTCTCATCCATTGTTAGTTCTCAATATCTTAACCATTGGTTGGCTAACTCTTCTTACTTGTTGAGTTTCTTCAACTCTTGTAATCTTCCTCCATTTCTTCCCTCATCGATGACCTCCCTCTGCAATTCCTCACTCTTCTCCTTAACTAAACACATACAATTAAGCCAACATATGTCTATGATATTTTCCTTTCTTAGAGCATGTTCAACCCTCTCGCTATTTCTTGCTTCACCCGTGATATTGTCTCTTCTATGCCCTCAACATTATCAAAACCACTCCAACCACCCCCTTGGTGCAAGGTTTTGACGTTGCCATACTAATGGGTTTAGAAGGTAACATACATCACTAGTATTTTGATCCATGTTAATATTTTTGTCACCAATCTTATCCTTGTGCCCCACTTCAACTCTTCCTCCACCTTTGAATATCATTAGAATTCTTCTACAACAAACTCCTCTACCATTGTTCTCACCCAAAAATCCATTGCTTGGGTTATCAGGCGATCTAATTGCCAAAGCATAATTAGGTTCTAAATATTCCACTCCACTATATTCTCCATCTTCTAAATGTATTCCAGCGCCTCTTCACTCGGTTGTAACCATTGATAGAGACTCATTGGGATGTCCACTTACAAGATCTTATACTCATCTGTAGTAGCATTGCCATACAAAACTATCTATCTACAATCTTAAATATACTACCCTCACAACTCATCTTCATATTTAATGAAAACTCTAAAATGTGTTTCAAACCACTCAACTAACCATGATTTCAAAAACCCCTCTCTCATCTTGTGACAACTCCTCCCTAATGAAAGTCAAAGCCAAGGACAGGTGGAAAAATGATGCTAAAAAACATTATCAACCATCTACCTAGTGATGGTGTATGGTTCATAGCGAGTGGTTTGATCAACCTATTGGGTCTTGTAAGTTGTTTTTTTGCGAAATAACACCTTGGTACCAAGCTTGTGATGTTGAACCTGATAGTGATCATGTCATTTATTGTGCTTGCCACAACTTTGATATAGGATGTCATCTACCAGTCATTAAATGTGCTAAATTCGTTTCAAACCCAATTTGTTTGTTTGCTTTATATGAGCATGGGAATATACTTGTGTTGATGTAATGGGAAAAGCTACATCAACTAGGGCCAATCATTAGAACCCTAATCACACCTAGAAGGGGATATGCCTAAGAGGTTTATGAAGAGTTCTATTATAGCTATGTGAAACATAAATCGCACTATCATCCTATGTAAATGAATGTTTTGAGTTGTACATTGTCAGGATATGTACGATCATCATGAAGACTACCTTGGCATGTACCACATTGCTCTATCATGTCCATCATGGAACAAAGGCAAGGCCAAAAGATAGTCAAGAACCTATTGTGCCTATCATGTACTATGGTCTTTGGTAATCCAAAGTCAACCCACACATTCTTCATGAAGAGCTTAGCAATACCTTCTATTGTAATGCTCTTCTTAAAGGGGTGCCAAAATTGCCATCTTGGATAACTTATAAAAAACAACAAACACACACTCATGCCCATGCTTGGTTGAGAACAATAGTCACGAAGTCCATGGAGATTATCTCCAAAGGTTTATCAATAGCAAGAATTGAGTGAACATCATTTTCTTCTTAATCATTGGCTTGGCAATGGCATAGATAATCCATTATATGATGTATGCATTAATCTCCGTGGAGCTTGGGCTAATAGAAGTACTTTGGCAGGTCTAGAACTATCTGAAAATTCCTTGCCACCGAACTAGAATGTCCCTCCCAAATTACCTTCTCATGTTCCATTTAAGGAATACAAAAATGGTCTAGATGGCATGGAATTACATCCTATAGGTGAAATTGAGAAAATGTTTTCTTACAACCATTTCTTTATATGTATCAACAAAGTGAGAATCAATGCCATACAATGGGGTCCAATCTAAAGTATCATGTCCACAAGAGTTTAGCAATTGGTCAATGCAATAATTGATGATGGACCACTTTTGGTCATGGTCATTCCACAATTTTCCCCGTGTCTACATAAATTGGATAGCTTGTGGTCGATGTGTATAATTGTCTACTTTCCCAGAATGCAGTGCTTAGATAATCATAAGCATTTAGAAATGGAGTAGAGCTCCTTTATATATGTGGGATATTTAATGGAAACTATGTTTTTCTATGGTAGGAAACCATATGTCATGATGGGCAAGGACACCATCAATTGCATGCTTTTAAGTGTCTATCTCAATCTCAAATGACTACTACAAATTAATGTTGAATGTCGAATATCATAAGGTAGAATAGTAAAACCCTATTCAACAAACTATCTCCCTACCTTTAGTCTTGGCATCATACTTTGGGTAATACCTTTATTCTTATAGGGATTGAATATGCCACCACTAGACTACACCGGACCTTTCTTAACACCTACGAGGACCTTGATCTTCCAAATAGAGCCAACAAATTGTTATGTTATCAAGTAGTTTTCGTATGGTAGTTTTCCATCTAACACAACCACATTGTCATCAAATACATTGCACCATGAAGGAAATCTAACTCAAGTTAACTTTCCTTCTAACAACGTTGCATGGTGAATGAAAGCTAACGTGGGTTAACTTTCATATGGTAGTTTCTCATCTAACAAAACCACGTTGTCATCAAATACATTACACCATGAAGGAAATCTAACTTGGGTTAGCTTTCCTTCTAACAACATTGCACAATGAATGAAAGCTAATGTCTGTTAGCTTCATGTGATGGTTTTCCATCTAACACAACCACATTGTCATCAAATGCATTGCACCATGAAGGAAATCTAACTCAGGTAGTTTTCATTCTAACAAAATTGCATGGTGAATGAAATCTAATGCGGGTTAGCTTTCATGCGGTAGTTTTTCATTTAACACAACCACATTGTCATCAAATACATTGCACCTTGAAGGAAATATAACTCGAGTTAGTTTTCCTTCTAACAACATTGCACAGTGACTGAAAGCTAATGCGTGTTAGCTTTCATGTGGTGGTTTTCCATCTAACACGATCACATTGCATCATGAAGAAAATCTAACTCAAGTTAGCTTTCCTTCTAACGACATTGCACTGTAAATAAAAGCTAATGCACCCTGACAATATATTACATTGTCATCAAATACATTGCACCATGAAGGAAATCTAACTCGGGTTAACTTTCCCTTCAATAACATTGCATGATGAAAACTAACGCAGGTTAGCTCTCATGTGGTAGTTTTCCCTCTAACACAACCATAATGTCATTAAATACATTACACCATGAAACAAATCTATCTCGAGTTAGCTTTCCTTCTAACAAAATTGGACGATGAATGAAAGCTAATGCGTGTTATCTTTCATGTGGTAGTTTTCCATCTAACAAAACCACATTGTCATCAAATACATTGCATCATTAAGAAAATCTAACTCGGGTTAGCTTTCCTTCTAACAACATTGCACAATGAATTAAAGTTAATGCACCATGACAATGTATTACATTGTCATCAAATACATTGCACCATCAAGGAAATCTAACTCATGCTAGCATTCCTTCTAACAACATTGCACAATGAATGAAAGCTAATGCATGTTAGCTTTCATGTGGTAGTTTTCCATCTAACACAACCACATTGTCATCAAATACATTGCACCATGAAGGAAATCTAACTCGGGTTAGCTTTCCTCCTAACAACATTGCACGGTGAATGAAAGCTAATGCATGTTAGCTTTCATGTGGTAGTTTTCCATCCAATACAACCACATTGTCATCAAATACATTACACCATGAAGGAAATCTAACTCAAGTTAGCTTTCCTTCTAACGACATTGCATAGTGAAGGAAAGCTAACGCGTGTTAGCTTTCATATGGTAGTGTTTCATCTAACACAACCACATTGTCATCAAATACATTGCACCATGAAGAAAATCTAGCTCAAGTTAGCTTTCCTTCTAACAACAATGCACAGTGAATGAAAGCTAATGTGTGTTAGCTTTCATATGGTAGTTTTCTATTTAACACAACCACATTGGCATCAAATACATTGCACCATGAAGGAAATCTAACTCGGGTTAGCTTTCCTTCTAACAACATTGCACAACGAATGAAGGCTAATGCTTGTTAGATTTCATATGGTAGATTTCCATCTAACACAACCACATTGTCATCAAATGCATTGCATCTTGAAGGAAATCTATCTCAGGTTAGCTTTCCTTCCAACAAAATTGCACGGTGAATGAAAGCTAACACATGTTAGCTTTCATATGGTAGTTTTCCATCTAACACAACCACATTGTCATCAAATACATTGCACCATGAAGGAAATCTAACTCGAGTTAGCTTTCCTTCCAACAACATTGCACGGTGAATGAAAGTTAACACTCCTTGATTTTTGTGGCACTGTAGGAAAAAATATGTACTATCCCTGAATGGATTTAGAAAGAGAGATGAAACTTGCCATAAGTCGATAGCCAAGGCTTCGATGGAAAAATCGTCAATTCTGTCGAAATCTTGACATCAAAGTACTACTGTGGACACCCCTCTCTAGTGTCTTGATAGTCCAAACGTTGTCCTTTTTAACGGTTTTCGCAACTAGGGTTTTGCTAAGTAACATGCAATGCAATTTCTACATTATAGGATAAAATTTTGAAAAATGTGTCAAGCAAGGGTGTGGGAATAGTGGTCATCTCGCCCTAGCCCAAAGACACCTACAAGAGGTAACGAAAAGCAATTCCATTGCTCGATTTTTTTTTATGCCCTCGGTTGAAATTTTCCAAGTGTCCCTAAATGGATTTGGGAAGTGATTTTACACTCTCCATAACTTGGTAACCAGGGCTCGGATGGAAAAACCGTTAGTTTCATTGGAATCATGACATTGAAATACCGCTTGGGACAGCCCTCTCAAGTGACTTCATGGACTGAACGTTGTCTAATTTGAGGGTTTTCGCAACTAGGGTCTTGCTAAGTAGCATGCAATGCAATTTCTATATTATAGGCTAAGATTTTGAGATATGTGTCGAGCATAGGTGTGGGAATCGTAGTCATCTCACCCTAGCCCAAACACACCTATAGGAGGTAACAAAACTCAATTTCGGTCCTCGGTTTATTTTTTATGCCCTCAATTGAAATTTATAAGTATCCCTGAATGGCTTTAAGATGGGGCTCGGATGGACAAACTGTTAGTTCCATTTGAATTGTGACATCGGAGTACCACTAGAGACACCCCTCTCCAGTGACTTCAAGGATCAAACGTTGTCTATTTTGATGGTTTTCGCAACTAGGGTTTTGCTAAGTAACATGCAATGCAATTTATGCATTATAGGATAAGATTTTGAAAAATGTGTCGAGTGTTGAGATATTGTAACTTCAAAGAATATTATATTTGTACTTTATTATTCTGGAGATGTTTCATTCCTCCTTGAAGATCTTATTGTATATCCGGATATGTTTATTCCTCCGTCGGAATGTGGTAACTTGGGTTATTAGACTTCCCTAGTGGGGGTCGGCCCTGTATGTGTTATGTGGGTCAAAGGGTTATTAGACCACCCTAGAGGGGTCGGCCTAGTCAGTTGTAGTGGGGTATTTAACCCACTGGTTAAATACGAGCCTACATGATTTGTGTAAAAGACAAGTCGGAGTAGTGTATAAATAGAGGAGGTGTATTCCTCATTTGACACACACTCACTCACTTGAGAGTGGTGCACTTGTGAAGGAGAGGTCTGCTATGGAGAAGGAGGAGCTTATGCTCAGGGTTACATCTTTGTATATTGCTGATCATCTATATTGAGGAAGATTTACTGGGTTTTCTACCCCATGAGGGTTTCCCAGGATAAATTTGTGTCTCTTGTGTTTATGTTGTGCTTGTTGTTTCTTTAGTGATCCTGTATATGCTATTATTGTGAAATGGAATGCAATGCTGCTATTTTCTATCTTAGCATATTAAATCTTAACATGGTATCAGAGCTAACCTGAAGGAAGGCAATGTATGGCACTTATGACACTTGCTTTACTTACGACAGGTAGTACACAGATTGTACTATCTCAGGAAACTGTTTCAGAGGCCAAAGTTGAACCAGTGACATGTGGCACGCCGTACAAGTTCGCTCTCCTGTTTTATCCCATAAACAGGTCACGTTGCGACACTTGGCATAAATCTCTCTTAGAAAATCCAATTGAGGTCAGACCTGTCGAGATGGAAAGATGACAGGTCAGGCTACCACAGAAAAAGTTTTCAGACCCTGTGGAGCGAAAAGTTCGGAGTTACAGCAGAAACAATCAGGTACATATTTCTGTCAAAACAAAATTATTTTTGGAGCACCTTCATTCATGGCTTCCGGAATTTAGGGTTTCGGAGAAAGTTAGAATTTTTGGAATCGGAATCCACGGCTGAATGCTACTCAGGAAAATCAAAATTTAGAGACCAAGATAGAATTTTTTGGTTGGGTAGAAGACCGGGCTTGATCAAACCCCAGTTCGGGATTTTGATCGGAAAGATGGAAAATTAGGGCTTCATCAAAAGTTGGAATTTTTGAAGTCTGTAACCACGGCTGGAAGCTCCTCAGAAAAATAAGAGTTTAGAGCCTTGGATCAAACCTTTTGATTGGACAGAAGGGTGGGCTTCATCAAACCCTAGTAACAGTATGAATGCATGTGAATGATCGAAGACATTCATTGATTAGGGCTATATGATTGTACTAATGCATTATGGTGTTGTGTGAGGATGATGTTGTCTGCTAACAAGATACAGGTACATCACAAAAGACAAATCAAGTTCCATGACCATGACAACATGAAGACAAAGACTCATCCATAATCTTTGTTCTACTTACGAGGTATGTATGACTTTGTTATATTATGCTTCACCTATGAGACATGCAGGTTCTAGCTCAGTATCTCTAAATCATTGAAGAGATTGTTTAGGTATGTTGTACATAACTAAGCAGGTATACTAATCCAGGTATGTTTTCTTATGTCAAGTTAGAATCTTACCTTGTGTTAGTATCCCTTATATAAGTATACTTGGTATGATTGGTTATGCTTATTCATAAAGTCAGTAATCAAGGGTTTATGCATATTATGTCTCTTGTCTTGATGATTTAATTAACCAGAAGAGTACTATGATCAAACAAGAATATGCATGAGTCAAAGAAGACTTCCTTGAAACCCTGAATACTAATGATCATGACTATACATATTCAAGATTATTTAGAATTAGAATGTTTTGAGAATATACTAATGAATGTATGTTTGTGTATGAGATCATGAGGATGACACTAGTGCACACTTGAGCATGCACAGTGGTACATAATGAATAGAAGTTCAAAAGACATATAGAAGATCAAGCGGGAGGAAACCACACAAACATAAAAGATAAGTATTTGAGTTGTTATTTGAAATAGTAAATGATATTGCTTGTATGCATATTTGTATTCCTAGAATATATCATGTTGAGTGTACACAGTCATAGAGCATTGAACAGTATACTACTAATATGCATATGATTGGTAAGTTGGACAAACATTCCATTGTTGCTTGTCTAGAATGAAACCTCTTTGCTGACATGCTGAGAGCTGTGCACACTCTCGATAGTATGTTCTGGTAGAGATGGAAGGCATCTAGATAGCCACTGTATGCATACAGGATATGGGAAAGTGTTGTGCCAAAGTATTGGTCAAAATAGTTGCATAACTATGTAAATGATATCTGTATGCATAATAGGTTATCATGTCAATATGATTTGATGATTATGAAGTATTACTAATCATTTACTTAATTTTGAATTTTAGGAAAGATCATGATGAATGATGAACACTGAACAAGCGATGGATGTTCAACAAAAGATTTACAAATCAAACACACTATAGAAGGCTTGTGGCTAGAAGATTCTCTTAGAAAGAGGAAGAGAATTATGATGAGATGTTTGCTCCAAGTGGCTAGATAAGACCATTCTCTTAATGGTGTAATTAAAGAAGAAGTGTGAATCAGGTTCTGTATGGGTTCCCAGGATCGATAATCAATTGATGAGATTAATGATCACCATGGGTGATGTGGATCTCAACCTTTACTACAAGGTTGAATATGGTTTCTCTACACAGATGTTGATTGGGCAGAAATTGTATCAGACAGGAAGAGCACATCGAGAGGATGTTACTGTCTGGGATTAGCCATGATCTCATGGTTTAGAAGGAAGCAATCTAGTGTGGCTCTCAGCACAAGCGGAATATATGGCTGCTTTCTCTGCTAGTTGTGAAGCGGTATGGCTTTAGAATGGACCCAACTGTGATCCTATGTGACAAACAGAGTTGTACCAAAATGGCAGAGAATCCAATATTCCATGATAAGTCAAAGCACATAGAGATCTGACATTTCTATATACAAGATATGGTGCAGAAAAGAATTAAAGTTTGAATTTGTAACAAGTTACCGATGTACTAACCAAACCCCTACCTCTAGTAAAGTTTTCCGAGACAAACTTAAAATAGTTCAAAAGGACCCTCCTCGAAAGGGGGAGCGATGTGATCACTTATGATGAGATTGCCCGCATCGACAGTGAGGTCGATGATATGGATACCTATATTGGTGATGCCGACAGAGAGGTTGGTGGATGGTACTTAGACAGGGTCTAAGGTGACAAGGGGATTGCATCATCCTTGAACACATGTTCTAAAAGAGAGCCGTAGACGTATGTCTTCGAGAATGAAGTCCTTGGTGGACATGAGGGGATTGGATCATCCCTGGACTTCAGTCCTAAAGAGAGCCGTAGACGTATGTCTTCGAGAATGAAGTCCTTGGTGGACATGAGGGGATTGGATCATCCCTGGACTTCAATCCTAAAAGATAGTCGTAGACGTATGTCTTCGAGAATGAAGTCCTTGGTGGACATGAGGGGATTGGATCATCCCTGGACTTCATTCCTAAAGAGAGCCGTAGACATATGTCTTCGAGAATGAAGTCCTTGGTGGACATGAGGGGATTGGATCATCCCTGGACTTCAGCCCTAAAGAGAGTCGTAGACGTATGTCTTCGAGAATGAAGTCCTTGGTGGACATGTGAGGATTGAATCATCCTTGGATTTCAGTCCTAAAGTGAGCCGTAGACTGGGTCTCCGAGAATCTAGTCTTGAATGAATAGGAAGGGGATTGTATCTTCCCTGGACTTTGGTCCCAGAATTGATCTGTAGATTGATGTCTCCGAGAATTGAAGATAGGACTGCATCGTCCCTGGACCTCAGTTCAAAATGTACGTGATGGGATTGCATCGTCCCTAGACATGAGACTTGTCTTAAAGTGATAAGGACTAATCATCCTATAAGTAGATTGGGATTGCATCGTCCCTAGACATGGTGAGGTGTCTTAAAGTGATAAGGACTAATCATCCTGTAAGTAGATTGGGATTGCATCATCCCTAGACATGGTGAGGTGTCTTAAAGTGATAAGGACTAATCATCATGTAAGTAGATTGGGATTGCATCGTCCCTAGACATGGTGAGGTGTCTTAAAGTGATAAGGACTAATCATCCTGTAAGTAGATTGGGATTGCATCGTCCCTAGACATGGTGAGGTGTCTTAAAGTGATAAGGACTAATCATCCTGTAAGTAGATTGGGATTGCATCGTCCCTAGACATGGTGAGGTGTCTTAAAGTGATAAGGACTAATCATCATGTAAGTAGATTGGGATTGCATCGTCCCTAGACATGGTGAGGTGTCTTAAAGTGATAAGGACTAATCATCATGTAAGTAGATTGGGATTGCATCATCCCTAGACATGGTGAGTTGTATTAAAGTGATAAGGACTAATCATCCTGTAAGTATATCGGGATTGCATCGTCCCTAGACATGGTGAGGTGTCTTAAAAGGATAAGGATTGATCATCTTGTAAGTTGATCTGGATTGCATCATCCATAGACATGAGAGATGTCTTAAACTGAGAGGGATTGATCATCCCGTAAGCGGATCAGGATTGTATCATCCTTGGACCTATGTCCTAAAGTGAGAGGGATTGATCATCCCGTAATAGGATCTTGTGTGTTGCAGAGTATGCTGCTATGTATTGATGATAGATGTATTAGTGAGAATACATGCTTTTGATGATAGATGTATTAGTGAGAATACATGCTTTTTTATGATATATGTATTAGTAAGAATACATGTTTTGATGATAGATGTATTGGTGTGGATACTAATACAGATGATCCAGATGCTGTAGATCGAGATGATCCAAATGCTGTAGATCGAGATGATCCAGATGTTGTAGATCGTGATGATCCAGATGTTGTAGATCGAGATGATCCAGATGCTGTAGATCGAGATGATCCAGATGCTGTAGATCGAGATGATCTAGATGCTGTAGATCGTGATGATCCAAATGTTGTAGATCGAGATGATCCAGATGCTGTAGATCGAGATGATCCTGATGCTGATGATCGTATGATGACGATGCTGATGATCGTGAGGATCCGGATGTTGATGTTGTTGTAGCTGTTCGAGTGCTGCAGAAGATAAAGACTCAATACTGAAGATGTTGATATTCCAGTATTGAAGATGTTCAAGTAACTGCTTGAGTTACTGATGATGTTGAGAAAGCTTCCAATGATTTATAGATGTATCATGTATGATGTTGATGACTCCTTGCTCGTGCAGATGCTGTTATAATATCCTTCTCGTTAAGGGGGAGTGTTGAGATATTGTAACTTCAAAGAATATTATATTTGTACTTTATTATTCTGGAGATGTTTCATTCCTCCTTGAAGATCTTATTGTATATCCGGAGATGTTTATTCCTCCATCAGATTGTGGCAACTTGGGTTATTAGACTTCCCTAGTGGGGGTCGGCCCTGTATATGTTATGTGGGTCACCCTGTATGTGTTATGTGGGTCAAAGGGTTATTAGACCACCCTAGAGGGGTCGGCCCAGTCAGTTGTAGTGGGGTATTTAACCCACTGGTTAAATACGAGCCTACATGATTTGTGTAAAAGACAAGTCGGAGTAGTGTATAAATAGAGGAGGTGTATTCCTCATTTGATACACACTCACTCACTTGAGAGTGGTGCACTTGTGGAGGAGAGGTCTGCTATGGAGAAGGAGGAGCTTATGCTCAGGGTTACATCTTTGTATATTGTTGGTCATCTATATTGAGGAAGCTTTACTGGGTTTTCTACCCCATGAGGGTTTCCCAGGATAAATTTGTGTCTCTTGTGTTTATGCTGTGCTTGTTGTTTCTTCAGTGATCTTGTATATGCTATTATTGTGAAATGGAATGCAATGCTGCTATTTTCTATCTTAGCATATTAAATATTAACATCGAGCGAGGGTGTGGGAATAATGGTCATCTCACCCTAGCCCAAAGACACCTGCAAGAAGTAAGAGAACTCAATTCCATTACTCAGTTTGCTTTTTATGCCCCCGGTTGAAATTTTCCAAGTGTTTGTGAATGACTTTGGGGAGCAAGTTGAAACTCGCCATAAGTCGATAACTGAGGATCAAATGGACAAACCATCAATTACGTTGGAATCGTGACATCGAAGTACCACTAGGGACACCCCTCTTCAGTGACTTCAAGGACCGAACGTTGTCTATTTTGATGGTTTTTGCAACTAGGGTTTTGCTAAGTAACATGCAATGCAATTTATGCATTATAGGCTAAGATTTTGAAAAATGTTTCGAGTGAGGATGTGGGAATTGTGTTCATTTTTACCTTGCCCAAACACACCTACAGGAGGCAATGGAACTCAATTTTGTTGCTCAGTTTGTTTTTTATGCCCGCGGTTGAAATTTGCCAAGTGTCCCCGAATGGCTTTGGGACAGAAGATGAAACTTGCCATAAGTCGATACCGGGGCTCGAATGGAAAAAATATCAATTCCATTGAAATCATGACATCGAAGTATTACTACGGACACCTCTCTCAAGTGACTTCATGTATCGAACGTTGTCTTTTTGACGGTTTTTGCAACTAGGGTTTTGTTAAGTAATATGCAATGTAATTTCTACATTATAGGCTAAGATTTTGAAAATTGTGTCAAGCAAGGGTGTGGGCATTGTGTTCATCTCATCCTCGCCCAAACACACCTTTAGGGGGTAACAAAACTCAATTATGTTTCTTGGTTTGTTTCTTATGCCCCCGATTGAAATTTGCCAAGTGTGGCTGAATGGCTTTGGGAAGCGAGTTGAAACTCGCCATAACACTATAACCAGGGCTCAGATGGACAAACTGTCAGTTCTATTGGAATCGTGACATTGTAGTGCCACTAGGGGCACCCCTATCCTCTGACTTGATGAACCAAACATTGTCATTTTATATTGTTTTCACAACTAGGGTTTTGCTAAGTAACATGCAATGAAAGTTTTGCATTATAATCTAAGATTTTGAAAAATGTGTTGAACGAGGATGTGGGCATCATGGTCATCACTCCCTAGACCAAACACACCTGTAGAAAGTAATGGAACCCAATTCCATTGTTCGGTTTATTTTTTATGCCCTTGGTTGAAATTTGCAAAGTGTCATTGAATGGCGTTGGGAAGAGAGTTGAAACTTGTCATAACTCGATAAGAAGGGCTCGAATGGACAAATCGTTAGTTCCATTGGAATTGTGACATAGGAGTACCTCTAGGGACACCCCTCTTTGGTGACTTCATGGACCGATCATTATCTATTCTGATGGTTTTCGCAACTAGGGTTTTGCTCAATAACATGTAATGCAATTTCTGCATTATAGGATAGGATTTTAAAAATGTGCCAAGCGAGAGTGTGGGAATCGTGGTTTTCTTGTCCTAGCCCACACAGACCTGCAAGAAGTAATGAAACTGTCATGTCCCAAATTTTGCATTGGGTCACAATGGCCTAATCACATTTTCCATATTCATGAGAGTTTGTCAAATTGATGCTAAGAGTCAAATAATTGCCAAGGAGGAAAATTACTAGTTTCCTAGGTTGGGGGTGGAAGCTTTGGGATTTGGAATAAGGGGGATATTAATGATGTTTGAACATTAGAATGGCATAAATATTTTAAAAAGGATCTAAATAAATAAATATAAGGGAAAATCAAAGTGGAAATTGATCATGAAGACACATGGACGATGTGGAACCCACACAAGTTAGATTTTCTATGCCACGTGGCATCCTCCTCTTGTCATTTCGAATCCATAAGAAGCCCAAGATTCTTAGGATGAGTTGGAAGGTCAATATACTTGGCATGAATCAATTAAGGTCGAATTGGAGTGGAAGAGTAACTCCCATGGAAGAGGAAGAGGCATTTTGGAGATAGTGAGACACTTGGACTAGATTCCCTAGCTCTATGACAACAATGATGAAGATGCTATGACACCTATGACACAAATAAGATCTGAAGGCTGACATCTCACATATATGACATGTCAGGGCTAAAAATAGCCTCCAAGAGGGTTCTCAAGTGAGTTAGGGCAGCCAAAGAGACACCAAGTCGAATTTGGAGAAGGAGGGAGCTAGAATTGTTGTACAAGTGGCATTATTTGGAATCTCTTCCCAACTTGAGTTGGCATGAAGCTCTTGCGAGGAATTCAACCCATGGAGGACCTTAGAAGTTTATAAAATACAATAAAAAATAAGAATGGTATCTTTTTATCATTTGAGAATTTGCATTTGTGAAGAGAGAGAGCTAGTGGAAAACTAGTCTTCTTGCCTTAGCCAATAGATTCCCATCCAAGTTGGTGTGTGGAAAGGCCATTCAGGTCTTTCATGGAGCTTTAATGGAGTATTTTTTTACAGGTTGAAGCTACAGGGAAGCTCATGGTCATATCTATTTCAGCTTGCTTCTACAACCATTCTTCTATTTCTTGGCATATTCATGATCCTTGAGGAATTGCGCACTTGGTGAGCTATTGTACTCTTTGGGGGAGCTTCTCATGCCCCATTTATGTTTTATGAGTATGCATATACTATGTTATTCATAATAAGAAATTTATCAGGTCGAAAATACTGTTGGAATGATGTAAATCTGATGTTTAATGAACAAATGGTGCCATTTCCCCACTATCTTGATGTATAACAATGAAATATTGATGAATTCGAATGGAAGATCAATTCTCTGATGTATTTGTGATTAATGGACTGTTATTAATGAGCTTCACAAGTTTCATGTTCAGTACTTAAGCATTTAGAGTCATCTTGTTCAGTTTTATACCATTTGAAGAAGAATTAATGCCATTTCCCCCAAGGTCGAAACTAGTGAAGTTGTAGCTGTTGGGAGAGAGTTATAATAGACCTCAAAAACTGAATAATGTTTCACATGATACCATAATATTTTCCCTTAGACATCCTCTTCCTCTTTTCAGAAATTCGAGTGGGTTTGGAAGCATTTGGAGAGCCATATTCAACATTTACCCTGGGGGATTTGAACCCCAAATTGCTAGTAAAAACTCTCATTTTGGCCAGAAGTTTAAAGAAGTTTGTAGAAGTATTTTGATGGTCCTAAATCACCCATGAAAATAATAATCAAGTCCTAACATCATTCATGTACCTTCTCTAAATATTTGGGGGCATTTGGAGCTAATTGGAGACCTAGAGACCAATACTAGTCAAAGAGAAATTACTAGTAAAGTTCCAACATTGGCCAGTATTGAAAGAGGATTTGAAAAAGTATTTTAAAGGTCCAAAAGCATCCCTGAAACACATATTTATTTTCTAACATCATCCATACACCTTATTATAATATTTGGGAGCAATTGGAGCAATTTGGAGACCAAGACATCAAAGCTAGTCAAAGGTCGAACTAGTGGAAAAATTGACTAGTCTTGTTCTGAAATTTATTCCCTTGCAAATTTAAGATCATAGATGGGTATATAAGTTGCTTATATGTTTCAAATTGGTGTTCATGTGTCCTATAACCCCTCATGACCTTCCTCAACAAATTCCAAATAAATTGGAGGTGTTTGGAATAAGTTGTGAAACATATACCTAGAGATGAAAGTTGGTGAATTGGAGCAGTTTGGGAAAATTTAATAAATCTGTAAATTAGGGACATTGCAGTGGTATCATAGCATGATCTTGGCACCTGATGTCGTCTGATATTCATGGGGAAAAGAATTCAGGGACCACCATTAGATATTGAAACCAAAAGTGTTTTGTTGAAGAGGAAAAAGTAGGAAAAGAAGAGCAATTTTTTGAGGAAACTATGACTAGGATGAAAATGGAACCTCAGATGATGGTGATAAGCTTATGAAACTCATAAAACCATTTTTTGAAGACATTACAAGTGGTATCAGAGACATGAACAAACAGATGATGAAAGGTTCGAATTGATGGCTAGCCAACTTGGGAGCAAAGGAGTAATAGGAGGAAGCATCAGTTCTCATTGTGAGGAAAAGAAGCCAATGGGTGAGCATATTATCTCAAGCACAGGACCCCCTAATAGAGCAAATGAATTTCAAAGAACACCAAGGCCTATTGCACAAAAATTTCTTGAGTCCAAAGAAAATATTAAAGCCCCAAATGATGTGGAAGAAATTCTACTCAAATGGAAAAATTTGAATGAAGATTGCAAAAACACTTTACCATTTGATCAATACCTCATTGTCTCAAACAAGCTCAAGATGAAGGAAGGTAGTAAGAATCCATTTCAAAATAGAGAATTGAATTATGCAATAAGTAAAACGCCACTTCCCACCTTTGATGGCTCATCTCAAAGTTATGCACATACTTGGGTACAAAATGCATCAGCTTGCTTGAAGGAGCAAAAGGAAGAGACACATTCTACCTTGGACATGAATCAAAGAGCATCTACTGATGGATGCTTAAACTATGAAGTAGTGCCTACTAATGGGTGCTCAAACCTCTATGTTGGTGACATAGAGACAACTTTTGAAAGTGTTGCTACAAGCAAAACTTCCATTAAGCATGAAAATGAAGACCTTGTAGCAGTTGAAGAATAAACAAGATCAACTTCCCCATCACCACTTGAGCTTCATGAAGTTGGTCCAAGTAAGAAGGAAGAAGATGAGGAGGTTCACTTACAAGAGCTTCATTTTCTTCAAGGGTCCTTGAATATGAATGAAAATAAGATCCAAGAGACCCTTAGCATGCTCCATGATACTCAAGCATTAGTGTCAAATTCTTGTTGAAAAGTTTCTTCATTGGAGGATCCATCCTTCCTTGAAGACATGGAGAAGATTCAAAGAGCAATGTGCAACAACCAAGGTAATTTCATGTATTTTCTTTTTGATAGGAAAAATTTGGTTGAGTTTAATGAATTATTACATGATGCATACTTGAAGAATAATGAGGATACTCATAAACTCAAAATTCGAAATGAGCAACTTCTTGAAAGGTTGCAATATACTTGTTCTCTCTCCTATGTTTCAAATTTCCATATGGTAGATTGCATGGAGGATTCTCATGACATGGTAGATCATGAGAAACATGGAAATTTGCATGTGCTTGATTTGTTTGAAGATGAGATTGATGAGATCCAAGCACTTGATGTGGTGGAAGAGGAAATTGAGTTTCCTCTTGGAAATGGTTACACATTTTTTGAAGAAGTTGATTCCACTACCTTGGAACCAACCTATGAGGAAAGCTCTGCACCTTTGAGGGAGGTGCATGATCCTACTATTATGGAACATTCACATGAGGACACTTCTGTACTTTCTGATCAATTGGGTGAGTTGGTCCATTCTCCTACATCCTACACTTCCATATTTTGCAGCATTCATCCTAATGAAGTATGGGTGAAAGGTTTATTTTTTATGGTGCCACATGAGGAGCATGAAACTCCTTGTCATGTCCCAAATTTGGAATTGGGTCACAATGGCCTAATCACATTAGCCATATTCATTAGATTTTGTAAAATTGATGTTGTTAAGGGTCAAATAATTGCCAAGGAGGAAAATTACTAGTTTCCTAGGTTTGGGGTGGAAGCTTTGGGATTTGGAATAAGGGGGATAATAAATGATGTTTAGACATTAGAAGGATTCAAGTATTTAATAAATAGAGTGAATAAATAAATTCAAGAGAAATCCTAAGTGACAAATGGTTTTGGAGACATATGGAGGATGTGGGACCCACACTAGCTTGATTTTTCATAATACATGGTATCTCTCTTTTGCAAATTCGAATTAATGGGAATGTGAACACTTTTGGGTGATTTGGTAAGTCATAACACATGTCGTTGAGCATCTTAGGTCGAATTGGGAAGGATTGGTAACCTCCATGGAAGATAAAGAGTCAAAGTGGAAGTTTGTGGACACTTGGGCTAGATTCCCTAGCCCCTATGACACCAATGATGGAGCATCTATGACAACTATGACAAATTGCAGACCTGACCTCTGACATATGACCACTATGACATGTCAGCCCCAAAAATAGGCTCAAAGAAGGCGAATTTGGGAGTTGGAGAAGCCAAAGAGACTCAAAATCGAATTTGGGAGAAGATGGAAGGTTGGAATTAGGAGACAAGTGGCAAATGTGGAATATTTCCTAAATGGAAATCTATTGAATCTATTGAGAGGATTTCGACCCTTAGAAGACTAATGTTGGTTATAAAATATAGAAATGAAGTATGAGAATAGCTTTTGATCATTTGTAGAATTTGCAATTGCATTTGTGAAGAGGGAGAGCTAGTTGATGACTAGTTTCTTGCCTTAGCCAATTTCGAGGGTGAAAGATTCCCATCCAAGTTGGTAATTGGAAAGGCCATTCAGACCTTTCATTTGGAGATTTAATGGAGTCTTTATTTGCAGGTGTAAGATACAGTTCAGCTTATGGTTTCTTCTACTGCAGCTCACTCATTCAACCATTTCCAGTTTTTATGGCATATTCTCGATCCTTGAGGGAGGGCGTTTTTTGTGAGCTATTGTACTCTTTGGGGAAGCTTTTAATGCCCCATTTCTTTTGTAATATGAATTAAATACTCTGTTCTTAATCTCCAAAAATTTTCAGGTCGAAATTCCAAGTAGAAATGTATAAATCTCATTTTTAATGGAAGAACAATGCCATTTCCCCACTACCTTGTTGTGAGCCAATGTATTGATGATGATTTCGAATGAATGGATGATTATATGATATATTTGTGATCAATATACTTCCATGGATGTCTTCTACAAGTTTCATGTACTGTACTTGAGCATTTGAAGCATTTTTACTCATTTTAGTTGTATTGGGAGGTGAAATAGTGCCATTTCCCCAAGGGTCGAATTGGGGATTTTTGCAGTTGAATGGGAGAGGGTGAGAACAGTTGTAATAATCCATTAATGGTGCATATGAGACTTTAATAAAATACTTAACACATTACATACCTCTGTTCATAAATTTGAGTGGGTTTGGAGGCATTTGGGAAGCCATTTTCAGTACTTACCTCAGGGGGATTTGAACCCCAAATTACTAGTAAAATTGCATACTTGGTCCAGAATCTTAAGAGAGTTTGCAGAGGTATTTTAGTGACCATATGTCATCCCTAAACATCATATTCAAGTACTAATATCATTCATACATCTTCCTTGAAGATTTGAAGGGATTTGGAGTCAATTTGAGACCTAGAGACCAATACTAGTCAAAGGGAAATCACTAGTAAAGTTACCTACATTGACAAGAATTGAAAGAGGATTTGAAGAAGTATTTTAAATGTCCAAAGGAATCCCTGAAACACATATTTATGTTCTAATATCATTCATATACCTTCTTAGAATATTTGGGATCATTTGGGGCAAATTTGGGACCTAGAGATCAAAACTAGTCAAAGGTCTAACTAGGGGAAAAAATGAAAAATTGTCATTTTGATAAAATTCCTAACAAGGGACATTACAGTGGTATCATAGCATGGTCCTTGCACCTGTATATTAGGTACATACATTCAAGAATAATTTGCAGCCATGTCTTACTATTATGATGAATCCTATGAGTACAATTCTTATGAGGAATATGCAGATGCTTATGAGCAATATGAAGCAGAATGTGAATGGTATGAAGAAGAGGTGCCATCATGCAACACTTCTTACAATTTCAAGAGAAATGAAGATTATTCTTATGACTTTAAATCTGATGAATATGAGTGTGTCACACCAACCAAGGATAATTCTATGAGTGAGTTCCAAAGATGGAGAGCAAAATATAAAACCTTGCCCCAACAATATCAAAAATATCAAGAATATCTTGCTTTTAGCAAAAATACACAAAATGCCATGTCTTTTGAGTACTATGCTGAACATGTTTTTGAAAATAGGCCCAAAAATGAAGATGTGGAGTTAGTGAAGAAAGGTTTATGCCCTTCTTGTAAAAACCCTTGGAGCGAGTATCATATATGTGTGCATGAAATGATGTCCTCCTTGAGGAGAGATTTTGAGATTTATTCAAGAAGAGATTCCAAATATATTGATCCTAAGGAAAACAAGGGGCAAAATGCATCAGCTTGCTTTAAGGAGCAAAAGGAAGAGACATCACAAGAGCATGAAGAAGATTCTATTGAAAATATGGAAGATCATTTCGAGACACCTTCTAGCTTAGACATGAACCAAAGAGCATCTACTGATGGATGCTTAAACTATGAAGGAGTACATACTGATGGGTGCTCACACCTCTATGTTGGTGACATAGAGATCACTTTTGAAAGTGTTTCTACAAGTACAAGTTTCATTAAGCATGATAATGAAGACCTTGTAGCAGTTGAAGAATAACCAAGATCAACTTCCCCATCACCACTTAAGCTTCATGAAGTTGGTCCAAGCAAAATTGAAGAAGATGAGGAGGTTCATTTGCAAGAGCCTCATTTTCTTGAAGGGTCCTTAAAGATTAATGAAAATAAGATCCAAGAGTCCCTCAGCATTCTCCATGACACTCCAGCATTGGTGTCAAATTCTTGTTGGAGAGCTACTTCATTGGAGGAAACATCCTTCCTTGAAGACATGGAGAAGATCCAAAGAGCAATGTGCCACATCAAAGGTAATTTCATGTCTTTGCTTTTTGATAGAAACCATTTGTTTGAGCTTAATGAATTGTTACATGATGCATACTTGAAGAATAATGAGGATATTCATAAGCTCACAATTCAAAATGAGCAACTTCTTGAAAAGTTGCAAGATACTTGTTTTTCCTCCTATGTTTCAGATTGTCAAATGGTAGATTGTTTGGAGGATTCTCATGACATGGTGGATCATGAGAAATGTGGGAATTTGAATGTGCTTAATGTGTTTGAAGATGAACTTGAAGAGATCCAAACACTTGATGTGGTGGAAGAGGAACTTGAATTGTCTCTTGATGAAGCTTATGCAATTTTTAAAGAAGAGCATGATTCCTCTACATTGGAACCAATCTATGACAAAGGTTTCCCACTTTTGAAGGAGCTTCATGATACTACCCACATGGATCCTTCCCATGATGAAACTCCTGAACTTTTTGATCATTTGGGTGAGTTAGTACATTCTCCTACATCCTACAATTCCATGTTTTGCAGTATTAGTCTCAATGAAGTATGGGTGAAAGGGTTCTTTTTTATGGTGCCACATGAGGAGTATGGAACTCCTAGATTTAAATTTTATGATGACATGGTTGGAGCACATTCTTATTCACATTTGCAGCATCATAATTTGTCACTTTATGATGATTCACATCTACATGGATGCACCTATGATATGGATTTGAGTCACTTGAAGACTCATGGTTTTTCTTGCTCAACACTGGGTTCATTTGATGTTAGAGGAACTTCATCCAACACTTGGATGAATAGATTTATGATGGGAGAACATTTTTGTTGGCAGCCACATACTTTGTTACATCTTTATGATTCTCACATTCATGGATGTATGGGTGAGACTTCTTTGAGTCATTTGTAGTCTCCTTGTTTTTTCTGCTCATTATTTGGTTCAGATTTTAGTGGAGATTCTTCATTCACTTCTTGGATGAAAGAATACATGGTTGAATATTTTGATGCATATCACATCCTTTTGGAGCAGCATTATAGGACATGGGATCCTCACCTATGTCATTGGAGCAGATTTTATTGGTCACTTGAAGCTTGTATGCTCTTGGAAAATCGTGGTCTACTTGCTTGGAGGTACAAGCACTTTCATGATTCTTTGATGAAGCACCTCCTTGATGTACATTTTCATTATGTAGTTATGTACTTTGATGATATATATTTTGTACTCATGATGTTTGGAAGAATGCATACAAGAGAATGGGATCCAGGAATCATCTTATCTGATGGTATGGGTTGGAGAGCACTCTTCATTGTTGGGGTGCAATACAAGCAATGGGACCCTGGAATAATTTTTATCTCATTGGTTTCAATTTTTGGGGGGAAACAAGAAGTATGGGAGATGGATTTCCCACTTAATAAAGTGATTTTTATCAGAGTAGTGCAGCAGCAAGCATGGTGGTTCCTCTCTAAAATCTTCATGGAAACTCAAAGACTCAAGATTTGGCAATTCAATGGCAACTTCAAAGAATTATACAGAAAGCAGGTTCTTCAACACCCATGTTTGAAATTGCTTGAGGACAAGCAATATTGGGAAGGGAGGATTTGTCATGTCCCAAATTTGGAATTGGGTCACAATGGCCTAATCACATTAGCCATATTCATTAGATTTTGTAAAATTGATGTTAAGGGTCAAATAATTGCCAAGGAGGAAAATTACTAGTTTCCTAGGTTTGGGGTGGAAGCTTTGGGATTTGGAATAAGGAGGATAATAAATGATTTTTAGACATTAGAAGGGTTCAAGTATTTAATAAATAGAGTGAATAAATAAATTCAAGAGAAATCCTAAGTGACAAATGGTTTTGGAGACATATGGAGGATGTGGGACCCACACTAGCTTGATTTTTCATAATACATGGTATCTCTCTTTTGCAAATTCGAATTAATGGGAATGTGAACACTCTTGGGTGAGTTGGTAAGTCATAACACATGTCATTGAGCATCTTAGGTCGAATTGGGAAAGATTGGTAACCTCCATGGAAGATAAACAGTCAAAGTGGAAGTTTGTGGACACTTGGGCTAGATTCCCTATCCCCTATGACACCAATGATGGAGCATCTATGACAACTATGACAAATTGCAGACCTGACCTCTGACATCTTACCACTATGACATGTCAGCCCCAAAAATAGGCTCAAATAAGGAGAATTTGGGAGTTGGAGAAGCCAAAGAGACTCAAAATCGAATTTGGGAGAAGATGGAAGGTTGGAACTAGGAGACAAGTGGCAAATGTGGAATATTTCCTAAATGGAAATCTATTGAATCTATTGAGAGGATTTCAACCCTTAGAAGGCTAATGTTGGTTATAAAATGTAGAAATGAAGTATGAGAATAGATTTTGATCATTTGTAGTATTTTCAATTGCATTTGTGAAGAGGGAGAGCTAGTGGATGACTAGTTTCTTGCCTTAGCCAATTTCGAGGGTGAAAGATTCCCATCCAAGTTGGTAATTGGAAAGGCCATTAAGACCTTTCATTTGGAGATTTAATGGAGTCTTTATTTGCAGGTGTAAGATACAGGTCATCTCATGGTTTCTTCTATTGCAGCTCACTCCTTCAACCATTTCCAGTTTTGATGGCATATTCTCGATCCTTGAGGGAGGGCATTTTTGGTGAGCTATTGTACTCTTTGGGGAAGCTTTTAATGCCCCATTGCTTTTGTAATATGAATTAAATACTCTTTTATTCATCTCCAAAAAGTTTCAAGTCGAAATTCCAAGTAGAAATATATAAATCTCATTTTTAATGGAAGAACAATGCCATTTCCCCACTACCTTGTTGTGAGCCAATGTATTGATGATGATTTCGAATGAATGGATGATTCTCTGATATATTTGTGATCAATATACTGCCATGGATGTCTTATACAATTTTCATGTACTTTACTTGAGCATTTGAAGCATTTTTACTCAATTTAGTTGTATTGGGAGGTGAAATAGTGCCATTTCCCCAAGGGTCGAATTAGGGATTTTTGCAGTTGAATGGGAGAGGGTGAGAACAGTTGTAATAATCCATTAATGGTGCATATGAGACTTTAATAAAATACTTAACACATTACATACCTCTTTTCATAAATTTGAGTGGGTTTGGAGGCATTTGGGAAGCCATTTTCAGTACTTACCTCAGGGGGATTTGAACCCCAAATTACTAGTAAAATTGCATACTTGGTCCAGAATCTTAAGAGAGTTTTCAGAGGTATTTTGGTGACCATATGTCATCCCTAAAAATCATATTCAAGTACTAATATCATTCATACATCTTCCTTGAAGATTTGAAGGGATTTGGAGTCAATTTGAGACCTAAAGACCAATACTAGTCAAAGGGAAATCACTAGTAAAGTTACCCACATTGACCAGAATTGAAAGAGGATTTGAAGAAGTATTTTAAAGGTCCAAAGGAATCCATGAAACACATATTTATGTTCTAATATCATTCATATACCTTCTTAGAATATTTGGGATCATTTGGGGCAAATTTGTGACCTAGAGATCAAAACTAGTCAAAGGTCTAACTAGGGAAAAAAGTGAAAAATTGCCATTTTGATAAAATTCCTAACAAGGGACATTACACTCCTATCTCTCCTTTATATGATGACATTATTGGAGCCACTTATTATTTACATTTGCAACAGCATTCCTTGTTACCTTATGATGAAACACATCTACATGGATGCAATTATGATGTTCACTTGAGTCTCTTGAAGACTCATGATTTTCCTTGCTCCTTTCTTAGCTCAATTTATATGGGAGGAACTTCATCCACCACTTGGGTGAAGAGATATATGAATGGAGCAAATTATTATTGGCAGCAGCATCCTTTTTTATTTCTCGATAATACACATGTTCATAGATGCACAAATTCTACTTGTGTGAGCCCCTTGAAGGCTTATTGTTTTCCTTGTTCCCTACTTGGTTCAGATTTTAGTGGAGGTTCTTCATTCATTTATTGGATGAAAGAACACATGGTTGATTATTTTGATGCATCTTACATCCTTTTGGAGCAACATTATAGGACATGGGATCCTCACCTATGTCATTGGATCATATTTGGGTGGTCACTCGAAGCTTGTATGCACTTGGCAAATGGTGGTCTACTCACTTGGAGGTATAAGCACTTTCATGATTCTTTGTTGAGCCACCTCCTTGATGTACATTTTCATTATGTTGTTATGTACTTTGATGATATATATTTTGTACTCATGATGTTTCGAAGAATGCATACAAGAAAATGGGATCCAAGAATTCTCTTACCTGATGGTATGAGTTGGAGAGCATTCCTAATTGTTGGAGTGCAATACAAGCAATGGGACCCTGAGATAATTTTTAGTCTCATTGACTTCAAATGTTTTGGGAAATAAGCAGTATGGGAGCTGGATTCCCCACTTAATAAAGTAATTTTTATTAAAGTAGTGCAGCAACAAGCATGGCGGTTCCTCTCTAAAATCTTCATGGAATCTCAAAGACTCAAGGTTGGGCAATTCAGTGGCAACTCCAAAGAATTATACAAAAAGCAGGTTCTTCAACACCCATGTTTGAAATTGCTTGAGGAAAAGCAATATTGTGAAGGGAGGATTTGTCATGTCCCAAATTTTGCATTGGGTCACAATGGCCTAATCACATTTTCTGGATTCATGAGAGTTTGTCAAATTTATGCTAAGGGTCAAATAATTGCCAAGGAGGAAAATTACTAGTTTCCTAGGTTGGGGGTGGAAGCTTTGGGATTTGGAATAAGGGGGATAATAAATGATGTTTGAACATTAGAATGGCATAAATATTTAATAAAGGAGCCAAATAAATAAATACAAGGGAAAATCAAAGTGGCAATTGACCATGAAGACACATGAAGGATGTGGGACCCACACAAGCAAGATTTTCTATGCCACATGGCATCCTCCTCTTGTCATTTCGAATCCATAAGAAGCACAAGCTTCTTGGGATGAGTTCAATTAAGGTCGAATTGGAGTGGAAGAGGAAGAGGCATTTTGGAGCTAGTGAGACACTTGGACTAGATTCCCTAGCTCTATGACAAAAATGATGAAGATGCTATGACACCTATGACACAAATCGGATCTGAAGGCTGACATCTGACATATATGACATTTCAGGGATAAATATAGCCTCCAAGAGGGCGCTCAAGTGAGTTAGGGAAGCTAAAGAGACACCAAGTCGAATTTGGAGAAGGAGGGAACTAGAATTGTTGTACAAGTGGCATTCTTTGGAATCTCTTCACAACTTGAGTTGGCATGAAGCTCTTAGGAGGAATTAGACCCATGGAGGACCTTAGAAGTTTATAAAATATACTAACAAAGAAGAATGGTAGCTTTTGATCATTTGAGAATTTGCATTTGTGAAGAGAGAGAGCTAGTGGAAAACTAGTCTTCTTGCCTTAGCCAATTTCGAGGGTGAAAGATTCCCATCCAAGTTGGTGTGTGGAAAGGCCATTCAGGTCTTTCATGGATCTTTAATGGAGTCTTTTGTTACAGGTTGAAGCTACAGGGCATCTCATGATCACATATCTTTCATCTTGCTTCTACAACCATTCTTTTATTTCTTGGCATATTCATGATCCTTGAGGAATTGCGCACTTGGTGAGCTATTGTACTCTTTAGGGGAGCTTCTCATGCCCCGTTTCTGTTGTAATAGGATGCCTATACTTTGTGCTTCATATTCATAAATTTATCAGGTCGAAAATACAGTTGGAATGATGTAAATATGATGTTTAATGAACAAATGGTGCCATTTCCCCACTATCTTGATGTATAACAATGAAATATTGATGAATTTGAATGGAAGATAAATTCTCTGATGTATTTTTTATTAACGAGCTTCACAAGTTTCATGTTCAGTACTTAAGAATTTGGAGTCATCTTGTTCAGTTTTATACCATTTGAAGAAGAATTAATGCCATTTCCCCCAAGGTCGAAACTAGTGAAGTTGTAGTTGTAGGGAGAGAGTTATAACAGACCTCAAAAAATGAATAATGATGCACATGCGACCTTAATATTTTCCCATATTCATCCTATGCCTTTTTTCATAAATTCGAGTGGGTTTGGAAGCATTTGGAGAGCCATATTCAGCATTTACCCTGGGGGGATTTGAACCCCACATTGCTAGTAAAAAATCTCATCTTGGCCAGAAGTTTAAAGAAGTTTGCAGAAGTCCTTTGATGGTCCTAAATCACCCCTGAACATCATAATAAATTTCTAACATCAGTCATATACCTTCTCTGAATATTTGGGGGCATTTGGAGCTAATTGGAGACCTAGAGACTAATACTAGTCAAAGAGAAACTACTAGTGAAGTTCCCTACATTGGCCAGTATTGAAAGAGGATTTGCAGAAGTATTTTAAAGGTCCAAAAGCATCCCTGAAACACATATTTATGTTCTAACATCATCCATACACCTTATCAGAATATTTGGGAGCAATTGGAGCAATTTGGAGACCAAGACATCAAAGCTAGTCAAAGGTCGAACTAGTGGAAAATTTGACTAGTCTTGTCCCGAAATTTATTCCTTTGCAAATTTAAGATCATTGATGGGTATATCAGTTGCTGATATGTTTCATATTGGTGTTAATGTGTCCTATAACCACTCATGACCTTCCTCAACAAATTCCAAAGCAATTGGAGGTGTTTCGAATAAGTTGTGAAACATATACCTAGAGATGAAAGTTGGTGAATTAGAGCAGTTTGGGAAAATTTAATAAATATTTAAATTAGGGCATTACAGAAACTCAATTCCGTTGCTCGATTTGTTTTTTATGTCCCCGGTTGAAAATTTTCAAGTCACAAGTCTCCTTGAATGATTGAAGAAGCGAGATGAAACTCGCAATAAGTCAATAACCGAGGCTCAGATGGACAAACCATCAGTTTCATTGGAATCGTGACATCGAAGTACCGCAAGGAACACCCCTCTCTAGTGAGTTGATGGAACAAACGTTTTCTGTTTTGATAGTTTTCACAACTAAGGTTTTTCTAAGTAACATGCAATAAAAATTTTGCATTATAGGCTAAGATTTTGAAAAGTGTGTCGAGTGAGGTTGTGGGAATCATGGTCATCTCGCCCTAGACCAAACACACCTGCAGTAGGTAACGAAACTCAATTATGTCCCTCGGTTTGTTTTGTATGCCCTCTATTGAAATTTGCCAAGTGTCTCTGAATGGCTTTGAGGAGCGATTTGAAACTTGCCATAACTCAGTAACTGGGGCTCGGATGGACAAACCGTCAATTCCATTGGAATCGTGACATCGTAGTACCACTTGGTACACACCTCTTGAGTGACTTCATAGACCAAACACTATCTATTTTAACGATTTTCTCAACTAGGTCTTTCATAAGTAATATGCAATGCAATTTCTGCATTATAGGCTAAGATTTTGAAAAATGTGTCAAGTGAGGGTGTGGGAATCGTGGTCATCTTTCCCTAGCCCAAACACACTTCTAAGAGGTAATGAAACTCAACTGTGTTGCTCGATTTGTTTTTTTATGCCCACGGTTGAAATTTTCCAAGTGTCACTAAATGGCTTTGGCAAGTGAGACGAAACTCTCCATAACTCGATAACCAGGGCTCGGATGGACAAACCGTCAGTTTCATTGGAATCGTGATGTCGGATTACAACTAGGAACACCCCTCTCCGGTGAATTCATGGACCGAATGTTTTCTATTTTAACGGTTTTCGCAACTAGGGTTTTGCTAAGTAATATGCAATGCAATTTCTGCATTATAGGATAAGATTTTGAAATTTTTGCCAAGCGAGGGCGTGGGCATCGTGATCATCTCACCCTATCCTAAACACACCTGCAGGAGGAAATGGAACTCAATTATGTTGCTCGGTTTGTTTTCTATGCCCCCGTTGAAATTTTCTAACTGCCCCTGAATGACTTTGGTAAGGGAGTTGAAACTCGCCATAAGTCAAAAACCGGGGCTTGGACGGAAAAACCGTCAATTTCGTTGGAATCATGACATCGGAGTACCACTAGGGACACCCGTCTTCAGTCACTTGATGGACCGAACGCTGTTTTTTTACGTTTTTCACAACTAGGGTTTTGTGAAGTAACATGCAATGCAATTTTTGCATTATAGGCTAAGATTTTGGAAAAGGTGTCAAGCGAGGGTGTTGGCATCGTGGTCATCTTGACCTATCTCAAACACCCCTGCAGAAGGTAACAAAACTCAGTTATATTGCTCGGCTTGTTTTTTATGCACACGGTTGAAATTTTCCAAGTGTCCATGAATGGATTTGGGAAGCTCTTCATGTTGGGGCCAAGGTCGCAGCTATAGTAAAAGCTGCGAATTTTGGGAAAAAGCACGAGTATGAAAGGAAAGTGCTAATTTTGGGACAAGCACTAAGTTTTGGGTAAGAAGGAGACGGTGCGCAGTACGGTGCCAGATGGATGATCTCAGCGCAGATCACGGACCGGAAATTGCGGAGCTCGCGCGCACGTCATCGAAGAATGAAGGTGGCTCAGCTACCATAATAAATAAGGTGATGGAGTAGAGGGCTTAGCTACCCTCATTTAAAGGCTTAGTACAGAAGTTATGGTTGCTCGGATCAAGGAGGAGCAACGGACCAGAGCATTGAAGGCGAAGGACGATCGCCCATACCCACAATCTGCGCCGGAATTCATGGAGCCTGCAGGAAGCGGCGACGTGACTGCAAGCGGCGCCTACAGTACACCTAGCCATGTGCGTGGTTAGGGTTTTTGGGAATCACTGTTGGGAAAGGCCCACAGTTTTGTAAAGGTGTGACCGTCATGGCTACCTATATAGATGAATCACTGTAATGGGTAGAGGCTTCTTCCTCCCTTCCTTCAGTTCCTCCCTTTTTGGAGAGTTAGAGAGTTAGATGCTAGACTGTTAGAGAGCCAGTCTAAAGGGATAGATCATGTGTTGATTATCCTTCACTGTAATTTCTACCTGGTGCGTAGAACTAGAGAGAGGAAATCGGATAGCCGAGGAGCTAATCCCTGAGTTGCCAGACAGTCTGAGTCGACGTCTGTGCCTTTGTAATCTCCATAGAGAGGAGACAAGCTTGAGAGAAGGGCTCCCAGCTGTGTGCATGGAGTTTCCTGTAAGTTCTAAGGCTGCAGCTGTGTGCGCAGCATATTGTATAACTCTATCATTTTCTGGTTAATATAAAACTCCTGAGGACGTGGTTTTCCTCGAGGAGATGAGCTTCACTGATATCTTCTTGTTATAATGTTTGTGTGAATGATAACTATTTCGAGTTCATTATTTGTGTATGCAAGACTTCTGTCTTATCTTTGTGACTGTTTGAGCGAGTTGGAAAGGTCCCTTGATAACTATAAGTGTCTTAAGTACTAAAGAGGTAGTAACGCACAGTCGCTGCGACGAGAGCAGACTGCGTTACTGCGCTAGATGCGAAGGGCGAGAAAGTGTTTCGCGCGTCGACCCAAGAAATAGTTGCCTGCTGCGTTGTAAAGGAGAAACTGCGCAGTAGACCGGCCAAGGAAGGGGCCCGCGCAGCTGCGCCGAGCGGCCTGCGGGAAGGTCCGACCGCCGATTTCGCAGGAACCATTCAAGGACAAGCTATCTCCGCGTCACCCCGGTTAAGGAAACCTGATTCCTTAACCCCCCCATAGCCACTTCGGGTGAGACCTCGAGCTGCCGCGCAGCTCGTTGCCGAGAGGGCCAGTGCGCCAAGGGGTTTTGTTGCTGCGCTTCATTAAAACCCGGGTCTGCCCAAGAAAGCAGCCAACAAATGGTTCCGTTGCCGCGCGAATGAGACTTGTTATTTTGGCGACGCGCGAGATAGAACAGTGCAACAAATGGTTCCGTTGCCGCGCGAATGAGACTTGTTATTTTGGCGACGCGCGAGATAGAACAGTGCAACAAATGGTTCCGTTGCCGCGCGAATGAGACTTGTTATTTTGGCGACGCGCGAGATAGAACAGTGCAACAAATGGTTCCGTTGCCGCGCGAATGAGACTTGTTCTTTCAGCAACGTGTGAGATACTGTTGGAGCCAACAAATGGTTCCGTTGCCTAGTGACCAACAAATGGTTCCAAATGTGTTACTGGAACCCTACAACTAAGGAAATTGGAGACTGGTTTGATTTAAAAGCTAAAGAGTTTGCTGAACAAGAAAATAGAAGCCCTACGCTTCAAACAGAAGATTGGTTACAGAAGTATATTTATGCTGACCTTTACGAAATTTTCTTTGTTACGTTTGCATTGGAGTTACACGCTTGGATAGCCAAGTTAGCAGATTCTAGACCTACGCTGCATGTGGATCGACCCGTCACGTGGACGCCTGAGCTAGCTAGTATTGTGAAGCGGATAGACAATCCTGTGTCCCGCGCAGTAGACTTTTGGTTGAATAGTCTACTGGAAGGTTTTATTACCGAATTTGCAGTCGATACAAGAAAGAGTTTCAGTGAAGCTGAGAGGAGTTTCTTCCAAGTACACAGAGGTAAGTTCTTAAATTCTCTGAACTTATGGATTAAAATGCTTCTGTATGAAAAAGGAAAGCTATGTATTGCTTCTGATGAATAGCATAGTCAAGTAATGTCCGTAGATTCTGATAGTGATCCTGAAGTTATTGGTTGCACTCGTAGTGGAAAACGATACAAAGTAGGCCTTGACCAATATCCTTTTGAGTCTAGCCCAGACAATCGCCAAGTCCCTAGAGCAAGCCATATAGAAAGACAGGGGAGTGCTCATATCCCGTATTACCCCTTTACACCGCAAAAACCAGACGGAGCTCAGTATAATCCTACAGTAACACCTTCGAGTAGCCCACACGCTACTTCTAGTACCTCTGTACCACCTTTGTTTAACCATCCCGGAGGCACTGCTACAGTACCTCCACCTCAAACCCGTGCAAGAAGGATGGGTGATGACATGAAACTACCAACTTTTAGAGGAACGGGGATAGAGGACCCTGAGCAGCACTGGTTCTTATGTGAAGCCATTTGGACAATTAAGCAAATTAATGATGATGCTGTTAAACTGGTTCAGTTAGCAACCACACTAAGAGAAAGAGCCTTGACTTGGTTCATGAAATACTCAGCAGCACAGAATAGGACGCTTGCTGAGGTAAGAAATGCCATGATTAGAGAATTTAAGAAACCTAAGTCAGAATCACAGTGTATAACAGAGCTCAAAGACATCAAACAGTTACCTACAGAATCAGTATGGGATTTTGACCAGAAGTTCAAAGCTTTGATAGATCAAGTAAGCTTCGAGTTTGCACCACAGCAACATAAAGAATGGTTCATTGCTGCGCTGCTCCCACACATTAGACTTCCTCTTATGCAACAGAATCTCAATACTCAGGAACAAGCTCTAGAAATGGCTATGAAACTAGAAGCTTCGCCAATTGCAGGAACAAGCAACGATGTTGCGCATCTACAGAACCAATTAGCAAACTTAACCTTGCAAGTGCATGATATTAAGAAAGGCAAGGAGATCAAGGAAGAAATTTGGTGTACAAAATGTAAAGCCCAAGGTCATTCAAAGGACCATTGTCCTGTTTTCATAGACTACATTGCAACTGGAGCACCTAATCCTCTACCACAGGCACAAGGGCCTTGGTGTGAAATCTGCAGAACTAGAGGTCATAGACCACAAGAATGCCACTTACTTCAGAAATATGTACAAACTCCAAAGAATCTATATTGTAATTTCTGTAAATCAGTAGGTCATGATGAGAACAATTGTAGAGCATATGATCTTATGATAGAAAGAAAGCATGATGTTTATAGGGTACAAGCAGAGACACAAGGACCCACAGCAGGTCCACCTTATGACCAATCTCGGGACGCCCGAGCAGCAAATTACAGAGGACGCGGACGCACAACAAATTTGGGTCGTGGAAGAGGACAGATCACTTGCTATAATTGCGGAGAACAAGGTCATTTTGCTAGGGATTGCCAAAATCCTACAACCCTCTGCAGATATTGTAAATCTTCTGACCATATCATCGAAGAATGCCCTCAGTTACAGGCTAAGATGCAAGCAAAGACACCACAGGTCAATCAGAATATCCAGTTGATTGGAGCCGAAAAAAGAGAACCAGACCCTACAGTTAATATAGTGACACGCAGTGGAGCTACAACTGGTGCGCAAGAGATGGGAACGGGAAAGCAAGCGACGCAATGGGTGCGCCGCGCTAACATTAAACCAGCCCCACTTAACTTACAGAAGCAAAAAGAAGCATTTAAGCAAGCTCAAGAGTATTTCTCAGATCCGAGAGCTTCGAGTTCTACCGCAATTCCGCAGAACAATAGTAGATCGCAAGTGCTAAGACAAGACAACTTGGTACAAGAACAGGCCACTACAGCTGGAAGACCTGACGACGATAAGGAGCATGCCCTAGGCAGTGTTCATGCGTTTCTGCGACAATGTTTAAAATTGTTGCGCAACGAACAAGCAACTCTAGAACTCCAACACCTGTTGGATCGGTGCCAACACTCTGCTTCGACGAACACACCACAGCGTGCTGTTCACCAGATTAGGAGTCACATTAGAACAGGAAAAGAGATGAGGCTCACAGCGCAGATTGGAGCATTTGAAATGGACGAAGTCATGTTAGATTTGGGCTCAGAAGCCAATGTTCTCACTATGCAGACATGGGAACAGATGGGAAGCCCTCAGCTTACAAGATCCCCTATCCAGCTAAGACTCGCAAATCAGCAACGAGTCTCTCCATTGGGCAGATTACCCAATGTACCTATTGATATTGAAGGAGTAAGAAGCTCTGCAGATTTTGAAGTAATCAAAATTATGGATGATAGTAGACCATACCCAGCGCTGTTAGGAATAGACTGGGCACTTGATAATTTGGCTGTCATTAACCTGAAGAAAAGACAGATGACCTTTGAGGATGACCAGATCAGGGTCATCGCACCTCTTGATCCTATTCAAGGACCAAGATATATAGAACCTATTCGCGCAGAAGAGGAAGCGCGCCACATGGAAAGCCTGTATCAGATGACCACTAACCACAGTGACTATGTCAACTCCACAGCAGACGGCCATATTAGTTGGCGATGTGATAGCTCGTGCACATCAGATTCAGATGCAGGATTGGAAAATTGGCAGAATCGTCTACATGAGGTTTCTGCAAGACGTTGCGCCATGATGACTAAATCCATTCGATGGATTGGCACAGAATTAACTGACACTCCAACTTTTGATGGTCTAACCAAAGTAACTAAATTCATACAGGAATATGAACAAAAGCTTCCAGAACCACAGCGCATCCAGGCACTGGATATAGCATTGCGCGCTACACCCGCAAGATGGTGGATTGCGCACAAGGAGAATATTCATACATGGAAAGACTGTCGCAGATTGATACTGCGCAGATTTCAGGACACCACAGCCGAAGCGCTACGCAAATATGAAGGACAGAGTGACCCCAGGTCACACATTGAAGCATGTATCCAGCAATGGTCAGATATTCCGGAAGATGAATGGGTTCACCAATTCATCCACACATTAGATACAATTCCAAGGAATTGGTATACTGAAATAGAATTGCGCAAAGGCACTCTTACTTGGGCTCTTATGATAGAAAGTTTTCAACTTACATTCAGCTTTGAGTCAGAGCATCCAAGCATTGATCAGGCTCTGAAGTGTATTAAAAAGAAGGTATTTGAACCAGGTCTAGTAACAGAATATTCCCAACCAGATTGGGCTGTTCAGATGGAGCATGCCCTGGAATGTTATAACTTTACCGCCGAAGATGAGGACGACGATCCTCGCAACCTCAATATCCCAGAATCAGAAGGGACACGCAATATTGAAGGCCCTGAGCTTGATATTCCTGCCATCGCAGAACACGTCAAGCTCAAGAAAGTTAACATTGGCACAGAGGCTGACCCAAAGTTTGCTTCTATAGGAGATTATTGGGATGATGAAACCGTTGCGCATGTTTCAGATTTATTACGTGATTACCAGGATATCTTTCCTACCAAGTTCACAGAAATGAAAGGCATCCTAGGAGACTTAGGAGTGATGCGCATACCTCTGAAACCAGACGCCAAGCCAGTAAAGCAGCGCCCATACAGGTTGAACCCGCGCTACAAAGAAAAAGTCAAAGAAGAAATTGATAAGATGCTTGCAGCAGGTATTATTGAGCCAGTAGAGGAAAGCGATTGGATTAGTCCTATGGTGGTCCAAGAAAAGAAAACGAAAGGTGAAATAAGAATTTGTGTCGACTTGCGCAAACTCAATGATGCATCAGCGCACGACCCATTTCCCACTCCTTTCACAGATGAAGTACTTGATAATGTTGGAGGACAAGAGGCTTACTCTTTCACTGATGGATTTTCGGGATATCATCAGATTAGAATCCATCCGGATGACCGCCACAAGACTACTTTTGCAACTGAATGGGGCTCATTCCAGTACACGGTAATGCCCTTTGGTCTTAAAAACGCACCTGCTATCTTCTCTAGAGTTGTTGTTGCTGTGTTTAAAGAATTTATCCACAAGTTTTTAGAAGTCTATTTTGATGACTGGACTGTATTTGGTTTACTAAAGAACCATATTGCGAATCTGCGTATGATGCTAGAAAAATGTAGACAGCATCAGATTTCCCTTAACTTGAAAAAATGTATATTCTGTGCGCCCTTTGGTATTTTGTTGGGACATATTGTATGCAGACAAGGACTCTTGATGGATCCTGCGAAGGTTGCCATAATTGCTAATTTACCTGCGCCCAACTCAGTTAAGCAATTGCGCACTACATTGGGACATACAGGATACTACAGAAAATTCATCAAAGGATATGCAAGGATCACAGCGCCTATGGAAAGATTGCTGAAGAAGGATTCGAAGTTCCAATGGACAGAGGAATGCCAACAGAGCTTGGACACACTTAAAGAAAAGATGATCACAGCGCCTATTCTAGTTTTCCCGGATTGGAGAAAACCTTTTCATGTTCATGTTGATGCTTCTTCCATAGCATTGGGAATCGTGCTTACACAGTCTGGAGAAGGAAGTATTGACCACCCAATTGCTTACTCCAGCAGAAAGTTATCTACAGCTGAGAAGAATTACACCACTACAGAAAGGGAAGGACTAGCCATGGTGTATGCCCTACAGAAATTCAGACACTACCTGTTAGGAGCTCACTTTAAAATGTATACTGATCATTCTGCTTTGAAATATTTGGTCAATAAACCAGTCTTAGGAGGCAGAATTTGCAGATGGCTACTACTCTTTCAAGAGTATGATTTTGAGGTTATTGTAAAGCCAGGCAGATTGAATGCAGGGCCTGACCATCTATCCAGAATAGAGTCAGGAGAGGAACCTACGAGTCTGGAGGACAATCTGCCTGACGCACAGTTGTTTTATCTCCAAGCAGCAGACGAATATTATTCTGATATTCTTAACTTTCTCACTACCGGACAAGCGCCGGCTGAGTTTACAATCCAGCAGAAGAAGCAACTTGTTGTTCGAGCCGCAGACTTCACTTTGATAGCAGGCCAGCTTTATAAGTTGGGCCCTGACGAAATTTTGCGCAGATGTATCTTACCACATGAAAAGAGCTCTATCATCGCAGAAGCACATTCAGGTACCGCAGGAGGCCATTTCGCAGGAAAGCCGACTGCGCAGAAAATATTAGCCGCAGGACTTTGGTGGCCGACATTGCACAAGGATACTAAGGAATTCTGTAAATGTTGCGATGTGTGCCAGCGCACAGGGAAACCCTCAAGGAGAGATGAAATGCCGCTAAGACCCCAGATCACACTGCGTGCTTTTGATAAATGGGCCATTGACTTTGTAGGACCTATTAACCCACCAGGAAAAAGAACTGGCGCAAGATATATCATTACAGCTACTGAGTACCTCACCCGATGGGCTGAGGCGAAGCCAGTTAAGAACTGCGACGCTGCTACTGCCGCGCAGTTCATTTTCGAGAACATTATCACTAGGTTTGGATGCCCAGTGATCCTCATGAGTGATCAAGGTACACATTTCCTCAATAAGACTATAGAGGCCCTTACTGAAGAATTTCAAATTAATCACCATAAGAGTACACCCTACCATCCTCAAGCTAATGGTACGGTGGAAGCATTCAATAAGATCCTTGAGAATGCCCTGACGAAGATCTGTAATCAACAAAGAGATGATTGGGACCTTAGAGTCACAGCTGTATTATGGGCTTACAGAACCACTTGCAAGAAATTAACAGGTCACACACCTTTTAGCTTGGTGTATGGACAAGAAGCAGTTATGCCCATGGAATACATTGTTCCCAGTCTCCGAATTGCGCAAATTACAGAAATGGCAGATCCTGACACTATGAATGAAAGACTTTCGCAACTGCTTTCTTTAGAAGAAGACAGACTTATGGCCGGATTTCATCAACAGGTACAGAAGGCAAGACAGAAAGCTTGGCATGACAGGCACATTCGGCATAAGCACTTTGCAGAAGGAGACTTGGTACTCCTTTATGATAGTAAATTCATCAAGTTTCCAGGCAAGTTTTGTGTGCATTGGTTAGGTCCTTTTCAGGTAATAAAAATAACAGACGGAGGCGCAGTTCAGCTTGCGAAGCTGAATGGAGAACTACTACCTACAATGATAAACGGGAGTCGGCTTAAGCTTTATTGCGACGGCCACTCCGCCCTGTCGACATAATATAGTACTCAGGAATGTAGATGCCCAGTGTAGTTGAAAGAGACATCGCATTTAGTCTACACGGAAGCTGCGACACACCCTCAGTCTCCAGCTTCCTGCGCAGTTCCTTGAAATATCCGCGCATCCTGAATAAAAATTGCTTGAACAAAGCTTAGCGGTCCGCTCTGGCGAAGTTTTGCTTTATGGACCATTGGACTATCGCTCTTGCGAAGTCCCCTTTCATAATTTGCCGCTGAAAAGAGTTTTGTTGTGGACCCCTAGAGGCACAGTTCCCTAAGTTGAAATGACCCGCCGGAAAATTTTGAATTACAGCAGTTATGTAGCCGCGTTTGAATAAATGAAGGATAAGGCCGCTATTTAATTCTACCCGTTCTGACGGATTCGGCTTAATCTCCGAAAGATTTGCATTTAACTCAGGCGCCGAAACCATTAGCTTCTCCCGGAAGGCTGTCAGAACCCGTCAATCACACTAAATGCACCGCTACGGCAAGGAGGATAGCGTGTTGTCAACTCATCTGTAGCCGCCTATAGCTACGTAACCCCACTTGGTCGCATTTACTAACCCCGCTGGCTATAAATACCTCACACTTGTATCAATTTTGGGTTACTGTCTCGAGTTGCATAAGTTGTCTTTGAAGATCTGCACTATTGTTTTCAGAGCCGAGTGTGCAGACTATTTTCCCTTGTTTTCAGAGTCTATATCCTACGCAGTTCCGCCATTTGCTGTCCAGAGTCTTGTTATTTACATTGGTTCACAACGGAGAATTTATCAACTGAAGAAGTTATTCGCCAATTTCTACGCCGAGGCTTAGATTTCGGCATGGCCACTCCGGTGACGCCGTCGGCCTACGTACACCCTGGTGCTACTGATCCCAGAACATCTCCAGGCACAAGAGCATCTCAGCAGCAGCCGGAGGAACCTGTTCCAGAACCGCTCGCGTCTATGGTGAACTACCTTCCGCCGCGTCCAGACGATGCGCCGGATGTCCAGATTCCGAAGAATGCAAAGTATCCAATTCCGCTACCCGCCACTACCGGCTAGTGTGCGGGTAGAAGGCCAACTATTGGGAAACATTCCACTGGTTAAATTCTCTGATTTTAACCTTGGAGACTATAAGACATATCCTCAGTTTCAGTTGGACCGATATTTGGATATCGTCCATAATCCCACCAGAAACGTTGATGAGTTTATCCCGAAGGGATTTGCAGCAAATCTTGAGCGCCCTGGACTCTTGAATTTGTTAAAGCTACCGCACTTTGGGCGTAGCAATGAAGTGAACGCAGTCGTTAAAACACTGCTATCCTGCGTTCATGGAGGTTACCTTTGGCTCGGGAGGCCAATTGATCTAAATGTTGACTTGATACACCGTATCACCGGCCTATCTAAGGTTGGTAAGGATCCCAATATCCATTTTGCGGGAAAAGAGAAGGACCGAAAATTAGCTGCAAAGCTGGTCCAGAAATATAACTTGACAAGAGGAGGTCGGGCTTATGACCTCACGACCGTAGAAGACGAGGCACTTCGCTTCACAGGAAGTCTGCTTGCAGGTAGACTTCTCACCAAGTGCCGACCAAAAGAAGTTACTGGAGCTGTCGTAGAGCTCGCTATCGCAGCTGCGGAGGGAGAACAGTACAACTGGTCTCTCTTCCTGCTGAATTCTTTTTTGGCTGATTGCCTGAATGTGCAGGACAATGCAGGCCAATCATTCCATTTTTCATGGCTTTTAATTCTATGTGCTCTCGTCGGGTGGAAGGAGCCCCCGAATACTCAGTTCCGTCCACGCCGCGCAGGAGAGGTTGCCGGCATGCGCTACATCAACCTCTGGGATTCCCCTAATCCCGCGAAGCGCAAGATGAATCGCGCTGTTTTTTGTGAGTATTACTATCTCCTCCGCGATACCATACAAGATATGCCAAGGCTGAGCGCGGAGACAGCCACATTGTATGAAGGGAAGTTGGCTTTTACTGCCGACATCCATCAACTCTACCTTCGGCCTTGCGACATTCCAGGTGATTGGGCGCTAGGTCTTTACAGGATGACCACAGAAGATGTCGAAGAAACCATTAAGTCTTGGTCGGACGAATGGAGAGCAGCAGCTGACATCGCACCTGCGATGCCACCCGCCGCTGCGCAAGAAAAAGATAAGGGCAAGGAAGCCCCTGAGCAAAGAAGCGACGAAGGCTCAACAGAACCAGCCACAAAGAAGCAGAAAGTGTCGCATCCCACTGAGGCCATTCCCTCGGAGGTCGACAAATATTTGAAAGAGCAATTTCGTGAGATGCGGAACATGCATGCTCACATCCGAGGTGCTCTAGACTTACAATTTGTAGAACTCAAAGGTCTCGCAGGAAGGATTGCGCAGACCCATGCGCCAGCATCTACTTCGCAGGCGCCACAAGAAATCCCAACTGCCGAGCGAGTTGAAGAACTCACAGAAAGGCACACTGTCGTGCATATTCCGCCTACCAGCATGAGACTTCCAGATCCCCTAGCTGAACTGCAGGTAAGCACAGTTGGACCTGTAGAAATTAATTTGTCTATGATTCCTATAGAAACTCTACAGCTAGTACAGGAGAAAGTTTCTCTTGAGTTGAGAGCTAGAGAGCTCTCTACTTTCCAGGCAAACCAACGACTGCAATCGCAGGAGATAGAGCTGAAGGAAAGTCATAAAAATATCTCTGCGAAGCTTGCACTCTATGAGGCGCAAGACACCGGCATCAGAAACGCAATAGAAGAGATTGCTCAGGAACTGCCGGCTTGCGAGATTCAACCAGACCTCCCTCTGGTTGCAAAAGTGCAAATTATTGGCGAAAGGGCGAAAACCCTGGAGCAAGAAATAGCTGCTATGGCAGAAGGCCATAAAACCCAGATCGCTGAGCTAGAAGCTCGCGTTGCTGCGCATCTTACAGATGATGCGCAGGTACAGTTTGAAGCATTGAGCAGAGCTTCCACACGAATGAAAGGTCGAGTACAGGAAGCCAAGAACCTGATGAACCAGGCTATGGAAGCTTGGACAGAGCTTGTGAACCTCCCTTTTAAAGTAGGACTATCACAACAGGTGCAAGCTGCAGAACAGTCCCTCACTGTTCTGAATGAAGAAGCCAAGTCCTTAACAGGCTTGCCAAAGATGAAGAAAATGGGCGAAGTGCGCAAAATGCAGCAGCAACTGCACAAGCTCAGAACTGAAGATGAGAAGCTCACCAATAGCATTCAGCCATTCATGGATGAGTATGCTGAAATTGTTGGCCAGATTGAGACAAAAATCAAAGAAATTGCCGAGTCTCAAGAGATCATTGATACACTCACTAAAGAAGAAACGACCGCAGAAACAGTACAAACAGCTGATCAGTGTATTGAGGAATTGGACTCCGCTATTGTGAAATGGCAGAAAACATTCGCGGAGACTCAAGCAAACGCAGATGCGCAAATTCAAAGACCACGCGCTAGTGCGAGTGGCTCGAGGGCGAGCCACAAGTGAGTGTTGGGGGCCTGTTGGGGCCAAGGTCGCAGCTATAGTAAAAGCTGCGAATTTTGGGAAAAAGCACGAGTATGAAAGGAAAGTGCTAATTTTGGGACAAGCACTAAGTTTTGGGTAAGAAGGAGACGGTGCGCAGTACGGTGCCAGATGGATGATCTCAGCGCAGATCACGGACCGGAAATTGCGGAGCTCGTGCGCACGTCATCGAAGAATGAAGGTGGCTCAGCTACCATAATAAATAAGGTGATGGAGTAGAGGGCTTAGCTACCCTCATTTAAAGGCTTAGTACAGAAGTTATGGTTGCTCGGATCAAGGAGGAGCAACGGACCAGAGCATTGAAGGCGAAGGACGATCGCCCATACCCACAATCTGCGCCGGAATTCATGGAGCCTGCAGGAAGCGGCGACGTGACTGCAAGCGGCGCCTACAGTACACCTAGCCATGTGCGTGGTTAGGGTTTTTGGGAATCACTGTTGGGAAAGGCCCACAGTTTTGTAAAGGTGTGACCGTCATGGCTACCTATATAGATGAATCACTGTAATGGGTAGAGGCTTCTTCCTCCCTTCCTTCAGTTCCTCCCTTTTTGGAGAGTTAGAGAGTTAGATGCTAGACTGTTAGAGAGCCAGTCTAAAGGGATAGATCATGTGTTGATTATCCTTCACTGTAATTTCTACCTGGTGCGTAGAACTAGAGAGAGGAAATCGGATAGCCGAGGAGCTAATCCCTGAGTTGCCAGACAGTCTGAGTCGACGTCTGTGCCTTTGTAATCTCCATAGAGAGGAGACAAGCTTGAGAGAAGGGCTCCCAGCTGTGTGCGTGGAGTTTCCTGTAAGTTCTAAGGCTGCAGCTGTGTGCGCAGCATATTGTATAACTCTATCATTTTCTGGTTAATATAAAACTCCTGAGGACGTGGTTTTCCTCGAGGAGATGAGCTTCACTGATATCTTCTTGTTATAATGTTTGTGTGAATGATAACTATTTCGAGTTCATTATTTGTGTATGCAAGACTTCTGTCTTATCTTTGTGACTGTTTGAGCGAGTTGGAAAGGTCCCTTGATAACTATAAGTGTCTTAAGTACTAAAGAGGTAGTAACGCACAGTCGCTGCGACGAGAGCAGACTGCGTTACTGCGCTAGATGCGAAGGGCGAGAAAGTGTTTCGCGCGTCGACCCAAGAAATAGTTGCCTGCTGCGTTGTAAAGGAGAAACTGCGCAGTAGACCGGCCAAGGAAGGGGCCCGCGCAGCTGCGCCGAGCGGCCTGCGGGAAGGTCCGACCGCCGATTTCGCAGGAACCATTCAAGGACAAGCTATCTCCGCGTCACCCCGGTTAAGGAAACCTGATTCCTTAACCCCCCCATAGCCACTTCGGGTGAGACCTCGAGCTGCCGCGCAGCTCGTTGCCGAGAGGGCCAGTGCGCCAAGGGGTTTTGTTGCTGCGCTTCATTAAAACCCGGGTCTGCCCAAGAAAGCAGCCAACACTTCATAACTCTGTAACCAGGGATTGGATGGACAAGCCATCAGTTTCATTGGAATCGTGATATCGGATTATAACTAGGGACACCCCTCTCCAGTGAATTCATGGACCGAATGTTTTCTATTTTGACAGTTTTCGCAACTAGGGTTTTGTTAAGTACCATGCAATGCAATTTCTGCATTATAGGCTAAGATTTTGAAAAAATTTCCAAGCAAGGGTCTAGGCATTGTGGTCATGTTACCCTATACTAAACACTCATGCAGGAGGTAACGGAACTCAATTATGTTGCTCGGTTTTTTTTTTATGACCCCGGTTGAAATTTGCCAATTGTCCCTAAATGGCTTTGGTAAGTGAGTTGAAATTTGCCATAAGTAAAAACCGGGGCTTGGACGGACAAACCATCAATTCTATTGCAATCATGACATCGGAGTACCACTAAGGACACCCATTTCAAGTGACTTGATGGACTGAACATTGTCTTTTTTTATGGTTTTAGCAACTAGGGTTTTGCAAAGTAACATGCAATGCAATTTCTGCATTATAGGCCAAGATTTTGAAAAATGTGTCGATCAAGGGTGTGGGCACTGCAGTCATCTCGCTCTATCCCAAACACACATACAGGAGGTAACAGAACTCAATTTCGTTGCTCGGTTTTTTTTATGCCCCTTGTTGAAATTTGCCAAGTGTCCCTGAATGGCTTTGGGAAGCAAGTTGAAACTCGCCATAAATTAGTAACCAAGGCTCGGATGGACAAACTGTCAGTTCCACTGGAACCGTGACATCGGAGTACTACTAGGGACTGCTCTCTCCAGTGACTTCATTGACCGAATGTTGTCTATTTTAAAGATTTTTGCAACTAGGGTTTTGCTAAGTAACATAAAATGCAATTTCTACATTATAGGCTAAGATTTTGAAAAAAATTCCAAGCGAGGGTGTGGGCATCATAGTCATCTTTCCTAAGCCCAAACACACCTGCAAGAGGTAATGAAACTCAATTTCGTTGCTCAGTTTGTTTTTTATGCCCCTGTTGAAATTTGCTAAGTGTCCCTGAATGGCTTTGGGACGCGAGATGAAACTCATCATAAGTCTATAATTGGGGCTTGGATGGACAAACCGTCAATTCCGCTGGATCGACACCCCTCTCCAATGACTTCATGGACCGAACGTTGTCTGTTTTGACGGTTTTCGCAACTAGGGTTTTCCTAAGTAACATGCAATGCAATTTCTGCGTTAGAGGCTAAGATTTTGAAAAATGTGTCGAGCGAGGGTGTGGGAACCATACCTTGCAGCATGACATATGTTCTTTAGACTGGACATCTCACTTGTATTGGCTTGTTAGGATTATGTATATTGCTTATAAGGGTTTGTGCCCACATAGTATTATTTACCTCCCTAACCTCTCATATAAATAAAGTAGAGAGAGACTTTGATTCTTGTCACTGACGTTTTCTCTTGTGATGAAGATAATATTGAAAATTGTGTACATGAGTGCAAGAGCATTCCTCTACCAATCCAAGATACAAATAATAGCAAACCAACAACCAAACCTCACTAATATACTCCACAAAATTAGAAACAAGGATAATTTAAGGGATTCAAGAAACATGTCACATTGCCAATCCAGTAGCTTTTATAAGAACTTGGTTAGGGTAATGGACAGGACAACTATGAGTATTTGGTCGTTGGCATTGTGTATGATTTATCTTGTTCTCGGAGGAAGGTTCCTGTCTTGATTTCCCAACAACAGTCGTCTTATCAACACCAAGAAAGCACATGAATATTCCACTAACCCCAAGCAGAAAAAGTGTAAATGGCTAATTAAGAAGTGTACAAGGCCATACAGTCTAGAATATTGTTGTGGGAGTATCATTGAAGGAAACTCTTGCTAAGCCGAAGTTACAACAGCCTAATATGGCTCAATTGCCAATGACTCTTCAAATCAAGCATATGGTGGCAAGTGTCTTTAAACTTGCCCTTTTTTCAATTTATCTGTCTTAAAGAATGTCAATTTAAATAAAGGATAGTACTTAATGGATGCCAATTTTTCTTTTGTAAAATGCAACAATGCTCACAATTTTTATCAACATTGCCGCACCACAAGTAGAAGAAGTGTAATTCTCAATATTTATGTGCACGAATATACAATCTCAAGCTAGCAGAAATTGGAAGCAGATGCATTGTGCAAGCAACTACAATCCTACAGTCAAAAGATCCAGAACAGAAGAATTATGATCCCGGCACACTAGTCATCTTATAACAAAGAGATCATAAGTTATTGGTTGACATCATGGAAAATATTGCAACATATAACTGGGTGATGTATTGGTTGGCAGGTGTAGTACGATGGTAATATTCAAAACCTGAGTCGTTCAATACTACAACTGGTCAAGTTTTATCCTCATGCATGGCTTTGACCATTGATGTCCTTGTCAGAGAAAATTTAGTGTCTTTGTAAGATCTCATTGTTGTCAACCTGCTAGATGTTGCTTTTCCCTTGTACATTGTTTTTTGTGAACTATGATGTTATTCGTTCTCTTTACTTTTTTTATGATATAAAAGAAATAATAAATGTCTAGAAAATTTAAATTGTATACACCTTACACCTTTAATGGTGTCTCTCAAACATACATTCACTGGGAGTCATGAACTACGCTAAGAGTGACCTTCCCTGAACTACAGATATTCACAGGCCATGCTGAGAGTCATTTTAACATGCTGTGATGTCAAGTAGGGAAACCAATGTACATGCACAATGGTAATAGACACACAGGAGTGGAAAGAATGGAATGCATTGTGTTAAACTATGGTAAGATACACAACAATAGGCCATCCTAAGATAAGTTGTCAATATATCAACTCCTGGTATATTAATTATTGTCCTACAAGCCTGTTATTGTGGTTTATCTATCTAACATTAATAACATTACTTTTGGTCAGATGATAGTCACATAACACCATTAGTTAGCACGCCATTATTAACATCCATGTGGCACATGCTAGCATTTACAGTAAATGTTGGAGCTCATTATTTGCTCCTCTGACAGAATTGGTGGCAGCTAGGGCACAAGGTACTCACTGTTAAATGTAAAAAATGTAGGGTATTTTTGAACTTTTGCCACAAGTGCAAGTGGATGAGGGATGCTCAGATTTGTAACCCAAATATCAGTCCTCAAACTGATGGTATTTGAAAGGATTTATCTCATCCCTAGGCACACTCAAGAACAGTTCTAAGCAGTAGAGAAACTAACAACATTTGCAAGTAGGAGCAGTTTGCAGGCCATTGACCAAATTTTTGAGCAAGTAAAGGAGGCAGCCCTCACATTCCTTGAGAGGGAACCCTGTCTCACACTTTCCAACATTTATGATGACATAATTTCTGGAAAGATATGGCAATGGTTGGTAAAGCATCTTTTCATTTATTAGTTGAACCATATTCTTGGTGAGAAGAAAATGCTCGATTCTCAACCAATTTATTCTTCCTTGACTAAATATTCCTAGAAGTTTACCTCATACTGTTGTAGAAAATACACCAAGTAATTCTAGAAAATTCAGCCAAGCTCTTGATCTTCGTGATACCTTCTTGCTGGGAAAAATTTGAATGACAACAAACTCAATCTGCACTTGCACAAGACCAATTTCAAATCCGTATTCAGCTCAACAACCCACATCTAGATATAATCAATCCATACTCTATGATGCCTGGAGCTCCATCTTCCCAAATGGGTATCTACTAGCACAGCCACATAACTTGTGGCCGATGAACACCGATAGGTCACAAGTTAAGTGCCATGAACAAGTTATCTATTACTTGTTCTCTATGCTTAGTTGTAATGACCTGTTGTCTATGCCTCATCTACCTGTTACTTTCTTTACTTAAATGGGTTGTTTGTCACTACATGTTGTCCATGCATGAGCTACGAGTTATCCATGCATCAACTACCAGTTATTTTTTATATTTCTTTTTTTCTATATAATTGTTTATTTCAAATTTCGGACGATGACCATAAAATCAATCTGGACAGTACACTTACCCCATCCTCATTTAATCTAGGAAAAGCATAGATGGTAGTATACCCCAAATTCTAAGATATAAAATCCTATCAGTGATTCAGTACAATTATTTGCGAATGTTTGGGCGAACGGTGTACCAGAATTCATCAATTCCAGGGTGGTTGTGCAACTGCACTTGTCTGAAAGGCACTATGTAAAGGAGCAACGCTTGATTCCTGATAAACAATCGGGTAAGACCTCTTACTTTTTAAATGTTGTGGATTTTAATTAAATGTTTTGTTTATTAATTGGGGGAAGAATCTATGACCCCAAAGAGGTTGAAGTTCAGTCAAGGCCAGTGTCCACCTGTAAAATGCTTGGGTGTTACACTTTTTGATGCAGGAGCATCATGTAAAAGTTGTAATTTTCCTAAGTTTTCAATAGGTTCTAGTCTCTAGAGGATCCTAGAAAGTCCACGTAGGGGGGGTTTGTTTTGCCATATAATGTAACAGATTTTCCATTCTAGCATAAAGTTAGAGAAGTTGAGAAATTATAGGGACATCAGGGATTTGTTATCTAAACTTGGAGGATACTAATCTTCCCTTGTGATTTGAATTAATCACCGGTTTATCATATTCATAAATTTGTTGAGTAGAGAATAAGGAGAGGAGGTTAGAGAGAGAAATTAAAAAAAATGGCCAAGGCCTTGACGCCAAGAATGAGAAATCAAGCCAGAGAAATGATATGTATTAATCTGTTGATGATTAATTGAATGTATGAGGGATTGACAGGAAACTCCTGTAGGTTAATAGAATTTGCTTTGTCATGTATTCTATAGTGATTTTGAATGAAATATACTCTGTTTTTGTGCAAGGGAAAAATAGCAGCTCTCTTTCAGCGTGGGGGTTTAAATTTCACGTCTTATTTGATAGTATTTAGTATGGGTTCTCTGAAATTTTCTTGTGTAAATGATTGAGTGCAAACTTCAGCGATCTACTTAGTTTCAGATTCAGTTCATTTTATGGGAAATAACATATTCATCTTCAGCATCATTTATGAACTTTTTTCTCTGTTCCAGTGATTGAACATAATTTGTGTGCTCTGTTAATGATAGTTCCAGCAATCAGGTTAATTAAATTTATGGTGATTTGCAACAGTCAAAAAGGGAATTTATACGTTGTGTTCTAGTAATCAAGTGTAAACTCAGGCGTATAATAGTGAACACTGTCAATCAACTGATGTAGAACGAAGAACAGCAAACTGATCTTGTGCAAGAAGAGGGAATTGGATTGCATAGAAGTGTGCTCTGCTTCTAATTTACTGCTATGATAAGTTGATCCACCATTAGAGTAAATCAATCCATCACTTGAGAAGCTGTAATGTGCACACTCAAATATTTAATGTAATGATTGAGTTGGAATGTATGTGCAGCGTTGGATAGACCATTGAGAACGTGATAACATCAGGTGATTGAGAGGATTGTTCTAAATCTGAAGCGAAGATATCTAGTAATGTTTCCAATACTTTGTTTTTTCCATTTATATGAACGCACTCTTCTACTCAATGATGTCGATGCCTGAAGGTACTGTTGGGGTTTGACTGATAATACAATTTGACTGAGAAAGTATATGACATGAAAAAAAAATCCCGTGTGCATAGATAAAGGTCACAATCCCTTAGTAGGGCAAATGAAATATGGTTGCGTTCTAGCCGAGTGACAATTTTTAAATTGTGTCGAGTTGTTGACGAGACCTGAGAAATATATTCATTCTTAAACCTGAAATCGATGAGATGCAGCTGATCCGATTTGATTGTTGTAAAGGTTGGAGAATTGCAGCCTTGAATTTGACAAGGGGATAGATTGCAGGAGAACAATCTTGTAGTTGTAAAAGTGTTTTGTCATCGGTCACAGCAACCACATTGGTGATTGGATGATGATTGATTGATTGATTGAATTGATCTGGTAGCAAACCTTTGATTCCTATAATGCTTATTGGTTTCCTTTAATATAGATTCATTCTCTTAATTTGCAGGTTGCTATCAGTTAATTATTTGAGAATGCAAGTGTGCTCCATATTTGGGGTTTTTTTCCACACAGTCCTGTTACATATGTCAACAATTAAAGTCTTAGATCTGCTAGCATTTAGTAATGCTATTGTTGATATTTGATAGCATTTGGTGTCGAGTATTGGGTGCATTCTTTTGTGGATGTTTTAGGTTATTGGAATATTAAAACTAACAAGTTTGGATTGAGCTCAGTCATAGATTCAGATTGTAAATGAGATAGGTTTTGATTGAGATTAGCCTCCCACGCACATCTAAATTTTTAATACTATTTTTATTGTGTTTCCGAGCAATGCATCTGCCATTATTCCTCAAATATTCCTCCCAAATTATGGCCAATTTATGGACTGCGAACTTTGAGTTTGAAATAAAGTTAATACTAATAATAAAAGATAAATCTAACATCAAACTATCATAACATTTCCACAATAGATAATGAAAAGAAATTTCATTGGAGTCTTCTGTAATTCAATTTCAAAAAAAGGTAATTCAATTTCCAAAAAATAATGTTACCTGGAGCGCTACTTTCCGCTACTCAGCAATCTCCCTATCAATAGAGTCCATATCGGCTCCAACAGGCTTGGTGGAGGGTTAGCCAACTTTGCGAGGTCCCGAAGAAGCCTCTTTCTCCATGGCGCTCATGGTTGACAAATGAAACCTTGTTCAAAACCCTGTGTGTCTCGAAACATCTTTTAAAAATGCAGTAATGGCTTTCAAATGGAGAACTTATTAAAATATGTGAAAAAAATGCAATTCTTGTGTGGTTAGGAGGGATCCGCAAACAAATTGTGAGCAAGAAATACGGTATGGCTTGAAAGGGATTTGCAAGAAAATTATGACCATGAAATACAGAAAAGGAAACATAGGAATGCTTCAAATTAGAGTTTTCGCTTTGTCTTTACATGTGAAGCGATTCCATAAATATTATTTAAAAAGTCTAAGGTTTTATTTATTTATTCTAAGATTTTAAAAAGTATAAGGTTTAGTGTTATGTGTATTAAGAATCTAGAGATTTAGTTTATTGGGTTTAATTCTATTTTTTAATATAAAAAAAAAATTACACCTCGAAAAATTGTATCATCTCAATGCTTAATATATTTGGGATTAAGATGTTTTTATTATGAGTCGACATGGAGTTTTTTAATTTTTTTTATTTAATTTTTGATAAGTTATGAGTCCGCATGGAAACGTAATGTGACAAATGTGACAACATCTCCTCATATTGGGTTGGAAGCATCGAGAGTAACAAGCGTGACAACATCTCCTCGTTTTGGGTTGGAAGCACCTCGCTACTCTCAATGCAACAAATCTCAACATTGCAGGTGAAGCAAAAACATATAATTGTATGTTTCTTGTAGCATTGATCTTTTAACTGTTAAAAGGACAAAGGCTAGAAGAATGGCCACTATTTTTGGCAAATGTTTTTCCATAAGAACTACAAAGGGTACCACCTACGACAAATGTAGGTTTCTCTAAACATTTGGTGCCAAAAGCAAAACGTGTATGCGGTGTTAGAAAAAACACCATATATATAAGACAAAAAATTCTACTAGATTAAAAACTAAGCATAGATTTACTTCTCCTTGCAATCTATGTAAGAGGAACCAACATATCTGATTGGGACCCTAGATAAGTAGATATAATATTTCTTTTAAGAAGATGGAGCTTAGCACATACAAATTTTTGGACATATAAAAAAAGCAATGATGAACTGAGAGAGGGACATGGTTGGTTACTTAGCAATGGTGGTGCTGGCTTAATGAAGGAATAAACCGTTATATTGAGCAACATCGATGTAGGAATCATAGTTTTGCATGTCAGTGCTAACAACAAGCAAACATCCGGACTATGCAACCTGCCTTCATAATTATGCAAGCTAACAATGTGGTTGTGTTAGATGAAAATCTATCATATGAAGGCTAACACGCGTTAGTTTTCATTCACTATGGAATTTTGTTAGAAGGAAAGCTAACCTGAGTTAAATTCCCTTCATGGTGCAATGTCTTTGATGACAATGTGGTTGTTTTAGACGGAAAGCTAAAATATGAAGGCTAGCACGCATTAGATTTCATTCACTGTGCAATGTTGTTAGAATGAAAGCTAACCCGAGTTGGATTTCCTTCATGGTGGAATGTATTTGATGGCAATGTGGTTGTGTTAGATGAAAATATATCATATGAAGGCTAACACGCGTTAGATTTATTTCACCGTGTAATGTTATTAGAAGGAAAGCTAACCTGAGTTAGATTCCCTTCATGGTGCAATGTCTTTGATGACAATGTGGTTGTTTTAGATGGAAAGCTAACAGATGAAGGCTAGCACGCATTAGCTTTCATTCACCATGCAATGTTGTTAGAGTGAAAGCTAACCCGAGTTGGATTTCCTTCATGGTGGAATGTATTTGATGGCAATGTGGTTGTGTTAGATGAAAATATATCATATGAAGGCTAAAACGCGTTAGCTTTCTTTCACCGTCTAATGTTATTAGAAGGAAAGCTAACCCGAGTCACAATACCTTCATGGTGCGAAGTATTTGATGACAACGCGGTCGTGTTAGATGGAAAGTTGACATATGAAGGCTAACACGTGGTATCTTTCATTCACCGTCCAATGTTGTTAGAAGGAAAGCTAACCCAAGTTAGATTTTATTCATGGTGCAATGCATTTGATGACAATGTTGTTGTGTTAGGTGGAAAGCTAACATATGAAGGCTAACACGCGTTAGCTTCCATTCACTGTGCAATTTTGTTAGAAAGCTAAGGCTAATTTATACCTACAATGTAAGCCCGAGGTCAAAGAAGTAACAATGATTGTTGAATTTAATGGCAAGATTATCAAAAATTGAGAATGAGAACAAAATAATTATTGCATCATGGCTTGTAAATGAACAAGAAATACGAAAGTGGCAATGTTCTTGCAACATTGCCAACATGCTATTTAGAAATATGAAGACTACATGTTATAAGCTACATAATCGTTGGGACAAAATTGTTTGAAGCCTTATGAGAATATGGGTTCCTCAAACATTCAAAATTATTTATAAAATAATGTAGATATAAATAGGTACCAAATGACAAGGCAATTGTCAAATCCTCTGTCTATTATATGTATTGAAATGAAACCTTGCTCACGATAAAAGTTTCATTGCATGATCTACACAGTTAATGGCAATAAACCAGTATATTATAAGTTTATGTTTAGAGACCAAAACATAATACGAAAGAGATCAACTATTGTTTAAATCATGCACACATCCTAAAAGAAACTCTCTCCATCTCATTCAAGTTGATTGATCAACCAAAATGACTAATACCGTGTTTCTAGATGGGAACATGTTCACACAACCCATATACAATATGTATATAGTATCTTGGACTACAATAATCCATAATCCAACATATCATAACAGACGACGGGGGTGGCAGGTGCGGGTGGGGTCTTATTTGACCCCGGTGGAAATAAAGTTGAATCAATCTCGTGGGGATTAGGAATCAAGACAAATAATGAAGCTGAATGGCTCGCTCTCGTCCTTTCTTTCAATATGACATCCTCCCTCAGCATCGGCAATCTCAGAATATATGGGGACTCCAGACATGTCATTCAAACGATCAGAAGGAGCACCGCCCCTTATGGCTCTAGAGCCTACAGGTACATGCAAAGAATAAAATCTTATCCTCACTTTTCTCAATCCTATTTCTTTCATATTTGTCGATCAAATAACAAGTTAGCTTATGAAGCAGCCAACAAAGGGACATTGCTTGATATTGGGCACATGGTGAACTCAGAAGGTGCCTTGGATTTCCAATTTATTCCTTAAAATTTTGGTAATGGTCAAAAACTATATGGTAATGGGTTTTAAGGGGCTAAGTGAATTGAGGGTCCCTCTCCCCCCATCCCCGCCCTCCTCCGTGACCAAGGAAACGCGTGCCCCTGCCACACGGCCTCCTCTCCTCAGCGCTCGGCATACGGGGCCTCGTGGTGCTGTCAGCTCCCACGAAACTCAATTTAATGGGCCATCTGCCCCTCCCTTGACGTATATCGCAATGGCTTACCCTTCACTCCACTGCGCGATGCATAGGCTCACCCTGGGCGATTCGGGCTCCCCTTCCTCCCGTCCTGGTCTGTTACTTCACCACAGGGCGGGCAAAATGCAGAATATAATGGCGGCAATCGCTGCGTTGAGCCGCACCATGGTCGAGGTTAAACTGGCAGTGCGTAATACATATAACGAAGTCTGCACAAATGTTAACCAGAACGCGGATATGGCCAGGGATTTGAGCTACACGGTGAACCAGCTCGCTTGCCAGGATACCAGAATCGATGACCTGGAGAGAAACCTGTTCGAATTGATGGGCAAGGTGGATAATTTGCAGGAGGACATTGCAGTGCTCACTGGGAAGTCGCAGGGAAGCTGCGTCCATGGCAGTCTGACTGTTAACCAGGAGATAAATCAGGAAAAGCCGGATGAGGCCTCGGTCTACCGCAAAAATTATGGTTAATATGCAGTTTCAGTTCAGGTTCCACATTTTTGAAGCTTAAGATATTATGTTTTTCTGCATATATTTAAATCAGCAGTTTGTAAGGGTTTATTCCTGCACTACTTTGAACAGTCTTAGACAGGTTTTGTTTAGAACTCAAGCAGGGTTTTGTTTAGAGCTCATAATGACTCAAGCTCCTGTTTCTCTGTCAAATTTTTGGACAAGGTTGTAATGAATGGCTGTGCACAGCCTTTATATATACATATACTTCTCTGTTCCTGTTAAAAAAAAAAAAACAGACGAAAAAATACATAATTCCCATATTTTGTTTCAATAATTTGAATATGGTTGTGAAACTGGTCAATGCCATACATGTACAATATCTTAGAGAGCAAGAAACAAAAGCACGTCATGAAACCCAAAACTTCGGCCACAGATAAGATAAAATTTACAGCAGCTGAGAAGCAGTACACAACTCCCAACATATTGATGAATAGAAACCCATGCACTTCTTTCATAGGGTTGAACTTGATCATAGTGAACCTAGTGAGAGCGACTGCGAGAGCAATACTCAAATATTGTTCAATGCATAACTCATTATCACCCATTTCTTTCCACCTTCACACCTCCTATGTTGCTGCTTCTTCATAGCAATCTTCTTTTTCAACCTGCAATTTCCAATGGCCATAAATTAAGAAAACACTTGCATATCAACCTTACAATATTAAACACTTACAATTTAACCTTTATATTTAAACTGCCCTGGATTTTAAAATTCTCATGATGCAGGAAAAAACAATTGAAAGTTACACTAATTGGTCAACATATTCGAAACTTAAAATAAATACATGATATTACGATTCCAAGGAAACATTCTCGTATAATTAAACTCTGCAAATACACCGACTGCACCTTACCGGTGAATGTGAGGCCGAATTTTATCTCCTCACAATAAGTCTTGTCTTACTAGTGAATGCGAGGCCCACTTTTATCTCCCCACAATAGGTCTTGTCTAGAAGGATGACGATGTAGTGCATCGAGGGTACGTTTCCTTCCATGAATAATGCCTCCAATGGAACGCTATGCACCACAATAATGAATTATAAGAAATAAAATGAAGCAAAAATAACATTGTAAAAATATGGAAGAATGCAAGCTTTAAGAAAATGGCTGAGATTGCAATGATGGGGACTCATATGCACCTTTCTTCTCCAATGAAGCCATCCGCGTTTGCAAGTATCGTTGTCCATTGTTTTTAAGGTAAGGTCGGTAACCCCCTCGGATATAGTGAAAACAAATTGCTCTTTCCATATTGGATTGCTACCTCCACCTGCAATGCTCAGAGATCTTGATAGATAATTTTATATATATATTTTTTCAAACAAGATTTTTTTAAATCTCATCTTCCCACCAATTTTCCAGGGGACTCGGTCATGATCAAAACCTCACTTTAAAATCTACCTTAAAAGGATGTTTTCACATAGATTTAGATAGCCTAGTAAATTGAATTTTGTTATTATTTGAAAGGTATTTAAACCCTGAAGGCCTATAAACAAATTCAAGAATGTTAAGTCCTCCCACCATGTACTAATGGAAGACCAGGGATACTTTTGACACGTGCTAGTAGTAGATCAATTATGTTCTCAACAATAAATCTTATACATGTGCACACACTGCTCAAAACACATGAATGTGCACACCCACAGGATGCAATGCTGCTCTTCTATTGTTGAGTTCGGAATTGGATGATGAGTACGGATATGTTGTTGCTGATCTTTTAAACTGACCTCTTTTGTTGTTGATTTTTGTTCGCAGTGTTCTTCTCATTAGAAATACGGTGGAAGAAAAATTAGGCCTCAAATAAAGGAATGATGCGTCAACGATTTGCTCAAGCCAGCTAAAGGCCATTCATTGTAGGAATTTAAGATCCCATTTATGGAACATTTTGTATTTGGGATGTCATGTGATATTTTGTTTAATGCATGCATCCTCAAATCCATAGATAGCCATGCCTACTTCTCTTAATTCGCGAGCCTTCTTCAAATCCCTTCGCCTTCTTTGCTCTTTGGGAAAATATAGCACATTGGGATATTGCACGCTGGACTTCACAAAATCATCTTTCAAACCATATAACTCAATAAAATAACATTTTTTTCTTTTTTTTACAAAAACGGTTATAATTTGAATTAAAAAATAAAAAAACCAGTTGCAATAGCACAGGAATAAATTACAAAATCTGCCTCAAGGGCCTAAATTCTATCTTCTAGAGACTAGATCTAAATCGAGATCAAAGTAAGAATAAAGAAACTCAAATCAACTACAGAGTGACATATTGAATGTTCTGCACGTTCTTCATTATCAGAATGTGATTATTGTGATGCAGTAGCGTCCAAAATCCTTTATATGCTTTATCAACAAATTGTTTAGCACTAATTTGTTCGTCATCTCCCCTCAAGACATTATGTGTCCAATGAAAGAGACTCAACATAATTGTCGATGCCGAATCCTTCCCATTCAACTTGTTTAGCGTAATTTGTATTTGCTACCATCATAATTTTTTTTAAACCTGCCAATTATTAACCAGTGCGTCATTCTGCCAATTAATGAAGGAGTAACCCAGCAGCTATAGTCTTCATCGTAAACAGGATGATTTCTCATCTTAATATCACAATTAACCTCTTGATTAGATTGTTTTTCCGTTCTACATAATTCAAATGCTCCCACTCCAGGGATGATTTTACGAACCCCCCCTAAATTTATATGTATAAAAAATGGGCGAATCCCCATGATACACAGAAAAGTGTGAAGGCTATTTTATCAATACTATAATATGTATATATAATTGTTTGGCAAATCTTTCACAGAATTATAAAATATTGTAAATTTTGGGCAAATCTTTCACAAAATTATAAAAACTTGTAAAAGTTTTGGCGAATCTTTCACAAAATTAGAAAATCTTATGAAATCTTGGCGAATCTTACACTAAACTATAAATCCGAGTGCACTTATGTTATGACACCACACATGCCAAACATATTCCTCTGTCGTTGTTTTGAACTGAAAAAAAATATTAATTACGAGTGGGACTATGGAGTATGGAATGGATGTTGAAGGGTTGTTCACCTTGATTGGCTTCCCCTAGTAGTTCCATTGGAAATACAGGTAAGTTTGGTTTGATGAAGGCTTAGAGACTTGTGGAAAAAAAATATGGAGAATTAAAATCATTGCGGTGTTGTGGCGTAAAATTGAAATTCAATCGAGGTTGGTCTTTAGAAGACAACGCTTCACCAATCTCTTGAATTCTTGTTGTTACATGTCTTTTGACAAATTCTTGGTGTTTTGTTCTTTCTTATTTGTGGTTTCCTTAGTTCCTTCCATCCCTGGGTTTATTTCTTTATGTGCCATGTTCATCAATTGAGGCTCCGTGCTTAAATAATCTTTTAGGTTTGTGTCTCTAGATTGGTGGCTCAATATTTATCTCTAGCTTTGGGGTGTGATATATTTGGTTCAATCTCTATCTCAATGTTCCCTTCCCTTTGCAGGGCAATGTTTTCATTGAGGTGTCTTCAAAGCTCCAGAGGTTTAGAACATGGATTTTTTTTTGTGTCATGGGAAATGTCAAATGGATAATCATGAAATTCAAAAGATTTTGCATGGGCATGAGGATTACATTACTGACAATAGGATTTCAATTTTTGCAGTGACAACTACAATTCATATAAATGAGCATCAATACAGCTCCACTCTGCAAAATATATAGAAATAAAATTTTATTGTCTGCTGACATATGCGGGAACTGAGGAAAAAGACGTCTAAAAGCTACTTTAACTCTATTGCAAGTAGGAGCGATGAATAATCAACAAATATAAGAAGGATATAATGTTGTTTTGAATTATGTGCCCCTTAACTTCCACATTTTTTCTTCTTAACATGTTTGTGACTTTGATGTATTTTACCGAGCTTATAAGAACTAGAATCAACATTTCTAGAAGAGAAAAAAGAGATTCATAATTATGTAATTGGAACTATTTAAACTCAAATGATGTTACATAAGCTCGTAATGTTGCATTGTTGAAACAACATTGATGGGGGGAACCAAAATCAACCTCAAAATTTGGGCGTTTTCTTATATAATTCAACATATGTCGCTTAACTAACTTGTAAAGTATCGCATTTTCTAGCATTGCAATTATAAGACAAACATTGAATGCACATCACTCAAGAGATGTTAAGTTAACTTTTAACATCCAACCAACATCACTTAAGTGACATTCTTAATGTACAACTTAATGTCTCTTAAGTGATGTTTGTTCAACATTTGTTTCATCGACTTAAGGTCCTTTAAGGGCTGCCAATTCCATTTTTCATTAGAGGATAAAAACTCTATGGAACATCAAAAATTAAATGTTAAAACATGTGGAATATTCAACGCATCTTTATAGATGTTCAATTGGCATTGGTCAATTTACTGGTTGACATTTACTTAATGCAAAAAAGCATCGAACTAGCATCAAATTTTCACCCCAAATGTTGTATTTTTTGATAAGTTTGCATTAAAATGAATTAGGCTCACTTGATTATAATACCAATGCTTGAATATCTAGAATTACCACATGGGACAAACTTGGATTTTGGGATTAAGGAACAATGTTTATGATTTGTAATAAGACTTTAATAGCTAAATGTCCATGCGAAGTGATAATGATCATTATTTGAGGCATAAATGATTTTATTTGAAAGATGTGTACATTGAAAGTAGAAAAATTCCATATATAGTGGAGTCCTAAAAGGATATTATGATATTCCACACATTTCCCCCAAACCTTTGGAGGACTAAGTTACGGGTGTGAGTGGCATGTGACTCATCTAGATCTAATATGCATACACCTATATTTCCTTGTACCTTGTGGGATATGATTGCTAGTATGTCATGATGCACATGTTTTCTATTACGAGGAAATGAATTATTAATGATGGGCTCAAAGCTATAAACATATATTTCACAATACAAACAAGGATCGAGGTAACATTCTAAGAAATGACAAAAGCAAAAAATAGCCAAATATAAATGATTGTGAAATATTTTAAAATTCTATAATTAAAAATAGAATAAAAGTCATCAAACAATATCCTTTTTGAAATAATATTTAAATTACAATTTAAATTTTAAAAAAATCACAAATCACCATAATCAAAATTCTATTCATTTTATAACTATAACAAAGAAAGTTTTGACCATCTTTATTCCATCCAAAATCTTTTAAAAACTAGAAATAATATAAAAAAATCAATTAAAACTTTCCTATGATGTAACCTTTTAATTCCTTCGTAGTTTTCAAAATTAAGTACCAAAAAACATTTGGTCAAATGCTTAAGAAAAATCCCCTTGGTCTTAATCCTTACATGGTGAGTTCTCTAATCATATGTCATCGTTACAATATAATGTTCTGAACTTACCTTGTGATGGTTTAAACATAATTTGATGGTATGAAACCGTCACATTTGATGGCATGATCGAGTGGTTGGAAAGATTTGAGTGCAAAGACAATCACTTCGCATGGCTCAAACATAATTTGATTGTATGGTCATGTTTGAAAAGACTTGAGTGCAAAGTAAATGTTAAAATCACCAATACAATATATATGAAGTTTATATAATGGCACCATCGTTACCATATAATGACTCTAACTTACTATGTAATGACTCAAACGTAATTTGATTACTCATGTTAAAATCATCAATACATTTTATATAATGGCATTATAGTTATCATATAATGATTGAAATTTACTATATAACGAATCAAACATAATTTGATTGTACGATAGAGTGATTGGAAAAATTCTAGTGAAAAGTTAATTACCTTTTTTCTCAAATTACACATGTTAAAATTATTTATACATTTTATTTCAAACAAAGTTTTTTTGTTAATGTTCTACTAGCACAATCACTTAACTTATGGTTGGTGGATGATAGGTCAAAATTTAAGTGTCACGGACAAGTTATATGTTATTTGTTCTCCATGAGTACTTGTAATCACCCGTTATCACCCGCCTTTTTCTAGTTTAATGGGAACTGCCCGGTATCCATCCATCAAATACTAGTTATTCATGCATCAACTACTAGCTATTTCAAACGGGCAAGGCATGGCATGCGGAGTGGGAGGCGCAAATGCAAATGGGCAAGGCAGGGCAGGCGGAGTGGGAATCTTAAATGCAGATGGGCAAGGCAGGGCAGGCGGAATGGGAGGCTTAAATGCAGATGCAGACGCAGACCTACCTTTTTCCTTTTGAATGAAATATTCAAGGTGGAGATAGAATCCATGGCTTCCATCTTTTATTGTTATTGTATGTACACCCTCTTCCTTTCAAACAATAAAATGCAACTGGATGTATGTGGTGGATGTATTCAGAGGCATCCCCCTAGATTTATATTTAGATTTGTAGATGTTTAGGTTTTTTCATAGATTTACAAAGAAGAAATATTACTTGATAAGTGGTTTTGATTTATGTTGGACACTTTCTTTTTGGTAAATTTTTAATAGCCATAGATGACCTCCTTCACTGTTTCAATCATATTTTAAGTGAAGTGTTTGCCCCTGTAATGCTGCCTACGAACGGAAATGTCAAACTAGTTAGTTATTTTCAAGCTGTGAAGGCTTTTCTTTACCCTGGGAATTTTTTGTTATAAGAAGTCGTCATAGAAGGGAAAGCGTCCTCCAAGATGATTAGAGGACATCTCTCTTATTGGTAAGGCAGATCATTTTTGTGGAAGGATGGTTGATAGAAAAGGACAGAACAGTTCATAAGAACTGGGTGAGTGGATTTAACTGTTTGACATTAACATACATCTATCTCCAGCCTGGATCTCACATTTATACACACTTTGATTTCCCCTTGTATAATAGTTATAGTTAATGCGTTGGTTAAAGACTTTTCATCCTATAATAGTTATAGTTAATGGGTGGGTTTGGATCTATTCATGCCCAAAGTGGATAGATTAATAGGCTATTTTCAGTTAGTTTTAAGGTTTGGATCTATTGTCAATTAATTCATATGGTTTTAAAGTAATATTTACTTTGCAGCCTTGCTTACTTTAGCAAATCAAATGTAGTGGGTTTATAATTAATTCATGTGGTTTTAAAGTAATATTTACTTTGCAGCCTTGCTTAATGTAGCAATAAAATGTAGTGGGTTTATATGGATCTATTCTAACAATTTAATTTGTCTTTTTTAGAAAAGATAACGTTGGTTCAAGGATTTAATTCAAGTGGTTTTAAATCAACATTTATGTTACTTGGGTCTACATTTTCCATATTTCATAATGAATGTCTTTGTATGTAATAATTCACATCCTCCCTGTTAGCAAGATTTTTGTTGTCTGATTTCCATGGCTTCAATCCATGGAAACCTTGAGTTGCAGGACTGTATAGGTGTTGTGTCGTCTTTTTTTGGAAATAGGATGCTATAATCTCCTATTATACTCTTCTTTCTGGAATAAACAGTGGTCTTAATGTTTGGATCTATTAAGGCCTAAGAGGATAAAACCAAAAAGTACATGGATGATATATTTTAACAATTTAATTTTCATCTTCTATTAATTTGAAACATAATTTCATATAGTTTTAAATTAACATTTACATTGTTTACATTTAATGTAATGGGTTTATGCTTTCCATAGGTTGTGTTGGGAATGTTTTTTTAGCTCATGGAAAGTTGGGAATGGTTGGGAACGCTTGTTGCATCATATTCTCTTCTTTCCTACTAAATAGTTCACAAATTTAAATTTATGGTTGGTTGAGAAGCATAGGTTGATTTGCATTTTTTTGTTATTGTTTTATTTTGTTTTTGTTTCTAATAATTTTAAGCATTTTTTGAACTTTCCCAAGTATGATGATGTCGGGATGGTTCTTGTTCAATGGAACACTGACATTGTGTGAAGTGGATTGAAGAAGATGAGATGAGCTCTTGGTTGTGTTATTTGAGATGGTGTGGACAAAAGATGAGTTGTTAGTGGGATGTTTGATATTGAAATCAAATCGTCCTATTAACTAAAGCAAGATGAGGATGAAGTAGAGTACATATGATTCATTTTCGTGCATGTATAGTTTCCTTTTATTGCAATTTTGTTTAATGTTTTCTTTATAATTGCAGTCACCATGAACACACCATAAATGACCAGATCAGTAAAAAAGGTGCATAACGAAAACGATAGTATTATGGAAGGGTAAATCAATAAGTTTTTTTTACGCATGGAAAAATTTGCAATCATCAATTGTTTTTAATAACAAATATAGCTGTAGGCAAAACCACCTTTGTTCTTTTAGATGTAACAAGTATAATGATACCTCTTATCCCAAGTTGGTCGCTTCTTGGTAAAGTGAAAGAAAAGCTTAAAAATGTAATACAAGGAAACAATTATTCAAATTCCATGATTTCCGAAAATCTAAACAACAAATTTATGTTTATTCCACTAATACAGTTTCTAATAATGTCAACCACATCTACCGTTTAAGTTATAATTAAAATCTATTAAATTTTAAAATGTTGCAACTTTTGAAGTTTTGATAGAGCTTAGAATGGTAAACCTTAGAATGAAATTTCAGTTGTATTTAAATGTATGTTTCAAATTTAAAATTTTCACCATTTCAATTCAAATATTTCAAATTTATACAAATCAATAAATATCGAATTTAAAACGTTGACAAATTTATCATTTCAATTCAAAAAGATAATTAAGATTTTATGCTTTTACCAATGCACCATTTCTTCATTATGTTATATTCTAGAAACTAAATGAGATTTATACATTTTTTTATATGTAATTCAAATTATATAAATATCTAACTATTGAATTAGTTAAATTGCCATATTTTCATTTCATTATTGTAGGTATTGTATATCAAAATAAAATAAAATAAAAATAGTGATATATATATATATATATATATATATATATATATATATATATATATATAGGATGAGATTCAATTTGATTTTATGCATTTGAAATTATTATGTTTACCACTTGTGTCAAAGTAAAATCAAAACATAGTAAAAAAATTATATTTTAAAATAAGATTTGAAAGTAATTTAATTTCAAGTTTGTAATTTGTATGTCGTATACTTGCAAATTAATTTATTTTTATTTCAAAATAAAATTATATAAATTAGTTGACTCTATTTCAAATAAACAAAATTTAAAATGTTTAAAAATAAGATTTATGTATGTTATTAATTTATTTTATTTCAAAAATAATTATTACATTATTTAAATTGGTTTTCTATATGGTTTCATTTCAAAATGAATTATCATATGGTTTTGTTTTCAATTAAATTGAGCAATTTATGGTTTTTAATCAAAATATTATTTTTATATACATTTCTAATTGAATAAGTACATTGTACACTTCATAATTTGTCCATTTCACAATAAGTACATAAATAAAAATATTAGATCTTAAATTTAGAAAACTATGTTTTATAATGGGATTCAATTTTATTTAAATAATTAATTAAATTATCAAATTTGCAACTATGAAAAAAATGAAATTTAAAATACTTAAAGTATTATTATTGTCATTTCAATTTTAAAATTTTATTTCAAATTAAATGTTATGTTAACATTTTAAATTAACACTTTAAAATAAAATAACATGCTTTAATCATTTCAATTTAAAGTAAAATGAAAAATATTTAAGATAGTTATTTTTATTGTTATTTTAATTATAAAACGTTATTTCAAGTACGATGTAATGTTGTCATCAAAATACGTATAGTCAACCAAAGTCAACCATAGTTCACATGGTTAATCATCCATAGTCAACCATATTAAACCATAGCTATGTTCTGTCCATAGTGAACCACTGTAAAACATCGTTCAAACATGACCAACCAAACTCAATCAAAGTCTACCATGGTCAAACATAGTTAACATCATAATTAACTATAGCAAATCATAGTTAACCATAATCAAACATTATCAACCATGGTCGAATGTGGTGAACAATAATCAAACACGGTTAAGCATTATCAACCATAAATCCATGGTTAGCCATATTCAATCTGCATATTAAAACAATGGTCAACCATAATCAACTATGGTTAGCAACAGTTATTTGAATGTCAATCATAATCAAGTACAGTCAAAGAAAGCCAAACATAGTAAACCAACGTTAAATGTACCAAAGTTCACCAAAATTGAACATGGTCAATCCTCGTCAATAATAGATAAACATAGTCCAACATGGGAAACCTTAGCTAAACATGGACAACCATGGCCAATCAAAGTCAACAATAATCAACCATGGTCAACCATTATTAAGCATGGTAAACCATAGTCAACTATAGTAAAAAATGGTTAATTGTATAGCAAATCATGTACTAAGCATGGTCAAGCAAGTTCAATTGAATTTCAACTATAGTCTAGCATTGTTCACTACAATTAACCATCTTTGGTCATTGTTAACCGTGGTTATCCACAATCAACCACGTTGAACCAAATCAACCATAGTCAAACATATTCAAGCAACGTTGACCAAAACCAAAGATGGTAAACCGTGGTTGATTGAAGCCAATCATAATCAACCATGGCCAGCCAAATTAAACATAATCAAACATGGTTAGGCATAATAGACAATAGTCAAACCTAGTGAACCATGGAATTATAAGTGGTTGATATACGTCGGTCGATGCCATTAGTTAAAATTTTTGAAAATTACATTGTTCTCTCAAGCCCATTTCAAAGTACCACTTCCATTTCGCTCACAAGATCAAAGGAATAAGATCCATTTCCCTCCTTCACATTCTCAGAATAAACAACCATTAAGCAGACGCCATGGAAAACATTGGAGCGGGTTTAAATTGTGGTATATTAGTTAAAAATGAAATTTTTTTTGATAATGTTTGGGTCCCATAGGGGTGAGCTTGACCCCCTCGGAGCTCTTAACTCCCTCCCTCGCTCGGATTGGGCCATCGCCATGGATGTCAGACCTCACCTCTGCCACCTGATCTACCCTAGATCCCCACCCGACTCCCCAAGACATTCTCGGCGGCATCCTCTGTCAGTCCCCACCTGTCTCGCATGCGAGACTTCAATGCTGGTAGGTTCCTGGGGATTCAACCCCTACTTCTTCGACTCGTGTGGCGAACCAGACCTCATTATTCACCTTCAACTTCACCACCTTTGCTGCTCTGCGTCTGTTTGTTTTAGTATGGCCTATGGTGATGGGAATTTTTGCCTTCCGGCTCTACAATGCAAGCGTTGCAAGGCCTGCATTCAACTCAACTCTGGGGAGAATGGGCTGAAACGATACCTCTCAGCTCTCGAGGTGGTGTAGGTCCATGACAACTATGGCAAGGAGGCTCACAGGACAAGCAGCAATCCGGACAAGCAAGTTAGGCGTGGATGCCCTAGAAATGTGGATACAAGAAGGAATTGGACACCGATGGATGGAGGATAGGGTCAGAACTTTAAAACGGCTCCAAACATCGTTCATTTTGGCACAGAGCAGGACCACAGCAGGAATTGGAGACTTGTGGATGCGGGTGCTTGTCTTGTTCAAAGTGGTGCGCTGCAACAATTTCGTGGTAGCCCTGGGGACTTAAACATTGGAAATTTATGGAATCAGAATGGTGAAGTCGGGAGAGTAGTGAATCTAGACTCTCCTCAGGAACCTGATAGCCCTTCACCTGGTGTGCTCTCCCATCTGCAGGACATCGAATCTCAGGTGAATTGGCTGAGAGGGGAATTTGGGGATATGAAGAAGTCAATCTCCCACTTGGCCACCTTCATTCAAATTTCAAACTCTGATATCAGGAACAACTGCTCCAAGATGAAGGATTACTATGAAGGTCTGGTTGGCAAGGTAGAAGCTGTGCACAGCTGCTTAAGGATAGTAGAAGCGAAGGTTGATTGCGTCAGGACCAGTAAAAGCAACAACCCTGCGGCAATTCTGGGCATGGACACTGAGGATGCAGGAGAAGGAAGCAAGCTCAAGGCTCATCAGATGAACAATAAGTGATCTCAATTATGATGTTTATCTTAAAATTTTCAGCATTAGAACTGTCTGTTTATTTTCCAAGTTAGGAAGTATTTTCTTATGTAATTTCAGCTATGTATGAACTTAAAGACTGGTTATGAGGTGCTTCCAGCCCTCCTTTTGTTGGGTACAGTCTCCCCAATCTTTTTGTAAGAACCTCTATTTTAATATATAATTCTCATCAGCCGTTTCTGTAAAAAAAAAACATTTGAAATTAACACTTTAAAATAAAATAACATGCTTTAATCATTTCAATTTAAAGTAAAATGAAAAATATTTAAGATAGTTATTTTTATTGTTATTTTAATTATAAAACATTATTTCAAGTATGATATAATGTTGTCATCAAAATAAGTATAGTCAACCAAAGTCAACCATAGTTCACATGGTTAATCATCCATAGTCAACCATATTAAATCATAGCTATGGTCTGTCCATAGTGAACCACTGTAAAACATCGTTCAAACATGACCAACCAAACTCAATCAAAGTCTGCCATGGTCAAACATAGTTAACATCATAATTAACTATAGCAAATCATAGTTAACCATAATCAAACATCATCAACCATGGTCGAATGTGGTGAACAATAATCAAACACGATTAAGCATTATCAACCATAAATCCATGGTTAGCCATATTCAATTTGCATATTAAAAAAATGGTCAACCATAATCAACTATGGTTAGCAACAGTTATTTGAATGTCAATCATAATCAAGTACAATCAAGGAAAGCCAAACATAGTAAACCAAATTTAAACGTACCAAAGTTCACCAAAATTGAACATGGTCAATCCTCGTCAATAATAGATAAACATAGTCCAACATGGGAAACCTTAGCTAAACATGGACAACCATGGCCAATCAAAGTCAACAATAATCAACCATGGTCGACCATTATTAAGCATGGTAAACCATAGTCAACTATAGTAAAAAAATGGTTAATTGTATAGCAAATCATGTACTAAGCATGTTCAAGCAAGTTCAATTGAATTTCAACTATAGTCTAGCATTGTTCACTACAATTAACCATCGTTGGTCATTGTTAATCGTGGTTATCCACAATCAACCACATTGAACCAAATCAACCATAGTCAAACATATTCAAGCAACGTTGACCAAAACCAAAGATGGTAAACCGTGGTTGATTGAAGCCAATCATAATCAACCATGGCCAGCCAAATTAAACATAATCAAACATGGTTAGGCATAATAGACAATAGTCAAACCTAGTGAACCATGGAATTATAAGTGGTTGATATACGTCGGTCGATGCCATTAGTTAAAAAATTTGAAAATTACATTGTTCTCTCAAGCCCATTTCAAAGTACCACTTCCATTTCGCTCACAAGCTCAAAGGAATAAGATCCATTTCCCTCCTTCACATTCTCAGAATAAACAACCATTAAGCAGACGCCATGGAAAACATTGGAGCGGGTTTAAATTGTGGTATATTAGTTAAAAATGAATTTTTTTTTGATAATGTTTGGGTCCCATAGGGGTGAGCTTGACCCCCTCAGAGATCTTAACTCCCTCCCTCGCTCAGATTGGGCCACCGCCATGGATGTCAGACCTCATCTCTGCCACCTGATCTACCCTGCATCCACACCCGACTCCCCAAGACATTCTCGGCGGCGTCCTCTGTCAGTCCCCACCTGTCTCGCATGCGAGACTTCAATGTTGGTAGGTGCCTGGGGATTCAACCCCTACTTCTTCGACTCGGGTGGCGAACCAGACCTCATTATTCACCTTCAACTTCACCACCTCTGCTGCTCTACATCTATTTGTTTTAGTATGGCCTGTGGTGATGGGAATTTTTGGCTTCCGGCTCTACAATGCAAGTGCTGCAAGGCCTGCATTCAACTCAACTCTGGGGAGAATGGGATGAAACGATACCTCTCAGCTTTGGAGGTGGTGTAGGGCCATGAAAACTATGTCAAGGAGGCTCACAGGACAAGCAGCAATCTGGCCAAGCAAGTTAGGCGTGGACGCCCTAGAAATGTGGATACAAGAAGGAATTGGACGCCGATGGATGGAGGATAGGGTCAGAACTTTAAACCGGCTCCAAACATCGTTCATTTTGGCACAGAGCAGGACCACAGCAGGAATTGGAGACTTTTGGATGCAGGTGCTCGTCTTGTTCAAAGTGGTGCCCTGCAACAATTTCGTGGTAGCCCTAGCGACTTAAACATTGGAAATTTCTGGAATCAGAATGGTGAAGTCGGGGGAGTAGTGAATCTGGACTCTCCTCAGGAACCTGATAGCCCTTCACCTGGTGTGCTCTCCCATCTACAGGACATCGAATCTCAGGTGAATTAGCTGAGAGGGGAATTTGGGGATATGAAGAAGTCAATCTCCCACTTGGCCACTTTCGTTCAAATTTCAAACTCTGATATCAGGAACAACTGCTCCAAGATGAAGGATTAATATGAAGGTCTGGTTGGCAAGGTAGAAGCTGTGCACAGCTGCTTAAGGATAGTAGAAGCAAAGGTTGATTGCGTCAGGACCAGTAAAAGAAACAACCCTGCAGCAATTCTGGGCATGGAAACTGAGGATGCGGGAGAAGGAAGCAAGCTCAAGGCTCGTCAGATGAACAATAAGTGATCTCAATTATGATGTTTATCTTAAAATTTTCGGTATTAGAACTGTCTGTTTATTTTCCAAGTTAGGAAGTATTTTCTTATGTAATTTCAGCTATGTATGAACTTAAAGACTGGTTATGAGGTGCTTCCAGCCCTCCTTTTGTTGGGTACAGTCTCCCCAATCTTTTTGTAAGAACCTCTATTTTAATATATAATTCTCATCAGCCGTTTCTATAAAAAAAAAACATTTTAAATTAACACTTTAAAATAAAATAACATGCTTTAATCATTTCAATTTAAAGTAAAATGAAAAATATTTAAGATAGTTATTTTTATTGTTATTTTAATTATAAAACGTTATTTCAAGTATGATATAATGTTGTCATCAAAATAAGTATAGTCAACCAAAGTCAACCATAGTTCACATGGTTAATCATCCATAGTCAACCATATTAAATCATAGCTATGGTCTTTTCATAGTGAACCACTGTAAAACATCGTTCAAACATGACCAACCAAACTCAATCAAAGTATGCCATGGTCAAACATAGTTAACATCATAATTAACTATAGCAAATCATTTTTAACCATAATCAAACATCATCAACCATGGTCGAATGTGGTGAACAATAATCAAACACGATTAAGCATTATCAACCATAAATCCATGGTTAGCCATATTGAATCTGCATATTAAAACAATGGTCAACCATAATCAACTATGGTTAGCAACAGTTATTTGAATGTCAATCATAATCAAGTACAATCAAGGAAAGCCAAACATAGTAAACCAAAGTTAAACGTACCAAAGTTCACCAAAATTGAACATGGTCAATCCTCGTCAATAATAGATAAACATAGTCCAACATGGGAAACCTTAGCTAAACATGGACAACCATGGCCAATCAAAGTCAACAATAATCAACCATGGTCGACCATTATTAAGCATGGTAAACCATAGTCAACTATAGTAAAAAAATGGTTAATTGTATAGCAAATCATGTACTAAGCATGGTCAAGCAAGTTCAATTGAATTTCAACTATAGTCTAGCATTGTTCACTACAATTAACCATCGTTGGTCATTGTTAACCGTGGTTATCCACAATAAATATTTTCTTTGTGATTTCACGCCTAGGTTTACATTGATTATTTCAAGTGTTTTACATTATCAAATACATTGACATCTTCTCCCATAGGAGGTACAATAACAAGATGAAATACAATAAGAGTAGCTTCTGAAGTTGCACTATTTCCAACACTTCCTCTCGACAAGGACGGTATTCTTCGAACACTTTATTCTAATCTTATTCTTCCTTTGGTCGACCTATGAAGTGATGCCCCATGCAGCTACTACTCCAACACTCCCTCTTGGCCATGGAGGTATCATCAGGATTATCATACTGAAACACATCTCGATATCATATGTACATCACAGTTATCTCTAACCTCTCTATATCATAAGGAAGGTCTTCCAACACAATCACAGTTAGTCGAGAAGTGTCAACAAATCAATCTTCGTGCATCCTGCTCAATCCAGTCCATCGGAGAACATGCACTAGCTCCACGACTATGCCCTATCCATGGGTGAATCACTCGTGCATCAGGTCAAGAACTCTGCACAGTCCATCGAAGAGTCTATCATGCATTAATACAATGTGCTCAGCTCAACCCAGTCCATCGGGTGCCTACATCATCAACGCTCCCTCTTAGCTAAGAGGTATCATCATGTCAGAACACATCTTTTTAACATAAGAGGGTCCATTCCAACACAGGGATACATTCCAGAAAGGAGATCGTTCCCCAAATGAACCATCCACAAATAAGCACGTTCCACAAAAGAACCATCCTACAATCGGACACACTCCAGAAAGGAGTACGTTCCACAAAGGGACCATATCATCGTTTTAAAGAAGATATCTGATCTACCTGATCAACTTGGTCATTCTAGACGGCAGAGGATTACTTCATCATGCACTTTATCTGAGGAAGGTGGCAATGATGGAGAAAATATTTGGAAAGCGAGAAGTGAGATGAGGTGATACGAGGGAAAGTAGAGGATGGAAGGAGGAAAAATGTCGGAGATGTTGAGTCATTGATCCCATAGCTGCAATCTATTTGAGGCAACGACAACAAATAACACCGTACACGAGAGAAAATGTAGAAAATCACCTGAAATAGTGTTGATGTTGCTTTCGAGTTCCACAGTCATTTTGTTTCTGTGCTTTTCCATTCTTTCAGTGATCCTGGTTATGCTGCTATAAACATTAACAAAGTCAAGGAAGTCTCGAAACCATCGTCAACACTATTCAAGATGAGTTTCTTCATTTTCTCCTCTGTAAGGTGTTGTTCATTTTCGTTGCATCACATAGACTGCAGTGGTGAGATCGATGACTCAACATCTCCTACATTTTTCATCTTTGCATCCTCTATTGTCTCCAGTATCACTTCATCTCACTTGTATATACTTGCCCGCGAAGGTTAGTATCTCTCGTACATAGATGTTAGAAATATTTCTCTACACGAAACTGATTGTGACACCACCTCATACAGAAAAAAACAAACAAACGAATGCGAGGATCACTAAAAGAGTGGCAAAGCACAGAAACAAACTGAGTGTCGAGCTCGTTTAAACCATGATGACAGGAACAATCATCTCCCAACCATAGACAAAGCTGTGTGTCTCCCTCGAGCTTAGACCTTCCAATAGAGAACGATGTACATCCGGATAGTAGTAGCGCAAACCCAAGAAAACAAGGGAGAAATTTCTCCAATAGTGGAGAACCCCAAAAAATCAATCTCTTAACTGAAGTAGCGAACCTCTCTTGGCTAGAGCGAACTTGCTTGTGTGTTTGACCAAATGAGAGGTTGAACTCTCTATTTATACACATCAAAGGGTGACTTTTTACCTCACTGGGCCGACATAACGTTTTTTCTAACTGCGCCAACCTGATTGGGGCAGTTCTGCCAATTTCTTGGGGCATATTTCCCACTGTTTTGGAGCAATTTACCCACTGGGCCGACTTGTCTTGGGGGAATAAAAAAAATTTACATTTAATAAATCTTTTCTTTGTGATTTCACCCCTAGGTTTATACTGATTCTTTCAAGTGTTTTACATGATCAAATACATTGACATCTTGTCCCATAGGAGGTACAATAACAAGATGAAATACAATAAGAATAACTTCTGAAGTTGCACTATTTCCAACACTTCCTCTCGACAAGGAAGGTATTTTTCAAACACTGTATTCTAATCTTATTCTTCCTTCTGTTGACCTATGAGGTAATGCCCCATGCAGGTACTACTCCAACACTCCCTCTTGGCCATGGAGGTATCATCGGCATTATCGTACTGAAACACTTCTCGATATCATATGTACATCACAGTTATCTCTAACCTCTCTATATCATAAGGAAGGTCTTCCAACACAATCACAGTTAGTCGAGAAGTGTCAACAAATCAATCTTCGTGCATCTGCTTCATCCAGTCCATCCTAGAACATGCACTAGCTCCACGACTCTACCCTATCCATGGGTGAGTCACTCGTGCATCAGCTCAAGAATTTTGCACAGTCCATTGGAGAGTCTATCATGCATCAATACAATGTGCTCAGCTCAACCCAGTCCATCGTGTGCCTACATTATCAACGCTCCCTCTTAGCTAGAGAGGTAGCATGACGTTGGAACACATCTTGTTATCATAAGAGGGTCTATTCCAACACATGGATACACTGCAGAAAGGAGATCGTTTTCCAAATTAACCATCCACAAATAAGCAATATTTCTCTACAAGAAACTGATTGTGACACCACCTCATACAGAAAATAAACAAGCAGGTGAATGCGAGGATCACTAAAAGAGTGTTAAAGCACAGAAACAAACTGAGTGTCGAGCTCGTTTAAACCATGATGACAGGAACAATCATCTCCCAACCATAGACAAAGTTGTTTGTCTCCCCCGAGCCCAAACCTTCCAATAGAGAACGATGTACATCCGCATAGTAGAAATGCAAACCCAAGAAAACAAGGGAGAAACTTCTCCAATAGTGGAGAACCCCAAAAAATTAGTCTCTTAACTGAAGTAGCGAACCTCTCTTGGCTAGAGCGAACTTGCTTGAGTGTTTGACCAAATGAGATATCGAATTGTCTATTTATACACATCAAAGGTTGACTTTTTACCTGACTGGGCCGACCTAACTTTCCCTAACTGTATCGACCTAACTGGGGCAGTTTTGCCCATCTTTTGGGGCAAATTGCCACTGTTTCAGGGCAGTATACCCACTAGACCGACTTGTCTTGGGGGAATACAAAACATTTCATTTAATAAATATTTTTTTTGTTATTTCACCCCTAGCTTTACATTGATTCTTTCAAGTGTTTTACATGATCAAATACATTGACATCTTGTCCCATAGGAGGTATAATAACAAGATAAAATACAATAAAAATAGCTTCTGAAGTTGCACTATTTCCAGCACTTCCTCTCGACAAGGAAGGTATTCTTCGAACACTTTATTCTAATCTTATTCTTCCTTTGGTCGACCTATGAGGTGATGCCCCATGGAGCTACTACTCCAACACTCTCTCTTGGCCATGGAGGTATCATCAGGATTATCATACTGAAACACATCTCGATATCATATGTACATCACAGTTATCTCTAACCTCTCTATATCATAATGAAGGTCTTCCAACACAATCACAGTTAGTCGAGAAGTGTCAACAAATCAATCTTCATGCATCCTGCTCAATCCAGTCCATCATAGAAGATGCACTAGCTCCACGACTATGCCTTATCCATGGGTGAATCAGTCGTGCATCAGCTCAATAACTCTGCAAGTCCATCGGAGAATCTATCATGCATCAATTCAATGTGCTCAGCTCAACCCAATCCATCGGGTGCCTACATCATCAACGCTCCCTCTTAGCTAGGGATGTATCATCACGTCGGAACACATCTTGTTATCATAAGAGGGTTCATTCCAACACATGGATACAGTCCAGAAAGGAGATCGTTCCCCAAATGAACCATCCACAAATAAGCACGTTCCACAAAAGAACCATCCCACAATCGGACACACTCCAGAAAGGAGTACGTTCCACAAAGGGACCATATCATCATTTTAAAGAGGATAGCTGATCAACTTGGTCATTCTAGACCGCAAAGGATTACTTCGTCATGCACTTTATCTGGGGAAGGTGGCAATGATGGGGAAAATATTTGGAAGGCGAGAAGTGAGATGAGGTGATACGAGGAAAGGTAGAGGATGGAAGGAAAAAAAAGGTCGGAGATGTTGAGTCATTGATCCCGTAGCTGCAGTCTATTTGAGGCAACGACAACGAATAACACCGTACACAAGAGAAAATGTAGAAAATCACCTGAAATAGTGTTGATGTTGCTTTCGAGTTCCACAGTCATTTTGTTTATGTGCTTTTCCATTCATTCAGTGATCCTGGTTATGCTGCTGTAAACATTAACAAGGTCAAGGAAGTCTCGAAACCATCGTCAACACTATTCAAGTTGAGTTTCTTCATTTTCTCATCTGTAAGGTGTTGTTCGTTTTCGTTGCATCACATCGACTGCAGTGGTGAGATCGATGACTCAGCATCTCCTACATTTTTCCTCTTTCCATCCTCCATTGTCTCCAGAATCACTTCATCTCACGTGTATATACTAGCCTGCGAAGATTAGTATCTCTGGTACATAGATGTTAGAAATATTTCTCTACATGAAACTGATTGTGACACCACCTCATGGAGAAAATAAACAAGCAGACGAATGCGAAGATCACTAAAAGAGTGGCAAAGCACAGAAACAAACTGAGTGTTGAGCTCGTTTAAACCATGATGACAGGAACAATCATCTCCCAACCATAGACAAAGTTGTTTGTCTCCCCCGAGCTCAGCCCTTCCAATAGAGAACGATGTACATTCGGATAGTAGAAGCGCAAACCCAAGAAAACAAGGGAGAAATTTCTCCAATAGTGGAGAACCCCAAAAAATCAATCTCTTAACTGAAGTAGCGAACCTCTCTCGGCTAGAGCGAACTTGCTTGTGTGCTTGACCAAATGAGAGGTTGAACTCTCTATTTATACACATCAAAGGCTGACTTTTTACCTGACTGGGCCAACCTAACGTTTTTTCTAACTGCGCCGAACTGACTAGGGCAGTTCTGCCCATTTCTTGGGGCATATTTCCCACTGTTTTGGGGCAATTTACCCACTGGGCCGACTTGTCTTGCGGAATACAAAAAATTACATTTAATAAATCTTTTCTTTGTGATTTCACCCCTAGGTTTATAGTGATTCTTTCAACTGTTTTACATGATCAAATACATTGACTTCTTGTCCCATAGGAGGTACAATAACAAGATGAAATACAATAAGAATAACTTCTGAAGTTGTACTATTTCCAACACTTCCTCTCGACAGGGAAGTTATTCTTCGAACACTGTATTCTAATCTTATTCTTCCTTTGGTTGACCTATGAGGTAGTGCCCGATGCAGCTACTACTCCAACACTCCCTCTTGGCCATGGAGGTATCATCGGCATTATCGTACTGAATTACTTCTCGATATCATATGTACATCACAGTTATCTCTAACCTCTCTATATCAAAAGGAAGGTCTTCCAACACAATCAGAGTTAGTCGAGAAGTGTCAATAAATCAATCTTCGTGCATCTGCTTTATCCAGTCCATCAAAGAACATGCACTAGCTCCACGACTCTGCCCTATCCATCGGTGAATCACTCGTGCATCAACTCAAGAACTCTACACAGTCCACCGGAGAGTCTATCATGCATCAATACAATGTGCTCAGCTCAACCCTGTCCATCGGGTGCCTACATTATCAACGCTTCCTCTTAGCTAGAGAGGTAGCATGACGTTGGAACATATCTTGTTATCATAAGAGGGTCCATTCCAACACAGGGATACACTCCAGAAAGGAGATCGTTCCCCAAATGAACCATTCACAAATAAGCACGTTCCACAAAAGAACCATCCCATAATCGGACACACCCCAGAAAGGAGTACGTTCCACAAAGGGACCATATCATCGTTTTAAAGAAAATAGCTGATCTACCTAATCAACTTGGTCATTTTAGACCGCCGAGGATTACTTCGTCATGCACTTTATCTGGGGAAGGTGGCAATGATGGGGAAAATATTTGGAAGGCGACAATTGAGATGAGGTGATACGAGGAAAGGTAGAGGATAGAAGGAGGAAAAATGTCGGAGATGTTGAGTCATTGATCCCATAGCTGCATTCTATTTAAGGCAACGACAACGAATAACACCGTACACGAGAGAAAATGTAGAAAATCACCTGAAATAGTGTTGATGTTGCTTTCGTGTTCCACAATCATTTTGTTTATGTGCTTTTCCATTCTTTCAGTGATCCTGGTTATGCTGCTATAAACATTAACAAGGTCAAGGAAGTCTCGAAATCATCGTCAACACTATTCAAGGTGAGTTTCTTCATTTTCTCCTCTGTAAGGTGTTGTTCGTTTTCGTGGCATCACATAGACTGCAGTGGTGAGATCGATGAATCAACATCTCCTACATTTTTCCTTTTTCCATCCGCTATTGTCTCCAGTATCACTTCATCTCACTTGTATATACTAGCTTGCGAAGGTTAGTATCTCTTGTACATAGATGTTAGAAATATTTCTCTACACGAAACTGATTGTGACACCACCTCATAGAGAAAATAAACAAGCAGACGAATGCGAGAATCACTAAAAGAGTGGCAAAGCACAGAAACAAACTGAGTGTCGAGCTCGTTTAAACCATGATGACAGGGACAATCATCTCCCAACCATAGACAAAGCTGTTTGTCTCCCCCGAGCTCAGACTTTCCAATAGAGAACGATGTACATCCGGATAGTAGTAGTGCAAACCCAAGAAAACAAGGGATAAACTTCTCCAATATTGGAGAACCCCAAAGAATTAGTCTCTTAACTGAAGTAGCGAACCTCTCTTGGCTAGAGCGAACTTGCTTGAGTGTTGGACCAAATGAGATGTCGAATTGTCCATTTATACACATCAAAGGGTGAGTTTTTCCCTGGCTGGGCCGACCTAACTTTCCCTATCTGTATCGACCTAACTTGCGCAGTTCTGCCCATTTTTTGGGGCAAATTGCCACTGTTTCGGGGCAGTTTACCCACTGGACCGACTTGTCTTGGGGGAATACAAAACATTTCATTTAATAAATATTTTCTTTGTGATTTCACCCCTAGGTTTACATTGATTACTTCAAGTGTTTTACATGATGAAATACATTGACATCTTGTCCCATAGGAGGTACAATAACAAGATGAAATACAATAAGAATTGCTTCTGAAGTTGCACTATTTCCAACAGTTCCTCTCGACAAGGAAGGTATTCTTCGAACACTGTATTCTAATCTTATTCTTCCTTTGGTCGACCTATGAGGTGATGCCCCATGCAGCTACTAGTCCAACACTATCTCTTGGCCATGGTGGTATCATCAGGATTATCATACTGAAACACATCTCGATATCATATGTACATCACAGTTATCTCTAACCTCTCTATATCATAAGAAAGGTCTTCCAACACAATCACAGTTAGTCGAGAAGTGTCAACAAATCAATCTTCGTGCATCCTACTCAATCCAGTCCATCGGAGAAAATGCACTAGCTCCACGACTATGCCCTATCCATGGGTGAATCACTCGTGCATCAGCTCAAGAACTCTGCATAGTCCTTCGGAGAATCTATCATGCATCAATACAATGTGCTCAGCTCAACCCAGTCCATCAGGTGCCTACATCAAGAACGCTCCCTCTTAGCTAGGGATGTATCATCACTTCGGAACACATCTTGTTATCATAAAAGGGTCCATTCCAACACATGGATACACTCCAGAAAGGAGATCGTTCCCCAAATGAACCATCCACAAATAAGCACGTTCCACAAAAGAACCATCCCACAATCGTACACACTCCAGAAAGGAGTACGTTCCACAAAGGGACCATATCATCGTTTTAAAGAAGATCGCTGATCTACCTGATCAACTTGGTCATTCTAGACCACAAAGGATTACTTCGGCATGCACTTTATCTGAGGAAGGTGGCAATGATGGGGAAAATATTTGGAAGGCGACAAGTGAGATGAGGTGATACGAGTAAAAGTAGAGGATGGAAGGAGGAAAATTGTCGGAGATGTTGAGTCATTGATTCCATAGCTGCAGTCTGTTTGAGGCAACGACAACGAATAACACCGTACACGAGAGAAAATGTAGAAAATCACCTGAAACAGTGTTGATGTTGCTTTCGAGTTCCACAGACATTTTGTTTATGTGCTTTTCCATTCTTTCAGTGATCCTGGTTATGCTGCTATAAACATTAACAAGGTCAAGGAAGTCTCGAAACCATCGTCAACACTATTCAAGGTGAGTTTCTTCATTTTCTCCTCTGTAAGGTGTTGTTCATTTTCGTTGCATCACATAGACTGCAGTGGTGAAATCGATGACTCAACATCTCCTACATTTTTCCTCTTTGCATCCCCTATTGTCTCTAGTATCACTTCATCTCACTTGTATATACTAGACTGCGAAGGTTAGTATCTCTCGTACATAGATGTTATAAATATTTCTCTACACGAAACTGATTGTGACACCACCTCATAGAGAAAATAAACAAGCAGACGAATGCGAGGATCACTAAAAGAGTGGCAAAGCACAGAAACAAACTGAGTGTCGAGCTCGTTTAAACCATGATGACAGGGACAATCATCTCCCAACCATAGACAAAGTTGTTTGTCTCCCCCGAGCTCAGACCTTCCAATAGAGAACGATGTACATCCGGATAGTAGTAGCGCAAACCCTAGAAAACAAGGGAGAAATTTCTGAAATAGTGGAGAACCCCAAAAAATCAATCTCTTAACTAAAGTGGCGAACCTCTCTTGGCTAGAGCGAACTTGCTTGTGTGTTTCACCAAATGAGAGGTTGAACTCTCTATTTATACACATCAAAGGGTGACTTTTTACCTGACTGGGAAAACCTAACGTTTTTTCTAACTGCGCCGACCTGACTGGGGCAGTTCTGCCCATTTCTTGGGGCATATTTCCCATTGTTTTGGGGCAATTTACCCACTAGGCCAACTTGTCTTGGGGGAATACCAAAAATTACATTTAATAAATCTTTTCTTTGTGATTTCACCCCGAGGTTTATGTTGATTCTTTCAAGTGTTTTACATGATCAAATACATTGACATCTTGTCTCATAGGAGGTACAATAACAAGATGAAATACAATAAGAATAACTTCTGAAGTTGCACTATTTCCAACACTTCCTCTCGACAAGGAAATTATTCTTCGAACACTGTATTTGAATCTTATTCTTCCTTTGGTTGACCTATGAGGTAATGCCCCATGCAGCTACCACTCCAACACTCCCTTTTGGCCATAGAGGTATCATCGGCATTATCGTACTGAAACACTTCTCGATATCATATGTACATCACAGTTATCTCTAACCTCTCTATATCATAAGGAAGGTCTTCCAACACAATCAGAGTTAGTCAAGAAGTGTCAACAAATCAATCTTCGTGCATCTACTTCATCCAGTCCATCAGAGAACATGCACTAGCTCCACGACTCTTCCCTATCCATGGGTGAGTCATTCGTGCATCAGTTCAAGAACTCTACACAGTCCATCGGAGAGTCTATCATGCATCAATACAATGTGCTCACCTCAACCCAGTCCATCGGGTGCCTACATTATCAACGCTTCCTCTTAGCTAGACAGGTAGCATGACGTTGGAACACATCTTGTTATCATAAGAGGGTCTATTCCAAGACATGGATACACTGCAGAAAAGAGATCGTTCGCCAAGTGAACCATCCAGAAATAAGCAATATTTCTCTACACGAAACTAATTGTGACACCACCTCATACAGAAAATAAACAAGCAGGCGAAGGCGAGGATCACTAAACGAGTGTTAAAGCACAGAAACAAACTGAGTGTTGAGCTCGTTTAAACCGTGATGACAAGAACAATCATCTCCCAACCATAGACAAAGCTGTTTGTCTCCCCCGAGCTCAGACTTTCCAATAGAGAACGATGTACATCCGGATAGTAGTAGTGCAAACCCAAGAAAACAAGGGAGAAACTTCTCCAATAGTGGAGAACCCCAAAGAATTAGTCTCTTAACTGAAGTAGCGAACCTCTCTTGGCTAGAGCGAACTTGCTAGAGTGTTTGACCAAATGAGATGTCGAATTGTCTATTTATACACATCAAAGGGTGAGTTTTTAGCTGACTGGGCCGACCTAACTTTCCCTAACTGTATCGACCTAACTGGGGCAGTTCTGCCCATCTTTTGGGGCAAATTGCCACTGTTTCGGGGCAGTTTTCCCACTGGACCGACTTGTCTTGGGGGAATACAAAACATTTCATTTAATAAATATTTTCTTTGTGATTTCACCACTAGGTTTACATTGTTTCCTTCCAGTGTTTTACATGATGAAATACATTGACATCTTGTCCCATAGGAGGTACAATAACAAGACGAAATACAATAAGAATAGCTTCTGAAGTTGCACTATTTCCAACACTTCCTCTCGACAAGGAAGGTATTCTTCGAACACTGTATTCTAATCTTATTCTTCGTTTGGTCGACCTATGAGGTGATGCCCCATGTAGCTACTACTCCAAGACTCCCTCTTGGCCATGGAGGTATCATCAGGATTATCATACTGAAACACATCTCGATATCATATGTACATCACAGTTATCTCTAACCTCTCTATATCATAAGGAAGGTCTTCCAACACAATCACAGTTAGTCGAGAAGTGTCAACAAATCAATCTTCGTGCATCCTGCTCAATCCAGTCCATCGGAGAACACGCACTAGCTCCACGACTATGCCCTATCCATGGGTGAATCACTTGTGCATCAGCTCAAGAACTCTGCATAGTCCATCGGAGAGTCTATCATGCATCAATACAATGTGCTCAGCTCAACCCATTCCATCAGGTGCCTACATCATCAACGCTCCCTCTTAGCTAGAGAGGTATCATCAAGTCGGAACACATCTTGTTATCATAAGAGGGTCCATTCCAACACAAGTATACACTCCAGAAAGCAGATCATTACCCAAATGAACCATCCACAAATAAGCACGTTCCACAAAAGAACCATCCCACAATCGGACACACTCCAGAAAGGAGTACGTTCCACAAAGGGACCATATCATCGTTTTAAATAAGATATCTGATCTACCCGATCAACTTGGTCCTTCTAGACCGCAGAGGATTACTTCATCATGCACTTTATCTGGGGAAGGTGGCAATGATGGGGAAAATATTTGGAAGGCGAGAAGTGAGATGAGGTGATACGAGGAAAAGTAGAGGATGGAAGGAGGAAAAATGTTGGAGATGTTGAGTCATTGATCCCATAGCTGCAGTCTATTTGAGGCAACGACAACGAATAACACCGTACACGAGAGAAAATGTAGAAAATCACCTGAAATAGTGTTGATGTTGCTTTCGAGTTCCTCAGTCATTTTGTTTATGTGCTTTTCCGTTCTTTCAGTGATCCTGGTTATGCTGCTATAAACATTAACAAGGTCAAGGAAGTCTCGAAACCATCGTCAACACTATTCAAGGTGAGTTTCTTCATTTTCTCCTCTGTAAGGTGTTGTTTGTTTTCATTGCATCACATAGACTGCAATGGTGAGATCGATGACTCAACATCTTCTACATTTTTCCTCTTTCCATCCTCTATTGTCTCTAGTATCTCTTCATCTCACTTGTATATACTAGCCTGCGAATGTTAGTATCTCTGGTACATAGATGTTAGAAATATTTCTCTACACGAAACTGATTGTGACACCACCTCATACAGAAAATGAACAAGCAGACGAATGCGAAGATCACTAAAAGAGTGGCAAAGCACATAAGCAAACTGAGTGTCGAGCTCGTTTAAACCATGATGACAGGAACAATCATCTCCCAACAATAGACAAAGTTGTTTGTCTCCCTCGAGCTCAGACCTTCCAATAGAGAACGATGTACATCCAGATAGTAGTAGCGCAAACCCAAGAAAACAAGGGAGAAATTTCGCCAATAGTGGAGAACCCCAAAAAATCAATCTCTTAACTGACATAGCGAACCTCTCTTGGCTAGAGCGAACTTGCTTGTGTGTTTGACCAAATGAGAGGTTGAACTCTCTATTTATACACATCAAAGGGTGACTTTTTACCTGACTGGGCCGACCTAACGTTTTTTCTAACTGCGCCGACCTGACTGGGACAGTTCTGCGCATTTCTTGGGGCATATTTCCCACTGTTTTGGGGCAATTTACCCACTGGGCCGACTTATCTTGGGGGAATACAAAAAATTACATTTAATAAATCTTTTCTTTGTGATTTCACCCCTAAGTTTATATTGATTCTTTCATATGTTTTACATGATCAAATACATTGACATCTTGTCCCATAGGAGGTACAATAACAAGATGAAATACAATAAGAATAACTTCTGAAGTTGCACTATTTCCAACACTTCCTCTCGACAAGGAAGGTATTCTTCGAACACTGTATTCTAATCTTATTCTTCCTTTGGTTGACCTATGAGGTAATGCCCCATGTAGCTACTACTCCAACACTCTCTCTTGGCCATGGAGGTATCATCAGCATTATCGTACTGAAACACTTCTCGATATCATATGTACATCACAGTTATCTCTAACCTCTCTATATCATAAGGAAGGTCTTCCAACACAATCACAGTTAGTCGAGACGTGTCAACAAATCAATCTTCGTGTATCTGCTTCATCCAGTCCATCAGAGAACATGCACTAGCTCCACGACTCTGCCCTATCCACGGGTGAGTCACTCGTGCATCAGCTCAAGAACTCTGCACAGTCCATCGGAGAGTCTATCATGCATCAATACAATGTGCTCAACTCAACCCTGTCCATCAGGTGCCTACATTATCAACGCTCCCTCTTAGCTAGAGAGGTAGCATGACGTTGGAACATATCTTGTTATCATAAGAGGGTCTATTCCAACACATGGGTACACCGCAGAAAGGAGATCGTTTGCCAAATGAACCATCCACAAATAAGCAATATTTTTCTACACGAAACTGATTGTGACACCACCTCATACAGAAAATAAACAAGCAGGCGAATGCGAGGATCACTAAAAGAGTGTTAAAGCACAGAAACAAACTGAGTGTCGAGCTCGTTTAAACCGTGATGACAAGAACAATCATCTCCCAACCATAGACAAAGTTGTTTGTCTCCTCCGAGCTCAGACCTTCCAATAGAGAACGATGTACATCCGGATAGTAGTAGTGCAAACCCAAGAAAACAAGGGAGAAACTTCTCCAATAGTGGAGAAGCCCAAAAAATTAGTCTCTTAACTGAAGTAGCGAACCTCTCTTGGCTAGAGCGAACTTGCTTGAGTGTTTGACCAAATGAGATGTCGAATTGTCTATTTATAAACATCAAAGGGTCACTTTTTAGCTGACTGGGCCGACCTAACTTTCCCTAACTGTATCGACCTAACTGGGGCAGTTCTGCCCATTTTTTGGGGCAAATTAGCACTGTTTCGGGGCAGTTTACCCACTCGACCGACTTGTTTTGGGGGAATACAAAACATTTCATTTAATAAATATTTTCTTTGTGATTTCACCCCTAGGTTTAAATTGATTCTTTCAAGTGTTTTACATGATCAAATACATTGAAATCTTTTGCCATAGGAGATACAATAAGAAGATGAAATACAATAAAACAAGGGAGATGATGGGGAAGGTGGCAATGATGTTGGTTTCAAGCACAATCTCCCCTGAGCTCAGACCTTCCAATAGAGAACGATGTACATCCGGATAGTAGTAGTGCAAACCCAAGAAAACAAGGGAGAAACTTCTCCAATAGTGGAGAAACCCAAAAAATCAGTCTCTCAACTGAAGTAGCGAACCTCTCTTGGCTAGAGCGAACTTGCTTGAGTGATTGACCAATTGAGAGGTCGAACTCTCTATTTATACACATCAAAGGGTAACTTTTTTCCTCACTGAGCTGACCTAACTTTCCCTAACTGCGCCGACCTGACTGGGGCAGTTCTGCTCATTGTTTGGGGCAAATTGCCCACTGTTTTGGGGCAGTTTACCCACTGGGCTGACTTGTCTTGGGGGAATACAAAAAATTACATTTAATAAATCTTTTCTTTCTAATTTCACCCCAGATATACCTTGATTCTTTCAAGTGTTATCTCGAATTCAGTGCCAAACTGTTGCCTCGATTTCTGTGCCTGGATGCTGCCTCAAATTTTGTTGCAAACACTGTCTCGATTTCTTTGCCTAACTTGCCTCGATTTCTGTGCCAACTTCTTTCTCGATTTCTGTTTCCACTCTTGCCTTCGTTTCTGTGCAAAAACAGTTTTGAAATCCGTGCAGCAAGTACTGTTCGGACGGACTGTACGAACCTATAAAAATGTGCAGAAAAATATTCTAGAAAATCGTGCCCTGTCTTGGGAAATGTGCCCAGCAATAATTCATAGGAAATCGTGTCTGCCTTGGGATATGTGCCCAGCTGACCACCTCAATTTTTGTGCCCAGAATCATGCTGTACTTTTCTCGATTTCTGTGCCTCATAATTTCCTCCTCGAGCTGCCTCGAAATGTGTGTCGTCTCTTCAAGCTAAAACTAGTGCCTCGATTTTTGTGCCAACTGAACTCCTCAAATGGTTGCCTCGAATTTCGTGCCACCTCCAGCTATCTCTTTTCGCCTCTTCACTCTATTTTAGCAAAAGTGAGAATGAATGCCTCCCTCAAGCTTTTTGATCAAACCCTAGGGTGCTTTTAATCCAATGGATGAGATTGAGTTAGATCAACGGTGGAAATTAAATGCTCCATTTACTTTTCATAAATATTAATTTCCCTCACCCACTGAAATTTATCAAAAAGTGACTTTGAGTTTATAAAGTCTCATTAAATGCTATTCTCAAGTCATTTAATGTGAGGGTCACCTTTTTCTCCCTTCTAAGTGACTTTAGCACTAGGGGAACACTTCCCTATGTACAAAAACTAACACCACACTGCTTCTCCCCCAATCTACCTACACTTTTCCAACTCACGAATTTGTTCAGACAGAGCTGTGAGTTGGCATTGGAACTATGTGATGCTATGTGCTAATCCTGTAATCAATGCATCCGCCAAACCACCAATAGACTCCAATCTCATAGAAAACTACAATGCCTCTCAATGATTACTAAAGCCTCTACTATAGTAGAGGAGTACCCAAATGTGGTAACAAAACATAAGTAAACCATTATTCATGATGAATATATTGGATAGTATAGCTTAGCTGGCTCATCAAATCTCGAAACCATTGATTGCAATGTCAAACCGATTCTACAACTCTTTCCTTGATCTCTTTCATTTCAACAATGCTTTGTTCTTCGGACTTCAAATTATAAAATTATTTAATTAAGTATTTCCATATTTGACCTAGAGTCATATCTAGACTGGAATGAGCACTTTGCTTGCATTTCATGAACATTACAAGGCTCTCCCACGTAGAGTTTCCAGAAACTCCACCAAACGAACAACATTTTTGGTCCTCCACACGCTCTAGATAGTGTCGCAAAGGAACCAGTGCCGTTAGGAATCATCTTAACACCAACCATTAAGTGGAAGCATCCACCGTTGGGTAGACTCAGTGATCTGACCTTGACCTGCTATTTAAGCTTGTAAACTAGGGATTAGAGTTAATTCTAGAGGTCCTGGTTGCGCAACTGGGCTTGATGTCCCCATAGAAAAAAATGACACTACTTGATAACCTGGTAATAATATTTGACCACCTCCAACAGTAAAACTTAGGCTATTCATATTCATAAACATGGTTGCATGTAGAGTCTAATTGCTTACAACAAACACACTTGCCCTATGTATAATAGCCGGGCTAGCAAGACCACTGTCGTGGGCATGTTACGAAAAGTATCCACTAAAGAAAAACTCAATCAAACTCATAATAAATTATCTCTTAGTGAGAAGCAAACAACAAGGACTAATAAACTTTAAGCAAGACAACTATTGACCAGATAATAAGAAATTATTAACGAGTAGAAGCTAAACAACAAAATCATAAATAAATGATCTGTTTCCACTACGTTGTAGTATTTCCCTTGCGGGTGCAAACCAACTCTTTCGTTCTTGATGTGGTCCACAACTGTTGGATAAAATGCTCTTCCAAGTGATTTTCTTATCAAGGGACATGGTATACTGAACCATCTGAAGATATGCTTTGAAGGATACCATGCTAGATTAGATCTACAATCTGACAGCAGGCATGTTTGAGGATTAGAAGATGGCTCAGTTAGCTGGAGGAGCATCCATTATTTGATATATTAATTTAAAATAAACAATGTATAATTAGTAGGATTGCAACCGTGAGTTGTCTATTAGAAGATGTGCCTCATTCAAGACTTTCGATGGATAGTATCGGATTTGTGGGACCCCCCTATCTATGATGGGACGGGTAATGTGGAAGAATACTTGGATAGAATGTAGTACCAAGTTGTGGAAGAGCAGCATGTACCTGCTTTATATGTAGTTCAGAAGGTACGCCTGCTCGCCTGTGGGAAACACATAAGGAGGACCATACTACATGGGCTGTAGTCCATCTAGCCATGCTACATCATTTTTTTTCCCTCCCGAGTTTGAGTGTCAGGATCTGTCTTAAACACATGGGGAGGTAATGACATTTGTGAAACAATGTGAAGGTAAGAGAAGCCCCTCTATTCATATTGAAATTTTTTACAGAAGTGGGTGGAGAAAAGTTCTTCCGTTGGAATACTGGGTACATAAGTTTTTGCATACTTTAGGGTTGAACGCTAGCACATGGTACTTGCATTAAGAATTTGCAATACAAACTAAGGAACGTGTAGTGGTTAACTATAATTTTTGTGCTACTTTCTCTTATATTAGCAAGACTCATGAGCTGACAACTACCTTATTGGTTATTAACCATCTCTTTTTTACTTTTCAGTTGTGGGATGACCTGATCCAATGTTTAATCACTGAGGAAATCGTAAAAGGATCATGAACGCATTTTGCATTAAGTCCTAAAAAATAAACAAAAACCCTTATATCTTCAATATCCTTCTAACTTTAGGTAATTTAGGATTGATCCAATCAGATTGATCCACTAGAAAAATAAGACTTGCAAGAAGCGTGTGATCTCTTACAACTTTTATATCGGAGACATAGTACTTTAAACCAATGTTGCATACATCGTCTCGGGGAAAGTATCGGCGAGGGTCTGGAATATAACTTCTCGGCGGTATCGACGGAAAATATCGGAAAATGTCTGCAGGCAACAAAAAATACAAAAATACTCATTTTTTTTTCAATTTTTAAAACATATAAAGCAACAACATCAAATAGACACATTGTTACATAAATATGATGATACAGGTAATAAATAAGATGCATAAGATGTCAAGTGGTCAGAGAATTCTGGGATTTCTTAATTAACTTCTGACAACATTTACATTAAACATAGAGACTAATTTTGGTCAGAGAAGTGGACCTGAATTCCTCGATCCTGAATTGATGAGAGCCAATTACCTTAACAACTACAACTCACAGAGTGACTCAAAACCCTTTATAAAAAACTCACCAGGTCTTTGAACTCCCTCATTGTAGAAGGAGGAGATTTGCTATGTGGTTATTTATTCCTTTATTTAAGGTTCAAACCTCTAAGAATAACAGGGTATAAATGCATTTGCATACAAGTGTGGTAATACTTACTTTCCAATTTAGATTCCTCCAGAATTCCAGTATAACTAACTGTATGTCCAGGTCCCATATACGAACTGGATTTCACATTGACTGAATATTAGGGCCCATAATTCAGCAAACTGTTATGAATCTATGATGACAGTCCAGCAGTCATAATGGATCACATTTTCCTTCTCTCTGTCTCATCTTCTTGACACACACTAATATATTGTGACATATGAACAGAACAGACAGAATGGGAAACAGTTCATGTTCCCTTGGGCTGTATATTTATTTATACACCTTCCTTTGATTGTAATCAGTTTGGTGGCTGGTGTAGAGCTAGTGGATAGGTAGTTGTTGGTTGGTATTGGCTTCATGCTGTTCATATCGTTATCATACAGACTTCTTTATTCAATGAGAATTCAGACTTGATATAATGCCTAAATATTCATGCCAACTGTGTATATTGTGTTAAGAGTTCATTCCTATCTTTCTGGTTGTGTAATAGTTATCTTGTCATAACTAGTAGACTGTGCATGTAAGAGAAAGTCATTGGAGTTGTTGTGGACTTAAAACACCCCCACGGCCGCACTTTTTAACCCAGCAAGCCGATATATTCCATCGACTCGCGATATATTGAGAAAATGTCGCGATATTTTGAAAGTATCGCGATATATTGAAAATATCGGATATATCGCGATATTTTCAATCCAATATATCGGATGGTGGAAAATATCGGCGATATCTCCGATATTTCTGATATATCACCGATACATGCAACACTGCTTTAAACAAATTGAATACACGGATAACTCCTAACATTTGCTATAAATGCTATATATTTTCATCAATTTGAAGTTGAAAGGAGGCTTTTTATTAACTCTATTATATGATTTATATCAAATACTTTTATGAAACTCCTGTATATTTTTGTTACTTTCATATACTCCATGGAGTCTTATTGGCATGACATGGTTACTCTTATTCTTCTCTCTGTATACTTTATCAATCATCTCATTACATATTACATTTATTTAATCTACTATTTAAATTCTCGCTACACCTCAGGTGAAAACACTTTTGGATATATAAGTCCCCCCAATCTCAAGTGCATTGAAGTGTCTCCTGGTGTAGCCTACTTAGTGATACGACCTTTTTAATCTGTTTGGAAGGTATTAAATCTTTCACAAACTTCAATATTTCTTGCACATCAATACTATGTGAATGAGACTAACACTATGGAAACCTGTGAATAAGCCTAACCCAACACCATGCAACCATCTTTTTCTATTATGAAAAACCTGCTTATCATTCCCTGGAAATTTTGTGTACAAACTTAAAATATTTTTTTGACTGAAACTGAATTTAGATGCTTGGATTCAAAATTATTTATATACATCTCTCCTTCACTAACCAACCTAGAACACTTCGTCAGGTGAAATGTCTTTTCCAGTAATACCAGTCAAAGATCTTGCTGCTTCCTGTCCATTCCTTCACCCTTTTGTTTCTAAAGTAAGAAATAGTATGCATTAGGTAAAATCATCTTCCCTGTTAAATGCTCAGAATGGAATGCTAATTCAGTTCTCCAAAATTTCAAAATTCAATCTATTTGACATGCCCAATTAGGCATTTTAAAAAAATTCAATTTTTTAACATGCAAGAGCCATGCACTTTTCTTTCTTGAAAGAGCCTTTGAACAAAGAATTTTTCACAACAATCTGAATTAGCATTTTGGTCAGTGAAAGATTGGTCTTTATCTTCAATAACAGGGGTCAGTAATTGTTAATGAAATTCAAGATAAGCATCTTTACACTCCAATCTAATATACACGGTAGGAAGGAATCACATTCTTCATAAAAAATTCCATCTTTTTAACACACCCTAAGTACATCAAGGTCTTCTAAAAGCATAATCTTTTATCTAGCCTTGGAGGCATAGAAGATTTCGCAAAATTTGATCCTTTTAACTTGCTTGAAATGGATTGTGTTCTTGACAAAATCTAATCTATTTAACTGCCACAAATTCCATCGTCTTCTAAAAAAAATTCTTTGATTTTATGTAACAGGAAGTTATCATGTTCTAATTTAGATGCTCGGAAGGCATGGTGTTCTTCATAAAAATTCCTTCTTTTTAACACTCCCTAAATCCATCAAGGCCTCCGTAAAACTTAATATTTTCATCTAACCTGAAAGGCATAGAAGCGTTCGCAAAATTTGATCATTTTAACTTGCTTGAAAGGAATTGTGTTCCTGACAAAATTCAATCTGTGCAACCGCCACAAATGGAATCATCCTCTGAGAAAATTTTGTTGCTTTAATGCAAGAGGAAGGTGTCATGTTCTTCACTAAATTCAATATTTTTAAGACGCTCAAAAAGCGTCAACGCCTTTGTATTATTTTAACTTCTTATTATTTTAGTTTTTAAATCTTCACCCAAGGGATTTGTGACTTTCAGAACATTGATCATTTTAACAGTACAAAATGTCATCATGATCTTTGCAAAGTTCTATCTGTTTGACACGTCGGAATGGCATGATGTTTTCTACAATGTGTTTTTGTTTTTTTCCGTGAATTTTATCTTCTTGTTAGAAGAATTTAGTCTTTCGAAGTGCTTTATAGGATCTCTTTAACTTACCTGCAAAACCTTGAATATTTCCCAAGCTAGGGTTCCATTCAACGCAACCAAATTTTGAAATTTTGAACTTTCATGAGAGGCATCATGTTGTTTACATAATCAAATCTTTTGAAAAAGAAAAAAAGGCATGATTGTTTTAAAAAATCTCAATGTTTTGATGTGCTTGAAAATAATCATGTTAGTTAATAAATCCATTATTTTTAGCACACTTGAAAGGTATCAAGGTCTTCCTGATTCGACCTTTTTAATTTGTTTGGAAGGTATTGAGTCTTTCACAAACTTCGTTCTTCTAACCCACCAAGGCTGTGTGAATGAACAATATTGTCTGGAGGAAAGAAGCGGATGAAGCGGGGGAACGGCCAGTCTGATCTACTAAGAAGACGTCTTGAGGCGGACCCTACACGAGACATCAACCTAGAGGGAGCTAGCCACAAACTAGGGTTAAGTAGTTGTTTAAACTAAACTAAGGCTCCAGAATATTGGGGAAATTTAATCATTTCCTACCAACGACTATAATTAACTAGAAATTTACCATGGAGCGGGAAGCTAAGTTAGCGCAAAATATCGAGGACGTATAGAGTGAAAAATTGGAGACAATAGTGTGAACAAGGGAAGGCAAGAGACAAGATGTGGAGATGCTTGGGAAAATCTAGTTAAGGAAAGAGGCGGGGATTGATCAGAGAAAGACACCATAGTTGTCGTGTTTTTATTGCATTGTATCAGAGATCTGGATCAAGTCTATTTTGTAGACGACAACTATGGTGTCTCTCTGAACAATCGCCACAGTGATCATCGCAGGGAATTCCCACGGATTCCAATTCTAATTCGTCCTTCACAATGACGCGAATGCAAGAGGGTACAAATGCTCCAAAAAGTTTGACCACTTTGGCCTTGCTGCTTTCTACGTTTTCCATCAACTTGTTAGCCAATGTTGCAGCAACATTAACCGATGCCATGAAATTTGGATCTTTATTAGTTCCCTCAACTACTGGGACTTCTTGTATAGTGACAACATCAGGTTGCGAAGCAATTTGAGTCTTTTTTCTGTCCTCTTAGAAACCACCCAAATCTTTTAAATTGCAATTTTGAGTACTCAAAATTGCTATTCCAACATTTTTTCCTCTGTCGGCGACTCTAGAGTGAGTTTTGGTTAGCAGATACACTACTCGTTCCAGATTTATATTTTGTTCAATGATAGTTGTAACTAAATGTTTGGCAAACTACTTTTGCCTTTGTTTTTCTTGATTTGAATAATATACCTGGAGGATAAAATAGGACACCTTATTCTTTCTTACTATAATAATTATAATAAAACTATAACTACACAAATCAATGACTGCCTTTATAGCTCAGTGGTAGAGCGTCGGTCTTGTAAACTGAAGGTCCGCAGTTCGATCCTGCGTGGAGGCAATTTTTTCCTAAATTTAAAACAGGAAAAATATATCAACATACACCTTATTCTTTCTTACTATAATAATTATAATAAAACTGTAACTACACAAATCAATGACTGCCTTTATAGCTCAGTGGTAGAACGTCGGTCTTGTAAACTGAAGGTCCGCAGTTCGATCCTGCGTGGAGGCAATTTTTTCCTAAATTTAAAACAGGAAAAATATATCAACATACTTCATAAAGTTACAATAACTATTATAAAGCTGCAAGAACCAACTGTTTCAAGCTATGGTTTTGTGGTCTAAGAATTTTTCACAAGGGACAAAAATCCCTCTTCAATTGTTAATAAGCATTTCATATCACCTCAGCAGACATTCCCCACTGCTCCAATGCAAAGTCTGTGAAAACATAGTGGCTCCTCAGTTGGTAATTCTGCAACGGCTTTTATCCATGAGATATTGCAGTACTTCATACTTCCAATCAGCAGAAACTCCTAACAAACGTTTTCATCCAATGACAATAGCATATAACAACAACATTAGGAGTTACCCACTACAATGGTAGATGTATGAGCTTGGATCCTAACAAAAAAGCAGTTAGCAATTAAATAACTGGCAAATCCAAGCGCTGCTATGTTTGTCATGATTGCATGATATTAAATACTTTCTCTAAAGTAAGCCAAGAAAGAGAAAAATAAGGGACCTTGATAATTAAATCTCCAGGGATGATTGAATGCTAATTAAGCCATCTTGCTAGATATACTTGTCTTGTTAAGGATGAGAAAGTAAGGGAATTTGGGAACCTCCATAAGACACACTCCCAAAGGGATTGCATACAGCCTATGTGAGGCAATGACAACGAACAACACCCTACACAAGAGAAAATGTAGAAAATCACCTTAAATAGTGTTGATGTTGGTTTCGAGCTCCACACTCATTTTGTTTATGTCGCCATAGTTGTCGTGTTTTTATTGCATTGTATCAAAGATCTGGATCAAGTCTATTTTGTAGATGACAACTATGGTGTCTCTCTGAACAATCCCCGCCTCTTTCCTTCACTAGATTTTCCCAAGCATCTCCACATCTTGGGGTGACTACCATCAACAAGGGTCCACTCAACATATCCAAGTGTGCCACGACTCATGTGGCTACTCAACATATGTTCCAACGACAAGTTCCACTCTAATACATGGCGACTTGACTTGGACTCACTCAAAGACATATGAAAGGTATCTCCATCATCACAATCACACACACTCATGTGTAGCATATCACCTCACACCTAATTGCTCCTACTGACCCAGAGCTACAACATAGGTGTCCCTATAATACTTGGCACTGCTTGCACACCAAGGGTTAGCTTGCCAGGTATCCAAGTCATGCTCAGGTTGTGTCTAATTGTGTGAGGATTCTCCAATCCAACTAAAGATGTCACCCTAGTATGTCCACATTGACAGAGAGTAGGGGCTCCCAGCTGGTACTATAAGAATATCTTCTGAAGCTACACAATCTTCAACATAATTCACCTAGTTCTCAGCCGCAAGTTGAATTAACACCAAATTGAGAAAAGAATGGTAACCTAACTAGGGTTAAGAAGTTGTTCAATCGAAACAAGCACTCTAGAACATTACAGAAATTTAGTCGGTTCTTGCCAACGACTAGAATTAACAAGAAATTTACAATAGAGAGGGAAGCTAATTTAACTAAACCTATCGAGGACGCAGACACTGAAAGAGTGGAGACAAGATGGTGAACAAGGGAAGGAAGGAGGAGAGATGTGGAAATGTTTGGGAAAATCTAGTGAAGGAAAGAGGCAGGAGTTGTTCAATGAACGACCCCATAGCTGCAGTCTATGGGATTCGACAAGGAACAAAATTGTCTAGAGAACAGAAAGGGATGAAGGGGGGAAATGACCAGTCTGATCTAGTAAGAAGTCGTCTCGAGTTGGGTTCCTACTCGAGACATCAACCTAGAGGGAGCCAATCATTTTCGGGGCCGCTAAAGATGGAGTCCAGGGAGAAGATAGAAGAGACCTGACGGGTGGGATGTAACTAAATTGTTGGAAAACATCAAGAAACCTTAGGAGACAAAGCGATTATAAGAGAAAAGCAAAAAGAAGGAAGGTATATTTATTGGGTTTTACAGTCGATCAGGTGACCTAGGGCCCTAGACTTACTAGCGTAATTCAATTAATTATAAGCCGCAAGTAGAATTAACAATAGATTAAGAAAAGCCCGCAGGGGTGTAGCTCAAACGGCGATTCGCTTGATATGAAGGAAATGTTGTAAATGGAGGTCACGAGTTCAAATCACCTCGGTTTACCCGTGCCCCATGCTTGCGCGTTGTGTGGGTGCACCTAGGGGTATAGTGTTAGCAGACGGGATTGGATCCCTGGACCCCGTGTCACGCGAGTACCAGCCCGATCCCAGTTGTCGATTCCCCTAGTTACAAAAAAAAACAATAGGTTAAGAAAAGAGGGAAACCTGGCCAGTCCTTTTCAAATAAAGCAAAGATGGAATCCACCTAGAAGAGTGAAGAGAACCAAAGGGTGGTTGGGAACTAAATTTTAGGATAAAATCAAGAAACCTTGGGAGAGAGAATGGGAGGGAAGGACGGAAGGGAGTTATCCTAAAATTTAGTTCTTTCCCTGCTTGAGTGATTGTTGTTCCCCCAGGATTATCAGGTTGGTTGGGCTAGTTGTACCCTTGTCCTTGTGTTTTGTTCTAGTTATTTGGGTTATTCTCATTTTTTACTTTTTTCTTCCTTTTTTCCTTTGTTATTGAGGGGGTTGGTTGGGGAGGTTCTATTGTACAAAAACTTGGCCTTGTTGGGGTAGCCTTGAGCAATATATAAACCCAAAAGGTTGACCAAGATTGATGTTAGATGAGGGCGTAGGGTTATTAGGGACAAAGGATCCCTGATAAGGTAGAAGCTCGTGTGTTGCACCTTTAGAATAGGGGGATTATCGGTTAGGAGGAGGTGGTCCTCCATAAGAAGTGGAGGGACGTGTTGTTAAGGTATTACCCTCCTTTTTCTTATATATGGTGTTCCTTCCACCAATAGCCTTGAGCATATAAACCTTCATAAGCATTATCACATATATTACCTAGCACTTGGCAGAGACTGCTCAGAGAGACACACCTCGACTGCACTGAGAGATTGCCCAGAAATGCACAGAGACAGAGACATGAACTGCTGAGGGACATAGATTTACATTCCTTACACCAAGGGGTGTAGACCATATACTACCCAGGCAATGCACGTAGGCAATCCACTAATGCAGGGCAAGCGTTCACTTCTAACAACAGAGCAGGAATTACTATCCACACGTTATCGCACATCGGATACTCCTACCACTAGCAAGGGATTAGCACTAGCCACAGATTATTGACAGACAAATACTACCAACGATAGATAGATTCTGACTAATGAACAATGGATGGTAGGAATTCTATCAACAGATGGAGGGAAGGACATCTACTACCAATGATTGAGAGATAGGATATCTACGAATGGGATGATTTGTATATCTTAACACCATATAAATCATAGCTCATAGCTCATAGCTCATAGTTATTACACCATGTCACTCTCCAACCTGCTTTGTTCCATCGACAAGTTTCATCATATCGCTCTTCGATCAGCTGTAATATCAATACCTACTCTCGCAAGATAAGAGAAGGTGATGCCTTCTTGCATACCTGCCTGGATACAGCTATTGAATATGAGATAAGGTGTTGCATAAGATTTCAAAGATCATTGCAAGGATGGGTCGATATCAACTAAGGCAGGGATGGGTGTCCTCTATTCGATGTGTCAAGTATATTCCTAACTCTGCCTGCTCTGCCTGGACTCAAGAATATCTTTCTATCTAGTATATGGGGTTATGTCTAAACTGAGATGTAGGTTCTAGGTCCAGCCAAACCCCTTCCCTGTCTGTCTCTTACGGAGTAATGTAATGAGTAGTTGCAACTACAAAAGGTCTGATGTAAAAAAATAAAAAGGAAAAGAAGGTATATGGTTGACCAATGGTTGCTCTAGTTGCACGAAAGACTATGTAAATATTAGAAAAGAGGGTATGCGTGAATTCGCTAATAGCTCCGGGTTTCTACCCGAAGTTCTAACCGCACCCAAAGGTATTGAGCCTGAACTTGAACCCAGAAATGTCTGAGGTATGCCCGCCAACGGTCTGACCGCTCAGAAAGGCGTATGAGCCTGAACTTGAACCCATAAATGTCTGAGGAATTCCCACCACCATTTTAAGCAGACCAAAAGGTATCGAGTCTGAACTAGAACCCATAAATGTCTAAGGTATGCCCCACTGGTCTAACCCCAAAAACCCACCCAATGGCATATGAGCATCCCCACCGAAAGGGTTACGTATCCTGACCCCTCCCTCCCTCCCTATGGCATATGAGCTACAACTAACAATGGGTATGAAATATACAAATAGGATGGTATGACATATATAAGACCAGATATCACTACCTCTAATCATATCAGATATCAAGAATTGTATCTCGTACCAGATATCCCAAACTCTCGGACTGGAGTGGGGGGTACATCGATGATAACAATACAGATATCGAAAATAATTTTGTTCCGCTCTTGGGTGTTGCATACATATATTGATTATCATTGCAGGGATGGGGCGATAAGAATTATTATTGCGAGCCTCAAACAATCAAGACAATGAACTTAAAATATTCAGAGAACTCAAATTAACCATTGATTGACCATTTTTAGTTCTATTATATATAACAACACAATGTCATATGCCCTGTTGTATCTACTATAAGAAAATGATGTCAAAATACACACCAATAATTTGAGTTTAGAAAGAATTTGGTAACTTCAACTTGGACAAAAGTGACTTTTAATACATTTGACAAATAACATAGTGAGTTTGATCTAATGGTACAAATTGACAATACCAACACCTACAATAGAAACTAATACTTTATGCATGACAAGGGATTTCTTATAGTAGTAAGAGTAGCAATTTCCTTTCAATGGATAGACTTTCAAATTTCAAGGAGTTATTCCACCACAAAACACAACAAAGACACTTCTCGTGTTTTTTTAAATTCATAAATTTGTTAATCAGATGTGCCAGATCTACACATTTTGTACTCTCAACAGTGGAACTTGTGACAGTTAAGACCTCAAACTAACATTCACAAAAGGAAATAGAGATGTGTACCTAAACTATGGCCTTCACATGCCAAACATCATGCTTGAGAACTACAATATGGATGTAACGACCACAACTTTTGTCTTATAGCCTCCATGCTAGCATTGTGTTATGTTGATCGTTGCATAAAAACTATTTCTCCAATAGCCCTGACCAGTCTTCCCATTACACCACGTGAGTCTCCATGGTTGGCAACATAAGCAAGAACCAACTGTTGCAAGCTATGGTTTTGTGGTCTATCAATTTCTGAGCTCGAGTTACGAACATCTGCTCATTGAAACAGAATTAGCGAAGGTAGAATCAGAGGTGGATTCATTAGAATTTGCTGAAACGGAGGGATCCATAAAACTGAAACAGTGATCATCGCAGGGAATTCCCACGGATTCCGATTCTAATTCGTCCCTCACAATGACACGAATGCAAGAGGGTACAAACGCTCCAAAAAGTTTGACCACTTTGGCCTTACTGCTTTCTACGTTTTCCATCAGCTTGTTAGCCAATGTTGCAGCAACATTAACCGATGCCATGAAATTTGGATCTTTATTAGTTCCCTCAACTACTGGGACTTTTTGTATAGTGACAACATCAGGTTGCGAAGCCATTTGAGTCTTTTTTCTGTCCTCTTAGAAACCACCCAAATCTTTGAAATCGCGATTTGAGTACTCAAAATTGCTATTCCAACATTTTTTCCTCTGTCGCCGACTCTAGAGTGAGTTTTGGTTAGCCGATACACTACTCGTTCCAGATTTATATTTTGTTCAATGATAGTTGTAACTAAATGTTTGGCAAACTACTTTTGCCTTTGTTTTTCTTGATTTGAATAATATACCTGGAGGATAAAATAGGACACCTTATTCTTTCTTACTATAATAATTATAATAAAACTATAAGTACACAAATCAATGACTGCCTTTATAGCTCAGTGGTAGAGAATCAGTCTTGTAAACTGAAGGTCCGCAGTTCGATCCTGCGTGGAGGCAATTTTTTCCTAAATTTAAAACAGGAAAAATATATCAACATACTTCATAAAGTTACAATAATTATTATAAAGCTGCAAGAACCAACTGTTGCAAGCTATGGTTTTGTGGTCTAAGAATTTTTCACAAGGGACAAAAATCCCTCTTCAATTGTTAATAAGCATTTCATATCACCTCAGCAGACATTCCCCACTGCTCCAATGCAAAGTCTGTGAAAACATAGTGGCTCCTCAATTGGTAATTCTGCAACGGCTTTTATCCATGAGATATTGCAGTACTTCATACTTCCAATCAGCAGAAACTCCTAACAAACGTTTTCATCCAATGACAATAGCATATAACAACAACATTAGGAGTTATCCACTGCAATGGTAGATGTATGAGCTTGGATCCTAACAAAAAAGCAGTTAGCAATTAAATAACTGGCAAATCCAAGAGCTGCTATGTTCGTGATGATTGCATGATATTAAATACTTTCTCTAATGTAATCCAAGAAAGAGAAAAATAAGGGACCTCAATAATTAAATCTCCAGGGGTGATTGAATGCTAATTAAGCCATCTTGCTAGATATACTTGTCTTGTTAAGGCTGAGAAAGTAAGGGAATTTGGGAACCTCCATAAGACACACTCCCAAAGGGATTGCATACAGTCAACCATTGCATTCGGGATTGCCACGTACCGTCAATCTTAACTATTAAGCCAGAGATAGAAACAAAATGAACTGAATTACAAATAAAATAGTCACGGACTCCAAACCAAGGCCATGTCCAAGTTAAAGCGTAAGGGGGTATATCTCATATGAAATTGGAGTACATTTGATTTGTTTGTTAGCATGACTCCAAAGAAACTGATATAATGACAAATAAATGATAGGGAACAAACCTGCTTGTAATCCAACAGATCCATTTTTTGTATATGAGAATGATTGTAGGTTAATATTGAATTATGAATTAAAAGCCTTTAAAGTACAGGCTCATTGTTTTAGACTATGTAACCATAAAACAACATGAGCATGTAGCAAACCATTAGATGAGTGGAGATGGGTCGGAATACAGCTCTGTAAATACAGGTTATGAGCCCTTCCATTGATGTCAGTTTGACAGATCTCTATCACTGATTATTGTCGATGATGATTGATCAGTGAAACAATGAACAACAGAGGAAAAAGGGAATGATCAACTAGATTTCTCTGCAATAGCAATATCGGTATCAATGAACATGGGATGAGAAGGGGTATAATACAAATTGGTATAAAATGGATGCATGTCAATGATGGATGACAACTGGCAAGGGGCAAGTGAGTCAGAGGTATAAGTCGCGCTATCTTTTGGTCTATCCTCCCCCCTACCTCAGGCATTTGGTGGCATTGCTTTCCTCTTCAACCTTATGGACTTCTCTTCCTCCTTCATCATTAGCATGGATTTTCGAATGGTTGCGCAAAGGTGAACCTGTAGAAAATTATTAAACAATACAGACAGATTGGATCCTGTACTGTATCTCTATTAGTTTAGGAAAAGATAACGGGAATGCGGATACAGCAGATTGGGTGCGTGGTTATAAGGGAATTGAACCTAAGACCTAATACAATGTAAGGTTTGTTATTACACCAAAACCTGCAAATTTTTATAAACATTTAAAACCAAACACAAGATCTGATTAGATTATACAAAGTGACTGTTAATACATATTATAATCCCAATGGTACAGCATATACCAACCAATACTCCAGCATGGAATACCATTAAAGAGTTTCTATATGTGATGTAATTATCTACGATAACTCCTGTTGCCCATACCGTATACAAATTTTTATTTCTGCAAATGATGCAAGGATGTAAACGCATTGAATGACCTCCCTCTTGAAATTTTGTTATCAAACTTATAATTATTATTTAATCATTCTGTCAGTATAATTACTATATTTTCAACGCGTAATTGTGGCTTTAAGTTCTTCGCTCCTAATAGATAGGATAAAAACATATTTTGTTTTCAAATATCTCTGCAGTGTCAAATAGAACAGACAAAATTCTCTAATAATTTCCGGGGACAAGGTAAGTGGTCTTTCTAGGACTACTACAAAATATGAGCAAGCAGGATCTGTTAGTGTTTGTGAAAACAAGGCAAGTTTTTATGGCTGGTCGCTATTGTCATTTATTTACGAATAGATTTTTCTTTTGCATTTTGTTCATTTCACATTTGGCTTTACTAGCTAAAAGTACTTGACAAACTATGCCACATCATATATGCCGAAACCATGCAAACTATGCCACATTAAATCAATCTAATCTTTATTCCAGATGTTGTTTGTTTCTATTTCATTCGGAAGCTATGTGAGGCAAAAGGTAGATTCATTTACCTGTTTCATTTTCTTTTGCATTTGGCTGTGTTGACATTCCAGCATCTAATTTACACAGTGCCTCCTGAATTGCCGGCATCAAGTTCCTGCTCAATTACTGAGGAATTCAGAAGCTCAGAAATAAAGGGATATCACTAGTGATTTATTCTAGTAAATTATAACCACCAAAACATGAAGCCGTCCGTTACATTTTTGTGAAATAAAGTTTAAAACAGTAAGTCCATTTACCTGTTTCATTTTCTTGCTCAAATATCTTAGCTATTTTTACTGTCTGCCGATAACCAACACAGTGGCTCCTCCTTAATTGCTTCTTTCTGTGATTAAAAATTAACATCGCAATTCAGAAACTAAAAATCGAATTAAAATAAGATTTGCAGATGCATCACAAACAAAAATTAACACCACGAATTCAGAAACTAAAAATCGAATTCAGAAACTAAAAATCTGGCTGATACAAAGCCAGCTAGCCATCCACCAGCTGATCTTGACCCATACCCTGTAGCATCCCTTACAGTTCGTATAGCAGCAACTTACTCTGTTCCGGGTTTATGCACATCCTATCTTTTTTCCGGGTTTTTCCATCAAGATTCATAATGCAGATAACAGCCGATGATCTTCGACTGGGTCAATCCACCGAGCTGTAGTTTGATTCGTTGACGACTTCGTTACTGCGTTGTCGTTGCCCATGAGACTTATACCCACGCCGATGAATCTCTTCCTTCCATTTCATTACCAACATTGAGGTCAGCTGATGACATAATTTCCTCCTTCGACATGAATTTCGATGCCTCCTTCGAGAGGAAGTACCCGAGAAACGCGTCTTTCCATCATTTCTCATCACTGTTCTGGTAAGGTCGATTTTGAATTTATCACAGAGATTAGTCTTCTTTGATGGATAAAATGGCAAGATAGAAACAATCATTTCATCCAACCGATGGAAATTCAAATTGAGCCTAACCAGTAAAAAACAGGGTAAATTCATAAGGATTTAAATTAAGATCCAACCAGTAAAAAAGGGTCGTAAAAAATTCAAATTGAACTTAACAGAAATGTAAAAACAGGGTTGTAAAAAATTCAAATTAAACTTAACAGAAATGTTGTCAGAGATTTTGTCAGAATTATACAGATTTTATATAACATAATTGTTTGAGATTTTAAATAATATTGTATATTCAGTCCAGTCACTATATTACTTAACATAGATTCTGGATCAGGATACAGTAAAATTTCTTGATAATTAATTTAAGTGAATTTCTTTTCTTATAAAATAAAAAAAATGCATTAATTATTTTATACTAGTCATAATAATATGAATAAACGTTTTTAACTATTCCCTTTTATTTTGTTATAGTAATATGAATAAACGTTTTTAAATATTCATTTTTGTTGTTTTTAACTATTCGTTTTTTTTTTTGCATGTGAAGAGAAATAAAATCTATATGTTTTTGCTGTATGTGAAGACAAAGGAAAATATATAAAACATATTTGAAAGAGACATGCAATGCTGAAGAGATTTACATTCCTTGCACCAAGGGGTGTAGACCAGATACTACCCAAGCAATGCAGGTAGGCAATCCACTAATGCAGGGCAAGCGTTCACTTCTAACAACAGAGCAGAAATTACTATCCACACGCTATCGCACATCGGATACTCCTACCACTAGCAAGGGATTAGCACTAGCCACAGAGTATTGACAGACAAATACTGTCAGCAATAGATAGACTCTGACTAATGAACAATGGATAGTAGGACTTCTATCAACGGATGGAGGGAAGGACATATACTACCAATGATTGAGAGATAGGATATCTACGAATGGTATGATTTATATATCTTAACACCATATAGCTCATAGCTCATAGTTATTACACCATATCACTCTCCAACCTGCTTTGTTCCTTCGACAAGTTTCATCATATCGCTCTTCGATCAGCTGTAATATCGATACCTGCTCTCGCAAGATAAGAGAAGGTGCTGCCTTCTTGCATACCTGCCTGGATACAGCTATTGAATATGAGATAAGGTGCTGCATAATATTTCAAAGATCATTGCAGGGATGGGTCGATATCAACTAAGGCAGGAATGGGTGTCCTCTATTCAATGTGTAAAGTATATTCCTAACTTTCGCTGCTCTGCCTGGACTCAAGAATATCTTTCTATCTATTATATGGGGTTATGTCTAAAACGAGATGTAGGTTCTAGGTCCGACCAAACCCCTTCCCTGTCTGTCGCTTATGGAGTAATGTAATGAGTAGTTGCAACTACAAAAGGTCTGATGTAAAAAAATAAAAAGGAAAAGAAGGTATATGGGTGAACAATGGTTGCTCTAGTTGCACGAAAGACTATGTAAATATTCAAAAAGAGGGTATGCGTGAATTCGCTAATAGTTCTGGGTTTCTACCCGACGTTCTAACCGCACCCAAAGGTATTGAGCCTGAACTTGAACCCGGAAATGTCTAAGGTATGCCCACCAACGGTCTGACCGCTCAGAAAGGTGTATGAGCCTGAACTTGAACCCAGAAATGTCTGAGGAATTCCCACCACCATTCTAAGCAGACCAAAAGGTACTGAGTTTGAACTAGAACCCATAAATGTCTAAGGTATGCCCCATTGGTCTAACCCCAAAAACCCACCCAATGGCATATGAGCATCACCACCAAAAGGGTTACGTATCCTGACCGTCTGCTTGACCCCTCCCTCCCTATGGCATATGAGCTACAACTAACAATGGGTATGAAATATACAAATAGGATGGTATGACATATATAAGACCAGATATCACTACCTCTAATCGTATTAGATATCAAGAATTGTATCTCGTACCAGATATCCCAAACTCTCGGACTGGAGTGGGGGGTACATCGATGATAACAATACAGATATCAAAAATCATTTTGTTCCGCTTTTGGGTGATGCATACATATATTGATTATCATTGCAAGGATGGGGCGATAAGAATTATTATTGCGAGCCTCAAACAATCAAGACAATGAACTAAAAATATTCAGAGGACTCAAATTAACCATTGATTGACCATTTTTAGTTCTATTATATATAACAACACAATGTCATATGCCCTGTTGTATCTACTATAAGAAAATGATGTCAAAATACGCACCGATAATTTGAGTTTAGAAAGAATTTGGTAACTTCAACTTGGACAAAAGTGACTTTTAATACATTTGACAAATAACATAGTGAGTTTGATCTAATGGTACAAATTGACAATACCAACACCTACAATAGAAACTAATACTTTATGCATGACAAGGGATTTCTTATAGTAGTAAGAGTAGCAATCTCCTATCAATGGATAGACTTTCAAATTTCAAGGAGTTATTCCACCACAAAACACAACAAAGACACTTCGCGTGTTTTTTTAAATTCATAAATTTGTTAATCAGATGTGCCAGATCTACACATTTTGTACTCTCAATAGGGGAACTTGTGACAGTTAAGACCTCAAACTAACATTCACAAAAGGAAATAGAGATGTGTACCTAAACTATGGCCTTTACATGCCAAACATCATGCTTGAGAACTACAATATGGATGTAACAACCACAACTTTTGTCTTATAGCCTCCATGCTAGCATTCTGTTATGTTGATCGTTGCACAAAAACTATTTCTCCAAAATCCCTGATCAGTCTTCCCATTACACCATGTGAGTCTCCATGGTTGGCAACATAAGCAAGAACCAACTGTTGCAAGCTATGGTTTTGTGGTCAATCAATTTCTGAGCTCGAGTTACGAACATCTGCTCGTTGAAACAGAATTAGCGAAGGTCGAATCAGAGGTGGATTCATTAGAATTTGTTGAAACGGAGGGATCCATAAAACTGAAACAGTGATCATCGCAGGGAATTCCCACGGATTCCGATTCTAATTCGTCCTTCACAATGACGTGAATGCAAGAGGGTACAAACGCTCCAAAAAGTTTGATAGAATCTAAAGATTGGACTTTTTATCTGTAACATATGCTTGTAGAATTTCTGCAAAAATATGTTCATTAGAAACATATGTTTGCAGAAATTTTCATTAGAAAATGTTATTGAAGGGTGAAGAGAGGGCGAGCATTGCAACAATAGGCACATGGAATAGGAATGACCACCAAGATAGTGAAAAATGTGAAGATTCATGGGGAGAAGGTGGATCGTTTTAAGTAGCAAAAAAAAGAGAGAAAAGAATTAGGGAAGCAAATAGCCATGAGAAATTGTTACATATAAGCAAAGTTAGTTAATAGAAGGCACAAAGATATAGAGGTCAAGATCGAAACCGGAGAATGATCGTAGAGCCTTTGTAAGCTACCATGGCATTTTCCCTGGCATCAATGAGTTGTGGTAGTGGTAGATGGAACCCACAACTAGATTAGAATATTAGAAGATAGTCTACTAAATAAAATTTAACTGGTTGATTTTAAGGAATGGGTGCCCAATGTATGTAATTTGTAATTGTATCCATGTATTAATGAAACAGGGGAAGATGATCTCCATATTCTTGTGAATTTGCGTGTGTTTGTAAGTCCACTTATGAATGCCTTGAGCATTAAATGAAAGTGAAGAGATGCTTTATTACGTGTATGGGTAATTTTGCTATTGAATTAACTTTTGAATGCTAGTTATATTTTTTAAAGAGTAATAATCATTGAACCCCATGGTTGAAAATTTGTTTTAAATACCTTTGGGTAGTACTCCAAAGAGAAATATTGGTGCCTTGAAGGTTTTGAAGGTGTGTTGCAGGGAGGCAATGTTGATATGCGAGTTTGTTCACCATCAATTGAGTCGATATGAGTTTTGGGCTTGCCATGATCTCTCACATAAGTGGTATCATAAATGGTAACAACTATGGCACAATGAAGATAAGACCTTGTAGAACAAGATGTTGAAAGAGGAGAATGTTGCAAAGAGAATAAATATGAGAAAGGTGGGAGAATTATGAACAAGATGACAAATATTCTAGAAGAGTGAAGACTACAAGAAAACAATGGTGAATTTCATTGAGTGAGTGAAGACTCTATAAAGAAAAAAAAGTGTAGACGACTCCAATAATGGTGTCTTGGGTAGATGTTGCAAGAGTGACTGGAAACTTTAGTATAACGAAGATGTTGTGAAGACTACCTTGGAAAATAGAAAGATAGGTAGAAGCGATGATCATCGAAGAGCATTGGTCCAAGAAGAGATTAGCACACTAAATATGAGGAATCATAGTGGTAATTGAGATGAGGGTATGCCACTTAAGCATGAGGACATGCTTCTTAAATAACTTAGGGACTATAATGCAAGATCATGAAGGTACTTTGATACTGAGTTTGAGAACACCAAGTATGACATGAATGTACATATTGAGGATGTTTTGGACTCCAAGACAAATTATAAGTGTGAAAGGACTGTCGAGAGATATCTCCAAGAATGGTGAACCCACAAAGGGTACATGAATAGTTTCAAAGCAAGAAGGATTAAATTATAACAATATCTGAGAAAACAAGGAGGATTCAACATATTTATAGGATGTTAAAGTGGATGATCCATCAAGTATAAAATCTCCTTGAATCTCACCACATAAGCACAAAGGCATTGGAACAATATAAGACAAAGTATGGGCTTGAGAGCAAGTATCGATGGTCCAAAGTGATTCTGATAGAGGTATAATGCATGGTGGGCATAAAAGTAAAGGCTTCATTGAGTTGATGAGAAGGGGCATAATGTAGATCACAGGTCGATGACACATGGCATAAAAGGGTTCTTGTTTTGGACTTCTAGAGGGATCATGGAAGAAGGGAAAGGAACTTTATGAACCACTACATCAAAATGTGTGGATGAAATGGTAGTGAAACATTAAAATCTCAACTGAAGAGGATGGCCCATATAACACCATGGGTACAAATTGTTCAATTAGAGAATGTTATTAGAGGATAGAGAGAGAGGGATATCCTTGCAACAATAGACACATTGGTAAGGAATTACTAGAAGGTAGTTGCAAAGATGAAAAGATATGAGGGAGATGGAGCATTTTGCAATGGCATGCCTCCACCTCTCAATGCCAAATAACACAAATCCATTACAGATAACACCTAGATGACACATGTATGAATCATAGACACATGCATGCATAACGAAACATGACATAAAGTGCTCAAAACTTACTCATATATACCAACCTTAAGTCACAAAACAAGCAACCTCAATATATGAAGGAGGCGAGGGAATGCACAAGGCATAGATTGAAACAAGGAATGGAAATAAATATGATATTCTACTTGAACTCAACTTGATTCAACAATTATGTTAATTTTTTAGCATTAAATGATGATCCATCACATTCCATTGCATACCATCCATCAAATCCCGGTGCTAATTCCAGATTTGGATAAGCATACCGTCTATGGATGTCTCAAAAATCATGATTTGTGCATCCATTAAAGGGATTTCACAATGTGAAATGATTTCTCATCAATGATGGGGGAACATGATGGATTGAGCATTGAAGGCACAATCCATCATCCAATTAGGGTTAAATAAATCAAGGGGGGTTCCAATGCAATGCCATCTTCCTCCATTTGTATTATTTCTCCCAGACATCATTAAGGGGGAGTGTTGGAATATGTAATGATGACTTGTGTGATATTGTTGGTGAAATATTAAAAAAGGCATAAATAATTCTAATATTATAAAATAAAGTTACCCCACATGCATCATGTAATAAATTCTCTTATAACCATTCTTTATATAAGAGAGGTGGAAAGTTATTTATCCCACATGTGTTATGGGATGTAAATATTCCATACATCTAGCTATATAATAGAGGTGAAGGAGACCCTTTGAGGGTATGTTGATGAAACATTATTATGACATGATGTGAAGATGAAGTGTGATGTGATGCATATGTGAGGATGCGATGTATTGTAAGATTAGAGATTTTTTAAGAATAAGAAGACAATACCTTCATGTGTAATGTGTATGTTTCCCCATTTGGGGTTTTACCACGTATATATGGTGTATCTTTCTATTCTCTTGTCTCTTGTTTCTTACATGATTATTTGTTGATTTTATAGATAGAAAGATAGACTTGTAGATTCTTGATTTGCATGTTAGCAAACATATTGTTGGATGTTTATGCATATTATCAATATTCTAACAATGATAAAGCTTCTTCGAGCTCTTCTCAACCACATAAGACCATAGAAATAAAAAAATATCCCACAAAACATGGAATACAACGTGGTTGAGGACATGAAAAGGACTAAGGAAAATGTCTCCCTATTCAAATTATGTAACATTCTGCAACAAAGGGATCTGTTACTTAATGCTTCTAAGAAACTCTATTATCAACAGCAGAAAATAACAACTAATGAGGAAAAATCAAATTCTCACCAAGAAAACAGAGTGTCGCAATGAATGCAACCAACATAGAGATTCAATCCAAGTCTCAAACTCCTCTATTCCTCTTGAAATTTGAAATTTTCAATTACAACATACACAATTGTTTAGTGGAATCTGGAGCCTCATCCAACATAATGTCCTATTTTGTTTACTAGAAGCTCAATGATGTACCAACTAAATTTATTTCTTGAATTATCCAATTAAACCAATAAGGTGTCAAAGTAATATGTGAACTTAAAGATGTAATGATCATATTGTATTCAAATCCTAGGTTTTACCAAACTATTGATATCATTGTTGTGTATATTCCAAAAAGCATATGGATTAATTTTGAATAGGGATTGGTCACAAAAACTACAAGGGTATTTCACCATCGTGTAATGTCCCCATTCAAATAAATCTCAAAAGAGAAAATTCCACCAAGCTACTAGTTTCCTAGGTTGGGGTGGAAACATTAGATTTGGAATAAGGAGACTATAAAACCCCAAATGGACATTAGCTTGACCAATTATATTAAATGGGGAATAAATCAATATTAATATAGAAAAATAAGGTGGCACTTGGTCATGAGGGCACATTGGAGGTGTGGGGCCCACTCAAGCTAGATTCCCCATGCCACATGGCATTCCACTCTCACCCATTCGAATCCAAGGTGGAGTCCAATATTCTTGGGGGATTTGGAAGGGAACAATACTCGGAATGACTCAATGAGGTCGAAATTGAGAGGAATATTAACTCCCATGGAAGAGGAAGAGGCATTTTGGAGCTATTGGGACACTTGGGCTAGATTCCCTAGCTTCTATGACAACAATGATGAAGATGTTATGACACTTATGAGAAAAACCAGACCTGATTGCTGAAATCTAACATATATGACATGTCAGGGCTAAAAATAGCCTCCAAGAGGGCGCACAAGGGATTTAGGGCAGCCAAAGAGTCATCCATTTGAATTGAGTGAAGGAGGAGGCTAGGAATGGAGGGACAAGTGGCACACATTGGAATCTCTTCCCAATTCAAGTTGGCATGAAGCTCATGGATGGAATTCAAGATAAGGAGGTATTTGGAAGTTTATAAAAGTAAAGAACAAAGGAGGAGAGTAGCTTTTGATCATTTCTCATTTTTCATATTGGAGAGCATAGTTTGTCCATGCTTGTGGAGTGTTTACTCTACTTGCCTTAGTACCAATTTCGAGGGTGCAAGATTCCCATCCTAATTGGAAATTGAAGAGGCCATTCAAACCTTTCATTTGGAGCTACAATGGAGCCATTTATTGCAGTTTGAAGCTACAGGGAAGCTCATGACATTCTCTTCTTCAACTTGTTTCCACACCTTTCCCACTTTTCTCTTCATATTTTGGCTCTTGGAGGAAGGGCGCACTTGGTGAGATATTGATCTCTTTGGGGGAGATATTGTGGCCCCATTTATTTGTAATATGATGTATTTAGTTTTTATTTTCTGCTCAGAAGGTCCTCAGGTCGAAATACCAAGTGAGACTATGTTAAAATACCAAACAATGTATAAATGGTGCCATTTTCCTCGTATCTTGTTATGAAAGCTTGAAGTTGCTTTATTTCGACCTGTATCAGTTCATTCTGTGATTTTTATGATGTATGGAGATTCATTAATGTCCTAAAGAAGTTTCATATACATTGCATAAGCCTTTGGAACATAAATCTCAATTTCATAGCAAATGGTGAAGTTTCCTATCATTTCCCCCAAGGTGAAGACATGTCCACAAACCTATGATTTATGGGTGTTGCACCAGCCTTTAGGAACTGATTAATGATGCATCTGGGAGCCCATTGAAGTCCTTTAAAAATTCCATGTCTCTTTTCTGAAATTTTGGAGGTTCGTACTGCATTTGGAAATCCATTTTTGTCTCCTACCCTTGGGGGTTTTGAACCTCGAATTGACTAGCAAATTTCCCTATTTTTCCCTGATTGTAAATGAATGTTGCAGAAGTCTTTTGAGAGTGTCCAAGAATCCATCAGCCTCATTTTTATGTCTTAATACCTTCCAAACACATTCAGACCCAATTTGGAAGCATTTGGAGCCATTTGGAACCATTTGAGTCATTACTAGTCTAAGGGTCGAATTGGCCAAAAAGTGCAATTTTTTCGAATTGACTAGCAAATTTCCCTATTTTTCCCTGATTGTAAATGAATGTTGCAGAAGTCTTTTGAGAGTGTCCAAGAATCCATCAGCCTCATTTTTATGTCTTAATACCTTCCAAACACATTCAGACCCAATTTGGAAGCATTTGGAGCCATTTGGAAGCATTTGAGTCATTACTAGTCTAAGGGTCGAATTGGCCAAAAAGTGCAATTTTTCCAATTTTCTCAAATATATTAAAAAGGGACACTACACATTGATTGGTCACACTTGTGGGTACCATAAAAAGGGAAGAGAATCAAATTTGAGTGGACATAGAAAAACACATGAGACATACGGTGACAATACTAGAAGGACAAAATTGACCGATTAACTTTGAACATTCGGTTCTCAAGAACTACTTTTTAGAGACAAATTTCAGTTGTTATGAGGCTAAAGAGTCGCTTGTAGGAACAAAAATATAGTCTAAACTCCTTCATTTTATGTGGATTGATGAGGAAAAACGCACTATATAGTAGTAAATAGTTCTTTCTCTTCTAATAGTAGTGTAAGCACTAACTTCTGGGCCTTGTATTTTGATGGTTCCAAGACATATCAAGGAGCGGGGGTAGGACGTTACATATTCATAGATCCATACAAATGTAAGACTCTCCTTTCATGTAGATGAGAATGTCAATGCATGGAACAACACAACTGAGTATGAGGCCATGGTCTAAGGCGTTAAAAAGGATATCAGTTTAAAAGTAAAATATTTGAAGTTTTTTTGGTGATTCAGATATTATTATTAGATAGGTGAAAAATAGTACACAATGTCTATCTCCACACTTAAAAGGGTACCAAACTAAGGCATGGAATCTAATTTCTAACTTTGATGATTTTAATATTGACTCTACCCTTTCCTCTATGAACGTTGTAGCTGATACTGTAGCTACTAGTGCTTCTTGTTTCATGCCTTTAAGTGATGTTTTTTCTATTGAATTTATTTTAAAACCCTATGTCCCAAAAAATATAACGAGCTGGAGGGTATTCAATGATGATGAGCGGATCATTAATTTCCTCACTAATGAATACGTGCTCAAGGATGTAGCAACTAATGACAAAGAACATGAAAAGTTCCTCGATAATATGTGGAAAGCATCCAAAAACATAAAGGTAATCCTACTCCAAGAGGGGTTCTTATCTTAGATAATTTGTTTGATCTCCATACCATATTTAAAAAACTATTCAATATAGAAACAAATAGTTCCTCTATGCAATTTGAATTGCTTAACCTAGGCACTAAAGAGGATCCCAAAAACATAAATTTGGGAACATGTTGTTCATAGGAATAAAATCAAAGATTTATTCGATTTTTCAAATGAAATAAAGATGTTTTTTGTTGGACCTATGATGATCTAAAGACATACGACACAAATATTATTCAACGTGTAATTTCATTAAAAGTGAATGTAAAACCTTTTCAGCAAAATCTCAACAATGTACACCCAACTTCTGAACCTTTGGTCTAGAAGGAATTGAAGAATTTATTAGATGCCAATATCATATTCAAAGTTCATCATTCCAATTGGGTTTCTAATTTAGTCTCGATAAGAAATAAGTTGGGGGGGATTAGACTGTGTGTATATTTCAAAACTTAAACAAATCCTATGATGAGGACATTTACCCATTTCCATCTATGGTACAGGTTTTACAGCTCATCTCCAGTTCAAAATGTTTTCCTTACTAGACGGGTTTTCTGGTTATAATTAGGTCATAGTGGAATTTAGTTTTCCATGTGTGTCTGAGAAGAGGAAGATGGACCGCAGTAACTAATGTCCACCTTCTTCTTAAGAGATGAATGATATTTATCCATGTAAAATAAAATATCAAAGAAGGCCGAAACTATTTTATAAGAAAAAGTACTCATTTGTAACGATGTTGGTTTAAAAACATTTTACATGGGAATAACCTGGATATTTCAAGGCTCTTATGAGTCATACTCAACCTCTTCAAAATAATTCAAAGGTCGCATATGTTATTTGTTGTATCAAGTCTATTATATGCTTATAAAAAATGACGGTTAAAAGTTCCTTTGTCAATAAAAACAAGTTGTGGTGAATGCAACACAGATTATAACAAATATTTCCCTGGTCATTAAATACATTTCAAGTGAAAAGGGTGACTAAAAAAATAACTAAAGGATCCCACTCATGGAGACCTGATATTTTCCTGCACATCCCTGTGCTTCTTGGGACCCTGACAACTTCCAGCAATCCTTGCACACCTCATTTGGTTTCGTACTGCATTGGTTCACTTTGTATTTCCCACTCGCTCGTGCCATGTATCTTCTTCTATTTCCAAAAACTATATTTCACTAGAATGGCATCATCACATCTCTTTGATGGGGAAGGCATGGTGAAACTCCGCATCTACAACTGCATCTGTCTCTATGACAAAGAATGTTACTATTCCAATCAAGGCTACGAGATGGATTCCTACTTAATGTTTGTGATCCTAGACTAATGAGCCTATGTATCAATGTGGTGAAGGTTCCTAATCATTGTTTACAACAATAATTATGTTCCAGTTCCTCCATTTTCATTGGAGCTATCAACTCGACCTTGAAATAGTTCCTCATTGAGATAGTGTGTGCTACTATGGGATATTTCACCCGTATTTTGTGATAATAAAAGTTTCATCCACAACCTTCAATTTTCCAAAATCTCAGTGCAAATCCGCTGCAAATATCCTTTCAATGTACAATTGCATATGTTGGGGATTAGTTTGCGGTGAACACACGCATAGAAATCCACGGCAGGATAGATGCTTCATGTGCTAGATGAATTATTTGTTATTATCTTGATTTGAACTTCTATTTGTTGTTGTTGTTGTTTTGTGTGCAATGTTTATATGCTTGAATGAGTGTTTGCATGAGTGGTGTTTTCATGGTTTGCTCCTGCATGTGTTTTCTCTTTATGTTGGCCTCCAACATACCCTCGACGTGCCTACGATGTTCCCTCTGTGGATTTTTTCTGCCAAGTGTTTCTTTCTCCTTGGGAATTTGTGCTAATCATTCAATCAATCACTCCTCCTATCCCAATTTTGCAATGACCAACTTTTTGTAGATTCCATACTGGTGGGAATGTGTTGCTTGTCTTTTCGAGTTGTAAATGCGCCAACCATTGGTTCATGGTGTGTTGGCCTTCTCTTCTTCTAATATACACTGAAACTCTGTCCAATTTACGTGGAAGTCTCATGTTTTATGTGTATTTGTTTCCATCAGGAAGGAGTATGGGCCTACCACCTGTGGCATTCAGTCTAGTGTTTGAGTGATAATGGCTCCCTATTTCTTACTAGGCATCCAATGAGTTGTGTTGCCACTGTCTCTCATTGTGATGTGGCGTTTCAACTATGTGTATGTCTATGTTTTCTTTGGATGACACTCGTGTTAGATATGGTTGCGGTCATTTTTCCCTATCTAACATCATTCTGAGTGAATGTTTTTTCTCTTTTCACTGAGGAGTGAAGGAATGACCCTCTTACCTTCTGCCATTGTGCATGTCTGTGAATATTTTCCTGACCTTTGCTTTGGGATTCTCTTTTTCCCACATTTCATTTATTATGCTTGGTTGGTTTGTCTTAACCCTACCAAAAGATTGTTTCCCTCCTCATGCTCTATATGTCGAGAAAATTAGGGTTTGGAATTAGGGGAATATGGGAATAAATGGAGAGAGGGTCAAAAGATTAATGAAAGGGAAAAGAGATATTTTTAAATAAGGAGGACAATGGGTAAATAGGAAAAAGAAATGGGTAATACTTTAAGGGAGAAAAAAGGAAAAGAAATATAAGATGAACATTAATGGAAGGGGATAGGACTTTAGGACAAAGGGGAAAATAAGATATAAAATTGAAAAAGTAACGGAGATGTGCTTTCATAATGGGGAAAATAATAAGGCATTTGGGAAAAATTCGATAGGTAAAGCTTAGGGAAAATATAAAGGAAGGGCTTAGGATAATTGAGAAGAAGAGATGCTCTTGGGAGGGTCTTTTCCAATTTAAAAAAAAAGGATACTAGCCTTTTTGAAAAGAGGTGCCCAGGGGAGGCATTTAAAACTTTGTGGGTATAGGTGTAGCGAGAAAACTGACAAAGGACATACCCGAAAAATTAATCAAAGAATGTGAAATTCATGAATTTTAACTGACAAGATGCAATATGCCTTTACTTGTCGAAATTTTGACAAACTATAGAAAGGGTCAAACGACGACAGTTTTGGCCAAATGAAATATGAGCACGATCAATGTGACAAGACGGATGTAATGAACCATCTCCATGACATGACGATGTCCAGAAGAAAAGACGACAAATCTCCCAAAAATCAACTTGACCAATGATAAGACGATGCATAAAACATAACTTGGCAAGTCTGTCATAGGGATCATATGAACGTGAAAATGAGGAAATGAAATATGGACATGATGAGAACATCACCCTATAAACAACAGTACATACAAACTAATCTTGCAACAAAGTTCAGTAGTTTCACCTCTCGGATCATATTTCAACACTTCATAATGATTTCGATGTTGAGCATCAACAAAGACTTGAAGAACTTCTTGGTTGTGTCAAGACTTCCTATCTTAAGCATATTATTGTGGTTCTCTCTAGTTCTTCTACATTTCTCCTCTTTTCAACTTATCATTGACGACACCAAAGTTGAAACCTTTTGTTATATAGATGTTTGAAGTTGTAAACTAAGAAGGAATGTAATGTAATGTAATGAAATTCAAATAAAATCACCATATTCTAGTGATAATGAAATGAACAACCATCTTCTACTATAAAGTCATGATGATTATATGTAGGGAAAACATCTCGATGGATAGGCCGTTGGGGTCTTTGCACCGAGAGTAGCGAGGTGCTCTACATCCCAGTATGAGGGAGATGTTGTAAAGAATAATGTTGTGTAATGTTATGTAGCATGCCATTCCTATTAAAAAGAAATAAATATGCAAATAATGTCGGCTTAAACAAACAAAAAAAATTATATTGATTTCATCTTAAACCTAGATATATCAAGCATGAGGGATCAAATATCTTAATGTGTAAAAAAATTTAGATAAAAAAAAAATACACATCAAGAAATTGGATCCCTCTCGATGCTTGATAGATATGGGTTTAAGATGGATCTATGCTGGTGTATTTGCAATGTAATCTTCAGTAGAGTTCTTTGAATATTGTCTGCTAGAAACATTTCGATGTATAGATTTGTAGTTTTTGTATTCGTGATGAGTCTACTATCGAATTCTTACATCTTTCAAATTGGTTTTGAATATTGACTGCTTGGCACATCTTTCGATGGATGAACCATTGGGGTCTTGTATTTGCAATGTAATCTCTAGTAGATTTATTTGGTTACGAATACTATCTGCTGGAAACATTTTGATGTATAGATCTGGGGTTCTTATATTTGTGATGAGGTCTACTGCAAAGTTATTTCAACTATCAATTGGGTCACTATTGTGATGACTATCTTCTAGCCACATTTTATGTTGTATTGGCCATATAAGGTTTTTGTACACTATTGTGGTGTTCGGAAAGAGTTCATCGTACATATTGAGAAGCGGTTGTTATCTTCATCAAATCCATGAGCCGAAGTGTGTTCATATTCACATCTTATGTGGAATTTTGGAAGTTGTCATCAAGGGGGATGCCAATGCAATGCCATCTTCCTCCATTTGTATTCTTTCTCCCAATCATCATTAAGGGGGAGTGTTGGAATATGTAATGATGACTTGTGTGATATTGTTAGTGAAATATCATAAAAGGCATAAATAACTCTAATATCATAAAATAGAGTTACCCCACATGCATCATGTAATAGATTCTCTTATAACCATTCTTTATATAAGAGAGGTGGAAAGCTATTTATCCCACGTGTGTTATGGGATGTAAATCTTCCATACCTCTAGCTATATAATAGAGGTGAAGGAGACCTTTTGAGGGTATGTTGATGAAACATCATTATGACATGATGTGAAGATGAAGTGTGATGTGATGCATATGTGAGGATGCGATGTATTGTAAGATTAGAGATTTTTTAAGAATAAGAAGACAATACGGAATACAACGTGGTCGAGGACATGAAAAGGACTAAGGAAAATGTCTCCCTATTCAAACTATGTAACATTTTGCAACAAAGGGATCTGTTACTTAATGCTTCCAATGAGGAAAAATCATATTCTCCCCAAGAAAAACTGAGTGTCGCAATGAATGCAACCAACATATAGATTCAATCCAAGTCTCAAACTCCTCTATTCCTCTTGACATTTGAAATTTTTAATTACAACATACACAATTGTTTAGTGGACTCTGGAGCTTCATCCAACATAATGTCCTATTTATTTTACTAGAACCTCAATGATGTACCAACTAAATGTATTTCTTGAATTATCCAATTAAACCAATCAGGTGTCGAAGTAATATGTGAACTTAAATACGTAATGATCATATTGTATTCAAATCCTAGGTTTTACCAAAGTATTGATATCATTGTTGTGGATATTGCAAAAGCATATGGATTACTTCTGAATAGGGATTGGTCACAAAAAATACAAGGGTATTTCACCATCGATTGGTCACACTTGTGGGTGCCATACAAAAGGAAGAGAATCAAATTTGAGTGGACATAGAAAACACAAGAGACATACGGTGGCAATACTGGAAGGATAAAATGGACCTATTAATTTTGCACATTCAGTTCTCAAGAACTACTTTTTAGAGACAAATTTCAGTTGTTATGAGGCTGAAGAGTTGCCTGTAGGAACAAAAATACAGTCTAAACTCCTTCATTTTATGTGGATTGATGAGGACAAATGCACTATATAGTAGTAAATAGTTATTTTTCTTCTAACACGGTAGTGTAAACACTAACTTATGGGCCTTGTATTTTGATGGTTCCAAGACATATCAAGGAGCGGTAGTAGGTTACATCTTCATAGATCCATACAAATGCAAGACTCCTTTCATGTAGATTAGAATTTCAATGCACGGAACAAAACAATTGAGTATGAGGCCTTGGTTTAAGGCCTAATAAAAGGATGTTAGTTTAAAAGTAAAATATTTGAAGTTTTTTGGTGATTCGGATATTATTATTAGATAGGTGATAAATAGTACACAATGTTTCTATCCACACTTAAAAGGGTACTGTTATCACATATATAGTAGCCGATCTACCATACATTATTTTTCTGATTCCAGTACACTATTCAGCTAGTTCCCTTCCATTGAGATGCTGAGATGAGCATCTACTATGGATCACTATCAGATTTTGGACAACAATTTTATTCCCCATGCCATGGTTGAGTCTCAAGACACTCAAAGAGATGACCAATGTAGCTATTTAGCCATTTACACAGAGCAGTTAGTATTGCCCAGAGTTACAGCAGCAGTTTCATAGGTCAGATGATGGTTCAGATGATGAGCATTCAGGTATATGACTCAGCAGGTATATTATGGTGTTGTGGTTATGTTGCTTTTATTTCCATTCACTTAGCATGTCTTAGCATTTAGTATCATGATCTGGCGATCATATAGATATGTGGACCTGGTTGTACTATATATATCATATTTGTCCCTACTCAGACTTAGAAGTTCTTGGCCTATACTCATTGGTTTTACCCTCCCTAGGGAGAATAGAGGTGGTCATTCCCGCCATACTTTGGCTTGCTAGTGTTGGTTTCATTATTCACTATCTTCATCCATCCATGACTTACCCAGTTTGTTCATTACCTTGACTTACTACTTGACTAGTGGCATGGAGGAATTTTCCCCACCGTAACCTCTATATTGGATAAGCTTCCATGTTTATTGTGTCTCGGCTCTGAGTTGGTGACAAAACTTACCTATGGTGAGTTGGATTTCCTTGTGAAGTCCCCCTAGTCACTAAAGATGTTGTTGGCTAAACCTTAAACTTTTAGTGCTGCCATGAATACAAAATATGGAAATGAAATGTTGTATCTTGTATGAAAAGCCCATTCATGTAATGTGTTTCTCAACACACATGAATGAAAGGCAAGCCAAATGAAAATGGCTATGAAATATCAAATGTTATATCTTTTTTGAAATGTAAATACCTAAGTAACAACCTGTCTGTGACACACCTAGAAGTGCTCAGGTAAACAAGTGCCTTAAAAACACACCTGCAGCAAGAAGCCTAAATTAAATGTAAATCTATGCAATGTGTTCATAAACACACATAGATCAAAGGCTATGGAAACTCTAGGCCCAAAAAGCAATGGAACTTAAACTCTATATCAAAAATATTGCTGGCCTCATTTGTATTATGGATTGTGCGCATTAGTCATTAGTCAAGGTGAATAAACACTCTTTGAACAACTTACCCATTTGTGAGACATTGCCATTCCCTGTGTTGTTACTCATTCAGTATATGCTATGGTGTGTATCCCCTTTCCATTTCCAAAGTGTCACAGTGTTAATTCAGTAATTCATTCCCTCTATCCTAGCCTTTGCAGTACAAATCCTTCACCCTTCACTAGCAAATTGATCACAACTATGAAGTGAGTATGACCTTGAAAGTCTTGTCTGAGTAATAATAATAATTAACGACCTATTATATTTGGATTTAGATTGCCAGTAATGATTACTTCTTGTTATAATTTCTATTTGAATGGATTGTAAAGCATGTTTTAACCTTTGACACCTTGCAGAAGCTTGATGACAGTTTGAGTTATATTTTGGTCATGTTGACTCGGTCAAACCCAATTTGACCAAAATTCAACCACAGGACATAAGGTGGAAGACCTCAGATGTTACAGATAGATGATATATGGTCTGGTACAGGTCACCATGGTGGGCTTATGCAGTGGTTTCAGGCTTATGATGATGATTTGTGCTTTTCAACACTTTTACAGATTATTATTATTGGATCTGCCGGATATGATGAGCATTTACTTTTGATCATGCAGAGGTCTATATGGTGTATGAGTACACACTTTAGATGGATTTGGACCTTCTGAGTCCAATGAGACAGTCTGTTTTCAGTTCCGGGCAGTTACAGTGATGTTTGAGCCTCAGTTGGCTATCCTAGTGCAGTTTTGGCCTGTCAGAGGCCCTGTCAGAGCAGTGATGGGATTTATTTGGTTCAACTAGGGCATTGTGCATGGAGGGGGTGGTCCAGCCACTTGTTATTACCATATTACCCCCCTCCCAGACTCATTGGAGAGCTCACCTTGACAGCGCAGGCACTCCAGGAGGCAGTTTGGGCAGTTTCACACTTCCTGAGGTAGTCTAGAAATGGTAAAAATGGCTACAGAAGAATTCGATTTGGGATACTGAGGCAAGGTTATGGAATGGGATGATCAGTGATGATGAGTGGGATGTCTCCCACACCTTCTCCAGTAGTTTCAGCTTCATCGGGACCCACATCCATCACTTATGGCACTTTTTGATGATTTCTGGAGCCTCCTAAGGCTCACGACATTCCCAGAGAGGCACGATTTGGTGTCTTGGTCTTTCATTCTTGGATATTGTGCCATGGGGATTGACCAAGGGTGTTAGAAATTACCCCTTGGACCCACCATGAGCTATTTCTTATGTTTTATCATTATGATTTGGTGGGATCCCCTCTCCTAGGGTGAGTTTGTCCACATATTGTTATATTTTATTATTGATCCATGTATTGTATTGTTGAGCTCATCTCAACCATTGATTAGATCTTTTGATATTTTAATCTTAGCCACTCATTCAAAAAGTGGTTAGGATTGTGGCCTCTCTGCATTCTATTTAAAGGAGAGAGCTTCTCATTGTAAAGGGGACTTTTGGCTCTGGATTATTGGAATAGGGAATTATTATTGCATCTATCTGTTGTGTTGTGGTGAATGCTTTTGGAGTTCGTTCGTTGATTCTTCCTTTGCACTGGGTTCTTGGAGATTTTGTCTTGCTATATTTTTGTACCACGTTTTTGCATCTATAGGTGGAGGCTGAATTCATTTGAGGAGGACGAATTGGTAGGGGAGGACCCTCCCTACTTCTTCCTTGGGTTTGTTCGTTGGTAATAGGGAGTATTACTGTCTTTGACCTTCTATTTCATGTTATCATTGCATTTCGCTTGTATTTCCTCCATACTTGATCTAAATGATTGAATCGATTTTCCTTGGTTTGGCAGGTAGAGGAGGTCGCACTTTTGGGCTAGGGAATCATTTCAGCAAGCAATTTCAACAATTTCTCATTTGATCTCCGCGGGAGTCTTCCTCAACAACAAGGCATCTCATTCCAACACTCAGATATGATCTCAATGTAATTTCTCTTTCCATGATCTATCCATTTGTCTAAATGCTTCAAACCCTCATTTTACATTTTCTCAAATCTAGCAAGATCTACTAGGCTTTTGGGTATAAAATTTAAAACCCACCTCTATAGTATCCACGGCGAATCGGATCTATAATTTGGTGTGGATTGGCCCTCATTTCACCCATTTCCCAAGGCAAAGAGGCTTCTCCAAGGGAAGTCGCACTTCCTGGGAGAGGTGAGTTTGCTAGGATCTAGAACCTGGGTAGGTGAGATCCCACTTGATCCTTCATCTACACATTTGATAACCTACCCCTAGTGTGTCACTTCAGTGATTTTGACCTTGTGGGCCCCATTCCTCATTTTGAGGGTTGAGCCCCACTTGGGTCACTTTGTGATACACTTCAATCTCAAATATACTTAGATCTAGCCATTGGATGAACCTAATTTTCAAGATCCACCTACCTCAACACCTCAACATTCCTGGTCTACAATTCCTGATCTACTCCATTTAGCCCACTTCCCAAGGCACTAATCTTTCTCGAAGCTAATTCGACTTTCTTGGACTGTTGAGTTTGCTTGTGGTTTGATCCTTGTTTTAGTTGCTTGAACCCCTTGACATTGTCATATCAATCAAGCTCACCTTTGGTACTAGTTAGCCCCAATTTGGTCCTTAACTACCCTGCATGGGACACGGTTCCCAACGCAATGGATTTTCTCATAATTGACTAGTACCCTAATCCTGGATCTTATTTCAAATACCATAAGTCACTCTCACACTCATAATGGACCAAAGCTACACTCTCTAAACCCCTTGATCCAACCTACTACTCATGTTGTGACTTCATCCATAGATCTAGGATTCACCATACACCTTATGTATTTCACCTATTCTTGATTTGATCTGGTGTATTGGTTTGATCTCTCCTATTGGGAGTAGATCTGGGTCTCTCCCTTTGTTGTCTTGGGCTAGATAACATAAAGTGAAGGTTGCCTCGATTGGCGTGACAACCATCCATTGGGAGTCGAGGCTATCGCGGTTGCACCTCTTTGGTTGCCCATCTCTTCTGCCATCCATTTTGGATTCATCTCTAGGGGAAACTACAAGTCTGGTGATAACAGGTACCAAAATGAGGTATGGAATCTAATTTCTAACTTTGATGATTTTAATATTGACTCTACCCTTTTCACTGTGAAAGTTGTAGTTGATACTTTAGCTACTATTGCTTCTTGTTTCATGCCTATAAGTGGTGTTTTTTCTATTGAATTTCTTTTCAAACCCTATGCCCCAAAAAATATAACAAACTGGAGGGTATTCAATGATGATGAGTGCATCATTAATTTCCTCACTAATGAATACATGCTCAAGGATGTAGCAACTGATGACAAAGAACATGAAAAGTTCCTCAATAATATGTGGAAAGCATCCAAAAACATAAAGGTAATCCTACTCCAAGAGGGGTTCGTATCGTAGATAATTTGTATGGTATCCATACCATATTTAGAAAACTAGTCAATATAGAGACAAATAGTTCCTCTATGCAATTTGAATTCCTTAACCTAGGCACTAAAGTGGATCCCAAAAACATAAATTTGGGAACATGTTGTTCATAGGAAGAAAATCAAATATTTATTCGGTTTTTCAAATGAAAAAAATATGTTTTTTGTTGGACCTGTGACAATCTAAAGACATACGACACAAATAGTATTTAATGTGTAATTTCATTAAAAGTGAATGTAAAACCTTTTCAGCAAAATCTCAACAATGTACACCCAACTTCCGAACCTTTGGTCTAGAAGGAATTGAAGAAATTATTATATGCCAATATCATATTCAAAGTTCATCATTCCAATTGGGTTGCTAATTTAGTCTAGATAAGAAAGAAGTCAGGGGGATTAGACTATGTGTATATTTCAAAACTTAAACAAATCCTATGACAAGGATATTTACCCAATTCCATCTATGGTACAAGTTTTACAGCTCATCTCCGGTTCATAAATGTTTTCCTTACTAGACAGGTTTTCTGGTTATAATTAGGTCATCGTGGCAAAAAGTTGATACTTAAAGACCACTTTTCGAATGAAGTGGGGCACATTTTCCTACCGAATGATGCCATTTGCTTTGATTAATGCAAGAGATACATTTTAGTGAACCATGGACACAACATTTAGAGGACTGATTGGACTAAGTGTAATTGTGTACATCAACGACGTCAAATATACTCCAAGAATAGGTCATATCATATCCATCACCTAGAACAAATATTGGAAAGATGCAGAAAGTATGACATCGCCCTTAATCCCAAGAAAATCATCTTCATTGTTTCCTAAGGGAAATTACTGGGACATGTAGTTCTAAAGAGGAGGTATCTGTGGATTCTAAACAAACTCAAGCAATCATGCAGATCCCTCTACCTACTAGTAAGAAATCAATGCAATTATTTTTAAGGAAAATCAATTTCGTCGAAGGTTCGTCACAGACTTTGCAGAAATCGTCAAACCTCTTCATAAGATGATTATAAATTATGCAAATTTCAAATGGATTGACACATAAAAGGAAGCTTTAAAAAAATAAAAATGGCCATAATTGTTTCTCCATCACTTCACAACCCTAAATTTTAGTAAAGTTTTATCATTGTACACTTTTGCACATGATTATTCCCTTACAAATGTGCACACACAAAAGGGAGAACACAGGGATGAATTTCCTATATCTTTTATGAGCACTGGATTACGTGGAGTTGAGTTGGATTATCGTGTAGTACACAAAGAAGCATTTCCCATGTTCAAAGTAGTCAAACAGTTCAGACCCTACATTTTGAAGAACCACACCAAGGTGATCATACCACAACCAGTTGTAAGGTCACTTTACATGCAAAAGGAATTGGGTGAGGGAGGAGGAATTTGGGTTACTGCAATGCAAGAGTATGACCTTGAATTTAATCCAACCACAATCATCAAAGGGAAAGATCTATGAAAATTGGTTACTAAAACCTTGGAACCCATAGAGGAAATTGAGGAAGGATGGGAAAATGAGATTGTACTCTATGCCCAAGAAGTCCTTTATGTTCCAGGCAACCTTGGTTCCTAGTATAATGATTTACAATAATATCTTCAACATGGCACTAACCCTAAATACATGAACATCAATAAAAGAAGATCCCAACACTCAATCCGCCCAATATTAGTTAGTGAATGGCATCAACTTGTGTAAAAGAAATTATGATGGAGTATTGTTGAGGTGCCTTGAAAAGGTTGATGTCGATCAAGTATTATAAAATTTACATGTTGGACCTATTGGGGCCATTTTGCAGGAGAAACTATGACTAATATGATGGAGTATTGTTGAGCCACCTAGAAAAGGTTGATATCAATCAAGTATTATCATAGTTACATGATGGACCTATTAGGGGGCATTTTGCAATTGAAACTACGACTCATAAGATCCTAAAAGCAAGTTGTCATTTTCCTAGTTTTAGCTTTTTAACTCTATTCAGAGATGCACATGGTTATGCAAGACAATGTTAAACTTGTAAAAAATAGAGTGATGGGAGGGAAAAGAGACATGATATTACTTTGCAGCCTGTTAACATTAAAGAGCCTTTCAAGCAATGGGGATTAGATATAATTAGCGATATCAACCCAAACTCTTCCAAAGAGCATAAATACATCTTAATTCTTCAACTAACACAAGATATTTCCAAAATATTGAACACCTTGAGCAGTCACTCACACAAACAAATCAAAGATCAGCACATCAATGTTTTTATGTGGTTAAAACCCTCGAAGAGGGAAACCGTCCATGGCCCCATCCAAATAGCTACTTGAGGCAATATTATTATGCAAAAGAAAAAAGAATGTTACAATGAGTTTCTCACAATATATCATTAACCAAATGAACCTCCATTCTCTTTAAATAGAGATCATGGACCAATCATGTGTTAAGCCACGAATCAATGGTTGTTAATATCAAGGAGAGAAATCGTTGGATCACTCTATGTCCAAAGCATATCGTGATCATTGAATTACATATGTACAAATGCATACTAAAGAAATTAAATTTTCCTAAAGATACATTATAACAAATTGATATTAACTAACTCCTAAGTGTCTAGATATCCTAACATCCCCCCTTAAGAACAAGTTGGGATAGGATTGAAGGATTTACAAAAGTGACTATAGGATAAGGAAGGAGGCATTAGAGCCTATCCCCCCTCAATGACCAATTCTCGAACTCCTAACAAGGGTCGAAGTTTATAAAACTTCGCTTCTATAAGAGACTTTGTGAATATGTATGCAACTTAATCATATGTAGGGAAAATGATCCAGGTGGATATTGGTGGCCACCCACCTTTCCAACTGGCTCAAAACAGTTTTATGGCAATTTTGGTATTGTACTATTTTTAACAGTTTTTCGGGGTCTTGAACTTCCGGGGCCATTTTGAGGCCCTAAATGACCTTTTTTGGCAATTTGGGGGGCCAAATGGATGCCTTTGGCATGCATTTGGCCCTAATCAAAAGTGGTAAATCTCGGATGGACCTTTCCAACGGGCTATTGAGCGCCCCAAACGGAGATCGTATGCAAAAGTTATGACCCCGGGAAGTTGATGTACTAACTTACCCAAACAGGGCCCACATGACTTTTGGCGCTTCATCTCCTAGGGTTAGGTTTTTGGATGTCTAGGTTTTTTGACATTCTTGTTTATTGTAAAAGGCCTTGAGAGCCTCATTGTAACCATCTTCTTGCGAAATGAGCGCAGCCATCACATCTCTTCTCAGAGATAAGTCGCCACCATTCCAACAAGCTTGTTTTCCGCTGCATTTTATAGTTCTAGCTTATTTCCTTATTGAATACAAAACCAGTTTTACTGTATCTCTGTTATTTTTTGTTAAGCATCTGATAATAATCTGTATTCATTTCGTTCTGCTCATAAAATCCGGATCAGTGGTATCAGAGCGGTATGCTCCTTGTCGTCTTAATGCATGTCCCCAACGAGGTCAGGGTACAAAGAATTGGGTCTCGAGCTTGTTTCTCTTGAGGACAAAAGCTCTTGCACGCCCAAGCGACCTCTCATGGCAGGAGAAAAGAAAGATGACGAGACAGGAGATCCTATCAAAATGTTGCTTGAGGAAGCCCTCACGCAGCAGAGGAACGAGATGATGGATAATTTCGCACAAATCCTTCGGTGACTACCAACAAGCGACGCATCTTCCTCGAGCGGAGGCGCCGCCCCCTTCAAGGTACAAATCAACTTCGATATTCCTATATTTGAAGGACAGATAGACGCAGATGCTGTAGATAAGTGGTTGAATCTACTAGAAGGGTATTTTTTTGTCCATAACTTTTCGAATAAAGAAAAGATTACTTTTGCGCTCTCAAAGCCGTTCCCCATGTCAAAGATTGGTGGGAAACATTCTGCGAGCAAAAGGACACAGAAGAAGCCTCATTATTTTCAATCATGGCCACCTGGGAATCCTTCAGGGATGCTATTAAGGAACAATACTACCCTGTTGGAAGTTGTGACGACTTGTATACCAAATGGACCACACTGCGATAAGAAAGAGACCAAGCAGTGCCAGAGTTCACAAATATCTTCCATACTTTGCACACCAAGCTGGGTATCAAAGATTCAGAGCGACATCTGGTGCTCAAGTATCGCGGTGGTTTGCATAGATACATCCAGACCGAAATGGAATTTCTGGACGTATCTTCCTTGGGCGCAACCTACCGATATGCCGTCAAAATCGAGCAGAAGCTCAAACAAAAGACGCGGCAATTTGGGCCTGGGAACCCTTCACAGCCAAAGACAGGAAAGGGCGGCCCCAACCCACAGAATAAAGGATAGAGCAAAGATGGACAGTATCAGGACAACCAGTCCAAGCCGCAAGCAAAGAAGGACACCGGAAAAACAAAGAAAGATACCGGAAAGAGCACTTTGAGAACAGAAACATGAACAAGCTTTCTGATGAAGTGCATATGTAGCTCTATGTGTTTGATGCGCTGATGTTGAACTGGATATTTGGTGAGCTTGAGGGCACTTTGATTGTCACACCAAAGGGTATTCAGATGTTACTACTCCAATCCAAACTCTAAAATGATCTTCCGAAGCCACAAGGATTCCTGACTTGCATTAACTATGGCTTGATACTCTGCTTATGCTGAAGGAAGAGCAAGAGCTTATTGTTTCTTACAATCCCAAGTGATGAGACGGAAACCAAGACTAAAAACATAACCCACAATAGACTTCCAATCATCAGGGTCGTCAACCCAATCTGAATCAGTGAAACCAACCAACAAAGGAGTCCCCCTGAACTGTAATGAATCCCAAATAGAACTGTACTCTTAATATATCGAAGTATCATTTTTGTTGCTTTCTAATGGATTTCATGTGGTGGTTTCATATAGCTAGCAACACAACCAATAATAAAGGAAATATCAGGATAGTTATGAGTCAAGTGCAGGATACTACCAATGATCTGAGAATACAAGGTGGCATCTACTTTAGGTGAAGTGCAAGTGGGAAAAATCCTTTGACTCTAGACTAGAAGGGGATGGGGTTGGTTTACAATATTCCATATGAAAGCGACAAATAAGGTCACAAGCATACTTATTCTGAGAAAGAAAGATTCCTTCATTGGTTTTCAAGACTATAGGCCAAGAAAATAATGTAATGTCCTAAATCTATGATTTCAAATTTATGCTTAAGACTGATTTCACATGGGTTAAAGTTTTATGGTCACTACCAGTAAGAATAAGGTCTTCAACATAAAGAACAAGGATGATGAGGTAGTTTCCTACCTTTTTGGTATAAATATTGGGATAAAAATGGCATCAATCCCATGTCAAGGAGAAAGCTATCCATTTTGGCATACCAGGCTCGAGGAGCTTCATTAAGGCCATGTAGAGATTTTTAAGGCGACAGACAAGGCTAGAGTCCATCTAAACATATCCAGGAGGTTGTTCCATATAAATTTTTTCCTGCAAATCCCCATGCAAGAAGGTGGACTTTGTAACACCCTATTTTTTACCCCATAATATAATAATGTAAATATGGATCATGATATGGCTAGAATCCAAACATGAACAATGTAATTAAGTACATTATATATTTAATATAACACATCACTACTGCAAACCAAGAAGAACGAATAAGAGATGAGGGACTATCCTTCCACAAGGGGGAGAGTGATCATCCTAAGTCTAGGATTGGAGAAAGGAAATATGTCCAAATCCCAAGTATGCCACTTGTCCAACTTTCCTTAGAAAAAGGGGAAAAGTGTCCAACCGCATGGAATCCAAATGGCTAGTTTCCATCAAACCTAGTGCCACTTGGCTAGTCTCAACCATGCATATATAAAGAGACAGCTATCCCATAATTCCATTCATTTTCCTTCATGTTAGAGACAATCATATTTGGTTGGTAAATCATTTTTCCATGATTCTTTGGTGTCTAAACCTTCTTTACTATCAAGCCTATACCATCATCACCAGAATGGGAAATTGGAGTCAGACTAAGAATAGATTATTAGGTAGTTGTAGCAGAATCTCAGTACCTTCTTGTGGACGGATAGCCCCAGCTTGGGGGTGGCTCTGTCAAAGAAAGATATGGCTTGACAGAGCCTATGGCAGGGAGGAACGTCTTTGGTTTGCAGTCAATTGGTCATATTTCAAATAAGTTCAATATGCGAATAAATGCATGGTATTTAATTCTAATTATATTACTCGATGTCATCATATGAACTATGGAACCAAAATAATGACTGTGTAAATGCATTCGTATGGAAACAGTTGGTAGAGCTTTCACATATGTTTTATGAATAACTATGCACATAATAATTATGTTGTAAATGTATAATTGAAATTAGTAGAAGAATAAAATTACATATCAGATATATTCAGCTAGTAGATTTAGTACCCCATGACCCCAGAGTCATCGTTAGGTCACTGGGTACATGACAAATTGGTATCAGAGCTGCATGTTGCAATACTAGAGTTGTATGGGTCATAAATCCAAATTCACACACATAAATCAGAAATGGTTATGGGGAAATTAATTTCTATTACATAACAGAGAAGGGGTCAGGAATAATTTAAAATCAATTTCGAAAATTTCCCCTTATTGTCCGATTAAATTTTTTGTAAAATTACGAAATTTTTAAAAAAATGGAAAAAATTATGTCGAGCCCCCATCCATTCCATGTGGATGGGTGATGTGGAGGAGCCACATGGGAAAGAGGCTCGACGTGGAGGGGCCATGTGGGAGGAATGTTTGATGCGAACCAACCACATCATATCTACATGCACAGGTGACGGAGAGCGAAGGGGGAATAGATCTGACCATTGGATGGTGGAGATCCAGATCGACGGCTAACAGCATTTCATGCTCATGAAGGTGCATGAAGTATAACTAATCAACACAAATCTGAAGTGGTAAACCACCCTATGATGTGTTGCCCTCTCGTGCACTTAGGCTTGTGAAAGCAGGTTTGGGAAACCATTTTCCTCGAAGCCTGAAACCACTTTCGGTCTGACAGAAAGTGATGTGACGTGAGGATATTTGACGCGCAGTAATGTCAGGAAAGGTGGGACCCTTGTTAATCGTCTCATCTATGGAATATTGTGCATATTTATTCGATGGCCAGCATTGATTCAGGCCTGTGAACTTGCACGAAAGATAACTAATTTTGCATGAGCCTGAGATGGAAACCACCTTGCAACGTGTTACTCCATCATGCATTCAGGCTCATAAAAGCAGTTTCAGGAAACCACTCTTTCTGGAGCCTGAAACCGCTTATGATTGAAAACTGGTAAGATGATATGGGTGGCATCTAAAGGGTGTAGACCAGAAATAGAATGGTTTTCGCAGCTTATTCTCAAGTGCTTGAGATCAAAAAATGAAAATGATCTCATGCACAAGATTGCATGAAAATGAAATATTTACATGAGGTTGTAGGCTATTATACAAATAGCAAAATCTAAATTTTGGTCCCACTCTCCATTTACCAAGAGGTTGAGTCTGATCACTTGAGCCTGAAGTTCGTTGATATCTATTAGGAAAGGTTGGCCATGTATAGAAAATTTCCTCCTTAATATTATCATAGCCTTCTATGTTGAACTCTAGTGAATTATTCCTCTTTACAATCCCAGGAGGTACAGAAAGCATTGCAATTAGTTCAAAATTAACCATGAAAATTTCATCTAAACAAGGAATTTCCACATAAGATTCACTGTGTATAATGTTTCGAGACCTAATGTGATTGAAAAATTTGTAGGAAAGAAGATGAATATTGTGGCAATGTACTCGATTGGGCTACAATACTCTGATATATGATGGCAATGAATTGTGTGTTCCATATTCTATAGAGGCAGCTAATCTAACAGTCACAACTTCATTGTCACCTTTTGTTGCAAGAAGTTGAAAAGTGGTGTGCTCATCATCATTCGTAGCAATAAAATGACAAAAAACCAATTCTCTTTTTTCGACTCCTAGTGCCCCACCTTTTAATTGAGCTCACAATAAAGAGTTGATAAGGTGTTTCCTTATCATTAGGTTGGTTCTCAACATCATTACCGTTGGATACATCATCATCACTCCAACAATCAGTTTTTGCAAGTCTATATAATTTCCATGACTTTTGTTGCTATATAGACAATTGTTGCTTTATTTTTCATATATTTTCTTGTTCAACATCCTCTTCAGCAAGTATTCGAAAAACTTCTTCCACAACCTTTGGAGGCAATAACTTCCATTCTTTATGTGGCAATGGATCAGGGTATGTATTTAACATGATCAAATTTATAAGAAGTAAAATTATGCAATCACGACAGGAAGTCAAAATGGCCTACACAGGTTATACATGATCTCTTAATTGGAAAGCAAGAGTCAAAAAACAGAGTATTTATAAAGGCATAATATAAATACTACATAAATTATAACCTTTGGTAAAAACCTTCGATTTCTTTTCTGCTTCTAACCAATATTTTAGATTCTCCTCCAGATGGTCCAAGCTTATTTTTGCATCAAATAATAAAAAGGGTAAAATTAATTACTCTACATATACAGTATCTGATAAATCATTTTATACACTGCTTAAATACAAAAATTGCACAGGGGTGGCAGGTGCAAGAGGAGTTATCTTTGTTAGAAAAACAAGATCGCAGAGCAATAACAATAAACAAGATGCAAATATAAATCACATAAAACACATCACAAGAGAGACACCAATATAATGTGGTTCACCCAATATGGGATATGTACACACAGAAATTGCCAGTCCTTATTATTATACCATCCAACAAATGAAGGGATACAGCCTGCAACACATCTGTTGCAACTTCCTCTTCACTCTCTCACAGTCTCTCTTACACAATCGGATATCTTTACAATGCTACAATACATTACATAGTCGTATTACAATGTATTCCTTTTAAAGGGGAATTACCACGGGCTACCCAAAACCATGGGCCGGTAATCCGTTGGCCAACAAAAAAACCCAAAACATTTCTTGGAAATGCCCCCCCACACCACCCCGCTGGGGTGAGTGTGCAGTCCACCTACATATCATATAAAATTGGGGTGCAAACATGGCTGAAACAACATCATCTCTGAATCAGGAAGATCAGGCTCCACAACCAACAATCTCCCACTTGGAGACTTATCACATCAAACTCCACCGCTGCTACACTTGCTGGACTATGATGTGAACCTTGTACTTGGAAATTTATCATCTTCACCTTCATGCTTGAAGGCCAATTGAAGCCGAGCAGGAACTTAGTTTCTCTCTGGTTACTACTTTTGTCAACATGTCTTCCGTATTCTGGCTAGTGTGTATCTTTTCCAGCTTCAACAGTTCATCTTCTAGAACAAACCATATGAAATGGTACTTGAGTTGTAAATGTTTAGTATTAGAATTGAAGGATGTGTTCTTTGCAAGATGAATGCCACTTTGGCTTTCACTATACAACCTGCTATCCTCCTTCTTACCTAATTCCTCCATGAACCTATGCAACCAAATCATCTCTTTACTAGCCTCTGTAGCAGCAACATACTCTGCTTCCATTGTTGAAAGTGCAACGACCTTTTGTAGCTTCGAAATCCAACTTATTGTCGTTCCAACTACAATAAAAACATACCTCGTGGTGTTCCTCCTGTTGTCTTTATCACCTTCCATATCTGCATCAACATATCCCTATAGAATAGTGTATGAACCTCTAAAGCATAATGCATGAGTGGCAGTTCCTATGAAATACCTCAGAATCCATTGTACTGCCTTCCAATGTTCTTTACCTAGATTGTTCATATACCTGCTCACAACTCCCACTGTATGTGCAATATCTGGTCTTGTGCACACCATGGCATACATCAAGCTGCTAACTTCTGGTGAATAGGGTACCTTGGACATGTCATCTATCTCTTCATGTGTCTTGGGACACATATCCTTACTTAGTTTGAAATGGCTGGCCAACGGTGTACTAACTGGTTTTGCATTCTGCATTCCGAACCTCTCCAACACCTTTTGTATGTACTAATCCTGAGACCATGTCAATTTGCGATTTTTCCTGTGTCTTGTTATTCTCATACCAAGGATTTTCTTTGCAACACCCAAATCCTTCATCACAAATGAATTAGATAACTTTATTTTGAGCACATTTATATCCTGCATGTTAGACCCTGCAACAAGAATTCCATCCATATACAATAACAAGATAATATATCTTCCATTATCTAGCCTCTTGAAATAAACACAGTGGTCAAAATGACATATACTATAACCCTGTTCTGTCATAAACCTGTCAAATTTCAAATACCACTGCCTTGGAGATTTCTTCAAGCCATACAAGCTCTTCTTCAACATACATACCGAATTCTCCTTCCCTTTGACCTCATACCCCTGTGGCTGTTGCATATAAATCTCTTCCTCTAAATCTACAACATCTTCCCAAAACTGTAAGGGCAACCCTGCATGCAATCGCATACACCTTGCATGCTCCATAATTGTTATGTTCATCCTTCCTAACACACCATTTTCTTATGGTGTTCTTGGGACTGTTTTCTCTCAACGAATCCCATGGCATGAACAATAAATATCAAAATCCTTGCTGCAGTATTCATCTCCATTATCATATCTGAGACACTTCAACCTTTTTCCTATCTCATTCTCAACCAAAGCTTTCCATTTCTTAAAAGTAGAAAACACATCATATTTCTATCTAATGCAATAAACCCAAGTTTTTTTGGTTGCATCATCAATGAAATTAACATAATAATGAGAGCTACCAAGAGATTGTAGCTGAGCCGTTCCCCATGCATTTGTATGCACGAGCTCTAACTTTTCACTCTTCTTCTGTTTACCAACCCTGAGAAATCTGACTCTCTTTTGTTTTCCATAAACACAATTCTCACAGAATTCGAAACGTACCTGCTTCAGATCCGAAAGCAACTTCCTTGAGTGGAGAATTTGCATCCCCTTATCACTCATGTGGCCAAGCCTATTGTTAACACCCGAAAATTGTTCACTAGCTCATCTCCCTAGTGACATGACTTATTTTCCCACTTTTCCTACCATTTTGGCCTCCAAAACCTTAAAAAAACCTCAAATGGTTATACAAAAGGAAAAAATCAATTGTTTCCTCCTCAAATTAATTAAATTCCTTCAAAAATACCAAAAACACTCAAAAGGGGTCCAAAATTCCCAAAAATCAAATAGAAAGGGAATAAATTAAAAAAAAATCAAGAAAAAATGAGGGAAAAAACCCTAAACCATTTACCTAAACCATTATTTGCCTAAAACCATGGGTCAACACTCCACCACCCAAAAAATCTATAAAAAGGTGATGCAGGCCCCCTATTTCCATCCACTATTCACTCTACCCTTATGCTGTCGAATTTCACTCAAAACCATAGTCCACCATTTGTGCTTGTGTTTACCATTTTAGTGGACCCTTTGGCAAACCTTGGAGCATTTTGGAGAAGAGAAGAACATTGGAGTACTGGTGCACCTCCCTAGTATGGCTGCAAATACTCCACCAACCTCACCCTTGAGGTAAAAAACCCATGTAACTCCTTTGTTTAATGTTAATGAAAAAATAATCGTAAATCCATTTTTACTGTGTTCTCAAGTTTACTATTTACTGTTTTATGTTAGATTTAGTTTTTATTATTTGCTATGCATATGCTTAGGTTTTACATTAGAAATTATGTTATTTACATTAGGTTTTACTATTTTTTCTGAACTACTGCTAAGGATTCCATAATCCTTAGCAGGGCTCATTTACACAAGCTACGGTGAAAACCCTAACTACAGTTTTGGCGACTCCATTGTTCGAATCTTTGGTTGTTTAGTTTTTTCAGTTAGTATCTTCCGTTTGTTTTGTTATTTGCAGGTATGTTTCTCCCTTCAGCCCCTATACTTCCAGATTCATCCCTAGTTGTTTCTGTGACTCCTTGAAGCCCTATGTTTTCCTTTCAACCGACTTTTTCGTGGACATTTTTCGCACCGCAAAGCAAGGTTTCGGCCCTACAATCGTGGCCTATAGTGCGGATTCCCATCCCACAGCCGCAGCCTACAGCGCAGGTCCCCAACCCAAACCCGCATCCCGAAGCGCAGCTGTCCTAGCCCCTTCCCACAGCGTCATTTCCCCTTCCCCCTGCCACGGCTCGAAGTGCAACAACCCCTTCTCCTTGTCGCGGCCTAAATCGCAGCAGCCCCATCCCCCTTGTCGCAGCCCACAGCACCATTTCCCCTGCCCCGCTCACTGCGCCCCGTAGCACCACCCCTCAGCCACAACCCTTGGCCCGCGGTTCGCGGCCCTGACCGCAGTCTTCTACCAAACCTCTGACGCCCCAAACACGTCTTATGGCACCCTTCCTGCGGCCCCAGCTGCAATCGCAGACCCATCCCCCACGGTCTACAGCGCTCGGCTGCCCGCCCAGCCTCTGCGGCCCGCAGCGCATAGCTCCCTCTCCACCCACCGTAGCCTGCAGCGCAGGATTCCTCCCTGTTCTCGCAATGCCCGGCTCCCTGCCCAGCCCTCACGCCCCACAGCATAGTGCTTCCCGCCCACCCCTGCGACCCGCAGTGCTTAGCACCCCGCCCCTCCCCGCGGCCTGCAGCGCAGGTTTCACTCCCAAACCTGTGGCCTGCAGCGCAAAATTCACGCCCAAACCCACGGCCTGCAGCGCCGGATGGCCACCCAGACGCGCGGCCTGCAGTGCAGGTTCCCGGCCAAGAAGCACGGCTCGAAGCGCGGAAATCAGTCACACAGTCGCGCTCGGCAACCCCTGTTTGCTATAATTTTTTCTGCGTTTTTTCCTGTACCCTGCAAACAACCACTTATTTTGCCTACGGTCAGTCAGATTTCAGTCGAGACACAGGACTTCCTCCCAGAGAAGGTGGACTGGTTCAAGAACCCCATTCCATCCCCCGATGCCTTCGAGGAGGGTAACATGGCCAACATTTCACTTACCATACAGGTTGACATTTCCACCACACCCAAACTCATCACATTAGGTGTTTCCTGTACGGAACACGAAATCAAGGAGTACAAGAAGCTCTTCCAAGAGTTTCACGACGTGTTTTCTTGGTCCTATACCGAGATGCCTGGCCTAGACCCCATCATTGTTGAACACCATATTGATACTTGGCCGGAGGTCCCACCCGTCCGCCAAACAATGACCCATCCACCCATCCAAGCTCCCCGCTGTCAAAATGGAGGTTTAGAAACTCCGTAAATCTGGGTTCATTTACCCCATCGCCTACACCACTTGGGTTTCCAATCCGATTCTAGTTAACAAAAAACAGGGCACCAATTGCGTCTGTACCGATTTTCGCGATCTAAACCACGCTTGTCCCAAAGAAAAATTCCCCACACCTTTCATTGACCAACTTGTTGCTGCTTGTGTGGGGCATGAGATTCTGTCATTCATGGATGGTTTCTCTGGGTAAAACCAAATTCAAATTCGCAAGGAAGACCAGTACAAGACTGCATTCACTACCCCATGGGGCACCTTTTCCTATCGCGTCATGCCATTCGGTCTCAAAAATGGTGGCACCAATTTTCAGTGGGCCACGACATATTGCTTTCATGATTTGGTTCATATAATTCTGGTCAACCTTGATGACCTCACGGCTCAATCCAAGAAATGGTCTGACCATCTAAATGACCTCTGGCAAGTTTTTCTGCGTTTTCGCAAGTATCGAATTCGCTTGAACCCCCTCAAGTGTGTATTCTGCGTCCCGACAGGCCGTTTGTTTGCTTTTATCGTCTCCCAGAAAGGAATTTCCATCGACCCACTAAAGGTCCAAGCCATGGTTGAAATCCCATCTCCCCATACATTACGACAGTTACAGAGCCTTCATGGGAGATCTAACTTTCTTCGTCGTTTTGTTCCAGATAACACTACGACCGTCCATGGTTTTCTTCGCTTACTCCGTACCCACATTCCTTTTGTTTGGGATGAACAAGCGGAATCGGCTTTTGAATCCCTCAAAACAGCCTTGACCAATGCCCCGCTGATTTTACCTCCTGATTTCTCAAAGGATTTTATCCTTTACGGTTCGGTAGTCGAATATGCCGTTTCGGGGGTGCTTGTTCAAGAAGATAGTGCACAAAAAGAACACATCATCTATGATGTGAGCCAGACCTTATCCGGCCCACAACTACGTTACCCCATGAGGAGAAATTGGCCCTTGCTGTCGTCTTCTTAGTACAAAAGGTTCGTCACTATCTCTTACTAAGCCGGATGACAGTCATGGCCAATTCCAACCCCATGGACTATCTCTTGAGTTGTCACCTTCTTCAGGGTCGCGCAGCTAAATGGGTCATCATCCTTCAAGAGTACGACCTCACGTTCACTACCCCCAAGAGTACCAAATCCCTCGCATTGGCACAACTCATGACGGATTTACCATCTACATCCACGTCACCAACAATCAATACCGACCTACCTGATGATCACTTGTTTATCATTTCGTCGGATGACCCCTGGTTCAGCGACATCCTGGTGTACCTACACACACAGAAGTTTTGATACAACATTAGACGCGATGATCATCGTCGCATATGCCATCATGCCTCGCGATATGTCCTCCTTGGAGATGTCCTTTACCAGCGCGATATTGACACCATTTTACGCCAATGCCTCACTCAAGACAAGGCAGAACAAGTCCTCAATGATTGTCACAGCAGAGCCTGCAGGGGCCATTTTTCGGGAATAGCCACTTCCCAAAAGGTTATCCGCGCTGGATACTTTTGGCCCACCTTATTTACTGATGCATCACACCAGTCAAGCATTGCAAAAACTGCTAGCTCTTTTCCCCAAAGGCGAGGACCCCTCCCGCCCCCCTCCATCTAGTTATTACCGTTGGCCCTTTTTGCAAATGGGCCATTGATTTTATGGAGTGTAATCCTCCCTTGGTGAATGGCCACAAATACATCATTTTGGTTGTCGACTATTTCACAAAATGGGCCAAGGCCATGCCTACATTTAACTGCAAATATGACACTGCAGCCAGTTTCTTTTTAACCACGTCATCACTCGGTTCGGGGTCCCAAAGCAACTCGTCTTCGACCATGACAAACATTTTGAAGACTCCGTCTGGAAGGATTTGTCGACCTTCCTCAAATTCAAACACCAGTATGCCTCCACCTATTACCCCCAAGGGAACGGCCAAGTAGAGGCTATTAACAAAATCCTGAAGACCATCCTTCAACGCACTATAGACCACCACAAGTCCAATTGGCACCATATGATATTTCCCGCACTTTGGGATTACCACACGTCTACTAAGACCGCCATGGGTTTTACCCCTTTTCACTTGGTTCATCGTGTCGAGTCTGTTCTCCCCATTGAATGTCAGATTTCCGCCTTACATATTTTCATTGACCTCCTCCCGGACACTTCACCGCTCGAGCAATGCCTACATCCTTTTGGAGCAAGCCAATGAATACCACCGCACAACCTTACAAACCATCGAGGTCGCGAAGAACCGCTCCAAATCCGGCTATGATAAGCATGTCCACCCCTGCAATTTCCGAAAAGGAGAACTAGTCCTCGTTTATGACCAAGCACATGACAAAACTGGGAAAGGAAAGTTTGAGTCCATGTGGCAAGGCCCATACATCGTCCACACCTTCCTAGGACATGGGGCGTATATCCTCATCGACTCTAAAGGAAACCCCTTGCGCAACCCCCATAATGGGCTGTACCTCAAACGCTTTTACCCTTAGCAATTTTTGGAGCCACTAGTCCATGTTGTACAGTTTCATTTCTTTTTGCTTTTTCTTACTTTTTTGCATCTAGCACCTCACACTTGGCTTCCCTGCATGATTACAGATGGATCTTGTTCCACAATACTATGTCGGTTTTGTCAATGGCGCAAGTCATTGGTCTCCAAACCTCGCCTCCACAGCTTGGGTATTATATTCCCCCTCACATGAGTTGATCCACCTCGACAGAGTGTGCATAGGTGTTTCCACCAATAACCAGGTTGAGTACGATGATGTGACCGGTCTCCTGACTGCTGCCCTCTAGATGGGTATAATCCACCTCCATGTGTTCCTTGACTCCCAGCTGCTTGTCTCCCAACTCAACAAATTTTACCAGGTACAGGACCCTTGCCTTTTTAGAAAGTTCCTGCGCACTAAACATATGGTCAGACAGTTTGAATCCATTTCATTCACTCATGTCCCAAGAAGTAAAAACAGTGTAGTAGACTAGATGGCTAACAATATTCTAGACTGGCACATAAATCACAACATGTAGGAAGCAAATCGAAACCATGTCATATAGGCATACATAAACATCATAAAAAACAAAAAGAAGCCATAATCATAAGTTGCATCCACGTGCATATACATACACATAGCCATCATCATAAGCTACATCCACGTGCATATATATATATATATATATATATATATATATACATCATAAATAGAAATGTCATCGTGCCCACAACACCCCATACACATACATACATAGAGGATCCCTAACAGCGTCCTCGTCATGTAATACATCTGAATACAAAATTCCCATGCTCATCTCATGGGGGCAGTTCCATCGACTGCCTGGTCAATCAAAGTCATCTCCATCGCCATCATCGTCATCATCCTCCTCCTCCTCCTCCTCCGCCTCCTCCTCCTATAGCTCATCAGACTCTGTCTCAGCGTCCGAGTCACCATAATAGGGGGTATCCCCTCATTCCAGCCGCCATCGCGATGCGCCTCATAATAGGCCTCCACTCCTGGGAGCATCATAGCAAATGTCGATCATCTCCTGGCTCAAGTGCTACCAGCCAATCTCTATCACCTTGTCCAGGAGGCAATCAATACTCAACCGCAAACTCTCTAATGTCATTTAGGAACTCCCCCGTCGACTCTGCCCATGTCCAGGAGAGTATACACCCTATGCATGACCCCTCCGCGCACGGTACCCTCTCAGAGGTTGTTGTCCAATATTTGCACACGAAACAGATCTCATCGGGATCAATGTCATACAAATCATCTAGATACCATCCATGCTATGATATTTATAAAATATAATGCTAAAAAATAAGTAAACAACGTACCATCTGGTCCCCATGCCTGACCAGGAGGCCGCAACAGCTCTGGATCCCCTCTGTAATCCATCCTATAGTACGGGTAGTCCTCAATCACCACCGGTAGTTGCATCCACTGAGTGGACAACTCCTCAGTGAAGAACCACCCCACCAGCCTGCCACCCCCGCGAATCATCATCTCACCCCACCGCCGCATCCGCGGATCCATCGGCCCCCCGTCACGCACTGCCAAGTGCGGTCGTAGTGTTGGGACACGCTCAAAGAAAAACAAGCAGAGAAACGAAGGAAAACAAAACCCCCCTCCCTAATGACTCACCCTGTTCAGCTCTCGCTGAACCACCATCAGATACATCTGACGCCAGCCATAGTAGGTCCCTATCAACACCCACTCCACAAGCACCATCTGCCCCCTAGAGACCCTATGGGCCAAATGTGACCACAATACACACACCACTAGCGATGCAATCGCTTGAGTCTCCACGCACTCAATTCCAACCCCATGGTCTATCTCTTGAGTTGTCGCCTTCTTCAGGGCCACGTAGCTAAATGGGTCATCATCCTTCAAGAGTACGACCTCATGTTCACTACCCCCAAGAGTACCAAATCCCTCGCATTGGCACAACTCATGACGGACTTACCATCTGCATCCACGTCACCAATAATCAATACCGACCTACTTGGCGATCACTTGTTTATCATTTCGTTGGATGACCCCTGGTACGGTGACATCCTAGTGTACCTACGCACACAAAAGTTTTGATCCAACATCGGACACAATGATCGTCGCCGCATACGCCATCATGCCTCGTTGTATCTCCTCCTTGGAGATCTCCTTTACCGGTGCGGTATTGACACCATTTTACGTCGATGCCTCACTCAAGACGAGGCAGAACAAGTCTTCAACAATTGTCACAGCGGAGCCTGCGGGGGCCATTTTTCAAGAATGGCCACTTCCCAAAAGGTTATCCACGCTGGATACTTTTGGCCCACCTTATTTACTGATGCGTCACACCAGTCAAGCATTGCAAAAACTGCTAGCTCTTTTCCCTAAAGGCGAGGACCCCTCCTGCCCCCCTCCATCTAGTTCTTACCCTTGGCCCTTTCTGCAAATGGGCCATTGATTTTATGGAGTGTAATCCTCCCTCGGTGAATGGCCACAAATACATCATTGTGGCTGTCAACTATTTCACAAAATGGGTCGAGGCCATGCCTACATTTAACTGCAAATATGACACTGCAGCCCGTTTCTTTTTTAACCACGTCATCACTCGGTCCAGGGTCCCAAAGCAACTCGTCTCCGACCATGACAAACATTTTGAAGACTCCGTCTGGAAGGAGTTGTCGACCTTCCTCAAATTCAAACACCAGTATGCCTCCACCTATTACCCCCAAGGGAATGGCCAAGTAGAGGCGATTAACAAAATCCTGAAGACCATCCTTCAACGCATTGTAGACCACCACAAGTCCAACTGGCACCATATTCTATTTCCTGCACTTTGGGCTTACCACACGTCTATTAAGACCACCATGGGTTTCACCCCTTTTCACTTGGTTCATCATGTCGAGTCAGTTCTCCCCATTGAATGCCAGATTCCTGCCTTACATATTTCCATTGAACTCCTCCCGGACACTTCACCACTCAAAAAATGCCTAAATCCTTTTGGAGCAAGCCAATGAATACTTCCACACAACCCTACAAACCATCGAGGCCGCAAATAACCGCTCCAAAGTCGGCTATGATAAGCATTTCCACCCCCGCAATTTTCGAGAAGGAAACCTAGTCCTTGCTTATGACCAAGCACGTGACAAAACTGGGAAAGGAAGGTTTGAGTCCATGTGGCAAGGCCCATACATCGTCCACACCTTCCTAGGACATGGGGCGTATATCCTCACCGACTCTGAAGGGAACCCCTTGCGCAACCCCCATAATCGGCTGTACCTCAAACGCTTTTACCCTTAGCACTTTTTGGAGCCACTAGTCCATGTTGTACAGTTTCATTTCCTTTTGCTTTTTCTTACTTTTTTGCATCTAGCACCTCACACTTGGCTTCCCTACATGATTATAGATGTATCTTCTTCCACCATACTATGTCGGTTTCGTCGACGGCGCAAGTCGTTGGTCTCCAAACCTTGCCTCCGCAGCTTGGGTATTATATTCCCCCTCACATGAGTTGATCCACCTCGACGGAGTGTGCATAGGTGTTGCCACCAATAACCAGGTTGAGTACAATGATGTGACCGATATCCTGACTGCTGCCCTCTAGATAGGTATAATCCACCTCCGTGTGTTCCTTGACTCCCAGCTACTTGTCTCCCAACTAAACAAATTTTACCAGGTATGGTACCCTTGCCTTTTGAGAAAGTTCCTGCACACTAAACATATGGTCAGACAGTTTGAATCCATTTCATTCACTCATATCCCAAGAAGTAAAAATAGTGTAGCAAACCAGATGGCTAACAAAATTCTAGACTGGCACATAAATCACAACATGTAGGAAGCAAATCATAACCATGTCATATAGGCATACATAAACATCATAAAAGACAAAAAGAATCCATAATCAAAAGTTGCATCCACATGCATATACATACACATAGCCATCATCATAAGCTGCATCCACGTGCATATATATATATATATATATATATATATATATATATATATATATATATATATACATCATAAATAGAAATGTCATCGTGCCCACAACACCCCATACACATACATACGTAGAGGATCCCTAACAGCGTCCTCGTCATATAATACATCCGAATACAAAATTCCCATGCTCATCACATGGGGGCAGTTCCATCAACTGCCTCATCAATCAAAGTCATCTCCATCGCCATCATCATCGGCATCCTCCTCCTCCTCCTCCTCCTCCTCCTCCTACAGCTCATCAGACTCTGTCTTAGCATCTGAGTCACCATAATAGGGGGTATCCCCTCGTTCCATGGCCCGCACTGTCTCAGCCGCCATCGCGATGTGCCTCATAATAGGCCTCCACTCCTAGGGAGCATCATAACAAATGCCGATAATCTCATGTCTCAAGTGCTACCAACCAATCTCTATCACCCCGTCCAGGAGGCGGTCAATACCCACTCACAAAATCTCTAATGTCGTTGAGGAACTCCACCGTCGACTCTGCCCATGTCCAGGAGAGTATACACCCTCTGCACGACCCCTCTGCACACGGTACCCTCTCGGAGGTTGTTGTCCAATATTTGCACACGAAACAGATCTCATCGGGATCAATGTCATACAAATCATCTAGCTACCATCCATGATATGATATTTATAAAATATGATGCTAAAACATAAGTAAACAACGTACCATTTGGTCCCTATGCCTGACTAGGAGGCCGCAACAGCTCTGGATCCCCTCTGTAATCCATCCTGTAGTACGGGTAGTCCTCAATCACCACCGACAGTTGCATCCATTGGCTAATATATATAAAAACACAAACTCAGGAATTAGGTTTTTTTTAGGGATTTTTGATATTTTTGAATTTTTAGGGCTTCCTACAATTTCGCCCTAGGGTTTTTAGGGACAAATAGGGTAGGACGAAATTATAGGAAGTAGGGTCGAAATTTTAGGGAGGCAAAAAATGCAAAAAAATATTTTTTTAATTTTTAGGGTTTTGTCATAAAATTGGAGACATGGTTCTAACCCTAATTCTACCATGGAAATGCAATTTTAACCTAACAATAATATGTACAACATACACAACTCCTACTTTTAGGTTGAAAAACTAGATGAACAACCTAGGGTTTCAAGAGAAAACTATCTACCCAACCCTAGGGCATCAATGAGAGGAGTTACCCTCCTTGAGATGGTACTTGGCAAGCTTGGTAACTAGGGCTAACCTCAACAATCTCTAGGATTCATTGAGAGAACCTAGTCTTAGCAAGACTTGAAGACCTAAAGCTCAAGCTTGAATGCAAAGGTGACCAAAGACAAAAATGACATGCTAATCAAGACAAAATGAAGCAACAATGGCTTCCATTCAACCCTAACAACATCACTTTCATACAATTTGACGGAGAGACATCAAACAAAAAGTATGGATACCTCTATGTGCATGTGTTAAGCAAACAACTCTAGCCTCACCTTAGCAATGGCATGAACAAAAGTAAAACTTCCAAGAAATGCTTCAAACTTGCAAAATAACCTTCGTCAAGGAGAGCGCATCCCTTCAAAGAGCCCTAGTTAGGGAAAATAGTAGACATAATGATTTATCCCAAGAGTTGATGCCTAAAAATGAAGTGAGGAGATTGAATTTATATGATCTCACACTCACTTTACACAAAATAAGGTCAATTTAATATTTAAAAATCTCAACTTTAAAAAATAACAAAAATAATCTAAAGATGGCCTATAGTAGGCTACCTGGGGTATTTCCTCCCTTAGGTGCAAAAATATGTTAAACAAGGCCAATTTTGACGAAAATGAAGGCCATATTGTGCATGGGGGGTCGTCATGCCCCAACTAACCTCAACAGTGATGAAAACCCTCAACCCCCCACTTTTAGCAAACAAACAGTCTTCCAAGGAGGATGACGTCATCCTATGAAGGAGGCCCCAGAGAGAGGGCGTTGCTGACCTGGAGGGCCAGAAGGGTGTTGGATGTGCTTTGGAATATGAGAGTGAGTCTCAGTTCTAGAACAATTGTCAATGGAGTGCTGAAACAAGGTCGAGGTCATGTGACCCTGTGACCCTGGAAGCCCCAAACACCAACCTCATGGTTTCAAACCCTTTAATGAGGCATCCAGCGATGCCATTAAGCCATGGTACTTCCAGAAGAGAATCCAGAGGGTCTGGCCATGCCCCTACCTCAGAATGAGCTGGCTAAACACCCCTCCTAGTAAGAAAAAAGATACCCTCTCCTTGGGGAACCTCTGCAAGTACGTTGGTGCTAGTACCACCGTAACACTCCCCCCTACATTGTCGGTTGTGCTCCCTGTGAACCACTCTAATACCATCCTTGCAACATTGATCCTACCGTACATATCTGATGAACCCGTGCTACGAGGTGACGACACATCCCCTCTACTCTGTCCTAAGACGAGGGTGGTCTGCCCTAGTCTGACTAGATAATCCTGCTCTGAATCATGCGATTGGAAAGTCAGACACTCCCTCCAGTGTCTCGTCATATCATACTCGAGATCCTTCCAAGAGAATCTCTCTCTAATATGTTGACAGGTCCTGAGATCTCTCTCTAAATGTGTCTCATGTACAGTTCTCGGGATCTCGGTCCTAAATGCAGACTCAGAGGCGAGGTCTATGGTGTCTCTATAATAGATGATGTCGTCCACTACCCTGTACTGGTCATCCTGGATGCGCCCATCCATCAACTCATATGCGAAGAAGGTGGTACTTCCAATAAGGGATAATCATAGTGAGCCAATCCCACGTGTCCAGATCCAAATCCTCTATGTTAGATCTCTCCTCGATCACCGACAACTCTGAGTGCTCCTCGTGGAGAATACCAAACTCCACATGCTCCTCGTGCAGAATCATCACCAGAGGTTGTTCTCTCAACCCATGAGTGGCACTCCTTCTCTCATGTGTCACAATTGTCCTGTATCCTGTGTGTGTTGTCGTATCCTCCTGCGTGCTCACTCCGCTGGTGTCATCTGAACCAGGATCCCACACATCTATACTATACTCATCCTGAAAAGCACGGTGTGTATCTATGTCACTATTGGATGGTCCTTGGAGCATGCCTCAAATCAACACATCTGCAACTCCAAGTGGAGCCATCAATGGCCCTTCCACAAGAGGTGAATCATAACCTCCATCCGGCCTAGCATGTATAGTGTCAATCCTCTCCGAGTCATGCCTCTCCACATGTATCTTGCATGTCATAAATGTTGGGAATCCTTATGTGGATGATGAAGTCCGTATCAACTCCAACTCACCACACGACCTATCCTCTATCAATCCATCAACTGTGTTGGTGTCGCTAAACTCAAAAGATATCTCTAATGTTAACTCTTCATGCACATCCTCATCGTGTATTGTCAGCTCACTGTCAATCTTACCATCAACTTGTACTCCATGCTCACCTTTCTCCACTTCCTCTTCAATATTGTAGCCATATGGAAGTGTTACGTGTTCCTCAATTGTAGATGCATGGAGATATTCATCTTTAGGGCCGCCATATGATGACAGATTTTTGCTTTCACCATGATCACTTGTATGTTGATCAATGACTGTTGATTTCACCCTCTCAAAACCAAACACTTAATAGATACTTTTGGATACTTCATTTGTGGATACACCAAGTCTTTCCTTCTTGTTTTGTGATGTAAATCGTCTTGATAGAAAGTCTTCAAACTGCTGCACGCTACCCTCTAACCTCCGTTGTGTCTCGGCAAGGCCCTTCTTTACCTCATCCCAACTAAGCTCATTTTCCTCTATACTTCCTGCCATTGATGTAACGACTGAGGTAATAGTTGTGTATGTTGGGTTTATTTAACTGCTTAAAGATGCATGTTTCCCACAACTGGCGAGGAACATGCTTTGATACCACTGTAAAATCCCAACTTATTGCTGATGTGTTTTTGTGTAGTAGATCAGATTGGTTTATGTTATACTTGCTCAATTTAAGATTGGTTTCTTGATTTTTCCATATGTTTGCATGCATGTTCATATGATAGACATAATTGCATAATCATTATGAAGATAACGTCATTACATTTAACTGAGATTTACATAACCAACAATTGTATTATACTGATATAAAAGTTAGAAAGAGATCATAAGACGTGCCTGGAATATAAATGGCAACTATCCTATGTGAGGATTCCTCAAGGTATGAGAGTGATTTAGTAACGTTGTAGGTGATGATTAGCTATTGCAATTTGTTGTTGTAGAATCTGCAATATGTAAATGCCCTTGTGAGGTTGCATGCAAATCTTCCACGGCCTTTGAACATGAATCCAACACCTATCCTCCATATTACAGCTCTAGATCCACTGTACTCAACAAATGGTGATGGTCATTAGATGACTGTAGCAACCGATAGTTGGTGTCGCGGCAACGAACTACAAAGGGGGACAACCCTCCATGTTCAAGCTTGAGTTGTATAGTAGTCTTATAAACACATGCAAATGGAACATTGAACACCAAGTCTTAACGATGCCCAGATCTCACCGACCTGATAATTGTATGCTTCAGATTTATGCTATTATAAGACTGTCAACATTGGGCGTTTAGCAGAGATATACTCCTCTATTCACTCCACACAAATTCATCAAGGTTGCATTCTCCACGATGTTGAGTTGGAATTTAAAACACAGTTACGCCCAACCTGTGAAGTGTTCCTTGGTATCGAGAGTCTCTCCCAAAGAGATCAATACTATCAAACACCACGATCTCCCCCTATAAGGTCACATCCTCTTTACCTTTAAACGTTGACTAAGATCAATCAAAGGCTGCCATAATTATTGGAAATCAGACACCAGTATAGATTGTTGCCTTCAATGAAGTTTTGATCTAAACAAGGGAATCGATCTACTCAAAGGGTCACAACTTCTCTCAATTTGAGAATGCTAAGAGGCCAGACGCCTTCCAAATTCAATTGAACGCTGTCATACAGGAAGTTACCCTCAGATGTAATGATCGTGGCCTCCCTACTACTTGATTGTTGTTTGGAATGATGGATTTGGCCCTCTGTATGGTCACGCGCCCCTCTTCACAATCCCATTATCCTTTGTGCTCAAACTACCAAGGAAAATGCACAAGATTACAATAAAATATTCTTTCCTTATCAATTATTGAGAAAGAGAATGCGCCCAACTATAAATAACTTGATCTCTGCCTTAGAATCTCCAACAAAATTCAATCCCTGTTTAGCAACTCAACAAAATCCTTCGCAATGAAGCACACAGTGATAGATCTGAATTATCTATCCAAGAAATTGACAAGGATGGATAGATTTCACCGTCGATATCAATGTTGGCTAGGCAATCACCCTCAACCCTAAAAGGATCTCAGAGCTCTCAAAACCAATTCTCAATCAACAATAACAATCCATCCTAGTAACTCACTTTATCCTTCTTTTATAACTGTGACATTGCATGCCCTAAATTTTGTATACCCAAGTTACTTTTCTCTTCTATTTTTCAGTTGAGTTGCATGAATCTCACTTGTTGCATGGATGTATATTTGCATGCATGCATGCTTACACGCTCTTGAGCTATGGCTCGCATGCTCTGCATGTCATTTGTTCCATTTGATCAAAACGGAACATTATATTTTAGTTATTATATATATTATACACTATTTTTATATAGATTGTATTTTAATATATATAAAATAAATAATAAAAATAAAAATAAAAAACAAAAAATAAAATAAAAAAACACATATTTGAACTTACATGAAACTATGAAGTCTACAACATGAAACCGTGAAGTCTTCAAACCCTCATTTCATGGAAGAAAGTGTAATTTTGGCGCTTAATCGAGATATTTTGAGGCTTTGGGGGTAATCTTTGGGTTTAGTTTTGGAGATTTTGAGGCTTGTATGTCAAATGCCCTTATTTGCAGTGTGCACGCCAACTATTTTACAGAAAAATTGAAAGAAATTGGGCTTCCTCAAATTAAATAAGAGTTGGTTGTGTTCGAGGAAGCCCCTTGGATTATTTCTCTAGTTTCAGACCTCGGATTTCCAGTAATGATAGCTTGGAGGCATTCATCATAGCAGGTGATAGCTATTCAAAATATGGTGAGCATGTTTATTCTCAACAGCGTTAAATGTTCTAAAATTGAATATCTATAGTGTCCCATACTTTGAAAGGGATTTTTTAGGGATAATTTTTAGTCTACAAGGGATTTTAGTTTATCCTAGTTTCTACACACAAGCTAGGGTTAATATTTTTCAGATGGTTGCCAAAGTCGGGGTTTATATTTACACATCTTTAAGCATTTTGAAATTTTGTAACAGTTTATTGCATCTTAGTGCTTTGGGTGTTAGATTTATTGGATATGGGGCACCAACTTTACCGCTCTACCCAAGCTATGGGTTAAATTTTTTGTGGAAACTCTGTACTTAGTTACAATTTTAGAAGGGGTCTTAAGGTGCCCATATTTCTAGCCAAGCGCTATGATCTTCCCATCAAGTCTCAATATTTTTATGCAGACCAATTGTTGAACTCTATGAGGTGACAAACCAGAAGGTGCTACATGTTTAGGGACAATATTTCCCACAAGCACAATCCTTCTAAAACTAGGATCCACCATGTCTAACTAAATCTGTATAGGTACATTCCCTCATAAGAAATGCAATGGGTTGATTCTTGTAGGTAGTATCTTGGCCATAACAACTGACTTATTAAATGGTAGTGACACAACCCTATGCAAAGGTGAAGATGCAGTAGGTTTCAGGTCGATGAGCATTTATTTTTCCGGAAATAATTAAGTAAGTACCACTCCTCGTCCTCTGTAGCATACATAGTGGCTTGATACATATCTTTGGATGCTTGAAAGTAGCCTCTCTTATAGGCATGGAACCTTGGTTTCTTATCCTTTACTCCTTATGCCACATCCTTCACATTTATGTTTTCTAATTGCTTACTTATTTCCTTCCTGCAGACTGAAGTTTCAATTCATGAGCTTATTGGCCTGAACTAGTCCATTACCCTGAACCAATCCAATTAGCCACCCCTGAAATCAATATTTGGCGCCAAATATTTCTCTTTTATAGGAAAGGGGGAAGGGTTTGGAGCATGGATACAACTCTAGATCCAATGTGCCTAAGTTCAATTTGTTTCACATAATTTGTTTCATGTAAATAGGGGGTGTTGTAGTGACCATGATCCGAAAACACACCCTGGTGAAAACCGGAAGTGATCTCCATGACAATGGATCATTATAGGATATTTTTGAATCCATTGGTGAATGCCATCTTTGATGGCAGTATGCGCTCTATGTTTTATCTATATGTCTCAAAAGTTCAAAACCCTCATAGACATCATGATGCACCTTCTTCTCGATCCCCCACGCATCCCATTGTATGATAGTTCCATCACAAAACAGTAAGGCTTAGGATTCCCCTGTGCCACTAAAGAAAGTAAGCTCCCCATTTTGTGTGAATGTCATCTTTGATGGCAGTATCCACTCTATGTCTGATCTATGTCTCGAAGGCCTCGTTGACATCATGATGAACCTTCTTTCATCATTTCTCCCATGCATCCCATTGTATGATAGTTCCATCGACAAAACAACAACGTTTGGACCATCATTGCCAGATACCCTCATCACTAGATACCCTCCTCAAGGTCAGTATCTTTCCCTTATTAAATGGTGGAACTGGGCCTAGGATATCTCTAAAATCTAAGGTATCTTTCCACAACTTTTCGTATGCAACATATGCATTTTATGAAAGGAAAATAAGAAAATGCCGAACTCCTCTGTGCTAACCATATATGACTTTTCACAGGAAAAATGAAAACATTGGATATACCTGATTTTACATCTTCTAACTACAGTTGACTCGGAATAACTAGTAACAAACTGTGATAGACAGGTTTACACTTAAAAGTAAATTTGAACTTTTCAATATGCAATTAAAAAAATGCAACCATCATTGCCATATGCCCTCCTCAAGGTCGGCATCTCTCCCATATTAAATGTTAGAACTGGGCCTAGGATATTTCTAAATTGTATTTTTCTGTAACTTTCTGACTGCAGTATCTGCGTCTTATGAAAGGAAGAAAGTCACCAATGGCCTTAGTAAGTTGTAATGCACCAAAATCAAGAAAGAAAACAGTCAAAGATTATAGCAAGCTAGAGCTATCAATATCCGTATCATATTCAAGGCCAAAATTTCAGCCTGGCACGACATGTTTTTGACCTTAGCTTGGCTGGAGAATACTACTTATCCAGCCTGTTTTTACAACCATCCCAATCTTTTAAAGCTCTAAATTCCTGATCTCGAAAGGATTCCCAAGTGAGCCTAGGAGCTTGATGAACTACTTCTAGTCTGCAACAAAGAGAATCAAGGAAATTGCATCTTTTGGCCTAGGAGAAAACTTCTATACCAAATGGACAGGAGTTAGAATTCAGAACTTTGAGTTAGTGAGTGAGGCGTTGGGAGCCAAAATTTTATGGAGGATGATCTAGGAAAGATCATCCAGGAAAAATGTAGATTATGGAGTAAACCTCTCAGGGCCAAACACAAAGAAAATGCTTCCAACTCGACTCTTTTCTTGGAAACTGCTCTTCCTCTTGTTCAAGCATAGGGAACTTGGTAATCAAAAAAGGAAATTAATTGTTGACCATGCATTCTCAATAGTCTGAGGTGGAGAGACTGTTAAGTTCTGGGATAATCAATTGTAGAGTTTCCAAGCATATAAAATATTCTAGGGTTAGAAATAGTTTGTGAACTACTTCTACAAAGAGCATGGGTGAAATTTAATGATTACTGGGAACACAAGCCATTGGAAGATTAGATCAGAAGAATAACAGAAGTAAGATGGAAAGCTTTGATCAGTGGCCCATATGAAGCTCTTGATCAAAGAAAGATATTGTATGGCCCATATGAATCTCTTGATCAGAGAAAGATCCTATGTAGACTGTTTCTTGGACAAGCTGAGCTAGAATGTGAAAGGCAGAGGTACCTATTTGGTTAGAGAAGGGTACTATCTTGCTTTATTCAAGAACTTTGGAGTAGAAAAATATTCATTCTGGAACAAGTTTTGGAAAAGATATCAGCATTTGGATGGGTAGTTGTCAAAAATAAACTCCTTACACGACTCTCTTTGAGGAAGAGAGTAGCAGGCCACTCCAGATATAGTGTCTTCCAACAAAATGAAGAAATGGTAGTCATTTTTTCTTTAAATGTGAAGTTGCTAAGTTGGTATGGTTGTTATGGGAAAAATAAATACCTTGCTATGGACCAGAAGGTTTTACGGTACGAAAACCATTTCAAAATTAGAATTCATCTTCCTTTACGTCAAAATACTTATAAATTAATCTGCAATATCAGTCTATTCATTTTTGGAATTTATGACTTGCCAGAAACTACGGGATATTTCAAAAGAAAACAGTTGATCCTCTTCAGATATTGAAGAAGACAGAGCTATATCTAAGAATCTGCATGAATCAAGTTCCAATCTAAAGAGGAAGAGATTATTATCCAAGAGGAAAAATAAATCATGTCAAAATGGGGTAGAACTCAACATCCATCTACCGATAAAGGACAATCAACAAGTATCAAGGAAGATCATGGAAAGCACTCAGGTATGGCAGATTTAAACTCAACTTGGATGGAGCTGCAAAAGGGAACCCAGGAAGGGAAGGAAGTTTGGGGAGTACAGAGAGATAGTAAGGGCTTGTAATAATGTCATGTATCTGAAGAATATAGGATCCAATATGAACAATCCAACATAAATGAAAGCTTAAATAAGAAAATTAACGTTTGGCATAAGCTAGGACTGAAAGAGATAGATATAGAAGGGAATTATGAGGTATATATCAATATGATGCAAAGCTCAATATTAGTTTCAGATTGAAATTTAGAAACCCAACACATGTGGGTAAATGAAGTTACTTAAGGAAAATTGACATTGAATATTTATGTTTGACAATTGGCTAACGGATGGCAGATTGGTGAGCCAAACGGGCTCTAAATCTAAAGCATTGGGAGTTAGAACTTATGATTGAAGAGACTCTGCAAATGGAAGGAAGAATTGACAAAAATAATTGAAAAGGAAAGCCAAAACAACGTTGGGATGACAGACACTTGGAGTTTTTTTTGTTATAAGGTGTTGGCAATCTTAGGCATCTATCTATTGTCATGTTGGGGGCAATCATTAAACGATCGATGGGGCACCACCAACCTGCATTTACTGCATTCTTTTGGCTCGTAGGTACATCTAACTTTAAATGGAGACATTTGTCATCTTGCCCATCTAAATTTGCAAGGTTCTCCTGCTATGGTTTTTGTTTGTCACTCTCGATTCCACAACAATGGTTAAGCAACGAGTGGAGTCCAAAAAAAAGGCTTCCTGTGAAGGGGTTCACGGGGATTCCTATGCCAAAGCATCCCTTCTTAGCCTTGAAGGGTCAAGTCAGAAGGGGTTCGATGGAAATACATTGGATGTTTCAACAAAGGGGGAGGCAGAGAAAGTGTAATACAGCTAAAAACATCAGGCTCTACTAGACTTGACTAAAACAACAATCATATCAATGTTGATACAAGTTCGAAGTTGAATGAAAACACATGGAACTAACAGTTCATTCACGGGTTACATTAAATATACCATATCCAGAAATACATTCCAAATACATATATGGGAATATAAGTTCCCAGTATGAGCATTTATAGTGAAAACATCAAAATAAAAAGCATTTCATAACTGTGGCCAGTCTAAACAAGACCAAAAAATATCCAAGCTAAAAAACCAGCTAAAAAATATCCAAGAGCAAAAGTCTCAGACTTTGCGGAATTTAGATTCTCGACTTTTACAAACTCTCAGCCTCCCGGCTGGAACCTTCTCTCAAATTACAAATGACAGAATTTATAGAAGATTACATCAATAAATTATTACTAGACTTCTAGAACAAAAATCTCACCAAAAAGCTTTCAAATTAACTGCAAAAGATCACATAAGAGATCTGAAGTTATTCCCTTTACTAATGATTTCTTGTTTGTATCTACTCTGCCACCTCATACTAAATTTCTTCAAAATTTGGAGTTGCTAAGCCAGGTATCGATCTATGACCCAAAGTATAGGTACCCTGCTTGGAAATGATGAATTTCTTTCTGAAAATAGAACTTGATTGAATTTGTTGGATGCTTTGCTTCCAAATACTTTTCCATATGTTTATAAAATATATAAATGTTGCCTGAATATGCTAATCAGATCCTTGGAGATTTGGGATCTAATTGACCTTTTGACTGATAAAATCATATCTTCAGTCTCTCACCCCTAGATCTAGAAATGATTCAATATTACTGATTTCATGTCTAGAAAACTGGGATTACTGTATTCACGAGGAAGAAGTTTGACAACCATCACAACCATTCATATATTTCAATATCAAGAGGAAGAAGAGTATCACTGAATCCATCCATTGTCAAAAAAATTTATCATGCAAAAGTGTGCACCAAAAGTGTGCACATCATCCCATTGAAGACTATTCTATGTGTATGGCTTCATCTTACCATTTGCAATTAGTTCAATTCTCCACATGTTTGTGATGCCAATGATTTTCCAAGCTCTACGCCCTTTGGATTTTAGTCGAATGTTACAGGCAGAGAGGACTGCAAAACCATCAAAATTATAGTATTCATCTGTCGCTATTAACACTTTGCACTTAAAGTAGATCACCTGCTATGATTTGGCATTTGAACAGTCTCCTCAATGTCACTTTTTATTCCAAAGGATGACTAATATGACCCCAAGTCCGTCATTAAGACTTTCAGGTTGATCTTGGCAGAAATTAAGTTGCACCAAGTGAGCATACTAAACCCGTTTGACTTCACATATCCACGCGAGAGAGTTTTTGAACATTTGGCGATTTATGGAGACTTACCAACAGTTGGAAAGTCTGGCATCTGAATATCCCATCGACACCTCAGCATAGATGTGAATGCTCAATACTCGACTTGGTTTTGGACTGGACGCATCTGAAACTTTATTCCATATGCAATGATCAGAGTGATTGTCAATGCATTATCTTTGCAGTTGTCAATGCCTCTTGTTGATACGTTGTGCAGTCTTTTGAACCCCTGGGCTTCTCATGTGAATGACCTGTTTAATGGTGCTTCTTTGCTTGGCATGAATCAATCTCTTTGCATTTGGCGTCGGGTTTTACAATGCTGCGATTTTTCACATTGCGTGGTTTTATACCACATGCTTTGTAGGAAAATCTCTTATAGTGTTTATATACACCATTGCTCTCAAAAGCACCTAACGCATAGGGCAAAGACTAGTGCCTCTTGTGGAGTCTCTCCTTAACGCCTTGTGTATGCGTGTTGCCTTATGCTCTGACTCTTGGACTCGGGTTCGACCTTGATGATGTTTCATTGTTTGTAGTGGGCTTGAGGATCAAAACCCAATGTCTTTTGCAAAATTCAAACAAAACGAGTTTTCATAATAAAATAAATATAAAGCCTTATTTTAAAATTATATAAAATAATTCTAAAATAATAATATTTTATATATATATTTTTTTTTTACTCTTTTATACTTTTTAGAATAAAGAGTAAAACAATATCATTTTGAATAGCTATTTGGACTTTGACTCATGGAGACTTTGATTCAAATAGCAATGGAAGATTGTAAGACTTCGTCAAGTTACAAGGTTTGGTATAAGGAACACAGACCACGCTGGATGGAACATTTATAGTTTTGACAAAAGTTCTTGTGGACTTTTCGGCAGCAAAGAACGAGGTTCTTCTTTACACATGCGCTGTCTGAATTTAAAAATTTAGATGGGACAGATTCTGGTACCAACAGGAGGATACACAGCAAGGGTGGGATGGACAAGAGAAGGAGGCCAAAAAGGACCTTGGGATACAAGATTAGCATGGCATAATGATGCAAAAGGTATGACTGAGGTGGGAAGAATAGGATCGAGACTCTGGATAAAAAAACGGAGTAAGGTCACAAATAACTTATTGCTAAGGGAAGGCTTTTAGAGGGGAGAGCTCGTGGGAATTGTGTCAATGGAAACTATGTAATAATAGGAGGAAAAATTAGTGGAGGACTCGGGTTAGGAGGTAATAAACTAGTGTGTACGATTGGAGGGAGGATAGACTACTAAGGCCGTCCTTTGTTCTAAGTGCACAACAATCTTTTATATTATAGGTCTCGCCCTTATGATACTTACACCACATATCAGGATGGGTGGAGAGGTATGGTCAATGGGATTGCAAGGGATAAGATGCAAAATAATGCGAGAGGTTTGGGAGGATCCAAAATTGACTTTATATTGGCCAAGACCACACGAACAAAGGATGTGGGGAACTTGTCATGCACAACATAAGAAACATTGAAAGATAGACTGTATAAGGCAAGGATGACTTCCATTAAGGGCAAGGGAGAACAAGCATCAGTCTCACTTAATGAAATAGGTTTCTCCTTCATGATAGAAAAGTAAGTCCTACTTGAAGGTGAAAGGTACCTTCATCATGGCATCAAGCCATGGTCATTCACGAAGAACGTCGTACTTAATTATTTCTAAGTTTATAATCATAGGAAGAGAGGACACAATCTTGGGCTAAAGAATAATCTTGAGAACAATGGAAAGGGAGGATAGAATTGTGGGCTAAAGAGTAATGTTCAGAGTCGTAGAGTTGATCAAATTTTTACAGATTTATTAAAACCTCTACACGCAACGTTAGTAAGAGAGAGGGTGGTTATTTACTTTTCACAACATACTCAGAGAAAGAATCTTAAGAGCAGAGCTAGTATCTACAATAGCATGTTGAATATTAAAGTTGTTATGTTTTACCTCAATGTAACAAAGGGAGTGTTATAAAAAATTATATAACATAATAAAATTATATATATATATTCTTAATATTAATATATATCAATATCAATATTAATAATTAATAATTAATAAATAGAAATGAATAATTAATTAATTAAGAAAAGTCAAGAGACATACCCTTATACTTGAAAAGGGACGATAAGAGACATACCCTTATACTTGAAAAGGGACGATAAGGATTATTTGAAGCCCTATCATTGTAATTGTAAAACATCATCAATATCATATCTTATCTCTTATTCAAATATTTTACTCATGGCTTATTCGATATTCCAAATATGTTGGTAATCTGGTTTCTTAAAAACAGTAGATGGTTTATTTTCCAACAATATTGGAAGCATTTGTGAAATCTAGAAGTGCATAAGAAGTCTTAAGGATGGTTTTGTGAAAGTTAATAATAAAGTTAGAACATAAAATCTAGTAGTGCATAAGAAATCTTAATGCTACCTAGAAGCAAACAATAATTGAACTTGGGTGGGGAAGGTAGCAATCATTCCTCCCAACCACCCAATCCACACCATTTTTATTATCTTTCTACTCCAAAAACAATTATTATAATTATTAATTATTATTATTATTATTATCATTAATAATTATTATTATCATTATTATCATTATTATTATAATTATATTTTTTTCCAGCAAAAAAAAAAAAAGCTACTATTGATATTCATTACGAATCAAATAGTACAATGAAAATACATGATTCAAAAGGATGAATCATTTACTGTTCCTCATGGAAGTACAGAGCTACAAGAAGTATCAGGAGATATTTAATATTGTCAAAACGATCATCATAGCTATCTATTATTATAATTATATTATATTTATTAATAATAATATTATTATTAACTTTTAACAATAATAATAATTATTATTATTATTTAATAATTGTATCTATTACAATTATTATTATTTAATAATTGTATCTATTACAATTATTATTAAAAAATATATATTGAAGGAATTCATTGAAGCGATTATTCAAGAAGTGAGTGGTGAATAATGGATTCTATATATAAGTCCAAATTTTGGATTGAGTGTCCTTATTGCGAAATGGAATTCCAATATGCGACAGTTTTTAAGAATTGTAATCGCTCTTGTCCAATATGTGGTAAATATTTTTTTATGAAAGATAATCAAGGTCAATCACAATTGCAATCGCAAATACAAAAATTGGAAGGTTAATTAGGATACTACAAGGAAAGCAATAAAACCTACAATTTTATGTAAGTAAGCGGGGCATTCTTGATCAGTTGATAGAACAAGAGAATCGTCACTTAAAAGATCAAAATCAAAAGCTGGAAAAAGCTAATAAAGGTATCAAGAAAATGTTATTAGCTAAGAATGAAGAAATATCTCGATTAAAAAATCACCATCAAGATCTTGAAGAGAAAATCAAAAAGTCTGAAGCTAACGAAGAATCACCTTATAGAAACGATGACAATCTCGAATTAGAAATAAAGCATTTAAACCAGCTCGTCATGGAAAAAGATAATAAATTGGTGCAAGTCCAAAGAAAGTTAGAAAGTCAAGAATCAGTGACATGTCGACATCAACAACAGAAGAAAGAAATCTAGCAGAAATATGATGACACTAAGAAGACACACAAGTTGGAAATCTCAAAACTCAATAACACCTTATCAAGCAATACGAAAGAAATTTTTCGACTAAAGAATCATAACAAAACATTAGTTACAAAGATAAATAAAATAAAAATAAAAATTGAAAAATAGTCGGAAGATAGATCATTCTAATGAAGACTTCGAAGGAAAAATACTATAAAAACAAGAATAAAATTAATGCCTAAGAAATCTTAATCAAGAACTAGAAGAACAAATCAAGAAGTTAACAAGGGACAAAAAGTTGCAAGATGAAAAGTTCGAGAAGATTCAGCATGATAACAATCTATTAGAGCACAAATTAGAACAAATCCAGAAGGAAGCATCCAAACTCTCTGAAAAACAAATTCAAGTTGAGGAAAAAGAAGCCAACTTAGTAAAAGAACAAACAACAAGAGGGCCCTATCGACACCCAAATTATAAAAATCATTTTGACCCCAACAGGGTCAAAATGAACATAAACAGAAGAATTATGAATTCATAAAAGAAAGAACTCAAAATCAACAAACTAAGCGGAATACGAGAATTTCCATCCAAAAAAGCAATCAACAAACAACTTCGATGAAGATAAATCTCAGATGGACCACTTCACAAACGATGCGACATTTTTTTCTTTGGGATTCGTAACTCATATCACCTTGTTTCGTCAAGTATTAGAGTTACATATTCAGAAGATCATGAGAAGAAGTTATGAATAAGAACAAATGATAAGAATCTTCTATAATTATGCTTTGAGGACAAAGCATCTCCAAGAGGAAGGCAATGTTATATAAAAATATATATAACATAATAATATATATGAATATATATAAACATTAAATATCAATATTAATTATTAATATTAAGAATTAAGAATTAATAAATAGAAATAATTGCAGCAACAAGGATGAATGGAAGGAGGTGTGGGACTGGAAATTGGTGAGGTAGCTCAAGTAAATCCACGGTTAAATTGAGGAAGTGGGTCGCCGAATCGAAGAAGTGGATGAAGTCTTCATTTAGTCTAAGAAGCCTTCCTTGGACTACATTTTGGAAACAAGATCAATGAGCCTGCAGCAACACAATCCGAACTTAAGAATGCTTCCTTCCAGTTTGGTTGTTTTTTCTCTTATTGTATGTCTCTGTAATCTGTCAGTAGTGGTATGGACCTGGTCGTTTGGGAACTGTTGGAATAGTTATCTCTGGCATATATATAAAACCAGATTCTGTAACCCTTCAATGGTCTGTCCACTGTTTTTTTTCTTAATCTAGTCTATAACTGTTCTTGTCTAAAAAAAAAATATAGAATTAATTAATTAATTAATTAAGAAAAGTCGAGAGACATGCCCTTATAATTGAAAAGGCGCGATAAGGCTTATATAAAGCCCTATCATTGTAATTGTAAAACATCGTCAATATCATATCTTATCTCTTATTCAAATATTTTACTCATGGCTTATTCGATATTCCAAATATTTTTGTAATTTGTGTGTGAGCTAACTTTTTGTTCGACTCAGGGAGGTGAGATAGGCCTATCAATCGATAGGGATAGGAAGGTAAGAAACATAAAAATGAGGGGGTGAGTTTAGGGCCATCATAAATCTCCATGATAGGCCAATGGAGGGAAAGGAAAAATTATGGTCACCTTGTCGGAGTTATATCTACTCATTGTGAACTTATAATTATGACTTGAAGAACTTGTTAGAAAGCTTGAAACAAGGACAACAAGATGGAGAGGTTAGGAACTACGTTAGAACAAATTTTGTTGTAAAATAGGTTGTTTAAAGGAACCGAGAGAAACGGGGTACTCTAAAAACCATCTGGAGGGAAAGGAATGTGGAGTACTCGCCCGACCCAAGGAGGGCGAGGAACGTAGTCGTGAAGCCACTAAGGGAAAGGAATTCAATCTGGAATTTTTTATCCTTGATATAAAAAGGTGTCAGTGTTCAATGAGATAAATTTCAATTTAGCACAATAGATCCCTCACTAAATGAAGACATCCCTTATTAACATAATTTTTATTTGAGAGATGATTGGTAACATATTAATTTTATTCTGGCATGTAGGAGTAAGGAATTAGATTTAATGGGAACTACTTACAAGGGGCGTTAAAATCCAGTGCTCAAGGCTATTAATTTTGTGACATATTCACCTTGTCCTATTTAGGAGAACAAAAAGCTCTGATACAAATGTTCTTAGTGACACCAGAGGTAACAGAAATGTCCACTTTAATAGTGGGATAAATATTAGCCATATTCCCTTCTTCGAAGGCGGCTGGAGCAGGAATGGGATTCTTGAACCAATCAACATGTCAGGGAGGAATAAAGTCTTTGGTTTCAACTGTGTATTGGTAGGAAGGATTCTTCAGCGAAAATTTGTTCTAAGCTAAAAAGTTAAAAAAATGATGCATATTGTACCATGGGAATTCGGGAACATTAAGGGATTCTATAATATCTTCGTCTGAATGAAAAAATAGGGCACTAGAGCCTAGGGATTCAAGTACCACCATTGTATAAATGGTGCAAGCTACAGAACCACGTCAAGACCATAAATAAACTTCGTATGTGCACAAAGTTTAGATAACATAGGAAACACCTACAAATGTAGATTGGGCATAGAAGACATGCTCATATGGACATCATATGAGAATAAACCACTCTCATAAGATTGTGAACCAACAGAAGTGGAGATGTAATACATCGACATCGAATTCGGATCATCCTGAGTAACAGGGGGCAGGATCTCTTGGATGTCTTCCTCCATAGCATTAACACAGTGGATCATGTCTAGGAAGTCTCTCAACTCAAGTAGCTTAAAAATGATGAGAATAATGTATGTACATGTCACGTAAGGCACATAGATGATTGGTCCATAAGGACTCAATGCGCTTTTTTGGATTACTCGAGAAGAGTGACTTCCACAATAAGAATAAAATCACCAGAGTATAAATAATCACCAAACATTAACTCTCACAAATCTTCATCACGCATATATAACTACGTCCTAAAAGATTGTTATATTCCAAGTTAGCATCATCTACAACCTCAATGTCAATTAAAACTGTCTTACATGTTGTCTCGATGGGGCCATTCTTCCAAAATCCTTTCTTGTGGAAAGGACGAGCATCATACGGACGAAGGGTGATCATCGATGGCACAAGTTTGGGTGAACAAAGTTTATTCCACACACTAACTGACATGACACGAGTCGAAGCACCTTCATCTATAATGCAATGATTAATCACAATGTTCTTCGTTGTATCTGGGATTTGGAACACCACAGAGGGGGGAAGGTGAGGTTCAACATTACATAGATCAAAGGTCATTAACCGAGTGTCAAATGGACCAATTACTCCCAAAACAGATAGAAAAGCCTTCGGTTGCGTAGGGCAGGCCTTAAGGTCTTCTATACCTAACATAACAGAGGGGGACTGAGCTAAATGATATACAATCCTATACTAATGAGCGGCCCTTGATGAGAATGGTTAGTAGTAGCACATAGAGGTATCTCAGGTGCCCAAGGAGGCAGATCAACACTAAGTCATAGAATTTGCAAGGGTCCACTACTCTTCACTAGGGGTCACTAGTTTATTTAGGCATTAACTATGGGGGCATGATCTCCGGCGGCATCCCATATTGTTGAGTATAGGTCTGCGGGTTCACATTTGCTTACATCATATAAATCCAATTAGATGGAGTAGAAGTTAAAGCTTGATTCACGACAGGAGTGGTGGCTCAATTAACTAATCCTTGTGAAGGAAAAGAGTTATGCAATATTGTTGGTTGAGCAGTGGGAGGCGGATTAGGTTTATTATTCGGCTGACCTTTGGAAACGTTTACTTTGGTCTAGTCTACTAACTTTTTAAAATGTGGAAGCTCAAGGATGAGTGGGCAATGGTGCGTGTAATGTTTGTAAACACCACAAAGAGTGCAAGATTTATTGGTTCTCAACTTAGAGTTTTTCCTTGGTTAGGAGGATGACTGGGATCCAGGTTGGTGTTAACAACATTCTGGTTTCCCGTTATGTTGAGTTCGTACTCCTCAAGCTTTGCAATGGTGAACCTTCCTCCTGATGGTAAGAAGTAGAATGCAAAAAAAGGTAGGTTTCCAATACTGTCCAAAGCTTTGTAATCACCCGACCTTCATCAGTAAAAGGTAGGTTTCCAATACTCTCCAAAGATTTTGAATTGCTCGACCTTCATCAGTAAAAGGAAGGTTTACAATATTGTCATACTGTCCAAAGCTTTGGGATTGTCATTGCTGAAGCTAAGGCTCCCCCTCCTCTGTAATACTTATTCAATACTGTAACACTTGGGGCAAGGAATGCCACACATGTTATGGAAAACCTGACAGTAGCACCAAATATGTTGCATAGCCATAGCTAGATGAACTGGTTGTCACATAAAAACAAATTATGAATGGCACATTGCCACACAAACAATGGCTTTTCCATTCCTTCAAATTAGAGCAAACAAAGGAAGCTAAATCTCGCTTCAATGGTGTATACAAAAAGCACTAATATTCGTATAATTGAAGACGATATTAAAAACATGGCTCCTCCAGCCAAAAATTACTTACAAGACATCCAAGCAACATAATTTTGCATAATATCTGTAACTGATTCTCGAGCCTCTAATTCTCAAGCCTTCTACCATCATTGCTACAATAAAATTTGTCAACATCCTTGCTTGCCTGGTTATTAGTGTTGCATTCGATGACCGTTTAATGTGTCAAACTATTTTATGGTGTCCCATACAACATTCCTATACATTTTTTATCTTTCACTTTTGCATGCAAAGATGTTTTTAACCTAGGAAACAACTAAGTCATAATCTCCTTTTATAGATAAGATTTTGATCCCCATGTCTTTGGAAAATTCTAACCCTTGCAAAGGTGCCTCATACTCTACCATATTATTCGAAGCATCAAAATCAAGTCTAAAAGAAAATTTAAAGGTTTGATTAGATGGTGAAGTCATGACAATCCCAACTCCCAACTCCTTTCGAAACTCTAGAATATGCTCCATCAAAACTAATCCTTCATAGTTAGCTTATTTTTTCATCTATGTTGCCTCTTTGAAAGGTGTTATGAAGTTTGATAAAATTGTATAGTTTCCAAAGTTGTCTGACTCGTAAACAAATTCATTTGCAGGAATTTCGGGATTTTCAACATGAAACTTCCTAGCTTGTTCATTATATAACTTAACCAACGTGTGCTTTGATGCAAGAATGGTGGCATATGTCCAATCCATCCTTATGTCTTTAGTAACAATGAGGAAAATAATCATTTTCAACATTCCAAAAATAATTAGCCGGTAATACTCTCATGACCATTACAATGTTACCTAAATTCGCACTAAAAGAGCTTCTTGCTTTCAATTTACGGGTTGTGTGGGAACCCTCAAGCGGAATTCTCGATCACCGTAGGCATGTGTTGCATTTGGATCAGCACTCGCATCCGCTCCAGTGATCTCATTGTTCGGGCACCCTCTAACTCCTAAAAAAAGAGAGGGGAAAAGCAAGGTTGAGTTATTGATTGAATTTGGTCACTCGTAAATATCAATATTAAAATTATATTTTTTTCTTGTCGGAAATAGTTGGGGCATAACACCCTAATTTTAATCCCCAAATCATGTCTTCATCCTTGATACCAGTCCCTAGATTATGACACCTTTAAATATTTACCATATAAGACTCATATTTTAAATATTTATGCTTTGGAATAAGTGGTGTTGTCTAACACCATATGTAGAGTGAGAAGGTATATCCTCTACTTTGACTTGTTCATGCCTTTGCATCGCAAAGAAAAGAAAAAACCATTCCTTTCAAATTCTTTCACAAATTTTCGAAGGCATTGGATTATAGGCTTCAAACAAGACTATGATCAATATTTCAACCAATATGACGAGTTGAAAATACTCACAAGGCCTTATTTTTTTTCATTCAGGGATATTTTTTAGCAGACTACTTAGCCGTTTTGAGTTCTTCAATTGGATCAAGGGCTCGGAGGTTCTTTAATTTTTCTGTAACAATTTTAGGGTCCTCTTGATCTTCTTCATTCTCTCCTATAAGTGTTTTGGTTCCTTTCTATGGATGATCCTTTTCTACAATCGGTATCTCATCCCCCTCCTTTTTCCTTCTCAAGTGCTTCTAGATATCTCAAAGCCTCGAATCCATTTGCTATCCTAAATGGGTTTTGTTCCTTCTAACCGGAGGGGTTCATGGACTACAAAGGCTTATCCTCTTGGGTCTTCCAACAAGTTTTAGCAAAATTCCCATACTCATGGAAAATATTGCATTTGAAGTGGCACTACTCATAATATAACTCATGTAGGGGGGCCTAGGCAACTAGTTTTAGTTGAATATTAATCCCTAGAAATGGGATCAACCATCAAAGAGTAAACAAACAAGATAAACAATAGTGGGGTGTTACAACACTTCCTTGATAAAAATTGCCATGAAGCTAGAGTTGAGTTATCATTCCTCATTTCTAATTCTTGTTCTCATGTATCATGTTCTTTTAAATAATGCTACCAATAGACGTTGACCATTCAATGAATCTACTCCATAAATGCTACCTCTTAGTGCATACGAACATTAGAGGTTTAGTAATGAACTATATTGTGTCCTTCGTGTGTATAACATCAAAGTATAGAACATGGTTGGGACCATGCACATATTTATTAAGCTAGGACATATGCAAAATATTATGAATAGCCACAAGCGATGGTAGGGATAGTCTACAAGTGACTGCACCAATCTGTATACAAATATTGAAATATCCACAATATCTAGGTGCCAACTTTCTCTGTTTTCCCAAGCACAAGGAACTCCTCTTTGGATTAACACTAAGGAACACTTTCTCTCTAACCTTGGAGCTTTGTTATAAACTTTTCTTGTATGCATAATTCTCTTTCATATCATGTGTGGTGTTCATACTTTGTTGCACATGCTTCACTATACTTTCCAATTCCTTCAAGGTGCTGCTTTGTTGAGTTAGTCATCCTTCATGCTATATTGACTAACTAGTGAATTACACTTCCATCCATATAGAAATTTTAATGATCTTTTCTTAAGAGAGTGATGATACCCATTCTTGTAGTACATCTTTTGGTATCCCAAGTGTCCAAAATATTGAACATCATGAGCTTCATGATATTAGTTCTATCTGTTCTAGCATATATGTTAAACTTCTCCATAGTAGTATTCCATCTTTAGCTAGATAATGAGTGTGTATTGGATGGTTGCGAGGAATTTTGTTCTCCTCCCCACCTTGGTTCAAATATCACTTTGTGACACTTGCTCGTTGGGAGCCAACTTTGACTATGTATTGTTGGATTAAGTATGGACTACTCAACTAGATAATGCATCTCTAGCCATACCTTGATTCTTCGGAATATTAGGTGTTGACATTCTTCCATAATAATAAAATTCTCCATATTTCATGCCTTCCTTCTTGGTCCAAATCCCCTTCCTTGACAAGTATTGATATAATTCATGATTAAGGATAGGCATACGCAGTAGCAGATTTGGAGAAAGAGGAGAACTGCATTGCTTTTTGAAAATTCGACGTTTCGATCTGTACTCCGAGATCATCATCAGTAGATCAAAATAAGCTCAAATGATTAAGGTTTCCATAGATCATGAATATATAGGTTTTCAATCTTGATGAAGAGTTAGGAGTTGTCGACTTCTATTGACTCAAAATTCATAAATAAATACATGAAAATAAAAATAAAAAAGATTGTTGAAAAACCAAGACTAGGTACCAAGCCCTGAACTTAAAGACTAAAGATGAGTATAAAAAACTCTTTATCATATAACAAGTGGCTACATGGTAGCATTACCTGCCAATGAATAAATTTGTTGTAGACAAATGTAATAGTGGTGGTAGCATTATTTGGCTTGATAAATAATAAAGGAATGAATTTAAAAAACAATAGCCAAATTGGGTTTGGTTCACAAACTTGCAAGTTGTGAACTCATTTCTCAATTGAAACATGCATTGTCACTGCCTTGACAAATGTTACTGTCCAATGGAATGCATGTTCCACAACTTGACGCCTTTACAAATTGGAGTAATAAACATCTTCTGTGAAACTTTTCATTAATCGCATTAATTGACTAAGTGGGACTATATATTCTCATTAATGCCAATCTATCAAAGTTATCATTTTTTATTTTTTTTCAGTGTTGGCAAATTCATCAATACAATAGTTAGGGTTGTTGGGATTTGTGTTAGTGCAAAGTTAGCAAGCAACAATGGAAACTATTTATTTGAATGAATCATATTTTCAACTCTATCTATTCGACAATACAAGAGACGAAGATGTCGAGCAATATTGGTTCCTCTGCGATGTGCTATTTGGAATGCAGAGAGGATTATAGATGCAACTAGGTTGATGGAATTCCACCTGAAACTTGTCTAGAATTTCTTTACTAACATTAAATTTAAACAGTTTTAAACACAATGGAGATATTTAGTGTAAGATCATAATGCCAATCACCCCTGATGTTAGCTACCACCGCAGTAAATGAATACTAAAATGAATTTTACACATTTGTTAAATGAATGTTATATGATATATGATTTTTTTGAAGACATACATATCAGGAGGTTATGTATATGTAGCTTTGTCAAGGGAATTAAAGAATGTGATTTTCATCCTATATCCATAAAAGTCATGTGATTCCTCTGAAAGAAAGAAGCATTACAATATGTGATATAAGCTCAAAGTGCTATCACTATATTTGAGTGCAAATTAACTAATTAGGGTATGAAATAACATCACTCGAATATAGATCTAGTAAATGCGGAGAAGAAGCAGCCTCCCAAGAAACATTTCCATGGCCTATCCATACCCATTAACTTACAACTAATTAATATTACTAAATAGGATATTGTCAACCTACGTGTAAATACTAAATAAACTACCCATTGTTCGATGCTATAATGTATATCAACTACCCATTAACTTAGCATAGCTGGCCAGGGATCGCATGATTGGTTGAGCGGTGTTGCCCACTACTAGTTACCTCCAGATCGAGATCACCTACCCACGCGTCATTGTTAGGAGAAGTACTATGGGTAGGTGTAGAATTAAGGAAAAGGTATTCTAATAGCTTTTATGGTCAAGTTCTTTTTATTTGGAATAGTTTTCCATTATAAATTCATTTTCTTAATAATCAACTTTACAATAGTCAACTTTAAAATTAAAAAACAATCATATTGTAAATGTGTTCGTTTGTTATTTACTTGTTATTTGATTTCATGAAAAAATTTATATGATAATTTTGATGCGCTTTTTTATCATTTTTTTTACTTTGATTATGAAAAAGTTGGAAAGAGAAAAGGTGGTTGTTTTAGACTTATTGTTTTGTTTTAGTTGGAATAAGATTAAATACATTATTATTATTTTTTAAAACTGATTTTAAATTTTTAAATTTTATGTTTAAATGCGAAAACGTGAATTTAAGTAATTGAAAAAAATATATATATAATAATTGGTGACAAGTTTGATAGATTTGATCAACATGCAAAATGGTAAAAACCTACGGCCGAATGTAAAATATTTAGCACAAACAATTAATCTCGGTATTTTTTTCTTGGTGAAAAGTTCGTTGTTTCCTGTAGACCATACTAAAAAAATAGAATTAGACAAATCTTTTGGTTTCCTGAGGGGATGGATAACTTTACATGAGAAAGTGTGTTGAGAGATGAGTATCATCCATCATGACATGCCCGTCCTACAGTCGGCGGAGCACAAACATTTCATAGTCTACTTTTTAAATAACATAGGATTCAGTAATAAATTTAAGGATAAATAAAAAAACCGTTACGAATGGAAATCTACGGCGTTTTCTATTGAAAACAAAGAGGGGAAGACACAATGCTTCTCATGTAGCCTTGAATCACTGTAGAAAACATTGATGGCATGACATCAACATCAAATCTCCCATCTTTCGCCACTCGACATAATGTAGACGTTGGCACGAAGCTAGAACGGTCATTGAATGAAACACTAATAGCCATGCATGCAGGGATGTTGACAAGTTTTATTTTAGCAACGATAGTAGAAGGCTTGGGAATCAGAGGCTTGAGAATCGGTTACATATATTATGCAAAATTATGTTGCTTAGATGTCTTGTAAGTAATTTTTTGCTGGAGCAACCATGTTTTAAAACATCGTATTCAATTATATGAATATTAGTGCTTTTTGCATACACCATTGAAGTGGAATTTAGCTTCCATTGTTTGCTCTATTTTGAAGGAATGGATAAGCTATTGTTTGTGTGGCAATGTGCCATTCATATTTTGTTTTTTATTCAACAGCCGATTCATCTAGCTGTGCCATTCTCTTGTAGTACACAATCTTTCCTACAAGTCAATTTAGTTGCGTGATTAGAAACATTTCATAATTTTTCAAAACACATTCTTATGCATAAAGACATAAGTCACATAGTCATGCAACTATCTTAGCCAATGATTCAACACAACATTCATCCATATCACGTATACGGTAACTTCCTAGATGCCTTCCATCTCTACCAGAACATTGTTAAGAGTGTGCACTACTCCCAACATGTCAGCAAAGAGGTTTCATTCTAGATAAGTAGCAATGGGATGTTGTATAGTACCATATGCCACTTACCCATTACTTGCATATTAGTAGTATCTTGTTCATTAATGCAATTTTTCTAACATGCATGATATACATCCTAACTCTAGGAACATAAGTATGTACACGACCAAACAATATCATTTAATTAATTAGATATACAATAAATGACAATTCAAATACTTATCTTTGTTTGGTTGTTGGGTGGACTCCCTCTCAATCTTTGCTTCCTTGCAAGAACTATTGGAGTGTTCTCCCTCTTGATATTTTGCCTCCTTAACCAATGCTGAAAAGGGATGAGAGATTCTCCATAGATTATTGATATTTTTTTTTTTTTTTTCGAAGTCCAACTCTGTAGTAGCTTCTTCTACTCCTTTCATGTAATACTGAAATTCATCTCTAGTTTCACCTTATGAGGTGGAACCTTCTGAATGAACCCATGTAACTAGTTACCTTGATTACAATACATATTCTTCATCACTTGAATATTCTTCACTTTCTTCTCTGGTTCTCTTTCTTGCAGGTTCATCATTTTCTGCGGTGTGAGCATGGTGTCTTTTCTTGTTGGTCTTCTTCTTATTGGAGCCACATCTATTTATGGGACAAACTCTGGAGTAGTGTCCCTTCTCATCACATGTATAGCATCTAATGTTAGATAGATATTTTATGGATCTTCTAAAGTTCTCCCTCTAACTCTGGTGACAGTGTTTACTCTTCTTGTGATGAGGATGCTCCCTCTTGTTGTTGTTCTTTCTGGTGTGTGCTATGCAAGCCTGGTCTTCATTACCCATCTTTTCTTCTTGAATTACAATTCTAGCTTCTTCCTGTGAGCACTCCTCCCACAGCCTACTGAAGGTGATCAACTTTGTTCTTGCACAGATTCCTTGAATGAAGGAATCCCATGACCTAGGAAGACCATTCAAGGTGGTCATCACTATTTCTTCATTCTCTATATCTTCTCCCACAGCTTCAAGTTGTTCCTTTATCTAAGAGACCCTTGTAAAGTAGGACTGCATGGTCTCTGCATTTTTTATTTTGACATTAATTGTTGCATTATAGACGAAGGTGCTTTGACTTGTGTCATGTCAGTTAGTGTGTGGAATAAACTTTCTTCACCCAAACTTGTGCCATCGATGATCACCCTTCGTGCGTATGACGGTCGTCCTTTCCAGGATAAAGGATTACGGCAGAATGCCCCCACTGAGACAAAAAGTAAGACAGGTTTAATATTGAGGTTGTAGATGATAACTTGGATTATAACAATCTTTTAGGACACGGTCATATATGCATGATGAAGGTGGTTGCCTCTTCAATTTTTCGTACCATGATGTTGCCTCATGATGGGAAAGTTGTTACCATCGACCAATTAACCTGATATGGTCCTAAGTATCAATTGCATCTATACAACGCTTTGCCTACTATTTAGGGTAGTCAATCCATTACTTATTTTTCTAATGTGTGTCTCAAAATTTAAAAAGATTATACCTTGCTCGGAACATATCATGGTCCCCCCTATGTTTGTACTTCCCTGTAGTTCTAGCATGTGTACGGTTACCTTGGATAAAAAACTATTGCAAATCCACCGCAATGTGGAGCACCTACTCACTACATGGGAGAGCCATATACTTCTGCTAGTTAAATGCCTTCTTGGGGAAGCTATCTTGCCTCTGGTTATCCTATTTCTTAAATCCCTCTAGTTTTCCCTCCCCTAGGGGTGGTTGGGATGACCATGATGGCCACATTAAACCTTCCTAATTTTACGTTTTGTATCCCCGTTTGGTACTTGAATTCCCCCAACCCCGCGCCAACACCTAAAGTGGTTTTGACTATGGCACGACTTATGACTTTTCCATAAACGCCAAATGTTACGGCACAACATGCACCTATTGTTTCAACTACACATGGGAAAGCAACCAGGGCCGGGTAAAAAATTATAAAGTTGGGAGCACCAATACTCTTGGACAAGCCATGGCCACACTGACCACCATGCCTAGAGTTATCCCTCCTTGTGCTTTGTGCAACCTCACTGGCCATGCTATCAATAAATCTCATCACTCCCAGATTTGTGAGAGCTAATGTTTGGTGACTATTTATACTCTGATGATTTTATTCCTATTGTGGAAGTCACTATTCTTGAGTAATCCAACAAACACATTGAGTCCTTATGGACCAATCATCCATGTGCCTTATGCCACGTGTATAGACATTATTCACATATTTTTTAAGCTACTTGAGTTGAGAGACTTCCTAGCCATGGTCCACCGTGTTAATGCTATGGAGTAAGAGATCCAAGAGATCTTGCCCCCTATTACTCAGGATGATCCGAATTCAATGTCGATGTATTACATCTCTACTTCTGTTGGTTCACTGTCTTATGAGAGTGGTTTATTCTCATCTGATGTCCATATGAGCATGCCTTCTATGCCCAATCTACCTTTGAAAGTATTTCCTATGTTAGCTTATCTTTGCGCACTTATGGAGTTTATTTAGGTACTCAATGTGGTCTTGTACCCTCCATTATTTAGAAAAGGGTAGTACTTGAATCCCTGGGCTCTAGTGCCCTAGTTTTTCATTCAGATGAAGATATTATAGAAGCCCTTAATATTCTTGAATTCACATAAGACGCTATGCATCATTGTTTTAACTTTTTAACTAAGAACACATTTTCCTTGAAGAATCCTTCTGACTAATACGCAGTTGAAACCAAAGACTTTATTCCTCCTGGACGTGTTGATTGGTTCAAGAGTTCTATTCCTGCTCCAGACACCTTCGAAGAAAGGGATATGGATAATATCTATCCCACTATTAAAGTGGACATTTCTATTACCCCTAGTGTGACTGAGAACATCCTTATTGGAGCTTTCTGTTCTCCTAAATAGGACCAAGTGAAAATGTCACAAAATTAACAGCCTTGAGCACTCCATTTTAACCCCCCATAGTAAGAGTTCCCCCTTAAATCTAATTCCTCCCTCCCACATGACATAATAAAATTAATATGTTACCAGTCATCTCTCATTTAAAATATGTTAATTAAGGATGTTTTCATTCAGAGAGGGAGCTACTGTGCCTATGGGTAGATTGAAGATTATCTTGGTGAAGACTAACACCTTTTTATCTTAGGGATACAAAATTCCATATTGAATTCCTTGCCCTTAGTGGCTTCGCGACTATGTTCCTCGCCCTCCTTATGTCAGGTGAGTGCTCCTCGTTCCTCACCCTCTTGAGTACTCTGTTTCTCTTCGTTCCTTTAGTTTTACAACAAAATTTGTGCTAACGTAGTTCATAATCTATCCATCTTGTTGTCCTTGTCACAATCTTTCTGACAAGCTATTGAAGTCATAATTCTAAGTTCACAATGAGTAAATATAACTCCGACAAGGTGACCATAATTTTGCCTTTCCCTCCATTGGCCTATCATGGAGATTTATAATGGCCCTGAACTCATCCCCCTCTACCCTACCTTGTCTTTTTATGTTTCTTACCTTCCTATCTCTATCGATTGATAGCCCTATCTCACCTCCTTTTGTTACATCCAGTTAAAACATAACAACTTTAATATTCAACTTGTTGCTATAGATCCTGGCTCTGCCTTTAACATGTTAGTTTTTCACAATTTAATCAATATTAATCTAGGATCTTATTGAGAGAATAACAAGCACAACATAAACACAAGAGACACAAAGATTTTCCTCAGGGAAACCATAAAGGATAAAACCCCACAACTTCCTAAGAGATAGAATGAGCAACAGTACAATAGCATAAAAGTAAACCCCAAATATAAAGATGGTCTTCAGCAACTTCTCTCTTCTCCACTTGTGCGAACTCGTCCTCTCTCTCTCTCACCAATGCGAATTGAGTGAGTGAGTGAATGATCCAAATGAGAGAGGCACCCTCGCTATTTATACTTTTACTTTCACTTGACCTTTACCCCAAACAGGTCGGCCCCTAGATGTACCTGACTGGGTCGACTTCTCTAGGAGAGTCTAATAACCCATAAACAACTTAACTCTGGGGTCTAATTCCCCGACATACAAAGGAGGGTTAACCTCAATGAATTTACATGACCCAAATACAATAATGACTTCTCCGACCAAAGGAATAAACATTTCCATCGGAGGTACAATAATAAAATACAAATACAATATAAAATATACAAGTGAATATCTTCCGAAATTACAATTACATTAACACTGCCTCTTAACTAGGAAGGTATTCTCTAGACACAGACATCAATTCATATAGACACAAGTCTTCAGTGTTGGATCATCATCAAAGCTGGATCATCATCGTCACGACTGCCGCTATCCTCATCATCTCGATCATCAATCTCCAATCTACTCGTGATAGGAAGTCCTACAGAGCCAACCCTTTTTCATGTTGGATGTAGGCCTAGCCTCCATGTAGGTATTCATCATCTCTGCGGGCAAGACATCAAGTAGGCAAAGCTCAGGACTTAATACATTGCCTCTGCAAAACCTGTGCACATCTCAGGACTGATTACATTTCCTTGCAAAACCTGTGTACATCGCAGGACTGATTACATTGCCTTGCAAAACCTGTGTACATCGCATTACATTGCCTTGCAAAACCTGTGTACATCGTAGGACTGATTACATTGCCTTGCAAAATATGTGTACATTGCATGACTGATTACATTGCCTTGCAAAACCTGTGTACCCTACTGTCACCTCATCATGTCCAGATCATCTCATCGTCAACAGAGAACAACCCAGATGCATGTCCTAAGTCTATCGGCATGGGAAGACATATCTACAACCATGCAAGACTGGATCATATGCATCTGTGTCTTCCAAAGTCATCACTTCCCCCTGGAAGGAACCTCGATCTAGAATACACTAAGCTTCTCTTTGAAGTACTCAAAATTCACTCAGGCCAGTGGCTTGGTCAACACATCGACTATTTGCTCGTCCGTCACAATATACTAGAGCTTCATTGCTCCTCTCTGCACCATATCCCTGATATAGTGATACTTGATCTCGATGTGCTTCCACTTGTCATTGAACACCGGGTTCTCAGACAACTTCACACAACTCTAGTTGTCGCAGAATATACAAGTCGTATCCAACTAGACATCAAATAAATCAGACAATAGATTCCTCAGCCATACTGCCTCACAACTAGCCGAAAGAGATGCAACATACTCTTCTTCGGTTGTACTCAATGCCACGTAGGACTGCTTCCTGCTAAACCAAGAGATCACACATGATCCCAAATTGAAGCAACACCTTGAAGTGCTATCCTATCAATGGCATTGCCTACCCAATCCGAATCAACATAACCCTCCATGTTAATCTTTTGATTCGCATCATACTTGAGCCCATAATCAACCGTACCCTTCAGGTACCTCAGAATATGCTTTGTAGCAATCAAGTGAACATGTCTCGAATCTGTCAGGAACTGGATCAAAGTGTTCACAACAAAGCAAATATCTGGTCTCGTATTCGTCAGGTACATCAAAGATCCAATCATCTGACGATACATCGTGGCATCAACTGACTCTGATGAACATCACTCAATACCTTCAGGTTCGATGCCATAGGTGTAGCCATGGCCTTGTAAGTCCATCATCATGAATCTCTTCAAGATCTCCACTGCATACTTCCCTTGTCCAAGGAAGATTCCATCCACACTCTGCCACGCCTCCATGCCTAGAAAATTGTGCATCATACCCAAGTCCTTCATCTCGAACTCGACAGTAAGCTTCCTCTACGTGTCAGCAATCAACCCATCCTCACCTGTCACAAAAAGATCATCTACATAAAGTAGAAGTATCACTAGGTTCCCTTCCTCAACCTTGTAGTAAAGGTTGGAATCCGCTTTACTCTTGGTAAATCCCAAACTAGTCAGGAAGTTGTCTATCCTGCCGTACCACGTCCTGGTTTCCTGTTTCAATCCATACAAGGCCTTCTTCAATTTGCACACACGAGTCTCCCTGTCATGTGTCTCAAATCCAAGTGGATGCTCCACATACACTTCCTCTTCCACTACAGCATTCAAGAAAGTTGTCTTGACATCCATCTGGTGTACCTTCCACTTCATCACTGCAGCCAGAGAAAGTACTGATATGATGGAAGTGTATCTGGATACAGGTGCAAATGTCTCTTCGTAAACTATCCCTTCCTTCTGAGAGAAGCCACGTGCCAAAAATCTTGCCTTCTGTTTTTCTATGCTACCATCGGCAGCATGCTTGATCTTGTAGATCCACTTGGAAGTCACAACAGACTTCCCTACTGGTCTCAGGACCACATCCCAGACATCATTCTTCATGATCGACTAGTACTCCTCGATCATGGCATCCTTCCATTCTTTCTTCTCAGTTGCTTCCTCATAGTTGGAAGGTTCTTTGTCAATCACGTCACACAGCAAGGCTACATAGCTGGAGTATGTCCTCGGTCTCTTGTTTTCTCTGTGCAATCCTTCTGGAGCGCCATATCTCTATGCATCCCAAATTGCCTCTTGTACCCATGTTGGTTTCCTCTTGTGGGAGTTCTTCTCACGGGGTGGATCTACAGGTTCCTGTGGGTCTTCTATCTCGCGGTCTTCGTCTTCTTCTGGGGTTGCTTCATTCATTGTTGTGTCTCGGATCCTGGTGCTTATGGTTCTTCAATGTCTTCAATAGGTAGCTTTCTAGATTTTTTGTAGGTTGATTCTTCATCAAATGTCACGTCCCTGCTGATGTCGATCTTCTTGAACCCTGGAAAATATATTTTGTAAGCCTTAGAGCTTTCACTATATCCCACGAATATGCCCTTCTTTCCTCAAGGATATAGCTTCGTCCTCTTCTCTTTCGGAATATGTATGTACACCGGGAAGCCAAATATTCTGAGATGCCTGACTTCTGGTTCCTTGCCGGAGAAAGCTTCTTCTGGTGACTTTTGTCACGTACTCTATGTGGAGTACGATTCTGTACATACATGGTTTTCCTCTCAGCTTCTTCTCGTAGATGCATAGGAATATCCTGGTCATGAAGAATCGCTCTTACTGCTTCCATGATTGTTCTATTCTTCCTTTCTGCAACTCCATTCTGTTGCGGATTATATGGAGTGGTCAACTCCCTCTTAATCCCGGAATCTCTGCATAATTTCTTGAATTCTTCTGATGTGAACTCTCCGCCATTATCTGACCGAACAGTCTTGATTTTCTTCTCTGTGTGGTTCTCGATCAAGGCTTTGAATTTGGCCTTGAACTTGTTGAATACCTCATCCTTGTTTTCAAGAAATATATCCATGTCTTCCTAGAAAAACCATTAATGAAAGAAACATAATATACATACCCATTCAATGAACTGGATGACATTGGACCACATACATCTAAGTTGATGATTTCCAAGATTCCTTTTGCCTTGCTCTTGCTGCTTGGAAATGTCTTCTTTATGTTCTTTCCTTTCGCACATCCTTTGCAAATGCCTTCATGCTTTGCCTGGATTTTTTGAAGACCCTCAACTGCTTTGCTTGCAAGTGATAGTGCACTATATTGCACATGTGCAAGCCTTATATGCCATAGTTCACTTGGCTCTACTGAGTCATGGACTAGGGCTTGTTCAGGTTGGCCCTTCAGTTTGTATAAACCTCCCTCTTGCTCTCCAATCACCACAGCATCATCTATGGTCTTTCCCTTTGGGCACATAAGAACTTGGCCATCTACAAAAGCAACCCTCATACCTTTAGCATCTAAAGCTGATATGGAGAGAATATTCTTCTTTAGTCTTGGTACATACAAGACATGTTTCATCTTAATAGACTTTTCAGAGTCTAGCTTATAAGAGGCTTCACCACTTCCTTTTATGGGATACTGGTAGTCATCCCCAAGTTTCACTTTGTGGGGTGACTCATGTTCAAATAGGTTCACAAAGGATTCTTTGAATCGTGTCATATGCTTGGAATCCCCACTATCTATGAGCCAATCATTGCTTACGCGTGTGACAGTGCCTGTGAGCGCTGAAATTATAACATATTCTTCATCACTTGAAGAATCTTCACTGTCTTCTCTGGTTCTCTTCCTTGGAGGTTCATCATCTTCTGCAGTGTGAGCATGATGTCTTTTCTTGTTGTTCTTCTTCTTGCGGGAGCTACTTTTGTTCTTGGGACAATCTCTGGAGTAGTGTCCCTTCTCATCACAAGTAAAGCATCGAATGCGAGATAGATATTTCTTGTAACTTCTGAGGTTCTCCCTCTGGTTCTGGTGGTGGTGTTTACCCTTCTTGTGATGAGGATGCTCCCTCTTGTTGATGTTCTTCCTGGTGTGTACCGCGAGAGCCTGGTATTCGTTACCCATCTTTTCTTCTCGAGCTACAATTCAAACTTCTTCCTGTGAGCACTCTTCCCATAGTTTACTGAAGGTGATCAACTTTCTTCTTGCACAGATTCCTTTAATAAAGGAATCCCATGACCTAGGAAGACCATTCAAGGTGGTCATCACTGTTTCTTCATTCTCTGTATTTTCTCCCATAGCTTGAAGTTGTTTTTTTATCTGGGAGACCCTGGTAAAGTAGGACTGCATGGTATCTGCACTATGTATTTTGACATTCTTCAAATGGTTCCTCAATGTCATCTTCCTATTTATATTCCTCCCTTCAAATAAGGTGGTCAAGGCATCAAACATCTCTTTAGTTGTCTTTAGAGATGACACATGTGGTATGAGATGGTCCTTGATAGAATCTGCAATGATTCTCTTAGCCTTAACCAGGTTCTTCTTGTGTAAGGCTTTGGCCTCATCTCCCTCTGGAACTGGAACCTCTTCACTCACATAGGTGTCCAAATCATTCTCTTGTAGGACAAGCCCAATCCTATACTTCCATGCTCATAAGTTATCAGCCCCTTCAAGCTTATCCTCAAGCTTGGTGTGGTGAGACATCTTTAATGAGAAACTCAAATGGAAATAGAAAAGCTTTCAGGTCTTACCACTTGATTTGCTGAAATTGGATATGGAGCTGGCCAGGGTTTGACAGAGAAATCCTAAAAATTCAAACTTGGAATTTGAAATTTTGTCTGGATGGAAATGTGCGCTTGATTGAGGCGAGCAAGCTGGTACCCTTAGTTTCTAAAGATTCCAAAACTTTACCCTTGAAAATTGACTTGCAAATTTTGGATCTGCAGTTTCTAGTCCTTTCTGGTTTTCTAGTTTTTTCGGTTGAGAGTCAAATTAGGGTTTGACTTTTCGGGAGTTTTACCCAACCAAAAACTTCGATCTTGGTCTCTAAATTTCGATTTTGATGAGGATCATCTCCCTATGCTGAAATCACTCCAAAATTCCACTTATGTGAAAAGCCCTAATTTCCCGCAGCAGTGACAGGCCAAAAAGTGAAAATACTCAGAATCAACTTCTGCTTTGACAGAAAGATGCACCTTCCTTAGGCGAGTTAGCCTAGCCTCCTTTTGTTGATGATCTGTGGAGAGAAATCCAAAAAATAAGAAGGCCTAGATTCCGTAGCTACACAGTGTCTTCTTCTCAAGTTAGCTCTGATACCATGTTAGTTTTTCACAATTTAAACAATATTAATCTAGGATCTTACTGAGAGAATAACAATCACAACATAAACACAAGAGACACAAAGATTTTCCTCGGGGAAACCATGAAGGATAAAACCCTGCAACTTCCTCAGAGATAGAATGAGCAACAATGCAATAGTAGAAAAGAAAACCCCAAATATAAAGATGGTCTTCAAGAGCTTCTCTCTTCTCCACTTGTGCGAACTCCTCCTCCTCTCTCTCTCTCTGATGCGAATTGAGAGAGTGAGTGAATGATCCAAATGAGAGAGGCACCCTCTCTATTTATACTTTTACTTTTCCTTTACCTTTACCCCAAACAGGTCGACCCCTAGATGTACCTGACTGGGCCGACTTCTCTAGGAGAGTGTAATAACCCATAGACAACTTAAATTTGGGGTCTAATGCCCCGACATACAAAGGAGGGTTAACTTCAATGACTTTACATGACCCAAATACAATAATGACTTCTCCGACCAGAGGAATAAACATTTCCGTTGGAGGTACAATAATAAAATACAAATACAATATAAAATATACAATTGAATATCTCTCGAAGTTACAATTACAAACATAACATTCTCTCTTTGAGTATGTCGTGAAATGTAAATAACCACACTCTCTCTTACTAACGTTGCTTGTCGAGTTTTCAATAAATTTGTAAAAATTCAATCGACTCTTTGACTCTAAACATTACTCTTAAACCCATGATTGTGCCCCCTCTTTCTATGGTCATAAACTAATAAATAATTAAGTACGAGTTACTTTTCAATCATGAAGGAGAGACCTATTTCATCAAGTGAGACTCATCCGCATTCTCCCTTTCCCTCGATGAAGTCATTCTTGCCTTATACAACCTATCTTTCAATGTTTCTTATGTTGTGGATGGCAAGTTCCCCACTTCCTTTGTTCATGTGGTATTGACCAATATAGAGTCAATTTTGGATCCTCCCAAACCTCTCACATTCTTTTCCATCTTATCCCTAGCAATCCCATTGACCAGACCTCTCCACCTAACTTGATAAGTGGTGTAAGTATCATAAGGGCGAGACCCGTAATATGAAAGAATGCCATGCATTTAGAACAAAAGATGGCCTTAGTAGTCTATCCTCCCTCCAATCCTACACCCTCCTTCATTGCCTCCTAATATGAGTCCTCCACTCATTTTTCCACCTATTATTACCTAGTCTCCCTTGGCACACTTCCCACGAGCTTTCCCCTCTCAACGCCTTCCCCTTAGCAAAATTTCTTTGTGACCTTACTCCTTTCTTTATCTAGATTCTCGATTGTATTTTTCCCAACTCAGTCAGACCTCTTGCGTCATTATACCATGCTAATCTTCTATCCCAAGCTAGTATTTGGCCTCCTTCCCTTGTCAATCCTGCCCTTGCGGTGTAACCTCCTCCTTGTAATCATCCCATGTTGTTTATGACTGCCTTGGTAGCTTCCTATATTGCTTGTTACCCCTCATTTTGTCCTTTTTTTCTACCCAGTCCCTTCCTTGTGGATTTCCTCTCGTGTGCTCTACTTAATGTATATGCCCTTCCCTTTGCTTCTCCCTCCTTTAGAACAATTCCTCATGGATTATCCTTCTCTGGACAAGTTTGACCCTTTCCCTAGCCATTTTAGGGGCTCCCCTATTGATCCGATTCTTTCTCTCTCATTCCTCCCACCTCAACCCACTCAAGGCACATGCCTATTGTATTTCTTTTCAATCCTCTCATCTTTGATGATTAATTGGCACTAAGTTGTTCTAGTTGGAGGTGTGGTACCCACTTGAGGTATTTGGTCCCCTATGATGATTGATCATAATTTTCCTTTTGTTGGTCCCCTAAGTTGATTCTCTTCGTTGGCACCTCCTACAAATAACTTATGTATGGACTCCTTGTCCAATTATTCCTTGTTTTCCAGGTTTGTTCTTTTCTCGTTTGTTCCTTCGCCTCCTATCCTCCCAAGGGAGTGGATGTAACCCTTTCTTGCCCCTCTTGATTAGCTCGAGGAAATCAATCCCTTTTACGTCATAGGTTTGTGGTTAGCAGGTTTGTAGAATTATCTTCAATGGTTTCCAGATGTTCATGGCAAACATAGGCATCACACCCTTTTCCTTGTGACGTGTACAGGTATATGCAAGTATCGCATCCATTACCTCATGATTTTGGTTCACAGTGTAGCTATTTAATTAATTTCTACTATTTATCTCACTTTCTTGTTATCATTATACATTTCCATGTTAAAGTTGATCTCTCATTCAAAGGATGATTACAATGTGATTTGAAACTAAGGCTTACGCTTGATAATAACAATAATAACAATAAAAATCTAATTTATGGTCACTACAAATCCAAAGACCAAATTGGTGTATGAGATCCCTTTGTTTGTGGAACAAGGGATCCCCTCTGCGCAACAATTTGATTGTTAAAGCTTACGGATGTGTACATACCCTACCCCTTAAAGATTTGAACGTGTGATGTCCCATGAGGAAACACATGTTCTTAACCCTTAGGCCTACTCAAATGTATTCTTGCATGCTTAGTCGTAATGAAGGGTTTTGATTATTTAATTTATTTTTTACAAGAATTTGTAGGCTTTCCTACTTCACAAGTACATCACCACGCTACTTCGATTTTGCCATAATAATAATAATATTTTAAGGCCACAACTAAAATAGACACCAATTTGATGTATGAGACCTTTTTGTTTGTGGGACAAGGGACCCCCCTCTATGCAACGATTTAACTACTAAAGCCTACGGAGGAGTACATACTCTAGCGCACTTCAGATTTGAACCTATGACCTCCTAGGAGGAAACGCATGTTCTTAATCGTTAGGTCCAGTCAGGACAGTATGAATGTTAGAGAGACTCCTAGTTATCCTTCGATGCACTTCTTTTACTACAACTTGTCTATCAAAGATTCAAACTTATATTAGAACCGAAACAAACACTCTAACTTATTGTTGGACTACAACCCAATGATTAACGTCAAACTTTCTACCATTAAATATCTATTTACACCGATAGGTGTTTATATCTTTGAATCTGGGGTGGACTAACATCTATTATTTTATTAGATTGCATGAGGATGAGACAAGTGTACTGTCCAAATTGATTTTATGACAGTCATTCAAAATTCAAAACAGACAATTATAAAAGAAAAAAGAATATAAAAAATAACTAGTAGTTGATGCATGGATAACCGATAACTAATGCATGGATAACTCTTAGTCGATGTATGGATAATGGGCTTTGTGGCAGACAATAAGCAACATATAACTCATTACTTATTTGTGACAGTTAACTTGTGGCCTATTGACAACAAACAACATATAACATATTACTTATTTGTGACACTTAACTTGTGGCCCATCGATGTTCACCGACCACGAATTAAGTGGTTGTGCTAATTTATATTTGGGTGAAAGTTTGTTTATTTTTTTTCTCACTAAAACGATTAAGATTATATTAAAAAGAAGGCTGCGACCGTAGCCTAAAACGACCAAATTACAATTTTCCAAAGAATTAAAAGTATATATATATATATATATATATATTTAACTGAAACAGCTAAAATGTATTGAGAAAAAAGAAAAAAAAATGAGTGAGTCATGGCCAAGGCCAAATCGACTGAGTACATTACTCGGGAGATCTGTATGAACTTTGCTTAGTGTTCTAGAATCTTCTCAGATTGATGTTGGCACTAATGGTGAACATGATATGTATTCTGATTGTGAATAGGATTATAGTGAAAAATAATGAAAGTTTGGGTATTATCTGCTCAGTTACCGGTTCTCTGTAGTCGATTCTCTATATGCATAGTTTTCCTTGTAATGTTGAGCAATAGAATCGTTTGGAGTTTAAACAATCTGAATATCATACTTTGTATCAACGTTCACCTCGTTCCGCTCCGCCATGACTTGTGTCCAGTTCACAACTTGATCCATTGGATTCAGATGGAGGAAAGTGTTGGATATCAATTTCAGTATTCGTTGAGGTCGAAGGGGTGATTCCGTTCTTCACCAATGTGACTGCCACATTATGTGTTGCGGTTGATTGATTCTTGATTTGCATTTGATAACAATTATTACTAATTACTGCTTCTCATACTGGTTGTCGGATCTCTCACTAAGTGCCTGTCATTTTGAATATCGATTGTCTTGTTGGGCCTACGAATTGCCTTTTTTGGTCTCGGGGGATGTGGTGGTGATCTGTTTCCCAAGTTGAAAACTCAGTTTTTCCAGGTTCTAAATTGGTTCCTACTTTTGCTTCCATGTTTGCCTCATGGTTCAGATTTCTTGCGATGTGAAATGCTTTGAATTGGTTGAATGAGCTTGTGATTTTCTGAATCCAACGGATAATCCGATCAATTGCTAGATTATTGTAGTTTGTGTGCGAGTTGAAGCCTTTGAAAATGCACAAGATTACAATAAAATATTCTTTCCTTATCAATTCTTGAGAAAGAGAATGCGCCCAACTATAAATAACTTGATCTCTGCCTTAGAATCTCCAACAAAATTCAATCCCTGTTTAGCAACTCAACAAAATCCTTCGCAATGAAGCACACAGTGATAGATCTGAATTATCTATCCAAGAAATTGACAAGGATGGATAGATTTCACCGTCGATATCAATGTTGGCTAGGCAATCACCCTCAACCCTAAAAGGATCTCAGAGCTCTCAAAACCAATTCTCAATCAACAATAACAATCCATCCTAGTAACTCACTTTATCCTTCTTTTATAACTGTGACATTGCATGCCCTAAATTTTGTATACCCAAGTTACTTTTCTCTTCTATTTTTCAGTTGAGTTGCATGAATCTCACTTGTTGCATGGATGTATATTTGCATGCATGCATCTCACTTTTGCATGCATGCATGCTTACACGCTCTTGAGCTATGGCTCGCATGCTCTGCATGTCATTTGTTCCATTTGATCAAAACGGAACATTATATTTTAGTTATTATATATATTATACACTATTTTTATATAGATTGTATTTTAATATATATAAAATAAATAATAAAAATAAAAATAAAAAACAAAAAATAAAATAAAAAAACACATATTTGAACTTACATGAAACTATGAAGTCTACAACATGAAACCGTGAAGTCTTCAAACCCTCATTTCATGGAAGAAAGTGTAATTTTGGCGCTTAATCGAGATATTTTGAGGCTTTGGGGGTAATCTTTGGGTTTAGTTTTGGAGATTTTGAGGCTTGTATGTCAAATGCCCTTATTTGCAATGTGCACGCCAACTATTTTACAGAAAAATTGAAAGAAATTGGGCTTCCTCAAATTAAATAAGAGTTGGTTGTGTTCGAGGAAGCCCCTTGGATTATTTCTCTAGTTTCAGACCTCGGATTTCCAGTAATGATAGCTTGGAGGCATTCATCATAGCAGGTGATAGCTATTCAAAATATGGTGAGCATGTTTATTCTCAACAGCGTTAAATGTTCTAAAATTGAATATCTATAGTGTCCCATACTTTGAAAGGGATTTTTTAGGGATAATTTTTAGTCTACAAGGGATTTTAGTTTATCCTAGTTTCTACACACAAGATAAGGTTAATATTTTTCAGATGGTTGCCAAAGTCGAGGTTTATATTTACACATCTTTAAGCATTTTGAAATTTTGTAACAGTTTATTGCATCTTAGTGCTTTGGGTGTTAGAGTTATTGGATATGGGGCACCAACTTTACCGCTCTACCCAAGCTATGGGTTAAATTTTTTGGGCAAATCTCACCAAGAACCTCAAATACGAAACTTCGACGCTTATTAGACGAACATCAGCAGTTGAGGGGAATGTTAAAAGGACAGAGTTTTCCTCTTCATGTGTTTCACAATCTCAACAACACGCTCCCTCGAGCCCAACTTCCGCACATTCACGCAGAGGACAAACCGGAAGACACAGAGAAGGAAGGCGTATTCTTCGATTCAGTGTTGGCGCGCATTGATCTATCACCGAATCCGTCCGTTTTGCGCGGATCCGACTCATTGTTTGTTTCCTGGCCGTGGAATTCGCGGAGCAATCGAGCTCGGGCACTACCATGGTTCAAATTCGCTCCTTCCCAATTAGGTATGTCAATCTAATTCTTTCTTTGTTCGTTCGGCTCCTTGCTTGGTCTCTTTTGCCTCGTTCGATCTCCAAGTCCAAAATTTTATATTTTGAAATTTTATGTTTTTGGGGTTTTGTTTATTTTTTTTCACTAGTTCAAAATTAGGGCACGGGCAGCTTCCAAGCCACTGTGGCTGATGGATCCCATTCGTTCGTTTTAGCTGTGCAATGTTGTTAAGGATCATTATTATTGGATGTCATGGTTTTATGTTCGAGTCCTGTAGCGTTCCGAGTGTTTGTGTAGCTCGACTCATGTAATGAGTTCCTTAGTTTCAGTTGTGTGGATTTGTTTGGGCTCACTGCGGGTGTGCCACGAATTAGAGACTGCATAGTGGTGAGTAGAGCGTGGTGTTCCAGCTGTTGGAGGATTGCTGATTTTGTCATCAGTTTAGGGGTCCTCTATTGTACTATGAGAATGTGAGCGGGATTGAACTCGAGACAACTGGTTGGCAAACCCTGGAATATTTCACCCGACGTGATAGAGGCCTGAGTACCTCATGCTGTTAGGGCCCACGAAACATATGGTGTGTGCTATGAAGCATGCCCGTTGAACCTAATTATTTCATATCGTGACCCCTAGCTGGTAATTGCAACACATTAACTTCTAGAGATAACGGACTCTGGTTATGCGAATGTGTCTACCCCAAGCCATTACGTGAAATAATAGTCTTTCGTAAGTTAGGCTCTGAATTTCAGGCACAAGAGAGGCAAGTGATAGATTAAAGATGCTTTGCAAGTTTATCACATTCACTTTCCAAGCTTACACACAACCTAATGCTTTGAGAAAGCAGCGATATTACCCAAATTGGCTTTTCCAATTTGGACAATAAGAAATATTTTAAGGGTCAATGTTTATCTTGTTAAATTTTTATAATAGATCTGATTTGATAGCAGTAACAGTCTTTTTCAAATTTTTAGCAGACTTCTAGCATTTAGTTTGTAAACTAGCAGTAGACAAAATAATCATCCACAAGAACACAAAGATTTTTACCATTGGGAAACCTTTTCAGGAATAAAACCCCAGCAAAGAATATCTTCCTTAATATGAAAGGACTGAAATTTACATGAGCAGATTAAGAGAGCAGACTTTAATAGAGAAGCGTCTAGGTCTTATTACATACCAAGAGATACAAAAAAATAAACCCACTGTAATCACTGATGTCTGCTGTAGGTGATGGCAGCCCCAATCTTGATGACACCAGCCCTTTAAGTAAACAATGGCAGCCTGATCCCGATAGCAACACTTCATCTGGAGTTTGATGACAGCCCTTTAGGGTCTGAACAGTCCACAACAGCCCTTCTTAGGGCTTGAACAGTCCACGATTACCCTCCTTAGTGCCTGAACAGTTCACTGCTGCCCTTAATAGGGCCACAACTGTTCACGGAAGCCGTTAATAGGGCCTTAGCATGACTCGGTATCCTTGAATGGGGTCTTAACAGACACCGGCAGCCCTATTGGGTTTTAGCATTGACCTTGGCAGCCCATCCTGAACCCTTGGCTGCCCCTGGAAGCCCTTCCTGAACCCTTGGCTGCCCCTGGGAGCCCTTCATGAACCCTCTGCAGCCTCAGAGGAGAGAAAAACTAGTCCTGTAGAAGACGACAACCTTGAATGGATGGATGTAGATATGCAATTTTGTTTGATGCAATGTCACTCTCTCATGAATCACTATTATGGATTTCTCACAACACCTTACTTTTCATGTGACATGGACCATTACTTTGAAGGAACTATAGGGCCATTAAGATTAAAGGAGCTATTGATATTATCAACATTTTTTCACCATGGTTCTCATACTATGTTAAGAGATATAAACTAATGAAAAATGCTTAAGCCATTCTATTGTATTGATCTTCATATCAATGATGTTATTATATAGTACTTGGATCATAATCAGCTCTAGATTTAGATCTCATTGACAGTTCATTAGTGGATAAGTATGACAACTCATAAAGTGATAACAATATCAAGTCATGCGAGAGGTGATTTAAGACCAAGTCATATGAGAGGTGATTTACGACTTTGTGATTGTGTAGAGACTTATAATCTAACATAAAAGTTGTAATGCATTGAGCCTCTACTATTATAGTCTCTTCGACTAAAGGGTAGAGATTGAATCTAGTCTAGCACACAATTTGAGTAAGTTGAACACTCTAGTTAATTCAATTCTCATCAAATGCACATTAAATGTTGGGTGTTTTTTACCGATTAATCCGCTGTCAGCTTGGCAATAACACCCCAAATATTTTAGCCTAAGTCACCTGACACGAGGACACAGGACATGAAAATACGAGTGTCTGACACGGACACGGTGACCCCCGGAATCAAGACACGAAGGACATGTTTTATATACATATATATATATATTTTTAAAAATATATTAAAATTTAAAAATATAGACATATAGATCCAATTTTTTTTAGAAACTAGAACATTTACAAATATTCAATAGAAAATAGAATCAAAGCACATTAATGATTACTCATTTGTCATTCACAAATCACAATGAGACACATAGATGCATTGAAATTTGATAGGCATGGGCAATGGCTCAAGATGTCGAAACCATATTTCTCATTAAGTCATCAAAATCAAAATGTATTACATAGATGTCTGAATGCCACTGGGCACTCGCAAATGCCAAATAGACTAATAGTAAATACAAAAAGGGGTGGATCAAGATGGAAGAATCTCATATGTCAATAGTCCTCCTCCATGCCTGAATCAACAAACTCATCACTGCCCTGATCCTCCTCCTCCTCCTCCTCCTCCTCTCTGCCCATCTGACGATCTATATTTGCTGGTGTGGAGGATGACCCCTCCATATGGTCACATCATCAAAAGTGACCGACTCTGGCACTGGATCATTAAGATACATGTTGGCTAATGCCAACTCAGTACTGCTGTCCAAACCCATATCATCAGGAAAGACATCCCACATCTTTGTCTTTTCCTTTACCCACTCCTCCCTCTTCCTGTAAATAAGACAAAGGTTGGAGTGCACATACACCATCGCCTCTGCCCTGGATTGCTCAAGCCTGCTCTTCTTCACACTGTACAAGTTCCCATATGTGCTTCAATTCCTCTCACAACAAGAGGATGATGTAACTTGAGAGATGACCCCCAAGGCTAACTTCTGTAGAATAGGGCATGCTGCCCCATGAGTTGCCCACCAAACATAGGGTTTCTTAACCCCCCTGTCTCTAAGCACATCATAGCCTCCAAATCTTCCAGTGGAAGTGGAAAACTCTACAAAGCCCTCCTCCACCTCATAAAGTAAGTCTCTATCCTGAAATAGCTGTCTAAGTGCTATCTTCCTCCCATGTGCAATCTCTCCATCCATGTGAGGAGGGACTCTGTGTGAGGGCTCCGATCCACCAGTGAGCCAATCCCGACTGTAGAACTTGGGGTTCAAAGAGTGGGCCAAGCAATGCAAAGATATGCAATTCTTATCCCACCTGGTGATAAGAATATCCTGAATCATGGACCATAAGTTCTCTGTCGATGTCCCATACTCGGGACAGTCATTCTCCATGACAATGGAGACAGTCATTCTCCATGACAATGGACCTCATGGACTCAATCATGGAATCCCACCCGTCATAAACATCTGCTAGGATGGGCTGGTTCGTGTCTGCAAACCGCAACAAAGAAATGATTGGCTCCATGATCTTAATGCTAAGATCTACCCTCTCCCACCAACCATCATCTAACACCGTGTCCTTCACCTTTTTTGAAGCAATCTGATCCATCTTTCTCCAAAAAGACCAAGACTTTGATATCACCATGGACCCAAGAGCGGTTTTGACCTCCTTCAACCTCTTGAGCATGATGAATGAGGAAGCAAATCGAGTATCTGCAATCTTCAACAATGAAAGCTGTGTACTCTTTGTAGATGGTGAGGGCATTTGTGTGGTTTTGTACAAAGTTATGGATATGGCGTGCATCCTCAATAAGGTTGCCAATCCATGTCACATCTGAAGCAATGGATTTCAGTGCTAAATTCAAGGAATGGACAATGCAAGGTGTCCAAAAAACCTGTAAGAGCAATAAAAACATGTATAAATGACTCTGCAACACTAACAACTCAAATGAGTCAAAGACACCTAGATGAATCATGAATCTTGTGATAAATTCAAACAATGAGCAAATTAGAAATGAAAGGTGTCCAAGATGAACATACTTGTGGATATTTAGCTTCCATAATCATGCCAGCAGCCTTACAAACAGGTGCATTGTTCGTGATGATTTGTACACAAGAATCAACACCTACTTCTTCAATGGTTTTGATGAATAACTCACCCATATACTGTGCATCGTTGTATTTCCCAAGAGCATCCACCGCTTTCAAGAACACCGGTCCATTTTGGGAAGATACCATGAAATTGATGAGTGGATGGTGTGCTGGATCTGTCCATCCATCAGAAACAATACTCACACCGGATGAGGGCCATGTTGATCTAATTGGCTCAAGAATTTTATCTACCTCCTTCTCTGCTTTAAGCAACAATGTGGTTCTAAGCTTCTCTGAACCAGGAGGCACATAACCAATTGGAGCTCGTTCAATGAAACTTCGACACATCTCAATAAACAATGGTGACCGTGCAACATTGAATGAGATGAAGTTGAGGTAGAAATAGAATGCAATGGTAAGGTCCACCTCTTCTCGCGCCTCTTGTTGGAAAATCCTATCCATTGGCCCATTTGGAGATGGCCTCTTTCTTGTTTGATGAGTATCCCCACTCCCATATATGCTAGGTGGAAATGGAGGCTTGGTGCTAGAGGATTTTCACAAGAATGGAAGAGGATCCTCATCTATTTTCTTGCTTGCTGTTGCCACCTTCCCTAAAGCCAACACGATCCTCTCTTTCCATATCCCTCCTTTGGGTAACACTCATCGCTTTGCATGAAGAAATCCCACAAGAAGGAAGGGCCAACAAATGGCCCTTAACCTGGTAATATGTGCTCTTGAATTCATTCTTGCAAAAATTGCAACTCCAAGACAGATTGCCTCTGCCACCAAGCTTTGCCCCTTGACCATCTTTCCTAGTCACATACTTCCACAAAGGGTATTTTTTTTCTTGGGCTTGTTGTCTTGCTAAAACAAGGTTAAATGGATCATGAGCTCCACTAGCAGCAGATGGAGCACTTGAAGGAGGAGTAGAACAACTTGTGCTTGGAGGAATAGGAGGGGAGGCACTAGATGGTGCATTTCTCCCTTTCCTTTGCCCCTTAGCTCTTGCCCTATTTGATTGAGACATTCTCTTTCTTGTTTGATGGTTAAAGCTTGCAATCCTCTCCACAAATCCACCCCCAATGCACTCGGATTCCCTTGGAAAGCCTTCAAATCTTCTTCACCTGCACATAAAACCCACTCTCAAGCTTCTCCACACTTGCAAATGACAAAAAAAAATGAAATTTTGTTTTTAAACTCACCCCAGGCGGCCTTTTCCACGGAATTTGGACACGAGTCGCACAGTCGGGGACACAATGGGAAATCGTGTCCGATACGACTTTTGATCGTGTCTCGATTTCGGACACGATCAAAAGTCGTGTCAGACACGATTTCCCATTGTGTTCGTGTCTGCACGACCCCACAGGACATGTAGCCCATTTAGAGCAAATCCGGTTTCAAAGATTTCAGCCAATGGCAAGCAAGCGAAGTATTTGCAAAGTTAGGATAGAAACGCTGCTTAAAATTATGGAATTGAAAAGTTTGGTTAAATTGCAAAAAATGAACGCAAAGTAATACACGGTAATCTTAACTAATAGCCAGTCAACGATTATCGAAAACAATGATACACTGCCTATCAGCAGCTATAATAATAACCATGCCACGTGAAGGAACGCCTTAATCTTTTAAGAATCCGAGAAAATTGTAATTTATAATGGAACTAGGTTTTTAAAATAATAATTAGTTTTGAAAAAGAAACTAAAAAACATGCCTAAGGGGAACCTAAAAACTCACCTAAATAAAACTTAGGCTTATTAATACAAAGCAACACTACTAAATGGCCTTGAAAACTAATTCTAAAAAGATTCTACAAGAATAAGAAGATCCGAAAAAAGGTATTTAAAGCTAAGACTAAATGAGACCTAGACTTAAGAAAAACGCTACAAAAGAAAACTAATCAAACTATGACTAAAAACAATATTAATCCTGATTGTTTATGTGCAGAGAATGCAAAAGTGGTAACTAAGTGTTGCTAAGTCTTGTGCCATCGTCTCTATTGAGACATTCTTGGGTCATATTAATCTCAATTTTTTCCCTAACTTTTCGTTTGGTTAGGTTGTCTTCTTTTGTGATGACCATGGCGTTTTCCAGACAAATATGGTGTTGAGTTATGTGTGAATGTTTTGCCAAGGCAGACTTCTTATACCTATTATGTCTAACGTCCGCATTTTGTTCTTTCAGTCTTGTTTCTATGGATCTCCCCATCTCGCCAATGTATGCCATCCCACATGAGCAAGGAACCGAATACACACCTTCGCAAGCACTAGGTTTAATAGGATCTTTTAGGGAATCCACTAATTTCCTAATTGTATTAGGAGTGAAAAAGACTTCTAACCATTTTCTTCCAAGGGTTTTAGCTAGTTTATTAGTGGTGCCTTTAATGTAAGGAAGAAAATCTCTTTTATTTTCTTCATTGCCCTTCGGGTTTTCTTTCTTGTTCTTTTTATCTATTTTCCTGTTTTTACTGATGGTTACTGCCACTTTTCTAAATTGTCTGTTATCATAACCATGTCTTTCAAAGACTTGGGCTTGGTATTCTATTTCTTGATCAATGTGTTCACTATATGAGATTCTTAAAGTCCTAGTTACCAAATTACTAATGACACGAGCTTTTTGTGGGGGGAAATGGTGAGATTTAGCATGTACCGGTACCTTTCATTATGTGTCTTCTTTCTATAAACTTGATGCGCTATTGACCCATCCTCCTTCTTTGAAACTAAGACATCAAGGAAAGGAAGGCTATTGTTCTTCTCGATCTCGATGGTAAACATTAATACTACCATTTCGGTTACTAAGATGCTAAAGGAATCTAGCTAAGTTGCTTTCTCCACGGGGCCAAAGTACATCCATGTCATCAACATACGTTTCCACCTTTTCGGCTTTAGGGGGGAAAGACTATGGCGAGTATTTCAAATCTTTCCATGTAATGGTTGTTGAATTTTTGCTACTTTCATAAACTGGTAATTATGAATGCGATTTTATAATTCTCTTTTGCATAATCAAGCATGAAAGTATCAACTATATGTATGAGCAGTATAACAAGTTAAACAACGAACTAAGTATGGCAAAACGTAAACACATCATGTTATAATAGACGTGAAAGTAAGCAGATCAGATCACATCAATCATGCACAGTAGACACCATATTTTACCTTGGGGAAAACCCTCTTTTCTTCAGAGCGGAAAAACCTTAAACCTTTCTTATGATAGGTTCATGATAAAAGAACAAGTATACATCAAATGACCATAATCCCTTTCACACATAAGGGTATACATTAAACAAAGAAACCAAATAATTATCTTTTTTTTGTAGGGCATGAAACTGTAGCATCAACTCTAGCACATAAGTACTGTCACCATCGTGAGTCCTACTAACATCGCCATGCTAGATCACATCAAGGGCTAATACCAAGCCCTAGGTTACCCTAGACTAGCTATGGAAGCTAGCATCTCTATCTTTTATCACATAGTGCCATCTTAATTTGAACTATATCATGCATACTAGATCCGGACCTACGCCGTCGGGAGCGGGGAGCGAGAGCGGGAAGCGGGAGCGAAGCGAAAAGCGAAATTTTCAAAAGCTTTCGGGTTGGGAGCGTTTTTTATATAATATATATATATATATATATTTTATATATTTTGATGCATATATGTGAACAAAACCATGCAGAATGTTGAATTAGTTACAAAAAACATAAAACCATGGATTAAACTATATAACATCAATCATCTAGTAGTTATAAGTTATAACCTATAGCTTATAACATTGTCATCATGATCAAATCAGCAAATCATCAACCATAGCATCAGCATTGTTTCCTTTAGTTTCTACACCTTCTTATGCACATACTGCAGTCTCTACTCTATGGCCTTCAACTCAACATCTTCTATCAACTAGGTCCAAACCTGTGTACTTTCCTTATATATCTTTGTGCATTTTTCCTCCAAAGCCTTAATGTTTACTACTATTGCGGTGGTTGTTCTTTCCCTTTGCTCCCTTTCTTCCAGTGGGTTGCTTAGAGCTATATGTGCTTCCAATTCCACTATATTTGCACAAAAGTGCTGAATGGATTCGCTTATCTTCATTACTTTTTATTCGATAAGGATTTCTCCTTCCACTTGTGCTTCTGGTATAAAGTTGAAGATGTCCTCCACTACCTACTACAGTCTTGCAAATTCCTCTGTGCAACCTCTTCTTTTTCTTGGTGCATTCTTCAACCCAAAAAGGCATCACTGTATACTGGTAGCATCCCCATTTTTTCACAAAGGTTTTCTTATGCCTATCTTCCTACACAATCTTGATCTGATGATATCTAGAGAATCCATCAGTAAACGAGTAGGATTCTTGTCCTCCAACTTGTTCTAAAAATTCATCCATGAAAGGGGTAGGAAATGGATCATATAAGAAAAATCATTCAACTTGAGCAGATCTACACAAATTCTAATTCCACATGTTTTCTTATCTTGGACCACCATTGGACTGACCCATTCCGACTTCTTGAAAGGTTCAATTATCCCATTTTCCAGCATTCTTTCTATCTTTGCTTTGACTTTCTACTTATATACCGAATTCAATCAGTACGGTCGATGCTTTACTGGCTTGTCATCCGGTTTCAATGGGATATTCATCTCCCCTAATTCCGTAGTAATCCCTTTAATTTCTGAAAAAGTTGTTGGAAACGGGTCCTTGTACTCATGCAGTAAATTAACAATCTTCTCAACAGTTTCATCATTCCAATAATCTCTAATATTTGTGAACTTACACTTCTCCTTCATTCTAATATTCACCTTATGAATCGATGTACAAGAGTCGATACTTCACCAATTGAATATACTGTCAACAGTAGAATCCACATAGTCCTCCATCTACGTGGTCATCCTGTACAAGTTATCTAATTCTCCATTTTCGACAGGTTTTACATATCACCTTCCTTCTATTGGATCTAATGGTGCAGTAACTGTTAATTTTTCTCCTTCAAAGATCATTTGAATCTGTTTTAGATCAATAATAGCTTGGTTATCAAATTCCCAATCGACACCAAGCAACACTGAACAAGGATTAATGTCATCCACTATCTCAATAACTTCAAATTCTGCTGTGTTGTGCACTCTGTCAATATCAACATTCAGTCATGTCATCCTTCCAATTGTAAGTCGGGGTTGTTAGCACCCAAAAGAATATAATATAATATTATATTGAGTCTTCCTAGAGAAGTCGGCCCAGTTAGGGTTAAAGGCCAGTGAAAAGTAAAGTATAAATAGAGGGAGTCTTTCCCTCATTTGTACATTCACTCACTTGTGCATTGCGCATTAGAGGAGAGAGAGAGATCTGCGAAGGAGGAGGAGGATTGGCTTGGGTCTAGAGTTTGAGTCTTTTGTCTCTCTTATTTGTGAGGCCTATTTTTGGGCATTGTACTTTGATCATCTATATTGAGGACGTTCTAGCTGGGTTTTCTTCCCCTTGAGGGTTTCCCATAATATATTGTTGTGTCTTTGTGATTGTGCATCTTTCAGAGATCCTTATCATGCTGCTATTGTGAAATTGTATTGAATGCTCATGAAATTAGAATCTAGTCTATAGTAGCATATAATCTTAACATGGTATCAGAGCTAGCCTGAAAAGAGCAACTTTCACAAGGTAAAACTCTCTCTCTCTCTTCGAGCATAAAAAATAGGGTTTCTCACAGAAGTGGAATTTTTGAGTGCAAGTGGCATAGGCAAGTGCGCCTCTCTTAGGGGCATCTATTGGCACAAAGATCGAAGTTTTTCAGTGGGTGAAACTTCCGGAAAGTCGAACCCTAGTTTGACTTTGGACCAAAAAAACCAGAAAACCAGAGAACCAGAAACTGCAGACCAAAATTTTGCAAGTCAAATTTCAAGGGTGAAATTTTGGATTTTTCATAAACAAAGCATACCAGCATACTCGCCTCAGTCAAGCACATCTTTTGGTGAGTTCAGTTTTTGCCATAGTTACCGGATTCGGTCCTAGGCCTCACCGCACCCGAATCAGATTCTTCCACCTTGTTTTGACTTAATCTAAAGTTGTTTACGTAGGATAGATGTAGGATAATTAGGGTTAATTAGGGTTAGGATTCCAAATCCCCGATTCCTAATATTGGGATGAGTGCCGCACCCGTATTGGATTCTTCAGCCTATTCCGATCACACCCACGGTTCGTGTAACCTTGGTTTTTGCTTTTGAAATTTTTTAATTTGTGGTTATTCTCTGCTCCTCGAGACAAGATGGCCCCAAGCACTAAGCTTGAAGAGAAGTTGGAAGGCATAGAAAATTTCCATGCTTGGAAATACAGGATTGGGCTCATTACAAAGTTTGTTAAAGAAGCTGTGCCTGAACCCGAAGAAGCTGAAGCAAAGGAAAAGCATAAGAAGGATATGATTAGAGCTATGAGGATCATAGCAGACTCCATTAAAGACCACTTGATTCCTCAAGTGTCCTCCAAGAAAACTCCAAAAGAGATGTTTGATGCCCTAACAAGAATGTATGAAGAAAGAAACATCAATCAGAAGATAAATTTGAGAACTCAACTCAAAAGTACAAAGATGAGTAAAGTAGAATCCATTCAAGAATATTTTACAAGGGTCTCCCAATACAAAGAATGACTAGAAGTAATTGGAGACCACATTGATGAAGATGAGTTGGTGATGACTGCTCTCAATGGTCTGACTAGACCTTGGGACTCCTTTATCCAGACAATGTGTGCAAGAAAGGAAAGTCTACTATTTGAAGTTGTATGGAAAGAATGTGTCCAAGAAGAGGCTAGAGTGGCAAATCGAGAAGCTCTACTCAAAGATGATGATCAAGCTCTAGCTACCCATACTAAGAGAGGAAAGGGAAAACCTCATTTCAAGAAGGAAAATCATAGAGAGTCTCATCCTCCTAAGAAGCTTCAAAAGTATAAGAAGGGAAACTACAAGTGAAGAGACTTCCATTCTTATCAATGTTTTCGATGTGATAAGATGGGACATATTGTCCAGAGTGAAAAGAAGAATGCAAGAAGAAGAGCAACAAAAGACATCATGCTCACTTAGCCGAAGAAGAAGAAGAAGCAGAAGAACCTCACAGGAAGTTAGCAAAAGAAGAAGCAGAAGAATATGTTTTATTCTCCGCTCTCTCTGGGTCCGTGACACCTGGAAATGACACATGGCTGATTGATAGTGGTGCTTCAAAGCACATGAGAGGTCAGAAGAAGACTCTCTCCAGTCTAGAAGAAAAAAACTCTCCTCAGAAGGTATCTCTAGGAGATGATTATCAATACCCACTTAAGGGAATAGGAGAAGCCACCTACAAGCTTGATTAAGGAACCCCGATGAAGATGAAGGATGTACTATATGTACCAGGCCTAAAGAAGAACCTACTTTCTATCTCAACTTTAGATAAGAAAGGATTTAGGGTTGCTTTTATAGATGGAGAAGTTCTCATGTGGTCCAAAGGAAAATCTATAAAAGATGCTATTGTTATTGGGATACAAGAAGGAAGCTTATATAAACTAAAAGGACATTCAGAATCAACTTTGATTCATGATACTACAAGTCCATGTGAACTATGGCATAGAAGGCTTGCTCACATAAGCTACAAAGCATTACCACATGTAAGCAAGGTAGTAACATGATTACTCGATCTAAAGATTGATCATGAAGGAATATGTAAAGGATGTGCAAAAGGGAAGAACATAAAGAATCCATTTCCGAAGAGCGACACCAAGTCAGAATGGATATTGGAACTTATTCACTCAGATGTATGTGGTCCAATGCCCTCCACATCTCTCAGTGGATATGATTATTATGTTACATTCATTGATGATTACTCTCGAAAGACTTGGATTTACTTTCTGAAATCAAAAGGTGAAGTATTCGAAAAGTTCAAGGAATTCAAAGCCTTGATAGAGAATCTTTCAGAAAGGAATATAAAGACACTCAGGTCAGATAATGGAGGAGAATACACTTCAAAAGATTTTGAAGCCTTCTGCAAAGATGCTGGGATTAAGAGGGAACTTATAATCCTCAACAAAATGGTGTTGCTGAAAGAAAGAATCGAAGTATTATGGAAGCAGTGAAGACCATGATCCATGATCAAGATCTTCCTATGCATCTATGGGCTGAAGCAACAAGGACAACAATATATGTCCAAAACAGAGTGTCCCATAGTGCACTTGGGTTCAAAACCCTCGAAGAGATGATCACAGGAAAGAAGCCAGAGGTAAGTCATCTCAAGATATTTGTTTGTCCAGTGTTTGTTCATATTCCAAAGGAGAAAAGGACCAAATTGGATCCTGCCGGAAAGAAAGGAATCTTTGTTGGATACTGTGAGGTCTCCACGGCCTTCATAATATATATACCAGGCTATCATCACATGGAGATTAGTAGGGATGTAACATTTAATGAAGATGCAGCTCTCAAGAAGTCCAGAAAGTGCCAACATGAAGAAGTATATGAAGAAGATGTAGCTCCTAGAGTTATAGAAGTGGCACCCTCTCCCGTTGATGAGACTCCGGAAGATCATGATATGTTGGAGCCCCAAGAACCTCCATCCATGACTATCTCTCACAAGAGAAAACCAGCTTGGGCTCGAGAAATTATTCAAGATGTAGAGAGGTATGGATCTCCAGAAGGCTCCTCGAGAGAAAGCAAGAAGCCAAAGCCATTTTCCAGTTATGTGGCTTTGATGTATGATCTTGTAGACAAAAAAACTACTTGCTTTGAAGAGGCCCTTCAAAAGAAAGAATGGGTAGAAGCTATGACAGAAGAATACCAATCTATAATAAAGAATGATGTATGGGACATAGTTCCCAAACTAGAAGGTAAAAGAGTGGTATCTTCCAAATGGATATACAAGATAAAAAGTGCTGCTGATGGAAGTATTGAAAAATACAAAGCTAGATTTGTGTCTCGAGGATTCTCTCAAAAGGAAGGAATCGATTATGAGGAAACATTGCTCCTGAAGGAAGGTACACTTCCATTAGAACCATCATGGCACTTGTAGCCACGATGAAGTGGAAGTTACACAAGATGGATGTGAAAACAACTTTCCTGAATGGTGTCATTGAAGAAGAAGTGTACATAGAACAACCGCAAGGATTTGAGGTTGAAAACAAAGAGACACATGTCTGCAAACTGAAGAAGGCTCTGTATGGGTTGAAGCAAGCTCCAAGAGCTTGGTATGGAAGAATTGATAGTTTTCTGACGAGCTTGGGCTTTACTAAACGTAAAGCTGATCCTAACCTTTACTTCAAGGTTATGGATGATAAACCAGTCATATAATTGCTATATGTGGATGACTTGTTCCTGACAGGTAATGAGAAGCAAATCTCAGAGTGCAAGAAGAAGCTCGCTGCAGAATTTGAGATGAAAGACCTTGTCTTAATGCATTATTTTCTAGGTCTTGAAGTATGGTAGAGCCCAGAGGGAAATCTTCCTTAACCAAGGGAAGTATGCAATAGAAATCTTGAAAAGATTTGATATGTTGGAGTGTAAAGCCATGGCCACACCCATGGATACCAACTTGAAGTTATTATCTGATACTTCGTCAGAATTAGTGGATGTGACTCTATACAAGCAAATTATTGGGTCGTTGATGTATCTGACGAATACTAGGCCAGATATATGCTTTGCTGTGAACACCTTGAGTTAGCATCTGGTTGAGCCCAAACGTGTTTACATTGTAGCTGCAAAGCATGTGATGATGTACTTAAAAGGTACAATAGACTATGGTCTCAATTATTCTAGAGATCATGATTTCAGACTGTATGGTTATACAGACTCCGATTGGGTAGGAAGTGTCTCAAACAGGAAGAGCACTTCAGGTGGATGTTACAGTCTGGGGTCAACCATGATCTCGTGGCTAAGCAGGAAGCAGTCCAGTGTTGCTCTCAACACTGCAGAAGCATAATATATTGCAGCATGTTCTGCTAGTTGTGAAGCTATATGGATTCGGAAGTTGTTATCAGGTCTATTTGATCTGGAGTTAGATACCACAGTGATTCTATGTGATAACCAGAGTTGTATAAAGATGACTATGTTCCATGATAAGTCAAAACACATAGAAATACGATATTTCTACGTCTGTGATATGGTGCAGAAGGGAGCTATAAAGCTCCAATATGTGAGCACGGATGAGTAGGTTGCAGATGTGTTGACTAAGTCTCTGTCTCGTGTGAAGTTTGAGTACTTCCGCGACAAGCTTGGTGTAGTCCGTAAGAACTTCCCTCGAAAGGGGGAGTAGTGCTAATGATATGAATTCAATGCAGGTGGGATTGAACCCGTAATTCAGAAAGGAAGGATAGTCTTAAATGTTGATCCTTAGATTGAATCCCTAGTTTCGAAAGGAAGGATTGTCTAAGATATGAGTGTTGGACTTAATCCCGAGTTCCGAAAAGAAGGATTGCCCATGATCTCGAGTTCCGAAAGGAAGGATCACCAGTGTTGTTGGACTGAATCCATGGTTCCGAAAGGAAGGATTGTCCATGATCTCGAGTTCCGAAAGGAAGGATCACTGGAGTTGTTTGGACTTAATCCCGAGTTCCGAAAGGAAGGATTGTCCATGATCTCGAGTTCCGAAAGGAAGGATCACCAGAGTTGTTTGGAATTAATCCCGAGTTCCGAAAGGAAGGATTGTCCATGATCCTGAGTTCCGAAAGGAAGAATCACCAATGTTGTTGGACTGAATCCCTAGTTCCGAAAGGAAGGATTGTCCATGATCCCTAGTTTCGAAAGGAAGGATCACCAGTGTTGTTGGACTGAATCCCTGGTTCCGAAAGGAAGGATTGTCCATGATCCCTAGTTCCGAATGGATGGATCACCAATGTTGTTGGACTGAATCCCTGGTTCCGAAAGGAAGGATTGTCCATGATCCCTAGTTTCGAAAAGAAGGATCACCGGTGTTGTTGGACTGAATCCCTGGTTTCGAAAGGAAGGATTGTCCATGATCCCTAGTTCCAAAAGGAAGGATCACCAGTGTTGTTGGACTGAATCCCTGGTTCCGAAAGGAAGGATTGTCCATGATCCCTAGTTCCGAAAGGAAGGATTGTCCATGATCCCTAGTTCCGAAAGGAAGGATCACCAGTGTTGTTGGACTGAATCCCCGGTTTCAAAAGGAAGGATTGTCCATGGTCCCTAGTTCCGAAAGGAAGGATCATATGTGTGTTGCAGGTGATGATGATGATACTTCAGCTCTGCACTGAAGATGATGATGATGATACTTCAGCTTTGTACTGAAGATGATGATGATACTTCGGCTCTGTACTGAAGATGATGATGATACTTCGGCTCTGTACTGAAGATGATGATGATGATGATGATACTTCAGCTTTGTACTGAAGATGATGATGATGCTGATGACTTCAGTTTTGCACTGAAGATGATGATGATGTTCCAGCTCTGTGCTGCAGATGTTGATGATGTTACAGTAGCTGTTCCAGCTGTTGCTGATGATGGTGTTGAAGAACATCCAATGATTTATAGATGTACCAACCAATGTTCCAGATGATGTTGTTGATGATGCCTTCCTCCTCCCGATGATGTTGTGTAGAGACACATCTGTTCTTGCTGTTGTCAGTAGAATACCCTTCTTGTTAAGGGGGAGTGTTGAATTGATGTAACTTCAAAGTATATTCTACTTGTACTTTATTATTGTAACTCCTTCGGGGATGTTTTACCTCCGTTCGGGGATGTCATTATTACATTTGGTCATGTAAAGGTCATAAGGTTAAACCTCCATTGTAAGTGAGGTCGTTAGCACCCAAAAGAATATAATATAATGTTATATTGAGTCTTCCTAGAGAAGTTGGCCCAGTTAGGGTTAAAGGCCAGTGAAAAGTAAAGTATAAATGGAGGGAGTCTTTCCCTCATTTGTACATTCACTCACTTGTGCATTAGAGGAGAGAGAGAGATATGCGAAGGAGGAGGAGGATTGGCTTGGGTCTAGAGTTTGAGTCTTTTGTCTCTCTTATTTGTGAGGCCTATTTTTGGGCATTGTACTTTGATCATCTATATTGAGGAAGTTCTTGTTGGGTTTTCTTCCCCTTGAGGGTTTCCCAGGATATATTGTTGTGTCTTTGTGTTTGTGTATCTTTCAGAGATCCTTATCATGCTGCTATTGTGAAATTGTATTGAATGCTCATGAAATTAGAATTTAGTCTATAGTAGCATATAATCTTAACAACTGCCTAGGGGTAGGTTTGAACAAAACTCACCTCCTAAAGCCTTCCCACATGCAAGGCTTACTGGAGACCCCCTAAGAACCCCTGGCCTTCACTTTTTCCCCATAGACTCTCCAAACTTATATACACCTAGATCTAGTCATTTCCCTAGTTCAAAATCTTGAGAAACCTCATTATGTGGAATCAAAGAATGAGATTCAACATCAGGCTTTCCCTTTTCTGCCATAACTTAAATTTGATGAGGTTTATCCTCCTTGGATTCCAGGCTTTGCCTGGATCCTCCATCACCTTTTTCAATATGGTTGACCTTTGGAGATAGAGAAGAAGTCCTAACATTAGACAAAGCTCCCCCCCAAACCACACTTCCAAAACCCCCCTTCTTTTCATCTCCACATAGTTTTACCCTTGCCTTATTGGGTTTCACCTTGAATCCCTTTGTCCTACATTTTCTACTCTGGATTTCTAGCCCATATTTTCTTGCTAAATTTGGGCTTACAATGTTGATGTTTTGTAGCTCGAACAAGAACTTCCACATAGTTTTTGTGTCGAACATGCGTGAAGTCATCCATGTCAAATCTATCTTGTAATTCACGTTATTAAAGTGAAAGTCTTATATTTTGCTTATTGAGTCTAATAAAGTGCATTTTTAATGCATCGGTGATTTAGACTAATCTCAATCGTTGATCTCATCGAGAGACTAGGGTTTTGGTAGATTACGGTTACAATTAAAGTATAAAGGCAGGTCAAAGTAGAGGGTAAAGACACATTCATTATTCACAAGAAGTCAATTTTGGTTGGAAGGTGAAGAAACTCATCCGAAGAGTGAAATTAGAGGACCAAAGGGGAGCCCAGTCAACAACCAGGCAGATTTCAGCAAGCAGGAAGCAGCATGGACAGATCTGTACAGTTGTATGGATCCATATAGCAAGTCCATACAGTCATATGTATTTATACGGACTGGTCAGTACAGGTCTGCAAAGAGTCCGTACCACAGCTGGCAAGCTTCAGCTGGATTTCTTGGTTGATTGAGTGCAGTTTTCCTCAGTAAGTTTGTTGTTTATTGCAGTTGTGGAGGTTTTTTTGTAAACCTAGATCTATTAATGAAATGCTGATTTGAAGGTGTAAATCGTCTGTATTGTGTTTTTGCGTCTGCTGTTCATTTTCAGCTAAATCTGTGATTGCTGCATGTTCAGAAATATTCATTTTTGTGATTAGACATGATTAGATAAATTCAGGTCTGATTGATTTAATTAAGAGAAACATAGGACATCAGTCATCTAGGGCCTGAAAAATTTACATACAATCCACTCCTAGGTTTCTGTACCCTTGACATCTAGGCTTCTAGCACAATGAAAAGGCACACCAACATAATTTGGAATCTAGCAATGAGAAAAAGGGCCCTTTTCTAGAATTCTCTGCAACTAAATCATATCAAAGATAATGGCCGCCACAATTTGAGCAATGTGTAAAGCATTGGATTCTAGAAAACTCATATCCACTTCAAAATCACCAATTTCCTTAAAAACTTTAAACGTCTAGAATTCAAGGGGAAGATCGTGGAGTTCTACCCACACCAAATGCACATTGGTCCTTTCCATCCTCAATTAAAAAAGGACCCCAACACTTAATGGATAAGGGTGAGGAACCCCACTTGCACTGAAAATTCAAGGCTTTGTTTGCGTCTATCTCTATCCTATACATAGATTCCATCCACCCCTTGGAGAAAATGTTGAAGACAGGAGTATATCCAATCAAAGACTCCTACTCAACATGCAAGCAATCTTTCAGGGTTTCTTCACAAATAGCTCTGCCATGAAACCTCACTTCCAAAGCTTGAGTCAGTAAAAGTGCATTTTCACATCATCACCAAGCATTGGTTTGACTTGTTTTTTTAAGCTCCACGGACACCACTACATTGAACACCCACCTCTTGAATCTAGCACTTTTCCTCCTTCAATTTGTGAAAATGCTCACAGTAGATCCAAAGAGATGATGTAAACCTCACAATGAAAGAATTTAGGAATAATGGAAGAAGAATAGAGCAGTAGAACATAGATCCAAAGGAGCTCAGATAGAGGCAGAATAATTACACATGTTACATTAATCTGAACAGTGAAATAGTAAATATACAATGCTCAAGATTCGAATACACTAGGTGTGATTCGAATTAGCCTTCATGGATAGATCCATAATCAGTGGAGTGTCATCAAAGCATAACTAGGAGTCCACCTCATCATCAGTGAAGTCATCAATGCACAAGTAATAGTCAACTAGGAGTCAAACTGAGTCCAACTGAGTGTGGTAGGTGTAACTGGCACATGGAAGCACTAATGTAGTGAAGGAAGCTCAGTGGAGGGCGCATATGGAGCTAACTGGAGTCAGAATAGGCTATCTAGTCACACTGGAGGTCCATCGGAGTGATAAGGTCAGTTAAGAGTGAGTCAAGCCTAAAATCAAGGAGAGAACTCAGTTAACTGAAGATAACTGGACTGGTAGGTGAAGAAGTGCGCCTCTCACATGCAGTAGGTGAAAGGAGGGCGCACTAAGTACTAGGAGGGCTGAAACTGATCAGGAAGAAGCTCCCGGGGCTAGCTAACTGAGGGCTAGGTGCTGGGACTGATGACTGGGATGCATGCAAACCCTAGAATGCATGCAAACCCTAAAAGTGCATGCAAACCCTAAAAGACTGAAAAGCTAGTAGGACTAGGATGGAGTATAGGAATATCCTAACACAATTTACCAATCTCACTCAACTAACTTATATACTCCCGAGGAAAGCATTCGCCACCCTTAATCAGAGGATATTCAACATGCTACATAAAAATCTTCATAGTGGAATCGTAGCTGACACAGTGAAATCTCCCATAGACTGGAGAAGGCAATGATTTGAGAAAGCCTGTCGATCCTTTTGGATTGAGACATGACCTTCATGACCCCCAAAAGTTGTGTTTAGTGTGCTTTTACTACCTTTGGCCCTTTGAACTAATGAACTTGTACCACTCTCTATCCGTTGACGTTCCCAATCTGGTCATATTGCCTTTCCCTTGTGCCTCCTGCCAAGCTGGCCTTTGCACCTCTAACAACACTATCCCCCACACGTAGAATGCCTTGAGTCTACTAGTCTGTGAAGATTTGGATTCCCTCTAGAGGGTCAGACGAATAGTCTACAACATCGTTGTACATTGTCAGGTACTGTCACGAATCCCCATCTTCCTTCTGTCACATCTTAAATGAAAATAGTAAATTTGACTGCTAGTTCTCTTCTTTCATCTGGAAAGAAAGAAGAGATTTTTATCATCTGCACTTGTCAAATGTTCCTCACCTTGAAAGATAGTGAGTGCATCTTTATTTCAAGCAGAGCAAGAGGTAGATAATTTGGCTAAGAGGAGGCAAAACAGCACTTCCTACGAGGTGAGTTCAAGTTGCATTATTCCTGTTCTTTTACATAAATCTGAACATTGCTGATTTCTTTTCCACATTGGCATGCGCTCAGTCTTTCCATCAGGAAAAATAGACAACATAAGGATCCAAGACAAAACGAACCTCCAACCTGCATGATTAAAAACACAAACCGTGGTTAGGTAGAGTTTTGAAATGTGAGTTTGAGGCTTCTTTTTGGGTCATCCGCTTTTTCCAGAATCTTACATGTCAGGGGTATTGCCACTCATGAGATAATCGATCCTAAATGTAACATTATCTGCATTATAAAATATTCTTTCTTATGAAGCATTTTGGAGATTATTCTGTTCTCTAGCAGTTCAACTGAAGCAAAGTAGTTATAACTTATAAAACATTCTGGATTATATCATGTTGTTCCATCATTTCTACTCAAGTAAATTAAAGTATATTCTCTTCCCAGTATTTCAGTCCTTTGTTATGTTGACTCAGTGAGATGAGAACACAGATACTCAATTGGGGATTGGAATATGTTTGCAGCTAGTTTTCTCTATGGAAGTCACTTTCCTTCTTCTCAAATCCTTTGGAACCGCATGTGTGATCATACCTCTAAACTTAGGACAAGGTATAATTCTTCTTCTAAAGATTGCCTTAGCAGCAGAAGTCCAGTACCTGGTGTTACTATTGGTTCCAGTTTTACAATAACAAATTGAAAAAACATTCAATGGATCTTATTTTGAGACAGAATTGTTCCAATCTATCTTGGTAAGGATATTCAATATGATGCCATGTGGAATTTATTACAACCAAAATGTTTAGTGGAATTTATTTTGAGATCTAGAATCCGTCCATCTGTCCCTGTAGCTGTCTTTTGCTCTATTTAATTTTTGCCTAATACCTCGAGAATCGAGAAGTAACACTATTCTGTTTTCTAGTTGCTTTAGAGAAGTATGCGTTGTTTGAAACTTAAAACATCAACAAAAAATATAATTGTGACATACTTTTATGCTATTGCAATGAGCATTGTGTTTTGGGAATTGAAGTGATAGGCCACTTGAAATATTGAATCCTTCATATGCTGTTCCAGTTTTTGGTACTAATGTTGGGGCCAGCTTATGTCATTGGTAACATATCAGTTGTCTTATGAACAGGCTATCTTGATTCTTGGTCGAGGAGATCATCTGGAAGTACATTCATATGCTCTTTAGTCAATGGCTTCAGTATTTCAGGTATACATCATAATTGGCTTGCCTCAGCAGATTTTTCACATCCATTGGTCATGGACAAAAACAGGTTCTTCTTTATCATTTACCTCAATATATTCTCTGATTGTTCATCCCTTAATAGTTTAGGTTCTGGAAAACCCGTGGATCATAGACCCCAGTCAGTTTAAATTTCCACAGCAGCAGGTTTGCACATTGATTTATTCATAAATCTATTTCATTGAATTTTCTGGTTAGTCTTTAAATCTTATTTGTTGTCTCCACCTGTACGATTTGTATGTCTTAACTACAGAGTTGACAGTTATCTTTTAGTAATAGCAGTGCACTTCATGCATACACTCCTGTGGTTCTAATCAGAAATCTATTTTAGTGATATTCCTGGTTAATCTTTAAATCTTTTTGGTTGTATCCACTTGTACAATTTGTATTGATAACTATGAAGTTGACAGTTGTATTTTAGTAATTCCAGTGTGCTTCATGTATACATCCCCGTTGTTCTATTTGTAATCAGAATTGATATTTGCTGGTGATATTTTGAAACATCTAGTGTGTTTGAACACTGATGAGAAACAAAATCTACTGGCAGATTTGATTAACTTTATCTCAGCTGCACCCACAACCAACGAGTGTAATGAATAGTATGTTTAAAAGTTGTTTTTATGCAATCCTATCATGATGAAAAACATTGTAAAATTTGAATGACGAGAGAGGCTCTTAGCTTGTTCTAGTCTGGTTTTAGACGAGAATTTGAGAAACTTTTGACAGGAGCGAAAAGAAAACAGAATGTCTGGAATTAGAGATCTATGCCCGGTTTGACTCTTAAGAAGCATCAACAAAAAAGAACAAAAGGCAGCTTCTAAAATTTGAATGATGAGGGACACTCTTAGCTTCTTCTAGTCTGGTATTGGATGAGAAACATTTGACAAGAGAAAATGAAAGTCAAGTCTTGTGATTCTCAGTCTCCGCTGGGTGTTTTTACTGAATGAAAGTTGTTGATTTGGATAGTCTTGTGTCTAGGCGAATTTTAACAAATGATCTTCTTGCAATTCTTCAGTCACCAGAAGTTTGGTATAAGCTTGAATCAATGATGACCATATTGGCCAAGAGACTACAGTTAATCACCTGTGAATATCCATCATATTGACTGCTCCCTAGATGAAAGAAAAATAATGGAAACAAAACATGAATGATAAACAATAAATGGGCTAGAGAAAACAAGAGCAAGAGCGGGTAATGACAGACAGGAACGAGGAAATACACTCTTTGTTATTCATCTTATTAGTTTAACATGGATAAATGATTTATATTTCTGGTTTTGTCTTTTTTCCCTCTTTGAACTTTGCAAAGCTATTTGATCATGGAAGTTCCTTTTGGTTGTAGCAAGTTCTTCTGAAGCCATGCAAAATGATGTTCCTTGCATTCTAAAACGTGATCAAACCAGAGAGGACTCAGGTATAGGCAAATAACACAAGGAAACCTCTTTGCAAGTGAGACCATTCAAATGTGGTGGTAAAGCATGGATCTCGTGAGAAGGCATGCATACACTGTTACAGCATGAAGTAGCAGGTAAAGTTAAAACCCCAAAGAACACGACTAGCCCAACTGCAGCCTAGAGTTGTTACCCACTGTCACCCCGGTAACCACCTCTTTGCACTTTTAGTTGGCTCTTCTCCAACCCGAGGGGGCTTCCCTAAATAGGATTTCTAGGTTGTGGCAATGAGGGACAAGGTGATCTCGAAAACCCTAGCAAAACATGAAGTCTTTTTGTAGTATACTTTAAGGGGGTGATGGGAGGACTTTGAAAGACTATCAATCCCTGGGGCATATGGAGTCTCGGGATGATTCCCCTTTAGACCTTGAAGTGTATGTGTTTGGCTGGAACCTCTACAACAAAGCAAGACAAGCCCCTACCCCAAAGCTATTGAAGCTTCATGCTAATTCCCACTAAGGACGGGTGACATTTAAGACCCACTCCTCCAACCTATATCTTGCTTGTACTCTAACCTATGCAAGCATATGATTCAGGATTCCTCCTAAGATTTCTAGCCCACAATACAAGGCACAAGGCTAAACCAAAAAATATTAAATTCCACTTGAGCAAGACTGCCCCTCAAAGTGATCTAGAAATATAAGTTTTACATTGGCAGAATATAGCATGTTACCTCGGCATTGGATCCATCAAGTAAAAAACCCAAGAGAAGAAAGTTCTTTCACTTCAAATGCTCCATAAGATATAACAATTAGTCTGTTCACTCCACATTGCCACAATGAGGAAGGAGTGAGTTGAGCCACCCTCCTTTTAGACAAAACTCAAGAAACTCTAGGAGGATAAGAGAGGAAGACAAGGGAAGGAGACCAAGCTGCTAGATTTATTAGGGTTTAGTGTCGACTATCTTATCAAGGTTGTAGAGTAATTAGGGGAAATCAATAATGGTTCAAGAAGAAGTAGGAAGGAACAATAAATTTACAAATGATGATGGAAGATGGAGGAGAAAGAGCTCCTTTCCCTTGAAGATCAGTGTAGAAGTTATGGTCCTCATCAACGCCCTCTTGAGAAGAATGATCTTGCTTCATCTTCAATGGTGCAATGATTGCCTCTTAAGATTGCTAGGCCACAATACAAGCTATAAGGCTAAAGTTAAACCACAATAAAATTCCACTTGAGCATGACTACCTCTCAAAGTGATCTAGAAAAATAAGTTTGACAATGGCATAAGATAGAATGTTACCTCGGCACTGGATCCATAAATAAAAACCCCAAGAGAAGAAAATCCTTTCACTTCAAATGCTCCATAATATATAACTATTAGGCTCCAAAGAGAAATATCTCATAATTCAACCATGCCAAATGAATGAGAAGGCCAACCCTGATATGGGTTGTAGCCTTATCTCATTTTACAATAAAATAACATTATTTTCCTAGATGTAGCCTACGGTAGAGTAAACAAATAATAAAACCTTAACAACTCCAACAAAATCCTAACTAAATGCTTAAAGTAATTAATGGTGGTAAACAACAAGTACAATGTCTCCATCAAAAGAAAATCATTAAAAGAGGTTCACATGCCATGTCACATGCTCAAAGATACATAAGGCTCAATTTAGCACAAATATTCCTCATTTAACCAACTCAAACAAAGTGGTTAGATCCTCAATAAAATATTACAGCCCCTCTAACAACTTCAAAAGATAAGTTTAGAAAGTAGCCATTCTCAAAAAGAGTTTGCCCAAACTCCATCAAACACATGAAAGGCCCCCCCAAATATCTTTTAAAAGCTCCTTTAAATGAGCATTCCAATGAAACAACGATAACAAAGTGGCCCGTGAACAAAGTTCCATGAACAAATGCCTTTGTCCAAACCTACACATCATCGATTTGGACCCTTGAGCAATGCACAAGCATCTACGAAAGCATATGAATAAAAAGGGTTCATCCTCCACGATTGTCAGCTCCATCTTATTGATTAAATCACACCTTGCATTTTTTTTTGTAAAGCTTCAGGCTCCCGTCCTCATGAACCATCATTTGATCTTGTGGTGGCTATATTATTTTTGCCCTATTCCTCGATGCTTATATTTCTACGACATGGGCATACTACTGTTGCTTTTTTGCGGGTTACATATTGCACTCAAAGTATGTGAGGTTAAATCATAGTTTGAGCTTTGACTACAGTGGGATTGCATCAAAAACATGCTTTGTGTGCACATGTATCCTGTTCTTTGCGTACTGAGACTTGGGGCCGCAATATTCTGCCAAGAAGAATATCTAAAGATGGATTTGATCTCAAGGTTGCGGTGAAAGAGGTGCACAGATTCGACAATTGTATTCGCTGTTGATCAAAATTCCAATATTATTTCTTTTGGGTGCATCTAATCTCTTCAATTATCAAGCTGGGTCATAGTCCAGGTGGGGTGCATCAGTTAAGCAATCAGTTTGATGAACTGCAGAAGTTTCCTCACACATGAACTCGTGTTCTGGGTATTTTTAGCTTCAAGAATTTGAACACAAGTTCCTCACTTGCCAGTTTTTGTCACTAAATCTACCCCAATCATGTTAGTTGACATAACCTCTATGATGATATGGTTGTTTTCCTCTTAATGTTGGTGGACATGCTTAGACTAGTCTTCACTTTTGTTAATACCTTAAAGAACCCTCCAGAAATAGCAGAAAAGTCTGCCATAAGTGTTGTTGCATGATGTGAAGAGGTAATAGTTGTCCAAAGATTTTTGCCTATTGCATCTCTAAAACCTGCTGTTGTGCATCAAAGTGCTAGAAATGCTGATTATTGCTGACCTAGAAAGACAATGCCACAACTCAAATTTCCATAAGTTCATATTTGGTCTATTATGCCCTAGATTCTCTACAGTGCACCTTACCAGATGTGCCAACGAGGGGGTCTTTTTTGCCATTGTAAAAATCCAAATTGGGTCTTGTTTATGTAAAAGTGTTGGTCTAGCGGGGCTCATGACCCTTGGTCTGTTCATGGGAGGTCCTCTTGGTTCTCATTTCAAGGAATGCTGACCTTGTGGCTTTGCTAACTACCCCTTGATGGGTGGAAGTCTCTCATCATGTTGGGCATTTATGCCCTAGGTGGGTGTTCTGGTGCACCATGGGATGAATCCCATGGTTTTGGGCTTCTAACCACATTTGTTGAGAGCAAACAACAAATGTTGGGGTTAGATGGGGCATGATGTTCTCCTTCCAAGCTCAACTCATCCTCAAGTTGAAGCATTTCATCATTTTTTATCATTATTTTATTTTTTACTAGGTTTAGTCCTTGGATTGTGGGTGACAAACCCTAGAAAAATATTAAAAGTAATTTTAAAGACAAATTAGGTAGGTCAACTTAGAGGAGGGAAAAGTTGTCTTTTTTGAGAAGGCATGTCTTTTTTCATATAAATAAGACATCCTCCTCTCATTTGTAAGCAAGATCATGGGATCAATATGACTAAAACAAAGCATGATAAGCATAGACCATAAATAAATAATAATAATAATAATAAAACTTTAATAAATATGTTTATGATTTATTCAAGTGGTGTGCACCTCCTTCTTGGCAATTTCTAGGGATTTTAAGGAGCAAAGTTTGATGTTTAAGGTTTCTTAACAATCTCCCAAGGCTATTCCAAGGTGAAAGAATTCTCGAGGCATTTTTCTCTTTTTCTTTTTCTCTCAATTGTGGTAAGGTCGCAAATCTCTCGTCTTGCATTGTTGAAGGCATCCAAGTAGGGGTAATTTAGGTTTTATGCATAATAACTTGGTCTTGTTAGTGAGACATCCCTCTTGAAGGGTCTCTCTTGTTTGGGCCTTGGCATCTTGTTTCCCCTAATTGGGTCAAAGGTTGACACAACCTAGGGTTTCTTAGCCTTGCACTAGTTTTTTCAAATATTGTATTGCCAATTCTTGGAGAAACATTGACCTTGATTTGTTGTTGCTTGGTGGATTAATATGTAGGTCTATTTTCCATCTCTTCAATATTGCAAATTTTTACAAAATTCCTTTTATTATATTATTGGAAAAAATACAAAAAATAAAAAATATAAAAACCCTAAAAAACAAATGTTTTGAGAAATCCAAAAAATATTTATTTTTGTGCCATTGCAATACTTTTACTTGTTCAATTCCGAAATAGATATTGCTGCTGTAAATTTTTGAAGTTGCTATATTGTCGAAAAATCCATAAAAAGTGAAAAAATTCCATTAAAAAGTTGTTTTGTAGCTCAAAAGGGGTGATGTCAGCTCTAGGGAGCGTGATGTCATCTTCTAAAGGCTTCTACATCCTTGTTGCAGGTTTGGTATAATTGTTTTGTAGGTCCATTTGATAGGAAGATCAAACCCTAGCGGTTGTAAGGAGTTACTACTTTATCTCCAAGTCTTGGTTGTTGATCCTAGGGGGTTTTGAAGTGCCAATTCAAGTCTTTCATCCATTATTGCAGGTTATTATAGATCTGATGGGGAAATTAGTTTGGAATCCCCTCATCCATCTTTCAAAACAAGTGTGCCCTAGGGGGATTTTGTCTCGAATCCCCTCGTCCTTCTGTCAAAACAAGTGTGCCCTAGGGTGATTGAGTCTCCTTTGGTTGGTGATCGCCGCGAGGTACCTTTTGTGGTGTTTCCATGGTCTAATTTGGGTTTTCTTGCAAGTTTATGTTTTTACTGCAAAAAATTGATTCATCTTATTGTCCAACCAGTACCTAGTTTTATTGCTCCTAAACCTTCCTAGTCATCAAGTATATTGAATATCTTGTTGACTCCACCAAGGCACTAATCTACTAACTTAGTGGGAAGATCTTGTAGAGATAGAGTTGTTCTCATTGCATATCTTACATGTCTATTTCTACTTGTATTTGGGAAGCCTCGTGTGGCCTAAAGAACGAGGAGAGTGCACTAAGGTGACAGTGGGTGCATCTTCTGAAAAGTTGTCAATCTTAGCACCGTCCTTTGTGACATAACCTAAAGGGTGCTAATTTGTTAGGTAGCATGTGGATTTGCTGGATATCATATTGTTTACTGTTTCTACTTTAGGTGAAAAACAAGTCATCTTTGCCATGGATAAATATCATTTGACCAACTATCAATTATATTTTTCCAAAATTCTAGTATCACAAGAGTGAGGTCAAAATCATAGAAGTCTCGCATTGTCGTCTTAAGAATCAGATTATCCCATATCAGGGAAATCAAACACACAAAGAGACCAAGTAATTGCTTGAAACAGCGATTGTATTTGTCCTGCATTGTCGCCTTAATGATCATATTATCCCATATCATGGAAATCAAACACACAAAGGGACCAAATAATAGCTTGAAAGAGCTATTGTAATAAATATCATATAGATGAGAAAGAAAAAGCTTTCTTATAAAGGTTTACAATGAGGTCGAGTTATTCCACTTTATGCATGTGGGATGGATGGATAAAAGTAATAAAGCAACTTAAACATAAAAACATGAAATAAACTAAAATCATAAGTGATCCAAAAAAATATGCTCAAAAAATCGTTATTTTTTGGAAAAAAACCACCCAAGCATTTTGTTTGCGGCTTAGAAAAGGTGATTTGAGGTTTTCTTTTGTCATTTTCTTGTGCAGGTTGGAGGAGGGAGAAGGGCTTGTGTAGACCATCAACCATTGTGGAGGCAACCAAATATTCCAAGTTTATTGATATATTGTCTACGGTATACTTGTTCGATATACTGATATATTTTCTAAGTATAGGATGGAGACTGTGATGCCTATCATGGAGGAGGCACCTGCATGGTTAGATCCATAGGAGGAGCAACATGAGGGGCAAGAGGAGGAGGGGTAGGAGTAGGTTAGAGACTTCATGGAGGGTGATGTGTTAGCATCGGCATCATCTTTTACATCGATTGATGTAGCTATTCCTCGACCCATCAGTCACCGTCAAAATATTAGATGTAGAGCCATGGCCTTCTACTACTAGTGCTAGGGGTAGGCTTGGCAAATATTTTCCTATAAAAGGGGGAGATGGCATTGATATTAGATAGCTGGCTGTTAGTTTTGTGACTTTTGTCATTGTTAATCTACCTCAAATACATTTATATATGTGATGTCATTTTGTATTTGTTATCCCTTTCGAGTCCTTGATTGGACAACTATTAGGTTTTAGGATTCAGTATCAAGTTTGATGTATCATTTTTTATTTGGCATGACTACATGATATATATTAGTATTTTCTCCATATTTATGTTCCGATGTTGTTGTTGCTTTATATGTTTAAACTTTTGAAAAAATAAATATATTTTGTATTTTTTAATATTTTCCGTGGTTTGATGATTTTTTTCGCCATTGTTGTTGAAAAGATGTTTTCTGGACCCTTGTCGATTTTTTATTGATGCCGACATTATCTACACTGTTAACTCCCCTTGATTGTCGTAGATTAGGGGTGTATCTTCATATCATGAAGCATCCTCGTGGGCCAAATTACCTCACATGCTCCTTTCATTGTTCCGCGATATTTTGCTTTTGTCGATGAAAGGGCTACTGCCTATTGGTTCTTACTGGTCCATGCCTGCTGCTTCTTGTTGGTCCACGTGATTGCACCTTTGCAAAGGTTGAATACATATCCATAGGTTGATTTTTTGTCATACATGCAACCTGCTCAATCTAGATCTCTATATCCACATAACCTGAGATCTTTGCTTTTGCTGTAGGAAAGGCCAAAGTCAAGTGTTCCTTTCACATATCTCGAAACTTGCTTTGCTACAGTCCAATGCTTTGCTTTTGGTGTTGTCATCAATTTGGAATGAAGCTCACAACATAACTCAAATAAGGCCTAGCAGTTGTAAGGTATATCAAGCTACCTACTAGTTTCCTCTATATTGGCTCATTCATTGCCTTAGAGTTGGTCTTGCCTAAAATTTTTACAGTCCAATGCTTTGCTTTTGGTGCTATCATCAGTTTGGAATGAAGCTCACAACATAACTCAAATCAGGCCTAGCGGTTGTAAGGTATATCAAGCTACCCACTAGTTTCCTCTAGACTGACTCATTCATTGCCTTAGAGTCGGTCATGGCTAAAAGTTTTATCTCTTTCTCCATAGGTGTAGATGAGATTTTGCAATCTGCCATTCTAAATTTATCAAGCAAACTCTTGGCATATTTTGTTTTTGAGAAAAAATGATGCTACCTATTTGCCTAACTTCACCTATACAATAATGTAGGAGGCCTGGATTAGTCATATCAAAATCTTTACTCATGTTTTATTTTTATCTGTTCAATCATGTTTGCCTCGCTACCTGTGATGATGATGTCATCTACATAAATAACTAGTAGGATGATATCATTACCATTGCTTTTGACTTATAAGTTGGCATCTGAAGGACTCCGTTTGAACCTCTGCTCAACTAAGTACCTTCCAATCTTGATGTACCATGCCTTGGGTGCCTGCTGTAGGTCATATAGCACCTTCTTTAACCTGCAAGCAAAGTGCTCTTTCCCTAAAATCTCAAATCCTTGTGGTTGATACATATAGACTTCTTCCTCCAAATCTTCGTTAAGGAAGACTCCTCACGTCCATCCGATGGACCTTCCATCCACATTGTGCTTCCATGGCTAGAACAAGATGGATGGTGCTCAATATGCTGTAGGGGTAAAGGTCTCCTCATAACCAATGCCCTCTTGCTTTGAGAACCCTTTAGCTACCGATCGTGCTTTGTACTTGTCAAGAGATCCATCTGTCTTTTACTTGATCTTGTACACCCATTTGCAGCCGTTGTACACCCATTTGCACCAATGGGCTTCTTCCCTAGTGGAAGTGCTTTGAGATCCCAAGTTTGATTTTTCATCAAATTTTCATGTTCAACAGTCATGGCCTTCTCCCATTCAGGTTTCCCCAAAGCTTCATCGAACGCTTGTGGCTCGAATACTTCTTGATCATTGGCCATAAGAGCAAAGTTGATCGCGTTGGCTTTCTGTTTGCTCTTTCCCAACTAGGGAGATAGCAAACAAGCACCCAAGTGGTGGTGGCTCAACACCATTGGAGATCTTCAAGCAGCAGGAATGATCGAGGGATGATCATCACGAGGAAGCTATAACAAGAATGATGGTGCTCATCTTTGTTGTAGGGGAAATGGTCTCCTCATAATCAATGCCCTCTTGTTGAGAGAACCCTTTAGCTACCAACCGTGCTTTGTACTTGTCAAGTGATCCATCATCCTTGTACTTGACCTTGTACACACATTTGCAGTCAATGCTATTCTTCCCTGGTGGATGTCATGTGAGATCCCAAGTCTGATTTTTCATCAAGCTTTCATGTTCAACAGTCATGGCCTTCTCCCATTCAGGTCTCCCTTTAGCTTCATCGAACACTTGTGGCTCAAATACTTCTTGAAAATTGGCCATAAGAGCAAAGTTGACTGTGTTGGGTTGAGCAAAGAGAATATTGCATATTTCGAGGTCCAGACGTAAGGAACCCTCTTGATCAATGTTGTAACAATTGCATAGACTATGGAAGTTTTTTATTGGAATTAACTTCTACATACAGGTGGCCGTAGAATCTTAAAAGAGGATTAGTGTCACTTGCAAAGGGTATTAATCACTATCAATACAACTCATCCATAATATGATACTTTTACCCTTGTTATCACACAACTTGTAGTTCTCCCTAAAGGTTATCCTATCCAGGACAGTAGAAGCAATGGACACCTAAAGAGGTGACCCAAGAGATGCCACGGTTCCTAATATGATTGGTTGTCACGCTAACCGAGGCACTCTTCACTTTAGATCAAGCCTAAGCAAGACCAAGGGGGAGACCCTAGCTAACCTATGAAGGCTAGGGAACCCACTCAAGACCTCTTAGGGAAATGTGAAAGTGAAAAATGAAGGGATCAAGAGTGATTAGATCTAGATCTAGAATGGATAAGTGGACCTAAGGAATTAGGGCTTGGTTGAAGAGGCTTAAGAGATGGACAAATGTTCAACCAATGAAAGACAAGGCCACTTATAGGTTTATATTAGTAGATCTAGATAGATCTAATGCCAAGTAAAGATATCCAACTAGGGCCCACCCTTAAAATGAGGAAAATGACCAAAATAGGGCCCACAAGGTGAAGATCAAGATTAAATGGCACTAGAGGGTTTGCTATTGAATGGATCTAGTGATTTGACAGGGAACAAGCAATACCCACAATGTAGATCTAACAAAATCCCACCTAACCAACGAGTGCGACCTCCCTTGGAGAGGCCCAATGCCTTAGATCAGGGGGTAAATGGAGTCGGATGCCCACCAAACTTTAGATCGGGAATGAGTTAATTAAGATTTAGGTGGGTTTTAATTAGATCTACATCGTGGAAGCACTCAACGATTGCCAGGTGTTGAAAGCCATCTCTCTGTCAATCTCATCAGTAGCGTACTCATCTATGTCCATAGAGGAGCAAGAAGTGCAAACAACTTGATCATCCCTTATGCACAAGTCTTGGTGATCTGATGGCACAGATTTGACTCCTGCAACTGCATATCTGAGGCCCAACTGAGATCACTGCACAGATTTGGTATACAGCTCGCAGATCTAAGTGTGATTGCTCTCCCCGACCCTTACCAGGGCTCTGATACCATGTAAATTTTAATCCAGAGATCGCTACTCCCTCTGGATAGCCCTGAGATCTCAAGCGGTTTGAGTCTTGTAAATCAATAATACTGTAATGAAATAAAACTCAACAACTGTAGATCTCTTTACAACATTAAAGACATGCAATCACACATATAACACTGCATATACCCTGGAAACCCCAAACGGGGAAAACCAACAATTATGTCGGGCTTTCTTCTATCTCGATCCCAGAGCAATATGTGAAAAGAATAGATACAACAAGTTACTTCAGATGTAACTCAGAATCATGAACGGATCAAACCCTAGATCTGCATGCATCAGCCGATGCATGCACTGAGGATGCGTGCCCTAACTGTCAATCTGGATCTGAGTCACTATGCAGGTAGCTTTGACTGTACTGTACTGCCTCTCTCAACTCTCTGCTCTGATCTGCTCTGCAACAGAAGAAGGCCGACTACTGAATGCGTCCTCCTTTGCATGATAAGTGCGCCCTCCCTCAAGTCAATAACTGCTCGTACGAAACTAGATCTCAACAGATCTGAGCTCTGATCGTCATAGACCTTTCTCACTCATTGAAACAAGGCTACTCTGAAAGTCTCAGACACTCAATCGATCGACTAGATGCTGAACGAGCTTCTCTCTCCTCAAAGAATGCGCCCTCCTTCCCAAGGAAAGTCGCCCACCTCTCAATTGGATCTATCTCAGATCAGTTGGCTCGGTAATCATGACAGACACCTTCTGTCTCCTTATATCAACTTACTGAAAAATTAGGTTTACCAAAAACCTAAAAGTCAGTGCATGCAAAACTCACTTTTGCATGCTTATGTGCATGCAAAACTTTTCATGCCCTCCTCAGAATGACTTTCCTGGTTAACTTTTTAACAAATTCTAACTTCATGAGCATTTAATACATTTTCACAATAGCAGCATAACAAGGATCTTTGAAAGATGCACAATCACAAAGTACACAACAATATATCCTGGGAAACCCTCAAGGGGAAGAAAACCAAGCAAGAACTTCCTCAATATAGATTACCAAAGTACAATGCCCAAAAATAAGTCTCATAAAGAAGAGAGACAAAAACTCAAACTCTAGAGCCAAGCCAATCCTCCTCCCCCTTCACAAACTTCCTCTCTCCTCTATTGCGCAATGCATGAGTGAGTGAATGGTACAAATGAAGGAAAGACTCCTTCTATTTATACTTTACTTTTCACTTGGAAAATAACCTAACTAGGTCAACCTCATTAACTTAGCTGGGCTGACCTTTCTAGAAAGACTCAAATAATATTTATATTACATTCTTTTGGGTTCTAACGACTCGACTTACAATGGAGGTTTTACTTTTACCTCATGACTTTTACATGACCAAATATAATAATGACATCCCCGAACGGAGGTAAGACATCTCCGACGGAGTTACAATAATTAAGTACAAGTAGAATATTCTTCGAAGTTACATTAATTCAACATTTATAAAAGATTCTTGGGGATTTCTAGATATACCACTTGGAAAAATCGACACAATACACCTATTCGATTGGAATCAAATAAATTTTGCCCCTATTGTTACAAGCATATCATTCATAGAGAGGTAAAAAAAGAGATTAAACGTACTACTACCCAAGGATAGGAATAGATCACATATATAAAATGGAATGGTATTTCAACAAGATCTTTAATGGAACGATATTTTTGAAAGATTTTCAATAAATAGTATTCAAAAGGTTCTTGAAGCAAACTATGGATAAACCCAAGCGATCTTTTCGTAGACATTTGACATCAATTGGGTTGGAAGATGAATCGATTATAAAATTATGAGCCTAATTAGTCGATTTATTAGTGAGCAAGGAAAAATATTATCGAGTCAAGTGAATAGATTAACCTCAAAACAACAACGCCTAATGACTAACACTATTAGACGGGCTTGTATTCTATCTTTGTTACCTTTTCTTTATAATGAAAACTAATTTTATCCATGGAAATAAACCTACTCCTTAATCAAATCAAAGTTGGGTATATGTTCGATAAAGATACAAATCTTTAGTCGATTGTCGAAAAAGTCGATAGGATTTCATTCTTGGAAAAGAATTGGATTGAATTATTTTCGTTTCGTTCATTTCCATTCAAATATTGATTTTTTTTGAAATGTTTCGACCTTTCAGGAGGGACTTCTTCTCGGTTAGTCATTTGTTTGGTACATTGAGAATAACACTGATTCTTCTTATTTAGAAAAGAAAAGTTCCAAAGGCTTTTGCTACTGCAACCTTCCCAACCATAATTCCCTTTGGATAGGCATCTTCTAGGTAGGCAAGGGCCGAGACCTTGTACTAAGAATGAGAAAATATCATGGTTTTCATCGTTTCTATGGTTCTTTCTCCAATAGTAAGGTATTCTCTATATGCCCGAGCCTCTTATTCATTTCCGAAATATGAGATGAGTATGTCATTGGTAACTTGTACGTTTTACAATCTCCAGCTCTAGTCTTGAATCATCAAGTAATAAATACTCATTACAAGAGCTATTCATACAGTAACGATATGTAATTCTGGGGTTGGCCAGGTAGTTTGCCTTGTTGTTTCATTCTCGCAACAATTTGAGCATAAACTTTATGCTTCTTAAATTTGAATGATATCCCCGCTCAATGGATTGACCATTCGCTACCAATGAGTAATTGCTTTTCACCCCACATTAATGTGATTGGATTTGCACCAATGGAAACCATAAATTTCACCCCCCGGTAAGGTGAGATGATGGATCTATACTTGGTTACAACAAGAACATTCTTCTGTAATTTCGTTGTAAGAATTTTCAAGTCTGTTTTAGTTTTCAAACCACTCTTAGAGAGATTCACCTTTCCAATCATTCTTCCTATTTGACAAATTTAATGCTTTTCTGGAGGCTTTGTATTCTTATCTCGACTGCAATTTTCATAAGCAACCATAGAGCGTAAAACTCAGCTCTATTATCTGTGCCTGAATCTGCTGCAAATTTGAAAGAAATGAATGATTTTACCATTTAAATAAAATTCCTCGAGCTCCACAAATACCTATGGTTGTTTGACATGCACCGTCGAAGAAACGCCAGGATTTGTTTTAATTGCTTTCTGGTTCCTTCAGGATTCTTGGAGGTTTAGGATTTTCAGGTTTCCATGACCCTTCACAAGCATCTCTTATTTGGTGGCACATGTGTACAGGAGAAATCTCAGTTGGAATATCATACTATTTCTTTTGAGCCCAACCCCATATTAGTTGTTGCAAAGCTTGGCAAAGCCTTATGAGCTGCCTACTGTCTTATCCTTGTACCATTTTTCAAACTATGTTAATAGAGATGCCCCTTTCCATTCATTCTTTCCATTTGACAAATTTAGTGTTGCTATCCATATTCCAAACCTCCCTAGAATACGCTTTTGCATAAAATGTATCTTGTTGCAGGACCATGCCGATTTCTGTTATGCCTATTATCCCAGGTTAGAATTATGTTTGACAGGGCAGGCCAAAGGAAAATTCTAGTTTTGCGAGTGTTACCCCTCAAAATTCCTTTGATTTTGAGATTTATTTCCAGTTGTATGAAGGACACCCTCTAGGAGTTATTCTCAGTTTTTGAAACGACATATTTCGAATATGCCTCCTGCAGACATTTTCGGCAGGGTTGAGGATGTCTAGTTGTTCCGAAAATGATCAGCTGAAGGATATGGGTTTAATGAGTGATTCTGAAATAGATTTCTATTCTGTGGACTGCCAACCCACTAGAAAGGTATGGAAGGATCATTGCTATGGCAGGTAAATCATTCTGGACTGAGGATTGTGCTTATTTTGTAGGTGAAGCAAAGGGGGCAATGCAAATTTTTGAAGTTGCTGAATGTCGATGTTCTAAAGAGGTTTGCATCACGTTATTTCCAGAAGTATCTCGGTTTAATTGTGTTGTCGAAGTTAGCCAAACAATCAGTCCTGAAAGAGCTAGTTCAAGTAAGGGTTGAGGGTGGCTCTTCCAGTAGATAAGGGCTCCATACAAGAACCTATTGGTGCATTCAGAATTGACAATTTTTCATATGAGAGCATATGTATACTGAGGATCCAAGGCCTATAGAAGATGACAGACCATCTTACAAGTCGAGATATGTCCATTCCAACGATACTTCCAGTTGGGCCTTCCTGTAAATTTGTCAAAGGCAGTTCGTTTCAAGTTCGGTCCTTCTAGGTCATCAACTGAGCTTACCTATCAAATGATTAATAGGCTTATGCCAAGTGATTGATCTACATATGAAGATTATGTTTGGGCATATATATTACCTAAGTTCATGACGCAGAAGGAGGATAGATTACAAACATTGAAACTTCCAGCGTCGGTTTTGTGCATTCGGGGAATATTGAAGATTGAACTGCTGGGTAGAGTTTAGAAGCAGTTCCATGGATGGTGTAAGAATTTGGCAAAGTTTTTGAGAAGCATAAAGTTGAGGGCGTGGAGGATCATTGCTGTCGGAACTTGGCTGTAGGTATGGACCTAAGAGTTGAAGCTAGCCTTATAGATGCGAGCACTCTTCTTGCTGCCAAACCATTTCCAGATCTACAAGTCTTCTTTGTGGTTCCTCTAGCATATTTCCATTTCTTTGGCTCCAAGTTTGTCATTTAAGTAAGTTCTTTTCTTGACCTCTCTGTAAGTAGGATTATAATCTCGATAAGGGTAGTTTTGGATTTGGGTTATAAAACTCTATTGTGTAATGGGCAGTGAGCTATAATGATATGGGACCGTCTATGTTATTCTGTGAGTAAAGTTTTTTTCAATAATATATATATATATCGTTGTCATTATAATCATCATAATATGATCATTGTACATCATCATCATCACTTGACACGACTATCTAATATCATCAATCATACATGTCACATGATACTATGCAAACTCTAATTTTTTTACAAAGGGAAACCTACTATCATATTCATAATTCATCATCATGTTCATCCTTTCCAAAACTAGTAACATTGTTGTCATGTCCACTAGAAGATGCAATTGTTGGTGCCTCCTCATCAAACAAATTAAGATGAGACATGGCACTCAATGCCATATCTAAGTCAACCAACTCTAATTCTAGATCCCATAGTTTGGTGGGCCTTGATTTGTATTCATCCTTTTGGTGTGATAGAAGGTGAAGGTTAGAGTGAACACACACAAGTCCCTCAGCCTTCTTGGCTCTTTAACTTAAGAGCATCTCTTCTCTACCCATCACAAGATAAAAGTATGTCATCGACAAAGAGAAGATGGGACAAAAATAGAGATTTCCGTAACTTAATACCTTTAAAGGTTTCGATCTTTCTTGCCTCTAGGAGTGTCCTGCTCAATTTCTATGCTACAATTAGGAACAAGAGTGGGGATAAAGGTCACGCATACTCGTGATCCCTTCATGGTCTTAAAAACTCAAATTTGAACCGTTGATAAGAACAATAAAAGACACTGTGGATACACAACATATCATCCATTTCACAAAATGAACACAAACCCCAAGTGGATAAGCATCAATCTCAAATACAACCAACTTACTCGGTCATAAGCCATGGGCATGCCCAATTTCACCACCATAGCTAATAGTTTTTTGGTGTGGATAAAATGTAGCACTTCTTGGTCTACCCCTATTGCCTCAAGAATTTCCCTCCCCAGTAGGAACCCAAACTACTCTTTTTATATAGACTTAGATAGTAGCTTTTCACTTGTAATGCTTTTATCTTAGCTATAATCTTATATATACAAATGCATAAAGAAATGGCTATGTACTTCTCGAAAGAGCTTGGATTATCTATCTTTGGAATGAGAGCATTGGAAGTGGAGCTAAAAGTAGCTAGCATCTTCCTAGTTGATCGAGACTCTTCAATAACCCTTAGCAAATCATCCTCGATAATTGTAGAACATCTTAGAAAAATTTAGTTCTCCACCCATTTGACCCAAAAAATTTGTCCTTCTCGAAACTATGCTTCACTTGTAGGAGCTCATCTTTTGAGACTTCCTTTAATAGTCTCGCATTATCCCTCTTCTTCTCCAAAATTAGGAAAAATGAAGTCATTCTTACCAACTTACCTGTTGAAGCCCTACTATCTTTTTTATAAATGCCTTCAAAGTAATCCACCCTGTGCTTAGTAATATCTTGAAAACATGTAGTTGAAGAACCATCATCCTTTCTGATCTCCCATTTAGTATTCATTCACATTTTTTTGATGATTAGCATATTCATGGAAATATTTGGTATTCTCGTCACCTTTTGAGAGCCCTAAAGCCCTCTCGAATTTCCTTTTTTATTGTTCGAAACCCTCACTTGGAATTTAAAGGCTTCATCAAAATATCTTGCAGTCTCCTTGTTATTTAGAGCCTCTAGTTGGATTTCTAAAGAGATAAGATCCTAATCATCCTTAACCCTCTTTTGGTGGGCCCATTTTGCAATTGTTTGTTTTATCCTTTACAAATTTGATTCAAATTGAATACTGGTAGATTCCCTAAGTGAGCCATTAAAAGGAACCCACTTCTCTTAATTAATGGAATAAATTCTCCTCCAACCGAGCTAGATTGAATTTGGAAGGCCTAGGGTGTTTTCTTCCTTTCTTTGCTAACTCCAGAAAAACCAAGAAATGATCAGAATCTTCCCCTAGTGCTTAAACTTGATATGACTGGTCATAATAGCTTCAGAAAGTAAAATGCTATCAGTTCTCTTAGCAATTCTATCAACACCTACATCAAATTTTTTATAGGAAAAAGTTTGACAGGTTCCACATCTAATTGACTTTTTCCAATTTTCAAAGAAATAGTTTCACAAAGTGTCATGAGTTTTAGGTCCCTAGATTGTAGCTCTACTCATGGTGAAATTTAGATTCCCTCCGAATATAATATTCCCTTGCCTCAACAAACCCATTGTAAAGATTTTGTCCCAATATCCCACTATGTTTGCATAAGGCCCATAAATATTTAGAATTGCAAATTCCTCTCCTGGTTCTTGAGAAAGAAAGACAACAACTTTACTTGATCCAAAATACTCTAACGAGCATTTGTTTTAATGGAAAGAAGTGGAGCAATATACTCTAAAATGGGAACATAAAATATATGAAGTTTGCCATACATGAACTCATCCATCTTGGATGGATGGTATTCGTAGGGGAGGTTTTTAACCTATTTGGAAATAGAGCTTTAGATGGATCAAAGATCCATGTAAAAGATCCTTCAATTATTTGAGTTAATAATGTAACAAATCACACTTTTAATTCTAACTATACATGGCACGATCCGATTGTAACATACAGATTGATCTTTTGTCCAACCGATAGGTAGATGGGGAGTTACCAATCTCTATTGAAAGTTTCTATCCATCATTATCTCGTTTTCATCATTACATGAATCTTCATCTAAAAAGGTAAAAAGTAATTGTGTAATAATGAAAAGTTATGATGTAAAAGTAAAGGGTTGTTACTTTTTGGTATTGGACCCTTACATACTATTTAAAATGAATTATTTGGTTGGAGAGGGACATTGGAGGATGTTTTCCACAAGGAAGAGAGTGGGGTTATGGGAGAGGCCATGTACGAGAGGTGTATTTTTCCATGTTGGGCACATGTGGGGGTTACCACGTATATGAGGTTAGGGTGAGCTCAAGACCTGACATGTCGTGCGAAGCAACCACGGGATTTTCCTCTATTTCGAGTGAGCTAGTGTACCCTTAGATAAGTATTTGGTGCTTGCATTGTTCTTAAAATAAATATTGAGAATATAAATATCATATGAATAAAATAAATAATAACTAATAAGTGAATATGCATGTTTATATTTACGAAAATATTATTTATCTCTTTTTCTTCCGAGTGAATAAAAATGGTTATAATTATTAAATAAGTGAGAAATACTTAAACATGGAAAACAAAGGGTGACAGGTACTTCTGCATAGGCTAAGTGTTTGGCATGCAGGTGTCATCCAGGAGACCTCTCAAACTTAGGAGTTTCACTTTAGTTAAGTGAATTATTAAAGTGAATGTTATTTTGTAATTACTTTATGTAAAGTGAGGGCCCATGGTATTTGGTGGTCCATGGTATTGGCCCCAAGTATTTGGATATTGTAATAGTATAAAAGGCAACCTAAGTGAGAGGAAGGAGAGAGAACAAAGACAATAGTCACACAGTAGTTGGAGGACATTCAATGAAGTGTGCTGGGCAAGGTTCGAGGCTTGGATCAAGGGGCAGTGAGAGTTAGTAATCAGCAAGATCGAAGGACTGATCTTGAGGTTTGATAGCTTTTGTCATTGTATTTTCCTCAGTGGGCCATTTTCCTAGGGAGAGAGCACGAGGGTTCTGTTGGTTGGTTTTTCCCCAGCTGGGGGTTTCCAGGGTAAATCCATTGTTAAATGTGTGATTGGTTTCTTGAGTTTTTCCATTGCATTTTTGTTGTAGATCTAGTGTAATACTTGTGTAGATTTTTCGAGCTGATAAATTGGGTCTAGATCTAAGAAAATCAACATGGTATTAGAGCCAGCTTCGGTTTGAAGTAAATCACATTTGATGGGTTGGCAAGATTTACGAGAGGAAGAAAAAAATTAGAGAAGTACTATACGAACACGGTACAGGTCGTACGAACGCCGTATCATTGTACGATTGAGTGGATTAGCTGGGCGACAAGTCGTGGTATCTTTTGAGGCAGAGTTGCATGATCTGGGTGCAAGCGGAAGTCGTGGCCGTGGTCTCGATTGGACTGGAGATCCATGGGGAAGGGGTCGAGAGGCCATTGGATCGGGCTCGCAGGGAGATCGCTGGAGATCGTGGAGCTGTTGGCGCCAGACCTGAGGTTTAGTCTTGGCTACTCGAAAGGAGGAAATTGGGTTGTGTAAGTTGGGTAGAGGCAACACGAACTAGCAACAGACTGCGTAGGCACCACCAGTGGCTGTCAGGAGGGTAGTAGCTGCGTGAAAGTCATGTCGGGAGGCTGTTGAGACAGTGACGCGACCAATATATCGGGGGACATCTCGGAGCTAGGGGAGCCAAAGCTAGATCGGGTTGCAGACAAGCCGCGAGATGGATGTGGAGGCTAGGTAACCAGTAGAGTGATGCATGCGGGTGAAGGAATCAGAAGCACAGACCGACAGCCAAGTAGCCGAGAACAATTGCAAAGGTGCGATAGAATGCAGGAAGATTGTGGACTTAGCTTGCAGAAGAGACGGCTTTGGGAACTAAGTAGAATGGGATTGTTGCATAGCTGTCGACGTGAGCATTGCCAGGCAGCCGCCAACTGAGTGGGAAGTGCAGTCTCTGTTGTGATGGATGAGACAGGCTTAACATTGAAAGAAAGACATGGCCGTCAGAGAGAAAAAGAAGATGGCTGTAGCAGCCGCTAGTAGCTGCTCAACCACCATACTAGCTAGCCACTAGGGCAGATCTATGCAAGCCATCAAGTGAGTCAACACAGCCACCGGGCAAGCCTGGGCAAAAGTGCCCAGAAAAGCTATGGGAAGGCCTTCGGCAGGGGGGACAGTAAAATTCAGGGTAGGTATGAAAACTTCAAGTAGCCCCAGGCAATTTTCGGGTAGATGCTAAAGGACTTCGTGTTGCATTTGTTGATGGCCAAGTTCTAATGTGGCCAAGAGGAAAGACAATGCATGATGCAACAGTAATTGGAGAGCAAGAGGGAGGCCTGTACAAGTTAAAAGGACAACCAGAACAAGCATTGGTTCATGACTCCATGGAACCAAGCGAATTATGGCATAGAAGGATTGCACATGTACATTATAGAGCACTACCAATTGCAAGCAAAGCAATATCAGGTCTACCAGAAATTCAAACAAAGTATGAAAGCATTTGCAAGGGATGTGCACAAGGGAAGAATGTTAAGAAGTTATTTCCTAGCAGTGAAAGCAAGGCAAAAGGAATCTTGGAGATAATTCACTCAGATGTGTGTGGCCCCATCTTCCAGCTCCTTAAGTGGGTATGTATAGTATGTTTCCTTCATAGATGATTTTTCTCGTAAGACATGGATTTATTTCTTGAAAGGCAAAGATGAAGAGTTTAGCAAATTCAAGGAATTCAAAGCCTTGTTCAAAACTCATATTGAACCACAAGAACCTATATAATAGAACCACAAGAACCTATAGATCCACCTTGTGAGAAGAACTCCCACAAGAGAAGACCAGCATGGGCACGTGAAGCAATACAAGATGCAGAGAAGTATGGTGCTCCAGATGGGGCACTCAGAGAAAGCACGAGATCCAGACCATACTCCAACTATGTGGCCCTACTATGCGACATCATTGATAAAGAACCTTCGAACTATGAGGAAGCAATAGAAAAGAAAGAATGGAAGGATGCCATGATCGAAGAGTACCAATCGATTATGAAGAATGATGTTTGGGAGATAGTTCCGAGACCAGAAGGGAAGTCTGTTGTGACTTCAAAATGGATCTACAAGATCAAGCATGCTGTAGATGGTAGCATCGAAAAACACAAGGCAAGATTTGTAGCACGTGGCTTCTCCCAGAAAGAAGGCATAGACTACGAGGAGGCATTTGCATATGTAGCAAGATACACTTCCATAAGATCTATACTTGCTTTAGCCACAGTAATGAAATGGAAGGTACACCTGATGGACGTCAAGACAACATTCTTGAATGGTGTAGTCGAAGAGGAAGTGTATGTGGATGAGCCACTGGGATTCGAGAGACATGACATACAGTTTCATGTGTGCAAGCTTAAGAAAGCCTTGTATGGTTTGAAGCAGGCACCCAGGACATGGTACAACAGGATGGACAGTTTTCTGATGAGCTTAGGATTTACCAAGAGTAAAGCAGATACCAACCTCTACTTCAAGGTTGAGAGCGGAAGACCAGTAATATTACTGCTATATGTAGATGACCTGTTCTTAACAGGAGAGGATAAGCTCATTGCATAAACAAAGAGAAGGCTTGCCGCAAAATTCGAGATGAAGGACCTGGGAATGATGCACTACTTCTTAGGTATGGAGGTGTGGTAGAGTTCAGATGCGATTTTCCTTGGTCAAGGAAAGTATGCAGTGGAGATTCTGAAGAGCTTCGGAAAGATGGACTGCAAGGCAATGGCCACACCAATGGCATCGAATTTGAAGCTACTTTGTGATGCTTTTTCAAAGACAGTTGATGCCACGATGTACATGCAGATGATTGGTTCGTTAATGTACTTGACGAACATGAGACCGGACATATGCTTTGCTGTGAACACCCTGAGCCAGTTCCTGACAGATCCGAGACATGTTCACCTGATTGCTGCAAAGCATATATTGAGGTACCTAAAGGGTACAATTGAGTATGGGCTCAATTATGCGACGAATCAGAAGATTAACCTGCATGGTTATGTTGATTCAGATTGGGCAGGTAGTACCACAGACAGGAAGAGCACTTCGGGATGCTGCTTCAGTTTGGGATCCGGTATGATATCTTGGTTTAGCAGGAAGCAGTTAAGTGTGGCACTGAGTACAGCCGAAGCAGAGTATATTGCAGCCTGTTTGGCTAGTTGTGAGGCAGTGTGGCTTTGGAAGCTACTGTCAGATTTATTTGATGTCGAGTTATGGTTTCCCCGAAGAAATTTCTTGTGTTATTGTGTATTGCTGTGCTTGTCTATTGTTCAGATTAAAGGTCTAACATAATTGAATTAAAGTGCAAGCACTAAGAATTATTCGGGCTGATAACCGGGTCTAGATCTATGAAAATCAACACTTATGACATATTAATTATTTAGTACACTTTGAATAGTGCATTATCTAAACGGGCTAACCGTTTCCCTCAGATTAATCAAATAAAAGATAGAAGTTGTGAACTTGTATTAAATCTGCTATTGTAAGTTTGGGAGATGGTGTTTCATTAAAATCCATCGATGAAAGCTTGTACATGATTTTGATGTTTCCTCCTTTCGGAGGATCTCTAGTTTCTCAAGCTAAATTGTATACTCATCTACACAGTTTAGCTACATACAAAATGGAATTGAATTTGTTAAATGGACAAACAGGTAGGATTCTTCGTCTACAGTTTTTTTATACAACTATCACCATATTGAGAACTACCAGTCATCATACTAATAGTAATTTTGATTGAGAATATTACGTGGACCTTCAAATGCAGAATTAATCTGAGTTATCTGTTGAAAGTGTTTTCTCAGTTGTGGCTTTATTATAATACTATTGTGGATTCGCTCTCAATGATATCATGTAGGACTTGTTCTTTAAAGGTTTGCAAAATATGCAGAATAGTTTATATTGTTTGCAATTTTTTTGTGCTGCTAGGTTGTTAATATCAAGTCTTGTATTTCTTTTTGAGATTGTGAGAGTCGTGCCTAGATGATATAGATTTTTATAGGAGTGGCCTTTGCAATTTCACTATGTATTCTTATGTATTGAGCAGTCCCGTTGACCTACTTTTGGTCATTTGTTGTACATTAGAGCAGTCCTGTTGACTTAATTTTGGTCATTTGTTGGACATTAATTAATTAATCTTATCTATCTGCTTGGCAGGTATGCAATTCAAGAAATATTCCTCTAGCCAAAGTTCCACAAAAGTTCCATTTTCATACAGAACAGTTATTTCTGACTCATTGAGGAGCATATTGTCAAGCTTTTGCACAGGTATTCTGATGCTAATGTTTGGCCATATTTGTCATTTCTGTACCTTTGGATCTCTGTTGGAAGATTTTAGACTGAATGTTTTATTTTTCTTGTTATTCTACCAAAACATGTGCATCTCTACCCATTGAATTCCAAGCTAATGTGATGATCAGTGAAATAGGTATTGCAAATTTGCATGTCAATTGATTTGAAGATTGTTGTCTTCTAGTTGTCGAACCACTCCCTGAAGTTTACGATAATAACACTTGTATGCACTTTTTTCTTTCTTTCAATTGATAGATCCTATGTTTACTTAGTTGATTCTTTATTTCAAAAGAGTGCTTCCTTGAGGGTTTGTCTTGATTGCTTACTTTTGTTGATAAACCATGTGGGACTCCACAGCCTCCAGAGATACAAACATGGACCCCATCTTAAATAGCATCTGATCTTTACACATGGGTACAATGAACAGACTCCTATCATGAGCAACATGAACATGTTGTGGAAAGGTCCATGTGTAAGAAGCTTTGTTTCTTATCTTATTCCTATCACATTGGTATAGGTATTCAATTGTTAAGCTATAAATGTACGAGTAGGAAGGAAATTCTTTCTGCATAGTTTGTATATAGATCTGCGGTGTACCTTATCTTAGTCACAGAATGCCTTAGGCATTCATAGATAAGGAACAAGGCCATACCTAATTGAAGAAATAAATTGATGAAATTATCTGTTATAGTTCAGGAATAACATTTCAATACTGGAACAAGCTGGGAAACATTTCCTAGATGTTTTTGTTTTTCTCCTCGGGAAAATATCGTAATTTTATTCATTAAAAGATAAAATTACAGGCCATAGATGCAGTCAAGCATTTCTGAAAACATCAAATGAGGTGCAAATACACCACTCTTCAGTGAAAAATACCGAACTCACAAGTCCTAAAAACTTCATAACTCTGGTTTTTCAAAAAGCATCAAAACAGTTCCACAGACTTCTTCACATATAGATCCAGAATTAAACCTATTAGTAGCTTATATGTTGTCGTACACAGAGCTGAAGAAAAACCTTCAACAGATTGCCCCCCTAGGGCTCTTAAGCAACATAAAAATAGTATGACAGAAAGTTTAAAGTCCCAAAGATCCCAGATCAGAAAAAAGATGAATGCAAATATTCAGAAATTTGATCATTCTTGCATTCATGGATACGGCATGAACCTGGTTCCAGCTGCAGACTTTCCTTAGAGAGATCATCCATCTCTTCATTCTTTTTGCTATTAATGTGATGAAATTGAATTAAAATGGTTTTGAGCCATATCTCTTTTATTTTATTTAATTGGTATTTGGTGGAATCAGTAACTAGGCCGTGCTTATATTTGCGTGACATGGTGTTGATTCCGGTCTGTTGCCACTATAACCTCCAGGCATGCTCATGTTGCCCCATGCTTGGAACACAAGACTCGCCGAGGTTTGCACCAACACCGTTGCAAGGAATGCCTTAACAGTGCACCCTATCGCCAACTGATCTACATATTAGATCATTATGTATTACCATTCACTCTAGAGCTCATTATCTCCACATTCTCTGTACCTATTAACAAATACTGCACTGAATTCCACAGACAAATCAATAATGTTTGACACAAAACGTTAATCTTTTTCTCTTTGGAATTTGGTGCAGTGTGTCACAAGTCTGATCTACTAAGAAGTTTTGAGTCAGGCTCTACTCGATATATAAACCTAGAGGGAGCTGGTCGTTTTTGAGGCGACCAAAGATGGAGTCCATCGAGAAGAATGAGGAAAACCAAAGGGTGCTTGGGAACTAAATTTGGAATAGAATAAGGAAAACATAGGAGAGAGAAGGGTTGGAAGAAAAAAGGGAAAAATGAGGTTATATTTATTGGGTTTTACAATTGACTAAGTGACATAGGGCCCTAGATTTACTAGGCTAATTCAATTAGTTCTAAGACACGAATATCATTAACAACAAATAAAGAAAAGAAGGGCAACCTAGCTAGGATTAAATGGTTTTTTAACTAATCTGGGGTTCTAGCGTATTAGCAAAATCCACATAACTCTTACCAACAACCAGTCTGGATAGTAAGAAGTGATCTAGTAAGAAGTCGTCTCGAGTTGGGTTCCTTCTGGAGTCATCAACCTAGAGGGAGCCAGTCATTTTCGGGGCCGCCAAAGATGGAGTCCATGGAGAAGATAGAAGAGACCTAACCGGTGGCTGGGAACTAAATTGTTGGAAAACATCAAGAAACCTTAGGAGACAAAGCGATTAGAAGAGAAGAGGACAAAAAGAAAGAAGGTATATTTATTGGGTTTTACAGTCGATTAAGTGACCTAGGGCCCTAGAGTTACTAGTGTAATTCAATTAATTCTAAGCCCCAAGTAGAATTAACAATAGATCAAGAAAAGCCCACAGGGGTGTAGCTCAACCGACGATTCGCTTGATATGAAGGAAATGTTGTACATGGAGGTCACGAGTTCAAATCACTACGGCTTTCCCGTGCCCCATGCATGCACGCTGTGTGGGTGCACCTAGCAGTATAGTGGTAGCAGACGGGATTGGATCCCTGGACCTCGTGTAACGCGAGTACTAGCCCCATCCCAGTGGTCAATTCCCCTAGTTACAAAAAAAAAATAGATTAAGAAAAGCGGGAAACTTGGCCAGTCCTTTTCGAGTAAAGCAAAGATGGAATCCACCTAGAAGAGTGAAGAGAACCGAAGGGTGGTTGGGAAGTAAATTTTAGGATAAAATCAAGAAACCTTGTGAGAGATAATGGGAGGGAAGGACGGAAGGGAGTTATTGTAATTATGGGTTTTTAGTTGATTATGGTAATTCAATTATTTCTCAGCCAAAAGTTGAACCAACACCAGAATGAGAAAAGAAGGGCAATCCAACTGGGGTTATGTAGTTGTTTAAACTAAACTAGGGCCCTAGAATATCAGGGAAATTTACTCAGTTCTTACCAGTGACTACAATTAAGAAGAAATTTACAATAGAGAGGCAAGCTAAGTGAAGTCAACCTATCGAGGACGTCGAGAGTTAAAAAATGGAAAAGATATGGTGAAGAATAGCAGGAAAAAGGCAAGACGTGGTGATGTTTGGAAAAATCTAGTGAAGGAAAGAGGTGGGAGTTGTTCAGTGAACGACCCCATAGCTGCAGTTTATGGGACTCGACAAGGAACAATATTGTCTGGATGAAAGAAGCGAATGAAGCGGGGGAACGACTAGTCTAATCTACTAAGAAGTCGTCTCGAGTCGAGCCCTACACGAGACATCAACCTAGAGGGAGCTAACCACAAACTAGGGTTAAGTAGTTGTTTAAACTAAACTAGGGCTCTAGAATATTGGGGAAATTTACTCATTTCTTACCAACGACTATAATTAACTAGAAATTTACAATGGAGAGGGAAGCTAAGTTAACACAAAATATCGAGGACGTAGAGAGTGAAAAATTGGAGACAATAGTGTGAACAAGGGAAGGCAAGAGACAAGATGTGGAGATGCTTGGGAAAATCTAGTGAAGGAAAGAGGCGGGGATTGTTCAGAGAAAGACACCATAGTTGTCGCCTATTGGATTCGAGAAGGAACAATATTGTGTAGAGAAAAGAAAACGATGGAGAGGGGAAATGACCAGTCTGATCCAGTAAGAATTTTCGAGTCGGGCTCTACTTGATACATAAACCTAGAGGGAGCCAGTCGTTTTCGAGGAACCAAATATGCAGTCCATCGAGAAGAATTAAGAAAACCAAAGGGTGCTTGGGAACTAAATTTTGGGATAGAATAAGGAAAACATAGGAGAGAGAAGGGTTGCAAGAAAAAAGGATAAAATGAGGTTATATATATTGGGTTTTACAGTTGACTAAGTGACATAGGGCCCTCGATTTACTAGTCTAATTCAATTAGTTCTAAGCCGCAAATATAATTAACAACAAATGACGAAAAGAAGGGCAAGCTAACTAGAATTAAATAGTTGTTTAACTAATATGGGGTTCTAGCGTACTAGCAAAATCTACATAGCTCTTACCAACAACCACAATTCACAATAAACTTACAATAGTGAGGGACACTAATTCATTTCAACCTATCCATTACCTTTCCTAAGCTTACTAACCAAAATGAACTCACTAGAAAATGTGTTGATGTCAATTTCAGAATGTGAGAGCCGCCATAGGCTTCCTACAAACTTTTACTACGATCAAACGAATATGTACACGCTACTACGCCTCCCTACAAAATAGACTTGATCCAGATCTCTGATAAAATGCAATAAAAACACCTAGTTCTAACAATATAAATGAATAGGAAAGAAAATAAGTGAGATCCATGTACTTATCCAACTACAAAAGACGATAATGTAGAAGATCCGCGATGCACGTCAAGGATGGTAGTGTCCTCGCCAAAGAAAGCTATGTATCGACAACACAAGTGTTCGATGTTTTCATCTATAAGCTACGCGATTGTGACATCTGTTGTCAGAGAAAGATAACAAACGAAAAAATGTGACGACGCGGAGTGAAAGAGACGAGAGCATACGAGAGAACTAGCAAAGGCGAGAGGCAAGAGGTGGAGATGTTGAGGAAAATCTAGTGAAGGAAAGAGGTTGTTTAGTATTCGACACCCCAGACAAAGTCTATGCGATGCGAAAAGGAACACTATTCCAAATAGAAAAAAAGTGGAAAAGGGGGAGAAATGGCCAGTCTAATTTATTAATAATTTGCCCAAAGTCGGGCCCTGCTCTAGACATCAACCTAGCGGGAGCTAGTTGTTTTTAAGGAAACCAAAGATCGAGAAGGGAACTGAATTTTACGATAAAATCAAGAAACCTTATCAGATAGAAAGGGAAGAAATGACAAAAGGGAGTTATAGAAATTATTCGTTTACAGTTGATTATGGTAATTTGTTGAGTATTTAGGGCACTTACAGTTCTTTTCAAAACTGAACCATAAAAGCTACTAGACCACATGAAGATAACTGTTGCATAGGTAAGACAATGATTATGGAGGTCGTTTAACCACAGTGATGATCTATCACCTCCCAACCATAGACAATGCAAAACCATCGTCACCCCCGAGCTAGCACCTTTCATCATGTAATAGATTCCAACATCATTACGTCATAGCATCTTGACACAAACGCGCCAAGATAGAGAAGGATCATATGCCCTAACAAGACACTCCACTTACATAGCGAGCTCTAGAGGAACAAACCTCAAGTTTAGCAAAACCTGTAGACAAGAAGATCAAGATAGCGTATCCCTAGAGCAAGATACAAGATACCAAAGAAGTGCATCTGAGCAATGAGAATAACTCTTCTTATATATAGACCGTTAAGAGGAGGAGCAAGTCGTGATTCTGAACCTGGGCCGACTCACAACAAAGGAGGGTCACACGTAGGCTAGGTTTCCCTCATCACAACGTCTCCTCTAGGAACATGACACATGGCATATGGACCGCCAACAAGGCCACCAATGCAACCTCAAGGGGTGACTACCATCAACAAGGTCCACGCAACATATCCAAGCGTCCCACGACTCATGTGGCTACTCAACATATGATCCAACGACAAGTTCTACTCTAATACATGGCGACTTGGCTTGGACTCACTCTAAGGCATATGAAAGGTATCTCCATCATCACAATCACACACACTTGTGTAGCATATCACCTCACACCTAATTGGTCCTACTGACCTAGAGGTACAATATAGGCGCCCCTATAATACTTGGTACTGCCTGCACACCAAGGGTTAGCTAATCCCTTGCGAGGTATCCAAGTCATGCTCAGGTTGTGACTAATTGTGTGAGGACTCTCCAATCTAACCGAGGATGTCACCCTAGTATGTCCACATTGACAGAGAGTAGGGGCTCCCAGCTGGTACTATAAGAATATCTTCTGAAGCTACACCATCGTCAACATAATTCACCTAGTTCTCAACCGCAAGTTGAATTAACATCAAATTGAGAAAAGAAGGGTAACCTAACTAGGGTTAAGAAGCCGTTCAATCGAAACAAGCGCTCTAGAACATTACAGAAATTTAGTTGGTTCTTGCCAACGACTAGAATTAACAAGAAATTTACAATAGAGAGGGGAGCTAATCTAACTAAACCTATCGAGGAAGCAAACATTGAAAGAGTGCAGACAAGATGGTGAACAAGGGAAGGAAAGAGGAGAAATGTGGAAATGTTTGGGAAAATCTAGTGAAGGAAAGAGGTAGGAGTTGTTCAATGAACAACCCTATAGCGGCAGTCTATGGGATTCGACAAGGAACAAAATTGTCTAGAGAATAGAAAGGGATGAAGGGGGGAAATGACCAGTCTGATCTAGTAAGAAGTCGTCTCGAGTTGGGTTCCTACTCAAGACATAAACCTAGAGGGAGCTAGTCATTTTCGGGGCTGCCAAAGATGGAGTCCACGGAGAAGATAGAAGAGACCTGATGGGTGGCTGGGAACTAAATTGTTGGAAAACATCAAGAAACCTTAGGAGAGAAAGCGATTAGAAGAGACGAGGACATAAAGAAAGAAGGTATATTTTTTGGGTTTTACAGTCGATTTAGTGACCTAGGGCCCTAGACTTACTAGCGTAATTCAATTAATTCTAAGCAACAAGTATAATTAACAATAGATTAAGAAAATCCAGTAGGGGTTTAGCTCAACCAGCGATTTGCTTGATATGAAGAAAATGTTGTAAATGGACGTCACACTTTCAAATCAACCTGGCTTACCCGTGCCCCATGCTTTCAAGCTGTGTGGGTGCACCTAGGGGTATAGTGTTAGCAGACGAGATTGGATCCCTGGACCCCGTGTCACGCGAGTACCAGTCCGATCCCAGTTGCCGATTCCCCCAGTAAAGCAAAGATGGAATCCACCTAGAAGAGTGAAGAGAACCGAAGGGTGGTTGAGAACTAAATTTTAGGATAAAATCAAGAAACCTTGGGAGAGAAAATGGGAGGGAAGGACGGAAGGGAGTTATTGTAATTATGTGTTTTTAGTTGATTATGGTAATTCAATTAGTTCTTAGCCAAAAGCTGAACCAACACCAGAATGAGAAAAGAAGGGCAATCCAATAGGGGTTAAGTAGTTGTTTAAACTAAACTAGGGCCCTAGAATATCAGGGAAATTTAGTCAGTTCTTACCAGCGACTACAATTAAGAAGAAATTTACAATAGAGAGGGAAGCTAAGTGAAGTCAACCTATCGAGGACGCCGAGATTGAAAAAATGGAAAAGATAAGGTGAACAATAGAAGGAAAAAGGCAAGACGTGGTGATGTTTGGAAAAATCTAGTGAAGGAAAGAGGTGGAAGTTGTTTAGTGAACGACCCCATAGCTGCAGTCTATGGGATTCAACAAGGAACAATATTGTTTGGAGGAAAGAAGCGGATGAAGCTGGGGAACGACCATTCTGATCTACTAAGAAGACGTCTCGATTCGGGCCCTACACGAAACATCAACCTAGAGGGAGCTAGCCACAAACTAGGGTTAAGTAGTTGTTTAAACTAAACTAAGGCTCTAGAATATTGGGGAAATTTAATCATTTCTTACCAACGACTATAATTAACTAGAAATTTACAATGGAGCGGGAAGCTAAGTTAACGCAAAATATCGAGGACGTAGAGAGTGAAAAATTGGAGACAATAGTGTGAACAAGCGAAGGCAAGAGACAAGATGTGGAGATGCTTGGGAAAATCTAGTTAAGGAAAGAGGCGGGGATTGTTCAGAGAAAGACACCATAGTTCTCGTGTTTTTATTGCATTGTATCAGAGATCTGGATCAAGTCTAATTTGTAGACGACAACTATGGTGTCTTTCTCTGAACAATCCCCGCCTCTTTCCTTCACTAGATTTTCCCAAGCATCTCTACATCTTGGGGTGACTACCATCAACAAGGGGCTACTCAACATATCCAAGCGTCCCACGACTCATGTGGCTACTCGACATATGATGCAACGACAAGTTCTACTTTAATACATGGCGACTTGACTTGCACTCACTCTAAGACCTATGAAAGGTATCTCCATCATCACGATCACACACACCCATGTGTAGCATATCACCGCACACCTAATTGCTCCTACTGATCCAGAGCTACAATATAGGCGTCCCTATAATACTTGGTACTGCCTGCACACCAAGGGTTAGCTAATCCCTTGCCAGGTATCGAAGTCATGCTCAGGTTGTGTCTAATTGTGTGAGGACTCTCCAATCCAACTGACGATGTCACCCTAGTATGTCCACATTGACAGAGAGTAGGGGCTCCGAACTGGTACTATATGAATATCTTCTGAAGCTACACAATCTTCAACATAATTCTCCTAGTTCTCAACCGCAAGTTGAATTAACACCAAATTGAGAAAAGAAGGGTAACCTAACTAGGGTTAAGAAGCTGTTCAGTCGAAACAAGCGCTCTAGGACATTACAGAAATTTAGTTGGTTCTTTCCAACGACTAGAATTAACAAGAAATTTACAATAGAGAGGGAAGCTAATTTAACTAAACCTAGCGAGGACGCAGACACTGAAAGAGTGGAGACAAGATGGTGAACAAGGGAAGGAAAGAGGAGAGATGTGGAAATGTTTGGGAAAATCTAGTGAAGGAAAGAGGCAGGAGTTGTTCAATGAATGACCCCATAGCTGCAGTCTATGGGATTCGACAAGGAACAAAATTGTCTAGAGAATAGAAAGGGATGAAGGGGGGAAATGACCAGTCTGATCTAGTAAGAAGCCCTCTCGAGTTGGGTTCCTACTCGAGACATCAACCTAGAGGGAGCCAACCATTTTCGGGGCCGCCAAAGATGGAGTCCACGGAGAAGATAGAAGAGACCTGATGGGTGGCTGGGAACTAAATTGTTGGAAAACATCAAGAAACCTTAGGAGACAAAGCGATTAGAAGAGAAGAGGACCAAAAGAAAGAAGGTATATTTATTGGGTTTTACAGTCGATTAAGTGACCTAGGGCCGTAGACTTACTAGTGTAATTCAATTAATTCTAAGCCGCAAGTAGAATTAACAATAGATTAAGAAAAGCCCGCAGGGGTGTAGCTCAACCAACGATTCGTTTGATATGAAGGAAATGTTGTAAATGGAGGTCACGAGTTGAAATCACCTCGGCTTACCCGTGCCCCATGCTTGTGCGTTGTGGGTGCACCTAGGGGTATGGTGTTAGTGGATGGGATTGGATCCCTGGACCCCGTGTCACGCGAGTACCAGCCCGGTCCCAGTTTCCGATTCCCCTAGTTACAAAAAAAAATAGGTTAAGAAAAGAGGGAAACCTGGCCAGTCCTTTTCGAGTAAAGCAAAGATGGAGTCCACCCAGAGGAGTGAAGAGAACCGAAGGGTGGTTGGGAACTCAATGTTAGGATAAAATCAAGAAACCTTTGGAGAGAGAATGGGAGGGAAGGACGGAAGGGAGTTATTGTAATTCTGGGTTTTTAGTTTATTATGGTAATTCAATTAGTTCTCAGCCAAAAGCTGAACCAACACCAGAATGAGAAAAGAAGGGCAACCCAATTGGGGTTAAGTAGTTGTTTAAACTAAACTAGGGCCCTAGAATATCAAGGAAATTTAGTCAGTTCTTACCAACGACTAAAATTAAGAAGAAATTTACAATAGAGAGGGAAGCTAAGTGAAGTCAACCTATCGAGGACGCCGAGAGTGAAAAGATGGAAAAGATATGGTGAACAATAGAAGGACAAAGGCAAGACGTGGTGATGTTTGGAAAAATCTAGTGAAGGAAAGAGGTGGGAGTTGTTCAGTGAATGACCCCATAGCTGCAGTTTATGGGATTCGACAAAGGAACAATATTGTTTGGAGGAAAGAAGCGGATGAAGCGGGGCAACGACCAGTTTGATCTACTAAGAAGACGTCTCGAGTCGGGCCCTACACGAGACATCAACCTAGAGGGAGCTAGCCACAAACTAGGGTTAAGTAGTTGTTTAAACTAAACTAGGGCTCTAGAATATTGGGGAAATTTACTCATTTCTTACCAACGACTATAATTAACTAGAAATTTACAATGTAACGGGAAGCTAAGTTAATGCAATATATTGAGGACGTAGATAGTGAAAAATTGGAGAAAATAGTGTGAACAAGGGAAGGCAAGAGACAAGATGTGGAGATGATGGGAAAATCTAGTGAAGGAAAGAGGCGGAGATTGTTCAGAGAAAGACACCATAGTTGTCGTCTATTGGATTCGAGAAGGAACAATATTGCGTAGAGAAAAGAAAACGATGGAGAGGGGAAATGACCAGTCTGATCTAGTAAGAATTTTCGAGTCGGGCTCTACTCGATACATAAGCCTAGAGGGAGCTAGTCGTTTTCGAGGCAACCAAATATGGAGTGCATCGAGAAGAATGAAGAAAACCAAAGGATGCCTAGGAACTAAATTTTGTGATAGAATAAGGAAAACATAGGAGAGAAAAGGGTTGGAAGAAAAAAGGACAAAATGAGGTCATATTTATTGGGTTTTACAGTTGACTAAGTGACATAGGGCCCTCGATTTACTAAGCTAATTCAATTAGTTCTTAGCCACAAATATAATTAACAACAAATAAAGAAAAGACGGGCAACCTAACTAGGATTAAATAGTTGTTTAACTAATATGGGGTTCTAGCGTATTAGCAAAATCCACATAGCTCTTACGAACAACCACAATTCACAATAAACTTACAATAGTGAGGGACACCAATTCATTTCGACTTATCCATTACCTTTCTTGAGCTTACGAACCAAAATGTTAAATAAGAAAATAAATTGAAAGGTAAGGAACTCACCAGAAAATGTGTTGATGTCAATTGGAAAATATGAGAGCCGCCATAGGCTTCTTACAAAATTTTACTACGATCAAACGAATTTGTACACGCTACTACGCCTCGCTACAAAATAGACTTGATCCAAATCTCTATACAATGCAATAAAAACACTTAGTTCTAACGATATAAATGAATAAGAAACGAAATAAATGAGATGTGGAAGGAATGCATGTACTTATCCAACTACAAAAGACGATAACGTGGGAGATCCACGCTGCACGTCAAGGATGGTAGTGTCCTCGCCAAAGAAAGTTATGTATCCACAACACAAGTGTTCGATGTTTTCCTCTATAAGCTACTCGATTGTGACATCTATCGTTAGAGAAAGATAACCAACGAAAAAATGTGAGGATGCGGAGTGAAAGATCGAAGACCATAAGGGAGAACTAGCAAAGGCGAGGGGCAAGAGGTGGAGATGTTGAGGAAAATCTAGTGAAGGAAAGAGGTGAGGGGCAGGAGTTGTTTAGTATTCGACACCCCAGACAAAGTCTATCCGATGCGAAAAGGAACAATATTCCCAATAGAAAAGAAGTGGAAAAGGGGGGAAATGGGCAGTCTAATTTAGTAACAATTCACCCAGAGTCAGGCCTTGCTCTAGACATCAACCTAGATGGAACTAGTTTTTTATAAGGAAACCAAAGACGAAGATGGGAACTGAAGGGTGGTTGGGAACTGAATTTTACGATACAATCAAGAAACCTTAGAAGAGAGAAAGGGAAGAAAGAACAAAAGGGAGTTATAGTAATTATTCTTTTACATTTGATTGTGGTAATTTGTTGAGTTTTTAGGGCACTTACAGTTCTTTTCAAAATTGAACCATAAAATCCACTAGACCACATGAAGATAACCATTGCACAGGTAACACCTCCCAACCATAGATAATGCAGAACCATTGTCTCCCCCGAGCTTGCACCTTTCATCATGTAATAGATTCCTACATCGTTACGTCATAGCATCTTTACACAAACGCTCCAAGATAGAGAAGGGACACTCCACTTGCATAGCGAGTTCTAGAGGGAGAGACCTCAAGTTTAGCAAACCCTGTAGACAAGAAGTCAAGATAGCGTATCCCTAGAGCAAGATACAAGATACCAAAGAAGTGCATTTGAGCAACGAGAATAACTCTCCTTATATATAGACCGTTAAGAGGAGAAAGTCATGATTCTAAACATAGGCCGACATGCACTTGAGTTAACTAATGTTAACTCAAGAGCATACTCACAACAAAGGAGGGTCACACGTAGGCTAGGGTTCCCTCATCGCAACGTCTCCTCTAGGAACATGACACATGGCATATGGACCTCAGACAAGGCCACCAACACAACCTCAAGGGGTGACTACCATCAACAAGGGTCCGCTCAACATATCCAAGCGTCCCACGAGTCATGTGGCTACTCAACATATGATCCAACGACAAGTTCTACTCTAATACATGGCGACTTGACTTGGACTCACTCTAAGACATATGAAAGTTATCTCCATCATCACAATCACACACACTCATGTGTAGCATATCACTTCGCACCTCTCCTTTGATGATTGCATTTGTTTTATCATGCATGGACGGCTTAGTATGATGCCTTGGAGTCCAGATTGGTAGATCTTTGCTTCATGTGACGGTGACATGGATAATTTCCGATCTCATTTGATATGGACTCTGACCCCTCAACAGTTCTATGGATGATTGAAAGCAATCCTGGTAATGCTGGCATGTCCTATCCTCATACAACAATCAAAATGAGTCCTGGGCACATTCCTTGATGACCTGGGCATATGTTGAGCCTCCTAACAGCCTAATTAGTTGATCTGGGATATTTCTGGGCAGTTCTGGTATTTGTTAGCCTCAAACAGCAACAGATCAAATCTGTCCCAGCCTTCAAACAACCATACATCAAGCAAATCCAAGTTTTGGTTTGTTCTGGGTACATTTTTGACAAGTTTATGCATCATACCAATGGTAAAGTGGCTAAAACTCAGACCTGTGCACTTCTGAGAATGAGTAGCAACAGTAAAAGTCTTTATTTGAGAAATAAATCCATGTTGATGGGCACATCCTAGGCGGTGAAATTAATTCTCAGCCCTATTTGATCCCCTAGTCATCAGTGATCTGGTTCTGGGCTAAATTTGAGGACAAACCTGTGTGTCAAAAGACAATTTTAGGCAATCTGAGCACTTTTGTGGACTAGATCAGCAGGAAGAACCATTTCTTCTTAAATCCTGGGCACTTTTCTACCCTTAATCAACATTAGACTTTGTTGTTGTTTACTAGTTATTATAGATAACAATGCGGTCCATGCATCTTTCAATAGCTTCCAAATTCGTACCATTTTCCTTTGTACATTACCCAATTAGGAAGTGAGCATTTGAGATTTCTGATCATTGGCACCTAGGATATTATTGATAATCTGCATTCTGAAGGGTAACGTTGCTAAGTGGAAAAAGAAAGAGGGAGATAAAGTTTCAGCTGGGGATGTACTTTTATGTTCTATCTTCTTTTAATGAAACTCCAAAGGTCAACTAATTTCGTTTACTACTTTTTTTATGTTCTATCTTCTTTCAAAGAAACTCCAAAGGTCAACTAATTTCCTTTCCTTGCTTATTTGGTAATGTTGCTGAAGAATGCTGATTGTTAAGAAATGGTTTTAGGATATAGCAATTGTCAATATGGAGAGTATGGAGGATGGCTATTTGGCAGAAAATGTCCATGGTGACGGATCAAAGTAAATTAAAGTTGGGGAGGTACACTCACAATCATTAAGAAATCTCTTTCTCAGTCTACAGTTGCAATTGTTATATTGAATTTTTTGCTTGGGTTTATTGTTGGCAAAGGAGTTCTAATTGTTACATCAATGTGTGAATGTGCTGGTGCATCTATATATTTTAACAGTTTGTGTATAGTGAACTGGTAGGGTTTATTCAAAATCTGGAAGGTTTTATTGTACTGGTTTTGAATCAGGTTATAGCAATTATGGTGGAAGATGAGGATGGCATTGCAAAATTGAGGGACTACACACCTTCGGCGCAGGGAGCCACCATTGACAAGGCTCCTTCAAAGGAAGCTTCTCCTCCACCACCTCCACTAAAAGAAGAGACTCCAAGCCCTGTTGTAACTCCTAAAACAGGGAACAGTGCAACATCTCCTGAAACAGAAGATTGCATTTTTGCTAGCCCTATTGCAAGAAAGATGGCAGAAGATCATTAGGTCAGTTTCTTACTTGTCATAGGCATTCTGCTAGTGATTGTACTTCTGTCATAGAAATAAGTACTTGATATTTGAATAATACTTTTATCATTTTATGGCTATCTGACTTATCTTGTTTGCGCGGCCGTGGGTCCACACTGTTTCCCACTATTTTCCAGGTTCTAATTTCAAGCATAAAAGGTACTGGCCCCAATGGACGCATTGTGAAGGCTAATATAGAGGATTATTTAGGTGAGTCTTTCTATTTCTGTTGTTGTTATTATTGTTTTTGTTAATACACAAGGGTTTTTATATGGTGCTCACTGGTAAAACCAGGCAGTTGACAGTAGCTGTCAGAATGTCCATTTAAATTGTTATCCTTTCTTTGTTTTGATCATTCTCTATTTAGTCTAATAAATCCCATCAATATATTCATTCCAGACTCTTTTTGACATTGCTACTGGCAAAAAGTAGAATACAGTAGTTGCAATATACAACATATTTACAAGCATTTGCTAGGTAGTTCTCCCGACAATGTTTAATCTCAGGAAGTTCAGTGGGCCTATTACTGGTTTTACTTGATCGTTCTGTTGAAACTAACTGACATCCAACACCCTGTGCTGTGCTCTTTATGGAACCCACCTTAAGATATCCATAGTTTAAATTCCTTTAGATAGACTGTACAAGTGACTAGGAATATGTTTAAACTCCAAGCCATATATTTTAGAAGATAATCCTGCAAGTGATTGTGTTTCACTTCCGAAACCACTAAATACATGAAAGCAATCCAGCCTCTATTACAAAAGTGAGCAATGTATGGTCAGAGCTTCAATTGAAATGCACAAAGCCTATTGAACTCTCCCCTAGACCTCCGGTTTCAATCGCAGCCTCTGGACTGCTTGGCTGATGAGATGAGGGCTTCCTGTTGGCAATCAGGGTGGGGTGCGAGCATAAGATGCAGAGTGCCTCCTATAATTCAATCCGTTCATGATCACTTTACACTTATATTTGAAACCTTAACAAAAGCAAAGACTAACTGCTCTAATAATGCCGCTGGAATTTTTAGATCTGTATGCTCACTTCATTTCTTGACTTGTGCAAACTTGTGTGTAGAGTGTTGAATATCTACAATTTGTTTTTTGAATCATGATCTATACTTTTTCTGCTGAACTTCAGCTCTTGGTTATTCATGGCATATATAGAGTATGATATGTTGATTGTTTTAAGAGTGTACAACATATACTTCAAGATTCTTGAGATAACTGTGCACAGTATAGTCATTTTTCTTTTATACTTATATTCCCTGGCACACTTTCTATGTTGATACTTGCATCTTTCCTATTGAACAATGAGTTGTTTGCTTCCGCATTTAAGTATTGAACTTGGACATCTGACAAGCTTGATATGTGTAGTGCATATGGATGGCTTAACCATAGAATTAACATGCCAAGATAGATCATTAGAGATTTGTGGAAGCTTGTGAACCTTTCAACTCTTTATGGGACCTTGTTTACTTGGAATCTCTCAGTTGTAAAATCTCAATGCATTTCCTGGAAGTGACAAATTTTTTTCGTGTAATCTTCTCACTTGCATTGTATAATTGTTGGCATTTTCTTCTCTTTTATGCAAGAAAAAATGATATGCAATCTCACATCCTTTCAAAACATATGTATATTTGGTAAACCATGCAATACATATTTGATTTTAAGATTTTAGTGTCACCGTGAACTAGTCTGCTTGCCTTGTGAGAATATTTATGACTTGTTAATTGAATTCATTATCTAGAAAGTTGTGGCAGAACTTTAACTTAATGTACATGTCACTATTAAAATTCAAGGAATATTGTAGTTGTAATCTTGGTGTATTTTGAAGCTCCATGAATCTAATACGATGGATTTTCACTTTGAGAAAAATCTTTGATGAAGATGCTTATGCCTTTCAAACTTTTGCAGAGTTGTCATTTTTGAAGTTGTGGTCTTTGATTTCTATGCTTTTGATCCTTGGACTTGCAACCTATATTGAATAATTTTTTCCGATACCTTGAATGAAAGCATCCTTTATATATATATTGAATAATTGTTACTGATACCTTGATTGAAAGTATCCTTTACATATCTATTGAATAATTGTTACCAATACCTTCAATGAAAGTATTCTTTATATATATATATATATATTTTATGCAATGATTTTCCTCAAGAGAGGCTTCCAAGTCGACATTAGCATGAGAGGGGTGTATGTCCAAGCCAAGGTCTGCCAAGATGTAATATGAGTGGTCCTCCATGCCTACAATGTTGGGCGCTTCCTACATGTGGAGGTGTAAGATGAAAGGTCACACCCCACAACTATCATAGAATAACATCAAGTGTAATGTTGGAAGTGTAGAGTTCTCAATGAAATATGAAATGATGGAAATGTACATTTCTTTAGAAAATTCTAGTGCTAGAAATGCACATTCTTGTAGAAATGCACGTTCAGAGCATGTTCCTCGCCAACTGTGGGAACCATGCAATTTTGAGCAGTTAAATGAATCTGAACAACACTCCATTCGTCACTTACCAGAGGAGAAAGGGTAGGACAAAGAAAGAGGACCCAGATCTAGAGTATATAGACCTAGGGGATTAAGATTCTGACAAGAGCGAATCAGATTGTTACCTCGAGATGGACACATGTAAGAAAACTGAGTACGATGATAAGATTGCATTCCACCGCCTCATACATGTTTTGAATGGTCTGGCTGTATGCCAAAAGGAGGTTCTGAGTGCAATACACAAGTTACATGAAAAACCAGTAGTATCCACCCCTGAGGCAACTATCATGGGGCCACACTAGTTTGAATGTAGTAGATCCAAGATTCCCTTGGACCTTCTGTCACTGCTCGGGAAAGAGCTCTTGGCATTCTTACCAAGTGCACATCCTCTACAAATACCATCACAATCTACACGAAGGAGTATTGGAAGTCCTGTCACCATTGTCCTCAAATACTATTCAGAGATTCAAGAAGTAATTCAAATACTTATCTTTTTATGTTTTGTGGGGTTGCCTCCATCTGGATCTTTGCTTCCTTCTTGATATCTACTTCCTTTCCATGTCATGATAGTATCATGAACTTGTGTCTTTGAGCTTTTATCCATCCTGTAGCACTATGCACCCTTAAATGTGCACTAGTTTCATCATTGTGTCATCCTCAAGATCTCATACATAATCACGCATTCATTAGTATAATCTCTCAATAAGATTAAAAACATTATAACCCTAAATAATCTTAAACAAATATGGTCATAATCATTAATCAAACTATGAAACATAATATGCATAAAGCCTTGATTAGCTAAACTCAATTTTTCAGGAATAATCATTATCAACCATATGAAAGTATACTTATCTAAAATCTTGACACAAAGTAGGATTGTAACTCAATATAGGAAAACATACCTGGATTAGAATGCTTGCTAGTTATGTCTAACATACCCAAACAATATCTTCTTTGTTCTCTTCAATGATTTAGAGACCTTGTGCTAGTAACCTGCATATCTCATAAGTTAAGCACAGTAGAACCAAATCATACATACCTCGTAAGTAGTGCTTTTATGTGAACAAAGACTATGGATGAGTCTTTGTCTTCATGTCATCATGGTCATGTATTCTTGATCTAGAACTTGATTTGTCTTTTTTGGTGTACCTTTTGTTAAAATTGCAGGTTATGTACATTTTATCACATATAACAACCTTGATGCAAGAACATGTAAACAATTGTATTGCAAAATTTAAATTTAAACTGATTTAAAACATAAATAACATAATTTTCATCTCTTTCAACTTAATGCTCCATTTAGTCACTGCATTAATGTTGGTCCTTGAGAATCATCAAATGCTAAGTTCAGAAAAATAAAATAAATGAACTGTAGTAAAATAAACATGTACTGCATTAAAGAATTAAAACAACCATTTGGATTCAACTTATACTCAGATAGTTTTGATCTTGTCACTGAAAGGACAAGTCAAACTAGGTAAACCATATACGTACCTTAAGAGAGAGAAGGTTCAGGTAGAATAAAACATACCTCAAGTTCTTCAATTAAAATGACAGTAGTAAGAAAGACACACAGGTGCTGCAGACTACGAAGGTCAAGCATGTAAGCAAACCCTCACTTACAGAGATCAATTACAGTGAAGAGAAATCAACCAGTGAAGGAGCTGGTCGTGAGATAGAGAAACTGTGAGACTGCTGAATGCGTGAAGAGAAACCCGTGATAGGGATACAGTCATGAAGGAGATCACCATGAAGAGAAACCCGTGAAAGGGATACAGCCGTGAAGGAGATCACCGTGAGGATAAATCCGTGGAGTGAAATCCAAATAGGAGCAGACCTCACATGCTACAGCCGGAATAGAAATGATATGGCAAAAATAGAAAAGCGGTGAAGGAGATCACAGCTGTGAAGAAGATCACCGTGAGGATAAAGCTGTGGAGTGAAATCCAAATAGGAGCAGACCTCACATGCTACAGCCGGAATAGAAATGATATGGCAAAAATAGAAAAGCCGTGAAGGAGATCACAGCCGTGAAGAAGATCACCGTGAGGATAAAGCCGTGGAGTGAAATCCAAATAGGAGCAGACCTCACATGCTACAACCGGAATAGAAATGATATGGCAAAAATAGAAAAGCCGTGAAGGAGATCACAACCGTGAAGGAGAGACAGTCGTGAAATCCAAGCAGACCCGACAATATTACCCGAGAGAAACAAAAAAACGAAAAGTGAAGTGTGAGCTCACGTAAGATATAAGAATCATAAGTTTTGTAAGGTTTATATAGATTGAGAGTTAACAACCTTAGGTTAGAATAGGGATAAAATAAAAATAAATAAAATAATAAGAAAAGAGAGGTCAAAGGATAAAGTACCAATGGTCCAATGTATTAATAGGATAAAACTTAAATGGACAAATAAATAATAATAAAATAATAAAACTTTATTAATAAAATCACAAAGTCTTTATTAATAAAATCATAAAGATTTTATTAATAAGACTAAAATAAATAATTAATGAATTTATCATAAAGTGAAAAATCAAAGGTCCAACATAAAGTAAATAGACCAAAAACATAAGTGGGACAAGGCCCTATAACAAAACATAATACATGGTCCAATGGTCTTTAATAAACCCTTAGGTAAAAAAAATACTCCATAAAGTAGGAGTCATCATAGTCAAAGGTGCATACAAGTGAGAGTGCTAGGATCAAGTAAGAATAGGACCATGGGTCAACAACCACAAGATGAAAGTGGACAAGCAATCAAATAGAACCAACAAGACCAAAGACTTTTCTCTCTCTTAAGATACATAGTTTATATATTTTTGTCATCACTGTATAAGGGAGAAGATCCAAACGGATGGTGCAATCCTTTTGTCCTTAACACTGCTCCTAAGAGTTAGATACTAGGGACATCGTCAAGGGGTGGCCAGTCCCTTGAGAAGCAATCTAGCAATAACCGATTAGGAGAGGGGACAACAATATCTTCCATTCTCAATGAATGGCTTTCAGCTCAAGGCTGAACCTCAGTCCTAGACTGGGACATGTTGATCAACCATCTGGTCTATGACCAGGATCTCCATTCTCCCAGAGAATGGTCCTCAGCCTCAAGCTGAGCATTGAGTCCTAGGCTGAATGTTGATCAACCATCTTCAGGACCTAGGATGTCTCTGTCTCAACCTGCAGGATCTGCTTGGTCATCGTGACCAAGAAACCGTCTGGTTCTAGACCAGAATACCCTAGAGACAAATAGGGGCCCTAGCCACATGCTAGCAGTGTTACCCGGAAACGCGTTTCTGGACCTCGGAAACGAGTTTCCTCGTCCCCACGCGTTTCCGAAACGAGGAAACTAGATTGGGGTCGTTTCCTTGTTGTACCCAAAATTGGAAACGACTGGAAACGCAAGGGGACGTCGTTTCCTTTGAATCTGGAAATGTGGGTCGAGTTTCCGGCATCCAACGGCCCTAAATTTGATGTGTGGCAGCATCTAAGCTGTCGGATCTCCTTTCCCTCCAATAGCGTTGACCCTCTCATGGAATTTCTCTTGTCATTTCGGCGGGTTTTCTAGTTCACGTTGCGTCGAGGTAGAGGTGCAGCAGCTTGAATCTGAGGGAGGCCGCGTCCATTGCTCCGGGCATTGGTGCTGTGTAGAGGCCACGAGTGGTGTGCAGAGGTCGCGGGTGTTTTGCAGAGGCAAAGGCCGTGAGTGTTGTGCAGAGGTAGAGGCCGCGGGTGCTGTGCAGAGGCCGCGGAGGTTGTGCAGAGGCCACGAAGGACGTGGGTGTTGTGCAGAGGCCGCAAAGGCTGTGGGCGTTGTGCAGAGGCGGTGGGTGTTGTCCGAGTGTTGGGCAGAGGCCAACGGTGCTGCGTCCAAGCTAACCGGAGCACGCTCGAGCTCGAATTTTAAACTTTAAACTTTAAAATTTTTAATTCTCAATACATTTAAAAATTAAAAATATGAATGGTGAAGCAAAGTTTCAAAGTTTTACTTTTAAGTTTTAAGTTTTCGGGTTTGAACTTTTAACTTTAAGTCCCTCTATGATGTGATTTTCATTTATTAATGTATCTTGGAATGAATCATTCATGTATCTTGGAATGATTATGAATCATTGAATTCAATGAATTGTGATTTTCTGATTTAGTGATTTATGAATATGATGTTAGTGGTTTACTATTTACTGTTTAGTAGTTTATATGATGATAAGCACAATATTGAATACATGATGTTACTTTGTTAGTGTTATTGTTTTGTTGCTAATTACTATTAAATTTTAATCTTTAAAATCTTAAAGTAGTAACTTTTAATTTTCTATTATTCTCGGTGGGGTCCCCTGTGTTTAAGACCCTGACGTATCCGTCGACGTTTCCTAAAATTTGGGGGGTACTTCTGCATATGATGTTTCTGCGTTTCCTCGCTCCCGCGTCCCCGCGTACCGGAAACTTGGGGGAACATTGCATGCTAGGAACTTTGCCATGGCATCAACCTGCTTGGTCCTCGACCAAGAACCCCTGGACTCTGCGTGGTTAACTTGACCAGGAACCCTAGTTAACTGACTAGGGTACCATTCTCTCTGAGAATGGGTCTCGCAGCTGCACTAAAAATCAACACCTTTCATGTTATCAGACAACATCATCCTAGGGTTTCTTCTTATTTGGAAACCCCAATTTTCAATCTCCTTCCTCCCACAACATTTTGATGGAAGATTAATATCTATGATGAATGGATTCCAAATCCACATTCAAAGTTTCCAATGTTGCATCAGGTGTCTCCAACATTGCATCAGGTGTGCCATACCTAAAAAACTGAAAACCCTAAGTGAGAGCTTCTTCTTCCTCTTCTTAGATTTTCGCCGTTCAGCTATTTCAGATGTGCCTTATTATTTCTGGTGTATCTCTGAAATTTCAGATCCTCAGGGTCTGAAACTTAGCTCTATGGTGTCCTGACATGTCATCTTTCCAACCCCACATATTTGAGCTTCGTTAGATTCTCCATGAGAGAGATATGCTAAGTTTCCCAACATTATCTGTTTATGGGATGAAACAACATAGCGAACTTGTACGGAGTGCCACGTGTCACTGTTTCAGCTTCGGCCTTTGATAATCGGACCTGTGAAACTGCAGTCCGTTTCCTAATTGTCACTTTTTACGGAATTCCATTTGGAGCTTCCCAGCCCGAGATATGACCGTTTTTCCTAGGTCACATGTTTAGGGCTGCATTCTGGAAGAGGCAAAAACCCTAACTTGTATGGATCATATCTCACAAAGTATAACAAATTTAAGGCTGAAACTCGGACACAAGGTACAAGAACATGTAATATTCGGCTTGTCTAAGTTTTAAATCTCGAACCTTCGCCAAAAGTGATTTATAGCGAAAGTTCCACGATGACTAGGTTTTGCTATCAAAGCCCTAGCTTTCAAATTGTTGCAAGTGAAACAAGTGTCGTATACCATGTTAGGATCACTGAAAGAATAACAAGCACAACATAAACACAAGAGACACAATGTATCCTGGGAAACCCTCATGGGGTAGAAAACCCAACAAAACTTTCTCAATATAGATGGCCAAAAGTACAAAGATGAAATCCCCAAACAAGAGCTCCTTCTCCTTCACAGATCTCTCTCTCTCTCTCTCCCCTAATGCGCAATACAAAAGTGAGTGTGTGTCCAAATGAGGAGCTCGACACTTGTATTTACACGTTAACTTTCATTTGACATTTACCCTAACTAGGTTGGCCCCTAACAAATTAACCTAATTCTGACTAGGCCGACTTTACTAGGGGACTTAAACACCCCACTACAATTGAATCAAGGGGATTTACTGCTCCGACTTACATGGGAGGATTTACCTCACTGACTTTACATGATCAAGTACAATAATGACATCCCGACGGAGGAATAAAACATCTCCGAATAAATTACAATAGAATATTCTTCAAAGTTACAATATTTAAACAAGAAAGAGCATATCTAGGTGAAGATGTCACAATATTTAAACACAAGCACTTTGTTTGAGTGTTTACATGATATTTTATGGGTTAAATTTTCCAGTAATTAGCGTGAATTGCTAGAGAGACTTGTGGAGCGTCATTGTCATTGGGTTTCGTAGCCAAGAATCAAGTGGAATGTGGATAATTTGTTAAATATTTAGTTGTATGATCATGATATGACTCGAGCGGTTGACTTTTGGTTCAATGGTGTCGTAGAAGGTTATGCTATAAAATTTACGGGGGAATGTCATCAGTCTTTAACCAAAGCGCTATCATTTTTCAACAAAGGACTATATGGAAGATTCATTGAAGAGACACCTACGTGGATATTGATGGTGGAACAGGGTATTCTCCCAGGCCCTGGTAAGATGGAATTGTAATCTTTGCGTGGGGGTGAAACACTATGAAGACCTGATGATGGAGCCGACAACACAAGCTACTTGAAATATTGGCAATCGCAGATGTAGTGGATATTGAAAGTGAATGACAGACATGACAACGAAAGTGGACAGAGATTACAAGAAATTGTGGTAGGGACAAATAGAAAATATCACACCAGCTAACAGTCCCTTATAAGAAGGTAGTGTCCCTGTTGCTCTTGGCATTCTTACCAAGTGCACATCCTCTACAAATACCATCACAGTCTACATGGAGTACTGGAAGTACTGTCATCATTGTCCTTAATGATGGAGGAGGTCTATAGTGTAGATGAGCAAGTCTTCTGTGCCACAGCTTACACAAATTGGCAGAATCATTTACCAATACCAGGATCACTAAAAGAATGGCAAAGCACAGAAAAAAAATGAGTGTGGAGCTCGTTTAACCATGATGATAAGAAAAATCATCTCCCAACCATAGACAAAACTATTTGTCTCCCCCAAGCTCAGACCTTCAATATAGAACGATGTACATCCATATGTAATTTCACCCCAAGGTTTACATTTATTTTTTCAAGTGTTTTACATGACCAAATACATTGACATCTTGTCCCATAGGAGATACAATAACAAGATGAAATACAATAAGAATAACTTCTAAAGTTGCACTATTTCCAACAATCCCTCTCAACAAGGAAGGTATTCTTCGAACACTGTATTCTAATTTTATTCTATCTTTGGTCGACCTATGAGGTGATGCCCCACGCAGTTACTACCCCAACATTCCCCCTTGGCAATGGAATGCCCCAACTTGGATTACATGTAATGGCAACTAAAATTCCCATCAACCCTCCCCATTTTATTTTCTCTTCTTGGTAACCTAGTCAATTATGGAATTCCTCAAGAAGAGAGTTGATGTGCAACATCTTCGTCCTTTTAAAACATTCTCAATCATGATATAGAATACAATGCAATGCTGATAGTAGGTCTACCATAGAGATGACCAAACCGAAAAAAAGGTGTACAAAAATAATACTAGTAGTTATTAGAATACGGGAGCCCACGATGTTGAAGCGAACAAATGCCTGAGAAGATTAGTAAATCTGCAACGCAGATGTTACAAATTCTACTCCACCGTGGATGGATTTGTGATGCAATCTCTTAGAGAAATGCAACAAACAGGGAATTCATGGGCAAGAAAAATGAAGTGGTAGTTTAACTAGGTATGTAATAACGAATGTGAGAGTTGATGTGCAGCACTGATAGCGAAAGTCTAGAAAATTCATGAAGCCATATGAGGTCATAGTAAGGCAAATGCAAGAAGCGAAGAAGTAAAAGGAAGAAGATTTTGCACATTGACTCTCTTCTTGATGAATCCAGTCATTGACTAGGTTATCAAATGAGGCTACCAAGAAGAGAAAATAAAATGGGAAGGGTTGATGGGATGTCCCCCTTGCTGTCCTAACAAGCACAAAAGAATTAGTGTGGTGCATCATTCCACCATAAGGAGAAAGGATAAAAAGTACTCACCACTCTTTTTTAGGGTAAAATAAAGAAAGTCTAGAAAAAAGAACAAGAGCAAGAAGAGAATACGGAAGGACATCATTTTAATTAGTGTTCACAATTGATTAACTATCATTGACCTGGCTAATGTTTATAGCAGCATAACCAGGATCCTTAAAAGAATGGCAAAGCACATAAACAAAATGAGTGTGGAGCTCATTTAACCATGATGATAAGAACAATCATCTCCCAACCATAGACAAAACTATTTGTCTGCCCCGAGCTCAAACCTTCCAATAGAGAACGATGTACATCCAGATAGTAGTAGCGCAAACCTTAGAAAACATGAGAGTTACTTCTCCAATAGTGGAGAACCCCAAAAAATTACTCTCTTACATCGTTCTAGAGTGAAGGAATGAACCTCTCTTGGCTAGAGCGAACATGCTTGAGTCAAAGACCAAATGAGAGGTCGAACACTCTATTTATACACGTCAAATGGTTATTGTTTCCGTGACTGGGCCGACCTAACTTTCCCCAACTAGGCCGACCTGACTGGGGCATTTCTGCCCATCGTTTGGGTCAAATTGCCCAATATTTTAGGGCAGTTCACCCACTGGGCCAACTTGTCTTGGCGGAATACAAAAAATTACATTTAATATATCTTTTCTTTGTGATGTCACCCCAAGATTTACATTGACTCTTTCAAGTGTTTTACATGAGCAAATACATTGACATCTTGTCCCATAGGAGGTACAATAACAAGACGAAATACAATAAGAATAACTTCCGAAGTTGCACTATTTCCAACACTCCCTCTCAACAAGGAAGGTATTTTTCGAACACTGTATCCTAATCTTATTCTACCTTTGGTTGACCTATCAGGTGATGCCCCAAGTAGCTACTATTCCAACATTCCGTCTTGGCCATGGAATGCCCCAAGTTGCATTACATGTAATGGCAACTAAAATTCCCATCAACCCTTCCCATTTTATCTTCTCTTCTTGGTAACCTAGTCAATTATGGGATTCCTCAAGAAGACAGTTGATGTGCAACATCTTCGTCCTTTTAAAACATTCTCAATCATGATATAGAATACAATGCAATGCTGATAGTAGGTCTACGATATAGATGACCAAACCGAAAATAGGTGTACAAAAATAATACTAGTAGTTATTAGAATACGGGAGCCCACGATGTTGCAACGAACAGATGCACGAGAAGATTAGTAAATCTGCAACGCAGATGTTACAAATTCTACTCCAAAGTGGATGGAATTGTGATGCAATCTCCTAGAGAAATGCAACAAACAGGGAATTCCATGGGAAAGAAAAATGAAGTGGTACATTAACTAGGGATGTAATAACGAATGTGAGAGTTGATGTGCGGCATTGATAGCGAAAGTCTAGAAAATTCATGAAGCCATATGAGGTCATAGCATGGCAAATGCAAGAAGGGAAGAAGTAGAAGGAAGAAGATGTTGCACATTGATTCTCTTCTTCATGACTCCAGTCATTGACTAGGTTATCAAATGATTCTACCAAAAAGAGAAAATAAAATGGGAAAAGATGATGGGAAGTCCTCCTTGCTGTCCTAACAATATGGCACACAAGAATTAGTGTGGTGCATCATTCGACCATAAGGAGAAATGATAGAAAGTACTCACCAGTCTTTTTTAGTGTAAAATAAAGAAAATCTAGAAGAAAGAACAAGAGCAACAAATGAATACGGAAGGATACCATTTTAATTACTGTTTACAATTGATTAACTATCATTGACCTTTTTAATGTTTATAGCAGCATAACCAGGATCACTAAAAGAATGGCAAAGCACATAAACAAAATGAGTGTGGAGCTCGTTTAACCATGATGATAAGAACAATCATCTCCCAACCATAGACAAAGCTATTTGTCTCCCCCGAGCTCAGACCTTCCAATAGAGAACGATGTACATCCAGATAGTAGTAGCGCAAACCCTAGAAAACAGGAGAGTAACTTCTCAAATAGTGGAGAACCCCCAAAAATCTGTCTCTTAACTGTAGTAGCGAACCTCTCTTGGCTAGAGCGAACATGCTTGAGTGAATGACCAAATGAGAGGCGGAAGACTCTATTTATACAAGTCAAATGGTGATTGTTTCCCTTACTGGCTCGACCTAACTTTCCCTAACTAGGCCGACTTGACTGGGGTGTTTCTGCTCACTGTTTGGTGCAAATTTCCCACTATTTTGGGGCAGTTTCCTACTCGGCCAACTTGTCTTGGGGGAATACAAAAAAAATACATTTAATAAATCTTTTCTTTGTGATTCCACCCCAAGATTTACATTGACTCTTTCAAGTGTTTTACATGACCAAATACATTGACATCTTGTCCCATTGGAGGTACAATAACAAGATGAAATACAATGAGAATAACTTCCGAAGTTGCACTATTTCCAACACTCCCTCTCAACAAGGAAGGTATTCTTCGAACACTGTATTGTAATCTTTTTCTATCTTTGGTCGACCTATGAGGTGATGCCCTACGCAGCTACTATTCCAACATTCCCTCTTGGCCATGGACTGCCCCAAGTCGCATTACATGTAATAGCAACTAAAATTCCCATCAACCCTTCCCATTTTATTTTCTCTTCTTGGTAACCTAGTCAATTATGGGATTCATCAAGAAGAGAGTTGATGTACAACATCTTCGTCCTTTTAAAACATTCTCAGTCATGAAATAGAATACAATGCAATGCTGATAGTAGGTACACCATATAGATGACCAAACCGAAAAAGGTGTACAAAAATAATACTAGTAGTTATTAGAATACGGGAGCCCACGATGTTGCAACGAATAGATGCATGAGAAGATTAGTAAATCTGCAACGCAGAGGTTACAAATTCTACTCCACCGTGGATGGAATTGTGATGCAATCTCTTTGAGAAATGCAACAAACAGGGAATTGCATGGACAATAAAAATGAAGTGGTAGTTTAGCTAGGGATGTAATAACGGATGTGAGAGTTGATGTGCGGCAATGATAGCGAATATCTAGAAAATTCATGAAGCCATATGAGTTCATAGCAAGGCAAATGCAAGAAGGGAAGAAGTAGAAGTAAGAAGATGTTGCACATTGACTCGCTGCTTGATGAATCCAGTCATTGACTAGGTTTTCAAATGAGGCCACCAAGAAGAGAAAATCAAATGGGAAGGGTTGATGGGAAGTCGTCCTTGCTGTCCTAACAATATGGCACACAAGAATTAGTGTGGTGCATCATTCGACCATAAGGAGAAAGGATAGAAAGTACTCACCACTATTTTTTAGGGTAAAATAAAGAAAATCTAGAAGAAAGAACAAGAGCAACAAATGAATACGGAAGGACGCCATTTTAATTAGTGTTTACAATTGATTAACTATCATTGACCTTTTTAATGTTTATAGCATCATAACCAGGATCACTAAAAGAATGGCAAAGCACATAAACAAAATGAGTGTGGAGCTCGTTTAACCATGATGATAAAAACAATCATCTCCCAACCATAGACAAAGCTATTTGTCTCCCCCGAGCTCAGACCTTCCAATAGAGAAAGATGTACATCCAGATAGTAGTAGCGCAAACCCTAGAAAATAGGAGAGTAACTTCGCAAATAGTGGAGAACCCCCAAAAATCTGTCTCTTAACTGTAGTAGCGAACCTCTCTTGGCTAGAGCGAACATGCTTGAGTGAATGACCAAATGAGAGGCCGAAGACTCTATTTATACAAGTCAAATGGTGATTGTTTACCTTACTGGGTCGACCTAGCTTTCCCTAACTAGGCCGAATTGACTGGGGTATTTCTGCTCACTGTTTGGTGCAAATTTCCCTCTATTTTGGGGCAGTTTCATACTCGACCGACTTGTCTTGGGGGAATACAAAAAAATACATTTAATAAATCTTTTCTTTGTGATTCCACCCCAAGATTTACATTGGCTCTTTCAAGTATTTTACATGACCAAATACATTGACATCTTGTCCCATTGGAGGTACAATAACAAGATGAAATACAATAAGAATAACTTCCGAAGTTGCACTATTTCCAACACTCCCTCTCAACAAGGAAGGTATTCTTCGAACACTGTATTGTAATCTTTTTCTATCTTTGGTCGACCTTTGAGGTGATGCCCTACGCAGCTACTATTCCAACATTCCCTCTTGGCCATGGAATGCCCCAAGTCGCATTACATGTAATGGCAACTAAAATTCCCATCAACCCTTCCCATTTTATTTTCTCTTCTTGGTAACCTAGTCAATTATGGGATTCCTCAAGAAGAGAGTTGATGTGCAACATCTTCGTCCTTTTAAAACATTCTCAGTCATGAAATAGAATACAATGCAATGCTGATAGTAGGTACACCATATAGATGACCAAACCGAAAAAAGGTGTACAAAAATAATACTAGTAGTTATTAGAATACGGGAGCCCACGATGTTGCAACGAATAGATGCACGAGAAGATTAGTAAATCTGCAACGCAGATGTTACAAATTCTACTCCAGCGTGGATGGAATTGTGATGCAATCTCTTTGAGAAATGCAACAAACAGGGAATTGCATGGACAATAAAAATGAAGTGGTAGTTTAGCTAGGGATGTAATAACGGATGTGAGAGTTGATGTGCGGCAATGATAGCGAATGTCTAGAAAATTCATGAATCCATATGAGTTCATAGCAAGGCAAATGCAAGAAGGGAAGAAGTAGAAGTAAGAAGATGTTGCACATTGACTCGTTGCTTGATGAATCCAGTCATTGACTAGGTTTTCAAATGAGGCCACCAAGAAGAGAAAATCAAATGGGAAGGGTTGATGGGAAGTCGTCCTTGCTGTCCCAACAATATGGCACACAAGAATTAGTGTGGTGCATCATTCGACCATAAGGAGAAAGGATAGAAAGTACTCACCACTATTTTTTAGGGTAAAATAAAGAAAATCTAGAAGAAAGAACAAGAGCAAGAAATGAATACGGAAGGACACCATTTTAATTAGTGTTTACAATTGATTAACTATCATTGACCTTTTTAATGTTTATAGCAGCATAACGAGGATCACTAAAAGAATGGCAAAGCACATAAACCAAATGAGTGTGGAGCTCGTTTAACCATGATGATAAAAACAATCATCTCCCAACCATAGAAAAAGCTATTTGTCTCCCCCGAGCTCAGACCTTCCAATAGAGAACGATGTAAATCCAGATAGTAGTAGCGCAAACCCTAGAAAACAGGAGAGTAACTTCGCAAATAGTGGAGAACCCCCAAAAATCTGTCTCTTAACTGTAGTAGCGAACCTCTCTTGGCTAGAGCGAACATGCTTGAGTGAATGACCAAATGAGAGGCCGAAGACTCTATTTATACAAGTCAAATGGTGATTGTTTCCCTTACTGGGTCGACCTAGCTTTCCCTAACTAGGCCGACTTGACTGGGGTATTTCTGCTCACTGTTTGGTGCAAATTTCCCGCTATTTTGGGGCAGTTTCCTACTCGGCCGAGTTGCCTTGGGAGAATACAAAAAAATACATTTAATAAATCTTTTCTTTGTGATTCCACCCCAAGATTTACATTGACTCTTTCAAGTATTTTACATGACCAAATACATTGACATCTTGTCCCATCGGAGGTACAATAACAAGATGAAATACAATAAGAATAACTTCCGAAGTTGCACTATTTCCAACACTCCCTCTCAACAAGGAAGGTATTCTTCGAACACTGTATTGTAATCTTTTTCTATCTTTGGTCGACCAATGAGGTGATGCCCTACGCAGCTACTATTCCAACATTCCCTCTTGGCCGTGGAATGCCCCAAGTCGCATTACATGTAATGGCAACTAGAATTCCCATCAACCCTTCCCATTTTATTTTCTCTTCTTGGTAACCTAGTCAATTATGGGATTCCTCAAGAAGAGAGTTGATGTGCAACATCTTCGTCCTTTTAAAACATTCTCAGTCATGAAATAGAATACAATGCAATGCTGATAGTAGGTACACCATATAGATGACCAAACCGAAAAAAGGCGTACAAAAATAATACGAGTAGTTATTAGAATACGGGAGCCCACGATGTTGCAACGAATAGATGCATGAGAAGATTAGTAAATCTGCAATGCAAATGTTACAAATTCTACTCCAGCGTGGATGGAATTGTGATGCAATCTCTTTGAGAAATGCGACAAACAGGGAATTGCATGGACAATAAAAATGAAGTGGTAGTTTAGCTAGGGATGTAATAACGTATGTGAGAGTTGATGTGCGGCAATGATAGCGAATGTCTAGAAAATTCATGAAGCCATATGAGTTCATGGCAAGGCAAATGCAAGAAGGGAAGAAGTAGAAGTAAGAAGATGTTGCACATTGACTCGCTGCTTCTCGAATCCAGTCATTGACTAGGTTTTGAAATGAGGCCACCAAGAAGAGAAAAGCAAATGGGAAGGGTTGATGGGAAGTCGTCCTTGCTATCCTAACAATATGGCACACAAGAATTAGTGTGGTGCGTCATTCGACCATAAGGAGAAAGGATAGAAAGTACTCACCACTATTTTTTAGGGTAAAATAAAGAAAATCTAGAAGAAAGAACAAGAGCAACAAATGAATACGGAAGGACACCATTTTAATTAGTGTTTACAATTGATTAACTATCATTGACCTTTTTAATGTTTATAGGAGCATAACCAGGATCACTAAAAGAATGGCAAAGCACATAAACAAAATGAGTGTGGAGCTCGTTTAACCATGATGATAAAAACAATCATCTCCCAACCATAGGCAAAGCTATTTGTCTCACCTGAGCTCAGACCTTCCAATAGAGAACGATGTACATCCAGATAGTAGGAGCGCAAACTCTAGAAAACAGGAGAGTAACTTCTCCAATAGTGGAGAACCCCCAAAAATCTGTCTGTTAACTGTAGTAGCGAACTTCTCTTGGCTAGAGCGAACATGCTTTAGTGAATGACCAAATGAGAGGCCGAAGACTCTATTTATACAAGTCAAATGGTGATTGTTTCCCTTACTGGGTCGACCTAGCTTTCCCTAACTAGGCCGACTTGACTGGGGTATTTCTGCTCACTGTTTGGGGCAAATTTCCCGCTATTTTGGGGCAGTTTCCTACTCGGCCGACTTGTCTTGGGGGAATACAAAAAAATACATTTAATAAATCTTTTCTTTGTGATTCCACCCCAAGATTTACATTGACTCTTTCAAGTGTTTTACATGAGCAAATGCATTGACATCTTGTCCCATTGTAGGTACAATAACAAGATGAAATACAATAAGAATAACTTCCGAAGTTGCACTATTTCCAACACTCCCTCTAAACAAGGAAGGTATTCTTCGAACACTGTATTGTAATCTTTTTCTATCTTTGGTCGACCTATGAGGTGATGCCCTACGTAGCTACTATTCCAACATTCCCTCTTGGCCATGGAATGCCCCAAGTCGCATTACATGTAATGGCAACTAAAATTCCCATCAACCCTTCCCATTTTATTTTCTCTTCTTGGTAACCTAGTCAATTATGGGATTCCTCAAGAAGAGAGTTGATGTGCAACATCTTCGTCCTTTTAAAACATTCTCAGTCATGAAATAGAATACAATGCAATGCTGATAGTAGGTACACCATATAGATGACCAAACCGAAAAAAGGTGTACAAAAATAATACTAGTAGTTATTAGAATACGGGAGCCCACGATGTTGCAACGAATAGATGCATGAGAAGATTAGTAAATCTGCAACGCAGATGTTACAAATTCTACTCCACCGTGGATGGAATTGTGATGCAATCTCTTTGAGAAATGCAACAAACAGGGAATTGCATGGACAATAAAAATGAAGTGGTACTTTAGCTAGGGATGTAATAACGGATGTGAGAGTTGATGTGCGGCAATGATAGCGAATGTCTAGAAAATTCATGAAGCCATATGTGTTCATAGCAAGGCAAATGCAAGAAGGGAAGAAGTAGAAGTAAGAAGATGTTGCACATTGACTCGTTGCTTGATGAATCCAGTCATTGACTAGGTTTTCAAATGAGGCCACCAAGAAGAGAAAATCAAATGGGAAGGGTTGATGGGAAGTCGTCCTTGCTGTCCCAAGAATATGGCACACAAGAATTAGTGTGGTGCATCATTCGACCATAAGGAGAAAGGATAGAAAGTACTCACCACTATTTTTTAGGGTAAAATAAAGAAAATCTAGAAGAAAGAACAAGAGCAACAAATGAATACGGAAGGACACCATTTTAATTAGTGTTTACAATTGATTAACTATCATTGACCTTTTTAATGTTTATAGCAGCATAACCAGGATCACTAAAAGAATGGCAAAGCACATAAACAAAATGAGTGTGGAGCTCGTTTAACCATGATGATAAAAACAATCATCTCCCAACCATAGACAAAGCTATTTGTCTCCCCCGAGCTCAGACCTTCCAATAGAGAAAGATGTACATCCAGATAGTAGTAGCGCAAACCCTAGAAAACAGGAGAGTAACTTCTCAAATAGTGGAGAACCCCCAAAAATATGTCTCTTAACTGTAGTAGCGAAACTCTCTTGGCTAGAGCGAACATGCTTGAGCGAATGACCAAATGAGAGGCCGAAGACTCTATTTATACAAGTCAAATGGTGACTGTTTCCCTTACTGGGTCGACCTAACTTTCCCTAACTAGGCCGACTTGACTGGGGTATTTCTGCTCACTGTTTGGTGCAAATTTCCCGCTATTTTGGGGCAGTTTCCTACTCGGCCGACTTGTCTTGGGGGAATACAAAAAAATGCATTTAATAAATCTTTTCTTTTTGATTCCACCCCAAGATTTACATTGACTCTTTCAAGTGTTTTACATGACCAAATACATTGACAACTTGTCCCATTGGAGGTACAATAACAAGATGAAATACAATAAGAATAACTTCCGAAGTTGCACTATTTCCAACACTCCCTCTCAACAAGGAAGGTGTTCTTCGAACACTGTATTGTAATCTTTTTCTATCTTTGGTCGACCTATGAGGTGATGCCCTACGCAGCTACTATTCCAACATTCCCTCTTGGCCATGGAATGCCCCAAGTCGCATTACATGTAATGGCAACTAAAATTCCCATCAACCCTTCCCATTTTATTTTCTCTTCTTGGTAACCTAGTCAATTATGGTATTCCTCAAGAAGAGAGTTGATGTGCAACATCTTCGTCCTTTTAAAACATTCTCAGTCATGAAATAGAATACAATGCAATGCTGATAGTAGGTACACCATATAGATGACCAAACCGAAAAAAGGTGTACAAAAATAATACTAGTAGTTATTAGAATACGGGAGCCCACGATGTTGCAACGAATAGATGCATGAGAAGATTAGTAAATCTGCAACGCAGATGTTACAAATTCTACTCCACCGTGGATGGAATTGTGATGCAATCTCTTTGAGAAATGCAACAAACAGGGAATTGCATGGACAATAAAAATGAAGTGGTAGTTTAGCTAGGGATGTAATAACAGATGTTAGAGTTGATGTGTGGTAATGATAGCGAATGTCTAGAAAATTCATGAAGCCATATGAGTTCATAGCATCGCAAATGCAAGAAGGGAAGAAGTAGAAGTAAGAAGATGTTGCACATTGACTCGGTGCTTGATGAATCCAGTCATTGACTAGGTTTTCAAACGAGGCCACCAAGAAGAGAAAATCAAATGGGAAGGGTTGATGGGAAGTCGTCCTTGCTGTCCTAACAATATGGCACACAAGAATTAGTGTGGTGCATCATTCGACCATAAGGAGAAAGAATAGTAAGTACTCACCACTATTTTTTAGGGTAAAATAAAGAAAATCTAGAAGAAAGAACAAGAGCAACAAATGAATACGGAAGGACACCATTTTAATTAGTGTTTACAATTGCTTAACTATCATTGACCTTTTTAATGTTTATAGCAGCATAACCAGGATCACTAAAAGAATGGCAAAGCACATAAACAAAATGAGTGTGGAGCTCGTTTAACCATGATGATAAGAACAATCATTTCCCAACCATAGACAAAGCTATTTGTCTCCCCCGAGCTCAGACCATCCAATAGAGTACGATGTACATCCAGATAGTAGTAGCGCAAACCGTAGAAAACATGAGAGTAACTTCTCAAATAGTGGAGAACCCCCAAAAATCTGTCTCTTAACTGTAGTAGCGAACCTCTCTTGGCTAGAGCGAACATGCTTGAGTGAATGACCAAATAAGAGGCCGAAGACTCTATTTATACAAGTCAAATGGTGATTGTTTCCCTTACTGGGTCGACCTAACTTTCCCTAACAAGGCCGACTTGATTGGGGTATTTCTGCTCACTGTTTGGTGCAAATTTCCCACTATTTTTGGGCAGTTTCCTACTCGGCCGACTTGTCTTGGGGGAATACAAAAAAGTACATTTAATAAATCTTTTCTTTGTGATTCCACCCCAAGATTTACTTTGACTCTTTCAAGTATTTTACATGACCAAATACATTGACATCTTGTCCCATTGGAGGTACAATAACAAGATGAAATACAATAAGAATAACTTCCGAAGTTGCACTATTTCCAACACTCCCTCTCAACAAGGAAGGTATTCTTCGAACACTGTATTGTAATCTTGTTCTATCTTTTGTCGACCTATGAGGTGATGCCCTACGCAGCTACTATTCCAACATTCCCTCTTGGCCATGGAATGCCCCAAGTCGCATTGCATGTAATGGCAACTAAAATTCCCATCAACCCTTCCCATTTTATTTTCTCTTCTTGGTAACCTAGTCAATTATGGGATTCCTCAAGAAGAGAGTTGATGTGCAACATCTTCGTTCTTTTAAAACATTCTCAGTCATGAAATAGAATACAAGGCAATGCTGATAGTAGGTACACCATATAGATGACCAAACCGAAAAAAGGTGTACAAAAATAATACTAGTAGTTATTAGAATACGGGAGCCCACGATGTTGCAACGAATAGATGCATGAGAAGATTAGTAAATCTGCAACGCAGATGTTACAAATTCTACTCCAGCGTGGATGGAATTGTGATGCAATCTCTTTGAGAAATGCAACAAATAGGGAATTGCATGGACAATAAAAATGAAGTGGTAGTTTAGCTAGGGATGTAATAACGGATGTGAGATTTGATGTGCGGCAATGATAGCGAATGTCTAGAAAATTCATGAAGCCATTTGAGTTCATAGCAAGGCAAATGCAAGAAGGGAAGAAGTAGAAGTAAGAAGATGTTGCACATTGACTCGCTGCTTGATGAATCCGGTCATTGACTAGGTTTTCAAATGAGGCCACCAAGAAGAGAAAATCAAATGGGAAGGGTTGATGGGAAGTCGTCCTTGCTGTCCGAACAATATGGCACACAAGAATTAGTGTGGTGCATCATTCGACCATAAGGAGAAAGGATAGAAAGTACTCACCACTATTTTTTAGGGTAAAATAAAGAAAATCTAGAAGAAAGAACAAGAGCAACAAATGAATACGGAAGGACACCATTTTAATTAGTGTTTGCAATTGATTAACTATCATTGACCTTTTTAATGTTTATAGCAGCATAACCAGGATCACTAAAAGAATGGCAAAGCACATAAACAAAATGAGTGTGGAGCTCGTTTAACCATGATGATAAAAACAATCATCTCCCAACCATAGACAAAGCTATTTGTCTCCCCCGAGCTCAGACCTTCCAATAGAGAACGATGTACATACAGATAGTAGTAGCACAAACCCTAGAAAACAGGAGAGTAACTTCTCAAATAGTGGAGAACCCCCAAAAATCTGTCTCTTAACTATAGTAGCGAACCTCTCTTGGCTAGAGCGAACATGCTTGCGTGAATGACCAAATAAGAGGCGGAAGACTCTATTTATACATGTCAAATGGTGATTGTTTCCCTTACTGGCTCGACCTAACTTTCCCTAACTAGGCCGACTTGACTGGGGTATTTCTGCTCACTGTTTGGTGCAAATTTCCTGCTATTTTGGGGCAATTTCCTACTCGGCCGACTAGTCTTCGGGGAATCCAAAAAAATACATTTAATAAATCTCTTCTTTGTTATTCTACCCCAAGATTTTCATTGACCCTTTCAAGTGTTTTACATGACCAAATACATTGACATCTTCTCCCATTGGAGGTACAATAACAAGATGAAATACAATAAGAATAACATCCGAAGTTGCACTATTTCCAACACTCCCTCTCAACAAGGAAGGTATTCTTCGAACACTGTATTGTAATCTTTTTCTATCTTTGGTCGACCTATAAGGTGATGCCCTACGCAGCGACTATTCCAACATTCCCTGTTGGCCATGGAATGCCCCAAGTCGCATTACATGTAATGGCAACTAAAATTCCCATCAACCCTTCCCATTTTATTTTCTCTTCTTGGTAAACTACTCAATTATGGGATTCCTCAAGAAGAGAGTTGATGTGCAACATCTTCGTCCTTTTAAAACATTCTCAGTCATGAAATAGAATACAATGCAATGTTGATAGTAGGTACACCATATAGATGACCAAACCGAAAAAAGGTGTACAAAAATAATACTAGTAGTTATTAGAAGACGGGAGCCCACGATGTTGCAACGAATAGATGCATGAGAAGATTAGTAAATCTGCAACGCAGATGTTACAAATTCTACCCCACCGTGGATGGAATTGTGATGCAATCTCTTTGAGAAATGCAACAAACAGGGAATTGCATGGACAATAAAAATGAAGTGGTAGTTTAGCTAGGGATGTAATAACGGATGTGACAGTTGATGTGCGGCAATGATAGCGAATGTCTAGAAAATTCATGAAGCCATATGAGTTCATAGCAAGGCAAATGCAAGAAGGGAAGAAGTAGAAGTAAGAAGATGTTGCACATTGACTCGCTGCTTGATGAATCCAGTCATTGACTAGGTTTTCAAATGAGGCCACCAAGAAGAGAAAATCAAATGGGAAGGGTTGATGGGAAGTCGTCCTTGCTGTCCTAACAATATGGCACACAAGAATTAGTGTGGTGCATCATTCGATCATAAGGAGAAAGGATGGAAAGTACTCACCACTAATTTTTAGGGTAAAATAAAGAAAATCTAGAAGAAAGAACAAGAGCAACAAATGAATACGGAAGGACACCATTTTAATTAGTGTTTGCAATTGATTAACTATCATTGACCTTTTTAATGTTTATAGCAGCATAACCAGGATCACTAAAAGAATGGCAAAGCATGTAAACAAAATGAGTGTGGAGCTCGTTTAACCATGATGATAAGAACAATCATTTCCCAACCATAGACAAAGCTATTTGTCTCCCCCGAGCTCATACCTTCCAATAGAGAACGATGTACATCCAGATAGTAGTAGCGCAAACCCTAGAAAACAGGAGAGTAACTTCTCAAATAGTGGAGAACCCCCAAAAATCTGTCTCTTAACTGTAGTAGCGAACCTCTCTTGGCTAGAGCGTACATGCTTGAGTGAATGACCAAATGAGAGGCCGAAGACTCTTTTTATACAAGTCAAATGGTGATTGTTTCCCTTACTGGGTCGACCTAACTCTCCCTAACTAGGCCGACTTGACTGGGGTATTTTTGCTCACTGTTTGGTGCAAATTTCCAGCTATTTTGGGGCAGTTTCCTACTCGGCCGACTTGTCTTGGGGGAATTCAAAAAATACATTTAATAAATCTTTTCTTTGTGATTCCACCCCAAGATTTACATTGACTCTTTCAAGTATTTTACATGACCAAATACATTGACATCTTGTCCGATTGGAGGTACAATAATAGGATTAAATACAATAAGAATAACTTCCGAAGTTGCACTATTTCCAACACTCCCTGTCGACAAGGAAGGTATTCTTCGAACACTGTATTGTAATCTTTTTCTATCTTTAGTCGACCTATGAGGTGATGCCCTACGGAGCTACTATTCCAACATTCGCTCTTGGCCATGGAATGCCCCAATTCGCACTACATGTAATGGCTACTAAAATTCCCATCAACCCTTCCCATTTTATTTTCTCTTCTTGGTAACCTAGTCATATATGGGATTCCTCAAGAAGAGAGTTGATGTGCAACATCTTCGTCCTTTTAAAATATTCTCAGTCATGAAATAGAATACAATGCAATGCTGATAATAGGTACACCATATAGATGACCAAACCGAAAAAAGGTGTACAAAAATAATACTAGTAGTTATTAGAATACGGTAGCCCACGATGTTGCAGCGAATAGATGCATGAGAAGATTAGTAAATCTACAACGCAGATGTTACAAATTCTACTCCACCATGGATGGAATTGTGACGCAATCTCTTTGAGAAATGCAGCAAACAAGGAATTGCATGGACAATAAAAATGAAGTGGTAGTTTAGCTAGGGATGTAATAACGGATGTGAGAGTTGATGTGCGGCAATGATAGCGAATGTCTAGAAAATGCATGAAGCCATATGAGTTCATAGCAAGGCAAATGCAAGAAGGGAAGAAGTAGAAGTAAGAAGATGTTGCACATTGACTCGCTGCTTGATGAATCCAGTCATTGACTAGGTTTTCAAATGAGGCCACCAAGAAGAGAAAATCAAATGGGAAGGGTTGATGGGAAGTCGTCCTTGCTGTCCTAACAATATGGCACACAAGAATTAGTGTGGTGCATCATTCGACCATAAGGAGAAAGGATAGAAAGTACTCACCACTATTTTTTAGTGTAAAATAAAGAAAATCTAGAAGAGAGAACAAGAGCAACAAATGAATACGGAAGGACACCATTTTAATTAGTGTTTACAATTGATTAACTATCATTGACCTTTTTAATGTTTATAGCAGCATAACTAGGATCACTAAAAGAATGGAAAAGCACATAAACAAAATGAGTGTGGAGCTCGTTTAACCATGATGATAAAAACAATCATCTCCCAACCATAGACAAAGCTATTTGTCTCCCCCGAGCTCAGACCTTCCAATAGAGAACGATGTACATCCAGATAGTAGCAGCGCAAACCCTAGAAAACAGGAGAGTAACTTCTCAAATAGTGGAGAACCCCCCAAAATCTGTCTCTTAACTGTAGTAGCGAACCTCTCTTGGCTAGAGCGAACATGCTTGAGTGAATGACCAAATGAGAGGCCGAAGACTCTATTTATACAAGTCAAATGGTGATTGTTTTCATTACTGGGTCGACCTAACTTTCCCTAACTAGGCCGACTTGACTGGGGTATTTCTGCTAACTCGTGCAAATTTCCCGCTATTTTGGGGCAGTTTCCTACTCGGCCGACTTGTCTTGGGGGAATACAAAAAAATAAATTTAATAAACATTTTCTTTGTGATTCCACCCCAAGATTTACATTGACTCTTTCAAGTGTTTTACATGACCAAATACATTGACATCTTGTCCCATTGGAGGTACAATAACAAGATGAAATACAATAAGAATAACTTCCGAAGTTGCACTATTTCCAACACTCCCTCTCAACAAGGAAGGTATTCTTCGAACACTGTATTGTAATATTTTTCTATCTTTGGTCGACCTATGAGGTGATGCCCTACGCAGCTACTATTCTAACACTCCCTCTTGGCCATGGAATGCCCCAAGTCGCATTACATGTAATGGCAACTAAAATTCCCATCAACCCTTCCCATTTTATTTTCTCTTCTTGGTAACCTAGTCAATTATGGGATTCCTCAAGAAGAGAGTTGATGTGCAACATCTTCGTCCTTTTAAAACATTCTCAGTCATGAAATAGAATACAATGCAATGCTGATAGTAGGTACACCATATAGATGACCAAACCGAAAAAAGGTGTACAAAAATAATACTAGTAGTTATTAGAATACGGGAGCCCACGATGTTGCAACGAATAGATGCATGAGAAGATTAGTAAATCTGCAACGCAGATGTTACAAATTCTACTCCACCGTGGATGGAATTGTGATGCAATCTCTTTGAGAAATGCAACAAACAGGGAATTGCATGGACAATAAAAATGAAGTGGTAGTTTAGCTAGGGATGTAATAACGGATGTGAGACTTGATGTGCGGCAATGATAGCGAATGTCTAGAAAATTCATGAAGCCATATGAGTTCATAGCAAGGCAAATGCAATAAGGGAAGAAGTAGAAGTAAGAAGATGTTGCACATTGACTCGTTGCTTGATGAATCCAGTCATTGACTAGGTTTTCAAATGAGGCCACCAAGAAGAGAAAATCAAATGGGAAGGGTTGATGGGAAGTCGTCCTTGCTGTCCCAACAATATGGCACACAAGAATTAGTGTGGTGCATCATTCGACCATAAGGAGAAAGGATAGAAAGTACTCACCACTATTTTTTAGGGTAAAATAAAGAAAATCTAGAAGAAAGAACAAGAGCAACAAATGAATACGGAAGGACACCATTTTAATTAGTGTTTACAATTGATTAACTATCATTGACCTTTTTAATGTTTATAGCAGCATAACCAGGATCACTAAAAGAATGGCAAAGCACATAAACAAAATGAGTGTGGAGCTCGTTTAACCATGATGATAAAAACAATCATCTCCCAACCATAGACAAAGCTATTTGTCTCCCCCGAGCTCAGACCTTCCAATAGAGAACGATGTACATCCAGATAGTAGTAGCGCAAACCCTAGAAAACAGGAGAGTAACTTCTCAAATAGTGGAGAACCCCCAAAAATATGTCTCTTAACTGTAGTAGCGGACCTCTCTTGGCTACAGCGAACATGCTTGAGCGAATGACCAAATGAGAGGCCGAAGACTCTATTTATACAAGTCAAATGGTGATTGTTTCCCTTACTGGGTCGACCTAACTTTTCCTAACTAGGCCGACTTGACTGGGGTATTTCTGCTCACTGTTTGGTGCAAATTTCCCGCTATTTTGGGGCAGTTTCCTACTCGGCCGACTTGTCTTGGGGGAATACAAAAAAATACCTTTAATAAAACTTTTCTTTTTGATTCCACCCCAAGATTTACATTGACTCTTTCAAGTGTTTTACATGACCAAATACATTGACATCTTGTCCCATTGGAGGTACAATAACAAGATGAAATACAATAAGAATAACTTCCGAAGTTGCACTATTTCCAGCACTCCCTCTCAACAAGGAAGGTATTCTTCGAACACTGTATTGTAATCTTTTTCTATCTTTGGTCGACCTATGAGGTGATGCCCTACGCAGCTACTATTCCAACATTCTCTATTGGCCATGGAATGTCCCAAGTCGCACTACATGTAATGGCTACTAAAATTCCCATCAACCCTTCCCATTTTATTTTCTCTTCTTGGTAACCTAGTCAATTATGGTATTCCTCAAGAAGAGAGTTGATGTGCAACATCTTCGTCCTTTTAAAAAATTCTCAGTCATGAAATAGAATACAATGCAATGTTGATAGTAGGTACACCATATAGATGACCAAACCGAAAAAAGGTGTACAAAAATAATACTAGTAGTTATTAGAATACGGGAGCCCACGATGTTGCAACGAATAGATGTATGAGAAGATTAGTAAATCTGCAACGCAGATGTTACAAATTCTACTCCACCGTGGATGGAATTGTGATGTAATCTCTTTGAGAAATGCAACAAACAGGGAATTGCATGGACAATAAAAATGAAGTGGTAGTTTAGCTAGGGATGTAATAACGGATGTTAGATTTGATGTGCGGTAATGATAGCGAATGTCTAGAAAATTCATGAAGCCATATGAGTTCATAGCAAGGCAAATGCAAGAAGGGAAGAAGTAGAAGTAAGAAGATGTTGCACATTGACTCGTTGCTTGATGAATCCAATCATTGACTAGGTTTTCAAATGAGGCCACCAAGAAGAGAAAATCAAATGTGAAGGGTTGATGGGAAGTCGTCCTTGCTGTCCTAACAATATGGCACACAAGAATTAGTGTGGTGCATCATTCGACCATAAGGAGAAAGGATAGAAAGTACTCACCACTATTTTTTAGGGTAAAATAAAGAAAATCTAGAAGAAAGAACAAGAGCAACAAATGAATACGGAAGGACACCATTTTAATTAGTGTTTACAATTGATTAACTATCATTGACCTTTTTAATGTTTATAGCAGCATAACCAGGATCACTAAAAGAATGGCAAAGCACATAAACAAAATGAGTGTGGAGCTCGTTTAACCATGATGATAAGAACAATCATCTCCCAACCATAGACAAAGCTATTTGTCTCCCCCGAGCTCAGACCTTCCAATAGAGAACGATGTACATCCAGATAGTAGTAGCGCAAACCGTAGAAAACATGAGAGTAACTTCTCAAATAGTGGAGAAACCCCAAAAATCTGTCTCTTAACTGTAGTAGCGAACCTCTCTTGGCTAGAGCGAACATGCTTGAGTGAATGACCAAATAAGAGGCCGAAGACTCTATTTATACAAGTCAAATGGTGATTGTTTCCCTTACTGGGTCGACCTAACTTTCCCTAACTAGGCCGACTTGATTGGGGTATTTCTGCTCACTGTTTGGTGCAAATTTCCCACTGTTTTTGGGCAGTTTCCTACTCGGCCGACTTGTCTTGGGGGAATACAAAAAAATACATTTAATAAATCTTTTCTTTGTGATTCCACCCTTAGATTTACATTGACTCTTTCAAGTGTTTTACATGACCAAATACATTGACATCTTGTCCCATTGGAGGTACAATAACAAGATGAAATACAATAAGAATAACTTCCGAAGTTGCACTATTTCCAACACTCCCTCTCAACAAGGAAGGTATTCTTCGAACACTGTATTGTAATCTTTTTCTATCTTTTGTCGACCTATGAGGTGATGCCCTACGCAGCTTCTATTCCAACATTCCCTCTTGGCCATAGAATGCCCCAAGTCGCATTACATGTAATGGCAACTAAAAGTCCCATCGACCCTCCCCATTTTATTTTCTCTTGTTGGTAACCTAGTCAATTATGGGATTCCTCAAGAAGAGAGTTGATGTGCAACATCTTCGTCCTTTTAAAACATTCTCAGTCATGAAATAGAATACAATGCAATGCTGATAGTAGGTACACCATATAGATGACCAAACCGAAAAAAGGTGTACAAAAATAATACTAGTAGTTATTAGAATACGGGAGCCCACGATGTTGCAACGAATAGATGCATGAGAAGATTAGTAAATCTGCAACGCAGATGTTACAAATTCTACTCCACCGTGGATGGAATTGTGATGCAATCTCTTTTAGAAATGCAACAAACATGGATTTGCATGGACAATAAAAATGAAGTGGTAGTTTAGCTAGTGATGTAATAACGGATGTGAGAGTTGATGTGCGGCAATGATAACGAATGTCTAGAAAATTCATGAAGCCATATGAGTTCATAGCAAGGCAAATGCAAGAAGGGAAGAAGTAGAAGTACGAAGATTTTGCACATTGACTCGCTGCTTGATGAATCCAGTCATTGATTAGGTTTTCAAATGAGGTCACCAAGAAGAGAAAATCAAAGTGGAAGGGTTGATGGGAAGTCGTCCTTGCTGTCCTAACAATATGGCACACAAGAATTAGTGTGGTGCATCATTCGACCATAAGGAGAAAGTATAGAAAGTACTCACCACTATTTTTTAGGGTAAACTAAAGAAAATATAGAAGAAAGAACAAGAGCAACAAATGAATACGGAAGGACACCATTTTAATTAGTGTTTACAATTGATTAACTATCATTGACCTTTTTAATGTTTATAGCAGCATAACCAGGATCACTAAAAGAATGGCAAAGCACATAAACAAAATGAGTGTGGAGCTCGTTTAACCATGATGATAAAAACAATCATCTCCCAACCATAGACAAAGCTATTTGTCTTCCCCGAGCTCAGACCTTCCAATAGAGAACGATGTACATCCAGATAGTAGCAGCGCAAACCCTAGAAAACAGGAGAGTAACTTCTCAAATAGTGGAGAACCCCCCAAAATCTGTCTCTTAACTGTAGTAGCGAACCTCTCTTGGCTAGAGCGAACATGCTTGAGTGAATGACCAAATGAGAGGCCGAAGACTCTATTTATACAAGTCAAATGGTGATTGTTTTCATTACTGGGTCGACCTAACTTTCCCTAACTAGGCCGACTTGACTGGGGTATTTCTGCTCACTGGTGCAAATTTCCCGCTATTTTGGGGCAGTTTCCTACTCGACCGACTTGTCTTGGGGGAATACAAAAAAATACATTTAATAAACATTTTCTTTGTGATTCCACCCCAAGATTTACATTGACTCTTTCAAGTGTTTTACATGACCAAATACATTGACATCTTGTCCCATTGGAGGTACAATAACAAGATGAAATACAATAAGAATAACTTCGGAAGTTGCACTATTTCCAACACTCCCTCTCAACAAGGAAGGTATTCTTCGAACACTGTATTGTAATCTTTTTCTATCTTTGGTCGACCTATGAGGTGATGCCCTACGCAGCTACTATTCCAACATTCCCTCTTGGCCATGGAATGCCCCAAGTTGCATTACATGTAATGGCAACTAAAATTCCCATCAAGCCTTCCCATTTTATTTTCTCTTCTTGGTAACCTAGTCAATTATGGGATTCCTCAAGAAGAGAGTTGATGTGCAACATCTTCGTCCTTTTAAAACATTCTCAGTCATGAAATAGAATACAATGCAATGCTGATAGTAGGTACACCATATAGATGACCAAACCGAAAAAAGGTGTACAAAAATAATACTAGTAGTTATTAGAATACGGGAGCCCACGATGTTACAACGAATAGATGCATGAGAAGATTAGTAAATCTGCAACGCAGATGTTATAATTGTACTCCACCGTGGATAGAATTGTGATGCAATCTCTTTGAGAAATGCAACAAAAAGGGAATTTCATGGACAATAAAAGTGAAGTGGTAGTTTAGCTAGGGATGTAATAACGGATGTGAGAGTTGATGTGCGGCAATGATAACGAATGTCTAGAAAATTCATGAAGCCATATGAGTTCATAGCAAGGCAAATGCAAGAAGGGAAGAAGTAGAAGTAAGAAGATTTTGCACATTGACTCGCTGCTTGATGAATCCTGTCATTGATTAGGTTTTCAAATGAGGCCACCAAGAAGAGAAAATCAAAGTGGAAGGGTTGATGGGAAGTCGTCCTTGCTGTCCTAACAATATGGCAGACAAGAATTAGTGTGGTGCATCATTCGACCATAAGGAGAAAGGATAGAAAGTACTCACCACTATTTTTTAGGGTAAACTAAAGAAAATCTGGAAGAAAGAACAAGAGCAACATATGAATACGGAAGGACACCATTTTAATTAGTGTTTGCAATTGATTAACTATCATTGACCTTTTTAATGTTTATAGCAGCATAACCAGGATCACTAAAAGAATGGCAAAGCACATAAACAAAATGAGTGTGGAGCTCGTTTAACCATGATGATAAAAACAATCATCTCCCAACCATAGACAAAGCTATTTGTCTCCCCCGAGCTCAGACCTTCCAATAGAGAACGATGTACATCCAGATAGTAGTAGCGCAAACCCTAGAAAACAGGAGGGTAACTTCTCAAATAGTGGAGAACCCCCAAAAATCTGTCTCTTAACTGTAGTAGCGAACCTCTCTTGGCTAGAGCGAACATGCTTGAGTGAATGACCAAATGAGAGGCGGAAGACTCTATTTATAAAAGTCAAATGGTGATTGTTTCCCTTACTGGGTCGACCTAACTTTCCCTAACTAGGCCGAATTGACTGGGATATTTCTGCTCACAGTTTGGTGGAAATTTCCCGCTATTTTAGGGCAGTTTCCTACTCGGCCGACTTGTCTTGGGGTAATACAAAAAAATACATTTAATAAATCTTTTCTTTGTGATTCCACCCCAAGATTTACATTGACTCTTTCAAGTGTTTTACATGACCCAATACATTGACATCTTGTCCCATTGGAGGTACAATAACAAGATGAAATACAATAAGAATAACTTCCGAAGTTGCACTATTTCCAACAGTCCCTGTCAACAAGGAAGGTATTCTTCGAACATTGTATTGTAATCTTTTTCTATCTTTGGTCGACCTATGAGGTGATGCCCTACGCAGCTACTATTCCAACATTCCCTCTCGGCCATGGAATGCCCCAAGTCGCATTACATGTAATGGCAACTAAAATTCCCATCAACCCTTCCCATTTTATTTTCTCTTCTTGGTAACCTAGTCAATTATGGGATTCCTCAAGAAGAGAGTTGATGTGCAACACCTTCGTCCTTTGAAAACATTCTCAGTCATGAAATAGAATACAATGCAATGCTGATAGTAGGTACACCATATAGATGACCAAACCGAAAAAAGTTGTACAAAAATAATACTAGTAGTTATTAGAATACGGGAGCCCACGATGTTGCAACGAATAGATGCATGAGAAGATTAGTAATCTGCAACGCAGATGTTACAAATTCTACTCCACAATGGATGGAATTGTGATGCAATCTCTTTGAGAAATGCAACAAACACGAAATTGCATGGACAATAAAAATGAAGTGGTAGTTTAGCTAGGGATGTAATAACGGATGTGAGAGTTGATGTGCGGCAATGATAGCGAATGTCTAGAAAATTCATGAAGCCATATGAGTTCATAGCTAGGCAAATGCAAGAAGGGAAGAAGTAGAAGTAAGAAGATGTTGCACATTGACTCGTTGCTTGATGAATCCAGTCATTGATTAGGTTTTCAAATGAGGCGACCAAGAAGAGAAAATCAAATGGGAAGGGTTGATTGGAAGTCGTCCTTGCTGTCCTAACAATATGGCACACAAGAATTAGTGTGGTGCATCATTCGACCATAAGGAGAAAGGATAGAAAGTACTCACCACTATTTTTTAGGTTAAAATAAAGAAAATCTATAAGAAAGAACAAGAGCAACAAATGAATACGGAAGGACACCATTTTAATTAGTGTTTACAATTGATTAACTATCATTGACCTTTTTAATGTTTATAGCAGCATAACCAGGATCACTAAAAGAATGGCAAAGCACATAAACAAAATGAGTGTGGAGCTCGTTTAACCATGATGATAAAAACAATCATCTCCCAACCATAGACAAAGCTCTTTATCTCCCCCGAGCTCAGACCTTCCAATAGAGAACGATGTACATCCAGATAGTAGTAGCGCAAACCCTAGAAAACAGGAGAGTAACTTCTCAAATAGTGGAGAACCCCCAAAAATATGTCTCTTAACTGTAGTAGCGAACCTCTCTTGGCTAGAGCGAACATGCTTGAGCGAATGACCAAATGAGTGGCCGAAGACTCTATTTATAGAAGTCAAATGGTGATTGTTTCCCTTACTGGTTCGACCTAACTTTCCCTAACTAGGCCGACTTGACTGGGGTATTTCTACTCACTGTTTGGTGCAAATTTCCCGCTATTTTGGGGCAGTTTCCTACTCGGCCGACTTGTCTTGGTGGAATACAAAAAAATACATTTAATAAATCTTTTCTTTTTGATTCCACCCCAAGATTTACATTGACTCTTTCAAGTGTTTTACATGACCAAATACATTGACATCTTGTCCCATTGGAAGTACAATAACAAGATGAAATACAATAAGAATAACTTCCGAAGTTGCACTATTTCCAACACTCCCTCTCAACAAGGAAGGTATTCTTCGAACACTGTATTGTAATCTTGTTCTATCTTTGGTCGACCTATGAGGTGATGCCATACGCAGCTACTATTCCAACATTCCCTCTTTGCCATGGAATGCCCCAAGTCGCATTACATGTAATGGCAACTAAAATTCCCATCAATCCTTCCCATTTTATTTTCTCTTCTTGATAACCTAGTCAATTATGGGATTCCTCAAGAAGAGAGTTGATGTGCAACATCTTCGTCCTTTTAAAACTATCTCAGTCATGAAATAGAATACAATGCAATGCTGATAGTAGGTACACCATATAGATGACCAAACCGAAAAAAGTTGTACAAAAATAATACTAGTAGTTATTAGAATACGGGAGCCCACGATGTTGCAACGAATAGATGCATGAGAAGATTAGTAAATCTGCAACGCAGATGTTACAAATTCTACTCCACCGTGGATAGAATTGTGATGCAATCTCTTTGAGAAATGCAACAAACAGGGAATTGCATGGACAATAAAAATGAAGTGGTAGTTTAGCTAGGGATGTAATAACGGATGTGAGAGTTGATGTGCGGCAATGATCGGGAATGTCTAGAAAATTCATGAAGCCATATGAGTTGATAGCAAGGCAAATGCAAGAAGGGAAGAAGTAGAAGTAAGAAGATGTTGCACATTGACTCGCTGCTTGATGAATCCAGTCATTGACTAGGTTTTCAAATGAGGCCACCAAGAAGAGAAAATCAAATGGGAAGGGTTGATGGGAAGTCGTCCTTGCTGTCCTAACAATATGGCACACAAGAATTAGTGTGGTGCATCATTCGACCATAAGGAGAAAGGATAGAAAGTACTCACCACTATTTTTTAGGGTAAAATAAAGAAAATCTATAAGAAAGAACAAGAGCAACAAATGAATACGGAAGGAAACCATTTTAATTAGTGTTTACAATTGATTAACTATCATTGACCTTTTTAATGTTTATAGCAGCATAACCAGGATCACTAAAAGAATGGCAAAGCACATAAACAAAATGAGTCTGGAGCTCGTTTAACCATGATGATAAAAACAATCATCTCCCAACCATAGACAAAGCTCTTTATCTCCCCCGAGCCCAGACCTTCCAATAGAGAACGATGTACATCCAGCTAGTAGTAGCGCAAACCCTAGAAAACAGGAGAGTAACTTCTCAAATAGTGGAGAACCCCCAAAAATATGTCTCTTAACTGTAGGAGCGAACCTCTCTTGGCTAGAGCAAACAAGCTTGAGCGAATGACCAAATGAGAGGCCGAAGACTCTATTTAAACAAGTCAAAAGGTGATTGTTTCCCTTACTGGGTCGACCTAACTTTCCCTAACTAGGCCGACTTGACTGGGGTATTTCTGCTCACTGTTTGGTGCAAATTTCCCGTTATTTTGGGGCAGTTTCCTATTCGGCCGACTTGTCTTGGCGGAATACAAAAAAATACATTTAATAAATCTTTTCTTTTTGATTCCACGCCAAGATTTACATTGACTCTTTCAAGTGTTTTACATGACCAAATACATTGACATCTTGTCCCATTGGAGGTACAATAACAAGATGAAATACAATAAGAATAACTTCCGAAGTTGCACTATTTCCAACACTCCCTCTCAACAAGGAAGGTATTCTTCGAACACTGTATTGTAATCTTGTTCTATCTTTGGTCGACCTATGAGGTGATGCCCTACGCAGCTACTATTCCAACATTCCCTCTTTGCCATGGAATGCCCCAAGTCGCATTACATGTAATGGCAACTAAAATTCCCATCAATCCTTCCCATTTTATTTTCTCTTCTTGATAACCTAGTCAATTATGGGATTCCTCAAGAAGAGAGTTGATGTGCAACATCTTCGTCCTTTTAAAACATTCTCAGTCATGAAATAGAATACAATGCAATGCTGATAGTAGGTACACCATATAGATGACGAAACTGAAAAAAGTTGTACAAAAATAATACTAGTAGTTATTAGAATACGGGAGCCCACGATGTTGCAACGAATAGATGCATGAGAAGATTAGTAAATCTGCAACGCAGATGTTACAAATTCTACTCCACCGTGGATAGAATTGTGATGCAATCTCTTTGAGAAATGCAACAAACAGGGAATTGCATGGACAATAAAATGAAGTGGTAGTTTAGCTAGGGATGTAATAACGGATGTGAGAGTTGATGTGCGGCAATGATCGGGAATGTCTAGAAAATTCATGAAGCCATATGAGTTGATAGCAAGGCAAATGCAAGAAGGGAAGAAGTAGAAGTAAGAAGATGTTGCACATTGACTCGCTGCTTGATGAATCCAGTCATTGACTAGGTTTTCAAATGAGGCCACCAAGAAGAGAAAATCAAATGGGAAGGGTTGATTGGAAGTCGTCCTTGCTGTCCTAACAATATGGCACACAAGAATTAGTGTGGTGCATCATTCGACCATAAGGAGAAAGGATAGAAAGTACTCAGTACTATTTTTTAGGGTAAAATAAAGAAAATCTATAAGAAAGAACAAGAGCAACAAATGAATACGGAATGACACCATTTTAATTAGTGTTTACAATTGATTAACTATCATTGACCTTTTTAATGTTTATAGCAGCATAACCAGGATCACTAAAAGAATGGCAAAGCACATAAACAAAATGAGTGTGGAGCTCGTTTAACCATGATGATAAAAACAACCATCTCCCAACCATAGACAAAGCTCTTTATCTCCCCCGAGCTCAGATCTTCCAATAGAGAACGATGTACATCCAGATAGTAGTAGCGCAAACCCTAGAAAACAGGAGAGTAACTTCTCAAATAGTGGAGAACCCCCAAAAATATGTCTCTTAACTGTAGTAGCGAACCTCTCTTGGCTAGAGCGAACATGCTTGAGCGAATGACCAAATGAGAGGCCGAAGACTCTATTTATACAAGTCAAATGGTGATTGTTTCCCTTACTGGTTCGACCTAACTTTCCCTAACTAGGCCGACTTGACTGGGGTATTTCTACTCCCTAACTAGGCCGATCAATCTTCATGCATCTGCTCAATGGAGTTTATTCACCACTCCTAGTTGGCCACCCCGAAGATGATCCCATGAATAACAAATACCCTGTATAAATAACTATGTGAGATGTTTCTCCCTGTTTTCTTGGGTTTGCGCTACTACATACGGATAGTAGTAGCGCAAACCCAAGAAAACAGGGAGAAACATCTCACATAGTGGAGAACCCCAAAAAATCAGTCTCTTAACTGAAGTAGCGAACCTCTCTTGGCTAGAGCGAACTTGCTTGAGTGGATGACGAAATGAGAGGTGGAACTCTCTATTTATGCACATCAAAGGGTGCCTTTTTTCCTGATTGGGCCGACCTAACTTTCCCTAACTGCGCCGACTTGACAGGGGCAGTTCTGCCCATTGTTTGGTGCAAATTGCCCACTGCTTTGGGGTTGTTTACCCACTGGGCCGACTTGTCTTGGGGGAGTACAAAAAATTACATTTAATAAATCTTTTCTTTGTGATTTCACCCCTAGGTTTATATTGAGTGTTTTACATGATCAAATACATTGACATGTTGTACCATAGGAGGTACATTAACAAGATGAAATACAATAAGAATAAATTTGGAAGTTGCACTGTTTCCAACACTCCTTCTCAACAAGGAAGGTATTCTTCAAACACTGTATTCTAATCTTATTCTTTCTTTGGTCGACCTATGAGGTGATGCCCCATGCAGCTACTACCCCAACAATCCCTCTTGGCCAAGGAGGTATCATCAACATTATCATACTGAAACACATCTCGATATCATATGTACATCACAGTTATCTCTAAGCTCTCTATATCATAAGGAAGGTCTTGCAACACAATCATAGATAGTCGAGAAGTGTCAACAAATCCATAGGTGAGTCACACATGCATCAACTCAAGAACTCTGCATAGTCCATCGGAGAGTCTATCATGCATCAATCCAATGTGCTTAGCTCAACCCAGTCCATTGGAGAATATGCACTAGCTCAACGACTTTGCCATATCCATAGGTGAGTCACACGTGCATCAACTCAAGAACTCTGCATAGTCCATCGGAGAGTCTATCATGCATCAATCCGATGTGCTTAGCTCAACCCACTCCAGCGGGTGCCTACATCATCAACACTCCCTCTTAGCTAGAGAGTTATCATCACGTCGGAACACATCTTGTTATCATAAACGGGTCCATTCTAACACAGGAAATAAGCAAGTTCCACAAAGGAACCATCCCACAATAGAACACACTCCACAAAGGAACCATCCCACAATGGGACACACTCCACAAGCGAATAGAATAACAATTATGAATGGAGTCTATTCACAACTCCTAGTGTGCCACCCTGAAGATGATCCTATGAATAACAAATACCCTGTATAAATCTATAACACACATCAACTCCTATTTGGATGACCTGAAGATGAATCCCACGAATGAAAAACATCCTGTAGAAATCCGCAACGCGATGAGATCGAGCCGCCGTCGAGAAACAATATACTCTTCCAACCTTCATGCTGGGCGAGACATGGCACCGGAAGTTGTTCAGGCAGTCCAAATCATAAGCAAGCAACTAGCAAACAAGTTGGAATATTGATATGTATGCAAAATAAAATAAAACCTTTAACTGAAAGCAATAAAAAGCAGGTAATATCTGGCCACACGTTTGGATGAAGTGTTCCCACATGTCCTAGAGGTAGTTATCTTCCCACAGGAGGCTTGCAACGCAGTCCAACGAGTAAGTGCAACTATGTAGTAAATCATAGATACTAAGCGTGGGCTGCAGGAATCTATCGTGCAGGTAAGGGACCATCGAGAGCAGAAAAAAAGGAGGGAATTCGAAGCACAATAGAAAAAAGGTAAACTCGTAGTTGTCTGACCTGAAGATGAATCCCATGAATGATAAACACCCTGTAGAAATCCGCAACGCAATCTAATCGAGTCGCTCTCTAGAAACCTACTCTCCTATAACCTGACAATGGAAGTTGATCAGGCTCTCCAAATCCTAAGCTGAGTTGAGCCTTGACCTTGTTAATGTTTATAGCAGCATAACCAGGATCACTAAAAGAATGGCAAAGCACAGAAACAAAATGAGTGTCGAGCTCGTTTAAACCATGATGATAATTACAATCATCTCCCAACCATAGACAAAGCTATTTGTCTCCCCCGAGCTCAGACCTTCCAATAGAGAACAATGTACATCCGGATAGTAGTAGCGCAAACCCAAGAAAACAAGGGAGAAACTTCTCCAATAGTGGAGAACCCCCAAAAATGAGTCTCTTAACTGAAGTAGCGAACCTCTCTTGGCTAAAGCGAACTTGCTTGAGAGAATGACGAAATGAGAGGTCGAACTCTCTATTTATACACATCAAAGGGTGACTTTTTTACTGACTGGGCCGACCTGACTTTCCCTAACTGCGCTGACCTGATCAAATACATTGACATCTTGTCCCATAGGAGGTACAATAACATTAAAGTTTGAAGTTGCACTATTTCCAACACTCCCTCTCAACAAGGAAGGTATTCTTCGAACACTGTACTCTAATCTTATTCTTTCTTTGGACGACCTATGAGGTAATGCCCCATGCAGCTACTACGGCAACACTTCCTCTTGGACATGGAGATATCATGAGCATTATCATACTGAAACACATCTCGTTATCATATGTACATCACAGTTATCTCTAACCTCTCTATATCATAAGGAAGGTCTTAAAACACTATCACAGTTAGTCGAGGAGTGTCAACAAATCAATCTTCATGCATCTGCTCAATACAGTCCATCGGAGAACATGCACTAGCTCCACGACTCTGCCCTATCCATAGGTGAGTCACACGTGCATCAGCTCAAGAACTGTGCACAGTCCATCGGAGAGTCTATCATGCATCGATACAATGTGCTCAGCTCAACCCAGTCCATCGGGTGCCTACATCATCAACACTCCCTCTTAGCTAGAGAGGTATTATCACGTCGGAACACATCTTGTTATCATAAGAGGGTCCATTCCCACACAGGGAATAAGCACGTTCCACAAAGGAACCATCCCACAAAGGGACACACTCCAGAAAGGAATAGAATAACAATTTTTAATGGAGTTTATTCACCACTCCTAGTTGGCCACCCTGAAGATGATCCCATGAATAACAAACACCCTGTATAAATCTACAACACACATCAACTCCTATTTGGATGACCTGAAGATGAATCCCACGAATTACAAACATTCTGTAGAAATCCCCAACGCGATGAGACCGAGGCGCCCTCGAGAAACCATACCTCCAACCTTCATGCTGGCCGAGACATGGCACTGGAAGTTGTTCAGGCATTCCAAATCCTAACCAAGCAACTAGAAAACAAGTTGGAAGATTGATACATATGCGAAATATAATAACACCTTGAATTGAAAGCAATAACAAGCAGGTAATATCCGGCCACACGTTTGGATGAAGTGTTCCCACACGTCCTAGAGGTAGTTATCTTCCTACAAGATGCTTGCAACGGAGTCCTGCGAGTAAATGCAACTACGTAGTAAATCATAGATACTAAGTGTGGGTTGCAGGAATACATCGTGCAGGTAGAGGACCACCGAGAGCAGAGAAAAAGGAGGGAATTCGAAGCACAATAGAAAAAAGGTAAACTCGTAGTTGTCTGACCTGAAGATGATTCCCATGAATGAAACACCCTGTAGAAATATGCAACGCAATCTAATCGAGGCGCTTTCTAGAAACCCTACTCTCCGCTAAACTTCATGTTGGGCAGAACCTGACAATTGAAGTTGATCAGGCTCTCGAAATCCTAAGCTGAGTTGAGGCTTGACCTTGTTAATGTTTATAGCAGCATAACCAGGATAAGTAAAAGAATTGCAGAGCACAGAAACAAAAGGACTGTCGAGCTCGTTTAAACCATAATGATAAGAACAAACATCTCCCAACCATAGACAAAGCTATTTGTCTCCGCCGAGCTCAAACCTTCTAATAGAGAACGCTGTACATCCGGATAGTAGTAGCGCAAAGCCAAGAAAACAAGGGAGAATCTTCTCCAATAGTGGAGAACCCAAAAAATGAGTCTCTTAATTGAAGTAGCGAACCTCTCTGGGCTAGAGCAAACTTGCCTGAGTGAATGACCAAATGAGAGATTGAACTCTCTATTTATACACATCAAAGGGTGACTTTTTTCCTGATTGGGCCAACCTAACTTTCCCTAACAGCGTCGACCTGACTGGGGCAGTTCTTCCCATTGTTTGGGGCAAATTGCACGCTCTTTTGGGGCAGTTTACCCGCTGGGCCGACTTGTCTTGGGGGAATACAAAAAATTACGTTTACTAAATCTTTTCTTTTTGATTTCACCCCTAGGTTTACATTGATTCTTTCAAGTGTTTTACATGATCAAATACATTGACATCTTGTCCCATAGGAGGTACAATAATAAGATGAAATAAAATAACAATAACTTCCGAAGTTGCACTATTTCCAACACTCCCTCTCAACAAGGAAGGTATTCTTCGAACACTGTATTCTAATCTTATTCTTTCTTGGTCGACCTATGAGGTGATGCCCCATGCAACTACTACCCCAACACTCCCTCTTGGCCATGGAGGTATCATCAGCATTATCATACCGAAACACATCTCGATATCTTATGTACATCACAGTTATCTCTAACCTCTGTATATCACAAGGAAGGTCTTACGACACAATCACGGTTAGTCGAGAAGTGTCAACAAATCAATCTTCATGCATCTGCTCAATCGAGTCCATCAGATAACATGCACTAGCTCCACGACTCTGCCCTATCCATAGGTGAGTCACACATGTATCAGCTCATGAACTGTGCACAATCCATCGGATAGTCTATCATGCATCAATACAATGTGCTCAGCTCAATCCAATTCGTCGGGTGCCTACATCATCAACACTCCTTCTTAGCTAGAGAGTTATCATCACGTGAGAACACATCTTGTTATCATAAGAGGGTCCATTCCGACACAGGGAATAAGCACGTTCCACAAAGGAACCATCCCACAATGGGACACACTCGACAAACGAATAGAATAACAATTATGAATGGAGTTTATTCACCACTCCTAGTTGGCCACCCGGAAGATGATCCCATGAATAACAAACACCCTGTATAAATCTACAACACACATCAACTCCTATTTGGATGACCTGGAGATGAATCCCACGAATGACAAACATCCTGTAGAAATCCGCAACGCGATGAGACCGAGGGTCCCTCGAGAAACCATAAACTCCAACCTTCATGGTGGCCGAGACATGGCACTGGAAGTTGTTCAGGCAGTCCAAATCCTCAGCAAGCAACTAGCAAAGAAGTTGGAAGATTGATACATATGCAAAATAAAATAAAACCTTGAACTGAAAGCAATAACAAGTAGAAAATATCTGGCCACAGGTTTGGATGAAGTGTTCCCACATGTCCTAGAGGTAGTTATCTTCCCACAGGATGCTTGCAACGTAGTCCAACAAGTAAATGCAACTATGTAGTAAATCATAGATACTAAGTGTGGGTTGCAGGAATCTATTTTGTAGGTAGAGGACCACCGAGAGCGAGAAAATGTAGGGAATCCGAAGCACAATAGAAAAATGTTAAACTCGTAGTTGTTTGACCTGAAGATGAATCCCATGAATGATAAACACCCTCTAGAAATCCGCAACGCAATCTAATCGAGGCGTTCTCTGGAAACCCTACTCTCCTATAAACTACATGTTGCGCAGAACCTGACAATGGATGTTGACCAGGCTCTCCAAATCCTAAGCTGAATTGAGACTTGTCCTTGTTAATGTTTATAGCAGCATAACCAGGATCACTGAAAGAATGGCAAAGCACAGAAACAAAACAAGTGTCGAGCTCGTTTAAACCATGATGATAAGAACAATCATCTCCCAACCATAGACAAAGCTATTTGTCTCCCCCGAGCTCAAACCTTCTAATAGATAACGATGTACATTCGGATAGTAGTAGCGCAAACCCAAAAAAACAAGGGAGAGACTTCTCCAATAGTGGAGAACCCCCAAAAATCAGTCTCTTAACTGAAGTAGCAAACCTCTCTTGGCTAGAGCAAGCTTGCTTAAGTGAATGACCAAATGAGAGGTCGAACTCTCTCTTTATAGACATCAAAGGGTGACTTTTTTCCTGACCGGGCCAACCTAACTTTCCCTAACTGCGCCGACGTAACTAGGGCAGTTCTGCGGATTTTTTGGGACAAATTGCCCACTGTTTTGGGGGCGTTTACCCGCTGGGCTGACTTGTCTTGGGGGAATACAAAAAACTACGTTTACTAAATCTTTTCTTTGAGATTTCACCCCTAGGTTTACATTGATCCTTTCAAGTGTTTTACATGATCAAATACATTGACATCTTGTCCCATAGGGGGTAGAATAACAAGATGAAATAAAATAACAATAATTTCTGAAGTTGCACTATTTCCAACACTCCCTCTCAACAAGGGAGGTTTTCTTCGAACACTGTATTCTAATCTTATTCTTTCTTTGGTCGACCTATGTGGTGATGCCCCATGCAGCAACTACCCCAACAGTCCCTCTTGGCCAAGAGGGTATCATCATCTTTATCATACTGAAACACATCTCGATATCATATCAGAGTTATCTCTAACCTCTCTATATCATAAGGAAGGTGTTGCCACACAATCACAGTTAGTCGAGAAGTGTCAACAAATCCATCTTCATGCATCTCCTCAATCCAGTCCATCGGAGAACATGCACTAGCTCCACGACTCAGCCCTATCCATAGGTGAGTTACACGTGCATCAGCTCAAGAACTCTGCACAGTCCATCGGAGAGTCTATCATGCGTAAATACAATGTGCTCAGCTCAACCCAGTCCATCAGATGCCTACATCATCAACACTCCCTCTTAGCTAGAGAGGTATCATCACGTCGGAACACATCTTGTTATCATAAGCGGGTCCATTCCAACACAGGGAATAAGCAAGTTCCACAAAGGAACCATCGCACAATGGGACACACTCCACAAAGGAAAGGAATAACAATTATGAATGGAGTTTATTCACCACTCCTAGTTGGCCACCCCGAAGATGATCCCATGAATAACAAATACCCTGTATAAATGTACAACACACATCAACTCCTATTTGGATGACCTGAAGATGAATCCCACGAATGATAAACATCCTGTAGAACTCCGCAACGCGATGAGACCGAGGCGCCCTCGAGAAACCATATACTCCTCCAACCTTCATGCTGGCCATGACATGGCACTGGAAGTTGTTCAGGCAATCCAACTCGTAAGCGAGCAACTAGCAAACAAGTTGGAAGATTGACACATATGCAAAATAAAATAAAACCTTGAACGGAAAGCAATAACAAGCAGGTAATATCTGGCCACACGTTTGGATGAAGTGTTGCCACATGTCCTATAGGTAGTTATCTTCGCACAGGAGGCTTGCAACGCAGTCCAGCGAGTAAATGCAACTATGTGGTAAATCATAGATACTAAGTGTGGGTTGCAAGATTCTATCGTGCAGGTAGAGGACCACCGAGAGCAGAGAAAAAGGAGAGAATCCAAAGCACAATAGAAAAAAGGTAAACCCATAGTTGTTTGACCTAAAGATAAATCCCATGAATTATAAACACCCTGTAGAAATCCGCAACGCAATCTAATCGAGGCACTCTTTAGAAAGCCTACTCCCCTCTAAACTGCATGTTGGGCAGAACCCGACAATGGAAGTTGATCAGTCTCTCCAAATCCTAAGTTGAGCTGAGCCTCGACCTTGTTAATGTTTATAGCAGCATAATCAGGATCACTAAAAGAATGGAAAAGCACAGAAACAAAATGAGTGTCGAGCTCGTTTAAACCATGATGATAATTACAATCATCTCCCAACCATAGACAAAGCTATTTGTCTCCCCCGAGCTCAGACCTTCCAATAGAGAACAAAGTACATCCGAATAGTAGTAGCGCAAACCCAAGAAAACAAGGGAGAAACTGCTCCAATAGTGGAGAACCCCAAAAAATCAGTCTCTTAGCTGAAGTAGCGAACCTCTCTTTGCTAGATCGAACTTGCTTAAGAGAATGGCGAAATGAGAGGTCGAACTCTCTATTTATACGCATCAGAGGGTGACTTTTTTCCTGACAGGGCCGACCTGACTTTCCCTAATTGCGCCGGCCTGATCAAACACATTGACATCTTGTCCCATAGGAGGTACAATAACAATAAAGTCTGAAGTTGCACTATTTCCAACACTCCCTCTCAACAAGGAAGGTATTCTTCGAACACTCTATTCTAACCTTATTGTTTATTTGGTCGACCTATGAGGTGATGCCCCATGCAGCTACTACCCCAACACTCCCTCTTGGCCATGGAGGTATCATCAGCATTATTATACCGAAACACATCTCGATATCATATGTAGATCACAGTTATCTCTAACCTCTCTATATCACAAGGAAGGTCTTACGACACAATCACGGTTAGTCGAGAAGTGTCAACAAATCAATCTTCATGCATCTGCTTAATCGAGTCCATCGGATAACATGCACTAGCTCCACGACTCTGCCCTATCCATAGGTGAGTCACACGTGCATCAGCTCATGAACTGTGCACAGTCCATCGGATAGTCTATCATGCATCAATACAATGTGCTCAGCTCAACACAATTCGTCGGGTGCCTACATCATCCACTCCCTCTTAGCTAGAGAGTTATGATCGCGTCGGAACACATCTTGTTATTATAAGAGGGTCCATTCCGACACAGGGAATAAGCACGTTCCACAAAGGAACCATCCCACAATGGGACACACTCCAGAAAGGAATAGAATAATAATTATGAATGGAGTTTATTCACCACTCCTAGTTGGCCACCCTGAAGATGATCCCATGAATAACAAACACCCTGTATAAATCTACAACACACATCAACTCCTATTTGGATGACCTGGAGATGAATCCCACGAATGACAAACATCTTGTAGAAATCCGCAACGCGATGAGACCGAGGCTCCCTCGAGAAACCATATACTCCTCCAACCTTCATGGTGGCCGAGACATGGCACTGGAAGTTGTTCAGGCAGTCCAAATCCTAAGCAAGCAACTAGCAAAGAAGTTGGAAGATTGATACATATGCAAAATAAAATAAAAGCTTGAATTGAAAGCAATAATAAGCAGGTAATATCTGGCCACAGGTTTGAATGAAGTGTTCCCACATGTCCTAGAGGTAGTTATCTTCCCACAGGATGCTTGCAACGCAGTCCAACGAGTAAATTTGACTATGTAGTAAATCAAAGATACTAAGTGTGGGTTTGAGGAATCTATTGTGCAGGTAGAGGACCACCGAGAGCGAGAAAAAGTAGGGAATCCGAAGCACAATAGAAAAAGTTAAACTCGTAGCTGTTTGACCTGAAGATGAATCCCATGAATGATAAACACCCTTTAGAAATCCGCAACGCAATCTAATCGAGGCGTTCTCTAGAAACCCTGCTCTCCTATAAACTACATGTTGCGCAGAACCTGACAATGGAAGTTGACCAGGCTCTCCAAATCCCTGAAAGAATGGCAAAGCATAGAAACAAAATGAGTGTCGAGCTCGTTTAAACCATGATGATAAGAACAATCATCTCCCAACCATAGACAAAGCTATTTGTCCCCTCCGAGCTCAAACCTTCTAATAGATAACGATGTACATTCGGATAGTAGTAGCGCAAACCCAAGAAAACAAGGGAGAAACTTCTCCAATAGTGGAGAACCCCCAAAAATCAGTCTCTTAACTGAAGTAGCGAAAGTCTCTTGGCTAGAGCAAACTTGTTTAAGTGAATGACCAAATGAGAGGTCGAACTCTCTATTTATCATCAAAGGGTGACTTTTTCGTGACCGGGCCAACCTAACTTTCCCTAACTGCGCCGACCTAACTGGGGCATTTCTGCCCATTTTTTGGGACAAATTGCCCACTGTTTTGGGGGAGTTTACCCGCTGGGCAGACTTGTCTTGGGGGAATACATAAAACTACGTTTACTAAATCTTTTCTTAGAGATTTCACCCCTAGGTTTACATTGATTCTTTCAAGTGTTTTACATGATCAAATACAGTGACGTCTTGTCCCATAGGAGGTAGAATAACAAGATGAAATAAAATAACAATAATTTCTGAAGTTGCACTATTTCCAACACTCCCTCTCAACAAGGGAGGTATTCTTCGAACACTGTATTCTAATCTTATTCTTTCTTTGGTCGACCTATGAGGTGATGCCCCATACAGCAACTACCCCAACAGTCCCTCTTGGCCAAGAAGGTATCATCAACTTTATCGTAATGAAACACATCTCGATATCATATGTATATCAGAGTTATCTCTAACCTCTCTATATCATAAGGAAGGTCTTGCCTCACAATCACAGTTAGTCGAGAAGTGTCAACAAATCAATCTTCATGCATCTCCTCAATCCAGTCCATAGGAGAACATGCACTAGCTCCACGACTCTATCCTATCCATAGGTGAGTTACACGTGCATCAGCTCAAGAACTCTGCACAGTCCATCGGAGAGTCTATCATGCGTCAATACAATGTGCTCAGCTCAACCCAGTCCATCAGGTGCCTACATCATCAACACTGCCTCTAAGCTAGAGAGGTATCATCACGTCGGAACATATCTTGTTAACATAAGCGGGTCCATTCCAACACAGGGAATAAGCAAGTTCCACAAAGGAACCATCCCACAATGGGACACACTCCACAAAGGAATGGAATAACAATTATGAATGGAGTTTATTCACCACTCCTAGTTGGCCACCCCGAAGATGATCCCATGAATAAGAAACACCCTGTATAAATGTACAACGCACATCAACTCCTATTTGGATGACCTGAAGATGAATCCCACGAATGACAAACATCCTGTAGAACACCGCAACGCGATGAGACCGAGGCGACCTCGAGAAACCATATACTCCTCCAACCTTCATGCTGGCCAAGACATGGCACTGGAAGTTGTTCAGGCAGTCCAAATCCTAAGCAAGCAACTAGCAAACAAGTTGGAAGATTTATACATATGCAAAATAAAATAAAACCTTGAACGGAAAGCAATAACAAGCATGTAATATCTGGCCACACGTTTGGATGAAGTGTTGCCACATGTCCTATAGGTAGTTATCTTCCCACAGGAGGCTTGCAACGCAGTCCAGCGAGTAAATGCAACTATGTAGTAAATCATAGATACTAAGTGTAGGTTGCAGGAATCTATCGTGCAGGTAGAGGACCACCGAGAGCAGAGAAAAATGAGGGAATCCAAAGCACAATAGAGAAAAGGTAAACCCATAGTTGTTTGACCTAAAGATAAATCCCATGAATTATAAACACCCTGTAGAAATCCGCAACGCAATCTAATTGAGGCACTCTGTAGAAACCCTACTCCCCTCTAAACTGCAAATTGGGCAGAACCCGACAATGGAAGTTGATCAGTCTCTCCAAATCCTAAGTTGAGTTGAGCCTTGACCTTGTTAATGTTTATAGCAGCATAATGAGGATCACTAAAAGAATGGAAAAGCACAGAAACAAAATGAGTGTCGAGCTCGTTTAAACCATGATGATAATTACAATCATCTCCCAACCATAGACAAAGCTATTTGTCTCCCCCGAGCTCAGACCTTCCAATAGAGAACAATGTATATCCGGATAGTAGTAGCGCAAACCCAAGAAAACAAGGGAGAAACTTCTCCAATAGTGGAGAACCCCAAAAAATCAGTCTCTTAACTGAAGTAGCGAACCTCTCTTGGCTAGATCAAACTTGCTTGAGAGAATGACGAAATGAGAGGTCGAACTCTCTATTTATACACATCATAGGGTGACTTTTTGCTTGACAGGGCCGACCTGACTTTCCCTAATTGCGCCGACCTGATGAAACACATTGACATCTTGTCCCATAGGAGGTACAATAACAATAAAGTTTGAAGTTGCGCTATTTCCAACACTCCCTCTCAACAAGGAAGGTATTCTTCGAACACTCTATTCTAGCCTTATTCTTTATTTGGTCGACCTATGGGGTGATGCCCCATGCAGCTACTACTCCAACACTCCCTGTTGGCCATGGAGGTATTTTTAGCATTATCATACTGAAACACATCTCGATCTCATATGTACATCACAGTTTTCTCAAACCTCTCTATATCACAAGGAAGGTCTTACGACACAATCATAGTTAGTCGAGAAGTGTCATTAAATCAATCTTAGTGCATCTGCTCAATCCAGTCCATCGGAGAACATTTACTAGCTCCACGACTGTGCCCTATACATAGGTGAGTTACACGTGCATCAGCTCAAGAACTCTGCACAGTCCATCGGAGAGTCTATTATGCATCAATACAATGTGCTCGGCTCAACCCAGTCCATCGAGTGCCTACATGAGCAACACTCCCTCTTACCTAGAGAGGTATCATCACGTCGGAACACATCTTGTTATCATAAGCGGGTCCATTCCAACACAGGGAATAAGCACGTTCCACAAAGGAACCATCCCACAATGGGACACACTCCACAAAGGAATAGAATAACAATTATGAATGGAGTTTATTCACCACTCCTAGTTGCCCACCCTGAAGATGATCCCATGAATAACAAACAGCCTTTATAAATCTACAACACACATCAACTCCTATTTGGATGACCTGAAGATGAATCCCACGAATGAAAAACATCCTATAGAAATCTGCAACGCGATGAGACCTAGGCGCGCTAGAGAAACCATATACTCTTCCAACCTTCATGCTGGCCGGGACATGGCACTGGAAGTTGTTCAGACAGTGCAAATCCTAAGCAAGCAACTAGCAAAAAAGTTGGAAGATTGATATATATGCAAGATAAAATAAAACCTTGAACTGAAAGCAATAACAAGCAGGTAATATCTGGCCACATGTTTGGATGAAGTGTTCCCACATGTCGTAGAGGTAGTTATCTTCCCACAGGAGGCTTGCAACGCAGTCCAGCGAGTAAATGCAACTATGTAGTAAATCATAGATACTAAGTATGGGTTGCAGGAATCTATCGTGCAGGTAGAGGACCAGGGAGAGTAGAGAAAAAGGAGGGAATCCGAAGCACAATAGAGAAAAGGTAAACTCGTAGTTGTCTGACCTGAAGATGAATTCCATGAATGATAAACACCCTGTAGAAATCCGCAACGCAACCTAATCGAGGCGCTCTCTAGAAACTCTGCACTCCTCTACACTGCATGTTGGGCAGAACCTGACAATGGAAGTTGACCCGGCTCTCCAAATCCTAAGCTGAGTTGAGCCTTGACCTTGTTAATGTTTATAGCAGCATAACCAGGATCACTAAAAGAATGGCAAAGCACAGAAGCAAAATGAGTGTTGGGCTTGTTTAACAAGATAGAGCACACTCACCCAACTATTTTACTGCGATCATTGCCCATTCCCGAGCAGAAGTTGGAAAGTATTTCCATGGATTTCATTACAGGGTTTCCCAAGGTTCATGGAAGGGATTGCTTGTACGTAGTAGTGGACAGGTTGACTAAGTTCGCTCACTTCTTTGCCATTTCATCAGATTATTCAACAACACAGGTGGCCTAACTATTTTTCAGAGAGGTATTTAGACTACACGGGTTAGTGATAGGGACAACAAGTTCACGGGAGCCTTTTGGCAAGAAATTTTTAGGTTGGTGGAAACCGAGTTAGCTATGAGCACAAGTTATCATCCACAGAGCGACAGACAGACAAAGATAGTTAACAAGTGGATTGAGGGATACTTGAGGAATTAGGTAGCAGGTCAGGAAAGAACATGGATTAAATGGCTACACTTAGGTATGACTCACCATATGATTATTGGTATGACTCCATTTAGAGATTTTGCAGATCTGATATTTGGTGATAGCAGGGCCCCCCAAGGCCAAAGATAGGATTCAAGACCTTCTCAAAGTGCTCAAAGAAAACATACAGGATACTCAGAATCAATAGAAGATATATGCAAATAGACACAGGATTGAGCGCAGTTTTGAGATAGGACACTTAGTATATTTACGCCTACAACCTTATCGACAGTTATCTCTTAAGAAAAAAGGAGCAAAGAAACTCAAGCCTTGCTTCTATGGTCCCTACAAGATAATCCGAAAGGTCAGAGAGGTAGTGTATGAGCTCGAATTACCCCTAGAGAGCAAGATTCACAACGTATTTCATGTATGGAATCTCAAGAAGGAAGTAGGTCAACAGATTGTGATATCACCCGAGATGCCCCCCCTTGATGATGAGGGGCAATTGATTCTGGTTCCAGAACTCATCCTAGAGGTTCGGGAGCGAAAGCTAAGGAACAAAATTATTAGAGACTACTTGGTTCAATGGAGAGATCTGCCTATAAAAGAGGCCACTTGGGAAGGAGAACATGTATTGCAACACCCAACATTATAGTTGCTTGAGGACAAGCAATTTCGAGCGGAGATGACTGTAATGTCCTCTACTGCTTAAGCACATAGGACCATCCTGCTAACCTATTTGATTCCCATAGGTTCGAGCGGGCATTTACATCCAGGGAATTTTCGAGCGGGCATTGACATCCAGGGAATTAATTGAGGATTGATGCCATACGCACCCTAAGGAGATCTTTGGGATTGTTATTATATCATCAGTGCATGCAACATGAAATATAGCTCGGATGTTATGCATGCAGGTGGCCTTAATTTGAAGGTGAGTCTCTTTATTTTCTCTCGTGTAGGGTGTTGTTCGTAGTCGTTGCATCAGATAGACTGCAGTCATGAGATCGATGACTCAACATCTCCCGCATTTTTCTTCTTTCCATCCTCTATTGTCCCCAGTATCACCTCGTCTCACTTGTATATACTAGCCTGTGAAGGCTAGTGTATTTGGAACATAGATGTTAGCAATATTTCTATACACGAAATTGATTGTGACACCACCTCCTACAGAAAATAAACAAGCAGGCAAATGCGAGGATCACTAAAAGAATGGCAAAGCACAGAAACAAAATGAGTGTCGAGCTCGTTTAAACCATGATGATAAGAAAAATCATCTCCCAACCATAGACAAAGCTATTTGTTTCCCCCGAGCTCAGACCTTCCAATAGAGAACGATGTACATACGGATAGTAGTAGTGCAAACCCAAGAAAACAGGGAGAAACATATCACATAGTGGAGAACCCCAAAAAATCAGTCTCTTAACTGAAGTAGCGAACCTCTCTTGGCTAGAGCGAACTTGCTTGAGTGGATGACGAAATGAGAGGTGGAACTCTCTATTTATGCACATCAAAGGGTGCCTTTTTTCCTGATTGGGCCGACCTAACTTTCCCTAACTGCGCCGACCTGACAGGTGCAGTTCTGCCCATTGTTTGGGGCAAATTGCCCACTGCTTTGGGGCTGTTTACCCACTGGGCCGACTTGTCTTGGGGGAGTACAAAAAACTACATTTAATAAATCTTTTCTTTGTGATTTCATCCCTAGGTTTACATTGAGTGTTTTACATGATCAAATACATTGACATGTTGTACCATAGGAGGTACATTAACAAGATGAAATACAATAAGAATAAATTTGGAAGTTGCACTGTTTCCAACACTACTTCTCAACAAGGAAGGTATTCTTCAAACACTGTATTCTAATCTTATTCTTTCTTTGGTCGACCTATGAGGTGATGCCCCATGCAGCTACTACCCCAACAATCCCTCTTGGCCAAGGAGGTATCATCAACATTATCATACTGAAACACATCTCGATATCATATGTACATCACAGTTATCTCTAAGCTCTCTATATCATAAGGAAGGTCTTGCAACACAATCATAGATAGTCGAGAAGTGTCAACAAATCCATAGGTGAGTCACACGTGCATCAACTCAAGAACTCTACATAGTCCATCCGAGAGTCTATCATGCATCAATCCAATGTGCTTAGCTCAACCCAGTCCATCGGATAATATGCACTAGGTCAACGACATTGCCATATCCATAGGTGAGTCACACGTGCATCAACTCAAGAACTCTGCATAGTCCATCGGAGAGTCTATCATGCATCAATCCAATGTGCTTAGCTCAACCCACTCCAGCGGGTGCCTACATCATCAACACTCCCTCTTAGCTAGAGATGTATCATCACGTCGGAACACATCTTGTTATCATAAACGTGTCCATTCTAACGCAGGAAATAAGCAAGTTCCACAAAGGAACCATCCCACAATAGAACACACTCCACAAAGGAACCATCCCACAATGGGACACACTCCACAAACGAATAGAATAACAATTATGAATGGACTCTATTCACAACTCCTAGTGTGCCACCCTGAAGATGATCCTTTGAATAACAAATACCTTGTATAAATCTATAACACACATCAACTCCTATTTGGATGACCTGAAGATGAATCCCACGAATGAAAAACATCCTGTAGAAATCCGCAACGCGATGAGACCGAGCCGCCCTCGAGAAACAATATACTCTTCTAACCTTCATGCTGGGCGAGACATGGCACCGGAAGTTGTTCAGGCAGTCCAAATCATAAGCAAGCAACTAGCAAACAAGTTGGAATATTGATATGTATGCAAAATAAAATAAAACCTTTAACTGAAAGCAATAAAAAGCAGGTAATATCTGGCCACACGTTTGGATGAAGTGTTCCCACATGTCCTAGAGGTAGTTATCTTCCCACAGAAGGCTTGCAACGCAGTCCAACGAGTAAATGCAACTATGTAGTAAATCATAGATACTAAGCGTGGGCTGCAGGAATCTATCGTGCAGGTAAGGGACCATCGAGAGCAGAAAAAAATGAGGGAATTCGAAGCACAATAGAAAAAAGGTAAACTCGTAGTTGTCTGACCTGAAGATGAATCCCATGAATGATAAACACCCTGTAGAAATCCGCAACGCAATCTAATCGAGTCGCTCTCTAGAAACCTACTCTCCTATAAACTGCATCTTGGGTTAGAACCTGACCATGGAAGTTGATCAGGCTCTCCAAATCCTAAGCTGAGTTGAGCCTTGACCTTGTTAATGTTTATAGCAGCATAACCAGGATCACTAAAAGAATGGCAAAGCACAGAAACAAAATGAGTGTCGAGCTCGTTTAAACCATGATGATAATTACAATCATCTCCCAACCATAGACAAAGCTATTTGTCTCCCCCGAGCTCAGACCTTCCAATAGAGAATAATGTACATTCGGATAGTAGTAGCGCAAACCCAAGAAAACAAGGGAGAAACTTCTCCAATAGTGGAGAACCCCCAAAAATGAGTCTCTTAACTGAAGTAGCGAACCTCTCTTGGCTAGAGCAAACTTGCTTGAGAGAATGACGAAATGAGAGGTCGAACTCTCTATTTATACACATCAAAGGGTGACTTTTTTACTGACTAGGCCGACCTGACTTTCCCTAACTGCGCTGACCTAATCAAATACATTGACATCTTGTCCCATAGGAGGTACAATAACATTAAAGTTTGAAGTTGCACTATTTCCAACACTCCCTCTCAACAAGGAAGGTATTCTTCGAACACTGTACTCTAATCTTATTCTTTCTTTGGACGACCTATGAGGTAATGCCCCATGCAGCTACTACGGCAACACTTCCTCTTGGACATGTAGATATCATCAGCATTATCATACTGAAACACATCTCGTTATCATATGTACATCACAGTTATCTCTAACCTCTCTATATCATAAGGAAGGTCTTACAACACTATCACAGTTAGTCGAGGAGTGTCAACAAATCAATCTTCATGCATCTGCTCAATACAGTCCATCGGAGAACATGCACTAGCTCCACGACTCTGCCCTATCCATAGGTGAGTCACACGTGCATCAGCTCAAGAACTGTGCACAGTCCATCGTAGAGTCTATCATGCATCGATACAATGTGCTCAGCTCAACCCAGTCCATCGGGTGCCTACATCATCAACACTCACTCTTAGCTAGAGAGGTATTATCACGTCGGAACACATCTTGTTATCATAAGAGGGTCCATTCCCACACAGGGAATAAGCACGTTCGACAAAGGAACCATCCCACAAAGGGACACACTCCAGAAAGGAATAGAATAACAATTTTGAATGGAGTTTATTCACCACTCCTAGTTGGCCATCCTGAAGATGATCCCATGAATAACAAACACCCTGTATAAATCTACAACACACATCAACTCCTATTTGGATGACCTGAAGATGAATCCCACGAATGAGAAACATTCTGTAGAAATCTGCAATGCGATGAGACCGAGGCGCCCTCGAGAAACCATATACTCCTCCAACCTTCATGCTGGCCGAGAAATGGCACTGGAAGTTGTTCAGGCAGTCCAAATCCTAACCAAGCAACTAGAAAACAAGTTGGAAGATTGATACATATGCGAAATATAATAACACCTTGAATTGAAAGCAATAACAAGCAGGTAATATCCGGCCACACGTTTGGATGAAGTGTTCCCACACGTCCTAGAGGTAGTTATCTTCCTACAAGGGGCTTGCAACGGAGTCCTGCGAGTAAATGCAACTACGTAGTAAATCATAGATACTAAGTGTGGGTTGCAGGAATCCATCGTGCATGTAGAGGACCACCGAGAGCAGAGAAAAAGGAGGGAATTCGAAGCACAATAGAAAAAAGGTAAACTCGTAGTTGTCTGACCTGAAGATGAATCCCATGAATGAAACACCCTGTAAAAATATGCAACGCAATCTAATCGAGGCGCTTTCTAGAAACCCTACTCTCCGCTAAACTGCATGTTGGGCAAAACCTGACAATTGAAGTTGATCAGGCTCTCGAAATCCTAAGCTGAGTTGAGGCTTGACCTTGTTAATGTTTATAGCAGCATAACCAGGATAAGTAAAAGAATTGCAGAGCACAGAAACAAAAGGACTGTCGAGCTCGTTTAAACCATAATGATAAGAACAAACATCTCCCAACCATAGACAAAGCTATTTGTCTCCGCCGAGCTCAAACCTTCTAATAGAGAACGTTGTACATCCGGATAGTAGTAGCGCAAAGCCAAGAAAACAAGGGAGAAACTTCTCCAATAGTGGAGAACCCAAAAAATGAGTCTCTTAATTGAAGTAGCGAACCTCTCTGGGCTAGAGCAAACTTGCTTGAGTGAATGACCAAATGAGAGGTCGAACTCTCTATTTATACACATCAAAGGGTGACTTTTTTCCTGATTGGGCCAACCTAACTTTCCCTAACAGCGTTGACCTGACTGGGGCAGTTCTGCCCATTGTTTGGGGCAAATTGCCCGCTCTTTTGGGGCAGTTTACCCGCTGGGCCGACTTGTCTTGGGGGAATACAAAAAATTACGTTTACCAAATCTTTTCTTTTTGATTTCACCCCTAGGTTTACATTGATTCTTTCAAGTGTTTTACATGATCAAATACATTGACATCTTGTCCCATAGGAGGTACAATAACAAGATGAAATACAATAACAATAACTTCCGAAGTTGCACTATTTCCAACACTCCCTCTCAACAAGGAAGGTATTCTTCGAACACTGTATTCTAATCTTATTCTTTCTTGGTCGACCTATGAGGTGATGCCCCATGCAGCTACTACCCCAACACTCCCTCTTGGCCATGGAGGTATCATCAGCATTATCATACCGAAACACATCTCGATATCTTATGTACATCACAGTTATCTCTAACCTCTGTATATCACAAGGAAGGTCTTACGACACAATCACGGTTAGTCGAGAAGTGTCAACAAATCAATCTTCATGCATCTGCTCAATCGAGTCCATCAGATAACATGCACTAGCTCCACGACTCTGCCCTATCCATAGGTGAGTCACACGTGCATCAGCTCATGAACTGTGCACAGTCCATCGGATAGTCTATCATGCATCAATACTATGTGCTCAGCTCAATCCAATTCGTCGGATGCCTACATCATCAACACTCCCTCTTAGCTAGAGAGTTATCATCACGTGAGAACACATCTTGTTATCATAAGAGGGTCCATTCCGACACAGGGAATAAGCACGTTCCACAAAGAAACCATCGGACAATGGGACACACTCCACAAACGAATAGAATAACAATTATGAATGGAGTTTATTCACCACTCCTAGTTGGCAACCCGGAAGATGATCCCATGAATAACAAACACCCTGTATAAATCTACAACACACATCAACTCCTATTGGGATGACCTGGAGATGAATCCCACGAATGACAAACATTCTGTAGAAATCCGCAACGCGATGAGACCGAGGGTCCTCGAGAAACCATATACTCCAACCTTCATGGTGGCCGAGACATGGCACTGGAAGTTGTTCAGGCAGTCCAAATCCTAAGCAAGCAACTAGCAAAGAAGTTGGAAGATTGATACATATGCAAAATAAAATAAAACCTTGAACTGAAAGCAATAACAAGCAGGTAATATTTGGCCACAGGTTTGGATGAAGTGTTCCCACATGTCCTAGAGGTAGTTATCTTCCCACAGGATGCTTGCAACGCAGTCCAACGAGTAAATGCAACTATGTAGTAAATCATAGATACTAAGTGTGGGTTGCAGGAATCTATTGTGCAGGTAGAGGACCACCGAGAGCGAGAAAATGTAAGGAATCCGAAGCACAATAGAAAAATGTTAAACTCGTAGTGGTTTGACCTGAAGATGAATCCCATGAATGATAAACACCCTCTAGAAATCCGCAACGCAATCTAATCGAGGCGTTCTCTGGAAACCCTACTCTCCTATAAACAACATGTTGCGCAGAACCTGACAATGGAAGTTGACCAGGCTCTCCAAATCCTAAGCTGAGTTGAGACTTGTCCTTGTTAATGTTTATAGCAGCATAACCATGATCACTGAAAGAATGGCAAAGCACAGAAACAAAACGAGTGTAGAGCTCGTTTAAACCATGATGATAAGAACAATCATCTCCCAACCATAGACAAAGCTATTTGTCTCCCCCGAGCTCAAACCTTCTAATATATAACGATGTACATTCGGATAGTAGTAGCGCAAACCCAAAAAAACAAGGGAGAAACTTCTCCAATAGTGGAGAACCCCCAAAAATCAGTGTCTTAACTGAAGTAGCGAACCTCTCTTGGCTAGAGCAAACTTGCTTAAGTGAATGACCAAATGAGAGGTCGAACTCTCTCTTTATACACATCAAAGGGTGACTTTTTTCCTGACCGGGCCAACCTAACTTTCCCTAACTGCGCCGACGTAACTAGGGTAGTTCTGCCGATTTTTTGGGACAAATTGCCCACTGTTTTGGGGGCGTTTACCCGCTGGGCTGACTTGTCTTGGGGGAATACAAAAAACTACGTTTACTAAATATTTTCTTTGAGATTTCAACCCTAGGTTTACATTGATCCTTTCAAGTGTTTTACATGATCAAATACATTGACATCTTGTCCCATAGGGGGTAGAATCATAAGATGAAATAAAATAACAATAATTTCTGAAGTTGCACTATTTCCAACACTCCCTCTCAACAAGGGAGGTTTTCTTCGAACACTGTATTCTAATCTTATTCTTTCTTTGGTCGACCTATGAGGTGATGCCCCATGCAGCAACTACCCCAACAGTCCCTCTTGGCCAAGAGGGTATCATCATCTTTATCATACTGAAACACATCTCGATATCATATCAGAGTTATCTCTAACCTCTCTATATCATAAGGAAGGTGTTGCCACACAATCACAGTTAGTCGAGAAGTGTCAACAAATCCATCTTCATGCATCTCCTTAATCCAGTCCATCGGAGAACATGCACTAGCTCCACGACTCAGCCCTATCCATAGGTGAGTTACACGTGCATCAGCTCAAGAACTCTGCACAGTCCATCGGAGAGTCTATCATGCGTAAATACAATGTGGTCAGCTCAACCCAGTCCATCAGATGCCTACATCATCAACACTCCCTCTTAGCTAGAGAGGTATCATCACGTCGGAACACATGTTGTTATCATAAGCGGGTCCATTCCAACACAGGGAATAAGCAAGTTCCACAAAGGAACCATCGCACAATGGGACACACTCCACAAAAGAAAGGAATAACAATTATGAATGGAGTTTATTCACCACTCCTAGTTGGCCACCCCGAAGATGATCCCATGAATAACAAATACCCTGTATAAATGTACAACACCCATCAACTCCTATTTGGATGACCTGAAGATGAATCCCACGAATGACAAACATCCTGTAGAACTCCGCAACGCGATGAGACCGAGGCGCCCTCGAGAAACAATATACTCCTCCAACCTTCATGCTGGCCATGACATGGCACTGGAAGTTGTTCAGGCAATCCAAATCCTAAGCGAGCAACTAGCAAACAAGTTGGAAGATTGATACATATGCAAAATAAAATAAAACCTTGAACGGAAAGCAATAACAAGCAGGTAATATCTGGCCACACGTTTGGATGAAGTGTTGCCACATGTCCTATAGGTAGTTATCTTCCCAGAGGAGGCTTGCAACGCAGTCCAGCGAGTAAATTCAACTATGTGGTAAATCATAGATACTAAGTGTGGGTTGCAGGATTTTATCGTGCAGGTAGAGGACCACCGAGAGCAGAGAAAAATGAGAGAATCCAAAGCACAATAGAAAAAAGGTAAACCCATAGTTGTTTGACCTAAAGATAAATCCCATGAATTATAAACACCCTGTAGAAATCCGCAACGCAATCTAATCGAGGCACTCTGTAGAAATCCTACTCCCCTCTAAACTGCATGTTGGGCAGAACCCGACAATGGAAGTTGATCAGTCTCTCCAAATCCTAAGTTGAGCTGAGCCTTGACCTTGTTAATGTTTATAGCAGCATAATCAGGATCACTAAAAGAATGGAAAAGCACAGAAACAAAATGAGTGTCGAGCTCGTTTAAACCATGATGATAATTACAATCATCTCCCAACCATAGACAAAGCTATTTGTCTCCCCCGAGCTCAGACCTTCCAATAGAGAACAATGTACATCCGGATAGTAGTAGCGCAAACCCAAGAAAACAAGGGAGAAACTTCTCCAATAGTGGAGAACCCCAAAAAATCAGTCTCTTAGCTGAAGTAGCGAACCTCTCTTTGCTAGATCCAACTTGCTTAAGAGAATGGCGAAATGAGAGGTCGAACTCTGTATTTATACGCATCAGAGGGTGACTTTTTTCCTGACAGGGCCGACCTGACTTTCCCTAATTGCGCCGGCCTGATCAAACACATTGACATCTTGTCCCATAGGAGGTACAATAACAATAAAGTCTGAAGTTGCACTATTTCCAACACTCCCTCGCAACAAGGAAGGTATTCTTCGAACACTCTATTCTAACCTTATTGTTTATTTGGTCGACCTATGAGGTGATGCCCGATGCAGCTACTACTCCAACACTCCCTCTTGGCCATGGAGGTATTATCAGCATTATCATACTGAAACACATCTCGATATCATATGTACATCACAGTTTTCTCAAACCTCTCGGTATCGCAAGGAAGGTCTTACGACACAATCATAGTTAGTCGAGAAGTGTCATTAAATCAATCTTCATGCATCTGCTCAATGCAGTCCATCGGAGAACATGCACTAGCTCCACGACTGTGCCCTATCCATAGGTGAGTTACACGTGCATCAGCTCAAGAACTCTGCACAGTCCATCGGAGAGTCTATCATGCATCAATACAATGTGCTCGGCTCAACCTAGTCCATCGTGTGCCCACATCAGCAACACTCCGTCTTACCTAGAGAGGTATCATCACGTCGGAACACATCTTGTTATCATAAGTGGGTCCATTCCAACACAGGGAATAAGCACGTTCCACAAAGGAACCATACCACAATGGGACACACTCCACAAAGGAATAGAATAACAATTCAAAATGGAGTTTATTCACCACTCTTAGTTGGCTAGCCTGAAGATGATGCCATGAATAACAAACACCCTGTATAAATCTACAACACACATCAACTCCTATTTGGATGACCTGTAGATGAATCCCACGAATGACAAACATCCTTTAGAAATCCACAACGCGATGAGACCGAGGCTCCCTCGAGAAACCATATACTCCTCCAACCTTCATGGTGGCCGAGACATGGCACTGGAAGTTGTTCAGGCAGTCCAAATTCTAAGCAAGCAACTAGCAAAGAAGTTGGAAGATTGATACCTATGCAAAATAAAATAAAACCCTGAACTAAAAGCAATAACAAGCAGGTAATATCTGGCCACAGGTTTGAATGAAGTGTTCCCACATGTCCTAGAGGTAGTTATCTTCCCACAGGATGCTTGCAACGCAGTCCAGCGAGTAAATGCAACTATGTAGTAAATCATAGATACTAAGTGTGGGTTGGAGGAATCTATTGTGCAGGTAGAGGACCACCGAGAGCGAGAAAAAGTAGGGAATCCGAAGCACAATAGAAAAAAGTTAAACTCGTAGTTGTTTGACCTGAAGATGAATCCCATGAATGATAAACACCCTCTAGAAATCCGCAACGCAATCTAATCGAGGCGTTCTCTAGAAACCCTTCTCTCCTATAAACTACATGTTGCGCAGAACCTGAAAATGGAAGCTGACCATGCTCTCCAAATCCTAAGCTGAGTTGAGACTTGTCCTTGTTAATGTTTATAGCAGCATAACCATGATCACTGAAAGAATGGCAAAGCACATAAACAAAATGAGTGTCGAGCTCGTTTAAACCATGATGATAAGAACAATCATCTCCCAACCATAGACAAAGCTATTTGTCTCCCCCGAGCTCAAACCTTCTAATAGATAACGATGTACATTCGGATAGTAGTAGCGCAAACCCAAGAAAACAAGGGAGAAACTTCTCCAATAGTGGAGAATCCCCAAAAATCAGTCTCTTAACTGAAGTAGCGAACCTCTCTAAGCTAGAGCAAACTTGCTTAAGTGAATGACCAAATCAGAGGTCGAACTCTCTATTTATACACATCAAAGGGTGACTTTTTTCGTGATCGGGCCAACCTAACTTTCCCTAACTGCGCCGACCTAACTGGGGCAGTTCTGCCCATTTTTTGTTACAAATTGTCCACTGTTTTGGGCGAGTTTACCCGCTAGGCCGACTTGTCTTGGGGGAATACAAAAAACTACATTTACTAAATCTTTTCTTTGAGATTTCACACCTAGGTTTACATTGATTCTTTCAAGTGTTTTACATGATCAAATACAGTGACATCTTGTCCCATAGGAGGTAGAATAACAAGATGAAATAAAATAACAATAATTTCTGATGTTGCACTATTTCCAACACTCCCTCTCAACAAGGAAGGTATTCTTCGAACACTGTATTCTAATCTTATTCTTTCTTTGGTCGACCTATGAGGTGATGCCCCATGCAGCAACTACCCCAACAGTCCCTCTTCGCCAAGAAGGTATCATCAACTTTATCATACTGAAACACATCTCGATATCATATATATATCAGATTTATCTCTAACCTCTCTATATCATAAGGAAGGTCTTGCCACACAATCACAGTTAGTCGAGAAGTGTCAACAAATCAATCTTCATGCATATCCTCAATCCAGTCCATCGGAGAACATGCACTAGCTCCACGACTCTGCCCTATCCATAGGTGAGTTACACGTGCATCAGCTCAAGAACTCTGCACAGTCCATCGGAGAGTCTATCATGCATCAATACAATGTGCTCAGCTCAACCCAGTCCATCAGGTGCCTACATCATCAACACTCCCTCTTAGCTAGAGAGGTATCATCACGTCGGAACACATCTTGTTAACATAAGCGGGTCCATTCCAACACAGGGAATAAGCAAGTTCCACAAAGGAAACATCTCACAATGGGACATACTCCACAAAGGAAAGGAATAACAATTATGAATGGAGTTTATTCACCACTCCTAGTTGGCCACCCCGAAGATGATCCCATGAATAACAAACACCGTGTATAAATGTACAACACACATAAACTCCTATTTGGATGACCTGAAGATGAATCCCACGAATGACAAACATCCTGTAGTACTCCGCAAGGCGATGAAACCGAGGCGCCCTCGAGAAACCATATGCTCCTCCAACCTTCATGCTGGCCATGACATGGCACTGGAAGTTGTTCAGGCAGTCCAAATCCTAAGCGAGTAACTAGCAAACAAGTTGGAAGATTGATACATATGCAAAATAAAATAAAACCTTGAACGGAAAGCAATAACAAGCAGGTAATATCTGGCCACACGTTTGGATGAAGTGTTGCCACATGTCCTATAGGTAGTTATCTTCCCACACGAGGGTTGCAACGCAGTCCAGCGAGTAAATGCAACTATGTGGTAAATCATAGATACTAAGTGTGTGTTGCAGGAATCTATCGTGCAGGTAGAGGACCACCAAGAGCAGAGAACAAGGAGGGAATCCAAAGCACAATAGAAAAAAGGTAAACCCATAGTTGTTTGACCTAAAGATAAATCCCATGAATTATAAACACCCTGTAGAAATCCGCAACGCAATCTAATCGAGGCACTCTGTAGAAACCCTGCTCCCCTCTAAATTGCATGTTGGGCAGAACCTGACAATGGAAGCTGATCAGTCTCTCCAAATCCTAAGTTTAGTTGAGCCTTGACCTTGTTAATGTTTATAGCAGCATAATCAGGATCAATAAAAGAATGGAAAAGCACAGAAACAAAATGAGTGTCGAGCTCGTTTAAACCATGATGATAATTACAATCATCTCCCAACCATAGACAAAGCTATTTGTCTCCCCCGAGCTCAGACCTTCCAATAGAGAACAATGTACATCCGGATAGTAGTAGCACAAACCCAAGAAAACAAGGGAGAAACTTCTCCATTAGTGGAGAACCCCAAAAAATCAGTCTCTTAACTGAAGTAGCGAACCTCTCTTGGCTAGATCGAACTTGCTTGAGAGAATGACGAAATGAGAGGTCGAACTCTCTATTTATACACATCAGAGGGTGACTTTTTTCCTGACAGGGCCGACCTGACTTTCCCTAATTGCGCCGACCTGATGAAACACATTGACATCTTCTCCCATGGGAGGTACAATAACAATAAAGTCTGAAGCTGCACTATTTCCAACACTCCCTCTCAGCAAGGAATGTATTCTTCAAACACTCTATTCTAACCTTATTCTTTATTTGGTCGACCTATGAGGTGATGCCACATGCAGCTATTACTCCAACACTCCCTCTTGGCCATGGAGGTATGATCAGCATTATCATACTGAAACACATCTCGATATCACATGTACATCATAGTTTTCTCAAACCTCTCTATATCACAGGGAAGGTCTTACGACACAATCATAGTTAGTCGAGAAGTGTCATTAAATCAATCTTCATGCATCTGCTCAATCCAGTCCATCGGAGAACATGCACTGGCTCCACGACTGTGCCCTATCCATAGGTGAGTTACACGTGCATCAGCTCAAGAACTCTGCACAGTCCATCGGAGAGTCTATCATGCATCAATACAATGTGCTCGGCTCAACCCAGTCCATCGAGGGAATAAGCACGTTCCACAAAGGAACCATCCCACAAAGGGACACACTCCAGAAAGGAATAGAATAACAATTTTGAATGGATTTTATTCACCACTCCTAGTTGGCGACCCTGAAGATGATCCCATGAATAACAAACACCCTGTATAAATCTACAACACACATCAACTCCTATTTGGATGACCTGAAGATGAATCCCATGAATGACAAACATTCTGTAGAAATCTGCAACGCGATGAGACCGAGGCGCCCTCGAGAAACCATATACTCCTCCAACCTTCATGCTGGCCGAGAGATGGCACTGGAAGTTGTTCAGGCAGTCCAAATCCTAACCAAGCAACTAGAAAACAAGTTGGAAGATTGATACATATGCGAAATATAATAACACCTTGAATTGAAAGCAATAACAAGCAGGTAATATCCGGCCACACGTTTGGATGAAGTGTTCCCACACGTCCTAGAGGTAGTTATCTTCCTACAGGAGGCTTGCAACGGAGTCTTGCGAGTAAATGCAACTACGTAGTAAATCATAGATACTAAGTGTGGGTTGCAGGAATCCATCGTGCAGGTAGAGGACCACCGAGAGCAGAGAAAAAGGAGGGAATCCGAAGCACAATAGAAAAAAGGTAAACTTGTAGTTGTCTGACCTGAAGATGAATCCCATGAATGATAAACAGCCTGTAGAAATATGCAACGCAATCTAATCGAGGCGCTTTCTAGAAACCCTACTCTCCGCTAAACTGCATGTTGGGCAGAACCTGACAATTGAATTTGATCAGGCTCTCGAAATCCTAAGCTGAGTTGAGGCTTGACCTTGTTAATGTTTATAGCAGCATAACCAGGATAAGTAAAAGAATTGCAAAGCACAGAAACAAAAGGACTGTCGAGCTCGTTTAAACCATAATGATAAGAACAATCATCTCCCAACCATAGACAAAGCTATTTGTCTCCGCCGAGCTCAAACCTTCTAATAGAGAACGCTGTACATGCGGATAGTAGTAGTGCAAAGCCAAGAAAACAAGGGAGAAACTTCTCCAATAGTGGAGAACCCAAAAAATGAGTCTCTTAATTGAAGTAGCGAACCTCTCTTGGCTAGAGCAAACTTGCTTGAGTGAATGATCAAATGATAGGTTGAACTCTCTATTTATACACATCAAAGGGTGACTTTTTTCCTGATTGGGCCAACCTAACTTTCCGTAACAGCGTCGACCTGACTGGGGCAGTTCTGCCCATTGTTTGGGGCAAATTGCCCGCTCTTTTGGGGCAGTTTACCCGCTGGGCCGACTTGTCTTGGGGGAATACAAAAAAATACGTTTACTAAATCTTTTCTTTTTTGATTTCATCTTCAGGCAGTCCAAATCCTAAGCAAGCAACTAGCAAAGAAGTTGGAAGATTGATACATATGCAAAATAAAATAAAACCTTGAACTGAAAGCAATAACAAGTAGATAATATCTGGCCACAGGTTTGGATGAAGTGTTCCCACATGTCCTAGAGGTAGTTATCTTCCCACATGATGCTTGCAACGCAGTCCAACGAGTAAATGCAACTATGTAGTAAATCATAGATACTAAGTGTGGGTTGCAGGAATCTATTATGCAGGTAGAGGACCACCGAGAGCGAGAAAATTTAGGGAATCCGAAGCACAATAGAAAAATGTTAAACTCGTAGTTGTTTGACCTGAAGATGAATCCCATGAATGATAAACACCCTCTAGAAATCCGCAACGCAATCTAATCGAGGCGTTCTCTGGAAACCCTACTCTCCTATAAACTACATGTTGCGCAGAACCTGACAATGGAAGTTGACCAGGCTCTCCAAATCCTAAGCTGAGTTGAGACTTGTCCTTGTTAATGTTTATAGCAGCATAACCAGGATCACTGAAAGAATGGCAAAGCACAGAAACAAAATGAGTGTCGAGCTCGTTTAAACCATGATGATAAGAACAATCATCTCCCAACCATAGACAAAGCTATTTGTCTCCCCCGAGCTCAAACCTTCTAATAGATAATGATGTACATTCGGATAGTAGTAGCGCAAACCCAAAAAAACAAGGGAGAAACTTCTCCAATAGTGGAGAACTCCCAAAAATTAGTCTCTTAACTGAAGTAGCGAACCTCTCTTGGCTAGAGCAAACTTGCTTAAGTGAATGACCAAATGAGAGGTCAAACTCTCTCTTTATGCACATCAAAGGGTGACTTTTTTCCTGACCGGCCCAACCTAACTTTCCCTAACTGCGCCGACGTAACTAGGGCAGTTCTGCGGATTTTTTGGGACAAATTGCCCACTGTTTTGGGGGCGTTTACCCGCTGGGCTGACTTGTCTTGGGGGAATACAAAAAACTACGTTTACTAAATCTTTTCTTTGAGATTTCACCCCTAGGTTTACATTGATTCTTTCAAGTGTTTTACATGATCAAATACATTGACATCTTGTCCCATAGGAGGTAGAATAACAAGATGAAATAAAATAACAATAATTTCTGAAGTTGCACTATTTCCAACACTCCCTCTCAACAAGGGAGGTTTTCTTCGAACACTGTATTCTAATCTTATTCTTTCTTTGGTCGACCTATGAGGTGATGCCCCATGCAGCAACTACCCCAACAGTCCCTCTTGGCCAAGAGGGTATCATCATCTTTATCATACTGAAACACATCTCGATATCATATCAGAGTTATCTCTAACCTCTCTATATCATAAGGAAGGTGTTGCCACACAATCACAGTTAGTCGAGAAGTGTCAACAAATCCATCTTCATGCATCTCCTCAATCTAGTCCATCGGAGAACATGCACTAGCTCCACGACTCTGCCCTATCCATAGGTGAGTTACACGTGCATCGGCTCAAGAACTCTGCACAGTCCATCGGAGAGTCTATCATGCGTAAATACAATGTGGTCAGCTCAACCCAGTCCATCAGATGCCTACATCATCAACACTCCCTCTTAGCTAGAGAGGTAGCATAACGTCGGAACACATCTTGTTATCATAAGCGGGTCCATTCCAACATAGGGAATAAGCAAGTTCCACAAAGGAACCATCGCGCAATGGGACACACTCAACAAAGGAAAGGAATAACAATTATGAATGGAGTTTATTCACCACTCCTAGTTGGCCACCCCGAAGATGATCCCATGAATAACAAACACCCTATATAAATGTATAACACACATCAACTCCTATTTGGATGACCTGAAGATGAATCCCATGACTGACAAACATCCTGTAGAACTCCGCAACGCGATGAGACCGAGGTGCCCTCGAGAAACCATATACTCCTCCAACCTTCATGCTGGCCATGACATAGCACTGGAAGTTGTTCAGGCAATCCAAATCCTAAGCGAGCAACTAGCAAACAAGTTGGAAGATTGATACATGTCCAAAATAAAATAAAACCTTGAACGGAAAGCAATAACAAGCAGGTAATATCTGGCCACACGTTTGGATGAAGTGTTGCCACATGTCCTATAGGTAGTTATCTTCCCACAGGAGGCTTGCAACGCAGTCCAGCGAGTAAATGCAACTATGTGGTAAATCATAGATACTAAGTGTGGGTTGCGGGATTCTATCGTGCAGGTAGAGGACCACCGAGAGCAGAGAAAAAGGAGGGAATCCAAAGCACAATAGAAAAAAGGTAAACCCATAGTTGTTTGACCTAAAGATAAATCCCATGAATTATAAACACCCTGTAGAAATCCGCAACGCAATCTAATCGAGGCACTCTGTAGGAACCCTACTGCCCTCTAAACTGCATGTTGGGCAGAACCCGACAATGGAAGTTGATCAGTCTGTCCAAATCCTAAGTTGAGTTGAGCCTTGACCTTGTTAATGTTTATAGCAGCATAATCAGGATCACTAAAAGAATGGAAAAGCACAGAAACAAAATGAGTGTCGAGCTCGTTTAAACCATGATGATAATTACAATCATCTCCCAAACATAGACAAAGCTATTTGTCTCCCCCGAGCTCAGACCTTCCAATAGAGAACAATGTACATCCGGATAGTAGTAGCGCAAACCCAAGAAAACAAGGGAGAAACTTCTCCAATAGTGGAGAACCCCAAAAAATCAGTCTCTTAGCTGAAGTAGCGAACCTCTCTTTGCTAGATCGAACTTGGTTAAGAGAATGGCGAAATGAGAGGTCGAACTCTCTATTTATACGCATCAGAGGGTGACTTTTTTCCTGACAGGGCCGACCTGACTTTCCCTAATTGCGCCGACCTGATCAAACACATTGACATCTTGTCCCATAGGAGGTACAATAACAATAAAGTCTGAAGTTGCACTATTTCCAACACTCTCTCTCAACAAGGAAGGTATTCTTCGAACACTCTATTCTAACCTTATTGTTTATTTGGTCGACCTATGAGGTGATGCCCCATGCAGCTACTACTCCAACACTCCCTCTTGGCCATGGAGGTATTATCAGCATTATCATACTGAAACACATCTCGATATCATATGTACATCACAGTTTTCTCAAACCTCTCGATATCACAAGGAAGGTCTTACGACACAATCATAGTTAGTCGAGAAGTGTCATTAAATCAATCTTCATGCATCTGCTCAATCCAGTCCATCGAAGAACATGCACTAGCTCCACGACTGTGCCCTATCCATAGGTGAGTTACACGTGCATCAGCTCAAGAAGTCTGCACAGTCCATCGGAGAGTCTATGATGCATCAATACAATGTGCTCGGCTCATCCCAGTCCATCGAGGGAATAAGCACGTTCCACAAAGGAACCATCCCACAAAGGGACACACTCCAGAAAGGAATAGAATAACAATTTTGAATGGAGTTTATTCACCACGCCTAGTTGGCGACCCTGAAGATGATCCCATGAATAACAAACACCCTGTATAAATCTACAACACACATCAACTCCTATTTGGATGACCTGAAGATGAATCCCACGAATGACAAACATTCTGTAGAAATCTGCAACGCGATGAGACCGAGGTGCCCTCGAGAAACCATATACTCCTCGAACCTTCATGCTGGCCGAGAGATGGCACTGGAAGTTGTTCAGGCAGTCCAAATCCTAACCAAGCAACTAGAAAACAAGATGGAAGATTGATACATATGCGAAATATAATAACACCTTGAATTGAAAGCAATAACAAGCAGGTAATATCCGGCCACACGTTTGGATGAAGTGTTCCCACACGTCCTAGAGGTAGTTATCTTCCTACAGGAGGCTTGCAACGGAGTCCTGCGAGTAAATGCAACTACGTAGTAAATCATAGATACTAAGTGTGGGTTGCAGGAATCCATCGTGCAGGTAGAGGACCACCGAGAGCAGAGAAAAAGGAGGGAATCCGAAGCACAATAGAAAAAAGGTAAACTCGTAGTTGTCTGACCTGAAGATGAATCCCATGAATGATAAGCACCCTGTAGAAATATGCAACGCAATCTAATCGAGGCGCTTTCTAGAAACCCTACTCTCCGCTAAATTGCATGTTGGGCAGAACCTGACAATTGAAGTTGATCAGGATCTCGAAATCCTAAGCTGAGTTGAGGCTTGACCTTGTTAATGTTTATAGCAGCATAACCAGGGTAAGTAAAATAATTGCAAAGCACAGAAACAAAAGGACTGTCGAGCTCGTTTAAACCATAATGATAAGAACAATCATCTCCCAACCATAGACAAAGCTATTTGTCTCCGCCGAGCTCAAACCTTCTAATAGATAACGCTGTATATCCGGATAGTAGTAGTGCAAAGCCAAGAAAACAAGGGAGAAACTTCTCCAATAGTGGAGAACCCAAAAAATGAGTCTCTTAATTGAAGTAGCGAACCTCTCTTGGCTAGAGCAAACTTGCTTGAGTGAATGATCAAATGAGAGGTTGAACTCTCTATTTATACACATCAAAGGGTGACTTTTTTCATAATTGGGCCAACCTAACTTTCCTTAACAGCGTCGACCTGACTGGGGCAGTTCTGCCCATTGTTTGGGGCAAATTGCCCGCTCTTTTGGGGCAGTTTACCCGCTGGGCCGACTTGTCTTGGGGGAATACAAAAATTACGTTTACTAAATCTTTTCTTTTTTGATTTCATCTTCAGGCAGTCCAAATCCTAAGCAAGCAACTAGCAAAGAAGTTGGAAGATTGATACATATGCAAAATAAAATAAAACCTTGAACTGAAAGCAATAACAAGTAGATAATATCTGGCCACAGGTTTGGATGAAGTGTTCCCACATGTCCTAGAGGTAGTTATCTTCCCACATGATGCTTGCAACGCAGTCCAACGAGTAAATACAACTATGTAGTAAATCATAGATACTAAGTGTGGGTTGCAGGAATCTATTATGCAGGTAGAGGACCACCGAGAGCGAGAAAATTTAGGGAATCCGAAGCACAATAGAAAAATGTTAAACTCGTAGTTGTTTGACCTGAAGATGAATCCCATGAATGATAAACACCCTCTAGAAATCCGCAACGCAATCTAATCGAGGCGTTCTCTGGAAACCCTACTCTCCTATAAACTACATGTTGCGCAGAACCTGACAATGGAAGTTGACCAGGCTCTCCAAATCCTAAGCTGAGTTGAGACTTGTCCTTGTTAATGTTTATAGCAGCATAACCAGGATGACTGAAAGAATGGCAAAGCACAGAAACAAAATGAGTGTCGAGCTCGTTTAAACCATGATGATAAGAACAATCATCTCCCAACCATAGACAAAACTATTTGTCTCCCCCGAGCTCAAACCTTCTAATAGATAACGATGTACATTCGGATAGTAGTAGCGCAAACCCAAAAAAACAAGGGAGAAACTTCTTGGAGAACCCCCAAAAATCAGTCTCTTAACTGAAGTAGCGAACCTCTCTTGGCTAGAGAAAACTTGCTTAAGTGAATGACCAAATGAGAGGTCAAACTCTCTCTTTATACACATCAAAGGGTGACTTTTTTCCTGACCGGCCCAACCTAACTTTCCCTAACTGCGCCGACGTAACTAGGGCAGTTCTGCGGATTTTTTGGGACAAATTGCCCACTGTTTTGGGGGCGTTTACCCGCTGGGCTGACTTGTCTTGGGGGAATACAAAAAACTACGTTTACTAAATCTTTTCTTTGAGATTTCACCCCTAGGTTTACATTGATCCTTTCAAGTGTTTTACATGATCAAATACATTGACATCTTGTCCCATAGGAGGTAGAATAACAAGATGAAATAAAATAACAATAATTTCTGAAGTTGCACTATTTCCAACACTCCCTCTCAACAAGGGAGGTTTTCTTCGAACAATGTATTCTAATCTTATTCTTTCTTTGGTCGACCTATGAGGTGATGCCCCATGCAGCAACTACCCCAACAGTCCCTCTTGGCCAAGAGGGTATCATCATCTTTATCATACTGAAACACATCTCGATATCATATCAGAGTTATCTCTAACCTCTCTATATCATAATGAAGGTGTTGCCACACAATCACAGTTAGTCGAGAAGTGTCAACAAATCCATCTTCATGCATCTCCTCAATCTAGTCCATCGGAGAACATGCACTAGCTCCACGACTCTGCCCTATCCATAGGTGAGTTACACGTGCATCGGCTCAAGAACTCTGCACAGTCCATCGGAGAGTCTATCATGCGTAAATACAATGTGGTCAGCTCAACCCAGTCCTTCAGATGCCTACATCATCAACACTCCCTCTTAGCTAGAGAGGTAGCATAACGTCGGAACACATCTTGTTATCATAAGCGGGTCCATTCCAACATAGGGAATAAGCAAGTTCCACAAAGGAACCATCGCGCAATGGGACACACTCAACAAAGGAAAGGAATAACAATTATGAATGGAGTTTATTCACCACTCCTAGTTGGCCACCCCGAAGATGATCCCATGAATAACAAACACCCTATATAAATGTAAAACACACATCAACTCCTATTTGGATGACCTGCAGATGAATCCCATGACTGACAAACATCCTGTAGAACTCCGCAACGCGATGAGACCGAGGTGCCCTCGAGAAACCATATACTCCTCCAACCTTCATGCTGGCCATGACATAGCACTGGAAGTTGTTCAGGCAGTCCAAATCCTAAGCGAGCAACTAGCAAACAAGTTGGAAGATTGATACATGTGCAAAATAAAATAAAACCTTGAACGGAAAGCAATAACAAGCATTTAATATCTGGCCACAAGTTTGGATGAAGTGTTGCCACATGTCCTATAGGTAGTTATCTTCCCACAGGAGGCTTGCAACGCAGTCCAGCGAGTAAATGCAACTATGTGGTAAATCATAGATACTAAGTGTGGGTTGCGGGATTCTATCGTGCAGGTAGAGGACCACTGAGAGCAGAGAAAAAGGAGAGAATCCAAAGCACAATAGAAAAAAGGTAAACCCATAGTTGTTTGACCTAAAGATAAATCCCATGAATTATAAACACCCTGTAGAAATCCGCAACGCAATCTAATCGAGGCACTCTGTAGGAACCCTACTGCCCTCTAAACTGCATGTTGGGCAGAACCCGACAATGGAAGTTGATCAGTCTCTCCAAATCCTAAGTTGAGTTGAGCCTTGACCTTGTTAATGTTTATAGCAGCATAATCAGGATCACAAAAAGAATGGAAAAGCACAGAAACAAAATGAGTGTCGAGCTCGTTTAAACCATGATGATAATTACAATCATCTCCCAACCATAGACAAAGCTATTTGTCTCCCCCGAGCTCAGACCTTCCAATAGAGAACAATGTAAATCCGGATAGTAGTAGCGCAAACCCAAGAAAACAAGGGAGAAACTTCTCCAATAGTGGAGAACCCCAAAAAATCAGTCTCTTAGCTGAAGTAGCGAACCTCTCTTTGCTAGATCGAACTTGCTTAAGAGAATGGCGAAATGAGAGGTCGAACTCTGTATTTATACGCATCAAAGGGTGACTTTTTTCCTGACAGGGCCGACCTGACTTTCCCTAATTGCGCTGACATGATCAAACACATTGACATCTTGTCCCATAGGAGGTACAATAACAATAAAGTCTGAAGTTGCACTATTTCCAACACTCCCTCTCAACAAGGAATGTATTCTTCAAACACTCTATTCTAACCTTATTGTTTATTTGGTCGACCTATGAGGTGATGCCCCATGCAGCTAGTACTCCAACACTCCCTCTTGGCCATGGAGGTATTATCAGCATTATCATACTGAAACACATCTCGATATCATATGTACATCACAGTTTTCTCAAACCTCTCGATATCACAAGGAAGGTCTTACGACACAATCATAGTTAGTCGAGAAGTGTCATTAAATCAATCTTCATGCATCTGCTCAATCCAGTCCATCGGAGAACATGCACTAGCTCCACGACTGTGCCCTATCCATAGGTGAGTTACACGTGCATCAGCTCAAGAACTCTGCACAGTCCATCGGAGAGTCTATCATGCATCAATACAATGTGCTCGGCTCAACCCAGTCCATCGAGTGCCTACATCAGCAACACTCCCTCTTACCTAGAGAGGTATCATCACGTCGGAACACATCTTGTTTTCATAAGTGGGTCCATTCCAACACAGGGAATAAGCACGTTCCACAAAGGAACCATCCCACAATGGCACACACTCCACAAAGGAATAGAATAACAATTATGAATGGAGTTTATTCACCACTCCTAGTTGGCCACCCTGAAGATGATCCCATGAATAACAAACACCCTTTATAAATCTACAACACACATCAACTCCTATTTGGATGACCTGAAGATGAATCCCACGAATGAAAAACATCAATCAGAAATCTGCAACGCGATGAGACCTAGGCGCCCTAGAGAAACCATATACTCTTCCAACCTTCATGCTGGCCGGGACATGGCACTGGAGGTTGTTCAGACAGTGCAAATCCTAAGCAAGCAACTAGCAAAAAAGTTGGAAGATTGATACATATGCAAGATAAAATAAAACCTTGAACTGAAAGCAATAACAAGCAGGTAATATCTGGCCACATGTTTGGATGAAGTGTTCCCACATGTCGTAGAGGTAGTTATCTTCCCACAGGAGGCTTGCAACGTAGTCGAGCGAGTAAATGTAACTATGTAGTAAATCATAGATACTAAGTGTGGGTTGCAGGAATCTATCGTGCAGGTAGAGGGCCAGCGAGAGTAGAAAAAAGGAGGTAATCCGACGCACAATAGAAAAAAGGTAAACTTGTAGTTGTCTGACCTGAAGATGAATTCCATGAATGATAAACACCCCGTAGAAATCCGCAACGTAACCTAATCGAGGCGCTCTCTAGAAACTCTACACTCCTCTACACTGCATGTTGGGCAGAACCTGACAATGGAAGTTTACCCGGCTCTCCAAATCCTAAGCTGAGTTGAACCTTGACCTTGTTAATGTTTATAGCAGCATAACCAGGATCACTAAAAGAATGGCAAAGCACAGAAGCAAAATGAGTGTCGGGCTTGTTTAAACCATGTTGATAAGCACAATTATCTCCCAACAATGGCCAAAGCTATTTGTATCCCCCGAGCTCAGACCTTCTAATAGAGAACGATGTACATCCGGATAGTAGTAGCGGAAACCCAAGAAAACAAGGGAAAACTTCTCCAACAGTGGAGAAATCCAAAAAAACAGTCTCTTAACTGAAGTAGCAAACCTCCCTTGGCTAGAGCGAACTTGCTTGAGTGAATGACCAAATGAGAGGTCAAACTCTCTATTTATACACATCAAAGGGTGACTGTTTTTCTGACTGGGCCAACCTAACTTTCCCTAACTGCGTCAACGTGACTGGGGCAGTTCTGCCCATTGTTTGGGGCAAATTGCCCGCTCTTTTGGGGCAGTTTACCCGCTGGGCCGACTTGTCTTGGGGGAATACAAAAAATTACGTTTACTAAATCTTTTCTTTTTTATTTCACCCGTAGGTTTACATTGATTCTTTCAAGTGTTTTACATGATCAAATACATTGACATCTTGTCCCATAGGAGGTACAATAACAAGATGAAATACAATAACAATAACTTCTGAAGTTGCACTATTTCCAATACTCCCTCTCAACAAGGAAGGTATTCTTCGAACACTGTATTGTAATCTTATTCTTTATTTGGTCGACCTATGAGGTGATGCCCCATGCAGCTACTACCCCAACACTCCCTCTTGGCCATGGAGGTATCATCAGCATTATCATACCGAAACACATCTCGATATCATATGTAGATCACAGTTATCTCTAACCTCTCTATATCACAAGGAAGGTCTTACGACACAATCACGGTTAGTCGAGAAGTGTCAACAAATCAATCTTGATGCATCTGCTCAATTGAGTCCATCGGATAACATGCACTAGCTCCACGACTCTGCCCTATCCATAGGTGAGTCACAGGTGCATCAACTCATGAACTGTGCACAACCCATCGGATAGTCTATGATACATCAATACAATGTGCTCAGCTCAACCCAATTCGTCGGGTGCCTACATCATCCACTCCCTCTTAGCTAGAGAGTTATCATCGCGTCGGAACACATCTTGTTATCATAAGAGGGTCCATTCCGACACAGGGAATAAGCACGTTCCACAAAGGAACCATCCCACAATGGGACACACCCCAGAAAGGAATAGAATAACAATTATGAATGGAGTTTATTCACCACTCCTAGTTGGCCACCCTGAAGATGATCCCATGAATAAGAAACACCCTGTATAAATCTACAACACACATCAACTCCTATTTGGATGACTTGGAGATGAATCCCACGAATGACAAAAATCCTGTAGAAATCCGCAAATCGATGAGACCGAGGCTCCCTCGAGAAACCATATACTCCTCCAACCTTCATGGTGGCCGAGACATGGCACTGGAAGTTGTTCAGGCAGTCCAAATCCTAAGCAAACAACTAGCAAAGAAGTTGGAAGATTGATACATATGCAAAATAAAATAAAACCTTGAATTGAAAGCAATAACAAGCAGGTAATATCTGGCCACAGGTTTGAATGAAGTGTTCCCACATGTCCCAGAGGTAGTTATCTTCCCACAGGATGCTTGCAACGCAGTCCAGCGAGTAAATGCAACTATGTAGTAAATCAAATATACTAAGTGTGGGTTTGAGGAATCTATTGTGCAGGTACGGGACCATCAAGAGCGAGAAAAAGTAGGGAATCCGAAGCACAATAGAAAAAAGTTAAACTCGTAGTTGTTTGACCTGAAGATGAATCCCATGAATGATAAACACCTTCTAGAAATTCGCAACGCAATCTAATCGAGGCGTTCTCTAGAAACCCTACTCTCCTATAAACTACATGTTGCGCAGAACCTGACAATGGAAATTGACCAGGCTCTCCAAATCCCTGAAAGAATGGCAAAGCATAGAAACAAAATGAGTGTCGAGCTCGTTTAAACCATGATGATAAGAACAATCATCTCCCAACCATAGACAAAGCTATTTGTCTCCCCCGAGCTCAAACCTTCTAATAGATAACGATGTACATTCGGATAGTAGTAGCGCAAACCCAAGAAAACAAGGGAGAAACTTCTCCAATAGTGGAGAACCCCCAAAAATCAGTCTCTTAACTGAAGTACCGAAACTCTCTTGGCTAGAGCAAACTTGTTTAAGTGAATGACCAAATGAGAGGTCGAACTCTCTATTTATACACATCAAAGGGTGACTTTTTTCGTGACTGGGCCAACCTAACTTTCCCTAACTGCGCCGACCTAACTGGGGCAGTTCTGCCCATATTTTGGGACAAATTGCCCACTGTTTTGGGGGAGTTTACCCGCTGGGCAGACTTGTCTTGGGGGAATACAAAAAACTACGTTTACTAAATCTTTTCTTTGAGATTTCACCCCTAGGTTTACATTGATTCTTTCAAGTGTTTTACATGATCAAATACAGTGACGTCTTGTCCCATAGGAGGTAGAATAACAAGATGAAATAAAATAATAATAATTTCTGAAGTTGCACTATTTCCAACACTCCCTCTCAACAAGGGAGGTATTCTTCGAACACTGTATTCTAATCTTCTTCTTTATTTGGTCGACCTATGAGGTGATGCCCCATGCAGCAACTACCCCAACAGTCCCTCTTCGCCAAGAAGGTATCATCAACTTTATCATACTGAAACACATCTCGATATCATATATATATCAGAGTTATCTCTAACCTCTCTATATCAAAAGGAAGGTCTTGCCACACAATCACAGTTAGTCGAGAAGTATCAACAAATCAATCTTCATGCATCTCCTCAATCCAGTCCATCGGAGAACATGCACTAGCTCCACGACTCTGGCCCTATCCATAGGTGAGTTACACGTGCATTAGCTCAAGAACTCTGCACAGTCCATCGGAGAGTCTATCATGCATCAATAAAATGTGCTCAGCTCAACCCAGTCCATCAGGTGCCTACATCATCAACACTCCCTCTTAGCTAGAGAGGTATCATCACGTCGGAACACATCTTGTTAACATAAGCGGGTCCATTCCAACACAGGGAATAAGCAAGTTCCACAAAGGAAACATCTCACAATGGGACATACTCCACAAAGGAATGGAATAACAATTATGAATGGAGTTTATTCACCACTCCTAGTTGGCCACCCTGAAGATGATCCCATGAATAACAAACACCCTGTATAAATGTACAACACACATAAACTCTTATTTGGATGACCTGAAGATGAATCCCACGAATGACAAACATCATTTAGAACTCCGCAAGGCGATGAGACCGAGGTGCCCTCGAGAAACCATATGCTCCTCCAACCTTCATGCTGGCCATGACATGGCACTGGAAGTTGTTTAGGCAGTCCAAATCCTAAGCAAGCAACTAGCAAACAAGTTGGAAGATTGATACATATGCAAAATAAAATAAAACCTTGCACGGAAAGCAATAACAAGCAGGTAATATCTGGCCACACGTTTGGATGAAGTGTTGCCACATGTCCTATAGGTAGTTATCTTCCCACACGAGGCTTGCAACGCAGTCCAGCGAGTAAATGCAACTATGTGGTAAATCATAGATACTAAGTGTGGGTTGCAGGAATCTATCGTGCAGGTAGAGGACCACCGAGAGCAGAGAAAAAGGAGGGAATCCAAAGCACAATAGAAAAAAGGTAAACCCATAGTTGTTTGACCTAAAGATAAATCCCATGAATTATAAACACCCTGTAGAAATCCGCAACGCAATCTAATCGAGGCACTCTGTAGAAACCCTACTCCCCTCTAAACTGCATGTTGGGCAGAACCCGACAATGGAAGTTGATCAGTCTCTCCAAATCCTAAGTTGAGTTGAGCCTTGACCTTGTTAATGTTTATAGCAGCATAATGAGGATCAATAAAATAATGGAAAAGCACAGAAACAAAATGAGTGTCGAGCTCGTTTAAACCATGATTATAATTACAATCATCTCCCAACCACAAACAAAGCTATTTGTCTCCCCCGAGCTCAGACCTTCCAATAGAGAACAATGTACATCCGGATAGTAGTAGCGCAAACCCAAGAAAACAAGGGAGAAACTTCTCTAATAGTGGAGAACCCCAAAAAATCAGTCTCTTAGCTGAAGTAGCGAACCTCTCTTTGCTAGATCGAACTTGCTTAAGAGAATGGCGAAATGAGAGGTCGAACTCTCTATTTATACGCATCAGAGGGTGACTTTTTTCTTGACAGGGCCGACCTGACTTTCCCTAATTGCGCCGACCTAATCAAACACATTGACATCTTCTCCCATAGGAGGTACAATAACAATAAAGTCTGAAGTTGCACTATTTCCAACACTCCCTCTCAACAAGGAAGGTATTCTTCGGACACTCTATTCTAACCTTATTGTTTATTTGGTCGACCTATGAGGTGATGCCCCATGCAGCTACTACTCCAACACTCCCTCTTGGCCATGGAGGTATTATCAGCATTATCATACTGAAACACATCTCGATATCATATGTACATCACAGTTTTCTCAAACCTCTCGATATCACAAGGAAGGTCTTACGACACAATCATAGTTAGTCGAGAAGTGTCATTAAATCAATCTTCATGCATCTGCTCAATCCAGTCGATCGAAGAACATGCACTAGCTCCACGACTGTGCCCTATCCGTAGGTGAGTTACACGTGCATCAGCTCAAGAACTCTGCACAGTCCTTCGGAGAGTCTATCATGCATCAATACAATGTGCTCGGCTCAACCCAGTCCATCGAGTGCCTACATCAGCAACCCTCCCTCTTACCTAGAGAGGTATCATCACGTCGGAACACATCTTGTTATCATAAGTGGGTCCATTCCAACACAGGGAATAAGCACGTTCCACAAAGGAACCATCCCACAATGGGACACACTACACAAAGGAATAGAATAACAATTATGAATGGAGTTTATTCACCACTCCTAGTTGGCCACCCTGAAGATGATCCCATGAATAACAAATACCCTGTATAAATCTACAACACACATCAACTCCTATGTGGATGACCTGAAGATGAATCCCACGAATGACAAACATCCTGTAGAAATCCGCAACGCGATGAGACCTAGGCGCCCTAGAGAAACCATATACTCCTCCAACCTTCATGGTGGCCGAGACATGGCACTGGAAGTTGTTCAGACAGTGCAAATCCTAAGCAAGCAACTAGCAAAGAAGTTCGAAGATTGATACATATGCAAAATAAAATAAAACCTTGAACTGAAAGCAATAAAAAGCAGGTAATATCTGGCCACTGGTTTGGATGAAGTGTTCCCACATGTCCTAGAGGTAGTTATCTTCCCACAGGATGCTTGCAACGCAGTCCAGCGAGTAAATGCAACTAAGTAGTAAGTCATAGATACTAAGTGTGGGTTGCAGGAATATATTGTGCAGGTAGAGGCCCACCGAGAGCGAGAAAAAGTAGGGAAACCGAAGCACAATAGAATAATGTTAAACTCACAGTTGTTTGACCTGAAGATGAATCCCATGAATGATAAACACCCTCTAGAAATCCGCAACGCAATCTAATCGAGGCGTTCTCTAGAAACCCTACTCTCCTCTACACTGCATGTTGCGCAGAACCTGACAATGGAAGTTGACCCGGCTCTCCAAATCCTAAGCTGAGTTGAGCCTTGACCTTGTTAATGTTTATAGCAGCATATCCAGGATCACTAAAAGAATGGCAAAGCACAGAAGCAAAATGAGTGTCGGGCTTGTTTAAAATTTAAACCATGTTGATAAGAACAATTATCTCCCAACCATGGCCAAAGCTATTTGTATCCCCCGAGCTCAGACCTTCTAATAGAGAACGATGTTCATCCGGATAGTAGTAGCGGAAACTCAAGAAAACAAGGGAAAACTTCTCCAACAGTGGAGAAATCCAAAAAAACATTCTCTTAACTGAAGTAGCAAACCTCCCTTGGCTAGAGCGAACTTGCTTGAGTGAATGACCAAATGAGAGGTCAAACTCTCTATTTATACACATCAAAGGCTGACTCTTTTCCTGACTGGGCCAACCTAACTTTCCCTAACTGCGTCGACCTAACTGGGGCAGTTCTGCACATTGTTTGAGGCAAATTGCCCCCTCTTTTGGGGCAGTTTACCTGCTGGGCCGACTTGTCTTGGGGGAATACAAAAAATTATGTTTACTAAATCTTTTCTTTTTGATTTCACCCCTAGGTTTACATTGATTCTTTCAAGTGTTTTACATGATCAAATACATTGACATCTTGTCCCATAGGAGGTACAATAACAAGATGAAATTAAATAAGAATAACTTCTGAAGTTGCACTATTTCCAACATTCCCTCTCAACAAGGAAGGTATTCTTCGAACACTCTATTCTAACCTTATTCTTTATTTGGTCGACCTATGAGGTGATGCCCTATGCAGCTACTACTCCAACACTGCCTCTTGCCCATGTAGGTATCATAAGCATTATCATATTGAAACACACCTCGATATCATATGTACATCACAGTTATCTCTAACCTCTCTATATCATAAGGAAGGTCTTTCAACACAATCACAGTCAGTCGAGAAGTGTCAATCCAGCCCATTGGGGCACATGAAGGTCTGCTCAATCCATCCCATTGGGGCACATGCACCAGCTCCACGAGTTTGCCCTCTCCATAGGTGAGTCACTCGTGCATCAACTCAAGAAGTCTGTACAGTCCATCCTAGAGTCTATCATGCATCAATACGATGTGCTCAGCTCAACCTAGTCCATCGGGTGCATACATCATCAACATTCCCTTTAGCTAGAGAGGTATCATCACGTCCGAACACATCTTGTTATCATAAGAGGGTCCATTCCAACACAAGGATACACTCCACAAAGGAGAACGCTCCCCAAATGAAACATTCCACAAAGAAACCATCCCACAATGGGACACGCTCCACTGACAAGTACGTTCCACAAAGGAACCATATCACCACAGAGGATTACTTCCTCAAGCACTTTATCTGTGGAAGGTGGCAATGATGGGGAAAATCTTTGAAGAGGAGAAGAGAGATGAGGTTATACGAGGGACAATAGAGGATCCAAAGAGCAAAAATGCCGGAGATGTTGAGTTATCGATCCCATGATTGCAGTCTAAGCGATGAAACGACTACTAACAACACCCTACACGAGAGAAAATGTAGAAAATCATCTTGAATAGTGTTGATGTTGGTTTCGAGCTCCACACTTATTTTGTTTATGTGCTTTTCCATTCTTTTAGTGATCCTGGTTATTCTTCTATAAACATTAACAAGGTCAAGGGAGATTCGAAACCACCATCGACACTGTTCATGGTGATTTTCTTCATTTTCTCTTGTGTAGCGTATTGTTCGTAGTCGTTGCATCTCATAGACTACAGTCATGAGATCGATGACACAACATCTCCCACATTTTTTCCTCTTTCCATCCTCTATTGGCCCCAGTATCACCTCGTCTTACTTGTATATACTAGCCTGTGAAGGCTAGTGTATCTGGAACATAGATGTTAGCAATATTTCTCTACGCGAAACTGATTTTGACACCACCCCCTACAAAAAAGAAACAAGCAGGCGAATGCGAGTATCACTGAAAGAATGGCAAATCACAGAAACAAAATGAGTGTCGAGCTCGTTTAAACCATGATGATAAGAACAATCATCTCCCAACCATAGACAAAGCTATTTGTCTCCCCGAGCTCAGACCTTCCAATAGAGAACGATGTACATCCGGATAGTATTAGCGCAAACCCTAAAATAGAAGGGAGAAACTTCTCCAATAGTGGAGAACCCGAAAAAATCAGTCCCTTAACTGAAGTAGCGAACCTCTCTTGGCTAGAGCGAACTTGCTTGAGTGATTGATGAAATGATAGGTCGAACTCTCTATTTATACACATCAAAGGGTGACTTTTTTCCTGACTGGGACGGCCTAACATTCCCTAACAGCGTCGACCTGACTGGGGCAGTTCTGCCCATTGGATGGGGCAAATTGCCCACTGCTTTGGGGCAGTTTACCCAATGGTCTGACTTCTCTTGGGGGAATGCAAAAAATTACATTTAATAAATATTTTCTTTGTGATTTCACCCCTTGGTTTAGATTGACTGTTTTACATGATCAAATGCATTGACATCTTGTCCCATAGGTGGTACCTTAACAAGATGAAATACAATAAGAATAACTTCCGAAGTTGTACTGTTTCCAACACTCCCTCTCTACAAGGAAGGTATTCTTCGAACATTGTATTCTAATCTTATTCTTTATTTGGTCGACTTATCAGGTGATGCCCCATGCAGCTACTACTCCAACACTGCCTCTTGGCCATGGAGGTATCATCAGGATTATCATATTGAAACACATCTCGATATCATATGTACATCACAATTATCTCTAACCTCTCTATATCATAAGGAAGGTCTTCCAACACAATCACAGTCAGTCGAGAAGTGTCAACAAATCAATCTTCGTGCATCTGTTCAATCCAGTCCGTCGGGGAACATGCACCAGCTCCACGACTCTGCCTTCTCCATTGGTTAGTCACTCGTGCATCAACTCAAGAACTCTGCACAGTCCATCGTAGAGTCTATCATGCATCAATACAATGTGCTCAGCTCAACCCAGTCGATCGGGTGCCTACATCATCAACATTCCCTTTAGCTAGAGAGGTATCATCACGTCCGAACACATCTTGTTATCATAATCGGGTCCATTCCAACACAGGTATACACTCTACAAAGGAGAACGCTCCCCAAATGAAACATTCCACAAATAAGCACGTTCCACAAAGAAAGCATCCCACAATGGGACACGCTCCACTGACAAGTACGTTCCACAAACGAACCATCCCAAAAAGGGACTAAATCATCTTTCTAAAGAAGATATATGATCTACCTGATGAACTTGGTCATTCTAGACCACAGAGGATTACTTCCTCAAGCACTTTATCTGTGGAAGGTAGCAATGATGGGGAAAATCTTTGAGGAGGAGAAGAGAGATGAGGCGATACGAGGGACAATAGAGGCTGGAAAGAGCAAAAATGCCGGAGATGTTGAGTCATCGATCCCATGGTTGCAGTCTAAGCGATGAAACGACTACTAACAACACCCTACACGAGAGAAAATGTAGAAAATCACCTTAAATAGTGGTGATGTTGGTTTCGAGCTCCACACTTATTTTGTTTATGTGATTTTCCATTGTTTTAGTGATCCTGGTTGTTCTGCTATAAACATTAACAAGGTCGAGGGAGACTCGAAACCACCAACAACACTGTTCAAGGTGATTTTCTTCATTTTCTCCTGTGTAGCGTATTGTTCGTAGTCGTTGCATCTCATAGACTGCAGTCATGAGATCGATGACACAACATCTCCCACATTTTTTCCTCTTTCCATCCTCTATTGTCCCCAGTATCACCTCGTCTTACTTGTATATACTAGCCTGTGAAGGCTAGTGTATCTGGAACATAGATGTTAGCAATATTTCTCTACGCGAAACTGATTTTGACACCACCCCCTACAAAAAAGAAACAAGCAGGCGAATGCGAGTATCACTGAAAGAATGGCAAATCACAGAAACAAAATGAGTGTCGAGCTCGTTTAAACCATGATGATAAGAACAATCATCTCTCAACCATAGACAAAGCTATTTGTCTCCCCGAGCTCAGACCTTCCAATAGAGAACGATGTACATCCGGATAGTATTAGCGCAAACCATAAAAAAGAAGGGAGAAACTTCTCCAATAGTGGAGAACCCGAAAAAATCAGTCCCTTACCTGAAGTAGCGAACCTCTCTTGGCTAGAGCGAACTTGCTTGAGTCATTGACGAAACGAGAGGTCGAACTCTCTATTTATACACATCAAAGGGTGATTTTTTTCCTGACTGGGCGGCCTAACATTCCCTAACTGCGACGACCTAACTTGGGCAGTTCTGCTCATTGTATGGGGCAAATTGCCCACTGCTTTGGGGCAATTTACCCACTGGTCTGACTTCTCTTGGGGGAATAGAAAAACTTACATTTAATAAATCTTTTCTTTGTGATTTCACCCCTAGGTTTAGATTGACGTTTTTACATGATCAAATGCATTGACATCTTGTCCCATAGGAGGTACCTTAACAAGATGAAATACAATAAGAATAACTTCCCAAGTTGTACTGTTTCCAGCACTCCCTCTCAACAAGGAAGGTATTCTTCGAACATTGTATTCTAATCTTATTCTTTATTTGGTCGACTTATGAGGTGATGCCCCGTGCAGCTACTACTCCAACACTGCCTCTTGGCCATGGACGTATCATCAGCATTATCATACTCAAACACATCTTGATATCATATCTATATTACAGTTATCTCTAACCTCTCTATATCATAAGGAAGGTCTTCCAACACAATCACAGTCAGTCGAGAAGAGTCAACAAATCAATCTTCGTGCATCTGCTCAATCCAGTCCATCGGGGAACATGCACCAGCTCCACGACTCTGCCCTCTCCATAGGTGAGTCACTCGTGCATCAACTCAAGAACTCTGCACAGTCCATCGTAGAGTCTATCATGCATCAATACAATGTGCTTAGCTCAACCCAGTCGATCGGGTGCCTACATCATCAACATTTCCTTTAGCTAGAGAGGTATCATCACGTCCGAACACGTATTGTTATCATAATCGGGTCCATTCCAACATAGGGATACACTCTACAAAGGAGAACGCTCCCCAAATGAAATATTCCACAAATAAGCACGTTCCACAAAGAAAGCATCTCACAATGGGACACGCTCCACTGACAAGTACGTTCCACAAACGAACCATCCCAAAAAGGGACCATATCATCTTTATAAAGAAGATATATGATCTACCTGAAGAACTTGGTCATTCTAGACCACAGAGGATTACTTCGTCAAGCACTTTATCTGTGGAACGTGGCAATGATGGGGAAAATCTTTGAAGAGGAGAAGAGAGATGAGGCGATACGAGGGACAATAGAGGATGCAAAGAGCAAAAATGCCGGATATGTTGAGTCATCGATCCCATGGTTGCAGTCTATGCGATGAAACGACTACTAACAACACCCTACACGAGAGAAAATGTAGAAAATCACCTTAAATAGTGGTGATGTTGGTTTCGAGCTCCACACTTATTTTGTTTATGTGCTTTTCCATTGTTTTAGTGATCCTGGTTATTCTGCTATAAACATTAACAAGGTCAAGGGAGACTCGAAACCACCATCAACACTGTTCAAGGTGATTTTCTTCATTTTCTCCTGTGTAGCGTATTGTTCGTAGTCGTTGCATCTCATAGACTGCACTCATGAGATCGATGACACAACTTCTCCCACATTTTTTCCGTTTTCCATCCTCTATTGTCCCCAGTATTACCTCGTATTACTTGTATATAATAGCCTTTGAAGGCTAGTGAATCTGGAACACAGATGTTACCAATATTTCTCTACGCGAAACTGCTTTTGACACCACCTCCTACAAAAAAGAAACAAGCAGGCGAATGCTAGGATCACTGAAAGAATGGCAAATCATAGAAACAAAATGAGTGTCGAGCTAGTTTAAACCATGATGATAAGAACAATCATCTCCCAACCATAGACAAAGCTATTTGTCTCCCCCGAGCTCAGACCTTGATCCGGATTTATGTGGGAACGAAACAAAAGATAGCATATACAGAGATATATTGCAAATAACACAGCGATACAGTAAACACATATTCTATTAAATAGCGGAAATAGAACAGACTGTAAAATACAATAGCTGGAATGGTGGTAGCTATCTCTGAGAAGAGATGTGGCCGCTGTGCTCATTCGTGCCAAGATCCATACAAAGAGAGGCCGAAAGGGCCTATTTATCATAAGCATGAGGGGAAGAATCTCAAACATCCAAAAACCTAACCCTAGAAGATGAACCGTCATAAAGTTTGCGGCCCCAAGGTGGTTAGTTGAACAGTCAACTTCCCGGGGTCATAACTTTTGCATACGATCTCCGTTTAGGGCGCTCGGTAGCCCGTTGGAAAGGTCTAACCGAGATTTACAACTTTCAACTGGGCCCAAATGGATGCCAGAGGCAACCATTTGGTCCCCCAAATCGCCAAAAAATGTCGTTTAGGGCCTCAAAATGGCTCCGGAAGTTCAGGACCCGAAAAACTGCTAAAAATAGCAATTTACCAAAGTTGCCAGAAGACTGTTCTGATCCAGTTGGAAGAGGTGGGCTGCCACCGATATCCACCTGGATCAATCCTCCCTCCTTAGGAAGCAATGGTCTCCATTGCGTTAAATCCCTTATCATATGTCGAGCTGTGTGTCGAGTTGAGCTCTTGGTGCGACATTTGTTGAAGCAGAAAGGTTGCCTTTCTTTGAGATCTTCAGAGGGCTGTAATTGTTGTTGCTGGCTGCGCTGGAGCTGTTCAACAGTTTTGGTTGTTGTGGTATTTTGCATTGGTGTTGATGGTTTCTTTTTGTGGAAGCACCTTGAATGCGTGGCCTTGCACTGCAAAGGAACTCGAATAGGCGATGCTGCACTGAACTTCTGTTTTTCTTGTTTCTGCTGAGTAGAGGGATGATGGGCAGAGGTTGTGGATGTCTCTGCGATATGATGTTCTCCTTTAGTGGCAATTGCGAATAGGGAAAATTTCCCAGTGTGGGAGATTATCTTCCTTCCCTGCTCGTTTGGGGTAGGTGCAACTATCTCTGGTATCCGATAGAGTTGTCCTCCCAAAGTGACAATGACACTGCGAGGTCGTGATTCATATACAGCATGACGCTTCCACATATATGGTTGTCCTAAAAGAACATCACATACTTCAAGTGGGGCCACATCACACAATACCTCATCTTTGAAGGGCTTGATGCCATATGGTAGGCGACATTGGTGACTGACACGGATCCTTCGTCCTTGGCTTAGCCATCCAATGGTGTATGGTTGTGGGTGCGGTGTTATTGGTAGCTCCAATCTCTTGATGAATTCTTCTGAGATCAGGTTCTTCTGGCTGCCGCTGTCCACAACAAAGTGTAGGGGAATTCCCTTCACCCACATCTGTGAGTGGAAAAGGCGCTCCTCTGCCTCCGACTCTTCAGGTTCCTCTGGTTGAATCTGTGTGGTGGCAACAACGGCACTGGGTTCTGCATCAATGATCTGCTTCCCTTTTTGCGCGGCTGTGAAATTAGGTTCCGAGTCAGAATCGAAACTGGGATCTGATTCTGAAGCTTTGATCTCAGCCACCAATGACTGTTTTGAGCGACAATCATCAGTGTTGTGCCAGGGGCTTTTGTGGAACTCGCACCACTTCCCGGTGTCCTTCTTTGTCTTTTCTTTACCCTTCTTCGCCTGTGGTTGAGACTGGTTGTCCTTTTCCTGCCCCGTGCTCTGCAAGCCAGAGTTTCCCTTGCCCTGCTTCTGCGCAGGTCCGAAGTCACGCTTGTTCTTTTGCTGAAATTTCTGCTCAATTTTGACAGCATATCGATAGGCGGATCCGAGTGAAGAGATTTCCAGGAAATCCATCTCTGTTCGGATGTACCGGTGTAGGCCACTGCGATATTTCAGTACTAGGTGTCGCTCGGAGTCCTTGATACCTAGCTTTGTGCGCAAGGTATGGAATTTGTTGGTGTACTCTGACACCGTTTGGTCCCTCTCTTGATGCAGAATGGTCCATTTTGTGTACTGGTCATCATAGTTTCCAACAGGGTAATATTGTTCCTTGACGGCATCTATAAAAGAGGCCCAAGTGGGATTGGAATATTCAAACAATCCAGACTCGTCTGATGAGTTTTGCTCACAATAAGTTTCCCACCAATTTTTGACATGGGGGACGGCCTTGAGGAGTGCAAAGACGATCTTTTCCCTGTCGGAAAAATTGTGGACAGAGAAATACCCTTCTAGTAGATTCAACCATTTATCTAGGGCATCGGCATCGATTTGGCCTTCAAATAAAGGGATATCAAAATTAACTTGTACCTTGAAGGGAGTCGTATCTCCGAAATGGCTGCTCGTTGAGGGTGCATTTGCCGCTGTTGGCATGCGTTGAAGGATTTGGGCGAAATTATCCATCATCTCGTTCCTCTGTCGCGCGAGGGCTTCCTCGAGCAACAACTTGATAGGATCTACTGCTCCGTCGTCTCTCTTTTCTTCCGCCATGGGAGGTCGTTTGGGGCGGCGAGAGTGGTCTTCCCCAAGTGAAACTAGTTCGAGACCCAACTCTCTGTATCCTGACCTCGTCGGGGACATGCACCGAGAAACAATCAAAGAGCAGACTGCTCTGATACCACTGATCCGGATTTATGTGGGAACGAAACAAAAGATAGCATATACAGAGATATATTGCAAATAACACAGCGATACAGTAAACACATATTCTATTAAATAGCGGAAATAGAACAGACTGTAAAATACAATAGCTGGAATGGTGGTAGCTATCTCTGAGAAGAGATGTGGCCGCTGTGCTCATTCGTGCCAAGATCCATACAAAGAGAGGCCGAAAGGGCCTATTTATCATAAGCATGAGGGGAAGAATCTCAAACATCCAAAAACCTAACCCTAGAAGATGAACCGTCATAAAGTTTGCGGCCCCAAGGTGGTTAGTTGAACAGTCAACTTCCCGGGGTCATAACTTTTGCATACGATCTCCGTTTAGGGCGCTCGGTAGCCCGTTGGAAAGGTCTAACCGAGATTTACAACTTTCGACTGGGCCCAAATGTATGCCGGAGGCAACCATTTGGTCCCCCAAATCGCCAAAAAATGTCGTTTAGGGCCTCAAAATGGCTCCGGAAGTTCAGGACCCGAAAAACTGCTAAAAATAGCAATTTACCAAAGTTGCCAGAAGACTGTTCTGATCCAGTTGGAAGAGGTGGGCTGCCACCGATATCCACCTGGATCAGACCTTCCAATAGAGAACGATGTACATCCGGATTGTATTAGCGCAAACCCTAGAAAAGAAGGGAGAAATTTCTCCAGTAGCGGAGAAACCAAAAAAATCAGTCCCTTAACTGAAGTAGCGAACCTCTCTTGGCTAGAGCGAACTTGCTTGAGTGATTGACGAAACGAGAGGTCGAACTCTCTATTTATACACATCAAAGGGTGACTTTTTTCCTGACTGGGCGGCCTAACATTCCCTAACATCGACGACTTGACTTGGGCACATCTTCCCATTGTATGGGGAAAATTTCCCACTGCTTTGGGGCAGTTTACCCACTGGTCTGACTTCTCTTGGGGGAATACAAAAAATTACATTTAATAAATCTTTTCTTTGTGATTTCACCCCTAGGTTTAGATTGACTGTTTTACATGATCAAATGCATTGACATCTTGTCCCATAGGACGTACCTTAACAAGATGAAATACAATAACTTCCGAAGTTGTACTGTTTCCAACACTCCCTCTCAACAAGGAAGGTATTCTTGGAACATTGTATTCTAATCTTATTCTTTATTTGGTCGACTTATGAGGTGATGCCCCATGCAGCTACTACTCCAACACTGCCTCTTGGCCATGGAGGTATCATCAGCATTATCATACTGAAACACATCTCGATATCATATGTACATGACAGTTATCTCTAACCTCTCTATATCATAAGGAAGGTCTTCCAACACAATCACAGTCAGTCGAGAAGTGTCAACAAATCAATCTTCATGCATCTGTTCAATCCAGTCCATCAGGGAACATGCACCAGCTCCACGACTCTGCCTTCTCCATAGGTTAGTCACTCGTGCATCAACTCAAGAACTCTGCACAGTCCATCGTAGAGTCTATCATGCATCAATACAATGTGCTCAGCTCAACCCAGTCGATCGGGTGCCTACATCATCAACATTCCCTTTAGCTAGAGAGGTATCATCACGTCCGAACACATCTTGTTATCATAATCGGGTCCATTCCAACACAGGGATACACTCTACAAAGGCGAACGCTCCCCAAATGAAACATTCCACAAATAAGCACGTTCCACAAACAAAGCATCCCACAATGGGACACGCTCCACTGACAAGTACGTTCCACAAACGAACCATCCCAAAAAGGGACCATATCATCTTTCTAAAGAAGATATATGATCTACCTGATGAACTTGGTCATTCTAGACCACAGAGGATTACTTCCTCAAGCACTTTATCTGTGGAAGGTAGCAATGATGGGGAAAATCTTTGAAGAGGAGAAGAGAGATGAGGCGATACGAGGGACAATAGAGGATGCAAAGAGCAAAAATGCCGGAGATGTTGAGTCATCGATCCCATGGTTGCAGTCTATGCGATGAAACGACTACTAACAACACCCTACACGAGAGAAAATGTAGAAAATCACCTTAAATAGTGGTGATGTTGGTTTCGAGCTCCACACTTATTTTGTTTATGTGATTTTCCATTGTTTTAGTGATCCTGGTTGTTCTGCTATAAACATTAACAAGGTCAAGGGAGACTCGAAACCACCATCAACACTGTTCAAGGTGATTTTCTTCATTTTCTCCTGTGTAGCGTATTGTTCGTTGTCGTTGCATCTCATAGACTGCAGTCATGAGATCGATGACACAACATCTCCCACATTTTTTCCTCTTTCCATCCTCTATTGTCCCCTGTATTATCTCGTCTTACTTGTATATAATAGCCTGTGAAGGCTAGTGAATCTGGAACACAGATGTTACCAATATTTCTTTACGCGAAACTGATTTTGACACCACCTCCTACAAAAAAGAAACAAGCAGGCGAATGCGAGGATCACTGAAAGAATGGCAAATCACAGAAACAAAATGAGTGTCGAGCTAATTTAAACCATGATGATAAGAACAATCATCTCCCAACCATAGACAAAGCTATTTGTCTCCCCCAAGCTCAGACCTTCCAAGAGAGAACAATGTACATCCGGATAGTATTAGCGCAAACCCTAGAAAAGAAGGGAGAAACTTCTCCAATAGCAAAGAACTCAAAAAAATCAGTCCCTTAACTGAAGTAGCGAACCTCTCTTGGTTAGAGCGAACTTGCGTGAGTGATTGACGAAACGAGAGGTCGAACTCTCTATTTATACACATCAAAGGGTGACTTTTTTCCTGACTGGGCGGCCTAACATTGCCTAACAGCGACGACCTGACTTGGGCACATCTTGCCATTCTATGGGGAAAATGGCCCACTGCTTTGGGGCAGTTTACCCACTGGTCTGACTTCTCTTGGGGGAATACAAAAAATTACATTTAATAAAGCTTTTCTTTGTGATTTCACCCCTAGGTTTAGATTGACTGTTTTACATGATCAAATGCATTGACATCTTGTCCCATAGGAAGTACCTTAACAAGATGAAATATAATAAGAATAACTTCCGAAGTTGTACTGTTTCCAACACTCCCTCTCAACAAGGAAGGTATTCTTCGAACATTGTATTCTAATCTTATTCTTTATTTGGTCGACTTATGAGGTGATGCCCCATGCAGCTACTACTGCAACACTGCCTCTTTGCCATGGAGGTATCATCAGCATTATCATACTGAAACACATCTCGATATAATATCTACATTACAGTTATCTCTAACCTCTCTATATCATAAGGAAGGTCTTCCAACACAATCACAGTCAGTCGAGAAGTGTCAACAAATCAATCTTCGTGCATCTGCTCAATCCAGTCCGTCGGGGAACATGCACCAGCTCCACGACTCTGCCCTCTCCATAGGTGAGTCACTCGTGCATCAACTCAAGAACTCTGCACAGTCCATCGTAGAGTCTATCATGCATCAATACAATGTGCTTAGCTCAACCCAGTCCATCGGGTGCCTACATCATAAAAATTCCCTTTAGCTAGAGAGGTATCATCACGTTCGAACACATCTTGTTATCATAATCGGGTCCATTCCAACACAGGGATACACTCTACAAAGGAGAACGCTCCCCAAATGAAACATTCCACAAATAAGCACGTTCCACAAAGAAAGCATCCCACAATGGGACACGCTCCACTGACAAGTACGTTCCACAAACGAACCATCCCAAAAAGGGACCATATCATCTTTCTAAAGAAGATATATGATCTACCTGATGAACTTGGTCATTCTAGACCACAGAGGATTACTTCCTCAAGCACTTTATCTGTGGAAGGTGGCAATGATGGGGAAAATCTTTGAAGAGGAGAAGAGAGATGAGGCGATACGAGGGACAATAGAGGATGCAAAGAGCAAAAATGCCGGAGATGTTGAGTCATCGATCCCATGGTTGCAGTCTATGCGATGAAACGACTACTAACAACACCCTACACGAGAGAAAATGTAGAAAATCACCTTAAATAGTGGTGATGTTGGTTTCGAGCTCCACACTTATTTTGTTTTTGTGCTTTTCCATTGTTTTAGTGATCCTGGTTATTCTGCTATAAACATTAACAAGGTCAAGGGAGACTCGAAACCACCATCAACACTGTTCAAGGTGATTTTCTTCATTTTCTCCTGTGTAGCGTATTGTTCGTAGTCGTTGCATCTCATAGATTGCAGTCATGAGATCGATGACACAACTTCTCCCACATTTTTTCCTTTTTCCATCCTCTATTGTCCCCAGTATTACCTCGTCTTACTTGTATATAATAGCCTGTGAAGGCTAGTGACTCTGGAACACAGATGTTACCAATATTTCTCTACGCGAAACTGATTTTGACATAACCTGCTACAAAAAAGAAACAAGCAGGCGAAAGCGAGGATCACTGAAAGAATGGAAAATCACATAAACAAAATGAGTGTCGAGCTAGTTTAAACCATGATGATAAGAACAATCATCTCCCAACCATAGACAAAGCTATTTGTCTCCCCCGAGCTCAGACCTTCCAATAGAGAACGATGTACATCCGGATAGTATTAGCGCAAACCCAAGAAAATAAGGGAGAAACTTCTCCAATAGCGGAGAACGCAAAAAAATCAGTCCCTTAACTGAAGTAGCGAACCTCTCTTGGCTAGAGTGAACTTGCTTGAGTGATTGACGAAACTAGAGGTCGAACTCTCTATTTATACACATCAAAGGGTGACTTTTCCTGACTGGGCGGCCTAACATTCCTTAACATCGACGACCTGACTTGGGCACATCTTCGCATTGTGTGGGGAAAATTGCCCACTGCTTTGGGGCAGTTTACCCACTGGTCTGACTTCTCTTGGGGGAATACAAAAAATTACATTTAATAAATCTTTTCTTTGTGATTTCACCTCTAGGTTTAGATTGACTGTTTTACATGATCAAATGCATTGACATCTTGTCCCATAGGAGGTACCTTAACAAGATGAAATACAATAAGAATAACTTCCGAAGTTGTACTGTTTCCAACACTCCTTCTCAACAAGGAAGGTATTCTTCGAACACTGTATTCTAATCTTATTCTTTATTTGGTCGAATTATGAGGTGATGCCCCATGCAGCTACTACTCCAACACTGCCTCTTGGCCATGGAGGTATCATCAGCATTATCATATTGAAACACATCTCGATATCATATGTACATCACAGTTATCTCTAACCTCTCTATATCATACGGAAGGTCTTCCAACACAATCACAGTCAGTCGATAAGTGTCAACAAATCAATCTTCGTGCATCTGTTCAATCCAGTCCATCGGGGAACATGCACCAGCTCTACGACTCTGCCCTCTCCATAAGTGAGTCACTCATGCATCAACCCAAGAACTATGCATAGTCCATCGTAGAGTCTATCATGCATCAATACAATGTGCCCTGCTCAACCCAGTCCATCTGGTGCCTACATCATCAACACTCCCTTTAGCTAGAGAGGTATCATCACGTCCGAACACATCTTGTTATCATAATGGTGTCCATTCCAACACAGGGATACACTCCACAAAGGAGAACGCTCCCCAAATGAAACATTCCACAAAGAAGGCTTCCGACAATGGGACACGCTCCACTGACAAGTACGTTCCACAAAGGAACCATCCCGGAAAGGGACCATATCATTTTTTTAAAGAGGATATATGATCTACCTGATGAACTTGGTCGTTCTAGACCACAGAGGATTACTTCCTGAAGCACTTTATCTGTGGAAGGTGGCAATGATGGGGAAAATCTTTGAAGAGGAGAAGAGAGATGAGGCGATACGAGGGACAATAGAGGATGCAAAGAGTAAAAATACCGGAGATGTTGAGTCATCGATCCCATGATTGCAGTCTATGCGATGAAACGACTACTAACAACATTCTACACGAGAGAAAATGTAGAAAATCACCTTAAATAGTGGTGATGTTGGTTTCAAGCTCCACTCTTATTTTGTTTATGTGCTTTTCCATTCTTTTAGTGATCCTGGTTATTCTGCTATAAACATTAACAAGGTCAAGGGAGACTCGAAACCACCATCAACACTGTTCAAGGTGATTTTCTTCATTTGCTCTTGTGTAGCGTATTATTCGTAGTCGTTGCATCTCATAGACTGTAGTCATGAGATCGATGACACAACATCTCCCACATTTTTTCCTCTTTCCATCCCATATTGTCCCCAGTATCACCTCGTCTTACTTGTATATACTAGCCTGTGAAGGCTAGTGTATCTGGAACATAGATGTTAGCAATATTTCTCTACGCGAAACTGATTTTGACACCACCTCCTACAAAAAAGAAACAAGCAGGCGAATGCGAGGATCACTGAAAGAATGGCAAATCACAGAAACAACAAGAGTGTCGAGCTCGGTTAAACCATGATGATAAGAACAATCATTTCCCAACCATAGACAAAGCTATTTGTCTCCCCCGAGCTCAGACATTCCAATAGAGAACGATGTACATCCGGATAGTATTAGCGCAAACCCTAGAAAAGAAGGGAGAAACTTCTCCAATAGTGGAGAACCCGAAAAAATCAGTCCCTTAACTGAAGTAGCAAACCTCTCTTGGCTAGAGCGAACTTGCTTGAGTGATTGACGAAATGAGAGGTTGAACTCTCTATTTATACACATCAAAGGGTGACTTTTTTCCTGACTGGGCCGACCTAACATTCCCTAACTGCGACGACTTGACTGGGGCAGTTCTGCCCATTGTATGGGGCAAATTGCCCACTGCTTTGGGGCAGTGTACCCACTGGTCTGACTTCTCTTGGGGGAATACAAAAAATTACATTTAATAAATCTTTTCTTTGTGATTTCACCCGTAGGTTTAGATTGACTGTTTTACATGATCAAATGCATTGACATCTTGTCCCATTGGAGGTACCTTAACAAGATGAAATACAATAAGAATAACTTCCGAAGTTGTACTGTTTCCTACACTCCCTCTCAACAAGGAAGGTATTCTTCGAACACTGTATTCTAAAATTATTCTTTATTTGGTCGACTTATGAGGTGATGCCCCATGTAGCTACTACTCCAACACTGCCTCTTGGCCATGAAGTATCATCAGCATTATCATACTGAAACACATCTCGATATCATATGTACATCACAGTTATCTCTAACCTCTCTATATCATAAGGAAGGTCTTCCAACACGATCACAGGCAGTCGAGAAGTGTCAACAAACCAATCTTCGTGCATCTGTTCAATCCAGTCCATCGGGGAACATGCACGAGTTCCACGACTCTGCCCTTTCCATAGGTTAGTCACTCGTGCATCAACTCAAGAAGTCTGCACAGTCCATCGTAGAGTCTATCATGCATCAATACAATGTGCTCAGCTCAACCCAGTCCATCGGGTGCCTACATCATCAACACTCCCTTTAGCTAGAGGTATCATCACGTCTGAACACATCTTGTTATCATGAACGGGTCCATTCGAACACAGGGATACACTCCACAAAGGAGAACGCTCCCCAAATGAAACATTCCAGAAATAAGCATGTTCCACAAAGAAACCATCCCACAATGGGACAAGCTCCACTAACAAGTACGTTCCACAAAGGAACCATCCCACAAAGGGACCATATCATATTTTTAAAGAAGATATATGATCTACCTGATGAACTTGGTCATTCTAGACCACAGAGAATTACTTCCTCAAGCACTTTATCTGTGGAAGGTGGCAATGATGGGGAAAATCTTTGAAGAGGAGAAGTGATGAGGTGATACGAGGGACAATAGAGGATGCAAAGAGGAAAAATGTCGGAGATGTTGAGTCATCGATCCCATGATTGCAGTCTATGCGATGAAACGACTACTAACAACACCCTACACGAGAGAAAATGTAGAAAATCGCCTTAAATAGTGGTTATGTTGGTTTCGAGCTCCACACTTATTTTGTTTATGTGCTTTTCCATTGTTTTAGTGATCCTGGTTATTCTGCTATAAACATTAACAAGGTCAAGGAAGACTCGAAACCACCATCAACACTGTTCAAGGTGATTTTGTTCATTTTCTCCTGTGTAGCATATTGTTCGTAGTCGTTGCATCTCATTGACTGCAGTCATGAGATCGATGACAGAACATCTCCCGCATTTTTTCCTCTTTCCATTCTCTATTTTCCCCAGTATCACCTCGTCTTTCTTGTATATACTAGCCTGTGAAGGCTAGTGTATCTGGAACATAGATGTTAGCAATATTTCTCTACGCGAAACTGATTTTGACACCACCTCCTACAAAAAAGAATCAAGCAGGCGAATGCGATGATCACTGAAAGAATGGCAAATCACAGAAACAAAATGAGTGTCGAGCTCGTTTAAACCATGATGATAAGAACAATCATTTCCCAACCATAGACAAAGCTATTTGTCTCCCCCGAGCTCAGACCTTCCAATAGAGAACGATGTACATCCGGATAGTATTGGCGCAAACCCTAGAAAAGAAGGGAGAAACTTCTCCAATAATGGAGAACCCGAAAAATTCAATGCCTTAACTGAAGTAGCGAACCTCTCTTGGCTAGAGCGAACTTGCTTGAGTGATTGATGAAATGATAGGTCGAACTCTCTATTTATACACATCAAAGGGTTTCTTTTTTCCTGACTGGACCGGCCTAACATTCCCTAACTGCGTCGACCTGACTGGGGCAGTTCTGCCCATTGTATGGGGCAAATTGCTCACTGCTTTGGGGCAGTTTACCCACTGGTCTGACTTCTCTTGGGGAATACAAAAAATTACATTTAATAAATCTTTTCTTTGTGATTTCACCCCTAGGTTTACATTGATTGTTTTACATGATCAAATGCATTGACATCTTGTCCCATAGGAGGTACCTTAACAAGATGAAATACAATAAGAATAACTTCCAAAGTTGTAGTGTTTCCAACACTCCCTCTCAACAAGGAAGGTATTCTTCGAACACTGTATTCTAATCTTATTCTTTATTTGGTCGACTTATGAGGTGATGCCCCATGCAGCTACTACTCCAACACTGCCTCTTAACCATGGAGGTATCATCAGCATTATCATACTGAAACACATCTTGATATCATATGTACATCACAGTTATCTCTAACCTCTCTATATCATAAGGGAGGTCTTCCAACACAATCACAATTGGTCGAGAAGTGTCAACAAATCAATGTTCGTGCATCTGCTCAATCCGGTCCATCGGGGAACATGCACTAGCTCCGCGACTCTGCCCTCTCCATATGTGAATCCCTCGTGCATCAGTTCAAGAACTCTGCACAGTCCATCGTAGAGTCTATCATGCATCAATACAATGTGCTCAGCTCAACCCAATCCATCGGGTGCCTACATCATTCACACTCCCTCTTAGCTAGAGAGGTATCATCACATCCGAACACATCTTGTTATCATAAGAGGGTCCAGTCCGACACATGGGTACACTCCACAAAGGAGAACGTTCCCCTTATGAATCATCCACAAGTAAGCACGTTCCACAAAGGAACCATCCCACAATGGGAAACGCTCCACAGAGGAGTACGTTCTAGAAAGGAACCATCCCACAAGGGACTCATATCATCTTTTTAAAGAAGATATATGATCTACTTGATGAAGTTGGTCATTCTAGACCGCAGAGGATTACTTGCTCAAGCACTTTGTCTGTGGAAGGTGGCAATGATGGAGAAAATCTTTGAAGAGGAGAAGTGAGATGAGGTGGTACGAGGGACAATAGAGGATGGAAAGAGGAAAAATGCCGGAGATGTTGAGTCATCAATCCCATGACTGCATTCTATGCGATGAAACGACTACGAACAATGCCCTACACGAGATAAAATGTAGAAAATCACTTTAAACTGTGGTTATATTGGTTTCGAGCTCCACACTCATTTTGCTTATGTGCTTTTCCATTCTTTTAGTGATCTCGGTTATGCTGCTATAACATTAACAAGGTCAAGGAAGGCTCGAAACCACCATCAACACTGTTCAAGGTGAGTTTCTTCATTTTCTCCTATGTTGGTTGTTGTTCGTAGTCGTTGCATCACATAGACTGCAGGCATGAGTTCGATGACCCAACATCTCCCACATTTTTCCTCTTTCCATCCTCTATTGTCCCCAGTATTACCTCGTCTCACTTTTATATACTAGCTTGTGAAGGCTATTATTTCTGGAATATAGATGTTAACAATATTTCTCTGCGTGAAACCGATTGTGTTACCACCTTCCACAAAAAATAATCAAGCAGACGAATGCGAGGATCATTGAAAGAATGGTAAATCATAGAAATAAAATGAGTGTCGAGTTCGTTTAAACCATGATGATAAGAACAATCATCTCCCAACCATAGACAAAGCTATTTGTCTCCCCCGAGCTCAGACCTTCCAATAGAGAATGATGTACATCCGAATAGTAGTAGCGCAAACCCTAGAAAACAAGGGAGAAACTCCTCCAATAGTGGAGAACCCCAAAACATCAGTCCGTTAACTAAATTAGTGAACCTCTCTTGGCTAGAGCGAACTTGCTTGAGTGAATGACGAAATGAGAGGTCGAACTCTCTATTTATAGACAACAAAGGGTGATTTTTTTTTTTCTTTCCCTGATTGGGCCGACCTAACTTTCCCTAATTGCGCCGACCTGACTGGGGCAGTTCTGTCCATTGTATGGGGCAAATTGCCCACTGCTTTGGGGCAATTTACCCACGGGTCCGACTTGTCTTGGGAGAATACAAAAAATTACAATTAATGAATCTTTTGTTTGTGATTTCACCCCTAGGTTTACATTGAGTGTTTTATATGATCAAATACATTGACATATTGTCCCATAGGAGGTACTTTAACAAGATGAAATACAATAAGAATAACTTGCGAAGTTGTACTGTTTCCAACACTCCCTTTCAAGAAGGAAGGTATTCTTCGAACACCTGTATTCTAATCTGATTCCTTATTTGGTCGACCTATGAGGTGATGCCCCATGCAGCTACTACTCCAACACTGCCTCTTGGCCTTGGAGGTATCCTCAGCATTATCATATTGAAACACATCTCGATATCATATTTACATCATAGTTATCTCTAACCTTTCTATATCATAAGGAAGGTCTCCCAACACAATCACAGTTAGTCGAGAAGTGTCAACAAATCAATCTTCGTGCATCTGCTCAATCCAGTCCATCGGGGAACATGCACTAGCTCCATGACTTTGCCCTCTCCATAGGTGAGTCACTCGTGCATCAGCTCAAGAACTCTGTACAGTCCATCGTAGAGTCTATCATGCATCAATACAATGTGCTCAGCTCAACCCAATCCATCGGGTGCCTCCATCATCAACACTCCGTCTTAGCTAGAGAGGTATCATCACGTCGGAACACATCTTGTTATGATAAGAGGGTCCATTCCAACACAGGGATACACTCCACAAAGGAGAATGTTCCCCAAATGAACCATCCACAAATAAGCACTTTCCACAAAGAAACCATCGACAATGGAACACGCTCCACAGAGGAGTACGTTTCACAAAGGGACCAAATCATCTTTTTAAAGAAGATATATGATCTACTTGATGAACTTGGTCATTCTAGACCACAGAGGATTACTTGCTCAAGCACTTTATCTGTGGAAGGTGGCAATGATGGATAAAATCTTTGAAGAGGAGAGGTGAGATGAGGTGATACGAGGGACAATAGAGGATGGAAAGAGGAAAAATGCCGGAGATGTTGAGTCATCAATCCCATGACTGCATTCTATGCGATGAAACGACTACGAACAACGCCCTACACGAGATAAAATGTAGAAAATCACCTTAAATAGTGGTTATGTTGGTTTCGAGCTCCACACTCATTTTGCTTATGTGCTTTTCCATTCTTTTAGTGATCCCGGTTATGCTGCTATAACATTAACAAGGTCAAGGAAGGCTCGAAACCACCATCAACACTGTTCAAGGTGAGTTTCTTCATTTTCTCTTGTGTAGGGTGTTGTCCATAGTCGTTGCATCACATAGACTGCAGTCATGAAATCGATGACTCAACATCTCCCACATTTTTCCTCTTTCTATCCTCTATTGTCTCCAGTATCACCTCGTCTCATTTGTATATACTAGCCTGTGAAGGCTAGTATATCTGGAACATAGATATTAGCAATATTTCTCTACGCGAAACTGATTGTGACACCACCTCCTACAAAAAATAAACAAGCAGGCGAATGCGAGGATGACTGAAAGAATGGCAAATCATGGAAACAAAATGAGTGTCGAGCTTGTTTAAACCATGATGATAAAAACAATCATCTCCCAACCATAGACAAAGCTATTTGTCTCCTCCGAGCTCAAACCTTCCAATAGAGAACGATGTACATACGGATAATAGTAGCGCAAACGCTAGAAAACAAGGGAGAGACTTCTCCAATAGTGGAGAACCCCAAAAAATCAGTCCATTAACTGAATTAGCGAACCTCTCTTGGCTAGAGTGAACTTGCTTGAGTGAATGACGAAATGAGAGGTCGAACTCTCTATTTATACGTATCAAAGGGTGACTTTTTTCCTGACTGGGCCGACCTAACTTTCCCGAACTGCGCCGACCTGACTGGGGCAGTTCTGCCCATTGTATGGGGCAAATTGCCCACTGCTTTAGGGCAGTTTACCCACTGGTCCGACTTGTCTTGGGGGAATACAAAAAATTACAATTAATAAATCTTTTCTTTGTGATTTCACCCCTAGGTTTACATTGAGTGGTTTATATGATCAAATATATTGACATCTTGTCCCATAGGAGGTATTTTAGCAAGATGAAATACAATAAGAATAACTTTCGAAGTTGTACTGTTTCCAACACTCCCTCACAACAAGGAAGGTATTCTTCGAACACTGTATTCTAATCTTATTCTTTATTTGGTCGACCTATGAGGTGATGCCCCATGCAGCCACTACTCCAACACTGCCTCTTGGCCATGGAGGTATCGTCAGCGTTATCATACTGAAGCATATCCGTTGTATTTCGTTTGAATCTATTTTGTTGTAGGTCTTATTGTGTGTATTCTTAACTTGGGATCGTTTCAAGCGAGGCACACTTATCGATGTGGTAGTTAGCACACTCAAGACAGTTTGATATCTTTTAAAGAGTCGCACTTGTTAAGGTAGATGGTTCTGTATGTTAGATGTAGTGATCGCCTTGGAGGAGGGCGTTATGCTTTTGGAGGTTGGGGACAAAGCATTATTGACATGGGAGCCACCTTGCATGTTTGTGGAGGAGGCACTGTTGAACATAGGAGCCCTTGGTTGGAGTGTGCACCATATTAGAGGAGGAGCATTTGACATGTGGATAGCTAACTTGGAAAACTTAGCTCCTAGTGGGGTTGACAAATCCTAGGGTGACATGTGGAGGGCTCGCTTCGAGGGGAAGTCTTCGTGATGCTTTGATTGTTGACTTCGCCAAAGGTTGCTTGTGGACTTAGTTCCATGTTCAATTGTTGGCCTACCCCCCCAAGAACTATCCTGCAAGGGAAAACCATTGTGTAGTAGGGAATAATTCATTGGACTGCGAAATAATGGTATTTTGTGGAAAAATAACAACACTCACCCATCCTTTGCCCTGCATTTGTGATATCCAAGGTATCTTCTCTACTCTACCTTCTTGGACTCAAAACTCTAGTTAGTTACTGCACAATGAAAATTTAGATAGTTTGAGCATGAGACCACTAATGAACCAAAGATGGAATTAAATAGCAAATAGGTGGGATGACAAATTAACCATACATACCTCCTTTCCGTTGGCCATCGCTAGCTCCTATGGAATCATCGTACACCAATCGACATTGTAGCGGTGATATCCCTGAACAATATAAAGATTAGAACCCCAATATAGTTTAATTATGAAAGTTGTAGAAAGCATTTGAATCTTACACCCATTGACAACAACATAGTACCATGTAACAATGGCAGAAGGATAAGTCATTGTGTGGACAACAGATATTTCATTGGGTTACATGAAAACATTATTTTGTAGGGGAAAAAGACGACTCGCCCATCCTGTACTCTACATTTGTGCTGTGCAAGGCATCTTCACCACTCGACCCTCTTGGACTATACAACTGAAGTCACCCTCTACACAAAGGAGATCAATTTAGTTGAGTATGAAACCGCAAACAAAACATAGAATAAATTAAATAACAAGCGAATGGATTGATGAATCTACCATACATGCCTCCTTGCCCCTGGCCATTTCCCAGTACTATGCAATCATTATACATAAAAAAATATAATTGAAATGGAGTAGGTATAAGGTAAGATGACTCACCAATAAGAGAAAATACAGGAAGGGAAAAAGTAAAAGGAAGAAGATGTTGCACATCAACTCTCTTCTTGAGGAATCCAGTCATTGACAAGGTTACCAAATGAGGCTACCAAGAAGAGAAAATAAAATGGGAAGGGTTGACGGGAAGTCCCCCTTGCTGTCCTAACAATATGGCACACAAGAATTAGCGTGACGCATCATTCCACCATAAGGAGAAAGGAGAGAAAGTACTCACCACTCTTTTTTATGGTAAAATCAAGAAAAGCTAGAAGAAAGAACGAGAGCAACAAATGAATACGGAAGGGCAACATAACTAGGATTATTAAAAGAATGGAAAAGCACAGCAACAAAATGAGTGTGGAGCTCGTTTAACCATGATGATAAGAACAATCGTCTCCCAACCATAGACAAAGCTATTTGTCTCCTTCGAGCTTACACCTTCGAGTAAAGAACGATGTACATGTGGATAGTAGTAGCGCAAACCCAAGAAAACAAGAGAGAAACTTCTCCAATAGTGGAGAACCCCAAAAATTAAGTCTCTTAGCTGCAGTAGCGAACCTCTCTTGGCTAGAGCGCACTTGCTTGAGTGAATGACCAAATGAGAGGTCGAGCTCTCTATTTATACACATCAAAGGGTGATTTTTCCCTGACTGGGCCGACCTAACTTTCCCTAACTCGACTGACATGACTGGGGCAGTTCTGCCCATCGTTTGGGGCAATTTGCCCATTGTTTTGGGGCAGTTTTCCCACTGGGCCGACTTGCCTTGGGGGAATACAAAAAATTACATTTAGCAAATCCTATCTTTGTGATTTCACCCCAAGGTTTACATTGATTCTTTCAACTGTTTTACATGATCAAATACATTGACATCTTGTCCCATAGGAGGTACAATAACAAGATGAAATACAATAAGAATAACTTCTGAAGTTGCACTATTTCCAACACTCCGTCTCAACATGGAAGGTATTCTTCGAACACTGTATTCTAATCTTATTCTTTCTTTGGTCGACCTATGAGGTGATGTCCCACGCAGCTACTACTCCAACACTCCCTCTTGCCCATGGAGGTATCATCAGTATTATCATACTGAAAAACATGTCGATAGCATTTGTACATCATAGTTATCTCGAACCTCTCTATATCATAAGGAAGGTCTTCCAACACAATCTCAGTCAGTCGAGAAGTGTCAACCAATCAATCTTCGTGCATCTGCTCAATCCAGTCCATCGGAGAACATGCACTAGCTCCACGACTCTGCTCTATCCATAGGTGAGTCACTAGTGCCTCAGATCAAGAAGTCTGCACAGTCCATCGGAGAGTCTATCATGCATCAATACAATGTGCTCAGCTCAACCCAGTCCATCGGGTGTCTACTTCATCAACACTCCCTCTTAGCTAGAGAGGTATCATCACGTCGGAACACATCTTGTTATCATAAGAGGGTCCATTCGAACACAAGGATACAGTCCACAAAGGAGAACGTTCCTCAAATGAACCATCCACAAATAAGGACGTTCCACAAATTGCCACCTTCCCCAGATAAAGTGCATGAAGAAGTAATCCTCTGTGGTCCAAAATGACCAAGTTGATCAGGTAGATCAGATATGACATGGATTCATTTGATGAAGAATAAGTATCAAACATTTCGTAAGTTTAAAGAACTCAAGTCCTTGGCTGAAAACTGCAAAGGGAAGAAGTTCAAAGCACTTCGTTTAAATAAAGGCGGAAGAAAATTGGCATTCAGGAAATCCCTCTCCTCGCAAAGAGGGAGTGTTAGTTTTTTATTGCTTCGAAAGTGTTTCACCTATCTAGGGAAGCAATTGAAGTGAAGTAGAGGGCTTGCGGTTGCCTATCCCATCCGTTGTATTTCGTTTGAATTACTTTTGTTGTAGATCTTACTGTGTATATGCTTAACTTGGGATCGTTTCAACTGAGGCACACTTGTCGATGTGGTAGTTAGCACACTCGAGACAGTTTGATATCTTTTAAAGAGTCGCACTTGTTAAGGTAGATGGGTCCTTATGTCAGATGTAGTGATTGCCTTGGAGGAGGGCGTTATGCTCTTGGAGGTTGGGCACAAAGCAGTATCGGCACATTATATAAATTTAATGAACTAAATGTAATTGCTTTAGGAAGAATATTATATCGAACTAAACCCTGACATAATAATTGATTGAGTTTGTCCCTATCCCATAAGCTGTTACTTGCAATATTCTCCTTTGTAGGTATGGGCTCCCACAAGATCCTCGAATGAGCAACCCTCTTGGCCCATTGACGGAATACCTGCCAATCATCACCTCACAACATGCAACCAACAAATTTGTTAAACCGAAACATCATCATGTCATATAAATAGCGACACGTGCTAATTGTTGTATGTCATCATTCTAGTGATTCTTGTAATGGTAAGCATATTTCTAAACCAATAATTATTAGCAATAAAAAAACATACAACATATCTCCACCAGATTTTGCTTTATAAAGATTGATGCTATTTTCTATTTTATTTGCTCTTGCTTGTAAAAACACACCGTCTGCCGTATATACATAATAAAGCATTAGAATTGTAATACAAGCTAAACTAGGGAGTTGAAGGAAAAAACCATTCCAGCTATACTTCATGCTATATCTCAAATAATATAAATTTTCTGAACAAAGTAAGCATATTTCTAAACCAATAACTATTAGTAATCTAAAACATACCTCCATTAGATTATGATTCAGAAAGATTGAGGCCATTTTCTATTTTAATTGCTCTTTCTTGTCAAAACATGCCATCTGCAGTAGATACATAATAAAGCATTAGAATTGTAATACAGGTTAAACCAGAGAGTTCAAGGCAAGAACCATTCCATCTATACTTCATGCTATATCTCAGATAATTTAAATTTTCTGCACGAAGTAAGCATATTTCTAAACCAATAACTATTAGTAATAGAAAACATACCTCCATTAGATTTTGATTTATAAAGATCGAGGCCATTTTCTATTTTATTTGCTCTTGCTTGTCAAAGCACGCCATGTGCAGTAGATACATAATAAAGCATTAGAATTGTAAGCTGAACTAGAGAGTTGAAGGTAAGAACCATTCCATCTATACTTCATGCTATATCTCGAATAATATAAATTTTCAAAACAAAACATACTTCTCTTAGGAAGAATACAATTAGTTTTTTCATAGGGAAATCATACAATACAAATTTTGTAATCTAAATGTTGAATGGTGTTTTGTTTCTTTCATGTTTGATGAAGGGTCTTCACTAGAGATATAACCAATGTTTTGGTCGAAGAGGTTGGATTTGGTGGTCTCTATAGATTGCAATCACATCAAGTGAAGCATGGTGCTCTAGAGCATAGTAGTGAGGTCTTTGGCAAAGGCGATTTGGGCACTTACACTATGGAGCACTTCCTCTCTTGAGGAAAATGATGTAGAAAAATGTAACTCGAGAGGTCCTTTTCATGTTTTGATGTCTGTCACGGGGGGACAAAAGTTATGTTTCCTAGATGTACTTTTTCAATGTAATGAGACTTTATATTATTAAAGTGACTTTTGTACTTTATGAACTTAACGTCTATTTAAGTTGTGGGACACTAAAGTGCATTTAATTATTATTGTATTTATTAATGTGCATTAAAAGTGAACTCTTACTTATGAGATCAAATCCTAACCATTAGAAAAGGTAGTTAGGAAGTTAGGGTTAGTTTGGGAAGAAATGAAGTATAAAGGTGAACCTAGGGAAAGGAAAAAGACATCAAGGCAGAGAAAGAGTAGAGAAGAAATCTGTGTTTGATTTATGAGTGAAGAAAGAGCATTTTCCAAGGCAAATCAGTGGCACGATTTCCAAGAGGACTTGCTGTAGAGGAAGAATTCATACAACCGTTAATACATTGTCCATACAGTAGTTTATTGGCACGGATTTTAAGGTTGCAAGTAAGTGCACAAACTTTGAGGTGACAGCAGCATTCCATACAGATTGTATACTGCCCAAAATTGGCACAAATTTCAAGGAGAATACAATCGGCAATTCTCAGAGTCTGTAAACTACAGTTTGGCACATGTGGGTTAAGTTATATGTTGGCACATGTGGGTTTATTCTCCAAGTATTTGTTGGTTTCAGAGATAAGTTCTGTGTTCATTGCATTTATAATTTGTATAGTGGAAAAGAGAAATTTTTGAGTTGTATGAAATTTCTGTGTATTGCTCTTTATTTGTAAAAGATATCTTTCTCTGGGTTTTACCCTGTTGGGGTTTTCCCCTCGGTGTTGCCCTAAAAACTAAGTTACTAGGATATAGATACAGATTCGCCAGATTTTTTAATACCCAGGATCCGGATACGGCGGGGAAACGACAAGTATAAAAAAATTTCAAAATTTTATATAATAAATAAAAATATAGAGTGAAGAATCAAACTATTCATGAAACTCAAGAGTAGAACTATAAGTTATTGCCAAAAAAAAAGAGTTCATGTACCATAACTAATAATTTGATGAGTTGTAACCATGATTGATATTGATACTAGTGTTTTTGTGAGCCATTTCAGCATGAATGTGAAGCAGGTCATACTAGTGTTTTTGTGAGCCACATCCACATATCTCTATCTGCAAGGAATAAAGTGGTTTTCATGAAGGCTATGGCAAGACTACATAACAGTGTAGGTGAAGTGAGCAACAACATAACACGTAAAGATAGATCAGCCCTTGACAGCAGACCTTGACCATAAAGATAAATCAAATAAAAACACTGAGAGCAGAACTTGATATTGATATATCAGAGTTCAAGAGCAAATCTTAACATAAGGATAGATCAGACCTTGAGCAGGAATGGGTTTTACACTTTTAGCCATTACTTGTGGGGTCTTTTAAGTTTTTCATTAAAAAACAATTTTTTGGGGTGATCAATGGGTCATAGAAATACTGGAAGTTTCAAGATCCGTTTGAAAATTTCAGGAAATGTTTGATTTTTCATAGGATCTGTTTCATAGGACCAGGATACGTTTCCATGATGGATCCTAGGCTGATCCGATCCGGATACGTATCGGATGCGTAGATTCTTGACATTGCGGTGGTGGATCCGGTAACACAGCCTAAAACTGAAGTGTTCATATTTCTAATAGTCGCTGGGTATTTGTTTTTGTTTGGTGTTATTATTCAAGTTAAAAATCAAAGTTTGATCAGTTAACTCAGAAAATGATAAACCCTAGTTATGTTGAATGTTTGATTAAATGTGTCAATGAAGAATTTGCTATTTTAATCAAAATTTCTTCAAATGGTGTAGGGATGGTTGGAATTCAAGATCAAGAAGGAAGGAGTATCCTAGGGATCTACTCATTGAAAGCACGCCAAGGTTGCTTTCACGAGCAATGAGCAAGGGTTGAGAGGCATCCTTGAGCCGATCCATTTGCATGTACGTAGACCTATGTTGTCCTCTTTAGGGAAAGACTATATATATTGTATCACTTTGATTGTTGATTTCTCATAGAAGACTTGCAGTTAATTTATTTAGATTAATGATGGAGTATTAGTGACCTAGAGGAGTGCAGACTAGTATTCTCTTTCTCGGTCTACTCTTGTACTTGATCTCTCTCTTTGTCTTGAAGCCGTGTGGGTTTCTTGGTCTTCTTTGAGTATCTTGGAGCATCTAGGAGGTCCAAGGTCAGGGTCTTGTGATAAAACCCTAGAGTACATTTGGTGGAGAACATGAAGAGAAGTGAACATCTTGCTTTGGAGGACTCCCTCGAGTAATTCTTGCATGTTGGGGCTCCTTGGCTGACCTAGGGTTTTCATTGGATCCCTAACTAGAGAAGGTTATGGCATGTACACGTACTTCATCCATAGCTTATCAATGAAGTTTTTAACTATCCAAAGTTTTTGTGATTTCCAGATTTTATATTTAGCCATATATTCTCTCGATGTATGTTATTTACAACGATATTTGCTTCGCTGATTTTACGTAAGTAAAATGACAATTTGTTGATTGATTTGACGTCATCATTGAGGAATTTAAAGGTTGTTTTTTTGCTGCTATATCCGTTGTTTTACTCTTGTCAAAGTGAATCTTCGAATCTAGTTTCTGTGGGATAAAATGCCCTAGAGGGCTTAAACTTATCCACGTAGTTTGCAATCTTTTATGCTTGGATTGCCTAGAAGACTAGGTCTTTAGGTAGTGAAATATTGTTTCCTTTCCACTGTTGTTTTATATTCTATTTGAGAACAACGCTAAGGCTTTAATTTCCACGGTAAAGCTCCGAGAAACCTTTAGGAACAGAGGATAAGTGTTTCATTTCACTAAAATACAATGTTTTGAAGGTTGTTTTGCTGCTGCTATATCCACTGTTTTACCGTTGTCAAAGTGAATATTTGGATATGGTTTGTGCAAGATAAAATGCCCTTAAGGGCTTAAACTTATCTGCATAGTTTGCACTCTTTTTTGCAAGGATTGCCTAGAAGAGTAGGCCGTTAGAGAGTGAAATATTGTTTCCTTCCCGATGTTGTTTTATACGCCATTTCATAACAGCCCTAAGGCTGGAATTGACATGGTAAAGATTTGGGAAATCTCTAGGAACAGAGGTGAAGTTTTTCGTTTCACAAGGCCTAGAGTTAATTTATGACGATAAAGGATGATGTGTTAGTGATATCTCTCTCTCTCGGTTTACACTTGTACTTGATATCTCCCTTTGTCTTGGAATCACGTGTGTTTCTTTGTCTCTTTTGTGTGTCTTGGAGCACCTTGGAAGTCCAAGGTTAGGATTCACCCACTAGAGGTTTGAGATTAGGTTTTGGTGATAAAAACCCTAGAGTACGTTTGGTGGAGAAATGGAAGAGAAGTGGCATCTCGCTTTGGAGTGTTAGAGATAGATGTGTTTCTCGGGATGTCCTTCATGTTCAAATGCCTAGCATGGAGGTGCATTTTCAGCATAGGCATCAAAATGGGGTAGAGGGTGAGATTCACTCTAAAGTGTCATGAATCCAACGGTGGATGCATGCATACCTTTCAGGGTGATTTGCATTACGCATGCAACCTTTTTAATTAAAAAGCATGCAAAAGTTTGATTTTTGCATGCACTCGTATTAGGGTTTCAGTAACCCTAATCAGTTAGTGAGTGGATATAAGGAGGCTAGGGGTCACCGAAAAGAGTTACTCGATATTTTCTTCAGAGAGTGAGGAGATTCAGAGTGAGGGCACACTTGTGCAATCAAAGGGTGCATTCGTGAGACGAGGGGATATCTTCAGAGAGAGAGAGTGAGTGGATCCGAGAGGGATCAGTACCAGTTTGATTCGAGGCACTGAGTAGCCATTTGAGTGTGCAGTGAGGCTATATGCACAGAGGGAGATAAGAGATTGAGCTAGCACGACTTCATAGAAGAGATGGGCGCACTTCTCTGTGGGGACATTCTTCTTAAGGCTAGGACGGCCGAAAGAAGTAGAGAGGTTCGTCTTCAGTGATTGAGGACCAAATCATATCTCGCCAGAGATTGACAGAGATCATTCTTCCAGAGATTGGTTGAAGTTGGGATCAGAGATCTGTTAGTACAGAGCAGTTGGTTCATGTCCCTAGAGAAGCAGTTGCAACTGCATGCAGATCTAGGGTTTGTCCCTTCAGGTTTCTTTACCCATATATATATCTGATTGTACTTCTCTTATTCTATGCTCTAGCTCGAGATTGAAGAAAGCCCTCAGCAGCTGGTTTTCCCCATTGGGGTTTCCAGGATATATTGTTGTCCATTGTGTGATTGCTGCAGTTGTTGTTGATAAGTATATTCCATGTGCTTTGTTCTTTAAGTATTTTGCTTTAATTATTTCTTTTCTGCCTTTGAGAAGTGGGTTTGTTATGCATGAGGCTTGTGATGAACCGAGGCCAATTTGGTGTTGAGTTTCCAGAGCGATTAGTGACCTCTCGAAAATTATCATGGAGGAATCCCTGGAGTAATTCTTTCATGTTGGGGCTCGTTGGGTGGACCTAGGATTTTCATTGTATTCCCAACTACAGAAAGTTATGGCATGCACGTGTACTTGATCCATAGCTTATCAATAAAGTTTTCAATTGTCCAAAACTTTTGTGATCTTAGCCATGTATGCTCTTCATGTATTGTTATTTACAACTATATTTGTCTCTGTAATTTTTTGTACATAAATTGACAATTTGTTGAGTGATTTGACATCATTGTTGAGGAACTTAAAAGTTTTTTTTTCTACTGCTATATCCACTATTTTACTACTATGAAAGTGAATTTTCAGATTTGTTTTGTGGGATAAAATTCCCTAAAGGGAAGGAACCTATCCACGTAGTTTGCAATTTCTTTTTTCTGTTTGGATTGCCTAGAGTAATAGTTCGTTAAAGAGTGAAGTAGTGTTGTCTTTCCACTATTGTCTTATACTCTATTTCGAAGGCTGAAATTTTGAGGGTAAAGCTCCGAGAAACCTCTAGGAACAATGTCTATATTTTTTGTTTCACAATAAAAACTCCAATTCATAAAAGCTTCAATAAATCGAAATTATATTACTTTCATTGATGATTCCTCTCACATGACATGGATTCATTTGATGAAGAATAAGTATCAAAAGTTCCATAAGTTTAGAGAACTCAAGGCCTTGGCTGAAAACCGCAAAGGGAAGAAGATCAAAGCACTTCGCTTCTAAGTTGCCAGGAAATTTCGGTATGGGGACGGGGATGAGGACGCCACTTTTTGAAACATGGTACTTGGGTACGTCGAGGGTACTGTGTGTGTGTGTGCATATATATATATATATATGTGTGTGTGTGTGTGTGTGTGTGTGTGTGTGTCACAATCACATCATATTTCAGATTTCTCCATAAATTATGAATCATGATTTATAATTCTAATTTCAATGATTCATTGAACAATGAACATTGAAATTGAAAATTTGAAACATAAAATTTGATAAATCATAGACTCAATAGATATCAATTGGAATACTGGAAGTTACCTAAAATTTAATAAATCATTGTACCAAGCAGTTGTAACAAACAATCAAACTCAGACCAGAAAGTACACTTGAAATCTTATTTTAAACAGCTATTTGTATTGCTGTTACAGGAAATAAAAATTTGCAAATATATTCTTGGATTGATGTGAGTGTATTTCTCACTATTAAATACATTAGTATACTTTTTATGTGCACATTTGGTAGTCAAATTATGTACTATGAGTGTTGAACATAAAACCATAAAAACATTCATTGTAAATCAATGCAAAATGAGTTTACCAGATATGGACAATATTCAGTGGAATTTGAACAGTATTGCAAAGTGTTTGACATAAGTCTTGAACCAGACTCCATACGCAGTTAGCGAATTATTAGTTTAGGTTTGGTTGGGGGTCATTACATTTTCCCCTGCGGATTGCATTTTATTGAGTCGGTCTTACCCTTGGAGTACCCAAACATGGGGTACGGAGTACCCAGACATGGTACAAGGTACAATTTTGCTTATAAGTACCCCTTTTTTTATAATGGCGTCTCAGGTACGTGGAGCCAGTATGGGGTACGTCAGGGTACGTACCTTAGGTGTACCAAAGTACTTGATACGGGTATGTGTACCCTACCCGTGGGTACGCGTACCCTGGCAACTTAGCTTTGTTTAGATAAAGGGGGAAGAAAATTGGCGTTCATGAGCAACAATGAGCCTCCAAAGCCTTCACAAGATCTTATTCAACAAATAGCATCAAATGCCAAATAATACATGAGCATAGGTTCAATGCTCCATCCTCGAAAGTGATGGAATGCTCTTGCTTTTATAGCACACGAGGAAGAGGAGGGCGCATCAAGGAGGGAGGGCGAATCCCATGAGGTAAGGAGTGATATATGCCTTGATTGACTGCTAGACTTAAGGGATTAGGAGTGAGGTGGCTACCACATAAGGAAGGCACCCCCACTTTCACATTGTAAACTCCATCCATAACTAAAAGGATGCCACATGATAGAGAAGTCTCCCAAGTAGAGAGGGCGCAACCTCCTCATGATGAAAAATTGCATCTTTGAAATATTGGCTCGATTCTACCCAACTTTGACTTAGATATGCTTTAGTTAAGGTTGACCATCACTTGAGACAACTTTGCCACCTCATCCACATGTTTAAAACATGTTTTTATTTTTATTTTCACGATTTGTCTTTTGTGCATTTCGTAGCACCTTTAGCATTTAAATGTCATTTTGTAGCACTTTTCAGGAAAAAATGCAACAAATGACAATTTAATCGCCCGAAACCTAGGAAAATTGGGTCCTAGGTTAAAGAGGACGTTTTGAGCGTGAAAACGAGCATGCCCACGCCAAATTACACCTCCAAACCATGCTTTTATTACACTTTGAAATTTTCCATTTAAACCATTAAAAAATGGTTTAATTTTACGGCAAAAAGTTATTTTTATCGGAATTGACTCAAACTCCTAGGGGACCTATTACATGTCCATACGACTTATTATTGATGGCTAGCATGTTAAAAATACCTAGAAAGATAGGCTTTAATAACCTCCCTAGGCTCGACCACCATGGAAAATACTCCAGGTTTGGAGGTGTGAGTGAAAAACTCAGGAATTATACGCCATTGAAACGCAACGCATAATTCCTAAGGAAAAAACACTCTAGAGTATCCCCTTGATAGTTAAACCTAAGGTAGGCCAAGCCTTTTACAAAAGTATCATGCTTAGACCAACTTATTACAATTCCCCCATGGGGGTCTGGACATGCAAATTTTACAAAGGGCCAAAAATTTGGCCTAATGAACTTCTGAACTCTGGCAATGAACAAGGTGGGTTGTTCAAGTCTTCTGAGGTTCACAAGGAGTCCACTTAAGCATAACTTAGGTGGTAACAACGCAGATCAAGAGCGCTCTCTGTCGAAGAGTTTTCTTTTTATTGTTTAAATCTCTTGAATCTTGCTTTAAGCGGATCAAGAGTGCTCTCTATCGGAGAGTCTATGTAGAAATTTAAGGAAAATGCACTAAAATATTTCCTCAATCCTTGCTTCACAAAATGAATTAGATCTTTCTGAGTTATCAAAACTGAAATAACTTTAAATGCAAGTACTCAATGAAGCATTTAAAACACTATCTCTGCAATAAATGAACACAGGAAGTTTAGGGCCAATGCCCAGGGCAAAACCCCAGGTGGGGGAAAAACCCAGAGAGAGATCTTCTTTTATTATTCTGGAGCAAAATCAGAATTCTTTTACAAGGAATTTTTAATGTCTTAACTCTGCAAACTCTGAAGGTAAAAAACACTTTTACTTCTGTCTTTTCCTCACAACTGTAAGAACAAAAATAAAAAACAAACTATTCACAGGTGTAGCACAACTCAACAGCTTGGGAACTCGTTCCAAACTGACAGTGATATATCAGCAACAGACAGAAATACAATAGCAGAAACCCAGAGCAAAAATACCTTTCAATCCGTACCTGGATGCCTGCAATCTGGATAGCAGATTTCTGTACGGATTTGTTGCAAGGAAATACCTCAGGATTCATGCCTGAAGCTGCTGCAAATTTTTGTGTGTACCTCGTGCTGTATGGATGCTAAAAAACACTGTACGGACTTGCTGCTACAGCCTGGGAAACTGTGCCTTTCAGTTTGATAACACCAATGCTCTTAATAAAATGTCTCTCTCTTTTTTTTTCTCTCGCTGTGTGTTTTCTCTTCCTCTAAGCATGTATATGTATATTTTTCCCTTCCAAAACCCTAAGTGAAAACCTAACTGACCCTTTTAATATAAGCGCTGAGATCACTTATCTGAGGGTGGTTATTTAATGCATCCTTTTTAAATAGGATAAATAACTTAAGGAGAAAAATTACATTCACTTAAGTAACTTTATAAAAGTGCTTTTATAAAAGTCACTTTCAAGCTATGTTGCACTGGCTTTGGGGACAGGGGAACGGCGGGGATGGGGGGACGAGTCCCTAGGACGGCTAGAGCGCAACGCAATTTTTCAGGGGACGGCAATAATATATATATATATATATATATATATATATATATATATATTAAAAACTTTTAAAAATTAGAATTCCATAAACATGTGTAGTTGCTTAAGCACAATAGTTTACTTTATAGTATTATGCACATCCCTTACACTTGCTAGTTTTGAAAATACTCAGGCAAATAATTGGCACTTGAACGTGAATAAAATGTATTTTAGCTTTAGGAAACTTAAGTATAACTATTTTCAATCTGCACAAAGGTCCATGTAGGGTCTATGAGAAGAATGCTCGTCTCTATAACAACTCTTCTTCCTTAAATTTATTGCTTATAATGATTGGGTTAAAAAGCATTCCCTTCACAACAGGTTTTGTAGATTTTTACAACTATGTTGAAAACCACTACAAAACACTTTTGGATATACATGTTTGCAATCTGTAAAGAGATTAGATTCATGTTTTAGATAAAGAAGGAAGGAATTTATTCAAATGTTAAGTACCCAATCTAAGTCATTACTATCCAATTGTTTTCACAGTGCTTGAGGTTGGGATGGGGAAAGAGTTGGGCTTGAATAACTCATGGACACCTATGTAAAATATGTAAAAGCTAAGATGACCCTAAAAATGAGAAGAACAAGAGCAATACCCAAAAGGATCAAACCTTTGAGTTGTTGCATTTCTTAGTTTGTTGACATGGAGGCTTTGCTGCTTGTAATGATGTTGCTAAAAAGACAATAGTTAAATCACTAGAAACCCAAATCAAAATCCATCATACACAACTCATATTTTGAGCTACAACTTGCATAGATTTAGATTTAGAATAATACAAAAAATATGGATGGGATAAATGATCATATTGTCCATTCATCAATGTCCATTGTCAGAATTGAAGATACATGACCAAAACATTTCCAAAATCTACCCGAGACATCTCTGAAATCTACTTGGAATGTCTCCAAATCTACCCGGAAATATGTTGGGGACGTTTTGGGTACGACCAACAAGTCCCCAAGTCCCTAATGAAGTCCCCAAAAGATTAGGGAAGTTTCCTAAGGGTCCCCAAGTCCCCGAAATGCGGGGACAGGGCTTTTTTTGGGGGGACGGGTTCCCATGCAACATAGCTTTCAAGTTATAACATGCTAGGAAAAAGACACTTTATTCCCCCCCCCCATGACAAACACAAAACATGGGTGGACATTTCTCATTAAATTTTAACACTCCCTCTTAATGAGGGATGTCCTACTGCCATTACCAGGATCATTCCTAGATTCCATGCTGCTTGGAGTAGCTGTTGCTTCTTTGCCTGGAATCTGATCAGGATTGATGGATCCGATGCTTGAAGCATCTTCTGACTGGCAGATCTCATACCAAGTTAACTCTTTGCTAGCACTAGATTTCAGATCTGAGGATTGTTTACAGGGTGCACCTTCAATCCTTTGAGCATGTTTCTCTCCCTCTGAGTCTGATAACCAACCAGACTTACCTACAATAGTAAGGCCACGTACTATGTATAGGTTTTCTCTCCTATCTCCTAGAAGTACTGCCTCATCTTTAGCCTTCCTATCAATGAACACATGTCCCTTCTGGAACATTACTGTGTATCCATCATCTTCCAAATCTGCTACTGAGAGTACATTAACTCTTAGACTTGGAGTGTACAAGACTCCATTTACTTCAAGAGTCTTACCTAGATCAAGTTGGAATTTAACTGTTCCAACTCCTTTCACTTCATGAGTCCCATTCACAACACATCCAGAACTAATTTCTTTCAGATACTGAAATGAATCCAGTATTCCATTCATATGATTAGTGGCTCCACTATCAACTATCCAGGTTCTGTCAAATTCATAGCTATTGCTAATGCCACAAGAAACAATAGAAACTAAAGCAAATTCCTTTTCAAAATCAAAATTTGCCACATCAGCAGTGGCTGCAACTTGCTTCTCAGTCTTAGTAGTCTTCTTCTTCTTATGAGGACACTGTGCTGCATAGTGGCCATATTCATTACATGCAAAGCAACGAACTTTACTGATGTCAACCTTGGGATTCTTCTTCTTCTTATTCCCCTTTGCAACAAGGGCAACATTCTCTTGACTGGTTCCTTCTGCTTCTTCTTCCATCTCTCCCATTCGGATTTCTTCTTGAGTGAAGTCATCCCACAATCTGCTCCAATCAGGGAGCTTCTCTCGTCCCAGAATGCATTTCACAAATACTGACCATTCTTTGGAGAAGCCCTTCAAGGCAATCCTAACAAGTTCTGGATCTGATACAACCTCTCCTACAACAGACAACTCATCTTTAACCTTAGATAACCGAGTAAGATAAGAAACAACATTCTCACCTTTACTCATCTTTATGACATGAAGTTTGTCTTTGAGAGCCATCTTTCGGTTCTCGTTCTTTGCCTCATACAGATTTTAAGTGTCTCTCACATCTCATGAGCAGTCCTTTTCTCTGCCAAATTAGGAATGAGAGCATCCCTCACACCGTCTAAAATGATTCTTTGAGCTCTGGCTTCCTTCACCTTGTACACATCCAAAGCAATGGGATCTACTGGTGGTACTGAAGCAGTGCTGACAAATGACCAAATCTTGTTCTCTTTGAGAACAGCAGTGAACCTCACCTTCCATTGAAGAAAGTTGGAAATACCGTCCAATCTGTCCTCATACCTGATGGAAGCAGCCATTTAAATAGTCTAGACAAAGAAAGCAATCAGATTTCCCCTTACTGTCTTGAAACCCCAACAACAAAAATAAACTGGCCAACTGTTCTTCACCTCTTCAGGAACCTACAAGGTTCAGAAATTTACAGAGCCTAGCTCTGATACCATGTAGAAATTTAAGGAAAATGCACTAAAATATTTCCTCAATCCTTGCTTCACAAAATGACTTAGATTTTTCTGAGTTATCAAAACTGAAATAACTTTAAATGCAAGTACTCGGTGAAGCATTTAAAACACTATCTCTGCAATAAATGAACATAGGAAGTTTAGGGCCAATGCCCAGGGCAAAACCCCAAGTGGGGGAAAAACCCAGAGAGATCTTCTTTTATTATTCTGGAGCAAAATCAGAATTCTTCTACAAGGAATTTTTAGTGTCTTAACTCTGCAAACTCTGAAGGTAAAAAACACTTTTACTTCTGTCTTTTCCTCACAACTGTAAGAACAAAAATAAAAAACAAACTGTTCACAAGTGTAGCACAACTCAGCAGCCTGGGAACTCGTGCCAAACTGACAGTGATATATCAGCAACAGACAGAAATACAATAGCAGAAACCCAGAGCAAAAATACCTTTCAATCCGTGCCTGGATAGTACAGTATGGCCTGCAATCTGGATAGCAGATTTCTGTACGGATTTGCTGCAAGGAAATACCTCGGGATTCGTGCCTGAAGCTACTGCAAATTTCTGTGTGTACCTCGTGTTGTATGGATGCTAAAAAACACTGTACAAACGTGCTGCTACAGCCTGGGAAACTGTGCCTTTCAGTTTGATAACACCAATGCTCTTAATAAAATGTCTCTCTCACTCTTTTTTTCTCTCGCTGTGTGTTTTCTCTTCCTCTAAGCATGTATATGTATATTTTTTCCCTTCCAAAACCCTAAGTGAAAACCTAACTGACCCTTTTAATCTAAGGGCTGAGATCACTTTAATCTGAGGGTGATTATTTAATGCATCCTTTTTAAATAGGATAAATAACTTAAGGAGAAAAATTACATTCACTTAAGTAACTTTATAAAAGTGCTTTTATAAAAGTCACTTTCAAGTTATAACATGCTAGGAAAAAGACGCTTTATGTCCCCCCCATGACAAACACAAAACATGGGTGGAGGACATTTCTCATTAAATTTTAACAGTCTAACTTAACTTTAAAAATCTCTTGAATCTCGCCATTTGCGGATCAAGAGTGCTCTCTGTCGGAGAGTCCAAATTGGAATTAATATTCTGTAAATCCAAATTGGAATTAATATTCTGTAAATACCGTATATGCTCTCCCCATTGCAAGCTGGTCTGAGCTTTGGGATATCAAAAACGTTTGTTTGCACTTCATAAAATTTTCACATTTAATTAATTCACTCATTCTAATAAAATCAATTCCCCTTTAAACCAACGAAAATACGGCGTTGCCTCGTTAGTGATCGAAAGTAGGGAAATTTTGACTAAGAAAGCGGGAACAACTGGGAGGTGACCTCAAAGCGCAATTAGGCTACACCCTTGTTGGTGTAGTTGTTCTCACCAATCTTGTAGTTGCCCCTAATGGTGGATCCTATACAGGATGGTAGAGGGGATAGGCAACCGAATTGGTGAACCCAGAGAGCCTCGATTCCCAATATGGATTGGTTGTCACGTCAATCAAGGCACTCTTCACTTTATACTATCAAAGCCATAGATAGTAAAGGGGGAGACCCTGATCGACTCCCGACAAGAGAGATCTAACCCAATCACCAAATCAAGCTATGGAAATAGAGTACGTAAGGTGAGGGGTGATGAACCCTAGATTTAAGGAAACAAGGTCAGTGTGGAGGCTTAAAAATGATAAGATTAGATCATGGGTGCTTAGACACAGTGACTTGATAATTAGAAATGATTCAAGGATTCTAGTGCTAGGACAAATGATCAAAATCAACTGCCTTGGGAAATGTGACCCTTAAAACAGGGAAAGTGGCCCAAAGAGTAGATCTGATGGTTTAGGATTTCTAGCACAGCTTGGATGAAAGATCTGGCAATATCAAGGGATGCAAGCTCGACAAACGAGGTTTACACAACCCAGAAAACAAGCCAACCAGGGAGGGCGCAAGGTAGAGACGAGTGCCTAGGAAAAAGGGGCAGATGGAGTCCTCAGAGCATGACGCCTTTGAGAACCCACTTGTGGATAGGCTGTAAGATGAAAACGGAGAAATGGTTTGCCAGTAAACCAGGAAATGAAGCCCAGGGAATTTTCCAAAGGAAAAGTAGCTTAGGGTTGGTAGAGAAAATAGCAGTAGACAATTGGAATAGATGAATAACTCAAGAAAATCTAAATTACTTACCTCCTGTGACTTGCAGATGCCAAGTGCAATGATGTTCCAACTCCCTCGAAGCAACTCCAACTCCCAAAGTGAAATCGACTTTCTCCCAGAGCAAGTGCACCTTCCTTCCTACAGATGACAACCTTTATGAGAATTGATTTACATAAATGAAAGTAAATTATGCAAGAAGAATCAAAGAGCATAAATATTGATCAAAGACACAATAAGAACTACTCCCTGATTATTTTACTCTTCCAATGAAGAGATCCAGAGAACCCTAATGAAATCCTTCAATGAAATCACCCTCCTGCAGAGCACGCATCAAGCAAAACGTATAGCATGGAAACTTATCAAACAATGAAGATGTGACAGGATATCAAAGCTACAATCAAGCACGAGAACAATCTATAGCAAAGTCACGAGAGTTTTTCCCAGAAATATTTCTTTATTGCCAAAAACCCAGAGCCAAAAGCCCCTTTACAATGAGGGGGGTCTCTCATATATATAACAATGGGAGAGACCGAAACCCTAACCACCTTTTTGATGAGTGGTTGAGATCAAAAGATACATAAGTTATAATCAATGATTGGGATTAGGTCAACATAAAGTACATGGATCAACTCAAAAATAGAAGAGGGCGCACTAGCTAAATTGCCCTAGGGAGATGTACTACATAAAAAGTGACTTTAAGTCGCAACATAAGCTCATGGTGGGTCTAGGAGGTGAAACATTCCTCCTAGTGTGTCCCCATGGCACAATAACATAAAATAATATCATCAAAGTACAATACTATGATCAAAGGCCAAATCGTGTCACCTCGGAGACACCATAAAATCATGAAAAATAAGCCCGGAGAGTGTGTGGGCCCCACTAGATGCTGCAACATGCTCTGGAAGGTGGGAAGCATCACACACATCATCAAAATCAACCTCATGCCATTTCCTTGCCTCAGTAGCCCAAATCAAATTCCTCTGTAGCCATTTTACCATTTTTTATTCCTCTGTAAATCACATGTAAAAGATAAAAATGCCTGTAGCTCATTGCTTGGTCATTCGAGGCCAAATATGACTGCAGCAAATTGTTTGGGAGTATGGCAATATAGTAAAAACAGGTGGCTAGACCCCATACTCCCTCTGTAGCGCCCTAGGTGACCAAAAAGGAAGTCAAACTACTTTGTCGGGACATTTTTAATGGCAAATATGCACTGAAGTGATAAACTGAAAAATATCTCAACTGAAAATGCCTGAAACTGCAAACTGAGTATCTCAATGGACTAAGAAGATCCAATTGCACTAGGAATGAGTACCAATACGTCAAGTGGATAACTGCATTGAAGTGATAAACTGAAAAATATCCCAACTGAAAATGCCTGAAACTGCAAACTGAGTATCTCAATGGACTAAGAAGATCCAAATGCACTAGGAATGAGTATCAATACGTCACGTGGATAACTGAATCATCATCTATATCCATAACCATGCTCGGACAAATAAAAAATAATAATCTGTAAATGATCAAAGTCATAAAAATATCACAAATTACCATCTGAAACATGTAACTGCTACATGGAACCGCCTGATGGGAAATGGAAGACCATATATAATCAATCTATAGCATCACTGGTCTAACTCATCTCACGTCCTATGGTTGACTTGTCAAACTAGGTTTGACTAGGTCAAAGTTGACCAAAATATGACCCAGGCTAAAACATCAAAATGCTGCAAGCGTATAAGACATGCTTTGTTAGTCATTCAAATAGCAAGACTTCAATCATAAAGTAGCATTTCACTGGCGGTTTCAACACAATAGATATTCCATACATAATAATAATAGCACAGACCAGAAACTCAAGAATATACTCACTTCATGGCTGTGATCAATTTGCTAGTAATGGCTGAAAGTGGATGGATGAGTAGCAAGGCTAAGGGATGATTGTACTAACTTAACACCGTGATACTTTGGATGGGGAATACAAACTAAAGTGTATGCTGGATAAAGATAACATAGGGGATGGCAATGTCTCACAAACGGGATAAGTTGTTTGGGAAGTGCTTATTCAACCTTGGCAGAAGTCTACAACTCACATCCAAACTGACTCAGCTCCGTGAGGATCTTTTCTAGAGCTGCCATGCCTAGGTGCTCGGCAAACCGTAACTCGAGACTCTAGGGGACACTTAGAATTAGTTGCCCCTTACTGCATCCCACATCACAACCCGCAGGCTCCGCATAGATAATTTTAGGGGCAAAATTTAGCCCATGGGCGAAATTAGAGGGTTTAAGATATTTAGTGGGCGAATTTTTAATATCAAACCAATTTTCTCTAATTTAAAAAAATAGTCCACTATTTATTTAATAAAAAATATGTATACAATGAATAGCCCTCCCATTTTGTAAAAGTGAGAAGAAAAATGATTTTTTGCCCCCAGCAAATTCCGTCGGAATCCTCCTTTTGCCCACAATTTCGACTAAAATTCGCTTGAAATATATAATTTGCCCTTGATTTGCAGCCATGGATGTTTTTACAAGCCGTTTCGCCCTTTGCATATCATGTAATTCTAGAATATGGTTACAATTGCCCTGGATTTATTGTTCCAAGGATTTTTTATAGGGAAATTGTCCACCTTTGACAGAATGAGAGCTGACGGGGATCGATTTGTTCCACATATAATGCATAGCTTATTCACCCATAAGAAGAATCAACATGCACGAGCGAATCTCAAGTTTGATCGGAATTTGATAGAACACTGGAAAATCAATTTTGAAGGGTCGAGGTATATCACCCCCATTTTCTTGAGCAGGGGTTACAGGGGAATAATTCATCCTTGTTTGTATTGTTAAGAACCTCGAGGGTTTGTGTGTGGTGACTGGATTCTACCATACTTTTACCAAATCTGTTTCCAAAAATCGATTGAGAATGGTATGTATATATAATTGTCAATTCAATCATCTTTAACTTCTATTCATAGGCATACAAAATAGCAAATGTTCTAGAAAATCAATGGTGTGCTCAAGACCTATTTTTCATCTCATGTGTTTTTTCAATGGTATGCATAAGAGCTATTTTTGAAGAACTGAGTTATCGGTTATAAATAGAGTTCACAGGTAGAAATATTTCCTACAAACCATGTCAGCATGCTGAGATACCCCATGCATATTTGTTCTGAACTTTGTGGTTAGAGATATTCCATGTACCATGGCCATAAGAGCAGTAAAATACTAAAATCAGCTGAAGACTTCAAACAAGGTAGAAGTAGTTAAGATTTGTTTAAATTTTGAAAAATAGACAATAGCAGCATCAGGGACATAAAAAAAAACCAATGAAAAAATAAGGAAGCTCATGGGAGCAAACTAAGGTTATCAACCATGAAAAGCATAAGCAATTAGTCCACAATGATGCAAATACGGGAGTTCAAGATGTATCATATAGTATATATGACAGGAACTGAGACTTTAGTGAGAAATATCTTAGCACATGACTTTTGTCACTGTTGGTAATTATTGACCTGTCCTTTCCTCTAATGTCGAATAGAATCTCACACTTGTTCATCAGAAATCTACATTAGTTCAACCCTTGAACAACAAAACCACTAGTAATGTTGTTTCCAAGTAGAATGGTGCCAAATGATTGGGAAATTTTGTAAAGGAAGTCTGAAAGTGTACCACAACATAACGGTTCTGAAATTGAGGTTGAAAAAACCACTGTAATTGACATGTGTGAAAATAATAATGTTGCTGAAAACTTATTGTAGCCTGCTTTTCCTTTTTATTTTGCAAGAGTTGTTCCACCTAAGAGCACGATAAAACCTGGAATCAAAGAAGCCTCAAAGCCACATGGCTGGCATATGCAGCACAACTGCAATTCAACAGTTTCTTCAATTTCCTATTTCTGGACACTGCTATCAAATTACTAGCTATTATCCATGGGGTTTCCATAATACTCTGTTAATCTTCTCACAAGGGAAAAAGACTTTTTGGCTGATAGGGAAGCAAAGCTGCCAAACCCAGTCTAGGAGGAATTCTTGACTATATTTTTTTCATGTCATTTGCATTGACCATTAAATTTTCCACTCAAAAGTTGTCATCTTACAACAAGGTGTTGTCTTCAATACTTTTGTAATATCGTCATTCTATTTATAATGCCTACATTTTTTAGTACGATGTCCTATGAGTTTAGTGTTTCCAATATATTAGCCATTCTATTAGTAGGGAGTGTGTGGTGTGTGTTGAGGTGGGAGAAAAATAGAAAGCTGAAAAGCTTCAACCATGTAAACTACATGGCACAACAAAAATGAAAATGGATAATAGATAACAAAAGATCAAACAATAAATTGAACTCTCAAGCAACCATACTATTATAGTGCACAACATTGTCTGAAATTAAAAAAACAAATCCATTTAACTTGATGTGCATTTAAATTTGTAAATAGTTATAATAAAACAACTTATACAATACCATGGGAACAAAATAAGAATTGGGTCATAACCCTGATACACATAACGAGTATAAAAAGAATAATAAAACATATTGTAGTTGTCAATTTGTGGACATCAACCACTCCACATTTGCCCTTATGTTAGTTTCTTTATATGTTTCCATGTATTCGTTCTCCTTGTTTTTGTGGCACAACATGATGTCCAGAGTCTACAACAGTAGTAGACTTAGTGCAGCATACACAGATTCCTTGCGTCGGTGCCCTTGTGTTGCGGTAAGGACAATGGATTGAAGGTGCAACAGAAAGTTTCTTGGAGGGGGTGAAACATAAGTAGAGAGTGGTAAAGGGACCATGCATGCCTCTAGCATGGATGCATCATCCTTGAATAATTTGCAGTTTTATTTATTTCTAGAATCAGGAATTGGTTTTCTTACATTAGCTTGGCATTCACAGATTTAGCTAAGGGTAGGTTAAGCACACGAGCTAGAGTTTTTTTCCAGATTTACAATAGGGCATGGATACTTAGGAGTGAGGTGATTACTTTCATGTATGCATTACCTCTCAATGGACATTTTATTCTATGAAATTTAGTCCTATATGGAGGGTGCACTATTATAGGTAGGGTTTTTGGAGAGAACTAGATAAGAACTTGGATAAATGCATTACCTCCTAGTGGACATTTTATTCTACAACATTTACTCTTGTATGGAGGGTGCAACTGCACTATTATAGCCAGGGTTATTATAGAGAACTAGATAAGAACTTGAATAAATGCATTACCTCCCAGTGGACATTTTATTCTACAAAATTTACTCTTGTAAGGAGGGTGCACTATTATAAGCAGGGTTATTGGAGAGATCTTTATTAGACTACAATAAATCTCTTCAACAATGATAAATGGGATGACTTCTAGGGCCACCAATGTAAGTAGTCTCACAATTTGTTCAGAAATCACTGATGTTTTTATATTAATCTCCTCACTGCTCCTTAGGTCTGCAAACTTTTTTATTCATGTTGTTGTAATCATGTCAGAACTTACACAGGTTTGTTTAGGATTAGGGAAAAGCCCCATTGCTACTATTATGGTATGCTTAGAGACATAGTTTTATTGCATTCTTCAACTGTTATGACAATCAAGAGCAGTTTGAAGACATTCTAGAAACTGAGAGGTTAGAAGCTCACAAAGCAATAGGATCCTCATCAATTGCCCGTCCGGTTGCCCCGGCTCAAACTACTCTTCCCCCCATCTATTCAATTACTACCCCTAATTGGTGACCACAGCATTATATTATTAACTTTACCCTACTTTGCCTTCATTTATGTTTACCACTCCGTGCCTCCTCACCTTTGCTCTTTACCAACTGGGTTGACTCAACCAACTTAATTATTATACACCTGCTTCAGGCAGGGATGCTTAGTTAGTGGTTGCAGCACTATTTCTTTTCGGGCCGGGCTAACACCCCAGAGACTTGTGATTCATTTAGACAGCCGGCATTGCCAGGAGATGCTTTATTTGATAACATACAAAACCATACCATGACCTCTTTTCCTTTGACTCAAGGAAAGTCAAGTGTCTAGGCCTCATAAAAGACCTTGTCATTAACCTCTCCCAGCTGCCCATGAGAAGTATGGTCATGGATATTGTCGTGGCTGATATCCCACCCAAGTTTGGTCTCCTCTTGTCACGAGCATGGATCAAAAGGCTCGGTGGTACCCTGCATATGGACCTATCATATGCCACAATACCAGTGTTGGGGGGAGAACACAAAAGACTTTACAGAGAGAATCAGCTTGCCTACATCATCAGTGATGAAAAGAACCCTGTAAATCACCCCATCTATGCAGTAGATACAGATTTTGGGGCATGCATTCTACAGATTTATGACTGTCAGCCAGCTCCATTGCAGCTCACAAGGCCTACTTATAAGCAGTCTGAGGAAGAGAGCACTCCTGTCTGGACCATGTTCTTTGATGGTGCCAGTACAAGAGAATCAGCAGGTGCAGGTGTAGTTTTGATTTCCCCTTCCAAGGAAGCTGTCCATTTGTATTACAAACTTGATTTCAAAACCACTAACAATATAGCAGAGTATGAGGCACTGCTGTTGGGTTTGAAGGCAACCAAGGAAATGCAAATCCAAGCACTGCAGGTGTTCGGGGATGCAGATCTGATTGTGCAGCAAGTGAAAAGCACTTTCCAAGCAAAGCATATCAGGCTTAAGGCATGAGGTATGGGACCTCATAAATTCATTCCTTGCTTTTAATATTTCCTTTATTCCCAGAGCTATGAACCATCTAGCTGATTCCCTTGCTGTTTCTGCTAGCATGTTTCTTCCTCCTATGCCTCCTAGACTAAGCTATGAAGTTCAAGTCAAATATAGACCATCCCTACCCGACAATGTCAAGTATTGGAAAGTCTTTGAGGATGATGATGAACTTAGTAGATTCCTCCAGGTGGTAGATGAATTTGCTGATACCCATATTTACCAAGAAAATCTGAATGTAGAGGAATAAAAAAGGCCTAATTTGAAGGGGAAAATTGGTAACCATGACATTGTTCAGTTGTCCAATAACCATATACCCAGAGGTCTAGTGCCTCTTTATAAGCTTTTTTACCAAAACGATGTCCCCTACAAACCTGAGAAGAAGAAGGAAAATTATGCTAAGATAAGTTCCCTTTTTCAAGTCAACGAACCCCATATATAAAGGACGTATAGATGCGGTTCAACTTGGACTAAGGCTAAGACTAGGTACTACAGATAGACGGGCTAAAGCTAATACTTTTATATAGAGGCTATAGAACATGGACAAGTTAAACGTATGCATGGTCTCACGTAGAAGAGACGGAAGCTAGTACCAACCATGTTTGTTGTTGATTAGGACAAGTGAAACGACTATATGCAAGTAGAGACCAGGCAAGTCTCGAAACAAGGTAAGTAGATGCTCCCAATCCGGAATAATATGAACAACCCGGAATAAGCCCTGATCACTGGTCTGGAGCAGGGAGAGAACTCTGTGGAGGATCTCTGGTTGAACGGTTTCGAGTAGAACAACGTAGATATGCAAGTAAATAAGCTCTCACAACTAACTCTCCAATTGTTGAGTTCAGGTTAGTTAAGTGCACTTAACTAGTTGAACAACAACTGAGATATGCGTGTTACTTTTGATCTAACTAATTACATTATAAGTATAACATTGATATTGATGCATTATATATATGAATCATAGTTTAAAACCTGCATCTAACTCCATCTTAGATATTTAGTTCATATTGTTCAAGCTGAAGGGGTGAGCTTAGCTAGCTCACAATAACTCAGGAGGAGACGAGCCACTCCTAGGGCAAGGATATAACCTATGAAATAAGGTCAACACAAATCTATTCATCATCAGTTATACTTGCCTTTTCATTCTGTAACTACTTCGCAACTGGCCCCACTTAAAAAGCAGTATGGCTGGCTTATTTTCCGCGCTTTATCTTATAGAATCACTTCGGACTTTCCCCATTCACCCGCATTATATAAGAGCATTCCCACCCGCCAAAGAATAAGAATGGGGAACTAGAGCTTGCGCCTACGGCGTTGTCCCCATTTGCCTATGAAAAGAGGAAAAACTTAATTCCTGACAGGGAAAGGAAAGAATAATGAATATTATAGATTTCATAACATCATTAGAGGATGCGCAAGCAGGCGAGACCAAAAGGAGAGGAACGTAGTCGCTCGACCAACAAAGGTTTTTTATCGCTCACCCATAAGGGCGAGGAGGACGAGGTGGGAGCCCAACCTTTTATGGTAAGGAGGAAAGCAAGGGTGTGGGGTGAGGCAATATGGTTCAAATTATGTTAAAAGAAATAAGGAGGAACCCCATTGGGTATAAAGGTATCAAGGTATCACGCACGGAAGTCCAACAGAGCTTGCAAAAGCGAACCACACTGAATGAGCTACAGCTTGGTAGAAAAATGGAAGCAGTACTAAGATCCACCTATTTCCTTTGTGGCAGTGGAACGGTCGGCTATTTGCTTATCAAAACCTCCATTTCATATTGGCGGTGGTCAGTCTATGGACAGAGAAAAGAGCCTAAATAACTGGTGATTCTCCGTTATCTGGAAGTGAGGAACAAAGGATAATAAATAGGTGGCTAAGGGAAAGCAGAAACTGCGATTTGACTATAGCTGTGTTGATCAATCCCATTGCTTTGGAAACTTCCACGAGTTCCCTCCCCCTTAAGGTGGTTTTTACTGCTTTGGAACTCACTCTAGTAAAACAGCAGGGCCTTTAGGCACTCGACCAATAGGGAGAGGGTCTCCTTTCTTCTTTCTTAAGGGGGAGGGCAGGCTTTCTGCAGCTTCTAGATAAGTTTTCCCTCTTTTTTCGGGTCCTCTTCAGGCAGGGGTAGACGAAAGAAGGAAGGGGTTGCGTGCCACGACCAAGTGCTTCCTTTCCTACCAATACCCAGGGGATATAGATTACCTATTTTATTGAGGTTGGGTTGAAGTATGTCAAATTTGGAATACCGTGACAAATAACCGGTCACCCAGAATAATACGAGTATGAAAGGAAAAGCAGCCATATCTGTGTGTGTGGGTTATCCCATAAGTTGAGGCATGAAATACGGATCAATGGCCGATCTGCCCCAAGCAATCGGTCGAGCACTTAGTTCGGTCGGGCTACACTTACTTTTGGTATAGCCTCTCGGGCACTTACTCTACGGACGGATGGATAAGGTCGAGGCTCAAAGTCAGGGCTAGTCGTTCATCGGTAAGCCTTTGTAAGGCTAAAAGGCTTATTGGAGTGACGACGTTAGAATATGAATTTCGGTCAGCTTAAGGTCTTCGGTCAAAGTGCCTGTCTTCGATCAAGTACCTGTCTTATCGTGAAAGACCGGTATCGTTCCCATCCATCTTAACGGGGGGGTAATAGCCGTTAGCTAAGTGTTATGTTCTCCCGTCTATCTCCTTGAAAGAAGGTCATTTCTCGTAGTTGTTATCCCAATGTAATGATCCCTATGCAGTTCAATCTTACTTTATTTTGACAAGAATGGAGACTGACAGAAAGTATCTTTCTTTTTAAAAGGTGGTAACTTTACCTTTATCATTAGTATCTCCTAAGACCAATTGTAAAGCATTTGTTGTTTTTTGGTTTTTTATAATCCTCCATGCGGCTAACATAGGGGGATATTCCCCACATAGTTAGAATACCTTTCCGTCTTAGCAGTTACACACTAGCCGGAGACTATTAGCCGTATATAGGTGACTATTGGGAATAATCCTTTTTAGGAGGCATGGGACTAAAGAGGTTCTTCGCTGGTAGCTCTGAAAAGTAAGGCAGGGGAATAGTGAGAAATCTAATTTCTTCTGAACTACTGCTATTGATGATTTAACAGACATAAGCAAAGTCAGTGCCCGATGCTCGGGAGACCGTCATAGTCAATGACTAGCATCTCTATGTGTAGCATCTCTACGTTTCACTTTTCCATTTTAATAAGTGGTTGTTGAATTTGCCTTTAGCCACTAGTCGAGTGATCCAGGTGTGGTAGATGCCAATATTCCTTCCATGCCAAGTGGAAATGCCAGGCTTCATGCACTCAATAAGAGTCATTCATAGAATCAATATGCCAGGAATCTATGCTGCTACAGGGAGGGGAATAATAAGCCAATGGGACTTAATCCAATTCACCAATGAGGAATCAACAATTTGAAATAGAATACATCCCAGGGCCCAGGCAATTTGCCTTAGTAACCCACTTCTTTATTTATGAGTCCGAGGAATCATCCATCATACTCATGCGGGGAATTAAATTTTATTTTATTTCACGGAGCTCCAGAGGGATAGCAGCTTCTAGAAACTGAGAGGTTAGAAGCTCACAAAGCAATTCAACTCTGTAATAACTCCATAGTATTTGAAACTTCAACATCCATGCTGGAAAAATATATTCAAGTCTAGAAAAATGTTGAAAAATAATGCGCTAAGGTGATTGTGTCATGTGCCCTCTTACTATGTATGCGATTCCGTTTTTCATAGGTTGAGGTTATTTATAATTGTTGATAGACATGCTTGAGTACTAAAAGAATATAGCAGTTGATCAAAGCAAGTCTCTGCACCTAAAGATGGACAGTAACAAAGGTAAAAGCATTATGTGTCAAAAATACAAGCAGGTTGTATAAGCATTCCTGAGCAACGTCTGAGAATAAGAACTTGAGCAAGACAGTGTGACAAATTTGCGAGTAGCTGGGTGATGGAAAAATTTCAAAGTACTGCATAAACATGTCAAGGACTTTATGAGTGTAGAGTAGTTGAAGACAAGAAGAGAACATTGAAGACATAAGATAATTGTGTCCCAAAGCATCAGGAAGTGAATGACGACCTTCTAATATGAAATTCTTGAAGACTGTCATTGAATGACTGAAAGCAGAATTCTCTAAAGACCTGACTTGGTTAAAGTACTTTACATGACAGTATGTTTGACATTGACAACAAGCTACTGTAGCAAGAATTGACTGTTATTTCACTCATGGATTAAAAGAATTCAAGGAAGCATTTGGAGTATTACAGAATTTGTGAAGATTTAAGTTACAAAACTTATGAAGTATTTGTTGCAGACCTTTATTTGAGGAGCAGATAGAATGACAGATGAAGAGGAATAACAATCTCAGGGGGAGCTATACCACTTACCAAACTGAGTTATAGGGGGAGGTGATTCAAGCAAATAGAAGTTGAATGGAACAGGTCCGAGGATCTTATGCAGAGGTCTTGTTAACTCCTTGTGGATATCCCATGACAGTCATAGGAGTATTTTGTGCATCTAGCATAAAGACAGATTGGCAGCAGCAACTTGGTTGATGGCATAAGAGTATGCAAGGGCAGACTCAAGACAAGTCTGAAGATCGCTTGATTGCACCATTCCATTAAAAAGATAAGCCCTGTCCAAGGGGGAGCAAATCTCTCAATCAGTTAAGAATAGAAGTTTGTGAGGTAGGTGCAGAGTCAATGGAATCTAGTGAGGACAAGGTTGTAGAATCTAAAAGAGGATGAGGATGAAGACAGAGGAAATAATGGAGTTTCTATTCAAAAGATGAAGACAGAGGAAATAATGGAGGTTCATGTCCACCTAGAACAAGCCAGACATCATCAGAGTTGATGCAACCCTGCTAATACCATGCTCTAATGCAACAAATGATTGAGGTAAATTATATCATTATGTCGCTGGCCATGGAGCAATTCTCACAACCGTCTATTCTTTAGAGGGGTCGGTAGGGTGGAAGACTTGCTGGAGTACGCTCGTTATTGCATATGGCTCGTCTCTGTAGAAATCATGGTCGCCTACCTTCTCATATTATTTCAGGAATTTAATCCCATGAGAGGCGAACGACGACTCTGTGATTCCCAAATGGATGTGGATTGCACATAGTAATGCATTCACTGTCGTGTTAAGTGCATTGTCTACATGCCTCCTCTTATCTTGAGGTGCTGTGCGTTTCCCTCGCAACCATATGCGTTGAAATTAGAATGTCTTATAAATGCTTTTCAGGGTTGAATTTTGATCTTTGTGAAATTCTTAAGTGATTCTAATTGGATAGATTACACACCGGAATCTAACTAACTGGCACAGTCATGTTCTTGCCTATCACTATATGCAGAGATTTGATTAAACAACTCACAGTTCTATTAAATTGCTTTGCGATTTGTATCAAATTGCCGTATTAGGAATACATTTTAATAGAAGGGTAAAAAAAATTACTAATCGTTATATGCATGGCAGTTTTAGAAACAAAACCGTAAAAAAAAATTACACTGATGGGTACCTGTCAAATTTAACCTCTGCTCCCGGGCGTTCCAAATCCAGTAAGGCTTGGCCCTTGGACGAATGCTAACTGTGCCCTTGGAGATTGAAGGGTAATTTTTACCATTCAATTTAATCGATGACATACTCTTTCTATGCAGGCGAGTCTTTCTTTAATTGACGGCTTCCTCTTTCTCTGCATGCGATTAACGACTTACTCTTCCTTTCGGTGGCTTTCACTCCTGAAATTTTCGGCGGCTGTCAAACTAATAGGTCTGTGCTTCGTGAGCAGTGGCTGGAGGTCTCGTCTCCCTTCATGGGCAGCGGCGGGAATCTATATTACGCAGCGAATGCTAACTCAATGGTTTGGCTCTCACAAAAGCGTAGCTTCTTTGACGCCTGTCTCAACAATTATCATCGATTCGACTTCCACAAAGTTCCGATACGCCCTGATTCTTCACACAATTCTTCCACGAGTTTGGAGATCTTCGACGTCCCACTTCATGGGTTATCTTCACGAGCGGGTTTTTCTTTTCTTTAGCGAACAGATACACAGTGAGAACAAACTTTGTCTCGAATTTCAATGCACAGTGACTGGCTGATCTGTTTGGGAGGCCCGATTCAGCGTGACTTTACCTTCTCTACGGGACTTGACGAGCTCTTCTTTTTGTAAATGACAGCTCGACTTCGCTTCCTGAGTAGACTTCCACGAGAGCGTACATAGACTTCAGCTCTGCTACTCAAATCATCCAGCCGCAATTAGTTCAATCCTGGTCGACAACAACATTAAGTGCTACGATCTTCCAGCTAACCTCCTGGATCACAGTCGGTTCATTCCTAGCATGGTCAATGCTAACATTGTTCTCCTTCATAGATTGCATATGAACAGACAAGTGGATACCGGACCCATTCACAGCTTCAGCGTGAACATCAATGGGAGTCATCTGGGCGACCGAGCGTGGGTTCAAGGCCCTGGCAACCTAAACGTTCGATGATTTCACCCTTTCCCGAGCAATTTTATGCATTTAGAAACATGATTTGAACAATACGAATTCGGGATTTTTTTAAAAAAATTCTGGATTCCAGTCAAAACTAGAAAAATTCGGAAGGCATTTTCGTGGTCGAACAGTGGATTGTGGAATGATCTGACTCGGTCGCCCTGAATCAAAGCGGCTTCCACCCACGGTAACCTGCTACCACGTTTCTAAATAGCTCTCTACCTAATCGATTAGCTCAAGTTCTTGCTGCTCACATTAGAAATACAACAGCGCAAATTGTTCGACCTGAGCAAACTGGGTTTCGGCCGTTCCATTTTTGGGCGATGTCGTCATTGCTGGGAAAGTCTTGAATGGAAAGACGATCTACCTCGAGAGTTTCTTTTGCTTTCTTATTATAAAATTGAGTGGGATTTCTTTATTTACATGTTGTCTTTGGTTTGGTTGGTAATCTTCTGCTAGCGCAAGCCTTGTCAGATGACCGTTAGAGCTTGTGAGGCTGGGTGTCACATCACCCTTAGATAAGGTTGTTAGGCTGACACAGATCACCCTTAGATAAGGTTGTTAGGCTGAGTGTCAGATTATATAAATTTTGTCTCATCTTAACCGTATCAAGTTAAGGTTGTTAAGGTTGTTACAATAAAGATATTTTAAATTCAAATTCCGTGATTTCTGAAAATCTAATTAATTATTTAATTATTTTATTTAAATAAAGATATTTTAAATTCAAATTCCATGATTCCACACAATGTACATTTTTTATATAAATTTTATTTTGCATTTAAGTTATAATTAAAATCTATTAATGTTGCAACTTTTGAAGTTTTGATAGAGCTTAAAATATTAAATTTTAAAATGTTGCAACTTTTGAAGTTTTGATAGAGCTTAAAATATTAAATTTTAAAATGTTGCAACTTTTGAAGTTTTGATAGAGCTTAAAATAGTAAACCTTAGAATGAAATTTCAATTGTACTTAAATGTAATTTAAAATTTAAAATTTTCACCATTTCAATTCAGAATATTTCAAATTTATACAAATCAATAAATATCAAATTTAAAAGATTCACAAATTTATCATTTCAATTCAAAAAGATAATTAAGATTTTATGCTTTTACCAATGCACCATTTCTTCATTATGTTATATTTCGGAAATTAAATGTAATTCAAATTAGATAAACATCTAACTTTGAATTAGTTAAATTGCCATATTTTCATTTCAATATTGTAGGTACTCTATGTCAAAATAAAATAAAACAAAAATAGTGTATTTTAATATATATATATATATATATATATATATATATATATATATATATATATATATATATATATATATATATATATTATAGAATGAGATTCAATTTGATTTTATGCATTTGAAATTATGTTTGCAAGTGGTATTGTCATATATTTGCAAATTAATTTGTTTTTACTTCACAATAAAATTATATAAATTAGTTGACTTTATTTCAAATAAACAAAATTTAAAATGTTTAAAAATAAGATTTATGTATGGTATATTCATTTATTTTATTTTATTTCAAGGGGCAGGGGGACCTGGGTGTTACCGATTCACCTCTTTAACAAAAAAAATAAAATTATTTTATTTCAAAAAGAATTATTACATTATTTAAATTGGTTTTTTAAATGGTTTCAAATTAATTGTTTTCATTTCAAAATGAATTATCATATGGTTTTGTTTTCAATTAAATTGTGCAATTTATGGTTTTTAATCAAATTAAGATTTAATCATACTTTAATAGTATTTTTATATACAATTCTAATTGATATAAGTACATTGTACACTTCCTAATTTGTCCATTTCAAATAAGTAAAAAAATAAAAATATTAGATCTTAAATTTAGAAAACTATGTTTTATAATGGGATTATTTATATAATTAATTAAATTGTTAGATTTGCAATTTTGAAAAAAAATGAGATTTAAAATACTTAAAGTATTATTATTGTCATTTCAATTTTAAAATTTTATTTCAAATTAAATTTCATGTTAACATTTTAAATTAACACTTTAAAATAAAATAACATACTTAAATTATCTCAATTTAAAGTAAAATGAAAAATATTTAAGATAATTATTTTTATTGTTATTTTAATTATAAAACGTTATTTTGAGTATGATCTAATGTTGTCATCAAAATAAGTATAGTCAACCAAAGTCAACCATAGTTCACATGGTTAACAATAATCATCCATAGTCATCCATACTAAATCATAGCTATGTTTTGTCCATGAAATAGTGAATCACTATGAAACATTGTTCAAACATGACCAACCAAACTCAATCAAAGTCTGCCATGGTCCAACATAGTTAACATCATAATTAACTATAGCAAATCATAGTTAACCATAATCAAACATCATCAACCATGGTCGAATGCGGTGAACAATAATCAAACACGGTTAAGCATTATCAACCATAAATCCATGGTTATCCATATTCAATCTGCATATTAAAACAATGGTCAACCATAATCAACTATGGTTAGCAACAGTTATTTGAATGTCAATCATAATCAAGTATAGTCAAGGAAAGCCAAACATAGTAAACCAAAGTTAAACGTACCAAAGTTCACCAAAATTGAACATGGCCAATCCTCGTCAATAATAGATAAACATAGTCCAACATGGGAAACCTTAGTTAAACATGGACAACCATGGCCAATCAAAGTCAACAATAATCAACCATGGTCGACCATTATTAAGCATGGTAAACCATAATCAACTATAGTAAAAAAAAATGGTTAATTGTATAGTAAATCATGTACTAAGCATGGTCAAGCAAGTTCAATTGAATTTCAACTATAGTCTAACATCGTTCACTACAATTGACCATCGTTGGTCATTGTTAATTGTGGTTATCCACAATCAACCATAGTCAAACATATTCAAGCAACGTTGACCAAAACCAAAGATGGTAAACCGTGGTTGATTGAAGCCAATCATAATCAACCATGGCCAGCCAAATTAAACATAATCAAACATGATTAGGCATAATAGACAATAGTCAAACCTAGTGAACCATGGAATTATAAGTGGTTGATATACGTCTATCAATGCCATTAGTTAAAAATTTCGAAAATTGCATTGTTCCACATATGCCAACCATACTAAATATGTAGTTGGTTATAAATAAGAAATATTGAAATATATGTATTTTTTAAATAAAAATTAACATGTAGCGCTTCTCACTTACAATGTTTTTATTAAACTCTCAAAAGTCGAACATGAATCCATAGCCTTCATACGAAGATCTTATCCATTACCTCCCATACTACCAATCCTCTTCGACATCATTTTTTTCCTTTTTCGATATGTTTTTTTGTCCATCTGTCCGGTTTCTCTAAGGATTCTTTCTTTCTTGTTTATTTCATATGGCCGTTCACGAGCATATTCAACATCGGTGCGAATAGTTGCAGATCTGTCCTTGACTTAGCCTAACTCAATCAATGATTCGTATTCAGCGTTGAAGGCAATTATTAGGGCGATTATTGGAACTAAACTTGATTGGATTTATATTTCGACACTGACCAATTCCATGTTTCATACAAATGAAGTATCCTAACACGGAACAGACCCAAATCCCACCATAGCTAACAACCACATGATTTGAAAATGACCGGAAGAAATCCGATTTGAGCCATGAATACCCATCTCTTCAACATCAATACATTCAACACTCTTTAAACAAATAAAATGTGGGAGAGGTACAAGAGGGCGGGGAGAGTTTATGGCATTCCCCTTGAACCACTCCAAAGGACATTTTTCATATCTACGCCAATCCATACCATGCAAACACTTTTGTTGCTCTATGATTAGGGGACCAATAATAATTTCGGACCACCCCCATTTTTTTATTAAGACCTCATTTTCAAATAAAACTCCAACATTTCTTAAGATGAAATGGATAATCATCATTAGCACCATTGTTATTAGCAATAGCTTTTTAGAAAAAGTGAAGTATCTATTTAAAACATAATTTTACATTCTTAATAAATTTGTTAAATCATGATTCTAGATATGAAGACATATTTACAATTTAATTTTGTATTTTATAAATTTTGAAAATATCAAGAAAAATTAATTTCAAAACCATTAATTTATAATTATACATCTATCATGTAGAGAAAAATCACCATAAAGAATAAGTAAATAATTTTAAAAATAAAATAAAGATTCTATTGATAAAATTAAAATAAAAACAATAGAAAGAGTTAAAATATATATTTAATAAAGAAAAATATCAATCAAAATATAAAAGTAAAAATAAAATAGAAATAAATAAATACATTTAACAAGTGGAATTTGAAAAACAATGAAATTAAATTAACTCATAAATGATACCCAACAAAAATTCCTTGCAACAATAATAAAAACAATCTTGAAAAAAAAGTACATAATTGGCGTAGCTCAAGGTTGTAACATATATTTCATTACACTTGGAAAAAATGTATTACAAGGACTTCATCCACATTGCGTTTTTTGTAAATCTCTAAATATATATTCTATTCAATCTAGAAAAATCAACTCAAAGAACTATTCCATAAAATTTGGAAGAGTTAATCTAGTGAATTATTTCCTCAATTAATGTTTTTTAATTAGTTCAAGTAAAACTTTAGTATACATGCATTCAAAAGGAAATATTAAATCTCAATTAGAACTAGATGGGTAGGACATAAATCATGATGAATCTATGAATATCACTAATTTTCTAAATGTTAAGATCTTTAAGACATTGAAATATATTATATAGGAATAATCCAATGAAGTTGCACACGTAATTACATATTATAACACTGCAAAACGTTCTTTATCTATATTTGAGGTGATCGAAGTAGTAGAAAGATTTATACAATCAAATTATGTTATATACAAAAATAAGATAGCACAAATGGAAGGTAAAACATGAGGACTTCATCAGCAATAAGTTATTTGTAAATCACCATATCAAGTTAAGATAAAATAACATAAAAATACTTTTAGTAATGTCTTGAAACCAACTAGTGACCATGAAGATGTAAAACATGGGACTGCTAAGTACAACAGTATTAATACACAATAGGAGTGTGAATGCAGCTATTATAGGAAATCAATCGGAGCTAAAGTCATATTAGTAATAATGTTTGATAACCAAGTATGATATTATAGTTGGAGATGATAGACCAAACTCAACGTTTGAATCTGATGCATAACGACTCCAAGTTCCCCCTTTCCCACAACCTCAAGGTGTGGTGTTGATGATCAAACAATGGTGTTGTGAGGATCTCATAAGTGGAGGGAGGGTGCCTCATTTGCATTGGCTAAATTGAAAAAAGTCTACTAAAAGCTTAGTAATATGTTTTTTGTGTTAAATTTCCTACCTCATAGTGCCTTAAATAGGAAGCACAAGGGAGGAAGTGATCATTTCAATAGTGGTGGAGGTGGTCTAAGAAAGAAATATATGAGCCTATCTCTTAAATCTCTCGTGTATATTAATGCCAGGCATTGTTACTTTGGGTATTTAAAGAAGGTTGGGTTCCATTAATCTATCTCCACTCAAGCCAAGTTCATCAACTAAGAGTATTCAAATGAAGATTCAAGTCAATCCATTATGATGGGCAATGTCACAAACTGAAATAAACAAGTGGCTTCTAAGAGCCAACTAACACGGACAAGTGAACATTGGAGGCAACTAGGTCTTCAAAGAGCGGTACATAAGGAAGCATGGGACTATCAATCTCTCATTGTCAACATTGTTGATTTTGCAAAACTAATAACTTGATGTAATAGTTCCAACCAACCATAGAAAAAAACATGTTTGAGCATTACTTTCACCAATAGGAGAAAATGATTATGAATTTCAAATGTATTGGATAAAAGATAGATGTTGAAACACATTTTTCATGAACTTTAGTTGAACTTTGTATATGTCCCCATGTTCTTTGATTATTAATGATTTAAAGTAACTACAAATAAGCTATCAATTAAGATATTGATATTCAAGATTAAGTGTGTATTAAAAGTCATTCATCTATGACATGTGATTCTCCCATCTCATGACTAATCCAGGGAACTATTTACTCAATTAGAAATTTTGTATTACTTCTAGTAGAACTTTAGTATTCAACCATTCAAAAGAAAATATTGTCTCAATTAGAATTAGATGGGTAGGCCATAAATAATTATGCGTGTATGAATATCCTTAATTTGTTAAACGTTAAGAATGGTGAGATAATGAGATATATTATATAGAAATAATCCAATGAAACTGCAAACATATTAATTTCATGCTATGTTGCAAGTGGTTCTCTATCTAATATATTCAAGGCAAGCAAGAGTTTGAAGTCATTCATCCATGACCCATCTCCCAAATTTAGAATGAATAATCGACTTAACACTCATTATCAAGAAATTCTAAGATTTTTTTAGAAAAAAAGGCATCATACTAGAATTCAATCTAGAAAAATCAACTCAAAGAACTATTCCATAAAATTTGGAAGAGTTAATCTAGTGAATTATTTCCTCAATTAATGTTTTTTAATTAGTTCAAGTAAAACTTTAGTATCCATGCATTCAAAAGGAAATATTAAATCTCAATTAGAACTAGATGGGTAGGACATAAATCATGATGAATCTATGAATATCACTAATTTTCTAAATGTTAAGATCTTTAAGACATTGAAATATATTATATAGGAATAATCCAATGAAGTTGCACACGTAATTACATATTATAACACTGCAAAACGTTCTTTATCTATATTTGAGGTGATCGAAGTAGTAGAAAGATTTATACAATCAAATTATGTTATATACAAAAATAAGATAGCACAAATGGAAGGTAAAACATGAGGACTTCATCAGCAATAAGTTATTTGTAAATCACCATATCAAGTTAAGATAAAATAACATAAAAATACTTTTAGTAATGTCTTGAAACCAACTAGTGACCATGAAGATGTAAAACATGGGACTGCTAAGTACAACAGTATTAATACACAATAGGAGTGTGAATGCAGCTATTATAGGAAATCAATCGGAGCTAAAGTCATATTAGTAATAATGTTTGATAACCAAGTATGATATTATAGTTGGAGATGATAGACCAAACTCAACGTTTGAATCTGATGCATAACGACTCCAAGTTCCCCCTTTCCCACAACCTCAAGGTGTGGTGTTGATGATCAAACAATGGTGTTGTGAGGATCTCATAAGTGGAGGGAGGGTGCCTCATTTGCATTGGCTAAATTGAAAAAAAGTCTACTAAAAGCTTAGTAATATGTTTTTTGTGTTAAATTTCCTACCTCATAGTGCCTTAAATAGGAAGCACAAGGGAGGAAGTGATCATTTCAATAGTGGTGGAGGTGGTCTAAGAAAGAAATATATGAGCCTATCTCTTAAATCTCTCGTGTATATTAATGCCAGGCATTGTTACTTTGGGTATTTAAAGAAGGTTGGGTTCCATTAATCTATCTCCACTCAAGCCAAGTTCATCAACTAAGAGTATTCAAATGAAGATTCAAGTCAATCCATTATGATGGGCAATGTCACAAACTGAAATAAACAAGTGGCTTCTAAGAGCCAACTAACACGGACAAGTGAACATTGGAGGCAACTAGGTCTTCAAAGAGCGGTACATAAGGAAGCATGGGACTATCAATCTCTCATTGTCAACATTGTTGATTTTGCAAAACTAATAACTTGATGTAATAGTTCCAACCAACCATAGAAAAAAACATGTTTGAGCATTACTTTCACCAATAGGAGAAAATGATTATGAATTTCAAATGTATTGGATAAAAGATAGATGTTGAAACACATTTTTCATGAACTTTAGTTGAACTTTGTATATGTCCCCATGTTCTTTGATTATTAATGATTTAAAGTAACTACAAATAAGCTATCAATTAAGATATTGATATTCAAGATTAAGTGTGTATTAAAAGTCATTCATCTATGACATGTGATTCTCCCATCTCATGACTAATCCAGGGAACTATTTACTCAATTAGAAATTTTGTATTACTTCTAGTAGAACTTTAGTATTCAACCATTCAAAAGAAAATATTGTCTCAATTAGAATTAGATGGGTAGGCCATAAATAATTATGCGTGTATGAATATCCTTAATTTGTTAAACGTTAAGAATGGTGAGATAATGAGATATATTATATAGAAATAATCCAATGAAACTGCAAACATATTAATTTCATGCTATGTTGCAAGTGGTTCTCTATCTAATATATTCAAGGCAAGCAAGAGTTTGAAGTCATTCATCCATGACCCATCTCCCAAATTTAGAATGAATAATCGACTTAACACTCATTATCAAGAAATTCTAAGATTTTTTTAGAAAAAAAGGCATCATACTAGAATTCAATCTAGAAAAATCAACTCAAAGAACTATTCCATAAAATTTGGAAGAGTTAATCTAGTGAATTATTTCCTCAATTAATGTTTTTTAATTAGTTCAAGTAAAACTTTAGTATCCATGCATTCAAAAGGAAATATTAAATCTCAATTAGAACTAGATGGGTAGGACATAAATCATGATGAATCTATGAATATCACTAATTTTCTAAATGTTAAGATCTTTAAGACATTGAAATATATTATATAGGAATAATCCAATGAAGTTGCACACGTAATTACATATTATAACACTGCAAAACGTTCTTTATCTATATTTGAGGTGATCGAAGTAGTAGAAAGATTTATACAATCAAATTATGTTATATACAAAAATAAGATAGCACAAATGGAAGGTAAAACATGAGGACTTCATCAGCAATAAGTTATTTGTAAATCACCATATCAAGTTAAGATAAAATAACATAAAAATACTTTTAGTAATGTCTTGAAACCAACTAGTGACCATGAAGATGTAAAACATGGGACTGCTAAGTACAACAGTATTAATACACAATAGGAGTGTGAATGCAGCTATTATAGGAAATCAATCGGAGCTAAAGTCATATTAGTAATAATGTTTGATAACCAAGTATGATATTATAGTTGGAGATGATAGACCAAACTCAACGTTTGAATCTGATGCATAACGACTCCAAGTTCCCCCTTTCCCACAACCTCAAGGTGTGGTGTTGATGATCAAACAATGGTGTTGTGAGGATCTCATAAGTGGAGGGAGGGTGCCTCATTTGCATTGGCTAAATTGAAAAAAAGTCTACTAAAAGCTTAGTAATATGTTTTTTGTGTTAAATTTCCTACCTCATAGTGCCTTAAATAGGAAGCACAAGGGAGGAAGTGATCATTTCAATAGTGGTGGAGGTGGTCTAAGAAAGAAATATATGAGCCTATCTCTTAAATCTCTCGTGTATATTAATGCCAGGCATTGTTACTTTGGGTATTTAAAGAAGGTTGGGTTCCATTAATCTATCTCCACTCAAGCCAAGTTCATCAACTAAGAGTATTCAAATGAAGATTCAAGTCAATCCATTATGATGGGCAATGTCACAAACTGAAATAAACAAGTGGCTTCTAAGAGCCAACTAACACGGACAAGTGAACATTGGAGGCAACTAGGTCTTCAAAGAGCGGTACATAAGGAAGCATGGGACTATCAATCTCTCATTGTCAACATTGTTGATTTTGCAAAACTAATAACTTGATGTAATAGTTCCAACCAACCATAGAAAAAAACATGTTTGAGCATTACTTTCACCAATAGGAGAAAATGATTATGAATTTCAAATGTATTGGATAAAAGATAGATGTTGAAACACATTTTTCATGAACTTTAGTTGAACTTTGTATATGTCCCCATGTTCTTTGATTATTAATGATTTAAAGTAACTACAAATAAGCTATCAATTAAGATATTGATATTCAAGATTAAGTGTGTATTAAAAGTCATTCATCTATGACATGTGATTCTCCCATCTCATGACTAATCCAGGGAACTATTTACTCAATTAGAAATTTTGTATTACTTCTAGTAGAACTTTAGTATTCAACCATTCAAAAGAAAATATTGTCTCAATTAGAATTAGATGGGTAGGCCATAAATAATTATGCGTGTATGAATATCCTTAATTTGTTAAACGTTAAGAATGGTGAGATAATGAGATATATTATATAGAAATAATCCAATGAAACTGCAAACATATTAATTTCATGCTATGTTGCAAGTGGTTCTCTATCTAATATATTCAAGGCAAGCAAGAGTTTGAAGTCATTCATCCATGACCCATCTCCCAAATTTAGAATGAATAATCGACTTAACACTCATTATCAAGAAATTCTAAGATTTTTTTAGAAAAAAAGGCATCATACTAGAATTCAATCTAGAAAAATCAACTCAAAGAACTATTCCATAAAATTTGGAAGAGTTAATCTAGTGAATTATTTCCTCAATTAATGTTTTTTAATTAGTTCAAGTAAAACTTTAGTATCCATGCATTCAAAAGGAAATATTAAATCTCAATTAGAACTAGATGGGTAGGACATAAATCATGATGAATCTATGAATATCACTAATTTTCTAAATGATAAGATCTTTAAGACATTGAAATATATTATATAGGAATAATCCAATGAAGTTGCACACGTAATTACATATTATAACACTGCAAAACGTTCTTTATCTATATTTGAGGTGATCGAAGTAGTAGAAAGATTTATACAATCAAATTATGTTATATACAAAAATAAGATAGCACAAATGGAAGGTAAAACATGAGGACTTCATCAGCAATAAGTTATTTGTAAATCACCATATCAAGTTAAGATAAAATAACATAAAAATACTTTTAGTAATGTCTTGAAACCAACTAGTGACCATGAAGATGTAAAACATGGGACTGCTAAGTACAACAGTATTAATACACAATAGGAGTGTGAATGCAGCTATTATAGGAAATCAATCGGAGCTAAAGTCATATTAGTAATAATGTTTGATAACCAAGTATGATATTATAGTTGGAGATGATAGACCAAACTCAACGTTTGAATCTGATGCATAACGACTCCAAGTTCCCCCTTTCCCACAACCTCAAGGTGTGGTGTTGATGATCAAACAATGGTGTTGTGAGGATCTCATAAGTGGAGGGAGGGTGCCTCATTTGCATTGGCTAAATTGAAAAAAGTCTACTAAAAGCTTAGTAATATGTTTTTTGTGTTAAATTTCCTACCTCATAGTGCCTTAAATAGGAAGCACAAGGGAGGAAGTGATCATTTCAATAGTGGTGGAGGTGGTCTAAGAAAGAAATATATGAGCCTATCTCTTAAATCTCTCGTGTATATTAATGCCAGGCATTGTTACTTTGGGTATTTAAAGAAGGTTGGGTTCCATTAATCTATCTCCACTCAAGCCAAGTTCATCAACTAAGAGTATTCAAATGAAGATTCAAGTCAATCCATTATGATGGGCAATGTCACAAACTGAAATAAACAAGTGGCTTCTAAGAGCCAACTAACACGGACAAGTGAACATTGGAGGCAACTAGGTCTTCAAAGAGCGGTACATAAGGAAGCATGGGACTATCAATCTCTCATTGTCAACATTGTTGATTTTGCAAAACTAATAACTTGATGTAATAGTTCCAACCAACCATAGAAAAAAACATGTTTGAGCATTACTTTCACCAATAGGAGAAAATGATTATGAATTTCAAATGTATTGGATAAAAGATAGATGTTGAAACACATTTTTCATGAACTTTAGTTGAACTTTGTATATGTCCCCATGTTCTTTGATTATTAATGATTTAAAGTAACTACAAATAAGCTATCAATTAAGATATTGATATTCAAGATTAAGTGTGTATTAAAAGTCATTCATCTATGACATGTGATTCTCCCATCTCATGACTAATCCAGGGAACTATTTACTCAATTAGAAATTTTGTATTACTTCTAGTAGAACTTTAGTATTCAACCATTCAAAAGAAAATATTGTCTCAATTAGAATTAGATGGGTAGGCCATAAATAATTATGCGTGTATGAATATCCTTAATTTGTTAAACGTTAAGAATGGTGAGATAATGAGATATATTATATAGAAATAATCCAATGAAACTGCAAACATATTAATTTCATGCTATGTTGCAAGTGGTTCTCTATCTAATATATTCAAGGCAAGCAAGAGTTTGAAGTCATTCATCCATGACCCATCTCCCAAATTTAGAATGAATAATCGACTTAACACTCATTATCAAGAAATTCTAAGATTTTTTTAGAAAAAAAGGCATCATACTAGTTTATATGTAGTTTTACTTCAAAATTTATGTATCACATTTTTTATTATCTCATATTCATGCATATAATTAATTAAAGGTCAATAAAATAATTTTGTTCCTTATTGGCATATATGGGATGATTTCAATTTATTTAAAAGTACAACTTTAGAAAAAGTTTTCATTAGACAATGAAATCAAATGCCTTATAGTTCAAAAAGTTCAAAAACATAATCCATTTATGGCACATCTGGAATGACTCTGAATAGTCCACTTAAAACTCATTATGAACTAAATTATTTTTTAGAAATGCAACTTTATTTACAACCGAATTTTATTTCAAAATTAGATTTCACATTTATAGATTCATATTTAATGCATATTATAGGCAATTAAGTGATTGTGCCTTATTGGTTTACAATATGACATGATTGCAATTAAAAATAGTAATTGATTTAAGTATACAAATTTATGTAAAGTTTTGGATTGAGAAATTGTTGGCTTATCATATGTTGACCCAGAGGGTTTTCAATAAAGACCCAGGTTCTTCGCGGTTTCTCCTTGACCAACAAAACCCCTTCGCACCGGCCCTTTCGGCAACAACTTGCGAGCAAGTTGAGGTATCACCCGAGGTGTATCTATGGGGTACTGCGGAATCAAGTTTCCACAGTTGGTGATGAGTTGTTTAGTCTGACGTACTACGCAGCGCGACACGGGACGTGTGCTGCGCGGCGATAGATGACACCGCGGTCCGCACCTCTGAATTATCCTTCCACGGAATTTCCTTGTGACTGCGGCCGATGCAGCTCACACTAAGACTCGAAATACTTGTGGTTAACTGGAGTACTGAAATGATTAACATTCAATCATTCATCCATTCGCTCGGGGTATTCACTGCTCAACCATGTGCTGCGAAGACGGTCCAACTACCAAGTATTTTTGCTACTACGTAGTGTAAAAGTTCTTAAACAATATCTAACACTTAGCCGAATAACTGATTCATTACTGCCTTATAAGAAGAGGCCAAACATTCACCATTCATCTATTCATGCAGAACTTAACATATTATTTCCATATTCTCCTGATGGAAAATACATATAAAAGTCCTATCATAACAGTATGCAAGGGAAAATTCAGACATTCATTCACAGCAAGCAAATAATTGCACAATACACAACACAATCACACTGCACAGTATTTAATGTGGTTCACTCCCTCGGGTGGGAAGCTACGTCCACAAGAATTGTTGTTATATATATCTTTTGGGAAGGGCACAACAGTTCTTAGTCTGCACGCTCAGCTGCAGACTCTCTTCTCTCTCAAATAGGTCTCTGCGCACTCAGCTGCAGAGCCTTTACAATATCTTTACTCAGAAATATTTTACAATGCTCAGTGCTAAACTTCTAACAACAACCCTCTTCCCATACAAAAAATGCCTCCTTTTATAGATCATGCCCGTAGGTCATGTCTTTACAATGCTAAAGGTTGAAACCCTTAGGGTTTCCAAAACTGCTACGTTTTCTCTAAGCCGAACTGCTGGTCTCTGGTAGCTAGTGCTCCATCGTGGCAGTCCTCCACGCCTTCATCCTATTGCTATCGGCCTTTCTATTGTGCGCATGCCAACAAGTCACTCTCCTCGAGTCGCTCTTCCTCTAATGGCCTCGTACAGCTGGCTCAGCTCCCAGTAGCTTTCATCGAACCGTTCTTCCTCTAACGGCCTCGTACACCTGGCCGTCGCTCGTCCTCCCTAAAGCATCATTGCCAAAACTAGACTGTCGACGGTCTAACCGGTACCCATGCCCGTCCTCCGTCCAACACTTTGCTTTGTCGACTCCACGTGGACTGGTCACTTCGCAGCACTACTTCCTCGCAGAACCCTTCGAAGTACTGCCAAAATTTGGTTGCTGCACGCAACTTCGCAGCATCCCCAACACTTGAACAAAATTGTATTTTTATTGAGTTACACTCAGCTCTGCAGCTAAAACTCCTTATGTTACCAAAATTTGCCCCAACTTGGGCCAGGCCCAACATGCCCCTAACACTTACATGTGGCTCGTCCCTGAGCCACCTTCAGCTTCTGCCTTTTTGATCTGCTCCGCGACCTGCGGAGCTAGCTTTGCCGCGAATTCATTGAATGTGCCGACCAGCTGCTCCATTGTTTCCTTTGTACCATGCTCGACTTGCCTGACTGTGTCGAGCATCTCCGTAGTTATTTCTTGTCCAATCTGTCCTTCCACATTCTTCTGGTTCTCGCGCAGGTCCTTGAGTTTGTCTTCAATCTGCTGCGATATTGCAATGGTATCCTGTAGTAGTGGTTGGGGCTGATCGTCCATCGCACTCTCTTTCTCCCTTAATGCTTGTACCTCCTTTTTCAAATTGGTTATTTCCCTGTATTTTGGAAGCCTGTCTTTAGCTGGCAGGGCCTTAACTTCCGTATTTAGCTTCTCCAGTGCGGCCTACTTTGCTTTGACTACGGTCTTTACTTGCAGTAGCCCTGGATCCTCTTCGAGGGCAGTGAATGCCTTCGAAACTGCAGTCAATAAATCTTGGCAGTTAGCCATGTCCATTGCAATATTCCGCGCTGCGGCCTTTACTGCTTGCTCCCTTAACTGCTGCTCAGTTAATGGTATCTCCGTATTGATTTTTTCCTTTAGGGCGGTAATATTAGCCTCATAAAAAATCTCCTTGTCCAGTATTTCTGTCTTTAGATATTTCACCATATCTCCCATTCTCAGAACGGTGTCCGCTGGATTGCTCTGGGGCTCGAAATCTTTGATGTCATCTACGACAGAAGTAATAGTGGCCTCCAGTCGCAGCCGACGATCCTGTTCATCATGCAGTTGCATATCTGTGCGCGAGCTAGACTCCTCGAGTTGCCTATTTGCGGCTTGCAACTCAACTTGGGACTTCATCGAATCAATGGTCCTTTCATGCATTTCATCTACAACTTGCAGGTGCAAAAAGTGCAAGTCAGGTAACGGAATCTTGGCCAGGTCGAGCTCTACCCGCTCGACACCCTTTGTATCCAAAATCACTTGTTCTGACATTGGCAACGTTATGCTCGTTGGGTCCAAATGAACGAGCTGAGTCTTCGCTGGAAGCGTTATGGTTAGCTGCGGTGGTGTCCGCTGCAAGGTTCCTCCCGACCTCCCTTTCGATTCGCTGTCACGCGACAAAGGTAGCCTTTTCTGGACATCGTCCATCTTCTGCATGAGCCCCTGCAATGTGAGCCAATTCTTTTGCAGGTCATCCTGTTTGGCCTTGTCCTTTTTCTCTTTGCCTGTCATCAGCTCTTCCATCTGTTCTGTGACTTTTTCGGCAATCATGTAGAAATCTTCCTCATTAAGCACTGTTTCTGACTGACTCTTGGTTGCTTTCATCTTCTTTCGCGCCTTTGGCTTTGTCGAGATTTTAGGTTCCTTCCTTTTTCCTTTTTCCTCAGTGATTGGGCATGGCCGCAGAATTGGTTCATCTTCTTCTGAATCGGTCGGAACATCCATGACCTCGACACGGAACTCTGCTGGCCAGTCCCTCGTGAGGATGTCGATGTCTTCCTCGTACATATGGTAATCACCCGCATACCATTCCGGCTTCTTCATCTTTGCTTTGTGTGAAATAAAAATACAACGCATGTCCACCTGAAAATCGATAACACGAATGTATTTTTTCGTTACCTGCTTTGTAATGCGTGATGTACGGGTGATCACCTCGCGCAGTTGGGTGTGATACTGGTAGAATACTTCAACTGTCGCGTGTTGTCACTCCACGTTCAAATTTTCCCAAAGGTTGGCATATTGAACTCCTCTGGGATCATTGGTGTCTGCAATTACGCCGACATAGTCCTTCGGCTCCTTCCATCCGACAAAGGCGATCAGGATAATCAACCATGTTAAGTGGAATTGACCTCCATTCTCCTGGGTGTCATTGAGTTCGTCCAGGAACTCATTGAGAAGGTATTGAAACCAATTGAACTCGGTTCCTTCAGCCACCGCGGCACCGAGTAATACTGCGCCCGCAGGCACCTCCGGAGGCCTGGCTGTTCTTAGGATTTTTCCGGCCAGCAACTGTGTAACAAACTTTGTCGACCTATCTTCGATTTCTTCTGTCGGAAAACCTCTTTATCCTTTCACTAATGCATGGCTTTTCTTCATCTTCGCGACAACTTCTTTTTCCTTACTCTTCCCTTGGAAGAACTGCTTGGGGTCCTTGCCGCGTTTGCTTAATCCTGTGATACGGTGGATTAAGTCGATGGTCAAATCAACATTTCTATCTAGCCACAGGTATCCCTGATGGATTCGCGCCATCAAAGTGCGAACCACCACATTGACTTCTGTTGAACGATCAAAATGGGGTAATCTCAGCAGATTCAGTAATCCTGACTGGACTACTGGTGTCAGCCAGCTTTCGACGACCAAGTTAAGTATGCCTTTAGCATCTTTCTTCCAGCACATGTACTGGTCAGGCTGGAAGTGTGGGAACTTGGGATCATGGGGTTCTTCCTTCTGCACTCCCAGGAGGTCATAGTCTTCCCACTTACACTCTGGGATCTTTCCTAGCAAGTTCTGGGCAACGCCTACATTCTTAGAGATTGGCGATAAGGGAATTTCATAGCGGGCATTCTTGACCAGTTTATAGACTGGGGCATCCCGCGCCCATGGTGATATGTACTCTGGTGTAAGCTTTAAAGGTATCTCCTTTGGAAATACCGGTGACCGTGATACCACCGAAATTGGCCTGGTGCTCTTTGTTCGTGGCCCGACTGTATCTCTCCCCCTATCCTGCATGTCTGGGTTTTGTCTAGGTGACCTTCGAGATGCTTGACCTGGTTCCAATGTAACCTTCTTGGCAGGGGTTTTCATTAACTCTTCAATCCCTCCGTGCTTAAAGACTTTGACCGTTTTTTGGATTATAAGCTCTTCTCTGTACGACCACTTGGACATTCAGGGGCGATAGTAGGCAATTGTCTCAAATATGTTACTAACGATTGCTAACACAGGAGTGAGCGCATAAAAAATCTAAGTGTTTGGTAACGCCCGCGAGTCCCTATGCGGCATTACTTATAGGCTCAGGTGAGTCCTCCCACACCTTCCAACGGCTAGATGAGCATTAAATGTGGTGTCCGTTGGCCAAATTGAACAGATCCTTTAGTCCCTTTCTTCGTCAATGTGTTCAGAACGACTATCTTTGTGTTAAATTCTCAAGCGGTTGTTGGCAACGGTCATATAATGGCTATTTTTCTCACGGCCACTATAATGACTATTTTTGTGAGAGTTGCGCCGAGCTGCATGGCAGGGCATCCTTAATCCTGCGCAGTTACTTCGCAGTGTCGATGTTTCGGCTGCGCAACTCCCTTTTCATTTTCTTTCTTCTTCTTCTTCTTCTTCTTTTTTTTTTGTGCAGCTTCAGCAGTGCTGCTCGAGACATACATTGTCCTACTTATCATACATGTACAGACTCCTTTTCATTTCCAGTGTCCAATTCCAATTGTACTTAACACTTAGAAATTTATGCCTTTGTTTATCATTCAGGGTTCTGCGAAGCAGAACTATCGTGGTACAACTTTAGTCTGCTCCCATTTATCAGACTTGGTAAAGTATCGTCAGCTAAGGTGGCTAACTGGACTGCACCAGTGTTAGTAACATGTATCACAATATATGGACCAAGCCAATGCATCTTAAATTTACCAGGAAACTTCATGAATTTGCTATAATACAAGAGGACTAGGTCACCTACCTGAAAGGACTTGTTCTTTATATGGCGATCATGCCATGCTTTCTCGCGGTCTTTTTGCACTTGTTGGTGAAAGCCTGCGATGAAGCGATCTTCCTCCAATCCAACCAAGTGTAGCAATCTTTCTTCTAGCGCTGCACAATCTGCAATCCCTGTAAATGTAGCGATTCTCAAGCTGGGGACAATATATTCCATTGGCATTATAGCCTCCTGTCCATAAGCCAACCAAAAAGGTGTGTGTCCTGTCAATTTCTTGCAAGTGGTCCTGTATGCTCATAACACAGATGAGATGCGCAGATCCCAGTCATCTCTATTCACATTGCAGATCTTAGTAAGCGCATTCTCGAGTATTTTATTGAAAGCCTCAACAGTGCCATTCGCCTGTGGATGATATGGGGTACTGCGCTGATGATGGATGTAGAATTCCTCTGTGAGAGTTTTGATAGTTTTGTTCAAAAAGTGAGTGCCTTGATCGCTCATCAAAATCTTTGGACATCCAAATCGTGAAAGTATATCTTCAAAAATGAACTGCGCGGCAGTACCGGCGCTGCAGTCCTTTACTGGTTTTGCTTCTGCCCATTTGGTGAGGTAATCAGTAGCAGTAATGATGTACCTCGCACCAGTTCTTTTCCCTGGTGGGTTTATGGGACCCACGAAGTCAATGGCCCACTTTTCAAATGCCTGTAAGGTCAACTGTGGATTTAGCGGCATTTCATCTCTGCGAGAAGGTTTTCCTGTCCTCTGACAGACATCGCAGCTCTGGCAGTATTCGTTGGAGTCTTTATGGATTGTAGGCCACCATAGCCTTGCACGTAGTATCTTCTGCGTGGTAGCCCTTCCTGCATAGTGGCCTCCTGCGATCCCTGAATGCGCATCTGCTAAGATGCATGGCTTCTCATGGTTTAGTACGCATCTACGCAGGACTTCATCCGGTCTGAGTTTGTATAGCTGACCTGCAATAATAGTGAAGTCTGCGGCGTGCACTACCAATTGCTTCTTCTGCTGGATGGAAAAGTTCTGAGGTGCTAATCCTGTTGTTAAGAAATCAATAATATCCTGATAATAATCATCAACAACCTGTATAGCAAATAGCTGCGCATCAGGCAGACTGTCTTCAATGTTTGTCGGCTCTTCTCCTGACTCAATCCTATAGAGGTGATCATGTCCCAAGTTCAGCCTGCCTGGCTTAACAACAATCTCAAAATCATATTCCTAGAATAGCAACAGCCATCTGCATATGCACCCCCCTAACACTGGCTTATTGACCAAGTATTTCAAAGCGGAATGGTCGGTAAACATGAGGAAGTGCGCACCAAGCAAGTAGTGTCTAAATTTCTGCAGCGCATATACCATCGCAAGGCCTTCCCTCTCAGTAGTGGTGTAATTTGTTTCCGCTGTTGAGAGCTTCCTGCTTGAAAATGCGATGGGATGATCAATACCTCCTTCTCCTGGCTAAGCTAATACGACTCCCAGGTCAATGCATGATGCATCAACATGTACATGGAATGGCTTCGCCCAGTCTGGGAAGACTAGGATCGGCGCAGTAACCATCTTCTCCTTTAGTGTATCAAAACCCTGCTCGCACTCCGTGTTCCAAATGAACGGCGCGTCTTTCTTTAGCAACGTCTCCATTGCTACGGTTATCTGCGTGTAACCCTTTATGAATTTCCTGTAATATCCGGTATGGCCTAAGGTAGAGCGCAACATCTTGACTGAATTTGGTGTTGGTAAATTTACAATGATTGCAATCTTCGTAGGATCCACCATCAATCCTTGCTTACAGACAATGTGGCCAAGTAGAATCCCGTAAGGAAGACAGAAAATACACTTCTTCAGATTTAAGGAGATCTGATGCTATCTACACTTGTCAAGCATCATTCTGAGATTCGCGCAGTGGTTCTTCAATAGTCCAAACACAGTCCAATCATCAAAATAGGCTTCCAGAAACTTATGCATAAAATCTTTAAAGGTTGCGACGACAACTCTGGAAAAGATGGCAGGTGCGTTCTTCAGACCAAAAGGCATTACTGTGTACTGGAACGACCCCCATTCTGTAGCAAAAGTCGTCTTATGCTTGTCTGCGGGATCAATCCTGATCTGATGATACCCAGAGAAACCATCAGTAAAAGAGTAGGCCTCATTCCCTCCAACATTATCCAGCACTTCGTCCGTGAAAGGAGTAGGGAATGGGTCGTGCATAGAAGCATCATTTAGTTTTCTGAGATCTACACAAATCCTGATCTTACCTTTCGTTTTCTTGTCTTGAATGACCATGGGGCTAATCCATTCGGATTCTTCAACAGGTTCAATGATTCCTGCTTCGAGCATCTTGTCTAACTCTGCGTGGACTCTTTCTTTATACCGCGGGTTTAGTCTGTATGGCCTCTGTTTCACAGGCTTGGTGCCTGGCTTCAAAGGTATTTTCATGACCCCTAAATCCAAAGGTATTTTCATGACCCCTAGGTCTCCCAGAATGCCTTTCATTTCTGTGAATTTCGTCGGGAACAACTCCTAATACTCATGTAAGATGTATGCGATCTCTGCAACAATCTGATCATTCCAATAGTCTCCAATTGATGCGAACTTTGGCTTTTCGCTTGTGCCAATGTTCACCTTCTGTGTCTTTATTGGTCCACTCATGTCTGGGATTTCCAACGGAGGTCCCTCTACGTCACGCGCACCCTCTGATTCTGGTATGTTTATGTTGCACGGATTGTCCTCATCGTCTTCCTATCTATCATCGGGTACTTCAGCTAGGTTATAACACTCGATGGGATGTTTTCCGTGTTCCTTCCCTTCTGATTGTAGGTCCGCAAGAATGCATCTACCCCGAAGAATTCTTCCAACGTTATATTTTTCTGAGGACAGTCTTCCCTGAATATACGTTCCTTAATTATCTGCAACACGTCATGGATCAGTGGGTTGTCGTCGTCAAAGCTAAAGTCCTTCTGGAAGTTCGCAGTCAACATATCCCAATCAGTGGTTTCCCTGCGCAACTCTAGGTCTAGGTACCATTTCTTTGGAATGTCATCGTCCAGTGTATGTACAAATAGATGCACCCATTCTGTTTGTGGCCTTTCCACCCATGCTTGTGAACAGAATTCAATATGCTGGATAGGATCTGTATGTCCATTAAACTTTTCAAAAGGTAAAGTAACCCTGTCAGTAAACCGAATCTGCATCTTAATCCTGCATTGATCCCAAGTAGTCAATGACTGCTTGTGTGCAACCCACCATCTGGCTGGTGTGTCGCGCAGTGCCATATCCAATGCTGGTAATCTATGCTCATCTGCAATAGCTGCAGTATATTCTTGGATGAAAGTGTAAACGTTAGCAGAACAATCATACACGGGAATAGGACTTACCTCCTTTCCGATCCAGCGTAGTGATTTCGTAACCTGCGCGCACCTTCTTGCTGATACTTCATTCATGCGGCTTTGCCAATTTTCCATTCTTGTCTTCGAGTCAGAGATACAAGAGTTGTCACATCTCCAGCTGATTGTACCATTCGCAGTTGGATTAATGTAATCTTCCTGGTTCGCAGTGATCTGGTATAGTCTGTCCAAGTCTTGAGCCTTGGATTCCTCCTGAATCGGCTCACTCTATCTGTCCCCATATTTAGGATCCAATGGTGCGATGACCCTAAGATGCTTTCCTTCAAATATCATCTTCTTTGTCTTTAGGTTTATGATAGCCAGGTTATCCATGGCCCAGTCAATTCCTAATAGTGCAGGAAAAGGCTGACTATCGTCCACAATCTCGATAACTTCAAAGTCTGCATGACTCTAGACTCCATCGATGTCAACTACCACATCAGCTAACATGCCAAAAAGTATGACTTTCTCTTGGTTAGCCATTCTCAATTGGATAGGTGACCATAACAGCTTTGGTCGACCCATCTGTTGCCATGTCTGCTTTTAGTCAAGACATTGACTTCAGATCCCAGATCAAGGATAACTTCATCCATTTCAAAATCTCCTATCTACGCAGTAAGCCTCATTTCTCGGCTTGTTCTTTTATGCTTCCTTATGTGATGTATGGCGTTATTAGAAGTTTTTGTTCTCGTCTGTGGTTCATATTGGCTTATGAGCTTCTGTAGCTCTACTATGGCATTTTCACTTTTTAGTAGCTTCATGCAGCTTCGCAGGAACTGCGCAACGGAAGTGCCGACATCCGTTGCGGTACTTGTTTTGTCATAAGCAGTTGGCATGTCTTCAACATGCGGTTTTTCACTGCGCAATGTGATCCTCATTGACTTTGTTGCCAATTCTGTGAAGGTATCCTACGCGTTGATAAAGACCTCCTTGTTCTTTCGTAGGTCGAGAGTGGGTATTTTTCCCGGAGCTTTTCTTATCCATACTGTCTCAAGAGGGGTTTGCTTTGTGTGAGCCTCCCCTGACGTCGAAGCTTCTTCTCCCCTATCGCGGCCTGTCTCAGCGCCACTGCGCTTGACCACGTTGATGCTCGGGTCCACTGGTCTATTCTCTACTGCGATCCACTGGATGTTTGGAGTTGGTGCCTCCGTCGGTCTTCTTTCTGCATTTCCACCTCTAGCACTGGGCAATCTTCAATAACATGCTCAAATGATTTACAGTAGTTGCATGTAGTGCATGGGTTAACACAATCTCTAGACACGTGACCTGGCTGGCCACAATTATAACAAATGACCGTGCCGCGGCCTCTTCCCTGCGTCGGGCCAACATTTCTTCCTCTACCGCGGTATCCACCACCACAGCCTCTGTATCCTCCTTGATCATATTGCACGTTTTATTTTTGGGGTTGGTTTTCTTCTTGTACGCGGTACAAGCCAACGCCTCTCATTGCGTCCATATCTCGTTTTCTTTCGTTCATTAGCTCATATGCACGGCAGTTGGATTCATCATGTCCAACTGATTTACAGAAAGTGCAGTATAAATTTTTGGGTGTTTTCACATATTTCTGTATGAGATAGCAGTCTTCAGGTCTGTGTCATGTAGTTCTACAAATTTCACACCATGGGGCCTGATTCTGATTTATCGGGTTGGGCGCACCACTGTTAAGATAGTTGCGGAATAAAGGGCAATGCTCGCGGTCATGGCCTTCTCCTTTACAACCTGTACACCAGACCTCATGCCTAGGTTCATACCTTTGTTCTTTGCCATTCTTCATGCTTTGCAGTTCTAGTGTCAGGGTGGTTAGCTGGTTCTGGATCTGAGACATCCCAGAACTAGTCTCACCAATCGGCGAAGCCTCTAGCTTCATTGCGATTTCCAAAGCCTCTGCTTGCGACACACCCTTCTGCTGCATCAATGGTAATCTAATGTGGGGCAACAGTGCAGCAATAAACCATTCCTTGCGCTATTCTGGAGCTATAACAAAGCTCACTTGGTCCAATAAGGTCCTGAAATTTTGATCAAACTCCTAGACCATTTCAGTCGGTCTCTGCTTTATTTCTTTCAACTCGGTTATACACTGAGATTCAGATTTGGGTTTCTTAAACTCTGCCACAAGCGCAGCTTTAATTTCTGTGAGGGTTTTCGGCTGTGTCTGAGAGTACTTCATAAACCAATGTAAAGCTCTATCTTTGAGGGTGGTAATGAGTTGTTCTCTCTTCACAACATCATCGTGGATTTGTCTTACGCTCCATACGGCTTCGCAAAGAAACCAATGTTGGTCAGGGTCTTCTAGACCGGTTCCTTTAAATATCGGTAGCTTCATATCAGCGTTTGCCATTGTCTTATTAGTAGGGGCACCCGGATTTGTGCATGGCTGTTTTGATGGGCTCTATGCAGTGAAATTAAATGGGAGTATCGGAGTAGACGTACTCGGCTGAGTATCCTACGGGGTGGGTTGTGTAACGGGTGGGCTCTGAGATAAGGGATGCACGGTCTCTGCAACCGGCGGATTCTGAGGGGTGAGTGGTGGCACGGCTTCGTTGTTAAGGTCACAAGGAATCTCAGTATCTATCTGGAGTCCAATGCCTCCAAGATTCTTATTAAATTTATATCTCTTCTCGCTTCTAAGATTATGGGTCTCTTCGTTAGAATCACTATATATACTGTTTACAATCACAGACTTGAAAATATTACTGCATTCTTAAAACACCTTTCTCAGCTAATAGCATCTTAATGTATAGACTGAGATTGTTCAAGTACTTACCTTGGAATCCGTTGAAAAAGTATGCTTTTGCTTGGCTGTCTACAGCAAATTCCGTTACGAAGCCTTCTAGCATGTGATCGACCCAGAAGTCAACTACGCGCGTCAATGGGCTGTCTATTGCTTTAAGCTGCGTTATGAGCTATGGAGTCCACTCTGTAGGAACTCCTTCTTGAAAATAGGTTTTCTTCTCTACGAGCCGCGAGATCCACTCATGCAGCTCATCTGGAAATGATGCCCAGAAAATCTCGTGAATATCTTTCCACATGTATCTATTCAACCATTGTTCGTTAGGTAAATGTTGGTGTCTATTCTCTTGCCTTTTAAAGTTTCTTACGGTCTTGTCACACCAAACTCGGATCTCTGTCTTTTCAGGATGCCAATTGTCGGAGCCTATCGGGAACTGATGTTCTTCGTCACACATTACGGTTGAAACTCATCACGGATTCTAGCGCGACAACGGAACCATTTGTTGGCTTATCATATGCTGACCCAGAGGGTTTTCAATAAAGACCCAAGTTCTTCGCGGTTTCCCCTTGACCAATAAAACCCCTTCGCACCGGCCCTTTCGGCAACAACCTGCGAGCAGGTTGAGGTCTCACCCGAGGTGTATCTATGGGGTACTGCGTAATCAAGTTTCCATAGTAGGTGATGAATTGTTTAGTCTGACGTACTGCGCAGCGCGACACGGGATGTGTGCTGCAGGGCAAGACTGCGCGGCGATAGACGACACCGTGGTCCGCACCTCTGAATTCTACTTCCACAGAATTTCCTTGTGACTGCGGTCGATGCAGCTCACACTAAGACTTGAAATACTTGCGGTTAACTGGAGTACTTAAATTATTAACATTCAATCATTCATCCATTCGCTCGGGGTATTCACTGCTCAACCATGTGCCGTGGAGACGGTCCAACTACCATGCATTTTTCCTACTACGTAATGTAAAAGTGCTTAAACAATATATAACACTTAGCCGAATAACTGATTCATTACTACCTTATAAGAAGAGGCCAAACATTCACCATTCATCTATTCATGCAGAACTTAACATATTATTTCCATATTCTCCTGATGGAAAATACATATAAAAGTCCTATCATAACAGTATGCAAGGGAAAATTCAGACATTCATTCACAGGAAGCAGATAAATGCACAATACACAACACAATCACACTGCACAGTATTTTAATGTGGTTCACTCCCCCGGGTGGGAAGCTACGTCCACAAGAACTGTTGTTATATATATCTTTTGGGAAGGGCACAACAGTTCTTAGTCTGCACGCTCAGCTGCAGACTCTCTTCTCTCTCAAATAGGTCTTTGCACACTCGACTGCAGAGCCTTTACAATATCTTTACTCAGAAATATTTTACAATGCTCAGTACTAAACTTCTAACAACAACCCTCTTCCCATACAAAAAAATGCCTCCTTTTATAGATCATGCCCGTAGGTCATGTCTTTACAATGTTAAAGGCTAAAACCCTTAGGGTTTCCAAAACTGCTACGGTTTCTTTAAACCGAACTGCTGGCCTCTGGTAGCGAGTGCTCCATCGTGGTGGTCCTCCACGCCTTCATCCTGTCGTTATCGGCCTTTCTGTTGTGCACATGCCAACATGTCACTTTCCTTGAGCCGCTCTTCCTCTAACGGCCTCGTACAGTTGGATCAGCTCCCAATCGCTTTCATCAAACCATTCTTCCTCTAACGGCCTCGTACACCTGGCCACCGCTCGGCCTCCCTGAAGCATCTTTGCCAAAACTAGACCATCGACGGTCTAACCGGTACCCGTCCCCGTCCTCCGTCCAGCACTCTGCTTTGTCGGCTCCACGTGGACTGGTCACTTCGCAGCACTACTTCCTCGCAGCACTGATCTGCGTAGCACCCTTCGAAGTACTGCCAAAATTTGTTGTTGCACGCAACTTCGCAGCATCCCCAACACTTGCACAAAATTGTATTTTTATTGAGCTGCGCTCAGCTCCGCAGCTAAAACTCCTTCTGTTACCAAAATTTGCCCCAACTTGGGCTAGGCCCAACATAAATCAAATATCTTAAGTAGATCAAAAAGTTAAATTGAATCACCTTGACCCATTTCCTATTAATTTAGGATGAATAGTCCACTTAGCATTTATTTTCAAATAGACGATTCTAATTTTTTAGTAAGAATTGCATCATTATTTCAAAATATAAATTTCTTTTTTATACACAAGTATTAATGCATATAAGTAAATAAAAATAAACAAATAACTTTGTGCCTCGATGGCTTGAATGAGATTATTTTCATTACAAATCATTCATTTAGCAATACAATTTTTTTTAAAGTATACAAAAGAAGAAGAAAAAATTGTGCAATGCAACAAAGTCAATGCAAAAGCAATTGTAAAGAATAATAAAAATGTATATTAATATAACTATCAATTCCAATATATTTCAAAGAAATATAAAATCGTACAAATTGATTCACCAAAAAGTATGTCCAAGTCATGTTGAAAATTTGAAATATACTTGGGATCAAATTTCTGAAGAAAAAAAACAACTTCATCTACTAAAATGAAGTTGATGTTCTATTGAACATACTAATGTACTCACGTTTCTCTTTGATACACTGAAGTGTCTTAAGAAAGGGGAATAAAACTTGCATAAGCCAAGTATCTTGCTCTTCTCCTATATAGGCCTTTATCAAGATATGTTTTGACCAATATCCAACAAATTGAGAAGTGGGATTTGATGTATCTATTAACAATACATTTGATTCTCCGTATTAATCTCCATACTGGGACCACACATCGCTCAACATTTTCTCATAAAATTGTATTGTACTCTCTGCTTTGAATTTTGTTTGCAAACAACAACGGGACCTAACCCATGTGAATCCAAAGTCCCTTATATCAATATTTGATTTTTCATGTGTCAGATGTACTTGTCAATGACATTTAATGTCCATACTGCAACATCATAATTTGGTTTTCTTTGAATATGACAATTTGGTTCATCTCTAGTGTATGATGATAAGAACACTCCTTCCATTTCAAAGATCAACAACACCTTTCGATTGATATTAATTCTCATCTGCACTGCAACCACATATATGACATTAACATAGCTCCAATTCATTAATTAAGAACATCAAAACATAATATTTAAAAACATTTTTAAAAACCACTCCAACCACCCCCATGGTGCAAGGTTTTGATGTTGCCATACTAATGGGTTTAGAAGGTAACATACATCACTAGTATATTGATCCATGGTGAGATTTTTGTCACCAATCTTATCCTTACGCGCCACTTCAACTCTTCCTCCACCTTTGAATATCATTAGAATTCTTCTACAACAAACTCCTCTACCATTGTTCTCACCCAATAATCCATTGCTTGGGTTATTAGGCGATCTACTTGCCAAAGCATAATTAGGTTCTAAATATTCCACTCTACTATCTTATCCATCTTCTAAATGTATTCCAGCGCCTCTTCACTCAGTTGTAACCATTGATAGAGACTCATTGGGATGTCCTCTTAAAAGATCTTATACTCATCTCTAGTAGCATTGCCATACAAAACTATATATCTACAGTCTTAAATATCCTACCCTCACAACTCATCTTCATATTTAATGAAAACTCTAAAATGTGTTTCAAACCACTCAACTAACCATGATTTCAAAAACCCCTGTCTCATCTTGTGACAACTCCTCCCTAATGAAAGTCAAAGCCAAGGAAAGGTGGAAAAATGATGCTAAAAAACATTATCACCCATCTACCTAGTGATGGTGTATGATTCATAGCGAGTGGTTTGATCAACCTATTGGGTCTTGTAAGTTGTTTTTTTGCAAGTGAAATAACACCTCAGTACCAATCTTGTGATGTTGAACCTGATAGTGATCATGTCATTTATTGTGCTTGCCACAACTTTGATATAGGATGTCATCTACCAGTCATTAAATGCGCTAAATTCGTTTCAAAACCAATTTGTTTGTTTGCTTCTCTATGAGCATGGGAAGATACTTGTGTTGATGTAATGGGAAAATCTACATCATTTCGGGCCAATCATTAGAACCCTAATCACACCTAGAAGGGGATATGCCTAAGAGGTTTATGAAGAGTTCTATTATAGCTATGTGAAACATAAATCGCACTATCATCCTATGGAAATGAATATTTTGAGTTGTACATTGTCAGGATATGTACGATCATCCTGAAGACTACCTTGGCATGTACCACATTGCTCTATCATGTCCATCATGGAACAAAGGCAAGGCCAAGAGATAGTCAAGAACCTATTGTGCCTATCATGTACTATGGTCTTTGGTAATTCAAAGTCAACCCACACATTCTTCATGAAGAGCTTAGCAATACCTTCTATTGCCATGCTCTTCTTAAAGGGGTGCCAAAATTACCATCTTGGATAACTTATAAAAAACAACAAACACACACTCATGACAATGCTTGGTTGAGAACAAACTAGTCACGAATTCCATGGAGATTAGCTCCAAAGGTTTATCAATAGCAGGAAATGAGTGAACATCATTTTCTTCTTAATCATTGGCTTGGCAATGGCATAGATAATCCATTATATGATGTATGCATTAATCTCCGTGGAGCTTGGGATAATAGAAGTACTTTGGCAAGTCTAGAACTATCTGAAAATTCCTTGCCACCGAACTAGAATGTCCCTCCCAAATCACCTTCTCATGTTCCATTTAAGGAATACAAAGATGGTCTAGATGGCATGGAATTACATCCTATAGGTGAAATTGAGAAAATGTTTTCTTACAACCATTTCTTTATATGTATCAACAAAGTGAGAATCAATGCCATGCAATGGGGTCCAATCTAAAGTATCATGTCCACAAGAGTTTAGCAATTGGTCAATTCAATAATTGATGATGGACCACTTTTGGTCATGGTCATTCCACAATTTTCCCTGTGTCTATATAAATTGGATAGCTTGTGGTTGATGTGTATAATTGTCTACTTGCTCAGAATGCAGTGCTGAGATAATCATAAGCATTTAGCAATGGAGTAGAGCTCCTTGATATATGTGGGATATTTAATGCAAACTATGTTTTGCTATGGTAGGAAACCATATGTCATGATGGGCAAGGACACCATCAATTGCATGCTTTTAAGTGTCTATCTCAATCTCAAATGACTACTACAAATTAATGTTGAATGTTGAATATCATAAGGTAGAATGGTAAAACCCTATTCAACAAACTATCTCCCTACCTTTAGTCTTGGGATCATACTTTGGGTGATACGTTTCTTCTTATAGGGATTGAATATGCCACCACTAGACCACACCGGACCTTTCTTAACACCTAAGAGGACCTTGATCTGCCAAATAGAGCCAACAAATTGTTATGTTATCAAGTAGTTTTCATATGGTAGTTTTCCATCTACCACAACCACATTGTCATCAAATACATTGCACCATGAAGGAAATCTAACTCAAGTTAACTTTCCTTCTAACAACGTTGCATGGTGAATGAAAGCTAACGTGGGTTAATTTTCATATGGTAGTTTCTCATCTAACACAACCACGTTGTCATCAAATACATTACACCATGAAGGAAATCTAACTTGGGTGAGCTTTCCTTCTAACAACATTGAACAGTGAATGAAAGCTAATGCCTATTAGCTTTCATGTGATGGTTTTCCATCTAACACAACCACATTGTCATCAAATACATTGCACCATGAAGGAAATCTAACTCGGTTAGTTGTCATTCTAACAACATTGCATGGTGAATGAAAGCTAACGCGTGTTAGCTTTCATGCGGTAGTTTTTCATTTAACACAACCACATTGTCATCAAATAAATTGCACCTTGAAGGAAATCTAACTCGAGTTAGTTTTCCTTCTAACAACATTGCATGGTGACTGAAAGCTAATGTGTGTTAGCTTTCATGTAGTGGTTTTCCATATAACACGATCACATTGCATCATGAAGAAAATCTCACTCAAGTTAGCTTTCCTTCTAACAACATTGCACGGTAAATAAAAGCTAATGCACCCTGACAATATATTATATTGTCATCAAATACATTGCACCATGAAGGAAATCTAACTCGAGTTAACTTTTCTTCCAATAACATTGCACGATGAAAACTAACGCGAGTTAGCTCTCATGTGGTAGTTTTCCCTCTAACACAACCACAATGTCATTAAATACATTCCACCATGAAAGAAATCTAACTTGAGTTAGCTTTCCTTCTAACAAAATTATACGATGAATGAAAGCTAATGCGTGTTATCTTTCATGTGGTAGTTTTCCATCTAACAAAACCACACTGTCATCAAATACATTGCATCATTAAGAAAATATAACTCGGGTTAGCTTTCCTTCTAACAACATTGCACAATGAATGAAAGCTAATGCACCATGACAATGTATTACATTGTCATCAAATACAATGCACCATCAAGGAAATCTAACTCATGCTAGCTTTCCTTCTAACAACATTGCACAATGAATGAAAGCTAATGCATGTTAGCTTTCACGTGGTAGTTTTCCATCTAACACAACCACATTGTCATCAAATACATTGCACCATGAAGGAAATGTAACTCGGGTTAGCTTTCTTCCTAACAACATTGCACGGTGAATGAAAGCTAATGCGTGTTATCTTTCATGAGGTAGTTTTCCATCCAACACAACCACATTGTCATCAAATACATTGCACCATGAAGGAAATCTAACTCGGGTTAGTTTTCCTTCTAACGACATTGCACAGTGAATGAAAGCTAACGCGTGTTAGCTTTCATATGGTAGTGTTTCATCTAACACAACCACGTTGTCATCAAATACATTGCACCATGAGGAAAATCTTGCTCAAGTTAGCTTTCCTTCTAACAACAGTGCACAGTGAATGAAGGCTAATGTGTGTTAGCTTTCATATGGTAGTTTTCTATTTAACACAACCACATTGTCATCAAATACATTGCACCATGAAGGAAATCTAACTCGAGTTAGCTTTCCTTCCAACAAATTTGCCAAGTGTCCCCGAATGGCTTTGGGACGGGAGATGAAATCGCCATAAGTCGATAATCGGGGATCGAATGGACAAACGGTCAATTCCATTGGAATCATGACATCGGAGTATTACTAGGGCCACCTCTCTCCAGTGACTTCATGTATCGAATGTTGTCTTTTTTGATGGTTTTTGCAACTAGGGTTTTGTTAAGTAATATGCAATGTAATTTCTGCATTATAGGCTAATATTTTGAAAATTGTGTCGAGCAAGGGTGTGGGCATTGTGGTCATCTCATCCTAGCCCAAACACACCTTTAGGGGGTAACAAAACTCAATTATGTTGCTTGGTTTGTTTCTTATGCCCCCAATTGAAATTTGCCAAGTGTCCCTGAATGGCTTTGGGAAGCGAGTTGAAACTTGCCATAACTCTGTAACCAGCGCTCAAATGGACAAACTGTCAGTTCTATTGGAACCGTGACATTGTAGTACCACTAGGGGCACCCCTCTCCTCTGACTTGATGAACCAAACATTGTCATTTTATATTGTTTTCGCAACTAGGGTTTTGCTAAGTAACATGCAATGAAATTTCTGCATTATAGGCTAAGATTTTGAAAAATGTTTCGCAAGAGGATGTGGGAATCGTGGTCATCACTCCCTAGCCCAAACACACCTACAGAAAGTAATGGAACCCAATTCCATTGATCGGTTGATTTTTTAAATTTGCAAAGTGTCATTGAATGGCATTGGGAAGAGAGTTGAAACTCGTCATAACTCGATAAGCAGGGCATGAATGGAAAAATCATTTGTTCCATTGGAATTGTGACATCAGAATACCTCTAGGGACACCCCTCTTTGGTGAGTTCATGGACCGATCATTATCTATTTTCATGGTTTTCGCAACTAGGGTTTTGCTCAATAACATGTAATGCAATTTCTGCATTATATGGTAAGATTTTGAAAAATGTGCCAAGCGAGAGTGTGGGCATCATGGTCATCTCGTTCTAGACCACACACACCTGCAAGAAGTAATTAAACTGTCATGTCCCAAATTTTTCATTGGGTCACAATGGCCTAATCACATTTTCCATATTCATGAGAGTTTGTCAAATTGATGCTAAGGGTCAAATAATTGCCAAGGAGGAAAATTACTAGTTTCCTAGGTTGGGGGTGGAAGCTTTGGGATTTGGAATAAGGGGGATAATAAATGATGTTTTAACATTAGAATGGCATAAATATTTAATAAAATAGCTAAATAAATAAATACAAGGGAAAATCAAAGTGGCAATTGATCATGAAGACACATGGAGGATGTGGGACCCACACAAGCTAGATTTTCTATGCCACATGGCATCCTCCTCTTGTCATTTCGAATCCATAAGAATCCCAAGGTTCTTGGGATGAGTTGGAAGGTCAATATACTTGGCATGAATCAATTAAGGTCGAATTGGAGTGGAAAAGTAACTCCCATGGAAGAGGAAGAGGCATTTTGGAGCTAGTGAGACACTTGGACTAGATTCCCTAGCTCTATGACAACAATGATGAAGATGCTATGACACCTATGATACAAATCAGATTTGAAGGCTGAAATCTGACATATATGACATGTCAGGGCTAAAAATAGTCTTCAAGAGGGCGCTCAAGTGAGTTAGGGCAACCAAAGAGACACCAAGTCGAATTTGGAGAAGGAGGGAGCTAGAATTGTTGTACAAGTGACATTCTTTGGAATCTCTTCCCAACTTGATTTGGCATGAAGCTCTTGAAAGGAATTCGACCCATGGAGGACATTAGAAGTTTATAAAATACAATAACAAAGAAGAATGGTAGCTTTTGATCATTTGAGAATTTGCATTTGTGAAGAGAGAGCTAGTGGAAAACTAGTCTTCTTGCCTTAGCCAATTTCGAGGGTGAAAGATTCCCATCCAAGTTGGTGTGTGGAAAGGCCATTCAGGTCTTTCATGGAGCTTTAATGGAGTCTTTTGTTACAGGTTGAAGCTACAGGGCAGCTCATGGTCACATCTCTTTCAGCTTGCTTATACAACCATTCTTCTATTTCTTGGCATATTCATGTCGATCCTTGATGAATTGCGCACTTGGTGAGCTATTGTACTTTTTGGGGAAGCTTATAATTTCCCATTTATGTTGTAATAGGATTCATTTACTCTATTATTCATATTCAGAAATGTATCAGGTCGAAAATACAGTTGGAATGATGTAAATCTGATGTTTAATGAACAAATGGTGCCATTTCCCCACTATCTTGATGTATAACAATGAAATATTGATGAATTCGAATGGAAGATCAATTATCTGATGTATTTGTGATTAATGGGTTGTTATTAATGAGCTGGAAAATTTTCATGTTCAGTACGTAAGAATTTGGAGTCATCTTGTTCAGTTTTATACCATTTGAAGAAGATTTAATGTCATTTCCCCCAAGGTCGAAACTAGTGAAGTTGTAGCTGTTAGGAGAGAGTTATAACAAACCTCAAAAACTGAATAATGATGCACATGAGACCATAATATTTTCCCTTGGACATCCTCTACCTCTGTTCAGAAATTCGAGTGGGTTTGGAAGCATTTGGAGAGCCATAGTTAGCATTTACCCTGGGGGGACTTGAACCCCAAATTGCTAGTAAAAACTCCCATCTTGGCCAGAAGTTTAAAGAAGTTTGCAGAATTCTTTTGATGGTCCTAAATCACCCCTGAACATCATAATCAAGTCCTAACATCATTCATATACCTTCTCTGAATATTTGGGGGCATTTGGAGCTAATTGGAGACCTAGAGGCCAATTCTAGTAAAAGAGAAATTACCAGTAAAGTTCCCTACATTGGCCAGTATTGAAAAAGGATTTGCAGAAGTATTTCAAAGGTCCAAAAGCATCCCTGAAACACATATTTATGTTCTAACATCATCCATACACCTTATTAGAATATTTGGGAGCAATTGGAGCAATTTGGAGACCAAGACATCAAAGCTAGTCAAAGGTCGAACTAGTGGAAAAATTGACTAGTCTTGTCCCAAAATTTATTCCCTTGCAAATTTAAGATGATTGATGGGTATATCAGTTGCTTATATGTTTCATATTGGTGTTCATGTGTCCTATAACCCCTCACGACCTTCCTCAACAAATTCCAAAGCAATTGGAGGTGTTTGGAATAATTTGTGAAACATATACCTAGAGATGAAAGTTGGTGAATTGGAGCAGTTTGGGAAAATTTAATAAATCTTTAAATTAGGGACATTACAGTCCAAAGCAAATATTAAAGCCCCAAATGATGTGGAGTAAATTCTACTCAAATGGAAAAATTTGAGTGAAGATTGCAAAAACACTTTACCATTTGATCAATACCTCATTGTCTCAAACAAGCTCAAGATGAAGGAAGGTATTAAGAATCCATTGCAAAATAGAGAATTGAATTATGCAATAAGTAAAACACCACTTCCCACCTTTGATGGCTCATCTCAAAGTTATGCACATACTTGGGTACAAAATGCATCATCTTGCTTGAAGGAGCAAAAGGAAGAGACACATTCTACCTTGGACATGAATCAAAGAGCATCTACTGATGGATGCTTAAACTATGAAGGAGTGCCTACTAATGGGTGCTCACACCTCTATGTTGGTGACATAGAGACAAATTTTGAAAGTGTTTCTGCAAGCAAAACTTCCATTAAGCATGAAAATGAAGACCTTGTAGCAGTTGAAGAAGAAACAAGATCAACTTCTCCATCACCACTTGAGCTTCATGAAGTTGGTCCAAGTAAGAAGGAAGAAGATGAGTAGGTTCACTTATAAGAGCCTCATTTTCTTGAAGGGTACTTGAATATGAATGAAAAGAAGATCCAAGAGACCCTTAGAATGCTCCATGACACTCAAGCATTAGTGTCAAATTCTTGTTGGAAAGTTTCTTCATTGGAGGATCCATCCTTCCTTGAAGACATGGAGAAGATTCAAAGAGCAATGTGCAACAACCAAGGTAATTTCATGTCTTTTCTTTTTGATAGGAAAAATTTGGTTAAGTTTAATGAATTATTACATGATGCATACTTGAAGAATAATGAGGATACTCATAAACTCAAAATTCAAAATGAGCAACTTCTTGAAAGGTTGCAATATACTTGTTCTCCCTCCTATGTTTCAAAATGTCATATGGTAGATTGTATGGAGGATTCTCATGACATGGTAGATCATGAGAAACATGGAAATTTGCATGTGCTTGATGTGTTTGAAGATCAGGTTGATGAGATCCAAGCACTTGATGTGGTGGAAGAGGAACATGAGTTTCCTCTTGGAAATGGTTACATATTTTTTGAAGAAGTTGATTCCATTACCTTGGAACCAACCTATGAGGAAAGTTCTGCACTTTTGAGGGAGGTGCATGATCCTACCATTATGGAGCATTCACATGAGGACACTTCTATATTTTCTGATCAATTGGGTGAGTTGGTTCATTCTCCTACATCCTACACTTCCATATTTTACAGCATTCATCCTAATGAAGTATGGGTGAAAGGTTTATTTTTGATGGTGCCACATGAAGAGCATGAAACTACTATCTTTCCTATATATGATGACATTATTGGAGCCACTTATTATTTACATTTCCAGCAGCATTCCTTGTTACCTTATGATGAAACACATCTACATAGATGCAATTATGATGTTCACTTGAGTCACTTGAAGACTCATGATTTTCCTTGCTCCTTGCTTAGCTCAGTTGATATGGGAGGAACTTCATCCACCACTTGGGTGAAGAGATATATGAATGGAGCAAATTATTATTGGCAGCATCATCCTTTGTTATTTCTCGATAATACACATGTTCATAGATGCACAAATTCTACTTATGTGAGCCCCCTGAAGGCTTACTGTTTTCCTTGTTCCCTACTTGGTTCACATTTTAGTGGAGGTTCTGTTATCATCGATCTTGTAGTTGCTCCTAAAGATGGATCCAAGGTGAATGGTAGAGGGGATAGGCAACTAAAGTGGTGACAACCCAAATGGATGGTTGTCACGCCAACCAAGGCACTCTTCTCTTTAGCTATCAAAGCCAAGATAGCAAGGGGAGACCCAGATCTACTTCCGATAGGAGAGATCAACCAAATCACCAGATCAAATCAATCTAATGAATTACGTAGGGTGACAGGTATGGAACCCTAGAAATGAGGAATTAGGACCACTCTGGAGGCTTAGAGAAAGTATGCTATTATAGTGAAAGATGACACACAGTGATTAAAGGATGAAGTATGATTCCAGGATTCGGAGCTAGTTTCAAAAGGTCAAAATCAACTGCCTTGGGAAACATGACCCTTAAAACAGGGAAAGTGTCCTGTTATCACCTAAACTGTAGTTACCCCTATGGATAGATCCAGTCATGGATGGCAATAGGGAAGGGCAACTCAAAAGGTGCAACCACGATCACCTCGACCTCCAATATATGGTTGTCACGCCAGTCGAGGCAACCTTCACTTTATGTTATCTAGCCCAGACAACAAAGGGGGAGACCCGATCTACTCCCGACAGGAGAGATCAAAACCAAGACACCAAATCAGGGTATTTCCAGGTGAAGTTAGGTGTATGGTTTATCCTAGACCTAAAGATGAAGTCACAAGCCAAGTAGGGGGTTCAATAGGTATAGCTTTGGTTCATAGTTGATGTGAGAGTGACTTATAATGTTTGAAATGAGATCTAGGATGAGTGTACTAGTTCAATGTTGGAAGATCCACTGCCTTGGGAACCGTGTCCAATGCAGGGTAGTTTAGGGGTTCAATTGGGGCTAACTAGTACAGGTGACAAGCCTGACCATGATATATGATAGCTTCAAGGGTTTAGTTCACCATGCAAAAGTCAAACCACAAATCAATCCAACAATCTAGGAATGTTGAATTAACTTGGAGACAAACCAGTGCCTTGGGAATTGGGAAATGGAGTCAAAGTAGGGTTGACTTATGGTTTAGGACTCCTAGTACTTGGGACAAGTGGACAATAGAGGTCTTGATGAATGAATGTGTCTAGATCTAGGTTTGACCCAAGTGGACCACAATCCCTTAAAACAAGGAATGCTATCCCCAAGGCAAGATTTGACAAAGTGATAGTCTAGACCTAGGTTTTGAATTATTCCGGTTTCAGATCTGCAATAATCTCAAGTACCCAGTTCCTAGAAGTGAGTGAACTCACTTCTCCAAGGTGGTGCGACTTTACCCAAGGAGGATGAAAGTGGGGTTTAGGTGGGTCAAGACAAGTCGGATGGCACCCAAATTTTAGATCCGGGTAGATCAGTCAAGTAGGGGTATGGATCTATAGTTTCACGGTAATCCGATGGCTAGATCTTACTAGATCTGAGTTTAAGTGTTCCAAGTGGTCCAAAGTGGGGTTTAAATCCCTTGAAATGTGGAATAGGGCCCACAAGGTGAATTTCAGAAAAGTAACAACCTGGGTGTATGTTATTTGATGTGTAGATGTCAAATCAAGTGGAATCTCAAACACCCACTACCTAGATCTAGGTCAACTTGCCCAACTAGTGAAGTGCGCCTTGCTTGGGAGAGGCTAAGTTGGCCTGGGAAGGGGATCAAATGGAAGCCAATCCTCACCAAACTATAGATCCGGGATGCCTTGGATGCTATAGAGGTGGGTTTTCAGTATTATGCCCAACAACCCACTAGATCTAAGTAGATCTGAGAAAATGTAAAATGAGGGTTTTAAGATATTTAGGGTTTTAACAATTTATGAGCTATGTCAATGGATTGGATAAAGGAAAGAGAAACAAACCTGTGGATCTTACCTGGGTAACCTTGTAGATGCCTTGATGATGATGATCTATGCAAACCCGATCAATTTGAGAAGCTTTGTGGTAGTTTTCTATGCAAGTCGATTTGGTCCAAGAAGCCAATGCGCCCTCTCTCCTGCACAACAAACGTCAACAATATCAGATTTGATGCATCAAGAGATAAGACTAATGCCACAAAAGAAGTAACAGAAAGATAGCATAGATCACAATGATGCTAATGATAACCCCCTGATACAAGCGAATGCCAAGAAAGTCGATTTGAAGAAGCCTTGCAAAATCGCCCTTGTTGAAGTCGCCCTCCTGTAGACAAACAATGATTTCCAAAAAAAAGATAGATCTTGCCACAATTTCCAAATGCTAGGTTGCAATAGACTTTCCAATCACCATCTAAGAATACCAGATGCAAAGGAGACCACAAGAATTTCCACAAGAATATTTTTCTATACCAATAATCCAAGAGCCAAAGACCCCTTTACAATGAGAGGCTCTCTCCTTTAAATAGGAAGGAGAGGCACCAAAACCCTAACCACTTTTTGAATGAGTGGCTAAGATTAAAAGATACAAATGTCTAATCAATGGTTGAGATGAGCTCAACAACATAATACATGGATCACACATAAAATATAATATAAGTGGACAAAATCGCCCTAGAAGAGGGGAATCCCACCAAATCATGATGATGAAATATCATAAGAGGCTTATGGTGGGTCCAAGGGGTAATTTTATCCCTCCCTGGTCAATCCCCATAGCACAATAATCAATAAATAATCATGAAAGTACCAAATCGTGCCTCCATAGTGAAGTCGTGGTCCTCAAAAGACCTCAAAAAATCCACAGAAAGTGCCATAAATGATGGATGCGGGCCCCGATGAAGCTGAAACTGCTGGAGAAGGTGTGGAAGGTCCCGATCTATCATCACTGATCATCCCATGCCATAACTTTGCCTCAGTATCCCAAATCGATTTCCTCAATAGCCATTTCTACCAATCCTGAAATGCCTCCGGAAGCGTGAAACTGCCCCAAACAGCCTCCTGGAGTGCTGGCGCTGTCAAGGTGAGGGCACCAATGTGTCTGGAAGGGGGGTAATATGGTAAAAACAAGTGGTTGGACCACCCCCTCCATCATCAGCGCCCTAGGTCAACCGGATAAAAGTCATCTCTGCTCCGACAGGGCCCCCAACAGACCAAAACTGCACTGGGACAGCCTACTGAGGCTCAATCATCACTGTAAGTGCCCGGAACTGAAAACAAACTGTCCCATTGGACTCAGAAGGTCCAAATCTATCCAAGATGAGTACTCATACACCATATGAGTCTCTGCATGATCAAAATAAATATCCAATATACCGGAACAGGGCCAATAATAATGCGCTGTACATATACAAATACTGCTGTAACCCCAGAATCATCATCATAACCCTGTAGCTGCTGCATAGAATCATCCTGTATGTGTACATAGACCATATATCATCTATCCATATCATCATAAGGTCTAACATCTCATGTCCCATGGTCCTCCATGGTCAAACTAGGTCCAACCAAGACCAAATATAACTCAGTCCATCATCCAAGGCTGCTGAAAAGTATCAAGGTTAATACATGCTTTACAATTTATTCAAATAGCAATTATAACACAGAGTAATCATGACTGGCGATCTAAATCCAAATATGTAGTGTCGTTAATTATTATTATTACTCAGACTAGACTTTCAGGATCATACTCACTTCATAGTTGTGATCAATTTGCTAGTGAAGGGTGAAGGCTAAATTCTTTTGGCTAGGCTAAGGGATGACTTAACTGTCTTGACTTTGTGACACTTTGGCAAGGGAAAGGGAATACACCATAGTATATACTGAATGAGCAATAACACAGGGAATGGCGGTGTCTCACAAATGGATGAGTTGTTTAAAGAGGGTTTATTCACCTTCACAGATGCGCACAATCCATAATACAAATAAGGCCAGCAATTGTTTAGATATAGCATTTAAGTTCCATTGCTTTTTGGGCCTGAAGTTTCCATAGCCTTGATCTATGTGTGTTTACAAACACATTGCATAGATTTACATTTTTTCTTTTAGGCTTTCTGCTGCAGGTGTGTTTTTAAGGCACTTGTTTACCTGAGCACTTCTAGGTGTGTCATGGACAGCTTGTTTACCTAGGTATTTATTTTCCAAAAGATACAACATTTTATTTTCATTGCCATGTTCATTTGGCATGCCTCTCATTCATGTGTGTTTAGAAACACATTGCATGAATGGGCTTTTCATACAAGATATAGCATTTCATTTTCCATATTTTGTATTGATGGCAGCACTAAAAGTTTCAGGTTTAGCCAACACAACTTTAGTGACTAGGGGGAATTCACAAGGAACTCCAACTCACCATAGGTAAGTTTTGTCACCAACTCAGAGCCGAGACACAATAAACAGGGAAGCTCATCCAATACAGAGGCTACAGTGGGGAAAAGTCCTCCATGCCACTAGTCAAGTAGTAAGTCAGGGTGATAATCTAAAAGGTAGGCCATGAATGGATGAAGACAATGAAATGATGGAGCCAACACTAGCAAGCCAGAGTATGGTGTAATGATCACCTCTATTCTCCCTAAGGAGGGTATGTACCAATGAGTATGAATAGTGAACTTCTAAGTCTGAGTAGGGACAGTATAATATATATAATAGATCAACCAGGTCCATATATCTATATGATCGCCAGATCATGACACTAAGTGCTAAGACATGTTATAAGAATAAGTATAAAAGCAATCTAACCATAACACCATGATATACCTGCTGAGTCATATACCTGAAAGCTCATCAAACTATACCATCATCTGTCCTCTGGAACTGCTGCTGTAACTCTGGGCACTACTGTCTGCTCTGTACCAATGGTATAATGGCTACATCGGTCATCTCTCTGAGTGTCCTGAAACTCAGTCATGGCATGGGGAATATAACTGATGTCCACAATCTGATAGTGATCCAATATAGATGCTCATCTCAGCATCTCAAATGCAAGGGAATTGGCTGAATAGTGTACTGGAATGAGAAAAATAATGTATGGTAGCCCGGCTACTATATATGTGATAACATCTGGCTCCGGCTGGGACAAGTGCTCTGCTGAAATGAGCGCTTGAGAACCTCAGAATCTCTGGTCCTCGAACTCTGCTACTCGAATCCACGATCCAGCACTCTACCATTTTATTTCCAGCTTTTATTCTTGAAACCTATTTTCTGCATTCACAAACATCAAAAAATATCTCATGCCGCATGTGTGGGAAAAATATAAAACCAACTGAAATAAAATCTACTCTATGTCAGAAATATAAATGCATGAAGTATAAATGCAGAAAGTAAAATAAACTACTAACATAATTTGCAAAATTTGAAATTTATTGTGCAGGAAAAGAAAAGGTGACAGGTACTCAGTTAAACTAAAAGCTTACAAAGGAGCTTAGAGACTAAGAAGGTGCCAGACTCAATGGCTAAAAAGACTAACTACTGCCTAAGTAGGCTTATTTGGTTTCCTACCTACCCTAAACTACCAGGCAATGTAAGCAGAAAGATCCCAACTAAGTGGGATCAGGGATGTGATCCCTTAAGTCCCTTTGATTGACAGGATATAAAATACGTCGTCCACTACCAGTGGTTAGAAAGCACATGCCTTCAATGCATCGCTCTACCGTGAACGGTCCAACCCATAAGTCATCATCTTGTCCCGATCTTATATGCAATAAATGGTTGGGAATGATGACTTGACTTCCTATAGGGAACCTGTTTCTATTTACTGACTCAGGAATGACACCAATGTTACGAATAGGCATAGGATGGATTTCCGCAGGGCTTTGCGGTTGAGGTGTGACAATCCTTGAGCTCCTCCTAGAAGGAACTGCATCAACTCTGGGTGGACCACCGTCTAAGGAAATAGCAACTCTGCCAACAAGGATTTCCCTAACTTCTCTTCTTGTTTCTTGGACTTCCTCATTTGATTCTTCCTCATGGGGAGACACAACTCTTTTAACAACTTCACCTACAGTCAAGAAGTCTCTATGTTCTTCCAAGGGAGGTGGCTCACGAGATATGACAATGTTATGACTAGAACCTTCCCCTGAAGGAACGGGAATAACCATGTTTTCCAATCTGGGAGAAACTGACTCAGGATGAAATGTAGAGGAAGTAGGAATGTGAGAAAGATCATGAGTATGATGACTAGATGACTCAGATGGTAGGAGGAAACTAGGGATATGCGGATACGCAGATAAAGCATGGCTTTGCGGTTCTGAAGGAGTTTGAAAAATAGCAAGGTTATTTAGATTATAGTCTCCTTCAGGTGCATCATTTATTAGGGCATCCTCTTCCCAACCTAGAGAGTTATCATGGACTTGAATAAGGCTACCATCTTCTAGGGATAAATGAGATAGAGAATCTTCTATATCAGAATAATAAGAAGCTTCAGACTCTTCATTCGTTTCAACCCTAGTAGATGTTGCAAGATTGTTTTCCCATGGGTAAATAGGTGCAAGCCCTTGGCTTTCTCTCTCTCTGTTGTGATCAGTCAAGGCAAACCATTCCCTAACAGTGAAAGGAATTCTTTCTCCCCTCCTAATATCATCAAACTCATCTTCAAGTATTGGGTTCTCAATATTCTCCTCATTGTTCGTTTGCTCATGAAGGTTTTCTATTGGGGGAGTTTGTTCCATGCTTTGATCATCAAGCAAACGCTCATCTCCTTCTATATTTCTTATGCCATCCTCAACCCCTTCAAGTGTGTGATCTTCTATAGAAGGTTCTTGAATGGTTTCATTGTTTTGTTCATGATCTTGGGGTTGATTTTCATATCCTCTCAATTCATCTATTTCCTCAACAAATTCACTTCCAACTGTTCTTGTTGTTTCAATCATTTGCTTGTCTTCCCAAAAAGAATCAGAATCTTCCATGACCATACACATACTTTGATCAACTTCATATAATTCATCCTCATCTTCAACAAGGTTAGTTTTGGCATTATTTAACAATTCATCCCCATATGTGTTTTTTAACCCTTCATCAAAAGACTCAACATGCTCATTATAACAAGGTTCTCTGTTAACCCGAATCAAAGCTCCATCAGGGTTGGGAACACAAATAAATGATAAGTCCATCATAAGGTATCCACCTAGACCAGCTGCCCATTTTCTAGATAAAAGCATTCCATATGCTGGGGGCAAGTCAATGACCACTACATCCATCATGGTAGAAATGTCTGAACATGCGAAAAGATCAGCTCTAAGGTTTTTGATCAAACCATAAGATGGTACTCGTCGGGAATCTATACCACAGACATTTCCATAAGGCCTAGTCACTTCAAGTCCCATTTCCTTCATAACTTGTAAAGGCATAACATTCATTGCTGCTCCAGAATCCAACATACAGTTATGAAGGAGCATGTTTTGAATGTGTAAGGTAAGGTAAAAGGGAGAGTGACCACCGCTTTTTCTTTCATAAATGGTTGAATGGATGTTTATTGGTGGATCCTTCTCTGTTTCACTAGGTTGTGTTCCACTAAGCTTTTGGATATGACATGATTCTAGGACCGGTTCAGGAGTTTTCTCTCGGCCAATACCATTGAAAAATTCCTCTACTTGGCATCTAACAGATGGCACCTTCATTAACTCAGTGACAGGGATGTTGCACATTATCTTGCTTAGCTCTTTCTTCATATCAATCTTAAGATCATAATCATCTATGGCAAGATCTTCTTCTTCCTTTTTATCTTCATCAATCTTTTTATGTTTATCAAGGAAAGAAGGCTGGGAAGTACTTCCTCGTTTATAGATTTGATACTTTGGTTGCTCTTTAGGTTTTGGGAGCTCTATGGCACAACATGAGGAACTAGGTTCTTCAACTATATCATCTTCTTGCTCCCATGGCTCTTCTTCTAAAAGGATTCTTCCAAAGTCTTCATCATAGGATAAGTCATTTATAAAGTTGATGTTTTCTGGTTGGTCATCATGGTCAATGGTGTTAGAGGGTATTTCTTCTTCTTCATCACACCAATTGACTTCCTTCTTTTCAGAGTTCTCTGGATACTCAGGTCGTCGCCTATCCCTATCCCCATCAGGCCTTCTATTATTATTCCAATAAGGCTTAGGGCCATAAGGATTCCTATGTCTCTCAGGGTCATTCAAACTTGCCACATTCTTTGTTAGGACAGTTAATTGCTTCATCATTTCTTGCATGACTTCTAAAGTGTCCTTGGATTCCTTTGGCACACTCACAGGTTCCTTTGGTTTTCGGAGTCTAGGGTCAGATCTGGAAGTGGATGGGGTGAATTGATCGAAAAAGTTTTGTTTCCCCATGGATGCTACATTTTGTTCAGCCATTTTAGCATTTGATTGAGCGTTCTTTAAGTCATTTGGGTTTTTATCCTTTAGCTGATAACCAACCCATCCCTCAAAAGCATTCAAGTAGTGAATGACAACTGCTTGATCTTTTGGTCTAATTTCTTCAGGGATAACAGCTACAGTCTTGTCAAATCTTATGTTAAACTCATGGACTGTTTCATTTTCTCTTTTCTTGATGTCAAAAAGTTGGTGTAAGAGAAATTTCCCATCTAACTTTCGGGACCACTCACTGTTTAGCTTGTTGACAAAGTTATCATACCCATCAATGGATGAGGCAGGCAACCTGTCAAACCACTTCCTAACATCTCCTTCCAAGGATGCCAGGAGACCCCTCATGAACACATCTTCCTCAGATGCTCCATATGCTTCCATGTGTTCCCATACTTTATCAATGTGGTCTTCAATTGATATAGCAGATACTCCATCAAATCTGGGAACTTTTTCAAAATACTTTTCAGGCATGTCATGGGGTGCACCCTGGATTTGGGAAAAATCTAAAGGAGATGGTTTTGCCTTTCTTCCAAAGATCCTAGGAGCTTGTGGTGGAGGAACATTCTGGTTTCCCGGGTTTGTTCCGGCCATTGGATTTGGTAAGTTTGAACTAGGCAATGAGGGAGGAACCGAATTAATCAAAGGGGATCCTAAAGCTCTGTTTGGAGAATCGTTAACCAATTTCCAAAGGAAGTTAGATGGCTGTGCTTTAGGATCTCTTTTACGATATATAATTGGGGTTCCTTCAACTTGATCTAAGTTTACTTTACTTCTCGTGTTGTAAGGATGTAAATGAGCTCGCTCCTCAGCGGAGTCACGATTGGGAGTCGCCAGGTAGATTTAACCCTTCTACCAAGATATGTGTTGTTGTATATGCGGGAAGGACTACTAGCTTTTCCAAGGTAAGCCTATTGCGTCCCCGGCAACGGCGCCAAAATGTTATGGCAAAGAGAACGGGAATGCTTGAAGAAAAGTATGTCGAACTAGGGCAAGCTATTGCCTCCCCGGCAACGGCGCCAAAATGTTATCACCTAAACTGTAGTTACCCCTATGGATAGATCCAGTCATGGATGGCAATAGGGAAGGGCAACTCAAAAGGTGCAACCACGATCACCTCGACCTCCAATATATGGTTGTCACGCCAGTCGAGGCAACCTTCACTTTATGTTATCTAGCCCAGACAACAAAGGGGGAGACCCGATCTACTCCCGACAGGAGAGATCAAAACCAAGACACCAAATCAGGGTATTTCCAGGTGAAGTTAGGTGTATGGTTTATCCTAGACCTAAAGATGAAGTCACAAGCCAAGTAGGGGGTTCAATAGGTATAGCTTTGGTTCATAGTTGATGTGAGAGTGACTTATAATGTTTGAAATGAGATCTAGGATGAGTGTACTAGTTCAATGTTGGAAGATCCACTGCCTTGGGAACCGTGTCCAATGCAGGGTAGTTTAGGGGTTCAATTGGGGCTAACTAGTACAGGTGACAAGCCTGACCATGATACATGATAGCTTCAAGGGTTTAGTTCACCATGCAAAAGTCAAACCACAAATCAATCCAACAATCTAGGAATGTTGAATTAACTTGGAGAGAAACCAGTGCCTTGGGAATTGGGAAATGGAGTCAAAGTAGGGTTGACTTATGGTTTAGGACTCCTAGTACTTGGGACAAGTGGACAATAGAGGTCTTGATGAATGAATGTGTCTAGATCTAGGTTTGACCCAAGTGGACCACAATCCCTTAAAACAAGGAATGCTATCCCCAAGGCAAGATTTGACAAAGTGATAGTCTAGACCTAGGTTTTGAATTATTCCGGTTTCAGATCTGCAATAATCTCAAGTACCCAGTTCCTAGAAGTGAGTGAACTCACTTCTCCAAGGTGGTGCGACTTTACCCAAGGAGGCTGAAAGTGGGGTTTAGGTGGGTCAAGACAAGTCGGATGGCACCCAAATTTTAGATCCGGGTAGATCAGTCAAGTAGGGGTATGGATCTATAGTTTCACGGTAATCCGATGGCTAGATCTTACTAGATCTGAGTTTAAGTGTTCCAAGTGGTCCAAAGTGGGGTTTAAATCCCTTGAAATGTGGAATAGGGCCCACAAGGTGAATTTCAGAAAAGTAACAACCTGGGTGTATGTTATTTGATGTGTAGATGTCAAATCAAGTGGAATCTCAAACACCCACTACCTAGATCTAGGTCAACTTGCCCAACTAGTGAAGTGCGCCTTGCTTGGGAGAGGCTAAGTTGGCCTGGGAAGGGGATCAAATGGAAGCCAATCCTCACCAAACTATAGATCCGGGATGCCTTGGATGCTATAGAGGTGGGTTTTCAGTATTATGCCCAACAACCCACTAGATCTAAGTAGATCTGAGAAAATGTAAAATGAGGGTTTTAAGATATTTAGGGTTTTAACAATTTATGAGCTATGTCAATGGATTGGATAAAGGAAAGAGAAACAAACCTGTGGATCTTACCTGGGTAACCTTGTAGATGCCTTGATGATGATGATGATCTATGCAAACCCGATCAATTTGAGAAGCTTTGTGGTAGTTTTCTATGCAAGTCGATTTGGTCCAAGAAGCCAATGCGCCCTCTCTCCTGCACAACAAACGTCAACAATATCAGATTTGATGCATCAAGAGATAAGACTAATGCCACAAAAGAAGTAACAGAAAGATAGCATAGATCACAATGATGCTAATGATAACCCCCTGATACAAGCGAATGCCAAGAAAGTCGATTTGAAGAAGCCTTGCAAAATCGCCCTTGTTGAAGTCGCCCTCCTGTAGACAAACAATGATTTCCAAAAAAAAGATAGATCTTGCCACAATTTCCAAATGCTAGGTTGCAATAGACTTTCCAATCACCATCTAAGAATACCAGATGCAAAGGAGACCACAAGAATTTCCACAAGAATATTTTTCTATACCAATAATCCAAGAGCCAAAGACCCCTTTACAATGAGAGGCTCTCTCCTTTAAATAGGAAGGAGAGGCACCAAAACCCTAACCACTTTTTGAATGAGTGGCTAAGATTAAAAGATACAAATGTCTAATCAATGGTTGAGATGAGCTCAACAACATAATACATGGATCACACATAAAATATAATATAAGTGGACAAAATCGCCCTAGAAGAGGGGAATCCCACCAAATCATGATGATGAAATATCATAAGAGGCTTATGGTGGGTCCAAGGGGTAATTTTATCCCTCCTTGGTCAATCCCCATAGCACAATAATCAATAAATAATCATGAAAGTACCAAATCGTGCCTCCATAGTGAAGTCGTGGTCCTCAAAAGACCTCAAAAAATCCACAGAAAGTGCCATAAATGATGGATGCGGGCCCCGATGAAGCTGAAACTGCTGGAGAAGGTGTGGAAGGTCCCGATCTATCATCACTGATCATCCCATGCCATAACTTTGCCTCAGTATCCCAAATCGATTTCCTCAATAGCCATTTCTACCAATCCTGAAATGCCTCGGGAAGCGTGAAACTGCCCCAAACAGCCTCCTGGAGTGCTGGCGCTGTCAAGGTGAGGGCACCAATGTGTCCGGAAGGGGGGTAATATGGTAAAAACAAGTGGCTGGACCACCCCCTCCATCATCAGCGCCCTAGGTCAACCGGATAAAAGTCATCTCTGCTCCGACAGGGCCCCCAACAGACCAAAACTGCACTGGGACAGCCTACTGAGGCTCAATCATCACTGTAAGTGCCCGGAACTGAAAACAAACTGTCCCATTGGACTCAGAAGGTCCAAATCTATCCAAGATGAGTACTCATACACCATATGAGTCTCTGCATGATCAAAATAAATATCCAATATACCGGAACAGGGCCAATAATAATGCGCTGTACATATACAAATACTGCTGTAACCCCAGAATCATCATCATAACCCTGTAGCTGCTGCATAGAATCATCCTGTATGTGTACATAGACCATATATCATCTATCCATATCATCATAAGGTCTAACATCTCATGTCCCATGGTCCTCCATGGTCAAACTAGGTCCAACCAAGACCAAATATAACTCAGTCCATCATCCAAGGAAGCTGAAAAGTATCAAGGTTAATACATGCTTTACAATTTATTCAAATAGCAATTATAACACAGAGTAATCATGACTGGCGATCTAAATCCAAATATGTAGTGTCGTTAATTATTATTATTACTCAGACTAGACTTTCAAGATCATACTCACTTCATAGTTGTGATCAATTTGCTAGTGAAGGGTGAAGGCTAAATTCTTTTGGCTAGGCTAAGGGATGACTTAACTGTCTTGACTTTGTGACACTTTGGCAAGGGAAAGGGAATACACCATAGTATATACTGAATGAGCAATAACACAGGGAATGGCGGTGTCTCACAAATGGATGAGTTGTTTAAAGAGGGTTTATTCACCTTCACAGATGCGCACAATCCATAATACAAATAAGGCCAGCAATTGTTTAGATATAGCATTTAAGTTCCATTGCTTTTTGGGCCTGAAGTTTCCATAGCCTTGATCTATGTGTGTTTACAAACACATTGCATAGATTTACATTTTTTCTTTTAGGCTTTCTGCTGCAGGTGTGTTTTTAAGGCACTTGTTTACCTGAGCACTTCTAGGTGTGTCATGGACAGCTTGTTTACCTAGGTATTTATTTTCCAAAAGATACAAAATTTTATTTTCATTGCCATGTTCATTTGGCATGCCTCTCATTCATGTGTGTTTAGAAACACATTGCATGAATGGGCTTTTCATACAAGATATAGCATTTCATTTTCCAGATTTTGTATTGATGGCAGCACTAAAAGTTTCAGGTTTAGCCAACACAACTTTAGTGACTAGGGGGAATTCACAAGGAACTCCAACTCACCATAGGTAAGTTTTGTCACCAAATCAGAGCCGAGACACAATAAACAGGGAAGCTCATCCAATACAGAGGCTACAGTGGGGAAAAGTCCTCCATGCCACTAGTCAAGTAGTAAGTCAGGGTGATAATCTAAAAGGTAGGCCATGAATGGATGAAGACAATGAAATGATGGAGCCAACACTAGCAAGCCAGAGTATGGTGTAATGATCACCTCTATTCTCCCTAAGGAGGGTATGTACCAATGAGTATGAATAGTGAACTTCTAAGTCTGAGTAGGGACAGTATAATATATATAATAGATCAACCAGGTCCATATATCTATATGATCGCCAGATCATGACACTAAGTGCTAAGACATGTTATAAGAATAAGTATAAAAGCAATCTAACCATAACACCATGATATACCTGCTGAGTCATATACCTGAAAGCTCATCAAACTGTACCATCATCTGTCCTCTGGAACTGCTGCTGTAACTCTGGGCACTACTGTCTGCTCTGTACCAATGTTATAATGGCTACATCGGTCATCTCTCTGAGTGTCCTGAAACTCAGTCATGGCATGGGGAATATAACTGCTGTCCACAATCTGATAGTGATCCAATATAGATGCTCATCTCAGCATCTCAAATGCAAGGGAACTGGCTGAATAGTGTACCGGAATGAGAAAAATAATGTATGGTAGCCCGGCTACTATATATGTGATAACATGTCCCAAATCAGAGATTTGACAGTTAGGGCTTTCTAGCTGTGCTTGATGAGTGGATATGTCAATGTCTAGGTGCTCAAGTAGTCAGAAAAATATCAAACCACAAGCAAACTCAACAACCCAGGAAAGTCGTGAGGGCTTGGAGAAGGATCAATGCCTTGGAAAATGGGCCAAATGGAGTCGGATCTCCACCAAACTGTAGATCAGGGATGTTGAGGTGTAAATCTATGTGAGTCTTGAAGATAAAGCTCATCCAATGGCTAAATATTAGTAGATCTGAGATTGAAATGCATCACCAAGTGACCCAAGTGGGGCTCAACCCTCAAAATGAAGAATGGGGCCCACAAGGTAACAATCAATAAGGTGAAACACTAGGGGTAGGTTATTAACAATGGAGAGTAAGGATCAAGTGGGATCTCACCTACCCAGGTGCTAGATCTAGCAAAACTCACCCAACCAAGAAGTGCGACCTCACTTGGAGAGGCTAATTTGCCTTGGGAAATGGGTCAAATGGAGGCCAATCCACACCAAACTATAGATCCGAATTGTCGTGGATGCTATAGAGGTGGGTTTTAAATATTTACCCAAAAGCCAAGTAGATCTAAGTAGATATGAGAAAATGTAAAATGAGGGTTTGAAATATGGATGCTAAGGGCCTAATCACATTTTCGATATTCATGAGAGTTTGTCAAATTGATGCTAAGGGTCAAATAATTGCCAAGGAGGAAAATTACTAGTTTCCTAGGTTGGGGGTGGAAGCTTTGGGATTTGGAATAAGGGGGATAATAAATGATGTTTGAACATTAGAATGGCATAAATATTTAATAAAGAATCCAAATAAATAAATACAAGGGAAAATCAAAGTGGCAATTGATCATGAAGACACATGAAGGATGTGGGACCCACACAAGATAGATTTTCTATGCCACATGGCATCCTCCTCTTGTCATTTCGAATCCATAAGAAGCCCAAGGTTCTTGGGATGAGTTGGAAGGTCAATATACTTGGCATGAAACAATTAAGGTCGAATTGGAGTGGAAGAGTAATTCCCATGGAAGAGGAAGAGGCATTTTGGAGCTAGTGAGAGACTTGGACTAGATTCCTTAGCTCTATGACAACAATGATGAAGATGCTAGGACACCTATGACACAAATCAAATCTAAAGGCTGACATCTGACATATATGACATGTCAGGGCTAAAAATAGCCTCCAAGAGGGCGCTCAAGTGAGTTAGGGCATCCAAAGAGACACCAAGTCGAATTTGGAGAAGGAAGGAGCTAGAATTGTTGTACAAGTGGAATTCTTTGGAATCTCTTCCCAACTTGAGTTGGCATGAAGCTCTTGGGAGGAGTTCGACCCATGGAGGACCTTAGAAGTTTATAAAATACAATAACAAAGAAGAATGGTAGCTTTTGATCATTTGAGAATTTGCATTTGTGAAGAGAGAGAGCTAGTGGAAAACTAGTCTTCTTGCCTTAGCCAATTTCGAGGGTGAAAGATTCTCATCCAAGTTGGTGTGTGGAAAGGCCATTCAGGTCTTTCATGGAGCTTTAATAAAGTCTTTTGTTACAGGTTGAAGCTACAGGTCATCTCATGGTCAAATATCTTTCAGCTTGCTTCTACAACCATTCTTCTATTTCTTGGCATACTCATGATCCTTGAGGAATTGCGCACTTGGTGAGCTATTGTACTCTTTGGGGGAGCTTCTCATGCCCCATTTATGTTGTAATAGGATGCATATACTCTGTTCTTCATATTCTGAAATGTATCAGGTCGAAAATACAGTTGGAATGATGTAAATCTGATGTTTAATGAACAAATGGTGCCATTTCCCCACTATCTTGATGTATAACAATGAAATATTGATGAATTTGAATGGAAGATCAATTCTCTGGTGTATTTGTGATTATTGGACTGTTATTAATGAGCTGCACAAGTTTCATGTTCAGTACTTAAGCATTTGGAGTCATCTTGTTCAGTTTTATACCATTTGAAGAAGAATTAATGTCATTTCCCCCAAGGTCGAAACTAGTGAAGTTGTAGCTGTTGGGAGAGAGTTATAACAGACCTCAAAAACTAAATAATGATGCACATGAGACCATAATATTGTCCTTTAGACATCCTTTTCCTCTATTCAAAAATTCGAGTGGGTTTGGAAGCATTTGGAGAGCCATATTCAGCATTTACCCTGGGGGGATTTGAACCCCAAATTGCTAGTAAAAACTCTCATCTTGGCCAGAAGTTTAAAGAAGTTTGCAGAAGTCCTTTGATGGTCCTAACTCACCCCGGAACATCATAATCAATTCCTAACATCAGTCATATACCTTCTCTGAAGATTTGGGGGCATTTGGAGCTAATTGGAGACCTAGAGACCAATACTAGTCAAAGAGAAACTACTAGTAAGGTTCCCTACATTGGCCAGTAGTGAAAGAGGATTTGAAGAAGTATTTTAAAGGTCCAAAAGCATCTCTGAAACACATATTTATGTTCTAACATCATCCATACACCTTATCAGAATATTTGGGAGGAATTGGAGCAATTTGGAGACCAAGACATCAAAGCTAGTCAAAGCTCGAACTAGTGGAAAAATTGACTAGTCTTGTCCCGAAATTTATTCCCTTGCAAATTTAAGATCATTGATGGGTATATCAGTTGCTTATATGTTTCATATTGGTGTTCATGTGTCCTATAACCCCCCATGACCTTCCTCAGCAAATTCCAAAGCAATTGGAGGTGTTTGGAATAAGTTGTGAAACATATACCTAGAGATGAAAGTTGGTGAATTGGAGCAGTTTGGGAAAATTTAATAAATCTTTAAATTAGGGACATTATAGAAACTCAATTCCGTTGCTCGATTTGTTTTTTATGTTCTCGATTGAAATTTGTCCAGTCACAAGTCTCCTTGAATGGCTTGAGGAAGCGAGATGAAACTCGCCATAAGTCATTAACCAAGGCTCAGATGGACAAACCATCAGTTTCATTGGAATCCTGACATCGAAGTACCGCAAGGAACACCCCTCTCTAGTGACTTGATGGACCAAACGTTTTCTTTTTTGATATTTTTCGCAACTAAGGTTTTGCTAAGTAACATGCAATAAAAATTTTGCATTATAGGCTAAGATTTTGAAAAGTGTGTCGAGCAAGGTTGTGGGAATCATGGTCATCTCACCCTAGCCCAAACACACGGCTTGCAGTAGGTAACGAAACTCAATTATGTCCCTAGATTTCTTTTGTATGCCCTCTATTGAAATTTGCCAAGTGTCTCTGAATGGCTTTGAGGAGCGAGTTGAAACTTGCCATAACTCGGTAACTGGGGCTCGGATGGACAAACCGTCAATTCCATTGGAATCGTGACATCGTAGTACCACTTGGTACACACCTCTTGAGTGACTTCATAGACCAAAGACTGTCTATTTTAACGATTTTCTCAACTAGGTCTTTCATAAGTAATATGCAATGCAATTTCTGCATTATAGGCTAAGATTTTGAAAAATGTGTCAAGTGAGGGTGTGGGCATCGTGGTCATCTTTCCCTAGCCCAAACACACTTGTAAGAGGTAACGAAACTCAACTGTGTTGCTCGATTTCTTTTTTATGACCACGGTTGAAATTTTCCAAGTGTCCCTGAACGGTTTTGGCAAGTGAGACAAAACTCTCCATATCTCGATAACCAGGGATTGGATGGACAAATCGTCAGTTTCATTGGAATCGTGATATCGGATTACAACTAGGAACACCCCTCTCCGGTGAATTCATGGACCAAATGTTTTCTATTTTAACGGTTTTTGCAACTAGGGTTTTGCTAAGTAATATGCAATGCAATTTCTGCATTATAGGATAAGATTTTGAAATTTTTTCCAATTGAGGGCGTGTGCAGTGTGATCATCTCACCCTATCCTAAACACACCTGCAGGAGGAAACAGAACTCAATTATGTTGCTCGGTTCGTTTTTTATGCCCCTGTTGAAATTTTCTAACTGTCCCTAAATGACTTTGGTAAGGGAGTTGAAACTCGCCATAAGTCAAAAACCGGGGCTTGGACGGACAAACCGTCAATTCCGTTAGAATCATGACATCGGAGTACCACTAGGGACACCCCTCTCCAGTGACTTGATGGACTGAACGTTGTTTTTTTTACAGTTTTCACAACTAGGGTTTTGTGAAGTAACATGCAATGCAATTTCTGCATTATAGGCCAAGATTTTGAAAAATGTGTCAATCAAGGATGTGGGCATTGCGATCATCTCGCCCTGTCCCAAACACACATACAGGAGGTAACGGAACTCAATTTCGTTGCTCGGTTTGTTTTTCATGCCCCTGGTTGAAATTTGCCAAGTGTCCCTAAATGGCTTCGGAAGCGAGTTGAAACTGGACATAACTCGATAATTGGGGCTCGGATAGACAAACACTCAGTTCCATTGGAACCATGACATCACAGTACCGCTAGGAACACCTCTCTCCAGTGACTTTATGGAACAAACATTGTCTATTTTGATAGTTTTCGCAACTAGGGTTTTGTTAAGTAACATGCAATGCAATTTCTGCATTATAGGCTAAGATTTTGAAAAATGTGTCGAACGAGGGTGTAGGCATCATGGTCATCTCACCCTAGCCCAAACACACCTTTAGGAGATAACAAAACTCAATTTTGTTGCTCGGTTTGTTTTTTATGCCCTCGGTTGAAATTTGCCAAGTGTCCCTGAAGGGATTTGGTAAGCGAGTTGAAACTTGCCATAAGTCGATAATGGGGGCTCGGATGGACAAACCGTCAATTCCAATAAAATCGTAACATCGGATTACTAGGAGCACCCCTCTCCTCTGACTTCATGAACCAAACATTGTATTTTTTATGATTTTCTCAATTAGGGTTTTGTTAAGTAACATGCAATGAAATTTCTGCATTATAGGCTAGGATTTTGAAAAATGTGTCGAGCGAGGATGTGGGAATCATGGTCATCTCTCCCTAGCCCAAACACACTTGCAGGAGGTAACAAAACTCAATTCAATTTCTTGGTTTGTTTTTTATGCCCTCGGTTGAAATTTTCCAAGTGTCCTTGAATGGCTTTCGGAAGCATGTTGAAACTTGCCATAACTCGGCAAGCGAGGCTCAGATGGACAAATCGTCAGTTCCATTGGAATTGTGACATCATAGTACTGCAAGGGACACCCCTCTCGAGTGACTTCATGGATTGAATGTTGTGAATTTTGACAGTTTCCGCAACTAGGGTTTTGCTTAGTAACATGTAATGCACGTAGGATAAAAGACAACCAAAATGCCTCGCTTTTCCGACGATTTTGGGTCCAAAACGGGTTAAAATTCTTGCTGGAAATTGTTATTTTCGCATTTTTGTATTTTCAGCAATTGGGATTGCCAACTCTAGACTAATTGCCCAATTTTAAAACTACCCAGAAAGCTGAAATTCCGATCTGAGCACTCCAAATTGCGATTTTGACAAGAATTGCTCTGCCGGATTCCGGCAAGTCGGGGGCGTTTTGGTTAGCCCTTATACAGCTCCCATGTAATGCAATTTCTACATTATAGACTAAGATTTTGAAAAATGTGACAAGCGAGGGTGTGGGAATCGTGGTCATCTCTCCCTAGCCCACACACACTTGCAAAAGGTAACGAAACTCAATTCCATTGCTCGATTTGTTTTTATGCCCCCGGTTGAAATTTGTCAAGTGTCCCTGAATGGCTTTAGGAAGTGAGATGAAATTAGCCATAAGTAAAGAACCGAGGCTCGCATGGACAAAGCGTCAGTTTCGTTAGAATCGTGACATCGGATTATCGCAAGGACCACCCCTCTCCAATGACTTGATGGACCGAACATTGTCTTTTTTGACGATTTCGCAACTAGGGTTTTGTTAAGTAACATGCAATGCAATTTCTACATTATAGGCTAAGATTTTGAAAAGTGTGTCGAGCGATGGTGTGAACATCATCGTCATCTCACCCTAGCCTAAACACACATGCAGGATGTAACAGAACTCAATTTCGTTGCTCGGGTTGTTTTTTATGCCCTCGGTTGAAATTTTCCAAGTGTCCCTGAATGGATTTGTGAAGCAAGTTGAAACTCGCTATAACTCAGTAACCAGAGCTCAAATTGAAAGGTCGTCAGTTCCATTGGAATCGTGACATCATAGTACCTCTTGGGACACCCCTATTGAGTAACCTCATGAACCAAATGCTTTTATTTTGACAGTTTTCTCAACTAGGTCTAGCGTAACTAACATGCAATGCAATTTCTACACTATAGGCTAAGATTTTGAAAAATGTGCCAACCAAGGGTGTGGGCATTCTAGTCATCTTTCCCTAGCCCAAACACACCTGCAGGAGGTAACGGAACTCAATTTTGTTGCTTAGTTTGTTTTTTATGCCCACGGTTGAAATTTTCCAAGTGTCCTAAATGACTTTGGGAGGCAAGTTGAAACTTCGTAATCAGGGCTCAGATGGACAAACCGTCAGTTTCGTTAGAATCGTGACATTGGATTACCACTAGGGACACCCCTCTCTAACTACTTCATGGAACAAACGTTTTCAATTTTGATGGTTTTCGCAACTAGGATTTTGCTAAGTAACATGCAATGCAATTTCTGCATAATAGGCTAAGATTTTGAAAAAAATACCAAGCAAGAGTGTGGGCATAGTGGTCATCTCACCCTAGCCAAACACACATGCAGGAGGTAACGAAACTCAATTCCATCGCTCGGTTTGTTTTTTATGTCGCCGGTTGAAATTCGCCAACTATCCATAAATGACTTTGGGAAGCGAGTTGAAACTTGCCATAAGTCGATAACCGGAACTCGGATGGACAAACCGTCAGTTCCATTGGAATCGTGACATCAGAGTACCACTGGGGACACCCCTCTCCTGTGACTTGATGGAACAAACATTGACCTTTTTTATGGTTTTTGCAACTAGTGTTTGCTAAGTAACATGCAATGCAATTTCTACATTATAGGCTAAGATTTTGAAAAATGATTCGAGCGAGGGTGTGGGCATCGCATTCATCTTTCCTTAAGCCCAAACACACCTGCAGGATGTAATGGAACTCAATTTCGTTGCTCGGTTTGTTTTTTATGCCCCTGGTTGAGATTTGCCAAGTGTCCTTGAATGGCTTTGGGACGCGAGATGAAACTTGCCATAAGTCGATAATCGGGGTTTGGATGGACAAACCGTCAGTTCCATTGGAATTGTGACATTGGATTATTGGTAGGGACACCTCTCTCCAGTGACTTCATGTACCGAGCATTTTCTTTTTTGATGGTTTTTGCAACTAGGGTGTGGGCATCGTGGTCATCTCACCCTAGCCAAAACACACCTTTAGCAGGTAACAGAACTCAATTCCATTGCTCGGTTTGTTTTTTATGCCCCAGTTGAAATTTGTCTAGCGTCCTTGAATGTCTTTGGGAAGCAAGTTGAAACTCGCCATAACTCTATAACCAAGGCTCGGATGGACAAACCGTCAGTTCCGTTGGAATCATGACATCGAAGTACAATTTGAGATACCCCTCTCAAGTGACTTCATGGACCGAACGTTGTCTATTTTGATAGTAGGGTTTTGCTATGAAACTTGCAATGCAATTTATGCATTAAAGGCTAAGATTTTGAAAAATGTGTCAAAGGAGGGTGTGGGCATTTTGATCATCTCACCCTAGCCCAAGGTCACTTGCAGGAGGTAACGAAACTCAATTCCATTGCTCGGTTTGTTTTTTATGCCCTCGGTTGAAATTTGCTAAGTGTCCCTAAATAGCTTTGGGAAGCGAGTTGAAACTCGTCATAACTTGATAAGCGGGGCTGGGATGGACAAACCGTTAGTTCCCTTGGAATGGTGACATCAGAGTACATCTAGGGACACCCCTGTCCAATGACTTCATGGACCAAGCGTTGACTATTTTGACGATTTTCTCAACTAAGGTTTTGCTCAGTAACATGCAATGCAATTTCTACATTATAGGATAAGATTTTGAGAAATGTACCCAGCGAGGGTGTGGGCATCGTGGTCATCTCTCCCTATCCCACACACACCTACAGGAGGTAACGAAACTCAACTCTGTTGCTCGGTTTGTTTTTTATGCCCCAATTAAAATTTGTCAAATGTCCATGAATGGCTTCGGGAAGCATGATGATCTCGCCATAAGTCGATAATCGGGTCTCGAATGGACAACCCGTCAGTTCCGTTGGAATCGGGACATCGGAGTACTACTTGGGACACCCCTCTCCAGTGACTTGATAGACCGAACATTGTCTTTTTTGACAATTTTCGCAACTAGGGTTTTGCTAATTAACATGCAATGAAATTTCAGCATTATAGGATAAGATTTTGAAAAAGGTGTCGAGCGAGGGTGTGGGCATTATGGTCATCTCTCCCTAGCCCAAACACACTTGCAGTAGGTAATGGAACTCAATTATGTTCCTTGGTTTGTTTCGTATGCCCTCGGTTGAAATTTGCTAAGTGTCTCTAAATGGCTTTGTGAAGCGAGTTGAAACTCGCCATAACTTAGTAACTAGGGCTCGGATGGACAAACAATCAGTTTCGTTGGAATCATGACATCGTAGTACCACTTAGGACACCCTTTGTACATTAAGGCTCAACTAGGTCTTTCATAAGTAATATGTAATGCAATTTATGCATTATAGGCTAAGATTTTGGAAAAGGTGTCAAGCGAGGGTGTGGGTATCGTGGTCATCTTGATCTAGCTCAAACACACCTGCAGAAGGTAACAAAACTCAATTATATTGCTCGGCTTGTTTTTTATGCCCACGGTTGAAATTTGCCAAGTGTCCATGAATGGCTTTGGGAAGCTCTCCATAACTCTGTAACCAGGGATCGGATGGACAAACCATCAGTTTCGTTGGAATCGTGATATCGGATTATAACTAGGGACACCCCTCTCTAGTGAATTCACGAACCGAATGTTTTCTATTTTGACATTTTTCGCAACTAGGGTTTTGTTAAGTACCATGCAATGCAATTTCTGCATTATAGGCTAAGATTTTGAAAATTTTTCCAAGCAAGGGTGTGGGCATCGTGGTCATGTTACCCTATACTAAACACTCCTGCAGGAGGTAACAGAACTCAATTATGTTGCTCGGTTTGTTTTTTATGACCACAGTTGAAACTTGCCATTTGTCCCTGAATGGCTTTGGTAAGTGAGTTTAAATTTGCCATAAGTCAAAAACCGGGGCTTGGACGGACAAACCATCAATTCTGTTGGAATCGTGACATCGGAGTGCCACTAAGGACACCCATTTCCAATGACTTGATGGACTGAACATTGTCTTTTTTTACGGTTTTAGCAACTAGGGTTTTGCAAAGTAACATGCAATGCAATTTCTGCATTATAGGCCAAGATTTTGAAAAATGTGTCGATCAAGGGTGTGGGCACCGCAGTCATCTCGCTCTATCCCAAACACACATACAGGAGGTAACATAACTCAATTTCGTTGCTCGGTTTTTTTTTATGCCCCTTGTTGAAATTTGCCAAGTGTCCCTGAATGGCTTTGGGAAGCGAGTTGAAACTCGCCATAACTCGGTAACCAAGGCTCGGATGGACAAACTATCAGTTCCACTGGAACCGTGACATCGGATTACTACTAGGGACACCTCTCTCCAGCGACTTCATTGACCGAATGTTGTCTATTTTAAAGATTTTTGCAACTAGGGTTTTGCTAAGTAACATAAAATGCAATTTCTACATTATAGGCTAAGATTTTGAAAAAAATTCCAAGCGAGGGTGTGGGCATCATAGTCATCTCGCCTAAGCCCAAACACACCTGCAAGAGGTAATGAAACTCAATTTTGTTGCTCGGTTTGTTTTTTATGCCCCTGTTGAAATTTGCTAAGTGTCCCTGAATGGCTTTGGGACACGAGATGAAACTCATCATAAGACGATAATTGGGGTTTGGATGGACAAACTGTCAGTTCTGTTGGATCGACACCCCTCTCCAATGACTTCATGTACCGAACGTTGACTTTTTTGACAGTTTTCGCAACTAGGGTTTTCCTAAGTAACATGCAATGCAATTTTTGCGTTAGAGGCTAAGATTTTGAAAAATGTGTCGAGCGAGGGTGTGGGAATCATACCTTGCAGCATGACATATGTTCTTTAGACTGGACATCTCACTTGTATTGGCTTGTGAGGATTATGTATATTGCTTATAAGGGTTTGTGCCCACATAGTATTATTTACCTCCCTAACCTCTCATATAAATAGAGTAGAGAGAGACTTTGATTCTTGTCACTGACGTTTTGTCTTGTGATGAAGATAATATTGAAAGCTGTGTACATGAGTGCAAGAGCATTCCTCTACCAATCAAAGATACAAATAATAGCAAACCAACAACCAAACCTCACTAATATACTCAACAAAATTAGAAACAAGGATAATTTAAGGGATTCAAGAAACATGTCACATTGCCAATTCAGTAGCTTTTATAAGAACTTGGTTAGGGTAATGGACAGGACAGCTATGAGTATTTGGTCGTTGGCATTGTGTGTGATTTATCTTGTTCTCGGAGGAAGGTTCCTGTCTTGATTTCCCAACAACAGTCCTCTTATCAACACCAAGAAAGCACATGAATATTCCACAAACCCCAAGCAGAAAAAGTGTAAATGGCTAATTAAGAAGTGTACAAGGCCATACAGTCTAGAATATTGTTGTGGGAGTGTCATTGAAGGCAACTCTTGCTAAGCCGAAGTTACAACAGCCTAATATGGCTCAATTGCCAATGACTCTTCAATGCAAGCATATGGTGGCAAGTGTCTTTAAACTTGCCCTTTTTTCAGTTTATCTGTCTTAAAGAATGTCAATTTAAATAAATGATAGTACTTAATGGATGCCAATTTTTCTTTTGTAAAATGCAGCAATGCTCACAATTTTTATCAACATTGCCACACCACAAGTAGAAGAAGTGTAATTCTCAATATTTATGTGCATGAATATACAATCTCAAGCTAGCAGAAATTGGAAGCAGATGCATTGTGCAAGCAACTACAATCCTACGGTCAAAAGATCCAGAACAGAAGAATTATGATCCTGGCACACTCGTCATCTTATAACAAAGAGATCATAAGTTATTGGTTGACATCATGGCAAATATTGCAACATATAACTGGGTGATGTATTGGTTGGCAGGTGTAGTATGATGGTAATCTTCAAAACCTGAGTCTTTCAATACTACAACTGGTCAAGTTTTATCCTCATGCATGGCTTTGACCATTTATGTTATTGTCAGAGAAAATTTAGTGTCTTTGTAAGATCTCATTGTTGTCAACCTGCTAGATGTTGCTTTTCCCTTGTACATTGTTTTTTGTGAACTATGATGTTATTCGTTCTCTTTACTTTTTTTATGATATAAAAGAAATAATAAACGTCTATAAAATTTAAGTTATATGCACCTTACACCTTTAATGGTGTCTCTCAAACATACATTCACTGGGAGTCATGAACTACGCTAAGAGTGACCTTCCCTGAACTACATATATTCACAGGCCATGCCGAGAGTCATTTTAACATGCTGTGATGTCAAGTAGGGAAACCAATGTACATGTACAACCATAACAGACACAAAGGAGTGGAAAGAATGGAATGCATTGTGTTAAACTTGGTAAGATACACTACAATAGGCCATCCTAAGATAGGTTGTCAACACATCAACTCCTGGTATATTAATTATTGTCCTACAAGCCTGTTATTGTGGTTTTTCTATCTAACAATAATAACATTACAATTGGTCAGATGATAGTCACATAACACCATTAGTGAGCACGCCATTATTAACATCCATGTGCCACATGCTAGCATTTACAGTAAATGTTGGAGCTCATTATTTGCTCCTCTGACAGAAATGGTGACAGCTAGGGCACAAGGTACTCACTGTTAAATGTCAAAAATGTAGGGTATTTTTGAACTTTTGCTACAAGTGCAAGTGGATGAGGGATGCTCAGATTTGTAACCCAAATATCAGTCCTCAAACTGATGGTATTTGAAAGGATTTATCTCAGTCCTAGGCACACTCAGGAACAGTTCTAAGCAGTAGAGAAACTAACAACATTTGCAAGTAGGAGCAGTCTGCAGGCCATTGTCCAAATTTCTGAGCAAGTAAAGCAGGCAGCCCTCAAATTCCTTGAGAGGGAACCCTGTCTCACACTTTCCAGCATTTCTGATGACATAATTTCTGGAAAGATATGGCAATGGTTGGTAAAGCATCTTGTCATTTATTATTTGAACCATATTCTTGGTGAGAAGAAAATGCTCGATTCTCAACCAATTTATTCTTCCTTGACTAAATATTCCTAGAAGTTTATCTCATACTGTTGTAGAAAATACACCAAGTAATTCTAGAAAATTCAACCAGGCTGTTGATCTTCATGATACCTTCTTGCTGGGAAAAAACTGAATGACAACAAACTCAAACTGCTCTTGCACAGGACCAATTTCAAATCCTTATTCAGCTCAACAACCCACATCTAGATATAATCAATCCATACTCTATGATGCATGGAGCTCCATCTTCCCAAATGGGTATCTACTAGCACAGCCATATAACTCGTGGCTGATGAACACCGATAGGTTACAAGTTAAGTGCCATGAACAAGTTATCTATTACTTGTTCTCTATGCTTAGTTGTAATGACCTGTTGTCTATGCCTCAGCTACCTGTTACTTTCTTTACGTAAATGGGCTGTTTGTCACTACCTGTTATCCATGCATGAGCTACGAGTTATCCATGCATCAGCTACCAATTATTTTGTATATTTCTTTTTTTCTATATAATTGTTTATTTCAAATTTTGGACGACGACCATAAAATCAATCTGGACTGTACACTTACCCCATCCTCCTTTAATCTAGGAAAAGCATAGATGGTAGTCCACCCCAAATTCTAATATATAAACACCTATCAGTACAATTATTTGCGAATGTTTGGGCGAATTGTGTACCAGAATTCATCAATTCCAGGGAGGTTGTGCAACTGCACTTGTGTGAAAGGCACTATGTAAAGGAGCAACGCTTGATTCCTGACAAACAATCGGGTAAGAGCTCTTACTTTTTAAATGTTGTGGATTTTAATTAAATATTTTGTTTCTTAATTGTCATAGAAGAATCTATGACCCCAAAGAGGTTGAAATTCAGTCAAGGCCCGTGTCCACCTGTAAAATGCTTGGGTGTTACACTTTCTGATGCAGGAGCATCATGTAAAAGTTGTAATTTTCCTAAGTTTTCAATAGGTTCTAGCCTCTAGAGGATCCTAGAAAGTCCGCGTAGGGGGGTTTGTTTTGCCATATAATGTGACAGATTTGCCATTTTAGCATAAAGTTAGAGAAGTTGAGAAATTATTGGGACATCAGGGATTTGTTATCTAAACTTGGAGGATACTAATCTTCCTTTGTGATTTGAATTAATCACCAGTTTATTATATTCATAAAGCTGTTGAGTAAAGGATAAGGAGAGGAGGTTGGAGAGAGAAATTAAAAAACATGGCCAAGGCCTTGACGCCAAGAATGAGAAATCAAGCCAGAGAAATGATATGTATTAATTTGTTGATGATTAATTGAATGTATGAGGGATTGACAGGAAACTCCTGTAGGTTAATAGAATTTGCTCTCTGTCATGTATTCTATAGTGATTTTAAATGAACTATATTCTGTTTTTGTGCAAGGGAAAAAGAGCAGCTCTCTTTCAGCGTTGGGGTTTAAATTTCACGTCTTATTTGATAGTATTTAGTATGGATTCTCTGAAATTTTTTTGTGTAAATGATTGAGTGCAAACTTCAGCGATCTACTTAGTTTCCCATTCAGTTCACTGTATGGGAAATAGCATATTAATCTTCAGCAACATTTATGAATTTTTTGCTCTGTTCCAGTGATTGAACATAATTTGTGTGCTATGTTAATGATATTTCCAGCAATCAGGTTAATTAAATTTATGGTGATTTGCAACAGTCAAAAAGGGAATTTATACGTTGTGTTCTAGTAATCAAGTGTAAACTCAGGCGTATAATAGTTGAACACTGTCAATCAATTGATGTGGAACGAAGAACAGCAAACCGAACTTGTGCAAGAAGAGGGAATTGGATTGCATAGAAGTGCGCTCTGCTTCTAATTTACTGCTATGATAAGTTGATCCATTAGAGTGAATCAATCCATCACTTGAGAAGCTGTAATGTGCACACTCAAATCTTTAATGTAATGATTGAGTTGGAATGTATGTGCAGCGTTGGATAGACAATTGAGAACATGATAACATCAGGTGATTGAGAGGATTGTTCTAAATCTGAAGCGAAGATATCTGGTAATGTTTCCAATACTCTGTTTTCCAAACTTCTACAGGATCTGGGATCAAGCTGTTGTCAGACGATGTACTGTTAACTGCCACGCTTGAACTGTGAATTGCTAGGTCATTTTTAGGGTTCATTTAGAAATGCTTTTCTCTTTCGTTCTCTCCCGGGCCCTCTCCCTTGCGTTGGCTCTACGCTCAAGTTTTTCTTGGGGATTTATTAATCCCACAGATCTGGCGGTTATCAATCCGGAATCCCTTGATTGCTCAACATACACATTACTGTGTGTGACAGAGTTAATGCTTTCTCTGCAGCCTTTTTTGCTCAATGTTGGGGCCACTTTCTCCGCATTGCAAAGATATTGTGTACATTGCAAGTTATCAAAATAGAACAAAAGGGCCATTGATCATTTTCGTCTTCCCATTCCAATCCCAAATCGCTGGCGTCGAAGCAGGTATTAATAAGGCCTGAATCGTCGACAACTCCAGTTCCCGAGTCGTGTAGATAGTCGTGAAAATGAAAGAGTTCTGGTAATCCATCGATTGCAGACTGGGACTGATTAAGAAGCCATTCTACTGTTTACTGGGCTGGTCAAAGCCAAGCCTATGATGCAGCTCAAAAAACTTGCTGGCCGTCTCCGGTGATAATCTTATTCTTCGATCTCTTACTCCTTTTGAAGTCAATACTTTACTATGATTGTTATCGGAAGGACATGGAATCCGAGACGCGTCCATTCTGTGCCCTTCTTACTGGAATACAACCAGTCCACCTTAAAATATGAATGTAAAATTATTTTCATTGAAATAGCAAATGCTTTTATGTGAACCCTAGGAATAACATATGCTTTTTCTGTGAACCGTAGGAATGTAATCAATCATTCAAAACAAGTACTTATTTTAGCTGAGCCCACACACAGCCGGCCTTTTCAGAATCTCAGAAATAGAAAGGAATTATGTTTTAAGATATTGTTTCATGATCTGTCCCAACTTTCTTTTCCTGCAATCAAAGGAAGACAGACTGAACCTAACAAGGTAACTCTGGGGAACTTGTGTTTACCCCAGCACAGATCAAATCATGTATTGGGTTCAGAAAATCTTCATATCCAGCAGGATCTTACTATTTACAGAGCCTATTCATTCCTTTGAAATCCAAGATTAGAGAAGAGGAAGCCATCATGAGCTCACTTACCTTATTGATCCAAGAAGACGAGCGATTCAGACCCAAAATTATGTGACAGCCATGACTTACATGGAGAAGAGCAAACAACAAATGTAGCTTGCTGCCTGCAAAAAGAGTAAAAGCAGCGAAAAGTATCCACCTACTCTCTGGAGATTAGATTTTTAATTGGTCATGTTATCTATGAAGCCTTGGATTCATGCTTAGCGTCACTCCCGAAAAACTAAGCAAATCGATGGCGTCCTGAGAGGATTCGATCCAGAGTCTTCCTGTCCTGAAAGGTACGTACAACCAACAATCCGAGGAGGAAATGGGCGACAATGACTGCAATAATTATTCATATTCAAATACTCTGTTTTTTCCATTTATATGAATGCACTCTTCTACTCAATGATGTCGATGCCTGAAGGTACTGTTGGGGTTTGACTGATAATACAATTTGACAGAGAAAGTAAAATCCCGTGTGCATAGATAAAGGTCATAATCCCTTAGTAGGGCAAATGAAATAGGGTTGCGTTCTAGCCGAGTGACAATTTTTAAGTTGTGTCGAGTTGTTGACGAGACCTGAGAAAGATATTCATTATTAAACCTGAAATCGATGAGATGCAGCTGATCCGACTTGATTGTTGTAAGGGTTGGAGAATTGCAGGCTTGAATTTGACAAGGGGATAGATTGCAGGAGAACAATCTTGTAGTTGTAAAAGTGTTTTGTCATCGCTCACAGGATTCCTGTAATGCTTATTGGTTTCCTGTAAGTTAGATTCATTCTCTTAATTTGCAGGTTGCTATCAATTAATTATTTGAGAATGCAAATGTGCTCCATATTTGGGGTTTTTTTCCACACAGTCCTGTTAGATCTGCTAGCATTTAGTAATGCTATTGTTGATATTTGATAGCATTTGGGGTCGAGTATTGGGTGCATTCTATTGTGGATGTTTTAGCACGGAGATTTAGGTTATTGGAATATTGAAACTAACAAGTTTGGATTGAGCTCAGTCATATATTCAGATTGTAGATGAGACAGGTTTGGATTGAGCTTAGCCTCCCATGCACATCTAAATTTTTAATATTATTTTTATTGTGTTTCCGAGCAATGCATCTGCCATTATTCCTCAAATATTCCTCCCAAATTATGGACTGCGAACTTTGAGTTTGAAATAAAGTTAAGACTAATAATAAAAGATAAATCTAACATCAACCCATTATAACTTTTCCACAATAGATAATGAAAAGAAATTTCCTTGGAGTCTTCTGTAATTCAATTTCAAAAAAAGGTAATTCAATTTCCAAAAAATAATGCTATCTGGAGCGCTACTTTCCTCTACTCAGCAATCTCCCTATCAATAGAGTCCATATCGGCTCCAGCAGGCTTGGTGGAGGGTCAGCCAACTTTGGGAGGTCCCGAAGAAGCCTCTTTCTCCATGGCGCTCATGGTTGACAAGTGAAACCTTGTTCAAAACCCTGTGTGTCTCGAAACATCTTTTAAAAATGCAGTAATGGCATTCAAATGGAGTACTTAATAAAATATGTGAAAAAAAATACAATTCTTGTGTGGTTAGGAGGGATCCGCAAATAAATTGTGAGCAGGAAATACGGTATGGCATGAAAGGGATTTGCAAGAAAATTATGAGCATGAAATACAGAAAAGGAAACATAGGAATGCTTCAAATTAGAGTTTCCGCTTTGTCTTTACATGTGAAGCGATTCCATAATTATTATTTAAAAAGTCTAAGGTTTTATTTATTTAGTCTAAGCTTTTAAAAAGTCTAAGGTTTAGTGTTATGTGTATTAAGAATCTAGAGATTTAGTTTATTGGGGTTTAATTTTTTTTTTTAATATAAAAAAAATTTACACCTCGAGAAATTGTATCATCTCAATGCTTAATATATTTGGGTTTAAGATGTTTTTATTATGAGTCGACACGGAGTTTTTTAATTGATTTTTTATTTTTGATAAGTTATGAGTCCACATGGAAACGTAACGTGACAAATGTGACAACATCTCCTCATATTGGGTTGGAAGCACCGAGAGTAACAAACATGACAACATCTCCTCGTATTGGGTTGGAAGCACCTCGCTACTCTCAATGCTACAAATCTCAACATTGCAGGTGAAGCAAAAACATATAATTGTATGTTTCTCGTAGCATTGATCCTTTAACTGTTAAAAGGCCAAAGGCTAGAAGAATGGACACTATTTTTGGCAAATGTTTTGCCATAAGAACTACAAAGGGTACCACCTAAGACAAATGTAGGTTTCTCTAAACATTTGGTGCCAGAAGCAAAACGTGTCTGCGGTGTTAGAAAAAACACCATATATACAAGACAAAAAATTCTACTAGATTAAAAGCTAAGCATAGATTTACTTCTCCTTGCAATCTATGTAAGAGGAACCAACATCTCTGATTGGGACCCTAGATAAGTAGATATAATATTTATTTTAAGAAGATGGAGCTTAGCACATACAAATTTTTGGACATATAAAAAAGCAATGATGAACTGAGAGAGGGAGCATGGTTGGCTACTTAGCAATGGTGGTGCTGGCCTAATGAAGGAAGAAACCATTATATTGAGCAACATCGATGTAGGAATCATAGTTTTGCATGTCAGTGCTAACAACAAGCCAACCTCCAAACTATGCAACCTACCTTCATAATTATGCAAGCAGACAATGTGGTTGTGTTAGATGAAAAGCTATCATATGAAGGCTAACACGAGTTAGTTTTCATTCACTATGCAATGTTGTTAGAAGGAAAGCTAACCTGAGTTAAATTCCCTTCATGGTGCAATGTCTTTGATGACAATGTGGTTGTTTTAGATGGAAAGCTAACATATGAAGGCTAGCACGCATTAGATTTCATTCACCGTGCAATTTTGTTAGAATGAAAGCTAACCCGAGTTGGATTTCCTTCATGGTGGAGTGTATTTGATGGCAATGTGGTTGTGTTAGATGAAAATATATCATATGAAGGCTAACACGTGTTAGATTTCTTTCACCGTGTAATGTTATTAGAAGGAAAGCTAACCTGAGTTATATTTCCTTCATGGTGCAATGTCTTTGATGAAAATGTGGTTGTTTTAGATGGAAAGCTAACATATGAAGGCTAGCACGCATTAGCTTTCATTCACCGTGCAATGTTGTTAGAATGAAAGCTAACCCGAGTTGGATTTCCTTCATGGTGGAATGTATTTGATGGCAATGTGGTTGTGTTAGTTGAAAAGCTATCATATGAAGGCTAACACGTGTTAGTTTTCATTCACTATGCAATGTTGCTAGAATGAAAGCTAACCTGAGTTAGATTATCTTCATGGTGCAATGCCTTTGATGACAATGTGGTTGTTTTAGATGGAAAGCTAACATATGAAGGCTAGCACGCATTAGTTTTCATTCACTATGCAATGTTGTTAGAAGGAAAGCTAACCTGAGTTAAATTCCCTTCATGGTGCAATGTCTTTGATGACAATGTGGTTGTTTTAGATGGAAAGCTAACATTTTCTGTACAGAAGTAAAAAAACTTCTTGATATTCAAAGGATGAATCAAAGAATTTACAGTAAAGCCGAAAATGGCACATGTCAACCTATAAGCCAGTCAATACATGTCTTGTCCTTGACAATTAAGCATTCTACACTAAGCCGATACAATAAATGAAGGCTAGCATGCATTAGCTTTCATTCACTGTGCAATGTTGTTAGGATGAAAGCTAACCCGAGTTGGATTTCCTTCATGGTGGAATGTATTTGATGGAAATGTGGTTGTGTTAGATGAAAAGCTATCATATGAAGGCTAACACGCGTTAGTTTTCATTCACTATGCAATGTTGTTAGAAGGAAATGTAACGTGAGTTAGATTTCCTTCATGGTGCAATGCCTTTGATGACAATGTGGTTGTTTTAGATGGAAAGCTAACATATGAAGGCTAGCACGCATTAGCTTTCATTCACCATGCAATGTTGTTAGAATGAAAGCTAACCCGAGTTGGATTTCCCTCATGGTGGAATGTATTTGATGGCAATGTGGTTGTGTTAGATGAAAAGCTATCATATGAAGGCTAAAACACGTCAGCTTTCTTTCACCGTGTAATGTTATTAGAAGGAAAGCTAACCTGAGTCAAATTTCCTTCATGGTGCGATGTATTTGATGACAATGTGGTCGTGTTAGATGGAAAGTTGACATTGTTAACAATAAAATTAACACCTTTAGTCAAGTGACGGAAGAAGCGCATTTTTACCATGCACCTGCAGCAGGAAGACATGACACAAGTTCATGCAGAGATGAATCCTCTCTAAAAAATGCATTAATTGTGCTTAAATCATTCTAAATGGTGCAAAAAGCCTAAAAACTATGAAAAGTGGGTTTTCAAGCTAAAATAATCTAAATGGATTATCCCACACTCAAAAGAGAAACCTAAGGCACATTTCCCAATGCTATATAAGAAAGGCTTTGGGGCATGGTAAAGACACACAAAGGAAGAGCAAAGGAATGCTAAAGATTCTGAAGGAGGAGAAAAGGCTCAAATTCTTCAAAAGCAAGGGTGAAGGAAGGGAAGCTCATGTCAATGGAGGAAGGATTCATATCTAATGCCATGGTAAGGATGTACTTCTCCATTGTTCTACTATGAATAGATTCAAGTTTCTACCATCTATGAGTTTGAATTTAGCTTATCATGCATGAATTTAATTCTTAATAGTCTTTAGATCTTAACGAGTTTTGATTAATGAATCTAGATCTTTGGAAACTTGTGATAATCTTTTCATAATGCTGACGTAGAGACTCACCATATCTTAGAAAAATAGTCAAACTAGTGTAGACATGTCCCTGCACTAAACACTACTATTAGACATATGAAGGCTAACACGTGGTATCTTTCATTCACCGTGCAATGTTGTTAGAAGGAAAGCTAACCCGAGTTAGATTTCCTTCATGGTGCAATGCATTTGATGACAATGTGGTTGTGTTAGATGGAAAGCTAACATATAAAGGCTAACACGTGTTAGCTTCCATTCATTGTGCAATTTTGTTAGAAGGCTAAGGCTAATTTATACCTACAATGTAAGCCCGAGGTCAAAGAAGTAACAATGATTGTTGAATTTATTGGCAAGATGCTCAAAAATTGAGAATGAGAACAAAAGAATGATTGCATCATGGCTTGCAAATGAACAAGAGATACGAAAGTGGCAATGTTCTTGCAACATTGCCAACATGCTATTCAGAAATATGAAGATTACATCTTATAAGCTACATAATCGTTGGGACGAAATTGTTTGAAGCCTTATGAGAATATGGGTTCCTCAAACATTCACAATTATTTATAAAATAATGTAGATATAAATAGGTACCAAATGACAAGGCAGTTGTCAAATCCTCTGTCTATTATATGTATTGAAATGAAACCTTGCTCACGATAAAAGTTTCATTGCATGATCTACACAGATAATGGCAATAAACCAGTATCTTATAAGTTTATGTTTAGAGACCAAAACATAATACGAAAGAGATCAACTATTGTTTAAATCATGCACACATCCTAAAAGAAACTCTTTCCATCTCATCCAAGTTGATTGATCAACCAAAATGACTAATACCGTGCTTCTAGATGGGAACATGTTCACACAACCCATATACAATATGTATATAATATCTTGGACTGCAATAATCCATAATCCAACATATCATAACAGATGACAAAATATGTAATTCCCATATTTTGTTTTAATAATTTGAATATGGTTGTGAAACTCGTCAATGCCATATGTGTACAATATCTCAGAGAGCAAGAAAGAAAAGCACGTCATGAAACCCAAAACTTCAGCCACGGATAAGATAAAATTTACAGCAACTGAGAAGTAGTACACAACTCCCAACATATTGATGAATAGAAACCCATGCACTTCTTTCAAAGGGTTGAACTTGATCATAGTGAACCTAGTGAGCGCGACTGCGAGAGCACTAATCAAATATTGTTCAATGCATAACTCATTATCACCCATTTCTTTCCACCTTCCCACCTCCTATGTTGCTGCTTCTTCATAGCAATCTTCTTTTTCGACCTGCAATTTCCAATGGCCATAAATTAAGAAAAAACTTGCATATCAACCTTACAATATTAAACAATTACAACTTTAACCTTTATATTTAAACTGCCCTGGATTTTAAAATTCTCATGATGCAGGAAAAAACAATTGAAAGTTACATTAATTGGTCAACATATTCGAAACTTAAAATAAATCCATAATATTACGATTCAAAGGAAGCATTCTCGTATAATTAAACTCTGCAAATACATCGACTGCACCTTACCAGTGAATGTGAGGTCGGCCTTTATCTCCCCACAATAAGTCTTGTCTTACCAGTGAATGTGAGGCCCACTTCTATCTCCCCACAATAGGTCTTGTCTAGAAGGATGACGATGTAGGGAATCGAGGGTAGGTTTCCTTCCATGAATAATGCCTCCAATGGAACACTATGCACCACAATCCTGAATTATAAGAAATAAAATGAAGCTAAAATAACATTGTAAAAATATGGAAGAATGCAAGCTTTAAGAAAATGGCTGAGATTGCAATGATGGGGACTCGTATGCACCTTTCTTCTCCAACGAAGCCATCCGCGTTTGCAAGTATCGTTGTCCATTGTTTTTAAGGTAAGGTCGGTAACCCACTCGGATATACTGAAAATAAATTGCTCTTTCCATTCTGGATTGCTACCTCCACCTGCAATGCTCAGAGATCTTGATATATATATATATATATATATATATATATATATATATATATATATATATATATATATATATATATATATATATATATATATACAAACAAGATTTTTTAAAATCTCATCTTTCCACCAATATTCCAGGGGACTCGGTCATGATTAAAACCTCACTTTAAAATCTACCTTAAAAGGATGTTTTCACATAGATTAAGATAGCCTAGTAAATTGAATTTTGTTATTGTTTGAAAGGTATTTAAACCCTGAAGACCTATAAACAAATTCAAGAATGTTAAGTCCTCGCACCATGTACTAATGGAAGACCAAGGATACTTTTGGCACGTGCTAGTAGTAGATCAATTATGTTCTCAACAATAAATCTGATACATGTGCACACACTGCTCAAAACACATGAATGTGCACACCCACAGGATGCAACGCTGCTCTTCTATTGCTGAGTTCGGAAGTGGATGATGAGTACGGATATGTTGTTGCTGATCTTTTAAACTGACCTCTTTTGTTGTTGATTTTTGTTCCTAGTGTTCTTTTCATTAGAAATCCGGTGGAAGAAAAATTAGGCCTCAAATAAAGGAATGAAGCGTCAACGATTTGCTCAAGCCAGCTAAAGGCCATTCATTGCAGGAATTTAAGATCCCATTTATGGATCATTTTGTATTTGGGATGTCATGTGATATTTTGTTTAATGCATGCATCTTCGAATCCATAGATAGCCATGCCTACTTCTCTTAATTCGTGAGCCCTCTTCAAATCCCTTCGCCTTCTTTGCTCTTTGGGAAAATATAGCACACTGGGATATTGCACGCTGGACTTCACAAAATCATCTTTCAAACCATATAACTCAATAAAATAACATTTTTTTCTTTTTTTTTACAAAAACAGTTATAATTTGAATTAAAAAATTAAAAAAACTAGTTGCAATAGCACAGGACAAAATTACAAAATCAGCCTCAATGACCTAAATTCTATCTTCTAGAGACTAGATCTAAATCGAGATCAAAGTAAGAATAGAGAAACTCAAATCGATTACAAAGTGACATATTGAATGTTCTGCATGTTCCTCATTATCAGAATGTGATTATTGTGATGCAGTAGCGTCCAAAATCCTTTATATGCTTTATCAACAGATTGTTTAGCACTAATTTGTTCTTCATCTCCCCTGAAGACATTATGTGTCCAATGAAAGAGACTCAACATAATCGTCGATGCCTAATCCTTCCCATTCAACTTGTTTAGCGTAAGAACCCCCCCTAAATTTATATGTATAAAAAATGGGTGAATCCACATGATACACATAAAAGTGTGAAGGCTATTTTATCAATAATATAATATGTATATATAATTTTTTGGCGAATCTTTCACAGAATTATAAAATATTGTAAATTTTGGGCAAATCTTTCACAAAATTATAAAAACTTGTAAAAGTTTTGGCGAATATTTCATGGAATTAGAAAATATTGTGAAATCTTGGCGAATCTTACACTAAACTAAAAATCCGAGTGCGCTTATGTTATGACACCACACATGCCAAACATATTCCTCTGTTGTTGTTTTGAACTGAAAAAAAAAAAATAAAAAATTACGAGTGGGACTATGGAGTATGGAATGGATGTTGAAGGGTTGTTCACCTTGATTGGATTCCCCTAGTAGTTCCATTGGAAATACAGGTAAGTTTGGTTTGATGAAGGCTTAGAGACTTGTGGAAAAAATATGGAGAATTAAAACCATTGTCGTGTTGTGGCGTAAAATTGAAATTCAGTCGAGGTTGGTCTTTGGAAGACAACGCTTCACCAATCTCTTGAATTCTTGTTGTTACATGTCTTTTGACAAATTCTTGGTGTTTTGTTCTTTCTTATTTGTGGTTTCCTTAGTTCCTTCCATCCCTGGGTTTATTTCTTTATGTGCCATGTTCGTCAATTGAGACTCTATGCTTAAATAATATTTTAGGGTTGTGTCTCTAGATTGGTGGCTCAATATTTATCTCTAGCTTTGGGGTGTGATATATTTGGTTCAATCTCTATCTCAATGTTCCATCCCCTTTGTGGGGCAATGTTTTCATTGAGGTGTCTTCAAAGCTCTAGAGGTTTAGAACATGGATTTTTTTTGTGTCATGGGAAATGTCAAAGGGATAATCATGAAATTCAAATGATTTTTCATGGGCATGAGGATTACATTAGTGACAATAGGATTTCAATTTTTGAAATGACAACTACAATTCATATAAACGAGCATCAATACAGCTCCACTCTGCAAAATATATAGAAATAAAATTTTATTGTCTGCTGACATATGCCGGAACTGAAGAAAAAGACATCTAAAAGCTACTCTAACTCTATTGCAAGTAGGAGTGGTGAATAATCAACAAATATAAGAAGGATCTAACGTTGTTCTGAATTATCTGCCCCTTAACATCCACCTTTTTTCTTCTTAACATGTTTGTGACTTTGATATATTTTACTGAGCTTATAAGAACTAGAATCAACATTTCTAGAAGAGAAAAAAGAGATTCATAATTCTGTAATTGGAACTATTTAAACTCAAATGATGTTACATAAGCTCGTAATGTTGCATTGTTGAAACAACATTGATGGGGGGAACCAAAAGCAACCTCAAAATTTTGGCTTTTTCTTATATAATGCAACATATGTCGCTTAACTAACTTGTAAAGTATCGCATTTTCTAGCATTGCAAGTATAGGACAAACATTGAATGCACATCACTCAAGAGATGTTAAGTTAACTTTTAACATCCAACCAACATCACTCAAGTGACATTCTTAATGTACAACTTAATGTCTCTTAAGTGATCTTTGTTCAACATTTGTTTCATCGACTTAAGGTCCTTTAAGGGATGCCAATTCCATTTTTCATTAGAGGATAAAAACTCTATGGAACATCAAAAATTAAATGTTAAAACATGTGGAATATTCAACGCATCTTTATAGATGTTCAATTGGCATCGATCAATTTACTGGTTGACATTTACTTAATGCAAAAAAGCATCGAACTAGCATCAAATTTTCACCCCAAATGTTGTAGTTTTTCATAAGTTTGCATTAAAATGAATTAGGCTTACTCGATTATAATACCAATGCTTGAATATCTAGAATTACCACATGGGACAAGCTTGGATTTTGGAATTAAGGAACAATGTTTATGATCTGTAATAAGACTTTAATAGCTAAATGTCCATGCGAAGTGATAATGATCATTATTTGAGGCATAAATAATTTTATTTGAAAGATGTGTACATTGAAAGTAGAAAAATTCCATAAATAGTGGAGTCCTAAAAGGATATTATGATATTCCAAACATTTCCCCCAAACCTTTGGAGGACTAAGTTACGGGTGTGAGTGGCATGTGACTCATCTAGATCTAATATGCATACACCTCTATTTCCTTGTACCTTGTGGGATATGATTGCTAGTATGTCATGATGCACATGTTTTCTATTACAAGGAAATTAATTATTAATGATGGGCTCAAAGCTATAAACATATATTTCACAATACAAACAAGGATCGAGGTAACATTCTAAGAAATGATAAAAGCAAAAAATAGCCAAATATAAATGATTGTGAAATATTTTAAAATTCTATAATTAAAAATAGAATAAAAGTCATCAAACAATATCCTTTTTGAAATAATATTTAAATTACAATTTAAATTTAAAAAAAATCACAAATCACCATAATCAAAATTCTATTCATTTTATAACTATAACAAAGAAAGTTTTGACCATCCTTTAATCCATCCAAAATCTTTTAAAAACTAGAAGTAATATAAAAAAATCAATTAAAACTTTCCTATGATGTTACCTTTTAATTCCTTCATAGTTTTCAAAATTAAGTACCAAAAAACATTTGGTCAAATGCTTAAGAAAAATCCCCTTGGTCTTAATCCTTACATGGTGAGTTCTCTAATCACATGTCATCGTTACAATATAATGTTATGAACTTACCTTGTGATGGTTTAAACATAATTTGATGATATGAAATCGTCACATTTTATGGCATGATCGAGTGGTTGGAAAGATTTGAGTGCAAAGTCAATCACTCCCCATGGCTCAAACATAATTTGATTGTATGGTCATGTTTGAAAAGACTTGAGTGCAAAGTAAATGTTAAAATCACCAATACAATATATATGAAGTTTATATAATGGCACCATCGTTACCATATAATGACTCTAACTTACTATGTAATGACTCAAACGTAATTTGATTACTCATGTTAAAATTATCAATACATTTTATATAATGGCATTATAGTTATCATATAATGATTGAAATTTACTATATAATGACTCAAACATAATTTGATTGTACGATAGAGTGATTGGAAAAATTCTAGTGAAAAGTTAATTACCTTTTTCTCAAATCACACATGTTAAAATTATTTATACATTTTATTTCAAACAATGTTTTTTGGTTAATGTTCTACTAGCACAATCACTTAACTTATGGTTGGTGGATGATAGGTCACAATTTAAGTGTCACGAACAAGTAAATATGTTATTTGTTCTCCATGAGTACTTGTAATCACCCATTATCACCCGCCTTTTTTTAGTTTAATGGGAACTGCCTAGTATCCATCCATCAAATACTAGTTATTCGTGCATCAACTACCAGCTATTTCAAACGGGCAAGGCATGGCAGGCGGAGTGGGAGGCGCAAATGCAGATGGGCAAGGCAGGGCAGGCGGAGTGGGAGGCTTAAATGCAGATGCAGACGCAGACCTACCTTTTTCCTTTTGAATGAAATATTCAAGGTGGAGATCGAATCCATGGCTTCCATCTTTTATTGTTATTGTATGTACACCCTCTTCCTTTCAAACAATAAAATGCAACTGGATGTATGCGATGGATGTATGCAGAGGCATCCCCCTAGATTTAGATTTAGATTTGTAGATGTTTAGGTTTGTTCATAGATTTACAAAGAAGAGATATTACCTGATAAGTGGTTTTGATTTATGTTGGACACTTTCTTTTTGATAAATTGTTAATATCCATAGATGACCTCCTTCACTGTTTCAATCATATTTTAAGTGAAGTGTTTGACCCTGTAAAAATAATGTTTCCTACGGAAGGAAACGTCAAACTAGTTAGTTATTTTCAAGCTGTGAAGGTTTTTCTTTACCCTGGGAATTTTTTGTTATAAGAAGTCGTCACAGAAGGGAAAGCGTCCTCCAAGATGATTAGAGGACATATCTCTTGTTCGTAAGGCAGATCATTTTTGTGGAAGGATGGTTGACCTGTAATATACATAGCCACTGTGTACATCATAAGAGTCCAGAGGGGACACAAAGCTGGGACATACTGCTAGGCGGACCATGTGTAAACTGAAGAACTGGTGCACTGGAACATCAACAGTGCTGCTGACTGGTGTACCAGGGGTACTGATGAGATGCTGAATCAGAGTGACAAGGGGTACACTCACAATGGTATACTGAACTGGAACTGATCTGGAACTGAAACTGGGTACTCAAGGAAGCATGTAACTGGATGGCTTCCGAATACAAACGCCAACGCAGCCCGGACATCCACGGGAACATACAACTGGGCGTTCCGAAATGACTCACCAATGTGCTAGAGTCGGGGGAAATCCGGGGTCTTCGACTAAAAACTGATGGGATATAATCCTACGCGATCCTCAACGATGCGATCAAGGTGCTGAAGTCGAGCATGTGAGGAACAACCACTCAGAGAGGCAATGATGACTCCTCTCAGAATGGTCCGTAGGCACTTACCACAGATGGTGATAAGTCCAAGGCGTAGGGACCTCTGGGCCTATCCTCTGGAATAGAGGAGCTGTCGTTGACAGAGGGAGACCTGCAACTATCAAGGCAATGATGTTTCCTTGACAGGAGCGCGAGGTGGAGAACCGAAATGTGATAGTACTGATGGCAGGACTGACAAACTGTGGGGGAACAACTGGGCAAGTAGAGTGGGTGGACTCAAACTTCCTTTGTTCAGAGTATGATAATGGGAATGATCTGGCAGCATATGAAACTAACTGAGGGGAAAGGGATCATAGCTGTAGTGGATCGGGGATAGTGACTGGTCTGAGGGAGACTCAAGCTGATATAAAATGGCAGGAGACTGCAAAATACTCTGAACAAAGGCGACCTGATTGGGGGTGCTGCCGAGATGATCGATCATAGTGCCAGGAGGCACGGGAGGAGACTTCTTCATGGGTTAAGGGACTAGAAGAAGTTTGTGTAAAATGATACTGTCGTGTGGATTTTACGAGCCCAGGACAGTTCATGCTCGTGGTTGCTTTCAATTTTAAGGAGTCTGAAAGCGATAAGAAGACTCTGAAGTGATGGAATGGTACTGTCGTGTGGATTTTACGAGCCCAGGACAGCGCATGCTCGTGGTTGCTTTCAATTTTAGAGAGTCTGAAAGCAAATAAGAAAACTCCAGGGGGTTGCTTTTTCGTAGATTTAGTCTCCAAGGCCCAAAGAAGCATAAAAGGATGCAATGAAGAACTCTTCTAGCTGGTGTGACTAGAGTATTCCTTTTTCGTAATTAGTCTACCAGGTCCGGAAAAGGGTTAAACTTATACCAGATAGACGCCCTTTCAGGTACTTTAACGAGCATGAAAGGAAGCAAGATTGCTCGGCGATCTTTTCATTCTTTTAGGAGTCAGAAAAGAGCTTAACGGAAACTCCCTAAGTGCCTTTTTCGTAAAGGACTTGTCCGGCCCGAAAAAGGGATAAAATTATACCGAACAAAAGGAATGGCCAAGCAAGGAGGAAGTGTTCAATCAAGGACCAGTAATGATGACCAAGAACGAGGCTAGTGGGGAAAACTGGTGGGCCTCCTTGCGGGGTAGATGAAATGGTGGCAAAATAACGAAACATTTGCAGTATGACAGGAGTGAATGGCTCATGTAAAAATGTGGAACAATCCGATAGCAGCCGATGTGGCACGCAAACCGAGGCAGCAAGGTGTCAGGACACAATGTTGAAATTGTACCAAGTGAGAGTGAGAAATGTTCTCAAGCATCATCACAAGCTCAGAAAAATGAATCCGGCGATATAAAAAGTGTCAAAAACGGGTAACGGTCGTGTAGCACGCATACCGAGGCAACGAGGGCGTTTTGGAAAAATACCCGAAAAAGCGGGGGGTGAGAGCGAGAAATGATCTCAAGCATCATCACCAGCTCGGAAAAATGAATCCGATGATATAAAACATGCGAAAAATGGAGAACGGCCGATGTGGCACGCAAACCGAGGCGACTAGAGGCGTCTGAAAGAATACCCAAAAGATCGGGGGGTGAGAGCGAGAAATGATATCAAGCATCGTCACGGGTACGGAAATATGAATCCGACAGTGCAAATGGTGCGAAAAAATGGAGGGCATAATACTAGGTGTATCATGATGGCCCGCGGGGGCAGAATACTAGGTGTATAAAATCAAGTCAAATCTACAAGTGATATGTGACCTCAAAAATGGTTGAGATCACAAGTGTGAAAAAGTGAGCAGGGTTAATGACTTGCCCCCATGCTATGTGCATGGGGTTTGTGATTATGGATCACATATGTGTGGGTTTGAACAATGGGTTCATCGACGTGCTGAGATAGATGTGATGGGGAAGGTTCAAAATGATTGATCATGCCCCCTATCCCAGGGTCGAGGGAATCTATTATGCCCCTTGACTCAGAGGTGTCAAGGTCGTGCTCTATAATGGCAGGGTCAAGCCCGGGCATTTCGGTATAGGACCAGGCAAAGACATCACGGAATTCTCGGAAAAGGTTTATGTAGTCCTCAATCTCTTGTTTACTGCAGAATGCTCCTAAAGTGATGAGTTCAGGGGCACGTCCTGGGGCAGCGATATCAACTTGGATGATGGGTGAGATGTTGGCCATGTTACCTTCCTCGAAGGCGTCAGGAGCAGGAATAGGGTCCTTGAACCAGTCGAACTTGGTGGGGAGGAAGTCTTTGGACTCAACTATGAATTGGGTAGCTGTGCTAGAGGAGGATTCTTCTGGGATGAAATAGGAACGGTGGTGCATGTCATCCCAGGGGTAATCCGGGGCAGTAAGGGCCTCAAGAACTTCCTCATCAGTACGGAAAGTTTGCGTCGTAAAATCGGTTGACGAGGGGGTAGTGGTTGAGGAGATCATATAAATGGTGTTGACCTCCCCGGATGGGGGTGATATCGGGGGGTGAATCTCTTCAATAGTAGTTGGTGCCGTCTCAAGATCCGGATTGTTCATCTCATAGAGAGCCGCTCTGTAATCCGGGAGATCAGGACAATGATGTGAATAATGCCCGTAAATACCGCATATGGCGCAGGAGTGGTTGGTACGTAGGGACTTATCTTTAGGCTTGGGAGTGGGATTTAGTTCGACCGTTGGGATGTTAGGGTCATCGTCGAGCATCTGCATGTGCTTCTGCAATGCTGGTAACTGTGGGCATTGGTGGGTCGCATGGCCCAACTCGTCGCACAGCGAGCATTTGGGAGGAGCACGAAATACTGGAGGGTTTTTTACTGTCTTTGGAGGTGGTACAGCAGTGTAAGGTTGTGGAACTTTGCCCCCAGTGGGTTTGGGAGTAGGAGGGGGAGTCATGGAGGACGAAGGGGTAGAGACACCGGGAGGTGGCTGAGTGGTAGTAGCCATGGGTTGCACCGGTTGGAGGACGACATCTGGTGTCGGCGGGCGAACGGGAGGTGAAAGATACCATACAGGTAATCCCAAGGTTAACCCAGGGAGACTAAGGGTAGCCATGACTGGGGCGCTTACTACTCCCGATGGAGGAACTAGAAAGGGGATCGTATGGATAGGTGTAACACCAATGTGGCTAGGTACCAATGGTGGTTTAGGCAACAAGGGTGGTTGATTGTTAGGTGGTTGGTTGTCGTGGGACAAGGTACATAAGTCAGACACTTCGGGCGTAGATGACGGGGGAGGAATGGATTGAAAAGTGGAGGTCATCGGCACGTCTGAGTAGACTCCAGGCCTCGTAGAGGAAACAAACGAGGTGGGGGCACGAGAAACAGGTTGTTCAACCATGGGGAGGACATTTTTAGGTGCCGCGGGAGCACTGGGATCATAGTAGGTGAGCTGGTCAACTTTAACCACGCGTCCCTCATGGGGGAACATCATGGTGCAAAAGACAGAAGAGGCAACTGCCCGCATGGCATACATGTAGCTGCGGCCAAGTAAAAGGTTATAATCCAATTGGGCATTGATTACCTCAATGTCAATGAGTACAGTTTTGCCACCTAACTGGACGGGGACATTGGCTAGGAGGCCTTGAGGCTGAGCCGAACGACCGTCATAGGCGCGTAATGCAGTGGTGGACTGCTGGAGAGGAGGGGATCCCAGATTCTGCCATACGAATGTAGACATAACGCATGTGGAGGCACCCTCATCGATGATGCACCGATGGATGACAAGATTCCTAACGGAGACAGTAACTTGGAATGCTAAGCTGGAAGGTAGGCGTGGTTCAGACTGGTCTAAATCAAATGCCATCAAATTCGAATCATTTGGGTCAATCCCCCCAATGGCGGAGAGTAAAGTCTTGCGCTGAGAAGGGCAGGTCTTCAAGACTTCTAACGCAGACATGGCTGCCGGAGATTGGGCTAGGTCGTCTACAATGTTGTAGTTTGACGCAGCGCGCGCATTGGGGTTATTGTTGATACGGCGAAGTGGGAAACGAGGGGCTTTTGCAGCGCCATCTATGGGAGGTGGAGGTATACGTAACGCCTGATCGGTGGGATGAGCGTTAGTAGGTTTATCCGTGGGAGGGGCTTCAGAGGTGGAGCCATATTGGTTCCGACGGGTCTGGAGGTTGACATCAGCCGATGACATCATCAGCAGGTGATGGGTACCTGAGTCAAACATGGGTTGATCAGGAGCAGCGTAAGTGATCTGTTGTTGTTGGGGTGCGCTGGCTTGAGGGGGAGCCAACGGCCGAGTGTTTACTATGCCTTGGGTCGGTAAGGGGTTTTGCAGCACCAAAGGGGGTTGTTGAGGTTGGGGGGGGTTGGGCGGTGCTTGGGGAGCCGCATGCCCTTGGCGATGGGCCTCATCAACCCAGAGTTGCCGAGCTCGCTCCAAGTGTGGGCAAGCATGTGTATAGTGGCCGTATACCCCGCAGATAGAACACGGATGGTTTGTTCACAAATTGGGGTTTTTAGCCTGCTTGGGCGGGCGATCAGGGTTTTGATTAGCGGGGGCCGCATTGTTGTTGTCGGGGGGATTAGCCGGTTGACCAGCTTGGTCTGCAGGTTGGTTGTTCCCACGATTACGGCCTTTGCCGCGGTTCTGTTGGCCCTGGTTTCGTTGGTTAGTCTGGTTTTGCTGCGGGTTCTGTTGGGCGTAAACTTGCCCTTGGGCAGCAGGTGGATTTTGAGGTTGCGCAGGTGCTGGAGCAGGCTGCGGTGGATGGTATGCAGGTTGAGCCTGAGCAGGTGCAGCAACTTGAGGGGGTTGCTGATATGGCTGCGGAGCAGGTTGTGGGTTTCCCGCAGGGGCTGCCTGTGGCGGATAATAAGCGGGTTGGGCTTGTGAAGGCGCAGGGGCTGGGGCAGCCTGCTGATGGTAGTAAGGCTGAGGTGCGACTGGGGAAGCATAAGCAGGAGTCGCATAACCGAAGCATTGAGGTGGACATGAGGGTCCATGGGAATGGTGGTGATATGTCATGGGAGCATACGAGTTGGTTGCTCCGGACTGTGAGGTAGCCCGCGACAGGTCGGGGCCAGGGGTAGGTCGTGTAATAGAAAATGGTTGGGGATGCGAAGAGACACGGCCAATGATACCGTCTGCAGCGTGGGATGCCCCCGGCGCATCGTGCTGGGAGGACTCGCCGCGAGGGGCGTCAGGTATAATGGTATAAAGGTAACCCGATTGGGCGTAAATGAGGTCGAACTGTTGGGCCTTAAGGATGGCTTCTTCTTCAGACTGGGGTCTTTCTGAGGCCACATCCTTAGCAATAACAGGGAGAAGGGATTTGAGGAACCAATCTAGGAAGATACGGTCGTCTAGTTTGATCTTGCATAAGCTACGGCGTCGATGCCACTCATGGATGTGGTCCGTGATATGGGTAGCCGTGTTTTGTCTACAAGATAGAAGGATCTCAACGCCCGCGTCATAGCGGACAGGCAACTGGAAGAACTGCAGGAAGGTCGAGGCAAGGGAAGCAAAGGTGGCATGGGTCCCATGAGGTTGCTCGATATACCACTTGGCTGCAGAGCCAGTGAAGGTGCGCTGTAAGAGACGGAGGCGAACAGAGTCATCCACGATGGAGTTAGAGGAACACCATAGGTGGAAAGACATAATATGGTTTTGTGGGTCCTCACCGGCCTTACCCTCGAACTTAGGGATATCAGAGGGGAGCTTGGTAGGCATATGAGGCCACGTAGGGTCGTGTCGAATAGGATCGTTGGTCAATCTGGCCAGGTCAGGTAGGTTGAGGCTTGCCATAAATGGCAAACTGGAAGAAGGATGTAACACAGTAGTGGGTTGGACCAAGTTGGGGCCAGTGCCCCCAAGTGGAGGGACAAGATTTGGGGTGGTGCCCCCAAGTGGGGGAACTGAGGTAGTGGAGGATGGTCCAGCACCACCATGGGTAGTGTGAGCCACTGATGTAGTGGGGATAGGTATTCCCGCTGCGGGAATAGGTACCGTGAGGGGAACGGTAGATGGGGGCCCCATGGAGGGCATACCCAAAACAGGTGTAGTGACTGGTGTAGTGGTGGATGTGCCACCAATGGTCCCTATAACAAACGGAGTGGAAGTCGTGCCAGCCATGGGGCTAGTAGGGGCAGTATAAATAGGGTTCTCAGACTCTTCGTCAGAATCGGAGGTAAAGTAAGGGGCGTCACTATCTGGTGATGGAGTCCTACGTCGTTGACGAGTGGAGTCAAGTGACAAGGCTCTAGACCTGTGGTGAATGGTATCAACAGATGATGATCGGAATCTATGACGAGTGGTGTCAAGAGAACCGTGCTGTGGGGGCTCGCCCCTGAGGCGCCGAGAATGTCTCGGGGACTCAATGGTGACAGATGGTGTCAAATCTCTGTGGGTTGAGGTGAGTAAAAAACAGCTCAAAAACCCTAATGCAACCGAGTGTGCAGAAGGAGAGCTAAAAAGCAAGGCACTCAGGCCAACAACCAACTCAAAACACCCACTGCAGCAGCTGTGCTACAATAGGTGGAGTAACAACAAAGATGGTCAGAATACCAACAAGCAGCAGGTTTCCTAGAAAATGAAAAATGGTGGACTCACTAGACCGAAGGGAGGTAAAGGAGCATTCAAACACCTAACTAAAAGTATTCTGACTCAACTAAATATATCCTCTGCAAGGTGATGAAATCCAAGTCAGACAATATGAGTAGGAAATCCAAGTGGCTATGATATCCCCCTACCGGGAGGGACACCGGGTAGTCAATCCTAGAAGAATGGCAACTAAGATACCCCGTTCATGACACGTCCAGAAAGGTGAATCTGCCGTTTAGTTCGTTGACCGCAATACCCCTATACAGGGATATCCCGCGAACCGCGAAAGGTAGCCCTTTGGTTACTGAATGGAGTGCGGTATTCCACTCAGGCCTCCGGAACCAGTCTCCCGACTTCAACCCTCCTAAGGGAGAGGCCCTCTGATAAACTGGTCGTGACCGTGCCAAAAAGTACTAGGGGATTTTGGTTCCCTATTTGGACAACAACTATGTCTCAAGTGTAAGTGATCGAGGGGTGTTATTGGAAGCCTATCCCCCCGACCCTACCTAACTACAATGATTCTTTTGTGTTCCCCAAGTGGGGTTAGAATGTTGGTTTAGTTAGGTACTTTTTAAGGCTCACTTGATTTATGTGACAGAGTGTGTGCTCGTGAGGTGATGAACCCAAAAATAGAAGTGCCACAAGGGGGGCAACTTCCAACTATCAATAAGACTGAAATTGAAAGTTTAACTTGCAAAATGTTCTGAATTAAAAATACTGAAATTTTAAAAGAATTCTGTAAAGGAACAGAAATTATGTTGCAGAAAGGTTGTAAGGAAGTGAGGCTGCAGGTGGGACAGAGGGCTGTTCAGATGCAGAAAATATTGCAGCAAAAGGGGCTGGGTTCAAAACAGGAAAAATGCAGAAAACAGACCGCGGGTATGTGGCGAATCGGAACAGGCAGACCGCGGGTTTGAGGAAAACAGACGCGGTCAGGTCGCGGCTTTCGGGCCAACAGGCGCAGTCGGGACGCAGGAAACGGGGAAAAAGGCACAGTCGGGTCGCGGCAAAAGGGCTAACAGACGCAGTCGGGACGCACGAAAGAGGCAGAGAGCCGCAGTCGGGACGCGGGAAAATGGCCGACAGGCGCAGTCAGATCGCGGAAAACAGGATGATTAGCCGCAGTCGGATCGCAGGTAACAGACTTGAATCCGCCGGCAGAGCGTCGGAAACAGTCTGAGAGCTGCGGTCGGGTCGCAGGTAAAGGCCTGAAAGGCGCGGTCGGGACGCGACTGCAGAGGGAAAAGACGCGGTGTGCGGCGGCCGAAAGGGATAGCCGAAAGTGAAAAAATTTTAAAACGGAAACCAGAAATTCACAATCTAGGGGAGTCGCCAAAACTGTAGCTAGGGTTTTACCCCTAGCTTGTGCAAATGAGCACCTACTAAGGAGAATGGACTCCTTAGTAGCAGTTCAGTAAATGTAAATAATTAAGTTAAAATAGAAATGTAAAAACTACTCTAACATATGCATAATACATAAACAACAAATTTAAATAATGGGTTTGTATTGATATTACCTCCAATGTGGAGGTTGATGAAGCTCCTTGCAATGTCCAAAAGAGTTGCTCCAAGCTCCAATGTGCTCCTTCTCTTTCTCCAATGGTGGGAATGGGCTAAAAGTGGCTCTCAAGGTGAAAGTAGTTCAATGGTGAACTAGGGTTTCGAGAGAGATTTTGGCAGAGTAAGGGTGCTTGTGATTGTGGATATGGAATAAGGGATCTCCATCACCTATTTATAGTTTTTTTGGTGGTGGAGTGCTGACCCATGGTTTTGGGTAACACATGGTTTTGGGCAGCTGTATAGGGTTTTTTCCTCCTTTTCCTCATTATTTTATATTTTTTATTCCCTTTTTAGGGGATTTTTGCTATTTTTGGAGGAAAAGGGGGTTTTTTAGCCTTTTTTAGGCTATTTTGAGGGTTTTGTGGCCTTTTGGAGGCATTTTAGGCCATTTGGAGGCTTTTTAATGGGATTTTTTGGGATTTCAATGGAAATATGGTAGGAAAATGGACAAATGAGCCATATAATGTGGTAGATGAGGTAGTGTGCACTTTTTGGGTGTTAACAACTGGGTGGGTGGATTTAACTGTTTGACATTAACATACATCTATCTCCAGCTTGGATCTCACATTTATACACACTTTGATTTCCCCTTGTATAATAGTTATAGTTAATGTGTTGGTTAAAGACTGCCATCTTATAATAGTTATAGTTAATGGGTGGGTTTGGATCTATTCATGCCCAAAGTGGATAGATTAACAAGCTATTTTCAGTTAGTTTTAAGGTTTGGATCTGTTTTCAATTAATTCATATGGTTTTAAAGTAATATTTACTTTGCAGCCTTGCTTATTGTAGCAATAAAATGTAGTGGGTTTATATGGATCTATTCTAACAACTTAATTTGTCTTTTTTAGAAAAGATAATGTTGGTTCAAGGATTCAATTCAAGTGGTTTTAAATCAACATTTATGTTACTTGGGTCTACATTTTCCATATTTCATAATGAATGTCTTTGTATGTAATAATTCACATCCTCCATGTTAGCAGGCTTTTTGTTGTCCAATTTCCATGGCTTCAATCCATGGAAACCTTGAGTTGCAGGACTGTATAGGTGTTGTGTTGTATTTTTTTGGCAATAGGATGCTATAATCTCCTATTATACTCTTCTTTCTGGAATAAACAGTGGTCTTAATGTTTGGATCTATTAAGGCCCAAGAGGATAAAACCAGCGAGTACATGGATGATCTATTTTAACAATTTAATTTTCATCTTCTATTAATTTGAAAAATAATTTCATATAGTTTTAAATTAACATTTACATTGTTTACATTAATGTAATGGGTTTATGCTTTCCATAGGTTGTGTTGGGAATGTTTTGTTAGCTCATGGAAAGTTGGGAATGGTTGGGAACGCTTGTTGCATCATATTCTCTTCTTTCCTACTAAATAGTTCACAAATTTAAATTTATGGTTGGTTGAGAAGCATAGGTTGATTTGCATTTTTTGTTATTGTTTTATTTTGTTTTTGTTTCTAATAATTTCAAGCATTTTTTTAACTTTCCCAAGTATGATGATGTCGGGATGGTTCTTGTTTAATGGAGCATTGACATTGTGTGAAGTGGATCGACGAAGATGAGATGAGCTCTTGGTTGTGTTATTTGAGATGGTGTGGACAAAAGATGAGTTGTTAGTGGGATGTTTGATATTGAAATCAAAATCGTCATATTAACTAAAGCAAGATGAGGATGAAGTAGAGTATATATGATTCATTTTCGTGCATGTATAGTTTCCTTTTATTGCAATTTTGTTTAATGTTTTCTTTATAATTGCAGTCACCATGAACACACCATAAATGACCAGATCAATAAAGAAGGTGCATAACGAAAACGATATTATTATGGAAGGGTAAATCAATAGTCTAGCATCGTTCACTACAATTAACCATCGTTGGTCATTGTTAATCGTGGTTATCCACAATCAACCACGTTTAACCAAATCAACCATAGTCAAACATATTCAAGCAACGTTGACCAAAACCAAAGATGGTAAACTGTGGTTGATTGAAGCCAATCATAATCAACCATGGACAGCCAAATTAAACATAATCAAACATGGTTAGGCATAATAGACAATAGTCAAACCTAGTGAACCATGGAATTATAAGTGGTTGATATACGTCGGTCGATGCCAATAGTTAAAAATTTTGAAAATTACATTGTTCCACATATGCCAACCATAATAAATATGTAGTTGTTGGTTATAAATAAGAAATATTGAAATATATGGATTTTTTAAATAAAAATTAACATGTAGCGCTTCTCACTTACAATGTTTTTATTAAACTCTCGAAAGTCGAACATGAATCCATAGCCTTCATACGAAGATCTTATCCATTACCTCCCACACTACCAATCCTCTTCGACACCATTTTTTTCCTTTTTCGATATGTTTTATGTCCATCTGTCTGGTTTCTCTAAGGATTCTTTCTTTCTTGTTTATTTCATATGGCCTTTCACAAGCATATTCAACGTCGGTGCGAATAGTTGTAGATCTATCATTGACTTAGCCTAACTCAACCAATGATTGGTATTCAGCGTTGAAGGCAATTATTAGGGCGATTGTTGGAACTAAAATTGACTGGATTCATACTTCGACACTGAACAATTCCATGTTTCATACAAATGAAGTATCCTAACAAGGAACAGACCCAAATCCCACCATAGCTAACAACCACATGGTTTGAAAATGACCGGAAGAAATTTGATTTGAGCCATGAATACCCATCTCTTCAACATCAATACATTCAACACTCTTTAAACAACTAAAGTGTGGGAGAGGTACAAGAGGGCGGGGAGGATTTATGGCATTCCCCTTGAACTACTCCAAAGGACTTTTTCATATCCACGCCAATCCATACCATGCAAACACTTTTGTTGTGTTGAGATATTGTAACTTCAAAGAATATTATATTTGTACTTTATTATTCTGGAGATGTTTCATTCCTCCTTGAAGATCTTATTGTATATCCGGAGATGTTTATTTCTCCATCAGATTGTGGCAACTTGGGTTATTAGACTTCCCTAGTGGGGGTCGGCCCTGTATATGTTATGTGGGTCAAAGGGTTATTAGACCACCCTAGAGGGGTCGGCCCAGTCAGTTGTAGTGGGGTATTTAACCCATTTGTTAAATACGAGCCTACATGTCTTGTGTAAAAGACAAGTCGGAGTAGTGTATAAATAGAGGAGGTGTATTCCTCATTTGATACACACTCACTCACTTGAGAGTAGCGCACTTGTGGAGGAGAGGTCTGCTATGGTGGAGGAGGAGATCATGTCTTTGGTTTGCATCTTTGTATATTGCTGGTCATCTATATTGAGGAAGCTTTACTGGGTTTTCTACCCCATGAGGGTTTCCCAGGATAAATTTGTGTCTCTTGTGTTTATGCTGTGCTTGTTGTTTCTTCAGTGATCCTATATATGCTATTATTGTGAAATGGAATGTAATGCTGCTATTTTCTGTCTAATCATATTAAATCTTAACATGGTATCAGAGCTAACCTGAAGGAAAGCAAGGTATGGCACTTACGACACTTGCTTTACTTAAGACAATTTGAAGGTTAGGGTTTTATATAGCAAAAACCAGTCATCGTGGAACTTTCACCATAAATCCATTTTGGCGAAGTTTCAGGATCTGAAACATTTACAGGTCGTAGATAACATCTCCAGGTATCTTGTATCCAAAGGGCACCCTCAGATTCGTTGTACTTTGTAAGTTATGATCAGTACAAGTTAGGGTTTCTGCCTCTTCCAGATCTCAGTCAAAATCAGGTGACCTAGGAAAAAAAGTCATAACTTGGGCTAAGAAGCTCCAAATGAAATTTTGTAAAAAGTGACAGGTAGTACACAGACTGTACTATCTCAGGAAAGTTTTTCAGAGACCGAAGTTGAACCAGTGACACGGGGCACGCCGTACAAGTTTGCTCTCCTGTTTTATCCCATAAACAGGTCACGTTGCGACACTTGGCATAACTCTCTCTCAGAAAATCCAATTGAGGTCAGACCTATCAAGATGGAAAGATGACAGGTCAGGCTACTGCAGAAAACGTTTTCAGACCCTGTGGAGCGAAAATTTTGGAGTTATAGTAGAAACAATCAGGTACATATTTATGTCAAAACAGAATTATTTTTGGAGCACCTTTATTCATGGCTTCTGGAATTTAGGGTTTCGGAGAAAGTTAGAATTTTTGGAATCGGAATCCACGGCTGAATGCTACTCAGGAAAATCGAAATTTAGAGACCAAGATCGAATTTTTTGGTTGGGTAGAAGACCGGGCTTGATCAAACCCTAGTTCGGGATTTTGATCGGAAAGATGGAAAATTAGGGCTTCAGCAAAAGTTGGAATTTTTTAAGTCTATAACCACGACTGGAAGCTCCTCAGAAAAATAAGAGTTTAGAACCTTGGATCGAACCTTTTGATTGGGCAGAAGGGTGGGCTTCATCAAACCCTAGTTTGGGTTCCTGTCCAGAAGATCCAGAAGTTTCGAAGGAAATTTTGAGGGGTCAAATTTTGGAGATTTCCAAATTGAAGTATGCTAGTTTGATCAACTCAGCAAGACACATCCTTCCATCCATTCAAAAGTGTGAAAGTCAAAGATTGAATTTTTAGGGTTTCTCTAGCAAACCCTAATCAAGCTCCAGATCAAGTTTCAGGGGGAGTTGAGGCTAAGGCCTTGCATAAGAAGACTACAAGAAGTCTCGACAGGTATGACTTAAGGAGGTTCAGGTATGTCTTGAAATCTGATTCTTGATTAAGTTCATAATGTGTTTGTCTTCATGTTATTTATTTCTTACAATCTTGATTAATGTTAGAATTGTCTTATCACCCTAGTAACAGTATGAATGCATATGAATGATCGAAGACATTCATTGATTAGGGTTATATGATTGTACTTATGCATTATGGTGTTGTGTGAGGTTGATGTTGTCTACTAACAAGATACATGTACATCACAAAAGACAAATCAAGTTCCATGACCATGGCATCATGAAGACAAAGACTCAACCAGGTATGTATGACTTTGATATATTATGCTTAACTTATGAGACATGCAGGTTCTAGCTCAGGATCTCTAAATCATTGAAGAGATTGTTTAGGTATGTTGTACATAACTAAGAAGGGATACTAATCCAGGTATGTTTTTCTATGTCAAGTTAGAATCTTACCTTGTGTTAGGATCCCATATATGAGTATACTTGGTATGATTGGTTATGCTTATTCATAAAGTTAGTAATCAAGGGTTTATGCATGTTATGTCTCTTATCTTGATGATTTAACAAACCAGAAGAGTACTATGATCAAACAAGAATATGCATGAGTAAAAGAAGACTTCCTTGAAACCCTGAATACTAATGATCATGACTATACATATTCAAAGATTATTTAGAATTATAATGTTTTGATAATGTTTATAATATACTAATGAATGTATGTTTGTGTATGAGATCATGAGGATGACACTAGTGCACACTTGAGCATGCACAATGGTACAGAATGAATAGAAGTTCAAAGACATATAGAAGATCAAGCTGGAGGCAACCACACAAACATAAAAGATAAGTATTTGAGTTGTTATTTGAAATAGTAAATGATATTGTCTGTAATAGGTTGTATGCATATTTGTATTCCCATAATATATCATGCTGAGTGTAAACATTCATAGAGCATTGAAACAGTATACTACTAATATGCATATGATTTGTAAGTTGGACAAACATTCCATTATTGCTTGTCTAGAATGAAACCTCTTTGCTGACATGCTGAGAGCTGTGCACACTCTCGATAGTATGTTCTGGTAGAGATGGAAGGCATTTAGATAGCCACTGTATGCATACAGGATATGGAAAAGTGTTGTGCCAAAGTATTGGTCAAAATAATTGCATAACTATGTAAATGATATATGTATGCATAATAGGTTATCATGTCAATATGATTTGATGATTATGAAGTATTACTAATCATGTACTTAATTTTGAATTGTAGGAAAGATCATGATGAATGATGAACACTGAACAAGCGATGGATGTTCAACAAAAGGATTTACAAATCAAACACACTATAGAAGGCTTGTGGCTAGAAGATTCTCTTAGAAAGAGGAAGAGAATCATATTGAGATGTTTTGCTCCAAGTGGCTAGATAAGACCATTCTCTTAATGGTGTAATTAAAGAAGAAATGTGAATCAGGTTCTGTATGGATTCCCAGGATCGATAATCAATTGATGAGCTTAATGATCACCATGGGTGATGTGGATCTCAACCTTTGCTACAAGGTTGAATATGGTTTCTATACACAGATGACATAGATGCAAGAAGGAACTCACCACAGAGTTCGAATGATATTGAGGCTCATATCATTAGACCCATCTAACGAGAGATGTCACAGATAGATATGCAGAAGATCATTCAATGCAGAGTGTGAATGATGTTCAGTCAAAAGGGGAGAATTGACAGTTTCTTGATAAGCTTGGGCTTTACCAAAAGTAAAGTTGTTCCTAACCTTTACCTTAAGGTTATGGATGATGAACCTATCATACCATTATTGTATGACTATGATCTCTTTTTGACAAGGAATGAGAAACAGATCATGAAAAGAAAGAAGAAGATGGTTGCATAAATGAAAATGAAAAATCTCAGATTGATGCATTACTTCCTAGGTCTGGAAGTATGGCAAGGCTCAGAAGGAATCTTTCTCAACCAGGGAAAGTATGCTGAGAAATATTAAAAGGACTTGATGTGTTGGAATGGCCACTCTTGAAGTTTTTAGCAGATGACTCATCAGAGTTAGTGAATAGAACTCTGTACAGACAAAATATTGAGTCATTGATGTGTCTAACAAATACTAGGTCAGATATATGCTTTGCTGTGAACACCTTGTGTCAGTATCTAGTGGAAACCAGATGTGTTCACTTGTTAGTTGCAAAGCATGTGATGAGGTACCTAAAGGATACGATAGACTTTGATCTATGCTATTTTGGAGATCATGACTTCAGATGGCTACACAGATGTTGATTGAGAAAAAGGTGTATCAGACAGGTAGAGCACATCAAGAGTATGTTATTGTCTGGGATCAACCATGATCTTGTGGTTTAGCAGGAAGTAGTCTAGTGTGGCTCTCAGCACAAGCGGAATATATGGCTAGTTGCTCTGCTAGTTGTGAAGCAGTATGGCTTCTGGATTGTTTGACTTAGAGATAGACCCAACTGTGATCCTATGTAACAAACAGAGTTGTATCAAGATGGCAGAGAATCCAGTGTTCCATGATATGGCGCAGAAAGGAACTATAAAGTTCAAATTTGTAACAAGTTGCCGATGTACTAACCAAACCTCTACTTCAAGTAAAGTTTGATTATTTTCTGAGACAAGCTTGGTAGGACCCTCCTCGAGAGGGGGAGTGATGTGGTCACTTATGATGAGATTTCCTACATCGACAGTGAGGTTGATGATGTGGATACCTATATTGGTGATGCCGACAGAGAGGTTGGTGGATGGTCCTTAGACAGGGTCTAAGTTGACGAGGGGATTGCATCATCCTTGAACACATGTTCTAGATTGATCCGTAGACGTATATCTTCGAGAATGAAGTCCTTAGTGGAAATGTGGGGATTGGATCATCCCTGGACTTCAGTCCTAAAGAGAGCCGTAGACGTATGTCTCCTAGAATGAAGTCCCTAGTGGACAGGTGGGGATTGTATCATCCCTGGACTTCTGTCCTAAACAGAACCGTAGACAGATGTCTTCGAGAATGTGGTTCCTATTGGACAAGGGGATTGTATCATCCCTGGACACATGTCCTAAAAGAGACACGTAGACATATGTCTCCGAGAAAGTGGTCCCTAGTGGATGTGATAGGACTGCATCGTCCCTGAGCGTTTGGTTCAAAATGTATGTACGTGATAGGATTGCTGTTGAGATATTGTAACTTCAAAGAATATTATATTTGTACTTTATTATTCCGGAGATGTTTCATTCCTCCGTGAAGATCTTATTGTATATCCGGAGATGTTTATTCCTCCGTCGGAATGTGGTAACTCGGGTTATTAGACTTCCCTAGTAGGGGTCGGCCCTGTATGTGTTATGTGGGTCAAAGGGTTATTAGACCACCCTAGAGGGGTCGGCCCAGTTAGTTGTAGTGGGGTATTTAACCTATTGGTTAAATACGAGCCTACGTGTACTTGTGTAAAATACATATCAGAGTAGTGTATAAATAGAGGAGGTGTGTTCCTCATTATACACACTCACTCACTTGAGAAAGGCGCATTTGTGGAGGAGAGGTCTGCTATGGAGGAGAAGGAGCTTATGCTCAGGGTTTGCATCTTTGTATATTGTTGGTCATCTATATTGAGGAAGCTTTGCTGGGTTTTCTACCCCATGAGGGTTTCCCAGAATAAATCTCTGTCTCTTGTGTTTATGCTATGCTTGTTATTTCTTCAGTGATCCTGTATATGCTATTATTGTGAAATGGAATGTAATGCTGCTATTTTCTGTCTTAGCATATTGAATTTTAACATGGTATCAGAGCTAACCTGAAGGAAGACAAGGTATGGCACTAAAGACACTTGCTTTACTTACGACAATTTGAAGGTTAGGGTTTTACATAGCAAAAACCAGTCATCGTAGTACTTTCGCTATAAATCCGTTTTGGCGAAGTTTTCGGATCTGAAATTGTTACAGGACGAAGATAAAATCTCCAGGTACCTTGTGTCCAAAGGACAACCTCTAATTCGTTGTACTTTGTGATTTATGATCTGTACAATATAGGGTTTCTGCCTCTTCCAGATCTGAGTCAAAATCAGGTGACCTTGGGAAAAAGGTCATATCTTGGGCTAGGAAGCTGCAAATGAAATTTCGTAAAAAGTGACAGGTAGTACACAGTCTGCACTATCTCAGAAAACTTTTTCAAAGGCCGAAGTTGAACCAGTGACACGTGGCACTCCGTAAAAGTGCGCTCTCCTGTATTATCCCATAAACAGGTCACGTTGCGACACTTGGCATAACTCTCTCTCAGAAAATCCAATTGAGGTCAGACCTGTCAGGATGGAAAGATAACAGGCCGATATATCTCAGAAAACGTTTTCAGAGGCCGAAGGTCAAACAGTGACACGTGGCACGCCGTACAAGTTCGCTCTCCTGTATTTTCCCAAAACAGGTCACGTTGCGACATTTGGCATAACTCTCTCTCAGAGAATCCAATTGAGGTCAGACCTATCAGGATGGAAAGATAACAGGTCAGGCTACCTCAGGAAACTTTTTCAGACCCTGTGGATCAAAAATTTCAGAGTTACACCAGAAACAATCAGGTACATATTTCTGTCAAAACAGAATTATTTTTTGGTACCTTCATTCATGACTTCCGGAATTTAGGGCTTTGGAGAAAGTTGGAATTTTTTGTAATCAGAGACCACGGCTGGATGCTACTCATCAAAATAGAAATTTAGAGACCAAGATCAGAATTTTTGGTTGGGCAGAAGGCCGGGCTTGATTAGACCCTAGTTCGGGACTTTGATCAGAAAAGCGGAAAATTAGGGCTTCTGTAAAAATGGGAATTTTTGAAATCTGTGACCACGGCTGGAAGCTCCTCAGAAAAATAGAAGCTTAGAGCTTTGGATCAAACTTTTTGATGGGGCAAAAGAGTGGGCTTCATCAAACCCCAGTTCAGGGTCACGTCGAGTGAATCCGAAAGTTTCAAAGGCAAAATTGAGGAGTAAAACTTTGCAGTTTTCAAATTCTGAATATATCAGTTTGATCAGCTCATCAAGGCGCATATCTCTATCCTTTCGGAAGTTTGAAATTCAAAGTTTGAATTTTTGGGGTTTCTCTGACAAACCCATATCCAGCTCCAGGTCCAGTTCTTGCAAATCAAGTGGATAGGGTTAATCCTAGAAGAAGATGGATTGGTCACCTACATAAGTGAAGGAGTTCATGTTTCAGAGGGAGATGAGGCTAAGGCTTTACATAAGGAGATTACAAGTGATCTCGATAGGTATGACTCATCGAGGTATGTTTTGAGATTTGTTCATGATTAAGTTTATGGTATGTTTGTCTTCATGTTATTACAGTTAGTACAATCTTGATTTTAGATTTGTTGTATCACCTTAACAAAATTATGAATGCATGATAGAAGATATTCATTGGTTAGGGTGTTGACACTTATGATTGTACTAATGCATTATGGTGTTGTGTGAGGTTGAGGTTGTCTGCTAACAAGATACAGGTACATCACAAAAGACAAATCAGGCTCCATGACCATGAAAACATGAAGACAAAGACTCATCCATAATCTTTGTTCTACTTACGAGGTATGTATGACTTTGTTATATTATGCTTAACCTATGAGACATGCAGGTTCTAGCTCAGGATCTCTAAATCATTGAAGAGATTGTTTAGGTATGTTGTACATAACCAAGTAGGTATACTAATCCAGGTATGTTTCCCATGAATCTTACCTTGTGTTAGGATCCCTTATATAAGTATACTTGGAATGATTGGTTATGCTTATTCATAAAGTTAGTAATCAAGGGATTATGCATATTATATCTTTTATCAATGATATGCATGAGTAAAAGAAGACTTCCCTGAAATCTTGAATACTAATGTTTATTAACTATAATCATGACTATACGTTTTCAAGATTATTTAGTACTATAATGTTTTGATAGCATTTAGAATATACTAATGAGTGTATGTTTGTGTATGAGATCATGAGGATGACTCTTGAGCATGCACAGTGGTACAGAATGAATAGAAGTTCAAAAGACATACAGAAGATCAAGCGGGAGGCAGCCACACAAACATAAAAGATAAGTACTTGAGTTTCTATTTGAAATAGTAATGATATTGCCTGCATGCATATTTGTATTCCTAGAATATATAATGCTGAGTGTAAACATTCATAGAGCATTGAACAGTATACAACTAATGTGCATATGTTTGGACAAACATTCCATTGTTGCTTGTCTAGAATGAAACCTCTTTGCTGACATGCTGAGAGTTGTGCACACTCTCGATAGTATGTTCTGGTAGAGATGGAAGGCATCTAGATAGCCACTGTATGCATACAGGATATGGGAAAGTGTTGTGCCAAAATATTGGTCAAAATAGTTGCATCACTATGTAAATGATATCTGTATGCATAATGGGTTATCTTTTGATGATTATGAAGTATTACTAATCATGTACTTAATTTTGATTTGTAGGAAAGGTCATGAAGAATGATGGACACCGTACAAGTGGTGGATGTTCAAACAAAAGGATTTACAAATCAAACAAATTATAGAAGGCTCATGGCTAGAAGATTCTCTTAGAAAGGGGAAGAGAATCACGACAAGATGTTTGCTCCAAGTATGGTGTAATTAAAGAAGAAGTATGAATCAGGTTCTGTATAGGTACCTAGGATCGATAATAATTTGATAAGCTTAATGATCACCATGGGTGATGTGGATCTCAACCTTTGCTACAAGGTTGAATATGATACACATATGACATGGATGCAAGAAGGAACTCACCACAGAGTTCGAATGATATTGAGGCTCATATCAGTAGACCCATCTAACGAGAGATGGCACAGATAGATATGCAGAAGATCATTCAATGCAGAAATGAAAAATGAAAGATCTCAAATTGATGCTTTACTTCCTAGGTCTGGAAGTATGGCAAGGCTCAGAAGGAATATTTCTCAACCAGGGAAAGTATGATGAGAAATATGACTTGAGGTGTTGGAATGGCCACTCTTATGGATTCCAACTTGAAGCTGTTAGGGGATAACTCATCAGAGTTAGTGGATATAACTCTGTACAGTCAAATTATTGGGTCTTTGATATATCTAACATATACTAGGTTAGATATATGCTTTGTTATGAACACCTTGAGTTAGTATCTAGTGGAAACTAGATGTGTTTACCTGATAGTTGCAAAGTATGTGATGAGGCACATAAAGGACACGATAGAATTTGATCTATGCTATCTTGAAGATCATGACTTCAGATGGCTATTCAGATTCTGTTTGGGCAGGAAGTGTATCAGACAAGAAGAACACTTCGAGAGGATGTTATGGTCTGGGATTAGCCATGATCTCGTGGTTTAGCTGGAAGCAGTCTAGTGTGGCTCTCAGCACAAGCGGAATATATGGCTGCTTGCTCTGCTAGTTGTTAAGAAGTCTGGCTTTAGGATTGTTTGACTTAGAGATAGAACCAACTGAGATCCTATGTGATAATTAGAGTTGTATCAAGATGACATAGAATCTAGTGTTCCATGATAAGTCAAAGAACATAGGGAACTAACAAGATATGACATAGAAAGGAACTCTAAAAGTTTGATTTTGTAACAGGTTACCGTTGTACTAACCAAGACTCTACGTCAAGTGAAGAAGTTACCAACCAAACCTCTGTCTCGAGTGAAGTTTGAATACTTCCGAGACAAGCTTGGTGTAGTTCAAAAGGACCCTCCTCGAAAGGGGGAGTAGTATAGTCACTCTGATGAGATTGTCTCATCAAACAACAAGGTCGTTGATGAGGTAACCTGTTCTCTACACTCAGTTACTTAGAAATAGTTAGATTTAGGACTATTTTATTTTCATTCAGTTTTACTTATACATAATTTTGATGATAGATGTATTAGTAAGAATACATGCTAGATGTATACATGATTTTGATGTTAGATGTATACATGATTTTGATGATAGATGTATTAGTGAGAATACATGCTAGATGTATACATGCTTTTGATGTTAGATGTATACATGATTTTGATGATAGATGTATTAGTGAGAATACATGCTAGATGTATACATGCTTTTGATGTTAGATGTATACATGATTTTGATGATAGATGTATTAGTGAGAATACATGCTAGATGTATACATGCTTTTGATGTTAGATGTATACATGATTTTGATGATAGATGTATTAGTGAGAGTACATGCTAGATGTATACATGCTTTTGATGTTAGATGTATACATGATTTTGATGATAGATGTATTAGTAAGAATACATGCTAGATGTATACATGCTTTTGATGTTAGATGTATACATGATTTTGATGATAGATGTATTAGTGAGAATACATGCTAGATGTATACATGCTTTTGATATTAGATGTATACATGATTTGATGATAGATGTATTAGTGAGAATACATGCTTTTGATGACAGATGTATACATGCTTTTAGATGTATTAGTAAGAATACATGCTTTTGATGTATGATGTATACATGCTGTTGATGCTAGATATTGATTATGTACTTGTATGGATGAGGATACTTGTACTTGTATTGATGGGAATACAGATTGAGGGGATTGGATCATCCCTGGACTTTCAGTCCTAAAGAGAGCCGTAGACGTGAGGTCTCCGAGAATGAAGTCCTTAGTGGACAGTTGAGGGGATTGGATCATCCCTGGACTTTCAGTCCTAAAGAGAGCCGTAGATGTGAGGTCTCCGAGAATGAAGTCCTTAGTGGACAGATGAGGGGATTGGATCATCCCTGGACTTTCAGTCCTAAAGAGAGCCGTAGACGTGAGGTCTCCGATAATGAAGTCCTGAATAAACAGGTAGGGGATTGTATCGTCCCCAGACTGAGGTCCCAGAATAGAACCGTAGACTGGGTCTCCGATAATGAAGTCCTGAATAAACAGGTAGGGGATTGTATCGTCCCCAGACTAAGGTCCCAGAATAGAACCGTAGACTGGGTCTCCGATAATGAAGTCCTGAATGAACAGGTAGGGGATTGTATCGTCCCCGGACTGAGGTCCCAGAATAGAACCGTAGACTGGGTCTCCGATAATGAAGTCTTGAATGAACAGGTAGGGGATTGTATCGTCCCCGGACTGAGGTCCCAGAATAGAACCGTAGACTGGGTCTCCGATAATGAAGTCCTGAATGAACAGGTAGGGGATTGTATCGTCCCCGGACTGAGGTCCCAGAATAGAACCGTAGACTGGGTCTCCGATAATGAAGTCCTGAATGAACAGGTAGGGGATTGTATCGTCCCCGGACTGAGGTCCCAGAATAGAACCGTAGACTGGGTCTCCGATAAATGAAGTCCTGAATGAATAGGTAGGGGATTGTATCGTCCCCGGACTGAGGTCCCAGAATAGAACCGTAGACTGGGTCTTCGAAAAATGAAGTCCTGAATGAACAGGCAGGGGATTGCATCGTCCCCGGACTGAGGTCCCAGAATTGATCCGTAGACTGAAGTCTCCGAGAACTGAAGATTGGATTGTATCATCCATGGACCTATGTCCTAAAAGGAGCAGGATTGATCATTCTAGGAATATGATCGTATGATGATGATACTGATGACGATGCTGATGATCGTGTGATGACGATGCTGATGATCGTGTGATGACGATGCTGATGATCGTGCTGATGATCGTGTGATGACAATGCTGATGATCGTGTGATGACGATGCTGCTGATCGTGTGATGACGATGCTGCTGATCGTGTGATGACGATGCTACTGATCGTGTGATGACGATGCTGCTGATCGTGTGATGACGATGCTGCTGATCGTGTGATGACGATGCTGCTGATCGTGTGATGACGATGCTGCTGATCGTGTGATGACGATGCTGCTGATCGTGTGATGACGATGCTGCTGATCGTGTGATGACGATGCTGCTGATCGTGTGATGACGATGCTGCTGATCGTGTGATGACGATGCTGCTGATCGTGTGATGACGATACTGCTGATCGTGATGTTGATGTTGATGTTGACATTGATGTACCAGTAACTGTTTGAGTTACTGATGAAGACAAATTGAAGAAAGCTTCCAATGATTTATAGATGTATCATGTATGATGTTGATGACTCCTTGCTCGTGCAGATGTTGTTATAATATCCTTCTCGTTAAGGGGGAGTGTTGAGATATTGTAACTTCAAAGAATATTATATTTGTACTTTATTATTCCGGAGATGTTTCATTCCTCCGTGAAGATCTTATTGTATATCCGGAGATGTTTATTCCTCCGTCGGAATGTGGTAACTCGGGTTATTAGACTTCCCTAGTAGGGGTCGGCCCTGTATGTGTTATGTGGGTCAAAGGGTTATTAGACCACCCTAGAGGGGTCGACCCAGTTAGTTGTAGTGGGGTATTTAACCTATTGGTTAAATACGAGCCTACGTGTACTTGTGTAAAATACATATCAGAGTAGTGTATAAATGGAGGAGGTGTGTTCCTCATTATACACACTCACTCACTTGAGAAAGGCGCATTTGTGGAGGAGAGGTCTGCTATGGAGGAGAAGGAGCTTATGCTCAGGGTTTGCATCTTTGTATATTGTTGGTCATCTATATTGAGGAAGCTTTGCTGGGTTTTCTACCCCATGAGGGTTTCCCAGGATAAATCTCTGTCTCTTGTGTTTATGCTATGCTTGTTATTTCTTCAGTGATCCTGTATATGCTATTATTGTGAAATGGAATGTAATGCTACTATTTTCTGTCTTAGCATATTGAATTTTAACAATTGCATCGTCCTTGGACTTATGTCCTAAAGTGATAAGGTCTAATCATCCTGTAAATAGATTGGGATTGCCTCGTCCCTAGACATGGTGAGATGTCTTAAAGTGATAAGGACTAATCATCCTGTAAATAGATTGGGATTGCCTCGTCCCTAGACATGGTGAGATGTCTTAAAGTGATAAGGACTAATCATCCTGTAAATAGATTGGGATTGCCTCGTCCCTAGACATGGTGAGATGTATTAAAGTGATAAGGACTAATCATCCTGTAAATAGATTGGGATTGCCTCGTCCCTAGACATGGTGAGATGTCTTAAAGTGATAAGGACTAATCATCCTGTAAATAGATTGGGATTGCCTCATCCCTAGACATGGTGAGGTGTCTTAAAGTGATAAGGATTGATCATCTTGTAAGTTGATATGGATTGCATCATCCATAGACATGAGAGATGTCTTAAACCGAGAGGGACTGATCATCCCGTAAGCGGATCAGGATTGTATCATCCTTGGACCTATGTCCTAAAGTGAGAGGGATTGATCATCCCGTAATTGGATCTTGTGTGTTGCAGGGTATGCTGCTATTGTGTATACTTATATTGATGAGGATACTTGTATTGATGATATGTATACTTGTATTGATGAGGATACTTGTATTGATGATGTGTATACTTGTATTGATGAGGATACTTGTATTGATGATGTGTATACTTGTATTGATGAGGATACTTGAATTAATGATATTTATACTTGTATTGATGTTATTGTTGATCGTGATGATCTAGATGACGATGTTGTTGATCGTGATGATCTAGATGACGATGCTGCTGATCGTGATGATCTAGATGACGATTCTGCTGATCGTGATGATCTAGATGACGATGCTGATGATCATGTGATGACGATGTTGATGATCATGTGATGACGATGCTGATGATCGTGTGATGACGATGTTGATGATCGTGTGATGACGATGCTAATGATCGTGTGATGACGATGCTGATGATCGTGAGATGACGATGCTGATGATCGTGAGGATCCAGATGTTGATGTTGCTGTAGCTGTTCGAGTGCTGCAGAAGATAAAGACTCAGTACTAAAGATGTTGATGTTCCAGTATTGAAGATGTTCCAGTAAATGCTTGAGTTACTGATGATGTTGAGAAAGCTTCCAATGATTTATAGATGTATCATGTATGATGTTGATGACTCCTTGCTCGTGCAGATGCTGTTATAATATCCTTCTCGTTAAGGGGGAGTGTTGAGATATTGTAACTTCAAAGAATATTATATTTGTACTTTATTATTCTGGAGATGTTTCATTCCTCCTTGAAGATCTTATTGTATATCCGGAGATGTTTATTCCTTCATCAGATTGTGGCAACTTGGGTTATTAGACTTCCCTAGTGGGGGTCGGCCCTGTATATGTTATGTGGGTCAAAGGGTTATTAGACCACCCTAGAGGGGTCGGCCCAGTCAGTTGCAGTGGGGTATTTAACCCATTGGTTAAATACGAGCCTACATGTCTTGTGTAAAAGACAAGTCAGAGTAGTGTATAAATAGAGGAGGTGTATTCCTCATTTGATACACACTCACTCGAGAGTAGCGCACTTGTGGAGGAGAGGTCTGCTATGGTGGAGGAGGAGATCATGTCTTTGGTTTGCATCTTTGTATATTGCTGGTCATCTATATTGAGGAAGCTTTACTGGGTTTTCTACCCCATGAGGGTTTCCCAGGATAAATTTGTGTCTCTTGTGTTTATGTTGTGCTTGTTGTTTCTTCAGTGATCCTATATATGCTATTATTGTGAAATGGAATGTAATGCTGCTATTTTCTGTCTTAGCATATTAAATCTTAACATGTTGCTCTATGCTTAGGGGACCAATAATAATTTCGAACCACCCCCATTTTTTATTAAGACCTCATTTTCAAATAAACTTCAACATTTCTTAAGATGAAATGGGTAATCATCATTAACACCATTGTTATTATCAATAACATTTTAGAAAAAGTGAAGTATCTATTTAAAACATAATTTTACATTTTTAATAAATTTGTTAAATCGTGATTCTAGATATGAAGACATATTTACAAATTAATTTTGTATTTTATAAATTTTGAAAAGACCAAGAAAAATTAATTTCAAAACCATTAATTTATAATTATACATCTATCATGTAGAGAAAAATCACCATAAAGAATAAGTACATAATTTTAAAAATAAAATAAAGATTCTATTGATAAAAATAAAATAAAATAAAAACAACAAAAAGAGTTAAAAATATATTTAATAGAGAAACATATCAATCAAAATATAAAAGTAAAAATAAAATAGAAATAAATAAATACATTTAACAAGTGGAATTTGAAAAACAATGAAATTAAATTAACTCATAAATGATAACCAACAAAAATTCCTTGCAATAATAATAAAAACAATTTTGAAAAAAAAGTACACAATTGATGTAGCTTAAGGTTATAACATATATTTCATTAAACTTGGAAAAAATCTATTACAAGGACTTAATCCACATTGAGTTTTATGTAGATCTCTAAATATATATTCTATTAAATCTAGAAAAATCAACTCAAAGAACTATTCCATGAAATTTGGAAGAGTTAATCTAGTGAATTATTTCCTCAATTAATGTTTTTTAGTTAGTTCATGTAAAACTTTAGTATCCATGCATTCAAAAGGAAATATTAAATCTCAATTAGAACTAGATGGGTAGGACATAAATCATGATGAATCTATGAATAACACTAATTTTCTAAATGTTAAGATCTTTGAGACATTGAAATATATTATATAGGAATAATCCAATGAAGTTGCACACATAATTACATATTATAATACTGCAAAACATTCTTTATCTATATTTGAGGTGATCGAAGTAGTAGAAAGATTTATACCATCAAATTATGTTATATACAAAAATAAGATAGCACAAATGGAAGGTAAAACATGAGGACTTCATCAACAATAAGTTATTTGTAAATCACCATATCAAGTTAAGATAAAATAACATAAAAATACTGTTAGTAATATCTTGAAACCAACCAATAACCATGAACATGTAAAACATGGGACTGCTAAGTACAACAGTATTAATACACAATAGGAGTGTGAAAGCAGCTATTATATTAAATCAATCGGAGCTAAAGTCATATTAGTAATAATGTTTGATAACCAAGTATGATATTATAGTTGTAGATGATAGACCAAACTCAACGTTTGAATTTGATGCATAACGACTCCAAGTTCCCCCTTTCCTGCAACCTCAAGGTGTGGTGTTGATGATCAAACAGTGGTGTTGTGAGGATCTCATGACTGGAGGGAGGGTGCCTCATTTGCATTGTCTAAATTGAAAAAAGTCTACTAAAAGCTTAGTAATATGTTTTTTGTGTTAAATTTCCTACCTCTTAGTGCCTTAAATAGGAAGAACAAGGGAGGAAGTGATCAGTCAATAGTGGTGGAGGTGGTCTAAGAAAGAAAGATATGAGCCTATCTCTTAAATCTCTCGTGTATATTAATGCTAGGCATTGTTACTTTGGGTATTTAAAGAAGGTTGGGTTCCATTAATCTATCTCCACTCAAGCCAAGTTCATCAACTAAGAGTGCTCAAATGAAGATTCAAGTCAATCCATTATGATGGGCAATGTCACAAACTGAAATAAACAAGTGGCTTCTAATAGCCAACTAACACGGACAAGTGAACATTGGAGGCAACTAGGTCTTCAAAGAGCGGTACATAAGGAAGCATGGGACTATCAATCTCTCATTGTCAACATTGTTGATTTTGCAAAACTAATAACTTGATGTAATAGTTCCAACCAACCAAAGAAAAAACCATGTTTGAGCATTACTTTCACCAACAGGAGAAAATGATTATGAATTTTAAATGTATTGGATAAAAGATAGATGTTGAAACACATTTTTCATGAACTTTAGTCGAACTTTGTATATGTCCCCATGTTCTTTGATTATTAATGATTTAAAGTAACTACAAATAAGCTATCAATTAAGATATTGATATTCAAGATTAAGTGTGTATTAAAAGTCATTAATCTATGATATGTGATTCTCCCATCTCATGACTAATCCAGGGAACTATTTAATTAGAAATTTTGTATTACTTCTAGTAGAAATTTAGTATTCAACCATTCAAAAGAAAATATTGTCTCAATTAGAATTAGATGGGTAGGCCATAAATAATTATACATGTATGAATATCCTTAATTTGTTAAATGTTAAGAATGGTGAGATAATGAGATATATTATATAGAAATAATCCAATGAAACAGTAAACATATTAATTTCATGCTATGTTGCAAGCGGTTCTCTATCTAATATATTCAAGGCAAGCAAGAGTTTGAAGTCATTCATTCATGATCCATCTCCCAAATTTTGAATGAATAATCGACTTAACACTCATTATCAAGAAATTCTAAGATTTTTTTAGAAAAAAACGCATCATACTAGTTTATATGTAGTTTTACTTCAAAATTTATGTATCACATTTATTATCTCATATTCATGCATATAATTAATTAAAAGTCAATAAAATAACTCCGTTCCTTGTTGGCATATATGGGATGATTTCAATTTATTTAAAAGTACAACTTTAGAAAAAGTTATCATTCGACAATGAAATCAAATGCCTTATAGTTCAGAAAGTTTAAAAACATAATCCGTCTATGGCACATCTCGAATGACTCCGAATAGTCCACTTAAAACTAATTATGAATTAAATTATTTTTTAGAAATGCAACTTCATTTACAATAGAATTTCATTTCAAAATTAGATTTCACATTTATAGATTCATATTTAATGCATATTATAGGCAATTAAGTGATTGTGCCTTATTGGTTTACAATATGACATGATTGCAATTACAAATAGTAATTGATTTAAGTATACAAATTTATGTAAAGTTTTGGATTGATAAGTAGTTCAAAAGGTTAAATTGAATCACCTTGACCCATTTCCTATTAATTTAGCATGAATAGTCCACTTAGCATTTATTTTCAAGTAGACGATTCTAATTTTTTAGTAAGAATTTCATCATTATTTCAAAATATAAATTTTTTTTTTATACACAAGTATTAATGCATATAAGTAAATAAAAATCAACAAATAACTTTGTGCCTCGATGGCTTGAATGAGATTATTTTAATTACAAATCCTTCATTTAGCAATACGATTTTTTTTAAAGTATACAAAATAAAAAAAATTGTGCAATGCAACAAAGTCAATGCAAAAGCAATTTTAAAGAATAATAAAAATGTATATTAATATAACTATCAATTCCAATATATTTCAAAGAAATATAAAATCGTACAAATTGATTCACCAAAAAGTATGTCCAAGCCATATTGAAAAATTGAAATATACTTGGGATCAAATTTCTGAAGAAAAAAAAACAACTTCATCTACTATAATTAAGTTGATGTTCTATTGAACATACTAATGTACTCACGTTTCTCTTTGATACACTGAAGTGTCTTAAGAAAGGGGAATGAAACTTGCATAAGCCAAGTATCTTGTTCTTCTCCTATATAGACCTTTATCAAGATATGTTTTGACCAATATCCAACAAATTGAGAAGTAGGATTTGATGTATTTATTAACAATACATTTGATTCTCCGTATTAATCTCCATACTGGGACCACACATCGCTCAACATTTTCTCATAAAATTGTATTGTACTCCCTGCTTTGAATTTTGTTTGCAAACGACAATGGGACCTATCCCATGTGAATCCAAAGTCCCTTATATCAATATTTGATTTTTCATGTGTGAGATGTACTTGTCAATGACATTTAATGTCCATATTGCAACATCATAATTTGGTTTTCTTTGAATATGACAATTTGGTTCATCTCTAGTGTATGATGATAAGAACACTCCTTCCATTTCAAAGATCAACAACACCTTTCGATTGATATTAATTCCCATCTGAACTGCAACCACATATGTGACATTAACTTCAAAACATAATATTTAAAAACATTTTAAAAAATAATGTAATTCCTATTTATTATCATTTTTTCCATTTGTATACAAATGGAACTGTACAAGGAGTGAACAAATTAATGATATGTTAACAAATACACCAATCTAATACTTTTATTTTATCTTTATTGAATAAGTCTTACATGCATACATTGAACCATCATTCAAATCATTTATTTTATTTTTATAATAATTAGTGAAACTACAATTGGAAAATATAATTACAAGATCTACCTTACCTTCACTCCACGTTGCAGAGGATCTACCTTGTCTCCTATAGAAAATGCAGAAGAGACATTTGAATGTTGGCTCATAGGGGAATGTTAACTTAGTCTTGTTCATAGGGGAATGTTAACTCCGCTTTTAGATCTTCAAGAGAGATTCACGCACAAGATTGGCTCACAGGGGAATGTTAACTTAGTCTTGCTTACACCGAGGATATTTGCATAGGTTAGTTCTCCTAGATTTTCCAAAATCGAAATGTCATCGAAGATTAAAACCAGACGCCAAGATCTAAGTTCAGAATAAGATGCCAAGATTGGATTTCAGAATGCTATGAGTTGACACTAAAAACAAACGCCCAAGTCTAAAATTCGAATGCTATGGATTATTAAAGTCAAATGCTAAGATTCCAGCTCAAGAAGTGATGAGTTAAGACTGTACTAAACGCCAAATCGGGGTATGAATACCATGAATTTTAATTTCAAAAACATCAAGATTCATACTCAGGAAGTCATGATTTGAGCTAAAATAACGCCAAGTCTAGGTTTTGAATATCATGAATCTTTAAAATTCATAAGCCAATCACTCGGATCTATGATAAAAGTCAAAATTCGATTTTTGAGAATTCGAGTAGATCCATAATAAACCTTACTACATACAGAGTTCGTATTACTCGATACCTTGACAATTTCTAAAATTATATATATACAAATTAATAGCGTTATTGATTACGCAGAATAATATATATCCTGATAGAAACAACCATAGAGCTTAAATACTGATAAACAAAACTGAAGAACTTAAAGAACTAATTAAATTCAACTCATAAGATCTGGATGCGCCCTTCTAAATCGAAATAGACTCACACAGTATTATCAAAATTGAAGAACTTAAAGAACTATTTAAATTCAACTTATGAGATCTGGATACGCCCTTCTAAATCGAAATAGACTCACACAGTAATCTAATAAGCATACAATTAAAAACAGAGTATAAGGGAAAACAATAGATTCATTCATATTCCTAAGTCCGATTCTCCAGCTAAATATCCAGGAATCCATATTTATAAAAAGTATAATTAAACACAAAGTTTCCACACATAAAAATTGGATCGACTCATATAATTTCTTTTAAAATAGAACTGAAACTTCTTTTCTAATACCGAAAAAATAAAACAGCATAAGAAACATTAAACTTGATTAGATTGCCGAATTCAAGGTGGGTAGACCGTTGTAGTCCCCACTGGTTCAGCTATCTGATCTGACTCAAATTGATGAAGATATCGACAACCCCTCGGTTGACCACCCTACCATATCGGGGTTACTCTCCTTCACCCCAAACCCCCGAGCTAATAGGGTCGTAAGAACACACAGTGCAAGCTTTCTGGTGGGATTCTCCAATCCTCGGAAAGCTAAACCCAACTCACAAGAATTCACAAGATTAATTCTCGATTTCGGTGCCCATCCAGCACTAGGGAGCAAGAGATGTTTTTCTCCTTCTTCTCCCTTATTTTATAGTCAAAGTCTGTGTGCCATGTGTCTGTCCATGTACATAATTTAATTTAATATTTTATTAACAATTAATCTCAAATTACAAGTGTCTCTTCATCTAAAGTGTGCACCTAATTCCCTAAATCAGTGGGAGTTAGGTGTAGTAGAGTCCTTCTTATGTTTTGGTTCTTAATTAGTTTACTTAATATCTATTAGTTAGACTTAAAACTTTCTATATTCCTTTCTTTTCTAATTACTAAAATAGAATTAGAAGATTTTACTAAAATTCTAATCTATTTTAAATCTCTTCTTTATAAAATTTAAAAGAATAAAAGTAAGAATTAAAATATCTCTTTTCTAAAAATTCTAATCTAAATTAAACTTTTTCTTTTTAATAATGATAAAATCAATTAACTAGATTTTAATCTTTTTCAAAACTTTTCAAAATAGTAAAATCAATCAAGATAAAGTAATTCAAATTAATAAAATTAATTAAAATAAAATAATCGAAAAATAATAAAATCAATTAAAAATAAGATCTTATTCTTTTATTAACAATTCATTTCAAATGCTTTTTCAAAATAATAAAATCAATTAAAATAAAACTTTCAATAAAATAATTCTTTTATTCATAATTTAATCTAACTCCGATACAATTTAAATTCTCTTCTTTCCCCAAAAAGTAACAAAAAAATTGAAAAATAAAATAAATGAATAAAAAATATTGTTTTCAATACATTCTCCTTTATTTCAATTTTTCTTCTTTTTCCAAATAAAAAGAATAAAAATATTTCTTTTAAAATTACCCTTTAATTCAAAATACTTAATTGATTTATTTAGTGTAATTCCAATTTGTAGACTTGGTTAAATAACCTCTTCTTATTCTTGTCTAGGTACCTCTTCGGCGGGCCCTTCCAACAATTTCATTTCTTTCTTCTTGTGAGGAGAATTGTGTAGCGATCAGGGAATCTTTACCTCGATCTCTCGACTACACTTCTTGGAGACTAAGGGCCGCTGAGGGATAGGGCTCTCCTTATCGCGCGCCCCTCAACTCTCGTACGCGACCAAGTCGGTATGGCCTCGCCCGTACGGCACATGCTTCCCCAGGCCAGCTCGCAAGCTTCCGACCCGTGCGTCGATTGCTAATTCGGGGTTGACAGTCTGTCGTCGTACCCCTATGTGTTCTTTCCGTTCTTACGACCCCTAAAATTCCATTATGGGTCAGTCGATAAATCGTCTTACCTGCCACTGCACACACACACACTCAGGCACACACATTAAATAGCGCTGCACTATCAAATCATTTCATCATTCATTATCATAGTATCTCAGTCAGTCGAGCATCTATTTCATTTATAAAATATTTTCATTCAATCATTTCTATTTTGTAATTCTTCATTCTAACGTATGTCATTCAATCACTTTCATAAAATAATATTCAATGTAAATTTCATGGTTCGTGTTTTATTTAGTCGGTTCACTTCAATATTAGTGTCTTCATTAGTTTAATCAGTTAAAGTACCAAGGCGGGCATTACAGATGGTATTCCTCTTCTGAATAAACAACTTCTCCCAACATCAATTCATAAAACACATCTTCAAAGCATGCATCCTTTAGATATTACTTTCCCAAAACTTCATGGTTGTGGGGTACAATATTCATTATCGTCCCTAGAACTACAGTTTGTTGTGGGGGTGATCTAGATAACAAATATTTCACTTTGTTTGTAATTCATTTCTTGTACTTGATTAATAGATGGAACTGTTGTATAAATCTAATACACATAGAATTCCTTGCATACCATAGTTTTAATACATCTCTGCAAATACTAAAGTGGTTGGTGTTTAGTGTGGATCACAACCTCCTTCCCCAAAGAGAGTGTTCATGTTTATTCATTTCTTGTACCCCCTCACTGGACTCTCATCCATTGTTAGTTCTCAATATCTTAACCATTGGTTGGCTAACTCTTCTTACTTGTTGAGTTTCTTCAACTCTTGTAATCTTCCTCCATTTCTTCCCTCATCGATGACCTCCCTCTGCAATTCCTCACTCTTCTCCTTAACTAAACACATACAATTAAGCCAACATATGTCTATGATATTTTCCTTTCTTAGAGCATGTTCAACCCTCTCGCTATTTCTTGCTTCACCCGTGATATTGTCTCTTCTATGCCCTCAACATTATCAAAACCACTCCAACCACCCCCTTGGTGCAAGGTTTTGACGTTGCCATACTAATGGGTTTAGAAGGTAACATACATCACTAGTATTTTGATCCATGTTAATATTTTTGTCACCAATCTTATCCTTGTGCCCCACTTCAACTCTTCCTCCACCTTTGAATATCATTAGAATTCTTCCACAACAAACTCCTCTACCATTGTTCTCACCCAAAAATCCATTGCTTGGGTTATCAGGCGATCTAATTGCCAAAGCATAATTAGGTTCTAAATATTCCACTCCACTATATTCTCCATCTTCTAAATGTATTCCAGCGCCTCTTCACTCGGTTGTAACCATTGATAGAGACTCATTGGGATGTCCACTTACAAGATCTTATACTCATCTGTAGTAGCATTGCCATACAAAACTATCTATCTACAGTCTTAAATATACTACCCTCACAACTCATCTTCATATTTAATGAAAACTCTAAAATGTGTTTCAAACCACTCAACTAACCATGATTTCAAAAACCCCTCTCTCATCTTGTGACAACTCCTCCCTAATGAAAGTCAAAGCCAAGGACAGGTGGAAAAATGATGCTAAAAAACATTATCAACCATCTACCTAGTGATGGTGTATGGTTCATAGCGAGTGGTTTGATCAACCTATTGGGTCTTGTAAGTTGTTTTTTTGCGAAATAACACCTTGGTACCAAGCTTGTGATGTTGAACCTGATAGTGATCATGTCATTTATTGTGCTTGCCACAACTTTGATATAGGATGTCATCTACCAGTCATTAAATGTGCTAAATTCGTTTCAAACCCAATTTGTTTGTTTGCTTTATATGAGCATGGGAATATACTTGTGTTGATGTAATGGGAAAAGCTACATCAACTAGGTCCAATCATTAGAACCCTAATCACACCTAGAAGGGGATATGCCTAAGAGGTTTATGAAGAGTTCTATTATAGCTATGTGAAACATAAATCGCACTATCATCCTATGTAAATGAATGTTTTGAGTTGTACATTGTCAGGATATGTACGATCATCATGAAGACTACCTTGGCATGTACCACATTGCTCTATCATGTCCATCATGGAACAAAGGCAAGGCCAAAAGATAGTCAAGAACCTATTGTGCCTATCATGTACTATGGTCTTTGGTAATCCAAAGTCAACCCACACATTCTTCATGAAGAGCTTAGCAATACCTTCTATTGTAATGCTCTTCTTAAAGGGGTGCCAAAATTGCCATCTTGGATAACTTATAAAAAACAACAAACACACACTCATGCCCATGCTTGGTTGAGAACAATAGTCACGAAGTCCATGGAGATTATCTCCAAAGGTTTATCAATAGCAAGAATTGAGTGAACATCATTTTCTTCTTAATCATTGGCTTGGCAATGGCATAGATAATCCATTATATGATGTATGCATTAATCTCCGTGGAGCTTGGGCTAATAGAAGTACTTTGGCAGGTCTAGAACTATCTGAAAATTCCTTGCCACCGAACTAGAATGTCCCTCCCAAATTACCTTCTCATGTTCCATTTAAGGAATACAAAGATGGTCTAGATGGCATGGAATTACATCCTATAGGTGAAATTGAGAAAATGTTTTCTTACAACCATTTCTTTATATGTATCAACAAAGTGAGAATCAATGCCATACAATGGGGTCCAATCTAAAGTATCATGTCCACAAGAGTTTAGCAATTGGTCAATGCAATAATTGATGATGGACCACTTTTGGTCATGGTCATTCCACAATTTTCCCCGTGTCTACATAAATTGGATAGCTTGTGGTCGATGTGTATAATTGTCTACTTTCCCAGAATGCAGTGCTTAGATAATCATAAGCATTTAGAAATGGAGTAGAGCTCCTTTATATATGTGGGATATTTAATGGAAACTATGTTTTTCTATGGTAGGAAACCATATGTCATGATGGGCAAGGACACCATCAATTGCATGCTTTTAAGTGTCTATCTCAATCTCAAATGACTACTACAAATTAATGTTGAATGTCGAATATCATAAGGTAGAATAGTAAAACCCTATTCAACAAACTATCTCCCTACCTTTAGTCTTGGCATCATACTTTGGGTAATACCTTTATTCTTATAGGGATTGAATATGCCACCACTAGACTACACCGGACCTTTCTTAACACCTACGAGGACCTTGATCTTCCAAATAGAGCCAACAAATTGTTATGTTATCAAGTAGTTTTCGTATGGTAGTTTTCCATCTAACACAACCACATTGTCATCAAATACATTGCACCATGAAGGAAATCTAACTCAAGTTAACTTTCCTTCTAACAACGTTGCATGGTGAATGAAAGCTAACGTGGGTTAACTTTCATATGGTAGTTTCTCATCTAACAAAACCACGTTGTCATCAAATACATTACACCATGAAGGAAATCTAACTTGGGTTAGCTTTCCTTCTAACAACATTGCACAATGAATGAAAGCTAATGTCTGTTAGCTTCATGTGATGGTTTTCCATCTAACACAACCACATTGTCATCAAATACATTGCACCATGAAGGAAATCTAACTCAGGTAGTTTTCATTCTAACAAAATTGCATGGTGAATGAAATCTAATGCGGGTTAGCTTTCATGCGGTAGTTTTTCATTTAACACAACCACATTGTCATCAAATACATTGCACCTTGAAGGAAATCTAACTCGAGTTAGTTTTCCTTCTAACAACATTGCATAGTGACTGAAAGCTAATGCGTGTTAGCTTTCATGTGGTGGTTTTCCATCTAACACGATCACATTGCATCATGAAGAAAATCTAACTCAAGTTAGCTTTCCTTCTAACAACATTGCACTGTAAATAAAAGCTAATGCACCCTGACAATATATTACATTGTCATCAAATACATTGCACCATGAAGGAAATCTAACTCGGGTTAACTTTCCCTTCAATAACATTGCATGATGAAAACTAACGCAGGTTAGCTCTCATGTGGTAGTTTTCCCTCTAACACAACCATAATGTCATTAAATACATTACACCATGAAACAAATCTATCTCGAGTTAGCTTTCCTTCTAACAAAATTGGACGATGAATGAAAGCTAATGCGTGTTATCTTTCATGTGGTAGTTTTCCATCTAACAAAACCACATTGTCATCAAATACATTGCATCATTAAGAAAATCTAACTCGGGTTAGCTTTCCTTCTAACAACATTGCACAATGAATTAAAGTTAATGCACCATGACAATGTATTACATTGTCATCAAATACATTGCACCATCAAGGAAATCTAACTCATGCTAGCATTCCTTCTAACAACATTGCACAATGAATGAAAGCTAATGCATGTTAGCTTTCATGTGGTATTTTTCCATCTAACACAACCACATTGTCATCAAATACATTGCACCATGAAGGAAATCTAACTCGGGTTAGCTTTCCTCCTAACAACATTGCACGGTGAATGAAAGCTAATGCATGTTAGCTTTCATGTGGTAGTTTTCCATCCAATACAACCACATTGTCATCAAATACATTACACCATGAAGGAAATCTAACTCAAGTTAGCTTTCCTTCTAACGACATTGCATAGTGAAGGAAAGCTAACGCGTGTTAGCTTTCATATGGTAGTGTTTCATCTAACACAACCACATTGTCATCAAATACATTGCACCATGAAGAAAATCTAGCTCAAGTTAGCTTTCCTTCTAACAACAATGCACAGTGAATGAAAGCTAATGTGTGTTAGCTTTCATATGGTAGTTTTCTATTTAACACAACCACATTGGCATCAAATACATTGCACCATGAAGGAAATCTAACTCGGGTTAGCTTTCCTTCTAACAACATTGCACAACGAATGAAGGCTAATGCTTGTTAGATTTCATATGGTAGATTTCCATCTAACACAACCACATTGTCATCAAATGCATTGCATCTTGAAGGAAATCTATCTCAGGTTAGCTTTCCTTCCAACAAAATTGCACGGTGAATGAAAGCTAACACATGTTAGCTTTCATATGGTAGTTTTCCATCTAACACAACCACATTGTCATCAAATACATTGCACCATGAAGGAAATCTAACTCGAGTTAGCTTTCCTTCCAACAACATTGCACGGTGAATGAAAGTTAACACTCCTTGATTTTTGTGGCACTGTAGGAAAAAATATGTACTATCCCTGAATGGATTTAGAAAGAGAGATGAAACTTGCCATAAGTCGATAGCCAAGGCTTCGATGGAAAAATCGTCAATTCTGTCGAAATCTTGACATCAAAGTACTACTGTGGACACCCCTCTCTAGTGTCTTGATAGTCCAAACGTTTTCCTTTTTAACGGTTTTCGCAACTAGGGTTTTGCTAAGTAACATGCAATGCAATTTCTACATTATAGGATAAAATTTTGAAAAATGTGTCAAGCAAGGGTGTGGGAATAGTGGTCATCTCGCCCTAGCCCAAAGACACCTACAAGAGGTAACGAAAAGCAATTCCATTGCTCGATTTTTTTTTTATGCCCTCGGTTGAAATTTTCCAAGTGTCCCTAAATGGATTTGGGAAGTGATTTTACACTCTCCATAACTTGGTAACCAGGGCTCGGATGGAAAAACCGTTAGTTTCATTGGAATCATGACATTGAAATACCGCTTGGGACAGCCCTCTCAAGTGACTTCATGGACTGAACGTTGTCTAATTTGAGGGTTTTCGCAACTAGGGTCTTGCTAAGTAGCATGCAATGCAATTTCTATATTATAGGCTAAGATTTTGAGATATGTGTCGAGCATAGGTGTGGGAATCGTAGTCATCTCACCCTAGCCCAAACACACCTATAGGAGGTAACAAAACTCAATTTCGGTCCTCGGTTTATTTTTTATGCCCTCAATTGAAATTTATAAGTATCCCTGAATGGCTTTAAGATGGGGCTCAGATGGACAAACTGTTAGTTCCATTTGAATTGTGACATCAGAGTACCGCTAGAGACACCCCTCTCCAGTGACTTCAAGGATCAAACGTTGTCTATTTTGATGGTTTTCGCAACTAGGGTTTTGCTAAGTAACATGCAATGCAATTTATGCATTATAGGATAAGATTTTGAAAAATGTGTCGAGTGTTGAGATATTGTAACTTCAAAGAATATTATATTTGTACTTTATTATTCTGGAGATGTTTCATTCCTCCTTGAAGATCTTATTGTATATCCGGATATGTTTATTCCTCCGTCGGAATGTGGTAACTTGGGTTATTAGACTTCCCTAGTGGGGGTCGGCCCTGTATGTGTTATGTGGGTCAAAGGGTTATTAGACCACCCTAGAGGGGTCGGCCTAGTCAGTTGTAGTGGGGTATTTAACCCACTGGTTAAATACGAGCCTACATGATTTGTGTAAAAGACAAGTCGGAGTAGTGTATAAATAGAGGAGGTGTATTCCTCATTTGACACACACTCACTCACTTGAGAGTGGTGCACTTGTGAAGGAGAGGTCTGCTATGGAGAAGGAGGAGCTTATGCTCAGGGTTACATCTTTGTATATTGCTGATCATCTATATTGAGGAAGATTTACTGGGTTTTCTACCCCATGAGGGTTTCCCAGGATAAATTTGTGTCTCTTGTGTTTATGTTGTGCTTGTTGTTTCTTCAGTGATCCTGTATATGCTATTATTGTGAAATGGAATGCAATGCTGCTATTTTCTATCTTAGCATATTAAATCTTAACATGGTATCAGAGCTAACCTGAAGGAAGGCAATGTATGGCACTTACGACACTTGCTTTACTTACGACAGGTAGTACACAGATTGTACTATCTCAGGAAACTGTTTCAGAGGCCAAAGTTGAACCAGTGACATGTGGCACGCCGTACAAGTTCGCTCTCCTGTTTTATCCCATAAACAGGTCACATTGCGACACTTGGCATAAATCTCTCTTAGAAAATCCAATTGAGGTCAGACCTGTCGAGATGGAAAGATGACAGGTCAGGCTACCACAGAAAAAGTTTTCAGACCCTGTGGAGCGAAAAGTTCGGAGTTACAGCAGAAACAATCAGGTACATATTTCTGTCAAAACAAAATTATTTTTGGAGCACCTTCATTCATGGCTTCCGGAATTTAGGGTTTCGGAGAAAGTTAGAATTTTTGGAATCGGAATCCACGGCTGAATGCTACTCAGGAAAATCAAAATTTAGAGACCAAGATAGAATTTTTTGGTTGGGTAGAAGACCGGGCTTGATCAAACCCCAGTTCGGGATTTTGATCGGAAAGATGGAAAATTAGGGCTTCAGCAAAAGTTGGAATTTTTGAAGTCTGTAACCACGGCTGGAAGCTCCTCAGAAAAATAAGAGTTTAGAGCCTTGGATCAAACCTTTTGATTGGACAGAAGGGTGGGCTTCATCAAACCCTAGTAACAGTATGAATGCATGTGAATGATCGAAGACATTCATTGATTAGGGCTATATGATTGTACTAATGCATTATGGTGTTGTGTGAGGTTGATGTTGTCTGCTAACAAGATACAGGTACATCACAAAAGACAAATCAAGTTCCATGACCATGACAACATGAAGACAAAGACTCATCCATAATCTTTGTTCTACTTACGAGGTATGTATGACTTTGTTATATTATGCTTCACCTATGAGACATGCAGGTTCTAGCTCAGTATCTCTAAATCATTGAAGAGATTGTTTAGGTATGTTGTACATAACTAAGCAGGTATACTAATCCAGGTATGTTTTCTTATGTCAAGTTAGAATCTTACCTTGTGTTAGGATCCCTTATATAAGTATACTTGGTATGATTGGTTATGCTTATTCATAAAGTTAGTAATCAAGGGTTTATGCATATTATGTCTCTTGTCTTGATGATTTAATTAACCAGAAGAGTACTATGATCAAACAAGAATATGCATGAGTCAAAGAAGACTTCCTTGAAACCCTGAATACTAATGATCATGACTATACATATTCAAGATTATTTAGAATTAGAATGTTTTGAGAATATACTAATGAATGTATGTTTGTGTATGAGATCATGAGGATGACACTAGTGCACACTTGAGCATGCACAGTGGTACATAATGAATAGAAGTTCAAAAGACATATAGAAGATCAAGCGGGAGGAAACCACACAAACATAAAAGATAAGTATTTGAGTTGTTATTTGAAATAGTAAATGATATTGCTTGTATGCATATTTGTATTCCTAGAATATATCATGTTGAGTGTACACAGTCATAGAGCATTGAACAGTATACTACTAATATGCATATGATTGGTAAGTTGGACAAACATTCCATTGTTGCTTGTCTAGAATGAAACCTCTTTGCTGACATGCTGAGAGCTGTGCACACTCTCGATAGTATGTTCTGGTAGAGATGGAAGGCATCTAGATAGCCACTGTATGCATACAGGATATGGAAAAGTGTTGTGCCAAAGTATTGGTCAAAATAATTGCATAACTATGTAAATGATATATGTATGCATAATAGGTTATCATGTCAATATGATTTGATGATTATGAAGTATTACTAATCATGTAGTTAATTTTGAATTGTAGGAAAGATCATGATGAATGATGAACACTGAACAAGCGATGGATGTTCAACAAAAGGATTTACAAATCAAACACACTATAGAAGGCTTGTGGATAGAAGATTCTCTTAGAAAGAGGAAGAAAATCATATTGAGATGTTTTGCTCCAAGTGGCTAGATAAGACCATTCTCTTAATGGTGTAATTAAAGAAGAAATGTGAATCAGGTTCTGTATGGATTCCCAGGATCGATAATCAATTGATGAGCTTAATGATCACCATGGGTGATGTGGATCTCAACCTTTGCTACAAGGTTGAATATGGTTTCTATACACAGATGACATAGATGCAAGAAGGAACTCACCACAGAGTTCGAATGATATTGAGGCTCATATCATTAGACCCATCTAACGAGAGATGTCACAGATAGATATGCAGAAGATCATTCAATGCAGAGTGTGAATGATGTTCAGTCAAAAGGGGAGAATTGACAGTTTCTTGATAAGCTTGGGCTTTACCAAAAGTAAAGTTGTTCCTAACCTTTACCTTAAGGTTATGTATGCATAATAGGTTATCATGTCAATATGATTTGATGATTATGAAGTATTACTAATCATGTACTTAATTTTGAATTGTAGGAAAGATCATGATGAATGATGAACACTGAACAAGCGATGGATGTTCAACAAAAGATTTACAAATCAAACACACTATAGAAGGCTTGTGGCTAGAAGATTCTCTTAGAAAGAGGAAGAGAATCATGATGAGATGTTTGCTCCAAGTGGCTAGATAAGACCATTCTCTTAATGGTGTAATTAAAGAAGAAGTGTGAATCAGGTTCTGTATGGGTTCCCAGGATCGATAATCAATTGATGAGATTAATGATCACCATGGGTGATGTGGATCTCAACCTTTACTACAAGGTTGAATATGGTTTCTCTACACAGATGTTGATTGGGCAGAAATTGTATCAGACAGGAAGAGCACATCGAGAGGATGTTACTGTCTGGGATCAGCCATGATCTCATGGTTTAGAAGGAAGCAATCTAGTGTGGCTCTCAGCACAAGCGGAATATATGGCTGCTTTCTCTGCTAGTTGTGAAGCGGTATGGCTTTAGAATGGACCCAACTGTGATCCTATGTGACAAACAGAGTTGTACCAAAATGGCAGAGAATCCAATATTCCATGATAAGTCAAAGCACATAGAGATCTGACATTTCTATATACAAGATATGGTGCAGAAAAGAATTAAAGTTTGAATTTGTAACAAGTTACCGATGTACTAACCAAACCCCTACCTCTAGTAAAGTTTTCCGAGACAAACTTAAAATAGTTCAGAAGGACCCTCCTCGAAAGGGGGAGCGATGTGATCACTTATGATGAGATTGCCCGTATCGACAGTGAGGTCGATGATGTGGATACCTATATTGGTGATGCCGACAGAGAGGTTGGTGGATGGTACTTAGACAGGGTCTAAGGTGACAAGGGGATTGCATCATCCTTGAACACATGTTCTAAAAGAGAGCCGTAGACGTATGTCTTCGAGAATGAAGTCCTTGGTGGACATGAGGGGATTGGATCATCCCTGGACTTCAGTCCTAAAGAGAGCCGTAGACGTATGTCTTAGAGAATGAAGTCCTTGGTGGACATGAGGGGATTGGATCATCCCTGGACTTCAATCCTAAAAGATATTCGTAGACGTATGTCTTCGAGAATGAAGTCCTTGGTGGACATGAGGGGATTGGATCATCCCTGGACTTCAGTCCTAAAGAGAGCCGTAGACATATGTCTTCGAGAATGAAGTCCTTGGTGGACATGAGGGGATTGGATCATCCCTGGACTTCAGTCCTAAAGAGAGTCGTAGACGTATGTCTTCGAGAATGAAGTCCTTGGTGGACATGTGAGGATTGAATCATCCTTGGATTTCAGTCCTAAAGTGAGCCGTAGACTGGGTCTCCGAGAATCTAGTCTTGAATGAACAGGTAGGGGATTGTATCTTCCCTGGACTTTGGTCCCAGAATTGATCTGTAGACTGATGTCTCCGAGAATTGAAGATAGGACTGCATCGTCCCTGGACCTCGGTTCAAAATGTACGTGATGGGATTGCATCGTCCCTAGACATGAGACTTGTCTTAAAGTGATAAGGACTAATCATCCTATAAGTAGATTGGGATTGCATCGTCCCTAGACATGGTGAGGTGTCTTAAAGTGATAAGGACTAATCATCCTGTAAGTAGATTGGGATTGCATCGTCCCTAGACATGGTGAGGTGTCTTAAAGTGATAAGGACTAATCATCATGTAAGTAGATTGGGATTGCATCGTCCCTAGACATGGTGAGGTGTCTTAAAGTGATAAGGACTAATCATCCTGTAAGTAGATTGGGATTGCATCGTCCCTAGACATGGTGAGGTGTCTTAAAGTGATAAGGACTAATCATCCTGTAAGTAGATTGGGATTGCATCGTCCCTAGACATGGTGAGGTGTCTTAAAGTGATAAGGACTAATCATCATGTAAGTAGATTGGGATTGCATCGTCCCTAGACATGGTGAGGTGTCTTAAAGTGATAAGGACTAATCATCATGTAAGTAGATTGGGATTGCATCATCCCTAGACATGGTGAGTTGTATTAAAGTGATAAGGACTAATCATCCTGTAAGTATATCGGGATTGCATCGTCCCTAGACATGGTGAGGTGTCTTAAAAGGATAAGGATTGATCATCTTGTAAGTTGATCTGGATTGCATCATCCATAGACATGAGAGATGTCTTAAACTGAGAGGGATTGATCATCCCGTAAGCGGATCAGGATTGTATCATCCTTGGACCTATGTCCTAAAGTGAGAGGGATTGATCATCCCGTAATAGGATCTTGTGTGTTGCAGAGTATGCTGCTATGTATTGATGATAGATGTATTAGTGAGAATACATGCTTTTGATGATAGATGTATTAGTGAGAATACATGCTTTTTTATGATATATGTATTAGTAAGAATACATGTTTTGATGATAGATGTATTGGTGTGGATACTAATACAGATGATCCAGATGCTGTAGATCGAGATGATCCAAATGCTGTAGATCGAGATGATCCAGATGTTGTAGATCGTGATGATCCAGATGTTGTAGATCGAGATGATCCAGATGCTGTAGATCGAGATGATCCAGATGCTGTAGATCGAGATGATCTAGATGCTGTAGATCGTGATGATCCAAATGTTGTAGATCGAGATGATCCAGATGCTGTAGATCGAGATGATCCTGATGTTGATGATCGTATGATGACGATGCTGATGATCGTGAGGATCCGGATGTTGATGTTGTTGTAGCTGTTCGAGTGCTGCAGAAGATAAAGACTCAATACTGAAGATGTTGATATTCCAGTATTGAAGATGTTCAAGTAACTGCTTGAGTTACTGATGATGTTGAGAAAGCTTCCAATGATTTATAGATGTATCATGTATGATGTTGATGACTCCTTGCTCGTGCAGATGCTGTTATAATATCCTTCTCGTTAAGGGGGAGTGTTGAGATATTGTAACTTCAAAGAATATTATATTTGTACTTTATTATTCTGGAGATGTTTCATTCCTCCTTGAAGATCTTATTGTATATCCGGAGATGTTTATTCCTCCATCAGATTGTGGCAACTTGGGTTATTAGACTTCCCTAGTGGGGGTCGGCCCTGTATATGTTATGTGGGTCACCCTGTATGTGTTATGTGGGTCAAAGGGTTATTAGACCACCCTAGAGGGGTCGGCCCAGTCAGTTGTAGTGGGGTATTTAACCCACTGGTTAAATACGAGCCTACATGATTTGTGTAAAAGACAAGTCGGAGTAGTGTATAAATAGAGGAGGTGTATTCCTCATTTGATACACACTCACTCACTTGAGAGTGGTGCACTTGTGGAGGAGAGGTCTGCTATGGAGAAGGAGGAGCTTATGCTCAGGGTTACATCTTTGTATATTGTTGGTCATCTATATTGAGGAAGCTTTACTGGGTTTTCTACCCCATGAGGGTTTCCCAGGATAAATTTGTGTCTCTTGTGTTTATGTTGTGCTTGTTGTTTCTTCAGTGATCTTGTATATGCTATTATTGTGAAATGGAATGCAATGCTGCTATTTTCTATCTTAGCATATTAAATCTTAACATCGAGCGAGGGTGTGGGAATAATGGTCATCTCACCCTAGCCCAAAGACACCTGCAAGAAGTAACAGAACTCAATTCCATTACTCAGTTTGCTTTTTATGCCCCCGGTTGAAATTTTCCAAGTGTTTGTGAATGACTTTGGGAAGCAAGTTGAAACTCGCCATAAGTCGATAACTGAGGATCAAATGGACAAACCATCAGTTACGTTGGAATCGTGACATCGAATTACCACTAGGGACACCCCTCTTCAGTGACTTCAAGGACCGAACGTTGTCTATTTTGATGGTTTTTGCAACTAGGGTTTTGCTAAGTAACATGCAATGCAATTTATGCATTATAGGCTAAGATTTTGAAAAATGTTTAGAGTGAGGATGTGGGAATTGTGTTCATTTTTACCTTGCCCAAACACACCTACAGGAGGCAACGGAACTCAATTTTGTTGCTCAGTTTGTTTTTTATGCCCGCGGTTGAAATTTGCCAAGTGTCCCCGAATGGCTTTGGGACAGAAGATGAAACTTGCCATAAGTCGATACCGGGGCTCGAATGGAAAAACTATCAATTCCATTGAAATCATGACATCGAAGTATTACTAGGGACACCTCTCTCAAGTGACTTCATGTATCGAACGTTGTCTTTTTGACGGTTTTTGCAACTAGGGTTTTGTTAAGTAATATGCAATGTAATTTCTGCATTATAGGCTAAGATTTTGAAAATTGTGTCAAGCAAGGGTGTGGGCATTGTGTTCATCTCATCCTCGCCCAAACACACCTTTAGGGGGTAATAAAACTCAATTATGTTTCTTGGTTTGTTTCTTATGCCCCCGATTGAAATTTGCCAAGTGTGGCTGAATGGCTTTGGGAAGCGAGTTGAAACTCGCCATAACACTATAACCAGGGCTCAGATGGACAAACTGTCAGTTCTATTGGAATCGTGACATTGTAGTGCCACTAGGGGCACCCCTATCCTCTGACTTGATGAACCAAACATTGTCATTTTATATTGTTTTCACAACTAGGGTTTTGCTAAGTAACATGCAATGAAAGTTTTGCATTATAAGCTAAGATTTTGAAAAATGTGTTGAACGAGGATGTGGGCATCATGGTCATCACTCCCTAGACCAAACGCACCTGTAGAAAGTAATGGAACCCAATTCCATTGTTCGGTTTATTTTTTATGCCCTTGGTTGAAATTTGCAAAGTGTCATTGAATGGCGTTGGGAAGAGAGTTGAAACTTGTCATAACTCGATAAGAAGGGCTCGAATGGACAAATCGTTAGTTCCATTGGAATTGTGACATAGGAGTACCTCTAGGGACACCCCTCTTTGGTGACTTCATGGACCGATCATTATCTATTCTGATGGTTTTCGCAACTAGGGTTTTGCTCAATAACATGTAATGCAATTTCTGCATTATAGGATAGGATTTTAAAAATGTGCCAAGCGAGAGTGTGGGAATCGTGGTTTTCTTGTCCTGGCCCACACATACCTGCAAGAAGTAATGAAACTGTCATGTCCCAAATTTTGCATTGGGTCACAATGGCCTAATCACATTTTCCATATTCATGAGAGTTTGTCAAATTGATGCTAAGAGTCAAATAATTGCCAAGGAGGAAAATTACTAGTTTCCTAGGTTGGGGGTGGAAGCTTTGGGATTTGGAATAAGGGGGATATTAATGATGTTTGAACATTAGAATGGCATAAATATTTTAAAAAGGATCTAAATAAATAAATATAAGGGAAAATCAAAGTGGAAATTGATCATGAAGACACATGGACGATGTGGAACCCACACAAGTTAGATTTTCTATGCCACGTGGCATCCTCCTCTTGTCATTTCGAATCCATAAGAAGCCCAAGATTCTTAGGATGAGTTGGAAGGTCAATATACTTGGCATGAATCAATTAAGGTCGAATTGGAGTGGAAGAGTAACTCCCATGGAAGAGGAAGAGGCATTTTGGAGCTAGTGAGACACTTGGACTAGATTCCCTAGCTCTATGACAACAATGATGAAGATGCTATGACACCTATGACACAAATAAGATCTGAAGGCTGACATCTCACATATATGACATGTCAGGGCTAAAAATAGCCTCCAAGAGGGTGCTCAAGTGAGTTAGGGCAGCCAAAGAGACACCAAGTCGAATTTGGAGAAGGAGGGAGCTAGAATTGTTGTACAAGTGGCATTATTTGGAATCTCTTCCCAACTTGAGTTGGCATGAAGCTCTTGCGAGGAATTCGACCCATGGAGGACCTTAGAAGTTTATAAAATACAATAAAAAAGAAGAATGGTATCTTTTTATCATTTGAGAATTTGCATTTGTGAAGAGAGAGAGCTAGTGGAAAACTAGTCTTCTTGCCTTAGCCAATAGATTCCCATCCAAGTTGGTGTGTGGAAAGGCCATTCAGGTCTTTCATGGAGCTTTAATGGAGTATTTTTTTACAGGTTGAAGCTACAGGGAAGCTCATGGTCATATCTATTTCAGCTTGCTTCTACAACCATTCTTCTATTTCTTGGCATATTCATGATCCTTGAGGAATTGCGCACTTGGTGAGCTATTGTACTCTTTGGGGGAGCTTCTCATGCCCCATTTATGTTGTATGAGTATGCATATACTATTTTATTCATAATAAGAAATTTATCAGGTCGAAAATACTGTTGGAATGATGTAAATCTGATGTTTAATGAACAAATGGTGCCATTTCCCCACTATCTTGATGTATAACAATGAAATATTGATGAATTCGAATGGAAGATCAATTCTCTGATGTATTTGTGATTAATGGACTGTTATTAATGAGCTTCACAAGTTTCATGTTCAGTACTTAAGCATTTAGATTCATCTTGTTCAGTTTTATACCATTTGAAGAAGAATTAATGCCATTTCCCCCAAGGTCGAAACTAGTGAAGTTGTAGCTGTTGGGAGAGAGTTATAATAGACCTCAAAAACTGAATAATGTTTCACATGAGACCATAATATTTTCCCTTAGACATCCTCTTCCTCTTTTCAGAAATTCGAGTGGGTTTGGAAGCATTTGGAGAGCCATATTCAACATTTACCCTGGGGGATTTGAACCCCAAATTGCTAGTAAAAACTCTCATTTTGGCCAGAAGTTTAAAGAAGTTTGTAGAAGTATTTTGATGGTCCTAAATCACCCATGAAAATAATAATCAAGTCCTAACATCATTCATGTACCTTCTCTAAATATTTGGGGGCATTTGGAGCTAATTGGAGACCTAGAGACCCATACTAGTCAAAGAGAAATTACTAGTAAAGTTCCAACATTGGCCAGTATTGAAAGAGGATTTGAAAAAGTATTTTAAAGGTCCAAAAGCATCCCTGAAACACATATTTATTTTCTAACATCATCCATACACCTTATTAGAATATTTGGGAGCAATTGGAGCAATTTGGAGACCAAGACATCAAAGCTAGTCAAAGGTCGAACTAGTGGAAAAATTGACTAGTCTTGTTCTGAAATTTATTCCCTTGCAAATTTAAGATCATAGATGGGTATATAAGTTGCTTATATGTTTCAAATTGGTGTTCATGTGTCCTATAACCCCTCATGACCTTCCTCAACAAATTCCAAATAAATTGGAGGTGTTTGGAATAAGTTGTGAAACATATACCTAGAGATGAAAGTTGGTGAATTGGAGCAGTTTGGGAAAATTTAATAAATCTGTAAATTAGGGACATTGCAGTGGTATCATAGCATGATCTTGGCACCCGATGTCGTCTGATATTCATGGGGAAAAGAATTCAGGGACCACCATTAGATATTGAAACCAAAAGTGTTTTGTTGAAGAGGAAAAAGTAGGAAAAGAAGAGCAATTTTTTGAGGAAACTATGACTAGGATGAAAATGGAACCTCAGATGATGGTGAGAAGCTTATGAAACTCATAAAACCATTTTTTGAAGACATTACAAGTGGTATCAGAGACATGAACAAACAGATGATGAAAGGTTCGAATTGATGGCTAGCCAGCTTGGGAGCAAAGGAGTAATAGGAGGAAGCATCAGTTCTCATTGTGAGGAAAAGAAGCCAATGGGTGAGCATATTATCTCAAGCACAGGACCCCCTAATAGAGCAAATGAATTTCAAAGAACACCAAGGCCTATTGCACAAAAATTTCTTGAGTCCAAAGAAAATATTAAAGCCCCAAATGATGTGGAAGAAATTCTACTCAAATGGAAAAATTTGAATGAAGATTGCAAAAACACTTTACCATTTGATCAATACCTCATTGTCTCAAACAAGCTCAAGATGAAGGAAGGTAGTAAGAATCCATTTCAAAATAGAGAATTGAATTATGCAATAAGTAAAACGCCACTTCCCACCTTTGATGGCTCATCTCAAAGTTATGCACATACTTGGGTACAAAATGCATCAGCTTGCTTGAAGGAGCAAAAGGAAGAGACACATTCTACCTTGGACATGAATCAAAGAGCATCTACTGATGGATGCTTAAACTATGAAGTAGTGCCTACTAATGGGTGCTCAAACCTCTATGTTGGTGACATAGAGACAACTTTTGAAAGTGTTGCTACAAGCAAAACTTCCATTAAGCATGAAAATGAAGACCTTGTAGCAGTTGAAGAATAAACAAGATCAACTTCCCCATCACCACTTGAGCTTCATGAAGTTGGTCCAAGTAAGAAGGAAGAAGATGAGGAGGTTCACTTACAAGAGCTTCATTTTCTTCAAGGGTCCTTGAATATGAATGAAAATAAGATCCAAGAGACCCTTAGCATGCTCCATGATACTCAAGCATTAGTGTCAAATTCTTGTTGAAAAGTTTCTTCATTGGAGGATCCATCCTTCCTTGAAGACATGGAGAAGATTCAAAGAGCAATGTGCAACAACCAAGGTAATTTCATGTATTTTCTTTTTGATAGGAAAAATTTGGTTGAGTTTAATGAATTATTACATGATGCATACTTGAAGAATAATGAGGATACTCATAAACTCAAAATTCGAAATGAGCAACTTCTTGAAAGGTTGCAATATACTTGTTCTCTCTCCTATGTTTCAAATTTCCATATGGTAGATTGCATGGAGGATTCTCATGACATGGTAGATCATGAGAAACATGGAAATTTGCATGTGCTTGATGTGTTTGAAGATGAGATTGATGAGATCCAAGCACTTGATGTGGTGGAAGAGGAAATTGAGTTTCCTCTTGGAAATGGTTACACATTTTTTGAAGAAGTTGATTCCACTACCTTGGAACCAACCTATGAGGAAAGCTCTGCACCTTTGAGGGAGGTGCATGATCCTACTATTATGGAACATTCACATGAGGACACTTCTGTACTTTCTGATCAATTGGGTGAGTTGGTCCATTCTCCTACATCCTACACTTCCATATTTTGCAGCATTCATCCTAATGAAGTATGGGTGAAAGGTTTATTTTTTATGGTGCCACATGAGGAGCATGAAACTCCTTGTCATGTCCCAAATTTGGAATTGGGTCACAATGGCCTAATCACATTAGCCATATTCATTAGATTTTGTAAAATTGATGTTGTTAAGGGTCAAATAATTGCCAAGGAGGAAAATTACTAGTTTCCTAGGTTTGGGGTGGAAGCTTTGGGATTTGGAATAAGGGGGATAATAAATCATGTTTAGACATTAGAAGGGTTCAAGTATTTAATAAATAGAGTGAATAAATAAATTCAAGAGAAATCCTAAGTGACAAATGGTTTTGGAGACATATGGAGGATGTGGGACCCACACTAGCTTGATTTTTCATAATACATGGTATCTCTCTTTTGCAAATTCGAATTAATGGGAATGTGAACACTCTTGGGTGATTTGGTAAGTCATAACACATGTCATTGAGCATCTTAGGTCGAATTGGGAAGGATTGGTAACCTCCATGGAAGATAAAGAGTCAAAGTGGAAGTTTGTGGACACTTGGGCTAGATTCCCTAGCCCCTATGACACCAATGATGGAGCATCTATGACAACTATGACAAATTGCAGACCTGACCTCTGACATCTGACCACTATGACATGTCAGCCCCAAAAATAGGCTCAAAGAAGGCGAATTTGGGAGTTGGAGAAGCCAAAGAGACTCAAAATCGAATTTGGGAGAAGATGGAAGGTTGGAATTAGGAGACAAGTGGCAAATGTGGAATATTTCCTAAATGGAAATCTATTGAATCTATTGAGAGGATTTCGACCCTTAGAATACTAATGTTGGTTATAAAATATAGAAATGAAGTATGAGAATAGCTTTTGATCATTTGTAGAATTTGCAATTGCATTTGTGAAGAGGGAGAGCTAGTGGATGACTAGTTTCTTGCCTTAGCCAATTTCGAGGGTGAAAGATTCCCATCCAAGTTGGTAATTGGAAAGGCCATTCAGACCTTTCATTTGGAGATTTAATGGAGTCTTTATTTGCAGGTGTAAGATACAGGTCAGCTTATGGTTTCTTCTACTGCAGCTCACTCATTCAACCATTTCCAGTTTTTATGGCATATTCTCGATCCTTGAGGGAGGGCGTTTTTTGTGAGCTATTGTACTCTTTGGGGAAGCTTTTAATGCCCCATTTATTTTTTAATATGAATTAAATACTCTGTTCTTAATCTCCAAAAATTTTCAGGTCGAAATTCCAAGTAGAAATGTATAAATCTCATTTTTAATGGAAGAACAATGCCATTTCCCCACTACCTTGTTGTGAGCCAATGTATTGATGATGATTTCGAATGAATGGATGATTCTCTGATATATTTGTGATCAATATACTTCCATGGATGTCTTCTACAAGTTTCATGTACTGTACTTGAGCATTTGAAGCATTTTTACTCATTTTAGTTGTATTGGGAGGTGAAATAGTGCCATTTCCCCAAGGGTCGAATTGGGGATTTTTGCAGTTGAATGGGAGAGGGTGAGAACAGTTGTAATAATCCATTAATGGTGCATATGAGACTTTAATAAAATACTTAACACATTACATACCTCTGTTCATAAATTTGAGTGGGTTTGGAGGCATTTGGGAAGCCATTTTCAGTACTTACCTCAGGGGGATTTGAACCCCAAATTACTAGTAAAATTGCATACTTGGTCCAGAATCTTAAGAGAGTTTGCAGAGGTATTTTAGTGACCATATGTCATCCCTAAACATCATATTCAAGTACTAATATCATTCATACATCTTCCTTGAAGATTTGAAGGGATTTGGAGTCAATTTGAGACCTAGAGACCAATACTAGTCAAAGGGAAATCACTAGTAAAGTTACCTACATTGACAAGAATTGAAAGAGGATTTGAAGAAGTATTTTAAAGGTCCAAAGGAATCCCTGAAACACATATTTATGTTCTAATATCATTCATATACCTTCTCAGAATATTTGGGATCATTTGGGGCAAATTTGGGACCTAGAGATCAAAACTAGTCAAAGGTCTAACTAGGGGAAAAAATGAAAAATTGTCATTTTGATAAAATTCCTAACAAGGGACATTACAGTGGTATCATAGCATGGTCCTTGCACCTGTATATTAGGTACATACATTCAAGAATAATTTGCAGCCATGTCTTACTATTATGATGAATCCTATGAGTACAATTCTTATGAGGAATATGCAGATGCTTATGAGCAATATGAAGCAGAATGTGAATGGTATGAAGAAGAGGTGCCATCATGCAACACTTCTTACAATTTCAAGAGAAATGAAGATTATTCTTATGACTTTAAATCTGATGAATATGAGTGTGTCACACCAACCAAGGATAATTCTATGAGTGAATTCCAAAGATGGAGAGCAAAATATAAAACCTTGCCCCAACAATATCAAAAATATCAAGAATATCTTGCTTTTAGCAAAAATACACAAAATGCCATGTCTTTTGAGTACTATGCTGAACATGTTTTTGAAAATAGGCCCAAAAATGAAGATGTGGAGTTAGTGAAGAAAGGTTTATGCCCTTCTTGTAAAAACCCTTGGAGCGAGTATCATATATGTGTGCATGAAATGATGTCCTCCTTGAGGAGAGCTTTTGAGATTTATTCAAGAAGAGATTCCAAATATATTGATCCTAAGGAAAACAAGGGGAAAAATGCATCAGCTTTCTTTAAGGAGCAAAAGGAAGAGACATCACAAGAGCATGAAGAAGATTCTATTGAAAATATGGAAGATCATTTCGAGACACCTTCTAGCTTAGACATGAACCAAAGAGCATCTACTGATGGATGCTTAAAATATGAAGGAGTACATACTGATGGGTGCTCACACCTCTATGTTGGTGACATAGAGATCACTTTTGAAAGTGTTTCTACAAGTACAAGTTTCATTAAGCATGATAATGAAGACCTTGTAGCAGTTGAAGAAGAACCAAGATCAACTTCCCCATCACCACTTGAGCTTCATGAAGTTGGTCCAAGCAAAATTGAAGAAGATGAGGAGGTTCATTTGCAAGAGCCTCATTTTCTTGAAGGGTCCTTAAAGATGAATGAAAATAAGATCCAAGAGTCCCTCAGCATTCTCCATGACACTCCAGCATTGGTGTCAAATTCTTGTTGGAGAGCTACTTCATTGGAGGAAACATCCTTCCTTGAAGACATGGAGAAGATCCAAAGAGCAATGTGCCACATCAAAGGTAATTTCATGTCTTTGCTTTTTGATAGAAACCATTTGTTTGAGCTTAATGAATTGTTACATGATGCATACTTGAAGAATAATGAGGATATTCATAAGCTCACAATTCAAAATGAGCAACTTCTTGAAAAGTTGCAAGATACTTGTTTTTCCTCCTATGTTTCAGATTGTCAAATGGTAGATTGTTTGGGGGATTCTCATGACATGGTGGATCATGAGAAATGTGGGAATTTGAATGTGCTTAATGTGTTTGAAGATGAATTTGAAGAGATCCAAACACTTGATGTGGTGGAAGAGGAACTTGAATTGTCTCTTGATGAAGCTTATGCAATTTTTAAAGAAGAGCATGATTCCTCTACATTGGAACCAATCTATGACAAAGGTTTCCCACTTTTGAAGGAGCTTCATGATACTACCCACATGGATCCTTCCCATGATGAAACTCCTGAACTTTTTGATCATTTGGGTGAGTTAGTACATTCTCCTACATCCTACAATTCCATGTTTTGCAGTATTAGTCTCAATGAAGTATGGGTGAAAGGGTTCTTTTTTATGGTGCCACATGAGGAGTATGGAACTCCTAGATTTAAATTTTATGATGACATGGTTGGAGCACATTCTTATTCACATTTGCAGCATCATAATTTGTCACTTTATGATGATTCACATCTACATGGATGCACCTATGATATGGATTTGAGTCACTTGAAGACTCATGGTTTTTCTTGCTCAACACTGGGTTCATTTGATGTTAGAGGAACTTCATCCAACACTTGGATGAATAGATTTATGATGGGAGAACATTTTTGTTGGAAGCCACATACTTTGTTACATCTTTATGATTCTCACATTCATGGATGTATGGGTGAGACTTCTTTGAGTCATTTGCAGTCTCCTTGTTTTTTCTGCTCATTATTTGGTTCAGATTTTAGTGGAGATTCTTCATTCACTTCTTGGATGAAAGAATACATGGTTGAATATTTTGATGCATATCACATCCTTTTGGAGCAGCATTATAGGACATGGGATCCTCACCTATGTCATTGGAGCAGATTTGATTGGTCACTTGAAGCTTGTATGCACTTGGAAAATCGTGGTCTACTTGCTTGGAGGTACAAGCACTTTCATGATTCTTTGATGAAGCACCTCCTTGATGTACATTTTCCTTATGTAGTTATGTACTTTGATGATATATATTTTGTACTCATGATGTTTGGAAGAATGCATACAAGAGAATGGGATCCAGGAATCATCTTATTTGATGGTATGGGTTGGAGAGCACTCTTCATTGTTGGGGTGCAATACAAGCAATGGGACCCTGGAATAATTTTTATCTCATTGGTTTCAATTTTTTGGGGGAAACAAGAAGTATGGGAGATGGATTTCCCACTTAATAAAGTGATTTTTATCAGAGTAGTGCAGCAGCAAGCATGGTGGTTCCTCTCTAAAATCTTCATGGAAACTCAAAGACTCAAGATTTGGCAATTCAATGGCAACTTCAAAGAATTATACAGAAAGCAGGTTCTTCAACACCCATGTTTGAAATTGCTTGAGGACAAGCAATATTGGGAAGGGAGGATTTGTCATGTCCCAAATTTGGAATTGGGTCACAATGGCCTAATCACATTAGCCATATTCATTAGATTTTGTAAAATTGATGTTAAGGGTCAAATAATTGCCAAGGAGGAAAATTACTAGTTTCCTAGGTTTGGGGTGGAAGCTTTGGGATTTGGAATAAGGAGGATAATAAATGATGTTTAGACATTAGAAGGGTTCAAGTATTTAATAAATAGAGTGAATAAAGAAATTCAAGAGAAATCCTAAGTGACAAATGGTTTTGGAGACATATGGAGGATGTGGGACCCACACTAGCTTGATTTTTCATAATACATGGTATCTCTCTTTTGCAAATTCGAATTAATGGGAATGTGAACACTCTTGGGTGAGTTGGTAAGTCATAACACATGTCATTGAGCATCTTAGGTCGAATTGGGAAAGATTGGTAACCTCCATGGAAGATAAAGAGTCAAAGTGGAAGTTTGTGGACACTTGGGCTAGATTCCCTATCCCCTATGACACCAATGATGGAACATCTATGACAACTATGACAAATTGCAGACCTGACCTCTGACATCTTACCACTATGACATGTCAGCCCCAAAAATAGGCTCAAATAAGGCGAATTTGGGAGTTGGAGAAGCCAAAGAGACTCAAAATCGAATTTGAGAGAAGATGGAAGGTTGGAACTAGGAGACAAGTGGCAAATGTGGAATATTTCCTAAATGGAAATCTATTGAATCTATTGAGAGGATTTCAACCCTTAGAAGGCTAATGTTGGTTATAAAATGTAGAAATGAAGTATGAGAATAGCTTTTGATCATTTGTAGTATTTTCAATTGCATTTGTGAAGAGGGAGAGCTAGTGGATGACTAGTTTCTTGCCTTAGCCAATTTCGAGGGTGAAAGATTCCCATCCAAGTTGGTAATTGGAAAGGCCATTCAGACCTTTCATTTGGAGATTTAATGGAGTCTTTATTTGCAGGTGTAAGATACAGGTCATCTCATGGTTTCTTCTATTGCAGCTCACTCCTTCAACCATTTCCAGTTTTGATGGCATATTCTCGATCCTTGAGGGAGGGCATTTTTGGTGAGCTATTGTACTCTTTGGGGAAGCTTTTAATGCCCCATTGCTTTTGTAATATGAATTAAATACTCTTTTCTTCATCTCCAAAAAGTTTCAAGTCGAAATTCCAAGTAGAAATATATAAATCTCATTTTTAATGGAAGAACAATGCCATTTCCCCACTACCTTGTTGTGAGCCAATGTATTGATGATGATTTCGAATGAATGGATGATTCTCTGATATATTTGTGATCAATATAATTCCATGGATGTCTTATACAAGTTTCATGTACTTTACTTGAGCATTTGAAGCATTTTTACTCAATTTAGTTGTATTGGGAGGTGAAATAGTGCCATTTCCCCAAGGGTCGAATTAGGGATTTTTGCAGTTGAATGGGAGAGGGTGAGAACAGTTGTAATAATCCATTAATGGTGCATATGAGACTTTAATAAAATAATTAACACATTACATACCTCTTTTCATAAATTTGAGTGGGTTTGGAGGCATTTGGGAAGCCATTTTCAGTACTTACCTCAGGGGGATTTGAACCCCAAATTACTAGTAAAATTGCATACTTGGTCCAGAATCTTAAGAGAGTTTTCAGAGGTATTTTGGTGACCATATGTCATTCCTAAACATCATATTCAAGTACTAATATCATTCATACATCTTCCTTGAATATTTGAAGGGATTTGGAGTCAATTTGAGACCTAAAGACCAATACTAGTCAAAGGGAAATCACTAGTAAAGTTACCCACATTGACCAGAATTGAAAGAGGATTTGAAGAAGTATTTTAAAGGTCCAAAGGAATCCATGAAACACATATTTATGTTCTAATATCATTCATATACCTTCTCAGAATATTTGGGATCATTTGGGGCAAATTTGTGACCTAGAGATCAAAACTAGTCAAAGGTCTAACTAGGGAAAAAAGTGAAAAATTGCCATTTTGATAAAATTCCTAACAAGGGACATTACACTCCTATCTCTCCTTTATATGATGACATTATTGGAGCCACTTATTATTTACATTTGCAGCAGCATTCCTTGTTACCTTATGATGAAACACATCTACATGGATGCAATTATGATGTTCACTTGAGTCTCTTGAAGACTCATGATTTTCCTTGCTCCTTTCTTAGCTCAATTTATATGGGAGGAACTTCATCCACCACTTGGGTGAAGAGATATATGAATGGAGCAAATTATTATTGGCAGCAGCATCCTTTTTTATTTCTCGATAATACACATGTTCATAGATGCACAAATTCTACTTGTGTGAGCCCCTTGAAGGCTTATTGTTTTCCTTGTTCCCTACTTGGTTCAGATTTTAGTGGAGGTTCTTCATTCATTTATTGGATGAAAGAACACATGGTTGATTATTTTGATGCATCTTACATCCTTTTGGAGCAACATTATAGGACATGGGATCCTCACCTATGTCATTGGATCATATTTGGGTGGTCACTCGAAGCTTGTATGCACTTGGCAAATGGTGGTCTACTCACTTGGAGGTATAAGCACTTTCATGATTCTTTGTTGAGCCACCTCCTTGATGTACATTTTCATTATGTTGTTATGTACTTTGATGATATATATTTTGTACTCATGATGTTTGGAAGAATGCATACAAGAAAATGGGATCCAAGAATTCTCTTACCTGATGGTATGAGTTGGAGAGCATTCCTAATTGTTGGAGTGCAATACAAGCAATGGGACCCTGAGATAATTTTTAGTCTCATTGACTTCAAATGTTTTGGGAAACAAGCAGTATGGGAGCTGGATTCCCCACTTAATAAAGTAATTTTTATTAAAGTAGTGCAGCAACAAGCATGGCGGTTCCTCTCTAAAATCTTCATGGAATCTCAAAGACTCAAGGTTGGGCAATTCAGTGGCAACTCCAAAGAATTATACAAAAAGCAGGTTCTTCAACACCCATGTTTGAAATTGCTTGACGAAAAGCAATATTGTGAAGGGAGGATTTGTCATGTCCCAAATTTTGCATTGGGTCACAATGGCCTAATCACATTTTCTGGATTCATGAGAGTTTGTCAAATTTATTCTAAGGGTCAAATAATTGCCAAGGAGGAAAATTACTAGTTTCCTAGGTTGGGGGTGGAAGCTTTGGGATTTGGAATAAGGGGGATAATAAATGATGTTTGAACATTAGAATGGCATAAATATTTAATAAAGGAGCCAAATAAATAAATACAAGGGAAAATCAAAGTGGCAATTGATCATGAAGACACATGAAGGATGTGGGACCCACACAAGCAAGATTTTCTATGCCACATGGCATCCTCCTCTTGTCATTTCGAATCCATAAGAAGCACAAGCTTCTTGGGATGAGTTCAATTAAGGTCGAATTGGAGTGGAAGAGGAAGAGGCATTTTGGAGCTAGTGAGACACTTGGACTAGATTCCCTAGCTCTATGACAAAAATGATGAAGATGCTATGACACCTATGACACAAATCGGATCTGAAGGCTGACATCTGACATATATGACATTTCAGGGATAAATATAGCCTCCAAGAGGGCGCTCAAGTGAGTTAGGGAAGCTAAAGAGACACCAAGTCGAATTTGGAGAAGGAGGGAACTAGAATTGTTGTACAAGTGGCATTCTTTGGAATCTCTTCACAACTTGAGTTGGCATGAAGCTCTTAGGAGGAATTCGACCCATGGAGGACCTTAGAAGTTTATAAAATATACTAGCAAAGAAGAATGGTAGCTTTTGATCATTTGAGAATTTGCATTTGTGAAGAGAGAGAGCTAGTGGAAAACTAGTCTTCTTGCCTTAGCCAATTTCGAGGGTGAAAGATTCCCATCCAAGTTGGTGTGTGGAAAGGCCATTCAGGTCTTTCATGGATCTTTAATGGAGTCTTTTGTTACAGGTTGAAGCTACAGGGCATCTCATGGTCACATATCTTTCATCTTGCTTCTACAACCATTCTTTTATTTCTTGGCATATTCATGATCCTTGAGGAATTGCGCACTTGGTGAGCTATTGTACTCTTTAGGGGAGCTTCTCATGCCCCGTTTCTATTGTAATAGGATGCCTATACTTTGTTCTTCATATTCAGAAATTTATCAGGTCGAAAATACAGTTGGAATGATGTAAATATGATGTTTAATGAACAAATGGTGCCATTTCCCCACTATCTTGATGTATAACAATGAAATATTGATGAATTTGAATGGAAGATAAATTCTCTGATGTATTTTTTATTAATGAGCTTCACAAGTTTCATGTTCAGTACTTAAGAATTTGGAGTCATCTTGTTCAATTTTATACCATTTGAAGAAGAATTAATGCCATTTCCCCCAAGGTCGAAACTAGTGAAGTTGTAGCTGTAGGGAGAGAGTTATAACAGACCTCAAAAAATGAATAATGATGCACATGCGACCATAATATTTTCCCATATTCATCCTATGCCTTTTTTCATAAATTCGAGTGGGTTTGGAAGCATTTGGAGAGCCATATTCAGCATTTACCCTGGGGGGATTTGAACCCCACATTGCTAGTAAAAACTCTCATCTTGGCCAGAAGTTTAAAGAAGTTTGCAGAAGTCCTTTGATGGTCCTAAATCACCCCTGAACATCATAATAAATTTCTAACATCAGTCATATACCTTCTCTGAATATTTGGGGGCATTTGGAGCTAATTGGAGACCTAGAGACTAATACTAGTCAAAGAGAAACTACTAGTGAAGTTCCCTACATTGGCCAGTATTGAAAGAGGATTTGCAGAAGTATTTTAAAGGTCCAAAAGCATCCCTGAAACACTTATTTATGTTCTAACATCATCCATACACCTTATCAGAATATTTGGGAGCAATTGGAGCAATTTGGAGACCAAGACATCAAAGCTAGTCAAAGGTCGAACTAGTGGAAAATTTGACTAGTCTTGTCCCGAAATTTATTCCTTTGCAAATTTAAGATCATTGATGGGTATATCAGTTGCTGATATGTTTCATATTGGTGTTAATGTGTCCTATAACCGCTCATGACCTTCCTCAACAAATTCCAAAGCAATTGGAGGTGTTTCGAATAAGTTGTGAAACATATACCTAGAGATGAAAGTTGGTGAATTAGAGCAGTTTGGGAAAATTTAATAAATATTTAAATTAGGGCATTACAGAAACTCAATTCCGTTGCTCGATTTGTTTTTTATGTCCCCGGTTGAAAATTTTCAAGTCACAAGTCTCCTTGAATGATTGAAGAAGCGAGATGAAACTCGCAATAAGTCAATAACCGAGGCTCAGATGGACAAACCATCAGTTTCATTGGAATCGTGACATCGAAGTACCGCAAGGAACACCCCTCTCTAGTGAGTTGATGGAACAAACGTTTTCTTTTTTGATAGTTTTCACAACTAAGGTTTTTCTAAGTAACATGCAATAAAAATTTTGCATTATAGGCTAAGATTTTGAAAAGTGTGTCGAGTGAGGTTGTGGGAATCATGGTCATCTCGCCCTAGACCAAACACACCTGCAGTAGGTAACGAAACTCAATTATGTCCCTCGGTTTGTTTTGTATGCCCTCTATTGAAATTTGCCAAGTGTCTCTGAATGGCTTTGAGGAGCGATTTGAAACTTGCCATAACTCAGTAACTGGGGCTCGGATGGACAAACCGTCAATTCCATTGGAATCGTGACATCGTAGTACCACTTGGTACACACCTCTTGAGTGACTTCATAGACCAAACACTGTCTATTTTAACGATTTTCTCAACTAGGTCTTTCATAAGTAATATGCAATGCAATTTCTGCATTATAGGCTAAGATTTTGAAAAATGTGTCAAGTGAGGGTGTGGGAATCGTGGTCATCTTTCCCTAGCCCAAACACACTTCTAAGAGGTAATGAAACTCAACTGTGTTGCTCGATTTGTTTTTTTATGCCCACGGTTGAAATTTTCCAAGTGTCCCTAAATGGCTTTGGCAAGTGAGACGAAACTCTCCATAACTCGATAACCAGGGCTCGGATGGACAAACCGTCAGTTTCATTGGAATCGTGATGTCGGATTACAACTAGGAACACCCCTCTCCGGTGAATTCATGGACCGAATGTTTTCTATTTTAACGGTTTTCGCAACTAGGGTTTTGCTAAGTAATATGCAATGCAATTTCTGCATTATAGGATAAGATTTTGAAATTTTTGCCAAGCGAGGGCGTGGGCATCATGATCATCTCACCCTATCCTAAACACACCTGCAGGAGGAAATGGAACTCAATTATGTTGCTCGGTTTGTTTTCTATGCCCCCGTTGAAATTTTCTAACTGCCCCTGAATGACTTTGGTAAGGGAGTTGAAACTCGCCATAAGTCAAAAACCGGGGCTTGGACGGAAAAACCGTCAATTTCGTTGGAATCATGACATCAGAGTACCACTAGGGACACCCGTCTTCAGTCACTTGATGGACCGAACGCTGTTTTTTTACGTTTTTCACAACTAGGGTTTTGTGAAGTAACATGCAATGCAATTTTTGCATTATAGGCTAAGATTTTGGAAAAGGTGTCAAGCGAGGGTGTTGGCATCGTGGTCATCTTGACCTATCTCAAACACCCCTGCAGAAGGTAACAAAACTCAGTTATATTGCTCGGCTTGTTTTTTATGCACACGGTTGAAATTTTCCAAGTGTCCATGAATGGCTTTGGGAAGCTCTTCATAACTCTGTAACCAGGGATTGGATGGACAAGCCATCAGTTTCATTGGAATCGTGATATCGGATTATAACTAGGGACACCCCTCTCCAGTGAATTCATGGACCGAATGTTTTCTATTTTGACAGTTTTCGCAACTAGGGTTTTGTTAAGTACCATGCAATGCAATTTCTGCATTATAGGCTAAGATTTTGAAAAAATTTCCAAGCAAGGGTCTGGGCATTGTGGTCATGTTACCCTATACTAAACACTCATGCAGGAGGTAACGGAACTCAATTATGTTGCTCGGTTTTTTTTTTATGACCCCGGTTGAAATTTGCCAATTGTCCCTGAATGGCTTTGGTAAGTGAGTTGAAATTTTCCATAAGTAAAAACCGGGGCTTGGACGGACAAACCATCAATACTATTGCAATCATGACATCGGAGTACCACTAAGGACACCCATTTCAAGTGACTTGATGGACTGAACATTGTCTTTTTTTATGGTTTTAGCAACTAGGGTTTTGCAAAGTAACATGCAATGCAATTTCTGCATTATAGGCCAAGATTTTGAAAAATGTGTCGATCAAGGGTGTGGGCACTGCAGTCATCTCGCTCTATCCCAAACACACATACAGGAGGTAACAGAACTCAATTTCGTTGCTCGGTTTTTTTTATGCCCCTTGTTGAAATTTGCCAAGTGTCCCTGAATGGCTTTGGGAAGCAAGTTGAAACTCGCCATAACTTAGTAACCAAGGCTCGGATGGACAAACTATCAGTTCCACTGGAACTGTGACATCGGAGTACTACTAGGGACTGCTCTCTCCAGTGACTTCATTGACCGAATGTTGTCTATTTTAAAGATTTTTGCAACTAGGGTTTTGCTAAGTAACATAAAATGCAATTTCTACATTATAGGCTAAGATTTTGAAAAAAATTCCAAGCGAGGGTGTGGGCATCATAGTCATCTCGCCTAAGCCCAAACACACCTGCAAGAGGTAATGAAACTCAATTTCGTTGCTCAGTTTGTTTTTTATGCCCCTGTTGAAATTTGCTAAGTGTCCCTGAATGGCTTTGGGACGCGAGATGAAACTCATCATAAGTCTATAATTGGGGCTTGGATGGACAAACCGTCAATTCCGCTGGATCGACACCCCTCTCCAATGACTTCATGGACCGAACGTTGTCTGTTTTGACGGTTTTCGCAACTAGGGTTTTCCTAAGTAACATGCAATGCAATTTCTGCGTTAGAGGCTAAGATTTTGAAAAATGTGTCGAGCGAGGGTGTGGGAACCATACCTTGCAGCATGACATATGTTCTTTAGACTGGACATCTCACTTGTATTGGCTTGTTAGGATTATGTATATTGCTTATAAGGGTTTGTGCCCACATAGTATTATTTACCTCCCTAACCTCTCATATAAATAAAGTAGAGAGAGACTTTGATTCTTGTCACTGACGTTTTCTCTTGTGATGAAGATAATATTGAAAATTGTGTACATGAGTGCAAGAGCATTCCTCTACCAATCCAAGATACAAATAATAGCAAACCAACAACCAAACCTCACTAATATACTCCACAAAATTAGAAACAAGGATAATTTAAGGGATTCAAGAAACATGTCACATTGCCAATCCAGTAGCTTTTATAAGAACTTGGTTAGGGTAATGGACAGGACAACTATGAGTATTTGGTCGTTGGCATTGTGTGTGATTTATCTTGTTCTCGGAGGAAGGTTCCTGTCTTGATTTCCCAACAACAGTCGTCTTATCAACACCAAGAAAGCACATGAATATTCCACTAACCCCAAGCAGAAAAAGTGTAAATGGCTAATTAAGAAGTGTACAAGGCCATACAGTCTAGAATATTGTTGTGGGAGTGTCATTGAAGGAAACTCTTGCTAAGACGAAGTTACAACAGCCTAATATGGCTCAATTGCCAATGACTCTTCAAATCAAGCATATGGTGGCAAGTGTCTTTAAACTTGCCCTTTTTTCAATTTATCTGTCTTAAAGAATGTCAATTTAAATAAAGGATAGTACTTAATGGATGCCAATTTTTCTTTTGTAAAATGCAACAATGCTCACAATTTTTATCAACATTGCCGCACCACAAGTAGAAGAAGTGTAATTCTCAATATTTATGTGCACGAATATACAATCTCAAGCTAGCAGAAATTGGAAGCAGATGCATTGTGCAAGCAACTACAATCCTACAGTCAAAAGATCCAGAACAGAAGAATTATGATCCCGGCACACTAGTCATCTTATAACAAAGAGATCATAAGTTATTGGTTGACATCATGGAAAATATTGCAACATATAACTGGGTGATGTATTGGTTGGCAGGTGTAGTACGATGGTAATATTCAAAACCTGAGTCGTTCAATACTACAACTGGTCAAGTTTTATCCTCATGCATGGCTTTGACCATTGATGTCCTTGTCAGAGAAAATTTAGTGTCTTTGTAAGATCTCATTGTTGTCAACCTGCTAGATGTTGCTTTTCCCTTGTACATTGTTTTTTGTGAACTATGATGTTATTCGTTCTCTTTACTTTTTTTATGATATAAAAGAAATAATAAATGTCTAGAAAATTTAAATTGTATACACCTTACACCTTTAATGGTGTCTCTCAAACATACATTCACTGGGAGTCATGAACTACGCTAAGAGTGACCTTCCCTGAACTACAGATATTCACAGGCCATGCTGAGAGTCATTTTAACATGCTGTGATGTCAAGTAGGGAAACCAATGTACATGCACAATGGTAACAGACACACAGGAGTGGAAAGAATGGAATGCATTGTGTTAAACTATGGTAAGATACACAACAATAGGCCATCCTAAGATAAGTTGTCAATATATCAACTCCTGGTATATTAATTATTGTCCTACAAGCCTGTTATTGTGGTTTATCTATCTAACATTAATAACATTACTTTTGGTCAGATGATAGTCACATAACACCATTAGTTAGCACGCCATTATTAACATCCATGTGGCACATGCTAGCATTTACAGTAAATGTTGGAGCTCATTATTTGCTCCTCTGACAGAATTGGTGGCAGCTAGGGCACAAGGTACTCACTGTTAAATGTAAAAAATGTAGGGTATTTTTGAACTTTTGCCACAAGTGCAAGTGGATGAGGGATGCTCAGATTTGTAACCCAACTATCAGTCCTCAAACTGATGGTATTTGAAAGGATTTATCTCATCCCTAGGCACACTCAAGAACAGTTCTAAGCAGTAGAGAAACTAACAACATTTGCAAGTAGGAGCAGTTTGCAGGCCATTGACCAAATTTTTGAGCAAGTAAAGGAGGCAGCCCTCACATTCCTTGAGAGGGAACCCTGTCTCACACTTTCCAGCATTTATGATGACATAATTTCTGGAAAGATATGGCAATGGTTGGTAAAGCATCTTTTCATTTATTAGTTGAACCATATTCTTGGTGAGAAGAAAATGCTCGATTCTCAACCAATTTATTCTTCCTTGACTAAATATTCCTAGAAGTTTACCTCATACTGTTGTAGAAAATACACCAAGTAATTCTAGAAAATTCAGCCAAGCTCTTGATCTTCGTGATACCTTCTTGCTGGGAAAAATTTGAATGACGACAAACTCAATCTGCACTTGCACAAGACCAATTTCAAATCCGTATTCAGCTCAACAACCCACATCTAGATATAATCAATCCATACTCTATGATGCCTGGAGCTCCATCTTCCCAAATGGGTATCTACTAGCACAGCCACATAACTTGTGGCCGATGAACACCGATAGGTCACAAGTTAAGTGCCATGAACAAGTTATCTATTACTTGTTCTCTATGCTTAGTTGTAATGACCTGTTGTCTATGCCTCATCTACCTGTTACTTTCTTTACTTAAATGGGTTGTTTGTCACTACATGTTGTCCATGCATGAGCTACGAGTTATCCATGCATCAACTACCAGTTATTTTTTATATTTCTTTTTTTCTATATAATTGTTTATTTCAAATTTCGGACGATGACCATAAAATCAATCTGGACAGTACACTTACCCCATCCTCATTTAATCTAGGAAAAGCATAGATGGTAGTACACCCCAAATTCTAAGATATAAAATCCTATCAGTGATTCAGTACAATTATTTGCGAATGTTTGGGCGAACGGTGTACCAGAATTCATCAATTCCAGGGTGGTTGTGCAACTGCACTTGTCTGAAAGGCACTATGTAAAGGAGCAACGCTTGATTCCTGATAAACAATCGGGTAAGACCTCTTACTTTTTAAATGTTGTGGATTTTAATTAAATGTTTTGTTTATTAATTGGGGGAAGAATCTATGACCCCAAAGAGGTTGAAGTTCAGTCAAGGCCAGTGTCCACCTGTAAAATGCTTGGGTGTTACACTTTTTGATGCAGGAGCATCATGTAAAAGTTGTAATTTTCCTAAGTTTTCAATAGGTTCTAGTCTCTAGAGGATCCTAGAAAGTCCACGTAGGGGGGGTTTGTTTTGCCATATAATGTAACAGATTTTCCATTCTAGCATAAAGTTAGAGAAGTTGAGAAATTATAGGGACATCAGGGATTTGTTATCTAAACTTGGAGGATACTAATCTTCCTTTGTGATTTGAATTAATCACCGGTTTATCATATTCATAAATTTGTTGAGTAGAGAATAAGGAGAGGAGGTTAGAGAGAGAAATTAAAAAAAATGGCCAAGGCCTTGACGCCAAGAATGAGAAATCAAGCCAGAGAAATGATATGTATTAATCTGTTGATGATTAATTGAATGTATGAGGGATTGACAGGAAACTCCTGTAGGTTAATAGAATTTTCTTTGTCATGTATTCTATAGTGATTTTGAATGAAATATACTCTGTTTTTGTGCAAGGGAAAAAGAGCAGCTCTCTTTCAGCGTGGGGGTTTAAATTTCACGTCTTATTTGATAGTATTTAGTATGGGTTCTCTGAAATTTTCTTGTGTAAATGATTGAGTGCAAACTTCAGCGATCTACTTAGTTTCAGATTCAGTTCATTTTATGGGAAATAACATATTCATCTTCAGCATCATTTATGAACTTTTTTCTCTGTTCCAGTGATTGAACATAATTTGTGTGCTCTGTTAATGATATTTCCAGCAATCAGGTTAATTAAATTTATGGTGATTTGCAACAGTCAAAAAGGGAATTTATACGTTGTGTTCTAGTAATCAAGTGTAAACTCAGGCGTATAATAGTGAACACTGTCAATCAACTGATGTAGAACGAAGAACAGCAAACTGATCTTGTGCAAGAAGAGGGAATTGGATTGCATAGAAGTGTGCTCTGCTTCTAATTTACTGCTATGATAAGTTGATCCACCATTAGAGTAAATCAATCCATCACTTGAGAAGCTGTAATGTGCACACTCAAATCTTTAATGTAATGATTGAGTTGGAATGTATGTGCAGCGTTGGATAGACCATTGAGAACGTGATAACATCAGGTGATTGAGAGGATTGTTCTAAATCTGAAGCGAAGATATCTAGTAATGTTTCCAATACTTTGTTTTTTCCATTTATATGAATGCACTCTTCTACTCAATGATGTCGATCCCTGAAGGTACTGTTGGGGTTTGACTGATAATACAATTTGACTGAGAAAGTATATGACATGAAAAAAAAATCCCGTGTGCATAGATAAAGGTCACAATCCCTTAGTAGGGCAAATGAAATATGGTTGCGTTCTAGCCGAGTGACAATTTTTAAATTGTGTCGAGTTGTTGACGAGACCTGAGAAATATATTCATTATTAAACCTGAAATCGATGAGATGCAGCTGATCCGATTTGATTGTTGTAAAGGTTGGAGAATTGCAGCCTTGAATTTGACAAGGGGATAGATTGCAGGAGAACAATCTTGTAGTTGTAAAAGTGTTTTGTCATCGGTCACAGCAACCACATTGGTGATTGGATGATGATTGATTGATTGATTGAATTGATCTGGTAGCAAACCTTTGATTCCTGTAATGCTTATTGGTTTCCTTTAATATAGATTCATTCTCTTAATTTGCAGGTTGCTATCAGTTAATTATTTGAGAATGCAAGTGTGCTCCATATTTGGGGTTTTTTTCCACACAGTCCTGTTACATATGTCAACAATTAAAGTCTTAGATCTGCTAGCATTTAGTAATGCTATTGTTGATATTTGATAGCATTTGGTGTCGAGTATTGGGTGCATTCTTTTGTGGATGTTTTAGGTTATTGGAATATTAAAACTAACAAGTTTGGATTGAGCTCAGTCATAGATTCAGATTGTAAATGAGAAAGGTTTGGATTGAGATTAGCCTCCCACGCACATCTAAATTTTTAATACTATTTTTATTGTGTTTCCGAGCAATGCATCTGCCATTATTCCTCAAATATTCCTCCCAAATTATGGCCAATTTATGGACTGCGAACTTTGAGTTTGAAATAAAGTTAATACTAATAATAAAAGATAAATCTAACATCAAACTATCATAACATTTCCACAATAGATAATGAAAAGAAATTTCATTGGAGTCTTCTGTAATTCAATTTCAAAAAAAGGTAATTCAATTTCCAAAAAATAATGTTACCTGGAGCGCTACTTTCCGCTACTCAGCAATCTCCCTATCAATAGAGTCCATATCGGCTCCAACAGGCTTGGTGGAGGGTTAGCCAACTTTGCGAGGTCCCGAAGAAGCCTCTTTCTCCATGGCGCTCATGGTTGACAAATGAAACCTTGTTCAAAACCCTGTGTGTCTCGAAACATCTTTTAAAAATGCAGTAATGGCTTTCAAATGGAGAACTTATTAAAATATGTGAAAAAAATGCAATTCTTGTGTGGTTAGGAGGGATCCGCAAACAAATTGTGAGCAGGAAATACGGTATGGCTTGAAAGGGATTTGCAAGAAAATTATGAGCATGAAATACAGAAAAGGAAACATAGGAATGCTTCAAATTAGAGTTTTCGCTTTGTCTTTACATGTGAAGCGATTCCATAAATATTATTTAAAAAGTCTAAGGTTTTATTTATTTATTCTAAGATTTTAAAAAGTATAAGGTTTAGTGTTATGTGTATTAAGAATCTAGAGATTTAGTTTATTGGGTTTAATTTTATTTTTTAATATAAAAAAAAAATTACACCTCGAAAAATTGTATCATCTCAATGCTTAATATATTTGGGATTAAGATGTTTTTATTATGAGTCGACATGGAGTTTTTTAATTTTTTTTATTTAATTTTTGATAAGTTATGAGTCCGCATGGAAACGTAATGTGACAAATGTGACAACATCTCCTCATATTGGGTTGGAAGCATCGAGAGTAACAAGCGTGACAACATCTCCTCGTTTTGGGTTGGAAGCACCTCGCTACTCTCAATGCAACAAATCTCAACATTGCAGGTGAAGCAAAAGCATATAATTGTATGTTTCTTGTAGCATTGATCTTTTAACTGTTAAAAGGCCAAAGGCTAGAAGAATGGCCACTATTTTTGGCAAATGTTTTTCCATAAGAACTACAAAGGGTACCACCTACGACAAATGTAGGTTTCTCTAAACATTTGTTGCCAAAAGCAAAACGTGTATGCGGTGTTAGAAAAAACACCATATATATAAGACAAAAAATTCTACTAGATTAAAAACTAAGCATAGATTTACTTCTCCTTGCAATCTATGTAAGAGGAACCAACATATCTGATTGGGACCCTAGATAAGTAGATATAATATTTCTTTTAAGAAGATGGAGCTTAGCACATACAAATTTTTGGACATATAAAAAAAGCAATGATGAACTGAGAGAGGGACATGGTTGGTTACTTAGCAATGGTGGTGCTGGCTTAATGAAGGAATAAACCGTTATATTGAGCAACATCGATGTAGGAATCATAGTTTTGCATGTCAGTGCTAACAACAAGCAAACATCCGGACTATGCAACCTGCCTTCATAATTATGCAAGCTAACAATGTGGTTGTGTTAGATGAAAAGCTATCATATGAAGGCTAACACCCGTTAGTTTTCATTCACTATGGAATTTTGTTAGAAGGAAAGCTAACCTGAGTTAAATTCCCTTCATGGTGCAATGTCTTTGATGACAATGTGGTTGTTTTAGACGGAAAGCTAAAATATGAAGGCTAGCACGCATTAGATTTCATTCACTGTGCAATGTTGTTAGAATGAAAGCTAACCCGAGTTGGATTTCCTTCATGGTGGAATGTATTTGATGGCAATGTGGTTGTGTTAGATGAAAATATATCATATGAAGGCTAACACGCGTTAGATTTATTTCACCGTGTAATGTTATTAGAAGGAAAGCTAACCTAAGTTAGATTCCCTTCATGGTGCAATGTCTTTGATGACAATGTGGTTGTTTTAGATGGAAAGCTAACAGATGAAGGCTAGCACGCATTAGCTTTCATTCACCATGCAATGTTGTTAGAATGAAAGCTAACCCGAGTTGTATTTCCTTCATGGTGGAATGTATTTGATGGCAATGTGGTTGTGTTAGATGAAAATATATCATATGAAGGCTAAAACGCGTTAGCTTTCTTTCACCGTCTAATGTTATTAGAAGGAAAGCTAACCCGAGTCACAATACCTTCATGGTGCGAAGTATTTGATGACAACGCGGTCGTGTTAGATGGAAAGTTGACATATGAAGGCTAACACGTGGTATCTTTCATTCACCGTCCAATGTTGTTAGAAGGAAAGCTAACCCAAGTTAGATTTTATTCATGGTGCAATGCATTTGATGACAATGTTGTTGTGTTAGGTGGAAAGCTAACATATGAAGGCTAACACGCGTTAGCTTCCATTCACTGTGCAATTTTGTTAGAAAGCTAAGGCTAATTTATACCTACAATGTAAGCCCGAGGTCAAAGAAGTAACAATGATTGTTGAATTTAATGGCAAGATTATCAAAAATTGAAAATGAGAACAAAATAATTATTGCATCATGGCTTGTAAATGAACAAGAAATACGAAAGTGGCAATGTTCTTGCAACATTGCCAACATGCTATTTAGAAATATGAAGACTACATGTTATAAGCTACATAATCGTTGGGACAAAATTGTTTGAATCCTTATGAGAATATGGGTTCCTCAAACATTCAAAATTATTTATAAAATAATGTAGATATAAATAGGTACCAAATGACAAGGCAATTGTCAAATCCTCTGTCTATTATATGTATTGAAATGAAACCTTGCTCACGATAAAAGTTTCATTGCATGATCTACACAGTTAATGGCAATAAACCAGTATATTATAAGTTTATGTTTAGAGACCAAAACATAATACGAAAGAGATCAACTATTGTTTAAATCATGCACACATCCTAAAAGAAACTCTCTCCATCTCATTCAAGTTGATTGATCAACCAAAATGACTAATACCGTGTTTCTAGATGGGAACATGTTCACACAACCCATATACAATATGTATATAGTATCTTGGACTACAATAATCCATAATCCAACATATCATAACAGACGAAAAAATACATAATTCCCATATTTTGTTTCAATAATTTGAATATGGTTGTGAAACTGGTCAATGCCATACATGTACAATATCTTAGAGAGCAAGAAACAAAAGCACGTCATGAAACCCAAAACTTCGGCCACAGATAAGATAAAATTTACAGCAGCTGAGAAGCAGTACACAACTCCCAACATATTGATGAATAGAAACCCATGCACTTCTTTCAAAGGGTTGAACTTGATCATAGTGAACCTAGTGAGAGCGACTGCGAGAGCAATACTCAAATATTGTTCAATGCATAACTCATTATCACCCATTTCTTTCCACCTTCACACCTCCTATGTTGCTGCTTCTTCATAGCAATCTTCTTTTTCAACCTGCAATTTCCAATGGCCATAAATTAAGAAAACACTTGCATATCAACCTTACAATATTAAACACTTACAATTTAACCTTTATATTTAAACTGCCCTGGATTTTAAAATTCTCATGATGCAGGAAAAAACAATTGAAAGTTACACTAATTGGTCAACATATTCGAAACTTAAAATAAATACATGATATTATGATTCCAAGGAAACATTCTCGTATAATTAAACTCTGCAAATACACCGACTGCACCTTACCGGTGAATGTGAGGCCGAATTTTATCTCCTCACAATAAGTCTTGTCTTACTAGTGAATGCGAGGCCCACTTTTATCTCCCCACAATAGGTCTTGTCTAGAAGGATGACGATGTAGTGCATAGAGGGTACGTTTCCTTCCATGAATAATGCCTCCAATGGAACGTTATGCACCACAATAATGAATTATAAGAAATAAAATGAAGCAAAAATAACATTGTAAAAATATGGAAGAATGCAAGCTTTAAGAAAATGGCTGAGATTGCAATGATGGGGACTCATATGCACCTTTCTTCTCCAATGAAGCCATCCGCGTTTGCAAGTATCGTTGTCCATTGTTTTTAAGGTAAGGTCGGTAACCCCCTCGGATATAGTGAAAACAAATTGCTCTTTCCATATTGGATTGCTACCTCCACCTGCAATGCTCAGAGATCTTGATAGATAATTTTATATATATATTTTTTCAAACAAGATTTTTTTAAATCTCATCTTCCCACCAATTTTCCAGGGGACTCGGTCATGATCAAAACCTCACTTTAAAATCTACCTTAAAAGGATGTTTTCACATAGATTTAGATAGCCTAGTAAATTGAATTTTGTTATTATTTGAAAGGTATTTAAACCCTGAAGGCCTATAAACAAATTCAAGAATGTTAAGTCCTCCCACCATGTACTAATGGAAGACCAGGGATACTTTTGACACGTGCTAGTAGTAGATCAATTATGTTCTCAACAATAAATCTTATACATGTGCACACACTGCTCAAAACACATGAATGTGCACACCCACAGGATGCAATGTTGCTCTTCTATTGTTGAGTTCGGAATTGGATGATCAGTACGGATATGTTGTTGCTGATCTTTTAAACTGACCTCTTTTGTTGTTGATTTTTGTTCGCAGTGTTCTTCTCATTAGAAATACGGTGGAAGAAAAATTAGGCCTCAAATAAAGGAATGATGCGTCAACGATTTGCTCAAGCCAGCTAAAGGCCATTCATTGTAGGAATTTAAGATCCCATTTATGGAACATTTTGTATTTGGGATGTCATGTGATATTTTGTTTAATGCATGCATCCTCAAATCCATAGATAGCCATGCCTACTTCTCTTAATTCGCGAGCCTTCTTCAAATCCCTTCGCCTTCTTTGCTCTTTGGGAAAATATAGCACATTGGGATATTGCACGCTGGACTTCACAAAATCATCTTTCAAACCATATAACTCAATAAAATAACATTTTTTTCTTTTTTTTACAAAAACGGTTATAATTTGAATTAAAAAATAAAAAAACCAGTTGCAATAGCACAGGAATAAATTACAAAATCTGCCTCAAGGGCCTAAATTCTATCTTCTAGAGACTAGATCTAAATCGAGATCAAAGTAAGAATAAAGAAACTCAAATCAACTACAGAGTGACATATTGAATGTTCTGCACGTTCTTCATTATCAGAATGTGATTATTGTGATGCAGTAGCGTCCAAAATCCTTTATATGCTTTATCAACAAATTGTTTAGCACTAATTTGTTCGTCATCTCCCCTCAAGACATTATGTGTCCAATGAAAGAGACTCAACATAATTGTCGATGCCGAATCCTTCCCATTCAACTTGTTTAGCGTAATTTGTATTCGCTACCATCATAATTTTTTTTAAACCTGCCAATTAATAACCAGTGCGTCATTCTGCCAATTAATGAAGGAGTAACCCAGCAGCTATAGTCTTCATCGTAAACAGGATGATTTCTCATCTTAATATCACAATTAACCTCTTGATTAGATTGTTTTTCTGTTCTACATAATTCAAATGCTCCCACTCCAGGGATGATTTTACGAACCCCCCCTAAATTTATATGTATAAAAAATGGGCAAATCCCCATGATACACAGAAAAGTGTGAAGGCTATTTTATCAATACTATAATATGTATATATAATTGTTTGGAAAATCTTTCACAGAATTATAAAATATTGTAAATTTTGGGCAAATCTTTCACAAAATTATAAAAACTTGTAAAAGTTTTGGCGAATCTTTCACAAAATTAGAAAATCTTATGAAATCTTGGCGAATCTTACACTAAACTATAAATCCGAGTGCACTTATGTTATGACACCACACATGCCAAACATATTCCTCTGTCGTTGTTTTGAACTGAAAAAAATATTAATTACGAGTGGGACTATGGAGTATGGAATGGATGTTGAAGGGTTGTTCACCTTGATTGGCTTCCCCTAGTAGTTCCATTGGAAATACAGGTAAGTTTGGTTTGATGAAGGCTTAGAGACTTGTGGAAAAAAAATATGGAGAATTAAAATCATTGCGGTGTTGTGGCGTAAAATTGAAATTCAATCGAGGTTGGTCTTTAGAAGACAACGCTTCACCAATCTCTTGAATTCTTGTTGTTACATGTCTTTTGACAAATTCTTGGTGTTTTGTTCTTTCTTATTTGTGGTTTCCTTAGTTCCTTCCATCCCTGGGTTTATTTCTTTATGTGCCATGTTCATCAATTGAGGCTCCGTGCTTAAATAATCTTTTAGGTTTGTGTCTCTAGATTGGTGGCTCAATATTTATCTCTACCTTTGGGGTGTGATATATTTGGTTCAATCTCTATCTCAATGTTCCCTTCCCTTTGCAGGGCAATGTTTTCATTGAGGTGTCTTCAAAGCTCCAGAGGTTTAGAACATGGATTTTTTTTTGTGTCATGGGAAATGTCAAATGGATAATCATGAAATTCAAAAGATTTTGCATGGGCATGAGGATTACATTACTGACAATAGGATTTCAATTTTTGCAGTGACAACTACAATTCATATAAATGAGCATCAATACAGCTCCACTCTGCAAAATATATAGAAATAAAATTTTATTGTCTGCTGACATATGCGGGAACTGAGGAAAAAGACGTCTAAAAGCTACTTTAACTCTATTGCAAGTAGGAGCGATGAATAATCAACAAATATAAGAAGGATATAATGTTTTTTTGAATTATGTGCCCCTTAACTTCCACATTTTTTCTTCTTAACATGTTTGTGACTTTGATGTATTTTACCGAGCTTATAAGAACTAGAATCAACATTTCTAGAAGAGAAAAAAGAGATTCATAATTATGTAATTGGAACTATTTAAACTCAAATGATGTTACATAAGCTCGTAATGTTGCATTGTTGAAACAACATTGATGGGGGGAACCAAAATCAACCTCAAAATTTGGGCGTTTTCTTATATAATTCAACATATGTCGCTTAACTAACTTGTAAAGTATCGCATTTTCTAGCATTGCAATTATAAGACAAACATTGAATGCACATCACTCAAGAGATGTTAAGTTAACTTTTAACATCCAACCAACATCACTTAAGTGACATTCTTAATGTACAACTTAATGTCTCTTAAGTGATGTTTGTTCAACATTTGTTTCATCGACTTAAGGTCCTTTAAGGGCTGCCAATTCCATTTTTCATTAGAGGATAAAAACTCTATGGAACATCAAAAATTAAATGTTAAAACATGTGGAATATTCAACGCATCTTTATAGATGTTCAATTGGCATTGGTCAATTTACTGGTTGACATTTACTTAATGCAAAAAAGCATCGAACTAGCATCAAATTTTCACCCCAAATGTTGTATTTTTTGATAAGTTTGCATTAAAATGAATTAGGCTCACTTGATTATAATACCAATGCTTGAATATCTAGAATTACCACATGGGACAAACTTGGATTTTGGGATTAAGGAACAATGTTTATGATTTGTAATAAGACTTTAATAGCTAAATGTCCATGCGAAGTGATAATGATCATTATTTGAGGCATAAATGATTTTATTTGAAAGATGTGTACATTGAAAGTAGAAAAATTCCATATATAGTGGAGTCCTAAAAGGATATTATGATATTCCACACATTTCCCCCAAACCTTTGGAGGACTAAGTTACGGGTGTGAGTGGCATGTGACTCATCTAGATCTAATATGCATACACCTATATTTCCTTGTACCTTGTGGGATATGATTGCTAGTATGTCATGATGCACATGTTTTCTATTACGAGGAAATGAATTATTAATGATGGGCTCAAAGCTATAAACATATATTTCACAATACAAACAAGGATCGAGGTAACATTCTAAGAAATGACAAAAGCAAAAAATAGCCAAATATAAATGATTGTGAAATATTTTAAAATTCTATAATTAAAAATAGAATAAAAGTCATCAAACAATATCCTTTTTGAAATAATATTTAAATTACAATTTAAATTTTAAAAAAATCACAAATCACCATAATCAAAATTCTATTCATTTTATAACTATAACAAAGAAAGTTTTGACCATCTTTATTCCATCCAAAATCTTTTAAAAACTAGAAATAATATAAAAAAATCAATTAAAACTTTCCTATGATGTAACCTTTTAATTCCTTCGTAGTTTTCAAAATTAAGTACCAAAAAACATTTGGTCAAATGCTTAAGAAAAATCCCCTTGGTCTTAATCCTTACATGGTGAGTTCTCTAATCATATGTCATCGTTACAATATAATGTTCTGAACTTACCTTGTGATGGTTTAAACATAATTTGATGGTATGAAACCGTCACATTTGATGGCATGATCGAGTGGTTGGAAAGATTTGAGTGCAAAGACAATCACTTCGCATGGCTCAAACATAATTTGATTGTATGGTCATGTTTGAAAAGACTTGAGTGCAAAGTAAATGTTAAAATCACCAATACAATATATATGAAGTTTATATAATGGCACCATCGTTACCATATAATGACTCTAACTTACTATGTAATGACTCAAACGTAATTTGATTACTCATGTTAAAATCATCAATACATTTTATATAATGGCATTATAGTTATCATATAATGATTGAAATTTACTATATAACGAATCAAACATAATTTGATTGTACGATAGAGTGATTGGAAAAATTCTAGTGAAAAGTTAATTACCTTTTTTCTCAAATTACACATGTTAAAATTATTTATACATTTTATTTCAAACAAAGTTTTTTTGTTAATGTTCTACTAGCACAATCACTTAACTTATGGTTGGTGGATGATAGGTCAAAATTTAAGTGTCACGGACAAGTTATATGTTATTTGTTCTCCATGAGTACTTGTAATCACCCGTTATCACCCGCCTTTTTCTAGTTTAATGGGAACTGCCTGGTATCCATCCATCAAATACTAGTTATTCATGCATCAACTACTAGCTATTTCAAACGGGCAAGGCATGGCATGCGGAGTGGGAGGCGCAAATGCAGATGGGCAAGGCAGGGCAGGCGGAGTGGGAATCTTAAATGCAGATGGGCAAGGCAGGGCAGGCGGAATGGGAGGCTTAAATGCAGATGCAGACGCAGACCTACCTTTTTCCTTTTGAATGAAATATTCAAGGTGGAGATAGAATCCATGGCTTCCATCTTTTATTGTTATTGTATGTACACCCTCTTCCTTTCAAACAATAAAATGCAACTGGATGTATGTGGTGGATGTATTCAGAGGCATTCCCCTAGATTTATATTTAGATTTGTAGATGTTTAGGTTTTTTCATAGATTTACAAAGAAGAGATATTACTTGATAAGTGGTTTTGATTTATGTTGGACACTTTCTTTTTGGTAAATTTTTAATAGCCATAGATGACCTCCTTCACTGTTTCAATCATATTTTAAGTGAAGTGTTTGCCCCTGTAATGCTGCCTACGAACGGAAATGTCAAACTAGTTAGTTATTTTCAAGCTGTGAAGGCTTTTCTTTACCCTGGGAATTTTTTGTTATAAGAAGTCGTCATAGAAGGGAAAGCGTCCTCCAAGATGATTAGAGGACATCTCTCTTATTGGTAAGGCAGATCATTTTTGTGGAAGGATGGTTGATAGAAAAGGACAGAACAGTTCATAAGAACTGGGTGAGTGGATTTAACTGTTTGACATTAACATACATCTATCTCCAGCCTGGATCTCACATTTATACACACTTTGATTTCCCCTTGTATAATAGTTATAGTTAATGCGTTGGTTAAAGACTTTTCATCCTATAATAGTTATAGTTAATGGGTGGGTTTGGATCTATTCATGCCCAAAGTGGATAGATTAATAGGCTATTTTCAGTTAGTTTTAAGGTTTGGATCTATTGTCAATTAATTCATATGGTTTTAAAGTAATATTTACTTTGCAGCCTTGCCTACTTTAGCAAATCAAATGTAGTGGGTTTATAATTAATTCATGTGGTTTTAAAGTAATATTTACTTTGCAGCCTTGCTTAATGTAGCAATAAAATGTAGTGGGTTTATATGGATCTATTCTAACAATTTAATTTGTCTTTTTTAGAAAAGATAACGTTGGTTCAAGGATTTAATTCAAGTGGTTTTAAATCAACATTTATGTTACTTGGGTCTACATTTTCCATATTTCATAATGAATGTCTTTGTATGTAATAATTCACATCCTCCCTGTTAGCAAGATTTTTGTTGTCTGATTTCCATGGCTTCAATCCATGGAAACCTTGAGTTGCAGGACTGTATAGGTGTTGTGTCGTCTTTTTTTGGAAATAGGATGCTATAATCTCCTATTATACTCTTCTTTCTGGAATAAACAGTGGTCTTAATGTTTGGATCTATTAAGGCCTAAGAGGATAAAACCAAAAAGTACATGGATGATATATTTTAACAATTTAATTTTCATCTTCTATTAATTTGAAACATAATTTCATATAGTTTTAAATTAACATTTACATTGTTTACATTTAATGTAATGGGTTTATGCTTTCCATAGGTTGTGTTGGGAATGTTTTTTTAGCTCATGGAAAGTTGGGAATGGTTGGGAACGCTTGTTGCATCATATTCTCTTCTTTCCTACTAAATAGTTCACAAATTTAAATTTATGGTTGGTTGAGAAGCATAGGTTGATTTGCATTTTTTTGTTATTGTTTTATTTTGTTTTTGTTTCTAATAATTTTAAGCATTTTTTGAACTTTCCCAAGTATGATGATGTCGGGATGGTTCTTGTTTAATGGAACACTGACATTGTGTGAAGTGGATTGAAGAAGATGAGATGAGCTCTTGGTTGTGTTATTTGAGATGGTGTGAACAAAAGATGAGTTGTTAGTGGGATGTTTGATATTGAAATCAAATCGTCCTATTAACTAAAGCAAGATGAGGATGAAGTAGAGTACATATGATTCATTTTCGTGCATGTATAGTTTCCTTTTATTGCAATTTTGTTTAATGTTTTCTTTATAATTGCAGTCACCATGAACACACCATAAATGACCAGATCAGTAAAAAAGGTGCATAACGAAAACGATAGTATTATGGAAGGGTAAATCAATAAGTTTTTTTTACGCATGGAAAAATTTGCAATCATCAATTGTTTTTAATAACAAATATAGCTGTAGGCAAAACCACCTTTGTTCTTTTAGATGTAACAAGTATAATGATACCTCTCATCCCAAGTTGGTCGCTTCTTGGTAAAGTGAAAGAAAAGCTTAAAAATGTAATACAAGGAAACAATTATTCAAATTCCATGATTTCCGAAAATCTAAACAAAAAATTTATGTTTATTCCACTAATACAGTTTCTAATAATGTCAACCACATCTACCGTTTAAGTTATAATTAAAATCTATTAAATTTTAAAATGTTGCAACTTTTGAAGTTTTGATAGAGCTTAGAATGGTAAACCTTAGAATGAAATTTCAGTTGTATTTAAATGTATGTTTCAAATTTAAAATTTTCACCATTTCAATTCAAATATTTCAAATTTATACAAATCAATAAATATCAAATTTAAAACGTTGACAAATTTATCATTTCAATTCAAAAAGATAATTAAGATTTTATGCTTTTACCAATGCACCATTTCTTCATTATGTTATATTCTAGAAACTAAATGAGATTTATACATTTTTTTATATGTAATTCAAATTATATAAATATCTAACTATTGAATTAGTTAAATTGCCATATTTTCATTTCATTATTGTAGGTATTGTATATCAAAATAAAATAAAATAAAAATAGTGATATATATATATATATATATATATATATATATATATATATAGGATGAGATTCAATTTGATTTTATGCATTTGAAATTATTATGTTTACCACTTGTGTCAAAGTAAAATCAAAACATAGTAAAAAAATTATATTTTAAAATAAGATTTGAAAGTAATTTAATTTCAAGTTTGTAATTTGTATGTCGTATACTTGCAAATTAATTTATTTTTATTTCAAAATAAAATTATATAAATTAGTTGACTCTATTTCAAATAAACAAAATTTAAAATGTTTAAAAATAAGATTTATGTATGTTATTAATTTATTTTATTTCAAAAATAATTATTACATTATTTAAATTGGTTTTCTATATGGTTTCATTTCAAAATGAATTATCATATGGTTTTGTTTTCAATTAAATTGCGTAATTTATGGTTTTTAATCAAAATATTATTTTTATATACATTTCTAATTGAATAAGTACATTGTACACTTCATAATTTGTCCATTTCAGAATAAGTACATAAATAAAAATATTAGATCTTAAATTTAGAAAACTATGTTTTATAATGGGATTCAATTTTATTTAAATAATTAATTAAATTATCAAATTTGCAACTATGAAAAAAATGAAATTTAAAATACTTAAAGTATTATTATTGTCATTTCAATTTTAAAATTTTATTTCAAATTAAATGTTATGTTAACATTTTAAATTAACACTTTAAAATAAAATAACATGCTTTAATCATTTCAATTTAAAGTAAAATGAAAAATATTTAAGATAGTTATTTTTATTGTTATTTTAATTATAAAACGTTATTTCAAGTATGATGTAATGTTGTCATCAAAATACGTATAGTCAACCAAAGTCAACCATAGTTCACATGGTTAATCATCCATAGTCAACCATATTAAACCATAGCTATGTTCTGTCCATAGTGAACCACTGTAAAACATCGTTCAAACATGACCAACCAAACTCAATCAAAGTCTACCATAGTCAAACATAGTTAACATCATAATTAACTATAGCAAATCATAGTTAACCATAATCAAACATTATCAACCATGGTCGAATGTGGTGAACAATAATCAAACACGGTTAAGCATTATCAACCATAAATCCATGGTTAGCCATATTGAATCTGCATATTAAAACAATGGTCAACCATAATCAACTATGGTTAGCAACAGCTATTTGAATGTCAATCATAATCAAGTACAGTCAAAGAAAGCCAAACATAGTAAACCAAAGTTAAATGTACCAAAGTTCACCAAAATTGAACATGGTCAATCCTCGTCAATAATAGATAAACATAGTCCAACATGGGAAACCTTAGCTAAACATGGACAACCATGGCCAATCAAAGTCAACAATAATCAACCATGGTCAACCATTATTAAGCATGGTAAACCATAGTCAACTATAGTAAAAAATGGTTAATTGTATAGCAAATCATGTACTAAGCATGGTCAAGCAAGTTCAATTGAATTTCAACTATAGTCTAGCATTGTTCACTACAATTAACCATCGTTGGTCATTGTTAACCGTGGTTATCCACAATCAACCACGTTGAACCAAATCAACCATAGTCAAACATATTCAAGCAACGTTGACCAAAACCAAAGATGGTAAACCATGGTTGATTGAAGCCAATCATAATCAACCATGGCTAGCCAAATTAAACATAATCAAACATGGTTAGGCATAATAGACAATAGTCAAACCTAGTGAACCATGGAATTATAAGTGGTTGATATACGTCGGTCGATGCCATTAGTTAAAAATTTTGAAAATTACATTGTTCTCTCAAGCCCATTTCAAAGTACCACTTCCATTTCGCTCACAAGATCAAAGGAATAAGATCCATTTCCCTCCTTCACATTCTCAGAATAAACAACCATTAAGCAGACGCCATGGAAAACATTGGAGCGGGTTTAAATTGTGGTATATTAGTTAAAAATGAAATTTTTTTTGATAATGTTTGGGTCCCATAGGGGTGAGCTTGACCCCCTCGGAGCTCTTAACTCCCTCCCTCGCTCGGATTGGGCCATCGCCATGGATGTCAGACCTCACCTCTGCCACCTGATCTACCCTGGATCCCCACCCGACTCCCCAAGACATTCTCGGCGGCATCCTCTGTCAGTCCCCACCTGTCTCGCATGCGAGACTTCAATGCTGGTAGGTGCCTGGGGATTCAACCCCTACTTCTTCGACTCGTGTGGCGAACCAGACCTCATTATTCACCTTCAACTTCACCACCTTTGCTGCTCTGCGTCTGTTTGTTTTAGTATGGCCTATGGTGATGGGAATTTTTGCCTTCCGGCTCTACAATGCAAGCGTTGCAAGGCCTGCATTCAACTCAACTCTGGGGAGAATGGGCTGAAACGATACCTCTCAGCTCTCGAGGTGGTGTAGGTCCATGACAACTATGGCAAGGAGGCTCACAGGACAAGCAGCAATCCGGACAAGCAAGTTAGGCGTGGATGCCCTAGAAATGTGGATACAAGAAGGAATTGGACACCGATGGATGGAGGATAGGGTCAGAACTTTAAAATGGCTCCAAACATCGTTCATTTTGGCACAGAGCAGGACCACAGCAGGAATTGGAGACTTGTGGATGCAGGTGCTTGTCTTGTTCAAAGTGGTGCCCTGCAACAATTTCGTGGTAGCCCTGGGGACTTAAACATTGGAAATTTATGGAATCAGAATGGTGAAGTCGGGAGAGTAGTGAATCTAGACTCTCCTCAGGAACCTGATAGCCCTTCACCTGGTGTGCTCTCCCATCTGCAGGACATCGAATCTCAGGTGAATTGGCTGAGAGGGGAATTTGGGGATATGAAGAAGTCAATCTCCCACTTGGCCACCTTCGTTCAAATTTCAAACTCTGATATCAGGAACAACTGCTCCAAGATGAAGGATTACTATGAAGGTCTGGTTGGCAAGGTAGAAGCTGTGCACAGCTGCTTAAGGATAGTAGAAGCGAAGGTTGATTGCGTCAGGACCAGTAAAAGCAACAACCCTGCGGCAATTCTAGGCATGGACACTGAGGATGCAGGAGAAGGAAGCAAGCTCAAGGCTCATCAGATGAACAATAAGTGATCTCAATTATGATGTTTATCTTAAAATTTTCAGCATTAGAACTCTCTGTTTATTTTCCAAGTTAGGAAGTATTTTCTTATGTAATTTCAGCTATGTATGAACTTAAAGACTGGTTATGAGGTGCTTCCAGCCCTCCTTTTGTTGGGTACAGTCTCCCCAATCTTTTTGTAAGAACCTCTATTTTAATATATAATGCTCATCAGCCGTTTCTGTAAAAAAAAAACATTTGAAATTAACACTTTAAAATAAAATAACATGCTTTAATCATTTCAATTTAAAGTAAAATGAAAAATATTTAAGATAGTTATTTTTATTGTTATTTTAATTATAAAACATTATTTCAAGTATGATATAATGTTGTCATCAAAATAAGTATAGTCAACCAAAGTCAACCATAGTTCACATGGTTAATCATCCATAGTCAACCATATTAAATCATAGCTATGGTCTGTCCATAGTGAACCACTGTAAAACATCGTTCAAACATGACCAACCAAACTCAATCAAAGTCTGCCATGGTCAAACATAGTGAACATCATAATTAACTATAGCAAATCATAGTTAACCATAATCAAACATCATCAACCATGGTCGAATGTGGTGAACAATAATCAAACACGATTAAGCATTATCAACCATAAATCCATGGTTAGCCATATTCAATTTGCATATTAAAAAAATGGTCAACCATAATCAACTATGGTTAGCAACAGTTATTTGAATGTCAATCATAATCAAGTACAATCAAGGAAAGCCAAACATAGTAAACCAAATTTAAACGTACCAAAGTTCACCAAAATTGAACATGGTCAATCCTCGTCAATAATAGATAAACATAGTCCAACATGGGAAACCTTAGCTAAACATGGACAACCATGGCCAATCAAAGTCAACAATAATCAACCATGGTCGACCATTATTAAGCATGGTAAACCATAGTCAACTATAGTAAAAAAATGGTTAATTGTATAGCAAATCATGTACTAAGCATGGTCAAGCAAGTTCAATTGAATTTCAACTATAGTCTAGCATTGTTCACTACAATTAACCATCGTTGGTCATTGTTAATCGTGGTTATCCACAATCAACCACATTGAACCAAATCAACCATAGTCAAACATATTCAAGCAACGTTGACCAAAACCAAAGATGGTAAACCGTGGTTGATTGAAGCCAATCATAATCAACCATGGCCAGCCAAATTAAACATAATCAAACATGGTTAGGCATAATAGACAATAGTCAAACCTAGTGAACCATGGAATTATAAGTGGTTGATATACGTCGGTCGATGCCATTAGTTAAAAAATTTGAAAATTACATTGTTCTCTCAAGCCCATTTCAAAGTACCACTTCCATTTCGCTCACAAGCTCAAAGGAATAAGATCCATTTCCCTCCTTCACATTCTCAGAATAAACAACCATTAAGCAGACGCCATGGAAAACATTGGAGCGGGTTTAAATTGTGGTATATTAGTTAAAAATGAAATTTTTTTTGATAATGTTTGGGTCCCATAGGGGTGAGCTTGACCCCCTCAGAGATCTTAACTCCCTCCCTCGCTCAGATTGGGCCACCGCCATGGATGTCAGACCTCATCTCTGCCACCTGATCTACCCTGCATCCACACCCGACTCCCCAAGACATTCTCGGCGGCGTCCTCTGTCAGTCCCCACCTGTCTCGCATGCGAGACTTCAATGTTGGTAGGTGCCTGGGGATTCAACCCCTACTTCTTCGACTCGGGTGACGAACCAGACCTCATTATTCACCTTCAACTTCACCACCTCTGCTGCTCTACATCTATTTGTTTTAGTATGGCCTGTGGTGATGGGAATTTTTGGCTTCCGGCTCTACAATGCAAGTGCTGCAAGGCCTGCATTCAACTCAACTCTGGGGAGAATGGGATGAAACGATACCTCTCAGCTTTGGAGGTGGTGTAGGGCCATGAAAACTATGTCAAGGAGGCTCACAGGACAAGCAGCAATCTGGCCAAGCAAGTTAGGCGTGGACGCCCTAGAAATGTGGATACAAGAAGGAATTGGACGCCGATGGATGGAGGATAGGGTCAGAACTTTAAACCGGCTCCAAACATCGTTCATTTTGGCACAGAGTAGGACCACAGCAGGAATTGGAGACTTTTGGATGCAGGTGCTCGTCTTGTTCAAAGTGGTGCCCTGCAACAATTTCGTGGTAGCCCTGGCGACTTAAACATTGGAAATTTCTGGAATCAGAATGGTGAAGTCGGGGGAGTAGTGAATCTGGACTCTCCTCAGGAACCTGATAGCCCTTCACCTGGTGTGCTCTCCCATCTACAGGACATCGAATCTCAGGTGAATTAGCTGAGAAGGGAATTTGGGGATATGAAGAAGTCAATCTCCCACTTGGCCACTTTCGTTCAAATTTCAAACTCTGATATCAGGAACAACTGCTCCAAGATGAAGGATTACTATGAAGGTCTGGTTGGCAAGGTAGAAGCTGTGCACAGCTGCTTAAGGATAGTAGAAGCGAAGGTTGATTGCGTCAGGACCAGTAAAAGAAACAACCCTGCAGCAATTCTGGGCATGGAAACTGAGGATGCGGGAGAAGGAAGCAAGCTCAAGGCTCGTCAGATGAACAATAAGTGATCTCAATTATGATGTTTATCTTAAAATTTTCGGCATTAGAACTGTCTGTTTATTTTCCAAGTTAGGAAGTATTTTCTTATGTAATTTCAGCTATGTATGAACTTAAAGACTGGTTATGAGGTGCTTCCAGCCCTCCTTTTGTTGGGTACAGTCTCCCCAATCTTTTTGTAAGAACCTCTATTTTAATATATAATTCTCATCAGTCGTTTCTGTAAAAAAAAAAAACATTTTAAATTAACACTTTAAAATAAAATAACATGCTTTAATCATTTCAATTTAAAGTAAAATGAAAAATATTTAAGATAGTTATTTTTATTGTTATTTTAATTATAAAACGTTATTTCAAGTATGATATAATGTTGTCATCAAAATAAGTATAGTCAACCAAAGTCAACCATAGTTCACATGGTTAATCATCCATAGTCAACCATATTAAATCATAGCTATGGTCTTTTCATAGTGAACCACTGTAAAACATCGTTCAAACATGACCAACCAAACTCAATCAAAGTATGCCATGGTCAAACATAGTTAACATCATAATTAACTATAGCAAATCATAGTTAACCATAATCAAACATCATCAACCATGGTCGAATGTGGTGAACAATAATCAAACACGATTAAGCATTATCAACCATAAATCCATGGTTAGCCATATTGAATCTGCATATTAAAACAATGGTCAACCATAATCAACTATGGTTAGCAACAGTTATTTGAATGTCAATCATAATCAAGTACAATCAAGGAAAGCCAAACATAGTAAACCAAAGTTAAACGTACCAAAGTTCACCAAAATTGAACATGGTCAATCCTCGTCAATAATAGATAAACATAGTCCAACATGGGAAACCTTAGCTAAACATGGACAACCATGGCCAATCAAAGTCAACAATAATCAACCATGGTCGACCATTATTAAGCATGGTAAACCATAGTCAACTATAGTAAAAAAATGGTTAATTGTATAGCAAATCATGTACTAAGCATGGTCAAGCAAGTTCAATTGAATTTCAACTATAGTCTAGCATTGTTCACTACAATTAACCATCGTTGGTCATTGTTAACCGTGGTTATCCACAATCAACCATGTTTAACCAAATCAACCATAGTCAAACATATTCAAGCAACGTTAAACAAAACCAAAGATGGTAAACCGTGGTTGATTGAAGCCAATCATAATCAACCATGACCAGCCAAATTAAACATAATCAAACATGGTTAGGCATAATAGACAATAGTCAAACCTAGTGAACCATGGAATTATAAGTGGTTGATATACGTCGGTCGATACCATTAGTTAAAATTTTTGAAAATTACATTGTTCCACATATGCCAACCATACTAAATATGTAGTTGGTTATAAATAAGAAATATTGAAATATATGGATTTTTTAAATAAAAATTAACATGTAGCGCTTCTCACTTACAATGTTTTTATTAAACTCTCAAAAGTCGAACATGAATCCATAGCCTTCATACGAAGATCTTATCAGTTGCCTCCCACACTACCAATCCTCTTCGACATCATTTTTTTCCTTTTTCGATATTTTTTTTGTCCATCTGTCTGGTTTCTCTAAGGATTCTTTCTTTCTTGTTTATTTCATATGGCCTTTCACAAGCATATTCAACATCGGTGCGAATAGTTGCAGATTTGTCCTTGACTTAGCCTAACTCAATCAATGATTCGTATTCAGTGTTGAAGAAAATTATTAGGGCGATTGTTGGAACTAAACTTGACTAGATTTATACTTTGACACTGACTAATTCCATGTTTCATACAAATGAAGTATCCTAACACGGAACAGACCCAAATCCCACCATAGCTAACAACCACATGGTTTGAAAATGACCAGAAGAAATCTGATTTGAGCCATGAATACCCATCTCTTCAACATCAATACATTCAGCACTCTTTAAACAACTAAAGTGTGGGAGAGGTACAAGAGGGCGGGGAGGATTTATGGCGTTCCCCTTGAACCACTCCAAAGGACATTTTTCATATCTACGATAATCCATATCATGCAAACACTTTTGTTTCTCTATGCTTAGGGGACCAATAATAATTTCGGACTACCCCCATTTTTTTATTAAGACCTCATTTTCAAATAAACTTCAACATTTCTTAAGATGAAATGGATAATCATCATTAACACCATTGTTATTATCAATAGCTTTTTAGAAAAAGTGAAGTATCTATTTAAAACATAATTTTACATTCTTAATAAATTTGTTAAATCGTGATTCTAGATATGAAGACATATTTACATTTTAATTTTGTATTTTATAAATTTTAAAAAGACCAAGAAAAATTAATTTCAAAACCATTAATTTATAATTATACATCTATCATGTAGAGAAAAATCACCATAAAGAATAAGTAAATAATTTTAAAAATAAAATAAAGATTCTATTGATAAAAATAAAATAAAATAAAAACAATAAAAAGAGTTAAAAATATATTTAATAAAGAAACATATCAATCAAAATATAAAAGTAAAAATGAAATAGAAATAAATAAATACATTTAACAAGTGGAATTTGAAAAACAATGAAATTAAATTAACTCATAAATGATACCCAACAAAAATTTCTTGCAATAATAATAAAAACAATTTTGAAAAAAAAGTACACAATTGGCGTAGCTCAAGGTTATAACATATATTTCATTAAACTTGGAAAAAATGTATTACAGGGACTTCATCCACATTGAGTTTTCTGTAAATCTCTAAATATATATTCTATTAAATCTAGAAAAATCAACTCAAAGAACTATTCCATAAAATTTGGAAGAGTTAATCTAGTGAATTATTTTCTCAATTAATGTTTTTTAATTAGTTCAAGTAAAGCTTTAGTATCCATGTATTCAAAAGGAAATATTAAATCTCAATTAGAACTAGATGGGTAGGACATAAATAATGATGAATCTATGAATATCACTAATTTTCTAAATGTTAAGATCTTTGAGACATTGAAATATATTATATAGGAATAATCCAATGAAGTTGCACACATAATTACATATTATAATACTGCAAAACGTTCTTTATCTATATTTGAGGTGATGGAAGTAGTAGAAAGATTTATACAATCAAATTATGTTATATACAAAAATAAGATAGCACAAATGGAAGGTAAAACATGAGGACTTCATCAACAATAATTTATTTGTAAATCACCATATCAAGTTAAGATAAAATAACATAAAAATACTTTTAGTAATGTCTTGAAACCAACCAGTGACCATGAACATGTAAAACATGGGACTGCTAAGTACAATAGTATTAATACACAATAGGAGTGTGAAAGCAGCTATTATAAGAAATCAATCGAAGCTAAAGTCATATTAGTAATAATGATTGATAACCAAGTATGATATTATAGTTGTAGATGATAGACCAAACTGAACGTTTGAATCTGATGCATAACGACTTCAAGTTCCCCCTTTCCAGCAACCTCAAGGTGTGGTGTTGATGATCAAACAGTGGTGTTGTGAGGATCTCATAAGTGGATGGAGGGTGCCTCATTTGCATTGTCTAAATTGAAAAAAGCCTACTAAAAGCTTAGTAATATGTTTTTTGTGTTAAATTTCCTACCTCATAGTGCCTTAAATAGGAAGCACAAGGGAGGAAGTGATCATTTCAATAGTGGTGGAGGTGGTCTAAGAAAGAAATATATGAGCCTATCTCTTAAATCTCTCGTGTATATTAATGCTAGGCATTGTTACTTTGGGTATTTAAAGAAGGTTGGGTTCCATTAATCTATCTCCACTCAAGCCAAGTTCATCAACTAAGAGTGTTCAAATGAAGATTCAAGTCAATCCATTATGATGGGCAATGTCACAAACTGAAATAAACAAGTGGTTTCTAAGAGCCAACTAACACGGACAAGTGAACATTGGAGGCAACTAGGTCTTCAAAGAGCGGTACATAAGGAAGCATGGGACTATCAATATCTCATTGTCAACATTGTTGATTTTGCAAAACTAATAACTTGATGTAATAGTTCCAACCAACCATAGGAAAAAAAACATGTTTGAGCATTACTTTCACCAATAGGAGAAAATGATTATGATTTTTAAATGTATTGGATAAAAGATAGATGTTGAAACACATTTTTCATGAACTTTAGTCGAACTTTGTATATGTCCCCATGTTCTTTGATTATTAATGATTTAAAGTAACTACAAATAAGCTATCAATTAAGATATTGATATTCAAGATTAAGTGTGTATTAAAAGTCATTCATCTATGACGTGATTCTCCCATCTCATGACTAATCCAGGGAACTATTTACTCAATTAGAAATTTTGTATTACTTCTAGTAGAACTTTAGTATTCAACCATTCAAAAGAAAATATTGTCTCAATTAGAATTAGATGGGTAGGCCATAAATAATTATGCGTGTATGAATATCCTTAATTTGTTAAATGTTAAGAATGGTGAGATAATGAGATATATTATATAGAAATAATCCAATGAAACTGCAAACATATTAATTTCATGCTATGTTGCAAGCGGTTCTCTATCTAATATATTCAAGGCAAGCAAGAGTTTGAAGTCATTCATCCATGACCCATCTCCCAAATTTAGAATGAATAATCGACTTAACACTCATTATCAAGAAATTCTAAGATTTTTTTAGAAAAAAAACGCATCTTACTAGTTTATATGTAGTTTTACTTCAAAATTTATGTATCACATTTATTATCTCATATTCATGCATATAATTAATTAAAAGTCAATAAAATAACTCCGTTCCTTGTTGGCATATATGGGATGATTTCAATTTATTTAAAAGTACAACTTTAGAAAAAGTTATCATTGGACAATGAAATCAAATGCCTTATAGTTCAGAAAGTTCAAAAAGTTCAAAAACATAATCCATCTATGGCACATCTCGAATGAATCTAAATAGTCCACTTAAAACTCATTATGAATTAAATTATGTTTTAGAAATGCAACTTTATTTACAACAGAATTTTATTTCAAAATTAGATTTCACATTTATAGATTCATCTTTAAAGCATATTATAGGCAATTAAGTGATTGTGCCTTATTGGTTTACAATATGACATGATTGCAATTACAAATAGTAATTGATTTAAGTATACAAATTTATGTAAAGTTTTGGATTGAGAAATCAAATATCTTAAGTAGTTCAAAAAGTTAAATTGAATCACCTTGACCCATTTCCCATTAATTTAGCATGAATAGTCCACTTATCATTTATTTTCAAGTAGACGATTCTAATTTTTTAGTAAGAATTGCATCATTATTTCAAAATATAAATTTCTTTTTTATACACAAGTATTAATGCATATAAGTAAATAAAAATCAACAAATAACTTTGTGCCTCGATGGCTTGAATGAGATTATTTTAATTACAAATCATTCATTTAGCAATACAATTTTTTTTAAAGTATACAAAAGAAAAAAAATTGTGCAATGCAACAAAGTCAATGCAAAAGCAATATTAAACAATAATAAAAATGTATATTAATATAACTATCAATTCCAATATATTTCAAAGAAATATAAAATAGTACAAATTGATTCACCAAAAAGTATGTCCAAGTCATATTGAAAATTTGAAATATACTTGGGATCAAATTTCTGAAGAAAAAAAACAACTTCATCTACTAAAATGAAGTTGATGTTCTATTGAACATACTAATGTACTCACGTTTCTCTTCAATACACTGAAGTGTCTTAAGAAAGGGGAATAAAACTTGCATAAGACAAGTATCTTGCTCTTCTCCTATATAGGCCTTTATCAAGATATGTTTTGACCAATATCCAACAAATTGAGAAGTGGGATTTGATGTATCTATTAACAATACATTTGATTCTCTGTATTAATCTCCATACTGGGACCACACATCGCTCAACATTTTCTCATAAAATTGTATTGTACTCTCTGCTTTGAATTTTGTTTGCAAACGACAACGGGAGCTATCCCATGTGAATCCAAAGTCCCTTATATCAATATTTGATTTTTCATGTGTCAGATGTACTTGTCAATGACATTTAATGTCCATATTGCAACATCATAATTTGGTTTTCTTTGAATATGACAATTTGGTTCATCTCTAGTGTATGATGATAAGAACCCTCCTTCCATTTCAAAGATCAACGACACCTTTTGATTGATATTAATTCCCATCTACACCGCAACCACATATATGACATTAACATAGCTCCAATTCATTAATTAAGAACATCAAAACATAATAATTAAAAACATTTTAAAAAATCATGTAATTCCTATTTATTATCATTTTTTCCATTTGTATACAAATGGAACTCTATAAGGAGTGAACAAATTAATGATATGTTAACAAATACACCAATCTAATACTTTTATTTTTATTTTTATTGAATAAGTCTTACATGCATACATTGAACCACCATTCAAATCATTTATTTTATTTTTATAATAATTAGTGAAACTACAATTGGAAAATATAATTATAGGATCTACCTTCACTCCACGTTGCAGAGGATCTACCTTATCTCCTATAGAAAATGCAGAAGAGACATTTGTACATGTACACCAAATTAAAGAAACTTAGCATTTGCTTTAAAAAAAAAAATCAATGTACTATCAATAACACTTAACACATACTTCAATATTTGAATTTACCTTTGGTATGACTCAAATCCATGATCTTGCATGGATGTATGCCCCCTTCATCAACATATTCCACAATCAAATGTGTTTCAATGGCATCAATTATCAAAATCATAACATATCCTACATTAAGCCTTTCTACCATAATAAGTTTTAGTCTTTGTAGTTTCAGCCCTTCCTAGCCCAATAACTTGACCATTAATTAGGTCAACATAGTCCCCTCTTGCCAAAATTATATTTTCCATTTCAACTCCTTTCAATTTCTGTAACACAATTGAATTGTAGTTTGCACTTAAGCTTAAATCATGTAAAGTGTGCTCTTATATTTTAGCAAAAATCCAACCTTCAAAAAAGTAATATAGTTGCAATAATTCAAAACAATATGGCAGCCATTTTATACGCAATGAAACATTGTTCCCCACCATTTTATGCCCACTACCAAAAGGGAATTTACATATAAATTACACTAAAATATATATATGAAGAGCTTACAATTAGAAATCCAAATAATATTAGTGAATGACAGCTATCAACTTAGATAAAAGCACCAAGTTCCTATTTAACTTTGGACATGGCACTTATATTATTGATGTATGTGTATGAATCGTGCTTGTAAGAAATTTGCAGAAGTTGGAGAACCACAACAAAATCCTTTGTAAAATCTAAGAAAGTCCAAGATGGATGTTACATTAAATGTAAAAAATGTCCCATGCAAAGGATCAATTATATTTATAACTCGCTTTGTGAAGATACACTTTTAGATTGATTCTTTTGATCCCATTGATGAATGGGAATTGGTAATGGCATGTAGAACCCAAGTTTTTGGTTGATTGGTTTGCTAGTACTACAAAGAACACAATCTCTTATGAAATTAACGAAACCTTCTTGCATATTTGGCCAATCAACAATTATCTATAGATTCTCCATAGTATTTCTCACTTTTGAATTTCCAACAATTTTGGAAGTGTGAACTTCTTTGATAAACTAAATCCTTCTCTCATGTGGTATGCACAACTTGTCTAATTTGTCAAGTTGTCCACCTTGAAGATGGTATTCCTCTTTCGAATAAACAACTTCTCCCCACATCAATTCATAAAACACATCTTCAAAGCATGCATCCTTTAGATATTACTTTCCCAAAACTTCATGTTTGTGGGGTACAATATTCATTATCGTCCCTACAACTACAGTTTGTTGTGGGGGTGATCTAGATAACAAATATGTCACTTTGTTTGTAATTCATTTATTGTACTTGATTACTAGATGGAACTGTTGTATAAATCTAATCCACATAGAATTCCTTGCATACTATAGTTTAAGTACATCTCTACAAATACTAAAGTGTTTGGTGTTCAGTGTGGATCACAACCTCCTTCCCCAAAGAGAGTCATAAAACACATCTTAAAAGCATGCATCCTTTAGATATTACTTTGCCAGAACTTCATGGTTGTGGGGTACAATATTCATTATCATCCCTACAACTACAGTTTGTTGTGGGGGTGATCTAGATAAAAAAATATGTCACTTTGTTTGTAATTCATTTTTTGTACTTGATTACTAGATGGAACTGTTGTATAAATCTAATACACATAGAATTCCTTGCATATTATAGTGTTAGTACATCTCTACAAATACTAAAGTGGTTGGTGTTCAGTGTGTATCACAACCTCCTTCCCCAAAGAGAGTGTTCATGTTTATTCATCGCTTGTACCCCCTCACTGGACTCCCATCCATTGTTAGTCCTCAATATCTTAACCATTGGTTGGCTAAATCTTCTTACTTGTTGAGTTTCTTCAACTCGTGTAATCTTCCTCCATTTCTTCCCTCATCGATGACCTCCCTCTGCAATTGCTCACTCTTCTCCTTAACTACACACATACAATTAAGCCAACATCTGTCTATGATCTTTGCCTTTCTTAGAGCATGTTCAACCCTCTCGCTATTTCTTGCTTCCCCCATGATATTGTCTCTTCTATGCACTCGACATTGTCAAAACCACTCCAACCACCCCCATGGTGCAAGGTTTTGACGTTTCCATACTAATGGGTTTAGAAGGTAACATACATCACTAGTATTTTGATCCATGTTGAGATTTTTGTCACCAATCTTATCCTTACGCCCCACTTCAACTCTTCCTCCACCTTTTAATATCATTAGAATTCTTCTACAACAAACTCCTCTACCATTGTTCTCACCCAATAATCCATTGCTTGGGTTATCAGGCGATCTACTTTCCAAAGCATAATTAGGTTCTAAATATTCCACTCTACTATCTTCTCCATCTTCTAAATGTATTCCAGCGCCTCTTCACTCGGTTGTAACCATTGATAGAGACTCATTGGGATGTCCACTTAAAAGATCTTATACTCATCTCTAGTAGCATTGCCATACAAAACTATCTATCTAAAGTATTAAATATCCTACCCTCACAACTCATCCTCCTATTTAATGAAAACTCTAAAATGTGTTTCAAACCACTCAACTAACCATGATTTAAAAAACCCATGTCTCATCTTGTGACAACTCCTCCCTAATTAAAGTCAAAGCCAAGGAAAGGTGGAAAAATGATGCTAAAAAACATTATCACCCATCTACCTAGTGATGGTGTATGGTTCATAGCGAGTGGTTTGATCAACCTATTGGGTCTTGTAAGTTGTTTTTTTGCAAGTGAAATAACACCTTGGTACCAACCTTGTGATGTTGAACCTGATAGTGATCATGTCATTTATTGTGCTTGCCACAACTTCGATATAGGATGTCATCTACCAGTCATTAAATGTGCTAAATTCATTTCAAAACCAATTTGTTTGTTTGCTTCTCTATGAGCATGGGAAGATACTTGTGTTGATGTAATGGTAAAATCTACATCAACTAGGGCCAATCATTAGAACCCTAATCACACCTAGAAGGGGATATGCCTAAGAGGTTTATGAAGATTTCTATTATAGCTATGTGAAACCTAAATCGCACTATCATCCTATGTAAATGAATATTTTGAGTTTTACATTGTCAGGATATGTACGATCATCCTGAAGACTACCTTGGCATGTACCACATTGCTCTATCATGTCCATCATGGAACAAAGGCAAGGCCAAAAGATAGTCAAGAACCTATTGTGCCTATCATGTACTATGGTCTTTGGTAATTCAAAGTCAACCCACACATTCTTCATGAAGAGCTTAGCAATACCTTCTATTGTAATGCTCTTCTTAAAGGGGTGCCAAAATTACCATCTTGGATAACTTATAAAAAACAACAAACACACACTCATGACCATGCTTGGTTGAGAACAAACTAGTCACGAAGTCCATGGAGATTAGCTAAAAAGGTTTATCAATAGCAGGAAATGAGTGAACATCATTTTCTTCTTAATCATTGGCTTGGAAATGGCATAGATCATCCATTATATGATGTATGCATTAATCTCCATGGAGCTTGGGCTAATAGAAGTACTTTGGTAGGTCTAGAAATGTTTGAAAATTCCTTGCCACCGGACTATAATGTCCCTCCTAAATCACCTTCTCATGTTCCATTTAAGGAATACAAAGATGGTCTAGATGGCATGGAATTACATCCTATAGGTGAAATTGAGAAAATGTTTTCTTACAACCATTTCTTTATATGTATCAACAAAGTGACAATCAATGCCATACAGTGGGGTCCAATCTAAAGTATCATGTCCACAAGAGTTTAGCAATTGGTCAATTCAATAATTTATGATGGACCACTTTTGGTCATGGTCATTCCACAATTTTCCCTGTGTCTACATAAATTGGATAGCTTGTGGTTGATGTGTATAATTGTCTACTTGCCCAGAATGCAGTGCTTAGATAATCATAAGCATTTAGCAATGGAGTAGAGCTCCTTGATATTTGTGGGATATTTAATGCAAACTATGTTTTTCTATGGTAGGAAACCATATGTCATGATGGGAAAGGACACCATCAATTGCATGGTTTTAAGTGTCTATCTCAATCTCAAATGACTACTACAAATTAACGTTGAATGTTGCATATCATAAGGTATAATGGTAAAACCCTATTCAACAAACTATCTCCCTACCTTTAGTCTTGGGATCATACTTTGGGTGATACCTTTCTTCTTATAGGGATTGAATATGCCACCACTAGACTACACCGGACCTTTCTTAACACCTAAGAGGACCTTGATCTGCCAAATAGAGCCAACAAATTGTTATGTTATCAAGTAATTTTGTATGGTAGTTTTCCATCTAACACAACCACATTGTCATCAAATACATTGCACCATGAAGGAAATCTAACTCGAGTTAAATTTCCTTCTAACAACATTGCATGGTGAATGAAAGCTAACGTGGGTTAACTTGCATATGGTAGTTTCTCATCTAACACAACCACGTTGTCATCAAATACATTACACCATGAAGGAAATCTAACTTGGGTTAGCTTTCCTTCTAACAACATTGCACAGTGAATGAAAGCTAATGCCTATTAGCTTTCATGTGATGGTTTTCCATCTAACACAGCCACATTGTCATCAAATACATTGCACCATGAAGGAAATCTAACTCGAGTAGTTTTCATTCTAACAACATTGCATGGTGAATGAAATCTAACGCGGGTTAGATTTCATGCGGTACTTTTTCATTTAACACAACCACATTGTCATCAAATACATTTCACCTTAAAGGAAATCTAACTCGAGTTAGTTTTCCTTCTAACAACATTTCATGGTGATTGAAAGCTAATGTGTGTTAGCTTTCATGTGGTGGCTTTCCATCTAACATGATCACATTGCATCATGAAGAAAATCTAACTCAAGTTAGCTTTCCTTCTAACAACATTGCACGGTAAATAAAAGCTAATGCACCCTGACAATATATTACATTGCCATCAAATACATTGCACCATGAAGGAAATCTAACTCGGGTTAACTTTCCTTCCAATAACATTGCACGATGAAAACTAACGCGGGTTAGCTCTCATGTGGTAGTTTTACCTCTAACACAACCACAATGTCATTAAATACATTGCACCATGAAAGAAATCTAACTCGAGTTAGCTTTCCTTCTAACAAAATTGGACAATGAATGAAATCTAATGCGTGTTATCTTTCATGTGGTAGTTTTCCATCTAACAAAACCACATTGTCATCAAATACATTGCATCATTAAGAAAATCTAACTCGAGTTAGCTTTCCTTCTAACAACATTGCACAATGAATGAAAGCTAATGCACTATGACAATGTATTACATTGTCATCAAATACATTGCACCATCAAGGAAATCTAACTCATGCTAGCTTTCCTTCTAACAACATTGCACAATGAATGAAAGCTAATGCATGTTAGTTTTCATGTGGTAGTTTTCCATCTAACATAACCACATTGTCATCAAATACATTGCACCATGAAGGAAATCTAACTCGGGTTAGCTTTCCTCCTAACAACATTGCACGGTGAATGAAAGCTAATGCGTGTTAGCTTTCATGTGGTAGTTTTCCATCCAACACAACCACATTGTCATCAAATACATTGCATCATGAAGAAAATCTAACTTGGGTTAGCGTTCCTTCTAACGACATTACACAGTGAATGAAATCTAATGCATGTTAGATTTCATATGGTAGTGTTTCATCTAACACAACCACATTGTCATCAAATATGTTGCACCATGAAGAAAATCTAGCTCAAGTTAGCTTTCCTTCTAACAACAGTGCACAGTGAATGAAAGCTAATGTGTGTTAGCTTTCATATGGTAGTTTTCTATTTACCACAATCACATTGGCATCAAATACATTGCACCATGAAGGAAATCTAACTTAGGTTAGCTTTCCCTCTAACAACATTGCATGGCGAATGAAGGCTAACGCTTGTTAGCTTTCATATGGTAGATTTTCATCTAACACAACCACATTGTCATCAAATGCATCGCACCTTGAAGGAAATCTAACTCGGGTTAGCTTTCCTTCCAACAACATTGCACGTTGAATGAAAGCTAACACATGTTAGCTTTCATATGGTAGTTTTCCATCTAACACAACCACATTGTCATCAAATACATTGCACCATGAAGGAAATCTAACTCGAGTTAGCTTTCCTTCCAACAACATTGCATGGTGAATGAAAGTCAACACTCCTTAAGTTTTGTGCCACTGTATGAAAAAATACGTATTGTCCCTCAATGGATTTAGAAAGCGAGATGAAACTTTCCATAAGTCGATAGCCAAGGCTTCGATGGAAAAACCATCAATTCCATCGAAATCCTTACATCAAAGTACTCTTGTGGACACCCCTCTCTAGAGTCTTGATAGTCCAAACGTTGTCCTTTTTAACGGTTTTCGCAACTAGGGTTTTGCTAAGTAACATGCAATGCAATTTATACATTATAGGCTAAAATTTTGAAAAATGTGTCGAGCAAGGGTGTGGGAATCGTGGTCACCTCGCCCTAGCCCAAAGACACCTACAGGAGGTAACGAAACGCAAGTCCATTGCTCGATTTTTCTTATGCCCTCGGTTGAAATTTGCCAAGTGTCCCTAAATGGCTTTGGGAAGTGAGTTGAAACTCTCCATAACTTGGTAACCAGGGCTCGGATGGAAAAACCGGTAGTTCCATTGGAATCATGACATTGAAATACCGCTTGGGACACCCCTCTCAAGTGACTTCATGGACCGAACGTTGTCTAATTTGAGGGTTTTCGCAACTAGGGTCTTGCTAAGTAGCGTGCAATGAAATTTCTATATTATAGGCTAATATTTTGAAATATGTGTCGATCGTAGGTGTGGGAATTGTGGTCATCTCGCCCTAGCCCAAACACACCTATAGGAGGTAACAGAATTCAATTTCGGTCCTCGTTATGCCCTCGATTGAAATTTATAAGTGTCCCTGAATGACTTTGGGAAGCGAGTTGAAACTCGCTGTAACTTCGTAACTGGGGATCAGATGGACAAACTGTTAGTTCCATTGGAATCGTGACATCGGAGTACCGCTAGGGACACTCCTCTCTAGTGACTTCAAGGATCGAACGTTGTCTATTTTGATGGTTTTCGCAACTAGGGTTTTGCTAAGTAACATGCAATGCAATTTATGCATTATAGGATAAGATTTTGAAAAATGTGTCGAGTGAGGGTGTGGGAATAATGGTCATCTCACCCTACCCCAAAGACATCTACACGATGTAACGAAACTCAATTCCATTACTCAGTTTGCTTTTTATGCCCCCGGTTGAAATTTGCCAAGTGTTTGTGAATGACTTTGGGAAGCAAGTTGAAACTCGCCATAAGTCGATAATTGAGGATCAGATGGACAAACCATCAGTTCTGTTGGAATTGTGACATCAAAGTACCACTAGGGACACCCCTCTCCAGTGACTTCAAGGACCGAACGTTGTCTATTTTCATGGTTTTTGCAACTAGGGTTTTGCTAAGTAACATGTAATGCAATTTATGCATTATAGGCTAAGATTTTGAAAAATGTTTCGAGCGAGGATGTGGGCATTGTGTTCATTATTACCTTGCCCAAACACACCTGCAGAAGGCAACGAAACTCAATTTTGTTGCTCGGTTTGTTTTTTATGCCCGCAGTTGAAATTTGCCAAGTGTCCCCAAATGGCTTTGGGACGAGAGATGAAACTCACCATAAGTCGATAACCGGGGATCGAATGGACAAAATGTCAATTCCATTGGAATCATTGCATTGGAGTATTACTAGGGCCACCTCTCTCCAGTGACTTCATGTATCGAATGTTGTCTTTTTTGACGGTTTTTGCAACTAGGGTTTTGTTAAGTAATATGCAATGTAATTTCTACATTATAGGCTAAGATTTTGAAAATTGTGTCGAGCAAGGGTGTGGGCATTGTGGTAATCTCATCCTAGCCCAAACACACCTTTAGGGGGTAATAAAACTCAATTATGTTGCTTGGTTTGTTTCTTATGCCCCCGATTGAAATTTTCCAAGTGTCCCTGAATGGCTTTGGAGAGCGAGTTCAAACTTGCCATAACTCTATAACCAGGGCTCAGATGGACAAACTGTCAGTTCTATTGGAATCGTGACATTGCAGTAACACTAGGGGCACCCCTCTCCTCTGACTTGATGAACCAAACATTGTCATTTTATATTGTTTTCACAACTAGGGTTTTGCTAAGTAACATGGAATGAAATTTCTGCATTATAGGCTAATATTTTGAAAAATGTTTCGAACGAGGATGTGGGCATCGTGGTCATCACTCCCTGGCCCAAACACACCTGTAGAAAGTAATGGAACCCAATTCCATAGTTCGATTTATTTTTTATTCCCTTGGTTGAAATTTGCAAAGTGTCATTGAATGGCATTGGGAAGAGAATTGAAACTCGTCATAACTCGATAAGCAGGGCTCGATTGGACAAATTGTTAGTTCCATTGGAATTGTGACATCAGAGTACCTCTAGGGACACCCCTCTTTAGTGACTTCATGGACCGATCATGATCTATTTTGATGGTTTTCACAACTAGGGTTTTGCTCAATAACATGTAATGCAATTTTTGCATTATATGGTAAGATTTTGAAAAATGTGCCAAGCGAGAGTGTGGGCATCATGGTCATCTCGTCCTAGCCCACACACACCTGCAAGAAGTAATTAAACTATCATGTCCCAAATTTTGCATTGGGTCACAATGGCCTAATCACATTTTCCATATTCATGAGAGTTTTTCAAATTGATGCTAAGGGTCAAATAATTGCCAAGGAGGAAAATTACTAGTTTCCTAGGTTGGGGGTGGAAGCTTTGGGATTTGGAATAAGGGGAATAATAAATGATGTTTTAACATTAGAATGGCATAAATATTTAATAAAGTAGCTAAATAAATAAATACAAGGGAAAATCAAAGTGGCAATTGATCATGAAGACACATGGAGGATGTGGGACCCACACAAGCTAGATTTTCTATGCCACATGGCATCCTCCTCTTATCATTTCGAATCCATAAGAATCCCAAGGTTCTTGGGATGAGTTGGAAGGTCAATATACTTGGCATGAATCAATTAAGGTCGAATTGGAGTGGAAGAGTAACTCCCATGGAAGAGGAAGAGGCATTTTGGAGCTAGTGAGACACTTGGACTAGATTCCCTAGCTCTATGACAACAATGATGAAGATGATATGACACCTATTATACAAATCAAATATGAAGGCTGAAATATGACATATATGACATGTCAAGGCTAAAAATAGACTCCAAGAGGGCGCTCAAGTGAGTTAGGGAAACCAAAGAGACACCAAGTCGAATTTGGAGAAGGAGGGAGCTAGAATTGTTGTACAAGAGACATTCATTGGAATCTCTTCCCAAATTGAGTTGGAATGAAGCTCTTGGGAGGAATTAGACCCATGGAGGACCTTAGAAGTTTATAAAATACAATAACAAAGAATAATGGTAGATTTTGATCATTTGAGAATTTGCATTTGTGAAGAGAGAGAGCTAGTGGAAAACTAGTCTTCTTGCCTTAGCCAATTTCGAGGGTGAAAGATTCCCATCCAAGTTGGTGTGTGGAAAGGCCATTCAGGTCTTTTGATGGAGATTTAATGGAGTCTTTTGTTACAGGTTGAAGCTACAGGGAATCTCATGGTCACATCTCTTTCATCTTGCTTCTACAACCATTCTTCTATTTCTTGGCATATTCATGTCGATCCTTGAGGAATTGCGCACTTGGTGAGCTATTGTACTCTTTGGGGGAGCTTCTCATGCCCCATTTCTGTTTTAATAGGATGAAATTACTCTATTATTCATATTCAGAAATGTATCAGGTAGAAAATACATTTGGAATGATGTAAATCTGATGTTTAATGAACAAATGGTGCCATTTCCCCACTATCTTGATGTATAACAATGAAATATTGATGAATTCGAATGGAAGATCAATTGTCTGATGTATTTGTGATTAATGGGTTGTTATTAATGAGATGGACAAGTTTCATGTTCAGTATGTATTAATATGGAGTCATCTTGTTCAGTTTTATACCATTTGAAGAAGAATTAATGTCATTTCCCCCAAGGTCTAAACTAGTGAAGTTGTAGCTGTTGGGAGAGAGTTATAACAGACCTAAAAAAATTAATAATGATGCACATGAGACCATAATATTGTCCCTTAGACATCCTCTACCTATTTTCAGAAATTCGAGTGGGCTTTGAAGCATTTGGAGAGCCATAGTCAGCATTTACCCTGGGGGGATTTGAACCCCAAATTGCTAGTAAAAACTCCCATCTTGGCCAGAAGTTTGCAGAAGTATTTTGATGGTCCTAACTCACCCATGAACACAATAATCAAATCCTAGCATCAGTCATATACCTTCTCTAAATATTTGGGGGCATTTGGAGCTAATTGGAGACCTAGAGACCAATACTAGTCAAAGAGAAATTACTAGTAAAGTTCCCTACATTGGCCAGTATTGAAAGAGGATTTGCAGAAGTATTTTAAAGGTAGAAAAGCATCCCTGAAACACATATTTATGTTCTAACATCATCCATACACCTTATCATAATATTTGGGAGCAATTGGAGCCATTTGGAGACCAATACATCAAAGCTAGTCAAAGGTCGAACTAGTGGAAAAATTGACTAGTCTTGTCCCAAAATTTATTCCCTTGCAAATTTAAGATCATTGATGGGTATATCAGTTGCTTATATGTTTCATATTGGTGTTCATGTGTCCTATAACCCCTCATGACCTTCCTCAGCAAATTCCAAATCAATTTGAGGTGTTTGGAATAAGTTGTGAAACATATACCTAGAGATGAAAGTTGGTGAATTGGAGCAGTTTGGGAAAATTTAATAAATCTTTAAGTTAGGGACATTACAGTGGTATCAGAGCATGATCTTGGCACTTGATGTGGTCTGATATTCATGAGGAAAATAATTCAGGGACCACCATCAGATATTGAAACCAAAAGTGTTTTGTTGAAGAGGAAAAAGTAGGAAACGAAGAGCAATTTTTTTAGGAAACTATGACTAGGGATGAAAAGGGAACCTCGGATGATGGTGAGAAGCTTAGGAAACTCATAAAACCATTTTTTGAAGACATTACAAGTGGTATCAGAGACATGAACAAACAGATGATGAAAGGATTCGAATATATGGCTAACCAACTTGGGAGCAAAGGAGTAATAGGAGGTAGCAGCAGTTCTCATTGTGAGGAAAAGAAGCCAATGGGTGAGCATATTATCTCAAGCACAGGACCCCCTAATAGAGCAAATGAATTTCAGAGAACACCAAGGCCTACTGCACCAAAATTTCTTGAGTCCAAAGCAAATATTAAAGCTCCAAATTATGTGGAGGAAATTCTACTCAAATGGAAAAATTTGAGTGAAGATTGCAAAGACACTTTACCATTTGATCAATACCTCATTGTCTTAAACAAGCTCAAGATGAAGGAAGGTAGTAAGAATCCATTTCAAAATAGAGAATTGAATTATGCAATAACTAAAATGCCACTTCCCACCTTTGATGGCTCATCTCAAATTTATGCACATACTTGGGTACAAAACGCATCAACTTGCTTGAACGAGCAAAAGGAAGAGACACATTCTACCTTGGACATGAATCAAAGAGAATCTGTTGATGGATGCTTAAACTATGAAGGAGTGCCTACTAATGGGTGCTCACACCTCTATGTTGGTGACATAGAGACAACTTTTGAAAGTGTTTCTGCAAGCAAAAATTCGATTAAGCATGAAAATGAAGACCTTGTAGCAGTTGAAGAAGAAACAAGATCAACTTCCCCATCACCACTTGAGCTTCATGAAGTTGGTCCAATTAAGAAGGAAGAAGACGAGGAGGTTCACTTACAAGAGCCTCATTTTCTTGAAGGGTCTGTTATCACCAATATTGTAGTTGCCCCTATAGGTGGATCCAATGTGGACTGTAGAGGGGATAGGAAACTAAAGTGGTGAACCAAGAGGGCCTAGGTTCCCAAATGGATGGTTGTCACGCCAAACAAGGCACTCTTCGCTTTAGCTATCAAAGCCAAGATAGCAAGGGGGAGACCCAGATCTACTCCCAACATGAGAGATCAACCCAATCACCAGATCAAATCAATCTAATGAGGTACGTAAGGTGACAGGTATGGAACCCTAGAAATAAGGGATTAAGATCACTGTGGAGGCTTGGAAAAGGTACAATATGATAATGATATACAACACACAGTGGCTCAATGATTAGGTATGATTCCAGGATTCAAAGCTAGTTTCAAATGATCAAAATCAACTGCCTTGGGAAATGTGACCCTTAAAACAGGGAAAGTGTCCCAAATCAGAGATCTGATAGTTAGGGATTTCTAGTTATGCTTGATGAAAAGATATGACAGTTTCAAGGTGTTTCAAGCAACAAGACAAAGATCAAGCCACAAGATAACTCAACAATCTAGGAAAGTCGAATTGACTTGGGGAAGATTAGTGCCTTGGGAAATGGGCCAAATGGAGTCGAATGTCCACCAAATTGTAGATCTGGAATGTTGAGGTGTTGAGGTAGGTGGATCTAAAAGATTAGGATCATCTGATGGCTAGATCTCAGTAGATCTGAGATTGAAATGTGCCACAAAGTGACCCAAGTGGGGCTCAACCCTCAAAATGAGGAATGGGGCCCACAAGGTCAAAATATCTGAAGTGACACACTAGGGGTAGGTTATCAATTATGGAGATCAGGGATCAAGTGGGATCTCAACTACCCAGGTGCTAGATCCTTGCAAACTAGCCCCTCCTAGGAAGTGCGACCTCCCTTGGAGAGACTGTTTTTCCTTGGGAAAGGGGTCGGATGAAGGTCAAATCACACCAAACTACAGATCTGAATTGCTGTGGATACTGTAAAGATTGGTTTTAAATTTTATACCCAAACACCAAGTGGATCTTACTAGATCTGAGAAAATGTAAAATGAGGGTTTGTAAATTGAGGGTTTTATCAATGAAGTAGCTATGTCAATGGATTGGAGCTAAGACAAGAAGAACAAACCTGTGGATCTTACCTGGATAACCTTGTAGATGCCTTGATGATGATGATCTCTGCAAACCCGATCAATTTGGAGCGATTTGAGGTAGTTTTCTATGAAGTTGAATTGCCCAAGGAAGCCAATGCGCCCTCTCTCTTGCACAATAAACGTCAACAATATCAGATTTACTGCGAACAAGAGATAAGACTAATGCCACAAGAGAAATAACAGAAATATAGCATAGATCACAATGATACTAATGATAACCCCCTGATACAAGCGAATGCCAAATGGAGCGAGTTGAAGAAGCCTTGCAAAAACGCCCAAGTGAAGTTGCCCTCCTGTAGATAAGACAAAAGTTTCTAAAAAAATAAATCTTACCACAAATACTCAAATGCTAGGATGCAATAAACTTTCCAATCACCATCTAAGAACACCAGATGCAAAGGAGACCACAATAATTTCCACAAGAAATTTTTTCTATATTAAGATTCCAAGAGCCAAAGACCCCTTTACAATGAGAGGCTCTCTCCTTTAAATAGGAAGGAGAGGCACCAAAATCCTAACCACTTTTTGAATGAGTGGCTAAGATTAGAAGATGAAAAGATCTAATCAATGGTTGAGATGAGCTCAACAATACAATACATGGATCACTAATAAAATATAACAATAAGTGGACAAATCGCCCTAGGAGAGGGGATCCCACCAAATCATGATGACAAAACATAAAATATAGCTCATGGTGGGTCCAAGGGGTAATTTCTAACACCCTTGGTCAATCCCCATGGCACAATATCCAAGAATAAATGATCTAGACACCAAATCGTGCCTCTCTAGGAAAGTCGTGAGCCTTAGGAGGCTTCCGGAAATCATCAAAAAGTGACATAAGTGATGGATGTGGGTCCCAATGAAGCTGAAACTGTTGGAGAAGGTGTGGAAGACATCCCACTCATCATGAATGATCATCCCATTCCATAACCTTTCCTCAGTAGCCCAAATTGAATTCCTCTATAGCCATTTTTACCATTTCTAGACTACCTCGGGAAATGTGAAACTGCCCAAACTGCCTCCTGGAGTGCCTGCGCTATCAAGGTGAGCTCACCAATGAGTCTGGGAGGGGGGTAATATGGTAATAACAAGTGGCTGGACCACCCCCTCCATGCACAGTTCCCTAGGTGAACCAAGTAAATCTCATCACTGCTCTGACAGGGCCTCTGATAGACCAAAACTGCACTAGGATAGCCAACTGAGGCTCAATCATCACTGTAACTGCCCGGAACTGAAAACAGACTGTCTCATTGGACTCAGAAGTTCCAAATCCATCTAAGATGTGTACTCATACACCATATAAACCTCTGCATGGTCCAAAATAAATACTCATCATATCCGACAGACAAAATAATAATAATATGTAAAAGCGCTGAAAAGCACAAATCATCATCATAAGCCTGAAACTACTGCATAAGCCCACCATGGTGACCTGTACCAGACCATATATCATTTATCTGTAACATCTGATGTCTGCCACCTCATGTCCTGTGGTTGAATTTTGGTCAAACTGAGGTTTGACCAAGTCAACATGACCAAAATATGACTCAAACTGTCATCAGGTTGCTGCAAGGTGTCAAGGGTTAAAACATGCTTTACAATCCATTCACATAGCAATTATAACAAGTAGCAATAATTACTGGCGATCTAAATCCAAATATAATGTCATTAATTATTATTAATTACTCAGACAAGACTTTCAAGGTCATACTCACTTCATAGTTGTGATCAATTTGCTAGTTAAGGGTGAAGGCTAAGAAACAATTGGCTAGGTCAAGGATGACTTATTGACTTAACACTGTGACACTTTGGAAATGGAAAAGGGAATACACACCATAGCATATAGTGGACAAGCAACAACACAGGGAATGGAGGTGTCTCACAAATGGATAAGTTGTTCAAAGAGTGTTTATTCATCTTACACAGATGCGCACAATCCATAATACAAATGAGGCCAGCAATATTTTTGATATAGAGTTTAAGTTCCATTGCTTTTTGGGCCTAGAGTTTCCATAGTCTTTGATCTATGTGTGTTTATAAACACATTGCATAGATTTACATTTAATTTGGGCTTCTTGCTGCAGGTGTGTTTTTAAGGCACTTGTTTACCTGAGCACCTCTAGGTGTGTCACAGACAGCTTGTTTACCTAGGTATTTACATTTCACAATAGATATAGCATTTGATATTTCACAGCCATTTTCATTTGTCTTACTTTTCATACAAGATATAACATTTGATTTCCATACTTTGTATTCATGGCAGCCCTAGAAGTTTCAGGTTTAGCCATCAACATCTTTAGTGACTAGGGGGACTTCTCAAGGAAATCCAACTCACCATAGGTAAGTTTTGTCACCAACTCAAAGCTGAGACACAATAAACAGGGAAGCTTATCCAATATAGAGGCTACAGTGGGGGAAGGTCCTCCATGCCACTAGTCAAGCAGTAAGTCAAGGTAATGAACAAACTAGGCAAGTCATGAATGGATGAAGACAAAGAATAATGAAACCAACACTAGCAAGCCAAAGTATGGTGGGAATGATCACCTCTATTCTCCCTAAGGAGGGTAAAACCAATGAGTATAGGCCAAGAACTTCTAAGTCTGAGTAGGGACAAATATGATATATATATAGTACAACCAGGTCCACATATCTATATGATTGCCAGATCATGATACTAAGTGCTAAGACATGCTAAGAAAATGGAAATAAAAGCAACATAACCACAACACCATAGTATACCTGCTGAATCATATACCTGAATGCTCACCATCTGAACCATCATTTGTCCTCTGAAACTACTACTGTAACTCTGAGCACTACTGATTGCTCTGTACAAATGGCTAAATAGCTACATCGGTCATCTCTCTGAGTGTCCTGAGACTCAGTCATGGCATGGGGAATAAAACTGCTGTCCAAAATTTGATAGTGATCCAATATGGATGCTCATCTCAGCATCTCAATGTAAGGGAACTTGTTGAATAGTGTACTGGAATATGACAAAAAATGTATGGTAACCCGACTACTATATATGTGATAACAGGGTCCTTAAATATGAATCAAAAGAAGATCCAAGAGACCCTTAGCATGCTCCATGACACTCAAGCATTAGTGTCAAATTCTTGTTGGAAAGTTTCTTCATTGGAGGATCCATCCTTCCTTGAAGACATGGAGAAGATTCAAAGAGCAATGTGCAACAACCAAGGTAATTTCATGTCTTTTCTTTTCGATAGGAAAAATTTGGTTGAGTTTAATGAATTATTACATGATGCATACTTGAAGAATAATGAGGATACTCATAAAATCAAAATTCAAAATGAGCAACTTCTTGAAAGGTTGCAATATACTTGTTCTCCCTCCTATGTTTCAAATTGTCATATGGTAGATTGCATGGAGGATTCTCATGACATGGTAGATTGCATGGACTAGATTCCCTTGCTCTATGACAACAATGATGAAGATGCTAGGAAACCTATGACACAAATCAGATCTGAAGGCTGACATCTGACATATATGACATGTCAGGGCTAAAAATAGCCTCCAAGAGGGCGCTCAAGTGAGTTAGGGCATCCAAAGAGACACCAAGTCGAATTTGGAGAAGGAGAGAGCTATAATTGTTGTACAAGTGGCATTCTTTGGAATCTCTTCCCAACTTGAATTGGCATGAAGCTCTTGGGATGAATTCGACCCATGGAGGACCTTAGAAGTTTATAAAATACAATAACAAAGAAGAATGGTAGCTTTTGATCATTTGAGAATTTGCATTTGTGAAGAGAGAGAGCTAGTGGAAAACTAGTCTTCTTGCCTTAGCCAATTTCGAGGGTGAAAGATTCCCATCCAAGTTGGTGTGTGGAAAGGCCATTCAGGTCTTTCATGGAGAATTAATGGAGTCTTTTGTTACAGGTTGAATCTACAAGGCATCTCATGGTCACATCTCTTTCAGCTTGCTTCTTCAACCATTCTTCTATTTCTTGGCATACTCATGATCCTTGAGGAATTAAGCACTTGGTGAGCTATTGTACTATTTGGGGGAGCTTCTCATGCCCCATATTTTTGTAATAGGATGCATATACTCTGTTCTTCATATTCAGAAATTTATCAGGTCGAAAATACAGTTGGAATGATGTAAATCTGATGTTTAATAAACAAATGGTGCCATTTCCCCACTATCTTGATGTATAACAATGAAATATTGATGAATTTGAATGGAAGATCAATTCTATGGTGTATTTTTGATTAATGGACTGTTATTAATGAGATGCACAAGTTTCATGTTCAGTACTTAAGCATTTGGATTCATCTTGTTCGGTTCTATACCATTTGAAGAAGAATTAATGCCATTTCCCCCAAGGTCAAAACTAGTGAAGTTGTAGCTGTTGGGAGAGAGTTATAACAGACCTAAAAAACTAAATAATGATGCATATGAGACCATAATATTGTCCCTTAGACATCCTCTTCCTCTGTTCAAAAATTCGAGTGGGTTTGGAAGCATTTGGAGAGCCATATTCAACATTTACCCTGGGGGGATTTGAACCCCAAATTGCTAGTAAAAACTCTCATCTTGTCCAGAAGTTTAAAGAAGTTTGCAGAAGTCCTTTGACAGTCCTAACTCACCCCTGAACATGATAATCAATTCCTAACATCAATCATGTACCTTCTCTGAATATTTGGGGGCATTTGGAGCTAATTGGAGACCTAGAGACCAATACTAGTCAAAGAGAAATTACTAGTAAAGTTCCCTACATTGGCCAGTATTGAAAGAGGATTTGTAGAAGTATTTTAAAGGTCCAAAAACATCCCTGAAACACATATTTATGTTCTAACATCATCCATACACCTTATCAGAATATTTGGGACCAATTGGAGCAATTTGGAGACCAAGACATCAAAGCTAGTCAAAGGTCGAACTAGTGGAAAAATTGACTAGTCTTGTCTCAAAATTTATTCCCTTGCAAATTTAAGATCATTGACGGGTATATCAGTTGCTTATATGTTTCATATTGGTTTTCATGTGTCCTATAACCCCTCATGACCTTCCTCAACAAATTCCAAAGCAATTGGAGGTGTTTGGAATAAGTTGTGAAACATATACCTAGAGATGAAAGTTGGTGAATTGGAGCAGTTTGGGAAAATTTAATAAATCTTCAAATTAGGAACATTACAGAAACTCAATTCCGTTGCTCGATTTGTTTTTTATGTTCCCGGTTGAAATTTGTCAAGTCACAAGTCTCCTTGAATGGCTTGAGGAAGCGACATTAAACTCGCCATAAGTCATTAACCGAGGCTCAGATGGACAAACCGTCAGTTTCATTGGAATCGTGACATCGAAGTACCGCAAGGAACACCCCTCTCTAGTGACTTGGTGGACCAAACGTTTTCTTTTTTGATAGTTTTCGCAACAAAGGTTTTTCTAATTAACATGCAATAAAAATTTTGCATTATAGGCTAAGATTTTGAAAAGTGTGTCGAGCGAGGTTGTGGGAATCATGGTCATCTCGCCCTACCCCAAACACACAGCCTGCAGTAGGTAACGAAACTCAATTATGTCCCTCGATTTCTTTTTTATTCCCTCTATTGAAACTTGCCAAGTGTCTCTGAATGGCTTTGAGGAGTGATTTGAAACTCGCCATAACTCGGTAACTGGGGCTCGGATGGACAAACCGTCAATTCCATTGGAATCATGACAATGTAGTACCACTTGGTACACACCTCTTGAGTGACTTCATAGACCAAAATCTGTCTATTTTAACGATTTTCTCAACTAGGTCTTTCATAAGTAATATGCAATGCAATTTCTGCATTATAGGCTAAGGTTTTGAAAAATGTGTCAAGTGAGGGTGTGGGCATCGTGGTCATCTTTCCCTAGCCCAAACACACTTGTAAGAGGTAATGAAACTCAACTGTGTTGCTCGATTTCTTTTTTATGCCCACGGTTGAAATTTTCCAAGTGTCCCTGGATGGCTTTGGCAAGTGAGACGAAACTCTCCATAAATCGATAACCAGGGCTCGGATGGACAAACCGTCAGTTTCATTGGAATCGTGATATTGGATTACAGCTAGGAACACCCCTCTCCGATGAATTCATGGACTGAATGTTTTCTATTTTAATGGTTTTCGCAACTAGGGTTTTGCTAAGTAATATGCAATGCAATTTCTGCATTATAGGATAAGATTTTGAAATTTTTTCCAATTGATGGCGTGGGCAACGTGATCATCTCACCCTATCCTAAACATACCTGCAGGAGGAAACGGAACTCAATTATGTTGCTCGGTTTGTTTTTTATGCCCCCGTTGAAATTTTCTAACTGTCCCTGAATGACTTTGGTAAGGGAGTTGAAACTCGCCATTAGTAAAAAACCAAGGCTTGGACGAACAAACCGTCAATTCCGTTGGAATCATGACATCGGAGTACCACTAGGGACACCCCTCTCCAGTGACTTGGTGGACTGAACGTTGTTTTTTTTTACGGTTTCCACAACTAGGGTTTTGTGAAGTAACATGTAATGCAAATTCTGCATTATAGGCCAAGATTTTGAAAAATGTTTCAATCAAGGGTGCGGGAATCGCGATCATCTCGCCCTATCCCAATTACACATACAGGAGGTAACGGAACTCAATTTCGTTGCTCGGTTTGTTTTTCATGCTCCTGGTTGAAATTTTCCAAGTGTCCCTAAATGGCTTCGGAAGCCAGTTGAAACTCGCCATAACTCGATAACCGGGGCTCGGATAGACAAACCGTCAGTTCCATTGGAACCATGACATCGCAGTATTGCTAGGAACACCTCTCTCCAGTGACGTCATGGAACAAGAATTGTCTATTTTGATAGTTTTCGCAACTAGGGTTTTGTTAAGTAACATGCAATGCAATTTCTGCATTATAGGCTAAGATTTTGAAAAATGTGTCGAACGAGAGTGTAGGCATCATGGTCATCTCACCCTAGCCCAAACACACTTTTAGGAGATAACAAAACTCAATTTTGTTGCTCGGTTTGTTTTTTATGCCCTCTGTTGAAATTTGCCAAGTGTCCCTGAAAGGATTTGGTAAGCGAGTTGAAACTTGCCATAAGTTGATAATGGGGGCTCGAATGGACAAACCGCTAGCTCCAATGGAATCGTGACATCGGATTACTAGGAGCACTCCTCTCCTCTGACTTCATGAACCAAGCATTGTATTTTTTATGATTTTCTCAATTAGGGTTTTGTTAAGTAACATGCAATGAAATTTCTGCATTATAGGCTACGATTTTGAAAAATGTGTCAAGCGAGGATGTGGGAATCATGGTCATCTCTCCCTAGCCCAAACACACTTGTAGGAGGTAACAAAAATCAATTCAATTGCTCGATTTTTTTTTTATGCCCTTGGTTGGAATTTTCCAAGTGTCCTTGAATGGATTTCGGAAGCAAGTTGAAACTCGCCATAACTCGGCAAGCGAGGATCAGATGGACAAACCATCAGTTCCATTGGAATTGTGACATCGGAGTACCGTAAGGGACACCCCTCTCGAGTGACTTCATGGATTGAATGTTGTCTATTTTGACAGTTTCCGCAACTAGGGTTTTGCTTAGTAACATGTAATGCACGTAGGATAAAAGGCAACCAAAATGCCTCGCTTTTCCGGCGATTTTGGGTCCAAAACCGGTTAAAATTCTTGTTGGAAATTGTTATTTTTTCATTTTTGTAATTTCAGCAATTGTGATTGCCTATTCTAAACTATTTGCCCAATTTTAAACTACCCAGATCGCTGAAATTCCGATCTGAGCACTCCAAATTGCGATTTTGACAAGAATTGCTCTGCCGAATTTCGGCAAGTCGGGGGCGTTTTGGTTAGCCCTTATACAACTCCCATGTAATGCAATTTCTACATTATAGACTAAGATTTTGAAAAATGTGACAAGCGAGGGTGTGGGCATCGTGGTCATCTCTCCCTAGCCCACACACACTTGCAAAAGGTAACGAAACTCAATTCCATTGCTCGATTTGTTTTTATGCCCCCGGTTGAAATTTGTCAAGTGTCCCTAAATGGCTTTAGGAAGTGAGATGAAATTAGCCATAAGTAAAGAACCGGGGCTCGTATGGACAAAGCGTCAGTTTCGTTAGAATTGTGACATCAGATTATCGCAAGGACCACCCCTCTCCAATGACTTGATGGACCGAACATTGTCTTTTTTGACGATTTCACAACTAGGGTTTTGTTAAGTAACATGCAATGCAATTTCTACATTATAGGCTAAGATTTTGAAAAGTGTGTCGAGCGATGGTGTGAACATCATCTTCATCTCACCCTAGCCTAAACACACATGCAGGATGTAACGGAACTCAATTTCGTTGCTCGGGTTGTTTTCTATGCCCTCGATTGAAATTTTCCAAGTGTCCCTGAATGGATTTGTGAAGCAAGTTGAAACTTGCTATAACTTAGTAACCAGAGCTCGAATTGAAAGTTCGTCATCTCGATTGGAATCGTGACATCATAGCACCTCTTGGGACACCCCTCTTGAGTGACCTCATGAACCAAATGCTTTTTATTTGACAGTTTTCTCAACTAGGTCTTTTGTAACCAACATGCAATGCAATTTCTGCACTATAGGCTAAGATTTTGAAAAATGTGCCAACCAAGGGTGTGGGAATTGTGGTCATCTTTCCATATCCCAAACACAGCTGCAGGAGGTAACGGAACTCAATTTTGTTACTTAGTTTGTTTTTTATGCCCACGGTTGAAATTTTCCAAGTGTCCCTGAATGACTTTGGGAGGCAAGTTGAAACTCGCCGAAACTTCATAATCAGGGCTCGAATGGACAAACCGTCAGTTCAGTTAGAATCGTGACATTGGATTACCACTAGGGACACCCCTCTCTAGCTACTTCATGGAACGAAAGTTTTCAATTTTGATGGTTTTCGCAACTAGGATTTTGGTAAGTAACATGCAATTCAATTTCTGCATTATAGGCTAAGTTTTTGAAACAAATACCAAGCAAGAGTGTGGGCATAGTGGTCATCTCCCCTAGCCAAACACACCTGCAGGAGGTAACAAAACTTAATTCCATTGCTCGGTTTGTTTTTTATGTCGTCGGTTGAAATTTTCCATCCATAAATGACTTTGGGAAGCGAGTTGAAACTTGCCATAAGTCGATAACCAGAACTCGGATGGACAAACCATCAATTCCATTGGAATCGTGACATCAGAGTACCACTGCGGACACCCCTCTCCTGTGACTTGATGGAACAAACATTGACCTTTTTTATGGTTTTTGCAACTAGTGTTTGGTAAGTAACATGCAATGCAATTTCTACATTATAGGCTAAGATTTTGAAAAATGATTCGAGTGAGGGTGTGGGCATCGTGTTCATCTCGCCTTAAGCCCAAACACACCTACAGGATGTAATGGAACTCAATTTCGTTGCTCGGTTGGTTTTTTATGCCCCTAGTTGAGATTTTCCAAGTGTCCTGAATGGCTTTGGGACGCGAGATGAAACTCGCCATAAGTCGATAATCGGGGTTTGGATGGACAAACCGTCAGTTCCATTGGAATTGTGACATTGGATTATTGCTAGGGACACCTCTCTCTAGTGACTTCATGTACCAAGCGTTGTCTTTTTTGACGGTTTTTGCAACTAGGGTTTTCCTAACTTACATGCAATTCAATTTCTGCATTATAGGCTAAGATTTTGAAATATGTGTCAAGCAAGGGTGTGGGCATCATGGTCATCTCACCCTAGCCAAAACACGCCTTTAGCAGGTAACAGAACTCAATTCCATTGCTCGGTTTGTTTTTTATGCCCCAGTTGAAATTTGTCTAGCGTCCTTGAATGGCTTTGGGAAGCGAGTTGAAACTCGCCATAACTCTATAACCAAGGCTCAGATGGACAAACCATCAGTTCCGTTGGAATCATGACATCAAAGTACAATTTGAGATACCCCTATCAAGTGACTTCATGGACCGAACGTTGTCTATTGTGATAGTAGGGTTCTGCTATGAAACTTGCAATGCAATTTCTGCATTAAAGGCTAAGATTTTGAAAAATGTGTCAAAGGAGGGTGTGGGCATTGTGATCATCTCACCCTAGCCCAAGGTCACTTGTAGGAGGTAACGAAACTCAATTCCATTGCTCGGTTTTTTTTTATGCCCTCGGTTGAAATTTGCTAAGTGTCCCTAAATAGATTTGGGAAGCGAGTTGAAACTCATCATAACTCGGTAAGCGGGGCACGGATGGACAAACCCTTAGTTCCCTTGGAAGGGTGACATCAGAGTACATCCAGGGACACCCCTCTCCAATGACTTCGTGGACCAAGCGTTGACTATTTTGACGATTTTCTCAACTAAGGTTTTGCTCAGTAACATGTAATGCAATTTCTACATTATAGGATAAGATTTTGAGAAATGTACCCAGCGAGGGTGTGGGCATCGTGGTCATCTCTCCCTATCCCACACACACCTACAGGAGGTAAGGAAACTCAACTCTGTTGCTCGGTTTGTTTTTTACGCCCCAATTAAAATTTGTCAAATGTCCATGAATGGCTTTGGGAAGCAAGATGATCTCACCATAAGTCGATAATCGGGTCTCGAATGGACAACCCGTTAGTTCCGTTGGAATCGGGACATCGGAGTACTACTAGGGACACCCCTCTCCAGTGACTTGATAGACCGAACATTGTCTTTTTTGACGATTTTCGCAACTAGGGTTTTGCTAATTAACATGCAATGAAATTTCAGCATTATAGGATAAGATTTTGAAAAAGGTGTCGAGCAAGGGTGTGGGCATCATGGTCTTCTCTCCCTAGCCCAAACACACCTGCAGTAGGTAACGAAACTCAATTACATTCCGGTTTGTTTCGTATGCCCTCGGTTGAAATTTGCTAAGTGTCTCTAAATGGATTTGTGAAGCGAGTTGAAACTCGCCATAACTTAGTAACTAGGGCTTGGATGGACAAACAATCAGTTTCGTTGGAATCATGACATCGTAGTACCACTTAGGAAACCCTTTGTACATCAAGGCTCAACTAGGTCTTTCATAAGTAATATGTAATGCAATTTAAGCATTATAGGCTAAGATTTTGGAAAAGGTGTCAAGCGAGGGTGTGGGCATCATGGTCATCTTGACCTAGCTCAAACACACCTGCAGAAGGTAACAAAACTCAATTATATTGCTCGGCTTGTTTTTTATGCCCACGGTTGAAATTTTCCAAGTGTCCATGAATGGCTTTGGGAAGCTCTCCATAACTCTGTAACCAGGGATCGGATGGACAAACCATCAGTTTCGTTGGAATCGTGATATCGGATTATAACTAGGGACACCCTTCTCCAATGAATTCATGGACCGAATGTTTTCTATTTTGACAGTTTTCGCAACTAGGGTTTTGTTAAGTACAATGCAATGCAATTTCTGCATTATAGGCTAAGATTTTGAAAATTTTGCCAAGCAAGGGTGTGGGCATCGTGGTCATGTTACCCTATATTAAACACTCCTGCAGGAGGTAACGGAACTCAATTATGTTGCTCGATTTGTTTTTTATGACCCCGGTTGAAATTTGCCAATTGTCCCTGAATGGCTTTGGTAAGTGAGTTGAAATTTTCCATAAGTAAAAACCCGGGGCTTGGACGGACAAACCATCAATTTTGTTGGAATCATGACATCGGAGTACCACTAAGGACACCCATTTCCAGTGACTTGATGGACTGAACATTGTCTTTTTTTACGGTTTTAGCAACTAGGGTTTGCAAAGTAACATGCAATGCAATTTCTGCATTATAGGCCAAGATTTTGAAAAATGTGTCAATCAAGGGTGTGGGCACCACAGTCATCTTGCTCTATCCCAAACACACATACATGAGGTAACAGAACTCAATTTCGTTGCTCAGTTTTTTTTTATGCCCCTTGTTGAAATTTGCCAAGTGTCCCTGAATGGCTTTGGGAAGCGAGTTGAAACTCGCCATAACTTGGTAACCAACGCTCGGATGGACAAACTGTTAGTTCCACTGGAACCATGACATCGGAGTACTGCTAGGGACACCTCTCTCTAGTGACTTCATTGACCGAATGTTGTCTATTTTAAAGATTTTTGCAACTAGGGTTTTGCTAAGTAACATAAAATGCAATTTCTACATTATAGGATAAGATTTTGAAAAAAAATCCAAGCAAGGGTGTGGGCATCATAGTCATCTCGCCTAAGCCCAAACACACCTGCAAGAGGTAATGAAACTCAATTTTGTTGCTCGGTTTGTTTTTTATGCCCCTGTTGAAATTTGTGAAGTGTCCTTGAATGGCTTTGGGACACGAGATCAAACTCATCATAAGTCAATAATTGGGGCTTGGATGGACAAACCATCAGTTCTATTGGATCGACACCCCTCTCCAATGACTTCATGGACCGAATGTTGTATTTTTTTACGGTTTTCGCAACTAGGCTTTTCCTAAGTAACATGCAATGCAATTTCTGCTTTAGAGGCTAAGATTTTGAAAAATGTGTCGAGCGAGGGTGTGGGAATCATACCTTGCAGCATGACATATGTTCTTTAGACTGGACATCTCACTTGTATTGGCTTGTGAGGATTATGTATACTACTTATAAGGGTTTGTGCCCACATAGTATTATTTACCTCCCTAACCTCTCATATAAATAGAGGAGAGAGAGACTTTGATTCTTGTCACTGATGTTTTATCTTGTGATGAATATAATATTGAAAATTGTGTACATGAGTGCAAGAGCATTCCTCTACCAATAAAATATACAAATAATAGCAAACCAACAACCAAACCTCACTAATATACTCCACAAAATTAGAAACAAGGATAATTTAAGGGATTCAAGAAACATGTCACATTGCCAATCCAGTAGCTTTTATAAGAACTTGGTTAGGGTAATGGACAGGACAGCTATGATTATTTCGTCGTTGGCATTGTGTGTGATTTATCTTGTTCTCGGAGGAAGGTTCCTGTCTTGATTTCCCAACAACAGTCCTCTTATCAACACCAAGAAAGCACATGAATATTCCACTAACCCCAAGCAGAAAAAGTGTAAATGGCTAATTAAGAAGTGTACAAGGCCATACAGTCTAGAATACTGTTGTGGGAGTGTCATTGAAGGCAACTCTTGCTAAGCCGAAGTTACAACAGCCTAATATGGCTCAATTTCCAATGACTCTTCAATGCAAGCATATGTTGGCAAGTGTCTTTAAACTTGCCCTTTTTTTGGTTTATCTGTCTTAAAGAATGTCAATTTAAATAAAGGATAGTACTTAATGGATGCCAATTTTTCTTTTGTAAAATGCAACAATGCTCACAATTTTTATCAACATTGCCACACCACAAGTAGAAGAAGTGTAATTGTCGATATTTATGTGCACGAATATACAATCTCAAGCTATCAGAAATTGGAAGCAAATGCATTGTGCAAGCAACTACAATCCTACAGTCAAAAGATTCAGAACATAAGAATTATGATTCCCGCACACTAGTCATCTTATAACAAAGAGATCATAAGTGATTGGTTGACATCATGGAAAATATTGCAACATATAACTGGGCGATGTATTGGTTGGCAGGTGTAGTACTATGGTAATCTTCAAAACCTGAGTCGTTCAATACTACAACTGGTCAAGTTTTATCCTCATGCATGGCTTTGACCATTTATGTTCTTGTCATAGAAAATTTAGTGTCTTTGTAAGATCTAATTATTGTCAACCTGCTGGATGTTGCTTTTCCCTTGTACATTGTTTTTTGTGAACTATGATGTTATTCGTTCTCTTTACTTTTTTTATGATATAAAAGAAATAATAAATGTCTATAAAATTTAAATTGTATGCACCTTACACCTTTAATGGTGTCTCTCAAACATACATTCACTGGGAGTCATGAACTACGCTAAGAGTGACCTTCCTTGAACTACATATATTCAGAGGCCATGCTGAGAGTCATTTTAACATGCTGTGATGTCAAGTAGGGAAACCAATGTACATGTACAACCATAACAGGCACACAGGAGTGGAAAGAATGGAATGCATTGTGTTAAACTCTTGTAAGATACACAACAATAGGTCATCCTAAGATAAGTTGTCAATATATCAACTCCTGGTATATTAATTATTGTCCTACAAGCCTGTTATTGTGGTTTATCTATCTAACATTAATAACATTACATTTGGTCAGATGATAGCCACATAACACCATTAGTGAGCACGCCATTATTAACATCCATGTGGCACATGCTAGCATTTACAGTAAATGTTAGAGCTCATTATTTGCTCCTCTCACAGAAATGGTGACAGCTAGGGCACAAGGTACTCACTGTTGAATGTAAAAAATGTAGGGTATTTTTGAACTTTTCCTACAAGTGCAAGTGGATGAGGGATGCTCATATTTGTAACCCAAATATCAGTCCTCAAACTGATGGCATTTGAAAGGATTTATCTCAGCCCTAGGCACACTCAAGAACAGTTCTAAGCAGTAGAGAAACTAACAGCATTTGCAAGTAGGAGCAGTTTGCAAGCCATTGACCAAATTTCTGAGCAAGTAAAGGAGGCAGCCCTCACATTCCTTGAGAGGGAACCCTGTCTCACACTTTCCAGCATTTCTGATGACATAAGTTCCGGAAAGATATGGCAATGGTTGGTAAAGCATCTTTTCATTTATTAGTTGAACCATATTCTTGGTGAGAAGAAAATGCTTGATTCTCAACCAATTTATTCTTCCTTGACTAAATATTCCTAGAAGTTTACCTCATACTGTTGTAGAAAATACACCAAGTAATTCTAGAAAATTCAACCAGGCTGTTGATCTTCATGATACCTTCTTGCTGGGAAAAATTTGAATGACAACAAACTCAAACTACACTTGCACAGGACCAATTTCAAAACCGTATTCATCTCAACAACCCACATCTAGATATAATCAATCCATACTCTATGATGCCTGGAGCTCCATTTTCCCAAATGGGATCTACTAGCACAGCCACATAACTTGTGGCCAATGAACACCGATAGGTCACAACTTAAGTGCCATGAACAAGTTATCTATTACTTGTTCTCTATGCTTAGTTGTAATGACCTGTTGTCTATGCCTCAGCTACCTGTTACTTTCTTTACTTAAATGGGTTGTTTGTCACTACCTGTTATCCATGCATGAGCTACGAGTTATCCATGCATCAACTACCAGTTATTTTTTATATTTCTTTTTTTCTATATAATTGTTTATTTAAAATTTCGGACGATGACCATAAAATCAATCTGGACAGTACACTTACCCCATCCTCATTTAATCTAGGAAAAGCATAGATGGTAGTACACCCCAAATTCTAAGATATAAACACCTATCAGTGATTCAATACAATTATTTGCGAATGTTTGGGCGAACTGTGTACTAGAATTCATCAATTCCAGGGAGGTTGTGTGAAAGGCACTATGTAAAGGAGCAACGCTTGATTTCTGACAAACAATCGAGTAAGACCTCTTACTTTTTAAATGCTGTGGATTTTAATTAAATGTTTTGTTTATCAATTGGGGGAAGAATCTATGACCCCAAAGAGGTTGAAGTTCAGTCAAGGCCTGTGTCCACCTGTAAAATGCTTGGGTGTTACACTTTCTGATGCAGGAGCATCATGTAAAAGTTGTAATTTTCCTATGTTTTCAATAGGTTCTAGTCTCTAGAGGATCCTAGAAAGTCCACGTAGGGGGGTTTGTTTTGCCATATAATGTAACATATTTTCCCTTTTAGCATAAAGTTAGAGAAGTTGAGAAATTATAGGGACATCAGGGATTTGTTATCTAAACTTGGAGGATACTCATCTTCCTTTGTGATTTGAATTAATCACCGGTTTATTATATTCATAAAGTTGTTGAGTAGAGAATAAGGAGAGGAGGTTATGGAGAGAAATTAAAAAGAATGGCCAAGGCCTTGACGCCAAGAATGAGAAATCAAGCCAGAGAAATGATATGTATTAATCTGTTGATGATTAATTGAATGTATGAGGGATTGACAGGAAACTCCTGTAGGTTAATAGAATTTGCTCTCTGTCATGTATTCTATAGTGATTTTGAAAGAAATATACTATGTTTTTGTGCAAGGGAAAAAGAGCAGCTCTCTTTCAGCATCGGGGTTTAAATTTCACGTCTTATTTGATAGTATTTAGTATGGGTTCTCTGAAATTTTCTTGTGTAAATGATTGAGTGCAAACTTCAGTGATCTAATTAGTTTCAGATTCAGTTCATTGTATGGGAAATAGCATATTAATCTTCAGCATCATTTATGAACTTTTTGCTTTGTTCCAGTGATTGAACATAATTTGTGTGCTCTGTTAATGATATTTCCAGCAATCAGGTTAGTTAAATTTATGGTGATTTGCAACAGTCAAAAAGGGAATTTATACATTGTGTTCTAGTAATCAAGTGTAAACTCAGGCGTATAATAGTTGAACACTGTCAATCAATTGATGTGGAACAAAGAACATCAAACTGATCTTGTGCAAGAAGAGGGAATTGGATTGCATAGAAGTGTGCTCTGCTTCTAATTTACTGCTATGATAAGTTGATCCACCAATAGAGTGAATCAATCCATCACTTGAGAAGCTGTAATGTGCACACTCAAATCTTTAATGTAATGGTTGAGTTGGAATGTATGTGCAGCATTGGATAGACAACTAAGAACATGATAACATCAGGTGATTGAGAGGATTGTTCTAAATCTAAAGCGAAGATATCTGGTAATGTTTCCAATACTCTGTTTCTTCCATTTATATGAATGCACTCTTCTACTCAATGATGTCGATGCCTGAAGGTATTGTTGGGGTTTGACTGATAATACAATTTGACTAAGAAAGTATATGCCATGAAAAAAAAATCCCGTGTGCATAGATAAAGGTCACAATCCCTTAGTAGGGCAAATGAAATATGGTTGCGTTCTAGCCGAGTGACAATTTTGAAATTGTGTCGAGTTGTTGACGAGACCTGAGAAATATATTCATTATTAAACCTGAAATCGATGAGATGTAGCTGATCCGACTTGATTGTTGTAAGGGTTGGAGAATTGCAGGCTTGAATTTGACAAGGGGATAGATTGCAGGAGAACAATCTTGTAGCTGTAAAAGTGTTTTGTCATCGGTCACAGGAACCACATTGGTGATTGGATGATTGATTGAATTGAAGAATAGAGATTTGGTAGCAAACCTTTGATTCCTGTAATGCTTATTGGTTTCCTGTAATATAGATTCATTCTCTTAATTTGCAGGTTGCTATCAATTAATTATTTGAGAATGCAAGTGTGCTCCATATTTGGGGTTTTTTTCCACACAGTCCTGCTACATATGTCAACAATTAAAGTCTTAGATCTGCTAGCATTTAGTAATGCTATTGTTGATATTTGATAGCATTTGGGGTTGAGTATTGGGTGCATTCTATTGTGGATGTTTTAGGTTATTGGAATATTAAAACTAACAAGTTTGGATTGAGCTCAGTCATAGATTCAGATTGTAGATGAGACAGGTTTGGATTGAGATTAGCCTCCCACGCACATCTAAATTTTTAATACTATTTTTATTGTGTTTCCGAGCAATGCATCTGCCATTATTCATCAAATATTCCTCCCAAATTATGGACTGTGAACTTTGAGTTTGAAATAAAGTTAATAATAATAATAAAAGATAAATCTAACATCAACCCATCATAACTTTTCCACAATAGATAATGAAAAGAAATTCCCTTGGAGTCTTCTGTAATTCAATTTCAAAAAAAGGTAATTCAATTTCAAAAAAATAATGTTACCTGGGGCACTACTTTCCGCTACTCAGCAATCTCCCTATCAATAGAGTCCATATCGGCGCCAGCAAGCTTGGTGGAGGGTCAGCCAACTTTGGGAGGTCCCGAAGAAGCCTCTTTCTCCATGGAACTCGTGGTTGACAAATGAAACCTTGTTCAAAACCCGTGTGTCTCGAAACATCTTTTAAAAATGCAGTAATGGCGTTCAAATGGAGAATTTATTAAAATATGTGAAAAAAATGCAGTTCTTGTGTGGTTAGGAGGGATCCGCAAACAAATTGTGAGCAGGAAATACGGTATGGCTTGAAAGGGATTTTCAAGAAAATTATGAGCATGAAATACAGAAAAGGAAACATAGGAATGCTTCAAATTAGAGTTTTCACTTTGTCTTTACATGTGAAGCGATTCCATAAATATTATTTAAAAACTCTAAGGTTTTATTTATTTATTCTAAGCTTTTAAAAATTCTAAGGTTTAGTGTTATGTGTATTAAGAATCTAGAGATTTAGTTTATTGGGGTTTAATTTTATTTTTAAATATATAAAAAAATTTACACCTCGAGAAATTGTATCATCTCAATGCTTAATATATTTGGGTTTAAGATGTTTTTATTATGAGTCGACATGGAGTTTTTTAATTACTTTTTTTTTTTTTTGATAAGTTATGAGTCCACATGGAAATGTAACGTGACAAATGTGACACATCTCCTCATATTGGGTTGGAAGCACCTAGAGTAACAAGCGTGACAACATCTCCTTGTATTGGGTTGGAAGCACCTCGCTACTCTCAATGCAACAAATCTCAACATTGCAGGTGAAGCAAAAACATATAATTGTATGTTTCTCATAGCATTGATCCTTTAACTATTAAAAGGCCAAAGGCTAGAAGAATGGCCACTATTTTTGGCAAATTTTTTGCCATAAGAACTACAAAGGGTACCACCTAAGACAAATGTAGGTTTCTCTAAACATTTGGTGCCAGAAGTAAAACGTGTCTGCGGTGTTAGAAAAAACACCATATATACAAGACACAAAATCCTACTAGATTAAAAACTAAGCATAGATTTAATTTTCCTTGCAATCTATGTAAGAGGAACCAACATCTCTGATTGGGACCCTAGATAAGTAGATATAATATTTATTTAAGAAGATGGAGCTCAGCACATATAAATTTTTGGACATATAAAAAAAGCAATGATGAACTGAGAGAGGGAGCATGGCTGGTTACTTAGCAATGGTGGTGCTGGCTTAATGAAGGAATAAACCATTATATTGAGCAACATCGATGTAGGAATCATAGTTTTGCATGTCAGTGCTAACAGCAAGCCATACTCCAGACTATGCAACCTGCCTTCATAATTATGCAAGCTGACAATGTGGTTGTGTTAGATGAAAAACTATCATATGAAGGCTAACACGCGTTAGTTTTCATTCAATATGCAATGTTGTTAGAAGGAAGGATAACCTGAGTTAAATTCCCTTCATGGTGCAATGTCTTTGATAACAATGTGGTTGTTTTAGATGGAAAACTAACATATGAAGGCTAGCACGCATTAGATTTCATTAACCATGCAATGTTGTTAGAATGAAAGCTAAACCGAGTTAGATTTCCTTCATGGTGGAATGTATTTGATGGCAATGTGGTTGTGTTAGATAAAAATATATTATATGAAGGCTAACACGCGTTAGATTTATTTCACCGTGTAATGTTATTAGAAGGAAAGCTAACCTGAGTTAGATTTCCTTCATGGTGCAATGTCTTTGATGACAATGTGGTTGTTTTAAATGGAAAGTTAACAAATGAAGGCTAGCACGCATTAGCTTTCATTCACCGTGCAATGTTTTTAGAATGAAAGCTAACCCGAGTTGAATTTCCTTCATGGTGGAATGTATTTGATGGCAATGTGGTTGTGTTAGATGAAAATCTATCATATGAAGGCTAACACGTGTTAGTTTTCATTCACTATGCAATGTTGTTAGAAGGAAACCTAACCCGAGTTAGATTATCTTCATGGTGCAATGTCTTTGATGACAATGTGGTTGTTTTAGATGGAAAGCTCACATATGAAGGGTAGCACGCATTAGCTTTCATTCACCGTGCAATGTTGTTAGAATGAAAGCTAACCCGAGTTGGATTTCCTTCATGGTGGAATGTATTTGATGGCAATGTGGTTGTGTTGGATGAAAAGCTATCATATGAAGGCTAACACGCGTTAGCTTTCTTGCACCATGTAATGTTATTAGAAGGAAAGCTAACCTGATTTAGATTTCCTTCATGGCGCAATGTCTTTGATGACAATGTGGTTGTTTTAGATGGAAAACTAACATATGAAAGCTAGCACGCATTTGCTTTCATTCACCGTGCAATGTTGTTAGGATGAAAGCCAACCCGAGTTGGATTTCCTTCATGGTGGATTGTATTTGATGGAAATGGGGTTGTGTTAGATGAAAATCTATCATATGAAGGCTAACACGCGTTAGTTTTTATGCAACGTTGTTAGAAGAAAATCTAACCTGAGTTAGATTTCCTTCATGGTGCAATGCCTTTGATGACAATGTGGTTGTTTTAGATGGAAAGCTAACATATGAAGGCTAGCACGCATTAGCTTTCATTCACCATGCAATGTTGTTAGAATGAAAGCTAACTCGAGTTGGATTTCCTTCATGGTGGAATGTATTTGATGGCAATGTGGTTGTGTTAGATGAAAAGCTATCATATGAAGGCTAAAACGCGTTAGCTTTCTTTCACCGTGTAATGTTATTAGAAGGAAAGCTAACCCGAGTCACATTTCCTTCATGGTGCGAAGTATTTGATGACAACGTGGTCGTGTTAGATGGAAAGTTGACATATGAAGGCTAACACGTGGTATCTTTCATTCACCGTGCAATGTTGTTAGAAGGAAAGCTAACCCGAGTTAGATTTCATTCATGGTGCAATGCATTTGATGACAACGTGGTTGTGTTAGATGGAAAGCTTACATATGAAGGCTAATGCGCGTTAGCTTCCATTCACTGTGCAATTTTGTTAGAAAGCTAAGGCTAATTTATACCTACAATGTAAGCCCGAGGTCAAAGAAGTAACAATAATTGTTGCATTTATTGGCGAGATGCTCAAAAATTGAGAATGAGAACAAAAGAATGATTGCATCATGGCTTGTAAATGAACAAGAGATACGAAAGTGGCAATGTTCTTCCAACATTGCCAACATGCTATTTATAAATATGAATATTACATCTTATAAGCTACATAATCGTTGGGACAAAATTGTTTGAAGCCTTATGAGAATATGGGTTCCTCAAACATTCACAATTATTGATAAAATAATGTTGATATAAATAGGTACCAAATGACAAGCCAATTGTCAAATCCTCTGTCTATTATATGTATTGAAATGTAACCTTGCTCACGATAAAAGTTTCATTTCATGATCTACACAGTTAATGGAAATAAACCAGTATATTATAAGTTTATGTTTGGAGACCAAAACATAATACGAAAGAGATCAACTATTGTTTAAATCATGCACACATCCTAAAAGAAACTCTCTCCATCTCATCCAAGTTGATTGATCAACCAAAATGACTAATACCGTGCTTCTAGATGGGAACATGTTCAAACAATCCTTATACAATATGTATATAGTATCTTGGACTGCAATAATCCATAATCCAACATATCATAACAGATGACAAAATATATAATTCCCATATTTTGTTTTAATAATTTGAATATGGTTGTGAAACTGGTCAATGCCATACATGTACAATATCTTAGAGAGCAAGAAACAAAAGCACGTCATGAAACCCAAAACTTTGGCCACAGATAAGATAAAATTTACAGCAGCTGAGAAGCAGTACACAACTACCAACATATTGATGAATAGAAACCCATGCACCTCTTTCAAAGGGTTGAACTTGATCATAGTGGACCTAGTGAGAGCGACTGCGAGAGTAATAATCAATTATTGTTCAATGCATAACTCATTATCACCCATTTCTTTCCACCTTCCCACCTCCTATGTTGCTGCTTCTTCATACCAATCTTCTTTTTCGACCTGCAATTTCCAATGGCCATAAATTAAGAAAACACTTGCATATCAACCTTACAATATTAATCACTTACAAGTTTAACCTTTATATTTAAACTACCCTGGATTTTAAAATTCTCATGATGCAGGAAAAAACAATTGAAAGTTACACTAATTGGTCAACATATTCGAAACTTAAAATAAATCCATGATATTATGATTCAAAGGAAACATTCTCGTATAATTAAACTCTGCAAATACACCGACTGCACCTTACCAGTGAATGTGAGTCCAACTTTTATCTCCCCACAATAAGTATTGTCTTACCGGTGAATGCGAGGCCCACTTTTATCTCCCCACAATAGGTCTTGTTTAGAAGGATGACGATGTAGGGCATAGAGGTTTCCTTCCATGAATAATGCCTCCAATGGAATGCTATGCACCACAATCATGAATTATAAGAAATAAAATGAAGCAAAAATAACATTGTAAAAATATGGAAGAATGCAAGCTTTAAGAAAATGGTTGAGATTGCAATGATGGTGACTCATATGCACCTTTCTTCTCCAACGAATCCATCCGCGTTTGAAAGTATCGTTGTCCATTGTTTTTAAGGTAAGGTCGGTAACCCCCTCGGATATAGTGAAAACAAATTGCTCTTTCCATTCTTGATTGCTACCTCCACCTGCAATGCTCAGAGATCTTGATAGATAATGTTATATATATATTTTTTCAAACAAGATTTTTTTAAATCTCATCTTCCCACCAATATTCCAGGGGACTCGGTCATGATTAAAACCTCACTTTAAAATCTACCTTAAAAGGATGTTTTCACATAGATTTAGATAGCCTAGTAAATTTAATTTTGTTATTGTTTGAAAGGTATTTAAACCCTGAAGGCCTATAAACAAATTCAAGAATGTTAAGTCCTCCCACCATGTACTAATGGAAGACCAGGGAAACTTTTGGCACGTGCTAGTAGTAGATCAATTATGTTCTCAACAATAAATCTGATACATGTGAACACACTGCTCAAAACACATGAATGTGCACACCCACAGGATGCAACGTTGCTCTTCTATTGTTGAGTTCGGAATTGGATGATGAGTATGGATATGTTGTTGTTGATCTGTTAAACTGACCTCTTTTGTTGTTGATTTTTGTTCCCAGTGTTCTTCTCATTAGAAATCCAATGGAAGAAAAATTAGGCCTCAAATAAAGGAATGATGCATCAACGATTTGCTCAAGCCAGCTAAAGGCCATTCATTGCAGGAATTTAAGATCCCATTTATGGATCATTTTGTATTTGGAATGTCATGTGATATTTTTTTTAATGCATGCATCTTCGAATCCATATATAGCCATGCCTACTTCTCTTAACTCGCGAGACCTCTTCAAATCCCTTTGCCTTCTTTGCTCTTTGGGAAAATATAGCACACTGGGATATTGCACACGGGACTTCACAAAATCATCTTTCAAACCATATAACTCAATAAAATAACATTTTTTTCTTTTTTTTACAAAAACAGTTATAATTTGAATTAAAAAAAAAAAAACCAGTTGCAATAGCACAGGAAAAAATTACAAAATCTTCCTCAAGGGCCTAAGTTCTATCTTCTAGAGACTAGATCTAAATCGAGATCAAAGTAAGAATAAAGAAACTCAAATCAACTATAGAGTGACATATTGAATGTTATGCATGTTCTTCATTATCAGAATGTGATTATTGTGATGCAGTAGCGTCCAAAATCATTTATATGCTTTATCAACAAATTGTTTAGCACTAATTTGTTCGTCATCTCCCCTGAAGACATTATGTGTCCAATGAAAGAGACTCAACATAATTGTCGATGCCTAATCCTTCCCATTCAGCTTGTTTAGCGTAATTTGTATTCGCTACCATCATAAGTTTTTTAAAACCTGCCAATTATTAAATTAGTGCGTCATTCTGTTAATTAGTGAAGGAGTAACCCAACAGCTACAGTCTTCATCGTAAACAAGATGATTTCTCATCTTAATATCACAATTAACCTCTTGATCAGATTGTTTTTCTGTTCTACAGAATTCAAATGCTCCCACTCCAGGGATGATTTTAAGAACCCCCCCTAAATTTATATGTATAAAAAATGGGTGAATCCCCATGATACACAGAAAAGTGTGAAGGCTATTTTATCAATAATATAATATGTATATATAATTGTTTGGCGAATCTTTCACATAATTATAAAATATTGTAAATTTTGGGCAAATCTTTCACAAAATTATAAAAACTTGTAAAAGTTTTGGCAAATCTTTCACGAAATTAGAAAATCTTGTGAAATCTTGGCGAATCTTACACTAAACTATAAAGCCGAGTGCACTTATGTTATGACACCAAACATGCCAAACATATTCCTCTGTCGTTTTTTTGAACTGAAAAAATATTAATTACGAGTGGGACTATGGAGTATGGAATGGATGTTGAAGGGTTTTTCACCTTGATTGGCTTCCCCTAGTAGTTCCATTGGAAATACAGGTAAGTTTAGTTTGATGAAGGCTTAGAGGCTTGTGGAAAAAAAATATGGAGAATTAAAAGCGTTGTGGTGTTGTGGCGTAAAATTGAAATTCAATCGAGGTTGGTTTTTGGAAGACAACGCTTCACCAATCTCTTGAATTCTTGTTGTTACATGTCTTTTGACAAATTCTTGGTGTTTTGTTCTTTCATATCTGTGGTTTCCTTAGTTCCTTCCATCCCTGGGTTTGTTTCTTTATCTGCCATGTTCGTCAATTGAGGCTCCGTGCTTAAATAATATTTTAGGGTTGTGTCTCTAGATTGGTGGCTCAATATTTATCTCTAGCTTTGGGGTGTTATATATTTGGTTCAATCTCTATCTCAATGTTCCCTCCCCTTTAAAGGGCAATGTTTTCATTGAGGTGTCTTCAAAGCTCCAGACGTTTAGAACATGGATTTTTTTTTGTGTCATGGGAAATGTCAAAGGGATAATCATGAAATTCAAAGGATTTTGCATGGGCATGAGGATTACATTAGTGACAATAGGATTTCAATTTTTGCAGTGACAACTACAATTAACATAAATGAGCATCAATACAGCTCCACTCTGCAAAATATATAGAAATAAAATTTTAATGTTTGTTGACATATGCGAGAGCTGAGGAAAAAGACATCTAAAAGCTACTTTAACTGTATTGCAAGTAGGAGCGGTGAATAATCAACAAATATAAGAAGGATCTAATGTTGTTCTGAATTATGTGCCCCTTAACTTCCACATTTTTTCTCCTTAATATGTTTGTGACTTTGATGTATTTTACCAAGCTTATAAGAACTAGAATCAACATTTCTAGAAGAGAAAAAAGAGATTCATAATTATGTAATTGGAACTATTTTAAACTCAAATGATGTTACATAAGCTCGTAATGTTGCATTGTTGAAACAACATTGATAGGGGGAACCAAAAATTTGGGCGTTTTATTATATAATTCAACATATGTCACTTAACTAACTTGTAAAGTATCGCATTTTCTAGCATTGCAATTATAAGACAAACATCGAATGCACATCACTCAAGAGATGCTAAGTTAAATTTTAACATCCAACCAACATCACTTAAGTGACATTCTTAATGTACTACTTAATGTCTCTTAAGTGATGTTTGTTCAACATTTGTTTCATCGACTTAAGGTCCTTAAAGGGCTGCCAATTCCATTTTTCATTAGAGGATAAAAAATCTATGGAACATCAAAAATTAAATGTTAAAACATGTGGAATATTCAACGCATCTTTATAGATGTTCAATTGGCATTGGTCAATTTACTGGTTGACATTTACTTAATGCAAAAAAGCATCAAACTAGCATCAAATTTTCACCCCAAATGTTGTAGTTTTTTATAAGTTTGCATTAAAATGAATTAGGCTCACTCGATTATAATACCAATGCTTGAATATCTAGAATTACCACATGGGACAAGCTTGGATTTTGGAATTAAGGAACAATGTTTATGATTTGTAATAAAACTTTAATAGCTAAATGTCCATGCGAAGTGATAATGATCAGTATTTGAGGCATAAATGATTTTATTTGAAAGATGTGTACATTGAAAGTAGAAAAATTCCATAAATAGTGGAGTCCTAAAAGGATATTATGATATTCCACACATTTCCCCAAAACCTGTGGAGGACTAAGTTACTGATGTGAGTGGCATGTGACTCATCTAGATGTAATATGCATACACCTTTATTTCCTTGTACCTTGTGGGATATGATTGATAGTATGTTATGGATCCATTCATTATCTATCCATCTTTTATACATAATTTTTTATATTATTATGGATCCATTGTTTTCTATTACGAGGAAATGAATTATTAATGATGGGCGCAAAGCTATAAACATAGATTTCACAATACAAACAAGGATTGAGGTAACATTCTAAGAAATGAAAAAAAAAAAAAGCCAAATATAAATGATTGTGAAATATTTTTAAATTCTATAATTAAAAATAGAATAAAAGTCATTCAAACAATATCCTTTTTGAAATAATATTTAAATTACAATTTAAATTTTAAAAAAACCACAACTCACCATAATCAAAATTCTATTCATTTTATAACTATAACAATGAAAGTTTTGACCATCCTTTAATCCATCCAAAATCTTTTAAAAACTAGAAATAATATAAAAAAATCAATTAAAACTTTCCTATGATGTAACCTTTTAATTCCTTCATAGTTTTCAAAATTAAGTACCAAAAAACATTTGTTCAAATGCTTAAGAAAAATCCCCTTGGTCTTAATCCTTTCATGGTGATTTCTCTAATCACAGGTCATCGTTACTATATAATGTTCTGAACTTACCCTGTGATGGTTTAAACATAATTTGATGGTATGAAACCGTCACATTTGAGGGCATGATCGAGTGGTTGGAAAGATTTGAGTGCAAATTCAATCACTCCCCATGGCTCAAAGATAATTTGATTGTATGGTCATGTTTGAAAAGACTTGAGTGCAAAGTAAATGTTAAAATCACCAATACAATATATATGAAATAGTCATGTTTGAAAAGACTTGAGTGCAAAGTAAATGTTAAAATCACCAATACAATATATATGAAGTTTATATAATGGAACCATCGTTACCATATAATGACTCAAACATAATTTGATTACTCATGTTAAAATCATCAATACATTTTATATAATGGCATTATAGTTATCATATAATCATTGAAATTTACTATATAATGACTCAAACATAATTTGATTGTACGATAGAGTGATTGGAAAAATTCTAGTGAAAACTTAATTACCTTTTTCTCAAATTACACATGTTAAAATTATTTATACATTTTATTTCAAACAATGTTTTTTGGTTAATGTTTGACTAGCACAATCACTTAACTTATGGTTGGTGTATGATAGGTCACAATTTAAGTGTCACGAATAAGTTATATGTTATTTGTTCTCCATGAGTACTTGTAATCACTCGTTATCACCTGCCTTTTTTTAGTTTAATGGGAACTTCCCAGTATCCATCCATCAAATACCAGTTATTCATGCATCAACTACCAGCTATTTCAAATGGGCAAGGCAGGGCAGGCGGAGTGGGAGGCGCAAATGCAGATGCAAACGAAGACCTACCTTTTTCCTTTTGAATGAAATATTCAACGTGGAGATCGAATCCATGGCTTCCATCTTTTATTGTTATTGTATGTACACCCTCTTCCTTTCAAACAATAAAATGCAACTGGATGTATGCGGTGGATGTATGCAGAGGCATCCCCCTAGATTTAGATTTAGATTTGTAGATGTTTAGGTTTTTTCATAGTTTACAAAGAAGAGATATTACCTGATAAGTGGTTTTGATTTCTGTTGGACACTTTCTTTTTGGTAAATTGTTAATATCCATAGATGGCATCCTTCACTGTTTCAATCATATTTTAAGTGAAGTGTTTGCCCCTGTCAAAATAATGTTGCCTACGGAAGAAAATGTCAAACTAGTTAGTTATTTTCAAGCTGTGAAGGTTTTTCTTTACCCTGGGAATTTTTTGTTATAAGAAGTCATCACAAAAGGGAAAGCGTCCTCCAAGATGATTAGAGGACATCTCTCTTGTTGGTAAGGCTAATAATTTTTGTGGAAGGGTAGTTGATAGAAAAGGGCAGAACAGTTCATAAGAACTGGGTGGGTGGATATACTTGTTTGACATTAACATACATCTATCTCCAACCTGGATCTCACATTTATACACACTTTGATTTCTCCTTGTATAATAGTTATAGTTAATGCGTTGGTTAAAGACTTTGCCATCCTATAATAGTTATAGTTAATGGGTGGGTTTGGATCTATTCATGCCCAAAGTGGATTGATTAACAGGCTATTTTCAGTTAGTTTTAAGGTTTGGATCTGTTGTCAATTAATTCATATGGTTTTAAAGTAATATTTACTTTGGAACCTTGCTTACTTTACCAAATCAAATGTAGTGGGTTTATAATTAATTCATATGGTTTTAACGTAATATTTACTTTGCAACCTTGCTTACTTTAGCAAATAAAATGTAGTGGGTTTATAAATAATTCATATGGTTTTAAAGTAATATTTACTTTGAAGCCTTGCTTAATGTAGCAATAAAATGTAGTGGGTTTATATGGATCTATTCTAACAATTTAATTTGTATTTTTTAGAAAAGATAATGTTGGTTCAAGGATTTAAATCAAGTGGTTTTAAATCAACATTTATGTTACTTGGGTCTACATTTTCCTTATTTCATAATGAATGTCTTTGTATGTAATAATTCACATCCTCCCTGTTAGCAAGCTTTTTGTTAGTCGATTTCCATGGCTTCAATCCATGGAAACCTTGAGTTGCAGGACTGTATAGGTGTTGTGTCATCTTTTGTTGGAAATAGGATGTTGCAATCTCCTATTATACTCTTCTTTCTAGAATAAACAGTGGTCTTAATGTTTGGATCTATTAAGGCCCAAGAGGATAAAACCAGCTAGTAGATGGATGATATATTTTAACAATTTAATTTTCATCTTCTATTAATTTGAAACATAATTTCATATAGTTTTAAATTAACATTTACATTGTTTACATTTAATGTAATGGGTTTATGCTTTCCATAGGTTGTGTTGGGAATGTTTTGTTAGCTCATGGAAAGTTAGGAATGGTTGGGAATGCTTGTTGCATCATATTCTCTTCTTTCCTACTAAATAGTTCACAAATTTAAATTTATGGTTGGTTGAAAACCATAGGTTGATTTGCATTTTTTGTTATTGTTTTATTTTGTATTTGTTTCTAATAATTTCAAGCATTTTTTTAACTTTCCCAAGTATGATGATGTCGGGATGGTTCTTGTTTAATGGAACACTGACATTGTGTGAAGTGGATCGAAGAAGATGAGATGAGATCTTGGTTGTGTTATTTGAGATGGTGTGGACAAAAGATGAGTTGTTAGTGGGATGTTTGATATTGAAATCAAATCGTCCTATTAACTAAAGCAAGATGAGGATGAAGTAGAATATATATGATTCATTTTCGTGCATGTATAGTTTCCTTTTATTGCAATTTTGTTTAATGTTTTCTTTATAATTGCAGTCACCATGAACACACCATAAATGACCATATCAATAAAAAATGTGCTTAACGAAAACGATATTATTATGGAAGGGTAAATCAATAAGTTTTTGTTACGCATGGAAAAATTTGCAATCATCAATTGTTTTTAATAACAAATATAGTTGTATGCAAAACCACCTTTGTTCTTTTAGATGTAACAAGTATAATGATACCTCTTATCCCAAGTTGGTGGCTTCTTGGTAAAGTGAAAGAAAAGCTTAAAAATGTAATACAAGAAAACAATTATTCAAATTCCATGATTTCCAAAAATCTACACAACAAATTTATGTTTATTCCACTAATACAGTTTCTAATAATGTCAACCACATCTACCGTTTAAGTTATAATTAAAATCTATTAAATTTTAAAATGTTGCAACTTTTGAAGTTTTGATAGAGCTTAGAATGGTAAACCTTAGAATGAAATTTCAGTTGTATTTAAATGTATGTTTCAAATTTATACAAATGAATAAATATCAAATTTAAAACGTTGACAAATTTATCATTTCAATTCAAAAAGATAATTAAGATTTTATGCTTTTACCAATGCACAATTTCTTCATTATGTTATATTCTAGAAACTAAATGAGATTTATACATTTTTTTTATGTAATTCAAATTAGATAAACCTCTAACTCTTGAATTAGTTAAATTGCCATGTTTTCATTTCATTATTGTAGGTATTGTATGTCAAAATAAAATAAAATAAAAATAGTGATATATATATATATATTATAGGATGAGATTCAATTTGATTTTATGCATTTGAAATTATGTTTACCACTTGTGTCAAAGTAAAATTGAAACATAGTAAAAAAATTATATTTTAAAATAAGATTTAAAAGTAATTTGATTTCAAATTTGTAATTTGTATGTCGTATACTTGCAAATTAATTTGTTTTTATTTCAAAACAAAATTATATAAATTAGTTGACTCTATTTCAAATAAACAAAATTAAAAAATGTTTAAAAATAAGATTTATGTATGTTATTAATTTATTTTATTTCAAAAATAATTATTACATTATTTAAATTGGTTTTCTATATGGTTTCATTTCAAAATGAATTATCATATGGTTTTGTTTTCAATTAAATTGCACAATTTATGGTTTTTAATCAAAATAGTATTTTTATATACATTTCTAATTGAATAAGTACATTGTACACTTCATAATTTGTTCATTTCATAATAAGTACATAAATAAAAATATTAGATCTTAAATTTAGAAAACTATGTTTTATAATGGGATTCAATTTTATTTATATAATTAATTAAATTATCAGATTTGCAACTTTGAAAAAAATGAGATTTAAAATACTTAAAGTATTATTATTGTCATTTCAATTTAAAGTAAAATGAAAAATATTTAAGATAGTTATTTTTATTGTTATTTTAGTTATAAAACGTTATTTCAAGTATGATGTAATGTTGTCATCAAAATAAGTATAGTCAACCAAATTCAACCATAGTTCACATGGTTAATCATCCATAGTCAACCATATTAAACCATAGCTATGTTCTGTCCATAGTGAACCACTGTAAAACATCGTTCAAACATGACCAACCAAACTCAATCAAAGTCTGCCATGGTCAAACATAGTTAACATCGTAATTAACTATAGCAAATCATATTTAACCATAATCAAACATCATCAACCATGGTCGAATGTGGTGAACAATAATCAAACACGGTTAAGCATTATCAACCATAAATCCATGGTTAGCCATATTCAATCTGCATATTAAAACAATGGTCAACCATAATCAACTATGGTTAGCAACAGTTATTTGAATGTCAATCATAACCAAGTACAGTCAAGGAAAGCCAATCATAGCAAACCAAAGTTAAACGTACCAAAGTTCACCAAAATTGAACATGGTCAATCCTCGTCAATAATAGATAAACATAGTCCAAGATGGGAAACCTTAGCTAAACATGGACAACCATGGCCAATCAAAGTCAACAATAATCAACCGTGGTCGACCATTATGAAGCATGGTAAACCATAGTCAACTATAGTTAAAAAATGGTTAATTGTATAGCAAATCATGTACTAAGCATGGTCAAGCAAGTTCAATTGAATTTCAACTATAGTCTAGCATCGTTCACTACAATTAACCATCGTTGGTCATTTTTAACCGTGGTTATCTGCAATCAACCACGTTTAACCAAATCAACCATAGTCAAACATATTCAAGCAACGTTGACCAAAACCAAAGATAGTAAACCGTGGTTGATTGAAGCCAATCATAATCAACCATGGCCAGCCAAATTAAACATAATCAAACATGGTTAGGCTTAATAGACAATAGTCAAACCTAGTGAACCATGGAATTATAAGTGGTTGATATACGTCGGTCGATGCCATTACTTAAAAAATTTTAAAATTACATTGTTCCACATATGCCAACCATACTAAACATGTAGTTGGTTATAAATAAGAAATATTGAAATATATGGATTTTTTAAATAAAAATTAACATGTAGCGCTTCTCACTTACAATGTTTTTATTAAACTCTCAAAAGTCGAACATGAATCCATAGCCTTCATACAAAGATCTTATCCATTACCTCCCACACTACCAATCCTCTTCGACATCATTTTTTTCCTTTTTCGATATGTTTTATGTCCATCTGTATGGTTTCTCTAAGGATTCTTTCTTTCTTGTTTATTTCATATGGCCTTTCAAAACCATATTCAACATCAGTGCGAATAGTTGCAGATCTGTCCTTGACTTAGCCTAACTCAATCAATGATTCGTATTCAGCGTTGAAGGCAATTATTAGGGCGATTGTTGGAACTAAACTTGACTCGATTTATACTTCGATGCTGACCAATTCCATGTTTCATACAAATGAAGTATCCTAACACGGAACAGACCCAAATCCCACCATAGCTAACAACCACATGGTTTTAAAATGACTGGAAGAAATCCGATTTGAGCCATGAATACCCATCTCTTCAACATCAATACATTCAACACTCTTTAAACAACTAAAATGTGGGAGAGGTACAAGAGGGCGGGGAGGATTTATGGCGTTCCCCTTGAACCACTCCAAAGGACATTTTTCATATCTACGCCAATCCATACCATGCAAACACTTTTGTTGCTCTATGCTTAGGGGACCAATAATAATTTCGAGCCACCCCCATTTTTTTATTAAGAACTCATTTTCAAATAAACTTCAACATTTCTTAAGATGAAATGGATAATCATCATTAACACCATTGTTATTATCAATAGCTTTTTAGAAAAAGTGAAGTATCTATTTAAAACATAATTTTACATTCTTAATAAATTTGTTAAATCGTGATTCTAGATATGAAGACATATTTACAATTTAATTTTGTATTTTATAAATTTTGAAAAGACCAAGAAAAATTAATTTCAAAACCATTAATTTATAATTATAAATCTATCATGTAGAGAAAAATCACCATAAAGAATAAGTAAATAATTTTAAAAATAAAATAAAGATTCTATTGATAAAAATAAAATAAAATAAAAACAATAAAAAGAGTTAAAAATATATTTAATAAAGAAACATATCAATCAAAATATAAAAGTAAAATTAAAATAGAAATAAATAAATACATTTAACAAGTGGAATTTGAAAAACAATGAAATTAAATTAACTCATAAATGATACCCAACAAAAATTCCTTGCAACAATAATAAAACAATTTTGAAAAAAAGTACACAATTGGCGTAGCTCAAGGTTGTAACATATATTTCATTAAACTTGGAAAAAATTTATTACAAGGACTTCATCCACATTGAGTTTTTTGTAAATCTCTAAATATATATTCTATTAAATCTAGAAAAATCAACTCAAAGAACTATTCCATAAAATTTGGAAGAGTTAATCTAGTGAATTATTTCCTCAATTAATGTTTTTTAATTAGTTCAAAGTAAAACTTTAGTATCCATGCATTCAAAAGGAAATATTAAATCTCAATTAGAACTAGATGGGTAGGACATAAATCATGATGAATCTATGAATATAACTAATTTTCTAAATGTTAAGATCTTTGAGACATTGAAATATATTATATAGGAATAATCCAATGAAGTTGCACACATAATTACATATTATAATACTGCAAAACATTATTTATCTATATTCGAGGTGATCGAAGTAGCAGAAAGATTTATACAATCAAATTATGTTATATACAAAAATAAGATAGCACAAATGGAAGGTAAAACATGAGGACTTCATCAGCAATAAGTTATTTGTAAATCACCATATCAAGTTAAGATAAAATAACATAAAAATACTTTTAGTAATGTCTTGAAACCAACCAGTGACCATGAACATGTAAAACATGGGACTGCTAAGTACAACAGTATTAATACACAATAGGAGTGTGAAAGCAGCTATTATAAGAAATCAATCGGAGCTAAAGTCATATTAGTAATAATGTTGGATAACCAAGTATGATATTATAGTTGTAGATGATAGACCAAACTCAACATTTGAATCTGATGCATGACGACTCCAAGTACCCCCTTTCCCGCAACCTCAAGGTGTGGTGTTGATGATCAAACAGTGGTGTTGTGAGGATCTCATAAGTGGAGGGAAGGTGCCTCATTTGCATTGTCTAAATTGAAAAAAGTCTACTAAAAGCTTAGTAATATGTTTTTTGTGTTAAATTTCCTACCTCATAGTGCCTTAAATAGGAAGCACAAGGGAGGAAGTGATCATTTCAATAGTGGTGGAGGTGGTCTAAGAAAGAAATATATGAACCTATCTCTTAAATGTCTCGTGTATATTAATGCTAGGCATTGTTACTTTGGGTATTTAAAGAAGGTTGGGTTCCATTAATCTATCTCCACTCAAGCCAAGTTCATCAACTAAGAGTGTTCAAATGAAGATTCAAGTCAATCCATTATGATGGGCAATGTCACAAACTGAAATAAACAAGTGGCTTCTAAGAGCCAACTAACACGGACAAGTGAACATTGGAGGCAACTAGGTCTTCAAAGAGCGGTACATAAGGTAGCATGGGACTATCAATCTCTCATTGTCAACATTGTTGATTTTTCAAAACTAATAACTTGATGTAATAGTTCCAACCAACCATAGAAAAAAACATATTTGAGCATTACTTTCACCAATAGGAGAAAATGATTATGAATTTTAAATGTATTGGATAAAAGATAGATGTTGAAACACATTTTTCATGAACTTTAGTCGAACTTTGTATATGTCCCCATGTTCTTTGATTATTAATGATTTAAAGTAACTACAAATAAGCTATCAATTAAGATATTGATATTCAAGATTAAGTGTGTATTAAAAGTCATTCATATATGACATGTGATTCTCCCATCTCATGACTAATCCAGGGAACTATTTACTCAATTAAAAATTTTGTATTACTTCTAGTAGAACTTTAGTAATCAACCATTCAAAAGAAAATATTGTCTCAATTAGAATTAGATGGGTAGGCCATAAATAATTATGCGTGTATGAATATCCTTAATTTGTTAAATGTTAAGAATGGTGAGATAATGAGATATATTATATAAAAATAATCCAATGAAACTGCAAACATATTAATTTCATGCTATGTTGCAAGCGGTTCTCTATCTAATATATTCAAGGCAAGCAAGAGTTTGAAGTCATTCATCCATGACCCATCTCCCAAATTTAGAATGAATAATCGACTTAACACTCATTATCAAGAAATTCTAAGATTTTTTTAGAAAAAAACGCATCATACTAGTTTATATGTAGTTTTACTTCAAAATTTATGTATCACATTTATTATCTCATATTCATGCATATAATTAATTAAAAGTCAATAAAATAACTCCGTTCCTTGTTGGCATATATGGGATGATTTCAATTGATTTAAAAGTACAACTTTAGAAAAAGTTATCATTGGACAATGAAATCAGATGCCTTATAGTTTAGAAAGTTCAAAAACATAATCCATCTATGGCACTTCTCGAATGACTTTGAATAGTCCACTTAAAACTCATTATGAATTAAATGATTTTTTAGAAATGCAACTGTTACACAGAAATCTTCCACCCTGTGAGCATCAACATTCTTTGGCTTGTAGGATCCATTTTAGTGACTTGGATCCATTTTCATCCTTCAGTGATACCAGTCTATCCTATTTTTGTTCCTACCCGCATGTTGCATCACTATAGCATGCGTACCCGCGAGTTGCATCCCTATAGCCCGCGGGTATCAAGTAAAATGGTAAAAACCACTATTTTATTACTTTTTACTCCCAAAAAGCGGTCATTGGGTGACCTTTGGCTCTCCATCTGCCCAAGTAACGTCTCGATGAGTCCTTTCACCTACCTTTGAGAGGACTATATATTGAGCACATATGGATTATGGACGGGAGAAAGAGGAGAATAGTAAAGGCACTCTAGTGGATTTTTGCCCTATCTTGAGTCTGCACTCATTGATCCTTGTAGTTGTGAACTAGTTATGTTCACCTTCCAAACAACTTTCTAGTTTGAGTTTGCCATTCATGGAGGATTGAAGTGGTGGAGGCACAAGTGGATTGATCTAGATCTTGGTTCAGATTGGTTTCCGGCAAGAGGTCGTATCACTTTGTACTTCTTCTTGTTCATTAATAGAAATACTCATATTCTCATCCATTCATGGTGTGAATGTCATTTATTATACATTGGGTTGCATTTGCTTATGATATTATGGACCATTGTTATTGATTATGTTAATGTTATTTATATATCACATGTACTTATTAGATATTTGTTGTCAAGACTAATTTGCAGATTACAAGTGCTTGGACGTGCGCGGATTGCAAGCTCCAACGGGGATCTACATCAAACGATGGATCGAGGTTGGTTACATTTCTCCATTGTTTTAACATTGTCGTTTATAATAGCATTGTTTTGAGATTTGAGTAGATTTCTGGTAGTCATCTGTCTGTTGTGATATTCCCAAGCCATAGTGAGTTTTCTCCAATACAGAAATGGCGACTCCGCTGGGGAAAACATCCATGTTTGGGAAAAAAAGTTAGCATTAGTCCATATTTAGAGTTGTTGTTTATCGAAGCTCTGTGTCACTGATTGGCCGTTAAGATAAACTGTAGAAAACTTGCTTTTTCTGAGCCTCTAGACTCTCTGTTTGACCATTTGATGTTCCTCACCCGCGGGCTGGCTAAGTTCTGCCCTCGTCTACCCGCCTCTGTTTACTCTACTGCTCGCGGGTACCCACAGTTATTCCTTCGACAGTAGCGTGTGACTCCGGCTTTTGTTGGTTTATGGCTATTAGTTGTTGCTGGGTGAGTTTGGTTGATTCCTGAGTCTTTGTTGGCCTCTTTCTTGACTGTTTCATGCCTTGGTTGTGACCAGATCTCTTCGTTTCTCTTGGTTGAGCCTTCTTGGTTTTTTACCAATCTTTGGTTTTAACCTCTTGGTTTCTTCCTTTTGAGCTCTTCCTTTTGGCTGAGTCTTGCTGTTTAGGATCTGCTGGGTTGTCTTAGTGATCTTCTCATCACTTCAGTGACTAAATAGTAGGAATTGCCTTGCATTTTTTCATTCCATATATATTGAAAAAAATACAAAAACATTCATTTAGTTTTTGCATTTTCCTTTCTGTTTATAAGAGAAAATACAAAAATATTTTATTTCCATGTACTGCATTTTGCATTGAGTGCTTGTTGCCTTCATTTTAAGTTCTGCTTGTGCATTGAAAAGATAAAAGTTTGCATATTTATTTCAGAACTATTGGTTGATTTTGCATATTAGTGACATTGTTTTATTGGATAGTTGAGTCTAGGATTGGACGATGGTGCATATTATTGAGTCTACACATCACTAGTTTCACGACCATATCCCTTGAGTAATCACAGCCACTAAAATTAACGCTTAATCATAAAATTGATTAGACTTATTTTATTTATAGGGTACACCAACTAGCATAGGTTTAGAGTCTTAGAATAGATCATTGTGAGTTAACAATCCAAGACTATTGAACGAAACATTAGGTGTCTGACCAGGGAGTGGAGGAATCCATGGTATAGATCGGTGTTCTCAGGAAAGCTCTACTCAAACCAGAGTTAAGCAGGAGGTCACGGGAGGTTGGTTGAGGAGATATCCCTCTGATACCGGCTGAACGTTGGAGATATATCCAGGATTTGTTCGTATCTAGGGGTACCGGAGGTTCGTCCTCTTATGCTTCTGGCTTAGCTACCCTGCCCATACGACGGGTCCCACCTGCGACTGTTCCCCTAAGCATTGGTTATATTGCGGTAGACATAGTTTCCTTACCTAGGTACCGCACAGGGTACTTGCAGTGGTTATGCTGTTTGTGTCCTGAGTCAGATAGGGATTGGACATCACAGTTGTGTTCGTGCAGTGGACTTGACCCTGTTGACATAGTGAAGCCTGGGTGTCTCTATAACTGATTCTGTTACCTCCGGCTATAGTTTGGGAGTCTCAAGCCTCTCCTAGGCAAGACATACCGGCTCTAGTGTCGGGAGCTCATTTATCCACTCTGTTTGTCTGCTCTTGGCTGTAGATTCTCTAGGTGTGTGCTTTTGATTTACTGTTGTTTGATCGATAGTTGTCCTTTAGGAGATGCTGTGTTTCTCTCCGGAGAGAATGTGGCGCGGAGACTTACACTCTGTCGGTCCCGTTGTTTGGCTGGTTTAAAGCCAGCTTTGGTTACACAACGCATTACTAGAGGACGCCGGAGGGATCCCTCTGAAACTTCAGATTCTTACACGGCTTACATTGAGGATTACATGGCTACACATCCCGATATCGAGAAAGACCTTTCTACTCCTTCGGGTAGAGTTGAACACATTTCCGATCCCCAGACTCCTCGTGAGGATTGGGGAGGTGATCCACCTGCAACTCAACCTGGTTCTATTTGGCCTAATCCACTTGACCGGGATTCGTTTGATCCTTCAAATTCGGATAATTATCTTTACGGGATGCCCGACTTACCCGAGGAGGAAAAACAGGACGAGCCTTTCGTTCCTTCGTTTCCACGCGATTCTAGATATAGGAGGCCTGAGACTCATGATGATTCCAACCCTATGGTCAACCCCACTGCACTCTCTTTTGGTATGCCTAGTCACAATACTGTCGAACCTTCCACTATGGTTGGTACTCATGCTGGCACTAGTCAAAGTGTTAGCCATACTATACCCACTGGGGGCACTACCCTAGCTGGGGGCACTACGTTATCCACCCACTCACATAGTATGGGGACTGGTCCGATTCCTAACCATGCCAATGTTGGAATGCGACCACCTCCTAGGAATACTCAACCTAGTCGGAATGTTGTCCGAAGCACGACTCGCCATCCACCACCTAGTACACATGTCGCTACTCGTCAACCTAGGACCACTTTTGCACATGATACCGTTCCTCCCAACCACGGGGGTGGACACTTACCGCATACTTTTGCGTCCACTACTGCCACTAGTAATAGTAATGTAGGGGGTGGGAATATTTCCTATCCATATGGACATCACACCACCAACCCTGCTACTGGTCACACCCATATTGGACCTGGGAATACTTCTCATGCTTATGGTCATCACACGACTGCTCAAGCTAATCCTAATATTGGGGGTGGGAACATACCATACCATTACGGTCAATACAACACGATTCCCACTATGAATAGTACATACATGCCCCATACCCATGGTGGAAACCCTTACTACAACACAGTCGGTGCTGGCCACCAGTATCACCCACCACCCCAATATGGTGCTCAAAATGCACATATACGTGCTTACTCTCAAATGGGTCAGGCAGGGGGAGGTTATCCATCTTATGGCCATGGGAAAGCTTATGGGCCGTCAGGTCCTCTGTATCAGCAGTTTAACCCTCATGGTCAAGCTTTTGGTCCATCGTACAACACAGTTCCATTCAATCAACCTTTTATGGGAGCTTATAATCAAGCTTTCCAGCCGCAGCTCCTGTTCCTTGCACACTTGAATCTCCCAGATCTTTCGAAGCTCACGAATGATCCAGTGTGTCACGACCCTACTTGGCCCCCGGTCCCTACCAAGATCCCTTCGGACATTCCAAAGTTTGAGGGGAAAGGTGGTGAGGACCCGGGAGATCATGTCACGACATTTCACCTTTGGTGCTCCTCCAACTCTTTGAATCATGATTCCATTCAATTACGCCTATTTCAACGCACCCTCACGGGGGCAGCTGCGAAATGGTATGTGGAGTTGCCCGGAAACACCTATAAGGGTTTCAACGAGATTGCTTTGGTTTTCTTAGACCATTTCCAGTTGCCGGTTCGTTATGATACCGGTACTGAGTTGTTTTCCACCTTCCGTCAGAATAAGGCCACACATATTTCTGACCACGTTCAAGAGTGGCGTCAGCGGAAGAGATTAGTGAAAGCCAACATTCCTCCAGAGTTCCTGTTGGAATGGTTCCTCAAGTATTTACTTGCATATATTGCTAAGGATGTTTTGATGTCCGACATTATGACTGAGGAGCAAGCTATCTTGAAAGTCCAGCAGTTAGATCTTCTTTATTCTCAGTCTGACATTTTGTATGACATTATTCCTGATGCACCGAGAACAAGACATGAACCCACGTCAGTTCCTGGACCACATGCCGATGGCATCGTGGGGTCCGCATGCACTCTCCCTGTAGACTTGGTAGCTAATCAAATGCAAAATTTGTTGCTAAACCAGTCTGCACCCGGACAGGTTCATACCTTGTCCACTTCCACTCCATCGTCTGATGTACACAATGTGCAATCAACGAAACCGTCGGGTAACCAGCAACCTGGTGGTAAGAAAAAGGGGAGAAATAATCGTAGGGGTGGAAACAATGGAAGTAACAATAATAGCAATCGTAATACTCCTCATAAAGAGAATGCCAACCCTCTTCGGGAAGGCGGTAATGCTGGCGAGGATCCTAAACCTAGGCGTAAGGTGAAATTCCCTTGCAAGCTTTGTGGGGAGGATCATCTTAATCACTTATGTCCTCGTATTGAAGAAGCATCGAAGCATTTGGCACAGAGCCCAGCTGTGTTGAAGGATCCCCTACCTCATCACCAAAACATGGCTTCGCATGCTCCCACCACTGGTTATGGTACTAATGAAACAACAATGTCTTCTTCCAATACCAGTGGTTACGGATGCGTGAATATGGTTCAGTCGGAGGTTTGTGTTGCTACTCATCAACGTGATTATGGTGCACCACAACCAAATTTGGAGAATGAGCCTCCCCCTCCTCCTGATAATTCCTTGCATATCGAGAAGCCTTCTATTATGCCGCGGATATCGAAAGGTGTTCTCAAGCGCTCTACGCATAATCCTAATGCTCGAGCCGCCCAGAACTACTCCACCGTAGAATATTTGGGCCAAACTCCGTGTGCCATGTCGGCTCTTGAAGTTTTGCAAGCCTGTGCTTCTCAGAAGCATGCCCTTTTGAGTGTGTTAGGAGTTCAAGATGGGGGAAGTCCTAGTGTTATCAAGTTCGATACTACTGATGTCCAACCTCGCTTTCCTTACCATGTGGCTTTTCAAATCCAGGTGGTTTGCCTTAAGAGCTTCGTCAAACGTACTATGGTTGATGAAGGTGCTTCCGCGTCAGTAATGTCGTTGACTTGTTGGAAATCTCTTGGCTCTCCTCCCCTACTCGCGTCTAGAACTACACTCACTGCATTCGACGGTAGATCTTTTACGCTGCATGGAATTATCCCTTCCCTTGTTGTCTCCTTGGGAGGTAAGTCCGTGCCTATTGAAGTCGAAGTGGTTGATGCGCCCATCGACTACAACCTTTTACTGGGTCGGAACTGGATGTACGCTATGAAGGTTGTCGCGTCTACTGTATTTCGAGTTATTTGCTTTCCCCATGAAGGCAAGATTATGACGATCGATCAGCTGGATTATGTTGGCACTCCTTCCACAGCATCTACGGGATCAGTAGTCCCGCAAGTTTCTGATTCTCAGTTGACAACTGGGAACATAGGTGTTGGAATGTACCCCTCGTTGATGGGAACTTTTAACCATTCTACACCTGTGAATTTTATTGGAACCATTTCCGACAGTGCGCCTCCTCCTTCGAATAGTATGCCATTCCGGACTTCCTATTGTGGTGATCCATGGATTTTTCCATCTGCAGATTCTATGTCTGGAGACATTGCACACGTCGGGATGTCTATGCCTTTATCTGTAGCGGAGCTCACTTACAATCATATCCAACAAACCACTGCAGATCCAGATCTCTCTTCTTCCCAGACAGTTGAGGAAGCTCCCGTTATGCTGCCAGTTTTGGCAGCTAACCTATCTTGTTCACATGATTGCCTCGATGGTATCCTACCTTCAGATGGAGTTCTTTTTGAGGCCATGGGTGGTGATGACAAGCCGTGGGGGGATCTTTATCATAGATCTCATTCCCCTCTGAATTCCCAGACACCCCCTGAGTGTCCTTATCTTGCTCATGTTCCTTGCATTATGCATATCTTTGTCCCATGCGCTTGGAACTAGTCTCGCATATCCCTGACACTCGTCTGCTCTCATTATGAGCATTCTTCCATATCTCCTTTGAGCTTGTTAAAAACAGTAAGGAGGTCACGAGTTTACTTTTTCGGGCTCATTAAACCTTTACGGAAGAGATTTTTATAAAGTCTTTTTTAAGCCCTTGTTAGACTTTTTCAAAATCAAACAAGATTGCCGAGTATACTTGTCATTTCAGACTCGTTAAAAGATTTGAAGCGACATTCACTTAGGTATAATTTTACCCCTTTTCCAGACCTTTGTGTATTAATTACGAAAAAGGTATACTCTAGTCATACGTGACTAGAAGAGTTCTTCTCTCATTGTTTTACACTTTTTCGGGTGAGGAGACTAACTTTACGAAAAAAGACTTCTCAGTTATATCATGTTGTGATTGCATTGCATCATCCTGCTTGCCGCTTGAGCCTTGTGCCAGCTCCCGCTTACTCAGTTGATAGCCTGGTGCCTGAGCACTTTTCCCTGTCGAGCCCTGCAGAGCTTATATATTTTCCCTTCACAATTTGATGACCCTTTGACCCTAAGGGAACACACCCTCGAGTGTCCACATCCTGCACGCACTTCCTTGCATTGAGAATAGGTATGTTCCACTGCTTGGGACTAGTCTGCTAGCTATTTGACACTCGTTCCCTCACTTGTTGTACTATAAGCAATTTTATTCTTTTTCAACCTTTTCCCAAATATGAAAAAGACAAAAAAAATCAAATATTCCAAAAAGTCGGATGGGATTATGGTCATTATTTCTTGTTGGCAGTTGTTGTGTCGCCTTTGAATAGAGCATTCATTCCACTCCATACATTATGAGTCGGGACTATAGTTGGGCCTTAGGAGTTGTACTTGTTTCTCATTTTTCTCCACCGATTGGTTAAGCTTCCAGTCATTATGGAGCCCTCTGTAATGCCTCCTGCATTGCATAGTTTATGTCGATTCTATGCTTCCTGAGTCTATCCATCTGCTCATGCTCTTGTTCAAAGGAAGTCCTGAAACCAGTGTCGGCCACTCCTCAGATATCTTGACTATTTCATGTCGGCCATCCTTATTGAGTCAGTCTGTTTCACCTGAGATCTTCCAAATCTTTCAGCATTGCTGGTACCTTGTGTTGGTTGATGGGGGATGCCTTAATGCCCTCCTTCCAGCGAGTCTCGTTCCGTAGACCTCAACTCATTTATTCTGGGACTTGAGGCTTAGAGTTCGGTTGAGTACCTTGAGGCTTGCAGTCATTAGTGGTAGGTTCTCTCGCCATCAACAGATTTGGGAATACATCAATGTCCCCTGATCGATGGATTCATCCGAGTGTTCGACTTCAACCCATTTATTCACACTTTGATGATTGTACTCTGTGCCTTGATGCCCATTTTCATTATCGGTGGGTCATCTCGCGTCTGTTAACGGTATACATCAATGACCGGTAATCAGACGATGTCTCATCAGGTTCGACCCCAACTCCTTTATTCACTTGATGGGACTTGCACCGTCGAAGACTTGTGTAGATGACCCCAGGCGATTGTGGCATTCAGTATGCTACATATGACTTTAACTTTACATATGAGATATCACCTCTCAGATTTCAGCAGTTTGTACCTCCAGTTTGCACCAGTTGTCTTCTTTTCAGCAGAAGACCATATCTTACTGTAGAGGGATCATGGCGATGATCACTTATGACATGTATCTACTTATGTACTGCCTATTCATGGCCATTGTATCAGATTGTTGTACTATACCGACATGTATTCAGAGATACTATTGTATTATGACGAGTGATCCATTATTTCCACTTGTGTCTCCATCACTCCACTTCTGAGTTTTATAATGTATTTCGGCCATGGTACCACTTTTAGTCTCTGACCTCACACATTAGGGGGCATCTGTTACACAGAAATATTCCACCCCGTGAGCATCAACATTCTTTGGCCTGTAGGATCCATTTCAGTGACTCAGATCCATTTTCATCCTTCAGTGATACCAGTCTATCCTATTTTTGTTCCTACCCGCATATTGCATCACTATAGCAGGCATACCTGCGAGTTGCATCCCTATAGCCCGCAGGTATCAAGTAAAATGGTAAAAACCACTATTTTATTACTTTTTACTCCCAAAAAGCGGTCATTGGGTGACCTTTGGCTCTCCATCTGCCCAAGTAACGTCTCGATGAGTCCTTTCACCTACCTTTGAGAGGACTATATATTGAGCACATATGGCTTATGGATGGGAGAAAGAGGAGAATAGTAAAGGCACTCTAGTGGATTTTTGCCCTATCTTGAGTCTGCACTCATTGATCCTTGTAGTTGTGAACCAATTATGTTCACCTTCCAAACTTTTTTCTAGTTTGAGTTTGCCATTCATGGAGGATTGAAGTGGTGGAGGCACAAGTGGATTGATCTAGATCTTGGTTCAGATTGGTTTCCAGCAAGAGGTCGTATCACTTTGTACTTCTTCTTGTTCATTAATAGAAATACTCATATTCTCATCCATTCATGGTGTGAATGTCATTTATTATACATTGGGTTGCATTTGCTTATGATATTATGGACCATTGTTATTGCTGATGTTAATGTTATTTATATATCACATGTACTTGTTAGATATTTGTTGTCAAGACTAATTTGCATATTACAAGTGCTTGGACGTGCGCGGATTGAAAGCTCCAACGGGGATCTACATCAAACGATGGATCGAGGTTGGTTACATTTCTCCATTGTTTTAACATTGTCGTTTATAATAGCATTGTTTTGAGAATTGAGTAGATTTCTGGTAGCCATCTGTCTGTGTCTTAAGAAAGGGGAATAAAACTTGCATAATCCAAGTATCTTGCTCTTCTCCTATATAGGCCTTTATCAAGATATGTTTTGACCAATATCCAACAAATTGAGAAGTGGGATTTGATGTATCTATTAACAATACATTTGATTCTCCGTATTAATCTCCATACTGGGACCACACATCGCTCAACATTTTCTCATAAAATTGTATTATACTCTCTGCTTTGAATTTTGTTTGCAAACAACAACGGGACCTACCCCATGTGAATCCAAAGTCCCTTATATCAATATTTGATTTTTCATGTGTCAAATGTACTTATCAATGACATTTAATGTCCATATTGCAACATCATAATTTGGTTTTCTTTGAATATGACAATTTGGTTCATCTCTAGTGTATGATGATAAGAACACTCCTTCCATTTCAAAGATCAACAACACCTTTCGATTGATATTAATTCCCATCTACACTGCAACCACATATATGACATTAACATAGCTCCAATTCATTAATTAAGAACATCAAAACATAATATTTAAAAACATTTTAAAAATTCATGTAATTCCTATTTATTATCATTTTTTCCATTTGCATACAAATGGAACTCTACAAGGAGTGAACAAATTAATGATATGTTAACAAATACACCAATCTAATACTTTTATTTTATTTTTATTGAATAAGTCTTACATGCATACATTGAACCACCATTCAAATCATTTATTTTATTTTTATAATAATTAGTGAAACTACAATTGGAAAATATAATTACAGGATCTACGTTCACTCCACATTGCAGAGGATCTACCTTGTCTCCTATAGAAAATGCAGAAGAGACATTTGTACCTGTACACCAAATTAAAGAAACTTAGCATTTGCTTTAAAAAAAAATTTCAATGTACTATCAATAACACTTAACACATACTTCAAGATTTGAATTTACCTTTGGTATGCCTCAAATCCATGATCTTGCATGGATGTATGCCCCCTTCATCAACATCTTCCACAATCAAATGTGTTTCAATGGCATCAATTATCAAAATCATAACATATCCTATATTAACCCTTTCTACCATAATAAGTTTTAGTCTCTGTAGTTTCATCCCTTCCAAGCCCAATAACTTGACCATTAATTAGGTCAACATAGTCCCCTCTTGCCAAAATTATATTTTCCATTTTAACTCCTCCCAATTTCTGTAACACAATTGAATTGTATTTTGCACTTAAGGTTAAAATTGTATTTTGCACTTAAGGTTAAATCATGTAAAGTGTGCTCTTATATTTTAGCAAAAATCCAACCTTCAAAAAAGTAATATAGTTTCAATAATTCAAAACAATATGGCAGCCATTTTATACGCAATGAAACATTGTTCCCCACCATTTTATGCCCACTACCAAAAGGGAATTTACATATAAATTACACTAAAATATATATATGAAGAGCTTACAATTAGAAATCCAAGTAATATTAGTGAATGACAGATATCAACTTAGTTAAAAGCACCAAGTTCCTATTTAACTTTGGACATGGCACTTATATTATTGATGTATGTGTATGAATCGTGCTTGTAAGAAATTTGCAGAAGTTGGAGAACCACAACAAAATACTTTGTAAAATCTAAGAAAGTCCAAGATGGATGTTATGTTAAATGTAAAAAATGTCCCATGCAAAGGATCAATTATATTTATAACTCGTTTTGTGAAGATACACTTTTAGATTGGTTCTTTTGATCCCATTGATGAATGGGAATTGGTAATGGCATGTAGAACCCAAGTTTCCGGTTGATTGGTTTGCTAGTACTACAAAGAACACAATCTCTTATGAAATTAACAAAACATTCTTGCATGTTTGGCCAATCAACAATTATCTATAGATTCTCCATAGTATTTCTCACTTTTGAATTTCCAACAATTTTGGAAGTATGAACTTCTTTGATAAACTAAATCCTTCTCTCATGTGGTATGCACAACTTGTCTAATTTGTCAAGTTGTCCACCTTGAAGATGGTATTCCTCTTCTGAATAAACAACTTCTCCCCACATCAATTCATAAAACACATCTTCAAAGCATGCATCCTTTAGATATTACTTTCCCAAAACTTCATGGTTGTGGGGTACAATATTCATTATCATCCCTACAACTATAGTTTGTTGTGGGGGTGATCTAGATAACAAATCTGTCACTTTGTTTGTAATTCATTTATTGTACTTGATTACTAGATGGAACTGTTGTATAAATCTAATCCATCTAGAATTCCTTGCATACTATAGTTTAAGTACATCTCTACAAATACTAAAGTGTTTGGTGTTCAGTGTGGATCACAACCTCCTTCCCCAAAGAGAGTCATAAAACACATCTTCAAAGCATGCATCCTTTAGATATTACTTTCCTAGAACTTCATGGTTGTGGGGTACAATATTCATTATCGTCCCTACAACTACAGTTTGTTGTGGGGGTGATCTAGATAACAAATATGTCACTTTCTTTATAATTCATTTTTTGTACTTGATTACTAGATGGAACTGTTGTATAAATCTAATCCACGTAGAATTACTTGCATATTATAGTTTTAGTACATCTCTACAAATACTGAAGTGGTTGGTGTTCAGTGTGGATCACAACCTCCTTCCCCAAAGAGAGTGTTTGTGTTTATTCATTACTTGTACCCCCTCACTGGACTCCCATCCATTGTTAGTCCTCAATATCTTAACCATTGGTTTGCTAAATCTTCTTACTTGTTGAGTTTCTTCAACTCTTGTAATCTTCCTCCATTTCTTCCCTCATCGATGACCTCCCTCTGCAATTTCTCACTCTTCTCCTTAACTACACACATACAATTAAGCCAACATATGTCTATGATCTTTGCCTTTCTTAGAGCATATTCAACCCTCTCGCTATTTCTTGCTTCCCCCATGATATTGTCTCTTCTATGCACTCAACATTGTCAAAACCACTCCAACCACCCCCATGGTGCAAGGTTTTGACATTGCCATACTAATGGGTTTAGAAGGTAACATACATCACTAGTATTTTGATCCATGTTTAGATTTTTGTCACCAATCTTATCCTTACGCCCCACTTCAACTCTTCCTCCACCTTTGAATATCATTAGAATTCTTCTACAACAAACTCCTCTACCATTGTTCTCACCCAATAATCCATTGCTTGGGTTATCAGGCGATCTACTTTCCAAAGCATAATAAGGTTCTAAATATTCCACTATACTATCTTCTCCATCTTCTAAATGTATTCCAGCGCCTCTTCACTCGGTTGTAACCATTGATAGAGACTCATTGGGATGTCCTCTTAAAAGATCTTATACTCATCTCTAGTAGCATTGCCATACAAAACTATCTATCTACAATCTTAAATATCCTACCCTCACAACTCATCTTCCTATTTAATGAAAACTCTAAAATGTGTTTCAAACCACTCAACTAACCATGATTTCAAAAACCCCTGTCTCATATTGTGACAACTCCTCCCTAATGAAAGTCAAAGCCAAGGAAAGGTGGAAAAATGATGCTAAAAGACATTATCACCCATCTACCTAGTGATGGTGTATGGTTCATAGCGAGTGGTTTGATCAACCTATTGGGTCTTGTAAGTTGTTTTTTTGCAAGTGAAATAACACCTTGGTACCAACCTTGTGATGTTGAACCTGATAGTGATCAGGTCATTTATTGTGCTTGCCACAACTTTGATATAGGATGTCATCTACCAGTCATTAAATGTTTTAAATTAGTTTCAAAACCAATTTGTTTGTTTGCTTCTCTATGAGCATGGGAAGATACTTGTGTTGATGTAATGGGAAAATCTACATCAACTAGGGCCAATCATTAGAACCCTAATCACACCTAGAAGGGGATATGCCTAAGAGGTTTATGAAGAGTTCTATTATAGCTATGTGAAACCTAAATCGCACTATCATCCTATGTAAATGAATATTTTGAGTTGTACATTGTCAGGATATGTACGATCATGCTGAAGACTACCTTGGCATGTACAACATTGCTCTATCATGTCCATCATGGAACAAAGGCAAGGCCAAAAGATAGTCAAGAACCTATTGTGCCTATCATGTACTATGGTCTTTGGTAATTCAAATTCAACCCACACATTCGTCATGAAGAGCTTAGCAATACCTTCTATTGTAATGCTCTTCTTAAAGGGGTGCCAAAATTAGCATCTTAGATAACTTGTAAAAAACAACAAACACACACTCATGACCATGCTTGGTTGAGAACAAACTAGTCACGAAGTCCATGGAGATTAGCTCCAAAGGTTTATCAATAGCAGGAAATGAGTGAACAACATTTTCTTCTTAATCATTGGCTTGGCAATGGCATAGATAATCCATTATATGATGTATGCACTAATCTCCGTGGAGCTTGGGCTAATAGAAGTACTTTGGCAGGTCTAGAACTGTCTGAAAATTCCTTGCCACCGAGCTAGAATGTCGCTCCCAAATCACCTTCTCATGTTCCATTTAAGGAATACAAAGATGGTCTAGATGGCATGGAATTACATCCTATAGATGAAATTGAGAAAAAAATTTCTTACAACCATTTCTTTATATGTATCAACAAAGTGAGAATCAATTCCATACAATGGGGTCCAATCTAAAGTATCATGTCCACAAGAGTTTAGCAATTGGTCAATTCAATAATTGATGATGGACCTATTATCACCTAACTTGTAGTTACCCCTATGGATGTATCCATTAATGGATGGCAGGAGGAAAGGGCGACTCAACAGGTGCAACCACGATCACCTCGACTTCCAATAGATGGTTGTCACGCCAATCGAGGCAACCTTCACTTTATGCTATCTAGCCCAGACAACAAAGGGGGAGACCTAGATCTACTCCTGACAGGAGAGATCAAACCAAAACACCGAATCAAATTCAAATATAAGTGAAGTATTGTAAGGTGTATGGTGTACCCTATATCTAAGGATAAGGTCACAAGATAAATAAGGGGTTTAATGAGTATAGCATTGGTTCATTGTTGATGTGAGAGTGACTTATAGTATTTGAGATGAGATCCGGGATTAAAGTACTAGTCAATTGTGAAAAAATCCACTGCCTTGGGAACCATGTCCAATGCAAGGTAGTTTAAGGATTGAATTGGGGCTAACCAGTACCAATGACAAGCTTGATTATAAGATATGACAATGTCAAGGGATTCAAGCAACCAAAACAGGGATCAAACCACAAGTTAACTGAACAATCTAGGAAAATCGAATGAGCTTGGAGAAAGATCAGTGCCTTGGGAAATGGGATGAATGGAGTCAAAAAGAACTTAACTTGTAGATCATGACCCCTATAGCATAAGATAAGTGGGCTACTAAAAGTATGATAGTTGGATCTTTCAAGACCTAATAGTTAATGATATGACCTAAGTGGACCACAATCCCTTAAAACAAGGAATGATACCCCCAAGGCAAGATTTCACAAAATGACATACTAGACATAGGTTTCAAGGTATGCTTATTCCAAATCCACCAAAATATCAACTACCCATGTCCTACAAGTGGACAAACTCAATCCCCCAAGAAGTGCGACCTTGCCCAAGGAGGGTTAAAAGTGTGGTAAATGGGATCAAGACAAGTCCAATGGCCACCAAAATTTAGATCCAAGTAGTTTATGCTAGTATCAATGTGGATCTAAAAGATCAAGGTGATCCAAGGGTTAGATCTTAGTAGATCTAAGATTGAAGATATCACCAAGTGGTCCAAAATGGGGTTTAACCCTTAAAATGTGGAATAGGGCCCACAAGGTATAAATCACTAAAGTGATGGTCTAGGGGTAGGTTATTGGATATGTAGATTGCAGATCAAATGAAATCTCAACTACCCACGTACTAGATCTAGGTTAACTCACCCAAGCCAAGGAGTGCGACCTCACTTGGAGAGGCTAAGTTGCCTTGGGAAGGGGGTCAAATAGAGGCCAATCCTCACCAAACTATAGATCCGGGAATCCGTGGAAACTATAGAGGTGGTTTTTTAATGTCTTACCCAAGAATCCACTAGATCTTAGTAGATCTGAGAAAATGTAAAATGGGGGTTTTAATTAATTAGGGTTTGAAGTAACTTAGACAAATGGATAGATCATGGAAAGAGAAATTACCTTGAGATGATACCTGAGTGAGTGGATGAGATGCCTTGTTTTTGAGGAAGACTCCCGCATAGGTCAAATGAGAGATTGTTGAATTTGCTTGCCGAAATGATGCCCTAGCCCACAAGTGCGACCTCCTCTACCTGTCAATCCAAGGAAAGCGATTTCAATAAGAAAGATCAAGTATGTAGGAAATACAAGCGAAGTGCAAATGTAACATGAAATAGAAGGTCCTAGGATAGTAATACTCCCTGTTACCAACGAAGCAACCCAAAGAAGAAGTAGGGAGGGTCCTCCCCTACCAATACATCCTCCTTGAATGAATTCGGCCTCCACCTGTAGATGCAAAAATGGTACAAAAAACATGGCAAGACAATATCTCCAATAACTCAGTGCAAAGGAAGAATCAACGAACGAACACCAAAAACATTCACCACAACACTGGAGATAGATGCAATAATAATTTTCTATTCCAATAATCCAGAGCCACCAGTCCCCTTTACAATGAGAAGCTCTCTCCTTTAAATAGGAGGGAGAGAGTCCACAATCTAACCACTTTTTGAATGAGTGGCTAAGATTAAAAGATCAAAAGATCTAATCAATGGTTGAGATGAGATCAACAATAAAATACATGGATCACTAATAAAATATAACAATAAGTGGACAAAATCACCCTAGGAGAGGGGATCCCACCAAATCATGATGACAAAATATAACAACTAGCCCATGGTGGGTCCAAGGGGTAATTTTAGACACCCTTGGTCAATCCCCATAGCACAATAATAATAAAATAGTCATAAAAGTACCAAATCGTACCTCTATGGACAAATCGTGAGCCTTAGGAGGCTCCATAAATCATCAGAAAATACCATAAGTGATGGATGTGGGTCCCGTTGAAGCTGAAACTACTGGAGAAGGTGTGGAAGACATCCCACTCATCGTCATTGATCATCCCATGCCATAACATTGCCTCAGTAGCCCAAATAGAATTCCTCTGTAACCATTTCTACCAATTCTGAACTGCCTCTGGAAGCGTGAAACTGCCCAAAGTGCCTCCTGGAGTGCCCGCGCTGTCAAGCTGAGGGCACCAGTGTGTCTGGGAGGGGGTTGATATGGTAAAATCAAGTGGCTAGACCACCCCCTCCATGCACAGCGCCCTAGGTGAACCAAATAAAATCCATCTCTACTCTAACAGGGTCTCCGATAGAGCAAAACTACACTAGGATAGCCTACTGAGGCTCAATCATCACTATAACTACCCGGAACTGAAAACAGACTGTCTCATTGGACTCATAAAGTCCAAATCTATCCAAGAGGTGTACTCATCCACCATATGGATCTCTGCATGATCATATAATATATCCAATATGCTCGAACAGGGGAAATAATAATAATCTGCTAATGATCAAATAATGCTGAAAACCATAAATCATCATCATAACCCTGTATCTGATGAATAGAAACATCTTGTACATGTACATAGACCATATATCATCTGTCTCTTCCATCATAAGGTCTAACCATCTCATGTCCTGCGGTTGACCTTGGTCAAACTAGGTTTGACCAAGTCAACATGACCAAATATAACTCAACATATCATCGAAAGCTGCTGCAAAGTGTCAGAGGTTAATGCATGCTCTACAATTCTTTCAAATAGTAATTATAACAAGTAGTAGTCATTACTGGTGATCTACCAACAAATATATAATGTCATTAATTATTATTATTACTCGGACTAGACTTTCAAGACCATACTCACTTCATAGTTGTGATCAATTTGCTAGTGAAGGGTGAAGGCTTAAAATTAAGTGGCTAGGCCAAGGGATGACTTACTGACTCAACATTGTGACACTTTGGATATGGGAAAAGGGAAAACACACCATAGCATATACTGAATGAGCAACAACATAGGGAATGGCGGTGTCTCACAAATGGATAAGTTGTTCAAAGAGTATTTATTCACCTTTAACAGATGCGTACAATCCATAATACAAAAGAGGCCAGCAATAATTTTGATATAGCTTTTGAGTTCCATTTTTTTTTGGGCCTGAAATTTCCATAGCCTTTGATCTACGTGTGTTTATAAACACATTGCATAGATTTACATTTATTTAGGCTTTTTGCTGCAGGTGTGTTTTTAAGGCACTTGTTTACCTGAGCACTTCTAGGTGTGTCATAGACAGCTTGTTTACCTAGGTATTTACATTTCACACAAGATATAGCATTTTATTTCATAGCCATTTTCATTTGGCTTGCCTTTCATTCCTGTGTGTTTAGAAACACATTGCATGAATGGGCTTTTCATACAAGATATAACATTTCATTTCCCATACTTTGTATTTATGGCAGCACTAAAAGTTTCAAGTTTAGCCAACACAACTTTAGTGACTAGGGGGATTTCTCAAGGAAATCCAACTCACCATAGGTAAGTTTTGTCACCAACTCAGAGCCGAGACACAGTAAACAGGGAAGCTCATCCAACATAGAGGCTACAGTGGGGGAAAGTCCTCCATGCCACTAGTCAAGTAGTAAGTCAGGGTGATAAACTGAAAGGTATGTCATGGATGGATGAAGACAATGAATAATGGAGCCAACACTAGCAAGCCAAGGTATGGTGGAATGATCACCTCTATTCTCCCTAAGGAGGGTAAAACCAATGAGTATGAATAATGAACTTCTAAGTCTGAGTAGGGAACATAGAATATATATAATAATATCAACCAGGTCCACATATCTATATGATCGCTAGATCATGACACTAATTGCTAAGACATGCTATAAGAATGAATATAAAAGCAATGTAACCACAACACCCTGATATACCTACTGAGTCATATACCTGAATGCTCATCCTCTGAACTATCATCTGTCCTCTGAGACTGCTACTGTAACTCTGGGCACTACTGACTGCTCTGTACAAATGGTATAATAGCTACATCGGTCATCTCTCTGAGTGTCCTGAGACTCAGTCATGGCATGGGGAATATATACTGTCCAAAATCTGATAGTAATCCATAATAGATGCTCATCTCAGCATCTCAATGTAAGGGAACTGGTTGAATAGTGTACTCGAATCAGAAAAATAATGTATGGTATCCCGGCTACTATATATGTGATAACATCTGGCTTCGGCTGGGACAAGTGCTCTGCTGAAAAGAGCGCTTGAGAACCTCAGAATATCTGGTCCTCGAACTCTACTACTCGAATCCTCGATCCAGCACTCTACCATTTTGCTTTCAGCTTTTTTTATTTTATTTTGCATTTTAATTTGCATCTGGATCTGCATTCACAAACATCAAAATACCTCATGCAGCATGTATGGGAAAAATATAAAATCAAACTGAAATGCAATCTATTCTATAGCAACATTTTAAATGTATGAAATATAACAATGGAAAGTAAATCTACTAACATAACTTGCAAAGTTTGAAATTTTATTGTGCAGGAAAAGAAAAATGACAGGTACTCAGTTAAACTAGGAGCTTCAAAAGAGCTTAGAAAAAGACAAACAAAAAGGTGCCGGACTCAATGGCTGAAAAAGTAATTACTACCCAAGCAGGCTTATTCAGTTTCTACCTATTCTAACCTACCAGGCAAGGCAAGTGGATAAGTCCCGACTATGTGGGATCAGGGATATGATCCCTTAAGTCCCTCTGATTTACAGGATATAAAATACGTCATCCACTACCAATGGTTAGAAAGCACATGCCATCGATGCATTGCTCTACTGTGAAAGGTCCAACCCACAAGTCATCATCCTGTCCCGATCTTACATGCAATAAATGGTTAGGAATGATGACTTGACTTCATGTAGGAAAACTGTTTCTATTGACAGACTCAGGAATAACTCCAATATTACGAATAGGCATAGGGTGGATTTCAGCAAGGTTTCACGGTTGAGGTGCGGAAATCCTTGAGCTCCTCCTAGAAGGAACTGCATCAACTCTGGGTGAACCACCATCTAATGAAATAGCTATCCTGCCAACAAGGACTTCTCTAACCTCTCCTCTTATCTCTTGGACTACTTCATTTGACTCTTCCTCATGAGGAGACACAATTATTTTAACAACTTCTCCTACAGTCCATAAATCTCTATGTTCTTCCAAGGGAGGTGGCTCATGAGATATGACAGTATTATGACTAGAGCCTTCCCCTGAAGGAACTGGGATGACCATGTTTTCTAATCCAATAAAAGCTGACTCATAATGAAATGTAGAAGAACTAGGAATGTGAGAAGGATCATGAATATGATGACTAGATGGCTCGGGTGGTAGAAGAATATTAGGGATATGAGGATATGCAGATAAAACATGGTTTTGAGAGTCTGAAGGAGTTTGAAAAATAACAAGGTTGTTTAAATTAAAGTCTCCTTTAGGTGCATCATTAAGTAAGGCATCCTCTTCCCAACTTAAAGAATTATTATGGACTTGAATTAAATTACCATCTTCTAGAGATAAGTGAGACAAAGAATCATCTACATCAGAATAGTGTGAACAGTGGGAGGCTTCATATTCATCATTTGTCTCAACCATAGTAGATGCTGCAGGACGGTTTTCCCATGGATAAATAGGTGCAAGCCCTTGGATTTCCCTTTCTCTATTATGATCAGTCAAGGCAAACCACTCCCTAACAGTAAAAGGAATTCTTTCTCCCCTCCTAATGTCTTCAAACTCATCAACTACATGGATAGGATTCTCAATATTTTCTTCAACATTTGCCTGCTCATGAAGGTTCTCCAATGGGAGAATTGGTTCCAAGCTTTGCCTTGTCATATTACCATCAGTAAGTGCATTGATTTCAAAGACTGGTCTAGGCAAATGTTCATCTCTTCCTATATCTCTTAAGCCATCATTAACTTCCTCAGGTGCTTGATTTTCAATAATTGATTCTTGATTGATTGCATTGTTTTGTTCCTGACCCTGAGGTTGATTTTCACTTCTTCTCAATTCATCTATTTCCTCAGCAAATTCATTTCTAAGTAAATCCAAATTAATTGTTCTAGCAAGCTCAGCTATTTGTTCTTCTTCCCAAGAAGAATCAGAATCTTCCATGACCATACACACATTTTGATCATCTTCCCATAGCTCATTATCATCATCCACAAGGTTAGTTTTAGCATTGTTTAACAGTTCATCCCCATATGTGTTCTTTAGCCCTTCATCAAATGATTCTAAATGTTCGTTATAACAAGGTTCTCTGTTTATCCTAATCAAATCTCCATCCGAGTTGGGAACACGTATATATGATAAATCCATCATAAGGTATCCACCTAAACCAGCTGCCCATTTCCTAGATAAAAGCATTCCATATGCTAGGGGAAAATCAATGACAACTACATCCATCATAGTAGAAATATCTGAACATGAAAAAATATCAGCTCTAAGGTTTTTGATCAAACCATAAGACTGTACTCGTCGGGAATCTATACCACAGACATTTCCATAAGGTCTAGGCACCTCTAATCCCATTTCCTTCATAACTTGTAAAGGCATAACATTCATAGCTGCTCCAGAATCCAACATACAATTGTGAAGGAGCATGCTCTGAATGTGTAAGGTTAGGTAAAAGGGAGGGTGACCACCGTTCTTCCTTTCATAAATTGCAGAATGGATGTTTAATGGTGGATCCTTCTCCACATTGATAATTTGTGTTCTACGAAGGTTCCGAATATGACAAGATTCTAAGACAACTTCAGGAGTTTTCTCTTGGCCAATACCATCAAAGAAATCCTCTACTTGGCTTCTAACAGAGGGCACCTTCATCAACTCAGTGACAGGGATATTACACATTATCTTGCTCAACTCTTTCTTCATATCAATCTTAAGATCATAATCATCCACAACAAGATCTTCTTCTTCCTTTTTATCTTCATCAATCTTCTTATGTTTTTCAAGGAAAGAAGGTTGGGAATTGCCTCCTCGTTTGTAAATTTGATACTTTGGTTGTTCTTTAGGTTTTGGGAGCTCTATGGCACAACATGAGGAGCCAGGTTCTTCAACTATGTCTTTTCCTCGCTCCCATGGCTCTTCTTCTAGAAGGATTCTTCCAAAGTCTTCATCATAAGATAAGTCATTTATAAAGTTGATGTTATCTAGTTGGTTATCATGGTTAATGGTGTCGGAAGGTTCTTCTTCTGTTTCATCACACCAATTAACCTCCTTCTTTTCAAAATTTTCTGGATACTCAGGTCGTCGCCTATCCCTATCCCCTTCAGGCCTCCTATTATTATCCCAGTAAGGTTTAGGTCCATAAGGATTTCTATGTCTCTCGGGATCATTCAAACTTGCTACATTTTTTGTCAGGACAGTTAATTGCCTCGTCATTTCTTGCATGACTTCTAGTGTGTCCTTTGATTCCTTTGGCACACTTGTAGGTTCTTTGGCTTTCGGAGTCTAGGATCAAATTTGAAATTGGATGGGGTAAATTGATCGAAAATGTTTTGTTTCCCCATGGATGCCACATTTTGCTCAGCCATCTTTGCATTTGATTGAGTGGTCTTCAAGTCATTTGGGTTTTTATCCTTTAGTTGATAACCAACCCATCCTTCAAATGCATTCAAGTAATGAATAACAACTGCTTGATCTTTTGGTTTAATTTCTTCAGGGATAACAGCTACAGTCTTATTGAATCTTATGTTAAACTCATGGACTGTTTCATTTTCTCTTTTCTTAATGTCAAAAAGTTGATGTAAGAGAAATTTCCCATCTAACTTTTGGGGCCACTCACTGCTTAGTTTATTGACAAATTTATCATACCCATCAATGGATGAAGTCGACAACCTGTCAAACCACTTCCTAACATCTCCTTCTAAAGATGCCAAGAGACCTCTCATGAAAACATCTTCCTTAGATGCTCCGTATGCTTCCATGTGTTCCCATACTTTATCAATATGGTCTTCAATGGAAGTAGCAGATACTCCATCAAATCTGGGAACCTTTTCAAAGTACTTTTCAGGCATGTCATGGGGTGCACCATAGATTTGGGAAAAGTCTAAAGGAGATGGCTTTGCCTTTCTTCCGAAAATCCTAGGATTCTGTGGGGGAGGAACATTCTGGTTTCAAGAGTTTGTTCTGGCCATTGGATTTGGTAAGTTTGTGTCTAAATTTGAATTAAGAGATGAGGGAGGAACCGAATTAAACAAAGGAGATCCTGAAATACGGTTTGGAGAATCGTTAACCAATTTCCAAAAGAAGTTAGATGATTGTGCTTTAGGATCTCTTTTACGATAGGTAAGTGGGGTTCCTTCAACTTGATTCAAGTTTGTTTTACTTATCATGTTATAAGGATGTAAATGAGCTCGCTCCTCAATGGAGTCACGATTTGGAGTTGCCAGGTAGTCTTTAAATTCTTCTACCAATATATATGTCGTTTAGAATGCAGGAGAGTGTGAGTAATGACTACTATGTTGAACCAAGATAAGCCTCTGCCCTCCCCGGAAACGGCGCCAAAAATGTTATCACCTAACTTGTAGTTACCCCTATGGATGTATCCATTAATGGATGGCAGGAGGAAAGGGAAACTCAACAGGTGCAACCACGATCACCTCGACTTCCAATAGATGGTTGTCACGCCAATCGAGGCAACCTTCACTTTATGTGTATTGGTTTGATCTCTCCTGTCGGGAGTAGATCTAGGTCTCCCCCTTTGTTGTCTAGGCTAGATAGCATAGTTTACCTTTGGCTTCAAGCTCATTAAAAGGAACCCATCAATGGGCCTTAATCGTGAGCAGAGTTTACCTTTGGCTTCAAGCTCATTAAAAAATGAAACCAGTAGTCTGAGCAAAGTTCTACTCCTGTGTCAAGCTCGTTAAAAAATTAAACATATCCTTTCCCTTTGGGTCGAGTCTCCTCGTAGACTTAGTACCTGAACCTTCTTTTCACTCGCCTATACCTTAGGCGAATGAAATGAAGCTTGGGGGCATGTCTTCAACCTCTGGAAGTTACGTTGAAGTCAACTCGATCGCCTCTCCACACCACGTTGGAGCTAAGTCACTTACTTCTAGCAATCATGTTGGGGGCATGTACCAACCTTTGGATTTCATGACGAGAGAAGTTCACCATTGGGAACATTTTCGAGCATACTTTCCTTTTTAGGTTTCGAGTTCATTAAACCATGAAAATTATCCTGAGCATAGTTCATTTTCTGTTATGAGCTCGTTAAAAAATGAAGTAGACATCATGAGCATTCTTCCAACCTATCTTCGAGCTCGTTAAAAACAGTGAGATGGTTTTTGAGCTTACTTTTCACTTTTTCGTGCTCTGGTTAAAAACATGAAAAGTGGTTTGAGCTTACTTTTCACTTTTTCGTGCTCTGGTTAAAAACATGAAAAGTGGTTTGAGCTTACTTTTTCCTTTTTCGTGCTCTGGATCCAAACATGAAAAAGATTCTGAGTGCTTTTGATACCATTATCATGCTCGTTAAACAAATTGGAGTAAAAAGGTGTGTCTAACGAGTATAGGTTTATCACTTTATCCGGCCTCGTTAGACTATTTACGGAAAAGGAACTGTGCCGAGTTTACTTCTCCTTTGTCGTACTCGGTCATCAACCATGACAAAGTTGTACATGGAGTCCACTTTAAGCTCTTTTCAAACTCCTAAAATAGGAAAAGATGGCCAAGCGAAATTGATTCGTTCACGCTTGTAAAAGGATTTGAATGATCGTCTCCCTAGTGATAGTTTACCCCTTTTTCGGACTAGGGGGCACTACTTACGAAAAAGGAATACTCCAGCCAATTATGACTGGAAGAGTCCTCTCCCGTGTTGTTTTACCCTTTTTCGGGCGATGAGGATAACTTTATGAAAAAGGACCTTTGGAGCCTTCTTTAAGCTTTTCAGACTCTCTAAACATGAAAAACTGCCGAGTTTTCCTTCCTTGGACTTATAAAATCAAACATCGAAGGGCCCACTTTGGGACGAACCCCTCCTTTCTCAGGTTTGAAAAACATGTGAGATTGGACTCATCTATGAGATGAGCTATACCGAGCATCTGTTATCCTCCTCAAACTCGTAAAACAACAAAGAGGTACTCGTCCATCATGTCGGGGTAAAATGGGAAAATGAGTCAAGTTTACCTTGTTGGCAGCTTGTGAGTCGTCACCTTTGAACATGGCATGCATCCTCACCTTGTCTGTTTTGGGTAGTCAGTCTTGCTGATAGTGTCATCATCTTAATCATGCATCCTCATTATTGCTATGAGTTCACGCTTCCTGTGGTTCTGTCTATTCAAGTAGTCCCTGCTACCAAGCTCTGTTTCATGCCGTTATATGTTCAAAGGGTTATTACCTTGAGTCCACCTCCACTTCATGTCAAACCTTCCCTTTGTGCCAGTACATATTCTATTGTTTCATTGGTCCATACTATCTCTCGTTCTGATTTTGTGTCGATGATGTGGGAATCATTATGGCCCACCTTCGACGAGTCTATTCCTGTCGACACCAAATCACTATCCAGGAATTAGGCTTAGGAGTCAGCCACTAGTACCTTGGTACCTGCATGCCTCAATGGCAGGTTTCCTCATATTCAACAGTAGGTTTTCATCAATGACCTCTGATTGAATGATCTCTCGAATGCTCGACATCAACTCGTTTATTCGCATTTCGTTGAGATGTGCTATAGATACCTTGGGGATCATTGTCATTATTGGTGATTTCCCTCGCATTTGTTAATGGTTCACATCATTGACCGGTAATCAAATGGTTTCTACCATGTTCGAGTTCAACACCTTGTAATCACATGGCTAGATTCGTATCGTTTGCGATCGGGTAGAAGACCCTGGACACCTTTTTGTATTTTGATTACGTCCAGGTTGCAATGGAGATTTCCTCTGTATTGTCACACAGAACCACTTTTGTATTGGTCGTGGCTGTGTCATTACTGTCTCATGGATCTACGCTTGTTCACAGTAGCCATGACTTGTCTACAGTCTATATCATCTCCGTACTCATTGATCTGCAATGTATTGGTCGGCAGCCATGCTTTGAGTCATTTGTTTCCGAACATGGGAATGCCCGCCTCGGTGGTATATTTGACATTTTGTTTCTGTTTCAGCTCCTTGTTGCTCCCCTCAATGCTATCTCTGAACCATATTTGTAAAGTCTTTCGGCCATCAGTCTCTTCTGACCTCACACTTTAGGGGGCATCTGTTATACCGCAATATTACACATTATGTATTAGTGTCGCATCCTTGCACTAGCAACCTAAATAACAGCTTTCCTTAAAGATCATCTAAACATCCAGAGTGAAAACCATTGACTGAACACTGAAAGCAAAACCTTTTTCTGCCATCTGCCAACCCAACTTAGCCCTATTTGTGAGCACTACCGCTCCCTGCACATCTACAGGGGCACGGTAGTCAGCACTACCGCGCTTTGCTCCTTCTCTGGGGCGCTGTACTACCGCGTTATGCTCAGTTATAGGGGCGCGGTAATCTGAAATTAGCCTTTTTGCCTTGGATTTTGGGATTTCGACCTTTGAGGAGATTTTGTTGGGATTACCACCTTTGGTTCGATCCTAACTCCTTCTTTGTTTAGCTGTCCTGATCCACTAAACCCTCCATAGATCCACACTTCTCTCTTGTTGGTTAAACTTCCCATGTGCTATAAGAGAGAAGCCTTCCATGAGCCAAAGGGAGGAATCTTGGAAACACTAAACCTATGATCCTATGAGTCTTGCAAGGGTGATGTTGGAGAGCTTGGAAGGAGGTGCTACTACTTTGGACATCAAGGTATAACATTGTAATCAGCTTCTTTTGGCTTTCTTACCATTAATATAACTTAGCCTATTCCTCTCATTTTCATGTCTTTAATGATGAATGCATGAAATTGTCTCTATTTATATAGTTAGATCTTTGTTTATACATATATTGCGTTGGAGAAGGTGTTGTTTTTCCTTTGTGAACAGGTTCATAAGTCCATAATCAAAGGCTGGAGCTGTAGCAACCTAGGAGCAGCAGGACAACCACCAAAGTAAGGTATGCCATCTACTTGCTTTGTATTTCCATAGCTTGTTAGCTGATGTGTGAGCTAGATCTAGGAGGACTATAGTGTCTATTTGTTTCATCTCTCTCTTGGGTAGGCAACTAGGGGCCTTTTCTAATCCCATGGGGATATCTACCTATGCGTAGGGAGATTTTCTCACAACACATCCATACCCTCTTTTCACCAGATATCTACCCATCCCCTCAGTCCCCCATCCTTACATATCTTACGGACACGGAGGGAAACTTGGCCAACATTGAGCCAACCACCCCGCTAGACATCTCGGTGAAACCTAGTATAATGGAACACATTCGTATAGGCCAGAAGTGTTCCCCTGAATAAATCGCTATTAGCACGACCTTGTTCAAGCAATTTCGAGACGTATTTGCTTGGTCCTATGAGGAGATGCCTGGGATAGACCCCGCAATTGTTTCTCACGAAATAAAAACCTATCCCGACATCAAACCTGTATGCCAAAAGTTGCGACCGGTACACCCCCGGAAGATTGCGGCAATAAAGGAAGAAATTGAAAAGCTCTTAAAGGCTGGTTTTATTTATCCTGTCCCATTGATGGATTGGGTCTCAAATGTCATTCCTGTGAACAAAAAGCAGGGCACCATTCGCGTCTATGTTGATTATCGGGACCTTAATCGGGCTTGTCCAAAAGACAACCACCCGACCCCCTTCATCAACCAGATCATCGACAACTGTGCCGGAAGCGTCACCTTCTCATTCATGGATGGCTTTTCCGGTTACAACCAAATTGAGATCAACCCAGCCGACCAACATAAGACGGCTTTCATCTACCCGTGGGGAACGTTTGCATACCGCAAACTCCCATTTGGCCTTAAAAATACTGGCGCCATGTTTCAGCGGGCTATGTCATATGCCTTCCACGATATTAAGGACTTTGTGGAACCTTACTTGGACGATCTCCCTGCTCATTCAAAGCAGCGCGAGTTCCACATTTATCATCTGACGGCCATTTTCCTCAGATGCAGATGGTACAATATCCGTCTGAATCCTCATAAGAGTATCTTTTGCATTGAGTCTGAACACCTCTTAGTATTTATCGTTTCAAAGGATGGGATCCACATTGATCCCTTAAAGGTGGAGGCCATCATCAACCTACCACCCCTGACTGATGTGATGGAACTTCAAAGTCTCTAAGGGAAGGCGACTTATTTACGATGTTTTGTTTGCAATTTCGTGGAGAAGACTCGGGGCTATATGAGACTGCTCAAGAAGGACGTCCCATTCATTTGGGACGATCAAGCTCAAAAATCCTTCGACAGTATCAAACATGCCATCACGCATGCCCCTGTGCTCCAACCGCCTAATTATTATCGAGATTACATCTTATATCTCGCCGCTTCTGCTACCACTATCACCATGGTTTTGGTATAGGAGGATCAAAATGCCCAGGAACATGTGATATACGATGCAGGTTAGGGTCTAGCCGACGCTGAAACTAGATATTCACATGTCGAAAAACTCACTTTCGCGGCGGTCATCGCCGTCCAGAAGTTCCAACACTACATCTTGCTCTGCACCACCACCATCATTGCCGACTCGAACCCCATGTACCACGTACTGACACGTCAGGTGCTTGGGGGCAAGTATTCACGCTGGATTGTGATACTACAAGAATTTGATCTTCTTTTCGAGAAAGCCAAGTCTAAGAAGTCTTTGGTGTTTGTCGAGCTCATTTGCGACCTTCCCCGTTCTGATGTAGAAGTTGAGCACAATGACTCCTTTCCAGATGAATCATTGTTTCTCATCAGTACAACTGAACCATGGTATGGAGATATCTTGTTATATCTTCAAACCCAACGCTTCAACCCTCAACTCTCTCGCGATGACCGTCGTAAGATACGTCACCATGCAAAGTATTATTTAATCATCAATGATACTTTCTATCACCGTGGCATTGATTTAATTATTCGACGTTGTCTCACTCATGATGAGGCTGAACGTGTTCTGAATGACTGTCACAATGGGGCATGTGGCGGCCACCTCTCTGGGATGGCTACAGCCCAGACTATTTTGCACATAGGATATTTCTGGCCTACTATCTTCAAAGATTGTATTGAGGCCATAAAAAAATGTCCTCCTTGCCAACACTTCCATACGAAGAAGCGCACTCATCCTGCCCCGTTACATCCGGTTATTGCCGTTGGCCCATTCTCAAAATGGGGCATTGATTTTATGCATTGTAAGCCTACCTCGGTCGGGGGGCATTGTTACATCATCGTAACTGTGGATTACTTCACAAAGTGGGCCGAAGCTATGCCTACATACCAGAACGACGGCAAAACCACCGCACTCTTCATGTTCAATCATGTAATAGCAGTGTTTGGATTTCCTCAAGCAATTGTTATCGATCATGGTTCTCATTTCCAAAACCATATGGTTGATGAATTGAGCGACAGGTTGGGTTTTCGCCATGAAAATTCAACACCCTACTACTCGCAATCCAATGGACAGGTCGAGGCCATTAACAAGGTCGAGGCGAAATTCCGTCTCTACAACTCGCTGTCGAACTTCTTCCTAACACTACTGCTGAGGAAGAACTTCTCTTGCACTTAGCAAAACTTGACGAGTCTCGCCAAGATGTCACTCTTGCTAATGAAGCGCACAAGAAATGCATCAAATCCCAATATGATAAGTCAGTTGAACCTCGTATCTTTAACGAGGGTGACCTGGTCCTTACTTATGACCAGAAGCACGACAAACTAGGAGCAGGGAAGTTCGAGTCCATGTGGCATGGACCTTACGTTGTAAAACGTGTGTTGGAAAAATGTGCTTACGAGCTTGAAGATTATTACGGAATCTCTTTGGGTGAACCCCACAATGGGCTTTGCCTGAAGAGATACTATGCTTGATCCCTCATGCATAGACTTACTTGTATATACTGTACATGGCATTTTTTTTGTGTTTTTGTGTGGTGTGACGCATTTCTTTTTTAGTGTCTTTTGATCTTGTTTCCGCTTCTTATACCATGTTTTGTCTGCGTGTGCAGATGGCAACGTGCTATGGATTCGCGGACGGTGCCAGCCGGCATACCCGTAACCTTGCTTCGGTAGTCTGGGTACTGTATTCCCCAACAGGTGAGCTCATTAGCTCAGGAGGAAGTTGCCTAGGGTTTGCGACCAACAATGCCGCAGAATATCAGGCAGTAATCGGAACCCTAGCTAACGCCATTTCCTTGGGTATGAACCACATTGTCATCCACATGGATTCTCAATTGGTGGTTTCCCATTTCAACGGGGTGTACGCCATCCGTGATCCCACCTTACTCCATTTCTTTAGACGAGTACATCTCCTAGAAATGTCATTTGAATCAGCTCAATACCTGCACATTCCACGGGAGTTAAACACAGTTGCTGACTCGATGGCCAACTTCATTTTGGATTGGTACATCACACACACACAATACTCATAATATGTAAAAGCATTCACAACATGTAAATATAATGTATAAAAGCAAACATGTAAACAAGATCACATCACTAATCATTTTAAAAACACATAATGTATAAATTGTCGGTAATGTCTGTATATATATATATATATATCGCTCAAAAAGTAGTGCTGGTACAAAATCTGAAGCACGATGGCTTTCCGTGAGTCTCTACAAAAATCTGAAGCATCATAGCTTTCAGTAGTACAAAATTTGAGGCCTCTAAGCTCTCAGTACAAGTATGAAGTGTCATCAGGCCTGGAACCTGACCCGTACACCACCCCTAGCTCGAACGGCACGCTGCTACTGGGTGAGGAAACAGTCTACGGTCCGAGCCACCTTGCGGAGTAAAGCATTGAAGTGCACAGACGCTCCAACCCCAAATCTCTGCAAGGGCCTCTGTAATTCATCAATAGCTGGCTTTGAGGCCTCTAAGCTCTCAGTACAAGTATGAAGTGTCATCAGGCCTGGCACCTGATCCGTACACCACCCCTAGCTCGAACGGCACGTTGCCGTTGGGTGAGGAAATAGTCTACGGTCCGAGCCACCTTGCGAAGTAAAGCGTTGAAGCACACAGACGCTCCAACCCCAAATCTCTGCAAGGGCCTCTGTAATTCATCGATAGCTGGCTCTGGTACCTCCACGGTCAGCTGAGATAGGTTCCTGTACACCTCCTCCATCTCCTCGATGGCAGCATGAGCACCTGCAGGAACGACTGCCTCCCTGCCTCTATCTCTCCTCGCCAGAAGGGAGAGACCCACTGGTTGTACGAGGCCCACATCTGCACACACATATTACATATTTGTCAGCACTGCATCAAAAAAAATGATGATATACAAAACTAAAAATACAAGGGTTTTCTTCTCACCTAGGTCACCCCATGCTGCACCCTCTGGCAGCACCAAGTCGGGATCCTCTCGGAAGTCCGTGCCGCTATATAGAAAGTCCTCGACCATAAGTAACTGGCCCTCTATCCAGTTGAAAAACTAGGGACCAAAGCTAATGATGAGCCCGCCACCATGATGGGTCATGACCTCAGCCCATCTGAGCATATGGGGATCCCTGGGATCCCTGTCATCCAGTACAAACTATGGACGTAGAAGAGGAATCCGCTTCAAGAGGAACGATACTATGATCGATCCATACCCAAACTGCTTGAGCTCCCCTCACCGACACTTGGTCAGCTGAGCTCGGATGTTTGCGAGGAGACCCTCACACCAGTTGAAAACCATGGGGGACATACTGCCCTCCGCATACAGCATCTGGGTCCGAGTAGCCGTGTGTGGGGATTGGATACCCGCCACCCTGGTAATGGTAAGCAATATGGTCCGCAGTGGATGGCTCACCACATCTCTGATGAGAATCTTCCCTCTGGAAGGACAAGAAGTAGCAACACAGTGCTGTGACAACATGTCCTCAACTGTACAGTCACTGGCCCGTGTCCCAGTAATTTGTACAGCGTCCCCTCTTCGGGACAAACCAGTAATAAAGTAGATATCCTCAATGTCTATCGTGAGGATATGCTCACCTATCACAAAGTACTATTGGGTCGCATCCCAACTTTGGAGCATGTGTGTCAGTAGCGGGATCTGGGATCTCATCCCCTGTATCTCAAAGAACTTGAGCAACCCGCAGTTTCTCAAAGCATCCACGCATTGTGGATCATTTGCGGCTTGTTCATCCTCAAGTTCGTGTTCTCTCTCTCACCACTCCGATACCATATTGGCTAGCTGGTAACCTGCCAAGAAGGACATTTAAACATTATTAGGTCCTGCTTCAACCCTCAGAAGTCCATTTTTTGAATTATTTTTTATGTTTGGTTTGTGGTTTTCCACCGTCGCACTGTACGTTTAGGTACAGTGCGATGTCATCGCACCTCTCATTTTCGAGACTTGCGACGACTCAACCTCGTCGCAGGTCGCGAAAGGGAAACCTACGACGAGCCGAGGGCGCCTAAAGCCCTCCATAACACCATCAAAAACCCAAAAAATGGACATAAAAGAAAAAACTAAACCACTGGAAAGTTGCTGGATGAAGTTTAGGCCTACCTGATCTGGACGGTTGGTGAAATGGCGGATCGTAGCTCTCGAAATCGGCAAAGGAAGTTTTGGCTCCAAATTGGTACTTCTCCACCCAAATTGGAAATTTGAACAATGAAATCTATTTTCGGCCCATATTTCTATTTATAAATATAATGGAATATTCCTTTTCAAATATTTTGATTCTTTTGGGCCATTTACAATAGTTTCGACCGTTTGTCATTATATTTGGGACTATTTGACACTTTTCCTAATGTATAGGAGTCGTAAAGTGGTCTTTTGTGCCGTTTCTCGCATCACCAACGGTAATTACAGGTATGAACACCCTTTTGAATGTTTTGTCATTATTATTTTTGGTTAGTTGTAATTATTGCATGAGGATGAGTTTACTCTTCGTTTGTTCTCGTACTCACATAACTATGAGAACAAGTACCGAGTTATGATTTATCACTTTTCTGGGCTCGTTAAACTTCCACGGAAAAGGTCACCCCCCGGAGTCTACCGTTAAGCTCTTTTCAGGCTCTTGAAAAATGAAAAGATTGCCAAGCGAACTTGTCGCGTTCACGCTTGTTAAAGTATTTGAATGGTCATCTTCCTGGTGATATTTTACCACTTTTTCGGACCAGGAGGCACTAATTACGAAAAAGGAATACTCCAGCCGATCATGACTGGAAGAGTCCTCTCCCGCGTTGTTTTACCTTTTTTTCGAGCGATGAGGCTAACTTTATGAAAAAGGACCGTTGGAGTCTTCTTTAGTTATTTTCAGACTCTCTAAACATGAAATGACGACCGGGTTTACCTTCTATGGACTCGTTAAATTTTCACATTGAAGGGCCCATCGTGGGACGAACCCCTCCTATCCCAGGTTCGGAAAATATTTGGGATTGGACTCATCTATGAGATGAGCTATACCGAGCATCTGGTTACCCTCATCAAGCTCGTAAAAAACACATGAGGAACTCATCATTCATGATGGGGAAAAAAGGAAAGTGTTTGTGTTACATACCTTAGTTGCAGTATATAGTCGTTCTTGAACATGCCACTCGTCTGCATTTGCATACAGTACTTGGGTCATTTGTTTGTCTATGAGTCCCCGCTTACTTTCTGAGTCCTATTACTCCTCTGAGTCATTCGGATAAAACTTCCATCATCAATTGCATTAGAAATTTGCGTCATTCTCATTGTGTCAATACTGCCAAGTCATGCCATGCCCATGTTCAAGAACATGTCCACTATCTATCATCTACAGTCAGTACACACATCATCATGTCGTTGTTACTTTGAGTCAGTCTTACATGTTACTGTACCATCCGATCCACTCTACACATCTTTTGTCGTGTTTTGTGTCGATTGATGGGGGATTCATCATGGCCCTCCTTCGATGGATTCATCCTTGTCGACTTCAACTCATCATCCAAGGATTGAATCTAGAAACCAACCAAGTACCTTGGCCCTGCATGCCTCAATGGCAGGTTGCCTTGCTTTCATCATGAGTTTAAATCATTGACTCTTGATTGAAAGATTTCATCTTGCATTCAACTCCAAATAATTTATTCACGCTTGATGATATGTACTATGATACCTTGGGAATCAATGGCATCTTGTGGAGAATCTGCAGTAGGTAAGTTCATGTCCTCCCTTGCACTTGTTAACGGTTTACATCAATGGCCGGTAATCAATTAGTTTCTACCATGTTCGACGTCAAGACATTTGTAATCACATGGATAGATTCGTATCATTGCGGGTTCAGCTTGAAGACCCTGGGGAGTCATGTTTTACCCAGGTTACGATGGAGTTTGTATTGAGTCATATTACATGGATCCACTTTTGTATTGGTCGTGGCTATGTTATCATCTCATCATGGATCTACGGTTGTGTCTAGTAGCCATGATTGTGTTCAGTCGGTCATTACTACCATGGATCTTCAATGTATTGGTGAGCCATGTTGTACTTCATGTGAGATTGTCTGTTCAGAGTCAGTTGTACTGCATCAGTGTCCTTCGTCTGTCGAGCCTATTGCCATTATTTCTTTCAAAGCACTTCACCTGTACATCCTTAACAGATTCATGCTTTGGGGGGCATTCTGTTACACCTAAAATCTACTCATCATCATATTCAATGTATACATCCCTGAAGTCACATGGACTAAGTATTTTCATCTGGGAGGATTTGCACTCAATCCTACAATCTTTTGAGAGGTCGTCGCAGGTTGCACATTAGCAACATGTGATGTCGCAGCTTGCTCCAATGTAGGGTGCGACGAGGTCTGTTAATGGGAAAAAATAGCCTATTCGAGATCCTTCTCGAAACTTACCCATTTAGGCGCTTATCCCTGACATCTAGGGGAGCTGGTACTCGACCCCTAACTCTTTGGGAGGATCCCCTATCTCTCTCCTACCATCTCTCAACCTATCCTATCCATACCCTATCCACTTAGTCCTATATAAGTGAGGCTCACTCCCATCCCAAAAGGAGGAAGACTATGGTATCTACATGCTGGTGAAATCTCTCTTAAGACACCTCCATTCACCTATTGGAGAGCTCATACTTCCTTGGAAGGACATGGCAATTGGCTTGGTCGGAGAAGGGCTACTACGTTAAGTCTTTGGTTGTATTTCTATATCTCTATCATGTACTCCTCTATTTGCAGTAATACAAATGCTTTCCAACAATATTGTTCTTATGTGCAATGATATTGTGTAGTTTACCTGCTTAACTGTTTACTTAGATCGCTTATTGTATAGATGTCTTTTACTGGTTTCTCTTGTTTCTTTGTCTTGACAGATCTTGCAGCTTGGATCTGACGACCGTGGGACGTGGATCAACATTCGGGAGAAAGGATTGCATAGTAAAAAGGTAAGACATCTAGTACTTGGTCCTTAAGTAGGTCTAGGAAATGTGTTTGTAGTTTGTTCTATTTGTTCTAAACTCACATTGAGCTAGGGAGATCCGGATCGCGTCCGCTCGAGTGGATTGTCCGATAACAAACTTGACCACCTTAATCAATTTCCTCTTTCCATAATCCCTCCAACCTTAAGCATAGCATATGAATTTTTAATGGCAATGTCATGATTAAATTGTGTACGTCCTCATTTAAGTCTTGTATGTTATACAAAAACAAAAATTAAATTTTGGTTATGATCCATAAGACATACACTGTGATTGTTGTCAGTTCTTATGGACTGAACTCACCTTTTATATATTTCCTTAAAAGTTTTGGTGAACTCATGTACTTTCTGTGATTGGGGTCACTTCTACCATAATGCGCATCTTCTGAAAAGGTGAAGGATTAAAAATTCAATGCCCAGGTTTGGTGAGTTCATTTTCTTAATATTTCAGGAAAAAAAATTCAAAGACATCATTAAAAACCACCATTGAGTTATTCAAATGACCTGCACTCATCAGACATATTTACCAGCACAACAATTAAATTCTTGTAAGTTTTGCTATAAAAAAAAAGTCAACCCAGTGAACCTTAAATGAATCCCAACTTATCCTTGAATCTAATGGGCCATGCATCTATTAGTCCTTGGTGGTCGTCGCCAAAACCTTAGCAGCCATGTAGTATTTTCCTATATACAAGCTTTTGCTTGCAAGCAGAAGTGCATGTATGGTCTGACCCGGAGAAAATATCACAACTTCCATGGTCTGAAAAGGCTTTGTATAGGAAGACGTATTGGAGACAAACAACCATGTGGACTGCTATTATGAAAGGGTTATGCATGGTAGTGTTGTTTATAATGTGTGAAGAAAACTAAATCCCAACTACTTAGCTTTAGCCACAACCAACCTGGATTCTTGGGCTTACGATCTGATAGTTCCCTGGTTTTAGAGGCCAGTGGATAGAATAATGGCAGCAAATTCACCCACCGTCCTTCTAAACATTATTACTCTCCCAGAAACACCCTTAAACTCTTTGTCTGTGTTTTTACCCATAGAACCATCAATGTAAGATTGTATGACTCCAAATACCAGCCCACATTTACATTATACTCATATTTAGATCTACAAATGGGATGTTATACCTCAGAAAACACTCACGTTTCATCCTACACCTTCCTTTTAACCAATTTTAAGAATGGTGTAGTGCTAAAACGAGGCAGTGTTCAACAATTTGGTTTCCACCTCCAGTGCAAATATTGCATGTTTGGGGCAACCATTTATTGAATATATGTTACAGGCGTTGCTTATGTATAGAGGTTCTTTTGGGTCACTGGTCCTTTGCTTTAAAAAAAGTGCACTTTCATGTATTTGTTTTTAGCTTTGGCAGAATTGTCTTTGAAACCTTGCCTTCAGTCCTTTTAATATCTTGATTTCAACCTGTTTTCTCCATGCTACCTGTTGTGTTTACCGTGTTTAAACTTCACTCCATCACTGTCAAAGTAAGGAATAGTAACTGATATCGACTTTTTGTTATTACACATGCAAAACCAATATGAATTTGGGTACACAGCTTCAAGGTTGTCAAATATTGAAGAACTGAGTGATTGTTGGGGATCAGTTGTACCCATAACTCGCTCCATCAATGAAGAATGTGCGTTGAGAAGAGAAATCATTAGAGAAAAGGTAGGGAATACCATGAGATCCATATCAATAACAAATTTCTATGCAAAATCGTACCCAGACTTGGTTTTTAGGGTCTGAAATTAACTTAGATCTGCTTTTTTAGTTCTGTTTACACCATTTTTGTGGAGATAAACCACCCAAAATTCATAATACTGCTGTAGGCTACTAATTGGGAAATTAAAAAAACCCTTATTTGTGCCCAGAATGAAGGATTGAGGCTGCTGGAGTGCCCGGTTCTGATCTTCCTGTCCATATACATGCCCAAAATTGTTTCTTAATGCCATTTCAACCCAACATTCCTCCAAACCTGTTGTTGGTGGTTGTTAATCACAACATCTTGCATGCAAACAAAAGCAACTTCCATGGACTCACTATTTTACAAGGAACCTGAATAAGTAAACATCTGTGCCATGTGGGCCTTGGATCCTTGGCTCCTAGAAAAAAGAAAACTCTGTCAAAAATAACAATTTTCTTGGAATTTGATGAAATTGAGTTTGAAATAAGCTTTAATCATTGTCAATGTCTGGATGCACTTGCAATAGAATCAACCTGACCTCCAGTTGCACAAGCACATATGGGGGTTAACAATGGCGACTCAAATGGATGACATCCTCTTGCAGAGATTTAAGAACCATTGAATCTTCATACTCTCATGCTTTGAAAACTAATCCTTGGACATGTGGAATGTATGTAAGTGTTTTTCCACTTGGAAATGGAGTAAAGTGCATGGCACATTGGTTGATCAATCTCTCGTTCTTCCTAACCACATTCTTAATAATCTGAGTTAAGATCTTGTTACTAGACTATGCTAGGCCATTAGCCTGTACATAGTAATTAGCCGAATGAGCCAAAGTAATGCCATGCCAGGAGCAAAAGGTCATCAATTCTGTTCACTGGAGGACACTAATGTTGACTGTGGTGATGTCACTAGATGCCCCATACCATGTGACAACATTTTTTTCTGTGAAATTGATAATAGCTGCATTTGAAGAAGTCTTTAGTGGCACTGCCTCCACCCATCTAGTGAAGTAATTAATAGTTGTAAGTATCCAGCTGAAACCATTGATGGAGTTTTGATTGAACTAACTAATAAAATCAAGCCCCAGTTGCTAGAAAGGCGTCCGAACTATGATTAAATCAAGAGAAAATGTTGGCAATCTCAGCTTCCCTGACAGGGTTCACATGCATAGAAATTCGCATGCGTATTTGAAAATATGTTGGGTCAATAATTCCCACCTCGTGTGATATGGTGAGCATTGGTTATAGCTAGAAAATATTCTCCACATGAACCTGGATGCAATTCCTACAAAGTATCTCTGGGATTGGTTGGATCATTACATTTAAGAATAACCCCATTCATGTTTCTCCATCCAAGTCCACCCTACACCAAACAACACTTAGTCGCACAAAGCTTAAGGGACCACTTCTGTGTCTTGCCAAGGTCAGCAAGACATGTTAGATTTTTCAAATTATAAACAATATCAGAATATCGGAATAGGCTTTTCTTCAACTTTGTTTCAAGTTCTAAATCTATAATAGAAAGCATAAATGACCTAACAAATTAGCCATGCATAAATGACCTAACAAGTTAGCCATTTATGGTTATTGATATAGATTTATAACTTGAACCAGGGTTGAAGAAGAGGAGTTAAATTCCTTCATGGGTACATCCAAAGCCATTACACACCATGATATTAAACACATTACTACTATGCAATGGCTTACAAAATGTAAATATTTTGGCTTCTAACACTGCATATAGCTTGACTAAATTATCCACATTAGGAATAAACGATGCAACTAGAGAATGAAATAAACTTGAATAAATCATTTGGCACTTCACGAAACCTAGATTCAAGGTCTCCTGCTTCTGTTCTCCAAGGATCCCATCCTCTAATCAGTTGTGCTAGGGTTTATCAGAAACTGAGGCACAAGAGAGGGGGATGAGGGTCTCCATTCCTCCAACATAACATTGTTATAGGCTTGGTCCCCTCACAAGGCCCTTCTACCTTCCTTATATAGTCAATGAAGGAGAGGAAAAGTATTTATAACCGATCAGGAGGTTTCCAAACCAACTCATTTCAACCAAAATTCAAGATTTTGACTAGTTCAGGAAAGTGCCCTACTCTTCCTACTGCAAACCAGCGCATTTCTCAAGGTGTGCGCTACTTTATTGAAGTGGATTTGCATATTTTCCAAGGTATGCGCTACTCTATAGAAATAAGAGTCGTGCACACATCCTAGTATGCCCTATTCTATGCATAGGAAACCAGCGTTTTTGGAGAAAAATGGCCAAAAACAGGGTTTTCTGATGATTTTCAAGAGATGGTTTGGTCTGGAAAAATGTTCCTAAGGGTTATAACCATCAAATGGGCCAAGAGTGAGGTAATTTAAACCATTTTTAATGTCCCAAATGACCCTTCAATCCATAAGTGTCATGTTGTGTGACTAAACTTGATCTCAAGAAGTGTCGTCATGCGACCAAGCAATACAAGTGTCGTCACGGACGGAGAAGTGTCATTTTAAGCTATAACAGATTCCCTCTAATGTATGAGGTCAGAGGGAGTGAGGGAAACGATGGCCGAAATACATTATAAATAACAAAGAGTTGAATCATGGAGGAATCGGAGAAACCAAAAATCATAGGCTCAAATGAAGTACCTGAAAGCAAAGGCAATGTCAGACAAACTTATCCTTGGGGTAACTGTCCATGTTCAAATAGTGGAACATGACCTCCAAGAGGATACAATAATGATCCAAATACTTATGCATATATCATGGCCACTAAAACACTAGCGTGGATCCATGAGGAACATAAGTGTAAACATAGCCACATAAATACAAGGTGGATCTATGTCAAAACTGGAGAACATAGCCATAGAGAACAAGCTGGATCTATGTCTCATCAAGAGCCAAAACGAGTGTGACTCAATCTTGCGCAACTTGGGCGATAACATAAATGAGGTGATGCTATCGAGGATCCCAAGGTCTTCATCCAAAAACAACCCAAGGTACAAACCTATCCATGTGAATAAATGAGTTGATGTCGAACATTGGAGGTATCGTTTGATTACCAGTCATTGATGTATACCGTTAACAAATGTGAGGGTGTCCACCAATAATGAAAATGGAACCCAAGGTACCTAGTACATTAAAAAAAGTGCGAATAAATGGTCTTGCCATCAAACACTTGAAGAATCCATCGGATAGGAGACATTGATGTATTCCCATCTATCCAATAGCGAGGGAAACTGCCACTAATGACTGCAATCCCAAGGTACTAACCGAAACTCTAAACTTCATTCCCAGAGCACAATGAGTTGAAGTCGATGGGAAGAAGTCCATTGGAAGGGAGGCCTTAAGGCATACTCCATCATCCAACACGAGGGACACTCAACAGGTATGAACTGATTTGGAGTAGGACTGAACACATGATGAAACATACTAACACCAAGGAATGGCCGACGCATTAGGTCAAGGCAACTGCAGAATGGCCGACACAGGTTGTATCCTTGAACAGTGAGCACGACACAAGAGTGACTTAGGCAACTTTTAACACAAAGAGACCACAATTCAAATCTGTAATGTATGAGACATTAACAGATTCTCCATATGATTGGAAGACTAACCAAACGGAGGAGTAAGAACTCTGAGATTAGGTTTATCCTAAGGCCAACACTAGAACCTAACTTGTTTGATAGACTCAAAACGGATGCTTTGTTCAAGGAGGTAGTTGACTTGTTGCCATCATATTGAAAGATATTTTAATATTCTTCCCTTCCCTTTCCTTTTTCATTTTTTAACGAGCTTGAAAAAGAACTAAAGCATGCTCGACGGTATTTTCATATTTAAGGAGTCTGGAAAACCTAGAAGAAAACTCCATACACCTATTCGTGGATTTTATATCGAGCCCGGATTGGTCTGTGCTCGACGGTGTTTTCTTGTTTATAAAGTTGAAAAACTTAAACAGTCCTCTATCAACCATCTCGTGGATTTCACATCCAGCCCGAGTAGGTGAATGCTCTCTTGGTGTTTTCACATTTCGAGAGTCTGAAAACCCTAAAGACGACTCCAAAGGTCTTTTTTCATAAAGTTAGTCTCCTTCCCCAAAAAAGTGTAAAATAATGGAAGAAGAACTCTTCTAGTGCATACCAGAGTATACCTAGAGTATACCTTTTCCGTAAATTATCCACCAAGGCCTGGAAAAGGGGTATTCTATACCTAAGTGGATGTCGGTTCAGTTATTTTAATGAGCCCGAAAAGACAACTATGCTCGGCAAACTTTTCCTATTTAAGGAGTCTGAAAAGGGCTTAAATGAACTCCATAGGGATCTTTTCCATAAAGGTTTAACGAGCCCGAAAAAGTAAACTCGTGACCTCCTTACTGTTTTTAATGAACTCAAAGGAGATACAGAAAAATGCTCATAAATTCCTTACTGTTTTTAATGAGCTTGAAGTGAAGATGAAAGAAATGCTCATAGCCTCCTTACTGTTTTTAACGAGCTTGAAGGAAAGGTGGAAGACTGCTCGTAACCTACTTACTGTTTTTAACGATCTCGAAGTAAAGGTAGAAGAATGCTTGAAATGGGAGGAGACGAGTGTCAGGAACATGCGAAACTAGCTCCAAGCGCATGGAACAAAGCTATGCCTAATGCAAGGAACATGAGCAAGATAAGGACACTCAGTGTGTGTCTCCTCCAGGTAAAAGGTGTCAAACTGCAAAGGCAAAATGATACACAGCTTAACAGAAATGAGATCAGAGATGGAGGCTTATACAACGAGCTAAAAGCGTGGAAGCTGGCATCGAGCTCATTAGCGCAAGCGGGATCATAGCAGATGCATATGCAACTTGAACACGAAGATGGGAGCCTTATCAGGGATGGCCAGAAATATGAGGAAAAAAGATATGAGGCTTCTTCTCAAAGTCATGGTAAATATAAAAAGGCTCCCGATCCTATGAGAAAAACTCAGCATGGGCACCAAAATGGCATAAGGGTGCTGACTAGGGTGACCCATGTTAGGTAGGCTCTGCTGTCGGACTGGTGTACAATGCATAAAGAGATGGCTAACACACCAATATCCAACAGGTTCGACCCTATGGCGAATTCGGATGGCAAAAGGTTCAAATGCAACATAACAGTGGGGAAGCCTAAACCTATATGCAAGGTTCTGAATATACTTGCCATGGTCACACAAGGTGTCGAAAAGGACTAGTAAGCAAGTATAAATCCAGCTAAGAATCCTGTCTCCAAGAAACATTAGTACCAAGATCATATCTAAAACATATGTAAAGAAAGACCCGATACAAGTCACTGTGGTAGAAATACTTTCAACTTCACTATTATCAATAACAGGCATAAACAAGGCAGAGTTTTCAAATGAAGACTCTATGGTACCCAAGCCCAAGGACTTACAATCAACAAGATCGATTTCAGGATGAAGATCAAAGTTGAAGGACATGATGGAATCTGCAGAAACAAATTCATCATCATGAGAGTTGAAAATTCTAGAAGCAGAATCAAACTCAGCAAGAACACCGATTTGTGGATCTGTAGGAGAGTCCAAAGACTCAACAGTAGGAAGATCAGACTTTAAGTTCGAACTGGGGATGGACATAACTGCGACTGGATCAACATCCAAATGAATGGCAGAATGTACTCTGGACTCTAGGAAAACTTCATTAGAAGGAAGTATATCGTCCCAGATAGAACACATATCTAAACATTCAGATGGAGGTGTCACTTGGTCAAAAGCTGGGACTAAGTCCCGAGAAGGTAAGCATGAACTCAGAGGCGTCTTCTTAGTAGCAGTTGAACTCAAGGAACAATATGCCACATAAGTCCCATGTGACATAGTAGTGCCTAATGACGAGGGATCTAACTGGTCTACAATTGGGTAATAAGGAGGATCAACGAATGCAAGCTGTTCGATAGTGATGATGCTTTCGTTATGAGGAAAATGCATCACACGAAAGAGCGTAGACACCACAACATGCATAGCATAAACGTAATCACGCCCGAGGATCATATCAAAATCCACGGGGTCCTTTAAAACCATAAAATCAACTAAGACTGTTTTTCCACCCAAAGTAACAGGTGCCTGACGGAGGAATCTGAACGGTTCACTAGGTCTTTTATCGAAGGTCAACGACCAATTAGCAGCTGGAATAACATTAGGGAAACCCAAATCTCTCCAAGCATAAGCGGACAAGATACTAACAGAAGCTCATTCATCTACAATGCATCGATCAACCGTATGGTTCCCGATATCAACCTTTATCTGGAAAGGTGTCGAAGAAGGAAGACGAGGCTCGGCTAGACTATTCCAATCAAAGGAAACGGTCCTAGGGCTTGGTATGGGTTCACATGGCACAGATGAAGTACCCCCTTTTTCAGGAACATCCAAATTGGTAATGCAGAAGACTTCAGGGACAGGTGCATCAGTCTCTAAAGGACTGATGGGATCGGTCGAAGATTGCATCGATTCGATCACTTCATTCTCCGAAGGAAGAGTGGGGTCGACCAAATATTGCATTGGTTCAACCACTTTATCAACCAAAGGTTGATCTGACTGTAGGGAATCTATAGACAACTCGGGAATAGAGGTTCCTTCAGACATGGACCACACTCTTCGTGCCTCTGGAATGGAAGGGCATCGGTGAGTAAGGTGATCTCTCTTACAAAGTTTACAAGGGAACTTTGGTTTTCGTCCTATAGGTTGAGACTCCTTCACAACATCAGTACTCTCAGCATGACTAGCATTGGCTGACAGCTTGCCCCCAGCATGACTTACAGAGGCTGGGTGCTCAGAAGCAGAAGACGTTTGAACTAAGGACTACACTTTTTGCACTTCTGGAAGTACAGGGCACAAGTAAGTAAGGTGGTCTCCCTCACAAAACTTGCAAGGGAACTTACACTTCTGTTTATTGGGTTTGTCAACAACGTCAACTCCCTTAGCATGACTTGCAGTGGTTCATCTGGTGTCTCCAGTATGACTCACAGGCACTGGTGACTTGTCATTAATATGACTAGCAATGATCAATGACGTGTCCACAACATGACTGACAGTGGTTGAAGACAAACTTTCAGTGTGATTTTCATTGACTAAAATTTTTCTCCCAGCATGACCTCCAGAGGCTGGGTAGGTGCCCCTGCATGATTTGCAGAGCTAGGGTGCTTTCCCCCAGCATAACTTACAGAGGCTGGGTTGTTTCCCCCTTGTTTTGGCATCTTCTTCCTATTCTTCCTCCGTCTATTCCTTTTAGACTGCTGGTTACTAGTATTGCTACTTTCGCCACATGAGGTAAAAGGAGGAGGAGAAGATGTTACTGGCAAAGAAGGCCCAAGATTCTAATGCTCTTGATTTGAGGTGCTTACAAAAGAAGCGTAAGGAGCATGCAAGGCATTCGGAGTGGAAAACAACGAAACTGGCAGCCCAATAGTGAATCCAGGAAGATTCAGAGTAGACATTAAGGGAGTACCAATGTTTCCAATGAATGGAACAACACAAGGATCCCCTGGAATAGGGGTACCTTGATTGGCACTCACCGAAACGCTAGACATAGTTTCCTGCTCAAATCAGGAATAAGTTCTCTAAGGAAAACTAAGACAAGTAGCACAAAGAGCACACCACTAAAAAAGGGTCCTAGGTAAATAGAACCAGGAAAACAGATGCCTTCCAGAGAAGAGTCTGGGATGATGAGGGCCCAGAACAGATCAACGAAGGATGAAGAATAGTTACCCAGGGTCCACAATACAATGACTAAGGGTGCAAGCGCTGGAATCACCCAACCTCCCTCCCAAAGACCTGCAAGGGATTTCCTCCCACATCTATCCTAGGTACAGCAGATATAACCCTTTGTCGTCACCTGTGTATGATCCTATGGTCAGATACTAAGGATACCACCACACCGAAAACTCCTGGGGGAACAGTCTCTGGTCGAATCGGAAGGCGTGGGCAGGGTAGCTGAGCCTGAAACTCAAAAGAGTCCCCAAACGCGATCCAATCCTGGTATATGATCGAAACAGAAAGTAGGAGGTGTATTCCCAACAATCTAATCTCACAAGACCTACTGCATAGATCCCAGGCAAGCTTTGAATGAGGTGGGTTTACCTGTGATAGTCGAACTACGATTTTTGCGTAATGTGTGATCTTGGGTGCTTTAAGGTGTTTTAAACCCAAGATCCTAACCAAGACTAGTTGGTGAAAAGTGTAACCTAGAAAAGAAAATGTTACTAGTACATTTTATTAGGATTCATTTTAAAGCTTACTTGCTTACTCAAAAAGGTAGTGGGTGTGTGAGAGTGGTTATAACAGAGATAGAATACTGAAATGAAATGCTTACCACTAAACAAATCTTTTCTTTTCAATGCAAGTCTTAAAGATACGATCTAGAATGCATATGCAAATGCAATTTTTAGTCTTTTCGAATGCAAAAAAGATAAAAATAGATTATAAATGTACAAAATTAAACTCAAAACCTAAGAATGCAGCTACTCAAACAAATCAGTATGCAAAAGAAAACTTCTTCTTTTTTATGCAAAGCACTCTTAAATCCTTTAAGCCACTTGCAAGGTACTCTACTCAAAAAATAAATCAAAATTTTTATGCTTTTCAAAAGGTGAGAAACAAAACTGAAATTGAAAGTAACCTACTGTCAAAGCAAAAGCAAAGAACTTTTAGGTTTCCTGATTGAAACTACCAATACGACTTTCAGATTCTTATTGATGTAATCATGCCAACCATTGGGAAAAGCGTACGAAAACTACTTTTAGACCCAAACAAAGAAAATGACCTAAAAAGAAGTATGGTTTGGTAAAGTCAGGCCTGCACATAAACAGTGCAATCAAGGTCCTAAACAGCAGCAAAGACACTTGAGCTTTTACTACAAAAAGAAAACTAAAAGCATAAGGGAGGATAAGAAACCAATCTAAAGAGAAATTTCACTCAAATAGATACAAATAGGGTCAAGTAGACTCAATAGGTTTCAATCCAACGGAAATGGAGCAAGCAGGTTCAGTCAGACTCAAATTATGGTACAAAACACCAAACTGGTCCACAACCCACCAACTTGGGTCAACAAGCCCCAAAACTTTCCAAATAAGCCCAAATTGATCAAAACAAGTCCAAATCATGAACATAGGATCAGTACAAGGATAGGAGACCACTTACAGTGGTTTAACTCAGACCTAGGGTCATCAAGGACCCCAAAAATGCAGCCACAACCCCCAAATTTGGGTCCACAACCCAAAAAATCAAACCCAGAATGTGTGCGCTGCTGTGTATGAGGCATACCAGCGCCCATAACAGGGGAATGTGCTAATGTGCTTCACAACAGTAGCGCATAGGTGGGAAAAGTTGAAAAAATGGGGTTAAAACCCCCCAACTTGGGTCCACCAGGGTCTGAAAGGGCTAGGAAGGGTCTGTAAGATCCAAGGAGGGTCAAACAAAGCCTAATAACTGATTCTAATCAAGAAATTGAACAAAGACCTTCAAACAAAACTAAAGAAATGACCTTGGATACCCCTAAGCAGTTAGGTGTTCCCCAGCGGAGTCGCCATTCTGTTGTGAGGAAAATGCACCTATAGTTCAGGGGAGAAACTACCAACTTACAGGGATGAAATATAGACCTACAAATGTTTTGCAAGTACAACTAATAAGCAAAGAGATAAAGGTTAAAGAGGATGTGTACCTTATTCAAAAGGTTGATCCAAGCCTTCTCCTTCCTTTCTCTTCAATGCTATCCAGTATCGCAATGCCCACACCTGCAAAACAGCTTGATACCTTTCTCAAATACATTTGACTACATATATAAGACTGATATCCATGACATAATAAGACATCAAACTATAATCAAACAGTAATCAAATCTAAGACACATAAATAGGTCATCTTTGGAAAGGAAAGAACGTCTGATCTTTATTAATGAATGAAGCAAGTTCATCAAATTATACCTTCCTTCAAGCTTGGCACTTCACGAAACCTAGATTCAAGGTCTCATGCTTCTATTCTCCAAGGATCCCAGCCTCTAATCAGCCGTGCTAGGGTTTATCAGAAACTGAGGCACAAGAGAGGGGGATGAGGGTCTCCATTCCTCCAACATAACATTGTTATAGGCTTGGTCCCCTCACAAGGCCCTTCTACCTTCCTTATATAGTCAATGAAGGAGAGGAAAAGTAGTTATAACCGATCAGGAGGTTGCCAAACCAACTCATTTCAACCAAAATTCAAGATTTTGACTAGTTCAGGAAAGTGCCCTACTCTTCCTACTGCAAAACAGTGCATTTCTCAAGGTGTGCGCTACTTTATTGAAGTGGATTTGCATATTTTCCAAGGTGTGCGCTACTCTATAGGAATAAGAGTCGCGCACACATCCTAGTATGCCCTACTCTATGCATAGGAAACCAGCGTTTTTGGAGAAAAATGGCCAAAAACAGGGTTTTCTGATGATTTTCAGGAGATGGTTTGGTCTGGAAAAATGTTCCTAAGGGTTATAACCATCAAATGGGCCAAGAGTGAGGTAATTTCAACCATTTTTAATGTCCCAAATGACCCTTCAATCCACAAGTGTCCTGTTGTGTGACTAAACTTGATCTCAAGAAGTGTCGTCATACGACCAAGGGATACAAGTGTCATCACGGACGAAGAAGTGTCATTTTAAGCTATAACAAAGGATTTAAATTCCTTCATGGGTACATCCAAAGCCATTACACACCATGATACTAAACACATTACTACTATGCAATGGCTTACAAAATGTAAATATTTTGGCTTCTAACACTGCATATAGCTTGACTAAATTATCCACATTAGGAATAAACGATGCAGCTAGACAATGAAATAAAATTGAATAAATCATTTGGCATCCTCTCATGTGTTGCATAATTACACGCATATATACATGCTAAGGTTAGAATGCAACGCTCTTTTATGACTTACTTTGACAAGTTTGAAGAGTATCCCAAGGTCAAATTTGCATGTTTAGGATGGAGGTGGGTCATTGTCATTTTCTATAAGTGCATCTTTAAAATCCAAGTCTTCTTTGTTTTATACATGTATAGATCGTGACTACTATATTATGTATGTAACTAGAGTGCTTGCACTAAGGGATTAGTAAGGGCCAAGCCATGAAAACAATAGTATAATAACGGATAATAAGCTATGGAAAGAAAGAAGTATTAATTATTGTCATAACTTACTTGAGAGGACTCAGCTTTTCATGTTAAATTTGGTTGATTTTGAACCATTTTGGGGTTATGGAATATGAAAAAGGGCGTATGGAGGAAATAGTAGTAGACTTGTTTGTGGATATTTGGCATAAATGGTGAGAGTATATGGATAATAGTCAAGTGAGCAGTTTAGGCTTAGAGCATACCTATTTGGCTGAGAAGTAATATTTTGAAATATTATAGTCATCTTTCATATTTTGAGTCTGCATTTTATAAATCTAGTACTCTGTTATACCATTGAATTGCTCTCCAATTGGTGCACCTTTCCTTTGATCCTAATACATTGAGCATTTCATAGTGTTAACTCTGCCATACATAAATCAACTTTATGGATCTAAATCTTGGTCAATCCTATCTTAGTTTCACTTAGAGAGCATGTGGCTTAGCAATTGACAGCTTAAATCTTCTTCAAAAATGGTTTACATAGACTCCAAAACCAGTGTTTTCAACTACAGGATTATAAAATGTGTTGAAGGTTCGAAAACAACAGTTGTGGAGTTTTTTCATGCTCATCTTTGTAAGTGATTAAACCAACATAAACCCATATTAACCTTGGATCTATTGAGCATTGAGAAGCATCATAGGCCTGTCAGTACTTAAACATTAAAACATCTAGGGTTAAGATATATATATATGGATGGATATGGAGTTGACTTATTTTTACACTGGGGACCTCAACATTTTTTCATTTTAGTTTATAAACATTACACATCTCATTCATACTCGGCCATAAAATACACCTTGCTTCTTCATGGGTAAGATAAATTTATCTACAATGGCTATGGATCGGTACTTGTCTCAACGACAACGGAGGAAACATTGGTGGGCTTCTTTAATTTGGCCATACAATACAATTTGTTAGTATTATATGTAGATTGGATCTTCTTCTCTAAAATGATTTTACATGACTATAACAGGAAGGATTTGCAAGGTGGGAAGCTCCTCACGGGAGTTATAGAATGATGGGTATCTTTGGGAGGAATTCATCAAAGTTGGTGATGCCTCAAGCACTGCGCCTCCGTGACCTTGGCATTGCATGGATGCACACAATCGGAGATCCAGGTATGTTATTCATTGATATCTAAGATTTGACAAATTCTGCTTATAATGAAATTTTGGTGTGGTTGTTCAATAGGATTTTCATTATAGCTCCCGAGACTATCACTATTTTCACCGTTGTATTGGAGTTTTCTATTCATTGATAGAAGTAGAAAAATCAAAAAATATTTGCTAAGTGTTTTAACACTGCCCTCTAAATCTTACTTAGAGCAAAGGATCTTGATAGACCAAGAAACCACCCCTTAACAAGGTGAAATACTAAAAAGTGATGCCAAATACTATGTCCACTGAATATGTCAATCAATAAATGCCATACCTCCATTTTTTCAGCAAAAATAACCTAATAAACCCCTGTACAATTCCTACAACTATATTTATATCCCCCGTACATATGGTCCAGATCCACTCACGGAACAACCCAGAGATAAAGCATTGCCTCTAAACATGGCACATACCAAATTAGCCCCCAATATTTGCACCATAATCACCCTCACATATTGCATAAAAAATGATTTTTAATAAAGTCCAGTGGTAATATGTTGCACTACTTCTTGTGTTTCCATTGGCTAGTTAGTTATATCTTTCTCTGCTTTTAGTAGAGTAGTGAGAGGAGTTTCTTTCCAACTCCCATTATGTATTTTTATTGGCTATAATTTTGATTCCCATGGACCAACTTTGTGGTCACTCATTAGACATTAATAAAATTATCTTATCTTATCTCGCTGATTGTTAAAACAGAAACATGGTTCAAAATACAACAATCAACCCTTCATGTGTATATAGATAAAAAAAATTATGCTGCCCATTATAAGAAAATTTACAAGCTGTAACCTCTTAAAAAAATATTACATACCCCAAGTAACTTCATATGTCCAAACCCTCTATTTGAAACAGGCCTTCTAATAGCGGTACAATATATGTTCAGTTCAAACAGGCCTGGGAGTCATCTTCATCTCAGTTCAAACAGGCCTGGGAGTCATATTCATCTCAGTTCAAACAGGCCTGGGATTCATCTTCATCTCAGTTCAAACAGGCCTTCTAATAGCGGTACAATATATGTTCAGTTCCATTTCTGTACCAACTTCAGCCAAATTTCCCATTAGCTGGCAACAATATGTTACTGTAGATCCATTTCAAACTCTGTGGATCCATTTCCTTATCGTTCCAGTATACTTTTTGGACTTACGTTTTAGTTCTTGAAAAACTCTACGGATCCATTTTTCCCATAGCGATTTCAACAAACTAATTGGACTTACGATTTTGCCCTTGAAAAACTCTGTGAATCATTCTTCCATAATGTCTTTAGCAATCTTACTTTGATTTGTACTTCTGTCATTTTAAAAATAAAAAATAAAAAACTTGTTGATCTGTCTCAATTCGGTGACTCTCGAATTTATAAACATTGGATTATCCTTTAAGGTCTGCGTGGGTCTATGGTGTGGGCAATTCCAGAATGTTAAGACGATGGTGGATGATTTATTTTAAACCTCTCTATATTCATTCTTGTCTAAGTATTTCCAGAATAGTTTATTTCCAGACCTCATGAATTGGGTTTTAATTGTTCTTGAAAAATCTGTGTGGATTTATATCCTTGGGCGTCTTCAGAAATTCTTCAAACTACTTGCAATTGACCTCAAAACCTGTGTGGATCTAATATTCTTAACAATTCTAGAATTCGTAATATGAACTACAATTATCATTGAAATTTCAGTATTCCTAATTCTCATGACGACTTTAGTTTGACTTTAATCTCGTATTATGATTTTTTTATTATATATTTTACAATCCTTTGTCCCCGAGATCCGTGTACGAAATAAATATTTTGTCTCTGAGATTAGCGTGGGTATCTTCAAATCTTATAGCATGATCTCAAAATTGTTTGGCGTTTCTAAAATTCTTAAAAGAATTGTAAATTACCATTAATTTTCTGTGCGGATTCATTATTCTTAGTGTTTCCAGGATTCTTAAAAGAATTGTAAATTACCCTTAATTTTCTGTGCGGATTCATTCCTTTTTAATATTTCGGGATTCATAATAGAATTATAAAATGGCCAATTAATTCTTTGGGTATTCTATTCTATTGATGTTTCCGGAATCGTGAAGCCATTTATAATCCTGACCTTTACATCCTTTGCGTAACTGTTTGAATACATTTTGGCATATCCAGATTTTATTATGTCTTGTTAATTAAATCTTTTAAATGCTCTTATCATCTAATGCGAAATTGAATGGCGATCTTAAATTTGTGAGACCATAGTTTGAAAAGACGGTTAGTTTTAGTAAGGATATTATAATTGTGTATATATTGTAATATGCTTTTATGTGCTTAAATTATATAGTTTGAAAGGACGGTTAGTATTAGTAACAATATAATAATTGTGTATAATGTAATATGCTTTTATATGCTTAAAATATACATAGTTTGAAAGGACGGATAGTGTTAGTAACAATATTATAATTGTGTACATTGTAAACATGCTTTTAGGTACTTAAAATTAAATTAGAAAATATAAATGTGAATTTTGGGATACTATATATATTTGGAAGTATCAGTTAAAGGATGGAAGTATTAGTTAAGACATTATAATAGTTTATTATGATTATTTACCCACGTGTTAGGTTGTATTATTTACCCAAAGATCGCAGCATCAAGCAGAAAGGGATTCTCCTCGGTAAACTATCCCAATTAGATTGTCCACCGTTTGGTATGAGGAATCCGTCCGGTTAACGGTTCCGGCTACTGTAAGATTTAAAGTTTGCTATTCTTTCTACCGGTTACGGCCCGATCCACCGTTTATGTATTTTATTTTAAAGATGATATGCAAGTGCCCTAAGCTAATTTAATCTAAATGCAGAACTTGAAATAGATCTGTATCTAAAACTGAAATAAATCTAATCTATCCTTGCAAGGAGCAAAATGTAAATATGAGCAATGTGCTGAAATAAATATCTAAAGATTGCATGGATAGCCATTCAAATCATAAAGAAACATTTTCAGCAGAAGGTTAAAGATATTAAAGATAGCTTTAATTCACATGAAAGCATTCTATTACTCATTTAGGAGAAACATCTTTGCACATAAAATAGTAAGATCATTCATTACACATAAATAATTCAGAGCAGCAAAGAAATATCTCACAGCAGTGTCTGAATGTCACAAGAATAATCCAGCAAGCATCTAATCCACATTTCCAGGCAAAACAAATGTCCTCTCCAGGCTCTTATTAGGCAAAATCGCTTTCTTGGAGCAAGCTACAAAGTAGTTCGTGCAAGCTAAGAAAATTATTTTCCCTGCAAAAAGTCCTTTCACTCCTCTTCTTAACTTCTACTTATAACTTTACAAAATGATCCTTGAGCTGACAGGTGTACCCTAATTCTGGAATCTTCTAATTTGGATTTTGGTGTGTAATTACCTATTTCCCAGATTCGGGGGACACCTTTCACATAAGACAAAATGATAGCCAGCTGTCCCTTTAAAGTATTTACAAAATAAAGGAAATAAAACAAATCGACTTCTGATTTCAGCTGGCTTCTTTCTGTTGATTTGTTGATCCGTCTCCAACAACAGGCTCGCTTGCAGACGCTTGGCCATCTATGCTTTGTATATGAGTGGCCCAAAGATTAATCTCTTTCACTATAATCTTGCCCCGAAGAGATACTGTCGCAATTTCATGTTTGCGCAAGTCCGATTTAACTTGTGTTGCCCCTGAAGTAGCCTCCTGAGCGATTGCTTCTAGAAAGTAAATATGTACAGCAGGCTGAGCAACGAACTGTTGAAGCTCATCTTGGGTCATCACCTCTACCTTTATGATATATTCCAAATCCTGGTCCAACTCACTTTCTAATTCAGTCAACGGTTGCTCTTGTGTTGGGAATTCATAGATAGACTCCGGTCGGATCAAGTGGCACTTGCCGAAAGATTCTTTAATCTTAGAGTAGAAAGAGTGACACTTGCGGATAGTCCTTTTAATCTCCAGGCTTAGCCTGGCACCACAGTCTTTACTGAAATCCAGAACTCCTACATCTAGGTCGCAATCGTCTTCAGTGAGGACGTGCAAGTTTGAGGGGAATCTTAACTTTCCCTTTCTCCATTCAAACTGTTGTTTTAATTCCTCCACGTGTTTGGAAAATTTGTCCCTATTCCTCAAAGCTCCACCTTCGATGACTGAAATTTTATTAATCATTTCTTTCACGCTGCAAACCTCATGTGAGATCTGTACTAGCAGCTGATGGGCTTTTATCCGCATAACACATGCCTGCTTGTGAAAGGTGAGTAGATCTTTCTTGTCTTCTGCTGCATCTTTGAGTTGACCCAATAATTGCTCCTTCTCTTTAACCTTCCCTTCATACTCATGCTTGTGGAAGTGAACTTGTTCAGCTCTGCTAGCCTCGAGTTCTTCTAATTCTGCTATGCAGGCTTTTAAATTATTTTGTTCATCTTCAGAGATGGCCAACTGCATCTCTAAGGAGTTTTTCTCATTCTCAACCTGGAGAACTCTCGAATTTAGCATTAACTGCTCTCCTACCAACTCATTGTATTTATCTTTCAATTTGTCTGCTTCCAACACCTCCCTCTTCCTATCATCTCTGATCGTAAACATTGATCCCTGTAATGCTTTATCTCACATTTCAAAAAATCAATATTGGCTTTAGTTTCCTTAGCTGATGCTACAGTGCATTGGGCTTGGAACGTGGGGTCGGCATCAGTTCCTTGGACCAATGTGGTCTTTGATACCCATAATTCATATTCGTCAACCCCGCTTCCCATTTTCTTTACCCTCCTATCAATGATGGCCATTTTCCGCTCATGGAAATAAACGGTATCCAGGTCTGCTACTTTGCGTTGCTTCCTGGGGTTATATGGGGTCAGTGCTAAGCTTCCTGAAGAGGTGCTCCCTTCCTGAGTTTTCCCTAGAGAGTACATCAATGGTGGGTCCAACTCCATGTCTATCGGAGTAGATGGCTCCAGCTCAGGAGACTTCTCTGCCTGTTCTTTCTCCTTCTCTCATGCTAGCTCTTCTTGTTGTGTCTGTAATCTAGCTGCTTCTTCTGTTAGGAGCCTTTCTTCTTCCTGCTGCTGTTGCTTGGCAGCTTTCTCTTGGAACACCCGATCTTCTTCTTCCTTCTGGATCCTGGCGGCCTCTTCCTGCTGTTTCAACTGAGAGGCTTGCTCTTATTGCTTCCTTGCAACTTCCTCTTACTGAAGCTTGGCAGTCAGCTCACTTTGAATTCTTGCTTCTTCTTGGTCTTACTGCTGCTTGAGGGTTTGTTCTTGGAGCACTCTGTCCTGCTCCTCCTGCTCTAATCCTGATGGATCCCCTGATTGTGAGGCCAATGCCTCCCGCTCCCTTTGGATCAGACCAATGGGTTTGGGGCTCAGATGCTTCACGATTTTCTTCTTGTAACGTTTCCCTAGCGCAGTTAGGTTGCGGGCGCTCCTGAAGAATTCCTTGTTTTGGTCCATAGTATGAGCATATTCGAAAGAAACCTTGAGGTCTATATAATGTTGATTGGCTGTACCGTAGGGGTCATGCCTTCTGAAAGGGACTGCTCCAAAATGGAAAACTTCTCAGCCTTGAGCGTAGTTTTCCCCGTCTCTTGCTCTCGGAAGGCTGTAAACTCCGATGGTAAATGGCATGGGAGGATACATGCTCTTCTTTCGGTCTGTTAAGATCTTACTTATGGAGATGGTGCCGAAGAGCTGTCTTACGACCTCCTTGTGAATTACAAAATCTGTAACATACCGAGGGAACATAAATGGAGCTTGAGTTCCTCCACTCATCCTGATGTATGTGCCTTCATTGGTGTGATAATAGTCCCCGAATGTTTCAATGATAGGCATTGCATTCTCCGACATACAATCTGGTTCTTCTATAAAAATAAGCTGGTACAATGGCATAATAAATCTCTCGCAAATCATATTATAGTGGTTTGCGTGTTTACTTGCCTATGTACATTGATAAGCCATGAAGAGAGCAGTTTCTTTTGGCTTCCACGAGTAGCCCAAGTCTGGGAACGTATGCTTGCTTAACAGACAGTCAATCAAGTATGACGACATGAAAAACTCTGCCCTCTTTTGGGTTAGTCCTCCCTGGGCCGCTGTCAACTGCGAGGCTAAACTGTCTGAAATTATATCAGCCTAGTTAAAGATGGTGCCATTCATGGCTATATGAAACATCACCGACACCCATCCGATCTTAAACACACTGCCATTAGGCATGCCGAAGAGTCGACTCAAGATCAGCACGATGAGTCTGTAACGAGTCTTTAGGAGGCTGCTTTCGTATTCATTGTTCTGTCTCTTGCTAATCTGCCTTTCGCTTATCGTCATCTTCCGGGCAGATTCTAGGGGGTCCATTGGACGTCTTGCTATCCAATCATCATCTAAACAAGCTCTGTGTGTAGGCAATCTGTAGGCAGTAGCGACATGCTCAGGAGCGAAAGATGCCAGGCCCAACCCATTTTTATCATTCATGAGCCTCGTGTCGGTCCGGATGTGGGGGATTAGCCATCCAATAACTTTGGAACAAGGGAACAATTCGGGACGAGTTGTTTCCTTATGCAAACAAGACCTTCGGATGTTGGCATACACCAGAGCATCCTCTATGGAGGTTGTTGTACTATCCTGAGCCATGATGAACCTGTACAGATCGCCCCATTGAAATTCAGGGGCAGAGCTCCCAGGGGGAACACCAGTGGTAGCTTGCGTGTCAGCAAACATCCTCTCGAGAGAAGTATCTAATAAGATTTCCACATCTGAGTCTGAGTTTCTTTTTTACGCGGCCTTCCTCTTTGTTGACCTTCTATGCATGATAATCCTGCGGTGAGCAAGGTAATGTCAATAAGGAGCATGCATACGTTCATCCAACTACTAAAATGCAAAGTGATGGCAAAATTGACAAAGCTGGCAGTCATGGCAAGATTCATAATATATTATTTTCACATTATGGAGGTTGCTTCAAACAATAATCAATTATATCATCATCTCAGCTATCACTTCACAATTGAAGCATATGTGAAATATTAGAAGCAAACGTCAATAAGCTACACAAATCACAAATCAGACAAATTGAAATAACGCACAAGTGGCTTCTAAATTTCCACACAAACTTACCGGGGAGAAGGCATCGGAACAATAATGGTGCAAAGACGATTGCAAGGATGCGCGGGCCTAAAGATAATTTCTGCGCTAGCGTCAAGAATTATTTATGCACCAAGGCCTAAGCTCTTAAAATGCGCCAGCCTAAAATATTTCATGCGCTATCCTAACATTATCTTTACGCTAAGGCCTAAACATGATTTATGCGCTAAGGCCTAAACATTTAAACGTGGTATTTTCGTGTGCCAATGTTTAAACGAATTTTATGCGCCGACATTTGATAGTGGAGTTTGCGCAAAGATGGGAAAAACTACATAGTTGTTGGCCTTTATGGGTTAAACTTCCGGTCTTGGTTATCAAGTTTCAATGCTGGCTTGGTGGGTTGATTTAACACGTCCCAAAGTAGTTTTGGTCGAGCACTATGGGTCTTATGCCCTCGGCGTGAATAAACGTTGCTCTCCGTTGATCTCTGTGTCTTTTACCCCGGTGTCCATAGAATAAAACTCTTAGCTGCAAGAACAGGAAGAAGCGGGTTTTACGCGCAGAAGTCGCTTGGCAGCGAAAATCGCTTTTTTATGGGGTGTCACGTGAAAGCAGTTTCTATGGGTTTGAGCTTAGAACAGGACTTTGTGCCCATTAAGATACTACCGGGACGACTCAGGGATTGCCAGGATGTGCGAAAACTTACTCAGGACGCCGAGGACATGACAACAGAACAAATTTCATGCTCGCAAGCGAGGACAAAGCTTTCCGGGTTTCGGTTCGCATAGGGCGACTTCGGATTCTCATTTTGGGACCAAGGACGAGACTAATTGTTCTAAGACCTCAAATATCCTTGAAGAGCATGCAAAGAACTTCCTACGATTGAAAATGAACTCATAAAAGAAAGGGGCAAAGAGCCTACCTGTCAGACTGGCAGGGTCCATCGAGGGCGAACGTTCCAAGGCAGGAGATGAATGCTGCAAATGCCTGACGAATAGAAATCCTCGCTCTTGATGAGAATGGCGAACTCTGGTCGCTCGGCGAGTAGAAAATATGTTGAAAACCCCGTTGCACTTGTTTAAATAAGGGTGGCATTTATGTCACATACGTCGAAAGGTTGGCGGATTTAATTTCACGGGGCTCGAGGTTTTTCTGCCATAAAAACGACACATGGCCCTATTAAAGACCCCACCAACTCTACAAAATATATAGAAATAAAATGTTATTGTCTACAGACATATGCGGGAACTGAGGAAAAAGACGTCCAAAAGCTACTTTAACTATATTGCAAGTAGGAGCGGTGGATAATCAACAAATATAAGAAGGATCTAACGTTGTTCTGAATTATGTGCCCTTTGACTTCCACATTTTTTCTTCTTAACATGTTTGTGACTTTGATGTATTTTACCGAGCTTATAAGAACTAGAATCAAGATTTCTAGAAGAGAAAAAAGAGATTCATGATTATGTAATTGGAACTATTTTAAACTCAAATGATGTTACACAAGCTCGTAATGTTGCATTGTTGAAACAACATTGATGGGGGGAACCAAAAGGAACCTCAAAATTTGGACTTTTTCTTATATAATTCAACATATGTTGCTTAACTAACTTGTAAAGTATCACATTTTCTAGCATTGCAAGTATAAGACAAACATTGAATGCACATCACTCATGAGATGTTAAGTTAACTTTTAACATCCAACCAACATCACTTAAGTGACATTCTTAATGTACAACTTAATGTCTCTTAAGTGATGCTTGTTCAACATTTTGTTTCGTCGACTTAAGGTCCTTTAAGGGATGCCAATTCTAGTTTTCATTAGAGGATAAAAACTCTATGGAACATATAAAATTAAATGTTAAAACATGTGGAATATTCAACGCATCTTTATAGATGTTTAATTGGCATTGGTCAATTTACTGGTTGACATTTACTTAATGCAAAAAAGCATCAAACTAGCATCAAATTTTCACCCCAAATGTTGTAGTTTTTTATAAGTTTGCATTAAAATGAATCAGGCTCACTCGATTATAATTAAGGAACAATGTTTATGATTTGTAATAAGACTTTAATAGCTAAATGTCCATGCGAAGTGATAATGATCATTATTTCAGGCATAAATGATTTTATTTGAAAATGTGTACATTGAAAGTAGAAGAAATCCATAAATAGTGGAGTCCTAAAAGGATATTATGATATTCCACACATTTCCCCCAAACCTTTGGAGGACTAAGTTACTGGTGTGAGTGGCATGTGACTCATCTAGATCTAATATGCATACACCTTTATTTCCTTGTACCTTGTGGGATATGATTGCTAGTATGTCATGATGCACATGTTTTCTATTACAAGGAAATGAAATATTAATGATGGGCTCAAAGCTATAAACATAGATTTCACAATACAAACAAGGATCAAGGTAACATTCTAAGAAATGACAAAAGCAAAAAATAGCCAAATATAAATGAATGTGAAATATTTTAAAATTCTATAATTAAAAATAGAATAAAAGTCATTCAAACAATATCCTTTTTGAAATAATATTTAAATTACAATTTAAATTTAAAAAAATCACAACTCACATGAATCAAAATTCTATTCATTTTATAACTATAACAAAGAAAGTTTTGACCATCCTTTAATCCATCCAAAATCTTTTAAAAACTATAAATATATAAAAAAATCAATTAAAACTTTCCTATGATATAACCTTTTAATTCCTTCATAGTTTTCAAAATTTACCAAAAAAAATGTGGTCAAATGCTTAAGAAAAATCCCCTTGGTCTTAATCCTTACATGGTGAGTTCTCTAATCACATGTCATCGTTACAATATAATGTTCCAAACTTACCCTGTGATGGTTTAAACATAAGTTGACGGTATGAAACCGTCACATTTGATGGCATGATCGAGTGGTTGGAAAGATTTGAGTGCAAAGTCAATCACTCCCCATGGCTCAAACATGATTTGATTGTATGGTCATGTTTGAAAAGACTTGAGTGCAAAGTAAATGTTAAAATCACCAATACAATATATATGAAGTTTATGTAATGGCACCATTGTTACCCTCTAATGACTCTAACTTACTATGTAATGACTCAAACGTAATTTGATTACTCATGTTAAAATCATCGATACATTTTATATAATGGCATTATAGTTACCATATAATGATTGAAATTTACTATATAATGACTCAAACATAATTTGATTGTACAATAGAGTGATTGGAAAAATTCTAGTGAAAAGTTAATTACCTTTTTCTCAAATTACACATGTTAAAATTATTTATACATTTTATTCCAAACAATGTTTTTTGGTTAATGTTTGACTAGCACAATCACTTAACTTATGGTTGGTGGATGATAGGTCACAATTTAAGTGTCTGGAACAAGTTATATGTTATTTGTTCTCCATGAGTACTTGTAATCACCCGTTATCATCCGCCTTTTTTTAGTTTAATGGGAACTGCCCAATTTCCATCCATCAAATACTAGTTATGAATGCATCAACTACCAATATACATTTTAAAACAATGGCCAGTTAAACCAATAAGAAATCAAAAGGATTGACAGAAGATAAAATCTACCCTGAACTGTAATGGTTTCCCACAGATATAATATAAAGCAATATCTATTGTACTGTAATGGTTTCTGCCTAATTCGAATTACAATAGAGACATCTAACAACTAACCAATTCTCCTCCACGAATGAAGGGATTTATGTTTCTAGAAAAACAACCTCCCACTATTATTCAACAAACTACCTAATCTGGCTTGATCTCCTCGCAGGGAGTATCAAAATGCCACTTATCCCTATTTTCCCTCAACACTGACAGCAAATCAACTCTGTCTACATATTCAGCAATTAATAAACATTAATAAACAAATTTCTTCGAATTCTAGGATTGTATGTCCTTTGTCAAGCCACAACATGTGACCCACCTACCACATTGTTGGCTTTGTCATGATGCTCCTACATCAGACTCCCAAGGTGGAAAAGATTCATGAAATCATGTTCATGTCTCTTCAATCTTCATCTGCCTGGATTCCCAATTTTGTGTTGTAACTCTCCCCTACCTTTACTATCACCATACTTCAGTGTTGATCTCAGCTCAGCTGGCTTCCACACTTTATGTTGCAATCTGCCATTGCATTCACCTGTAACCTCTTCTTTAGTCAATGAACTGAAACCATTGACCTTCTTTCTCTGTCTTCTATACATTCTCTTGGAATGCTTCAACATGCGTCTCCATAACTTTTCAACCTCTTTGTCCAAATCTAGATATTCACCTTTAAGCTACTGACTGCTTACTTCTACCACCCTTACATCCTTAATGTCCTTGAAGACATATCCCTCTGCAATGTTCAGTTGCCGCTCCTGTACTTCAACTTTACTTCCAAGAAGTAACTCTAATTTCTTGATTGTAGTATCATATTCACGCTTTCCTTCCTTTGTACCAGCAAACTTATCATGAGTTTGAAAACTAACATATGTATCTATCCCTATCAAAGTTTGAGACACTTCTCTGTCACCAACTACAATCTCACTTCCATCCTCAGATTCCTCTAACAAATGCTTCAGCAACTCAACTTTCCTTTGACATCTTTTGAATACTTCATCTGCTATCTCATCAATACTATGTTGCTTGAGATCTCTTACCTTTTCCACTTCATACATTTCACTAACCTTTTTGTCTTTCAAGGCAATATCTGCATACTGTAAACATAATACAACTCCACCTTTATGAGACATCCTGGTCTCATTCCTTTTCACTTCATCCTCCTGGTCATCTCTAGAACCACTTATTTCATCAATAACATTCTTAATAACTTAGTCTCTTCATCCCCCACAACTGTCACTTGTTGGCCTTGAGATCCAACTTCATGTCTAAGAAGAAAACTATTCACTACCTTCTTGACTGCAACACCATGCTCATCTTCTTCTTCTTCAACAACCTTACACTTTTGTTTCATCAACATCTGATTGTCATCCTCTTGAGAGCTTATTACTCTATCACTTCCCTCAGTATTGTCTTCTGATACAATCTTCTCCTTCTCATTCCTGGTATCATTGTCCTTCATGACAATTTCACCACCTTTTTCTAGCTCCAGCTTGGCATCTTGGGTTTGTACTCTCTGAGTATTTAATTTCATTTCCAGAAATTTCATCTCATTGCATAAACTTATCAATTCACTTGGAATGGTTTCTGGAAACTCTGCACAATCCTCACTATTTTCATCACCTACTAGCCAGTCATTTAAATATTGTGTCTCTTCTACTTGAGGTCCCTTATCCACAATCCTCATACAACCTTCTCCATCCTCTGTAACAATTGTTAGCAGTTGTTCTTTACCTTGACTATCATCAAGGTTAACAGTCCTGAGTGATTGTCCATCATTTGCACAATCTTCCATAGCAATATTCAGGAACTACTTCTCTTCATTGCATCCTACATTCATACACAAATTACTATGAGGTTTTGTGACCTCATCTACTGTCTAAATCATCAAATCCTCAGGCTGATCTGAACTAGTCCAAAGACTCAAAAAGTCAGCAATGACTCCTTCTTCAGCTTGTATGTCTGCTCCAACTTCTTCATCAAAGAATATTTCTGATTCGAGTTCACCATTATGAGCTTTCATTTCCAGCTCAGCTACTTTCAGCTCCTCCTTTACTCTGGCATACAACCTTTGCTTCAACTTTACCTATAGTAAGCTCCAACTTTACCTACAGTAAGCTCCAACTTACTGTCTTCTTCTTTAATTCCCAACCAAACCATTGGTCTTTTCCTTGTTCTTCTAGCACCCTCATCATCATTGTCACTCTTGCTTTCATCTCAGCAAGCTCTTCCTCAAATGTCTTTTGATGCATCTTCTCTTTTATGCCAACAACTTTGACATCTTCCTTCATTCCACTGTAATTCTTCTCCGAATATCTTATATGACTAGGGATAGTCATCTTCTTTTCTGGGTTTAAGACAGTGTCAGATGACTGTCTATCATCTCTTATGCTTTAGCAACCTCCAACCACACACCAGTCATTAATTTTAAAATCATAAGGCCTTATAGCCTCTTCTGTTGTTTCAGACATTAGCTCCCTCAACTTATTTTCATCCTCTAGAGGATTCATGAGACCATCGACTAGTTCCATGTCTTCATCATCATCACTACTCTCCCCGAGAATAGGTCCTTGTTCAGGTTCACATAAGTAACCTTCTTCCCCATCACATATCTTGTGCTGCAACTCAACTCTTTGGAGTTCTTCCTTTGGCTGTACACTTGTCTTGTGTCTCAGCCTGCTCTGCAAAAAACTCCACTTGACTCTTTTCTTCTGAAGAATCCAACCATATCTATGGTCTTCTTCACTTTTTTGTTGCAGCTCCATTATTATATTCAGTTGTACTTTAATCTCATTAAATTCTCTATCAAATTCCTCATCACTCATCCTCTTCTTTATACCAATGACCCTGGCATCTTCTTTCACTCCCTTGTGGCTTCCCTTTGAACCCTTTACATGACTATCAGCAATCATCTTCTTCTCGACAGTCATCTGCTTCTCCTTCTTCATGAGTTGCACTAAGGCCTGTGCCATAGCAAGTCTTTTCCACCCTGCTACAAATGCCTAATCAAACTTCTACTAAGTTCAATCTTTTGGCACCACTGGTTCTGTTCACTTAGAACCGTCTGACCATTTTATTTGCTCTTTCCGGGCTTTCCTCTTGCAATCACCTTCTTTGTTCTTTTTCTGTTCCAACAGAAGTCACAACACTTTTGTTGTGCAGGGTTCTACCACCACAACTTCTCTAATAGAGAGTCTCCTTACTTTCTATATCACAACTAACAAGTTGCAACCTTCTGCATATTGAATAACCTCAATAGAAAGACTAATAAACTTACCACTTCTTCAATTGATTCTTCAACTCTGTATCTTTAGAATTTGATTGAGTTGTCCTCCTTTTGCTTGCAAATTTCTTACTGCAGAGCTCCTCACAGGTTCTTTTACTTTTTCATAAATTAAAACCCGATCTGCTCTTTTAAAGGCTATTGATGTTTTGCTCACATCATACAGAATCCACTTAATTCTGTCACTAACCTTTTCTCTACAAACTTCATTTACTTCTCAAGAAGAAACTTGAAACTCTTCACTACTAATCATCTCCAAATAAAATGTTGGTCTAGCTCTACTATTGCAGTCCCCCACTATTCTTCCTCATCCCAAGAACACTTTTCCTCTATTTTTCTTTTAAAACCAAGTCCATTCTACTTTACTCACAAATTAGTCTTCCTTGCCTACAGATTTCAATCCATGCAATTGTCAATCCTCTATTTCAATGTAAATTGAAGATAATCGTATTTGCCTCAATCAGATTTCCAAACTAGAACTGCTGTAAGTTTTGAACATCATCATTCCAAAAAGAAAACAATTCTTGTTCTGACTTCTTTTCCCCAAAGAGCATACTCGCTCTGATACCAAAATTGATGGCAATCCATCCAGCGATATCCTATCAAGTGTTGCCATTGCACTGCCAAAACCCTATTATCCTCCAAGCAATTCTGACTGTGATATGCTTTCGGGACCTTCGATCTCACTTGGCACAATATAAAAATGTGGTCTCAGCCGTTCAATCTTAATCTACACAATAATACGACTGTGTATCAATGATCACACACACAACAAACCTTGAATTCTATAATAACACGTTGATGGCTCAACAAGAAGGGACCCAACCCTTTGGTTTCCAGAATCTCTATGGGAAGTATGTTAATGCATCAAACAAATTCAAAGCGTCCTTCTCGTCGCATTCCCAACAAACCATTAAGCCATACGCTATTTTGAAACAATATCAATTTTAGACTATCGATATGTGAGGAATTTATTCAGGCGCAGGGCAGAGATCGATTCACATAACCAAACGACCTCAAGTATGATACTCGGTCTGCAACTATTCATAATATTCTATTATGCATATAGAGGTTATATGCATAATAGAATATAACCTATTCATTCACACAAAGATTCATTCACACAGAACTCAGGTTCTTCCTTCACGCACAACTCAATTTGATAAAATCGTAGCCTATTTCAATTCCAATGCATAATAACACTTAAAACACATAGCACTTGCCAATTTCATTAACTTTCAGAAGGAATTCACACAAAGCTCTCTCTCTGTCTCCCTCACTCTCCTACTCTATCTCAGGCCATTTCCCGGACCTCTCGAGACCTCCTATCCTCCTATCTGCCTAATTCGAATTACAATAGAGACATCTAACAACTAACCAACTCTCCTCCACGAATGAAGGGAATTATGTTTCTAGAAAAACAACCTCCCACTATTATTCAACAAACTACCTAATCTAGCTTGATCTCCTCGCAGGGAGTATCAAAATGCCATTTATCCCTATTTTCCCTCAACACTGACAGCAAATCAACTCTGTCTACATATTCGACAATTAATAAAAACATTAATAAACAAATTTCTTCAAACTCTAGGATTGTCTGTCCCTTTATCAAGCCACAACATGTGACCCGCCTGTCACATTGTTGGCTTTGTCATGATGCTCCTGCATCAGTTAGTGAAGGAGAGATGTATATAAATAATTTGTAACCCAAGCATCTAAATTCAGTTTCAGTCAAAAAAATAATTTTTAGTTTGTACACAAAATTTCCAGGGAATGATAAGCATGTTTTTCATAATAGAAAAAGATGGTTGCATGGTGTTGGGTTAGGCTTATTCACAGGTTTCCATAGTGTTAGTCACATTCACATAGTATTGATGTGTAAGAAATATCGAAGTTTGTGAAAGATTTAATACCTTCCAAACAGATTAAAAAGGTCGTATCACTAAGTAGGCTACACCTGGAGATTGTGGGGACTTATATATCCAAAAGTGTTTTCACCTAAAGTGTAGCGAGAATTTAAATAGTAGATTAAATAAATGTAATATGTAATGAGAGGATCGATAAAGTATACAGAGAGAAGAATAAGAGTAACCATGTCATGCCAATAAGACTCCGTGGAGTATATGAAAGTAACAAAAATATACAGGAGTTTCATAAAAAGTATTTGGTATAAATCATATAATAGAGTTAATAAAAAGCCTCCTTTCAACTTCAAACCGACGAAAATATATAGCATTTATAGCAAATGTTAGGAGTTATCCGTGTATTCAATTTGTTTAAGCTACTGCGTCTCTGATATAAAAGTTGTAAGAGATCACACGCTTCTTGCAAGTCTTATTTTTCTAGTGTATCAATCCTAAAGTACCTAAAGTTAGAAGGATATTGAAGATATAAGGGTTTCTGTTTATTTTTTAGGACTTAATGCAACATGCGTTCATGATCCTTTTACAATTTCCTCAGTGATTAGGCACTGGATCAGGTCATCCCAAACCTGAAAAGTAAAAAAGAGATGGTTAATAACCAATAAGGTAGATGTTAGCTCATGAGTCTTGCTAATATAAGAGAAAGTAGCACAAAAGTTATATTTAACCACTACACGTTCCTTAGTTTGTATTGCAAATTCTTAATGCACGTACCATGTGCTAGCGTTCAACCCTAAAGTATGCAAAAATTTATGTACCCAGTATTCCAACGGAAGAACTTTTCTCCACCCACTTAGATAAAAAGTTTCAATATGAATAGAGGGGCTTCTCTTACCTTCGCATTGTTTCACAAACGTCATTACCTCCCCATGTGTTTAAGACAGATCCTGACACTCAAACTCGGGAAGGAAAAAATTTGATGTAGCATGGCTAGATGGACTACAACCCATGTAGTATGGTCCTCCTTGTGTGTTTCCCACAAGCGAGCAGGCGTACCTTCAGAACTACATATAAAGCAGGTACATGCTGCTCTTCCACAACTTGGTACTACATTCTATCCAAGTATTCTTCCACATTACCCGTCCCATCATAGATAGGGGGGTCCCACAAATCCGATATTATCCATCGAATAGTCTTGAATGAGGCACATCTTCTAATAGACAACTGATGGTTGCAATCCTACCAATTATTTATTGTTTATTTTAAATTAATATATCAAAGAATGGATGCTCCTCCAGCTAACTGAGCCATTTGTAGTAGGGTTAATGCAATCCTCAAACCTGCCTATTGTCAGATTGTAGATCTAATCTAGCATGGTATCCTTCAAAGCATCTTCGGATGGTTCAATATACCATGTCCCTTGATAAGAAAATCACTTGGAAGAGCATTTTATCCAACAGTTGTGGACCACATCAAGAACGAAAGAGTTGGTTTGCACCCACAAGGGAACGAAAGAGCATTTATTTTAAATTAATATATCAAAGAATGGATGCTCCTCCAGCTAACCGAGCCATTTGTAGTAGGGTTAATGCAATCCTCAAACCTGCCTATTGTCAGATTGTAGATCTAATCTAGCATGGTATCCTTCAAAGCATCTTCAGATGGTTCAATATACCATGTCCCTTGATAAGAAAAGCACTTGGAAGAGCATTTTATCCAACAGTTGTGGACCACATCAAGAACGAAAGAGTTGGTTTGCACCCACAAGGGAACTACTACAACGTAGTGGAAACAAATTAGTTATTTATGATTTTGTTGTTTAGCTTCTGCTCGTTAATAATTTGTTATTATCTAGTCAATGGTTGTTTTGCTTAAAGTTTATTAGTCTTTTTTGTTTGCTGCTCACTAAGAGATAATTTATTATGAGTTTGATTGAGTTTTTCTTTAGTGGATACTTTTCGTAACATGCCCATGACAGTGGTTGTGTTTGTTGTTATCAATTAGACTCTAAATGCAGCCATGTCTATGAATAGCCTAAGTTTTATTGTTGGAGGTGGTCAAATATTATTACCAGGTTATCATGTAGTGTCATTTTTTTCTATGGGGGACATCAAGCCCAATTGCGCAACCAAGACCTCTAGAACTAACTCTAATCCCTAGCTTACAAGCTTAAATAGCAGGTTAAGGTCAGGTGACTGAGTCTACCCAATGGTGGATGCTTCTGCTTAATGGTTGGTGTTAAGAGGATTCCTAACGGCACTGGTTCCTTTGCGACATTATCTAGAGCGCACAGAGGACCAAAAATGTTGTTCATTTGGTGGAGTTTCTAGAAACTCTACATGGGAGAGCCTTGCAATGTACATGAAATGCAAGCAAATTGCTCATTCCAGTCTAGATATGACTCTAGGTCAAATATGGAAATACTTAATTAAATAATTTTATAATTTGAAGTCCGAAGAACAAAGCATTGTTGAAATGAAAGAGATCAAGGAAAGAGTTGTAGAATCAGTTTGGCATTGCAATCAATGGTTTTGAGATTTGATGAGCCATCTAAGCTATACTATCCAATATGTTCATCATGAATAATGGTTTATTTATGTTTTGTTACCATATATATGTACTCCTCTACTACAGTAGAGGCTTTAGTAATCATTGAGAGGCATTATAGTTTTCTATGAGATTGGAGTCTATCGATGGTTAAGCGGATGCATTGATTCTAGGATTAGCACATAGCATCACATAGTTCCAATGCCATCTCACAGCTCTGTCTGAACAAAATCGTGAGTTGGAAAAGTGTAAGCAGATTGGGGGAGAAGCAGTTTGGTGCACACTCTGCAAAATAAAAGGCCGCCCATGGAATAATGACTGCCCCATGGTGCAAAGGTATACCGCTGCTATTGCTAACCCATTTCTAATAAAAGTGGAAGCGGGATTTTGTCTACTTTGGTGAAACCCAGGACATAACCACTATTATTGTCCCCTGCTATATAAGTACAACAAAATGCAAGATGTGCTACATTATAACTTATGTTGAGTGAATACACACCATAAGGACAATTGTCGAGCCTTGTAAGTATTGGAATAAAGGTTTTATAATAAGATTTTTGTGGTGGAATCAATAGCAGGTGGAAACAAAGGCCCGAACCATAACTAGGATAATCGAAGACCACAAAACGATGGAAATCGAGTGTCGTGGAGGTGCTACAATTGCAATGAGGTGGACCACATTGCATAGAACTTCCCGTAATCTCGTCAACCATGATGTGGACATTGCAGGAATACAGGGAACAATACAGACGAATGTCCAGAGCTATTGAGAAATAGGAAGCATGCTAACAGTTATTTTCATTACCCTTCTTATTTCAGAAGGAATGGTTAAATTAATTGATCATTTCAATATCAAATCAAGAAACATAAGTCATTGTGAGATACCCTGCACTGTATGTGCAGGCCTCAGGTCTCTTATACAGTTGGTTTCTATAATGATTCTAATAAAGGAAATAACGTTGCGGAAAAGTTAACACACCACACTTGCAAAAAAGTAAACACACTCGCAGGAATTAAAATAATGCACACAACAAAAAGTGAAAGAATTGAAATGCATCTATTCAACTCCTACTCTAATGGGTCATGGATATCTCCTTGTGCAAGAAAGAACGCCCCCAGCTTCTTCCCATAGCTATGGACAAATCTTCCAATACCTTGGAAAGCCAAACAAAATAAAGTGAACGCCCCTATCTCTCCAGGAGCAATCAACCAACACACAGGTGTCCACCTACTAGCCAAATTATATATAAGGAGGACATGAATACCAGTTCCCCATTCATCCCAGAATTCAAATATTTTGACCTGGAATAATAATATCGCTTGACCAATCTTGCACATTTTGATACGCATCCAAGAGGGTAAGCGTGCACATGATGTTATGTATAAGGAGAGCACTTGATCAACATAAGGGCCTACTGTACTGCCATCTATAAATGTTGCAAAAAGGGCCAAACATCACTATTACTAAACACCCATGACGACATTGTCCAATCCTTCATTCTTACATCCAATCTCCATCGGCTTATAAGTTTTATGCGGTGGATGTCTAGTGCTCTCCCAATAGTGGATAAAGAGTTGGGAAGCTATTAAATAGAAGGAAGAACCATTATCAAGATCTTCTTCAACAATTATTATATATAAATATGTGATGAGAGGATAATGTGTACTACCAGCTATGCCAGAATACTGTATGCGATAAATAATTTTTGCTTTATGCGTCTCTTACTAGTATTATTTAAGGGTGGGTAGCCTTATTATTTAAGTAAAGGGCTGGGCCAAAACTCTATGTAAGGCAAGGAAAAACGAAAAATATATGTAACGATACCCTTAAATAGTTGGGGATTTATTCACCTACTGTAAGAGAGGTTTAGTTATAATTAAACCATACGTAATACAAATTGTGTGCTTCAATGAAGTTCTTGTCGAGACGTTTTAAGCAACCTTAATGCATATTTTTTCTACTATTATTAATTTCCCCACACACACAAATAAGTAAATCATATTACTATGTAGCGGACCCAACTATTCATAGACAACGCACCCGTACAGTGATTTATGTGAACATAGGAATTGGTAGGGGATCGTAACCTAACTATAAAATATAATGAGGGGGATCTCATGGCATGAAGGGGATATTCGGTACCCTTGTATGAATAAACCTTTCATTTTTTCATATGCATAGAGTTTGGGACTCGAGATACAAGGGAATTCTTGAAAGCAAATGGATTTGATCGGGAAACCCCTTTGGATTTTATGCAGAAACCTCACTCCAGACCATTTTTAGGATTATTTTTAACCCAAGCGAAGAACCTTGGTGATCTTACTCATATATGTTAGATCTTCTTGATACACGTTAGATATTTATATACGTCATATGGATATAGAAATATTCTTCAGAACCTTTGAATTTAGTACTCAATATGGAGTTGGGATTCGAGAGATGAACGAACGATGAATTGACTGCTACCCAATTGATTAAATTGAGAAAGCTACACCTATATACCTTCTTCTTACGGGCTTCGTTCGAGATACTTACAGTTACTAGGTTATATACGTTATAGTCGAATTTAAGTTCAAACAAGTCGATACATGCTGACTTAAAGAATGTTCAGGCCATCCCCTGAGAGGAGGACAAGGTTGAGTGAGACAGACATACCCTTTATGATTTCCCTGGTTTCCATGGAAGGCACTAACTCCACCTGTATAAAAATACCAAATGTTCCATTAATATCTTCTTTTGGTCTGAATGGTATCAATCCTCAGTCAATTCTAGTATATGTTAAAAGGGGAACATTATAGTGACCAGCTCCCGTAGTGAATCGTTGGGGTTACCTGCCTTGAGTTACTAGCTCTTGCAACTACTCTTGCTACTGCTAAGGTCTGGTGGGGAAGATTGGGTGGGGGCACTAGTTGGTCTAGGTGCTAGTCGAGAATCCAAGCAATTGTTCTCCTACTTATTGGGTCAACGCCGAATACCCTTCAATGCACTTACTAGAAGCTCTCTTTGGTCGCACAATACCACTATAGTCTATGAAATGTTCTATTTAACAGCTTCGCCTCACATCGAAAAGCGGAGCAACATACTTTCTTTATTTTATTATATAAGTTATAAAAACCAATATGCATCTCCTAAATTATCTTCCCTCAAACCTTACACAGGTTGGAAGAAAAGGGCTAGAGCCCCACCCAATCACTAAAACTATTCCCCATCACTGTAGCACTTATAACAGTTAAGCATTAAGGATCTTATATAACGGCTGGGTCATTTTCTACATGTTGTACTCAACATTTCATGGAAATGTTTCACATAAGAAACCATTCTATTGACCAATGTAGGCTGCTCCCTCCACTTTACAAACAATAACACTAAAAGGTTACTTTCTCAATATAATAGCATCAAGCTAATTCTAGTAAGAAAGTTTACTTTCTCAATAGATACCAAAAAGATAATTAGTGACAAAAATGCCTTTAGGCCATCCAAGTGTTACTTTCTCAATATAATATGGGTGGCAAGTGAACATACATATAAGTTGTACAACGATGTTTAGAAATTTTAGAGGTGGAGGATAAATCGTATCTTTTGATTACAATGACAAGTTCTCAATTAGATATAGTGCAAGGATGCTAGGGATAAAAATGTGAGAAGGGCGGGTCAAGTTCAAGAATTAGCTATTACTAAGATTATACTTAATGATTGTCTTTGAAAACCCACCTACAGTTGTATCTCCTCCTATATTGTTAGTTTGATTAAGTAACACAATATGTGTATGGTTTTGCCTTTCGGTGATAAATAAATTTGTATATTTTCTTCTTATTAAACTTATGATGTAGTTCCTTATATACTTGATCCTAGATATTCATTTATCCTCCTGGATACTAACAATGGATATAATCTTAGTTCTTGTACGTGACTTAGCAAGTTACATTACCACAAGAACCATTCAATATCTCGTATATTATTATGCAACATTATCTTTGTGACAACAACGAAAGACCACCTTATCAATCTCTTTGTGCTTTATTTATCATTGCAGTCTTTAAAACTCTTTGCTACATCGTCGTCAAGATTATTTTCCAAAAAAAATACTATGAATTAGCCTAAAAAAATGCTTAAAAGAGTGTTGTGAAGTGGCAAGGACTCAAATTATGTGGCTTAGGAAAAATTGAACAGAAAGAATATGTGCACTATAATCAATCATAGTTGATAGAGATCATAGTTCCAACATTTTTTTCAGCCTGCCTTGAAAAGGATAACCATAGGGAAATGTTATCCCTTTTTAGTTTTGGTGTTATCCTGGTCCAGAAGATTATTAAAACAAATCACAATTGATTATCTGAGTGCGTGAAAGAGAAGGTCAGGTCACTTACCTTAGCATATCAATGATGGTATTAGCAAAAAATATATAAACCATCATGTACGTTTATACTCTCCCTCTTCAACTTTTCTTAGCACAAACGAGAGATTTCAACTGTATAAGACCCTCGAAATGCTGAATCACATTCCTGAAAACATTTAAGTTTAGGGTAGGATCCATTAAGCTGGATAGGCTGGTTAGATGGTTAGTATACTCATAAGGTTGGATTATGGGTTCCAAGTGAACCTCTTACATCGGGATTACTTCTTACACTCATAATCCTCTATTTCTTTATGACATGTTTTAGACATGACACAAGATACACAAAATTTTAGAACTTCAAGCTTCAAAGGATGATACCAAGACTAGGCTACTCAATGCTCAATAACGTGCATCCTCTAGACTCTTGACAAGATATTCTTCAGGTACTTGACACTCTCAAGCTCTAGATTCTCTACAAGGGCTACAGTTGTAGGCAACTCCCTTGAACTTGACAAGAAAGGAGTCGAATGGTATTGTGAATGTACCACATTTTTAGTATTTGATTAAGTTAGCTTATTTTCACTAAATGAATACAAAGCCCCCGATGTGCCAAATTTGAATCACCCACCTCAAGATTTGGCAAATTGACACTATGAATGATGGATGTCCCTTGTTCTGTATCATAAAGCTTCTTTACAAAAGTGATGAATTCATCATGTTGAACATGTTCATCAACTTTTATCTTAAAAGACCTATGCACGGTAATGAAACAAAACATATGGAATTATTTGTTTGCAAGATGTTTCTTTTGTGTTGGAATACACTTAAAGGTTGATCTTACGATCTTATCACACAATTGGCTACAGATTAATTACCTCATATTTCCTACCTATAGACAGTTACAATAGAAAAAAGCTAGACCATGGCTCAACAACCATATCAATTAGACACCGCAAGTTACAGATTTGCTATGTATAATCAAGTTACAATAGGACATTGAATTATTACCCAAGATTGGAAACCCTAGGCAATTGGTATGCTTCCATCCATGTCCACATCACATCTAGGAGGAGTTTTTCCTATTCTTGAAAGATCTCAGATATCTAGATAGAAGGTGAACCAACTGATAACTAGAACTGCAAGTTGAGTGCTTATTTTAAAACTAGTCAAGATACCTAGACTTTATTATTGGAATACTAACCAAAGTCAACATCTTAGTAAGAGACCAAGTGCCTCAGTCCTAGACTGACTCATCTTCCTAGTAACTGACCAGTTGACTCAGGCCCAAGTTGAATCATTTTCCTACTAACTGACCAGGTGCCTCCATTCTCCCAAAGAATGAATCTCGATGCTACTAAAAAATCATCACTCCCTCTCAGCGAGAGAGGCATTCTTTGCAATACCAAGCTTGTCTCGAAAGTACACAAACTTTGTCAAGGATAGAATCTTGGTCATCACATCTGCTATCTGCTCATCTGTACAAATGTACTGAAGTATAGACCCATATAACTCCGATTCTATAAAGCGTCGTCAGAGATCAAATCCCTTGAGGTGCAAACCCATAATATTTTGTTTACTTCTTATGTTTTTAGTTTTTATGTTGGCTATAATATATTTTTTTACATCTTTTTTTTTACTTTTTTATTTTATGTTGGCTATAATATTACGTTTCTACTTTTCATATCTGCTATAATTTTTTTTTTACTTACTTCGTTTCTAACTTCTTTATTTTATGTGGACTATGATATTTGGGATAAACAGACACATCCCCAGACCCGGGGTATGGAAATGCGCCTCTTGGCGCAACAACTCACCTAGTAAATGTGACAGGCTTGTCTGAAACAAATCTTGAACCATAGTCAACCCTAGCCATCCAAGCCTACCAAGCCATGCCCTTATGAGACAAGATGAGCCAACATAGCTTATATCTCATTTTTCTTGCCAATTTGGTGTTCCGCAGTGTAACAAGATAAGTTGAGATGAGATTATTTGACCAAGACAGGCAAAGGAAAAATGAGAAGATATGGTGAATTGAGACAAGCGATAAACTTAGTCCAACAAAATTGCATTGATAAAAGGAGATATATTTTAGATATTGCCAAACCAAGTGGAAATCATTCCTTTTACAAGTTTGTGAAGAAAAAATGTGAGAGCCTTCCAACTAAAACCTCTAACTAGATATTCTTGCAATTTGACACCAATTCCTATTCTCAAAAGAAAGTGGGTGGATAGAGCTTGGGTTGGATTGGAATGAGATTCGATTAAAAACCCATTATCCACACCGTAAACTTTGTCAATTTAAATACTTACTTTAATGTATAAGTGTTAATCTCCTTCGTCCTCTTTCTATAATAATATTTCATTTTACACTACCATGGACACCTTGGGCATGTAAATGTTCAATGAAAATAACTCGCGTGGCCCTTTCCCTATTGTGACAAGGAGGCAGTGTATATCTTGTAATCCATAATTGGTCAACCCACTATTAGTTCGTGCTTTGACCAAAAAATTATCGCGATTGCCCTTAGTTTCACATTGTGTAAATTTTCTATTATTTTTAGGAAATATTAAATACCATTTAACTGTGACTTAATTGGATAATAAGATGAAAGTGTTATTGCCTAAGCACGGCGTAAATCTTGGAGTTAGAAAAGGTGTTTAATACACCAATTGACCTTCTCATGCCCTCCTGCCAGCCCGCCACCGCCCCTGTCTGCATCATAGCAGCTGCACCGCCTCTGTCACCACCTCTCCATGGTTACCGCGCGGAGACATTACATTTAAACCAACATTTATGACAATGTCTTTGGGGACTTCAACAACAACTTGATAGTCCAATATTAATTTGTGGTATATTAATTACGAGAGAATCTGATAGTAATATTGTATTAAGATACAAGATAATATCATGTTGAAAAACAATGAAAAAAAGATACAAGATAATAATATGTGAACTATATAGAAAACTTAACATTACAGTATAGTGGGATTGTAGATAGCCTTCACCACCGTCAACAAATCGACCGATTTAACCGCGCACATCTTTCACTGACAACACCAGCCATTGCCTTCAGAGACAACGGAAAACTTTATGGCCTTCGGTGCCAACTGGAAATGGATTTCACTGCCATCTGCCTTCACAATCCTGCCATCTGCTTTCACAATCTTGTGATATAGTCATCAGCTTAGCTCCAAAGGCATAGAAACTCCAGTGAGATCGGCACGGCGTGGAAGCTCACACCTGTGAGAAAATTTTAGAGCAGAGAAGGAAGAAAGCAGGCAGGAATTTTAGAGTACGATAAGGGTCAGGCAGGAATTTTAGAGTACGATAAGGGGTTGAAATTTGCATCGGTGGAGAAATTTAGCCTTCTTTCTACCCAGATAGCGGTTTTGGAGAGGTTTTCTGTGAAAATAGTGGCAGCGGGGGAGGAATTTGGAGTTTTTTCTATCCAAATGGTCGCTTCAGAAAGGCTTTTGTGAAAAAAGCGGTGGCGGTGGAGGAATTTGGAGTTCTTTTTGTGCAAATGGCCTTTTCAGAGATGCTTTTGTGAAAATAGCGGTCGCTGACGAGGAATTTGGAGTCCTCTCTGTCCAAATGGTTGTTTCAGAGTGTTTTTTTGTAAATATGGCGGTCGCCGAGGAGCAATTTAGACTTCTTTCGGCAAAACAACGGTATATTGTTTTTTGTAAAGGGCTAATTTTGGGGGAAGAAGTGCTGAATTCCGGTTCTTTTGTGGAGCAAGTGAATTTGCGGTAAAGAATCGGCGGAGCTCGGCTGAATTCGATGGTTTAAGGGTTAGGCCTACATGTATGTTTCTTACACGGTGATAATATTTCCCTTCTCCAGGAAGGTTCTATAGTGTTATTTTTTTCTCTTACATTGTATACACGTGCTAGTAAAATTCTTAATCCTTAGCATACTTAAATGATTTGATATAAAAATTCTAAAAGTTGTGTTTTCTTGTGTTTTTCAGGCAACGAGGGAGCACAAATGTAGTGGCTGGAATGATTAAAACACTTGCACAAGTGGTCACTAATCTACAGGTAGAGCCCTATACTGCTGTCTGACAGTTTATGGAACATTTTCTTTATATTGCCAAATTTACTACTTATGATACACTGTTACCAGTTGAATCCCATTGACAATCTTGTCCCTTCCTGAGCATGTCTGAAATATGCTTAGTTATACCAGCAAAGTTAGGAACAAAATGTCGTAAAAAAATGATCCTACCAAAGAAAGACTGAATAGACTTCTTACTCTGAGACAGTGGTATCTGCTGGATGGCCTCGACTCTGGCTAGATCGATGCACGCTCTATCCTTGCCCATGGGCCATGATATGACCCAATAAATTGCCCTGTGTAACACTTAATGCTGATTTTTAGGGTTCATGTAAATCCCAAATTCTCTATGCCGTTCAAAAACCTTTCTCAAATGTGCAACATGATCACCCCAGTTTTTAGGAAATACTTTGAGATCATCCTGGTAAATGGAAATGATTTTGTCGATCAATCTTTAAATGCAAAGTCCATCACCCTCTGTAAAGTTGCTCCGACATTAATGTGTTCAGAAGGCGTCTAAATATAAGAGAATGTGCCCCATGGTGTTGGGAATGTGGTCTTATGTTGTCCTCCTTGGCCACCAATACATCGTTACAACTTATAACTTGAAAATCCGTCAAGCATGGACAACATCTGCGAACCTGTAACTCTCTGTAGCTACAAATCCATGTTAGGAAAAGGATAGTTATTTTTTAATGAAACAACATTATGATTACGAAAGTCAATGCAAATATTAATCTCGCCATTATTTTTGTGCATAACATTTGTGACCCAATTAGAATACCTGTTAGATGTGAGGATGTGTGCATCTTTTAACTTTTGAATTTCTTTCTCTAAGATTGGTGCCAACTTGGGGTTCATTGCTTTCAACTTCTAAGGAAAATGCTTCACCCCCTTTTAAAGAAGGATTATATATTGAAAAATATCTGAACTGTATGCTTTCAACTCGTCATAAGTCTAGGAAAAAACATCCCAGAATTCCCATACATGCTCAATTATCTTACCTTGCTTGCTAGGGGTTGTGCTTTACAAATTTTACCAACTTTGGGCTTTCCTTAGTAACCACAGTAATCTCCACATACAATTCATCATTTACATCAGATTTTGGATTCACATTACATTTATCATCTCGATCAAACCAGTGTTCCAATGGTTCCAAGTGTTCTGGGATGTGGCCATAGGAAAGTGTGTACAGGGCTGCAACTCAGCAGCAGAACCTGTCATCGAACCTGTTTGTATATTATCATTTCTAGTAATTGATTTGTAGTTGGAATCTTGTTCACAATAGGAAAGTGCATGGTGAAGGGTGCAAGAGAAGCAGGAAGATGTACTTTGCAAGTGGAGGAGGATGTACTATACAAGTTTTAGGATTTGAAAGCGACAGATTCACAGGATGTGGTAATGGCAAATTCACAATAACTAGTGGCCATTTTAGATACTGATGGCAATTTACTTTGGGCATCAAATATATGGACATTTAAGCATTACGTATCTTTCTCTTTTGAGTAGGTTAGAGATGGTAGTTGGTCTATCTGCTCTTCTGGTGGAGGTATGGGTTTGTTTGTGCAACATGTATGGCATGGGAACAACAAAAGGAGTCTATTGACATAGGTAAATCTTGGAGAGTGTGTTGACTGCTAGAGCTTGTGAATGTAGAGATATGTTGTCCAACGAATATGCCTTCATTGGTGGGTGACCCATATTTAATGTTTTTACCTGATGAATTTTCATCAATATGTGGGCTCTTTTTTAAGGAAAAGTTAGATGCATTACGTATATTGAAGAAGTGTAAGGTGATGGTTGTAAATGATTTTGGTAGAAGGATAAAGGTTCTCCGATCAAGTAACATGAAGGAGTTTGTAGTAATTTTTGACTTTTGCAAGAAAGAGTGATTCCATAGGCAAACAATTGATGGTGAAAAGAGAAGCATGATTCTTATAAAAGTGGTGAATAATATACAGAAAATTACTTCTGTTGAAATTTGTAACTTTGTAGCGAGGATAGGTGTTTCTACGTTGGCTTGTGTCTAGCACGTGGAAGTATCCTCAAATTGTAACTCTCTTTGTAAAAAGTAACCTTTATAATAATTTATGTAAAATGTCAATTAGCCAATGGTAGTGGAGGGCCCATGGTATTTGCATGAAGTGAATGTTATAAAAGAGTTTGAGGGAGAGTTAGTGAGACACATTGAGGGAGGTTGATCAGTAAGTGATCAGATCTAAGAGAGGGATTCTCTTAGAGGCTTTGGAGAGAGGGATTCTCTCAAGCTGGAGTTGTCTTTAGTGATTGAGGGTTTGAGCCACAGTCAGAGAGTGAGAGTTTGAGTCTATCTCTGGTTGATTGTAAGTGCTGAAGCATTCCCGTGAATCACAAAATAATAAAGACAATATGTTGCTGGTTTTCCCGAGGGATTTGGGTTTCTAGGGTATATCTTGTGCAAGTGTGTATGGTACTGTTTATTTACTGTAATCAGTGTGTTGTAATTTCTGATTCAGTTTTTATATGCATTATAAATTTGGGTATAAAAATCAGTGAATAAATTGCAATCAAATCTGGTTGTTACAAAATAACAACTTCAAGATAAATACAAGGTAGAAGCAATGCATAGAAGAATCTATTTGCTGAATAAGAGTCACACTAGAAAAGTTTTAGTAGTCAAACTTGAGGAGGCATGGTTTGGAAGGAGATCAAAGGTAAGATGGTTTAAAATATTTGGTTTAGTGGCTGATAATGTAGTTCTGGAGGAAAAACATGAATGAATTTGATGCCACATCAGGTTTAGTGGTTTAGACTTTTGGATCTGTGTACAAATCAGGTTGTTGTGAGTGAGGATGTGATAATAAATGAGAAATCTGACCTGATTCAGGTTATTTCAGCCCCAGAAACAGACGATGGTTGCTGGTTTGAAGCTGAAATATCAGTTGGTTTGCAAGGATAACAGGTGCAGTGTGATAGGCAAACATCATAGGATGATGTGCACATTTCATGAGATGCAAGAGATGCTGAAAATGCTCAAGGAGAAGCTGGAGTTGGTGCTTGCTGGTAAAGCAGAAAAGTGCATGCCTAAAGATCTGAAGGAAGAATAAATTCCATAGCTAGGTGTTGAGGGAACAAGTGGAAAGCTGAAAAGAGGAGGTAGACAAGGTGTGCAAAAGGGTTTTTGTGTTTTCTTCTGTACTAGTTTATACTTTAAATGCTTCTGAATCTCGGTTTGAACTTTGAAGGAAAAGTAGAAGGCAAAGATGAGCGGAAGAAAGCACTCATTGCTCTTACAAAGAAGTTGGACATATCTAGGTTAGTGCCAACCATGAAAATGCGATATGGCTGGTGGTCTCATGGGTTGGATGTAAAGAGTGGCTCATATTAGTGCGATCTTATGGATGGGATTCTTTACAAGTTATGGCAGGCTCCAAAGGATTTGTCTTTATGATTGATGTACTTAGATACCCAGGCATAGAAAATAACATTTTATTTGAGTTAATATGGGGTTCCATATCATTGGTAGGCTAAGTCACTTGGTTCGAGTTCGTGTTCGAATTCGGAAACCTTGAAATTCAACAAAAAATCGGCAATGAAAAATTTGGCGATAAAATTCGACATTAAGTTCGAATGACTAAAATTTGGAAATGAAAAAAAAAATTAAGCTATTTAACATCCCAACTAGAAAACTTATATTCTTGCCAAATCACATATTAACATAAATTATTAAACAAAGTTGTACTAAACTAACAAAAAAATCATATCATATAAATAATATTAATAAACTAAAATAAATGAACATTAATTTTTAAATTTTATAATAATTTTGTAATATTTTTAAAATAAATCCATTAATATAAAATCAATTTAGACAATTTTTTTTATTTTTTATATAGACTCGAAAAATCATTTATATTACTTAATCCAAAGAGAGTACCATTTATATTTATTAATCAAAATAACATTTATATTTATGCATTGTATGCATCCTCGTTTTTAGGTTCCATCGAATATCTGAACCACCGGCACCGCTACGCCTACTTCAACTGTCAAGTAAATGCTGCCCTGCCCCTCGGGGCCTCAACAACTACAAACTCGAGGCTCCCTCTACAACTCATGGAACGATAGCTCCAAACGACGTTGGCCTCCACACTCTAGTCTTCACTCACGGAATGATTCACGACGGTGGCTCACTCGCACACTCGTGCAATGAGCAATGAGTTAACGCGGACATAGTTTTGTTCGTCGAATAGGGTTTACCTTGTTAGAGATAATGGTATCTCAAGATGTCCTCCACGATCAGATGCTTAACATGGAGGTACATTTTCAGTATAGGCATCAGGATGGGGTAGAGGGTGAGATGCACTCTACCAGATGGCGTGAATCCAATGGTGGATGCATGCGGACCTTTCAGGGTTTTTTGCCTCATGCATGCAACTTTTTGCATGCATCGTTTTTAATTAAAAAGCATGCAAAAGCAGGATTTTTGCATGCACTCATATTAGGGTTTCGAAAACCCTAATTGATCAGTGAGTTATTATAAGGAGACAGGAGGTCACCGACAGAGGTTAATCAACAGTTTTCTCAAAGAGAGAGGAATGAGAGTGAGGGCGCATCTGCAGAGAGGGAGAGTGAGGGGATCTGAGTACGATCAGTCCTCACTTGATCAGAGGCACAGATCTGCCATTATTGTGTCCTGTGAGAGCATCTGAGTGGAGACAGCTCAGAGCATTGAGCTCGGGCGACTTTATAGAGCGGCAGGGGCGCACTTCTTGAGGAGAGGAGGACGTGGCTGACTGGTGGGCAGTTCTGCTTGAGGCTAGGTGAGCCGAGACTTACAGGATTGATCTTCTTCAGTGTTTGAAGAAGATTTGAAACGATCTCAACTGTGATTGAGTGAGATTAGAGGAGGAGCGACTTTACAACTGCAGAGTGAGGGCGCACTTCCCATGCAGAGGGGGCGCATTCTTCAGAGTGGAGTTGCAGTCTTTCTTCCTTGACAAAGCATCCCATGAATAAACACCTGAATGCAGAAACTGGCCATCTCCTCCGCAGCGGCTCCACTGTCAATCTCAATACTGAATATCAAGAAAGAAAGTGGACCCTGCCATAAAGAAGTCTCAACCTCTCCTCCACTATCATCCCATAAATATAGCAGATCGATCACCCTCACAACTCTGTCGACCACCTCTACTATCTGAAACAATCCATCATGCAAATGAATGCCTGGAGGAGATGGGATCCCACCAAACCCAACTCCAATGAACTGCTGCCGTATCATGCTGATAGTCATCGGGGTCTCCATGTAATCCTCTGGTAGAAACCAAGTACTAATAACTGACTGCGCTCCTGTAATCTAATCAGATCCCTCCAAACTGCATCTATATATCTGCTAGCCCACTCACCGTCTATGTGCTCAAATAATCCATGGAGTCTAAGCTTCTCTCTGGAGAATAGCTCTGCCACCTGTGATGCCTCATACTCATGCAAATACCAAGAATAATCTACCAACTGCAAATCCCGCATAGCCCTCATTATCCTCTCCCTAAGTGAGGACTTAGGGTCTGTACAGGGGCAATCTCTATAGAAGATGATGTCATTCCCTACTCTCTCAACTGCAATCCTTGTGAAACAATCTAATCTCCCCAGTGTACTCAGTGTACCAATCCCATGGTCTTGTTGTCCGCCGATGGGTGTTGTTTAGGAGTTTTCAATGGCTCTTGTGTTTTAAAGATGTTTTTGAGGTGAGGTAATGCAGATGGGTGTTGTTTAGGAGTTTTAAGATGATCACAGATTTACAATATCAAAATATATAATCAAAGATACAAATGCAAGATATTGAGATACACAACCACTTGATGAAATTAAGTACAAGACAGTCACAATATAATATAGACTTTAAATGACAAGTGATCCAGATAGATAATAAGCAAATAAAATGATGGTGTCAAGGACCAGTGCCTTATGGAGTCAAATGTCTGAGTGCTTGGGTTGCTTGATACAAGAGTTCGAGATGTATGTTTGTGAGATCGTTTTGCAATTGTTCTTGGTTTATTTTATTGTAAATTTTAATGACCTTGATTATTATGGCCAGGGGAATCTTCAACCGGTACGCAAGGTACTGAAGATCTAACCGGAAATACTTTCAGTGGCTACGTTCGAAGACATGTTGGACCATCCGTTTCTCTAGGCTAGGTGTCCAAGGAACTTAACCAGCAAGCTAGAGTCTGACGACAACACTCCGACGCCCCCACTTGGAATTTGCCCACTACCTGAGTATTTATCGAATCAATGCCGGTTTGTTGGTTATGGGTAAAAGTTTTATTGTGTTTGAATCTTGCAAGATTAATCAGTCCAATACCATTTCTGAGTACTCCAACCCCTTTCAAGGTTGGTTAGAGCATACTCCGGCAAGTCAACAACGAATAAATTCAAATTTTATCATGGGGAATGTGAGTTATGAATGATTTTATTACAACACAAGAAAAATTCTCCGACATAGAGCGCTCTTGACTTGTCTTATGACAGAGGTTCAAGAGTCTTATGATGCACGGAATTAAAGTACTGTACTGAAAGTAAAATCTAATCTACCCAAGAATCTCTTTCAGGTCAAAGACCGTACTCGGGAGAGCATGGGGGTAAGTAAAATAAAAGTAGCAACAACTCTCCGATAGAGAACATTCTTGATCCACTACTGGTGAGATTCAAGACATTTCTACTTTAAACAGTTTTATATCAAAATAAATCTACTTAGGCAAACAATTAATCAACTAGCAATTAGTTTCTAGATGCAGAAAGGAACTAAACTACTTGCAAAAATAAACAAGAGACAAGACACACTTCCCCAAATGGGGGAAGTTGTATGTGGGAGCTTAAAAACCCCACTTTCTTTTTATTGATAAGGTACAATTGTTTTTTGGGGTTTTTTGGGAACTTGTCAAAAAAGATTTTGCTTTCTTTGGTTTGCTTAGCCCTTTGGCTTTTTTTTTGCTTGATTTACTTTTCGTTCACTTGTAGATAAGAGCTTTAAAGAACAGCTAATTAGAGTGTTATAAAAGCACATTTGAGTTATGACTCGAAAAGATGAAAGTAAATGGGATGAAAAATGCCAAATGAGACAAACAAAAGGCCCAAAACAGGAAAATAAATCCAAAAAACAGACCTTGGAAAATTTGAGAAATGCTCACTTTTTAAGGTGAAAAAAGCACGTTTTTCAAGAAAAAAAACTTAGAAATTTTTTAGGAATTTTTGTTTTGAAATTTTTATGCTAATTTCCAGAATTGGAAAACAGCAGGAAATTACCAAAAATCAACAAAAAGCCAGCAAGCTTTAAAAGGCACGCTTTTCAAGAAAATGATGAAAAAATTAAAAATTTTTTTTTTTTTGGAATTTTTAGGCTAATTTCAAGAATTGGAAAATAGCAGAAAAATGTCAAAAAAACAACAATAAATCAGAAAGCTGGAAAATGCCAAAAAATGACACGGTTTTCGAGGAAAAAGTGAAAAAAAACTTGAAAAATAATTTTTGGAATTTTTTTTCTGTTTTTTAATGAATTTCCAGAAAAACAAGCAAAAGGTGGAAAATTAGCACGTATTTCAAGAAAACTTGTGCACGTTTTCCAAGGCAAAAAAGTGATTTTTTAACACTAGCCTTGAAATTTCCAGCTAGCTGGAAATACGCAAGAGATAGTGGGGAAAGAGAAGTGGCACGCAAAACAATGCGTCAATTAAGAGCAAATCCCAAAGTACATCCCACGGCAAAACTTTCGTAAAAAGACTTAAAATCAAAGTTTAAAAAAAATGAGATCTAAGGTAAACAAACAACTAGATCTTAAAAAAATGGATTTACAAGCTTTGGAAATGAAACTAGATCTTTTGAAAGTGAAAATTGAAGAGTAGATCTAGATTTAAAAAATAGATCTAAGGCTAGAAAGCTTAGATCTACCCTAGTAAAAGATAGACAAGCTTAAAATAAAACTCTTAATGGCTTGAAATCTTTTACAAAAAAGTGGAAATAGAAGAGATAAAAACCTTATGCTTGAGATCCACTTGTGGTAACCGGAGAGAAGATTGATTTAACTTTTACGGTGGAGACGAGAAGAATCCAAGCCCTTCTTTTTAGATCTTTGGATGAAGATGAGATCAATTGAAAGCCATTGTGCATTCAAGGATGAAGATGCCTTTGAAGTCTTTGAAGAAGGGGGAGATGCAAACTAGCTCATCCCTTACTCCAAGATCTACCTGAAACTTGTTAATAACACACTTAAAAAGAAGAGGAAGATCTTAGTATGTTAGTACAAAAACAAATTCAAAGAGCATGTATTGAGTCCAACTAAAGCATGCTACTTCAAAAAATATTTAAATACCAATCATAAACAAGTAAATTGATCCTAAATACTTGCCCTATGTGCTTGAGAAAAGAAGCCTTCTAAGCTAGATCCAATCAATAAGCATGCATAAAAATTGAATTATATTACCTCAACAAGGCACCATGAACCATGCATGCACCAATTTGATCTCCAAAGTCTCAAACTTTATTCCAAGTTGCACAAAAAGCAAAATTATTACAATGTAAACGGGTAGAGGTTTCTTGCACAAAATAACCACACAAAGAGAGCCCAAAGGACCTCTCTTTATACAAAAACTAAGAAGCACCAAGCCCAAATTCGAATTGCCACATGGAGAGACAAAATCCAATCAAAATAGAATCAACACCAAGCTTTGGAGTTGAGATCCACCCACTAACTCGAGTTGGAGTAATGTGGATGGGGAGATGGCCTCCACCTTGGCAAGGTGTCCCCCATCCTTCCCTTGGAACCTCCACCAAGCCAATGGAGAGCCTCCATCAAGGATTGACATGAGCTTGAAGAGGAGACACACGAGCTTGAAGAGGAAGTGCATGAGCTTTGGAGAGGAGACAAACTCGAGTGATGTGGCCACAATCATAGGAAGGAGCCTACCAAAAAATTAATGCACTTCCAACATCCCACTAAACCATTCCGACATCACTAAATCGTGAATCCATGAAGGAGCTCACGTGAAGGTAAGCTCACGTCATCCCTCCAATTAATTTTGCAAATCCAAACATTGATTTATGGCATGGTTTATTATTTGGATGTAGTCGTACACCTCTCACTAACCATATTCAACCTTTAAAAAATCATTTTTTAATGTTTTTTTGACTTATTTGATTTTTGGACTCTAGTGCAATTTGTCATCTTCTGGCAATTAAAGTGCAGTTTGTAGCACCTTTAACGAAAACTGGCCCAAGGGCGATGTAACTGCCCAGAATTTGAAGAAAGAGGGTGGTAGGGTAAAGAGGACGCTCTGAGCATCAAAACGAGCCTCCCCACGCCAAATTCCGCCTCCGGATGAGGTTTTTATCACACTTGGAAAAATTCCATTTAAACCATTAAAAAATGGTCTAAATTACGGAAAAAATTATTTTTCTTGGAATCAAACGAAATTCCTAGGGGACCTGGTGCATGTTCATACGACTCAATCGAGATGGCTAACACGTAAAAAATCCTAGACACAAGACTCTAATAACTGTTGTCCGCCAGATTGCACACCAGCAGCGGAAATCTTTCGAAAGCTGTCTCTTCACTACAAGTGAGAGAGGTGTGGCCTTGGGGGCAAGCAATGAGCTAGGTACTGTCACCTGAATCCCAGCTCCTCCGTTTAGGCAAACTCCTAACGAAGCCAAGGGGGGTAGTCCCTACAAAGAGTTGTCTAAGGCTCTTGTGTGTTCAAAATGTATTTTAGGTGTTGTGATGTGGATGGGTGTTGTTTAGGAGTTTTTTGAAGGTGAGAGACACAAAAATGTTTGAATAAAACCAAGATAACGCAATCCACGTTGCCATAGAAGATAGGAGATACACTGAATCAAATATAAATCACTTTACGAAAATTAACACAAATACTCCAATATTGATAATAAGCAGATAAAATATTGTGATTAAGGACCAGTGCTTTATGGAGTCAAAAGATGTATAAGTGATTGAAATGTTTGATACAAGTGTTTCGAAAGATAAGTTTGTGAGATCGTTTTGCAGCTTATCTTGGTAAATTTAAGATTTTAGTGGTCTGGATTATTATGGCTAAGAACAAGGATATTCAAAAAAGTGGAACCTTAACCAAAAAAAAGAACCACTGGCAACCTTTTAGATGATAGGTCGGGAGCACCCAGATTGCAAAGAGGGCAAGTGTGCTTAGGGCTTGACCGCCCTCGAGTCTGACAGTGGATTCCCGGCACCACCTGTTAGAGGAAGTACTCAGTGATTTTGTCTTGGTTGGGGTTTTGGGTAAAATTTTAATTAATGTTTTCACTTGTGAATTAACAAGTCTTCCACTTTTTTGAGTACTAGCCCAACCGTTTCCGGTTGGCAGAGCATACAGGTGTAGGACAAAGATCAAGATAAATTAATTAAAAGGGAAAAATGTGTGGAAAATTTTTATTATTAGAGCACCTCTGTTCAACTCTCCGACAGAGAGCGCTCTTGACTTGATCTTATGACCACAGTTCAAGAGACTTGCTAATTAACAAATGCCTAATGCAGGGAAAATGCAAAACTAATAATGCTCTTCGATAGAGAGTGCTCTTGACTTGGATTTGGCCAAGTTCAAGAGACTTTAGTTCGTTTTAAGAAGTAGATAGTAGTTGTAGTAGCAAGATAAATCAACTTGAAATGATTAAACAATGTGATAGATCAGGAAGATATGAAACATTTGCTAACAATGCTACTTGCCAAATAAAATAAACTGGAAAATCTAGTGTTCTACCACACAAATTCTAATCTAAAGGTGGGATCAACCTCCGAACAAGGTCAACCACTTAGAAGCCACCAGTCCTGGAAACCTTCCAGCTAGCTGGATGTCCACAAGAAGTTGATGGGGGAACGAGAAACTACCACAAAGTTATGTGGCCTTTGGGATACAATCCCAAAGTTAGTTTTACTCTAGTCAAGGCTTGGAAGAGAAATGACAAGATAAAATAAAATACTAAACAAAAAAATAAAGTCTAATCTACCCAAGAGTCTCTTTCAGGTCAAAGACCGTACTCAGGAGAGCATGGGGGTAAGTAAACCGAAAATTATAACAAAAAACAACTTATTGAAATGGAAACTAATCTAAGAGCATATAAGAGATCTAATCTAAAAACTCAAACCAATCAAGGACACTACAAGGCTTCCCCAAATAGGGGAAGTGAATGTGGGGGCTTAAAAACCCCACTTGCAACTTTATTAAGAGAGTACAAATGCCCTTGGGAATGAAACCCTTGTAGGGACTTTGAGAGAAATAACTTGGAAAATACTTGAATCAATCTTCTAAGAGCTATTACAAAGGATAAATACTAGTCTTTTGGTTTGGATCGCCCTTTTGTCTTCTTGATAACTTCTTGTTCTAGAAGTTTCCTCCTTCTATTTTGCTTCAAATCTTCTCAAAGCTCTTCTTTCTCAAGAAAGATCTATCACAAATGAGCAACTCAAATACCCATTAGATGTTAGACAACCAAAACTTTGAAACTAGCAAGTCTAAAAAACTTAATGATATCTAAGGCCTAAAGCAAACTATGATAGTATGGAAAAGAGATTCTAATATGCATGCATATACTTCACTGATGGATGATCCATAAGGTGTTGATGAAATTGTCATTGATGCCAACATGGAGTTGCAGTGCCCCACAGGTAGTCATTGATGCCACCTAGTCCCTCTTGCAATGCAAAGGTATGGATGATCCCAGTACCCTCACATCAAGTATGTTGGAGCCCACACAGAGATGGTTTATGCTTTGGAGCACCTTGTAGCCAGTTGACAAGGTCCTTGTACCCCCAAGGATGGATCTTGGAGCCACCACCTTGTTGACAATGCCGAAGGCCATGTTGGTGATGCTGAAGACCCTGGAGATAGTGTTGAAGCCCCTGTAGATGATGGAGCATCCCTAAATGGGTTGGAGAAGCATTAATGACCCATTATGTGGTCATTCATGCTTAGATGGGGTCATGGTACACTAGGAAAAGGTTTGGCAACCCCACAGGTGATGTCATGATGGATCTTGACCCTTGGAGGTCTCCTGTTGTGGTTAATGTGGTTGAAGAAGCCTATGAAGCCCCTTGCTTGATGAAGAAGCCTTGAAGAAGCCCTAAAGAAGTCCTTGGACCCACACTTAGTGGTTTGATGACCTTGGAACCCCTGTTGGGGTCATGGAGCTCTTATATGATGTTGGTGACCTTGTATGGTCCTTGATAGGATATGGAACCCATGAACATGTCCTTGGCTTGATAAAGAAGGCCTTGAAGAAGCCTCTTGACCCACACACTAGATGGTTTAATGGTCTTGAAGAAATGAAGATGATGTGGGCATTTGGGGTCTTGGAACCCTTGGGGATGGTCCTAGGGCATAAGAAAGACCTTGCACCCACTTACATGGTGGCATGATGACACCATGATGATGACAAGACTTGTGGAGGACACACTCCCATGAATTTTAATGATGTAATGAAAATACATGGCAAAGGCATACAAACAAGCCCTAATGACACCAAGGTTGACCATTTGAAGTGGTAAGAAGTTTTATTTAAAGTCAAAAATAAAAATTTCAAATGACAAATTTAAAAGTCAAAATAAAATTTAAATTAAATATTTAAAATAAAAATTCTTACCATTACTTACCCTAGAAGTCGGCTAGCATAAGATATGTCCACTTGAATGTGTATTTAAACACATTGGCACACTCCAAAAAGAACATCAACGAACTTGCTAATGTGAAAAGAGCTCGTTGACTGTCTGAGCAATTCAGAGGAGCAGAGGAGTAGCAACAAATTTCAGATGGCAGCAATAAACATAGGAGCATAATTTTTTTTTTTTTTTTTTAAATATTTTTCTGAGATTTTTTTCTTTTGGTGAAAAGGTCAAGTTTTAGCTCTGAATTTTGGGCTTACTGGACCACTGAGGCAGCTGCAGGCATGAGTTTTTGGGAGCCTGATTTTTTGGGTACAAGTCTGAGTTTTTATCTCTGAAATTCGGGTAGAGATAGAACTGCAGAGAGTGAAGACTGATTTTTTTTGGGGCTGCCACAGGAGCTTATTTTGCTGCAAGTATTGAACATTATAGCTCTAATTTCGGTGGAGTATTTAAGGCAGCAAAAGGGCAATGTTTTGGTGATCTATTAGCCAAGAAGACTGAGGGAAACTTGGCCCTATTAGGGCACTGTATTTTTAGACAGACTCTAAAGTTCAGAGTGTTGTTACTTGAGTGTTGTTGCTAGATCTAGTTCAGAATGTTGTAAGTCTGTGCTGGCTTTGTGGTCTCCTTCAATTGCATTCTTTCTGGTGACCTGTCTCTGTTCTGGTGGCTTATCTGCTCCTTAATCAGTGGTCTAATTTTTGACCTGATTTTTGATAAAGACTGTACAATGTGAGTTCATTTATGACAATGCTATGAGAACAGGAGCAATGAGCATATCGAACCACAGTACTGAACTCGGGAAGTTGGAAGAGTTGAAGTCATTCTTGTCTTGATCTCAAACTTGCAGACATTGTACCATTCCCTAACTCATCTAAAGAAGACCACTGGAGGTACATTCAAATTTGAATTTGCTCCCCCAACTATGCTTTTAAGGAGATCCTCGTCCAAATCCTTGGGCCGGCTCCCGAACCGGATGGAGTAATAGTCTTGGATGGACAATGCTGCACATATCTCATTCCCCAAGGCTATATATTTATGATATCGAGGCAAGTGTTGAAGTACTGCTAAGCTCCCCAAATTTCCAACCAAGATCCTTCTCAGTGTCTTCATGATCTCACTGGATGGCAAGAAACCTGTGCTTTCAGTCATGCAATTCACCAAAATTGGTATGTGCTGTCATCCATTGACATTTCTCTATATTCATCTATTTGTTTATAATTGAATGCTCCCACATCCGGCGAGGAACATGCTTTGATACCACTGTAGTATTCCAACTGATAATTTCCGTCTGTTTATGGAGTTTCTGATGATGTTGTTGCTTGCTAGTAGCCTTTATGGCCAACCCCTAAATAACCCAGATAATGAAAAATGCTATAAAGTAGGGATAGAAAGATGCATGTACGTACCAATAGTATCAACAGTTGATGTAGATCAATCTAAGCTAAGCATGCAAGCCATGCATGAAGAAACTGCTGAGATATGAGCTGTCCTCTCTCCAATAATGCGCCCTTGGTAATGAATGCGCCTTCTTCAATATGTGGATGGATGCATGAGTGCTCAAACGATGTCAGATTGCTCCGGGATGAAGGTACTAGGGTTATAATGCCCTCCTGGTCGGTTTGGAAGCCACATGCAGAACATGCATGAAATCTAGGTCAGAGGGAAAATATCTTCCTCAAGAAAAGTCACCCATGCAAGGAAAGGCGCCCTTCTGAATGATGGAACGGCGAGACCTCTCTTCTGAAGCTGAATAAGAAGACTGTATTCAGTAACTAGGCTAATAGTAGTGCTCTCAGAAGGATAGAAGTAGTATGCAAATTGAATAGTGATTATCTGTCAAGATATGAGTTATCCTCCTTTGTCTAATTCGCCCATGCAAGTGTAATATTCCGGCGAAGATTTGGCAAAAATATTATCTCCAAACTTAGATTTTATCAAAATTTTACTAGTCAATTTTTAGGCAATTTCTTAAACTGAGCAGGATGTAAGTGACGGGGACCGAAACAATGAATGAGGATGGTAGGGATGAATTTAAGTTCTGGAATTTATATGGATGAGTGTGCAACAACAACAAAATATGGTCTGAGCAGAAGTCCTAGGCACAATGTACTAGAGCCATTCACTTTTCAGCAACAGTGTAATACTGTTGCCTACTTCGAGGCTTCCTGGGCTTCTAGCATATGCCAACAAGACTGGGTGAGGGATTCTCAGAGTTTATGGCAGAGGTATAACAGTCAGTTGAACTTGTAGAATGCACAGGAATGACATTCCTGAGAATTTGGGAGGATTCAGAGTGGTTTGGAGTAAAAATTCTGAAGTGCGCTACCTATGGATTGGGGAACTAGTCAATTTCCAGACTCTTCCAAACAAGGTTAAATACATCCAAAACCTCAGGGAAATGGTTGGGCTGGCTGGTGTACTCTGTTATTAAGCTCATACAATTGACATAATGTAAAACTGAAGCTCAGAAATGAAATAGCAGTTATAAGTGTAAAACTAGTCATGAAATGGCACACAATGAGCTAGTCTTCATCTTTAAATGTTAAACTGCCTCCATAATTCACTAAACTCTGTTCTAATATGAATAAATGCTCTGATATATAATATTTAGCAGATATAAGTCGAAATATAAACTTCAGAACACTTCTTTTAATTATTTGATTGCCTTCCAAACTGACAATGCCTCACAGGCTAGAAATTCATTACAATAGATGGAGAATGAAGATAAGAAGTAGGGAGATTACTGTGGCTCTGTTCTGAAGTTGTTATCAGACCACCTACAGGTTAGATGACTGATATTTGCTGTATACCGAACTTTTGATCTTCACCGGGGCGCATTTATTGAACCATCTCCCTCCTCCAGGGAAAACTCCTCCAAATTTAGCTGAGAATGGGAGAAGAAGTGAAAGAAGAGTATGTGGATCAGATCTGAAGTTGTTCTTTGGCCATAAGCATCTCTGATCTTTGCAAATAATGGCACATTAGTCTCCTTGAAGATCCTGGGCGCATTCACTGAAAACTAGCTTCTCCTTCTAGTGATTCTCCTCCAAAACTAGCTGCAAAAACACTGAAACTATGGCCTCCTTCTCTGAATGCTTGAAGGTCTTCAACTGTGATTTGATATGGATCTGTATTGCTACAATATTACTCTCTAGATCTGAATACTGATTAACTGGAAACCATGGAGCCTTGGGGCACATCACCCAAGAAAGAGTTTAGGCACATCACTCAACAAAAGAGAGACTCAGAGCTCTCAAGACAACATTCAAATGGAGTTGGAAACATCATTAAATAGATGATTTAGCTTGCTCATCAAGCCAACCCACATGTGTGGATGAGGGAGGGCGCATTCCTTGAGAGGAATGGCAACTTCCTACTTTCCAAAACTTTCTTGCTTTGCTTCCTTTCACTGATTTTAGCAAGTGCACCTTTCTTAGTCATTCTGGATGTTGCCACTTTTCTTCTGATTGCTTTTCTTGTGCTTTCCTCTTTTTACTTTCCTCCTTTTCTTCTTTTGCCATTTTTTTGCTTGCTTTTGACAGTTTCCATTTTCTTCTTGTTTCCTTCTTTCCTTCATTGGATTCCTTGGTTTTCTGAGAATTTGCCACTAAGGAAAGATTGGCCCACTTGTTCCAAATTCGACCTCCTAGCCAAGTCATCATCAACTTGCCAACATTTATTAGTAATGATGATGAATTAATAATAAAAATAATTCCAACTCATAAATTTAATTAATTATTTGATAATTAATTAACTACTATAATATTATGCCTCAAAATTACCCCATTAATTAAGTCTTCATTTAATTAATTGACTTAGACCCCCTAGGGATGGGAGGATCCAAGTTGTGACCAAGGCCACTATGGAAGGGACATGACAGCAAGAGAGGGTGAATCCTCCTTCTCCAGGATGTAGCTGGAATCTTGCTGAATGCTGAAGAATCCTGTATGATGATAGTAATAATGTTGAATTTGGATGATCCAACCTTGATAGTGACTAGGGTAGATATATTTCACTGCCGAAATACACTTGATGTGCCCTCAACCCCAAACTGGCTCTCTGATCTCTCCAAGTCGACTTTTCAAATCAATATTCAATAAGCAGACATAATCATTCACTTTATCCTTCTTTTATAACTTTGACAGCGCATGACCTAACTTTTGCATGCCTAGGTCGCTTTTCTCTTCTAATTCTCAGTTGACTTGCATGCACACAGAAAGCCATTAATCCTTCATGGCTTTCTGTGTGCATGGAGGATTAATAAAGGTATTTCTGTGCATGCATCATGAAATATGGACCACATGTAATGCATGCAGGTGGCCCCTAGTTCCCGTGGCCCTCTTTTATCTACTGATGATCTAATAACCATGATTAGGATTTTCTTTTGGTTTGAATGGTATATCAATCCTCAGTCAATTCAACTATATGTTAAAAAGGGTGTTAACATTACACCATAAGATCAAAGAGTTTAAACATTTATGCCCCTCCCATGAAATTAAACCATTCTTCTTGGGCTGGTATCATTGCTTCACTAAAATTCTCCTGCATATCAAACATAAACTTGTAGAAATCCATGTGAATTAGAGAAAGTTCATCGTGGGTTTTCTAATGCATACTAGATGAAATGGCTCATGTCATACTTGGCTGCTTTGTAGCACTACAAACCTGATTTTTCAACTGAGCAATCTCTGCTTTATGTGATTCTATTTCTATGGTCATTTTGAGGACCTGAGATTCGCTGGCTTGAACAGTTGCCGCAATTGAGGTGGCAGTTGCCATTGGGACCATCCTCCCCACATAAAATATTGTGGTTTCTATGGTCTTCATTATGCTCTGATTGGTGATGGTTTTCCTTTTCTTATGTATAGATTGGACCACTTGCTTCTTCTTCTTATCAAATGTGAACAATTGTAAACATGTGACTTCATGTGAACAATTGTCGACATGTTCTCCTTTGACAAATTGTGGGGAGTGTAAAATTCTTTCATTGTTCTTCACTTGGTGGAGACATCTAATTGTTCGCCTTCTTGTTTTGAAAGGTTACTTATTATTTTTTCATGCTGATTTGTCCTGTCTTTACTTTGGACCTGGGTACATTCCATCTGGCTAGATGATACATTTAATTAAGTTGAGTGTGAAGTGGAAGCCTTTGCTTTTTGAGTGATGATTTCTATTGGGGTGTCACCTGAAGGATTTTTCTCCACTTGCTTCACCTTTGTTGCTTTTACCACTGGAGTATCTATGGTTGCACCTTCTTGAATTGGAATGACTTCAACTTGTTTAGGCGCTAAGGCTTCCACCACCATTTTGTTATCAAGGGTGTCATTGGAAGTTGCTTTCATGGCCTGTTCTTTTGTTGCTGCTCTTTCCCTTTCAAGGGATTCCTCATAACTCTCCTTTCGAGTTTGTTGCCGCCGGATCACACACCGTCTTTGTCGCAGCATAAATCTATGCTGTCGCTCGGTGTGCCCTTGGTGGTAAGTCTCGAGTCAAGTATGTCACTTGGTTCTTGACTCCTTCGTTTAGGTAAAATTCCCATCGAAAGTCAAGGGGATAGTCCCTATGGAAAGTTACTAAGGTTGTTAGGGTCTTCTAGTTAAGTGATGGGTTGTTTATTAAGTTTTTTGGGAGTTTTTTGATTTAAGGGTAATGATTAAAGGGTTCCAAGATGAAATTGCAACAATAGTTTAAATAGTCTTTACCAGCATGAATTGCAAATATCACTGTAAAATTAAAGTAGATGCACAATACTTGGTACTGATAAAAAGCAAATAGAGAGTGCAAGGACCAGTGCCTCATGGAGTCAAATACAATGTGAAATTGATAATGCTGAAAAGGGAAATGTTGTGCAATGTCTCTTGGTTGATTTTAAATTATTAAGGGTGAATCTTAATTAGGGAAGAGGGGGAACTCTCGAGATACCGTAAGGTACAGAGAGGAATGTCTGGAAATCTAGAAGTTGGTGGCTCCGTACAAGGACATGTTGGCTGCCAAAGTCTCAAGAGCGTGTTCAACACTACACCAAACAAGGATGTAGTCTAACGGTGCCCCCAAGATCTAAGTACAGTGATCCAACGCCCCCAGGCAGAATTTTCCCACACAAAATCTAGTCGAGCGTGCCGAATTTGCACTATCTTGTGGGTGGTTAATTTTATTAGGTGACTGATTAAGTTAATGTGAAATGTTAAAAAATGCTTCCAACTATTTCTGAGTAACCCAAAAAGGGCAGAGCATACGTAGTGGTAGCGAAATGTTTATTCAAGTTTGAAACAATTAACCATTGACCCTTCGACAGAGAGCGCTCTTGACTTGCTCTTCAGTTAAGTTCAAGAGACTTTAAATTGTTAAAACAATTAAACTATGAAAGTAAAAGATAAAATCTTAAATGGAAGAAATATGGATGGCCAATCTAATGCGTCACTTTTTTGATTCAACCTCCACTAATCGGCAAATGCCTTTGGGTGGAGGTGAGAGCATACTTTGTGGCGACGAAGATGGTTTTATTTCTACTTTACTTTTGCAAAATGGGAATGATTAAAATGAAAAATACTAATAAAAGTATACACCCTGCACTAAAATAGTGAGTGTGTGAAAAATTGTGTTAGAAAAATTCATACACGAAAATGACAAAAAACTCAAATCCCCCCAGGGGGGATGGGATGTGGGTGTTGGTTACCCCACTGCTCTCGTTTAAAGTTTTTACAATTTGTATGCTGAAAATAAAGTGCTTCTTAGTCCATTAAATTTGGATCTAAGAGCTTACAATAGTGTACAAAGGTATTACAACAAAATGGGTGTCCACCGAATTGTTCCAAGTCCTCTTTGATGGTCTTGGTCACTCCAAATCTTCACTTTTATGTGCAGGCCTGCTGAAAACCAGCAAGCTAAAAGTGTTAGAAGATGATGGGAAAGACAATAATTTTTTTTTTTTTTTTGAAAAATTGTACTTAGAAAAATTTGGCAAAATTTACTAAGTGTAAGCACAATTTCCTAGCTTAGATCTAATGAATGATAAATTTCTTTTAAAATATCAGATCTAACTAATTAGCAATGTGTAAAGAATGATAGATCTAAACATGAAAGAATGGATCTACTTCTTAAGCAAAGCAAAAAAGATGGGAAAAAGAGATAGATTTGTTTGAAGAGATGGATGAGAACCCTCAAGCCCAAGCTTGATCCTTTGCTTTGGCTTTAGTAGATCCCTGAAAAAACAAGTATTAGCTTTCAAATATGTGCCCAATAGAAGAGAAGAGGAAACCGAGCTCTAATCCCCCAAAGAGCTATTTGTTTGAAGAGATGGATGAGAACCCTCAAGCCCAAGCTTGATCCTTTGCTTTGGCTTTAGTAGATCCCTGAAAAAACAAGTATTAGATTTCAAATATGTGCCCTGTTACCAACTTATTTGTACCATAGTTGGATTATCTGAAGAGCTGCCATTTGACAAACATGATAAGTGTTTGACTCCAGTGTATCAGATGATCGAGCATTTGTGACTAGCCAGTTTTTGTTTTTGAGTCGACATGACCTTGGCCCCATGGGGTTTGTAATAAAGTGTGCTAGTAGGGTCTAAGTGGCTCGGTTCCCCATGACTTGATTAAGCAACTAAGGTATTCCAGGGAGTTTTTTCCCTTGTCAATTATATTTTGCTTAAGGCGATGTATAATCGATGAGGTTTTCTCCCGCTTCCTCCAAAGCTGGAATGCCCGATTTTGAAAATTTTAGCCATGGGGGGTTATTAGAGTCCAACTAATGTATATAAACCTACTAGACATTATTAAAGTAGGTGTCGGTCATGTCCTAGGTCCATAAAACCCTCAGAAAAAATTTCGAAATTTTTTTACCGGGTCCGTCGAATTTGGGTTTTTTAATTTTTTTTTAAATTTAATAAATTTCTCTATAGTTTAAATAGAGAAATATTAATTTGTAATATGTCAGTCGTCCGGGGTCCGAATTCAGTGATTGATGGCTCGTTTCATAAGCCAAAAATCACACATGACCTATGGACCAGCTAAACCCGAGTTTCGGATGTCATTTGGGCCCCTCGTAATTGATATTTTCTCTAAAAAGCCATTTACAGAGAAATTATTAATTAAAATAATAAAAATGATTATTTTGGAGATAATCCAAATCTCTCCAAAATAATCCAAATGGAATAAAGTAAAAGGCTAAATGACATGGCACCTGGCATTTATGAGGATTCCAATCAACTCCAAGCAGCTTCAGTCAACTATACAGTCAACACAAGTCAAAACTCCTCAAGTGAATTCGCCCTCCATGCATGCAAAATCGAAGTGGTGATGTGGAGGTTGTATTAAATGGTTTTTTGGTTGGTATGGAGTTGCATTGAATGGAGTGGGGGCGCCTTGCCTAGGTGGAGGCCACCTCCCACTCCCACCTACCATGATTGCAATCGAATCTTGGTCTAAACTCCAAGCACCTACCTCCATGCTCACGTCAACCTCCTTTTGAGCTCGAGTTTCACACATGGCATTCATATATTGGTTGGTGATTATTCCAAAGTGGAGATGGGTGGTGCCTAGCCTAGGTGGAGGCCACCTCCTCATCCCATTAAATGAAATTCGATTTGTTTGGTGGAGATCAGCTCCAAACTCGGCATTGACTTGGTGCAAATTGAAGTTTAGATTGGAGGTCGAATTGTGTTAGGTGCCATTGGCTCCATTCAAGCCAATTCGAATTAGGGTAGGCTAGCTCTTCTATTAGGCTATATAATGAGGCTCCTTTTTCCTCATTCTAGATGGATTGTTAGGCAAAGAAACTCTGATGAAATTGTAAGCGCTTTTTATTGTTAATAAAGTTAAGACTTTGGAGGTCAAAAACATGGAGGCTCTTGATGTTCATTGCTTCACTTGAGAATCAAGGTGATATTGTTTTGCATTATATTTGAGGCTTTTAAGTTGTAGATCATGTTCAAGATGGCTAACAATCTAGCACAAGCAAGCATGTATCTAGTTCTTTTCACTTGAATATTTTTGTTTCATATATATTATCCATGCTTAAGGTTCTTGCAGGTACATTTTCACTCCACATAAGGCCAAAGGATTTCTAGCTTTATGGATCTGAGAAACAAGAGAGTCTAGATCTTCTCCATCAAACACTCAAAACATTTTCTTGGTTACTATTTCCTTTGATCTACCTTCATTCTTATGGAAACCCCTTCCAGATCTTGATCCAAAGTTGAAGTTGTTTGTCTTTTAAAGCCTTAGATCAGTTTGCCATCAGGTTGAAGTTCCTTCAACCTTGGGGAATAACTTGGGATTTGTTCCCTTGTGCTCTCTTCAACACTTGTTGTCGGCGTATCACCGGTTAACCGGAGGATTTCCAAGACAGTGTTTCAAGCCCTCAAGTGTTCCACTTGAAGCCCATCTCCATTCCAAGTTTCCCCTTCTCTTCCATTCGCTCCTACTTTACTTTTTGTCTCTCCCTCTCCCATTCGTTTCCCTACTCTTTCCCTATCCTCTTCTCCTCTCGTCCCTCATCTTTTATCTACCAGCTGCTCCTCTTGTCCTCCCTTCTTCCCATTCGTCCACCTTCAATAGTCACAACAAAACATTAAAAAACAAAAAGTTTGTCAAGTTAGTAGTTAGCTAGTTGTTTTTCTTTGGAGGGTTTGTAGTTAGATTTATTTTATAAATCAAAATTTATGCATTGAAAGTTTAGTTTAGGCATATCAAAAGGTCATTTAGGGCTTGCATTTAGTCTTTTTCCTTGAAGTTTTATAGTTCCATTTCAAAAGTAGGAAAGTTGGCATATAGGATAGTGTAAAATTTTGTGGTTGCATTCTCATTCCCACCGTTTTTTGGAGCATTTTAGCTTGCTGGTCCGTTTTACCATACTAATAATTTCAAGTCAAAATCTCATGCTCTTTTATGTTTTAGTCTCATTTTGCAAACCTAGACTTGATAGTTTCAAAGTTTGTTAATTTTATAACACTAATGGGTGCATGAGTTTATTGACTTATCCTCGTGGTAGGATTGTGGGAAGAGAAAGACTCTTGAAATAAAAAGATCAAACCAAAGAGAGAAGAGGAAACCAAGCAAAGAATACAAACTTCGATACACATCTTCTTATCCTTTGTAAAAGCCATTAAGGGCTTCAAGCTTTTATTTTCATAAGTTTGTTCTAGTTTCTATCAAAGACCTTTCAAGGAATTTTCCTTAAGGCAGTTGTAAAAGTTAATAAAAATTTCTAGTGGAGTATTCCTCCACCTTTGGTTTTCTTCCCCATTTGGGGAAGAGTGTTGGGTTTGCTTAGCTTAGATCTTTTCAGTTCTTGTTTTAGAATAATTTATTTTTATCTTGTCGTTTATCTCTCGAGTTTTGACCAGAGAAGAGCTAACTTTGGGATTGCATCCCAAAGGCCACATAGTCTTGTGGTAGCTTCTCGTTCCCCCATCAGCATCTTGTGGACACCCAGCTAGCTGGAAGGTTTCCAGGACTGGCGGTTCTAGTGATTGACCTTGTTCGGAGGTTGATCCCACCTGTAGTGTAAAATTTTGCTTGGTAGAACACTAGATCTTTTAGTTATCTCATTTTATTTTGCAAGTAGTATGTTAGCAGTATTTCACATCTATTTGAGCTATCATATGATTTAAGTGTTACAAGTTGAAATATCTTGTTGTCACAACTGCTTTTTGTTTCTTAAAACGAACAAAGTCTCTTGAACTTGGCCAAATCCAAGTCAAGAGCACTCTCTGTCGGAGAGCATTGTTAGACTTGCATCTTTCCCTGCATTAGGCATTTTAAATTAGCAAGTCTCTTGAACTGTGGTCATAAGATCAAGTCAAGAGCGCTCTCTGTTGGAGAGTTGAACAAGTGCTCCTAATAATAAAATATCTCAACCCACATTTTCCCCCTAAATAAATTTACTTTTGGTTGATCGTCCAACACCCGTATGCTTTGTCAACCGGAAACGGTTGGGCTAGTACTCAGAAAGGTGGAAGACTTGTTAAATTCATAAGTGATAGCATTAATTAAAACTTTACCCAAAACCCCAACCAAGACAAAATCACTGAGTACTTCCTGAAACAGGTGGTGCCGGGAATCCACTGTCAGACTCGAGGGCGGTCAAGCCATAAGAAGACTTGTTCTCTGAATCTGGGTGCTCCTGACCTATCATCTAAAAGGTTGCCAGTGTTTTCCTCGGTTAAGGTTCCACTCCTTTGATATCCGTGTTCTTAGCCCTAATAATCAAGACCATTGAAATCTTCAATTTACAAAGATAATCTGCACAACGATCTCACAAACGGCATTTCTTCAAGACCCACACTTTCAGCATCACAATCTTTATTTTTCTTTGACTCCATTAGGCACTGGTTGTTTAAAAGCACATATATAGATCAGGACCATTTGTCCTTGTGTTTATTTCATATTGTGAGTGCTTTAGTAATTAATCAAGTCTTGAATCATATTGCCATCTTGTTATTTTATTTCGCAACGTGGATTGCTTATTATCTGTTGTTCATTTCCTCATATTTTTGGTCTCATCACAAAAAACTCCTAAAACAACACTCATCCACATCCCCCATACAAAAGACCTTTTAAAAACACAAGAGCCTTAGAAAACTTCTTTTTAGGGACTACCCCCCTTGGCTTCGTTAGGAGTTAGCCTAAACGGAGGAGCTGGGATTCAGGTGACAGTACCTGGCTCATTGCTTGCCCCCAAGGCCACACCTCTCTCACTCGTAGTGAAGAGACAACTTTTGAAAGATTTCTGCTGCTGGTGTGCAGTTTGGCGGACAACATCTTTGGCGCCGTTGCCGGGGACAAATCTTTTTGTTCCTGGACGACCTTAGTTTTTTCTAGTTTGTTCTACCTTTTTTGATAGATTCTCAAATCTGTCTGGTGACTCCACTGCCCCTTTTTTCCTTTTTGGTAGATTTTTGGTTTAATCACTCTCAGAAATTAGACTTGAATCCACCTGGCGACTCCACTGTCAATTAACACCTCAAGGTATTCGACTAGAAGAAACTCTGAAGGCTTGCTTAGTTTTATCCCAGAGCCTGAAAAGGTTTATAGGAGAAGACTGAACAAGCTTGCTTCTCGTAAAATCCTTGAAGAACTTAGGTCTCAGTCTATTTCTGACATCCATAGTCTTTTTCAAGAAAATAACTTAGAAAATTCTGAAAATTTTGAAAACAGTAATAATTGTTTTTCCGATACGATGGGTGATTTCTATTCTCCCCTCAACATTACTCAGATAGCAGGTCAACCACATGATATTCCAGACAAAGCTATCGACAAACTCCCCATTTTTACTGGCACTGATGCCATTACTGTCGCTTATCATCTCAAGGCCTTCTCAAAATGTACAAGTGGATATGTTAGAGATCCTGCTCACAAGCATGATGATGTATACATGAAGCTATTGGCCTTGTCCTTAGATGGAGATGCTGGTGACTGGTTCATCGGCTTGCCAGCTAACTCCTTTGCCACCTTGACTGAGTTCAAAACTGCTTTCACCAACAAGTATGGTGAGAAGAAAGAGCCCCGTCATCAACTTGCTGCTCTGACAAACATCAAAAGAAGTGATATGCAAACCATGGAAGAGTTCAACAAGAAGTTTACCGACTTATACAATGCAATCCCTATAGATTACAAGCCAACTCCACATACTATACTGGTCTACTACATTGAAGCTTTAAGTGGAGAGATGCAATATGAACTTAGGGATAAAGAGCCCACTACTTTGTTAGAAGCACAGACATTGGCAACTAAGATTGATAAAAACATGCAGTCCTCTGGAAAATCAAATTTACCTGGTTATTCAAGAGCTCAAACTCCTTTAAAAACAGCTGAGCCTAAGGATAAAGATCCTCTAGCTGCTTTGAAAGATTCATACAAGAAAAAGATGATGGATATGTGTGAGAGGATGGAAAAAGCTGAATAGAAACATGTAGTCCAAATGAAGGAAGTACAAAACAAAATCATAAACATAGAAAGAGCACATGTCCAGCGTGTTCAACAAATTCAACCGACTCAGCCAATCCAAAGAAACTACCCTCCCAAAAATAACTGGCAAAAGAAAGCTCCCGGAAATGAAAAGAGGCCTCCAACTCAAATAGAGGCTGCTAACACAAATGAGGTGTACATCCCATTCTGCAGAGCTTGCAAAGACTTCCATGAGGAATTCGCTTGCTATTTTGCAAACTATGTACAAGAGCATGGTTATCCTGAGGGGGAGGGTACCAGTAATCCAACATCAAGCGAGCTTGAATATATAAATGCCGTAGGAGATATCCGCAACATTCCCAGAGAAAACTGGAAACATGCAGAGAATGAGCCAGACAATATGACTAAAAACTATGGAGAAAGACCATCCAGTGAATAGCTCCACAATATGCAGAGATTTAAAGGGGTTGGATATCAAAGAAGATCAAATCCCGCACCTGCCATGCAACCTCCAAAGGTAATTATTCCAAACGATTCAACTGACCCTAGTAGATTAAATTTTGATTGGAATAATTGGTTCAATACTACTAAGGTACCTATACCCATAAATGAACTCTATAAGATCCCTGGTCAAAAGGAAAAGTTATTGAAAACATTGGAAGCACCTATTCCTGCATGTATTACCAATCCTAGTCCTCTCACCCCTCAGACCCCTAAGAAGGTCACTTTTTCGGACAATGTAGAAGAGCCTTCAACTAGCTGTGACTCAACTTATGAGGACCCTCCTATAATCCTGCATACCAGGGATACAAGAAAAGAAGCTCACCCCCCTTTCTATATATCATTGATGATAGGTGACCTTCTTCTACATAATTGTATGCTGGATTCAGGATCCGGTGCAAGCCTGATGACCAAAAGGGTTATGCAACAGCTTAACTTAAGAACCACCAGGCCCTACCAAAATGTGTGTGCCATGGATTCTAGAAATTCATTACAATAGATGGAGAATGAAGATAAGAAGTAGGGAGAATGAAGATAAGAAGTAGGGAGATTACTGTGGCTCTGTTCTGAAGTTGTTATCAGACCACCTACAGGTTAGATGACTGATATTTGCTGTATACCGAACTTTTGATCTTCACCGGGGCGCATTTATTGAACCATCTCCCTCCTCCAGGGAAAACTCCTCCAAATTTAGCTGAGAATGGGAGAAGAAGTGAAAGAAGAGTATGTGGATCAGATCTGAAGTTGTTCTTTGGCCATAAGCATCTCTGATCTTTGCAAATAATGGCACATTAGTCTCCTTGAAGATCCTGGGCGCATTCACTGAAAACTAGCTTCTCCTTCTAGTGATTCTCCTCCAAAACTAGCTGCAAAAACACTGAAACTATGGCCTCCTTCTCTGAATGCTTGAAGGTCTTCAACTGTGATTTGATATGGATCTGTATTGCTACAATATTACTCTCTAGATCTGAATACTGATTAACTGGAAACCATGGAGCCTTGGGGCACATCACCCAAGAAAGAGTTTAGGCACATCACTCAACAAAAGAGAGACTCAGAGCTCTCAAGACAACATTCAAATGGAGTTGGAAACATCATTAAATAGATGATTTAGCTTGCTCATCAAGCCAACCCACATGTGTGGATGAGGGAGGGCGCATTCCTTGAGAGGAATGGCAACTTCCTGCTTTCCAAAACTTTATTGCTTTGCTTCCTTTCACTGATTTTAGCAAGTGCACCTTTCTTAGTCATTCTGGATGTTGCCACTTTTCTTCTGATTGCTTTTCTTGTGCTTTCCTCTTTTTACTTTCCTCCTTTTCTTCTTTTGCCATTTTTTTGCTTGCTTTTGACAGTTTCCATTTTCTTCTTGTTGCCTTCTTTCCTTCATTGGATTCCTTGGTTTTCTGAGAATTTGCCACTAAGGAAAGATTGGCCCACTTGTTCCAAATTCGACCTCCTAGCCAAGTCATCATCAACTTGCCAACATTTATTAGTAATGATGATGAATTAATAATAAAAATAATTCCAACTCATAAATTTAATTAATTATTTGATAATTAATTAACTACTATAATATTATGCCTCAAAATTACCCCATTAATTAAGTCTTCATTTAATTAATTGACTTAGACCCCCTAGGGATGGGAGGATCCAAGTTGTGACCAAGGCCACTATGGAAGGGACATGACAGCAAGAGAGGGTGAATCCTCCTTCTCCAGGATGTAGCTGGAATCTTGCTGAATGCTGAAGAATCCTGTATGATGATAGTAATAATGTTGAATTTGGATGATCCAACCTTGATAGTGACTAGGGTAGATATATTTCACTGCCGAAATACACTTGATGTGCCCTCAACCCCAAACTGGCTCTCTGATCTCTCCAAGTCGACTTTTCAAATCAATATTCAATAAGCAGACATATTCATTCACTTTATCCTTCTTTTATAACTTTGACAGCGCATGACCTAACTTTTGCATGCCTAGGTCGCTTTTCTCTTCTAATTCTCAGTTGACTTGCATGCACACAGAAAGCCATTAATCCTTCATGGCTTTCTGTGTGCATGGAGGATTAATAAAGGTATTTCTGTGCATGCATCATGAAATATGGACCACATGTAATGCATGCAGGTGGCCCCTAGTTCCCGTGGCCCTCTTTTATCTACTGATGATCTAATAACCATGATTAGGATTTTCTTTTGGTTTGAATGGTATATCAATCCTCAGTCAATTCCACTATATGTTAAAAAGGGTGTTAACATTACACCATAAGATCAAAGAGTTTAAACATTTATGCCCCTCCCATGAAATTAAACCATTCTTCTTGGGCTGGTATCATTGCTTCACTAAAATTCTCCTGCATATCAAACATAAACTTGTAGAAATCCATGTGAATTAGAGAAAGTTCATCGTGGGTTTTCTAATGCATACTAGATGAAATGGCTCATGTCATACTTGGCTGCTTTGTAGCACTACAAACCTGATTTTTCAACTGAGCAATCTCTGCTTTATGTGATTCTATTTCTATGGTCATTTTGAGGACCTGAGATTCGCTGGCTTGAACAGTTGCCGCAATTGAGGTGGCAGTTGCCATTGGGACCATCCTCCCCACATAAAATATTGTGGTTTCTATGGTCTTCATTATGCTCTGATTGGTGATGGTTTTCCTTTTCTTATGTATAGATTGGACCACTTGCTTCTTCTTCTTATCAAATGTGAACAATTGTAAACATGTGACTTCATGTGAACAATTGTCGACATGTTCTCCTTTGACAAATTGTGGGGAGTGTAAAATTCTTTCATTGTTCTTCACTTGGTGGAGACATCTAATTGTTCGCCTTCTTGTTTTGAAAGGTTACTTATTATTTTTTCATGCTGATTTGTCCTGTCTTTACTTTGGACCTGGGTACATTCCATCTGGCTAGATGATACATTTAATTAAGTTGAGTGTGAAGTGGAAGCCTTTGCTTTTTGAGTGATGATTTCTATTGGGGTGTCACCTGAAGGATTTTTCTCCACTTGCTTCACCTTTGTTGCTTTTACCACTGGAGTATCTATGGTTGCACCTTCTTGAATTGGAATGACTTCAACTTGTTTAGGCGCTAAGGCTTCCACCACCATTTTGTTATCAAGGGTGTCATTGGAAGTTGCTTTCATGGCCTGTTCTTTTGTTGCTGCTCTTTCCCTTTCAAGGGATTCCTCATAACTCTCCTTTCGAGTTTGTTGCCGCCGGATCACACACCGTCTTTGTCGCAGCATAAATCTATGCTGTCGCTCGGTGTGCCCTTGGTGGTAAGTCTCGAGTCAAGTATGTCACTTGGTTCTTGACTCCTTCGTTTAGGTAAAATTCCCATCGAAAGTCAAGGGGATAGTCCCTATGGAAAGTTACTAAGGTTGTTAGGGTCTTCTAGTTAAGTGATGGGTTGTTTATTAAGTTTTTTGGGAGTTTTTTGATTTAAGGGTAATGATTAAAGGGTTCCAAGATGAAATTGCAACAATAGTTTAAATAGTCTTTACCAGCATGAATTGCAAATATCACTGTAAAATTAAAGTAGATGCACAATACTTGGTACTGATAAAAAGCAAATAGAGAGTGCAAGGACCAGTGCCTCATGGAGTCAAATACAATGTGAAATTGATAATGCTGAAAAGGGAAATGTTGTGCAATGTCTCTTGGTTGATTTTAAATTATTAAGGGTGAATCTTAATTAGGGAAGAGGGGGAACTCTCGAGATACCGTAAGGTACAGAGAGGAATGTCTGGAAATCTAGAAGTTGGTGGCTCCGTACAAGGACATGTTGGCTGCCAAAGTCTCAAGAGCGTGTTCAACACTACACCAAACAAGGATGTAGTCTAACGGTGCCCCCAAGATCTAAGTACAGTGATCCAACGCCCCCAGGCAGAATTTTCCCACACAAAATCTAGTCGAGCGTGCCGAATTTGCACTATCTTGTGGGTGGTTAATTTTATTAGGTGACTGATTAAGTTAATGTGAAATGTTAAAAAATGCTTCCAACTATTTCTGAGTAACCCAAAAAGGGCAGAGCATACGTAGTGGTAGCGAAATGTTTATTCAAGTTTGAAACAATTAACCATTGACCCTTCGACAGAGAGCGCTCTTGACTTGCTCTTCAGTTAAGTTCAAGAGACTTTAAATTGTTAAAACAATTAAACTATGAAAGTAAAAGATAAAATCTTAAATGGAAGAAATATGGATGGCCAATCTAATGCGTCACTTTTTTGATTCAACCTCCACTAATCGGCAAATGCCTTTGGGTGGAGGTGAGAGCATACTTTGTGGCGACGAAGATGGTTTTATTTCTACTTTACTTTTGCAAAATGGGAATGATTAAAATGAAAAATACTAATAAAAGTATACACCCTGCACTAAAATAGTGAGTGTGTGAAAAATTGTGTTAGAAAAATTCATACACGAAAATGACAAAAAACTCAAATCCCCCCAGGGGGGATGGGATGTGGGTGTTGGTTACCCCACTGCTCTCGTTTAAAGTTTTTACAATTTGTATGCTGAAAATAAAGTGCTTCTTAGTCCATTAAATTTGGATCTAAGAGCTTACAATAGTGTACAAAGGTATTACAACAAAATGGGTGTCCACCGAATTGTTCCAAGTCCTCTTTGATGGTCTTGGTCACTCCAAATCTTCACTTTTATGTGCAGGCCTGCTGAAAACCAGCAAGCTAAAAGTGTTAGAAGATGATGGGAAAGACAATAATTTTTTTTTTTTTTTTGAAAAATTGTACTTAGAAAAATTTGGCAAAATTTACTAAGTGTAAGCACAATTTCCTAGCTTAGATCTAATGAATGATAAATTTCTTTTAAAATATCAGATCTAACTAATTAGCAATGTGTAAAGAATGATAGATCTAAACATGAAAGAATGGATCTACTTCTTAAGCAAAGCAAAAAAGATGGGAAAAAGAGATAGATTTGTTTGAAGAGATGGATGAGAACCCTCAAGCCCAAGCTTGATCCTTTGCTTTGGCTTTAGTAGATCCCTGAAAAAACAAGTATTAGCTTTCAAATATGTGCCCAATAGAAGAGAAGAGGAAACCGAGCTCTAATCCCCCAAAGAGCTATTTGTTTGAAGAGATGGATGAGAACCCTCAAGCCCAAGCTTGATCCTTTGCTTTGGCTTTAGTAGATCCCTGAAAAAACAAGTATTAGATTTCAAATATGTGCCCTGTTACCAACTTATTTGTACCATAGTTGGATTATCTGAAGAGCTGCCATTTGACAAACATGATAAGTGTTTGACTCCAGTGTATCAGATGATCGAGCATTTGTGACTAGCCAGTTTTTGTTTTTGAGTCGACATGACCTTGGCCCCATGGGGTTTGTAATAAAGTGTGCTAGTAGGGTCTAAGTGGCTCGGTTCCCCATGACTTGATTAAGCAACTAAGGTATTCCAGGGAGTTTTTTCCCTTGTCAATTATATTTTGCTTAAGGCGATGTATAATCGATGAGGTTTTCTCCCGCTTCCTCCAAAGCTGGAATGCCCGATTTTGAAAATTTTAGCCATGGGGGGTTATTAGAGTCCAACTAATGTATATAAACCTACTAGACATTATTAAAGTAGGTGTCGGTCATGTCCTAGGTCCATAAAACCCTCAGAAAAAATTTCGAAATTTTTTTACCGGGTCCGTCGAATTTGGGTTTTTTAATTTTTTTTTAAATTTAATAAATTTCTCTATAGTTTAAATAGAGAAATATTAATTTGTAATATGTCAGTCGTCCGGGGTCCGAATTCAGTGATTGATGGCTCGTTTCATAAGCCAAAAATCACACATGACCTATGGACCAGCTAAACCCGAGTTTCGGATGTCATTTGGGCCCCTCGTAATTGATATTTTCTCTAAAAAGCCATTTACAGAGAAATTATTAATTAAAATAATAAAAATGATTATTTTGGAGATAATCCAAATCTCTCCAAAATAATCCAAATGGAATAAAGTAAAAGGCTAAATGACATGGCACCTGGCATTTATGAGGATTCCAATCAACTCCAAGCAGCTTCAGTCAACTATACAGTCAACACAAGTCAAAACTCCTCAAGTGAATTCGCCCTCCATGCATGCAAAATCGAAGTGGTGATGTGGAGGTTGTATTAAATGGTTTTTTGGTTGGTATGGAGTTGCATTGAATGGAGTGGGGGCGCCTTGCCTAGGTGGAGGCCACCTCCCACTCCCACCTACCATGATTGCAATCGAATCTTGGTCTAAACTCCAAGCACCTACCTCCATGCTCACGTCAACCTCCTTTTGAGCTCGAGTTTCACACATGGCATTCATATATTGGTTGGTGATTATTCCAAAGTGGAGATGGGTGGTGCCTAGCCTAGGTGGAGGCCACCTCCTCATCCCATTAAATGAAATTCGATTTGTTTGGTGGAGATCAGCTCCAAACTCGGCATTGACTTGGTGCAAATTGAAGTTTAGATTGGAGGTCGAATTGTGTTAGGTGCCATTGGCTCCATTCAAGCCAATTCGAATTAGGGTAGGCTAGCTCTTCTATTAGGCTATATAATGAGGCTCCTTTTTCCTCATTCTAGATGGATTGTTAGGCAAAGAAACTCTGATGAAATTGTAAGCGCTTTTTATTGTTAATAAAGTTAAGACTTTGGAGGTCAAAAACATGGAGGCTCTTGATGTTCATTGCTTCACTTGAGAATCAAGGTGATATTGTTTTGCATTATATTTGAGGCTTTTAAGTTGTAGATCATGTTCAAGATGGCTAACAATCTAGCACAAGCAAGCATGTATCTAGTTCTTTTCACTTGAATATTTTTGTTTCATATATATTATCCATGCTTAAGGTTCTTGCAGGTACATTTTCACTCCACATAAGGCCAAAGGATTTCTAGCTTTATGGATCTGAGAAACAAGAGAGTCTAGATCTTCTCCATCAAACACTCAAAACATTTTCTTGGTTACTATTTCCTTTGATCTACCTTCATTCTTATGGAAACCCCTTCCAGATCTTGATCCAAAGTTGAAGTTGTTTGTCTTTTAAAGCCTTAGATCAGTTTGCCATCAGGTTGAAGTTCCTTCAACCTTGGGGAATAACTTGGGATTTGTTCCCTTGTGCTCTCTTCAACACTTGTTGTCGGCGTATCACCGGTTAACCGGAGGATTTCCAAGACAGTGTTTCAAGCCCTCAAGTGTTCCACTTGAAGCCCATCTCCATTCCAAGTTTCCCCTTCTCTTCCATTCGCTCCTACTTTACTTTTTGTCTCTCCCTCTCCCATTCGTTTCCCTACTCTTTCCCTATCCTCTTCTCCTCTCGTCCCTCATCTTTTATCTACCAGCTGCTCCTCTTGTCCTCCCTTCTTCCCATTCGTCCACCTTCAATAGTCACAACAAAACATTAAAAAACAAAAAGTTTGTCAAGTTAGTAGTTAGCTAGTTGTTTTTCTTTGGAGGGTTTGTAGTTAGATTTATTTTATAAATCAAAATTTATGCATTGAAAGTTTAGTTTAGGCATATCAAAAGGTCATTTAGGGCTTGCATTTAGTCTTTTTCCTTGAAGTTTTATAGTTCCATTTCAAAAGTAGGAAAGTTGGCATATAGGATAGTGTAAAATTTTGTGGTTGCATTCTCATTCCCACCGTTTTTTGGAGCATTTTAGCTTGCTGGTCCGTTTTACCATACTAATAATTTCAAGTCAAAATCTCATGCTCTTTTATGTTTTAGTCTCATTTTGCAAACCTAGACTTGATAGTTTCAAAGTTTGTTAATTTTATAACACTAATGGGTGCATGAGTTTATTGACTTATCCTCGTGGTAGGATTGTGGGAAGAGAAAGACTCTTGAAATAAAAAGATCAAACCAAAGAGAGAAGAGGAAACCAAGCAAAGAATACAAACTTCGATACACATCTTCTTATCCTTTGTAAAAGCCATTAAGGGCTTCAAGCTTTTATTTTCATAAGTTTGTTCTAGTTTCTATCAAAGACCTTTCAAGGAATTTTCCTTAAGGCAGTTGTAAAAGTTAATAAAAATTTCTAGTGGAGTATTCCTCCACCTTTGGTTTTCTTCCCCATTTGGGGAAGAGTGTTGGGTTTGCTTAGCTTAGATCTTTTCAGTTCTTGTTTTAGAATAATTTATTTTTATCTTGTCGTTTATCTCTCGAGTTTTGACCAGAGAAGAGCTAACTTTGGGATTGCATCCCAAAGGCCACATAGTCTTGTGGTAGCTTCTCGTTCCCCCATCAGCATCTTGTGGACACCCAGCTAGCTGGAAGGTTTCCAGGACTGGCGGTTCTAGTGATTGACCTTGTTCGGAGGTTGATCCCACCTGTAGTGTAAAATTTTGCTTGGTAGAACACTAGATCTTTTAGTTATCTCATTTTATTTTGCAAGTAGTATGTTAGCAGTATTTCACATCTATTTGAGCTATCATATGATTTAAGTGTTACAAGTTGAAATATCTTGTTGTCACAACTGCTTTTTGTTTCTTAAAACGAACAAAGTCTCTTGAACTTGGCCAAATCCAAGTCAAGAGCACTCTCTGTCGGAGAGCATTGTTAGACTTGCATCTTTCCCTGCATTAGGCATTTTAAATTAGCAAGTCTCTTGAACTGTGGTCATAAGATCAAGTCAAGAGCGCTCTCTGTTGGAGAGTTGAACAAGTGCTCCTAATAATAAAATATCTCAACCCACATTTTCCCCCTAAATAAATTTACTTTTGGTTGATCGTCCAACACCCGTATGCTTTGTCAACCGGAAACGGTTGGGCTAGTACTCAGAAAGGTGGAAGACTTGTTAAATTCATAAGTGATAGCATTAATTAAAACTTTACCCAAAACCCCAACCAAGACAAAATCACTGAGTACTTCCTGAAACAGGTGGTGCCGGGAATCCACTGTCAGACTCGAGGGCGGTCAAGCCATAAGAAGACTTGTTCTCTGAATCTGGGTGCTCCTGACCTATCATCTAAAAGGTTGCCAGTGTTTTCCTCGGTTAAGGTTCCACTCCTTTGATATCCGTGTTCTTAGCCCTAATAATCAAGACCATTGAAATCTTCAATTTACAAAGATAATCTGCACAACGATCTCACAAACGGCATTTCTTCAAGACCCACACTTTCAGCATCACAATCTTTATTTTTCTTTGACTCCATTAGGCACTGGTTGTTTAAAAGCACATATATAGATCAGGACCATTTGTCCTTGTGTTTATTTCATATTGTGAGTGCTTTAGTAATTAATCAAGTCTTGAATCATATTGCCATCTTGTTATTTTATTTCGCAATGTGGATTGCTTATTATCTGTTGTTCATTTCCTCATATTTTTGGTCTCATCACAAAAAACTCCTAAAACAACACTCATCCACATCCCCCATACAAAAGACCTTTTAAAAACACAAGAGCCTTAGAAAACTTCTTTTTAGGGACTACCCCCCTTGGCTTCGTTAGGAGTTAGCCTAAACGGAGGAGCTGGGATTCAGGTGACAGTACCTGGCTCATTGCTTGCCCCCAAGGCCACACCTCTCTCACTCGTAGTGAAGAGACAACTTTTGAAAGATTTCTGCTGCTGGTGTGCAGTTTGGCGGACAACATCTTTGGCGCCGTTGCCGGGGACAAATCTTTTTGTTCCTGGACGACCTTAGTTTTTTCTAGTTTGTTCTACCTTTTTTGATAGATTCTCAAATCTGTCTGGTGACTCCACTGCCCCTTTTTTCCTTTTTGGTAGATTTTTGGTTTAATCACTCTCAGAAATTAGACTTGAATCCACCTGGCGACTCCACTGTCAATTAACACCTCAAGGTATTCGACTAGAAGAAACTCTGAAGGCTTGCTTAGTTTTATCCCAGAGCCTGAAAAGGTTTATAGGAGAAGACTGAACAAGCTTGCTTCTCGTAAAATCCTTGAAGAACTTAGGTCTCAGTCTATTTCTGACATCCATAGTCTTTTTCAAGAAAATAACTTAGAAAATTCTGAAAATTTTGAAAACAGTAATAATTGTTTTTCCGATACGATGGGTGATTTCTATTCTCCCCTCAACATTACTCAGATAGCAGGTCAACCACATGATATTCCAGACAAAGCTATCGACAAACTCCCCATTTTTACTGGCACTGATGCCATTACTGTCGCTTATCATCTCAAGGCCTTCTCAAAATGTACAAGTGGATATGTTAGAGATCCTGCTCACAAGCATGATGATGTATACATGAAGCTATTGGCCTTGTCCTTAGATGGAGATGCTGGTGACTGGTTCATCGGCTTGCCAGCTAACTCCTTTGCCACCTTGACTGAGTTCAAAACTGCTTTCACCAACAAGTATGGTGAGAAGAAAGAGCCCCGTCATCAACTTGCTGCTCTGACAAACATCAAAAGAAGTGATATGCAAACCATGGAAGAGTTCAACAAGAAGTTTACCGACTTATACAATGCAATCCCTATAGATTACAAGCCAACTCCACATACTATACTGGTCTACTACATTGAAGCTTTAAGTGGAGAGATGCAATATGAACTTAGGGATAAAGAGCCCACTACTTTGTTAGAAGCACAGACATTGGCAACTAAGATTGATAAAAACATGCAGTCCTCTGGAAAATCAAATTTACCTGGTTATTCAAGAGCTCAAACTCCTTTAAAAACAGCTGAGCCTAAGGATAAAGATCCTCTAGCTGCTTTGAAAGATTCATACAAGAAAAAGATGATGGATATGTGTGAGAGGATGGAAAAAGCTGAATAGAAACATGTAGTCCAAATGAAGGAAGTACAAAACAAAATCATAAACATAGAAAGAGCACATGTCCAGCGTGTTCAACAAATTCAACCGACTCAGCCAATCCAAAGAAACTACCCTCCCAAAAATAACTGGCAAAAGAAAGCTCCCGGAAATGAAAAGAGGCCTCCAACTCAAATAGAGGCTGCTAACACAAATGAGGTGTACATCCCATTCTGCAGAGCTTGCAAAGACTTCCATGAGGAATTCGCTTGCTATTTTGCAAACTATGTACAAGAGCATGGTTATCCTGAGGGGGAGGGTACCAGTAATCCAACATCAAGCGAGCTTGAATATATAAATGCCGTAGGAGATATCCGCAACATTCCCAGAGAAAACTGGAAACATGCAGAGAATGAGCCAGACAATATGACTAAAAACTATGGAGAAAGACCATCCAGTGAATAGCTCCACAATATGCAGAGATTTAAAGGGGTTGGATATCAAAGAAGATCAAATCCCGCACCTGCCATGCAACCTCCAAAGGTAATTATTCCAAACGATTCAACTGACCCTAGTAGATTAAATTTTGATTGGAATAATTGGTTCAATACTACTAAGGTACCTATACCCATAAATGAACTCTATAAGATCCCTGGTCAAAAGGAAAAGTTATTGAAAACATTGGAAGCACCTATTCCTGCATGTATTACCAATCCTAGTCCTCTCACCCCTCAGACCCCTAAGAAGGTCACTTTTTCGGACAATGTAGAAGAGCCTTCAACTAGCTGTGACTCAACTTATGAGGACCCTCCTATAATCCTGCATACCAGGGATACAAGAAAAGAAGCTCACCCCCCTTTCTATATATCATTGATGATAGGTGACCTTCTTCTACATAATTGTATGCTGGATTCAGGATCCGGTGCAAGCCTGATGACCAAAAGGGTTATGCAACAGCTTAACTTAAGAACCACCAGGCCCTACCAAAATGTGTGTGCCATGGATTCTAGAAATTCATTACAATAGATGGAGAATGAAGATAAGAAGTAGGGAGAATGAAGATAAGAAGTAGGGAGATTACTGTGGCTCTGTTCTGAAGTTGTTATCAGACCACCTACAGGTTAGATGACTGATATTTGCTGTATACCGAACTTTTGATCTTCACCGGGGCGCATTTATTGAACCATCTCCCTCCTCCAGGGAAAACTCCTCCAAATTTAGCTGAGAATGGGAGAAGAAGTGAAAGAAGAGTATGTGGATCAGATCTGAAGTTGTTCTTTGGCCATAAGCATCTCTGATCTTTGCAAATAATGGCACATTAGTCTCCTTGAAGATCCTGGGCGCATTCACTGAAAACTAGCTTCTCCTTCTAGTGATTCTCCTCCAAAACTAGCTGCAAAAACACTGAAACTATGGCCTCCTTCTCTGAATGCTTGAAGGTCTTCAACTGTGATTTGATATGGATCTGTATTGCTACAATATTACTCTCTAGATCTGAATACTGATTAACTGGAAACCATGGAGCCTTGGGGCACATCACCCAAGAAAGAGTTTAGGCACATCACTCAACAAAAGAGAGACTCAGAGCTCTCAAGACAACATTCAAATGGAGTTGGAAACATCATTAAATAGATGATTTAGCTTGCTCATCAAGCCAACCCACATGTGTGGATGAGGGAGGGCGCATTCCTTGAGAGGAATGGCAACTTCCTGCTTTCCAAAACTTTATTGCTTTGCTTCCTTTCACTGATTTTAGCAAGTGCACCTTTCTTAGTCATTCTGGATGTTGCCACTTTTCTTCTGATTGCTTTTCTTGTGCTTTCCTCTTTTTACTTTCCTCCTTTTCTTCTTTTGCCATTTTTTTGCTTGCTTTTGACAGTTTCCATTTTCTTCTTGTTGCCTTCTTTCCTTCATTGGATTCCTTGGTTTTCTGAGAATTTGCCACTAAGGAAAGATTGGCCCACTTGTTCCAAATTCGACCTCCTAGCCAAGTCATCATCAACTTGCCAACATTTATTAGTAATGATGATGAATTAATAATAAAAATAATTCCAACTCATAAATTTAATTAATTATTTGATAATTAATTAACTACTATAATATTATGCCTCAAAATTACCCCATTAATTAAGTCTTCATTTAATTAATTGACTTAGACCCCCTAGGGATGGGAGGATCCAAGTTGTGACCAAGGCCACTATGGAAGGGACATGACAGCAAGAGAGGGTGAATCCTCCTTCTCCAGGATGTAGCTGGAATCTTGCTGAATGCTGAAGAATCCTGTATGATGATAGTAATAATGTTGAATTTGGATGATCCAACCTTGATAGTGACTAGGGTAGATATATTTCACTGCCGAAATACACTTGATGTGCCCTCAACCCCAAACTGGCTCTCTGATCTCTCCAAGTCGACTTTTCAAATCAATATTCAATAAGCAGACATATTCATTCACTTTATCCTTCTTTTATAACTTTGACAGCGCATGACCTAACTTTTGCATGCCTAGGTCGCTTTTCTCTTCTAATTCTCAGTTGACTTGCATGCACACAGAAAGCCATTAATCCTTCATGGCTTTCTGTGTGCATGGAGGATTAATAAAGGTATTTCTGTGCATGCATCATGAAATATGGACCACATGTAATGCATGCAGGTGGCCCCTAGTTCCCGTGGCCCTCTTTTATCTACTGATGATCTAATAACCATGATTAGGATTTTCTTTTGGTTTGAATGGTATATCAATCCTCAGTCAATTCCACTATATGTTAAAAAGGGTGTTAACATTACACCATAAGATCAAAGAGTTTAAACATTTATGCCCCTCCCATGAAATTAAACCATTCTTCTTGGGCTGGTATCATTGCTTCACTAAAATTCTCCTGCATATCAAACATAAACTTGTAGAAATCCATGTGAATTAGAGAAAGTTCATCGTGGGTTTTCTAATGCATACTAGATGAAATGGCTCATGTCATACTTGGCTGCTTTGTAGCACTACAAACCTGATTTTTCAACTGAGCAATCTCTGCTTTATGTGATTCTATTTCTATGGTCATTTTGAGGACCTGAGATTCGCTGGCTTGAACAGTTGCCGCAATTGAGGTGGCAGTTGCCATTGGGACCATCCTCCCCACATAAAATATTGTGGTTTCTATGGTCTTCATTATGCTCTGATTGGTGATGGTTTTCCTTTTCTTATGTATAGATTGGACCACTTGCTTCTTCTTCTTATCAAATGTGAACAATTGTAAACATGTGACTTCATGTGAACAATTGTCGACATGTTCTCCTTTGACAAATTGTGGGGAGTGTAAAATTCTTTCATTGTTCTTCACTTGGTGGAGACATCTAATTGTTCGCCTTCTTGTTTTGAAAGGTTACTTATTATTTTTTCATGCTGATTTGTCCTGTCTTTACTTTGGACCTGGGTACATTCCATCTGGCTAGATGATACATTTAATTAAGTTGAGTGTGAAGTGGAAGCCTTTGCTTTTTGAGTGATGATTTCTATTGGGGTGTCACCTGAAGGATTTTTCTCCACTTGCTTCACCTTTGTTGCTTTTACCACTGGAGTATCTATGGTTGCACCTTCTTGAATTGGAATGACTTCAACTTGTTTAGGCGCTAAGGCTTCCACCACCATTTTGTTATCAAGGGTGTCATTGGAAGTTGCTTTCATGGCCTGTTCTTTTGTTGCTGCTCTTTCCCTTTCAAGGGATTCCTCATAACTCTCCTTTCGAGTTTGTTGCCGCCGGATCACACACCGTCTTTGTCGCAGCATAAATCTATGCTGTCGCTCGGTGTGCCCTTGGTGGTAAGTCTCGAGTCAAGTATGTCACTTGGTTCTTGACTCCTTCGTTTAGGTAAAATTCCCATCGAAAGTCAAGGGGATAGTCCCTATGGAAAGTTACTAAGGTTGTTAGGGTCTTCTAGTTAAGTGATGGGTTGTTTATTAAGTTTTTTGGGAGTTTTTTGATTTAAGGGTAATGATTAAAGGGTTCCAAGATGAAATTGCAACAATAGTTTAAATAGTCTTTACCAGCATGAATTGCAAATATCACTGTAAAATTAAAGTAGATGCACAATACTTGGTACTGATAAAAAGCAAATAGAGAGTGCAAGGACCAGTGCCTCATGGAGTCAAATACAATGTGAAATTGATAATGCTGAAAAGGGAAATGTTGTGCAATGTCTCTTGGTTGATTTTAAATTATTAAGGGTGAATCTTAATTAGGGAAGAGGGGGAACTCTCGAGATACCGTAAGGTACAGAGAGGAATGTCTGGAAATCTAGAAGTTGGTGGCTCCGTACAAGGACATGTTGGCTGCCAAAGTCTCAAGAGCGTGTTCAACACTACACCAAACAAGGATGTAGTCTAACGGTGCCCCCAAGATCTAAGTACAGTGATCCAACGCCCCCAGGCAGAATTTTCCCACACAAAATCTAGTCGAGCGTGCCGAATTTGCACTATCTTGTGGGTGGTTAATTTTATTAGGTGACTGATTAAGTTAATGTGAAATGTTAAAAAATGCTTCCAACTATTTCTGAGTAACCCAAAAAGGGCAGAGCATACGTAGTGGTAGCGAAATTTTTATTCAAGTTTGAAACAATTAACCATTGACCCTTCGACAGAGAGCGCTCTTGACTTGCTCTTCAGTTAAGTTCAAGAGACTTTAAATTGTTAAAACAATTAAACTATGAAAGTAAAAGATAAAATCTTAAATGGAAGAAATATGGATGGCCAATCTAATGCGTCACTTTTTTGATTCAACCTCCACTAATCGGAAAATGCCTTTGGGTGGAGGTGAGAGCATACTTTGTGGCGACGAAGATGGTTTTATTTCTACTTTACTTTTGCAAAATGGGAATGATTAAAATGAAAAATACTAATAAAAGTATACACCCTGCACTAAAATAGTGAGTGTGTGAAAAATTGTGTTAGAAAAATTCATACACGAAAATGACAAAAAACTCAAATCCCCCCAGGGGGGATGGGATGTGGGTGTTGGTTACCCCACTGCTCTCGTTTAAAGTTTTTACAATTTGTATGCTGAAAATAAAGTGCTTCTTAGTCCATTAAATTTGGATCTAAGAGCTTACAATAGTGTACAAAGGTATTACAACAAAATGGGTGTCCACCGAATTGTTCCAAGTCCTCTTTGATGGTCTTGGTCACTCCAAATATTCACTTTTATGTGCAGGCCTGCTGAAAACCAGCAAGCTAAAAGTGTTAGAAGATGATGGGAAAGACAATAATTTTTTTTTTTTTTTTGAAAAATTGTACTTAGAAAAATTTGGCAAAATTTACTAAGTGTAAGCACAATTTCCTAGCTTAGATCTAATGAATGATAAATTTCTTTTAAAATATCAGATCTAACTAATTAGCAATGTGTAAAGAATGATAGATCTAAACATGAAAGAATGGATCTACTTCTTAAGCAAAGCAAAAAAGATGGGAAAAAGAGATAGATTTGTTTGAAGAGATGGATGAGAACCCTCAAGCCCAAGCTTGATCCTTTGCTTTGGCTTTAGTAGATCCCTGAAAAAACAAGTATTAGCTTTCAAATATGTGCCCAATAGAAGAGAAGAGGAAACCGAGCTCTAATCCCCCAAAGAGCTATTTGTTTGAAGAGATGGATGAGAACCCTCAAGCCCAAGCTTGATCCTTTGCTTTGGCTTTAGTAGATCCCTGAAAAAACAAGTATTAGATTTCAAATATGTGCCCTGTTACCAACTTATTTGTACCATAGTTGGATTATCTGAAGAGCTGCCATTTGACAAACATGATAAGTGTTTGACTCCAGTGTATCAGATGATCGAGCATTTGTGACTAGCCAGTTTTTGTTTTTGAGTCGACATGACCTTGGCCCCATGGGGTTTGTAATAAAGTGTGCTAGTAGGGTCTAAGTGGCTCGGTTCCCCATGACTTGATTAAGCAACTAAGGTATTCCAGGGAGTTTTTTCCCTTGTCAATTATATTTTGCTTAAGGCGATGTATAATCGATGAGGTTTTCTCCCGCTTCCTCCAAAGCTGGAATGCCCGATTTTGAAAATTTTAGCCATGGGGGGTTATTAGAGTCCAACTAATGTATATAAACCTACTAGACATTATTAAAGTAGGTGTCGGTCATGTCCTAGGTCCATAAAACCCTCAGAAAAAATTTCGAAATTTTTTTACCGGGTCCGTCGAATTTGGGTTTTTTAATTTTTTTTTAAATTTAATAAATTTCTCTATAGTTTAAATAGAGAAATATTAATTTGTAATATGTCAGTCGTCCGGGGTCCGAATTCAGTGATTGATGGCTCGTTTCATAAGCCAAAAATCACACATGACCTATGGACCAGCTAAACCCGAGTTTCGGATGTCATTTGGGCCCCTCGTAATTGATATTTTCTCTAAAAAGCCATTTACAGAGAAATTATTAATTAAAATAATAAAAATGATTATTTTGGAGATAATCCAAATCTCTCCAAAATAATCCAAATGGAATAAAGTAAAAGGCTAAATGACATGGCACCTGGCATTTATGAGGATTCCAATCAACTCCAAGCAGCTTCAGTCAACTATACAGTCAACACAAGTCAAAACTCCTCAAGTGAATTCGCCCTCCATGCATGCAAAATCGAAGTGGTGATGTGGAGGTTGTATTAAATGGTTTTTTGGTTGGTATGGAGTTGCATTGAATGGAGTGGGGGCGCCTTGCCTAGGTGGAGGCCACCTCCCACTCCCACCTACCATGATTGCAATCGAATCTTGGTCTAAACTCCAAGCACCTACCTCCATGCTCACGTCAACCTCCTTTTGAGCTCGAGTTTCACACATGGCATTCATATATTGGTTGGTGATTATTCCAAAGTGGAGATGGGTGGTGCCTAGCCTAGGTGGAGGCCACCTCCTCATCCCATTAAATGAAATTCGATTTGTTTGGTGGAGATCAGCTCCAAACTCGGCATTGACTTGGTGCAAATTGAAGTTTAGATTGGAGGTCGAATTGTGTTAGGTGCCATTGGCTCCATTCAAGCCAATTCGAATTAGGGTAGGCTAGCTCTTCTATTAGGCTATATAATGAGGCTCCTTTTTCCTCATTCTAGATGGATTGTTAGGCAAAGAAACTCTGATGAAATTGTAAGCGCTTTTTATTGTTAATAAAGTTAAGACTTTGGAGGTCAAAAACATGGAGGCTCTTGATGTTCATTGCTTCACTTGAGAATCAAGGTGATATTGTTTTGCATTATATTTGAGGCTTTTAAGTTGTAGATCATGTTCAAGATGGCTAACAATCTAGCACAAGCAAGCATGTATCTAGTTCTTTTCACTTGAATATTTTTGTTTCATATATATTATCCATGCTTAAGGTTCTTGCAGGTACATTTTCACTCCACATAAGGCCAAAGGATTTCTAGCTTTATGGATCTGAGAAACAAGAGAGTCTAGATCTTCTCCATCAAACACTCAAAACATTTTCTTGGTTACTATTTCCTTTGATCTACCTTCATTCTTATGGAAACCCCTTCCAGATCTTGATCCAAAGTTGAAGTTGTTTGTCTTTTAAAGCCTTAGATCAGTTTGCCATCAGGTTGAAGTTCCTTCAACCTTGGGGAATAACTTGGGATTTGTTCCCTTGTGCTCTCTTCAACACTTGTTGTCGGCGTATCACCGGTTAACCGGAGGATTTCCAAGACAGTGTTTCAAGCCCTCAAGTGTTCCACTTGAAGCCCATCTCCATTCCAAGTTTCCCCTTCTCTTCCATTCGCTCCTACTTTACTTTTTGTCTCTCCCTCTCCCATTCGTTTCCCTACTCTTTCCCTATCCTCTTCTCCTCTCGTCCCTCATCTTTTATCTACCAGCTGCTCCTCTTGTCCTCCCTTCTTCCCATTCGTCCACCTTCAATAGTCACAACAAAACATTAAAAAACAAAAAGTTTGTCAAGTTAGTAGTTAGCTAGTTGTTTTTCTTTGGAGGGTTTGTAGTTAGATTTATTTTATAAATCAAAATTTATGCATTGAAAGTTTAGTTTAGGCATATCAAAAGGTCATTTAGGGCTTGCATTTAGTCTTTTTCCTTGAAGTTTTATAGTTCCATTTCAAAAGTAGGAAAGTTGGCATATAGGATAGTGTAAAATTTTGTGGTTGCATTCTCATTCCCACCGTTTTTTGGAGCATTTTAGCTTGCTGGTCCGTTTTACCATACTAATAATTTCAAGTCAAAATCTCATGCTCTTTTATGTTTTAGTCTCATTTTGCAAACCTAGACTTGATAGTTTCAAAGTTTGTTAATTTTATAACACTAATGGGTGCATGAGTTTATTGACTTATCCTCGTGGTAGGATTGTGGGAAGAGAAAGACTCTTGAAATAAAAAGATCAAACCAAAGAGAGAAGAGGAAACCAAGCAAAGAATACAAACTTCGATACACATCTTCTTATCCTTTGTAAAAGCCATTAAGGGCTTCAAGCTTTTATTTTCATAAGTTTGTTCTAGTTTCTATCAAAGACCTTTCAAGGAATTTTCCTTAAGGCAGTTGTAAAAGTTAATAAAAATTTCTAGTGGAGTATTCCTCCACCTTTGGTTTTCTTCCCCATTTGGGGAAGAGTGTTGGGTTTGCTTAGCTTAGATCTTTTCAGTTCTTGTTTTAGAATAATTTATTTTTATCTTGTCGTTTATCTCTCGAGTTTTGACCAGAGAAGAGCTAACTTTGGGATTGCATCCCAAAGGCCACATAGTCTTGTGGTAGCTTCTCGTTCCCCCATCAGCATCTTGTGGACACCCAGCTAGCTGGAAGGTTTCCAGGACTGGCGGTTCTAGTGATTGACCTTGTTCGGAGGTTGATCCCACCTGTAGTGTAAAATTTTGCTTGGTAGAACACTAGATCTTTTAGTTATCTCATTTTATTTTGCAAGTAGTATGTTAGCAGTATTTCACATCTATTTGAGCTATCATATGATTTAAGTGTTACAAGTTGAAATATCTTGTTGTCACAACTGCTTTTTGTTTCTTAAAACGAACAAAGTCTCTTGAACTTGGCCAAATCCAAGTCAAGAGCACTCTCTGTCAGAGAGCATTGTTAGACTTGCATCTTTCCCTGCATTAGGCATTTTAAATTAGCAAGTCTCTTGAACTGTGGTCATAAGATCAAGTCAAGAGCGCTCTCTGTTGGAGAGTTGAACAAGTGCTCCTAATAATAAAATATCTCAACCCACATTTTCCCCCTAAATAAATTTACTTTTGGTTGATCGTCCAACACCCGTATGCTTTGTCAACCGGAAACGGTTGGGCTAGTACTCAGAAAGGTGGAAGACTTGTTAAATTCATAAGTGATAGCATTAATTAAAACTTTACCCAAAACCCCAACCAAGACAAAATCACTGAGTACTTCCTGAAACAGGTGGTGCCGGGAATCCACTGTCAGACTCGAGGGCGGTCAAGCCATAAGAAGACTTGTTCTCTGAATCTGGGTGCTCCTGACCTATCATCTAAAAGGTTGCCAGTGTTTTCCTCGGTTAAGGTTCCACTCCTTTGATATCCGTGTTCTTAGCCCTAATAATCAAGACCATTGAAATCTTCAATTTACAAAGATAATCTGCACAACGATCTCACAAACGGCATTTCTTCAAGACCCACACTTTCAGCATCACAATCTTTATTTTTCTTTGACTCCATTAGGCACTGGTTGTTTAAAAGCACATATATAGATCAGGACCATTTGTCCTTGTGTTTATTTCATATTGTGAGTGCTTTAGTAATTAATCAAGTCTTGAATCATATTGCCATCTTGTTATTTTATTTCGCAACGTGGATTGCTTATTATCTGTTGTTCATTTCCTCATATTTTTGGTCTCATCACAAAAAACTCCTAAAACAACACTCATCCACATCCCCCATACAAAAGACCTTTTAAAAACACAAGAGCCTTAGAAAACTTCTTTTTAGGGACTACCACCCTTGGCTTCGTTAGGAGTTAGCCTAAACGGAGGAGCTGGGATTCAGGTGACAGTACCTGGCTCATTGCTTGCCCCCAAGGCCACACCTCTCTCACTCGTAGTGAAGAGACAACTTTTGAAAGATTTCTGCTGCTGGTGTGCAGTTTGGCAGACAACATCTTTGGCGCCGTTGCCGGGGACAAATCTTTTTGTTCCTGGACGACCTTAGTTTTTTCTAGTTTGTTCTACCTTTTTTGATAGATTCTCAAATCTGTCTGGTGACTCCACTGCCCCTTTTTTCCTTTTTGGTAGATTTTTGGTTTAATCACTCTCAGAAATTAGACTTGAATCCACCTGGCGACTCCACTGTCAATTAACACCTCAAGGTATTCGACTAGAAGAAACTCTGAAGGCTTGCTTAGTTTTATCCCAGAGCTTGAAAAGGTTTATAGGAGAAGACTGAACAAGCTTGCTTCTCGTAAAATCCTTGAAGAACTTAGGTCTCAGTCTATTTCTGACATCCATAGTCTTTTTCAAGAAAATAACTTAGAAAATTCTGAAAATTTTGAAAACAGTAATAATTGTTTTTCCGATACGATGGGTGATTTCTATTCTCCCCTCAACATTACTCAGATAGCAGGTCAACCACATGATATTCCAGACAAAGCTATCGACAAACTCCCCATTTTTACTGGCACTGATGCCATTACTGTCGCTTATCATCTCAAGGCCTTCTCAAAATGTACAAGTGGATATGTTAGAGATCCTGCTCACAAGCATGATGATGTATACATGAAGCTATTGGCCTTGTCCTTAGATGGAGATGCTGGTGACTGGTTCATCGGCTTGCCAGCTAACTCCTTTGCCACCTTGACTGAGTTCAAAACTGCTTTCACCAACAAGTATGGTGAGAAGAAAGAGCCCCGTCATCAACTTGCTGCTCTGACAAACATCAAAAGAAGTGATATGCAAACCATGGAAGAGTTCAACAAGAAGTTTACCGACTTATACAATGCAATCCCTATAGATTACAAGCCAACTCCACATACTATACTGGTCTACTACATTGAAGCTTTAAGTGGAGAGATGCAATATGAACTTAGGGATAAAGAGCCCACTACTTTGTTAGAAGCACAGACATTGGCAACTAAGATTGATAAAAACATGCAGTCCTCTGGAAAATCAAATTTACCTGGTTATTCAAGAGCTCAAACTCCTTTAAAAACAGCTGAGCCTAAGGATAAAGATCCTCTAGCTGCTTTGAAAGATTCATACAAGAAAAAGATGATGGATATGTGTGAGAGGATGGAAAAAGCTGAATAGAAACATGTAGTCCAAATGAAGGAAGTACAAAACAAAATCATAAACATAGAAAGAGCACATGTCCAGCGTGTTCAACAAATTCAACAGACTCAGCCAATCCAAAGAAACTACCCTCCCAAAAATAACTGGCAAAAGAAAGCTCCCGGAAATGAAAAGAGGCCTCCAACTCAAATAGAGGCTGCTAACACAAATGAGGTGTACATCCCATTCTGCAGAGCTTGCAAAGACTTCCATGAGGAATTCGCTTGCTATTTTGCAAACTATGTACAAGAGCATGGTTATCCTGAGGGGGAGGGTACCAGTAATCCAACATCAAGCGAGCTTGAATATATAAATGCCGTAGGAGATATCCGCAACATTCCCAGAGAAAACTGGAAACATGCAGAGAATGAGCCAGACAATATGACTAAAAACTATGGAGAAAGACCATCCAGTGAATAGCTCCACAATATGCAGAGATTTAAAGGGGTTGGATATCAAAGAAGATCAAATCCCGCACCTGCCATGCAACCTCCAAAGGTAATTATTCCAAACGATTCAACTGACCCTAGTAGATTAAATTTTGATTGGAATAATTGGTTCAATACTACTAAGGTACCTATACCCATAAATGAACTCTATAAGATCCCTGGTCAAAAGGAAAAGTTATTGAAAACATTGGAAGCACCTATTCCTGCATGTATTACCAATCCTAGTCCTCTCACCCCTCAGACCCCTAAGAAGGTCACTTTTTCGGACAATGTAGAAGAGCCTTCAACTAGCTGTGACTCAACTTATGAGGACCCTCCTATAATCCTGCATACCAGGGATACAAGAAAAGAAGCTCACCCCCCTTTCTATATATCATTGATGATAGGTGACCTTCTTCTACATAATTGTATGCTGGATTCAGGATCCGGTGCAAGCCTGATGACCAAAAGGGTTATGCAACAGCTTAACTTAAGAACCACCAGGCCCTACCAAAATGTGTGTGCCATGGATTCTAGAAATTCATTACAATAGATGGAGAATGAAGATAAGAAGTAGGGAGAATGAAGATAAGAAGTAGGGAGATTACTGTGGCTCTGTTCTGAAGTTGTTATCAGACCACCTACAGGTTAGATGACTGATATTTGCTGTATACCGAACTTTTGATCTTCACCGGGGCGCATTTATTGAACCATCTCCCTCCTCCAGGGAAAACTCCTCCAAATTTAGCTGAGAATGGGAGAAGAAGTGAAAGAAGAGTATGTGGATCAGATCTGAAGTTGTTCTTTGGCCATAAGCATCTCTGATCTTTGCAAATAATGGCACATTAGTCTCCTTGAAGATCCTGGGCGCATTCACTGAAAACTAGCTTCTCCTTCTAGTGATTCTCCTCCAAAACTAGCTGCAAAAACACTGAAACTATGGCCTCCTTCTCTGAATGCTTGAAGGTCTTCAACTGTGATTTGATATGGATCTGTATTGCTACAATATTACTCTCTAGATCTGAATACTGATTAACTGGAAACCATGGAGCCTTGGGGCACATCACCCAAGAAAGAGTTTAGGCACATCACTCAACAAAAGAGAGACTCAGAGCTCTCAAGACAACATTCAAATGGAGTTGGAAACATCATTAAATAGATGATTTAGCTTGCTCATCAAGCCAACCCACATGTGTGGATGAGGGAGGGCGCATTCCTTGAGAGGAATGGCAACTTCCTGCTTTCCAAAACTTTCTTGCTTTGCTTCCTTTCACTGATTTTAGCAAGTGCACCTTTCTTAGTCATTCTGGATGTTGCCACTTTTCTTCTGATTGCTTTTCTTGTGCTTTCCTCTTTTTACTTTCCTCCTTTTCTTCTTTTGCCATTTTTTTGCTTGCTTTTGAAAGTTTCCATTTTCTTCTTGTTGCCTTCTTTCCTTCATTGGATTCCTTGGTTTTCTGAGAATTTGCCACTAAGGAAAGATTGGCCCACTTGTTCCAAATTCGACCTCCTAGCCAAGTCATCATCAACTTGCCAACATTTATTAGTAATGATGATGAATTAATAATAAAAATAATTCCAACTCATAAATTTAATTAATTATTTGATAATTAATTAACTACTATAATATTATGCCTCAAAATTACCCCATTAATTAAGTCTTCATTTAATTAATTGACTTAGACCCCCTAGGGATGGGAGGATCCAAGTTGTGACCAAGGCCACTATGGAAGGGACATGACAGCAAGAGAGGGTGAATCCTCCTTCTCCAGGATGTAGCTGGAATCTTGCTGAATGCTGAAGAATCCTGTATGATGATAGTAATAATGTTGAATTTGGATGATCCAACCTTGATAGTGACTAGGGTAGATATATTTCACTGCCGAAATACACTTGATGTGCCCTCAACCCCAAACTGGCTCTCTGATCTCTCCAAGTCGACTTTTCAAATCAATATTCAATAAGCAGACATATTCATTCACTTTATCCTTCTTTTATAACTTTGACAGCGCATGACCTAACTTTTGCATGCCTAGGTCGCTTTTCTCTTCTAATTCTCAGTTGACTTGCATGCACACAGAAAGCCATTAATCCTTCATGGCTTTCTGTGTGCATGGAGGATTAATAAAGGTATTTCTGTGCATGCATCATGAAATATGGACCACATGTAATGCATGCAGGTGGCCCCTAGTTCCCGTGGCCCTCTTTTATCTACTGATGATCTAATAACCATGATTAGGATTTTCTTTTGGTTTGAATGGTATATCAATCCTCAGTCAATTCCACTATATGTTAAAAAGGGTGTTAACATTACACCATAAGATCAAAGAGTTTAAACATTTATGCCCCTCCCATGAAATTAAACCATTCTTCTTGGGCTGGTATCATTGCTTCACTAAAATTCTCCTGCATATCAAACATAAACTTGTAGAAATCCATGTGAATTAGAGAAAGTTCATCGTGGGTTTTCTAATGCATACTAGATGAAATGGCTCATGTCATACTTGGCTGCTTTGTAGCACTACAAACCTGATTTTTCAACTGAGCAATCTCTGCTTTATGTGATTCTATTTCTATGGTCATTTTGAGGACCTGAGATTCGCTGGCTTGAACAGTTGCCGCAATTGAGGTGGCAGTTGCCATTGGGACCATCCTCCCCACATAAAATATTGTGGTTTCTATGGTCTTCATTATGCTCTGATTGGTGATGGTTTTCCTTTTCTTATGTATAGATTGGACCACTTGCTTCTTCTTCTTATCAAATGTGAACAATTGTAAACATGTGACTTCATGTGAACAATTGTCGACATGTTCTCCTTTGACAAATTGTGGGGAGTGTAAAATTCTTTCATTGTTCTTCACTTGGTGGAGACATCTAATTGTTCGCCTTCTTGTTTTGAAAGGTTACTTATTATTTTTTCATGCTGATTTGTCCTGTCTTTACTTTGGACCTGGGTACATTCCATCTGGCTAGATGATACATTTAATTAAGTTGAGTGTGAAGTGGAAGCCTTTGCTTTTTGAGTGATGATTTCTATTGGGGTGTCACCTGAAGGATTTTTCTCCACTTGCTTCACCTTTGTTGCTTTTACCACTGGAGTATCTATGGTTGCACCTTCTTGAATTGGAATGACTTCAACTTGTTTAGGCGCTAAGGCTTCCACCACCATTTTGTTATCAAGGGTGTCATTGGAAGTTGCTTTCATGGCCTGTTCTTTTGTTGCTGCTCTTTCCCTTTCAAGGGATTCCTCATAACTCTCCTTTCGAGTTTGTTGCCGCCGGATCACACACCGTCTTTGTCGCAGCATAAATCTATGCTGTCGCTCGGTGTGCCCTTGGTGGTAAGTCTCGAGTCAAGTATGTCACTTGGTTCTTGACTCCTTCGTTTAGGTAAAATTCCCATCGAAAGTCAAGGGGATAGTCCCTATGGAAAGTTACTAAGGTTGTTAGGGTCTTCTAGTTAAGTGATGGGTTGTTTATTAAGTTTTTTGGGAGTTTTTTGATTTAAGGGTAATGATTAAAGGGTTCCAAGATGAAATTGCAACAATAGTTTAAATAGTCTTTACCAGCATGAATTGCAAATATCACTGTAAAATTAAAGTAGATGCACAATACTTGGTACTGATAAAAAGCAAATAGAGAGTGCAAGGACCAGTGCCTCATGGAGTCAAATACAATGTGAAATTGATAATGCTGAAAAGGGAAATGTTGTGCAATGTCTCTTGGTTGATTTTAAATTATTAAGGGTGAATCTTAATTAGGGAAGAGGGGGAACTCTCGAGATACCGTAAGGTACAGAGAGGAATGTCTGGAAATCTAGAAGTTGGTGGCTCCGTACAAGGACATGATGGCTGCCAAAGTCTCAAGAGCGTGTTCAACACTACACCAAACAAGGATGTAGTCTAACGGTGCCCCCAAGATCTAAGTACAGTGATCCAACGCCCCCAGGCAGAATTTTCCCACACAAAATCTAGTCGAGCGTGCCGAATTTGCACTATCTTGTGGGTGGTTAATTTTATTAGGTGACTGATTAAGTTAATGTGAAATGTTAAAAAATGCTTCCAACTATTTCTGAGTAACCCAAAAAGGGCAGAGCATACGTAGTGGTAGCGAAATGTTTATTCAAGTTTGAAACAATTAACCATTGACCCTTCGACAGAGAGCGCTCTTGACTTGCTCTTCAGTTAAGTTCAAGAGACTTTAAATTGTTAAAACAATTAAACTATGAAAGTAAAAGATAAAATCTTAAATGGAAGAAATATGGATGGCCAATCTAATGCGTCACTTTTTTGATTCAACCTCCACTAATCGGCAAATGCCTTTGGGTGGAGGTGAGAGCATACTTTGTGGCGACGAAGATGGTTTTATTTCTACTTTACTTTTGCAAAATGGGAATGATTAAAATGCAAAATACTAATAAAAGTATACACCCTGCACTAAAATAGTGAGTGTGTGAAAAATTGTGTTAGAAAAATTCATACACGAAAATGACAAAAAACTCAAATCCCCCCAGGGGGGATGGGATGTGGGTGTTGGTTACCCCACTGCTCTCGTTTAAAGTTTTTACAATTTGTATGCTGAAAATAAAGTGCTTCTTAGTCCATTAAATTTGGATCTAAGAGCTTACAATAGTGTACAAAGGTATTACAACAAAATGGGTGTCCACCGAATTGTTCCAAGTCCTCTTTGATGGTCTTGGTCACTCCAAATCTTCACTTTTATGTGCAGGCCTGCTGAAAACCAGCAAGCTAAAAGTGTTAGAAGATGATGGGAAAGACAATAATTTTTTTTTTTTTTTTGAAAAATTGTACTTAGAAAAATTTGGCAAAATTTACTAAGTGTAAGCACAATTTCCTAGCTTAGATCTAATGAATGATAAATTTCTTTTAAAATATCAGATCTAACTAATTAGCAATGTGTAAAGAATGATAGATCTAAACATGAAAGAATGGATCTACTTCTTAAGCAAAGCAAAAAAGATGGGAAAAAGAGATAGATTTGTTTGAAGAGATGGATGAGAACCCTCAAGCCCAAGCTTGATCCTTTGCTTTGGCTTTAGTAGATCCCTGAAAAAACAAGTATTAGCTTTCAAATATGTGCCCAATAGAAGAGAAGAGGAAACCGAGCTCTAATCCCCCAAAGAGCTATTTGTTTGAAGAGATGGATGAGAACCCTCAAGCCCAAGCTTGATCCTTTGCTTTGGCTTTAGTAGATCCCTGAAAAAACAAGTATTAGATTTCAAATATGTGCCCTGTTACCAACTTATTTGTACCATAGTTGGATTATCTGAAGAGCTGCCATTTGACAAACATGATAAGTGTTTGACTCCAGTGTATCAGATGATCGAGCATTTGTGACTAGCCAGTTTTTGTTTTTGAGTCGACATGACCTTGGCCCCATGGGGTTTGTAATAAAGTGTGCTAGTAGGGTCTAAGTGGCTCGGTTCCCCATGACTTGATTAAGCAACTAAGGTATTCCAGGGAGTTTTTTCCCTTGTCAATTATATTTTGCTTAAGGCGATGTATAATCGATGAGGTTTTCTCCCGCTTCCTCCAAAGCTGGAATGCCCGATTTTGAAAATTTTAGCCATGGGGGGTTATTAGAGTCCAACTAATGTATATAAACCTACTAGACATTATTAAAGTAGGTGTCGGTCATGTCCTAGGTCCATAAAACCCTCAGAAAAAATTTCGAAATTTTTTTACCGGGTCCGTCGAATTTGGGTTTTTTAATTTTTTTTTAAATTTAATAAATTTCTCTATAGTTTAAATAGAGAAATATTAATTTGTAATATGTCAGTCGTCCGGGGTCCGAATTCAGTGATTGATGGCTCGTTTCATAAGCCAAAAATCACACATGACCTATGGACCAGCTAAACCCGAGTTTCGGATGTCATTTGGGCCCCTCGTAATTGATATTTTCTCTAAAAAGCCATTTACAGAGAAATTATTAATTAAAATAATAAAAATGATTATTTTGGAGATAATCCAAATCTCTCCAAAATAATCCAAATGGAATAAAGTAAAAGGCTAAATGACATGGCACCTGGCATTTATGAGGATTCCAATCAACTCCAAGCAGCTTCAGTCAACTATACAGTCAACACAAGTCAAAACTCCTCAAGTGAATTCGCCCTCCATGCATGCAAAATCGAAGTGGTGATGTGGAGGTTGTATTAAATGGTTTTTTGGTTGGTATGGAGTTGCATTGAATGGAGTGGGGGCGCCTTGCCTAGGTGGAGGCCACCTCCCACTCCCACCTACCATGATTGCAATCGAATCTTGGTCTAAACTCCAAGCACCTACCTCCATGCTCACGTCAACCTCCTTTTGAGCTCGAGTTTCACACATGGCATTCATATATTGGTTGGTGATTATTCCAAAGTGGAGATGGGTGGTGCCTAGCCTAGGTGGAGGCCACCTCCTCATCCCATTAAATGAAATTCGATTTGTTTGGTGGAGATCAGCTCCAAACTCGGCATTGACTTGGTGCAAATTGAAGTTTAGATTGGAGGTCGAATTGTGTTAGGTGCCATTGGCTCCATTCAAGCCAATTCGAATTAGGGTAGGCTAGCTCTTCTATTAGGCTATATAATGAGGCTCCTTTTTCCTCATTCTAGATGGATTGTTAGGCAAAGAAACTCTGATGAAATTGTAAGCGCTTTTTATTGTTAATAAAGTTAAGACTTTGGAGGTCAAAAACATGGAGGCTCTTGATGTTCATTGCTTCACTTGAGAATCAAGGTGATATTGTTTTGCATTATATTTGAGGCTTTTAAGTTGTAGATCATGTTCAAGATGGCTAACAATCTAGCACAAGCAAGCATGTATCTAGTTCTTTTCACTTGAATATTTTTGTTTCATATATATTATCCATGCTTAAGGTTCTTGCAGGTACATTTTCACTCCACATAAGGCCAAAGGATTTCTAGCTTTATGGATCTGAGAAACAAGAGAGTCTAGATCTTCTCCATCAAACACTCAAAACATTTTCTTGGTTACTATTTCCTTTGATCTACCTTCATTCTTATGGAAACCCCTTCCAGATCTTGATCCAAAGTTGAAGTTGTTTGTCTTTTAAAGCCTTAGATCAGTTTGCCATCAGGTTGAAGTTCCTTCAACCTTGGGGAATAACTTGGGATTTGTTCCCTTGTGCTCTCTTCAACACTTGTTGTCGGCGTATCACCGGTTAACCGGAGGATTTCCAAGACAGTGTTTCAAGCCCTCAAGTGTTCCACTTGAAGCCCATCTCCATTCCAAGTTTCCCCTTCTCTTCCATTCGCTCCTACTTTACTTTTTGTCTCTCCCTCTCCCATTCGTTTCCCTACTCTTTCCCTATCCTCTTCTCCTCTCGTCCCTCATCTTTTATCTACCAGCTGCTCCTCTTGTCCTCCCTTCTTCCCATTCGTCCACCTTCAATAGTCACAACAAAACATTAAAAAACAAAAAGTTTGTCAAGTTAGTAGTTAGCTAGTTGTTTTTCTTTGGAGGGTTTGTAGTTAGATTTATTTTATAAATCAAAATTTATGCATTGAAAGTTTAGTTTAGGCATATCAAAAGGTCATTTAGGGCTTGCATTTAGTCTTTTTCCTTGAAGTTTTATAGTTCCATTTCAAAAGTAGGAAAGTTGGCATATAGGATAGTGTAAAATTTTGTGGTTGCATTCTCATTCCCACCGTTTTTTGGAGCATTTTAGCTTGCTGGTCCGTTTTACCATACTAATAATTTCAAGTCAAAATCTCATGCTCTTTTATGTTTTAGTCTCATTTTGCAAACCTAGACTTGATAGTTTCAAAGTTTGTTAATTTTATAACACTAATGGGTGCATGAGTTTATTGACTTATCCTCGTGGTAGGATTGTGGGAAGAGAAAGACTCTTGAAATAAAAAGATCAAACCAAAGAGAGAAGAGGAAACCAAGCAAAGAATACAAACTTCGATACACATCTTCTTATCCTTTGTAAAAGCCATTAAGGGCTTCAAGCTTTTATTTTCATAAGTTTGTTCTAGTTTCTATCAAAGACCTTTCAAGGAATTTTCCTTAAGGCAGTTGTAAAAGTTAATAAAAATTTCTAGTGGAGTATTCCTCCACCTTTGGTTTTCTTCCCCATTTGGGGAAGAGTGTTGGGTTTGCTTAGCTTAGATCTTTTCAGTTCTTGTTTTAGAATAATTTATTTTTATCTTGTCGTTTATCTCTCGAGTTTTGACCAGAGAAGAGCTAACTTTGGGATTGCATCCCAAAGGCCACATAGTCTTGTGGTAGCTTCTCGTTCCCCCATCAGCATCTTGTGGACACCCAGCTAGCTGGAAGGTTTCCAGGACTGGCGGTTCTAGTGATTGACCTTGTTCGGAGGTTGATCCCACCTGTAGTGTAAAATTTTGCTTGGTAGAACACTAGATCTTTTAGTTATCTCATTTTATTTTGCAAGTAGTATGTTAGCAGTATTTCACATCTATTTGAGCTATCATATGATTTAAGTGTTACAAGTTGAAATATCTTGTTGTCACAACTGCTTTTTGTTTCTTAAAACGAACAAAGTCTCTTGAACTTGGCCAAATCCAAGTCAAGAGCACTCTCTGTCAGAGAGCATTGTTAGACTTGCATCTTTCCCTGCATTAGGCATTTTAAATTAGCAAGTCTCTTGAACTGTGGTCATAAGATCAAGTCAAGAGCGCTCTCTGTTGGAGAGTTGAACAAGTGCTCCTAATAATAAAATATCTCAACCCACATTTTCCCCCTAAATAAATTTACTTTTGGTTGATCGTCCAACACCCGTATGCTTTGTCAACCGGAAACGGTTGGGCTAGTACTCAGAAAGGTGGAAGACTTGTTAAATTCATAAGTGATAGCATTAATTAAAACTTTACCCAAAACCCCAACCAAGACAAAATCACTGAGTACTTCTTGAAACAGGTGGTGCCGGGAATCCACTGTCAGACTCGAGGGCGGTCAAGCCATAAGAAGACTTGTTCTCTGAATCTGGGTGCTCCTGACCTATCATCTAAAAGGTTGCCAGTGTTTTCCTCGGTTAAGGTTCCACTCCTTTGATATCCGTGTTCTTAGCCCTAATAATCAAGACCATTGAAATCTTCAATTTACAAAGATAATCTGCACAACGATCTCACAAACGGCATTTCTTCAAGACCCACACTTTCAGCATCACAATCTTTATTTTTCTTTGACTCCATTAGGCACTGGTTGTTTAAAAGCACATATATAGATCAGGACCATTTGTCCTTGTGTTTATTTCATATTGTGAGTGCTTTAGTAATTAATCAAGTCTTGAATCATATTGCCATCTTGTTATTTTATTTCGCAACGTGGATTGCTTATTATCTGTTGTTCATTTCCTCATATTTTTGGTCTCATCACAAAAAACTCCTAAAACAACACTCATCCACATCCCCCATACAAAAGACCTTTTAAAAACACAAGAGCCTTAGAAAACTTCTTTTTAGGGACTACCCCCCTTGGCTTCGTTAGGAGTTAGCCTAAACGGAGGAGCTGGGATTCAGGTGACAGTACCTGGCTCATTGCTTGCCCCCAAGGCCACACCTCTCTCACTCGTAGTGAAGAGACAACTTTTGAAAGATTTCTGCTGCTGGTGTGCAGTTTGGCGGACAACATCTTTGGCGCCGTTGCCGGGGACAAATCTTTTTGTTCCTGGACGACCTTAGTTTTTTCTAGTTTGTTCTACCTTTTTTGATAGATTCTCAAATCTGTCTGGTGACTCCACTGCCCCTTTTTTCCTTTTTGGTAGATTTTTGGTTTAATCACTCTCAGAAATTAGACTTGAATCCACCTGGCGACTCCACTGTCAATTAACACCTCAAGGTATTCGACTAGAAGAAACTCTGAAGGCTTGCTTAGTTTTATCCCAGAGCCTGAAAAGGTTTATAGGAGAAGACTGAACAAGCTTGCTTCTCGTAAAATCCTTGAAGAACTTAGGTCTCAGTCTATTTCTGACATCCATAGTCTTTTTCAAGAAAATAACTTAGAAAATTCTGAAAATTTTGAAAACAGTAATAATTGTTTTTCCGATACGATGGGTGATTTCTATTCTCCCCTCAACATTACTCAGATAGCAGGTCAACCACATGATATTCCAGACAAAGCTATCGACAAACTCCCCATTTTTACTGGCACTGATGCCATTACTGTCGCTTATCATCTCAAGGCCTTCTCAAAATGTACAAGTGGATATGTTAGAGATCCTGCTCACAAGCATGATGATGTATACATGAAGCTATTGGCCTTGTCCTTAGATGGAGATGCTGGTGACTGGTTCATCGGCTTGCCAGCTAACTCCTTTGCCACCTTGACTGAGTTCAAAACTGCTTTCACCAACAAGTATGGTGAGAAGAAAGAGCCCCGTCATCAACTTGCTGCTCTGACAAACATCAAAAGAAGTGATATGCAAACCATGGAAGAGTTCAACAAGAAGTTTACCGACTTATACAATGCAATCCCTATAGATTACAAGCCAACTCCACATACTATACTGGTCTACTACATTGAAGCTTTAAGTGGAGAGATGCAATATGAACTTAGGGATAAAGAGCCCACTACTTTGTTAGAAGCACAGACATTGGCAACTAAGATTGATAAAAACATGCAGTCCTCTGGAAAATCAAATTTACCTGGTTATTCAAGAGCTCAAACTCCTTTAAAAACAGCTGAGCCTAAGGATAAAGATCCTCTAGCTGCTTTGAAAGATTCATACAAGAAAAAGATGATGGATATGTGTGAGAGGATGGAAAAAGCTGAATAGAAACATGTAGTCCAAATGAAGGAAGTACAAAACAAAATCATAAACATAGAAAGAGCACATGTCCAGCGTGTTCAACAAATTCAACAGACTCAGCCAATCCAAAGAAACTACCCTCCCAAAAATAACTGGCAAAAGAAAGCTCCCGGAAATGAAAAGAGGCCTCCAACTCAAATAGAGGCTGCTAACACAAATGAGGTGTACATCCCATTCTGCAGAGCTTGCAAAGACTTCCATGAGGAATTCGCTTGCTATTTTGCAAACTATGTACAAGAGCATGGTTATCCTGAGGGGGAGGGTACCAGTAATCCAACATCAAGCGAGCTTGAATATATAAATGCCGTAGGAGATATCCGCAACATTCCCAGAGAAAACTGGAAACATGCAGAGAATGAGCCAGACAATATGACTAAAAACTATGGAGAAAGACCATCCAGTGAATAGCTCCACAATATGCAGAGATTTAAAGGGGTTGGATATCAAAGAAGATCAAATCCCGCACCTGCCATGCAACCTCCAAAGGTAATTATTCCAAACGATTCAACTGACCCTAGTAGATTAAATTTTGATTGGAATAATTGGTTCAATACTACTAAGGTACCTATACCCATAAATGAACTCTATAAGATCCCTGGTCAAAAGGAAAAGTTATTGAAAACATTGGAAGCACCTATTCCTGCATGTATTACCAATCCTAGTCCTCTCACCCCTCAGACCCCTAAGAAGGTCACTTTTTCGGACAATGTAGAAGAGCCTTCAACTAGCTGTGACTCAACTTATGAGGACCCTCCTATAATCCTGCATACCAGGGATACAAGAAAAGAAGCTCACCCCCCTTTCTATATATCATTGATGATAGGTGACCTTCTTCTACATAATTGTATGCTGGATTCAGGATCCGGTGCAAGCCTGATGACCAAAAGGGTTATGCAACAGCTTAACTTAAGAACCACCAGGCCCTACCAAAATGTGTGTGCCATGGATTCTAGACCCGTTAAGGTTGAAGGGATGATAGAAAATGTGCCTGTTAGATTGGCCAAGTACCCGGACATCCATATTTCCATGGATATCCTTGTCATAGATGTACCAGATAGATGGGGTATGCTACTCTCTAGAAAGTGGGGTGCAACCTTGGGTGGCTCTATACAGCTGGATTGGTCTTATGCAACAGTTCCTGCTTCTGAGGATTCACTTGTAAAATTACACACTGAAAAGGAAAGAAGATACCATGTTGAAAATCCGGAGAGACCATCAAATGAGTTTGTCTACCATGTCGATGAGATAGGAAATATTCAAATCAACTCCACCTTTTTAGATCCAATCCAGGAAGAGGTTAAAAATGAAGAAACAAATAAGCTATGGAAAATGAATTTTGATGGGGCATGTTCTAGAGTAGGAAAGGGGGCTGGGGTGGTCATCACTTCTCCAGATGATAAGATTTTCAACTTCGCTTTTAGACTAGAGTTTGAAGCAACCAATAATGTGGCAGAGTCTGAAGCACTTCTACTAGGCGTAGAGATTGCCAAGGACATGGGAATCAAACTGCTAACTATAAAAGGGGACTCAGATTTAATTGTCCAACAGATTAAGGGTCAATTTGCATGTAAGTGCCAGAGACTTAAAAAGTACCGAAATGCAATATGGGACACAATGGAATTCTTTGATGCCCTTAATATAGAAGCAATCCCTCGAGACCAGAATAGTGCCGCTGACAAACTTGCAGTTTCAGCCTCAACACTTCAACCTTTAGACGAAATGTTAGAAGGACATTGCCCCTTGCAAATAAACTTTAGACCTTCCATTCCTGATAATATAGAACATTGGCAAGTTTTCAGAGATGATGAACAGATACTAAAGTTCATAAACAACATTGATGAGTTCTTGAATTATAAACCAAATGATAAAGAATGTGCCACATATGGAAGTCGCCCTCCTCATGGAGAAGGCGCAAATCCCAAGGATGGCCACCTCATGGGAGTGAATTCAATGCCCAAGGAGCTCCAAATTTGATTGGAATCTTCATTCAATGACCTTGCCAAGTCATCCCAGCCAACTACCCAGACCACCCACCTTTATTTTAGGAGTTTGGATTTTCTCCAAATCCATTATTCTTGAATTAAATAATTCATTTTTATTATTTTGGAGAAAAATTTAACTGAGTGAAAAATAATCACTCAATACTTAGGAAAAGTGGGTTTAGGCATTTTATGGGTGCTTTGGGTTAGAAAACGAGTACCCCCATGTTCAATTTCACTCCTAACCCATATTTTATCACTTTTTTTTTTGACTTTTTTAATTAAATTATTAAAAAAATCTCATAAACTGAGAAAAATTATTTTTCTCAGAATGACTCAAAAATCCTAGGGGACCTAGTGCATGTCCATATGACTCAATACTGATGGCTAGCATGTTGCAAAAACACATTCCAGTAGGTTTTAACAACCCCTCAAAATTCATCATCAGGAAAACACTCCAGCTTTGGAGGTGTGATTGAAAAACTCAGGGATTATACAACACTGAAGAGTATTGCATATTCTCCAAGGAATAAAACACTCTAGAGTATTTCCCTGATAACAAACGTTAAGGAAGGCCAAACCTTTCATAAAAAACTCATGCTAGACCAACTTATTACAAAATCCCCGCAGGGTCTGGCCATGCAAATTATTACAAAGGGCAAATTTTTTTTCCTGATGGACACTGAACTCTGGCAAGTGAACAATAACATTGTTCAAGTCTTCTGTGGTTCACAAGTTGTCCACCATGGTGCAACTTCAGTGGACAACAGAGTTCTTCATCAGGGTATTCTTCATTCGAGTAAGGCCAACCTACACCCACATCCGTTCTATGGTTTATGACAATTTGCTTAGGATTGTGCAACTTGAGACATTCTGAACCAAACTTGGTTTGGTGTATATTTTGAGATTCCATTAATGCAGAAAGAACATTTTGGTCAACCATATATTCATATGATGATGGGGTTTCGAGTAAGGCCATCCTACACCCATGTTAGTTCTATGGTTTGCAACAATTTGCTTAGGATTGTGCAGTTTGAAACATTCTGGTCTAAACTTGTAGTAGTGTATATTTTCAGCTTCCATCGATGCGTAAACAATGTTTGGTCAACCATATATTCACATGATGATGGGGTAGGTAGGGAAACCTTTTGTTTTTGAGTTAATGCCTCATTGAAGCAAAAAAAATGGTTTGCCCTAAGCACTAATCTGTCAGGGACATACTTTGGAAATGTGTGAGCTGGTTTTGAGGCACCATATATCCTGATTTAATCATCCATCCATCATTCCCCCAAGGTCTCTAAGACCTTGACAAGATTTTCCAAAAGTCTTGGGCACTTTCTCCCATAACTCAATTCATATGGTGGGCCTAGGAATTGATAGTTGGATTTTTACTACCTTAGAAAGTGTCTAGCAGAGTGCCATTAATGGTAGCGGTGAGCAAAGAAGACATAGGCGCATGCAGAGAAGGTATAGTGGCAGGTACACCAATAGAGTAGTTACAAGTACATGTGATAGGTGTGTAGGTCCATTTAACAATAGGGTTCTCCAATAGAGATTTGGTACAATTCTATACAATAGTGAATGAGGGTGCAACATTGACATTTATTTTGGAGATGAGATAAGATAGGTCTTGTTGCCGCCTAATAGGCACTTGGGGGAACGCGACATAAACCTTCAAGCTGCTTGGTGTGTCCTTGGGGGCAAGTCAAAGTCAAGTGCTGTCCCCTAATTACTCAACTCCTCCGTCTAGGCTACTCCTAGCGAAGCCAAGGGGGTTTGTCCCTATAAAATAAAACCATGGCTTTTACACTACAAAAGGAAAAAGCAATTTCTAGGAGTTAAAAGATTGGATGAACAAAATACTGAAATAAGAGCATCTGTAGATGGATTAAATAAACAACATTGTATTTAAATAACATTCACGGTATATTGGTAGTTTGATTTAAAACCATAAAATTGTATAGTAGACTAGTGCCAAAATGTGTAAATTGTTGCTGTGTTGGGAATGTGTTGCTAATGTCTTGTTGTTATTTTTAAGCTTATTAATGAGTGATTATGGGAGTGGGTTGATTCTTTGTTTGGCCCAACTCTAACTCACTCCTTCGAACTGAGCGTAATGACAACTATACCAAGTGTCCAATGGGGCGAGGCATAACCTGCTTAAAGTAGCCCCCTGACTCCATAGTAAGTTTCACGTAACCTCCCGAGTTCCAGTGACTAAGTTTTTGTTGGATTTCCCTATTAAGCTAGTCACTCAAATTCCTTTATAATTGGCCGACTGATCAAACTAAGTTGCAGCGGTCAAGAGCATATGAGAATTTGAGCTTTGATTAGTTTTAAGAATTTAATTAAATGTGATGTTGCTTAACTAAACTAATCAAGATTTATTACTTGCAAAAGGAAAAAATGGAACTTAATTGTACAACCCGTTAGGACGGATTGTGTGCGCGTGTTGCTTTAATCTAATGCTTAAAAAAGAAACTAAACTAAAGCAAAAAATGATGAAAAAATGCAATCCCACAAAAATGACACAGATCTTGTAAATCTTTGATTCAGAGATCACTAGTCCCTCTGAATCACCCTGGGATTTCAAGCAGTTTGAGTCTCGATATCAATACATGCACATATAAATTTAAACTCAACAACTAGATCTCTTTACCAAACTGAAACATACATGCAATCAGACATAATATACCCTCGAAACCCCAACCGGGGAAAACCAACAATCTGTGGGGCTATCTTCTATCTCGAGCCCAAAGCATATATATATAAATAGACAAGCACAATACAGGATTATCTCAAAGGTAACTCAATCCCTGAACCAGACAGACTCTAGATCTGCATGCATCAGCTGATGCATGCACTGGAAGAGTAAGCCCTAACTGGTAAACTGGATCCGAGTGTCTCTGCAGGTGCCTCTGACTGATCTGCCTCTTTGTATCACATTGCTATGATCTGCTCTCTTTGAAGACTGCCCTCTGAAGAATGCGACTGCCTTCCCCTCTGGATGTTTGATGCTCGTACTGAATCAGATCTTAGCAGATCTGAGCTTTGATTGTCCCTAACCTTCCTTGAATGCTGAGGCAAGGCTATCCTGGAAGTCTCAGACTCTGAATCGGTCAACCGGGCTCCGAATGAGCTCCTCCCTCCTTGGGAATTGTGCCCTCCTCCTCTAAACTAAGTAGAATGCTCTCTGATGGACTGTCTCAGTCCACAGACCTAGTGACTCTGGAGCTGAAGGTCACTGATCCAACTCAGATCTGAGCTTCCTAGCTCCTGCAGCAGCTCCCCTCTCTCTCAGAAAGTTGCCCTGCATGCACAACTGCGCCCTCCTCTCTCCAACACTATCACTCTCTGATCATACAACTGAGCAACCTCATCTGGGGACCCCCTGCCTCTATAAATGATCTCACCGATGAATTAGGTTTACCAAAACCCTAATTCTCGGTGCATGTAAAAGTCACTTTTGCATGCATCCAACGATCGTTGACAGGTCATGCAAAACTCATGTATGCAATGGTTAAATCACCCCAGAAGGTCCACATGCAACCACCACTGGGCTCATGCCATTGCGTAGAGTGTATCTCACCCTCTACTCCATACTGTTGCCTATACTGCTAATGTACCTCCATGCAAGGCATCTGAATCATGGAGGACATCTCGAAGTTACCATAATCTAACACTCCCTCTTAACGAGGGAAGTCCTACCACTGATGCCTGGATCCAACAAGGCCCCTGCTGCTGACACTGATCTAACTGATTTGCCTGTCACTACTGCCCTCTGACCTCAACAACCCTGATCAATCTCCATAAGTGTGGCTTCAGAAGATGCCCCCTGATCAACCACTGCTGACTCTGTCACTGCACTCAGACTCAGACTCCCTCTGAATCTCTGCTGCTGTAACCAGTCCTGAAGACCGCTGTCAAGTGGATCCACCGCTCTGTAAGTGAGTCTATGTCCCTTAGATGACTCAACTCTGTAAGTCAACTCCCCCTGTCTCCGAGCTGACTCAGCTCTCTCCTAAGCCAAGTCCCTCTCAACCATCTCATACCAGCTCAATCTCTGACTGGTGCCTGCATGAGCAACATGCTCATCCATCTGGTATGAGCCCGAGGGCTCAATCTCCTCATCACTATCAAGAGCATCTCGCTCATCCATCTGAACTCCAGAATCCCTCCCCTGATCCTCCTCATCATGGTGAGCATCTCGCCCACCCATTTGCTGACTAGACTCACTCCTCCTGGCCTCATCTTTGCTATGAGCATCCCGCTCATCATCCCTCTCTGAATCTGAAGAGGATGTACTCAGCCATCTTGATGTGCTCGTAGTAGGCCGTCCCTGAACCAAGTATTCATCGTCGATCCTGTGACCCAACAAGACTGGGTCTACTCCTTTAGGATAGGTGAATATCTGATCCCGCTGGAACACTACTGAGTAGCCAACAGCTGTCAAAGCTGCCACTGAGAGGATACTCCCTCTCAATCCTGGAACAAAGAGCACTCCTGAAACCTCCAGGAGCTCCCCAATGTCAAGCATAAATCTCACTCTGCCCACCCCAGTAACCAAGTGATCAACTCCCTGCACATCGCGAGCCAACTGCAAGGGTGTGTGCTCTAGGATCAAGAATGCATCATGCACTCCTGTCATGTGACTGCTGAGAGTGCAGTCCACTCTCCAACTCTGATCGACCTGAGCCTTTGGCAGGCTACTATCATGCCCTGACTGTACTGAGGCCAATGAGAACTCCTTCTCAAATCGAGAAGTAAACTCATCAACCTCCTCCGTTGCTGCCACCTGCTCGTCCTTCGGCTTCTTCCCTTTCTTCTTATGCGGAGACTGTCCCACATAATGTCCATAGTCGTTGCAGGCGAAGCATTTGATCTTGCTCAGATCCTTCTTCTATATGCCTCTTTGTTTCCCACCTGTTGCAAGAGCCACATCCTCCTCCTTTGGAGTAGCAAAAGCTGAACCCTGTATGTACCCTCTCCGGATCTCCTCCTGTGTGAAATCGTCCCACAGACGATCCCACTTGGGAAGGTTCTCTCGAGCTATGATAGACTGAACGAACACTGCCCATGGCACAACCACGCCATTCAAGGCCTGTCGAACCATCTCACTATCCTCTACCTTCTCACCCACTGCTCCCAACTCATCCCTCACTTGAGTTATCTTGGTGAGATAGGTAGTCATGCTCTCATCCTTCCCCATCTTGATGCTTCTCAACTTCTCCTTGAGAACCATCTTCCTATTTGCATTGGAGCTCCGGTACATACTAGTCAATGCATCCCACATCTGAAACACATTGTCCTTGGTAGAGACATGTGGGATAACATGATCCTTGATCGCATCAAGAAGGATCCTTTGAGCCTTCACATTCTTCTTATCGTACACTGCTTTGGTAGTGGCATCAGACGGAATTGTAACAGGATTTGTCGTCGCGCTGTTCACAACATCCCATAGTTTACACTCTTTCAGCAAGAGTGTAATACGTGCCCTCCATGCACTATAGTTGGAGGCACCATCCAACCGGTCCTCCACTCTCAAGCTGGTGGCCATACTCTCTCAGCTGAAATACTGTAACTCATAGTGAACTAGAATCTCTCCCGATCACAGATCTTGTAGATCTATCTCAGATCTAACCTCTGTACCCACTGATCTGATAGATCTTACCTCTACAACCTCAGATCTGAACTGTGCTGCTCAGATCTGGTATCTATCTCCATCGATCCACTAGATCTATCTCAGATCTAGTCTCTAACACCACAGATCTATGTGTGACTGCCCACTCTGACCCTTAACAGGGCTCTGATACCATGTAAATCTTTGATTCAGAGATCACTACTCCCTCTGAATCACCCTGAGATCTCAAGCGAGACAATACATGCTCATATAAATATAATCTCAACAGTTAGATCTCTTTACCAAACTGAAACATACATGCAATCAGACATAAACACCAAATATACCCTGGAAACCACAACCGGAGAAAACCAACAATCTGTGGGGCTATCTTCTCTCTCGAGCCCAGAGCATATATATAAATAGACAAGTAAACTCAATCCCTGAACTGGACAGACTCTAGATCTGCATGCATCAGGTGCTGCATGCACTGGAAGAGTAAGCCCTAACTGGTAAACTGGATCCGAGTGTCTCTGCAGGTGCCTCTGACTCATATGCCTCTCTACATCACACTGCTCTTATCTGCTCTCTCTGAAGACTGCCCTCTGAAGAATGCGAACTCCACTGCCTACAGAAGTGCGCCCTCCCCTCTGTGTGTCTGATGCTCGTACCGGATTGGATCTCAGCAGATCTGAGCTCTGATCATCCCTAACCTTCCTCGAATGCATAGGCAAGGCTATCCTGGAAGTCTCAGACTCTAAATCGATCAAACGGGCTGCGAATGAGCTCCTCCCTCCTTGGGAATTGTGCCCTCCTCCAAGGGAACACATCCTCCTCTAAACTGAGTAGAATGGGCTCTGATGGATTGTTTCAGTCCACAAACCTGGGTGTCTAGTGACTCGGGAGCTGAAGGTCACTATTCCAACTTAGATCTGACCATCCTAGCTCTTGCAGCAGCTCCTCTCTCTCTCTCTCTCAGAAAGTCGCCCTGCATGCACAACTGCGCCCTCCTCTCTCCAACACTATCACTCTCTGATCATACAACTGAGCAACCTCATCTGGGGACCCCCTGCCTCTATAAATAATCTTACCGATGAATTAGGTTTACAGAAACCCTAATTCTCGGTGCATGCAAAAGTCACTTTTGCATGCATCCAACCATTGCTGATAGGTCATGCAAAACTCATGCATGCAAAGGTCAAATCACCCCAGAAGGTCCGCATGCGGCCACCACTGGGCTCATGCCACTGAGTAGAGTGTATCTCACCCTCTACTCCATACTGATGCCTATACTGCTAATGTACCTCCATGCAAGGCATCTGAATCATGGAGGACATCCCGAAGTTACCATAATCTAACAGATCTCCCCTGGGGGGATGGGGTGCAGGCGTTGGATAGCCTGCTTGCTCTTCTTTTATTTTCTTATTGTAATCCATTTGATCCTTTATAATTTAGGATCAAATGGCTTACAAGTTTGCACAAAAACAAATCTAGACATAAAAGAGACAAAAAAAATCTAGACATAAAAAAAATCCAGAACACTTTTGGTTGCTTGATAAGGCGAAAATTCGCCATAATAACTCTCTAATAAATCGTCAAAACCTGTAAACCAGCAAGCAAACATCAACCAAAAATGCCCAAAAACACTTTGAAAGTGTCTTGGGCCTTGCCAAAAAGGTTAAACAAAATCTAAATTAGAAAAGCTAATAAAAGATGCAAAAAACTTAACTACTATGGCAAGCTAGAAAGCTTGTCTCGCTAGGGTCTTTGGTTGACCTCTTCAGAGATGGCAAACCGATTAAAAAAACACTCAAATGCTAGATCTAACTTTAAATCTCATTAAGGAAAAAAAACCTGTTACTTGAGCTAATTAGATCTTCAGCTTTAAATTGCAAAAGAAAGAGATTAACTACTAATGCTAGAAATGAGATTAAAACTTTTATAACATGCTAACATTAGAAAAACAAATCTAGATCTACTTATTTAGATTTTCAAATAATGATCTAGAATGCTATCAAACCAGTAACCAAGAAATATTTAGAAAAGTTGAACGAAAAGATGAGAAGCCCGAGTTTGAGCAAGAAATTGTTAAGCGAATGGAGCCTGCTTGAATGTTGGAACAAGAGCGACTAAGGTTCCTTTGAAGTGGCAGTGCTAACATGCTTGCCTCGTCTTTGAGCTCCGGTTACCTGCAACTATTTACACATTTCGGCACTGGTCTACTATACAATTTTATGGTTTTAAATCAATCTACCAATATGTCGTGAATGCTATTTAAATACAATGTTGTTGATTTAATTCATCTGCAGATGCTCTTATTTCAGTATTTTGTTCATCCAGTCTTTTAACTCCTAGAAATTGCTTTTTCTTTTTGTAGTGTAAAAGCCATAATTTTATTTTGCATCATAAACTATGAGTAATCAGGTGACAGCACTTGACACTGACTTGCCCCCAAGGACACACCAAGCATCTTGAAGGTTTCGGCCGCATTCCGCCCAAGTGTGTCTCTAACCTAAAAACCTAAAATCCAAAAACCAAAAAATTAAGAGATAGGTCTCTAACCTAAAACCTAAAAACCAAAAACCAAGAAGAGCTACCCCAAAGATGGAGAGCTGATCCATAAGAGAGATGTACAAAGAGATTCGATATAGAAGAAAAATTTACAAGAGGAGTGGATCTGGAATCTGTGGTACAAAAATGGTGAGAGAGATACTTCTAGTTTTTAGTAGTCCAAGTTTCGTAGCTTGCCAATAAATTATAGGAGACACTGAAAAGCGTGATGGGCCGCCACAACACCAACCCCTAATTGAATCTCTTGCTACAAGAGCAGACAACTCATTCGGAGTCGGTTGTGTTTAAGGAGTGCAAGTGGGCCTAGGGTTCCTATTTGTGTTTTTACACAATTTGATCATCCATTCATTCTTTACAAGTGATTTAGGCTAAGGGCTCTATAAAGCATTGCACTCTCATGTTCTTGTTTTGATCTATCTTGTGCTTGGGTTATTTCACTCTCTAGCACACTTGTTCTAGAGTTAATTTCTCTCTCTAGGGCTGCACCTCTGTTATAATAATAATAATAATAATAATATATCCCTTCACCTCATGACCAGTCAATACGTATAAATATACCATCATGATCTGCCTTGAAAACATCCTCCATAATTGTAATCTAACCATGTTCATCATTTTACATGGTAGAGTGCCCTCTTTGTGTGATATCATTGCATTCATGTTTATAGTCAATAGTTGAACTAGCTGTCGGAAATAAGAAATATGTGACTGCAATTCTATTGATTTCTTTTGTTGATTTTCCGAATTACATGAATTTCAAATCCATTGATTTTTGGTTAAGAGTTACAACTGTTATCCTATCTATGTCATGTTTCTTTTTTGCTTTTTATATAGCTGTTGCTGCTATTGTTATCATTGTGGAATCTATTGCTGTTATTGCTGAATTTGCTGCCATTACTGTAGAATATACCTCTGTTATAACTAAATTTGCTCCCATTATTATATTAATCTATTTCAACAATGATATTAGTTCATTGTTAGCAAATTTTTAAGTATAGAATGTTTTAGGTTCATAGCATTGTGTAATTTCATTTCATCTTTAGTTTCCCTACCTATTATTAGATTCATCGTCGTTATCATTGTTTACTCACAAATTCACGTGGTTGTAAGAACTTCCACATAGTAAGAGGACCAAGAATGTATCGCCCTACGCCTCATGATGGTTTGCCTCCGGAAGAATACTCCTAAAGCCATACACCTTACTAATTGTACGCTCATTGTTTCTTACTCCCATAGATAACTCTAATCACAAGAGCCCTTGTGAACCAATATCCAATAGTAGGTTGGCCAAGTAGTTGGTCTTCTTTTTCTATCTCAATTTCATTTTATTTAAAGTTGCACGATAGCCTTTGTTCATTGAGATGTGTCGATCTCTAGTTGAAAAGGCCCCAACCAGGTATGTGCCTACCAGTTCATAGAAGCATAAAACCACATTTTTGTTGATTTTTCTTAGCAGTTAGATGTTTTTAACTTTTTAAAACTTTTCTATCACATAAACATATACTGCATGCATAAAAGGACAACTGAGAGAAACACATCCCACATTAGACACAATGTTTACACCGGGAAAACCCCCTCACGGGACAAATCCAACAACTTCTCTAGATAAGATTCTTCAACAAGATACAATGTCAAATCTAGTGCCGACACTAGTTACAAAAACAAAATAATGATATACAAGAGAGATACAGAATGACCTCTGAGTAGGTGCACCCTTCTGAGAACAAAGAGAGGGAGAGATAGTAAGATAGCCCCAAAGATTATGCTTTTTGTGTTCCTCACTTGTCCTCCTAGAGAAGTGTGCAGCACTTGAGAGAGAGAGATGTGCTTGCTTGATGATAAAATGAAGTGTGGAAACACTTTATTTATATTCTTCTTTTCACTAGAAATTTCCACAGTTAGGTTGGCTTGACTTGTCATTTTGCCTTCTAGGGTCAATTTACCCATTTTATTGTTGATTTTTGAGCAACATCGACAACCATTCTTTGGGAGAATGGATGCACCTGGTTAGTTACTAGGAACATGATTTAGTCTGGGATTATTACCAAGATGTTGACTTTGGTCAACGAGATTTAGTCTGGGATCGAGGCACTTGGTCTGTTACCAAGATGTCTACTATGGTCAACTAGATTTAGTCTGGGACTGAGGCACTTGGTCTGTTACCAAGATGTTGACTTTGGTCAACTAGTTAAGTCTGGGACTGAGGTGCTTGGTATGTTACCAAGATGTTGACTTTGGTGAACTTTATTCAGCCTGGGGTTGAGACAACTGGTCAGTTTCCAGGCCAACACAAGAAGCCCTAGACCGGGTCTAGGAAGTTGATGTGTAATGAATGTACTTCTCTCTGTGGTCATTGGGCTATGAGACCTCCTCAAGGGACTGGCCACCCCTTGTTGGAATAACTAGCATTAGACCTTGGTGTTAGTGGGGAGAACAAGAGAAACGAAGAATAATCTTCCTTGTATATGATGATGTACTTTGAGTTGGCACGTGTGGACCATGGAGACCAAGAGAAGGGTTAAGAAGTTACCTAAAGATGACTTGCTTAAGAAGGTTTGGTCATACAGCCGTAACGAAGTGTGAAAAGCCCAACATAATATTATAAGGACCCTAACTAAAGTATTTAATTTTATTTTTGGTTAGTGGTTTCCTTGTCTTATGGAATTTACCGCTTGGATTACTCAATGGTGAAATATAAATATGGAACCCTCTCAAGTGATCAACACACACATTTCTTCCATCATCATATCTGTCCAAAAGGAATTCATGTGGGGTTCTTGAACCGTTTCTTGTCTCATTCTTTTCAACGTTGAAGATTTGGTTCAGTATGAAGGTCAACGCAGACCATAGTGGAAAAAATCGGCGAAAAATCGACGATGTCCCGAAAAATCGACGATGTCCCGAAAAATCGTGATTTTTTCTGGGTGTCGATTTTTCGGTCCGAAAAAATTGCGATTTTTCAAAAAATTGGACCCTCGAAAAAATCGGCGAAGATCGGGAAAAATCGGGAAAAATCGATAAATAAGGGAAAAAATCGGTAAGCAAATTTTGACCCGATTAGAGTACAATTTTTGCATTTTTTAATGCTTTCCGTGGTTTGACGATTTTTTCGCCAATGTTGCCGAGAAGATGTTTTTTGGACCCTCGCCGATTTTTTGCCGATGCCAATTTTTTCCACTATGACGCAGGTAGTCGCAGGTGTCTGATCTAAGCACAAGAAGGTAGCTGCAAGTGTCTAAGGCCCTAGTGGGCTCCGAATTGTTCATAGGAGGGCAGTTGTAGGTTGGATAAGCCCCAAGAGGGATCAGATCAGGCTGACGACAAGGCATAGAGGCTGATGCAGGCCCTAAGGAGGCCGACACAGGCCATATCATGGTGATGCAGGCCCTAAGGAGGCTGACACAAGACATATCAGGTAGACAATAGGACTTAAGCAGGCCATAGAGGTTGACGACAGAGCATGTAAGGGTGGTGCAGGCCCTAAAAGGGCTGACACAGGTTTGAGAAGCTCTGAGAGGGCTCGGTGCTGGTGACGCTGGGAAAGCGCAGCCCCTTTAGGGCTTAGATCAGGTGACCACAGGCAGGATAAGCCTCTTGAGGGCTTGGATCAGGTCAGTGAGGGTTGACGTCATAAATTGAAGGTCTGCAATTTAGTACCCTGACAACATATCAGTTAGATCCATCATTGGAGGGCTTTAGGGTTGAAGTTTGGGTTGTTCTTCAAGCGTTTCATCTTCAATTTTCTCTTGGTATGTATGCCCTAGAGGCAGATCTATCTTTGATGGAAAAGTCTACTCTATAACTATGCTCATGTAATCAAAATCATCTCATCTAAAGTAAGATTATTCTTTGCTGGGGTTTTATTCCTTAAGAGGCTTGGGAACCGTTTTTGTTCATCACTTAAAAGGAGACATTTCAGGGCATGTCTTTCACGATTAGGTGTTGAATTCTGAAGTATGGCATTGGAGTGAAAGGAGCATTGGAGTATAAAGTAATAAGCACTTTATTCTATTGAAGTTATAAGAAACTTGTTTCCTGACAATCCAAGGGAAGCTAGTACCGCAAGAGCCATGGCACCTTGGTTGACTTATCTTTATAAGTCATTGACTATTACTATTGTCGATGGAGCTCTTTATGATCTACTGGATAAGGCCATGAAAAACCTTCCTATGTTTTAGGTAAAAATACAATCACGTCGAAGGCTCATTTGAAGGAATTCACTAGAACGCACACTATGTTGAAGGTTCAACATGTTCTTGTTTTAAAGTTGTTTACAGTCTTGTCATTAGAAGGTGATGCACTTGTTTGGTTTCTAAATCTTAATGATGACAACATTAGCACATGGGTAAATGTGGAGATGTTTTCCTTGAGTGATGCAAAGAGAAGGATACCAAATTCTTATCAGCTACTTCGAATGAGATCAAAAGAAGGGAAAACGAGACAATTGAAGAATTCAATGTAAGGTTTAGTAAGATTGTTCAAAATCTTCACAAAGAAATCAAACCCCCAAGTACAACCATCCTTATCCATTACATATATGCCTTCCATTACATAGAAGAAGAACATGTTGGTCAGGTACTAATTCCCCAAATACTTTGAAATAGGTGGAACCAGTCCACCAATTGATCAACCGATATTCTCTGTTCCATCAATGTCGGGATTCTTTTGCAACTATATGTCTATGTGCAAATCAGGATGTCTTTGGCAGCCATGCTCCTACAAATTTCAATAGCATCCTTAAATAATTGTTTTCTTTGCTCTGCATACAGTCTAGGTGCTCCAAGACCTGTCTTCTTAATTTCAACTGGTTCATGATCATTAATATATGCTTAGGTCCTGAACCTCCTTTGATGATTGCAATTGTTTTATCATGCATGGACGGCTTAGTATGATGCCTTGGAGTCCAGATTGGTAGATCTTTGCTTCATGTGATGGTGACATGGATAATTTCCGATCTCATTTGATATGGATGGAGCTCTCTGACCCCTCAGCAGTTCTGCTGGCATGTAAGATCCTCATACAACAATCAAAATGAGTCCTGGGCACATTCCTTGATGACCTGGGTATATGTTGAGCCCTATTTGACCCCCTAGTCATCAGTGATCTGATTCTGGGCTAAATTTGTGGACAAACCTGTGTGTCAAAAGACAATTTTAGGCAATCTGAGCACTTTTGTGGACTAGATCAGCAGGAAGAACCATTTCTTCTTAAATCCTGGGCACTTTTCTACCCTTAATCAACATTAGACTTTGTTGTTGTTTACTAGTTATTATAGATAACAATGCGGTCCATGCATCTTTCAATAGCTTCCAAATTCGTACCATTTTCCTTTGTACATTGCCCAATTATGAAGTGAGCATTTGAAATTTCTGATCATTGGCACCTAGGATATTGATAATCTGCATTCTGAAGGGTAATGTTGCTAAGTGGAAAAAGAAAGAGGGAGATAAAGTTTCAACTGGGGATGTACTTTGTGAAATTGAGACTGTAGGCATCCTTCACTACTTTTTTTATGTTCTATCTTCTTTCAAAGAAACTCCAAAGGTCAACTAATTTCCTTTACTACTTTTTTTATGTTCTATCTTCTTTCAAAGAAACTCCAAAGGTCAACTAATTTCCTTTCCTTGCTTATTTGGTAATGTTGATGAAGAATGCTGATTGTTAAGAAATGGTTTTAGGATAAAGCAATTGTCGATATGGAGAGTATGGAGGATGGCTATTTGGCAGAAAATGTCCATGGTGACGGATCAAAGGAAATTAAAGTTGGGGAGGTACACTCACAATCATTAAGAAATCTCTTTCTCAGTCTACAGTTGCAATTGTTATATTGAATTCTTTACTTGGGTTTAGAGTTGGCAAAGGAGTTCTAATTGTTACATCAATGTGTGAATGTGCTGGTGCATCTAGATATTTTAACAGTTTGTGTATAGTGAACTGGTAGGGTTTATTCAAAATCTGGAAGGTTTTTTTGTACTGGTTTTGAATCAGGTTATAGCAATTATGGTGGAAGATGAGGATGACATTGCAAAATTGAGGGACTACACACCCTCGGGGCAGGGAGCTACCATTGACAAGAATCCTTCAAAGGAAGCTTCTCCTCCACCACCTCCACTAAAAGAAGAGACTCCAAGCCCTGTTGTAACTCCTAAAACAGAGAAGAGTGCAACATCTCTTGAAACAGAAGATCGCATGTTTGCTAGCCTTATTGCAAGAAAGATGGCAGAAGATCATAAGGTCAGTTTCGTACTTGTCATAGGCATTCTGCTAGTGATTGTACTTCTATCATAGAAATAAGTACTTGGTATTTCAATAATACTTTTATCATTTTATGGCTATCTGACTTATCTTGTTTGTGCGGCCGTGGGTCCACACTATTTGTTGCTATTTTCCAGGTTCTAATTTCAAGCATAAAAGGTACTGGCCCCAATGGACGCATTGTGAAGGCTAATATAGAGGATTATTTAGGTGAGTCTTTCTATTTCTGTTGTTGTTATTATTGTTTTTGTTAATAGTAATACATAAGGGTTTTCATATGGTGCTCACTGGTAAACCCAGGCAGTTGACAGTAGCTATCAGAACGTCCATTTAAATTGTTATCCTTTCTTTGTTTTGATGATTTTCTATTTAGTCTAATAAATCCCATCAATATATTCATTCCAGACTCTTTTTGACATTGCTACTGGCAAAAAGTAGAATACAGTAGTTGCAATATACAACATATTTACAAGCATTTGCTAGGTACTTCTCCCAACAATGTTTAATCTCAGGAAGTTCAGTGGGCCTATTACTGGTTTTACTTGATCGTTCTGTTGAAACTTACTGAGAACACCCTGTGCTGTGCTCTTTATGGAACCCACCTTAAGATATCCATAGTTTAAATTCCTTTAGATAGACTGTACAAGTGACTAGGAATATGTTTAAACTCGAAGGCATATATTTTAGAAGATAATCCTGCAATTGATTGTGTTTCACTTCCGAAACCACTAAATACAGGAAAGCAATCCAGCCTCTATTACAAAAGTGAGCAATGTATGGTCAGAGCTTCAATTGAAATGCACAAAGCCTATTGAACTCTCCCCTAAACCTCCAGTTTCAATCGCAGCCTCTGGACTGCTTGGATGATGAGATGAGGGCTTCCTGTTGGCAATCCGGGTGGGGTGGAAGTATAAGATGCAGAGTGCCTCCTATAATTCAATCATAGAATAACATCAAGTGGAGGTGTAAGATGAAAGGTCAGACCCCACAGCTATCATAGAATAACATCAAGTGTAATGTTGGAAGTGTAGGGTTCTCAATGAAATATGAAATGATGGAAATGCACACTTCTTTAGAAAATTCTAGTGCTAGAAATGCACATTCTTGTAGAAATGCACGTTCAGAGCATGTTCCTCGCCAACTGTGGGAAACATGCAATTTTGAGCAGTTAAATGAATCTGAACAACACTCCATTCGTCACTTACCAGAGGAGAAAGGGTAGGACAAAGAAAGAGGACTCAGCTCTAGAGTATGGACACATGTAAGAAAACTGAGTACGATGATAAGATTGCATTCCACCGCCTCATACATGTTTTGAATGGTCTGGCTGTATGCCAAAAGGAGTTTCTGAGTGCAATACACAAGTTACATGAAAAACCAGTAGTATCCACCCATGAGGCAACTATCATGGGTCCACACTAGTTTGAATGTACTAGATCCAAGATTCCCTTGGACCTTCTGTCACTGCTCGGGAAAGAGCTCTTGGCATTCTTACCAAGTGCACATCCTCTACAAATACCATCACAATCTACACGGAGGAGTATTGGAAGTCCTGTCACCATTGTCCTCAATGATGGAAGAGCTCTATAGTGTTGATGAGCAAGTCTTCTGTGCCACAACTCACCCAAACTGGTAGAATCATGTGCCAGTGCTTGAATTGGTTGTGTAGTCAGCTTGTATAAGCTCTCCTCTCGAACACCAATCATATGAGTTGAATCCATACTAGAGTTATTGTGCCATGCATGAACCTTCCATCAGAGAGTGCAACTTTGTAACATTTGTTCTCCAAGGCTGATATGGATACAAGGTTCCTTTACATCCTAGGTACAAACAACACATCGCTCAAGTGTAGAGTATCGCTAGAATCTAACTGGAGGTAGGTATCCCCAGATTCCTTCAAAGTATATCTAACATCATCCCCAAGTACAACTCGTAGGTGGGACTCTTTCTCTACCAAGTCTGTAAGGTTTTCTTTATAACCTGTCATATATCTAGATGCACCACAATCTATTAACCAAGTATCACTAGTGGTAGGAACTGTACCTGAGAGAGCGGAGATAAAGAAAAACTCTGTTCGATCATAATTCCTTGACTTCTTGTGTGGAGTGTCTTCATCAACATCAGTAGTTGAAACTTGGTGTTTTCTCTTCTTTCAACCATGACATTGTCTGATATAGTGACCGTACTTCTGACATCTGAAGCACTAGATATGCGAAAGATCCTTCTTCTTCTTTTGTTATGATATAGGGCTTGATCTCCCAGCTTCGTCTTCCCTGCCATGAAACTTTCCATGCTTACCTTTTCCTTTCTTAGCATGAGCTGCAAGGACTTGGCTTTCTTCATGTTGAGTGCCATGCAATCTGCCTCTAGCCTAAGTTCCCTTGCAATCACCCTACTCATATATGCCCTGGTATTCCAGAGGTGCAGAGAGTGTGGTCCAAGTCTCAAGGATCCATGGTTTCCCGACAACCCATGGTTTTTGTATCCAAACAGCTTCCTGACCTGCAACACATACCGCAATATACTCAGCTTCTGCACCTCTGAGTGCCACTGAGGTCTGCTTCCTGCTACACCAAGAAATCACTGCAGATACGAAGATGAAGCAACACCCGGAGGTGCTCTTCCTGTCTACATCACTTCCTTTTAGACCATTTGGGTGTCGAATAATTTAAATAGATTTCCCACCATCTGGCACTTCTCTCACTGTGATTTTTGTTGATTGTAAGTGTCATATGGTTTCGTGGACATCCCATTTGCAGGGAGCTAATGCAATTGTTTACCGTATTTGGGTTATTATTCTTGTAGTTCAGACATTTATATCAATAAAAAAGTAAGTTTTCTGGGCATATTTGTTAATTCTCCTTGTATTTTATATCTTTCTGTAGCTTTTTTACTTTTAGTTTTAAAAGCTTGTCAATTTCATGCACTTTACTTTCATTATGATGTACATATCATCCTTAGTTTTCCATTGTATATAATGTACAACTGTGAGTTAGTTTATTTTGCTTACATGTTTTGCTTTGTTGATACATTTCACTTTAGTAATTTATTAGTTTTGTAGCTGAGTTTTAACTTCTGTTTTAGGTAATGTTGTCCTATTATTTGTTTATGCTCATTTTATCTAGCATATTCATTTTATTTAGGCATACTTCTACATTTTACAAAAAATTAATAGCTATAGGATTTATTTATAATCCAGAACAACAGATTTTATTCCCATTTAAAACATAAATTTCACATTAAATAAGACTTGAATAATCACCGACATAAATAAACACCCTTAAGGTGGAAAGGCTCCACAGACTCAGCAAACAAATTAACCTAATTTTTAAATAGTTGATTTTAGGGTTTAAAATAGTAACTCAGTTTTCCATCCCCATTTTTACCTCACGGCCAACCCTACGGGAGTGTTTTGCATGTTGTAGGAACTGTCTAGGAAATTTGATGCACCACTATCTATTAACCAAGTATCACTTGTGGTAGGAACTGTACCTGAGAGAGCGTAGATAAAGAAGAACTCTGTTCGATCATCATTCCTCGACTTCTTGCGTGGATCGCTCGCTAATACTCTTAATGAATGGTTCCCAGGAAGAGGGGAAACCATTGAGAGTCATCATGACAAGTTCGCTGTCTTCAAGCAAATTGCTTAGTGCTTTGATGAATCCTATCTTTCAGAGTAGGACGAAGTTCGTTATTCTCTTTAGAATTTCTTTGAATATGTTCACAAGTAGCGTGCAGCCCAAATTCTTCATAAATAGGTTCCTTTTCTTCTCCAAAGTTGCTGTAACAATTCTATTCTTCAATTAGCACTTGAGAAGCTTTTTGGTTTTCCATAGGCTCATTATAAAAATCAGTCCTCCTATGTTTGACTTCTGCTTTATGCTTATTGAGTGCAAATGATCTTTCCCCAAATTGTTGAACTGGTTCTTAAAATAGACTGTAAAGCACCCTGCTTGTATGGGCGGATTTTTTTGTTTGGTTTTGCTTGTTGTTTGGGTGTGTTAGGTCCCGGATCTTGTCTCATACATTCAACAATAGCTTTTTGCAATACATGAAATGGATTTATAATGCATTCGGCACTTCAAAAAACCAGAATATCTCATGGAAATACAGAGATTACATTCGCTGCAATTAATATGGAATTTATAGCAGCAGCACTAAAGTGTATATTAAGTCAAACAAATTTGAGTTTTAACGGGGATTCCTGACCTGTAGGTAACAACAAGAGCTTGCAACACCCTAGAGGCCGTATCGACCTTCTTTTGATATCCGGAAATGTTGAGAATGACCACAATTAGCAAGCTGATCTCAAGAAGTGTGTCAAACAACCAAATATCAACTTAACCTACTCGAAATGGCCACTGAAATGAATTAAAGGTGTTCAAAATCTTCGTAATTCATTAGAGTCGACATGTCTCTTTTTATAGCTTAATTCAAAAGGCATCAGGTACTTCACAAAATTCAAATTTTTTAACAGGCACAAAACACATCGTCTTCTTCACACGATTCAATCTGTTGAATAGGGCATGAAAGGCATCACCTTCTCGCTCTTTGACACCCGGTTTTATGTGATGGTTTTTTCTCAGCAGGCCGTTTAGTTGATATCGACTCACTACTAGACTTTCACAATGTCATGTAAGAGCCGTGCTCAGGGAAAATGAAGATGAGCTTACAGAGTTGGTTTGTTAAATCCCTGATGGTTGAATCTTTTGAAACCGTCAATCCTTTTAATGCACCCAAACTTTGGTCTTCTTGAGTTTATAAAAAGGACTAGGATTCTTCCCAAACTTTGATCTTTATAATAGGCGAAACTTAATGTAACACGCCAGAAAGGCATTGGTGCCCGGGGAAAATTCGATATTTTTAACTAGGTTGAAAGGCATGTTGTTCTCCACAAAATGTAAACTTACAAATAGGTTGGGAAGGAATTTGATTACGACTCTTTAAGGCCACTGAAGCCTTTAAAAAATGTAAGTATTTTTAACTTGCTTGAAAGGCATCAAACCCTTCAAAAAATTCAATCTTTTTCACTAGCATCAAAGGCATTGTGTTTGTCACATACTTGATGCTTTTAACAGGCATGGAGACATCATCTTGTTCAAAAAATTCAATCTTCCTACTTTCGTAAAAGGAATCATGTTATTGAACCAATTGAATCCTTTTAAAATGCTTAAAATGCATCGAGGCCTTCTTAAGATTTGATCTTTCGAACATGGTTGAAGGGCGTTAAATCTTTAAATGCATAATGTCCTTCCCAAAATTGGAAATCTTTAGCAATCCAAAAAGTGATACTGTTCTTGACAAAGGTCTCTGTATTTGACAGGTCCGAAAGACATTGTGTTCTCCACAAAATTTAACCTTTTTAAAAGGCATGGAAGATTTCCTTTTCTTTGAAACATTCAATCAGTTGATGTGCAAGAAACATGTTCTTTGATGAATTCCATCTTGTTAACATGCTACTCTAAAAGCGTCGAGGCCTTCGTAAAACTGGAGCTTTTAAACCTTTCCCGAAGGGCATTGTGTCTTTCAAAACTTTCATCATTTCATCAACAAAGAAAGTCATCATGTTCTTTGCAAATTTCTATCTATTTGACACCTTGGAAACACATGATGTTGTCTATAGAATTGATTATTTTTAATATATATGAATTTTTTCGTCTTGTTAGAAGAATTCAATATTTTGATGTGCTTTAAAGGCATCATGCATAACGTTTTCCACTAAATTCCATCTTTTTAACATGCTCAAAAGGCATTAAGGACTTCGTAAAATTTGATCTTTTTGAGTTGTCTAAAAGAAACCAAATCTTTCTCAAATTCTGATCAATATCCATGAATTTTTTCGTCTTTTTAAAAGAATTCCATATTTTGACATGCTTTAAAGGCATCATGCATCATGTTCTCCACTAAATTCCGTCTTTTTAACATGCTCAAACGGCATTAAGGACTTCGTAAAATTTGATTTTTTTGAGTTGACTAAATGACACCAAATCTGTCCCAAATTTTGATCCTTTTGACATAACCAAACTTTGATATGGCATCATGTTAATCTGAAAACTTGACCTTTCTAAAAACCAAGAAATCCATTGTGATTTCCACCAAATCCAATCTAATTTACAGGCCAAGAAGGGATCCCGTTCTTCATAAAAAATTCCATTTTTTAACACACCCTAAATCCATCAAGCCTTCTAAAAGCATAATCTTTTTTATCTAGCCTGAGAGGCATCGAAGCGTCTGCAAAATTTGATTCTTTCAACTTGCTTGAAAGGGATTCTGTTCTTGACAAAATATAATCTATTTAACTGTCACAAATTGCATCGTCTTCTGGAAAAAAATTAAAAATTCATTGTTTTGATGTAACAGGAAGGTATCATGTTCTAATTTAGATGCCCATAATGTTAACGAAATTGTAACTTCGAAAGATATTCATGTGTATTTTATATTGTATTTATTAGTACCTCCGAAGGAGATGTTTATTCCTTCGGTCGGAGATTTCATTATTATATTTGGTCATGTAAAGTCATTGTAAGTCGGGGCAATAGACCCCAGAGTCAGATTGTATTAGGGTTAATAGAGTCTTCTAGAGAAGTCGGCCTAGTCAGGTACAACTGGGGTCGACCTAGTAAGTGAAAAGGTCAAGCGAAAGTAAAGTATAAATAAAGAGCTAGGCTCTCTCATTTATTCATTCACACACTCACTCAAGTTCGCATTAGTGAGAGAGAAGCTGCTGAAGACCATCTCTATTTTTGGTTTTACTTTTGTGACATTGTATTGGTGATCATTCTATCTCTGAGGAAGTTGCGGGGTTTTCTCCTTTATGGTTTCCCCGAGGAAATTCTTTGTGTCTATTGTGTTATGCTGTGCATCTTATTCTCTCAGATAAGATCCTAGATAATATTGATTAAAAATGTAGAAAATCTAACATGGTATCAGAGCTAATCTGAAAAGAAGACATTGTGCAGCTGCGGGAAGCTATGGTTTCCATTTCCGGAAACTAGTCATCTTGGCATTTTTGCTATAAATCACTTTTGGCGAAGTTTCAGGATTTGAAACTTGGACAGGCCGAATATTAAATATTCATGTACCTTGTGTGGGAGTTTCAGCCTCAGATTCGCTGTACTTTTGTGAAAATGCTCACAGTAGATCCAAAGAGATGATGTAAACCTCACAATGAAAGAATTTAGGAATAACAGAAGAAGAATAGAGCAGAAGAACATAGATCCAAAGGAGCTCAGATAGAGGCAGAATAATTACACATGTTACATTAATCTGAATACTAAAACTGTAAATATACAATGCTCAGGATTCGAATACACTAGGTGTGATTCGAATTAGCCTGCATGGATAGATCCATAATCAGTGGAGTGTCATCAAGGCATAACTAGGAGTCCAACTCATCATCAGTGAAGTCATCAATGCACAAGTAATAGTCAACCAGGAGTCAAACTGAGTCTAACTGAGTGTGGTAGGTGTAACTGGCACATGGAAGCACTAATGTAGTGAAGGAGGCTCAGTGGAGGGCGTTCATGGAGCTAACTGGAGTCAGAATAGGCTATCTAGTCACACTGGAGGTCCAACGGAGTGATAAGATCAGTTAAGAGTGAGTAAAGCCTAAAATCAGGGAGAGAACTCAGTTAACTGAACATAACTGGACTGGCAGGTGAAGAAGTGTGCCTCTCTCATACAGTAGGTGAAGGGAGGATGCACTAGGTACTAGGAGGGCCAAAACTGATCAGGAGGAAGCTCCCGAGGTTAGCTAACTGAGGGCTAGGTGTTGGGACTGATGAATGGGATGCATGCAAAATGCATGCGAACCCTAGATTGCATGCAAAACCTAAAAGTGCATGCAAACCCTAAAAGACTGAAAATGAAAATGACTGAAAAGCTAGTAGGACTAGGATGGAGTATAGGAATATCCTAACAACTTTAGGAGATATGATACATGCAAATTAGGGTTTCAGCCTCCTCCAGAATTCAGTTTTAAAAAGGTGACCTAGGGAGAAATGCTATATCTCGAGCTGTGAAGATCCAAATCGAATTTCGTAAGCTGTTCCAAAATTTTTTCTCGGGTGTGAGTTTCAGAACCCGAAGATGAAACAGTGACACATGGCATTCCGTACCAATGTTATCAGAACTAGACTGGTGGTCGAACCAGCCGACACCAGGACCCGGAACCGGACCGAAACCGAGAAAAAACTCGGATCAAAAAACCGGTTGAGCAAAAATACATAAAATATTCATATTTTCAGAAAATAAATATATATTGATGTGCGTCCATGTGAATTCAATCCATTATACACAAATATGCAAAGTTTCTCATGTATATAACTAGTTAGATTAAATTAAAATAGTTACATTACAATACAAAGTTAAAATATTAAAGTTAGTAAAATAGTCACAAATCAAAATTAATATAAAGTCAAAATATTAAAGTTCGTAAAATAGTCACAAATTACAATACAATGTTAAAAAGTTAGTAAAATACTAAAAATTAAAATAGTTACATTATTATGTATTACATTATTACATTATTATTAAGTATTAACTATACTTTGTAAAAACGGGAAAATCGTGATAACATTACGTATTACATTATTAATAATCCTAATAGACTAGCATCTAATTTGTTAATAATACACTTACCACTTTGATTAGATATCCTAGCATCTAATTTATTATTACGTATTAACTATACACTGTAAAATACTAAAAATCGAAAATCGTGATAGCCGGAGCCCGTGAATCTGAAATTCGAATCCTGAAAAAAAAGAAAACCGTGAATCTGAAATTTGAATCAGGTCGTCATTTGGATGTCATAGCCCCAATCCCCAACATATTTCGAGTTGACCTCGCAGCCACTAGCCTGTAGTATAAAATTTAAATCCGGCTGAGATACTTACGGTAAGATGGAGATACTTTGGCTGTGCCACGGCCCACGAAAAGCTCCAAACATTGACTGTGCCACGGCTGAGCAGATTCGGCTGTTCCACATGATGAGCAACTCCAAGCTCAGACTCCCGAACGCCTTGCTGCTGTAGCCCGTGACTCCGTAATTCGCACCATTGAACCCAGAAAAATCCAAACGATCTCCAAACGAATTGTGATTGCAATGGAGGGTATCCCCATATGTCATTATATAGCGATGAAATGGTAATTACGTTGGCAAATGTGGTCGATGTTGCCAGTTTTTTCTTATTTTTTAATTAAAAAAAAATTAGAACGTGGGTTTTTTGCCCCATAAAATTTTAGAACGTGGGTTTTTGCCCCTTAAAAAAACTGTATGGAACCGGTGGGTTCCGTACGGAACCTGACCGGTTTGAAAAGCTAGCCGGTTCCATACAGAACCTGGCGGTTCCTCGTGGAAACCGGCCGGTTCAGAATCGAACCGGTCAAAAACGGGTTTGAACAAGCGGTTGGACCGGTTGAGCCTTGGAACCGGTTGGACCGGTCGGTTTAATCGGAACCAGGCCGGTTTTTATAACATTGTTCCGTGCAAGTTTGCTATACTGAAAAAGTCCATAAACAGGTCATCATGGGAAACTTAGCATAAGTTCCTCTAACCTGTGGGATTGGATAAAGGACAGAGCAGACTATCACAGGATGAAGTTTCAGACCTTGAGGAGCAGAAATTTCGGAGATATATCAGAATTATGACTCGACAAATCTATAGTAAAAATTGAAGAAACTAGGGCATCGAGTTTTTGGGGCTTCTCTTCATCAATTTGGAAAAAGGAGTACATTGTGATTGGACTACTCTCCTTGAGGAGGCGCATCTTCCTCTCCAATCAGAAGTTCAAGATTCCAACTTTGAAAAATTAGGGTTTCTCTAACAAACCCTAGGTCAGCCATCTCCAGAACTAGTTTCGGCAAACTAAAGTGGTAAGACCTAAAAGCTTTGCTATTTCCATTTGAAGTTCTCATTAAATATGTCTCACCACACCAAGCTTGAGGATAAGCTTGAAGGAGTTGATAACTTCCCAGCATGGAAGTATAGGATTGCTCTGGTCGTGGAAGAAAATGATTTGGACAAGTATGTGAATGAAAAGGTTCCAGCACCAGAGGGAGATGAGGCTAAAGCCATCCACAAGAACTTGGTTAAGGCCAAGAGAGTCATTGCAGATTCTATTAAGGATCATCTCATCCCACATGTGTCATCCTTGAAGACACCTAAAGAGATGCTTGATGCCTTGACCAAGCATTTGAAGGAAAGAATATAAATCGGAAGATGATCTTGAGGAACCAACTTAAGAATGTGAAGATCCAGAATGCAGAGACCATGCATTCCTATTTCACAAGGGTCTCACAAATCAAGGAGCAACTTGAAGCACTTGAAGAGAATGTAGAAGAATGAGAGATTGTTATGACCACCTTGAATGGTCTCCCAAGATCATGGGACTCATTCATTCAGGGGATATGTGCCAGAAAGAAGTTGATTACATTCAATAGACTATGGGAAGAATGTACACAAGAAGAAGCTCGACTTGTGGCACGAGAAGAGAAGATGGGAGAAAATGATAATCAAGCTCTCACAGCACACGCCAGAAGGAATCATAACAAGAAGGAACACCAACATTACAGTAAGAGGGAGAAACACCATTAGAACTATGATAGAAGATTCATAAGAGATCTTTCCAACATTAGATGCTATACATGTGATGAGAAGGGACACTACTCCAGAGATTGTCCCAGAAATAGAAGTGTCTCCAACAAGAAAAAGACCAACAAGAAAAGGCACCATGCTCACACCGCGGAAGATGATGAACCTGCAAGGAAAAGAACCAGAGAAGAAGAAAGAGATGATTGATCTTTATTATGATAAATAAAGATCAAGAGGGAGCACACTGTCACACACTCCAGTAGTTCCTGCAAGGAAGCAAAGATCAAGAGGGAGTCCACCCAACAACCAAACAAAGATAAGTATTTGCATTGTCATTTCTTGTATATCTGATTACTTAAATGATATTATGAGTGAAGAGGAGTTGCGTTAAACGAATTTGAAACTCGACGTTTCGACCCCTACTGTGGGATCATCATCAGGAGACAGTTGAAGCCTGCAAGGATAAAGACGCTCGTGAGACATCCATAAATATATGAAAAATGATTCTTAGTTTTAATAATTTAATTTAGGGTTTTTACCTTAAGGTTAGTCGGCTTATTAGGTTTAGGGAATTTAATGAATTTGGAAATTTTTTTTAATGTAAAATAAACGTGAGAGAAATATAAAGTTATAATGATATAATGTTATAATAATGTAATGCTTTTAATTTAAATGTGAATCTTAAGTGCAAAAATAGTGTATAAATTAATGATATTTATAAGATTAATGTTAATATATTATAAAAACTTTAAATGTAAACATAAATGTAAGAGAAAAATATAATTTTATAATAGAATAATGTATAATATAATTGTGAAACTCAATTTATAAAGTTATTATGTTCATACAAAGGCTATTATTTGGGATGTGAATATCTACTAACTGTTAGTTTTAATTTTAACTTAGGTTAGGTTATTAATTCATGAGGATCTTCTACGTTGTAGGGAGTGAAGAAGCGGTTTCCAAGAGTCACTGAGCTTTGTGCCATCATCCCTATTAAGGCAATTTTGGTTTAAGTTGATTTCAATTTTCTCCCTCACTTTCCGCTTTATTAGGTTGTCTTCCCTAGCTAAGACTCTGGCGTTTTCCAAACATATATGGTGACCCGTTAAGTGTGAGTGTTCAGCAAGAGCTGACTTCTTATGTCTATTATGCCTCAGGTTAGCACTGTGCTCTTTAAATCTTGTTTCCATGGAACGCCCGGTCTCACCAATGTAATGTAGCTCGCAAGAACAGGGTATGGAGTAGACACCCTTGTATGTTCTTGGATCGATTGGGTCTTTTAAGGAGTCAACCATGTTTCTGATAGTGTTGGGAGGGGTGAAGAAGACTTGGATATTGTTTCTTTTAAGGGTTTTAGCCAATTTGTCAGTGGTGCCTTTTATGTAAGGGAGGAAGATTTTCTTGTTGTTGATGTCTTCAAAATTGTCCTTAGGTCTTTTCTTGGATTTCCTGGCTAATGCAACAACCTTCCTGAATTGTTTGTCGTTATATCTATTCTCCTAAAACACACATTCTAGATGATCAATTTCGCCTTTAATGTGTTCTTCGTCTGAGATTCTGAGAGCTCTTGTTACCAGGGTATTGATCACACCAGTTTTTTGAGGTGGGAAGTGATGTGAGTTGGCATGAAGATATCTATCTGTGTGAGTCTTCTTTCTGAACACTTGGTGGGAGATGGATCCATCTTCCCTCCTTGAGACCAGGACATCAAGAAATGGTAAGAAATTGTTGTCCTCGATCTCCATGGTGAATTTAATGTTGTTGTTTTGGCTATTGAGGTGTTGGAGAAATTGGTTTAAGGTGTCTCTACCATGTGGCCACACTACATCGGTGTCGTCGATATATACTTATGTTCCTAGATTTAGGATGTGTATTATGTATGTTAGAAAAGTTGCATTAATACAAGTAATGGGTAAGTGGTACAACATTCCATTGCTACTTATCTAGAATGAAACCTCTTTGCTGACATGTTGGGAGTAGTGCACACTCTTAACAATGTTCTGGTAGAGATGGAAGGCATCTAGGAAGTTACCGTATGAATACGGGATATGGATGAATGTTGTGTTGAATCATTGGCTAAGATAGTTGCATGATTGTGTGACCTATGTTTTTATGCATAAGAATTTGTTTTGACAATTATGAAATGTTTCTAATCACGCAACTAAATTGACTTGTAGGAAATATCGTGTACTACAAGAGAAGACCAGCATGGGCACTACAAGATGCAGAGAAGTATGGCGATCTAGAGGGGATGCACAGAGAAAGCAAGGGACCTAGGCCATACTCCAGCTATGTAACCTTGTTGTGCGACATCATTGACAAAGGACTTCCAACTATGAGGAAGCGACAGAGAAGAAAGAATGGAAGGATGCAATGATCGAGGAGTACCAGACGATCATAAAGAATGATGTATGGGATGTAGTTCCGAGACCAGAAGGGAAGTCTGTTGTGACTTCCAAGTGGATCTACAAGATCAAGCATGCTGCACGTGGCATCATAGAGAAACACAAGGCAAGGTTTGTGGCACGTGGCTTCTCCCAGAAGGAAGGCATTGGCTGAAGTAATGAAGTGGAAGGTACACCAAATGGATGTCGAGACGATGTTCTTGAATGGTGTAGTAGAGGAGGAAGTGTACGTGGAGCAGCCACTCGGATTTGAGACACATGACAGGCAGACTCATGTGTGCAAATTGAAGAAGGCCTTGTATGGATTGAAACAGGCACCCAGGACATGCTACGACAGGATGGATAGTTTACCAAGAGTAAAGCAGATTCCAACCTTTACTATAAGGTTGAAGTGGGAAATCCAATGATACTTCTACTCTATGTAGATGACCTGTTTGTAATAGGGGAGGATGGGCTCATTGCTGATACGAAGAGGAAACTTGCTGCAGAGTTTGAGATGAAGGACCTGGGTATGATGCATTATTTCCTAGGCATGGAGGTGTGGCAGAGTGCGGATGGGATCTTCCTTGGACAACGGAGGTATGCAGTAGAGATTCTGAAGAGATTCAGAATGATGGACCTATGGCATCGATCTTGAAGCTACTATGTGACGCTTCATCAGAATCAGTTGATACCACTATGTATCGTTAGATGATTGGTTCATTCATGTACCTGAAGAACACGAGACCAGACATATGCTTTGCTGTGAACAAATTGAGCCAGTTCCTAACGGATCCGAGACAAGTTCACCTGGTTGCTGCAAAGTACATATTGAGGTACATGAAGGGTACAGTTGATTATGGGCTCAAGTATGACGCAAATCAAAAGATTGACCTGGAGGGTTATGTTGATTCGGATTGGAATGCAGTGCCGCTGATAGGAAGAGCACTTCAGGATGCTGCTTCAGTATGGGATCCAGTATGATCTCTTGGTTTAGCAGGAAGCAGTTGTGCGTGGCACTGAGTAGAGCCGAAGTAGAGTATATTGCAGCTTGTTCGACTAGTTGTGAGGCAGTATGGCTTAGGAAGCTATTGTCTGATTTGTTTGATCTCCAGCTAGATGCGACTTGTATATTCTTTGACAACCACTTTGTCCGAGAACCCAGTGTTCCACGACAAGTCGAAGCATATTGAGATCAAGTATCACTATATCAGGGATATGGTGTAGAGAGGAGTAGTGAAGCTCCAGTATATTGTGACGGACGAGCAGATAGCCAATGTGTTGACCAAGCCGCTAGGAAAGTCCTCCCATGGTTGCCGAGCCATTCCGACATGGTGGCAGGAAAGTCCTCCCATGGCCGTTGGTATAAGTGCTGAGCCATTTCAGCATGGTGGCAGGAAAGTCCTCCCATGGCCGTTAATGTAAGTGCTGTGCCTTTCCCGAATGGTGGTAGGAGAGTCCTCCCATGTCGGTTGATGGAAGTGCTGATCCTTTTCCGAATGGTGGTAGGAAAGTCCTCCCATGTCGGTCGATGTAACTGCTGTGTCTCACATGGTGGTAGGTTGGTCCTCCCATGTTGGTAGACTTGTTATGTGCATCTGGGCTGTGCTTCGTGTGACGATAAAATTATCTGGACGTGATGAGGCAATAGTAGGAGACGCAGGTGATTGATGTGTCAATGGAATGATTGGTCCTAGGATGTACCTACTTGATGGCTTGCTCGCAGAGATGATGAACACGTACATGGAGGCTAGGCCTACATCCAACATCAAAAAGGGCTGGCTCTGTAGAACTTCCTATGACGAGTAGATTCGAGAGATGTCACCGGTTGATGATTGGAATGATGAGGATTGCAGCAACAAAGACGACGATGATCCAGTGATGAAGACTTGTGTCCAGATGTGTTGATGACTGTGTTAAGAGAATACCTTCCTAGTTAAGAGGGAGTGTTAATGAAATTGTAACTATGAAAGATATTCACTTCTATTTTATATTGTATTTTATTTGTACCTCAGGCGAAGATGTTTATTCATCCGGTCGAAGATGTCATTATTATATTTGGTCATGTAAAGTCATTGAGGTTAACCCTCCATTGTAAGTCGGGGCAATAGACCCCAGAGTCAGATTGGATTAGGGTTAATAGAGTCTTCTAGAGAAGTCGGCCCAGTCAGGTACAACTAGGGTTGACCTAGTAAGTGAAAAGGTAAAGTGAAAGTAAAGTATAAATAGAGAGCTAGGCTCTCTCATTTATTCATTCACACACTCACTCAAGTTCGCATTTGTGAGAGAGAGAACAAGTTCGCACAAGTGGAGAAGAGAGAAGCTGCTGAAGACCATCTCTATTTTTGGTTTTACTTTTGTGACATTGTATTGGTGATCATTCTATCTCTGAGGAAGTTGCGGGGTTTTCTCCTTTATTGTTTCCCCAAGGAAATTCTTTGTGTCTGTTGTGTTATGCTGTGCATGTTATTCTCTCCGATATGATCCTAGATAATATTGATTAAAATTGTAGAAAATCTAACACAGAACGCATTGTGTTTTTCATAAAAATTCTATCTTTTAAACACTCCCTAAATCCATCAAGTCCATCATCTTACAACTTAATCTTTTCATCTAGCCTGAAAGCCATGGAAGTGTTCTCAAAATCTGATCCTCTTAACTTGCTTGAAAGGCACTGTGTTCCTGACAAAATTTAGTCTGTGTAATTGCCACAAATGGAATCATCTTCTGAGTAAAATTCATTGATTTAATGTAAGAGGAAGGTATCATGTTCTTCTCTAAATTCGATCTTTTTAAGACGATAAAAAACCATCGACGTCTTCGTATTATTCGAGTTTTTAAACCTTCCCCTAAGAATCTACTTGGTCCCCAAGTCTTCCCTTGAGAAAAAGATTCTGCAAGCTTCGCATGACTCACCTTTAGCATGGCATCAGGGGTTTCTTAAGACTTATAGGAAGATTAGAGATAGGTTCTCATGGAAGGGCCTCAAGAATGATGTGATGCAACGTGTAAAAGAGTGCAGTTTGTGCCAACATAACAAGATAGAGCACACTCACCCAACTATTTTACTGCGACCATTGCCCATTCCCGAGCAGAAGTGGGAAAGTATTTCCATGGATTTCATTACAGGGTTTCCCAAGGTTCATGGAAGGGATTGCTTGTACGTAGTAGTGGACAGGTTGACTAAGTTCGCTCACTTCTTTGCCATTTCATCAGATTATTCAACAACACAGGTGGCATAACTATTTTTCAGAGAGGTATTTAGACTACACGGGTTAGTGATAGGGACAACAAGTTCGGGAGCCTTTTGGCAAGAAATTTTCAGGTTGGTGGAAACCGAGTTAGCTATGAGCACAAGTTATCATCCACAGAGCGACAGACAGACAAAGATAGTTAACAAGTGGATTGAGGGATACTTGAGGAATTAGGTAGCAGGTCAGCAAAGAACATGGATTAAATGGCTACACTTAGGTATGACTCACCATATGATTATTGGTATGACTCCATTTAGAGATTTGTACGGGTATGATGCCTTAACTTTTGCAGATCTGATATTTGGTGATAGCAGGGCCCCCCAAGGCCAAAGATTGGATTCAAGACCTTCTCAAAGTACTCAAAGAAAACATACAGGATACTCAGAATCAATAGAAGATATATGCAAATAGACACAGGATTGAGCGCAGTTTTGAGATAGGACACTTAGTATATTTACGCCTACAACCTTATCGACAGTTATCTCTTAAGAAAAAAGGAGCAAAGAAACTCAAGCCTTGCTTCTATGGTCCCTACAAGATAATCCGAAAGGTCAGAGAGGTAGTGTATGAGCTCGAATTACCCCTAGAGAGCAAGATTCACAACGTATTTCATGTATCGAATCTCAAGAAGGAAGTAGGTCAACAGATTGTGACATCACCCGAGATGCCCCCCCTTGATGATGAGGGGCAATTGATTCTGGTTCCAGAACTCATCCTAGAGGTTCGGGAGCGAAAGCTAAGGAACAAAATTATTAGAGACTACTTGGTTCAATGGAGAGATCTGCCTATAAAAGAGGCCACTTGGGAAGGAGAACATGTATTGCAACACCCAACATTATAGTTGCTTGAGGACAAGCAATTTCGAGCGGAGATGACTGTAATGTCCTCTACTGCTTAAGCACAGAGGACCATCCTGCTAACCTATTTGATTCCCATAGGTTCGAGCGGGCATTTACATCCAGGGAATTTTCGAGCGGGCATTGACATCCAGGGAATTAACTGAGGATTGATGCCATACGCACCCTAAGGAGATCTTTAGGATGGTTATTATATCATCAGTGCATGCAACATGAAATATAGCTCGGATGTTATGCATGCAGGTGGCCTTAAGTTGAAGGTGAGTCTCTTCATTTTCTCTCGTGTAGGGTGTTGTTCGTAGTCGTTGCATCACATAGACTGCAGTCATGAGATCGATGACTCAACATCTCCCGCATTTTTCTTCTTTCCATCCTCTATTGTCCCCAGTATCACCTCGTCTCACTTGTATATACTAGCCTGTGAAGGCTAGTGTATTTGGAACATAGATGTTAGCAATATTTCTATACACGAAATTGATTGTGACACCACCTCCTACAGAAAATAAACAAGCAGGCAAATGCGAGGATCACTAAAAGAATGGCAAAGCACAGAAACAAAATGAGTGTCGAGCTCGTTTAAACCATGATGATAAGGAAAATCATCTCCCAACCATAGACAAAGCTATTTGTTTCCCCCGAGCTCAGACCTTCCAATAGAGAACAATGTACATACGGATAGTAGTAGCGCAAACCCAAGAAAACAGGGAGAAACATCTCACATAGTGGAGAACCCCAAAAAATCAGTCTCTTAACTGAAGTAGCGAACCTCTCTTGGCTAGAGCGAACTTGCTTGAGTGGATGACGAAATGAGAGGTGGAACTCTCTATTTATGCACATCAAAGGGTGCCTTTTTTCCTGATTGGGCCGACCTAACTTTCCCTAACTGCGCCGACCTGACAGGGGCAGTTCTGCCCATTGTTTGGGGCAAATTGCCCACTGCTTTGGGGCTGTTTACCCACTGGGCCGACTTGTCTTGGGGGAGTACAAAAAATTACATTTAATAAATCTTTTCTTTGTGATTTCACCCCTAGGTTTACATTGAGTGTTTTACATGATCAAATACATTGACATGATGTACCATAGGAGGTACATTAACAAGATGAAATACAATAAGAATAAATTTTGAAGTTGCACTGTTTCCAACACTCCTTCTCAACAAGGAAGGTATTCTTCAAACATTGTGTTCTAATCTTATTCTTTCTTTGGTCGACCTATGAGGTGATGCCCCATGCAGCTACTACCCCAACAATCCCTCTTGGCCAAGGAGGTATCATAAACATTATCATACCGAAACACATCTCGATATCATATGTACATCACAGTTATCTCTAAGCTCTCTATATCATAAGGAAGGTCTTGCAACACAATCATAGATAGTCGAGAAGTGTCAACAAATCCATAGGTGAGTCACACGTGCATCAACTCAAGAACTCTGCATAGTCCATCGGAGAGTCTATCATGCATCAATCCAATGTGCTTAGCTCAACTCAGTCCATCGGAGAATATGCACTAGCTCAACGACTTTGCCATATCCATAGGTGAGTCACACGTGCATCAACTCAAGAACTCTGCATAGTCCATCGGAGAGTCTATCATGCATCAATCCAATGTGCTTAGCTCAACCCACTCCAGCGGGTGCCTACATCATCAAAACTCCCTCTTAGCTAGAGATGTATCATCACGTCGGAACACATCTTGTTATCATAAACGGGTCCATTCTAACACAGGAAATAAGCAAGTTCCACAAAGGAACCATCCCACAATGGAACACACTCCACAAAGGAACCATCCCACAATGGGACACACTCCACAAACGAATAGAATAACAATTATGAATGGAGTCTATTCACAACTCCTAGTGTGCCACCCTGCAGATGATCCTATGAATAACAAATACCCTCTATAAATCTATAACACACATCAACTCCTATTTGGATGACCTGAAGATGAATCCCACGAATGAAAAACATCCTGTAGAAATCCGCAACGCGATGAGACCGAGCCGTCCTCGAGAAACAATATACTCTTCCAACCTTCATGCTGGGCAAGACATGGCACCGGAAGTTGTTCAGGCAGTCCAAATCATAGGCAAGCAACTAGCAAACAAGTTGGAATATTGATATGTATGCAAAATAAAATAAAACCTTTAACTGAAAGCAATAAAAAGCAGGTAATATCTGGCCACACGTTTGGATGAAGTGTTCCCACATGTCCTAGAGGTAGTTATCTTCCCACATGAGGCTTGCAACGCAGTCCAACGAGTAAATGCAACTATGTAGTAAATCATAGATACTAAGCGTGGGCTGCAGGAATCTATCGTGCAGGTAAGGGACCATCGAGAGCAGAAAAAAAGGAGGGAATTCGAAGCACAATAGAAAAAAGGTAAACTCGTAGTTGTCTGACCTGAAGATGAATCCCATGAATGATAAACACCCTGTAGAAATCCGCAACGCAATCTAATCGAGTCGCTCTCTAGAAACCTACTCTCCTATAAACTGCATCTTGGGGCAGAACCTGACAATGGAAGTTGATCAGGCTCTCCAAATCCTAAGCTGAGTTGAGCCTTGACCTTGTTAATGTTTATAGCGGCATAACCAGGATCACTAAAAGAATGGCAAAGCAAAGAAACAAAATGAGTGTCGAGCTCGTTTAAACCATGATGATAATTACAATCATCTCCCAACCATAGACAAAGCTATTTGTCTCCCCCGAGCTCAGACCTTCCAATAGAGAACAATGTACATACGGATAGTAGTAGCGCAAACCCAAGAAAACAAGGGAGAAACTTCTCCAATAGTGGAGAACCCCCAAAAATGAGTCTCTTAACTGAAGTAGCGAACCTCTCTTGGCTAGAGCGAACTTGCTTGAGAGAATGACGAAATGAGAGGTCGAACTCTCTATTTATACACATCAAAGGGTGACTTTTTTACTGACTGGGCCGACCTGACTTTCCCTAACTGCGCTGACCTGATCAAATACATTGACATCTTGTCCCATAGGAGGTACAATAACATTAAAGTTTGAAGTTGCACTATTTCCAACACTCCCTCTCAACAAGGAAGGTATTCTTCGAACACTGTACTCTAATCTTATTCTTTCTTTGGACGACCTATGAGGTAATGCCCCATGCAGCTACTACGGCAACACTTCCTCTTGGACATGGAGATATCATCAGCATTATCATACTGAAACACATCTCGTTATCATATGTACATCACAGTTATCTCTAACCTCTCTATATCATAAGGAAGGTCTTACAACACTATCACAGTTAGTCGAGGAGTGTCAACAAATCTATCTTCATGCATCTGCTCAATATAGTCCATCGGAGAACATGCACTAGCTCCACGACTCTGCCCTATCCATAGGTGAGTCACACGTGCATCAGCTCAAGAACTGTGCACAGTCCATCGGAGAGTCTATCATGCATCGATACAATGTGCTCAGCTCAACCCAGTCCATCGGGTGCCTACATCATCAACACTCCCTCTTAGCTAGAGAGGTATTATCACGTCGGAACACATCTTGTTATCATAAGAGGGTCCATTCCCACACAGGGAATAAGCACGTTCCACAAAGGAACCATCCCACAAAGGGACACACTCCAGAAAGGAATAGAATAACAATTTTGAATGGAGTTTATTCACCACTCCTAGTTGGCCACCCTGAAGATGATCCCATGAATAACAAACACCTTGTATAAATCTACAACACACATCAACTCCTATTTGGATGACCTGAAGATGAATCCCACTAATGACAAACATTCTGTAGAAATCCGCAACGCGATGAGACCGAGGCACCCTCGAGAAACCATATACTCCTCCAACCTTCATGCTGGCCGAGACATGGCACTGGAAGTTGTTCAGGCAGTCCAAATCCTAACGAAGCAACTAGAAAACAAGTTGGAAGATTGATACATATGCGAAATATAATAACACCTTGAATTGAAAGCAATAACAAGCAGGTAATATCCGACCACACGTTTGGATGAAGTGTTCCCACACGTCCTAGAGGTAGTTATCTTCCTACAAGAGGCTTGCAACGGAGTCCTGCGAGTAAATGCAACTACGTAGTAAATCATAGATACTAAGTGTGGGTTGCAGGAATCCATCGTGCAGGTAGAGGACCACCGAGAGCAGAGAAAAAGGAGGGAATTCGAAGCGCAATAGAAAAAAGGTAAACTCGTAGAGGACCACCAAGATGAATCCCATGAATGAAACACCCTGTAGAAATATGCAACGCAATCTAATCGAGGTGCTTTCTAGAAACCCTACTCTCCGCTAAACTGCATGTTGGGCAGAACCTGACAATTGAAGTTGATCACGCTCTCGAAATCCTAAGCTGAGTTGAGGCTTGACCTTGTTAATGTTTATAGCAGCATAACCAGGATAAGTAAAAGAATTGTAGAGCACAGAAACAAAAGGACTGTCGAGCTCGTTTAAATAATAATGATAAGAACAAACATCTCCCAACCATAGACAAAGCTATTTGTCTCTGCCGAGCTCAAACCTTCTAATAGGGAACGCTGTACATCCGGATAGTAGTAGCGCAAAGCCAAGAAAACAAGGGAGAAACTTCTCCAATAGTGGAGAACCCAAAAAATGAGTCTCTTAATTGAAGTAGCGAACCTCTCTGGGCTAGAGCAAACTTGCTTGAGTGAATGACCAAATGAGAGGTTGAACTCTCTATTTATACACATCAAAGGGTGACTTTTTTCCTGATTGGGCCAACCTAACTTTCCCTAACAGCGTCGACCTGACTGGGGCAGTTCTGCCCATTGTTTGGGGCAAATTGCCCGCTCTTTTGGGGCAGCTTACCAGCTGGGCCGACTTGTCTTGGGGGAATACAAAAAATTACGTTTACTAAATCTTTTCTTTTTGATTTCACCCCTAGGTTTACATTGACTCTTTCAAGTGTTTTACATGATCAAATACCTTGACATCTTGTCCCATAGGAGGTACAATAACAAGATGAAATACAATAACAATAACTTCCGAAGTTGCACTATTTCCAACACTCCCTCTCAACAAGGAAGGTATTCTTCGAACACTGTATTCTAATCTTATTCTTTCTTGGTCGACCTATGAGGTGATGCCCCATGCAGCTACTACCCCAACACTCCCTCTTGGCCATGGAGGTATCATCAGCATTATCATACCGAAACACATCTCGATATCTTATGTACATCACAGTTATCTCTAACCTCTGTATATCACAAGGAAGGTCTTACGACACAATCACGGTTAGTCGAGAAGTGTCAACAAATCAATCTTCATGCATCTGCTCAATCGAGTCCATCAGATAACATGCACTAGCTCCACGACTCTGCCCTATCCATAGGTGAGTCACACGTGCATCAGCTCATGAACTGTGCACAGTCCATCGGATAGTCTATCATGCATCAATCCAATGTGCTTAGCTCAATCCAATTCGTCGGGTGCCTACATCATCAACACTCCCTCTTAGCTAGAGAGTTATCATCACGTGAGAACACATCTTGTTATCATAAGAGGGTCCATTCCGACACAGGGAATAAGCACGTTCCACAAAGGAACCATCCCACAATGGGACACACTCCACAAACGAATAGAATAACAATTATGAATGGAGTTTATTCACCACTCCTAGTTGGCCACCCGGAAGATGATCCCATGAATAACAAACACCCTGTATAAATCTACAACACACATCAACTCCTATTTGGATGACCTGGAGATGAATCCCACGAATGACAAACATCCTGTAGAAATCCGCAACGCGATGAGACCGAGGGTCCCTCGAGAAACCATATACTCCAACCTTCATGGTGGCCGAGACATGGCACTGGAAGTTGTTCAGGCAGTCCAAATCCTAAGCAAACAACTAGCAAAGAAGTTGGAAGATTGATACATATGCAAAATAAAATAAAACCTTGAACTGAAAGCAATAACAAGTAGATAATATCTGGCCACAGGTTTGGATGAAGTGTTCCCACATGTCCTAGAGGTAGTTATCTTCCCACAGGATGCTTGCAACGCAGTCCAACGAGTAAATGCAACTATGTAGTAAATCATAGATACTAAGTGTGGGTTGCAGGAATCTATTGTGCAGGTAGAGGACCACCGAGAGCGAGAAAATGTAGGGAATCCGAAGCACAATAGAAAAATGTTAAACTCGTAGTTGTTTGACCTGAAGATGAATCCCATGAATGATAAACACCCTCTAGAAATCCGCAACGCAATCTAATCGAGGCGTTCTCTGGAAACCCTACTCTCCTATAAACTACATGTTGCGCAGAACCTGACAATGGAAGTTGACCAGGCTCTCCAAATCCTAAGCTGAGTTGAGACTTGTCCTTGTTAATGTTTATAGCAGCATAACTAGGATCACTGAAAGAATGACAAAGCACAGAAACAAAACGAGTGTCGAGCTCGTTTAAACCATGATGATAAGAACAATCATCTCCCAACCATAGACAAAGCTATTTGTCTCCCCCGAGCTCAAACCTTCTAATAGATAACGATGTACATTCGGATAGTAGTAGCGCAAACCCAAAAAAACAAGGGAGAAACTTCTCCAATAGTGGAGAACCCCCAAAAATCAGTCTCTTAACTGAAGTAGCGAACCTCTCTTGGCTAGAGCAAACTTGCTTAAGTGAATGACCAAATGAGAGGTCGAACTCTCTCTTTATACACATCAAAGGGTGACTTTTTTCCTGACCGGGCCAACCTAACTTTCCCTAACTGCGCCGACGTAACTAGGGCAGTTCTGCCGATTTTTTGGGACAAATTGCCCACTGTTTTGGGGGCGTTTACCCGCTGGGCTGACTTGTCTTGGGGGAATACAAAAACCTACGTTTACTAAATCTTTTCTTTGAGATTTCACCCCTAGGTTTACATTGATCCTTTCAAGTGTTTTACATGATCAAATACATTGACATCTTGTCCCATAGGGGGTAGAATCACAAGATGAAATAAAATAACAATAATTTCTGAAGTTGCACTATTTCCAACACTCCCTCTCAACAAGGAAGGTTTTCTTCGAACACTGTATTTGGTCGACCTATGAGGTGATGCCCCATGCAGCTATTACTCCAACACTCCCTCTTGGCCATGGAGGTATGATCAGCATTATCATACTGAAACACATCTCGATATCACACGACACAATCATAGTTAGTCGAGAAGTGTCATTAAATCAATCTTAATGCATCTGCTCAATCCAGTCCATCGGAGAACATGCACTAGCTCCACGACTGTGCCCTATCCATCGGTGAGTTACACGTGCATCAGCTCAAGAACTCTGCACAGTCCATCGGAGAGTCTATCATGCATCAATACAATGTGCTCGGCTCAACCCAGTCCATCGAGGGAATAAGCACGTTCCACAAAGGAACCATCCCACAAAGGGACACACTCCAGAAAGGAATAGAATAACAATTTTGAATGGAGTTTATTCACCACTCCTAGTTGGCGACCCTGAAGATGATCCCATGAATAACAAACACCCTGTATAAATCTACAACACACATCAACTCCTATTTGGATGACCTGGAGATGAATCCCACGAATGACAAACATCCTGTAGAAATCCGCAACGCGATGAGACCGAGGCTCCCTCGAGAAACCATATACTCCTCCAACCTTCATGGTGGCCGAGACATGGCACTGGAAGTTGTTCAGGCAGTCCAAATCCTAAGCAAGCAACTAGCAAAGAAGTTGGAAGATTGATACATATGCAAAATAAAATAAAACCTTGAACTGAAAGCAATAACAAGCAGGTAATATCTGGCCACAGGTTTCAATGAAGTGTTCCCACATGTCCTAGAGGTAGTTATCTTCCCACAGGATGCTTGCAACGCAGTCCAGCGAGTAAATGCAACTATGTAGTAAATCAAAGATACTAAGTGTGGGTTTGAGGAATCTATTGTGCAGGTAGAGGACCACCGAGAGCGAGAAAAAGTAGGGAATCCGAAGCACAATAGAAAAAAGTTAAACTCGTAGTTGTTTGACCTGAAGATGAATCCCATGAAAGATAAACACCCTCTAGAAATCCGCAACGCAATCTAATCGAGGCGTTCTCTAGAAACTCTACTCTCCTATAAACTACATGTTGCGCAGAACCTGACAATGGAAGTTGACCAGGCTCTCCAAATACCTGAAAGAATGGCAAAGCATAGAAACAAAATGAGTGTCGAGCTCGTTTAAACCATGATGATAAGAACAATCATCTCCCAACCATAGACAAAGCTATTTGTCTCCCCCGAGCTCAAACCTTCTAATAGATAACGATGTACATTCGGATAGTAGTAGCGCAAACCCAAGAAAACAAGGGAGAAACTTCTCCAATAGTGAAGAACCCCCAAAAATCAGTCTCTTAACTGAAGTAGCGAAACTCTCTTGGCTAGAGCAAACTTGTTTAAGTGAATGACCGAATGAGAGGTCGAACTCTCTATTTATCATCAAAGGGTGACTTTTTTCGTGACCGGGCCAACCTAACTTTCCCTAACTGCGCCGACCTAACTGGGGCAGTTCTGCCCATTTTTTGGGACCAATTGCCCACTGTTTTGGGGGAGTTTACCCGCTGGGCCGACTTGTCTTGGGGGAATACAAAAAACTACGTTTACTAAATCTTTTCTTTGAGATTTCACCCCTAGGTTTACATTGATTCTTTCAAGTGTTTTACATGATCAAATACAGTGACGTCTTGTCCCATAGGAGGTAGAATAACAAGATGAAATAAAATAACAATAATTTCTGAAGTTGCACTATTTCCAACACTCCCTCTCAACAAGGGAGGTATTCTTCGAACACTGTATTCTAATCTTATTCTTTCTTTGGTCGACCTATGAGGTGATGCCCCATCCAGCAACTACCCCAATCCTAACCAAGCAACTAGAAAACAAGTTGGAAGATTGATACATATGCGAAATATAATAACACCTTGAATTGAAAGCAATAACAAGCAGGTAATATCCGGCCACACGTTTGGATGAAGTGTTCCCACACGTCCTAGAGGTAGTTATCTTCCTACAAGAGGCTTGCAACGGAGTCCTGCGAGTAAATGCAACTACGTAGTAAATCATATATACTAAGTGTGGGTTGCAGGAATCCATCGTGCAGGTAGAGGACCACCGAGAGCAGAGAAAAAGGAGGGAATTCGAAGCACAATAGAAAAAAGGTAAACTCGTAGTTGTCTGACCTGAAGATGAATCCCATGAATGAAACACCCTGTAGAAATATGCAACGCAATCTAATCGAGGCGCTTTCTAGAAACCCTACTCTCCGCTAAACTGCATGTTGGGCAGAACCTGACAATTGAAGTTGATCAGGCTCTCGAAATCCTAAGTTGAGTTGAGGCTTGACCTTGTTAATGTTTATAGCAGCATAACCAGGATAAGTAAAAGAATTGCAGAGCACAGAAATAAAAGGACTGTCGAGCTCGTTTAAACCATAATGATAAGAACAAACATCTCCCAACCATAGACAAAGCTATTTGTCTCCGCCGAGCTCAAACCTTCTAATAGAGAACGCTGTACATCCGGATAGTAGTAGCGCAAAGCCAAGAAAACAAGGTAGAAACTTCTCCAATAGTGGAGAACCCAAAAAATGAGTCTCTTAATTGAAGTAGCGAACCTCTCTGGGCTAGAGCAAACTTGCTTGAGTGAATGACCAAATGAGAGGTTGAACTCTCTATTTATACACATCAAAGGGTGACTTTTTTCCTGATTGGGCCAACCTAACTTTCCCTAACAGCGTCAACCTGACTGGGGCAGTTCTGCCCATTGTTTGGGGCAAATTGCCCGCTCTTTTGGTGCAGTTTACCCGCTGGGCCGACTTGTCTTGGGGGAATACAAAAAATTACGTTTACTAAATCTTTTCTTTTTGATTTCACCCCTAGGTTTACATTGATTCTTTCAAGTGTTTTACATGATCAAATACATTGACATCTTGTCCCATAGGAGGTACAATAACAAGATGAAATACAATAACAATAACTTCCGAAGTTGCACTATTTCCAACACTCCCTCTCAACAAGGAAGGTATTCTTCGAACACTGTATTCTAATCTTATTCTTTCTTGGTCGACCTATGAGGTGATGCCCCATGCAGCTACTACCCCAACACTCCCTCTTGGCCATGGAGGTATCATTAGCATTATCATACCGAAACACATCTCGATATCTTATGTACATCACAGTTATCTCTAACCTCTGTATATCACAAGGAAGGTCTTACGACACAATCACGGTTAGTCGAGAAGTGTCAACAAATCAATCTTCATGCATCTGCTCAATCGAGTCCATCAGATAACATGCACTAGCTCCACGACTCTGCCCTATCCATAGGTGAGTCACACGTGCATCAGCTCATGAACTGTGCACAGTCCATCGGATAGTCTATCATGCATCAATACAATGTGCTCAGCTCAATCCAATTCGTCGGGTGCCTACATCATCAACACTCCCTCTTAGCTAGAGAGTTATCATCACGTGAGAACACATCTTGTTATCATAAGAGGGTCCATTCCGACACAGGGAATAAGCACGTTCCACAAAGGAACCATCCCACAATGGGACACACTCCACAAACGAATAGAATAACAATTATGAATGGAGTTTATTCACCACTCCTAGTTGGCCACCCGGAAGATGATCCCATGAATAACAAACACCCTGTATAAATCTACAACACACATCAACTCCTAATTGGATGACCTGGAGATGAATCCCACGAATGACAAACATCCTGTAGAAATCCGCAACGCGATGAGACCGAGGGTCCCTCGAGAAACCATATACTCCAACCTTCATGGTGGCCGAGACATGGCACTGGAAGTTGTTCAGGCAGTCCAAATCCTAAGCAAGCAACTAGCAAAGAAGTTGGAAGATTGATACATATGCAAAATAAAATAAAGCCTTGAACTGAAAGCAATAACAAGTAGATAATATCTGGCCACAGGTTTGGATGAAGTGTTCCCACATGTCCTAGAGGTAGTTATCTTCCCACAGGATGCTTGCAACGCAGTCCAACGAGTAAATGCAACTATGTAGTAAATCATAGATACTAAGTGTGGGTTGCAGGAATCTATTGTGCAGGTAGAGGACCACCGAGAGCGAGAAAATGTAGGGAATCCGAAGCACAATAGAAAAATGTTAAACTCGTAGTTGTTTGACCTGAAGATGAATCCCATGAATGATAAACACCCTCTAGAAATCCGCAACGCAATCTAATCGAGGCGTTCTCTGGAAACCCTACTCTCCTATAAACTACATGTTGCGCAGAACCTGACAATGGAAGTTGACCAGGCTCTCCAAATCCTAAGCTGAGTTGAGACTTGTCCTTGTTAATGTTTATAGTAGCATAACCAGGATCACTGAAAGAATGGCAAAGCACAGAAACAAAACGAGTGTCGAGCTCGTTTAAACCATGATGATAAGAACAATCATCTCCCAACCATAGACAAAGCTATTTGTCTCCCCCGAGCTCAAACCTTCTAATAGATAACGATGTACATTCGTATAGTAGTAGCGCAAACCCAAAAAAACAAGGGAGAAACTTCTCCAATAGTGGAGAACCCCCAAAAATCAGTCTCTTAACTGAAGTAGCGAACCTCTCTTGGCTAGAGCAAACTTGCTTAAGTGAATGACCAAATGAGAGGTCGAACTCTCTCTTTATACACATCAAAGGGTGACTTTTTTCCTGACCGGGCCAACCTAACTTTCCCTAACTGCGCCGACGTAACTAGGGCAGTTCTGCCGATTTTTTGGGACAAATTGCCCACTGTTTCGGGGGCGTTTACCCGCTGGGCTGACTTGTCTTGGGGGAATACAAAAAACTACGTTTACTAAATCTTTTCTTTGAGATTTCACCCCTAGGTTTACATTGATCCTTTCAAGTGTTTTACATGATCAAATACATTGACATCTTGTCCCATAGGGGGTAGAATCACAAGATGAAATAAAATAACAATAATTTCTGAAGTTGCACTATTTCCAACACTCCCTCTCAACAAGGGAGGTTTTCTTCGAACACTGTATTCTAATCTTATTCTTTCTTTGGTCGACCTATGAGGTGATGCCCCATGCAGCAACTACCCCAACAGTCCCTCTTGGCCAAGAGGGTATCATCATCTTTATCATACTGAAACACATCTCGATATCATATCAGAGTTATCTCTAACCTCTCTATATAAGGAAGGTGTTGCCACACAATCACAGTTAGTCGAGAAGTGTCAACAAATCCATCTTCATGCATCTCCTCAATCTAGTCCATCGGAGAACATGCACTAGCTCCACGACTCAGCCCTATCCATAGGTGAGTTACACGTGCATCAGCTCAAGAACTCTGCACAGTCCATCGGAGAGTCTATCATGCGTAAATACAATGTGCTCAGCTCAACCCAGTCCATCAGATGCCTACATCATCAACACTCCCTCTTAGCTAGAGAGGTATCATCACGTCGGAACACATCTTGTTATCATAAGCGGGTCCATTCCAACACAGGGAATACGCAAGTTCCACAAAGGAACCATCGCACAATGGGACACACTCCACAAAGGAAAGGAATAACAATTATGAATGGAGTTTATTCACCACTCCTAGTTGGCCACCCCGAAGATGATCCCATGAATAACAAATACCCTGTATAAATGTACAACACACATCAACTCCTATTTGGATGACCTGAAGATGAATCCCACGAATGACAAACATCCTGTAGAACTCCGCAACGCGATGAGACCGAGGCGCCCTCGAGAAACCATATACTCCTCCAACCTTCATGCTGGCCATGACATGGCACTGGAAGTTGTTCAGGCAGTCCAAATCCTAAGCGAGCAACTAGCAAACAAGTTGGAAGTTGTTCAGGCAGTCTAGCGAGTAAATGCAACTATGTAGTAAATCATAGATACTAAGTGTGGGTTGCAGGAATCTATTGTGCAGGTAGAGGGCCATCGAGAGTAGAGAAAAATGAGGTAATCCGAAGCACAATAGAAAAAAGGTAAACTCGTAGTTGTCTGACCTGAATATGAATTCCATGAATGATAAACACCCCGTAGAAATCCGCAACGTAACCTAATCGAGGCGCTCTCTAGAAACACTACACTCCTCTACACTGCATGTTGGGCAGAACCTGACAATGGAAGTTTACCCAGCTCTCCAAATCCTAAGCTGAGTTGAACCTTGACCTTGTTAATGTTTATAGCAGCATAACCAGGATCACTAAAAGAATGGCAAAGCACAGAAGCAAAATGAGTGTCGGGCTTGTTTAAACCATGTTGATAAGCACAATTATCTCCCAACCATGGCCAAAGCTATTTGTATCCCCCGAGATCAGACCTTCTAATAGAGAACGATGTACATCCGGATAGTAGGAGCGGAAACCCAAGAAAACAAGGGAAAACTTCTCCAACAGTGGAGAAATCCAAAAAAACAGTCTCTTAACTGAAGTAGCAAACCTCCCTTGGCTAGAGCGAACTTGCTTGAGTGAATGACCAAATGAGAGAGGTCAAACTCTCTAATTATACACATCAAAGGGTGACTCTTTTCCTGACTGGGCCAACCTAACTTTCCCTAACTGCGTCAACGTGACTGGGGCAGTTCTGCCCATTGTTTGGGGCAAATTGCCCGCTCTTTTGGGGCAGTTTACCCGCTGGGCCGACTTGTCATGGGGGAATACAAAAAATTACGTTTACTAAATCTTTTCTTTTTGATTTCACCCCTAGGTTTACATTGATTCTTTCAAGTGTTTTACATGATCAAATACATTGACATCTTGTCCCATAGGAGGTACAATAACAAGATGAAATACAATAACAATAACTTCTGAAGTTGCACTATTTCCAACACTCCCTCTCAACAAGGAAGGTATTCTTCGAACACTGTATTGTAATCTTATTCTTTCTTTGGTCGACCTATGAGGTGATGCCCCATGCAGCTACTACCCCAACACTCCCTCTTGGCCATGGAGGTATCATCAGCATTATCATATCGAAACACATCTGGATATCATATGTAGATCACAGTTATCTCTAACCTCTCTATATCACAAGGAAGGTCTTACGACACAATCACGGTTAGTCGAGAAGTGTCAACAAATCAATCTTCATGCATCTGCTCAATCGAGTCCATCGGATAACATGCACTAGCTCCACGACTCTGCCCTATCCATAGGTGAGTCACACGTGCATCAGCTCATGAACTGTGCACAGTCCATCGGATAGTCTATCATGCATCAATACAATGTGCTCAGCTCAACCCAATTCGTCGGGTGCCTACATCATCCACTCCCTCTTAGCTAGAGAGTTATCATCGCGTCGGAACATATCTTGTTATCATAAGAGGGTCCATTCCGACACAGGGAATAAGCACGTTCCACAAAGGAACCATCCCACAATGGGACACACCCCAGAAAGGAATAGAATAATAATTATGAATGGAGTTTATTCACCACTCCTAGTTGGCCACCCTAAAGATGATCCCATGAATAACAAACACCCTGTATAAATCTACAACACACATCAACTCCTATTTGGATGACTTGGAGATGAATCCCACGAATGACAAACATCCTGTAGAAATCCGCAACGCGATGAGACCGAGGCTCCCTCGAGAAACCATATACTCCTCCAACCTTCATGGTGGCCGAGACATGGCACTGGAAGTTGTTCAGGCAGTCCAAATCCTAAGCAAGCAACTAGCAAAGAAGTTGGAAGATTGATACATATGCAAAATAAAATAAAACCTTGAACTGAAAGCAATAACATGCAGGTAATATCTGGCCACAGGTTTGAATGAAGTGTTCCCACATGTCCTAGAGGTAGTTATCTTCCCACAGGATGCTTGCAACGCAGTCCAGCGAGTAAATGCAACTATGTAGTAAATCAAAGATACTAAGTGTGGGTTTGAGGAATCTATTGGGCAGGTAGAGGACCACCGAGAGCGAGAAAAAGTAGGGAATCCGAAGCACAATAGAAAAAAGTTAAACTCGTAGTTGTTTGACCTGAAGATGAATCCCATGAATGATAAACACCCTTTAGAAATCCGCAACGCAATCTAATCGAGGCGTTCTCTAGAAACCCTACTCTCCTATAAACTACATGTTGCGCAGAACCTGACAATGAAAGTTGACCAGGCTCTCCAAATCCCTGAAAGAATGGCAAAGCATAGAAACAAAATGAGTGTCGAGCTCGTTTAAACCATGATGATAAGAACAATCATCTCCCAACCATAGACAAAGCTATTTGTCTCCCCCGAGCTCAAACCTTCTAATAGATAACGATGTACATTCGGATAGTAGTAGCGCAAACCCAAGAAAACAAGGGAGAAACTTCTCCAATAGTGGAGAACCCCCAAAAATCAGTCTCTTAACTGAAGTAGCGAAACTCTCTTGGCTAGAGCAAACTTGTTTAAGTGAATGACCGAATGAGAGGTCGAACTCTCTATTTATCATCAAAGGGTGACTTTTTTCGTGACCGGGCCAACCTAACTTTCCCTAACTGCGCCGACCTAACTGGGGCAGTTCTGCCCATTTTTTGGGACAAATTGCCCACTGTTTTGGGGGAGTTTACTCGCTGGGCCGACTTGTCTTGGGGGAATACAAAAAACTACGTTTACTAAATCTTTTCTTTGAGATTTCACCCCTAGGTTTACATTGATTCTTTCAAGTGTTTTACATGATCAAATACAGTGACGTCTTGTTCCATAGGAGGTAGAATAACAAGATGAAATAAAATAACAATAATTTCTGAAGTTGCACTATTTCCAACACTCCCTCTCAACAAGGGAGGTATTCTTCGAACACTGTATTGTAATCTTATTCTTTCTTTGGTCGACCTATGAGGTGATGCCCCATGCAGCAACTACCCCAACAGTCCCTCTTGGCCAAGAAGGTATCATCAACATTATCATACTGAAACACATCTCGATATCATATGTATATCAGAGTTATCTCTAACCTCTCTATATCATAAGGAAGGTCTTGCCACACAATCACAGTTAGTCGAGAAGTGTCAACAAATCAATCTTCATGCATCTCCTCAATCCAGTCCATAGGAGAACATGCACTAGCTCCACGACTCTATCCTATCCATAGGTGAGTTACACGTGCATCAGCTCAAGAACTCTGCACAGTCCATCGGAGAGTCTATCATGCGTCAATACAATGTGCTCAGCTCAACCCAGTCCATCAGGTGCCTACATCATCAACACTGCCTCTTAGCTAGAGAGGTATCATCACGTCGGAACACATCTTGTTAACATAAGCAGGTCCATTCCAACACAGGGAATAAGCAAGTTCCACAAAGGAACCATCCCACAATGGGACACACTCCACAAAGGAATGGAATAACAATTATGAATGGAGTTTATTCACCACTCCTAGTTGGCCACCCCGAAGATGATCCCATGAATAAGAAACACCCTGTATAAATGTACAACACACATCAACTCCTATTTGGATGACCTGAAGATGAATCCCACGAATGACAAACATTTTGTAGAACTCCGCAACGCGATGAGACCGAGGCGCCCTCGAGAAACCATATACTCCTCCAACCTTCATGCTGGCCAAGACATGGCACTGGAAGTTGTTCAGGCAGTCCAAATCCTAAGCAAGCAACTAGCAAACAAGTTGGAAGATTTATACATATGCAAAATAAAATAAAACCTTGAACGGAAACCAATAACAAGCAGGTAATATCTGGCCACACGTTTGGATGAAGTGTTGCCACATGTCCTATAGGTAGTTATCTTCCCACAGGAGGCTTGCAACGCAGTCCAGCGAGTAAATGCAACTATGTAGTAAATCATAGATACTAAGTGTAGGTTGCAGTAATCTATCGTGCAGGTAGAGGACCACCGAGAGCAGAGAAAAAGGAGGGATTCCAAAGCACAATAGAAAAAAGGTAAACCCATAGTTGTTTGACCTAAAGATAAATCCCATGAATTATAAACACCCTGTAGAAATCCGCAACGCAATCTAGTCGAGGCACTCTGTAGAAACCCTACTCCCCTCTAAACTGCATATTGGGCAGAACCCGACAATGGAAGTTGATCAGTCTCTCCAAATCCTAAGTTGAGTTGAGCCTTGACCTTGTTAATGTTTATAGCAGCATAATGAGGATCACTAAAAGAATGGAAAAGCACAGAAACAAAATGAGTGTCGAGCTCGTTTAAACCATGATGATAATTACAATCATCTCCCAACCATAGACAAGGCTATTTGTCTCCCCCGAGCTCAGACCTTCCAATAGAGAACAATGTACATCCGAATAGTAGTAGCGCAAACCCAAGAAAGCAAGGGAGAAACTTCTCCAATAGTGGAGAACCCCAAAAAATCAGTCTCTTAACTGAAGTAGCGAACCTCTCTTGGCTAGATCAAACTTGCTTGAGAGAATGACGAAATGAGAGGTCGAACTCTCTATTTATACACATCATAGGGTGACTTTTTTCTTGACAGGGCCGACCTGACTTTCCCTAATTGCGCCGACCTGATGAAACACATTGACATCTTGTCCCATAGGAGGTACAATAACAATAAAGTTTGAAGTTGCGCTATTTCCAACACTCCCTCTCAACAAGGAAGGTATTCTTAGAACACTCTATTCTAACCTTATTCTTTATTTGGTCGACCTATGAGGTGATGCCCCATGCAGCTACTACTCCAACACTCCCTCTTGGCCATGGAGGTATTTTCAGCATTATCATACTGAAACACATCTCGATCTCATATGTACATCACAGTTTTCTCAAACCTCTTTATATCACAAGGAAGGTCTTACGACACAATCATAGTTAATCGAGAAGTGTCATTAAATCAATCTTAATGCATCTGCTCAATCCAGTCCATCGGAGAACATTCACTAGCTCCACAACTGTGCCCTATCCATAGGTGAGTTACACGTGCATCAGCTCAAGAACTCTGCACAGTCCATCGGAGAGTCTATCATGCATCAATACAATGTGCTCGGCTCAACCCAGTCCATCGAGTGCCTACATGAGCAACACTCCCTCTTACCTAGAGAGGTATCATCACGTCGGAACACATCTTATTATCATAAGCGGGTCCATTCCAACACAGGGAATAAGCACGTTCCACAAAGGAACCATCCCACAATGGGACACACTCCACAAAGGAATAGAATAACAATTATGAATGGAGTTTATTCACCACTCCTAGTTGCCCACCCTGAAGATGATCCCATGAATAACAAACAGCCTTTATAAATCTACAACACACATCAACTCCTATTTGGATGACCTGAAGATGAATCCCACGAATGAAAAACATCCTATAGAAATCTGCAACGCGATGAGACCTAGGCGCCCTAGAGAAACCATATACTCTTCCAACCTTCATGCTGGCCGGGACATGGCACTGGAAGTTGTTCAGACAGTGCAAATCCTAAGCAAGCAACTAGCAAAAAAGTTGGAAGATTGATATATATGCAAGATAAAATAAAACCTTGAACTGAAAGCAATAACAAGCAGGTAATATCTGGCCACATGTTTGGATGAAGTGTTCCCACATGTCGTAGAGGTAGTTATCTTCCCACAGGAGGCTTGCAACGCAGTCCAGCGAGTAAATGCAACTATGTAGTAAATCATAGATACTAAGTATGGGTTGCAGGAATCTATCGTGCAGGTAGAGGACCAGGGAGAGTAGAGAAAAAGGAAGGAATCCGAAGCACAATAGAGAAAAGGTAAACTCGTAGTTGTCTGACCTGAAGATGAATTCCATGAATGATAGACACCCTGTAGAAATCCGCAACGCAACCTAATCGAGGCGCTCTCTAGAAACTCTACACTCCTCTACACTGCATGTTGGGCAGAACCTGACAATGGAAATTGACCCGGCTCTCCAAATCCTAAGCTGAGTTGAGCCTTGACCTTGTTAATGTTTATAGCAGCATAACCAGGATCACTAAAAGAATGGCAAAGCACAGAAGCAAAATGAGTGTCGGGCTTGTTTAACAAGATAGAGCACACTCACCCAACTATTTTACTGCGACCATTGCCCATTCCCGAGCAGAAGTGGGAAAGTATTTCCATGGATTTCATTACAGGGTTTCCCAAGGTTCATGGAAGGGATTGCTTGTACGTAGTAGTGGACAGGTTGACTAAGTTCGCTCACTTCTTTGCCATTTAATCAGATTATTCAACAACACAGGTGGCATAACTATTTTTCAGGAAGGTATTTAGACTACGCGGGTTAGTGATAGGGACAACAAGTTCACGGGAGCCTTTTGGCAAGAAATTTTCAGGTTGGTGGAAACCGAGTTAGCTATGAGCACAAGTTATCATCCACAGAGCGACAGACAGACAAAGATAGTTAACAAGTGGATTGAGGGATACTTGAGGAATTAGGTAGCAGGTCAGCAAAGAACATGGATTAAATGGCTACACTTAGGTATGACTCACCATATGATTATTGGTATGACTCCATTTAGAGATTTGTACGGGTATGATGCCTTAACTTTTGTAGATCTGATATTTGGTGATAGCAGGGCCCCCCAAGGCCAAAGATTGGATTCAAGACCTTCTCAAAGTGCTCAAAGAAAACATACAGGATACTCATAATCAATAGAAGATATATGCAAATAGACACAGGATTGAGCGCAGTTTTGAGATAGGACACTTAGTATATTTACGCCTACAACCTTATCGACAGTTATCTCTTAAGAAAAAAGGAGCAAAGAAACTCAAGCCTTGCTTCTATGGTCCCTACAAGATAATCCGAAAGGTCAGAGAGGTAGTGTATGAGCTCGAATTACCCCTAGAGAGAAAGATTCACAACGTATTTCATGTATCGAATCTCAAGAAGGAAGTAGGTCAACAGATTGTGACATCACCCGAGATGCCCCCCCTTGATGATGAGGGGCAATTGATTCTGGTTCCAGAACTCATCCTAGAGGTTCGGGAGCGAAAGCTAAGGAACAAAATTATTAGAGACTACTTGGTTCAATGGAGAGATCTGCCTATAAAAGAGGCCACTTGGGAAGGAGAACATGTATTGCAACACCCAACATTACAGTTGCTTGAGGACAAGCAATTTCGAGCGGAGATGACTGTAATGTCCTCTACTGCTTAAGCACAGAGGACCATCCTGCTAACCTATTTGATTCCCATAGGTTCGAGCGGGCATTTACATCCAGGGAATTTTCGAACGGGCATTGACATCCAGGGAATTAACTGAGGATTGATGCCATACGCACTCTAAGGAGATCTTTAGGATGGTTATTATATCATCAGTGCATGCAACATGAAATATAGCTCGGATGTTATGCATGCAGGTGGCCTTAAGTTGAAGGTGAGTCTCTTCATTTTCTCTCGTGTAGGGTGTTGTTCGTAGTCGTTGCATCACATAGACTGCAGTCATGAGATCGATGACTCAACATCTCCCGCATTTTTCTTCTTTCCATCCTCTATTGTCCCCAGTATCACCTCGTCTCACTTGTATATACTAGCCTGTGAAGGCTAGTGTATTTGGAACATAGATGCTAGCAATATTTCTATACACGAAATTGATTGTGACACCACCTCCTACAGAAAATAAACAAGCAGGCAAAAGCGAGGATCACTAAAAGAATGGCAAAGCACAGAAACAAAATGAGTGTCGAGCTCGTTTAAACCATGATGATAAGAAAAATCATCTCCCAACCATAGACAAAGCTATTTGTTTCCCCCGAGCTCAGACCTTCCAATAGAGAATGATGTACATACGGATAGTAGTAGCGCAAACCCAAGAAAACAGGGAGAAACATCTCACATAGTGGAGAACCCCAAAAAATCAGTCTCTTAACTGAAGTAGCGAACCTCTCTTGGCTAGAGCGAACTTGCTTGAGTGGATGACGAAATGAGAGGTGGAACTCTCTATTTATGCACATCAAAGGGTGCCTTTTTTTTCTGATTGGGCCAACCTAACTTTCCCTAACTGCGCCGACCTGACAGGGGCAGTTCTGCCCATTGTTTGGGGCAAATTGCCCACTGCTTTGGGGCTGTTTACCCACTGGGCCGACTTGTCTTGGGGGAGTACAAAAAATTACATTTAATAAATCTTTTCTTTGTGATTTCACCCCTAGGTTTACATTGAGTGTTTTACATGATCAAATACATTGACATGTTGTACCATAGGAGGTACATTAACAAGATGAAATACAATAAGAATAAATTTTGAAGTTGCACTGTTTCCAACACTCCTTCTCAACAAGGAAGGTATTCTTCAAACACTGTATTCTAATCTTATTCTTTCTTTGGTCGACCTATGAGGTGATGCCCCATGCAGCTACTACCCCAACAATCCCTCTTGGCCAAGGAGGTATCATCAACATTATCATACTGAAACACATCTCGATATCATATGTACATCACAGTTATCTCTAAGCTCTCTATATCATAAGGAAGGTCTTGCAACACAATCATAGATAGTCGAGAAGTGTCAACAAATCCATAGGTGAGTCACACGTGCATCAACTCAAGAACTCTGCATAGTCCACGGGAGAGTCTATCATGCATCAATCCAATGTGCTTAGCTCAACCCAGTCCATCGGAGAATATGCACTAGCTCAACGACTTTGCCATATCCATAGGTGAGTCACACGTGCATCAACTCAAGAACTCTGCATAGTCCATCGGAGAGTCTATCATGCATCAATCCAATGTGCTTAGCTCAACCCACTCCAGCGGGTGCCTACATCATCAACACTCCCTCTTAGCTAGAGATGTATCATCACGTCGGAAGACATCTTGTTATCATAAACGGGTCCATTCTAACACAGGAAATAAGCAAGTTCCAAAGAGGAACCATCCCACAATGGAACACAGTCCACAAAGGAACCATCCCACAATGGGACACACTCCACAAACGAATAGAATAACAATTATGAATGGAGTCTATTCACAACTCCTAGTGTGCCACCCTGAAGATGATCCTATGAATAACAAATACCCTGTATAAATCTATAACACACATCAACTCCTATTTGGATGACCTGAAGATGAATCCCACGAATGAAAAACATCCTGTAGAAATCCGCAACGCGATGAGATCGAGCCGCCCTCGAGAAACAATATACTCTTCCAACCTTCATGCTGGGCGAGACATGGCACCGGAAGTTGTTCAGGCAGTCCAAATCATAAGCAAGCAACTAGCAAACAAGTTGGAATATTGATATGTATGCAAAATAAAATAAAACCTTTAACTGAAAGCAATAAAAAGCAGGTAATATCTGGCCACACGTTTGGATGAAGTGTTCCCACATGTCCTAGAGGTAGTTATCTTCCCACAGGAGGCTTGCAACGCAGTCCAACGAGTAAATGCAACTATGTAGTAAATCGTAGATACTAAGCGTGGGCTGCAGGAATCTATCGTGCAGGTAAGGGACCATCGAGAGCAGAAAAAAAGGAGGGAGTTCGAAGCACAATAGAAAAAAGGTAAACTCGTAGTTGTCTGACCTGAAGATGAATCCCATGAATGATAAACACCCTGTAGAAATCCGCAACGCAATCTAATCGAGTCGCCTTCTAGAAACCTACTCTCCTATAAACTGCATCTTGGGGCAGAACCTGACAATGGAAGTTGATCAGGCTCTCCAAATCCTAAGCTGAGTTGAGCCTTGACCTTGTTAATGTTTATAGCAGCATAACCAGGATCACTAAAAGAATGGCAAAGCACAGAAACAAAATGAGTGTCGAGCTCGTTTAAACCATGATGATAATTACAATCATCTCCCAACCATAGACAAAGCTATTTGTCTACCCCGAGCTCAGACCTTCCAATAGAGAACAATGTACATCCGGATAGTAGTAGCGCAAACCCAAGAAAACAAGGGAGAAACTTCTCCAATAGTGGAGAACCCCCAAAAATGAGTCTCTTAACTGAAGTAGCGAACCTCTCTTGGCTAGAGCGAACTTGCTTGAGAGAATGACGAAATGAGAGGTCGAACTCTCTATTTATACACGTCAAAGGGTGACTTTTTTACTGACTGGGCCGACCTGACTTTCCCTAATTGCGCTGACCTGATCAAATACATTGACATCTTGTCCCATAGAAGGTACAATAACATTAAAGTTTGAAGTTGCACTATTTCCAACACTCCCTCTCAACAAGGAAGGTATTCTTCGAACACTGTACTCTAATCTTATTCTTTCTTTGGACGACCTATGAGGTAATGCCCCATGCAGCTACTACGGCAACACTTCCTCTTGGACATGGAGATATCATCAGCATTATCATACCGAAACACATCTCGTTATCATATGTACATCACAGTTATCTCTAACCTCTCTATATCATAAGGAAGGTCTTACAACACTATCACAGTTAATCGAGGAGTGTCAACAAATCAACCTTCATGCATCTGCTCAATACAGTCCATCGGAGAACATGCACTAGCTCCACGACTCTGCCCTATCCATAGGTGAGTCACACGTGCATCAGCTCAAGAACTGTGCACAGTCCATCGGAGAGTCTATCATGCATCGATACAATGTGCTCAGCTCAACCCAGTCCATCGGGTGCCTACATCATCAACACTTTCTCTTAGCTAGAGAGGTATTATCACGTCGGAACACATCTTGTTATCATAAGAGGGTCCATTCCCACACAGGGAATAAGCACGTTCCACAAAGGAACCATCCTACAAAGGGACACACTCCAGAAAGGAATAGAATAACAATTTTGAATGGAGTTTATTCACCACTCCTAGTTGGCCACCCTGAAGATGATCCCATGAATAACAAACACCCTGTATAAATCTACAACACACATCAACTCCTATTTGGATGACCTGAAGATGAATCCCATGAATGAGAAACATTCTGTAGAAATCCGCAACGCGATGAGACCGAGGCGCCCTCGAGAAACCATACCTCCAAGCTTCATGCTGGCCGAGACATGGCACTGGAAGTTGTTCAGGCAGTCCAAATCCTAACCAAGCAACTAGAAAACAAGTTGGAAGATTGATACATATGCGAAATATAATAACACCTTGAATTGAAAGCAATAACAAGCAGGTAATATCCGGCCACACGTTTGGATGAAGTGTTCCCACACGTCCTAGAGGTAGTTATCTTCCTACAAGAGGTTTGCAACGGAGTCCTGCGAGTAAATGCAACTACGTAGTAAATCATAGATACTAAGTGTGGGTTGCAGGAATCCATCGTGCAGGTAGAGGACCACCGAGAGCAGAGAAAAAGGAGGGAATTCGAAGCACAATAGAAAAAAGGTAAACTCGTAGTTGTCTGACCTGAAGATGAATCCCATGAATGAAACACCCTGTAGAAATATGCAACGCAATCTAATCGAGGCGCTTTCTAGAAACCCTACTCTCCGCTAAACTGCATGTTGGGCAGAACCTGACAATTGAAGTTGATCAGGCTCTCGAAATCCTAAGTTGAGTTGAGGCTTGACCTTGACCTTGACCAGGATAAGTAAAAGAATTGCAGAGCACAGAAACAAAAGGACTGTCGAGCTCGTTTAAACCATAATGATAAGAACAAACATCTCCCAACCATAGACAAAGCTATTTGTCTCCGCCGAGCTCAAACCTTCTAATAGAGAACGCTGTACATCCGTATAGTAGTAGCGCAAAGCCAAGAAAACAAGGTAGAAACTTCTCCAATAGTGGAGAACCCAAAAAATGAGTCTCTTTATTGAAGTAGCGAACCTCTCTGGGCTAGAGCAAACTTGCTTGAGTGAATGATCAATGAGAGGTTGAACTCTCTATTTATACACATCAAAGGGTGACTTTTTTCCTGATTGGGCCAACCTAACTTTCCCTAACAGCGTCGACCTGACCGGGGCCGTTCTGCCCATTGTTTGGGGCAAATTGCCCGCTCTTTTGGGGCAGTTTACCCGCTGGGCCGACTTGTCTTGGGGGAATACAAAAAATTACGTTTACTAAATCTTTTCTTTTTGATTTCACCCCTAGGTTTACATTGATTCTTTCAAGTGTTTTACATGATCAAATACATTGACATCTTGTCCGATAGGAGGTACAATAACAAGATGAAATACAATAACAATAACTTCCGAAGTTGCACTATTTCCAACACTCCCTCTCAACAAGGAAGGTATTCTTCGAACACTGTATTCTAATCTTATTCTTTCTTGGTCGACCTATGAGGTGATGCCCCATGCAGCTACTACCCCAACACTCCCTCTTGGCCATGGAGGTATCATCAGCATTATCATACCAAAACACATCTGGATATCTTATGTACATCACAGTTATCTCTAACCTCTGTATATCAGAAGGAAGGTCTTACGACACAATCACGGTTAGTCGAGAAGTGTCAACAAATCAATCTTCATGCATCTGCTCAATCGAGTCCATCAGATAACATGCACTAGCTCCACGACTCTGCCCTATCCATAGGTGAGTCACACGTGCATCAGCTCATGAACTGTGCACAGTCCATCGGATAGTCTAACATGCATCAATACAATGTGCTCAGATCAATCCAATTCGTCGGGTGCCTACATCATCAACACTCCCTCTTAGCTAGAGAGTTATCATCACGTGAGAACACATCTTGTTATCATAAGAGGGTCCATTCCGACACAGGGAATAAGCACGTTCCACAAAGGAACCATCCCACAATGGGACACACTCCACAAACGAATAGAATAACAATTATGAATGGAGTTTATTCACCACTCCTAGTTGGCCACCCGGAAGATGATCCCATGAATAACAAACACCCTGTATAAATCTACAACACACATCAACTCCTAATTGGATGACCTGGAGATGAATCCCACGAATGACAAACATCCTGTAGAAATCCGCAACGCGTTGAGACCGAGGGTCCCTCGAGAAACCATATACTCCAACCTTCATGGTGGCCGAGACATGGCACTGGAAGTTGTTCAGGCAGTCCAAATCCTAAGCAAGCAACTAGCAAAGAAGTTGGAAGATTGATACATATGCAAAATAAAATAAAACCTTGAACTGAAAGCAATAACAAGTAGATAATATCTGGCCACAGGTTTGGATGAAGTGTTCCCCCATGTCCTAGAGGTAGTTATCTTCCCACAGGATGCTTGCAACGCAGTCCAACGAGTAAATGCAACTATGTAGTAACTCATAGATACTAAGTGTGGGTTGCAGGAATCTATTGTGCAGGTAGAGGACCACCGAGAGCGAGAAAATGTAGGGAATCCGAAGCACAATAGAAAAATGTTAAACTCGTAGTTGTTTGACCTGAAGATGAATCCCATGAATGATAAACACCCTCTAGAAATCCGCAACGCAATCTAATCGAGGCGTTCTCTGGAAACCCTACTCTCCTATAAACTACATGTTGCGCAGAACCTGACAATGGAAGTTGACCAGGCTCTCCAAATCCTAAGCTGAGTTGAGACTTGTCCTTGTTAATGTTTATAGCAGCATAACCAGGATCACTGAAAGAATGGCAAAGCACAGAAACAAAACGAGTGTCGAGCTCGTTTAAACCATGATGATAAGAACAATCATCTTCCAACCATAGACAAAGCTATTTGTCTCCCCCGAGCTCAAACCTTCTAATAGATAACGATGTACATTCGGATAGTAGTAGCGCAAACCCAAAAAAACAAGGGAGAAACTTCTCCAATAGTGGAGAACCCCCAAAAATCAGTCTCTTAACTGAAGTAGCGAACCTCTCTTGGCTAGAGCAAACTTGCTTAAGTGAATGACCAAATGAGAGGTCGAACTCTCTCTTTATACACATCAAAGGGTGACTTTTTTCCTGACCGGGCCAACCTAACTTTCCCTAACTGCGCCGACGTAACTAGGGAAGTTTTGCCGATTTTTTGGGACAAATTGCCCACTGTTTTGGGGGCGTTTACCCGCTGGGATGACTTGTCTTGGGGGAATACAAAAAACTACGTTTACTAAATCTTTTCTTTGAGATTTCACCCCTAGGTTTATATTGATCCTTTCAAGTGTTTTACATGATCAAATACATTGACATCTTGTCCCATAGGGGGTAGAATCACAAGATGAAATAAAATAACAATAATTTCTGAAGTTGCACTATTTCCAATACTCCCTCTCAACAAGGGAGGTTTTCTTCGAACACGGTATTCTAATCTTATTCTTTCTTTGGTCGACCTATGAGGTGATGCCCCATGCAGCAACTACCCCAACAGTCCCTCTTGGCCAAGAGGGTATCATCATCTTTATCATACTGAAACACATCTCGATATCATATCAGAGTTATCTCTAACCTCTCTATATTAGGAAGGTGTTGCCACACAATCACAGTTAGTCGAGAAGTGTCAACAAATCCATCTTCATGCATCTTCTCAATCCAGTCCATCGGAGAACATGCACTAGCTCCACGACTCAGCCCTATCCATAGGTGAGTTACACGTGCATCAGCTCAAGAACTCTGCACAGTCCATCGGAGAGTCTATCATGCGTAAATACAATGTGCTCAGCTCAACCCAGTCCATCAGATGCCTACATCATCAACACGCCCTCTTAGCTAGAGAGGTATCATCACTTCGGAACACATCTTGTTATCATAAGCTGGTCCATTCCAACACAGGGAATAAGCAAGTTCCACAAAGGAACCATCGCACAATGGGACACACTCCACAAAGGAAAGGAATAACAATTATGAATGGAGTTTATTCACCACTCCTAGTTGGCCACCCCGAAGATGATCCCATGAATAACAAATACCCTGTATAAATGTACAACACACATCAACTCCTATTTGGATGACCTGAAGACGAATCCCACGAATGACAAACATCCTGTAGAACTCCGCAACGCGATGAGACCGAGGCGCCCTCGAGAAACCATATACTCCTCCAACCTTCATGCTGGCCATGACATGGCACTGGAAGTTGTTCAGGCAGTCCAAATCCTAAGCGAGCAACTAGCAAACAAGTTGGAAGTTGTTCAGGCAGTCTAGCGAGTAAATGCAACTATGTAGTAAATCATAGATACTAAGTGTGGGTTGCAGGAATCTATTGTGCAGGTAGAGGGCCAGCGAGAGTAGAGAAAAAGGAGGTAATCCGAAGCACAATAGAAAAAAGGTAAACTCGTAGTTGTCTGACCTGAATATGAATTCCATGAATGATAAACACCCCGTAGAAATCCGCAACGTAACCTAATCGAGGCGCTCTCTAGAAACACTACACTCCTCTACACTGCATGTTGGGCAGAACCTGACAATGGAAGTTTACCCAACTCTCCAAATCCTAAGCTGAGTTGAACCTTGACCTTGTTAATGTTTATAGCAGCATAACCAGGATCACTAAAAGAATGGCAAAGCACAGAAGCAAAATGAGTGTCGGGCTTGTTTAAACCATGTTGATAAGCACAATTATCTCCCAACCATGGCCAAAGCTATTTGTATCCCCCGAGATCAGACCTTCTAATAGAGAACGATGTACATCCGGATAGTAGGAGCGGAAACCCAAGAAAACAAGGGAAAACTTCTCCAACAGTGGAGAAATCCAAAAAAACAGTCTCTTAACTGAAGTAGCAAACCTCCCTTGGCTAGAGCGAACTTGCTTGAGTGAATGACCAAATGAGAGGTCAAACTCTCTAATTATACACATCAAAGGGTGACTCTTTTCCTGACTGGGCCAACCTAACTTTCCCTAACTGCGTCAACGTGACTGGGGCAGTTCTGCCCATTGTTTGGGGCAAATTGCCCGCTCTTTTGGGGCAGTTTACCCGCTGGGCCGACTTGTCTTGGGGGAATACAAAAAATTACGTTTACTAAATCTTTTCTTTTTGATTTCACCCCTAGGTTTACATTGATTCTTTCAAGTGTTTTACATGATCAAATACATTGACATCTTGTCCCATAGGAGGTACAATAACAAGATGAAATACAATAACAATAACTTCTGAAGTTGCACTATTTCCAACACTCCCTCTTAACAAGGAAGGTATTCTTCGAACACTGTATTGTAATCTTATTCTTTCTTTGGTCGACCTATGAGGTGATGCCCCATGCAGCTACTACCCCAACACTCCCTCTTGGCCATGGAGGTATCATCATCATTATCATATCGAAACACATCTGGATATCGTATGTAGATCACAGTTATCTCTAACCTCTCTATATCACAAGGAAGGTCTTACGACACAATCACGGTTAGTCGAGAAGTGTCAACAAATCAATCTTCATGCATCTGCTCAATCGAGTCCATCGGATAACATGCACTAGCTCCACGACTCTGCCCTATCCATAGGTGAGTCACACGTGCATCAGCTCATGAACTGTGCACAGTCCATCGGATAGTCTATCATGCATCAATACAATGTGCTCAGCTCAACCCAATTCGTCGGGTGCCTACATCATCCACTCCCTCTTAGCTAGAGAGTTATCATCGCGTCGGAACACATCTTGTTATCATAAGAGGGTCCATTCCGACACAGGGAATAAGCACGTTCCACAAAGGAACCATCCCACAATGGGACACACCCCAGAAAGGAATAGAATAATAATTATGAATGGAGTTTATTCACCACTCCTAGTTGGCCACCCTGAAGATGATCCCATGAATAACAAACACCCTGTATAAATCTACAACACACATCAACTCCTATTTGGATGACTTGGAGATGAATCCCACGAATGACAAACATCCTGTAGAAATCCGCAACGCAATGAGACCGAGGCTCCCTCGAGAAACCATATACTCCTCCAACCTTCATGGTGGCCGAGACATGGCACTGGAAGTTGTTCAGGCAGTCCAAATCCTAAGCAAGCAACTAGCAAAGAAGTTGGAAGATTGATACATATGCAAAATAAAATAAAACCTTGAACTGAAAGCAATAACATGCAGGTAATATCTGGCCACAGGTTTGAATGAAGTGTTCCCACATGTCCTAGAGGTAGTTATCTTCCCACAGGATGCTTGCAACGCAGTCCAGCGAATAAATGCAACTATGTAGTAAATCAAAGATACTAAGTGTGGGTTTGAGGAATCTATTGTGCAGGTAGAGGACCACCGAGAGCGAGAAAAAGTAGGGAATCCGAAGCACAATAGAAAAAAGTTAAACTCGTAGGTGTTTGACCTGAAGATGAATCCCATGAATGATAAACACCCTCTAGAAATCCGCAATGCAATCTAATCGAGGCGTTCTCTAGAAACCCTACTCTCCTATAAACTACATGTTGCGCAGAACCTGACAATGGAAGTTGACCAGGCTCTGCAAATCCCTGAAGGAATGGCAAAGCATAGAAACAAAATGAGTGTCGAGCTCGTTTAAACCATGATGATAAGAACAATCATCTCCCAACCATAGACAAAGCTATTTGTCTCCCCCGAGCTCAAACCTTCTAATAGATAACGATGTACATTCGGATAGTAGTAGCGCAAACCCAAGAAAACAAGGGAGAAACTTCTCCAATAGTGGAGAACCCCCAAAAATCAGTCTCTTAACTGAAGTAGCGAAACTCTCTTGGCTAGAGCAAACTTGTTTAAGTGAATGACTGAATGAGAGGCCGAACTCTCTATTTATGATCAAAGGGTGACTTTTTTCGTGACCGGGCCAACCTAACTTTCCCTAACTGCGCCGACCTAACTGGGGCAGTTCTGCACATTTTTTGGGACAAATTGCCCACTGTTTTGGGGGAGTTTACCCGCTGGGCCGACTGTTCTTGGGGGAATACAAAAAACTACGTTTACTAAATCTTTTCTTTGAGATTTCACCCCTAGGTTTACATTGATTCTTTCAAGTGTTTTACATGATCAAATACAGTGACGTCTTGTCCCATAGGAGGTAGAATAACAAGATGAAATAAAATAACAATAATTTCTGAAGTTGCACTATTTCCAACACTCCCTCTCAACAAGGGAGGTATTCTTCGAACACTGTATTCTAATCTTATTCTTTCTTTGGTCGACCTATGAGGTGATGCCCCATGCAGCAACTACCCCAACAGTCCCTCTTGGCCAAGAAGGTATCATCAACATTATCATACTGAAACACATCTCGATATCATATGTATATCAGAGTTATCTCTAACCTCTGTATATCATAAGGAAGGTCTTGCCACACAATCACAGTTAGTCGAGAAGTGTCAACAAATCAATCTTCATGCATCTCCTCAATCCAGTCCATAGGAGAACATGCACTAGCTCCACGACTCTATCCTATCCATAGGTGAGTTACACGTGCATCAGCTCAAGAACTCTGCACAGTCCATCGGAGAGTCTATCATGCGTCAATACAATGTGCTCAGCTCAACCCAGTCCATCAGGTGCCTACATCATCAACACTGCCTCTTAGCTAGAGAGGTATCATCACGTTTGAACACATCTTGTTAACATACGCAGGTCCATTCCAACACAGGGAATAAGCAAGTTCCACAAAGGAACCATCCCACAATGGGACACACTCCACAAAGGAATGGAATAACAATTATGAATGGAGTTTATTCACCACTCCTAGTTGGCCACCCCGAAGATGATCCCATGAATAAGAAACACCCTTTATAAATGTACAACACACATCAACTCCTATTTGGATGACCTGAAGATGAATCCCACGAATGACAAACATCCTGTAGAACTCCGCAACGCGATGAGACCGAGGCGCCCTCGAGAAACCATATACTCCTCCAACCTTCATGCTGGCCAAGACATGGCACTGGAAGTTGTTCAGGCAGTCCAAATCCTAAGCAAGCAACTAGCAAACAAGTTGGAAGATTTATACATATGCAAAATAAAATAAAACCTTGAACGGAAAGCAATAACAAGCAGGTAATATCTGGCCACACGTTTGGATGAAGTGTTGCCACATGTCCTATAGGTAGTTATCTTCCCACAGGAGGCTTGCAACGCAGTCCAACGAGTAAATGCAACTATGTAGTAAATCATAGATACTAAGTGTAGGTTGCAGGAATCTATCGTGCAGGTAGAGGACCACCGAGAGCAGAGAAAAAGGAGGGAATCCAAAGCACAATAGAAAAAAGGTAAACCCATAGTTGTTTGACCTAAAGATAAATCCCATGAATTATAAACACCCTGTAGAAATCCGCAACGCAATCTAATCGAGGCACTCTGTAGAAACCCTACTCCCCTCTAAACTGCATATTGGGCAGAACCCGACAATGGAAGTTGATCAGTCTCTCCAAATCCTAAGTTGAGTTGAGCCTTGACCTTGTTAATGTTTATAGCAGCATAATGAGGATCACTAAAAGAATGGAAAAGCACATAAACAAAATGAGTGTCGAGCTCGTTTAAACCATGATGATAATTACAATCATCTCCCAACCATAGACAAAGCTATTTGTCTCCCCCGAGCTCAGACCTTCCAATAGAGAACAATGTACATCCGGATAGTAGTAGCGCAAACCCAAGAAAGCAAGGGAGAAACTTCTCCAATAGTGGAGAACCCCAAAAAATCAGTCTCTTAACTGAAGTAGCGAACCTCTCTTGGCTAGATCAAACTTGCTTGAGAGAATGACGAAATGAGAGGTCGAACTCTCTATTTATACACATCATAGGGTGACTTTTTTCTTGACAGGGCCGACCTGACTTTCCCTAATTGCGCCGACCTGATGAAACACATTGACATCTTGTCCCATAGGAGGTACAATAACAATAAAGTTTGAAGTTGCACTATTTCCAACACTCCCTCTCAACAAGGAAGGTATTCTTTGAACACTCTATTCTAACCTTATTCTTTATTTGGTCGACCTATGATGTGATGCCCCATGCAGCTACTACTCCAACACTCCCTCTTGGCCATGGAGGTATTTTCAGCATTATCATACTGAAACACATCTCGATCTCATATGTACATCACAGTTTTCTCAAACCTCTCTATATCACAAGGAAGGTCTTACGACACAATCATAGTTAGTCGAGAAGTGTCATTAAATCAATCTTAATGCATCTGCTCAATCCAGTCCATCGGAGAACATTCACTAGCTCCACGACTGTGCCCTATCCATAGGTGAGTTACACGTGCATCAGCTCAAGAACTCTGCACAGTCCATCGGAGAGTCTATCATGCATCAATACAATGTGCTCGGCTCAACCCAGTCCATCAAGTGCCTACATGAGCAACACTCCCTCTTACCTAGAGAGGTATCATCACGTCGGAACACATCTTGTTATCATAAGCTGGTCCATTCCAACACAGGGAATAAGCACGTTCCACAAAGGAACCATCCCACAATGGGACACACTCCACAAAGGAATAGAATAACAATTATGAATGGAGTTTATTCACCACTCCTAGTTGCCCACCCTGAAGATGATCCCATGAATAACAAACAGCCTTTATAAATCTACAACACACATCAACTCCTATTTGGATGACCTGAAGATGAATCCCACGAATGAAAAACATCCTATAGAAATCTGCAACACGATGAGACCTAAGCGCCCTAGAGAAACCATATACTCTTCCAACCTTCATGCTGGCCGGGACATGGCACTGGAAGTTGTTCAGACAGTGCAAATCCTAAGCAAGCAACTAGCAAAAAAGTTGGAAGATTGATATATATGCAAGATAAAATAAAACCTTGAACTGAAAGCAATAACAAGCAGGTAATATCTGGCCACATGTTTGGATGAAGTGTTCCCACATGTCGTAGAGGTAGTTATCTTCCCACAGGAGGCTTGCAACGCAGTCCAGCGAGTAAATGCAACTATGTAGTAAATCATAGATACTAAGTATGGGTTGCAGGAATCTATCGTGCAGGTAGAGGACCAGGGAGAGTAGAGAAAAAGGAGGGAATCCGAAGCACAATAGAGAAAAGGTAAACTCGTAGTTGTCTGACCTGAAGATGAATTCCATGAATGATAGACACCCTGTAGAAATCCGCAACGCAACCTAATCGAGGCGCTCTCTAGAAACTCTACACTCCTCTACACTGCATGTTGGGCAGAATCTGACAATGGAAGTTGACCCGGCTCTCCAAATCCTAAGCTGAGTTGAGCCTTGACCTTGTTAATGTTTATAGGAGCATAACCAGGATCACTAAAAGAATGGCAAAGCATAGAAGCAAAATGAGTGTCGGGCTTGTTTAACAAGATAGAGCACACTCACCCAACAATTTTACTGCGACCATTGCCCATTCCCGAGCAGAAGTGGGAAAGTATTTCCATGGATTTCATTACAGGGTTTCCCAAGGTTCATGGAAGGGATTGCTTGTACGTAGTAGTGGACAGGTTGACTAAGTTCGCTCACTTCTTTTCCATTTAATCAGATTATTCAACAACACAGGTGGCATAACTATTTTTCAGAGAGGTATTTAGACTACACGGGTTAGTGATAGGGACAACAAGTTCACGGGAGCCTTTTGGCAAGAAATTTTCAGGTTGGTGGAAACCGAGTTAGCTATGAGCACAAGTTATCATCCACAGAGCGACAGACAGACAAAGATAGTTAACAAGTGGATTGAGGGATACTTGAGGAATTAGGTAGCAGGTCTGCAAAGAACATGGATTAAATGGCTACACTTAGGTATGACTCACCATATGATTATTGGTATGACTCCATTTAGAGATTTGTACGGGTATGATGCCTTAACTTTTGCAGATCTGATATTTGGTGATAGCAGGGCCCCCCAAGGCCAAAGATTGGATTCAAGACCTTCTCAAAGTGCTCAAAGAAAACATACAGGATACTCAGAATCAATAGAAGATATATGCAAATAGACACAGGATTGAGCGCAGTTTTGAGATAGGACACTTAGTATATTTACGCCTCCAACCTTATCGACAGTTATCTCTTAAGAAAAAAGGAGCAAAGAAACTCAAGCCTTGCTTCTATGGTCCCTACAAGATAATCCGAAAGGTCAGAGAGGTAGTGTATGAGCTCGAATTACCCCTAGAGAGAAAGATTCACAACGTATTTCATGTATCGAATCTCAAGAAGGAAGTAGGTCAACAGATTGTGACATCACCCGAGATGCCCCCCCTTGATGATGAGGGGCAATTGATTCTGGTTCCAGAACACATCCTAGAGGTTCGGGAGCGAAAGCTAAGGAACAAAATTATTAGAGACTACTTGGTTCAATGGAGAGATCTGCCTATAAAAGAGGCCACTTGGGAAGGAGAACATGTATTGCAACACCCAACATTACAGTTGCTTGAGGACAAGCAATTTCGAGCGGAGATGACTGTAATGTCCTCTACTGCTTAAGCACAGAGGACCATCCTGCTAACCTATTTGATTCCCATAGGTTCGAGCGGGCATTTACATCCAGGGAATTTTCGAGCGGGCATTGACATCTAGGGAATTAACTGAGGATTGATGCCATACGCACTCTAAGGAGATCTTTAGGATGGTTATTATATCATCAGTGCATGCAACATGAAATATAGCTCGGATGTTATGCATGCAGGTGGCCTTAAGTTGAAGGTGACTCTCTTCATTTTCTCTCGTGTAGGGTGTTGTTCGTAGTCGTTGCATCACATAGACTGCAGTCATGAGATCGATGACTCAACATCTCCCGCATTTTTCTTCTTTCCATCCTCTATTGTCCCCAGTATCACCTCGTCTCACTTGTATATACTAGCCTGTGAAGGCTAGTGTATTTGGAACATAGCTGTTAGCAATATTTCTATACACGAAATTGATTGTGACACCACCTCCTACAGAAAATAAACAAGCAGGCAAATGCGAGGATCACTAAAAGAATGGCAAAGCACAGAAACAAAATGAGTGTCGAGCTCGTTTAAACCATGATGATAAGAAAAATCATCTCCCAACCATAGACAAAGCTATTTGTTTCCCCCGAGCTCAGACCTTCCAATAGAGAACGATGTACATACGGATAGTAGTAGCGCAAACCCAAGAAAACAGGGAGAAACATCTCACATAGTGGAGAACCCCAAAAAATCAGTCTCTTAACTGAAGTATCGAACCTCTCTTGGCTAGAGCGAACTTGCTTGAGTGGATGACGAAATGAGAGGTGGAACTCTCTATTTATGCACATCAAAGGGTGCCTTTTTTTCTGATTGGGCCGACCTAACTTTCCCTAACTGCGTCGACCTGACAGGGGCAGTTCTGCCCATTGTTTGGGGCAAATTGCCCACTGTTTTGGGGCTGTTTACCCACTGGGCCGACTTGTCTTGGGGGAGTACAAAAAATTACATTTAATAAATCTTTTCTTTGTGATTTCACCCCTAGGTTTACATTGAGTGTTTTACATGATCAAATACATTGACATGTTGTACCATAGGAGGTACATTAACAAGATGAAATACAATAAGAATAAATTTTGAAGTTGCACTGTTTCCAACACTCCTTCTCAACAAGGAAGGTATTCTTCAAACACTGTATTCTAATCTTATTCTTTCTTTGGTCGACCTATGAGGTGATGCCCCATGCAGCTACTACCCCAACAATCCCTCTTGGCCAAGGAGGTATCATAAACATTATCATACTGAAACACATCTCGATATCATATGTACATCACAGTTATCTCTAAGCTCTCTATATCATAAGGAAGGTCTTGCAACACAATCATAGATAGTCGAGAAGTGTCAACAAATCCATAGGTGAGTCACACGTGCATCAACTCAAGAACTCTGCATAGTCCACGGGAGAGTCTATCATGCATCAATCCAATGTGCTTAGCTCAACCCAGTCCATCGGAGAATATGCACTAGCTCAACGACTTTGCCATATCCATAGGTGAGTCACACGTGCATCAACTCAAGAACTCTGCATAGTCCATCGGAGAGTCTATCATGCATCAATCCAATGTGCTTAGCTCAACCCACTCCAGCGGGTGCCTACATCATCAACACTCCCTCTTAGCTAGAGATGTATCATCACGTCGGAACACATCTTGTTATCATAAACGGGTCCATTCTAACACAGGAAATAAGCAAGTTCCACAAAGGAACCATCCCACAATGGAACACAGTCCACAAAGGAACCATCCCACAATGGGACACACTCCACAAACGAATAGAATAACAATTATGAATGGAGTCTATTCACAACTCCTAGTGTGCCACCCTGAAGATGATCCTATGAATAACAAATACCCTGTATAAATCTATAACACACATCAACTCCTATTTGGATGACCTGAAGATGAATCCCACGAATGAAAAACATCCTGTAGAAATCCGCAACGCGATGAGATCGAGCCGCCCTCGAGAAACAATATACTCTTCCAACCTTCATGCTGGGCGAGACATGGCACCGGAAGTTGTTCAGGCAGTCCAAATCATAAGCAAGCAACTAGCAAACAAGTTGGAATATTGATATGTATGCAAAATAAAATAAAACCTTTAACTAAAAGCAATAAAAAGCAGGTAATATCTGGACACACGTTTGGATGAAGTGTTCCCACATGTCCTAGAGGTAGTTATCTTCCCACAGGAGGCTTGCAACGCAGTCCAACGAGTAAATGCAACTATGTAGTAAATCATAGATACTAAGCGTGGGCTGCAGGAATCTATCGTGCAGGTAAGGGACCATCGAGAGCAGAAAAAAAAGGAGGGAATTCGAAGCACAATAGAAAAAAGGTAAACTCGTAGTTGTCTGAGCTGAAGATGAATCCCATGAATGATAAACACCCTGTAGAAATCCGCAACGCAATCTAATCGAGTCGCTCTCTAGAAACCTACTCTCCTATAAACTGCATCTTGGGGCAGAACCTGACAATGGAAGTTGATCAGGCTCTCCAAATCCTAAGCTGAGTTGAGCCTTGACCTTGTTAATGTTTATAGCAGCATAACCAGGATCACTAAAAGAATGGCAAAGCACAGAAACAAAATGAGTGTCGAGCTCGTTTAAACCATGATGATAATTACAATCATCTCCCAACCATAGACAAAGCTATTTGTCTCCCCCGAGCTCAGACCTTTCAATAGAGAACAATGTACATCCGGATAGTAGTAGCGCAAACCCAAGAAAACAAGGGAGAAACTTCTCCAATAGTGGAGAACCCCCAAAAATGAGTCTCTTAACTGAAGTAGCGAACCTCTCTTGGCTAGAGCGAACTTGCTTGAGAGAATGACGAAATGAGAGGTCGAACTCTCTATTTATACACATCAAAGGGTGACTTTTTTACTGACTGGGCCGACCTGACTTTCCCTAACTGCGCTGAACTGATCAAATACATTGACATCTTGTCCCATAGGAGGTACAATAACACTAAAGTTTGAAGTTGCACTATTTCCAACACTCCCTCTCAACAAGGAAGGTATTCTTCGAACACTGTACTCTAATCTTATTCTTTCTTTGGATGACCTATGAGGTAATGCCCCATGCAGCTACTACGGCATCACTTCCTCTTGGACATGGAGATATCATCAGCATTATCATACCGAAACACATCTCGTTATCATATGTACATCACAGTTATCTCTAACCTCTCTATATCATAAGGAAGGTCTTACAACACTATCACAGTTAATTAAGGAGTGTCAACAAATCAACCTTCATGCATCTGCTCAATACAGTCCATCGGAGAACATGCACTAGCTCCACGACTCTGCCGTATCCATAGGTGAGTCACACATGCATCAGCTCAAGAACTGTGCACAGTCCATCGGAGAGTCTATCATGCATCGATACAATGTGCTCAGCTCAACCCAGTCCATCGGGTGCCTACATCATCAACACTCCCTCTTAGCTAGAGAGCTATTATCACGTCGGAACACATCTTGTTATCATAAGAGGGTCCATTCCCACACAGGGAATAAGCACGTTCCACAAAGGAACCATCCCACAAAGGGACACACTCCAGAAAGGAATAGAATAACAATTTTGAATGGAGTTTATTCACCACTCCTAGTTGGCCACCCTGAAGATGATTCCATGAATAACAAACACCCTGTATAAATCTACAACACACATCAACTCCTATTTGGATGACCTGAAGATGAATCCCACGAATGACAAACATTCTGTAGAAATCCGCAACGCGATGAGACAGAGGCTCCCTCGAGAAACCATACCTCCAAGCTTCATGCTGGCCGAGACATGGCACTGGAAGTTGTTCATGCAGTCCAAATCCTAACCAAGCAACTAGAAAACAAGTTGGAAGATTGATACATATGCGAAATATAATAACACCTTGAATTGAAAGCAATAACAAGCAGGTAATATCCGGCCACACGTTTGGATGAAGTGTTCCCACACGTCCTAGAGGTAGTTATCTTCCTACAAGAGGCTTGCAACGGAGTCCTGCGAGTAAATGCAACTACGTAGTAAATGATAGATACTAAGTGTGGGTTGCAGTAATCCATCGTGCAGGTAGAGGACCACCGAGAGCAGAGAAAAAGGAGGGAATTCGAAGCACAATAGAAAAAAGGTAAACTTGTAGTTGTCTGACCTGAAGATGAATCCCATGAATGAAACACCCTGTAGAAATATGCAACGCAATCTAATCGAGGCGCTTTCTAGAAACCCTACTCTCCGCTAAACTGCATGTTGGGCAGAACCTGACAATTGAAGTTGATCAGGCTCTCGAAATCCTAAGCTGAGTTGAGGCTTGACCTTGTTAATGTTTATAGCAGCATAACCAGGATAAGTAAAAGAATTGCAGAGCACAGAAACAAAAGGACTGTCGAGCTCGTTTAAACCATAATGATAAGAACAAACATCTCCCAACCATAGACAAAGCTATTTGTCTCCGCCGAGCTCAAACCTTCTAATAGAGAACGTTGTACATCCGGATAGTAGTAGTGCAAAGCCAAGAAAACAAGGGAGAAACTTCTCCAATAGTGGAGAACGCAAAAAATGAGTCTCTTAATTGAAGTAGCGAACCTCTCTGGGCTAGAGCAAACTTGCTTGAGTGAATGACCAAATGAGAGGTTGAACTCTCTATTTATACACATCAAAGGGTGACTTTTTTCCTGATTGGGCCAACCTAACTTTCCCTAACAGCGTCGACCTGACTGGGGCAGTTCTGCCCATTGTTTGGGGCAAATTGCCCGCTCTTTTGGGGCAGTTTACCCGCTGGGCCGACTTGTCTTGGGGGAATACAAAAAATTACGTTTACTAAATCTTTTCTTTTTGATTTCACCCCTAGGTTTACATTGATTCTTTCAAGTGTTTTACATGATCAAATACATTGACATCTTGTCCCATAGGAGGTACAATAACAAGATGAAATACAATAACAATAACTTCCGAAGTTGCACTATTTCCAACACTCCCTCTCAACAAGGAAGGTATTCTTCGAACACTGTATTGTAATCTTATTCTTTCTTGGTCGACCTATGAGGTGATGCCCCATGCAGCTACTACCCCAACACTCTCTCTTGGCCATGGAGGTATCATCAGCATTATCATACCGAAACACATCTGGATATCTTATGTACATCACAGTTATCTCTAACCTCTGTATATCACAAGGAAGGTCTTACGACACAATCACGGTTAGTCGAGAAGTGTCAACAAATCAATCTTCATGCATCTGCTCAATCGAGTCCATTAGATAACATGCACTAGCTCCACGACTATCCATAGGTGAGTCACACGTGCATCAGCTCATGAACTGTGCACAGTCCATCGGATAGTCTATCATGCATCAATACAATGTGCTCAGCTCAATCCAATTCGTCGGGTGCCTACATCATCAACACTCCCTCTTAGCTAGAGAGTTATCATCACGTGAGAACACATCTTGTTATCATAAGAGGGTCCATTCCGACACAGGGAATAAGCACGTTCCACAAAGGAACCATCGGACAATGGGACACACTCCACAAACGAATAGAATAACAATTATGAATGGAGTTTATTCACCACTCCTAGTTGGCAACCCGGAAGATGATCCCATGAATAACAAACACCCTGTATAAATCTACAACACACATCAACTCCTATTTGGATGACCTGGAGATGAATCCCACGAATGACAAACATCCTGTAGAAATCCGCAACGCGATGAGACCGAGGGTCCTCGAGAAACCATATACTCCAACCTTCATGGTGTCCGAGACATGGCACTGGAAGTTGTTCAGGCAGTCCAAATCCTAAGCAAGCAACTAGCAAAGAAGTTGGAAGATTGGTACATATGCAAAATAAAATAAAACCTTGAACTGAAAGCAATAACAAGTAGATAATATCTGGCCACAGGTTTGGATGAAGTGTTCCCACATTTCCTAGAGGTAGTTATCTTCCCACAGGATGCTTGCAACGCAGTCCAACGAGTAAATGCAACTATGTAGTAAATCATAGATACTAAGTGTGGGTTGCAGGAATCTATTGTGCAGGTAGAGGACCACCGAGAGCGAGAAAATGTAGGGAATCCGAAGCACAATAGAAAAATGTTAAACTCGTAGTTGTTTGACCTGAAGATGAATCCCATGAATGATAAACACCCTCTAGAAATCCGCAACGCAATCTAATCAAGGCGTTCTCTGGAAACCCTACTCTCCTATAAACTACATGTTGCGCAGAACCTGACAATGGAAGTTGACCAGGGTCTCCAAATCCTAAGCTGAGTTGAGACTTGTCCTTGTTAATGTTTATAGCAGCATAACCAGGATCACTGAAAGAATGGCAAAGCACAGAAACAAAACGAGTGTCGAGCTCGTTTAAACCATGATGATAAGAACAATCATCTCCCAACCATAGACAAAGCTATTTGTCTCCCCCGAGCTCAAACCTTCTAATAGATAACGATGTACATTCGGATAGTAGTAGCGCAAACCCAAAAAAACAAGGGAGAAACTTCTCCAATAATGGAGAACCCCCAAAAATCAGTCTCTTAACTGAAGTAGCGAACCTCTCTTGGCTAGAGCAAACTTGCTTAAGTGAATGACCAAATGAGAGGTCGAACTCTCTCTTTATACACATCAAAGGGTGACTTTTTTCCTGACCGGGCCAACCTAACTTTCCCTAACTGCGCTGACGTAACTAGGGCAGTTCTGCCGATTTTTTGGGAGAAATTGCCCACTGTTTTGGGGGCGTTTACCCGCTGGGCTGACTTGTCTTGGGGGAATACAAAAAACTACGTTTACTAAATCTTTTCTTTGAGATTTCACCCCTAGGTTTACATTGATCCTTTCAAGTGTTTTACATGATCAAATACATTGACATCTTGTCCCATAGGGGGTAGAATCACAAGATGAAATAAAATAACAATAATTTCTGAAGTTGCACTATTTCCAACACTCCCTCTCAAAAAGGGAGGTTTTCTTCGAACACTGTATTCTAATCCTATTGTTTCTTTGGTCGACCTATGAGGTGATGCCCCATGCAGCAACTACCCCAACAGTCCCTCTTGGCCAAGAGGGTATCATCATCTTTATCATACTGAAACACATCTCGATATCATATCAGAGTTATCTCTAACCTCTCTATATAAGGAAGGTGTTGCCACACAATCACAGTTAGTCGAGAAGTGTCAACAAATCCATCTTCATGCATCTCCTCAATCCAGTCCATCGGAGAACATGCACTAGCTCCACGACTCAGCCCTATCCATAGGTGAGTTACACGTGCATCAGCTCAAGAACTCTGCACATTCCATCAGAGAGTCTATCATGCGTAAATACAATGTGCTCAGCTCAACCCAGTCCATCAGATGCCTACATCATCAAAACTCCCTCTTAGCTAGAGAGGTATCATCACGTCGGAACACATCTTGTTATCATAAGCGGGTCCATTCCAACATAGGGAATAAGCAAGTTCCACAAAGGAACCATCGCACAATGGGACACACTCCACAAAGGAAAGGAATAACAATTATGAATGGAGTTTATTCACCACTCCTAGTTGGCCACCCCGAAGATGATCCCATGAATAACAAATACCCTGTATAAATGTACAACACACATCAACTCCTATTTGGATGACCTGAAGATGAATCCCACGAATGACAAACATCCTGTAGAACTCCGCAACGCGATGAGACCGAGGCGCCCTCGAGAAACCATATACTCCTCCAACCTTCATGCTGGCCATGACATGGCACTGGAAGTTGTTCAGGCAGTCCAAATCCTAAGCGAGCAACTAGCAAACAAGTTGGAAGTTGTTCAGGCAGTCTAGCGAGTAAATGCAACTATGTAGTAAATCATAGATACTAAGTGTGGGTTGCAGGAATCTATTGTGCAGGTAGAGGGCCAGCGAGAGTAGAGAAAAAGGAGGTAATCCGAAGCACAATAGAAAAAAGGTAAACTCGTAGTTGTCTGACCTGAATATGAATTCCTTGAATGATAAACACCCCGTAGAAATCCGCAACGTAACCTAATCGAGGCGCTCTCTAGAAACACTACACTCCTCTACACTGCATGTTGGGCAGAACCTGACAATGGAAGTTTACCCAACTCTCCAAATCCTAAGCTGAGTTGAACCTTGACCTTGTTAATGTTTATAGCAGCATAACCAGGATCACTAAAACAATGGCAAAGCACAGAAGCAAAATGAGTGTCGGGCTTGTTTAAACCATGTTGATAAGCACAATTATCTCCCAACCATGGCCAAAGCTATTTGTATCCCCAGAGATCAGACCTTCTAATAGAGAACGATGTACATTCGGATAGTAGGAGCGGAAACCCAAGAAAACAAGGGAAAACTTCTCCAACAGTGGAGAAATCCAAAAAAACAGTCTCTTAACTGAAGTAGCAAACCTCCCTTGGCTAGAGCGAACTTGCTTGAGTGAATGACCAAATGAGAGGTCAAACTCTCTAATTATACACATCAAAGGGTGACTCTTTTCCTGACTGGGCCAACGTAACTTTCCCTAACTGCGTCAACGTGACTGGGGCAGTTCTGCCCATTGTTTGGGGCAAATTGCCCGCTCTTTTGGGGCAGTTTACCCGCTGGGCCGACTTGTCATGGGGGAATACAAAAAATTACGTTTACTAAATCTTTTCTTTTTGATTTCACCCCGTGGTTTACATTGATTCTTTCAAGTGTTTTATATGATCAAATACATTGACATCTTGTCCCATAGGAGGTACAATAACAAGATGAAATACAATAACAATAACTTCTGAAGTTGCACTATTTCCAACACTCCCTCTCAACAAGGAAGGTATTCTTCGAACACTGTATTGTAATCTTATTCTTTCTTTGGTCGACCTATGAGGTGATGCCCCATGCAGCTACTACCCCAACACTCCCTCTTGGCCATGGAGGTATCATCAGCATTATCATATCGAAACACATCTGGATATCATATGTAGATCACAGTTATCTCTAACCTCTCTATATCACAAGGAAGGTCTTACGACACAATCACGGTTAGTCGAGAAGTGTCAACAAATCAATATTCATGCATCTGCTCAATCGAGTCCATCGGATAACATGCACTAGCTCCACGATTCTGCCCTATCCATAGGTGAGTCACACGTGCATCAGCTCATGAACTTTGCACAGTCCATCGGATAGTCTATCATGCATCAATACAATGTGCTCAGCTCAACCCAATTCGTCGGGTGCCTACATCATCCACTCCCTCTTAGCGAGAGAGTTATTATCGCGTCGGAACACATCTTGTTATCATAAGAGGGTCCATTCCGACACAGGGAATAAGCACGTTCCACAAAGGAAACATCCCACAATGGGACACACTCCACAAAGGAATAGAATAACAATTATGAATGGAGTTTATTCACCACTCCTAGTTGCCCACCCTGAAGATGATCCCATGAATAACAAACAGCCTTTATAAATCTACAACACACATCAACTCCTATTTGGATGACCTGAAGATGAATCCCACGAATGAAAAACATCCTATAGAAATCTGCAACGCGATGAGACCTAGGCGCCCTAAAGAAACCATATACTCTTCCAACCTTCATGCTGGCCGGGACATGGCACTGGAAGTTGTTCAGGCAGTGCAAATCCTAAGCAAGCAACTAGCAAAAAAGTTGGAAGATTGATATATATGCAAGATAAAATAAAACCTTGAACTGAAAGCAATAACAAGCAGGTAATATCTGGCCACATGTTTGGATGAAGTGTTCCCACATGTCGTAGAGGTAGTTATCTTCCCACAGGAGGCTTGCAACGCAGTCCAGCGAGTAAATGCAACTATGTAGTAAATCATAGATACTAAGTATGGGTTGCAGGATTCTATCGTGCAGGTAGAGGACCAGGGAGAGTAGAGAAAAAAGGAGGGAATCCGAAGCACAATAGAGAAAAGGTAAACTCGTAGTTGTCTGACCTGAAGATGAATTCCATGAATGATAAACACCCTGTAGAAATCCGCAACGCAACCTAATCGAGGCGCTCTCTAGAAACTCTACATTGCTCTACACTGCATGTTGGGCATAACCTGACAATGGAAGTTGACCCGGCTCTCCAAATCCTAAGCTGAGTTGAGCCTTGACCTTGTTAATGTTTATAGCAGCATAACCAGGATCACTAAAAGAATGGCAAAGCACAGAAGCAAAATGAGTGTCGGGCTTGTTTAACAAGATAGAGCACACTCGCCCAACTATTTTACTGCGACCATTGCCCATTCCCGAGCAGAAGTGGGAAAGTATTTCCATGGATTTCATTACAGGGTTTGCCAAGGTTCATGGAAGGGATTTCTTGTACGTAGTAGTGGACAGGTTGACTAAGTTCGCTCACTTCTTTGCCATTTCATCAGATTATTTAACAACACAGGTGGCATAACTATTTTTCAGAGAGGTATTTAGACTAGACGGGTTAGTGATAGGGACAACAAGTTCACGGGAGCCTTTTGGCAAGAAATTTTCAGGTTGGTGGAAACCGAGTTAGCTATGAGCACAAGTTATCATCCACAGAGCGACAGACAGACAAAGATAGTTAACAAGTGGATTGAGGGATACTTGAGGAATTAGGTAGCAGGTCAGCAAAGAACATGGATTAAATGGCTACACTTAGGTATGACTCACCATATGATTATTGGTATGACTCCATTTAGAGATTTGTACGGGTATGATGCCTTAACTTTTGCAGATCTGATATTTGGTGATAGCAGGGCCCCCCAAGGCCAAAGATTGGATTCAAGACCTTCTCAAAGTGCTCAAAGAAAACATACAGGATACTCAGAATCAATAGAAGATATATGCAAATAGACACAGGATTGAGCGCAGTTTTGAGATAGGACACTTAGTATATTTACGCCTACAACCTTATCGACAGTTATCTCTGAAGAAAAAAGGAGCAAAGAAACTCAAGCCTTGCTTCTATGGTCCCTACAAGATAATCCGAAAGGTCAGAGAGGTAGTGTATGAGCTCGAATTACCCCTAGAGAGCAAGATTCACAACGTATTTCATGTATCGAATCTCAAGAAGGAAGTAGGTCAACAGATTGTGACATCACCCGAGATGCCCCCCCTTGATGATGAGGGGCAATTGATTCTGGTTCCAGAACTCATCCTAGAGGTTTGGGAGCGAAAGCTAAGGAACAAAATTATTAGAGACTACTTGGTTCAATGGAGAGATCTGCCTATAAAAGAGGCCACTTGGGAAGGAGAACATGTATTGCAACACCCAACATTACAGTTGCTTGAGGACAAGCAATTTCGAGCGGAGATGACTGTAATGTCCTCTACTGCTTAAGCACAGAGGACCATCCTGCTAACCTATTTGATTCCCATAGGTTCGAGCGGGCATTTACATCCAGGGAATTTTCGAGCGGGCATTGACATCCAGGGAATTAACTGAGGATTGATGCCATACGCACCCTAAGGAGATCTTTAGGATGGTTATTATATCATCAGTGCATGCAACATGAAATATAGCTCGGATGTTATGCATGCAGGTGGCCTTAAGTTGAAGGTGAGTCTCTTCATTTTCTCTCGTGTAGGGTGTTGTTCGTAGTCGTTGCATCACATAGACTGCAGTCATGAGATCGATGACTCAACATCTCCCGCATTTTTCTTCTTTCCATCCTCTATTGTCCCCAGTATCACCTCGTCTCACTTGTATATACTAGCCTATGAAGGCTAGTGTATTTGGAACATAGGTGTTAGCAATATTTCTATACACGAAATTGATTGTGACACCACCTCCTACAGAAAATAAACAAGCAGGCAAATGCGAGGATCACTAAAAGAATGGCAAAGCACAGAAACAAAATGAGTGTCGAGCTCGTTTAAACCATGATGATAAGAAAAATCATCTCCCAACCATAGACAAAGCTATTTGTTTCCCCCGAGCTCAGACCTTCCAATAGAGAACGATGTACATACGGATAGTAGTAGCGCAAACCTAAGAAAACAGGGAGAAACATCTCACATAGTGGAGAACCCCAAAAAATCAGTCTCTTAACTGAAGTAGCGAACCTCTCTTGGCTAGAGCGAACTTGCTTGAGTGGATGACGAAATGAGAGGTGGAACTCTCTATTTATGCACATCAAAGGGTGCCTTTTTTCCTGATTGGGCCGACCTAACTTTCCCTAACTGCGCCGACCTGACAGGGGCAGTTCTGCCCATTGTTTCGGGCAAATTGCCCACTGCTTTGGGGCTGTTTACCCACTGGGCCGACTTGTCTTTTGGGAGTACAAAAAATTACATTTAATAAATCTTTTCTTTGTGATTTCACCCCTAGGTTTATATTGAGTGTTTTACATGATCAAATACATTGACATGTTGTACCATAGGAGGTACATTAACAAGATGAAATACAATAAGAATAAATTTTGAAGTTGCACAGTTTCCAACACTCCTTCTCAACAAGGAAGGTATTCCTCAAACACTATATTCTAATCTTATTCTTTCTTTGGTCGACCTATGAGGTGATGCCCCATGCAGCTACTACCCCAACAATCCCTCTTGGCCAAGGAGGTATCATCAACATTATCATACTGAAACACATCTCGATATCATATGTACATCACAGTTATCTCTAAGCTCTCTATATCATAAGGAAGGTCTTGCAACACAATCATAGATAGTCGAGAAGTGTCAACAAATCCATAGGTGAGTCACACGTGCATCAACTCAAGAACTCTGCATAGTCCATCGGAGAGTCTATCATGCATCAATCCAATGTGCTTAGCTCAACCCAGTCCATCGGAGAATATGCACTAGCTCAACGAATTTGCCATATCCATAGGTGAGTCACACGTGCATCAACTCAAGAACTCTGCATAGTCCATCGGAGAGTCTATCATGCATCAATCCAATGTGCTTAGCTCAACCCACTCCAGCGGGTGCCTACATCATCAACACTCCCTCTTAGCTAGAGATGTATCATCACGTCGGAACACATCTTGTTATCATAAACGGGTCCATTCTAACACAGGAAATAAGCAAGTTCCACAAAGGAACCATCCCACAATAGAACACACTCCACAAAGGAACCATCCCACAATGGGACACACTCCACAAACGAATAGAATAACAATTATGAATGGAGTCTATTCACAACTCCTAGTGTGCCACCCTGAAGATGATCCTATGAATAACAAATACCCTGTATAAATCTATAACACACATCAACTCCTATTTGGATGACCTGAAGATGAATCCCACGAATGAAAAACATCCTGTAGAAATCCGCAACGCGATGAGACCGAGCCGCCCTCGAGAAACAATATACTCTTCCAACCTTCATGCTGGGCGAGACATGGCACCGGAAGTTGTTCAGGCAGTCCAAATCATAAGCAAGCAACTAGCAAACAAGTTGGAATATTGATATGTATGCAAAATAAAATAAAACCTTTAACTGAAAGCAATAAAAAGCAGGTAATATCTGGCCACACGTTTGGATGAAGTGTTCCCACATGTCCTAGAGGTAGTTATCTTCTTACAGGAGGCTTGCAACGCAGTCCAACAAGTAAATGCAACTATGTAGTAAATCATAGATACTAAGCGTGGGCTTCAGGAATCTATCGTTCAGGTAAGGGACCATCGAGAGCAGAAAAAAAGTAGGGAATTCGAAGCACAATAGAAAAAAGGTAAACTCGTAGTTGTCTGACCTGAAGATGAATCCCATGAATGATAAACACCCTGTAGAAATCCGCAACACAATCTAATCGAGTCGCTCTCTAGAAACCTACTCTCCTATAAACTGCATCTTGGGGCAGAACCTGACAATGGAAGTTGATCAGGCTCTCCAAATCCTAAGCTGAGTTGAGCCTTGACCTTGTTAATGTTTATAGCAGCATAACCAGGATCACTAAAAGAATGGCAAAGCACAGAAACAAAATGAGTGTCGAGCTCGTTTAAACCATGATGATAATTACAATCATCTCCCAACCATAGACAAATCTATTTGTCTCCCCCGAGCTTAGACCTTCCAATAGAGAGCAATGTACATCCGGATAGTAGTAGCGCAAACCCAAGAAAACAAGGGAGAAACTTCTCCAATAGTGGAGAACCCCCAAAAATGAGTCTCTTGACTGAAGTAGCGAACCTCTCTTGGCTAGAGCGAACTTGCTTGCGAGAATGACGAAATGAGAGGTCGAACTCTCTATTTATACACATCAAAGGGTGACTTTTTTACTGACTGGGCCGACCTGACTTTGCCTAACTGCGCTGACCTGATCAAATACATTGACATCTTGTCCCATAGGAGGTACAATAACATTAAAGTTTGAAGTTGCACTATTTCCAACACTCCCTCTCAACAAGGAAGGTATTCTTCGAACACTGTACTCTAATCTTATTCTTTCTTTGGACGACCTATGAGGTAATGCCCCATGCAGCTACTACGGCAACACTTCCTCTTGGACATGGAGATATCATCAGCATTATCATACTGAAACACATCTCGTTATCATATGTACATCACAGTTATCTCTAACCTCTCTATATCATAAGGAAGGTCTTACAACACTATCACAGTTAGTCGAGGAGTGTCAAGAAATCAATCTTCATGCATCTGCTCAATACAGTCCATCGGAGAACATGCACTAGCTCCACGACTCTGCCCTATCCATAGGTGAGTCACACGTGCATTAGCTCAAGAACTGTGCAGAGTCCATCGGAGAGTCTATCATGCATCGATACAATGTGCTCAGCTCAACCCAGTCCATCGGGTGCCTACATCATCAACACTCCCTCTTAGCTAGAGAGGTATTATCACGTCGGAACACATCTTGTTATCATAAGAGGGTCCATTCCCACACAGGGAAGAAGCACGTTCCACAAAGGAACCATCCCACAAAGGGACACACTCCAGAAAGGAATAGAATAACAATTTTGAATGGAGTTTATTCACCACTCCTAGTTGGCCACCCTGAAGATGATCCCATGAATAACAAACACCCTGTATAAATCTACAACACATATCAACTCCTATTTGGATGACCTGAAGATGAATCCCACGAATGACAAACATTCTGTAGAAATCTGCAACGCGATGAGACCGAGGCGCCCTCGAGAAACCATACCTCCAACCTTCATGCTGGCCGAGACATGGCACTGGAAGTTGTTCAGGCAGTCCAAATCCTAACCAAGCAACTAGAAAACAAGTTGGAAGATTGATACATATGCGAAATATAATAACACCTTGAATTGAAAGCAATAACAAGCAGGTAATATCCGGCCACACGTTTGGATGAAGTGTTCCCACACGTCCTAGAGGTAGTTATCTTCCTACAAGAGGCTTGCAACGGAGTCCTGCGAGTAAATGCAACTACGTAGTAAATCATAGATACTAAGTGTGGGTTGCAGGAATCCATCGTGCAGGTAGAGGACCACCGAGAGCAGAGAAAAAGGAGGGAATTCGAAGCACAATAGAAAAAAGGTAAACTCGTAGTTGTCTGACCTGAAGATGAATCCCATGAATGAAACACCCTGTAGAAATATGCAACGCAATCTAATCGAGGCGCTTTCTAGAAACCCTACTCTCCGCTAAACTGCATGTTGGGCAGAACCTGACAATTGAAGTTGATCAGGCTCTCGAAATCCTAAGCTGAGTTGAGGCTTGACCTTGTTAATGTTTATAGCAGCATAACCAGGATAAGTAAAAGAATTGCAGAGCACAGAAACAAAAGGACTGTCGAGCTCGTTTAAACCATAATGATAAGAACAAACATCTCCCAACCATAGACAAAGCTATTTGTCTCCGCCGAGCTCAAACCTTATAATAGAGAATGCTGTACATCCAGATAGTAGTAGCGCAAAGCCAAGAAAACAAGGTAGAAACTTCTCCAATAGTGGAGAACCCAAAAAATGAGTCTCTTAATTGAAGAAGCGAACCTCTCTGGGCTAGAGAAAACTTGCTTGAGTGAATGACCAAATGAGAGGTTGAACTCTCTAGTTATACACATCAAAGGGTGACTTTTTTCCTGATTGGGCCAACCTAACTTTCCCTAACAGCGTCGACCTGACTGGGGCAGTTCTGCCCATTGTTTGGGGCAAATTGCCCGCTCTTTTGGGGCAGTTTACCCGCTGGGCCGACTTGTCTTGGGGGAATACAAAAAATTACGTTTACTAAATCTTTTCTTTTTGATTTCACCCCTATGTTTACATTGATTCTTTCAAGTGTTTTACATGATCAAATACATTGACATCTTGTCCCATAGGAGGTACAATAACAAGATGAAATACAATAACAATAACTTCCGAAGTTGCACTATTTCCAACACTCCCTCTCAGCAAGGAAGGTATTCTTCGAACACTGTATTCTAATCTTATTCTTTCTTGGTCGACCTATGAGGTGATGCCCCATGTAGCTACTACCCCAACACTCCCTCTTGGCCATGGAGGTATCATCAGCATTATCATACTGAAACACATCTCGATATCTTATGTACATCACAGTTATCTCTAACCTCTGTATATCAAAAGGAAGGTCTTACGACATAATCACGGTTAGTCGAGAAGTGTCAACAAATCAATCTTCATGCATCTGCAATCGAGTCCATCGGATAACATGCACTAGCTCCACGACTCTGCCCTATCCATAGGTGAGTCACACGTGCATCAGCTCATGAACTGTGCACAGTCCATCGGATAGTCTATCATGCATCAATACAATGTGCTCAGCTCAACCCAATTCGTCGGGTGGCTACATCATCCACTCCCTCTTAGCTAGAGAGTTATCATCGCGTCGGAACACATCTTGTTATCATAAGAGGGTCCATTCCGACACAGCGAATAAGCACGTTCCACAAAGGAACCCTCCCACAATGGGACACACCCCAGAAAGGAATAGAATAATAATTATGAATGGAGTTTATTCACCACTCCTAGTTGGCCACCCTGAAGATGATCCCATGAATAACAAACACCCTGTATAAATCTACAACACACATCAACTCCTATTTGGATGACCTGGAGATGAATCCCACGAATGACAAACATCCTGTAGAAATCCGCAACGCGATGAGACCGAGGCTCCCTCGAGAAACCATATACTCCTCCAACCTTCATGGTGGCCGAGACATGGCACTGGAAGTTGTTCAGGCAGTCCAAATCCTAAGCAAGCAACTAGCAAAGAAGTTGGAATATTGATACATATGCAAAATAAAATAAAACCTTGAACTGAAAGCAATAACAAGCAGGTAATATCTGGCCACAGGTTTGAATGAAGTGTTCCCACATGTCCTAGAGGTAGTTATCTTCCCACAGGATGCTTGCAACGCAGTCCAGCGAGTAAATGCAACTATGTAGTAAATCAAAGATACTAAGTGTGGGTTTGAGGAATCTATTGTGCAGGTAGAGGACCACCGAGAGCGAGAAAAAGTAGGGAATCCGAAGCACAATAGAAAAAAGTTAAACTCGTAGCTGTTTGACCTGAAGATGAATCCCATGAATGATAAACACCCTCTAGAAATACGCAACGCAATCTAATCGAGGCGTTCTCTAGAAACCCTACTCTCCTATAAACTACATGTTGCGCAGAACCTGACAATGGAAGTTGACCAGGCTCTCCAAATCCCTGAAAGAATGGCAAAGAATAGAAACAAAATGAGTGTCGAGCTCGTTTAAACCATGATGATAAGAACAATCATCTCCCAACCATAGACAAAGCTATTTGTCTCCCCCGAGCTCAAACCTTCTAATAGATAACGATGTACATTCGGATAGTAGTAGCGCAAACCCAAAAAAGCAAGGGAGAAACTTCTCCAATAGTGGAGAACCCCCAAAAATCAGTCTCTTAACTGAAGTAGCGAAACTCTCTTGGCTAGAGCAAACTTGTTTAAGTGAATGACCAAATGAGAGGTCGAACTCTCTATTTATCATCAAAGGGTGACTTTTTTCGTGACCTGGCCAACCTAACTTTCCCTAACCGCGCCGACCTAACTGGTGCAGTTCTGCCCATTTTTTGGGACAAATTGCCCACTGTTTTGGGGGAGGTTACCCGCTGGGCCGACTTGTCTTGGGGGAATACAAAAAACTACGTTTACTAAATCTTTTCTTTGAGATTTCACCCCTAGGTTTACATTGATTCTTTCAAGTGTTTTACATGATCAAATACAGTGACGTCTTGTCCCATAGGAGGTAGAATAATAAGATGAAATAAAATAACAATAATTTCTGAAGTTGCACTATTTCCAACACTCTTTCTCAACAAGGGAGGTATTCTTCGAACACTGTATTCTAATCTTATTCTTTCTTTAGTCGACCTATGAGGTGATGCCCCATGCAGCAACTACCCCAATAGTCCCTCTTGGCCAAGAAGGTATCATCAACTTTATCATACTGAAACACATCTCGATATCATATGTATATCAGAGTTATATCTAACCTCTCTATATCACAAGGAAGGTCTTGCCACACAATCACAGTTAGTCGAGAAGTGTCAACAAATCTATCTTCATGCATCTCCTCAATCCAGTCCATAGGAGAACATGCACTAGCTCCACGACTCTATCCTATCCATAGGTGAGTTACACGTGCATCGGCTCAAGAACTCTGCACTGTCCATCGAAGAGTCTATCATGCGTCAATACAATGTGCTCAGCTCAACCCAGTCCATCAGGTGCCTACATCATCAACACTGGCTCTTAGCTAGAGAGGTACCATCACGTCGGAACACATCTTGTTAACATAAGCGGGTCCATTCCAACACAGGGAATAAGCAAGTTCCACAAAGGAACCATCCCACAATGGGACACACTCCACAAAGGAATGGAATAACAATTATGAATGGAGTTTATTCACCACTCGTAGTTGGCCACCCCGAAGATGATCCCATGAATAAGAAACACCCTGTATAAATGTACAACACACATCAACTCCTATTTGGATGACCTGAAGATGAATCCCACGAATGACAAACATCCTGTAGAACTCCGCAACGCGATGAGACCGAGGCGCCCTCGAGAAACCATATACTCCTCCAACCTTCATGCTGGCCAAGACATGGCACTGGAAGTTGTTCAGGCAGTCCAAATCCTAAGCAAGCAACTAGCAAACAAGTTGGAAGATTTATACATATGCAAAATAAAATAAAACCTTGAACGGAAAGCAATAACAAGCAGGTAATATCTGGCCACACGTTTGGATGAAGTGTTGCCACATGTCCTATAGGTAGTTATCTTCCCACAGGAGGCTTGCAACGCAGTCCAGCGAGTAAATGCAACTATGTAGTAAATCATAGATACTAACTGTAGGTTGCAGGAATCTATCGTGCAGGTAGAGGACCACCGAGAGCAGAGAAAAAGGAGGGAATCCAAAGCACAATAGAAAAAAGGTAAACCCATAGTTGTTTGACCTAAAGATAAATCCCATGAATTATAAACACCCTGTAGAAATCCGCAACGCAATCTAATCGAGGCACTTTGTAGAAACCCTACTCCCCTCTAAACTGCATATTGGGCAGAACCCGACAATGGAAGTTGATCAGTCTCTCCAAATCCTAAGTTGAGTTGAGCCTTGACCTTGTTAATGTTTATAGCAGCATAATGAGGATCACTAAAAGAATGGAAAAGCACAGAAACAAAATGAGTGTCGAGCTCGTTTAAACCATGATGATAATTACAATCATCTCCCAACCATAGTAGACAAAGCTATTTGTCTCCCCCAAGCTCAGACCTTCCAATAGAGAACAATGTACATCCGGATAGTAGTAGCGCAAACCCAAGAAAACAAGGGAGAAACTTCTCCAATAGTGGAGAACCCCAAAAAATCAGTCTCTTAACTGAAGTAGCGAACCTCTCTTGGCTAGATCAAACTTGCTTGAGAGAATGACGAAATGAGAGGTCGAATTCTCTATTTATACACATCATAGGGTGACTTTTTTCTTGACAGGGCCGACCTGACTTACCCTAATTGCGCCGACCTGATGAAACACATTGACATCTTGTCCCATAGGAGGTACAATAACAATAAAGTTTGAAGTTGCACTATTTCCAACACTCCCTCTCAACAAGGAAGGTATTCTTCGAACACTCTATTCTAACCTTATTCTTTATTTGGTCTACCTATGAGGTGATGCCCCATGCAGCTACTACTCCAACACTCCCTCTTGGCCATGTAGGTATTTTCAGCATTATCATACTGAAACACATCTCAATCTCATATGTACATCACAGTTTTCTTAAACCTCTCTCTATATCACAAGGAAGGTCTTACGACACAATCATAGTTAGTCGAGAAGTGTCATTAAATCAATCTTAATGCTCGGAGAACATTCACTAGATCCACGACTGCGCCCTATCCATAGGTCAGTTACACGTGCATCAGCTCAAGAACTCTGCACAGTCCATCGGAGAGTCTATCATGCATCAATACAATGTGCTCGGCTCAACCCAGTCCATCGAGTGCCTACATGAGCAACACTCCCTCTTACCTAGAGAGGTATGATCACGTCGGAACACATCTTGTTATCATAAGCGGGTCCATTCCAACACAGGGAATAAGCACGTTCCACAAAGGAACCATCCCACAATGGGACACATTCCACAAAGGAATAGAATAACAATTATGAATGGAGTTTATTCACCACTCCTAGTTGCCCACCCTGAAGATGATCCCATGAATAACAAACAGCCTTTATAAATTTACAACACACATCAACTCCTATTTGGATGACCTGAAGATGAATCCCACGAATGAAAAACATCCTATAGAAATCTGCAATGCGATGAGACCTAGGCGCCCTAGAGAAACCATATACTCTTCTAACCTTCATGCTGGCCAGGAAATGGCACTGGAAGTTGTTCAGACAGTGCAAATCCTAAGCAAGCAACTAGCAAAAAAGTTGGAAGATTGATATATATGCAAGATAAAATAAAACCTTGAACTGAAAGCAATAACAAGCAGGTAATATCTGGCCACATGTTTGGATGAAGTGTTCCCACATGTCGTAGAGGTAGTTATCTTCCCACAGGAGGCTTGCAACGCAGTCCAGCGAGTAAATGCAACTATGTAGTAAATCATAGATACTAAGTATGGGTTGCAGGAATCTATCGTGCAGGTAGAGGACCAGGGAGAGTAGAGAAAAAGGAAGGAATCCGAAGCACAATAGAGAAAAGGTAAACTCGTAGTTGTCTGACCTGAAGATGAATTCCATGAATGATAGACACCCTGTAGAAATCCGCAACGCAACCTAATCGAGGCGCTCTCTAGAAACTCTACACTCCTCTACACTGCATGTTGGGCAGAACTTGACAATGGAAACCTGGCTCTCCAAATCCTAAGCTGAGTTGAGCCTTGACCTTGTTAATGTTTATAGCAGCATAACCAGGATCACTAAAAGAATGGCAAAGCACAGAAGCAAAATGAGTGTCGGGCTTGTTTAACAAGATAGAGCACACTCACCCAACTATTTTACTGCGACCATTGCCCATCCCCGAGCAGAAGTGGGAAAGTATTTCCATGGATTTCATTACAGGGTTTCCCAAGGTTCATGGAAGGGATTGCTTGTACGTAGTAGTGGACAGGTTGACTAAGTTCGCTCACTTCTTTGCCATTTCATCAGATTATTCAACAACACAGGTGGCATAACTATTTTTCAGAGAGGTATTTAGACTAGACGGGTTAGTGATAGGGACAACAAGTTCACGGGAGCCTTTTGGCAAGAAATTTTCAGGTTGGTGGAAACCGAGTTAGCTATGAGCACAAGTTATCATCCACAGAGCGACAGACAGACAAAGATAGTTAACAAGTGGATTGAGGGATACTTGAGGAATTAGGTAGCAGGTCAGCAAAGAACATGGATTAAATGGCTACACTTAGGTATGACTCACCATATGATTATTGGTATGACTCCATTTAGAGATTTGTACGGGTATGATGCCTTAACTTTTGCAGATCTGATATTTGGTGATAGCAGGGCCCCCCAAGGCCAAAGATTGGATTCAAGACCTTCTCAAAGTGCTCAAAGAAAACATACAGGATACTCAGAATCAATAGAAGATATATGCAAATAGACACAGGATTGAGCGCAGTTTTGAGATAGGACACTTAGTATATTTACGCCTACAACCTTATCGACAGTTATCTCTCAAGAAAAAAGGAGCAAAGAAACTCAAGCCTTGCTTCTATGGTCCCTACAAGATAATCCGAAAGGTCAGAGAGGTAGTGTATGAGCTCGAATTACCCCTAGAGAGCAAGATTCACAACGTATTTCATGTATGGAATCTCAAGAAGGAAGTAGGTCAACAGATTGTGACATCACCCGAGATGCCCCCCCTTGATGATGAGGGGCAATTGATTCTGGTTCCAGAACTCATCCTAGAGGTTCGGGAGCGAAAGCTAAGGAACAAAATTATTAGAGACTACTTGGTTCAATGGAGAGATCTGCCTATAAAAGAGGCCACTTGGGAAGGAGAACATGTATTGCAACACCCAACATTACAGTTGCTTGAGGACAAGCAATTTCGAGCGGAGATGACTAATGTCCTCTACTGCTTAAGCACAGAGGACCATCCTGCTAACCTATTTGATTCCCATAGGTTCGAGCGGGCATTTACATCCAGGGAATTTTCGAGCGGGCATTGACATCCAGGGAATTAACTGAGGATTGATGCCATACGCACCCTAAGGAGATCTTTAGTGGTTATTATATCATCAGTGCATGCAACATGAAATATAGCTCGGATGTTATGCATCAGGTGGCCTTAAGTTGAAGGTGAGTCTCTTCATTTTCTCTCGTGTAGGGTGTTGTTCGTAGTCGTTGCATCACATAGACTGCAGTCATGAGATCGATGACTCAACATCTCCCGCATTTTTCTTCTTTCCATCCTCTATTGTCCCCAGTATCACCTCGTCTCACTTGTATATACTAGCCTGTGAAGGCTAGTGTATTTGGAACATAGGTGTTAGCAATATTTCTATACACGAAATTGATTGTGACACCACCTCCTACAGAAAATAAACAAGCAGGCAAATGCGAGGATCACTAAAAGAATGGCAAAACAAAGAAACAAAATGAGTGTCGAGCTCGTTTAAACCATGATGATAAGAAAAATCATCTCCCAACCATAGACAAAGCTATTTGTTTCCCCCGAGCTCAGACCTTCCAATAGAGAACGATGTACATACGGATAGTAGTAGCGCAAACCCATGAAAACAGGGAGAAACATCTCACATAGTGGAGAACCCCAAAAAATCAGTCTCTTAACTGAAGTAGCGAACCTCTCTTGGCTAGAGCGAACTTGCTTGAGTGGATGACGAAATGAGAGGTGGAACTCTCTATTTATGCACATCAAAGGGTGCCTTTTTTCCTGATTGGGCCGACCTAACTTTTCCTAACTGCGCCGACCTGACAGGGGCAGTTCTGCCCATTGTTTCGGGCAAATTGCCCACTGCTTTGGGGTTGTTTACCCACTGGGCCGACTTGTCTTGGGGGAGTACAAAAAATTACATTTAATAAATCTTTTCTTTGTGATTTCACCCCTAGGTTTACATTGACTGTTTTACATGATGAAATACATTGACATGTTGTACCATAGGGGGTACATTAACAAGATGAAATACAATAAGAATAAATTTGGAAGTTGCACTGTTTCCAACACTCCTTCTCAACAAGGAAGGTATTCTTCAAACACTGTATTCTAATCTTATTCTTTCTTTGGTCGACCTATGAGGTGATGCCCCATGCAGCTACTACCCCAATAATCCCTCTTGGCCAAGGAGGTATCATCAACATTATCATACTGAAACACATCTCGATATCATATGTACATCACAGTTATCTCTAAGCTCTCTATATCATAAGGAAGGTCTTGCAACACAATCATTGATAGTCGAGAAGTGTCAACAAATCCATAGGTGAGTCACACGTGCATCAACTCAAGAACTCTGCATAGTCCACCGGAGAGTCTATCATGCATCAATCCAATGTGCTTAGCTCAACCCAGTCCATCGGAGAATATGCACTAGCTCAACGACTTTGCCATATCCATAGGTGAGTCACACGTGCATCAACTCAAGAAATCTGCATAGTCCATCGGAGAGTCTATCATGCATCAATCCAATGTGCTTAGCTCAACCCACTCCAGCGGGTGCCTACATCATCAACACTCCCTCTTAGCTAGAGATGTATCATCACGTCGGAACACATCTTGTAATCATAAACGGGTCCATTCTAACACAGGAAATAAGCAAGTTCCACAAAGGAACCATCCCACAATAGAACACACTCCACAAAGGAACCATCCCACAATGGGACACACTCCACAAACGAATAGAATAACAATTATGAATGGAGTCTATTCACAACTCCTAGTGTGCCACCCTGAAGATGATCCTATGAATAACAAATACCTTGTATAAATCTATAACACACATCAACTCCTATTTGGATGACCCAAAGATGAATCCCACGAATGAAAAACATCCTGTAGAAATCCGCAACGCGATGAGACCGAGCCGCCCTCGAGAAACAATATACTCTTCCGACCTTCATGCTGGGCGAGACATGGCACCGGAAGTTGTTCAGGCAGTCCAAATCATAAGCAAGCAACTAGCAAACAAGTTGGAATATTGATATGTATGCAAAATAAAATAAAACCTTTAACTGAAAGCAATAAAAAGCAGGTAATATCTGGCCACACGTTTGGATGAAGTGTTCCCACATGTCCTAGAGGTAGTTATCTTCCCACAGGAGGCTTGCAACGCAGTCCAACGAGTAAATGCAACTATGTAGTAAATCATAGATACTAAGCGTGGGCTGCAGGAATCTATCGTGCAGGTAAGGGACCATCGAGAGCATAAAAAAAGGAGGGAATTCGAAGCACAATAGAAAAAAGGTAAACTCGTAGTTGTCTGACCTGAAGATGAATCCCATGAATGATAAACACCCTGTAGAAATCCGCAACGCAATCTAATCGAGTCGCTCTCTAGAAACCTACTCTCCTATAAACTGCATCTTGGGGCAGAACCTGACAATGGAAGTTGATCAGGCTCTCCAAATCCTAAGCTGAGTTGAGCCTTGACCTTGTTAATGTTTATAGCAGCATAACCAGGATCACTAAAAGAATGGCAAAGCACATAAACAAAATGAGTGTCGAGCTCGTTTAAACCATGATGATAATTACAATCATCTCCCAACCATAGACAAAGCTATTTGTCTCCCCCGAGCTCAGACCTTCCAATAGAGAACAATGTACATCCGGATAGTAGTAGCGCAAACCCAAGAAAACAAGGGAGAAACTTCTCCAATAGTGGAGAACCCCCAAAAATGAGTCTCTTAACTGAAGTAGCGAACCTCTCTTGGCTAAAGCGAACTTGCTTGAGAGAATGACGAAATGAGAGGTCGAACTCTCTATTTATACACATCAAAGGGTGACTTTTTTACTGACTGGGCCGACCTGACTTTCCCTAACTGCGCTGACCTGATCAAATACATTGACATCTTGTCCCATAGGAGGTACAATAACATTAAAGTTTGAAGTTGCACTATTTCCAACACTCCCTCTCAACAAGGAAGGTATTCTTCGAACACTGTACTCTAATCTTATTCTTTCTTTGGACGATCTATGAGGTAATGCCCCATGCAGCTACTACGGCAACACTTCCTCTTGGACATGGAGATATCATGAGCATTATCATACTGAAACACATCTCGTTATCATATGTACATCACAGTATATCTAACCTCTCTATATCATAAGGAAGGTCTTACAACACTATCACAGTTAGTCGAGGAGTGTCAACAAATCAATCTTCATGCATCTGCTCAATACAGTCCATCGGAGAACATGCACTAGCTCCACGACTCTGCCCTATCCATAGGTGAGTCACACGTGCATCAGCTCAAGAACTGTGCATAGTCCATCGGAGAGTCTATCATGCATCGATACAATGTGCTCAGCTCAACCCAGTCCATCGGGTGCCTACATCATCAACACTCCCTCTTAGCTAGAGAGGTATTATCACATCGGAACACATCTTGTTATCATAAGAGGGTCCATTCCCACACAGGGAATAAGCACGTTCCACAAAGGAACCATCCCACAAAGGGACACACTCCAAAAATGAATAGAATAACAATTTTGAATGGAGTTTATTCACCACTCCTAGTTGGCCACCCTGAAGATGATCCCATGAATAACAAACACCCTGTATAAATCTACAACACACATCAACTCCTATTTGGATGACCTGAAGATGAATCCCACGAATGACAAACATTCTGTAGAAATCCGCAACGCGATGAGACCGAGGCGCCCTCGAGAAACCATACCTCCAACCTTCATGCTGGCCGAGACATGGCACTGGAAGTTGTTCAGGCATTCCAAATCCTAACCAAGCAACTAGAAAACAAGTTGGAAGATTGATACATATGCGAAATATAATAACACCTTGAATTGAAAGCAATAACAAGCAGGTAATATCCGGCCACACGTTTGGATGAAGTGTTCCCACACGTCCTAGAGGTAGTTATCTTCCTACAAGAGGCTTGCAACGGAGTCCTGCGAGTAAATGCAACTACGTAGTAAATCATAGATACTAAGTGTGGGTTGCAGGAATCCATCGTGCAGGTAGAGGACCACCGAGAGCAGAGAAAAAGGAGGGAATTCGAAGCACAATAGAAAAAAGGTAAACTCGTAGTTGTCTGACCTGAAGATGAATCCCATGAATGAAACACCCTGTAGAAATATGCAACGCAATCTAATCGAGGCGCTTTCTAGAAACCCTACTCTCCGCTAAACTGCATGTTGGGCAGAACCTGACAATTGAAGTTGATCAGGCTCTCGAAATCCTAAGCTGAGTTGAGGCTTGACCTTGTTAATGTTTATAGCAGCATAACCAGGATAAGTAAAAGAATTGCAGAGCACAGAAACAAAAGGACTGTCGAGCTCGTTTAAACCATAATGATAAGAACAAACATCTCCCAACCATAGACAAAGCTATTTGTCTCCGCCGAGCTCAAACCTTCTAATAGAGAACGCTGTACATCCGGATAGTAGTTGCGCAAAGCCAAGAAAACAAGGGAGAATCTTCTCCAATAGTGGAGAACCCAAAAAATGAATCTCTTAATTGAAGTAGCGAACCTCTCTGGGCTAGAGCAAACTTGCTTGAGTGAATGACCAAATGAGAGATTGAACTCTCTATTTATACACATCAAAGGGTGACTTCTTTCCTGATTGGGCCAACCTAACTTTCCCTAACAGCGTCGACCTGACTGGGGCAGTTCTGCCCATTGTTTGGGGCAAATTGCCCGCTCTTTTGGGGCAGTTTACCCGCTGGGCCGACTTGTGTTGGGGGAATACAAAAAATTACATTTACTAAATCTTTTCTTTTTGATTTCACCCCTAGGTTTACATTGATTCTTTCAAGTGTTTTACATGATCAAATACATTGACATCTTGTCCCATAGGAGGTATAATAACAAGATGAAATACAATAACAATAACTTCCGAAGTTGCACTATTTCCAACACCCTCTCAACAAGGAAGGTATTCTTCGAACACTGTATTCTAATCTTATTCTTTCTTGGTCGACCTATGAGGTGATGCCCCATGCAACTACTACCCCAACACTCCCTTTTGGCCATGGAGGTATCATCAGCATTATCATACCGAAACACATCTCGATATCTTATGTACATCACAGTTATCTCTAACCTCTGTATATCACAAGGAAGGTCTTACGACACAATCACGGTTAGTCGAGAAGTGTCAAAAAATCAATCTTCATGCATCTGCTCAATCGAGTCCATCAGATAACATGCACTAGCTCCACGACTCTGCCCTATCCATAGGTGAGTCACACATGTATCAGCTCATGAACTGTGCACAATCCATCGGATAGTCTATCATGCATCAATACAATGTGCTCAGCTCAATCCAATTCGTCGGGTGCCTACATCATCAACACTCCTTCTTAGCTAGAGAGTTATCATCACGTGAGAACACATCTTGTTATCATAAGAGGGTCCATTCCGACACAGGGAATAAGCACGTTCCACAAAGGAACCATCCCACAATGGGACACACTCCACAAACGAATAGAATAACAATTATGAATGGAGTTTATTCACCACTCCTAGTTGGCCACCCGGAAGATGATCCCATGAATAACAAACACCCAGTATAAATCTACAACACACATCAACTCCTATTTGGATGACCTGGAGATGAATCCCACGAATGACAAACATCCTGTAGAAATCCGCAACGCGATGAGACCGAGGGTCCCTCGAGAAACCATAAACTCCAACCTTTATGGTGGCCGAGACATGGCACTGGAAGTTGTTCAGGTAGTCCAAATCCTCAGCAAGCAACTAGCAAAGAAGTTGGAAGATTGATACATATGCAAAATAAAATAAAACCTTGAACTGAAAGCAATAACAAGTAGATAATATCTGGCCACAGGTTTGGATGAAGTGTTCCCACATGTCCTAGAGGTAGTTATCTTCCCACAGGATGCTTGCAACGTAGTCCAACGAGTAAATGCAACTATGTAGTAAATCATAGATACTAAGTGTGGGTTGCAGGAATCTATTTTGCAGGTAGAGGACCACCGAGAGCGAGAAAATGTAGGGAATCCGAAGCACAATAGAAAAATGTTAAACTCGTAGTTGTTTGACCTGAAGATGAATCCCATGAATGATAAACACCCTCTAGAAATCCGCAACGCAATCTAATCAAGGCGTTCTCTGGAAACCCTACTCTCCTATAAACTACATGTTGCGCAGAACCTGACAATGGAAGTTGATCAGGCTCTCCAAATCCTAAGCTGAGTTGAGACTTGTCCTTGTTAATGTTTATAGCAGCATAACCAGGATCACTGAAAGAATGGCAAAGCACAGAAACAAAACAAGTGTCGAGCTCGTTTAAACCATGATGATAAGAACAATCATCTCCCAACCATAGACAAATCTATTTGTCTCCCCCGAGCTCAAACCTTCTAATAGATAACGATGTACATTCGGATAGTAGTAGCGCAAACCCAAAAAAACAAGGGAGAGACTTCTCCACTAGTGGAGAACCCCCAAAAATCAGTCTCTTAACTGAAGTAGCAAACCTCTCTTGGCTAGAGCAAGCTTGCTTAAGTGAATGACCAAATGAGAGGTCGAACTCTCTCTTTATAGACATCAAAGGGTGACTTTTTTCCTGACCGGGCCAACCTAACTTTCCCTAACTGCGCCGACGTAACTAGGGCAGTTCTGCGGATTTTTTGTGACAAATTGCCCACTGTTATGGGGGCGTTTACCCGCTGGGCTGACTTGTCTTGGGGGAATACAAAAAACTACGTTTACTAAATCTTTTCTTTGAGATTTCACCCCTAGGTTTACATTGATCCTTTCAAGTGTTTTACATGATCAAATACATTGACATCTTGTCCCATAGGGGGTAGAATAACAAGATGAAATAAAATAACAATAATTTCTGAAGTTGCACTATTTCCAACACTCCCTCTCAATAAGGGAGGTTTTCTTCGAACACTGTATTCTAATCTTATTCTTTCTTTGGTCGACCTATGAGGTGATGCCCCATGCAGCAACTACCCCAACAGTCCCTCTTGGCCAAGAGGGTATCATCATCTTTATCATACTGAAACACATCTCGATATCATATCAGAGTTATCTCTAACCTCTCTATATCATAAGGAAGGTGTTGCCACACAATCACAGTTAGTCGAGAAGTGTCAACAAATCCATCTTCATGCATCTCCTCAATCCAGTCCATCGGAGAACATGCACTAGCTCAACGACTCAGCCCTATCCATAGGTGAGTTACACGTGCATCAGCTCAAGAACTCTGCACAGTCCATCGGAGAGTCTATCATGCGTAAATACAATGTGCTCAGCTCAACCTAGTCCATCAGATGCCTTCATCATCAACACTGGCTCTTAGCTAGAGAGGTATCATCACGTCGGAACACATCTTGTTATCATAAGCGGGTCCATTCCAACACAGGGAATAAGCAAGTTCCACAAAGGAACCATCGCACAATGGGACACACTCCACAAAGGAAAGGAATAACAATTATGAATGGAGTTTATTCACCACTCCTAGTTGGCCACCCCGAAGATGATCCCATGAATAACAAATACCCTGTATAAATGTACAACACACATCAACTCCTATTTGGATGACCTGAAGATGAATCCCACGAATGATAAACATCCTGTAGAACTCCGCAACGCGATGAGACCGAGGCGCCCTCGAGAAACCATCTACTCCTCCAACCTTCATGCTGGCCATGACATGGCACTGGAAGTTGTTCAGGCAATCCAAATCCTAAGCGAGCAACTAGCAAACAAGTTGGAAGATTGACACATATGCAAAATAAAATAAAACCTTGAACGGAAAGCAATAACAAGCAGGTAATATCTGGCCACACGTTTGGATGAAGTGTTGCCACATGTCCTATAGGTAGTTATCTTCGCACAGGAGGCTTGCAACGCAGTCCAGCGAGTAAATGCAACTATGTGGTAAATCATAGATACTAAGTGTGGGTTGCAAGATTCTATCGTGCAGGTAGAGGACCACCGAGAGCAGAGAAAAAGGAGAGAATCCAAAGCACAATAGAAAAAAGGTAAACCCATAGTTGTTTGACCTAAAGATAAATCCCATGAATTATAAACACCCTGTAGAAATCCGCAACGCAATCTAATCGAGGCACTCTTTAGAAAGCCTACTCCCCTCTAAACTGCATGTTGGGCAGAACCCGACAATGGAAGTTGATCAGTCTCTCCAAATCCCAAGTTGAGCTGAGCCTTGACCTTGTTAATGTTTATAGCAGCATAATCAGGATCACTAAAAGAATGGAAAAGCACAGAAACAAAATGAGTGTCCAGCTCGTTTAAACCATGATGATAATTACAATCATCTCCCAACCATAGACAAAGGTATTTGTCTCCCCCGAGCTCAGACCTTCCAATAGAGAACAAAGTACATCCGTATAGTAGTAGCGCAAACCCAAGAAAACAAGGGAGAAACTTCTCCAATAGTGGAGAACCCCAAAAAATCAGTCTCTTAGCTGAAGTAGCGAACCTCTCTTTGCTAGATCGAACTTGCTTAAGAGAATGGCGAAATGAGAGGTCGAACTCTCTATTTATACGCATCAGAGGGTGACTTTTTTCCTGACAGGGCCGACCTGACTTTCCCTAATTGCGCCGGCCTGATCAAACACATTGACATCTTGTCCCATAGGAGGTACAATAACAATAAAGTCTGAAGTTGCACTATTTCCAACACTCCCTCTCAACAAGGAAGGTATTCTTCGAACACTCTATTCTAACCTTATTGTTTATTTGGCCGACCTATGAGGTGATGCCCCATGCAGCTACTACTCCAACACTCCCTCTTGGCCATGGAGGTATTATCAGCATTATCATACTGAAACACATCTCGATATCATATGTACATCACAGTTTTCTCAAACCTCTTGATATCGCAAGGAAGGTCTTACGACACAATCATAGTTAGTCGAGAAGTGTCATTAAATCAATCTTCATGCATCTGCTCAATCCAGTCCATCAGGGAACATGCACTAGCTCCACGACTGTGCCCTATCCATAGGTGAGTTACACGTGCATCAGCTCAAGAACTCTGCACAGTCCATCGCAGAGTCTATTATGCATCAATACAATGTGCTCGGCTCCACCCAGTCCATCGAGTGCCCACATCAGCAACACTCCCTCTTACCTAGAGAGGTATCATCACGTCGGAACGCATCTTGTTATCATAAGTGGGACCATTCCAACACAGGGAATAAGCACGTTCCACAAAGGAACCATCCCATAATGGGACACACTCCACAAAGGAATAGAATAACAATTATGAATGTAGTTTATTCACCACTCCTAGTTGGCCACCCTGAAGATGATCCCATGAATAACAAACACCCTTTATAAATCTACAACACACATCAATTCCTATTTGGATGACCTGAAGATGAATCCCACGAATGAAAAACATCCTATAGAAATGTGCAACGCGATGAGACCTAGGCGCCCTAGAGAAACCATATACTCTTCCAACCTTCATGCTTGCCGGGACATGGCACTGGAGGTTGTTCAGACAGTGCAAATCCTAAGCAAGCAACTAGCAAAAAAGTTGGAAGATTGATACATATGCAAGATAAAATAAAACCTTGAACTGAAAGCAATAACAAGCAGGTAATATCTGGCCACATGTTTGGATGAAGTGTTCCCACATGTCGTAGAGGTAGTTATCTTCCCACAGGAGGCTTGCAACGCAGTCTAGCGAGTAAATGCAACTATGTAGTAAATCATAGATACTAAGTGAGGGTTGCAGGAATCTATTGTGAAGGTAGAGGGCCAGCGAGAGTAGAGAAAAAGGAGGTAATCCGAAGCACAATAGAAAAAAGGTAAACTCGTAGTTGTCTGACCTGAATATGAATTCCATGAATGATAAACACCCCGTAGAAATCCGCAACGTAACCTAATCGAGGCGCTCTCTAGAAACACTACACTCCTCTACACTGCATGTTGGGCAGAACCTGACAATGGAAGTTTACTCGACTCTCCAAATCCTAAGCTGAGTTGAACCTTGACCTTGTTAATGTTTATAGCAGCATAACCAGGATCACTAAAAGAATGGCAAAGCACAGAAGCAAAATGAGTGTCGGGCTTGTTTAAACCATGTTGATAAGCACAATTATCTCCCAACCATGGCCAAAGCTATTTGTATCCCCCGAGATCAGACCTTCTAATAGAGAACGATGTACATCCGGATAGTAGTAGCGGAAACCCAAGAAAACAAGGGAAAACTTCTCCAACAGTGGAGAAATCCAAAAAAACAGTCTCTTAACTGAAGTAGCAAACCTCCCTTGGCTAGAGCGAACTTGCTTGAGTGAATGACCAAATGAGAGGTGAAACTCTCTAATTATACACATCAAAGGGTGACTCTTTTCCTGACTGGGCCAACCTAACTTTCCCTAACTGCGTCAACGTGACTGGGGCAGTTTTGCCCATTATTTGGGGCAAATTGCCCGCTCTTTTGGGATAGTTTACCCGCTGGGCCGACTTGTCTTGGGGGAATACAAAAAATTACGTTTACTAAATCTTTTCTTTTTGATTTCACCCCTAGGTTTACATTGATTCTTTCAAGTGTTTTACATGATCAAATACATTGACATCTTGTCCCATAGGAGGTACAATAACAAGATGAAATACAATAACAATAACTTCTGAAGTTGCACTATTTCCAACACTCCCTCTCAACAAGGAAGTTATTCTTCGAACACTGTATTGTAATCTTATTCTTTCTTTGGTCGACCTATGAGGTGATGCCCCATGCAGCTACTACCCCAACACTCCCTCTTGGCCATGGAGGTATCATCAGCATTATCATACCGAAACACATCTCGATATCATATGTAGATCACAGTTATCTCTAACCTCTCTATATCACAAGGAAGGTCTTACGACACAATCACGGTTAGTCGAGAAGTGTCAACAAATCAATCTTCATGCATCTGCTTAATCGAGTCCATCGGATAACATGCACTAGGTCCACGACTCTGCCCTATCCATAGGTGAGTCACACGTGCATCAGCTCATGAACTGTGCACAGTCCATCGGATAGTCTATCATGCATCAATACAATGTGCTCAGCTCAACACAATTCGTCGGGTGCCTACATCATCCACTCCCTCTTAGCTAGAGAGTTATGATCGCGTCGGAACACATCTTGTTATCATAAGAGGGTCCATTCCGACACAGGGAATAAGCACGTTCCACAAAGGAACCATCCCACAATGGGACACACTCCAGAAAGGAATAGAATAATAATTATGAATGGAGTTTATTCACCACTCCTAGTTGGCCACCCTGAAGATCATCCCATGAATAACAAACACCCTGTATATATCTACAACACACATCAACTCCTATTTGGATGACCTGGAGATGAATCCCACGAATGACAAACATCCTGTAGAAATCCGCAACGCGATGAGACCGAGGCTCCCTCGAGAAACCATATACTCCTCCAACCTTCATGGTGGCCGAGACATGGCATTGGAAGTTGTTCAGGCAGTCCAAATCCTAAGCAAGCAACTAGCAAAGAAGTTGGAAGATTGATACATATGCAAAATAAAATAAAAGCTTGAACTGAAAGCAATAACAAGCAGGTAATATCTGGCCACAGGTTTGAATGAAGTGTTCCCACATGTCCTAGAGGTAGTTATCTTCCCACAGGATGCTTGCAACGTAGTCCAGCGAGTAAATGCAACTATGTAGTAAATCAAAGATACTAAGTGTGGGTTTGAGGAATCTATTGTGCAGGTAGAGGACCACCGAGAGCGAGAAAAAGTAGGGAATCCGAAGGACAATAGAAAAAGTTAAACTCGTAGCTGTTTGACCTTAAGATGAATCCCATGAATGATAAACACCCTTTAGAAATCCGCAACGCAATCTAATCGAGGCGTTCTCTAGAAACCCTACTCTCCTATAAACTACATGTTGCGCAGAACCTGACAATGGAAGTTGACCAGGGTCTCCAAATCCCTGAAAGTATGGCAAAGCATAGAAACAAAATGAGTGTCGAGCTCGTTTAAACCATGATGATAAGAACAATCATCTCCCAACCATAGACAAAGCTATTTGTCCCCCCCGGAGCTCAGACCTTCTAATAGATAACGATGTACATTCGGATAGTAGTAGCGCAAACCCAAGAAAACAAGGGAGAAACTTCTCCAATAGTGGAGAACCCCCAAAAATCAGTTTCTTAACTGAAGTAGCGAAACTCTCTTGGCTAGAGCAAACTTGTTTAAGTGAATGACCAAATGAGAGGTCGAACTCTCTATTTATCATCAAAGGGTGACTTTTTTCGTGACCGGGCCAACCTAACTTTCCCTAACTGCGCCGACCTAACTGGGGTATTCCTGCCCATTTTTTGGGACAAATTGCCCACTGTTTTGGGGGAGTTTACCCGCTGGGCCGACTTGTCTTGGGGGAATACATAAAACTACGTGTACTAAATCTTTTCTTTGAGATTTCACCCCTAGGTTTACATTGATTCATTCAAGTGTTTTACATGATCAAATACAGTGACGTCTTGTCCCATAGGAGGTAGAATAACAAGATGAAATAAAATAACAATAATTTCTGAAGTTGCACTATTTCCAACACTCCCTGTCAACAAGGGAGGTATTCTTCGAACACTGTATTCTAATCTTATTCTTTCTTTGGTCGACCTATGAGGTGATGCCCCATGCAGCAACTACCCCAACAGTCCTTCTTGGCCAAGAAGGTATCATCAACTTTATCGTAATGAAACACATCTCGATATCATATGTATATCAGAGTTATCTCTAACCTCTCTATATCATAAGGAAGGTCTTGCCACACAATCACAGTTAGTCGAGAAGTGTCAACAAATCAATCTTCATGCATCTCCTCAATCCAGTCCATAGGAGAACATGCACTAGCTCCACGACTCTATCCTATCCATAGGTGAGTTACACGTGCATCAGCTCAAGAACTCTGCACAGTCCATCGGAGAGTCTATCATGCGTCAATACAATGTGCTCAGCTCAACCCAGTCCATCAGGTGCCTACATCATCAACACTGCCTCTAAGCTAGAGAGGTATCATCACGTCGGAACATATCTTGTTAACATAAGCGGGTCCATTCCAACACAGGGAATAAGCAAGTTCCACAAAGGAACCATCCCACAATGGGACACACTCCACAAAGGAACCATCCCACAATGGGACACACTCCACAAAGGAATGGAATAACAATTATGAATGGAGTTTATTCACCACTCCTAGTTGGCCACCACGAAGATGATCCCATGAATAAGGCCACCCCGAAGATGATCCCATGAATAAGAAACACCCTGTATAAATGTACAACGCACATCAACTCCTATTTGGATGACCTGAAGATGAATCCCACGAATGACAAACATCCTGTAGAACTCCGCAACGCGATGAGACCGAGGCGACCTCGAGAAACCATATACTCCTCCAACCTTCATGCTGGCCAAGACATGGCACTGGAAGTTGTTCAGGCAGTCCAAATCCTAAGCAAGCAACTAGCAAACAAGTTGGAAGATTTATACATATGCAAAATAAAATAAAACCTTGAACGGAAAGCAATAACAAGCAGGTAATATCTGGCCACACGTTTGGATGAAGTGTTGCCACATGTCCTATAGGTAGTTATCTTCCCACAGGAGGCTTGCAACGCAGTCCAGCGAGTAAATGCAACTATGTAGTAAATCATAGATACTAAGTGTAGGTTGCAGGAATCTATCGTGCAGGTAGAGGACCACCGAGAGCAGAGAAAAAGGAGGGAATCCAAAGCACAATAGAGAAAAGGTAAACCCATAGTTGTTTGACCTAAAGATAAATCCCATGAATTATAAACACCCTGTAGAAATCCGCAACGCAATCTAATTGAGGCACTCTGTAGAAATCCTACTCCCCTCTAAACTGCAAATTGGGCAGACCCCGACAATGGAAGTTGATCAGTCTCTCCAAATCCTAAGTTGAGTTGAGCCTTGACCTGGTTAATGTTTATAGCAGCATAATGAGGATCACTAAAAGAATGGAAAAGCACAGAAACAAAATGAGTGTCGAGCTCGTTTAAACCATGATGATAATTACAATCATCTCCCAACCATAGACAAAGCTATTTGTCTCCCCCGAGCTCAGACCTTCCAATAGAGAACAATGTACATCCGGATAGTAGTAGCGCAAACCCATGAAAACAAGGGAGAAACTTCTCCAATACTGGAGAACCCCAAAAAATCAGTCTCTTAACTGAAGTAGCGAACCTCTCTTGGCTAGATCAAACTTGCTTGAGAGAATGAAGAAATGAGAGGTCGAACTCTCTATTTATACACATCATAGGGTGACTTTTTTCTTGACAGGGCCGACCTGACTTTTCCTAATTGCGCCGACCTGATGAAACACATTGACATCTTGTCCCATAGGAGGTACAATAACAATAAAGTTTGAAGTTGCGCTCTTTCCAACATTCCCTCTCAACAAGGAAGGTATTCTTCGAACACTCTATTCTAACCTTATTCTTTATTTGGTCGACCTATGAGGTGATGCCCCATGCAGCTACTACTCCAACACTCCCTCTTGGCCATGGAGGTATTTTTAGCATTATCATACTGAAACACATCTCTATCTCATATGTACATCACAGTTTTCTCAAACCTCTCTATATCACAAGGAAGGTCTTACGACACAATCATAGTTAGTCGAGAAGTGTCATTAAATCAATCTTAATGCATCTGCTCAATCCAGTCCATCGAAGAACATTCACTAGCTCCACGACTGTGCCCTATCCATAGGTGAGTTACACGTGCATCAGCTCAAGAAGTCTGCACAGTCCATCGGAGAGTCTATTATGCATCAATACAATGTGCTCGGCTCAACCCAGTCCATCGAGTGCCTACATGAGCAACACTCCCTCTTACCTAGAGAGGTATCATCACGTCGGAACACATCTTGTTATCATAAGCGGGTCCATTCCAACACAGGGAATAAGCACGTTCCACAAAGGAACGATCCCACAATGGGACACACTCCACAAAGGAATAGAATAACAATTATGAATGGAGTTTATTCACCACTCCTAGTTGCCCACCCTGAAGATGATCCCATGAATAACAAACAGCCTTTGTAAATCTACAACACACATCAAATCCTATTTGGATGACCTGAAGATGAATCCCACGAATGAAAAACATCCTATAGAAATCTGCAACGCGATGAGACCTAGGCGCCCTAGAGAAACCATATACTCTTCCAACCTTCATGCTGGCCGGGACATGGCACTGGAAGTTGTTCAGACAGTGCAAATCCTAAGCAAGCAACTAGCAAAAAAGTTGGAAGATTGATATATATGCAAGATAAAATAAAACCTTGAACTGAAAGCAATAACAAGCAGGTAATATCTGGCCACATGTTTGGATGAAGTGTTCCCACATGTCGTAGAGGTAGTTATCTTCCCACAGGAGGCTTGCAACGCAGTCCAGCGAGTAAATGCAACTATGTAGTAAATCATAGATACTAAGTATGGGTTGCAGGAATCTATCGTGCAGGTAGAGGACCAGGGAGAGTAGAGAAAAAGGAGGGAATCCGAAGCACAATAGAGAAAAGGTAAACTCGTAGTTGTCTGACCTGAAGATGAATTCCATGAATGATAAACACCCTGTAGAAATCCGCAACGCAACCTAATCGAGGCGCTCTCTAGAAACTCTACACTCCTCTACACTGCATGTTGGGCAGAACCTGACAATGGAAGTTGACCCGGCTCTCCAAATCCTAAGCTGAGTTGAGCCTTGACCTTGTTAATGTTTATAGCAGCATAACCAGGATCACTAAAAGAATGGCAAAGCACAGAAGCAAAATGAGTGTTGGGCTTGTTTAACAAGATAGAGCACACTCACCCAACTATTTTACTGCGATCATTGCCCATTCCCGAGCAGAAGTTGGAAAGTATTTCCATGGATTTCATTACAGGGTTTCCCTCATGGAAGGGATTGCTTGTACGTAGTAGTGGACAGGTTGACTAAGTTCGCTCACTTCTTTGCCATTTCATCAGATTATTCAACAACACAGGTGGCATAACTATTTTTCAGAGAGGTATTTAGACTACACGGGTTAGTGATAGGGACAACAAGTTCACGGGAGCCTTTTGGCAAGAAATTTTTAGGTTGGTGGAAACCGAGTTAGCTATGAGCACAAGTTATCATCCACAGAGCGACAGACAGACAAAGATAGTTAACAAGTGGATTGAGGGATACTTGAGGAATTAGGTAGCAGGTCAGCAAAGAACATGGATTAAATGGCTACACTTAGGTATGACTCACCATTTATATTATTGGTATGACTCCATTTAGAGATTTTGCAGATCTGATATTTGGTGATAGCAGGGCCCCCCAAGGCCAAAGATTGGATTCAAGACCTTCTCAAAGTGCTCAAAGAAAACATACAGGATACTCAGAATCAATAGAAGATATATGCAAATAGACACAGGATTGAGTGCAGTTTTGAGATAGGACACTTAGTATATTTACGCCTACAACCTTATCGACAGTTATCTCTTAAGAAAAAAGGAGCAAAGAAACTCAAGCCTTGCTTCTATGGTCCCTACAAGATAATCCGAAAGGTCAGAGAGGTAGTGTATGAGCTCGAATTACCCCTAGAGAGCAAGATTCACAATGTATTTCATGTATGGAATCTCAAGAAGGAAGTAGGTCAACAGATTGTGACATCACCCGAGATGCCCCCCCTTGATGATGAGGGGCAATTGATTCTGGTTCCAGAACTCATCCTAGAGGTTCGGGAGCGAAAGCTAAGGAACAAAATTATTAGAGACTACTTGGTTCAATGGAGAGATCTGCCTATAAAAGAGGCCACTTGGGAAGGAGAACATGTATTGCAACACCCAACATTACAGTTGCTTGAGGACAAGCAATTTCGAGCGGAGATGACTGTAATTTCCTCTATTGCTTAACCACAGAGGACCATCCTGCTAACCTATTTGATTCCCATAGGTTCGAGCGGGCATTTACATCCAGGGAATTTGAGAGCGGGCATTGACATCCAGGGAATTAATTGAGGATTGATGCCATACGCACCCTAAGGAGATCTTTGGGATGGTTATCATATCATCAGTGCATGCAACATGAAATATAGCTCGGATGTTATGCATGCAGGTGGCCTTAAGTTGAAGGTGAGTCTCTTCATTTTCTCTCGTGGCATCTCCCGCATTTTTCTTCTTTCCATCCTCTATTGTCCCCAGTATCACCTCGTCTCACTTGTATATACTAGCCTGTGAAGGCTAGTGTATTTGGAACATAGATGTTAGCAATATTTCTATACACGAAATTGATTGTGACACCACCTCCTACAGAAAATAAACAAGCAGGCAAATGCGAGGATCACTAAAAGAATGGCAAAGCACAGAAACAAAATGAGTGTCGTGCTCGTTTAAACCATGATGATAAGAAAAATCATCTCCCAACCATAGACAAAGCTATTTGTTTCCCCCGAGCTCAGACCTTCCAATAGAGAACGATGTACATACGGATAGTAGTAGCGCAAACCCAAGAAAACAGGGAGAAACATCTCACATAGTGGAGAACCCCAAAAAATCAGTCTCTTAATTGAAGTAGCGAACCTCTCTTGGCTAGAGCGAACTTGCTTGAGTGGATGACAAAATGAGAGGTGGAACTCTCTATTTATGCACATCAAAGGGTGCCTTTTTTCCTGATTGGGCCGACCTAACTTTCCCTAACTGCGCCGACCTGACAGGGGCAGTTCTGCCCATTGTTTGGGGCAAATTGCCCACTGCTTTGGGGCTGTTTACCCACTGGGCCGACTTGTCTTGGGGGAGTACAAAAAATTACATTTAATAAATCTTTTCTTTGTGATTTCACCCCTAGGTTTACATTGAGTGTTTTACATGATCAAATACATTGACATGTTGTACCATAGGAGGTACATTAACAAGATGAAATACAATAAGAATAAATTTGGAAGTTGCACTGTTTCCAACACTACTTCTCAACAAGGAAGGTATTCTTCAAACACTGTATTCTAATCTTATTCTTTCTTTGGTCGACCTATGAGGTGATGCCCCATGCAGCTACTACCCCAACAATCCCTCTTGGCCAAGGAGGTATCATCAACATTATCATACTGAAACACATCTCGATATCATATGTACATCACAGTTATCTCTAAGCTCTCTATATCATAAGGAAGGTCTTGCAACACAATCATAGATAGTCGAGAAGTGTCAACAAATCCATAGGTGAGTCACACGTGCATCAACTCAAGAACTCTACATAGTCCATCGGAGAGTCTATCATGCATCAATCCAATGTGCTTAGCTCAACCCAGTCCATCGGATAATATGCACTAGCTCAACGACTTTGCCATTTCCATAGGTGAGTCACACGTGCATCAACTCAAGAACTCTGCATAGTCCATCGGAGAGTCTATCATGCATCAATCCAATGTGCTTAGCTCAACCCACTCCAGCGGGTGCCTACATCATCAACACTCCCTCTTAGCTAGAGATGTATCATCACGTCGGAACACATCTTGTTATCATAAACGTGTCCATTCTAACACAGGAAATAAGCAAGTTCCACAAAGGAACCATCCCACAATGGAACACACTCCACAAAGGAACCATCCCACAATGGGACACACTCCACAAACGAATAGAATAACAATTATGAATGGACTCTACTCACAACTCCTAGTGTGCCACCCTGAAGATGATCCTTTGAATAACAAATACCTTGTATAAATCTATAACACACATCAACTTTTATTTGGATGACCTGAAGATGAATCCCACGAATGAAAAACATCCTGTAGAAATCCGCAACGCGATGAGACCGAGCCGCCCTCGAGAAACAATATACTCTTCCAACCTTCATGCTGGGCGAGACATGGCACCGGAAGTTGTTCAGACAGTCCAAATCATAAGCAAGCAACTAGCAAACAAGTTGGAATATTGATATGTATGCAAAATAAAATAAAACCTTTAACTGAAAGCAATAAAAAGCAGGTAATATCTGGCCACACGTTTGGATGAAGTGTTCCCACATGTCCTAGAGGTAGTTATCTTCCCACAGGAGGCTTGCAACGCAGTCCAACGAGTAAATGCAACTATGTAGTAAATCATAGATACTAAGCGTGGGCTGCAGGAATCTATCGTGCAGGTAAGGGACCATCGAGAGCAGAAAAAAACGAGGGAATTCGAAGTACAATAGAAAAAAGGTAAACTCGTAGTTGTCTGACCTGAAGATGAATCCCATGAATGATAAACACCCTGTAGAAATCCGCAACGCAATCTAATCGAGTCGCTCTCTAGAAACCTACTCTCCTATAAACTGCATCTTGGGTTAGAACCTGACCATGGAAGTTGATCAGGCTCTCCAAATCCTAAGCTGAGTTGAGCCTTGACCTTGTTAATGTTTATAGCAGCATAACCAGGATCACTAAAAGAATGGCAAAGCACAGAAACAAAATGAGTGTCGAGCTCGTTTAAACCATGATGATAATTACAATCATCTCCCAACCATAGACAAAGCTATTTGTCTCCCCCGAGCTCAGACCTTCCAATAGAGAATAATGTACATTCGGATAGTAGTAGCGCAAACCCAAGAAAACAAGGGAGAAACTTCTCCAATAGTGGAGAACCCCCAAAAATGAGTCTCTTAACTGAAGTAGCGAACCTCTCTTGGCTAGAGCAAACTTGCTTGAGAGAATGACGAAATGAGAGGTCGAACTCTCTATTTATACACATCAAAGGGTGACTTTTTTACTGACTAGGCCGACCTGACTTTCCCTAACTGCGCTGACCTGATCAAATACATTGACATCTTGTCCCATAGGAGGTACAATAACATTAAAGTTTGAAGTTGCACTATTTCCAACACTCCCTCTCAACAAGGAAGGTATTCTTCGAACACTGTACTCTAATATTATTCTTTCTTTGGACGACCTATGAGGTAATGCCCCATGCAGCTACTACGGCAACACTTCCTCTTGGACATGGAGATATCATTAGCATTATCATACTGAAACACATCTCGTTATCATATGTACATCACAGTTATCTCTAACCTCTCTATATCATAAGGAAGGTCTTACAACACTATCACAGTTAGTCGAGGAGTGTCAACAAATCAATCTTCATGCATCTGCTCAATACAGTCCATCGGAGAACATGGACTAGCTCCACGACTCTTCCCTATCCATAGGTGAGTCACACGTGCATCAGCTCAAGAACTGTGCACAGTCCATCGGAGAGTCTATCATGCATCGATACAATGTGCTCAGCTCAACCCAGTCCATTGGGTGCCTACATCATCAACACTCCCTCTTAGCTAGAGAGGTATTATCACGTCGGAACACATCTTGTTATCATAAGAGGGTCCATTCCCACACAGGGAATAAGCACGTTCCACAAAGGAACCATCCCACAAAGGGACACACTCCAGAAAGCAATAGAATAACAATTTTGAATGGAGTTTATTCACCACTCCTAGTTGGCCACCCTGAAGATGATCCCATGATTAACAAACACCCTGTATAAATCTACAACACACATCAACTCCTATTTGGATGACCTGAAGATGAATCCCACGAATGACAAACATTCTGTAGAAATCTGCAACGCGATGAGACCGAGGCGCCCTCGAGAAACCATATACTCCTCCAACCTTCATGCTGGCCGAGACATGGCACTGGAAGTTGTTCAGGCAGTCCAAATCCTAACGAAGCAACTAGAAAACAAGTTGGAAGATTGATACATATGCGAAATATAATAACAGCTTGAATTGAAAGCAATAACAAGCAGGTAATATCCGGCCACACGTTTGGATGAAGTGTTCCCACACGTCCTAGAGGTAGTTATCTTCCTACAAGAGGCTTGCAACGGAGTCCTGCGAGTAAATGCAACTACGTAGTAAATCATAGATACTAAGTGTGGGTTGCAGGAATCCATCGTGCAGGTAGAGGACCACCGAGAGCAGAGAAAAAGGAGGGAATTCGAAGCACAATAGAAAAAAGGTAAACTCGTAGTTGTCTGACCTGAAGATGAATCCCATGAATGAAACACCCTGTAGAAATATGCAACGCAATCTAATCGAGGCGCTTTCTAGAAACCCTACTCTCCGCTAAACTGCATGTTGGGCAGAACCTGACAATTGAAGTTGATCAGGCTCTCGAAATCCTAAGCTGAGTTGAGGCTTGACCTTGTTAATGTTTATAGCAGCATAACCAGGATAAGTAAAAGAATTGCAGAGCACAGAAACAAAAGGACTGTCGAGCTCGTTTAAACCATAATGATAAGAACAAACATCTCCCAACCATAGACAAAGCTATTTGTCTCCGCCGAGCTCAAACCTTCTAATAGAGAACGTTGTACATCCGGATAGTAGTAGCGCAAAGCCAAGAAAACAAGGGAGAAACTTCTCCAATAGTGGAGAACCCAAAAAATGAGTCTCTTAATTGAAGTAGCGAACCTCTCTGGGCTAGAGCAAACTTGCTTGAGTGAATGACCAAATGAGAGGTTGAACTCTCTATTTATACACATCAAAGGGTGACTTTTTTCCTGATTGGGCCAACCTAACTTTCCCTAACAGCGTTGACCTGACTGGGGCAGTTCTGCCCATTGTTTGGGGCAAATTGCCCGCTCTTTTGGGGCAGTTTACCCGCTGGGCCGACTTGCCTTGGGGGAATACAAAAAATTACGTTTACCAAATCTTTTCTTTTTGATTTCACCCCTAGGTTTACATTGATTCTTTCAAGTGTTTTACATGATCAAATACATTGACATCTTGTCCCATAGGAGGTACAATAACAAGATGAAATACAATAACAATAACTTCCGAAGTTGCACTATTTCCAACACTCCCTCTCAACAAGGAAGGTATTCTTCGAACACTGTATTCTAATCTTATTCTTTCTTGGTCGACCTATGAGGTGATGCCCCATGCAGCTACTACCCCAACACTCCCTCTTGGCCATGGAGGTATCATCAACATTATCATACCGAAACACATCTCGATATCTTATGTACATCACAGTTATCTCTAACCTCTATATATCACAAGGAAGGTCTTACGACACAATCACGGTTAGTCGAGAAGTGTCAACAAATCAATCTTCATGCATCTTCTCAATCAAGTCCATCAGATAACATGCACTAGCTCCACGACTCTGCCCTATCCATAGGTGAGTCACACGTGCATCAGCTCATGAACTGTGCACAGTCCATCAGATAGTCTATCATGCATCAATACAATGTGCTCAGCTCAATCCAATTCGTTGGGTGCCTACATCATCAACACTCCCTCTTAGCTAGAGAGTTATCATCACGTGAGAACACATCTTGTTATCATAAGAGGGTCCATTCCGACACAGGGAATAAGCACGTTCCACAAAGGAACCATCGGACAATGGGACACACTCCACAAACGAATAGAATAACAATTATGGATGGAGTTTATTCACCACTCCTAGTTGGCTACCCGAAAGATGATCCCATGAATAACAAACACCCTGTATAAATCTACAACACACATCAACTCCTATTTGGATGAGCTGGAGATGAATCCCACGAATGACAAACATCCTGTAGAAATCCGCAACGCGATGAGACCGAGGGTCCTCGAGAAACCATATACTCCAACCTTCATGGTGGCCGAGACATGGCACTGGAAGTTGTTCAGGCAGTCCAAATCCTAAGCAAGCAACTAGCAAAGAAGTTGGAAGATTGATACATATGCAAAATAAAATAAAACCTTGAACTGAAAGCAATAACAAGTAGATAATATCTGGCCACAGGTTTGGATGAAGTGTTCCCACATGTCCTAGAGGTAGTTATCTTGCCACAGGATGCTTGCAACGCAGTCCAACGAGTAAATGCAACTATGTAGTAAATCATAGATACTAAGTGTGGGTTGCAGGAATCTATTGTGCAGGTAGAGAACCACCGAGAGCGAGAAAATGTAGGGAATCCGAAGCACAATAGAAAAATGTTAAACTCGTAGTTGTTTGACCTGAAGATGAATCCCATGAATGATAAACACCCTCTAGAAATCCGCAACGCAATCTAATCGAGGCGTTCTCTGGAAACCCTACTCTCCTATAAACTACATGTTGCGCAGAACCTGACAATGGAAGGTTACCAGGCTCTCCAAATCCTAAGCTGAGTTGAGACTTGTCCTTGTTAATGTTTATAGCAGCATAACCAGGATCACTGAAAGAATGGCAAAGCACAGAAACAAAACGAGTGTCGAGCTCGTTTAAACCATGATGATAAGAACAATCATCTCCCAACCATAGACAAAGCTATTTGTCTCCCCCGAGCTCAAACCTTCTAATAGATAACGATGTACATTCGGATAGTAGTAGCGCAAACCCAAAAAAACAAGGGAGAAACTTCTCCAATAGTGGAGAACCCCCAAAAATCAGTGTCTTAACTGAAGTAGCGAACCTCTCTTGGCTAGAGCAAACTTGCTTAAGTGAATGACCAAATGAGAGGTTGAACTCTCTATCTATACACATCAAAGGGTGACTTTTTTCCTGACCGGGCCAACCTAACTTTCCCTAACTGCGCCGACGTAACTAGGGTAGTTCTGCCGATTTTTTGGGACAAATTGCCCACTGTTTTGGGGGCGTTTACCCGCTGGGCTGACTTGTCTTGGGGGAATACAAAAAACTACGTTTACTAAATCTTTTCTTTGAGATTTCAACCCTAGGTTTACATTGATCCTTTCAAGTGTTTTACATGATCAAATACATTGACATCTTGTCCCATAGGGGGTAGAATCATAAGATGAAATAAAATAACAATAATTTCTGAAGTTGCACTATTTCCAACACTCCCTCTCAACAAGGGAGGTTTTCTTCGAACACTGTATTCTAATCTTATTCTTTCTTTGGTCGACCGATGAGGTGATGCCCCATGCAGCAACTACCCCAACAGTCCCTCTTGGCCAAGAGGGTATCATCATCTTTATCATACTGAAACACATCTCGATATCATATCAGAGTTATCTCTAACCTCTCTATATCATAAGGAAGGTGTTGCCACACAATCACAGTTAGTCGAGAAGTGTCAACAAATCCATCTTCATGCATCTCCTCAATCCAGTCCATCGGAGAACATGCACTAGCTCCACGACTCTGCCCTATCCATAGGTGAGTTACACGTGCATCAGCTCAAGAACTCTGCACAGTCCATCGGAGAGTCTACCATGCATCAATACAATGTGCTCAGCTCAACCCAGTCCATCAGGTGCCTACATCATCAACACTCCCTCTTAGCTAGAGAGGTATCATCACGTCGGAACACATCTTGTTAACATAAGCGGGTCCATTCCAACACAGGGAATAAGCAAGTTCCACAAAGGAACCATCGCACAATGGGACACACTCCACAAAGGAAAGGAATAACAATTATGAATGGAGTTTATTCACCACTCCTAGTTGGCCACCCCGAAGATGATCCCATGAATAACAAATACCTTGTATAAATGTACAACACACATCAACTCCTATTTGGATGACTTGAAGATGAATCCCACGAATGACAAACATCCTGTAGAACTCCGCAACGCGATGAGACCGAGGCGCCCTCGAGAAACAATATACTCCTGCAACCTTCATGCTGGCCATGACATGGCACTGGAAGTTGTTCAGGCAATCCAAATCCTAAGCGAGCAACTAGCAAACAAGTTGGAAGATTGATACATATGCAAAATAAAATAAAACCTTGAACGGAAAGTAATAACAAGCAGGTAATATCTGGCCACACGTTTGGATGAAGTGTTGCCACATGTACTATAGGTAGTTATCTTCCCACAGGAGGCTTGCAACGCAGTCCAGCGAGTAAATTCAACTATGTGGTAAATCATAGATACTAAGTGTGGGTTGCAGGATTCTATCGTGCAGGTAGAGGACCACCGAGAGCAGAGAAAAAGGAGAGAATCCAAAGCACAATAGAAAAAAGGTAAACCCATAGTTGTTTGACCTAAAGATAAATCCCATGAATTATAAACACCCTGTAGAAATCCGCAACGCAATCTAATCGAGGCACTCTGTAGAAATCCTACTCCCCTCTAAACTGCATGTTGGGCAGAACCCGACAATGGAAGTTGATCAGTCTCTCCAAATCCTAAGTTGAGCTGAGCCTTGACCTTGTTAATGTTTATAGCAGCATAATCAGGATCACTAAAAGAATGGAAAAGCACAGAAACAAAATGAGTGTCGAGCTCGTTTAAACCATGATGATAATTACAATCATCTCCCAACCATAGACAAAGCTATTTGTCTCCCCCGAGCTCAGACCTTCCAATAGAGAACAATGTACATCCGGATAGTAGTAGCGCAAACCCAAGAAAACAAGGGAGAAACTTCTCCAATAGTGGAGAACCCCAAAAATTCAGTCTCTTAGCTGAAGTAGCGAACCTCTCTTTGCTAGATCGAACTTGCTTAAGAGAATGGCGAAATGAGAGGTCGAACTTTGTATTTATACGCATCAGAGGGTGACTTTTTTCCTGACAGGGCCGACCTGACTTTCCCTAATTGCGCTGGCCTGATCAAACACATTGACATCTTGTCCCATAGGAGGTACAATAACAATAAAGTCTGAAGTTGCACTATTTCCAACACTCGCTCTCAACAAGGAAGGTATTCTTCGAACACTCGATTCTAACCTTATTGTTTATTTGGTCGACCTATGAGGTGATGCCCCATGCAGCTACTACTCCAACACTCCCTCTTGGCCATGGAGGTATTATCAGCATTATCATACTGAAACACATCTCGATATCATATGTACATCACAGTTTTCTCAAACCTCTCGATATCGCAAGGAAGGTCTTACGACACAATCATAGTTAGTCGAGAAGTGTCATTAAATCAATCTTCATGCATCTGCTCAATCCAGTCCATCGGAGAACATGCACTAGCTCCACGACTGTGCCCTATCCATAGGTGAGTTACACGTGCATCAGCTCAAGAACTCTGCACAGTCCATCGGAGAGTCTATCATGCATCAATACAATGTGCTCGGCTCAACCTAGTCCATCGAGTGCCCACATCAGCAACACTCCCTCTTACCTAGAGAGGTATCATCACGTCGGAACACATCTTGTTATCATAAGTGGGTCCATTCGAACACAGGGAATAAGCACGTTCCACAAAGGAACCATACCACAATGGGACACACTCCACAAAGGAATAGAATAACAATTCTGAATGGAGTTTATTCACCACTCTTAGTTGGCTAGCCTGAAGATGATGCCACGAATGACAAACATCCTTTAGAAATCCGCAACGCGATGAGACCGAGGCTCCCTCGAGAAACCATATACTCCTCCAACCTTCATGGTGGCCGAGACATGGCACTGGAAGTTGTTCAGGCAGTCCAAATTCTAAGCAAGCAACTAGCAAAGAAGTTGGAAGATTAATACCTATGCAAAATAAAATAAAACCCTGAACTGAAAGCAATAACAAGCAGGTAATATCTGGCCACAGGTTTGAATGAAGTGTTCCCACATGTCCTAGAGGTAGTTATCTTCCCATAGGATGCTTGCAACGCAGTCCAGCGAGTAAATGCAACTATGTAGTAAATCATAGATACTAAGTGTGGGTTGGAGGAATCTATTGTGCAGGTAGAGGACCACCGAGAGCGAGAAAAAGTAGGGAATCCGAAGCACAATAGAAAAAAGTTAAACTCGTAGTTGTTTGACCTGAAGATGAATCCCATGAATGATAAACACCCTCTAGAAATCCGCAACGCAATCTAATCGAGGCGTTCTCTAGAAACCCTTCTCTCCTATAAACTACATGTTGCGCAGAACCTGAAAATGGAAGCTGACCATGCTCTCCAAATCCTAAACTGAGTTGAGACTTGTCCTTGTTAATGTTTATAGCAGCATAACCACGATCACTGAAAGAATGGCAAAGCACAGAAACAAAATGAGTGTCGAGCTCATTTAAACCATGATGATAAGAACAATCATCTCCCAACCATAGACAAAGCTATTTGTCTCCCCCGAGCTCAAACCTTCTAATAGATAACGATGTACATTCGGATAGTAGTAGCGCAAACCCAAGAAAACAAGGGAGAAACTTCTCCAATAGTGGAGAATCCCCAAAAATTAGTCTCTTAACTGAAGTAGCGAACCTCTCTAGGCTAGAGCAAACTTGCTTAAGTGAATGACCAAATGAGAGGTCGAACTCTCTATTTATACACATCAAAGGGTGACTTTTTTCGTGACCGGGCCAACCTAACTTTCCCTAACTGCGCCGACCTAACTGGGGCAGTTCTGCCCATTTTTTGGGACAAATTGTCCACTGTTTTGGGCGAGTTTACCCGTTAGGCCGACTTGTCTTGGGGGAATACAAAAAACTACATTTACTAAATCTTTTCTTTGAGATTTCACCTCTAGGTTTACATTGATTCTTTCAAGTGTTTTACATGATCAAATACAGTGACATCTTGTCCCATAGGAGGTAGAATAACAAGATGAAATAAAATAACAATAATTTCTGATGTTGCACTATTTCCAACACTCCCTCTCAACAAGGAAGGTATTCTTCGAATACTGTATTCTAATCTTATTCTTTCTTTGGTCGACCTATGAGGTGATGCCCCATGCAGCAACTACCCCAACAGTCCCTCTTCGCCAAGAAGGTATCATCAACTTTATCATACTGAAACACATCTCGATATCATATATATATCAGATTTATCTCTAACCTCTCTATATCATAAGGAAGTTCTTGCCACACAATCACAGTTAGTCGAGAAGTGTCAACAAATCAATCTTCATGCATCTCCTCAATCCAGTCCATCGGAGAACATGCACTAGCTCCACGACTCTGCCCTATCCATAGGTGAGTTACACGTGCATCAGCTCAAGAACTCTGCACAGTCCATCGGAGAGTCTACCATGCATCAATACAATGTGCTCAGCTCAACCCAGTCCATCAGGTGCCTACATCATCAACACTCCCTCTTAGCTAGAGAGGTATCATCACGTCGGAACACATCTTGTTAACATAAGCGGGTCCATTCCAACACAGGGAATAAGCAAGTTCCACAAAGGAAACATCTCACAATGGGACATACTCCTCAAAGGAAAGGAATAAAAATTATGAATGGAGTTTATTCACCACTCCTAGTTGGCCACCCCGAAGATGATCCCATGAATAACAAACACCGTGTATAAATGTACAACACACATAAACTCCTATTTGGATGACCTGAAGATGAATCCCACGAATGACAAACATCCTGTAGTACTCCGCAAGGCGATGAGACCGAGGCGCCCTCGAGAAACCATATGCTCCTCCAACCTTCATGCTGGCCATGACATGGCACTGGAAGTTGTTCAGGCAGTCCAAATCCTAAGCAAGCAACTAGCAAACAAGTTGGAAGATTGATACATATGCAAAATAAAATAAAACCTTGAACGGAAAGCAATAACAAGCAGGTAATATCTGGCCACACGTTTGGATGAAGTGTTGCCACATGTCCTATAGGTAGTTATCTTCCCACACGAGGGTTGCAACGCAGTCCAGCGAGTAAATGCAATTATGTGGTAAATCATAGATACTAAGTGTGTGTTGCAGGAATCTATCGTGCAGGTAGAGGACCACCAAGAGCAGAGAACAAGGAGGGAATCCAAAGCACAATAGAAAAAAGGTAAACCCATAGTTGTTTGACCTAAAGATAAATCCCATGAATTATAAACACCCTGTAGAAATCCGCAACGCAATCTAATCGAGGCACTCTGTAGAAACCCTGCTCCCCTCTAAATTGCATGTTGGGCAGAACCCGACAATGGAAGCTGATCAGTCTCTCCAAATCCTAAGTTGAGTTGAGCCTTGACCTTGTTAATGTTTATAGCAGCATAATCAGGATCAATAAAAGAATGGAAAAGCACAGAAACAAAATGAGTGTCGAGCTCGTTTAAACCATGATGATAATTACAATCATCTCCCAACCATAGACAAAGGTATTTGTCTCCCCCGAGCTCAGACCTTCCAATAGAGAACAATGTACATCCGGATAGTAGTAGCACAAACCCAAGAAAACAAGGGAGAAACTTCTCCAATAGTGGAGAACCCCAAAAAATCAGTCTCTTAACTGAAGTAGCGAACCTCTCTTGGCTAGATCGAACTTGCTTGAGAGAATGACGAAATGAGAGGTCGAACTCTCTATTTATACACATCAGAGGGTGACTTTTTTCCTGACAGGGCCGACCTGACTTTCCCTAATTGCGCCGACCTGATGAAACACATTGACATCTTCTCCCATGGGAGGTACAATAACAATAAAGTCTGAAGTTGCACTATTTCCAACACTCCCTCTCAGCAAGGAATGTATTCTTCAAACACTCTATTCTAACCTTATTCTTTATTTGGTCGACCTATGAGGTGATGCCCCATGTACATCATAGTTTTCTCAAACCTCTCTATATCACAGGGAAGGTCTTACGACACAATCATAGTTAGTCGAGAAGTGTCATTAAATCAATCTTCATGCATCTGCTCAATCCAGTCCATCGGAGAACATGCACTAGCTCCACGACTGTGCCCTATCCATAGGTGAGTTACACGTGCATCAGCTCAAGAACTCTGCACAGTCCATCGGAGAGTCTATCATGCATCAATACAATGTGCTCGGCTCAACCCAGTCCATCGAGGGAATAAGCACGTTCCACAAAGGAACCATCCCACAAAGGGACACACTCCACAAAGGAATAGAATAACAATTTTGAATGGATTTTATTCACCACTCCTAGTTGGCGACCCTGAAGATGATCCCATGAATAACAAACACCCTGTATAAATCTACAACACACATCAACTCCTATTTGGATGACCTGAAGATGAATCCCACGAATGACAAACATTCTGTAGAAATCTGCAACGCGATGAGACCGAGGCGCCCTCGAGAAACCATATACTCCTCCAACCTTCATGCTGGCCGAGAGATGGCACTGGAAGTTGTTCAGGCAGTCCAAATCCTAACCAAGCAACTAGAAAACAAGTTGGAAGATTGATACATATGCGAAATATAATAACACCTTGAATTGAAAGCAATAACAAGCAGGTAATATCCGGCCACACGTTTGGATGAAGTGTTCCCACACGTCCTAGAGGTAGTTATCTTCCTACAGGAGGCTTGCAACGGAGTCTTGCGAGTAAATGCAACTACGAAGTAAATCATAGATACTAAGTGTGGGTTGCAGGAATCCATCGTGCAGGTAGAGGACCACCGAGAGCAGAGAAAAAGGAGGGAATCCGAAGCACAATAGAAAAAAGGTAAACTCGTAGTTGTCTGACCTGAAGATGAATCCCATGAATGATAAACACCCTCTAGAAATATGCAACGCAATCTAATCGAGGCGCTTTCTAGAAACCCTACTCTCCGCTAAACTGCATGTTGGGCAGAACCTGACAATTGAAGTTGATCAGGGTCTCGAAATCCTAAGCTGAGTTGAGGCTTGACCTTGTTAATGTTTATAGCAGCATAACCAGGGTAAGTAAAATAATTGCAAAGCACAGAAACAAAAGGACTGTCGAGCTCGTTTAAACCATAATGATAAGAACAATCATCTCCCAACCATAGACAAAGCTATTTGTCTCCGCCGAGCTCAAACCTTCTAATAGATAACGCTGTACATCCGGATAGTAGTAGTGCAAAGCCAAGAAAACAAGGGAGAAACTTCTCCAATAGTGGAGAACCCAAAAAATGAGTCTCTTAATTGAAGTAGCGAACCTCTCTTGGCTAGAGCAAACTTGCTTGAGTGAATGATCAAATGAGAGGTTGAACTCTCTATTTATACACATCAAAGGGTGACTTTTTTCATAATTGGGCCAACCTAACTTTCCGTAGCAGCGTCGACCTGACTGGGGCAGTTCTGCCCATTGTTTGGGGGAAATTGCCCGCTCTTTTGGGGCAGTTTACCCGCTGGGCCGACTTGTCTTGGGGGAATACAAAAAATTACGTTTACTAAATCTTTTCTTTTTTGATTTCATCTTCAGGCAGTCCAAATCCTAAGCAAGCAACAAGCAAAGAAGTTGGAAGATTGATACATATGCAAAATAAAATAAAACCTTGAACTGAAAGCAATAACAAGTAGATAATATCTGGCCACAGGTTTGGATGAAGTGTTCCCACATGTCCTAGAGGTAGTTATCTTCCCACATGATGCTTGCAATGCAGTCCAACGAGTAAATGCAACTATGTAGTAAATCATAGATACTAAGTGTGGGTTGCAGGAATCTATTATGCAGGTAGAGGACCACCGAGAGCGAGAAAATTTAGGGAATCCGAAGCACAATCGAAAAATGTTAAACTCGTAGTTGTTTGACCTGAAGATGAATCCCATGAATGATAAACACCCTCTAGAAATCCGCAACGCAATCTAATCGAGGCGTTCTCTGGAAACCCTACTCTCCTATAAACTACATGTTGCGCAGAACCTGACAATGGAAGTTGACCAGGCTCTCCAAATCCTAAGCTGAGTTGAGACTTGTCCTTGTTAATGTTTATAGCAGCATAACCAGGATGACTGAAAGAATGGCAAAGCACAGAAACAAAATGAGTGTCGAGCTCGTTTAAACTATGATGATAAGAACAATCATCTCCCAACCATAGACAAAGCTATTTGTCTCCCCCGAGCTCAAACCTTCTAATAGATAACGATGTACATTCGAATAGTAGTAGCGCAAACCCAAAAAAACAAGGGAGAAACTTCTTGGAGAACCCCCAAAAATCAGTCTCTTAACTGAAGTAGCGAACCTCTCTTGGCTAGAGCAAACTTGCTTAAGTGAATGACCAAATGAGAGGTCAAACGCTCTCTTTATACACATCAAAGGGTGACTTTTTTCCTGACCGGCCCAACCCAACTTTCCCTAACTGCGCCGACGTAACTAGGGCAGTTCTGCGGATTTTTTGGGACAAATTGCCCACTGTTTTGGGGGCGTTTACCCGCTGGGCTGACTTGTCTTGGGGGAATACAAAAAACTACGTTTACTAAATCTTTTCTTTGAGATTTCACCCCTAGGTTTACATTGATCCTTTCAAGTGTTTTACATGATCAAATACATTGACATCTTGTCCCATAGGAGGTAGAATAACAAGATGAAATAAAATAACAATAATTTCTGAAGTTGCACTATTTCCAACAATCCCTCTCAACAAGGGAGGTTTTCTTCGAACAATGTATTCTAATCTTATTCTTTCTTTGGTCGACCTATGAGGTGATGCCCCATGCAGCAAATACCCCAACAGTCCCTCTTGGCCAAGAGGGTATCATCATCATTATCATACTGAAACACATCTCGATATCATATCAGAGTTATCTCTAACCTCTCTATATCATAAGCAAGGTGTTGCCACACAATCACAGTTAGTCGAGAAGTGTCAACAAATCCATCTTCATGCATCTCCTCAATCTAGTCCATCGGAGAACATGCACTAGCTCCACGACTCTGCCCTATCCATAGGTGAGTTACACGTGCATCGGCTCAAGAACTCTGCACAGTCCATCGGAGAGTCTATCATGCGTAAATACAATGTGGTCAGCTCAACCCAGTCCTTCAGATGCCTACATCATCAACACTCCCTCTTAGCTAGAGAGGTAGCATAACGTCGGAACACATCTTGTTATCATAAGCGGGTCCATTCCAACATAGGGAATAAGCAAGTTCCACAAAGGAACCATCGCGCAATGGGACACACTCCACAAAGGAAAGGAATAACAATTATGAATGGAGTTTATTCACCACTCCTAGTTGGCCACCCCGAAGATGATCCCATGAATAACAAACACCCTATATAAATGTAAAACACACATCAACTCCTATTTGGATGACCTGCAGATGAATCCCATGACTGACAAACATCCTGTAGAACTCCGCAACGCGATGAGACCGAGGTGCCCTCGAGAAACCATATACTCCTCCAACCTTCATGCTGGCCATGACATAGCACTGGAAGTTGTTCAGGCAGTCCAAATCCTAAGCGAGCAACTAGCAAACAAGTTGGAAGATTGATACATGTGCAAAATAAAATAAAACCTTGAACGGAAAGCAATAACAAGCAGGTAATATCTGGCCACACGTTTGGATGAAGTGTTGCCACATGTCCTATAGGTAGTTATCTTCCCACAGGAGGCTTGCAACGCAGTCCAGCGAGTAAATGCAACTATGTGGTAAATCATAGATACTAAGTGTGGGTTGCGGGATTCTATCGTGCAGGTAGAGGACCACTGAGAGCAGAGAAAAAGGAGAGAATCCAAAGCACAATAGAAAAAAGGTAAACCCATAGTTGTTTGACCTAAAGATAAATCCCATGAATTATAAACACCCTGTAGAAATCCGCAACGCAATCTAATCGAGGCACTCTGTAGGAACCCTACTGCCCTCTAAACTGCATGTTGGGCAGAACCCGACAATGGAAGTTGATCAGTCTCTCCAAATCCTAAGTTGAGTTGAGCCTTGACCTTGTTAATGTTTATAGCAGCATAATCAAGATCACAAAAAGAATGGAAAAGCACAGAAACAAAATGAGTGTCGAGCTCGTTTAAACCATGATGATAATTACAATCATCTCCCAACCATAGACAAAGCTATTTGTCTCCCCCGAGCTCAGACCTTCCAATAGAGAACAATGTAAATCCGGATAGTAGTAGGGCAAACCCAAGAAAACAAGGGAGAAACTTCTCCAATAGTGGAGAACCCCAAAAAATCAGTCTCTTAGCTGAAGTAGCGAACCTCTCTTTGCTAGATCGAACTTGCTTAAGAGAATGGCGAAATGAGAGGTCGAACTCTCTATTTATACGCATCAGAGGGTGACTTTTTTCCTGACAGGGCCGACCTGACTTTCCCTAATTGCGCTGACCTGATCAAACACATTGACATCTTGTCCCATAGGAGGTACAATAACAATAAAGTCTGAAGTTGCACTATTTCCAACACTCCCTCTCAACAAGGAATGTATTCTTCGAACACTCTATTCTAACCTTATTGTTTATTTGGTCGACCTATGAGGTGATGCCCCATGCAGCTACTACTCCAACACTCCCTCTTGGCCATGGAGGTATTATCAGCATTATCATACTGAAACACATCTCGATATCATATGTACATCACAGTTTTCTCAAACCTCTCGATATCACAAGGAAGGTCTTACGACACAATCATAGTTAGTCGAGAAGTGTCATTAAATCAATCTTCATGCATCTGCTCAATCCAGTCCATCGGAGAACATGCACTAGCACCACGACTGTGCCCTATCCATAGGTGAGTTACACGTGCATCAGCTCAAGAACTCTGCACAGTCCATCGGAGAGTCTATCATGCATCAATACAATGTGCTCGGCTCAACCCAGTCCATCGAGTGCCTACATCAGCAACACTCCCTCTTACCTAGAGAGGTATCATCACGTCGGAACACATCTTGTTTTCATAAGTGGGTCCATTCCAACACAGGGAATAAGCACGTTCCACAAAGGAACCATCCCACAATGGCACACACACCACAAAGGAATAGAATAACAATTATGAATGGAGTTTATTCACCACTCCTAGTTGGCCACCCTGAAGATGATCCCATGAATAACAAACACCCTTTATAAATCTACAACACACATCAACTCCTATTTGGATGACCTGAAGATGAATCCCACGAATGAAAAACATCAATCAGAAATCTGCAACGCGATGAGACCTAGGCGCCCTAGAGAAACCATATACTCTTCCAACCTTCATGCTGGCCGGGACATGGCACTGGAGGTTGTTCAGACAGTGCAAATCCTAAGCAAGCAACTAGCAAAAAAGTTGGAAGATTGATACATATGCAAGATAAAATAAAACCTTGAACTGAAAGCAATAACAAGCAGGTAATATCTGGCCACATGTTTGGATGAAGTGTTCCCACATGTCGTAGAGGTAGTTATCTTCCCACAGGAGGCTTGCAACGCAGTCGAGCGAGTAAATGTAACTATGTAGTAAATCATAGATACTAAGTGTGGGTTGCAGGAATCTATCGTGCAGGTAGAGGGCCAGCGAGAGTAGAAAAAAGGAGGTAATCCGACGCACAATAGAAAAAAGGTAAACTCGTAGTTGTTTGACCTGAAGATGAATTCCATGAATGATAAACACCCCGTAGAAATCCGCAACGTAACCTAATCGAGGCGCTCTCTAGAAACTCTACACTCCTCTACACTGCATGTTGGGCAGAACCTGACAATGGAAGTTTACCCGGCTCTCCAAATCCTAAGCTGAGTTGAACCTTGACCTTGTTAATGTTTATAGCAGCATAACCAGGATCACTAAAAGAATGGCAAAGCACAGAAGCAAAATGAGTTTCGGGCTTGTTTAAACCATGTTGATAAGCACAATTATCTCCCAACAATGGCCAAAGCTATTTGTATCCCCCGAGCTCAGACCTTCTAATAGAGAACGATGTACATCCGGATAGTAGTAGCGGAAACCCAAGAAAACAAGGGAAAACTTCTCCAACAGTGGAGAAATCCAAAAAAACAGTCTCTTAACTGAAGTAGCAAACCTCCCTTGGCTAGAGCGAACTTGCTTGAGTGAATGACCAAATGAGAGGTCAAACTCTCTATTTATACACATCAAAGGGTGACTGTTTTCCTGACTGGGCCAACCTAACTTTCCCTAACTGCGTCAACGTGACTGGGGCAGTTCTGCCCATTGTTTGGGGCAAATTGCCCGCTCTTTTGGGGCAGTTTACCCGCTGGGCCGACTTGTCTTGGGGGAATACAAAAAATTACGTTTACTAAATCTTTTCTTTTTGATTTCACCCGTAGGTTTACATTGATTCTTTCAAGTGTTTTACATGATCAAATACATTGACATCTTGTCCCATAGGAGGTACAATAACAAGATAAAATACAATAACAATAACTTCTGAAGTTGCACTATTTCCAACACTCCCTCTCAACAAGGAAGGTATTCTTCGAACACTGTATTGTAATCTTATTCTTTCTTTGGTCGACCTATGAGGTGATGCCCCATGCAGCTACTACCCCAACACTCCCTCTTGGCCATGGAGGTATCATCAGCATTATCATACCGAAACACATCTCGATATCATATGTAGATCACAGTTATCTCTAACCTCTCTATATCACAAGGAAGGTCTTACGACACAATCACGGTTAGTCGAGAAGTGTCAACAAATCAATCTTGATGCATCTGCTCAATTGAGTCCATCGGATAACATGCACTAGCTCCACGACTCTGCCCTATCCATAGGTGAGTCACAGGTGCATCAGCTCATGAACTGTGCACAACCCATCGGATAGTCTATGATACATCAATACAATGTGCTCAGCTCAACCCAATTCGTCGGGTGCCTACATCATCCACTCCCTCTTAGCTAGAGAGTTATCATCGCGTCGGAACACATCTTGTTATCATAAGAGGGTCCATTCCAACACAGGGAATAAGCACGTTCCACAAAGGAACCATCCCACAATGGGACACACCCCAGAAAGGAATAGAATAACAATTATGAATGTAGTTTATTCACCACTCCTAGTTGGCCACCCTGAAGATGATCCCATGAATAAGAAACACCCTGTATAAATCTACAACACACATCAACTCCTATTTGGATGACTTGGAGATGAATCCCACGAATGACAAACATCCTGTAGAAATCCGCAACTCGATGAGACCGAGGCTCCCTCGAGAAACCATATACTCCTCCAACCTTCATGGTGGCCGAGACATGGCACTGGAAGTTGTTCAGGCAGTCCAAATCCTAAGCAAACAACTAGCAAAGAAGTTGGAAGATTGATACATATGCAAAATAAAATAAAACCTTGAACTGAAAGCAATAACAAGCAGGTAATATCTGGCCACAGGTTTGAATGAAGTGTTCCCACATGTCCCAGAGGTAGTTATCTTCCCACAGGATGCTTGCAACGCAGTCCAGCGAGTAAATGCAACTATGTAGTAAATCAAAGATACTAAGTGTGGGTTTGAGGAATCTATTGTGCAGGTACGGGACCATCGAGAGCGAGAAAAAGTAGGGAATCCGAAGCACAATAGAAAAAAGTTAAACTCGTAGTTGTTTGACCTGAAGATGAATCCCATGAATGATAAACACCTTCTAGAAATCCGCAACGCAATCTAATCAAGGCGTTCTCTAGAAACCCTACTCTCCTATAAACTACATGTTGCGCAGAACCTGACAATGGAAATTGACCAGGCTCTCCAAATCCCTGAAAGAATGGCAAAGCATAGAAACAAAATGAGTGTCGAGCTCGTTTAAACCATGATGATAAGAACAATCATCTCCCAACCATAGACAAAGCTATTTGTCTCCCCCGAGCTCAAACCTTCTAATAGATAACGATGTACATTCGGATAGTAGTAGCGCAAACCCAAGAAAACAAGGGAGAAACTTCTCCAATAGTGGAGAACCCCCAAAAATCAGTCTCTTAACCGAAGTACCGAAACTCTCTTGGCTAGAGCAAACTTGTTTAAGTGAATGACCAAATGAGAGGTCGAAATCTCTATTTATACACATCAAAGGGTGACTTTTTTCGTGACTGGGCCAACCTAGCTTTCCCTAACTGCGCTGACCTAACTGGGGCAGTTCTGCCCATATTTTGGGACAAATTGCCCACTGTTTTGGGGGAGTTTACCCGCTGGGCTGACTTGTCTTGGGGGAATACAAAAAACTATGTTTACTAAATCTTTTCTTTGAGATTTCACCCCTAGGTTTACATTGATTCTTTCAAGTGTTTTACATGATCAAATACAGTGACGTCTTGTCCCATAGGAGGTAGAATAACAAGATGAAATAAAATAATAATAATTTCTGAAGTTGCACTATTTCCAACACTCCCTCTCAACAAGGGAGGTATTCTTCGAACACTGTATTCTAATATTCTTCTTTATTTGGTCGACCTATGAGGTGATGCCCCATGCAGCAACTACCCCAACAGTCCCTCTTCGCCAAGAAGGTATCATCAACTTTATCATACTGAAACACATCTCGATATCATATATATATCAGAGTTATCTCTAACCTCTCTATATCAAAAGGAAGGTCTTGCCACACAATCACAGTTAGTCGAGAAGTATCAACAAATCAATCTTCATGCATCTCCTCAATCCAGTCCATCGGAGAACATGCACTAGCTCCACGACTCTGCCCTATCCATAGGTGAGTTACACGTGCATTAGCTCAAGAACTCTGCACAGTCCATCGGAGAGTCTATCATGCATCAATACAATGTGCTCAGCTCAACCCAGTCCATCAGGTGCCTACATCATCAACACTCCCTCTTAGCTAGAGAGGTATCATCACGTCGGAACACATCTTGTTAACATAAGCGGGTCCATTCCAACACAGGGAATAAGCAAGTTCCAGAAAGGAAACATCTCACAATGGGACAGACTCCACAAAGGAATGGAATAACAATTATGAATGGAGTTTATTCACCACTCCTAGTTGGCCACCCTGAAGATGATCCCATGAATAACAAACACCCTGTATAAATGTACAACACACATAAACTCCTATTTGGATGACCTGAAGATGAATCCCACGAATGACAAACATCATTTAGAACTCCGCAAGGCGACGAGACCGAGGTGCCCTCGAGAAACCATATGCTCCTCCAACCTTCATGCTGGCCATGACATGGCACTGGAAGTTGTTTAGGCAGTCCAAATCCTAAGCAAGCAACTAGCAAACAAGTTGGAAGATTGATTCATATGCAAAATAAAATAAAACCTTGAACGGAAAGCAATAACAAGCAGGTAATATCTGGCCACACGTTTGGATGAAGTGTTGCCACATGTCCTATAGGTAGTTATCTTCCCACACGAGGCTTGCAACGCAGTCCAGCGAGTAAATGCAACTATGTGGTAAATCATAGATACTAAGTGTGGGTTGCAGGAATCTATCGTGCAGGTAGAGGACCACCGAGAGCAGAGAAAAAGGAGGGAATCCAAAGCACAATTGAAAAAAGGTAAACCCATAGTTGTTTGACCTAAAGATAAATCCCATGAATTATAAACACCCTGTAGAAATCCGCAACGCAATCTAATCGAGGCACTCTGTAGAAACCCTACTCCCCTCTAAACTGCATGTTGGGCAGAACCCGACAATGGAAGTTGATCAGTCTCTCCAAATCCTAAGTTGAGTTGAGCCTTGACCTTGTTAATGTTTATAGCAGCATAATGAGGATCAATAAAATAATGGAAAAGCACAGAAACAAAATGAGTGTCGAGCTCGTTTAAACCACGATGATAATTACAATCATCTCCCAACCATAGACAAGCTATTTGTCTCCCCCGAGCTCAGACCTTCCAATAGAGAACAATGTACATCCGGATAGTAGTAGCGCAAACCCAAGAAAACAAGGGAGAAACTTCTCCAATAGTGGAGAACCCCAAAAAATCAGTCTCTTATCTGAAGTAGCGAACCTCTCTTGGCTAGATCGAACTTGCTTGAGAGAATGACGAAATGAGAGGTCGAACTCTCTATTTATACACATCAGAGGGTGACTTTTTTCCTGACAGGGCCGACCTGACTTTCCCTAAATGCGCCGACCTGATGAAACACATTGACATCTTCTCCCATAGGAGGTACAATAACAATAAAGTCTGAAGTTGCACTATTTCCAACACTCTGTCTCAACAAGGAAGGTATTCTTCGAACACTCTATTCTAACCTTATTCTTTATTTGGTCGACCTATGAGGTGATGCCCCATGCAGCTATTACTCCAACACTCCCTCTTGGCCATGGAGGTATGATCAGCATTATCATACTGAAACACATCTCGATATCACATGTACATCATAGTTTTCTCAAACCTCTCTATATCACAAGGAAGGTCTTACGACACAATCATAGTTAGTCGAGGAGTGTCATTAAATCAATCTTCATGCATCTGCTCAATCCAGTCCATCGGAGAACATGCACTAGCTCCACGACTGTGCCCTATCCATAGGGGAGTTACACGTGCATCAGCTCAAGAACTCTGCACAGTCCATCAGAGAGTCTATCATGCATCAATACAATGTGCTCGGCTCAACCCAGTCCATCGAGGGAATAAGCACGTTCCACAAAGGAACCATCCCACAAAGGGACACACTCCAGAAATGAATAGAATAACAATTTTGAATGGAGTTTATTCACCACTCCTAGTTGGCCACCCTGAAGATGATCCCATGAATAACAAACACCCTGTATAAATCTACAACACACATCAACTCCTATTTGGATGACCTGAAGATGAATCCCACGATTGACAAACATTTTGTAGAAATCCGCAATGCGATGAGACCGAGGCGCCCTCGAGAAACCATATACTCCTCCAACCTTCATGCTGGCCGAGACATGGCACTGGAAGTTGTTCAGGCAGTCCAAATCCTAACCAAGCAAGTAGAAAACAAGTTGGAAGATTGATACATATGCGAAATATAATAACACCTTGAATTGAAAGCAATAACAAGCAGGTAATATCCGGCCACACGTTTGGATGAAGTGTTCCCACATGTCCTAGAGGTAGTTATCGATTCCATCGGATAACATGCACTAGCTCCACGACTCTGCCCTATCCATAGGTGAGTCACACGTGCATCAGCTCATGAACTGTGCGCAGTCCATCGGATAGTCTACCATGCATCAATACAATGTGCTCAGCTCAACCCAATTCGTCGGGTGCCTACATCATCAACACTCCCCCTTAGCTAGAGAGTTATCATCGCGTTGGAACACATCTTGTTATCATAAGAGGGTCCATTCCAACACAGGGAATAAGCAAGTTCCACAAAGGAACCATCCCACAATGGGACACACTCCACAAAGGAATGGAATAACAATTATGAATGGAGTTTATTCGCCACTCCTAGTTGGCCACCCCGAAGATGAATCCCACGAATGACAAACACCCTGTATAAATGTACAACACACATCAACTCCTATTTGGATGACCTGAAGATGAATCCCATGAATGACAAACATCCTGTAGAACTCCGCAACGCGATGAGACCGAGGCACCCTCGAGAAACCATATACTCCTCCAACCTTCATGCTGGCCATGACATGGCACTGGAAGTTGTTCAGGAAGTCCAAATCCTAAGCAAGCAACTAGCAAACAAGTTGGAAGATTGATACATATGCAAAATAAAATAAAACCTTGAACGGAAAGCAATAACAAGCAGGTAATATCTGGCCACACGTTTTGATGAAGTGTTGCCACATGTCCTATAGGTAGTTATCTTCCCACAGGAGGCTTGCAACGCAGTCCAGCGAGTAAATGCAACTATGTGGTAAATCATAGATACTAAGTATGGGTTGCAGGAATCTATCGTGCAGGTAGAGGACCACCGAGAGCAGAGAAAAAGGAGGGAATCCAAAGCACAATAGAAAAAAGATAAACCCATAGTTGTTTGACCTAAAGATAAATCCCATGAATTATAAACACCCTGTAGAAATCCGCAACGCAATCTAATCGAGGCACTCTGTAGAAACCCTACTCCTCTTTAAACTGCATGTTGGGCAGAACCCCACAATGGAAGTTGATTAGTCTCTCCAAATCCTAAGTTGAGTTGAGCCTTGACCTTGTTAATGTTAATAGCAGCATAATCAGGATCACTAAAAGAATGGAAAAGCACAGAAACAAAATGAGTGTCGAGCTCGTTTAAACCATGATGATAATTACAATCATCTCCCAACCACAGACAAAGCTATTTGTCTCCCCCGAGCTCAAACCTTCCAATAGAGAACAATGTACATCCGGATAGTAGTAGCGCAAACCCAAGAAAACAAGGGAGAAACTTCTCTAATAGTGGAGAACCCCAAAAAATCAGTCTCTTAGCTGAAGTAGCGAACCTCTCTTTGCTAGATCGAACTTGCTTAAGAGAATGGCGAAATGAGAGGTCGAACTCTCTATTTATACGCATCAGAGGGTGACTTTTTTCTTGACATGGCCGACCTGACTTTCCCTAATTGCGCCGACCTAATCAAACACATTGACATCTTGTCCCATAGGAGGTACAATAACAATAAAGTCTGAAGTTGCACTATTTCCAACACTCCCTCTCAACAAGGAAGGTATTCTTCGGACACTCTATTCTAACCTTATTGTTTATTTGGTCGACCTATGAGGTGATGCCCCATGCAGCTACTAATCCAACACTCCCTCTTGGCCATGGAGGTATTATCAGCATTATCATACTGAAACACATCTCGATATCATATGTACATCACAGTTTTCTCAAACCTCTCGATATCACAAGGAAGGTCTTACGACACAATCATAGTTAGTCGAGAAGTGTCATTAAATCAATCTTCATGCATCTGCTCAATCCAGTCGATCGGAGAACATGCACTAGCTCCACGACTGTGCCCTATCCGTAGGTGAGTTACACGTGCATCAGCTCAAGAACTCTGCACAGTCCTTCGGAGAGTCTATCATGCATCAATACAATGTGCTCTGCTCAACCCAGTCCATCGAGTGCCTACATCAGCAACCCTCCCTCTTACCTAGAGAGGTATCATCACGTCGAAACACATCTTGTTATCATAAGTAGGTCCATTCCAACAGAGGGAATAAGCACGTTCCACAAATGAACCATCCCACAATGGGACACACTACACAAAGGAATAGAATAACAATTATGAATGGAGTTTATTCACCACTCCTAGTTGGCCACCCTGAAGATAATCCCATGAATAACAAATACCCTGTATAAATCTACAACACACATCAACTCCTATTTGGATGACCTGAAGATGAATCCCACAAATGACAAACATCCTGTAGAAATCCGCAACGCGATGAGACCTAGGCGCCCTAGAGAAACCATATACTCCTCCAACCTTCATGGTGGCCGAGACATGGCACTGGAAGTTGTTCAGACAGTGCAAATCCTAAGCAAGCAACTAGCAAAGAAGTTCGAAGATTGATACATATGCAAAATAAAATAAAACCTTGAACTGAAAGCAATAAAAAGCAGGTAATATCTGGCCACAGGTTTGGATGAAGTGTTCAAACATGTCCTAGAGGTAGTTATCTTCCCACAGGATGCTTGCAACGCAGTCCAGCGAGTAAATGCAACTAAGTAGTAAGTCATAGATACTAAGTGTGGGTTGCAGGAATATATTGTGCAGGTAGAGGACCACCGAGAGCGAGAAAAAGTAGGGAATCCGAAGCACAATAGAATAATGTTAAACTCGCAGTTGTTTGACCTGAAGATGAATCCCATGAATGATAAACACCCTCTAGAAATCCGCAACGCAATCTAATCGAGGCGTTCTCTAGAAACCCTACTCTCCTCTACACTGCATGTTGCGCAGAACCTGACAATGGAAGTTGACCCGGCTCTCCAAATCCTAAGCTGAGTTGAGCCTTGACCTTGTTAATGTTTATAGCAGCATATCCAGGATCACTAAAAGAATGGCAAAGCACAGAAGCAAAATGAGTGTCGGGCTTGTTTAAACTTTAAACCATGTTGATAAGAACAATTATCTCCCAACCATGGCCAAAGCTATCTGTATCCCCCGAGCTCAGACCTTCTAATAGAGAACGATGTTCATCCGGATAGTAGTAGCGGAAACTCAAGAAAACAAGGGAAAACTTCTCCAACAGTGGAGAAATCCAAAAAAACAATCTCTTAACTGAAGTAGCAAACCTCCCTTGGCTAGAGCGAACTTGCTTGAGTGAATGACCAAATGAGAGGTCAAACTCTCTATTTATACACATCAAAGGCTGACTCTTTTCTTGACTGGGCCAACCTAACTTTCCCTAACTGCGTCGACCTAACTGGGGCAGTTCTGCACATTGTTTGAGGCAAATTGCCCCCTCTTTTGGGGCAGTTTACCCGCTGGGCCGACTTGTCTTGGGGGAATACAAAAAATTATGTTTACTAAATCTTTTCTTTTTGATTTCACCCCTAGGTTTACATTGATTCTTTCAAGTGTTTTACATGATCAAATACATTGACATTTTGTCCCATAGGAGGTACAATAACAAGATGAAATTAAATAACAATAACTTCTGAAGTTGCACTATTTCCAACATTCCCTCTCAACAAGGAAGGTATTCTTCGAACACTCTATTCTAACCTTATTCTTTATTTGGTCGACCTATGAGGTGATGCCCCATGCAGCTACTACTCCAACACTGCCTCTTGCCCATGTAGGTATCATAAGCATTATCATACTGAAACACACCTCGATATCATATGTACATCACAGTTATCTCTAACCTCTCTATATCATAAGGAAGGTCTTTCAACACAATCACAGTCAGTCGAGAAGTGTCAATCCAGCCCATTGGGGCACATGAAGGTCTGCTCAATCCATCCCATTGGGGCACATGCACCAGCTCCACGAGTTTGCCCTCTCCATAGGTGAGTCACTCGTGCATCAACTCAAGAAGTCTGTACAGTCCATCCTAGAGTCTAGCATGCATCAATACAATGTGCTCAGCTCAACCCAGTCCATCGGGTGCATACATCATCAACATTCCCTTTAACTAGAGAGGTATCATCACCTCCGAACACATCTTGTTATCATAAGAGGGTCCATTCCAACAGAAGGATACACTCCACAAAGGAGAACGCTCCCCAAATGAAACATTCCACAAAGAAACCATCCCACAATGGGACACGCTCCACTGACAAGTACGTTCCACAAAGGAACCATATCACCACAGAGGATTACTTCCTCAAGCACTTTATCTGTGGAAGGTGGCAATGATGGGGAAAATCTTTGAAGAGGAGAAGAGAGATGAGGTTATACGAGGGACAATAGAGGATCCAAAGAGCAAAAATGCCGGAGATGTTGAGTTATCGATCCCATGATTGCAGTCTAAGCGATGAAACGACTACTAACAACACCCTACACGAGAGAAAATGTAGAAAATCATCTTGAATAGAGTTGATGTTGGTTTCGAGCTCCACACTTATTTTGTTTATGTGCTTTTCCATTCTTTTAGTGATCCTGGTTATTCTTCTATAAACATTAACAAGGTCAAGGGAGATTCGAAACCACCATCGACACTGTTCATGGTGATTTTCTTCATTTTCTCTTGTGTAGCGTATTGTTCGTAGTCGTTGCATCTCATAGACTGCAGTCATGAGATCGATGACACAACATCTCCCACATTTTTTCCTCTTTCCATCCTCTATTGTCCCCAGTATCACCTCGTCTTACTTGTATATACTAGCCTGTGAAGGCTAGTGTATCTGGAACATAGATGTTAGCAATATTTCTCTACGCGAAACTGATTTTGACACCACCCCCTACAAAAAAGAAACAAGCAGGCGAATGCGAGTATCACTGAAAGAATGGCAAATCACAGAAATAAAATTAGTGTCGAGCTCGTTTAAACCATGATGATAAGAACAATCATCTCCCAACCATAGACAAAGCTATTTGTCTCCCCGAGCTCAGACCTTCCAATAGAGAACGATGTACATCCGGATAGTATTAGCGCAAACCCTAAAAAAGAAGGGAGAAACTTCTCCAATAGTGGAGAACCCGAAAAAATCTGTCCCTTAACTGAAGTAGTGAACCTCTCTTGGCTAGAGCGAACTTGCTTGAGTGATTGATGAAATGATAGGTCGAACTCTCTATTTATACACATCAAAGGGTGACTTTTTTCCTGACTGGGACGGCCTAACATTCCCTAACAGCGTCGACCTGACTGGGGCAGTTCTGCCCATTGGATGGGGCAAACTGCCCACTGCTTTGGGGCAGTTTACCCAATGGTCTGACTTCTCTTGGGGGAATGCAAAAAATTACATTTAATAAATCTTTTCTTTGTGATTTCACCCCTAGGTTTAGATTGACTGTTTTACATGATCAAATGCATTGACATCTTGTCCCATAGGAGGTACCTTAACAAGATGAAATACAATAAGAATAACTTCCGAAGTTGTACTGTTTCCAACACTCCCTCTCTACAAGGAAGGTATTTTTCGAACATTGTATTCTAATCTTATTCTTTATTTGGTCGACTTATGAGGTGATGCCCCATGCAGCTACTACTCCAACACTGCCTCTTGGCCATGGAGGTATCATCAGGATTATCATATTGAAACACATCTCGATATCATATGTACATCACAATTATCTCTAACCTCTCTATATCATAAGGAAGGTCTTCCAACACAATCACAGTCAGTCGAGAAGTGTCAACAAATCAATCTTCGTGCATCTGTTAAATCCAGTCTGTCGGGGAACATGCACCAGCTCCACGACTCTGCCTTATCCATAGGTTAGTCACTCGTGCATCAACTCAAGAACTTTGCACAGTCCATCGTAGAGTCTATCATGCATCAATACAATGTGCTCAGCTCAACCCAGTCGATCGGGTGCCTACATCATCAACATTCCCTTTAGCTAGAGAGGTATCATCACGTCCGAACACATCTTGTTATCATAATCGGGTCCATTCCAACACAGGTATACACTCTACAAAGGAGAACGCTCCCCAAATGAAACATTCCACAAATAAGCACGTTCCACAAAGAAAGCATCCCACAATGGGACACGCTCCACTGACAAGTACGTTCCACAAACGAACCATCTCAAAAAGGGACTAAATCATCTTTCTAAAGAAGATATATGATCTACCTGATGAACTTGGTCATTCTAGACCACAGAGGATTACTTCCTCAAGCACTTTATCTGTGGAAGGTAGCAATGATGGGGAAAATCTTTGAGGAGGAGAAGAGAGATGAGGCGATACGAGGGACAATAGAGGATGGAAAGAGCAAAAATGCCGGAGATGTTGAGTCATCGATCCCATGGTTGCAGTCTAAGCGATGAAATGACTACTAACAACACCCTACACGAGAGAAAATGTAGAAAATCACCTTAAATAGTGGTGATGTTGGTTTCGAGCTCCACACTTATTTTGTTTATGTGATTTTCCATTGTTTTAGTGATCCTGGTTGTTCTGCTATAAACATTAACAAGGTCGAGGGAGACTCGAAACCACCAACAACACTGTTCAAGGTGATTTTCTTCATTTTCTCTTGTGTAGCGTATTGTTCGTAGTCATTGCATCTCATAGACTGCAGTCATGAGATCGATGACACAACATCTCCCACATTTTTTCCTCTTTCCATCCTCTATTGTCCCCAGTATGACCTCGTCTTACTTGTATATACTAGCCTGTGAAGGCTAGTGTATCTGGAACATCGATGTTAGCAATATTTCTCTACGCGAAACTGATTTTGACACCACCCCCTACAAAAAAGAAACAAGCAGGCGAATGCGAGTATCACTGAAAGAATGGCAAATCATAGAAACAAAATGAGTGTCGAGCTAGTTTAAACCATGATGATAAGAACAATCATCTCCCAACCATAGACAAAGCTATTTGTCTCCCCCGAGCTCAGACCTTCCAATAGAGAACGATGTACATCCGGATTGTATTAGCGCAAACCCTAGAAAAGAAGAGAGAAATTTCTCCAGTAGCGGAGAAACCAAAAAAATCAGTACCTTAACTGAAGTAGCGAACTTGCTTGAGTGATTGACGAAACGAGAGGTCGAACTCTCTATTTATACACATCAAAGGGTGATTTTTTTCCTGACTGGGCAGCCTAACATTCCCTAACTGAGACGACCTAACTTGGGCAGTTCTGCCCATTGTATGGGGAAAATTGCCCACTGCTTTGGGGCAGTTTACCCACTGGTCTGACTTCTCTTGGGGGAATACAAAAACTTACATTTAATAAATCTTTTCTTTGTGATTTCACCCCTAGGTTTAGATTGACTGTTTTACATGATCAAATGCATTGACATCTTGTCCCATAGGAGGTACCTTAACAAGATGAAATACAATAAGAATAACTTCCCAAGTTGTACTGTTTCCAACACTCCCTCTCAACAAGGAAGGTATTCTTCGAACATTGTATTCTAATCTTATTCTTTATTTGGTCGACTTATGAGGTGATGCCCCGTGCAGCTACTACTCCAACACTGCCTCTTGGCCATGGAGGTATCATCAGCATTATCATACTAAAACACATCTTGATATCATATGTATATTACAGTTATCTCTAACCTCTCTATATCATAAGGAAGGTCTTCCAACACAATCACAGTCAGTCGAGAAGAGTCAACAAATCAATCTTCGTGCATCTGCTCAATCCAGTCCATCGGGGAACATGCACCAGCTCCACGACTCTGCCCTCTCCATAGGTGAGTCACTCGTGCATCAACTCAAGAACTCTGCACAGTCCATCGTAGAGTCTATCATGCATCAATACAATGTGCTTAGCTCAACCCAGTCGATCGGGTGCCTACATCATCAACATTTTCTTTAGCTAGAGAGGTATCATCACGTCCGAACACGTCTTGTTATCATAATCAGGTCCATTCCAACATAGGGATACACTCTACAAAGGAGAACGCTCCCCAAATGAAATATTCCACAAATAAGCACGTTCCACAAAGAAAGCATCTCACAATGGGACACGCTCCACTGACAAGTACGTTCCACAAACGAACCATCCCAAAAAGGGACCATATCATCTTTATAGAGAAGATATATGATCTACCTGATGAACTTGGTCATTCTAGACCACAGAGGATTACTTCGTCAAGCACTTTATCTGTGGAACGTGGCAATGATGGGGAAAATCTTTGAAGAGGAGAAGAGAGATGAGGCGATACGAGGGACAATAGAGGATGCAAAGAGCAAAAATGCCGGATATGTTGAGTCATCGATCCCATGGTTGCAGTCTATGCGATGAAACGACTACTAACAACACCCTACACGAGAGAAAATGTAGAAAATCACCTTAAATAGTGGTGATGTTGGTTTCGAGCTCTACACTTATTTTGTTTATGTGCTTTTCCATTGTTTTAGTGATCCTGGTTATTCTGCTATAAACATTAACAAGGTCAATGGAGACTCGAAACCACCATCAACACTGTTCAAGGTGATTTTCTTCATTTTCTTCTTTGTAGCGTATTGTTCGTAGTCGTTGCATCTCATAGACTGCACTCATGAGATCGATGACACAACTTCTCCCACATTTTTTCCGTTTTCCATCCTCTATTGTCCCCAGTATTACCTCGTCTTACTTGTATATAATAGCCTGTGAAGGCTAGTGAATCTGGAACACAGATGTTACCAATATTTCTCTACGCGAAACTGCTTTTGACACCACCTCCTACAAAAAAGAAACAAGCAGGCGAATGCTAGGATCACTGAAAGAATGGCAAATCACAGAAACAAAATGAGTGTCGAGCTAGTTTAAACCATGATGATAAGAACAATCATCTCCCAACCATAGACAAAGCTATTTGTCTCCCCCGAGCTCAGACCTTCCAATAGAGAACGATGTACATCCGGATTGTATTAGCGCAAACCCTAGAAAAGAAGAGAGAAATTTCTCCAGTAGCGGAGAAACCAAAAAAATCAGTACCTTAACTGAAGTAGCGAACCTCTCTTGGCTAGAGCGAACTTGCTTAAGTGATTGACGAAACGAGAGGTCGAACTCTCTATTTATACACATCAAAGGGTGACTTTTTTTCTGATTGGGCGGCCTAACATTCCCTAACATCGACGAGCTGACTTGGGCACATCTTCCCATTGTATGGGGAAAATTGCCCACTGCTTTGGGGCAGTTTACCCACTGGTCTGACTTCTCTTGGGGGAATACAAAAAATTACATTTAATAAATCTTTTCTTTGTGATTTCACCCCTAGGTTTAGATTGACTGTTTTACATGATCAAATGCATTGACATCTTGTCCCATAGGACGTACCTTAACAAGATGAAATAGAATAACTTCCGAAGTTGTACTGTTTCCAACACTCCCTCTTAACAAGGAAGGTATTCTTGGAACATTGTATTCTAATCTTATTCTTTATTTGGTCGACTTATGAGGTGATGCCCCATGCAGCTACTACTCCAACACTGCCTCTTGGCCATGGAGGTATCATCAGCATTATCATACTGAAACACATCTCGATATCATATGTACATCACAGTTATCTCTAACCTCTCTATATCATAAGGAAGGTCTTCCAACACAATCACAGTCAGTCGAGAAGTGTCAACAAATCAATCTTCATGCATCTGTTCAATCCAGTCCATCAGGGAACATGCACCAGCTCCACGACTCTGCCTTCTCCATAGGTTAGTCACTCGTGCATCAACTCAAGAACTCTGCACAGTCCATCGTAGAGTCTATCATGCATCAATACAATGTGCTCAGCTCAACCCAGTCGATCGGGTGCCTACATCATCAACATTCCCTTTAGCTAGAGAGGTATCATCACGTCCGAACACATCTTGTTATCATAATCGGGTCCATTCCAACACAGGGATACACTCTACAAAGGCGAACGCTCCCCAAATGAAACATTCCACAAATAAGCACGTTCCACCAAGAAAGCATCCCACAATGGGACACGCTCCACTGACAAGTACGTTCCACAAACGAACCATCCCAAAAAGGGACCATATCATCTTTCTAAAGAAGATATATGATCTACCTGATGAACTTGGTCATTCTAGACCACAGAGGATTACTTCCTCAAGCACTTTATCTGTGGAAGGTAGCAATGATGGGGAAAATCTTTGAAGAGGAGAAGAGAGATGAGGCGATACGAGGGACAATAGAGGATGCAAAGAGCAAAAATGCCGAAGATGTTGAGTCATCGATCCCATGGTTGCAGTCTATGCGATGAAACGACTACTAACAACACCCTACACGAGAGAAAATGTAGAAAATCACCTTAAATAGTGGTGATGTTGGTTTCGAGCTCCACACTTATTTTGTTTATGTGATTTTCCATTGTTTTAGTGATCCTGGTTGTTCTGCTATAAACATTAACAAGGTCAAGGGAGACTCGAAACCACCATCAACACTGTTCAAGGTGATTTTCTTCATTTTCTCCTGTGTAGCGTATTGTTCGTAGTCGTTGCATCTCATAGACTGCAGTCATGAGATCGATGACACAACTTCTCCCACATATTTTCCTTTTTCCATCCTCTACTGTCCCCAGTATTACCTCGTCTTACTTGTATATAATAGCCTGGGAAGGCTAGTGAATCTGGAACACAGATGTTACCAATATTTCTCTACGCGAAACTGATTTTGACATAACCTGCTACAAAAAAGAAACAAGCAGGCGAATGCGAGGATCACTGAAAGAATGGAAAATCACAGAAACAAAATGAGTGTCGAGCTAGTTTAAACCATGATGATAAGAACAATCATCTCCCAACCATAGACAAAGCTATTTGTCTCCCCCGAGCTCAGACCTTCCAATAGAGAACGATGTACATCCGGATAGTATTGGCGCAAACCGAAGAAAATAAGGGAGAAACTTATCCAATAGCTGAGAACGCAAAAAAATCAGTCCCTTAATTGAAGTAGCGAACCTCTCTTGGCTAGAGTGAACTTGCTTGAGTGATTGACGAAACTAGAGGTCGAACTCTCTATTTATACACATGAAAGGGTGACTTTTTTCCTGACTGGGCGGCCTAACATTCCCTAACATCGACGACCTGACTTGGGCACATCTTACCATTGTATGGGGAAAATTGCCCACTGCTTTGGGGCAGTTTACCCACTGGTCTGACTTCTCTTGGGGGAATATAAAAAATTACATTTAATAAATCTTTTCTTTGTGATTTCACCCCTAGGTTTAGATTGACTGTTTTACATGATCAAATGCATTGACATCTTGTCCCATAGGAGGTACCTTAACAAGATGAAATACAATAAGAATAACTTCCGAAGTTGTACTGTTTCCAACACTCCCTCTCAACAAGGAAGGTATTCTTCGAACATCGTATTCTAATCTTATTCTTTATTTGGTCGACTTATGAGGTGATGCCCCGTGCAGCTACTACTCCAACACTGCCTCTTGGCCATGGAGGTATCATCAGCATTATCATACTAAAACACATCTTGATATCATATGTACATCACAGTTATCTCTAACCTCTCTATATCATAAGGAAGGTCTTCCAACACAATCACAGTCAGTCGAGAAGTGTCAACAAATCAATCTTCGTGCATCTGTTCAATCCAGTCCATCGGGGAACATGCACCAGCTCCACGACTCTGCCTTCTCCATAGGTTAGTCACTCGTGCAGCAACTCAAGAACTCTGCACAGTCCATCTTAGATTCTATCATGCATCAATACAATGTGCTCAGCTCAACCCAGTCGATCGGGTGCCTACATCATCAACATTCCCTTTAGCTAGAGAGGTATCATCACGTCCGAACACATCTTGTTATCATAATCGGGTCCATTCCAACACAGGGATACAATCTACAAAGGAGAACGCTCCCCAAATGAAACATTCCACAAATAAGCACGTTCCACAAAGAAAGCATCCCACAATGGGACACACTGCACTGAGAAGTACGTTCCAGAAACGAACCATCCCGAAAAGGGACCATATCATCTTTCTAAAGAAGATATATGATCTACCTGATGAACTTGGTCATTCTAGACCACAGAGGATTACTTCCTCAAGCACTTTATCTGTGGAAGGTAGCAATGATGGGGAAAATCTTTGAAGAGGAGAAGAGAGATGAGGCGATACGAGGGACAATAGAGGATGCAAAGAGCAAAAATGCCGGAGATGTTGAGTCATCGATCCCATGGTTGCAGTCTATGCGATGAAACGACTACTAACAACACCCTACACGAGAGAAAATGTAGAAAATAACCTTAAATAGTGGTGATGTTGGTTTCGAGCTCCACACTTATTTTGTTTATATGATTTTCCATTGTTTTAGTGATCCTGGTTGTTCTGCTATAAACATTAACAAGGTCAAGGGAGACTCGAAAGCACCATCAACACTGTTCAAGGTGATTTTCTTCATTTTCTCCTGTGTAGCGTATTGTTCGTAGTCGTTGCATCTCATAGACTGCAGTGATGAGATCGATGACACAACATCTCCCACATTTTTTCCTCTTTCCATCCTCTATTGTCCCCAGTATTACCTGGTCTTACTTGTATATAATAGCCTGTGAAGGCTAGTGAATCTGGAACACAGATGTTACCAATATTTCTTTACGCGAAACTAATTTTGACAACACCTCCTACAAAAAAAAACAAGCAGGTGAATGCAAGGATCACTGAAAGAATGGCAAATCACAGAAACAAAATGAGTGTTGAGCTAGTTTAAACGATGATGATAAGAACAATCATCTCCCAACCATAGACAAAGCTATTTGTCTCCCCCGAGCTCAGACCTTCCAATAGAGAACGATGTACATCCCGATAGTATAAGCGCAAACCCTAGAAAAGAAGGGAGAAACTTCTCCAATAGTGGAGAACCCAAAAAAATCAGTCCCTTAACTGAAGTAGCGAACCTCTCTTGGCTAGAGCGAACTTGCTTGAGTGATTGACGAAACGAGAGGTCGAACTCTCTATTTATACACATTAAAGGGTGACTTTTTTCCTGACTGGGCGGCCTAACATTCCCTAACTGCAACGACCTGACTTGGGCACATCTTCCCATTGTATGGGGAAAATTGCCCACTGCTTTGGGGCAGTTTACCCACTGGTCTGACTTCTCTTGGGGGAATACAAAAAATTACATTTAATAAATCTTTTCTTTGTGATTTCACCCCTAGGTTTAGATTGACTGTTTTACATGATCAAATGCATTGACATCTTGTCCCATAGGAGGTACCTTAACAAGATGAAATACAATAAGAATAACTTCCGAAGTTGTACTGTTTCCAACACTCCCTCTCAACAAGGAAGGTATTCTTCGAACATTGTATTCTAATCTTATTCTTTATTTGGTCGACTTATGAGGTGATGCCCCATGCAGCTACTACTGCAACACTACCTCTTGGCCATGGAGGTATCATCAGCATTATCATACTGAAACACATCTCGATATCATATGTACATTACAGTTATCTCTAACCTCTCTATATCATAAGGAAGGTCTTCCAACATAATCATAGTCAGTCGAGAAGTGTCAACAAATCAATCTTCGTGCATCTACTCAATCCATTCCATCGGGGAACATGCACCATCTCCACGACTCTGCCCTCTCCATAGGTGAGTCACTCGTGCATCAACTCAAGAACTCTGCACAGTCCATCGTAGAGTCTATCATGCATCAATACAATGTGCTTAGCTCAACCCAGTCCATCGGGTGCCTACATCATCAACATTCCCTTTAGCTAGAGAGGTATCATCACGTCCGAACACATCTTGTTATCATAATCGGGTCCATTCCAACACAGGGATACACTCTACAAAGGAGAACGCTCCCCAAATGAAACATTCCACAAATAAGCACGTTCCACAAAGAAAGCATCCCACAATGGGACACGCTCCACTGACAAGTACGTTCCACAAACGAACCATCCCAAAAAGGGACCATATCATCTTTCTAAAGAAGATATATGATCTACCTGATGAACTTGGTCATTCTAGACCACAGAGGATTACTTCCTCAAGCACTTTATCTGTGGAAGGTGGCAATGATGGGGAAAATCTTTGAAGAGGAGAAGAGAGATGAGGCGATACGAGGGACAATAGAGGATGCAAAGAGCAAAAATGTCGGAGATTTTGAGTCATCGATCCCATGGTTGCAGTCTATGCGATGAAACGACTACTAACAAAACCCTACACGAGAGAAAATGTAGAAAATCACCTTAAATAGTGGTGATGTTGGTTTCGAGCTCCACACTTATTTTGTTTATGTGCTTTTCCATAGTTTTAGTGATCCTGGTTATTCTGCTATAAACATTAACAAGGTCAAGGGAGACTCGAAACCACCATCAACACTGTTCAAGGTGATTTTCTTCATTCTGTCCTGTGTAATGTATTGTTCGTAGTTGTTGCATCTCATAGACTCCAGTCATGAGATCGATGACACAAATTCTCCCACATTTTTTCCTTTTTCCATCCTCTATTGTCCCCAGTATTACCTCGTCTTACTTGTATATAATAGTCTGTGAAGGCTAGTGAATCTGGAACACAGATGTTACCAATATTTCTCTACGCGAAACTGATTTTGACACCACCTCCTACAAAAAAGAAACAAGCAGGCGAATGCGAGGATCACTGAAAGAATGGCCAATCACAGAAACAAAATGAGTGTCGAGCTAGTTTAAACCATGATGATGAGAACAATCATCTCGCAACCATAGACAAAGCTATTTGTCTTCCCCGAGCTCAGACCTTCCAATAGAGAACGATGTACATCCGGATAGTATTCGCGCAAACCCTAGAAAAGAAGGGAGAAACTTCTCCAATAGCGGAGAACCCAAAAAAATCAGTCCCTTAACTGAAGTAGCGAACCTCTCTTGGCTAGAGCGAACTTGCTTGAGTGATTGACGAAACAAGAGGTCGAACTCTCTATTTATACACATCAAAGGGTGACTTTTTTCCTGATTGGGCGGCCTAACATTCCCTAACATCGACGACCTGACTTGGGCAGTTCTGCCCATTGTATGGGGAAAATTGCCCACTGCTGTGGGGCAGTTTACCTACTGGTCTGACTTCTCTTGGGGAAATACAAAAAATTACATTTAATAAATCTTTTCTTTGTGATTTCACCCCTGGGTTTAGATTGACTGTTTTACATGATCAAATGCATTGACATCTTGTCCCATAGGAGGTACCTTAACAAGATGAAATACAATAAGAATAACTTCGGAAGTTGTACTGTTTCCAACACTCCCTCTCAACAAGGAAGGTATTCTTCGAACATTGTATTCTAAACTTATTCTTTATTTGGTCGACTTATGAGGTGATGCCCCATGCAGCTACTACTCCAACATTGCCTCTTGGCCATGGAGGTATCATCAGCATTATCATACTGAAACTCATCTCGATATCATATGTACATCACAGTTATCTCTAACCTCTCTATATCATAAGGAATGTCTTCCAACACAATCAAAGTCAGTCGAGAAGTGTCAACAAATCAATCTTCGTGCATTTGTTCAATCCAGTCCATCGGGGAACATGCACCAGCTCCACGACTCTGCCTTCTCCATAGGTTAGTCACTCGTGCATCAACTCAAGAACTCTGCACAGTCCATCGTAGAGTCTATCATGCATCAATACAATGTGCTCAGCTCAACCCAGTCGATCGGGTGCCTACATCATCAACACTCCCTTTAGCTAGAGAGGTATCATCACGTCCGAACACATCTTGTTATCATGAGCGGGTCCATTCGAACACAGGGATACACTCCACAAAGGAGAACGCTCCCCAAATGAAACATTCCACAAATAAGCACGTTCCACAAAGAAACCATCCCACAATGGGACACGCTCCACTGATAAGTACGTTCCACAAAGGGACCATATCATCTTTTTAAAGAAGATATATGATCTACCTGATGAACTTGGTCATTCTAGACCACAGAGGATTACTTCCTCAAGCAAATTATTTGTGGAAGGTGGCAATGATGGGGAAAATCTTTGAAGAGGAGAAGAGAGATGAGGTGATACGAGGGACAATAGAGGAAGCAAAGAGGAAAAATGTCGGAGCTGTTGAGTCATCGATCCCATGATTGCAGTTTATGCGATGAAACGACTACTAACAACACCCTACACGAGAGAAAATGTAGAAAATCACCTTAAATAGTTTTGATGTTGGTTTCGAGCTCCACACTTATTTTGTTTATGTGCTTTTTCATTGTTTTAGTGATCCTGGTTGTTCTGCTATAAACATTAACAAGGTCAAGGGAGACTCGAAACCACCATCAACACTGTTCAAGGTGATTTTCTTCATTTTCTCCTGTGTAACGTATTGTTCGTAGTCGTTGCATGTCATAGACTGCAGTCAAGAGATCGATGACACAACATCTCCCACATTTTTTCCTTTTTCCATCCTCTATAGACCCCAGTATTGTCTCGTCTTACTTGTATATAATAGCCTGTGAAGGCTAGTGAATCTGGAACACAGATGTTACCAATATTTCTCTACGCGAAACTGATTTTGACACCACCTCCTACAGAAAAGAAACAAGCAGGCGAATGCGAGGATCACTGAAAGAATGGAAAATCACAGAAACAAAATGAGTGTCGAGCTCGTTTAAACCATGATGATAAGAACAATCATCTCCCAACCATAGACAAAGCTATTTGTCTCCCCCGAGCTCAGACCTTCCAATAGAGAACGATGTACTTCCAGATAGTATTAGCGCAAACCCTAGAAAAGAAAGGAGAAACTTCTCCAATAGTGGAGAACCTGAAAAAATCAGTCCCTTAACTGAAGTAGTGAACCTCTCTTGGCTAGAGCGAACTTGCTTGAGTGGTTGATGAAATGATAGGTCGAACTCTCTATTTATACACATCAAAGGGTGACTTTTTTCCTAACTGGGCCGGCCTAACATTCGCTATCTGCGTCGACCTGACTGCGACAGTTCTGCCCATTGTATGGGGCAAATTGCCCACTGCTTTGGGGCAGTTTACCCACTGGTTTGACTTCTCTTGGGGGAATACAAAAAATTACATTTAATCAATCTTTTCTTTGTGATTTCACCCCTAGGTTTACATTGACCGTTTTACATGATCAAATGCATTGACATCTTGTCCCATAGGAGGTACCTTAACAAGATGAAATACAATAAGAATAACTTCCGAAGTTGTAGTGTTTCCAACACTCCCTCTCAACAAGGAAGGTATTCTTCGAACACTGTATTCTAATCTTATTCTTTATTTGGTCGACTTATGTGGTGATGCCCCATGCAGCTACTACTCCAACACTGCCTCTTGGTCATGGAGGTATCATCATCATTATCATACTGAAACACATCTCGATATCATATGTACATCACAGTTATCTCTAACCTCTCTATATCATACGGAAGGTCTTCCAACACAATCACAGTCAGTCGAGAAGTTTCAACAAATCAATCTTCGTGCATCTGTTCAATCCAGTCCATCGGGGAACATGCACCAGCTCCACGACTCTGCCCTCTCCAGAAGTGAGTCAAGCGTGCATCAACTCAAGAACTCTGCACAATCCATCGTAGAGTCTATCATGCATCAATACAATGTGCTTAGCTCAACCCAGTCCATCGGGTGCCTACATCATCAACACTCCCTTTAGGTAGAGTGGTATCATCACGTCCGAACACATCTTGTTATCATAATCGGGTCCATTCCAACACAGGGATATACTCTACAAAGGAGAGCGCTTCCCAAATGAAACATTCCACAAATAAGCACGTTCCACAAGGAAAGCATCCCACAATGGGACACGCTCCACTGACAAGTACGTTCCACAAACGAACTATTCCAAAAAGGGACCATATTGTCTTTCTAAAGAAGATATATGATATACCTGATGAACTTGGTCATTCTAGACCACAGAGGATTACTTCCTCAAGCACTTTATCTGTGGAAGGTGGCAATGATGGGGAAAATCTTTGAAGAGGAGAAGAGAGATGAGGCGATACGAGGGACAATAGAGGATGCAAAGAGCAAAAATGCCGGAGATGTTGAGTCATCGATCCCATGGTTGCAGTCTATGCGATGAAACGACTACTAACAACACCCTACACGAGAGAAAATGTAGAAAATCACCTTAAATAGTGGTGATGTTGGTTTCGAGCTCCACACTTATTTTGTTTATGTGCTTTTCCATTGTTTTAGTGATCCTGGTTGTTCTGCTATAAACATTAACAAGGTCAAGGGAGACTCGAAACCACCATCAACACTGTTCAAGGTGATTTTCTTCATTTTCTCCTGTGTAGCGTATTGTTCGTAGTCGTTGCATCTCATAGACTGCAGTCATGAGATCGATGACACAACATCTCCGACATTTTTCCTCTTTCCATCCTCTATTGTCCCCAGTATTACCTCGTCTTACTTGTATATAATAGCCTGTGAAGGCTAGTGAATCTGGAACACAGATGTTACCAATATTTCTCTACGCGAAACTGATTTTGACACCACCTCCTACAAAAAAGAAACAAGCAGGCGAATGCGAGGATCACTGAAAGAATGGCAAATCACAGAAACAAAATGAGTGTCGAGCTAGTTTAAACCATGATGATAAGAACAATCATCTCCCAACCATAGACAAAGCTATTTGTCTCCCCCGAGCTCAGACCTTCCAATAGAGAACGATGTACATCCGGATAGTATTAGCGCAAACCCTAGAAAAGAAGGGAGAAACTTCTCCAATAGTGGAGAACCCAAAAAAAGCAGTCCCTTAACTGAAGTAGCGAACCTCTCTTGGCTAGAGCGAACTTGCTTGAGTGATTGACGAAACGAGAGGTCGAACTCTCTATTTATACACATCAAAGGGTGACTTTTTTCCTGACTGGGCGGCCTAACATTCCCTAACTGCGACGACCTGACTTGGGCACATCTTCCCATTGTATGGGGAAAATTGCCCACTGCTTTGGGGCAGTTTACCCACTGGTCTGACTTCTCTTGGGGGAATACAAAAAATTACATTTAATAAATCTTTTCTTTGTGATTTCACCCCTAGGTTTAGATTGACTGTTTTACATGATCAAATGCATTGACATCTTGTCCCATAGGAGGTACCTTAACAAGATGAAATACAATAAGAATAACTTCCGAAGTTGTACTGTTTCCCACACTCCCTCTCAACAAGGAAGGTATTCTTCGAACATTGTATTCTAATCTTATTCTTTATTTGGTCGACTTATGAGGTGATGCCCCATGCAGCTACTACTCCAACACTGCCTCTTGGCCATGGAGGTATCATCAGCATTATCCTACTGAAACACATCTCGATATCATATGTACATTACAGTTATCTCTAACATCTCTATATCATAAGGAAGGTCTTCCAACACAATCACAGTCAGTCGAGAAGTGTCAACAAATCAATCTTTGTGCATCTGCTCAATCCAGTCCATCGGGGAACATGCACCAGCTCCACGACTCTGCCCTCTCCATAGGTGAGTCACTCGTGCATCAACTCAAGAACTCTGCACAGTCCATCGTAGAGTCTATCATGCATCAATACAATGTGCTTAGCTCAACCCAGTCGATCGGGTGCCTACATCATCAACATTTCCTTTAGCTAGAGAGGTATCATCACGTCTGAACACGTCTTGTTATCATAATCGGGTCCATTCCAACATAGGGATACACTCTACAAAGGAGAACGCTCCCCAAATGAAACATTCCACAAATAAGCACGTTCCACAAAGAAAGCATCGCACAATGGGACACGCTCCACTGACAAGTACGTTCCACAAACGAACCATCCCAAAAAGGGACCATATCATCTTTCTAAAGAAGATATATGATCTACCTGATGAACTTGGTCATTCTAATCCACAGAGGATTACTTCATCAAGCACTTTATCTGTGGAACGTGGCAATGATGGGGAAAATCTTTGAAGAGGAGAAGAGAGATGAGGCGATACCAGGGACAATAGAGGATGCAAAGAGCAAAAATGCCGAATATGTTGAGTCATCGATTCCATGGTTGCAAACTATGCGATGAAACGACTACTAACAACACCCTACACGAGGGAAAATGTAGAAAATCACCTTAAATAGTGGTGATGTTGGTTTCGAGCTCCACACTTATTTTGTTTATGTGCTTTTCCATTGTTTTAGTGATCCTGGTTATTCTGCTATAAACATTAACAAGGTCAAGGGAGACTCGAAACCACCATCAACACTGTTCAAGGTGATTTTCTTCATTTTCTCCTGTGTAGCGTATTGTTCGTAGTCGTTGCATCTCATAGACTGCAGTCATGAGATCGATGACACAACTTCTCCCACATTTTTTCCGTTTTCCATCCTCTATTGTCCCCAGTATTACCTCGTCTTACTTGTATATAATAGCCTGTGAAGGCTAGTGAATCTGGAACACAGATGTTACCAATATTTCTCTACGCGAAACTGTTTTTGACACCACCTCCTACAAAAAAGAAACAAGCAGGCGAATGCGAGGATCACTGAAAGAATGGCAAATCACAGAAACAAAATGAGTGTCGAGCTAGTTTAAACCATGATGATAAGAACAATCATCTCCCAACCATAGACAAAGCTATTTGTCTCCCCCGAGCTCAGACCTTCCAATAGAGAACGATGTACATCCGGATAGTATTAGCGCAAACCCTAGAAAAGAAGGGAGAAATTTCTCCAGTAGCGGAGAACCCAAAAAAATCAGTCCCTTAACTGAAGTAGCGAACCTCTCTTGGCGAGAGCGAACTTGCTTGAGTGATTGACGAAACGAGAGGTCGAACTCTCTATTTATACACATCAAAGGGTGACTTTTTTCCTGACTGGGCGGCCTAACATTCCCTAACATTGACGACCTGACTTAGGCAGTTCTGCCCATTGTATGGGGAAAATTGCCCACTGCTTTGGGGCAGTTTACCCACTGGTCTGACTTCTCTTGGGGGAATACAAAAAATTACATTTAAGAAATCTTTTCTTTGTGATTTCACCCATGGGTTTAGATTGACTGTTTTACATGATCAAATGCATTGACATCTTGTCCCATAGGAGGTACCTTAACAAGATGAAATACAATAAGAATAACTTTCGAAGTTGTACTGTTTCCAACACTCCCTCTCAACAAGGAAGGTATTCTTCGAACATTGTATTCTAAACTTATTCTTTATTTGGTCGACTTATGAGGTGACGCCCCATACAGCTACTACTCCAACACTGCCTCTTGGCCATGGAGGTATCATCAGCATTATCATACTGAAACACATCTCGATATCATATGTACATCACAGTTATCTCTAACCTCTCTATATCGTAAGGAAGGTCTTCCAACACAATCAAAGTCAGTCGAGAAGTTTCAACAAATCAATCTTTGTGCATTTGTTCAATCCAGTCCATCGGGGAACATGCACCAGCTCCACGACTCTGCCTTCTCCATAGGTTAGTCACTCGTGCATCAACTTAAGAACTTTGCACAGTCCATTGTAGAGTCCATCATGCATCAATACAATGTGATCAGCTCAACCCAGTCAATTGGGTGCCTACATCATCAACACTCCCTTTATCTAGAGAGGTATCATCACGTCCGAACACATCTTGTTATCATGAGCGGGTCCATTCGAACACAGGGATACACTCCACAAAGGAGAACGCTCCCCAAATGAAACATTCCACAAATAAGCACGTTCCACAAAGAAACCATCCCACAATGGGACACGCTCCACTGATAAGTACGTTCCACAAAGGGACCATATCATCTTTTTAAAGAAGATATATGATCTACCTGATGAACTTGGTCATTCTAGACCACAGAGGATTACTTCCTCAAGCCCTTTATCTGTGGAAGGTGGCAATGATGGGGAAAATCTTTGAAGAGGAGAAGAGAGATGAGGTGATACGAGGGACAATAAAGGAAGCAAAGAGGAAAAATGTCGGAGATGTTGAGTCATCGATCCCATGATTGCAGTTTATGCAATGAAGCGACTACTAACAACACCCTACACGAGAGAAAATGTAGAAAATCACCTTAAATAGTTTTGATGTTGGTTTCGAGCTCCACACTTATTTTGTTTATGTGCTTTTCCATTGTTTTAGTGATCCTGGTTATTCTGCTATAAACATTAACAAGGTCAAGGGAGACTCGAAACCACCATCAACACTGTTCAAGGTGATTTTCTTCATTTTCTCCTGTGTAGCGTATTGTTCGTAGTCGTTGCATGTCATAGACTGCAGTCATGAGATCGATGACACAACATCTCCCACATTTTTTCATTTTTCCATCCTCTATTGACCCTAGTATTATCTCGTCTTACTTGTATATAATAGCCTGTGAAGGCTAGTGAATCTGGAACACAGATGTTACCAATATTTCTCTACGCGAAACTGATTTTGACACCACCTCCTACAAAAAAGAAACAAGCAGGCGAATGCGAGGATCACTAAAAGAATGGCAAATCACAGAAACAAAATGAGTGTCGAGCTCGTTTAAACCATGATGATAAGAACAATCATCTCCCAACCATAGACAAAGCTATTTGTCTCCCCCGAGCTCAGACCTTCCAATAGAGAACGATGTACTTCCAGATAGTATTAGCGCAAACCCTAGAAAAGAAGGGAGAAACTTCTCCAATAGTGGAGAACCTGAAAAAATCAGTCCCTTAACTGAAGTAGTGAACCTCTCTTGGCTAGAGCGAACTTGCTTTAGTGATTGATGAAATGATAGGTCGAACTCTCTATTTATACACATCAAAGGGTGACTTTTTTCCTAACTGGGCCGGTCTAACATTCGCTAACTGCGTCGACCTGACTGCGGCAGTTCTGCCCATTGTATGGGGCAAATTGCCCACTGCTTTGGGGCAGTTTACCCACTGGTCTTACTTCTCTTGGGGGAATACAAAAAATTACATTTAATAAATCTTTTCTTTGTGATTTCACCCCTAGGTTTACATTGACCGTTTTACATGATCAAATGCATTGACATCTTGTCCCATAGGAGGTACCTTAACAAGATGAAATACAATAAGAATAACTTCCGAAGTTGTAGTGTTTCCAACACTCCCTCTCAACAAGGAAGGTATTCTTCGAACACTGTATTCTAATCTTATTCTTTATTTGGTCGACTTATGTGGTGATGCCCCATGCAGCTACTACTCCAACACTGCCTCTTGGCCATGGAGGTATCATCATCATTATCATACTGAAACACATCTCGATATCATATGTACATCACAATTATCTCTAACCTCTCTATATCATACGGAAGGTCTTCCAACACAATCACAGTCAGTCGAGAAGTTTCAACAAATCAATCTTCGTGCATCTGTTCAATCCAGTCCATTGGGGAACATGCACCAGCTCCACGACTCTGCCCTCTCCATAAGTGAGTCAATCGTGCATCAACTCAAGAACTCTGCACAGTCCATCGTAGAGTCTATCATGCATCAATACAATGTGCTTAGCTCAACCCAATCCATCGGGTGCCTACATCATCAACACTCCCTTTAGGTAGAGTGGTATCATCACGTTCAAACACATCTTGTTATCATAAGAGGGTCCATTCCAACACAGGGATACACTCCACAAATGAGAACGCTCCCCAAATGAAACATTCCACAAATAAGCACATTCGACAAAGAAACCATCCCACAATGGGACATGCTCCACTGACAAGTACGTTCCACAAAGGAACCATCCCAAAAAGGGACCATATAATCTTTCTAAAGAAGATATATGATCTACCTGATGAACATGGTCATTCTAGACCACAGAGGATTACTTCCTCAAGCACTTTATCTGTGGAAGGTGGCAATGATGGGGAAAATATTTGAAGAGGAGAAGAGAGATGAGGCGATACGAGGGACAATAGAGGATGCAAAGAGTAAAAATGCCGGAGATGTTGAGTCATAGATCCCATGATTGCAGTCTATGCGATGAAACGACTACTAACAACACCCTACACGAGAGAAAATTTAAAAAATCACCTTAAATAGTGGTGATGTTGGTTTCGAGTTCCACACTTATTTTGTTTATGTGCTTTTCCATTCTTTTAGTGATCCTGATTATTCTGCTATAAACATTAACAAGGTCAAGGGAGACTCGAAACCACCATCAACACTGTTCAAGGTGATTTTCTTCATTTTCTCTTGCGTAGCGTATTGTTCGTAGTCGTTGCATCTCATAGACTGCAGTCATGAGATCAATGACACAACATCTCCCACATTTTTTCCTCTTTCCATCCTCTATTGTCCGCAGTATCACCTCGTCTTACTTGTATATACTAGCCTGTGAAGGCTAGTGTATCTGGAACATAGATGTTAGCTATATTTCTCTACGCGAAACTGATTTTGACACCACCTCCTACAGAAAAGAAACAAGCAGGCGAATGCGAGGATCACTAAAAGAATTGCAAATCACAGAAACAACATGAGTGTCAAGCTCGGTTAAACCATGATGATAAGAACAATCATCTCCCAACCATAGACAAAGCTATTTGTCTCCCCCGAGCTCAAACCTTCCAATAGAGAACGATGTACATCCGGATAGTATTAGCGCAAACCCTAGAAAAGAAGGGAGAAACTTCTCCAATAGTGGAGAACCCGAAAAAATCAATCCCTTAACTGAAGTAGCGAACCTCTCTTGGCTAGAGCGAACTTGCTTGAGTGATTGACGAAATGAGAGGACGAACTCTCTATTTATACACATCAAAGGGTGACTTTTTCCCTGACTGGGCCGGCCTAACATTCCCTAACTGCGACAACCTGACTGGGGCAATTCTGCCCATTGTATGGGGCAAATTGCCCACTGCTTTGGGGCAGTTTACCCACTGGTTTGACTTCTCTTAGGGGAATACAAAAAATTACATTTAATAAATCTTTTCTTTGTGATTTCACCTCTAGGTTTAGATTGACTGTTTTACATGATCAAATGCATTGACATCTTGTCCCATAGGAGGTACCTTAACAAGATGAAATACAATAAGAATAACTTCCGAAGTTGTACTGTTTCCAACACTCCTTCTCAACAAGGAAGGTATTCTTCGAACACTGTATTCTAATCTTATTCTTTATTTGGTCGAATTATGAGGTGATGCCCCATGCAGCTACTACTCCAACACTGCCTCTTGGCCATGGAGGTATCATCAGCATTATCATATTGAAACACATCTCGATATCATATGTACATCACAGTTATCTCTAACCTCTCTATATCATACGGAAGGTCTTCCAACACAATCACAGTCAGTCGATAAGTGTCAACAAATCAATCTTCGTGCATCTGTTCAATCCAGTCCATCGGGGAACATGCACCAGCTCTACGACTCTGCCCTCTCCATAAGTGAGTCACTCATGCATCAACCCAAGAACTCTGCATAGTCCATCGTAGAGTCTATCATGCATCAATACAATGTGCCCTGCTCAACCCAGTCCATCTGGTGCCTACATCATCAACACTCCCTTTAGCTAGAGAGGTATCATCACGTCCGAACACATCTTGTTATCATAATGGTGTCCATTCCAACACAGGGATACACTCCACAAAGGAGAACGCTCCCCAAATGAAACATTCCACAAAGAAGGCTTCCGACAATGGGACACGCTCCACTGACAAGTACGTTCCACAAAGGAACCATCCCGGAAAGGGACCATATCATTTTTTTAAAGAGGATATATGATATACCTGATGAACTTGGTCGTTCTAGACCACAGAGGATTACTTCCTGAAGCACTTTATCTGTGGAAGGTGGCAATGATGGGGAAAATCTTTGAAGAGGAGAAGAGAGATGAGGCGATACGAGGGACAATAGAGGATGCAAAGAGTAAAAATACCGGAGATGTTGAGTCATCGATCCCATGATTGCAGTCTATGCGATGAAACGACTACTAACAACATTCTACACGAGAGAAAATGTAGAAAATCACCTTAAATAGTGGTGATGTTGGTTTCAAGCTCCACTCTTATTTTGTTTATGTGCTTTTCCATTCTTTTAGTGATCCTGGTTATTCTGCTATAAACATTAACAAGGTCAAGGGAGACTCGAAACCACCATCAACACTGTTCAAGGTGATTTTCTTCATTTGCTCTTGTGTAGCGTATTGTTCGTAGTCGTTGCATCTCATAGACTGTAGTCATGAGATCGATGACACAACATCTCCCACATTTTTTCCTCTTTCCATCCCATATTGTCCCCAATATCACCTCGTCTTACTTGTATATACTAGCCTGTGAAGGCTAGTGTATCTGGAACATAGATGTTAGCAATATTTCTCTACGCGAAACTGATTTTGACACCACCTCCTACAAAAAAGAAACAAGCAGGCGAATGCGAGGATCACTGAAAGAATGGCAAATCACAGAAACAACAAGAGTGTCGAGCTCGGTTAAACCATGATGATAAGAACAATCATCTCCCAACCATAGACAAAGCTATTTGTCTCCCCCGAGCTCAGACATTCCAATAGAGAACGATGTACATCCGGATAGTATTAGCGCAAACACTAGAAAAGAAGGGAGAAACTTCTCCAATAGTGGAGAACCCGAAAAAATCAGTCCCTTAACTGAAGTAGCAAACCTCTCTTGGCTAGAGCGAACTTGCTTGAGTGATTGACGAAATGAGAGGTTGAACTCTCTATTTATACACATCAAAGGGTGACTTTTTTCCTGACTGGGCCGACCTAACATTCCCTAACTGCGACGACTTGACTGGGGCAGTTCTGCCCATTGTATGGGGCAAATTGCCCACTGCTTTGGGGCAGTGTACCCACTGGTCTGACTTCTCTTGGGGGAATACAAAAAAATTACATTTAATAAATCTTTTCTTTGTGATTTCACCCGTAGGTTTAGATTGACTGTTTTACATGATCAAATGCATTGACATCTTGTCCCATTGGAGGTACCTTAACAAGATGAAATACAATAAGAATAACTTCCGAAGTTGTACTGTTTCCTACACTCCCTCTCAACAAGGAAGGTATTCTTCGAACACTGTATTCTAAAATTATTCTTTATTTGGTCGACTTATGAGGTGATGCCCCATGTAGCTACTACTCCAACACTGCCTCTTGGCCATGAAGTATCATCAGCATTATCATACTGAAACACATCTCGATATCATATGTACATCACAGTTATCTCTAACCTCTCTATATCATAAGGAAGGTCTTCCAACACGATCACAGGCAGTCGAGAAGTGTCAACAAATCAATCTTCGTGCATCTGTTCAATCCAGTCCATCGGGGAACATGCACGAGTTCCACGACTCTGCCCTTTCCATAGGTTAGTCACTCGTGCATCAACTCAAGAAGTCTGCACAGTCCATCGTAGAGTCTATCATGCATCAATACAATGTGCTCAGCTCAACCCAGTCCATCGGGTGCCTACATCATCAACACTCCCTTTAGCTAGAGGTATCATCACGTCTGAACACATCTTGTTATCATGAACGGGTCCATTCGAACACAGGGATACACTCCACAAAGGAGAACGCTCCCCAAATGAAACATTCCAGAAATAAGCATGTTCCACAAAGAAACCATCCCACAATGGGACAAGCTCCACTGACAAGTACGTTCCACAAAGGAACCATCCCACAAAGGGACCATATCATATTTTTAAAGAAGATATATGATCTACCTGATGAACTTGGTCATTCTAGACCACAGAGAATTACTTCTCAAGCACTTTATCTGTGGAAGGTGGCAATGATGGGGAAAATCTTTGAAGAGGAGAAGTGATGAGGTGATACGAGGGACAATAGAGGATGCAAAGAGGAAAAATGTCGGAGATGTTGAGTCATCGATCCCATGATTGCAGTCTATGCGATGAAACGACTACTAACAACACCCTACACGAGAGAAAATGTAGAAAATCGCCTTAAATAGTGGTTATGTTGGTTTCGAGCTCCACACTTATTTTGTTTATGTGCTTTTCCATTGTTTTAGTGATCCTGGTTATTCTGCTATAAACATTAACAAGGTCAAGGAAGACTCGAAACCACCATCAACACTGTTCAAGGTGATTTTGTTCATTTTCTCCTGTGTAGCATATTGTTCGTAGTCGTTGCATCTCATTAACTGCAGTCATGAGATCGATGACAGAACATCTCCCGCATTTTTTCCTCTTTCCATTCTCTATTTTCCCCAGTATCACCTCGTCTTTCTTGTATATACTAGCCTGTGAAGGCTAGTGTATCTGGAACATAGATGTTAGCAATATTTCTCTACGCGAAACTGATTTTGACACCACCTCCTACAAAAAAGAATCAAGCAGGCGAATGCGATGATCACTGAAAGAATGGCAAATCACAGAAACAAACTGAGTGTCGAGCTCGTTTAAACCATGATGATAAGAACAATCATTTCCCAACCATAGACAAAGCTATTTGTCTCCCCCGAGCTCAGACCTTCCAATAGAGAACGATGTACATCCGGATAGTATTGGCGCAAACCCTAGAAAAGAAGGGAGAAACTTCTCCAATAATGGAGAACCCGAAAAATTCAATGCCTTAACTGAAGTAGCGAACCTCTCTTGGCTAGAGCGAACTTGCTTGAGTGATTGATGAAATGATAGGTCGAACTCTCTATTTATACACATCAAAGGGTTTCTTTTTTCCTGACTGGACCGGCCTAACATTCCCTAACTGCGTCGACCTGACTGGGGCAGTTCTGCCCATTGTATGGGGCAAATTGCTCACTGCTTTGGGGCAGTTTACCCACTGGTCTGACTTCTCTTGGGGAATACAAAAAATTACATTTAATAAATCTTTTCTTTGTGATTTCACCCCTAGGTTTACATTGATTGTTTTACATGATCAAATGCATTGACATCTTGTCCCATAGGAGGTACCTTAACAAGATGAAATACAATAAGAATAACTTCCAAAGTTGTAGTGTTTCCAACACTCCCTCTCAACAAGGAAGGTATTCTTCGAACACTGTATTCTAATCTTATTCTTTATTTGGTCGACTTATGAGGTGATGCCCCATGCAGCTACTACTCCAACACTGCCTCTTAACCATGGAGGTATCATCAGCATTATCATACTGAAACACATCTTGATATCATATGTACATCACAGTTATCTCTAACCTCTCTATATCATAAGGGAGGTCTTCCAACACAATCACAATTGGTCGAGAAGTGTCAACAAATCAATGTTCGTGCATCTGCTCAATCCGGTCCATCGGGGAACATGCACTAGCTCCGCGACTCTGCCCTCTCCATATGTGAATCCCTCGTGCATCAGTTCAAGAACTCTGCACAGTCCATCGTAGAGTCTATCATGCATCAATACAATGTGCTCAGCTCAACCCAATCCATCGGGTGCCTACATCATTCACACTCCCTCTTAGCTAGAGAGGTATCATCACATCCGAACACATCTTGTTATCATAAGAGGGTCCAGTCCGACACATGGGTACACTCCACAAAGGAGAACGTTCCCCTTATGAATCATCCACAAGTAAGCACGTTCCACAAAGGAACCATCCCACAATGGGAAACGCTCCACAGAGGAGTACGTTCTAGAAAGGAACCATCCCACAAGGGACTCATATCATCTTTTTAAAGAAGATATATGATCTACTTGATGAAGTTGGTCATTCTAGACCGCAGAGGATTACTTGCTCAAGCACTTTGTCTGTGGAAGGTGGCAATGATGGAGAAAATCTTTGAAGAGGAGAAGTGAGATGAGGTGGTACGAGGGACAATAGAGGATGGAAAGAGGAAAAATGCCGGAGATGTTGAGTCATCAATCCCATGACTGCATTCTATGCGATGAAACGACTATGAACAATGCCCTACACGAGATAAAATGTAGAAAATCACTTTAAACTGTGGTTATATTGGTTTCGAGCTCCACACTCATTTTGCTTATGTGCTTTTCCATTCTTTTAGTGATCTCGGTTATGCTGCTATAACATTAACAAGGTCAAGGAAGGCTCGAAACCACCATCAACACTGTTCAAGGTGAGTTTCTTCATTTTCTCCTATGTTGGTTGTTGTTCGTAGTCGTTGCATCACATAGATTGCAGGCATGAGTTCGATGACCCAACATCTCCCACATTTTTCCTCTTTCCATCCTCTATTGTCCCCAGTATTACCTCGTCTCACTTTTATATACTAGCTTGTGAAGGCTATTATTTCTGGAATATAGATGTTAACAATATTTCTCTGCGTGAAACCGATTGTGTTACCACCTTCCACAAAAAATAATCAAGCAGACGAATGCGAGGATCATTGAAAGAATGGTAAATCATAGAAATAAAATGAGTGTCGAGTTCGTTTAAACCATGATGATAAGAACAATCATCTCCCAACCATAGACAAAGCTATTTGTCTCCCCCGAGCTCAGACCTTCCAATAGAGAATGATGTACATCCGAATAGTAGTAGCGCAAACCCTAGAAAACAAGGGAGAAACTCCTCCAATAGTGGAGAACCCCAAAACATCAGTCCGTTAACTAAATTAGTGAACCTCTCTTGGCTAGAGCGAACTTGCTTGAGTGAATGACGAAATGAGAGGTCGAACTCTCTATTTATAGACAACAAAGGGTGATTTTTTTTTTTTCTTTCCCTGATTGGGCCGACCTAACTTTCCCTAATTGCGCCGACCTGACTGGGGCAGTTCTGTCCATTGTATGGGGCAAATTGCCCACTGCTTTGGGGCAATTTACCCACTGGTCCGACTTGTCTTGGGAGAATACAAAAAATTACAATTAATGAATCTTTTGTTTGTGATTTCACCCCTAGGTTTACATTGAGTGTTTTATATGATCAAATACATTGACATATTGTCCCATAGGAGGTACTTTAACAAGATGAAATACAATAAGAATAACTTGCGAAGTTGTACTGTTTCCAACACTCCCTCTCAAGAAGGAAGGTATTCTTCGAACACCTGTATTCTAATCTTATTCCTTATTTGGTCGACCTATGAGGTGATGCCCCATGCAGCTACTACTCCAACACTGCCTCTTGGCCTTGGAGGTATCCTCAGCATTATCATATTGAAACACATCTCGATATCATATTTACATCATAGTTATCTCTAACCTTTCTATATCATAAGGAAGGTCTCCCAACACAATCACAGTTAGTCGAGAAGTGTCAACAAATCAATCTTCGTGCATCTGCTCAATCCAGTCCATCGGAGAACATGCACTAGCTCCATGACTTTGCCCTCTCCATAGGTGAGTCACTCGTGCATCAGCTCAAGAACTCTGCACAGTCCATCGTAGAATCTATCATGCATCAATACAATGTGCTCAGCTCAACCCAATCCATCGGGTGCCTCCATCATCAACACTCCGTCTTAGCTAGAGAGGTATCATCACGTCGGAACACATCTTGTTATGATAAGAGGGTCCATTCCAACACAGGGATACACTCCACAAAGGAGAATGTTCCCCAAATGAACCATCCACAAATAAGCACTTTCCACAAAGAAACCATCGACAATAGAACACGCTCCACAGAGGAGTACGTTTCACAAAGGGACCAAATCATCTTTTTAAAGAAGATATATGATCTACTTGATGAACTTGGTCATTCTAGACCACAGAGGATTACTTGCTCAAGCACTTTATCTGTGGAAGGTGGCAATGATGGATAAAATATTTGAAGAGGAGAGGTGAGATGAGGTGATACGAGGGACAATAGAGGATGGAAAGAGGAAAAATGTCGGAGATGTTGAGTCATCAATCCCATGACTGCATTCTATGCGATGAAACGACTACGAACAACGCCCTACACGAGATAAAATGTAGAAAATCACCTTAAATAGTGGTTATGTTGGTTTCGAGCTCCACACTCATTTTGCTTATGTGCTTTTCCATTCTTTTAGTGATCCCGGTTATGCTGCTATAACATTAACAAGGTCAAGGAAGGCTCGAAACCACCATCAACACTGTTCAAGGTGAGTTTCTTCATTTTCTCCTATGTTGGTTGTTGTTCGTAGTCGTTGCATCACATAGACTGCAGGCATGAGTTCGATGACCCAACATCTCCCACATTTTTCCTCTTTCCATCCTCTATTGTCCCCAGTATTACCTCGTCTCACTTTTATATACTAGCTTGTGAAGGCTATTATTTCTGGAATATAGATGTTAGCAATATTTCTCTGCGTGAAACCGATTGTGTTACCACCTTCCACAAAAAATAATCAAGCAGACGAATGCGAGGATCATTGAAAGAATGGTAAATCATAGAAATAAAATGAGTGTCGAGTTCGTTTAAACCATGATGATAAGAACAATCATCTCCCAACCATAGACAAAGCTATTTGTCTCCCCCGAGCTCAGACCTTCCAATAGAGAATGATGTACATCCGAATAGTAGTAGCGCAAACCCTAGAAAACAAGGGAGAAACTCCTCCAATAGTGGAGAACCCCAAAACATCAGTCCGTTAACTAAATTAGTGAACCTCTCTTGGCTAGAGCGAACTTGCTTGAGTGAATGACGAAATGAGAGGTCGAACTCTCTATTTATAGACAACAAAGGGTGATTTTTTTTTTTTCTTTCCCTGATTGGGCCGACCTAACTTTCCCTAATTGCGCCGACCTGACTGGGGCAGTTCTGTCCATTGTATGGGGCAAATTGCCCACTGCTTTGGGGCAATTTACCCACTGGTCCGACTTGTCTTGGGAGAATACAAAAAATTACAATTAATGAATCTTTTGTTTGTGATTTCACCCCTAGGTTTACATTGAGTGTTTTATATGATCAAATACATTGACATATTGTCCCATAGGAGGTACTTTAACAAGATGAAATACAATAAGAATAACTTGCGAAGTTGTACTGTTTCCAACACTCCCTCTCAAGAAGGAAGGTATTCTTCGAACACCTGTATTCTAATCTTATTCCTTATTTGGTCGACCTATGAGGTGATGCCCCATGCAGCTACTACTCCAACACTGCCTCTTGGCCTTGGAGGTATCCTCAGCATTATCATATTGAAACACATCTCGATATCATATTTACATCATAGTTATCTCTAACCTTTCTATATCATAAGGAAGGTCTCCCAACACAATCACAGTTAGTCGAGAAGTGTCAACAAATCAATCTTCGTGCATCTGCTCAATCCAGTCCATCGGGGAACATGCACTAGCTCCATGACTTTGCCCTCTCCATAGGTGAGTCACTCGTGCATCAGCTCAAGAACTCTGTACAGTCCATCGTAGAGTCTATCATGCATCAATACAATGTGCTCAGCTCAACCCAATCCATCGGGTGCCTCCATCATCAACACTCCGTCTTAGCTAGAGAGGTATCATCACGTCGGAACACAACTTGTTATGATAAGAGGGTCCATTCCAACACAGGGATACACTCCACAAAGGAGAATGTTCCCCAAATGAACCATCCACAAATAAGCACTTTCCACAAAGAAACCATCGACAATGGAACACGCTCCACAGAGGAGTACGTTTCACAAAGGGACCAAATCATCTTTTTAAAGAAGATATATGATCTACTTGATGAACTTGGTCATTCTAGACCACAGAGGATTACTTGCTCAAGCACTTTATCTGTGGAAGGTGGCAATGATGGATAAAATCTTTGAAGAGGAGAGGTGAGATGAGGTGATACGAGGGACAATAGAGGATGGAAAGAGGAAAAATGCCGGAGATGTTGAGTCATCAATCCCATGACTGCATTCTATGCGATGAAACGACTACGAACAACGCCCTACACGAGATAAAATGTAGAAAATCACCTTAAATAGTGGTTATGTTGGTTTCGAGCTCCACACTCATTTTGCTTATGTGCTTTTCCATTCTTTTAGTGATCCCGGTTATGCTGCTATAACATTAACAAGGTCAAGGAAGGCTCGAAACCACCATCAACACTGTTCAAGGTGAGTTTCTTCATTTTCTCTTGTGTAGGGTGTTGTCCATAGTCGTTGCATCACATAGACTGCAGTCATGAAATCGATGACTCAACATCTCCCACATTTTTCCTCTTTCTATCCTCTATTGTCTCCAGTATCACCTCGTCTCATTTGTATATACTAGCCTGTGAAGGCTAGTATATCTGGAACATAGATATTAGCAATATTTCTCTACGCGAAACTGATTGTGACACCACCTCCTACAAAAAATAAACAAGCAGGCGAATGCGAGGATGACTGAAAGAATGGCAAATCATGGAAACAAAATGAGTGTCGAGCTTGTTTAAACCATGATGATAAAAACAATCATCTCCCAACCATAGACAAAGCTATTTGTCTCCTCCGAGCTCAAACCTTCCAATAGAGAACGATGTACATACGGATAATAGTAGCGCAAACGCTAGAAAACAAGGGAGAGACTTCTCCAATAGTGGAGAACCCCAAAAAATCAGTCCATTAACTGAATTAGCGAACCTCTCTTGGCTAGAGTGAACTTGCTTGAGTGAATGACGAAATGAGAGGTCGAACTCTCTATTTATACGTATCAAAGGGTGACTTTTTTCCTGACTGGGCCGACCTAACTTTCCCGAACTGCGCCGACCTGACTGGGGCAGTTCTGCCCATTGTATGGGGCAAATTGCCCACTGCTTTAGGGCAGTTTACCCACTGGTCCGACTTGTCTTGGGGGAATACAAAAAATTACAATTAATAAATCTTTTCTTTGTGATTTCACCCCTAGGTTTACATTGAGTGGTTTATATGATCAAATATATTGACATCTTGTCCCATAGGAGGTATTTTAGCAAGATGAAATACAATAAGAATAACTTTCGAAGTTGTACTGTTTCCAACACTCCCTCACAACAAGGAAGGTATTCTTCGAACACTGTATTCTAATCTTATTCTTTATTTGGTCGACCTATGAGGTGATGCCCCATGCAGCCACTACTCCAACACTGCCTCTTGGCCATGGAGGTATCGTCAGCATTATCATACTGAAGCATATCCGTTGTATTTCGTTTGAATCTATTTTGTTGTAGGTCTTATTGTGTGTATTCTTAACTTGGGATCGTTTCAAGCGAGGCACACTTATCGATGTGGTAGTTAGCACACTCAAGACAGTTTGATATCTTTTAAAGAGTCGCACTTGTTAAGGTAGATGGTTCTGTATGTTAGATGTAGTGATCGCCTTGGAGGAGGGCGTTATGCTTTTGGAGGTTGGGGACAAAGCATTATTGACATGGGAGCCACCTTGCATGTTTGTGGAGGAGGCACTGTTGAACATAGGAGCCCTTGGTTGGAGTGTGCACCATATTAGAGGAGGAGCATTTGACATGTGGATAGCTAACTTGGAAAACTTAGCTCCTAGTGGGGTTGACAAATCCTAGGGTGACATGTGGAGGGCTCGCTTCGAGGGGAAGTCTTCGTGATGCTTTGATTGTTGACTTCGCCAAAGGTTGCTTGTGGACTTAGTTCCATGTTCAATTGTTGGCCTACCCCCCCAAGAACTATCCTGCAAGGGAAAACCATTGTGTAGTAGGGAATAATTCATTGGACTGCGAAATAATGGTATTTTGTGGAAAAATAACAACACTCACCCATCCTTTGCCCTGCATTTGTGATATCCAAGGTATCTTCTCTACTCTACCTTCTTGGACTCAAAACTCTAGTTAGTTACTGCACAATGAAAATTTAGATAGTTTGAGCATGAGAACACTAATGAACCAAAGATGGAATTAAATAGCAAATAGGTGGGATGACAAATTAACCATACATACCTCCTTTCCGTTGGCCATCGCTAGCTCCTATGGAATCATCGTACACCAATCGACATTGTAGCGGTGATATCCCTGAACAATATAAAGATTAGAACCCCAATATAGTTTAATTATGAAAGTTGTAGAAAGCATTTGAATCTTACACCCATTGACAACAACATAGTACCATGTAACAATGGCAGAAGGATAAGTCATTGTGTGGACAACAGATATTTCATTGGGTTACATGAAAACATTATTTTGTAGGGGAAAAAGACGACTCGCCCATCCTGTACTCTACATTTGTGCTGTGCAAGGCATCTTCACCACTCGACCCTCTTGGACTATACAACTGAAGTCACCCTCTACACAAAGGAGATCAATTTAGTTGAGTATGAAACCGCAAACAAAACATAGAATAAATTAAATAACAAGCGAATGGATTGATGAATCTACCATACATGCCTCCTTGCCCCTGGCCATTTCCCAGTACTATGCAATCATTATACATAAAAAAATATAATTGAAATGGAGTAGGTATAAGGTAAGATGACTCACCAATAAGAGAAAATACAGGAAGGGAAAAAGTAAAAGGAAGAAGATGTTGCACATCAACTCTCTTCTTGAGGAATCCAGTCATTGACAAGGTTACCAAATGAGGCTACCAAGAAGAGAAAATAAAATGGGAAGGGTTGACGGGAAGTCCCCCTTGCTGTCCTAACAATATGGCACACAAGAATTAGCGTGACGCATCATTCCACCATAAGGAGAAAGGAGAGAAAGTACTCACCACTCTTTTTTATGGTAAAATCAAGAAAAGCTAGAAGAAAGAACGAGAGCAACAAATGAATACGGAAGGGCAACATAACTAGGATTATTAAAAGAATGGAAAAGCACAGCAACAAAATGAGTGTGGAGCTCGTTTAACCATGATGATAAGAACAATCGTCTCCCAACCATAGACAAAGCTATTTGTCTCCTTCGAGCTTACACCTTCGAGTAAAGAACGATGTACATGTGGATAGTAGTAGCGCAAACCCAAGAAAACAAGAGAGAAACTTCTCCAATAGTGGAGAACCCCAAAAATTAAGTCTCTTAGCTGCAGTAGCGAACCTCTCTTGGCTAGAGCGCACTTGCTTGAGTGAATGACCAAATGAGAGGTCGAGCTCTCTATTTATACACATCAAAGGGTGATTTTTCCCTGACTGGGCCGACCTAACTTTCCCTAACTCGACTGACATGACTGGGGCAGTTCTGCCCATCGTTTGGGGCAATTTGCCCATTGTTTTGGGGCAGTTTTCCCACTGGGCCGACTTGCCTTGGGGGAATACAAAAAATTACATTTAGCAAATCCTATCTTTGTGATTTCACCCCAAGGTTTACATTGATTCTTTCAACTGTTTTACATGATCAAATACATTGACATCTTGTCCCATAGGAGGTACAATAACAAGATGAAATACAATAAGAATAACTTCTGAAGTTGCATTATTTCCAACACTCCGTCTCAACATGGAAGGTATTCTTCGAACACTGTATTCTAATCTTATTCTTTCTTTGGTCGACCTATGAGGTGATGTCCCACGCAGCTACTACTCCAACACTCCCTCTTGCCCATGGAGGTATCATCAGTATTATCATACTGAAAAACATGTCGATAGCATTTGTACATCATAGTTATCCCGAACCTCTCTATATCATAAGGAAGGTCTTCCAACACAATCTCAGTCAGTCGAGAAGTGTCAACCAATCAATCTTCGTGCATCTGCTCAATCCAGTCCATCGGAGAACATGCACTAGCTCCACGACTCTGCTCTATCCATAGGTGAGTCACTAGTGCCTCAGATCAAGAAGTCTGCACAGTCCATCGGAGAGTCTATCATGCATCAATACAATGTGCTCAGCTCAACCCAGTCCATCGGGTGTCTACTTCATCAACACTCCCTCTTAGCTAGAGAGGTATCATCACGTCGGAACACATCTTGTTATCATAAGAGGGTCCATTCGAACACAAGGATACAGTCCACAAAGGAGAACGTTCCTCAAATGAACCATCCACAAATAAGGACGTTCCACAAATTGCCACCTTCCCCAGATAAAGTGCATGAAGAAGTAATCCTCTGTGGTCCAAAATGACCAAGTTGATCAGGTAGATCAGATATGACATGGATTCATTTGATGAAGAATAAGTATCAAACATTTCGTAAGTTTAAAGAACTCAAGTCCTTGGCTGAAAACTGCAAAGGGAAGAAGTTCAAAGCACTTCGTTTAAATAAAGGCGGAAGAAAATTGGCATTCAGGAAATCCCTCTCCTCGCAAAGAGGGAGTGTTAGTTTTTTATTGCTTCGAAAGTGTTTCACCTATCTAGGGAAGCAATTGAAGTGAAGTAGAGGGCTTGCGGTTGCCTATCCCATCCGTTGTATTTCGTTTGAATTACTTTTGTTGTAGATCTTACTGTGTATATGCTTAACTTGGGATCGTTTCAACTGAGGCACACTTGTCGATGTGGTAGTTAGCACACTCGAGACAGTTTGATATCTTTTAAAGAGTCGCACTTGTTAAGGTAGATGGGTCCTTATGTCAGATGTAGTGATCGCCTTGGAGGAGGGCGTTATGCTCTTGGAGGTTGGGCACAAAGCAGTATCGGCACATTATATAAATTTAATGAACTAAATGTAATTGCTTTAGGAAGAATATTATATCGAACTAAACCCTGACATAATAATTGATTGAGTTTGTCCCTATCCCATAAGCTGTTACTTGCAATATTCTCCTTTGTAGGTATGGGCTCCCACAAGATCCTCGAATGAGCAACCCTCTTGGCCCATTGACGGAATACCTGCCAATCATCACCTCACAACATGCAACCAACAAATTTGTTAAACCGAAACATCATCATGTCATATAAATAGCGACACGTGCTAATTGTTGTATGTCATCATTCTAGTGATTCTTGTAATGGTAAGCATATTTCTAAACCAATAATTATTAGCAATAAAAAAACATACAACATATCTCCACCAGATTTTGCTTTATAAAGATTGATGCTATTTTCTATTTTATTTGCTCTTGCTTGTAAAAACACACCGTCTGCCGTATATACATAATAAAGCATTAGAATTGTAATACAAGCTAAACTAGGGAGTTGAAGGAAAAAACCATTCCAGCTATACTTCATGCTATATCTCAAATAATATAAATTTTCTGAACAAAGTAAGCATATTTCTAAACCAATAACTATTAGTAATCTAAAACATACCTCCATTAGATTATGATTCAGAAAGATTGAGGCCATTTTCTATTTTAATTGCTCTTTCTTGTCAAAACACGCCATCTGCAGTAGATACATAATAAAGCATTAGAATTGTAATACAGGTTAAACCAGAGAGTTCAAGGCAAGAACCATTCCATCTATACTTCATGCTATATCTCAGATAATTTAAATTTTCTGCACGAAGTAAGCATATTTCTAAACCAATAACTATTAGTAATAGAAAACATACCTCCATTAGATTTTGATTTATAAAGATCGAGGCCATTTTCTATTTTATTTGCTCTTGCTTGTCAAAGCACGCCATGTGCAGTAGATACATAATAAAGCATTAGAATTGTAAGCTGAACTAGAGAGTTGAAGGTAAGAACCATTCCATCTATACTTCATGCTATATCTCGAATAATATAAATTTTCAAAACAAAACATACTTCTCTTAGGAAGAATACAATTAGTTTTTTCATAGGGAAATCATACAATACAAATTTTGTAATCTAAATGTTGAATGGTGTTTTGTTTCTTTCATGTTTGATGAAGGGTCTTCACTAGAGATATAACCAATGTTTTGGTCGAAGAGGTTGGATTTGGTGGTCTCTATAGATTGCAATCACATCAAGTGAAGCATGGTGCTCTAGAGCATAGTAGTGAGGTCTTTGGCAAAGGCGATTTGGGCACTTACACTATGGAGCACTTCCTCTCTTGAGGAAAATGATGTAGAAAAATGTAACTCGAGAGGTCCTTTTCATGTTTTGATGTCTGTCACGGGGGGACAAAAGTTATGTTTCCTAGATGTACTTTTTCAATGTAATGAGACTTTATATTATTAAAGTGACTTTTGTACTTTATGAACTTAACGTCTATTTAAGTTGTGGGACACTAAAGTGCATTTAATTATTATTGTATTTATTAATGTGCATTAAAAGTGAACTCTTACTTATGAGATCAAATCCTTACCATTAGAAAAGGTAGTTAGGAAGTTAGGGTTAGTTTGGGAAGAAATGAAGTATAAAGGTGAACCTAGGGAAAGGAAAAAGACATCAAGGCAGAGAAAGAGTAGAGAAGAAATCTGTGTTTGATTTATGAGTGAAGAAAGAGCATTTTCCAAGGCAAATCAGTGGCACGATTTCCAAGAGGACTTGCTGTAGAGGAAGAATTCATACAACCGTTAATACATTGTCCATACAGTAGTTTATTGGCACGGATTTTAAGGTTGCAAGTAAGTGCACAGACTTTGAGGTGACAGCAGCATTCCATACAGATTGTATACTGCCCAAAATTGGCACAAATTTCAAGGAGAATACAATCGGCAATTCTCAGAGTCTGTAAACTACAGTTTGGCACATGTGGGTTAAGTTATATGTTGGCACATGTGGGTTTATTCTCCAAGTATTTGTTGGTTTCAGAGATAAGTTCTGTGTTCATTGCATTTATAATTTGTATAGTGGAAAAGAGAAATTTTTGAGTTGTATGAAATTTCTGTGTATTGCTCTTTATTTGTAAAAGATATCTTTCTCTGGGTTTTACCCTGTTGGGGTTTTCCCCTCGGTGTTGCCCTAAAAACTAAGTTACTAGGATATAGATACAGATTCGCCAGATTTTTTAATACCCAGGATCCGGATACGGCGGGGAAACGACAAGTATAAAAAAATTTCAAAATTTTATATAATAAATAAAAATATAGAGTGAAGAATCAAACTATTCATGAAACTCAAGAGTAGAACTATAAGTTATTGCCAAAAAAAAAGAGTTCATGTACCATAACTAATAATTTGATGAGTTGTAACCATGATTGATATTGATACTAGTGTTTTTGTGAGCCATTTCAGCATGAATGTGAAGCAGGTCATACTAGTGTTTTTGTGAGCCACATCCACATATCTCTATCTGCAAGGAATAAAGTGGTTTTCATGAAGGCTATGGCAAGACTACATAACAGTGTAGGTGAAGTGAGCAACAACATAACACGTAAAGATAGATCAGCCCTTGACAGCAGACCTTGACCATAAAGATAAATCAAATAAAAACACTGAGAGCAGAACTTGATATTGATATATCAGAGTTCAAGAGAAAATCTTAACATAAGGATAGATCAGACCTTGAGCAGGAATGGGTTTTACACTTTTAGCCATTACTTGTGGGGTCTTTTAAGTTTTTCATTAAAAAACAATTTTTTGGGGTGATCAATGGGTCATAGAAATACTGGAAGTTTCAAGATCCGTTTGAAAATTTCAGGAAATGTTTGATTTTTCATAGGATCTGTTTCATAGGACCAGGATACGTTTCCATGATGGATCCTAGGCTGATCCGATCCGGATACGTATCGGATGCGTAGATTCTTGACATTGCGGTGGTGGATCCGGTAACACAGCCTAAAACTGAAGTGTTCATATTTCTAATAGTCGCTGGGTATTTGTTTTTGTTTGGTGTTATTATTCAAGTTAAAAATCAAAGTTTGATCAGTTAACTCAGAAAATGATAAACCCTAGTTATGTTGAATGTTTGATTAAATGTGTCAATGAAGAATTTGCTATTTTAATCAAAATTTCTTCAAATGGTGTAGGGATGGTTGGAATTCAAGATCAAGAAGGAAGGAGTATCCTAGGGATCTACTCATTGAAAGCACGCCAAGGTTGCTTTCACGAGCAATGAGCAAGGGTTGAGAGGCATCCTTGAGCCGATCCATTTGCATGTACGTAGACCTATGTTGTCCTCTTTAGGGAAAGACTATATATATTGTATCACTTTGATTGTTGATTTCTCATAGAAGACTTGCAGTTAATTTATTTAGATTAATGATGGAGTATTAGTGACCTAGAGGAGTGCAGACTAGTATTCTCTTTCTCGGTCTACTCTTGTACTTGATCTCTCTCTTTGTCTTGAAGCCGTGTGGGTTTCTTGGTCTTCTTTGAGTATCTTGGAGCATCTAGGAGGTCCAAGGTCAGGGTCTTGTGATAAAACCCTAGAGTACATTTGGTGGAGAACATGAAGAGAAGTGAACATCTTGCTTTGGAGGACTCCCTCGAGTAATTCTTGCATGTTGGGGCTCCTTGGCTGACCTAGGGTTTTCATTGGATCCCTAACTAGAGAAGGTTATGGCATGTACACGTACTTCATCCATAGCTTATCAATGAAGTTTTTAACTATCCAAAGTTTTTGTGATTTCCAGATTTTATATTTAGCCATATATTCTCTCGATGTATGTTATTTACAACGATATTTGCTTCGCTGATTTTACGTAAGTAAAATGACAATTTGTTGATTGATTTGACGTCATCATTGAGGAATTTAAAGGTTGTTTTTTTGCTGCTATATCCGTTGTTTTACTCTTGTCAAAGTGAATCTTCGAATCTAGTTTCTGTGGGATAAAATGCCCTAGAGGGCTTAAACTTATCCACGTAGTTTGCAATCTTTTATGCTTGGATTGCCTAGAAGACTAGGTCTTTAGATAGTGAAATATTGTTTCCTTTCCACTGTTGTTTTATATTCTATTTGAGAACAACGCTAAGGCTTTAATTTCCACGGTAAAGCTCCGAGAAACCTTTAGGAACAGAGGATAAGTGTTTCATTTCACTAAAATACAATGTTTTGAAGGTTGTTTTGCTGCTGCTATATCCACTGTTTTACCGTTGTCAAAGTGAATATTTGGATATGGTTTGTGCAAGATAAAATGCCCTTAAGGGCTTAAACTTATCTGCATAGTTTGCACTCTTTTTTGCAAGGATTGCCTAGAAGAGTAGGCCGTTAGAGAGTGAAATATTGTTTCCTTCCCGATGTTGTTTTATACGCCATTTCATAACATCCCTAAGGCTGGAATTGACATGGTAAAGATTTGGGAAATCTCTAGGAACAGAGGTGAAGTTTTTCGTTTCACAAGGCCTAGAGTTAATTTATGACGATAAAGGATGATGTGTTAGTGATATCTCTCTCTCTCGGTTTACACTTGTACTTGATATCTCCCTTTGTCTTGGAATCACGTGTGTTTCTTTGTCTCTTTTGTGTGTCTTGGAGCACCTTGGAAGTCCAAGGTTAGGATTCACCCACTAGAGGTTTGAGATTAGGTTTTGGTGATAAAAACCCTAGAGTACGTTTGGTGGAGAAATGGAAGAGAAGTGGCATCTCGCTTTGGAGTGTTAGAGATAGATGTGTTTCTCGGGATGTCCTTCATGTTCAAATGCCTAGCATGGAGGTGCATTTTCAGCATAGGCATCAAAATGGGGTAGAGGGTGAGATTCACTCTAAAGTGTCATGAATCCAACGGTGGATGCATGCATACCTTTCAGGGTGATTTGCATTACGCATGCAACCTTTTTAATTAAAAAGCATGCAAAAGTTTGATTTTTGCATGCACTCGTATTAGGGTTTCAGTAACCCTAATCAGTTAGTGAGTGGATATAAGGAGGCTAGGGGTCACCGGAAAGAGTTACTCGATATTTTCTTCAGAGAGTGAGGAGATTCAGAGTGAGGGCACACTTGTGCAATCAAAGGGTGCATTCGTGAGACGAGGGGATATCTTCAGAGAGAGAGAGTGAGTGGATCCGAGAGGGATCAGTACCAGTTTGATTCGAGGCACTGAGTAGCCATTTGAGTGTGCAGTGAGGCTATATGCACAGAGGGAGATAAGAGATTGAGCTAGCACGACTTCATAGAAGAGATGGGCGCACTTCTCTGTGGGGACATTCTTCTTAAGGCTAGGACGGCCGAAAGAAGTAGAGAGGTTCGTCTTCAGTGATTGAGGACCAAATCATATCTCGCCAGAGATTGACAGAGATCATTCTTCCAGAGATTGGTTGAAGTTGGGATCAGAGATCTGTTAGTACAGAGCAGTTGGTTCATGTCCCTAGAGAAGCAGTTGCAACTGCATGCAGATCTAGGGTTTGTCCCTTCAGGTTTCTTTACCCATATATATATCTGATTGTACTTCTCTTATTCTATGCTCTAGCTCGAGATTGAAGAAAGCCCTCAGCAGCTGGTTTTCCCCATTGGGGTTTCCAGGATATATTGTTGTCCATTGTGTGATTGCTGCAGTTGTTGTTGATAAGTATATTCCATGTGCTTTGTTCTTTAAGTATTTTGCTTTAATTATTTCTTTTCTGCCTTTGAGAAGTGGGTTTGTTATGCATGAGGCTTGTGATGAACCGAGGCCAATTTGGTGTTGAGTTTCCAGAGCGATTAGTGACCTCTCGAAAATTATCATGGAGGAATCCCTGGAGTAATTCTTTCATGTTGGGGCTCGTTGGGTGGACCTAGGATTTTCATTGTATTCCCAACTACAGAAAGTTATGGCATGCACGTGTACTTGATCCATAGCTTATCAATAAAGTTTTCAATTGTCCAAAACTTTTGTGATCTTAGCCATGTATGCTCTTCATGTATTGTTATTTACAACTATATTTGTCTCTGTAATTTTTTGTACATAAATTGACAATTTGTTGAGTGATTTGACATCATTGTTGAGGAACTTAAAAGTTTTTTTTTCTACTGCTATATCCACTATTTTACTACTATGAAAGTGAATTTTCAGATTTGTTTTGTGGGATAAAATTCCCTAAAGGGAAGGAACCTATCCACGTAGTTTGCAATTTCTTTTTTCTGTTTGGATTGCCTAGAGTAATAGTTCGTTAAAGAGTGAAGTAGTGTTGTCTTTCCACTATTGTCTTATACTCTATTTCGAAGGCTGAAATTTTGAGGGTAAAGCTCCGAGAAACCTCTAGGAACAATGTCTATATTTTTTGTTTCACAATAAAAACTCCTATTCATAAAAGCTTCAATAAATCGAAATTATATTACTTTCATTGATGATTCCTCTCACATGACATGGATTCATTTGATGAAGAATAAGTATCAAAAGTTCCATAAGTTTAGAGAACTCAAGGCCTTGGCTGAAAACCGCAAAGGGAAGAAGATCAAAGCACTTCGCTTCTAAGTTGCCAGGAAATTTCGGTATGGGGACGGGGATGAGGACGCCACTTTTTGAAACATGGTACTTGGGTACGTCGAGGGTACTGTGTGTGTGTGTGCATATATATATATATATATGTGTGTGTGTGTGTGTGTGTGTGTGTGTGTGTCACAATCACATCATATTTCAGATTTCTCCATAAATTATGAATCATGATTTATAATTCTAATTTCAATGATTCATTGAACAATGAACATTGAAATTGAAAATTTGAAACATAAAATTTGATAAATCATAGACTCAATAGATATCAATTGGAATACTGGAAGTTACCTAAAATTTAATAAATCATTGTACCAAGCAGTTGTAACAAACAATCAAACTCAGACCAGAAAGTACACTTGAAATCTTATTTTAAACAGCTATTTGTATTGCTGTTACAGGAAATAAAAATTTGCAAATATATTCTTGGATTGATGTGAGTGTATTTCTCACTATTAAATACATTAGTATACTTTTTATGTGCACATTTGGTAGTCAAATTATGTACTATGAGTGTTGAACATAAAACCATAAAAACATTCATTGTAAATCAATGCAAAATGAGTTTACCAGATATGGACAATATTCAGTGGAATTTGAACAGTATTGCAAAGTGTTTGACATAAGTCTTGAACCAGACTCCATACGCAGTTAGCGAATTATTAGTTTAGGTTTGGTTGGGGGTCATTACATTTTCCCCTGCGGATTGCATTTTATTGAGTCGGTCTTACCCTTGGAGTACCCAAACATGGGGTACGGAGTACCCAGACATGGTACAAGGTACAATTTTGCTTATAAGTACCCCTTTTTTTATAATGGCGTCTCAGGTACGTGGAGCCAGTATGGGGTACGTCAGGGTACGTACCTTAGGTGTACCAAAGTACTCGATACGGGTATGTGTACCCTACCCGTGGGTACGCGTACCCTGGCAACTTAGCTTTGTTTAGATAAAGGGGGAAGAAAATTGGCGTTCATGAGCAACAATGAGCCTCCAAAGCCTTCACAAGATCTTATTCAACAAATAGCATCAAATGCCAAATAATACATGAGCAGAGGTTCAATGCTCCATCCTCGAAAGTGATGGAATGCTCTTGCTTTTATAGCACACGAGGAAGAGGAGGGCGCATCAAGGAGGGAGGGCGAATCCCATGAGGTAAGGAGTGATATATGCCTTGATTGACTGCTAGACTTAAGGGATTAGGAGTGAGGTGGCTACCACATAAGGAAGGCACCCCCACTTTCACATTGTAAACTCCATCCATAACTAAAAGGATGCCACATGATAGAGAAGTCTCCCAAGTAGAGAGGGCGCAACCTCCTCATGATGAAAAATTGCATCTTTGAAATATTGGCTCGATTCTACCCAACTTTGACTTAGATATGCTTTAGTTAAGGTTGACCATCACTTGAGACAACTTTGCCACCTCATCCACATGTTTAAAACATGTTTTTATTTTTATTTTCACGATTTGTCTTTTGTGCATTTCGTAGCACCTTTAGCATTTAAATGTCATTTTGTAGCACTTTTCAGGAAAAAATGCAACAAATGACAATTTAATCGCCCGAAACCTAGGAAAATTGGGTCCTAGGTTAAAGAGGACGTTTTGAGCGTGAAAACGAGCATGCCCACGCCAAATTACACCTCCAAACCATGCTTTTATTACACTTTGAAATTTTCCATTTAAACCATTAAAAAATGGTTTAATTTTACGGCAAAAAGTTATTTTTATCGGAATTGACTCAAACTCCTAGGGGACCTATTACATGTCCATACGACTTATTATTGATGGCTAGCATGTTAAAAATACCTAGAAAGATAGGCTTTAATAACCTCCCTAGGCTCGACCACCATGGAAAATACTCCAGGTTTGGAGGTGTGAGTGAAAAACTCAGGAATTATACGCCATTGAAACGCAACGCATAATTCCTAAGGAAAAAACACTCTAGAGTATCCCCTTGATAGTTAAACCTAAGGTAGGCCAAGCCTTTTACAAAAGTATCATGCTTAGACCAACTTATTACAATTCCCCCATGGGGGTCTGGACATGCAAATTTTACAAAGGGCCAAAAATTTGGCCTAATGAACTTCTGAACTCTGGCAATGAACAAGGTGGGTTGTTCAAGTCTTCTGAGGTTCACAAGGAGTCCACTTAAGCATAACTTAGGTGGTAACAACGCAGATCAAGAGCGCTCTCTGTCGAAGAGTTTTCTTTTTATTGTTTAAATCTCTTGAATCTTGCTTTAAGCGGATCAAGAGTGCTCTCTATCGGAGAGTCTATGTAGAAATTTAAGGAAAATGCACTAAAATATTTCCTCAATCCTTGCTTCACAAAATGAATTAGATCTTTCTGAGTTATCAAAACTGAAATAACTTTAAATGCAAGTACTCAATGAAGCATTTAAAACACTATCTCTGCAATAAATGAACACAGGAAGTTTAGGGCCAATGCCCAGGGCAAAACCCCAGGTGGGGGAAAAACCCAGAGAGAGATCTTCTTTTATTATTCTGGAGCAAAATCAGAATTCTTTTACAAGGAATTTTTAATGTCTTAACTCTGCAAACTCTGAAGGTAAAAAACACTTTTACTTCTGTCTTTTCCTCACAACTGTAAGAACAAAAATAAAAAACAAACTATTCACAGGTGTAGCACAACTCAACAGCTTGGGAACTCGTTTCAAACTGACAGTGATATATCAGCAACAGACAGAAATACAATAGCAGAAACCCAGAGCAAAAATACCTTTCAATCCGTACCTGGATGCCTGCAATCTGGATAGCAGATTTCTGTACGGATTTGTTGCAAGGAAATACCTCAGGATTCATGCCTGAAGCTGCTGCAAATTTCTGTGTGTACCTCGTGCTGTATGGATGCTAAAAAACACTGTACGGACTTGCTGCTACAGCCTGGGAAACTGTGCCCTTTCAGTTTGATAACACCAATGCTCTTAATAAAATGTCTCTCTCTTTTTTTTTCTCTCGCTGTGTGTTTTCTCTTCCTCTAAGCATGTATATGTATATTTTTCCCTTCCAAAACCCTAAGTGAAAACCTAACTGACCCTTTTAATATAAGCGCTGAGATCACTTATCTGAGGGTGGTTATTTAATGCATCCTTTTTAAATAGGATAAATAACTTAAGGAGAAAAATTACATTCACTTAAGTAACTTTATAAAAGTGCTTTTATAAAAGTCACTTTCAAGCTATGTTGCACTGGCTTTGGGGACAGGGGAACGGCGGGGATGGGGGGACGAGTCCCTAGGACGGCTAGAGCGCAACGCAATTTTTCAGGGGACGGCAATAATATATATATATATATTAAAAACTTTTAAAAATTAGAATTCCATAAACATGTGTAGTTGCTTAAGCACAATAGTTTACTTTATAGTATTATGCACATCCCTTACACTTGCTAGTTTTGAAAATACTCAGGCAAATAATTGGCACTTGAACGTGAATAAAATGTAGTTTAGCTTTAGGAAACTTAAGTATAACTATTTTCAATCTGCACAAAGGTCCATGTAGGGTCTATGAGAAGAATGCTCGTCTCTATAACAACTCTTCTTCCTTAAATTTATTGCTTATAATGATTGGGTTAAAAAGCATTCCCTTCACAACAGGTTTTGTAGATTTTTACAACTATGTTGAAAACCACTACAAAACACTTTTGGATATACATGTTTGCAATCTGTAAAGAGATTAGATTCATGTTTTAGATAAAGAAGGAAGGAATTTATTCAAATGTTAAGTACCCAATCTAAGTCATTACTATCCAATTGTTTTCACAGTGCTTGAGGTTGGGATGGGGAAAGAGTTGGGCTTGAATAACTCATGGACACCTATGTAAAATATGTAAAAGCTAAGATGACCCTAAAAATGAGAAGAACAAGAGCAATACCCAAAAGGATCAAACCTTTGAGTTGTTGCATTTCTTAGTTTGTTGACATGGAGGCTTTGCTGCTTGTAATGATGTTGCTAAAAAGACAATAGTTAAATCACTAGAAACCCAAATCAAAATCCATCATACACAACTCATATTTTGAGCTACAACTTGCATAGATTTAGATTTAGAATAATACAAAAAATATGGATGGGATAAATGATCATATTGTCCATTCATCAATGTCCATTGTCAGAATTGAAGATACATGACCAAAACATTTCCAAAATCTACCCGAGACATCTCTGAAATCTACTTGGAATGTCTCCAAATCTACCCGGAAATATGTTGGGGACGTTTTGGGTACGACCAACAAGTCCCCAAGTCCCTAATGAAGTCCCCAAAAGATTAGGGAAGTTTCCTAAGGGTCCCCAAGTCCCCGAAATGCGGGGACAGGGCTTTTTTTGGGGGGACGGGTTCCCATGCAACATAGCTTTCAAGTTATAACATGCTAGGAAAAAGACACTTTATTCCCCCCCCCCATGACAAACACAAAACATGGGTGGACATTTCTCATTAAATTTTAACACTCCCTCTTAATGAGGGATGTCCTACTGCCATTACCAGGATCATTCCTGGATTCCATGCTGCTTGGAGTAGCTGTTGCTTCTTTGCCTGGAATCTGATCAGGATTGATGGATCCGATGCTTGAAGCATCTTCTGACTGGCAGATCTCATACCAAGTTAACTCTTTGCTAGCACTAGATTTCAGATCTGAGGATTGTTTACAGGGTGCACCTTCAATCCTTTGAGCATGTTTCTCTCCCTCTGAGTCTGATAACCAACCAGACTTACCTACAATAGTAAGGCCACGTACTATGTATAGGTTTTCTCTCCTATCTCCTAGAAGTACTGCCTCATCTTTAGCCTTCCTATCAATGAACACATGTCCCTTCTGGAACATTACTGTGTATCCATCATCTTCCAAATCTGCTACTGAGAGTACATTAACTCTTAGACTTGGAGTGTACAAGACTCCATTTACTTCAAGAGTCTTACCTAGATCAAGTTGGAATTTAACTGTTCCAACTCCTTTCACTTCATGAGTCCCATTCACAACACATCCAGAACTAATTTCTTTCAGATACTGAAATGAATCCAGTATTCCATTCATATGATTAGTGGCTCCACTATCAACTATCCAGGTTCTGTCAAATTCATAGCTATTGCTAATGCCACAAGAAACAATAGAAACTAAAGCAAATTCCTTTTCAAAATCAAAATTTGCCACATCAGCAGTGGCTGCAACTTGCTTCTCAGTCTTAGTAGTCTTCTTCTTCTTATGAGGACACTGTGCTGCATAGTGGCCATATTCATTACATGCAAAGCAACGAACTTTACTGATGTCAACCTTGGGATTCTTCTTCTTCTTATTCCCCTTTGCAACAAGGGCAACATTCTCTTGACTGGTTCCTTCTGCTTCTTCTTCCATCTCTCCCATTCGGATTTCTTCTTGAGTGAAGTCATCCCACAATCTGCTCCAATCAGGGAGCTTCTCTCGTCCCAGAATGCATTTCACAAATACTGACCATTCTTTGGAGAAGCCCTTCAAGGCAATCCTAACAAGTTCTGGATCTGATACAACCTCTCCTACAACAGACAACTCATCTTTAACCTTAGATAACCGAGTAAGATAAGAAACAACATTCTCACCTTTACTCATCTTTATGACATGAAGTTTGTCTTTGAGAGCCATCTTTCGGTTCTCGTTCTTTGCCTCATACAGATTTTAAGTGTCTCTCACATCTCATGAGCAGTCCTTTTCTCTGCCAAATTAGGAATGAGAGCATCCCTCACACCGTCTAAAATGATTCTTTGAGCTCTGGCTTCCTTCACCTCGTACACATCCAAAGCAATGGGATCTACTGGTGGTACTGAAGCAGTGCTGACAAATGACCAAATCTTGTTCTCTTTGAGAACAGCAGTGAACCTCACCTTCCATTGAAGAAAGTTGGAAATACCGTCCAATCTGTCCTCATACCTGATGGAAGCAGCCATTTAAATAGTCTAGACAAAGAAAGCAATCAGATTTCCCCTTACTGTCTTGAAACCCCAACAACAAAAATAAACTGGCCAACTGTTCTTCACCTCTTCAGGAACCTACAAGGTTCAGAAATTTACAGAGCCTAGCTCTGATACCATGTAGAAATTTAAGGAAAATGCACTAAAATATTTCCTCAATCCTTGCTTCACAAAATGACTTAGATTTTTCTGAGTTATCAAAACTGAAATAACTTTAAATGCAAGTACTCGGTGAAGCATTTAAAACACTATCTCTGCAATAAATGAACATAGGAAGTTTAGGGCCAATGCCCAGGGCAAAACCCCAAGTGGGGGAAAAACCCAGAGAGATCTTCTTTTATTATTCTGGAGCAAAATCAGAATTCTTCTACAAGGAATTTTTAGTGTCTTAACTCTGCAAACTCTGAAGGTAAAAAACACTTTTACTTCTGTCTTTTCCTCACAACTGTAAGAACAAAAATAAAAAACAAACTGTTCACAAGTGTAGCACAACTCAGCAGCCTGGGAACTCGTGCCAAACTGACAGTGATATATCAGCAACAGACAGAAATACAATAGCAGAAACCCAGAGCAAAAATACCTTTCAATCCGTGCCTGGATAGTACAGTATGGCCTGCAATCTGGATAGCATATTTCTGTACGGATTTGCTGCAAGGAAATACCTCGGGATTCGTGCCTGAAGCTACTGCAAATTTCTGTGTGTACCTCGTGTTGTACGGATGCTAAAAAACACTGTACAAACGTGCTGCTACAGCCTGGGAAACTGTGCCTTTCAGTTTGATAACACCAATGCTCTTAATAAAATGTCTCTCTCACTCTTTTTTTCTCTCGCTGTGTGTTTTCTCTTCCTCTAAGCATGTATATGTATATTTTTTCCCTTCCAAAACCCTAAGTGAAAACCTAACTGACCCTTTTAATCTAAGGGCTGAGATCACTTTAATCTGAGGGTGATTATTTAATGCATCCTTTTTAAATAGGATAAATAACTTAAGGAGAAAAATTACATTCACTTAAGTAACTTTATAAAAGTGCTTTTATAAAAGTCACTTTCAAGTTATAACATGCTAGGAAAAAGACGCTTTATGTCCCCCCCATGACAAACACAAAACATGGGTGGAGGACATTTGTCATTAAATTTTAACAGTCTAACTTAACTTTAAAAATCTCTTGAATCTCGCCATTTGCGGATCAAGAGTGCTCTCTGTCGGAGAGTCCAAATTGGAATTAATATTCTGTAAATCCAAATTGGAATTAATATTCTGTAAATACCGTATATGCTCTCCCCATTGCAAGCTGGTCTGAGCTTTGGGATATCAAAAACGTTTGTTTGCACTTCATAAAATTTTCACATTTAATTAATTCACTCATTCTAATAAAATCAATTCCCCTTTAAACCAACGAAAATACGGCGTTGCCTCGTTAGTGATCGAAAGTAGGGAAATTTTGACTAAGAAAGCGGGAACAACTGGGAGGTGACCTCAAAGCGCAATTAGGCTACACCCTTGTTGGTGTAGTTGTTCTCACCAATCTTGTAGTTGCCCCTAATGGTGGATCCTATACAGGATGGTAGAGGGGATAGGCAACCGAATTGGTGAACCCAGAGAGCCTCGATTCCCAATATGGATTGGTTGTCACGTCAATCAAGGCACTCTTCACTTTATACTATCAAAGCCATAGATAGTAAAGGGGGAGACCCTGATCGACTCCCGACAAGAGAGATCTAACCCAATCACCAAATCAAGCTATGGAAATAGAGTACGTAAGGTGAGGGGTGATGAACCCTAGATTTAAGGAAACAAGGTCAGTGTGGAGGCTTAAAAATGATAAGATTAGATCATGGGTGCTTAGACACAGTGACTTGATAATTAGAAATGATTCAAGGATTCTAGTGCTAGGACAAATGATCAAAATCAACTGCCTTGGGAAATGTGACCCTTAAAACAGGGAAAGTGGCCCAAAGAGTAGATCTGATGGTTTAGGATTTCTAGCACAGCTTGGATGAAAGATCTGGCAATATCAAGGGATGCAAGCTCGACAAACGAGGTTTACACAACCCAGAAAACAAGCCAACCAGGGAGGGCGCAAGGTAGAGACGAGTGCCTAGGAAAAAGGGGCAGATGGAGTCCTCAGAGCATGACGCCTTTGAGAACCCACTTGTGGATAGGCTGTAAGATGAAAACGGAGAAATGGTTTGCCAGTAAACCAGGAAATGAAGCCCAGGGAATTTTCCAAAGGAAAAGTAGCTTAGGGTTGGTAGAGAAAATAGCAGTAGACAATTGGAATAGATGAATAACTCAAGAAAATCTAAATTACTTACCTCCTGTGACTTGCAGATGCCAAGTGCAATGATGTTCCAACTCCCTCGAAGCAACTCCAACTCCCAAAGTGAAATCGACTTTCTCCCAGAGCAAGTGCACCTTCCTTCCTACAGATGACAACCTTTATGAGAATTGATTTACATAAATGAAAGTAAATGATGCAAGAAGAATCAAAGAGCATAAATATTGATCAAAGACACAATAAGAACTACTCCCTGATTATTTTACTCTTCCAATGAAGAGATCCAGAGAACCCTAATGAAATCCTTCAATGAAATCACCCTCCTGCAGAGCACGCATCAAGCAAAACGTATAGCATGGAAACTTATCAAACAATGAAGATGTGACAGGATATCAAAGCTACAATCAAGCACGAGAACAATCTATAGCAAAGTCACGAGAGTTTTTCCCAGAAATATTTCTTTATTGCCAAAAACCCAGAGCCAAAAGCCCCTTTACAATGAGGGGGGTCTCTCATATATATAACAATGGGAGAGACCGAAACCCTAACCACCTTTTTGATGAGTGGTTGAGATCAAAAGATACATAAGTTATAATCAATGATTGGGATTAGGTCAACATAAAGTACATGGATCAACTCAAAAATAGAAGAGGGCGCACTAGCTAAATTGCCCTAGGGAGATGTACTACATAAAAAGTGACTTTAAGTCGCAACATAAGCTCATGGTGGGTCTAGGAGGTGAAACATTCCTCCTAGTGTGTCCCCATGGCACAATAACATAAAATAATATCATCAAAGTACAATACTATGATCAAAGGCCAAATTGTGTCACCTCGGAGACACCATAAAATCATGAAAAATAAGCCCGGAGAGTGTGTGGGCCCCACTAGATGCTGCAACATGCTCTGGAAGGTGGGAAGCATCACACACATCATCAAAATCAACCTCATGCCATTTCCTTGCCTCAGTAGCCCAAATCAAATTCCTCTGTAGCCATTTTACCATTTTTTATTCCTCTGTAAATCACATGTAAAAGATAAAAATGCCTGTAGCTCATTGCTTGGTCATTCGAGGCCAAATATGACTGCAGCAAATTGTTTGGGAGTATGGCAATATAGTAAAAACAGGTGGCTAGACCCCATACTCCCTCTGTAGCGCCCTAGGTGACCAAAAAGAAAGTCAAACTACTTTGTCGGGACATTTTTAATGGCAAATATGCACTGAAGTGATAAACTGAAAAATATCTCAACTGAAAATGCCTGAAACTGCAAACTGAGTATCTCAATGGACTAAGAAGATCCAATTGCACTAGGAATGAGTACCAATACGTCAAGTGGATAACTGCATTGAAGTGATAAACTGAAAAATATCCCAACTGAAAATGCCTGAAACTGCAAACTGAGTATCTCAATGGACTAAGAAGATCCAAATGCACTAGGAATGAGTATCAATACGTCACGTGGATAACTGAATCATCATCTATATCCATAACCATGCTCGGACAAATAAAAAATAATAATCTGTAAATGATCAAAGTCATAAAAATATCACAAATTACCATCTGAAACATGTAACTGCTACATGGAACCGCCTGATGGGAAATGGAAGACCATATATAATCAATCTATAGCATCACTGGTCTAACTCATCTCATGTCCTATGGTTGACTTGTCAAACTAGGTTTGACTAGGTCAAAGTTGACCAAAATATGACCCAGGCTAAAACATCAAAATGCTGCAAGCGTATAAGACATGCTTTGTTAGTCATTCAAATAGCAAGACTTCAATCATAAAGTAGCATTTCACTGGCGGTTTCAACACAATAGATATTCCATACATAATAATAATAGCACAGACCAGAAACTCAAGAATATACTCACTTCATGGCTGTGATCAATTTGCTAGTAATGGCTGAAAGTGGATGGATGAGTAGCAAGGCTAAGGGATGATTGTACTAACTTAACACCGTGATACTTTGGATGGGGAATACAAACTAAAGTGTATGCTGGATAAAGATAACATAGGGGATGGCAATGTCTCACAAACGGGATAAGTTGTTTGGGAAGTGCTTATTCAACCTTGGCAGAAGTCTACAACTCACATCCAAACTGACTCAGCTCCGTGAGGATCTTTTCTAGAGCTGCCATGACTAGGTGCTCGGCAAACCGTAACTCGAGACTCTAGGGGACACTTAGAATTAGTTGCCCCTTACTGCATCCCACATCACAACCCGCAGGCTCCGCATAGATAATTTTAGGGGCAAAATTTAGCCCATGGGCGAAATTAGAGGGTTTAAGATATTTAGTGGGCGAATTTTTAATATCAAACCAATTTTCTCTAATTTAAAAAAATAGTCCACTATTTATTTAATAAAAAATATGTATACAATGAATAGCCCTCCCATTTTGTAAAAGTGAGAGGAAAAATGATTTTTTTCCCCCAGCAAATTCCGTCGGAATCCTCCTTTTGCCCACAATTTCGACTAAAATTCGCTTGAAATATATAATTTGCCCTTGATTTGCAGCCATGGATGTTTTTACAAGCCGTTTCGCCCTTTGCATATCATGTAATTCTAGAATATGGTTACAATTGCCCTGGATTTATTGTTCCAAGGATTTTTTATAGGGAAATTGTCCACCTTTGACAGAATGAGAGCTGACGGGGATCGATTTGTTCCACATATAATGCATAGCTTATTCACCCATAAGAAGAATCAACATGCACGAGCGAATCTCAAGTTTGATCGGAATTTGATAGAACACTGGAAAATCAATTTTGAAGGGTCGAGGTATATCACCCCCATTTTCTTGAACAGGGGTTACAGGGGAATAATTCATCCTTGTTTGTATTGTTAAGAACCTCGAGGGTTTGTGTGTGGTGACTGGATTCTACCATACTTTTACCAAATCTGTTTCCAAAAATCGATTGAGAATGGTATGTATATATAATTGTCAATTCAATCATCTTTAACTTCTATTCATAGGCATACAAAATAGCAAATGTTCTAGAAAATCAATGGTGTGCTCAAGACCTATTTTTCGTCTCATGTGTTTTTTCAATGGTATGCATAAGAGCTATTTTTGAAGAACTGAGTTATCGGTTATAAATAGAGTTCACAGGTAGAAATATTTCCTACAAACCATGTCAGCATGCTGAGATACCCCATGCATATTTGTTCTGAACTTTGTGGTTAGAGATATTCCATGTACCATGGCCATAAGAGCAGTAAAATACTAAAATCAGCTGAAGACTTCAAACAAGGTAGAAGTAGTTAAGATTTGTTTAAATTTTGAAAAATAGACAATAGCAGCATCAGGGACATAAAAAAAAACCAATGAAAAAATAAGGAAGCTCATGGGAGCAAACTAAGGTTATCAACCATGAAAAGCATAAGCAATTAGTCCACAATGATGCAAATACGGGAGTTCAAGATGTATCATATAGTATATATGACAGGAACTGAGACTTTAGTGAGAAATATCTTAGCACATGACTTTTGTCACTGTTGGTAATTATTGACCTGTCCTTTCCTCTAATGTCGAATAGAATCTCACACTTGTTCATCAGAAATCTACATTAGTTCAACCCTTGAACAACAAAACCACTAGTAATGTTGTTTCCAAGTAGAATGGTGCCAAATGATTGGGAAATTTTGTAAAGGAAGTCTGAAAGTGTACCACAACATAACGGTTCTGAAATTGAGGTTGAAAAAACCACTGTAATTGACATGTATGAAAATAATAATGTTGCTGAAAACTTATTGTAGCCCGCTTTTCCTTTTTATTTTGCAAGAGTTGTTCCACCTAAGAGCACGATAAAACCTGGAATCAAAGAAGCCTCAAAGCCACATGGCTGGCATATGCAGCACAACTGCAATTCAACAGTTTCTTCAATTTCCTATTTCTGGACACTGCTATCAAATTACTAGCTATTATCCATGGGGTTTCCATAATACTCTGTTAATCTTCTCACAAGGGAAAAAGACTTTTTGGCTGATAGGGAAGCAAAGCTGCCAAACCCAGTCTAGGAGGAATTCTTGACTATATTTTTTTCATGTCATTTGCATTGACCATTAAATTTTCCACTCAAAAGTTGTCATCTTACAACAAGGTGTTGTCTTCAATACTTTTGTAATATCGTCATTCTATTTATAATGCCTACATTTTTTAGTACGATGTCCTATGAGTTTAGTGTTTCCAATATATTAGCCATTCTATTAGTAGGGAGTGTGTGGTGTGTGTTGAGGTGGGAGAAAAATAGAAAGCTGAAAAGCTTCAACCATGTAAACTACATGGCACAACAAAAATGAAAATGGATAATAGATAACAAAAGATCAAACAATAAATTGAACTCTCAAGCAACCATACTATTATAGTGCACAACATTGTCTGAAATTAAAAAAACAAATCCATTTAACTTGATGTGCATTTAAATTTGTAAATAGTTATAATAAAACAACTTATACAATACCATGGGAACAAAACAAGAATTGGGTCATAACCCTGATACACATAACGAGTATAAAAAGAATAATAAAACATATTGTAGTTGTCAATTTGTGGACATCAACCACTCCACATTTGCCCTTATGTTAGTTTCTTTATATGTTTCCATGTATTCGTTCTCCTTGTTTTTGTGGCACAACATGATGTCCAGAGTCTACAACAGTAGTAGACTTAGTGCAGCATACACAGATTCCTTGCGTCGGTGCCCTTGTGTTGCGGTAAGGACAATGGATTGAAGGTGCAACAGAAAGTTTCTTGGAGGGGGTGAAACATAAGTAGAGAGTGGTAAAGGGACCATGCATGCCTCTAGCATGGATGCATCATCCTTGAATAATTTGCAGTTTTATTTATTTCTAGAATCAGGAATTGGTTTTCTTACATTAGCTTGGCATTCACAGATTTAGCTAAGGGTAGGTTAAGCACACGAGCTAGAGTTTTTTTCCAGATTTACAATAGGGCATGGATACTTAGGAGTGAGGTGATTACTTTCATGTATGCATTACCTCTCAATGGACATTTTATTCTATGAAATTTAGTCCTATATGGAGGGTGCACTATTATAGGTAGGGTTTTTGGAGAGAACTAGATAAGAACTTGGATAAATGCATTACCTCCTAGTGGACATTTTATTCTACAACATTTACTCTTGTATGGAGGGTGCAACTGCACTATTATAGCCAGGGTTATTATAGAGAACTAGATAAGAACTTGAATAAATGCATTACCTCCCAGTGGACATTTTATTCTACAAAATTTACTCTTGTAAGGAGGGTGCACTATTATAAGCAGGGTTATTGGAGAGATCTTTATTAGACTACAATAAATCTCTTCAACAATGATAAATGGGATGACTTCTAGGGCCACCAATGTAAGTAGTCTCACAATTTGTTCAGAAATCACTGATGTTTTTATATTAATCTCCTCACTGCTCCTTAGGTCTGCAAACTTTTTTATTCATGTTGTTGTAATCATGTCAGAACTTACACAGGTTTGTTTAGGATTAGGGAAAAGCCCCATTGCTACTATTATGGTATGCTTAGAGACATAGTTTTATTGCATTCTTCAACTGTTATGACAATCAAGAGCAGTTTGAAGACATTCTAGAAACTGAGAGGTTAGAAGCTCACAAAGCAATAGGATCCTCATCAATTGCCCGTCCGGTTGCCCCGGCTCAAACTACTCTTCCCCCCATCTATTCAATTACTACCCCTAATTGGTGACCACAGCATTATATTATTAACTTTACCCTACTTTGCCTTCATTTATGTTTACCACTCCGTGCCTCCTCACCTTTGCTCTTTACCAACTGGGTTGACTCAACCAACTTAATTATTATACACCTGCTTCAGGCAGGGATGCTTAGTTAGTGGTTGCAGCACTATTTCTTTTCGGGCCGGGCTAACACCCCAGAGACTTGTGATTCATTTAGACAGCCGGCATTGCCAGGAGATGCTTTATTTGATAACATACAAAACCATACCATGACCTCTTTTCCTTTGACTCAAGGAAAGTCAAGTGTCTAGGCCTCATAAAAGACCTTGTCATTAACCTCTCCCAGCTGCCCATGAGAAGTATGGTCATGGATATTGTCGTGGCTGATATCCCACCCAAGTTTGGTCTCCTCTTGTCACGAGAATGGATCAAAAGGCTCGGTGGTACCCTGCATATGGACCTATCATATGCCACAATACCAGTGTTTGGGGGAGAACACAAAAGACTTTACAGAGAGAATCAGCTTGCCTACATCATCAGTGATGAAAAGAACCCTGTAAATCACCCCATCTATGCAGTAGATACAGATTTTGGGGCATGCATTCTACAGATTTATGACTGTCAGCCAGCTCCATTGCAGCTCACAAGGCCTACTTATAAGCAGTCTGAGGAAGAGAGCACTCCTGTCTGGACCATGTTCTTTGATGGTGCCAGTACAAGAGAATCAGCAGGTGCAGGTGTAGTTTTGATTTCCCCTTCCAAGGAAGCTGTCCATTTGTATTACAAACTTGATTTCAAAACCACTAACAATATAGCAGAGTATGAGGCACTGCTGTTGGGTTTGAAGGCAACCAAGGAAATGCAAATCCAAGCACTGCAGGTGTTCGGGGATGCAGATCTGATTGTGCAGCAAGTGAAAAGCACTTTCCAAGCAAAGCATATCAGGCTTAAGGCATGAGGTATGGGACCTCATAAATTCATTCCTTGCTTTTAATATTTCCTTTATTCCCAGAGCTATGAACCATCTAGCTGATTCCCTTGCTGTTTCTGCTAGCATGTTTCTTCCTCCTATGCCTCCTAGACTAAGCTATGAAGTTCAAGTCAAATATAGACCATCCCTACCCGACAATGTCAAGTATTGGAAAGTCTTTGAGGATGATGATGAACTTAGTAGATTCCTCCAGGTGGTAGATGAATTTGCTGATACCCATATTTACCAAGAAAATCTGAATGTAGAGGAATAAAAAAGGCCTAATTTGAAGGGGAAAATTGGTAACCATGACATTGTTCAGTTGTCCAATAACCATATACCCAGAGGTCTAGTGCCTCTTTATAAGCTTTTTTACCAAAACGATGTCCCCTACAAACCTGAGAAGAAGAAGGAAAATTATGCTAAGATAAGTTCCCTTTTTCAAGTCAACGAACCCCATATATAAAGGACGTATAGATGCGGTTCAACTTGGACTAAGGCTAAGACTAGGTACTACAGATAGACGGGCTAAAGCTAATACTTTTATATAGAGGCTATAGAACATGGACAAGTTAAACGTATGCATGGTCTCACGTAGAAGAGACGGAAGCTAGTACCAACCATGTTTGTTGTTGATTAGGACAAGTGAAACGACTATATGCAAGTAGAGACCAGGCAAGTCTCGAAACAAGGTAAGTAGATGCTCCCAATCCGGAATAATATGAACAACCCGGAATAAGCCCTGATCACTGGTCTGGAGCAGGGAGAGAACTCTGTGGAGGATCTCTGGTTGAACGGTTTCGAGTAGAACAACGTAGATATGCAAGTAAATAAGCTCTCACAACTAACTCTCCAATTGTTGAGTTCAGGTTAGTTAAGTGCACTTAACTAGTTGAACAACAACTGAGATATGCGTGTTACTTTTGATCTAACTAATTACATTATAAGTATAACATTGATATTGATGCATTATATATATGAATCATAGTTTAAAACCTGCATCTAACTCCATCTTAGATATTTAGTTCATATTGTTCAAGCTGAAGGGGTGAGCTTAGCTAGCTCACAATAACTCAGGAGGAGACGAGCCACTCCTAGGGCAAGGATATAACCTATGAAATAAGGTCAACACAAATCTATTCATCATCAGTTATACTTGCCTTTTCATTCTGTAACTACTTCGCAACTGGCCCCACTTAAAAAGCAGTATGGCTGGCTTATTTTCCGCGCTTTATCTTATAGAATCACTTCGGACTTTCCCCATTCACCCGCATTATATAAGAGCATTCCCACCCGCCAAAGAATAAGAATGGGGAACTAGAGCTTGCGCCTACGGCGTTGTCCCCATTTGCCTATGAAAAGAGGAAAAACTTAATTCCTGACAGGGAAAGGAAAGAATAATGAATATTATAGATTTCATAACATCATTAGAGGATGCGCAAGCAGGCGAGACCAAAAGGAGAGGAACGTAGTCGCTCGACCAACAAAGGTTTTTTATCGCTCACCCATAAGGGCGAGGAGGACGAGGTGGGAGCCCAACCTTTTATGGTAAGGAGGAAAGCAAGGGTGTGGGGTGAGGCAATATGGTTCAAATTATGTTAAAAGAAATAAGGAGGAACCCCATTGGGTATAAAGGTATCAAGGTATCACGCACGGAAGTCCAACAGAGCTTGCAAAAGCGAACCACACTGAATGAGCTACAGCTTGGTAGAAAAATGGAAGCAGTACTAAGATCCACCTATTTCCTTTGTGGCAGTGGAACGGTCGGCTATTTGCTTATCAAAACCTCCGTTTCATATTGGCGGTGGTCAGTCTATGGACAGAGAAAAGAGCCTAAATAACTGGTGATTCTCCGTTATCTGGAAGTGAGGAACAAAGGATAATAAATAGGTGGCTAAGGGAAAGCAGAAACTGCGATTTGACTATAGCTGTGTTGATCAATCCCATTGCTTTGGAAACTTCCACGAGTTCCCTCCCCCTTAAGGTGGTTTTTACTGCTTTGGAACTCACTCTAGTAAAACAGCAGGGCCTTTAGGCACTCGACCAATAGGGAGAGGGTCTCCTTTCTTCTTTCTTAAGGGGGAGGGCAGGCTTTCTGCAGCTTCTAGATAAGTTTTCCCTCTTTTTTTGGGTCCTCTTCAGGCAGGGGTAGACGAAAGAAGGAAGGGGTTGCGTGCCACGACCAAGTGCTTCCTTTCCTACCAATACCCAGGGGATATAGATTACCTATTTTATTGAGGTTGGGTTGAAGTATGTCAAATTTGGAATACCGTGACAAATAACCGGTCACCCAGAATAATACGAGTATGAAAGGAAAAGCAGCCATATATGTGTGTGTGGGTTATCCCATAAGTTGAGGCATGAAATACGGATCAATGGCCGATCTGCCCCAAGCAATCGGTCGAGCACTTAGTTCGGTCGGGCTACACTTACTTTTGGTATAGCCTCTCGGGCACTTACTCTACGGACGGATGGATAAGGTCGAGGCTCAAAGTCAGGGCTAGTCGTTCATCGGTAAGCCTTTGTAAGGCTAAAAGGCTTATTGGAGTGACGACGTTAGAATATGAATTTCGGTCAGCTTAAGGTCTTCGGTCAAAGTGCCTGTCTTCGATCAAGTACCTGTCTTATCGTGAAAGACCGGTATCGTTCCCATCCATCTTAACGGGGGGGTAATAGCCGTTAGCTAAGTGTTATGTTCTCCCGTCTATCTCCTTGAAAGAAGGTCATTTCTCGTAGTTGTTATCCCAATGTAATGATCCCTATGCAGTTCAATCTTACTTTATTTTGACAAGAATGGAGACTGACAGAAAGTATCTTTCTTTTTAAAAGGTGGTAACTTTACCTTTATCATTAGTATCTCCTAAGACCAATTGTAAAGCATTTGTTGTTTTTTGGTTTTTTATAATCCTCCATGCGGCTAACATAGGGGGATATTCCCCACATAGTTAGAATACCTTTCCGTCTTAGCAGTTACACACTAGCCGGAGACTATTAGCCGTATATAGGTGACTATTGGGAATAATCCTTTTTAGGAGGCATGGGACTAAAGAGGTTCTTCGCTGGTAGCTCTGAAAAGTAAGGCAGGGGAATAGTGAGAAATCTAATTTCTTCTGAACTACTGCTATTGATGATTTAACAGACATAAGCAAAGTCAGTGCCCGATGCTCGGGAGACCGTCATAGTCAATGACTAGCATCTCTATGTGTAGCATCTCTACGTTTCACTTTTCCATTTTAATAAGTGGTTGTTGAATTTGCCTTTAGCCACTAGTCGAGTGATCCAGGTGTGGTAGATGCCAATATTCCTTCCATGCCAAGTGGAAATGCCAGGCTTCATGCACTCAATAAGAGTCATTCATAGAATCAATATGCCAGGAATCTATGCTGCTACAGGGAGGGGAATAATAAGCCAATGGGACTTAATCCAATTCACCAATGAGGAATCAACAATTTGAAATAGAATACATCCCAGGGCCCAGGCAATTTGCCTTAGTAACCCACTTCTTTATTTATGAGTCCGAGGAATCATCCATCATACTCATGCGGGGAATTAAATTTTATTTTATTTCACGGAGCTCCAGAGGGATAGCAGCTTCTAGAAACTGAGAGGTTAGAAGCTCACAAAGCAATTCAACTCTGTAATAACTCCATAGTATTTGAAACTTCAACATCCATGCTGGAAAAATATATTCAAGTCTAGAAAAATGTTGAAAAATAATGCGCTAAGGTGATTGTGTCATGTGCCCTCTTACTATGTATGCGATTCCTTTTTTCATAGGTTGAGGTTATTTATAATTGTTGATAGACATGCTTGAGTACTAAAAGAATATAGCAGTTGATCAAAGCAAGTCTCTGCACCTAAAGATGGACAGTAACAAAGGTAAAAGCATTATGTGTCAAAAATACAAGCAGGTTGTATAAGCATTCCTGAGCAACGTCTGAGAATAAGAACTTGAGCAAGACAGTGTGACAAATTTGCGAGTAGCTGGGTGATGGAAAAATTTCAAAGTACTGCATAAACATGTCAAGGACTTTATGAGTGTAGAGTAGTTGAAGACAAGAAGAGAACATTGAAGACATAAGATAATTGTGTCCCAAAGCATCAGGAAGTGAATGACGACCTTCTAATATGAAATTCTTGAAGACTGTCATTGAATGACTGAAAGCAGAATTCTCTAAAGACCTGACTTGGTTAAAGTACTTTACATGACAGTATGTTTGACATTGACAACAAGCTACTGTAGCAAGAATTGACTGTTATTTCACTCATGGATTAAAAGAATTCAAGGAAGCATTTGGAGTATTACAGAATTTGTGAAGATTTAAGTTACAAAACTTATGAAGTATTTGTTGCAGACCTTTATTTGAGGAGCAGATAGAATGACAGATGAAGAGGAATAACAATCTCAGGGGGAGCTATACCACTTACCAAACTGAGTTATAGGGGGAGGTGATTCAAGCAAATAGAAGTTGAATGGAACAGGTCCGAGGATCTTATGCAGAGGTCTTGTTAACTCCTTGTGGATATCCCATGACAGTCATAGGAGTATTTTGTGCATCTAGCATAAAGACAGATTGGCAGCAGCAACTTGGTTGATGGCATAAGAGTATGCAGGGGCAGACTCAAGACAAGTCTGAAGATCGCTTGATTGCACCATTCCATTAAAAAGATAAGCCCTGTCCAAGGGGGAGCAAATCTCTCAATCAGTTAAGAATAGAAGTTTGTGAGGTAGGTGCAGAGTCAATGGAATCTAGTGAGGACACGGTTGTAGAATCTAAAAGAGGATGAGGATGAAGACAGAGGAAATAATGGAGTTTCTATTCAAAAGATGAAGACAGAGGAAATAATGGAGGTTCATGTCCACCTAGAACAAGCCAGACATCATCAGAGTTGATGCAACCCTGCTAATACCATGCTCTAATGCAACAAATGATTGAGGTAAATTATATCATTATGTCGCTGGCCATGGAGCAATTCTCACAACCGTCTATTCTTTAGAGGGGTCGGTAGGGTGGAAGACTTGCTGGAGTACGCTCGTTATTGCATATGGCTCGTCTCTGTAGAAATCATGGTCGCCTACCTTCTCATATTATTTCAGGAATTTAATCCCATGAGAGGCGAACGACGACTCTGTGATTCCCAAATGGATGTGGATTGCACATAGTAATGCATTCACTGTCGTGTTAAGTGCATTGTCTACATGCCTCCTCTTATCTTGAGGTGCTGTGCGTTTCCCTCGCAACCATATGCGTTGAAATTAGAATGTCTTATAAATGCTTTTCAGGGTTGAATTTTGATCTTTGTGAAATTCTTAAGTGATTCTAATTGGATAGATTACACACCGGAATCTAACTAACTGGCACAGTCATGTTCTTGCCTATCACTATATGCAGAGATTTGATTAAACAACTCACAGTTCTATTAAATTGCTTTGCGATTTGTATCAAATTGCCGTATTAGGAATACATTTTAATAGAAGGGTAAAAAAAATTACTAATCGTTATATGCATGGCAGTTTTAGAAACAAAACCGTAAAAAAAAATTACACTGATGGGTACCTGTCAAATTTAACCTCTGCTCCCGGGCGTTCCAAATCCAGTAAGGCTTGGCCCTTGGACGAATGCTAACTGTGCCCTTGGAGATTGAAGGGTAATTTTTACCATTCAATTTAATCGATGACATACTCTTTCTATGCAGGCGAGTCTTTCTTTAATTGACGGCTTCCTCTTTCTCTGCATGCGATTAACGACTTACTCTTCCTTTCGGTGGCTTTCACTCCTGAAATTTTCGGCGGCTGTCAAACTAATAGGTCTGTGCTTCGTGAGCAGTGGCTGGAGGTCTCGTCTCCCTTCATGGGCAGCGGCGGGAATCTATATTACGCAGCGAATGCTAACTCAATGGTTTGGCTCTCACAAAAGCGTAGCTTCTTTGACGCCTGTCTCAACAATTATCATCGATTCGACTTCCACAAAGTTCCGATACGCCCTGATTCTTCACACAATTCTTCCACGAGTTTGGAGATCTTCGACGTCCCACTTCATGGGTTATCTTCACGAGCGGGTTTTTCTTTTCTTTAGCGAACAGATACACAGTGAGAACAAACTTTGTCTCGAATTTCAATGCACAGTGACTGGCTGATCTGTTTGGGAGGCCCGATTCAGCGTGACTTTACCTTCTCTACGGGACTTGACGAGCTCTTCTTTTTGTAAATGACAGCTCGACTTCGCTTCCTGAGTAGACTTCCACGAGAGCGTACATAGACTTCAGCTCTGCTACTCAAATCATCCAGCCGCAATTAGTTCAATCCTGGTCGACAACAACATTAAGTGCTACGATCTTCCAGCTAACCTCCTGGATCACAGTCGGTTCATTCCTAGCATGGTCAATGCTAACATTGTTCTCCTTCATAGATTGCATATGAACAGACAAGTGGATACCGGACCCATTCACAGCTTCAGCGTGAACATCAATGGGAGTCATCTGGGCGACCGAGCGTGGGTTCAAGGCCCTGGCAACCTAAACGTTCGATGATTTCGCCCTTTCCCGAGCAATTTTATGCATTTAGAAACATGATTTGAACAATACGAATTCGGGATTTTTTTAAAAAAATTCTGGATTCCAGTCAAAACTAGAAAAATTCGGAAGGCATTTTCGTGGTCGAACAGTGGATTGTGGAATGATCTGACTCGGTCGCCCTGAATCAAAGCGGCTTCCACCCACGGTAACCTGCTACCACGTTTCTAAATATCTCTCTACCTAATCGATTAGCTCAAGTTCTTGCTGCTCACATTAGAAATACAACAGCGCAAATTGTTCGACCTGAGCAAACTGGGTTTCGGCCGTTCCATTTTTGGGCGATGTCGTCATTGCTGGGAAAGTCTTGAATGGAAAGACGATCTACCTCGAGAGTTTCTTTTGCTTTCTTATTATAAAATTGAGTGGGATTTCTTTATTTACATGTTGTCTTTGGTTTGGTTGGTAATCTTCTGCTAGCGCAACCACGAAAGCCTTGTCAGATGACCGTTAGAGCTTGTGAGGCTGGGTGTCACATCACCCTTAGATAAGGTTGTTAGGCTGACACAGATCACCCTTAGATAAGGTTGTTAGGCTGAGTGTCAGATTATTTAAATTTTGTCTCATCTTAACCGTATCAAGTTAAGGTTGTTAAGGTTGTTACAATAAAGATATTTTAAATTCAAATTCCGTGATTTCTGAAAATCTAATTAATTATTTAATTATTTTATTTAAATAAAGATATTTTAAATTCAAATTCCATGATTCCACACAATGTACATTTTTTATATAAATTTTATTTTACATTTAAGTTATAATTAAAATCTATTAAATTTTAAAATGTTGCAACTTTTGAAGTTTTGATAGAGCTTAAAATATTAAATTTTAAAATGTTGCAACTTTTGAAGTTTTGATAGAGCTTAAAATATTAAATTTTAAAATGTTGCAACTTTTGAAGTTTTGATAGAGCTTAAAATAGTAAACCTTAGAATGAAATTTCAATTGTACTTAAATGTAATTTAAAATTTAAAATTTTCACCATTTCAATTCAGAATATTTCAAATTTATACAAATCAATAAATATCAAATTTAAAAGATTCACAAATTTATCATTTCAATTCAAAAAGATAATTAAGATTTTATGCTTTTACCAATGCACCATTTCTTCATTACGTTATATTTCGGAAATTAAATGTAATTCAAATTAGATAAACATCTAACTTTGAATTAGTTAAATTGCCATATTTTCATTTCAATATTGTAGGTACTCTATGTCAAAATAAAATAAAATAAAAATAGTGTGTTTTAAAATATATATATATATATATATATATATATATATATATATATATTATAGAATGAGATTCAATTTGATTTTATGCATTTGAAATTATGTTTGTAAGTGGTATTGTCATATATTTGCAAATTAATTTGTTTTTACTTCACAATAAAATTATATAAATTAGTTGACTTTATTTCAAATAAACAAAATTTAAAATGTTTAAAAATAAGATTTATGTATGGTATATTCATTTATTTTATTTTATTTCAAGGGGCAGGGGACCTGGGTGTTACCGATTCACCTCTTTAACAAAAAAAAATAAAATTATTTTATTTCAAAAAGAATTATTACATTATTTAAATTGGTTTTTTAAATGGTTTCAAATTAATTGTTTTCATTTCAAAATGAATTATCATATGGTTTTGTTTTCAATTAAATTGTGCAATTTATGGTTTTTAATCAAATTAAGATTTAATCATACTTTAATAGTATTTTTATATACAATTCTAATTGATATAAGTACATTGTACACTTCATAATTTGTCCATTTCAAATAAGTAAAAAAATAAAAATATTAGATCTTAAATTTAGAAAACTATGTTTTATAATGGGATTATTTATATAATTAATTAAATTGTTAGATTTGCAATTTTGAAAAAAAATGAGATTTAAAATACTTAAAGTATTATTATTGTCATTTCAATTTTAAAATTTTATTTCAAATTAAATTTCATGTTAACATTTTAAATTAACACTTTAAAATAAAATAACATACTTAAATTATCTCAATTTAAAGTAAAATGAAAAATATTTAAGATAATTATTTTTATTGTTATTTTAATTATAAAACGTTATTTTGAGTATGATCTAATGTTGTCATCAAAATAAGTATAGTCAACCATAGTTCACATGGTTAACAATAATCATCCATAGTCATCCATACTAAATCATAGCTATGTTTTGTCCATGAAATAGTGAATCACTATGAAACATTGTTCAAACATGACCAACCAAACTCAATCAAAGTCTGCCATGGTCCAACATAGTTAACATCATAATTAACTATAGCAAATCATAGTTAACCATAATCAAACATCATCAACCATGGTCGAATGCGGTGAACAATAATCAAACACGGTTAAGCATTATCAACCATAAATCCATGGTTAGCCATATTCAATCTGCATATTAAAACAATGGTCAACCATAATCAACTATGGTTAGCAACAGTTATTTGAATGTCAATCATAATCAAGTGTAGTCAAGGAAAGCCAAACATAGTAAACCAAAGTTAAACGTACCAAAGTTCACCAAAATTGAACATGGCCAATCCTCGTCAATAATAGATAAACATAGTCCAACATGGGAAACCTTAGTTAAACATCGACAACCATGGCCAATCAAAGTCAACAATAATCAACCATGGTCGACCATTATTAAGCATGGTAAACCATAGTCAACTATAGTAAAAAAAAATGGTTAATTGTATAGTAAATCATGTACTAAGCATGGTCAAGCAAGTTCAATTGAATTTCAACTATAGTCTAACATCGTTCACTACAATTGACCATCGTTGGTCATTGTTAATTGTGGTTATCCACAATCAACCATAGTCAAACATATTCAAGCAACGTTGACCAAAACCAAAGATGGTAAACCGTGGTTGATTGAAGCCAATCATAATCAACCATGGCCAGCCAAATTAAACATAATCAAACATGATTAGGCATAATAGACAATAGTCAAACCTAGTGAACCATGGAATTATAAGTGGTTGATATACGTCTATCAATGCCATTAGTTAAAAATTTCGAAAATTGCATTGTTCCACATATGCCAACCATACTAAATATGTAGTTGGTTATAAATAAGAAATATTGAAATATATGTATTTTTTAAATAAAAATTAACATGTAGCGCTTCTCACTTACAATGTTTTTATTAAACTCTCAAAAGTCGAACATGAATCCATAGCCTTCATACGAAGATCTTATCCATTACCTCCCATACTACCAATCCTCTTCGACATCATTTTTTTCCTTTTTCGATATGTTTTTTGTCCATCTGTCTGGTTTCTCTAAGGATTCTTTCTTTCTTGTTTATTTCATATGGCCGTTCACGAGCATATTCAACATCGGTGCGAATAGTTGCAGATCTGTCCTTGACTTAGCCTAACTCAATCAATGATTCGTATTCAGCGTTGAAGGCAATTATTAGGGCGATTATTGGAACTAAACTTGATTGGATTTATATTTCGACACTGACCAATTCCATGTTTCATACAAATGAAGTATCCTAACACGGAACAGACCCAAATCCCACCATAGCTAACAACCACATGATTTGAAAATGACCGGAAGAAATCCGATTTGAGCCATGAATACCCATCTCTTCAACATCAATACATTCAACACTCTTTAAACAAATAAAATGTGGGAGAGGTACAAGAGGGCGGGGAGGATTTATGGCATTCCCCTTGAACCACTCCAAAGGACATTTTTCATATCTACGCCAATCCATACCATGCAAACACTTTTGTTGCTCTATGATTAGGGGACCAATAATAATTTCGGACCACCCCCATTTTTTTATTAAGACCTCATTTTCAAATAAAACTCCAACATTTCTTAAGATGAAATGGATAATCATCATTAGCACCATTGTTATTAGCAATAGCTTTTTAGAAAAACTGAAGTATCTATTTAAAACATAATTTTACATTCTTAATAAATTTGTTAAATCATGATTCTAGATATGAAGACATATTTACAATTTAATTTTGTATTTTATAAATTTTGAAAATATCAAGAAAAATTAATTTCAAAACCATTAATTTATAATTATACATCTATCATGTAGAGAAAAATCACCATAAAGAAAAAGTAAATAATTTTAAAAATAAAATAAAGATTCTATTGATAAAATTAAAATAAAAACAATAGAAAGAGTTAAAATATATATTTAATAAAGAAAAATATCAATCAAAATATAAAAGTAAAAATAAAATAGAAATAAATAAATACATTTAACAAGTGGAATTTGAAAAACAATGAAATTAAATTAACTCATAAATGATACCTAACAAAAATTCCTTGCAACAATAATAAAAACAATCTTGAAAAAAAAGTACATAATTGGCGTAGCTCAAGGTTGTAACATATATTTCATTACACTTGGAAAAAATGTATTACAAGGACTTCATCCACATTGCGTTTTTTGTAAATCTCTAAATATATATTCTATTCAATCTAGAAAAATCAACTCAAAGAACTATTCCATAAAATTTGGAAGAGTTAATCTAGTGAATTATTTCCTCAATTAATGTTTTTTAATTAGTTCAAGTAAAACTTTAGTATCCATGCATTCAAAAGGAAATATTAAATCTCAATTAGAACTAGATGGGTAGGACATAAATCATGATGAATCTATGAATATCACTAATTTTCTAAATGTTAAGATCTTTAAGACATTGAAATATATTATATAGGAATAATCCAATGAAGTTGCACACGTAATTACATATTATAACACTGCAAAACGTTCTTTATCTATATTTGAGGTGATCGAAGTAGTAGAAAGATTTATACAATCAAATTATGTTATATACAAAAATAAGATAGCACAAATGGAAGGTAAAACATGAGGACTTCATCAGCAATAAGTTATTTGTAAATCACCATATCAAGTTAAGATAAAATAACATAAAAATACTTTTAGTAATGTCTTGAAACCAACTAGTGACCATGAAGATGTAAAACATGGGACTGCTAAGTACAACAGTATTAATACACAATAGGAGTGTGAATGCAGCTATTATAGGAAATCAATCGGAGCTAAAGTCATATTAGTAATAATGTTTGATAACCAAGTATGATATTATAGTTGGAGATGATAGACTAAACTCAACGTTTGAATCTGATGCATAACGACTCCAAGTTCCCCCTTTCCCACAACCTCAAGGTGTGGTGTTGATGATCAAACAATGGTGTTGTGAGGATCTCATAAGTGGAGGGAGGGTGCCTCATTTGCATTGGCTAAATTGAAAAAAGTCTACTAAAAGCTTAGTAATATGTTTTTTGTGTTAAATTTCCTACCTCATAGTGCCTTAAATAGGAAGCACAAGGGAGGAAGTGATCATTTCAATAGTGGTGGAGGTGGTCTAAGAAAGAAATATATGAGCCTATCTCTTAAATCTCTCGTGTATATTAATGCCAGGCATTGTTACTTTGGGTATTTAAAGAAGGTTGGGTTCCATTAATCTATCTCCACTCAAGCCAAGTTCATCAACTAAGAGTATTCAAATGAAGATTCAAGTCAATCCATTATGATGGGCAATGTCACAAACTGAAATAAACAAGTGGCTTCTAAGAGCCAACTAACACGGACAAGTGAACATTGGAGGCAACTAGGTCTTCAAAGAGCGGTACATAAGGAAGCATGGGACTATCAATCTCTCATTGTCAACATTGTTGATTTTGCAAAACTAATAACTTGATGTAATAGTTCCAACCAACCATAGAAAAAAACATGTTTGAGCATTACTTTCACCAATAGGAGAAAATGATTATGAATTTCAAATGTATTGGATAAAAGATAGATGTTGAAACACATTTTTCATGAACTTTAGTTGAACTTTGTATATGTCCCCATGTTCTTTGATTATTAATGATTTAAAGTAACTACAAATAAGCTATCAATTAAGATATTGATATTCAAGATTAAGTGTGTATTAAAAGTCATTCATCTATGACATGTGATTCTCCCATCTCATGACTAATCCAGGGAACTATTTACTCAATTAGAAATTTTGTATTACTTCTAGTAGAACTTTAGTATTCAACCATTCAAAAGAAAATATTGTCTCAATTAGAATTAGATGGGTAGGCCATAAATAATTATGCGTGTATGAATATCCTTAATTTGTTAAACGTTAAGAATGGTGAGATAATGAGATATATTATATAGAAATAATCCAATGAAACTGCAAACATATTAATTTCATGCTATGTTGCAAGTGGTTCTCTATCTAATATATTCAAGGCAAGCAAGAGTTTGAAGTCATTCATCCATGACCCATCTCCCAAATTTAGAATGAATAATCGACTTAACACTCATTATCAAGAAATTCTAAGATTTTTTTAGAAAAAAAGGCATCATACTAGAATTCAATCTAGAAAAATCAACTCAAAGAACTATTCCATAAAATTTGGAAGAGTTAATCTAGTGAATTATTTCCTCAATTAATGTTTTTTAATTAGTTCAAGTAAAACTTTAGTATCCATGCATTCAAAAGGAAATATTAAATCTCAATTAGAACTAGATGGGTAGGACATAAATCATGATGAATCTATGAATATCACTAATTTTCTAAATGTTAAGATCTTTAAGACATTGAAATATATTATATAGGAATAATCCAATGAAGTTGCACACGTAATTACATATTATAACACTGCAAAACGTTCTTTATCTATATTTGAGGTGATCGAAGTAGTAGAAAGATTTATACAATCAAATTATGTTATATACAAAAATAAGATAGCACAAATGGAAGGTAAAACATGAGGACTTCATCAGCAATAAGTTATTTGTAAATCACCATATCAAGTTAAGATAAAATAACATAAAAATACTTTTAGTAATGTCTTGAAACCAACTAGTGACCATGAAGATGTAAAACATGGGACTGCTAAGTACAACAGTATTAATACACAATAGGAGTGTGAATGCAGCTATTATAGGAAATCAATCGGAGCTAAAGTCATATTAGTAATAATGTTTGATAACCAAGTATGATATTATAGTTGGAGATGATAGACCAAACTCAACGTTTGAATCTGATGCATAACGACTCCAAGTTCCCCCTTTCCCACAACCTCAAGGTGTGGTGTTGATGATCAAACAATGGTGTTGTGAGGATCTCATAAGTGGAGGGAGGGTGCCTCATTTGCATTGGCTAAATTGAAAAAAGTCTACTAAAAGCTTAGTAATATGTTTTTTGTGTTAAATTTCCTACCTCATAGTGCCTTAAATAGGAAGCACAAGGGAGGAAGTGATCATTTCAATAGTGGTGGAGGTGGTCTAAGAAAGAAATATATGAGCCTATCTCTTAAATCTCTCGTGTATATTAATGCCAGGCATTGTTACTTTGGGTATTTAAAGAAGGTTGGGTTCCATTAATCTATCTCCACTCAAGCCAAGTTCATCAACTAAGAGTATTCAAATGAAGATTCAAGTCAATCCATTATGATGGGCAATGTCACAAACTGAAATAAACAAGTGGCTTCTAAGAGCCAACTAACACGGACAAGTGAACATTGGAGGCAACTAGGTCTTCAAAGAGCGGTACATAAGGAAGCATGGGACTATCAATCTCTCATTGTCAACATTGTTGATTTTGCAAAACTAATAACTTGATGTAATAGTTCCAACCAACCATAGAAAAAAACATGTTTGAGCATTACTTTCACCAATAGGAGAAAATGATTATGAATTTCAAATGTATTGGATAAAAGATAGATGTTGAAACACATTTTTCATGAACTTTAGTTGAACTTTGTATATGTCCCCATGTTCTTTGATTATTAATGATTTAAAGTAACTACAAATAAGCTATCAATTAAGATATTGATATTCAAGATTAAGTGTGTATTAAAAGTCATTCATCTATGACATGTGATTCTCCCATCTCATGACTAATCCAGGGAACTATTTACTCAATTAGAAATTTTGTATTACTTCTAGTAGAACTTTAGTATTCAACCATTCAAAAGAAAATATTGTCTCAATTAGAATTAGATGGGTAGGCCATAAATAATTATGCGTGTATGAATATCCTTAATTTGTTAAACGTTAAGAATGGTGAGATAATGAGATATATTATATAGAAATAATCCAATGAAACTGCAAACATATTAATTTCATGCTATGTTGCAAGTGGTTCTCTATCTAATATATTCAAGGCAAGCAAGAGTTTGAAGTCATTCATCCATGACCCATCTCCCAAATTTAGAATGAATAATCGACTTAACACTCATTATCAAGAAATTCTAAGATTTTTTTAGAAAAAAAGGCATCATACTAGAATTCAATCTAGAAAAATCAACTCAAAGAACTATTCCATAAAATTTGGAAGAGTTAATCTAGTGAATTATTTCCTCAATTAATGTTTTTTAATTAGTTCAAGTAAAACTTTAGTATCCATGCATTCAAAAGGAAATATTAAATCTCAATTAGAACTAGATGGGTAGGACATAAATCATGATGAATCTATGAATATCACTAATTTTCTAAATGTTAAGATCTTTAAGACATTGAAATATATTATATAGGAATAATCCAATGAAGTTGCACACGTAATTACATATTATAACACTGCAAAACGTTCTTTATCTATATTTGAGGTGATCGAAGTAGTAGAAAGATTTATACAATCAAATTATGTTATATACAAAAATAAGATAGCACAAATGGAAGGTAAAACATGAGGACTTCATCAGCAATAAGTTATTTGTAAATCACCATATCAAGTTAAGATAAAATAACATAAAAATACTTTTAGTAATGTCTTGAAACCAACTAGTGACCATGAAGATGTAAAACATGGGACTGCTAAGTACAACAGTATTAATACACAATAGGAGTGTGAATGCAGCTATTATAGGAAATCAATCGGAGCTAAAGTCATATTAGTAATAATGTTTGATAACCAAGTATGATATTATAGTTGGAGATGATAGACCAAACTCAACGTTTGAATCTGATGCATAACGACTCCAAGTTCCCCCTTTCCCACAACCTCAAGGTGTGGTGTTGATGATCAAACAATGGTGTTGTGAGGATCTCATAAGTGGAGGGAGGGTGCCTCATTTGCATTGGCTAAATTGAAAAAAGTCTACTAAAAGCTTAGTAATATGTTTTTTGTGTTAAATTTCCTACCTCATAGTGCCTTAAATAGGAAGCACAAGGGAGGAAGTGATCATTTCAATAGTGGTGGAGGTGGTCTAAGAAAGAAATATATGAGCCTATCTCTTAAATCTCTCGTGTATATTAATGCCAGGCATTGTTACTTTGGGTATTTAAAGAAGGTTGGGTTCCATTAATCTATCTCCACTCAAGCCAAGTTCATCAACTAAGAGTATTCAAATGAAGATTCAAGTCAATCCATTATGATGGGCAATGTCACAAACTGAAATAAACAAGTGGCTTCTAAGAGCCAACTAACACGGACAAGTGAACATTGGAGGCAACTAGGTCTTCAAAGAGCGGTACATAAGGAAGCATGGGACTATCAATCTCTCATTGTCAACATTGTTGATTTTGCAAAACTAATAACTTGATGTAATAGTTCCAACCAACCATAGAAAAAAACATGTTTGAGCATTACTTTCACCAATAGGAGAAAATGATTATGAATTTCAAATGTATTGGATAAAAGATAGATGTTGAAACACATTTTTCATGAACTTTAGTTGAACTTTGTATATGTCCCCATGTTCTTTGATTATTAATGATTTAAAGTAACTACAAATAAGCTATCAATTAAGATATTGATATTCAAGATTAAGTGTGTATTAAAAGTCATTCATCTATGACATGTGATTCTCCCATCTCATGACTAATCCAGGGAACTATTTACTCAATTAGAAATTTTGTATTACTTCTAGTAGAACTTTAGTATTCAACCATTCAAAAGAAAATATTGTCTCAATTAGAATTAGATGGGTAGGCCATAAATAATTATGTGTGTATGAATATCCTTAATTTGTTAAACGTTAAGAATGGTGAGATAATGAGATATATTATATAGAAATAATCCAATGAAACTGCAAACATATTAATTTCATGCTATGTTGCAAGTGGTTCTCTATCTAATATATTCAAGGCAAGCAAGAGTTTGAAGTCATTCATCCATGACCCATCTCCCAAATTTAGAATGAATAATCGACTTAACACTCATTATCAAGAAATTCTAAGATTTTTTTAGAAAAAAAGGCATCATACTAGAATTCAATCTAGAAAAATCAACTCAAAGAACTATTCCATAAAATTTGGAAGAGTTAATCTAGTGAATTATTTCCTCAATTAATGTTTTTTAATTAGTTCAAGTAAAACTTTAGTATCCATGCATTCAAAAGGAAATATTAAATCTCAATTAGAACTAGATGGGTAGGACATAAATCATGATGAATCTATGAATATCACTAATTTTCTAAATGTTAAGATCTTTAAGACATTGAAATATATTATATAGGAATAATCCAATGAAGTTGCACACGTAATTACATATTATAACACTGCAAAACGTTCTTTATCTATATTTGAGGTGATCGAAGTAGTAGAAAGATTTATACAATCAAATTATGTTATATACAAAAATAAGATAGCACAAATGGAAGGTAAAACATGAGGACTTCATCAGCAATAAGTTATTTGTAAATCACCATATCAAGTTAAGATAAAATAACATAAAAATACTTTTAGTAATGTCTTGAAACCAACTAGTGACCATGAAGATGTAAAACATGGGACTGCTAAGTACAACAGTATTAATACACAATAGGAGTGTGAATGCAGCTATTATAGGAAATCAATCGGAGCTAAAGTCATATTAGTAATAATGTTTGATAACCAAGTATGATATTATAGTTGGAGATGATAGACCAAACTCAACGTTTGAATCTGATGCATAACGACTCCAAGTTCCCCCTTTCCCACAACCTCAAGGTGTGGTGTTGATGATCAAACAATGGTGTTGTGAGGATCTCATAAGTGGAGGGAGGGTGCCTCATTTGCATTGGCTAAATTGAAAAAAGTCTACTAAAAGCTTAGTAATATGTTTTTTGTGTTAAATTTCCTACCTCATAGTGCCTTAAATAGGAAGCACAAGGGAGGAAGTGATCATTTCAATAGTGGTGGAGGTGGTCTAAGAAAGAAATATATGAGCCTATCTCTTAAATCTCTCGTGTATATTAATGCCAGGCATTGTTACTTTGGGTATTTAAAGAAGGTTGGGTTCCATTAATCTATCTCCACTCAAGCCAAGTTCATCAACTAAGAGTATTCAAATGAAGATTCAAGTCAATCCATTATGATGGGCAATGTCACAAACTGAAATAAACAAGTGGCTTCTAAGAGCCAACTAACACGGACAAGTGAACATTGGAGGCAACTAGGTCTTCAAAGAGCGGTACATAAGGAAGCATGGGACTATCAATCTCTCATTGTCAACATTGTTGATTTTGCAAAACTAATAACTTGATGTAATAGTTCCAACCAACCATAGAAAAAAACATGTTTGAGCATTACTTTCACCAATAGGAGAAAATGATTATGAATTTCAAATGTATTGGATAAAAGATAGATGTTGAAACACATTTTTCATGAACTTTAGTTGAACTTTGTATATGTCCCCATGTTCTTTGATTATTAATGATTTAAAGTAACTACAAATAAGCTATCAATTAAGATATTGATATTCAAGATTAAGTGTGTATTAAAAGTCATTCATCTATGACATGTGATTCTCCCATCTCATGACTAATCCAGGGAACTATTTACTCAATTAGAAATTTTGTATTACTTCTAGTAGAACTTTAGTATTCAACCATTCAAAAGAAAATATTGTCTCAATTAGAATTAGATGGGTAGGCCATAAATAATTATGCGTGTATGAATATCCTTAATTTGTTAAACGTTAAGAATGGTGAGATAATGAGATATATTATATAGAAATAATCCAATGAAACTGCAAACATATTAATTTCATGCTATGTTGCAAGTGGTTCTCTATCTAATATATTCAAGGCAAGCAAGAGTTTGAAGTCATTCATCCATGACCCATCTCCCAAATTTAGAATGAATAATCGACTTAACACTCATTATCAAGAAATTCTAAGATTTTTTTAGAAAAAAAGGCATCATACTAGAATTCAATCTAGAAAAATCAACTCAAAGAACTATTCCATAAAATTTGGAAGAGTTAATCTAGTGAATTATTTCCTCAATTAATGTTTTTTAATTAGTTCAAGTAAAACTTTAGTATCCATGCATTCAAAAGGAAATATTAAATCTCAATTAGAACTAGATGGGTAGGACATAAATCATGATGAATCTATGAATATCACTAATTTTCTAAATGTTAAGATCTTTAAGACATTGAAATATATTATATAGGAATAATCCAATGAAGTTGCACACGTAATTACATATTATAACACTGCAAAACGTTCTTTATCTATATTTGAGGTGATCGAAGTAGTAGAAAGATTTATACAATCAAATTATGTTATATACAAAAATAAGATAGCACAAATGGAAGGTAAAACATGAGGACTTCATCAGCAATAAGTTATTTGTAAATCACCATATCAAGTTAAGATAAAATAACATAAAAATACTTTTAGTAATGTCTTGAAACCAACTAGTGACCATGAAGATGTAAAACATGGGACTGCTAAGTACAACAGTATTAATACACAATAGGAGTGTGAATGCAGCTATTATAGGAAATCAATCGGAGCTAAAGTCATATTAGTAATAATGTTTGATAACCAAGTATGATATTATAGTTGGAGATGATAGACCAAACTCAACGTTTGAATCTGATGCATAACGACTCCAAGTTCCCCCTTTCCCACAACCTCAAGGTGTGGTGTTGATGATCAAACAATGGTGTTGTGAGGATCTCATAAGTGGAGGGAGGGTGCCTCATTTGCATTGGCTAAATTGAAAAAAGTCTACTAAAAGCTTAGTAATATGTTTTTTGTGTTAAATTTCCTACCTCATAGTGCCTTAAATAGGAAGCACAAGGGAGGAAGTGATCATTTCAATAGTGGTGGAGGTGGTCTAAGAAAGAAATATATGAGCCTATCTCTTAAATCTCTCGTGTATATTAATGCCAGGCATTGTTACTTTGGGTATTTAAAGAAGGTTGGGTTCCATTAATCTATCTCCACTCAAGCCAAGTTCATCAACTAAGAGTATTCAAATGAAGATTCAAGTCAATCCATTATGATGGGCAATGTCACAAACTGAAATAAACAAGTGGCTTCTAAGAGCCAACTAACACGGACAAGTGAACATTGGAGGCAACTAGGTCTTCAAAGAGCGGTACATAAGGAAGCATGGGACTATCAATCTCTCATTGTCAACATTGTTGATTTTGCAAAACTAATAACTTGATGTAATAGTTCCAACCAACCATAGAAAAAAACATGTTTGAGCATTACTTTCACCAATAGGAGAAAATGATTATGAATTTCAAATGTATTGGATAAAAGATAGATGTTGAAACACATTTTTCATGAACTTTAGTTGAACTTTGTATATGTCCCCATGTTCTTTGATTATTAATGATTTAAAGTAACTACAAATAAGCTATCAATTAAGATATTGATATTCAAGATTAAGTGTGTATTAAAAGTCATTCATCTATGACATGTGATTCTCCCATCTCATGACTAATCCAGGGAACTATTTACTCAATTAGAAATTTTGTATTACTTCTAGTAGAACTTTAGTATTCAACCATTCAAAAGAAAATATTGTCTCAATTAGAATTAGATGGGTAGGCCATAAATAATTATGCGTGTATGAATATCCTTAATTTGTTAAACGTTAAGAATGGTGAGATAATGAGATATATTATATAGAAATAATCCAATGAAACTGCAAACATATTAATTTCATGCTATGTTGCAAGTGGTTCTCTATCTAATATATTCAAGGCAAGCAAGAGTTTGAAGTCATTCATCCATGACCCATCTCCCAAATTTAGAATGAATAATCGACTTAACACTCATTATCAAGAAATTCTAAGATTTTTTTAGAAAAAAAGGCATCATACTAGAATTCAATCTAGAAAAATCAACTCAAAGAACTATTCCATAAAATTTGGAAGAGTTAATCTAGTGAATTATTTCCTCAATTAATGTTTTTTAATTAGTTCAAGTAAAACTTTAGTATCCATGCATTCAAAAGGAAATATTAAATCTCAATTAGAACTAGATGGGTAGGACATAAATCATGATGAATCTATGAATATCACTAATTTTCTAAATGTTAAGATCTTTAAGACATTGAAATATATTATATAGGAATAATCCAATGAAGTTGCACACGTAATTACATATTATAACACTGCAAAACGTTCTTTATCTATATTTGAGGTGATCGAAGTAGTAGAAAGATTTATACAATCAAATTATGTTATATACAAAAATAAGATAGCACAAATGGAAGGTAAAACATGAGGACTTCATCAGCAATAAGTTATTTGTAAATCACCATATCAAGTTAAGATAAAATAACATAAAAATACTTTTAGTAATGTCTTGAAACCAACTAGTGACCATGAAGATGTAAAACATGGGACTGCTAAGTACAACAGTATTAATACACAATAGGAGTGTGAATGCAGCTATTATAGGAAATCAATCGGAGCTAAAGTCATATTAGTAATAATGTTTGATAACCAAGTATGATATTATAGTTGGAGATGATAGACCAAACTCAACGTTTGAATCTGATGCATAACGACTCCAAGTTCCCCCTTTCCCACAACCTCAAGGTGTGGTGTTGATGATCAAACAATGGTGTTGTGAGGATCTCATAAGTGGAGGGAGGGTGCCTCATTTGCATTGGCTAAATTGAAAAAAGTCTACTAAAAGCTTAGTAATATGTTTTTTGTGTTAAATTTCCTACCTCATAGTGCCTTAAATAGGAAGCACAAGGGAGGAAGTGATCATTTCAATAGTGGTGGAGGTGGTCTAAGAAAGAAATATATGAGCCTATCTCTTAAATCTCTCGTGTATATTAATGCCAGGCATTGTTACTTTGGGTATTTAAAGAAGGTTGGGTTCCATTAATCTATCTCCACTCAAGCCAAGTTCATCAACTAAGAGTATTCAAATGAAGATTCAAGTCAATCCATTATGATGGGCAATGTCACAAACTGAAATAAACAAGTGGCTTCTAAGAGCCAACTAACACGGACAAGTGAACATTGGAGGCAACTAGGTCTTCAAAGAGCGGTACATAAGGAAGCATGGGACTATCAATCTCTCATTGTCAACATTGTTGATTTTGCAAAACTAATAACTTGATGTAATAGTTCCAACCAACCATAGAAAAAAACATGTTTGAGCATTACTTTCACCAATAGGAGAAAATGATTATGAATTTCAAATGTATTGGATAAAAGATAGATGTTGAAACACATTTTTCATGAACTTTAGTTGAACTTTGTATATGTCCCCATGTTCTTTGATTATTAATGATTTAAAGTAACTACAAATAAGCTATCAATTAAGATATTGATATTCAAGATTAAGTGTGTATTAAAAGTCATTCATCTATGACATGTGATTCTCCCATCTCATGACTAATCCAGGGAACTATTTACTCAATTAGAAATTTTGTATTACTTCTAGTAGAACTTTAGTATTCAACCATTCAAAAGAAAATATTGTCTCAATTAGAATTAGATGGGTAGGCCATAAATAATTATGCGTGTATGAATATCCTTAATTTGTTAAACGTTAAGAATGGTGAGATAATGAGATATATTATATAGAAATAATCCAATGAAACTGCAAACATATTAATTTCATGCTATGTTGCAAGTGGTTCTCTATCTAATATATTCAAGGCAAGCAAGAGTTTGAAGTCATTCATCCATGACCCATCTCCCAAATTTAGAATGAATAATCGACTTAACACTCATTATCAAGAAATTCTAAGATTTTTTTAGAAAAAAAGGCATCATACTAGAATTCAATCTAGAAAAATCAACTCAAAGAACTATTCCATAAAATTTGGAAGAGTTAATCTAGTGAATTATTTCCTCAATTAATGTTTTTTAATTAGTTCAAGTAAAACTTTAGTATCCATGCATTCAAAAGGAAATATTAAATCTCAATTAGAACTAGATGGGTAGGACATAAATCATGATGAATCTATGAATATCACTAATTTTCTAAATGTTAAGATCTTTAAGACATTGAAATATATTATATAGGAATAATCCAATGAAGTTGCACACGTAATTACATATTATAACACTGCAAAACGTTCTTTATCTATATTTGAGGTGATCGAAGTAGTAGAAAGATTTATACAATCAAATTATGTTATATACAAAAATAAGATAGCACAAATGGAAGGTAAAACATGAGGACTTCATCAGCAATAAGTTATTTGTAAATCACCATATCAAGTTAAGATAAAATAACATAAAAATACTTTTAGTAATGTCTTGAAACCAACTAGTGACCATGAAGATGTAAAACATGGGACTGCTAAGTACAACAGTATTAATACACAATAGGAGTGTGAATGCAGCTATTATAGGAAATCAATCGGAGCTAAAGTCATATTAGTAATAATGTTTGATAACCAAGTATGATATTATAGTTGGAGATGATAGACCAAACTCAACGTTTGAATCTGATGCATAACGACTCCAAGTTCCCCCTTTCCCACAACCTCAAGGTGTGGTGTTGATGATCAAACAATGGTGTTGTGAGGATCTCATAAGTGGAGGGAGGGTGCCTCATTTGCATTGGCTAAATTGAAAAAAGTCTACTAAAAGCTTAGTAATATGTTTTTTGTGTTAAATTTCCTACCTCATAGTGCCTTAAATAGGAAGCACAAGGGAGGAAGTGATCATTTCAATAGTGGTGGAGGTGGTCTAAGAAAGAAATATATGAGCCTATCTCTTAAATCTCTCGTGTATATTAATGCCAGGCATTGTTACTTTGGGTATTTAAAGAAGGTTGGGTTCCATTAATCTATCTCCACTCAAGCCAAGTTCATCAACTAAGAGTATTCAAATGAAGAATCAAGTCAATCCATTATGATGGGCAATGTCACAAACTGAAATAAACAAGTGGCTTCTAAGAGCCAACTAACACGGACAAGTGAACATTGGAGGCAACTAGGTCTTCAAAGAGCGGTACATAAGGAAGCATGGGACTATCAATCTCTCATTGTCAACATTGTTGATTTTGCAAAACTAATAACTTGATGTAATAGTTCCAACCAACCATAGAAAAAAACATGTTTGAGCATTACTTTCACCAATAGGAGAAAATGATTATGAATTTCAAATGTATTGGATAAAAGATAGATGTTGAAACACATTTTTCATGAACTTTAGTTGAACTTTGTATATGTCCCCATGTTCTTTGATTATTAATGATTTAAAGTAACTACAAATAAGCTATCAATTAAGATATTGATATTCAAGATTAAGTGTGTATTAAAAGTCATTCATCTATGACATGTGATTCTCCCATCTCATGACTAATCCAGGGAACTATTTACTCAATTAGAAATTTTGTATTACTTCTAGTAGAACTTTAGTATTCAACCATTCAAAAGAAAATATTGTCTCAATTAGAATTAGATGGGTAGGCCATAAATAATTATGCGTGTATGAATATCCTTAATTTGTTAAACGTTAAGAATGGTGAGATAATGAGATATATTATATAGAAATAATCCAATGAAACTGCAAACATATTAATTTCATGCTATGTTGCAAGTGGTTCTCTATCTAATATATTCAAGGCAAGCAAGAGTTTGAAGTCATTCATCCATGACCCATCTCCCAAATTTAGAATGAATAATCGACTTAACACTCATTATCAAGAAATTCTAAGATTTTTTTAGAAAAAAAGGCATCATACTAGAATTCAATCTAGAAAAATCAACTCAAAGAACTATTCCATAAAATTTGGAAGAGTTAATCTAGTGAATTATTTCCTCAATTAATGTTTTTTAATTAGTTCAAGTAAAACTTTAGTATCCATGCATTCAAAAGGAAATATTAAATCTCAATTAGAACTAGATGGGTAGGACATAAATCATGATGAATCTATGAATATCACTAATTTTCTAAATGTTAAGATCTTTAAGACATTGAAATATATTATATAGGAATAATCCAATGAAGTTGCACACGTAATTACATATTATAACACTGCAAAACGTTCTTTATCTATATTTGAGGTGATCGAAGTAGTAGAAAGATTTATACAATCAAATTATGTTATATACAAAAATAAGATAGCACAAATGGAAGGTAAAACATGAGGACTTCATCAGCAATAAGTTATTTGTAAATCACCATATCAAGTTAAGATAAAATAACATAAAAATACTTTTAGTAATGTCTTGAAACCAACTAGTGACCATGAAGATGTAAAACATGGGACTGCTAAGTACAACAGTATTAATACACAATAGGAGTGTGAATGCAGCTATTATAGGAAATCAATCGGAGCTAAAGTCATATTAGTAATAATGTTTGATAACCAAGTATGATATTATAGTTGGAGATGATAGACCAAACTCAACGTTTGAATCTGATGCATAACGACTCCAAGTTCCCCCTTTCCCACAACCTCAAGGTGTGGTGTTGATGATCAAACAATGGTGTTGTGAGGATCTCATAAGTGGAGGGAGGGTGCCTCATTTGCATTGGCTAAATTGAAAAAAGTCTACTAAAAGCTTAGTAATATGTTTTTTGTGTTAAATTTCCTACCTCATAGTGCCTTAAATAGGAAGCACAAGGGAGGAAGTGATCATTTCAATAGTGGTGGAGGTGGTCTAAGAAAGAAATATATGAGCCTATCTCTTAAATCTCTCGTGTATATTAATGCCAGGCATTGTTACTTTGGGTATTTAAAGAAGGTTGGGTTCCATTAATCTATCTCCACTCAAGCCAAGTTCATCAACTAAGAGTATTCAAATGAAGATTCAAGTCAATCCATTATGATGGGCAATGTCACAAACTGAAATAAACAAGTGGCTTCTAAGAGCCAACTAACACGGACAAGTGAACATTGGAGGCAACTAGGTCTTCAAAGAGCGGTACATAAGGAAGCATGGGACTATCAATCTCTCATTGTCAACATTGTTGATTTTGCAAAACTAATAACTTGATGTAATAGTTCCAACCAACCATAGAAAAAAACATGTTTGAGCATTACTTTCACCAATAGGAGAAAATGATTATGAATTTCAAATGTATTGGATAAAAGATAGATGTTGAAACACATTTTTCATGAACTTTAGTTGAACTTTGTATATGTCCCCATGTTCTTTGATTATTAATGATTTAAAGTAACTACAAATAAGCTATCAATTAAGATATTGATATTCAAGATTAAGTGTGTATTAAAAGTCATTCATCTATGACATGTGATTCTCCCATCTCATGACTAATCCAGGGAACTATTTACTCAATTAGAAATTTTGTATTACTTCTAGTAGAACTTTAGTATTCAACCATTCAAAAGAAAATATTGTCTCAATTAGAATTAGATGGGTAGGCCATAAATAATTATGCGTGTATGAATATCCTTAATTTGTTAAACGTTAAGAATGGTGAGATAATGAGATATATTATATAGAAATAATCCAATGAAACTGCAAACATATTAATTTCATGCTATGTTGCAAGTGGTTCTCTATCTAATATATTCAAGGCAAGCAAGAGTTTGAAGTCATTCATCCATGACCCATCTCCCAAATTTAGAATGAATAATCGACTTAACACTCATTATCAAGAAATTCTAAGATTTTTTTAGAAAAAAAGGCATCATACTAGAATTCAATCTAGAAAAATCAACTCAAAGAACTATTCCATAAAATTTGGAAGAGTTAATCTAGTGAATTATTTCCTCAATTAATGTTTTTTAATTAGTTCAAGTAAAACTTTAGTATCCATGCATTCAAAAGGAAATATTAAATCTCAATTAGAACTAGATGGGTAGGACATAAATCATGATGAATCTATGAATATCACTAATTTTCTAAATGTTAAGATCTTTAAGACATTGAAATATATTATATAGGAATAATCCAATGAAGTTGCACACGTAATTACATATTATAACACTGCAAAACGTTCTTTATCTATATTTGAGGTGATCGAAGTAGTAGAAAGATTTATACAATCAAATTATGTTATATACAAAAATAAGATAGCACAAATGGAAGGTAAAACATGAGGACTTCATCAGCAATAAGTTATTTGTAAATCACCATATCAAGTTAAGATAAAATAACATAAAAATACTTTTAGTAATGTCTTGAAACCAACTAGTGACCATGAAGATGTAAAACATGGGACTGCTAAGTACAACAGTATTAATACACAATAGGAGTGTGAATGCAGCTATTATAGGAAATCAATCGGAGCTAAAGTCATATTAGTAATAATGTTTGATAACCAAGTATGATATTATAGTTGGAGATGATAGACCAAACTCAACGTTTGAATCTGATGCATAACGACTCCAAGTTCCCCCTTTCCCACAACCTCAAGGTGTGGTGTTGATGATCAAACAATGGTGTTGTGAGGATCTCATAAGTGGAGGGAGGGTGCCTCATTTGCATTGGCTAAATTGAAAAAAGTCTACTAAAAGCTTAGTAATATGTTTTTTGTGTTAAATTTCCTACCTCATAGTGCCTTAAATAGGAAGCACAAGGGAGGAAGTGATCATTTCAATAGTGGTGGAGGTGGTCTAAGAAAGAAATATATGAGCCTATCTCTTAAATCTCTCGTGTATATTAATGCCAGGCATTGTTACTTTGGGTATTTAAAGAAGGTTGGGTTCCATTAATCTATCTCCACTCAAGCCAAGTTCATCAACTAAGAGTATTCAAATGAAGATTCAAGTCAATCCATTATGATGGGCAATGTCACAAACTGAAATAAACAAGTGGCTTCTAAGAGCCAACTAACACGGACAAGTGAACATTGGAGGCAACTAGGTCTTCAAAGAGCGGTACATAAGGAAGCATGGGACTATCAATCTCTCATTGTCAACATTGTTGATTTTGCAAAACTAATAACTTGATGTAATAGTTCCAACCAACCATAGAAAAAAACATGTTTGAGCATTACTTTCACCAATAGGAGAAAATGATTATGAATTTCAAATGTATTGGATAAAAGATAGATGTTGAAACACATTTTTCATGAACTTTAGTTGAACTTTGTATATGTCCCCATGTTCTTTGATTATTAATGATTTAAAGTAACTACAAATAAGCTATCAATTAAGATATTGATATTCAAGATTAAGTGTGTATTAAAAGTCATTCATCTATGACATGTGATTCTCCCATCTCATGACTAATCCAGGGAACTATTTACTCAATTAGAAATTTTGTATTACTTCTAGTAGAACTTTAGTATTCAACCATTCAAAAGAAAATATTGTCTCAATTAGAATTAGATGGGTAGGCCATAAATAATTATGCGTGTATGAATATCCTTAATTTGTTAAACGTTAAGAATGGTGAGATAATGAGATATATTATATAGAAATAATCCAATGAAACTGCAAACATATTAATTTCATGCTATGTTGCAAGTGGTTCTCTATCTAATATATTCAAGGCAAGCAAGAGTTTGAAGTCATTCATCCATGACCCATCTCCCAAATTTAGAATGAATAATCGACTTAACACTCATTATCAAGAAATTCTAAGATTTTTTTAGAAAAAAAGGCATCATACTAGAATTCAATCTAGAAAAATCAACTCAAAGAACTATTCCATAAAATTTGGAAGAGTTAATCTAGTGAATTATTTCCTCAATTAATGTTTTTTAATTAGTTCAAGTAAAACTTTAGTATCCATGCATTCAAAAGGAAATATTAAATCTCAATTAGAACTAGATGGGTAGGACATAAATCATGATGAATCTATGAATATCACTAATTTTCTAAATGTTAAGATCTTTAAGACATTGAAATATATTATATAGGAATAATCCAATGAAGTTGCACACGTAATTACATATTATAACACTGCAAAACGTTCTTTATCTATATTTGAGGTGATCGAAGTAGTAGAAAGATTTATACAATCAAATTATGTTATATACAAAAATAAGATAGCACAAATGGAAGGTAAAACATGAGGACTTCATCAGCAATAAGTTATTTGTAAATCACCATATCAAGTTAAGATAAAATAACATAAAAATACTTTTAGTAATGTCTTGAAACCAACTAGTGACCATGAAGATGTAAAACATGGGACTGCTAAGTACAACAGTATTAATACACAATAGGAGTGTGAATGCAGCTATTATAGGAAATCAATCGGAGCTAAAGTCATATTAGTAATAATGTTTGATAACCAAGTATGATATTATAGTTGGAGATGATAGACCAAACTCAACGTTTGAATCTGATGCATAACGACTCCAAGTTCCCCCTTTCCCACAACCTCAAGGTGTGGTGTTGATGATCAAACAATGGTGTTGTGAGGATCTCATAAGTGGAGGGAGGGTGCCTCATTTGCATTGGCTAAATTGAAAAAAGTCTACTAAAAGCTTAGTAATATGTTTTTTGTGTTAAATTTCCTACCTCATAGTGCCTTAAATAGGAAGCACAAGGGAGGAAGTGATCATTTCAATAGTGGTGGAGGTGGTCTAAGAAAGAAATATATGAGCCTATCTCTTAAATCTCTCGTGTATATTAATGCCAGGCATTGTTACTTTGGGTATTTAAAGAAGGTTGGGTTCCATTAATCTATCTCCACTCAAGCCAAGTTCATCAACTAAGAGTATTCAAATGAAGAATCAAGTCAATCCATTATGATGGGCAATGTCACAAACTGAAATAAACAAGTGGCTTCTAAGAGCCAACTAACACGGACAAGTGAACATTGGAGGCAACTAGGTCTTCAAAGAGCGGTACATAAGGAAGCATGGGACTATCAATCTCTCATTGTCAACATTGTTGATTTTGCAAAACTAATAACTTGATGTAATAGTTCCAACCAACCATAGAAAAAAACATGTTTGAGCATTACTTTCACCAATAGGAGAAAATGATTATGAATTTCAAATGTATTGGATAAAAGATAGATGTTGAAACACATTTTTCATGAACTTTAGTTGAACTTTGTATATGTCCCCATGTTCTTTGATTATTAATGATTTAAAGTAACTACAAATAAGCTATCAATTAAGATATTGATATTCAAGATTAAGTGTGTATTAAAAGTCATTCATCTATGACATGTGATTCTCCCATCTCATGACTAATCCAGGGAACTATTTACTCAATTAGAAATTTTGTATTACTTCTAGTAGAACTTTAGTATTCAACCATTCAAAAGAAAATATTGTCTCAATTAGAATTAGATGGGTAGGCCATAAATAATTATGCGTGTATGAATATCCTTAATTTGTTAAACGTTAAGAATGGTGAGATAATGAGATATATTATATAGAAATAATCCAATGAAACTGCAAACATATTAATTTCATGCTATGTTGCAAGTGGTTCTCTATCTAATATATTCAAGGCAAGCAAGAGTTTGAAGTCATTCATCCATGACCCATCTCCCAAATTTAGAATGAATAATCGACTTAACACTCATTATCAAGAAATTCTAAGATTTTTTTAGAAAAAAAGGCATCATACTAGAATTCAATCTAGAAAAATCAACTCAAAGAACTATTCCATAAAATTTGGAAGAGTTAATCTAGTGAATTATTTCCTCAATTAATGTTTTTTAATTAGTTCAAGTAAAACTTTAGTATCCATGCATTCAAAAGGAAATATTAAATCTCAATTAGAACTAGATGGGTAGGACATAAATCATGATGAATCTATGAATATCACTAATTTTCTAAATGTTAAGATCTTTAAGACATTGAAATATATTATATAGGAATAATCCAATGAAGTTGCACACGTAATTACATATTATAACACTGCAAAACGTTCTTTATCTATATTTGAGGTGATCGAAGTAGTAGAAAGATTTATACAATCAAATTATGTTATATACAAAAATAAGATAGCACAAATGGAAGGTAAAACATGAGGACTTCATCAGCAATAAGTTATTTGTAAATCACCATATCAAGTTAAGATAAAATAACATAAAAATACTTTTAGTAATGTCTTGAAACCAACTAGTGACCATGAAGATGTAAAACATGGGACTGCTAAGTACAACAGTATTAATACACAATAGGAGTGTGAATGCAGCTATTATAGGAAATCAATCGGAGCTAAAGTCATATTAGTAATAATGTTTGATAACCAAGTATGATATTATAGTTGGAGATGATAGACCAAACTCAACGTTTGAATCTGATGCATAACGACTCCAAGTTCCCCCTTTCCCACAACCTCAAGGTGTGGTGTTGATGATCAAACAATGGTGTTGTGAGGATCTCATAAGTGGAGGGAGGGTGCCTCATTTGCATTGGCTAAATTGAAAAAAGTCTACTAAAAGCTTAGTAATATGTTTTTTGTGTTAAATTTCCTACCTCATAGTGCCTTAAATAGGAAGCACAAGGGAGGAAGTGATCATTTCAATAGTGGTGGAGGTGGTCTAAGAAAGAAATATATGAGCCTATCTCTTAAATCTCTCGTGTATATTAATGCCAGGCATTGTTACTTTGGGTATTTAAAGAAGGTTGGGTTCCATTAATCTATCTCCACTCAAGCCAAGTTCATCAACTAAGAGTATTCAAATGAAGATTCAAGTCAATCCATTATGATGGGCAATGTCACAAACTGAAATAAACAAGTGGCTTCTAAGAGCCAACTAACACGGACAAGTGAACATTGGAGGCAACTAGGTCTTCAAAGAGCGGTACATAAGGAAGCATGGGACTATCAATCTCTCATTGTCAACATTGTTGATTTTGCAAAACTAATAACTTGATGTAATAGTTCCAACCAACCATAGAAAAAAACATGTTTGAGCATTACTTTCACCAATAGGAGAAAATGATTATGAATTTCAAATGTATTGGATAAAAGATAGATGTTGAAACACATTTTTCATGAACTTTAGTTGAACTTTGTATATGTCCCCATGTTCTTTGATTATTAATGATTTAAAGTAACTACAAATAAGCTATCAATTAAGATATTGATATTCAAGATTAAGTGTGTATTAAAAGTCATTCATCTATGACATGTGATTCTCCCATCTCATGACTAATCCAGGGAACTATTTACTCAATTAGAAATTTTGTATTACTTCTAGTAGAACTTTAGTATTCAACCATTCAAAAGAAAATATTGTCTCAATTAGAATTAGATGGGTAGGCCATAAATAATTATGCGTGTATGAATATCCTTAATTTGTTAAACGTTAAGAATGGTGAGATAATGAGATATATTATATAGAAATAATCCAATGAAACTGCAAACATATTAATTTCATGCTATGTTGCAAGTGGTTCTCTATCTAATATATTCAAGGCAAGCAAGAGTTTGAAGTCATTCATCCATGACCCATCTCCCAAATTTAGAATGAATAATCGACTTAACACTCATTATCAAGAAATTCTAAGATTTTTTTAGAAAAAAAGGCATCATACTAGAATTCAATCTAGAAAAATCAACTCAAAGAACTATTCCATAAAATTTGGAAGAGTTAATCTAGTGAATTATTTCCTCAATTAATGTTTTTTAATTAGTTCAAGTAAAACTTTAGTATCCATGCATTCAAAAGGAAATATTAAATCTCAATTAGAACTAGATGGGTAGGACATAAATCATGATGAATCTATGAATATCACTAATTTTCTAAATGTTAAGATCTTTAAGACATTGAAATATATTATATAGGAATAATCCAATGAAGTTGCACACGTAATTACATATTATAACACTGCAAAACGTTCTTTATCTATATTTGAGGTGATCGAAGTAGTAGAAAGATTTATACAATCAAATTATGTTATATACAAAAATAAGATAGCACAAATGGAAGGTAAAACATGAGGACTTCATCAGCAATAAGTTATTTGTAAATCACCATATCAAGTTAAGATAAAATAACATAAAAATACTTTTAGTAATGTCTTGAAACCAACTAGTGACCATGAAGATGTAAAACATGGGACTGCTAAGTACAACAGTATTAATACACAATAGGAGTGTGAATGCAGCTATTATAGGAAATCAATCGGAGCTAAAGTCATATTAGTAATAATGTTTGATAACCAAGTATGATATTATAGTTGGAGATGATAGACCAAACTCAACGTTTGAATCTGATGCATAACGACTCCAAGTTCCCCCTTTCCCACAACCTCAAGGTGTGGTGTTGATGATCAAACAATGGTGTTGTGAGGATCTCATAAGTGGAGGGAGGGTGCCTCATTTGCATTGGCTAAATTGAAAAAAGTCTACTAAAAGCTTAGTAATATGTTTTTTGTGTTAAATTTCCTACCTCATAGTGCCTTAAATAGGAAGCACAAGGGAGGAAGTGATCATTTCAATAGTGGTGGAGGTGGTCTAAGAAAGAAATATATGAGCCTATCTCTTAAATCTCTCGTGTATATTAATGCCAGGCATTGTTACTTTGGGTATTTAAAGAAGGTTGGGTTCCATTAATCTATCTCCACTCAAGCCAAGTTCATCAACTAAGAGTATTCAAATGAAGATTCAAGTCAATCCATTATGATGGGCAATGTCACAAACTGAAATAAACAAGTGGCTTCTAAGAGCCAACTAACACGGACAAGTGAACATTGGAGGCAACTAGGTCTTCAAAGAGCGGTACATAAGGAAGCATGGGACTATCAATCTCTCATTGTCAACATTGTTGATTTTGCAAAACTAATAACTTGATGTAATAGTTCCAACCAACCATAGAAAAAAACATGTTTGAGCATTACTTTCACCAATAGGAGAAAATGATTATGAATTTCAAATGTATTGGATAAAAGATAGATGTTGAAACACATTTTTCATGAACTTTAGTTGAACTTTGTATATGTCCCCATGTTCTTTGATTATTAATGATTTAAAGTAACTACAAATAAGCTATCAATTAAGATATTGATATTCAAGATTAAGTGTGTATTAAAAGTCATTCATCTATGACATGTGATTCTCCCATCTCATGACTAATCCAGGGAACTATTTACTCAATTAGAAATTTTGTATTACTTCTAGTAGAACTTTAGTATTCAACCATTCAAAAGAAAATATTGTCTCAATTAGAATTAGATGGGTAGGCCATAAATAATTATGCGTGTATGAATATCCTTAATTTGTTAAACGTTAAGAATGGTGAGATAATGAGATATATTATATAGAAATAATCCAATGAAACTGCAAACATATTAATTTCATGCTATGTTGCAAGTGGTTCTCTATCTAATATATTCAAGGCAAGCAAGAGTTTGAAGTCATTCATCCATGACCCATCTCCCAAATTTAGAATGAATAATCGACTTAACACTCATTATCAAGAAATTCTAAGATTTTTTTAGAAAAAAAGGCATCATACTAGAATTCAATCTAGAAAAATCAACTCAAAGAACTATTCCATAAAATTTGGAAGAGTTAATCTAGTGAATTATTTCCTCAATTAATGTTTTTTAATTAGTTCAAGTAAAACTTTAGTATCCATGCATTCAAAAGGAAATATTAAATCTCAATTAGAACTAGATGGGTAGGACATAAATCATGATGAATCTATGAATATCACTAATTTTCTAAATGTTAAGATCTTTAAGACATTGAAATATATTATATAGGAATAATCCAATGAAGTTGCACACGTAATTACATATTATAACACTGCAAAACGTTCTTTATCTATATTTGAGGTGATCGAAGTAGTAGAAAGATTTATACAATCAAATTATGTTATATACAAAAATAAGATAGCACAAATGGAAGGTAAAACATGAGGACTTCATCAGCAATAAGTTATTTGTAAATCACCATATCAAGTTAAGATAAAATAACATAAAAATACTTTTAGTAATGTCTTGAAACCAACTAGTGACCATGAAGATGTAAAACATGGGACTGCTAAGTACAACAGTATTAATACACAATAGGAGTGTGAATGCAGCTATTATAGGAAATCAATCGGAGCTAAAGTCATATTAGTAATAATGTTTGATAACCAAGTATGATATTATAGTTGGAGATGATAGACCAAACTCAACGTTTGAATCTGATGCATAACGACTCCAAGTTCCCCCTTTCCCACAACCTCAAGGTGTGGTGTTGATGATCAAACAATGGTGTTGTGAGGATCTCATAAGTGGAGGGAGGGTGCCTCATTTGCATTGGCTAAATTGAAAAAAGTCTACTAAAAGCTTAGTAATATGTTTTTTGTGTTAAATTTCCTACCTCATAGTGCCTTAAATAGGAAGCACAAGGGAGGAAGTGATCATTTCAATAGTGGTGGAGGTGGTCTAAGAAAGAAATATATGAGCCTATCTCTTAAATCTCTCGTGTATATTAATGCCAGGCATTGTTACTTTGGGTATTTAAAGAAGGTTGGGTTCCATTAATCTATCTCCACTCAAGCCAAGTTCATCAACTAAGAGTATTCAAATGAAGATTCAAGTCAATCCATTATGATGGGCAATGTCACAAACTGAAATAAACAAGTGGCTTCTAAGAGCCAACTAACACGGACAAGTGAACATTGGAGGCAACTAGGTCTTCAAAGAGCGGTACATAAGGAAGCATGGGACTATCAATCTCTCATTGTCAACATTGTTGATTTTGCAAAACTAATAACTTGATGTAATAGTTCCAACCAACCATAGAAAAAAACATGTTTGAGCATTACTTTCACCAATAGGAGAAAATGATTATGAATTTCAAATGTATTGGATAAAAGATAGATGTTGAAACACATTTTTCATGAACTTTAGTTGAACTTTGTATATGTCCCCATGTTCTTTGATTATTAATGATTTAAAGTAACTACAAATAAGCTATCAATTAAGATATTGATATTCAAGATTAAGTGTGTATTAAAAGTCATTCATCTATGACATGTGATTCTCCCATCTCATGACTAATCCAGGGAACTATTTACTCAATTAGAAATTTTGTATTACTTCTAGTAGAACTTTAGTATTCAACCATTCAAAAGAAAATATTGTCTCAATTAGAATTAGATGGGTAGGCCATAAATAATTATGCGTGTATGAATATCCTTAATTTGTTAAACGTTAAGAATGGTGAGATAATGAGATATATTATATAGAAATAATCCAATGAAACTGCAAACATATTAATTTCATGCTATGTTGCAAGTGGTTCTCTATCTAATATATTCAAGGCAAGCAAGAGTTTGAAGTCATTCATCCATGACCCATCTCCCAAATTTAGAATGAATAATCGACTTAACACTCATTATCAAGAAATTCTAAGATTTTTTTAGAAAAAAAGGCATCATACTAGAATTCAATCTAGAAAAATCAACTCAAAGAACTATTCCATAAAATTTGGAAGAGTTAATCTAGTGAATTATTTCCTCAATTAATGTTTTTTAATTAGTTCAAGTAAAACTTTAGTATCCATGCATTCAAAAGGAAATATTAAATCTCAATTAGAACTAGATGGGTAGGACATAAATCATGATGAATCTATGAATATCACTAATTTTCTAAATGTTAAGATCTTTAAGACATTGAAATATATTATATAGGAATAATCCAATGAAGTTGCACACGTAATTACATATTATAACACTGCAAAACGTTCTTTATCTATATTTGAGGTGATCGAAGTAGTAGAAAGATTTATACAATCAAATTATGTTATATACAAAAATAAGATAGCACAAATGGAAGGTAAAACATGAGGACTTCATCAGCAATAAGTTATTTGTAAATCACCATATCAAGTTAAGATAAAATAACATAAAAATACTTTTAGTAATGTCTTGAAACCAACTAGTGACCATGAAGATGTAAAACATGGGACTGCTAAGTACAACAGTATTAATACACAATAGGAGTGTGAATGCAGCTATTATAGGAAATCAATCGGAGCTAAAGTCATATTAGTAATAATGTTTGATAACCAAGTATGATATTATAGTTGGAGATGATAGACCAAACTCAACGTTTGAATCTGATGCATAACGACTCCAAGTTCCCCCTTTCCCACAACCTCAAGGTGTGGTGTTGATGATCAAACAATGGTGTTGTGAGGATCTCATAAGTGGAGGGAGGGTGCCTCATTTGCATTGGCTAAATTGAAAAAAGTCTACTAAAAGCTTAGTAATATGTTTTTTGTGTTAAATTTCCTACCTCATAGTGCCTTAAATAGGAAGCACAAGGGAGGAAGTGATCATTTCAATAGTGGTGGAGGTGGTCTAAGAAAGAAATATATGAGCCTATCTCTTAAATCTCTCGTGTATATTAATGCCAGGCATTGTTACTTTGGGTATTTAAAGAAGGTTGGGTTCCATTAATCTATCTCCACTCAAGCCAAGTTCATCAACTAAGAGTATTCAAATGAAGATTCAAGTCAATCCATTATGATGGGCAATGTCACAAACTGAAATAAACAAGTGGCTTCTAAGAGCCAACTAACACGGACAAGTGAACATTGGAGGCAACTAGGTCTTCAAAGAGCGGTACATAAGGAAGCATGGGACTATCAATCTCTCATTGTCAACATTGTTGATTTTGCAAAACTAATAACTTGATGTAATAGTTCCAACCAACCATAGAAAAAAACATGTTTGAGCATTACTTTCACCAATAGGAGAAAATGATTATGAATTTCAAATGTATTGGATAAAAGATAGATGTTGAAACACATTTTTCATGAACTTTAGTTGAACTTTGTATATGTCCCCATGTTCTTTGATTATTAATGATTTAAAGTAACTACAAATAAGCTATCAATTAAGATATTGATATTCAAGATTAAGTGTGTATTAAAAGTCATTCATCTATGACATGTGATTCTCCCATCTCATGACTAATCCAGGGAACTATTTACTCAATTAGAAATTTTGTATTACTTCTAGTAGAACTTTAGTATTCAACCATTCAAAAGAAAATATTGTCTCAATTAGAATTAGATGGGTAGGCCATAAATAATTATGCGTGTATGAATATCCTTAATTTGTTAAACGTTAAGAATGGTGAGATAATGAGATATATTATATAGAAATAATCCAATGAAACTGCAAACATATTAATTTCATGCTATGTTGCAAGTGGTTCTCTATCTAATATATTCAAGGCAAGCAAGAGTTTGAAGTCATTCATCCATGACCCATCTCCCAAATTTAGAATGAATAATCGACTTAACACTCATTATCAAGAAATTCTAAGATTTTTTTAGAAAAAAAGGCATCATACTAGAATTCAATCTAGAAAAATCAACTCAAAGAACTATTCCATAAAATTTGGAAGAGTTAATCTAGTGAATTATTTCCTCAATTAATGTTTTTTAATTAGTTCAAGTAAAACTTTAGTATCCATGCATTCAAAAGGAAATATTAAATCTCAATTAGAACTAGATGGGTAGGACATAAATCATGATGAATCTATGAATATCACTAATTTTCTAAATGTTAAGATCTTTAAGACATTGAAATATATTATATAGGAATAATCCAATGAAGTTGCACACGTAATTACATATTATAACACTGCAAAACGTTCTTTATCTATATTTGAGGTGATCGAAGTAGTAGAAAGATTTATACAATCAAATTATGTTATATACAAAAATAAGATAGCACAAATGGAAGGTAAAACATGAGGACTTCATCAGCAATAAGTTATTTGTAAATCACCATATCAAGTTAAGATAAAATAACATAAAAATACTTTTAGTAATGTCTTGAAACCAACTAGTGACCATGAAGATGTAAAACATGGGACTGCTAAGTACAACAGTATTAATACACAATAGGAGTGTGAATGCAGCTATTATAGGAAATCAATCGGAGCTAAAGTCATATTAGTAATAATGTTTGATAACCAAGTATGATATTATAGTTGGAGATGATAGACCAAACTCAACGTTTGAATCTGATGCATAACGACTCCAAGTTCCCCCTTTCCCACAACCTCAAGGTGTGGTGTTGATGATCAAACAATGGTGTTGTGAGGATCTCATAAGTGGAGGGAGGGTGCCTCATTTGCATTGGCTAAATTGAAAAAAGTCTACTAAAAGCTTAGTAATATGTTTTTTGTGTTAAATTTCCTACCTCATAGTGCCTTAAATAGGAAGCACAAGGGAGGAAGTGATCATTTCAATAGTGGTGGAGGTGGTCTAAGAAAGAAATATATGAGCCTATCTCTTAAATCTCTCGTGTATATTAATGCCAGGCATTGTTACTTTGGGTATTTAAAGAAGGTTGGGTTCCATTAATCTATCTCCACTCAAGCCAAGTTCATCAACTAAGAGTATTCAAATGAAGATTCAAGTCAATCCATTATGATGGGCAATGTCACAAACTGAAATAAACAAGTGGCTTCTAAGAGCCAACTAACACGGACAAGTGAACATTGGAGGCAACTAGGTCTTCAAAGAGCGGTACATAAGGAAGCATGGGACTATCAATCTCTCATTGTCAACATTGTTGATTTTGCAAAACTAATAACTTGATGTAATAGTTCCAACCAACCATAGAAAAAAACATGTTTGAGCATTACTTTCACCAATAGGAGAAAATGATTATGAATTTCAAATGTATTGGATAAAAGATAGATGTTGAAACACATTTTTCATGAACTTTAGTTGAACTTTGTATATGTCCCCATGTTCTTTGATTATTAATGATTTAAAGTAACTACAAATAAGCTATCAATTAAGATATTGATATTCAAGATTAAGTGTGTATTAAAAGTCATTCATCTATGACATGTGATTCTCCCATCTCATGACTAATCCAGGGAACTATTTACTCAATTAGAAATTTTGTATTACTTCTAGTAGAACTTTAGTATTCAACCATTCAAAAGAAAATATTGTCTCAATTAGAATTAGATGGGTAGGCCATAAATAATTATGCGTGTATGAATATCCTTAATTTGTTAAACGTTAAGAATGGTGAGATAATGAGATATATTATATAGAAATAATCCAATGAAACTGCAAACATATTAATTTCATGCTATGTTGCAAGTGGTTCTCTATCTAATATATTCAAGGCAAGCAAGAGTTTGAAGTCATTCATCCATGACCCATCTCCCAAATTTAGAATGAATAATCGACTTAACACTCATTATCAAGAAATTCTAAGATTTTTTTAGAAAAAAAGGCATCATACTAGTTTATATGTAGTTTTACTTCAAAATTTATGTATCACATTTTTTATTATCTCATATTCATGCATATAATTAATTAAAGGTCAATAAAATAATTTTGTTCCTTATTGGCATATATGGGATGATTTCAATTTATTTAAAAGTACAACTTTAGAAAAAGTTTTCATTAGACAATGAAATCAAATGCCTTATAGTTCAAAAAGTTCAAAAACATAATCCATTTATGGCACATCTGGAATGACTCTGAATAGTCCACTTAAAACTCATTATGAACTAAATTATTTTTTAGAAATGCAACTTTATTTACAACCGAATTTTATTTCAAAATTAGATTTCACATTTATAGATTCATATTTAATGCATATTATAGGCAATTAAGTGATTGTGCCTTATTGGTTTACAATATGACATGATTGCAATTAAAAATAGTAATTGATTTAAGTATACAAATTTATGTAAAGTTTTGGATTGAGAAATTGTTGGCTTATCATATGTTGACCCAGAGGGTTTTCAATAAAGACCCAGGTTCTTCGCGGTTTCTCCTTGACCAACAAAACCCCTTCGCACTGGCCCTTTCGGCAACAACTTGCGAGCAAGTTGAGGTATCACCCGAGGTGTATCTATGGGGTACTGCGGAATCAAGTTTCCACAGTTGGTGATGAGTTGTTTAGTCTGACGTACTACGCAGCGCGACACGGGACGTGTGCTGCGCGGCGATAGATGACACCGCGGTCCGCACCTCTGAATTATCCTTCCACGGAATTTCCTTGTGACTGCGGCCGATGCAGCTCACACTAAGACTCGAAATACTTGTGGTTAACTGGAGTACTGAAATGATTAACATTCAATCATTCATCCATTCGCTCGGGGTATTCACTGCTCAACCATGTGCTGCGAAGACGGTCCAACTACCAAGTATTTTTGCTACTACGTAGTGTAAAAGTTCTTAAACAATATCTAACACTTAGCCGAATAACTGATTCATTACTGCCTTATAAGAAGAGGCCAAACATTCACCATTCATCTATTCATGCAGAACTTAACATATTATTTCCATATTCTCCTGATGGAAAATACATATAAAAGTCCTATCATAACAGTATGCAAGGGAAAATTCAGACATTCATTCACAGCAAGCAAATAATTGCACAATACACAACACAATCACACTGCACAGTATTTAATGTGGTTCACTCCCTCGGGTGGGAAGCTACGTCCACAAGAATTGTTGTTATATATATCTTTTGGGAAGGGCACAACAGTTCTTAGTCTGCACGCTCAGCTGCAGACTCTCTTCTCTCTCAAATAGGTCTCTGCGCACTCAGCTGCAGAGCCTTTACAATATCTTTACTCAGAAATATTTTACAATGCTCAGTGCTAAACTTCTAACAACAACCCTCTTCCCATACAAAAAATGCCTCCTTTTATAGATCATGCCCGTAGGTCATGTCTTTACAATGCTAAAGGTTGAAACCCTTAGGGTTTCCAAAACTGCTACGTTTTCTCTAAGCCGAACTGCTGGTCTCTGGTAGCTAGTGCTCCATCGTGGCAGTCCTCCACGCCTTCATCCTGTTGCTATCGGCCTTTCTATTGTGCGCATGCCAACAAGTCACTCTCCTCGAGTCGCTCTTCCTCTAATGGCCTCGTACAGCTGGCTCAGCTCCCAGTAGCTTTCATCGAACCGTTCTTCCTCTAACGGCCTCGTACACCTGGCCGTCGCTCGGCCTCCCTAAAGCATCATTGCCAAAACTAGACTGTCGACGGTCTAACCGGTACCCATGCCCGTCCTCCGTCCAGCACTTTGCTTTGTCGGCTCCACGTGGACTGGTCACTTCGCAGCACTACTTCCTCGCAGAACCCTTCGAAGTACTGCCAAAATTTGGTTGCTGCACGCAACTTCGCAGCATCCCCAACACTTGAACAAAATTGTATTTTTATTGAGTTACGCTCAGCTCTGCAGCTAAAACTCCTTATGTTACCAAAATTTGCCCCAACTTGGGCCAGGCCCAACATGCCCCTAACACTTACATGTGGCTCGTCCCTGAGCCACCTTCAGCTTCTGCCTTTTTGATCTGCTCCGCGACCTGCGGAGCTAGCTTTGCCGCGAATTCATTGAATGTGCCGACCAGCTGCTCCATTGTTTCCTTTGTACCATGCTCGACTTGCCTGACTGTGTCGAGCATCTCCGTAGTTATTTCTTGTCCAATCTGTCCTTCCACATTCTTCTGGTTCTCGCGCAGGTCCTTGAGTTTGTCTTCAATCTGCTGCGATATTGCAATGGTATCCTGTAGTAGTGGTTGGGGCTGATCGTCCATCGCACTCTCTTTCTCCCTTAATGCTTGTACCTCCTTTTTCAAATTGGTTATTTCCCTGTATTTTGGAAGCCTGTCTTTAGCTGGCAGGGCCTTAACTTCCGTATCTAGCTTCTCCAGTGCGGCCTACTTTGCTTTGACTACGGTCTTTACTTGCAGTAGCCCTGGATCCTCTTCGAGGGCAGTGAATGCCTTCGAAACTGCAGTCAATAAATCTTGGCAGTTAGCCATGTCCATTGCAATATTCCGCGCTGCGGCCTTTACTGCTTGCTCCCTTAACTGCTGCTCAGTTAATGGTATCTCCGTATTGATTTTTTCCTTTAGGGCGGTAATATTAGCCTCATAAAAAATCTCCTTGTCCAGTATTTCTGTCTTTAGATATTTCACCATATCTCCCATTCTCAGAACGGTGTCCGCTGGATTGCTCTGGGGCTCGAAATCTTTGATGTCATCTACGACAGAAGTAATAGTGGCCTCCAGTCGCAGCCGACGATCCTGTTCATCATGCAGTTGCATATCTGTGCGCGAGCTAGACTCCTCGAGTTGCCTATTTGCGGCTTGCAACTCAACTTGGGACTTCATCGAATCAATGGTCCTTTCATGCATTTCATCTACAACTTGCAGGTGCAAAAAGTGCAAGTCAGGTAACGGAATCTTGGCCAGGTCGAGCTCTACCCGCTCGACACCCTTTGTATCCAAAATCACTTGTTCTGACATTGGCAACGTTATGCTCGTTGGGTCCAAATGAACGAGCTGAGTCTTCGCTGGAAGCGTTATGGTTAGCTGCGGTGGTGTCCGCTGCAAGGTTCCTCCCGACCTCCCTTTCGATTCTGTGTCACGCGACAAAGGTAGCCTTTTCTGGACATCGTCCATCTTCTGCATGAGCCCCTGCAATGTGAGCCAATTCTTTTGCAGGTCATCCTGTTTGGCCTTGTCCTTTTTCTCTTTGCCTGTCATCAGCTCTTCCATCTGTTCTGTGACTTTTTCGGCAATCATGTAGAAATCTTCCTCATTAAGCACTGTTTCTGACTGACTCTTGGTTGCTTTCATCTTCTTTCGCGCCTTTGGCTTTGTCGAGATTTTAGGTTCCTTCCTTTTTCCTTTTTCCTTAGTGATTGGGCATGGCCGCAGAATTGGTTCATCTTCTTCTGAATCGGTCGGAACATCCATGACCTCGACACGGAACTCTGCTGGCCAGTCCCTCGTGAGGATGTCGATGTCTTCCTCGTACATATGGTAATCACCCGCATACCATTCCGGCTTCTTCATCTTTGCTTTGTGTGAAATAAAAATACAACGCATGTCCACCTGAAAATCGATAACACGAATGTATTTTTTCGTTACCTGCTTTGTAATGCGTGATGTACGGGTGATCACCTCGCGCAGTTGGGTGTGATACTGGTAGAATACTTCAACTGTCGCGTGTTGTCACTCCACGTTCAAATTTGCCCAAAGGTTGGCATATTGAACTCCTCTGGGATCATTGGTGTCTGCAATTACGCCGACATAGTCCTTCGGCTCCTTCCATCCGACAAAGGCGATCAGGATAATCAACCATGTTAAGTGGAATTGACCTCCATTCTCCTGGGTGTCATTGAGTTCATCCAGGAACTCATTGAGAAGGTATTGAAACCAATTGAACTCGGTTCCTTCAGCCACCGCGGCACCGAGTAATACTGCGCCCGCAGGCACCTCCGGAGGCCTGGCTGTTCTTAGGATTTTTCCGGCCAGCAACTGTGTAACAAACTTTGTCGACCTATCTTCGATTTCTTCTATCGGAAAACCTCTTTATCCTTTCACTAATGCATGGCTTTTCTTCATCTTCGCGACAACTTCTTTTTCCTTACTCTTCCCTTGGAAGAACTGCTTGGGGTCCTTGCCGCGTTTGCTTAATCCTGTGATACGGTGGATTAAGTCGATGGTCAAATCAACATTTCTATCTAGCCACAGGTATCCCTGATGGATTCGCGCCATCAAAGTGCGAACCACCACATTGACTTCTGTTGAACAATCAAAATGGGGTAATCTCAGCAGATTCAGTAATCCTGACTGGACTACTGGTGTCAGCCAGCTTTCGACGACCAAGTTAAGTATGCCTTTAGCATCTTTCTTCCAGCACATGTACTGGTCAGGCTGGAAGTGTGGGAACTTGGGATCATGGGGTTCTTCCTTCTGCACTCCCAGGAGGTCATAGTCTTCCCACTTACACTCTGGGATCTTTCCTAGCAAGTTCTGGGCAACGCCTACATTCTTAGAGATTGGCGATAAGGGAATTTCATAGCGGGCATTCTTGACCAGTTTATAGACTGGGGTATCCCGCGCCCATGGTGATATGTACTCTGGTGTAAGCTTTAAAGGTATCTCCTTTGGAAATACCGGTGACCGTGATACCACCGAAATTGGCCTGGTGCTCTTTGTTCGTGGCCCGACTGTATCTCTCCCCCTATCCTGCATGTCTGGGTTTTGTCTAGGTGACCTTCGAGATGCTTGACCTGGTTCCAATGTAACCTTCTTGGCAGGGGTTTTCATTAACTCTTCAATCCCTCCGTGCTTAAAGACTTTGACCGTTTTTTGGATTATAAGCTCTTCTCTGTACGACCACTTGGACATTCAGGGGCGATAGTAGGCAATTGTCTCAAATATGTTACTAACGATTGCTAACACAGGAGTGAGCGCATAAAAAATCTAAGTGTTTGGTAACGCCCGCGAGTCCCTATGCGGCATTACTTATAGGCTCAGGTGAGTCCTCCCACACCTTCCAACGGCTAGATGAGCATTAAATGTGGTGTCCGTTGGCCAAATTGAACAGATCCTTTAGTCCCTTTCTTCGTCAATGTGTTCAGAACGACTATCTTTGTGTTAAATTCTCAAGCGGTTGTTGGCAACGGTCATATAATGGCTATTTTTCTCACGGCCACTATAACGACTATTTTTGTGAGAGTTGCGCCGAGCTGCATGGCAGGGCATCCTTAATCCTGCGCAGTTACTTCGCAGTGTCGATGTTTCGGCTGCACAACTCCCTTTTCATTTTCTTTCTTCTTCTTCTTCTTCTTCTTTTTTTTTTTGTGCAGCTTCAGCAGTGCTGCTCGAGACATACATTGTCCTACTTATCATACATGTACAGACTCCTTTTCATTTCCAGTGTCCAATTCCAATTGTACTTAACACTTAGAAATTTATGCCTTTGTTTATCATTCAGGGTTCTGCGAAGCAGAACTATCGTGGTACAACTTTAGTCTGCTCCCATTTATCAGACTTGGTAAAGTATCGTCAGCTAAGGTGGCTAACTGGACTGCACCAGTGTTAGTAACATGTATCACAATATATGGACCAAGCCAATGCATCTTAAATTTACCAGGAAACTTCATGAATTTGCTATAATACAAGAGGACTAGGTCACCTACCTGAAAGGACTTGTTCTTTATATGGTGATCATGCCATGCTTTCTCGCGGTCTTTTTGCACTTGTTGGTGAAAGCCTGCGATGAAGCGATCTTCCTCCAATCCAACCAAGTGTAGCAATCTTTCTTCTAGCGCTGCACAATCTGCAATCCCTGTAAATGTAGCGATTCTCAAGCTGGGGACAATATATTCCATTGGCATTATAGCCTCCTGTCCATAAGCCAACCAAAAAGGTGTGTGTCCTGTCAATTTCTTGCAAGTGGTCCTGTATGCTCATAACACAGATGAGATGCGCAGATCCCAGTCATCTCTATTCACATTGCAGATCTTAGTAAGCGCATTCTCGAGTATTTTATTGAAAGCCTCAACAGTGCCATTCGCCTGTGGATGATATGGGGTACTGCGCTGATGATGGATGTAGAATTCCTCTGTGAGAGTTTTGATAGTTTTGTTCAAAAAGTGAGTTCCTTGATCGCTCATCAAAATCTTTGGACATCCAAATCGTGAAAGTATATCTTCAAAAATGAACTGCGCGGCAGTACCGGCGCTGCAGTCCTTTACTGGTTTTGCTTCTGCCCATTTGGTGAGGTAATCAGTAGCAGTAATGATGTACCTCGCACCAGTTCTTTTCCCTGGTGGGTTTATGGGACCCACGAAGTCAATGGCCCACTTTTCAAATGCCTGTAAGGTCAACTGTGGATTTAGCGGCATTTCATCTCTGCGAGAAGGTTTTCCTGTCCTCTGACAGACATCGCAGCTCTGGCAGTATTCGTTGGAGTCTTTATGGATTGTAGGCCACCATAGCCTTGCACGTAGTATCTTCTGCGTGGTAGCCCTTCCTGCATAGTGGCCTCCTGCGATCCCTGAATGCGCATCTGCTAAGATGCATGGCTTCTCATGGTTTAGTACGCATCTACGCAGGACTTCATCCGGTCTGAGTTTGTATAGCTGACCTGCAATAATAGTGAAGTCTGCGGCGTGCACTACCAATTGCTTCTTCTGCTGGATGGAAAAGTTCTGAGGTGCTAATCCTGTTGTTAAGAAATCAATAATATCCTGATAATAATCATCAACAACCTGTATAGCAAATAGCTGCGCATCAGGCAGACTGTCTTCAATGTTTGTCGGCTCTTCTCCTGACTCAATCCTATAGAGGTGATCATGTCCCAAGTTCAGCCTGCCTGGCTTAACAACAATCTCAAAATCATATTCCTAGAATAGCAACAGCCATCTGCATATGCACCCCCCTAACACTGGCTTATTGACCAAGTATTTCAAAGCGGAATGGTCGGTAAACATGAGGAAGTGCGCACCAAGCAAGTAGTGTCTAAATTTCTGCAGCGCATATACCATCGCAAGGCCTTCCCTCTCAGTAGTGGTGTAATTTGTTTCCGCTGTTGAGAGCTTCCTGCTTGAAAATGCGATGGGATGATCAATACCTCCTTCTCCTGGCTAAGCTAATACGACTCCCAGGTCAATGCATGATGCATCAACATGTACATGGAATGGCTTCGCCCAGTCTGGGAAGACTAGGATCGGCGCAGTAACCATCTTCTCCTTTAGTGTATCAAAACCCTGCTCGCACTCCGTGTTCCAAATGAACGGCGCGTCTTTCTTTAGCAACGTCTCCATTGCTACGGTTATCTGCGTGTAACCCTTTATGAATTTCCTGTAATATCCGGTATGGCCTAAGGTAGAGCGCAACATCTTGACTGAATTTGGTGTTGGTAAATTTACAATGATTGCAATCTTCGTAGGATCCACCATCAATCCTTGCTTACAGACAATGTGGCCAAGTAGAATCCCGTAAGGAAGACAGAAAATACACTTCTTCAGATTTAAGGAGATCTGATGCTATCTACACTTGTCAAGCATCATTCTGAGATTCGCGCAGTGGTTCTTCAATAGTCCAAACACAGTCCAATCATCAAAATAGGCTTCCAGAAACTTATGCATAAAATCTTTAAAGGTTGCGACGACAACTCTGGAAAAGATGGCAGGTGCGTTCTTCAGACCAAAAGGCATTACTGTGTACTGGAACGACCCCCATTCTGTAGCAAAAGTCGTCTTATGCTTGTCTGCGGGATCAATCCTGATCTGATGATACCCAGAGAAACCATCAGTAAAAGAGTAGGCCTCATTCCCTCCAACATTATCCAGCACTTCGTCCGTGAAAGGAGTAGGGAATGGGTCGTGCATAGAAGCATCATTTAGTTTTCTGAGATCTACACAAATCCTGATCTTACCTTTCGTTTTCTTGTCTTGAATGACCATGGGGCTAATCCATTCGGATTCTTCAACAGGTTCAATGATTCCTGCTTCGAGCATCTTGTCTAACTCTGCGTGGACTCTTTCTTTATACCGCGGGTTTAGTCTGTATGGCCTCTGTTTCACAGGCTTGGTGCCTGGCTTCAAAGGTATTTTCATGACCCCTAAATCCAAAGGTATTTTCATGACCCCTAGGTCTCCCAGAATGCCTTTCATTTCTGTGAATTTCGTCGAGAACAACTCCTAATACTCATGTAAGATGTATGCGATCTCTGCAACAATCTGATCATTCCAATAGTCTCCAATTGATGCGAACTTTGGCTTTTCGCTTGTGCCAATGTTCACCTTCTGTGTCTTTATTGGTCCACTCATGTCTGGGATTTCCAACGGAGGTCCCTCTACGTCGCGCGCACCCTATGATTCTGGTATGTTTATGTTGCACGGATTGTCCTCATCGTCTTCCTATCTATCATCGGGTACTTCAGCTAGGTTATAACACTCGATGGGATGTTTTCCGTGTTCCTTCCCTTCTGATTGTAGGTCCGCAAGAATGCATCTACCCCGAAGAATTCTTCCAACGTTATATTTTTCTGAGGACAGTCTTCCCTGAATATACGTTCCTTAATTATCTGCAACACGTCATGGATCAGTGGGTTGTCGTCGTCAAAGCTAAAGTCCTTCTGGAAGTTCGCAGTCAACATATCCCAATCAGTGGTTTCCCTGCGCAACTCTAGGTCTAGGTACCATTTCTTTGGAATGTCATCGTCCAGTGTATGTACAAATAGATGCACCCATTCTGTTTGTGGCCTTTCCACCCATGCTTGTGAACAGAATTCAATATGCTGGATAGGATCTGTATGTCCATTAAACTTTTCAAAAGGTAAAGTAACCCTGTCAGTAAACCGAATCTGCATCTTAATCCTGCATTGATCCCAAGTAGTCAATGACTGCTTGTGTGCAACCCACCATCTGGCTGGTGTGTCGCGCAGTGCCATATCCAATGCTGGTAATCTATGCTCATCTGCAATAGCTGCAGTATATTCTTGGATGAAAGTGTAAACGTTAGCAGAACAATCATACACGGGAATAGGACTTACCTCCTTTCCGATCCAGCGTAGTGATTTCGTAACTTGCGCGCACCTTCTTGCTGATACTTCATTCATGCGGCTTTGCCAATTTTCCATTCTTGTCTTCGAGTCAGAGATACAAGAGTTGTCACATCTCCAGCTGATTGTACCATTCGCAGTTGGATTAATGTAATCTTCCTGGTTCGCAGTGATCTGGTATAGTCTGTCCAAGTCTTGAGCCTTGGATTCCTCCTGAATCGGCTCACTCTATCTGTCCCCATATTTAGGATCCAATGGTGCGATGACCCTAAGATGCTTTCCTTCAAATATCATCTTCTTTGTCTTTAGGTTTATGATAGCCAGGTTATCCATGGCCCAGTCAATTCCTAATAGTGCAGGAAAAGGCTGACTATCGTCCACAATCTCGATAACTTCAAAGTCTGCATGACTCTGGACTCTATCGATGTCAACTACCACATCAGCTAACATGCCAAAAAGTATGACTTTCTCTTGGTTAGCCATTCTCAATTGGATAGGTGACCATAACAGCTTTGGTCGACCCATCTGTTGCCATGTCTGCTTTTAGTCAAGACATTGACTTCAGATCCCAGATCAAGGATAACTTCATCCATTTCAAAATCTCCTATCTACGCGGTAAGCCTCATTTCTCGGCTTGTTCTTTTATGCTTCCTTATGTGATGTATGGCGTTATTAGAAGTTTTTGTTCTCGTCTGTGGTTCATATTGGCTTATGAGCTTCTGTAGCTCTACTATGGCATTTTCACTTTTTAGTAGCTTCATGCAGCTTCGCAGGAACTGCGCAACGGAAGTGCCGACATCCGTTGCGGTACTTGTTTTGTCATAAGCAGTTGGCATGTCTTCAACATGCGGTTTTTCACTGCGCAATGTGATCCTCGCTGACTTTGTTGCCAATTCTGTGAAGGTATCCTATGCGTTGATAAAGACCTCCTTGTTCTTTCGTAGGTCGAGAGTGGGTATTTTTCCCGGAGCTTTTCTTATCCATACTGTCTCAAGAGGGGTTTGCTTTGTGTGAGCCTCCCCTGACGTCGAAGCTTCTTCTCCCCTATCGCGGCCTGTCTCAGCGCCACTGCGCTTGACCACGTTGATGCTCGGGTCCACTGGTCTATTCTCTACTGCGATCCACTGGATGTTTGGAGTTGGTGCCTCCGTCGGTCTTCTTTCTGCATTTCCACCTCTAGCACTGGGCAATCTTCAATAACATGCTCAAATGATTTACAATAGTTGCATGTAGTGCATGGGTTAACACAATCTCTAGACACGTGACCTGGCTGGCCACAATTATAACAAATGACCGTGCCGCGGCCTCTTCCCTGCGTCGGGCCAACATTTCTTCCTCTACCGCGGTATCCACCACCACAGCCTCTGTATCCTCCTTGATCATATTGCACGTTTTATTTTTGGGGTTGGTTTTCTTCTTGTACGCGGTACAAGCCAACGCCTCTCATTGCGTCCATATCTCGTTTTCTTTCGTTCATTAGCTCATATGCACGGCAGTTGGATTCATCATGTCCAACTGATTTACAGAAAGTGCAGTATAAATTTTTGGGTGTTTTCACATATTTCTATATGAGATAGCAGTCTTCAGGTCTGTGTCATGTAGTTCTACAAATTTCACACCATGGGGCCTGATTCTGATTTATCGGGTTGGGCGCACCACTGTTAAGATAGTTGCGGAATAAAGGGCAATGCTCGCGGTCATGGCCTTCTCCTTTACAACCTGTACACCAGACCTCATGCCTAGGTTCATACCTTTGTTCTTTGCCATTCTTCATGCTTTGCAGTTCTAGTGTCAGGGTGGTTAGCTGGTTCTGGATCTGAGACATCCCAGAACTAGTCTCACCAATCGGCGAAGCCTCTAGCTTCATTGCGATTTCCAAAGCCTCTGCTTGCGACACACCCTTCTGCTGCATCAATGGTAATCTAATGTGGGGCAACAGTGCAGCAATAAACCATTCCTTGCGCTATTCTGGAGCTATAACAAAGCTCACTTGGTCCAATAAGGTCCTGAAATTTTGATCAAACTCCTAGACCATTTCAGTCGGTCTCTGCTTTATTTCTTTCAACTCGGTTATACACTGAGATTCAGATTTGGGTTTCTTAAACTCTGCCACAAGCGCAGCTTTAATTTCTGTGAGGGTTTTCGGCTGTGTCTGAGAGTACTTCATAAACCAATGTAAAGCTCTATCTTTGAGGGTGGTAATGAGTTGTTCTCTCTTCACAACATCATCGTGGATTTGTCTTACGCTCCATACGGCTTCGCAAAGAAACCAATGTTGGTCAGGGTCTTCTAGACCGGTTCCTTTAAATATCGGTAGCTTCATATCAGCGTTTGCCATTGTCTTATTAGTAGGGGCACCCGGATTTGTGCATGGCTGTTTTGATGGGCTCTATGCAGTGAAATTAAATGGGAGTATCGGAGTAGACGTACTCGGCTGAGTATCCTACGGGGTGGGTTGTGTAACGGGTGGGCTCTGAGATAAGGGATGCACGGTCTCTGCAACCGGCGGATTCTGAGGGGTGAGTGGTGGCACGGCTTCGTTGTTAAGGTCACAAGGAATCTCAGTATCTATCTGGAGTCCAATGCCTCCAAGATTCTTATTAAATTTATATCTCTTCTCGCTTCTAAGATTATGGGTCTCTTCGTTAGAATCACTATATATACTGTTTACAATCACAGACTTGAAAATATTACTGCATTCTTAAAACACCTTTCTCAGCTAATAGCATCTTAATGTATAGACTGAGATTGTTCAAGTACTTACCTTGGAATCCGTTGAAAAAGTATGCTTTTGCTTGGCTGTCTACAGCAAATTCCGTTACGAAGCCTTCTAGCATGTGATCGACCCAGAAGTCAACTACGCGCGTCAATGGGCTGTCTATTGCTTTAAGCTGCGTTATGAGCTATGGAGTCCACTCTGTAGGAACTCCTTCTTGAAAATAGGTTTTCTTCTCTACGAGCCGCGAGATCCACTCATGCAGCTCATCTGGAAATGATGCCCAGAAAATCTCGTGAATATCTTTCCACATGTATCTATTCAACCATTGTTCGTTAGGTAAATGTTGGTGTCTATTCTCTTGCCTTTTAAAGTTTCTTACGGTCTTGTCACACCAAACTCGGATCTCTGTCTTTTCAGGATGCCAATTGTCGGAGCCTATCGGGAACTGATGTTCTTCGTCACACATTACGGTTGAAACTCATCACGGATTCTAGCGCGACAACGGAACCATTTGTTGGCTTATCATATGCTGACCCAGAGGGTTTTCAATAAAGACCCAAGTTCTTCGCGGTTTCCCCTTGACCAACAAAACCCCTTCGCACCGGCCCTTTCGGCAACAACCTGCGAGCAGGTTGAGGTCTCACCCGAGGTGTATCTATGGGGTACTGCGTAATCAAGTTTCCATAGTAGGTGATGAATTGTTTAGTCTGACGTACTGCGCAGCGCGACACGGGATGTGTGCTGCGGGGCAAGACTGCGCGGCGATAGACGACACCGTGGTCCGCACCTCTGAATTCTACTTCCACAGAATTTCCTTGTGACTGCGGTCGATGCAGCTCACACTAAGACTTGAAATACTTGCGGTTAACTGGAGTACTTAAATTATTAACATTCAATCATTCATCCATTCGCTCGGGGTATTCACTGCTCAACCATGTGCCGTGGAGACGGTCCAACTACCATGCATTTTTCCTACTACGTAATGTAAAAGTGCTTAAACAATATATAACACTTAGCCGAATAACTGATTCATTACTACCTTATAAGAAGAGGCCAAACATTCACCATTCATCTATTCATGCAGAACTTAACATATTATTTCCATATTCTCCTGATGGAAAATACATATAAAAGTCCTATCATAACAGTATGCAAGGGAAAATTCAGACATTCATTCACAGGAAGCAGATAAATGCACAATACACAACACAATCACACTGCACAGTATTTTAATGTGGTTCACTCCCCCGGGTGGGAAGCTACGTCCACAAGAACTGTTGTTATATATATCTTTTGGGAAGGGCACAACAGTTCTTAGTCTGCACGCTCAGCTGCAGACTCTCTTCTCTCTCAAATAGGTCTTTGCACACTCGACTGCAGAGCCTTTACAATATCTTTACTCAGAAATATTTTACAATGCTCAGTACTAAACTTCTAACAACAACCCTCTTCCCATACAAAAAAATGCCTCCTTTTATAGATCATGCCCGTAGGTCATGTCTTTACAATGTTAAAGGCTAAAACCCTTAGGGTTTCCAAAACTGCTACGGTTTCTTTAAACCGAATTGCTGGCCTCTGGTAGCGAGTGCTCCATCGTGGTGGTCCTCCACGCCTTCATCCTGTCGTTATCGGCCTTTCTGTTGTGCACATGCCAACATGTCACTTTCCTTGAGCCGCTCTTCCTCTAACGGCCTCGTACAGCTGGATCAGCTCCCAATCGCTTTCATCAAACCATTCTTCCTCTAACGGCCTCGTACACCTGGCCACCGCTCGGCCTCCCTGAAGCATCTTTGCCAAAACTAGACCATCGACGGTCTAACCGGTACCCGTCCCCGTCCTCCGTCCAGCACTCTGCTTTGTCGGCTCCACGTGGACTGGTCACTTCGCAACACTACTTCCTCGCAGCACTGATCTGCGTAGCACCCTTCGAAGTACTGCCAAAATTTGTTGTTGCACGCAACTTCGCAGCATCCCCAACACTTGCACAAAATTGTATTTTTATTGAGCTGCGCTCAGCTCCGCAGCTAAAACTCCTTCTGTTACCAAAATTTGCCCCAACTTGGGCTAGGCCCAACATAAATCAAATATCTTAAGTAGATCAAAAAGTTAAATTGAATCACCTTGACCCATTTCCTATTAATTTAGGATGAATAGTCCACTTAGCATTTATTTTCAAATAGACGATTCTAATTTTTTAGTAAGAATTGCATCATTATTTCAAAATATAAATTTCTTTTTTATACACAAGTATTAATGCATATAAGTAAATAAAAATAAACAAATAACTTTGTGCCTCGATGGCTTGAATGAGATTATTTTCATTACAAATCATTCATTTAGCAATACAATTTTTTTTAAAGTATACAAAAGAAGAAAAAAAATTGTGCAATGCAACAAAGTCAATGCAAAAGCAATTGTAAAGAATAATAAAAATGTATATTAATATAACTATCAATTCCAATATATTTCAAAGAAATATAAAATCGTACAAATTGATTCACCAAAAAGTATGTCCAAGTCATGTTGAAAATTTGAAATATACTTGGGATCAAATTTCTGAAGAAAAAAAACAACTTCATCTACTAAAATGAAGTTGATGTTCTATTGAACATACTAATGTACTCACGTTTCTCTTTGATACACTGAAGTGTCTTAAGAAAGGGGAATAAAACTTGCATAAGCCAAGTATCTTGCTCTTCTCCTATATAGGCCTTTATCAAGATATGTTTTGACCAATATCCAACAAATTGAGAAGTGGGATTTGATGTATCTATTAACAATACATTTGATTCTCCGTATTAATCTCCATACTGGGACCACACATCGCTCAACATTTTCTCATAAAATTGTATTGTACTCTCTGCTTTGAATTTTGTTTGCAAACAACAACGGGACCTAACCCATGTGAATCCAAAGTCCCTTATATCAATATTTGATTTTTCATGTGTCAGATGTACTTGTCAATGACATTTAATGTCCATACTGCAACATCATAATTTGGTTTTCTTTGAATATGACAATTTGGTTCATCTCTAGTGTATGATGATAAGAACACTCCTTCCATTTCAAAGATCAACAACACCTTTCGATTGATATTAATTCTCATCTGCACTGCAACCACATATATGACATTAACATAGCTCCAATTCATTAATTAAGAACATCAAAACATAATATTTAAAAACATTTTTAAAAACCACTCCAACCACCCCCATGGTGCAAGGTTTTGATGTTGCCATACTAATGGGTTTAGAAGGTAACATACATCACTAGTATATTGATCCATGGTGAGATTTTTGTCACCAATCTTATCCTTACGCGCCACTTCAACTCTTCCTCCACCTTTGAATATCATTAGAATTCTTCTACAACAAACTCCTCTACCATTGTTCTCACCCAATAATCCATTGCTTGGGTTATTAGGCGATCTACTTGCCAAAGCATAATTAGGTTCTAAATATTCCACTCTACTATCTTATCCATCTTCTAAATGTATTCCAACGCCTCTTCACTCAGTTGTAACCATTGATAGAGACTCATTGGGATGTCCTCTTAAAAGATCTTATACTCATCTCTAGTAGCATTGCCATACAAAACTATATATCTACAGTCTTAAATATCCTACCCTCACAACTCATCTTCATATTTAATGAAAACTCTAAAATGTGTTTCAAACCACTCAACTAACCATGATTTCAAAAACCCCTGTCTCATCTTGTGACAACTCCTCCCTAATGAAAGTCAAAGCCAAGGAAAGGTGGAAAAATGATGCTAAAAAACATTATCACCCATCTACCTAGTGATGGTGTATGATTCATAGCGAGTGGTTTGATCAACCTATTGGGTCTTGTAAGTTGTTTTTTTGCAAGTGAAATAACACCTCAGTACCAATCTTGTGATGTTGAACCTGATAGTGATCATGTCATTTATTGTGCTTGCCACAACTTTGATATAGGATGTCATCTACCAGTCATTAAATGCGCTAAATTCGTTTCAAAACCAATTTGTTTGTTTGCTTCTCTATGAGCATGGGAAGATACTTGTGTTGATGTAATGGGAAAATCTACATCATTTCGGGCCAATCATTAGAACCCTAATCACACCTAGAAGGGGATATGCCTAAGAGGTTTATGAAGAGTTCTATTATAGCTATGTGAAACATAAATCGCACTATCATCCTATGGAAATGAATATTTTGAGTTGTACATTGTCAGGATATGTACGATCATCCTGAAGACTACCTTGGCATGTACCACATTGCTCTATCATGTCCATCATGGAACAAAGGCAAGGCCAAGAGATAGTCAAGAACCTATTGTGCCTATCATGTACTATGGTCTTTGGTAATTCAAAGTCAACCCACACATTCTTCATGAAGAGCTTAGCAATACCTTCTATTGCCATGCTCTTCTTAAAGGGGTGCCAAAATTACCATCTTGGATAACTTATAAAAAACAACAAACACACACTCATGACAATGCTTGGTTGAGAACAAACTAGTCACGAATTCCATGGAGATTAGCTCTAAAGGTTTATCAATAGCAGGAAATGAGTGAACATCATTTTCTTCTTAATCATTGGCTTGGCAATGGCATAGATAATCCATTATATGATGTATGCATTAATCTCCGTGGAGCTTGGGATAATAGAAGTACTTTGGCAAGTCTAGAACTATCTGAAAATTCCTTGCCACCGAACTAGAATGTCCCTCCCAAATCACCTTCTCATGTTCCATTTAAGGAATACAAAGATGGTCTAGATGGCATGGAATTACATCCTATAGGTGAAATTGAGAAAATGTTTTCTTACAACCATTTCTTTATATGTATCAACAAAGTGAGAATCAATGCCATGCAATGGGGTCCAATCTAAAGTATCATGTCCACAAGAGTTTAGCAATTGGTCAATTCAATAATTGATGATGGACCACTTTTGGTCATGGTCATTCCACAATTTTCCCTGTGTCTATATAAATTGGATAGCTTGTGGTTGATGTGTATAATTGTCTACTTGCTCAGAATGCAGTGCTGAGATAATCATAAGCATTTAGCAATGGAGTAGAGCTCCTTGATATATGTGGGATATTTAATGCAAACTATGTTTTGCTATGGTAGGAAACCATATGTCATGATGGGCAAGGACACCATCAATTGCATGCTTTTAAGTGTCTATCTCAATCTCAAATGACTACTACAAATTAATGTTGAATGTTGAATATCATAAGGTAGAATGGTAAAACCCTATTCAACAAACTATCTCCCTACCTTTAGTCTTGGGATCATACTTTGGGTGATACGTTTCTTCTTATAGGGATTGAATATGCCACCACTAGACCACACCGGACCTTTCTTAACACCTAAGAGGACCTTGATCTGCCAAATAGAGCCAACAAATTGTTATGTTATCAAGTAGTTTTCATATGGTAGTTTTCCATCTACCACAACCACATTGTCATCAAATACATTGCACCATGAAGGAAATCTAACTCAAGTTAACTTTCCTTCTAACAACGTTGCATGGTGAATGAAAGCTAACGTGGGTTAATTTTCATATGGTAGTTTCTCATCTAACACAACCACGTTGTCATCAAATACATTACACCATGAAGGAAATCTAACTTGGGTGAGCTTTCCTTCTAACAACATTGAACAGTGAATGAAAGCTAATGCCTATTAGCTTTCATGTGATGGTTTTCCATCTAACACAACCACATTGTCATCAAATACATTGCACCATGAAGGAAATCTAACTCGGTTAGTTGTCATTCTAACAACATTGCATGGTGAATGAAAGCTAACGCGTGTTAGCTTTCATGCGGTAGTTTTTCATTTAACACAACCACATTGTCATCAAATAAATTGCACCTTGAAGGAAATCTAACTCGAGTTAGTTTTCCTTCTAACAACATTGCATGGTGACTGAAAGCTAATGTGTGTTAGCTTTCATGTAGTGGTTTTCCATATAACACGATCACATTGCATCATGAAGAAAATCTCACTCAAGTTAGCTTTCCTTCTAACAACATTGCACGGTAAATAAAAGCTAATGCACCCTGACAATATATTATATTGTCATCAAATACATTGCACCATGAAGGAAATCTAACTCGAGTTAACTTTTCTTCCAATAACATTGCACGATGAAAACTAACGCGAGTTAGCTCTCATGTGGTAGTTTTCCCTCTAACACAACCACAATGTCATTAAATACATTCCACCATGAAAGAAATCTAACTTGAGTTAGCTTTCCTTCTAACAAAATTATACGATGAATGAAAGCTAATGCGTGTTATCTTTCATGTGGTAGTTTTCCATCTAACAAAACCACACTGTAATCAAATACATTGCATCATTAAGAAAATATAACTCGGGTTAGCTTTCCTTCTAACAACATTGCACAATGAATGAAAGCTAATGCACCATGACAATGTATTACATTGTCATCAAATACAATGCACCATCAAGGAAATCTAACTCATGCTAGCTTTCCTTCTAACAACATTGCACAATGAATGAAAGCTAATGCATGTTAGCTTTCACGTGGTAGTTTTCCATCTAACACAACCACATTGTCATCAAATACATTGCACCATGAAGGAAATGTAACTCGGGTTAGCTTTCTTCCTAACAACATTGCACGGTGAATGAAAGCTAATGCGTGTTATCTTTCATGAGGTAGTTTTCCATCCAACACAACCACATTGTCATCAAATACATTGCACCATGAAGGAAATCTAACTCGGGTTAGTTTTCCTTCTAACGACATTGCACAGTGAATGAAAGCTAACGCGTGTTAGCTTTCATATGGTAGTGTTTCATCTAACACAACCACGTTGTCATCAAATACATTGCACCATGAGGAAAATCTTGCTCAAGTTAGCTTTCCTTCTAACAACAGTGCACAGTGAATGAAGGCTAATGTGTGTTAGCTTTCATATGGTAGTTTTCTATTTAACACAACCACATTGTCATCAAATACATTGCACCATGAAGGAAATCTAACTCGAGTTAGCTTTCCTTCCAACAAATTTGCCAAGTGTCCCCGAATGGCTTTGGGACGGGAGATGAAATCGCCATAAGTCGATAATCGGGGATCGAATGGACAAACGGTCAATTCCATTGGAATCATGACATCGGAGTATTACTAGGGCCACCTCTCTCCAGTGACTTCATGTATCGAATGTTGTCTTTTTTGATGGTTTTTGCAACTAGGGTTTTGTTAAGTAATATGCAATGTAATTTCTGCATTATAGGCTAATATTTTGAAAATTGTGTCGAGCAAGGGTGTGGGGATTGTGGTCATCTCATCCTAGCCCAAACACACCTTTAGGGGGTAACAAAACTCAATTATGTTGCTTGGTTTGTTTCTTATGCCCCCAATTGAAATTTGCCAAGTGTCCCTGAATGGCTTTGGGAAGTGAGTTGAAACTTGCCATAACTCTGTAACCGACGCTCAAATGGACAAACTGTCAGTTCTATTGGAACCGTGACATTGTAGTACCACTAGGGGCACCCCTCTCCTCTGACTTGATGAACCAAACATTGTCATTTTATATTGTTTTCGCAACTAGGGTTTTGCTAAGTAACATGCAATGAAATTTCTGCATTATAGGCTAAGATTTTGAAAAATGTTTCGCAAGAGGATGTGGGAATCGTGGTCATCACTCCCTAGCCCAAACACACCTGCAGAAAGTAATGGAACCCAATTCCATTGATCGGTTGATTTTTTAAATTTGCAAAGTGTCATTGAATGGCATTGGGAAGAGAGTTGAAACTCGTCATAACTCGATAAGCAGGGCATGAATGGACAAATCATTTGTTCCATTGGAATTGTGACATCAGAATACCTCTAGGGACACCCCTCTTTGGTGAGTTCATGGACCGATCATTATCTATTTTCATGGTTTTCGCAACTAGGGTTTTGCTCAATAACATGTAATGCAATTTCTGCATTATATGGTAAGATTTTGAAAAATGTGCCAAGCGAGAGTGTGGGCATCATGGTCATCTCGTTCTAGACCACACACACCTGCAAGAAGTAATTAAACTGTCATGTCCCAAATTTTTCATTGGGTCACAATGGCCTAATCACATTTTCCATATTCATGAGAGTTTGTCAAATTGATGCTAAGGGTCAAATAATTGCCAAGGAGGAAAATTACTAGTTTCCTAGGTTGGGGGTGGAAGCTTTGGGATTTGGAATAAGGGGGATAATAAATGATGTTTTAACATTAGAATGGCATAAATATTTAATAAAATAGCTAAATAAATAAATACAAGGGAAAATCAAAGTGGCAATTGATCATGAAGACACATGGAGGATGTGGGACCCACACAAGCTAGATTTTCTATGCCACATGGCATCCTCCTCTTGTCATTTCGAATCCATAAGAATCCCAAGGTTCTTGGGATGAGTTGGAAGGTCAATATACTTGGCATGAATCAATTAAGGTCGAATTGGAGTGGAAAAGTAACTCCCATGGAAGAGGAAGAGGCATTTTGGAGCTAGTGAGACACTTGGACTAGATTCCCTAGCTCTATGACAACAATGATGAAGATGCTATGACACCTATGATACAAATCAGATTTGAAGGCTGAAATCTGACATATATGACATGTCAGGGCTAAAAATAGTCTTCAAGAGGGCGCTCAAGTGAGTTAGGGCAACCAAAGAGACACCAAGTCGAATTTGGAGAAGGAGGGAGCTAGAATTGTTGTACAAGTGACATTCTTTGGAATCTCTTCCCAACTTGATTTGGCATGAAGCTCTTGAAAGGAATTCGACCCATGGAGGACATTAGAAGTTTATAAAATACAATAACAAAGAATAATGGTAGCTTTTGATCATTTGAGAATTTGCATTTGTGAAGAGAGAGCTAGTGGAAAACTAGTCTTCTTGCCTTAGCCAATTTCGAGGGTGAAAGATTCCCATCCAAGTTGGTGTGTGGAAAGGCCATTCAGGTCTTTCATGGAGCTTTAATGGAGTCTTTTGTTACAGGTTGAAGCTACAGGGCAGCTCATGGTCACATCTCTTTCAGCTTGCTTATACAACCATTCTTCTATTTCTTGGCATATTCATGTCGATCCTTGATGAATTGCGCACTTGGTGAGCTATTGTACTTTTTGGGGAAGCTTATAATTTCCCATTTCTGTTGTAATAGGATTCATTTACTCTATTATTCATATTCAGAAATGTATCAGGTCGAAAATACAGTTGGAATGATGTAAATCTGATGTTTAATGAACAAATGGTGCCATTTCCCCACTATCTTGATGTATAACAATGAAATATTGATGAATTCGAATGGAAGATCAATTATCTGATGTATTTGTGATTAATGGGTTGTTATTAATGAGCTGGAAAATTTTCATGTTCAGTACGTAAGAATTTGGAGTCATCTTGTTCAGTTTTATACCATTTGAAGAAGATTTAATGTCATTTCCCCCAAGGTCGAAACTAGTGAAGTTGTAGCTGTTGGGAGAGAGTTATAACAAACCTCAAAAACTGAATAATGATGCACATGAGACCATAATATTTTCCCTTGGACATCCTCTACCTCTGTTCAGAAATTCGAGTGGGTTTGGAAGCATTTGGAGAGCCATAGTTAGCATTTACCCTGGGGGGACTTGAACCCCAAATTGCTAGTAAAAACTCCCATCTTGGCCAGAAGTTTAAAGAAGTTTGCAGAATTCTTTTGATGGTCCTAACTCACCCCTTAACATCATAATCAAGTCCTAACATCATTCATATACCTTCTCTGAATATTTGGGGGCATTTGGAGCTAATTGGAGACCTAGAGGCCAATTCTAGTAAAAGAGAAATTACCAGTAAAGTTCCCTACATTGGCCAGTATTGAAAAAGGATTTGCAGAAGTATTTCAAAGGTCCAAAAGCATCCCTGAAACACATATTTATGTTCTAACATCATCCATACACCTTATTAGAATATTTGGGAGCAATTGGAGCAATTTGGAGACCAAGACATCAAAGCTAGTCAAAGGTCGAACTAGTGGAAAAATTGACTAGTCTTGTCCCAAAATTTATTCCCTTGCAAATTTAAGATGATTGATGGGTATATCAGTTGCTTATATGTTTCATATTGGTGTTCATGTGTCCTATAACCCCTCACGACCTTCCTCAACAAATTCCAAAGCAATTGGAGGTGTTTGGAATAATTTGTGAAACATATACCTAGAGATGAAAGTTGGTGAATTGGAGCAGTTTGGGAAAATTTAATAAATCTTTAAATTAGGGACATTACAGTCCAAAGCAAATATTAAAGCCCCAAATGATGTGGAGGAAATTCTACTCAAATGGAAAAATTTGAGTGAAGATTGCAAAAACACTTTACCATTTGATCAATACCTCATTGTCTCAAACAAGCTCAAGATGAAGGAAGGTATTAAGAATCCATTGCAAAATAGAGAATTGAATTATGCAATAAGTAAAACACCACTTCCCACCTTTGATGGCTCATCTCAAAGTTATGCACATACTTGGGTACAAAATGCATCATCTTGCTTGAAGGAGCAAAAGGAAGAGACACATTCTACCTTGGACATGAATCAAAGAGCATCTACTGATGGATGCTTAAACTATGAAGGAGTGCCTACTAATGGGTGCTCACACCTCTATGTTGGTGACATAGAGACAAATTTTGAAAGTGTTTCTGCAAGCAAAACTTCCATTAAGCATGAAAATGAAGACCTTGTAGCAGTTGAAGAAGAAACAAGATCAACTTCTCCATCACCACTTGAGCTTCATGAAGTTGGTCCAAGTAAGAAGGAAGAAGATGAGTAGGTTCACTTATAAGAGCCTCATTTTCTTGAAGGGTCCTTGAATATGAATGAAAAGAAGATCCAAGAGACCCTTAGAATGCTCCATGACACTCAAGCATTAGTGTCAAATTCTTGTTGGAAAGTTTCTTCATTGCCATCCTTCCTTGAAGACATGGAGAAGATTCAAAGAGCAATGTGCAACAACCAAGGTAATTTCATGTCTTTTCTTTTTGATAGGAAAAATTTGGTTAAGTTTAATGAATTATTACATGATGCATACTTGAAGAATAATGAGGATACTCATAAACTCAAAATTCAAAATGAGCAACTTCTTGAAAGGTTGCAATATACTTGTTCTCCCTCCTATGTTTCAAAATGTCATATGGTAGATTGTATGGAGGATTCTCATGACATGGTAGATCATGAGAAACATGGAAATTTGCATGTGCTTGATGTGTTTGAAGATCAGGTTGATGAGATCCAAGCACTTGATGTGGTGGAAGAGGAACATGAGTTTCCTCTTGGAAATGGTTACATATTTTTTGAAGAAGTTGATTCCATTACCTTGGAACCAACCTATGAGGAAAGTTCTGCACTTTTGAGGGAGGTGCATGATCCTACCATTATGGAGCATTCACATGAGGACACTTCTATATTTTCTGATCAATTGGGTGAGTTGGTTCATTCTCCTACATCCTACACTTCCATATTTTACAGCATTCATCCTAATGAAGTATGGGTGAAAGGTTTATTTTTGATGGTGCCACATGAAGAGCATGAAACTACTATCTTTCCTATATATGATGACATTATTGGAGCCACTTATTATTTACATTTCCAGCAGCATTCCTTGTTACCTTATGATGAAACACATCTACATAGATGCAATTATGATGTTCACTTGAGTCACTTGAAGACTCATGATTTTCCTTGCTCCTTGCTTAGCTCAGTTGATATGGGAGGAACTTCATCCACCACTTGGGTGAAGAGATATATGAATGGAGCAAATTATTATTGGCAGCATCATCCTTTGTTATTTCTCGATAATACACATGTTCATAGATGCACAAATTCTACTTATGTGAGCCCCCTGAAGGCTTACTGTTTTCCTTGTTCCCTACTTGGTTCACATTTTAGTGGAGGTTCTGTTATCATCGATCTTGTAGTTGCTCCTAAAGATGGATCCAAGGTGAATGGTAGAGGGGATAGGCAACTAAAGTGGTGACAACCCAAATGGATGGTTGTCACGCCAACCAAGGCACTCTTCTCTTTAGCTATCAAAGCCAAGATAGCAAGGGGAGACCCAGATCTACTTCCGATAGGAGAGATCAACCAAATCACCAGATCAAATCAATCTAATGAATTACGTAGGGTGACAGGTATGGAACCCTAGAAATGAGGAATTAGGACCACTCTGGAGGCTTAGAGAAAGTATGCTATTATAGTGAAAGATGACACACAGTGATTAAAGGATGAAGTATGATTCCAGGATTCGGAGCTAGTTTCAAAAGGTCAAAATCAACTGCCTTGGGAAACATGACCCTTAAAACAGGGAAAGTGTCCTGTTATCACCTAAACTGTAGTTACCCCTATGGATAGATCCAGTCATGGATGGCAATAGGGAAGGGAAACTCAAAAGGTGCAACCACGATCACCTCGACCTCCAATATATGGTTGTCACGCCAGTCGAGGCAACCTTCACTTTATGTTATCTAGCCCAGACAACAAAGGGGGAGACCCGATCTACTCCCGACAGGAGAGATCAAAACCAAGACACCAAATCAGGGTATTTCCAGGTGAAGTTAGGTGTATGGTTTATCCTAGACCTAAAGATGAAGTCACAAGCCAAGTAGGGGGTTCAATAGGTATAGCTTTGGTTCATAGTTGATGTGAGAGTGACTTATAATGTTTGAAATGAGATCTAGGATGAGTGTACTAGTTCAATGTTGGAAGATCCACTGCCTTGGGAACCGTGTCCAATGCAGGGTAGTTTAGGGGTTCAATTGGGGCTAACTAGTACAGGTGACAAGCCTGACCATGATATATGATAGCTTCAAGGGTTTAGTTCACCATGCAAAAGTCAAACCACAAATCAATCCAACAATCTAGGAATGTTGAATTAACTTGGAGACAAACCAGTGCCTTGGGAATTGGGAAATGGAGTCAAAGTAGGGTTGACTTATGGTTTAGGACTCCTAGTACTTGGGACAAGTGGACAATAGAGGTCTTGATGAATGAATGTGTCTAGATCTAGGTTTGACCCAAGTGGACCACAATCCCTTAAAACAAGGAATGCTATCCCCAAGGCAAGATTTGACAAAGTGATAGTCTAGACCTAGGTTTTGAATTATTCCGGTTTCAGATCTGCAATAATCTCAAGTACCCAGTTCCTAGAAGTGAGTGAACTCACTTCTCCAAGGTGGTGCGACTTTACCCAAGGAGGATGAAAGTGGGGTTTAGGTGGGTCAAGACAAGTCGGATGGCACCCAAATTTTAGATCCGGGTAGATCAGTCAAGTAGGGGTATGGATCTATAGTTTCACGGTAATCCGATGGCTAGATCTTACTAGATCTGAGTTTAAGTGTTCCAAGTGGTCCAAAGTGGGGTTTAAATCCCTTGAAATGTGGAATAGGGCCCACAAGGTGAATTTCAGAAAAGTAACAACCTGGGTGTATGTTATTTGATGTGTAGATGTCAAATCAAGTGGAATCTCAAACACCCACTACCTAGATCTAGGTCAACTTGCCCAACTAGTGAAGTGCGCCTTGCTTGGGAGAGGCTAAGTTGGCCTGGGAAGGGGATCAAATGGAAGCCAATCCTCACCAAACTATAGATCCGGGATGCCTTGGATGCTATAGAGGTGGGTTTTCAGTATTATGCCCAACAACCCACTAGATCTAAGTAGATCTGAGAAAATGTAAAATGAGGGTTTTAAGATATTTAGGGTTTTAACAATTTATGAGCTATGTCAATGGATTGGATAAAGGAAAGAGAAACAAACCTGTGGATCTTACCTGGGTAACCTTGTAGATGCCTTGATGATGATGATCTATGCAAACCCGATCAATTTGAGAAGCTTTGTGGTAGTTTTCTATGCAAGTCGATTTGGTCCAAGAAGCCAATGCGCCCTCTCTCCTGCACAACAAACGTCAACAATATCAGATTTGATGCATCAAGAGATAAGACTAATGCCACAAAAGAAGTAACAGAAAGATAGCATAGATCACAATGATGCTAATGATAACCCCCTGATACAAGCGAATGCCAAGAAAGTCGATTTGAAGAAGCCTTGCAAAATCGCCCTTGTTGAAGTCGCCCTCCTGTAGACAAACAATGATTTCCAAAAAAAAGATAGATCTTGCCACAATTTCCAAATGCTAGGTTGCAATAGACTTTCCAATCACCATCTAAGAATACCAGATGCAAAGGAGACCACAAGAATTTCCACAAGAATATTTTTCTATACCAATAATCCAAGAGCCAAAGACCCCTTTACAATGAGAGGCTCTCTCCTTTAAATAGGAAGGAGAGGCACCAAAACCCTAACCACTTTTTGAATGAGTGGCTAAGATTAAAAGATACAAATGTCTAATCAATGGTTGAGATGAGCTCAACAACATAATACATGGATCACACATAAAATATAATATAAGTGGACAAAATCGCCCTAGAAGAGGGGAATCCCACCAAATCATGATGATGAAATATCATAAGAGGCTTATGGTGGGTCCAAGGGGTAATTTTATCCCTCCCTGGTCAATCCCCATAGCACAATAATCAATAAATAATCATGAAAGTACCAAATCGTGCCTCCATAGTGAAGTCGTGGTCCTCAAAAGACCTCAAAAAATCCACAGAAAGTGCCATAAATGATGGATGCGGGCCCCGATGAAGCTGAAACTGCTGGAGAAGGTGTGGAAGGTCCCGATCTATCATCACTGATCATCCCATGCCATAACTTTGCCTCAGTATCCCAAATCGATTTCCTCAATAGCCATTTCTACCAATCCTGAAATGCCTCGGGAAGCGTGAAACTGCCCCAAACAGCCTCCTGGAGTGCTGGCGCTGTCAAGGTGAGGGCACCAATGTGTCTGGAAGGGGGGTAATATGGTAAAAACAAGTGGTTGGACCACCCCCTCCATCATCAGCGCCCTAGGTCAACCGGATAAAAGTCATCTCTGCTCCGACAGGGCCCCCAACAGACCAAAACTGCACTGGGACAGCCTACTGAGGCTCAATCATCACTGTAAGTGCCCGGAACTGAAAACAAACTGTCCCATTGGACTCAGAAGGTCCAAATCTATCCAAGATGAGTACTCATACACCATATGAGTCTCTGCATGATCAAAATAAATATCCAATATACCGGAACAGGGCCAATAATAATGCGCTGTACATATACAAATACTGCTGTAACCCCAGAATCATCATCATAACCCTGTAGCTGCTGCATAGAATCATCCTGTATGTGTACATAGACCATATATCATCTATCCATATCATCATAAGGTCTAACATCTCATGTCCCATGGTCCTCCATGGTCAAACTAGGTCCAACCAAGACCAAATATAACTCAGTCCATCATCCAAGGCTGCTGAAAAGTATCAAGGTTAATACATGCTTTACAATTTATTCAAATAGCAATTATAACACAGAGTAATCATGACTGGCGATCTAAATCCAAATATGTAGTGTCGTTAATTATTATTATTACTCAGACTAGACTTTCAGGATCATACTCACTTCATAGTTGTGATCAATTTGCTAGTGAAGGGTGAAGGCTAAATTCTTTTGGCTAGGCTAAGGGATGACTTAACTGTCTTGACTTTGTGACACTTTGGCAAGGGAAAGGGAATACACCATAGTATATACTGAATGAGCAATAACACAGGGAATGGCGGTGTCTCACAAATGGATGAGTTGTTTAAAGAGGGTTTATTCACCTTCACAGATGCGCACAATCCATAATACAAATAAGGCCAGCAATTGTTTAGATATAGCATTTAAGTTCCATTGCTTTTTGGGCCTTAAGTTTCCATAGCCTTGATCTATGTGTGTTTACAAACACATTGCATAGATTTACATTTTTTCTTTTAGGCTTTCTGCTGCAGGTGTGTTTTTAAGGCACTTGTTTACCTGAGCACTTCTAGGTGTGTCATGGACAGCTTGTTTACCTAGGTATTTATTTTCCAAAAGATACAACATTTTATTTTCATTGCCATGTTCATTTGGCATGCCTCTCATTCATGTGTGTTTAGAAACACATTGCATGAATGGGCTTTTCATACAAGATATAGCATTTCATTTTCCATATTTTGTATTGATGGCAGCACTAAAAGTTTCAGGTTTAGCCAACACAACTTTAGTGACTAGGGGGAATTCACAAGGAACTCCAACTCACCATAGGTAAGTTTTGTCACCAACTCAGAGCCGAGACACAATAAACAGGGAAGCTCATCCAATACAGAGGCTACAGTGGGGAAAAGTCCTCCATGCCACTAGTCAAGTAGTAAGTCAGGGTGATAATCTAAAAGGTAGGCCATGAATGGATGAAGACAATGAAATGATGGAGCCAACACTAGCAAGCTAGAGTATGGTGTAATGATCACCTCTATTCTCCCTAAGGAGGGTATGTACCAATGAGTATGAATAGTGAACTTCTAAGTCTGAGTAGGGACAGTATAATATATATAATAGATCAACCAGGTCCATATATCTATATGATCGCCAGATCATGACACTAAGTGCTAAGACATGTTATAAGAATAAGTATAAAAGCAATCTAACCATAACACCATGATATACCTGCTGAGTCATATACCTGAAAGCTCATCAAACTATACCATCATCTGTCCTCTGGAACTGCTGCTGTAACTCTGGGCACTACTGTCTGCTCTGTACCAATGGTATAATGGCTACATCGGTCATCTCTCTGAGTGTCCTGAAACTCAGTCATGGCATGGGGAATATAACTGATGTCCACAATCTGATAGTGATCCAATATAGATGCTCATCTCAGCATCTCAAATGCAAGGGAATTGGCTGAATAGTGTACTGGAATGAGAAAAATAATGTATGGTAGCCCGGCTACTATATATGTGATAACATCTGGCTCCGGCTGGGACAAGTGCTCTGCTGAAATGAGCGCTTGAGAACCTCAGAATCTCTGGTCCTCGAACTCTGCTACTCGAATCCACGATCCAGCACTCTACCATTTTATTTCCAGCTTTTATTCTTGAAACCTATTTTCTGCATTCACAAACATCAAAAAATACCTCATGCCGCATGTGTGGGAAAAATATAAAACCAATTGAAATAAAATCTACTCTATGTCAGAAATATAAATGCATGAAGTATAAATGCAGAAAGTAAAATAAACTACTAACATAATTTGCAAAATTTGAAATTTATTGTGCAGGAAAAGAAAAGGTGACAGGTACTCAGTTAAACTAAAAGCTTACAAAGGAGCTTAGAGACTAAGAAGGTGCCAGACTCAATGGCTAAAAAGACTAACTACTGCCTAAGTAGGCTTATTTGGTTTCCTACCTACCCTAAACTACCAGGCAATGTAAGCAGAAAGATCCCAACTAAGTGGGATCAGGGATGTGATCCCTTAAGTCCCTTTGATTGACAGGATATAAAATACGTCGTCCACTACCAGTGGTTAGAAAGCACATGCCTTCAATGCATCGCTCTACCGTGAACGGTCCAACCCATAAGTCATCATCTTGTCCCGATCTTATATGCAATAAATGGTTGGGAATGATGACTTGACTTCCTATAGGGAACCTGTTTCTATTTACTGACTCAGGAATGACACCAATGTTACGAATAGGCATAGGATGGATTTCCGCAGGGCTTTGCGGTTGAGGTGTGACAATCCTTGAGCTCCTCCTAGAAGGAACTGCATCAACTCTGGGTGGACCACCGTCTAAGGAAATAGCAACTCTGCCAACAAGGATTTCCCTAACTTCTCTTCTTGTTTCTTGGACTTCCTCATTTGATTCTTCCTCATGGGGAGACACAACTCTTTTAACAACTTCACCTACAGTCAAGAAGTCTCTATGTTCTTCCAAGGGAGGTGGCTCACGAGATATGACAATGTTATGACTAGAACCTTCCCCTGAAGGAACGGGAATAACCATGTTTTCCAATCTGGGAGAAACTGACTCAGGATGAAATGTAGAGGAAGTAGGAATGTGAGAAAGATCATGAGTATGATGACTAGATGACTCAGATGGTAGGAGGAAACTAGGGATATGCGGATACGCAGATAAATCATGGCTTTGCGGTTCTGAAGGAGTTTGAAAAATAGCAAGGTTATTTAGATTATAGTCTCCTTCAGGTGCATCATTTATTAGGGCATCCTCTTCCCAACCTAGAGAGTTATCATGGACTTGAATAAGGCTACCATCTTCTAGGGATAAATGAGATAGAGAATCTTCTATATCAGAATAATAAGAAGCTTCAGACTCTTCATTCGTTTCAACCCTAGTAGATGTTGCAAGATTGTTTTCCCATGGGTAAATAGGTGCAAGCCCTTGGCTTTCTCTCTCTCTGTTGTGATCAGTCAAGGCAAACCATTCCCTAACAGTGAAAGGAATTCTTTCTCCCCTCCTAATATCATCAAACTCATCTTCAAGTATTGGGTTCTCAATATTCTCCTCATTGTTCGTTTGCTCATGAAGGTTTTCTATTGGTGGAGTTTGTTCCATGCTTTGATCATCAAGCAAACGCTCATCTCCTTCTATATTTCTTATGCCATCCTCAACCCCTTCAAGTGTGTGATCTTCTATAGAAGGTTCTTGAATGGTTTCATTGTTTTGTTCATGATCTTGGGGTTGATTTTCATATCCTCTCAATTCATCTATTTCCTCAACAAATTCACTTCCAACTGTTCTTGTTGTTTCAATCATTTGCTTGTCTTCCCAAAAAGAATCAGAATCTTCCATGACCATACACATACTTTGATCAACTTCATATAATTCATCCTCATCTTCAACAAGGTTAGTTTTGGCATTATTTAACAATTCATCCCCATATGTGTTTTTTAACCCTTCATCAAAAGACTCAACATGCTCATTATAACAAGGTTCTCTGTTAACCCGAATCAAAGCTCCATCAGGGTTGGGAACACAAATAAATGATAAGTCCATCATAAGGTATCCACCTAGACCAGCTGCCCATTTTCTAGATAAAAGCATTCCATATGCTGGGGGCAAGTCAATGACCACTACATCCATCATGGTAGAAATGTCTGAACATGCGAAAAGATCAGCTCTAAGGTTTTTGATCAAACCATAAGATGGTACTCGTCGGGAATCTATACCACAGACATTTCCATAAGGCCTAGTCACTTCAAGTCCCATTTCCTTCATAACTTGTAAAGGCATAACATTCATTGCTGCTCCAGAATCCAACATACAGTTATGAAGGAGCATGTTTTGAATGTGTAAGGTAAGGTAAAAGGGAGAGTGACCACCGCTTTTTCTTTCATAAATGGTTGAATGGATGTTTATTGGTGGATCCTTCTCTGTTTCACTAGGTTGTGTTCCACTAAGCTTTTGGATATGACATGATTCTAGGACCGGTTCAGGAGTTTTCTCTCGGCCAATACCATTGAAAAATTCCTCTACTTGGCATCTAACAGATGGCACCTTCATTAACTCAGTGACAGGGATGTTGCACATTATCTTGCTTAGCTCTTTCTTCATATCAATCTTAAGATCATAATCATCTATGGCAAGATCTTCTTCTTCCTTTTTATCTTCATCAATCTTTTTATGTTTATCAAGGAAAGAAGGCTGGGAAGTACTTCCTCGTTTATAGATTTGATACTTTGGTTGCTCTTTAGGTTTTGGGAGCTCTATGGCACAACATGAGGAACTAGGTTCTTCAACTATATCATCTTCTTGCTCCCATGGCTCTTCTTCTAAAAGTATTCTTCCAAAGTCTTCATCATAGGATAAGTCATTTATAAAGTTGATGTTTTCTGGTTGGTCATCATGGTCAATGGTGTTAGAGGGTATTTCTTCTTCTTCATCACACCAATTGACTTCCTTCTTTTCAGAGTTCTCTGGATACTCAGGTCGTCGCCTATCCCTATCCCCATCAGGCCTTCTATTATTATTCCAATAAGGCTTAGGGCCATAAGGATTCCTATGTCTCTCAGGGTCATTCAAACTTGCCACATTCTTTGTTAGGACAGTTAATTGCTTCATCATTTCTTGCATGACTTCTAAAGTGTCCTTGGATTCCTTTGGCACACTCACAGGTTCCTTTGGTTTTCGGAGTCTAGGGTCAGATCTGGAAGTGGATGGGGTGAATTGATCGAAAAAGTTTTGTTTCCCCATGGATGCTACATTTTGTTCAGCCATTTTAGCATTTGATTGAGCGTTCTTTAAGTCATTTGGGTTTTTATCCTTTAGCTGATAACCAACCCATCCCTCAAAAGCATTCAAGTAGTGAATGACAACTGCTTGATCTTTTGGTCTAATTTCTTCAGGGATAACAGCTACAGTCTTGTCAAATCTTATGTTAAACTCATGGACTGTTTCATTTTCTCTTTTCTTGATGTCAAAAAGTTGGTGTAAGAGAAATTTCCCATCTAACTTTCGGGACCACTCACTGTTTAGCTTGTTGACAAAGTTATCATACCCATCAATGGATGAGGCAGGCAACCTGTCAAACCACTTCCTAACATCTCCTTCCAAGGATGCCAGGAGACCCCTCATGAACACATCTTCCTCAGATGCTCCATATGCTTCCATGTGTTCCCATACTTTATCAATGTGGTCTTCAATTGATATAGCAGATACTCCATCAAATCTGGGAACTTTTTCAAAATACTTTTCAGGCATGTCATGGGGTGCACCCTGGATTTGGGAAAAATCTAAAGGAGATGGTTTTGCCTTTCTTCCAAAGATCCTCGGAGCTTGTGGTGGAGGAACATTCTGGTTTCCCGGGTTTGTTCCGGCCATTGGATTTGGTAAGTTTGAACTAGGCAATGAGGGAGGAACCGAATTAATCAAAGGGGATCCTAAAGCTCTGTTTGGAGAATCGTTAACCAATTTCCAAAGGAAGTTAGATGGCTGTGCTTTAGGATCTCTTTTACGATATATAATTGGGGTTCCTTCAACTTGATCTAAGTTTACTTTACTTCTCGTGTTGTAAGGATGTAAATGAGCTCGCTCCTCAGCGGAGTCACGATTGGGAGTCGCCAGGTAGATTTAACCCTTCTACCAAGATATGTGTTGTTGTATATGCGGGAAGGACTACTAGCTTTTCCAAGGTAAGCCTATTGCGTCCCCGGCAACGGCGCCAAAATGTTATGGCAAAGAGAACGGGAATGCTTGAAGAAAAGTATGTCGAACTAGGGCAAGCTATTGCCTCCCCGGCAACGGCGCCAAAATGTTATCACCTAAACTGTAGTTACCCCTATGGATAGATCCAGTCATGGATGGCAATAGGGAAGGGCAACTCAAAAGGTGCAACCACGATCACCTCGACCTCCAATATATGGTTGTCACGCCAGTCGAGGCAACCTTCACTTTATGTTATCTAGCCCAGACAACAAAGGGGGAGACCCGATCTACTCCCGACAGGAGAGATCAAAACCAAGACACCAAATCAGGGTATTTCCAGGTGAAGTTAGGTGTATGGTTTATCCTAGACCTAAAGATGAAGTCACAAGCCAAGTAGGGGGTTCAATAGGTATAGCTTTGGTTCATAGTTGATGTGAGAGTGACTTATAATGTTTGAAATGAGATCTAGGATGAGTGTACTAGTTCAATGTTGGAAGATCCACTGCCTTGGGAACCGTGTCCAATGCAGGGTAGTTTAGGGGTTCAATTGGGGCTAACTAGTACAGGTGACAAGCCTGACCATGATACATGATAGCTTCAAGGGTTTAGTTCACCATGCAAAAGTCAAACCACAAATCAATCCAACAATCTAGGAATGTTGAATTAACTTGGAGAGAAACCAGTGCCTTGGGAATTGGGAAATGGAGTCAAAGTAGGGTTGACTTATGGTTTAGGACTCCTAGTACTTGGGACAAGTGGACAATAGAGGTCTTGATGAATGAATGTGTCTAGATCTAGGTTTGACCCAAGTGGACCACAATCCCTTAAAACAAGGAATGCTATCCCCAAGGCAAGATTTGACAAAGTGATAGTCTAGACCTAGGTTTTGAATTATTCCGGTTTCAGATCTGCAATAATCTCAAGTACCCAGTTCCTAGAAGTGAGTGAACTCACTTCTCCAAGGTGGTGCGACTTTACCCAAGGAGGCTGAAAGTGGGGTTTAGGTGGGTCAAGACAAGTCGGATGGCACCCAAATTTTAGATCCGGGTAGATCAGTCAAGTAGGGGTATGGATCTATAGTTTCACGGTAATCTGATGGCTAGATCTTACTAGATCTGAGTTTAAGTGTTCCAAGTGGTCCAAAGTGGGGTTTAAATCCCTTGAAATGTGGAATAGGGCCCACAAGGTGAATTTCAGAAAAGTAACAACCTGGGTGTATGTTATTTGATGTGTAGATGTCAAATCAAGTGGAATCTCAAACACCCACTACCTAGATCTAGGTCAACTTGCCCAACTAGTGAAGTGCGCCTTGCTTGGGAGAGGCTAAGTTGGCCTGGGAAGGGGATCAAATGGAAGCCAATCCTCACCAAACTATAGATCCGGGATGCCTTGGATGCTATAGAGGTGGGTTTTCAGTATTATGCCCAACAACCCACTAGATCTAAGTAGATCTGAGAAAATGTAAAATGAGGGTTTTAAGATATTTAGGGTTTTAACAATTTATGAGCTATGTCAATGGATTGGATAAAGGAAAGAGAAACAAACCTGTGGATCTTACCTGGGTAACCTTGTAGATGCCTTGATGATGATGATGATCTATGCAAACCCGATCAATTTGAGAAGCTTTGTGGTAGTTTTCTATGCAAGTCGATTTGGTCCAAGAAGCCAATGCGCCCTCTCTCCTGCACAACAAACGTCAACAATATCAGATTTGATGCATCAAGAGATAAGACTAATGCCACAAAAGAAGTAACAGAAAGATAGCATAGATCACAATGATGCTAATGATAACCCCCTGATACAAGCGAATGCCAAGAAAGTCGATTTGAAGAAGCCTTGCAAAATCGCCCTTGTTGAAGTCGCCCTCCTGTAGACAAACAATGATTTCCAAAAAAAAGATAGATCTTGCCACAATTTCCAAATGCTAGGTTGCAATAGACTTTCCAATCACCATCTAAGAATACCAGATGCAAAGGAGACCACAAGAATTTCCACAAGAATATTTTTCTATACCAATAATCCAAGAGCCAAAGACCCCTTTACAATGATAGGCTCTCTCCTTTAAATAGGAAGGAGAGGCACCAAAACCCTAACCACTTTTTGAATGAGTGGCTAAGATTAAAAGATACAAATTTCTAATCAATGGTTGAGATGAGCTCAACAACATAATACATGGATCACACATAAAATATAATATAAGTGGACAAAATCGCCCTAGAAGAGGGGAATCCCACCAAATCATGATGATGAAATATCATAAGAGGCTTATGGTGGGTCCAAGGGGTAATTTTATCCCTCCTTGGTCAATCCCCATAGCACAATAATCAATAAATAATCATGAAAGTACCAAATCGTGCCTCCATAGTGAAGTCGTGGTCCTCAAAAGACCTCAAAAAATCCACAGAAAGTGCCATAAATGATGGATGCGGGCCCCGATGAAGCTGAAACTGCTGGAGAAGGTGTGGAAGGTCCCGATCTATCATCACTGATCATCCCATGCCATAACTTTGCCTCAGTAGCCCAAATCGATTTCCTCAATAGCCATTTCTACCAATCCTGAAATGCCTCGGGAAGCGTGAAACTACCCCAAACAGCCTCCTGGAGTGCTGGCGCTGTCAAGGTGAGGGCACCAATGTGTCCGGAAGGGGGGTAATATGGTAAAAACAAGTGGCTGGACCACCCCCTCCATCATCAGCGCCCTAGGTCAACCGGATAAAAGTCATCTCTGCTCCGACAGGGCCCCCAACAGACCAAAACTGCACTGGGACAGCCTACTGAGGCTCAATCATCACTGTAAGTGCCCGGAACTGAAAACAAACTGTCCCATTGGACTCAGAAGGTCCAAATCTATCCAAGATGAGTACTCATACACCATATGAGTCTCTGCATGATCAAAATAAATATCCAATATACCGGAACAGGGCCAATAATAATGCGATGTACATATACAAATACTGCTGTAACCCCAGAATCATCATCATAACCCTGTAGCTGCTGCATAGAATCATCCTGTATGTGTACATAGACCATATATCATCTATCCATATCATCATAAGGTCTAACATCTCATGTCCCATGGTCCTCCATGGTCAAACTAGGTCCAACCAAGACCAAATATAACTCAGTCCATCATCCAAGGAAGCTGAAAAGTATCAAGGTTAATACATGCTTTACAATTTATTCAAATAGCAATTATAACACAGAGTAATCATGACTGGCGATCTAAATCCAAATATGTAGTGTCGTTAATTATTATTATTACTCAGACTAGACTTTCAAGATCATACTCACTTCATAGTTGTGATCAATTTGCTAGTGAAGGGTGAAGGCTAAATTCTTTTGGCTAGGCTAAGGGATGACTTAACTGTCTTGACTTTGTGACACTTTGGCAAGGGAAAGGGAATACACCATAGTATATACTGAATGAGCAATAACACAGGGAATGGCGGTGTCTCACAAATGGATGAGTTGTTTAAAGAGGGTTTATTCACCTTCACAGATGCGCACAATCCATAATACAAATAAGGCCAGCAATTGTTTAGATATAGCATTTAAGTTCCATTGCTTTTTGGGCCTGAAGTTTCCATAGCCTTGATCTATGTGTGTTTACAAACACATTGCATAGATTTACATTTTTTCTTTTAGGCTTTCTGCTGCAGGTGTGTTTTTAAGGCACTTGTTTACCTGAGCACTTCTAGGTGTGTCATGGACAGCTTGTTTACCTAGGTATTTATTTTCCAAAAGATACAACATTTTATTTTCATTGCCATGTTCATTTGGCATGCCTCTCATTCATGTGTGTTTAGAAACACATTGCATGAATGGGATTTTCATACAAGATATAGCATTTCATTTTCCAGATTTTGTATTGATGGCAGCACTAAAAGTTTCAGGTTTAGCCAACACAACTTTAGTGACTAGGGGGAATTCACAAGGAACTCCAACTCACCATAGGTAAGTTTTGTCACCAAATCAGAGCCGAGACACAATAAACAGGGAAGCTCATCCAATACAGAGGCTACAGTGGGGAAAAGTCCTCCATGCCACTAGTCAAGTAGTAAGTCAGGGTGATAATCTAAAAGGTAGGCCATGAATGGATGAAGACAATGAAATGATGGAGCCAACACTAGCAAGCCAGAGTATGGTGTAATGATCACCTCTATTCTCCCTAAGGAGGGTATGTACCAATGAGTATGAATAGTGAACTTCTAAGTCTGAGTAGGGACAGTATAATATATATAATAGATCAACCAGGTCCATATATCTATATGATCGCCAGATCATGACACTAAGTGCTAAGACATGTTATAAGAATAAGTATAAAAGCAATCTAACCATAACACCATGATATACCTGCTGAGTCATATACCTGAAAGCTCATCAAACTGTACCATCATCTGTCCTCTGGAACTGCTGCTGTAACTCTGGGCACTACTGTCTGCTCTGTACCAATGTTATAATGGCTACATCGGTCATCTCTCTGAGTGTCCTGAAACTCAGTCAGGGCATGGGGAATATAACTGCTGTCCACAATCTGATAGTGATCCAATATAGATGCTCATCTCAGCATCTCAAATGCAAGGGAACTGGCTGAATAGTGTACCGGAATGAGAAAAATAATGTATGGTAGCCCGGCTACTATATATGTGATAACATGTCCCAAATCAGAGATTTGACAGTTAGGGCTTTCTAGCTGTGCTTGATGAGTGGATATGTCAATGTCTAGGTGCTCAAGTAGTCAGAAAAATATCAAACCACAAGCAAACTCAACAACCCAGGAAAGTCGTGAGGGCTTGGAGAAGGATCAATGCCTTGGAAAATGGGCCAAATGGAGTCGGATCTCCACCAAACTGTAGATCAGGGATGTTGAGGTGTAAATCTATGTGAGTCTTGAAGATAAAGCTCATCCAATGGCTAAATATTAGTAGATCTGAGATTGAAATGCATCACCAAGTGACCCAAGTGGGGCTCAACCCTCAAAATGAAGAATGGGGCCCACAAGGTAACAATCAATAAGGTGAAACACTAGGGGTAGGTTATTAACAATGGAGAGTAAGGATCAAGTGGGATCTCACCTACCCAGGTGCTAGATCTAGCAAAACTCACCCAACCAAGAAGTGCGACCTCACTTGGAGAGGCTAATTTGCCTTGGGAAATGGGTCAAATGGAGGCCAATCCACACCAAACTATAGATCCGAATTGTCGTGGATGCTATAGAGGTGGGTTTTAAATATTTACCCAAAAGCCAAGTAGATCTAAGTAGATATGAGAAAATGTAAAATGAGGGTTTGAAATATGGATGCTAAGGGCCTAATCACATTTTCGATATTCATGAGAGTTTGTCAAATTGATGCTAAGGGTCAAATAATTGCCAAGGAGGAAAATTACTAGTTTCCTAGGTTGGGGGTGGAAGCTTTGGGATTTGGAATAAGGGGGATAATAAATGATGTTTGAACATTAGAATGGCATAAATATTTAATAAAGAATCCAAATAAATAAATACAAGGGAAAATCAAAGTGGCAATTGATCATGAAGACACATGAAGGATGTGGGACCCACACAAGATAGATTTTCTATGCCACATGGCATCCTCCTCTTGTCATTTCGAATCCATAAGAAGCCCAAGGTTCTTTGGATGAGTTGGAAGGTCAATATACTTGGCATGAAACAATTAAGGTCGAATTGGAGTGGAAGAGTAATTCCCATGGAAGAGGAAGAGGCATTTTGGAGCTAGTGAGAGACTTGGACTAGATTCCTTAGCTCTATGACAACAATGATGAAGATGCTAGGACACCTATGACACAAATCAAATCTAAAGGCTGACATCTGACATATATGACATGTCAGGGCTAAAAATAGCCTCCAAGAGGGCGCTCAAGTGAGTTAGGGCATCCAAAGAGACACCAAGTCGAATTTGGAGAAGGAAGGAGCTAGAATTGTTGTACAAGTGGAATTCTTTGGAATCTCTTCCCAACTTGAGTTGGCATGAAGCTCTTGGGAGGAGTTCGACCCATGGAGGACCTTAGAAGTTTATAAAATACAATAACAAAGAAGAATGGTAGCTTTTGATCATTTGAGAATTTGCATTTGTGAAGAGAGAGAGCTAGTGGAAAACTAGTCTTCTTGCCTTAGCCAATTTCGAGGGTGAAAGATTCTCATCCAAGTTGGTGTGTGGAAAGGCCATTCAGGTCTTTCATGGAGCTTTAATAAAGTCTTTTGTTACAGGTTGAAGCTACAGGTCATCTCATGGTCAAATATCTTTCAGCTTGCTTCTACAACCATTCTTCTATTTCTTGGCATACTCATGATCCTTGAGGAATTGCGCACTTGGTGAGCTATTGTACTCTTTGGGGGAGCTTCTCATGCCCCATTTATGTTGTAATAGGATGCATATACTCTGTTCTTCATATTCTGAAATGTATCAGGTCGAAAATACAGTTGGAATGATGTAAATCTGATGTTTAATGAACAAATGGTGCCATTTCCCCACTATCTTGATGTATAACAATGAAATATTGATGAATTTGAATGGAAGATCAATTCTCTGGTGTATTTGTGATTATTGGACTGTTATTAATGAGCTGCACAAGTTTCATGTTCAGTACTTAAGCATTTGGAGTCATCTTGTTCAGTTTTATACCATTTGAAGAAGAATTAATGTCATTTCCCCCAAGGTCGAAACTAGTGAAGTTGTAGCTGTTGGGAGAGAGTTATAACAGACCTCAAAAACTAAATAATGATGCACATGAGACCATAATATTGTCCCTTAGACATCCTTTTCCTCTATTCAAAAATTCGAGTGGGTTTGGAAGCATTTGGAGAGCCATATTCAGCATTTACCCTGGGGGGATTTGAACCCCAAATTGCTAGTAAAAACTCTCATCTTGGCCAGAAGTTTAAAGAAGTTTGCAGAAGTCCTTTGATGGTCCTAACTCACCCCGGAACATCATAATCAATTCCTAACATCAGTCATATACCTTCTCTGAAGATTTGGGGGCATTTGGAGCTAATTGGAGACCTAGAGACCAATACTAGTCAAAGAGAAACTACTAGTAAGGTTCCCTACATTGGCCAGTAGTGAAAGAGGATTTGAAGAAGTATTTTAAAGGTCCAAAAGCATCTCTGAAACACATATTTATGTTCTAACATCATCCATACACCTTATCAGAATATTTGGGAGGAATTGGAGCAATTTGGAGACCAAGACATCAAAGCTAGTCAAAGCTCGAACTAGTGGAAAAATTGACTAGTCTTGTCCCGAAATTTATTCCCTTGCAAATTTAAGATCATTGATGGGTATATCAGTTGCTTATATGTTTCATATTGGTGTTCATGTGTCCTATAACCCCCCATGACCTTCCTCAGCAAATTCCAAAGCAATTGGAGGTGTTTGGAATAAGTTGTGAAACATATACCTAGAGATGAAAGTTGGTGAATTGGAGCAGTTTGGGAAAATTTAATAAATCTTTAAATTAGGGACATTATAGAAACTCAATTCCGTTGCTCGATTTGTTTTTTATGTTCCCGATTGAAATTTGTCCAGTCACAAGTCTCCTTGAATGGCTTGAGGAAGCGAGATGAAACTCGCCATAAGTCATTAACCAAGGCTCAGATGGACAAACCATCAGTTTCATTGGAATCCTGACATCGAAGTACCGCAAGGAACACCCCTCTCTAGTGACTTGATGGACCAAACGTTTTCTTTTTTGATATTTTTCGCAACTAAGGTTTTGCTAAGTAACATGCAATAAAAATTTTGCATTATAGGCTAAGATTTTGAAAAGTGTGTCGAGCAAGGTTGTGGGAATCATGGTCATCTCACCCTAGCCCAAACACACGGCTTGCAGTAGGTAACGAAACTCAATTATGTCCCTAGATTTCTTTTGTATGCCCTCTATTGAAATTTGCCAAGTGTCTCTGAATGGCTTTGAGGAGCGAGTTGAAACTTGCCATAACTCGGTAACTGGGGCTCGGATGGACAAACCGTCAATTCCATTGGAATCGTGACATCGTAGTACCACTTGGTACACACCTCTTGAGTGACTTCATAGACCAAAGACTGTCTATTTTAACGATTTTCTCAACTAGGTCTTTCATAAGTAATATGCAATGCAATTTCTGCATTATAGGCTAAGATTTTGAAAAATGTGTCAAGTGAGGGTGTGGGCATCGTGGTCATCTTTCCCTAGCCCAAACACACTTGTAAGAGGTAACGAAACTCAACTGTGTTGCTCGATTTCTTTTTTATGACCACGGTTGAAATTTTCCAAGTGTCCCTGAACGGTTTTGGCAAGTGAGACAAAACTCTCCATATCTCGATAACCAGGGATTGGATGGACAAATCGTCAGTTTCATTGGAATCGTGATATCGGATTACAACTAGGAACACCCCTCTCCGGTGAATTCATGGACCAAATGTTTTCTATTTTAACGGTTTTTGCAACTAGGGTTTTGCTAAGTAATATGCAATGCAATTTCTGCATTATAGGATAAGATTTTGAAATTTTTTCCAATTGAGGGCGTGTGCAGTGTGATCATCTCACCCTATCCTAAACACACCTGCAGGAGGAAACAGAACTCAATTATGTTGCTCGGTTCGTTTTTTATGCCCCTGTTGAAATTTTCTAACTGTCCCTAAATGACTTTGGTAAGGGAGTTGAAACTCGCCATAAGTCAAAAACCGGGGCTTGGACGGACAAACCGTCAATTCCGTTAGAATCATGACATCGGAGTACCACTAGGGACACCCCTCTCCAGTGACTTGATGGACTGAACGTTGTTTTTTTTACAGTTTTCACAACTAGGGTTTTGTGAAGTAACATGCAATGCAATTTCTGCATTATAGGCCAAGATTTTGAAAAATGTGTCAATCAAGGATGTGGGCATTGCGATCATCTCTCCTTGTCCCAAACACACATACAGGAGGTAACGGAACTCAATTTCGTTGCTCGGTTTGTTTTTCATGCCCCTGGTTGAAATTTGCCAAGTGTCCCTAAATGGCTTCGGAAGCGAGTTGAAACTGGACATAACTCGATAATTGGGGCTCGGATAGACAAACACTCAGTTCCATTGGAACCATGACATCACAGTACCGCTAGGAACACCTCTCTCCAGTGACTTTATGGAACAAACATTGTCTATTTTGATAGTTTTCGCAACTAGGGTTTTGTTAAGTAACATGCAATGCAATTTCTGCATTATAGGCTAAGATTTTGAAAAATGTGTCGAACGAGGGTGTAGGCATCATGGTCATCTCACCCTAGCCCAAACACACCTTTAGGAGATAACAAAACTCAATTTTGTTGCTCGGTTTGTTTTTTATGCCCTCGGTTGAAATTTGCCAAGTGTCCCTGAAGGGATTTGGTAAGCGAGTTGAAACTTGCCATAAGTCGATAATGGGGGCTCGGATGGACAAACCGTCAATTCCAATAAAATCGTAACATCGGATTACTAGGAGCACCCCTCTCCTCTGACTTCATGAACCAAACATTGTATTTTTTATGATTTTCTCAATTAGGGTTTTGTTAAGTAACATGCAATGAAATTTCTGCATTATAGGCTAGGATTTTGAAAAATGTGTCGAGCGAGGATGTGGGAATCATGGTCATCTCTCCCTAGCCCAAACACACTTGCAGGAGGTAACAAAACTCAATTCAATTTCTTGGTTTGTTTTTTATGCCCTCGGTTGAAATTTTCCAAGTGTCCTTGAATGGCTTTCGGAAGCATGTTGAAACTTGCCATAACTCGGCAAGCGAGGCTCAGATGGACAAATCGTCAGTTCCATTGGAATTGTGACATCATAGTACTGCAAGGGACACCCCTCTCGAGTGACTTCATGGATTGAATGTTGTGAATTTTGACAGTTTCCGCAACTAGGGTTTTGCTTAGTAACATGTAATGCACGTAGGATAAAAGACAACCAAAATGCCTCGCTTTTCCGACGATTTTGGGTCCAAAACGGGTTAAAATTCTTGCTGGAAATTGTTATTTTCGCATTTTTGTATTTTCAGCAATTGGGATTGCCAACTCTAGACTAATTGCCCAATTTTAAAACTACCCAGAAAGCTGAAATTCCGATCTGAGCACTCCAAATTGCGATTTTGACAAGAATTGCTCTGCCGGATTCCGGCAAGTCGGGGGCGTTTTGGTTAGCCCTTATACAGCTCCCATGTAATGCAATTTCTACATTATAGACTAAGATTTTGAAAAATGTGACAAGCAAGGGTGTGGGAATCGTGGTCATCTCTCCCTAGCCCACACACACTTGCAAAAGGTAACGAAACTCAATTCCATTGCTCGATTTGTTTTTATGCCCCCGGTTGAAATTTGTCAAGTGTCCCTGAATGGCTTTAGGAAGTGAGATGAAATTATCCATAAGTAAAGAACCGAGGCTCGCATGGACAAAGCGTCAGTTTCGTTAGAATCGTGACATCGGATTATCGCAAGGACCACCCCTCTCCAATGACTTGATGGACCGAACATTGTCTTTTTTGACGATTTCGCAACTAGGGTTTTGTTAAGTAACATGCAATGCAATTTCTACATTATAGGCTAAGATTTTGAAAAGTGTGTCGAGCGATGGTGTGAACATCATCGTCATCTCACCCTAGCCTAAACACACATGCAGGATGTAACAGAACTCAATTTCGTTGCTCGGGTTGTTTTTTATGCCCTCGGTTGAAATTTTCCAAGTGTCCCTGAATGGATTTGTGAAGCAAGTTGAAACTCGCTATAACTCAGTAACCAGAGCTCAAATTGAAAGGTCGTCAGTTCCATTGGAATCGTGACATCATAGTACCTCTTGGGACACCCCTATTGAGTAACCTCATGAACAAAATGCTTTTATTTTGACAGTTTTCTCAACTAGGTCTAGCGTAACTAACATGCAATGCAATTTCTACACTATAGGCTAAGATTTTGAAAAATGTGCCAACCAAGGGTGTGGGCATTCTAGTCATCTTTCCCTAGCCCAAACACACCTGCAGGAGGTAACGGAACTCAATTTTGTTGCTTAGTTTGTTTTTTATGCCCACGGTTGAAATTTTCCAAGTGTCCTAAATGACTTTGGGAGGCAAGTTGAAACTTCGTAATCAGGGCTCAGATGGACAAACCGTCAGTTTCGTTAGAATCGTGACATTGGATTACCACTAGGGACACCCCTCTCTAACTACTTCATGGAACAAACGTTTTCAATTTTGATGGTTTTCGCAACTAGGATTTTGCTAAGTAACATGCAATGCAATTTCTGCATAATAGGCTAAGATTTTGAAAAAAATACCAAGCAAGAGTGTGGGCATAGTGGTCATCTCACCCTAGCCAAACACACATGCAGGAGGTAACGAAACTCAATTCCATCGCTCGGTTTGTTTTTTATGTCGCCGGTTGAAATTCGCCAACTATCCATAAATGACTTTGGGAAGCGAGTTGAAACTTGCCATAAGTCGATAACCGGAACTCGGATGGACAAACCGTCAGTTCCATTGGAATCGTGACATCAGAGTACCACTGGGGACACCCCTCTCCTGTGACTTGATGGAACAAACATTGACCTTTTTTATGGTTTTTGCAACTAGTGTTTGCTAAGTAACATGCAATGCAATTTCTACATTATAGGCTAAGATTTTGAAAAATGATTCGAGCGAGGGTGTGGGCATCGCATTCATCTTTCCTTAAGCCCAAACACACCTGCAGGATGTAATGGAACTCAATTTCGTTGCTCGGTTTGTTTTTTATGCCCCTGGTTGAGATTTGCCAAGTGTCCTTGAATGGCTTTGGGACGCGAGATGAAACTTGCCATAAGTCGATAATCGGGGTTTGGATGGACAAACCGTCAGTTCCATTGGAATTGTGACATTGGATTATTGGTAGGGACACCTCTCTCCAGTGACTTCATGTACCGAGCATTTTCTTTTTTGATGGTTTTTGCAACTAGGGTGTGGGCATCGTGGTCATCTCACCCTAGCCAAAACACACCTTTAGCAGGTAACAGAACTCAATTCCATTGCTCGGTTTGTTTTTTATGCCCCAGTTGAAATTTGTCTAGCGTCCTTGAATGTCTTTGGGAAGCAAGTTGAAACTCGCCATAACTCTATAACCAAGGCTCGGATGGACAAACCGTCAGTTCCGTTGGAATCATGACATCGAAGTACAATTTGAGATACCCCTCTCAAGTGACTTCATGGACCGAACGTTGTCTATTTTGATAGTAGGGTTTTGCTATGAAACTTGCAATGCAATTTATGCATTAAAGGCTAAGATTTTGAAAAATGTGTCAAAGGAGGGTGTGGGCATTTTGATCATCTCACCCTAGCCCAAGGTCACTTGCAGGAGGTAACGAAACTCAATTCCATTGCTCGGTTTGTTTTTTATGCCCTCGGTTGAAATTTGCTAAGTGTCCCTAAATAGCTTTGGGAAGCGAGTTGAAACTCGTCATAACTTGATAAGCGGGGCTGGGATGGACAAACCGTTAGTTCCCTTGGAATGGTGACATCAGAGTACATCTAGGGACACCCCTGTCCAATGACTTCATGGACCAAGCGTTGACTATTTTGACGATTTTCTCAACTAAGGTTTTGCTCAGTAACATGCAATGCAATTTCTACATTATAGGATAAGATTTTGAGAAATGTACCCAGCGAGGGTGTGGGCATCGTGGTCATCTCTCCCTATCCCACACACACCTACAGGAGGTAACGAAACTCAACTCTGTTGCTCGGTTTGTTTTTTATGCCCCAATTAAAATTTGTCAAATGTCCATGAATGGCTTCGGGAAGCATGATGATCTTGCCATAAGTCGATAATCGGGTCTCGAATGGACAACCCGTCAGTTCCGTTGGAATCGGGACATCGGAGTACTACTTGGGACACCCCTCTCCAGTGATTTGATAGACCGAACATTGTCTTTTTTGACAATTTTCGCAACTAGGGTTTTGCTAATTAACATGCAATGAAATTTCAGCATTATAGGATAAGATTTTGAAAAAGGTGTCGAGCGAGGGTGTGGGCATTATGGTCATCTCTCCCTAGCCCAAACACACCTGCAGTAGGTAATGGAACTCAATTATGTTCCTTGGTTTGTTTCGTATGCCCTCGGTTGAAATTTGCTAAGTGTCTCTAAATGGCTTTGTGAAGCGAGTTGAAACTCGCCATAACTTAGTAACTAGGGCTCGGATGGACAAACAATCAGTTTCGTTGGAATCATGACATCGTAGTACCACTTAGGACACCCTTTGTACATTAAGGCTCAACTAGGTCTTTCATAAGTAATATGTAATGCAATTTATGCATTATAGGCTAAGATTTTGGAAAAGGTGTCAAGCGAGGGTGTGGGTATCGTGGTCATCTTGATCTAGCTCAAACACACCTGCAGAAGGTAACAAAACTCAATTATATTGCTCGGCTTGTTTTTTATGCCCACGGTTGAAATTTGCCAAGTGTCCATGAATGGCTTTGGGAAGCTCTCCATAACTCTGTAACCAGGGATCGGATGGACAAACCATCAGTTTCGTTGGAATCGTGATATCGGATTATAACTAGGGACACCCCTCTCTAGTGAATTCACGAACCGAATGTTTTCTATTTTGACATTTTTCGCAACTAGGGTTTTGTTAAGTACCATGCAATGCAATTTCTGCATTATAGGCTAAGATTTTGAAAAATTTTCCAAGCAAGGGTGTGGGCATCGTGGTCATGTTACCCTATACTAAACACTCCTGCAGGAGGTAACAGAACTCAATTATGTTGCTCGGTTTGTTTTTTATGACCACAGTTGAAACTTGCCATTTGTCCCTGAATGGCTTTGGTAAGTGAGTTTAAATTTGCCATAAGTCAAAAACCGGGGCTTGGACGGACAAACCATCAATTCTGTTGGAATCGTGACATCGGAGTGCCACTAAGGACACCCATTTCCAATGACTTGATGGACTGAACATTGTCTTTTTTTACGGTTTTAGCAACTAGGGTTTTGCAAAGTAACATGCAATGCAATTTCTGCATTATAGGCCAAGATTTTGAAAAATGTGTCGATCAAGGGTGTGGGCACCGCAGTCATCTCGCTCTATCCCAAACACACATACAGGAGGTAACATAACTCAATTTCGTTGCTCGGTTTTTTTTTATGCCCCTTGTTGAAATTTGCCAAGTGTCCCTGAATGGCTTTGGGAAGCGAGTTGAAACTCGCCATAACTCGGTAACCAAGGCTCGGATGGACAAACTATCAGTTCCACTGGAACCGTGACATCGGAGTACTACTAGGGACACCTCTCTCCAGCGACTTCATTGACCGAATGTTGTCTATTTTAAAGATTTTTGCAACTAGGGTTTTGCTAAGTAACATAAAATGCAATTTCTACATTATAGGCTAAGATTTTGAAAAAAATTCCAAGCGAGGGTGTGGGCATCATAGTCATCTCGCCTAAGCCCAAACACACCTGCAAGAGGTAATGAAACTCAATTTTGTTGCTCGGTTTGTTTTTTATGCCCCTGTTGAAATTTGCTAAGTGTCCCTGAATGGCTTTGGGACACGAGATGAAACTCATCATAAGACGATAATTGGGGTTTGGATGGACAAACTGTCAGTTCTGTTGGATCGACACCCCTCTCCAATGACTTCATGTACCGAACGTTGACTTTTTTGACAGTTTTCGCAACTAGGGTTTTCCTAAGTAACATGCAATGCAATTTTTGCGTTAGAGGCTAAGATTTTGAAAAATGTGTCGAGCGAGGGTGTGGGAATCATACCTTGCAGCATGACATATGTTCTTTAGACTGGACATCTCACTTGTATTGGCTTGTGAGGATTATGTATATTGCTTATAAGGGTTTGTGCCCACATAGTATTATTTACCTCCCTAACCTCTCATATAAATAGAGTAGAGAGAGACTTTAATTCTTGTCACTGACGTTTTGTCTTGTGATGAAGATAATATTGAAAGCTGTGTACATGAGTGCAAGAGCATTCCTCTACCAATCAAAGATACAAATAATAGCAAACCAACAACCAAACCTCACTAATATACTCAACAAAATTAGAAACAAGGATAATTTAAGGGATTCAAGAAACATGTCACATTGCCAATTCAGTAGCTTTTATAAGAACTTGGTTAGGGTAATGGACAGGACAGCTATGAGTATTTGGTCGTTGGCATTGTGTGTGATTTATCTTGTTCTCGGAGGAAGGTTCCTGTCTTGATTTCCCAACAACAGTCCTCTTATCAACACCAAGAAAGCACATGAATATTCCACAAACCCCAAGCAGAAAAAGTGTAAATGGCTAATTAAGAAGTGTACAAGGCCATACAGTCTAGAATATTGTTGTGGGAGTGTTATTGAAGGCAACTCTTGCTAAGCCGAAGTTACAACAGCCTAATATGGCTCAATTGCCAATGACTCTTCAATGCAAGCATATGGTGGCAAGTGTCTTTAAACTTGCCCTTTTTTCAGTTTATCTGTCTTAAAGAATGTCAATTTAAATAAATGATAGTACTTAATGGATGCCAATTTTTCTTTTGTAAAATGCAGCAATGCTCACAATTTTTATCAACATTGCCACACCACAAGTAGAAGAAGTGTAATTCTCAATATTTATGTGCATGAATATACAATCTCAAGCTAGCAGAAATTGGAAGCAGATGCATTGTGCAAGCAACTACAATCCTACGGTCAAAAGATCCAGAACAGAAGAATTATGATCCTGGCACACTCGTCATCTTATAACAAAGAGATCATAAGTTATTGGTTGACATCATGGCAAATATTGCAACATATAACTGGGTGATGTATTGGTTGGCAGGTGTAGTATGATGGTAATCTTCAAAACCTGAGTCTTTCAATACTACAACTGGTCAAGTTTTATCCTCATGCATGGCTTTGACCATTTATGTTATTGTCAGAGAAAATTTAGTGTCTTTGTAAGATCTCATTGTTGTCAACCTGCTAGATGTTGCTTTTCCCTTGTACATTGTTTTTTGTGAACTATGATGTTATTCGTTCTCTTTACTTTTTTTATGATATAAAAGAAATAATAAACGTCTATAAAATTTAAGTTATATGCACCTTACACCTTTAATGGTGTCTCTCAAACATACATTCACTGGGAGTCATGAACTACGCTAAGAGTGACCTTCCCTGAACTACATATATTCACAGGCCATGCCGAGAGTCATTTTAACATGCTGTGATGTCAAGTAGGGAAACCAATGTACATGTACAACCATAACAGACACAAAGGAGTGGAAAGAATGGAATGCATTGTGTTAAACTTGGTAAGATACACTACAATAGGCCATCCTAAGATAGGTTGTCAACACATCAACTCCTGGTATATTAATTATTGTCCTACAAGCCTGTTATTGTGGTTTTTCTATCTAACAATAATAACATTACAATTGGTCAGATGATAGTCACATAACACCATTAGTGAGCACGCCATTATTAACATCCATGTGCCACATGCTAGCATTTACAGTAAATGTTGGAGCTCATTATTTGCTCCTCTGACAGAAATGGTGACAGCTAGGGCACAAGGTACTCACTGTTAAATGTAAAAAATGTAGGGTATTTTTGAACTTTTGCTACAAGTGCAAGTGGATGAGGGATGCTCAGATTTGTAACCCAAATATCAGTCCTCAAACTGATGGTATTTGAAAGGATTTATCTCAGTCCTAGGCACACTCAGGAACAGTTCTAAGCAGTAGAGAAACTAACAACATTTGCAAGTAGGAGCAGTCTGCAGGCCATTGTCCAAATTTCTGAGCAAGTAAAGCAGGCAGCCCTCAAATTCCTTGAGAGGGAACCCTGTCTCACACTTTCCAGCATTTCTGATGACATAATTTCTGGAAAGATATGGCAATGGTTGGTAAAGCATCTTGTCATTTATTATTTGAACCATATTCTTGGTGAGAAGAAAATGCTCGATTCTCAACCAATTTATTCTTCCTTGACTAAATATTCCTAGAAGTTTATCTCATACTGTTGTAGAAAATACACCAAGTAATTCTAGAAAATTCAACCAGGCTGTTGATCTTCATGATACCTTCTTGCTGGGAAAAAACTGAATGACAACAAACTCAAACTGCTCTTGCACAGGACCAATTTCAAATCCTTATTCAGCTCAACAACCCACATCTAGATATAATCAATCCATACTCTATGATGCATGGAGCTCCATCTTCCCAAATGGGTATCTACTAGCACAGCCATATAACTCGTGGCTGATGAACACCGATAGGTTACAAGTTAAGTGCCATGAACAAGTTATCTATTACTTGTTCTCTATGCTTAGTTGTAATGACCTGTTGTCTATGCCTCAGCTACCTGTTACTTTCTTTACGTAAATGGGCTGTTTGTCACTACCTGTTATCCATGCATGAGCTACGAGTTATCCATGCATCAGCTACCAATTATTTTGTATATTTCTTTTTTTCTATATAATTGTTTATTTCAAATTTTGGACGACGACCATAAAATCAATCTGGACTGTACACTTACCCCATCCTCCTTTAATCTAGGAAAAGCATAGATGGTAGTCCACCCCAAATTCTAATATATAAACACCTATCAGTACAATTATTTGCGAATGTTTGGGCGAATTGTGTACCAGAATTCATCAATTCCAGGGAGGTTGTGCAACTGCACTTGTGTGAAAGGCACTATGTAAAGGAGCAACGCTTGATTCCTGACAAACAATCGGGTAAGAGCTCTTACTTTTTAAATGTTGTGGATTTTAATTAAATATTTTGTTTCTTAATTGTCATAGAAGAATCTATGACCCCAAAGAGGTTGAAATTCAGTCAAGGCCCGTGTCCACCTGTAAAATGCTTGGGTGTTACACTTTCTGATGCAGGAGCATCATGTAAAAGTTGTAATTTTCCTAAGTTTTCAATAGGTTCTAGCCTCTAGAGGATCCTAGAAAGTCCGCGTAGGGGGGTTTGTTTTGCCATATAATGTGACAGATTTGCCATTTTAGCATAAAGTTAGAGAAGTTGAGAAATTATTGGGACATCAGGGATTTGTTATCTAAACTTGGAGGATACTAATCTTCCTTTGTGATTTGAATTAATCACCAGTTTATTATATTCATAAAGCTGTTGAGTAAAGGATAAGGAGAGGAGGTTGGAGAGAGAAATTAAAAAACATGGCCAAGGCCTTGACGCCAAGAATGAGAAATCAAGCCAGAGAAATGATATGTATTAATTTGTTGATGATTAATTGAATGTATGAGGGATTGACAGGAAACTCCTGTAGGTTAATAGAATTTGCTCTCTGTCATGTATTCTATAGTGATTTTAAATGAACTATATTCTGTTTTTGTGCAAGGGAAAAAGAGCAGCTCTCTTTCAGCGTTGGGGTTTAAATTTCACGTCTTATTTGATAGTATTTAGTATGGATTCTCTGAAATTTTTTTGTGTAAATGATTGAGTGCAAACTTCAGCGATCTACTTAGTTTCCCATTCAGTTCACTGTATGGGAAATAGCATATTAATCTTCAGCAACATTTATGAATTTTTTGCTCTGTTCCAGTGATTGAACATAATTTGTGTGCTATGTTAATGATATTTCCAGCAATCAGGTTAATTAAATTTATGGTGATTTGCAACAGTCAAAAAGGGAATTTATACGTTGTGTTCTAGTAATCAAGTGTAAACTCAGGCGTATAATAGTTGAACACTGTCAATCAATTGATGTGGAACGAAGAACAGCAAACCGAACTTGTGCAAGAAGAGGGAATTGGATTGCATAGAAGTGCGCTCTGCTTCTAATTTACTGCTATGATAAGTTGATCCATTAGAGTGAATCAATCCATCACTTGAGAAGCTGTAATGTGCACACTCAAATCTTTAATGTAATGATTGAGTTGGAATGTATGTGCAGCGTTGGATAGACAATTGAGAACATGATAACATCAGGTGATTGAGAGGATTGTTCTAAATCTGAAGCGAAGATATCTGGTAATGTTTCCAATACTCTGTTTTCCAAACTTCTACAGGATCTGGGATCAAGCTGTTGTCAGACGATGTACTGTTAACTGCCACGCTTGAACTGTGAATTGCTAGGTCATTTTTAGGGTTCATTTAGAAATGCTTTTCTCTTTCGTTCTCTCCCGGGCCCTCTCCCTTGCGTTGGCTCTACGCTCAAGTTTTTCTTGGGGATTTATTAATCCCACAGATCTGGCGGTTATCAATCCGGAATCCCTTGATTGCTCAACATACACATTACTGTGTGTGACAGAGTTAATGCTTTCTCTGCAGCCTTTTTTGCTCAATGTTGGGGCCACTTTCTCCGCATTGCAAAGATATTGTGTACATTGCAAGTTATCAAAATAGAACAAAAGGGCCATTGATCATTTTCGTCTTCCCATTCCAATCCCAAATCGCTGGCGTCGAAGCAGGTATTAATAAGGCCTGAATCGTCGACAACTCCAGTTCCCGAGTCGTGTAGATAGTCGTGAAAATGAAAGAGTTCTGGTAATCCATCGATTGCAGACTGGGACTGATTAAGAAGCCATTCTACTGTTTACTGGGCTGGTCAAAGCCAAGCCTATGATGCAGCTCAAAAAACTTGCTGGCCGTCTCCGGTGATAATCTTATTCTTCGATCTCTTACTCCTTTTGAAGTCAATACTTTACTATGATTGTTATCGGAAGGACATGGAATCCGAGACGCGTCCATTCTGTGCCCTTCTTACTGGAATACAACCAGTCCACCTTAAAATATGAATGTAAAATTATTTTCATTGAAATAGCAAATGCTTTTATGTGAACCCTAGGAATAACATATGCTTTTTCTGTGAACCGTAGGAATGTAATCAATCATTCAAAACAAGTACTTATTTTAGCTGAGCCCACACACAGCCGGCCTTTTCAGAATCTCAGAAATAGAAAGGAATTATGTTTTAAGATATTGTTTCATGATCTGTCCCAACTTTCTTTTCCTGCAATCAAAGGAAGACAGACTGAACCTAACAAGGTAACTCTGGGGAACTTGTGTTTACCCCAGCACAGATCAAATCATGTATTGGGTTCAGAAAATCTTCATATCCAGCAGGATCTTACTATTTACAGAGCCTATTCATTCCTTTGAAATCCAAGATTAGAGAAGAGGAAGCCATCATGAGCTCACTTACCTTATTGATCCAAGAAGACGAGCGATTCAGACCCAAAATTATGTGACAGCCATGACTTACATGGAGAAGAGCAAACAACAAATGTAGCTTGCTGCCTGCAAAAAGAGTAAAAGCAGCGAAAAGTATCCACCTACTCTCTGGAGATTAGATTTTTAATTGGTCATGTTATCTATGAAGCCTTGGATTCATGCTTAGCGTCACTCCCGAAAAACTAAGCAAATCGATGGCGTCCTGAGAGGATTCGATCCAGAGTCTTCCTGTCCTGAAAGGTACGTACAACCAACAATCCGAGGAGGAAATGGGCGACAATGACTGCAATAATTATTCATATTCAAATACTCTGTTTTTTCCATTTATATGAATGCACTCTTCTACTCAATGATGTCGATGCCTGAAGGTACTGTTGGGGTTTGACTGATAATACAATTTGACAGAGAAAGTAAAATCCCGTGTGCATAGATAAAGGTCATAATCCCTTAGTAGGGCAAATGAAATAGGGTTGCGTTCTAGCCGAGTGACAATTTTTAAGTTGTGTCGAGTTGTTGACGAGACCTGAGAAAGATATTCATTATTAAACCTGAAATCGATGAGATGCAGCTGATCCGACTTGATTGTTGTAAGGGTTGGAGAATTGCAGGCTTGAATTTGACAAGGGGATAGATTGCAGGAGAACAATCTTGTAGTTGTAAAAGTGTTTTGTCATCGCTCACAGGATTCCTGTAATGCTTATTGGTTTCCTGTAAGTTAGATTCATTCTCTTAATTTGCAGGTTGCTATCAATTAATTATTTGAGAATGCAAATGTGCTCCATATTTGGGGTTTTTTTCCACACAGTCCTGTTAGATCTGCTAGCATTTAGTAATGCTATTGTTGATATTTGATAGCATTTGGGGTCGAGTATTGGGTGCATTCTATTGTGGATGTTTTAGCACGGAGATTTAGGTTATTGGAATATTGAAACTAACAAGTTTGGATTGAGCTCAGTCATATATTCAGATTGTAGATGAGACAGGTTTGGATTGAGCTTAGCCTCCCATGCACATCTAAATTTTTAATATTATTTTTATTGTGTTTCCGAGCAATGCATCTGCCATTATTCCTCAAATATTCCTCCCAAATTATGGACTGCGAACTTTGAGTTTGAAATAAAGTTAAGACTAATAATAAAAGATAAATCTAACATCAACCCATTATAACTTTTCCACAATAGATAATGAAAAGAAATTTCCTTGGAGTCTTCTGTAATTCAATTTCAAAAAAAGGTAATTCAATTTCCAAAAAATAATGCTATCTGGAGCGCTACTTTCCTCTACTCAGCAATCTCCCTATCAATAGAGTCCATATCGGCTCCAGCAGGCTTGGTGGAGGGTCAGCCAACTTTGGGAGGTCCCGAAGAAGCCTCTTTCTCCATGGCGCTCATGGTTGACAAGTGAAACCTTGTTCAAAACCCTGTGTGTCTCGAAACATCTTTTAAAAATGCAGTAATGGCATTCAAATGGAGTACTTAATAAAATATGTGAAAAAAAATACAATTCTTGTGTGGTTAGGAGGGATCCGCAAATAAATTGTGAGCAGGAAATACGGTATGGCCTGAAAGGGATTTGCAAGAAAATTATGAGCATGAAATACAGAAAAGGAAACATAGGAATGCTTCAAATTAGAGTTTCCGCTTTGTCTTTACATGTGAAGCGATTCCATAATTATTATTTAAAAAGTCTAAGGTTTTATTTATTTAGTCTAAGCTTTTAAAAAGTCTAAGGTTTAGTGTTATGTGTATTAAGAATCTAGAGATTTAGTTTATTGGGGTTTAATTTTTTTTTTTAATATAAAAAAAATTTACACCTCGAGAAATTGTATCATCTCAATGCTTAATATATTTGGGTTTAAGATGTTTTTATTATGAGTCGACACAGAGTTTTTTAATTGATTTTTTATTTTTGATAAGTTATGAGTCCACATGGAAACGTAACGTGACAAATGTGACAACATCTCCTCATATTGGGTTGGAAGCACCGAGAGTAACAAACATGACAACATCTCCTCGTATTGGGTTGGAAGCACCTCGCTACTCTCAATGCTACAAATCTCAACATTGCAGGTGAAGCAAAAACATATAATTGTATGTTTCTCGTAGCATTGATCCTTTAACTGTTAAAAGGCCAAAGGCTAGAAGAATGGACACTATTTTTGGCAAATGTTTTGCCATAAGAACTACAAAGGGTACCACCTAAGACAAATGTAGGTTTCTCTAAACATTTGGTGCCAGAAGCAAAACGTGTCTGCGATGTTAGAAAAAACACCATATATACAAGACAAAAAATTCTACTAGATTAAAAGCTAAGCATAGATTTACTTCTCCTTGCAATCTATGTAAGAGGAACCAACATCTCTGATTGGGACCCTAGATAAGTAGATATAATATTTATTTTAAGAAGATGGAGCTTAGCACATACAAATTTTTGGACATATAAAAAAGCAATGATGAACTGAGAGAGGGAGCATGGTTGGCTACTTAGCAATGGTGGTGCTGGCCTAATGAAGGAAGAAACCATTATATTGAGCAACATCGATGTAGGAATCATAGTTTTGCATGTCAGTGCTAACAACAAGCCAACCTCCAAACTATGCAACCTACCTTCATAATTATGCAAGCAGACAATGTGGTTGTGTTAGATGAAAAGCTATCATATGAAGGCTAACACGAGTTAGTTTTCATTCACTATGCAATGTTGTTAGAAGGAAAGCTAACCTGAGTTAAATTCCCTTCATGGTGCAATGTCTTTGATGACAATGTGGTTGTTTTAGATGGAAAGCTAACATATGAAGGCTAGCACGCATTAGATTTCATTCACCGTGCAATTTTGTTAGAATGAAAGCTAACCCGAGTTGGATTTCCTTCATGGTGGAGTGTATTTGATGGCAATGTGGTTGTGTTAGATGAAAATATATCATATGAAGGCTAACACGTGTTAGATTTCTTTCACCGTGTAATGTTATTAGAAGGAAAGCTAACCTGAGTTATATTTCCTTCATGGTGCAATGTCTTTGATGAAAATGTGGTTGTTTTAGATGGAAAGCTAACATATGAAGGCTAGCACGCATTAGCTTTCATTCACCGTGCAATGTTGTTAGAATGAAAGCTAACCCGAGTTGGATTTCCTTCATGGTGGAATGTATTTGATGGCAATGTGGTTGTGTTAGTTGAAAAGCTATCATATGAAGGCTAACACGTGTTAGTTTTCATTCACTATGCAATGTTGCTAGAATGAAAGCTAACCTGAGTTAGATTATCTTCATGGTGCAATGCCTTTGATGACAATGTGGTTGTTTTAGATGGAAAGCTAACATATGAAGGCTAGCACGCATTAGTTTTCATTCACTATGCAATGTTGTTAGAAGGAAAGCTAACCTGAGTTAAATTCCCTTCATGGTGCAATGTCTTTGATGACAATGTGGTTGTTTTAGATGGAAAGCTAACATTTTCTGTACAGAAGTAAAAAAACTTCTTGATATTCAAAGGATGAATCAAAGAATTTACAGTAAAGCCGAAAATGGCACATGTCAACCTATAAGCCAGTCAATACATGTCTTGTCCTTGACAATTAAGCATTCTACACTAAGCCGATACAATAAATGAAGGCTAGCATGCATTAGCTTTCATTCACTGTGCAATGTTGTTAGGATGAAAGCTAACCCGAGTTGGATTTCCTTCATGGTGGAATGTATTTGATGGAAATGTGGTTGTGTTAGATGAAAAGCTATCATATGAAGGCTAACACGCGTTAGTTTTCATTCACTATGCAATGTTGTTAGAAGGAAATGTAACGTGAGTTAGATTTCCTTCATGGTGCAATGCCTTTGATGACAATGTGGTTGTTTTAGATGGAAAGCTAACATATGAAGGCTAGCACGCATTAGCTTTCATTCACCATGCAATGTTGTTAGAATGAAAGCTAACCCGAGTTGGATTTCCCTCATGGTGGAATGTATTTGATGGCAATGTGGTTGTGTTAGATGAAAAGCTATCATATGAAGGCTAAAACACGTCAGCTTTCTTTCACCGTGTAATGTTATTAGAAGGAAAGCTAACCTGAGTCAAATTTCCTTCATGGTGCGATGTATTTGATGACAATGTGGTCGTGTTAGATGGAAAGTTGACATTGTTAACAATAAAATTAACACCTTTAGTCAAGTGACGGAAGAAGCGCATTTTTACCATGCACCTGCAGCAGGAAGACATGACACAAGTTCATGCAGAGATGAATCCTCTCTAAAAAATGCATTAATTGTGCTTAAATCATTCTAAATGGTGCAAAAAGCCTAAAAACTATGAAAAGTGGGTTTTCAAGCTAAAATAATCTAAATGGATTATCCCACACTCAAAAGAGAAACCTAAGGCACATTTCCCAATGCTATATAAGAAAGGCTTTGGGGCATGGTAAAGACACACAAAGGAAGAGCAAAGGAATGCTAAAGATTCTGAAGGAGGAGAAAAGGCTCAAATTCTTCAAAAGCAAGGGTGAAGGAAGGGAAGCTCATGTCAATGGAGGAAGGATTCATATCTAATGCCATGGTAAGGATGTACTTCTCCATTGTTCTACTATGAATAGATTCAAGTTTCTACCATCTATGAGTTTGAATTTAGCTTATCATGCATGAATTTAATTCTTAATAGTCTTTAGATCTTAACGAGTTTTGATTAATGAATCTAGATCTTTGGAAACTTGTGATAATCTTTTCATAATGCTGACGTAGAGACTCACCATATCTTAGAAAAATAGTCAAACTAGTGTAGACATGTCCCTGCACTAAACACTACTATTAGACATATGAAGGCTAACACGTGGTATCTTTCATTCACCGTGCAATGTTGTTAGAAGGAAAGCTAACCCGAGTTAGATTTCCTTCATGGTGCAATGCATTTGATGACAATGTGGTTGTGTTAGATGGAAAGCTAACATATAAAGGCTAACACGTGTTAGCTTCCATTCATTGTGCAATTTTGTTAGAAGGCTAAGGCTAATTTATACCTACAATGTAAGCCCGAGGTCAAAGAAGTAACAATGATTGTTGAATTTATTGGCAAGATGCTCAAAAATTGAGAATGAGAACAAAAGAATGATTGCATCATGGCTTGCAAATGAACAAGAGATACGAAAGTGGCAATGTTCTTGCAACATTGCCAACATGCTATTCAGAAATATGAAGATTACATCTTATAAGCTACATAATCGTTGGGACGAAATTGTTTGAAGCCTTATGAGAATATGGGTTCCTCAAACATTCACAATTATTTATAAAATAATGTAGATATAAATAGGTACCAAATGACAAGGCAGTTGTCAAATCCTCTGTCTATTATATGTATTGAAATGAAACCTTGCTCACGATAAAAGTTTCATTGCATGATCTACACAGATAATGGCAATAAACCAGTATCTTATAAGTTTATGTTTAGAGACCAAAACATAATACGAAAGAGATCAACTATTGTTTAAATCATGCACACATCCTAAAAGAAACTCTTTCCATCTCATCCAAGTTGATTGATCAACCAAAATGACTAATACCGTGCTTCTAGATGGGAACATGTTCACACAACCCATATACAATATGTATATAATATCTTGGACTGCAATAATCCATAATCCAACATATCATAACAGATGACAAAATATGTAATTCCCATATTTTGTTTTAATAATTTGAATATGGTTGTGAAACTCGTCAATGCCATATGTGTACAATATCTCAGAGAGCAAGAAAGAAAAGCACGTCATGAAACCCAAAACTTCAGCCACGGATAAGATAAAATTTACAGCAACTGAGAAGTAGTACACAACTCCCAACATATTGATGAATAGAAACCCATGCACTTCTTTCAAAGGGTTGAACTTGATCATAGTGAACCTAGTGAGCGCGACTGCGAGAGCACTAATCAAATATTGTTCAATGCATAACTCATTATCACCCATTTCTTTCCACCTTCCCACCTCCTATGTTGCTGCTTCTTCATAGCAATCTTCTTTTTCGACCTGCAATTTCCAATGGCCATAAATTAAGAAAAAACTTGCATATCAACCTTACAATATTAAACAATTACAACTTTAACCTTTATATTTAAACTGCCCTGGATTTTAAAATTCTCATGATGCAGGAAAAAACAATTGAAAGTTACATTAATTGGTCAACATATTCGAAACTTAAAATAAATCCATAATATTACGATTCAAAGGAAGCATTCTCGTATAATTAAACTCTGCAAATACATCGACTGCACCTTACCAGTGAATGTGAGGTCGGCCTTTATCTCCCCACAATAAGTCTTGTCTTACCAGTGAATGTGAGGCCCACTTCTATCTCCCCACAATAGGTCTTGTCTAGAAGGATGACGATGTAGGGAATCGAGGGTAGGTTTCCTTCCATGAATAATGCCTCCAATGGAACACTATGCACCACAATCCTGAATTATAAGAAATAAAATGAAGCTAAAATAACATTGTAAAAATATGGAAGAATGCAAGCTTTAAGAAAATGGCTGAGATTGCAATGATGGGGACTCGTATGCACCTTTCTTCTCCAACGAAGCCATCCGCGTTTGCAAGTATCGTTGTCCATTGTTTTTAAGGTAAGGTCGGTAACCCACTCGGATATACTGAAAATAAATTGCTCTTTCCATTCTGGATTGCTACCTCCACCTGCAATGCTCAGAGATCTTGATATATATATATATATATATATATATATATATATATATATATATATATATATATATATATTTTCAAACAAGATTTTTTAAAATCTCATCTTTCCACCAATATTCCAGGGGACTCGGTCATGATTAAAACCTCACTTTAAAATCTACCTTAAAAGGATGTTTTCACATAGATTAAGATAGCCTAGTAAATTGAATTTTGTTATTGTTTGAAAGGTATTTAAACCCTGAAGACCTATAAACAAATTCAAGAATGTTAAGTCCTCGCACCATGTACTAATGGAAGACCAAGGATACTTTTGGCACGTGCTAGTAGTAGATCAATTATGTTCTCAACAATAAATCTGATACATGTGCACACACTGCTCAAAACACATGAATGTGCACACCCACAGGATGCAACGCTGCTCTTCTATTGCTGAGTTCGGAAGTGGATGATGAGTACGGATATGTTGTTGCTGATCTTTTAAACTGACCTCTTTTGTTGTTGATTTTTGTTCCTAGTGTTCTTTTCATTAGAAATCCGGTGGAAGAAAAATTAGGCCTCAAATAAAGGAATGAAGCGTCAACGATTTGCTCAAGCCAGCTAAAGGCCATTCATTGCAGGAATTTAAGATCCCATTTATGGATCATTTTGTATTTGGGATGTCATGTGATATTTTGTTTAATGCATGCATCTTCGAATCCATAGATAGCCATGCCTACTTCTCTTAATTCGTGAGCCCTCTTCAAATCCCTTCGCCTTCTTTGCTCTTTGGGAAAATATAGCACACTGGGATATTGCACGCTGGACTTCACAAAATCATCTTTCAAACCATATAACTCAATAAAATAACATTTTTTTCTTTTTTTTTACAAAAACAGTTATAATTTGAATTAAAAAATTAAAAAAACTAGTTGCAATAGCACAGGACAAAATTACAAAATCAGCCTCAATGACCTAAATTCTATCTTCTAGAGACTAGATCTAAATCGAGATCAAAGTAAGAATAGAGAAACTCAAATCGATTACAAAGTGACATATTGAATGTTCTGCATGTTCCTCATTATCAGAATGTGATTATTGTGATGCAGTAGCGTCCAAAATCCTTTATATGCTTTATCAACAGATTGTTTAGCACTAATTTGTTCTTCATCTCCCCTGAAGACATTATGTGTCCAATGAAAGAGACTCAACATAATCGTCGATGCCTAATCCTTCCCATTCAACTTGTTTAGCGTAAGAACCCCCCCTAAATTTATATGTATAAAAAATGGGTGAATCCACATGATACACATAAAAGTGTGAAGGCTATTTTATCAATAATATAATATGTATATATAATTTTTTGGCGAATCTTTCACAGAATTATAAAATATTGTAAATTTTGGGCAAATCTTTCACAAAATTATAAAAACTTGTAAAAGTTTTGGCGAATATTTCATGGAATTAGAAAATATTGTGAAATCTTGGCGAATCTTACACTAAACTAAAAATCCGAGTGCGCTTATGTTATGACACCACACATGCCAAACATATTCCTCTGTTGTTGTTTTGAACTGAAAAAAAAAAAAAAAATTACGAGTGGGACTATGGAGTATGGAATGGATGTTGAAGGGTTGTTCACCTTGATTGGATTCCCCTAGTAGTTCCATTGGAAATACAGGTAAGTTTGGTTTGATGAAGGCTTAGAGACTTGTGGAAAAAATATGGAGAATTAAAACCATTGTCGTGTTGTGGCGTAAAATTGAAATTCAGTCGAGGTTGGTCTTTGGAAGACAACGCTTCACCAATCTCTTGAATTCTTGTTGTTACATGTCTTTTGACAAATTCTTGGTGTTTTGTTCTTTCTTATTTGTGGTTTCCTTAGTTCCTTCCATCCCTGGGTTTATTTCTTTATGTGCCATGTTCGTCAATTGAGACTCTATGCTTAAATAATATTTTAGGGTTGTGTCTCTAGATTGGTGGCTCAATATTTATCTCTAGCTTTGGGGTGTGATATATTTGGTTCAATCTCTATCTCAATGTTCCATCCCCTTTGTGGGGCAATGTTTTCATTGAGGTGTCTTCAAAGCTCTAGAGGTTTAGAACATGGATTTTTTTTGTGTCATGGGAAATGTCAAAGGGATAATCATGAAATTCAAATGATTTTTCATGGGCATGAGGATTACATTAGTGACAATAGGATTTCAATTTTTGAAATGACAACTACAATTCATATAAACGAGCATCAATACAGCTCCACTCTGCAAAATATATAGAAATAAAATTTTATTGTCTGCTGACATATGCCGGAACTGAAGAAAAAGACATCTAAAAGCTACTCTAACTCTATTGCAAGTAGGAGTGGTGAATAATCAACAAATATAAGAAGGATCTAACGTTGTTCTGAATTATCTGCCCCTTAACATCCACCTTTTTTCTTCTTAACATGTTTGTGACTTTGATATATTTTACTGAGCTTATAAGAACTAGAATCAACATTTCTAGAAGAGAAAAAAGAGATTCATAATTCTGTAATTGGAACTATTTAAACTCAAATGATGTTACATAAGCTCGTAATGTTGCATTGTTGAAACAACATTGATGGGGGGAACCAAAAGCAACCTCAAAATTTTGGCTTTTTCTTATATAATGCAACATATGTCGCTTAACTAACTTGTAAAGTATCGCATTTTCTAGCATTGCAAGTATAGGACAAACATTGAATGCACATCACTCAAGAGATGTTAAGTTAACTTTTAACATCCAACCAACATCACTCAAGTGACATTCTTAATGTACAACTTAATGTCTCTTAAGTGATCTTTGTTCAACATTTGTTTCATCGACTTAAGGTCCTTTAAGGGATGCCAATTCCATTTTTCATTAGAGGATAAAAACTCTATGGAACATCAAAAATTAAATGTTAAAACATGTGGAATATTCAACGCATCTTTATAGATGTTCAATTGGCATCGATCAATTTACTGGTTGACATTTACTTAATGCAAAAAAGCATCGAACTAGCATCAAATTTTCACCCCAAATGTTGTAGTTTTTTATAAGTTTGCATTAAAATGAATTAGGCTTACTCGATTATAATACCAATGCTTGAATATCTAGAATTACCACATGGGACAAGCTTGGATTTTGGAATTAAGGAACAATGTTTATGATCTGTAATAAGACTTTAATAGCTAAATGTCCATGTGAAGTGATAATGATCATTATTTGAGGCATAAATGATTTTATTTGAAAGATGTGTACATTGAAAGTAGAAAAATTCCATAAATAGTGGAGTCCTAAAAGGATATTATGATATTCCACACATTTCCCCCAAACCTTTGGAGGACTAAGTTACGGGTGTGAGTGGCATGTGACTCATCTAGATCTAATATGCATACACCTCTATTTCCTTGTACCTTGTGGGATATGATTGCTAGTATGTCATGATGCACATGTTTTCTATTACAAGGAAATTAATTATTAATGATGGGCTCAAAGCTATAAACATATATTTCACAATACAAACAAGGATCGAGGTAACATTCTAAGAAATGATAAAAGCAAAAAATAGCCAAATATAAATGATTGTGAAATATTTTAAAATTCTATAATTAAAAATAGAATAAAAGTCATCAAACAATATCCTTTTTGAAATAATATTTAAATTACAATTTAAATTTTAAAAAAATCACAAATCACCATAATCAAAATTCTATTCATTTTATAACTATAACAAAGAAAGTTTTGACCATCCTTTAATCCATCCAAAATCTTTTAAAAACTAGAAGTAATATAAAAAAATCAATTAAAACTTTCCTATGATGTTACCTTTTAATTCCTTCATAGTTTTCAAAATTAAGTACCAAAAAACATTTGGTCAAATGCTTAAGAAAAATCCCCTTGGTCTTAATCCTTACATGGTGAGTTCTCTAATCACATGTCATCGTTACAATATAATGTTATGAACTTACCTTGTGATGGTTTAAACATAATTTGATGGTATGAAATCGTCACATTTTATGGCATGATCGAGTGGTTGGAAAGATTTGAGTGCAAAGTCAATCACTCCCCATGGCTCAAACATAATTTGATTGTATGGTCATGTTTGAAAAGACTTGAGTGCAAAGTAAATGTTAAAATCACCAATACAATATATATGAAGTTTATATAATGGCACCATCGTTACCATATAATGACTCTAACTTACTATGTAATGACTCAAACGTAATTTGATTACTCATGTTAAAATTATCAATACATTTTATATAATGGCATTATAGTTATCATATAATGATTGAAATTTACTATATAATGACTCAAACATAATTTGATTGTACGATAGAGTGATTGGAAAAATTCTAGTGAAAAGTTAATTACCTTTTTCTCAAATCACACATGTTAAAATTATTTATACATTTTATTTCAAACAATGTTTTTTGGTTAATGTTCTACTAGCACAATCACTTAACTTATGGTTGGTGGATGATAGGTCACAATTTAAGTGTCACGAACAAGTAAATATGTTATTTGTTCTCCATGAGTACTTGTAATCACCCATTATCACCCGCCTTTTTTTAGTTTAATGGGAACTGCCTAGTATCCATCCATCAAATACTAGTTATTCGTGCATCAACTACCAGCTATTTCAAACGGGCAAGGCATGGCAGGCGGAGTGGGAGGCGCAAATGCAGATGGGCAAGGCAGGGCAGGCGGAGTGGGAGGCTTAAATGCAGATGCAGACGCAGACCTACCTTTTTCCTTTTGAATGAAATATTCAAGGTGGAGATCGAATCCATGGCTTCCATCTTTTATTGTTATTGTATGTACACCCTCTTCCTTTCAAACAATAAAATGCAACTGGATGTATGCGATGGATGTATGCAGAGGCATCCCCCTAGATTTAGATTTAGATTTGTAGATGTTTAGGTTTGTTCATAGATTTACAAAGAAGAGATATTACCTGATAAGTGGTTTTGATTTATGTTGGACACTTTCTTTTTGATAAATTGTTAATATCCATAGATGACCTCCTTCACTGTTTCAATCATATTTTAAGTGAAGTGTTTGACCCTGTAAAAATAATGTTTCCTACGGAAGGAAACGTCAAACTAGTTAGTTATTTTCAAGCTGTGAAGGTTTTTCTTTACCCTGGGAATTTTTTGTTATAAGAAGTCGTCACAGAAGGGAAAGCGTCCTCCAAGATGATTAGAGGACATATCTCTTGTTCGTAAGGCAGATCATTTTTGTGGAAGGATGGTTGACCTGTAATATACATAGCCACTGTGTACATCATAAGAGTCCAGAGGGGACACAAAGCTGGGACATACTGCTAGGCGGACCATGTGTAAACTGAAGAACTGGTGCACTGGAAAATCAACAGTGCTGCTGACTGGTGTACCAGGGGTACTGATGAGATGCTGAATCAGAGTGACAAGGGGTACACTCACAATGGTATACTGAACTGGAACTGATCTGGAACTGAAACTGGGTACTCAAGGAAGCATGTAACTGGATGGCTTCCGAATACAAACGCCAACGCAGCCCGGACATCCACGGGAACATACAACTGGGCGTTCCGAAATGACTCACCAATGTGCTAGAGTCGGGGGAAATCCGGGGTCTTCGACTAAAAACTGATGGGATATAATCCTACGCGATCCTCAACGATGCGATCAAGGTGCTGAAGTCGAGCATGTGAGGAACAACCACTCAGAGAGGCAATGATGACTCCTCTCAGAATGGTCCGTAGGCACTTACCACAGATGGTGATAAGTCCAAGGCGTAGGGACCTCTGGGCCTATCCTCTGGAATAGAGGAGCTGTCGTTGACAGAGGGAGACCTGCAACTATCAAGGCAATGATGTTTCCTTGACAGGAGCGCGAGGTGGAGAACCGAAATGTGATAGTACTGATGGCAGGACTGACAAACTGTGGGGGAACAACTGGGCAAGTAGAGTGGGTGGACTCAAACTTCCTTTGTTCAGAGTATGATAATGGGAATGATCTGGCAGCATATGAAACTAACTGAGGGGAAAGGGATCATAGCTGTAGTGGATCGGGGATAGTGACTGGTCTGAGGGAGACTCAAGCTGATATAAAATGGCAGGAGACTGCAAAATACTCTGAACAAAGGCGACCTGATTGGGGGTGCTGCCGAGATGATCGATCATAGTGCCAGGAGGCACGGGAGGAGACTTCTTCATGGGTTAAGGGACTAGAAGAAGTTTGTGTAAAATGATACTGTCGTGTGGATTTTACGAGCCTAGGACAGTTCATGCTCGTGGTTGCTTTCAATTTTAAGGAGTCTGAAAGCGATAAGAAGACTCTGAAGTGATGGAATGGTACTGTCGTGTGGATTTTACAAGCCCAGGACAGCGCATGCTCGTGGTTGCTTTCAATTTTAGAGAGTCTGAAAGCAAATAAGAAAACTCCAGGGGGTTGCTTTTTCGTAGATTTAGTCTCCAAGGCCCAAAGAAGCATAAAAGGATGCAATGAAGAACTCTTCTAGCTGGTGTGACTAGAGTATTCCTTTTTCGTAATTAGTCTACCAGGTCCGGAAAAGGGTTAAACTTATACCAGATAGACGCCCTTTCAGGTACTTTAACGAGCATGAAAGGAAGCAAGATTGCTCGGCGATCTTTTCATTCTTTTAGGAGTCAGAAAAGAGCTTAACGGAAACTCCCTAAGTGCCTTTTTTGTAAAGGACTTGTCCGGCCCGAAAAAGGGATAAAATTATACCGAACAAAAGGAATGGCCAAGCAAGGAGGAAGTGTTCAATCAAGGACCAGTAATGATGACCAAGAACGAGGCTAGTGGGGAAAACTGGTGGGCCTCCTTGCGGGGTAGATGAAATGGTGGCAAAATAACGAAACATTTGCAGTATGACAGGAGTGAATGGCTCATGTAAAAATGTGGAACAATCCGATAGCAGCCGATGTGGCACGCAAACCGAGGCAGCAAGGTGTCGGGACACAATGTTGAAATTGTACCAAGTGAGAGTGAGAAATGTTCTCAAGCATCATCACAAGCTCAGAAAAATGAATCCGGCGATATAAAAAGTGTCAAAAACGGGTAACGGCCGTGTAGCACGCATACCGAGGCAACGAGGGCGTTTTGGAAAAATACCCGAAAAAGCGGGGGGTGAGAGCGAGAAATGATCTCAAGCATCATCACCAGCTCGGAAAAATGAATCCGATGATATAAAACATGCGAAAAATGGAGAACGGCCGATGTGGCACGCAAACCGAGGCGACTAGAGGCGTCTGAAAGAATACCCAAAAGATCGGGGGGTGAGAGCGAGAAATGATATCAAGCATCGTCACGGGTACGGAAATATGAATCCGACAGTGCAAATGGTGCGAAAAAATGGAGGGCATAATACTAGGTGTATCATGATGGCCCGCGGGGGCAGAATACTAGGTGTATAAAATCAAGTCAAATCTACAAGTGATATGTGACCTCAAAAATGGTTGAGATCACAAGTGTGAAAAAGTGAGTAGGGTTAATGACTTGCCCCCATGCTATGTGCATGGGGTTTGTGATTATGGATCACATATGTGTGGGTTTGAACAATGGGTTCATCGACGTGCTGAGATAGATGTGATGGGGAAGGTTCAAAATGATTGATCATGCCCCCTATCCCAGGGTCGAGGGAATCTATTATGCCCCTTGACTCAGAGGTGTCAAGGTCGTGCTCTATAATGGCGGGGTCAAGCCCGGGCATTTCGGTATAGGACCAGGCAAAGACATCACGGAATTCTCGGAAAAGGTTTATGTAGTCCTCAATCTCTTGTTTACTGCAGAATGCTCCTAAAGTGATGAGTTCAGGGGCACGTCCTGGGGCAGCGATATCAACTTGGATGATGGGTGAGATGTTGGCCATGTTACCTTCCTCGAAGGCGTCAGGAGCAGGAATAGGGTCCTTGAACCAGTCGAACTTGGTGGGGAGGAAGTCTTTGGACTCAACTATGAATTGGGTAGCTGTGCTAGAGGAGGATTCTTCTGGGATGAAATAGGAACGGTGGTGCATGTCATCCCAGGGGTAATCCGGGGCAGTAAGGGCCTCAAGAACTTCCTCATCAGTACGGAAAGTTTGCGTCGTCAAATCGGTTGACGAGGGGGTAGTGGTTGAGGAGATCATATAAATGGTGTTGACCTCCCCGGATGGGGGTGATATCGGGGGGTGAATCTCTTCAATAGTAGTTGGTGCCGTCTCAAGATCCGGATTGTTCATCTCATAGAGAGCCGCTCTGTAATCCGGGAGATCAGGACAATGATGTGAATAATGCCCGTAAATACCGCATATGGCGCAGGAGTGGTTGGTACGTAGGGACTTATCTTTAGGCTTGGGAGTGGGATTTAGTTCGACCGTTGGGATGTTAGGGTCATCGTCGAGCATCTGCATGTGCTTCTGCAATGCTGGTAACTGTGGGCATTGGTGGGTCGCATGGCCCAACTCGTCGCACAGCGAGCATTTGGGAGGAGCACGAAATACTGGAGGGTTTTTTACTGTCTTTGGAGGTGGTACAGCAGTGTAAGGTTGTGGACCTCTGCCCCCAGTGGGTTTGGGAGTAGGAGGGGGAGTCATGGAGGACGAAGGGGTAGAGACACCGGGAGGTGGCTGAGTGGTAGTAGCCATGGGTTGCACCGGTTGGAGGACGACATCTGGTGTCGGCGGGCGAACGGGAGGTGAAAGATACCATACAGGTAATCCCAAGGTTAACCCAGGGAGACTAAGGGTAGCCATGACTGGGGCGCTTACTACTCCCGATGGAGGAACTAGAAAGGGGATCGTATGGATAGGTGTAACACCAATGTGGCTAGGTACCAATGGTGGTTTAGGAAACAAGGGTGGTTGATTGTTAGGTGGTTGGTTGTCGTGGGACAAGGTACATAAGTCAGACACTTCGGGCGTAGATGACGGGGGAGGAATGGATTGAAAAGTGGAGGTCATCGGCACGTCTGAGTAGACTCCAGGCCTCGTAGAGGAAACAAACGAGGTGGGGGCACGAGAAACAGGTTGTTCAACCATGGGGAGGACATTTTTAGGTGCCGCGGGAGCACTGGGATCATAGTAGGTGAGCTGGTCAACTTTAACCACGCGTCCCTCATGGGGGAACATCATGGTGCAAAAGACAGAAGAGGCAACTGCCCGCATGGCATACATGTAGCTGCGGCCAAGTAAAAGGTTATAATCCAATTGGGCATTGATTACCTCAATGTCAATGAGTACAGTTTTGCCACCTAACTGGACGGGGACATTGGCTAGGAGGCCTTGAGGCTGAGCCGAACGACCGTCGTAGGCGCGTAATGCAGTGGTGGACTGCTGGAGAGGAGGGGATCCCAGATTCTGCCATACGAATGTAGACATAACGCATGTGGAGGCACCCTCATCGATGATGCACCGATGGATGACAAGATTCCTAACGGAGACAGTAACTTGGAATGCTAAGCTGGAAGGTAGGCGTGGTTCAGACTGGTCTAAATCAAATGCCATCAAATTCGAATCATTTGGGTCAATCCCCCCAATGGCGGAGAGTAAAGTCTTGCGCTAAGAAGGGCAGGTCTTCAAGACTTCTAACGCAGACATGGCTGCCGGAGATTGGGCTAGGTCGTCTACAATGTTGTAGTTTGACGCAGCGCGCGCATTGGGGTTATTGTTGATACGACGAAGTGGGAAACGAGGGGCTTTTGCAGCGCCATCTATGGGAGGTGGAGGTATACGTAACGCCTGATCGGTGGGATGAGCGTTAGTAGGTTTATCCGTGGGAGGGGCTTCAGAGGTGGAGCCATATTGGTTCCGACGGGTCTGGAGGTTGACGTCAGCCGATGACATCATCAGCAGGTGATGGGTACCTGAGTCAAACATGGGTTGATCAGGAGCAGCGTAAGTGATCTGTTGTTGTTGGGGCGCGCTGGCTTGAGGGGGAGCCAACGGCCGAGTGTTTACTACGCCTTGGGTCGGTAAGGGGTTTTGCAGCACCAAAGGGGGTTGTTGAGGTTGGGGGGGGTTGGGCGGTGCTTGGGGAGCCGCATGCCCTTGGCGATGGGCCTCATCAACCCAGAGTTGCCGAGCTCGCTCCAAGTGTGGGCAAGCATGTGTATAGTGGCCGTATACCCCGCAGATAGAACACGGATGGTTTGTTCACAAATTGGGGTTTTTAGCCTGCTTGGGCGGGCGATCAGGGTTTTGATTAGCGGGGGCCGCATTGTTGTTGTCGGGGGGATTAGCCGGTTGACCAGCTTGGTCTGCAGGTTGGTTGTTCCCACGATTACGGCCTTTGCCGCGGTTCTGTTGGCCCTGGTTTCGTTGGTTAGTCTGGTTTTGCTGCGGGTTCTGTTGGGCGTAAACTTGCCCTTGGGCAGCAGGTGGATTTTGAGGTTGCGCAGGTGCTGGAGCAGGCTGCGGTGGATGGTATGCAGGTTGAGCCTGAGCAGGTGCAGCAACTTGAGGGGGTTGCTGATATGGCTGCGGAGCAGGTTGTGGGTTTCCCGCAGGGGCTTCCTGTGGCGGATAATAAGCGGGTTGGGCTTGTGAAGGCGCAGGGGCTGGGGCAGCCTGCTGATGGTAGTAAGGCTGAGGTGCGACTGGGGAAGCATAAGCAGGAGTCGCATAACCGAAGCATTGAGGTGGACATGAGGGTCCATGGGAATGGTGGTGATATGTCATGGGAGCATACGAGTTGGTTGCTCCGGACTGTGAGGTAGCCCGCGACAGGTCGGGGCCAGGGGTAGGTCGTGTAATAGAAAATGGTTGGGGATGCGAAGAGACACGGCCAATGATACCGTCTGCAGCGTGGGATGCCCCCGGCGCATCGTGCTGGGAGGACTCGCCGCGAGGGGCGTCAGGTATAATGGTATAAAGGTAACCCGATTGGGCGTAAATGAGGTCGAACTGTTGGGCCTTAAGGATGGCTTCTTCTTCAGACTGGGGTCTTTCTGAGGCCACATCCTTAGCAATAACAGGGAGAAGGGATTTGAGGAACCAATCTAGGAAGATACGGTCGTCTAGTTTGATCTTGCATAAGCTACGGCGTCGATGCCACTCATGGATGTGGTCCGTGATATGGGTAGCCGTGTTTTGTCTACAAGATAGAAGGATCTCAACGCCCGCGTCATAGCGGACAGGAAACTGGAAGAACTGCAGGAAGGTCGAGGCAAGGGAAGCAAAGGTGGCATGGGTCCCATGAGGTTGCTCAATATACCACTTGGCTGCAGAGCCAGTGAAGGTGCGCTGTAAGAGACGGAGGCGAACAGAGTCATCCACGATGGAGTTAGAGGAACACCATAGGTGGAAAGACATAATATGGTTTTGTGGGTCCTCACCGGCCTTACCCTCGAACTTAGGGATATCAGAGGGGAGCTTGGTAGGCATATGAGGCCACGTAGGGTCGTGTCGAATAGGATCGTTGGTCAATCTGGCCAGGTCAGGTAGGTTGAGGCTTGCCATAAATGGCAAACTGGAAGAAGGATGTAACACAGTAGTGGGTTGGACCAAGTTGGGGCCAGTGCCCCCAAGTGGAGGGACAAGATTTGGGGTGGTGCCCCCAAGTGGGGGAACTGAGGTAGTGGAGGATGGTCCAGCAGCACCATGGGTAGTGTGAGCCACTGATGTAGTGGGGATAGGTATTCCCGCTGCGGGAATAGGTACCGTGAGGGGAACGGTAGATGGGGGCCCCATGGAGGGCATACCCAAAACAGGTGTAGTGACTGGTGTAGTGGTGGATGTGCCACCAATGGTCCCTATAACAAACGGAGTGGAAGTCGTGCCAGCCATGGGGCTAGTAGGGGGAGTATAAATAGGGTTCTCAGACTCTTCGTCAGAATCGGAGGTAAAGTAAGGGGCGTCACTATCTGGTGATGGAGTCCTACGTCGTTGACGAGTGGATTCAAGTGACAAGGCTCTAGACCTGTGGTGAATGGTATCAACAGATGATGATCGGAATCTATGACGAGTGGTGTCAAGAGAACCGTGCTGTGGGGGCTCGCCCCTGAGGCGCCGAGAATGTCTCGGGGACTCAATGGTGACAGATGGTGTCAAATCTCTGTGGGTTGAGGTGAGTAAAAAACAGCTCAAAAACCCTAATGCAACCGAGTGTGCAGAAGGAGAGCTAAAAAGCAAGGCACTCAGGCCAACAACCAACTCAAAACACCCACTGCAGCAGCTGTGCTACAATAGGTGGAGTAACAACAAAGATGGTCAGAATACCAACAAGCAGCAGGTTTCCTAGAAAATGAAAAATGGTGGACTCACTAGACCGAAGGGAGGTAAAGGAGCATGCAAACACCTAACTAAAAGTATTCTGACTCAACTAAATATATCCTCTGCAAGGTGATGAAATCCAAGTCAGACAATATGAGTAGGAAATCCAAGTGGCTATGATATCCCCCTACCGGGAGGGACACCGGGTAGTCAATCCTAGAAGAATGGCAACTAAGATACCCCGTTCATGACACGTCCAGAAAGGTGAATCTGCCGTTTAGTTCGTTGACCGCAATACCCCTATACAGGGATATCCCGCGAACCGCGAAAGGTAGCCCTTCGGTTACTGAATGGAGTGCGGTATTCCACTCAGGCCTCCGGAACCAGTCTCCCGACTTCAACCCTCCTAAGGGAGAGGCCCTCTGATAAACTGGTCGTGACCGTGCCAAAAAGTACTAGGGGATTTTGGTTCCCTATTTGGACAACAACTATGTCTCAAGTGTAAGTGATCGAGGGGTGTTATTGGAAGCCTATCCCCCCGACCCTACCTAACTACAATGATTCTTTTGTGTTCCCCAAGTGGGGTTAGAATGTTGGTTTAGTTAGGTACTTTTTAAGGCTCACTTGATTTATGTGACAGAGTGTGTGCTCGTGAGGTGATGAACCCAAAAATAGAAGTGCCACAAGGGGGGCAACTTCCAACTATCAATAAGACTGAAATTGAAAGTTTAACTTGCAAAATGTTCTGAATTAAAAATACTGAAATTTTAAAAGAATTCTGTAAAGGAACAGAAATTATGTTGCAGAAAGGTTGTAAGGAAGTGAGGCTGCAGGTGGGACAGAGGGCTGTTCAGATGCAGAAAATATTGCAGCAAAAGGGGCTGGGTTCAAAACAGGAAAAATGCAGAAAACAGACCGCGGGTATGTGGCGAATCGGAACAGGCAGACCGCGGGTTTGAGGAAAACAGACGCGGTCAGGTCGCGGCTTTCGGGCCAACAGGCGCAGTCGGGACGCAGGAAACGGGGAAAAAGGCACAGTCGGGTCGCGGCAAAAGGGCTAACAGACGCAGTCGGGACGCACGAAAGAGGCAGAGAGCCGCAGTCGGGACGCGGGAAAATGGCCGACAGGCGCAGTCAGATCGCGGCAAACAGGATGATTAGCCGCAGTCGGATCGCAGGTAACAGACTTGAATCCGCCGGCAGAGCGTCGGAAACAGTCTGAGAGCCGCGGTCGGGTCGCAGGTACAGGCCTGAAAGGCGCGGTCGGGACGCGACTGCAGAGGGAAAAGACGCGGTGTGCGGCGGCCGAAAGGGATAGCCGAAAGTGAAAAAATTTTAAAACGGAAACCAGAAATTCACAATCTAGGGGAGTCGCCAAAACTGTAGCTAGGGTTTTACCCCTAGCTTGTGCAAATGAGCACCTACTAAGGAGAATGGACTCCTTAGTAGCAGTTCAGTAAATGTAAATAATTAAGTTAAAATAGAAATGTAAAAACTACTCTAACATATGCATAATACATAAACAACAAATTTAAATAATGGGTTTGTATTGATATTACCTCCAATGTGGAGGTTGATGAAGCTCCTTGCAATGTCCAAAAGAGTTGCTCCAAGCTCCAATGTGCTCCTTCTCTTTCTCCAATGGTGGGAATGGGCTAAAAGTGGCTCTCAAGGTGAAAGTAGTTCAATGGTGAACTAGGGTTTCGAGAGAGATTTTGGCAGAGTAAGGGTGCTTGTGATTGTGGATATGGAATAAGGGATCTCCATCACCTATTTATAGTTTTTTTGGTGGTGGAGTGCTGACCCATGGTTTTGGGTAACACATGGTTTTGGGCAGCTGTATAGGGTTTTTTCCTCCTTTTCCTCATTATTTTATATTTTTTATTCCCTTTTTAGGGGATTTTTGCTATTTTTGGAGGAAAAGGGGGTTTTTTAGCCTTTTTAGGCTATTTTGAGGGTTTTGTGGCCTTTTGGAGGCATTTTAGGCCATTTGGAGGCTTTTTAATGGGATTTTTTGGGATTTCAATGGAAATATGGTAGGAAAATGGACAAATGAGCCATATAATGTGGTAGATGAGGTAGTGTGCACTTTTTGGGTGTTAACAACTGGGTGGGTGGATTTAACTGTTTGACATTAACATACATCTATCTCCAGCTTGGATCTCACATTTATACACACTTTGATTTCCCCTTGTATAATAGTTATAGTTAATGTGTTGGTTAAAGACTTTGCCATCTTATAATAGTTATAGTTAATGGGTGGGTTTGGATCTATTCATGCCCAAAGTGGATAGATTAACAAGCTATTTTCAGTTAGTTTTAAGGTTTGGATCTGTTTTCAATTAATTCATATGGTTTTAAAGTAATATTTACTTTGCAGCCTTGCTTATTGTAGCAATAAAATGTAGTGGGTTTATATGGATCTATTCTAACAACTTAATTTGTCTTTTTTAGAAAAGATAATGTTGGTTCAAGGATTCAATTCAAGTGGTTTTAAATCAACATTTATGTTACTTGGGTCTACATTTTCCATATTTCATAATGAATGTCTTTGTATGTAATAATTCACATCCTCCCTGTTAGCAGGCTTTTTGTTGTCCAATTTCCATGGCTTCAATCCATGGAAACCTTGAGTTGCAGGACTGTATAGGTGTTGTGTTGTATTTTTTTGGCAATAGGATGCTATAATCTCCTATTATACTCTTCTTTCTGGAATAAACAGTGGTCTTAATGTTTGGATCTATTAAGGCCCAAGAGGATAAAACCAGCGAGTACATGGATGATCTATTTTAACAATTTAATTTTCATCTTCTATTAATTTGAAAAATAATTTCATATAGTTTTAAATTAACATTTACATTGTTTACATTAATGTAATGGGTTTATGCTTTCCATAGGTTGTGTTGGGAATGTTTTGTTAGCTCATGGAAAGTTGGGAATGGTTGGGAACGCTTGTTGCATCATATTCTCTTCTTTCCTACTAAATAGTTCACAAATTTAAATTTATGGTTGGTTGAGAAGCATAGGTTGATTTGCATTTTTTGTTATTGTTTTATTTTGTTTTTGTTTCTAATAATTTCAAGCATTTTTTTAACTTTCCCAAGTATGATGATGTCGGGATGGTTCTTGTTTAATGGAGCATTGACATTGTGTGAAGTGGATCGACGAAGATGAGATGAGCTCTTGGTTGTGTTATTTGAGATGGTGTGGACAAAAGATGAGTTGTTAGTGGGATGTTTGATATTGAAATCAAAATCGTCATATTAACTAAAGCAAGATGAGGATGAAGTAGAGTATATATGATTCATTTTCGTGCATGTATAGTTTCCTTTTATTGCAATTTTGTTTAATGTTTTCTTTATAATTGCAGTCACCATGAACACACCATAAATGACCAGATCAATAAAGAAGGTGCATAACGAAAACGATATTATTATGGAAGGGTAAATCAATAGTCTAGCATCGTTCACTACAATTAACCATCGTTGGTCATTGTTAATCGTGGTTATCCACAATCAACCACGTTTAACCAAATCAACCATAGTCAAACATATTCAAGCAACGTTGACCAAAACCAAAGATGGTAAACTGTGGTTGATTGAAGCCAATCATAATCAACCATGGACAGCCAAATTAAACATAATCAAACATGGTTAGGCATAATAGACAATAGTCAAACCTAGTGAACCATGGAATTATAAGTGGTTGATATACGTCGGTCGATGCCAATAGTTAAAAATTTTGAAAATTACATTGTTCCACATATGCCAACCATAATAAATATGTAGTTGTTGGTTATAAATAAGAAATATTGAAATATATGGATTTTTTAAATAAAAATTAACATGTAGCGCTTCTCACTTACAATATTTTTATTAAACTCTCGAAAGTCGAACATGAATCCATAGCCTTCATACGAAGATCTTATCCATTACCTCCCACACTACCAATCCTCTTCGACACCATTTTTTTCCTTTTTCGATATGTTTTATGTCCATCTGTCTGGTTTCTCTAAGGATTCTTTCTTTCTTGTTTATTTCATATGGCCTTTCACAAGCATATTCAACGTCGGTGCGAATAGTTGTAGATCTGTCATTGACTTAGCCTAACTCAACCAATGATTGGTATTCAGCGTTGAAGGCAATTATTAGGGCGATTGTTGGAACTAAAATTGACTGGATTCATACTTCGACACTGAACAATTCCATGTTTCATACAAATGAAGTATCCTAACAAGGAACAGACCCAAATCCCACCATAGCTAACAACCACATGGTTTGAAAATGACCGGAAGAAATTTGATTTGAGCCATGAATACCCATCTCTTCAACATCAATACATTCAACACTCTTTAAACAACTAAAGTGTGGGAGAGGTACAAGAGGGCGGGGAGGATTTATGGCATTCCCCTTGAACTACTCCAAAGGACTTTTTCATATCCACGCCAATCCATACCATGCAAACACTTTTGTTGTGTTGAGATATTGTAACTTCAAAGAATATTATATTTGTACTTTATTATTCTGGAGATGTTTCATTCCTCCTTGAAGATCTTATTGTATATCCGGAGATGTTTATTTCTCCATCAGATTGTGGCAACTTGGGTTATTAGACTTCCCTAGTGGGGGTCGGCCCTGTATATGTTATGTGGGTCAAAGGGTTATTAGACCACCCTAGAGGGGTCGGCCCAGTCAGTTGTAGTGGGGTATTTAACCCATTTGTTAAATACGAGCCTACATGTCTTGTGTAAAAGACAAGTCGGAGTAGTGTATAAATAGAGGAGGTGTATTCCTCATTTGATACACACTCACTCACTTGAGAGTAGCGCACTTGTGGAGGAGAGGTCTGCTATGGTGGAGGAGGAGATCATGTCTTTGGTTTGCATCTTTGTATATTGCTGGTCATCTATATTGAGGAAGCTTTACTGGGTTTTCTACCCCATGAGGGTTTCCCAGGATAAATTTGTGTCTCTTGTGTTTATGCTGTGCTTGTTGTTTCTTCAGTGATCCTATATATGCTATTATTGTGAAATGGAATGTAATGCTGCTATTTTCTGTCTAATCATATTAAATCTTAACATGGTATCAGAGCTAACCTGAAGGAAAGCAAGGTATGGCACTTACGACACTTGCTTTACTTAAGACAATTTGAAGGTTAGGGTTTTATATAGCAAAAACCAGTCATCGTGGAACTTTCACCATAAATCCATTTTGGCGAAGTTTCAGGATCTGAAACATTTACAGGTCATAGATAACATCTCCAGGTATCTTGTATCCAAAGGGCACCCTCAGATTTGTTGTACTTTGTAAGTTATGATCAGTACAAGTTAGGGTTTCTGCCTCTTCCAGATCTCAGTCAAAATCAGGTGACCTAGGAAAAAAAGTCATAACTTGGGCTAAGAAGCTCCAAATGCAATTTTGTAAAAAGTGACAGGTAGTACACAGACTGTACTATCTCAGGAAAGTTTTTCAGAGACCGAAGTTGAACCAGTGACACGGGGCACGCCGTACAAGTTTGCTCTCCTGTTTTATCCCATAAACAGGTCACGTTGCGACACTTGGCATAACTCTCTCTCAGAAAATCCAATTGAGGTCAGACCTATCAAGATGGAAAGATGACAGGTCAGGCTACTGCAGAAAACGTTTTCAGACCCTGTGGAGCGAAAATTTTGGAGTTATAGTAGAAACAATCAGGTACATATTTATGTCAAAACAGAATTATTTTTGGAGCACCTTTATTCATGGCTTCTGGAATTTAGGGTTTCGGAGAAAGTTAGAATTTTTGGAATCGGAATCCACGGCTGAATGCTACTCAGGAAAATCGAAATTTAGAGACCAAGATCGAATTTTTTGGTTGGGTAGAAGACCGGGCTTGATCAAACCCTAGTTCGGGATTTTGATCGGAAAGATGGAAAATTAGGGCTTCAGCAAAAGTTGGAATTTTTTAAGTCTATAACCACGACTGGAAGCTCCTCAGAAAAATAAGAGTTTAGAACCTTGGATCGAACCTTTTGATTGGGCAGAAGGGTGGGCTTCATCAAACCCTAGTTTGGGTTCCTGTCCAGAAGATCCAGAAGTTTCGAAGGAAATTTTGAGGGGTCAAATTTTGGAGATTTCCAAATTGAAGTATGCTAGTTTGATCAACTCAGCAAGACACATCCTTCCATCCATTCAAAAGTGTGAAAGTCAAAGATTGAATTTTTAGGGTTTCTCTAGCAAACCCTAATCAAGCTCCAGATCAAGTTTCAAGGGGAGTTGAGGCTAAGGCCTTACATAAGAAGACTACAAGAAGTCTCGACAGGTATGACTTAAGGAGGTTCAGGTATGTCTTGAAATCTGATTCTTGATTAAGTTCATAATGTGTTTGTCTTCATGTTATTTATTTCTTACAATCTTGATTAATGTTAGAATTGTCTTATCACCCTAGTAACAGTATGAATGCATATGAATGATCGAAGACATTCATTGATTAGGGTTATATGATTGTACTTATGCATTATGGTGTTGTGTGAGGTTGATGTTGTCTACTAACAAGATACATGTACATCACAAAAGACAAATCAAGTTCCATGACCATGGCATCATGAAGACAAAGACTCAACCAGGTATGTATGACTTTGATATATTATGCTTAACTTATGAGACATGCAGGTTCTAGCTCAGGATCTCTAAATCATTGAAGAGATTGTTTAGGTATGTTGTACATAACTAAGAAGGGATACTAATCCAGGTATGTTTTTCTATGTCAAGTTAGAATCTTACCTTGTGTTAGGATCCCATATATGAGTATACTTGGTATGATTGGTTATGCTTATTCATAAAGTTAGTAATCAAGGGTTTATGCATGTTATGTCTCTTATCTTGATGATTTAACAAACCAGAAGAGTACTATGATCAAACAAGAATATGCATGAGTAAAAGAAGACTTCCTTGAAACCCTGAATACTAATGATCATGACTATACATATTCAAAGATTATTTAGAATTATAATGTTTTGATAATGTTTATAATATACTAATGAATGTATGTTTGTGTATGAGATCATGAGGATGACACTAGTGCACACTTGAGCATGCACAATGGTACAGAATGAATAGAAGTTCAAAGACATATAGAAGATCAAGCGGGAGGCAACCACACAAACATAAAAGATAAGTATTTGAGTTGTTATTTGAAATAGTAAATGATATTGTCTGTAATAGGTTGTATGCATATTTGTATTCCCATAATATATCATGCTGAGTGTAAACATTCATAGAGCATTGAAACAGTATACTACTAATATGCATATGATTTGTAAGTTGGACAAACATTCCATTATTGCTTGTCTAGAATGAAACCTCTTTGCTGACATGCTGAGAGCTATGCACACTCTCGATAGTATGTTCTGGTAAAGATGGAAGGCATTTAGATAGCCACTGTATGCATACAGGATATGGAAAAGTGTTGTGCCAAAGTATTGGTCAAAATAATTGCATAACTATGTAAATGATATATGTATGCATAATAGGTTATCATGTCAATATGATTTGATGATTATGAAGTATTACTAATCATGTACTTAATTTTGAATTGTAGGAAAGATCATGATGAATGATGAACACTGAACAAGCGATGGATGTTCAACAAAAGGATTTACAAATCAAACACACTATAGAAGGCTTGTGGCTAGAAGATTCTCTTAGAAAGAGGAAGAGAATCATATTGAGATGTTTTGCTCCAAGTGGCTAGATAAGACCATTCTCTTAATGGTGTAATTAAAGAAGAAATGTGAATCAGGTTCTGTATGGATTCCCAGGATCGATAATCAATTGATGAGCTTAATGATCACCATGGGTGATGTGGATCTCAACCTTTGCTACAAGGTTGAATATGGTTTCTATACACAGATGACATAGATGCAAGAAGGAACTCACCACAGAGTTCGAATGATATTGAGGCTCATATCATTAGACCCATCTAACGAGAGATGTCACAGATAGATATGCAGAAGATCATTCAATGCAGAGTGTGAATGATGTTCAGTCAAAAGGGGAGAATTGACAGTTTCTTGATAAGCTTGGGCTTTACCAAAAGTAAAGTTGTTCCTAACCTTTACCTTAAGGTTATGGATGATGAACCTATCATACCATTATTGTATGACTATGATCTCTTTTTGACAAGGAATGAGAAACAGATCATGAAAAGAAAGAAGAAGATGGTTGCATAAATGAAAATGAAAAATCTCAGATTGATGCATTACTTCCTAGGTCTGGAAGTATGGCAAGGCTCAGAAGGAATCTTTCTCAACCAGGGAAAGTATGCTGAGAAATATTAAAAGGACTTGATTTGTTGGAATGGCCACTCTTGAAGTTTTTAGCAGATGACTCATCAGAGTTAGTGAATAGAACTCTGTACAGACAAAATATTGAGTCATTGATGTGTCTAACAAATACTAGGTCAGATATATGCTTTGCTGTGAACACCTTGTGTCAGTATCTAGTGGAAACCAGATGTGTTCACTTGTTAGTTGCAAAGCATGTGATGAGGTACCTAAAGGATACGATAGACTTTGATCTATGCTATTTTGGAGATCATGACTTCAGATGGCTACACAGATGTTGATTGAGAAAAAGGTGTATCAGACAGGTAGAGCACATCAAGAGTATGTTATTGTCTGGGATCAACCATGATCTTGTGGTTTAGCAGGAAGTAGTCTAGTGTGGCTCTCAGCACAAGCGGAATATATGGCTAGTTGCTCTGCTAGTTGTGAAGCAGTATGGCTTCTGGATTGTTTGACTTAGAGATAGACCCAACTGTGATCCTATGTAACAAACAGAGTTGTATCAAGATGGCAGAGAATCCAGTGTTCCATGATATGGCGCAGAAAGGAACTATAAAGTTCAAATTTGTAACAAGTTGCCGATGTACTAACCAAACCTCTACTTCAAGTAAAGTTTGATTATTTTCTGAGACAAGCTTGGTAGGACCCTCCTCGAGAGGGGGAGTGATGTGGTCACTTATGATGAGATTTCCTACATCGACAGTGAGGTTGATGATGTGGATACCTATATTGGTGATGCCGACAGAGAGGTTGGTGGATGGTCCTTAGACAGGGTCTAAGTTGACGAGGGGATTGCATCATCCTTGAACACATGTTCTAGATTGATCCGTAGACGTATATCTTCGAGAATGAAGTCCTTAGTGGAAATGTGGGGATTGGATCATCCCTGGACTTCAGTCCTAAAGAGAGCCGTAGACGTATGTCTCCTAGAATGAAGTCCCTAGTGGACAGGTGGGGATTGTATCATCCCTGGACTTCTGTCCTAAACAGAACCGTAGACAGATGTCTTCGAGAATGTGGTTCCTATTGGACAAGGGGATTGTATCATCCCTGGACACATGTCCTAAAAGAGACACGTAGACATATGTCTCCGAGAAAGTGGTCCCTAGTGGATGTGATAGGACTGCATCGTCCCTGAGCGTTTGGTTCAAAATGTATGTACGTGATAGGATTGCTGTTGAGATATTGTAACTTCAAAGAATATTATATTTGTACTTTATTATTCCGGAGATGTTTCATTCCTCCGTGAAGATCTTATTGTATATCCGGAGATGTTTATTCCTCCGTCGGAATGTGGTAACTCGGGTTATTAGACTTCCCTAGTAGGGGTCGGCCCTGTATGTGTTATGTGGGTCAAAGGGTTATTAGACCACCCTAGAGGGGTCGGCCCAGTTAGTTGTAGTGGGGTATTTAACCTATTGGTTAAATACGAGCCTACGTGTACTTGTGTAAAATACATATCAGAGTAGTGTATAAATAGAGGAGGTGTGTTCCTCATTATACACACTCACTCACTTGAGAAAGGCGCATTTGTGGAGGAGAGGTCTGCTATGGAGGAGAAGGAGCTTATGCTCAGGGTTTGCATCTTTGTATATTGTTGGTCATCTATATTGAGGAAGCTTTGCTGGGTTTTCTACCCCATGAGGGTTTCCCAGAATAAATCTCTGTCTCTTGTGTTTATGCTATGCTTGTTATTTCTTCAGTGATCCTGTATATGCTATTATTGTGAAATGGAATGTAATGCTGCTATTTTCTGTCTTAGCATATTGAATTTTAACATGGTATCAGAGCTAACCTGAAGGAAGACAAGGTATGGCACTAAAGACACTTGCTTTACTTACGACAATTTGAAGGTTAGGGTTTTACATAGCAAAAACCAGTCATCGTAGCACTTTCGCTATAAATCCATTTTGACGAAGTTTTCGGATCTGAAATTGTTATAGGACGAAGATAAAATCTCCAGGTACCTTGTGTCCAAAGGACAACCTCTAATTCGTTGTACTTTGTGATTTATGATCTGTACAATATAGGGTTTCTGCCTCTTCCAGATCTGAGTCAAAATCAGGTGACCTTGGGAAAAAGGTCATATCTTGGGCTAGGAAGCTCCAAATGAAATTTAGTAAAAAGTGACAGGTAGTACACAGTCTTCACTATCTCAGAAAACTTTTTCAAAGGCCGAAGTTGAACCAGTGACACGTGGCACTCCGTAAAAGTGCGCTCTCCTGTATTATCCCATAAACAGGTCACGTTGCGACACTTGGCATAACTCTCTCTCAGAAAATCCAATTGAGGTCAGACCTGTCAGGATGGAAAGATAACAGGCCGATATATCTCAGAAAACGTTTTCAGAGGCCGAAGGTCAAACAGTGACACGTGGCACGCCGTACAAGTTCGCTCTCCTGTATTTTCCCAAAACAGGTCACGTTGCGACATTTGGCATAACTCTCTCTCAGAGAATCCAATTGAGGTCAGACCTATCAGGATGGAAAGATAACAGGTCAGGCTACCTCAGGAAACTTTTTCAGACCCTGTGGATCAAAAATTTCAGAGTTACACCAGAAACAATCAGGTACATATTTCTGTCAAAACAGAATTATTTTTTGGTACCTTCATTCATGACTTCCGGAATTTAGGGCTTTGGAGAAAGTTGGAATTTTTTGTAATCAGAGACCACGGCTGGATGCTACTCATCAAAATAGAAATTTAGAGACCAAGATCAGAATTTTTGGTTGGGCAGAAGGCCGGGCTTGATTAGACCCTAGTTCGGGACTTTGATCAGAAAAGCGGAAAATTAGGGCTTCTGTAAAAATGGGAATTTTTGAAATCTGTGACCACGGCTGGAAGCTCCTCAGAAAAATAGAAGCTTAGAGCTTTGGATCAAACTTTTTGATGGGGCAAAAGAGTGGGCTTCATCAAACCCCAGTTCAGGGTCACGTCGAGTGAATCCGAAAGTTTCAAAGGCAAAATTGAGGAGTAAAACTTTGCAGTTTTCAAATTCTGAATATATCAGTTTGATCAGCTCATCAAGGCGCATATCTCTATCCTTTCGGAAGTTTGAAATTCAAAGTTTGAATTTTTGGGGTTTCTCTGACAAACCCATATCCAGCTCCAGGTCCAGTTCTTGCAAATCAAGTGGATAGGGTTAATCCTAGAAGAAGATGGATTGGTCACCTACATAAGTGAAGGAGTTCATGTTTCAGAGGGAGATGAGGCTAAGGCTTTACATAAGGAGATTACAAGTGATCTCGATAGGTATGACTCATCGAGGTATGTTTTGAGATTTGTTCATGATTAAGTTTATGGTATGTTTGTCTTCATGTTATTACAGTTAGTACAATCTTGATTTTAGATTTGTTGTATCACCTTAACAAAATTATGAATGCATGATAGAAGATATTCATTGGTTAGGGTGTTGACACTTATGATTGTACTAATGCATTATGGTGTTGTGTGAGGTTGAGGTTGTCTGCTAACAAGATACAGGTACATCACAAAAGACAAATCAGGCTCCATGACCATGAAAACATGAAGACAAAGACTCATCCATAATCTTTGTTCTACTTACGAGGTATGTATGACTTTGTTATATTATGCTTAACCTATGAGACATGCAGGTTCTAGCTCAGGATCTCTAAATCATTGAAGAGATTGTTTAGGTATGTTGTACATAACCAAGTAGGTATACTAATCCAGGTATGTTTCCCATGAATCTTACCTTGTGTTAGGATCCCTTATATAAGTATACTTGGAATGATTGGTTATGCTTATTCATAAAGTTAGTAATCAAGGGATTATGCATATTATATCTTTTATCAATGATATGCATGAGTAAAAGAAGACTTCCCTGAAATCTTGAATACTAATGTTTATTAACTATAATCATGACTATACGTTTTCAAGATTATTTAGTACTATAATGTTTTGATAGCATTTAGAATATACTAATGAGTGTATGTTTGTGTATGAGATCATGAGGATGACTCTTGAGCATGCACAGTGGTACAGAATGAATAGAAGTTCAAAAGACATACAGAAGATCAAGCGGGAGGCAGCCACACAAACATAAAAGATAAGTACTTGAGTTTCTATTTGAAATAGTAATGATATTGCCTGCATGCATATTTGTATTCCTAGAATATATAATGCTGAGTGTAAACATTCATAGAGCATTGAACAGTATACAACTAATGTGCATATGTTTGGACAAACATTCCATTGTTGCTTGTCTAGAATGAAACCTCTTTGCTGACATGCTGAGAGTTGTGCACACTCTCGATAGTATGTTCTGGTAGAGATGGAAGGCATCTAGATAGCCACTGTATGCATACAGGATATGGGAAAGTGTTGTGCCAAAATATTGGTCAAAATAGTTGCATCACTATGTAAATGATATCTGTATGCATAATGGGTTATCTTTTGATGATTATGAAGTATTACTAATCATGTACTTAATTTTGATTTGTAGGAAAGGTCATGAAGAATGATGGACACCGTACAAGTGGTGGATGTTCAAACAAAAGGATTTACAAATCAAACAAATTATAGAAGGCTCATGGCTAGAAGATTCTCTTAGAAAGGGGAAGAGAATCACGACAAGATGTTTGCTCCAAGTATGGTGTAATTAAAGAAGAAGTATGAATCAGGTTCTGTATAGGTACCTAGGATCGATAATAATTTGATAAGCTTAATGATCACCATGGGTGATGTGGATCTCAACCTTTGCTACAAGGTTGAATATGATACACATATGACATGGATGCAAGAAGGAACTCACCACAGAGTTCGAATGATATTGAGGCTCATATCAGTAGACCCATCTAACGAGAGATGGCACAGATAGATATGCAGAAGATCATTCAATGCAGAAATGAAAAATGAAAGATCTCAAATTGATGCTTTACTTCCTAGGTCTGGAAGTATGGCAAGGCTCAGAAGGAATATTTCTCAACCAGGGAAAGTATGATGAGAAATATGACTTGAGGTGTTGGAATGGCCACTCTTATGGATTCCAACTTGAAGCTGTTAGGGGATAACTCATCAGAGTTAGTGGATATAACTCTGTACAGTCAAATTATTGGGTCTTTGATATATCTAACATATACTAGGTTAGATATATGCTTTGTTATGAACACCTTGAGTTAGTATCTAGTGGAAACTAGATGTGTTTACCTGATAGTTGCAAAGTATGTGATGAGGCACATAAAGGACACGATAGAATTTGATCTATGCTATCTTGAAGATCATGACTTCAGATGGCTATTCAGATTCTGTTTGGGCAGGAAGTGTATCAGACAAGAAGAACACTTCGAGAGGATGTTATGGTCTGGGATTAGCCATGATCTCGTGGTTTAGCTGGAAGCAGTCTAGTGTGGCTCTCAGCACAAGCGGAATATATGGCTGCTTGCTCTGCTAGTTGTGAAGAAGTCTGGCTTTAGGATTGTTTGACTTAGAGATAGAACCAACTGAGATCCTATGTGATAATTAGAGTTGTATCAAGATGACATAGAATCTAGTGTTCCATGATAAGTCAAAGAACATAGGGAACTAACAAGATATGACACAGAAAGGAACTCTAAAAGTTTGATTTTGTAACAGGTTACCGTTGTACTAACCAAGACTCTACGTCAAGTGAAGAAGTTACCAACCAAACCTCTGTCTCGAGTGAAGTTTGAATACTTCCGAGACAAGCTTGGTGTAGTTCAAAAGGACCCTCCTCGAAAGGGGGAGTAGTATAGTCACTCTGATGAGATTGTCTCATCAAACAACAAGGTCGTTGATGAGGTAACCTGTTCTCTACACTCAGTTACTTAGAAATAGTTAGATTTAGGACTATTTTATTTTCATTCAGTTTTACTTATACATAATTTTGATGATAGATGTATTAGTAAGAATACATGCTAGATGTATACATGATTTTGATGTTAGATGTATACATGATTTTGATGATAGATGTATTAGTGAGAATACATGCTAGATGTATACATGCTTTTGATGTTAGATGTATACATGATTTTGATGATAGATGTATTAGTGAGAATACATGCTAGATGTATACATGCTTTTGATGTTAGATGTATACATGATTTTGATGATAGATGTATTAGTGAGAATACATGCTAGATGTATACATGCTTTTGATGTTAGATGTATACATGATTTTGATGATAGATGTATTAGTGAGAGTACATGCTAGATGTATACATGCTTTTGATGTTAGATGTATACATGATTTTGATGATAGATGTATTAGTAAGAATACATGCTAGATGTATACATGCTTTTGATGTTAGATGTATACATGATTTTGATGATAGATGTATTAGTGAGAATACATGCTAGATGTATACATGCTTTTGATATTAGATGTATACATGATTTGATGATAGATGTATTAGTGAGAATACATGCTTTTGATGACAGATGTATACATGCTTTTAGATGTATTAGTAAGAATACATGCTTTTGATGTATGATGTATACATGCTGTTGATGCTAGATATTGATTATGTACTTGTATGGATGAGGATACTTGTACTTGTATTGATGGGAATACAGATTGAGGGGATTGGATCATCCCTGGACTTTCAGTCCTAAAGAGAGCCGTAGACGTGAGGTCTCCGAGAATGAAGTCCTTAGTGGACAGTTGAGGGGATTGGATCATCCCTGGACTTTCAGTCCTAAAGAGAGCCGTAGATGTGAGGTCTCCGAGAATGAAGTCCTTAGTGGACAGATGAGGGGATTGGATCATCCCTGGACTTTCAGTCCTAAAGAGAGCCGTAGACGTGAGGTCTCCGATAATGAAGTCCTGAATAAACAGGTAGGGGATTGTATCGTCCCCAGACTGAGGTCCCAGAATAGAACCGTAGACTGGGTCTCCGATAATGAAGTCCTGAATAAACAGGTAGGGGATTGTATCGTCCCCAGACTAAGGTCCCAGAATAGAACCGTAGACTGGGTCTCCGATAATGAAGTCCTAAATGAACAGGTAGGGGATTGTATCGTCCCCGGACTGAGGTCCCAGAATAGAACCGTAGACTGGGTCTCCGATAATGAAGTCCTGAATGAACAGGTAGGGGATTGTATTGTCCCCGGACTGAGGTCCCAGAATAGAACCGTAGACTGGGTCTCCGATAATGAAGTCCTGAATGAACAGGTAGGGGATTGTATCGTCCCCGGACTGAGGTCCCAGAATAGAACCGTAGACTGGGTCTCCGATAATGAAGTCCTGAATGAACAGGTAGGGGATTGTATCGTCCCCGGACTGAGGTCCCAGAATAGAACCGTAGACTGGGTCTCCGATAAATGAAGTCCTGAATGAACAGGTAGGGGATTGTATCGTCCCCGGACTGAGGTCCCAGAATAGAACCGTAGACTGGGTCTTCGAAAAATGAAGTCCTGAATGAACAGGCAGGGGATTGCATCGTCCCCGGACTGAGGTCCCAGAATTGATCCGTAGACTGAAGTCTCCGAGAACTGAAGATTGGATTGTATCATCCATGGACCTATGTCCTAAAAGGAGCAGGATTGATCATTCTAGGAATATGATCGTATGATGATGATACTGATGACGATGCTGATGATCGTGTGATGACGATGCTGATGATCGTGTGATGACGATGCTGATGATCGTGCTGATGACGATGCTGATGATCGTGTGATGACGATGCTGATGATCGTGTGATGACGATGCTGATGATCGTGTGATGACGATGCTGATGATCGTGCTGATGATCGTGTGATGACAATGCTGATGATCGTGTGATGACGATGCTGCTGATCGTGTGATGACGATGCTGCTGATCGTGTGATGACGATGCTACTGATCGTGTGATGACGATGCTGCTGATCGTGTGATGACGATGCTGCTGATCGTGTGATGACGATGCTGCTGATCGTGTGATGACGATGCTGCTGATCGTGTGATGACGATGCTGCTGATCGTGTGATGACGATGCTGCTGATCGTGTGATGACGATGCTGCTTATCGTGTGATGACGATGCTGCTGATCGTGTGATGACGATGCTGCTGATCGTGTGATGACGATGCTGTTGATCGTGTGATGACGATACTGCTGATCGTGATGTTGATGTTGATGTTGACATTGATGTACCAGTAACTGTTTGAGTTACTGATGAAGACAAATTGAAGAAAGCTTCCAATGATTTATAGATGTATCATGTATGATGTTGATGACTCCTTGCTCGTGCAGATGTTGTTATAATATCCTTCTCGTTAAGGGGGAGTGTTGAGATACTGTAACTTCAAAGAATATTATATTTGTACTTTATTATTCCGGAGATGTTTCATTCCTCCGTGAAGATCTTATTGTATATCCGGAGATGTTTATTCCTCCGTCGGAATGTGGTAACTCGGGTTATTAGACTTCCCTAGTAGGGGTCGGCCCTGTATGTGTTATGTGGGTCAAAGGGTTATTAGACCACCCTAGAGGGGTCGACCCAGTTAGTTGTAGTGGGGTATTTAACCTATTGGTTAAATACGAGCCTACGTGTACTTGTGTAAAATACATATCAGAGTAGTGTATAAATAGAGGAGGTGTGTTCCTCATTATACACACTCACTCACTTGAGAAAGGTGCATTTGTGGAGGAGAGGTCTGCTATGGAGGAGAAGGAGCTTATGCTCAGGGTTTGCATCTTTGTATATTGTTGGTCATCTATATTGAGGAAGCTTTGCTGGGTTTTCTACCCCATGAGGGTTTCCCAGGATAAATCTCTGTCTCTTGTGTTTATGCTATGCTTGTTATTTCTTCAGTGATCCTGTATATGCTATTATTGTGAAATGGAATGTAATGCTGCTATTTTCTGTCTTAGCATATTGAATTTTAACAATTGCATCGTCCTTGGACTTATGTCCTAAAGTGATAAGGACTAATCATCCTGTAAATAGATTGGGATTGCCTCGTCCCTAGACATGGTGAGATGTCTTAAAGTGATAAGGACTAATCATCCTGTAAATAGATTGGGATTGCCTCGTCCCTAGACATGGTGAGATGTCTTAAAGTGATAAGGACTAATCATCCTGTAAATAGATTGGGATTGCCTCGTCCCTAGACATGGTGAGATGTCTTAAAGTGATAAGGACTAATCATCCTGTAAATAGATTGGGATTGCCTCGTCCCTAGACATGGTGAGATGTCTTAAAGTGATAAGGACTAATCATCCTGTAAATAGATTGGGATTGCCTCATCCCTAGACATGGTGAGGTGTCTTAAAGTGATAAGGATTGATCATCTTGTAAGTTGATATGGATTGCATCATCCATAGACATGAGAGATGTCTTAAACCGAGAGGGACTGATCATCCCGTAAGCGGATCAGGATTGTATCATCCTTGGACCTATGTCCTAAAGTGAGAGGGATTGATCATCCCGTAATTGGATCTTGTGTGTTGCAGGGTATGCTGCTATTGTGTATACTTATATTGATGAGGATACTTGTATTGATGATATGTATACTTGTATTGATGAGGATACTTGTATTGATGATGTGTATACTTGTATTGATGAGGATACTTGTATTGATGATGTGTATACTTGTATTGATGAGGATACTTGAATTAATGATATTTATACTTGTATTGATGTTATTGTTGATCGTGATGATCTAGATGACGATGTTGTTGATCGTGATGATCTAGATGACGATGCTGCTGATCGTGATGATCTAGATGACGATTCTGCTGATCGTGATGATCTAGATGACGATGCTGATGATCATGTGATGACGATGTTGATGATCATGTGATGACGATGCTGATGATCGTGTGATGACGATGTTGATGATCGTGTGATGACGATGCTAATGATCGTGTGATGACGATGCTGATGATCGTGAGATGACGATGCTGATGATCGTGAGGATCCAGATGTTGATGTTGCTGTAGCTGTTCGAGTGCTGCAGAAGATAAAGACTCAGTACTAAAGATGTTGATGTTCCAGTATTGAAGATGTTCCAGTAAATGCTTGAGTTACTGATGATGTTGAGAAAGCTTCCAATGATTTATAGATGTATCATGTATGATGTTGATGACTCCTTGCTCGTGCAGATGCTGTTATAATATCCTTCTCGTTAAGGGGGAGTGTTGAGATATTGTAACTTCAAAGAATATTATATTTGTACTTTATTATTCTGGAGATGTTTCATTCCTCCTTGAAGATCTTATTGTATATCCGGAGATGTTTATTCCTTCATCAGATTGTGGCAACTTGGGTTATTAGACTTCCCTAGTGGGGGTCGGCCCTGTATATGTTATGTGGGTCAAAGGGTTATTAGACCACCCTAGAGGGGTCGGCCCAGTCAGTTGCAGTGGGGTATTTAACCCATTGGTTAAATACGAGCCTACATGTCTTGTGTAAAAGACAAGTCGGAGTAGTGTATAAATATAGGAGGTGTATTCCTCATTTGATACACACTCACTCGAGAGTAGCGCACTTGTGGAGGAGAGGTCTGCTATGGTGGAGGAGGAGATCATGTCTTTGGTTTGCATCTTTGTATATTGCTGGTCATCTATATTGAGGAAGCTTTACTGGGTTTTCTACCCCATGAGGGTTTCCCAGGATAAATTTGTGTCTCTTGTGTTTATGTTGTGCTTGTTGTTTCTTCAGTGATCCTATATATGCTATTATTGTGAAATGGAATGTAATGCTGCTATTTTCTGTCTTAGCATATTAAATCTTAACATGTTGCTCTATGCTTAGGGGACCAATAATAATTTCGAACCACCCCCATTTTTTATTAAGACCTCATTTTCAAATAAACTTCAACATTTCTTAAGATGAAATGGGTAATCATCATTAACACCATTGTTATTATCAATAACATTTTAGAAAAAGTGAAGTATCTATTTAAAACATAATTTTACATTTTTAATAAATTTGTTAAATCGTGATTCTAGATATGAAGACATATTTACAAATTAATTTTGTATTTTATAAATTTTGAAAAGACCAAGAAAAATTAATTTAAAAACCATTAATTTATAATTATACATCTATCATGTAGAGAAAAATCACCATAAAGAATAAGTACATAATTTTAAAAATAAAATAAAGATTCTATTGATAAAAATAAAATAAAATAAAAACAACAAAAAGAGTTAAAAATATATTTAATAGAGAAACATATCAATCAAAATATAAAAGTAAAAATAAAATAGAAATAAATAAATACATTTAACAAGTGGAATTTGAAAAACAATGAAATTAAATTAACTCATAAATGATAACCAACAAAAATTCCTTGCAATAATAATAAAAACAATTTTGAAAAAAAAGTACACAATTGATGTAGCTTAAGGTTATAACATATATTTCATTAAACTTGGAAAAAATCTATTACAAGGACTTAATCCACATTGAGTTTTATGTAGATCTCTAAATATATATTCTATTAAATCTAGAAAAATCAACTCAAAGAACTATTCCATGAAGTTTGGAAGAGTTAATCTAGTGAATTATTTCCTCAATTAATGTTTTTTAGTTAGTTCATGTAAAACTTTAGTATCCATGCATTCAAAAGGAAATATTAAATCTCAATTAGAACTAGATGGGTAGGACATAAATCATGATGAATCTATGAATAACACTAATTTTCTAAATGTTAAGATCTTTGAGACATTGAAATATATTATATAGGAATAATCCAATGAAGTTGCACACATAATTACATATTATAATACTGCAAAACATTCTTTATCTATATTTGAGGTGATCGAAGTAGTAGAAAGATTTATACCATCAAATTATGTTATATACAAAAATAAGATAGCACAAATGGAAGGTAAAACATGAGGACTTCATCAACAATAAGTTATTTGTAAATCACCATATCAAGTTAAGATAAAATAACATAAAAATACTGTTAGTAATATCTTGAAACCAACCAATAACCATGAACATGTAAAACATGGGACTGCTAAGTACAACAGTATTAATACACAATAGGAGTGTGAAAGCAGCTATTATATTAAATCAATCGGAGCTAAAGTCATATTAGTAATAATGTTTGATAACCAAGTATGATATTATAGTTGTAGATGATAGACCAAACTCAACGTTTGAATTTGATGCATAACGACTCCAAGTTCCCCCTTTCCTGCAACCTCAAGGTGTGGTGTTGATGATCAAACAGTGGTGTTGTGAGGATCTCATGACTGGAGGGAGGGTGCCTCATTTGCATTGTCTAAATTGAAAAAAGTCTACTAAAAGCTTAGTAATATGTTTTTTGTGTTAAATTTCTTACCTCTTAGTGCCTTAAATAGGAAGAACAAGGGAGGAAGTGATCAGTCAATAGTGGTGGAGGTGGTCTAAGAAAGAAAGATATGAGCCTATCTCTTAAATCTCTCGTGTATATTAATGCTAGGCATTGTTACTTTGGGTATTTAAAGAAGGTTGGGTTCCATTAATCTATCTCCACTCAAGCCAAGTTCATCAACTAAGAGTGCTCAAATGAAGATTCAAGTCAATCCATTATGATGGGCAATGTCACAAACTGAAATAAACAAGTGGCTTCTAATAGCCAACTAACACGGACAAGTGAACATTGGAGGCAACTAGGTCTTCAAAGAGCGGTACATAAGGAAGCATGGGACTATCAATCTCTCATTGTCAACATTGTTGATTTTGCAAAACTAATAACTTGATGTAATAGTTCCAACCAACCAAAGAAAAAACCATGTTTGAGCATTACTTTCACCAACAGGAGAAAATGATTATGAATTTTAAATGTATTGGATAAAAGATAGATGTTGAAACACATTTTTCATGAACTTTAGTCGAACTTTGTATATGTCCCCATGTTCTTTGATTATTAATGATTTAAAGTAACTACAAATAAGCTATCAATTAAGATATTGATATTCAAGATTAAGTGTGTATTAAAAGTCATTAATCTATGATATGTGATTCTCCCATCTCATGACTAATCCAGGGAACTATTTAATTAGAAATTTTGTATTACTTCTAGTAGAAATTTAGTATTCAACCATTCAAAAGAAAATATTGTCTCAATTAGAATTAGATGGGTAGGCCATAAATAATTATACATGTATGAATATCCTTAATTTGTTAAATGTTAAGAATGGTGAGATAATGAGATATATTATATAGAAATAATCCAATGAAACAGTAAACATATTAATTTCATGCTATGTTGCAAGCGGTTCTCTATCTAATATATTCAAGGCAAGCAAGAGTTTGAAGTCATTCATCCATGATCCATCTCCCAAATTTTGAATGAATAATCGACTTAACACTCATTATCAAGAAATTCTAAGATTTTTTTAGAAAAAAACGCATCATACTAGTTTATATGTAGTTTTACTTCAAAATTTATGTATCACATTTATTATCTCATATTCATGCATATAATTAATTAAAAGTCAATAAAATAACTCCGTTCCTTGTTGGCATATATGGGATGATTTCAATTTATTTAAAAGTACAACTTTAGAAAAAGTTATCATTCGACAATGAAATCAAATGCCTTATAGTTCAGAAAGTTTAAAAACATAATCCGTCTATGGCACATCTCGAATGACTCCGAATAGTCCACTTAAAACTAATTATGAATTAAATTATTTTTTAGAAATGCAACTTCATTTACAATAGAATTTCATTTCAAAATTAGATTTCACATTTATAGATTCATATTTAATGCATATTATAGGCAATTAAGTGATTGTGCCTTATTGGTTTACAATATGACATGATTGCAATTACAAATAGTAATTGATTTAAGTATACAAATTTATGTAAAGTTTTGGATTGATAAGTAGTTCAAAAGGTTAAATTGAATCACCTTGACCCATTTCCTATTAATTTAGCATGAATAGTCCACTTAGCATTTATTTTCAAGTAGACGATTCTAATTTTTTAGTAAGAATTTCATCATTATTTCAAAATATAAATTTTTTTTTTATACACAAGTATTAATGCATATAAGTAAATAAAAATCAACAAATAACTTTGTGCCTCGATGGCTTGAATGAGATTATTTTAATTACAAATCCTTCATTTAGCAATACGATTTTTTTTAAAGTATACAAAATAAAAAAAATTGTGCAATGCAACAAAGTCAATGCAAAAGCAATTTTAAAGAATAATAAAAATGTATATTAATATAACTATCAATTCCAATATATTTCAAAGAAATATAAAATCGTACAAATTGATTCACCAAAAAGTATGTCCAAGCCATATTGAAAAATTGAAATATACTTGGGATCAAATTTCTGAAGAAAAAAAAACAACTTCATCTACTATAATTAAGTTGATGTTCTATTGAACATACTAATGTACTCACGTTTCTCTTTGATACACTGAAGTGTCTTAAGAAAGGGGAATGAAACTTGCATAAGCCAAGTATCTTGTTCTTCTCCTATATAGACCTTTATCAAGATATGTTTTGACCAATATCCAACAAATTGAGAAGTAGGATTTGATGTATTTATTAACAATACATTTGATTCTCCGTATTAATCTCCATACTGGGACCACACATCGCTCAACATTTTCTCATAAAATTGTATTGTACTCCCTGCTTTGAATTTTGTTTGCAAACGACAATGGGACCTATCCCATGTGAATCCAAAGTCCCTTATATCAATATTTGATTTTTCATGTGTGAGATGTACTTGTCAATGACATTTAATGTCCATATTGCAACATCATAATTTGGTTTTCTTTGAATATGACAATTTGGTTCATCTCTAGTGTATGATGATAAGAACACTCCTTCCATTTCAAAGATCAACAACACCTTTCGATTGATATTAATTCCCATCTGAACTGCAACCACATATGTGACATTAACTTCAAAACATAATATTTAAAAACATTTTAAAAAATAATGTAATTCCTATTTATTATCATTTTTTCCATTTGTATACAAATGGAACTGTACAAGGAGTGAACAAATTAATGATATGTTAACAAATACACCAATCTAATACTTTTATTTTATCTTTATTGAATAAGTCTTACATGCATACATTGAACCATCATTCAAATCATTTATTTTATTTTTATAATAATTAGTGAAACTACAATTGGAAAATATAATTACAAGATCTACCTTACCTTCACTCCACGTTGCAGAGGATCTACCTTGTCTCCTATAGAAAATGCAGAAGAGACATTTGAATGTTGGCTCATAGGGGAATGTTAACTTAGTCTTGTTCATAGGGGAATGTTAACTCCGCTTTTAGATCTTCAAGAGAGATTCACGCACAAGATTGGCTCACAGGGGAATGTTAACTTAGTCTTGCTTACACCGAGGATATTTGCATAGGTTAGTTCTCCTAGATTTTCCAAAATCGAAATGTCATCGAAGATTAAAACCAGACGCCAAGATCTAAGTTCAGAATAAGATGCCAAGATTGGATTTCAGAATGCTATGAGTTGACACTAAAAACAAACGCCCAAGTCTAAAATTCGAATGCTATGGATTATTAAAGTCAAATGCTAAGATTCCAGCTCAAGAAGTGATGAGTTAAGACTGTACTAAACGCCAAATCGGGGTATGAATACCATGAATTTTAATTTCAAAAACATCAAGATTCATACTCAGGAAGTCATGATTTGAGCTAAAATAACGCCAAGTCTAGGTTTTGAATATCATGAATCTTTAAAATTCATAAGCCAATCACTCGGATCTATGATAAAAGTCAAAATTCGATTTTTGAGAATTCGAGTAGATCCATAATAAACCTTACTACATACAGAGTTCGTATTACTCGATACCTTGACAATTTCTAAAATTATATATATACAAATTAATAGCGTTATTGATTACGCAGAATAATATATATCCTGATAGAAACAACCATAGAGCTTAAATACTGATAAACAAAACTGAAGAACTTAAAGAACTAATTAAATTCAACTCATAAGATCTGGATGCGCCCTTCTAAATCGAAATAGACTCACACAGTATTATCAAAATTGAAGAACTTAAAGAACTATTTAAATTCAACTTATGAGATCTGGATACGCCCTTCTAAATCGAAATAGACTCACACAGTAATCTAATAAGCATACAATTAAAAACAGAGTATAAGGGAAAACAATAGATTCATTCATATTCCTAAGTCCGATTCTCCAGCTAAATATCCAGGAATCCATATTTATAAAAAGTATAATTAAACACAAAGTTTCCACACATAAAAATTGGATCGACTCATATAATTTCTTTTAAAATAGAACTGAAACTTCTTTTCTAATACCGAAAAAATAAAACAGCATAAGAAACATTAAACTTGATTAGATTGCCGAATTCAAGGTGGGTAGACCGTTGTAGTCCCCACTGGTTCAGCTATCTGATCTGACTCAAATTGATGAAGATATCGACAACCCCTCGGTTGACCACCCTACCATATCGGGGTTACTCTCCTTCACCCCAAACCCCCGAGCTAATAGGGTCGTAAGAACACACAGTGCAAGCTTTCTGGTGGGATTCTCCAATCCTCGGAAAGCTAAACCCAACTCACAAGAATTCACAAGATTAATTCTCGATTTCGGTGCCCATCCAGCACTAGGGAGCAAGAGATGTTTTTCTCCTTCTTCTCCCTTATTTTATAGTCAAAGTCTGTGTGCCATGTGTCTGTCCATGTACATAATTTAATTTAATATTTTATTAACAATTAATCTCAAATTACAAGTGTCTCTTCATCTAAAGTGTGCACCTAATTCCCTAAATCAGTGGGAGTTAGGTGTAGTAGAGTCCTTCTTATGTTTTGGTTCTTAATTAGTTTACTTAATATCTATTAGTTAGACTTAAAACTTTCTATATTCCTTTCTTTTCTAATTACTAAAATAGAATTAGAAGATTTTACTAAAATTCTAATCTATTTTAAATCTCTTCTTTATAAAATTTAAAAGAATAAAAGTAAGAATTAAAATATCTCTTTTCTAAAAATTCTAATCTAAATTAAACTTTTTCTTTTTAATAATGATAAAATCAATTAACTAGATTTTAATCTTTTTCAAAACTTTTCAAAATAGTAAAATCAATCAAGATAAAGTAATTCAAATTAATAAAATTAATTAAAATAAAATAATCGAAAAATAATAAAATCAATTAAAAATAAGATCTTATTCTTTTATTAACAATTCATTTCAAATGCTTTTTCAAAATAATAAAATCAATTAAAATAAAACTTTCAATAAAATAATTCTTTTATTCATAATTTAATCTAACTCCGATACAATTTAAATTCTCTTCTTTCCCCAAAAAGTAACAAAAAAATTGAAAAATAAAATAAATGAATAAAAAATATTGTTTTCAATACATTCTCCTTTATTTCAATTTTTCTTCTTTTTCCAAATAAAAAGAATAAAAATATTTCTTTTAAAATTACCCTTTAATTCAAAATACTTAATTGATTTATTTAGTGTAATTCCAATTTGTAGACTTGGTTAAATAACCTCTTCTTATTCTTGTCTAGGTACCTCTTCGGCGGGCCCTTCCAACAATTTCATTTCTTTCTTCTTGTGAGGAGAATTGTGTAGCGATCAGGGAATCTTTACCTCGATCTCTCGACTACACTTCTTGGAGACTAAGGGCCGCTGAGGGATAAGGCTCTCCTTATCGCGCGCCCCTCAACTCTCGTACGCGACCAAGTCGGTATGGCCTCGCCCGTACGGCACATGCTTCCCCAGGCCAGCTCGCAAGCTTCCGACCCGTGCGTCGATTGCTAATTCGGGGTTGACAGTCTGTCGTCGTACCCCTATGTGTTCTTTCCGTTCTTACGACCCCTAAAATTCCATTATGGGTCAGTCGATAAATCGTCTTACCTGCCACTGCACACACACACACTCAGGCACACACATTAAATAGCGCTGCACTATCAAATCATTTCATCATTCATTATCATAGTATCTCAGTCAGTCGAGCATCTATTTCATTTATAAAATATTTTCATTCAATCATTTCTATTTTGTAATTCTTCATTCTAACGTATGTCATTCAATCACTTTCATAAAATAATATTCAATGTAAATTTCATGGTTCGTGTTTTATTTAGTCGGTTCACTTCAATATTAGTGTCTTCATTAGTTTAATCAGTTAAAGTACCAAGGCGGGCATTACAGATGGTATTCCTCTTCTGAATAAACAACTTCTCCCAACATCAATTCATAAAACACATCTTCAAAGCATGCATCCTTTAGATATTACTTTCCCAAAACTTCATGGTTGTGGGGTACAATATTCATTATCGTCCCTAGAACTACAGTTTGTTGTGGGGGTGATCTAGATAACAAATATTTCACTTTGTTTGTAATTCATTTCTTGTACTTGATTAATAGATGGAACTGTTGTATAAATCTAATACACATAGAATTCCTTGCATACCATAGTTTTAATACATCTCTGCAAATACTAAAGTGGTTGGTGTTTAGTGTGGATCACAACCTCCTTCCCCAAAGAGAGTGTTCATGTTTATTCATTTCTTGTACCCCCTCACTGGACTCTCATCCATTGTTAGTTCTCAATATCTTAACCATTGGTTGGCTAACTCTTCTTACTTGTTGAGTTTCTTCAACTCTTGTAATCTTCCTCCATTTCTTCCCTCATCGATGACCTCCCTCTGCAATTCCTCACTCTTCTCCTTAACTAAACACATACAATTAAGCCAACATATGTCTATGATATTTTCCTTTCTTAGAGCATGTTCAACCCTCTCGCTATTTCTTGCTTCACCCGTGATATTGTCTCTTCTATGCCCTCAACATTATCAAAACCACTCCAACCACCCCCTTGGTGCAAGGTTTTGACGTTGCCATACTAATGGGTTTAGAAGGTAACATACATCACTAGTATTTTGATCCATGTTAATATTTTTGTCACCAATCTTATCCTTGTGCCCCACTTCAACTCTTCCTCCACCTTTGAATATCATTAGAATTCTTCTACAACAAACTCCTCTACCATTGTTCTCACCCAAAAATCCATTGCTTGGGTTATCAGGCGATCTAATTGCCAAAGCATAATTAGGTTCTAAATATTCCACTCCACTATATTCTCCATCTTCTAAATGTATTCCAGCGCCTCTTCACTCGGTTGTAACCATTGATAGAGACTCATTGGGATGTCCACTTACAAGATCTTATACTCATCTGTAGTAGCATTGCCATACAAAACTATCTATCTACAGTCTTAAATATACTACCCTCACAACTCATCTTCATATTTAATGAAAACTCTAAAATGTGTTTCAAACCACTCAACTAACCATGATTTCAAAAACCCCTCTCTCATCTTGTGACAACTCCTCCCTAATGAAAGTCAAAGCCAAGGACAGGTGGAAAAATGATGCTAAAAAACATTATCAACCATCTACCTAGTGATGGTGTATGGTTCATAGCGAGTGGTTTGATCAACCTATTGGGTCTTGTAAGTTGTTTTTTTGCGAAATAACACCTTGGTACCAAGCTTGTGATGTTGAACCTGATAGTGATCATGTCATTTATTGTGCTTGCCACAACTTTGATATAGGATGTCATCTACCAGTCATTAAATGTGCTAAATTCGTTTCAAACCCAATTTGTTTGTTTGCTTTATATGAGCATGGGAATATACTTGTGTTGATGTAATGGGAAAAGCTACATCAACTAGGTCCAATCATTAGAACCCTAATCACACCTAGAAGGGGATATGCCTAAGAGGTTTATGAAGAGTTCTATTATAGCTATGTGAAACATAAATCGCACTATCATCCTATGTAAATGAATGTTTTGAGTTGTACATTGTCAGGATATGTACGATCATCATGAAGACTACCTTGGCATGTACCACATTGCTCTATCATGTCCATCATGGAACAAAGGCAAGGCCAAAAGATAGTCAAGAACCTATTGTGCCTATCATGTACTATGGTCTTTGGTAATCCAAATTCAACCCACACATTCTTCATGAAGAGCTTAGCAATACCTTCTATTGTAATGCTCTTCTTAAAGGGGTGCCAAAATTGCCATCTTGGATAACTTATAAAAAACAACAAACACACACTCATGCCCATGCTTGGTTGAGAACAATAGTCACGAAGTCCATGGAGATTATCTCCAAAGGTTTATCAATAGCAAGAATTGAGTGAACATCATTTTCTTCTTAATCATTGGCTTGGCAATGGCATAGATAATCCATTATATGATGTATGCATTAATCTCCGTGGAGCTTGGGCTAATAGAAGTACTTTGGCAGGTCTAGAACTATCTGAAAATTCCTTTCCACCGAACTAGAATGTCCCTCCCAATCTACCTTCTCATGTTCCATTTAAGGAATACAAAGATGGTCTAGATGGCATGGAATTACATCCTATAGGTGAAATTGAGAAAATGTTTTCTTACAACCATTTCTTTATATGTATCAACAAAGTGAGAATCAATGCCATACAATGGGGTCCAATCTAAAGTATCATGTCCACAAGAGTTTAGCAATTGGTCAATGCAATAATTGATGATGGACCACTTTTGGTCATGGTCATTCCACAATTTTCCCTGTGTCTACATAAATTGGATAGCTTGTGGTCGATGTGTATAATTGTCTACTTTCCCAGAATGCAGTGCTTAGATAATCATAAGCATTTAGAAATGGAGTAGAGCTCCTTTATATATGTGGGATATTTAATGGAAACTATGTTTTTCTATGGTAGGAAACCATATGTCATGATGGGCAAGGACACCATCAATTGCATGCTTTTAAGTGTCTATCTCAATCTCAAATGACTACTACAAATTAATGTTGAATGTCGAATATCATAAGGTAGAATAGTAAAACCCTATTCAACAAACTATCTCCCTACCTTTAGTCTTGGCATCATACTTTGGGTAATACCTTTATTCTTATAGGGATTGAATATGCCACCACTAGACTACACCGGACCTTTCTTAACACCTACGAGGACCTTGATCTTCCAAATAGAGCCAACAAATTGTTATGTTATCAAGTAGTTTTCGTATGGTAGTTTTCCATCTAACACAACCACATTGTCATCAAATACATTGCACCATGAAGGAAATCTAACTCAAGTTAACTTTCCTTCTAACAACGTTGCATGGTGAATGAAAGCTAACGTGGGTTAACTTTCATATGGTAGTTTCTCATCTAACAAAACCACGTTGTCATCAAATACATTACACCATGAAGGAAATCTAACTTGGGTTAGCTTTCCTTCTAACAACATTGCACAATGAATGAAAGCTAATGTCTGTTAGCTTCATGTGATGGTTTTCCATCTAACACAACCACATTGTCATCAAATACATTGCACCATGAAGGAAATCTAACTCAGGTAGTTTTCATTCTAACAAAATTGCATGGTGAATGAAATCTAATGCGGGTTAGCTTTCATGCGGTAGTTTTTCATTTAACACAACCACATTGTCATCAAATACATTGCACCTTGAAGGAAATCTAACTCGAGTTAGTTTTCCTTCTAACAACATTGCACAGTGACTGAAAGCTAATGCGTGTTAGCTTTCATGTGGTGGTTTTCCATCTAACACGATCACATTGCATCATGAAGAAAATCTAACTCAAGTTAGCTTTCCTTCTAACAACATTGCACTGTAAATAAAAGCTAATGCACCCTGACAATATATTACATTGTCATCAAATACATTGCACCATGAAGGAAATCTAACTCGGGTTAACTTTCCCTTCAATAACATTGCATGATGAAAACTAACGCAGGTTAGCTCTCATGTGGTAGTTTTCCCTCTAACACAACCATAATGTCATTAAATACATTACACCATGAAACAAATCTATCTCGAGTTAGCTTTCCTTCTAACAAAATTGGACGATGAATGAAAGCTAATGCGTGTTATCTTTCATGTGGTAGTTTTCCATCTAACAAAACCACATTGTCATCAAATACATTGCATCATTAAGAAAATCTAACTCGGGTTAGCTTTCCTTCTAACAACATTGCACAATGAATTAAAGTTAATGCACCATGACAATGTATTACATTGTCATCAAATACATTGCACCATCAAGGAAATCTAACTCATGCTAGCATTCCTTCTAACAACATTGCACAATGAATGAAAGCTAATGCATGTTAGCTTTCATGTGGTATTTTTCCATCTAACACAACCACATTGTCATCAAATACATTGCACCATGAAGGAAATCTAACTCGGGTTAGCTTTCCTCCTAACAACATTGCACGGTGAATGAAAGCTAATGCATGTTAGCTTTCATGTGGTAGTTTTCCATCCAATACAACCACATTGTCATCAAATACATTACACCATGAAGGAAATCTAACTCAAGTTAGCTTTCCTTCTAACGACATTGCATAGTGAAGGAAAGCTAACGCGTGTTAGCTTTCATATGGTAGTGTTTCATCTAACACAACCACATTGTCATCAAATACATTGCACCATGAAGAAAATCTAGCTCAAGTTAGCTTTCCTTCTAACAACAATGCACAGTGAATGAAAGCTAATGTGTGTTAGCTTTCATATGGTAGTTTTCTATTTAACACAACCACATTGGCATCAAATACATTGCACCATGAAGGAAATCTAACTCGGGTTAGCTTTCCTTCTAACAACATTGCACAACGAATGAAGGCTAATGCTTGTTAGATTTCATATGGTAGATTTCCATCTAACACAACCACATTGTCATCAAATGCATTGCATCTTGAAGGAAATCTATCTCAGGTTAGCTTTCCTTCCAACAAAATTGCACGGTGAATGAAAGCTAACACATGTTAGCTTTCATATGGTAGTTTTCCATCTAACACAACCACATTGTCATCAAATACATTGCACCATGAAGGAAATCTAACTCGAGTTAGCTTTCCTTCCAACAACATTGCACGGTGAATGAAAGTTAACACTCCTTGATTTTTGTGGCACTGTAGGAAAAAATATGTACTATCCCTGAATGGATTTAGAAAGAGAGATGAAACTTGCCATAAGTCGATAGCCAAGGCTTCGATGGAAAAATCGTCAATTCTGTCGAAATCTTGACATCAAAGTACTACTGTGGACACCCCTCTCTAGTGTCTTGATAGTCCAAACGTTTTCCTTTTTAACGGTTTTCGCAACTAGGGTTTTGCTAAGTAACATGCAATGCAATTTCTACATTATAGGATAAAATTTTGAAAAATGTGTCAAGCAAGGGTGTGGGAATAGTGGTCATCTCGCCCTAGCCCAAAGACACCTACAAGAGGTAACGAAAAGCAATTCCATTGCTCGATTTTTTTTTATGCCCTCGGTTGAAATTTTCCAAGTGTCCCTAAATGGATTTGGGAAGTGATTTTACACTCTCCATAACTTGGTAACCAGGGCTCGGATGGAAAAACCGTTAGTTTCATTGGAATCATGACATTGAAATACCGCTTGGGACAGCCCTCTCAAGTGACTTCATGGACTGAACGTTGTCTAATTTGAGGGTTTTCGCAACTAGGGTCTTGCTAAGTAGCATGCAATGCAATTTCTATATTATAGGCTAAGATTTTGAGATATGTGTCGAGCATAGGTGTGGGAATCGTAGTCATCTCACCCTAGCCCAAACACACCTATAGGAGGTAACAAAACTCAATTTCGGTCCTCGGTTTATTTTTTATGCCCTCAATTGAAATTTATAAGTATCCCTGAATGGCTTTAAGATGGGGCTCAGATGGACAAACTGTTAGTTCCATTTGAATTGTGACATCGGAGTACCGCTAGAGACACCCCTCTCCAGTGACTTCAAGGATCAAACGTTGTCTATTTTGATGGTTTTCGCAACTAGGGTTTTGCTAAGTAACATGCAATGCAATTTATGCATTATAGGATAAGATTTTGAAAAATGTGTCGAGTGTTGAGATATTGTAACTTCAAAGAATATTATATTTGTACTTTATTATTCTGGAGATGTTTCATTCCTCCTTGAAGATCTTATTGTATATCCGGATATGTTTATTCCTCCGTCGGAATGTGGTAACTTGGGTTATTAGACTTCCCTAGTGGGGGTCGGCCCTGTATGTGTTATGTGGGTCAAAGGGTTATTAGACCACCCTAGAGGGGTCGGCCTAGTCAGTTGTAGTGGGGTATTTAACCCACTGGTTAAATACGAGCCTACATGATTTGTGTAAAAGACAAGTCGGAGTAGTGTATAAATAGAGGAGGTGTATTCCTCATTTGACACACACTCACTCACTTGAGAGTGGTGCACTTGTGAAGGAGAGGTCTGCTATGGAGAAGGAGGAGCTTATGCTCAGGGTTACATCTTTGTATATTGCTGATCATCTATATTGAGGAAGATTTACTGGGTTTTCTACCCCATGAGGGTTTCCCAGGATAAATTTGTGTCTCTTGTGTTTATGTTGTGCTTGTTGTTTCTTCAGTGATCCTGTATATGCTATTATTGTGAAATGGAATGCAATGCTGCTATTTTCTATCTTAGCATATTAAATCTTAACATGGTATCAGAGCTAACCTGAAGGAAGGAAATGTATGGCACTTACGACACTTGCTTTACTTACGACAGGTAGTACACAGATTGTACTATCTCAGGAAACTGTTTCAGAGGCCAAAGTTGAACCAGTGACATGTGGCACGCCGTACAAGTTCGCTCTCCTGTTTTATCCCATAAACAGGTCACATTGCGACACTTGGCATAAATCTCTCTTAGAAAATCCAATTGAGGTCAGACCTGTCGAGATGGAAAGATGACAGGTCAGGCTACCACAGAAAAAGTTTTCAGACCCTGTGGAGCGAAAAGTTCGGAGTTACAGCAGAAACAATCAGGTACATATTTCTGTCAAAACAAAATTATTTTTGGAGCACCTTCATTCATGGCTTCCGGAATTTAGGGTTTCGGAGAAAGTTAGAATTTTTGGAATCGGAATCCACGGCTGAATGCTACTCAGGAAAATCAAAATTTAGAGACCAAGATAGAATTTTTTGGTTGGGTAGAAGACCGGGCTTGATCAAACCCCAGTTCGGGATTTTGATCGGAAAGATGGAAAATTAGGGCTTCAGCAAAAGTTGGAATTTTTGAAGTCTGTAACCACGGCTGGAAGCTCCTCAGAAAAATAAGAGTTTAGAGCCTTGGATCAAACCTTTTGATTGGACAGAAGGGTGGGCTTCATCAAACCCTAGTAACAGTATGAATGCATGTGAATGATCGAAGACATTCATTGATTAGGGCTATATGATTGTACTAATGCATTATGGTGTTGTGTGAGGTTGATGTTGTCTGCTAACAAGATACAGGTACATCACAAAAGACAAATCAAGTTCCATGACCATGACAACATGAAGACAAAGACTCATCCATAATCTTTGTTCTACTTACGAGGTATGTATGACTTTGTTATATTATGCTTCACCTATGAGACATGCAGGTTCTAGCTCAGTATCTCTAAATCATTGAAGAGATTGTTTAGGTATGTTGTACATAACTAAGCAGGTATACTAATCCAGGTATGTTTTCTTATGTCAAGTTAGAATCTTACCTTGTGTTAGGATCCCTTATATAAGTATACTTGGTATGATTGGTTATGCTTATTCATAAAGTTAGTAATCAAGGGTTTATGCATATTATGTCTCTTGTCTTGATGATTTAATTAACCAGAAGAGTACTATGATCAAACAAGAATATGCATGAGTCAAAGAAGACTTCCTTGAAACCCTGAATACTAATGATCATGACTATACATATTCAAGATTATTTAGAATTAGAATGTTTTGAGAATATACTAATGAATGTATGTTTGTGTATGAGATCATGAGGATGACACTAGTGCACACTTGAGCATGCACAGTGGTACATAATGAATAGAAGTTCAAAAGACATATAGAAGATCAAGCGGGAGGAAACCACACAAACATAAAAGATAAGTATTTGAGTTGTTATTTGAAATAGTAAATGATATTGCTTGTATGCATATTTGTATTCCTAGAATATATCATGTTGAGTGTACACAGTCATAGAGCATTGAACAGTATACTACTAATATGCATATGATTGGTAAGTTGGACAAACATTCCATTGTTGCTTGTCTAGAATGAAACCTCTTTGCTGACATGCTGAGAGCTGTGCACACTCTCGATAGTATGTTCTGGTAGAGATGGAAGGCATCTAGATAGCCACTGTATGCATACAGGATATGGAAAAGTGTTGTGCCAAAGTATTGGTCAAAATAATTGCATAACTATGTAAATGATATATGTATGCATAATAGGTTATCATGTCAATATGATTTGATGATTATGAAGTATTACTAATCATGTACTTAATTTTGAATTGTAGGAAAGATCATGATGAATGATGAACACTGAACAAGCGATGGATGTTCAACAAAAGGATTTACAAATCAAACACACTATAGAAGGCTTGTGGATAGAAGATTCTCTTAGAAAGAGGAAGAGAATCATATTGAGATGTTTTGCTCCAAGTGGCTAGATAAGACCATTCTCTTAATGGTGTAATTAAAGAAGAAATGTGAATCAGGTTCTGTATGGATTCCCAGGATCGATAATCAATTGATGAGCTTAATGATCACCATGGGTGATGTGGATCTCAACCTTTGCTACAAGGTTGAATATGGTTTCTATACACAGATGACATAGATGCAAGAAGGAACTCACCACAGAGTTCGAATGATATTGAGGCTCATATCATTAGACCCATCTAACGAGAGATGTCACAGATAGATATGCAGAAGATCATTCAATGCAGAGTGTGAATGATGTTCAGTCAAAAGGGGAGAATTGACAGTTTCTTGATAAGCTTGGGCTTTACCAAAAGTAAAGTTGTTCCTAACCTTTACCTTAAGGTTATGTATGCATAATAGGTTATCATGTCAATATGATTTGATGATTATGAAGTATTACTAATCATGTACTTAATTTTGAATTGTAGGAAAGATCATGATGAATGATGAACACTGAACAAGCGATGGATGTTCAACAAAAGATTTACAAATCAAACACACTATAGAAGGCTTGTGGCTAGAAGATTCTCTTAGAAAGAGGAAGAGAATCATGATGAGATGTTTGCTCCAAGTGGCTAGATAAGACCATTCTCTTAATGGTGTAATTAAAGAAGAAGTGTGAATCAGGTTCTGTATGGGTTCCCAGGATCGATAATCAATTGATGAGATTAATGATCACCATGGGTGATGTGGATCTCAACCTTTACTACAAGGTTGAATATGGTTTCTCTACACAGATGTTGATTGGGCAGAAATTGTATCAGACAGGAAGAGCACATCGAGAGGATGTTACTGTCTGGGATCAGCCATGATCTCATGGTTTAGAAGGAAGCAATCTAGTGTGGCTCTCAGCACAAGCGGAATATATGGCTGCTTTCTCTGCTAGTTGTGAAGCGGTATGGCTTTAGAATGGACCCAACTGTGATCCTATGTGACAAACAGAGTTGTACCAAAATGGCAGAGAATCCAATATTCCATGATAAGTCAAAGCACATAGAGATCTGACATTTCTATATACAAGATATGGTGCAGAAAAGAATTAAAGTTTGAATTTGTAACAAGTTACCGATGTACTAACCAAACCCCTACCTCTAGTAAAGTTTTCCGAGACAAACTTAAAATAGTTCAGAAGGACCCTCCTCGAAAGGGGGAGCGATGTGATCACTTATGATGAGATTGCCCGTATCGACAGTGAGGTCGATGATGTGGATACCTATATTGGTGATGCCGACAGAGAGGTTGGTGGATGGTACTTAGACAGGGTCTAAGGTGACAAGGGGATTGCATCATCCTTGAACACATGTTCTAAAAGAGAGCCGTAGACGTATGTCTTCGAGAATGAAGTCCTTGGTGGACATGAGGGGATTGGATCATCCCTGGACTTCAGTCCTAAAGAGAGCCGTAGACGTATGTCTTCGAGAATGAAGTCCTTGGTGGACATGAGGGGATTGGATCATCCCTGGACTTCAATCCTAAAAGATATTCGTAGACGTATGTCTTCGAGAATGAAGTCCTTGGTGGACATGAGGGGATTGGATCATCCCTGGACTTCAGTCCTAAAGAGAGCCGTAGACATATGTCTTCGAGAATGAAGTCCTTGGTGGACATGAGGGGATTGGATCATCCCTGGACTTCAGTCCTAAAGAGAGTCGTAGACGTATGTCTTCGAGAATGAAGTCCTTGGTGGACATGTGAGGATTGAATCATCCTTGGATTTCAGTCCTAAAGTGAGCCGTAGACTGGGTCTCCGAGAATCTAGTCTTGAATGAACAGGTAGGGGATTGTATCTTCCCTGGACTTTGGTCCCAGAATTGATCTGTAGACTGATGTCTCCGAGAATTGAAGATAGGACTGCATCGTCCCTGGACCTCGGTTCAAAATGTACGTGATGGGATTGCATCGTCCCTAGACATGAGACTTGTCTTAAAGTGATAAGGACTAATCATCCTATAAGTAGATTGGGATTGCATCGTCCCTAGACATGGTGAGGTGTCTTAAAGTGATAAGGACTAATCATCCTGTAAGTAGATTGGGATTGCATCGTCCCTAGACATGGTGAGGTGTCTTAAAGTGATAAGGACTAATCATCATGTAAGTAGATTGGGATTGCATCGTCCCTAGACATGGTGAGGTGTCTTAAAGTGATAAGGACTAATCATCCTGTAAGTAGATTGGGATTGCATCGTCCCTAGACATGGTGAGGTGTCTTAAAGTGATAAGGACTAATCATCCTGTAAGTAGATTGGGATTGCATCGTCCCTAGACATGGTGAGGTGTCTTAAAGTGATAAGGACTAATCATCATGTAAGTAGATTGGGATTGCATCGTCCCTAGACATGGTGAGGTGTCTTAAAGTGATAAGGACTAATCATCATGTAAGTAGATTGGGATTGCATCATCCCTAGACATGGTGAGTTGTATTAAAGTGATAAGGACTAATCATCCTGTAAGTATATCGGGATTGCATCGTCCCTAGACATGGTGAGGTGTCTTAAAAGGATAAGGATTGATCATCTTGTAAGTTGATCTGGATTGCATCATCCATAGACATGAGAGATGTCTTAAACTGAGAGGGATTGATCATCCCGTAAGCGGATCAGGATTGTATCATCCTTGGACCTATGTCCTAAAGTGAGAGGGATTGATCATCCCGTAATAGGATCTTGTGTGTTGCAGAGTATGCTGCTATGTATTGATGATAGATGTATTAGTGAGAATACATGCTTTTGATGATAGATGTATTAGTGAGAATACATGCTTTTTTATGATATATGTATTAGTAAGAATACATGTTTTGATGATAGATGTATTGGTGTGGATACTAATACAGATGATCCAGATGCTGTAGATCGAGATGATCCAAATGCTGTAGATCGAGATGATCCAGATGTTGTAGATCGTGATGATCCAGATGTTGTAGATCGAGATGATCCAGATGCTGTAGATCGAGATGATCCAGATGCTGTAGATCGAGATGATCTAGATGCTGTAGATCATGATGATCCAAATGTTGTAGATCGAGATGATCCAGATGCTGTAGATCGAGATGATCCTGATGTTGATGATCGTATGATGACGATGCTGATGATCGTGAGGATCCGGATGTTGATGTTGTTGTAGCTGTTCGAGTGCTGCAGAAGATAAAGACTCAATACTGAAGATGTTGATATTCCAGTATTGAAGATGTTCAAGTAACTGCTTGAGTTACTGATGATGTTGAGAAAGCTTCCAATGATTTATAGATGTATCATGTATGATGTTGATGACTCCTTGCTCGTGCAGATGCTGTTATAATATCCTTCTCGTTAAGGGGGAGTGTTGAGATATTGTAACTTCAAAGAATATTATATTTGTACTTTATTATTCTGGAGATGTTTCATTCCTCCTTGAAGATCTTATTGTATATCCGGAGATGTTTATTCCTCCATCAGATTGTGGCAACTTGGGTTATTAGACTTCCCTAGTGGGGGTCGGCCCTGTATATGTTATGTGGGTCACCCTGTATGTGTTATGTGGGTCAAAGGGTTATTAGACCACCCTAGAGGGGTCGGCCCAGTCAGTTGTAGTGGGGTATTTAACCCACTGGTTAAATACGAGCCTACATGATTTGTGTAAAAGACAAGTCGGAGTAGTGTATAAATAGAGGAGGTGTATTCCTCATTTGATACACACTCACTCACTTGAGAGTGGTGCACTTGTGGAGGAGAGGTCTGCTATGGAGAAGGAGGAGCTTATGCTCAGGGTTACATCTTTGTATATTGTTGGTCATCTATATTGAGGAAGCTTTACTGGGTTTTCTACCCCATGAGGGTTTCCCAGGATAAATTTGTGTCTCTTGTGTTTATGTTGTGCTTGTTGTTTCTTCAGTGATCTTGTATATGCTATTATTGTGAAATGGAATGCAATGCTGCTATTTTCTATCTTAGCATATTAAATCTTAACATCGAGCGAGGGTGTGGGAATAATGGTCATCTCACCCTAGCCCAAAGACACCTGCAAGAAGTAACAGAACTCAATTCCATTACTCAGTTTGCTTTTTATGCCCCCGGTTGAAATTTTCCAAGTGTTTGTGAATGACTTTGGGAAGCAAGTTGAAACTCGCCATAAGTCGATAACTGAGGATCAAATGGACAAACCATCAGTTACGTTGGAATCGTGACATCGAAGTACCACTAGGGACACCCCTCTTCAGTGACTTCAAGGACCGAACGTTGTCTATTTTGATGGTTTTTGCAACTAGGGTTTTGCTAAGTAACATGCAATGCAATTTATGCATTATAGGCTAAGATTTTGAAAAATGTTTCGAGTGAGGATGTGGGAATTGTGTTCATTTTTACCTTGCCCAAACACACCTACAGGAGGCAACGGAACTCAATTTTGTTGCTCAGTTTGTTTTTTATGCCCGCGGTTGAAATTTGCCAAGTGTCCCCGAATGGCTTTGGGACAGAAGATGAAACTTGCCATAAGTCGATACCGGGGCTCGAATGGAAAAACTATCAATTCCATTGAAATCATGACATCGAAGTATTACTAGGGACACCTCTCTCAAGTGACTTCATGTATCGAACGTTGTCTTTTTGACGGTTTTTGCAACTAGGGTTTTGTTAAGTAATATGCAATGTAATTTCTGCATTATAGGCTAAGATTTTGAAAATTGTGTCAAGCAAGGGTGTGGGCATTGTGTTCATCTCATCCTCGCCCAAACACACCTTTAGGGGGTAACAAAACTCAATTATGTTTCTTGGTTTGTTTCTTATGCCCCCGATTGAAATTTGCCAAGTGTGGCTGAATGGCTTTGGGAAGCGAGTTGAAACTCGCCATAACACTATAACCAGGGCTCAGATGGACAAACTGTCAGTTCTATTGGAATCGTGACATTGTAGTGCCACTAGGGGCACCCCTATCCTCTGACTTGATGAACCAAACATTGTCATTTTATATTGTTTTCACAACTAGGGTTTTGCTAAGTAACATGCAATGAAAGTTTTGCATTATAAGCTAAGATTTTGAAAAATGTGTTGAACGAGGATGTGGGCATCATGGTCATCACTCCCTAGACCAAACACACTTGTAGAAAGTAATGGAACCCAATTCCATTGTTCGGTTTATTTTTTATGCCCTTGGTTGAAATTTGCAAAGTGTCATTGAATGGCGTTGGGAAGAGAGTTGAAACTTGTCATAACTCGATAAGAAGGGCTCGAATGGACAAATCGTTAGTTCCATTGGAATTGTGACATAGGAGTACCTCTAGGGACACCCCTCTTTGGTGACTTCATGGACCGATCATTATCTATTCTGATGGTTTTCGCAACTAGGGTTTTGCTCAATAACATGTAATGCAATTTCTGCATTATAGGATAGGATTTTAAAAATGTGCCAAGCGAGAGTGTGGGAATCGTGGTTTTCTTGTCCTGGCCCACACAGACCTGCAAGAAGTAATGAAACTGTCATGTCCCAAATTTTGCATTGGGTCACAATGGCCTAATCACATTTTCCATATTCATGAGAGTTTGTCAAATTGATGCTAAGAGTCAAATAATTGCCAAGGAGGAAAATTACTAGTTTCCTAGGTTGGGGGTGGAAGCTTTGGGATTTGGAATAAGGGGGATATTAATGATGTTTGAACATTAGAATGGCATAAATATTTTAAAAAGGATCTAAATAAATAAATATAAGGGAAAATCAAAGTGGAAATTGATCATGAAGACACATGGACGATGTGGAACCCACACAAGTTAGATTTTCTATGCCACGTGGCATCCTCCTCTTGTCATTTCGAATCCATAAGAAGCCCAAGATTCTTAGGATGAGTTGGAAGGTCAATATACTTGGCATGAATCAATTAAGGTCGAATTGGAGTGGAAGAGTAACTCCCATGGAAGAGGAAGAGGCATTTTGGAGCTAGTGAGACACTTGGACTAGATTCCCTAGCTCTATGACAACAATGATGAAGATGCTATGACACCTATGACACAAATAAGATCTGAAGGCTGACATCTCACATATATGACATGTCAGGGCTAAAAATAGCCTCCAAGAGGGTGCTCAAGTGAGTTAGGGCAGCCAAAGAGACACCAAGTCGAATTTGGAGAAGGAGGGAGCTAGAATTGTTGTACAAGTGGCATTATTTGGAATCTCTTCCCAACTTGAGTTGGCATGAAGCTCTTGCGAGGAATTCGACCCATGGAGGACCTTAGAAGTTTATAAAATACAATAAAAAAGAAGAATGGTATCTTTTTATCATTTGAGAATTTGCATTTGTGAAGAGAGAGAGCTAGTGGAAAACTAGTCTTCTTGCCTTAGCCAATAGATTCCCATCCAAGTTGGTGTGTGGAAAGGCCATTCAGGTCTTTCATGGAGCTTTAATGGAGTATTTTTTTACAGGTTGAAGCTACAGGGAAGCTCATGGTCATATCTATTTCAGCTTGCTTCTACAACCATTCTTCTATTTCTTGGCATATTCATGATCCTTGAGGAATTGCGCACTTGGTGAGCTATTGTACTCTTTGGGGGAGCTTCTCATGCCCCATTTATGTTGTATGAGTATGCATATACTATTTTATTCATAATAAGAAATTTATCAGGTCGAAAATACTGTTGGAATGATGTAAATCTGATGTTTAATGAACAAATGGTGCCATTTCCCCACTATCTTGATGTATAACAATGAAATATTGATGAATTCGAATGGAAGATAAATTCTCTGATGTATTTGTGATTAATGGACTGTTATTAATGAGCTTCACAAGTTTCATGTTCAGTACTTAAGCATTTAGATTCATCTTGTTCAGTTTTATACCATTTGAAGAAGAATTAATGCCATTTCCCCCAAGGTCGAAACTAGTGAAGTTGTAGCTGTTGGGAGAGAGTTATAATAGACCTCAAAAACTGAATAATGTTTCACATGAGACCATAATATTTTCCCTTAGACATCCTCTTCCTCTTTTCAGAAATTCGAGTGGGTTTGGAAGCATTTGGAGAGCCATATTCAACATTTACCCTGGGGGATTTGAACCCCAAATTGCTAGTAAAAACTCTCATTTTGGCCAGAAGTTTAAAGAAGTTTGTAGAAGTATTTTGATGGTCCTAAATCACCCATGAAAATAATAATCAAGTCCTAACATCATTCATGTACCTTCTCTAAATATTTGGGGGCATTTGGAGCTAATTGGAGACCTAGAGACCCATACTAGTCAAAGAGAAATTACTAGTAAAGTTCCAACATTGGCCAGTATTGAAAGAGGATTTGAAAAAGTATTTTAAAGGTCCAAAATCATCCCTGAAACACATATTTATTTTCTAACATCATCCATACACCTTATTATAATATTTGGGAGCAATTGGAGCAATTTGGAGACCAAGACATCAAAGCTAGTCAAAGGTCGAACTAGTGGAAAAATTGACTAGTCTTGTTCTGAAATTTATTCCCTTGCAAATTTAAGATCATAGATGGGTATATAAGTTGCTTATATGTTTCAAATTGGTGTTCATGTGTCCTATAACCCCTCATGACCTTCCTCAACAAATTCCAAATAAATTGGAGGTGTTTGGAATAAGTTGTGAAACATATACCTAGAGATGAAAGTTGGTGAATTGGAGCAGTTTGGGAAAATTTAATAAATCTGTAAATTAGGGACATTGCAGTGGTATCATAGCATGATCTTGGCACCCGATGTCGTCTGATATTCATGGGGAAAAGAATTCAGGGACCACCATTAGATATTGAAACCAAAAGTGTTTTGTTGAAGAGGAAAAAGTAGGAAAAGAAGAGCAATTTTTTGAGGAAACTATGACTAGGATGAAAATGGAACCTCAGATGATGGTGAGAAGCTTATGAAACTCATAAAACCATTTTTTGAAGACATTACAAGTGGTATCAGAGACATGAACAAACAGATGATGAAAGGTTCGAATTGATGGCTAGCCAGCTTGGGAGCAAAGGAGTAATAGGAGGAAGCATCAGTTCTCATTGTGAGGAAAAGAAGCCAATGGGTGAGCATATTATCTCAAGCACAGGACCCCCTAATAGAGCAAATGAATTTCAAAGAACACCAAGGCCTATTGCACAAAAATTTCTTGAGTCCAAAGAAAATATTAAAGCCCCAAATGATGTGGAAGAAATTCTACTCAAATGGAAAAATTTGAATGAAGATTGCAAAAACACTTTACCATTTGATCAATACCTCATTGTCTCAAACAAGCTCAAGATGAAAGAAGGTAGTAAGAATCCATTTCAAAATAGAGAATTGAATTATGCAATAAGTAAAACGCCACTTCCCACCTTTGATGGCTCATCTCAAAGTTATGCACATACTTGGGTACAAAATGCATCAGCTTGCTTGAAGGAGCAAAAGGAAGAGACACATTCTACCTTGGACATGAATCAAAGAGCATCTACTGATGGATGCTTAAACTATGAAGTAGTGCCTACTAATGGGTGCTCAAACCTCTATGTTGGTGACATAGAGACAACTTTTGAAAGTGTTGCTACAAGCAAAACTTCCATTAAGCATGAAAATGAAGACCTTGTAGCAGTTGAAGAATAAACAAGATCAACTTCCCCATCACCACTTGAGCTTCATGAAGTTGGTCCAAGTAAGAAGGAAGAAGATGAGGAGGTTCACTTACAAGAGCTTCATTTTCTTCAAGGGTCCTTGAATATGAATGAAAATAAGATCCAAGAGACCCTTAGCATGCTCCATGATACTCAAGCATTAGTGTCAAATTCTTGTTGAAAAGTTTCTTCATTGGAGGATCCATCCTTCCTTGAAGACATGGAGAAGATTCAAAGAGCAATGTGCAACAACCAAGGTAATTTCATGTATTTTCTTTTTGATAGGAAAAATTTGGTTGAGTTTAATGAATTATTACATGATGCATACTTGAAGAATAATGAGGATACTCATAAACTCAAAATTCGAAATGAGCAACTTCTTGAAAGGTTGCAATATACTTGTTCTCTCTCCTATGTTTCAAATTTCCATATGGTAGATTGCATGGAGGATTCTCATGACATGGTAGATCATGAGAAACATGGAAATTTGCATGTGCTTGATGTGTTTGAAGATGAGATTGATGAGATCCAAGCACTTGATGTGGTGGAAGAGGAAATTGAGTTTCCTCTTGGAAATGGTTACACATTTTTTGAAGAAGTTGATTCCACTACCTTGGAACCAACCTATGAGGAAAGCTCTGCACCTTTGAGGGAGGTGCATGATCCTACTATTATGGAACATTCACATGAGGACACTTCTGTACTTTCTGATCAATTGGGTGAGTTGGTCCATTCTCCTACATCCTACACTTCCATATTTTGCAGCATTCATCCTAATGAAGTATGGGTGAAAGGTTTATTTTTTATGGTGCCACATGAGGAGCATGAAACTCCTTGTCATGTCCCAAATTTGGAATTGGGTCACAATGGCCTAATCACATTAGCCATATTCATTAGATTTTGTAAAATTGATGTTGTTAAGGGTCAAATAATTGCCAAGGAGGAAAATTACTAGTTTCCTAGGTTTGGGGTGGAAGCTTTGGGATTTGGAATAAGGGGGATAATAAATCATGTTTAGACATTAGAAGGGTTCAAGTATTTAATAAATAGAGTGAATAAATAAATTCAAGAGAAATCCTAAGTGACAAATGGTTTTGGAGACATATGGAGGATGTGGGACCCACACTAGCTTGATTTTTCATAATACATGGTATCTCTCTTTTGCAAATTCGAATTAATGGGAATGTGAACACTCTTGGGTGATTTGGTAAGTCATAACACATGTCATTGAGCATCTTAGGTCGAATTGGGAAGGATTGGTAACCTCCATGGAAGATAAAGAGTCAAAGTGGAAGTTTGTGGACACTTGGGCTAGATTCCCTAGCCCCTATGACACCAATGATGGAGCATCTATGACAACTATGACAAATTGCAGACCTGACCTCTGACATCTGACCACTATGACATGTCAGCCCCAAAAATAGGCTCAAAGAAGGCGAATTTGGGAGTTGGAGAAGCCAAAGAGACTCAAAATCGAATTTGGGAGAAGATGGAAGGTTGGAATTAGGAGACAAGTGGCAAATGTGGAATATTTCCTAAATGGAAATCTATTGAATCTATTGAGAGGATTTCGACCCTTAGAAGACTAATGTTGGTTATAAAATATAGAAATGAAGTATGAGAATATCTTTTGATCATTTGTAGAATTTGCAATTGCATTTGTGAAGAGGGAGAGCTAGTGGATGACTAGTTTCTTGCCTTAGCCAATTTCGAGGGTGAAAGATTCCCATCCAAGTTGGTAATTGGAAAGGCCATTCAGACCTTTCATTTGGAGATTTAATGGAGTCTTTATTTGCAGGTGTAAGATACAGGTCAGCTTATGGTTTCTTCTACTGCAGCTCACTCATTCAACCATTTCCAGTTTTTATGGCATATTCTCGATCCTTGAGGGAGGGCGTTTTTTGTGAGCTATTGTACTCTTTGGGGAAGCTTTTAATGCCCCATTTATTTTGTAATATGAATTAAATACTCTGTTCTTAATCTCCAAAAATTTTCAGGTCGAAATTCCAAGTAGAAATGTATAAATCTCATTTTTAATGGAAGAACAATGCCATTTCCCCACTACCTTGTTGTGAGCCAATGTATTGATGATGATTTCGAATGAATGGATGATTCTCTGATATATTTGTGATCAATATACTTCCATGGATGTATTCTACAAGTTTCATGTACTATACTTGAGCATTTGAAGCATTTTTACTCATTTTAGTTGTATTGGGAGGTGAAATAGTGCCATTTCCCCAAGGGTCGAATTGGGGATTTTTGCAGTTGAATGGGAGAGGGTGAGAACAGTTGTAATAATCCATTAATGGTGCATATGAGACTTTAATAAAATACTTAACACATTACATACCTCTGTTCATAAATTTGAGTGGGTTTGGAGGCATTTGGGAAGCCATTTTCAGTACTTACCTCAGGGGGATTTGAACCCCAAATTACTAGTAAAATTGCATACTTGGTCCAGAATCTTAAGAGAGTTTGCAGAGGTATTTTAGTGACCATATGTCATCCCTAAACATCATATTCAAGTACTAATATCATTCATACATCTTCCTTGAATATTTGAAGGGATTTGGAGTCAATTTGAGACCTAGAGACCAATACTAGTCAAAGGGAAATCACTAGTAAAGTTACCTACATTGACAAGAATTGAAAGAGGATTTGAAGAAGTATTTTAAAGGTCCAAAGGAATCCCTGAAACACATATTTATGTTCTAATATCATTCATATACCTTCTCAGAATATTTGGGATCATTTGGGGCAAATTTGGGACCTAGAGATCAAAACTAGTCAAAGGTCTAACTAGGGGAAAAAATGAAAAATTGTCATTTTGATAAAATTCCTAACAAGGGACATTACAGTGGTATCATAGCATGGTCCTTGCACCTGTATATTAGGTACATACATTCAAGAATAATTTGCAGCCATGTCTTACTATTATGATGAATCCTATGAGTACAATTCTTATGAGGAATATGCAGATGCTTATGAGCAATATGAAGCAGAATGTGAATGGTATGAAGAAGAGGTGCCATCATGCAACACTTCTTACAATTTCAAGAGAAATGAAGATTATTCTTATGACTTTAAATCTGATGAATATGAGTGTGTCACACCAACCAAGGATAATTCTATGAGTGAGTTCCAAAGATGGAGAGCAAAATATAAAACCTTGCCCCAACAATATCAAAAATATCAAGAATATCTTGCTTTTAGCAAAAATACACAAAATGCCATGTCTTTTGAGTACTATGCTGAACATGTTTTTGAAAATAGGCCCAAAAATGAAGATGTGGAGTTAGTGAAGAAAGGTTTATGCCCTTCTTGTAAAAACCCTTGGAGCGAGTATCATATATGTGTGCATGAAATGATGTCCTCCTTGAGGAGAGCTTTTGAGATTTATTCAAGAAGAGATTCCAAATATATTGATCCTAAGGAAAACAAGGGGAAAAATGCATCAGCTTGCTTTAAGGAGCAAAAGGAAGAGACATCACAAGAGCATGAAGAAGATTCTATTGAAAATATGGAAGATCATTTCGAGACACCTTCTAGCTTAGACATGAACCAAAGAGCATCTACTGATGGATGCTTAAACTATGAAGGAGTACATACTGATGGGTGCTCACACCTCTATGTTGGTGACATAGAGATCACTTTTGAAAGTGTTTCTACAAGTACAAGTTTCATTAAGCATGATAATGAAGACCTTGTAGCAGTTGAAGAAGAACCAAAATCAACTTCCCCATCACCACTTGAGCTTCATGAAGTTGGTCCAAGCAAAATTGAAGAAGATGAGGAGGTTCATTTGCAAGAGCCTCATTTTCTTGAAGGGTCCTTAAAGATGAATGAAAATAAGATCCAAGAGTCCCTCAGCATTCTCCATGACACTCCAGCATTGGTGTCAAATTCTTGTTGGAGAGCTACTTCATTGGAGGAAACATCCTTCCTTGAAGACATGGAGAAGATCCAAAGAGCAATGTGCCACATCAAAGGTAATTTCATGTCTTTGCTTTTTGATAGAAACCATTTGTTTGAGCTTAATGAATTGTTACATGATGCATACTTGAAGAATAATGAGGATATTCATAAGCTCACAATTCAAAATGAGCAACTTCTTGAAAAGTTGCAAGATACTTGTTTTTCCTCCTATGTTTCAGATTGTCAAATGGTAGATTGTTTGGGGGATTCTCATGACATGGTGGATCATGAGAAATGTGGGAATTTGAATGTGCTTAATGTGTTTGAAGATGAACTTGAAGAGATCCAAACACTTGATGTGGTGGAAGAGGAACTTGAATTGTCTCTTGATGAAGCTTATGCAATTTTTAAAGAAGAGCATGATTCCTCTACATTGGAACCAATCTATGACAAAGGTTTCCCACTTTTGAAGGAGCTTCATGATACTACCCACATGGATCCTTCCCATGATGAAACTCCTGAACTTTTTGATCATTTGGGTGAGTTAGTACATTCTCCTACATCCTACAATTCCATGTTTTGCAGTATTAGTCTCAATGAAGTATGGGTGAAAGGGTTCTTTTTTATGGTGCCACATGAGGAGTATGGAACTCCTAGATTTAAATTTTATGATGACATGGTTGGAGCACATTCTTATTCACATTTGCAGCATCATAATTTGTCACTTTATGATGATTCACATCTACATGGATGCACCTATGATATGGATTTGAGTCACTTGAAGACTCATGGTTTTTCTTGCTCAACACTGGGTTCATTTGATGTTAGAGGAACTTCATCCAACACTTGGATGAATAGATTTATGATGGGAGAACATTTTTGTTGGAAGCCACATACTTTGTTACATCTTTATGATTCTCACATTCATGGATGTATGGGTGAGACTTCTTTGAGTCATTTGCAGTCTCCTTGTTTTTTCTGCTCATTATTTGGTTCAGATTTTAGTGGAGATTCTTCATTCACTTCTTGGATGAAAGAATACATGGTTGAATATTTTGATGCATATCACATCCTTTTGGAGCAGCATTATAGGACATGGGATCCTCACCTATGTCATTGGAGCAGATTTGATTGGTCACTTGAAGCTTGTATGCACTTGGAAAATCGTGGTCTACTTGCTTGGAGGTACAAGCACTTTCATGATTCTTTGATGAAGCACCTCCTTGATGTACATTTTCCTTATGTAGTTATGTACTTTGATGATATATATTTTGTACTCATGATGTTTGGAAGAATGCATACAAGAGAATGGGATCCAGGAATCATCTTATTTGATGGTATGGGTTGGAGAGCACTCTTCATTGTTGGGGTGCAATACAAGCAATGGGACCCTGGAATAATTTTTATCTCATTGGTTTCAATTTTTGGGGGGAAACAAGAAGTATGGGAGATGGATTTCCCACTTAATAAAGTGATTTTTATCAGAGTAGTGCAGCAGCAAGCATGGTGGTTCCTCTCTAAAATCTTCATGGAAACTCAAAGACTCAAGATTTGGCAATTCAATGGCAACTTCAAAGAATTATACAGAAAGCAGGTTCTTCAACACCCATGTTTGAAATTGCTTGAGGACAAGCAATATTGGGAAGGGAGGATTTGTCATGTCCCAAATTTGGAATTGGGTCACAATGGCCTAATCACATTAGCCATATTCATTAGATTTTGTAAAATTGATGTTAAGGGTCAAATAATTGCCAAGGAGGAAAATTACTAGTTTCCTAGGTTTGGGGTGGAAGCTTTGGGATTTGGAATAAGGAGGATAATAAATGATGTTTAGACATTAGAAGGGTTCAAGTATTTAATAAATAGAGTGAATAAAGAAATTCAAGAGAAATCATAAGTGACAAATGGTTTTGGAGACATATGGAGGATGTGGGACCCACACTAGCTTGATTTTTCATAATACATGGTATCTCTCTTTTGCAAATTCGAATTAATGGGAATGTGAACACTCTTGGGTGAGTTGGTAAGTCATAACACATGTCATTGAGCATCTTAGGTCGAATTGGGAAAGATTGGTAACCTCCATGGAAGATAAAGAGTCAAAGTGGAAGTTTGTGGACACTTGGGCTAGATTCCCTATCCCCTATGACACCAATGATGGAACATCTATGACAACTATGACAAATTGCAGACCTGACCTCTGACATCTTACCACTATGACATGTCAGCCCCAAAAATAGGCTCAAATAAGGCGAATTTGGGAGTTGGAGAAGCCAAAGAGACTCAAAATCGAATTTGGGAGAAGATGGAAGGTTGGAACTAGGAGACAAGTGGCAAATGTGGAATATTTCCTAAATGGAAATCTATTGAATCTATTGAGAGGATTTCAACCCTTAGAAGGCTAATGTTGGTTATAAAATGTAGAAATGAAGTATGATAATAGCTTTTGATCATTTGTAGTATTTTCAATTGCATTTGTGAAGAGGGAGAGCTAGTGGATGACTAGTTTCTTGCCTTAGCCAATTTCGAGGGTGAAAGATTCCCATCCAAGTTGGTAATTGGAAAGGCCATTCAGACCTTTCATTTGGAGATTTAATGGAGTCTTTATTTGCAGGTGTAAGATACAGGTCATCTCATGGTTTCTTCTATTGCAGCTCACTCCTTCAACCATTTCCAGTTTTGATGGCATATTCTCGATCCTTGAGGGAGGGCATTTTTGGTGAGCTATTGTACTCTTTGGGGAAGCTTTTAATGCCCCATTGCTTTTGTAATATGAATTAAATACTCTTTTCTTCATCTCCAAAAAGTTTCAAGTCGAAATTCCAAGTAGAAATATATAAATCTCATTTTTAATGGAAGAACAATGCCATTTCCCCACTACCTTGTTGTGAGCCAATGTATTGATGATGATTTCGAATGAATGGATGATTCTCTGATATATTTGTGATCAATATACTTCCATGGATGTCTTATACAAGTTTCATGTACTTTACTTGAGCATTTGAAGCATTTTTACTCAATTTAGTTGTATTGGGAGGTGAAATAGTGCCATTTCCCCAAGGGTCGAATTAGGGATTTTTGCAGTTGAATGGGAGAGGGTGAGAACAGTTGTAATAATCCATTAATGGTGCATATGAGACTTTAATAAAATAATTAACACATTACATACCTCTTTTCATAAATTTGAGTGGGTTTGGAGGCATTTGGGAAGCCATTTTCAGTACTTACCTCAGGGGGATTTGAACCCCAAATTACTAGTAAAATTGCATACTTGGTCCAGAATCTTAAGAGAGTTTTCAGAGGTATTTTGGTGACCATATGTCATTCCTAAACATCATATTCAAGTACTAATATCATTCATACATCTTCCTTGAATATTTGAAGGGATTTGGAGTCAATTTGAGACCTAAAGACCAATACTAGTCAAAGGGAAATCACTAGTAAAGTTACCCACATTGACCAGAATTGAAAGAGGATTTGAAGAAGTATTTTAAAGGTCCAAAGGAATCCATGAAACACATATTTATGTTCTAATATCATTCATATACCTTCTCAGAATATTTGGGATCATTTGGGGCAAATTTGTGACCTAGAGATCAAAACTAGTCAAAGGTCTAACTAGGGAAAAAAGTGAAAAATTGCCATTTTGATAAAATTCCTAACAAGGGACATTACACTCCTATCTCTCCTTTATATGATGACATTATTGGAGCCACTTATTATTTACATTTGCAGCAGCATTCCTTGTTACCTTATGATGAAACACATCTACATGGATGCAATTATGATGTTCACTTGAGTCTCTTGAAGACTCATGATTTTCCTTGCTCCTTTCTTAGCTCAATTTATATGGGAGGAACTTCATCCACCACTTGGGTGAAGAGATATATGAATGGAGCAAATTATTATTGGCAGCAGCATCCTTTTTTATTTCTCGATAATACACATGTTCATAGATGCACAAATTCTACTTGTGTGAGCCCCTTGAAGGCTTATTGTTTTCCTTGTTCCCTACTTGGTTCAGATTTTAGTGGAGGTTCTTCATTCATTTATTGGATGAAAGAACACATGGTTGATTATTTTGATGCATCTTACATCCTTTTGGAGCAACATTATAGGACATGGGATCCTCACCTATGTCATTGGATCATATTTGGGTGGTCACTCGAAGCTTGTATGCACTTGGCAAATGGTGGTCTACTCACTTGGAGGTATAAGCACTTTCATGATTCTTTGTTGAGCCACCTCCTTGATGTACATTTTCATTATGTTGTTATGTACTTTGATGATATATATTTTGTACTCATGATGTTTGGAAGAATGCATACAAGAAAATGGGATCCAAGAATTCTCTTACCTGATGGTATGAGTTGGAGAGCATTCCTAATTGTTGGAGTGCAATACAAGCAATGGGACCCTGAGATAATTTTTAGTCTCATTGACTTCAAATGTTTTGGGAAACAAGCAGTATGGGAGCTGGATTCCCCACTTAATAAAGTAATTTTTATTAAAGTAGTGCAGCAACAAGCATGGCGGTTCCTCTCTAAAATCTTCATGGAATCTCAAAGACTCAAGGTTGGGCAATTCAGTGGCAACTCCAAAGAATTATACAAAAAGCAGGTTCTTCAACACCCATGTTTGAAATTGCTTGACGAAAAGCAATATTGTGAAGGGAGGATTTGTCATGTCCCAAATTTTGCATTGGGTCACAATGGCCTAATCACATTTTCTGGATTCATGAGAGTTTGTCAAATTTATGCTAAGGGTCAAATAATTGCCAAGGAGGAAAATTACTAGTTTCCTAGGTTGGGGGTGGAAGCTTTGGGATTTGGAATAAGGGGGATAATAAATGATGTTTGAACATTAGAATGGCATAAATATTTAATAAAGGAGCCAAATAAATAAATACAAGGGAAAATCAAAGTGGCAATTGATCATGAAGACACATGAAGGATGTGGGACCCACACAAGCAAGATTTTCTATGCCACATGGCATCCTCCTCTTGTCATTTCGAATCCATAAGAAGCACAAGCTTCTTGGGATGAGTTCAATTAAGGTCGAATTGGAGTGGAAGAGGAAGAGGCATTTTGGAGCTAGTGAGACACTTGGACTAGATTCCCTAGCTCTATGACAAAAATGATAAAGATGCTATGACACCTATGACACAAATCGGATCTGAAGGCTGACATCTGACATATATGACATTTCAGGGATAAATATAGCCTCCAAGAGGGCGCTCAAGTGAGTTAGGGAAGCTAAAGAGACACCAAGTCGAATTTGGAGAAGGAGGGAACTAGAATTGTTGTACAAGTGGCATTCTTTGGAATCTCTTCACAACTTGAGTTGGCATGAAGCTCTTAGGAGGAATTCGACCCATGGAGGACCTTAGAAGTTTATAAAATATACTAGCAAAGAAGAATGGTAGCTTTTGATCATTTGAGAATTTGCATTTGTGAAGAGAGAGAGCTAGTGGAAAACTAGTCTTCTTGCCTTAGCCAATTTCGAGGGTGAAAGATTCCCATCCAAGTTGGTGTGTGGAAAGGCCATTCAGGTCTTTCATGGATCTTTAATGGAGTCTTTTGTTACAGGTTGAAGCTACAGGGCATCTCATGGTCACATATCTTTCATCTTGCTTCTACAACCATTCTTTTATTTCTTGGCATATTCATGATCCTTGAGGAATTGCGCACTTGGTGAGCTATTGTACTCTTTAGGGGAGCTTCTCATGCCCCGTTTCTATTGTAATAGGATGCCTATACTTTGTTCTTCATATTCAGAAATTTATCAGGTCGAAAATACAGTTGGAATGATGTAAATATGATGTTTAATGAACAAATGGTGCCATTTCCCCACTATCTTGATGTATAACAATGAAATATTGATGAATTTGAATGGAAGATAAATTCTCTGATGTATTTTTTATTAATGAGCTTCACAAGTTTCATGTTCAGTACTTAAGAATTTGGAGTCATCTTGTTCAGTTTTATACCATTTGAAGAAGAATTAATGTCATTTCCCCCAAGGTCGAAACTAGTGAAGTTGTAGCTGTAGGGAGAGAGTTATAACAGACCTCAAAAAATGAATAATGATGCACATGCGACCATAATATTTTCCCATATTCATCCTATGCCTTTTTTCATAAATTCGAGTGGGTTTGGAAGCATTTGGAGAGCCATATTCAGCATTTACCCTGGGGGGATTTGAACCCCACATTGCTAGTAAAAACTCTCATCTTGGCCAGAAGTTTAAAGAAGTTTGCAGAAGTCCTTTGATGGTCCTAAATCACCCCTGAACATCATAATAAATTTCTAACATCATTCATATACCTTCTCTGAATATTTGGGGGCATTTGGAGCTAATTGGAGACCTAGAGACTAATACTAGTCAAAGAGAAACTACTAGTGAAGTTCCCTACATTGGCCAGTATTGAAAGAGGATTTGCAGAAGTATTTTAAAGGTCCAAAAGCATCCCTGAAACACTTATTTATGTTCTAACATCATCCATACACCTTATCAGAATATTTGGGAGCAATTGGAGCAATTTGGAGACCAAGACATCAAAGCTAGTCAAAGGTCGAACTGGTGGAAAATTTGACTAGTCTTGTCCCGAAATTTATTCCTTTGCAAATTTAAGATCATTGATGGGTATATCAGTTGCTGATATGTTTCATATTGGTGTTAATGTGTCCTATAACCGCTCATGACCTTCCTCAACAAATTCCAAAGCAATTGGAGGTGTTTCGAATAAGTTGTGAAACATATACCTAGAGATGAAAGTTGGTGAATTAGAGCAGTTTGGGAAAATTTAATAAATATTTAAATTAGGGCATTACAGAAACTCAATTCCCTTGCTCGATTTGTTTTTTATGTCCCCGGTTGAAAATTTTCAAGTCACAAGTCTCCTTGAATGATTGAAGAAGCGAGATGAAACTCGCAATAAGTCAATAACCGAGGCTCAGATGGACAAACCATCAGTTTCATTGGAATCGTGACATCGAAGTACCGCAAGGAACACCCCTCTCTAGTGAGTTGATGGAACAAACGTTTTCTTTTTTGATAGTTTTCACAACTAAGGTTTTTCTAAGTAACATGCAATAAAAATTTTGCATTATAGGCTAAGATTTTGAAAAGTGTGTCGAGTGAGGTTGTGGGAATCATGGTCATCTCGCCCTAGACCAAACACACCTGCAGTAGGTAACGAAACTCAATTATGTCCCTCGGTTTGTTTTGTATGCCCTCTATTGAAATTTGCCAAGTGTCTCTGAATGGCTTTGAGGAGCGATTTGAAACTTGCCATAACTCAGTAACTGGGGCTCGGATGGACAAACCGTCAATTCCATTGGAATCGTGACATCGTAGTACCACTTGGTACACACCTCTTGAGTGACTTCATAGACCAAACACTGTCTATTTTAACGATTTTCTCAACTAGGTCTTTCATAAGTAATATGCAATGCAATTTCTGCATTATAGGCTAAGATTTTGAAAAATGTGTCAAGTGAGGGTGTGGGAATCGTGGTCATCTTTCCCTAGCCCAAACACACTTCTAAGAGGTAATGAAACTCAACTGTGTTGCTCGATTTGTTTTTTTATGCCCACGGTTGAAATTTTCCAAGTGTCCCTAAATGGCTTTGGCAAGTGAGACGAAACTCTCCATAACTCGATAACCAGGGCTCGGATGGACAAACCGTCAGTTTCATTGGAATCGTGATGTCGGATTACAACTAGGAACACCCCTCTCCGGTGAATTCATGGACCGAATGTTTTCTATTTTAACGGTTTTCGCAACTAGGGTTTTGCTAAGTAATATGCAATGCAATTTCTGCATTATAGGATAAGATTTTGAAATTTTTGCCAAGCGAGGGCGTGGGCATCGTGATCATCTCACCCTATCCTAAACACACCTGCAGGAGGAAATGGAACTCAATTATGTTGCTCGGTTTGTTTTCTATGCCCCCGTTGAAATTTTCTAACTGCCCCTGAATGACTTTGGTAAGGGAGTTGAAACTCGCCATAAGTCAAAAACCGGGGCTTGGACGGAAAAACCGTCAATTTCGTTGGAATCATGACATCAGAGTACCACTAGGGACACCCGTCTTCAGTCACTTGATGGACCGAACGCTGTTTTTTTACGTTTTTCACAACTAGGGTTTTGTGAAGTAACATGCAATGCAATTTTTGCATTATAGGCTAAGATTTTGGAAAAGGTGTCAAGCGAGGGTGTTGGCATCGTGGTCATCTTGACCTATCTCAAACACCCCTGCAGAAGGTAACAAAACTCAGTTATATTGCTCGGCTTGTTTTTTATGCACACGGTTGAAATTTTCCAAGTGTCCATGAATGGCTTTGGGAAGCTCTTCATAACTCTGTAACCAGGGATTGGATGGACAAGCCATCAGTTTCATTGGAATCGTGATATCGGATTATAACTAGGGACACCCCTCTCCAGTGAATTCATGGACCGAATGTTTTCTATCTTGACAGTTTTCGCAACTAGGGTTTTGTTAAGTACCATGCAATGCAATTTCTGCATTATAGGCTAAGATTTTGAAAAAATTTCCAAGCAAGGGTCTGGGCATTGTGGTCATGTTACCCTATACTAAACACTCATGCAGGAGGTAACGGAACTCAATTATGTTGCTCGGTTTTTTTTTTATGACCCCGGTTGAAATTTGCCAATTGTCCCTGAATGGCTTTAGTAAGTGAGTTGAAATTTTCCATAAGTAAAAACCGGGGCTTGGACGGACAAACCATCAATTCTATTGCAATCATGACATCGGAGTACCACTAAGGACACCCATTTCAAGTGACTTGATGGACTGAACATTGTCTTTTTTTATGGTTTTAGCAACTAGGGTTTTGCAAAGTAACATGCAATGCAATTTCTGCATTATAGGCCAAGATTTTGAAAAATGTGTCGATCAAGGGTGTGGGCACTGCAGTCATCTCGCTCTATCCCAAACACACATACAGGAGGTAACAGAACTCAATTTCGTTGCTCGGTTTTTTTTATGCCCCTTGTTGAAATTTGCCAAGTGTCCCTGAATGGCTTTGGGAAGCAAGTTGAAACTCGCCATAACTTAGTAACCAAGGCTCGGATGGACAAACTATCAGTTCCACTGGAACTGTGACATCGGAGTACTACTAGGGACTGCTCTCTCCAGTGACTTCATTGACCGAATGTTGTCTATTTTAAAGATTTTTGCAACTAGGGTTTTGCTAAGTAACATAAAATGCAATTTCTACATTATAGGCTAAGATTTTGAAAAAAATTCCAAGCGAGGGTGTGGGCATCATAGTCATCTCGCCTAAGCCCAAACACACCTGCAAGAGGTAATGAAACTCAATTTCGTTGCTCAGTTTGTTTTTTATGCCCCTGTTGAAATTTGCTAAGTGTCCCTGAATGGCTTTGGGACGCGAGATGAAACTCATCATAAGTCTATAATTGGGGCTTGGATGGACAAACCGTCAATTCCGCTGGATCGACACCCCTCTCCAATGACTTCATGGACCGAACGTTGTCTGTTTTGACGGTTTTCGCAACTAGGGTTTTCCTAAGTAACATGCAATGCAATTTCTGCGTTAGAGGCTAAGATTTTGAAAAATGTGTCGAGCGAGGGTGTGGGAACCATACCTTGCAGCATGACATATGTTCTTTAGACTGGACATCTCACTTGTATTGGCTTGTTAGGATTATGTATATTGCTTATAAGGGTTTGTGCCCACATAGTATTATTTACCTCCCTAACCTCTCATATAAATAAAGTAGAGAGAGACTGTGATTCTTGTCACTGACGTTTTCTCTTGTGATGAAGATAATATTGAAAATTGTGTACATGAGTGCAAGAGCATTCCTCTACCAATCCAAGATACAAATAATAGCAAACCAACAACCAAACCTCACTAATATACTCCACAAAATTAGAAACAAGGATAATTTAAGGGATTCAAGAAACATGTCACATTGCCAATCCAGTAGCTTTTATAAGAACTTGGTTAGGGTAATGGACAGGACAACTATGAGTATTTGGTCGTTGGCATTGTGTGTGATTTATCTTGTTCTCGGAGGAAGGTTCCTGTCTTGATTTCCCAACAACAGTCGTCTTATCAACACCAAGAAAGCACATGAATATTCCACTAACCCCAAGCAGAAAAAGTGTAAATGGCTAATTAAGAAGTGTACAAGGCCATACAGTCTAGAATATTGTTGTGGGAGTGTCATTGAAGGAAACTCTTGCTAAGCCGAAGTTACAACAGCCTAATATGGCTCAATTGCCAATGACTCTTCAAATCAAGCATATGGTGGCAAGTGTCTTTAAACTTGCCCTTTTTTCAATTTATCTGTCTTAAAGAATGTCAATTTAAATAAAGGATAGTACTTAATGGATGCCAATTTTTCTTTTGTAAAATGCAACAATGCTCACAATTTTTATCAACATTGCCGCACCACAAGTAGAAGAAGTGTAATTCTCAATATTTATGTGCACGAATATACAATCTCAAGCTAGCAGAAATTGGAAGCAGATGCATTGTGCAAGCAACTACAATCCTACAGTCAAAAGATCCAGAACAGAAGAATTATGATCCCGGCACACTAGTCATCTTATAACAAAGAGATCATAAGTTATTGGTTGACATCATGGAAAATATTGCAACATATAACTGGGTGATGTATTGGTTGGCAGGTGTAGTACGATGGTAATATTCAAAACCTGAGTCGTTCAATACTACAACTGGTCAAGTTTTATCCTCATGCATGGCTTTGACCATTGATGTCCTTGTCAGAGAAAATTTAGTGTCTTTGTAATATCTCATTGTTGTCAACCTGCTAGATGTTGCTTTTCCCTTGTACATTGTTTTTTGTGAACTATGATGTTATTCGTTCTCTTTACTTTTTTTATGATATAAAAGAAATAATAAATGTCTAGAAAATTTAAATTGTATACACCTTACACCTTTAATGGTGTCTCTCAAACATACATTCACTGGGAGTCATGAACTACGCTAAGAGTGACCTTCCCTGAACTACAGATATTCACAGGCCATGCTGAGAGTCATTTTAACATGCTGTGATGTCAAGTAGGGAAACCAATGTACATGCACAATGGTAACAGACACACAGGAGTGGAAAGAATGGAATGCATTGTGTTAAACTATGGTAAGATACACAACAATAGGCCATCCTAAGATAAGTTGTCAATATATCAACTCCTGGTATATTAATTATTGTCCTACAAGCCTGTTATTGTGGTTTATCTATCTAACATTAATAACATTACTTTTGGTCAGATGATAGTCACATAACACCATTAGTTAGCACGCCATTATTAACATCCATGTGGCACATGCTAGCATTTACAGTAAATGTTGGAGCTCATTATTTGCTCCTCTGACAGAATTGGTGGCAGCTAGGGCACAAGGTACTCACTGTTAAATGTAAAAAATGTAGGGTATTTTTGAACTTTTGCCACAAGTGCAAGTGGATGAGGGATGCTCAGATTTGTAACCCAAATATCAGTCCTCAAACTGATGGTATTTGAAAGGATTTATCTCATCCCTAGGCACACTCAAGAACAGTTCTAAGCAGTAGAGAAACTAACAACATTTGCAAGTAGGAGCAGTTTGCAGGCCATTGACCAAATTTTTGAGCAAGTAAAGGAGGCAGCCCTCACATTCCTTGAGAGGGAACCCTGTCTCACACTTTCCAGCATTTATGATGACATAATTTCTGGAAAGATATGGCAATGGTTGGTAAAGCATCTTTTCATTTATTAGTTGAACCATATTCTTGGTGAGAAGAAAATGCTCGATTCTCAACCAATTTATTCTTCCTTGACTAAATATTCCTAGAAGTTTACCTCATACTGTTGTAGAAAATACACCAAGTAATTCTAGAAAATTCAGCCAAGCTCTTGATCTTCGTGATACCTTCTTGCTGGGAAAAATTTGAATGACGACAAACTCAATCTGCACTTGCACAAGACCAATTTCAAATCCGTATTCAGCTCAACAACCCACATCTAGATATAATCAATCCATACTCTATGATGCCTGGAGCTCCATCTTCCCAAATGGGTATCTACTAGCACAGCCACATAACTTGTGGCCGATGAACACCGATAGGTCACAAGTTAAGTGCCATGAACAAGTTATCTATTACTTGTTCTATATGCTTAGTTGTAATGACCTGTTGTCTATGCCTCATCTACCTGTTACTTTCTTTACTTAAATGGGTTGTTTGTCACTACATGTTGTCCATGCATGAGCTACGAGTTATCCATGCATCAACTACCAGTTATTTTTTATATTTCTTTTTTTCTATATAATTGTTTATTTCAAATTTCGGACGATGACCATAAAATCAATCTGGACAGTACACTTACCCCATCCTCATTTAATCTAGGAAAAGCATAGATGGTAGTACACCCCAAATTCTAAGATATAAAATCCTATCAGTGATTCAGTACAATTATTTGCGAATGTTTGGGCGAACGGTGTACCAGAATTCATCAATTCCAGGGTGGTTGTGCAACTGCACTTGTCTGAAAGGCACTATGTAAAGGAGCAACGCTTGATTCCTGATAAACAATCGGGTAAGACCTCTTACTTTTTAAATGTTGTGGATTTTAATTAAATGTTTTGTTTATTAATTGGGGGAAGAATCTATGACCCCAAAGAGGTTGAAGTTCAGTCAAGGCCAGTGTCCACCTGTAAAATGCTTGGGTGTTACACTTTTTGATGCAGGAGCATCATGTAAAAGTTGTAATTTTCCTAAGTTTTCAATAGGTTCTAGTCTCTAGAGGATCCTAGAAAGTCCACGTAGGGGGGGTTTGTTTTGCCATATAATGTAACAGATTTTCCATTCTAGCATAAAGTTAGAGAAGTTGAGAAATTATAGGGACATCAGGGATTTGTTATCTAAACTTGGAGGATACTAATCTTCCTTTGTGATTTGAATTAATCACCGGTTTATCATATTCATAAATTTGTTGAGTAGAGAATAAGGAGAGGAGGTTAGAGAGAGAAATTAAAAAAAATGGCCAAGGCCTTGACGCCAAGAATGAGAAATCAAGCCAGAGAAATGATATGTATTAATCTGTTGATGATTAATTGAATGTATGAGGGATTGACAGGAAACTCCTGTAGGTTAATAGAATTTGCTTTGTCATGTATTCTATAGTGATTTTGAATGAAATATACTCTGTTTTTGTGCAAGGGAAAAAGAGCAGCTCTCTTTCAGCGTGGGGGTTTAAATTTCACGTCTTATTTGATAGTATTTAGTATGGGTTCTCTGAAATTTTCTTGTGTAAATGATTGAGTGCAAACTTCAGCGATCTACTTAGTTTCAGATTCAGTTCATTTTATGGGAAATAACATATTCATCTTCAGCATCATTTATGAACTTTTTTCTCTGTTCCAGTGATTGAACATAATTTGTGTGCTCTGTTAATGATATTTCCAGCAATCAGGTTAATTAAATTTATGGTGATTTGCAACAGTCAAAAAGGGAATTTATACGTTGTGTTCTAGTAATCAAGTGTAAACTCAGGCGTATAATAGTGAACACTGTCAATCAACTGATGTAGAACGAAGAACAGCAAACTGATCTTGTGCAAGAAGAGGGAATTGGATTGCATAGAAGTGTGCTCTGCTTCTAATTTACTGCTATGATAAGTTGATCCACCATTAGAGTAAATCAATCCATCACTTGAGAAGCTGTAATGTGCACACTCAAATCTTTAATGTAATGATTGAGTTGGAATGTATGTGCAGCGTTGGATAGACCATTGAGAACGTGATAACATCAGGTGATTGAGAGGATTGTTCTAAATCTGAAGCGAAGATATCTAGTAATGTTTCCAATACTTTGTTTTTTCCATTTATATGAATGCACTCTTCTACTCAATGATGTCGATCCCTGAAGGTACTGTTGGGGTTTGACTGATAATACAATTTGACTGAGAAAGTATATGACATGAAAAAAAAATCCCGTGTGCATAGATAAAGGTCACAATCCCTTAGTAGGGCAAATGAAATATGGTTGCGTTCTAGCCGAGTGACAATTTTTAAATTGTGTCGAGTTGTTGACGAGACCTGAGAAATATATTCATTATTAAACCTGAAATCGATGAGATGCAGCTGATCCGATTTGATTGTTGTAAAGGTTGGAGAATTGCAGCCTTGAATTTGACAAGGGGATAGATTGCAGGAGAACAATCTTGTAGTTGTAAAAGTGTTTTGTCATCGGTCACAGCAACCACATTGGTGATTGGATGATGATTGATTGATTGATTGAATTGATCTGGTAGCAAACCTTTGATTCCTGTAATGCTTATTGGTTTCCTTTAATATAGATTCATTCTCTTAATTTGCAAGTTGCTATCAGTTAATTATTTGAGAATGCAAGTGTGCTCCATATTTGGGTTTTTTTTCCACACAGTCCTGTTACATATGTCAACAATTAAAGTCTTAGATCTGCTAGCATTTAGTAATGCTATTGTTGATATTTGATAGCATTTGGTGTCGAGTATTGGGTGCATTCTTTTGTGGATGTTTTAGGTTATTGGAATATTAAAACTAACAAGTTTGGATTGAGCTCAGTCATAGATTCAGATTGTAAATGAGAAAGGTTTGGATTGAGATTAGCCTCCCACGCACATCTAAATTTTTAATACTATTTTTATTGTGTTTCCGAGCAATGCATCTGCCATTATTCCTCAAATATTCCTCCCAAATTATGGCCAATTTATGGACTGCGAACTTTGAGTTTGAAATAAAGTTAATACTAATAATAAAAGATAAATCTAACATCAAACTATCATAACATTTCCACAATAGATAATGAAAAGAAATTTCATTGGAGTCTTCTGTAATTCAATTTCAAAAAAAGGTAATTCAATTTCCAAAAAATAATGTTACCTGGAGCGCTACTTTCCGCTACTCAGCAATCTCCCTATCAATAGAGTCCATATCGGCTCCAACAGGCTTGGTGGAGGGTTAGCCAACTTTGCGAGGTCCCGAAGAAGCCTCTTTCTCCATGGCGCTCATGGTTGACAAATGAAACCTTGTTCAAAACCCTGTGTGTCTCGAAACATCTTTTAAAAATGTAGTAATGGCTTTCAAATGGAGAACTTATTAAAATATGTGAAAAAAATGCAATTCTTGTGTGGTTAGGAGGGATCCGCAAACAAATTGTGAGCAGGAAATACGGTATGGCTTGAAAGCGATTTGCAAGAAAATTATGAGCATGAAATACAGAAAAGGAAACATAGGAATGCTTCAAATTAGAGTTTTCGCTTTGTCTTTACATGTGAAGCGATTCCATAAATATTATTTAAAAAGTCTAAGGTTTTATTTATTTATTCTAAGATTTTAAAAAGTATAAGGTTTAGTGTTATGTGTATTAAGAATCTAGAGATTTAGTTTATTGGGTTTAATTTTATTTTTTAATATAAAAAAAAAATTACACCTCGAAAAATTGTATCATCTCAATGCTTAATATATTTGGGATTAAGATGTTTTTATTATGAGTCGACATGGAGTTTTTTAATTTTTTTTATTTAATTTTTGATAAGTTATGAGTCCGCATGGAAACGTAATGTGACAAATGTGACAACATCTCCTCATATTGGGTTGGAAGCATCGAGAGTAACAAGCGTGACAACATCTCCTCGTTTTGGGTTGGAAGCACCTCGCTACTCTCAATGCAACAAATCTCAACATTGCAGGTGAAGCAAAAGCATATAATTGTATGTTTCTTGTAGCATTGATCTTTTAACTGTTAAAAGGCCAAAGGCTAGAAGAATGGCCACTATTTTTGGCAAATGTTTTTCCATAAGAACTACAAAGGGTACCACCTACGACAAATGTAGGTTTCTCTAAACATTTGTTTCCAAAAGCAAAACGTGTATGCGGTGTTAGAAAAAACACCATATATATAAGACAAAAAATTCTACTAGATTAAAAACTAAGCATAGATTTACTTCTCCTTGCAATCTATGTAAGAGGAACCAACATATCTGATTGGGACCCTAGATAAGTAGATATAATATTTCTTTTAAGAAGATGGAGCTTAGCACATACAAATTTTTGGACATATAAAAAAAGCAATGATGAACTGAGAGAGGGACATGGTTGGTTACTTAGCAATGGTGGTGCTGGCTTAATGAAGGAATAAACCGTTATATTGAGCAACATCGATGTAGGAATCATAGTTTTGCATGTCAGTGCTAACAACAAGCAAACATCCGGACTATGCAACCTGCCTTCATAATTATGCAAGCTAACAATGTGGTTGTGTTAGATGAAAAGCTATCATATGAAGGCTAACACCCGTTAGTTTTCATTCACTATGGAATTTTGTTAGAAGGAAAGCTAACCTGAGTTAAATTCCCTTCATGGTGCAATGTCTTTGATGACAATGTGGTTGTTTTAGACGGAAAGCTAAAATATGAAGGCTAGCACGCATTAGATTTCATTCACTGTGCAATGTTGTTAGAATGAAAGCTAACCCGAGTTGGATTTCCTTCATGGTGGAATGTATTTGATGGCAATGTGGTTGTGTTAGATGAAAATATATCATATGAAGGCTAACACGCGTTAGATTTATTTCACCGTGTAATGTTATTAGAAGGAAAGCTAACCTAAGTTAGATTCCCTTCATGGTGCAATGTCTTTGATGACAATGTGGTTGTTTTAGATGGAAAGCTAACAGATGAAGGCTAGCACGCATTAGCTTTCATTCACCATGCAATGTTGTTAGAATGAAAGCTAACCCGAGTTGTATTTCCTTCATGGTGGAATGTATTTGATGGCAATGTGGTTGTGTTAGATGAAAATATATCATATGAAGGCTAAAACGCGTTAGCTTTCTTTCACCGTCTAATGTTATTAGAAGGAAAGCTAACCCGAGTCACAATACCTTCATGGTGCGAAGTATTTGATGACAACGCGGTCGTGTTAGATGGAAAGTTGACATATGAAGGCTAACACGTGGTATCTTTCATTCACCGTCCAATGTTGTTAGAAGGAAAGCTAACCCAAGTTAGATTTTATTCATGGTGCAATGCATTTGATGACAATGTTGTTGTGTTAGGTGGAAAGCTAACATATGAAGGCTAACACGCGTTAGCTTCCATTCACTGTGCAATTTTGTTAGAAAGCTAAGGCTAATTTATACCTACAATGTAAGCCCGAGGTCAAAGAAGTAACAATGATTGTTGAATTTAATGGCAAGATTATCAAAAATTGAGAATGAGAACAAAATAATTATTGCATCATGGCTTGTAAATGAACAAGAAATACGAAAGTGGCAATGTTCTTGCAAAATTGCCAACATGCTATTTAGAAATATGAAGACTACATGTTATAAGCTACATAATCGTTGGGACAAAATTGTTTGAATCCTTATGAGAATATGGGTTCCTCAAACATTCAAAATTATTTATAAAATAATGTAGATATAAATAGGTACCAAATGAAAAGGCAATTGTCAAATCCTCTGTCTATTATATGTATTGAAATGAAACCTTGCTCACGATAAAAGTTTCATTGCATGATCTACACAGTTAATGGCAATAAACCAGTATATTATAAGTTTATGTTTAGAGACCAAAACATAATACGAAAGAGATCAACTATTGTTTAAATCATGCACACATCCTAAAAGAAACTCTCTCCATCTCATTCAAGTTGATTGATCAACCAAAATGACTAATACCGTGTTTCTAGATGGGAACATGTTCACACAACCCATATACAATATGTATATAGTATCTTGGACTACAATAATCCATAATCCAACATATCATAACAGACGAAAAAATACATAATTCCCATATTTTGTTTCAATAATTTGAATATGGTTGTGAAACTGGTCAATGCCATACATGTACAATATCTTAGAGAGCAAGAAACAAAAGCACGTCATGAAACCCAAAACTTCGGCCACAGATAAGATAAAATTTACAGCAGCTGAGAAGCAGTACACAACTCCCAACATATTGATGAATAGAAACCCATGCACTTCTTTCAAAGGGTTGAACTTGATCATAGTGAACCTAGTGAGAGCGACTGCGAGAGCAATACTCAAATATTGTTCAATGCATAACTCATTATCACCCATTTCTTTCCACCTTCACACCTCCTATGTTGCTGCTTCTTCATAGCAATCTTCTTTTTCAACCTGCAATTTCCAATGGCCATAAATTAAGAAAACACTTGCATATCAACCTTACAATATTAAACACTTACAATTTAACCTTTATATTTAAACTGCCCTGGATTTTAAAATTCTCATGATGCAGGAAAAAACAATTGAAAGTTACACTAATTGGTCAACATATTCGAAACTTAAAATAAATACATGATATTACGATTCCAAGGAAACATTCTCGTATAATTAAACTCTGCAAATACACCGACTGCACCTTACCGGTGAATGTGAGGCCGAATTTTATCTCCTCACAATAAGTCTTGTCTTACTAGTGAATGCGAGGCCCACTTTTATCTCCCCACAATAGGTCTTGTCTAGAAGGATGACGATGTAGTGCATAGAGGGTACGTTTCCTTCCATGAATAATGCCTCCAATGGAACGCTATGCACCACAATAATGAATTATAAGAAATAAAATGAAGCAAAAATAACATTGTAAAAATATGGAAGAATGCAAGCTTTAAGAAAATGGCTGAGATTGCAATGATGGGGACTCATATGCACCTTTCTTCTCCAATGAAGCCATCCGCATTTGCAAGTATCGTTGTCCATTGTTTTTAAGGTAAGGTCGGTAACCCCCTCGGATATAGTGAAAACAAATTGCTCTTTCCATATTGGATTGCTACCTCCACCTGCAATGCTCAGAGATCTTGATAGATAATTTTATATATATATTTTTTCAAACAAGATTTTTTTAAATCTCATCTTCCCACCAATTTTCCAGGGGACTCGGTCATGATCAAAACCTCACTTTAAAATCTACCTTAAAAGGATGTTTTCACATAGATTTAGATAGCCTAGTAAATTGAATTTTGTTATTATTTGAAAGGTATTTAAACCCTGAAGGCCTATAAACAAATTCAAGAATGTTAAGTCCTCCCACCATGTACTAATGGAAGACCAGGGATACTTTTGACACGTGCTAGTAGTAGATCAATTATGTTCTCAACAATAAATCTTATACATGTGCACACACTGCTCAAAACACATGAATGTGCACACCCACAGGATGCAATGTTGCTCTTCTATTGTTGAGTTCGGAATTGGATGATCAGTACGGATATGTTGTTGCTGATCTTTTAAACTGACCTCTTTTGTTGTTGATTTTTGTTCGCAGTGTTCTTCTCATTAGAAATACGGTGGAAGAAAAATTAGGCCTCAAATAAAGGAATGATGCGTCAACGATTTGCTCAAGCCAGCTAAAGGCCATTCATTGTAGGAATTTAAGATCCCATTTATGGAACATTTTGTATTTGGGATGTCATGTGATATTTTGTTTAATGCATGCATCCTCAAATCCATAGATAGCCATGCCTACTTCTCTTAATTCGCGAGCCTTCTTCAAATCCCTTCGCCTTCTTTGCTCTTTGGGAAAATATAGCACATTGGGATATTGCACGCTGGACTTCACAAAATCATCTTTCAAACCATATAACTCAATAAAATAACATTTTTTTCTTTTTTTTACAAAAACGGTTATAATTTGAATTAAAAAATAAAAAAACCAGTTGCAATAGCACAGGAATAAATTACAAAATCTGCCTCAAGGGCCTAAATTCTATCTTCTAGAGACTAGATCTAAATCGAGATCAAAGTAAGAATAAAGAAACTCAAATCAACTACAGAGTGACATATTGAATGTTCTGCACGTTCTTCATTATCAGAATGTGATTATTGTGATGCAGTAGCGTCCAAAATCCTTTATATGCTTTATCAACAAATTGTTTAGCACTAATTTGTTCGTCATCTCCCCTCAAGACATTATGTGTCCAATGAAAGAGACTCAACATAATTGTCGATGCCGAATCCTTCCCATTCAACTTGTTTAGCGTAATTTGTATTCGCTACCATCATAATTTTTTTTAAACCTGCCAATTAATAACCAGTGCGTCATTCTGCCAATTAATGAAGGAGTAACCCAGCAGCTATAGTCTTCATCGTAAACAGGATGATTTCTCATCTTAATATCACAATTAACCTCTTGATTAGATTGTTTTTCTGTTCTACATAATTCAAATGCTCCCACTCCAGGGATGATTTTACGAACCCCCCCTAAATTTATATGTATAAAAAATGGGCAAATCCCCATGATACACAGAAAAGTGTGAAGGCTATTTTATCAATACTATAATATGTATATATAATTGTTTGGCAAATCTTTCACAGAATTATAAAATATTGTAAATTTTGGGCAAATCTTTCACAAAATTATAAAAACTTGTAAAAGTTTTGGTGAATCTTTCACAAAATTAGAAAATCTTATGAAATCTTGGCGAATCTTACACTAAACTATAAATCCGAGTGCACTTATGTTATGACACCACACATGCCAAACATATTCCTCTGTCGTTGTTTTGAACTGAAAAAAATATTAATTACGAGTGGGACTATGGAGTATGGAATGGATGTTGAAGGGTTGTTCACCTTGATTGGCTTCCCCTAGTAGTTCCATTGGAAATACAGGTAAGTTTGGTTTGATGAAGGCTTAGAGACTTGTGGAAAAAAAATATGGAGAATTAAAATCATTGCGGTGTTGTGGCGTAAAATTGAAATTCAATCGAGGTTGGTCTTTAGAAGACAACGCTTCACCAATCTCTTGAATTCTTGTTGTTACATGTCTTTTGACAAATTCTTGGTGTTTTGTTCTTTCTTATTTGTGGTTTCCTTAGTTCCTTCCATCCCTGGGTTTATTTCTTTATGTGCCATGTTCATCAATTGAGGCTCCGTGCTTAAATAATCTTTTAGGTTTGTGTCTCTAGATTGGTGGCTCAATATTTATCTCTACCTTTGGGGTGTGATATATTTGGTTCAATCTCTATCTCAATGTTCCCTTCCCTTTGCAGGGCAATGTTTTCATTGAGGTGTCTTCAAAGCTCCAGAGGTTTAGAACATGGATTTTTTTTTGTGTCATGGGAAATGTCAAATGGATAATCATGAAATTCAAAAGATTTTGCATGGGCATGAGGATTACATTACTGACAATAGGATTTCAATTTTTGCAGTGACAACTACAATTCATATAAATGAGCATCAATACAGCTCCACTCTGCAAAATATATAGAAATAAAATTTTATTGTCTGCTGACATATGCGGGAACTGAGGAAAAAGACGTCTAAAAGCTACTTTAACTCTATTGCAAGTAGGAGCGATGAATAATCAACAAATATAAGAAGGATATAATGTTGTTTTGAATTATGTGCCCCTTAACTTCCACATTTTTTCTTCTTAACATGTTTGTGACTTTGATGTATTTTACCGAGCTTATAAGAACTAGAATCAACATTTCTAGAAGAGAAAAAAGAGATTCATAATTATGTAATTGGAACTATTTAAACTCAAATGATGTTACATAAGCTCGTAATGTTGCATTGTTGAAACAACATTGATGGGGGGAACCAAAATCAACCTCAAAATTTGGGCGTTTTCTTATATAATTCAACATATGTCGCTTAACTAACTTGTAAAGTATCGCATTTTCTAGCATTGCAATTATAAGACAAACATTGAATGCACATCACTCAAGAGATGTTAAGTTAACTTTTAACATCCAACCAACATCACTTAAGTGACATTCTTAATGTACAACTTAATGTCTCTTAAGTGATGTTTGTTCAACATTTGTTTCATCGACTTAAGGTCCTTTAAGGGCTGCCAATTCCATTTTTCATTAGAGGATAAAAACTCTATGGAACATCAAAAATTAAATGTTAAAACATGTGGAATATTCAACGCATCTTTATAGATGTTCAATTGGCATTGGTCAATTTACTGGTTGACATTTACTTAATGCAAAAAAGCATCGAACTAGCATCAAATTTTCACCCCAAATGTTGTATTTTTTGATAAGTTTGCATTAAAATGAATTAGGCTCACTTGATTATAATACCAATGCTTGAATATCTAGAATTACCACATGGGACAAACTTGGATTTTGGGATTAAGGAACAATGTTTATGATTTGTAATAAGACTTTAATAGCTAAATGTCCATGCGAAGTGATAATGATCATTATTTGAGGCATAAATGATTTTATTTGAAAGATGTGTACATTGAAAGTAGAAAAATTCCATATATAGTGGAGTCCTAAAAGGATATTATGATATTCCACACATTTCCCCCAAACCTTTGGAGGACTAAGTTACGGGTGTGAGTGGCATGTGACTCATCTAGATCTAATATGCATACACCTATATTTCCTTGTACCTTGTGGGATATGATTGCTAGTATGTCATGATGCACATGTTTTCTATTACGAGGAAATGAATTATTAATGATGGGCTCAAAGCTATAAACATATATTTCACAATACAAACAAGGATCGAGGTAACATTCTAAGAAATGACAAAAGCAAAAAATAGCCAAATATAAATGATTGTGAAATATTTTAAAATTCTATAATTAAAAATAGAATAAAAGTCATCAAACAATATCCTTTTTGAAATAATATTTAAATTACAATTTAAATTTTAAAAAAATCACAAATCACCATAATCAAAATTCTATTCATTTTATAACTATAACAAAGAAAGTTTTGACCATCTTTATTCCATCCAAAATCTTTTAAAAACTAGAAATAATATAAAAAAATCAATTAAAACTTTCCTATGATGTAACCTTTTAATTCCTTCGTAGTTTTCAAAATTAAGTACCAAAAAACATTTGGTCAAATGCTTAAGAAAAATCCCCTTGGTCTTAATCCTTACATGGTGAGTTCTCTAATCATATGTCATCGTTACAATATAATGTTCTGAACTTACCTTGTGATGGTTTAAACATAATTTGATGGTATGAAACCGTCACATTTGATGGCATGATCGAGTGGTTGGAAAGATTTGAGTGCAAAGACAATCACTTCGCATGGCTCAAACATAATTTGATTGTATGGTCATGTTTGAAAAGACTTGAGTGCAAAGTAAATGTTAAAATCACCAATACAATATATATGAAGTTTATATAATGGCACCATCGTTACCATATAATGACTCTAACTTACTATGTAATGACTCAAACGTAATTTGATTACTCATGTTAAAATCATCAATACATTTTATATAATGGCATTATAGTTATCATATAATGATTGAAATTTACTATATAACGAATCAAACATAATTTGATTGTACGATAGAGTGATTGGAAAAATTCTAGTGAAAAGTTAATTACCTTTTTTCTCAAATTACACATGTTAAAATTATTTATACATTTTATTTCAAACAAAGTTTTTTTGTTAATGTTCTACTAGCACAATCACTTAACTTATGGTTGGTGGATGATAGGTCAAAATTTAAGTGTCACGGACAAGTTATATGTTATTTGTTCTCCATGAGTACTTGTAATCACCCGTTATCACCCGCCTTTTTCTAGTTTAATGGGAACTGCCCGGTATCCATCCATCAAATACTAGTTATTCATGCATCAACTACTAGCTATTTCAAACGGGCAAGGCATGGCATGCGGAGTGGGAGGCGCAAATGCAGATGGGCAAGGCAGGGCAGGCGGAGTGGGAATCTTAAATGCAGATGGGCAAGGCAGGGCAGGCGGAATGGGAGGCTTAAATGCAGATGCAGACGCAGACCTACCTTTTTCCTTTTGAATGAAATATTCAAGGTGGAGATAGAATCCATGGCTTCCATCTTTTATTGTTATTGTATGTACACCCTCTTCCTTTCAAACAATAAAATGCAACTGGATGTATGTGGTGGATGTATTCAGAGGCATTCCCCTAGATTTATATTTAGATTTGTAGATGTTTAGGTTTTTTCATAGATTTACAAAGAAGAGATATTACTTGATAAGTGGTTTTGATTTATGTTGGACACTTTCTTTTTGGTAAATTTTTAATAGCCATAGATGACCTCCTTCACTGTTTCAATCATATTTTAAGTGAAGTGTTTGCCCCTGTAATGCTGCCTACGAACGGAAATGTCAAACTAGTTAGTTATTTTCAAGCTGTGAAGGCTTTTCTTTACCCTGGGAATTTTTTGTTATAAGAAGTCGTCATAGAAGGGAAAGCGTCCTCCAAGATGATTAGAGGACATCTCTCTTATTGGTAAGGCAGATCATTTTTGTGGAAGGATGGTTGATAGAAAAGGACAGAACAGTTCATAAGAACTGGGTGAGTGGATTTAACTGTTTGACATTAACATACATCTATCTCCATCCTGGATCTCACATTTATACACACTTTGATTTCCCCTTGTATAATAGTTATAGTTAATGCGTTGGTTAAAGACTTTTCATCCTATAATAGTTATAGTTAATGGGTGGGTTTGGATCTATTCATGCCCAAAGTGGATAGATTAATAGGCTATTTTCAGTTAGTTTTAAGGTTTGGATCTATTGTCAATTAATTCATATGGTTTTAAAGTAATATTTACTTTGCAGCCTTGCTTACTTTAGCAAATCAAATGTAGTGGGTTTATAATTAATTCATGTGGTTTTAAAGTAATATTTACTTTGCAGCCTTGCTTAATGTAGCAATAAAATGTAGTGGGTTTATATGGATCTATTCTAACAATTTAATTTGTCTTTTTTAGAAAAGATAACGTTGGTTCAAGGATTTAATTCAAGTGGTTTTAAATCAACATTTATGTTACTTGGGTCTACATTTTCCATATTTCATAATGAATGTCTTTGTATGTAATAATTCACATCCTCCCTGTTAGCAAGATTTTTGTTGTCTGATTTCCATGGCTTCAATCCATGGAAACCTTGAGTTGCAGGACTGTATAGGTGTTGTGTCGTCTTTTTTTGGAAATAGGATGCTATAATCTCCTATTATACTCTTCTTTCTGGAATAAACAGTGGTCTTAATGTTTGGATCTATTAAGGCCTAAGAGGATAAAACCAAAAAGTACATGGATGATATATTTTAACAATTTAATTTTCATCTTCTATTAATTTGAAACATAATTTCATATAGTTTTAAATTAACATTTACATTGTTTACATTTAATGTAATGGGTTTATGCTTTCCATAGGTTGTGTTGGGAATGTTTTTTTAGCTCATGGAAAGTTGGGAATGGTTGGGAACGCTTGTTGCATCATATTCTCTTCTTTCCTACTAAATAGTTCACAAATTTAAATTTATGGTTGGTTGAGAAGCATAGGTTGATTTGCATTTTTTTGTTATTGTTTTATTTTGTTTTTGTTTCTAATAATTTTAAGCATTTTTTGAACTTTCCCAAGTATGATGATGTCGGGATGGTTCTTGTTTAATGGAACACTGACATTGTGTGAAGTGGATTGAAGAAGATGAGATGAGCTCTTGGTTGTGTTATTTGAGATGGTGTGAACAAAAGATGAGTTGTTAGTGGGATGTTTGATATTGAAATCAAATCGTCCTATTAACTAAAGCAAGATGAGGATGAAGTAGAGTACATATGATTCATTTTCGTGCATGTATAGTTTCCTTTTATTGCAATTTTGTTTAATGTTTTCTTTATAATTGCAGTCACCATGAACACACCATAAATGACCAGATCAGTAAAAAAGGTGCATAACGAAAACGATAGTATTATGGAAGGGTAAATCAATAAGTTTTTTTTACGCATGGAAAAATTTGCAATCATCAATTGTTTTTAATAACAAATATAGCTGTAGGCAAAACCACCTTTGTTCTTTTAGATGTAACAAGTATAATGATACCTCTCATCCCAAGTTGGTCGCTTCTTGGTAAAGTGAAAGAAAAGCTTAAAAATGTAATACAAGGAAACAATTATTCAAATTCCATGATTTCCGAAAATCTAAACAAAAAATTTATGTTTATTCCACTAATACAGTTTCTAATAATGTCAACCACATCTACCGTTTAAGTTATAATTAAAATCTATTAAATTTTAAAATGTTGCAACTTTTGAAGTTTTGATAGAGCTTAGAATGGTAAACCTTAGAATGAAATTTCAGTTGTATTTAAATGTATGTTTCAAATTTAAAATTTTCACCATTTCAATTCAAATATTTCAAATTTATACAAATCAATAAATATCAAATTTAAAACGTTGACAAATTTATCATTTCAATTCAAAAAGATAATTAAGATTTTATGCTTTTACCAATGCACCATTTCTTCATTATGTTATATTCTAGAAACTAAATGAGATTTATACATTTTTTTATATGTAATTCAAATTATATAAATATCTAACTATTGAATTAGTTAAATTGCCATATTTTCATTTCATTATTGTAGGTATTGTATATCAAAATAAAATAAAATAAAAATAGTGATATATATATATATATATATATATATATATATATATAGGATGAGATTCAATTTGATTTTATGCATTTGAAATTATTATGTTTACCACTTGTGTCAAAGTAAAATCAAAACATAGTAAAAAAATTATATTTTAAAATAAGATTTGAAAGTAATTTAATTTCAAGTTTGTAATTTGTATGTCGTATACTTGCAAATTAATTTATTTTTATTTCAAAATAAAATTATATAAATTAGTTGACTCTATTTCAAATAAACAAAATTTAAAATGTTTAAAAATAAGATTTATGTATGTTATTAATTTATTTTATTTCAAAAATAATTATTACATTATTTAAATTGGTTTTCTATATGGTTTCATTTCAAAATGAATTATCATATGGTTTTGTTTTCAATTAAATTGCGTAATTTATGGTTTTTAATCAAAATATTATTTTTATATACATTTCTAATTGAATAAGTACATTGTACACTTCATAATTTGTCCATTTCAGAATAAGTACATAAATAAAAATATTAGATCTTAAATTTAGAAAACTATGTTTTATAATGGGATTCAATTTTATTTAAATAATTAATTAAATTATCAAATTTGCAACTATGAAAAAAATGAAATTTAAAATACTTAAAGTATTATTATTGTCATTTCAATTTTAAAATTTTATTTCAAATTAAATGTTATGTTAACATTTTAAATTAACACTTTAAAATAAAATAACATGCTTTAATCATTTCAATTTAAAGTAAAATGAAAAATATTTAAGATAGTTATTTTTATTGTTATTTTAATTATAAAACGTTATTTCAAGTATGATGTAATGTTGTCATCAAAATACGTATAGTCAACCAAAGTCAACCATAGTTCACATGGTTAATCATCCATAGTCAACCATATTAAACCATAGCTATGTTCTGTCCATAGTGAACCACTGTAAAACATCGTTCAAACATGACCAACCAAACTCAATCAAAGTCTACCATGGTCAAACATAGTTAACATCATAATTAACTATAGCAAATCATAGTTAACCATAATCAAACATTATCAACCATGGTCGAATGTGGTGAACAATAATCAAACACGGTTAAGCATTATCAACCATAAATCCATGGTTAGCCATATTGAATCTGCATATTAAAACAATGGTCAACCATAATCAACTATGGTTAGCAACAGCTATTTGAATGTCAATCATAATCAAGTACAGTCAAAGAAAGCCAAACATAGTAAACCAAAGTTAAATGTACCAAAGTTCACCAAAATTGAACATGGTCAATCCTCGTCAATAATAGATAAACATAGTCCAACATGGGAAACCTTAGCTAAACATGGACAACCATGGCCAATCAAAGTCAACAATAATCAACCATGGTCAACCATTATTAAGCATGGTAAACCATAGTCAACTATAGTAAAAAATGGTTAATTGTATAGCAAATCATGTACTAAGCATGGTCAAGCAAGTTCAATTGAATTTCAACTATAGTCTAGCATTGTTCACTACAATTAACCATCGTTGGTCATTGTTAACCGTGGTTATCCACAATCAACCACGTTGAACCAAATCAACCATAGTCAAACATATTCAAGCAACGTTGACCAAAACCAAAGATGGTAAACCATGGTTGATTGAAGCCAATCATAATCAACCATGGCTAGCCAAATTAAACATAATCAAACATGGTTAGGCATAATAGACAATAGTCAAACCTAGTGAACCATGGAATTATAAGTGGTTGATATACGTCGGTCGATGCCATTAGTTAAAAATTTTGAAAATTACATTGTTCTCTCAAGCCCATTTCAAAGTACCACTTCCATTTCGCTCACAAGATCAAAGGAATAAGATCCATTTCCCTCCTTCACATTCTCAGAATAAACAACCATTAAGCAGACGCCATGGAAAACATTGGAGCGGGTTTAAATTGTGGTATATTAGTTAAAAATGAAATTTTTTTTGATAATGTTTGGGTCCCATAGGGGTGAGCTTGACCCCCTCGGAGCTCTTAACTCCCTCCCTCGCTCGGATTGGGCCATCGCCATGGATGTCAGACCTCACCTCTGCCACCTGATCTACCCTGGATCCCCACCCGAATCCCCAAGACATTCTCGGCGGCATCCTCTGTCAGTCCCCACCTGTCTCGCATGCGAGACTTCAATGCTGGTAGGTGCCTGGGGATTCAACCCCTACTTCTTCGACTCGTGTGGCGAACCAGACCTCATTATTCACCTTCAACTTCACCACCTTTGCTGCTCTGCGTCTGTTTGTTTTAGTATGGCCTATGGTGATGGGAATTTTTGCCTTCCGGCTCTACAATGCAAGCGTTGCAAGGCCTGCATTCAACTCAACTCTGGGGAGAATGGGCTGAAACGATACCTCTCAGCTCTCGAGGTGGTGTAGGTCCATGACAACTATGGCAAGGAGGCTCACAGGACAAGCAGCAATCCGGACAAGCAAGTTAGGTGTGGATGCCCTAGAAATGTGGATACAAGAAGGAATTGGACACCGATGGATGGAGGATAGGGTCAGAACTTTAAAATGGCTCCAAACATCGTTCATTTTGGCACAGAGCAGGACCACAGCAGGAATTGGAGACTTGTGGATGCAGGTGCTTGTCTTGTTCAAAGTGGTGCCCTGCAACAATTTCGTGGTAGCCCTGGGGACTTAAACATTGGAAATTTATGGAATCAGAATGGTGAAGTCGGGAGAGTAGTGAATCTAGACTCTCCTCAGGAACCTGATAGCCCTTCACCTGGTGTGCTCTCCCATCTGCAGGACATCGAATCTCAGGTGAATTGGCTGAGAGGGGAATTTGGGGATATGAAGAAGTCAATCTCCCACTTGGCCACCTTCGTTCAAATTTCAAACTCTGATATCAGGAACAACTGCTCCAAGATGAAGGATTACTATGAAGGTCTGGTTGGCAAGGTAGAAGCTGTGCACAGCTGCTTAAGGATAGTAGAAGCGAAGGTTGATTGCGTCAGGACCAGTAAAAGCAACAACCCTGCGGCAATTCTAGGCATGGACACTGAGGATGCAGGAGAAGGAAGCAAGCTCAAGGCTCATCAGATGAACAATAAGTGATCTCAATTATGATGTTTATCTTAAAATTTTCAGCATTAGAACTCTCTGTTTATTTTCCAAGTTAGGAAGTATTTTCTTATGTAATTTCAGCTATGTATGAACTTAAAGACTGGTTATGAGGTGCTTCCAGCCCTCCTTTTGTTGGGTACAGTCTCCCCAATCTTTTTGTAAGAACCTCTATTTTAATATATAATGCTCATCAGCCGTTTCTGTAAAAAAAAAACATTTGAAATTAACACTTTAAAATAAAATAACATGCTTTAATCATTTCAATTTAAAGTAAAATGAAAAATATTTAAGATAGTTATTTTTATTGTTATTTTAATTATAAAACATTATTTCAAGTATGATATAATGTTGTCATCAAAATAAGTATAGTCAACCAAAGTCAACCATAGTTCACATGGTTAATCATCCATAGTCAACCATATTAAATCATAGCTATGGTCTGTCCATAGTGAACCACTGTAAAACATCGTTCAAACATGACCAACCAAACTCAATCAAAGTCTGCCATGGTCAAACATAGTGAACATCATAATTAACTATAGCAAATCATAGTTAACCATAATCAAACATCATCAACCATGGTCGAATGTGGTGAACAATAATCAAACACGATTAAGCATTATCAACCATAAATCCATGGTTAGCCATATTCAATTTGCATATTAAAAAAATGGTCAACCATAATCAACTATGGTTAGCAACAGTTATTTGAATGTCAATCATAATCAAGTACAATCAAGGAAAGCCAAACATAGTAAACCAAATTTAAACGTACCAAAGTTCACCAAAATTGAACATGGTCAATCCTCGTCAATAATAGATAAACATAGTCCAACATGGGAAACCTTAGCTAAACATGGACAACCATGGCCAATCAAAGTCAACAATAATCAACCATGGTCGACCATTATTAAGCATGGTAAACCATAGTCAACTATAGTAAAAAAATGGTTAATTGTATAGCAAATCATGTACTAAGCATGGTCAAGCAAGTTCAATTGAATTTCAACTATAGTCTAGCATTGTTCACTACAATTAACCATCGTTGGTCATTGTTAATCGTGGTTATCCACAATCAACCACATTGAACCAAATCAACCATAGTCAAACATATTCAAGCAACGTTGACCAAAACCAAAGATGGTAAACCGTGGTTGATTGAAGCCAATCATAATCAACCATGGCCAGCCAAATTAAACATAATCAAACATGGTTAGGCATAATAGACAATAGTCAAACCTAGTGAACCATGGAATTATAAGTGGTTGATATACGTCGGTCGATGCCATTAGTTAAAAAATTTGAAAATTACATTGTTCTCTCAAGCCCATTTCAAAGTACCACTTCCATTTCGCTCACAAGCTCAAAGGAATAAGATCCATTTCCCTCCTTCACATTCTCAGAATAAACAACCATTAAGCAGACGCCATGGAAAACATTGGAGCGGGTTTAAATTGTGGTATATTAGTTAAAAATGAAATTTTTTTTGATAATGTTTGGGTCCCATAGGGGTGAGCTTGACCCCCTCAGAGATCTTAACTCCCTCCCTCGCTCAGATTGGGCCACCGCCATGGATGTCAGACCTCATCTCTGCCACCTGATCTACCCTGCATCCACACCCGACTCCCCAAGACATTCTCGGCGGCGTCCTCTGTCAGTCCCCACCTGTCTCGCATGCGAGACTTCAATGTTGGTAGGTGCCTGGGGATTCAACCCCTACTTCTTCGACTCGGGTGGCGAACCAGACCTCATTATTCACCTTCAACTTCACCACCTCTGCTGCTCTACATCTATTTGTTTTAGTATGGCCTGTGGTGATGGGAATTTTTGGCTTCTGGCTCTACAATGCAAGTGCTGCAAGGCCTGCATTCAACTCAACTCTGGGGAGAATGGGATGAAACGATACCTCTCAGCTTTGGAGGTGGTGTAGGGCCATGAAAACTATGTCAAGGAGGCTCACAGGACAAGCAGCAATCTGGCCAAGCAAGTTAGGCGTGGACGCCCTAGAAATGTGGATACAAGAAGGAATTGGACGCCGATGGATGGAGGATAGGGTCAGAACTTTAAACCGGCTCCAAACATCGTTCATTTTGGCACAGAGTAGGACCACAGCAGGAATTGGAGACTTTTGGATGCAGGTGCTCGTCTTGTTCAAAGTGGTGCCCTGCAACAATTTCGTGGTAGCCCTGGCGACTTAAACATTGGAAATTTCTGGAATCAGAATGGTGAAGTCGGGGGAGTAGTGAATCTGGACTCTCCTCAGGAACCTGATAGCCCTTCACCTGGTGTGCTCTCCCATCTACAGGACATCGAATCTCAGGTGAATTAGCTGAGAAGGGAATTTGGGGATATGAAGAAGTCAATCTCCCACTTGGCCACTTTCGTTCAAATTTCAAACTCTGATATCAGGAACAACTGCTCCAAGATGAAGGATTACTATGAAGGTCTGGTTGGCAAGGTAGAAGCTGTGCACAGCTGCTTAAGGATAGTAGAAGCAAAGGTTGATTGCGTCAGGACCAGTAAAAGAAACAACCCTGCAGCAATTCTGGGCATGGAAACTGAGGATGCGGGAGAAGGAAGCAAGCTCAAGGCTCGTCAGATGAACAATAAGTGATCTCAATTATGATGTTTATCTTAAAATTTTCGGCATTAGAACTGTCTGTTTATTTTCCAAGTTAGGAAGTATTTTCTTATGTAATTTCAGCTATGTATGAACTTAAAGACTGGTTATGAGGTGCTTCCAGCCCTCCTTTTGTTGGGTACAGTCTCCCCAATCTTTTTGTAAGAACCTCTATTTTAATATATAATTCTCATCAGTCGTTTCTGTAAAAAAAAAAAACATTTTAAATTAACACTTTAAAATAAAATAACATGCTTTAATCATTTCAATTTAAAGTAAAATGAAAAATATTTAAGATAGTTATTTTTATTGTTATTTTAATTATAAAACGTTATTTCAAGTATGATATAATGTTGTCATCAAAATAAGTATAGTCAACCAAAGTCAACCATAGTTCACATGGTTAATCATCCATAGTCAACCATATTAAATCATAGCTATGGTCTTTTCATAGTGAACCACTGTAAAACATCGTTCAAACATGACCAACCAAACTCAATCAAAGTATGCCATGGTCAAACATAGTTAACATCATAATTAACTATAGCAAATCATAGTTAACCATAATCAAACATCATCAACCATGGTCGAATGTGGTGAACAATAATCAAACACGATTAAGCATTATCAACCATAAATCCATGGTTAGCCATATTGAATCTGCATATTAAAACAATGGTCAACCATAATCAACTATGGTTAGCAACAGTTATTTGAATGTCAATCATAATCAAGTACAATCAAGGAAAGCCAAACATAGTAAACCAAAGTTAAACGTACCAAAGTTCACCAAAATTGAACATGGTCAATCCTCGTCAATAATAGATAAACATAGTCCAACATGGGAAACCTTAGCTAAACATGGACAACCATGGCCAATCAAAGTCAACAATAATCAACCATGGTCGACCATTATTAAGCATGGTAAACCATAGTCAACTATAGTAAAAAAATGGTTAATTGTATAGCAAATCATGTACTAAGCATGGTCAAGCAAGTTCAATTGAATTTCAACTATAGTCTAGCATTGTTCACTACAATTAACCATCGTTGGTCATTGTTAACCGTGGTTATCCACAATCAACCACGTTTAACCAAATCAACCATAGTCAAACATATTCAAGCAACGTTAAACAAAACCAAAGATGGTAAACCGTGGTTGATTGAAGCCAATCATAATCAACCATGACCAGCCAAATTAAACATAATCAAACATGGTTAGGCATAATAGACAATAGTCAAACCTAGTGAACCATGGAATTATAAGTGGGTTATATACGTCGGTCGATACCATTAGTTAAAATTTTTGAAAATTACATTGTTCCACATATGCCAACCATACTAAATATGTAGTTGGTTATAAATAAGAAATATTGAAATATATGGATTTTTTAAATAAAAATTAACATGTAGCGCTTCTCACTTACAATGTTTTTATTAAACTCTCAAAAGTCGAACATGAATCCATAGCCTTCATACGAAGATCTTATCAGTTGCCTCCCACACTACCAATCCTCTTCGACATCATTTTTTTCCTTTTTCGATATTTTTTTTGTCCATCTGTCTGGTTTCTCTAAGGATTCTTTCTTTCTTGTTTATTTCATATGGCCTTTCACAAGCATATTCAACATCGGTGCGAATAGTTGCAGATTTGTCCTTGACTTAGCCTAACTCAATCAATGATTCGTATTCAGTGTTGAAGAAAATTATTAGGGCGATTGTTGGAACTAAACTTGACTAGATTTATACTTTGACACTGACTAATTCCATGTTTCATACAAATGAAGTATCCTAACACGGAACAGACCCAAATCCCACCATAGCTAACAACCACATGGTTTGAAAATGACCAGAAGAAATCTGATTTGAGCCATGAATACCCATCTCTTCAACATCAATACATTCAGCACTCTTTAAACAACTAAAGTGTGGGAGAGGTACAAGAGGGCGGGGAGGATTTATGGCGTTCCCCTTGAACCACTCCAAAGGACATTTTTCATATCTACGATAATCCATATCATGCAAACACTTTTGTTGCTCTATGCTTAGGGGACCAATAATAATTTCGGACTACCCCCATTTTTTTATTAAGACCTCATTTTCAAATAAACTTCAACATTTCTTAAGATAAAATGGATAATCATCATTAACACCATTGTTATTATCAATAGCTTTTTAGAAAAAGTGAAGTATCTATTTAAAACATAATTTTACATTCTTAATAAATTTGTTAAATCGTGATTCTAGATATGAAGACATATTTACATTTTAATTTTGTATTTTATTAATTTTAAAAAGACCAAGAAAAATTAATTTCAAAACCATTAATTTATAATTATACATCTATCATGTAGAGAAAAATCACCATAAAGAATAAGTAAATAATTTTAAAAATAAAATAAAGATTCTATTGATAAAAATAAAATAAAATAAAAACAATAAAAAGAGTTAAAAATATATTTAATAAAGAAACATATCAATCAAAATATAAAAGTAAAAATGAAATAGAAATAAATAAATACATTTAACAAGTGGAATTTGAAAAACAATGAAATTAAATTAACTCATAAATGATACCCAACAAAAATTTCTTGCAATAATAATAAAAACAATTTTGAAAAAAAAGTACACAATTGGCATAGCTCAAGGTTATAACATATATTTCATTAAACTTGGAAAAAATGTATTACAGGGACTTCATCCACATTGAGTTTTCTGTAAATCTCTAAATATATATTCTATTAAATCTAGAAAAATCAACTCAAAGAACTATTCCATAAAATTTGGAAGAGTTAATCTAGTGAATTATTTTCTCAATTAATGTTTTTTAATTAGTTCAAGTAAAGCTTTAGTATCCATGTATTCAAAAGGAAATATTAAATCTCAATTAGAACTAGATGGGTAGGACATAAATAATGATGAATCTATGAATATCACTAATTTTCTAAATGTTAAGATCTTTGAGACATTGAAATATATTATATAGGAATAATCCAATGAAGTTGCACACATAATTACATATTATAATACTGCAAAACGTTCTTTATCTATATTTGAGGTGATGGAAGTAGTAGAAAGATTTATACAATCAAATTATGTTATATACAAAAATAAGATAGCACAAATGGAAGGTAAAACATGAGGACTTCATCAACAATAATTTATTTGTAAATCACCATATCAAGTTAAGATAAAATAACATAAAAATACTTTTAGTAATGTCTTGAAACCAACCAGTGACCATGAACATGTAAAACATGGGACTGCTAAGTACAATAGTATTAATACACAATAGGAGTGTGAAAGCAGCTATTATAAGAAATCAATCGAAGCTAAAGTCATATTAGTAATAATGATTGATAACCAAGTATGATATTATAGTTGTAGATGATAGACCAAACTGAACGTTTGAATCTGATGCATAACGACTTCAAGTTCCCCCTTTCCAGCAACCTCAAGGTGTGGTGTTGATGATCAAACAGTGGTGTTGTGAGGATCTCATAAGTGGATGGAGGGTGCCTCATTTGCATTGTCTAAATTGAAAAAAGCCTACTAAAAGATTAGTAATATGTTTTTTGTGTTAAATTTCCTACCTCATAGTGCCTTAAATAGGAAGCACAAGGGAGGAAGTGATCATTTCAATAGTGGTGGAGGTGGTCTAAGAAAGAAATATATGAGCCTATCTCTTAAATCTCTCGTGTATATTAATGCTAGGCATTGTTACTTTGGGTATTTAAAGAAGGTTGGGTTCCATTAATCTATCTCCACTCAAGCCAAGTTCATCAACTAAGAGTGTTCAAATGAAGATTCAAGTCAATCCATTATGATGGGCAATGTCACAAACTGAAATAAACAAGTGGTTTCTAAGAGCCAACTAACACGGACAAGTGAACATTGGAGGCAACTAGGTCTTCAAAGAGCGGTACATAAGGAAGCATGGGACTATCAATATCTCATTGTCAACATTGTTGATTTTGCAAAACTAATAACTTGATGTAATAGTTCCAACCAACCATAGGAAAAAAAACATGTTTGAGCATTACTTTCACCAATAGGAGAAAATGATTATGATTTTTAAATGTATTGGATAAAAGATAGATGTTGAAACACATTTTTCATGAACTTTAGTCGAACTTTGTATATGTCCCCATGTTCTTTGATTATTAATGATTTAAAGTAACTACAAATAAGCTATCAATTAAGATATTGATATTCAAGATTAAGTGTGTATTAAAAGTCATTCATCTATGACGTGATTCTCCCATCTCATGACTAATCCAGGGAACTATTTACTCAATTAGAAATTTTGTATTACTTCTAGTAGAACTTTAGTATTCAACCATTCAAAAGAAAATATTGTCTCAATTAGAATTAGATGGGTAGGCCATAAATAATTATGCGTGTATGAATATCCTTAATTTGTTAAATGTTAAGAATGGTGAGATAATGAGATATATTATATAGAAATAATCCAATGAAACTGCAAACATATTAATTTCATGCTATGTTGCAAGCGGTTCTCTATCTAATATATTCAAGGCAAGCAAGAGTTTGAAGTCATTCATCCATGACCCATCTCCCAAATTTAGAATGAATAATCGACTTAACACTCATTATCAAGAAATTCTAAGATTTTTTTAGAAAAAAAACGCATCTTACTAGTTTATATGTAGTTTTACTTCAAAATTTATGTATCACATTTATTATCTCATATTCATGCATATAATTAATTAAAAGTCAATAAAATAACTCCGTTCCTTGTTGGCATATATGGGATGATTTCAATTTATTTAAAAGTACAACTTTAGAAAAAGTTATCATTGGACAATGAAATCAAATGCCTTATAGTTCAGAAAGTTCAAAAAGTTCAAAAACATAATCCATCTATGGCACATCTCGAATGAATCTAAATAGTCCACTTAAAACTCATTATGAATTAAATTATGTTTTAGAAATGCAACTTTATTTACAACAGAATTTTATTTCAAAATTAGATTTCACATTTATAGATTCATCTTTAAAGCATATTATAGGCAATTAAGTGATTGTGCCTTATTGGTTTACAATATGACATGATTGCAATTACAAATAGTAATTGATTTAAGTATACAAATTTATGTAAAGTTTTGGATTGAGAAATCAAATATCTTAAGTAGTTCAAAAAGTTAAATTGAATCACCTTGACCCATTTCCCATTAATTTAGCATGAATAGTCCACTTATCATTTATTTTCAAGTAGACGATTCTAATTTTTTAGTAAGAATTGCATCATTATTTCAAAATATAAATTTCTTTTTTATACACAAGTATTAATGCATATAAGTAAATAAAAATCAACAAATAACTTTGTGCCTCGATGGCTTGAATGAGATTATTTTAATTACAAATCATTCATTTAGCAATACAATTTTTTTTAAAGTATACAAAAGAAAAAAAATTGTGCAATGCAACAAAGTCAATGCAAAAGCAATATTAAACAATAATAAAAATGTATATTAATATAACTATCAATTCCAATATATTTCAAAGAAATATAAAATAGTACAAATTGATTCACCAAAAAGTATGTCCAAGTCATATTGAAAATTTGAAATATACTTGGGATCAAATTTCTGAAGAAAAAAAACAACTTCATCTACTAAAATGAAGTTGATGTTCTATTGAACATACTAATGTACTCACGTTTCTCTTCAATACACTGAAGTGTCTTAAGAAAGGGGAATAAAACTTGCATAAGACAAGTATCTTGCTCTTCTCCTATATAGGCCTTTATCAAGATATGTTTTGACCAATATCCAACAAATTGAGAAGTGGGATTTGATGTATCTATTAACAATACATTTGATTCTCTGTATTAATCTCCATACTGGGACCACACATCGCTCAACATTTTCTCATAAAATTGTATTGTACTCTCTGCTTTGAATTTTGTTTGCAAACGACAACGGGAGCTATCCCATGTGAATCCAAAGTCCCTTATATCAATATTTGATTTTTCATGTGTCAGATGTACTTGTCAATGACATTTAATGTCCATATTGCAACATCATAATTTGGTTTTCTTTGAATATGACAATTTGGTTCATCTCTAGTGTATGATGATAAGAACCCTCCTTCCATTTCAAAGATCAACGACACCTTTTGATTGATATTAATTCCCATCTACACCGCAACCACATATATGACATTAACATAGCTCCAATTCATTAATTAAGAACATCAAAACATAATATTTAAAAACATTTTAAAAAATCATGTAATTCCTATTTATTATCATTTTTTCCATTTGTATACAAATGGAACTCTATAAGGAGTGAACAAATTAATGATATGTTAACAAATACACCAATCTAATACTTTTATTTTTATTTTTATTGAATAAGTCTTACATGCATACATTGAACCACCATTCAAATCATTTATTTTATTTTTATAATAATTAGTGAAACTACAATTGGAAAATATAATTATAGGATCTACCTTCACTCCACGTTGCAGAGGATCTACCTTATCTCCTATAGAAAATGCAGAAGAGACATTTGTACATGTACACCAAATTAAAGAAACTTAGCATTTGCTTTAAAAAAAAAAATCAATGTACTATCAATAACACTTAACACATACTTCAATATTTGAATTTACCTTTGGTATGACTCAAATCCATGATCTTGCATGGATGTATGCCCCCTTCATCAACATATTCCACAATCAAATGTGTTTCAATGGCATCAATTATCAAAATCATAACATATCCTACATTAAGCCTTTCTACCATAATAAGTTTTAGTCTTTGTAGTTTCAGCCCTTCCTAGCCCAATAACTTGACCATTAATTAGGTCAACATAGTCCCCTCTTGCCAAAATTATATTTTCCATTTTAACTCCTTTCAATTTCTGTAACACAATTGAATTGTAGTTTGCACTTAAGCTTAAATCATGTAAAGTGTGCTCTTATATTTTAGCAAAAATCCAACCTTCAAAAAAGTAATATAGTTGCAATAATTCAAAACAATATGGCAGCCATTTTATACGCAATGAAACATTGTTCCCCACCATTTTATGCCCACTACCAAAAGGGAATTTACATATAAATTACACTAAAATATATATATGAAGAGCTTACAATTAGAAATCCAAATAATATTAGTGAATGACAGCTATCAACTTAGATAAAAGCACCAAGTTCCTATTTAACTTTGGACATGGCACTTATATTATTGATGTATGTGTATGAATCGTGCTTGTAAGAAATTTGCAGAAGTTGGAGAACCACAACAAAATCCTTTGTAAAATCTAAGAAAGTCCAAGATGGATGTTACATTAAATGTAAAAAATGTCCCATGCAAAGGATCAATTATATTTATAACTCGCTTTGTGAAGATACACTTTTAGATTGATTCTTTTGATCCCATTGATGAATGGGAATTGGTAATGGCATGTAGAACCCAAGTTTTTGGTTGATTGGTTTGCTAGTACTACAAAGAACACAATCTCTTATGAAATTAACGAAACCTTCTTGCATATTTGGCCAATCAACAATTATCTATAGATTCTCCATAGTATTTCTCACTTTTGAATTTCCAACAATTTTGGAAGTGTGAACTTCTTTGATAAACTAAATCCTTCTCTCATGTGGTATGCACAACTTGTCTAATTTGTCAAGTTGTCCACCTTGAAGATGGTATTCCTCTTTCGAATAAACAACTTCTCCCCACATCAATTCATAAAACACATCTTCAAAGCATGCATCCTTTAGATATTACTTTCCCAAAACTTCATGTTTGTGGGGTACAATATTCATTATCGTCCCTACAACTACAGTTTGTTGTGGGGGTGATCTAGATAACAAATATGTCACTTTGTTTGTAATTCATTTATTGTACTTGATTACTAGATGGAACTGTTGTATAAATCTAATCCACATAGAATTCCTTGCATACTATAGTTTAAGTACATCTCTACAAATACTAAAGTGTTTGGTGTTCAGTGTGGATCACAACCTCCTTCCCCAAAGAGAGTCATAAAACACATCTTAAAAGCATGCATCCTTTAGATATTACTTTGCCAGAACTTCATGGTTGTGGGGTACAATATTCATTATCATCCCTACAACTACAGTTTCTTGTGGGGGTGATCTAGATAAAAAAATATGTCACTTTGTTTGTAATTCATTTTTTGTACTTGATTACTAGATGGAACTGTTGTATAAATCTAATCCACATAGAATTCCTTGCATATTATAGTGTTAGTACATCTCTACAAATACTAAAGTGGTTGGTGTTCAGTGTGTATCACAACCTCCTTCCCCAAAGAGAGTGTTCATGTTTATTCATCGCTTGTACCCCCTCACTGGACTCCCATCCATTGTTAGTCCTCAATATCTTAACCATTGGTTGGCTAAATCTTCTTACTTGTTGAGTTTCTTCAACTCGTGTAATCTTCCTCCATTTCTTCCCTCATCGATGACCTCCCTCTGCAATTGCTCACTCTTCTCCTTAACTACACACATACAATTAAGCCAACATCTGTCTATGATCTTTGCCTTTCTTAGAGCATGTTCAACCCTCTCGCTATTTCTTGCTTCCCCCATGATATTGTCTCTTCTATGCACTCGACATTGTCAAAACCACTCCAACCACCCCCATGGTGCAAGGTTTTGACGTTTCCATACTAATGGGTTTAGAAGGTAACATACATCACTAGTATTTTGATCCATGTTGAGATTTTTGTCACCAATCTTATCCTTACGCCCCACTTCAACTCTTCCTCCACCTTTTAATATCATTAGAATTCTTCTACAACAAACTCCTCTACCATTGTTCTCACCCAATAATCCATTGCTTGGGTTATCAGGCGATCTACTTTCCAAAGCATAATTAGGTTCTAAATATTCCACTCTACTATCTTCTCCATCTTCTAAATGTATTCCAGCGCCTCTTCACTCGGTTGTAACCATTGATAGAGACTCATTGGGATGTCCACTTAAAAGATCTTATACTCATCTCTAGTAGCATTGCCATACAAAACTATCTATCTAAAGTATTAAATATCCTACCCTCACAACTCATCCTCCTATTTAATGAAAACTCTAAAATGTGTTTCAAACCACTCAACTAACCATGATTTAAAAAACCCATGTCTCATCTTGTGACAACTCCTCCCTAATTAAAGTCAAAGCCAAGGAAAGGTGGAAAAATGATGCTAAAAAACATTATCACCCATCTACCTAGTGATGGTGTATGGTTCATAGCGAGTGGTTTGATCAACCTATTGGGTCTTGTAAGTTGTTTTTTTGCAAGTGAAATAACACCTTGGTACCAACCTTGTGATGTTGAACCTGATAGTGATCATGTCATTTATTGTGCTTGCCACAACTTCGATATAGGATGTCATCTACCAGTCATTAAATGTGCTAAATTCATTTCAAAACCAATTTGTTTGTTTGCTTCTCTATGAGCATGGGAAGATACTTGTGTTGATGTAATGGTAAAATCTACATCAACTAGGGCCAATCATTAGAACCCTAATCACACCTAGAAGGGGATATGCCTAAGAGGTTTATGAAGATTTCTATTATAGCTATGTGAAACCTAAATCGCACTATCATCCTATGTAAATGAATATTTTGAGTTTTACATTGTCAGGATATGTACGATCATCCTGAAGACTACCTTGGCATGTACCACATTGCTCTATCATGTCCATCATGGAACAAAGGCAAGGCCAAAAGATAGTCAAGAACCTATTGTGCCTATCATGTACGATGGTCTTTGGTAATTCAAAGTCAACCCACACATTCTTCATGAAGAGCTTAGCAATACCTTCTATTGTAATGCTCTTCTTAAAGGGGTGCCAAAATTACCATCTTGGATAACTTATAAAAAACAACAAACACACACTCATGACCATGCTTGGTTGAGAACAAACTAGTCACGAAGTCCATGGAGATTAGCTAAAAAGGTTTATCAATAGCAGGAAATGAGTGAACATCATTTTCTTCTTAATCATTGGCTTGGAAATGGCATAGATCATCCATTATATGATGTATGCATTAATATCCATGGAGCTTGGGCTAATAGAAGTACTTTGGTAGGTCTAGAAATGTTTGAAAATTCCTTTCCACCGGACTATAATGTCCCTCCTAAATCACCTTCTCATGTTCCATTTAAGGAATACAAAGATGGTCTAGATGGCATGGAATTACATCCTATAGGTGAAATTGAGAAAATGTTTTCTTACAACCATTTCTTTATATGTATCAACAAAGTGACAATCAATGCCATACAATGGGGTCCAATCTAAAGTATCATGTCCACAAGAGTTTAGCAATTGGTCAATTCAATAATTTATGATGGACCACTTTTGGTCATGGTCATTCCACAATTTTCCCTGTGTCTACATAAATTGGATAGCTTGTGGTTGATGTGTATAATTGTCTACTTGCCCAGAATGCAGTGCTTAGATAATCATAAGCATTTAGCAATGGAGTAGAGCTCCTTGATATTTGTGGGATATTTAATGCAAACTATGTTTTTCTATGGTAGGAAACCATATGTCATGATGGGAAAGGACACCATCAATTGCATGGTTTTAAGTGTCTATCTCAATCTCAAATGACTACTACAAATTAACGTTGAATGTTGCATATCATAAGGTATAATGGTAAAACCCTATTCAACAAACTATCTCCCTACCTTTAGTCTTGGGATCATACTTTGGGTGATACCTTTCTTCTTATAGGGATTGAATATGCCACCACTAGACTACACCGGACCTTTCTTAACACCTAAGAGGACCTTGATCTGCCAAATAGAGCCAACAAATTGTTATGTTATCAAGTAATTTTGTATGGTAGTTTTCCATCTAACACAACCACATTGTCATCAAATACATTGCACCATGAAGGAAATCTAACTCGAGTTAAATTTCCTTCTAACAACATTGCATGGTGAATGAAAGCTAACGTGGGTTAACTTGCATATGGTAGTTTCTCATCTAACACAACCACGTTGTCATCAAATACATTACACCATGAAGGAAATCTAACTTGGGTTAGCTTTCCTTCTAACAACATTGCACAGTGAATGAAAGCTAATGCCTATTAGCTTTCATGTGATGGTTTTCCATCTAACACAGCCACATTGTCATCAAATACATTGCACCATGAAGGAAATCTAACTCGAGTAGTTTTCATTCTAACAACATTGCATGGTGAATGAAATCTAACGCGGGTTAGATTTCATGCGGTACTTTTTCATTTAACACAACCACATTGTCATCAAATACATTTCACCTTAAAGGAAATCTAACTCGAGTTAGTTTTCCTTCTAACAACATTTCATGGTGATTGAAAGCTAATGTGTGTTAGCTTTCATGTGGTGGCTTTCCATCTAACATGATCACATTGCATCATGAAGAAAATCTAACTCAAGTTAGCTTTCCTTCTAACAACATTGCACGGTAAATAAAAGCTAATGCACCCTGACAATATATTACATTGCCATCAAATACATTGCACCATGAAGGAAATCTAACTCGGGTTAACTTTCCTTCCAATAACATTGCACGATGAAAACTAACGCGGGTTAGCTCTCATGTGGTAGTTTTACCTCTAACACAACCACAATGTCATTAAATACATTGCACCATGAAAGAAATCTAACTCGAGTTAGCTTTCCTTCTAACAAAATTGGACAATGAATGAAATCTAATGCGTGTTATCTTTCATGTGGTAGTTTTCCATCTAACAAAACCACATTGTCATCAAATACATTGCATCATTAAGAAAATCTAACTCGAGTTAGCTTTCCTTCTAACAACATTGCACAATGAATGAAAGCTAATGCACTATGACAATGTATTACATTGTCATCAAATACATTGCACCATCAAGGAAATCTAACTCATGCTAGCTTTCCTTCTAACAACATTGCACAATGAATGAAAGCTAATGCATGTTAGTTTTCATGTGGTAGTTTTCCATCTAACATAACCACATTGTCATCAAATACATTGCACCATGAAGGAAATCTAACTCGGGTTAGCTTTCCTCCTAACAACATTGCACGGTGAATGAAAGCTAATGCGTGTTAGCTTTCATGTGGTAGTTTTCCATCCAACACAACCACATTGTCATCAAATACATTGCATCATGAAGAAAATCTAACTTGGGTTAGCGTTCCTTCTAACGACATTACACAGTGAATGAAATCTAATGCATGTTAGATTTCATATGGTAGTGTTTCATCTAACACAACCACATTGTCATCAAATATGTTGCACCATGAAGAAAATCTAGCTCAAGTTAGCTTTCCTTCTAACAACAGTGCACAGTGAATGAAAGCTAATGTGTGTTAGCTTTCATATGGTAGTTTTCTATTTACCACAATCACATTGGCATCAAATACATTGCACCATGAAGGAAATCTAACTTAGGTTAGCTTTCCCTCTAACAACATTGCATGGCGAATGAAGGCTAACGCTTGTTAGCTTTCATATGGTAGATTTTCATCTAACACAACCACATTGTCATCAAATGCATCGCACCTTGAAGGAAATCTAACTCGGGTTAGCTTTCCTTCCAACAACATTGCACGTTGAATGAAAGCTAACACATGTTAGCTTTCATATGGTAGTTTTCCATCTAACACAACCACATTGTCATCAAATACATTGCACCATGAAGGAAATCTAACTCGAGTTAGCTTTCCTTCCAACAACATTGCATGGTGAATGAAAGTCAACACTCCTTAAGTTTTGTGCCGCTGTATGAAAAAATACGTATTGTCCCTCAATGGATTTAGAAAGCGAGATGAAACTTTCCATAAGTCGATAGCCAAGGCTTCGATGGAAAAACCATCAATTCCATCGAAATCCTTACATCAAAGTACTCTTGTGGACACCCCTCTCTAGAGTCTTGATAGTCCAAACGTTGTCCTTTTTAACGGTTTTCGCAACTAGGGTTTTGCTAAGTAACATGCAATGCAATTTATACATTATAGGCTAAAATTTTGAAAAATGTGTCGAGCAAGGGTGTGGGAATCGTGGTCACCTCGCCCTAGCCCAAAGACACCTACAGGAGGTAACGAAACGCAAGTCCATTGCTCGATTTTTCTTATGCCCTCGGTTGAAATTTGCCAAGTGTCCCTAAATGGCTTTGGGAAGTGAGTTGAAACTCTCCATAACTTGGTAACCAGGGCTCGGATGGAAAAACCGGTAGTTCCATTGGAATCATGACATTGAAATACCGCTTGGGACACCCCTCTCAAGTGACTTCATGGACCGAACGTTGTCTAATTTGAGGGTTTTCGCAACTAGGGTCTTGCTAAGTAGCGTGCAATGAAATTTCTATATTATAGGCTAATATTTTGAAATATGTGTCGATCGTAGGTGTGGGAATTGTGGTCATCTCGCCCTAGCCCAAACACACCTATAGGAGGTAACAGAATTCAATTTCGGTCCTCGTTATGCCCTCGATTGAAATTTATAAGTGTCCCTGAATGACTTTGGGAAGCGAGTTGAAACTCGCTGTAACTTCGTAACTGGGGATCAGATGGACAAACTGTTAGTTCCATTGGAATCGTGACATCGGAGTACCGCTAGGGACACTCCTCTCTAGTGACTTCAAGGATCGAACGTTGTCTATTTTGATGGTTTTCGCAACTAGGGTTTTGCTAAGTAACATGCAATGCAATTTATGCATTATAGGATAAGATTTTGAAAAATGTGTCGAGTGAGGGTGTGGGAATAATGGTCATCTCACCCTACCCCAAAGACATCTACACGATGTAACGAAACTCAATTCCATTACTCAGTTTGCTTTTTATGCCCCCGGTTGAAATTTGCCAAGTGTTTGTGAATGACTTTGGGAAGCAAGTTGAAACTCGCCATAAGTCGATAATTGAGGATCAGATGGACAAACCATCAGTTCTGTTGGAATTGTGACATCAAAGTACCACTAGGGACACCCCTCTCCAGTGACTTCAAGGACCGAACGTTGTCTATTTTCATGGTTTTTGCAACTAGGGTTTTGCTAAGTAACATGTAATGCAATTTATGCATTATAGGCTAAGATTTTGAAAAATGTTTCGAGCGAGGATGTGGGCATTGTGTTCATTATTACCTTGCCCAAACACACCTGCAGAAGGCAACGAAACTCAATTTTGTTGCTCGGTTTGTTTTTTATGCCCGTAGTTGAAATTTGCCAAGTGTCCCCAAATGGCTTTGGGACGAGAGATGAAACTCACCATAAGTCGATAACCGGGGATCGAATGGACAAAATGTCAATTCCATTGGAATCATTGCATTGGAGTATTACTAGGGCCACCTCTCTCCAGTGACTTCATGTATCGAATGTTGTCTTTTTTGACGGTTTTTGCAACTAGGGTTTTGTTAAGTAATATGCAATGTAATTTCTACATTATAGGCTAAGATTTTGAAAATTGTGTCGAGCAAGGGTGTGGGCATTGTGGTAATCTCATCCTAGCCCAAACACACCTTTAGGGGGTAATAAAACTCAATTATGTTGCTTGGTTTGTTTCTTATGCCCCCGATTGAAATTTTCCAAGTGTCCCTGAATGGCTTTGGAGAGCGAGTTCAAACTTGCCATAACTCTATAACCAGGGCTCAGATGGACAAACTGTCAGTTCTATTGGAATCGTGACATTGCAGTAACACTAGGGGCACCCCTCTCCTCTGACTTGATGAACCAAACATTGTCATTTTATATTGTTTTCACAACTAGGGTTTTGCTAAGTAACATGGAATGAAATTTCTGCATTATAGGCTAATATTTTGAAAAATGTTTCGAACGAGGATGTGGGCATCGTGGTCATCACTCCCTGGCCCAAACACACCTGTAGAAAGTAATGGAACCCAATTCCATAGTTCGATTTATTTTTTATGCCCTTGGTTGAAATTTGCAAAGTGTCATTGAATGGCATTGGGAAGAGAATTGAAACTCGTCATAACTCGATAAGCAGGGCTCGATTGGACAAATTGTTAGTTCCATTGGAATTGTGACATCAGAGTACCTCTAGGGACACCCCTCTTTAGTGACTTCATGGACCGATCATGATCTATTTTGATGGTTTTCACAACTAGGGTTTTGCTCAATAACATGTAATGCAATTTTTGCATTATATGGTAAGATTTTGAAAAATGTGCCAAGCGAGAGTGTGGGCATCATGGTCATCTCGTCCTAGCCCACACACACCTGCAAGAAGTAATTAAACTATCATGTCCCAAATTTTGCATTGGGTCACAATGGCCTAATCACATTTGCCATATTCATGAGAGTTTTTCAAATTGATGCTAAGGGTCAAATAATTGCCAAGGAGGAAAATTACTAGTTTCCTAGGTTGGGGGTGGAAGCTTTGGGATTTGGAATAAGGGGAATAATAAATGATGTTTTAACATTAGAATGGCATAAATATTTAATAAAGTAGCTAAATAAATAAATACAAGGGAAAATCAAAGTGGCAATTGATCATGAAGACACATGGAGGATGTGGGACCCACACAAGCTAGATTTTCTATGCCACATGGCATCCTCCTCTTATCATTTCGAATCCATAAGAATCCCAAGGTTCTTGGGATGAGTTGGAAGGTCAATATACTTGGCATGAATCAATTAAGGTCGAATTGGAGTGGAAGAGTAACTCCCATGGAAGAGGAAGAGGCATTTTGGAGCTAGTGAGACACTTGGACTAGATTCCCTAGCTCTATGACAACAATGATGAAGATGATATGACACCTATTATACAAATCAAATATGAAGGCTGAAATATGACATATATGACATGTCAAGGCTAAAAATAGACTCCAAGAGGGCGCTCAAGTGAGTTAGGGAAACCAAAGAGACACCAAGTCGAATTTGGAGAAGGAGGGAGCTAGAATTGTTGTACAAGAGACATTCATTGGAATCTCTTCCCAAATTGAGTTGGAATGAAGCTCTTGGGAGGAATTAGACCCATGGAGGACCTTAGAAGTTTATAAAATACAATAACAAAGAATAATGGTAGATTTTGATCATTTGAGAATTTGCATTTGTGAAGAGAGAGAGCTAGTGGAAAACTAGTCTTCTTGCCTTAGCCAATTTCGAGGGTGAAAGATTCCCATCCAAGTTGGTGTGTGGAAAGGCCATTCAGGTCTTTTGATGGAGATTTAATGGAGTCTTTTGTTACAGGTTGAAGCTACAGGGAATCTCATGGTCACATCTCTTTCATCTTGCTTCTACAACCATTCTTCTATTTCTTGGCATATTCATGTCGATCCTTGAGGAATTGCGCACTTGGTGAGCTATTGTACTCTTTGGGGGAGCTTCTCATGCCCCATTTCTGTTGTAATAGGATGAATTTACTCTATTATTCATATTCAGAAATGTATCAGGTAGAAAATACATTTGGAATGATGTAAATCTGATGTTTAATGAACAAATGGTGCCATTTCCCCACTATCTTGATGTATAACAATGAAATATTGATGAATTCGAATGGAAGATCAATTGTCTGATGTATTTGTGATTAATGGGTTGTTATTAATGAGATGGACAAGTTTCATGTTCAGTATGTATTAATATGGAGTCATCTTGTTCAGTTTTATACCATTTGAAGAAGAATTAATGTCATTTCCCCCAAGGTCTAAACTAGTGAAGTTGTAGCTGTTGGGAGAGAGTTATAACAGACCTAAAAAACTTAATAATGATGCACATGAGACCATAATATTGTCCCTTAGACATCCTCTACCTATTTTCAGAAATTCGAGTGGGCTTTGAAGGATTTGGAGAGACATAGTCAGCATTTACCCTGGGGGGATTTGAACCCCAAATTGCTAGTAAAAACTCCCATCTTGGCCAGAAGTTTGCAGAAGTATTTTGATGGTCCTAACTCACCCATGAACACCATAATCAAATCCTAGCATCATTCATATACCTTCTCTAAATATTTGGGGGCATTTGGAGCTAATTGGAGACCTAGAGACCAATACTAGTCAAAGAGAAATTACTAGTAAAGTTCCCTACATTGGCCAGTATTGAAAGAGGATTTGCAGAAGTATTTTAAAGGTAGAAAAGCATCCCTGAAACACATATTTATGTTCTAACATCATCCATACACCTTATCATAATATTTGGGAGCAATTGGAGCCATTTGGAGACCAATACATCAAAGCTAGTCAAAGGTCGAACTAGTGGAAAAATTGACTAGTCTTGTCCCAAAATTTATTCCCTTGCAAATTTAAGATCATTGATGGGTATATCAGTTGCTTATATGTTTCATATTGGTGTTCATGTGTCCTATAACCCCTCATGACCTTCCTCAGCAAATTCCAAATCAATTTGAGGTGTTTGGAATAAGTTGTGAAACATATACCTAGAGATGAAAGTTGGTGAATTGGAGCAGTTTGGGAAAATTTAATAAATCTTTAAGTTAGGGACATTACAGTGGTATCAGAGCATGATCTTGGCACTTGATGTGGTCTGATATTCATGAGGAAAATAATTCAGGGACCACCATCAGATATTGAAACCAAAAGTGTTTTGTTGAAGAGGAAAAAGTAGGAAACGAAGAGCAATTTTTTTAGGAAACTATGACTAGGGATGAAAAGGGAACCTCGGATGATGGTGAGAAGCTTAGGAAACTCATAAAACCATTTTTTGAAGACATTACAAGTGGTATCAGAGACATGAACAAACAGATGATGAAAGGATTCGAATATATGGCTAACCAACTTGGGAGCAAAGGAGTAATAGGAGGTAGCAGCAGTTCTCATTGTGAGGAAAAGAAGCCAATGGGTGAGCATATTATCTCAAGCACAGGACCCCCTAATAGAGCAAATGAATTTCAGAGAACACCAAGGCCTACTGCACCAAAATTTCTTGAGTCCAAAGCAAATATTAAAGCCCCAAATTATGTGGAGGAAATTCTACTCAAATGGAAAAATTTGAGTGAAGATTGCAAAGACACTTTACCATTTGATCAATACCTCATTGTCTTAAACAAGCTCAAGATGAAGGAAGGTAGTAAGAATCCATTTCAAAATAGAGAATTGAATTATGCAATAACTAAAATGCCACTTCCCACCTTTGATGGCTCATCTCAAATTTATGCACATACTTGGGTACAAAACGCATCAACTTGCTTGAACGAGCAAAAGGAAGAGACACATTCTACCTTGGACATGAATCAAAGAGAATCTGCTGATGGATGCTTAAACTATGAAGGAGTGCCTACTAATGGGTGCTCACACCTCTATGTTGGTGACATAGAGACAACTTTTGAAAGTGTTTCTGCAAGCAAAAATTCGATTAAGCATGAAAATGAAGACCTTGTAGCAGTTGAAGAAGAAACAAGATCAACTTCCCCATCACCACTTGAGCTTCATGAAGTTGGTCCAATTAAGAAGGAAGAAGACGAGGAGGTTCACTTACAAGAGCCTCATTTTCTTGAAGGGTCTGTTATCACCAATATTGTAGTTGCCCCTATAGGTGGATCCAATGTGGACTGTAGAGGGGATAGGAAACTAAAGTGGTGAACCAAGAGGGCCTAGGTTCCCAAATGGATGGTTGTCACGCCAAACAAGGCACTCTTCGCTTTAGCTATCAAAGCCAAGATAGCAAGGGGGAGACCCAGATCTACTCCCAACATGAGAGATCAACCCAATCACCAGATCAAATCAATCTAATGAGGTACGTAAGGTGACAGGTATGGAACCCTAGAAATAAGGGATTAAGATCACTGTGGAGGCTTGGAAAAGGTACAATATGATAATGATATACAACACACAGTGGCTCAATGATTAGGTATGATTCCAGGATTCAAAGCTAGTTTCAAATGATCAAAATCAACTGCCTTGGGAAATGTGACCCTTAAAACAGGGAAAGTGTCCCAAATCAGAGATCTGATAGTTAGGGATTTCTAGTTATGCTTGATGAAAAGATATGACAGTTTCAAGGTGTTTCAAGCAACAAGACAAAGATCAAGCCACAAGATAACTCAACAATCTAGGAAAGTCGAATTGACTTGGGGAAGATTAGTGCCTTGGGAAATGGGCCAAATGGAGTCGAATGTCCACCAAATTGTAGATCTGGAATGTTGAGGTGTTGAGGTAGGTGGATCTAAAAGATTAGGATCATCTGATGGCTAGATCTCAGTAGATCTGAGATTGAAATGTGCCACAAAGTGACCCAAGTGGGGCTCAACCCTCAAAATGAGGAATGGGGCCCACAAGGTCAAAATATCTGAAGTGACACACTAGGGGTAGGTTATCAATTATGGAGATCAGGGATCAAGTGGGATCTCAACTACCCAGGTGCTAGATCCTTGCAAACTAGCCCCTCCTAGGAAGTGCGACCTCCCTTGGAGAGACTGTTTTTCCTTGGGAAAGGGGTCGGATGAAGGTCAAATCACACCAAACTACAGATCTGAATTGCTGTGGATACTGTAAAGATTGGTTTTAAATTTTATACCCAAACACCAAGTGGATCTTACTAGATCTGAGAAAATGTAAAATGAGGGTTTGTAAATTGAGGGTTTTATCAATGAAGTAGCTATGTCAATGGATTGGAGCCAAGACAAGAAGAACAAACCTGTGGATCTTACCTGGATAACCTTGTAGATGCCTTGATGATGATGATCTCTGCAAACCCGATCAATTTGGAGCGATTTGAGGTAGTTTTCTATGAAGTTGAATTGCCCAAGGAAGCCAATGCGCCCTCTCTCTTGCACAATAAACGTCAACAATATCAGATTTACTGCGAACAAGAGATAAGACTAATGCCACAAGAGAAATAACAGAAATATAGCATAGATCACAATGATACTAATGATAACCCCCTGATACAAGCGAATGCCAAATGGAGCGAGTTGAAGAAGCCTTGCAAAAACGCCCAAGTGAAGTTGCCCTCCTGTAGATAAGACAAAAGTTTCTAAAAAAATAAATCTTACCACAAATACTCAAATGCTAGGATGCAATAAACTTTCCAATCACCATCTAAGAACACCAGATGCAAAGGAGACCACAATAATTTCCACAAGAAATTTTTTCTATATTAAGATTCCAAGAGCCAAAGACCCCTTTACAATGAGAGGCTCTCTCCTTTAAATAGGAAGGAGAGGCACCAAAATCCTAACCACTTTTTGAATGAGTGGCTAAGATTAGAAGATGAAAAGATCTAATCAATGGTTGAGATGAGCTCAACAATACAATACATGGATCACTAATAAAATATAACAATAAGTGGACAAATCGCCCTAGGAGAGGGGATCCCACCAAATCATGATGACAAAACATAAAATATAGCTCATGGTGGGTCCAAGGGGTAATTTCTAACACCCTTGGTCAATCCCCATGGCACAATATCCAAGAATAAATGATCTAGACACCAAATCGTGCCTCTCTAGGAAAGTCGTGAGCCTTAGGAGGCTTCCGGAAATCATCAAAAAGTGACATAAGTGATGGATGTGGGTCCCAATGAAGCTGAAACTGTTGGAGAAGGTGTGGAAGACATCCCACTCATCATGAATGATCATCCCATTCCATAACCTTTCCTCAGTAGCCCAAATTGAATTCCTCTATAGCCATTTTTACCATTTCTAGACTACCTCGGGAAATGTGAAACTGCCCAAACTGCCTCCTGGAGTGCCTGCGCTATCAAGGTGAGCTCACCAATGAGTCTGGGAGGGGGGTAATATGGTAATAACAAGTGGCTGGACCACCCCCTCCATGCACAGTTCCCTAGGTGAACCAAGTAAATCTCATCACTGCTCTGACAGGGCCTCTGATAGACCAAAACTGCACTAGGATAGCCAACTGAGGCTCAATCATCACTGTAACTGCCCGGAACTGAAAACAGACTGTCTCATTGGACTCAGAAGTTCCAAATCCATCTAAGATGTGTACTCATACACCATATAAACCTCTGCATGGTCCAAAATAAATACTCATCATATCCGACAGACAAAATAATAATAATATGTAAAAGCGCTGAAAAGCACAAATCATCATCATAAGCCTGAAACTACTGCATAAGCCCACCATGGTGACCTGTACCAGACCATATATCATTTATCTGTAACATCTGATGTCTGCCACCTCATGTCCTGTGGTTGAATTTTGGTCAAACTGAGGTTTGACCAAGTCAACATGACCAAAATATGACTCAAACTGTCATCAGGTTGCTGCAAGGTGTCAAGGGTTAAAACATGCTTTACAATCCATTCACATAGCAATTATAACAAGTAGCAATAATTACTGGCGATCTAAATCCAAATATAATGTCATTAATTATTATTAATTACTCAGACAAGACTTTCAAGGTCATACTCACTTCATAGTTGTGATCAATTTGCTAGTTAAGGGTGAAGGCTAAGAAACAATTGGCTAGGTCAAGGATGACTTATTGACTTAACACTGTGACACTTTGGAAATGGAAAAGGGAATACACACCATAGCATATAGTGGACAAGCAACAACACAGGGAATGGAGGTGTCTCACAAATGGATAAGTTGTTCAAAGAGTGTTTATTCATCTTACACAGATGCGCACAATCCATAATACAAATGAGGCCAGCAATATTTTTGATATAGAGTTTAAGTTCCATTGCTTTTTGGGCCTAGAGTTTCCATAGTCTTTGATCTATGTGTGTTTATAAACACATTGCATAGATTTACATTTAATTTGGGCTTCTTGCTGCAGGTGTGTTTTTAAGGCACTTGTTTACCTGAGCACCTCTAGGTGTGTCACAGACAGCTTGTTTACCTAGGTATTTACATTTCACAATAGATATAGCATTTGATATTTCACAGCCATTTTCATTTGTCTTACTTTTCATACAAGATATAACATTTGATTTCCATACTTTGTATTCATGGCAGCCCTAGAAGTTTCAGGTTTAGCCATCAACATCTTTAGTGACTAGGGGGACTTCTCAAGGAAATCCAACTCACCATAGGTAAGTTTTGTCACCAACTCAAAGCTGAGACACAATAAACAGGGAAGCTTATCCAATATAGAGGCTACAGTGGGGGAAGGTCCTCCATGCCACTAGTCAAGCAGTAAGTCAAGGTAATGAACAAACTAGGCAAGTCATGAATGGATGAAGACAAAGAATAATGAAACCAACACTAGCAAGCCAAAGTATGGTGGGAATGATCACCTCTATTCTCCCTAAGGAGGGTAAAACCAATGAGTATAGGCCAAGAACTTCTAAGTCTGAGTAGGGACAAATATGATATATATATAGTACAACCAGGTCCACATATCTATATGATTGCCAGATCATGATACTAAGTGCTAAGACATGCTAAGAAAATGGAAATAAAAGCAACATAACCACAACACCATAGTATACCTGCTGAATCATATACCTGAATGCTCACCATCTGAACCATCATTTGTCCTCTGAAACTACTACTGTAACTCTGAGCACTACTGACTGCTCTGTACAAATGGCTAAATAGCTACATCGGTCATCTCTCTGAGTGTCCTGAGACTCAGTCATGGCATGGGGAATAAAACTGCTGTCCAAAATTTGATAGTGATCCAATATGGATGCTCATCTCAGCATCTCAATGTAAGGGAACTTGTTGAATAGTGTACTGGAATATGACAAAAAATGTATGGTAACCCGACTACTATATATGTGATAACAGGGTCCTTAAATATGAATCAAAAGAAGATCCAAGAGACCCTTAGCATGCTCCATGACACTCAAGCATTAGTGTCAAATTCTTGTTGGAAATTTTCTTCATTGGAGGATCCATCCTTCCTTGAAGACATGGAGAAGATTCAAAGAGCAATGTGCAACAACCAAGGTAATTTCATGTCTTTTCTTTTCGATAGGAAAAATTTGGTTGAGTTTAATGAATTATTACATGATGCATACTTGAAGAATAATGAGGATACTCATAAAATCAAAATTCAAAATGAGCAACTTCTTGAAAGGTTGCAATATACTTGTTCTCCCTCCTATGTTTCAAATTGTCATATGGTAGATTGCAAGGAGGATTCTCATGACATGGTAGATTGCATGGACTAGATTCCCTTGCTCTATGACAACAATGATGAAGATGCTAGGAAACCTATGACACAAATCAGATCTGAAGGCTGACATCTGACATATATGACATGTCAGGGCTAAAAATAGCCTCCAAGAGGGCGCTCAAGTGAGTTAGGGCATCCAAAGAGACACCAAGTCGAATTTGGAGAAGGAGAGAGCTATAATTGTTGTACAAGTGGCATTCTTTGGAATCTCTTCCCAACTTGAATTGGCATGAAGCTCTTGGGATGAATTCGACCCATGGAGGACCTTAGAAGTTTATAAAATACAATAACAAAGAAGAATGGTAGCTTTTGATCATTTGAGAATTTGCATTTGTGAAGAGAGAGAGCTAGTGGAAAACTAGTCTTCTTGCCTTAGCCAATTTCGAGGGTGAAAGATTCCCATCCAAGTTGGTGTGTGGAAAGGCCATTCAGGTCTTTCATGGAGAATTAATGGAGTCTTTTGTTAGAGGTTGAATCTACAAGGCATCTCATGGTCACATCTCTTTCAGCTTGCTTCTTCAACCATTCTTCTATTTCTTGGCATACTCATGATCCTTGAGGAATTAAGCACTTGGTGAGCTATTGTACTATTTGGGGGAGCTTCTCATGCCCCATATTTTTGTAATAGGATGCATATACTCTGTTCTTCATATTCAGAAATGTATCAGGTCGAAAATACAGTTGGAATGATGTAAATCTGATGTTTAATAAACAAATGGTGCCATTTCCCCACTATCTTGATGTATAACAATGAAATATTGATGAATTTGAATGGAAGATCAATTCTCTGGTGTATTTTTGATTAATGGACTGTTATTAATGAGATGCACAAGTTTCATGTTCAGTACTTAAGCATTTGGATTCATCTTGTTCGGTTCTATACCATTTGAAGAAGAATTAATGCCATTTCCCCCAAGGTCAAAACTAGTGAAGTTGTAGCTGTTGGGAGAGAGTTATAACAGACCTAAAAAACTAAATAATGATGAATATGAGACCATAATATTGTCCCTTAGACATCCTCTTCCTCTGTTCAAAAATTCGAGTGGGTTTGGAAGCATTTGGAGAGCCATATTCAACATTTACCCTGGGGGGATTTGAACCCCAAATTGCTAGTAAAAACTCTCATCTTGTCCAGAAGTTTAAAGAAGTTTGCAGAAGTCCTTTGACAGTCCTAACTCACCCCTGAACATGATAATCAATTCCTAACATCAATCATGTACCTTCTCTGAATATTTGGGGGCATTTGGAGCTAATTGGAGACCTAGAGACCAATACTAGTCAAAGAGAAATTACTAGTAAAGTTCCCTACATTGGCCAGTATTGAAAGAGGATTTGTAGAAGTATTTTAAAGGTCCAAAAACATCCCTGAAACACATATTTATGTTCTAACATCATCCATACACCTTATCAGAATATTTGGGACCAATTGGAGCAATTTGGAGACCAAGACATCAAAGCTAGTCAAAGGTCGAACTAGTGGAAAAATTGACTAGTCTTGTCTCAAAATTTATTCCCTTGCAAATTTAAGATCATTGACGGGTATATCAGTTGCTTATATGTTTCATATTGGTTTTCATGTGTCCTATAACCCCTCATGACCTTCCTCAACAAATTCCAAAGCAATTGGAGGTGTTTGGAATAAGTTGTGAAACATATACCTAGAGATGAAAGTTGGTGAATTGGAGCAGTTTGGGAAAATTTAATAAATCTTCAAATTAGGAACATTACAGAAACTCAATTCCGTTGCTCGATTTGTTTTTTATGTTCCCGGTTGAAATTTGTCAAGTCACAAGTCTCCTTGAATGGCTTGAGGAAGCGACATTAAACTCGCCATAAGTCATTAACCGAGGCTCAGATGGACAAACCGTCAGTTTCATTGGAATCGTGACATCGAAGTACCGCAAGGAACACCCCTCTCTAGTGACTTGGTGGACCAAACGTTTTCTTTTTTGATAGTTTTCGCAACAAAGGTTTTTCTAATTAACATGCAATAAAAATTTTGCATTATAGGCTAAGATTTTGAAAAGTGTGTCGAGCGAGGTTGTGGGAATCATGGTCATCTCGCCCTACCCCAAACACACAGCCTGCAGTAGGTAACGAAACTCAATTATGTCCCTCGATTTCTTTTTTATTCCCTCTATTGAAACTTGCCAAGTGTCTCTGAATGGCTTTGAGGAGTGATTTGAAACTCGCCATAACTCGGTAACTGGGGCTCGGATGGACAAACCGTCAATTCCATTGGAATCATGACAATGTAGTACCACTTGGTACACACCTCTTGAGTGACTTCATAGACCAAAAACTGTCTATTTTAACGATTTTCTCAACTAGGTCTTTCATAAGTAATATGCAATGCAATTTCTGCATTATAGGCTAAGGTTTTGAAAAATGTGTCAAGTGAGGGTGTGGGCATCGTGGTCATCTTTCCCTAGCCCAAACACACTTGTAAGAGGTAATGAAACTCAACTGTGTTGCTCGATTTCTTTTTTATGCCCACGGTTGAAATTTTCCAAGTGTCCCTGGATGGCTTTGGCAAGTGAGACGAAACTCTCCATAAATCGATAACCAGGGCTCGGATGGACAAACCGTCAGTTTCATTGGAATCGTGATATTGGATTACAGCTAGGAACACCCCTCTCCGATGAATTCATGGACTGAATGTTTTCTATTTTAATGGTTTTCGCAACTAGGGTTTTGCTAAGTAATATGCAATGCAATTTCTGCATTATAGGATAAGATTTTGAAAATTTTTCCAATTGATGGCGTGGGCAACGTGATCATCTCACCCTATCCTAAACATACCTGCAGGAGGAAACGGAACTCAATTATGTTGCTCGGTTTGTTTTTTATGCCCCCGTTGAAATTTTCTAACTGTCCCTGAATGACTTTGGTAAGGGAGTTGAAACTCGCCATTAGTAAAAAACCAAGGCTTGGACGAACAAACCGTCAATTCCGTTGGAATCATGACATCGGAGTACCACTAGGGACACCCCTCTCCAGTGACTTGGTGGACTGAACGTTGTTTTTTTTTACGGTTTCCACAACTAGGGTTTTGTGAAGTAACATGTAATGCAAATTCTGCATTATAGGCCAAGATTTTGAAAAATGTTTCAATCAAGGGTGCGGGAATCGCGATCATCTCGCCCTATCCCAATTACACATACAGGAGGTAACGGAACTCAATTTCGTTGCTCGGTTTGTTTTTCATGCTCCTGGTTGAAATTTTCCAAGTGTCCCTAAATGGCTTCGGAAGCCAGTTGAAACTCGCCATAACTCGATAACCGGGGCTCGGATAGACAAACCGTCAGTTCCATTGGAACCATGACATCGCAGTATTGCTAGGAACACCTCTCTCCAGTGACGTCATGGAACAAGAATTGTCTATTTTGATAGTTTTCGCAACTAGGGTTTTGTTAAGTAACATGCAATGCAATTTCTGCATTATAGGCTAAGATTTTGAAAAATGTGTCGAACGAGAGTGTAGGCATCATGGTCATCTCACCCTAGCCCAAACACACTTTTAGGAGATAACAAAACTCAATTTTGTTGCTCGGTTTGTTTTTTATGCCCTCTGTTGAAATTTGCCAAGTGTCCCTGAAAGGATTTGGTAAGCGAGTTGAAACTTGCCATAAGTTGATAATGGGGGCTCGAATGGACAAACCGCTAGCTCCAATGGAATCGTGACATCGGATTACTAGGAGCACTCCTCTCCTCTGACTTCATGAACCAAGCATTGTATTTTTTATGATTTTCTCAATTAGGGTTTTGTTAAGTAACATGCAATGAAATTTCTGCATTATAGGCTACGATTTTGAAAAATGTGTCAAGCGAGGATGTGGGAATCATGGTCATCTCTCCCTAGCCCAAACACACTTGTAGGAGGTAACAAAAATCAATTCAATTGCTCGATTTTTTTTTTATGCCCTTGGTTGGAATTTTCCAAGTGTCCTTGAATGGATTTCGGAAGCAAGTTGAAACTCGCCATAACTCGGCAAGCGAGGATCAGATGGACAAACCATCAGTTCCATTGGAATTGTGACATCGGAGTACCGTAAGGGACACCCCTCTCGAGTGACTTCATGGATTGAATGTTGTCTATTTTGACAGTTTCCGCAACTAGGGTTTTGCTTAGTAACATGTAATGCACGTAGGATAAAAGGCAACCAAAATGCCTCGCTTTTCCGGCGATTTTGGGTCCAAAACCGGTTAAAATTCTTGTTGGAAATTGTTATTTTTTCATTTTTGTAATTTCAGCAATTGTGATTGCCTATTCTAAACTATTTGCCCAATTTTAAACTACCCAGATCGCTGAAATTCCGATCTGAGCACTCCAAATTGCGATTTTGACAAGAATTGCTCTGCCGAATTTCGGCAAGTCGGGGGCGTTTTGGTTAGCCCTTATACAACTCCCATGTAATGCAATTTCTACATTATAGACTAAGATTTTGAAAAATGTGACAAGCGAGGGTGTGGGCATCGTGGTCATCTCTCCCTAGCCCACACACACTTGCAAAAGGTAACGAAACTCAATTCCATTGCTCGATTTGTTTTTATGCCCCCGGTTGAAATTTGTCAAGTGTCCCTAAATGGCTTTAGGAAGTGAGATGAAATTAGCCATAAGTAAAGAACCGGGGCTCGTATGGACAAAGCGTCAGTTTCGTTAGAATTGTGACATCAGATTATCGCAAGGACCACCCCTCTCCAATGACTTGATGGACCGAACATTGTCTTTTTTGACGATTTCACAACTAGGGTTTTGTTAAGTAACATGCAATGCAATTTCTACATTATAGGCTAAGATTTTGAAAAGTGTGTCGAGCGATGGTGTGAACATCATCTTCATCTCACCCTAGCCTAAACACACATGCAGGATGTAACGGAACTCAATTTCGTTGCTCGGGTTGTTTTCTATGCCCTCGATTGAAATTTTCCAAGTGTCCCTGAATGGATTTGTGAAGCAAGTTGAAACTTGCTATAACTTAGTAACCAGAGCTCGAATTGAAAGTTCGTCATCTCGATTGGAATCGTGACATCATAGCACCTCTTGGGACACCCCTCTTGAGTGACCTCATGAACCAAATGCTTTTTATTTGACAGTTTTCTCAACTAGGTCTTTTGTAACCAACATGCAATGCAATTTCTGCACTATAGGCTAAGATTTTGAAAAATGTGCCAACCAAGGGTGTGGGAATTGTGGTCATCTTTCCATATCCCAAACACAGCTGCAGGAGGTAACGGAACTCAATTTTGTTACTTAGTTTGTTTTTTATGCCCACGGTTGAAATTTTCCAAGTGTCCCTGAATGACTTTGGGAGGCAAGTTGAAACTCGCCGAAACTTCATAATCAGGGCTCGAATGGACAAACCGTCAGTTCAGTTAGAATCGTGACATTGGATTACCACTAGGGACACCCCTCTCTAGCTACTTCATGGAACGAAAGTTTTCAATTTTGATGGTTTTCGCAACTAGGATTTTGGTAAGTAACATGCAATTCAATTTCTGCATTATAGGCTAAGTTTTTGAAACAAATACCAAGCAAGAGTGTGGGCATAGTGGTCATCTCCCCTAGCCAAACACACCTGCAGGAGGTAACAAAACTTAATTCCATTGCTCGGTTTGTTTTTTATGTCGTCGGTTGAAATTTTCCATCCATAAATGACTTTGGGAAGCGAGTTGAAACTTGCCATAAGTCGATAACCAGAACTCGGATGGACAAACCGTCAATTCCATTGGAATCGTGACATCAAAGTACCACTGCGGACACCCCTCTCCTGTGACTTGATGGAACAAACATTGACCTTTTTTATGGTTTTTGCAACTAGTGTTTGGTAAGTAACATGCAATGCAATTTCTACATTATAGGCTAAGATTTTGAAAAATGATTCGAGTGAGGGTGTGGGCATCGTGTTCATCTCGCCTTAAGCCCAAACACACCTACAGGATGTAATGGAACTCAATTTCGTTGCTCGGTTGGTTTTTTATGCCCCTAGTTGATATTTTCCAAGTGTCCTGAATGGCTTTGGGACGCGAGATGAAACTCGCCATAAGTCGATAATCGGGGTTTGGATGGACAAACCGTCAGTTCCATTGGAATTGTGACATTGGATTATTGCTAGGGACACCTCTCTCTAGTGACTTCATGTACCAAGCGTTGTCTTTTTTGACGGTTTTTGCAACTAGGGTTTTCCTAACTTACATGCAATTCAATTTCTGCATTATAGGCTAAGATTTTGAAATATGTGTCAAGCAAGGGTGTGGGCATCATGGTCATCTCACCCTAGCCAAAACACGCCTTTAGCAGGTAACAGAACTCAATTCCATTGCTCGGTTTGTTTTTTATGCCCCAGTTGAAATTTGTCTAGCGTCCTTGAATGGCTTTGGGAAGCGAGTTGAAACTCGCCATAACTCTATAACCAAGGCTCAGATGGACAAACCATCAGTTCCGTTGGAATCATGACATCAAAGTACAATTTGAGATACCCCTATCAAGTGACTTCATGGACCGAACGTTGTCTATTGTGATAGTAGGGTTCTGCTATGAAACTTGCAATGCAATTTCTGCATTAAAGGCTAAGATTTTGAAAAATGTGTCAAAGGAGGGTGTGGGCATTGTGATCATCTCACCCTAGCCCAAGGTCACTTGTAGGAGGTAACGAAACTCAATTCCATTGCTCGGTTTTTTTTTATGCCCTCGGTTGAAATTTGCTAAGTGTCCCTAAATAGATTTGGGAAGCGAGTTGAAACTCATCATAACTCGGTAAGCGGGGCACGGATGGACAAACCCTTAGTTCCCTTGGAAGGGTGACATCAGAGTACATCCAGGGACACCCCTCTCCAATGACTTCGTGGACCAAGCGTTGACTATTTTGACGATTTTCTCAACTAAGGTTTTGCTCAGTAACATGTAATGCAATTTCTACATTATAGGATAAGATTTTGAGAAATGTACCCAGCGAGGGTGTGGGCATCGTGGTCATCTCTCCCTATCCCACACACACCTACAGGAGGTAAGGAAACTCAACTCTGTTGCTCGGTTTGTTTTTTACGCCCCAATTAAAATTTGTCAAATGTCCATGAATGGCTTTGGGAAGCAAGATGATCTCACCATAAGTCGATAATCGGGTCTCGAATGGACAACCCGTTAGTTCCGTTGGAATCGGGACATCGGAGTACTACTAGGGACACCCCTCTCCAGTGACTTGATAGACCGAACATTGTCTTTTTTGACGATTTTCGCAACTAGGGTTTTGCTAATTAACATGCAATGAAATTTCAGCATTATAGGATAAGATTTTGAAAAAGGTGTCGAGCAAGGGTGTGGGCATCATGGTCTTCTCTCCCTAGCCCAAACACACCTGCAGTAGGTAACGAAACTCAATTACATTCCGGTTTGTTTCGTATGCCCTCGGTTGAAATTTGCTAAGTGTCTCTAAATGGATTTGTGAAGCGAGTTGAAACTCGCCATAACTTAGTAACTAGGGCTTGGATGGACAAACAATCAGTTTCGTTGGAATCATGACATCGTAGTACCACTTAGGAAACCCTTTGTACATCAAGGCTCAACTAGGTCTTTCATAAGTAATATGTAATGCAATTTAAGCATTATAGGCTAAGATTTTGGAAAAGGTGTCAAGCGAGGGTGTGGGCATCATGGTCATCTTGACCTAGCTCAAACACACCTGCAGAAGGTAACAAAACTCAATTATATTGCTCGGCTTGTTTTTTATGCCCACGGTTGAAATTTTCCAAGTGTCCATGAATGGCTTTGGGAAGCTCTCCATAACTCTGTAACCAGGGATCGGATGGACAAACCATCAGTTTCGTTGGAATCGTGATATCGGATTATAACTAGGGACACCCTTCTCCAATGAATTCATGGACCGAATGTTTTCTATTTTGACAGTTTTCGCAACTAGGGTTTTGTTAAGTACAATGCAATGCAATTTCTGCATTATAGGCTAAGATTTTGAAAATTTTGCCAAGCAAGGGTGTGGGCATCGTGGTCATGTTACCCTATATTAAACACTCCTGCAGGAGGTAACGGAACTCAATTATGTTGCTCGATTTGTTTTTTATGACCCCGGTTGAAATTTGCCAATTGTCCCTGAATGGCTTTGGTAAGTGAGTTGAAATTTTCCATAAGTAAAAACCCGGGGCTTGGACGGACAAACCATCAATTTTGTTGGAATCATGACATCGGAGTACCACTAAGGACACCCATTTCCAGTGACTTGATGGACTGAACATTGTCTTTTTTTACGGTTTTAGCAACTAGGATTTGCAAAGTAACATGCAATGCAATTTCTGCATTATAGGCCAAGATTTTGAAAAATGTGTCAATCAAGGGTGTGGGCACCACAGTCATCTTGCTCTATCCCAAACACACATACATGAGGTAACAGAACTCAATTTCGTTGCTCAGTTTTTTTTTATGCCCCTTGTTGAAATTTGCCAAGTGTCCCTGAATGGCTTTGGGAAGCGAGTTGAAACTCGCCATAACTTGGTAACCAACGCTCGGATGGACAAACTGTTAGTTCCACTGGAACCATGACATCGGAGTACTGCTAGGGACACCTCTCTCTAGTGACTTCATTGACCGAATGTTGTCTATTTTAAAGATTTTTGCAACTAGGGTTTTGCTAAGTAACATAAAATGCAATTTCTACATTATAGGATAAGATTTTGAAAAAAAATCCAAGCAAGGGTGTGGGCATCATAGTCATCTCGCCTAAGCCCAAACACACCTGCAAGAGGTAATGAAACTCAATTTTGTTGCTCGGTTTGTTTTTTATGCCCCTGTTGAAATTTGTGAAGTGTCCTTGAATGGCTTTGGGACACGAGATCAAACTCATCATAAGTCAATAATTGGGGCTTGGATGGACAAACCATCAGTTCTATTGGATCGACACCCCTCTCCAATGACTTCATGGACCGAATGTTGTATTTTTTTACGGTTTTCGCAACTAGGCTTTTCCTAAGTAACATGCAATGCAATTTCTGCTTTAGAGGCTAAGATTTTGAAAAATGTGTCGAGCGAGGGTGTGGGAATCATACCTTGCAGCATGACATATGTTCTTTAGACTGGACATCTCACTTGTATTGGCTTGTGAGGATTATGTATACTACTTATAAGGGTTTGTGCCCACATAGTATTATTTACCTCCCTAACCTCTCATATAAATAGAGGAGAGAGAGACTTTGATTCTTGTCACTGATGTTTTATCTTGTGATGAATATAATATTGAAAATTGTGTACATGAGTGCAAGAGCATTCCTCTACCAATAAAATATACAAATAATAGCAAACCAACAACCAAACCTCACTAATATACTCCACAAAATTAGAAACAAGGATAATTTAAGGGATTCAAGAAACATGTCACATTGCCAATCCAGTAGCTTTTATAAGAACTTGGTTAGGGTAATGGACAGGACAGCTATGATTATTTCGTCGTTGGCATTGTGTGTGATTTATCTTGTTCTCGGAGGAAGGTTCCTGTCTTGATTTCCCAACAACAGTCCTCTTATCAACACCAAGAAAGCACATGAATATTCCACTAACCCCAAGCAGAAAAAGTGTAAATGGCTAATTAAGAAGTGTACAAGGCCATACAGTCTAGAATACTGTTGTGGGAGTGTCATTGAAGGCAACTCTTGCTAAGCCGAAGTTACAACAGCCTAATATGGCTCAATTTCCAATGACTCTTCAATGCAAGCATATGTTGGCAAGTGTCTTTAAACTTGCCCTTTTTTTGGTTTATCTGTCTTAAAGAATGTCAATTTAAATAAAGGATAGTACTTAATGGATGCCAATTTTTCTTTTGTAAAATGCAACAATGCTCACAATTTTTATCAACATTGCCACACCACAAGTAGAAGAAGTGTAATTGTCGATATTTATGTGCACGAATATACAATCTCAAGCTATCAGAAATTGGAAGCAAATGCATTGTGCAAGCAACTACAATCCTACAGTCAAAAGATTCAGAACATAAGAATTATGATTCCCGCACACTAGTCATCTTATAACAAAGAGATCATAAGTGATTGGTTGACATCATGGAAAATATTGCAACATATAACTGGGCGATGTATTGGTTGGCAGGTGTAGTACTATGGTAATCTTCAAAACCTGAGTCGTTCAATACTACAACTGGTCCAGTTTTATCCTCATGCATGGCTTTGACCATTTATGTTCTTGTCATAGAAAATTTAGTGTCTTTGTAAGATCTAATTATTGTCAACCTGCTGGATGTTGCTTTTCCCTTGTACATTGTTTTTTGTGAACTATGATGTTATTCGTTCTCTTTACTTTTTTTATGATATAAAAGAAATAATAAATGTCTATAAAATTTAAATTGTATGCACCTTACACCTTTAATGGTGTCTCTCAAACATACATTCACTGGGAGTCATGAACTACGCTAAGAGTGACCTTCCTTGAACTACATATATTCAGAGGCCATGTTGAGAGTCATTTTAACATGCTGTGATGTCAAGTAGGGAAACCAATGTACATGTACAACCATAACAGGCACACAGGAGTGGAAAGAATGGAATGCATTGTGTTAAACTCTTGTAAGATACACAACAATAGGTCATCCTAAGATAAGTTGTCAATATATCAACTCCTGGTATATTAATTATTGTCCTACAAGCCTGTTATTGTGGTTTATCTATCTAACATTAATAACATTACATTTGGTCAGATGATAGCCACATAACACCATTAGTGAGCACGCCATTATTAACATCCATGTGGCACATGCTAGCATTTACAGTAAATGTTAGAGCTCATTATTTGCTCCTCTCACAGAAATGGTGACAGCTAGGGCACAAGGTACTCACTGTTGAATGTAAAAAATGTAGGGTATTTTTGAACTTTTCCTACAAGTGCAAGTGGATGAGGGATGCTCATATTTGTAACCCAAATATCAGTCCTCAAACTGATGGCATTTGAAAGGATTTATCTCAGCCCTAGGCACACTCAAGAACAGTTCTAAGCAGTAGAGAAACTAACAGCATTTGCAAGTAGGAGCAGTTTGCAAGCCATTGACCAAATTTCTGAGCAAGTAAAGGAGGCAGCCCTCACATTCCTTGAGAGGGAACCCTGTCTCACACTTTCCAGCATTTCTGATGACATAAGTTCCGGAAAGATATGGCAATGGTTGGTAAAGCATCTTTTCATTTATTAGTTGAACCATATTCTTGGTGAGAAGAAAATGCTTGATTCTCAACCAATTTATTCTTCCTTGACTAAATATTCCTAGAAGTTTACCTCATACTGTTGTAGAAAATACACCAAGTAATTCTAGAAAATTCAACCAGGCTGTTGATCTTCATGATACCTTCTTGCTGGGAAAAATTTGAATGACAACAAACTCAAACTACACTTGCACAGGACCAATTTCAAAACCGTATTCATCTCAACAACCCACATCTAGATATAATCAATCCATACTCTATGATGCCTGGAGCTCCATTTTCCCAAATGGGATCTACTAGCACAGCCACATAACTTGTGGCCAATGAACACCGATAGGTCACAACTTAAGTGCCATGAACAAGTTATCTATTACTTGTTCTCTATGCTTAGTTGTAATGACCTGTTGTCTATGCCTCAGCTACCTGTTACTTTCTTTACTTAAATGGGTTGTTTGTCACTACCTGTTATCCATGCATGAGCTACGAGTTATCCATGCATCAACTACCAGTTATTTTTTATATTTCTTTTTTTCTATATAATTGTTTATTTAAAATTTCGGACGATGACCATAAAATCAATCTGGACAGTACACTTACCCCATCCTCATTTAATCTAGGAAAAGCATAGATGGTAGTACACCCCAAATTCTAAGATATAAACACCTATCAGTGATTCAATACAATTATTTGCGAATGTTTGGGCGAACTGTGTACTAGAATTCATCAATTCCAGGGAGGTTGTGTGAAAGGCACTATGTAAAGGAGCAACGCTTGATTTCTGACAAACAATCGAGTAAGACCTCTTACTTTTTAAATGCTGTGGATTTTAATTAAATGTTTTGTTTATCAATTGGGGGAAGAATCTATGACCCCAAAGAGGTTGAAGTTCAGTCAAGGCCTGTGTCCACCTGTAAAATGCTTGGGTGTTACACTTTCTGATGCAGGAGCATCATGTAAAAGTTGTAATTTTCCTATGTTTTCAATAGGTTCTAGTCTCTAGAGGATCCTAGAAAGTCCACGTAGGGGGGTTTGTTTTGCCATATAATGTAACATATTTTCCCTTTTAGCATAAAGTTAGAGAAGTTGAGAAATTATAGGGACATCAGGGATTTGTTATCTAAACTTGGAGGATACTCATCTTCCTTTGTGATTTGAATTAATCACCGGTTTATTATATTCATAAAGTTGTTGAGTAGAGAATAAGGAGAGGAGGTTATGGAGAGAAATTAAAAAGAATGGCCAAGGCCTTGACGCCAAGAATGAGAAATCAAGCCAGAGAAATGATATGTATTAATCTGTTGATGATTAATTGAATGTATGAGGGATTGACAGGAAACTCCTGTAGGTTAATAGAATTTGCTCTCTGTCATGTATTCTATAGTGATTTTGAAAGAAATATACTATGTTTTTGTGCAAGGGAAAAAGAGCAGCTCTCTTTCAGCATCGGGGTTTAAATTTCACGTCTTATTTGATAGTATTTAGTATGGGTTCTCTGAAATTTTCTTGTGTAAATGATTGAGTGCAAACTTCAGTGATCTAATTAGTTTCAGATTCAGTTCATTGTATGGGAAATAGCATATTAATCTTCAGCATCATTTATGAACTTTTTGCTTTGTTCCAGTGATTGAACATAATTTGTGTGCTCTGTTAATGATATTTCCAGCAATCAGGTTAGTTAAATTTATGGTGATTTGCAACAGTCAAAAAGGGAATTTATACATTGTGTTCTAGTAATCAAGTGTAAACTCAGGCGTATAATAGTTGAACACTGTCAATCAATTGATGTGGAACAAAGAACATCAAACTGATCTTGTGCAAGAAGAGGGAATTGGATTGCATAGAAGTGTGCTCTGCTTCTAATTTACTGCTATGATAAGTTGATCCACCAATAGAGTGAATCAATCCATCACTTGAGAAGCTGTAATGTGCACACTCAAATCTTTAATGTAATGGTTGAGTTGGAATGTATGTGCAGCATTGGATAGACAACTGAGAACATGATAACATCAGGTGATTGAGAGGATTGTTCTAAATCTAAAGCGAAGATATCTGGTAATGTTTCCAATACTCTGTTTCTTCCATTTATATGAATGCACTCTTCTACTCAATGATGTCGATGCCTGAAGGTATTGTTGGGGTTTGACTGATAATACAATTTGACTGAGAAAGTATATGCCATGAAAAAAAAATCCCGTGTGCATAGATAAAGGTCACAATCCCTTAGTAGGGCAAATGAAATATGGTTGCGTTCTAGCCGAGTGACAATTTTGAAATTGTGTCGAGTTGTTGACGAGACCTGAGAAATATATTCATTATTAAACCTGAAATCGATGAGATGTAGCTGATCCGACTTGATTGTTGTAAGGGTTGGAGAATTGCAGGCTTGAATTTGACAAGGGGATAGATTGCAGGAGAACAATCTTGTAGCTGTAAAAGTGTTTTGTCATCGGTCACAGGAACCACATTGGTGATTGGATGATTGATTGAATTGAAGAATAGAGATTTGGTAGCAAACCTTTGATTCCTGTAATGCTTATTGGTTTCCTGTAATATAGATTCATTCTCTTAATTTGCAGGTTGCTATCAATTAATTATTTGAGAATGCAAGTGTGCTCCATATTTGGGGTTTTTTTCCACACAGTCCTGCTACATATGTCAACAATTAAAGTCTTAGATCTGCTAGCATTTAGTAATGCTATTGTTGATATTTGATAGCATTTGGGGTTGAGTATTGGGTGCATTCTATTGTGGATGTTTTAGGTTATTGGAATATTAAAACTAACAAGTTTGGATTGAGCTCAGTCATAGATTCAGATTGTAGATGAGACAGGTTTGGATTGAGATTAGCCTCCCACGCACATCTAAATTTTTAATACTATTTTTATTGTGTTTCCGAGCAATGCATCTGCCATTATTCATCAAATATTCCTCCCAAATTATGGACTGTGAACTTTGAGTTTGAAATAAAGTTAATAATAATAATAAAAGATAAATCTAACATCAACCCATCATAACTTTTCCACAATAGATAATGAAAAGAAATTCCCTTGGAGTCTTCTGTAATTCAATTTCAAAAAAAGGTAATTCAATTTCAAAAAAATAATGTTACCTGGGGCACTACTTTCCGCTACTCAGCAATCTCCCTATCAATAGAGTCCATATCGGCGCCAGCAAGCTTGGTGGAGGGTCAGCCAACTTTGGGAGGTCCCGAAGAAGCCTCTTTCTCCATGGAACTCGTGGTTGACAAATGAAACCTTGTTCAAAACCCGTGTGTCTCGAAACATCTTTTAAAAATGCAGTAATGGCGTTCAAATGGAGAATTTATTAAAATATGTGAAAAAAATGCAGTTCTTGTGTGGTTAGGAGGGATCCGCAAACAAATTGTGAGCAGGAAATACGGTATGGCTTGAAAGGGATTTTCAAGAAAATTATGAGCATGAAATACAGAAAAGGAAACATAGGAATGCTTCAAATTAGAGTTTTCACTTTGTCTTTACATGTGAAGCGATTCCATAAATATTATTTAAAAACTCTAAGGTTTTATTTATTTATTCTAAGCTTTTAAAAATTCTAAGGTTTAGTGTTATGTGTATTAAGAATCTAGAGATTTAGTTTATTGGGGTTTAATTTTATTTTTAAATATATAAAAAAATTTACACCTCGAGAAATTGTATCATCTCAATGCTTAATATATTTGGGTTTAAGATGTTTTTATTATGAGTCGACATGGAGTTTTTTAATTACTTTTTTTTTTTTTTTGATAAGTTATGAGTCCACATGGAAATGTAACGTGACAAATGTGACACATCTCCTCATATTGGGTTGGAAGCACCTAGAGTAACAAGCGTGACAACATCTCCTTGTATTGGGTTGGAAGCACCTCGCTACTCTCAATGCAACAAATCTCAACATTGCAGGTGAAGCAAAAACATATAATTGTATGTTTCTCATAGCATTGATCCTTTAACTATTAAAAGGCCAAAGGCTAGAAGAATGGCCACTATTTTTGGCAAATTTTTTGCCATAAGAACTACAAAGGGTACCACCTAAGACAAATGTAGGTTTCTCTAAACATTTGGTGCCAGAAGTAAAACGTGTTTGCGGTGTTAGAAAAAACACCATATATACAAGACACAAAATCCTACTAGATTAAAAACTAAGCATAGATTTAATTTTCCTTGCAATCTATGTAAGAGGAACCAACATCTCTGATTGGGACCCTAGATAAGTAGATATAATATTTATTTTAAGAAGATGGAGCTCAGCACATATAAATTTTTGGACATATAAAAAAAGCAATGATGAACTGAGAGAGGGAGCATGGCTGGTTACTTAGCAATGGTGGTGCTGGCTTAATGAAGGAATAAACCATTATATTGAGCAACATCGATGTAGGAATCATAGTTTTGCATGTCAGTGCTAACAGCAAGCCATACTCCAGACTATGCAACCTGCCTTCATAATTATGCAAGCTGACAATGTGGTTGTGTTAGATGAAAAACTATCATATGAAGGCTAACACGCGTTAGTTTTCATTCAATATGCAATGTTGTTAGAAGGAAGGATAACCTGAGTTAAATTCCCTTCATGGTGCAATGTCTTTGATAACAATGTGGTTGTTTTAGATGGAAAACTAACATATGAAGGCTAGCACGCATTAGATTTCATTAACCATGCAATGTTGTTAGAATGAAAGCTAAACCGAGTTAGATTTCCTTCATGGTGGAATGTATTTGATGGCAATGTGGTTGTGTTAGATAAAAATATATTATATGAAGGCTAACACGCGTTAGATTTATTTCACCGTGTAATGTTATTATAAGGAAAGCTAACCTGAGTTAGATTTCCTTCATGGTGCAATGTCTTTGATGACAATGTGGTTGTTTTAAATGGAAAGTTAACAAATGAAGGCTAGCACGCATTAGCTTTCATTCACCGTGCAATGTTTTTAGAATGAAAGCTAACCCGAGTTGAATTTCCTTCATGGTGGAATGTATTTGATGGCAATGTGGTTGTGTTAGATGAAAATCTATCATATGAAGGCTAACACGTGTTAGTTTTCATTCACTATGCAATGTTGTTAGAAGGAAACCTAACCCGAGTTAGATTATCTTCATGGTGCAATGTCTTTGATGACAATGTGGTTGTTTTAGATGGAAAGCTCACATATGAAGGGTAGCACGCATTAGCTTTCATTCACCGTGCAATGTTGTTAGAATGAAAGCTAACCCGAGTTGGATTTCCTTCATGGTGGAATGTATTTGATGGCAATGTGGTTGTGTTGGATGAAAAGCTATCATATGAAGGCTAACACGCGTTAGCTTTCTTGCACCATGTAATGTTATTAGAAGGAAAGCTAACCTGATTTAGATTTCCTTCATGGCGCAATGTCTTTGATGACAATGTGGTTGTTTTAGATGGAAAACTAACATATGAAAGCTAGCACGCATTTGCTTTCATTCACCGTGCAATGTTGTTAGGATGAAAGCCAACCCGAGTTGGATTTCCTTCATGGTGGATTGTATTTGATGGAAATGGGGTTGTGTTAGATGAAAATCTATCATATGAAGGCTAACACGCGTTAGTTTTTATGCAACGTTGTTAGAAGAAAATCTAACCTGAGTTAGATTTCCTTCATGGTGCAATGCCTTTGATGACAATGTGGTTGTTTTAGATGGAAAGCTAACATATGAAGGCTAGCACGCATTAGCTTTCATTCACCATGCAATGTTGTTAGAATGAAAGCTAACTCGAGTTGGATTTCCTTCATGGTGGAATGTATTTGATGGCAATGTGGTTGTGTTAGATGAAAAGCTATCTTATGAAGGCTAAAACGCGTTAGCTTTCTTTCACCGTGTAATGTTATTAGAAGGAAAGCTAACCCGAGTCACATTTCCTTCATGGTGCGAAGTATTTGATGACAACGTGGTCGTGTTAGATGGAAAGTTGACATATGAAGGCTAACACGTGGTATCTTTCATTCACCGTGCAATGTTGTTAGAAGGAAAGCTAACCCGAGTTAGATTTCATTCATGGTGCAATGCATTTGATGACAACGTGGTTGTGTTAGATGGAAAGCTTACATATGAAGGCTAATGCGCGTTAGCTTCCATTCACTGTGCAATTTTGTTAGAAAGCTAAGGCTAATTTATACCTACAATGTAAGCCCGAGGTCAAAGAAGTAACAATAATTGTTGCATTTATTGGCGAGATGCTCAAAAATTGAGAATGAGAACAAAAGAATGATTGCATCATGGCTTGTAAATGAACAAGAGATACGAAAGTGGCAATGTTCTTCCAACATTGCCAACATGCTATTTATAAATATGAATATTACATCTTATAAGCTACATAATCGTTGGGACAAAATTGTTTGAAGCCTTATGAGAATATGGGTTCCTCAAACATTCACAATTATTGATAAAATAATGTTGATATAAATAGGTACCAAATGACAAGCCAATTGTCAAATCCTCTGTCTATTATATGTATTGAAATGTAACCTTGCTCACGATAAAAGTTTCATTTCATGATCTACACAGTTAATGGAAATAAACCAGTATATTATAAGTTTATGTTTGGAGACCAAAACATAATACGAAAGAGATCAACTATTGTTTAAATCATGCACACATCCTAAAAGAAACTCTCTCCATCTCATCCAAGTTGATTGATCAACCAAAATGACTAATACCGTGCTTCTAGATGGGAACATGTTCAAACAATCCTTATACAATATGTATATAGTATCTTGGACTGCAATAATCCATAATCCAACATATCATAACAGATGACAAAATATATAATTCCCATATTTTGTTTTAATAATTTGAATATGGTTGTGAAACTGGTCAATGCCATACATGTACAATATCTTAGAGAGCAAGAAACAAAAGCACGTCATGAAACCCAAAACTTTGGCCACAGATAAGATAAAATTTACAGCAGCTGAGAAGCAGTACACAACTACCAACATATTGATGAATAGAAACCCATGCACCTCTTTCAAAGGGTTGAACTTGATCATAGTGGACCTAGTGAGCGCGACTGCGAGAGTAATAATCAATTATTGTTCAATGCATAACTCATTATCACCCATTTCTTTCCACCTTCCCACCTCCTATGTTGCTGCTTCTTCATACCAATCTTCTTTTTCGACCTGCAATTTCCAATGGCCATAAATTAAGAAAACACTTGCATATCAACCTTACAATATTAATCACTTACAAGTTTAACCTTTATATTTAAACTACCCTGGATTTTAAAATTCTCATGATGCAGGAAAAAACAATTGAAAGTTACACTAATTGGTCAACATATTCGAAACTTAAAATAAATCCATGATATTATGATTCAAAGGAAACATTCTCGTATAATTAAACTCTGCAAATACACCGACTGCACCTTACCAGTGAATGTGAGTCCGACTTTTATCTCCCCACAATAAGTATTGTCTTACCGGTGAATGCGCGGCCCACTTTTATCTCCCCACAATAGGTCTTGTTTAGAAGGATGACGATGTAGGGCATAGAGGTTTCCTTCCATGAATAATGCCTCCAATGGAATGCTATGCACCACAATCATGAATTATAAGAAATAAAATGAAGCAAAAATAACATTGTAAAAATATGGAAGAATGCAAGCTTTAAGAAAATGGTTGAGATTGCAATGATGGTGACTCATATGCACCTTTCTTCTCCAACGAATCCATCCGCGTTTGAAAGTATCGTTGTCCATTGTTTTTAAGGTAAGGTCGGTAACCCCCTCGGATATAGTGAAAACAAATTGCTCTTTCCATTCTTGATTGCTACCTCCACCTGCAATGCTCAGAGATCTTGATAGATAATGTTATATATATATTTTTTCAAACAAGATTTTTTTAAATCTCATCTTCCCACCAATATTCCAGGGGACTCGATCATGATTAAAACCTCACTTTAAAATCTACCTTAAAAGGATGTTTTCACATAGATTTAGATAGCCTAGTAAATTTAATTTTGTTATTATTTGAAAGGTATTTAAACCCTGAAGGCCTATAAACAAATTCAAGAATGTTAAGTCCTCCCACCATGTACTAATGGAAGACCAGGGAAACTTTTGGCACGTGCTAGTAGTAGATCAATTATGTTCTCAACAATAAATCTGATACATGTGAACACACTGCTCAAAACACATGAATGTGCACACCCACAGGATGCAACGTTGCTCTTCTATTGTTGAGTTCGGAATTGGATGATGAGTATGGATATGTTGTTGTTGATCTGTTAAACTGACCTCTTTTGTTGTTGATTTTTGTTCCCAGTGTTCTTCTCATTAGAAATCCAATGGAAGAAAAATTAGGCCTCAAATAAAGGAATGATGCATCAACGATTTGCTCAAGCCAGCTAAAGGCCATTCATTGCAGGAATTTAAGATCCCATTTATGGATCATTTTGTATTTGGAATGTCATGTGATATTTTTTTTAATGCATGCATCTTCGAATCCATAGATAGCCATGCCTACTTCTCTTAACTCGCGAGACCTCTTCAAATCCCTTTGCCTTCTTTGCTCTTTGGGAAAATATAGCACACTGGGATATTGCACACGGGACTTCACAAAATCATCTTTCAAACCATATAACTCAATAAAATAACATTTTTTTCTTTTTTTTACAAAAACAGTTATAATTTGAATTAAAAAAAAAAAAACCAGTTGCAATAGCACAGGAAAAAATTACAAAATCTTCCTCAAGGGCCTAAATTCTATCTTCTAGAGACTAGATCTAAATCGAGATCAAAGTAAGAATAAAGAAACTCAAATCAACTATAGAGTGACATATTGAATGTTATGCATGTTCTTCATTATCAGAATGTGATTATTGTGATGCAGTAGCGTCCAAAATCATTTATATGCTTTATCAACAAATTGTTTAGCACTAATTTGTTCGTCATCTCCCCTGAAGACATTATGTGTCCAATGAAAGAGACTCAACATAATTGTCGATGCCTAATCCTTCCCATTCAGCTTGTTTAGCGTAATTTGTATTCGCTAACATCATAAGTTTTTTAAAACCTGCCAATTATTAAATTAGTGCGTCATTCTGTTAATTAGTGAAGGAGTAACCCAACAGCTACAGTCTTCATCGTAAACAAGATGATTTCTCATCTTAATATCACAATTAACCTCTTGATCAGATTGTTTTTCTGTTCTACAGAATTCAAATGCTCCCACTCCAGGGATGATTTTAAGAACCCCCCCTAAATTTATATGTATAAAAAATGGGTGAATCCCCATGATACACAGAAAAGTGTGAAGGCTATTTTATCAATAATATAATATGTATATATAATTGTTTGGCGAATCTTTCACATAATTATAAAATATTGTAAATTTTGGGCAAATCTTTCACAAAATTATAAAAACTTGTAAAAGTTTTGGCAAATCTTTCACGAAATTAGAAAATCTTGTGAAATCTTGGCGAATCTTACACTAAACTATAAAGCCGAGTGCACTTATGTTATGACACCAAACATGCCAAACATATTCCTCTGTCGTTTTTTTGAACTGAAAAAATATTAATTACGAGTGGGACTATGGAGTATGGAATGGATGTTGAAGGGTTTTTCACCTTGATTGGCTTCCCCTAGTAGTTCCATTGGAAATACAGGTAAGTTTAGTTTGATGAAGGCTTAGAGGCTTGTGGAAAAAAAATATGGAGAATTAAAAGCGTTGTGGTGTTGTGGCGTAATTTTGAAATTCAATCGAGGTTGGTTTTTGGAAGACAACGCTTCACCAATCTCTTGAATTCTTGTTGTTACATGTCTTTTGACAAATTCTTGGTGTTTTGTTCTTTCATATCTGTGGTTTCCTTAGTTCCTTCCATCCCTGGGTTTGTTTCTTTATCTGCCATGTTCGTCAATTGAGGCTCCGTGCTTAAATAATATTTTAGGGTTGTGTCTCTAGATTGGTGGCTCAATATTTATCTCTAGCTTTGGGGTGTTATATATTTGGTTCAATCTCTATCTCAATGTTCCCTCCCCTTTAAAGGGCAATGTTTTCATTGAGGTGTCTTCAAAGCTCCAGACGTTTAGAACATGGATTTTTTTTTGTGTCATGGGAAATGTCAAAGGGATAATCATGAAATTCAAAGGATTTTGCATGGGCATGAGGATTACATTAGTGACAATAGGATTTCAATTTTTGCAGTGACAACTACAATTAACATAAATGAGCATCAATACAGCTCCACTCTGCAAAATATATAGAAATAAAATGTTAATGTTTGTTGACATATGCGAGAGCTGAGGAAAAAGACATCTAAAAGCTACTTTAACTGTATTGCAAGTAGGAGCGGTGAATAATCAACAAATATAAGAAGGATCTAATGTTGTTCTGAATTATGTGCCCCTTAACTTCCACATTTTTTCTCCTTAATATGTTTGTGACTTTGATGTATTTTACCAAGCTTATAAGAACTAGAATCAACATTTCTAGAAGAGAAAAAAGAGATTCATAATTATGTAATTGGAACTATTTTAAACTCAAATGATGTTACATAAGCTCGTAATGTTGCATTGTTGAAACAACATTGATAGGGGGAACCAAAAATTTGGGCGTTTTATTATATAATTCAACATATGTCACTTAACTAACTTGTAAAGTATCGCATTTTCTAGCATTGCAATTATAAGACAAACATCGAATGCACATCACTCAAGAGATGCTAAGTTAAATTTTAACATCCAACCAACATCACTTAAGTGACATTCTTAATGTACTACTTAATGTCTCTTAAGTGATGTTTGTTCAACATTTGTTTCATCGACTTAAGGTCCTTAAAGGGCTGCCAATTCCATTTTTCATTAGAGGATAAAAAATCTATGGAACATCAAAAATTAAATGTTAAAACATGTGGAATATTCAACGCATCTTTATAGATGTTCAATTGGCATTGGTCAATTTACTGGTTGACATTTACTTAATGCAAAAAAGCATCAAACTAGCATCAAATTTTCACCCCAAATGTTGTAGTTTTTTATAAGTTTGCATTAAAATGAATTAGGCTCACTCGATTATAATACCAATGCTTGAATATCTAGAATTACCACATGGGACAAGCTTGGATTTTGGAATTAAGGAACAATGTTTATGATTTGTAATAAAAATTTAATAGCTAAATGTCCATGCGAAGTGATAATGATCAGTATTTGAGGCATAAATGATTTTATTTGAAAGATGTGTACATTGAAAGTAGAAAAATTCCATAAATAGTGGAGTCCTAAAAGGATATTATGATATTCCACACATTTCCCCAAAACCTGTGGAGGACTAAGTTACTGATGTGAGTGGCACGTGACTCATCTAGATGTAATATGCATACACCTTTATTTCCTTGTACCTTGTGGGATATGATTGATAGTATGTTATGGATCCATTCATTATCTATCCATCTTTTATACATAATTTTTTATATTATTATGGATCCATTGTTTTCTATTACGAGGAAATGAATTATTAATGATGGGCTCAAAGCTATAAACATAGATTTCACAATACAAACAAGGATTGAGGTAACATTCTAAGAAATGAAAAAAAAAAAAGCCAAATATAAATGATTGTGAAATATTTTTAAATTCTATAATTAAAAATAGAATAAAAGTCATTCAAACAATATCCTTTTTGAAATAATATTTAAATTACAATTTAAATTTTAAAAAAACCACAACTCACCATAATCAAAATTCTATTCATTTTATAACTATAACAATGAAAGTTTTGACCATCCTTTAATCCATCCAAAATCTTTTAAAAACTAGAAATAATATAAAAAAATCAATTAAAACTTTCCTATGATGTAACCTTTTAATTCCTTCATAGTTTTCAAAATTAAGTACCAAAAAACATTTGTTCAAATGCTTAAGAAAAATCCCCTTGGTCTTAATCCTTTCATGGTGATTTCTCTAATCACAGGTCATCGTTACTATATAATGTTCTGAACTTACCCTGTGATGGTTTAAACATAATTTGATGGTATGAAACCGTCACATTTGAGGGCATGATCGAGTGGTTGGAAAGATTTGAGTGCAAATTCAATCACTCCCCATGGCTCAAAGATAATTTGATTGTATGGTCATGTTTGAAAAGACTTGAGTGCAAAGTAAATGTTAAAATCACCAATACAATATATATGAAATAGTCATGTTTGAAAAGACTTGAGTGCAAAGTAAATGTTAAAATCACCAATACAATATATATGAAGTTTATATAATGGAACCATCGTTACCATATAATGACTCAAACATAATTTGATTACTCATGTTAAAATCATCAATACATTTTATATAATGGCATTATAGTTATCATATAATCATTGAAATTTACTATATAATGACTCAAACATAATTTGATTGTACGATAGAGTGATTGGAAAAATTCTAGTGAAAACTTAATTACCTTTTTCTCAAATTACACATGTTAAAATTATTTATACATTTTATTTCAAACAATGTTTTTTGGTTAATGTTTGACTAGCACAATCACTTAACTTATGGTTGGTGTATGATAGGTCACAATTTAAGTGTCACGAATAAGTTATATGTTATTTGTTCTCCATGAGTACTTGTAATCACTCGTTATCACCTGCCTTTTTTTAGTTTAATGGGAACTTCCCAGTATCCATCCATCAAATACCAGTTATTCATGCATCAACTACCAGCTATTTCAAATGGGCAAGGCAGGGCAGGCGGAGTGGGAGGCGCAAATGCAGATGCAAACGAAGACCTACCTTTTTCCTTTTGAATGAAATATTCAACGTGGAGATCGAATCCATGGCTTCCATCTTTTATTGTTATTGTATGTACACCCTCTTCCTTTCAAACAATAAAATGCAACTGGATGTATGCGGTGGATGTATGCAGAGGCATCCCCCTAGATTTAGATTTAGATTTGTAGATGTTTAGGTTTTTTCATAGTTTACAAAGAAGAGATATTACCTGATAAGTGGTTTTGATTTCTGTTGGACACTTTCTTTTTGGTAAATTGTTAATATCCATAGATGGCATCCTTCACTGTTTCAATCATATTTTAAGTGAAGTGTTTGCCCCTGTCAAAATAATGTTGCCTACGGAAGAAAATGTCAAACTAGTTAGTTATTTTCAAGCTGTGAAGGTTTTTCTTTACCCTGGGAATTTTTTGTTATAAGAAGTCATCACAAAAGGGAAAGCGTCCTCCAAGATGATTAGAGGACATCTCTCTTGTTGGTAAGGCTAATAATTTTTGTGGAAGGGTAGTTGATAGAAAAGGGCAGAACAGTTCATAAGAACTGGGTGGGTGGATATACTTGTTTGACATTAACATACATCTATCTCCAACCTGGATCTCACATTTATACACACTTTGATTTCTCCTTGTATAATAGTTATAGTTAATGCGTTGGTTAAAGACTTTGCCATCCTATAATAGTTATAGTTAATGGGTGGGTTTGGATCTATTCATGCCCAAAGTGGATTGATTAACAGGCTATTTTCAGTTAGTTTTAAGGTTTGGATCTGTTGTCAATTAATTCATATGGTTTTAAAGTAATATTTACTTTGGAACCTTGCTTACTTTAGCAAATCAAATGTAGTGGGTTTATAATTAATTCATATGGTTTTAACGTAATATTTACTTTGCAACCTTGCTTACTTTAGCAAATAAAATGTAGTGGGTTTATAAATAATTCATATGGTTTTAAAGTAATATTTACTTTGAAGCCTTGCTTAATGTAGCAATAAAATGTAGTGGGTTTATATGGATCTATTCTAACAATTTAATTTGTATTTTTTAGAAAAGATAATGTTGGTTCAAGGATTTAAATCAAGTGGTTTTAAATCAACATTTATGTTACTTGGGTCTACATTTTCCTTATTTCATAATGAATGTCTTTGTATGTAATAATTCACATCCTCCCTGTTAGCAAGCTTTTTGTTAGTCGATTTCCATGGCTTCAATCCATGGAAACCTTGAGTTGCAGGACTGTATAGGTGTTGTGTCATCTTTTGTTGGAAATAGGATGTTGCAATCTCCTATTATACTCTTCTTTCTAGAATAAACAGTGGTCTTAATGTTTGGATCTATTAAGGCCCAAGAGGATAAAACCAGCTAGTAGATGGATGATATATTTTAACAATTTAATTTTCATCTTCTATTAATTTGAAACATAATTTCATATAGTTTTAAATTAACATTTACATTGTTTACATTTAATGTAATGGGTTTATGCTTTCCATAGGTTGTGTTGGGAATGTTTTGTTAGCTCATGGAAAGTTAGGAATGGTTGGGAATGCTTGTTGCATCATATTCTCTTCTTTCCTACTAAATAGTTCACAAATTTAAATTTATGGTTGGTTGAAAACCATAGGTTGATTTGCATTTTTTGTTATTGTTTTATTTTGTATTTGTTTCTAATAATTTCAAGCATTTTTTTAACTTTCCCAAGTATGATGATGTCGGGATGGTTCTTGTTTAATGGAACACTGACATTGTGTGAAGTGGATCGAAGAAGATGAGATGAGATCTTGGTTGTGTTATTTGAGATGGTGTGGACAAAAGATGAGTTGTTAGTGGGATGTTTGATATTGAAATCAAATCGTCCTATTAACTAAAGCAAGATGAGGATGAAGTAGAATATATATGATTCATTTTCGTGCATGTATAGTTTCCTTTTATTGCAATTTTGTTTAATGTTTTCTTTATAATTGCAGTCACCATGAACACACCATAAATGACCATATCAATAAAAAATGTGCTTAACGAAAACGATATTATTATGGAAGGGTAAATCAATAAGTTTTTGTTACGCATGGAAAAATTTGCAATCATCAATTGTTTTTAATAACAAATATAGTTGTATGCAAAACCACCTTTGTTCTTTTAGATGTAACAAGTATAATGATACCTCTTATCCCAAGTTGGTGGCTTCTTGGTAAAGTGAAAGAAAAGCTTAAAAATGTAATACAAGAAAACAATTATTCAAATTCCATGATTTCCAAAAATCTACACAACAAATTTATGTTTATTCCACTAATACAGTTTCTAATAATGTCAACCACATCTACCGTTTAAGTTATAATTAAAATCTATTAAATTTTAAAATGTTGCAACTTTTGAAGTTTTGATAGAGCTTAGAATGGTAAACCTTAGAATGAAATTTCAGTTGTATTTAAATGTATGTTTCAAATTTATACAAATGAATAAATATCAAATTTAAAACGTTGACAAATTTATCATTTCAATTCAAAAAGATAATTAAGATTTTATGCTTTTACCAATGCACAATTTCTTCATTATGTTATATTCTAGAAACTAAATGAGATTTATACATTTTTTTTTATGTAATTCAAATTAGATAAACCTCTAACTCTTGAATTAGTTAAATTGCCATGTTTTCATTTCATTATTGTAGGTATTGTATGTCAAAATAAAATAAAATAAAAATAGTGATATATATATATATATTATAGGATGAGATTCAATTTGATTTTATGCATTTGAAATTATGTTTACCACTTGTGTCAAAGTAAAATTGAAACATAGTAAAAAAATTATATTTTAAAATAAGATTTAAAAGTAATTTGATTTCAAATTTGTAATTTGTATGTCGTATACTTGCAAATTAATTTGTTTTTATTTCAAAACAAAATTATATAAATTAGTTGACTCTATTTCAAATAAACAAAATTAAAAAATGTTTAAAAATAAGATTTATGTATGTTATTAATTTATTTTATTTCAAAAATAATTATTACATTATTTAAATTGGTTTTCTATATGGTTTCATTTCAAAATGAATTATCATATGGTTTTGTTTTCAATTAAATTGCACAATTTATGGTTTTTAATCAAAATAGTATTTTTATATACATTTCTAATTGAATAAGTACATTGTACACTTCATAATTTGTTCATTTCATAATAAGTACATAAATAAAAATATTAGATCTTAAATTTAGAAAACTATGTTTTATAATGGGATTCAATTTTATTTATATAATTAATTAAATTATCAGATTTGCAACTTTGAAAAAAATGAGATTTAAAATACTTAAAGTATTATTATTGTCATTTCAATTTAAAGTAAAATGAAAAATATTTAAGATAGTTATTTTTATTGTTATTTTAGTTATAAAACGTTATTTCAAGTATGATGTAATGTTGTCATCAAAATAAGTATAGTCAACCAAATTCAACCATAGTTCACATGGTTAATCATCCATAGTCAACCATATTAAACCATAGCTATGTTCTGTCCATAGTGAACCACTGTAAAACATCGTTCAAACATGACCAACCAAACTCAATCAAAGTCTGCCATGGTCAAACATAGTTAACATCGTAATTAACTATAGCAAATCATATTTAACCATAATCAAACATCATCAACCATGGTCGAATGTGGTGAACAATAATCAAACACGGTTAAGCATTATCAACCATAAATCCATGGTTAGCCATATTCAATCTGCATATTAAAACAATGGTCAACCATAATCAACTATGGTTAGCAACAGTTATTTGAATGTCAATCATAACCAAGTACAGTCAAGGAAAGCCAATCATAGCAAACCAAAGTTAAACGTACCAAAGTTCACCAAAATTGAACATGGTCAATCCTCGTCAATAATAGATAAACATAGTCCAAGATGGGAAACCTTAGCTAAACATGGACAACCATGGCCAATCAAAGTCAACAATAATCAACCGTGGTCGACCATTATGAAGCATGGTAAACCATAGTCAACTATAGTTAAAAAATGGTTAATTGTATAGCAAATCATGTACTAAGCATGGTCAAGCAAGTTCAATTGAATTTCAACTATAGTCTAGCATCGTTCACTACAATTAACCATCGTTGGTCATTTTTAACCGTGGTTATCTGCAATCAACCACGTTTAACCAAATCAACCATAGTCAAACATATTCAAGCAACGTTGACCAAAACCAAAGATAGTAAACCGTGGTTGATTGAAGCCAATCATAATCAACCATGGCCAGCCAAATTAAACATAATCAAACATGGTTAGGCTTAATAGACAATAGTCAAACCTAGTGAACCATGGAATTATAAGTGGTTGATATACGTCGGTCGATGCCATTACTTAAAAAATTTTAAAATTACATTGTTCCACATATGCCAACCATACTAAACATGTAGTTGGTTATAAATAAGAAATATTGAAATATATGGATTTTTTAAATAAAAATTAACATGTAGCGCTTCTCACTTACAATGTTTTTATTAAACTCTCAAAAGTCGAACATGAATCCATAGCCTTCATACAAAGATCTTATCCATTACCTCCCACACTACCAATCCTCTTCGACATCATTTTTTTCCTTTTTCGATATGTTTTATGTCCATCTGTATGGTTTCTCTAAGGATTCTTTCTTTCTTGTTTATTTCATATGGCCTTTCAAAACCATATTCAACATCAGTGCGAATAGTTGCAGATCTGTCCTTGACTTAGCCTAACTCAATCAATGATTCGTATTCAGCGTTGAAGGCAATTATTAGGGCGATTGTTGGAACTAAACTTGACTCGATTTATACTTCGATGCTGACCAATTCCATGTTTCATACAAATGAAGTATCCTAACACGGAACAGACCCAAATCCCACCATAGCTAACAACCACATGGTTTTAAAATGACTGGAAGAAATCCGATTTGAGCCATGAATACCCATCTCTTCAACATCAATACATTCAACACTCTTTAAACAACTAAAATGTGGGAGAGGTACAAGAGGGCGGGGAGGATTTATGGCGTTCCCCTTGAACCACTCCAAAGGACATTTTTCATATCTACGCCAATCCATACCATGCAAACACTTTTGTTGCTCTATGCTTAGGGGACCAATAATAATTTCGAGCCACCCCCATTTTTTTATTAAGAACTCATTTTCAAATAAACTTCAACATTTCTTAAGATGAAATGGATAATCATCATTAACACCATTGTTATTATCAATAGCTTTTTAGAAAAAGTGAAGTATCTATTTAAAACATAATTTTACATTCTTAATAAATTTGTTAAATCGTGATTCTAGATATGAAGACATATTTACAATTTAATTTTGTATTTTATAAATTTTGAAAAGACCAAGAAAAATTAATTTCAAAACCATTAATTTATAATTATAAATCTATCATGTAGAGAAAAATCACCATAAAGAATAAGTAAATAATTTTAAAAATAAAATAAAGATTCTATTGATAAAAATAAAATAAAATAAAAACAATAAAAAGAGTTAAAAATATATTTAATAAAGAAACATATCAATCAAAATATAAAAGTAAAATTAAAATAGAAATAAATAAATAAATTTAACAAGTGGAATTTGAAAAACAATGAAATTAAATTAACTCATAAATGATACCCAACAAAAATTCCTTGCAACAATAATAAAACAATTTTGAAAAAAAGTACACAATTGGCGTAGCTCAAGGTTGTAACATATATTTCATTAAACTTGGAAAAAATTTATTACAAGGACTTCATCCACATTGAGTTTTTTGTAAATCTCTAAATATATATTCTATTAAATCTAGAAAAATCAACTCAAAGAACTATTCCATAAAATTTGGAAGAGTTAATCTAGTGAATTATTTCCTCAATTAATGTTTTTTAATTAGTTCAAAGTAAAACTTTAGTATCCATGCATTCAAAAGGAAATATTAAATCTCAATTAGAACTAGATGGGTAGGACATAAATCATGATGAATCTATGAATATAACTAATTTTCTAAATGTTAAGATCTTTGAGACATTGAAATATATTATATAGGAATAATCCAATGAAGTTGCACACATAATTACATATTATAATACTGCAAAACATTATTTATCTATATTCGAGGTGATCGAAGTAGCAGAAAGATTTATACAATCAAATTATGTTATATACAAAAATAAGATAGCACAAATGGAAGGTAAAACATGAGGACTTCATCAGCAATAAGTTATTTGTAAATCACCATATCAAGTTCAGATAAAATAACATAAAAATACTTTTAGTAATGTCTTGAAACCAACCAGTGACCATGAACATGTAAAACATGGGACTGCTAAGTACAACAGTATTAATACACAATAGGAGTGTGAAAGCAGCTATTATAAGAAATCAATCGGAGCTAAAGTCATATTAGTAATAATGTTGGATAACCAAGTATGATATTATAGTTGTAGATGATAGACCAAACTCAACATTTGAATCTGATGCATGACGACTCCAAGTACCCCCTTTCCCGCAACCTCAAGGTGTGGTGTTGATGATCAAACAGTGGTGTTGTGAGGATCTCATAAGTGGAGGGAAGGTGCCTCATTTGCATTGTCTAAATTGAAAAAAGTCTACTAAAAGCTTAGTAATATGTTTTTTGTGTTAAATTTCCTACCTCATAGTGCCTTAAATAGGAAGCACAAGGGAGGAAGTGATCATTTCAATAGTGGTGGAGGTGGTCTAAGAAAGAAATATATGAACCTATCTCTTAAATGTCTCGTGTATATTAATGCTAGGCATTGTTACTTTGGGTATTTAAAGAAGGTTGGGTTCCATTAATCTATCTCCACTCAAGCCAAGTTCATCAACTAAGATTGTTCAAATGAAGATTCAAGTCAATCCATTATGATGGGCAATGTCACAAACTGAAATAAACAAGTGGCTTCTAAGAGCCAACTAACACGGACAAGTGAACATTGGAGGCAACTAGGTCTTCAAAGAGCGGTACATAAGGTAGCATGGGACTATCAATCTCTCATTGTCAACATTGTTGATTTTTCAAAACTAATAACTTGATGTAATAGTTCCAACCAACCATAGAAAAAAACATGTTTGAGCATTACTTTCACCAATAGGAGAAAATGATTATGAATTTTAAATGTATTGGATAAAAGATAGATGTTGAAACACATTTTTCATGAACTTTAGTCGAACTTTGTATATGTCCCCATGTTCTTTGATTATTAATGATTTAAAGTAACTACAAATAAGCTATCAATTAAGATATTGATATTCAAGATTAAGTGTGTATTAAAAGTCATTCATATATGACATGTGATTCTCCCATCTCATGACTAATCCAGGGAACTATTTACTCAATTAAAAATTTTGTATTACTTCTAGTAGAACTTTAGTAATCAACCATTCAAAAGAAAATATTGTCTCAATTAGAATTAGATGGGTAGGCCATAAATAATTATGCGTGTATGAATATCCTTAATTTGTTAAATGTTAAGAATGGTGAGATAATGAGATATATTATATAAAAATAATCCAATGAAACTGCAAACATATTAATTTCATGCTATGTTGCAAGCGGTTCTCTATCTAATATATTCAAGGCAAGCAAGAGTTTGAAGTCATTCATCCATGACCCATCTCCCAAATTTAGAATGAATAATCGACTTAACACTCATTATCAAGAAATTCTAAGATTTTTTTAGAAAAAAACGCATCATACTAGTTTATATGTAGTTTTACTTCAAAATTTATGTATCACATTTATTATCTCATATTCATGCATATAATTAATTAAAAGTCAATAAAATAACTCCGTTCCTTGTTGGCATATATGGGATGATTTCAATTGATTTAAAAGTACAACTTTAGAAAAAGTTATCATTGGACAATGAAATCAGATGCCTTATAGTTCAGAAAGTTCAAAAACATAATCCATCTATGGCACTTCTCGAATGACTCTGAATAGTCCACTTAAAACTCATTATGAATTAAATGATTTTTTAGAAATGCAACTGTTACACAGAAATCTTCCACCCTGTGAGCATCAACATTCTTTGGCTTGTAGGATCCATTTTAGTGACTTGGATCCATTTTCATCCTTCAGTGATACCAGTCTATCCTATTTTTGTTCCTACCCGCATGTTGCATCACTATAGCATGCGTACCCGCGAGTTGCATCCCTATAGCCCGCGGGTATCAAGTAAAATGGTAAAAACCACTATTTTATTACTTTTTACTCCCAAAAAGCGGTCATTGGGTGACCTTTGGCTCTCCATCTGCCCAAGTAACGTCTCGATGAGTCCTTTCACCTACCTTTGAGAGGACTATATATTGAGCACATATGGATTATGGACGGGAGAAAGAGGAGAATAGTAAAGGCACTCTAGTGGATTTTTGCCCTATCTTGAGTCTGCACTCATTGATCCTTGTAGTTGTGAACTAGTTATGTTCACCTTCCAAACAACTTTCTAGTTTGAGTTTGCCATTCATGGAGGATTGAAGTGGTGGAGGCACAAGTGGATTGATCTAGATCTTGGTTCATATTGGTTTCCGGCAAGAGGTCGTATCACTTTGTACTTCTTCTTGTTCATTAATAGAAATACTCATATTCTCATCCATTCATGGTGTGAATGTCATTTATTATACATTGGGTTGAATTTGCTTATGATATTATGGACCATTGTTATTGATTATGTTAATGTTATTTATATATCACATGTACTTATTAGATATTTGTTGTCAAGACTAATTTGCAGATTACAAGTGCTTGGACGTGCGCGGATTGAAAGCTCCAACGGGGATCTACATCAAACGATGGATCGAGGTTGGTTACATTTATCCATTGTTTTAACATTGTCGTTTATAATAGCATTGTTTTGAGATTTGAGTAGATTTCTGGTAGTCATCTGTCTGTTGTGATATTCCCAAGCCATAGTGAGTTTTCTCCAATACAGAAATGGCGACTCCGCTGGGGAAAACATCCATGTTTGGGAAAAAAAGTTAGCATTAGTCCATATTTAGAGTTGTTGTTTATCGAAGCTCTGTGTCACTGATTGGCCGTTAAGATAAACTGTAGAAAACTTGCTTTTTCTGAGCCTCTAGACTCTCTGTTTGACCATTTGATGTTCCTCACCCGCGGGCTGGCTAAGTTCTGCCCTCGTCTACCCGCCTCTGTTTACTCTACTGCTCGCGGGTACCCACAGTTATTCCTTCGACAGTAGCGTGTGACTCCGGCTTTTGTTGGTTTATGGCTATTAGTTGTTGCTGGGTGAGTTTGGTTGATTCCTGAGTCTTTGTTGGCCTCTTTCTTGACTGTTTCATGCCTTGGTTGTGACCAGATCTCTTCGTTTCTCTTGGTTGAGCCTTCTTGGTTTTTTACCAATCTTTGGTTTTAACCTCTTGGTTTCTTCCTTTTGAGCTCTTCCTTTTGGCTGAGTCTTGCTGTTTAGGATCTGCTGGGTTGTCTTAGTGATCTTCTCATCACTTCAGTGACTAAATAGTAGGAATTGCCTTGCATTTTTTCATTCCATATATATTGAAAAAAATACAAAAACATTCATTTAGTTTTTGCATTTTCCTTTCTGTTTATAAGAGAAAATACAAAAATATTTTATTTCCATGTACTGCATTTTGCATTGAGTGCTTGTTGCCTTCATTTTAAGTTCTGCTTGTGCATTGAAAAGATAAAAGTTTGCATATTTATTTCAGAACTATTGGTTGATTTTGCATATTAGTGACATTGTTTTATTGGATAGTTGAGTCTAGGATTGGACGATGGTGCATATTATTGAGTCTACACATCACTAGTTTCACGACCATATCCCTTGAGTAATCACGGCCACTAAAATTAACGCTTAATCATAAAATTGATTAGACTTATTTTATTTATAGGGTACACCAACTAGCATAGGTTTAGAGTCTTAGAATAGATCATTGTGAGTTAACAATCCAAGACTATTGAACGAAACATTAGGTGTCTGACCAGGGAGTGGAGGAATCCATGGTATAGATCGGTGTTCTCAGGAAAGCTCTACTCAAACTAGAGTTAAGCAGGAGGTCACGGGAGGTTGGTTGAGGAGATATCCCTCTGATACCGGCTGAACGTTGGAGATATATCCAGGATTTGTTCGTATCTAGGGGTACCGGAGGTTCGTCCTCTTATGCTTCTGGCTTAGCTACCCTGCCCATACGACGGGTCCCACCTGCGACTGTTCCCCTAAGCATTGGTTATATTGCGGTAGACATAGTTTCCTTACCTAGGTACCGCACAGGGTACTTGCAGTGGTTATGCTGTTTGTGTCCTGAGTCAGATAGGGATTGGACATCACAGTTGTGTTCGTGCAGTGGACTTGACCCTGTTGACATAGTGAAGCCTGGGTGTCTCTATAACTGATTCTGTTACCTCCGGCTATAGTTTGGGAGTCTCAAGCCTCTCCTAGGCAAGACATACCGGCTCTAGTGTCGGGAGCTCATTTATCCACTCTGTTTGTCTGCTCTTGGCTGTAGATTCTCTAGGTGTGTGCTTTTGATTTACTGTTGTTTGATCGATAGTTGTCCTTTAGGAGATGCTGTGTTTCTCTCCGGAGAGAATGTGGCGCGGAGACTTACACTCTGTCGGTCCCGTTGTTTGGCTGGTTTAAAGCCAGCTTTGGTTACACAACGCATTACTAGAGGACGCCGGAGGGATCCCTCTGAAACTTCAGATTCTTACACGGCTTACATTGAGGATTACATGGCTACACATCCCGATATCGAGAAAGACCTTTCTACTCCTTCGGGTAGAGTTGAACACATTTCCGATCCCCAGACTCCTCGTGAGGATTGGGGAGGTGATCCACCTGCAACTCAACCTGGTTCTATTTGGCCTAATCCACTTGACCGGGATTCGTTTGATCCTTCAAATTCGGATAATTATCTTTACGGGATGCCCGACTTACCCGAGGAGGAAAAACAGGACGAGCCTTTCGTTCCTTCGTTTCCACGCGATTCTAGATATAGGAGGCCTGAGACTCATGATGATTCCAACCCTATGGTCAACCCCACTGCACTCTCTTTTGGTATGCCTAGTCACAATACTGTCGAACCTTCCACTATGGTTGGTACTCATGCTGGCACTAGTCAAAGTGTTAGCCATACTATACCCACTGGGGGCACTACCCTAGCTGGGGGCACTACGTTATCCACCCACTCACATAGTATGGGGACTGGTCCGATTCCTAACCATGCCAATGTTGGAATGCGACCACCTCCTAGGAATACTCAACCTAGTCGGAATGTTGTCCGAAGCACGACTCGCCATCCACCACCTAGTACACATGTCGCTACTCGTCAACCTAGGACCACTTTTGCACATGATACCGTTCCTCCCAACCACGGGGGTGGACACTTACCGCATACTTTTGCGTCCACTACTGCCACTAGTAATAGTAATGTAGGGGGTGGGAATATTTCCTATCCATATGGACATCACACCACCAACCCTGCTACTGGTCACACCCATATTGGACCTGGGAATACTTCTCATGCTTATGGTCATCACACGACTGCTCAAGCTAATCCTAATATTGGGGGTGGGAACATACCATACCATTACAGTCAATACAACACGATTCCCACTATGAATAGTACATACATGCCCCATACCCATGGTGGAAACCCTTACTACAACACAGTCGGTGCTGGCCACCAGTATCACCCACCACCCCAATATGGTGCTCAAAATGCACATATACGTGCTTACTCTCAAATGGGTCAGGCAGGGGGAGGTTATCCATCTTATGGCCATGGGAAAGCTTATGGGCCGTCAGGTCCTCTGTATCAGCAGTTTAACCCTCATGGTCAAGCTTTTGGTCCATCGTACAACACAGTTCCATTCAATCAACCTTTTATGGGAGCTTATAATCAAGCTTTCCAGCCGCAGCTCCTGTTCCTTGCACACTTGAATCTCCCAGATCTTTCGAAGCTCACGAATGATCCAGTGTGTCACGACCCTACTTGGCCCCCGGTCCCTACCAAGATCCCTTCGGACATTCCAAAGTTTGAGGGGAAAGGTGGTGAGGACCCGGGAGATCATGTCACGACATTTCACCTTTGGTGCTCCTCCAACTCTTTGAATCATGATTCCATTCAATTACGCCTATTTCAACGCACCCTCACGGGGGCAGCTGCGAAATGGTATGTGGAGTTGCCCGGAAACACCTATAAGGGTTTCAACGAGATTGCTTTGGTTTTCTTAGACCATTTCCAGTTGCCGGTTCGTTATGATACCGGTACTGAGTTGTTTTCCACCTTCCGTCAGAATAAGGCCACACATATTTCTGACCACGTTCAAGAGTGGCGTCAGCGGAAGAGATTAGTGAAAGCCAACATTCCTCCAGAGTTCCTGTTGGAATGGTTCCTCAAGTATTTACTTGCATATATTGCTAAGGATGTTTTGATGTCCAACATTATGACTGAGGAGCAAGCTATCTTGAAAGTCCAGCAGTTAGATCTTCTTTATTCTCAGTCTGACATTTTGTATGACATTATTCCTGATGCACCGAGAACAAGACATGAGCCCACGTCAGTTCCTGGACCACATGCCGATGGCATCGTGGGGTCCGCATGCACTCTCCCTGTAGACTTGGTAGCTAATCAAATGCAAAATTTGTTGCTAAACCAGTCTGCACCCGGACAGGTTCATACCTTGTCCACTTCCACTCCATCGTCTGATGTACACAATGTGCAATCAACGAAACCGTCGGGTAACCAGCAACCTGGTGGTAAGAAAAAGGGGAGAAATAATCGTAGGGGTGGAAACAATGGAAGTAACAATAATAGCAATCGTAATACTCCTCATAAAGAGAATGCCAACCCTCTTCGGGAAGGCGGTAATGCTGGCGAGGATCCTAAACCTAGGCGTAAGGTGAAATTCCCTTGCAAGCTTTGTGGGGAGGATCATCTTAATCACTTATGTCCTCGTATTGAAGAAGCATCGAAGCATTTGGCACAGAGCCCAGCTGTGTTGAAGGATCCCCTACCTCATCACCAAAACATGGCTTCGCATGCTCCCACCACTGGTTATGGTACTAATGAAACAACAATGTCTTCTTCCAATACCAGTGGTTACGGATGCGTGAATATGGTTCAGTCGGAGGTTTGTGTTGCTACTCATCAACGTGATTATGGTGCACCACAACCAAATTTGGAGAATGAGCCTCCCCCTCCTCCTGATAATTCCTTGCATATCGAGAAGCCTTCTATTATGCCGCGGATATCGAAAGGTGTTCTCAAGCGCTCTACGCATAATCCTAATGCTCGAGCCGCCCAGAACTACTCCACCGTAGAATATTTGGGCCAAACTCCGTGTGCCATGTCGGCTCTTGAAGTTTTGCAAGCCTGTGCTTCTCAGAAGCATGCCCTTTTGAGTGTGTTAGGAGTTCAAGATGGGGGAAGTCCTAGTGTTATCAAGTTCGATACTACTGATGTCCAACCTCGCTTTCCTTACCATGTGGCTTTTCAAATCCAGGTGGTTTGCCTTAAGAGCTTTGTCAAACGTACTATGGTTGATGAAGGTGCTTCCGCGTCAGTAATGTCGTTGACTTGTTGGAAATCTCTTGGCTCCCTCCCCTACTCGCGTCTAGAACTACACTCACTGCATTCGACGGTAGATCTTTTACGCTGCATGGAATTATCCCTTCCCTTGTTGTCTCCTTGGGAGGTAAGTCCGTGCCTATTGAAGTCGAAGTGGTTGATGCGCCCATCGACTACAACCTTTTACTGGGTCGGAACTGGATGTACGCTATGAAGGTTGTCGCGTCTACTGTATTTCGAGTTATTTGCTTTCCCCATGAAGGCAAGATTATGACGATCGATCAGCTGGATTATGTTGGCACTCCTTCCACAGCATCTACGGGATCAGTAGTCCCGCAAGTTTCTGATTCTCAGTTGACAACTGGGAACATAGGTGTTGGAATGTACCCCTCGTTGATGGGAACTTTTAACCATTCTACACCTGTGAATTTTATTGGAACCATTTCCGACAGTGCGCCTCCTCCTTCGAATAGTATGCCATTCCGGACTTCCTATTGTGGTGATCCATGGATTTTTCCATCTGCAGATTCTATGTCTGGAGACATTGCACACGTCGGGATGTCTATGCCTTTATCTGTAGCGGAGCTCACTTACAATCATATCCAACAAACCACTGCAGATCCAGATCTCTCTTCTTCCCAGACAGTTGAGGAAGCTCCCGTTATGCTGCCAGTTTTGGCAGCTAACCTATCTTGTTCACATGATTGCCTCGATGGTATCCTACCTTCAGATGGAGTTCTTTTTGAGGCCATGGGTGGTGATGACAAGCCGTGGGGGGATCTTTATCATAGATCTCATTCCCCTCTGAATTCCCAGACACCCCCTGAGTGTCCTTATCTTGCTCATGTTCCTTGCATTATGCATATCTTTGTCCCATGCGCTTGGAACTAGTCTCGCATATCCCTGACACTCGTCTGCTCTCATTATGAGCATTCTTCCATATCTCCTTTGAGCTTGTTAAAAACAGTAAGGAGGTCACGAGTTTACTTTTTCGGGCTCATTAAACCTTTACGGAAGAGATTTTTATAAAGTCTTTTTTAAGCCCTTGTTAGACTTTTTCAAAATCAAACAAGATTGCCGAGTATACTTGTCATTTCAGACTCGTTAAAAGATTTGAAGCGACATTCACTTAGGTATAATTTTACCCCTTTTCCAGACCTTTGTGTATTAATTACGAAAAAGGTATACTCTAGTCATACGTGACTAGAAGAGTTCTTCTCTCATTGTTTTACACTTTTTCGGGTGAGGAGACTAACTTTACGAAAAAAGACTTCTCAGTTATATCATGTTGTGATTGCATTGCATCATCCTGCTTGCCGCTTGAGCCTTGTGCCAGCTCCCGCTTACTCAGTTGATAGCCTGGTGCCTGAGCACTTTTCCCTGTCGAGCCCTGCAGAGCTTATATATTTTCCCTTCACAATTTGATGACCCTTTGACCCTAAGGGAACACACCCTCGAGTGTCCACATCCTGCACGCACTTCCTTGCATTGAGAATAGGTATGTTCCACTGCTTGGGACTAGTCTGCTAGCTATTTGACACTCGTTCCCTCACTTGTTGTACTATAAGCAATTTTATTCTTTTTCAACCTTTTCCCAAATATGAAAAAGACAAAAAAAATCAAATATTCCAAAAAGTCGGATGGGATTATGGTCATTATTTCTTGTTGGCAGTTGTTGTGTCGCCTTTGAATAGAGCATTCATTCCACTCCATACATTATGAGTCGGGACTATAGTTGGGCCTTAGGAGTTGTACTTGTTTCTCATTTTTCTCCACCGATTGGTTAAGCTTCCAGTCATTATGGAGCCCTCTGTAATGCCTCCTGCATTGCATAGTTTATGTCGATTCTATGCTTCCTGAGTCTATCCATCTGCTCATGCTCTTGTTCAAAGGAAGTCCTGAAACCAGTGTCGGCCACTCCTCAGATATCTTGACTATTTCATGTCGGCCATCCTTATTGAGTCAGTCTGTTTCACCTGAGATCTTCCAAATCTTTCAGCATTGCTGGTACCTTGTGTTGGTTGATGGGGGATGCCTTAATGCCCTCCTTCCAGCGAGTCTCGTTCCGTAGACCTCAACTCATTTATTCCGGGACTTGAGGCTTAGAGTTCGGTTGAGTACCTTGAGGCTTGCAGTCATTAGTGGTAGGTTCTCTCGCCATCAACAGATTTGGGAATAAATCAATGTCCCCTGATCGATGGATTCATCCGAGTGTTCGACTTCAACCCATTTATTCACACTTTGATGATTGTACTCTGTGCCTTGATGCCCATTTTCATTATCGGTGGGTCATCTCGCGTCTGTTAACGGTATACATCAATGACCGGTAATCAGACGATGTCTCATCAGGTTCGACCCCAACTCCTTTATTCACTTGATGGGACTTGCACCGTCGAAGACTTGTGTAGATGACCCCAGGCGATTGTGGCATTCAGTATGCTACATATGACTTTAACTTTACATATGAGATATCACCTCTCAGATTTCAGCAGTTTGTACCTCCAGTTTGCACCAGTTGTCTTCTTTTCAGCAGAAGACCATATCTTACTGTAGAGGGATCATGGCGATGATCACTTATGACATGTATCTACTTATGTACTGCCTATTCATGGCCATTGTATCAGATTGTTGTACTATACCGACATGTATTCAGAGATACTATTGTATTATGACGAGTGATCCATTATTTCCACTTGTGTCTCCATCACTCCACTTCTGAGTTTTATAATGTATTTCGGCCATGGTACCACTTTTAGTCTCTGACCTCACACATTAGGGGGCATCTGTTACACAGAAATATTCCACCCCGTGAGCATCAACATTCTTTGGCCTGTAGGATCCATTTCAGTGACTCAGATCCATTTTCATCCTTCAGTGATACCAGTCTATCCTATTTTTGTTCCTACCCGCATATTGCATCACTATAGCAGGCATACCTGCGAGTTGCATCCCTATAGCCCGCAGGTATCAAGTAAAATGGTAAAAACCACTATTTTATTACTTTTTACTCCCAAAAAGCGGTCATTGGGTGACCTTTGGCTCTCCATCTGCCCAAGTAACGTCTCGATGAGTCCTTTCACCTACCTTTGAGAGGACTATATATTGAGCACATATGGCTTATGGATGGGAGAAAGAGGAGAATAGTAAAGGCACTCTAGTGGATTTTTGCCCTATCTTGAGTCTGCACTCATTGATCCTTGTAGTTGTGAACCAATTATGTTCACCTTCCAAACTTTTTTCTAGTTTGAGTTTGCCATTCATGGAGGATTGAAGTGGTGGAGGCACAAGTGGATTGATCTAGATCTTGGTTCAGATTGGTTTCCAGCAAGAGGTCGTATCACTTTGTACTTCTTCTTGTTCATTAATAGAAATACTCATATTCTCATCCATTCATGGTGTGAATGTCATTTATTATACATTGGGTTGCATTTGCTTATGATATTATGGACCATTGTTATTGCTGATGTTAATGTTATTTATATATCACATGTACTTGTTAGATATTTGTTGTCAAGACTAATTTGCATATTACAAGTGCTTGGACGTGCGCGGATTGAAAGCTCCAACGGGGATCTACATCAAACGATGGATCGAGGTTGGTTACATTTCTCCATTGTTTTAACATTGTCGTTTATAATAGCATTGTTTTGAGAATTGAGTAGATTTCTGGTAGCCATCTGTCTGTGTCTTAAGAAAGGGGAATAAAACTTGCATAAGCCAAGTATCTTGCTCTTCTCCTATATAGGCCTTTATCAAGATATGTTTTGACCAATATCCAACAAATTGAGAAGTGGGATTTGATGTATCTATTAACAATACATTTGATTCTCCGTATTAATCTCCATACTGGGACCACACATCGCTCAACATTTTCTCATAAAATTGTATTATACTCTCTGCTTTGAATTTTGTTTGCAAACAACAACGGGACCTACCCCATGTGAATCCAAAGTCCCTTATATCAATATTTGATTTTTCATGTGTCAAATGTACTTATCAATGACATTTAATGTCCATATTGCAACATCATAATTTGGTTTTCTTTGAATATGACAATTTGGTTCATCTCTAGTGTATGATGATAAGAACACTCCTTCCATTTCAAAGATCAACAACACCTTTCGATTGATATTAATTCCCATCTACACTGCAACCACATATATGACATTAACATAGCTCCAATTCATTAATTAAGAACATCAAAACATAATATTTAAAAACATTTTAAAAATTCATGTAATTCCTATTTATTATCATTTTTTCCATTTGCATACAAATGGAACTCTACAAGGAGTGAACAAATTAATGATATGTTAACAAATACACCAATCTAATACTTTTATTTTATTTTTATTGAATAAGTCTTACATGCATACATTGAACCACCATTCAAATCATTTATTTTATTTTTATAATAATTAGTGAAACTACAATTGGAAAATATAATTACAGGATCTACGTTCACTCCACGTTGCAGAGGATCTACCTTGTCTCCTATAGAAAATGCAGAAGAGACATTTGTACCTGTACACCAAATTAAAGAAACTTAGCATTTGCTTTAAAAAAAAATTTCAATGTACTATCAATAACACTTAACACATACTTCAAGATTTGAATTTACCTTTGGTATGCCTCAAATCCATGATCTTGCATGGATGTATGCCCCCTTCATCAACATCTTCCACAATCAAATGTGTTTCAATGGCATCAATTATCAAAATCATAACATATCCTATATTAACCCTTTCTACCATAATAAGTTTTAGTCTCTGTAGTTTCATCCCTTCCAAGCCCAATAACTTGACCATTAATTAGGTCAACATAGTCCCCTCTTGCCAAAATTATATTTTCCATTTTAACTCCTCCCAATTTCTGTAACACAATTGAATTGTATTTTGCACTTAAGGTTAAAATTGTATTTTGCACTTAAGGTTAAATCATGTAAAGTGTGCTCTTATATTTTAGCAAAAATCCAACCTTCAAAAAAGTAATATAGTTTCAATAATTCAAAACAATATGGCAGCCATTTTATACGCAATGAAACATTGTTCCCCACCATTTTATGCCCACTACCAAAAGGGAATTTACATATAAATTACACTAAAATATATATATGAAGAGCTTACAATTAGAAATCCAAGTAATATTAGTGAATGACAGATATCAACTTAGTTAAAAGCACCAAGTTCCTATTTAACTTTGGACATGGCACTTATATTATTGATGTATGTGTATGAATCGTGCTTGTAAGAAATTTGCAGAAGTTGGAGAACCACAACAAAATACTTTGTAAAATCTAAGAAAGTCCAAGATGGATGTTATGTTAAATGTAAAAAATGTCCCATGCAAAGGATCAATTATATTTATAACTCGTTTTGTGAAGATACACTTTTAGATTGGTTCTTTTGATCCCATTGATGAATGGGAATTGGTAATGGCATGTAGAACCCAAGTTTCCGGTTGATTGGTTTGCTAGTACTACAAAGAACACAATCTCTTATGAAATTAACAAAACATTCTTGCATGTTTGGCCAATCAACAATTATCTATAGATTCTCCATAGTATTTCTCACTTTTGAATTTCCAACAATTTTGGAAGTATGAACTTCTTTGATAAACTAAATCCTTCTCTCATGTGGTATGCACAACTTGTCTAATTTGTCAAGTTGTCCACCTTGAAGATGGTATTCCTCTTCTGAATAAACAACTTCTCCCCACATCAATTCATAAAACACATCTTCAAAGCATGCATCCTTTAGATATTACTTTCCCAAAACTTCATGGTTGTGGGGTACAATATTCATTATCATCCCTACAACTATAGTTTGTTGTGGGGGTGATCTAGATAACAAATATGTCACTTTGTTTGTAATTCATTTATTGTACTTGATTACTAGATGGAACTGTTGTATAAATCTAATCCATCTAGAATTCCTTGCATACTATAGTTTAAGTACATCTCTACAAATACTAAAGTGTTTGGTGTTCAGTGTGGATCACAACCTCCTTCCCCAAAGAGAGTCATAAAACACATCTTCAAAGCATGCATCCTTTAGATATTACTTTCCTAGAACTTCATGGTTGTGGGGTACAATATTCATTATCGTCCCTACAACTACAGTTTGTTGTGGGGGTGATCTAGATAACAAATATGTCACTTTCTTTATAATTCATTTTTTGTACTTGATTACTAGATGGAACTGTTGTATAAATCTAATCCACGTAGAATTACTTGCATATTATAGTTTTAGTACATCTCTACAAATACTGAAGTGGTTGGTGTTCAGTGTGGATCACAACCTCCTTCCCCAAAGAGAGTGTTTGTGTTTATTCATTACTTGTACCCCCTCACTGGACTCCCATCCATTGTTAGTCCTCAATATCTTAACCATTGGTTTGCTAAATCTTCTTACTTGTTGAGTTTCTTCAACTCTTGTAATCTTCCTCCATTTCTTCCCTCATCGATGACCTCCCTCTGCAATTTCTCACTCTTCTCCTTAACTACACACATACAATTAAGCCAACATATGTCTATGATCTTTGCCTTTCTTAGAGCATATTCAACCCTCTCGCTATTTCTTGCTTCCCCCATGATATTGTCTCTTCTATGCACTCAACATTGTCAAAACCACTCCAACCACCCCCATGGTGCAAGGTTTTGACATTGCCATACTAATGGGTTTAGAAGGTAACATACATCACTAGTATTTTGATCCATGTTTAGATTTTTGTCACCAATCTTATCCTTACGCCCCACTTCAACTCTTCCTCCACCTTTGAATATCATTAGAATTCTTCTACAACAAACTCCTCTACCATTGTTCTCACCCAATAATCCATTGCTTGGGTTATCAGGCGATCTACTTTCCAAAGCATAATAAGGTTCTAAATATTCCACTATACTATCTTCTCCATCTTCTAAATGTATTCCAGCGCCTCTTCACTCGGTTGTAACCATTGATAGAGACTCATTGGGATGTCCTCTTAAAAGATCTTATACTCATCTCTAGTAGCATTGCCATACAAAACTATCTATCTACAATCTTAAATATCCTACCCTCACAACTCATCTTCCTATTTAATGAAAACTCTAAAATGTGTTTCAAACCACTCAACTAACCATGATTTCAAAAACCCCTGTCTCATATTGTGACAACTCCTCCCTAATGAAAGTCAAAGCCAAGGAAAGGTGGAAAAATGATGCTAAAAGACATTATCACCCATCTACCTAGTGATGGTGTATGGTTCATAGCGAGTGGTTTGATCAACCTATTGGGTCTTGTAAGTTGTTTTTTTGCAAGTGAAATAACACCTTGGTACCAACCTTGTGATGTTGAACCTGATAGTGATCATGTCATTTATTGTGCTTGCCACAACTTTGATATAGGATGTCATCTACCAGTCATTAAATGTTTTAAATTAGTTTCAAAACCAATTTGTTTGTTTGCTTCTCTATGAGCATGGGAAGATACTTGTGTTGATGTAATGGGAAAATCTACATCAACTAGGGCCAATCATTAGAACCCTAATCACACCTAGAAGGGGATATGCCTAAGAGGTTTATGAAGAGTTCTATTATAGCTATGTGAAACCTAAATCGCACTATCATCCTATGTAAATGAATATTTTGAGTTGTACATTGTCAGGATATGTACGATCATGCTGAAGACTACCTTGGCATGTACAACATTGCTCTATCATGTCCATCATGGAACAAAGGCAAGGCCAAAAGATAGTCAAGAACCTATTGTGCCTATCATGTACTATGGTCTTTGGTAATTCAAATTCAACCCACACATTCGTCATGAAGAGCTTAGCAATACCTTCTATTGTAATGCTCTTCTTAAAGGGGTGCCAAAATTAGCATCTTAGATAACTTGTAAAAAACAACAAACACACACTCATGACCATGCTTGGTTGAGAACAAACTAGTCACGAAGTCCATGGAGATTAGCTCCAAAGGTTTATCAATAGCAGGAAATGAGTGAACAACATTTTCTTCTTAATCATTGGCTTGGCAATGGCATAGATAATCCATTATATGATGTATGCACTAATCTCCGTGGAGCTTGGGCTAATAGAAGTACTTTGGCAGGTCTAGAACTGTCTGAAAATTCCTTGCCACCGAGCTAGAATGTCGCTCCCAAATCACCTTCTCATGTTCCATTTAAGGAATACAAAGATGGTCTAGATGGCATGGAATTACATCCTATAGATGAAATTGAGAAAAAAATTTCTTACAACCATTTCTTTATATGTATCAACAAAGTGAGAATCAATGCCATACAATGGGGTCCAATCTAAAGTATCATGTCCACAAGAGTTTAGCAATTGGTCAATTCAATAATTGATGATGGACCTATTATCACCTAACTTGTAGTTACCCCTATGGATGTATCCATTAATGGATGGCAGGAGGAAAGGGCGACTCAACAGGTGCAACCACGATCACCTCGACTTCCAATAGATGGTTGTCACGCCAATCGAGGCAACCTTCACTTTATGCTATCTAGCCCAGACAACAAAGGGGGAGACCTAGATCTACTCCTGACAGGAGAGATCAAACCAAAACACCGAATCAAATTCAAATATAAGTGAAGTATTGTAAGGTGTATGGTGTACCCTATATCTAAGGATAAGGTCACAAGATAAATAAGGGGTTTAATGAGTATAGCATTGGTTCATTGTTGATGTGAGAGTGACTTATAGTATTTGAGATGAGATCCGGGATTAAAGTACTAGTCAATTGTGAAAAAATCCACTGCCTTGGGAACCATGTCCAATGCAAGGTAGTTTAAGGATTGAATTGGGGCTAACCAGTACCAATGACAAGCTTGATTATAAGATATGACAATGTCAAGGGATTCAAGCAACCAAAACAGGGATCAAACCACAAGTTAACTGAACAATCTAGGAAAGTCGAATGAGCTTGGAGAAAGATCAGTGCCTTGGGAAATGGGATGAATGGAGTCAAAAAGAACTTAACTTGTAGATCATGACCCCTATAGCATAAGATAAGTGGGCTACTAAAAGTATGATAGTTGGATCTTTCAAGACCTAATAGTTAATGATATGACCTAAGTGGACCACAATCCCTTAAAACAAGGAATGATACCCCCAAGGCAAGATTTCACAAAATGACATACTAGACATAGGTTTCAAGGTATGCTTATTCCAAATCCACCAAAATATCAACTACCCATGTCCTACAAGTGGACAAACTCAATCCCCCAAGAAGTGCGACCTTGCCCAAGGAGGGTTAAAAGTGTGGTAAATGGGATCAAGACAAGTCCAATGGCCACCAAAATTTAGATCCAAGTAGTTTATGCTAGTATCAATGTGGATCTAAAAGATCAAGGTGATCCAAGGGTTAGATCTTAGTAGATCTAAGATTGAAGATATCACCAAGTGGTCCAAAATGGGGTTTAACCCTTAAAATGTGGAATAGGGCCCACAAGGTATAAATCACTAAAGTGATGGTCTAGGGGTAGGTTATTGGATATGTAGATTGCAGATCAAATGAAATCTCAACTACCCACGTACTAGATCTAGGTTAACTCACCCAAGCCAAGGAGTGCGACCTCACTTGGAGAGGCTAAGTTGCCTTGGGAAGGGGGTCAAATAGAGGCCAATCCTCACCAAACTATAGATCCGGGAATCCGTGGAAACTATAGAGGTGGTTTTTTAATGTCTTACCCAAGAATCCACTAGATCTTAGTAGATCTGAGAAAATGTAAAATGGGGGTTTTAATTAATTAGGGTTTGAAGTAACTTAGACAAATGGATAGATCATGGAAAGAGAAATTACCTTGAGATGATACCTGAGTGAGTGGATGAGATGCCTTGTTGTTGAGGAAGACTCCCGCATAGGTCAAATGAGAGATTGTTGAATTTGCTTGCCGAAATGATGCCCTAGCCCACAAGTGCGACCTCCTCTACCTGTCAATCCAAGGAAAGCGATTTCAATAAGAAAGATCAAGTATGTAGGAAATACAAGCGAAGTGCAAATGTAACATGAAATAGAAGGTCCTAGGATAGTAATACTCCCTGTTACCAACGAAGCAACCCAAAGAAGAAGTAGGGAGGGTCCTCCCCTACCAATACATCCTCCTTGAATGAATTCGGCCTCCACCTGTAGATGCAAAAATGGTACAAAAAACATGGCAAGACAATATCTCCAATAACTCAGTGCAAAGGAAGAATCAACGAACGAACACCAAAAACATTCACCACAACACTGGAGATAGATGCAATAATAATTTTCTATTCCAATAATCCAGAGCCACCAGTCCCCTTTACAATGAGAAGCTCTCTCCTTTAAATAGGAGGGAGAGAGTCCACAATCTAACCACTTTTTGAATGAGTGGCTAAGATTAAAAGATCAAAAGATCTAATCAATGGTTGAGATGAGATCAACAATAAAATACATGGATCACTAATAAAATATAACAATAAGTGGACAAAATCACCCTAGGAGAGGGGATCCCACCAAATCATGATGACAAAATATAACAACTAGCCCATGGTGGGTCCAAGGGGTAATTTTAGACACCCTTGGTCAATCCCCATAGCACAATAATAATAAAATAGTCATAAAAGTACCAAATCGTACCTCTATGGACAAATCGTGAGCCTTAGGAGGCTCCATAAATCATCAGAAAATACCATAAGTGATGGATGTGGGTCCCGTTGAAGCTGATACTACTGGAGAAGGTGTGGAAGACATCCCACTCATCGTCATTGATCATCCCATGCCATAACATTGCCTCAGTAGCCCAAATAGAATTCCTCTGTAACCATTTCTACCAATTCTGAACTGCCTCTGGAAGCGTGAAACTGCCCAAAGTGCCTCCTGGAGTGCCCGCGCTGTCAAGCTGAGGGCACCAGTGTGTCTGGGAGGGGGGTGATATGGTAAAATCAAGTGGCTAGACCACCCCCTCCATGCACAGCGCCCTAGGTGAACCAAATAAAATCCATCTCTACTCTAACAGGGTCTCCGATAGAGCAAAACTACACTAGGATAGCCTACTGAGGCTCAATCATCACTATAACTACCCGGAACTGAAAACAGACTGTCTCATTGGACTCATAAAGTCCAAATCTATCCAAGAGGTGTACTCATCCACCATATGGATCTCTGCATGATCATATAATATATCCAATATGCTCGAACAGGGGAAATAATAATAATCTGCTAATGATCAAATAATGCTGAAAACCATAAATCATCATCATAACCCTGTATCTGATGAATAGAAACATCTTGTACATGTACATAGACCATATATCATCTGTCTCTTCCATCATAAGGTCTAACCATCTCATGTCCTGCGGTTGACCTTGGTCAAACTAGGTTTGACCAAGTCAACATGACCAAATATAACTCAACATATCATCGAAAGCTGCTGCAAAGTGTCAGAGGTTAATGCATGCTCTACAATTCTTTCAAATAGTAATTATAACAAGTAGTAGTCATTACTGGTGATCTACCAACAAATATATAATGTCATTAATTATTATTATTACTCGGACTAGACTTTCAAGACCATACTCACTTCATAGTTGTGATCAATTTGCTAGTGAAGGGTGAAGGCTTAAAATTAAGTGGCTAGGCCAAGGGATGACTTACTGACTCAACATTGTGACACTTTGGATATGGGAAAAGGGAAAACACACCATAGCATATACTGAATGAGCAACAACATAGGGAATGGCGGTGTCTCACAAATGGATAAGTTGTTCAAAGAGTATTTATTCACCTTTAACAGATGCGTACAATCCATAATACAAAAGAGGCCAGCAATAATTTTGATATAGCTTTTGAGTTCCATTTTTTTTTGGGCCTGAAATTTCCATAGCCTTTGATCTACGTGTGTTTATAAACACATTGCATAGATTTACATTTATTTAGGCTTTTTGCTGCAGGTGTGTTTTTAAGGCACTTGTTTACCTGAGCACTTCTAGGTGTGTCATAGACAGCTTGTTTACCTAGGTATTTACATTTCACACAAGATATAGCATTTTATTTCATAGCCATTTTCATTTGGCTTGCCTTTCATTCCTGTGTGTTTAGAAACACATTGCATGAATGGGCTTTTCATACAAGATATAACATTTCATTTCCCATACTTTGTATTTATGGCAGCACTAAAAGTTTCAAGTTTAGCCAACACAACTTTAGTGACTAGGGGGATTTCTCAAGGAAATCCAACTCACCATAGGTAAGTTTTGTCACCAACTCAGAGCCGAGACACAGTAAACAGGGAAGCTCATCCAACATAGAGGCTACAGTGGGGGAAAGTCCTCCATGCCACTAGTCAAGTAGTAAGTCAGGGTGATAAACTGAAAGGTATGTCATGGATGGATGAAGACAATGAATAATGGAGCCAACACTAGCAAGCCAAGGTATGGTGGAATGATCACCTCTATTCTCCCTAAGGAGGGTAAAACCAATGAGTATGAATAATGAACTTCTAAGTCTGAGTAGGGAACATAGAATATATATAATAATATCAACCAGGTCCACATATCTATATGATCGCTAGATCATGACACTAATTGCTAAGACATGCTATAAGAATGAATATAAAAGCAATGTAACCACAACACCCTGATATACCTGCTGAGTCATATACCTGAATGCTCATCCTCTGAACTATCATCTGTCCTCTGAGACTGCTACTGTAACTCTGGGCACTACTGACTGCTCTGTACAAATGGTATAATAGCTACATCGGTCATCTCTCTGAGTGTCCTGAGACTCAGTCATGGCATGGGGAATATATACTGTCCAAAATCTGATAGTAATCCATAATAGATGCTCATCTCAGCATCTCAATGTAAGGGAACTGGTTGAATAGTGTACTCGAATCAGAAAAATAATGTATGGTATCCCGGCTACTATATATGTGATAACATCTGGCTTCGGCTGGGACAAGTGCTCTGCTGAAAAGAGCGCTTGAGAACCTCAGAATCTCTGGTCCTCGAACTCTACTACTCGAATCCTCGATCCAGCACTCTACCATTTTGCTTTCAGCTTTTTTTATTTTATTTTGCATTTTAATTTGCATCTGGATCTGCATTCACAAACATCAAAATACCTCATGCAGCATGTATGGGAAAAATATAAAATCAAACTGAAATGCAATCTATTCTATAGCAACATTTTAAATGTATGAAATATAACAATGGAAAGTAAATCTACTAACATAACTTGCAAAGTTTGAAATTTTATTGTGCAGGAAAAGAAAAATGACAGGTACTCAGTTAAACTAGGAGCTTCAAAAGAGCTTAGAAAAAGACAAACAAAAAGGTGCCGGACTCAATGGCTGAAAAAGTAATTACTACCCAAGCAGGCTTATTCAGTTTCTACCTATTCTAACCTACCAGGCAAGGCAAGTGGATAAGTCCCGACTATGTGGGATCAGGGATATGATCCCTTAAGTCCCTCTGATTTACAGGATATAAAATACGTCATCCACTACCAATGGTTAGAAAGCACATGCCATCGATGCATTGCTCTACTGTGAAAGGTCCAACCCACAAGTCATCATCCTGTCCCGATCTTACATGCAATAAATGGTTAGGAATGATGACTTGACTTCATGTAGGAAAACTGTTTCTATTGACAGACTCAGGAATAACTCCAATATTACGAATAGGCATAGGGTGGATTTCAGCAAGGTTTCACGGTTGAGGTGCGGAAATCCTTGAGCTCCTCCTAGAAGGAACTGCATCAACTCTGGGTGAACCACCATCTAATGAAATAGCTATCCTGCCAACAAGGACTTCTCTAACCTCTCCTCTTATCTCTTGGACTACTTCATTTGACTCTTCCTCATGAGGAGACACAATTATTTTAACAACTTCTCCTACAGTCCATAAATCTCTATGTTCTTCCAAGGGAGGTGGCTCATGAGATATGACAGTATTATGACTAGAGCCTTCCCCTGAAGGAACTGGGATGACCATGTTTTCTAATCCAATAAAAGCTGACTCATAATGAAATGTAGAAGAACTAGGAATGTGAGAAGGATCATGAATATGATGACTAGATGGCTCGGGTGGTAGAAGAATATTAGGGATATGAGGATATGCAGATAAAACATGGTTTTGAGAGTCTGAAGGAGTTTGAAAAATAACAAGGTTGTTTAAATTAAAGTCTCCTTTAGGTGCATCATTAAGTAAGGCATCCTCTTCCCAACTTAAAGAATTATTATGGACTTGAATTAAATTACCATCTTCTAGAGATAAGTGAGACAAAGAATCATCTACATCAGAATAGTGTGAACAGTGGGAGGCTTCATATTCATCATTTGTCTCAACCATAGTAGATGCTGCAGGACGGTTTTCCCATGGATAAATAGGTGCAAGCCCTTGGATTTCCCTTTCTCTATTATGATCAGTCAAGGCAAACCACTCCCTAACAGTAAAAGGAATTCTTTCTCCCCTCCTAATGTCTTCAAACTCATCAACTACATGGATAGGATTCTCAATATTTTCTTCAACATTTGCCTGCTCATGAAGGTTCTCCAATGGGAGAATTGGTTCCAAGCTTTGCCTTGTCATATTACCATCAGTAAGTGCATTGATTTCAAAGACTGGTCTAGGCAAATGTTCATCTCTTCCTATATCTCTTAAGCCATCATTAACTTCCTCAGGTGCTTGATTTTCAATAATTGATTCTTGATTGATTGCATTGTTTTGTTCCTGACCCTGAGGTTGATTTTCACTTCTTCTCAATTCATCTATTTCCTCAGCAAATTCATTTCTAAGTAAATCCAAATTAATTGTTCTAGCAAGCTCAGCTATTTGTTCTTCTTCCCAAGAAGAATCAGAATCTTCCATGACCATACACACATTTTGATCATCTTCCCATAGCTCATTATCATCATCCACAAGGTTAGTTTTAGCATTGTTTAACAGTTCATCCCCATATGTGTTCTTTAGCCCTTCATCAAATGATTCTAAATGTTCGTTATAACAAGGTTCTCTGTTTATCCTAATCAAATCTCCATCCGAGTTGGGAACACGTATATATGATAAATCCATCATAAGGTATCCACCTAAACCAGCTGCCCATTTCCTAGATAAAAGCATTCCATATGCTAGGGGAAAATCAATGACAACTACATCCATCATAGTAGAAATATCTGAACATGAAAAAATATCAGCTCTAAGGTTTTTGATCAAACCATAAGACTGTACTCGTCGGGAATCTATACCACAGACATTTCCATAAGGTCTAGGCACCTCTAATCCCATTTCCTTCATAACTTGTAAAGGCATAACATTCATAGCTGCTCCAGAATCCAACATACAATTGTGAAGGAGCATGCTCTGAATGTGTAAGGTTAGGTAAAAGGGAGGGTGACCACCGTTCTTCCTTTCATAAATTGCAGAATGGATGTTTAATGGTGGATCCTTCTCCACATTGATAATTTGTGTTCTACGAAGGTTCCGAATATGACAAGATTCTAAGACAACTTCAGGAGTTTTCTCTTGGCCAATACCATCAAAGAAATCCTCTACTTGGCTTCTAACAGAGGGCACCTTCATCAACTCAGTGACAGGGATATTACACATTATCTTGCTCAACTCTTTCTTCATATCAATCTTAAGATCATAATCATCCACAACAAGATCTTCTTCTTCCTTTTTATCTTCATCAATCTTCTTATGTTTTTCAAGGAAAGAAGGTTGGGAATTGCCTCCTCGTTTGTAAATTTGATACTTTGGTTGTTCTTTAGGTTTTGGGAGCTCTATGGCACAACATGAGGAGCCAGGTTCTTCAACTATGTCTTTTCCTCGCTCCCATGGCTCTTCTTCTAGAAGGATTCTTCCAAAGTCTTCAGCATAAGATAAGTCATTTATAAAGTTGATGTTATCTAGTTGGTTATCATGGTTAATGGTGTCGGAAGGTTCTTCTTCTGTTTCATCACACCAATTAACCTCCTTCTTTTCAAAATTTTCTGGATACTCAGGTCGTCGCCTATCCCTATCCCCTTCAGGCCTCCTATTATTATCCCAGTAAGGTTTAGGTCCATAAGGATTTCTATGTCTCTCGGGATCATTCAAACTTGCTACATTTTTTGTCAGGACAGTTAATTGCCTCGTCATTTCTTGCATGACTTCTAGTGTGTCCTTTGATTCCTTTGGCACACTTGTAGGTTCTTTGGCTTTCGGAGTCTAGGATCAAATTTGAAATTGGATGGGGTAAATTGATCGAAAATGTTTTGTTTCCCCATGGATGCCACATTTTGCTCAGCCATCTTTGCATTTGATTGAGTGGTCTTCAAGTCATTTGGGTTTTTATCCTTTAGTTGATAACCAACCCATCCTTCAAATGCATTCAAGTAATGAATAACAACTGCTTGATCTTTTGGTTTAATTTCTTCAGGGATAACAGCTACAGTCTTATTGAAACTTATGTTAAACTCATGGACTGTTTCATTTTCTCTTTTCTTAATGTCAAAAAGTTGATGTAAGAGAAATTTCCCATCTAACTTTTGGGGCCACTCACTGCTTAGTTTATTGACAAATTTATCATACCCATCAATGGATGAAGTCGACAACCTGTCAAACCACTTCCTAACATCTCCTTCTAAAGATGCCAAGAGACCTCTCATGAAAACATCTTCCTTAGATGCTCCGTATGCTTCCATGTGTTCCCATACTTTATCAATATGGTCTTCAATGGAAGTAGCAGATACTCCATCAAATCTGGGAACCTTTTCAAAGTACTTTTCAGGCATGTCATGGGGTGCACCATAGATTTGGGAAAAGTCTAAAGGAGATGGCTTTGCCTTTCTTCCGAAAATCCTAGGATTCTGTGGGGGAGGAACATTCTGGTTTCAAGAGTTTGTTCTGGCCATTGGATTTGGTAAGTTTGTGTCTAAATTTGAATTAAGAGATGAGGGAGGAACCGAATTAAACAAAGGAGATCCTGAAATACGGTTTGGAGAATCGTTAACCAATTTCCAAAAGAAGTTAGATGATTGTGCTTTAGGATCTCTTTTACGATAGGTAAGTGGGGTTCCTTCAACTTGATTCAAGTTTGTTTTACTTATCATGTTATAAGGATGTAAATGAGCTCGCTCCTCAATGGAGTCACGATTTGGAGTTGCCAGGTAGTCTTTAAATTCTTCTACCAATATATATGTCGTTTAGAATGCAGGAGAGTGTGAGTAATGACTACTATGTTGAACCAAGATAAGCCTCTGCCCTCCCCGGAAACGGCGCCAAAAATGTTATCACCTAACTTGTAGTTACCCCTATGGATGTATCCATTAATGGATGGCAGGAGGAAAGGGAAACTCAACAGGTGCAACCACGATCACCTCGACTTCCAATAGATGGTTGTCACGCCAATCGAGGCAACCTTCACTTTATGTGTATTGGTTTGATCTCTCCTGTCGGGAGTAGATCTAGGTCTCCCCCTTTGTTGTCTAGGCTAGATAGCATAGTTTACCTTTGGCTTCAAGCTCATTAAAAGGAACCCATCAATGGGCCTTAATCGTGAGCAGAGTTTACCTTTGGCTTCAAGCTCACTAAAAAATGAAACCAGTAGTCTGAGCAAAGTTCTACTCCTGTGTCAAGCTCGTTAAAAAATTAAACATATCCTTTCCCTTTGGGTCGAGTCTCCTCGTAGACTTAGTACCTGAACCTTCTTTTCACTCACCTATACCTTAGGCGAATGAAATGAAGCTTGGGGGCATGTCTTCAACCTCTGGAAGTTACGTTGAAGTCAACTCGATCGCCTCTCCACACCACGTTGGAGCTAAGTCACTTACTTCTAGCAATCATGTTGGGGGCATGTACCAACCTTTGGATTTCATGACGAGAGAAGTTCACCATTGGGAACATTTTCGAGCATACTTTCCTTTTTAGGTTTCGAGTTCATTAAACCATGAAAATTATCCTGAGCATAGTTCATTTTCTGTTATGAGCTCGTTAAAAAATGAAGTAGACATCATGAGCATTCTTCCAACCTATCTTCGAGCTCGTTAAAAACAGTGAGATGGTTTTTGAGCTTACTTTTCACTTTTTCGTGCTCTGGTTAAAAACATGAAAAGTGGTTTGAGCTTACTTTTCACTTTTTCGTGCTCTGGTTAAAAACATGAAAAGTGGTTTGAGCTTACTTTTTCCTTTTTCGTGCTCTGGATCCAAACATGAAAAAGATTCTGAGTGCTTTTGATACCATTATCATGCTCGTTAAACAAATTGGAGTAAAAAGGTGTGTCTAACGAGTATAGGTTTATCACTTTATCCGGCCTCGTTAGACTATTTACGGAAAAGGAACTGTGCCGAGTTTACTTCTCCTTTGTCGTACTCGGTCATCAACCATGACAAAGTTGTACATGGAGTCCACTTTAAGCTCTTTTCAAACTCCTAAAATAGGAAAAGATGGCCAAGCGAAATTGATTCGTTCACGCTTGTAAAAGGATTTGAATGATCGTCTCCCTAGTGATAGTTTACCCCTTTTTCGGACTAGGGGGCACTACTTACGAAAAAGGAATACTCCAGCCAATTATGACTGGAAGAGTCCTCTCCCGTGTTGTTTTACCCTTTTTCGGGCGATGAGGATAACTTTATGAAAAAGGACCTTTGGAGCCTTCTTTAAGCTTTTCAGACTCTCTAAACATGAAAAACTGCCGAGTTTTCCTTCCTTGGACTTATAAAATCAAACATCGAAGGGCCCACTTTGGGACGAACCCCTCCTTTCTCAGGTTTGAAAAACATGTGAGATTGGACTCATCTATGAGATGAGCTATACCGAGCATCTGTTATCCTCCTCAAACTCGTAAAACAACAAAGAGGTACTCGTCCATCATGTCGGGGTAAAATGGGAAAATGAGTCAAGTTTACCTTGTTGGCAGCTTGTGAGTCGTCACCTTTGAACATGGCATGCATCCTCACCTTGTCTGTTTTGGGTAGTCAGTCTTGCTGATAGTGTCATCATCTTAATCATGCATCCTCATTATTGCTATGAGTTCACGCTTCCTGTGGTTCTGTCTATTCAAGTAGTCCCTGCTACCAAGCTCTGTTTCATGCCGTTATATGTTCAAAGGGTTATTACCTTGAGTCCACCTCCACTTCATGTCAAACCTTCCCTTTGTGCCAGTACATATTCTATTGTTTCATTGGTCCATACTATCTCTCGTTCTGATTTTGTGTCGATGATGTGGGAATCATTATGGCCCACCTTCGACGAGTCTATTCCTGTCGACACCAAATCACTATCCAGGAATTAGGCTTAGGAGTCAGCCACTAGTACCTTGGTACCTGCATGCCTCAATGGCAGGTTTCCTCATATTCAACAGTAGGTTTTCATCAATGACCTCTGATTGAATGATCTCTCGAATGCTCGACATCAACTCGTTTATTCGCATTTCGTTGAGATGTGCTATAGATACCTTGGGGATCATTGTCATTATTGGTGATTTCCCTCGCATTTGTTAATGGTTCACATCATTGACCGGTAATCAAATGGTTTCTACCATGTTCGAGTTCAACACCTTGTAATCACATGGCTAGATTCGTATCGTTTGCGATCGGGTAGAAGACCCTGGACACCTTTTTGTATTTTGATTACGTCCAGGTTGCAATGGAGATTTCCTCTGTATTGTCACACAGAACCACTTTTGTATTGGTCGTGGCTGTGTCATTACTGTCTCATGGATCTACGCTTGTTCACAGTAGCCATGACTTGTCTACAGTCTATATCATCTCCGTACTCATTGATCTGCAATGTATTGGTCGGCAGCCATGCTTTGAGTCATTTGTTTCCGAACATGGGAATGCCCGCCTCGGTGGTATATTTGACATTTTGTTTCTGTTTCACCTCCTTGTTGCTCCCCTCAATGCTATCTCTGAACCATATTTGTAAAGTCTTTCGGCCATCAGTCTCTTCTGACCTCACACTTTAGGGGGCATCTGTTATACCGCAATATTACACATTATGTATTAGTGTCGCATCCTTGCACTAGCAACCTAAATAACAGCTTTCCTTAAAGATCATCTAAACATCCAGAGTGAAAACCATTGACTGAACACTGAAAGCAAAACCTTTTTCTGCCATCTGCCAACCCAACTTAGCCCTGTTTGTGAGCACTACCGCTCCCTGCACATCTACAGGGGCACGGTAGTCAGCACTACCGCGCTTTGCTCCTTCTCTGGGGCGCTGTACTACCGCGTTATGCTCAGTTATAGGGGCGCGGTAATCTGAAATTAGCCTTTTTGCCTTGGATTTTGGGATTTCGACCTTTGAGGAGATTTTGTTGGGATTACCACCTTTGGTTCGATCCTAACTCCTTCTTTGTTTAGCTGTCCTGATCCACTAAACCCTCCATAGATCCACACTTCTCTCTTGTTGGTTAAACTTCCCATGTGCTATAAGAGAGAAGCCTTCCATGAGCCAAAGGGAGGAATCTTGGAAACACTAAACCTATGATCCTATGAGTCTTGCAAGGGTGATGTTGGAGAGCTTGGAAGGAGGTGCTACTACTTTGGACATCAAGGTATAACATTGTAATCAGCTTCTTTTGGCTTTCTTACCATTAATATAACTTAGCCTATTCCTCTCATTTTCATGTCTTTAATGATGAATGCATGAAATTGTCTCTATTTATATAGTTAGATCTTTGTTTATACATATATTGCGTTGGAGAAGGTGTTGTTTTTCCTTTGTGAACAGGTTCATAAGTCCATAATCAAAGGCTGGAGCTGTAGCAACCTAGGAGCAGCAGGACAACCACCAAAGTAAGGTATGCCATCTACTTGCTTTGTATTTCCATAGCTTGTTAGCTGATGTGTGAGCTAGATCTAGGAGGACTATAGTGTCTATTTGTTTCATCTCTCTCTTGGGTAGGCAACTAGGGGCCTTTTCTAATCCCATGGGGATATCTACCTATGCGTAGGGAGATTTTCTCACAACACATCCATACCCTCTTTTCACCAGATATCTACCCATCCCCTCAGTCCCCCATCCTTACATATCTTACGGACACGGAGGGAAACTTGGCCAACATTGAGCCAACCACCCCGCTAGACATCTCGGTGAAACCTAGTATAATGGAACACATTCGTATAGGCCAGAAGTGTTCCCCTGAATAAATCGCTATTAGCACGACCTTGTTCAAGCAATTTCGAGACGTATTTGCTTGGTCCTATGAGGAGATGCCTGGGATAGACCCCGCAATTGTTTCTCACGAAATAAAAACCTATCCCGACATCAAACCTGTATGCCAAAAGTTGCGACCGGTACACCCCCGGAAGATTGCGGCAATAAAGGAAGAAATTGAAAAGCTCTTAAAGGCTGGTTTTATTTATCCTGTCCCATTGATGGATTGGGTCTCAAATGTCATTCCTGTGAACAAAAAGCAGGGCACCATTCGCGTCTATGTTGATTATCGGGACCTTAATCGGGCTTGTCCAAAAGACAACCACCCGACCCCCTTCATCAACCAGATCATCGACAACTGTGCCGGAAGCGTCACCTTCTCATTCATGGATGGCTTTTCCGGTTACAACCAAATTGAGATCAACCCAGCCGACCAACATAAGACGGCTTTCATCTACCCGTGGGGAACGTTTGCATACCGCAAACTCCCATTTGGCCTTAAAAATACTGGCGCCATGTTTCAGCGGGCTATGTCATATGCCTTCCACGATATTAAGGACTTTGTGGAACCTTACTTGGACGATCTCCCTGCTCATTCAAAGCAGCGCGAGTTCCACATTTATCATCTGACGGCCATTTTCCTCAGATGCAGATGGTACAATATCCGTCTGAATCCTCATAAGAGTATCTTTTGCATTGAGTCTGAACACCTCTTAGTATTTATCGTTTCAAAGGATGGGATCCACATTGATCCCTTAAAGGTGGAGGCCATCATCAACCTACCACCCCTGACTGATGTGATGGAACTTCAAAGTCTCTAAGGGAAGGCGACTTATTTACGATGTTTTGTTTGCAATTTCGTGGAGAAGACTCGGGGCTATATGAGACTGCTCAAGAAGGACGTCCCATTCATTTGGGACGATCAAGCTCAAAAATCCTTCGACAGTATCAAACATGCCATCACGCATGCCCCTGTGCTCCAACCGCCTAATTATTATCGAGATTACATCTTATATCTCGCCGCTTCTGCTACCACTATCACCATGGTTTTGGTATAGGAGGATCAAAATGCCCAGGAACATGTGATATACGATGCAGGTTAGGGTCTAGCCGACGCTGAAACTAGATATTCACATGTCGAAAAACTCACTTTCGCGGCGGTCATCGCCGTCCAGAAGTTCCAACACTACATCTTGCTCTGCACCACCACCATCATTGCCGACTCGAACCCCATGTACCACGTACTGACACGTCAGGTGCTTGGGGGCAAGTATTCACGCTGGATTGTGATACTACAAGAATTTGATCTTCTTTTCGAGAAAGCCAAGTCTAAGAAGTCTTTGGTGTTTGTCGAGCTCATTTGCGACCTTCCCCGTTCTGATGTAGAAGTTGAGCACAATGACTCCTTTCCAGATGAATCATTGTTTCTCATCAGTACAACTGAACCATGGTATGGAGATATCTTGTTATATCTTCAAACCCAACGCTTCAACCCTCAACTCTCTCGCGATGACCGTCGTAAGATACGTCACCATGCAAAGTATTATTTAATCATCAATGATACTTTCTATCACCGTGGCATTGATTTAATTATTCGACGTTGTCTCACTCATGATGAGGCTGAACGTGTTCTGAATGACTGTCACAATGGGGCATGTGGCGGCCACCTCTCTGGGATGGCTACAGCCCAGACTATTTTGCACATAGGATATTTCTGGCCTACTATCTTCAAAGATTGTATTGAGGCCATAAAAAAATGTCCTCCTTGCCAACACTTCCATACGAAGAAGCGCACTCATCCTGCCCCGTTACATCCGGTTATTGCCGTTGGCCCATTCTCAAAATGGGGCATTGATTTTATGCATTGTAAGCCTACCTCGGTCGGGGGGCATAGTTACATCATCGTAACTGTGGATTACTTCACAAAGTGGGCCGAAGCTATGCCTACATACCAGAACGACGGCAAAACCACCGCACTCTTCATGTTCAATCATGTAATAGCAGTGTTTGGATTTCCTCAAGCAATTGTTATCGATCATGGTTCTCATTTCCAAAACCATATGGTTGATGAATTGAGCGACAGGTTGGGTTTTCGCCATGAAAATTCAACACCCTACTACTCGCAATCCAATGGACAGGTCGAGGCCATTAACAAGGTCGAGGCGAAATTCCGTCTCTACAACTCGCTGTCGAACTTCTTCCTAACACTACTGCTGAGGAAGAACTTCTCTTGCACTTAGCAAAACTTGACGAGTCTCGCCAAGATGTCACTCTTGCTAATGAAGCGCACAAGAAATGCATCAAATCCCAATATGATAAGTCAGTTGAACCTCGTATCTTTAACGAGGGTGACCTGGTCCTTACTTATGACCAGAAGCACGACAAACTAGGAGCAGGGAAGTTCGAGTCCATGTGGCATGGACCTTACGTTGTAAAACGTGTGTTGGAAAAATGTGCTTACGAGCTTGAAGATTATTACGGAATCTCTTTGGGTGAACCCCGCAATGGGCTTTGCCTGAAGAGATACTATGCTTGATCCCTCATGCATAGACTTACTTGTATATACTGTACATGGCATTTTTTTTGTGTTTTTGTGTGGTGTGACGCATTTCTTTTTTAGTGTCTTTTGATCTTGTTTCCGCTTCTTATACCATGTTTTGTCTGCGTGTGCAGATGGCAACGTGCTATGGATTCGCGGACGGTGCCAGCCGGCATACCCATAACCTTGCTTCGGTAGTCTGGGTACTGTATTCCCCAACAGGTGAGCTCATTAGCTCAGGAGGAAGTTGCCTAGGGTTTGCGACCAACAATGCCGCAGAATATCAGGCAGTAATCGGAACCCTAGCTAACGCCATTTCCTTGGGTATGAACCACATTGTCATCCACATGGATTCTCAATTGGTGGTTTCCCATTTCAACGGGGTGTACGCCATCCGTGATCCCACCTTACTCCATTTCTTTAGACGAGTACATCTCCTAGAAATGTCATTTGAATCAGCTCAATACCTGCACATTCCACGGGAGTTAAACACAGTTGCTGACTCGATGGCCAACTTCATTTTGGATTGGTACATCACACACACACAATACTCATAATATGTAAAAGAATTCACAACATGTAAATATAATGTATAAAAGCAAACATGTAAACAAGATCACATCACTAATCATTTTAAAAACACATAATGTATAAATTGTCGGTAATGTCTATATATATATATATATATATCGCTCAAAAAGTAGTGCTGGTACAAAATCTGAAGCACGATGGCTTTCCGTGAGTCTCTACAAAAATCTGAAGCATCATAGCTTTCAGTAGTACAAAATTTGAGGCCTCTAAGCTCTCAGTACAAGTATGAAGTGTCATCAGGCCTGGAACCTGACCCGTACACCACCCCTAGCTCGAACGGCACGCTGCTACTGGGTGAGGAAACAGTCTACGGTCCGAGCCACCTTGCGGAGTAAAGCATTGAAGTGCACAGACGCTCCAACCCCAAATCTCTGCAAGGGCCTCTGTAATTCATCAATAGCTGGCTTTGAGGCCTCTAAGCTCTCAGTACAAGTATGAAGTGTCATCAGGCCTGGCACCTGATCCGTACACCACCCCTAGCTCGAACGGCACGTTGCCGTTGGGTGAGGAAATAGTCTACGGTCCGAGCCACCTTGCGAAGTAAAGCGTTGAAGCACACAGACGCTCCAACCCCAAATCTCTGCAAGGGCCTCTGTAATTCATCGATAGCTGGCTCTGGTACCTCCACGGTCAACTGAGATAGGTTCCTGTACACCTCCTCCATCTCCTCGATGGCAGCATGAGCACCTGCAGGAACGACTGCCTCCCTGCCTCTATCTCTCCTTGCCAGAAGGGAGAGACCCACTGGTTGTACGAGGCCCACATCTGCACACACATATTACATATTTGTCAGCACTGCATCAAAAAAAATGATGATATACAAAACTAAAAATACAAGGGTTTTCTTCTCACCTAGGTCACCCCATGCTGCACCCTCTGGCAGCACCAAGTCGGGATCCTCTCGGAAGTCCGTGCCGCTATATAGAAAGTCCTCGACCATAAGTAACTGGCCCTCTATCCAGTTGAAAAACTAGGGACCAAAGCTAATGATGAGCCCGCCACCATGATGGGTCATGACCTCAGCCCATCTGAGCATATGGGGATCCCTGGGATCCCTGTCATCCAGTACAAACTATGGACGTAGAAGAGGAATCCGCTTCAAGAGGAACGATACTATGATCGATCCATACCCAAACTGCTTGAGCTCCCCTCACCGACACTTGGTCAGCTGAGCTCGGATGTTTGCGAGGAGACCCTCACACCAGTTGAAAACCATGGGGGACATACTGCCCTCCGCATACAGCATCTGGGTCCGAGTAGCCGTGTGTGGGGATTGGATACCCGCCACCCTGGTAATGGTAAGCAATATGGTCCGCAGTGGATGGCTCACCACATCTCTGATGAGAATCTTCCCTCTGGAAGGACAAGAAGTAGCAACACAGTGCTGTGACAACATGTCCTCAACTGTACAGTCACTGGCCCGTGTCCCAGTAATTTGTACAGCGTCCCCTCTTCGGGACAAACCAGTAATAAAGTAGATATCCTCAATGTCTATCGTGAGGATATGCTCACCTATCACAAAGTACTATTGGGTCGCATCCCAACTTTGGAGCATGTGTGTCAGTAGCGGGATCTGGGATCTCATCCCCTGTATCTCAAAGAACTTGAGCAACCCGCAGTTTCTCAAAGCATCCACGCATTGTGGATCATTTGCGGCTTGTTCATCCTCAAGTTCGTGTTCTCTCTCTCACCACTCCGATACCATATTGGCTAGCTGGTAACCTGCCAAGAAGGACATTTAAACATTATTAGGTCCTGCTTCAACCCTCAGAAGTCCATTTTTTGAATTATTTTTTATGTTTGGTTTGTGGTTTTCCACCGTCGCACTGTACGTTTAGGTACAGTGCGATGTCATCGCACCTCTCATTTTCGAGACTTGCGACGACTCAACCTCATCGCAGGTCGCGAAAGGGCAACCTACGACGAGCCGAGGGCGCCTAAAGCCCTCCATAACACCATCAAAAACCCAAAAAATGGACATAAAAGCAAAAACTAAACCACTGGAAAGTTGCTGGATGAAGTTTAGGCCTACCTGATCTGGACGGTTGGTGAAATGGCGGATCGTAGCTCTCGAAATCGGCAAAGGAAGTTTTGGCTCCAAATTGGTACTTCTCCACCCAAATTGGAAATTTGAACAATGAAATCTATTTTCGGCCCATATTTCTATTTATAAATATAATGGAATATTCCTTTTCAAATATTTTGATTCTTTTGGGCCATTTACAATAGTTTCGACCATTTGTCATTATATTTGGGACTATTTGACACTTTTCCTAATGTATAGGAGTCGTAAAGTGGTCTTTTGTGCCGTTTCTCGCATCACCAACGGTAATTACAGGTATGAACACCCTTTTGAATGTTTTGTCATTATTATTTTTGGTTAGTTGTAATTATTGCATGAGGATGAGTTTACTCTTCGTTTGTTCTCGTACTCACATAACTATGAGAACAAGTACCGAGTTATGATTTATCACTTTTCTGGGCTCGTTAAACTTCCACGGAAAAGGTCACCCCCCGGAGTCTACCGTTAAGCTCTTTTCAGGCTCTTGAAAAATGAAAAGATTGCCAAGCGAACTTGTCGCGTTCACGCTTGTTAAAGTATTTGAATGGTCGTCTTCCTGGTGATATTTTACCACTTTTTCGGACCAGGAGGCACTAATTACGAAAAAGGAATACTCCAGCCGATCATGACTGGAAGAGTCCTCTCCCGCGTTGTTTTACCTTTTTTTCGAGCGATGAGGCTAACTTTATGAAAAAGGACCGTTGGAGTCTTCTTTAGTTATTTTCAGACTCTCTAAACATGAAATGACGACCGGGTTTACCTTCTATGGACTCGTTAAATTTTCACATTGAAGGGCCCATCGTGGGACGAACCCCTCCTATCCCAGGTTCGGAAAATATTTGGGATTGGACTCATCTATGAGATGAGCTATACCGAGCATCTGGTTACCCTCATCAAGCTCGTAAAAAACACATGAGGAACTCATCATTCATGATGGGGAAAAAAGGAAAGTGTTTGTGTTACATACCTTAGTTGCAGTATATAGTCGTTCTTGAACATGCCACTCGTCTGCATTTGCATACAGTACTTGGGTCATTTGTTTGTCTATGAGTCCCCGCTTACTTTCTGAGTCCTATTACTCCTCTGAGTCATTCGGATAAAACTTCCATCATCAATTGCATTAGAAATTTGCGTCATTCTCATTGTGTCAATACTGCCAAGTCATGCCATGCCCATGTTCAAGAACATGTCCACTATCTATCATCTACAGTCAGTACACACGTCATCATGTCGTTGTTACTTTGAGTCAGTCTTACATGTTACTGTACCATCCGATCCACTCTACACATCTTTTGTCGTGTTTTGTGTCGATTGATGGGGGATTCATCATGGCCCTCCTTCGATGGATTCATCCTTGTCGACTTCAACTCATCATCCAAGGATTGAATCTAGAAACCAACCAAGTACCTTGGCCCTGCATGCCTCAATGGCAGGTTGCCTTGCTTTCATCATGAGTTTAAATCATTGACTCTTGATTGAAAGATTTCATCTCGCATTCAACTCCAAATAATTTATTCACGCTTGATGATATGTACTATGATACCTTGGGAATCAATGGCATCTTGTGGAGAATCTGCAGTAGGTAAGTTCATGTCCTCCCTTGCACTTGTTAACGGTTTACATCAATGGCCGGTAATCAATTAGTTTCTACCATGTTCGACGTCAAGACATTTGTAATCACATGGATAGATTCGTATCATTGCGGGTTCAGCTTGAAGACCCTGGGGAGTCATGTTTTACCCAGGTTACGATGGAGTTTGTATTGAGTCATATTACATGGATCCACTTTTGTATTGGTCGTGGCTATGTTATCATCTCATCATGGATCTACGGTTGTGTCTAGTAGCCATGATTGTGTTCAGTCGGTCATTACTACCATGGATCTTCAATGTATTGGTGAGCCATGTTGTACTTCATGTGAGATTGTCTGTTCAGAGTCAGTTGTACTGCATCAGTGTCCTTCGTCTGTCGAGCCTATTGCCATTATTTCTTTCAAAGCACTTCACCTGTACATCCTTAACAGATTCATGCTTTGGGGGGCATTCTGTTACACCTAAAATCTACTCATCATCATATTCAATGTATACATCCCTGAAGTCACATGGACTAAGTATTTTCATCTGGGAGGATTTGCACTCAATCCTGCAATCTTTTGAGAGGTCGTCGCAGGTTGCACATTAGCAACATGTGATGTCGCAGCTTGCTCCAATGTAGGGTGCGACGAGGTCTGTTAATGGGAAAAAATAGCCTATTCGAGATCCTTCTCGAAACTTACCCATTTAGGCGCTTATCCCTGACATCTAGGGGAGCTGGTACTCGACCCCTAACTCTTTGGGAGGATCCCCTATCTCTCTCCTACCATCTCTCAACCTATCCTATCCATACCCTATCCACTTAGTCCTATATAAGTGAGGCTCACTCCCATCCCAAAAGGAGGAAGACTATGGTATCTACATGCTGGTGAAATCTCTCTTAAGACACCTCCATTCACCTATTGGAGAGCTCATACTTCCTTGGAAGGACATGGCAATTGGCTTGGTCGGAGAAGGGCTACTACGTTAAGTCTTTGGTTGTATTTCTATATCTCTATCATGTACTCCTCTATTTGCAGTAATACAAATGCTTTCCAACAATATTGTTCTTATGTGCAATGATATTGTGTAGTTTACCTGCTTAACTGTTTACTTAGATCGCTTATTGTATAGATGTCTTTTACTGGTTTCTCTTGTTTCTTTGTCTTGACAGATCTTGCAGCTTGGATCTGACGACCGTGGGACGTGGATCAACATTCGGGAGAAAGGATTGCATAGTAAAAAGGTAAGACATCTAGTACTTGGTCCTTAAGTAGGTCTAGGAAATGTGTTTGTAGTTTGTTCTATTTGTTCTAAACTCACATTGAGCTAGGGAGATCCGGATCGCGTCCGCTCGAGTGGATTGTCCGATAACAAACTTGACCACCTTAATCAATTTCCTCTTTCCATAATCCCTCCAACCTTAAGCATAGCATATGAATTTTTAATGGCAATGTCATGATTAAATTGTGTACGTCCTCATTTAAGTCTTGTATGTTATACAAAAACAAAAATTAAATTTTGGTTATGATCCATAAGACATACACTGTGATTGTTGTCAGTTCTTATGGACTGAACTCACCTTTTATATATTTCCTTAAAAGTTTTGGTGAACTCATGTACTTTCTGTGATTGGGGTCACTTCTACCATAATGCGCATCTTCTGAAAAGGTGAAGGATTAAAAATTCAATGCCCAGGTTTGGTGAGTTCATTTTCTTAATATTTCAGGAAAAAAAATTCAAAGACATCATTAAAAACCACCATTGAGTTATTCAAATGACCTGCACTCATCAGACATATTTACCAGCACAACAATTAAATTCTTGTAAGTTTTGCTATAAAAAAAAAGTCAACCCAGTGAACCTTAAATGAATCCCAACTTATCCTTGAATCTAATGGGCCATGCATCTATTAGTCCTTGGTGGTCGTCGCCAAAACCTTAGCAGCCATGTAGTATTTTCCTATATACAAGCTTTTGCTTGCAAGCAGAAGTGCATGTATGGTCTGACCCGGAGAAAATATCACAACTTCCATGGTCTGAAAAGGCTTTGTATAGGAAGACGTATTGGAGACAAACAACCATGTGGACTGCTATTATGAAAGGGTTATGCATGGTAGTGTTGTTTATAATGTGTGAAGAAAACTAAATCCCAACTACTTAGCTTTAGCCACAACCAACCTGGATTCTTGGGCTTACGATCTGATAGTTCCCTGGTTTTAGAGGCCAGTGGATAGAATAATGGCAGCAAATTCACCCACCGTCCTTCTAAACATTATTACTCTCCCAGAAACACCCTTAAACTCTTTGTCTGTGTTTTTACCCATAGAACCATCAATGTAAGATTGTATGACTCCAAATACCAGCCCACATTTACATTATACTCATATTTAGATCTACAAATGGGATGTTATACCTCAGAAAACACTCACGTTTCATCCTACACCTTCCTTTTAACCAATTTTAAGAATGGTGTAGTGCTAAAACGAGGCAGTGTTCAACAATTTGGTTTCCACCTCCAGTGCAAATATTGCATGTTTGGGGCAACCATTTATTGAATATATGTTACAGGCGTTGCTTATGTATAGAGGTTCTTTTGGGTCACTGGTCCTTTGCTTTAAAAAAAGTGCACTTTCATGTATTTGTTTTTAGCTTTGGCAGAATTGTCTTTGAAACCTTGCCTTCAGTCCTTTTAATATCTTGATTTCAACCTGTTTTCTCCATGCTACCTGTTGTGTTTACCGTGTTTAAACTTCACTCCATCACTGTCAAAGTAAGGAATAGTAACTGATATCGACTTTTTGTTATTACACATGCAAAACCAATATGAATTTGGGTACACAGCTTCAAGGTTGTCAAATATTGAAGAACTGAGTGATTGTTGGGGATCAGTTGTACCCATAACTCGCTCCATCAATGAAGAATGTGCGTTGAGAAGAGAAATCATTAGAGAAAAGGTAGGGAATACCATGAGATCCATATCAATAACAAATTTCTATGCAAAATCGTACCCAGACTTGGTTTTTAGGGTCTGAAATTAACTTAGATCTGCTTTTTTAGTTCTGTTTACACCATTTTTGTGGAGATAAACCACCCAAAATTCATAATACTGCTGTAGGCTACTAATTGGGAAATTAAAAAAACCCTTATTTGTGCCCAGAATGAAGGATTGAGGCTGCTGGAGTGCCCGGTTCTGATCTTCCTGTCCATATACATGCCCAAAATTGTTTCTTAATGCCATTTCAACCCAACATTCCTCCAAACCTGTTGTTGGTGGTTGTTAATCACAACATCTTGCATGCAAACAAAAGCAACTTCCATGGACTCACTATTTTACAAGGAACCTGAATAAGTAAACATCTGTGCCATGTGGGCCTTGGATCCTTGGCTCCTAGAAAAAAGAAAACTCTGTCAAAAATAACAATTTTCTTGGAATTTGATGAAATTGAGTTTGAAATAAGCTTTAATCATTGTCAATGTCTGGATGCACTTGCAATAGAATCAACCTGACCTCCAGTTGCACAAGCACATATGGGGGTTAACAATGGCGACTCAAATGGATGACATCCTCTTGCAGAGATTTAAGAACCATTGAATCTTCATACTCTCATGCTTTGAAAACTAATCCTTGGACATGTGGAATGTATGTAAGTGTTTTTCCACTTGGAAATGGAGTAAAGTGCATGGCACATTGGTTGATCAATCTCTCGTTCTTCCTAACCACATTCTTAATAATCTGAGTTAAGATCTTGTTACTAGACTATGCTAGGCCATTAGCCTGTACATAGTAATTAGCCGAATGAGCCAAAGTAATGCCATGCCAGGAGCAAAAGGTCATCAATTCTGTTCACTGGAGGACACTAATGTTGACTGTGGTGATGTCACTAGATGCCCCATACCATGTGACAACATTTTTTTCTGTGAAATTGATAATAGCTGCATTTGAAGAAGTCTTTAGTGGCACTGCCTCCACCCATCTAGTGAAGTAATTAATAGTTGTAAGTATCCAGCTGAAACCATTGATGGAGTTTTGATTGAACTAACTAATAAAATCAAGCCCCAGTTGCTAGAAAGGCGTCCGAACTATGATTAAATCAAGAGAAAATGTTGGCAATCTCAGCTTCCCTGACAGGGTTCACATGCATAGAAATTCGCATGCGTATTTGAAAATATGTTGGGTCAATAATTCCCACCTCGTGTGATATGGTGAGCATTGGTTATAGCTAGAAAATATTCTCCACATGAACCTGGATGCAATTCCTACAAAGTATCTCTGGGATTGGTTGGATCATTACATTTAAGAATAACCCCATTCATGTTTCTCCATCCAAGTCCACCCTACACCAAACAACACTTAGTCGCACAAAGCTTAAGGGACCACTTCTGTGTCTTGCCAAGGTCAGCAAGACATGTTAGATTTTTCAAATTATAAACAATATCAGAATATCGGAATAGGCTTTTCTTCAACTTTGTTTCAAGTTCTAAATCTATAATAGAAAGCATAAATGACCTAACAAATTAGCCATGCATAAATGACCTAACAAGTTAGCCATTTATGGTTATTGATATAGATTTATAACTTGAACCAGGGTTGAAGAAGAGGAGTTAAATTCCTTCATGGGTACATCCAAAGCCATTACACACCATGATATTAAACACATTACTACTATGCAATGGCTTACAAAATGTAAATATTTTGGCTTCTAACACTGCATATAGCTTGACTAAATTATCCACATTAGGAATAAACGATGCAACTAGAGAATGAAATAAACTTGAATAAATCATTTGGCACTTCACGAAACCTAGATTCAAGGTCTCCTGCTTCTGTTCTCCAAGGATCCCATCCTCTAATCAGTTGTGCTAGGGTTTATCAGAAACTGAGGCACAAGAGAGGGGGATGAGGGTCTCCATTCCTCCAACATAACATTGTTATAGGCTTGGTCCCCTCACAAGGCCCTTCTACCTTCCTTATATAGTCAATGAAGGAGAGGAAAAGTATTTATAACCGATCAGGAGGTTTCCAAACCAACTCATTTCAACCAAAATTCAAGATTTTGACTAGTTCAGGAAAGTGCCCTACTCTTCCTACTGCAAACCAGCGCATTTCTCAAGGTGTGCGCTACTTTATTGAAGTGGATTTGCATATTTTCCAAGGTATGCGCTACTCTATAGAAATAAGAGTCGTGCACACATCCTAGTATGCCCTATTCTATGCATAGGAAACCAGCGTTTTTGGAGAAAAATGGCCAAAAACAGGGTTTTCTGATGATTTTCAAGAGATGGTTTGGTCTGGAAAAATGTTCCTAAGGGTTATAACCATCAAATGGGCCAAGAGTGAGGTAATTTAAACCATTTTTAATGTCCCAAATGACCCTTCAATCCATAAGTGTCATGTTGTGTGACTAAACTTGATCTCAAGAAGTGTCGTCATGCGACCAAGCAATACAAGTGTCGTCACGGACGGAGAAGTGTCATTTTAAGCTATAACAGATTCCCTCTAATGTATGAGGTCAGAGGGAGTGAGGGAAACGATGGCCGAAATACATTATAAATAACAAAGAGTTGAATCATGGAGGAATCGGAGAAACCAAAAATCATAGGCTCAAATGAAGTACCTGAAAGCAAAGGCAATGTCAGACAAACTTATCCTTGGGGTAACTGTCCATGTTCAAATAGTGGAACATGACCTCCAAGAGGATACAATAATGATCCAAATACTTATGCATATATCATGGCCACTAAAACACTAGCGTGGATCCATGAGGAACATAAGTGTAAACATAGCCACATAAATACAAGGTGGATCTATGTCAAAACTGGAGAACATAGCCATAGAGAACAAGCTGGATCTATGTCTCATCAAGAGCCAAACGAGTGTGACTCAATCTTGCGCAACTTGGGCGATAACATAAATGAGGTGATGCTATCGAGGATCCCAAGGTCTTCATCCAAAAACAACCCAAGGTACAAACCTATCCATGTGAATAAATGAGTTGATGTCGAACATTGGAGGTATCGTTTGATTACCAGTCATTGATGTATACCGTTAACAAATGTGAGGGTGTCCACCAATAATGAAAATGGAACCCAAGGTACCTAGTACATTAAAAAAAGTGCGAATAAATGGTCTTGCCATCAAACACTTGAAGAATCCATCGGATAGGAGACATTGATGTATTCCCATCTATCCAATAGCGAGGGAAACTGCCACTAATGACTGCAATCCCAAGGTACTAACCGAAACTCTAAACTTCATTCCCAGAGCACAATGAGTTGAAGTCGATGGGAAGAAGTCCATTGGAAGGGAGGCCTTAAGGCATACTCCATCATCCAACACGAGGGACACTCAACAGGTATGAACTGATTTGGAGTAGGACTGAACACATGATGAAACATACTAACACCAAGGAATGGCCGACGCATTAGGTCAAGGCAACTGCAGAATGGCCGACACAGGTTGTATCCTTGAACAGTGAGCACGACACAAGAGTGACTTAGGCAACTTTTAACACAAAGAGACCACAATTCAAATCTGTAATGTATGAGACATTAACAGATTCTCCATATGATTGGAAGACTAACCAAACGGAGGAGTAAGAACTCTGAGATTAGGTTTATCCTAAGGCCAACACTAGAACCTAACTTGTTTGATAGACTCAAAACGGATGCTTTGTTCAAGGAGGTAGTTGACTTGTTGCCATCATATTGAAAGATATTTTAATATTCTTCCCTTCCCTTTCCTTTTTCATTTTTTAACGAGCTTGAAAAAGAACTAAAGCATGCTCGACGGTATTTTCATATTTAAGGAGTCTGGAAAACCTAGAAGAAAACTCCATACACCTATTCGTGGATTTTATATCGAGCCCGGATTGGTCTGTGCTCGACGGTGTTTTCTTGTTTATAAAGTTGAAAAACTTAAACAGTCCTCTATCAACCATCTCGTGGATTTCACATCCAGCCCGAGTAGGTGAATGCTCTCTTGGTGTTTTCACATTTCGAGAGTCTGAAAACCCTAAAGACGACTCCAAAGGTCTTTTTTCATAAAGTTAGTCTCCTTCCCCAAAAAAGTGTAAAATAATGGAAGAAGAACTCTTCTAGTGCATACCAGAGTATACCTAGAGTATACCTTTTCCGTAAATTATCCACCAAGGCCTGGAAAAGGGGTATTCTATACCTAAGTGGATGTCGGTTCAGTTATTTTAATGAGCCCGAAAAGACAACTATGCTCGGCAAACTTTTCCTATTTAAGGAGTCTGAAAAGGGCTTAAAAGAACTCCATAGGGATCTTTTCCATAAAGGTTTAACGAGCCCGAAAAAGTAAACTCGTGACCTCCTTACTGTTTTTAATGAACTCAAAGGAGATACAGAAAAATGCTCATAAATTCCTTACTGTTTTTAATGAGCTTGAAGTGAAGATGAAAGAAATGCTCATAGCCTCCTTACTGTTTTTAACGAGCTTGAAGGAAAGGTGGAAGACTGCTCGTAACCTACTTACTGTTTTTAACGATCTCGAAGTAAAGGTAGAAGAATGCTTGAAATGGGAGGAGACGAGTGTCAGGAACATGCGAAACTAGCTCCAAGCGCATGGAACAAAGCTATGCCTAATGCAAGGAACATGAGCAAGATAAGGACACTCAGGGTGTGTCTCCTCCAGGTAAAAGGTGTCAAACTGCGAAGGCAAAATGATACACAGCTTAACGGAAATGAGATCAAAGATGGAGGCTTATACAACGAGCTAAAAGCGTGGAAGCTGGCATCGAGCTCATTAGCGCAAGCGGGATCATAGCAGATGCATATGCAACTTGAACACGAAGATGGGAGCCTTATCAGGGATGGCCAGAAATATGAGGAAAAAAGATATGAGGCTTCTTCTCAAAGTCATGGTAAATATAAAAAGGCTCCCGAGCCTATGAGAAAAACTCAGCATGGGCACCAAAATGGCATAAGGGTGCTGACTAGGGTGACCCATGTTAGGTAGGCTCTGCTGTCGGACTGGTGTACAATGCATAAAGAGATGGATAACACACCAATATCCAACAGGTTCGACCCTATGGCGAATTCGGATGGCAAAAGGTTCAAATGCAACATAACAGTGGGGAAGCCTAAACCTATATGCAAGGTTCTGAATATACTTGCCATGGTCACACAAGGTGTCGAAAAGGACTAGTAAGCAAGTATAAATCCAGCTAAGAATCCTGTCTCCAAGAAACATTAGTACCAAGATCATATCTAAAACATATGTAAAGAAAGACCCGATACAAGTCACTGTGGTAGAAATACTTTCAACTTCACTATTATCAATAACAGGCATAAACAAGGCAGAGTTTTCAAATGAAGACTCTATGGTACCCAAGCCCAAGGACTTACAATCAACAAGATCGATTTCAGGATGAAGATCAAAGTTGAAGGACATGATGGAATCTGCAGAAACAAATTCATCATCATGAGAGTTGAAAATTCTAGAAGCAGAATCAAACTCAGCAAGAACACCGATTTGTGGATCTGTAGGAGAGTCCAAAGACTCAACAGTAGGAAGATCAGACTTTAAGTTCGAACTGGGGATGGACATAACTGCGACTGGATCAACATCCAAATGAATGGCAGAATGTACTCTGGACTCTAGGAAAACTTCATTAGAAGGAAGTATATCGTCCCAGATAGAACACATATCTAAACATTCAGATGGAGGTGTCACTTGGTCAAAAGCTGGGACTAAGTCCCGAGAAGGTAAGCATGAACTCAGAGGCGTCTTCTTAGTAGCAGTTGAACTCAAGGAACAATATGCCACATAAGTCCCATGTGACATAGTAGTGCCTAATGACGAGGGATCTAACTGGTCTACAATTGGGTAATAAGGAGGATCAACGAATGCAAGTTGTTCGATAGTGATGATGCTTTCGTTATGAGGAAAATGCATCACACGAAAGAGCGTAGACACCACAACATGCATAGCATAAACGTAATCACGCCCGAGGATCATATCAAAATCCACGGGGTCCTTTAAAACCATAAAATCAACTAAGACTGTTTTTCCACCCAAAGTAACAGGTGCCTGACGGAGGAATCTGAACGGTTCACTAGGTCTTTTATCGAAGGTCAACGACCAATTAGCAGCTGGAATAACATTAGGGAAACCCAAATCTCTCCAAGCATAAGCGGACAAGATACTAACAGAAGCTCATTCATCTACAATGCATCGATCAACCGTATGGTTCCCGATATCAACCTTTATCTGGAAAGGTGTCGAAGAAGGAAGACGAGGCTCGGCTAGACTATTCCAATCAAAGGAAACGGTCCTAGGGCTTGGTATGGGTTCACATGGCACAGATGAAGTACCCCCTTTTTCAGGAACATCCAAATTGGTAATGCAGAAGACTTCAGGGACAGGTGCATCAGTCTCTAAAGGACTGATGGGATCGGTCGAAGATTGCATCGATTCGATCACTTCATTCTCCGAAGGAAGAGTGGGGTCGACCAAATATTGCATTGGTTCAACCACTTTATCAACCAAAGGTTGATCTGACTGTAGGGAATCTTTAGACAACTCGGGAATAGAGGTTCCTTCAGACATGGACCACACTCTTCGTGCCTCTGGAATGGCAGGGCATCGGTGAGTAAGGTGATCTCTCTTACAAAGTTTACAAGGGAACTTTGGTTTTCGTCCTATAGGTTGAGACTCCTTCACAACATCAGTACTCTCAGCATGACTAGCATTGGCTGACAGCTTGCCCCCAGCATGACTTACAGAGGCTGGGTGCTCAGAAGCAGAAGACGTTTGAACTAAGGACTACACTTTTTGCACTTCTGGAAGTACAGGTCACAAGTAAGTAAGGTGGTCTCCCTCACAAAACTTGCAAGGGAACTTACACTTCTGTTTATTGGGTTTGTCAACAACGTCAACTCCCTTAGCATGACTTGCAATGGTTCATCTGGTGTCTCCAGTATGACTCACAGGCACTGGTGACTTGTCATTAATATGACTAGCAATGATCAATGACGTGTCCACAACATGACTGACAGTGGTTGAAGACAAACTTTCAGTGTGATTTTCATTGACTAAAATTTTTCTCCCAGCATGACCTCCAGAGGCTGGGTAGGTGCCCCTGCATGATTTGCAGAGCTAGGGTGCTTTCCCCCAGCATAACTTACAGAGGCTGGGTTGTTGCCCCCTTGTTTTGGCATCTTCTTCCTATTCTTCCTCCGTCTATTCCTTTTAGACTGCTGGTTACTAGTATTGCTACTTTCACCACATGAGGTAAAAGGAGGAGGAGAAGATGTTACTGGCAAAGAAGGCCCAAGATTCTAATGCTCTTGATTTGAGGTGCTTACAAAAGAAGCGTAAGGAGCATGCAAGGCATTCGGAGTGGAAAACATCGAAACTGGCAGCCCAATAGTGAATCCAGGAAGATTCAGAGTAGACATTAAGGGAGTACCAATGTTTCCAATGAATGGAACAACACAAGGATCCCCTGGAATAGGGGTACCTTGATTGGCACTCACCGAAACGCTAGACATAGTTTCCTGCTCAAATCAGGAATAAGTTCTCTAAGGAAAACTAAGACAAGTAGCACAAAGAGCACACCACTAAAAAAGGGTCCTAGGTAAATAGAACCAGGCAAACAGATGCCTTCCAGAGAAGAGTCTGGGATGATGAGGGCCCAGAACAGATCAACGAAGGATGAAGAATAGTTACCCAGGGTCCACAATACAATGACTAAGGGTGCAAGCGCTGGAATCACCCAACCTCCCTCCCAAAGACCTGCAAGGGATTTCCTCCCACATCTATCCTAGGTACAGCAGATATAACCCTTTGTCGTCACCTGTGTATGATCCTATGGTCAGATACTAAGGATACCACCACACCGAAAACTCCTGGGGGAACAGTCTCTGGTCGAATCGGAAGGCGTGGGCAGGGTAGCTGAGCCTGAAACTCAAAAGAGTCCCCAAACGCGATCCAATCCTGGTATATGATCGAAACAGAAAGTAGGAGGTGTATTCCCAACAATCTAATCTCACAAGACCTACTGCATAGATCCCAGGCAAGCTTTGAATGAGGTGGGTTTACCTGTGATAGTCGAACTACGATTTTTGCGTAATGTGTGATCTTGGGTGCTTTAAGGTGTTTTAAACCCAAGATCCTAACCAAGACTAGTTGGTGAAAAGTGTAACCTAGAAAAGAAAATGTTACTAGTACATTTTATTAGGATTCATTTTAAAGCTTACTTGCTTACTCAAAAAGGTAGTGGGTGTGTGAGAGTGGTTATAACAGAGATAGAATACTGAAATGAAATGCTTACCACTAAACAAATCTTTTCTTTTCAATGCAAGTCTTAAAGATACGATCTAGAATGCATATGCAAATGCAATTTTTAGTCTTTTCGAATGCAAAAAAGATAAAAATAGATTATAAATGTACAAAATTAAACTCAAAACCTAAGAATGCAGCTACTCAAACAAATCAGTATGCAAAAGAAAACTTCTTCTTTTTTATGCAAAGCACTCTTAAATCCTTTAAGCCACTTGCAAGGTACTCTACTCAAAAAATAAATCAAAATTTTTATGCTTTTCAAAAGGTGAGAAACAAAACTGAAATTGAAAGTAACCTACTGTCAAAGCAAAAGCAAAGAACTTTTAGGTTTCCTGATTGAAACTACCAATACGACTTTCAGATTCTTATTGATGTAATCATGCCAACCATTGGGAAAAGCGTACGAAAACTACTTTTAGACCCAAACAAAGAAAATGACCTAAAAAGAAGTATGGTTTGGTAAAGTCAGGCCTGCACATAAACAGTGCAATCAAGGTCCTAAACAGCAGCAAAGACACTTGAGCTTTTACTACAAAAAGAAAACTAAAAGCATAAGGGAGGATAAGAAACCAATCTAAAGAGAAATTTCACTCAAATAGATACAAATAGGGTCAAGTAGACTCAATAGGTTTCAATCCAACGGAAATGGAGCAAGCAGGTTCAGTCAGACTCAAATTATGGTACAAAACACCAAACTGGTCCACAACCCACCAACTTGGGTCAACAAGCCCCAAAACTTTCCAAATAAGCCCAAATTGATCAAAACAAGTCCAAATCATGAACATAGGATCAGTACAAGGATAGGAGACCACTTACAGTGGTTTAACTCAGACCTAGGGTCATCAAGGACCCCAAAAATGCAGCCACAACCCCCAAATTTGGGTCCACAACCCAAAAAATCAAACCCAGAATGTGTGCGCTACTGTGTATGAGGCATACCAGCGCCCATAACAGGGGAATGTGCTAATGTGCTTCACAACAGTAGCGCATAGGTGGGAAAAGTTGAAAAAATGGGGTTAAAACCCCCCAACTTGGGTCCACCAGGGTCTGAAAGGGCTAGGAAGGGTCTGTAAGAGCCAAGGAGGGTCAAACAAAGCCTAATAACTGATTCTAATCAAGAAATTGAACAAAGACCTTCAAACAAAACTAAAGAAATGACCTTGGATACCCCTAAGCAGTTAGGTGTTCCCCAGCGGAGTCGCCATTCTGTTGTGAGGAAAATGCACCTATAGTTCAGGGGAGAAACTACCAACTTACAGGGATGAAATATAGACCTACAAATGTTTTGCAAGTACAACTAATAAGCAAAGAGATAAAGGTTAAAGAGGATGTGTACCTTATTCAAAAGGTTGATCCAAGCCTTCTCCTTCCTTTCTCTTCAATGCTATCCAGTATCACAATGCCCACACCTGCAAAACAGCTTGATACCTTTCTCAAATACATTTGACTACATATATAAGACTGATATCCATGACATAATAAGACATCAAACTATAATCAAACAGTAATCAAATCTAAGACACATAAATAGGTCATCTTTGGAAAGGAAAGAACGTCTGATCTTTATTAATGAATGAAGCAAGTTCATCAAATTATACCTTCCTTCAAGCTTGGCACTTCACGAAACCTAGATTCAAGGTCTCATGCTTCTATTCTCCAAGGATCCCAGCCTCTAATCAGCCGTGCTAGGGTTTATCAGAAACTGAGGCACAAGAGAGGGGGATGAGGGTCTCCATTCCTCCAACATAACATTGTTATAGGCTTGGTCCCCTCACAAGGCCCTTCTACCTTCCTTATATAGTCAATGAAGGAGAGGAAAAGTAGTTATAACCGATCAGGAGGTTGCCAAACCAACTCATTTCAACCAAAATTCAAGATTTTGACTAGTTCAGGAAAGTGCCCTACTCTTCCTACTGCAAAACAGCGCATTTCTCAAGGTGTGCGCTACTTTATTGAAGTGGAGTTGCATATTTTCCAAGGTGTGCGCTACTCTATAGGAATAAGAGTCGCGCACACATCCTAGTATGCCCTACTCTATGCATAGGAAACCAGCGTTTTTGGAGAAAAATGGCCAAAAACAGGGTTTTCTGATGATTTTCAGGAGATGGTTTGGTCTGGAAAAATGTTCCTAAGGGTTATAACCATCAAATGGGCCAAGAGTGAGGTAATTTCAACCATTTTTAATGTCCCAAATGACCCTTCAATCCACAAGTGTCCTGTTGTGTGACTAAACTTGATCTCAAGAAGTGTCGTCATACGACCAAGCGATACAAGTGTCATCACGGACGAAGAAGTGTCATTTTAAGCTATAACAAAGGATTTAAATTCCTTCATGGGTACATCCAAAGCCATTACACACCATGATACTAAACACATTACTACTATGCAATGGCTTACAAAATGTAAATATTTTGGCTTCTAACACTGCATATAGCTTGACTAAATTATCCACATTAGGAATAAACGATGCAGCTAGACAATGAAATAAAATTGAATAAATCATTTGGCATCCTCTCATGTGTTGCATAATTACACGCATATATACATGCTAAGGTTAGAATGCAACGCTCTTTTATGACTTACTTTGACAAGTTTGAAGAGTATCCCAAGGTCAAATTTGCATGTTTAGGATGGAGGTGGGTCATTGTCATTTTCTATAAGTGCATCTTTAAAATCCAAGTCTTCTTTGTTTTATACATGTATAGATCGTGACTACTATATTATGTATGTAACTAGAGTGCTTGCACTAAGGGATTAGTAAGGGCCAAGCCATGAAAACAATAGTATAATAACGGATAATAAGCTATGGAAAGAAAGAAGTATTAATTATTGTCATAACTTACTTGAGAGGACTCAGCTTTTCATGTTAAATTTGGTTGATTTTGAACCATTTTGGGGTTATGGAATATGAAAAAGGGCGTATGGAGGAAATAGTAGTAGACTTGTTTGTGGATATTTGGCATAAATGGTGAGAGTATATGGATAATAGTCAAGTGAGCAGTTTAGGCTTAGAGCATACCTATTTGGCTGAGAAGTAATATTTTGAAATATTATAGTCATCTTTCATATTTTGAGTCTGCATTTTATAAATCTAGTACTCTGTTATACCATTGAATTGCTCTCCAATTGGTGCACCTTTCCTTTGATCCTAATACATTGAGCATTTCATAGTGTTAACTCTGCCATACATAAATCAACTTTATGGATCTAAATCTTGGTCAATCCTATCTTAGTTTCACTTAGAGAGCATGTGGCTTAGCAATTGACAGCTTAAATCTTCTTCAAAAATGGTTTACATAGACTCCAAAACCAGTGTTTTCAACTACAGGATTATAAAATGTGTTGAAGGTTCGAAAACAACAGTTGTGGAGTTTTTTCATGCTCATCTTTGTAAGTGATTAAACCAACATAAACCCATATTAACCTTGGATCTATTGAGCATTGAGAAGCATCATAGGCCTGTCAGTACTTAAACATTAAAACATCTAGGGTTAAGATATATATATATGGATGGATATGGAGTTGACTTATTTTTACACTGGGGACCTCAACATTTTTTCATTTTAGTTTATAAACATTACACATCTCATTCATACTCGGCCATAAAATACACCTTGCTTCTTCATGGGTAAGATAAATTTATCTACAATGGCTATGGATCGGTACTTGTCTCAACGACAACGGAGGAAACATTGGTGGGCTTCTTTAATTTGGCCATACAATACAATTTGTTAGTATTATATGTAGATTGGATCTTCTTCTCTAAAATGATTTTACATGACTATAACAGGAAGGATTTGCAAGGTGGGAAGCTCCTCACGGGAGTTATAGAATGATGGGTATCTTTGGGAGGAATTCATCAGAGTTGGTGATGCCTCAAGCACTGCGCCTCCGTGACCTTGGCATTGCATGGATGCACACAATCGGAGATCCAGGTATGTTATTCATTGATATCTAAGATTTGACAAATTCTGCTTATAATGAAATTTTGGTGTGGTTGTTCAATAGGATTTTCATTATAGCTCCCGAGACTATCACTATTTTCACCGTTGTATTGGAGTTTTCTATTCATTGATAGAAGTAGAAAAATCAAAAAATATTTGCTAAGTGTTTTAACACTGCCCTCTAAATCTTACTTAGAGCAAAGGATCTTGATAGACCAAGAAACCACCCCTTAACAAGGTGAAATACTAAAAAGTGATGCCAAATACTATGTCCACTGAATATGTCAATCAATAAATGCCATACCTCCATTTTTTCAGCAAAAATAACCTAATAAACCCCTGTACAATTCCTACAACTATATTTATATCCCCTGTACATATGGTCCAGATCCACTCACGGAACAACCCAGAGATAAAGCATTGCCTCTAAACATGGCACATACCAAATTAGCCCCCAATATTTGCACCATAATCACCCTCACATATTGCATAAAAAATGATTTTTAATAAAGTCCAGTGGTAATATGTTGCACTACTTCTTGTGTTTCCATTGGCTAGTTAGTTATATCTTTCTCTGCTTTTAGTAGAGTAGTGAGAGGAGTTTCTTTCCAACTCCCATTATGTATTTTTATTGGCTATAATTTTGATTCCCATGGACCAACTTTGTGGTCACTCATTAGACATTAATAAAATTATCTTATCTTATCTCGCTGATTGTTAAAACAGAAACATGGTTCAAAATACAACAATCAACCCTTCATGTGTATATAGATAAAAAAAATTATGCTGCCCATTATAAGAAAATTTACAAGCTGTAACCTCTTAAAAAAATATTACATACCCCAAGTAACTTCATATGTCCAAACCCTCTATTTGAAACAGGCCTTCTAATAGCGGTACAATATATGTTCAGTTCGAACAGGCCTGGGAGTCATCTTCATCTCAGTTCAAACAGGCCTGGGAGTCATATTCATCTCAGTTCAAACAGGCCTGGGATTCATCTTCATCTCAGTTCAAACAGGCCTTCTAATAGCGGTACAATATATGTTCAGTTCCATTTCTGTACCAACTTCAGCCAAATTTCCCATTAGCTGGCAACAATATGTTACTGTAGATCCATTTCAAACTCTGTGGATCCATTTCCTTATCGTTCCAGTATACTTTTTGGACTTACGTTTTAGTTCTTGAAAAACTCTACGGATCCATTTTTCCCATAGCGATTTCAACAAACTAATTGGACTTACGATTTTGCCCTTGAAAAACTCTGTGAATCATTCTTCCATAATGTCTTTAGCAATCTTACTTTGATTTGTACTTCTGTCATTTTAAAAATAAAAAATAAAAAACTTGTTGATCTGTCTCAATTCGGTGACTCTCGAATTTATAAACATTGGATTATCCTTTAAGGTCTGCGTGGGTCTATGGTGTGGGCAATTCCAGAATGTTAAGACGATGGTGGATGATTTATTTTAAACCTCTCTATATTCATTCTTGTCTAAGTATTTCCAGAATAGTTTATTTCCAGACCTCATGAATTGGGTTTTAATTGTTCTTGAAAAATCTGTGTGGATTTATATCCTTGGGCGTCTTCAGAAATTCTTCAAACTACTTGCAATTGACCTCAAAACCTGTGTGGATCTAATATTCTTAACAATTCTAGAATTCGTAATATGAACTACAATTATCATTGAAATTTCAGTATTCCTAATTCTCATGACGACTTTAGTTTGACTTTAATCTCGTATTATGATTTTTTTATTATATATTTTACAATCCTTTGTCCCCGAGATCCGTGTACGAAATAAATATTTTGTCTCTGAGATTAGCGTGGGTATCTTCAAATCTTATAGCATGATCTCAAAATTGTTTGGCGTTTCTAAAATTCTTAAAAGAATTGTAAATTACCATTAATTTTCTGTGCGGATTCATTATTCTTAGTGTTTCCAGGATTCTTAAAAGAATTGTAAATTACCCTTAATTTTCTGTGCGGATTCATTCCTTTTTAATATTTCGGGATTCATAATAGAATTATAAAATGGCCAATTAATTCTTTGGGTATTCTATTCTATTGATGTTTCCGGAATCGTGGAGCCATTTATAATCCTGACCTTTACATCCTTTGCGTAACTGTTTGAATACATTTTGGCATATCCAGATTTTATTATGTCTTGTTAATTAAATCTTTTAAATGCTCTTATCATCTAATGCGAAATTGAATGGCGATCTTAAATTTGTGAGACCATAGTTTGAAAAGACGGTTAGTTTTAGTAAGGATATTATAATTGTGTATATATTGTAATATGCTTTTATGTGCTTAAATTATATAGTTTGAAAGGACGGTTAGTATTAGTAACAATATAATAATTGTGTATAATGTAATATGCTTTTATATGCTTAAAATATACATAGTTTGAAAGGACGGATAGTGTTAGTAACAATATTATAATTGTGTACATTGTAAACATGCTTTTAGGTACTTAAAATTAAATTAGAAAATATAAATGTGAATTTTGGGATACTATATATATTTGGAAGTATCAGTTAAAGGATGGAAGTATTAGTTAAGACATTATAATAGTTTATTATGATTATTTACCCACGTGTTAGGTTGTATTATTTACCCAAAGATCGCAGCATCAAGCAGAAAGGGATTCTCCTCGGTAAACTATCCCAATTAGATTGTCCACCGTTTGGTATGAGGAATCCGTCCGGTTAACGGTTCCGGCTACTGTAAGATTTAAAGTTTGCTATTCTTTCTACCGGTTACGGCCCGATCCACCGTTTATGTATTTTATTTTAAAGATGATATGCAAGTGCCCTAAGCTAATTTAATCTAAATGCAGAACTTGAAATAGATCTGTATCTAAAACTGAAATAAATCTAATCTATCCTTGCAAGGAGCAAAATGTAAATATGAGCAATGTGCTGAAATAAATATCTAAAGATTGCATGGATAGCCATTCAAATCATAAAGAAACATTTTCAGCAGAAGGTTAAAGATATTAAAGATAGCTTTAATTCACATGAAAGCATTCTATTACTCATTTAGGAGAAACATCTTTGCACATAAAATAGTAAGATCATTCATTACACATAAATAATTCAGAGCAGCAAAGAAATATCTCACAGCAGTGTCTGAATGTCACAAGAATAATCCAGCAAGCATCTAATCCACATTTCCAGGCAAAACAAATGTCCTCTCCAGGCTCTTATTAGGCAAAATCGCTTTCTTGGAGCAAGCTACAAAGTAGTTCGTGCAAGCTAAGAAAATTATTTTCCCTGCAAAAAGTCCTTTCACTCCTCTTCTTAACTTCTACTTATAACTTTACAAAATGATCCTTGAGCTGACAGGTGTACCCTAATTCTGGAATCTTCTAATTTGGATTTTGGTGTGTAATTACCTATTTCCCAGATTCGGGGGACACCTTTCACATAAGACAAAATGATAGCCAGCTGTCCCTTTAAAGTATTTACAAAATAAAGGAAATAAAACAAATCGACTTCTGATTTCAGCTGGCTTCTTTCTGTTGATTTGTTGATCCGTCTCCAACAACAGGCTCGCTTGCAGACGCTTGGCCATCTATGCTTTGTATATGAGTGGCCCAAAGATTAATCTCTTTCACTATAATCTTGCCCCGAAGAGATACTGTCGCAATTTCATGTTTGCGCAAGTCCGATTTAACTTGTGTTGCCCCTGAAGTAGCCTCCTGAGCGATTGCTTCTAGAAAGTAAATATGTACAGCAGGCTGAGCAACGAACTGTTGAAGCTCATCTTGGGTCATCACCTCTACCTTTATGATATATTCCAAATCCTGGTCCAACTCACTTTCTAATTCAGTCAACGGTTGCTCTTGTGTTGGGAATTCATAGATAGACTCCGGTCGGATCAAGTGGCACTTGCCGAAAGATTCTTTAATCTTAGAGTAGAAAGAGTGACACTTGCGGACAGTCCTTTTAATCTCCAGGCTTAGCCTGGCGCCACAGTCTTTACTGAAATCCAGAACTCCTGCATCTAGGTCGCAATCGTCTTCAGTGAGGACGTGCAAGTTTGAGGGGAATCTTGACTTTCCCTTTCTCCATTCAAACTGTTGTTTTAATTCCTCCACGTGTTTGGAAAATTTGTCCCTATTCCTCAAAGCTCCACCTTCGATGACTGAAATTTTATTAATCATTTCTTTCACGCTGCAAACCTCATGTGAGATCTGTACTAGCAGCTGATGGGCTTTTATCCGCATAACACATGCCTGCTTGTGAAAGGTGAGTAGATCTTTCTTGTCTTCTGCTGCATCTTTGAGTTGACCCAATAATTGCTCCTTCTCTTTAACCTTCCCTTCATACTCATGCTTGTGGAAGTGAACTTGTTCAGCTCTGCTAGCCTCGAGTTCTTCTAATTCTGCTATGCAGGCTTTTAAATTATTTTGTTCATCTTCAGAGATGGCCAACTGCATCTCTAAGGAGTTTTTCTCATTCTCAACCTGGAGAACTCTCGAATTTAGCATTAACTGCTCTCCTACCAACTCATTGTATTTATCTTTCAATTTGTCTGCTTCCAACACCTCCCTCTTCCTATCATCTCTGATCGTAAACATTGATCCCTGTAATGCTTTATCTCACATTTCAAAAAATCAATATTGGCTTTAGTTTCCTTAGCTGATGCTACAGTGCATTGGGCTTGGAACGTGGGGTCGGCATCAGTTCCTTGGACCAATGTGGTCTTTGATACCCATAATTCATATTCGTCAACCCCGCTTCCCATTTTCTTTACCCTCCTATCAATGATGGCCATTTTCCGCTCATGGAAATAAACGGTATCCAGGTCTGCTACTTTGCGTTGCTTCCTGGGGTTATATGGGGTCAGTGCTAAGCTTCCTGAAGAGGTGCTCCCTTCCTGAGTTTTCCCTAGAGAGTACATCAATGGTGGGTCCAACTCCATGTCTATCGGAGTAGATGGCTCCAGCTCAGGAGACTTCTCTGCCTGTTCTTTCTCCTTCTCTCATGCTAGCTCTTCTTGTTGTGTCTGTAATCTAGCTGCTTCTTCTGTTAGGAGCCTTTCTTCTTCCTCCTGCTGTTGCTTGGCAGCTTGCTCTTGGAACACCCGATCTTCTTCTTCCTTCTGGATCCTGGCGGCCTCTTCCTGCTGTTTCAACTGAGAGGCTTGCTCTTATTGCTTCCTTGCAACTTCCTCTTACTGAAGCTTGGCAGTCAACTCACTTTGAATTCTTGCTTCTTCTTGGTCTTACTGCTGCTTGAGGGTTTGTTCTTGGAGCACTCTGTCCTGCTCCTCCTGCTCTAATCCTGATGGATCCCCTGATTGTGAGGCCAATGCCTCCCGCTCCCTTTGGATCAGACCAATGGGTTTGGGGCTCGGATGCTTCACGATTTTCTTCTTGTAACGTTTCCCTAGCGCAGTTAGGTTGCGGGCGCTCCTGAAGAATTCCTTGTTTTGGTCCATAGTATGAGCATATTCGAAAGAAACCTTGAGGTCTATATAATGTTGATTGGCTGTACCGTAGGGGTCATGCCTTCTGAAAGGGACTGCTCCAAAATGGAAAACTTCTCAGCCTTGAGCGTAGTTTTCCCCGTCTCTTGCTCTCGGAAGGCTGTAAACTCCGATGGTAAATGGCATGGGAGGATACATGCTCTTCTTTCGGTCTGTTAAGATCTTACTTATGGAGATGGTGCCGAAGAGCTGTCTTACGACCTCCTTGTGAATTACAAAATCTGTAACATACCGAGGGAACATAAATGGAGCTTGAGTTCCTCCACTCATCCTGATGTATGTGCCTTCATTGGTGTGATAATAGTCCCCGAATGTTTCAATGATAGGCATTGCATTCTCCGACATACAATCTGGTTCTTCTATAAAAATAAGCTGGTACAATGGCATAATAAATCTCTCGCAAATCATATTATAGTGGTTTGCGTGTTTACTTGCCTATGTACATTGATAAGCCATGAAGAGAGCAGTTTCTTTTGGCTTCCACGAGTAGCCCAAGTCTGGGAACGTATGCTTGCTTAACAGACAGTCAATCAAGTATGACGACATGAAAAACTCTGCCCTCTTTTGGGTTAGTCCTCCCTGGGCCGCTGTCAACTGCGAGGCTAAACTGTCTGAAATTATATCAGCCTAGTTAAAGATGGTGCCATTCATGGCTATATGAAACATCACCGACACCCATCCGATCTTAAACACACTGCCATTAGGCATGCCGAAGAGTCGACTCAAGATCAGCACGATGAGTCTGTAACGAGTCTTTAGGAGGCTGCTTTCGTATTCATTGTTCTGTCTCTTGCTAATCTGCCTGTCGCTTATCGTCATCTTCCGGGCAGATTCTAGGGGGTCCATTGGACGTCTTGCTATCCAATCATCGTCTAAACAAGCTCTGTGTGTAGGCAATCTGTAGGCAGTAGCGACATGCTCAGGAGCGAAAGATGCCAGGCCCAACCCATTTTTATCATTCATGAGCCTCGTGTCGGTCCGGATGTGGGGGATTAGCCATCCAATAACTTTGGAACAAGGGAACAATTCGGGACGAGTTGTTTCCTTATGCAAACAAGACCTTCGGATGTTGGCATACACCAGAGCATCCTCTATGGAGGTTGTTGTACTATCCTGAGCCATGATGAACCTGTACAGATCGCCCCATTGAAATTCAGGGGCAGAGCTCCCAGGGGGAACACCAGTGGTAGCTTGCGTGTCAGCAAACATCCTCTCGAGAGAAGTATCTAATAAGATTTCCACATCTGAGTCTGAGTTTCTTTTTTACGAGGCCTTCCTCTTTGTTGACCTTCTATGCATGATAATCCTGCGGTGAGCAAGGTAATGTCAATAAGGAGCATGCATACGTTCATCCAACTACTAAAATGCAAAGTGATGGCAAAATTGACAAAGCTGGCAGTCATGGCAAGATTCATAATATATTATTTTCACATTATGGAGGTTGCTTCAAACAATAATCAATTATATCATCATCTCAGCTATCACTTCACAATTGAAGCATATGTGAAATATTAGAAGCAAACGTCAATAAGCTACACAAATCACAAATCAGACAAATTGAAATAACGCACAAGTGGCTTCTAAATTTCCACACAAACTTACCGGGGAGAAGGCATCGGAACAATAATGGTGCAAAGACGATTGCAAGGATGCGCGGGCCTAAAGATAATTTCTGCGCTAGCGTCAAGAATTATTTATGCACCAAGGCCTAAGCTCTTAAAATGCGCCAGCCTAAAATATTTCATGCGCTATCCTAACATTATCTTTACGCTAAGGCCTAAACATGATTTATGCGCTAAGGCCTAAACATTTAAACGTGGTATTTTCGTGTGCCAATGTTTAAACGAATTTTATGCGCCGACATTTGATAGTGGAGTTTGCGCAAAGATGGGAAAAACTACATAGCTGTTGGCCTTTATGGGTTAAACTTCCGGTCTTGGTTATCAAGTTTCAATGCTGGCTTGGTGGGTTGATTTAACACGTCCCAAAGTAGTTTTGGTCGAGCACTATGGGTCTTATGCCCTCGGCGTGAATAAACGTTGCTCTCCGTTGATCTCTGTGTCTTTTACCCCGGTGTCCATAGAATAAAACTCTTAGCTGCAAGAACAGGAAGAAGCGGGTTTTACGCGCAGAAGTCGCTTGGCAGCGAAAATCGCTTTTTTATGGGGTGTCACGTGAAAGCAGTTTCTATGGGTTTGAGCTTAGAACAGGACTTTGTGCCCATTAAGATACTACCGGGACGACTCAGGGATTGCCAGGATGTGCGAAAACTTACTCAGGACGCCGAGGACATGACAACAGAACAAATTTCATGCTCGCAAGCGAGGACAAAGCTTTCCGGGTTTCGGTTCGCATAGGGCGACTTCGGATTCTCATTTTGGGACCAAGGACGAGACTAATTGTTCTAAGACCTCAAAGCTCCTTGAAGAGCATGCAAAGAACTTCCTACGATTGAAAATGAACTCATAAAAGAAAGGGGCAAAGAGCCTACCTGTCAGACTGGCAGGGTCCATCGAGGGCGAACGTTCCAAGGCAGGAGATGAATGCTGCAAATGCCTGACGAATAGAAATCCTCGCTCTTGATGAGAATGGCGAACTCTGGTCGCTCGGCGAGTAGAAAATATGTTGAAAACCCCGTTGCACTTGTTTAAATAAGGGTGGCATTTATGTCACATACGTCGAAAGGTTGGCGGATTTAATTTCACGGGGCTCGAGGTTTTTCTGCCATAAAAACGACACATGGCCCTATTAAAGACCCCACCAACTCTACAAAATATATAGAAATAAAATGTTATTGTCTACAGACATATGCGGGAACTGAGGAAAAAGACGTCCAAAAGCTACTTTAACTATATTGCAAGTAGGAGCGGTGGATAATCAACAAATATAAGAAGGATCTAACGTTGTTCTGAATTATGTGCCCTTTGACTTCCACATTTTTTCTTCTTAACATGTTTGTGACTTTGATGTATTTTACCGAGCTTATAAGAACTAGAATCAAGATTTCTAGAAGAGAAAAAAGAGATTCATGATTATGTAATTGGAACTATTTTAAACTCAAATGATGTTACACAAGCTCGTAATGTTGCATTGTTGAAACAACATTGATGGGGGGAACCAAAAGGAACCTCAAAATTTGGACTTTTTCTTATATAATTCAACATATGTTGCTTAACTAACTTGTAAAGTATCACATTTTCTAGCATTGCAAGTATAAGACAAACATTGAATGCACATCACTCATGAGATGTTAAGTTAACTTTTAACATCCAACCAACATCACTTAAGTGACATTCTTAATGTACAACTTAATGTCTCTTAAGTGATGCTTGTTCAACATTTTGTTTCGTCGACTTAAGGTCCTTTAAGGGATGCCAATTCTAGTTTTCATTAGAGGATAAAAACTCTATGGAACATATAAAATTAAATGCTAAAACATGTGGAATATTCAACGCATCTTTATAGATGTTTAATTGGCATTGGTCAATTTACTGGTTGACATTTACTTAATGCAAAAAAGCATCAAACTAGCATCAAATTTTCACCCCAAATGTTGTAGTTTTTTATAAGTTTGCATTAAAATGAATCAGGCTCACTCGATTATAATTAAGGAACAATGTTTATGATTTGTAATAAGACTTTAATAGCTAAATGTCCATGCGAAGTGATAATGATCATTATTTCAGGCATAAATGATTTTATTTGAAAATGTGTACATTGAAAGTAGAAGAAATCCATAAATAGTGGAGTCCTAAAAGGATATTATGATATTCCACACATTTCCCCCAAACCTTTGGAGGACTAAGTTACTGGTGTGAGTGGCATGTGACTCATCTAGATCTAATATGCATACACCTTTATTTCCTTGTACCTTGTGGGATATGATTGCTAGTATGTCATGATGCACATGTTTTCTATTACAAGGAAATGAAATATTAATGATGGGCTCAAAGCTATAAACATAGATTTCACAATACAAACAAGGATCAAGGTAACATTCTAAGAAATGACAAAAGCAAAAAATAGCCAAATATAAATGAATGTGAAATATTTTAAAATTCTATAATTAAAAATAGAATAAAAGTCATTCAAACAATATCCTTTTTGAAATAATATTTAAATTACAATTTAAATTTAAAAAAATCACAACTCACATGAATCAAAATTCTATTCATTTTATAACTATAACAAAGAAAGTTTTGACCATCCTTTAATCCATCCAAAATCTTTTAAAAACTATAAATATATAAAAAAATCAATTAAAACTTTCCTATGATATAACCTTTTAATTCCTTCATAGTTTTCAAAATTTACCAAAAAAAATGTGGTCAAATGCTTAAGAAAAATCCCCTTGGTCTTAATCCTTACATGGTGAGTTCTCTAATCACATGTCATCGTTACAATATAATGTTCCAAACTTACCCTGTGATGGTTTAAACATAAGTTGACGGTATGAAACCGTCACATTTGATGGCATGATCGAGTGGTTGGAAAGATTTGAGTGCAAAGTCAATCACTCCCCATGGCTCAAACATGATTTGATTGTATGGTCATGTTTGAAAAGACTTGAGTGCAAAGTAAATGTTAAAATCACCAATACAATATATATGAAGTTTATGTAATGGCACCATTGTTACCCTCTAATGACTCTAACTTACTATGTAATGACTCAAACGTAATTTGATTACTCATGTTAAAATCATCGATACATTTTATATAATGGCATTATAGTTACCATATAATGATTGAAATTTACTATATAATGACTCAAACATAATTTGATTGTACAATAGAGTGATTGGAAAAATTCTAGTGAAAAGTTAATTACCTTTTTCTCAAATTACACATGTTAAAATTATTTATACATTTTATTCCAAACAATGTTTTTTGGTTAATGTTTGACTAGCACAATCACTTAACTTATGGTTGGTGGATGATAGGTCACAATTTAAGTGTCTGGAACAAGTTATATGTTATTTGTTCTCCATGAGTACTTGTAATCACCCGTTATCATCCGCCTTTTTTTAGTTTAATGGGAACTGCCCAATTTCCATCCATCAAATACTAGTTATGAATGCATCAACTACCAATATACATTTTAAAACAATGGCCAGTTAAACCAATAAGAAATCAAAAGGATTGACAGAAGATAAAATCTACCCTGAACTGTAATGGTTTCCCACAGATATAATATAAAGCAATATCTATTGTACTGTAATGGTTTCTGCCTAATTCGAATTACAATAGAGACATCTAACAACTAACCAATTCTCCTCCACGAATGAAGGGATTTATGTTTCTAGAAAAACAACCTCCCACTATTATTCAACAAACTACCTAATCTGGCTTGATCTCCTCGCAGGGAGTATCAAAATGCCACTTATCCCTATTTTCCCTCAACACTGACAGCAAATCAACTCTGTCTACATATTCAGCAATTAATAAACATTAATAAACAAATTTCTTCGAATTCTAGGATTGTATGTCCTTTGTCAAGCCACAACATGTGACCCACCTACCACATTGTTGGCTTTGTCATGATGCTCCTACATCAGACTCCCAAGGTGGAAAAGATTCATGAAATCATGTTCATGTCTCTTCAATCTTCATCTGCCTGGATTCCCAATTTTGTGTTGTAACTCTCCCCTACCTTTACTATCACCATACTTCAGTGTTGATCTCAGCTCAGCTGGCTTCCACACTTTATGTTGCAATCTGCCATTGCATTCACCTGTAACCTCTTCTTTAGTCAATGAACTGAAACCATTGACCTTCTTTCTCTGTCTTCTATACATTCTCTTGGAATGCTTCAACATGCGTCTCCATAACTTTTCAACCTCTTTGTCCAAATCTAGATATTCACCTTTAAGCTACTGACTGCTTACTTCTACCACCCTTACATCCTTAATGTCCTTGAAGACATATCCCTCTGCAATGTTCAGTTGCCGCTCCTGTACTTCAACTTTACTTCCAAGAAGTAACTCTAATTTCTTGATTGTAGTATCATATTCACGCTTTCCTTCCTTTGTACCAGCAAACTTATCATGAGTTTGAAAACTAACATATGTATCTATCCCTATCAAAGTTTGAGACACTTCTCTGTCACCAACTACAATCTCACTTCCATCCTCAGATTCCTCTAACAAATGCTTCAGCAACTCAACTTTCCTTTGACATCTTTTGAATACTTCATCCGCTATCTCATCAATACTATGTTGCTTGAGATCTCTTACCTTTTCCACTTCATACATTTCACTAACCTTTTTGTCTTTCAAGGCAATATCTGCATACTGTAAACATAATACAACTCCACCTTTATGAGACATCCTGGTCTCATTCCTTTTCACTTCATCCTCCTGGTCATCTCTAGAACCACTTATTTCATCAATAACATTCTTAATAACTTAGTCTCTTCATCCCCCACAACTGTCACTTGTTGGCCTTGAGATCCAACTTCATGTCTAAGAAGAAAACTATTCACTACCTTCTTGACTGCAACACCATGCTCATCTTCTTCTTCTTCAACAACCTTACACTTTTGTTTCATCAACATCTGATTGTCATCCTCTTGAGAGCTTATTACTCTATCACTTCCCTCAGTATTGTCTTCTGATACAATCTTCTCCTTCTCATTCCTGGTATCATTGTCCTTCATGACAATTTCACCACCATTTTCTAGCTCCATCTTGGCATCTTGGGTTTGTACTCTCTGAGTATTTAATTTCATTTCCAGAAATTTCATCTCATTGCATAAACTTATCAATTCACTTGGAATGGTTTCTGGAAACTCTGCACAATCCTCACTATTTTCATCACCTACTAGCCAGTCATTTAAATATTGTGTCTCTTCTACTTGAGGTCCCTTATCCACAATCCTCATACAACCTTCTCCATCCTCTGTAACAATTGTTAGCAGTTGTTCTTTACCTTGACTATCATCAAGGTTAACAGTCCTGAGTGATTGTCCATCATTTGCACAATCTTCCATAGCAATATTCAGGAACTACTTCTCTTCATTGCATCCTACATTCATACACAAATTACTATGAGGTTTTGTGACCTCATCTACTGTCTAAATCATCAAATCCTCAGGCTGATCTGAACTAGTCCAAAGACTCAAAAAGTCAGCAATGACTCCTTCTTCAGCTTGTATGTCTGCTCCAACTTCTTCATCAAAGAATATTTCTGATTCGAGTTCACCATTATGAGCTTTCATTTCCAGCTCAGCTACTTTCAGCTCCTCCTTTACTCTGGCATACAACCTTTGCTTCAACTTTACCTATAGTAAGCTCCAACTTTACCTACAGTAAGCTCCAACTTACTGTCTTCTTCTTTAATTCCCAACCAAACCATTGGTCTTTTCCTTGTTCTTCTAGCACCCTCATCATCATTGTCACTCTTGCTTTCATCTCAGCAAGCTCTTCCTCAAATGTCTTTTGATGCATCTTCTCTTTTATGCCAACAACTTTGACATCTTCCTTCATTCCACTGTAATTCTTCTCCGAATATCTTATATGACTAGGGATAGTCATCTTCTTTTCTGGGTTTAAGACAGTGTCAGATGACTGTCTATCATCTCTTATGCTTTAGCAACCTCCAACCACACACCAGTCATTAATTTTAAAATCATAAGGCCTTATAGCCTCTTCTGTTGTTTCAGACATTAGCTCCCTCAACTTATTTTCATCCTCTAGAGGATTCATGAGACCATCGACTAGTTCCATGTCTTCATCATCATCACTACTCTCCCCGAGAATAGGTCCTTGTTCAGGTTCACATAAGTAACCTTCTTCCCCATCACATATCTTGTGCTGCAACTCAACTCTTTGGAGTTCTTCCTTTGGCTGTACACTTGTCTTGTGTCTCAGCCTGCTCTGCAAAAAACTCCACTTGACTCTTTTCTTCTGAAGAATCCAACCATATCTATGGTCTTCTTCACTTTTTTGTTGCAGCTCCATTATTATATTCAGTTGTACTTTAATCTCATTAAATTCTCTATCAAATTCCTCATCACTCATCCTCTTCTTTATACCAATGACCCTGGCATCTTCTTTCACTCCCTTGTGGCTTCCCTTTGAACCCTTTACATGACTATCAGCAATCATCTTCTTCTCGACAGTCATCTGCTTCTCCTTCTTCATGAGTTGCACTAAGGCCTGTGCCATAGCAAGTCTTTTCCACCCTGCTACAAATGCCTAATCAAACTTCTACTAAGTTCAATCTTTTGGCACCACTGGTTCTGTTCACTTAGAACCGTCTGACCATTTTATTTGCTCTTTCCGGGCTTTCCTCTTGCAATCACCTTCTTTGTTCTTTTTCTGTTCCAACAGAAGTCACAACACTTTTGTTGTGCAGGGTTCTACCACCACAACTTCTCTAATAGAGAGTCTCCTTACTTTCTATATCACAACTAACAAGTTGCAACCTTCTGCATATTGAATAACCTCAATAGAAAGACTAATAAACTTACCACTTCTTCAATTGATTCTTCAACTCTGTATCTTTAGAATTTGATTGAGTTGTCCTCCTTTTGCTTGCAAATTTCTTACTGCAGAGCTCCTCACAGGTTCTTTTACTTTTTCATAAATTAAAACCCGATCTGCTCTTTTAAAGGCTATTGATGTTTTGCTCACATCATACAGAATCCACTTAATTCTGTCACTAACCTTTTCTCTACAAACTTCATTTACTTCTCAAGAAGAAACTTGAAACTCTTCACTACTAATCATCTCCAAATAAAATGTTGGTCTAGCTCTACTATTGCAGTCCCCCACTATTCTTCCTCATCCCAAGAACACTTTTCCTCTATTTTTCTTTTAAAACCAAGTCCATTCTACTTTACTCACAAATTAGTCTTCCTTGCCTACAGATTTCAATCCATGCAATTGTCAATCCTCTATTTCAATGTAAATTGAAGATAATCGTATTTGCCTCAATCAGATTTCCAAACTAGAACTGCTATAAGTTTTGAACATCATCATTCCAAAAAGAAAACAATTCTTGTTCTGACTTCTTTTCCCCAAAGAGCATACTCGCTCTGATACCAAAATTGATGGCAATCCATCCAGCGATATCCTATCAAGTGTTGCCATTGCACTGCCAAAACCCTATTATCCTCCAAGCAATTCTGACTGTGATATGCTTTCGGGACCTTCGATCTCACTTGGCACAATATAAAAATGTGGTCTCAGCCGTTCAATCTTAATCTACACAATAATACGACTGTGTATCAATGATCACACACACAACAAACCTTGAATTCTATAATAACACGTTGATGGCTCAACAAGAAGGGACCCAACCCTTTGGTTTCCAGAATCTCTATGGGAAGTATGTTAATGCATCAAACAAATTCAAAGCGTCCTTCTCGTCGCATTCCCAACAAACCATTAAGCCATACGCTATTTTGAAACAATATCAATTTTAGACTATCGATATGTGAGGAATTTATTCAGGCGCAGGGCAGAGATCGATTCACATAACCAAACGACCTCAAGTATGATACTCGGTCTGCAACTATTCATAATATTCTATTATGCATATAGAGGTTATATGCATAATAGAATATAACCTATTCATTCACACAAAGATTCATTCACACAGAACTCAGGTTCTTCCTTCACGCACAACTCAATTTGATAAAATCGTAGCCTATTTCAATTCCAATGCATAATAACACTTAAAACACATAGCACTTGCCAATTTCATTAACTTTCAGAAGGAATTCACACAAAGCTCTCTCTCTGTCTCCCTCACTCTCCTACTCTATCTCAGGCCATTTCCCGGACCTCTCGAGACCTCCTATCCTCCTATCTGCCTAATTCGAATTACAATAGAGACATCTAACAACTAACCAACTCTCCTCCACGAATGAAGGGAATTATGTTTCTAGAAAAACAACCTCCCACTATTATTCAACAAACTACCTAATCTGGCTTGATCTCCTCGCAGGGAGTATCAAAATGCCATTTATCCCTATTTTCCCTCAACACTGACAGCAAATCAACTCTGTCTACATATTCGACAATTAATAAAAACATTAATAAACAAATTTCTTCAAACTCTAGGATTGTCTGTCCCTTTATCAAGCCACAACATGTGACCCGCCTGTCACATTGTTGGCTTTGTCATGATGCTCCTGCATCAGTTAGTGAAGGAGAGATGTATATAAATAATTTGTAACCCAAGCATCTAAATTCAGTTTCAGTCAAAAAAATAATTTTTAGTTTGTACACAAAATTTCCAGGGAATGATAAGCATGTTTTTCATAATAGAAAAAGATGGTTGCATGGTGTTGGGTTAGGCTTATTCACAGGTTTCCATAGTGTTAGTCACATTCACATAGTATTGATGTGTAAGAAATATCGAAGTTTGTGAAAGATTTAATACCTTCCAAACAGATTAAAAAGGTCGTATCACTAAGTAGGCTACACCTGGAGATTGTGGGGACTTATATATCCAAAAGTGTTTTCACCTAAAGTGTAGCGAGAATTTAAATAGTAGATTAAATAAATGTAATATGTAATGAGAGGATCGATAAAGTATACAGAGAGAAGAATAAGAGTAACCATGTCATGCCAATAAGACTCCGTGGAGTATATGAAAGTAACAAAAATATACAGGAGTTTCATAAAAAGTATTTGGTATAAATCATATAATAGAGTTAATAAAAAGCCTCCTTTCAACTTCAAACCGACGAAAATATATAGCATTTATAGCAAATGTTAGGAGTTATCCGTGTATTCAATTTGTTTAAGCTACTGCGTCTCTGATATAAAAGTTGTAAGAGATCACACGCTTCTTGCAAGTCTTATTTTTCTAGTGTATCAATCCTAAAGTACCTAAAGTTAGAAGGATATTGAAGATATAAGGGTTTCTGTTTATTTTTGAGGACTTAATGCAACATGCGTTCATGATCCTTTTACAATTTCCTCAGTGATTAGGCACTGGATCAGGTCATCCCAAACCTGAAAAGTAAAAAAGAGATGGTTAATAACCAATAAGGTAGATGTTAGCTCATGAGTCTTGCTAATATAAGAGAAAGTAGCACAAAAGTTATATTTAACCACTACACGTTCCTTAGTTTGTATTGCAAATTCTTAATGCACGTACCATGTGCTAGCGTTCAACCCTAAAGTATGCAAAAATTTATGTACCCAGTATTCCAACGGAAGAACTTTTCTCCACCCACTTAGATAAAAAGTTTCAATATGAATAGAGGGGCTTCTCTTACCTTCGCATTGTTTCACAAACGTCATTACCTCCCCATGTGTTTAAGACAGATCCTGACACTCAAACTCGGGAAGGAAAAAATTTGATGTAGCATGGCTAGATGGACTACAACCCATGTAGTATGGTCCTCCTTGTGTGTTTCCCACAAGCGAGCAGGCGTACCTTCAGAACTACATATAAAGCAGGTACATGCTGCTCTTCCACAACTTGGTACTACATTCTATCCAAGTATTCTTCCACATTACCCGTCCCATCATAGATAGGGGGGTCCCACAAATCCGATATTATCCATCGAATAGTCTTGAATGAGGCACATCTTCTAATAGACAACTGATGGTTGCAATCCTACCAATTATTTATTGTTTATTTTAAATTAATATATCAAAGAATGGATGCTCCTCCAGCTAACTGAGCCATTTGTAGTAGGGTTAATGCAATCCTCAAACCTGCCTATTGTCAGATTGTAGATCTAATCTAGCATGGTATCCTTCAAAGCATCTTCGGATGGTTCAATATACCATGTCCCTTGATAAGAAAATCACTTGGAAGAGCATTTTATCCAACAGTTGTGGACCACATCAAGAACGAAAGAGTTGGTTTGCACCCACAAGGGAACGAAAGAGCATTTATTTTAAATTAATATATCAAAGAATGGATGCTCCTCCAGCTAACCGAGCCATTTGTAGTAGGGTTAATGCAATCCTCAAACCTGCCTATTGTCAGATTGTAGATCTAATCTAGCATGGTATCCTTCAAAGCATCTTCAGATGGTTCAATATACCATGTCCCTTGATAAGAAAAGCACTTGGAAGAGCATTTTATCCAACAGTTGTGGACCACATCAAGAACGAAAGAGTTGGTTTGCACCCACAAGGGAACTACTACAACGTAGTGGAAACAAATTAGTTATTTATGATTTTGTTGTTTAGCTTCTGCTCGTTAATAATTTGTTATTATCTAGTCAATGGTTGTTTTGCTTAAAGTTTATTAGTCTTTTTTGTTTGCTGCTCACTAAGAGATAATTTATTATGAGTTTGATTGAGTTTTTCTTTAGTGGATACTTTTCGTAACATGCCCATGACAGTGGTTGTGTTTGTTGTTATCAATTAGACTCTAAATGCAGCCATGTCTATGAATAGCCTAAGTTTTATTGTTGGAGGTGGTCAAATATTATTACCAGGTTATCATGTAGTGTCATTTTTTTCTATGGGGGACATCAAGCCCAATTGCGCAACCAAGACCTCTAGAACTAACTCTAATCCCTAGCTTACAAGCTTAAATAGCAGGTTAAGGTCAGGTGACTGAGTCTACCCAATGGTGGATGCTTCTGCTTAATGGTTGGTGTTAAGAGGATTCCTAACGGCACTGGTTCCTTTGCGACATTATCTAGAGCGCACAGAGGACCAAAAATGTTGTTCATTTGGTGGAGTTTCTAGAAACTCTACATGGGAGAGCCTTGCAATGTACATGAAATGCAAGCAAATTGCTCATTCCAGTCTAGATATGACTCTAGGTCAAATATGGAAATACTTAATTAAATAATTTTATAATTTGAAGTCCGAAGAACAAAGCATTGTTGAAATGAAAGAGATCAAGGAAAGAGTTGTAGAATCAGTTTGGCATTGCAATCAATGGTTTTGAGATTTGATGAGCCATCTAAGCTATACTATCCAATATGTTCATCATGAATAATGGTTTATTTATGTTTTGTTACCATATATATGTACTCCTCTACTACAGTAGAGGCTTTAGTAATCATTGAGAGGCATTATAGTTTTCTATGAGATTGGAGTCTATCGATGGTTAAGTGGATGCATTGATTCTAGGATTAGCACATAGCATCACATAGTTCCAATGCCATCTCACAGCTCTGTCTGAACAAAATCGTGAGTTGGAAAAGTGTAAGCAGATTGGGGGAGAAGCAGTTTGGTGCACACTCTGCAAAATAAAAGGCCGCCCATGGAATAATGACTGCCCCATGGTGCAAAGGTATACCGCTGCTATTGCTAACCCATTTCTAATAAAAGTGGAAGCGGGATTTTGTCTACTTTGGTGAAACCCAGGACATAACCACTATTATTGTCCCCTGCTATATAAGTACAACAAAATGCAAGATGTGCTACATTATAACTTATGTTGAGTGAATACACACCATAAGGACAATTGTCGAGCCTTGTAAGTATTGGAATAAAGGTTTTATAATAAGATTTTTGTGGTGGAATCAATAGCAGGTGGAAACAAAGGCCCGAACCATAACTAGGATAATCGAAGACCACAAAACGATGGAAATCGAGTGTCGTGGAGGTGCTACAATTGCAATGAGGTGGACCACATTGCATAGAACTTCCCGTAATCTCGTCAACCATGATGTGGACATTGCAGGAATACAGGGAACAATACAGACGAATGTCCAGAGCTATTGAGAAATAGGAAGCATGCTAACAGTTATTTTCATTACCCTTCTTATTTCAGAAGGAATGGTTAAATTAATTGATCATTTCAATATCAAATCAAGAAACATAAGTCATTGTGAGATACCCTGCACTGTATGTGCAGGCCTCAGGTCTCTTATACAGTTGGTTTCTATAATGATTCTAATAAAGGAAATAACGTTGCGGAAAAGTTAACACACCACACTTGCAAAAAAGTAAACACACTCGCAGGAATTAAAATAATGCACACAACAAAAAGTGAAAGAATTGAAATGCATCTATTCAACTCCTACTCTAATGGGTCATGGATATCTCCTTGTGCAAGAAAGAACGCCCCCAGCTTCTTCCCATAGCTATGGACAAATCTTCCAATACCTTGGAAAGCCAAACAAAATAAAGTGAACGCCCCTATCTCTCCAGGAGCAATCAACCAACACACAGGTGTCCACCTACTAGCCAAATTATATATAAGGAGGACATGAATACCAGTTCCCCATTCATCCCAGAATTCAAATATTTTGACCTGGAATAATAATATCGCTTGACCAATCTTGCACATTTTGATACGCATCCAAGAGGGTAAGCGTGCACATGATGTTATGTATAAGGAGAGCACTTGATCAACATAAGGGCCTACTGTACTGCCATCTATAAATGTTGCAAAAAGGGCCAAACATCACTATTACTAAACACCCATGACGACATTGTCCAATCCTTCATTCTTACATCCAATCTCCATCGGCTTATAAGTTTTATGCGGTGGATGTCTAGTGCTCTCCCAATATTGGATAAAGAGTTGGGAAGCTATTAAATAGAAGGAAGAACCATTATCAAGATCTTCTTCAACAATTATTATATATAAATATGTGATGAGAGGATAATGTGTACTACCAGCTATGCCAGAATACTGTATGCGATAAATAATTTTTGCTTTATGCGTCTCTTACTAGTATTATTTAAGGGTGGGTAGCCTTATTATTTAAGTAAAGGGCTGGGCCAAAACTCTATGTAAGGCAAGGAAAAACGAAAAATATATGTAACGATACCCTTAAATAGTTGGGGATTTATTCACCTACTGTAAGAGAGGTTTAGTTATAATTAAACCATACGTAATACAAATTGTGTGCTTCAATGAAGTTCTTGTCGAGACGTTTTAAGCAACCTTAATGCATATTTTTTCTACTATTATTAATTTCCCCACACACACAAATAAGTAAATCATATTACTATGTAGCGGACCCAACTATTCATAGACAACGCACCCGTACAGTGATTTATGTGAACATAGGAATTGGTAGGGGATCGTAACCTAACTATAAAATATAATGAGGGGGATCTCATGGCATGAAGGGGATATTCGGTACCCTTGTATGAATAAACCTTTCATTTTTTCATATGCATAGAGTTTGGGACTCGAGATACAAGGGAATTCTTGAAAGCAAATGGATTTGATCGGGAAACCCCTTTGGATTTTATGCAGAAACCTCACTCCAGACCATTTTTAGGATTATTTTTAACCCAAGCGAAGAACCTTGGTGATCTTACTCATATATGTTAGATCTTCTTGATACACGTTAGATATTTATATACGTCATATGGATATAGAAATATTCTTCAGAACCTTTGAATTTAGTACTCAATATGGAGTTGGGATTCGAGAGATGAACGAACGATGAATTGACTGCTACCCAATTGATTAAATTGAGAAAGCTACACCTATATACCTTCTTCTTACGGGCTTCGTTCGAGATACTTACAGTTACTAGGTTATATACGTTATAGTCGAATTTAAGTTCAAACAAGTCGATACATGCTGACTTAAAGAATGTTCAGGCCATCCCCTGAGAGGAGGACAAGGTTGAGTGAGACAGACATACCCTTTATGATTTCCCTGGTTTCCATGGAAGGCACTAACTCCACCTGTATAAAAATACCAAATGTTCCATTAATATCTTCTTTTGGTCTGAATGGTATCAATCCTCAGTCAATTCTAGTATATGTTAAAAGGGGAACATTATAGTGACCAGCTCCCGTAGTGAATCGTTGGGGTTACCTGCCTTGAGTTACTAGCTCTTGCAACTACTCTTGCTACTGCTAAGGTCTGGTGGGGAAGATTGGGTGGGGGCACTAGTTGGTCTAGGTGCTAGTCGAGAATCCAAGCAATTGTTCTCCTACTTATTGGGTCAACGCCGAATACCCTTCAATGCACTTACTAGAAGCTCTCTTTGGTCGCACAATACCACTATAGTCTATGAAATGTTCTATTTAACAGCTTCGCCTCACATCGAAAAGCGGAGCAACATACTTTCTTTATTTTATTATATAAGTTATAAAAACCAATATGCATCTCCTAAATTATCTTCCCTCAAACCTTACACAGGTTGGAAGAAAAGGGCTAGAGCCCCACCCAATCACTAAAACTATTCCCCATCACTGTAGCACTTATAACAGTTAAGCATTAAGGATCTTATATAACGGCTGGGTCATTTTCTACATGTTGTACTCAACATTTCATGGAAATTTTTCACATAAGAAACCATTCTATTGACCAATGTAGGCTGCTCCCTCCACTTTACAAACAATAACACTAAAAGGTTACTTTCTCAATATAATAGCATCAAGCTAATTCTAGTAAGAAAGTTTACTTTCTCAATAGATACCAAAAAGATAATTAGTGACAAAAATGCCTTTAGGCCATCCAAGTGTTACTTTCTCAATATAATATGGGTGGCAAGTGAACATACATATAAGTTGTACAACGATGTTTATAAATTTTAGAGGTGGAGGATAAATCGTATCTTTTGATTACAATGACAAGTTCTCAATTAGATATAGTGCAAGGATGCTAGGGATAAAAATGTGAGAAGGGCGGGTCAAGTTCAAGAATTAGCTATTACTAAGATTATACTTAATGATTGTCTTTGAAAACCCACCTACAGTTGTATCTCCTCCTATATTGTTAGTTTGATTAAGTAACACAATATGTGTATGGTTTTGCCTTTCGGTGATAAATAAATTTGTATATTTTCTTCTTATTAAACTTATGATGTAGTTCCTTATATACTTGATCCTAGATATTCATTTATCCTCCTGGATACTAACAATGGATATAATCTTAGTTCTTGTACGTGACTTAGCAAGTTACATTACCACAAGAACCATTCAATATCTCGTATATTATTATGCAACATTATCTTTGTGACAACAACGAAAGACCACCTTATCAATCTCTTTGTGCTTTATTTATCATTGCAGTCTTTAAAACTCTTTGCTACATCGTCGTCAAGATTATTTTCCAAAAAAAATACTATGAATTAGCCTAAAAAAATGCTTAAAAGAGTGTTGTGAAGTGGCAAGGACTCAAATTATGTGGCTTAGGAAAAATTGAACAGAAAGAATATGTGCACTATAATCAATCATAGTTGATAGAGATCATAGTTCCAACATTTTTTTCAGCCTGCCTTGAAAAGGATAACCATAGGGAAATGTTATCCCTTTTTAGTTTTGGTGTTATCCTGGTCCAGAAGATTATTAAAACAAATCACAATTGATTATCTGAGTGCGTGAAAGAGAAGGTCAGGTCACTTACCTTAGCATATCAATGATGGTATTAGCAAAAAATATATAAACCATCATGTACGTTTATACTCTCCCTCTTCAACTTTTCTTAGCACAAACGAGAGATTTCAACTGTATAAGACCCTCGAAATGGTGAATCACATTCCTGAAAACATTTAAGTTTAGGGTAGGATCCATTAAGCTGGATAGGCTGGTTAGATGGTTAGTATACTCATAAGGTTGGATTATGGGTGCCAAGTGAACCTCTTACATCGGGATTACTTCTTACACTCATAATCCTCTATTTCTTTATGACATGTTTTAGACATGACACAAGATACACAAAATTTTAGAACTTCAAGCTTCAAAGGATGATACCAAGACTAGGCTACTCAATGCTCAATAACGTGCATCCTCTAGACTCTTGACAAGATATTCTTCAGGTACTTGACACTCTCAAGCTCTAGATTCTCTACAAGGGCTACAGTTGTAGGCAACTCCCTTGAACTTGACAAGAAAGGAGTCGAATGGTATTGTGAATGTACCACATTTTTAGTATTTGATTAAGTTAGCTTATTTTCACTAAATGAATACAAAGCCCCCGATGTGCCAAATTTGAATCACCCACCTCAAGATTTGGCAAATTGACACTATGAATGATGGATGTCCCTTGTTCTGTATCATAAAGCTTCTTTACAAAAGTGATGAATTCATCATGTTGAACATGTTCATCAACTTTTATCTTAAAAGACCTATGCACGGTAATGAAACAAAACATATGGAATTATTTGTTTGCAAGATGTTTCTTTTGTGTTGGAATACACTTAAAGGTTGATCTTACGATCTTATCACACAATTGGCTACAGATTAATTACCTCATATTTCCTACCTATAGACAGTTACAATAGAAAAAAGCTAGACCATGGCTCAACAACCATATCAATTAGACACCGCAAGTTACAGATTTGCTATGTATAATCAAGTTACAATAGGACATTGAATTATTACCCAAGATTGGAAACCCTAGGCAATTGGTATGCTTCCATCCATGTCCACATCACATCTAGGAGGAGTTTTTCCTATTCTTGAAAGATCTCAGATATCTAGATAGAAGGTGAACCAACTGATAACTAGAACTGCAAGTTGAGTGCTTATTTTAAAACTAGTCAAGATACCTAGACTTTATTATTGTAATACTAACCAAAGTCAACATCTTAGTAAGAGACCAAGTGCCTCAGTCCTAGACTGACTCATCTTCCTAGTAACTGACCAGTTGACTCAGGCCCAAGTTGAATCATTTTCCTACTAACTGACCAGGTGCCTCCATTCTCCCAAAGAATGAATCTCGATGCTACTAAAAAATCATCACTCCCTCTCAGCGAGAGAGGCATTCTTTGCAATACCAAGCTTGTCTCGAAAGTACACAAACTTTGTCAAGGATAGAATCTTGGTCATCACATCTGCTATCTGCTCATCTGTACAAATGTACTGAAGTATAGACCCATATAACTCCGATTCTATAAAGCGTCGTCAGAGATCAAATCCCTTGAGGTGCAAACCCATAATATTTTGTTTACTTCTTATGTTTTTAGTTTTTATGTTGGCTATAATATATTTTTTTACATCTTTTTTTTTACTTTTTTATTTTATGTTGGCTATAATATTACGTTTCTACTTTTCATATCTGCTATAATTTTTTTTTTACTTACTTCGTTTCTAACTTCTTTATTTTATGTGGACTATGATATTTGGGATAAACAGACACATCCCCAGACCCGGGGTATGGAAATGCGCCTCTTGGCGCAACAACTCACCTAGTAAATGTGACAGGCTTGTCTGAAACAAATCTTGAACCATAGTCAACCCTAGCCATCCAAGCCTACCAAGCCATGCCCTTATGAGACAAGATGAGCCAACATAGCTTATATCTCATTTTTCTTGCCAATTTGGTGTTCCGCAGTGTAACAAGATAAGTTGAGATGAGATTATTTGACCAAGACAGGCAAAGGAAAAATGAGAAGATATGGTGAATTGAGACAAGCGATAAACTTAGTCCAACAAAATTGCATTGATAAAAGGAGATATATTTTAGATATTGCCAAACCAAGTGGAAATCATTCCTTTTACAAGTTTGTGAAGAAAAAATGTGAGAGCCTTCCAACTAAAACCTCTAACTAGATATTCTTGCAATTTGACACCAATTCCTATTCTCAAAAGAAAGTGGGTGGATAGAGCTTGGGTTGGATTGGAATGAGATTCGATTAAAAACCCATTATCCACACCGTAAACTTTGTCAATTTAAATACTTACTTTAATGTATAAGTGTTAATCTCCTTCGTCCTCTTTCTATAATAATATTTCATTTTACACTACCATGGACACCTTGGGCATGTAAATGTTCAATGAAAATAACTCGCGTGGCCCTTTCCCTATTGTGACAAGGAGGCAGTGTATATCTTGTAATCCATAATTGGTCAACCCACTATTAGTTCGTGCTTTGACCAAAAAATTATCGCGATTGCCCTTAGTTTCACATTGTGTAAATTTTCTATTATTTTTAGGAAATATTAAATACCATTTAACTGTGACTTAATTGGATAATAAGATGAAAGTGTTATTGCCTAAGCACGGCGTAAATCTTGGAGTTAGAAAAGGTGTTTAATACACCAATTGACCTTCTCATGCCCTCCTGCCAGCCCGCCACCGCCCCTGTCTGCATCATAGCAGCTGCACCGCCTCTGTCACCACCTCTCCATGGTTACCGCGCGGAGACATTACATTTAAACCAACATTAATGACAATGTCTTTGGGGACTTCAACAACAACTTGATAGTCCAATATTAATTTGTGGTATATTAATTACGAGAGAATCTGATAGTAATATTGTATTAAGATACAAGATAATATCATGTTGAAAAACAATGAAAAAAAGATACAAGATAATAATATGTGAACTATATAGAAAACTTAACATTACAGTATAGTGGGATTGTAGATAGCCTTCACCACCGTCAACAAATCGACCGATTTAACCGCGCACATCTTTCACTGACAACACCAGCCATTGCCTTCAGAGACAACGGAAAACTTTATGGCCTTCGGTGCCAACTGGAAATGGATTTCACTGCCATCTGCCTTCACAATCCTGCCATCTGCTTTCACAATCTTGTGATATAGTCATCAGCTTAGCTCCAAAGGCATAGAAACTCCAGTGAGATCGGCACGGCGTGGAAGCTCACACCTGTGAGAAAATTTTAGAGCAGAGAAGGAAGAAAGCAGGCAGGAATTTTAGAGTACGATAAGGGGCAGGCAGGAATTTTAGAGTACGATAAGGGGTTGAAATTTGCATCGGTGGAGAAATTTAGCCTTCTTTCTACCCAGATAGCGGTTTTGGAGAGGTTTTCTGTGAAAATAGTGGCAGCGGGGGAGGAATTTGGAGTTTTTTCTATCCAAATGGTCGCTTCAGAAAGGCTTTTGTGAAAAAAGCGGTGGCGGTGGAGGAATTTGGAGTTCTTTTTGTGCAAATGGCCTTTTCAGAGATGCTTTTGTGAAAATAGCGGTCGCTGACGAGGAATTTGGAGTCCTCTCTGTCCAAATGGTTGTTTCAGAGTGTTTTTTTGTAAATATGGCGGTCGCCGAGGAGCAATTTAGACTTCTTTCGGCAAAACAACGGTATATTGTTTTTTGTAAAGGGCTAATTTTGGGGGAAGAAGTGCTGAATTCCGGTTCTTTTGTGGAGCAAGTGAATTTGCGGTAAAGAATCGGCGGAGCTCGGCTGAATTCGATGGTTTAAGGGTTAGGCCTACATGTATGTTTCTTACACGGTGATAATATTTCCCTTCTCCAGGAAGGTTCTATAGTGTTATTTTTTTCTCTTACATTGTATACACGTGCTAGTAAAATTCTTAATCCTTAGCATACTTAAATGATTTGATATAAAAATTCTAAAAGTTGTGTTTTCTTGTGTTTTTCAGGCAATGAGGGAGCACAAATGTAGTGGCTGGAATGATTAAAACACTTGCACAAGTGGTCACTAATCTACAGGTAGAGCCCTATACTGCTGTCTGACAGTTTATGGAACATTTTCTTTATATTGCCAAATTTACTACTTATGATACACTGTTACCAGTTGAATCCCATTGACAATCTTGTCCCTTCCTGAGCATGTCTGAAATATGCTTAGTTATACCAGCAAAGTTAGGAACAAAATGTCGTAAAAAAATGATCCTACCAAAGAAAGACTGAATAGACTTCTTACTCTGAGACAGTGGTATCTGCTGGATGGCCTCGACTCTGGCTAGATCGATGCACGCTCTATCCTTGCCCATGGGCCATGATATGACCCAATAAATTGCCCTGTGTAACACTTAATGCTGATTTTTAGGGTTCATGTAAATCCCAAATTCTCTATGCCGTTCAAAAACCTTTCTCAAATGTGCAACATGATCACCCCAGTTTTTAGGAAATACTTTGAGATCATCCTGGTAAATGGAAATGATTTTGTCGATCAATCTTTAAATGCAAAGTCCATCACCCTCTGTAAAGTTGCTCCGACATTAATGTGTTCAGAAGGCGTCTAAATATAAGAGAATGTGCCCCATGGTGTTGGGAATGTGGTCTTATGTTGTCCTCCTTGGCCACCAATACATCGTTACAACTTATAACTTGAAAATCCGTCAAGCATGGACAACATCTGCGAACCTGTAACTCTCTGTAGCTACAAATCCATGTTAGGAAAAGGATAGTTATTTTTTAATGAAACAACATTATGATTACGAAAGTCAATGCAAATATTAATCTCGCCATTATTTTTGTGCATAACATTTGTGACCCAATTAGAATACCTGTTAGATGTGAGGATGTGTGCATCTTTTAACTTTTGAATTTCTTTCTCTAAGATTGGTGCCAACTTGGGGTTCATTGCTTTCAACTTCTAAGGAAAATGCTTCACCCCCTTTTAAAGAAGGATTATATATTGAAAAATATCTGAACTGTATGCTTTCAACTCGTCATAAGTCTAGGAAAAAACATCCCAGAATTCCCATACATGCTCAATTATCTTACCTTGCTTGCTAGGGGTTGTGCTTTACAAATTTTACCAACTTTGGGCTTTCCTTAGTAACCACAGTAATCTCCACATACAATTCATCATTTACATCAGATTTTGGATTCACATTACATTTATCATCTCGATCAAACCAGTGTTCCAATGGTTCCAAGTGTTCTGGGATGTGGCCATAGGAAAGTGTGTACAGGGCTGCAACTCAGCAGCAGAACCTGTCATCGAACCTGTTTGTATATTATCATTTCTAGTAATTGATTTGTAGTTGGAATCTTGTTCACAATAGGAAAGTGCATGGTGAAGGGTGCAAGAGAAGCAGGAAGATGTACTTTGCAAGTGGAGGAGGATGTACTATACAAGTTTTAGGATTTGAAAGCGACAGATTCACAGGATGTGGTAATGGCAAATTCACAATAACTAGTGGCCATTTTAGATACTGATGGCAATTTACTTTGGGCATCAAATATATGGACATTTAAGCATTACGTATCTTTCTCTTTTGAGTAGGTTAGAGATGGTAGTTGGTCTATCTGCTCTTCTGGTGGAGGTATGGGTTTGTTTGTGCAACATGTATGGCATGGGAACAACAAAAGGAGTCTATTGACATAGGTAAATCTTGGAGAGTGTGTTGACTGCTAGAGCTTGTGAATGTAGAGATATGTTGTCCAACGAATATGCCTTCATTGGTGGGTGACCCATATTTAATGTTTTTACCTGATGAATTTTCATCAATATGTGGGCTCTTTTTTAAGGAAAAGTTAGATGCATTACGTATATTGAAGAAGTGTAAGGTGATGGTTGTAAATGATTTTGGTAGAAGGATAAAGGTTCTCCGATCAAGTAACATGAAGGAGTTTGTAGTAATTTTTGACTTTTGCAAGAAAGAGTGATTCCATAGGCAAACAATTGATGGTGAAAAGAGAAGCATGATTCTTATAAAAGTGGTGAATAATATACAGAAAATTACTTCTGTTGAAATTTGTAACTTTGTAGCGAGGATAGGTGTTTCTACGTTGGCTTGTGTCTAGCACGTGGAAGTATCCTCAAATTGTAACTCTCTTTGTAAAAAGTAACCTTTATAATAATTTATGTAAAATGTCAATTAGCCAATGGTAGTGGAGGGCCCATGGTATTTGCATGAAGTGAATGTTATAAAAGAGTTTGAGGGAGAGTTAGTGAGACACATTGAGGGAGGTTGATCAGTAAGTGATCAGATCTAAGAGAGGGATTCTCTTAGAGGCTTTGGAGAGAGGGATTCTCTCAAGCTGGAGTTGTCTTTAGTGATTGAGGGTTTGAGCCACAGTCAGAGAGTGAGAGTTTGAGTCTATCTCTGGTTGATTGTAAGTGCTGAAGCATTCCCGTGAATCACAAAATAATAAAGACAATATGTTGCTGGTTTTCCCGAGGGATTTGGGTTTCTAGGGTATATCTTGTGCAAGTGTGTATGGTACTGTTTATTTACTGTAATCAGTGTGTTGTAATTTCTGATTCAGTTTTTATATGCATTATAAATTTGGGTATAAAAATCAGTGAATAAATTGCAATCAAATCTGGTTGTTACAAAATAACAACTTCAAGATAAATACAAGGTAGAAGCAATGCATAGAAGAATCTATTTGCTGAATAAGAGTCACACTAGAAAAGTTTTAGTAGTCAAACTTGAGGAGGCATGGTTTGGAAGGAGATCAAAGGTAAGCTGGTTTAAAATATTTGGTTTAGTGGCTGATAATGTAGTTCTGGAGGAAAAACATGAATGAATTTGATGCCACATCAGGTTTAGTGGTTTAGACTTTTGGATCTGTGTACAAATCAGGTTGTTGTGAGTGAGGATGTGATAATAAATGAGAAATCTGACCTGATTCAGGTTATTTCAGCCCCAGAAACAGACGATGGTTGCTGGTTTGAAGCTGAAATATCAGTTGGTTTGCAAGGATAACAGGTGCAGTGTGATAGGCAAACATCATAGGATGATGTGCACATTTCATGAGATGCAAGAGATGCTGAAAATGCTCAAGGAGAAGCTGGAGTTGGTGCTTGCTGGTAAAGCAGAAAAGTGCATGCCTAAAGATCTGAAGGAAGAATAACTTCCATAGCTAGGTGTTGAGGGAACAAGTGGAAAGCTGAAAAGAGGAGGTAGACAAGGTGTGCAAAAGGGTTTTTGTGTTTTCTTCTGTACTAGTTTATACTTTAAATGCTTCTGAATCTCGGTTTGAACTTTGAAGGAAAAGTAGAAAGCAAAGATGAGCGGAAGAAAGCACTCATTGCTCTTACAAAGAAGTTGGACATATCTAGGTTAGTGCCAACCATGAAAATGCGATATGGCTGGTGGTCTCATGGGTTGGATGTAAAGAGTGGCTCATATTAGTGCGATCTTATGGATGGGATTCTTTACAAGTTATGGCAGGCTCCAAAGGATTTGTCTTTATGATTGATGTACTTAGATACCCAGGCATAGAAAATAACATTTTATTTGAGTTAATATGGGGTTCCATATCATTGGTAGGCTAAGTCACTTGGTTCGAGTTCGTGTTCGAATTCGGAAACCTTGAAATTCAACAAAAAATCGGCAATGAAAAATTTGGCGATAAAATTCGACATTAAGTTCGAATGACTAAAATTTGGAAATGAAAAAAAAAATTAAGCTATTTAACATCCCAACTAGAAAACTTATATTCTTGCCAAATCACATATTAACATAAATTATTAAACAAAGTTGTACTAAACTAACAAAAAAATCATATCATATAAATAATATTAATAAACTAAAATAAATGAACATTAATTTTTAAATTTTATAATAATTTTGTAATATTTTTAAAATAAATCCATTAATATAAAATCAATTTAGACAATTTTTTTTATTTTTTATATAGACTCGAAAAATCATTTATATTACTTAATCCAAAGAGAGTACCATTTATATTTATTAATCAAAATAACATTTATATTTATGCATTGTATGCATCCTCGTTTTTAGGTTCCATCGAATATCTGAACCACCGGCACCGCTACGCCTACTTCAACTGTCAAGTAAATGCTGCCCTGCCCCTCGGGGCCTCAACAACTACAAACTCGAGGCTCCCTCTACAACTCATGGAACGATAGCTCCAAACGACGTTGGCCTCCACACTCTAGTCTTCACTCACGGAATGATTCACGACGGTGGCTCACTCGCACACTCGTGCAATGAGCAATGAGTTAACGCGGACATAGTTTTGTTCGTCGACTAGGGTTTACCTTGTTAGAGATAATGGTATCTCAAGATGTCCTCCACGATCAGATGCTTAACATGGAGGTACATTTTCAGTATAGGCATCAAGATGGGGTAGAGGGTGAGATGCACTCTACCAGATGGCGTGAATCCAATGGTGGATGCATGCGGACCTTTCAGGGTTTTTTGCCTCATGCATGCAACTTTTTGCATGCATCGTTTTTAATTAAAAAGCATGCAAAAGCAGGATTTTTGCATGCACTCATATTAGGGTTTCGAAAACCCTAATTGATCAGTGAGTTATTATAAGGAGACAGGAGGTCACCGACAGAGGTTAATCAACAGTTTTCTCAAAGAGAGAGGAATGAGAGTGAGGGCGCATCTGCAGAGAGGGAGAGTGAGGGGATCTGAGTACGATCAGTCCTCACTTGATCAGAGGCACAGATCTGCCATTATTGTGTCCTGTGAGAGCATCTGAGTGGAGACAGCTCAGAGCATTGAGCTCGGGCGACTTTATAGAGCGGCAGGGGCGCACTTCTTGAGGAGAGGAGGACGTGGCTGACTGGTGGGCAGTTCTGCTTGAGGCTAGGTGAGCCGAGACTTACAGGATTGATCTTCTTCAGTGTTTGAAGAAGATTTGAAACGATCTCAACTGTGATTGAGTGAGATTAGAGGAGGAGCGACTTTACAACTGCAGAGTGAGGGCGCACTTCCCATGCAGAGGGGGCGCATTCTTCAGAGTGGAGTTGCAGTCTTTCTTCCTTGACAAAGCATCCCATGAATAAACACCTGAATGCAGAAACTGGCCATCTCCTCCGCAGCGGCTCCACTGTCAATCTCAATACTGAATATCAAGAAAGAAAGTGGACCCTGCCATAAAGAAGTCTCAACCTCTCCTCCACTATCATCCCATAAATATAGCAGATCGATCACCCTCACAACTCTGTCGACCACCTCTACTATCTGAAACAATCCATCATGCAAATGAATGCCTGGAGGAGATGGGATCCCACCAAACCCAACTCCAATGAACTGCTGCCGTATCATGCTGATAGTCATCGGGGTCTCCATGTAATCCTCTGGTAGAAACCAAGTACTAATAACTGACTGCGCTCCTGTAATCTAATCAGATCCCTCCAAACTGCATCTATATATCTGCTAGCCCACTCACCGTCTATGTGCTCAAATAATCCATGGAGTCTAAGCTTCTCTCTGGAGAATAGCTCTGCCACCTGTGATGCCTCATACTCATGCAAATACCAAGAATAATCTACCAACTGCAAATCCCGCATAGCCCTCATTATCCTCTCCCTAAGTGAGGACTTAGGGTCTGTACAGGGGCAATCTCTATAGAAGATGATGTCATTCCCTAGTCTCTCAACTGCAATCCTTGTGAAACAATCTAATCTCCCCAGTGTACTCAGTGTACCAATCCCATGGTCTTGTTGTCCGCCGATGGGTGTTGTTTAGGAGTTTTCAATGGCTCTTGTGTTTTAAAGATGTTTTTGAGGTGAGGTAATGCAGATGGGTGTTGTTTAGGAGTTTTAAGATGATCACAGATTTACAATATCAAAATATATAATCAAAGATACAAATGCAAGATATTGAGATACACAACCACTTGATGAAATTAAGTACAAGACAGTCACAATATAATATAGACTTTAAATGACAAGTGATCCAGATAGATAATAAGCAAATAAAATGATGGTGTCAAGGACCAGTGCCTTATGGAGTCAAATGTCTGAGTGCTTGGGTTGCTTGATACAAGAGTTCGAGATGTATGTTTGTGAGATCGTTTTGCAATTGTTCTTGGTTTATTTTATTGTAAATTTTAATGACCTTGATTATTATGGCCAGGGGAATCTTCAACCGGTACGCAAGGTACTGAAGATCTAACCGGAAATACTTTCAGTGGCTACGTTCGAAGACATGTCGGACCATCCGTTTCTCTAGGCTAGGTGTCCAAGGAACTTAACCAGCAAGCTAGAGTCTGACGACAACACTCCGACGCCCCCACTTGGAATTTGCCCACTACCTGAGTATTTATCGAATCAATGCCGGTTTGTTGGTTATGGGTAAAAGTTTTATTGTGTTTGAATCTTGCAAGATTAATCAGTCCAATACCATTTCTGAGTACTCCAACCCCTTTCAAGGTTGGTTAGAGCATACTCCGGCAAGTCAACAACGAATAAATTCAAATTTTATCATGGGGAATGTGAGTTATGAATGATTTTATTACAACACAAGAAAAATTCTCCGACATAGAGCGCTCTTGACTTGTCTTATGACAGAGGTTCAAGAGTCTTATGATGCACGGAATTAAAGTACTGTACTGAAAGTAAAATCTAATCTACCCAAGAATCTCTTTCAGGTCAAAGACCGTACTCGGGAGAGCATGGGGGTAAGTAAAATAAAAGTAGCAACAACTCTCCGATAGAGAACATTCTTGATCCACTACTGGTGAGATTCAAGACATTTCTACTTTAAACAGTTTTATATCAAAATAAATCTACTTAGGCAAACAATTAATCAACTAGCAATTAGTTTCTAGATGCAGAAAGGAACTAAACTACTTGCAAAAATAAACAAGAGACAAGACACACTTCCCCAAATGGGGGAAGTTGTATGTGGGGGCTTAAAAACCCCACTTTCTTTTTATTGATAAGGTACAATTGTTTTTTGGGGTTTTTTGGGAACTTGTCAAAAAAGATTTTGCTTTCTTTGGTTTGCTTAGCCCTTTGGCTTTTTTTTTGCTTGATTTACTTTTCGTTCACTTGTAGATAAGAGCTTTAAAGAACAGCTAATTAGAGTGTTATAAAAGCACATTTGAGTTATGACTCGAAAAGATGAAAGTAAATGGGATGAAAAATGCCAAATGAGACAAACAAAAGGCCCAAAACAGGAAAATAAATCCAAAAAACAGACCTTGGAAAATTTGAGAAATGCTCACTTTTTAAGGTGAAAAAAGCACGTTTTTCAAGAAAAAAAACTTAGAAATTTTTTAGGAATTTTTGTTTTGAAATTTTTATGCTAATTTCCAGAATTGGAAAACCGCAGGAAATTACCAAAAATCAGCAAAAAGCCAGCAAGCTTTAAAAGGCACGCTTTTCAAGAAAATGATGAAAAAATTAAAAAATATTTTTTTTTTGGAATTTTTAGGCTAATTTCAAGAATTGGAAAATAGCAGAAAAATGTCAAAAAAACAACAATAAATCAGAAAGCTGGAAAATGCCAAAAAATGACACGGTTTTCGAGGAAAAAGTGAAAAAAAACTTGAAAAATAATTTTTGGAATTTTTTTTCTGTTTTTTAATGAATTTCCAGAAAAACAAGCAAAAGGTGGAAAATTAGCACGTATTTCAAGAAAACTTGTGCACGTTTTCCAAGGCAAAAAAGTGATTTTTTAACACTAGCCTTGAAATTTCCAGCTAGCTGGAAATACGCAAGAGATAGTGGGGAAAGAGAAGTGGCACGCAAAACAATGCGTCAATTGAGAGCAAATCCCAAAGTACATCCCACGGCAAAACTTTCGTAAAAAGACTTAAAATCAAAGTTTAAAAAAAATGAGATCTAAGGTAAACAAACAACTAGATCTTAAAAAAATGGATTTACAAGCTTTGGAAATGAAACTAGATCTTTTGAAAGTGAAAATTGAAGAGTAGATCTAGATTTAAAAAATAGATCTAAGGCTAGAAAGCTTAGATCTACCCTAGTAAAAGATAGACAAGCTTAAAATAAAACTCTTAATGGCTTGAAATCTTTTACAAAAAAGTGGAAATAGAAGAGATAAAAACCTTATGCTTGAGATCCACTTGTGGTAACCGGAGAGAAGATTGATTTAACTTTTACGGTGGAGACGAGAAGAATCCAAGCCCTTCTTTTTAGATCTTTGGATGAAGATGAGATCAATTGAAAGCCATTGTGCATTCAAGGATGAAGATGCCTTTGAAGTCTTTGAAGAAGGGGGAGATGCAAACTAGCTCATCCCTTACTCCAAGATCTACCTGAAACTTGTTAATAACACACTTAAAAAGAAGAGGAAGATCTTAGTATGTTAGTACAAAAACAAATTCAAAGAGCATGTATTGAGTCCAACTAAAGCATGCTACTTCAAAAAATATTTAAATACCAATCATAAACAAGTAAATTGATCCTAAATACTTGCCCTATGTGCTTGAGAAAAGAAGCCTTCTAAGCTAGATCCAATCAATAAGCATGCATAAAAATTGAATTATATTACCTCAACAAGGCACCATGAACCATGCATGCACCAATTTGATCTCCAAAGTCTCAAACTTTATTCCAAGTTGCACAAAAAGCAAAATTATTACAATGTAAACGGGTAGAGGTTTCTTGCACAAAATAACCACACAAAGAGAGCCCAAAGGACCTCTCTTTATACAAAAACTAAGAAGCACCAAGCCCAAATTCGAATTGCCACATGGAGAGACAAAATCCAATCAAAATAGAATCAACACCAAGCTTTGGAGTTGAGATCCACCCACTAACTCGAGTTGGAGTAATGTGGATGGGGAGATGGCCTCCACCTTGGCAAGGTGTCCCCCATCCTTCCCTTGGAACCTCCACCAAGCCAATGGAGAGCCTCCATCAAGGATTGACATGAGCTTGAAGAGGAGACACACGAGCTTGAAGAGGAAGTGCATGAGCTTTGGAGAGGAGACAAACTCGAGTGATGTGGCCACAATCATAGGAAGGAGCCTACCAAAAAATTAATGCACTTCCAACATCCCACTAAACCATTCCGACATCACTAAATCGTGAATCCATGAAGGAGCTCACGTGAAGGTAAGCTCACGTCATCCCTCCAATTAATTTTGCAAATCCAAACATTGATTTATGGCATGGTTTATTATTTGGATGTAGTCGTACACCTCTCACTAACCATATTCAACCTTTAAAAAATCATTTTTTAATGTTTTTTTGACTTATTTGATTTTTGGACTCTAGTGCAATTTGTCATCTTCTGGCAATTAAAGTGCAGTTTGTAGCACCTTTAACGAAAACTGGCCCAAGGGCGATGTAACTGCCCAGAATTTGAAGAAAGAGGGTGGTAGGGTAAAGAGGACGCTCTGAGCGTCAAAACGAGCCTCCCCACGCCAAATTCCGCCTCCGGATGAGGTTTTTATCACACTTGGAAAAATTCCATTTAAACCATTAAAAAATGGTCTAAATTACGGAAAAAATTATTTTTCTTGGAATCAAACGAAATTCCTAGGGGACCTGGTGCATGTTCATACGACTCAATCGAGATGGCTAACACGTAAAAAATCCTAGACACAAGACTCTAATAACTGTTGTCCGCCAGATTGCACACCAGCAGCGGAAATCTTTCGAAAGCTGTCTCTTCACTACAAGTGAGAGAGGTGTGGCCTTGGGGGCAAGCAATGAGCTAGGTACTGTCACCTGAATCCCAGCTCCTCCGTTTAGGCAAACTCCTAACGAAGCCAAGGGGGGTAGTCCCTACAAAGAGTTGTCTAAGGCTCTTGTGTGTTCAAAATGTATTTTAGGTGTTGTGATGTGGATGGGTGTTGTTTAGGAGTTTTTTGAAGGTGAGAGACACAAAAATGTTTGAATAAAACCAAGATAACGCAATCCACGTTGCCATAGAAGATAGGAGATACACTGAATCAAATATAAATCACTTTACGAAAATTAACACAAATACTCCAATATTGATAATAAGCAGATAAAATATTGTGATTAAGGACCAGTGCTTTATGGAGTCAAAAGATGTATAAGTGATTGAAATGTTTGATACAAGTGTTTCGAAAGATAAGTTTGTGAGATCGTTTTGCAGCTTATCTTGGTAAATTTAAGATTTTAGTGGTCTGGATTATTATGGCTAAGAACAAGGATATTCAAAAAAGTGGAACCTTAACCAAAAAAAAGAACCACTGGCAACCTTTTAGATGATAGGTCGGGAGCACCCAGATTGCAAAGAGGGCAAGTGTTCTTAGGGCTTGACCGCCCTCGAGTCTGACAGTGGATTCCCGGCACCACCTGTTAGAGGAAGTACTCAGTGATTTTGTCTTGGTTGGGGTTTTGGGTAAAATTTTAATTAATGTTTTCACTTGTGAATTAACAAGTCTTCCACTTTTCTGAGTACTAGCCCAACCGTTTCCGGTTGGCAGAGCATACAGGTGTAGGACAAAGATCAAGATAAATTAATTAAAAGGGAAAAATGTGTGGAAAATTTTTATTATTAGAGCACCTCTGTTCAACTCTCCGACAGAGAGCGCTCTTGACTTGATCTTATGACCACAGTTCAAGAGACTTGCTAATTAACAAATGCCTAATGCAGGGAAAATGCAAAACTAATAATGCTCTTCGATAGAGAGTGCTCTTGACTTGGATTTGGCCAAGTTCAAGAGACTTTAGTTCGTTTTAAGAAGTAGATAGTAGTTGTAGTAGCAAGATAAATCAACTTGAAATGATTAAACAATGTGATAGATCAGGAAGATATGAAACATTTGCTAACAATGCTACTTGCCAAATAAAATAAACTGGAAAATCTAGTGTTCTACCACACAAATTCTAATCTAAAGGTGGGATCAACCTCCGAACAAGGTCAACCACTTAGAAGCCACCAGTCCTGGAAACCTTCCAGCTAGCTGGATGTCCACAAGAAGTTGATGGGGGAACGAGAAACTACCACAAAGTTATGTGGCCTTTGGGATACAATCCCAAAGTTAGTTTTACTCTAGTCAAGGCTTGGAAGAGAAATGACAAGATAAAATAAAATACTAAACAAAAAAATAAAGTCTAATCTACCCAAGAGTCTCTTTCAGGTCAAAGACCGTACTCAGGAGAGCATGGGGGTAAGTAAACCGAAAATTATAACAAAAAACAACTTATTGAAATGGAAACTAATCTAAGAGCATATAAGAGATCTAATCTAAAAACTCAAACCAATCAAGGACACTACAAGGCTTCCCCAAATAGGGGAAGTGAATGTGGGGGCTTAAAAACCCCACTTGCAACTTTATTAAGAGAGTACAAATGCCCTTGGGAATGAAACCCTTGTAGGGACTTTGAGAGAAATAACTTGGAAAATACTTGAATCAATCTTCTAAGAGCTATTGCAAAGGATAAATACTAGTCTTTTGGTTTGGATCGCCCTTTTGTCTTCTTGATAACTTCTTGTTCTAGAAGTTTCCTCCTTCTATTTTGCTTCAAATCTTCTCAAAGCTCTTCTTTCTCAAGAAAGATCTATCACAAATGAGCAACTCAAATACCCATTAGATGTTAGACAACCAAAACTTTGAAACTAGCAAGTCTAAAAAACTTAATGATATCTAAGGCCTAAAGCAAACTATGATAGTATGGAAAAGAGATTCTAATATGCATGCATATACTTCACTGATGGATGATCCATAAGGTGTTGATGAAATTGTCATTGATGCCAACATGGAGTTGCAGTGCCCCACAGGTAGTCATTGATGCCACCTAGTCCCTCTTGCAATGCAAAGGTATGGATGATCCCAGTACCCTCACATCAAGTATGTTGGAGCCCACACAGAGATGGTTTATGCTTTGGAGCACCTTGTAGCCAGTTGACAAGGTCCTTGTACCCCCAAGGATGGATCTTGGAGCCACCACCTTGTTGACAATGCCGAAGGCCATGTTGGTGATGCTGAAGACCCTGGAGATAGTGTTGAAGCCCCTGTAGATGATGGAGCATCCCTAAATGGGTTGGAGAAGCATTAATGACCCATTATGTGGTCATTCATGCTTAGATGGGGTCATGGTACACTAGGAAAAGGTTTGGCAACCCCACAGGTGATGTCATGATGGATCTTGACCCTTGGAGGTCTCCTGTTGTGGTTAATGTGGTTGAAGAAGCCTATGAAGCCCCTTGCTTGATGAAGAAGCCTTGAAGAAGCCCTAAAGAAGTCCTTGGACCCACACTTAGTGGTTTGATGACCTTGGAACCCCTGTTGGGGTCATGGAGCTCTTATATGATGTTGGTGACCTTGTATGGTCCTTGACAGGATATGGAACCCATGAACATGTCCTTGGCTTGATAAAGAAGGCCTTGAAGAAGCCTCTTGACCCACACACTAGATGGTTTAATGGTCTTGAAGAAATGAAGATGATGTGGGCATTTGGGGTCTTGGAACCCTTGGGGATGGTCCTAGGGCATAAGAAAGACCTTGCACCCACTTACATGGTGGCATGATGACACCATGATGATGACAAGACTTGTGGAGGACACACTCCCATGAATTTTAATGATGTAATGAAAATACATGGCAAAGGCATACAAACAAGCCCTAATGACACCAAGGTTGACCATTTGAAGTGGTAAGAAGTTTTATTTAAAGTCAAAAATAAAAATTTCAAATGACAAATTTAAAAGTCAAAATAAAATTTAAATTAAATATTTAAAATAAAAATTCTTACCATTACTTACCCTAGAAGTCGGCTAGCATAAGATATGTCCACTTGAATGTGTATTTAAACACATTGGCACACTCCAAAAAGAACATCAACGAACTTGCTAATGTGAAAAGAGCTCGTTGACTGTCTGAGGAATTCAGAGGAGCAGAGGAGTAGCAACAAATTTCGGATGGCAGCAATAAACATAGGAGCATAATTTTTTTTTTTTTTTTTTAAATATTTTTCTGAGATTTTTTTCTTTTGGTGAAAAGGTCAAGTTTTAGCTCTGAATTTTGGGCTTACTGGACCACTGAGGCAGCTGCAGGCATGAGTTTTTGGGAGCCTGATTTTTTGGGTACAAGTCTGAGTTTTTATCTCTGAAATTCGGGTAGAGATAGAACTGCAGAGAGTGAAGACTGATTTTTTTTGGGGCTGCCACAGGAGCTTATTTTGCTGCAAGTATTGAACATTATAGCTCTAATTTCGGTGGAGTATTTAAGGCAGCAAAAGGGCAATGTTTTGGTGATCTATTAGCCAAGAAGACTGAGGGAAACTTGGCCCTATTAGGGCACTGTATTTTTGGACAGACTCTAAAGTTCAGAGTGTTGTTACTTGAGTGTTGTTGCTAGATCTAGTTCAGAATGTTGTAAGTCTGTGCTGGCTTTGTGGTCTCCTTCAATTGCATTCTTTCTGGTGACCTGTCTCTGTTCTGGTGGCTTATCTGCTCCTTAATCAGTGGTCTAATTTTTGACCTGATTTTTGATAAAGACTGTACAATGTGAGTTCATTTATGACAATGCTATGAGAACAGGAGCAATGAGCATATCGAACCACAGTACTGAACTCGGGAAGTTGGAAGAGTTGAAGTCATTCTTGTCTTGATCTCAAACTTGCAGACATTGTACCATTCCCTAACTCATCTAAAGAAGACCACTGGAGGTACATTCAAATTTGAATTTGCTCCCCCAACTATGCTTTTAAGGAGATCCTCGTCCAAATCCTTGGGCCGGCTCCCGAACCGGATGGAGTAATAGTCTTGGATGGACAATGCTGCACATATCTCATTCCCCAAGGCTATATATTTATGATATCGAGGCAAGTGTTGAAGTACTGCTAAGCTCCCCAAATTTCCAACCAAGATCCTTCTCAGTGTCTTCATGATCTCACTGGATGGCAAGAAACCTGTGCTTTCAGTCATGCAATTCACCAAAATTGGTATGTGCTGTCATCCATTGACATTTCTCTATATTCATCTATTTGTTTATAATTGAATGCTCCCACATCCGGCGAGGAACATGCTTTGATACCACTGTAGTATTCCAACTGATAATTTCCGTCTGTTTATGGAGTTTCTGATGATGTTGTTGCTTGCTAGTAGCCTTTATGGCCAACCCCTAAATAACCCAGATAATGAAAAATGCTATAAAGTAGGGATAGAAAGATGCATGTACGTACCAATAGTATCAACAGTTGATGTAGATCAATCTAAGCTAAGCATGCAAGCCATGCACGAAGAAACTGCTGAGATATGAGCTGTCCTCTCTCCAATAATGCGCCCTTGGTAATGAATGCGCCTTCTTCAATATGTGGATGGATGCATGAGTGCTCAAACGATGTCAGATTGCTCCGGGATGAAGGTACTAGGGTTATAATGCCCTCCTGGTCGGTTTGGAAGCCACATGCAGAACATGCATGAAATCTAGGTCAGAGGGAAAATATCTTCCTCAAGAAAAGTCACCCATGCAAGGAAAGGCGCCCTTCTGAATGATGGAACGGCGAGACCTCTCTTCTGAAGCTGAATAAGAAGACTGTATTCAGTAACTAGGCTAATAGTAGTGCTCTCAGAAGGATAGAAGTAGTATGCAAATTGAATAGTGATTATCTGTCAAGATATGAGTTATCCTCCTTTGTCTAATTCGCCCATGCAAGTGTAATATTCCGGCGAAGATTTGGCAAAAATATTATCTCCAAACTTAGATTTTATCAAAATTTTACTAGTCAATTTTTAGGCAATTTCTTAAACTGAGCAGGATGTAAGTGACGGGGACCGAAACAATGAATGAGGATGGTAGGGATGAATTTAAGTTCTGGAATTTATATGGATGAGTGTGCAACAACAACAAAATATGGTCTGAGCAGAAGTCCTAGGCACAATGTACTAGAGCCATTCACTTTTCAGCAACAGTGTAATACTGTTGCCTACTTCGAGGCTTCCTGGGCTTCTAGCATATGCCAACAAGACTGGGTGAGGGATTCTCAGAGTTTATGGCAGAGGTATAACAGTCAGTTGAACTTGTAGAATGCACAGGAATGACATTCCTGAGAATTTGGGAGGATTCAGAGTGGTTTGGAGTAAAAATTCTGAAGTGCGCTACCTATGGATTGGGGAACTAGTCAATTTCCAGACTCTTCCAAACAAGGTTAAATACATCCAAAACCTCAGGGAAATGGTTGGGCTGGCTGGTGTACTCTGTTATTAAGCTCATACAATTGACATAATGTAAAACTGAAGCTCAGAAATGAAATAGCAGTTATAAGTGTAAAACTAGTCATGAAATGGCACACAATGAGCTAGTCTTCATCTTTAAATGTTAAACTGCCTCCATAATTCACTAAACTCTGTTCTAATATGAATAAATGCTCTGATATATAATATTTAGCAGATATAAGTCGAAATATAAACTTCAGAACACTTCTTTTAATTATTTGATTGCCTTCCAAACTGACAATGCCTCACAGGCTAGAAATTCATTACAATAGATGGAGAATGAAGATAAGAAGTAGGGAGATTACTGTGGCTCTGTTCTGAAGTTGTTATCAGACCACCTACAGGTTAGATGACTGATATTTGCTGTATACCGAACTTTTGATCTTCACCGGGGCGCATTTATTGAACCATCTCCCTCCTCCAGGGAAAACTCCTCCAAATTTAGCTGAGAATGGGAGAAGAAGTGAAAGAAGAGTATGTGGATCAGATCTGAAGTTGTTCTTTGGCCATAAGCATCTCTGATCTTTGCAAATAATGGCACATTAGTCTCCTTGAAGATCCTGGGCGCATTCACTGAAAACTAGCTTCTCCTTCTAGTGATTCTCCTCCAAAACTAGCTGCAAAAACACTGAAACTATGGCCTCCTTCTCTGAATGCTTGAAGGTCTTCAACTGTGATTTGATATGGATCTGTATTGCTACAATATTACTCTCTAGATCTGAATACTGATTAACTGGAAACCATGGAGCCTTGGGGCACATCACCCAAGAAAGAGTTTAGGCACATCACTCAACAAAAGAGAGACTCAGAGCTCTCAAGACAACATTCAAATGGAGTTGGAAACATCATTAAATAGATGATTTAGCTTGCTCATCAAGCCAACCCACATGTGTGGATGAGGGAGGGCGCATTCCTTGAGAGGAATGGAAACTTCCTGCTTTCCAAAACTTTCTTGCTTTGCTTCCTTTCACTGATTTTAGCAAGTGCACCTTTCTTAGTCATTCTGGATGTTGCCACTTTTCTTCTGATTGCTTTTCTTGTGCTTTCCTCTTTTTACTTTCCTCCTTTTCTTCTTTTGCCATTTTTTTGCTTGCTTTTGACAGTTTCCATTTTCTTCTTGTTGCCTTCTTTCCTTCATTGGATTCCTTGGTTTTCTGAGAATTTGCCACTAAGGAAAGATTGGCCCACTTGTTCCAAATTCGACCTCCTAGCCAAGTCATCATCAACTTGCCAACATTTATTAGTAATGATGATGAATTAATAATAAAAATAATTCCAACTCATAAATTTAATTAATTATTTGATAATTAATTAACTACTATAATATTATGCCTCAAAATTACCCCATTAATTAAGTCTTCATTTAATTAATTGACTTAGACCCCCTAGGGATGGGAGGATCCAAGTTGTGACCAAGGCCACTATGGAAGGGACATGACAGCAAGAGAGGGTGAATCCTCCTTCTCCAGGATGTAGCTGGAATCTTGCTGAATGCTGAAGAATCCTGTATGATGATAGTAATAATGTTGAATTTGGATGATCCAACCTTGATAGTGACTAGGGTAGATATATTTCACTGCCGAAATACACTTGATGTGCCCTCAACCCCAAAATGGCTCTCTGATCTCTCCAAGTCGACTTTTCAAATCAATATTCAATAAGCAGACATATTCATTCACTTTATCCTTCTTTTATAACTTTGACAGCGCATGACCTAACTTTTGCATGCCTAGGTCGCTTTTCTCTTCTAATTCTCAGTTGACTTGCATGCACACAGAAAGCCATTAATCCTTCATGGCTTTCTGTGTGCATGGAGGATTAATAAAGGTATTTCTGTGCATGCATCATGAAATATGGACCACATGTAATGCATGCAGGTGGCCCCTAGTTCCCGTGGCCCTCTTTTATCTACTGATGATCTAATAACCATGATTAGGATTTTATTTTGGTTTGAATGGTATATCAATCCTCAGTCAATTCCACTATATGTTAAAAAGGGTGTTAACATTACACCATAAGATCAAAGAGTTTAAACATTTATGCCCCTCCCATGAAATTAAACCATTCTTCTTGGGCTGGTATCATTGCTTCACTAAAATTCTCCTGCATATCAAACATAAACTTGTAGAAATCCATGTGAATTAGAGAAAGTTCATCGTGGGTTTTCTAATGCATACTAGATGAAATGGCTCATGTCATACTTGGCTGCTTTGTAGCACTACAAACCTGATTTTTCAACTGAGCAATCTCTGCTTTATGTGATTCTATTTCTATGGTCATTTTGAGGACCTGAGATTCGCTGGCTTGAACAGTTGCCGCAATTGAGGTGGCAGTTGCCATTGGGACCATCCTCCCCACATAAAATATTGTGGTTTCTATGGTCTTCATTATGCTCTGATTGGTGATGGTTTTCCTTTTCTTATGTATAGATTGGACCACTTGCTTCTTCTTCTTATCAAATGTGAACAATTGTAAACATGTGACTTCATGTGAACAATTGTCGACATGTTCTCCTTTGACAAATTGTGGGGAGTGTAAAATTCTTTCATTGTTCTTCACTTGGTGGAGACATCTAATTGTTCGCCTTCTTGTTTTGAAAGGTTACTTATTATTTTTTCATGCTGATTTGTCCTGTCTTTACTTTGGACCTGGGTACATTCCATCTGGCTAGATGATACATTTAATTAAGTTGAGTGTGAAGTGGAAGCCTTTGCTTTTTGAGTGATGATTTCTATTGGGGTGTCACCTGAAGGATTTTTCTCCACTTGCTTCACCTTTGTTGCTTTTACCACTGGAGTATCTATGGTTGCACCTTCTTGAATTGGAATGACTTCAACTTGTTTAGGCGCTAAGGCTTCCACCACCATTTTGTTATCAAGGGTGTCATTGGAAGTTGCTTTCATGGCCTGTTCTTTTGTTGCTGCTCTTTCCCTTTCAAGGGATTCCTCATAACTCTCCTTTCGAGTTTGTTGCCGCCGGATCACACACCGTCTTTGTCGCAGCATAAATCTATGCTGTCGCTCGGTGTGCCCTTGGTGGTAAGTCTCGAGTCAAGTATGTCACTTGGTTCTTGACTCCTTCGTTTAGGTAAAATTCCCATCGAAAGTCAAGGGGATAGTCCCTATGGAAAGTTACTAAGGTTGTTAGGGTCTTCTAGTTAAGTGATGGGTTGTTTATTAAGTTTTTTGGGAGTTTTTTGATTTAAGGGTAATGATTAAAGGGTTCCAAGATGAAATTGCAACAATAGTTTAAATAGTCTTTACCAGCATGAATTGCAAATATCACTGTAAAATTAAAGTAGATGCACAATACTTGGTACTGATAAAAAGCAAATAGAGAGTGCAAGGACCAGTGCCTCATGGAGTCAAATACAATGTGAAATTGATAATGCTGAAAAGGGAAATGTTGTGCAATGTCTCTTGGTTGATTTTAAATTATTAAGGGTGAATCTTAATTAGGGAAGAGGGGGAACTCTCGAGATACCGTAAGGTACAGAGAGGAATGTCTGGAAATCTAGAAGTTGGTGGCTCCGTACAAGGACATGTTGGCTGCCAAAGTCTCAAGAGCGTGTTCAACACTACACCAAACAAGGATGTAGTCTAACGGTGCCCCCAAGATCTAAGTACAGTGATCCAACGCCCCCAGGCAGAATTTTCCCACACAAAATCTAGTCGAGCGTGCCGAATTTGCACTATCTTGTGGGTGGTTAATTTTATTAGGTGACTGATTAAGTTAATGTGAAATGTTAAAAAATGCTTCCAACTATTTCTGAGTAACCCAAAAAGGGCAGAGCATACGTAGTGGTAGCGAAATGTTTATTCAAGTTTGAAACAATTAACCATTGACCCTTCGACAGAGAGCGCTCTTGACTTGCTCTTCAGTTAAGTTCAAGAGACTTTAAATTGTTAAAACAATTAAACTATGAAAGTAAAAGATAAAATCTTAAATGGAAGAAATATGGATGGCCAATCTAATGCGTCACTTTTTTGATTCAACCTCCACTAATCGGCAAATGCCTTTGGGTGGAGGTGAGAGCATACTTTGTGGCGACGAAGATGGTTTTATTTCTACTTTACTTTTGCAAAATGGGAATGATTAAAATGCAAAATACTAATAAAAGTATACACCCTGCACTAAAATAGTGAGTGTGTGAAAAATTGTGTTAGAAAAATTCATACACGAAAATGACAAAAAACTCAAATCCCCCCAGGGGGGATGGGATGTGGGTGTTGGTTACCCCACTGCTCTCGTTTAAAGTTTTTACAATTTGTATGCTGAAAATAAAGTGCTTCTTAGTCCATTAAATTTGGATCTAAGAGCTTACAATAGTGTACAAAGGTATTACAACAAAATGGGTGTCCACCGAATTGTTCCAAGTCCTCTTTGATGGTCTTGGTCACTCCAAATCTTCACTTTTATGTGCAGGCCTGCTGAAAACCAGCAAGCTAAAAGTGTTAGAAGATGATGGGAAAGACAATAATTTTTTTTTTTTTTTTGAAAAATTGTACTTAGAAAAATTTGGCAAAATTTACTAAGTGTAAGCACAATTTCCTAGCTTAGATCTAATGAATGATAAATTTCTTTTAAAATATCAGATCTAACTAATTAGCAATGTGTAAAGAATGATAGATCTAAACATGAAAGAATGGATCTACTTCTTAAGCAAAGCAAAAAAGATGGGAAAAAGAGATAGATTTGTTTGAAGAGATGGATGAGAACCCTCAAGCCCAAGCTTGATCCTTTGCTTTGGCTTTAGTAGATCCCTGAAAAAACAAGTATTAGCTTTCAAATATGTGCCCAATAGAAGAGAAGAGGAAACCGAGCTCTAATCCCCCAAAGAGCTATTTGTTTGAAGAGATGGATGAGAACCCTCAAGCCCAAGCTTGATCCTTTGCTTTGGCTTTAGTAGATCCCTGAAAAAACAAGTATTAGATTTCAAATATGTGCCCTGTTACCAACTTATTTGTACCATAGTTGGATTATCTGAAGAGCTGCCATTTGACAAACATGATAAGTGTTTGACTCCAGTGTATCAGATGATCGAGCATTTGTGACTAGCCAGTTTTTGTTTTTGAGTCGACATGACCTTGGCCCCATGGGGTTTGTAATAAAGTGTGCTAGTAGGGTCTAAGTGGCTCGGTTCCCCATGACTTGATTAAGCAACTAAGGTATTCCAGGGAGTTTTTTCCCTTGTCAATTATATTTTGCTTAAGGCGATGTATAATCGATGAGGTTTTCTCCCGCTTCCTCCAAAGCTGGAATGCCCGATTTTGAAAATTTTAGCCATGGGGGGTTATTAGAGTCCAACTAATGTATATAAACCTACTAGACATTATTAAAGTAGGTGTCGGTCATGTCCTAGGTCCATAAAACCCTCAGAAAAAATTTCGAAATTTTTTTACCGGGTCCGTCGAATTTGGGTTTTTTAATTTTTTTTTAAATTTAATAAATTTCTCTATAGTTTAAATAGAGAAATATTAATTTGTAATATGTCAGTCGTCCGGGGTCCGAATTCAGTGATTGATGGCTCGTTTCATAAGCCAAAAATCACACATGACCTATGGACCAGCTAAACCCGAGTTTCGGATGTCATTTGGGCCCCTCGTAATTGATATTTTCTCTAAAAAGCCATTTACAGAGAAATTATTAATTAAAATAATAAAAATGATTATTTTGGAGATAATCCAAATCTGTCCAAAATAATCCAAATGGAATAAAGTAAAAGGCTAAATGACATGGCACCTGGCATTTATGAGGATTCCAATCAACTCCAAGCAGCTTCAGTCAACTATACAGTCAACACAAGTCAAAACTCCTCAAGTGAATTCGCCCTCCATGCATGCAAAATCGAAGTGGTGATGTGGAGGTTGTATTAAATGGTTTTTTGGTTGGTATGGAGTTGCATTGAATGGAGTGGGGGCGCCTTGCCTAGGTGGAGGCCACCTCCCACTCCCACCTACCATGATTGCAATCGAATCTTGGTCTAAACTCCAAGCACCTACCTCCATGCTCACGTCAACCTCCTTTTGAGCTCGAGTTTCACACATGGCATTCATATATTGGTTGGTGATTATTCCAAAGTGGAGATGGGTGGTGCCTAGCCTAGGTGGAGGCCACCTCCTCATCCCATTAAATGAAATTCGATTTGTTTGGTGGAGATCAGCTCCAAACTCGGCATTGACTTGGTGCAAATTGAAGTTTAGATTGGAGGTCGAATTGTGTTAGGTGCCATTGGCTCCATTCAAGCCAATTCGAATTAGGGTAGGCTAGCTCTTCTATTAGGCTATATAATGAGGCTCCTTTTTCCTCATTCTAGATGGATTGTTAGGCAAAGAAACTCTGATGAAATTGTAAGCGCTTTTTATTGTTAATAAAGTTAAGACTTTGGAGGTCAAAAACATGGAGGCTCTTGATGTTCATTGCTTCACTTGAGAATCAAGGTGATATTGTTTTGCATTATATTTGAGGCTTTTAAGTTGTAGATCATGTTCAAGATGGCTAACAATCTAGCACAAGCAAGCATGTATCTAGTTCTTTTCACTTGAATATTTTTGTTTCATATATATTATCCATGCTTAAGGTTCTTGCAGGTACATTTTCACTCCACATAAGGCCAAAGGATTTCTAGCTTTATGGATCTGAGAAACAAGAGAGTCTAGATCTTCTCCATCAAACACTCAAAACATTTTCTTGGTTACTATTTCCTTTGATCTACCTTCATTCTTATGGAAACCCCTTCCAGATCTTGATCCAAAGTTGAAGTTGTTTGTCTTTTAAAGCCTTAGATCAGTTTGCCATCAGGTTGAAGTTCCTTCAACCTTGGGGAATAACTTGGGATTTGTTCCCTTGTGCTCTCTTCAACACTTGTTGTCGGCGTATCACCGGTTAACCGGAGGATTTCCAAGACAGTGTTTCAAGCCCTCAAGTGTTCCACTTGAAGCCCATCTCCATTCCAAGTTTCCCCTTCTCTTCCATTCGCTCCTACTTTACTTTTTGTCTCTCCCTCTCCCATTCGTTTCCCTACTCTTTCCCTATCCTCTTCTCCTCTCGTCCCTCATCTTTTATCTACCAGATGCTCCTCTTGTCCTCCCTTCTTCCCATTCGTCCACCTTCAATAGTCACAACAAAACATTAAAAAACAAAAAGTTTGTCAAGTTAGTAGTTAGCTAGTTGTTTTTCTTTGGAGGGTTTGTAGTTAGATTTATTTTATAAATCAAAATTTATGCATTGAAAGTTTAGTTTAGGCATATCAAAAGGTCATTTAGGGCTTGCATTTAGTCTTTTTCCTTGAAGTTTTATAGTTCCATTTCAAAAGTAGGAAAGTTGGCATATAGGATAGTGTAAAATTTTGTGGTTGCATTCTCATTCCCACCGTTTTTTGGAGCATTTTAGCTTGCTGGTCCGTTTTACCATACTAATAATTTCAAGTCAAAATCTCATGCTCTTTTATGTTTTAGTCTCATTTTGCAAACCTAGACTTGATAGTTTCAAAGTTTGTTAATTTTATAACACTAATGGGTGCATGAGTTTATTGACTTATCCTCGTGGTAGGATTGTGGGAAGAGAAAGACTCTTGAAATAAAAAGATCAAACCAAAGAGAGAAGAGGAAACCAAGCAAAGAATACAAACTTCGATACACATCTTCTTATCCTTTGTAAAAGCCATTAAGGGCTTCAAGCTTTTATTTTCATAAGTTTGTTCTAGTTTCTATCAAAGACCTTTCAAGGAATTTTCCTTAAGGCAGTTGTAAAAGTTAATAAAAATTTCTAGTGGAGTATTCCTCCACCTTTGGTTTTCTTCCCCATTTGGGGAAGAGTGTTGGGTTTGCTTAGCTTAGATCTTTTCAGTTCTTGTTTTAGAATAATTTATTTTTATCTTGTCGTTTATCTCTCGAGTTTTGACCAGAGAAGAGCTAACTTTGGGATTGCATCCCAAAGGCCACATAGTCTTGTGGTAGCTTCTCGTTCCCCCATCAGCATCTTGTGGACACCCAGCTAGCTGGAAGGTTTCCAGGACTGGCGGTTCTAGTGATTGACCTTGTTCGGAGGTTGATCCCACCTGTAGTGTAAAATTTTGCTTGGTAGAACACTAGATCTTTTAGTTATCTCATTTTATTTTGCAAGTAGTATGTTAGCAGTATTTCACATCTATTTGAGCTATCATATGATTTAAGTGTTACAAGTTGAAATATCTTGTTGTCACAACTGCTTTTTGTTTCTTAAAACGAACAAAGTCTCTTGAACTTGGCCAAATCCAAGTCAAGAGCACTCTCTGTCGGAGAGCATTGTTAGACTTGCATCTTTCCCTGCATTAGGCATTTTAAATTAGCAAGTCTCTTGAACTGTGGTCATAAGATCAAGTCAAGAGCGCTCTCTGTTGGAGAGTTGAACAAGTGCTCCTAATAATAAAATATCTCAACCCACATTTTCCCCCTAAATAAATTTACTTTTGGTTGATCGTCCAACACCCGTATGCTTTGTCAACCGGAAACGGTTGGGCTAGTACTCAGAAAGGTGGAAGACTTGTTAAATTCATAAGTGATAGCATTAATTAAAACTTTACCCAAAACCCCAACCAAGACAAAATCACTGAGTACTTCCTGAAACAGGTGGTGCCGGGAATCCACTGTCAGACTCGAGGGTGGTCAAGCCATAAGAAGACTTGTTCTCTGAATCTGGGTGCTCCTGACCTATCATCTAAAAGGTTGCCAGTGTTTTCCTCGGTTAAGGTTCCACTCCTTTGATATCCGTGTTCTTAGCCCTAATAATCAAGACCATTGAAATCTTCAATTTACAAAGATAATCTGCACAACGATCTCACAAACGGCATTTCTTCAAGACCCACACTTTCAGCATCACAATCTTTATTTTTCTTTGACTCCATTAGGCACTGGTTGTTTAAAAGCACATATATAGATCAGGACCATTTGTCCTTGTGTTTATTTCATATTGTGAGTGCTTTAGTAATTAATCAAGTCTTGAATCATATTGCCATCTTGTTATTTTATTTCGCAACGTGGATTGCTTATTATCTGTTGTTCATTTCCTCATATTTTTGGTCTCATCACAAAAAACTCCTAAAACAACACTCATCCACATCCCCCATACAAAAGACCTTTTAAAAACACAAGAGCCTTAGAAAACTTCTTTTTAGGGACTACCCCCCTTGGCTTCGTTAGGAGTTAGCCTAAACGGAGGAGCTGGGATTCAGGTGACAGTACCTGGCTCATTGCTTGCCCCCAAGGCCACACCTCTCTCACTCGTAGTGAAGAGACAACTTTTGAAAGATTTCTGCTGCTGGTGTGCAGTTTGGCGGACAACATCTTTGGCGCCGTTGCCGGGGACAAATCTTTTTGTTCCTGGACGACCTTAGTTTTTTCTAGTTTGTTCTACCTTTTTTGATAGATTCTCAAATCTGTCTGGTGACTCCACTGCCCCTTTTTTCCTTTTTGGTAGATTTTTGGTTTAATCACTCTCAGAAATTAGACTTGAATCCACCTGGCGACTCCACTGTCAATTAACACCTCAAGGTATTCGACTAGAAGAAACTCTGAAGGCTTGCTTAGTTTTATCCCAGAGCCTGAAAAGGTTTATAGGAGAAGACTGAACAAGCTTGCTTCTCGTAAAATCCTTGAAGAACTTAGGTCTCAGTCTATTTCTGACATCCATAGTCTTTTTCAAGAAAATAACTTAGAAAATTCTGAAAATTTTGAAAACAGTAATAATTGTTTTTCCGATACGATGGGTGATTTCTATTCTCCCCTCAACATTACTCAGATAGCAGGTCAACCACATGATATTCCAGACAAAGCTATCGACAAACTCCCCATTTTTACTGGCACTGATGCCATTACTGTCGCTTATCATCTCAAGGCCTTCTCAAAATGTACAAGTGGATATGTTAGAGATCCTGCTCACAAGCATGATGATCTATACATGAAGCTATTGGCCTTGTCCTTAGATGGAGATGCTGGTGACTGGTTCATCGGCTTGCCAGCTAACTCCTTTGCCACCTTGACTGAGTTCAAAACTGCTTTCACCAACAAGTATGGTGAGAAGAAAGAGCCCCGTCATCAACTTGCTGCTCTGACAAACATCAAAAGAAGTGATATGCAAACCATGGAAGAGTTCAACAAGAAGTTTACCGACTTATACAATGCAATCCCTATAGATTACAAGCCAACTCCACATACTATACTGGTCTACTACATTGAAGCTTTAAGTGGAGAGATGCAATATGAACTTAGGGATAAAGAGCCCACTACTTTGTTAGAAGCACAGACATTGGCAACTAAGATTGATAAAAACATGCAGTCCTCTGGAAAATCAAATTTACCTGGTTATTCAAGAGCTCAAACTCCTTTAAAAACAGCTGAGCCTAAGGATAAAGATCCTCTAGCTGCTTTGAAAGATTCATACAAGAAAAAGATGATGGATATGTGTGAGAGGATGGAAAAAGCTGAATAGAAACATGTAGTCCAAATGAAGGAAGTACAAAACAAAATCATAAACATAGAAAGAGCACATGTCCAGCGTGTTCAACAAATTCAACAGACTCAGCCAATCCAAAGAAACTACCCTCCCAAAAATAACTGGCAAAAGAAAGCTCCCGGAAATGAAAAGAGGCCTCCAACTCAAATAGAGGCTGCTAACACAAATGAGGTGTACATCCCATTCTGCAGAGCTTGCAAAGACTTCCATGAGGAATTCGCTTGCTATTTTGCAAACTATGTACAAGAGCATGGTTATCCTGAGGGGGAGGGTACCAGTAATCCAACATCAAGCGAGCTTGAATATATAAATGCCGTAGGAGATATCCGCAACATTCCCAGAGAAAACTGGAAACATGCAGAGAATGAGCCAGACAATATGACTAAAAACTATGGAGAAAGACCATCCAGTGAATAGCTCCACAATATGCAGAGATTTAAAGGGGTTGGATATCAAAGAAGATCAAATCCCGCACCTGCCATGCAACCTCCAAAGGTAATTATTCCAAACGATTCAACTGACCCTAGTAGATTAAATTTTGATTGGAATAATTGGTTCAATACTACTAAGGTACCTATACCCATAAATGAACTCTATAAGATCCCTGGTCAAAAGGAAAAGTTATTGAAAACATTGGAAGCACCTATTCCTGCATGTATTACCAATCCTAGTCCTCTCACCCCTCAGACCCCTAAGAAGGTCACTTTTTCGGACAATGTAGAAGAGCCTTCAACTAGCTGTGACTCAACTTATGAGGACCCTCCTATAATCCTGCATACCAGGGATACAAGAAAAGAAGCTCACCCCCCTTTCTATATATCATTGATGATAGGTGACCTTCTTCTACATAATTGTATGCTGGATTCAGGATCCGGTGCAAGCCTGATGACCAAAAGGGTTATGCAACAGCTTAACTTAAGAACCACCAGGCCCTACCAAAATGTGTGTGCCATGGATTCTAGACCCGTTAAGGTTGAAGGGATGATAGAAAATGTGCCTGTTAGATTGGCCAAGTACCCGGACATCCATATTTCCATGGATATCCTTGTCATAGATGTACCAGATAGATGGGGTATGCTACTCTCTAGAAAGTGGGGTGCAACCTTGGGTGGCTCTATACAGCTGGATTGGTCTTATGCAACAGTTCCTGCTTCTGAGGATTCACTTGTAAAATTACACACTGAAAAGGAAAGAAGATACCATGTTGAAAATCCGGAGAGACCATCAAATGAGTTTGTCTACCATGTCGATGAGATAGGAAATATTCAAATCAACTCCACCTTTTTAGATCTGTTCGGGTACACAGGGTACTACCAAAGGACCGAACACCAAGAGCAACCACTTCACACAAACAGATCACAGATCAACACACCGATGTTTTGACGTGGTTTAAACCCCCTTGAGGGAAACACTCCACGGCCCCGGCCAAATAGCTTCTACGGGACAATTTATTATGCAAAGAAAGAAAGTTACAAATGAGCTTCTCATAATCGATCAACTAAACAATGACCCTCCATGCTCTTTAAATAGAGATCATGGACCAATCGGGTGTTAAGCCACGGATCAAGGTTAGGTTTGATCTAAGAGAAGTTGAGCCGCCGGATCACTCTATGTCGGAAACATATCGTGACCGTCGGATTAAGTATTTACAAATGCATACTAATGCATACTAAAGAAACACACTATCCCTAACGGATATATTACACAAGTTGATCTTAACTAACTCCTAAGTGTCTAAATATCCTAACATCCCCCCTTAAGAACAACTTGGGATAGGATTGAAGAATTTACAAAAGTGACACCATTAGGAGAAGGAAGGAGGCATTAGAGCCTATCCCCCCTTAATGACAAGTTCCTGAACTCCTAACATAGATCGAAGTTTAGAAAACTTCGCTTCGGTAAGAGACTTGGTGAAGATGTCTGCAACTTGATCATCTGTAGGGCAAAAGAGCACTTCAAGAACACGATCATGAACAAGATTTCTGATGAAGTGCATGTGTAGCTCAATGTGTTTGCTGCGTTGATGTAGAACTGGATCTTTGGCAAGCTTGATGGCACTTTGATTGTCGCACCAAAGTGGAGTAGGCTGCTGCTGCTCGAATCCAAACTCTGAAAGGATCTGTCGAAGCCATAAAGCTTCCTGACTGGCATTAACTGCTGCTCGATATTCTGCCTCTGCTGAAGAAAGAGCAAGAGCTTGTTGTTTCTTACAAGCCCAAGTGATAGGTCCAGAGCCCAGACTGAAAACATAACCTGCAGTAGACTTTCGATCATCAGGATCGCCGGCCCAATCTGAATCAGTGAAACCAACCAACAAAGGTTTCCCCCCTGTACTGTAATGAATCCCAAACTGAACTGTACCTCGAATATATCGAAGTATTCTTTTAGCTGCTTTCCAGTGACTTTCATGAGGTGTCTGCATATAACGGGCAACTCTACCAACGGCAAAGGAAAGGTCAGGACGGGAATGAGTCAAGTATAAGAGACAACCAACAAGCTGACGATACAATGTGGCATCTACTTCAGGTGAAGTACAAGTGGCAGAAAGTTTGACTCCAGACTGGAAGGGAGAAGGGGCTGGTTTACAATCTTCCATGTGAAAGCGACGAAGAAGGTCACAAGCATACTTAGACTGAGAAAGAAAGATTCCTTCTTTGGTTTGCAGAACTTGGAGACCAAGAAAATAATGCAAATGTCCTAAGTCTGACATTTCAAAATTTTGTTTAAGACTGGATTTCACATGGGTTATAAGCTTAGGGTCACTACCAGTAAGAATAAGGTCATCAACATATAGAACAAGTATGATGAGATGGTTTCCTACTTTCTTGGTATAGACATTGGGGTCAGAATGGCATCTAGAAAAACCAGTGTCAAGGAGAAAGTTATCCATTTTGGCATACCAAGCTCTAGGAGCTTGCTTAAGGCCATATAAGGATTTCTTAAGGCGGCAGACAAGGCTAGAGTTATTCTGAACATAGCCAGGAGGTTGTTCCATGTAAATTTCCTCCTGTAAATCACCATGTAAGAAGGCAGACTTGACATCCATTTGATGAACTTCCCAGGTGTGTAAGGCTGCAAGGGAAAGAACAAGGCGGATGGAGTTCATTTTGGCGACGGGAGCAAAGGTTTCATTGTAGTCAATCCCTTCAACTTGAGAAAAACCTTTGGCAACTAATCTTGCCTTAAGTCTTTCAACACTTCCATCTGATGCATACTTAGTTCTGTAGACCCATTTACATCTGACAAGTTTTCTTCCTTTTGGAAGAGGTACAAGATCCCAAGTATCGTTCGCCATTAAGGAACGATATTCTTCATCCATGGCTGCATCCCAATCTGGATTCCCTGAAGCTTCTGCAAAAGTCTCTGGATCATGATTCTCGGAAACTTGAGCCAAAAGAGAAGAGGCTCGCTGAAACTGAGAACGTGTTCGGCGTTGATCTCTAGGATCACCGGAAAGATCACCAGCTGCTTCACATGTTGAACGGACCCATCGAGGAAGTACTTGTGCTGGTGCAACTGGAGGAACATGAGCAGGCGGAGGTGGATTTTCATCATCACTGTCATTATCAGAAACTGGAGTTGGAAACCTGTCAAGGAAGTTGGAAGAAGAAGAAGAAGGCACAAACGCCGAATCAGGCTCGCAGGCCAAAGATGGCACACTCGCCGAGTTAGGCTCGCAGGCCAAGAGATTTTCATCAAATTTAACATCTCTTCTAATGATTATAGCATGAGAATGTGGTTGAAGAAGTCTATAACCTTTTACATCTTCAGAATATCCAACAAATATGCACTTTTCACTTTTAGGCTGCAATGCTTTCCGTTTTTTATCCGGAATGTGAGCCCATGCTTCACTACCAAATACACGGAAGTGACTTACATCAGGTTTAGTTTTACTCCATGCTTCTTCCGGTGTTATACCTTGTAATGCTTTAGTGGGGGTGCGATTAACTATGTAATTTGCACAATTAATGGCTTCAGCCCAAAATTGAAGACTTAGTCCCTTAGATTGGATCATACAATTAGCCATTTCTTTTAAAGTGCGGTTCTTCCGCTCAGCTACACCATTTTGTTGTGGTGTATATGGAACAGTGTGCTGTTGTTGGATGCCTTGTTCAGTGCAGAAAGTAGTGAACTGTTTGTTAACATATTCTCCTCCATTGTCAGATCTTAACTTAATAATTTGATGACCAGATTGTTTTTCAACAAGGGCCTTGTAGGCCAAGAACATGTTAAATACTTCGCTCTTAAGTTTGAGGAAATAAACCCAAGTGCGTCTGGTGTAATCATCAATGAAAGTTAAGAAATACTTGAAACCAGAAAAGGAAGCAGATGGAAGAGGACCACACAAGTCACTATGCACAAGCTCCAAGGGAACCGAGGCGTGCCAAGAGGCACGTTTGTCAAAACTGTCCCGATGATGTTTTCCAAGTACACAACCGGAACAAACACCATCTCTGCAAGATACCATCGGAAGACCTGTCACCATATTTTCTTTACATAGTTGTTGCAATGAGCGATAATTTAAGTGACCAAATCGCTCATGCCAAAGTTTGCTCAAGTTATCACTATGAGCAACAAAAACTGAAGGGAAAGGTGATGACCCAAAGTTGTTAAACTTGTACAACCTGGTAATATCATCAACAATTCCGGTAGCTAGAATCTGTTGAGGATCTTTAAAATCCTTGATTACAACTTGGTGAGGTGTAAAGGTCACAGTTTTACCTTCACCAGAATGAGTGATCTGATAGACTGATAACAAATTGCAGGAAATTCTTGGAACACATAGTACATCACTAAAATGACCATTATCTACTGGAACTGTTCCAGCTCCTACAACATTTAGAGATCTATCATCACCAACAAATATTTGTTTGGTGTTACATTCATGCATAGTAGAAAAGATGGCTTGATCCTTAGCCATATGATAAGATGTTCCAGAATCAATGAGCCATTCATTTGAAGTAGAAGAAGAAGATGCATTATAAGAATAACCAGAAGCACAAAGTGCATGTCCATGAGAGGTAGATTCTGATGGCGAATCTAGGCTGATGTGGTGCTTCTTCATTGCTGCTTCCAAGGCTGCCATCTTCTTGAAACACTTAGATTCATCATGATTATCTTTCCCGCAATAGTTGCAATGACGCTCAGTCTTCTTGCCTTTTTGTTTGGATCCTTTGTCATTTTTTAAAGAAGGAGCTGACTGAGAGGGTTTTGGACCCTTGTTTGACTTATTATTGCGAAAATTTTGTTTCTTGGGAGGCTTGGACTTTTCTTTCTGTTGGGACAATAATGCTTTCCCAGATGTATCTGCATTGTTGATTATTCCAAGATGAATGAGTTTATCTTGTTCCCTAATCAAAGAATCACAAAAGGATTCAAGACTAGGCTCTTGATAGCTAGCTGCATTCAATGATGCTTTCATGGAGTAAAATGTAGATACAAAAACAGAATATGCAGGTCCAAGTTTGGAAAGAATATGATAAATGCACTGTTTGTCTTCCCTCTCAATCTTACATTCTGCACATAAAAGCTTGAGAGTTTTGTACTTAGATAAATAATCTTGAATGCATGAAAAGTCACTTGGATTTAAAGAAATCAACTCATTTTCGAGTTGGTGACCTCGAATTTCATTGTGTTTACCAAACACAGTTTCCAACTTGTCCCAAGCAGTATTAGGTTCATCAATTCCAGATATGTGGAATCGCAAATCAGTAGAGATTGACATCCCAATCAATCCACGAGCTTCATCACATCTATTTGCCCATTTTATTTTCTTATCATCATCAGTGGGTTCTTTTTCTTTCCCTGTGGTAATTCTGAAAAGTCCCCTACTTCGTAGAACATCCTCCATACGAGATTTCCATGAGAAATAGTTGGAACTGTTAAGTAGAATATCACAATGGGCGGCCATATTTGTAAATTAATGGCTGTAAAAGCAGAAACCAATAGTCTGGATGTGAAGAGCTCGAAAAAATAGGCGGTTTCAAAAAAAACGGCACTGAAAACTGACTCTGTATGATGAAGTTATGCTTGAACAAAGAAACTGTTGAAGATGTCCCCAATAGTGACGTGGCAGCTAGAGAACGTCCAGCTAAAAAAAGAACCCCCCTCTTCCCAAGATGAACCTTTTGACAATCACTTTACAAAAAAGTTGCTTTAAGTGAATCACTTTTGTAAAATAAGTGATTTCACTTTTACAATGATTTACTTTTAAATAGTGCAACAATAAAAAAAACTTAAGTGACTCACTTGTATTTTTATTTATTTAAGTGAGATGCACTTTTACAATAAAGTAACTTGAAAATAGAAATTGTATGCACTTTTCTTTTTAAAAGTAACTTCCTAAGACTTGAACTCAAGACCTATTAAGGAATAAAGCAACTTTGAACCAAGTGAGCTAGTTTAAAAGGTATGTAAAATATGGAAATGAGGAAGGGGGCTTTTTATTTTTATTTTTTTTTTTTTATTTTTTTTTTTTTACTCTTCTTGCTCGGTTTGCGTGCTTGCCCTTTTTCCTGCAAAACAGACCACAAATCGAAACAAAAAAAAACTTTCCACACTTGTGGAGTTAGATCTTGTTAGCTTGCCCGGAAAGTTTACGTTTTCTCTCTGTTTCTGATTTGCCGAGATCGCGCAAGGTGCACGGCAAAGAGCATACGCAGCCGAGAAAAACCCTTTTCCTTTCTGTTTCTGATTTGCCGAGATCGCTCAAGGTGCACGGCAAAGAGCATACGCAGACGGAAAAGCAACAAACCGAACCAAAAAAAAAAAAAAATAACAGTAAAAAAAGATGAAATATGAGATTTTTCTTTTCAAAAAACGAAATAAAAAAAAATGCGTCACTGTAACATTATACCTTCAGATCTGATGAAAAACGTGTTTCTGGAGCAACCGGGAACCGTTTTCGATCAAACGAAAACTATTTCCCAATGGAAACGGCGCTCCGGACGCAATGGAACACCTCCCACAGCCCAGAAATGCACAGAAATATCAGAACTAGAAACCCTTTCGAGTTTCGGCAACAACAGTTCAAGATCTAGATCATAACCGGAAGCAGCACTTCATAAAAGCTCTGATACCATGTTCGGGTACACAGGGTACTACCAAAGGACCGAACACCAAGAGCAACCACTTCACACAAACAGATCACATATCAACACACCGATGTTTTGACGTGGTTTAAACCCCCTTGAGGGAAACACTCCACGGCCCCGGCCAAATAGCTTCTACGGGACAATTTATTATGCAAAGAAAGAAAGTTACAAATGAGCTTCTCATAATCGATCAACTAAACAATGACCCTCCATGCTCTTTAAATAGAGATCATGGACCAATCGGGTGTTAAGCCACGGATCAAGGTTAGGTTTGATCTAAGAGAAGTTGAGCCGTCGGATCACTCTATGTCGGAAACATATCGTGACCGTCGGATTAAGTATTTACAAATGCATACTAATGCATACTAAAGAAACACACTATCCCTAACGGATATATTACACAAGTTGATCTTAACTAACTCCTAAGTGTCTAAATATCCTAACAAGATCCAATCCAGGAAGAGGTTAAAAATGAAGAAACAAATAAGCTATGGAAAATGAATTTTGATGGGGCATGTTCTAGAGTAGGAAAGGGGGCTGGGGTGGTCATCACTTCTCCAGATGATAAGATTTTCAACTTCGCTTTTAGACTAGAGTTTGAAGCAACCAATAATGTGGCAGAGTCTGAAGCACTTCTACTAGGCGTAGAGATTGCCAAGGACATGGGAATCAAACTGCTAACTATAAAAGGGGACTCAGATTTAATTGTCCAACAGATTAAGGGTCAATTTGCATGTAAGTGCCAGAGACTTAAAAAGTACCGAAATGCAATATGGGACACAATGGAATTCTTTGATGCCCTTAATATAGAAGCAATCCCTCGAGACCAGAATAGTGCCGCTGACAAACTTGCAGTTTCAGCCTCAACACTTCAACCTTTAGACGAAATGTTAGAAGGACATTGCCCCTTGCAAATAAACTTTAGACCTTCCATTCCTGATAATATAGAACATTGGCAAGTTTTCAGAGATGATGAACAGATACTAAAGTTCATAAACAACATTGATGAGTTCTTGAATTATAAACCAAATGATAAAGAATGTGCCACATATGGAAGTCGCCCTCCTCATGGAGAAGGCGCAAATCCCAAGGATGGCCACCTCATGGGAGTGAATTCAATGCCCAAGGAGCTCCAAATTTGATTGGAATCTTCATTCAATGACCTTGCCAAGTCATCCCAGCCAACTACCCAGACCACCCACCTTTATTTTAGGAGTTTGGATTTTCTCCAAATCCATTATTCTTGAATTAAATAATTCATTTTTATTATTTTGGAGAAAAATTTAACTGAGTGAAAAATAATCACTCAATACTTAGGAAAAGTGGGTTTAGGCATTTTATGGGTGCTTTGGGTTAGAAAACGAGTACCCCCATGTTCAATTTCACTCCTAACCCATATTTTATCACTTTTTTTTTGACTTTTTTAATTAAATTATTAAAAAAATCTCATAAACTGAGAAAAATTATTTTTCTCAGAATGACTCAAAAATCCTAGGGGACCTAGTGCATGTCCATATGACTCAATACTGATGGCTAGCATGTTGCAAAAACACATTCCAGTAGGTTTTAACAACCCCTCAAAATTCATCATCAGGAAAACACTCCAGCTTTGGAGGTGTGATTGAAAAACTCAGGGATTATACAACACTGAAGAGTATTGCATATTCTCCAAGGAAAAAAACACTCTAGAGTATTTCCCTGATAACAAACGTTAAGGAAGGCCAAACCTTTCATAAAAAACTCATGCTAGACCAACTTATTACAAAATCCCCGCAGGGTCTGGCCATGCAAATTATTACAAAGGGCAAATTTTTTTTCCTGATGGACACTGAACTCTGGCAAGTGAACAATAACATTGTTCAAGTCTTCTGTGGTTCACAAGTTGTCCACCATGGTGCAACTTCAGTGGACAACAGAGTTCTTCATCAGGGTATTCTTCATTCGAGTAAGGCCAACCTACACCCACATCCGTTCTATGGTTTATGACAATTTGCTTAGGATTGTGCAACTTGAGACATTCTGAACCAAACTTGGTTTGGTGTATATTTTGAGATTCCATTAATGCAGAAAGAACATTTTGGTCAACCATATATTCATATGATGATGGGGTTTCGAGTAAGGCCATCCTACACCCATGTTAGTTCTATGGTTTGCAACAATTTGCTTAGGATTGTGCAGTTTGAAACATTCTGGTCTAAACTTGTAGTAGTGTATATTTTCAGCTTCCATCGATGCGTAAACAACGTTTGGTCAACCATATATTCACATGATGATGGGGTAGGTAGGGCAACCTTTTGTTTTTGAGTTAATGCCTCATTGAAGCAAAAAAAATGGTTTGCCCTAAGCACTAATCTGTCAGGGACATACTTTGGAAATGTGTGAGCTGGTTTTGAGGCACCATATATCCTGATTTAATCATCCATCCATCATTCCCCCAAGGTCTCTAAGACCTTGACAAGATTTTCCAAAAGTCTTGGGCACTTTCTCCCATAACTCAATTCATATGGTGGGCCTAGGAATTGATAGTTGGATTTTTACTACCTTAGAAAGTGTCCAGCAGAGTGCCATTAATGGTAGCGGTGAGCAAAGAAGACATAGGCGCATGCAGAGAAGGTATAGTGGCAGGTACACCAATAGAGTAGTTACAAGTACATGTGATAGGTGTGTAGGTCCATACAACAATAGGGTTCTCCAATAGAGATTTGGTACAATTCTATACAATAGTGAATGAGGGTGCAACACTGACATTTATTTTGGAGATGAGATAAGATAGGTCTTGTTGCCGCCTAATAGGCACTTGGGGGAACGCGACATAAACCTTCAAGCTGCTTGGTGTGTCCTTGGGGGCAAGTCAAAGTCAAGTGTTGTCCCCTAATTACTCAACTCCTCCGTCTAGGCTACTCCTAGCGAAGCCAAGGGGGTTTGTCCCTATAAAATAAAACCATGGCTTTTACACTACAAAAGGAAAAAGCAATTTCTAGGAGTTAAAAGATTGGATGAACAAAATACTGAAATAAGAGCATCTGTAGATGGATTAAATAAACAACATTGTATTTAAATAACATTCACGGCATATTGGTAGTTTGATTTAAAACCATAAAATTGTATAGTAGACTAGTGCCAAAATGTGTAAATTGTTGCTGTGTTGGGAATGTGTTGCTAATGTCTTGTTGTTATTTTTAAGCTTATTAATGAGTGATTATGGGAGTGGGTTGATTCTTTGTTTGGCCCAACTCTAACTCACTCCTTCGAACTGAGCGTAATGACAACTATACCAAGTGTCCAATGGGGCGAGGCATAACCTGCTTAAAGTAGCCCCCTGACTCCATAGTAAGTTTCACGTAACCTCCCGAGTTCCAGTGACTAAGTTTTTGTTGGATTTCCCTATTAAGCTAGTCACTCAAATTCCTTTATAATTGGCCGACTGATCAAACTAAGTTGCAGCGGTCAAGAGCATATGAGAATTTGAGCTTTGATTAGTTTTAAGAATTTAATTAAATGTGATGTTGCTTAACTAAACTAATCAAGATTTATTACTTGCAAAAGGAAAAAATGGAACTTAATTGTACAACCCGTTAGGACGGATTGTGTGCGCGTGTTGCTTTAATCTAATGCTTAAAAAAGAAACTAAACTAAAGCAAAAAATGATGAAAAAATGCAATCCCACAAAAATGACACAGATCTTGTAAATCTTTGATTCAGAGATCACTAGTCCCTCTGAATCACCCTGGGATTTCAAGCAGTTTGAGTCTCGATATCAATACATGCACATATAAATTTAAACTCAACAACTAGATCTCTTTACCAAACTGAAACATACATGCAATCAGACATAATATACCCTCGAAACCCCAACCGGGGAAAACCAACAATCTGTGGGGCTATCTTCTATCTCGAGCCCAGAGCATATATATATAAATAGACAAGCACAATACAGGATTATCTCAAAGGTAACTCAATCCCTGAACCAGACAGACTCTAGATCTGCATGCATCAGCTGATGCATGCACTGGAAGAGTAAGCCCTAACTGGTAAACTGGATCCGAGTGTCTCTGCAGGTGCCTCTGACTGATCTGCCTCTTTGTATCACATTGCTATGATCTGCTCTCTTTGAAGACTGCCCTCTGAAGAATGCGACTGCCTTCCCCTCTGGATGTTTGATGCTCGTACTGAATCAGATCTTAGCAGATCTGAGCTTTGATTGTCCCTAACCTTCCTTGAATGCTGAGGCAAGGCTATCCTGGAAGTCTCAGACTCTGAATCGGTCAACCGGGCTCCGAATGAGCTCCTCCCTCCTTGGGAATTGTGCCCTCCTCCTCTAAACTAAGTAGAATGCTCTCTGATGGACTGTCTCAGTCCACAGACCTAGTGACTCTGGAGCTGAAGGTCACTGATCCAACTCAGATCTGAGCTTCCTAGCTCCTGCAGCAGCTCCCCTCTCTCTCAGAAAGTTGCCCTGCATGCACAACTGCGCCCTCCTCTCTCCAACACTATCACTCTCTGATCATACAACTGAGCAACCTCATCTGGGGACCCCCTGCCTCTATAAATGATCTCACCGATGAATTAGGTTTACCAAAACCCTAATTCTCGGTGCATGTAAAAGTCACTTTTGCATGCATCCAACGATCGTTGACAGGTCATGCAAAACTCATGTATGCAATGGTTAAATCACCCCAGAAGGTCCACATGCAACCACCACTGGGCTCATGCCATTGCGTAGAGTGTATCTCACCCTCTACTCCATACTGATGCCTATACTGCTAATGTACCTCCATGCAAGGCATCTGAATCATGGAGGACATCTCGAAGTTACCATAATCTAACACTCCCTCTTAACGAGGGAAGTCCTACCACTGATGCCTGGATCCAACAAGGCCCCTGTTGCTGACACTGATCTAACTGATTTGCCTGTCACTACTGCCCTCTGACCTCAACAACCCTGATCAATCTCCATAAGTGTGGCTTCAGAAGATGCCCCCTGATCAACCACTGCTGACTCTGTCACTGCACTCAGACTCAGACTCCCTCTGAATCTCTGCTGCTGTAACCAGTCCTGAAGACCGCTGTCAAGTGGATCCACCGCTCTGTAAGTGAGTCTATGTCCCTTAGATGACTCAACTCTGTAAGTCAACTCCCCCTGTCTCCGAGCTGACTCAGCTCTCTCCTGAGCCAAGTCCCTCTCAACCATCTCATACCAGCTCAATCTCTGACTGGTGCCTGCATGAGCAACATGCTCATCCATCTGGTATGAGCCCGAGGGCTCAATCTCCTCATCACTATCAAGAGCATCTCGCTCATCCATCTGAACTCCAGAATCCCTCCCCTGATCCTCCTCATCATGGTGAGCATCTCGCCCACCCATTTGCTGACTAGACTCACTCCTCCTGGCCTCATCTTTGCTATGAGCATCCCGCTCATCATCCCTCTCTGAATCTGAAGAGGATGTACTCAGCCATCTTGATGTGCTCGTAGTAGGCCGTCCCTGAACCAAGTATTCATCGTCGATCCTGTGACCCAACAAGACTGGGTCTACTCCTCTAGGATAGGTGAATATCTGATCCCGCTGGAACACTACTGAGTAGCCAACAGCTGTCAAAGCTGCCACTGAGAGGATACTCCCTCTCAATCCTGGAACAAAGAGCACTCCTGAAACCTCCAGGAGCTCCCCAATGTCAAGCATAAATCTCACTCTGCCCACCCCAGTAACCAAGTGATCAACTCCCTGCACATCGCGAGCCAACTGCAAGGGTGTGTGCTCTAGGATCAAGAATGCATCATGCACTCCTGTCATGTGACTGCTGAGAGTGCAGTCCACTCTCCAACTCTGATCAACCTGAGCCTTTGGCAGGCTACTATCATGCCCTGACTGTACTGAGGCCAATGAGAACTCCTTCTCAAATCGAGAAGTAAACTCATCAACCTCCTCCGTTGCTGCCACCTGCTCGTCCTTCGGCTTCTTCCCTTTCTTCTTATGCGGAGACTGTCCCACATAATGTCCATAGTCGTTGCAGGCGAAGCATTTGATCTTGCTCAGATCCTTCTTCTATATGCCTCTTTGTTTCCCACCTGTTGCAAGAGCCACATCCTCCTCCTTTGGAGTAGCAAAAGCTGAACCCTGTATGTACCCTCTCCGGATCTCCTCCTGTGTGAAATCGTCCCACAGACGATCCCACTTGGGAAGGTTCTCTCGAGCTATGATAGACTGAACGAACACTGCCCATGGCACAACCACGCCATTCAAGGCCTGTCGAACCATCTCACTATCCTCTACCTTCTCACCCACTGCTCCCAACTCATCCCTCACTTGAGTTATCTTGGTGAGATAGGTAGTCATGCTCTCATCCTTCCCCATCTTGATGCTTCTCAACTTCTCCTTGAGAACCATCTTCCTATTTGCATTGGAGCTCCGGTACATACTAGTCAATGCATCCCACATCTGAAACACATTGTCCTTGGTAGAGACATGTGGGATAACATGATCCTTGATCGCATCAAGAAGGATCCTTTGAGCCTTCACATTCTTCTTATCGTACACTGCTTTGGTAGTGGCATCAGACGGAATTGTAACAGGATTTGTCGTCGGGCTGTTCACAACATCCCATAGTTTACACTCTTTCAGCAAGAGTGTAATACGTGCCCTCCATGCACTATAGTTGGAGGCACCATCCAACCGGTCCTGCACTCTCAAGCTGGTGGCCATACTCTCTCAGCTGAAATACTGTAACTCATAGTGAACTAGAATCTCTCCCGATCACAGATCTTGTAGATCTATCTCAGATCTAACCTCTGTACCCACTGATCTGATAGATCTTACCTCTACAACCTCAGATCTGAACTGTGCTGCTCAGATCTGGTATCTATCTCCATCGATCCACTAGATCTATCTCAGATCTAGTCTCTAACACCACAGATCTATGTGTGACTGCCCACTCTGACCCTTAACAGGGCTCTGATACCATGTAAATCTTTGATTCAGAGATCACTACTCCCTCTGAATCACCCTGAGATCTCAAGCGAGACAATACATGCTCATATAAATATAATCTCAACAGTTAGATCTCTTTACCAAACTGAAACATACATGCAATCAGACATAAACACCAAATATACCCTGGAAACCACAACCGGAGAAAACCAACAATCTGTGGGGCTATCTTCTCTCTCGAGCCCAGATCATATATATAAATAGACAAGTAAACTCAATCCCTGAACTGGACAGACTCTAGATCTGCATGCATCAGGTGCTGCATGCACTGGAAGAGTAAGCCCTAACTGGTAAACTGGATCCGAGTGTCTCTGCAGGTGCCTCTGACTCATATGCCTCTCTACATCACACTGCTCTTATCTGCTCTCTCTGAAGACTGCCCTCTGAAGAATGCGAACTCCACTGCCTACAGAAGTGCGCCCTCCCCTCTGTGTGTCTGATGCTCGTACCGGATTGGATCTCAGCAGATCTGAGCTCTGATCATCCCTAACCTTCCTCGAATGCATAGGCAAGGCTATCCTGGAAGTCTCAGACTCTAAATCGATCAAACGGGCTGCGAATGAGCTCCTCCCTCCTTGGGAATTGTGCCCTCCTCCAAGGGAACACATCCTCCTCTAAACTGAGTAGAATGCGCTCTGATGGATTGTTTCAGTCCACAAACCTGGGTGTCTAGTGACTCGGGAGCTGAAGGTCACTATTCCAACTTAGATCTGACCATCCTAGCTCTTGCAGCAGCTCCTCTCTCTCTCTCTCTCAGAAAGTCGCCCTGCATGCACAACTGCGCCCTCCTCTCTCCAACACTATCACTCTCTGATCATACAACTGAGCAACCTCATCTGGGGACCCCCTGCCTCTATAAATAATCTTACCGATGAATTAGGTTTACAGAAACCCTAATTCTCGGTGCATGCAAAAGTCACTTTTGCATGCATCCAACCATTGCTGATAGGTCATGCAAAACTCATGCATGCAAAGGTCAAATCACCCCAGAAGGTCCGCATGCGGCCACCACTGGGCTCATGCCACTGAGTAGAGTGTATCTCACCCTCTACTCCATACTGATGCCTATACTGCTAATGTACCTCCATGCAAGGCATCTGAATCATGGAGGACATCCCGAAGTTACCATAATCTAACAGATCTCCCCTGGGGGGATGGGGTGCAGGCGTTGGATAGCCTGCTTGCTCTTCTTTTATTTTCTTATTGTAAGCCATTTGATCCTTTATAATTTAGGATCAAATGGCTTACAAGTTTGCACAAAAACAAATCTAGACATAAAAGAGACAAAAAAAATCTAGACATAAAAAAAATCCAGAACACTTTTGGTTGCTTGATAAGGCGAAAATTCGCCATAATAACTCTCTAATAAATCGTCAAAACCTGTAAACCAGCAAGCAAACATCAACCAAAAATGCCCAAAAACACTTTGAAAGTGTCTTGGGCCTTGCCAAAAAGGTTAAACAAAATCTAAATTAGAAAAGCTAATAAAAGATGCAAAAAACTTAACTACTATGGCAAGCTAGAAAGCTTGTCTCGCTAGGGTCTTTGGTTGACCTCTTCAGAGATGGCAAACCGATTAAAAAAACACTCAAATGCTAGATCTAACTTTAAATCTCATTAAGGAAAAAAAACCTGTTACTTGAGCTAATTAGATCTTCAGCTTTAAATTGCAAAAGAAAGAGATTAACTACTAATGCTAGAAATGAGATTAAAACTTTTATAACATGCTAACATTAGAAAAACAAATCTAGATCTACTTATTTAGATTTTCAAATAATGATCTAGAATGCTATCAAACCAGTAACCAAGAAATATTTAGAAAAGTTGAACGAAAAGATGAGAAGCCCGAGTTTGAGCAAGAAATTGTTAAGCGAATGGAGCCTGCTTGAATGTTGGAACAAGAGCGACTAAGGTTCCTTTGAAGTGGCAGTGCTAACATGCTTGCCTCGTCTTTGAGCTCCGGTTACCTGCAACAATTTACACATTTCGGCACTGGTCTACTATACAATTTTATGGTTTTAAATCAATCTACCAATATGTCGTGAATGCTATTTAAATACAATGTTGTTGATTTAATTCATCTGCAGATGCTCTTATTTCAGTATTTTGTTCATCCAGTCTTTTAACTCCTAGAAATTGATTTTTCTTTTTGTAGTGTAAAAGCCATAGTTTTATTTTGCATCATAAACTATGAGTAATCAGGTGACAGCACTTGACACTGACTTGCCCCCAAGGACACACCAAGCATCTTGAAGGTTTCGGCCGCATTCCGCCCAAGTGTGTCTCTAACCTAAAAACCTAAAATCCAAAAACCAAAAAATTAAGAGATAGGTCTCTAACCTAAAACCTAAAAACCAAAAACCAAGAAGAGCTACCCCAAAGATGGAGAGCTGATCCATAAGAGAGATGTACAAAGAGATTCGATATAGAAGAAAAATTTACAAGAGGAGTGGATCTGGAATCTGTGGTACAAAAATGGTGAGAGAGATACTTCTAGTTTTTAGTAGTCCAAGTTTCGTAGCTTGCCAATAAATTATAGGAGACACTGAAAAGCGTGATGGGCCGCCACAACACCAACCCCTAATTGAATCTCTTGCTACAAGAGCAGACAACTCATTCGGAGTCGGTTGTGTTTAAGGAGTGCAAGTGGGCCTAGGGTTCCTATTTGTGTTTTAACACAATTTGATCATCCATTCATTCTTTACAAGTGATTTAGGCTAAGGGCTCTATAAAGCATTGCACTCTCATGTTCTTGTTTTGATCTATCTTGTGCTTGGGTTATTTCACTCTCTAGCACACTTGTTCTAGAGTTAATTTCTCTCTCTAGGGCTGCACCTCTGTTATAATAATAATAATAATAATAATATATCCCTTCACCTCATGACCAGTCAATACGTATAAATATACCATCATGATCTGCCTTGAAAAAGTCCTCCATAATTGTAATCTAACCATGTTCATCATTTTACATGGTAGAGTGCCCTCTTTGTGTGATATCATTGCATTCATGTTTATAGTCAATAGTTGAACTAGCTGTCGGAAATAAGAAATATGTGACTGCAATTCTATTGATTTCTTTTGTTGATTTTCCGAATTACATGAATTTCAAATCCATTGATTTTTGGTTAAGAGTTACAACTGTTATCCTATCTATGTCATGTTTCTTTTTTGCTTTTTATATAGCTGTTGCTGCTATTGTTATCATTGTGGAATCTATTGCTGTTATTGCTGAATTTGCTGCCATTACTGTAGAATATACCTCTGTTATAACTAAATTTGCTCCCATTATTATATTAATCTATTTCAACAATGATATTAGTTCATTGTTAGCAAATTTTTAAGTATAGAATGTTTTAGGTTCATAGCATTGTGTAATTTCATTTCATCTTTAGTTTCCCTACCTATTATTAGATTCATCGTCGTCATCATTGTTTACTCACAAATTCACGTGGTTGTAAGAACTTCCACATAGTAAGAGGACCAAGAATGTATCGCCCTACGCCTCATGATGGTTTGCCTCCGGAAGAATACTCCTAAAGCCATACACCTTACTAATTGTACGCTCATTGTTTCTTACTCCCATAGATAACTCTAATCACAAGAGCCCTTGTGAACCAATATCCAATAGTAGGTTGGCCAAGTAGTTGGTCTTCTTTTTCTATCTCAATTTCATTTTATTTAAAGTTGCACGATAGCCTTTGTTCATTGAGATGTGTCGATCTCTAGTTGAAAAGGCCCCAACCAGGTATGTGCCTACCAGTTCATAGAAGCATAAAACCACATTTTTGTTGATTTTTCTTAGCAGTTAGATGTTTTTAACTTTTTAAAACTTTTCTATCACATAAACATATACTGCATGCATAAAAGGACAACTGAGAGAAACACATCCCACATTAGACACAATGTTTACACCGGGAAAACCCCCTCACGGGACAAATCCAACAACTTCTCTAGATAAGATTCTTCAACAAGATACAATGTCAAATCTAGTGCCGACACTAGTTACAAAAACAAAATAATGATATACAAGAGAGATACAGAATGACCTCTGAGTAGGTGCACCCTTCTGAGAACAAAGAGAGGGAGAGATAGTAAGATAGCCCCAAAGATTATGCTTTTTGTGTTCCTCACTTGTCCTCCTAGAGAAGTGCGCAGCACTTGAGAGAGAGAGATGTGCTTGCTTGATGATAAAATGAAGTGTGGAAACACTTTATTTATATTCTTCTTTTCACTAGAAATTTCCACAGTTAGGTTGGCTTGACTTGTCATTTTGCCTTCTAGGGTCAATTTACCCATTTTATTGTTGATTTTTGAGCAACATCGACAGCCATTCTTTGGGAGAATGGATGCACCTGGTTAGTTACTAGGAACATGATTTAGTCTGGGATTATTACCAAGATGTTGACTTTGGTCAACGAGATTTAGTCTGGGATCGAGGCACTTGGTCTGTTACCAAGATGTCTACTATGGTCAACTAGATTTAGTCTGGGACTGAGGCACTTGGTCTGTTACCAAGATGTTGACTTTGGTCAACTAGTTAAGTCTGGGACTGAGGTGCTTGGTATGTTACCAAGATGTTGACTTTGGTGAACTTTATTCAGCCTGGGGTTGAGACAACTGGTCAGTTTCCAGGCCAACACAAGAAGCCCTAGACCGGGTCTAGGAAGTTGATGTGTAATGAATGTACTTCTCTCTGTGGTCATTGGGCTATGAGACCTCCTCAAGGGACTGGCCACCCCTTGTTGGAATAACTAGCATTAGACCTTGGTGTTAGTGGGGAGAACAAGACAAACGAAGAATAATCTTCCTTGTATATGATGATGTACTTTGAGTTGGCACGTGTGGACCATGGAGACCAAGAGAAGGGTTAAGAAGTTACCTAAAGATGACTTGCTTAAGAAGGTTTGGTCATACAGCCGTAACGAAGTGTGAAAAGCCCAACATAATATTATAAGGACCCTAACTAAAGTATTTAATTTTATTTTTGGTTAGTGGTTTCCTTGTCTTATGGAATTTACCGCTTGGATTACTCAATGGTGAAATATAAATATGGAACCCTCTCAAGTGATCAACACACACATTTCTTCCATCATCATATCTGTCCAAAAGGAATTCATGTGGGGTTCTTGAACCGTTTCTTGTCTCATTCTTTTCAACGTTGAAGATTTGGTTCAGTATGAAGGTCAACGCAGACCATAGTGGAAAAAATCGGCGAAAAATCGACGATGTCCCGAAAAATCGACGATGTCCCGAAAAATCGTGATTTTTTCTGGGTGTCGATTTTTCGGTCCGAAAAAATTGCGATTTTTCAAAAAATTGGACCCTCGAAAAAATCGGCGAAGATCGGGAAAAATCGATAAATAAGGGAAAAAATCGGTAAGCAAATTTTGACCCGATTAGAGTACAATTTTTGCATTTTTTAATGCTTTCCGTGGTTTGACGATTTTTTCGCCAATGTTGCCGAGAAGATGTTTTTTGGACCCTCGCCGATTTTTTGCCGATGCCAATTTTTTCCACTATGACGCAGGTAGTCGCAGGTGTCTGATCTAAGCACAAGAAGGTAGCTGCAAGTGTCTAAGGCCCTAGTGGGCTCCGAATTGTTCATAGGAGGGCAGTTGTAGGTTGGATAAGCCCCAAGAGGGATCAGATCAGGCTGACGACAAGGCATAGAGGCTGATGCAGGCCCTAAGGAGGCTGACACAGGCCATATCATGGTGATGCAGGCCCTAAGGAGGCTGACACAAGACATATCAGGTAGACAATAGGACTTAAGCAGGCCATAGAGGTTGACGACAGAGCATGTAAGGGTGGTGTAGGCCCTAAAAGGGCTGACACAGGTTTGAGAAGCTCTGAGAGGGCTCGGTGCTGGTGACGCTGGGAAAGCGCAGCCCCTTTAGGGCTTAGATCAGGTGACCACAGGCAGGATAAGCCTCTTGAGGGCTTGGATCAGGTCAGTGAGGGTTGACGTCATAAATTGAAGGTCTGCAATTTAGTACCCTGACAACATATCAGTTAGATCCATCATTGGAGGGCTTTAGGGTTGAAGTTTGGGTTGTTCTTCAAGCGTTTCATCTTCAATTTTCTCTTGGTATGTATGCCCTAGAGGCAGATCTATCTTTGATGGAAAAGTCTACTCTATAACTATGCTCATGTAATCAAAATCATCTCATCTAAAGTAAGATTATTCTTTGCTGGGGTTTTATTCCTTAAGAGGCTTGGGAACCGTTTTTGTTCATCACTTAAAAGGAGACATTTCAGGGCATGTCTTTCACGATTAGGTGTTGAATTCTGAAGTATGGCATTGGAGTGAAAGGAGCATTGGAGTATAAAGTAATAAGCACTTTATTCTATTGAAGTTATAAGAAACTTGTTTCCTGACAATCCAAGGGAAGCTAGTACCGCAAGAGCCATGGCACCTTGGTTGACTTATCTTTATAAGTCATTGACTATTACTATTGTCGATGGAGCTCTTTATGATCTACTGGATAAGGCCATGAAAAACCTTCCTATGTTTTAGGTAAAAATACAATCACGTCGAAGGCTCATTTGAAGGAATTCACTAGAACGCACACTATGTTGAAGGTTCAACATGTTCTTGTTTTAAAGTTGTTTACAGTCTTGTCATTAGAAGGTGATGCACTTGTTTGGTTTCTAAATCTTAATGATGACAACATTAGCACATGGGTAAATGTGGAGATGTTTTCCTTGAGTGATGCAAAGAGAAGGATACCAAATTCTTATCAGCTACTTCGAATGAGATCAAAAGAAGGGAAAACGAGACAATTGAAGAATTCAATGTAAGGTTTAGTAAGATTGTTCAAAATCTTCACAAAGAAATCAAACCCCCAAGTACAACCATCCTTATCCATTACATATATGCCTTCCATTACATAGAAGAAGAACATGTTGGTCAGGTACTAATTCCCCAAATACTTTGAAATAGGTGGAACCAGTCCACCAATTGATCAACCGATATTCTCTGTTCCATCAATGTCGGGATTCTTTTGCAACTATATGTCTATGTGCAAATCAGGATGTCTTTGGCAGCCATGCTCCTACAAATTTCAATAGCATCCTTAAATAATTGTTTTCTTTGCTCTGCATACAGTCTAGGTGCTCCAAGACCTGTCTTCTTAATTTCAACTGGTTCATGATCATTAATATATGCTTAGGTCCTGAACCTCCTTTGATGATTGCAATTGTTTTATCATGCATGGACGGCTTAGTATGATGCCTTGGAGTCCAGATTGGTAGATCTTTGCTTCATGTGATGGTGACATGGATAATTTCCGATCTCATTTGATATGGATGGAGCTCTCTGACCCCTCAGCAGTTCTGCTGGCATGTAAGATCCTCATACAACAATCAAAATGAGTCCTGGGCACATTCCTTGATGACCTGGGTATATGTTGAGCCCTATTTGACCCCCTAGTCATCAGTGATCTGATTCTGGGCTAAATTTGTGGACAAACCTGTGTGTCAAAAGACAATTTTAGGCAATCTGAGCACTTTTGTGGACTAGATCAGCAGGAAGTACCATTTCTTCTTAAATCCTGGGCACTTTTCTACCCTTAATCAACATTAGACTTTGTTGTTGTTTACTAGTTATTATAGATAACAATGCGGTCCATGCATCTTTCAATAGCTTCCAAATTCGTACCATTTTCCTTTGTACATTGCCCAATTATGAAGTGAGCATTTGAAATTTCTGATCATTGGCACCTAGGATATTGATAATCTGCATTCTGAAGGGTAATGTTGCTAAGTGGAAAAAGAAAGAGGGAGATAAAGTTTCAACTGGGGATGTACTTTGTGAAATTGAGACTGTAGGCATCCTTCACTACTTTTTTTATGTTCTATCTTCTTTCAAAGAAACTCCAAAGGTCAACTAATTTCCTTTACTACTTTTTTTATGTTCTATCTTCTTTCAAAGAAACTCCAAAGGTCAACTAATTTCCTTTCCTTGCTTATTTGGTAATGTTGCTGAAGAATGCTGATTGTTAAGAAATGGTTTTAGGATAAAGCAATTGTCGATATGGAGAGTATGGAGGATGGCTATTTGGCAGAAAATGTCCATGGTGACGGATCAAAGGAAATTAAAGTTGGGGAGGTACACTCACAATCATTAAGAAATCTCTTTCTCAGTCTACAGTTGCAATTGTTATATTGAATTCTTTACTTGGGTTTAGAGTTGGCAAAGGAGTTCTAATTGTTACATCAATGTGTGAATGTGCTGGTGCATCTAGATATTTTAACAGTTTGTGTATAGTGAACTGGTAGGGTTTATTCAAAATCTGGAAGGTTTTTTTGTACTGGTTTTGAATCAGGTTATAGCAATTATGGTGGAAGATGAGGATGACATTGCAAAATTGAGGGACTACACACCCTCGGGGCAGGGAGCTACCATTGACAAGAATCCTTCAAAGGAAGCTTCTCCTCCACCACCTCCACTAAAAGAAGAGACTCCAAGCCCTGTTGTAACTCCTAAAACAGAGAAGAGTGCAACATCTCTTGAAACAGAAGATCGCATTTTTGCTAGCCTTATTGCAAGAAAGATGGCAGAAGATCATAAGGTCAGTTTCGTACTTGTCATAGGCATTCTGCTAGTGATTGTACTTCTATCATAGAAATAAGTACTTGGTATTTCAATAATACTTTTATCATTTTATGGCTATCTGACTTATCTTGTTTGTGCGGCCGTGGGTCCACACTATTTGTTGCTATTTTCCAGGTTCTAATTTCAAGCATAAAAGGTACTGGCCCCAATGGACGCATTGTGAAGGCTAATATAGAGGATTATTTAGGTGAGTCTTTCTATTTCTGTTGTTGTTAATAGTAATACATAAGGGTTTTCATATGGTGCTCACTGGTAAACCCAGGCAGTTGACAGTAGCTATCAGAACGTCCATTTAAATTGTTATCCTTTCTTTGTTTTGATGATTTTCTATTTAGTCTAAGAAATCCCATCAATATATTCATTCCAGACTCTTTTTGACATTGCTACTGGCAAAAAGTAGAATACAGTAGTTGCAATATACAACATATTTACAAGCATTTGCTAGGTACTTCTCCCAACAATGTTTAATCTCAGGAAGTTCAGTGGGCCTATTACTGGTTTTACTTGATCGTTCCGTTGAAACTTACTGAGAACACCCTGTGCTGTGCTCTTTATGGAACCCACCTTAAGATATCCATAGTTTAAATTCCTTTAGATAGACTGTACAAGTGACTAGGAATATGTTTAAACTCGAAGGCATATATTTTAGAAGATAATCCTGCAATTGATTGTGTTTCACTTCCGAAACCACTAAATACAGGAAAGCAATCCAGCCTCTATTACAAAAGTGAGCAATGTATGGTCAGAGCTTCAATTGAAATGCACAAAGCCTATTGAACTCTCCCCTAAACCTCCGGTTTCAATCGCAGCCTCTGGACTGCTTGGATGATGAGATGAGGGCTTCCTGTTGGCAATCCGGGTGGGGTGGAAGTATAAGATGCAGAGTGCCTCCTATAATTCAATCATAGAATAACATCAAGTGGAGGTGTAAGATGAAAGGTCAGACCCCACAGCTATCATAGAATAACATCAAGTGTAATGTTGGAAGTGTAGGGTTCTCAATGAAATATGAAATGATGGAAATGCACACTTCTTTAGAAAATTCTAGTGCTAGAAATGCACATTCTTGTAGAAATGCACGTTCAGAGCATGTTCCTCGCCAACTGTGGGAAACATGCAATTTTGAGCAGTTAAATGAATCTGAACAACACTCCATTCGTCACTTACCAGAGGAGAAAGGGTAGGACAAAGAAAGAGGACTCAGCTCTAGAGTATGGACACATGTAAGAAAACTGAGTACGATGATAAGATTGCATTCCACCGCCTCATACATGTTTTGAATGGTCTGGCTGTATGCCAAAAGGAGTTTCTGAGTGCAATACACAAGTTACATGAAAAACCAGTAGTATCCACCCATGAGGCAACTATCATGGGTCCACACTAGTTTGAATGTACTAGATCCAAGATACCATCAAATACCATCACAATCTACACGGAGGAGTATTGGAAGTCCTGTCACCATTGTCCTCAATGATGGAAGAGCTCTATAGTGTTGATGAGCAAGTCTTCTGTGCCACAACTCACCCAAACTGGTAGAATCATGTGCCAGTGCTTGAATTGGTTGTGTAGTCAGCTTGTATAAGCTCTCCTCTCGAACACCAATCATATGAGTTGAATCCATACTAGAGTTATTGTGCCATGCATGAACCTTCCATCAGAGAGTGCAACTTTGTAACATTTGTTCTCCAAGGCTGATATGGATACAAGGTTCCTTTACATCCTAGGTACAAACAACACATCGCTCAAGTGTAGAGTATCGCTAGAATCTAACTGGAGGTAGGTATCCCCAGATTCCTTCAAAGTATATCTAACATCATCCCCAAGTACAACTCATAGGTGGGACTCTTTCTCTACCAAGTCTGTAAGGTTTTCTTTATAACATGTCATATATCTAGATGCACCACAATCTATTAACCAAGTATCACTAGTGGTAGGAACTGTACCTGAGAGAGCGGAGATAAAGAAAAACTCTGTTCGATCATAATTCCTTGACTTCTTGTGTGGAGTGTCTTCATCAACATCAGTAGTTGAAACTTGGTGTTTTCTCTTCTTTCAACCATGACATTGTCTGATATAGTGACCGTACTTCTGACATCTGAAGCACTAGATATGCGAAAGATCCTTCTTCTTCTTTTGTTATGATATAGGGCTTGATCTCCCAGCTTCGTCTTCCCTGCCATGAAACTTTCCATGCTTACCTTTTCCTTTCTTAGCATGAGCTGCAAGGACTTGGCTTTCTTCATGTTGAGTGCCATGCAATCTGCCTCTAGCCTAAGTTCCCTTGCAATCACCCTACTCATATATGCCCTGGTATTCCAGAGGTGCAGAGAGTGTGGTCCAAGTCTCAAGGATCCATGGTTTCCCGACAACCCATGGTTTTTGTATCCAAACAGCTTCCTGACCTGCAACACATACCGCAATATACTCAGCTTCTGCACCTCTGAGTGCCACTGAGGTCTGCTTCCTGCTACACCAAGAAATCACTGCAGATACGAAGATGAAGCAACACCCGGAGGTGCTCTTCCTGTCTACATCACTTCCTTTTAGACCATTTGGGTGTTGAATAATTTAAATAGATTTCCCACCATATGGCACTTCTCTCACTGTGATTTTTGTTGATTGTAAGTGTCATATGGTTTCGTGGACATCCCATTTGCAGGGAGCTAATGCAATTGTTTACCGTATTTGGGTTATTATTCTTGTAGTTCAGACATTTATATCAATAAAAAAGTAAGTTTTCTGGGCATATTTGTTAATTCTCCTTGTATTTTATATCTTTCTGTAGCTTTTTTACTTTTAGTTTTAAAAGCTTGTCAATTTCATGCACTTTACTTTCATTATGATGTACATATCATCCTTAGTTTTCCATTGTATATAATGTACAACTGTGAGTTAGTTTATTTTGCTTACATGTTTTGCTTTGTTGATACATTTCACTTTAGTAATTTATTAGTTTTGTAGCTGAGTTTTAACTTCTGTTTTAGGTAATGTTGTCCTATTATTTGTTTATGCTCATTTTATCTAGCATATTCATTTTATTTAGGCATACTTCTACATTTTACAAAAAATTAATAGCTATAGGATTTATTTATAATCCAGAACAACAGATTTTATTCCCATTTAAAACATAAATTTCACATTAAATAAGACTTGAATAATCACCGACATAAATAAACACCCTTAAGGTGGAAAGGCTCCACAGACTCAGCTAACAAATTAACCTAATTTTTAAATAGTTGATTTTAGGGTTTAAAATAGTAACTCAGTTTTCCATCCCCATTTTTACCTCACGGCCAACCCTACGGGAGTGTTTTGCATGTTGTAGGAACTGTCTAGGAAATTTGATGCACCACTATCTATTAACCAAGTATCACTTGTGGTAGGAACTGTACCTGAGAGAGCGTAGATAAAGAAGAACTCTGTTCGATCATCATTCCTCGACTTCTTGCGTGGATCGCTCGCTAATACTCTTAATGAATGGTTCCCAGGAAGAGGGGAAACCATTGAGAGTCATCATGACAAGTTCGCTGTCTTCAAGCAAATTGCTTAGTGCTTTGATGAATCCTATCTTTCAGAGTAGGACGAAGTTCGTTATTCTCTTTAGAATTTCTTTGAATATGTTCACAAGTAGCGTGCAGCCCAAATTCTTCATAAATAGGTTCCTTTTCTTCTCCAAAGTTGCTGTAACAATTCTATTCTTCAATTAGCACTTGAGAAGCTTTTTGGTTTTCCATAGGCTCATTATAAAAATCAGTCCTCCTATGTTTGACTTCTGCTTTATTCTTATTGAGTGCAAATGATCTTTCCCCAAATTGTTGAACTGGTTCTTAAAATAGACTGTAAAGCACCCTGCTTGTATGGGCGGATTTTTTTGTTTGGTTTTGCTTGTTGTTTGGGTGTGTTAGGTCCCGGATCTTGTCTCATACATTCAACAATAGCTTTTTGCAATACATGAAATGGATTTATAATGCATTCGGCACTTCAAAAAACCAGAATATCTCATGGAAATACAGAGATTACATTCGCTGCAATTAATATGGAATTTATAGCAGCAGCACTAAAGTGTATATTAAGTCAAACAAATTTGAGTTTTAACGGGGATTCCTGACCTGTAGGTAACAACAAGAGCTTGCAACACCCTAGAGGCCGTATCGACCTTCTTTTGATATCCGGAAATGTTGAGAATGACCACAATTAGCAAGCTGATCTCAAGAAGTGTGTCAAACAACCAAATATCAACTTAACCTACTCGAAATGGCCACTGAAATGAATTAAAGGTGTTCAAAATCTTCGTAATTCATTAGAGTCGACATGTCTCTTTTTATAGCTTAATTCAAAAGGCATCAGGTACTTCACAAAATTCAAATTTTTTAACAGGCACAAAACACATCGTCTTCTTCACACGATTCAATCTGTTGAATAGGGCATGAAAGGCATCACCTTCTCGCTCTTTGACACCCGATTTTATGTGATGGTTTTTTCTCAGCAGGCCGTTTAGTTGATATCGACTCACTACTAGACTTTCACAATGTCATGTAAGAGCCGTGCTCAGGGAAAATGAAGATGAGCTTACAGAGTTGGTTTGTTAAATCCCTGATGGTTGAATCTTTTGAAACCGTCAATCCTTTTAATGCACCCAAACTTTGGTCTTCTTGAGTTTATAAAAAGGACTAGGATTCTTCCCAAACTTTGATCTTTATAATAGGCGAAACTTAATGTAACACGCCAGAAAGGCATTGGTGCCCGGGGAAAATTCGATATTTTTAACTAGGTTGAAAGGCATGTTGTTCTCCACAAAATGTAAACTTACAAATAGGTTGGGAAGGAATTTGATTACGACTCTTTAAGGCCACTGAAGCCTTTAAAAAATGTAAGTATTTTTAACTTGCTTGAAAGGCATCAAACCCTTCAAAAAATTCAATCTTTTTCACTAGCATCAAAGGCATTGTGTTTGTCACATACTTGATGCTTTTAACAGGCATGGAGACATCATCTTGTTCAAAAAATTCAATCTTCCTACTTTCGTAAAAGGAATCATGTTATTGAACCAATTGAATCCTTTTAAAATGCTTAAAATGCATCGAGGCCTTCTTAAGATTTGATCTTTCGAACATGGTTGAAGGGCGTTAAATCTTTAAATGCATAATGTCCTTCCCAAAATTGGAAATCTTTAGCAATCCAAAAAGTGATACTGTTCTTGACAAAGGTCTCTGTATTTGACAGGTCCGAAAGACATTGTGTTCTCCACAAAATTTAACCTTTTTAAAAGGCATGGAAGATTTCCTTTTCTTTGAAACATTCAATCAGTTGATGTGCAAGAAACATGTTCTTTGATGAATTCCATCTTGTTAACATGCTACTCTAAAAGCGTCGAGGCCTTCGTAAAACTGGAGCTTTTAAACCTTTCCCGAAGGGCATTGTGTCTTTCAAAACTTTCATCATTTCATCAACAAAGAAAGTCATCATGTTCTTTGCAAATTTCTATCTATTTGACACCTTGGAAACACATGATGTTGTCTATAGAATTGATTATTTTTAATATATATGAATTTTTTCGTCTTGTTAGAAGAATTCAATATTTTGATGTGCTTTAAAGGCATCATGCATAACGTTTTCCACTAAATTCCATCTTTTTAACATGCTCAAAAGGCATTAAGGACTTCGTAAAATTTGATCTTTTTGAGTTGTCTAAAAGAAACCAAATCTTTCTCAAATTCTGATCAATATCCATGAATTTTTTCGTCTTTTTAAAAGAATTCCATATTTTGACATGCTTTAAAGGCATCATGCATCATGTTCTCCACTAAATTCCGTCTTTTTAACATGCTCAAACGGCATTAAGGACTTCGTAAAATTTGATTTTTTTGAGTTGACTAAATGACACCAAATCTGTCCCAAATTTTGATCCTTTTGACATAACCAAACTTTGATATGGCATCATGTTAATCTGAAAACTTGACCTTTCTAAAAACCAAGAAAGCCATTGTGATTTCCACCAAATCCAATCTAATTTACAGGCCAAGAAGGGATCCCGTTCTTCATAAAAAATTCCATTTTTTAACACACCCTAAATCCATCAAGCCTTCTAAAAGCATAATCTTTTTTATCTAGCCTGAGAGGCATCGAAGCGTCTGCAAAATTTGATTCTTTCAACTTGCTTGAAAGGGATTCTGTTCTTGACAAAATATAATCTATTTAACTGTCACAAATTGCATCGTCTTCTGGAAAAAAATTAAAAATTCATTGTTTTGATGTAACGGGAAGGTATCATGTTCTAATTTAGATGCCCATAATGTTAACGAAATTGTAACTTCGAAAGATATTCATGTGTATTTTATATTGTATTTATTAGTACCTCCGAAGGAGATGTTTATTCCTTCGGTCGGAGATTTCATTATTATATTTGGTCATGTAAAGTCATTGTAAGTCGGGGCAATAGACCCCAGAGTCAGATTGTATTAGGGTTAATAGAGTCTTCTAGAGAAGTCGGCCTAGTCAGGTACAACTGGGGTCGACCTAGTAAGTGAAAAGGTCAAGCGAAAGTAAAGTATAAATAAAGAGCTAGGCTCTCTCATTTATTCATTCACACACTCACTCAAGTTCGCATTAGTGAGAGAGAAGCTGCTGAAGACCATCTCTATTTTTGGTTTTACTTTTGTGACATTGTATTGGTGATCATTCTATCTCTGAGGAAGTTGCGGGGTTTTCTCCTTTATGGTTTCCCCGAGGAGAAGTCGGCCTAGTCAGGTACAACTGGGGTCGACCTAGTAAGTGAAAAGGTCAAGCGAAAGTAAAGTATAAATAAAGAGCTAGGCTCTCTCATTTATTCATTCACACACTCACTCAAGTTCGCATTAGTGAGAGAGAAGCTGCTGAAGACCATCTCTATTTTTGGTTTTACTTTTGTGACATTGTATTGGTGATCATTCTATCTCTGAGGAAGTTGCGGGGTTTTCTCCTTTATGGTTTCCCCGAGGAAATTCTTTGTGTCTATTGTGTTATGCTGTGCATCTTATTCTCTCAGATAAGATCCTAGATAATATTGATTAAAAATGTAGAAAATCTAACATGGTATCAGAGCTAATCTGAAAAGAAGACATTGTGCAGCTGCGGGAAGCTATGGTTTCCATTTCCGGAAACTAGTCATCTTGGCATTTTTGCTATAAATCACTTTTGGCGAAGTTTCAGGATTTGAAACTTGGACAGGCCGAATATTAAATATTCATGTACCTTGTGTGGGAGTTTCAGCCTTAGATTCGCTGTACTTTTGTGAAAATGCTCACAGTAGATCCAAAGAGATGATGTAAACCTCACAATGAAAGAATTTAGGAATAACAGAAGAAGAATAGAGCAGAAGAACATAGATCCAAAGGAGCTCAGATAGAGGCAGAATAATTACACATGTTACATTAATCTGAATACTAAAACTGTAAATATACAATGCTCAGGATTCGAATACACTAGGTGTGATTCGAATTAGCCTGCATGGATAGATCCATAATCAGTGGAGTGTCATCAAGGCATAACTAGGAGTCCAACTCATCATCAGTGAAGTCATCAATGCACAAGTAATAGTCAACCAGGAGTCAAACTGAGTCTAACTGAGTGTGGTAGGTGTAACTGGCACATGGAAGCACTAATGTAGTGAAGGAGGCTCAGTGGAGGGCGTTCATGGAGCTAACTGGAGTCAGAATAGGCTATCTAGTCACACTGGAGGTCCAACGGAGTGATAAGATCAGTTAAGAGTGAGTAAAGCCTAAAATCAGGGAGAGAACTCAGTTAACTGAACATAACTGGACTGGCAGGTGAAGAAGTGTGCCTCTCTCATACAGTAGGTGAAGGGAGGATGCACTAGGTACTAGGAGGGCCAAAACTGATCAGGAGGAAGCTCCCGAGGTTAGCTAACTGAGGGCTAGGTGTTGGGACTGATGAATGGGATGCATGCAAAATGCATGCGAACCCTAGATTGCATGCAAAACCTAAAAGTGCATGCAAACCCTAAAAGACTGAAAATGAAAATGACTGAAAAGCTAGTAGGACTAGGATGGAGTATAGGAATATCCTAACAACTTTAGGAGATATGATCCATGCAAATTAGGGTTTCAGCCTCCTCCAGAATTCAGTTTTAAAAAGGTGACCTAGGGAGAAATGCTATATCTCGAGCTGTGAAGATCCAAATCGAATTTCGTAAGCTGTTCCAAAATTTTTTCTCGGGTGTGGGTTTCAGAACCCGAAGATGAAACAGTGACACATGGCATTCCGTACCAATGTTATCAGAACTGGACTGGTGGTCGAACCAGCCGACACCAGGACCCGGAACCGGACCGAAACCGAGAAAAAACTCGGATCAAAAAACCGGTTGAGCAAAAATACATAAAATATTCATATTTTCAGAAAATAAATATATATTCATGTGCGTCCATGTGAATTCAATCCATTATACACAAATATGCAAAGTTTCTCATGTATATAACTAGTTAGATTAAATTAAAATAGTTACATTACAATACAAAGTTAAAATATTAAAGTTAGTAAAATAGTCACAAATCAAAATATTAAAGTTCGTAAAATAGTCACAAATTACAATACAATGTTAAAAGTTAGTAAAATACTAAAAATTAAAATAGTTACATTATTATGTATTACATTATTACATTATTATTAAGTATTAACTATACTTTGTAAAAACGGGAAAATCGTGATAACATTACGTATTACATTATTAATAATCCTAATAGACTAGCATCTAATTTGTTAATAATACACTTACCACTTTGATTAGATATCCTAGCATCTAATTTATTATTACGTATTAACTATACACTGTAAAATACTAAAAATCGAAAATCGTGATAGCCGGAGCCCGTGAATCTGAAATTCGAATCCTGAAAAAAAAGAAAACCGTGAATCTGAAATTTGAATCAGGTCGTCATTTGGATGTCATAGCCCCAATCCCCAACATATTTCGAGTTGACCTCGCAGCCACTAGCCTGTAGTATAAAATTTAAATCCGGCTGAGATACTTACGGTAAGATGGAGATACTTTGGCTGTGCCACGGCCCACGAAAAGCTCCAAACATTGACTGTGCCACGGCTGAGCAGATTCGGCTGTTCCACATGATGAGCAACTCCAAGCTCAGACTCCCGAACGCCTTGCTGCTGTAGCCCGTGACTCCGTAATTCGCACCATTGAACCCAGAAAAATCCAAACGATCTCCAAACGAATTGTGATTGCAATGGAGGGTATCCCCATATGTCATTATATAGCGATGAAATGGTAATTACGTTGGCAAATGTGGTCGATGTTGCCAGTTTTTTCTTATTTTTTAATTAAAAAAAAATTAGAACGTGGGTTTTTTGCCCCATAAAATTTTAGAACGTGGGTTTTTGCCCCTTAAAAAAACTGTATGGAACCGGTGGGTTCCGTACGGAACCCGACCGGTTTGAAAAGCTAGCCGGTTCCATACAGAACCTGGCGGTTCCTCGTGGAAACCGGCCGGTTCAGAATCGAACCGGTCAAAAACGGGTTTGAACAAGCGGTTGGACCGGTTGAGCCTTGGAACCAGTTGGACCGGTCGGTTTAATCGGAACCAGGCCGGTTTTTATAACATTGTTCCGTGCAAGTTTGCTATACTGAAAAAGTCCATAAACAGGTCATCATGGGAAACTTAGCATAAGTTCCTCTAACCTGTGGGGTTGGATAAAGGACAGAGCAGACTATCACAGGATGAAGTTTCAGACCTTGAGGAGCAGAAATTTCGGAGATATATCAGAATTATGACTCGACAAATCTATAGTAAAAATTGAAGAAACTAGGGCATCGAGTTTTTGGGGCTTCTCTTCATCAATTTGGAAAAAGGAGTACATTGTGATTGGACTACTCTCCTTGAGGAGGCGCATCTTCCTCTCCAATCAGAAGTTCAAGATTCCAACTTTGAAAAATTAGGGTTTCTCTAACAAACCCTAGGTCAGCCATCTCCAGAACTAGTTTCGGCAAACTAAAGTGGTAAGACCTAAAAGCTTTGCTATTTCCATTTGAAGTTCTCATTAAATATGTCTCACCACACCAAGCTTGAGGATAAGCTTGAAGGAGTTGATAACTTCCCAGCATGGAAGTATAGGATTGCTCTGGTCGTGGAAGAAAATGATTTGGACAAGTATGTGAATGAAAAGGTTCCAGCACCAGAGGGAGATGAGGCTAAAGCCATCCACAAGAACTTGGTTAAGGCCAAGAGAGTCATTGCAGATTCTATTAAGGATCATCTCATCCCACATGTGTCATCCTTGAAGACACCTAAAGAGATGCTTGATGCCTTGACCAAGCATTTGAAGGAAAGAATATAAATCGGAAGATGATCTTGAGGAACCAACTTAAGAATGTGAAGATCCAGAATGCAGAGACCATGCATTCCTATTTCACAAGGGTCTCACAAATCAAGGAGCAACTTGAAGCACTTGAAGAGAATGTAGAAGAATGAGAGATTGTTATGACCACCTTGAATGGTCTCCCAAGATCATGGGACTCATTCATTCAGGGGATATGTGCCAGAAAGAAGTTGATTACATTCAATAGACTATGGGAAGAATGTACACAAGAAGAAGCTCGACTTGTGGCACGAGAAGAGAAGATGGGAGAAAATGATAATCAAGCTCTCACAGCACACGCCAGAAGGAATCATAACAAGAAGGAACACCAACATTACAGTAAGAGGGAGAAACACCATTAGAACTATGATAGAAGATTCATAAGAGATCTTTCCAACATTAGATGCTATACATGTGATGAGAAGGGACACTACTCCAGAGATTGTCCCAGAAATAGAAGTGTCTCCAACAAGAAAAAGACCAACAAGAAAAGGCACCATGCTCACACCGCGGAAGATGATGAACCTGCAAGGAAAAGAACCAGAGAAGAAGAAAGAGATGATTGATCTTTATTATGATAAATAAAGATCAAGAGGGAGCACACTGTCACACACTCCAGTAGTTCCTGCAAGGAAGCAAAGATCAAGAGGGAGTCCACCCAACAACCAAACAAAGATAAGTATTTGCATTGTCATTTCTTGTATATCTGATTACTTAAATGATATTATGAGTGAAGAGGAGTTGCGTTAAACGAATTTGAAACTCGACGTTTCGACCCCTACTGTGGGATCATCATCAGGAGACAGTTGAAGCCTGCAAGGATAAAGACGCCCGTGAGACATCCATAAATATATGAAAAATGATTCTTAGTTTTAATAATTTAATTTAGGGTTTTTACCTTAAGGTTAGTCGGCTTATTAGGTTTAGGGAATTTAATGAATTTGGAAATTTTTTTTAATGTAAAATAAACGTGAGAGAAATATAAAGTTATAATGATATAATGTTATAATAATGTAATGCTTTTAATTTAAATGTGAATCTTAAGTGCAAAAATAGTGTATAAATTAATGATATTTATAAGATTAATGTTAATATATTATAAAAACTTTAAATGTAAACATAAATGTAAGAGAAAAATATAATTTTATAATAGAATAATGTATAATATAATTGTGAAACTCAATTTATAAAGTTATTATGTTCATACAAAGGCTATTATTTGGGATGTGAATATCTACTAACTGTTAGTTTTAATTTTAACTTAGGTTAGGTTATTAATTCATGAGGATCTTCTACGTTGTAGGGAGTGAAGAAGCGGTTTCCAAGAGTCACTGAGCTTTGTGCCATCATCCCTATTAAGGCAATTTTGGTTTAAGTTGATTTCAATTTTCTCCCTCACTTTCCGCTTTATTAGGTTGTCTTCCCTAGCTAAGACTCTGGCGTTTTCCAAACATATATGGTGACCCGTTAAGTGTGAGTGTTCAGCAAGAGCTGACTTCTTATGTCTATTATGCCTCAGGTTAGCACTGTGCTCTTTAAATCTTGTTTCCATGGAACGCCCGGTCTCACCAATGTAATGTAGCTCGCAAGAACAGGGTATGGAGTAGACACCCTTGTATGTTCTTGGATCGATTGGGTCTTTTAAGGAGTCAACCATGTTTCTGATAGTGTTGGGAGGGGTGAAGAAGACTTGGATAATGTTTCTTTTAAGGGTTTTAGCCAATTTGTCAGTGGTGCCTTTTATGTAAGGGAGGAAGATTTTCTTGTTGTTGATGTCTTCAAAATTGTCCTTAGGTCTTTTCTTGGATTTCCTGGCTAATGCAACAACCTTCCTGAATTGTTTGTCGTTATATCTATTCTCCTAAAACACACATTCTAGATGATCAATTTCGCCTTTAATGTGTTCTTCGTCTGAGATTCTGAGAGCTCTTGTTACCAGGGTATTGATCACACCAGTTTTTTGAGGTGGGAAGTGATGTGAGTTGGCATGAAGATATCTATCTGTGTGAGTCTTCTTTCTGAACACTTGGTGGGAGATGGATCCATCTTCCCTCCTTGAGACCAGGACATCAAGAAATGGTAAGCAATTGTTGTCCTCGATCTCCATGGTGAATTTAATGTTGTTGTTTTGGCTATTGAGGTGTTGGAGAAATTGGTTTAAGGTGTCTCTACCATGTGGCCACACTACATCGGTGTCGTCGATATATACTTATGTTCCTAGATTTAGGATGTGTATTATGTATGTTAGAAAAGTTGCATTAATACAAGTAATGGGTAAGTGGTACAACATTCCATTGCTACTTATCTAGAATGAAACCTCTTTGCTGACATGTTGGGAGTAGTGCACACTCTTAACAATGTTCTGGTAGAGATGGAAGGCATCTAGGAAGTTACCGTATGAATACGGGATATGGATGAATGTTGTGTTGAATCATTGGCTAAGATAGTTGCATGATTGTGTGACCTATGTTTTTATGCATAAGAATTTGTTTTGACAATTATGAAATGTTTCTAATCACGCAACTAAATTGACTTGTAGGAAATATCGTGTACTACAAGAGAAGACCAGCATGGGCACTACAAGATGCAGAGAAGTATGGCGATCTAGAGGGGATGCACAGAGAAAGCAAGGGACCTAGGCCATACTCCAGCTATGTAACCTTGTTGTGCGACATCATTGACAAAGGACTTCCAACTATGAGGAAGCGACAGAGAAGAAAGAATGGAAGGATGCAATGATCGAGGAGTACCAGACGATCATAAAGAATGATGTATGGGATGTAGTTCCGAGACCAGAAGGGAAGTCTGTTGTGACTTCCAAGTGGATCTACAAGATCAAGCATGCTGCACGTGGCATCATAGAGAAACACAAGGCAAGGTTTGTGGCACGTGGCTTCTCCCAGAAGGAAGGCATTGGCTGAAGTAATGAAGTGGAAGGTACACCAAATGGATGTCGAGACGATGTTCTTGAATGTTGTAGTAGAGGAGGAAGTGTACGTGGAGCAGCCACTCGGATTTGAGACACATGACAGGCAAACTCATGTGTGCAAATTGAAGAAGGCCTTGTATGGATTGAAACAGGCACCCAGGACATGCTACGACAGGATGGATAGTTTACCAAGAGTAAAGCAGATTCCAACCTTTACTATAAGGTTGAAGTGGGAAATCCAATGATACTTCTACTCTATGTAGATGACCTGTTTGTAATAGGGGAGGATGGGCTCATTGCAGATACGAAGAGGAAACTTGCTGCAGAGTTTGAGATGAAGGACCTGGGTATGATGCATTATTTCCTAGGCATGGAGGTGTGGCAGAGTGCGGATGGGATCTTCCTTGGACAACGGAGGTATGCAGTAGAGATTCTGAAGAGATTCAGAATGATGGACCTATGGCATCGATCTTGAAGCTACTATGTGACGCTTCATCAGAATCAGTTGATACCACTATGTATCGTTAGATGATTGGTTCATTCATGTACCTGAAGAACACGAGACCAGACATATGCTTTGCTGTGAACAAATTGAGCCAGTTCCTAACGGATCCGAGACAAGTTCACCTGGTTGCTGCAAAGTACATATTGAGGTACATGAAGGGTACAGTTGATTATGGGCTCAAGTATGACGCAAATCAAAAGATTGACCTGGAGGGTTATGTTGATTCGGATTGGAATGCAGTGCCGCTGATAGGAAGAGCACTTCAGGATGCTGCTTCAGTATGGGATCCAGTATGATCTCTTGGTTTAGCAGGAAGCAGTTGTGCGTGGCACTGAGTAGAGCCGAAGTAGAGTATATTGCAGCTTGTTCGACTAGTTGTGAGGCAGTATGGCTTAGGAAGCTATTGTCTGATTTGTTTGATCTCTAGCTAGATGCGACTTGTATATTCTTTGACAACCACTTTGTCCGAGAACCCAGTGTTCCACGACAAGTCGAAGCATATTGAGATCAAGTATCACTATATCAGGGATATGGTGTAGAGAGGAGTAGTGAAGCTCCAGTATATTGTGACGGACGAGCAGATAGCCAATGTGTTGACCAAGCCGCTAGGAAAGTCCTCCCATGGTTGCCGAGCCATTCCGACATGGTGGCAGGAAAGTCCTCCCATGGCCGTTGGTATAAGTGCTGAGCCATTTCAGCATGGTGGCAGGAAAGTCCTCCCATGGCCGTTAATGTAAGTGCTGTGCCTTTCCCGAATGGTGGTAGGAGAGTCCTCCCATGTCGGTTGATGGAAGTGCTGATCCTTTTCCGAATGGTGGTAGGAAAGTCCTCCCATGTCGGTCGATGTAACTGCTGTGTCTCACATGGTGGTAGGTTGGTCCTCCCATGTTGGTAGACTTGTTATGTGCATCTGGGCTGTGCTTCGTGTGACGATAAAATGATCTGGATGTGATGAGGCAATAGTAGGAGACGCAGGTGATTGATGTGTCAATGGAATGATTGGTCCTAGGATGTACGTACTTGATGGCTTGCTCGCAGAGATGATGAACACGTACATGGAGGCTAGGCCTACATCCAACATCAAAAAGGGCTGGCTCTGTAGAACTTCCTATGACGAGTAGATTCGAGAGATGTCACCGGTTGATGATTGGAATGATGAGGATTGCAGCAACAAAGACGACGATGATCCAGTGATGAAGACTTGTGTCCAGATGTGTTGATGACTGTGTTAAGAGAATACCTTCCTAGTTAAGAGGGAGTGTTAATGAAATTGTAACTATGAAAGATATTCACTTCTATTTTATATTGTATTTTATTTGTACCTCAGGCGAAGATGTTTATTCATCCGGTCGAAGATGTCATTATTATATTTGGTCATGTAAAGTCATTGAGGTTAACCCTCCATTGTAAGTCGGGGCAATAGACCCCAGAGTCAGATTGGATTAGGGTTAATAGAGTCTTCTAGAGAAGTCGGCCCAGTCAGGTACAACTAGGGTTGACCTAGTAAGTGAAAAGGTAAAGTGAAAGTAAAGTATAAATAGAGAGCTAGGCTCTCTCATTTATTCATTCACACACTCACTCAAGTTCGCATTTGTGAGAGAGAGAACAAGTTCGCACAAGTGGAGAAGAGAGAAGCTGCTGAAGACCATCTCTATTTTTGGTTTTACTTTTGTGACATTGTATTGGTGATCATTCTATCTCTGAGGAAGTTGCGGGGTTTTCTCCTTTATTGTTTCCGCAAGGAAATTCTTTGTGTCTATTGTGTTATGCTGTGCATGTTATTCTCTCCGATATGATCCTAGATAATATTGATTAAAATTGTAGAAAATCTAACACAGAACGCATTGTGTTTTTCATAAAAATTCTATCTTTTAAACACTCCCTAAATCCATCAAGTCCATCATCTTACAACTTAATCTTTTCATCTAGCCTGAAAGCCATGGAAGTGTTCTCAAAATCTGATCCTCTTAACTTGCTTGAAAGGCACTGTGTTCCTGACAAAATTTAGTCTGTGTAATTGCCACAAATGGAATCATCTTCTGAGTAAAATTCATTGATTTAATGTAAGAGGAAGGTATCATGTTCTTCTCTAAATTCGATCTTTTTAAGACGATAAAAAACCATCGACGTCTTCGTATTATTCGAGTTTTTAAACCTTCCCCTAAGAATCTACTTGGTCCCCAAGTCTTCCCTTGAGAAAAAGATTCTGCAAGCTTCGCATGACTCACCTTTAGCATGGCATCAGGGGTTTCTTAAGACTTATAGGAAGATTAGAGATAGGTTCTCATGGAAGGGCCTCAAGAATGATGTGATGCAACGTGTAAAAGAGTGAGGTTTGTGCCAACAGAACAAGATAGAGCACACTCACCCAACTATTTTACTGCGACCATTGCCCATTCCCGAGCAGAAGTGGGAAAGTATTTCCATGGATTTCATTACAGGGTTTCCCAAGGTTCATGGAAGGGATTGCTTGTACGTAGTAGTGGACAGGTTGACTAAGTTCGCTCACTTCTTTGCCATTTCATCAGATTATTCAACAACACAGGTGGCATAACTATTTTTCAGAGAGGTATTTAGACTACACGGGTTAGTGATAGGGACAACAAGTTCGGGAGCCTTTTGGCAAGAAATTTTCAGGTTGGTGGAAACCGAGTTAGCTATGAGCACAAGTTATCATCCACAGAGCGACAGACAGACAAAGATAGTTAACAAGTGGATTGAGGGATACTTGAGGAATTAGGTAGCAGGTCAGCAAAGAACATGGATTAAATGGCTACACTTAGGTATGACTCACCATATGATTATTGGTATGACTCCATTTAGAGATTTGTATGGGTATGATGCCTTAACTTTTGCAGATCTGATATTTGGTGATAGCAGGGCCCCCCAAGCCCAAAGATTGGATTCAAGACCTTCTCAAAGTACTCAAAGAAAACATACAGGATACTCAGAATCAATAGAAGATATATGCAAATAGACACAGGATTGAGCGCAGTTTTGAGATAGGACACTTAGTATATTTACGCCTACAACCTTATCGACAGTTATCTCTTAAGAAAAAAGGAGCAAAGAAACTCAAGCCTTGCTTCTATGGTCCCTACAAGATAATCCGAAAGGTCAGAGAGGTAGTGTATGAGCTCGAATTACCCCTAGAGAGCAAGATTCACAACGTATTTCATGTATCGAATCTCAAGAAGGAAGTAGGTCAACAGATTGTGACATCACCCGAGATGCCCCCCCTTGATGATGAGGGGCAATTGATTCTGGTTCCAGAACTCATCCTAGAGGTTCGGGAGCGAAAGCTAAGGAACAAAATTATTAGAGACTACTTGGTTCAATGGAGAGATCTGCCTATAAAAGAGGCCACTTGGGAAGGAGAACATGTATTGCAACACCCAACATTATAGTTGCTTGAGGACAAGCAATTTCGAGCGGAGATGACTGTAATGTCCTCTACTGCTTAAGCACAGAGGACCATCCTGCTAACCTATTTGATTCCCATAGGTTCGAGCGGGCATTTACATCCAGGGAATTTTCGAGCGGGCATTGACATCCATGGAATTAACTGAGGATTGATGCCATACGCACCCTAAGGAGATCTTTAGGATGGTTATTATATCATCAGTGCATGCAACATGAAATATAGCTCGGATGTTATGCATGCAGGTGGCCTTAAGTTGAAGGTGAGTCTCTTCATTTTCTCTCGTGTAGGGTGTTGTTCGTAGTCGTTGCATCACATAGACTGCAGTCATGAGATCGATGACTCAACATCTCCCGCATTTTTATTCTTTCCATCCTCTATTGTCCCCAGTATCACCTCGTCTCACTTGTATATACTAGCCTGTGAAGGCTAGTGTATTTGGAACATAGATGTTAGCAATATTTCTATACACGAAATTGATTGTGACACCACCTCCTACAGAAAATAAACAAGCAGGCAAATGCGAGGATCACTAAAAGAATGGCAAAGCACAGAAACAAAATGAGTGTCGAGCTCGTTTAAACCATGATGATAAGGAAAATCATCTCCCAACCATAGACAAAGCTATTTGTTTCCCCCGAGCTCAGACCTTCCAATAGAGAACGATGTACATACGGATAGTAGTAGCGCAAACCCAAGAAAACAGGGAGAAACATCTCACATAGTGGAGAACCCCAAAAAATCAGTCTCTTAACTGAAGTAGCGAACCTCTCTTGGCTAGAGCGAACTTGCTTGAGTGGATGACGAAATGAGAGGTGGAACTCTCTATTTATGCACATCAAAGGGTGCCTTTTTTCCTGATTGGGCCGACCTAACTTTCCCTAACTGCGCCGACCTGACAGGGGCAGTTCTGCCCATTGTTTGGGGCAAATTGCCCACTGCTTTGGGGCTATTTACCCACTGGGCCGACTTTTCTTGGGGGAGTACCAAAAATTACATTTAATAAATCTTTTCTTTGTGATTTCACCCCTAGGTTTACATTGAGTGTTTTACATGATCAAATACATTGACATGATGTACCATAGGAGGTACATTAACAAGATGAAATACAATAAGAATAAATTTTGAAGTTGCACTGTTTCCAACACTCCTTCTCAACAAGGAAGGTATTCTTCAAACATTGTGTTCTAATCTTATTCTTTCTTTGGTCGACCTATGAGGTGATGCCCCATGCAGCTACTACCCCAACAATCCCTCTTGGCCAAGGAGGTATCATCAACATTATCATACCGAAACACATCTCGATATCATATGTACATCACAGTTATCTCTAAGCTCTCTATATCATAAGGAAGGTCTTGCAACACAATCATAGATAGTCGAGAAGTGTCAACAAATCCATAGGTGAGTCACACGTGCATCAACTCAAGAACTCTGCATAGTCCATCGGAGAGTCTATCATGCATCAATCCAATGTGCTTAGCTCAACTCAGTCCATCGGAGAATATGCACTAGCTCAACGACTTTGCCATATCCATAGGTGAGTCACACGTGCATCAACTCAAGAACTCTGCATAGTCCATCGGAGAGTCTATCATGCATCAATCCAATGTGCTTAGCTCAACCCACTCCAGCGGGTGCCTACATCATCAAAACTCCCTCTTAGCTAGAGATGTATCATCACGTCGGAACACATCTTGTTATCATAAACGGGTCCATTCTAACACAGGAAATAAGCAAGTTCCACAAAGGAACCATCCCACAATGGAACACACTCCACAAAGGAACCATCCCACAATGGGACACACTCCACAAACGAATAGAATAACAATTATGAATGGAGTCTATTCACAACTCCTAGTGTGCCACCCTGAAGATGATCCTATGAATAACAAATACCCTCTATAAATCTATAACACACATCAACTCCTATTTGGATGACCTGAAGATGAATCCCACGAATGAAAAACATCCTGTAGAAATCCGCAACGCGATGAGACCGAGCCGCCCTCGAGAAACAATATACTCTTCCAACCTTCATGCTGGGCGAGACATGGCACCGGAAGTTGTTCAGGCAGTCCAAATCATAGGCAAGCAACTAGCAAACAAGTTGGAATATTGATATGTATGCAAAATAAAATAAAACCTTTAACTGAAAGCAATAAAAAGCAGGTAATATCTGGCCACACATTTGGATGAAGTGTTCCCACATGTCCTAGAGGTAGTTATCTTCCCACAGGAGGCTTGCAACGCAGTCCAACGAGTAAATGCAACTATGTAGTAAATCATAGATACTAAGCGTGGGCTGCAGGAATCTATCGTGCAGGTAAGGGACCATCGAGAGCAGAAAAAAAGGAGGGAATTCGAAGCACAATAGAAAAAAGGTAAACTCGTAGTTGTCTGACCTGAAGATGAATCCCATGAATGATAAACACCCTGTAGAAATCCGCAACGCAATCTAATCGAGTCGCTCTCTAGAAACCTACTCTCCTATAAACTGCATCTTGGGGCAGAACCTGACAATGGAAGTTGATCAGGCTCTCCAAATCCTAAGCTGAGTTGAGCCTTGACCTTGTTAATGTTTATAGCGGCATAACCAGGATCACTAAAAGAATGGCAAAGCAAAGAAACAAAATGAGTGTCGAGCTCGTTTAAACCATGATGATAATTACAATCATCTCCCAACCATAGACAAAGCTATTTGTCTCCCCCGAGCTCAGACCTTCCAATAGAGAACAATGTACATACGGATAGTAGTAGCGCAAACCCAAGAAAACAAGGGAGAAACTTCTCCAATAGTGGAGAACCCCCAAAAATGAGTCTCTTAACTGAAGTAGCGAACCTCTCTTGGCTAGAGCGAACTTGCTTGAGAGAATGACGAAATGAGAGGTCGAACTCTCTATTTATACACATCAAAGGGTGACTTTTTTACTGACTGGGCCGACCTGACTTTCCCTAACTGCGCTGACCTGATCAAATACATTGACATCTTGTCCCATAGGAGGTACAATAACATTAAAGTTTGAAGTTGCACTATTTCCAACACTCCCTCTCAACAAGGAAGGTATTCTTCGAACACTGTACTCTAATCTTATTCTTTCTTTGGACGACCTATGAGGTAATGCCCCATGCAGCTACTACGGCAACACTTCCTCTTGGACATGGAGATATCATCAGCATTATCATACTGAAACACATCTCGTTATCATATGTACATCACAGTTATCTCTAACCTCTCTATATCATAAGGAAGGTCTTACAACACTATCACAGTTAGTCGAGGAGTGTCAACAAATCAATCTTCATGCATCTGCTCAATATAGTCCATCGGAGAACATGCACTAGCTCCACGACTCTGCCCTATCCATAGGTGAGTCACACGTGCATCAGCTCAAGAACTGTGCACAGTCCATCGGAGAGTCTATCATGCATCGATACAATGTGCTCAGCTCAACCCAGTCCATCGGGTGCCTACATCATCAACACTCCCTCTTAGCTAGAGAGGTATTATCACGTCGGAACATCCTGTAGAACTCCGCAACGCGATGAGACCGAGGCGCCCTCGAGAAACCATATACTCCTCCAACCTTCATGCTGGCCATGACAGGGCACTGGAAGTTGTTCAGGCAGTCCAAATCCTAAGCGAGCAACTAGCGAAGAAGTTGGAAGTTGTTCAGGCAGTCTAGCGAGTAAATGCAACTATGTAGTAAATCATAGATACTAAGTGTGGGTTGCAGGAATCTATTGTGCAGGTAGAGGGCCATCGAGAGTAGAGAAAAATGAGGTAATCCGAAGCACAATAGAAAAAAGGTAAACTCGTAGTTGTCTGACCTGAATATGAATTCCATGAATGATAAACACCCCGTAGAAATCCGCAACGTAACCTAATCGAGGCGCTCTCTAGAAACACTACACTCCTCTACACTGCATGTTGGGCAGAACCTGACAATGGAAGTTTACCCAGCTCTCCAAATCCTAAGCTGAGTTGAACCTTGACCTTGTTAATGTTTATAGCAGCATAACCAGGATCACTAAAAGAATGGCAAAGCACAGAAGCAAAATGAGTGTCGGGCTTGTTTAAACCATGTTGATAAGCAACGCAATCTAATCGAGGCGTTCTCTAGAAACCCTTCTCTCCTATAAACTACATGTTGCGCAGAACCTGAAAACGGAAGTTGACCATGGCATCAGGGGTTTCTTAAGACTTATAGGAAGATTAGAGATAGGTTCTCATGGAAGGGCCTCAAGAATGATGTGATGCAACGTGTAAAAGAGTGCGGTTTGTGCCAACAGAACAAGATAGAGCACACTCACCCAACTATTTTACTGCGACCATTGCCCATTCCCGAGCAGAAGTGGGAAAGTATTTCCATGGATTTCATTACAGGGTTTCCCAAGGTTCATGGAAGGGATTGCTTGTACGTAGTAGTGGACAGGTTGACTAAGTTCGCTCACTTCTTTGCCATTTCATCAGATTATTCAACAACACAGGTGGCATAACTATTTTTCAGAGAGGTATTTAGACTACACGGGTTAGTGATAGGGACAACAAGTTCGGGAGCCTTTTGGCAAGAAATTTTCAGGTTGGTGGAAACCGAGTTAGCTATGAGCACAAGTTATCATCCACAGAGCGACAGACAGACAAAGATAGTTAACAAGTGGATTGAGGGATACTTGAGGAATTAGGTAGCAGGTCAGCAAAGAACATGGATTAAATGGCTACACTTAGGTATGACTCACCATATGATTATTGGTATGACTCCATTTAGAGATTTGTACGGGTATGATGCCTTAACTTTTGCAGATCTGATATTTGGTGATAGCAGGGCCCCCCAAGGCCAAAGATTGGATTCAAGACCTTCTCAAAGTACTCAAAGAAAACATACAGGATACTCAGAATCAATAGAAGATATATGCAAATAGACACAGGATTGAGCGCAGTTTTGAGATAGGACACTTAGTATATTTACGCCTACAACCTTATCGACAGTTATCTCTTAAGAAAAAAGGAGCAAAGAAACTCAAGCCTGGCTTCTATGGTCCCTACAAGATAATCCGAAAGGTCAGAGAGGTAGTGTATGAGCTCGAATTACCCCTAGAGAGCAAGATTCACAACGTATTTCATGTATCGAATCTCAAGAAGGAAGTAGGTCAACAGATTGTGACATCACCCGAGATGCCCCCCCTTGATGATGAGGGGCAATTGATTCTGGTTCCAGAACTCATCCTAGAGGTTCGGGAGCGAAAGCTAAGGAACAAAATTATTAGAGACTACTTGGTTCAATGGAGAGATCTGCCTATAAAAGAGGCCACTTGGGAAGGAGAACATGTATTGCAACACCCAACATTATAGTTGCTTGAGGACAAGCAATTTCGAGCGGAGATGACTGTAATGTCCTCTACTGCTTAAGCACAGAGGACCATCCTGCTAACCTATTTGATTCCCATAGGTTCGAGCGGGCATTTACATCCAGGGAATTTTCGAGCGGGCATTGACATCCATGGAATTAACTGAGGATTGATGCCATACGCACCCTAAGGAGATCTTTAGGATGGTTATTATATCATCAGTGCATGCAACATGAAATATAGCTCGGATGTTATGCATGCAGGTGGCCTTAAGTTGAAGGTGAGTCTCTTCATTTTCTCTCGTGTAGGGTGTTGTTCGTAGTCGTTGCATCACATAGACTGCAGTCATGAGATCGATGACTCAACATCTCCCGCATTTTTATTCTTTCCATCCTCTATTGTCCCCAGTATCACCTCGTCTCACTTGTATATACTAGCCTGTGAAGGCTAGTGTATTTGGAACATAGATGTTAGCAATATTTCTATACACGAAATTGATTGTGACACCACCTCCTACAGAAAATAAACAAGCAGGCAAATGCGAGGATCACTAAAAGAATGGCAAAGCACAGAAACAAAATGAGTGTCGAGCTCGTTTAAACCATGATGATAAGGAAAATCATCTCCCAACCATAGACAAAGCTATTTGTTTCCCCCGAGCTCAGACCTTCCAATAGAGAACGATGTACATACGGATAGTAGTAGCGCAAACCCAAGAAAACAGGGAGAAACATCTCACATAGTGGAGAACCCCAAAAAATCAGTCTCTTAACTGAAGTAGCGAACCTCTCTTGGATAGAGCGAACTTGCTTGAGTGGATGACGAAATGAGAGGTGGAACTCTCTATTTATGCACATCAAAGGGTGCCTTTTTTCCTGATTGGGCCGACCTAACTTTCCCTAACTGCGCCGACCTGACAGGGGCAGTTCTGCCCATTGTTTGGGGCAAATTGCCCACTGCTTTGGGGCTGTTTACCCACTGGGCCGACTTGTCTTGGGGGAGTACAAAAAATTACATTTAATAAATCTTTTCTTTGTGATTTCACCCCTAGGTTTACATTGAGTGTTTTACATGATCAAATACATTGACATGATGTACCATAGGAGGTACATTAACAAGATGAAATACAATAAGAATAAATTTTGAAGTTGCACTGTTTCCAACACTCCTTCTCAACAAGGAAGGTATTCTTCAAACATTGTGTTCTAATCTTATTCTTTCTTTGGTCGACCTATGAGGTGATGCCCCATGCAGCTACTACCCCAACAATCCCTCTTGGCCAAGGAGGTATCATCAACATTATCATACCGAAACACATCTCGATATCATATGTACATCACAGTTATCTCTAAGCTCTCTATATCATAAGGAAGGTCTTGCAACACAATCATAGATAGTCGAGAAGTGTCAACAAATCCATAGGTGAGTCACACGTGCATCAACTCAAGAACTCTGCATAGTCCATCGGAGAGTCTATCATGCATCAATCCAATGTGCTTAGCTCAACTCAGTCCATCGGAGAATATGCACTAGCTCAACGACTTTGCCATATCCATAGGTGAGTCACACGTGCATCAACTCAAGAACTCTGCATAGTCCATCGGAGAGTCTATCATGCATCAATCCAATGTGCTTAGCTCAACCCACTCCAGCGGGTGCCTACATCATCAAAACTCCCTCTTAGCTAGAGATGTATCATCACGTCGGAACACATCTTGTTATCATAAACGGGTCCATTCTAACACAGGAAATAAGCAAGTTCCACAAAGGAACCATCCCACAATGGAACACACTCCACAAAGGAACCATCCCACAATGGGACACACTCCACAAACGAATAGAATAACAATTATGAATGGAGTCTATTCACAACTCCTAGTGTGCCACCCTGAAGATGATCCTATGAATAACAAATACCCTCTATAAATCTATAACACACATCAAATCCTATTTGGATGACCTGAAGATGAATCCCACGAATGAAAAACATCCTGCAGAAATCCGCAACGCGATGAGACCGAGCCGCCCTCGAGAAACAATATACTCTTCCAACCTTCATGCTGGGCGAGACATGGCACCGGAAGTTGTTCAGGCAGTCCAAATCATAGGCAAGCAACTAGCAAACAAGTTGGAATATTGATATGTATGCAAAATAAAATAAAACCTTTAACTGAAAGCAATAAAAAGCAGGTAATATCTGGCCACACGTTTGGATGAAGTGTTCCCACATGTCCTAGAGGTAGTTATCTTCCCACAGGAGGCTTGCAACGCAGTCCAACGAGTAAATGCAACTATGTAGTAAATCATAGATACTAAGCGTGGGCTGCAGGAATCTATCGTGCAGGTAAGGGACCATCGAGAGCAGAAAAAAAGGAGGGAATTCGAAGCACAATAGAAAAAAGGTAAACTCGTAGTTGTCTGACCTGAAGATGAATCCCATGAATGATAAACACCCTGTAGAAATCCGCAACGCAATCTAATCGAGTCGCTCTCTAGAAACCTACTCTCCTATAAACTGCATCTTGGGGCAGAACCTGACAATGGAAGTTGATCAGGCTCTCCAAATCCTAAGCTGAGTTGAGCCTTGACCTTGTTAATGTTTATAGCGGCATAACCAGGATCACTAAAAGAATGGCAAAGCAAAGAAACAAAATGAGTGTCGAGCTCGTTTAAACCATGATGATAATTACAATCATCTCCCAACCATAGACAAAGCTATTTGTCTCCCCCGAGCTCAGACCTTCCAATAGAGAACAATGTACATACGGATAGTAGTAGCGCAAACCCAAGAAAACAAGGGAGAAACTTCTCCAATAGTGGAGAACCCCCAAAAATGAGTCTCTTAACTGAAGTAGCGAACCTCTCTTGGCTAGAGCGAACTTGCTTGAGAGAATGAGGAAATGAGAGGTCGAACTCTCTATTTATACACATCAAAGGGTGACTTTTTTACTGACTGGGCCGACCTGACTTTCCCTAACTGCGCTGACCTGATCAAATACATTGACATCTTGTCCCATAGGAGGTACAATAACATTAAAGTTTGAAGTTGCACTATTTCCAACACTCCCTCTCAACAAGGAAGGTATTCTTCGAACACTGTACTCTAATCTTATTCTTTCTTTGGACGACCTATGAGGTAATGCCCCATGCAGCTACTACGGCAACACTTCCTCTTGGACATGGAGATATCATCAGCATTATCATACTGAAACACATCTCGTTATCATATGTACATCACAGTTATCTCTAACCTCTCTATATCATAAGGAAGGTCTTACAACACTATCACAGTTAGTCGAGGAGTGTCAACAAATCAATCTTCATGCATCTGCTCAATATAGTCCATCGGAGAACATGCACTAGCTCCACGACTCTGCCCTATCCATAGGTGAGTCACACGTGCATCAGCTCAAGAACTGTGCACAGTCCATCGGAGAGTCTATCATGCATCGATACAATGTGCTCAGCTCAACCCAGTCCATCGGGTGCCTACATCATCAACACTCCCTCTTAGCTAGAGAGGTATTATCACGTCGGAACATCCTGTAGAACTCCGCAACGCGATGAGACCGAGGCGCCCTCGAGAAACCATATACTCCTCCAACCTTCATGCTGGCCATGACAGGGCACTGGAAGTTGTTCAGGCAGTCCAAATCCTAAGCGAGCAACTAGCGAAGAAGTTGGAAGTTGTTCAGGCAGTCTAGCGAGTAAATGCAACTATGTAGTAAATCATAGATACTAAGTGTGGGTTGCAGGAATCTATTGTGCAGGTAGAGGGCCATCGAGAGTAGAGAAAAATGAGGTAATCCGAAGCACAATAGAAAAAAGGTAAACTCGTAGTTGTCTGACCTGAATATGAATTCCATGAATGATAAACACCCCGTAGAAATCCGCAACGTAACCTAATCGAGGCGCTCTCTAGAAACACTACACTCCTCTACACTGCATGTTGGGCAGAACCTGACAATGGAAGTTTACCCAGCTCTCCAAATCCTAAGCTGAGTTGAACCTTGACCTTGTTAATGTTTATAGCAGCATAACCAGGATCACTAAAAGAATGGCAAAGCATAGAAGCAAAATGAGTGTCGGGCTTGTTTAAACCATGTTGATAAGCAACGCAATCTAATCGAGGCGTTCTCTAGAAACCCTTCTCTCCTATAAACTACATGTTGCGCAGAACCTGAAAACGGAAGTTGACCATGGCATCAGGGGTTTCTTAAGACTTATAGGAAGATTAGAGATAGGTTCTCATGGAAGGGCCTCAAGAACGATGTGATGCAACGTGTAAAAGAGTGCGGTTTGTGCCAACAGAACAAGATAGAGCACACTCACCCAACTATTTTACTGCGACCATTGCCCATTCCCGAGCAGAAGTGGGAAAGTATTTCCATGGATTTCATTACAGGGTTTCCCAAGGTTCATGGAAGGGATTGCTTGTACGTAGTAGTGGACAGGTTGACTAAGTTCGCTCACTTCTTTGCCATTTCATCAGATTATTCAACAACACAGGTGGCATAACTATTTTTCAGAGAGGTATTTAGACTACACGGGTTAGTGATAGGGACAACAAGTTCGGGAGCCTTTTGGCAAGAAATTTTCAGGTTGGTGGAAACCGAGTTAGCTATGAGCACAAGTTATCATCCACAGAGCGACAGACAGACAAAGATAGTTAACAAGTGGATTGAGGGATACTTGAGGAATTAGGTAGCAGGTCAGCAAAGAACATGGATTAAATGGCTACACTTAGGTATGACTCACCATATGATTATTGGTATGACTCCATTTAGAGATTTGTACGGGTATGATGCCTTAACTTTTGCAGATCTGATATTTGGTGATAGCAGGGCCCCCCAAGGCCAAAGATTGGATTCAAGACCTTCTCAAAGTACTCAAAGAAAACATACAGGATACTCAGAATCAATAGAAGATATATGCAAATAGACACAGGATTGAGCGCAGTTTTGAGATAGGACACTTAGTATATTTACGCCTACAACCTTATCGACAGTTATCTCTTAAGAAAAAAGGAGCAAAGAAACTCAAGCCTTGCTTCTATGGTCCCTACAAGATAATCCGAAAGGTCAGAGAGGTAGTGTATGAGCTCGAATTACCCCTAGAGAGCAAGATTCACAACGTATTTCATGTATCGAATCTCAAGAAGGAAGTAGGTCAACAGATTGTGACATCACCCGAGATGCCCCCCCTTGATGATGAGGGGCAATTGATTCTGGTTCCAGAACTCATCCTAGAGGTTCGGGAGCGAAAGCTAAGGAACAAAATTATTAGAGACTACTTGGTTCAATGGAGAGATCTGCCTATAAAAGAGGCCACTTGGGAAGGAGAACATGTATTGCAACACCCAACATTATAGTTGCTTGAGGACAAGCAATTTCGAGCGGAGATGACTGTAATGTCCTCTACTGCTTAAGCACAGAGGACCATCCTGCTAACCTATTTGATTCCCATAGGTTCGAGCGGGCATTTACATCCAGGGAATTTTCGAGCGGGCATTGACATCCATGGAATTAACTGAGGATTGATGCCATACGCACCCTAAGGAGATCTTTAGGATGGTTATTATATCATCAGTGCATGCAACATGAAATATAGCTCGGATGTTATGCATGCAGGTGGCCTTAAGTTGAAGGTGAGTCTCTTCATTTTCTCTCGTGTAGGGTGTTGTTCGTAGTCGTTGCATCACATAGACTGCAGTCATGAGATCGATGACTCAACATCTCCCGCATTTTTATTCTTTCCATCCTCTATTGTCCCCAGTATCACCTCGTCTCACTTGTATATACTAGCCTGTGAAGGCTAGTGTATTTGGAACATAGATGTTAGCAATATTTCTATACACGAAATTGATTGTGACACCACCTCCTACAGAAAATAAACAAGCAGGCAAATGCGAGGATCACTAAAAGAATGGCAAAGCACAGAAACAAAATGAGTGTCGAGCTCGTTTAAACCATGATGATAAGGAAAATCATCTCCCAACCATAGACAAAGCTATTTGTTTCCCCCGAGCTCAGACCTTCCAATAGAGAACGATGTACATACGGATAGTAGTAGCGCAAACCCAAGAAAACAGGGAGAAACATCTCACATAGTGGAGAACCCCAAAAAATCAGTCTCTTAACTGAAGTAGCGAACCTCTCTTGGCTAGAGCGAACTTGCTTGAGTGGATGACGAAATGAGAGGTGGAACTCTCTATTTATGCACATCAAAGGGTGCCTTTTTTCCTGATTGGGCCGACCTAACTTTCCCTAACTGCGCCGACCTGACAGGGGCAGTTCTGCCCATTGTTTGGGGCAAATTGCCCACTGCTTTGGGGCTGTTTACCCACTGGGCCGACTTGTCTTGGGGGAGTACAAAAAATTACATTTAATAAATCTTTTCTTTGTGATTTCACCCCTAGGTTTACATTGAGTGTTTTACATGATCAAATACATTGACATGATGTACCATAGGAGGTACATTAACAAGATGAAATACAATAAGAATAAATTTTGAAGTTGCACTGTTTCCAACACTCCTTCTCAACAAGGAAGGTATTCTTCAAACATTGTGTTCTAATCTTATTCTTTCTTTGGTCGACCTATGAGGTGATGCCCCATGCAGCTACTACCCCAACAATCCCTCTTGGCCAAGGAGGTATCATCAACATTATCATACCGAAACACATCTCGATATCATATGTACATCACAGTTATCTCTAAGCTCTCTATATCATAAGGAAGGTCTTGCAACACAATCATAGATAGTCGAGAAGTGTCAACAAATCCATAGGTGAGTCACACGTGCATCAACTCAAGAACTCTGCATAGTCCATCGGAGAGTCTATCATGCATCAATCCAATGTGCTTAGCTCAACTCAGTCCATCGGAGAATATGCACTAGCTCAACGACTTTGCCATATCCATAGGTGAGTCACACGTGCATCAACTCAAGAACTCTGCATAGTCCATCGGAGAGTCTATCATGCATCAATCCAATGTGCTTAGCTCAACCCACTCCAGCGGGTGCCTACATCATCAAAACTCCCTCTTAGCTAGAGATGTATCATCACGTCGGAACACATCTTGTTATCATAAACGGGTCCATTCTAACACAGGAAATAAGCAAGTTCCACAAAGGAACCATCCCACAATGGAACACACTCCACAAAGGAACCATCCCACAATGGGACACACTCCACAAACGAATAGAATAACAATTATGAATGGAGTCTATTCACAACTCCTAGTGTGCCACCCTGAAGATGATCCTATGAATAACAAATACCCTCTATAAATCTATAACACACATCAACTCCTATTTGGATGACCTGAAGATGAATCCCACGAATGAAAAACATCCTGTAGAAATCCGCAACGCGATGAGACCGAGCCGCCCTCGAGAAACAATATACTCTTCCAACCTTCATGCTGGGCGAGACATGGCACCGGAAGTTGTTCAGGCAGTCCAAATCATAGGCAAGCAACTAGCAAACAAGTTGGAATATTGATATGTATGCAAAATAAAATAAAACCTTTAACTGAAAGCAATAAAAAGCAGGTAATATCTGGCCACACGTTTGGATGAAGTGTTCCCACATGTCCTAGAGGTAGTTATCTTCCCACAGGAGGCTTGCAACGCAGTCCAACGAGTAAATGCAACTATGTAGTAAATCATAGATACTAAGCGTGGGCTGCAGGAATCTATCGTGCAGGTAAGGGACCATCGAGAGCAGAAAAAAAGGAGGGAATTCGAAGCACAATAGAAAAAAGGTAAACTCGTAGTTGTCTGACCTGAAGATGAATCCCATGAATGATAAACACCCTGTAGAAATCCGCAACGCAATCTAATCGAGTCGCTCTCTAGAAACCTACTCTCCTATAAACTGCATCTTGGGGCAGAACCTGACAATGGAAGTTGATCAGGCTCTCCAAATCCTAAGCTGAGTTGAGCCTTGACCTTGTTAATGTTTATAGCGGCATAACCAGGATCACTAAAAGAATGGCAAAGCAAAGAAACAAAATGAGTGTCGAGCTCGTTTAAACCATGATGATAATTACAATCATCTCCCAACCATAGACAAAGCTATTTGTCTCCCCCGAGCTCAGACCTTCCAATAGAGAACAATGTACATACGGATAGTAGTAGCGCAAACCCAAGAAAACAAGGGAGAAACTTCTCCAATAGTGGAGAACCCCCAAAAATGAGTCTCTTAACTGAAGTAGCGAACCTCTCTTGGCTAGAGCGAACTTGCTTGAGAGAATGACGAAATGAGAGGTCGAACTCTCTATTTATACACATCAAAGGGTGACTTTTTTACTGACTGGGCCGACCTGACTTTCCCTAACTGCGCTGACCTGATCAAATACATTGACATCTTGTCCCATAGGAGGTACAATAACATTAAAGTTTGAAGTTGCACTATTTCCAACACTCCCTCTCAACAAGGAAGGTATTCTTCGAACACTGTACTCTAATCTTATTCTTTCTTTGGACGACCTATGAGGTAATGCCCCATGCAGCTACTACGGCAACACTTCCTCTTGGACATGGAGATATCATCAGCATTATCATACTGAAACACATCTCGTTATCATATGTACATCACAGTTATCTCTAACCTCTCTATATCATAAGGAAGGTCTTACAACACTATCACAGTTAGTCGAGGAGTGTCAACAAATCAATCTTCATGCATCTGCTCAATATAGTCCATCGGAGAACATGCACTAGCTCCACGACTCTGCCCTATCCATAGGTGAGTCACACGTGCATCAGCTCAAGAACTGTGCACAGTCCATCGGAGAGTCTATCATGCATCGATACAATGTGCTCAGCTCAACCCAGTCCATCGGGTGCCTACATCATCAACACTCCCTCTTAGCTAGAGAGGTATTATCACGTCGGAACATCCTGTAGAACTCCGCAACGCGATGAGACCGAGGCGCCCTCGAGAAACCATATACTCCTCCAACCTTCATGCTGGCCATGACAGGGCTTTGGAAGTTGTTCAGGCAGTCCAAATCCTAAGCGAGCAACTAGCGAAGAAGTTGGAAGTTGTTCAGGCAGTCTAGCGAGTAAATGCAACTATGTAGTAAATCATAGATACTAAGTGTGGGTTGCAGGAATCTATTGTGCAGGTAGAGGGCCATCGAGAGTAGAGAAAAATGAGGTAATCCGAAGCACAATAGAAAAAAGGTAAACTCGTAGTTGTCTGACCTGAATATGAATTCCATGAATGATAAACACCCCGTAGAAATCCGCAACGTAACCTAATCGAGGCGCTCTCTAGAAACACTACACTCCTCTACACTGCATGTTGGGCAGAACCTGACAATGGAAGTTTACCCAGCTCTCCAAATCCTAAGCTGAGTTGAACCTTGACCTTGTTAATGTTTATAGCAGCATAACCAGGATAAGTAAAAGAATTGCAGAGCACAGAAATAAAAGGACTGTCGAGCTCGTTTAAACCATAATGATAAGAACAAACATCTCCCAACCATAGACAAAGCTATTTGTCTCCGCCGAGCTCAAACCTTCTAATAGAGAACGCTGTACATCCGGATAGTAGTAGCGCAAAGCCAAGAAAACAAGGTAGAAACTTCTCCAATAGTGGAGAACCCAAAAAATGAGTCTCTTAATTGAAGTAGCGAACCTCTCTGGGCTAGAGCAAACTTGCTTGAGTGAATGACCAAATGAGAGGTTGAACTCTCTATTTATACACATCAAAGGGTGACTTTTTTCTTGATTGGGCCAACCTAACTTTCCCTAACAGCGTCGACCTGACTGGGGCAGTTCTGCCCATTGTTTGGGGCAAATTGCCCGCTCTTTTGGGGCAGTTTACCCGTTGGGCCGACTTGTCTTGGGGGAATACAAAAAATTACGTTTACTAAATCTTTTCTTTTTGATTTCACACTTAGGTTTACATTGATTCTTTCAAGTGTTTTACATGATCAAATACATTGACATCTTGTCCCATAGGAGGTACAATAACAAGATGAAATACAATAACAATAACTTCCGAAGTTGCACTATTTCCAACACTCCCTCTCAACAAGGAAGGTATTCTTCGAACACTGTATTCTAATCTTATTCTTTCTTGGTCGACCTATGAGGTGATGCCCCATGCAGCTACTACCCCAACACTCCCTCTTGGCCATGTAGGTATCATTAGCATTATCATACCGAAACACATCTCGATATCTTATGTACATCACAGTTATCTCTAACCTCTGTATATCACAAGGAAGGTCTTACGACACAATCACGGTTAGTCGAGAAGTGTCAACAAATCAATCTTCATGCATCTGCTCAATCGAGTCCATCAGATAACATGCACTAGCTCCACGACTCTGCCCTATCCATAGGTGAGTCACACGTGCATCAGCTCATGAACTGTGCACAGTCCATCGGATAGTCTATCATGCATCAATACAATGTGCTCAGCTCAATCCAATTCGTCGGGTGCCTACATCATCAACACTCCCTCTTAGCTAGAGAGTTATCATCACGTGAGAACACATCTTGTTATCATAAGAGGGTCCATTCCGACACAGGGAATAAGCACGTTCCACAAAGGAACCATCCCACAATGGGACACACTCCACAAACGAATAGAATAACAATTATGAATGGAGTTTATTCACCACTCCTAGTTGGCCACCCGGAAGATGATCCCATGAATAACAAACACCCTGTATAAATCTACAACACACATCAACTCCTAATTGGATGACCTGGAGATGAATCCCACGAATGACAAACATCCTGTAGAAATCCGCAACGCGATGAGACCGAGGGTCCCTCGAGAAACCATATACTCCAACCTTCATGGTGGCCGAGACATGGCACTGGAAGTTGTTCAGGCAGTCCAAATCCTAAGCAAGCAACTAGCAAAGAAGTTGGAAGATTGATACATATGCAAAATAAAATAAAGCCTTGAACTGAAAGCAATAACAAGTAGATAATATCTGGCCACAGGTTTGGATGAAGTGTTCCCACATGTCCTAGAGGTAGTTATCTTCCCACAGGATGCTTGCAACGCAGTCCAACGAGTAAATGCAACTATGTAGTAAATCATAGATACTAAGTGTGGGTTGCAGGAATCTATTGTGCAGGTAGAGGACCACCGAGAGCGAGAAAATGTAGGGAATCCGAAGCACAATAGAAAAATGTTAAACTCGTAGTTGTTTGACCTGAAGATGAATCCCATAAATGATAAACACCCTCTAGAAATCCGCAACACAATCTAATCGAGGCGTTCTCTGGAAACCCTACTCTCCTATAAACTACATGTTGCGCAGAACCTGACAATGGAAGTTGACCAGGCTCTCCAAATCCTAAGCTGAGTTGAGACTTGTCCTTGTTAATGTTTATAGCAGCATAACCAGGATCACTGAAAGAATGGCAAAGCACAGAAACAAAACGAGTGTCGAGCTCGTTTAAACCATGATGATAAGAACAATCATCTCCCAACCATAGACAAAGCTATTTGTCTCCCCCGAGCTCAAACCTTCTAATAGATAACGATGTACATTCGGATAGTAGTAGCGCAAACCCAAAAAAACAAGGGAGAAACTTCTCCAATAGTGGAGAACCCCCAAAAATCAGTCTCTTAACTGAAGTAGCGAACCTCTCTTGGCTAGAGCAAACTTGCTTAAGTGAATGACCAAATGAGAGGTCGAACTCTCTCTTTATACACATCAAAGGGTGACTTTTTTCCTGACCGGGCCAACCTAACTTTCCCTAACTGCGCCGACGTAACTAGGGCAGTTCTGCCGATTTTTTGGGACAAATTGCCCACTGTTTTGGGGGCGTTTACCCGCTGGGCTGACTTGTCTTGGGGGAATACAAAAAACTACGTTTACTAAATCTTTTCTTTGAGATTTCACCCCTAGGTTTACATTGATCCTTTCAAGTGTTTTACATGATCAAATACATTGACATCTTGTCCCATAGGGGGTAGAATCACAAGATGAAATAAAATAACAATAATTTCTGAAGTTGCACTATTTCCAACACTCCCTCTCAACAAGGGAGGTTTTCTTCGAACACTGTATTCTAATCTTATTCTTTCTTTGGTCAACCTATGAGGTGATGCCCCATGCAGCAACTACCCCAACAGTCCCTCTTGGCCAAGAGGGTATCATCATCTTTATCATACTGAAACACATCTCGATATCATATCAGAGTTATCTCTAACCTCTCTATATAAGGAAGGTGTTGCCACACAATCACAGTTAGTCGAGAAGTGTCAACAAATCCATCTTCATGCATCTCCTCAATCCAGTCCATCGGAGAACATGCACTAGCTCCACGACTCAGCCCTATCCATAGGTGAGTTACACGTGCATCAGCTCAAGAACTCTGCACAGTCCATCGGAGAGTCTATCATGCGTAAATACAATGTGCTCAGCTCAACCCAGTCCATCAGATGCCTACATCATCACCACTCCCTCTTAGCTAGAGAGGTATCATCACGTCGGAACACATCTTGTTATCATAAGCGGGTCCATTCCAACACAGGGAATAAGCAAGTTCCACAAAGGAACCATCGCACAATGGGACACACTCCACAAAGGAAAGGAATAACAATTATGAATGGAGTTTATTCACCACTCCTAGTTGGCCACCCCGAAGATGATCCCATGAATAACAAATACCCTGTATAAATGTACAACACACATCAACTCCTATTTGGATGACCTGAAGATGAATCCCACGAATGACAAACATCCTGTAGAACTCCGCAACGCGATGAGACCGAGGCGCCCTCGAGAAACCATATACTCCTCCAACCTTCATGCTGGCCATGACAGGGCACTGGAAGTTGTTCAGGCAGTCCAAATCCTAAGCGAGCAACTAGCAAAGAAGTTGGAAGTTGTTCAGGCAGTCTAGCGAGTAAATGCAACTATGTAGTAAATCATAGATACTAAGTGTGGGTTGCAGGAATCTATTGTGCAGGTAGAGGGCCATCGGGAGTAGAGAAAAATGAGGTAATCCGAAGCACAATAGAAAAAAGGTAAACTCGTAGTTGTCTGACCTGAATATGAATTCCATGAATGATAAACACCCCGTAGAAATCCGCAACGTAACCTAATCGAGGCGCTCTCTAGAAACACTACACTCCTCTACACTGCATGTTGGGCAGAACCTGACAATGGAAGTTTACCCAGCTCTCCAAATCCTAAGCTGAGTTGAACCTTGACCTTGTTAATGTTTATAGCAGCATAACCAGGATCACTAAAAGAATGGCAAAGCACAGAAGCAAAATGAGTGTCGGGCTTGTTTAAACCATGTTGATAAGCAACGCAATCTAATCGAGGCGTTCTCTAGAAACCCTTCTCTCCTATAAACTACATGTTGCGCAGAACCTGAAAACGGAAGTTGACCATGCTCTCCAAATCCTAAGCTGAGTTGAGACTTGTCCTTGTTAACGTTTATAGCAGCATAACCAGGATCACTGAAAGAATGGCAAAGCACAGAAACAAAATGAGTGTCGAGCTCGTTTAAACTATGATGATAAGAACAATCATCTCCCAACCATAGACAAAGCTATTTGTCTCCCCCGAGCTCAAACCTTCTAATAGATAACGATGTACATTCGGATAGTAGTAGCGCAAACCCAAAAAAACAAGGGAGAAACTTCTCCAATAGTGGAGAACCCCCAAAAATCAGTCTCTTAACTGAAGTAGCGAACCTCTCTTGGCTAGAGCAAACTTGCTTAAGTGAATGACCGAATGAGAGGTCGAACTCTCTATTTATCATCAAAGGGTGACTTTTTTCGTGACCGGGCCAACCTAACTTTCCCTAATTGCGCCGACCTAACTGGGGCAGTTCTGCCCATTTTTTGGGACAAATTGTCCACTGTTTTGGGGGAGTTTACCCGCTGGGCCGACTTGTCTTGGGGGAATACAAAAAACTACATTTGCTAAATCTTTTCTTTGAGATTTCACCCCTAGGTTTACATTGATTCTTTCAAGTGTTTTACATGATCAAATACAGTGACATCTTGTCCCATAGGAGGTAGAATAACAAGATGAAATAAAATAACAATAATTTCTGATGTTGCACTATTTCCAACACTCCCTCTCAACAAGGAAGGTATTCTTCGAACACTGTATTCTAATCTTATTCTTTCTTTGGTCGACCTATGAGGTGATGCCCCATGCAGCAACTACCCCAACAGTCCCTCTTCGCCAAGAAGGTATCATTAACTTTATCATACTGAAACACATCTCGATATCATATATATATCAGATTTATCTCTAACCTCTCTATTTCATAAGGAAGGTCTTGCCACACAATCACAGTTAGTCGAGAAGTGTCAACAAATCAATCTTCATGCATCTCCTCAATCCAGTCCATCGGAGAACATGCACTAGCTCCACGACTCTGCCCTATCCATAGGTGAGTTACACGTGCATTAGCTCAAGAACTTTGCACAGTCCATCGGAGAGTCTATCATGCATAAATACAATGTGCTCAGCTCAACCCAGTCCATCAGGTGCCTACATCATCAACACTCCCTCTTAGCTAGAGAGGTATCATCACGTCGGAACACATCTTGTTAACATAAGCGGGTCCATTCCAACACAGGGAATAAGCAAGTTCCACAAAGGAAACATCTCACAATGGGACATACTCCACAAAGGAATGGAATAACAATTATGAATGGAGTTTATTCACCACTCCTCGTTGGCCACCCCGAAGATGATCCCATGAATAACAAACACCGTGTATAAATGTACAACACACATAAACTCCTATTTGGATGACCTGAAGATGAATCCCACGAATGACAAACATCCTGTAGAACTCCGCAAGGCGATGAGACCGAGGCGCCCTCGAGAAACCATATGCTCCTCCAACCTTCATGCTGGCCATGACATGGCACTGGAAGTTGTTCAGGCAGTCCAAATCCTAAGCAAGCAACTAGCAAACAAGTTGGAAGATTGATACATATGCAAAATAAAATAAAACCTTGAATGGAAAGCAATAACAAGCAGGTAATATCTGGCCACACGTTTGGATGAAGTGTTGCCACATGTCCTATAGGTAGTTATCTTCCCACACGAGGGTTGCAACGCAGTCCAGCGAGTAAATGCAACTATGTGGTAAATCATAGATACTAAGTGTGTGTTGCAGGAATCTATCGTGCAGGTAGAGGACCACCGAGAGCAGAGAAAAAGGAGGGAATCCAAAGCACAATAGAAAAAAGGTAAACCCATAGTTGTTTGACCTAAAGATAAATCCCATGAATTATAAACACCCTGTAGAAATCCGCAACGCAATCTAATCGAGGCACTCTGTAGAAACCCTACTCCCCTCTAAACTGCATGTTGGCCAGAACCCGAAAATGGAAGCTGATCAGTCTCTCCAAATCCTAAGTTGAGTTGAGCCTTGACCTTGTTAATGTTTATAGCAGCATAATGAGGATCAATAAAAGAATGGAAAAGCACAGAAACAAAATGAGTGTCGAGCTCGTTTAAACCATGATGATAATTACAATCATCTCCCAACCATAGACAAAGGTATTTGTCTCCCCCGAGCTCAGACCTTCCAATAGAGAACAATGTACATTCGGATAGTAGTAGCGCAAACCCAAGAAAACAAGGGAGAAACTTCTCCAATAGTGGAGAACCCCAAAAAATCAGTCTCTTAACTGAAGTAGCGAACCTCTCTTGGCTAGATCGAACTTGCTTGAGAGAATGACGAAATGAGAGGTCGAACTCTCTATTTATACACATCAGAGGGTGACTTTTTTCCTGACAGGGCCGACCTGACTTTCCCTAATTGCGCCGACCTGATGAAACACATTGACATCTTCTCCCATGGGAGGTACAATAACAATAAAGTCTGAAGTTGCACTATTTCCAACACTCCCTCTAAACAAGGAAGGTATTCTTCGAACACTCTATTCTAACCTTATTCTTTATTTGGTCGACCTATGAGGTGATGCCCCATGCAGCTATTACTCCAACACTCCCTCTTGGCCATGGAGGTATGATCAGCATTATCATACTGAAACACATCTCGATATCACACGACACAATCATAGTTAGTCGAGAAGTGTCATTAAATCAATCTTAATGCATCTGCTCAGTCCAGTCCATCGGAGAACATGCACTAGCTCCACGACTGTGCCCTATCCATCGGTGAGTTACACGTGCATCAGCTCAAGAACTCTGCACAGTCCATCGGAGAGTCTATCATGCATCAATACAATGTGCTCGGCTCAACCCAGTCCATCGAGGGAATAAGCACGTTCCACAAAGGAACCATCCCACAAAGGGACACACTCCAGAAAGGAATAGAATAACAATTTTGAATGGAGTTTATTCACCACTCCTAGTTGGCGACCCTGAAGATGATCCCATGAATAACAAACACCCTGTATAAATCTACAACACACATCAACTCCTATTTGGATGACCTGGAGATGAATCCCACGAATGACAAACATCCTGTAGAAATCCGCAACGCGATGAGACCGAGGCTCCCTCGAGAAACCATATACTCCTCCAACCTTCATGGTGGCCGAGACATGGCACTGGAAGTTGTTCAGGCAGTCCAAATCCTAAGCAAGCAACTAGCAAAGAAGTTGGAAGATTGATACATATGCAAAATAAAATAAAACCTTGAACTGAAAGCAATAACAAGCAGGTAATATCTGGCCAGAGGTTTCAATGAAGTGTTCCCACATGTCCTAGAGGTAGTTATCTTCCCACAGGATGCTTGCAACGCAGTCCAGCGAGTAAATGCAACTATGTAGTAAATCATAGATACTAAGTGTGGGTTGCAGGAATCTATTGTGCAGGTAGAGAACCACCGAGAGCGAGAAAAAGTAGGGAATCCGAAGCACAATAGAAAAAAGTTAAACTCGTAGTTGTTTGACCTGAAGATGAATCCCATGAAAGATAAACACCCTCTAGAAATCCGCAACGCAATCTAATCGAGGCGTTCTCTAGAAACTCTACTCTCCTATAAACTACATGTTGCGCAGAACCTGACAATGGAAGTTGACCAGGCTCTCCAAATCCCTGAAAGAATGGCAAAGCATAGAAACAAAATGAGTGTCGAGCTCGTTTAAACCATGATGATAAGAACAATCATCTCCCAACCATAGACAAAGCTATTTGTCTCCCCCGAGCTCAAACCTTCTAATAGATAACGATGTACATTCGGATAGTAGTAGCGCAAACCCAAGAAAACAAGGGAGAAACTTCTCCAATAGTGGATAACCCCCAAAAATCAGTCTCTTAACTGAAGTAGCGAAACTCTCTTGGCTAGAGCAAACTTGTTTAAGTGAATGACCGAATGAGAGGTCGAACTCTCTATTTATCATCAAAGGGTGACTTTTTTCGTGACCGGGCCAACCTAACTTTCCCTAACCGCGCCGACCTAACTGGGGCAGTTCTGCCCATTTTTTGGGACCAATTGCCCACTGTTTTGGGGGAGTTTACCCGCTGGGCCGACTTGTCTTGGGGGAATACAAAAAACTACGTTTACTAAATCTTTTCTTTGAGATTTCACCCCTAGGTTTACATTGATTCTTTCAAGTGTTTTACACGATCAAATACAGTGACGTCTTGTCCCATAGGAGGTAGAATAACAAGATGAAATAAAATAACAATAATTTCTGAAGTTGCACTATTTCCAACACTCCCTCTCAACAAGGGAGGTATTCTTCGAACACTGTATTCTAATCTTATTCTTTCTTTGGTCGACCTATGAGGTGATGCCCCATCCAGCAACTACCCCAATCCTAACCAAGCAACTAGAAAACAAGTTGGAAGATTGATACATATGCGAAATATAATAACACCTTGAATTGAAAGCAATAACAAGCAGGTAATATCCGGCCACACGTTTGGATGAAGTGTTCCCACACGTCCTAGAGGTAGTTATCTTCCTACAAGAGGCTTGCAACAGAGTCCTGCGAGTAAATTCAACTACGTAGTAAATCATATATACTAAGTGTGGGTTGCAGGAATCCATCGTGCAGGTAGAGGACCACCGAGAGCAGAGAAAAAGGAGGGAATTCGAAGCACAATAGAAAAAAGGTAAACTCGTAGTTGTCTGACCTGAAGATGAATCCCATGAATGAAACACCCTGTAGAAATATGCAACGCAATCTAATCGAGGCGCTTTCTAGAAACCCTACTCTCCGCTAAACTGCATGTTGGGCAGAACCTGACAATTGAAGTTGATCAGGCTCTCGAAATCCTAAGTTGAGTTGAGGCTTGACCTTGTTAATGTTTATAGCAGCATAACCAGGATAAGTAAAAGAATTGCAGAGCACAGAAATAAAAGGACCGTCGAGCTCGTTTAAACCATAATGATAAGAACAAACATCTCCCAACCATAGACAAAGCTATTTGTCTCCGCCGAGCTCAAACCTTCTAATAGAGAACGCTGTACATCCGGATAGTAGTAGCGCAAAGCCAAGAAAACAAGGTAGAAACTTCTCCAATAGTGGAGAACCCAAAAAATGAGTCTCTTAATTGAAGTAGCGAACCTCTCTGCGCTAGAGCAAACTTGCTTGAGTGAATGATCAAATGAGAGGTTGAACTCTCTATTTATACACATCAAAGGGTGACTTTTTTCTTGATTGGGCCAACCTAACTTTCCCTAACAGCGTCGACCTGACTGGGGCAGTTCTGCCCATTGTTTGGGGCAAATTGCCCGCTCTTTTGGGGCAGTTTACCCGCTGGGCCGACTTGTCTTGGGGGAATACAAAAAATTACGTTTACTAAATCTTTTCTTTTTGATTTCACCCCTAGGTTTACATTGATTCTTTCAAGTGTTTTACATGATCAAATACATTGACATCTTGTCCCATAGGAGGTACAATAACAAGATGAAATACAATAACAATAACTTCCGAAGTTGCACTATTTCCAACACTCCCTCTCAACAAGGAAGGTATTCTTCGAACACTGTATTCTAATCTTATTCTTTCTTGGTCGACCTATGAGGTGATGCCCCATGTAGCTACTACCCCAACACTCCCTCTTGGCCATGTAGGTATCATTAGCATTATCATACCGAAACACATCTCGATATCTTATGTACATCACAGTTATCTCTAACCTCTGTATATCACAAGGAAGGTCTTACGACACAATCACGGTTAGTCGAGAAGTGTCAACAAATCAATCTTCATGCATCTGCTCAATCGAGTCCATCAGATAACATGCACTAGCTCCACGACTCTGCCCTATCCATAGGTGAGTCACACGTGCATCAGCTCATGAACTGTGCACAGTCCATCGGATAGTCTATCATGCATCAATACAATGTGCTCAGCTCAATCCAATTCGTCGGGTGCCTACATCATCAACACTCCCTCTTAGCTAGAGAGTTATCATCACGTGAGAACACATCTTGTTATCATAAGAGGGTCCATTCCGACACAGGGAATAAGCACGTTCCACAAAGGAACCATCCCACAATGGGACACACTCCACAAACGAATAGAATAACAATTATGAATGGAGTTTATTCACCACTCCTAGTTGGCCACCCGGAAGATGATCCCATGAATAACAAACACCCTGTATAAATCTACAACACACATCAACTCCTAATTGGATGACCTGGAGATGAATCCCACGAATGACAAACATCCTGTAGAAATCCGCAACGCGATGAGACCGAGGGTCCCTCGAGAAACCATATACTCCAACCTTCATGGTGGCCGAGACATGGCACTGGAAGTTGTTCAGGCAGTCCAAATCCTAAGCAAGCAACTAGCAAAGAAGTTGGAAGATTGATACATATGCAAAATAAAATAAAGCCTTGAACTGAAAGCAATAACAAGTAGATAATATCTGGCCACAGGTTTGGATGAAGTGTTCCCACATGTCCTAGAGGTAGTTATCTTCCCACAGGATGCTTGCAACGCAGTCCAACGAGTAAATGCAACTATGTAGTAAATCATAGATACTAAGTGTGGGTTGCAGGAATCTATTGTGCAGGTAGAGGACCACCGAGAGCGAGAAAATGTAGGGAATCCGAAGCACAATAGAAAAATGTTTAACTCGTAGTTGTTTGACCTGAAGATGAATCCCATAAATGATAAACACCCTCTAGAAATCCGCAACACAATCTAATCGAGGCGTTCTCTGGAAACCCTACTCTCCTATAAACTACATGTTGCGCAGAACCTGACAATGGAAGTTGACCAGGCTCTCCAAATCCTAAGCTGAGTTGAGACTTGTCCTTGTTAATGTTTATAGCAGCATAACCAGGATCACTGAAAGAATGGCAAAGCATAGAAACAAAACGAGTGTCGAGCTCGTTTAAACCATGATGATAAGAACAATCATCTCCCAACCATAGACAAAGCTATTTGTCTCCCCCGAGCTCAAACCTTCTAATAGATAACGATGTACATTCGGATAGTAGTAGCGCAAACCCAAAAAAACAAGGGAGAAACTTCTCCAATAGTGGAGAACCCCCAAAAATCAGTCTCTTAACTGAAGTAGCGAACCTCTCTTGGCTAGAGCAAACTTGCTTAAGTGAATGACCAAATGAGAGGTCGAACTCTCTCTTTATACACATCAAAGGGTGACTTTTTTCCTGACCGGGCCAACCTAACTTTCCCTAACTGCGCCGACGTAACTAGGGTAGTTCTGCCGATTTTTTGGGACAAATTGCCCACTGTTTTGGGGGCGTTTACCCGCTGGGCTGACTTGTCTTGGGGGAATACAAAAAACTACGTTTACTAAATCTTTTCTTTGAGATTTCACCCCTAGGTTTACATTGATCCTTTCAAGTGTTTTACATGATCAAATACATTGACATCTTGTCCCATAGGGGGTAGAATCACAAGATGAAATAAAATAACAATAATTTCTGAAGTTGCACTATTTCCAACACTCCCTCTCAACAAGGGAGGTTTTCTTCGAACACTGTATTCTAATCTTATTCTTTCTTTGGTCGACCTATGAGGTGATGCCCCATGCAGCAACTACCCCAACAGTCCCTCTTGGCCAAGAGGGTATCATCATCTTTATCATACTGAAACACATCTCGATATCATATCAGAGTTATCTCTAACCTCTCTATATAAGGAAGGTGTTGCCACACAATCACAGTTAGTTGAGAAGTGTCAACAAATCCATCTTCATGCATCTCCTCAATCCAGTCCATCGGAGAACATGCACTAGCTCCACGACTCAGCCCCATCCATAGGTGAGTTACACGTGCATCAGCTCAAGAACTCTGCACAGTCCATCGGAGAGTCTATCATGCGTAAATACAATGTGCTCAGCTCAACCCAGTCCATCAGATGCCTACATCATCAACACTCCCTCTTAGCTAGAGAGGTATCATCACGTCGGAACACATCTTGTTATCATAAGCGGGTCCATTCCAACACAGGGAATAAGCAAGTTCCACAAAGGAACCATCGCACAATGGGACACACTCCACAAAGGAAAGGAATAACAATTATGAATGGAGTTTATTCACCACTCCTAGTTGGCCACCCCGAAGATGATCCCATGAATAACAAATACCCTGTATTAATGTACAACACACATCAACTCCTATTTGGATGACCTGAAGATGAATCCCACGAATGACAAACATCCTGTAGAACTCCGCAACGCGATGAGACCGAGGCGCCCTCGAGAAACCATATACTCCTCCAACCTTCATGCTGGCCATGACAGGGCACTGGAAGTTGTTCAGGCAGTCCAAATCCTAAGCGAGCAACTAGCAAAGAAGTTGGAAGTTGTTCAGGCAGTCTAGCGAGTAAATGCAACTATGTAGTAAATCATAGATACTAAGTGTGGGTTGCAGGAATCTATTGTCCAGGTAGAGGGCCATCGAGAGTAGAGAAAAATGAGGTAATCCGAAGCACAATAGAAAAAAGGTAAACTCGTAGTTGTCTGACCTGAATATGAATTCCATGAATGATAAACACCCCGTAGAAATCCGCAACGTAACCTAATCGAGGCGCTCTCTAGAAACACTACACTCCTCTACACTGCATGTTGGGCAGAACCTGACAATGGAAGTTTACCCAGCTCTCCAAATCCTAAGCTGAGTTGAACCTTGACCTTGTTAATGTTTATAGCAGCATAACCAGGATCACTAAAAGAATGGCAAAGCACAGAAGCAAAATGAGTGTCGGGCTTGTTTAAACCATGTTGATAAGCAACGCAATCTAATCGAGGCGTTCTCTAGAAACCCTTCTCTCCTATAAACTACATGTTGCGCAGAACCTGAAAACGGAAGTTGACCATGCTCTCCAAATCCTAAGCTGAGTTGAGACTTGTCCTTGTTAACGTTTATAGCAGCATAACCAGGATCACTGAAAGAATGGCAAAGCACAGAAACAAAATGAGTGTCGAGCTCGTTTAAACCATGATGATAAGAACAATCATTTCCCCAACCATAGACAAAGCTATTTGTCTCCCCCGAGCTCAAACCTTCTAATAGATAACGATGTACATTCGGATAGTAGTAGCGCAAACCCAAAAAAACAAGGGAGAAACTTCTCCAATAGTGGAGAACCCCCAAAAATCAGTCTCTTAACTGAAGTAGCGAACCTCTCTTGGCTAGAGCAAACTTGCTTAAGTGAATGACCGAATGAGAGGTCGAACTCTCTATTTATCATCAAAGGGTGACTTTTTTCGTGACCGGGCCAACCTAACTTTCCCTAACTGCGCCGACCTAACTGGGGCAGTTCTGCCCATTTTTTGGGACAAATTGTCCACTGTTTTGGGGGAGTTTACCCGCTGGGCCGACTTGTCTTGGGGGAATACAAAAAACTACATTTGCTAAATCTTTTCTTTGAGATTTTACCCCTAGGTTTACATTGATTCTTTCAAGTGTTTTACATGATCAAATACAGTGACATCTTGTCCCATAAGAGGTAGAATAACAAGATGAAATAAAATAACAATAATTTCTGATGTTGCACTATTTCCAACACTCCCTCTCAACAAGGAAGGTATTCTTCGAACACTGTATTCTAATCTTATTCTTTCTTTGGTCAACCTATGAGGTGATGCCCCATGCAGCAACTACCCCAACAGTCCCTCTTCGCCAAGAAGGTATCATCAACTTTATCATACTGAAACACATCTCGATATCATATATATATATCAGATTTATCTCTAACCTCTCTATTTCATAAGGAAGGTCTTGCCACACAATCACAGTTAGTCGAGAAGTGTCAACAAATCAATCTTCATGCATCTCCTCAATCCAGTCCATCGGAGAACATGCACTAGCTCCACGACTCTGCCCTATCCATAGGTGAGTTACACGTGCATTAGCTCAAGAACTTTGCACAGTCCATCGGAGAGTCTATCATGCATAAATACAATGTGCTCAGCTCAACCCAGTCCATCAGGTGCCTACATCATCAACACTCCCTCTTAGCTAGAGAGGTATCATCACGTCGGAACACATCTTGTTAACATAAGCGGGTCCATTCCAACACAGGGAATAAGCAAGTTCCACAAAGGAAACATCTCACAATGGGACATACTCCACAAAGGAATGGAATAACAATTATGAATGGAGTTTATTCACCACTCCTCGTTGGCCACCCCGAAGATGATCCCATGAATAACAAACACTGTGTATAAATGTACAACACACATAAACTCCTATTTGGATGACCTGAAGATGAATCCCACGAATGACAAACATCCTGTAGAACTCCGCAAGGCGATGAGACCGAGGCGCCCTAGAGAAACCATATGCTCCTCCAACCTTCATGCTGGCCATGACATGGCACTGGAAGTTGTTCAGGCAGTCCAAATCCTAAGCAAGCAACTAGCAAACAAGTTGGAAGATTGATACATATGCAAAATAAAATAAAACCTTGAATGGAAAGCAATAACAAGCAGGTAATATCTGGCCACACGTTTGGATGAAGTGTTGCCACATGTCCTATAGGTAGTTATCTTCCCACACGAGGGTTGCAACGCAGTCCAGCGAGTAAATGCAACTATGTGGTAAATCATAGATACTAAGTGTGTGTTGCAGGAATCTATCGTGCAGGTAGAGGACCACCGAGAGCAGAGAAAAAGGAGGGAATCCAAAGCACAATAGAAAAAAGGTAAACCCATAGTTGTTTGACCTAAAGATAAATCCCATGAATTATAAACACCCTGTAGAAATCCGCAACGCAATCTAATCGAGGCACTCTGTAGAAACCCTGCTCCCCTCTAAACTGCATGTTGGCCAGAACCCGAAAATGGAAGCTGATCAGTCTCTCCAAATCCTAAGTTGAGTTGAGCCTTGACCTTGTTAATGTTTATAGCAGCATAATGAGGATCAATAAAAGAATGGAAAAGCACAGAAACAAAATGAGTGTCGAGCTCGTTTAAACCATGATGATAATTACAATCATCTCCCAACCATAGACAAAGGTATTTGTCTCCCCCGAGCTCAGACCTTCCAATAGAGAACAATGTACATCCGGATAGTAGTAGCGCAAACCCAAAGGGAGAAACTTCTCCAATAGTGGAGAACCCCAAAAAATCAGTCTCTTAACTGAAGTAGCGAACCTCTCTTGGCTAGATCGAACTTGCTTGAGAGAATGACGAAATGAGAGGTCGAACTCTCTATTTATACACATCAGAGGGTGATTTTTTTCCTGACAGGGCCGACCTGACTTTCCCTAATTGCGCCGACCTGATGAAACACATTGACATCTTCTCCCATGGGAGGTACAATAACAATAAAGTCTGAAGTTGCACTATTTCCAACACTCCCTCTCAACAAGGAAGGTATTCTTCGAACAATCTATTCTAACCTTATTCTTTATTTGGTCGACCTATGAGGTGATGCCCCATGCAGCTATTACTCCAACACTCCCTCTTGGCCATGGAGGTATGATCAGCATTATCATACTGAAACACATCTCGATATCACACGACACAATCATAGTTAGTCGAGAAGTGTCATTAAATCAATCTTAATGCATCTGCTCAATCCAGTCCATCGGAGAACATGCACTAGCTCCACGACTGTGCCCTATCCATCGGTGAGTTACACGTGCATCAGCTCAAGAACTCTGCACAGTCCATCGGAGAGTCTATCATGCATCAATACAATGTGCTCGGCTCAACCCAGTCCATCGAGGGAATAAGCACGTTCCACAAAGGAACCATCCCACAAAGGGACACACTCCAGAAAGGAATAGAATAACAATTTTGAATGGAGTTTATTCACCACTCCTAGTTGGCGACCCTGAAGATGATCCCATGAATAACAAACACCCTGTATAAATCTACAACACACATCAACTCCTATTTGGGTGACCTGGAGATGAATCCCACGAATGACAAACATCCTGTAGAAATCCGCAACGCGATGAGACCGAGGCTCCCTCGAGAAACCATATACTCCTCCAACCTTCATGGTGGCCGAGACATGGCACTGGAAGTTGTTCAGGCAGTCCAAATCCTAAGCAAGCAACTAGCAAAGAAGTTGGAAGATTGATACATATGCAAAATAAAAGAAAACCTTGAACTGAAAGCAATAACAAGCAGGTAATATCTGGCCACAGGTTTCAATGAAGTGTTCCTACATGTCCTAGAGGTAGTTATCTTCCCACAGGATGCTTGCAACGCAGTCCAGCGAGTAAATGCAACTATGTAGTAAATCAAAGATACTAAGTGTGGGTTTGAGGAATCTATTGTGCAGGTAGAGGACCACCGAGAGCGAGAAAAAGTAGGGAATCCGAAGCACAATAGAAAAAAGTTAAACTCGTAGTTGTTTGACCTGAAGATGAATCCCATGAAAGATAAACACCCTCTAGAAATCCGCAACGCAATCTAATCGAGGCGTTCTCTAGAAACTCTACTCTCCTATAAACTACATGTTGCGCAGAACCTGACAATGGAAGTTGACCAGGCTCTCCAAATCCCTGAAAGAATGGCAAAGCATAGAAACAAAATGAGTGTCGAGCTCGTTTAAACCATGATGATAAGAACAATCATCTCCCAACCATAGACAAAGCTATTTGTCTCCCCCGAGCTCAAACCTTCTAATAGATAACGATGTACATTCGGATAGTAGTAGCGCAAACCCAAGAAAACAAGGGAGAAACTTCTCCAATAGTGGAGAACCCCCAAAAATCAGTCTCTTAACTGAAGTAGCGAAACTCTCTTGGCTAGAGCAGACTTGTTTAAGTGAATGACCAAATGAGAGGTCGAACTCTCTATTTATCATCAAAGGGTGACTTTTTTCGTGACCGGGCCAACCTAACTTTCCCTAACTGCGCCGACCTAACTGGGGCAGTTCTGCCCATTTTTTGGGACCAATTGCCCACTGTTTTGGGGGAGTTTACCCGCTGGGCCGACTTGTCTTGGGGGAATACAAAAAACTACGTTTACTAAATCTTTTCTTTGAGATTTCACCCCCAGGTTTACATTGATTCTTTCAAGTGTTTTACATGATCAAATACAGTGACGTCTTGTCCCATAGGAGGTAGAATAACAAGATGAAATAAAATAACAATAATTTCTGAAGTTGCACTATTTCCAACACTCCCTCTCAACAAGGGAGGTATTCTTCGAACACTGTATTCTAATCTTATTCTTTCTTTGGTCGACCTATGAGGTGATGCCCCATCCAGCAACTACCCCAATCCTAACCAAGCAACTAGAAAACAAGTTGGAAGATTGATACATATGCGAAATATAATAACACCTTGAATTGAAAGCAATAACAAGCAGGTAATATCCGGCCACACGTTTGGATGAAGTGTTCCCACACGTCCTAGAGGTAGTTATCTTCCTACAAGAGGCTTGCAACGGAGTCCTGCGAGTAAACGCAACTACGTAGTAAATCATATATACTAAGTGTGGGTTGCAGGAATCCATCGTGCAGGTAGAGGACCACCGAGAGCAGAGAAAAAGGAGGGAATTCGAAGCACAATAGAAAAAAGGTAAACTCGTAGTTGTCTGACCTGAAGATGAATCCCATGAATGAAACACCCTGTAGAAATATGCAACGCAATCTAATCGAGGCGCTTTCTAGAAACCCTACTCTCCGCTAAACTGCATGTTGGGCAGAACCTGACAATTGAAGTTGATCAGGCTCTCGAAATCCTAAGTTGAGTTGAGGCTTGACCTTGTTAATGTTTATAGCAGCATAACCAGGATAAGTAAAAGAATTGCAGAGCACAGAAATAAAAGGACTGTCGAGCTCGTTTAAACCATAATGATAAGAACAAACATCTCCCAACCATAGACAAAGCTATTTGTCTCCGCCGAGCTCAAACCTTCTAATAGAGAACGCTGTACATCCGGATAGTAGTAGCGCAAAGCCAAGAAAACAAGGTAGAAACTTCTCCAATAGTGGAGAACCCAAAAAATGAGTCTCTTAATTGAAGTAGCGAACCTCTCTGGGCTAGAGCAAACTTGCTTGAGTGAATGACCAAATGAGAGGTTGAACTCTCTATTTATACACATCAAAGGGTGACTTTTTTCCTGATTGGGCCAACCTAACTTTCCCTAACAGCGTCGACCTGACTGGGGCAGTTCTGCCCATTGTTTGGGGCAAATTGCCCGCTCTTTTGGGGCAGTTTACCCGCTGGGCCGACTTGTCTTGGGGGAATACAAAAAATTACGTTTACTAAATCTTTTCTTTTTGATTTCACCCCTAGGTTTACATTGATTCTTTCAAGTGTTTTACATGATCAAATACATTGACATCTTGTCCCATAGGAGGTACAATAACAAGATGAAATACAATAACAATAACTTCTGAAGTTGCACTATTTCCAACACTCCCTCTCAACAAGGAAGGTATTCTTCGAACACTGTATTCTAATCTTATTCTTTCTTTGGTCGACCTATGAGGTGATGCCCCATGCAGCTACTACCCCAACACTCCCTCTTGGCCATGGAGGTATCATCAGCATTATCATATCGAAACACATCTGGATATCATATCTAGATCACAGTTATCTCTAACCTCTCTATATCACAAGGAAGGTCTTACGACACAATCACGGTTAGTCGAGAAGTGTCAACAAATCAATCTTCATGCATCTGCTCAATCGAGTCCATCGGATAACATGCACTAGCTCCACGACTCTGCCCTATCCATAGGTGAGTCACACATGCATCAGCTCATGAACTGTGCACAGTCCATCGGATAGTCTATCATGCATCAATACAATGTGCTCAGCTCAACCCAATTCGTCGGGTGCCTACATCATCCACTCCCTCTTAGCTAGAGAGTTATCATCGCGTCGGAACACATCTTGTTATCATAAGAGGGTCCATTCCGACACAGGGAATAAGCACGTTCCACAAAGGAACCATCCCACAATGGGACACACCCCAGAAAGGAATAGAATAATAATGATGAATGGAGTTTATTCACCACTCCTAGTTGGCCAGCCTGAAGATGATCCCATGAATAACAAACACCCTGTATAAATCTACAACACACATCAACTCCTATTTGGATGACTTGGAGATGATCCCACGAATGACAAACATCCTGTAGAAATCCGCAACGCGATGAGACCGAGGCTCCCTCGAGAAACCATATACTCCTCCAACCTTCATGGTGGCCGAGACATGGCACTGGAAGTTGTTCAGGCAGTCCAAATCCTAAGCAAGCAACTAGCAAAGAAGTTGGAAGATTGATACATATGCAAAATAAAATAAAACCTTGAACTGAAAGCAATAACATGCAGGTAATATCTGGCCACAGGTTTGAATGAAGTGTTCCCACATGTCCTAGAGGTAGTTATCTTCCCACAGGATGCTTGCAACGCAGTCCAGCGAGTAAATGCAACTATGTAGTAAATCAAAGATACTAAGTGTGGGTTTGAGGAATCTATTGGGCAGGTAGAGGACCACCGAGAGCGAGAAAAAGTAGGGAATCCGAAGCACAATAGAAAAAAGTTAAACTCGTAGTTGTTTGACCTGAAGATGAATCCCATGAATGATAAACACCCTTTAGAAATCCGCAACGCAATCTAATCGAGGCGTTCTCTAGAAACCCTACTCTCCTATAAACTACATGTTGCGCAGAACCTGACAATGAAAGTTGACCAGGCTCTCCAAATCCCTGAAAGAATGGCAAAGCATAGAAACAAAATGAGTGTCGAGCTCGTTTAAACCATGATGATAAGAACAATCATCTCCCAACCATAGACAAAGCTATTTGTCTCCCCCGAGCTCAAACCTTCTAATAGATAACGATGTACATTCGGATAGTAGTAGCGCAAACCCAAGAAAACATGGGAGAAACTTCTCCAATAGTGGAGAACCCCCAAAAATCAGTCTCTTAACTGAAGTAGCGAAACTCTCTTGGCTAGAGCAAACTTGTTTAAATGAATGACCGAATGAGAGGTCGAACTCTCTATTTATCATCAAAGGGTGACTTTTTTCGTGACCGGGCCAACCTAACTTTCCCTAACTGCACCGACCTAACTGGGGCAGTTCTTCCCATTTTTTGGGACAAATTGCCCACTGTTTTGGGGGAGTTTACTCGCTGGGCCGACTTGTCTTGGGGGAACACAAAAAACTACGTTTACTAAATCTTTTCTTTGAGATTTCACCCCTAGGTTTACATTGATTCTTTCAAGTGTTTTACATGATCAAATACAGTGACGTCTTGTCCCATAGGAGGTAGAATAACAAGATGAAATAAAATAACAATAATTTCTGAAGTTGCACTATTTCCAACACTCCCTCTCAACAAGGGAGGTATTCTTCGAACACTGTATTGTAATCTTATTCTTTCTTTGGTCGACCTATGAGGTGATGCCCCATGCAGCAACTACCCCAACAGTCCCTCTTGGCCAAGAAGGTATCATCAACATTATCATACTGAAACACATCTCGATATCATATGTATATCAGAGTTATCTCTAACCTCTCTATATCATAAGGAAGGTCTTGCCACACAATCACAGTTAGTCGAGAAGTGTCAACAAATCAATCTTCATGCATCTCCTCAATCCAGTCCATAGGAGAACATGCACTAGCTCCACGACTCTATCCTATCCATAGGTGAGTTACACGTGCATCAGCTCAAGAACTCTGCACAGTCCATCGGAGAGTCTATCATGCGTCAATACAATGTGCTCAGCTCAACCCAGTCCATCAGGTGCCTACATCATCAACACTGCCTCTTAGCTAGAGAGGTATCATCACGTCGGAACACATTTTGTTAACATAAGCAGGTCCATTCCAACACAGGGAATAAGCAAGTTCCACAAAGGAACCATCCCACAATGGGACACACTCCACAAAGGAATGGAATAACAATTATGAATGGAGTTTATTCACCACTCCTAGTTGGCCACCCCGAAGATGATCCCATGAATAAGAAACACCCTGTATAAATGTACAATACACATCAACTCCTATTTGGATGACCTGAAGATGAATCCCACGAATGACAAACATCCTGTAGAACTCCGCAACGCGATGAGACCAAGGCGCCCTCGAGAAACCATATACTCCTCCAACCTTCATGCTGGCCAAGACATGGCACTGGAAGTTGTTCAGGCAGTCCAAATCCTAAGCAAGCAACTAGCAAACAAGTTGGAAGATTTATACATATGCAAAATAAAATAAAACCTTTGTCTCTGGCCACACGTTTGGATGAAGTGTTGCCACATGTCCTATAGGTAGTTATCTTCCCACAGGAGGCTTGCAACGCAGTCCAGCGAGTAAATGCAACTATGTAGTAAATCATAGATACTAAGTGTAGGTTTGAGGAATCTATCGTGCAGGTAGAGGACCACCGAGAGCAGAGAAAAAGGAGGGAATCCAAAGCACAATAGAAAAAAGATAAACCCATAGTTGTTTGACCTAAAGATAAATCCCACGAATTATAAACACCCTGTAGAAATCCGCAACGCAATCTAGTCGAGGCACTCTGTAGAAACCCTGCTCCCCTCTAAACTGCATATTGGGCAGAACCCGACAATGGAAGTTGATCAGTCTCTCCAAATCCTAAGTTGAGTTGAGCCTTGACCTTGTTAATGTTTATAGCAGCATAATGAGGATCACTAAAAGAATGGAAAAGCACAGAAACAAAATGAGTGTCGAGCTCGTTTAAACCATGATGATAATTACAATCATCTCCCAACCATAGACAAAGCTATTTGTCTCCCCCGAGCTCAGACCTTCCAATAGAGAACAATGTACATCCGAATAGTAGTAGCGCAAACCCAAGAAAGCAAGGGAGAAACTTCTCCAATAGTGGAGAACCCCAAAAAATCAGTCTCTTAACTGAAGTAGCGAACCTCTCTTGGCTAGATCAAACTTGCTTGAGAGAATGACGAAATGAGAGGTCGAACTCTCTATTTATACACATCATAGGGTGACTTTTTTCTTGACAGGGCCGACCTGACTTTCCCTAATTGCGCCGACCTGATGAAACACATTGACATCTTGTCCCATAGGAGGTACAATAACAATAAAGTTTGAAGTTGCGCTATTTCCAACACTCCCTCTCAACAAAGAAGGTATTCTTAGAACACTCTATTCTAACCTTATTCTTTATTTGGTCGACCTATGAGGTGATGCCCCATGCAGCTACTACTCCAACACTCCCTCTTGGCCATGGAGGTATTTTCAGCATTATCATACTGAAACACATCTCGATCTCATATGTACATCACAGTTTTCTCAAACCTCTTTATATCACAAGGAAGGTCTTACGACACAATCATAGTTAATCGAGAAGTGTCATTAAATCAATCTTAATGCATCTGCTCAATCCAGTCCATCGGAGAACATTCACTAGCTCCACAACTGTGCCCTATCCATAGGTGAGTTACACGTGCATCAGCTCAAGAACTCTGCTCAGTCCATCGGAGAGTCTATCATGCATCAATACAATGTGCTCGGCTCAACCCAGTCCATCGAGTGCCTACATGAGCAACACTCCCTCTTACCTAGAGAGGTATCATCACGTCGGAACACATCTTATTATCATAAGCGGGTCCATTCCAACACAGGGAATAAGCACGTTCCACAAAGGAACCATCCCACAATGGGACACACTCCACAAAGGAATAGAATAACAATTATGAATGGAGTTTATTCACCACTCCTAGTTGCCCACCCTGAAGATGATCCCATGAATAACAAACAGCCTTTATAAATCTACAACACACATCAACTCCTATTTGGATGACCTGAAGATGAATCCCACGAATGAAAAACATCCTATAGAAATCTGCAACGCGATGAGACCTAGGCGCCCTAGAGAAACCATATACTCTTCCAACCTTCATGCTGGCCGGGACATGGCACTGGAAGTTGTTCAGACAGTGCAAATCCTAAGCAAGCAACTAGCAAAAAAGTTGGAAGATTGATATATATGCAAGATAAAATAAAACCTTGAACTGAAAGCAATAACAAGCAGGTAATATCTGGCCACTGTTTGGATGAAGTGTTCCCACATGTCGTAGAGGTAGTTATCTTCCCACAGGAGGCTTGCAACGCAGTCCAGCGAGTAAATGCAACTATGTAGTAAATCATAGATAGTAAGTATGGGTTGCAGGAATCTATCGTGCAGGTAGAGGACCAGGGAGAGTAGAGAAAAAGGAGGGAATCCGAAGCACAATAGAGAAAAGGTAAACTCGTAGTTGTCTGACCTGAAGATGAATTCCATGAATGATAGACACCCTGTAGAAATCCGCAACGCAACCTAATCGAGGCGCTCTCTAGAAACTCTACACTCCTCTACACTGCATGTTGGGCAGAACCTGACAATGGAAATTGACCCGGCTCTCCAAATCCTAAGATGAGTTGAGCCTTGACCTTGTTAATGTTTATAGCAGCATAACCAGGATCACTAAAAGAATGGCAAAGCACAGAAGCAAAATGAGTGTCGGGCTTATTTAACAAGATAGAGCACACTCACCCAACTATTTTACTGCGACCATTGCCCATTCCCGAGCAGAAGTGGGAAAGTATTTCCATGGATTTCATTACAGGGTTTCCCAAGGTTCATGGAAGGGATTGCTTGTACGTAGTAGTGGACAGGTTGACTAAGTTCGCTCACTTCTTTGCCATTTAATCAGATTATTCAACAACACAGGTGGCTTAACTATTTTTCAGGAAGGTATTTAGACTACGCGGGTTAGTGATAGGGACAACAAGTTCACGGGAGCCTTTTGGCAAGAAATTTTCAGGTTGGTGGAAACCGAGTTAGCTATGAGCACAAGTTATCATCCACAGAGCGACAGACAGAAAAAGATAGTTAACAAGTGGATTGAGGGATACTTGAGGAATTAGGTAGCAGGTCAGCAAAGAACATGGATTAAATGGCTACACTTAGGTATGACTCACCATATGATTATTGGTATGACTCCATTTAGAGATTTGTACGGGTATGATGCCTTAACTTTTGTAGATCTGATATTTGGTGATAGCAGGGCCCCCCAAGGCCAAAGATTGGATTCAAGACCTTCTCAAAGTACTCAAAGAAAACATACAGGATACTCAGAATCAATAGAAGATATATGCAAATAGACACAGGATTGAGCGCAGTTTTGAGATAGGACACTTAGTATATTTACGCCTACAACCTTATCGACAGTTATCTCTTAAGAAAAAAGGAGCAAAGAAACTCAAGCCTTGCTTCTATGGTCCCTACAAGATAATCCGAAAGGTCAGAGAGGTAGTGTATGAGCTCGAATTACCCCTAGAGAGAAAGATTCACAACGTATTTCATGTATCGAATCTCAAGAAGGAAGTAGGTCAACAGATTGTGACATCACCCGAGATTCCCCCCCTTGATGATGAGGGGCAATTGATTCTGGTTCCAGAACTCATCCTAGAGGTTCGGGAGCGAAAGCTAAGGAACAAAATTATTAGAGACTACTTGGTTCAATGGAGAGATCTGCCTATAAAAGAGGCCACTTGGGAAGGAGAACATGTATTGCAACACCCAACATTACAGTTGCTTGAGGACAAGCAATTTCGAGCGGAGATGACTGTAATGTCCTCTACTGCTTAAGCACAGAGGACCATCCTGCTAACCTATTTGATTCCCATAGGTTCGAGCGGGCATTTACATCCAGGGAATTTTCGAGCGGGCATTGACATCCAGGGAATTAACTGAGGATTGATGCCATACGCACTCTAAGGAGATCTTTAGGATGGTTATTATATCATCAGTGCATGCAACATGAAATATAGCTCGGATGTTATGCATGCAGGTGGCCTTAAGTTGAAGGTGAGTCTCTTCATTTTCTCTCGTGTAGGGTGTTGTTCGTAGTCGTTGCATCACATAGACTGCAGTCATGAGATCGATGACTCAACATCTCCCGCATTTTTCTTCTTTCCATCCTCTATTGTCCCCAGTATCACCTCGTCTCACTTGTATATACTAGCCTGTGAAGGCTAGTGTATTTGGAACATAGATGCTAGCAATATTTCTATACACGAAATTGATTGTGACACCACCTCCTACAGAAAATAAACAAGCAGGCAAATGTGAGGATCACTAAAAGAATGGCAAAGCACAGAAACAAAATGAGTGTCGAGCTCGTTTAAACCATGATGATAAGAAAAATCATCTCCCAACCATAGACAAAGCTATTTGTTTCCCCCGAGCTCAGACCTTTCAATAGAGAACGATGTACATACGGATAGTAGTAGCGCAAACCCAAGAAAACAGGGAGAAACATCTCACATAGTGGAGAACCCCAAAAAATCAGTCTCTTAACTGAAGTAGCGAACCTCTCTTGGCTAGAGCGAACTTGCTTGAGTGGATGACGAAATGAGAGGTGGAACTCTCTATTTATGCACATCAAAGGGTGCCTTTTTTTCTGATTGGGCCGACCTAACTTTCCCTAACTGCGCCGACCTGACAGGGGCAGTTCTTCCCATTGTTTGGGGCAAATTGCCCACTGCTTTGGGGTTGTTTACCCACTGGGCCGACTTGTCTTGGGGGAGTACAAAAAATTACATTTAATAAATCTTTTCTTTGTGATTTCACCCCTAGGTTTACATTGAGTGTTTTACATGATCAAATACATTGTAATGTTGTACCATAGGAGGTACATTAACAAGATGAAATACAATAAGAATAAATTTTGAAGTTGCACTGTTTCCAACACTCCTTCTCAACAAGGAAGGTATTCTTCAAACACTGTATTCTAATCTTATTCTTTCTTTGGTCGACCTATGAGGTGATGCCCCATGCAGCTACTACCCCAACAATCCCTCTTGGCCAAGGAGGTATCATCAACATTATCATACTGAAACACATCTCGATATCATATGTACATCACAGTTATCTCTAAGCTCTCTATATCATAAGGAAGGTCTTGCAACACAATCATAGATAGTCGAGAAGTGTCAACAAATCCATAGGTGAGTCACACGTGCATCAACTCAAGAACTCTGCATAGTCCACGGGAGAGTCTATCATGCATCAATCCAATGTGCTTAGCTCAACCCAGTCCATCGGAGAATATGCACTAGCTCAACGACTTTGCCATATCCATAGGTGAGTCACACGTGCATCAACTCAAGAACTCTGCATAGTCCATCGGAGAGTCTATCATGCATCAATCCAATGTGCTTAGCTCAACCCACTCCAGCGGGTGCCTACATCATCAACACTCCCTCTTAGCTAGAGATGTATCATCACGTCGGAACACATCTTGTTATCATAAACGGGTCCATTCTAACACAGGAAATAAGCAAGTTCCACAAAGGAACCATCCCACAATGGAACACAGTCCACAAAGGAACCATCCCACAATGGGACACACTCCACAAACGAATAGAATAACAATTATGAATGGAGTCTATTCACAACTCCTAGTGTGCCACCCTGAAGATGATCCTATGAATAACAAATACCCTGTATAAATCTATAACACACATCAACTCCTATTTGGATGACCTGAAGATGAATCCCACGAATGAAAAACATCCTGTAGAAATCCGCAACGCGATGAGATCGAGCCGCCCTCGAGAAACAATATACTCTTCCAACCTTCATGCTGGGCGAGACATGGCACCGGAAGTTGTTCAGGCAGTCCAAATCATAAGCAAGCAACTAGCAAACAAGTTGGAATATTGATATGTATGCAAAATAAAATAAAACCTTTAACTGAAAGCAATAAAAAGCAGGTAATATCTGGCCACACGTTTGGATGAAGTGTTCCCACATGTCCTAGAGGTAGTTATCTTCCCACAGGAGGCTTGCAACGCAGTCCAACGAGTAAATGCAACTATGTAGTAAATCGTAGATACTAAGCGTGGGCTGCAGGAATCTATCGTGCAGGTAAGGGACCATCGAGAGCAGAAAAAAAGGAGGGAGTTCGAAGCACAATAGAAAAAAGGTAAACTCGTAGTTGTCTGACCTGAAGATGAATCCCATGAATGATAAACACCCTGTAGAAATCCGCAACGCAATCTAATCGAGTCGCTCTCTAGAAACCTACTCTCCTATAAACTGCATCTTGGGGCAGAACCTGACAATGGAAGTTGATCAGGCTCTCCAAATCCTAAGCTGAGTTGAGCCTTGACCTTGTTAATGTTTATAGCAGCATAACCAGGATCACTAAAAGAATGGCAAAGCACAGAAACAAAATGAGTGTCGAGCTCGTCTAAACCATGATGATAATTACAATCATCTCCCAACCATAGACAAAGCTATTTGTCTCCCCCGAGCTCAGACCTTCCAATAGAGAACAATGTACATCCGGATAGTAGTAGCGCAAACCCAAGAAAACAAGGGAGAAACTTCTCCAATAGTGGAGAACCCCCAAAAATGAGTCTCTTAACTGAAGTAGCGAACCTCTCTTGGCTAGAGCGAACTTGCTTGAGAGAATGACGAAATGAGAGGTCGAACTCTCTATTTATACACATCAAAGGGTGACTTTTTTACTGACTGGGCCGACCTGACTTTCCCTAACTGCGCTGACCTGATCAAATACATTGACATCTTGTCCCATAGGAGGTACAATAACATTAAAGTTTGAAGTTGCACTATTTCCAACACTCCCTCTCAACAAGGAAGTTATTCTTCGAACACTGTACTCTAATCTTATTCTTTCTTTGGACGACCTATGAGGTAATGCCCCATGCAGCTACTACGGCAACACTTCCTCTTGGACATGGAGATATCATCAGCATTATCATACCGAAACACATCTCGTTATCATATGTACATCACAGTTATCTCTAACCTCTCTATATCATAAGGAAGGTCTTACAACACTATCACAGTTAATCGAGGAGTGTCAACAAATCAACCTTCATGCATCTGCTCAATACAGTCCATCGGAGAACATGCACTAGCTCCACGACTCTGCCCTATCCATAGGTGAGTCACACGTCCATCAGCTCAAGAACAGTGCACAGTCCATCGGAGAGTCTATCATGCATCGATACAATGTGCTCAGCTCAACCCAGTCCATCGGGTGCCTACATCATCAACACTCCCTCTTAGCTAGAGAGGTATTATCACGTCGGAACACATCTTGTTATCATAAGAGGGTCCATTCCCACACAGGGAATAAGCACGTTCCACAAAGGAACCATCCCACAAAGGGACACACTCCAGAAAGGAATAGAATAACAATTTTGAATGGAGTTTATTCACCACTCCTAGTTGGCCACCCTGAAGATGATCCCATGAATAACAAACACCCTGTATAAATCTACAACACACATCAACTCCTATTTGGATGACCTGAAGATGAATCCCATGAATGAGAAACATTCTGTAGAAATCCGCAACGCGATGAGACCGAGGCGCCCTCGAGAAACCATACCTCCAAGCTTCATGCTGGCCGAGACATGGCACTGGAAGTTGTTCAGGCAGTCCAAATCCTAACCAAGCAACTAGAAAACAAGTTGGAAGATTGATACATATGCGAAATATAATAACACCTTGAATTGAAAGCAATAACAAGCAGGTAATATCCGGCCACACGTTTGGATGAAGTGTTCCCACACGTCCTAGAGGTAGTTATCTTCCTACAAGAGGTTTGCAACGGAGTCCTGCGAGTAAATGCAACTACGTAGTAAATCATAGATACTAAGTGTGGGTTGCAGGAATCCATCGTGCAGGTAGAGGACCACCGAGAGCAGAGAAAAAGGAGGGAATTCGAAGCACAATATAAAAAAGGTAAACTCGTAGTTGTCTGACCTGAAGATGAATCCCATGAATGAAACACCCTGTAGAAATATGCAACGCAATCTAATCGAGGCGCTTTCTAGAAACCCTACTCTCCGCTAAACTGCATGTTGGGCAGAACCTGACAATTGAAGTTGATCAGGCTCTCGAAATCCTAAGTTGAGTTGAGGCTTGACCTTGTTAATGTTTATAGCAGCATAACCAGGATAAGTAAAAGAATTGCAGAGCACAGAAACAAAAGGACTGTCGAGCTCGTTTAAACCATAATGATAAGAACAAACATCTCCCAACCATAGACAAAGCTATTTGTCTCCGCCGAGCTCAAACCTTCTAATAGAGAACGCTGTACATCCGGATAGTAGTAGCGCAAAGCCAAGAAAACAAGGTAGAAACTTCTCCAATAGTGGAGAACCCAAAAAATGAGTCTCTTTATTGAAGTAGCGAACCTCTCTGGGCTAGAGCAAACTTGCTTGAGTGAATGATCAATGAGAGGTTGAACTCTCTATTTATACACATCAAAGGGTGACTTTTTTCCTGATTGGGCCAACCTAACTTTCCCTAACAGCGTCGACCTGACTGGGGAAGTTCTGCCCATTGTTTGGGGCAAATTGCCCGCTCTTTTGGGGCAGTTTACCCGCTGGGCCGACTTGTCTTGGGGGAATACAAAAAATTACGTTTACTAAATCTTTTCTTTTTGATTTCACCCCTAGGTTTACATTGATTCTTTCAAGTGTTTTACATGATCAAATACATTGACATCTTGTCCGATAGGAGGTACAATAACAAGATGAAATACAATAACAATAACTTCCGAAGTTGCACTATTTCCAACACTCCCTCTCAACAAGGAAGGTATTCTTCGAACACTGTATTCTAATCTTATTCTTTCTTTGTCGACCTATGAGGTGATGCCCCATGTAGCTACTACCCCAACACTCCCTCTTGGCCATGGAGGTATCATCAGCATTATCATACCGAAACACATCTGGATATCTTATGTACATCACAGTTATCTCTAACCTCTGTATATCACAAGGAAGGTCTTACGACACAATCACGGTTAGTCGAGAAGTGTCAACAAATCTATCTTCATGCATCTGCTCAATCGAGTCCATCAGATAACATGCACTAGCTCCACGACTCTGCCCTATCCATAGGTGAGTCACACGTGCATCAGCTCATGAACTGTGCACAGTCCATCGGATAGTCTAACATGCATCAATACAATGTGCTCAGCTCAATCCAATTCGTCGGGTGCCTACATCATCAACACTCCCTCTTAGCTAGAGAGTTATCATCACGTGAGAACACATCTTGTTATCATAAGAGGGTCCATTCCGACACAGGGAATAAGCACGTTCCACAAAGGAACCATCCCACAATGGGACACACTCCACAAACGAATAGAATAACAATTATGAATGGAGTTTATTCACCACTCCTAGTTGTCCACCCGGAAGATGATCCCATGAATAACAAACACCCTGTATAAATCTACAACACACATCAACTCCTAATTGGATGACCTGGAGATGAATCCCACGAATGACAAACATCCTGTAGAAATCCGCAACGCGTTGAGACCGAGGGTCCCTCGAGAAACCATATACTCCAACCTTCATGGTGGCCGAGACATGGCACTGGAAGTTGTTCAAGCAGTCCAAATCCTAAGCAAGCAACTAGCAAAGAAGTTGGAAGATTGATACATATGCAAAATAAAATAAAACCTTGAACTGAAAGCAATAACAAGTAGATAATATCTGGCCACAGGTTTGGATGAAGTGTTCCCACATGTCCTAGAGGTAGTTATCTTCCCACAGGATGCTTGCAACGCAGTCCAACGAGTAAATGCAACTATGTAGTAACTCATAGATACTAAGTGTGGGTTGCAGGAATCTATTGTGCAGGTAGAGGACCACCGAGAGCTAGAAAATGTAGGGAATCTGAAGCACAATAGAAAAATGTTAAACTCGTAGTTGTTTGACCTGAAGATGAATCCCATGAATGATAAACACCCTCTAGAAATCCGCAACGCAATCTAATCGAGGCGTTCTCTGGAAACCCTACTCTCTTATAAACTACATGTTGCGCAGAACCTGACAATGGAAGTTGACCAGGCTCTCCAAATCCTAAGCTGAGTTGAGACTTGTCCTTGTTAATGTTTATAGCAGCATAACCAGGATCACTTAAAGAATGGCAAAGCACAGAAACAAAACGAGTGTCGAGCTCGTTTAAACCATGATGATAAGAACAATCATCTCCCAACCATAGACAAAGCTATTTTTCTCCCCCGAGCTCAAACCTTCTAATAGATAACGATGTACATTCGGATAGTAGTAGCGCAAACCCAAAAAAACAAGGGAGAAACTTCTCCAATAGTGGAGAACCCCCAAAAATCAGTCTCTTAACTGAAGTAGCGAACCTCTCTTGGCTAGAGCAAACTTGCTTAAGTGAATGACCAAATGAGAGGTCGAACTCTCTCTTTATACACATCAAAGGGTGACTTTTTTCCTGACCGGGCCAACCTAACTTTCCCTAACTGCGCCGACGTAACTAGGGCAGTTTTGCCGATTTTTTGGGACAAATTGCCCACTGTTTTGGGGGCGTTTACCCGCTGGGATGACTTGTTTTGGGGGAATACAAAAAACTACGTTTACTAAATCTTTTCTTTGAGATTTCACCCCTAGGTTTATATTGATCCTTTCAAGTGTTTTACATGATCAAATACATTGACATCTTGTCCCATAGGGGGTAGAATCACAAGATGAAATAAAATAACAATAATTTATGAAGTTGCACTATTTCCAATACTCCCTCTCAACAAGGGAGGTTTTCTTCGAACACGGTATTCTAATCTTATTCTTTCTTTGGTCGACCTATGAGGTGATGCCCCATGCAGCAACTACCCCAACAGTCCCTCTTGGCCAAGAGGGTATCATCATCTTTATCATACTGAAACACATCTCGATATCATATCAGAGTTATCTCTAACCTCTCTATATTAGGAAGGTGTTGCCACACAATCACAGTTAGTCGAGAAGTGTAAACAAATCCATCTTCATGCATCTTCTCAATCCAGTCCATCGGAGAACATGCACTAGCTCCACGACTCAGCCCTATCCATAGGTGAGTTACACGTGCATCAGCTCAAGAACTCTGCACAGTCCATCGGAGAGTCTATCATGCGTAAATACAATGTGCTCAGCTCAACCCAGTCCATCAGATGCCTACATCATCAACACGCCCTCTTAGCTAGAGAGGTATCATCACGTCGGAACACATCTTGTTATCATAAGCTGGTCCATTCCAACACAGGGAATAAGCAAGTTCCACAAAGGAACCATCGCACAATGGGACACACTCCACAAAGGAAAGGAATAACAATTATGAATGGAGTTTATTCACCACTCCTAGTTGGCCACCCCGAAGATGATCCCATGAATAACAAATACCCTGTATAAATGTACAACACACATCAACTCCTATTTGGATGACCTGAAGACGAATCCCACGAATGACAAACATCCTGTAGAACTCCGCAACGCGATGAGACCGAGGCGCCCTCGAGAAACCATATACTCCTCCAACCTTCATGCTGGCCATGACATGGCACTGGAAGTTGTTCAGGCAGTCCAAATCCTAAGCGAGCAACTAGCAAACAAGTTGGAAGTTGTTCAGGCAGTCTAGCGAGTAAATGCAACTATGTAGTAAATCATAGATACTAAGTGTGGGTTGCAGGAATCTATTGTGCAGGTAGAGGGCCAGCGAGAGTAGAGAAAAAGGAGGTAATCCGAAGCACAATAGAAAAAAGGTAAACTCATAGTTGTCTGACCTGAATATGAATTCCATGAATGATAAACACCCCGTAGAAATCCGCAACGTAACCTAATCGAGGCGCTCTCTAGAAACACTACACTCCTCTACACTGCATGTTGGGCAGAACCTGACAATGGAAGTTTACCCAGCTCTCCAAATCCTAAGCTGAGTTGAACCTTGACCTTGTTAATGTTTATAGCAGCATAACCAGGATCACTAAAAGAATGGCAAAGCACAGAAGCAAAATGAGTGTCGGGCTTGTTTAAACCATGTTGATAAGCACAATTATCTCCCAACCATGGCCAAAGCTATTTGTATCCCCCGAGATCAGACCTTCTAATAGAGAACGATGTACATCCGGATAGTAGGAGCGGAAACCCAAGAAAACAAGGGAAAACTTCTCCAACAGTGGAGAAATCCAAAAAAACAGTCTCTTAACTGAAGTAGCAAACCTCCCTTGGCTAGAGCGAACTTGCTTGAGTGAATGACCAAATGAGAGGTCAAACTCTCTAATTATACACATCAAAGGGTGACTCTTTTCCTGACTGGGCCAACCTAACTTTCCCTAACTGCGTCAACGTGACTGGGGCAGTTCTGCCCATTGTTTGGGGCAAATTGCCCGCTCTTTTGGGGCAGTTTACCCGCTGGGCCGACTTGTCTTGGGGGAATACAAAAAATTACGTTTACTAAATCTTTTCTTTTTGATTTCACCCCTAGGTTTACATTGATTCTTTCAAGTGTTTTACATGATCAAATACATTGACATCTTGTCCCATAGGAGGTACAATAACAAGATGAAATACAATAACAATAACTTCTGAAGTTGCACTATTTCCAACACTCCCTCTCAACAAGGAAGGTATTCTTCGAACACTGTATTGTAATCTTATTCTTTCTTTGGTCGACCTATGAGGTGATGCCCCATGCAGCTACTACCCCAACACTCCCTCTTGGCCATGGAGGTATCATCATCATTATCATATCGAAACACATCTGGATATCATATGTAGATCACAGTTATCTCTAACCTCTCTATATCACAAGGAAGGTCTTACGACACAATCACGGTTAGTCGAGAAGTGTCAACAAATCAATCTTCATGCATCTGCTCAATCGAGTCCATCGGATAACATGCACTAGCTCCACGACTCTGCCCTATCCATAGGTGAGTCACACGTGCATCAGCTCATGAGTCACACGTGCATCAGCTCATGAAATGTGCACAGTCCATCGGATAGTCTATCATGCATCAATACAATGTGCTCAGCTCAACCCAATTCGTCGGGTGCCTACATCATCCACTCCCTCTTAGCTAGAGAGTTATCATCGCGTCGGAACACATCTTGTTATCATAAGAGGGTCCATTCCGACACAGGGAATAAGCACGTTCCACAAAGGAACCATCCCACAATGGGACACACCCCAGAAAGGAATAGAATAATAATTATGAATGGAGTTTATTCACCACTCCTAGTTGGCCACCCTGAAGATGATCCCATGAATAACAAACACCCTGTATAAATCTACAACACACATCAACTCCTATTTGGATGACTTGGAGATGAATCCCACGAATGACAAACATCCTGTAGAAATCCGCAACGCGATGAGACCGAGGTTCCCTCGAGAAACCATATACTCCTCCAACCTTCATGGTGGCCGAGACATGGCACTGGAAGTTGTTCAGGCAGTCCAAATCCTAAGCAAGCAACTAGCAAAGAAGTTGGAAGATTGATACATATGCAAAATAAAATAAAACCTTGAACTGAAAGCAATAACATGCAGGTAATATCTGGCCACAGGTTTGAATGAAGTGTTCCCACATGTCCTAGAGGTAGTTATCTTCCCACAGGATGCTTGCAACGCAGTCCAGCGAATAAATGCAACTATGTAGTAAATCAAAGATACTAAGTGTGGGTTTGAGGAATCTATTGTGCAGGTAGAGGACCACCGAGAGCGAGAAAAAGTAGGGAATCCGAAGCACAATAGAAAAAAGTTAAACTCGTAGTTGTTTGACCTGAAGATGAATCCCATGAATGATAAACACCCTCTAGAAATCCGCAATGCAATCTAATCGAGGCGTTCTCTAGAAACCCTACTCTCCTATAAACTACATGTTGCGCAGAACCTGACAATGGAAGTTGACCAGGCTCTCCAAATCCCTGAAAGAATGGCAAAGCATAGAAACAAAATGAGTGTCGAGCTCGTTTAAACCATGATGATAAGAACAATCATCTCCCAACCATATACAAAGCTATTTGTCTCCCCCGAGCTCAAACCTTCTAATAGATAACGATGTACATTCGGATAGTAGTAGCGCAAACCCAAGAAAACAAGGGAGAAACTTCTCCAATAGTGGAGAACCCCCAAAAATCAGTCTCTTAACTGAAGTAGCGAAACTCTCTTGGCTAGAGCAAACTTGTTTAAGTGAATGACTGAATGAGAGGCCGAACTCTCTATTTATGATCAAAGGGTGACTTTTTTCGTGACCGGGCCAACCTAACTTTCCCTAACTGCGCCGACCTAACTGGGGCAGTTCTGCCCATTTTTTGGGACAAATTGCCCACTGTTTTGGGGGAGTTTACCCGCTGGGCCGACTTGTCTTGGGGGAATACAAAAAACTACGTTTACTAAATCTTTTCTTTGAGATTTCACCCCTAGGTTTACATTGATTCTTTCAAGTGTTTTACATGATCAAATACAGTGACGTCTTGTCCCATAGGAGGTAGAATAACAAGATGAAATAAAATAACAATAATTTCTGAAGTTGCACTATTTCCAACACTCCCTCTCAACAAGGGAGGTATTCTTCGAACACTGTATTCTAATCTTATTCTTTCTTTGGTCGACCTATGAGGTGATGCCCCATGCAGCAACTACCCCAACAGTCCCTCTTGGCCAAGAAGGTATCATCAACATTATCATACTGAAACACATCTCGATATCATATGTATATCAGAGTTATCTCTAACCTCTCTATATCATAAGGAAGGTCTTGCCACACAATCACAGTTAGTCGAGAAGTGTCAACAAATCAATCTTCATGCATCTCCTCAATCCAGTCCATAGGAGAACATGCACTAGCTCCACGACTCTATCCTATCCATAGGTGAGTTACACGTGCATCAGCTCAAGAACTCTGCACAGTCCATCGGAGAGTCTATCATGCGTCAATACAATGTGCTCAGCTCAACCCAGTCCATCAGGTGCCTACATCATCAACACTGCCTCTTAACTAGAGAGGTATCATCACGTTTGAACACATCTTGTTAACATAAGCGGGTCCATTCCAACACAGGGAATAAGCAAGTTCCACAAAGGAACCATCCCACAATGGGACACACTCCACAAAGGAATGGAATAACAATTATGAATGGAGTTTATTCACCACTCCTAGTTGGCCACCCCGAAGATGATCCCATGAATAAGAAACACCCTGTATAAATGTACAACACACATCAACTCCTATTTGGATGACCTGAAGATGAATCCCACGAATGACAAACATCCTGTAGAACTCCGCAACGCGATGAGACCGAGGCGCCCTCGAGAAACCATATACTCCTCCAACCTTCATGCTGGCCAAGACATGGCACTGGAAGTTGTTCAGGCAGTCCAAATCCTAAGCAAGCAACTAGCAAAAAAGTTGGAAGATTTATACATATGCAAAATAAAATAAAACCTTGAACGGAAAGCAATAACAAGCAGGTAATATCTGGCCACACGTTTGGATGAAGTGTTGCCACATGTCCTATAGGTAGTTATCTTCCCACAGGAGGCTTGCAACGCAGTCCAACGAGTAAATGCAACTATGTAGTAAATCATAGATACTAAGTGTAGGTTTGAGGAATCTATCGTGCAGGTAGAGGACCACCGAGAGCAGAGAAAAAGGAGGGAATCCAAAGCACAATAGAAAAAAGGTAAACCCATAGTTGTTTGACCTAAAGATAAATCCCATGAATTATAAACACCCTGTAGAAATCCGCAACGCAATCTAATCGAGGCACTCTGTAGAAACCCTACTCCCCTCTAAACTGCATATTGGGCAGAACCCGACAATGGAAGTTGATCAGTCTCTCCAAATCCTAAGTTGAGTTGAGCCTTGACCTTGTTAATGTTTATAGCAGCATAATGAGGATCACTAAAAGAATGGAAAAGCACATAAACAAAATGAGTGTCGAGCTCGTTTAAACCATGATGATAATTACAATCATCTCCCAACCATAGACAAAGCTATTTGTCTCCCCCGAGCTCAGACCTTCCAATAGAGAACAATGTACATCCGGATAGTAGTAGCGCAAACCCAAGAAAGCAAGGGATAAACTTCTCCAATAGTGGAGAACCCCAAAAAATCAGTCTCTTAACTGAAGTAGCGAACCTCTCTTGGCTAGATCAGACTTGCTTGAGAGAATGACGAAATGAGAGGTCGAACTCTCTATTTATACACATCATAGGGTGACTTTTTTCTTGACAGGGCCGACCTGACTTTCCCTAATTGCGCCGACCTGATGAAACACATTGACATCTTGTCCCATAGGAGGTACAATAACAATAAAGTTTGAAGTTGCACTATTTCCAACACCCCCTCTCAACAAGGAAGGTATTCTTTGAACACTCTATTCTAACCTTATTCTTTATTTGGTCGACCTATGAGGTGATGCCCCATGCAGCTACTACTCCAACACTCCCTCTTGGCCATGGAGGTATTTTCAGCATTATCATACTGAAACACATCTCGATCTCATATGTACATCACAGTTTTCTCAAACCTCTCTATATCACAAGGAAGGTCTTACGACACAATCATAGTTAGTCGAGAAGTGTCATTAAATCAATCTTAATGCATCTGCTCAATCCAGTCCATCGGAGAACATTCACTAGCTCCACGACTGTGCCCTATCCATAGGTGAGTTACACGTGCATCAGCTCAAGAACTCTGCACAGTCCATCGGAGAGTCTATGATGCATCAATACAATGTGCTCGGCTCAACCCAGTCCATCGAGTGCCTACATGAGCAACACTCCCTCTTACCTAGAGAGGTATCATCACGTCGGAACACATCTTGTTATCATAAGCTGGTCCATTCCAACACAGGGAATAAGCACGTTCCACAAAGGAACCATCCCACAATGGGACACACTCCACAAAGGAATAGAATATCAATTATGAATGGAGTTTATTCACCACTCCTAGTTGCCCACCCTGAAGATGATCCCATGAATAACAAACAGCCTTTATAAATCTACAACACACATCAAATCCTATTTGGATGACCTGAAGATGAATCCCACGAATGAAAAACATCCTATAGAAATCTGCAACGCGATGAGACCTAGGCGCCCTAGAGAAACCATATACTCTTCCAACCTTCATGCTAGCCGGGACATGGCACTGGAAGTTGTTCAGACAGTGCAAATCCTAAGCAAGCAACTAGCAAAAAAGTTGGAAGATTGATATATATGCAAGATAAAATAAAACCTTGAACTGAAAGCAATAACAAGCAGGTAATATCTGGCCACATGTTTGGATGAAGTGTTCCCACATGTCGTAGAGGTAGTTATCTTCCCACAGGAGGCTTGCAACGCAGTCCAGCGAGTAAATGCAACTATGTAGTAAATCATAGATACTAAGTATGGGTTGCAGGAATCTATCGTGCAGGTAGAGGACCAGGGAGAGTAGAGAAAAAGGAGGGAATCCGAAGCACAATAGAGAAAAGGTAAACTTGTAGTTGTCTGACCTGAAGATGAATTCCATGAATGATAGACACCCTGTAGAAATCCGCAACGCAACCTAATCGAGGCGCTCTCTAGAAACTCTACACTCCTCTACACTGCATGTTGGGCAGAACCTGACAATGGAAGTTGACCCGGCTCTCCAAATCCTAAGCTGAGTTGAGCCTTGACCTTGTTAATGTTTATAGGAGCATAACCAGGATCACTAAAAGAATGGCAAAGCATAGAAGCAAAATGAGTGTCGGGCTTGTTTAACAAGATAGAGCACACTCACCCAACTATTTTACTGCGACCATTGCCCATTCCCGAGCAGAAGTGGGAAAGTATTTCCATGGATTTCATTACAGGGTTTCCCAAGGTTCATGGAAGGGATTGCTTGTACGTAGTAGTGGACAGGTTGACTAAGTTCGCTCACTTCTTTGCCATTTAATCAGATTATTCAACAACACAGGTGGCATAACTATTTTTCAGAGAGGTATTTAGACTACACGGGTTAGTGATAGGGACAACAAGTTCACGGGAGCCTTTTGGCAAGAAATTTTCAGGTTGGTGGAAACCGAGTTAGCTATGAGCACAAGTTATCATCCACAGAGCGACAGACAGACAAAGATAGTTAACAAGTGGATTGAGGGATACTTGAGGAATTAGGTAGCAGGTCAGCAAAGAACATGGATTAAATGGCTACACTTAGGTATGACTCACCATATGATTATTGGTATGACTCCATTTAGAGATTTGTACGGGTATGATGCCTTAACTTTTGCAGATCTGATATTTGGTGATAGCAGGGCCCCCCAAGGCCAAAGATTGGATTCAAGACCTTCTCAAAGTGCTCAAAGAAAACATACAGGATACTCAGAATCAATAGAAGATATATGCAAATAGACACAGGATTGAGCGTAGTTTTGAGATAGGACACTTAGTATATTTACGCCTACAACCTTATCGATAGTTATCTCTTAAGAAAAAAGGAGCAAAGAAACTCAAGCCTTGCTTCTATGGTCCCTACAAGATAATCCGAAAGGTCAGAGAGGTAGTGTATGAGCTCGAATTACCCCTAGAGAGAAAGATTCACAACGTATTTCATGTATCGAATCTCAAGAAGGAAGTAGGTCAACAGATTGTGACATCACCCGAGATGCCCCCCCTTGATGATGAGGGGCAATTGATTCTGGTTCCAGAACTCATCCTAGAGGTTCGGGAGCGAAAGCTAAGGAACAAAATTATTAGAGACTACTTGGTTCAATGGAGAGATCTGCCTATAAAAGAGGCCACTTGGGAAGGAGAACATGTATTGCAACACCCAACATTACAGTTGCTTGAGGACAAGCAATTTCGAGCGGAGATGACTGTAATGTCCTCTACTGCTTAAGCACAGAGGACCATCCTGCTAACCTATTTGATTCCCATAGGTTCGAGCGGGCATTTACATCCAGGGAATTTTCGAGCGGGCATTGACATCTAGGGAATTAACTGAGGATTGATGCCATATGCACTCTAAGGAGATCTTTAGGATGGTTATTATATCATCAGTGCATGCAACATGAAATATAGCTCGGATGTTATGCATGCAGGTGGCCTTAAGTTGAAGGTGAGTCTCTTCATTTTCTCTCGTGTAGGGTGTTGTTCGTAGTCGTTGCATCACATAGACTGCAGTCATGAGATCGATGACTCAACATCTCCCGCATTTTTCTTCTTTCCATCCTCTATTGTCCCCAGTATCACCTCGTCTCACTTGTATATACTAGCCTGTGAAGGCTAGTGTATTTGGAACATAGATGTTAGCAATATTTCTATACACGAAATTGATTGTGACACCACCTCCTACAGAAAATAAACAAGCAGGCAAATGCGAGGATCACTAAAAGAATGGCAAAGCACAGAAACAAAATGAGTGTCGAGCTCGTTTAAACCATGATGATAAGAAAAATCATCTCCCAACCATAGACAAAGCTATTTGTTTCCCCCGAGCTCAGACCTTCCAATAGAGAACGATGTACATACGGATAGTAGTAGCGCAAACCCAAGAAAACAGGGAGAAACATCTCACATAGTGGAGAACCCCAAAAAATCAGTCTCTTAACTGAAGTATCGAACCTCTCTTGGCTAGAGCGAACTTGCTTGAGTGGATGACGAAATGAGAGGTGGAACTCTCTATTTATGCACATCAAAGGGTGCCTTTTTTTCTGATTGGGCCGACCTAACTTTCCCTAACTGCGCCGACCTGACAGGGGCAGTTCTGCCCATTGTTTGGGGCAAATTGCCCACTGCTTTGGGGCTGTTTACCCACTGGGCCGACTTGTCTCGGGGGAGTACAAAAAATTACATTTAATAAATCTTTTCTTTGTGATTTCACCCCTAGGTTTACATTGAGTGTTTTACATGATCAAATACATTGACATGTTGTACCATAGGAGGTACATTAACAAGATGAAATACAATAAGAATAAATTTTGAAGTTGCACTGTTTCCAACACTCCTTCTCAACAAGGAAGGTATTCTTCAAACACTGTATTCTAATCTTATTCTTTCTTTGGTCGACCTATGAGGTGATGCCCCATGCAGCTACTACCCCAACAATCCCTCTTGGCCAAGGAGGTATCATCAACATTATCATACTGAAACACATCTCGATATCATATGTACATCACAGTTATCTCTAAGCTCTCTATATCATAAGGAAGGTCTTGCAACACAATCATAGATAGTCGAGAAGTGTCAACAAATCCATAGGTGAGTCACACGTGCATCAACTCAAGAACTCTGCATAGTCCACGGGAGAGTCTATCATGCATCAATCCAATGTGCTTAGCTCAACCCAGTCCATCGGAGAATATGCACTAGCTCAACGACTTTGCCATATCCATAGGTGAGTCACACGTGCATCAACTCAAGAACTCTGCATAGTCCATCGGAGAGTCTATCATGCATCAATCCAATGTGCTTAGCTCAACCCACTCCAGCGGGTGCCTACATCATCAACACTCCCTCTTAGCTAGAGATGTATCATCACGTCGGAACACATCTTGTTATCATAAACGGGTCCATTCTAACACAGGAAATAAGCAAGTTCCACAAAGGAACCATCCCACAATGGAACACAGTCCACAAAGGAACCATCCCACAATGGGACACACTCCACAAACGAATAGAATAACAATTATGAATGGAGTCTATTCACAACTCCTAGTGTGCCACCCTGAAGATGATCCTATGAATAACAAATACCCTGTATAAATCTATAACACACATCAACTCCTATTTGGATGACCTGAAGATGAATCCCACGAATGAAAAACATCCTGTAGAAATCCGCAACGCGATGAGATCGAGCCGCCCTCGAGAAACAATATACTCTTCCTACCTTCATGCTGGGCGAGACATGGCACCGGAAGTTGTTCAGGCAGTCCAAATCATAAGCAAGCAACTAGCAAACAAGTTGGAATATTGATATGTATGCAAAATAAAATAAAACCTTTAACTGAAAGCAATAAAAAGCAGGTAATATGTGGCCACACGTTTGGATGAAGTGTTCCCACATGTCCTAGAGGTAGTTATCTTCCCACAGGAGGCTTGCAACGCAGTCCAGCGAGTAAATGCAACTATGTAGTAAATCATAGATACTAAGCGTGGGCTGCAGGAATCTATCGTGCAGGTAAGGGCCCATCGAGAGCAGAAAAAAAGGAGGGAATTCGAAGCACAATAGAAAAAAGGTAAACTCGTAGTTGTCTGACCTGAAGATGAATACCATGAATGATAAACACCCTGTAGAAATCCGCAACGCAATCTAATCGAGTCGCTCTCTAGAAACCTACTCTCCTATAAACTGCATCTTGGGGCAGAACCTGACAATGGAAGTTGATCAGGCTCTCCAAATCCTAAGCTGAGTTGAGCCTTGACCTTGTTAATGTTTATAGCAGCATAACCAGGATCACTAAAAGAATGGCAAAGCACAGAAACAAAATGAGTGTCGAGCTCGTTTAAACCATGATGATAATTACAATCATCTTCCAACCATAGACAAAGCTATTTGTCTCCCCCGAGCTCAGACCTTTCAATAGAGAACAATGTACATCCGGATAGTAGTAGCGCAAACCCAAGAAAACAAGGGAGAAACTTCTCCAATAGTGGAGAACCCCCAAAAATGAGTCTCTTAACTGAAGTAGCGAACCTCTCTTGGCTAGAGCGAACTTGCTTGAGAGAATGACGAAATGAGAGGTCGAACTCTCTATTTATACACATCAAAGGGTGACTTTTTTACTGACTGGGCCGACCTGACTTTCCCTAACTGCGCTGAACTGATCAAATACATTGACATCTTGTCCCATAGGAGGTACAATAACACTAAAGTTTGAAGTTGCACTATTTCCAACACTCCCTCTCAACAAGGAAGGTATTCTTCGAACACTGTACTCTAATCTTATTCTTTCTTTGGACGACCTATGAGGTAATGCCCCATGCAGCTACTACGGCATCACTTCCTCTTGGACATGGAGATATCATCAGCATTATCATACCGAAACACATCTCGTTATCATATGTACATCACAGTTATCTCTAACCTCTCTATATCATAAGGAAGGTCTTACAACACTATCACAGTTAATCAAGGAGTGTCAACAAATCAACCTTCATGCATCTGCTCAATACAGTCCATCGGAGAACATGCACTAGCTCCACGACTCTGCCGTATCCATAGGTGAGTCACACGTGCATCAGCTCAAGAACTGTGCACAGTCCATCGGAGAGTCTATCATGCATCGATACAATGTGCTCAGCTCAACCCAGTCCATCGGGTGCCTACATCATCAACACTCCCTCTTAGCTAGAGAGGTATTATCACGTCGGAACACATCTTGTTATCATAAGAGGGTCCATTCCCACACAGGGAATAAGCACGTTCCACAAAGGAACCATCCCACAAAGGGACACACTCCAGAAAGGAATAGAATAACAATTTTGAATGGAGTTTATTCACCACTCCTAGTTGGCCACCCTGAAGATGATCCCATGAATAACAAACACCCTGTATAAATCTACAACACACATCAACTCCTATTTGGATGACCTGAAGATGAATCCCACGAATGACAAACATTCTGTAGAAATCCGCAACGCGATGAGACAGAGGCTCCCTCGAGAAACCATACCTCCAAGCTTCATGCTGGCCGAGACATGGCACTGGAAGTTGTTCATGCAGTCCAAATCCTAACCAAGCAACTAGAAAACAAGTTGGAAGATTGATACATATGCGAAATATAATAACACGTTGAATTGAAAGCAATAACAAGCAGGTAATATCCGGCCACACGTTTGGATGAAGTGTTCCCACACGTCCTAGAGGTAGTTATCTTCCTACAAGAGGCTTGCAACGGAGTCCTCCGAGAAAATGCAACTACGTAGTAAATGATAGATACTAAGTGTGGGTTGCAGTAATCCATCGTGCAGGTAGAGGACCACCGAGAGCAGAGAAAAAGGAGGGAATTCGAAGCACAATAGAAAAAAGGTAAACTTGTAGTTGTCTAACCTGAAGATGAATCCCATGAATGAAACACCCTGTAGAAATATGCAACGCAATCTAATCGAGGCGCTTTCTAGAAACCCTACTCTCCGCTAAACTGCATGTTGGGCAGAATCTGACAATTGAAGTTGATCAGGCTCTCGAAATCCTAAGCTGAGTTGAGGCTTGACCTTATTAATGTTTATAGCAGCATAACCAGGATAAGTAAAAGAATTGCAGAGCACAGAAACAAAAGGACTGTCGAGCTCGTTTAAACCATAATGATAAGAACAAACATCTCCCAACCACAAAGCTATTTGTCTCCGCCGAGCTCAAACCTTCTAATAGAGAACGTTGTACATCCGGATAGTAGTAGTGCAAAGCCAAGAAAACAAGGGAGAAACTTCTCCAATAGTGGAGAACCCAAAAAATGAGTCTCTTAATTGAAGTAGCGAACCTCTCTGGGCTAGAGCAAACTTGCTTGAGTGAATGACCAAATGAGAGGTTGAACTCTCTATTTATACACATCAAAGGGTGACTTTTTTCCTGATTGGGCCAACCTAACTTTCCCTAACAGCGTCGACCTGACTGGGGCAGTTCTGCCCATTGTTTGGGGCAAATTGCCCGCTCTTTTGGGGCAGTTTACCCGCTGGGCCGACTTGTCTTGGGGGAATACAAAAAATTACGTTTACTAAATCTTTTCTTTTTGATTTCACCCCTAGGTTTACATTGATTCTTTCAAGTGTTTTACATGATCAAATACATTGACATCTTGTCCCATAGGAGGTACAATAACAAGATGAAATACAATAACAATAACTTCCGAAGTTGCACTATTTCCAACACTCCCTCTCAACAAGGAAGGTATTCTTCGAACACTGTATTCTAATCTTATTCTTTCTTGGTCGACCTATGAGGTGATGCCCCATGCAGCTACTACCCCAACACTCTCTCTTGGCCATGGAGGTATCATCAGCATTATCATACCGAAACACATCTGGATATCTTATGTACATCACAGTTATCTCTAACCTCTGTATATCACAAGGAAGGTCTTACGACACAATCACGGTTAGTCGAGAAGTGTCAACAAATCAATCTTCATGCATCTGCTCAATCGATTCCATTAGATAACATGCACTAGCTCCACGACTCTGCCCTATCCATAGGTGAGTCACACGTGCATCAGCTCATGAACTGTGCACAGTCCATCGGATAGTCTATCATGCATCAATACAATGTGCTCAGCTCAATCCAATTCGTCGGGTGCCTACATCATCAACACTCCCTCTTAGCTAGAGAGTTATCATCACTTGAGAACACATCTTGTTATCATAAGAGGGTCCATTCCGACACAGGGAATAAGCACGTTCCACAAAGGAACCATCGGACAATGGGACACACTCCACAAACGAATAGAATAACAATTATAAATGGAGTTTATTCACCACTCCTAGTTGGCAACCCGGAAGATGATCCCATGAATAACAAACACCCTGTATAAATCTACAACACACATCAACTCCTATTTGGATGACCTGGAGATGAATCCCACGAATGACAAACATCCTGTAGAAATCCGCAACGCGATGAGAGCGAGGGTCCTCGAGAAACCATATACTCCAACCTTCATGGTGGCCGAGACATGGCACTGGAAGTTGTTCAGGCAGTCCAAATCCTAAGCAAGCAACTAGCAAAGAAGTTGGAAGATTGGTACATGTGCAAAATAAAATAAAACCTTGAACTGAAAGCAATAACAAGTAGATAATATCTGGCCACAGGTTTGGATGAAGTGTTCCCACATGTCCTAGAGGTAGTTATCTTCCCACAGGATGCTTGCAACGCAGTCCAACAAGTAAATGCAACTATGTAGTAAATCATAGATACTAAGTGTGGGTTGCAGGAATCTATTGTGCAGGTAGAGGACCACCGAGAGCGAGAAAATGTAGGGAATCCGAAGCACAATAGAAAAATGTTAAACTCGTAGTTGTTTGACCTGAAGATGAATCCCATGAATGATAAACACCCTCTAGAAATCCGCAACGCAATCTAATCGAGGCGTTCTCTGGAAACCCTACTCTCCTATAAACTACATGTTGCGCAGAACCTGACAATGGAAGTTGACCAGGGTCTCCAAATCCTAAGCTGAGTTGAGACTTGTCCTTGTTAATGTTTATAGCAGCATAACCAGGATCACTGAAAGAATGGCAAAGCACAGAAACAAAACGAGTGTCGAGCTCGTTTAAACCATGATGATAAGAACAATCATCTCCCAACCATAGACAAAGCTATTTGTCTCCCCCGAGCTCAAACCTTCTAATAGATAACGATGTACATTCGGATAGTAGTAGCGCAAACCCAAAAAAACAAGGGAGAAACTTCTCCAATAGTGGAGAACCCCCAAAAATCAGTCTCTTAACTGAAGTAGCGAACCTCTCCTGGCTAGAGCAAACTTGCTTAAGTGAATGACCAAATGAGAGGTCGAACTCTCTCTTTATACACATCAAAGGGTGACTTTTTTCCTGACCGGGCCAACCTAACTTTCCCTAACTGCGCCGACGTAACTAGGGCAGTTCTGCCGATTTTTTGGGAGAAATTGCCCACTGTTTTGGGGGCGTTTACCCGCTGGGCTGACTTGTCTTGGGGGAATACAAAAAACTACGTTTACTAAATCTTTTCTTTGAGATTTCACCCCTAGGTTTACATTGATCCTTTCAAGTGTTTTACATGATCAAATACATTGACATCTTGTCCCATATGGGGTAGAATCACAAGATGAAATAAAATAACAATAATTTCTGAAGTTGCACTATTTCCAACACTCCCTCTCAAAAAGGGAGGTTTTCTTCGAACACTGTATTCTAATCTTATTCTTTCTTTGGTCGACCTATGAGGTGATGCCCCATGCAGCAACTACCCCAACAGTCCCTCTTGGCCAAGAGGGTATCATCATCTTTATCATACTGAAACACATCTCGATATCATATCAGAGTTATCTCTAACCTCTCTATATAAGGAAGGTGTTGCCACACAATCACAGTTAGTCGAGAAGTGTCAACAAATCCATCTTCATGCATCTCCTCAATCCAGTCCATCGGAGAACATGCACTAGCTCCACGACTCAGCCCTATCCATAGGTGAGTTACACGTGCATCAGCTCAAGAACTCTGCACATTCCATCAGAGAGTCTATCATGCGTAAATACAATGTGCTCAGCTCAACCCAGTCCATCAGATGCCTACATCATCAAAACTCCCTCTTAGCTAGAGAGGTATCATCACGTCGGAACACATCTTGTTATCATAAGCGGGTCCATTCCAACACAGGGAATAAGCAAGTTCCACAAAGGAACCATCGCACAATGGGACACACTCCACAAAGGAAAGGAATAACAATTATGAATGGAGTTTATTCACCACTCCTAGTTGGCCACCCCGAAGATGATCCCATGAATAACAAATACCCTGTATAAATGTACAACACACATCAACTCCTATTTGGATGACCTGAAGATGAATCCCACGAATGACAAACATCCTGTAGAACTCCGCAACGCGATGAGACCGAGGCGCCCTCGAGAAACCATATACTCCTCCAACCTTCATGCTGGCCATGACATGGCACTGGAAGTTGTTCAGGCAGTCCAAATCCTAAGCGTGCAACTAGCAAACAAGTTGGAAGTTGTTCAGGCAGTCTAGCGAGTAAATGCAACTATGTAGTAAATCATAGATACTAAGTGTGGGTTGCAGGAATCTATTGTGCAGGTAGAGGGCCAGCGAGAGTAGAGAAAAAGGAGGTAATCCGAAGCACAATAGAAAAAAGGTAAACTCGTAGTTGTCTGACCTGAATATGAATTCCTTGAATGATAAACACCCCGTAGAAATCCGCAACGTAACCTAATCGAGGCGCTCTCTAGAAACACTACACTCCTCTACACTGCATGTTGGGCAGAACCTGACAATGGAAGTTTACCCAACTCTCCAAATCCTAAGCTGAGTTGAACCTTGACCTTGTTAATGTTTATAGCAGCATAACCAGGATCACTAAAAGAATGGCAAAGCACAGAAGCAAAATGAGTGTCGGGCTTGTTTAAACCATGTTGATAAGCACAATTATCTCCCAACCATGGCCAAAGCTATTTGTATCCCCCGAGATCAGACATTCTAATAGAGAACGATGTACATCCGGATAGTAGGAGCGGAAACCCAAGAAAACAAGGGAAAACTTCTCCAACAGTGGAGAAATCCAAAAAAACAGTCTCTTAACTGAAGTAGCAAACCTCCCTTGGCTAGAGCGAACTTGCTTGAGTGAATGACCAAATGAGAGGTCAAACTCTCTAATTATACACATCAAAGGGTGACTCTTTTCCTGACTGGGCCAACCTAACTTTCCCTAACTGCGTCAACGTGACTGGGGCAGTTCTGCCCATTATTTGGGGCAAATTGCCCGCTCTTTTGGGGCAGTTTACCCGCTGGGCCGACTTGTCTTGGGGGAATACAAAACATTACGTTTACTAAATCTTTTCTTTTTGATTTCACCCCGAGGTTTACATTGATTCTTTCAAGTGTTTTACATGATCAAATACATTGACATCTTGTCCCATAGGAGGTACAATAACAAGATGAAATACAATAACAATAACTTCTGAAGTTGCACTATTTCCAACACTCCCTCTCAACAAGGAAGGTATTCTTCGAACACTGTATTGTAATCTTATTCTTTCTTTGGTCGACCTATGAGGTGATGCCCCATGCAGCTACTACCCCAACACTCCCTCTTGGCCATGGAGGTATCATCAGCATTATCATATCGAAACACATCTGGATATCCTATGTAGATCACAGTTATCTCTAACCTCTCTATATCACAAGGAAGGTCTTACGACACAATCACGGTTAGTCGAGAAGTGTCAACAAATCAATCTTCATGCATCTGCTCAATCGAGTCTATCGGATAACATGCACTAGCTCCACGACTCTGCCCTATCCATAGGTGAGTCACACGTGCATCAGCTCATGAACTTTGCACAGTCCATCGGATAGTCTATCATGCATCAATACAATGTGCTCAGCTCAACCCAATTCGTCGGGTGCCTACATCATCCACTCCCTCTTAGCGAGAGAGTTATCATCGCGTCGGAACACATCTTGTTATCATAAGAGGGTCCATTCCGACACAGGGAATAAGCACGTTCCACAAAGGAACCATCCCACAATGGGACACACTCCACAAAGGAATAGAATAACAATTATGAATGGAGTTTATTCACCACTCCTAGTTGCCCACCCTGAAGATGATCCCATGAATAACAAACAGCCTTTATAAATCTACAACACACATCAACTCCTATTTGGATGACCTGAAGATGAATCCCACGAATGAAAAACATCCTATAGAAATCTGCAACGCGATGAGACCTAGGCGCCCTAGAGAAACCATATACTCTTCCAACCTTCATGCTGGCCGGGACATGGCACTGGAAGTTGTTCAGACAGTGCAAATCCTAAGCAAGCAACTAGCAAAAAAGTTGGAAGATTGATATATATGCAAGATAAAATAAAACCTTGAACTGAAAGCAATAACAAGCAGGTAATATCTGGCCACATGTTTGGATGAAGTGTTCCCACATGTCGTAGAGGTAGTTATCTTCCCACAGGAGGCTTGCAACGCAGTCCAGCGAGTAAATGCAACTATGTAGTAAATCATAGATACTAAGTATGGGTTGCAGGATTCTATCGTGCAGGTAGAGGACCAGGGAGAGTAGAGAAAAAAGGAGGGAATCCGAAGCACAATAGAGAAAAGGTAAACTCGTAGTTGTCTGACCTGAAGATGAATTCCATGAATGATAAACACCCTGTAGAAATCCGCAACGCAACCTAATCGAGGCGCTCTCTAGAAACTCTACATTGCTCTACACTGCATGTTGGGCATAACCTGACAATGGAAGTTGACCCGGCTCTCCAAATCCTAAGCTGAGTTGAGCCTTGACCTTGTTAATGTTTATAGCAGCATAACCAGGATCACTAAAAGAATGGCAAAGCACAGAAGCAAAATGAGTGTCGGGCTTGTTTAACAAGATAGAGCACACTCGCCCAACTATTTTACTGCGACCATTGCCCATTCCCGAGCAGAAGTGGGAAAGTATTTCCATGGATTTCATTACAGGGTTTCCCAAGGTTCATGGAAGGGATTTCTTGTACGTAGTAGTGGACAGGTTGACTAAGTTCGCTCACTTCTTTGCCATTTCATCAGATTATTTAACAACACAGGTGGCATAACTATTTTTCAGAGAGGTATTTAGACTATACGGGTTAGTGATAGGGACAACAAGTTCACGGGAGCCTTTTGGCAAGAAATTTTCAGGTTGGTGGAAACCGAGTTAGCTATAAGCACAAGTTATCATCCACAGAGCGACAGACAGACAAAGATAGTTAACAAGTGGATTGAGGGATACTTGAGGAATTAGGTAGCAGGTCAGCAAAGAACATGGATTAAATGGCTACACTTAGGTATGACTCACCATATGATTATTGGTATGACTCCATTTAGAGATTTGTACGGGTATGATGCCTTAACTTTTGCAGATCTGATATTTGGTGATAGCAGGGCCCCCCAAGGCCAAAGATTGGATTCAAGACCTTCTCAAAGTGCTCAAAGAAAACATACAGGATACTCAGAATCAATAGAAGATATATGCAAATAGACACAGGATTGAGCGCAGTTTTGAGATAGGACACTTAGTATATTTACGCCTACAACCTTATCGACAATTATCTCTTAAGAAAAAAGGAGCAAAGAAACTCAAGCCTTGCTTCTATGGTCCCTACAAGATAATCCGAAAGGTCGGAGAGGTAGTGTATGAGCTCGAATTACCCCTAGAGAGCAAGATTCACAACGTATTTCATGTATCGAATCTCAAGAAGGAAGTAGGTCAACAGATTGTGACATCACCCGAGATGCCCCCCCTTGATGATGAGGGGCAATTGATTCTGGTTCCAGAACTCATCCTAGAGGTTCGGGAGCGAAAGCTAAGGAACAAAATTATTAGAGACTACTTGGTTCAATGGAGAGATCTGCCTATAAAAGAGGCCACTTGGGAAGGAGAACATGTATTGCAACACCCAACATTACAGTTGCTTGAGGACAAGCAATTTCGAGCGGAGATGACTGTAATGTCCTCTACTGCTTAAGCACAGAGGACCATCCTGCTAACCTATTTGATTCCCATAGGTTCGAGCGGGCATTTACATCCAGGGAATTTTCGAGCGGGCATTGACATCCAGGGAATTAACTGAGGATTGATGCCATATGCACCCTAAGGAGATCTTTAGGATGGTTATTATATCATCAGTGCATGCAACATGAAATATAGCTCGGAATCTTATGCATGCAGGTGGCCTTAAGTTGAAGGTGAGTCTCTTCATTTTCTCTCGTGTAGGGTGTTGTTCGTAGTCGTTGCATCACATAGACTGCAGTCATGAGATCGATGACTCAACATCTCCCGCATTTTTCTTCTTTCCATCCTCTATTGTCCCCAGTATCACCTCCTCTCACTTGTATATACTAGCCTGTGAAGGCTAGTGTATTTGGAACATAGGTGTTAGCAATATTTCTATACACGAAATTGATTGTGACACCACCTCCTACAGAAAATAAACAAGCAGGCAAATGCGAGGATCACTAAAAGAATGGCAAAGCACAGAAACAAAATGAGTGTCGAGCTCGTTTAAACCATGATGATAAGAAAAATCATCTCCCAACCATAGACAAAGCTATTTGTTTCCCCCGAGCTCAGACCTTCCAATAGAGAACGATGTACATACGGATAGTAGTAGCGCAAACCCAAGAAAACAGGGAGAAACATCTCACATAGTGGAGAACCCCAAAAAATCAGTCTCTTAACTGAAGTAGCGAACCTCTCTTGGCTAGAGCGAACTTGCTTGAGTGGATGACGAAATGAGAGGTGGAACTCTCTATTTATGCACATCAAAGGGTGCCTTTTTTCCTGATTGGGCCGACCTAACTTTCCCTAACTGCGCCGACCTGACAGGGGCAGTTCTGCCCATTGTTTGGGGCAAATTGCCCACTGCTTTGGGGCTGTTTACCCACTGGGCCGACTTGTCTTGGGGGAGTACAAAAAATTACATTTAATAAATCTTTTCTTTGTGATTTCACCCCTAGGTTTATATTGAGTGTTTTACATGATCAAATACATTGACATGTTGTACCATAGGAGGTACATTAACAAGATGAAATACAATAAGAATAAATTTTGAAGTTGCACTGTTTCCAACACTCCTTCTCAACAAGGAAGGTATTCCTCAAACACTGTATTCTAATCTTATTCTTTCTTTGGTCGACCTATGAGGTGATGCCCCATGCAGCTACTACCCCAACAATCCCTCTTGGCCAAGGAGGTATCATCAACATTATCATACTGAAACACATCTCGATATCATATGTACATCACAGTTATCTCTAAGCTCTCTATATCATAAGGAAGGTCTTGCAACACAATCATAGATAGTCGAGAAGTGTCAACAAATCCATAGGTGAGTCACACGTGCATCAACTCAAGAACTCTGCATAGTCCATCGGAGAGTCTATCATGCATCAATCCAATGTGCTTAGCTCAACCCAGTCCATCGGAGAATATGCACTAGCTCAACGACTTTGCCATATCCATAGGTGAGTCACACGTGCATCAACTCAAGAACTCTGCATAGTCCATCGGAGAGTCTACCATGCATCAATCCAATGTGCTTAGCTCAACCCACTCCAGCGGGTGCCTACATCATCAACACTCCCTCTTAGCTAGAGATGTATCATCACGTCGGAACACATCTTGTTATCATAAACGGGTCCATTCTAACACAGGAAATAAGCAAGTTCCACAAAGGAACCATCCCACAATAGAACACACTCCACAAAGGAACCATCCCACAATGGGACACACTCCACAAACGAATAGAATAACAATTATGAATGGAGTCTATTCACAACTCCTAGTGCGCCACCCTGAAGATGATCCTATGAATAACAAATACCCTGTATAAATCTATAACACACATCAACTCCTATTTGGATGACCTGAAGATGAATCCCACGAATGAAAAACATCCTGTAGAAATCCGCAACGCGATGAGACCGAGCCGCCCTCGAGAAACAATATACTCTTCCAACCTTCATGCTGGGCGAGACATGGCACCGGAAGTTGTTCAGGCAGTCCAAATCATAAGCAAGCAACTAGCAAACAAGTTGGAATATTGATATGTATGCAAAATAAAATAAAACCTTTAACTGAAAGCAATAAAAAGCAGGTAATATCTGGCCACACGTTTGGATGAAGTGTTCCCACATGTCCTAGAGGTAGTTATCTTCTTACAGGAGGCTTGCAACGCAGTCCAACAAGTAAATGCAACTATGTAGTAACTCATAGATACTAAGCGTGGGCTTAAGGAATCTATCGTTCAGGTAAGGGACCATCGAGAGCAGAAAAAAAGGAGGGAATTCGAAGCACAATAGAAAAAAGGTAAACTCGTAGTTGTCTGACCTGAAGATGAATCCCATGAATGATAAACACCCTGTAGAAATCCGCAACGCAATCTAATCGAGTCGCTCTCTAGAAACCTACTCTCCTATAAACTGCATCTTGGGGCAGAACCTGACAATGGAAGTTGATCAGGCTCTCCAAATCCTAAGCTGAGTTGAGCCTTGACCTTGTTAATGTTTATAGCAGCATAACCAGGATCACTAAAAGAATGGCAAAGCACAGAAACAAAATGAGTGTCGAGCTCGTTTAAACCATGATGATAATTACAATCATCTCCCAACCATAGACAAAGCTATTTGTCTCCCCCGAGCTCAGACCTTCCAATAGAGAGCAATGTACATCCGGATAGTAGTAGCGCAAACCCAAGAAAACAAGGGAGAAACTTCTCCAATAGTGGAGAACCCCCAAAAATGAGTCTCTTAACTGAAGTAGCGAACCTCTCTTGGCTAGAGCGAACTTGCTTGCGAGAATGACGAAATGAGAGGTCAAACTCTCTATTTATACACATCAAAGGGTGACTTTTTTACTGACTGGGCCGACCTGACTTTCCCTAACTGCGCTGACCTGATCAAATACATTGACATCTTGTCCCATAGGAGGTACAATAACATTAAAGTTTGAAGTTGCACTATTTCCAACACTCCCTCTCAACAAGGAAGGTATTCTTCGAACACTGTACTCTAATCTTATTCTTTCTTTGGACGACCTATGAGGTAATGCCCCATGCAGCTACTACGGCAACACTTCCTCTTGGACATGGAGATATCATCAGCATTATCATACTGAAACACATCTCGTTATCATATGTACATCACAGTATATCTAACCTCTCTATATCATAAGGAAGGTCTTACAACACTATCACAGTTAGTCGAGGAGTGTCAAGAAATCAATCTTCATGCATCTGCTCAATACAGTCCATCGGAGAACATGCACTAGCTCCACGACTCTGCCCTATCCATAGGTGAGTCACACGTGCATTAGCTCAAGAACTGTGCAGAGTCCATCGGAGAGTCTATCATGCATCGATACAATGTGCTCAGCTCAACCCAGTCCATCGGGTGCCTACATCATCAACACTCCCTCTTATCTAGAGAGGTATTATCACGTCGGAACACATCTTGTTATCATAAGAGGGTCCATTCCCACACAGGGAAGAAGCACGTTCCACAAAGGAACCATCCCACAAAGGGACACACTCCAGAAAGGAATAGAATAACAATTTTGAATGGAGTTTATTCACCACTCCTAGTTGGCCACCCTGAAGATGATCCCATGAATAACAAACACCCTGTATAAATCTACAACACACATCAACTCCTATTTGGATGACCTGAAGATGAATCCCACGAATGACAAACATTCTGTAGAAATCTGCAACGCGATGAGACCGAGGCGCCCTCGAGAAACCATACCTCCAACCTTCATGCTGGCCGAGACATGGCACTGGAAGTTGTTCAGGCAGTCCAAATCCTAACCAAGCAACTAGAAAACAAGTTGGAAGATTGATACATATGCGAAATATAATAACACCTTGAATTGAAAGCAATAACAAGCAGGTAATATCCGGCCACACGTTTGGATGAAGTGTTCCCACACGTCCTAGAGGTAGTTATCTTCCTACAAGAGGCTTGCAACGGAGTCCTGCGAGTAAATGCAACTACGTAGTAAATCATAGATACTAAGTGTGGGTTGCAGGAATCCATCGTGCAGGTAGAGGACCACCGAGAGCAGAGAAAAAGGAGGGAATTCGAAGCACAATAGAAAAAAGGTAAACTCGTAGTTGTCTGACCTGAAGATGAATCCCATGAATGAAACACCCTGTAGAAATATGCAACGCAATCTAATCGAGGCGCTTTCTAGAAACCCTACTCTCCGCTAAACTGCATGTTGGGCAGAACCTGACAATTGAAGTTGATCAGGCTCTCGAAATCCTAAGCTGAGTTGAGGCTTGACCTTGTTAATGTTTATAGCAGCATAACCAGGATAAGTAAAAGAATTGCAGAGCACAGAAACAAAAGGACTGTCGAGCTCGTTTAAACCATAATGATAAGAACAAACATCTCCCAACCATAGACAAAGCTATTTGTCTCCGCCGAGCTCAAACCTTATAATAGAGAACGCTGTACATCCAGATAGTAGTAGCGCAAAGCCAAGAAAACAAGGTAGAAACTTCTCCAATAGTGGAGAACCCAAAAAATGAGTCTCTTAATTGAAGAAGCGAACCTCTCTGGGCTAGAGAAAACTTGCTTGAGTGAATGACCAAATGAGAGGTTGAACTCTCTATTTATACACATCAAAGGGTGACTTTTTTCCTGATTGGGCCAACCTAACTTTCCCTAACAGCGTCGACCTGACTGGGGCAGTTCTACCCATTGTTTGGGGCAAATTGCCCGCTCTTTTGGGGCAGTTTACTCGCTGGGCCGACTTGTCTTGGGGGAATACAAAAAATTACGTTTACTAAATCTTTTCTTTTTGATTTCACCCCTATGTTTACATTGATTCTTTCAAGTGTTTTACATGATCAAATACATTGACATCTTGTCCCATAGGAGGTACAATAACAAGATGAAATACAATAACAATAACTTCCGAAGTTGCACTATTTCCAACACTCCCTCTCAACAAGGAAGGTATTCTTCGAACACTGTATTCTAATCTTATTCTTTCTTGGTCGACCTATGAGGTGATGCCCCATGTAGCTACTACCCCAACACTCCCTCTTGGCCATGGAGGTATCATTAGCATTATCATACTAAAACACATCTCGATATCTTATGTACATCACAGTTATCTCTAACCTCTGTCTATCACAAGGAAGGTCTTACGACACAATCACGGTTAGTCGAGAAGTGTCAACAAATCAATCTTCATGCATCTGCAATCGAGTCCATCGGATAACATGCACTAGCTCCATGACTCTGCCCTATCCATAGGTGAGTCACACGTGCATCAGCTCATGAACGGTGCACAGTCCATCGGATAGTCTATCATGCATCAATACAATGTGCTCAGCTCAACCCAATTCGTCGGGTGGCTACATCATCCACTCCCTCTTAGCTAGAGAGTTATCATCGCGTCGGAACACATCTTGTTATCATAAGAGGGTCCATTCCGACACAGCGAATAAGCACGTTCCACAAAGGAACCCTCCCACAATGGGACACACCCCAGAAAGGAATAGAATAATAATTATGAATGGAGTTTATTCACCACTCCTAGTTGGCCACCCTGAAGATGATCCCATGAATAACAAACACCCTGTATAAATCTACAACACACATCAACTCCTATTTGGATGACCTGGAGATGAATCCCACGAATGACAAACATCCTGTAGAAATCCGCAACGCGATGAGACCGAGGCTCCCTCGAGAAACCATATACTCCTCCAACCTTCATGGTGGCCGAGACATGGCACTGGAAGTTGTTCAGGCAGTCCAAATCCTAAGCAAGCAACTAGCAAAGAAGTTGGAAGATTGATACATATGCAAAATAAAATAAAACCTTGAACTGAAAGCAATAACAAGCAGGTAATATCTGGCCACAGGTTTGAATGAAGTGTTCCCACATGTCCTAGAGGTAGTTATCTTCCCACAGGATGCTTGCAACGCAGTCCAGCGAGTAAATGCAACTATGTAGTAAATCAAAGATACTAAGTGTGGGTTTGAGGAATCTATTGTGCAGGTAGAGGACCACCGAGAGCGAGAAAAAGTAGGGAATCCGAAGCACAATAGAAAAAAGCTAAACTCGTAGCTGTTTGACCTGAAGATGAATCCCATGAATGATAAACACCCTCTAGAAATACGCAACGCAATCTAATCGAGGCGTTCTCTAGAAACCCTACTCTCCTATAAACTACATGTTGCGCAGAACCTGACAATGGAAGTTGACCAGGCTCTCCGAATCCCTGAAAGAATGGCAAAGAATAGAAACAAAATGAGTGTCGAGCTAGTTTAAACCATGACGATAAGAACAATCATCTCCCAACCATAGACAAAGCTATTTGTCTCCCCCGAGCTCAAACCTTCTAATAGATAACGATGTACATTCGGATAGTAGTAGCGCAAACCCAAAAAAACAAGGGAGAAACTTCTCCAATAGTGGAGAACCCCCAAAAATCAGTCTCTTAACTGAAGTAGCGAAACTCTCTTGGCTAGAGCAAACTTGTTTAAGTGAATGACCAAATGAGAGGTCGAACTCTCTATTTATCATCAAAGGGTGACTTTTTTCGTGACCGGGCCAACCTAACTTTCCCTAACCGCGCCGACCTAACTGGTGCAGTTCTGCCCATTTTTTGGGACAAATTGCCCACTGTTTTGGGGGAGGTTACCCGCTGGGCCGACTTGTCTTGGGGGAATACAAAAAACTACGTTTACTAAATCTTTTCTTTGAGATTTCACCCCTAGGTTTACATTGATTCTTTCAAGTGTTTTACATGATCAAATACAGTGACGTCTTGTCCCATAGGAGGTTGAATAACAAGATGAAATAAAATAACAATAATTTCTGAAGTTGCACTATTTCCAACACTCCTTCTCAACAAGGGAGGTATTCTTCGAACACTGTATTCTAATCTTATTCTTTCTTTAGTCGACCTATGAGGTGATGCCCCATGCAGCAACTACCCCAACAGTCCCTCTTGGCAAGGAAGGTATCATCAACTTTATCATACTGAAACACATCTCGATATCATATGTATATCAGAGTTATATCTAACCTCTCTATATCACAAGGAAGGTCTTGCCACACAATCACAGTTAGTCGAGAAGTGTCAACAAATCTATCTTCATGCATCTCCTCAATCCAGTCCATAGGAGAACATGCACTAGCTCCACGACTCTATCCTATCCATAGGTGAGTTACACGTGCATCAGCTCAAGAACTCTGCACTGTCCATCGGAGAGTCTATCATGCGTCAATACAATGTGCTCAGCTCAACCCAGTCCATCAGGTGCCTACATCATCAACACTGCCTCTTAGCTAGAGAGGTATCATCACGTCGGAACACATCTTGTTAACATAAGCGGGTCCATTCCAACACAGGGAATAAGCAAGTTCCACAAAGGAACCATCCCACAATGGGACACACTCCACAAAGGAATGGAATAACAATTATGAATGGAGTTTATTCACCACTCCTAGTTGGCCACCCCGAAGATGATCCCATGAATAAGAAACACCCTGTATAAATGTACAACACACATCAACTCCTATTTGGATGACCTGAAGATGAATCCCACGAATGACAAACATCCTGTAGAACTCCGCAACGCGATGAGACCGAGGCGCCCTCGAGAAACCATATACTCCTCCAACCTTCATGCTGGCCAAGACATGGCACTGGAAGTTGTTCAGGCAGTCCAAATCCTAAGCAAGCAACTAGCAAACAAGTTGGAAGATTTATACATATGCAAAATAAAATAAAACCTTGAACGGAAAGCAATAACAAGCAGGTAATATCTGGCCACACGTTTGGATGAAGTGTTGCCACATGTCCTATAGGTAGTTATCTTCCCACAGGAGGCTTGCAACGCAGTCCAGCGAGTAAATGCAACTATGTAGTAAATCATAGATACTAACTGTAGGTTGCAGGAATCTATCGTGCAGGTAGAGGACCACCGAGAGCAGAGAAAAAGGAAGGAATCCAAAGCACAATAGAAAAAAGGTAAACCCATAGTTGTTTGACCTAAAGATAAATCCCATGAATTATAAACACCCTGTAGAAATCTGCAACGCAATCTAATCGAGGCACTTTGTAGAAACCCTACTCCCCTCTAAACTGCATATTGGGCAGAACCCGACAATGGAAGTTGATCAGTCTCTCCACATCCTAAGTTGAGTTGAGCCTTGACCTTGTTAATGTTTATAGCAGCATAATGAGGATCACTAAAAGAATGGAAAATCACAGAAACAAAATGAGTGTCGAGCTCGTTTAAACCATGATGATAATTACAATCATCTCCCAACCATAGTAGACAAAGCTATTTGTCTCCCCCGAGCTCAGACCTTCCAATAGAGAACAATGTACATCCGGATAGTAGTAGCGCAAACCCAAGAAAACAAGGGAGAAACTTCTCCAATAGTGGAGAACCCCAAAAAATCAGTCTCTTAACTGAAGTAGCGAACCTCTCTTGGCTAGATCAAAGTTGTTTGAGAGAATGACGAAATGAGAGGTCGAACTCTCTATTTATACACATCATAGGGTGACTTTTTTCTTGACAGGGCCGACCTGACTTTCCCTAATTGCGCCGACCTGATGAAACACATTGACATCTTGTCCCATAGGAGGTACAATAACAATAAAGTTTGAAGTTGCACTATTTCCAACACTCCCTCTCAACAAGGAAGGTATTCTTCGAACACTCTATTCTAACCTTATTCTTTATTTGGTCTACCTATGAGGTGATGCCCCATGCAGCTACTACTCCAACACTCCCTCTTGGCCATGTAGGTATTTTCAGCATTATCATACTGAAACACATCTCAATCTCATATGTACATCACAGTTTTCTTAAACCTCTCTCTATATCACAAGGAAGGTCTTACGACACAATCATAGTTAGTCGAGAAGTGTCATTAAATCAATCTTAATGCTCGGAGAACATTCACTAGCTCCACGACTGCGCCCTATCCATAGGTCAGTTACACGTGCATCAGCTCAAGAACTCTGCACAGTCCATCGGAGAGTCTATCATGCATCAATACAATGTGCTCGGCTCAACCCAGTCCATCGAGTGCCTACATGAGCAACACTCCCTCTTACCTAGAGAGGTATGATCACGTCGGAACACATCTTGTTATCATAAGCGGGTCCATTCCAACACAGGGAATAAGCACGTTCCACAAAGGAACCATCCCACAATGGGACACACTCCACAAAGGAATAGAATAACAATTATGAATGGAGTTTATTCACCACTCCTAGTTGCCCACCCTGAAGATGATCCCATGAATAACAAACAGCCTTTATAAATCTACAACACACATCAACTCCTATTTGGATGACCTGAAGATGAATCCCACGAATGAAAAACATCCTATAGAAATCTGCAACGCGATGAGACCTAGGCGCCCTAGAGAAACCATATACTCTTCTAACCTTCATGCTGGCCGGGAAATGGCACTGGAAGTTGTTCAGACAGTGCAAATCCTAAGCAAGCAACTAGCAAAAAAGTTGGAAGATTGATATATATGCAAGATAAAATAAAACCTTGAACTGAAAGCAATAACAAGCAGGTAATATCTGGCCACATGTTTGGATGAAGTGTTCCCACATGTCGTAGAGGTAGTTATCTTCCCACAGGAGGCTTGCAACGCAGTCCAGCGAGTAAATGCAACTATGTAGTAAATCATAGATACTAAGTATGGGTTGCAGGAATCTATCGTGCAGGTAGAGGACCAGGGAGAGTAGAGAAAAAGGAGGGAATCCGAAGCACAATAGAGAAAAGGTAAACTCGTAGTTGTTTGACCTGAAGATGAATTCCATGAATGATAAACACCCTGTAGAAATCCGCAACGCAACCTAATCGAGGCGCTCTCTAGAAACTCTACACTCCTCTACACTGCATGTTGGGCAGAACCTGACAATGGAAACCTGGCTCTCCAAATCCTAAGCTGAGTTGAGCCTTGACCTTGTTAATGTTTATAGCAGCATAACCAGGATCACTAAAAGAATGGCAAAGCACAGAAGCAAAATGAGTGTCGGGCTTGTTTAACAAGATAGAGCACACTCACCCAACTATTTTACTGCGACCATTGCCCATTCCCGAGCAGAAGTGGGAAAGTATTTCCATGGATTTCATTACAGGGTTTCCCAAGGTTCATGGAAGGGATTGCTTGTACGTAGTAGTGGACAGGTTGACTAAGTTCGCTCACTTCTTTGCCATTTCATCAGATTATTCAACAACACAGGTGGCATAACTATTTTTCAGAGAGGTATTTAGACTACACGGGTTAGTGATAGGGACAACAAGTTCACGGGAGCCTTTTGGCAAGAAATTTTCAGGTTGGTGGAAACCGAGTTAGCTATGAGCACAAGTTATCATCCATAGAGCGACAGACAGACAAAGATAGTTAACAAGTGGATTGAGGGATACTTGAGGAATTAGGTAGCAGGTCAGCAAAGAACATGGATTAAATGGCTACACTTAGGTATGACTCACCATATGATTATTGGTATGACTCCATTTAGAGATTTGTACGGGTATGATGCCTTAACTTTTGCAGATCTGAGATTTGGTGATAGCAGGGCCCCCCAAGGCCAAAGATTGGATTCAAGACCTTCTCAAAGTGCTCAAAGAAAACATACAGGATTGAGCGCAGTTTTGAGATAGGACACTTAGTATATTTACGCCTACAACCTTATCGACAGTTATCTCTCAAGAAAAAAGGAGCAAAGAAACTCAAGCCTTGCTTCTATGGTCCCTACAAGATAATCTGAAAGGTCAGAGAGGTAGTGTATGAGCTCGAATTACCCCTAGAGAGCAAGATTCACAACGTATTTCATGTATCGAATCTCAAGAAGGAAGTAGGTCAACAGATTGTGACATCACCCGAGATGCCCCCCCTTGATGATGAGGGGCAATTGATTCTGGTTCCAGAACTCATCCTAGAGGTTCGGGAGCGAAAGCTAAGGAACAAAATTATTAGAGACTACTTGGTTCAATGGAGAGATCTGCCTATAAAAGAGGCCACTTGGGAAGGAGAACATGTATTGCAACACCCAACATTACAGTTGCTTGAGGACAAGCAATTTCGAGCGGAGATGACTAATGTCCTCTACTGCTTAAGCACAGAGGACCATCCTGCTAACCTATTTGATTCCCATAGGTTCGAGCGGGCATTTACATCCAGGGAATTTTCGAGCGGGCATTGACATCCAGGGAATTAACTGAGGATTGATGCCATACGCACCCTAAGGAGATCTTTAGTGGTTATTATATCATCAGTGCATGCAACATGAAATATAGCCCGGATGTTATGCATGCAGGTGGCCTTAAGTTGAAGGTGAGTCTCTTCATTTTCTCTCGTGTAGGGTGTTGTTCGTAGTCGTTGCATCACATAGACTGCAGTCATGAGATCGATGACTCAACATCTCCCGCATTTTTCTTCTTTCCATCCTCTATTGTCCCCAGTATCACCTCGTCTCACTTGTATATACTAGCCTGTGAAGGCTAGTGTATTTGGAACATAGGTGTTAGCAATATTTCTATACACGAAATTGATTGTGACACCACCTCCTACAGAAAATAAACAAGCAGGCAAATGCGAGGATCACTAAAAGAATGGCAAAACACAGAAACAAAATGAGTGTCGAGCTCGTTTAAACCATGATGATAAGAAAAATCATCTCCCAACCATAGACAAAGCTATTTGTTTCCCCCGAGCTCAGACCTTCCAATAGAGAACGATGTACATACGGATAGTAGTAGCGCAAACCCAAGAAAACAGGGAGAAACATCTCACATAGTGGAGAACCCCAAAAAATCAGTCTTTTAACTGAAGTAGTGAACCTCTCTTGGCTAGAGCGAACTTGCTTGAGTGGATGACGAAATGAGAGGTGGAACTCTCTATTTATGCACATCAAAGGGTGCCTTTTTTCCTGATTGGGCCGACCTAACTTTCCCTAACTGCGCCGACCTGACAGGGGCAGTTCTGCCCATTGTTTTGGGCAAATTGCCCACTGCTTTGGGGCTGTTTACCCACTGGGCCGACTTGTCTTGGGGGAGTACAAAAAATTACATTTAATAAATCTTTTCTTTGTGATTTCACCCGTAGGTTTACATTGAGTGTTTTACATGATGAAATACATTGACATGTTGTACCATAGGAGGTACATTAACAAGATGAAATACAATAAGAATAAATTTGGAAGTTGCACTGTTTCCAACACTCCTTCTCAACAAGGAAGGTATTCTTCAAACACTGTATTCTAATCTTATTCTTTCTTTGGTCGACCTATGAGGTGATGCCCCATGCAGCTACTACCCCAACAATCCCTCTTGGACAAGGAGGTATCATCAACATTATCATACTGAAACACATCTCGATATCATATGTACATCACAGTTATCTCTAAGCTCTCTATATCATAAGGAAGGTCTTGCAACACAATCATAGATAGTCGAGAAGTGTCAACAAATCCATAGGTGAGTCACACGTGCATCAACTCAAGAACTCTGCATAGTCCACCGGAGAGTCTATCATGCATCAATCCAATGTGCTTAGCTCAACCCAGTCCATCGGAGAATATGCACTAGCTCAACGACTTTGCCATATCCATAGGTGAGTCACACGTGCATCAACTCAAGAAATCTGCATAGTCCATCGGAGAGTCTATCATGCATAAATCCAATGTGCTTAGCTCAACCCACTCCAGCGGGTGCCTACATCATCAACACTCCCTCTTAGCTAGAGATGTATCATCACGTCGGAACACATCTTGTAATCATAAACGGGTCCATTCTAACACAGGAAATAAGCAAGTTCCACAAAGGAACCATCCCACAATAGAACACACTCCACAAAGGAACCATCCCACAATGGGACACACTCCACAAACGAATAGAATAACAATTATGAATGGAGTCTATTCACAACTCCTAGTGTGCCACCCTGAAGATGATCCTATGAATAACAAATACCTTGTATAAATCTATAACACACATCAACTCCTATTTGGATGACCTAAAGATGAATCCCACGAATGAAAAACATCCTGTAGAAATCCGCAACGCGATGAGACCGAGCCGCCCTCGAGAAACAATATACTCTTCCGACCTTCATGCTGGGCGAGACATGGCACCGGAAGTTGTTCAGGCAGTCCAAATCATAAGCAAGCAACTAGCAAACAAGTTGGAATATTGATATGTATGCAAAATAAAATAAAACCTTTAACTGAAAGCAATAAAAAGCAGGTAATATCTGGACACACGTTTGAATGAAGTGTTCCCACATGTCCTAGAGGTAGTTATCTTCCCACAGGAGGCTTGCAACGCAGTCCAACGAGTAAATGCAACTATGTAGTAAATCATAGATACTAAGCGTGGGCTGCAGGAATCTATCGTGCAGGTAAGGGACCATCGAGAGCAGAAAAAAAGGAGGGAATTCGAAGCACAATAGAAAAAAGGTAAACTCGTAGTTGTCTGACCTGAAGATGAATCCCATGAATGATAAACACCCTGTAGAAATCCGCAACGCAATCTAATCGAGTCGCTCTCTAGAAACCTACTCTCCTATAAACTGCATCTTGGGGCAGAACCTGACAATGGAAGTTGATCAGGCTCTCCAAATCCTAAGCTGAGTTGAGCCTTGACCTTGTTAATGTTTATAGCAGCATAACCAGGATCACTAAAAGAATGGCAAAGCACAGAAACAAAATGAGTGTCGAGCTCGTTTAAACCATGATGATAATTACAATCATCTCCCAACCATAGACAAAGCTATTTGTCTCCCCCGAGCTCAGACCTTCCAATAGAGAACAATGTACATCCGGATAGTAGTAGCGCAAACCCAAGAAAACAAGGGAGAAACTTCTCCAATAGTGGAGAACCCCCAAAAATGAGTCTCTTAACTGAAGTAGCGAACCTCTCTTGGCTAAAGCGAACTTGCTTGAGAGAATGACGAAATGAGAGGTCAAACTCTCTATTTATACACATCAAAGGGTGACTTTTTTACTGACTGGGCCGACCTGACTTTCCCTAACTGCGCTGACCTGATCAAATACATTGACATCTTGTCCCATAGGAGGTACAATAACATTAAAGTTTGAAGTTGCACTATTTCCAACACTCCCTCTCAACAAGGAAGGTATTCTTCGAACACTGTACTCTAATCTTATTCTTTCTTTGGACGACCTATGAGGTAATGCCCCATGCAGCTACTACGGCAACACTTCCTCTTGGACATGGAGATATCATGAGCATTATCATACTGAAACACATCTCGTTATCATATGTACATCACAGTATATCTAACCTCTCTATATCATAAGGAAGGTCTTACAACACTATCACAGTTAGTCGAGGAGTGTCAACAAATCAATCTTCATGCATCTGCTCAATACAGTCCATCGGAGAACATGCACTAGCTCCACGACTCTGCCCTATCCATAGGTGAGTCACACGTGCATAAGCTCAAGAACTGTGCATAGCCCATCGGAGAGTCTATCATGCCTCGATACAATGTGCTCAGCTCAACCCAGTCCATCGGGTGCCTACATCATCAACACTCCCTCTTAGCTAGAGAGGTATTATCACGTCGGAACACATCTTGTTATCATAAGAGGGTCCATTCCCACACAGGGAATAAGCACGTTCCACAAAGGAACCATCCCACAAAGGGACACACTCCAAAAATGAATAGAATAACAATTTTGAATGGAGTTTATTCACCACTCCTAGTTGGCCACCCTGAAGATGATCCCATGAATAACAAACACCCTGTATAAATCTACAACACACATCAACTCCTATTTGGATGACCTGAAGATGAATCCCACGAATGACAAACATTCTGTAGAAATCCGCAACGCGATGAGACCGAGGCGCCCTCGAGAAACCATACCTCCAACCTTCATGCTGGCCGAGACATGGCACTGGAAGTTGTTCAGGCATTCCAAATCCTAACCAAGCAACTAGAAAACAAGTTGGAAGATTGATACATATGCGAAATATAATAACACCTTGAATTGAAAGCAATAACAAGCAGGTAATATCCGGCCACACGTTTGGATGAAGTGTTCCCACACGTCCTAGAGGTAGTTATCTTCCTACTAGAGGCTTGCAACGGAGTCCTGCGAGTAAATGCAACTACGTAGTAAATCATAGATACTAAGTGTGGGTTGCAGGAATCCATCGTGCAGGTAGAGGACCACCGAGAGCAGAGAAAAAGGAGGGAATTCGAAGCACAATAGAAAAAAGGTAAACTCGTAGTTGTCTGACCTGAAGATGAATCCCATGAATGAAACACCCTGTAGAAATATGCAACGCAATCTAATCGAGGCGCTTTCTAGAAACCCTACTCTCCGCTAAACTGCATGTTGGGCAGAACCTGACAATTGAAGTTGATCAGGCTCTCGAAATCCTAAGCTGAGTTGAGGCTTGACCTTGTTAATGTTTATAGCAGCATAACCAGGATAAGTAAAAGAATTGCAGAGCACAGAAACAAAAGGACTGTCGAGCTCGTTTAAACCATAATGATAAGAACAAACATCTCCCAACCATAGACAAAGCTATTTGTCTCCGCCGAGCTCAAACCTTCTAATAGAGAACGCTGTACATCCGGATAGTAGTTGCGCAAAGCCAAGAAAACAAGGGAGAATCTTCTCCAATAGTGGAGAACCCAAAAAATGAGTCTCTTAATTGAAGTAGCGAACCTCTCTGGGCTAGAGCAAACTTGCTTGAGTGAATGACCAAATGAGAGATTGAACTCTCTATTTATACACATCAAAGGGTGACTTTTTTCCTGATTGGGCCAACCTAACTTTCCCTAACAGCGTCGACCTGACTGGGGCAGTTCTGCCCATTGTTTGGGGCAAATTGCCCGCTCTTTTAGGGCAGTTTACCCGCTGGGCCGACTTGTCTTGGGGGAATACAAAAAATTACGTTTACTAAATCTTTTCTTTTTGATTTCACCCCTAGGTTTACATTGATTCTTTCAAGTGTTTTACATGATCAAATACATTGACATCTTGTCCCATAAGAGGTATAATAACAAGATGAAATACAATAACAATAACTTCCGAAGTTGCACTATTTCCAACACCCTCTCAACAAGGAAGGTATTCTTCGAACACTGTATTCTAATCTTATTCTTTCTTGGTCGACCTATGAGGTGATGCCCCATGCAACTACTACCCCAACACTACCTCTTGGCCATGGAGGTATCATCAGCATTATCATACCGAAACACATCTCGATATCTTATGTACATCACAGTTATCTATCTCTAACCTCTGTATATCACAAGGAAGGTCTTACGACACAATCACGGTTAGTCGAGAAGTGTCAAAAAATCAATCTTCATGCATCTGCTCAATCGAGTCCATCAGATAACATGCACTAGCTCCATGACTCTGCCCTATCCATAGGTGAGTCACACGTGTATCAGCTCATGAACTGTGCACAATCCATCGGATAGTCTATCATGCATCAATACAATGTGCTCAGCTCAATCCAATTCGTCGGGTGCCTACATCATCAACACTCCTTCTTAGCTAGAGAGTTATCATCACGTGAGAACACATCTTGTTATCATAAGAGGGTCCATTCCGACACAGGGAATAAGCACGTTCCACAAAGGAACCATCCCACAATGGGACACACTCCACAAACGAATAGAATAACAATTATGAATGGAGTTTATTCACCACTCCTAGTTGGCCACCCGGAAGATGATCCCATGAATAACAAACACCCAGTATAAATCTACAACACACATCAACTCCTATTTGGATGACCTGGAGATGAATCCCACGAATGACAAACATCCTGTAGAAATCCGCAACGCGATGAGACCGAGGGTCCCTCGAGAAACCATAAACTCCAACCTTTATGGTGGCCGAGACATGGCATTGGAAGTTGTTCAGGCAGTCCAAATCCTCAGCAAGCAACTAGCAAAGAAGTTGGAAGATTGATACATATGCAAAATAAAATAAAACCTTGAACTGAAAGCAATAACAAGTAGATAATATCTGGCCACAGGTTTGGATGAAGTGTTCCCACATGTCCTAGAGGTAGTTATCTTCCCACAGGATGCTTGCAACGTAGTCCAACGAGTAAATGCAACTATGTAGTAAATCATAGATACTAAGTGTGGGTTGCAGGAATCTATTTTGCAGGTAGAGGACCACTGAGAGCGAGAAAATGTAGGGAATCCGAAGCACAATAGAAAAATGTTAAACTCGTAGTTGTTTGACCTGAAGATGAATCCCATGAATGATAAACACCCTATAGAAATCCCCAACGCAATCTAATCGAGGCGTTCTCTGGAAACCCTACTCTCCTATAAACTACATGTTGCGCAGAACCTGACAATGGAAGTTGATCAGGCTCTCCAAATCCTAAGCTGAGTTGAGACTTGTCCTTGTTAATGTTTATAGCAGCATAACCAGGATCACTGAAAGAATGGCAAAGCACAGAAACAAAACAAGTGTCGAGCTCGTTTAAACCATGATGATAAGAACAATCATCTCCCAACCATAGACAAAGCTATTTGTCTCCCCCGAGCTCAAACCTTCTAATAGATAACGATGTACATTCGGATAGTAGTAGCGCAAACCCAAAAAAACAAGGGAGAGACTTCTCCACTAGTGGAGAACCCCCAAAAATCAGTCTCTTAACTGAAGTAGCAAACCTCTCTTGGCTAGAGCAAGCTTGCTTAAGTGAATGACCAAATGAGAGGTCGAACTCTCTCTTTATAGACATCAAAGGGTGACTTTTTTCCTGACCGGGCCAACCTAACTTTCCCTAACTGCGCCGACGTAACTAGGGCAGTTCTGCGGATTTTTTGTGACAAATTGCCCACTGTTTTGGGGGCGTTTACCCGCTGGGCTGACTTGTCTTGGGGGAATACAAAAAACTACGTTTACTAAATCTTTTCTTTGAGATTTCACCCCTAGGTTTACATTGATCCTTTCAAGTGTTTTACATGATCAAATACATTGACATCTTGTCCCATAGGGGGTAGAATAACAAGATGAAATAAAATAACAATAATTTCTGAAGTTGCACTATTTCCAACACTCCCTCTCAACAAGGGAGGTTTTCTTCGAACACTGTATTCTAATCTTATTCTTTCTTTGGTCGACCTATGAGGTGATGCCCCATGCAGCAACTACCCCAACAGTCCCTCTTGGCCAAGAGGGTATCATCATCTTTATCATACTGAAACACATCTCGATATCATATCAGAGTTATCTCTAACCTCTCTATATCATAAGGAAGGTGTTGCCACACAATCACAGTTAGTCGAGAAGTGTCAACAAATCCATCTTCATGCATCTCCTCAATCCAGTCCATCGGAGAACATGCACTAGCTCAACGACTCAGCCCTATCCATAGGTGAGTTACACGTGCATCAGCTCAAGAACTCTGCACAGTCCATCGGAGAGTCTATCATGCGTAAATACAATGTGCTCAGCTCAACCTAGTCCATCAGATGCCTTCATCATCAACACTCCCTCTTAGCTAGAGAGGTATCATCACGTCGGAACACATCTTGTTATCATAAGCGGGTCCATTCCAACACAGGGAATAAGCAAGTTCCACAAAGGAACCATCGCACAATGGGACACACTCCACAAAGGAAAGGAATAACAATTATGAATGGAGTTTATTCACCACTCCTAGTTGGCCACCCCGAAGATGATCCCATGAATAACAAATACCCTGTATAAATGTACAACACACATCAACTCCTATTTGGATGACCTGAAGATGAATCCCACGAATGATAAACATCCTGTAGAACTCCGCAACGCGATGAGACCAAGGCGCCCTCGAGAAACCATATACTCCTCCAACCTTCATGCTGGCGATGACATGGCACTGGAAGTTGTTCAGGCAATCCAAATCCTAAGCGAGCAACTAGCAAACAAGTTGGAAGATTGACACATATGCAAAATAAAATAAAACCTTGAACGGAAAGCAATAACAAGCAGGTAATATCTGGCCACACGTTTGGATGAAGTGTTGCCACATGTCCTATAGGTAGTTATCTTCGCACAGGAGGCTTGCAACGCAGTCCAGCGAGTAAATGCAACTATGTGGTAAATCATAGATACTAAGTGTGGGTTGCAAGATTCTATCGTGCAGGTAGAGGACCACCGAGAGCAGAGAAAAAGGAGAGAATCCAAAGCACAATAGAAAAAAGGTAAACCCATAGTTGTTTGACCTAAAGATAAATCCCATGAATTATAAACACCCTGTAGAAATCCGCAACGCAATCTAATCGAGGCACTCTTTAGAAAGCCTACTCCCCTCTAAACTGCATGTTGGGCAGAACCCGACAATGGAAGTTGATCAGTCTCTCCAAATCCTAAGTTGAGCTGAGCCTTGACCTTGTTAATGTTTATAGCAGCATAATCAGGATCACTAAAAGAATGGAAAAGCACAGAAACAAAATGAGTGTCCAGCTCGTTTAAACCATGATGATAATTACAATCATCTCCCAACCATAGACAAAGCTATTTGTCTCCCCCGAGCTCAGACCTTCCAATAGAGAACAAAGTACATCCGTATAGTAGTAGCGCAAACCCAAGAAAACAAGGGAGAAACTTCTCCAATAGTGGAGAACCCCAAAAAATCAGTCTCTTAGCTGAAGTAGCGAACCTCTCTTTGCTAGATCGAACTTGCTTAAGAGAATGGCGAAATGAGAGGTCGAACTCTCTATTTATATGCATCAGAGGGTGACTTTTTTCCTGACAGGGCCGACCTGACTTTCCCTAATTGCACCGGCCTGATCAAACACATTGACATCTTGTCCCATAGGAGGTACAATAACAATAAAGTCTGAAGTTGCACTATTTCCAACACTCCCTCTCAACAAGGAAGGTATTCTTCGAACACTCTATTCTAACCTTATTGTTTATTTGGCCGACCTATGAGGTGATGCCCCATGCAGCTACTACTCCAACACTCCCTCTTGGCCATGGAGGTATTATCAGCATTATCATACTGAAACACATCTCGATATCATATGTACATCACAGTTTTCTCAAACCTCTCGATATCGCAAGGAAGGTCTTACGACACAATCATAGTTAGTCGAGAAGTGTCATTAAATCAATCTTCATGCATCTGCTCAATCCAGTCCATCAGGGAACATGCACTAGCTCCACGACTGTGCCCTATCCATAGGTGAGTTACACGTGCATCAGCTCAAGAACTCTGCACAGTCCATCGGAGAGTCTATTATGCATCAATACAATGTGCTCGGCTCCACCCAGTCCATCGAGTGCCCACATCAGCAACACTCCCTCTTACCTAGAGAGGTATCATCACGTCGGAACGCATCTTGTTATCATAAGTGGGTCCATTCCAACACAGGGAATAAGCACGTTCCACAAAGGAACCATCCCATAATGGGACACACTCCACAAAGTAATAGAATAACAATTATGAATGTAGTTTATTCACCACTCCTAGTTGGCCACCCTGAAGATGATCCCATGAATAACAAACACCCTTTATAAATCTACAACACACATCAACTCCTATTTGGATGACCTGAAGATGAATCCCACGAATGAAAAACATCCTATAGAAATGTGCAACGCGATGAGACCTAGGCGCCCTAGAGAAACCATATACTCTTCCAACCTTCATGCTGGTCGGGACATGGCACTGGAGGTTGTTCAGACCGCGCAAATCCTAAGCAAGCAACTAGCAAAAAAGTTGGAAGATTGATACATATGCAAGATAAAATAAAACCTTGAACTGAAAGCAATAACAAGCAGGTAATATCTGGCCACATATTTGGATGAAGTGTTCCCACATGTCGTAGAGGTAGTTATCTTCCCACAGGAGGCTTGCAACGCAGTCCAGCGAGTAAATGCAACTATGTAGTAAATCATAAATACTAAGTGAGGGTTGCAGGAATCTATTGTGCAGGTAGAGGGCCAGCGAGAGTAGAGAAAAAGGAGGTAATCCGAAGCACAATAGAAAAAAGGTAAACTCGTAGTTGTCTGACCTGAATATGAATTCCATGAATGATAAACACCCCGTAGAAATCCGCAACGTAACCTAATCGAGGCGCTCTCTAGAAACACTACACTCCTCTACACTGCATGTTGGGCAGAACCTGACAATGGAAGTTTACCCGACTCTTCAAATCCTAAGCTGAGTTGAACCTTGACCTTGTTAATGTTTATAGCAGCATAACCAGGATCACTAAAAGAATGGCAAAGCACAGAAGCAAAATGAGTGTCGGGCTTGTTTAAACCATGTTGATAAGCACAATTATCTCCCAACCATGGCCAAAGCTATTTGTATCCCCCGAGATCAGACCTTCTAATAGAGAACGATGTACATCCGGATAGTAGTAGCGGAAACCCAAGAAAACAAGGGAAAACTTCTCCAACAGTGGAGAAATCCAAAAAAACAGTCTCTTGACTGAAGTAGCAAACCTCCCTTGGCTAGAGCGAACTTGCTTGAGTGAATGACCAAATGAGAGGTCAAACTCTCTAATTATACACATCAAAGGGTGACTCTTTTCCTGACTGGGCCAACCTAACTTTCCCTAACTGCGTCAACGTGACTAGGGCAGTTTTGCCCATTATTTGGGGCAAATTGCCCGCTCTTTTGGGGCAGTTTACCCGCTGGGCCGACTTGTCTTGGGGGAATACAAAAAATTACGTTTACTAAATCTTTTCTTTTTGATTTCACCCCTAGGTTTACATTGATTCTTTCAAGTGTTTTACATGATCAAATACATTGACATCTTGTCCCATAGGAGGTACAATAACAAGATGAAATACAATAACAATAACTTCTGAAGTTGCACTATTTCCAACACTCCCTCTCAACAAGGAAGGTATTCTTCGAACACTGTATTGTAATCTTATTCTTTCTTTGGTCGACCTATGAGGTGATGCCCCATGCAGCTACTACCCCAACACTCCCTCTTGGCCATGGAGGTATCATCAGCATTATCATACCGAAACACATCTCGATATCATATGTAGATCACAATTATCTCTAACCTCTCTATATCACAAGGAAGGTCTTACGACACAATCACGGTTAGTCGAGAAGTGTCAACAAATCAATCTTCATGCATCTGCTTAATCGAGTCCATCGGATAACATGCACTAGCTCCACGACTCTGCCCTATCCATAGGTGAGTCACACGTACATCAGCTCATGAACTGTGCACAGTCCATCGGATAGTCTATCATGCATCAATACAATGTGCTCAGCTCAACACAATTCGTCGGGTGCCTACATCATCCACTCCCTCTTAGCTAGAGAGTTATGATCGCGTCGGAACACATCTTGTTATCATAAGAGTGTCCATTCCGACACAGGGAATAAGCACGTTCCACAAAGGAACCATCCCACAATGGGACACACTCCAGAAAGGAATAGAATAATAATTATGAATGGAGTTTATTCACCACTCCTAGTTGGCCACCCGGAAGATGATCCCATGAATAACAAACACCCTGTATAAATCTACAACACACATCAACTCCTATTTGGATGACCTGGAGATGAATCCCACGAATGACAAACATCCTGTAGAAATCCGCAACGCGATGAGACCGAGGGTCCCTCGAGAAACCATAAACTCCAACCTTTATGGTGGCCGAGACATGGCATTGGAAGTTGTTCAGGCAGTCCAAATCCTCAGCAAGCAACTAGCAAAGAAGTTGGAAGATTGATACATATGCAAAATAAAATAAAACCTTGAACTGAAAGCAATAACAAGTAGATAATATCTGGCCACAGGTTTGGATGAAGTGTTCCCACATGTCCTAGAGGTAGTTATCTTCCCACAGGATGCTTGCAACGTAGTCCAACGAGTAAATGCAACTATGTAGTAAATCAAAGATACTAAGTGTGGGTTTGAGGAATCTATTGTGCAGGTAGAGGACCACCGAGAGCGAGAAAAAGTAGGGAATCCGAAGCACAATAGAAAAAGTTAAACTCGTAGCTGTTTGACCTGAAGATGAATCCCATGAATGATAAACACCCTTTAGAAATCCGCAACGCAATCTAATCGAGGCGTTCTCTAGAAACCCTACTCTCCTATAAACTACATGTTGCGCAGAACCTGACAATGGAAGTTGACCAGGGTCTCCAAATCCCTGAAAGTATGGCAAAGCATAGAAACAAAATGAGTGTCGAGCTCGTTTAAACCATGATGATAAGAACAATCATCTCCCAACCATAGACAAAGCTATTTGTCCCCCCCGAGCTCAAACCTTCTAATAGATAACGATGTACATTCGGATAGTAGTAGCGCAAACCCAAGAAAACAAGGGAGAAACTTCTCCAATAGTGGAGAACCCCCAAAAATCAGTCTCTTAACTGAAGTAGCGAAACTCTCTTGGCTAGAGCAAACTTGTTTAAGTGAATGACCAAATGAGAGGTCGAACTCTCTATTTATCATCAAAGGGTGACTTTTTTCGTGACCGGGCCAACCTAACTTTCCCTAACTGCGCCGACCTAACTGGGGTAGTTCTGCCCATTTTTTGGGACAAATTGCCCACTGTTTTGGGGGAGTTTACCCGCTGGGCCGACTTGTCTTGGGGGAATACATAAAACTACGTGTACTAAATCTTTTCTTTGAGATTTCACCCCTAGGTTTACATTGATTCTTTCAAGTGTTTTACATGATCAAATACAGTGACGTCTTGTCCCATAGGAGGTAGAATAACAAGATGAAATAAAATAACAATAATTTCTGAAGTTGCACTATTTCCAACACTCCCTCTCAACAAGGGAGGTATTCTTCGAACACTGTATTCTAATCTAATTCTTTCTTTGGTCGACCTATGAGGTGATGCCCCATGCAGCAACTACCCCAACAGTCCCTCTTGGCCAAGAAGGTATCATCAACTTTATCGTAATGAAACACATCTCGATATCATATGTATATCAGAGTTATCTCTAACCTCTCTATATCATAAGGAAGGTCTTGCCACACAATCACAGTTAGTCGAGAAGTGTCAACAAATCAATCTTCATGAATCTCCTCAATCCAGTCCATAGGAGAACATGCACTAGCTCCACGACTCTATCCTATCCATATGTGAGTTACACGTGCATCAGCTCAAGAACTCTGCACAGTCCATCGGAGAGTCTATCATGCGTCAATACAATGTGTTCAGCTCAACCCAGTCCATCAGGTGCCTACATCATCAACACTGCGTCTAAGCTAGAGAGGTATCATCACGTCGGAACATATCTTGTTAACATAAGCGGGTCCATTCCAACACAGGGAATAAGCAAGTTCCACAAAGGAACCATCCCAGAATGGGACACACTCCACAAAGGAACCATCCCACAATGGGACACACTCCACAAAGGAATGGAATAACAATTATGAATGGAGTTTATTCACCACTCCTAGTTGGCCACCCCGAAGATGATCCCATGAATAAGGCCACCCCGAAGATGATCCCATGAATAAGAAACACCCTGTATAAATGTACAACGCACATCAACTCCTATTTGGATGACCTGAAGATGAATCCCACGAATGACAAACATCCTGTAGAACTCCGCAACGCGATGAGACCGAGGCAACCTCGAGAAACCATATACTCCTCCAACCTTCATGCTGGCCAAGACATGGCACTGGAAGTTGTTCAGGCAGTCCAAATCCTAAGCAAGCAACTAGCAAACAAGTTGGAAGATTTATACATATGCAAAATAAAATAAAACCTTGAACGGAAAGCAATAACAAGCAGGTAATATCTGGCCACACGTTTGGATGAAGTGTTGCCACATGTCCTATAGGTAGTTATCTTCCCACAGGAGGCTTGCAACGCAGTCCAGCGAGTAAATGCAACTATGTAGTAAATCATAGATACTAAGTGTAGGTTGCAGGAATCTATTGTGCAGGTAGAGGACCACCGAGAGCAGAGAAAAAGGAGGGAATCCAAAGCACAATAGAGAAAAGGTAAACCCATAGTTGTTTGACCTAAAGATAAATCCCATGAATTATAAACACCCTGTAGAAATCCGGAACGCAATCTAATTGAGGCACTCTGTAGAAACCCTACTCCCCTCTAAACTGCAAATTGGGCAGAACCCGACAATGGAAGTTGATCAGTCTCTCCAAATCCTAAGTTGAGTTGAGCCTTGACCTGGTTAATGTTTATAGCAGCATAATGAGGATCACTAAAAGAATGGAAAAGCACAGAAACAAAATGAGTGTCGAGCTCGTTTAAACCATGATGATAATTACAATCATCTCCCAACCATAGACAAAGCTATTTGTCTCCCCCGAGCTCAGACCTTCCAATAGAGAACAATGTACATCCGGATAGTAGTAGCGCAAACCCAAGAAAACAAGGGAGAAACTTCTCCAATAGTGGAGAACCCCAAAAAATCAGTCTCGTAACTGAAGTAGCGAACCTCTCTTGGCTAGATCAAACTTGCTTGAGAGAATGACGAAATCAGAGGTCGAACTCTCTATTTATACACATCATAGGGTGACTTTTTTCTTGACAGGGCCGACCTGACTTTCCCTAATTGCGCCGACCTGATGAAACACATTGACATCTTGTCCCATAGGAGGTACAATAACAATAAAGTTTGAAGTTGCGCTATTTCCAACATTACCTCTCAACAAGGAAGGTATTCTTCGAACACTCTATTCTAACCTTATTCTTTATTTGGTCGACCTATGAGGTGATGCCCCATGCAGCTACTACTCCAACACTCCCTCTTGGCCATGGAGGTATTTTTAGCATTATCATACTGAAACACATCTCTATCTCATATGTACATCACAGTTTTCTCAAACCTCTCTATATCACAAGGACGGTCTTACGACACAATCATAGTTAGTCGAGAAGTGTCATTAAATCAATCTTAATGCATCTGCTCAATCCAGTCCATCGAAGAACATTCACTAGCTCCACGACTGTGCCCTATCCATAGGTGAGTTACACGTGCATCAGCTCAAGAACTCTGCACAGTCCATCGGAGAGTCTATTATGCATCAATACAATGTGCTCGGCTCAACCCAGTCCATCGAGTGCCTACATGAGCAACACTCCCTCTTACCTAGAGAGGTATCATCACGTCGGAACACATCTTGTTATCATAAGCGGGTCCATTCCAACACAGGGAATAAGCACGTTCCACAAAGGAACGATCCCACAATGGGACACACTCCACAAAGGAATAGAATAACAATTATGAATGGAGTTTATTCACCACTCCTAGTTGCCCACCCCGAAGATGATCCCATGAATAACAAACAGCCTTTATAAATCTACAACACACATCAACTCCTATTTGGATGACCTGAAGATGAATCCCACGAATGAAAAACATCCTATAGAAATCTGCAACGCGATGAGACCTAGGCGCCCTAGAGAAACCATATACTCTTCCAACCTTCATGCTGGCCGGGACATGGCACTGGAAGTTGTTCAGACAGTGCAAATCCTAAGCAAGCAACTAGCAAAAAAGTTGGAAGATTGATACATATGCAAGATAAAATAAAACCTTGAACTGAAAGCAATAACAAGCAGGTAATATCTGGCCACATGTTTGGATGAAGTGTTCCCACATGTCGTAGAGGTAGTTATCTTCCCACAGGAGGCTTGCAACGCAGTCCAGCGAGTAAATGCAACTATGTAGTAAATCATAGATACTAAGTATGGGTTGCAGGAATCTATCGTGCAGGTAGAGGACCAGGGAGAGTAGAGAAAAAGGAGGGAATCCGAAGCACAATAGAGAAAAGGTAAACTCGTAGTTGTCTGACCTGAAGATGAATTCCATGAATGATAAACACCCTGTAGAAATCCGCAACGCAACCTAATCGAGGCGCTCTCTAGAAACTCTACACTCCTCTACACTGCATGTTGGGCAGAACCTGACAATGGAAGTTGACCCGGCTCTCCAAATCCTAAGCTGAGTTGAGCCTTGACCTTGTTAATGTTTATAGCAGCATAACCAGGATCACTAAAAGAATGGCAAAGCACAGAAGCAAAATGAGTGTTGGGCTTGTTTAACAAGATAGAGCACACTTACCCAACTATTTTACTGCATCATTGCCCATTCCCGAGCAGAAGTTGGAAAGTATTTCCATGGATTTCATTACAGGGTTTCCCTCATGGAAGGGATTGCTTGTACGTAGTAGTGGACAGGTTGACTAAGTTCGCTCACTTCTTTGCCATTTCATCAGATTATTCAACAACACAGGTGGCATAACTATTTTTCAGAGAGGTATTTAGACTACACGGGTTAGTGATAGGGACAACAAGTTCACGGGAGCCTTTTGGCAAGAAATTTTTAGGTTGGTGGAAACCGAGTTAGCTATGAGCACAAGTTATCATCCACAGAGCGACAGACAGACAAAGATAGTTAACAAGTGGATTGAGGGATACTTGAGGAATTAGGTAGCAGGTCAGCAAAGAACATGGATTAAATGGCTACACTTAGGTATGACTCACCATTTATATTATTGGTATGACTCCATTTAGAGATTTTGCAGATCTGATATTTGGTGATAGCAGGGCCCCCCAAGGCCAAAGATTGGATTCAAGACCTTCTCAAAGTGCTCAAAGAAAACATACAGGATACTCAGAATCAATAGAAGATATATGCAAATAGACACAGGATTGAGTGCAGTTTTGAGATAGGACACTTAGTATATTTACGCCTACAACCTTATCGACAGTTATCTCTTAAGAAAAAAGGAGCAAAGAAACTCAAGCCTTGCTTCTATGGTCCCTACAAGATAATCCGAAAGGTCAGAGAGGTAGTGTATGAGCTCGAATTACCCCTAGAGAGCAAGATTCACAACGTATTTCATGTATGGAATCTCAAGAAGGAAGTAGGTCAACAGATTGTGACATCACCCGAGATGCCCCCCCTTGATGATGAGGGGCAATTGATTCTGGTTCCAGAACTCATCCTAGAGGTTCGGGAGCGAAAGCTAAGGAACAAAATTATTAGAGACTACTTGGTTCAATGGAGAGATCTGCCTATAAAAGAGGCCACTTGGGAAGGAGAACATGTATTGCAACACCCAACATTACAGTTGCTTGAGGACAAGCAATTTCGAGCGGAGATGACTGTAATGTCCTCTATTGCTTAACCACATAGGACCATCCTGCTAACCTATTTGATTCCCATAGGTTCGAGCGGGCATTTACATCCAGGGAATTTGAGAGCGGGCATTGACATCCAGGGAATTAATTGAGGATTGATGCCATACGCACCCTAAGGAGATCTTTGGGATGGTTATTATATCATCAGTGCATGCAACATGAAATATAGCTCGGATGTTATGCATGCAGGTGGCCTTAAGTTGAAGGTGAGTCTCTTCATTTTCTCTCGTGTAGGGTGTTGTTTGTAGTCGTTGCATCAGATAGACTGCAGTCATGAGATCGATGACTCAACATCTCCCGCATTTTTCTTCTTTCCATCCTCTATTGACCCCAGTATCACCTCGTCTCACTTGTATATACTAGCCTGTGAAGGCTAGTGTATTTGGAACATAGATGTTAGCAATATTTCTATACACGAAATTGATTGTGACACCACCTCCTACAGAAAATAAACAAGCAGGCAAATGCGAGGATCACTAAAAGAATGGCAAAGCACAGAAACAAAATGAGTGTCGTGCTCGTTTAAACCATGATGATAAGAAAAATCATCTCCCAACCATAGACAAAGCTATTTGTTTCCCCCGAGCTCAGACCTTCCAATAGAGAACGATGTACATACGGATAGTAGTAGCGCAAACCCAAGAAAACAGGGAGAAACATATCACATAGTGGAGAACCCCAAAAAATCAGTCTCTTAACTGAAGTAGCGAACCTCTCTTGGCTAGAGCGAACTTGCTTGAGTGGATGACGAAATGAGAGGTGGAACTCTCTATTTATGCACATCAAAGGGTGCCTTTTTTCCTGATTGGGCCGACCTAACTTTCCCTAACTGCGTCGACCTGACAGGGGCAGTTCTGCCCACTGTTTGGGGCAAATTGCCCACTGCTTTGGGGCTGTTTACCCACTGGGCCGACTTGTCTTGGGGGAGTACAAAAAATTACATTTAATAAATCTTTTCTTTGTGATTTCACCCCTAGGTTTACATTGAGTGTTTTACATGATCAAATACATTGACATGTTGTACCATAGGAGGTACATTAACAAGATGAAATACAATAAGAATAAATTTGGAAGTTGCACTATTTCCAACACTACTTCTCAACAAGGAAGGTATTCTTCAAACACTGTATTCTAATCTTATTCTTTCTTTGGTCGACCTATGAGGTGATGCCCCATGCAGCTACTACCCCAACAATCCCTCTTGGCCAAGGAGGTATCATCAACATTATCATACTGAAACACATCTCGATATCATATGTACATCACAGTTATCTCTAAGCTCTCTATATCATAAGGAAGGTCTTGCAACACAATCATAGATAGTCGAGAAGTGTCAACAAATCCATAGGTGAGTCACACGTGCATCAACTCAAGAACTCTACATAGTCCATCGGAGAGTCTATCATGCATCAATCCAATGTGCTTAGCTCAACCCAGTCCATCGGATAATATGCACTAGCTCAACGACTTTGCCATATCCATAGGTGAGTCACACGTGCATCAACTCAAGAACTCTGCATAGTCCATCGGAGAGTCTATCATGCATCAATCCAATGTGCTTAGATCAACCCACTCCAGCGGGTGCCTACATCATCAACACTCCCTCTTAGCTAGAGATGTATCATCACGTCGGAACACATCTTGTTATCATAAACGTGTCCATTCTAACACAGGAAATAAGCAAGTTCCACAAAGGAACCATCCCACAATGGAACACACTCCACAAAGGAACCATCCCACAATGGGACACACTCCACAAACGAATAGAATAACAATTATGAATGGACTCTATTCACAACTCCTAGTGTGCCACCCTGAAGATGATCCTTTGAATAACAAATACCTTTTATAAATCTATAACACACATCAACTCCTATTTGGATGACCTGAAGATGAATCCCACGAATGAAAAACATCCTGTAGAAATCCGCAACGCGATGAGACCGAGCCGCCCTCGAGAAACAATATACTCTTCCAACCTTCATGCTGGGCGAGACATGGCACCGGAAGTTGTTCAGGCAGTCCAAATCATAAGCAAGCAACTAGCAAACAAGTTGGAATATTGATATGTATGCAAAATAAAATAAAACCTTTAACTGAAAGCAATAAAAAGCAGGTAATATCTGGCCACACGTTTGGATGAAGTGTTCCCACATGTCCTAGAGGTAGTTATCTTCCCACAGGAGGCTTGCAACGCAGTCCAACGAGTAAATGCAACTATGTAGTAAATCATAGATACTAAGCGTGGGCTGCAGGAATCTATCGTGCAGGTAAGGGACCATCGAGAGAAGAAAAAAACGAGGGAATTCGAAGCACAATAGAAAAAAGGTAAACTCGTAGTTGTCTGACCTGAAGATGAATCCCATGAATGATAAACACCCTGTAGAAATCCGCAACGCAATCTAATCGAGTCGCTCTCTAGAAACCTACTCTCCTATAAACTGCATCTTGGGTTAGAACCTGACCATGGAAGTTGATCAGGCTCTCCAAATCCTAAGCTGAGTTGAGCCTTGACCTTGTTAATGTTTATAGCAGGATAACTAGGATCACTAAAAGAATGGCAAAGCACAGAAACAAAATGAGTGTCGAGCTCGTTTAAACCATGATGATAATTACAATCATCTCCCAACCATAGACAAAGCTATTTGTCTCCCCCGAGCTCAGACCTTCCAATAGAGAATAATGTACATTCGGATAGTAGTAGCGCAAACCCAAGAAAACAAGGGAGAAACTTCTCCAATAGTGGAGAACCCCCAAAAATGAGTCTCTTAACTGAAGTAGCGAACCTCTCTTGGCTAGAGCAAACTTGCTTGAGAGAATGACGAAATGAGAGGTCGAACTCTCTATTTATACACATCAAAGGGTGACTTTTTTACTGACTAGGCCGACCTGACTTTCCCTAACTGCGCTGACCTGATCAAATACATTGACATCTTGTCCCATAGGAGGTACAATAACATTAAAGTTTGAAGTTGCACTATTTCCAACACTCCCTCTCAACAAGGAAGGTATTCTTCGAACACTGTACTCTAATCTTTTTCTTTCTTTGGACGACCTATGAGGTAATGCCCCATGCAGCTACTACGGCAACACTTCCTCTTGGACATGGAGATATCATTAGCATTATCATACTGAAACACATCTCGTTATCATATGTACATCACAGTTATCTCTAACCTCTCTATATCATAAGGAAGGTCTTACAACACTATCACAGTTAGTCGAGGAGTGTCAACAAATCAATCTTCATGCATCTGCTCAATACAGTCCATCGGAGAACATGCACTAGCTTCACGACTCTGCCCTATCCATAGCTGAGTCACACGTGCATCAGCTCAAGAACTATGCACAGTCCATCGGAGAGTCTATCATGCATCGATACAATGTGCTCAGCTCAACCCAGTCCATTGGGTGCCTACATCATCAACACTCCCTCTTAGCTAGAGAGGTATTATCACGTCGGAACACATCTTGTTATCATAAGAGGGTCCATTCCCACACAGGGAATAAGCACGTTCCACAAAGGAACCATCCCACAAAGGGACACACTCCAGAAAGGAATAGAATAACAATTTTGAATGGAGTTTATTCACCACTCCTAGTTGGCCACCCTGAAGATGATCCCATGATTAACAAACACCCTGTATAAATCTACAACACACATCAACTCCTATTTGGATGACCTGAAGATGAATCCCACGAATGACAAACATTCTGTAGAAATCTGCAACGCGATGAGACCGAGGCGCCCTCGAGAAACCATATACTCCTCCAACCTTCATGCTGGCCGAGACATGGCACTGGAAGTTGTTCAGGCAGTCCAAATCGTAACCAAGCAACTAGAAAACAAGTTGGAAGATTGATACATATGCGAAATATAATAACACCTTGAATTGAAAGCAATAACAAGCAGGTAATATCCGGCCACACGTTTGGATGAAGTGTTCCCACACGTCCTAGAGGTAGTTATCTTCCTACAAGAGGCTTGCAACGGAGTCCTGCGAGTAAATGCAACTACGTAGTAAATCATAGATACTAAGTGTGGGTTGCCGGAATCCATCGTGCAGGTAGAGGACCACCGAGAGCAGAGAAAAAGGAGGGAATTCGAAGCACAATAGAAAAAAGGTAAACTCGTAGTTGTCTGACCTGAAGATGAATCCCATGAATGAAACACCCTGTAGAAATATGCAACGCAATCTAATCGAGGCGCTTTCTAGAAACCCTACTCTCCGCTAAACTGCATGTTGGGCAGAACCTGACAATTGAAGTTGATCAGGCTCTCGAAATCCTAAGCTGAGTTGAGGCTTGACCTTGTTAATGTTTATAGCAGCATAACCAGGATAAGTAAAAGAATTGCAGAGCACAGAAACAAAAGGACTGTCGAGCTCGTTTAAACCATAATGATAAGAACAAACATCTCCCAACCATAGACAAAGCTATTTGTCTCCGCCGAGCTCAAACCTTCTAATAGAGAACGTTGTACATCCGGATAGTAGTAGCGCAAAGCCAAGAAAACAAGGGAGAAACTTCTCCAATAGTGGAGAACCCAAAAAATGAGTCTCTTAATTGAAGTAGCGAACCTCTCTGGGCTAGAGCAAACTTGCTTGAGTGAATGACCAAATGAGAGGTTGAACTCTCTATTTATACACATCAAAGGGTGACTTTTTTCCTGATTGGGCCAACCTAACTTTCCCTAACAGCGTTGACCCTACTGGGGCAGTTCTGCCCATTGTTTGGGGCAAATTGCCCGCTCTTTTGGGGCAGTTTACCCGCTGGGCCGACTTGTCTTGGGGGAATACAAAAAATTACGTTTGCCAAATCTTTTCTTTTTGATTTCACCCCTAGGTTTACATTGATTCTTTCAAGTGTTTTACATGATCAAATACATTGACATCTTGTCCCATAGGAGGTACAATAACAAGATGAAATACAATAACAATAACTTCCGAAGTTGCACTATTTCCAACACTCCCTCTCAACAAGGAAGGTATTCTTCGAACACTGTATTCTAATCTTATTCTTTCTTGGTCGACCTATGAGGTGATGCCCCATGCAGCTACTACCCCAACACTCCCTCTTGGCCATGGAGGTATCATCAGCATTATCATACCGAAACACATCTCGATATCTTATGTACATCACAGTTATCTCTAACCTCTATATATCACAAGGAAGGTCTTACGACACAATCACGGTTAGTAGAGAAGTGTCAACAAATCAATCTTCATGCATCTGCTCAATCGAGTCCATCAGATAACATGCACTAGCTCCACGACTCTGCCCTATCCATAGGTGAGTCACACGTGCATCAGCTCATGAACTGTGCACAGTCCATCGGATAGTCTATCATGCATCAATACAATGTGCTCAGCTCAATCCAATTCGTTGGGTGCCTACATCATCAACACTCCCTCTTAGCTAGAGAGTTATCATCACGTGAGAACACTTCTTGTTATCATAAGAGGGTCCATTCCGACACAGGGAATAAGCACGTTCCACAAAGGAACCATCGGACAATGGGACACACTCCACAAACGAATAGAATAACAATTATGAATGGAGTTTATTCACCACTCCTAGTTGGCTACCCGAAAGATGATCCCATGAATAACAAACACCCTGTATAAATCTACAACACACATCAACTCCTATTTGGATGACCTGGAGATGAATCCCACGAATGACAAACATCCTGTAGAAATCCGCAACGCGATGAGACCGAGGGTCCTCGAGAAACCATATACTCCAGCCTTCATGGTGGCCGAGACATGGCACTGGAAGTTGTTCAGGCAGTCCAAATCCTAAGCAAGCAACTAGCAAAGAAGTTGGAAGATTGAGACATATGCAAAATAAAATAAAACCTTGAACTGAAAGCAATAACAAGTAGATAATATCTGGCCACAGGTTTGGATGAAGTGTTCCCACATGTCCTAGAGGTAGTTATCTTGCCACAGGATGCTTGCAACGCAGTCCAACGAGTAAATGCAACTATGTAGTAAATCATAGATACTAAGTGTGGGTTGCAGGAATCTATTGTGCAGGTAGAGAACCACCGAGAGCGAGAAAATGTAGGGAATCCGAAGCACAATAGAAAAATGTTAAACTCGTAGTTGTTTGACCTGAAGATGAATCCCATGAATGATAAACACCCTCTAGAAATCCGCAACGCAATCTAATCGAGGCGTTCTATGGAAACCCTACTCTCCTATAAACTACATGTTGCGCAGAACCTGACAATGGAAGTTGACCAGGCTCTCCAAATCCTAAGCTGAGTTGAGACTTGTCCTTGTTAATGTTTATAGCAGCATAACCAGGATCACTGAAAGAATGGCAAAGCACAGAAACAAAACGAGTGTCGAGCTCGTTTAAACCATGATGATAAGAACAATCATCTCCCAACCATAGACAAAGCTATTTGTCTCCCCCGAGCTCAAACCTTCTAATAGATAACGATGTACATTCGGATAGTAGTAGCGCAAACCCAAAAAAACAAGGGAGAAACTTCTCCAATAGTGGAGAACCCCCAAAAATCAGTGTCTTAACTGAAGTAGCGAACCTCTCTTGGCTAGCGCAAACTTGCTTAAGTGAATGACCAAATGAGAGGTCGAACTCTCTATCTATACACATCAAAGGGTGACTTTTTTCCTGACCGGGCCAACCTAACTTTCCCTAACTGCGCCGACGTAACTAGGGGAGTTCTGCCGATTTTTTGGGACAAATTGCCCACTGTTTTGGGGGCGTTTACCCGCTGGGCTGACTTGTCTTGGGGGAATACAAAAAACTACGTTTACTAAATCTTTTCTTTGAGATTTCAACCCTAGGTTTACATTGATCCTTTCAAGTGTTTTACATGATCAAATACATTGACATCTTGTCCCATAGGGGGTAGAATCATAAGATGAAATAAAATAACAATAATTTCTGAAGTTGCACTATTTCCAACACTCCCTCTCAACAAGGGAGGTTTTCTTCGAACACTGTATTCTAATCTTATTCTTTCTTTGGTCGACCTATGAGGTGATGCCCCATGCAGCAACTACCCCAACAGTCCCTCTTGGCCAAGAGGGTATCATCATCTTTATCATACTGAAACACATCTCGATATCATATCAGAGTTATCTCTAACCTCTCTATATCATAAGGAAGGTGTTGCCACACAATCACAGTTAGTCGAGAAGTGTCAACAAATCCATCTTCATGCATCTCCTCAATCCAGTCCATCGGAGAACATGCACTAGCTCCACGACTCAGCCCTATCCATAGGTGAGTTACACGTGCATCAGCTCAAGAACTCTGCACAGTCCATCGGAGAGTCTATCATGCGTAAATACAATGTGGTCAGTTCAACCCAGTCCATCAGATGCCTAGATCATCAACACTCCCTCTTAGCTAGAGAGGTATCATCACGTCGGAACACATGTTGTTATCATAAGCGGGTCCATTCCAACACAGGGAATAAGCAAGTTCCACAAAGGAACCATCGCACAATGGGACACACTCCACAAAGGAAAGGAATAACAATTATGAATGGAGTTTATTCACCACTCCTAGTTGGCCACCCCGAAAATGATCCCATGAATAACAAATACCCTGTATAAATGTACAACACACATCAACTCCTATTTGGATGACCTGAAGATGAATCCCACGAATGACAAACATTCTGTAGAAATCTGCAACGCGATGAGACCGAGGCGCCCTCGAGAAACCATATACTCCTCCAACCTTCATGCTGGCCGAGAGATGGCACTGGAAGTTGTTCAGGCAGTCCAAATCCTAACCAAGCAACTAGAAAACAAGTTGGAAGATTGATACATATGCGAAATATAATAACACCTTGAATTGAAAGCAATAACAAGCAGGTAATATCCGACCATACGTTTGGATGAAGTGTTCCCACACGTCCTAGAGGTAGTTATCTTCCTACAGGAGGCTTGCAACGGAGTCTTGCGAGTAAATGCAACTACGAAGTAAATCATAGATACTAAGTGTGGGTTGCAGGAATCCATCGTGCAGGTAGAGGACCAGCGAGAGCAGAGAAAAAGGAGGGAATCCGAAGCACAATAGAAAAAAGGTAAACTCGTAGTTGTCTGACCTGAAGATGAATCCCATGAATGATAAACACCCTGTAGAAATATGCAACGCAATCTAATCGAGGCGCTTTCTAGAAACCCTACTCTCCGCTAAACTGCATGTTGGGCAGAACCTGACAATTGAAGTTGATCAGGCTCTCGAAATCCTAAGCTGAGTTGAGGCTTGACCTTGTTAATGTTTATAGCAGCATAACCAGGATAAGTAAAAGAATTGCAAAGCACAGAAACAAAAGGACTGTTGAGCTCGTTTAAACCATAATGATAAGAACAATCATCTCCCAACCATAGACAAAGCTATTTGTCTCCGCCGAGCTCAAACCTTCTAATAGAGAACGCTGTACATCCGGATAGTAGTAGTGCAAAGCCAAGAAAACAAGGGAGAAACTTCTCCAATAGTGGAGAACCCAAAAAATGAGTCTCTTAATTGAAGTAGCGAACCTCTCTTGGCTAGAGCAAACTTGCTTGAGTGAATGATCAAATGATAGGTTGAACTCTCTATTTATACACATCAAAGGGTGACTTTTTTCCTGATTGGGCCAACCTAACTTTCCATAACAGCGTCGACCTGACTGGGGCAGTTCTGCCCATTGTTTGGGGCAAATTGCCCGCTCTTTTGGGGCAGTTTACCCGCTGGGCCGACTTGTCTTGGGGGGTTACAAAAAATTAAGTTTACTAAATCTTTTCTTTTTTGATTTCATCTTCAGGCAGTCCAAATCCTAAGCAAGCAACTAGCAAAGAAGTTGGAAGATTGATACATATGCAAAATAAAATAAAACCTTGAACTGAAAGCAATAACATGTAGATAATATCTGGCCACAGGTTTGGATGAAGTGTTCCCACATGTCCTAGAGGTAGTTATCTTCCCACATGATGCTTGCAACGCAGTCCAACGAGTAAATGCAACTATGTAGTAAATCATAGATACTAAGTGTGGGTTGCAGGAATCTATTATGCAGGTAGAGGACCACCGAGAGCGAGAAAATTTAGGGAATCCGAAGCACAATAGAAAAATGTTAAACTCGTAGTTGTTTGACCTGAAGATGAATCCCATGAATGATAAACACCCTCTAGAAATCCGCAACGCAATCTAATCGAGGCGTTCTCTGGAAACCCTACTCTCCTATAAACTACATGTTGCGCAGAACCTGACAATGGAAGTTGACCAGGCTCTCCAAATCCTAAGCTGAGTTGAGACTTGTCCTTGTTAATGTTTATAGCAGCATAACCAGGATCACTGAAAGAATGGCAAAGCACAGAAACAAAATGAGTGTCGAGCTCGTTTAAACCATGATGATAAGAACAATCATCTCCCAACCATAGACAAAGCTATTTGTCTCCCCTGAGCTCAAACCTTCTAATAGATAATGATGTACATTCGGATAGTAGTAGCGCAAACCCAAAAAAACAAGGGAGAAACTTCTCCAATAGTGGAGAACTCCCAAAAATCAGTCTCTTAACTGAAGTAGCGAACCTCTCTTGGCTAGAGCAAACTTGCTTAAGTGAATGACCAAATGAGAGGTCAAACTCTCTCTTTATACACATCAAAGGGTGACTTTTTTCCTGACCGGCCCAACCTAACTTTCCCTAACTGCGCCGACGTAACTAGGGCAGTTCTGCGGATTTTTTGGGACAAATTGCCCACTGTTTTGGGGGCGTTTACCCGCTGGGCTGACTTGTCTTGGGGGAATACAAAAAACTACGTTTACTAAATCTTTTCTTTGAGATTTCACCCCTAGGTTTACATTGATCCTTTCAAGTGTTTTACATGATTAAATACATTGACATCTTGTCCCATAGGAGGTAGAATAACAAGATGAAATAAAATAACAATAATTTCTGAAGTTGCACTATTTCCAACACTCCCTCTCAACAAGGGCGGTTTTCTTCAAACACTGTATTCTAATCTTATTCTTTCTTTGGTCGACCTATGAGGTGATGCCCCATGCAGCAACTACCCCAACAGTCCCTCTTGGCCAAGAGGGTATCATCATCTTTATCATACTGAAACACATCTCGATATCATATTAGAGTTATCTCTAACCTCTCTATATCATAAGGAAGGTGTTGCCACACAATCACAGTTAGTCGAGAAGTGTCAACAAATCCATCTTCATGCATCTTCTCAATCTAGTCCATCGGAGAACATGCACTAGCTCCACGACTCTGCCCTATCCATAGGTGAGTTACACGTGCATCGGCTCAAGAACTCTGCACAGTCCATCGGAGAGTCTATCATGCGTAAATACAATGTGGTCAGCTCAACCCAGTCCATCAGATGCCTACATCATCAACACTCCCTCTTAGCTAAAGAGGTAGCATAACGTCGCAACACATCTTGTTATCATAAGCGGGTCCATTCCAACATAGGGAATAAGCAAGTTCCACAAAGGAACCATCGCGCAATGGGACACACTCCACAAAGGAAAGGAATAACAATTATGAATGGAGTTTATTCACCACTCCTAGTTGGCCACCCCGAAGATGATCCCATGAATAACAAACACCCTATATAAATGTATAACACACATCAACTCCTATTTGGATGACCTGAAGATGAATCCCATGACTGACAAACATCCTGTAGAACTCCGCAACGCGATGAGACCGAGGCGCCCTCGAGAAACCATATACTCCTCCAACCTACATGCTGGCCATGACATAGCACTGGAAGTTGTTCAGGCAGTCCAAATCCTAAGCGAGCAACTAGCAAACAAGTTGGAAGATTGATACATGTGCAAAATAAAATAAAACCTTGAACGGAAAGCAATAACAAGCAGGTAATATCTGGCCACACGTTTGGATGAAGTGTTGCCACATGTCCTATAGGTAGTTATATTCCCACAGGAGGCTTGCAACGCAGTCCAGCGAGTAAATGCAACTATGTGGTAAATCATAGATACTAAGTGTGGGTTGCGGGATTCTATCGTGCAGGTAGAGGACCACCGAGAGCAGAGAAAAAGGAGGGAATCCAAAGCACAATAGAAAAAAGGTAAACCCATAGTTGTTTGACCTAAAGATAAATCCCATGAATTATAAACACCCTGTAGAAATCCGCAACGCAATCTAATCGAGGCACTCTGTAGGAACCCTACTGCCCTCTAAACTGCATGTTGGGCAGAACCCGACAATGGAAGTTGATCAGTCTCTCCAAATCCTAAGTTGAGTTGAGCCTTGACCTTGTTAATGTTTATAGCAGCATAATCAGGATCACTAAAAGAATGGAAAAGCACAGAAACAAAATGAGTGTCGAGCTCGTTTAAACCATGATGATAATTACAATCATCTCCCAACCATAGACAAAGCTATTTGTCTCCCCCGAGCTCAGACCTTCCAATAGAGAACAATGTACATCCGGATAGTAGTAGCGCAAACCCAAGAAAACAAGGGAGAAACTTCTCCAATAGTGGAGAACCCCAAAAAATCAGTCTCTTAGCTGAAGTAGCGAACCTCTCTTTGCTAGATCGAACTTGCTTAAGAGAATGGCGAAATGAGAGGTCGAACTCTCTATTTATACGCATCAGAGGGTGACTTTTTTCCTGACAGGGCCGACCTGACTTTCCCTAATTGCGCCGACCTGATCAAACACATTGACATCTTGTCCCATAGGAGGTACAATAACAATAAAGTCTGAAGTTGCACTATTTCCAACACTACCTCTCAACAAGGAAGGTATTCTTCGAACACTCTATTCTAACCTTATTGTTTATTTGGTCGACCTATGAGGTGATGCCCCATGCAGCTACTACTCCAACACTCCCTCTTGGCCATGGAGGTATTATCAGCATTATCATACTGAAACACATCTCGATATCATATGTACATCACAGTTTTCTCAAACCTCTCGATATCACAAGGAAGGTCTTGCGACACAATCATAGTTAGTCGAGAAGTGTCATTAAATCAATCTTCATGCATCTGCTCAATCCAGTCCATCGAAGAACATGCACTAGCTCCACGACTGTGCCCTATCCATAGGTGAGTTACACGTGCATCAGCTCAAGAAGTCTGCACAGTCCATCGGAGAGTCTATGATGCATCAATACAATGTGCTCGGCTCAACCCAGTCCATCGAGGGAATAAGCACGTTCCACAAAGGAACCATCCCACAAAGGGACACACTCCAGAAAGGAATAGAATAACAATTTTGAATGGAGTTTATTCACCACTCCTAGTTGGCGACCTTGAAGATGATCCCATGAATAACAAACACCCTGTATAAATCTACAACACACATCAACTCCTATTTGGATGACCTGAAGATGAATCCCACGAATGACAAACATTCTGTAGAAATCTGCAACGCGATGAGACCGAGGTGCCCTCGAGAAACCATATACTCCTCCAACCTTCATGCTGGCCGAGAGATGGCACTGGAAGTTGTTCAGGCAGTCCAAATCCTACCAAGCAACTAGAAAACAAGTTGGAAGATTGATACATATGCGAAATATAATAACACCTTGAATTGAAAGCAATAACAAGCAGGTAATATCCGGCCACACGTTTGGATGAAGTGTTCCCACACGTCCTAGAGGTAGTTATCTTCCTACAGGAGGCTTGCAACGGAGTCCTGCTAGTAAATGCAACTACGTAATAAATCATAGATACTAAGTGTGGGTTGCAGGAATCCATCGTGCAGGTAGAGGACCACCGAGAGCAGAGAAAAAGGAGGGAATCCGAAGCACAATAGAAAAAAGGTAAACTCGTAGTTGTCTGACCTGAATATGAATCCCATGAATGATAAGCACCCTGTAGAAATATGCAACGCAATCTAATCGAGGCGCTTTCTAGAAACCCTACTCTCCGCTAAACTGCATGTTGGGCAGAACCTGACAATTGAAGTTGATCAGGCTCTCGAAATCCTAAGCTGAGTTGAGGCTTGACCTTGTTAATGTTTATAGCAGCATAACCAGGGTAAGTAAAATAATTGCAAAGCACAGAAACAAAAGGACTGTCGAGCTCGTTTAAACCATAATGATAAGAACAATCATCTCCCAACCATAGACAAAGCTATTTGTCTCCGCAGTCCAAATCCTACCAAGCAACTAGAAAACAAGTTGGAAGATTGATACATATGCGAAATATAATAACACCTTGAATTGAAAGCAATAACAAGCAGGTAATATCCGGCCACACGTTTGGATGAAGTGTTCCCACACGTCCTAGAGGTAGTTATCTTCCTACAGGAGGCTTGCAACGGAGTCCTGCGAGTAAATGCAACTACGTAGTAAATCATAGATACTAAGTGTGGGTTGCAGGAATCCATCGTGCATGTAGAGGACCACCGAGAGCAGAGAAAAAGGAGGGAATCCGAAGCACAATAGAAAAAAGGTAAACTCGTAGTTGTCTGACCTGAAGATGAATCCCATGAATGATAAGCACCCTGTAGAAATATGCAACGCAATCTAATCGAGGCGCTTTCTAGAAACCCTACTCTCCGCTAAACTGCATGTTGGGCAGAACCTGACAATTGAAGTTGATCAGGCTCTCGAAATCCTAAGCTGAGTTGAGGCTTGACCTTGTTAATGTTTATAGCAGCATAACCAGGGTAAGTAAAATAATTGCAAAGCACAGAAACAAAAGGACTGTCGAGCTCGTTTAAACCATAATGATAAGAACAATCATCTCCCAACCATAGACAAAGCTATTTGTCTCCGCCGAGCTCAAACCTTCTAATAGATAACGCTGTACATCCGGATAGTAGTAGTGCAAAGCCAAGAAAACAAGGGAGAAACTTCTCCAATAGTGGAGAACCCAAAAAATGAGTCTCTTAATTGAAGTAGCGAACCTCTCTTGGCTAGAGCAAACTTGCTTGAGTGAATGATCAAATGAGAGGTTGAACTCTCTATTTATACACATCAAAGGGTGACTTTTTTCATAATTGGGCCAACCTAACTTTCCGTAGCAGCGTCGACCTGACTGGGGCAGTTCTGCCCATTGTTTGGGGCAAATTGCCCGCTCTTTTGGGGCAGTTTACATTGACATCTTGTCCCATAGGGGGTAGAATCATAAGATGAAATAAAATAACAATAATTTCTGAAGTTGCACTATTTCCAACACTCCCTCTCAACAAGGGAGGTTTTCTTCGAACACTGTATTCTAATCTTATTCTTTCTTTGGTCGACCTATGAGGTGATGCCCCATGCAGCAACTACCCAAACAGTCCCTCTTGGCCAAGAGGGTATCATCATCATTATCATACTGAAACACATCTCGATATCATATCAGAGTTATCTCTAACCTCTCTATATCATAAGGAAGGTGTTGCCACACAATCACAGTTAGTCGAGAAGTGTCAACAAATCCATCTTCATGCATCTCCTCAATCTAGTCCATCGGAGAACATGCACTAGCTCCACGACTCTGCCCTATCCATAGGTGAGTTACACGTGCATCGGCTCAAGAACTCTGCACAGTCCATCGGAGAGTCTATCATGCGTAAATACAATGTGGTCAGCTCAACCCAGTCCTTCAGATGCCTACATCATCAACACTCCCTCTTAGCTAGAGAGGTAGCATAACGTCGGAACACATCTTGTTATCATAAGCGGGTCCATTCCAACATAGGGAATAAGCAAGTTCCACAAAGGAACCATCGCGCAATGGGACACACTCCACAAAGGAAAGGAATAACAATTATGAATGGAGTTTATTCACCACTCCTAGTTGGCCACCCCGAAGATGATCCCATGAAGAACAAACACCCTATATAAATGTAAAACACACATCAACTCCTATTTGGATGACCTGCAGATGAATCCCATGACTGACAAACATCCTGTAGAACTCCGCAACGCGATGAGACCGAGGTGCCCTCGAGAAACCATATACTCCTCCAACCTTCATGTTGGCCATGACATAGCACTGGAAGTTGTTCAGGCAGTCCAAATCCTAAGCGAGCAACTAACAAACAAGTTGGAAGATTGATACATGTGCAAAATAAAATAAAACCTTGAACGGAAAGCAATAACAAGCAGGTAATATCTGGCCACACGTTTGGATGAAGTGTTGCCACATGTCCTATAGGTAGTTATCTTCCCACAGGAGGCTTGCAACGCAGTCCAGCGAGTAAATGCAACTATGTGGTAAATCATAGATACTAAGTGTGGGTTGCGGGATTCTATCGTGCAGGTAGAGGACCACTGAGAGCAGAGAAAAAGGAGAGAATCCAAAGCACAATAGAAAAAAGGTAAACCTATAGTTGTTTGACCTAAAGATAAATCCCATGAATTATAAACACCCTGTAGAAATCCGCAACGCAATCTAATCGAGGCACTCTGTAGGAACCCTACTGCCCTCTAAACTTCATGTTGGGCAGAACCCGACAATGGAAGTTGATCAGTCTCTCCAAATCCTAAGTTGAGTTGAGCCTTGACCTTGTTAATGTTTATAGCAGCATAATCAAGATCACAAAAAGAATGGAAAAGCACAGAAACAAAATGATGATAATTACAATCATCTCCCAACCATAGACAAAGCTATTTGTCTCCCCCGAGCTCAGACGTTCCAATAGAGAACAATGTAAATCCGGATAGTAGTAGCGCAAACCCAAGAAAACAAGGGAGAAACTTCTCCAATAGTGGAGAACCCCAAAAAATCAGTCTCTTAGCTGAAGTAGCGAACCTCTCTTTGCTAGATCGAACTTGCTTAAGAGAATGGCGAAACGAGAGGTCGAACTCTCTATTTATACGCATCAGAGGGTGACTTTTTTCCTGACAGGGCCGACCTGACTTTCCCTAATTGCGCTGACCTGATCAAACACATTGACATCTTGTCCCATAGGAGGTACAATAACAATAAAGTCTGAAGTTGCACTATTTCCAACACTCCCTCTCAACAAGGAATGTATTCTTCGAACACTCTATTCTAACCTTATTGTTTATTTGGTCGACCTATGAGGTGATGCCCCATGCAGCTACTACTCCAACACTCCCTCTTGGCCATGGAGGTATTATCAGCATTATCATACTGAAACACATCTCGATATCATATGTACATCACAGTTTTCTCAAACCTCTCGATATCACAAGAAAGGTCTTACGACACAATCATAGTTAGTCGAGAAGTGTCATTAAATCAATCTTCATGCATCTGCTCAATCCAGTCCATCGGAGAACATGCACTAGCTCCACGACTGTGCCCTATCCATAGGTGAGTTACACGTGTATCAGCTCAAGAACTCTGCACAGTCCATCGGAGAGTCTATCATGCATCAATACAATGTGCTCGGCCCAACCCAGTCCATCGAGTGCCTACATCAGCAACACTCCCTCTTACCTAGAGAGGTATCATCACGTCGGAACACATCTTGTTTTCATAAGTGGGTCCATTCCAACACAGGGAATAAGCACGTTCCACAAAGGAACCATCCCACAATGGCACACACACCACAAAGGAATAGAATAACAATTATGAATGGAGTTTATTCACCACTCCTAGTTGGCCACCCTGAAGATGGTCCCATGAATAACAAAAACCCTTTATAAATCTACAACACACATCAACTCCTATTTGGATGACCTGAAGATGAATCCCACGAATGAAAAACATCAATCAGAAATCTGCAACGCGATGAGACCTAGGCGCCCTAGAGAAACCATATACTCTTCCAACCTTCATGCTGGCCGGGACATGGCACTGGAGGTTGTTCAGACAGTGCAAATCCTAAGCAAGCAACTAGCAAAAAAGTTGGAAGATTGATACATATGCAAGATAAAATAAAACCTTGAACTGAAAGCAATAACAAGCAGGTAATATCTGGCCACATGTTTGGATGAAGTGTTCCCACATGTCGTAGAGGTAGTTATCTTCCCACAGGAGGCTTGCAACGCAGTCGAGCGAGTAAATGTAACTATGTAGTAAATCATAGATACTAAGTGTGGGTTGCAGGAATCTATCGTGCAGGTAGAGGGCCAGCGAGAGTAGAAAAAAGGAGGTAATCCGACGCACAATAGAAAAAAGGTAAACTCGTAGTTGTTTGACCTGAAGATGAATTCCATGAATGATAAACACCCCGTAGAAATCCGCAACGTAACCTAATCGAGGCGCTCTCTAGAAACTCTACACTCCTCTACACTGCATGTTGGGAAGAACCTGACAATGGAAGTTTACCCGGCTCTCCAAATCCTAAGCTGAGTTGAACCTTGACCTTGTTGATGTTTATAGCAGCATAACCAGGATCACTAAAAGAATGGCAAAGCACAGAAGCAAAATGAGTGTCGGGCTTGTTTAAACCATGTTGATAAGCACAATTATCTCCCAACAATGGCCAAAGCTATTTGTATCCCCCGAGCTCAGACCTTCTAATAGAGAACGATGTACATCCGGATAGTAGTAGCGGAAACCCAAGAAAACAAGGGAAAACTTCTCCAACAGTGGAGAAATCCAAAAAAACAGTCTCTTAACTGAAGTAGCAAACCTCCCTTGGCTAGAGCGAACTTGCTTGAGTGAATGACCAAATGAGAGGTCAAACTCTCTATTTATACACATCAAAGGGTGACTGTTTTCCTGACTGGGCCAACCTAACTTTCCCTAACTGCGTCAACGTGACTGGGGCAGTTCTGCCCATTGTTTGGGGCAAATTGCCCGCTCTTTTGGGGCAGTTTACCCGCTGGGCCGACTTGTCTTGGGGGAATACAAAAAATTACGTTTACTAAATCTTTTCTTTTTGATTTCACCCGTAGGTTTACATTGATTCTTTCAAGTGTTTTACATGATCAAATACATTGACATCTTGTCCCATAGGAGGTACAATAACAAGATAAAATACAATAACAATAACTTCTGAAGTTGCATTATTTCCAACACTCCCTCTCAACAAGGAAGGTATTCTTCGAACACTGTATTGTAATCTTATTCTTTCTTTGGTCGACCTATGAGGTGATGCCCCATGCAGCTACTACCCCAACACTCCCTCTTGGCCATGGAGGTATCATCAGCATTATCATACCGAAACACATCTCGATATCATATGTAGATCACAGTTATCTCTAACCTCTCTATATCACAAGGAAGGTCTTACGACACAATCACGGTTAGTCGAGAAGTGTCAACAAATCAATCTTGATGCATCTGCTCAATTGAGTCCATCGGATAACATGCACTAGCTCCACGACTCTGCCCTATCCATAGGTGAGTCACAGGTGCATCAGCTCATGAACTGTGCACAACCCATCGGATAGTCTATGATACATCAATACAATGTGCTCAGCTCAACCCAATTCGTCGGGTGCCTACATCATCCACTCCCTCTTAGCTAGAGAGTTATCATCGCGTCGGAACACATCTTGTTATCATAAGAGGGTCCATTCCGACACAGGGAATAAGCACGTTCCACAAAGGAACCATCCCACAATGGGACACACCCCAGAAAGGAATAGAATAACAATTATGAATGGAGTTTATTCACCACTCCTAGTTGGCCACCCTGAAGATGATCCCATGAATAAGAAACACCCTGTATAAATCTACAACACACATCAACTCCTATTTGGATGACTTGGAGATGAATCCCACGAATGACAAACATCCTGTAGAAATCCACAACTCGATGAGACCGAGGCTCCCTCGAGAAACCATATACTCCTCCAACCTTCATGGTGGCCGAGACATGGCACTGGAAGTTGTTCAGGCAGTCCAAATCCTAAGCAAACAACTAGCAAAGAAGTTGGAAGATTGATACATATGCAAAATAAAATAAAACCTTGAACTGAAAGCAATAACAAGCAGGTAATATCTGGCCACAGGTTTGAATGAAGTGTTCCCACATGTCCCAGAGGTAGTTATCTTCCCACAGGATGCTTGCAACGCAGTCCAGCGAGTAAATGCAACTATGTAGTAAATCAAAGATACTAAGTGTGGGTTTGAGGAATCTATTGTGCAGGTACGGGACCATCGAGAGCGAGAAAAAGTAGGGAATCCGAAGCACAATAGAAAAAAGTTAAACTCGTAGTTGTTTGACCTGAAGATGAATCCCATGAATGATAAACACCTTCTAGAAATCCGCAACGCAATCTAATCGAGGCGTTCTCTAGAAACCCTACTCTCCTATAAACTACATGTTGCGCAGAACCTGACAATGGAAATTGACCAGGCTCTCCAAATCCCTGAAAGAATGGCAAAGCATAGAAACAAAATGAGTGTCGAGCTCGTTTAAACCATGATGATAAGAACAATCATCTCCCAACCATAGACAAAGCTATTTGTCTCCCCCGAGCTCAAACCTCCTAATAGATAACGATGTACATTCGGATAGTAGTAGCGCAAACCCAAGAAAACGAGGGAGAAACTTCTCCAATAGTGGAGAACCCCCAAAAATCAGTCTCTTAACTGAAGTACCGAAACTCTCTTGGCTAGAGCAAACTTGTTTAAGTGAATGACCAAATGAGAGGTCGAACTCTCTATTTATACACATCAAAGGGTGACTTTTTTCGTGACTGGGCCAACCTAACTTTCCCTAACTGCGCTGACCTAACTGGGGCAGTTCTGCCCATATTTTGGGACAAATTGCCGACTGTTTTGGGGGAGTTTACCCGCTGGGCTGACTTGTCTTGGGGGAATACAAAAAACTACGTTTACTAAATATTTTCTTTGAGATTTCACCCCTAGGTTTACATTGATTCTTTCAAGTGTTTTACATGATCAAATACAGTGACGTCTTGTCCCATAGGAGGTAGAATAACAAGATGAAATAAAATAATAATAATTTCTGAAGTTGCACTATTTCCAACACTCCCTCTCAACAAGGGAGGTATTCTTCGAACACTGTATTCTAATCTTCTTCTTTATTTGGTCGACCTATGAGGTGATGCCCCATGCAGCGACTACCCCAACAGTCCCTCTTCGCCAAGAAGGTATCATCAACTTTATCATACTGAAACACATCTCGATATCATATATATATCAGAGTTATCTCTAACCTCTCTATATCAAAAGGAAGGTCTTGCCACACAATCACAGTTAGTCGAGAAGTATCAACAAATCAATCTTCATGCATCTCCTCAATCCAGTCCATCGGAGAACATGCACTAGCTCCACGACTCTGCCCTATCCATAGCTGAGTTACATGTGCATTAGCTCAAGAACTTTGCACAGTCCATCGGAGAGTCTATCATGCATCAATACAATGTGCTCAGCTCAACCCAGTCCATCAGGTGCCTACATCATCAACACTCCCTCTTAGCTAGAGAGGTATCATCACGTCGGAACACATCTTGTTAACATAAGCGGGTCCATTCCAACACAGGGAATAAGCAAGTTCCAGAAAGGAAACATCTCACAATGGGACATACTCCACAAAGGAATGGAATAACAATTATGAATGGAGTTTATTCACCACTCCTAGTTGGCCACCCTGAAGATGATCCCATGAATAACAAACACCCTGTATAAATGTACAACACACATAAACTCCTATTTGGATGACCTGAAGATGAATCCCACGAATGACAAACATCATTTAGAACTCCGCAAGGCGATGAGACCGAGGTGCCCTCGAGAAACCATATGCTCCTCCAACCTTCATGCTGGCCATGACATGGCACTGGAAGTTGTTTAGGCAGTCCAAATCCTAAGCAAGCAACTAGCAAACAAGTTGGAAGATTGATACATATGCAAAATAAAATAAAACCTTGAACGGAAAGCAATAACAAGCAGGTAATATCTGGCCACACGTTTGGATGAAGTGTTGCCACATGTCCTATAGGTAGTTATCTTCCCACACGAGGCTTGCAACGCAGTCCAGCGAGTAAATGCAACTATGTGGTAAATCATAGATACTAAGTGTGGGTTGCAGGAATCTATCGTGCAGGTAGAGGACCACCGAGAGCAGAGAAAAAGGAGGGAATCCAAAGCACAATAGAAAAAAGGTAAACCCATAGTTGTTTGACCTAAAGATAAATCCCATGAATTATAAACACCCTGTAGAAATCCGCAACGCAATCTAATCGAGGCACTCTGTAGAAACCCTACTCCCCTCTAAACTGCATGTTGGGCAGAACCCGACAATGGAAGTTGATCAGTCTCTCCAAATCCTAAGTTGAGTTGAGCCTTGACCTTGTTAATGTTTATAGCAGCATAATGAGGATCAATAAAATAATGGAAAAGCACAGAAACAAAATGAGTGTCGAGCTCGTTTAAACCACGATGATAATTACAATCATCTCCCAACCATAGACAAGCTATTTGTCTCCCCCGAGCTCAGACCTTCCAATAGAGAACAATGTACATCCGGATAGTAGTAGCGCAAACCCAAGAAAACAAGGGAGAAACTTCTCCAATAGTAGAGAACCCCAAAAAATCAGTCTCTTATCTGAAGTAGCGAACCTCTCTTGGCTAGATCGAACTTGCTTGAGAGAATGACGAAATGAGAGGTCGAACTCTCTATTTATACACATCAGAGGGTGACTTTTTTCCTGACAGGGCCGACCTGACTTTCCCTAATTGCGCCGACCTGATGAAACACATTGACATCTTCTCCCATAGGAGGTACAATAACAATAAAGTCTGAAGTTGCACTATTTCCAACACTCCGTCTCAACAAGGAAGGTATTCTTCGAACACTCTATTCTAACCTTATTCTTTATTTGGTCGACCTATGAGGTGATGCCCCATGTAGCTATTACTCCAACACTCCCTCTTGGCCATGGAGGTATGATCAGCATTATCATACTGAAACACATCTCGATATCACATTTACATCATAGTTTTCTCAAACCTCTCTATATCACAAGGAAGGTCTTACGACACAATCATAGTTAGTCGAGGAGTGTCATTAAATCAATCTTCATGCATCTGCTCAATCCAGTCCATCGGAGAACATGCACTAGCTCCACGACTGTGCCCTATCCATAGGGGAGTTACACGTGCATCAGCTCAAGAACTTTGCATAGTCCATCAGAGAGTCTATCATGCATCAATACAATGTGCTCGGCTCAACCCAGTCCATCGAGGGAATAAGCACGTTCCACAAAGGAACCATCCTACAAAGGGACACACTCCAGAAATGAATAGAATAACAATTTTGAATGGAGTTTATTCACCACTCCTAGTTGGCCACCCTGAAGATGATCCCATGAATAACAAACACCCTGTATAAATCTACAACACACATCAACTCCTATTTGGATGACCTGAAGATGAATCCCACGATTGACAAACATTTTGTAGAAATCCGCAATGCGATGAGACCGAGGTGCCCTCGAGAAACCATATACTCCTCCAACCTTCACGCTGGCCGAGACATGGCACTGGAAGTTGTTCAGGCAGTCCAAATCCTAACCAAGCAAGTAGAAAACAAGTTGGAAGATTGATACATATGCGAAATATAATAACACCTTGAATTGAAAGCAATAACAAGCAGGTAATATCCGGCCACACGTTTGGATGAAGTGTTCCCACATGTCCTAGAGGTAGTTATCGATTCCATCGGATAACATGCACTAGCTCCACGACTCTGCCCTATCCATAGGTGAGTCACACGTGCATCAGCTCATGAACTATGCGCAGTCCATCGGATAGTCTACCATGCATCAATACAATGTGTTCAGCTCAACCCAATTCGTCGGGTGCCTACATCATCAACACTCCCTCTTAGCTAGAGAGTTATCATCGCGTTGGAACACATCTTGTTATCATAAGAGGGTCCATTCCAACACAGGGAATAAGCAAGTTCCACAAAGGAACCATCCCACAATGGGACACACTCCACAAAGGAATGGAATAACAATTATGAATGGAGTTTATTCACCACTCCTAGTTGGCCACCCCGAAGATGAATCCCACGAATGACAAACACCCTGTATAAATGTACAACACACATCAACTCCTATTTGGATGACCTGAAGATGAATCCCATGAATGACAAACATCCTGTAGAACTCCGCAATGCGATGAGACCGAGGCACCCTCGAGAAACCATATACTCCTCCAACCTTCATGCTGGCCATGACATGGCACTGGAAGTTGTTCAGGAAGTCCAAATCCTAAGCAAGCAACTAGCAAACAAGTTGGAAGATTGATACATATGCAAAATAAAATAAAACCTTGAACGGAAAGCAATAACAAGCAGGTAATATCTGGCCACACGTTTGGATGAAGTGTTGCCACATGTCCTATAGGTAGTTATCTTCCCACAGGAGGCTTGTAATGCAGTCCAGCGAGTAAATGCAACTATGTGGTAAATCATAGATACTAAGTGTGGGTTGCAGGAATCTATCGTGCAGGTAGAGGACCACCGAGAGCAGAGAAAAAGGAGGGAATCCAAAGCACAATAGAAAAAAGATAAACCCATAGTTGTTTGACCTAAAGATAAATCCCATGAATTATAAACACCCTGTAGAAATCCGCAACGCAATCTAATCGAGGCACTCTGTAGAAACCCTACTCCTCTTTAAACTGCATGTTGGGCAGAACCCGACAATGGAAGTTGATTAGTCTCTCCAAATCCTAAGTTGAGTTGAGCCTTGACCTTGTTAATGTTAATAGCAGCATAATCAGGATCACTAAAAGAATGGAAAAGCACAGAAACAAAATGAGTGTCGAGCTCGTTTAAACCATGATGATAATTACAATCATCTCCCAACCACAGACAAAGCTATTTGTCTCCCCCGAGCTCAGACCTTCCAATAGAGAACAATGTACATCCGGATAGTAGTAGCGCAAACCCAAGAAAACAAGGGAGAAACTTCTCTAATAGTGGAGAACCCAAAAAAATTAGTCTCTTAGCTGAAGTAGCGAACCTCTCTTTGCTAGATCGAACTTGCTTAAGAGAATGGCGAAATGAGAGGTCGAACTCTCTATTTATACGCATCAGAGGGTGACTTTTTTCTTGACATGGCCGACCTGACTTTCCCTAATTGCGCCGACCTAATCAAACACATTGACATCTTGTCCCATAGGAGGTACAATAACAATAAAGTCTGAAGTTGCACTATTTCCAACACTCCCTCTCAACAAGGAAGGTATTCTTCGGACACTCTATTCTAACCTTATTGTTTATTTGGTCGACCTATGAGGTGATGCCCCATGCAGCTACTACTCCAACACTCCCTCTTGGCCATGGAGGTATTATCAGCATTATCATACTGAAACACATCTCGATATCATATGTACATCACAGTTTTCTCAAACCTCTCGATATCACAAGGAAGGTCTTACGACACAATCATAGTTAGTCGAGAAGTGTCATTAAATCAATCTTCATGCATCTGCTCAATCCAGTCGATCGGAGAACATGCACTAGCTCCACGACTGTGCCCTATCCGTAGGTGAGTTACACGTGCATCAGCTCAAGAACTCTGCACAGTCCTTCGGAGAGTCTATCATGCATCAATACAATGTGCTCGGCTCAACCCAGTCCATCGAGTGCCTACATCAGCAACCCTCCCTCTTACCTAGAGAGGTATCATCACGTCGGAACACATCTTGTTATCATAAGTAGGTCCATTCCAACAGAGGGAATAAGCACGTTCCACAAAGGAACCATCCCACAATGGGACACACTACACAAAGGAATAGAATAACAATTATGAATGGAGTTTATTCACCACTCCTAGTTGGCCACCCTGAAGATGATCCCATGAATAACAAATACCCTGTATAAATCTACAACACACATCAACTCCTATTTGGATGACCTGAAGATGAATCCCACAAATGACAAACATCCTGTAGAAATCCGCAACGCGATGAGACCTAGGCGCCCTAGAGAAACCATATACTCCTCCAACCTTCATGGTGGCCGAGACATGGCACTGGAAGTTGTTCAGACAGTGCAAATCCTAAGCAAGCAACTAGCAAAGAAGTTCGAAGATTGATACATATGCAAAATAAAATAAAACCTTGAACTGAAAGCAATAAAAAGCAGGTAATATCTGGCCACAGGTTTGGATGAAGTGTTCCCACATGTCCTAGAGGTAGTTATCTTCCCACAGGATGCTTGCAACGCAGTCCAGCGAGTAAATGCAACTAAGTAGTAAGTCATAGATACTAAGTGTGGGTTGCAGGAATATATTGTGCAGGTAGAGGACCACCGAGAGCGAGAAAAAGTAGGGAATCCGAAGCACAATAGAATAATGTTAAACTCGCAGTTGTTTGACCTGAAGATGAATCCCATGAATGATAAACACCCTCTAGAAATCCGCAACGCAATCTAATCGAGGCGTTCTCTAGAAACCCTACTCTCCTCTACACTGCATGTTGCGCAGAACCTGACAATGGAAGTTGACCCGGCTCTCCAAATCCTAAGCTGAGTTGAGCCTTGACCTTGTTAATGTTTATAGCAGCATATCCAGGATCACTAAAAGAATGGCAAAGCACAGAAGCAAAATGAGTGTCGGGCTTGTTTAAACTTTAAACCATGTTGATAAGAACAATTATCTCCCAACCATGGCCAAAGCTATTTGTATCCCCCGAGCTCAGACCTTCTAATAGAGAACGATGTTCATCCGGATAGTAGTAGCCGAAACTCAAGAAAACAAGGGAAAACTTCTCCAACAGTGGAGAAATCCAAAAAAACAATCTCTTAACTGAAGTAGCAAACCTCCCTTGGCTAGAGCGAACTTGCTTGAGTGAATGACCAAATGAGAGGTCAAACTCTCTATTTATACACATCAAAGGCTGACTCTTTTCCTGACTGGGCCAACCTAACTTTCCCTAACTGCGTCGACCTAACTGGGGCAGTTCTGCACATTGTTTGAGGCAAATTGCCCCCTCTTTTGGGGCAGTTTACCCGCTGGGCCGACTTGTCTTGGGGGAATACAAAAAATTATGTTTACTAAATCTTTTCTTTTTGATTTCACCCCTAGGTTTACATTGATTCTTTCAAGTGTTTTACATGATCAAATACATTGACATTTTGTCCCATAGGAGGTACAATAACAAGATGAAATTAAATAACAATAACTTCTGAAGTTGCACTATTTCCAACATTCCCTCTCAACAAGGAAGGTATTCTTCGAACACTCTATTCTAACCTTATTCTTTATTTGGTCGACCTATGAGGTGATGCCCCATGCAGCTACTACTCCAACACTGCCTCTTGCCCATGTAGGTATCATAAGCATTATCATACTGAAACACACCTGGATATCATATGTACATCACAGTTATCTCTAACCTCTCTATATCATAAGGAAGGCCTTTCAACACAATCACAGTCAGTCGAGAAGTGTCAATCCAGCCCATTGGGGCACATGAAGGTCTGCTCAATCCATCCCATTGGGGCACATGCACCAGCTCCACGAGTTTGCCCTCTCCATAGGTGAGTCACTCGTGCATCAACTCAAGAAGTCTGTACAGTCCATCCTAGAGTCTATCATGCATCAATACAATGTGCTCAGCTCAACCCAGTCCATCGGGTGCATACATCATCAACATTCCCTTTAACTAGAGAGGTATCATCACCTCCGAACACATCTTGTTATCATAAGAGGGTCCATTCCAACAGAAGGATACACTCCACAAAGGAGAACGCTCCCCAAATGAAACATTCCACAAAGAAACCATCCCACAATGGGACACGCTCCACTGACAAGTACGTTCCACAAAGGAACCATATCACCACAGAGGATTACTTCCTCAAGCACTTTATCTGTGGAAGGTGGCAATGATGGGGAAAATCTTTGAAGAGGAGAAGAGAGATGAGGTTATACGAGGGACAATAGAGGATCCAAAGAGCAAAAATGCCGGAGATGTTGAGTTATCGATCCCATGATTGCAGTCTAAGCGATGAAACGACTACTAACAACACCCTACACGAGAGAAAATGTAGAAAATCATCTTGAATAGAGTTGATGTTGGTTTCGAGCTCCACACTTATTTTGTTTATGTGCTTTTCCATTCTTTTAGTGATCCTGGTTATTCTTCTATAAACATTAACAAGGTCAAGGGAGATTCGAAACCACCATCGACACTGTTCATGGTGATTTTCTTCATTTTCTCTTGTGTAGCGTATTGTTCGTAGTCGTTGCATCTCATAGACTGCAGTCATGAGATCGATGACACAACATCTCCCACATTTTTTCCTCTTTCCATCGTCTATTGTCCCCAGTATCACCTCGTCTTACTTGTATATACTAGCCTGTGAAGGCTAGTGTATCTGGAACATAGATGTTAGCAATATTTCTCTACGCGAAACTGATTTTGACACCACCCCCTACAAAAAAGAAACAAGCAGGCGAATGAGAGTATCACTGAAAGAATGGCAAATCACAGAAATAAAATGAGTGTCGACCTCGTTTAAACCATGATGATAAGAACAATCATCTCCCAACCATAGACAAAGCTATTTGTCTCCCCGAGCTCAGACCTTCCAATAGAGAACGATGTACATCCGGATAGTATTAGCGCAAACCCTAAAAAAGAAGGGAGAAACTTCTCCAATAGTGGAGAACCCGAAAAAATTTGTCCCTTAACTGAAGTAGTGAACCTCTCTTGGCTAGAGCGAACTTGCTTGAGTGATTGATGAAATGATAGGTCGAACTCTCTATTTATACACATCAAAGGGTGACTTTTTTCCTGACTGGGACGGCCTAACATTCCCTAACAGCGTCGACCTGACTGGGGCAGTTCTGCCCATTGGATGGGGCAAATTGCCCACTGCTTTGGGGCACTTTACCCAATGGTCTGACTTCTCTTGGGGGAATGCAAAAAATTACATTTAATAAATCTTTTCTTTGTGATTTCACCCCTAGGTTTAGATTGACTGTTTTACATGATCAAATGCATTGACATCTTGTCCCATAGGAGGTAACTTAACAAGATGAAATACAATAAGAATAACTTCCGAAGTTGTACTGTTTCCAACACTCCCTCTCTACAAGGAAGGTATTCTTCGAACATTGTATTCTAATCTTATTCTTTATTTGGTCGACTTATGAGGTGATGCCCCATGCAGCTACTACTCAAACACTGCCTCTTGGCCATGGAGGTATCATCAGGATTATCATATTGAAACACATCTCGATATCATATGTACATCACAATTATCTCTAACCTCTCTATATCATAAGGAAGGTCTTCCAACACAATCACAGTCAGTCGAGAAGTGTCAACAAATCAATCTTCGTGCATCTGTTAAATCCAGTCCGTCGGGGAACATGCACCAGCTCCACGACTCTGCCTTCTCCATAGGTTAGTCACTCGTGCATCAACTCAAGAACTTTGCACAGTCCATCGTAGAGTCTATCATGCATCAATACAATGTGCTCAGCTCAACCCAGTCGATCGGGTGCCTACATCATCAACATTCCCTTTAGCTAGAGAGGTATCATCACGTCCGAACACATCTTGTTATCATAATCGGGTCCATTCCAACACAGGTATACACTCTACAAAGGAGAACGCTCCCCAAATGAAACATTCCACAAATAAGCACGTTCCACAAAGAAAGCATCCCACAATGGGACACGCTCCACTGACAAGTACGTTCCACAAACGAACCATCCCAAAAAGGGACTAAATCATCTTTCTAAAGAAGATATATGATCTACCTGATGAACTTGGTCATTCTAGACCACAGAGGATTACTTCCTCAAGCACTTTATCTGTGGAAGGTAACAATGATGGGGAAAATCTTTGAGGAGGAGAAGAGAGATGAGGCGATACGAGGGACAATAGAGGATGGAAAGAGCAAAAATGCCGGAGATGTTGAGTCATCGATCCCATGGTTGCAGTCTAAGCGATGAAACGACTACTAACAACACCCTACACGAGAGAAAATGTAGAAAATCACCTTAAATAGTGGTGATGTTGGTTTCGAGCTCCACACTTATTTTGTTTATGTGATTTTCCATTGTTTTAGTGATCCTGGTTGTTCTGCTATAAACATTAACAAGGTCGAGGGAGACTCGAAACCACCAACAACACTGTTCAAGGTGATTTTCTTCATTTTCTCCTGTGTAGCGTATTGTTCGTAGTCGTTGCATCTCATAGATTGCAGTCATGAGATCGATGACACAACATCTCCCACATTTTTTCCTCTTTCCATCCTCTATTGTCCCCAGTATGACCTCGTCTTACTTGTATATACTAGCCTGTGAAGGCTAGTGTATCTGGAACATCGATGTTAGCAATATTTCTCTACGCGAAACTGATTTTGACACCACCCCCTACAAAAAAGAAACAAGCAGGCGAATGCGAGTATCACTGAAAGAATGGCAAATCACAGAAACAAAATGAGTGTCGAGCTCGTTTAAACCATGATGATAAGAACAATCATCTCCCAACCATAGACAAAGCTATTTGTCTCCCCGAGCTCAGACCTTCCAATAGAGAACAATGTACATCCGGATAGTGTTAGCGCAAACCATAAAAAAAAGGGAAAAACTTCTCCAATAGTGGAGAACCCGAAAAAATCAGTCCCTTACCTGAAGTAGCGAACCTCTCTTGGCTAGAGCGAACTTGCTTGAGTGATTGACGAAACGAGAGGTCGAACTCTCTATTTATACACATCAAAGGGTGATTTTTTTCCTGACTGGGCAGCCTAACATTCCCTAACTGCGACGACCTAACTTGGGCAGTTCTGCCCATTGTATGGGGAAAATTGCCCACTGCTTTGGGGCAGTTTACCCACTGGTCTGACTTCTCTTGGGGGAATACAAAAACTTACATTTAATAAATCTTTTCTTTGTGATTTCACCCCTAGGTTTAGATTGACTGTTTTACATGATCAAATGCATTGACATCTTGTCCCATAGGAGGTACCTTAACAAGATGAAATACAATAAGAATAACTTCCCAAGTTGTACTGTTTCCAACACTCCCTCTCAACAAGGAAGGTATTCTTCGAACATTGTATTCTAATCTTATTCTTTATTTGGTCGACTTATGAGGTGATGCCCCGTGCAGCTACTACTCCAACACTGCCTCTTGGCCATGGAGGTATCATCAGCATTATCATACTAAAACACATCTTGATATCATATGTATATTACAGTTATCTCTAACCTCTCTATATCATAAGGAAGGTCTTCCAACACAATCAAAGTCAGTCGAGAAGAGTCAACAAATCAATCTTCGTGCATCTGCTCAATCCAGTCCATCGGGGAACATGCACCAGCTCCACGACTCTGCCCTCTCCATAGGTGAGTCACTCGTGCATCAACTCAAGAACTCTGCACAGTCCATCGTAGAGTCTATCATGCATCAATACAATGTGCTTAGCTCAACCCAGTCGATCGGGTGCCTACATCATCAACATTTCCTTTAGCTAGAGAGGTATCATCACGTCCGAACACGTCTTGTTATCATAATCGGGTCCATTCCAACATAGGGATACACTCTACAAAGGAGAACGCTCCCCAAATGAAATATTCCACAAATAAGCACGTTCCACAAAGAAAGCATCTCACAATGGGACACGCTCCACTGACAAGTACGTTCCACAAACGAACCATCCCAAAAAGGGACCATATCATCTTTATAAAGAAGATATATGATCTACCTGATGAACTTGGTCATTCTAGACCACAGAGGATTACTTCGTCAAGCACTTTATCTGTGGAACGTGGCAATGATGGGGAAAATCTTTAAAGAGGAGAAGAGAGATGAGGCGATACGAGGGACAATAGAGGATGCAAAGAGCAAAAATGCCGGATATGTTGAGTCATCGATCCCATGGTTGCAGTCTATGCGATGAAACGACTACTAACAACACCCTACACGAGAGAAAATGTAGAAAATCACCTTAAATAGTGGTGATGTTGGTTTCGAGCTCCACACTTATTTTTTTTATGTGCTTTTCCATTGTTTTAGTGATCCTGGTTATTCTGCTATAAACATTAACAAGGTCAAGGGAGACTCGAAACCACCATCAACACTGTTCAAGGTGATTTTCTTCATTTTCTCCTGTGTAGCGTATTGTTCGTAGTCGTTGCATCTCATAGACTGCACTCATGAGATCGATGACACAACTTCTCCCACATTTTTTCCGTTTTCCATCCTCTATTGTCCCCAGTATTACCTCGTCTTACTTGTATATAATAGCCTGTGAAGGCTAGTGAATCTGGAACACAGATGTTACCAATATTTCTCTACGCGAAACTGCTTTTGACACCACCTCCTACAAAAAAGAAACAAGCAGGCGAATGCTAGGATCACTGAAAGAATGGCAAATCACAGAAGCAAAATGAGTGTCGAGCTAGTTTAAACCATGATGATAAGAACAATCATCTCCCAACCATAGACAAAGCTATTTGTCTCCCCCGAGCTCAGACCTTCCAATAGAGAACGATGTACATCCGGATTGTATTAGCGCAAACCCTAGAAAAGAAGGGAGAAATTTCTCCAGTAGCGGAGAAACCAAAAAAATCAGTACCTTAACTGAAGTAGCGAACCTCTCTTGGCTAGAGCGAACTTGCTTAAGTGATTGACGAAACGAGAGGTCGAACTCTCTATTTATACACATCAAAGGGTGACTTTTTTTCTGATTGGGCGGCCTAACATTCCCTAACATCGACGAGCTGACTTGGGCACATCTTCCCATTGTATGGGGAAAATTGCCCACTGCTTTGGGGCAGTTTACCCACTGGTCTGACTTCTCTTGGGGGAATACAAAAAATTACATTTAATAAATCTTTTCTTTGTGATTTCACCCCTAGGTTTAGATTGACTGTTTTACATGATCAAATGCATTGACATCTTGTCCCATAGGACGTACCTTAACAAGATGAAATACAATAACTTCCGAAGTTGTACTGTTTCCAACACTCCCTCTCAACAAGGAAGGTATTCTTGGAACATTGTATTCTAATCTTATTCTTTATTTGGTCGACTTATGAGGTGATGCCCCATGCAGCTACTACTCCAACACTGCCTCTTGGCCATGGAGGTATCATCAGCATTATCATACTGAAACACATCTCGATATCATATGTACATCACAGTTATCTCTAACCTCTCTATATCATAAGGAAGGTCTTCCAACACAATCACAGTCAGTCGAGAAGTGTCAACAAATCAATCTTCATGCATCTGTTCAATCCAGTCCATCAGGGAACATGCACCAGCTCCACGACTCTGCCTTCTCCATTGGTTAGTCACTCGTGCATCAACTCAAGAACTCTGCACAGTCCATCGTAGAGTCTATCATGCATCAATACAATGTGCTCAGCTCAACCCAGTCGATCGGGTGCCTACATCATCAACATTCCCTTTAGCTAGAGAGGTATCATCACGTCCGAACACATCTTGTTATCATAATCGGGTCCATTCCAACACAGGGATACACTCTACAAAGGCGAACGCTCCCCAAATGAAACATTCCACAAATAAGCACGTTCCACAAAGAAAGCATCCCACAATGGGACACGCTCCACTGACAAGTACGTTCCACAAACGAACCATCCCAAAAAGGGACCATATCATCTTTCTAAAGAAGATATATGATCTACCTGATGAACTTGGTCATTCTAGACAACAGAGGATTACTTCCTCAAGCACTTTATCTGTGGAAGGTAGCAATGATGGGGAAAATCTTTGAAGAGGAGAAGAGAGATGAGGCGATACGAGGGACAATAGAGGATGCAAAGAGCAAAAATGCCGGAGATGTTGAGTCATCGATCCCATGGTTGCAGTCTATGCGATGAAACGACTACTAACAACACCCTACACGAGAGAAAATGTAGAAAATCACCTTAAATAGTGGTGATGTTGGTTTCGAGCTCCACACTTATTTTGTTTATGTGATTTTCCATTGTTTTAGTGATCCTGGTTGTTCTGCTATAAACATTAACAAGGTCAAGGGAGACTCGAAACCACCATCAGCACTGTTCAAGGTGATTTTCTTCATTTTCTCCTGTGTAGCGTATTGTTCGTAGTCGTTGCATCTCATAGACTGCAGTCATGAGATCGATGACACAACTTCTCCCACATATTTTCCTTTTTCCATCCTCTATTGTCCCCAGTATTACCTCATCTTACTTGTATATAATAGCCTGGGAAGGCTAGTGAATCTGGAACACAGATGTTACCAATATTTCTCTACGCGAAACTGATTTTGACATAACCTGCTACAAAAAAGAAACAAGCAGGCGAATGCGAGGATCACTGAAAGAATGGAAAATCACAGAAACAAAATGAGTGTCGAGCTAGTTTAAACCATGATGATAAGAACAATCATCTCCCAACCATAGACAAAGCTATTTGTCTCCCCCGAGCTCAGACCTTCCAATAGAGAACGATGTACATCCGGATAGTATTAGCGCAAACCCAAGAAAATAAGGGAGAAACTTCTCCAATAGCGGAGAACGCAAAAAAATCAGTCCCTTAACTGAAGTAGCGAACCTCTCTTGGCTAGAGCGAACTTGCTTGAGTGATTGACGAAACTAGAGGTCGAACTCTCTATTTATACACATCAAAGGGTGACTTTTTTCCTGACTGGGCGGCCTAACATTCCCTAACATCGACGACCTGACTTGGGCACATCTTACCATTGTATGGGGAAAATTGCCCACTGCTTTGGGGCAGTTTACCCACTAGTCTGACTTCTCTTGGGGGAATATAAAAAATTACATTTAATAAATCTTTTCTTTGTGATTTCACCCCTAGGTTTAGATTGACTGTTTTACATGATCAAATGCATTGACATCTTGTCCCATAGGAGGTACCTTAACAAGATGAAATACAATAAGAATAACTTCCGAAGTTGTACTGTTTCCAACACTCCCTCTCAACAAGGAAGGTATTCTTCGAACATCGTATTCTAATCTTATTCTTTATTTGGTCGACTTATGAGGTGATGCCCCGTGCAGCTACTACTCCAACACTGCCTCTTGGCCATGGAGGTATCATCAGCATTATCATACTAAAACACATCTTGATATCATATGTACATCACAGTTATCTCTAACCTCTCTATATCATAAGGAAGGTCTTCCAACACAATCACAGTCAGTCGAGAAGTGTCAACAAATCAATTTTCGTGCATCTGTTCAATCCAGTCCATCGGGGAACATGCACCAGCTCCACGACTCTGCCTTCTCCATAGGTTAGTCACTCGTGCAGCAACTCAAGAACTCTGCACAGTCCATCGTAGATTCTATCATGCATCAATACAATGTGCTCAGCTCAACCCAGTCGATCGGGTGCCTACATCATCAACATTCCCTTTAGCTAGAGAGGTATCATCACGTCCGAACACATCTTGTTATCATAATCGGGTCCATTCCAACACAGGGATACAATCTACAAAGGAGAACGCTCCCCAAATGAAACATTCCACAAATAAGCACGTTCCACAAAGAAAGCATCCCACAATGGGACACACTCCACTGACAAGTACGTTCCAGAAACGAACCATCCCGAAAAGGGACCATATCATCTTTCTAAAGAAGATATATGATCTACCTGATGAACTTGGTCATTCTAGACCACAGAGGATTACTTCCCCAAGCACTTTATCTGTGGAAGGTAGCAATGATGGGGAAAATCTTTGAAGAGGAGAAGAGAGATGAGGCGATACGAGGGACAATAGAGGATGCAAAGAGCAAAAATGCCGGAGATGTTGAGTCATCGATCCCATGGTTGCAGTCTATGCGATGAAACGACTACTAACAACACCCTACACGAGAGAAAATGTAGAAAATAACCTTAAATAGTGGTGATGTTGGTTTCGAGCTCCACACTTATTTTGTTTATATGATTTTCCATTGTTTTAGTGATCCTGGTTGTTCTGCTATAAACATTAACAAGGTCAAGGGAGACTCGAAAGCACCATCAACACTGTTCAAGGTGATTTTCTTCATTTTCTCCTGTGTAGCGTATTGTTCGTAGTCGTTGCATCTCATAGACTGCAGTCATGAGATCGATGACACAACATCTCCCACATTTTTTCCTCTTTCCATCCTCTATTGTCCCCAGTATTACCTGGTCTTACCTGTATATAATAGCCTGTGAAGGCTAGTGAATCTGGAACACAGATGTTACCAATATTTCTTTACGCGAAACTAATTTTGACAACACCTCCTACAAAAAAAAACAAGCAGGTGAATGCAAGGATCACTGAAAGAATGACAAATCACAGAAACAAAATGAGTGTCGAGCTAGTTTAAACCATGATGATAAGAACAATCATCTCCCAACCATAGACAAAGCTATTTGTCTCCCCCGAGCTCAGACCTTCCAATAGAGAACGATGTACATCCCGATAGTATAAGCGCAAACCCTAGAAAAGAAGGGAGAAACTTCTCCAATAGTGGAGAACCCAAAAAAATCAGTCCCTTAACTGAAGTAGCGAACCTCTCTTGGCTAGAGCGAACTTGCTTGAGTGATTGACGAAACGAGAGGTCGAACTCTCTATTTATACACATTAAAGGGTGACTTTTTTCCTGACTGGGCGGCCTAACATTCCCTAACTGCGACGACCTGACTTGGGCACATCTTCCCATTGTATGGGGAAAATTGCCCACTGCTTTGGGGCAGTTTACCCACTGGTCTGACTTCTCTTGGGGGAATACAAAAAATTACATTTAATAAATCTTTTCTTTGTGATTTCACCCCTAGGTTTAGATTGACTGTTTTACATGATCAAATGCATTGACATCTTGTCCCATAGGAGGTACCTTAACAAGATGAAATACAATAAGAATAACTTCCGAAGTTGTACTGTTTCCAACACTCCCTCTCAACAAGGAAGGTATTCTTCGAACATTGTATTCTAATCTTATTCTTTATTTGGTCGACTTATGAGGTGATGCCCCATGCAGCTACTACTGCAACACTACCTCTTGGCCATGGAGGTATCATCAGCATTATCATACTGAAACACATCTCGATATCATATGTACATTACAGTTATCTCTAACCTCTCTATATCATAAGGAAGGTCTTCCAACACAATCACAGTCAGTCGAGAAGTGTCAACAAATCAATCTTCGTGCATCTGCTCAATCCATTCCATCGGGGAACATGCACTATCTCCACGACTCTGCCCTCTCCATAGGTGAGTCACTCGTGCATCAACTCAAGAACTCTGCACAGTCCATCGTAGAGTCTATCATGCATCAATACAATGTGCTTAGCTCAACCCAGTCCATCGGGTGCCTACATCATCAACATTCCCTTTAGCTAGAGAGGTATCATCACGTCCGAACGCATCTTGTTATCATAATCGGGTCCATTCCAACACAGGGATACACTCTACAAAGGAGAACGCTCCCCAATTGAAACATTCCACAAATAAGCACGTTCCACAAAGAAAGCATCCCACAATGGGACACGCTCCACTGACAAGTACGTTCCACAAACGAACCATCCCAAAAAGGGACCATATCATCTTTCTAAAGAAGATATATGATCTACCTGATGAACTTGGTCATTCTAGACCACAGAGGATTACTTCCTCAAGCACTTTATCTGTGGAAGGTGGCAATGATGGGGAAAATCTTTGAAGAGGAGAAGAGAGATGAGGCGATACGAGGGACAATAGAGGATGCAAAGAGCAAAAATGCTGGAGATTTTGAGTCATCGATCCCATGGTTGCAGTCTATGCGATGAAACGACTACTAACAAAACCCTACACGAGAGAAAATGCAGAAAATCACCTTAAATAGTGGTGATGTTGGTTTCGAGCTCCACACTTATTTTGTTTATGTGCTTTTCCATAGTTTTAGTGATCCTGGTTATTCTGCTATAAACATTAACAAGGTCAAGGGAGACTCGAAACCACCATCAACACTGTTCAAGGTGATTTTCTTCATTCTGTCCTGTGTAACGTATTGTTCGTAGTTGTTGCATCTCATAGACTGCAGTCATGAGATCGATGACACAAATTCTCCCACATTTTTTCCTTTTTCCATCCTCTGTTGTCCCCAGTATTACGTCGTCTTGTATATAATAGTCTGTGAAGGCTAGTGAATCTGGAACACAGATGTTACCAATATTTCTCTACGCGAAACTGATTTTGACACCACCTCCTACAAAAAAGAAACAAGCAGGCGAATGCGAGGATCACTGAAAGAATGGCCAATCACAGAAACAAAATGAGTGTCGAGCTAGTTTAAACCATGATGATGAGAACAATCATCTCGCAACCATAGACAAAGCTATTTGTCTTCCCCGAGCTCAGACCTTCCAATAGAGAACGATGTACATCCGGATAGTATTAGCGCAAACCCTAGAAAAGAAGGGAGAAACTTCTCCAATAGCGGAGAACCCAAAAAAATCAGTCCCTTAACTGAAGTAGCGAACCTCTCTTAGCTAGAGCGAACTTGCTTGAGTGATTGACGAAACAAGAGGTCGAACTCTCTATTTATACACATCAAAGGGTGACTTTTTTCTTGATTGGGCGGCCTAACATTCCCTAACATCGACGACCTGACTTGGGCAGTTCTGCCCATTGTATGGGGAAAATTGCCCACTGCTTTGGGGCAGTTTACCTACTGGTCTGACTTCTCTTGGGGAAATACAAAAAATTACATTTAATAAATCTTTTCTTTGTGATTTCACCCCTGGGTTTAGATTGACTGTTTTACATGATCAAATGCATTGACATCTTGTCCCATAGGAGGTACCTTAACAAGATGAAATACAATAAGAATAACTTCGGAAGTTGTACTGTTTCCAACACTCCCTCTCAACAAGGAAGGTATTCTTCGAACATTGTATTCTAAACTTATTCTTTATTTGGTCGACTTATGAGGTGATGCCCCATGCAGCTACTACTCCAACATTGCCTCTTGGCCATGGAGGTATCATCAGCATTATCATACTGAAACTCATCTCGATATCATATGTACATCACAGTTATCTCTAACCTCTCTATATCATAAGGAATGTCTTCCAACACAATCAAAGTCAGTCGAGAAGTGTCAACAAATCAATCTTCGTGCATTTGTTCAATCCAGTCCATCGGGGAACATGCACCAGCTCGACGACTCTGCCTTCTCCATAGGTTAGTCACTCGTGCATCAACTCAAGAACTCTGCACAGTCCATCGTAGAGTCTATCATGCATCAATACAATGTGCTCAGCTCAACCCAGTCGATCGGGTGCCTACATCATCAACACTCCCTTTAGCTAGAGAGGTATCATCACGTCCGAACACATCTTGTTATCATGAGCGGGTCCATTCGAACACAGGGATACACTCCACAAAGGAGAACGCTCCCCAAATGAAACATTCCACAAATAAGCACGTTCCACAAAGAAACCATCTCACAATGGGACACGCTCCACTGATAAGTACGTTCCACAAAGGGACCATATCATCTTTTTAAAGAAGATATATGATCTACCTGATGAACTTGGTCATTCTAGACCACAGAGGATTACTTCCTCAAGCAATTTATCTGTGGAAGGTGGCAATTATGGGGAAAATCTTTGAAGAGGAGAAGAGAGATGAGGTGATACGAGGGACAATAGAGGAAGCAAAGAGGAAAAATGTCGGAGCTGTTGAGTCATCGATACCATGATTGCAGTTTATGCGATGAAACGACTACTAACAACACCCTACACGAGAGAAAATGTAGAAAATCACCTTAAATAGTTTTGATGTTGGTTTCGAGCTCCACACTTATTTTGTTTATGTGCTTTTTCATTGTTTTAGTGATCCTGGTTGTTCTGCTATAAACATTAACAAGGTCAAGGGAGACTCGAAACCACCATCAACACTGTTCAAGGTGATTTTCTTCATTTTCTCCTGTGTAGCGTATTGTTCGTATTCGTTGCATGTCATAGACTGCAGTCAAGAGATCGATGACACAACATCTCCCACATTTTTTCCTTTTTCCATCCTCTATTGACCCCAGTATTATCTCGTCTTACTTGTATATAATAGCCTGTGAAGGCTAGTGAATCTGGAACACAGATGTTACCAATATTTCTCTACGCGAAACTGATTTTGACACCACCTCTTACAGAAAAGAAACAAGCAGGCGAATGCGAGGATCACTGAAAGAATGGCAAATCACAGAAACAAAATGAGTGTCGAGCTCGTTTAAACCATGATGATAATAACAATCATCTCCCAACCATAGACAAAGCTATTTGTCTCCCCCGAGCTCAGACCTTCCAATAGAGAACGATGTACTTCCAGATAGTATTAGCGCAAACCCTAGAAAAGAAAGGAGAAACTTCTCCAATAGTGGAGAACCTGAAAAAATCAGTCCCTTAACTGAAGTAGTGAACCTCTCTTGGCTAGAGCGAACTTGCTTGAGTGGTTGATGAAATGATAGGTCGAACTATCTATTTATACACATCAAAGGGTGACTTTTTTCCTAACTGGGCCGGCCTAACATTCGCTATCTGCGTCGACCTGACTGCGACAGTTCTGCCCATTGTATGGGGCAAATTGCCCACTGCTTTGGGGCAGTTTACCCACTGGTTTGACTTCTCTTGGGGGAATACAAAAAATTACATTTAATAAATCTTTTATTTGTGATTTCACCCCTAGGTTTACATTGACCGTTTTACATGATCAAATGCATTGACATCTTGTCCCATAGGAGGTACCTTATTAAGATGAAATACAATAAGAATAACTTCCGAAGTTGTAGTGTTTCCAACACTCCCTCTCAACAAGGAAGGTATTCTTCGAACACTGTATTCTAATCTTATTCTTTATTTGGTTGACATATGTGGTGATGCCCCATGCAGCTACTACTCCAACACTGCCTCTTGGTCATGGAGGTATCATCATCATTATCATACTGAAACACATCTCGATATCATATGTACATCACAATTATCTCTAACCTCTCTATATCATACGGAAGGTCTTCCAACACAATCACAGTCAGTCGAGAAGTTTCAACAAATCAATCTTCGTGCATCTGTTCAATCCAGTCCATCGGGGAACATGCACTATCTCCACGACTCTGCCCTCTCCATAAGTGAGTCAATCGTGCATCAACTCAAGAACTCTGCACAATCCATCGTAGAGTCTATCATGCATCAATACAATGTGCTTAGCTCAACCCAGTCCATCGGGTGCCTACATCATCAACACTCCCTTTAGGTAGAGTGGTATCATCACGTCCGAACACATCTTGTTATCATAATCGGGTCCATTCCAACACAGGGATATACTCTACAAAGGAGAACGCTTCCCAAATGAAACATTCCACAAATAAGCACGTTCCACAAGGAAAGCATCCCACAATGGGACACGCTCCACTGACAAGTACGTTCCACAAACGAACTATCCCAAAAAGGGACCATATTGTCTTTCTAAAGAAGATATATGATCTACCTGATGAACTTGGTCATTCTAGACCACAGAGGATTACTTCCTCAAGCACTTTATCTGTGGAAGGTGGCAATGATGGGGAAAATCTTTGAAGAGAAGAAGAGAGATGAGGCGATACGAGGGACAATAGAGGATGCAAAGAGCAAAAATGCCGGAGATGTTGAGTCATCGATCCCATGGTTGCAGTCTATGCGATGAAACGACTACTAACAACACCCTACACGAGAGAAAATGTAGAAAAACACCTTAAATAGTGGTGATGTTGGTTTCGAGCTCCACACTTATTTTGTTTATGTGCTTTTCCATTGTTTTAGTGATCCTGGTTGTTCTGCTATAAACATTAACAAGGTCAAGGGAGACTCGAAACCACCATCAACACTGTTCAAGGTGATTTTCTTCATTTTCTCCTGTGTAGCGTATTGTTCGTAGTCGTTGCATCTCATAGACTGCAGTCATGAGATCGATGACACAACATCTCCGACATTTTTCCTCTTTCCATCCTCTATTGTCCCCAGTATTACCTCGTCTTACTTGTATATAATAGCTTGTGAAGGCTAGTGAATCTGGAACACAGATGTTACCAATATTTCTCTACGCGAAACTGATTTTGACACCACCTCCTACAAAAAAGAAACAAGCAGGCGAATGCGAGGATCACTGAAAGAATGGCAAATCACAGAAACAAAATGAGCGTCGAGCTAGTTTAAACCATGATGATAAGAACAATCATCTCCCAACCATAGACAAAGCTATTTGTCTCCCCCGAGCTCAGACCTTCCAATAGAGAATGATGTACATCCGGATAGTATTAGCGCAAACCCTAGAAAAGAAGGGAGAAACTTCTCCAATAGTGGAGAACCCAAAAAAAACAGTCCCTTAACTGAAGTAGCGAACCTCTCTTGGCTAGAGCGAACTTGCTTGAGTGATTGACGAAACGAGAGGTCGAACTCTCTATTTATACACATCAAAGGGTGACTTTTTTCCTGACTGGGCGGCCTAACATTCCCTAACTGCGACGACCTGACTTGGGCACATCTTCCCATTGTATGGGGAAAATTGCCCACTGCTTTGGGGCAGTTTACCCACTGGTCTGACTTCTCTTGGGGGAATACAAAAAATTACATTTAATAAATCTTTTCTTTGTGATTTCACCCCTAGGTTTAGATTGACTGTTTTACATGATCAAATGCATTGACATCTTGTCCCATAGGAGGTACCTTAACAAGATGGAATACAATAAGAATAACTTCCGAAGTTGTACTGTTTCCCACACTCCCTCTCAACAAGGAAGGTATTCTTCGAACATTGTATTCTAATCTTATTCTTTATTTGGTCGACTTATGAGGTGATGCCCCATGCAGCTACTACTCCAACACTGCCTCTTGGCCATGGAGGTATCATCAGCATTATCATACTGAAACACATCTCGATATCATATGTACATTACAGTTATCTCTAACATCTCTATATCATAAGGAAGGTCTTCCAACACAATCACAGTCAGTCGAGAATTGTCAACAAATCAATCTTCGTGCATCTGCTCAATCCAGTCCATCGGGGAACATGCACCAGCTCCACGACTCTGCCCTCTCCATAGGTGAGTCACTCGTGCATCAACTCAAGAACTCTGCACAGTCCATCGTAGAGTCTATCATGCATCAATACAATGTGCTTAGCTCAACCCAGTCGATCGGGTGCCTACATCATCAACATTTCCTTTAGCTAGAGAGGTATCATCACGTCTGAACACGTCTTGTTATCATAATCGGGTCCATTCTAACATAGGGATACACTCTACAAAGGAGAACGCTCCCCAAATGAAACATTCCACAAATAAGCACGTTCCACAAAGAAAGCATCGCACAATGGGACACGCTCCACTGACAAGTACGTTCCACAAACGAACCATCCCAAAAAGGGACCATATCATCTTTCTAAAGAAGATATATGATCTACCTGATGAACTTGGTCATTCTAGACCACAGAGGATTACTTCATCAAGCACTTTATCTGTGGAACGTGGCAATGATGGGGAAAATCTTTGAAGAGGAGAAGAGAGATGAGGCGATACCAGGGACAATAGAGGATGCAAAGAGCAAAAATGCCGAATATGTTGAGTCATCGATTCCATGGTTGCAAACTATGCGATGAAACGACTACTAACAACACCCTACACGAGGGAAAATGTAGAAAATCACCTTAAATAGTGGTGATGTTGGTTTCGAGCTCCACACTTATTTTGTTTATGTGCTTTTCCATTGTTTTAGTGATCCTGGTTATTCTGCTATAAACATTAACAAGGTCAAGGGAAACTCGAAACCACCATCAACACTGTTCAAGGTGATTTTCTTCATTTTCTCCTGTGTAGCGTATTGTTCGTAGTCGTTGCATCTCAGAGACTGCAGTCATGAGATCGATGACACAACTTCTCCCACATTTTTTCCGTTTTCCATCCTCTATTGTCCCCAGTATTACCTCGTCTTACTTGTATATAATAGCCTGTGAAGGCTAGTGAATCTGGAACACAGATGTTACCAATATTTCTCTACGCGAAACTGTTTTTGACACCAACTCCTACAAAAAAGAAACAAGCAGGCGAATGCGAGGATCACTGAAAGAATGGCAAATCACAGAAACAAAATGAGTGTCGAGCTAGTTTAAACCATGATGATAAGAACAATCATCTCCCAACCATAGACAAAGCTATTTGTCTCCCCCGAGCTCAGACCTTCCAATAGAGAACGATGTACATCCGGATAGTATTAGCGCAAACCCTAGAAAAGAAGGGAGAAATTTCTCCAGTAGCGGAGAACCCAAAAAAATCAGTCCCTTAACTGAAGTAGCGAACCTCTCTTGGCTAGAGCGAACTTGCTTGAGTGATTGACGAAACGAGAGGTCGAACTCTCTATTTATACACATCAAAGGGTGACTTTTTTCCTGACTGGGCGGCCTAACATTCCCTAACATTGACCACCTGACTTAGGCAGTTTTTCCCATTTTATGGGGAAAATTGCCCACTGCTTTGGGGCAGTTTACCCACTGGTCTGACTTCTCTTAGGGGAATACAAAAAATTACATTTAAGAAATCTTTTCTTTGTGATTTCACCCCTGGGTTTAGATTGACTGTTTTACATGATCAAATGCATTGACATCTTGTCCCATAGGAGGTACCTTAACAAGATGAAATACAATAAGAATAACTTTCGAAGTTCTACTGTTTCCAACACTCCCTCTCAACAAGGAAGGTATTCTTCGAACATTGTATTCTAAACTTATTCTTTATTTGGTCGACTTATGAGGTGACGCCCCATACAGCTACTACTCCAACACTGCCTCTTGGCCATGGAGGTATCATCAGCATTATCATACTGAAACACATCTCGATATCATATGTACATCACAGTTATCTCTAACCTCTCTATATCATAAGGAAGGTCTTCCAACACAATCAAAGTCAGTCGAGAAGTGTCAACAAATCAATCTTCGTGGATTTGTTCAATCCAGTCCATCGGGGAACATGCACCAGCTCCACGACTCTGCCTTCTCCATAGGTTAGTCACTCGTGCATCAACTCAAGAACTTTGCACAGTCCATTGTAGAGTCTATCATGCATCAATACAATGTGATCAGCTCAACCCAGTCGATTGGGTGCCTACATCATCAACACTCCCTTTATCTAGAGAGGTATCATCACGTCCGAACACATCTTGTTATCATGAGCGGGTCCATTCGAACACAGGGATACACTCCACAAAGGAGAACGCTCCCCAAATGAAACATTCCACAAATAAGCACGTTCCACAAAGAAACCATCCCACAATGGGACACGCTCCACTGATAAGTACGTTCCACAAAGGGACCATATCATCTTTTTAAAGAAGATATATGATCTACCTGATGAACTTGGTCATTCTAGACCACAGAGGATTACTACCTCAATCCCTTTATCTGTGGAAGGTGGCAATGATGGGGAAAATCTTTGAAGAGGAGAAGAGAGATGAGGTGATACGAGGGACAATAAAGGAAGCAAAGAGGAAAAATGTCGGAGATGTTGAGTCATCGATCCCATGATTGCAGTTTATGCAATGAAGCGACTACTAACAACACCCTACACGAGAGAAAATGTAGAAAATCACCTTAAATAGTTTTGATGTTGGTTTCGAGCTCCACACTTATTTTGTTTATGTGCTTTTCCATTGTTTTAGTGATCCTGGTTATTCTGCTATAAACATTAACAAGGTCAAGGGAGACTCGAAACCACCATCAACACTGTTCAAGGTGATTTTCTTCATTTTCTCCTGTGTAGCGTATTGTTCGTAGTCGTTGCATGTCATAGACTGCAGTCATGAGATCGATGACACAACATCTCCCACATTTTTTCATTTTTCCATCCTCTATTGACCCCAGTATTATCTCGTCTTACTTGTATATAATAGCCTGTGAAGGCTAGTGAATCTGGAACACAGATGTTACCAATATTTCTCTACGCGAAACTGATTTTGACACCACCTCCTACAAAAAAGAAACAAGCAGGCGAATGCGAGGATCACTGAAAGAATGGCAAATCACAGAAACAAAATGAGTGTCGAGCTCGTTTAAACCATGATGATAAGAACAATCATCTCCCAACCATAGACAAAGCTATTTGTCTCCCCCGAGCTCAGACCTTCCAATAGAGAACGATGTACTTCCAGATAGTATTAACGCAAACCCTAGAAAAGAAGGGAGAAACTTCTTCAATAGTGGAGAACCTGAAAAAATCAGTCCCTTAACTGAAGTAGTGAACCTCTCTTGGCTAGAGCGAACTTGCTTTAGTGATTGATGAAATGATAGGTCGAACTCTCTATTTATACACATCAAAGGGTGACTTTTTTCCTAACTGGGCCGGTCTAACATTCGCTAACTGCGTCGACCTGACTGCGGCAGTTCTGCCCATTGTATGGGGCAAATTGCCCACTGCTTTGGGGTAGTTTACCCACTGGTCTTACTTCTCTTGGGGGAATACAAAAAATTACATTTAATATATCTTTTCTTTGTGATTTCACCCCTAGGTTTACATTGACCGTTTTACATGATCAAATGCTTTGACATCTTGTCCCATAGGAGGTACCTTAACAAGATGAAATACAATAAGAATAACTTCCGAAGTTGTAGTGTTTCCAACACTCCCTCTCAACAAGGAAGGTATTCTTCGAACACTGTATTCTAATCTTATTCTTTATTTGGTCGACTTATGTGGTGATGCCCCATGCAGCTACTACTCCAACACTGCCTCTTGGCCATGGAGGTATCATCATCATTATCATACTGAAACAGATCTCGATATCATATGTACATCACAATTATCTCTAACCTCTCTATATCATACGGTTGTCTTCCAACACAATCACAGTCAGTTGAGAAGTTTCAACAAATCAATCTTCGTGCATCTGTTCAATCCAGTCCATCGGGGAACATGCACCAGCTCCACGACTCTGCCCTCTCCATAAGTGAGTCAATCGTGCATCAACTCAAGAACTCTGCACAGTCCATCGTAGAGTCTATCATGCATCAATACAATGTGCTTAGCTCAACCCAATCCATCGGGTGCCTACATCATCAACACTCCCTTTAGGTAGAGTGGTATCATCACGTTCGAACACATCTTGTTATCATAAGAGGGTCCATTCCAACACAGGGATACACTCCACAAATGAGAACGCTCCCCAAATGAAACATTCCACAAATAAGCACATTCCACAAAGAAACCATCCCACAATGGGACATGCTCCACTGACAAGTACGTTCCACAAAGGAACCATCCCAAAAAGGGACCATATAATCTTTCTAAAGAAGATATATGATCTACCTGATGAACTTGGTCATTCTAGACCACAGAGGATTACTTCCTCAAGCACTTTATCTGTGGAAGGTGGCAATGATGGGGAAAATCTTTGAAGAGGAGAAGAGAGATGAGGCGATACGAGGGACAATAGAGGATGCAAAGAGTAAAAATGCCGGAGATGTTGAGTCATAGATCCCATGATTGCAGTCTATGCGATGAAACGACTACTAACAACACCCTACACGAGAGAAAATTTAAAAAATCACCTTAAATAGTGGTGATGTTGGTTTCGAGTTCCACACTTATTTTGTTTATGTGCTTTTCCATTTTTTTAGTGATCCTGATTATTCTGCTATAAACATTAACAAGGTCAAGGGAGACTCGAAACCACCATCAACACTGTTCAAGGTGATTTTCTTCATTTTCTCTTGCGTAGCGTATTGTTCGTAGTCGTTGCATCTCATAGACTGCAGTCATGAGATCAATGACACAACATCTCCCACATTTTTCCTCTTTCCATCCTCTGCTGTCCCCAGTATCACCTCGTCTTACTTGTATATACTAGCCTGTGAAGGCTAGTGTATCTGGAACATAGATGTTAGCTATATTTCTCTACGCGAAACTGATTTTGACACCACCTCCTACAGAAAAGAAACAAGCAGGCGAATGCGAGGATCACTAAAAGAATTGCAAATCACAGAAACAACATGAGTGTCAAGCTCGGTTAAACCATGATGATAAGAACAATCATCTCCCAACCATAGACAAAGCTATTTGTCTCCCCCGAGCTCAAACCTTCCAATAGAGAACGATGTACATCCGGATAGTATTAGCGCAAACCCTAGAAAAGAAGGGAGAAACTTCTCCAATAGTGGAGAACCCGAAAAAATCAATCCCTTAACTGAAGTAGCGAACCTCCCTTGGCTAGAGCGAACTTGCTTGAGTGATTGACGAAATGAGAGGACGAACTCTCTATTTATACACATCAAAGGGTGACTTTTTCCCTGACTGGGCCGGCCTAACATTCCCTAACTGCGACAACCTGACTGGGCCAATTCTGCCCATTGTATGGGGCAAATCGCCCACTGCTTTGGGGCAGTTTACTCACTGGTTTGACTTCTCTTAGGGGAATACAAAAAATTACATTTAATAAATCTTTTCTTTGTGATTTCACCTCTAGGTTTAGATTGACTGTTTTACATGATCAAATGCATTGACATCTTGTCCCATAGGAGGTACCTTAACAAGATGAAATACAATAAGAATAACTTCCGAAGTTGTACTGTTTACAACACTCCTTCTCAACAAGGAAGGTATTCTTCGAACACTGTATTCTAATCTTATTCTTTATTTGGTCGAATTATGAGGTGATGCCTTATGCAGCTACTACTCCAACACTGCCTCTTGGCCATGGAGGTATCATCAGCATTATCATACTGAAACACATCTCGATATCATATGTACATCACAGTTATCTCTAACCTCTCTATATCATACGGAAGGTCTTCCAACACAATCACAGTCAGTCGATAAGTGTCAACAAATCAATCTTCGTGCATCTGTTCAATCCAGTCCATCGGGGAACATGCACCAGCTCTACGACTCTGCCCTCTCCATAAGTGAGTCACTCATGCATCAACCCAAGAACTCTGCATAGTCCATCGTAGAGTCTATCATGCATCAATACAATGTGCCCTGCTCAACCTTGTCCATCTGGTGCCTACATCATCAACACTCCCTTTAGCTAGAGAGGTATCATCACGTCCGAACACATCTTGTTATCATAATGGTGTCCATTCCAACACAGGGATACACTCCACAAAGGAGAACGCTCCCCAAATGAAACATTCCACAAAGAAGGCTTCCGACAATGGGACACGCTCCACTGACAAGTACGTTCCACAAAGGAACCATCCCGGAAAGGGACCATATCATTTTTTTAAAGAGGATATATGATCTACCTGATGAACTTGGTCGTTCTAGACCACAGAGGATTACTTCCTGAAGCACTTTATCTGTGGAAGGTGGCAATGATGGGGAAAATCTTTGAAGAGGAGAAGAGAGATGAGGCGATACGAGGGACAATAGAGGATGCAAAGAGTAAAAATACCGGAGATGTTGAGTCATCGATCCCATGATTGCAGTCTATGCGATGAAACGACTACTAACAACATTCTACACGAGAGAAAATGTAGAAAATCACCTTAAATAGTGGTGATGTTGGTTTCAAGCTCCACACTTATTTTGTTTATGTGCTTTTCCATTCTTTTAGTGATCCTGGTTATTCTGCTATAAACATTAACAAGGTCAAGGGAGACTCGAAACCACCATCAACACTGTTCAAGGTGATTTTCTTCATTTGCTCTTGTGTAGCGTATTGTTCGTAGTCGTTGCATCTCATAGACTGTAGTCATGAGATCGATGACACAACATCTCCCACATTTTTTCCTCTTTCCATCCCATATTGTCCCCAGTATCACCTCGTCTTACTTGTATATACTAGCCTGTGAAGGCTAGTGTATCTGGAACATAGATGTTAGCAATATTTCTCTACGCGAAACTGATTTTGACACCACCTCCTACAAAAAAGAAACAAGCAGGCGAATGCGAGGATCACTGAAAGAATGGCAAATCACAGAAACAACAAGAGTGTCGAGCTTGGTTAAACCATGATGATAAGAACAATCATCTCCCAACCATAGACAAAGCTATTTGTCTCCCCCGAGCTCAGACATTCCAATAGAGAACGATGTACATCCGGATAGTATTAGCGCAAACCCTAGAAAAGAAGGGAGAAACTTCTCCAATAGTGGTGAACCCGAAAAAATCAGTCCCTTAACTGAAGTAGCAAACCTCTCTTGGCTAGAGCGAACTTGCTTGAGTGATTGACGAAATGAGAGGTTGAACTCTCTATTTATACACATCAAAGGGTGACTTTTTTCCTGACTGGGCCGACCTAACATTCCCTAACTGCGACGACTTGACTGGGGCAGTTCTGCCCATTGTATGGGGCAAATTGCCCACTGCTTTTTGGCAGTGTACCCACTGGTCTGACTTCTCTTGGGGGAATACAAAAAATTACATTTAATAAATCTTTTCTTTGTGATTTCACCCGTAGGTTTAGATTGACTGTTTTACATGATCAAATGCATTGACATCTTGTCCCATTGGAGGTACCTTAACAAGATGAAATACAATAAGAATAACTTCCGAAGTTGTACTGTTTCCTACACTCCCTCTCAACAAGGAAGGTATTCTTCTAACACTGTATTCTAAAATTATTCTTTATTTGGTCGACTTATGAGGTGATGCCCCATGTAGCTACTACTCCAACACTGCCTCTTGGCCATGAAGTATCATCAGCATTATCATACTGAAACACATCTCGATATCATATGTACATCACAGTTATCTCTAACCTCTCTATATCATAAGGAAGGTCTTCCAACACGATCACAGGCAGTCGAGAAGTGTCAACAAATCAATCTTCGTGCATCTGTTCAATCCAGTCCATCGGGGAACATGCACGAGTTCCACGACTCTGCCATTTCCATAGGTTAGTCACTCGTGCATCAACTCAAGAAGTCTGCACAGTCCATCGTAGAGTCTATCATGCATCAATACAATGTGCTCAGCTCAACCAAGTCCATCGGGTGCCTACATCATCAACACTCCCTTTAGCTAGAGGTATCATCACGTCTGAACACATCTTGTTATCATGAACGGGTCCATTCCAACACAGGGATACACTCCACAAAGGAGAACGCTCCCCAAATGAAACATTCCAGAAATAAGCATGTTCCACAAAGAAACCATCCCACAAAGGGACCATATTCCACAAAGGGACCATGTTCCACAAAGAAACCATCCCACAAAGAAACCATCCCCACAATGGGACAAGCTCCACTGACAAGTACGTTCCACAAAGGAACCATCCCACAAAGGGACCATATCATATTTTTAAAGAAGATATATGATCTACCTGATGAACTTGGTCATTCTAGACCACAGAGAATTACTTCCTCAAGCACTTTATCTGTGGAAGGTGGCAATGATGGGGAAAATCTTTGAAGAGGAGAAGTGATGAGGTGATACGAGGGACAATAGAGGATGCAAAGAGGAAAAATGTCGGAGATGTTGAGTCATCGATCCCATGATTGCAGTCTATGCGATGAAACGACTACTAACAACACCCTACACGAGAGAAAATGTAGAAAATCGCCTTAAATAGTGGTTATGTTGGTTTTGAGCTCCACACTTATTTTGTTTATGTGCTTTTCCATTGTTTTAGTGATCCTGGTTATTCTGCTATAAACATTAACAAGGTCAAGGGAGACTCGAAACCACCATCAACACTGTTCAAGGTGATTTTGTTCATTTTCTCCTGTGTAGCATATTGTTCGTAGTCGTTGCATCTCATTGACTGCAGTCATGAGATCGATGACAGAACATCTCCCGCATTTTTTCTTCTTTCCATTCTCTATTGTCCCCAGTATCACCTCGTCTTTCTTGTATATACTAGCCTGTGAAGGCTAGTGTATCTGGAACATAGATGTTAGCAATATTTCTCTACGCGAAACTGATTTTGACACCACCTCCTACAAAAAAGAATCAAGCAGGCGAATGCGATGATCACTGAAAGAATGGCAAATCACAGAAACAAAATGAGTGTCGAGCTCGTTTAAACCATGATGATAAGAACAATCATTTCCCAACCATAGACAAAGCTATTTGTCTCCCCCAAGCTCAGACCTTCTAATAGAGAACGATGTACATCCGGATAGTATTGGCGCAAACCCTAGAAAAGAAGGGAGAAACTTCTCCAATAATGGAGAACCCGAAAAATTCAATGCCTTAACTGAAGTAGCGAACCTCTCTTGGTTAGAGCGAACTTGCTTGAGTGATTGATGAAATGATAGGTCGAACTCTCTATTTATACACATCAAAGGGTTTCTTTTTTCCTGACTGGACCGGCCTAACATTCCCTAACTGCGTCGACCTGACTGGGGCAGTTCTGCCCATTGTATGGGGCAAATTGCTCACTGCTTTGGGGCAGTTTACCCACTGGTCTGACTTCTCTTGGGGATTACAAAAAATTACATTTAATAAATCTTTTCTTTGTGATTTCACCCCTAGGTTTACATTGATTGTTTTACATGATCAAATGCATTGACATCTTGTCCCATAGGAGGTACCTTAACAAGATGAAATACAATAAGAATAACTTCCAAAGTTGTAGTGTTTCCAACTCTCCCTCTCAACAAGGAAGGTATTCTTCGAACACTGTATTCTAATCTTATTCTTTATTTGGTCGACTTATGATGTGATGCTCCATGCAGCTACTACTCCAACACTGCCTCTTAACCATGGAGGTATCATCAGCATTATCATACTGAAACACATCTTGATATCATATGTACATCACAGTTATCTCTAACCTTTCTATATCATAAGGGAGGTCTTCCAACACAATCACAATTGGTCGAGAAGTGTCAACAAATCAATGTTCGTGCATCTGCTCAATCCGGTCCATCGGGGAACATGCACTAGCTCCGCGACTCTGCCCTCTCCATATGTGAATCCCTCGTGCATCAGTTCAAGAACTCTGCACAGTCCATCGTAGAGTCTATCATGCATCAATACAATGTGCTCAGCTCAACCCAATCCATCGGGTGCCTACATCATCCACACTCCCTCTTAGCTAGAGAGGTATCATCACGTCCGAACACATCTTGTTATCATAAGAGGGTCCATTCCGACACATGGGTACACTCCACAAAGGAGAACGTTCCCCATATGAATCATCCACAAGTAAGCACGTTCCACAAAGGAACCATCCCTCAATGGGAAACGCTCCACAGAGGAGTACGTTCTAGAAAGGAACCATCCCACAAGGGGATCATATCATCTTTTTAAAGAAGATATATGATCTACTTGATGAAGTTGGTCATTCTAGACCGCAGAGGATTACTTGCTCAAGCACTTTGTCTGTGGAAGGTGGCAATGATGGAGAAAATCTTTGAAGAGGAGAAGTGAGATGAGGTGGTACGAGGGACAATAGAGGATGGAAAGAGCAAAAATGCCGGAGATGTTGAGTCATCAATCCCATGACTGCATTCTATGCGATGAAACGACTACGAACAATGCCCTACACGAGATAAAATGTAGAAAATCACTTTAAACTGTGGTTATATTGGTTTCGAGCTCCACACTCATTTTGCTTATGTGCTTTTCCATTCTTTTAGTGATCCCGGTTATGCTGCTATAACATTAACAAGGTCAAGGAAGGCTCGAAACAACCATCAACACTGTTCAAGGTGAGTTTCTTCATTTTCTCCTATGTTGGTTGTTGTTCGTAGTCGTTGCATCACATAGACTGCAGGCATGAGTTCGATGACCCAACATCTCCCACATTTTTCCTCTTTCCATCCTCTATTGTCCCCAGTATTACCTCGTCTCACTTTTATATACTAGCTTGTGAAGGCTATTATTTCTGGAATATAGATGTTAGCAATATTTCTCTGCGTGAAACCGATTGTGTTACCACCTTCCACAAAAAATAATCAAGCAGACGAATGCGAGGATCATTGAAAGAATGGTAAATCATAGAAATAAAATGAGTGTCGAGTTCGTTTAAACCATGATGATAAGAACAATCATCTCCCAACCATAGACAAAGCTATTTGTCTCCCCCGAGCTCAGACCTTCCAATAGAGAATGATGTACATCCGAATAGTAGTAGCGCAAACCCTAGAAAACAAGGGAGAAACTCCTCCAATAGTGGAGAACCCCAAAACATTAGTCCGTTAACTAAATTAGTGAACCTCTCTTGGCTAGAGCGAACTTGCTTGAGTGAATGACGAAATGAGAGGTCGAACTCTCTATTTATAGACAACAAAGGGTGATTTTTTTTTTTCTTTCCCTGATTGGGCCGACCTAACTTTCCCTAATTGCGCCGACCTGACTGGGGCAGTTCTGTCCATTGTATGGGGCAAATTGCCCACTGCTTTGGGGCAATTTACCCACTGGTCCGACTTGTCTTGGGAGAATACAAAAAATTACAATTAATGAATCTTTTGTTTGTGATTTCACCCCTAGGTTTACATTGAGTGTTTTATATGATCAAATACATTGACATATTGTCCCATAGGAGGTACTTTAACAAGATGAAATACAATAAGAATAACTTGCGAAGTTGTACTGTTTCCAACACTCCCTCTCAAGAAGGAAGGTATTCTTCGAACACCTGTATTCTAATCTTATTCCTTATTTGGTCGACCTATGAGGTGATGCCCCATGCAGCTACTACTCCAACACTGCCTCTTGGCCTTGGAGGTATCCTCAGCATTATCATATTGAAACACATCTCGATATCATATTTACATCATAGTTATCTCTAACCTTTCTATATCATAAGGAAGGTCTCCCAACACAATCACAGTTAGTCGAGAAGTGTCAACAAATCAATCTTCGTGCATCTGCTCAATCCAGTCCATCGGGGAACATGCACTAGCTCCATGACTTTGCCCTCTCCATAGGTGAGTCACTCGTGCATCAGCTCAAGAACTCTGCACAGTCCATCGTAGAGTCTATCATGCATCAATACAATGTGCTCAGCTCAACCCAATCCATCGGGTGCCTCCATCATCAACACTCCGTCGTAGCTAGAGAGGTATCATCACGTCGGAACACATCTTGTTATGATAAGAGGGTCCATTCCAACACAGGGATACACTCCACAAAGGAGAATGTTCCCCAAATGAACCATCCACAAATAAGCACTTTCCACAAAGAAACCATCGACAATGGAACACGCTCCACAGAGGAGTACGTTTCACAAAGGGACCAAATAATCTTTTTAAAGAAGATATATGATCTACTTGATGAACTTGGTCATTCTAGACCACAGAGGATTACTTGCTCAAGCACTTTATCTGTGGAAGGTGGCAATGATGGATAAAATCTTTGAAGAGGAGAGGTGAGATGAGGTGATACGAGGGACAATAGAGGATGGAAAGAGGAAAAATGCCGGAGATGTTGAGTCATCAATCCCATGACTGCATTTTATGCGATGAAACGACTACGAACAATGCCCTACACGAGATAAAATGTAGAAAATCACCTTAAATAGTGGTTATGTTGGTTTCGAGCTCCACACTCATTTTGCTTATGTGCTTTTCCATTCTTTTAGTGATCCCGGTTATGCTGCTATAACATTAACAAGGTCAAGGAAGGCTCGAAACCACCATCAACACTGTTCAAGGTGAGTTTCTTCATTTTCTCCTATGTTGGTTGTTGTTCGTAGTCGTTGCATCACATAGACTGCAGGCATGAGTTCGATGACCCAACATCTCCCACATTTTTCCTCTTTCCATCCTCTATTGTCCCCAGTATTACCTCGTCTCACTTTTATATACTAGCTTGTGAAGGCTATTATTTCTGGAATATAGATTATAGCAATATTTCTCTGCGTGAAACCGATTGTGTTACCACCTTCCACAAAAAATAATCAAGCAGACGAATGCGAGGATCATTGAAAGAATGGTAAATCATAGAAATAAAATGAGTGTCGAGTTCGTTTAAACCATGATGATAAGAACAATCATCTCCCAACCATAGACAAAGCTATTTGTCTCCCCCGAGCTCAGACCTTCCAATAGAGAATGATGTACATCCGAATAGTAGTAGCGCAAACCCTAGAAAACAAGGGAGAAACTCCTCCAATAGTGGAGAACCCCAAAACATCAGTCCGTTAACTAAATTAGTGAACCTCTCTTGGCTAGAGTGAACTTGCTTGAGTGAATGACGAAATGAGAGGTCGAACTCTCTATTTATAGACAACAAAGGGTGATTTTTTTTTTCTTTCCCTGATTGGGCCGACCTAACTTTCCCTAATTGCGCCGACCTGACTGGGGCAGTTCTGTCCATTGTATGGGGCAAATTTCCCACTGCTTTGGGGCAATTTACCCACTGGTCCGACTTGTCTTGGGAGAATACAAAAAATTACAATTAATGAATCTTTTGTTTGTGATTTCACCCGTAGGTTTACATTGAGTGTTTTATATGATCAAATACATTGACATATTGTCCCATAGGAGGTACTTTAACAAGATGAAATACAATAAGAATAACTTGCGAAGTTGTACTGTTTCCAACACTCCCTCTCAAGAAGGAAGGTATTCTTCGAACACCTGTATTCTAATCTTATTCCTTATTTGGTCGACCTATGAGGTGATGCCCCATGCAGCTACTACTCCAACACTGCCTCTTGGCCTTGGAGGTATCCTCAGCATTATCATATTGAAACACATCTCGATATCATATTTACATCATAGTTATCTCTAACCTTTCTATATCATAAGGAAGGTCTCCCAACACAATCACAGTTAGTCGAGAAGTGTCAACAAATCAATCTTCGTGCATCTGCTCAATCCAGTCCATCGGGGAACATGCACTAGCTCCATGACTTTGCCCTCTCCATAGGTGAGTCACTCGTGCATCAGCTCAAGAACTCTGCACAGTCCATCGTAGAGTCTATCATGCATCAATACAATGTGCTCAGCTCAACCCAATCCATCGGGTGCCTCCATCATCAACACTCCGTCTTAGCTAGAGAGGTATCATCACGTCGGAACACATCTTGTTATGATAAGAGGGTCCATTCCAACACAGGGATACACTCCACAAAGGAGAATATTCCCCAAATGAACCATCCACAAATAAGCACTTTCCACAAAGAAACCATCGACAATGGAACACGCTCCACAGAGGAGTACGTTTCACAAAGGGACCAAATCATCTTTTTAAAGAAGATATATGATCTACTTGATGAACTTGGTCATTCTAGACCACAGAGGATTACTTGCTCAAGCACTTTATCTGTGGAAGGTGGCAATGATGGATAAAATCTTTGAAGAGGAGAGGTGAGATGAGGTGATACGAGGGACAATAGAGGATGGAAAGAGGAAAAATGCCGGAGATGTTGAGTCATCAATCCCATGACTGCATTTTATGCGATGAAACGACTACGAACAACGCCCTACACGAGATAAAATGTAGAAAATCACCTTAAATAGTGGTTATGTTGGTTTCGAGCTCCACACTCATTTTGCTTATGTGCTTTTCCATTCTTTTAGTGATCCCGGTTATGCTGCTATAACATTAACAAGGTCAAGGAAGGCTCGAAACCACCATCAACACTGTTCAAGGTGAGTTTCTTCATTTTCTCCTATGTTGGTTGTTGTTCGTAGTCGTTGCATCACATAGACTGCAGGCATGAGTTCGATGACCCAACATCTCCCACATTTTTCCTCTTTCCATCCTCTATTGTCCCCAGTATTACCTCGTCTCACTTTTATATACTAGCTTGTGAAGGTTATTATTTCTGGAATATAGATGTTAGCAATATTTCTCTGCGTGAAACCGATTGTGTTACCACCTTCCACAAAAAATAATCAAGCAGACGAATGCGAGGATCATTGAAAGAATGGTAAATCATAGAAATAAAATGAGTGTCGAGTTCGTTTAAACCATGATGATAAGAACAATCATCTCCCAACCATAGACAAAGCTATTTGTCTCCCCCGAGCTCAGACCTTCCAATAGAGAATGATGTACATCCGAATAGTAGTAGCGCAAACCCTAGAAAACAAGGGAGAAACTCCTCCAATAGTGGAGAACCCCAAAACATCAGTCCTTTAACTAAATTAGTGAACCTCTCTTGGCTAGAGCGAACTTGCTTGAGTGAATGACGAAATGAGAGGTCGAACTCTCTATTTATAGACAACAAAGGGTGATTTTTTTTTTCTTTCCCTGATTGGGCCGACCTAACTTTCCCTAATTGCGCCGACCTGACTGGGGCAGTTCTGTCCATTGTATGGGGCAAATTGCCCACTGCTTTGGGGCAATTTACCCACTGGTCCGACTTGTCTTGGGAGAATACAAAAAATTACAATTAATGAATCTTTTGTTTGTGATTTCACCCGTAGGTTTACATTGAGTGTTTTATATGATCAAATACATTGACATATTGTCCCATAGGAGGTACTTTAACAAGATGAAATACAATAAGAATAACTTGCGAAGTTGTACTGTTTCCAACACTCCCTCTCAAGAAGGAAGGTATTCTTCGAACACCTGTATTCTAATCTTATTCCTTATTTGGTCGACCTATGAGGTGATGCCCCATGCATCTACTACTCCAACACTGCCTCTTGGCCTTGGAGGTATCCTCAGCATTATCATATTGAAACACATCTCGATATCATATTTACATCATAGTTATCTCTAACCTTTCTATATCATAAGGAAGGTCTCCCAACACAATCACAGTTAGTCGAGAAGTGTCAACAAATCAATCTTCGTGCATCTGCTCAATCCAGTCCATCGGGGAACATGCACTAGCTCCATGACTTTGCCCTCTCCATAGGTGAGTCACTCGTGCATCAGCTCAAGAACTCTGCACAGTCCATCGTAGAGTCTATCATGCATCAATACAATGTGCTCAGCTCAACCCAATCCATCGGGTGCCTCCATCATCAACACTCCGTCTTAGCTAGAGAGGTATCATCACGTCGGAACACATCTTGTTATGATAAGAGGGTCCATTCCAACACAGGGATACACTCCACAAAGGAGAATGTTCCCCAAATGAACCATCCACAAATAAGCACTTTCCACAAAGAAACCATCGACAATGGAACACGCTCCACAGAGGAGTACGTTTCACAAAGGGACCAAATCATCTTTTTAAAGAAGATATATGATCTACTTGATGAACTTGGTCATTCTAGACCACAGAGGATTACTTGCTCAAGCACTTTATCTGTGGAAGGTGGCAATGATGGATAAAATCTTTGAAGAGGAGAGGTGAGATGAGGTGATACGAGGGACAATAGAGGATGGAAAGAGGAAAAATGCCGGAGATGTTGAGTCATCAATCCCATGACTGCATTCTATGCGATGAAACGACTACGAACAACGCCCTACACGAGATAAAATGTAGAAAATCACCTTAAATAGTGGTTATGTTGGTTTCGAGCTCCACACTCATTTTGCTTATGTGCTTTTCCATTCTTTTAGTGATCCCGGTTATGCTGCTATAACATTAACAAGGTCAAGGAAGGCTCGAAACCACCATCAACACTGTTCAAGGTGAGTTTCTTCATTTTCTCTTGTGTAGGGTGTTGTCCATAGTCGTTGCATCACATAGACTGCAGGCATGAGTTCGATGACCCAACATCTCCCACATTTTTCCTCTTTCCATCCTCTATTGTCCCCAGTATTACCTCGTCTCACTTTTATATACTAGCTTGTGAAGGTTATTATTTCTGGAATATAGATGTTAGCAATATTTCTCTGCGTGAAACCGATTGTGTTACCACCTTCCACAAAAAATAATCAAGCAGACGAATGCGAGGATCATTGAAAGAATGGTAAATCATAGAAATAAAATGAGTGTCGAGTTCGTTTAAACCATGATGATAAGAACAATCATCTCCCAACCATAGACAAAGCTATTTGTCTCCCCCGAGCTCAGACCTTCCAATAGAGAATGATGTACATCCGAATAGTAGTAGCGCAAACCCTAGAAAACAAGGGAGAAACTCCTCCAATAGTGGAGAACCCCAAAACATCAGTCCGTTAACTAAATTAGTGAACCTCTCTTGGCTAGAGCGAACTTGCTTGAGTGAATGACGAAATGAGAGGTCGAACTCTCTATTTATAGACAACAAAGGGTGATTTTTTTTTTTTCTTTCCCTGATTGGGCCGACCTAACTTTCCCTAATTGCGCCGACCTGACTGGGGCAGTTCTGTCCATTGTATGGGGCAAATTGCCCACTGCTTTGGGGCAATTTACCCACTGGTCCGACTTGTCTTGGGAGAATACAAAAAATTACAATTAATGAATCTTTTGTTTGTGATTTCACCCCTAGGTTTACATTGAGTGTTTTATATGATCAAATACATTGACATATTGTCCCATAGGAGGTACTTTAACAAGATGAAATACAATAAGAATAACTTGCGAAGTTGTACTGTTTCCAACACTCCCTCTCAAGAAGGAAGGTATTCTTCGAACACCTGTATTCTAATCTTATTCCTTATTTGGTCGACCTATGAGGTGATGCCCCATGCAGCTACTACTCCAACACTGCCTCTTGGCCTTGGAGGTATCCTCAGCATTATCATATTGAAACACATCTCGATATCATATTTACATCATAGTTATCTCTAACCTTTCTATATCATAAGGAAGGTCTCCCAACACAATCACAGTTAGTCGAGAAGTGTCAACAAATCAATCTTCGTGCATCTGCTCAATCCAGTCCATCGGGGAACATGCACTAGCTCCATGACTTTGCCCTCTCCATAGGTGAGTCACTCGTGCATCAGCTCAAGAACTCTGCACAGTCCATCGTAGAGTCTATCATGCATCAATACAATGTGCTCAGCTCAACCCAATCCATCGGGTGCCTCCATCATCAACACTCCGTCTTAGCTAGAGAGGTATCATCACGTCGGAACACATCTTGTTATGATAAGAGGGTCAATTCCAACACAGGGATACACTCCACAAAGGAGAATGTTCCCCAAATGAACCATCCACAAATAAGCACTTTCCACAAAGAAACCATCGACAATGGAACACGCTCCACAGAGGAGTACGTTTCACAAAGGGACCAAATCATCTTTTTAAAGAAGATATATGATCTACTTGATGAACTTGGTCATTCTAGACCACAGAGGATTACTTGCTCAAGCACTTTATCTGTGGAAGGTGGCAATGATGGATAAAATCTTTGAAGAGGAGAGGTGAGATGAGGTGATACGAGGGACAATAGAGGATGGAAAGAGGAAAAATGCCGGAGATGTTGAGTCATCAATCCCATGACTGCATTCTATGCGATGAAACGACTACGAACAACGCCCTACACGAGATAAAATGTAGAAAATCACCTTAAATAGTGGTTATGTTGGTTTCGAGCTCCACACTCATTTTGCTTATGTGCTTTTCCATTCTTTTAGTGATCCCGGTTATGCTGCTATAACATTAACAAGGTCAAGGAAGGCTCGAAACCACCATCAACACTGTTCAAGGTGAGTTTCTTCATTTTCTCTTGTGTAGGGTGTTGTCCATAGTCGTTGCATCACATAGACTGCAGTCATGAGATCGATGACTCAACATCTCCCACATTTTTCCTCTTTCTATCCTCTATTGTCTCCAGTATCACCTCGTCTCATTTGTATATACTAGCCTGTGAAGGCTAGTATATCTGGAACATAGATGTTAGCAATATTTCTCTACGCGAAACTGATTGTGACACCACCTCCTACAAAAAATAAACAAGCAGGCGAATGCGAGGATGACTGAAAGAATGGCAAATCATGGAAACAAAATGAGTGTCGAGCTTGTTTAAACCATGATGATAAAAACAATCATCTCCCAACCATAGACAAAGCTATTTGTCTCCTCCGAGCTCAAACCTTCCAATAGAGAACGATGTACATACGGATAATAGTAGCGCAAACGCTAGAAAACAAGGGAGAGACTTCTCCAATAGTGGAGAACCCCAAAAAATCAGTCCATTAACTGAATTAGCGAACCTCTCTTGGCTAGAGCAACCTTGCTTGAGTGAATGACGAAATGAGAGGTCGAACTCTCTATTTATACGTATCAGAGGGTGACTTTTTTCCTGACTGGGCCGACCTAACTTTCCCGAACTGCGCCGACCTGACTGGGGCAGTTCTGCCCATTGTATGGGGCAAATTGCCCACTGCTTTAGGGCAGTTTACCCACTGGTCCGACTTGTCTTGGGGGAATACAAAAAATTACAATTAATAAATCTTTTCTTTGTGATTTCACCCCTAGGTTTACATTGAGTGGTTTATATGATCAAATATATTGACATCTTGTCCCATAGGAGGTATTTTAGCAAGATGAAATACAATAAGAATAACTTTCGAAGTTGTACTGTTTCCAACACTCCCTCACAACAAGGAAGGTATTCTTCGAACACTGTATTCTAATCTTATTCTTTATTTGGTCGACCTATGAGGTGATGCCCCATGCAGCCACTACTCCAACACTGCCTCTTGGCCATGGAGGTATCGTCAGCATTATCATACTGAAGCATATCCGTTGTATTTCGTTTGAATCTATTTTGTTGTAAGTCTTATTGTGTGTATTCTTAACTTGGGATCGTTTCAAGCGAGGCACACTTATCGATGTGGTAGTTAGCACACTCAAGACAGTTTGATATCTTTTAAAGAGTCGCACTTGTTAAGGTAGATGGTTCTGTATGTTAGATGTAGTGATCGCCTTGGAGGAGGGCGTTATGCTTTTGGAGGTTGGGGACAAAGCATTATTGACATGGGAGCCACCTTGCATGTTTGTGGAGGAGGCACTGTTGAACATAGGAGCCCTTGGTTGGAGTGTGCACCATATTAGAGGAGGAGCATTTGACATGTGGATAGCTAACTTGGAAAACTTAGCTCCTAGTGGGGTTGACAAATCCTAGGGTGACATGTGGAGGGCTCGCTTCGAGGGGAAGTCTTCGTGATGCTTTGATTGTTGACTTCGCCAAAGGTTGCTTGTGGACTTAGTTCCATGTTCAATTGTTGGCCTACCCCCCCAAGAACTATCCTGCAAGGGAAAACCATTGTGTAGTAGGGAATAATTCATTGGACTGCGAAATAATGGTATTTTGTGGAAAAATAACAACACTCACCCATCCTTTGCCCTGCATTTGTGATATCCAAGGTATCTTCTCTACTCTACCTTCTTGGACTCAAAACTCTAGTTAGTTACTGCACAATGAAAATTTAGATAGTTTGAACATGAGACCACTAATGAACCAAAGATGGAATTAAATAGCAAATAGGTGGGATGACAAATTAACCATACATACCTCCTTTCCGTTGGCCATCGCTAGCTCCTATGGAATCATCGTACACCAATCGACATTGTAGCGGTGATATCCCTGAACAATATAAAGATTAGAACCCCAATATAGTTTAATTATGAAAGTTGTAGAAAGCATTTGAATCTTACACCCATTGACAACAACATAGTACCACGTAACAATGGCAGAAGGATAAGTCATTGTGTGGACAACAGATATTTCATTGGGTTACATGAAAACATTATTTTGTAGGGGAAAAAGACGACTCGCCCATCCTGTACTCTACATTTGTGCTGTGCAAGGCATCTTCACCACTCGACCCTCTTGGACTATACAACTGAAGTCACCCTCTACACAAAGGAGATCAATTTAGTTGAGTATGAAACCGCAAACAAAACATAGAATAAATTAAATAACAAGCGAATGGATTGATGAATCTACCATACATGCCTCCTTGCCCCTGGCCATTTCCCAGTACTATGCAATCATTATACATAAAAAAATATAATTGAAATGGAGTAGGTATAAGGTAAGATGACTCACCAATAAGAGAAAATACAGGAAGGGAAAAAGTAAAAGGAAGAAGATGTTGCACATCAACTCTCTTCTTGAGGAATCCAGTCATTGACAAGGTTACCAAATGAGGCTACCAAGAAGAGAAAATAAAATGGGAAGGGTTGACGGGAAGTCCCCCTTGCTGTCCTAACAATATGGCACACAAGAATTAGCGTGACGCATCATTCCACCATAAGGAGAAAGGAGAGAAAGTACTCACCACTCTTTTTTATGGTAAAATCAAGAAAAGCTAGAAGAAAGAACGAGAGCAACAAATGAATACGGAAGGGCAACATAACTAGGATTATTAAAAGAATGGAAAAGCACAGCAACAAAATGAGTGTGGAGCTCGTTTAACCATGATGATAAGAACAATCGTCTCCCAACCATAGACAAAGCTATTTGTCTCCTTCGAGCTTACACCTTCGAGTAAAGAACGATGTACATGTGGATAGTAGTAGCGCAAACCCAAGAAAACAAGAGAGAAACTTCTCCAATAGTGGAGAACCCCAAAAATTAAGTCTCTTAGCTGCAGTAGCGAACCTCTCTTGGCTAGAGCGCACTTGCTTGAGTGAATGACCAAATGAGAGGTCGAGCTCTCTATTTATACACATCAAAGGGTGATTTTTCCCTGACTGGGCCGACCTAACTTTCCCTAACTCGACTGACATGACTGGGGCAGTTCTGCCCATCGTTTGGGGCAATTTGCCCATTGTTTTGGGGCAGTTTTCCCACTAGGCCGACTTGCCTTGGGGGAATACAAAAAATTACATTTAGCAAATCCTATCTTTGTGATTTCACCCCAAGGTTTACATTGATTCTTTCAACTGTTTTACATGATCAAATACATTGACATCTTGTCCCATAGGAGGTACAATAACAAGATGAAATATAATAAGAATAACTTCTGAAGTTGCACTATTTCCAACACTCCGTCTCAACATGGAAGGTATTCTTCGAACACTGTATTCTAATCTTATTCTTTCTTTGGTCGACCTATGAGGTGATGTCCCACGCAGCTACTACTCCAACACTCCCTCTTGCCCATGGAGGTATCATCAGTATTATCATACTGAAAAACATGTCGATAGCATTTGTACATCATAGTTATCTCGAACCTCTCTATATCATAAGGAAGGTCTTCCAACACAATCTCAGTCAGTCGAGAAGTGTCAACCAATCAATCTTCGTGCATCTGCTCAATCCAGTCCATCGGAGAACATGCACTAGCTCCACGACTCTGCTCTATCCATAGGTGAGTCACTAGTGCCTCAGATCAAGAAGTCTGCACAGTCCATCGGAGAGTCTAGCATGCATCAATACAATGTGCTCAGCTCAACCCAGTCCATCGGGTGTCTACTTCATCAACACTCCCTCTTAGCTAGAGAGGTATCATCACGTCGGAACACATCTTGTTATCATAAGAGGGTCCATTCGAACACAAGGATACAGTCCACAAAGGAGAACGTTCCTCAAATGAACCATCCACAAATAAGGACGTTCCACAAATTGCCACCTTCCCCAGATAAAGTGCATGAAGAAGTAATCCTCTGTGGTCCAAAATGACCAAGTTGATCAGGTAGATCAGATATGACATGGATTCATTTGATGAAGAATAAGTATCAAACATTTCGTAAGTTTAAAGAACTCAAGTCCTTGGCTGAAAACTGCAAAGGGAAGAAGTTCAAAGCACTTCGTTTAAATAAAGGCGGAAGAAAATTGGCATTCAGGAAATCCCTCTCCTCGCAAAGAGGGAGTGTTAGTTTTTTATTGCTTCGAAAGTGTTTCACCTATCTAGGGAAGCAATTGAAGTGAAGTAGAGGGCTTGCGGTTTCCTATCCCATCCGTTGTATTTCGTTTGAATTACTTTTGTTGTAGATCTTACTGTGTATATGCTTAACTTGGGATCGTTTCAACCGAGGCACACTTGTCGATGTGGTAGTTAGCACACTCGAGACAGTTTGATATCTTTTAAAGAGTCGCACTTGTTAAGGTAGATGGGTCCTTATGTCAGATGTAGTGATCGCCTTGGAGGAGGGCGTTATGCTCTTGGAGGTTGGGCACAAAGCAGTATCGGCACATTATATAAATTTAATGAACTAAATGTAATTGCTTTAGGAAGAATATTATATCGAACTAAACCCTGACATAATAATTGATTGAGTTTGTCCCTATCCCATAAGCTGTTACTTGCAATATTCTCCTTTGTAGGTATGGGCTCCCACAAGATCCTCGAATGAGCAACCCTCTTGGCCCATTGACGGAATACCTACCAATCATCACCTCACAACATGCAACCAACAAATTTGTTAAACCGAAACATCATCATGTCATATAAATAGCGACACGTGCTAATTGTTGTATGTCATCATTCTAGTGATTCTTGTAATGGTAAGCATATTTCTAAACCAATAATTATTAGCAATAAAAAAACATACAACATATCTCCACCAGATTTTGCTTTATAAAGATTGATGCTATTTTCTATTTTATTTGCTCTTGCTTGTAAAAACACACCGTCTGCCGTATATACATAATAAAGCATTAGAATTGTAATACAAGCTAAACTAGGGAGTTGAAGGAAAAAACCATTCCAGCTATACTTCATGCTATATCTCAAATAATATAAATTTTCTGAACAAAGTAAGCATATTTCTAAACCAATAACTATTAGTAATCTAAAACATACCTCCATTAGATTATGATTCAGAAAGATTGAGGCCATTTTCTATTTTAATTGCTCTTTCTTGTCAAAACACGCCATCTGCAGTAGATACATAATAAAGCATTAGAATTGTAATACAGGTTAAACCAGAGAGTTCAAGGCAAGAACCATTCCATCTATACTTCATGCTATATCTCAGATAATTTAAATTTTCTGCACGAAGTAAGCATATTTCTAAACCAATAACTATTAGTAATAGAAAACATACCTCCATTAGATTTTGATTTATAAAGATTTGCTCTTGCTTGTCAAAGCACGCCATGTGCAGTAGATACATAATAAAGCATTAGAATTGTAAGCTGAACTAGAGAGTTGAAGGTAAGAACCATTCCATCTATACTTCATGCTATATCTCGAATAATATAAATTTTCAAAACAAAACATACTTCTCTTAGGAAGAATACAATTAGTTTTTTCATAGGGAAATCATACAATACAAATTTTGTAATCTAAATGTTGAATGGTGTTTTGTTTCTTTCATGTTTGATGAAGGGTCTTCACTAGAGATATAACCAATGTTTTGGTCGAAGAGGTTGGATTTGGTGGTCTCTATAGATTGCAATCACATCAAGTGAAGCATGGTGCTCTAGAGCATAGTAGTGAGGTCTTTGGCAAAGGCGATTTGGGCACTTACACTATGGAGCACTTCCTCTCTTGAGGAAAATGATGTAGAAAAATGTAACTCGAGAGGTCCTTTTCATGTTTTGATGTCTGTCACGGGGGGACAAAAGTTATGTTTCCTAGATGTACTTTTTCAATGTAATGAGACTTTATATTATTAAAGTGACTTTTGTACTTTATGAACTTAACGTCTATTTAAGTTGTGGGACACTAAAGTGCATTTAATTATTATTGTATTTATTAATGTGCATTAAAAGTGAACTCTTACTTATGAGATCAAATCCTAACCATTAGAAAAGGTAGTTAGGAAGTTAGGGTTAGTTTGGGAAGAAATGAAGTATAAAGGTGAACCTAGGGAAAGGAAAAAGACATCAAGATCAAATCCTAACCATTAGAAAAGGTAGTTAGGAAGTTAGGGTTAGTTTGGGAAGAAATGAAGTATAAAGGTGAACCTAGGGAAAGGAAAAAGACATCAAGGCAGAGAAAGAGTAGAGAAGAAATCTGTGTTTGATTTATGAGTGAAGAAAGAGCATTTTCCAAGGCAAATCAGTGGCACGATTTCCAAGAGGACTTGCTGTAGAGGAAGAATTCATACAACCGTTAATACATTGTCCATACAGTAGTTTATTGGCACGGATTTTAAGGTTGCAAGTAAGTGCACAGACTTTGAGGTGACAGCAGCATTCCATACAGATTGTATACTGCCCAAAATTGGCACAAATTTCAAGGAGAATACAATCGGCAATTCTCAGAGTCTGTAAACTACAGTTTGGCACATGTGGGTTAAGTTATATGTTGGCACATGTGGGTTTATTCTCCAAGTATTTGTTGGTTTCAGAGATAAGTTCTGTGTTCATTGCATTTATAATTTGTATAGTGGAAAAGAGAAATTTTTGAGTTGTATGAAATTTCTGTGTATTGCTCTTTATTTGTAAAAGATATATTTCTCTGGGTTTTACCCTGTTGGGGTTTTCCCCTCGGTGTTGCCCTAAAAACTAAGTTACTAGGATATAGATACAGATTCGCCAGATTTTTTAATACCCAGGATCCGGATACGGCGGGGAAACGACAAGTATAAAAAAATTTCAAAATTTTATATAATAAATAAAAATATAGAGTGAAGAATCAAACTATTCATGAAACTCAAGAGTAGAACTATAAGTTATTGCCAAAAAAAAAGAGTTCATGTACCATAACTAATAATTTGATGAGTTGTAACCATGATTGATATTGATACTAGTGTTTTTGTGAGCCATTTCAGCATGAATGTGAAGCAGGTCATACTAGTGTTTTTGTGAGCCACATCCACATATCTCTATCTGCAAGGAATAAAGTGGTTTTCATGAAGGCTATGGCAAGACTACATAACAGTGTAGGTGAAGTGAGCAACAACATAACACGTAAAGATAGATCAGCCCTTGACAGCAGACCTTGACCATAAAGATAAATCAAATAAAAACACTGAGAGCAGAACTTGATATTGATATATCAGAGTTCAAGAGCAAATCTTAACATAAGGATAGATCAGACCTTGAGCAGGAATGGGTTTTACACTTTTAGCCATTACTTGTGGGGTCTTTTAAGTTTTTCATTAAAAAACAATTTTTTGGGGTGATCAATGGGTCATAGAAATACTGGAAGTTTCAAGATCCGTTTGAAAATTTCAGGAAATGTTTGATTTTTCATAGGATCTGTTTCATAGGACCAGGATACGTTTCCATGATGGATCCTAGGCTGATCCGATCCGGATACGTATCGGATGCGTAGATTCTTGACATTGCGGTGGTGGATCCGGTAACACAGCCTAAAACTGAAGTGTTCATATTTCTAATAGTCGCTGGGTATTTGTTTTTGTTTGGTGTTATTATTCAAGTTAAAAATCAAAGTTTGATCAGTTAACTCAGAAAATGATAAACCCTAGTTATGTTGAATGTTTGATTAAATGTGTCAATGAAGAATTTGCTATTTTAATCAAAATTTCTTCAAATGGTGTAGGGATGGTTGGAATTCAAGATCAAGAAGGAAGGAGTATCCTAGGGATCTACTCATTGAAAGCACACCAAGGTTGCTTTCACGAGCAATGAGCAAGGGTTGAGAGGCATCCTTGAGCCGATCCATTTGCATGTACGTAGACCTATGTTGTCCTCTTTAGGGAAAGACTATATATATTGTATCACTTTGATTGTTGATTTCTCATAGAAGACTTGTAGTTAATTTATTTAGATTAATGATGGAGTATTAGTGACCTAGAGGAGTGCAGACTAGTATTCTCTTTCTCGGTCTACTCTTGTACTTGATCTCTCTCTTTGTCTTGAAGCCGTGTGGGTTTCTTGGTCTTCTTTGAGTATCTTGGAGCATCTAGGAGGTCCAAGGTCAGGGTCTTGTGATAAAACCCTAGAGTACATTTGGTGGAGAACATGAAGAGAAGTGAACATCTTGCTTTGGAGGACTCCCTCGAGTAATTCTTGCATGTTGGGGCTCCTTGGCTGACCTAGGGTTTTCATTGGATCCCTAACTAGAGAAGGTTATGGCATGTACACGTACTTCATCCATAGCTTATCAATGAAGTTTTTAACTATCCAAAGTTTTTGTGATTTCCAGATTTTATATTTAGCCATATATTCTCTCGATGTATGTTATTTACAACGATATTTGCTTCGCTGATTTTACGTAAGTAAAATGACAATTTGTTGATTGATTTGACGTCATCATTGAGGAATTTAAAGGTTGTTTTTTTGCTGCTATATCCGTTGTTTTACTCTTGTCAAAGTGAATCTTCGAATCTAGTTTCTGTGGGATAAAATGCCCTAGAGGGCTTAAACTTATCCACGTAGTTTGCAATCTTTTATGCTTGGATTGCCTAGAAGACTAGGTCTTTAGATAGTGAAATATTGTTTCCTTTCCACTGTTGTTTTATATTCTATTTGAGAACAACGCTAAGGCTTTAATTTCCACGGTAAAGCTCCGAGAAACCTTTAGGAACAGAGGATAAGTGTTTCATTTCACTAAAATACAATGTTTTGAAGGTTGTTTTGCTGCTGCTATATCCACTGTTTTACCGTTGTCAAAGTGAATATTTGGATATGGTTTGTGCAAGATAAAATGCCCTTAAGGGCTTAAACTTATCTGCATAGTTTGCACTCTTTTTTGCAAGGATTGCCTAGAAGAGTAGGCCGTTAGAGAGTGAAATATTGTTTCCTTCCCGATGTTGTTTTATACGCCATTTCATAACAGCCCTAAGGCTGGAATTGACATGGTAAAGATTTGGGAAATCTCTAGGAACAGAGGTGAAGTTTTTCGTTTCACAAGGCCTAGAGTTAATTTATGACGATAAAGGATGATGTGTTAGTCATATCTCTCTCTCTCGGTTTACACTTGTACTTGATATCTCCCTTTGTCTTGGAATCACGTGTGTTTCTTTGTCTCTTTTGTGTGTCTTGGAGCACCTTGGAAGTCCAAGGTTAGGATTCACCCACTAGAGGTTTGAGATTAGGTTTTGGTGATAAAAACCCTAGAGTACGTTTGGTGGAGAAATGGAAGAGAAGTGGCATCTCGCTTTGGAGTGTTAGAGATAGATGTGTTTCTCGGGATGTCCTTCATGTTCAAATGCCTAGCATGGAGGTGCATTTTCAGCATAGGCATCAAAATGGGGTAGAGGGTGAGATTCACTCTAAAGTGTCATGAATCCAACGGTGGATGCATGCATACCTTTCAGGGTGATTTGCATTACACATGCAACCTTTTTAATTAAAAAGCATGCAAAAGTTTGATTTTTGCATGCACTCGTATTAGGGTTTCAGTAACCCTAATCAGTTAGTGAGTGGATATAAGGAGGCTAGGGGTCACCGGAAAGAGTTACTCGATATTTTCTTCAGAGAGTGAGGAGATTCAGAGTGAGGGCACACTTGTGCAATCAAAGGGTGCATTCGTGAGACGAGGGGATATCTTCAGAGAGAGAGAGTGAGTGGATCCGAGAGGGATCAGTACCAGTTTGATTCGAGGCACTGAGTAGCCATTTGAGTGTGCAGTGAGGCTATATGCACAGAGGGAGATAAGAGATTGAGCTAGCACGACTTCATAGAAGAGATGGGCGCACTTCTCTGTGGGGACATTCTTCTTAAGGCTAGGACGGCCGAAAGAAGTAGAGAGGTTCGTCTTCAGTGATTGAGGACCAAATCATATCTCGCCAGAGATTGACAGAGATCATTCTTCCAGAGATTGGTTGAAGTTGGGATCAGAGATCTGTTAGTACAGAGCAGTTGGTTCATGTCCCTAGAGAAGCAGTTGCAACTGCATGCAGATCTAGGGTTTGTCCCTTCAGGTTTCTTTACCCATATATATATCTGATTGTACTTCTCTTATTCTATGCTCTAGCTCGAGATTGAAGAAAGCCCTCAGCAGCTGGTTTTCCCCATTGGGGTTTCCAGGATATATTGTTGTCCATTGTGTGATTGCTGCAGTTGTTGTTGATAAGTATATTCCATGTGCTTTGTTCTTTAAGTATTTTGCTTTAATTATTTCTTTTCTGCCTTTGAGAAGTGGGTTTGTTATGCATGAGGCTTGTGATGAACCGAGGCCAATTTGGTGTTGAGTTTCCAGAGCGATTAGTGACCTCTCGAAAATTATCATGGAGGAATCCCTGGAGTAATTCTTTCATGTTGGGGCTCGTTGGGTGGACCTAGGATTTTCATTGTATTCCCAACTACAGAAAGTTATGGCATGCACATGTACTTGATCCATAGCTTATCAATAAAGTTTTCAATTGTCCAAAACTTTTGTGATCTTAGCCATGTATGCTCTTCATGTATTGTTATTTACAACTATATTTGTCTCTGTAATTTTTTGTACATAAATTGACAATTTGTTGAGTGATTTGACATCATTGTTGAGGAACTTAAAAGTTTTTTTTTCTACTGCTATATCCACTATTTTACTACTATGAAAGTGAATTTTCAGATTTGTTTTGTGGGATAAAATTCCCTAAAGGGAAGGAACCTATCCACGTAGTTTGCAATTTCTTTTTTCTGTTTGGATTGCCTAGAGTAATAGTTCGTTAAAGAGTGAAGTAGTGTTGTCTTTCCACTATTGTCTTATACTCTATTTCGAAGGCTGAAATTTTGAGGGTAAAGCTCCGAGAAACCTCTAGGAACAATGTCTATATTTTTTGTTTCACAATAAAAACTCCAATTCATAAAAGCTTCAATAAATCGAAATTATATTACTTTCATTGATGATTCCTCTCACATGACATGGATTCATTTGATGAAGAATAAGTATCAAAAGTTCCATAAGTTTAGAGAACTCAAGGCCTTGGCTGAAAACCGCAAAGGGAAGAAGATCAAAGCACTTCGCTTCTAAGTTGCCAGGAAATTTCGGTATGGGGACGGGGATGAGGACGCCACTTTTTGAAACATGGTACTTGGGTACGTCGAGGGTACTCTGTGTGTGTGCATATATATATATATATATATATATATATATATATATATATATATATGTGTGTGTGTGTGTGTGTGTGTGTGTGTGTGTGTGTCACAATCACATCATATTTCAGATTTCTCCATAAATTATGAATCATGATTTATAATTCTAATTTCAATGATTCATTGAACAATGAACATTGAAATTGAAAATTTGAAACATAAAATTTGATAAATCATAGACTCAATAGATATCAATTGGAATACTGGAAGTTACCTAAAATTTAATAAATCATTGTACCAAGCAGTTGTAACAAACAATCAAACTCAGACCAGAAAGTACACTTGAAATCTTATTTTAAACAGCTATTTGTATTGCTGTTACAGGAAATAAAAATTTGCAAATATATTCTTGGATTGATGTGAGTGTATTTCTCACTATTAAATACATTAGTATACTTTTTATGTGCACATTTGGTAGTCAAATTATGTACTATGAGTGTTGAACATAAAACCATAAAAACATTCGTTGTAAATCAATGCAAAATGAGTTTACCAGATATGGACAATATTCAGTGGAATTTGAACAGTATTGCAAAGTGTTTGACATAAGTCTTGAACCAGACTCCATACGCAGTTAGCGAATTATTAGTTTAGGTTTGGTTGGGGGTCATTACATTTTCCCCTGCGGATTGCATTTTATTGAGTCGGTCTTACCCTTGGAGTACCCAAACATGGGGTACGGAGTACCCAGACATGGTACAAGGTACAATTTTGCTTATAAGTACCCCTTTTTTTATAATGGCGTCTCAGGTACGTGGAGCCAGTATGGGGTACGTCAGGGTACGTACCTTAGGTGTACCAAAGTACTCGATACGGGTATGTGTACCCTACCCGTGGGTACGCGTACCCTGGCAACTTAGCTTTGTTTAGATAAAGGGGGAAGAAAATTGGCGTTCATGAGCAACAATGAGCCTCCAAAGCCTTCACAAGATCTTATTCAACAAATAGCATCAAATGCCAAATAATACATGAGCAGAGGTTCAATGCTCCATCCTCGAAAGTGATGGAATGCTCTTGCTTTTATAGCACACGAGGAAGAGGAGGGCGCATCAAGGAGGGAGGGCGAATCCCATGAGGTAAGGAGTGATATATGCCTTGATTGACTGCTAGACTTAAGGGATTAGGAGTGAGGTGGCTACCACATAAGGAAGGCACCCCCACTTTCACATTGTAAACTCCATCCATAACTAAAAGGATGCCACATGATAGAGAAGTCTCCCAAGTAGAGAGGGCGCAACCTCCTCATGATGAAAAATTGCATCTTTGAAATATTGGCTCGATTCTACCCAACTTTGACTTAGATATGCTTTAGTTAAGGTTGACCATCACTTGAGACAACTTTGCCACCTCATCCACATGTTTAAAACATGTTTTTATTTTTATTTTCACGATTTGTCTTTTGTGCATTTCGTAGCACCTTTAGCATTTAAATGTCATTTTGTAGCACTTTTCAGGAAAAAATGCAACAAATGACAATTTAATCGCCCGAAACCTAGGAAAATTGGGTCCTAGGTTAAAGAGGACGTTTTGAGCGTGAAAACGAGCATGCCCACGCCAAATTACACCTCCAAACCATGCTTTTATTACACTTTGAAATTTTCCATTTAAACCATTAAAAAATGGTTTAATTTTACGGCAAAAAGTTATTTTTATCGGAATTGACTCAAACTCCTAGGGGACCTATTACATGTCCATACGACTTATTATTGATGGCTAGCATGTTAAAAATACCTAGAAAGATAGGCTTTAATAACCTCCCTAGGCTCGACCACCATGGAAAATACTCCAGGTTTGGAGGTGTGAGTGAAAAACTCAGGAATTATACGCCATTGAAATGCAACGCATAATTCCTAAGGAAAAAACACTCTAGAGTATCCCCTTGATAGTTAAACCTAAGGTAGGCCAAGCCTTTTACAAAAGTATCATGCTTAGACCAACTTATTACAATTCCCCCATGGGGGTCTGGACATGCAAATTTTACAAAGGGCCAAAAATTTGGCCTAATGAACTTCTGAACTCTGGCAATGAACAAGGTGGGTTGTTCAAGTCTTCTGAGGTTCACAAGGAGTCCACTTAAGCATAACTTAGGTGGTAACAACGCAGATCAAGAGCGCTCTCTGTCGAAGAGTTTTCTTTTTATTGTTTAAATCTCTTGAATCTTGCTTTAAGCGGATCAAGAGTGCTCTCTATCGGAGAGTCTATGTAGAAATTTAAGGAAAATGCACTAAAATATTTCCTCAATCCTTGCTTCACAAAATGAATTAGATCTTTCTGAGTTATCAAAACTGAAATAACTTTAAATGCAAGTACTCAATGAAGCATTTAAAACACTATCTCTGCAATAAATGAACAAGGAAGTTTAGGGCCAATGCCCAGGGCAAAACCCCAGGTGGGGGAAAAACCCAGAGAGAGATCTTCTTTTATTATTCTGGAGCAAAATCAGAATTCTTTTACAAGGAATTTTTAATGTCTTAACTCTGCAAACTCTGAAGGTAAAAAGCACTTTTACTTCTGTCTTTTCCTCACAACTGTAAGAACAAAAATAAAAAACAAACTATTCACAGGTGTAGCACAACTCAACAGCTTGGGAACTCGTTCCAAACTGACAGTGATATATCAGCAACAGACAGAAATACAATAGCAGAAACCCAGAGCAAAAATACCTTTCAATCCGTACCTGGATGCCTGCAATCTGGATAGCAGATTTCTTTACGGATTTGTTGCAAGGAAATACCTCAGGATTCATGCCTGAAGCTGCTGCAAATTTCTGTGTGTACCTCGTGCTGTATGGATGCTAAAAAACACTGTACGGACTTGCTGCTACAACCTGGGAAACTGTGCCTTTCAGTTTGATAACACCAATGCTCTTAATAAAATGTCTCTCTCTTTTTTTTTCTCTCGCTGTGTGTTTTCTCTTCCTCTAAGCATGTATATGTATATTTTTCCCTTCCAAAACCCTAAGTGAAAACCTAACTGACCCTTTTAATATAAGCGCTGAGATCACTTATCTGAGGGTGGTTATTTAATGCATCCTTTTTAAATAGGATAAATAACTTAAGGAGAAAAATTACATTCACTTAAGTAACTTTATAAAAGTGCTTTTATAAAAGTCACTTTCAAGCTATGTTGCACTGGCTTTGGGGACAGGGGAACGGCGGGGATGGGGGGACGAGTCCCTAGGACGGCTAGAGCGCAACGCAATTTTTCAGGGGACGGCAATAATATATATATATATATATATATATATATATATATATATTAAAAACTTTTAAAAATTAGAATTCACCATAAACATGTGTAGTTGCTTAAGCACAATAGTTTACTTTATAGTATTATGCACATCCCTTACACTTGCTAGTTTTGAAAATACTCATGCAAATAATTGGCACTTGAACGTGAATAAAATGTAGTTTAGCTTTAGGAAACTTAAGTATAACTATTTTCAATCTGCACAAAGGTCCATGTAGGGTCTATGAGAAGAATGCTCGTCTCTATAACAACTCTTCTTCCTTAAATTTATTGCTTATAATGATTGGGTTAAAAAGCATTCCCTTCACAACAGGTTTTGTAGATTTTTACAACTATGTTGAAAACCACTACAAAACACTTTTGGATATACATGTTTGCAATCTGTAAAGAGATTAGATTCATGTTTTAGATAAAGAAGGAAGGAATTTATTCAAATGTTAAGTACCCAATCTAAGTCATTACTATCCAATTGTTTTCACAGTGCTTGAGGTTGGGATGGGGAAAGAGTTGGGCTTGAATAACTCATGGACACCTATGTAAAATATGTAAAAGCTAAGATGACCCTAAAAATGAGAAGAACAAGAGCAATACCCAAAAGGATCAAACCTTTGAGTTGTTGCATTTCTTAGTTTGTTGACATGGAGGCTTTGCTGCTTGTAATGATGTTGCTAAAAAGACAATAGTTAAATCACTAGAAACCCAAATCAAAATCCATCATACACAACTCATATTTTGAGCTACAACTTGCATAGATTTAGATTTAGAATAATACAAAAAATATGGATGGGATAAATGATCATATTGTCCATTCATCAATGTCCATTGTCAGAATTGAAGATACATGACCAAAACATTTCCAAAATCTACTCGAGACATCTCTGAAATCTACTTGGAATGTCTCCAAATCTACCCGGAAATATGTTGGGGACGTTTTGGGTACGACCAACAAGTCCCCAAGTCCCTAATGAAGTCCCCAAAAGATTAGGGAAGTTTCCTAAGGGTCCCCAAGTCCCCGAAATGCGGGGACGGCGGGTACAGGGCTTTTTTTGGGGGGACGGGTTCCCATGCAACATAGCTTTCAAGTTATAACATGCTAGGAAAAAGACACTTTATTCCCCCCCCCCATGACAAACACAAAACATGGGTGGACATTTCTCATTAAATTTTAACACTCCCTCTTAATGAGGGATGTCCTACTGCCATTACCAGGATCATTCCTGGATTCCATGCTGCTTGGAGTAGCTGTTGCTTCTTTGCCTGGAATCTGATCAGGATTGATGGATCCGATGCTTGAAGCATCTTCTGACTGGCAGATCTCATACCAGGTTAACTCTTTGCTAGCACTAGATTTCAGATCTGAGGATTGTTTACAGGGTGCACCTTCAATCCTTTGAGCATGTTTCTCTCCCTCTGAGTCTGATAACCAACCAGACTTACCTACAATAGTAAGGCCACGTACTATGTATAGGTTTTCTCTCCTATCTCCTAGAAGTACTGCCTCATCTTTAGCCTTCCTATCAATGAACACATGTCCCTTCTGGAACATTACTGTGTATCCATCATCTTCCAAATCTGCTACTGAGAGTACATTAACTCTTAGACTTGGAGTGTACAAGACTCCATTTACTTCAAGAGTCTTACCTAGATCAAGTTGGAATTTAACTGTTCCAACTCCTTTCACTTCATGAATCCCATTCACAACACATCCAGAACTAATTTCTTTCAGATACTGAAATGAATCCAGTATTCCATTCATATGATTAGTGGCTCCACTATCAACTATCCAGGTTCTGTCAAATTCATAGCTATTGCTAATGCCACAAGAAACAATAGAAACTAAAGCAAATTCCTTTTCAAAATCAAAATTTGCCACATCAGCAGTGGCTGCAACTTGCTTCTCAGTCTTAGTAGTCTTCTTCTTCTTATGAGGACACTGTGCTGCATAGTGGCCATATTCATTACATGCAAAGCAACGAACTTTACTGATGTCAACCTTGGGATTCTTCTTCTTCTTATTCCCCTATGCAACAAGGGCAACATTCTCTTGACTGGTTCCTTCTGCTTCTTCTTCCATCTCTCCCATTCGGATTTCTTCTTGAGTGAAGTCATCCCACAATCTGCTCCAATCAGGGAGCTTCTCTCGTCCCAGAATGCATTTCACAAATACTGACCATTCTTTGGAGAAGCCCTTCAAGGCAATCCTAACAAGTTCTGGATCTGATACAACCTCTCCTACAACAGACAACTCATCTTTAACCTTAGATAACCGAGTAAGATAAGAAACAACATTCTCACCTTTACTCATCTTTATGACATGAAGTTTGTCTTTGAGAGCCATCTTTCGGTTCTCGTTCTTTGCCTCATACAGATTTTAAGTGTCTCTCACATCTCATGAGCAGTCCTTTTCTCTGCCAAATTAGGAATGAGAGCATCCCTCACACCGTCTAAAATGATTCTTTGAGCTCTGGCTTCCTTCACCTCGTACACATCCAAAGCAATGGGATCTACTGGTGGTACTGAAGCAGTGCTGACAAATGACCAAATCTTGTTCTCTTTGAGAACAGCAGTGAACCTCACCTTCCATTGAAGAAAGTTGGAAATACCGTCCAATCTGTCCTCATACCTGATGGAAGCAGCCATTTAAATAGTCTAGACAAAGAAAGCAATCAGATTTCCCCTTACTGTCTTGAAACCCCAACAACAAAAATAAACTGGCCAACTGTTCTTGACCTCTTCAAGAACCTTCAAGGTTCAGAAATTTACAGAGCCTAGCTCTGATACCATGTAGAAATTTAAGGAAAATGCACTAAAATATTTCCTCAATCCTTGCTTCACAAAATGACTTAGATTTTTCTGAGTTATCAAAACTGAAATAACTTTAAATGCAAGTACTCGGTGAAGCATTTAAAACACTATCTCTGCAATAAATGAACATAGGAAGTTTAGGGCCAATGCCCAGGGCAAAACCCCAAGTGGGGGAAAAACCCAGAGAGATCTTCTTTTATTATTCTGGAGCAAAGTCAGAATTCTTCTACAAGGAATTTTTAGTGTCTTAACTCTGCAAACTCTGAAGGTAAAAAACACTTTTACTTCTGTCTTTTCCTCACAACTGTAAGAACAAAAATAAAAAACAAACTGTTCACAAGTGTAGCACAACTCAGCAGCCTGGGAACTCGTGCCAAACTGACAGTGATATATCAGCAACAGACAGAAATACAATAGCAGAAACCCAGAGCAAAAATACCTTTCAATCCGTGCCTGGATAGTACAGTATGGCCTGCAATCTGGATAGCAGATTTCTGTACGGATTTGCTGCAAGGAAATACCTCGGGATTCGTGCCTGAAGCTACTGCAAATTTCTAGCACAGCTTGGATGAAAGATCTGGCAATATCAAGGGATGCAAGCTCGACAAACGAGGTTTACACAACCCAGAAAACAAGCCAACCAGGGAGGGCGCAAGGTAGAGACGAGTGCCTAGGAAAAAGGGGCAGATGGAGTCCTCAGAGCATGACGCCTTTGAGAACCCACTTGTGGATAGGCTGTAAGATGAAAACGGAGAAATGGTTTGCCAGTAAACCAGGAAATGAAGCCCAGGGAATTTTCCAAAGGAAAAGTAGCTTAGGGTTGGTAGAGAAAATAGCAGTAGACAATTGGAATAGATGAATAACTCAAGAAAATCTAAATTACTTACCTCCTGTGACTTGCAGATGCCAAGTGCAATGATGTTCCAACTCCCTCGAAGCAACTCCAACTCCCAAAGTGAAATCGACTTTCTCCCAGAGCAAGTGCACCTTCCTTCCTACAGATGACAACCTTTATGAGAATTGATTTACATAAATGAAAGTAAATGATGCAAGAAGAATCAAAGAGCATAAATATTGATCAAAGACACAATAAGAACTACTCCCTGATTATTTTACTCTTCCAATGAAGAGATCCAGAGAACCCTAATGAAATCCTTCAATGAAATCACCCTCCTGCAGAGCACGCATCAAGCAAAACGTATAGCATGGAAACTTATCAAACAATGAAGATGTGACAGGATATCAAAGCTACAATCAAGCACGAGAACAATCTATAGCAAAGTCACGAGAGTTTTTCCCAGAAATATTTCTTTATTGCCAAAAACCCAGAGCCAAAAGCCCCTTTACAATGAGGGGGGTCTCTCATATATATAACAATGGGAGAGACCGAAACCCTAACCACCTTTTTGATGAGTGGTTGAGATCAAAAGATACATTATAATCAATGATTGGGATTAGGTCAACATAAAGTACATGGATCAACTCAAAAATAGAAGAGGGCGCACTAGCTAAATTGCCCTAGGGAGATGTACTACATAAAAAGTGACTTTAAGTCGCAACATAAGCTCATGGTGGGTCTAGGAGGTGAAACATTCCTCCTAGTGTGTCCCCATGGCACAATAACATAAAATAATATCATCAAAGTACAATACTATGATCAAAGGCCAAATCGTGTCACCTCGGAGACACCATAAAATCATGAAAAATAAGCCCGGAGAGTGTGTGGGCCCCACTAGATGCTGCAACATGCTCTGGAAGGTGGGAAGCATCACACACATCATCAAAATCAACCTCATGCCATTTCCTTGCCTCAGTAGCCCAAATCAAATTCCTCTGTAGCCATTTTACCATTTTTTATTCCTCTGTAAATCACATGTAAAAGATAAAAATGCCTGTAGCTCATTGCTTGGTCATTCGAGGCCAAATATGACTGCAGCAAATTGTTTGGGAGTATGGCAATATAGTAAAAACAGGTGGCTAGACCCCATACTCCCTCTGTAGCGCCCTAGGTGACCAAAAAGAAAGTCAAACTACTTTGTCGGGACATTTTTAATGGCAAATATGCACTGAAGTGATAAACTGAAAAATATCTCAACTGAAAATGCCTGAAACTGCAAACTGAGTATCTCAATGGACTAAGAAGATCCAATTGCACTAGGAATGAGTACCAATACGTCACGTGGATAACTGCATTGAAGTGATAAACTGAAAAATATCCCAACTGAAAATGCCTGAAACTGCAAACTGAGTATCTCAATGGACTAAGAAGATCCAAATGCACTAGGAATGAGTATCAATACGTCACGTGGATAACTGAATCATCATCTATATCCATAACCATGCTCGGACAAATAAAAAATAATAATCTGTAAATGATCAAAGTCATAAAAATATCACAAATTACCATCTGAAACATGTAACTGCTACATGGAACCGCCTGATGGGAAATGGAAGACCATATATAATCAATCTATAGCATCACTGGTCTAACTCATCTCATGTCCTATGGTTGACTTGTCAAACTAGGTTTGACTAGGTCAAAGTTGACCAAAATATGACCCAGGCTAAAACATCAAAATGCTGCAAGCGTATAAGACATGCTTTGTTAGTCATTCAAATAGCAAGACTTCAATCATAAAGTAGCATTTCACTGGCGGTTTCAACACAATAGATATTCCATACATAATAATAATAGCACAGACCAGAAACTCAAGAATATACTCACTTCATGGCTGTGATCAATTTGCTAGTAATGGCTGAAAGTGGATGGATGAGTAGCAAGGCTAAGGGATGATTGTACTAACTTAACACCGTGATACTTTGGATGGGGAATACAAACTAAAGTGTATGCTGGATAAAGATAACACAGGGGATGGCAATGTCTCACAAACGGGATAAGTTGTTTGGGAAGTGCTTATTCAACCTTGGCAGAAGTCTACAACTCACATCCAAACTGACTCAGCTCCGTGAGGATCTTTTCTAGAGCTGCCATGACTAGGTGCTCGGCAAACCGTAACTCGAGACTCTAGGGGACACTTAGAATTAGTTGCCCCTTAATGCATCCCACATCACAACCCGCAGGCTCCGCATAGATAATTTTAGGGGCAAAATTTAGCCCATGGGCGAAATTAGAGGGTTTAAGATATTTAGTGGGCGAATTTTTAATATCAAACCAATTTTCTCTAATTTAAAAAAATAGTCCACTATTTATTTAATAAAAAATATGTATACAATGAATAGCCCTCCCATTTTGTAAAAGTGAGAGGAAAAATGATTTTTTGCCGTCAGCAAATTCCGTCGGAATCCTCCTTTTGCCCACAATTTCGACTAAAATTCGCTTGAAATATATAATTTGCCCTTGATTTGCAGCCATGGATGTTTTTACAAGCCGTTTCGCCCTTTGCATATCATGTAATTCTAGAATATGGTTACAATTGCCCTGGATTTATTGTTCCAAGGATTTTTTATAGGGAAATCGTCCACCTTTGACAGAATGAGAGCTGACGGGGATCGATTTGTTCCACATATAATGCATAGCTTATTCACCCATAAGAAGAATCAACATGCACGAGCGAATCTCAAGTTTGATCGGAATTTGATAGAACACTGGAAAATCAATTTTGAAGGGTCGAGGTATATCACCCCCATTTTCTTGAACAGGGGTTACAGGGGAATAATTCATCCTTGTTTGTATTGTTAAGAACCTCGAGGGTTTGTGTGTGGTGACTGGATTCTACCATACTTTTACCAAATCTGTTTCCAAAAATCGATTGAGAATGGTATGTATATATAATTGTCAATTCAATCATCTTTAACTTCTATTCATAGGCATACAAAATAGCAAATGTTCTAGAAAATCAATGGTGTGCTCAAGACCTATTTTTCATCTCATGTGTTTTTTCAATGGTATGCATAAGAGCTATTTTTGAAGAACTGAGTTATCGGTTATAAATAGAGTTCACAGGTAGAAATATTTCCTACAAACCATGTCAGCATGCTGAGATACCCCATGCATATTTGTTCTGAACTTTGTGGTTAGAGATATTCCATGTACCATGCTTATAAGAGCAGTAAAATACTAAAATCAGCTGAAGACTTCAAACAAGGTAGAAGTAGTTAAGATTTGTTTAAATTTTGAAAAATAGACAATAGCAGCATCAGGGACATAAAAAAAACCAATGAAAAAATAAGGAAGCTCATGGGAGCAAACTAAGGTTATCAACCATGAAAAGCATAAGCAATTAGTCCACAATGATGCAAATACGGGAGTTCAAGATGTATCATATAGTATATATGACAGGAACTGAGACTTTAGTGAGAAATATCTTAGCACATGACTTTTGTCACTGTTGGTAATTATTGACCTGTCCTTTCCTCTAATGTCGAATAGAATCTCACACTTGTTCATCAGAAATCTACATTAGTTCAACCCTTGAACAACAAAACCACTAGTAATGTTGTTTCCAAGTAGAATGGTGCCAAATGATTGGGAAATTTTGTAAAGGAAGTCTGAAAGTGTACCACAACATAACGGTTCTGAAATTGAGGTTGAAAAAACCACTGTAATTGACATGTATGAAAATAATAATGTTGCCGAAAACTTATTGTAGCCCGCTTTTCCTTTTTATTTTGCAAGAGTTGTTCCACCTAAGAGCACGATAAAAACCTGGAATCAAAGAAGCCTCAAAGCCACATGGCTGGCATATGCAGCACAACTGCAATTCAACAGTTTCTTCAATTTCCTATTTCTGGACACTGCTATCAAATTACTAGCTATTATCCATGGGGTTTCCATAATACTCTGTTAATCTTCTCACAAGGGAAAAAGACTTTTTGGCTGATAGGGAAGCAAAGCTGCCAAACCCAGTCTAGGAGGAATTCTTGACTATATTTTTTTCATGTCATTTGCATTGACCATTAAATTTTCCACTCAAAAGTTGTCATCTTACAACAAGGTGTTGTCTTCAATACTTTTGTAATATCGTCATTCTATTTATAATGCCTACACTTTTTAGTACGATGTCCTATGAGTTTAGTGTTTCCAATATATTAGCCATTCTATTAGTAGGGAGTGTGTGGTGTGTGTTGAGGTGGGAGAAAAATAGAAAGCTGAAAAGCTTCAACCATGTAAACTACATGGCACAACAAAAATGAAAATGGATAATAGATAACAAAAGATCAAACAATAAATTGAACTCTCAAGCAACCATACTATTATAGTGCACAAAATTGTCTGAAATTAAAAAAACAAATCCATTTAACTTGATGTGCATTTAAATTTGTAAATAGTTATAATAAAACAACTTATACAATACCATGGGAACAAAACAAGAATTGGGTCATAACCCTGATACACATAACGAGTATAAAAAGAATAATAAAACATATTGTAGTTGTCAATTTGTGGACATCAACCACTCCACATTTGCCCTTATGTTAGTTTCTTTATATGTTTCCATGTATTCGTTCTCCTTGTTTTTGTGGCACAACATGATGTCCAGAGTCTACAACAGTAGTAGACTTAGTGCAGCATACACAGATTCCTTGCGTCGGTGCCCTTGTGTTGCGGTAAGGACAATGGATTGAAGGTGCAACAGAAAGTGTCTTGGAGGGGGTGAAACATAAGTAGAGAGTGGTAAAGGGACCATGCATGCCTCTAGCATGGATGCATCATCCTTGAATAATTTGCAGTTTTATTTATTTCTAGAATCAGGAATTGGTTTTCTTACATTAGCTTGGCATTCACAGATTTAGCTAAGGGTAGGTTAAGCACACGAGCTAGAGTTTTTTTCCAGATTTACAATAGGGCATGGATACTTAGGAGTGAGGTGATTACTTTCATGTATGCATTACCTCTCAATGGACATTTTATTCTATGAAATTTAGTCCTATATGGAGGGTGCACTATTATAGGTAGGGTTTTTGGAGAGAACTAGATAAGAACTTGGATAAATGCATTACCTCCTAGTGGACATTTTATTCTACAACATTTACTCTTGTATGGAGGGTGCAACTGCACTATTATAGCCAGGGTTATTATAGAGAACTAGATAAGAACTTGAATAAATGCATTACCTCCCAGTGGACATTTTATTCTACAAAATTTACTCTTGTAAGGAGGGTGCACTATTATAAGCAGGGTTATTGGAGAGATCTTTATTAGACTACAATAAATCTCTTCAACAATGATAAATGGGATGACTTCTAGGGCCACCAATGTAAGTAGTCTCACAATTTGTTCAGAAATCACTGATGTTTTTATATTAATCTCCTCACTGCTCCTTAGGTCTGCAAACTTTTTTATTCATGTTGTTGTAATCATGTCAGAACTTACACAGGTTTGTTTAGGATTAGGGAAAATCCCCATTGCTACTATTATGGTATGCTTAGAGACATAGTTTTATTGCATTCTTCAACTGTTATGACAATCAAGAGCAGTTTGAAGACATTCTAGAAACTGAGAGGTTAGAAGCTCACAAAGCAATAGGATCCTCATCAATTGCCCGTCCGGTTGCCCCGGCTCAAACTACTCTTCCCCCCATCTATTCAATTACTACCCCTAATTGGTGACCACAGCATTATATTATTAACTTTACCCTACTTTGCCTTCATTTATGTTTACCACTCCGTGCCTCCTCACCTTTGCTCTTTACCAACTGGGTTGACTCAACCAACTTAATTATTATACACCTGCTTCAGGCAGGGATGCTTAGTTAGTGGTTGCAGCACTATTTCTTTTCGGGCCGGGCTAACACCCCAGAGACTTGTGATTCATTTAGACAGCCGGCATTGCCAGGAGATGCTTTATTTGATAACATACAAAACCATACCATGACCTCTTTTCCTTTGACTCAAGGAAAGTCAAGTGTCTAGGCCTCATAAAAGACCTTATCATTAACCTCTCCCAGCTGCCCATGAGAAGTATGGTCATGGATATTGTCGTGGCTGATATCCCACCCAAGTTTGGTCTCCTCTTGTCACGAGCATGGATCAAAAGGCTCGGTGGTACCCTGCAGATGGACCTATCATATGCCACAATACCAGTGTTTGGGGGAGAACACAAAAGACTTTACAGAGAGAATCAGCTTGCCTACATCATCAGTGATGAAAAGAACCCTGTAAATCACCCCATCTATGCAGTAGATACAGATTTTGGGGCATGCATTCTACAGATTTATGACTGTCAGCCAGCTCCATTGCAGCTCACAAGGCCTACTTATAAGCAGTCTGAGGAAGAGAGCACTCCTGTCTGGACCATGTTCTTTGATGGTGCCAGTACAAGAGAATCAGCAGGTGCAGGTGTAGTTTTGATTTCCCCTTCCAAGGAAGCTGTCCATTTGTATTACAAACTTGATTTCAAAACCACTAACAATATAGCAGAGTATGAGGCACTGCTGTTGGGTTTGAAGGCAACCAAGGAAATGCAAATCCAAGCACTGCAGGTGTTCGGGGATGCAGATCTGATTGTGCAGCAAGTGAAAAGCACTTTCCAAGCAAAGCATATCAAGCTTAAGGCATGAGGTATGGGACCTCATAAATTCATTCCTTGCTTTTAATATTTCCTTTATTCCCAGAGCTATGAACCATCTAGCTGATTCCCTTGCTGTTTCTGCTAGCATGTTTCTTCCTCCTATGCCTCCTAGACTAAGCTATGAAGTTCAAGTCAAATATAGACCATCCCTACCCGACAATGTCAAGTATTGGAAAGTCTTTGAGGATGATGATGAACTTAGTAGATTCCTCCAGGTGGTAGATGAATTTGCTGATACCCATATTTACCAAGAAAATCTGAATGTAGAGGAATAAAAAAGGCCTAATTTGAAGGGGAAAATTGGTAACCATGACATTGTTCAGTTGTCCAATAACCATATACCCAGAGGTCTAGTGCCTCTTTATAAGCTTTTTTACCAAAACGATGTCCCCTACAAACCTGAGAAGAAGAAGGAAAATTATGCTAAGATAAGTTCCCTTTTTCAAGTCAACGAACCCCATATATAAAGGACGTATAGATGCGGTTCAACTTGGACTAAGGCTAAGACTAGGTACTACAGATAGACGGGCTAAAGCTAATACTTTTATATAGAGGCTATAGAACATGGACAAGTTAAACGTATGCATGGTCTCACGTAGAAGAGATGGAAGCTAGTACCAACCATGTTTGTTGTTGATTAGGACAAGTGAAACGACTATATGCAAGTAGAGACCAGGCAAGTCTCGAAACAAGGTAAGTAGATGCTCCCAATCCGGAATAATATGAACAACCCGGAATAAGCCCTGATCACTGGTCTGGAGCAGGGAGAGAACTCTGTGGAGGATCTCTGGTTGAACGGTTTCGAGTAGAACAACGTAGATATGCAAGTAAATAAGCTCTCACAACTAACTCTCCAATTGTTGAGTTCAGGTTAGTTAAGTGCACTTAACTAGTTGAACAACAACTGAGATATGCGTGTTACTTTTGATCTAACTAATTACATTATAAGTATAACATTGATATTGATGCATTATATATATGAATCATAGTTTAAAACCTGCATCTAACTCCATCTTAGATATTTAGTTCATATTGTTCAAGCTGAAGGGGTGAGCTTAGCTAGCTCACAATAACTCAGGAGGAGACGAGCCACTCCTAGGGCAAGGATATAACCTATGAAATAAGGTCAACACAAATCTATTCATCATCAGTTATACTTGCCTTTTCATTCTGTAACTACTTCGCAACTGGCCCCACTTAAAAAGCAGTATGGCTGGCTTATTTTCCGCGCTTTATCTTATAGAATCACTTCGGACTTTCCCCATTCACCCGCATTATATAAGAGCATTCCCACCCGCCAAAGAATAAGAATGGGGAACTAGAGCTTGCGCCTACGGCGTTGTCCCCATTTGCCTATGAAAAGAGGAAAAACTTAATTCCTAACAGGGAAAGGAAAGAATAATGAATATTATAGATTTCATAACATCATTAGAGGATGCGCAAGCAGGCGAGACCAAAAGGAGAGGAACGTAGTCGCTCGACCAACAAAGGTTTTTTATCGCTCACCCATAAGGGCGAGGAGGACGAGGTGGGAGCCCAACCTTTTATGGTAAGGAGGAAAGCAAGGGTGTGGGGTGAGGCAATATGGTTCAAATTATGTTAAAAGAAATAAGGAGGAACCCCATTGGGTATAAAGGTATCAAGGTATCACGCACGGAAGTCCAACAGAGCTTGCAAAAGCGAACCACACTGAATGAGCTACAGCTTGGTAGAAAAATGGAAGCAGTACTAAGATCCACCTATTTCCTTTGTGGCAGTGGAACGGTCGGCTATTTGCTTATCAAAACCTCCGTTTCATATTGGCGGTTGTCAGTCTATGGACAGAGAAAAGAGCCTAAATAACTGGTGATTCTCCGTTATCTGGAAGTGAGGAACAAAGGATAATAAATAGGTGGCTAAGGGAAAGCAGAAACTGCGATTTGACTATAGCTGTGTTGATCAATCCCATTGCTTTGGAAACTTCCACGAGTTCCCTCCCCCTTAAGGTGGTTTTTACTGCTTTGGAACTCACTCTAGTAAAACAGCAGGGCCTTTAGGCACTCGACCAATAGGGAGAGGGTCTCCTTTCTTCTTTCTTAAGGGGGAGGGTAGGCTTTCTGCAGCTTCTAGATAAGTTTTCCCTCTTTTTTCGGGTCCTCTTCAGGCAGGGGTAGACGAAAGAAGGAAGGGGTTGCGTGCCACGACCAAGTGCTTCCTTTCCTACCAATACCCAGGGGATATAGATTACCTATTTTATTGAGGTTGGGTTGAAGTATGTCAAATTTGGAATACCGTGACAAATAACCGGTCACCCAGAATAATACGAGTATGAAAGGAAAAGCAGCCATATCTGTGTGTGTGGGTTATCCCATAAGTTGAGGCATGAAATACGGATCAATGGCCGATCTGCCCCAAGCAATCGGTCGAGCACTTAGTTCGGTCGGGCTACACTTACTTTTGGTATAGCCTCTCGGGCACTTACTCTACGGACGGATGGATAAGGTCGAGGCTCAAAGTCAGGGCTAGTCGTTCATCGGTAAGCCTTTGTAAGGCTAAAAGGATTATTGGAGTGACGACGTTAGAATATGAATTTCGGTCAGCTTAAGGTCTTCAGTCAAAGTGCCTGTCTTCGATCAAGTACCTGTCTTATCGTGAAAGACCGGTATCGTTCCCATCCATCTTAACGGGGGGGTAATAGCCGTTAGCTAAGTGTTATGTTCTCCCGTCTATCTCCTTGAAAGAAGGTCATTTCTCGTAGTTGTTATCCCAATGTAATGATCCCTATGCAGTTCAATCTTGCTTTATTTTGACAAGAATGGAGACTGACAGAAAGTATCTTTCTTTTTAAAAGGTGGTAACTTTACCTTTATCATTAGTATCTCCTAAGACCAATTGTAAAGCATTTGTTGTTTTTTGGTTTTTTATAATCCTCCATGCGGCTAACATAGGGGGATATTCCCCACATAGTTAGAATACCTTTCCGTCTTAGCAGTTACACACTAGCCGGAGACTATTAGCCGTATATAGGTGACTATTGGGAATAATCCTTTTTAGGAGGCATGGGACTAAAGAGGTTCTTCGCTGGTAGCTCTGAAAAGTAAGGCAGGGGAATAGTGAGAAATCTAATTTCTTCTGAACTACTGCTATTGATGATTTAACAGACATAAGCAAAGTCAGTGCCCGATGCTCGGGAGACCGTCATAGTCAATGACTAGCATCTCTATGTGTAGCATCTCTACGTTTCACTTTTCCATTTTAATAAGTGGTTGTTGAATTTGCCTTTAGCCACTAGTCGAGTGATCCAGGTGTGGTAGATGCCAATATTCCTTCCATGCCAAGTGGAAATGCCAGGCTTCATGCACTCAATAAGAGTCATTCATAGAATCAATATGCCAGGAATCTATGCTGCTACAGGGAGGGGAATAATAAGCCAATGGGACTTAATCCAATTCACCAATGAGGAATCAACAATTTGAAATAGAATACATCCCAGGGCCCAGGCAATTTGCCTTAGTAACCCACTTCTTTATTTATGAGTCCGAGGAATCATCCATCATACTCATGCGGGGAATTAAATTTTATTTTATTTCACGGAGCTCCAGAGGGATAGCAGCTTCTAGAAACTGAGAGGTTAGAAGCTCACAAAGCAATTCAACTCTATAATAACTCCATAGTATTTGAAACTTCAACATCCATGCTGGAAAAATATATTCAAGTCTAGAAAAATGTTGAAAAATAATGCGCTAAGGTGATTGTGTCATGTGCCCTCTTACTATGTATGCGATTCCTTTTTTCATAGGTTGAGGTTATTTATAATTGTTGATAGACATGCTTGAGTACTAAAAGAATATAGCAGTTGATCAAAGCAAGTCTCTGCACCTAAAGATGGACAGTAACAAAGGTAAAAGCATTATGTGTCAAAAATACAAGCAGGTTGTATAAGCATTCCTGAGCAACGTCTGAGAATAAGAACTTGAGCAAGACAGTGTGACAAATTTGCGAGTAGCTGGGTGATGGAAAAATTTCAAAGTACTGCATAAACATGTCAAGGACTTTATGAGTGTAGAGTAGTTGAAGACAAGAAGAGAACATTGAAGACATAAGATAATTGTGTCCCAAAGCATCAGGAAGTGAATGACGACCTTCTAATATGAAATTCTTGAAGACTGTCATTGAATGACTGAAAGCAGAATTCTCTAAAGACCTGACTTGGTTAAAGTACTTTACATGACAGTATGTTTGACATTGACAACAAGCTACTGTAGCAAGAATTGACTGTTATTTCACTCATGGATTAAAAGAATTCAAGGAAGCATTTGGAGTATTACAGAATTTGTGAAGATTTAAGTTACAAAACTTATGAAGTATTTGTTGCAGACCTTTATTTGAGGAGCAGATAGAATGACAGATGAAGAGGAATAACAATCTCAGGGGGAGCTATACCACTTACCAAACTGAGTTATAGGGGGAGGTGATTCAAGCAAATAGAAGTTGAATGGAACAGGTCCGAGGATCTTATGCAGAGGTCTTGTTAACTCCTTGTGGATATCCCATGACAGTCATAGGAGTATTTTGTGCATCTAGCATAAAGACAGATTGGCAGCAGCAACTTGGTTGATGGCATAAGAGTATGCAGGGGCAGACTCAAGACAAGTCTGAAGATCGCTTGATTGCACCATTCCATTAAAAAGATAAGCCCTGTCCAAGGGGGAGCAAATCTCTCAATCAGTTAAGAATAGAAGTTTGTGAGGTAGGTGCAGAGTCAATGGAATCTAGTGAGGACAAGGTTGTAGAATCTAAAAGAGGATGAGGATGAAGACAGAGGAAATAATGGAGTTTCTATTCAAAAGATGAAGACAGAGGAAATAATGGAGGTTCATGTCCACCTAGAACAAGCCAGACATCATCAGAGTTGATGCAACCCTGCTAATACCATGCTCTAATGCAACAAATGATTGAGGTAAATTATATCATTATGTCGCTGGCCATGGAGCAATTCTCACAACCGTCTATTCTTTAGAGGGGTCGGTAGGGTGGAAGACTTGCTGGAGTACGCTCGTTATTGCATATGGCTCGTCTCTGTAGAAATCATGGTCGCCTACCTTCTCATATTATTTCAGGAATTTAATCCCATGAGAGGCGAACGACGACTCTGTGATTCCCAAATGGATGTGGATTGCACATAGTAATGCATTCACTGTCGTGTTAAGTGCATTGTCTACATGCCTCCTCTTATCTTGAGGTGCTGTGCGTTTCCCTCGCAACCATATGCGTTGAAATTAGAATGTCTTATAAATGCTTTTCAGGGTTGAATTTTGATCTTTGTGAAATTCTTAAGTGATTCTAATTGGATAGATTACACACCGGAATCTAACTAACTGGCACAGTCATGTTCTTGCCTATCACTATATGCAGAGATTTGATTAAACAACTCACAGTTCTATTAAATTGCTTTGCGATTTGTATCAAATTGCCGTATTAGGAATACATTTTAATAGAAGGGTAAAAAAAATTACTAATCGTTATATGCATGGCAGTTTTAGAAACAAAACCGTAAAAAAAAATTACACTGATGGGTACCTGTCAAATTTAACCTCTGCTCCCGGGCGTTCCAAATCCAGTAAGGCTTGGCCCTTGGACGAATGCTAACTGTGCCCTTGGAGATTGAAGGGTAATTTTTACCATTCAATTTAATCGATGACATACTCTTTCTATGCAGGCGAGTCTTTCTTTAATTGACGGCTTCCTCTTTCTCTGCATGCGATTAACGACTTACTCTTCCTTTCGGTGGCTTTCACTCCTGAAATTTTCGGCGGCTGTCAAACTAATAGGTCTGTGCTTCGTGAGCAGTGGCTGGAGGTCTCGTCTCCCTTCATGGGCAGCGGCGGGAATCTATATTACGCAGCGAATGCTAACTCAATGGTTTGGCTCTCACAAAAGCGTTGACGCCTGTCTCAACAATTATCATCGATTCGACTTCCACAAAGTTCCGATACGCCCTGATTCTTCACACAATTCTTCCACGAGTTTGGAGATCTTCGACGTCCCACTTCATGGGTTATCTTCACGAGCGGGTTTTTCTTTTCTTTAGCGAACAGATACACAGTGAGAACAAACTTTGTCTCGAATTTCAATGCACAGTGACTGGCTGATCTGTTTGGGAGGCCCGATTCAGCGTGACTTTACCTTCTCTACGGGACTTGACGAGCTCTTCTTTTTGTAAATGACAGCTCGACTTCGCTTCCTGAGTAGACTTCCACGAGAGCGTACATAGACTTCAGCTCTGCTACTCAAATCATCCAGCCGCAATTAGTTCAATCCTGGTCGACAACAACATTAAGTGCTACGATCTTCCAGCTAACCTCCTGGATCACAGTCGGTTCATTCCTAGCATGGTCAATGCTAATATTGTTCTCCTTCATAGATTGCATATGAACAGACAAGTGGATACCGGACCCATTCACAGCTTCAGCGTGAACATCAATGGGAGTCATCTGGGCGACCGAGCGTGGGTTCAAGGCCCTGGCAACCTAAACGTTCGATGATTTCGCCCTTTCCCGAGCAATTTTAGAAACATGATTTGAACAATACGAATTCGGGATTTTTTTTAAAAAATTCTGGATTCCAGTCAAAACTAGAAAAATTCGGAAGGCATTTTCGTGGTCGAACAGTGGATTGTGGAATGATCTGACTCGGTCGCCCTGAATCAAAGCGGCTTCCACCCACGGTAACCTGCTACCACGTTTCTAAATAGCTCTCTACCTAATCGATTAGCTCAAGTTCTTGCTGCTCACATTAGAAATACAACAGCGCAAATTGTTCGACCTGAGCAAACTGGGTTTCGGCCGTTCCATTTTTGGGCGATGTCGTCATTGCTGGGAAAGTCTTGAATGGAAAGACGATCTACCTCGAGAGTTTCTTTTGCTTTCTTATTATAAAATTGAGTGGGATTTCTTTATTTACATGTTGTCTTTGGTTTGGTTGGTAATCTTCTGCTAGCGCAACCACGAAAGCCTTGTCAGATGACCGTTAGAGCTTGTGAGGCTGGGTGTCACATCACCCTTAGATAAGGTTGTTAGGCTGACACAGATCACCCTTAGATAAGGTTGTTAGGCTGAGTGTTAGATTATTTAAATTTTGTCTCATCTTAACCGTATCAAGTTAAGGTTGTTAAGGTTGTTACAATAAAGATATTTTAAATTCAAATTCCGTGATTTCTGAAAATCTAATTAATTATTTAATTATTTTATTTAAATAAAGATATTTTAAATTCAAATTCCATGATTCCACACAATGTACATTTTTTATATAAATTTTATTTTACATTTAAGTTATAATTAAAATCTATTAAATTTTAAAATGTTGCAACTTTTGAAGTTTTGATAGAGCTTAAAATATTAAATTTTAAAATGTTGCAACTTTTGAAGTTTTGATAGAGCTTAAAATATTAAATTTTAAAATGTTGCAACTTTTGAAGTTTTGATAGAGCTTAAAATAGTAAACCTTAGAATGAAATTTCAATTGTACTTAAATGTAATTTAAAATTTAAAATTTTCACCATTTCAATTCAGAATATTTCAAATTTATACAAATCAATAAATATCAAATTTAAAAGATTCACAAATTTATCATTTCAATTCAAAAAGATAATTAAGATTTTATGCTTTTACCAATGCACCATTTCTTCATTACGTTATATTTCGGAAATTAAATGTAATTCAAATTAGATAAACATCTAACTTTGAATTAGTTAAATTGCCATATTTTCATTTCAATATTGTAGGTACTCTATGTCAAAATAAAATAAAATAAAAATAGTGTGTTTTAATATATATATATATATATATATTATAGAATGAGATTCAATTTGATTTTATGCATTTGAAATTATCTTTGTAAGTGGTATTGTCATATATTTGCAAATTAATTTGTTTTTACTTCACAATAAAATTATATAAATTAGTTGACTTTATTTCAAATAAACAAAATTTAAAATGTTTAAAAATAAGATTTATGTATGGTATATTCATTTATTTTATTTTATTTCAAGGGGCAGGGGACCTGGGTGTTACCGATTCACCTCTTTAACAAAAAAAAATAAAATTATTTTATTTCAAAAAGAATTATTACATTATTTAAATTGGTTTTTTAAATGGTTTCAAATCAATTGTTTTCATTTCAAAATGAATTATCATATGGTTTTGTTTTCAATTAAATTGTGCAATTTATGGTTTTTAATCAAATTAAGATTTAATCATACTTTAATAGTATTTTTATATACAATTCTAATTGATATAAGTACATTGTACACTTCATAATTTGTCCATTTCAAATAAGTAAAAAAATAAAAATATTAGATCTTAAATTTAGAAAACTATGTTTTATAATGGGATTATTTATATAATTAATTAAATTGTTAGATTTGCCATTTTGAAAAAAAATGAGATTTAAAATACTTAAAGTATTATTATTGTCATTTCAATTTTAAAATTTTATTTCAAATTAAATTTCATGTTAACATTTTAAATTAACACTTTAAAATAAAATAACATACTTAAATTATCTCAATTTAAAGTAAAATGAAAAATATTTAAGATAATTATTTTTATTGTTATTTTAATTATAAAACGTTATTTTGAGTATGATCTAATGTTGTCATCAAAATAAGTATAGTCAACCATAGTTCACATGGTTAACAATAATCATCCATAGTCATCCATACTAAATCATAGCTATGTTTTGTCCATGAAATAGTGAATCACTATGAAACATTGTTCAAACATGACCAACCAAACTCAATCAAAGTCTGCCATGGTCCAACATAGTTAACATCATAATTAACTATAGCAAATCATAGTTAACCATAATCAAACATCATCAACCATGGTCGAATGCGGTGAACAATAATCAAACACGGTTAAGCATTATCAACCATAAATCCATGGTTAGCCATATTCAATCTGCATATTAAAACAATGGTCAACCATAATCAACTATGGTTAGCAACAGTTATTTGAATGTCAATCATAATCAAGTGTAGTCAAGGAAAGCCAAACATAGTAAACCAAAGTTAAACGTACCAAAGTTCACCAAAATTGAACATGGCCAATCCTCGTCAATAATAGATAAACATAGTCCAACATGGGAAACCTTAGTTAAACATCGACAACCATGGCCAATCAAAGTCAACAATAATCAACCATGGTCGACCATTATTAAGCATGGTAAACCATAGTCAACTATAGTAAAAAAAAATGGTTAATTGTATAGTAAATCATGTACTAAGCATGGTCAAGCAAGTTCAATTGAATTTCAACTATAGTCTAACATCGTTCACTACAATTGACCATTGTTGGTCATTGTTAATTGTGGTTATCCACAATCAACCATAGTCAAACATATTCAAGCAACGTTGACCAAAACCAAAGATGGTAAACCGTGGTTGATTGAAGCCAATCATAATCAACCATGGCCAGCCAAATTAAACATAATCAAACATGATTAGGCATAATAGACAATAGTCAAACCTAGTGAACCATGGAATTATAAGTGGTTGATATACGTCTATCAATGCCATTAGTTAAAAATTTCGAAAATTGCATTGTTCCACATATGCCAACCATACTAAATATGTAGTTGGTTATAAATAAGAAATATTGAAATATATGTATTTTTTAAATAAAAATTAACATGTAGCGCTTCTCACTTACAATGTTTTTATTAAACTCTCAAAAGTCGAACATGAATCCATAGCCTTCATACGAAGATCTTATCCATTACCTCCCATACTACCAATCCTCTTCGACATCATTTTTTTCCTTTTTCGATATGTTTTTTGTCCATCTGTCTGGTTTCTCTAAGGATTCTTTCTTTCTTGTTTATTTCATATGGCCGTTCACGAGCATATTCAACATCGGTGCGAATAGTTGCAGATCTGTCCTTGACTTAGCCTAACTCAATCAATGATTCGTATTCAGCGTTGAAGGCAATTATTAGGGCGATTATTGGAACTAAACTTGATTGGATTTATATTTCGACACTGACCAATTCCATGTTTCATACAAATGAAGTATCCTAACACGGAACAGACCCAAATCCCACCATAGCTAACAACCACATGATTTGAAAATGACCGGAAGAAATCCGATTTGAGCCATGAATACCCATCTCTTCAACATCAATACATTCAACACTCTTTAAACAAATAAAATGTGGGAGAGGTACAAGAGGGCGGGGAGGATTTATGGCATTCCCCTTGAACCACTCCAAAGGACATTTTTCATATCTACGCCAATCCATACCATGCAAACACTTTTGTTGCTCTATGATTAGGGGACCAATAATAATTTCGGACCACCCCCATTTTTTTATTAAGACCTCATTTTCAAATAAAACTCCAACATTTCTTAAGATGAAATGGATAATCATCATTAGCACCATTGTTATTAGCAATAGCTTTTTAGAAAAAGTGAAGTATCTATTTAAAACATAATTTTACATTCTTAATAAATTTGTTAAATCATGATTCTAGATATGAAGACATATTTACAATTTAATTTTGTATTTTATAAATTTTGAAAATATCAAGAAAAATTAATTTCAAAACCATTAATTTATAATTATACATCTATCATGTAGAGAAAAATCACCATAAAGAAAAAGTAAATAATTTTAAAAATAAAATAAAGATTCTATTGATAAAATTAAAATAAAAACAATAGAAAGAGTTAAAATATATATTTAATAAAGAAAAATATCAATCAAAATATAAAAGTAAAAATAAAATAGAAATAAATAAATACATTTAACAAGTGGAATTTGAAAAACAATGAAATTAAATTAACTCATAAATGATACCCAACAAAAATTCCTTGCAACAATAATAAAAACAATCTTGAAAAAAAAGTACATAATTGGCGTAGCTCAAGGTTGTAACATATATTTCATTACACTTGGAAAAAATGTATTACAAGGACTTCATCCACATTGCGTTTTTTGTAAATCTCTAAATATATATTCTATTCAATCTAGAAAAATCAACTCAAAGAACTATTCCATAAAATTTGGAAGAGTTAATCTAGTGAATTATTTCCTCAATTAATGTTTTTTAATTAGTTCAAGTAAAACTTTAGTATCCATGAATTCAAAAGGAAATATTAAATCTCAATTAGAACTAGATGGGTAGGACATAAATCATGATGAATCTATGAATATCACTAATTTTCTAAATGTTAAGATCTTTAAGACATTGAAATATATTATATAGGAATAATCCAATGAAGTTGCACACGTAATTACATATTATAACACTGCAAAACGTTCTTTATCTATATTTGAGGTGATCGAAGTAGTAGAAAGATTTATACAATCAAATTATGTTATATACAAAAATAAGATAGCACAAATGGGAGGTAAAACATGAGGACTTCATCAGCAATAAGTTATTTGTAAATCACCATATCAAGTTAAGATAAAATAACATAAAAATACTTTTAGTAATGTCTTGAAACCAACTAGTGACCATGAAGATGTAAAACATGGGACTGCTAAGTACAACAGTATTAATACACAATAGGAGTGTGAATGCAGCTATTATAGGAAATCAATCGGAGCTAAAGTCATATTAGTAATAATGTTTGATAACCAAGTATGATATTATAGTTGGAGATGATAGACCAAACTCAACGTTTGAATCTGATGCATAACGACTCCAAGTTCCCCCTTTCCCACAACCTCAAGGTGTGGTGTTGATGATCAAACAATGGTGTTGTGAGGATCTCATAAGTGGAGGGAGGGTGCCTCATTTGCATTGGCTAAATTGAAAAAAGTCTACTAAAAGCTTAGTAATATGTTTTTTGTGTTAAATTTCCTACCTCATAGTGCCTTAAATAGGAAGCACGAGGGAGGAAGTGATCATTTCAATAGTGGTGGAGGTGGTCTAAGAAAGAAATATATGAGCCTATCTCTTAAATCTCTCGTGTATATTAATGCCAGGCATTGTTACTTTGGGTATTTAAAGAAGGTTGGGTTCCATTAATCTATCTCCACTCAAGCCAAGTTCATCAACTAAGAGTATTCAAATGAAGATTCAAGTCAATCCATTATGATGGGCAATGTCACAAACTGAAATAAACAAGTGGCTTCTAAGAGCCAACTAACACGGACAAGTGAACATTGGAGGCAACTAGGTCTTCAAAGAGCGGTACATAAGGAAGCATGGGACTATCAATCTCTCATTGTCAACATTGTTGATTTTGCAAAACTAATAACTTGATGTAATAGTTCCAACCAACCATAGAAAAAAACATGTTTGAGCATTACTTTCACCAATAGGAGAAAATGATTATGAATTTCAAATGTATTGGATAAAAGATAGATGTTGAAACACATTTTTCATGAACTTTAGTTGAACTTTGTATATGTCCCCATGTTCTTTGATTATTAATGATTTAAAGTAACTACAAATAAGCTATCAATTAAGATATTGATATTCAAGATTAAGTGTGTATTAAAAGTCATTCATCTATGACATGTGATTCTCCCATCTCATGACTAATCCAGGGAACTATTTACTCAATTAGAAATTTTGTATTACTTCTAGTAGAACTTTAGTATTCAACCATTCAAAAGAAAATATTGTCTCAATTAGAATTAGATGGGTAGGCCATAAATAATTATGCGTGTATGAATATCCTTAATTTGTTAAACGTTAAGAATGGTGAGATAATGAGATATATTATATAGGAATAATCCAATGAAACTGCAAACATATTAATTTCATGCTATGTTGCAAGTGGTTCTCTATCTAATATATTCAAGGCAAGCAAGAGTTTGAAGTCATTCATCCATGACCCATCTCCCAAATTTAGAATGAATAATCGACTTAACACTCATTATCAAGAAATTCTAAGATTTTTTTAGAAAAAAAGGCATCATACTAGAATTCAATCTAGAAAAATCAACTCAAAGAACTATTCCATAAAATTTGGAAGAGTTAATCTAGTGAATTATTTCCTCAATTAATGTTTTTTAATTAGTTCAAGTAAAACTTTAGTATCCATGAATTCAAAAGGAAATATTAAATCTCAATTAGAACTAGATGGGTAGGACATAAATCATGATGAATCTATGAATATCACTAATTTTCTAAATGTTAAGATCTTTAAGACATTGAAATATATTATATAGGAATAATCCAATGAAGTTGCACACGTAATTACATATTATAACACTGCAAAACGTTCTTTATCTATATTTGAGGTGATCGAAGTAGTAGAAAGATTTATACAATCAAATTATGTTATATACAAAAATAAGATAGCACAAATGGGAGGTAAAACATGAGGACTTCATCAGCAATAAGTTATTTGTAAATCACCATATCAAGTTAAGATAAAATAACATAAAAATACTTTTAGTAATGTCTTGAAACCAACTAGTGACCATGAAGATGTAAAACATGGGACTGCTAAGTACAACAGTATTAATACACAATAGGAGTGTGAATGCAGCTATTATAGGAAATCAATCGGAGCTAAAGTCATATTAGTAATAATGTTTGATAACCAAGTATGATATTATAGTTGGAGATGATAGACCAAACTCAACGTTTGAATCTGATGCATAACGACTCCAAGTTCCCCCTTTCCCACAACCTCAAGGTGTGGTGTTGATGATCAAACAATGGTGTTGTGAGGATCTCATAAGTGGAGGGAGGGTGCCTCATTTGCATTGGCTAAATTGAAAAAAGTCTACTAAAAGCTTAGTAATATGTTTTTTGTGTTAAATTTCCTACCTCATAGTGCCTTAAATAGGAAGCACGAGGGAGGAAGTGATCATTTCAATAGTGGTGGAGGTGGTCTAAGAAAGAAATATATGAGCCTATCTCTTAAATCTCTCGTGTATATTAATGCCAGGCATTGTTACTTTGGGTATTTAAAGAAGGTTGGGTTCCATTAATCTATCTCCACTCAAGCCAAGTTCATCAACTAAGAGTATTCAAATGAAGATTCAAGTCAATCCATTATGATGGGCAATGTCACAAACTGAAATAAACAAGTGGCTTCTAAGAGCCAACTAACACGGACAAGTGAACATTGGAGGCAACTAGGTCTTCAAAGAGCGGTACATAAGGAAGCATGGGACTATCAATCTCTCATTGTCAACATTGTTGATTTTGCAAAACTAATAACTTGATGTAATAGTTCCAACCAACCATAGAAAAAAACATGTTTGAGCATTACTTTCACCAATAGGAGAAAATGATTATGAATTTCAAATGTATTGGATAAAAGATAGATGTTGAAACACATTTTTCATGAACTTTAGTTGAACTTTGTATATGTCCCCATGTTCTTTGATTATTAATGATTTAAAGTAACTACAAATAAGCTATCAATTAAGATATTGATATTCAAGATTAAGTGTGTATTAAAAGTCATTCATCTATGACATGTGATTCTCCCATCTCATGACTAATCCAGGGAACTATTTACTCAATTAGAAATTTTGTATTACTTCTAGTAGAACTTTAGTATTCAACCATTCAAAAGAAAATATTGTCTCAATTAGAATTAGATGGGTAGGCCATAAATAATTATGCGTGTATGAATATCCTTAATTTGTTAAACGTTAAGAATGGTGAGATAATGAGATATATTATATAGGAATAATCCAATGAAACTGCAAACATATTAATTTCATGCTATGTTGCAAGTGGTTCTCTATCTAATATATTCAAGGCAAGCAAGAGTTTGAAGTCATTCATCCATGACCCATCTCCCAAATTTAGAATGAATAATCGACTTAACACTCATTATCAAGAAATTCTAAGATTTTTTTAGAAAAAAAGGCATCATACTAGAATTCAATCTAGAAAAATCAACTCAAAGAACTATTCCATAAAATTTGGAAGAGTTAATCTAGTGAATTATTTCCTCAATTAATGTTTTTTAATTAGTTCAAGTAAAACTTTAGTATCCATGCATTCAAAAGGAAATATTAAATCTCAATTAGAACTAGATGGGTAGGACATAAATCATGATGAATCTATGAATATCACTAATTTTCTAAATGTTAAGATCTTTAAGACATTGAAATATATTATATAGGAATAATCCAATGAAGTTGCACACGTAATTACATATTATAACACTGCAAAACGTTCTTTATCTATATTTGAGGTGATCGAAGTAGTAGAAAGATTTATACAATCAAATTATGTTATATACAAAAATAAGATAGCACAAATGGAAGGTAAAACATGAGGACTTCATCAGCAATAAGTTATTTGTAAATCACCATATCAAGTTAAGATAAAATAACATAAAAATACTTTTAGTAATGTCTTGAAACCAACTAGTGACCATGAAGATGTAAAACATGGGACTGCTAAGTACAACAGTATTAATACACAATAGGAGTGTGAATGCAGCTATTATAGGAAATCAATCGGAGCTAAAGTCATATTAGTAATAATGTTTGATAACCAAGTATGATATTATAGTTGGAGATGATAGACCAAACTCAACGTTTGAATCTGATGCATAACGACTCCAAGTTCCCCCTTTCCCACAACCTCAAGGTGTGGTGTTGATGATCAAACAATGGTGTTGTGAGGATCTCATAAGTGGAGGGAGGGTGCCTCATTTGCATTGGCTAAATTGAAAAAAGTCTACTAAAAGCTTAGTAATATGTTTTTTGTGTTAAATTTCCTACCTCATAGTGCCTTAAATAGGAAGCACGAGGGAGGAAGTGATCATTTCAATAGTGGTGGAGGTGGTCTAAGAAAGAAATATATGAGCCTATCTCTTAAATCTCTCGTGTATATTAATGCCAGGCATTGTTACTTTGGGTATTTAAAGAAGGTTGGGTTCCATTAATCTATCTCCACTCAAGCCAAGTTCATCAACTAAGAGTATTCAAATGAAGATTCAAGTCAATCCATTATGATGGGCAATGTCACAAACTGAAATAAACAAGTGGCTTCTAAGAGCCAACTAACACGGACAAGTGAACATTGGAGGCAACTAGGTCTTCAAAGAGCGGTACATAAGGAAGCATGGGACTATCAATCTCTCATTGTCAACATTGTTGATTTTGCAAAACTAATAACTTGATGTAATAGTTCCAACCAACCATAGAAAAAAACATGTTTGAGCATTACTTTCACCAATAGGAGAAAATGATTATGAATTTCAAATGTATTGGATAAAAGATAGATGTTGAAACACATTTTTCATGAACTTTAGTTGAACTTTGTATATGTCCCCATGTTCTTTGATTATTAATGATTTAAAGTAACTACAAATAAGCTATCAATTAAGATATTGATATTCAAGATTAAGTGTGTATTAAAAGTCATTCATCTATGACATGTGATTCTCCCATCTCATGACTAATCCAGGGAACTATTTACTCAATTAGAAATTTTGTATTACTTCTAGTAGAACTTTAGTATTCAACCATTCAAAAGAAAATATTGTCTCAATTAGAATTAGATGGGTAGGCCATAAATAATTATGCGTGTATGAATATCCTTAATTTGTTAAACGTTAAGAATGGTGAGATAATGAGATATATTATATAGAAATAATCCAATGAAATTGCAAACATATTAATTTCATGCTATGTTGCAAGTGGTTCTCTATCTAATATATTCAAGGCAAGCAAGAGTTTGAAGTCATTCATCCATGACCCATCTCCCAAATTTAGAATGAATAATCGACTTAACACTCATTATCAAGAAATTCTAAGATTTTTTTAGAAAAAAAGGCATCATACTAGAATTCAATCTAGAAAAATCAACTCAAAGAACTATTCCATAAAATTTGGAAGAGTTAATCTAGTGAATTATTTCCTCAATTAATGTTTTTTAATTAGTTCAAGTAAAACTTTAGTATCCATGCATTCAAAAGGAAATATTAAATCTCAATTAGAACTAGATGGGTAGGACATAAATCATGATGAATCTATGAATATCACTAATTTTCTAAATGTTAAGATCTTTAAGACATTGAAATATATTATATAGGAATAATCCAATGAAGTTGCACACGTAATTACATATTATAACACTGCAAAACGTTCTTTATCTATATTTGAGGTGATCGAAGTAGTAGAAAGATTTATACAATCAAATTATGTTATATACAAAAATAAGATAGCACAAATGGAAGGTAAAACATGAGGACTTCATCAGCAATAAGTTATTTGTAAATCACCATATCAAGTTAAGATAAAATAACATAAAAATACTTTTAGTAATGTCTTGAAACCAACTAGTGACCATGAAGATGTAAAACATGGGACTGCTAAGTACAACAGTATTAATACACAATAGGAGTGTGAATGCAGCTATTATAGGAAATCAATCGGAGCTAAAGTCATATTAGTAATAATGTTTGATAACCAAGTATGATATTATAGTTGGAGATGATAGACCAAACTCAACGTTTGAATCTGATGCATAACGACTCCAAGTTCCCCCTTTCCCACAACCTCAAGGTGTGGTGTTGATGATCAAACAATGGTGTTGTGAGGATCTCATAAGTGGAGGGAGGGTGCCTCATTTGCATTGGCTAAATTGAAAAAAGTCTACTAAAAGCTTAGTAATATGTTTTTTGTGTTAAATTTCCTACCTCATAGTGCCTTAAATAGGAAGCACTAGGGAGGAAGTGATCATTTCAATAGTGGTGGAGGTGGTCTAAGAAAGAAATATATGAGCCTATCTCTTAAATCTCTCGTGTATATTAATGCCAGGCATTGTTACTTTGGGTATTTAAAGAAGGTTGGGTTCCATTAATCTATCTCCACTCAAGCCAAGTTCATCAACTAAGAGTATTCAAATGAAGATTCAAGTCAATCCATTATGATGGGCAATGTCACAAACTGAAATAAACAAGTGGCTTCTAAGAGCCAACTAACACGGGACAAGTGAACATTGGAGGCAACTAGGTCTTCAAAGAGCGGTACATAAGGAAGCATGGGACTATCAATCTCTCATTGTCAACATTGTTGATTTTGCAAAACTAATAACTTGATGTAATAGTTCCAACCAACCATAGAAAAAAACATGTTTGAGCATTACTTTCACCAATAGGAGAAAATGATTATGAATTTCAAATGTATTGGATAAAAGATAGATGTTGAAACACATTTTTCATGAACTTTAGTTGAACTTTGTATATGTCCCCATGTTCTTTGATTATTAATGATTTAAAGTAACTACAAATAAGCTATCAATTAAGATATTGATATTCAAGATTAAGTGTGTATTAAAAGTCATTCATCTATGACATGTGATTCTCCCATCTCATGACTAATCCAGGGAACTATTTACTCAATTAGAAATTTTGTATTACTTCTAGTAGAACTTTAGTATTCAACCATTCAAAAGAAAATATTGTCTCAATTAGAATTAGATGGGTAGGCCATAAATAATTATGCGTGTATGAATATCCTTAATTTGTTAAACGTTAAGAATGGTGAGATAATGAGATATATTATATAGAAATAATCCAATGAAACTGCAAACATATTAATTTCATGCTATGTTGCAAGTGGTTCTCTATCTAATATATTCAAGGCAAGCAAGAGTTTGAAGTCATTCATCCATGACCCATCTCCCAAATTTAGAATGAAAAATCGACTTAACACTCATTATCAAGAAATTCTAAGATTTTTTTAGAAAAAAAGGCATCATACTAGAATTCAATCTAGAAAAATCAACTCAAAGAACTATTCCATAAAATTTGGAAGAGTTAATCTAGTGAATTATTTCCTCAATTAATGTTTTTTAATTAGTTCAAGTAAAACTTTAGTATCCATGCATTCAAAAGGAAATATTAAATCTCAATTAGAACTAGATGGGTAGGACATAAATCATGATGAATCTATGAATATCACTAATTTTCTAAATGTTAAGATCTTTAAGACATTGAAATATATTATATAGGAATAATCCAATGAAGTTGCACACGTAATTACATATTATAACACTGCAAAACGTTCTTTATCTATATTTGAGGTGATCGAAGTAGTAGAAAGATTTATACAATCAAATTATGTTATATACAAAAATAAGATAGCACAAATGGAAGGTAAAACATGAGGACTTCATCAACAATAAGTTATTTGTAAATCACCATATCAAGTTAAGATAAAATAACATAAAAATACTTTTAGTAATGTCTTGAAACCAACTAGTGACCATGAAGATGTAAAACATGGGACTGCTAAGTACAACAGTATTAATACACAATAGGAGTGTGAATGCAGCTATTATAGGAAATCAATCGGAGCTAAAGTCATATTAGTAATAATGTTTGATAACCAAGTATGATATTATAGTTGGAGATGATAGACCAAACTCAACGTTTGAATCTGATGCATAACGACTCCAAGTTCCCCCTTTCCCACAACCTCAAGGTGTGGTGTTGATGATCAAACAATGGTGTTGTGAGGATCTCATAAGTGGAGGGAGGGTGCCTCATTTGCATTGGCTAAATTGAAAAAAGTCTACTAAAAGCTTAGTAATATGTTTTTTGTGTTAAATTTCCTACCTCATAGTGCCTTAAATAGGAAGCACGAGGGAGGAAGTGATCATTTCAATAGTGGTGGAGGTGGTCTAAGAAAGAAATATATGAGCCTATCTCTTAAATCTCTCGTGTATATTAATGCCAGGCATTGTTACTTTGGGTATTTAAAGAAGGTTGGGTTCCATTAATCTATCTCCACTCAAGCCAAGTTCATCAACTAAGAGTATTCAAATGAAGATTCAAGTCAATCCATTATGATGGGCAATGTCACAAACTGAAATAAACAAGTGGCTTCTAAGAGCCAACTAACACAGTACAAGTGAACATTGGAGGCAACTAGGTCTTCAAAGAGCGGTACATAAGGAAGCATGGGACTATCAATCTCTCATTGTCAACATTGTTGATTTTGCAAAACTAATAACTTGATGTAATAGTTCCAACCAACCATAGAAAAAAACATGTTTGAGCATTACTTTCACCAATAGGAGAAAATGATTATGAATTTCAAATGTATTGGATAAAAGATAGATGTTGAAACACATTTTTCATGAACTTTAGTTGAACTTTGTATATGTCCCCATGTTCTTTGATTATTAATGATTTAAAGTAACTACAAATAAGCTATCAATTAAGATATTGATATTCAAGATTAAGTGTGTATTAAAAGTCATTCATCTATGACATGTGATTCTCCCATCTCATGACTAATCCAGGGAACTATTTACTCAATTAGAAATTTTGTATTACTTCTAGTAGAACTTTAGTATTCAACCATTCAAAAGAAAATATTGTCTCAATTAGAATTAGATGGGTAGGCCATAAATAATTATGCGTGTATGAATATCCTTAATTTGTTAAACGTTAAGAATGGTGAGATAATGAGATATATTATATAGAAATAATCCAATGAAACTGCAAACATATTAATTTCATGCTATGTTGCAAGTGGTTCTCTATCTAATATATTCAAGGCAAGCAAGAGTTTGAAGTCATTCATCCATGACCCATCTCCCAAATTTAGAATGAATAATCGACTTAACACTCATTATCAAGAAATTCTAAGATTTTTTTAGAAAAAAAGGCATCATACTAGAATTCAATCTAGAAAAATCAACTCAAAGAACTATTCCATAAAATTTGGAAGAGTTAATCTAGTGAATTATTTCCTCAATTAATGTTTTTTAATTAGTTCAAGTAAAACTTTAGTATCCATGCATTCAAAAGGAAATATTAAATCTCAATTAGAACTAGATGGGTAGGACATAAATCATGATGAATCTATGAATATCACTAATTTTCTAAATGTTAAGATCTTTAAGACATTGAAATATATTATATAGGAATAATCCAATGAAGTTGCACACGTAATTACATATTATAACACTGCAAAACGTTCTTTATCTATATTTGAGGTGATCGAAGTAGTAGAAAGATTTATACAATCAAATTATGTTATATACAAAAATAAGATAGCACAAATGGAAGGTAAAACATGAGGACTTCATCAGCAATAAGTTATTTGTAAATCACCATATCAAGTTAAGATAAAATAACATAAAAATACTTTTAGTAATGTCTTGAAACCAACTAGTGACCATGAAGATGTAAAACATGGGACTGCTAAGTACAACAGTATTAATACACAATAGGAGTGTGAATGCAGCTATTATAGGAAATCAATCGGAGCTAAAGTCATATTAGTAATAATGTTTGATAACCAAGTATGATATTATAGTTGGAGATGATAGACCAAACTCAACGTTTGAATCTGATGCATAACGACTCCAAGTTCCCCCTTTCCCACAACCTCAAGGTGTGGTGTTGATGATCAAACAATGGTGTTGTGAGGATCACATAAGTGGAGGGAGGGTGCCTCATTTGCATTGGCTAAATTGAAAAAAGTCTACTAAAAGCTTAGTAATATGTTTTTTGTGTTAAATTTCCTACCTCATAGTGCCTTAAATAGGAAGCACGAGGGAGGAAGTGATCATTTCAATAGTGGTGGAGGTGGTCTAAGAAAGAAATATATGAGCCTATCTCTTAAATCTCTCGTGTATATTAATGCCAGGCATTGTTACTTTGGGTATTTAAAGAAGGTTGGGTTCCATTAATCTATCTCCACTCAAGCCAAGTTCATCAACTAAGAGTATTCAAATGAAGATTCAAGTCAATCCATTATGATGGGCAATGTCACAAACTGAAATAAACAAGTGGCTTCTAAGAGCCAACTAACACGGACAAGTGAACATTGGAGGCAACTAGGTCTTCAAAGAGCGGTACATAAGGAAGCATGGGACTATCAATCTCTCATTGTCAACATTGTTGATTTTGCAAAACTAATAACTTGATGTAATAGTTCCAACCAACCATAGAAAAAAACATGTTTGAGCATTACTTTCACCAATAGGAGAAAATGATTATGAATTTCAAATGTATTGGATAAAAGATAGATGTTGAAACACATTTTTCATGAACTTTAGTTGAACTTTGTATATGTCCCCATGTTCTTTGATTATTAATGATTTAAAGTAACTACAAATAAGCTATCAATTAATATATTGATATTCAAGATTAAGTGTGTATTAAAAGTCATTCATCTATGACATGTGATTCTCCCATCTCATGACTAATCCAGGGAACTATTTACTCAATTAGAAATTTTGTATTACTTCTAGTAGAACTTTAGTATTCAACCATTCAAAAGAAAATATTGTCTCAATTAGAATTAGATGGGTAGGCCATAAATAATTATGCGTGTATGAATATCCTTAATTTGTTAAACGTTAAGAATGGTGAGATAATGAGATATATTATATAGAAATAATCCAATGAAACTGCAAACATATTAATTTCATGCTATGTTGCAAGTGGTTCTCTATCTAATATATTCAAGGCAAGCAAGAGTTTGAAGTCATTCATCCATGACCCATCTCCCAAATTTAGAATGAATAATCGACTTAACACTCATTATCAAGAAATTCTAAGATTTTTTTAGAAAAAAAGGCATCATACTAGAATTCAATCTAGAAAAATCAACTCAAAGAACTATTCCATAAAATTTGGAAGAGTTAATCTAGTGAATTATTTCCTCAATTAATGTTTTTTAATTAGTTCAAGTAAAACTTTAGTATCCATGCATTCAAAAGGAAATATTAAATCTCAATTAGAACTAGATGGGTAGGACATAAATCATGATGAATCTATGAATATCACTAATTTTCTAAATGTTAAGATCTTTAAGACATTGAAATATATTATATAGGAATAATCCAATGAAGTTGCACACGTAATTACATATTATAACACTGCAAAACGTTCTTTATCTATATTTGAGGTGATCGAAGTAGTAGAAAGATTTATACAATCAAATTATGTTATATACAAAAATAAGATAGCACAAATGGAAGGTAAAACATGAGGACTTCATCAGCAATAAGTTATTTGTAAATCACCATATCAAGTTAAGATAAAATAACATAAAAATACTTTTAGTAATGTCTTGAAACCAACTAGTGACCATGAAGATGTAAAACATGGGACTGCTAAGTACAACAGTATTAATACACAATAGGAGTGTGAATGCAGCTATTATAGGAAATCAATCGGAGCTAAAGTCATATTAGTAATAATGTTTGATAACCAAGTATGATATTATAGTTGGAGATGATAGACCAAACTCAACGTTTGAATCTGATGCATAACGACTCCAAGTTCCCCCTTTCCCACAACCTCAAGGTGTGGTGTTGATGATCAAACAATGGTGTTGTGAGGATCTCATAAGTGGAGGGAGGGTGCCTCATTTGCATTGGCTAAATTGAAAAAAGTCTACTAAAAGCTTAGTAATATGTTTTTTGTGTTAAATTTCCTACCTCATAGTGCCTTAAATAGGAAGCACGAGGGAGGAAGTGATCATTTCAATAGTGGTGGAGGTGGTCTAAGAAAGAAATATATGAGCCTATCTCTTAAATCTCTCGTGTATATTAATGCCAGGCATTGTTACTTTGGGTATTTAAAGAAGGTTGGGTTCCATTAATCTATCTCCACTCAAGCCAAGTTCATCAACTAAGAGTATTCAAATGAAGATTCAAGTCAATCCATTATGATGGGCAATGTCACAAACTGAAATAAACAAGTGGCTTCTAAGAGCCAACTAACACGGGACAAGTGAACATTGGAGGCAACTAGGTCTTCAAAGAGCGGTACATAAGGAAGCATGGGACTATCAATCTCTCATTGTCAACATTGTTGATTTTGCAAAACTAATAACTTGATGTAATAGTTCCAACCAACCATAGAAAAAAACATGTTTGAGCGTTACTTTCACCAATAGGAGAAAATGATTATGAATTTCAAATGTATTGGATAAAAGATAGATGTTGAAACACATTTTTCATGAACTTTAGTTGAACTTTGTATATGTCCCCATGTTCTTTGATTATTAATGATTTAAAGTAACTACAAATAAGCTATCAATTAAGATATTGATATTCAAGATTAAGTGTGTATTAAAAGTCATTCATCTATGACATGTGATTCTCCCATCTCATGACTAATCCAGGGAACTCTTTACTCAATTAGAAATTTTGTATTACTTCTAGTAGAACTTTAGTATTCAACCATTCAAAAGAAAATATTGTCTCAATTAGAATTAGATGGGTAGGCCATAAATAATTATGCGTGTATGAATATCCTTAATTTGTTAAACGTTAAGAATGGTGAGATAATGAGATATATTATATAGGAATAATCCAATGAAACTGCAAACATATTAATTTCATGCTATGTTGCAAGTGGTTCTCTATCTAATATATTCAAGGCAAGCAAGAGTTTGAAGTCATTCATCCATGACCCATCTCCCAAATTTAGAATGAATAATCGACTTAACACTCATTATCAAGAAATTCTAAGATTTTTTTAGAAAAAAAGGCATCATACTAGAATTCAATCTAGAAAAATCAACTCAAAGAACTATTCCATAAAATTTGGAAGAGTTAATCTAGTGAATTATTTCCTCAATTAATGTTTTTTAATTAGTTCAAGTAAAACTTTAGTATCCATGCATTCAAAAGGAAATATTAAATCTCAATTAGAACTAGATGGGTAGGACATAAATCATGATGAATCTATGAATATCACTAATTTTCTAAATGTTAAGATCTTTAAGACATTGAAATATATTATATAGGAATAATCCAATGAAGTTGCACACGTAATTACATATTATAACACTGCAAAACGTTCTTTATCTATATTTGAGGTGATCGAAGTAGTAGAAAGATTTATACAATCAAATTATGTTATATACAAAAATAAGATAGCACAAATGGAAGGTAAAACATGAGGACTTCATCAGCAATAAGTTATTTGTAAATCACCATATCAAGTTAAGATAAAATAACATAAAAATACTTTTAGTAATGTCTTGAAACCAACTAGTGACCATGAAGATGTAAAACATGGGACTGCTAAGTACAACAGTATTAATACACAATAGGAGTGTGAATGCAGCTATTATAGGAAATCAATCGGAGCTAAAGTCATATTAGTAATAATGTTTGATAACCAAGTATGATATTATAGTTGGAGATGATAGACCAAACTCAACGTTTGAATCTGATGCATAACGACTCCAAGTTCCCCCTTTCCCACAACCTCAAGGTGTGGTGTTGATGATCAAACAATGGTGTTGTGAGGATCTCATAAGTGGAGGGAGGGTGCCTCATTTGCATTGGCTAAATTGAAAAAAGTCTACTAAAAGCTTAGTAATATGTTTTTTGTGTTAAATTTCCTACCTCATAGTGCCTTAAATAGGAAGCACGAGGGAGGAAGTGATCATTTCAATAGTGGTGGAGGTGGTCTAAGAAAGAAATATATGAGCCTATCTCTTAAATCTCTCGTGTATATTAATGCCAGGCATTGTTACTTTGGGTATTTAAAGAAGGTTGGGTTCCATTAATCTATCTCCACTCAAGCCAAGTTCATCAACTAAGAGTATTCAAATGAAGATTCAAGTCAATCCATTATGATGGGCAATGTCACAAACTGAAATAAACAAGTGGCTTCTAAGAGCCAACTAACACGGACAAGTGAACATTGGAGGCAACTAGGTCTTCAAAGAGCGGTACATAAGGAAGCATGGGACTATCAATCTCTCATTGTCAACATTGTTGATTTTGCAAAACTAATAACTTGATGTAATAGTTCCAACCAACCATAGAAAAAAACATGTTTGAGCATTACTTTCACCAATAGGAGAAAATGATTATGAATTTCAAATGTATTGGATAAAAGATAGATGTTGAAACACATTTTTCATGAACTTTAGTTGAACTTTGTATATGTCCCCATGTTCTTTGATTATTAATGATTTAAAGTAACTACAAATAAGCTATCAATTAAGATATTGATATTCAAGATTAAGTGTGTATTAAAAGTCATTCATCTATGACATGTGATTCTCCCATCTCATGACTAATCCAGGGAACTATTTACTCAATTAGAAATTTTGTATTACTTCTAGTAGAACTTTAGTATTCAACCATTCAAAAGAAAATATTGTCTCAATTAGAATTAGATGGGTAGGCCATAAATAATTATGCGTGTATGAATATCCTTAATTTGTTAAACGTTAAGAATGGTGAGATAATGAGATATATTATATAGGAATAATCCAATGAAACTGCAAACATATTAATTTCATGCTATGTTGCAAGTGGTTCTCTATCTAATATATTCAAGGCAAGCAAGAGTTTGAAGTCATTCATCCATGACCCATCTCCCAAATTTAGAATGAATAATCGACTTAACACTCATTATCAAGAAATTCTAAGATTTTTTTAGAAAAAAAGGCATCATACTAGAATTCAATCTAGAAAAATCAACTCAAAGAACTATTCCATAAAATTTGGAAGAGTTAATCTAGTGAATTATTTCCTCAATTAATGTTTTTTAATTAGTTCAAGTAAAACTTTAGTATCCATGCATTCAAAAGGAAATATTAAATCTCAATTAGAACTAGATGGGTAGGACATAAATCATGATGAATCTATGAATATCACTAATTTTCTAAATGTTAAGATCTTTAAGACATTGAAATATATTATATAGGAATAATCCAATGAAGTTGCACACGTAATTACATATTATAACACTGCAAAACGTTCTTTATCTATATTTGAGGTGATCGAAGTAGTAGAAAGATTTATACAATCAAATTATGTTATATACAAAAATAAGATAGCACAAATGGAAGGTAAAACATGAGGACTTCATCAGCAATAAGTTATTTGTAAATCACCATATCAAGTTAAGATAAAATAACATAAAAATACTTTTAGTAATGTCTTGAAACCAACTAGTGACCATGAAGATGTAAAACATGGGACTGCTAAGTACAACAGTATTAATACACAATAGGAGTGTGAATGCAGCTATTATAGGAAATCAATCGGAGCTAAAGTCATATTAGTAATAATGTTTGATAACCAAGTATGATATTATAGTTGGAGATGATAGACCAAACTCAACGTTTGAATCTGATGCATAACGACTCCAAGTTCCCCCTTTCCCACAACCTCAAGGTGTGGTGTTGATGATCAAACAATGGTGTTGTGAGGATCTCATAAGTGGAGGGAGGGTGCCTCATTTGCATTGGCTAAATTGAAAAAAGTCTACTAAAAGCTTAGTAATATGTTTTTTGTGTTAAATTTCCTACCTCATAGTGCCTTAAATAGGAAGCACGAGGGAGGAAGTGATCATTTCAATAGTGGTGGAGGTGGTCTAAGAAAGAAATATATGAGCCTATCTCTTAAATCTCTCGTGTATATTAATGCCAGGCATTGTTACTTTGGGTATTTAAAGAAGGTTGGGTTCCATTAATCTATCTCCACTCAAGCCAAGTTCATCAACTAAGAGTATTCAAATGAAGATTCAAGTCAATCCATTATGATGGGCAATGTCACAAACTGAAATAAACAAGTGGCTTCTAAGAGCCAACTAACACGGACAAGTGAACATTGGAGGCAACTAGGTCTTCAAAGAGCGGTACATAAGGAAGCATGGGACTATCAATCTCTCATTGTCAACATTGTTGATTTTGCAAAACTAATAACTTGATGTAATAGTTCCAACCAACCATAGAAAAAAACATGTTTGAGCATTACTTTCACCAATAGGAGAAAATGATTATGAATTTCAAATGTATTGGATAAAAGATAGATGTTGAAACACATTTTTCATGAACTTTAGTTGAACTTTGTATATGTCCCCATGTTCTTTGATTATTAATGATTTAAAGTAACTACAAATAAGCTATCAATTAAGATATTGATATTCAAGATTAAGTGTGTATTAAAAGTCATTCATCTATGACATGTGATTCTCCCATCTCATGACTAATCCAGGGAACTATTTACTCAATTAGAAATTTTGTATTACTTCTAGTAGAACTTTAGTATTCAACCATTCAAAAGAAAATATTGTCTCAATTAGAATTAGATGGGTAGGCCATAAATAATTATGCGTGTATGAATATCCTTAATTTGTTAAACGTTAAGAATGGTGAGATAATGAGATATATTATATAGGAATAATCCAATGAAACTGCAAACATATTAATTTCATGCTATGTTGCAAGTGGTTCTCTATCTAATATATTCAAGGCAAGCAAGAGTTTGAAGTCATTCATCCATGACCCATCTCCCAAATTTAGAATGAATAATCGACTTAACACTCATTATCAAGAAATTCTAAGATTTTTTTAGAAAAAAAGGCATCATACTAGAATTCAATCTAGAAAAATCAACTCAAAGAACTATTCCATAAAATTTGGAAGAGTTAATCTAGTGAATTATTTCCTCAATTAATGTTTTTTAATTAGTTCAAGTAAAACTTTAGTATCCATGCATTCAAAAGGAAATATTAAATCTCAATTAGAACTAGATGGGTAGGACATAAATCATGATGAATCTATGAATATCACTAATTTTCTAAATGTTAAGATCTTTAAGACATTGAAATATATTATATAGGAATAATCCAATGAAGTTGCACACGTAATTACATATTATAACACTGCAAAACGTTCTTTATCTATATTTGAGGTGATCGAAGTAGTAGAAAGATTTATACAATCAAATTATGTTATATACAAAAATAAGATAGCACAAATGGAAGGTAAAACATGAGGACTTCATCAGCAATAAGTTATTTGTAAATCACCATATCAAGTTAAGATAAAATAACATAAAAATACTTTTAGTAATGTCTTGAAACCAACTAGTGACCATGAAGATGTAAAACATGGGACTGCTAAGTACAACAGTATTAATACACAATAGGAGTGTGAATGCAGCTATTATAGGAAATCAATCGGAGCTAAAGTCATATTAGTAATAATGTTTGATAACCAAGTATGATATTATAGTTGGAGATGATAGACCAAACTCAACGTTTGAATCTGATGCATAACGACTCCAAGTTCCCCCTTTCCCACAACCTCAAGGTGTGGTGTTGATGATCAAACAATGGTGTTGTGAGGATCTCATAAGTGGAGGGAGGGTGCCTCATTTGCATTGGCTAAATTGAAAAAAGTCTACTAAAAGCTTAGTAATATGTTTTTTGTGTTAAATTTCCTACCTCATAGTGCCTTAAATAGGAAGCACGAGGGAGGAAGTGATCATTTCAATAGTGGTGGAGGTGGTCTAAGAAAGAAATATATGAGCCTATCTCTTAAATCTCTCGTGTATATTAATGCCAGGCATTGTTACTTTGGGTATTTAAAGAAGGTTGGGTTCCATTAATCTATCTCCACTCAAGCCAAGTTCATCAACTAAGAGTATTCAAATGAAGATTCAAGTCAATCCATTATGATGGGCAATGTCACAAACTGAAATAAACAAGTGGCTTCTAAGAGCCAACTAACACGGGACAAGTGAACATTGGAGGCAACTAGGTCTTCAAAGAGCGGTACATAAGGAAGCATGGGACTATCAATCTCTCATTGTCAACATTGTTGATTTTGCAAAACTAATAACTTGATGTAATAGTTCCAACCAACCATAGAAAAAAACATGTTTGAGCATTACTTTCACCAATAGGAGAAAATGATTATGAATTTCAAATGTATTGGATAAAAGATAGATGTTGAAACACATTTTTCATGAACTTTAGTTGAACTTTGTATATGTCCCCATGTTCTTTGATTATTAATGATTTAAAGTAACTACAAATAAGCTATCAATTAAGATATTGATATTCAAGATTAAGTGTGTATTAAAAGTCATTCATCTATGACATGTGATTCTCCCATCTCATGACTAATCCAGGGAACTATTTACTCAATTAGAAATTTTGTATTACTTCTAGTAGAACTTTAGTATTCAACCATTCAAAAGAAAATATTGTCTCAATTAGAATTAGATGGGTAGGCCATAAATAATTATGCGTGTATGAATATCCTTAATTTGTTAAACGTTAAGAATGGTGAGATAATGAGATATATTATATAGGAATAATCCAATGAAACTGCAAACATATTAATTTCATGCTATGTTGCAAGTGGTTCTCTATCTAATATATTCAAGGCAAGCAAGAGTTTGAAGTCATTCATCCATGACCCATCTCCCAAATTTAGAATGAATAATCGACTTAACACTCATTATCAAGAAATTCTAAGATTTTTTTAGAAAAAAAGGCATCATACTAGAATTCAATCTAGAAAAATCAACTCAAAGAACTATTCCATAAAATTTGGAAGAGTTAATCTAGTGAATTATTTCCTCAATTAATGTTTTTTAATTAGTTCAAGTAAAACTTTAGTATCCATGCATTCAAAAGGAAATATTAAATCTCAATTAGAACTAGATGGGTAGGACATAAATCATGATGAATCTATGAATATCACTAATTTTCTAAATGTTAAGATCTTTAAGACATTGAAATATATTATATAGGAATAATCCAATGAAGTTGCACACGTAATTACATATTATAACACTGCAAAACGTTCTTTATCTATATTTGAGGTGATCGAAGTAGTAGAAAGATTTATACAATCAAATTATGTTATATACAAAAATAAGATAGCACAAATGGAAGGTAAAACATGAGGACTTCATCAGCAATAAGTTATTTGTAAATCACCATATCAAGTTAAGATAAAATAACATAAAAATACTTTTAGTAATGTCTTGAAACCAACTAGTGACCATGAAGATGTAAAACATGGGACTGCTAAGTACAACAGTATTAATACACAATAGGAGTGTGAATGCAGCTATTATAGGAAATCAATCGGAGCTAAAGTCATATTAGTAATAATGTTTGATAACCAAGTATGATATTATAGTTGGAGATGATAGACCAAACTCAACGTTTGAATCTGATGCATAACGACTCCAAGTTCCCCCTTTCCCACAACCTCAAGGTGTGGTGTTGATGATCAAACAATGGTGTTGTGAGGATCTCATAAGTGGAGGGAGGGTGCCTCATTTGCATTGGCTAAATTGAAAAAAGTCTACTAAAAGCTTAGTAATATGTTTTTTGTGTTAAATTTCCTACCTCATAGTGCCTTAAATAGGAAGCACGAGGGAGGAAGTGATCATTTCAATAGTGGTGGAGGTGGTCTAAGAAAGAAATATATGAGCCTATCTCTTAAATCTCTCGTGTATATTAATGCCAGGCATTGTTACTTTGGGTATTTAAAGAAGGTTGGGTTCCATTAATCTATCTCCACTCAAGCCAAGTTCATCAACTAAGAGTATTCAAATGAAGATTCAAGTCAATCCATTATGATGGGCAATGTCACAAACTGAAATAAACAAGTGGCTTCTAAGAGCCAACTAACACGGACAAGTGAACATTGGAGGCAACTAGGTCTTCAAAGAGCGGTACATAAGGAAGCATGGGACTATCAATCTCTCATTGTCAACATTGTTGATTTTGCAAAACTAATAACTTGATGTAATAGTTCCAACCAACCATAGAAAAAAACATGTTTGAGCATTACTTTCACCAATAGGAGAAAATGATTATGAATTTCAAATGTATTGGATAAAAGATAGATGTTGAAACACATTTTTCATGAACTTTAGTTGAACTTTGTATATGTCCCCATGTTCTTTGATTATTAATGATTTAAAGTAACTACAAATAAGCTATCAATTAAGATATTGATATTCAAGATTAAGTGTGTATTAAAAGTCATTCATCTATGACATGTGATTCTCCCATCTCATGACTAATCCAGGGAACTATTTACTCAATTAGAAATTTTGTATTACTTCTAGTAGAACTTTAGTATTCAACCATTCAAAAGAAAATATTGTCTCAATTAGAATTAGATGGGTAGGCCATAAATAATTATGCGTGTATGAATATCCTTAATTTGTTAAACGTTAAGAATGGTGAGATAATGAGATATATTATATAGAAATAATCCAATGAAACTGCAAACATATTAATTTCATGCTATGTTGCAAGTGGTTCTCTATCTAATATATTCAAGGCAAGCAAGAGTTTGAAGTCATTCATCCATGACCCATCTCCCAAATTTAGAATGAATAATCGACTTAACACTCATTATCAAGAAATTCTAAGATTTTTTTAGAAAAAAAGGCATCATACTAGAATTCAATCTAGAAAAATCAACTCAAAGAACTATTCCATAAAATTTGGAAGAGTTAATCTAGTGAATTATTTCCTCAATTAATGTTTTTTAATTAGTTCAAGTAAAACTTTAGTATCCATGCATTCAAAAGGAAATATTAAATCTCAATTAGAACTAGATGGGTAGGACATAAATCATGATGAATCTATGAATATCACTAATTTTCTAAATGTTAAGATCTTTAAGACATTGAAATATATTATATAGGAATAATCCAATGAAGTTGCACACGTAATTACATATTATAACACTGCAAAACGTTCTTTATCTATATTTGAGGTGATCGAAGTAGTAGAAAGATTTATACAATCAAATTATGTTATATACAAAAATAAGATAGCACAAATGGAAGGTAAAACATGAGGACTTCATCAGCAATAAGTTATTTGTAAATCACCATATCAAGTTAAGATAAAATAACATAAAAATACTTTTAGTAATGTCTTGAAACCAACTAGTGACCATGAAGATGTAAAACATGGGACTGCTAAGTACAACAGTATTAATACACAATAGGAGTGTGAATGCAGCTATTATAGGAAATCAATCGGAGCTAAAGTCATATTAGTAATAATGTTTGATAACCAAGTATGATATTATAGTTGGAGATGATAGACCAAACTCAACGTTTGAATCTGATGCATAACGACTCCAAGTTCCCCCTTTCCCACAACCTCAAGGTGTGGTGTTGATGATCAAACAATGGTGTTGTGAGGATCTCATAAGTGGAGGGAGGGTGCCTCATTTGCATTGGCTAAATTGAAAAAAGTCTACTAAAAGCTTAGTAATATGTTTTTTGTGTTAAATTTCCTACCTCATAGTGCCTTAAATAGGAAGCACGAGGGAGGAAGTGATCATTTCAATAGTGGTGGAGGTGGTCTAAGAAAGAAATATATGAGCCTATCTCTTAAATCTCTCGTGTATATTAATGCCAGGCATTGTTACTTTGGGTATTTAAAGAAGGTTGGGTTCCATTAATCTATCTCCACTCAAGCCAAGTTCATCAACTAAGAGTATTCAAATGAAGATTCAAGTCAATCCATTATGATGGGCAATGTCACAAACTGAAATAAACAAGTGGCTTCTAAGAGCCAACTAACACGGGACAAGTGAACATTGGAGGCAACTAGGTCTTCAAAGAGCGGTACATAAGGAAGCATGGGACTATCAATCTCTCATTGTCAACATTGTTGATTTTGCAAAACTAATAACTTGATGTAATAGTTCCAACCAACCATAGAAAAAAACATGTTTGAGCGTTACTTTCACCAATAGGAGAAAATGATTATGAATTTCAAATGTATTGGATAAAAGATAGATGTTGAAACACATTTTTCATGAACTTTAGTTGAACTTTGTATATGTCCCCATGTTCTTTGATTATTAATGATTTAAAGTAACTACAAATAAGCTATCAATTAAGATATTGATATTCAAGATTAAGTGTGTATTAAAAGTCATTCATCTATGACATGTGATTCTCCCATCTCATGACTAATCCAGGGAACTCTTTACTCAATTAGAAATTTTGTATTACTTCTAGTAGAACTTTAGTATTCAACCATTCAAAAGAAAATATTGTCTCAATTAGAATTAGATGGGTAGGCCATAAATAATTATGCGTGTATGAATATCCTTAATTTGTTAAACGTTAAGAATGGTGAGATAATGAGATATATTATATAGGAATAATCCAATGAAACTGCAAACATATTAATTTCATGCTATGTTGCAAGTGGTTCTCTATCTAATATATTCAAGGCAAGCAAGAGTTTGAAGTCATTCATCCATGACCCATCTCCCAAATTTAGAATGAATAATCGACTTAACACTCATTATCAAGAAATTCTAAGATTTTTTTAGAAAAAAAGGCATCATACTAGAATTCAATCTAGAAAAATCAACTCAAAGAACTATTCCATAAAATTTGGAAGAGTTAATCTAGTGAATTATTTCCTCAATTAATGGTTTTTAATTAGTTCAAGTAAAACTTTAGTATCCATGCATTCAAAAGGAAATATTAAATCTCAATTAGAACTAGATGGGTAGGACATAAATCATGATGAATCTATGAATATCACTAATTTTCTAAATGTTAAGATCTTTAAGACATTGAAATATATTATATAGGAATAATCCAATGAAGTTGCACACGTAATTACATATTATAACACTGCAAAACGTTCTTTATCTATATTTGAGGTGATCGAAGTAGTAGAAAGATTTATACAATCAAATTATGTTATATACAAAAATAAGATAGCACAAATGGAAGGTAAAACATGAGGACTTCATCAGCAATAAGTTATTTGTAAATCACCATATCAAGTTAAGATAAAATAACATAAAAATACTTTTAGTAATGTCTTGAAACCAACTAGTGACCATGAAGATGTAAAACATGGGACTGCTAAGTACAACAGTATTAATACACAATAGGAGTGTGAATGCAGCTATTATAGGAAATCAATCGGAGCTAAAGTCATATTAGTAATAATGTTTGATAACCAAGTATGATATTATAGTTGGAGATGATAGACCAAACTCAACGTTTGAATCTGATGCATAACGACTCCAAGTTCCCCCTTTCCCACAACCTCAAGGTGTGGTGTTGATGATCAAACAATGGTGTTGTGAGGATCTCATAAGTGGAGGGAGGGTGCCTCATTTGCATTGGCTAAATTGAAAAAAGTCTACTAAAAGCTTAGTAATATGTTTTTTGTGTTAAATTTCCTACCTCATAGTGCCTTAAATAGGAAGCACGAGGGAGGAAGTGATCATTTCAATAGTGGTGGAGGTGGTCTAAGAAAGAAATATATGAGCCTATCTCTTAAATCTCTCGTGTATATTAATGCCAGGCATTGTTACTTTGGGTATTTAAAGAAGGTTGGGTTCCATTAATCTATCTCCACTCAAGCCAAGTTCATCAACTAAGAGTATTCAAATGAAGATTCAAGTCAATCCATTATGATGGGCAATGTCACAAACTGAAATAAACAAGTGGCTTCTAAGAGCCAACTAACACGGACAAGTGAACATTGGAGGCAACTAGGTCTTCAAAGAGCGGTACATAAGGAAGCATGGGACTATCAATCTCTCATTGTCAACATTGTTGATTTTGCAAAACTAATAACTTGATGTAATAGTTCCAACCAACCATAGAAAAAAACATGTTTGAGCATTACTTTCACCAATAGGAGAAAATGATTATGAATTTCAAATGTATTGGATAAAAGATAGATGTTGAAACACATTTTTCATGAACTTTAGTTGAACTTTGTATATGTCCCCATGTTCTTTGATTATTAATGATTTAAAGTAACTACAAATAAGCTATCAATTAAGATATTGATATTCAAGATTAAGTGTGTATTAAAAGTCATTCATCTATGACATGTGATTCTCCCATCTCATGACTAATCCAGGGAACTCTTTACTCAATTAGAAATTTTGTATTACTTCTAGTAGAACTTTAGTATTCAACCATTCAAAAGAAAATATTGTCTCAATTAGAATTAGATGGGTAGGCCATAAATAATTATGCGTGTATGAATATCCTTAATTTGTTAAACGTTAAGAATGGTGAGATAATGAGATATATTATATAGGAATAATCCAATGAAACTGCAAACATATTAATTTCATGCTATGTTGCAAGTGGTTCTCTATCTAATATATTCAAGGCAAGCAAGAGTTTGAAGTCATTCATCCATGACCCATCTCCCAAATTTAGAATGAATAATCGACTTAACACTCATTATCAAGAAATTCTAAGATTTTTTTAGAAAAAAAGGCATCATACTAGAATTCAATCTAGAAAAATCAACTCAAAGAACTATTCCATAAAATTTGGAAGAGTTAATCTAGTGAATTATTTCCTCAATTAATGTTTTTTAATTAGTTCAAGTAAAACTTTAGTATCCATGCATTCAAAAGGAAATATTAAATCTCAATTAGAACTAGATGGGTAGGACATAAATCATGATGAATCTATGAATATCACTAATTTTCTAAATGTTAAGATCTTTAAGACATTGAAATATATTATATAGGAATAATCCAATGAAGTTGCACACGTAATTACATATTATAACACTGCAAAACGTTCTTTATCTATATTTGAGGTGATCGAAGTAGTAGAAAGATTTATACAATCAAATTATGTTATATACAAAAATAAGATAGCACAAATGGAAGGTAAAACATGAGGACTTCATCAGCAATAAGTTATTTGTAAATCACCATATCAAGTTAAGATAAAATAACATAAAAATACTTTTAGTAATGTCTTGAAACCAACTAGTGACCATGAAGATGTAAAACATGGGACTGCTAAGTACAACAGTATTAATACACAATAGGAGTGTGAATGCAGCTATTATAGGAAATCAATCGGAGCTAAAGTCATATTAGTAATAATGTTTGATAACCAAGTATGATATTATAGTTGGAGATGATAGACCAAACTCAACGTTTGAATCTGATGCATAACGACTCCAAGTTCCCCCTTTCCCACAACCTCAAGGTGTGGTGTTGATGATCAAACAATGGTGTTGTGAGGATCTCATAAGTGGAGGGAGGGTGCCTCATTTGCATTGGCTAAATTGAAAAAAGTCTACTAAAAGCTTAGTAATATGTTTTTTGTGTTAAATTTCCTACCTCATAGTGCCTTAAATAGGAAGCACGAGGGAGGAAGTGATCATTTCAATAGTGGTGGAGGTGGTCTAAGAAAGAAATATATGAGCCTATCTCTTAAATCTCTCGTGTATATTAATGCCAGGCATTGTTACTTTGGGTATTTAAAGAAGGTTGGGTTCCATTAATCTATCTCCACTCAAGCCAAGTTCATCAACTAAGAGTATTCAAATGAAGATTCAAGTCAATCCATTATGATGGGCAATGTCACAAACTGAAATAAACAAGTGGCTTCTAAGAGCCAACTAACACGGGACAAGTGAACATTGGAGGCAACTAGGTCTTCAAAGAGCGGTACATAAGGAAGCATGGGACTATCAATCTCTCATTGTCAACATTGTTGATTTTGCAAAACTAATAACTTGATGTAATAGTTCCAACCAACCATAGAAAAAAACATGTTTGAGCATTACTTTCACCAATAGGAGAAAATGATTATGAATTTCAAATGTATTGGATAAAAGATAGATGTTGAAACACATTTTTCATGAACTTTAGTTGAACTTTGTATATGTCCCCATGTTCTTTGATTATTAATGATTTAAAGTAACTACAAATAAGCTATCAATTAAGATATTGATATTCAAGATTAAGTGTGTATTAAAAGTCATTCATCTATGACATGTGATTCTCCCATCTCATGACTAATCCAGGGAACTATTTACTCAATTAGAAATTTTGTATTACTTCTAGTAGAACTTTAGTATTCAACCATTCAAAAGAAAATATTGTCTCAATTAGAATTAGATGGGTAGGCCATAAATAATTATGCGTGTATGAATATCCTTAATTTGTTAAACGTTAAGAATGGTGAGATAATGAGATATATTATATAGAAATAATCCAATGAAACTGCAAACATATTAATTTCATGCTATGTTGCAAGTGGTTCTCTATCTAATATATTCAAGGCAAGCAAGAGTTTGAAGTCATTCATCCATGACCCATCTCCCAAATTTAGAATGAATAATCGACTTAACACTCATTATCAAGAAATTCTAAGATTTTTTTAGAAAAAAAGGCATCATACTAGAATTCAATCTAGAAAAATCAACTCAAAGAACTATTCCATAAAATTTGGAAGAGTTAATCTAGTGAATTATTTCCTCAATTAATGTTTTTTAATTAGTTCAAGTAAAACTTTAGTATCCATGCATTCAAAAGGAAATATTAAATCTCAATTAGAACTAGATGGGTAGGACATAAATCATGATGAATCTATGAATATCACTAATTTTCTAAATGTTAAGATCTTTAAGACATTGAAATATATTATATAGGAATAATCCAATGAAGTTGCACACGTAATTACATATTATAACACTGCAAAACGTTCTTTATCTATATTTGAGGTGATCGAAGTAGTAGAAAGATTTATACAATCAAATTATGTTATATACAAAAATAAGATAGCACAAATGGAAGGTAAAACATGAGGACTTCATCAGCAATAAGTTATTTGTAAATCACCATATCAAGTTAAGATAAAATAACATAAAAATACTTTTAGTAATGTCTTGAAACCAACTAGTGACCATGAAGATGTAAAACATGGGACTGCTAAGTACAACAGTATTAATACACAATAGGAGTGTGAATGCAGCTATTATAGGAAATCAATCGGAGCTAAAGTCATATTAGTAATAATGTTTGATAACCAAGTATGATATTATAGTTGGAGATGATAGACCAAACTCAACGTTTGAATCTGATGCATAACGACTCCAAGTTCCCCCTTTCCCACAACCTCAAGGTGTGGTGTTGATGATCAAACAATGGTGTTGTGAGGATCTCATAAGTGGAGGGAGGGTGCCTCATTTGCATTGGCTAAATTGAAAAAAGTCTACTAAAAGCTTAGTAATATGTTTTTTGTGTTAAATTTCCTACCTCATAGTGCCTTAAATAGGAAGCACGAGGGAGGAAGTGATCATTTCAATAGTGGTGGAGGTGGTCTAAGAAAGAAATATATGAGCCTATCTCTTAAATCTCTCGTGTATATTAATGCCAGGCATTGTTACTTTGGGTATTTAAAGAAGGTTGGGTTCCATTAATCTATCTCCACTCAAGCCAAGTTCATCAACTAAGAGTATTCAAATGAAGATTCAAGTCAATCCATTATGATGGGCAATGTCACAAACTGAAATAAACAAGTGGCTTCTAAGAGCCAACTAACACGGGACAAGTGAACATTGGAGGCAACTAGGTCTTCAAAGAGCGGTACATAAGGAAGCATGGGACTATCAATCTCTCATTGTCAACATTGTTGATTTTGCAAAACTAATAACTTGATGTAATAGTTCCAACCAACCATAGAAAAAAACATGTTTGAGCATTACTTTCACCAATAGGAGAAAATGATTATGAATTTCAAATGTATTGGATAAAAGATAGATGTTGAAACACATTTTTCATGAACTTTAGTTGAACTTTGTATATGTCCCCATGTTCTTTGATTATTAATGATTTAAAGTAACTACAAATAAGCTATCAATTAAGATATTGATATTCAAGATTAAGTGTGTATTAAAAGTCATTCATCTATGACATGTGATTCTCCCATCTCATGACTAATCCAGGGAACTATTTACTCAATTAGAAATTTTGTATTACTTCTAGTAGAACTTTAGTATTCAACCATTCAAAAGAAAATATTGTCTCAATTAGAATTAGATGGGTAGGCCATAAATAATTATGCGTGTATGAATATCCTTAATTTGTTAAACGTTAAGAATGGTGAGATAATGAGATATATTATATAGAAATAATCCAATGAAACTGCAAACATATTAATTTCATGCTATGTTGCAAGTGGTTCTCTATCTAATATATTCAAGGCAAGCAAGAGTTTGAAGTCATTCATCCATGACCCATCTCCCAAATTTAGAATGAATAATCGACTTAACACTCATTATCAAGAAATTCTAAGATTTTTTTAGAAAAAAAGGCATCATACTAGAATTCAATCTAGAAAAATCAACTCAAAGAACTATTCCATAAAATTTGGAAGAGTTAATCTAGTGAATTATTTCCTCAATTAATGTTTTTTAATTAGTTCAAGTAAAACTTTAGTATCCATGCATTCAAAAGGAAATATTAAATCTCAATTAGAACTAGATGGGTAGGACATAAATCATGATGAATCTATGAATATCACTAATTTTCTAAATGTTAAGATCTTTAAGACATTGAAATATATTATATAGGAATAATCCAATGAAGTTGCACACGTAATTACATATTATAACACTGCAAAACGTTCTTTATCTATATTTGAGGTGATCGAAGTAGTAGAAAGATTTATACAATCAAATTATGTTATATACAAAAATAAGATAGCACAAATGGAAGGTAAAACATGAGGACTTCATCAGCAATAAGTTATTTGTAAATCACCATATCAAGTTAAGATAAAATAACATAAAAATACTTTTAGTAATGTCTTGAAACCAACTAGTGACCATGAAGATGTAAAACATGGGACTGCTAAGTACAACAGTATTAATACACAATAGGAGTGTGAATGCAGCTATTATAGGAAATCAATCGGAGCTAAAGTCATATTAGTAATAATGTTTGATAACCAAGTATGATATTATAGTTGGAGATGATAGACCAAACTCAACGTTTGAATCTGATGCATAACGACTCCAAGTTCCCCCTTTCCCACAACCTCAAGGTGTGGTGTTGATGATCAAACAATGGTGTTGTGAGGATCTCATAAGTGGAGGGAGGGTGCCTCATTTGCATTGGCTAAATTGAAAAAAGTCTACTAAAAGCTTAGTAATATGTTTTTTGTGTTAAATTTCCTACCTCATAGTGCCTTAAATAGGAAGCACGAGGGAGGAAGTGATCATTTCAATAGTGGTGGAGGTGGTCTAAGAAAGAAATATATGAGCCTATCTCTTAAATCTCTCGTGTATATTAATGCCAGGCATTGTTACTTTGGGTATTTAAAGAAGGTTGGGTTCCATTAATCTATCTCCACTCAAGCCAAGTTCATCAACTAAGAGTATTCAAATGAAGATTCAAGTCAATCCATTATGATGGGCAATGTCACAAACTGAAATAAACAAGTGGCTTCTAAGAGCCAACTAACACGGGACAAGTGAACATTGGAGGCAACTAGGTCTTCAAAGAGCGGTACATAAGGAAGCATGGGACTATCAATCTCTCATTGTCAACATTGTTGATTTTGCAAAACTAATAACTTGATGTAATAGTTCCAACCAACCATAGAAAAAAACATGTTTGAGCATTACTTTCACCAATAGGAGAAAATGATTATGAATTTCAAATGTATTGGATAAAAGATAGATGTTGAAACACATTTTTCATGAACTTTAGTTGAACTTTGTATATGTCCCCATGTTCTTTGATTATTAATGATTTAAAGTAACTACAAATAAGCTATCAATTAAGATATTGATATTCAAGATTAAGTGTGTATTAAAAGTCATTCATCTATGACATGTGATTCTCCCATCTCATGACTAATCCAGGGAACTATTTACTCAATTAGAAATTTTGTATTACTTCTAGTAGAACTTTAGTATTCAACCATTCAAAAGAAAATATTGTCTCAATTAGAATTAGATGGGTAGGCCATAAATAATTATGCGTGTATGAATATCCTTAATTTGTTAAACGTTAAGAATGGTGAGATAATGAGATATATTATATAGAAATAATCCAATGAAACTGCAAACATATTAATTTCATGCTATGTTGCAAGTGGTTCTCTATCTAATATATTCAAGGCAAGCAAGAGTTTGAAGTCATTCATCCATGACCCATCTCCCAAATTTAGAATGAATAATCGACTTAACACTCATTATCAAGAAATTCTAAGATTTTTTTAGAAAAAAAGGCATCATACTAGAATTCAATCTAGAAAAATCAACTCAAAGAACTATTCCATAAAATTTGGAAGAGTTAATCTAGTGAATTATTTCCTCAATTAATGTTTTTTAATTAGTTCAAGTAAAACTTTAGTATCCATGCATTCAAAAGGAAATATTAAATCTCAATTAGAACTAGATGGGTAGGACATAAATCATGATGAATCTATGAATATCACTAATTTTCTAAATGTTAAGATCTTTAAGACATTGAAATATATTATATAGGAATAATCCAATGAAGTTGCACACGTAATTACATATTATAACACTGCAAAACGTTCTTTATCTATATTTGAGGTGATCGAAGTAGTAGAAAGATTTATACAATCAAATTATGTTATATACAAAAATAAGATAGCACAAATGGAAGGTAAAACATGAGGACTTCATCAGCAATAAGTTATTTGTAAATCACCATATCAAGTTAAGATAAAATAACATAAAAATACTTTTAGTAATGTCTTGAAACCAACTAGTGACCATGAAGATGTAAAACATGGGACTGCTAAGTACAACAATATTAATACACAATAGGAGTGTGAATGCAGCTATTATAGGAAATCAATCGGAGCTAAAGTCATATTAGTAATAATGTTTGATAACCAAGTATGATATTATAGTTGGAGATGATAGACCAAACTCAACGTTTGAATCTGATGCATAACGACTCCAAGTTCCCCCTTTCCCACAACCTCAAGGTGTGGTGTTGATGATCAAACAATGGTGTTGTGAGGATCTCATAAGTGGAGGGAGGGTGCCTCATTTGCATTGGCTAAATTGAAAAAAGTCTACTAAAAGCTTAGTAATATGTTTTTTGTGTTAAATTTCCTACCTCATAGTGCCTTAAATAGGAAGCACGAGGGAGGAAGTGATCATTTCAATAGTGGTGGAGGTGGTCTAAGAAAGAAATATATGAGCCTATCTCTTAAATCTCTCGTGTATATTAATGCCAGGCATTGTTACTTTGGGTATTTAAAGAAGGTTGGGTTCCATTAATCTATCTCCACTCAAGCCAAGTTCATCAACTAAGAGTATTCAAATGAAGATTCAAGTCAATCCATTATGATGGGCAATGTCACAAACTGAAATAAACAAGTGGCTTCTAAGAGCCAACTAACACGGGACAAGTGAACATTGGAGGCAACTAGGTCTTCAAAGAGCGGTACATAAGGAAGCATGGGACTATCAATCTCTCATTGTCAACATTGTTGATTTTGCAAAACTAATAACTTGATGTAATAGTTCCAACCAACCATAGAAAAAAACATGTTTGAGCATTACTTTCACCAATAGGAGAAAATGATTATGAATTTCAAATGTATTGGATAAAAGATAGATGTTGAAACACATTTTTCATGAACTTTAGTTGAACTTTGTATATGTCCCCATGTTCTTTGATTATTAATGATTTAAAGTAACTACAAATAAGCTATCAATTAAGATATTGATATTCAAGATTAAGTGTGTATTAAAAGTCATTCATCTATGACATGTGATTCTCCCATCTCATGACTAATCCAGGGAACTATTTACTCAATTAGAAATTTTGTATTACTTCTAGTAGAACTTTAGTATTCAACCATTCAAAAGAAAATATTGTCTCAATTAGAATTAGATGGGTAGGCCATAAATAATTATGCGTGTATGAATATCCTTAATTTGTTAAACGTTAAGAATGGTGAGATAATGAGATATATTATATAGAAATAATCCAATGAAACTGCAAACATATTAATTTCATGCTATGTTGCAAGTGGTTCTCTATCTAATATATTCAAGGCAAGCAAGAGTTTGAAGTCATTCATCCATGACCCATCTCCCAAATTTAGAATGAATAATCGACTTAACACTCATTATCAAGAAATTCTAAGATTTTTTTAGAAAAAAAGGCATCATACTAGAATTCAATCTAGAAAAATCAACTCAAAGAACTATTCCATAAAATTTGGAAGAGTTAATCTAGTGAATTATTTCCTCAATTAATGTTTTTTAATTAGTTCAAGTAAAACTTTAGTATCCATGCATTCAAAAGGAAATATTAAATCTCAATTAGAACTAGATGGGTAGGACATAAATCATGATGAATCTATGAATATCACTAATTTTCTAAATGTTAAGATCTTTAAGACATTGAAATATATTATATAGGAATAATCCAATGAAGTTGCACACGTAATTACATATTATAACACTGCAAAACGTTCTTTATCTATATTTGAGGTGATCGAAGTAGTAGAAAGATTTATACAATCAAATTATGTTATATACAAAAATAAGATAGCACAAATGGAAGGTAAAACATGAGGACTTCATCAGCAATAAGTTATTTGTAAATCACCATATCAAGTTAAGATAAAATAACATAAAAATACTTTTAGTAATGTCTTGAAACCAACTAGTGACCATGAAGATGTAAAACATGGGACTGCTAAGTACAACAGTATTAATACACAATAGGAGTGTGAATGCAGCTATTATAGGAAATCAATCGGAGCTAAAGTCATATTAGTAATAATGTTTGATAACCAAGTATGATATTATAGTTGGAGATGATAGACCAAACTCAACGTTTGAATCTGATGCATAACGACTCCAAGTTCCCCCTTTCCCACAACCTCAAGGTGTGGTGTTGATGATCAAACAATGGTGTTGTGAGGATCTCATAAGTGGAGGGAGGGTGCCTCATTTGCATTGGCTAAATTGAAAAAAGTCTACTAAAAGCTTAGTAATATGTTTTTTGTGTTAAATTTCCTACCTCATAGTGCCTTAAATAGGAAGCACGAGGGAGGAAGTGATCATTTCAATAGTGGTGGAGGTGGTCTAAGAAAGAAATATATGAGCCTATCTCTTAAATCTCTCGTGTATATTAATGCCAGGCATTGTTACTTTGGGTATTTAAAGAAGGTTGGGTTCCATTAATCTATCTCCACTCAAGCCAAGTTCATCAACTAAGAGTATTCAAATGAAGATTCAAGTCAATCCATTATGATGGGCAATGTCACAAACTGAAATAAACAAGTGGCTTCTAAGAGCCAACTAACACGGACAAGTGAACATTGGAGGCAACTAGGTCTTCAAAGAGCGGTACATAAGGAAGCATGGGACTATCAATCTCTCATTGTCAACATTGTTGATTTTGCAAAACTAAAAACTTGATGTAATAGTTCCAACCAACCATAGAAAAAAACATGTTTGAGCATTACTTTCACCAATAGGAGAAAATGATTATGAATTTCAAATGTATTGGATAAAAGATAGATGTTGAAACACATTTTTCATGAACTTTAGTTGAACTTTGTATATGTCCCCATGTTCTTTGATTATTAATGATTTAAAGTAACTACAAATAAGCTATCAATTAAGATATTGATATTCAAGATTAAGTGTGTATTAAAAGTCATTCATCTATGACATGTGATTCTCCCATCTCATGACTAATCCAGGGAACTATTTACTCAATTAGAAATTTTGTATTACTTCTAGTAGAACTTTAGTATTCAACCATTCAAAAGAAAATATTGTCTCAATTAGAATTAGATGGGTAGGCCATAAATAATTATGCGTGTATGAATATCCTTAATTTGTTAAACGTTAAGAATGGTGAGATAATGAGATATATTATATAGAAATAATCCAATGAAACTGCAAACATATTAATTTCATGCTATGTTGCAAGTGGTTCTCTATCTAATATATTCAAGGCAAGCAAGAGTTTGAAGTCATTCATCCATGACCCATCTCCCAAATTTAGAATGAATAATCGACTTAACACTCATTATCAAGAAATTCTAAGATTTTTTTAGAAAAAAAGGCATCATACTAGAATTCAATCTAGAAAAATCAACTCAAAGAACTATTCCATAAAATTTGGAAGAGTTAATCTAGTGAATTATTTCCTCAATTAATGTTTTTTAATTAGTTCAAGTAAAACTTTAGTATCCATGCATTCAAAAGGAAATATTAAATCTCAATTAGAACTAGATGGGTAGGACATAAATCATGATGAATCTATGAATATCACTAATTTTCTAAATGTAAAGATCTTTAAGACATTGAAATATATTATATAGGAATAATCCAATGAAGTTGCACACGTAATTACATATTATAACACTGCAAAACGTTCTTTATCTATATTTGAGGTGATCGAAGTAGTAGAAAGATTTATACAATCAAATTATGTTATATACAAAAATAAGATAGCACAAATGGAAGGTAAAACATGAGGACTTCATCAGCAATAAGTTATTTGTAAATCACCATATCAAGTTAAGATAAAATAACATAAAAATACTTTTAGTAATGTCTTGAAACCAACTAGTGACCATGAAGATGTAAAACATGGGACTGCTAAGTACAACAGTATTAATACACAATAGGAGTGTGAATGCAGCTATTATAGGAAATCAATCGGAGCTAAAGTCATATTAGTAATAATGTTTGATAACCAAGTATGATATTATAGTTGGAGATGATAGACCAAACTCAACGTTTGAATCTGATGCATAACGATTCCAAGTTCCCCCTTTCCCACAACCTCAAGGTGTGGTGTTGATGATCAAACAATGGTGTTGTGAGGATCTCATAAGTGGAGGGAGGGTGCCTCATTTGCATTGGCTAAATTGAAAAAAGTCTACTAAAAGCTTAGTAATATGTTTTTTGTGTTAAATTTCCTACCTCATAGTGTCTTAAATAGGAAGCACAAGGGAGGAAGTGATCATTTCAATAGTGGTGGAGGTGGTCTAAGAAAGAAATATATGAGCCTATCTCTTAAATCTCTCGTGTATATTAATGCCAGGCATTGTTACTTTGGGTATTTAAAGAAGGTTGGGTTCCATTAATCTATCTCCACTCAAGCCAAGTTCATCAACTAAGAGTATTCAAATGAAGATTCAAGTCAATCCATTATGATGGGCAATGTCACAAACTGAAATAAACAAGTGGCTTCTAAGAGCCAACTAACACGGACAAGTGAACATTGGAGGCAACTAGGTCTTCAAAGAGCGGTACATAAGGAAGCATGGGACTATCAATCTCTCATTGTCAACATTGTTGATTTTGCAAAACTAATAACTTGATGTAATAGTTCCAACCAACCATAGAAAAAAACATGTTTGAGCATTACTTTCACCAATAGGAGAAAATGATTATGAATTTCAAATGTATTGGATAAAAGATAGATGTTGAAACACATTTTTCATGAACTTTAGTTGAACTTTAGTTGAACTTTGTATATGTCCCCATGTTCTTTGATTATTAATGATTTAAAGTAACTACAAATAAGCTATCAATTAAGATATTGATATTCAAGATTAAGTGTGTATTAAAAGTCATTCATCTATGACATGTGATTCTCCCATCTCATGACTAATCCAGGGAACTATTTACTCAATTAGAAATTTTGTATTACTTCTAGTAGAACTTTAGTATTCAACCGTTCAAAAGAAAATATTGTCTCAATTAGAATTAGATGGGTAGGCCATAAATAATTATGCGTGTATGAATATCCTTAATTTGTTAAACGTTAAGAATGGTGAGATAATGAGATATATTATATAGAAATAATCCAATGAAACTGCAAACATATTAATTTCATGCTATGTTGCAAGTGGTTCTCTATCTAATATATTCAAGGCAAGCAAGAGTTTGAAGTCATTCATCCATGACCCATCTCCCAAATTTAGAATGAATAATCGACTTAACACTCATTATCAAGAAATTCTAAGATTTTTTTAGAAAAAAAGGCATCATACTAGAATTCAATCTAGAAAAATCAACTCAAAGAACTATTCCATAAAATTTGGAAGAGTTAATCTAGTGAATTATTTCCTCAATTAATGTTTTTTAATTAGTTCAAGTAAAACTTTAGTATCCATGCATTCAAAAGGAAATATTAAATCTCAATTAGAACTAGATGGGTAGGACATAAATCATGATGAATCTATGAATATCACTAATTTTCTAAATGTTAAGATCTTTAAGACATTGAAATATATTATATAGGAATAATCCAATGAAGTTGCACACGTAATTACATATTATAACACTGCAAAACGTTCTTTATCTATATTTGAGGTGATCGAAGTAGTAGAAAGATTTATACAATCAAATTATGTTATATACAAAAATAAGATAGCACAAATGGAAGGTAAAACATGAGGACTTCATCAGCAATAAGTTATTTGTAAATCACCATATCAAGTTAAGATAAAATAACATAAAAATACTTTTAGTAATGTCTTGAAACCAACTAGTGACCATGAAGATGTAAAACATGGGACTGCTAAGTACAACAGTATTAATACACAATAGGAGTGTGAATGCAGCTATTATAGGAAATCAATCGGAGCTAAAGTCATATTAGTAATAATGTTTGATAACCAAGTATGATATTATAGTTGGAGATGATAGACCAAACTCAACGTTTGAATCTGATGCATAACGACTCCAAGTTCCCCCTTTCCAACAACCTCAAGGTGTGGTGTTGATGATCAAACAATGGTGTTGTGAGGATCTCATAAGTGGAGGGAGGGTGCCTCATTTGCATTGGCTAAATTGAAAAAAGTCTACTAAAAGCTTAGTAATATGTTTTTTGTGTTAAATTTCCTACCTCATAGTGCCTTAAATAGGAATCACAAGGGAGGAAGTGATCATTTCAATAGTGGTGGAGGTGGTCTAAGAAAGAAATATATGAGCCTATCTCTTAAATCTCTCGTGAATATTAATGCCAGGCATTGTTACTTTGGGTATTTAAAGAAGGTTGGGTTCCATTAATCTATCTCCACTCAAGCCAAGTTCATCAACTAAGAGTATTCAAATGAAGATTCAAGTCAATCCATTATGATGGGCAATGTCACAAACTGAAATAAACAAGTGGCTTCTAAGAGCCAACTAACACAGACAAGTGAACATTGGAGGCAACTAGGTCTTCAAAGAGCGGTACATAAGGAAGCATGGGACTATCAATCTCTCATTGTCAACATTGTTGATTTTGCAAAACTAATAACTTGATGTAATAGTTCCAACCAACCATAGAATAAAACATGTTTGAGCATTACTTTCACCAATAGGAGAAAATGATTATGAATTTCAAATGTATTGGATAAAAGATAGATGTTGAAACACATTTTTCATGAACTTTAGTTGAACTTTGTATATGTCCCCATGTTCTTTGATTATTAATGATTTAAAGTAACTACAAATAAGCTATCAATTAAGATATTGATATTCAAGATTAAGTGTGTATTAAAAGTCATTCATCTATGACATGTGATTCTCCCATCTCATGACTAATCCAGGGAACTATTTACTCAATTAGAAATTTTGTATTACTTCTAGTAGAACTTTAGTATTCAACCATTCAAAAGAAAATATTGTCTCAATTAGAATTAGATGGGTAGGCCATAAATAATTATGCGTGTATGAATATCCTTAATTTGTTAAACGTTAAGAATGGTGAGATAATGAGATATATTATATAGAAATAATCCAATGAAACTGCAAACATATTAATTTCATGCTATGTTGCAAGTGGTTCTCTATCTAATATATTCAAGGCAAGCAAGAGTTTGAAGTCATTCATCCATGACCCATCTCCCAAATTTAGAATGAATAATCGACTTAACACTCATTATCAAGAAATTCTAAGATTTTTTTAGAAAAAAAGGCATCATACTAGAATTCAATCTAGAAAAATCAACTCAAAGAACTATTCCATAAAATTTGGAAGAGTTAATCTAGTGAATTATTTCCTCAATTAATGTTTTTTAATTAGTTCAAGTAAAACTTTAGTATCCATGCATTCAAAAGGAAATATTAAATCTCAATTAGAACTAGATGGGTAGGACATAAATCATGATGAATCTATGAATATCACTAATTTTCTAAATGTTAAGATCTTTAAGACATTGAAATATATTATATAGGAATAATCCAATGAAGTTGCACACGTAATTACATATTATAACACTGCAAAACGTTCTTTATCTATATTTGAGGTGATCGAAGTAGTAGAAAGATTTATACAATCAAATTATGTTATATACAAAAATAAGATAGCACAAATGGAAGGTAAAACATGAGGACTTCATCAGCAATAAGTTATTTGTAAATCACCATATCAAGTTAAGATAAAATAACATAAAAATACTTTTAGTAATGTCTTGAAACCAACTAGTGACCATGAAGATGTAAAACATGGGACTGCTAAGTACAACAGTATTAATACACAATAGGAGTGTGAATGCAGCTATTATAGGAAATCAATCGGAGCTAAAGTCATATTAGTAATAATGTTTGATAACCAAGTATGATATTATAGTTGGAGATGATAGACCAAACTCAACGTTTGAATCTGATGCATAACGACTCCAAGTTCCCCCTTTCCCACAACCTCAAGGTGTGGTGTTGATGATCAAACAATGGTGTTGTGAGGATCTCATAAGTGGAGGGAGGGTGCCTCATTTGCATTGGCTAAATTGAAAAAAGTCTACTAAAAGCTTAGTAATATGTTTTTTGTGTTAAATTTCCTACCTCATAGTGCCTTAAATAGGAAGCACAAGGGAGGAAGTGATCATTTCAATAGTGGTGGAGGTGGTCTAAGAAAGAAATATATGAGCCTATCTCTTAAATCTCTCGTGTATATTAATGCCAGGCATTTTTACTTTGGGTATTTAAAGAAGGTTGGGTTCCATTAATCTATCTCCACTCAAGCCAAGTTCATCAACTAAGAGTATTCAAATGAAGATTCAAGTCAATCCATTATGATGGGCAATGTCACAAACTGAAATAAACAAGTGGCTTCTAAGAGCCAACTAACACGGACAAGTGAACATTGGAGGCAACTAGGTCTTCAAAGAGCGGTACATAAGGAAGCATGGGACTATCAATCTCTCATTGTCAACATTGTTGATTTTGCAAAACTAATAACTTGATGTAATAGTTCCAACCAACCATAGAAAAAAACATGTTTGAGCATTACTTTCACCAATAGGAGAAAATGATTATGAATTTCAAATGTATTGGATAAAAGATAGATGTTGAAACACATTTTTCATGAACTTTAGTTGAACTTTGTATATGTCCCCATGTTCTTTGATTATTAATGATTTAAAGTAACTACAAATAAGCTATCAATTAAGATATTGATATTCAAGATTAAGTGTGTATTAAAAGTCATTCATCTATGACATGTGATTCTCCCATCTCATGACTAATCCAGGGAACTATTTACTCAATTAGAAATTTTGTATTACTTCTAGTAGAACTTTAGTATTCAACCATTCAAAAGAAAATATTGTCTCAATTAGAATTAGATGGGTAGGCCATAAATAATTATGCGTGTATGAATATCCTTAATTTGTTAAACGTTAAGAATGGTGAGATAATGAGATATATTATATAGAAATAATCCAATGAAACTGCAAACATATTAATTTCATGCTATGTTGCAAGTGGTTCTCTATCTAATATATTCAAGGCAAGCAAGAGTTTGAAGTCATTCATCCATGACCCATCTCCCAAATTTAGAATGAATAATCGACTTAACACTCATTATCAAGAAATTCTAAGATTTTTTTAGAAAAAAAGGCATCATACTAGTTTATATGTAGTTTTACTTCAAAATTTATGTATCACATTTTTTATTATCTCATATTCATGCATATAATTAATTAAAAGTCAATAAAATAATTTTGTTCCTTATTGGCATATATGGGATGATTTCAATTTATTTAAAAGTACAGCTTTAGAAAAAGTTTTCATTAGACAATGAAATCAAATGCCTTATAGTTCAAAAAGTTCAAAAACATAATCCATTTATGGCACATATGGAATGACTCTGAATAGTCCACTTAAAACTCATTATGAACTAAATTATTTTTTAGAAATGCAACTTTATTTACAACCGAATTTTATTTCAAAATTAGATTTCACATTTATAGATTCATATTTAATGCATATTATAGGCAATTAAGTGATTGTGCCTTATTGGTTTACAATATGACATGATTGCAATTAAAAATAGTAATTGATTTAAGTATACAAATTTATATAAAGTTTTGGATTGAGAAATTGTTGGCTTATCATATGTTGACCCAGAGGGTTTTCAATAAAGACCCAGGTTCTTCGCGGTTTCTCCTTGACCAACAAAACCCCTTCGCACCGGCCCTTTCGGCAACAACTTGCGAGCAAGTTGAGGTATCACCCGAGGTGTATCTATGGGGTACTGCGGAATCAAGTTTCCACAGTTGGTGATGATTTGTTTAGTCTGACGTACTACGCAGCGCGACACGGGACGTGTGCTGCGCGGCGATAGATGACACCGCGGTCCGCACCTCTGAATTATCCTTCCACGGAATTTCCTTGTGACTGCGGCCGATGCAGCTCACACTAAGACTCGAAATACTTGTGGTTAACTGGAGTACTGAAATGATTAACATTCAATCATTCATCCATTCGCTCGGGGTATTCACTGCTCAACCATGTGCTGCGAAGACGGTCCAACTACCAAGTATTTTTGCTACTACGTAGTGTAAAAGTTCTTAAACAATATCTAACACTTAGCCGAATAACTGATTCATTACTGCCTTATAAGAAGAGGCCAAACATTCACCATTCATCTATTCATGCAGAACTTAACATATTATTTCCATATTCTCCTGATGGAAAATACATATAAAAGTCCTATCATAACAGTATGCAAGGGAAAATTCAGACATTCATTCACAGCAAGCAAATAATTGCACAATACACAACACAATCACACTGCACAGTATTTAATGTGGTTCACTCCCTCGGGTGGGAAGCTACGTCCACAAGAATTATTGTTATATATATCTTTTGGGGAAGGGCACAACAGTTCTTAGTCTGCACGCTCAGCTGCAGACTCTCTTCTCTCTCAAATAGGTCTCTGCGCACTCAGCTGCAGAGCCTTTACAATATCTTTACTCAGAAATATTTTACAATGCTCAGTGCTAAACTTCTAACAACAACCCTCTTCCCATACAAAAAATGCCTCCTTTTATAGATCATGCCCGTAGGTCATGTCTTTACAATGCTAAAGGTTGAAACCCTTAGGGTTTCCAAAACTGCTACGTTTTCTCTAAGCCGAACTGCTGGTCTCTGGTAGCTAGTGCTCCATCGTGGCAGTCCTCCACGCCTTCATCCTGTTGCTATCGGCCTTTCTATTGTGCGCATGCCAACAAGTCACTCTCCTCGAGTCGCTCTTCCTCTAATGGCCTCGTACAGCTGGCTCAGCTCCCAGTAGCTTTCATCGAACCGTTCTTCCTCTAACGGCCTCGTACACCTGGCCGTCGCTCGGCCTCCCTAAAGCATCATTGCCAAAACTAGACTGTCGACGGTCTAACCGGTACCCATGCCCGTCCTCCGTCCAGCACTTTGCTTTGTTGGCTCCACGTGGACTGGTCACTTCGCAGCACTACTTCCTCGTAGAACCCTTCGAAGTACTGCCAAAATTTGGTTGCTGCACTCAACTTCGCAGCATCCCCAACACTTGAACAAAATTGTATTTTTATTGAGTTGCGCTCAGCTCTGCAGCTAAAACTCCTTATGTTACCAAAATTTGCCCCAACTTGGGCCAGGCCCAACATGCCCCTAACACTTACATGTGGCTCGTCCCTGAGCCACCTTCAGCTTCTGCCTTTTTGATCTGCTCCGCGACCTGCGGAGCTAGCTTTGCCGCGAATTCATTGAATGTGCCGACCAGCTGCTCCATTGTTTCCTTTGTACCATGCTCGACTTGCCTGACTGTGTCGAGCATCTCCGTAGTTATTTCTTGTCCAATCTGTCCTTCCACATTCTTCTGGTTCTCGCGCAGGTCCTTGAGTTTGTCTTCAATCTGCTGCGATATTGCAATGGCATCCTGTAGTAGTGGTTGGGACTGATCGTCCATCGCACTCTCTTTCTCCCTTAATGCTTGTACCTCCTTTTTCAAATTGGTTATTTCCCTGTATTTTGGAAGCCTGTCTTTAGCTGGCAGGGCCTTAACTTCCGTATCTAGCTTCTCCAGTGCGGCCTACTTTGCTTTGACTACGGTCTTTACTTGCAGTAGCCCTGGATCCTCTTCGAGGGCAGTGAATGCCTTCGAAACTGCAGTCAATAAATCTTGGCAGTTAGCCATGTCCATTGCAATATTCCGCGCTGCGGCCTTTACTGCTTGCTCCCTTAACTGCTGCTCAGTTAATGGTATCTCCGTATTGATTTTTTCCTTTAGGGCGGTAATATTAGCCTCATAAAGAATCTCCTTGTCCAGTATTTCTGTCTTTAGATATTTCACCATATCTCCCATTCTCAGAACGGTGTCCGCTGGATTGCTCTGGGGCTCGAAATCTTTGATGTCATCTACGACAGAAGTAATAGTGGCCTCCAGTCGCAGTCGACGATCCTGTTCATCATGCAGTTGCATATCTGTGCGCGAGCTAGACTCCTCGAGTTGCCTATTTGCGGCTTGCAACTCAACTTGGGACTTCATCGAATCAATGGTCCTTTCATGCATTTCATCTACAACTTGCAGGTGCAAAAAGTGCAAGTCAGGTAACGGAATCTTGGCCAGGTCGAGCTCTACCCGCTCGACACCCTTTGTATCCAAAATCACTTGTTCTGACATTGGCAGCGTTATGCTCGTTGGGTCCAAATGAACGAGCTGAGTCTTCGCTGGAAGCGTTATGGTTAGCTGCGGTGGTGTCCGCTGCAAGGTTCCTCCCGACCTCCCTTTCGATTCTGTGTCACGCGACAAAGGTAGCCTTTTCTGGACATCGTCCATCTTCTGCATGAGCCCCTGCAATGTGAGCCAATTCTTTTGCAGGTCATCCTGTTTAGCCTTGTCCTTTTTCTCTTTGCCTGTCATCAGCTCTTCCATCTGTTCTGTGACTTTTTCGGCAATCATGTAGAAATCTTCCTCATTAAGCACTGTTTCTGACTGACTCTTGGTTGCTTTCATCTTCTTTCGCGCCTTTGGCTTTGTCGAGATTTCAGGTTCCTTCCTTTTTCCTTTTTCCTCAGTGATTGGGCATGGCCGCAGAATTGGTTCATCTTCTTCTGAATCGGTCGGAACATCCATGACCTCGACACGGAACTCTGCTGGCCAGTCCCTCATGAGGATGTCGATGTCTTCCTCGTACATATGGTAATCACCCGCATACCATTCCGGCTTCTTCATCTTTGCTTTGTGTGAAATAAAAATACAACGCATGTCCACCTGAAAATCGATAACACGAATGTATTTTTTCGTTACCTGCTTTGTAATGCGTGATGTACGGGTGATCACCTCGCGCAGTTGGGTGTGATACTGGTAGAATACTTCAACTGTCGTGTGTTGTCACTCCACGTTCAAATTTGCCCAAAGGTTGGCATATTGAACTCCTCTGGGATCATTGGTGTCTGCAATTACGCCGACATAGTCCTTCGGCTCCTTCCATCCGACAAAGGCGATCAGGATAATCAACCATGTTAAGTGGAATTGACCTCCATTCTCCTGGGTGTCATTGAGTTCGTCCAGGAACTCATTGAGAAGGTATTGAAACCAATTGAACTCGGTTCCTTCAGCCACCGCGGCACCGAGTAATACTGCGCCCGCAGGCACCTCCGGAGGCCTGGCTGTTCTTAGGATTTTTCCGGCCAGCAACTGTGTAACAAACTTTGTCGACCTATCTTCGATTTCTTCTGTCGGAAAACCTCTTTATCCTTTCACTAATGCATGGCTTTTCTTCATCTTCGCGACAACTTCTTTTTCCTTACTCTTCCCTTGGAAGAACTGCTTGGGGTCCTTGCCGCGTTTGCTTAATCCTGTGATACGGTGGATTAAGTCGATGGTCAAATCAACATTTCTATCTAGCCACAGGTATCCCTGATGGATTCGCGCCATCAAAGTGCGAACCACCACATTGACTTCTGTTGAACGATCAAAATGGGGTAATCTCAGCAGATTCAGTAATCCTGACTGGACTACTGGTGTCAGCCAGCTTTCGACGACCAAGTTAAGTATGCCTTTAGCATCTTTCTTCCAGCACATGTACTGGTCAGGCTGGAAGTGTGGGAACTTGGGATCATGGGGTTCTTCCTTCTGCACTCCCAGGAGGTCATAGTCTTCCCACTTACACTCTGGGATCTTTCCTAGCAAGTTCTGGGCAACGCCTACATTCTTAGAGATTGGCGATAAGGGAATTTCATAGCGGGCATTCTTGACCAGTTTATAGACTGGGGCATCCCGCGCCCATGGTGATATGTACTCTGGTGTAAGCTTTAAAGGTATCTCCTTTGGAAATACCGGTGACCGTGATACCACCGAAATTGGCCTGGTGCTCTTTGTTCGTGGCCCGACTGTATCTCTCCCCCTATCCTGCATGTCTGGGTTTTGTCTAGGTGACCTTCGAGATGCTTGACCTGGTTCCAATGTAACCTTCTTGGCAGGGGTTTTCATTAACTCTTCAATCCCTCCGTGCTTAAAGACTTTGACCGTTTTTTGGATTATAAGCTCTTCTCTGTACGACCACTTGGACATTCAGGGGCGATAGTAGGCAATTGTCTCAAATATGTTACTAACGATTGCTAACACAGGAGTGAGCGCATAAAAAATCTAAGTGTTTGGTAACGCCCGCGAGTCCCTATGCGGCATTACTTATAGGCTCAGGTGAGTCCTCCCACACCTTCCAACGGCTAGATGAGCATTAAATGTGGTGTCCGTTGGCCAAATTGAACAGATCCTTTAGTCCCTTTCTTCGTCAATGTGTTCAGAACGACTATCTTTGTGTTAAATTCTCAAGCGGTTGTTGGCAACGGTCATATAATGGCTATTTTTCTCACGGCCACTATAACGACTATTTTTGTGAGAGTTGCGCCGAGCTGCATGGCAGGGCATCCTTAATCCTGCGCAGTTACTTCGCAGTGTCGATGTTTCGGCTGCGCAACTCCCTTTTCATTTTCTTTCTTCTTCTTCTTCTTCTTTTTTTTTTTTTTGTGCAGCTTCAGCAGTGCTGCTCGAGACATACATTGTCCTACTTATCATACATGTACAGACTCCTTTTCATTTCCAGTGTCCAATTCCAATTGTACTTAACACTTAGAAATTTCTGCCTTTGTTTATCATTCAGGGTTCTGCGAAGCAGAACTATCGTGGTACAACTTTAGTCTGCTCCCATTTATCAGACTTGGTAAAGTATCGTCAGCTAAGGTGGCTAACTGGACTGCACCAGTGTTAGTAACATGTATCACAATATATGGACCAAGCCAATGCATCTTAAATTTACCAGGAAACTTCATGAATTTGCTATAATACAAGAGGACTAGGTCACCTACCTGAAAGGACTTGTTCTTTATATGGCGATCATGCCATGCTTTCTCGCGGTCTTTTTGCACTTGTTGGTGAAAGCCTGCGATGAAGCGATCTTCCTCCAATCCAACCAAGTGTAGCAATCTTTCTTCTAGCGCTGCACAATCTGCAATCCCTGTAAATGTAGCGATTCTCAAGCTGGGGACAATATATTCCATTGGCATTATAGCCTCCTGTCCATAAGCCAACCAAAAAGGTGTGTGTCCTGTCAATTTCTTGCAAGTGGTCCTGTATGCTCATAACACAGATGAGATGCGCAGATCCCAGTCATCTCTATTCACATTGCAGATCTTAGTAAGCGCATTCTCGAGTATTTTATTGAAAGCCTCAACAGTGCCATTCGCCTGTGGATGATATGGGGTACTGCGCTGATGATGGATGTAGAATTCCTCTGTGAGAGTTTTGATAGTTTTGTTCAAAAAGTGAGTGCCTTGATCGCTCATCAAAATCTTTGGACATCCAAATCGTGAAAGTATATCTTCAAAAATGAACTGCGCGGCAGTACCGGCGCTGCAGTCCTTTACTGGTTTTGCTTCTGCCCATTTGGTGAGGTAATCAGTAGCAGTAATGATGTACCTCGCACCAGTTCTTTTCCCTGGTGGGTTTATGGGACCCACGAAGTCAATGGCCCACTTTTCAAATGCCTGTAAGGTCAACTGTGGATTTAGCGGCATTTCATCTCTGCGAGAAGGTTTTCCTGTCCTCTGACAGACATCGCAGCTCTGGCAGTATTCGTTGGAGTCTTTATGGATTGTAGGCCACCATAGCCCTGCACGTAGTATCTTATGCGTGGTAGCCCTTCCTGCATAGTGGCCTCCTGCGATCCCTGAATGCGCATCTGCTAAGATGCATGGCTTCTCATGGTTTAGTACGCATCTACGCAGGACTTCATCCGGTCTGAGTTTGTATAGCTGACCTGCAATAATAGTGAAGTCTGCGGCGTGCACTACCAATTGCTTCTTCTGCTGGATGGAAAAGTTCTGAGGTGCTAATCCTGTTGTTAAGAAATCAATAATATCCTGATAATAATCATCAACAACCTGTATAGCAAATAGCTGCGCATCAGGCAGACTGTCTTCAATGTTTGTCGGCTCTTCTCCTGACTCAATCCTATAGAGGTGATCATGTCCCAAGTTCAGCCTGCCTGGCTTAACAACAATCTCAAAATCATATTCCTAGAATAGCAACAGCCATCTGCATATGCACCCCCCTAACACTGGCTTATTGACCAAGTATTTCAAAGCGGAATGGTCGGTAAACATGAGGAAGTGCGCACCAAGCAAGTAGTGTCTAAATTTCTGCAGCGCATATACCATCGCAAGGCCTTCCCTCTCAGTAGTGGTGTAATTTTTTTCCGCTGTTGAGAGCTTCCTGCTTGAAAATGCGATGGGATGATCAATACCTCCTTATCCTGGCTAAGCTAATACGACTCCCAGGTCAATGCATGATGCATCAACATGTACATGGAATGGCTTCGCCCAGTCTGGGAAGACTAGGATCGGCGCAGTAACCATCTTCTCCTTTAGTGTATCAAAACCCTGCTCGCACTCCGTGTTCCAAATGAACGGCGCGTCTTTCTTTAGCAACGTCTCCATTGCTACGGTTATCTGCGTGTAACCCTTTATGAATTTCCTGTAATATCCGGTATGGCCTAAGGTAGAGCGCAACATCTTGACTGAATTTGGTGTTGGTAAATTTACAATGATTGCAATCTTCGTAGGATCCACCATCAATCCTTGCTTACAGACAATGTGGCCAAGTAGAATCCCGTAAGGAAGACAGAAAATACACTTCTTCAGATTTAAGGAGATCTGATGCTATCTACACTTGTCAAGCATCATTCTGAGATTCGCGCAGTGGTTCTTCAATAGTCCAAACACAGTCCAATCATCAAAATAGGCTTCCAGAAACTTATGCATAAAATCTTTAAAGGCTGCGACGACAACTCTGGAAAAGATGGCAGGTGCGTTCTTCAGACCAAAAGGCATTACTGTGTACTGGAACGACCCCCATTCTGTAGCAAAAGTCGTCTTATGCTTGTCTGCGGGATCAATCCTGATCTGATGATACCCAGAGAAACCATCAGTAAAAGAGTAGGCCTCATTCCCTCCAACATTATCCAGCACTTCGTCCGTGAAAGGAGTAGGGAATGGGTCGTGCATAGAAGCATCATTTAGTTTTCTGAGATCTACACAAATCCTGATCTTACCTTTCGTTTTCTTGTCTTGAATGACCATGGGGCTAATCCATTCGGATTCTTCAACAGGTTCAATGATTCCTGCTTCGAGCATCTTGTCTAACTCTGCGTGGACTCTTTCTTTATACCGCGGGTTTAGTCTGTATGGCCTCTGTTTCACAGGCTTGGTGCCTGGCTTCAAAGGTATTTTCATGACCCCTAAATCCAAAGGTATTTTCATGACCCCTAGGTCTCCCAGAATGCCTTTCATTTCTGTGAATTTCGTCGGGAACAACTCCTAATACTCATGTAAGATGTATGCGATCTCTGCAACAATCTGATCATTCCAATAGTCTCCAATTGATGCGAACTTTGGCTTTTCGCTTGTGCCAATGTTCACCTTCTGTGTCTTTATTGGTCCACTCATGTCTGGGATTTCCAACGGAGGTCCCTCTACGTCGCGCGCACCCTCTGATTCTGGTATGTTTATGTTGCACGGATTGTCCTCATCGTCTTCCTATCTATCATCGGGTACTTCAGCTAGGTTATAACACTCGATGGGATGTTTTCCGTGTTCCTTCCCTTCTGATTGTAGGTCCGCAAGAATGCATCTACCCCGAAGAATTCTTCCAACGTTATATTTTTCTGAGGACAGTCTTCCCTGAATATACGTTCCTTAATTATCTGCAACACGTCATGGATCAGTGGGTTGTCGTCGTCAAAGCTAAAGTCCTTCTGGAAGTTCGCAGTCAACATATCCCAATCAGTGGTTTCCCTGCGCAACTCTAGGTCTAGGTACCATTTCTTTGGAATGTCATCGTCCAGTGTATGTACAAATAGATGCACCCATTCTATTTGTGGCCTTTCCACCCATGCTTGTGAACAGAATTCAATATGCTGGATAGGATCTGTATGTCCATTAAACTTTTCAAAAGGTAAAGTAACCCTGTCAGTAAACCGAATCTGCATCTTAATCCTGCATTGATCCCAAGTAGTCAATGACTGCTTGTGTGCAACCCACCATCTGGCTGGTGTGTCGCGCAGTGCCATATCCAATGCTGGTAATCTATGCTCATCTGCAATAGCTGCAGTATATTCTTGGATGAAAGTGTAAACGTTAGCAGAACAATCATACACGGGAATAGGACTTACCTCCTTTCCGATCCAGCGTAGTGATTTCGTAACCTGCGCGCACCTTCTTGCTGATACTTCATTCATGCGGCTTTGCCAATTTTCCATTCTTGTCTTCGAGTCAGAGATACAAGAGTTGTCACATCTCCAGCTGATTGTACCATTCGCAGTTGGATTAATGTAATCTTCCTGGTTCGCAGTGATCTGGTATAGTCTGTCCAAGTCTTGAGCCTTGGATTCCTCCTGAATCGGCTCACTGTATCTGTCCCCATATTTAGGATCCAATGGTGCGATGACCCTAAGATGCTTTCCTTCAAATATCATCTTCTTTGTCTTTAGGTTTATGATATCCAGGTTATCCATGGCCCAGTCAATTCCTAATAGTGCAGGAAAAGGCTGACTATCGTCCACAATCTCGATAACTTCAAAGTCTGCATGACTCTGGACTCCATCGATGTCAACTACCACATCAGCTAACATGCCAAAAAGTATGACTTTCTCTTGGTTAGCCATTCTCAATTGGATAGGTGACCATAACAGCTTTGGTCGACCCATCTGTTGCCATGTCTGCTTTTAGTCAAGACATTGACTTCAGATCCCAGATCAAGGATAACTTCATCCATTTCAAAATCTCCTATCTACGCGGTAAGCCTCATTTCTCGGCTTGTTCTTTTATGCTTCCTTATGTGATGTATGGCGTTATTAGAAGTTTTTGTTCTCGTCTGTGGTTCATATTGGCTTATGAGCTTCTGTAGCTCTACTATGGCATTTTCACTTTTTAGTAGCTTCATGCAGCTTCGCAGGAACTGCGCAACGGAAGTGCCGACATCCGTTGCGGTACTTGTTTTGTCATAAGCAGTTGGCATGTCTTCAACATGCGGTTTTTCACTGCGCAATGTGATCCTCGCTGACTTTGTTGCCAATTCTGTGAAGGTATCCTACGCGTTGATAAAGACCTCCTTGTTCTTTCGTAGGTCGAGGGTATTTTTCCCGGAGCTTTTCTTATCCATACTGTCTCAAGAGGGGTTTGCTTTGTGTGAGCCTCCCCTGACGTCGAAGCTTCTTCTCCCCTATCGCGGCCTGTCTCAGCGCCACTGCGCGTGACCACGTTGATGCTCGGGTCCACTGGTCTATTCTCTACTGCGATCCACTGGATGTTTGGAGTTGGTGCCTCCGTCGGTCTTCTTTCTGCATTTCCACCTCTAGCACTGGGCAATCTTCAATAACATGCTCAAATGATTTACAGTAGTTGCATGTAGTGCATGGGTTAACACAATCTCTAGACACGTGACCTGGCTGGCCACAATTATAACAAATGACCGTGCCGCGGCCTCTTCCCTGCGTCGGGCCAACATTTCTTCCTCTACCGCGGTATCCACCACCACAGCCTCTGTATCCTCCTTGATCATATTGCGCGTTTTATTTTTGGGGTTGGTTTTCTTCTTGTACGCGGTACAAGCCAACGCCTCTCATTGCGTCCATATCTCGTTTTCTTTCGTTCATTAGCTCATATGCACGGCAGTTGGATTCATCATGTCCAACTGATTTACAGAAAGTGCAGTATAAATTTTTGGGTGTTTTCACATATTTCTGTATGAGATAGCAGTCTTCAGGTCTGTGTCATGTAGTTCTACAAATTTCACACCATGGGGCCTGATTCTGATTTATCGGGTTGGGCGCACCACTGTTAAGATAGTTGCGGAATAAAGGGCAATGCTCGCGGTCATGGCCTTCTCCTTTACAACCTGTACACCAGACCTCATGCCTAGGTTCATACCTTTGTTCTTTGCCATTCTTCATGCTTTGCAGTTCTAGTGTCAGGGTGGTTAGCTGGTTCTGGATCTGAGACATCCCAGAACTAGTCTCACCAATCGGCGAAGCCTCTAGCTTCATTGCGATTTCCAAAGCCTCTGCTTGCGACACACCCTTCTGCTGCATCAATGGTAATCTAATGTGGGGCAACAGTGCAGCAATAAACCATTCCTTGCGCTATTCTGGAGCTATAACAAAGCTCACTTGGTCCAATAAGGTCCTGAAATTTTGATCAAACTCCTAGACCATTTCAGTCGGTCTCTGCTTTATTTCTTTCAACTCGGTTATACACTGAGATTCAGATTTGGGTTTCTTAAACTCTGCCACAAGCGCAGCTTTAATTTCTGTGAGGGTTTTCGGCTGTGTCTGAGAGTACTTCATAAACCAATGTAAAGCTCTATCTTTGAGGGTGGTAATGAGTTGTTCTCTCTTCACAACATCATCGTGGATTTGTCTTACGCTCCATACGGCTTCGCAAAGAAACCAATGTTGGTCAGGGTCTTCTAGACCGGTTCCTTTAAATATCGGTAGCTTCATATCAGCGTTTGCCATTGTCTTATTAGTAGGGGCACCCGGATTTGTGCATGGCTGTTTTGATGGGCTCTATGCAGTGAAATTAAATGGGAGTATCGGAGTAGACGTACTCGGCTGAGTATCCTATGGGGTGGGTTGTGTAACGGGTGGGCTCTGAGATAAGGGATGCACGGTCTCTGCAACCGGCGGATTCTGAGGGGTGAGTGGTGGCACGGCTTCGTTGTTAAGGTCACAAGGAATCTCAGTATCTATCTGGAGTCCAATGCCTCCAAGATTCTTATTAAATTTATATCTCTTCTCGCTTCTAAGATTATGGGTCTCTTCGTTAGAATCACTATATATACTGTTTACAATCACAGACTTGAAAATATTACTGCATTCTTAAAACACCTTTCTCAGCTAATAGCATCTTAATGTATAGACTGAGATTGTTCAAGTACTTACCTTGGAATCCGTTGAAAAAGTATGCTTTTGCTTGGCTGTCTACAGCAAATTCTGTTACGAAGCCTTCTAGCATGTGATCGACCCAGAAGTCAACTACGCGCGTCAATGGGCTGTCTATTGCTTTAAGCTGCGTTATGAGCTATGGAGTCCACTCTGTAGGAACTCCTTCTTGAAAATAGGTTTTCTTCTCTGCGAGCCGCGAGATCCACTCATGCAGCTCATCTGGAAATGATGCCCAGAAAATCTCGTGAATATCTTTCCACATGTATCTATTCAACCATTGTTCGTTAGGTAAATGTTGGTGTCTATTCTCTTTCCTTTTAAAGTTTCTTACGGTCTTGTCACACCAAACTCGGATCTCTGTCTTTTCAGGATGCCAATTGTCGGAGCCTATCGGGAACTGATGTTCTTCGTCACACATTACGGTTGAAACTCATCACGGATTCTAGCGCGACAATGGAACCATTTGTTGGCTTATCATATGCTGACCCAGAGGGTTTTCAATAAAGACCCAAGTTCTTCGCGGTTTCCCCTTGACCAACAAAACCCCTTCGCACCGGCCCTTTCGGCAACAACCTGCGAGCAGGTTGAGGTCTCACCCGAGGTGTATCTATGGGGTACTGCGTAATCAAGTTTCCATAGTAGGTGATGAATTGTTTAGTCTGACGTACTGCGCAGCGCGACACGGGATGTGTGCTGCGGGGCAAGACTGCGCGGCGATAGACGACACCGTGGTCCGCACCTCTGAATTCTACTTCCACAGAATTTCCTTGTGACTGCGGTCGATGCAGCTCACACTAAGACTTGAAATACTTGCGGTTAACTGGAGTACTTAAATTATTAACATTCAATCATTCATCCATTCGCTCGGGGTATTCACTGCTCAACCATGTGCCGTGGAGACGGTCCAACTACCATGCATTTTTCCTACTACGTAATGTAAAAGTGCTTAAACAATATATAACACTTAGCCGAATAACTGATTCATTACTACCTTATAAGAAGAGGCCAAACATTCACCATTCATCTATTCATGCAGAACTTAACATATTATTTCCATATTCTCCTGATGGAAAATACATATAAAAGTCCTATCATAACAGTATGCAAGGGAAAATTCAGACATTCATTCACAGGAAGCAGATAAATGCACAATACACAACACAATCACACTGCACAGTATTTAAATGTGGTTCACTCCCCCGGGTGGGAAGCTACGTCCACAAGAACTGTTGTTATATATATCTTTTGGGAAGGGCACAACAGTTCTTAGTCTGCACGCTCAGCTGCAGACTCTCTTCTCTCTCAAATAGGTCTTTGCACACTCGACTGCAGAGCCTTTACAATATCTTTACTCAGAAATATTTTACAATGCTCAGTACTAAACTTCTAACAACAACCCTCTTCCCATACAAAAAAATGCCTCCTTTTATAGATCATGCCCGTAGGTCATGTCTTTACAATGTTAAAGGCTAAAACCCTTAGGGTTTCCAAAACTGCTACGGTTTTTTTAAACCGAACTGCTGGCCTCTGGTAGCGAGTGCTCCATCGTGGTGGTCCTCCACGCCTTCATCCTGTCGTTATCGGCCTTTCTGTTGTGCACATGCCAACATGTCACTTTCCTTGAGCCGCTCTTCCTCTAACGGCCTCGTACAGCTGGATCAGCTCCCAATCGCTTTCATCAAACCATTCTTCCTCTAACGGCCTCGTACACCTGGCCACCGCTCGGCCTCCCTGAAGCATCTTTGCCAAAACTAGACCATCGACGGTCTAACCGGTACCCGTCCCCGTCCTCCGTCCAGCACTCTGCTTTGTCGGCTCCACGTGGACTGGTCACTTCGCAGCACTACTTCCTCGCAGCACTGATCTTCGTAGCACCCTTCGAAGTACTGCCAAAATTTGTTGTTGCACGCAACTTCGCAGCATCCCCAACACTTGCACAAAATTGTATTTTTATTGAGCTGCGCTCAGCTCCGCAGCTAAAACTCCTTCTGTTACCAAAATTTGCCCCAACTTGGGCTAGGCCCAACATAAATCAAATATCTTAAGTAGATCAAAAAGTTAAATTGAATCACCTTGACCCATTTCCTATTAATTTAGGATGAATAGTCCACTTAGCATTTATTTTCAAATAGACGATTCTAATTTTTTAGTAAGAATTGCATCATTATTTCAAAATATAAATTTCTTTTTTATACACAAGTATTAATGCATATAAGTAAATAAAAATAAACAAATAACTTTGTGCCTTGATGGCTTGAATGAGATTATTTTCATTACAAATCATTCATTTAGCAATACAATTTTTTTTAAAGTATACAAAAGAAGAAAAAAATTGTGCAATGCAACAAAGTCAATGCAAAAGCAATTGTAAAGAATAATAAAAATGTATATTAATATAACTATCAATTCCAATATATTTCAAAGAAATATAAAATCGTACAAATTGATTCACCAAAAAGTATGTCCAAGTCATGTTGAAAATTTGAAATATACTTGGGATCAAATTTCTGAAGAAAAAAAACAACTTCATCTACTAAAATGAAGTTGATGTTCTATTGAACATACTAATGTACTCACGTTTCTCTTTGATACACTGAAGTGTCTTAAGAAAGGGGAATAAAACTTGCATAAGCCAAGTATCTTGCTCTTCTCCTATATAGGCCTTTATCAAGATATGTTTTGACCAATATCCAACAAATTGAGAAGTGGGATTTGATGTATCTATTAACAATACATTTGATTCTCCGTATTAATCTCCATACTGGGACCACACATCGCTCAACATTTTCTCATAAAATTGTATTGTACTCTCTGCTTTGAATTTTGTTTGCAAACAACAACGGGACCTAACCCATGTGAATCCAAAGTCCCTTATATCAATATTTGATTTTTCATGTGTCAGATGTACTTGTCAATGACATTTAATGTCCATACTGCAACATCATAATTTGGTTTTCTTTGAATATGACAATTTGGTTCATCTCTAGTGTATGATGATAAGAACACTCCTTCCATTTCAAAGATCAACAACACCTTTCGATTGATATTAATTCTCATCTGCACTGCAACCACATATATGACATTAACATAGCTCCAATTCATTAATTAAGAACATCAAAACATAATATTTAAAAACATTTTTAAAAACCACTCCAACCACCCCCATGGTGCAAGGTTTTGATGTTGCCATACTAATGGGTTTAGAAGGTAACATACATCACTAGTATATTGATCCATGGTGAGATTTTTGTCACCAATCTTATCCTTACGCGCCACTTCAACTCTTCCTCCACCTTTGAATATCATTAGAATTCTTCTACAACAAACTCCTCTACCATTGTTCTCACCCAATAATCCATTGCTTGGGTTATTAGGCGATCTACTTGCCAAAGCATAATTAGGTTCTAAATATTCCACTCTACTATCTTATCCATCTTCTAAATGTATTCCAGCGCCTCTTCACTCAGTTGTAACCATTGATAGAGACTCATTGGGATGTCCTCTTAAAAGATCTTATACTCATCTCTAGTAGCATTGCCATACAAAACTATATATCTACAGTCTTAAATATCCTACCCTCACAACTCATCTTCATATTTAATGAAAACTCTAAAATGTGTTTCAAACCACTCAACTAACCATGATTTCAAAAACCCCTGTCTCATCTTGTGACAACTCCTCCCTAATGAAAGTCAAAGCCAAGGAAAGGTGGAAAAATGATGCTAAAAAACATTATCACCCATCTACCTAGTGATGGTGTATGATTCATAGCGAGTGGTTTGATCAACCTATTGGGTCTTGTAAGTTGTTTTTTTGCAAGTGAAATAACACCTCAGTACCAATCTTGTGATGTTGAACCTGATAGTGATCATGTCATTTATTGTGCTTGCCACAACTTTGATATAGGATGTCATCTACCAGTCATTAAATGCGCTAAATTCGTTTCAAAACCAATTTGTTTGTTTGCTTCTCTATGAGCATGGGAAGATACTTGTGTTGATGTAATGGGAAAATCTACATCATTTCGGGCCAATCATTAGAACCCTAATCACACCTAGAAGGGGATATGCCTAAGAGGTTTATGAAGAGTTCTATTATAGCTATGTGAAACATAAATCGCACTATCATCCTATGGAAATGAATATTTTGAGTTGTACATTGTCAGGATATGTACGATCATCCTGAAGACTACCTTTGCATGTACCACATTGCTCTATCATGTCCATCATGGAACAAAGGCAAGGCCAAGAGATAGTCAAGAACCTATTGTGCCTATCATGTACTATGGTCTTTGGTAATTCAAAGTCAACCCACACATTCTTCATGAAGAGCTTAGCAATACCTTCTATTGCCATGCTCTTCTTAAAGGGGTGCCAAAATTACCATCTTGGATAACTTATAAAAAACAACAAACACACACTCATGACAATGCTTGGTTGAGAACAAACTAGTCACGAAGTCCATGGAGATTAGCTCCAAAGGTTTATCAATAGCAGGAAATGAGTGAACATCATTTTCTTCTTAATCATTGGCTTGGCAATGGCATAGATAATCCATTATATGATGTATGCATTAATCTCCGTGGAGCTTGGGATAATAGAAGTACTTTGGCAAGTCTAGAACTATCTGAAAATTCCTTGCCACCGAACTAGAATGTCCCTCCCAAATCACCTTCTCATGTTCCATTTAAGGAATACAAAGGTGGTCTAGATGGCATGGAATTACATCCTATAGGTGAAATTGAGAAAATGTTTTCTTACAACCATTTCTTTATATGTATCAACAAAGTGAGAATCAATGCCATGCAATGGGGTCCAATCTAAAGTATCATGTCCACAAGAGTTTAGCAATTGGTCAATTCAATAATTGATGATGGACCACTTTTGGTCATGGTCATTCCACAATTTTCCCTGTGTCTATATAAATTGGATAGCTTGTGGTTGATGTGTATAATTGTCTACTTGCTCAGAATGCAGTGCTGAGATAATCATAAGCATTTAGCAATGGAGTAGAGCTCCTTGATATATGTGGGATATTTAATGCAAACTATGTTTTGCTATGGTAGGAAACCATATGTCATGATGGGCAAGGACACCATCAATTGCATGCTTTTAAGTGTCTATCTCAATCTCAAATGACTACTACAAATTAATGTTGAATGTTGAATATCATAAGGTAGAATGGTAAAACCCTATTCAACAAACTATCTCCCTACCTTTAGTCTTGGGATCATACTTTGGGTGATACGTTTCTTCTTATAGGGATTGAATATGCCACCACTAGACCACACCGGACCTTTCTTAACACCTAAGAGGACCTTGATCTGCCAAATAGAGCCAACAAATTGTTATGTTATCAAGTAGTTTTCATATGGTAGTTTTCCATCTACCACAACCACATTGTCATCAAATACATTGCACCATGAAGGAAATCTAACTCAAGTTAACTTTCCTTCTAACAACGTTGCATGGTGAATGAAAGCTAACGTGGGTTAATTTTCATATGGTAGTTTCTCATCTAACACAACCACGTTGTCATCAAATACATTACACCATGAAGGAAATCTAACTTGGGTGAGCTTTCCTTCTAACAACATTGCACAGTGAATGAAAGCTAATGCCTATTAGCTTTCATGTGATGGTTTTCCATCTAACACAACCACATTGTCATCAAATACATTGCACCATGAAGGAAATCTAACTCGGTTAGTTGTCATTCTAACAACATTGCATGGTGAATGAAAGCTAACGCGTGTTAGCTTTCATGCGGTAGTTTTTCATTTAACACAACCACATTGTCATCAAATAAATTGCACCTTGAAGGAAATCTAACTCGAGTTAGTTTTCCTTCTAACAACATTGCATGGTGACTGAAAGCTAATGTGTGTTAGCTTTCATGTAGTGGTTTTCCATATAACACGATCACATTGCATCATGAAGAAAATCTCACTCAAGTTAGCTTTCCTTCTAACAACATTGCACGGTAAATAAAAGCTAATGCACCCTGACAATATATTATATTGTCATCAAATACATTGCACCATGAAGGAAATCTAACTCGAGTTAACTTTTCTTCCAATAACATTGCACGATGAAAACTAACGCGAGTTAGCTCTCATGTGGTAGTTTTCCCTCTAACACAACCACAATGTCATTAAATACATTCCACCATGAAAGAAATCTAACTTGAGTTAGCTTTCCTTCTAACAAAATTATACGATGAATGAAAGCTAATGCGTGTTATCTTTCATGTGGTAGTTTTTCATCTAACAAAACCACACTGTCATCAAATACATTGCATCATTAAGAAAATATAACTCGGGTTAGCTTTCCTTCTAACAACATTGCACAATGAATAAAAGCTAATGCACCATGACAATGTATTACATTGTCATCAAATACAATGCACCATCAAGGAAATCTAACTCATGCTAGCTTTCCTTCTAACAACATTGCACAATGAATGAAAGCTAATGCATGTTAGCTTTCACGTGGTAGTTTTCCATCTAACACAACCACATTGTCATCAAATACATTGCACCATGAAGGAAATCTAACTCGGGTTAGCTTTCTTCCTAACAACATTGCACGGTGAATGAAAGCTAATGCGTGTTATCTTTCATGAGGTAGTTTTCCATCCAACACAACCACATTGTCATCAAATACATTGCACCATGAAGGAAATCTAACTCGGGTTAGTTTTCCTTCTAACGACATTGCACAGTGAATGAAAGCTAACGCGTGTTAGCTTTCATATGGTAGTGTTTCATCTAACACAACCACGTTGTCATCAAATACATTGCACCATGAGGAAAATCTTGCTCAAGTTAGCTTTCCTTCTAACAACAGTGCACAGTGAATGAAGGCTAATGTGTGTTAGCTTTCATATGGTAGTTTTCTATTTAACACAACCACATTGTCATCAAATACATTGCACCATGAAGGAAATCTAACTCGAGTTAGCTTTCCTTCCAACAAATTTGCCAAGTGTCTCCGAATGGCTTTGGGACGGGAGATGAAATCGCCATAAGTCGATAATCGGGGATCGAATGGACAAACGGTCAATTCCATTGGAATCATGACATCGGAGTATTACTAGGGCCACCTCTCTCCAGTGACTTCATGTATCGAATGTTGTCTTTTTTGATGGTTTTTGCAACTAGGGTTTTGTTAAGTAATATGCAATGTAATTTCTGCATTATAGGCTAATATTTTGAAAATTGTGTCGAGCAAGGGTGTGGGCATTGTGGTCATCTCATCCTAGCCCAAACACACCTTTAGGGGGTAACAAAACTCAATTATGTTGCTTGGTTTGTTTCTTATGCCCCCAATTGAAATTTGCCAAGTGTCCCTGAATGGCTTTGGGAAGCGAGTTGAAACTTGCCATAACTCTGTAACCAGCGCTCAAATGGAAAAACTGTCAGTTCTATTGGAACCGTGACATTGTAGTACCACTAGGGGCACCCCTCTCCTCTGACTTGATGAACCAAACATTGTCATTTTATATTGTTTTCGCAACTAGGGTTTTGCTAAGTAACATGCAATGAAATTTCTGCATTATAGGCTAAGATTTTGAAAAATGTTTCGCAAGAGGATGTGGGAATCGTGGTCATCACTCCCTAGCCCAAACACACCTGCAGAAAGTAATGGAACCCAATTCCATTGATCGGTTGATTTTTTAAATTTGCAAAGTGTCATTGAATGGCATTGGGAAGAGAGTTGAAACTCGTCATAACTCGATAAGCAGGGCATGAATGGACAAATCATTTGTTCCATTGGAATTGTGACATCAGAATACCTCTAGGGACACCCCTCTTTGGTGAGTTCATGGACCGATCATTATCTATTTTCATGGTTTTCGCAACTAGGGTTTTGCTCAATAACATGTAATGCAATTTCTGCATTATATGGTAAGATTTTGAAAAATGTGCCAAGCGAGAGTGTGGGCATCATGGTCATCTCGTTCTAGCCCACACACACCTGCAAGAAGTAATTAAACTGTCATGTCCCAAATTTTGCATTGGGTCACAATGGCCTAATCACATTTTCCATATTCATGAGAGTTTGTCAAATTGATGCTAAGGGTCAAATAATTGCCAAGGAGGAAAATTACTAGTTTCCTAGGTTGGGGGTGGAAGCTTTGGGATTTGGAATAAGGGGGATAATAAATGATGTTTTAACATTAGAATGGCATAAATATTTAATAAAATAGCTAAATAAATAAATACAAGGGAAAATCAAAGTGGCAATTGATCATGAAGACACATGGAGGATGTGGGACCCACACAAGCTAGATTTTCTATGCCACATGGCATCCTCCTCTTGTCATTTCGAATCCATAAGAATCCCAAGGTTCTTGGGATGAGTTGGAAGGTCAATATACTTGGCATGAATCAATTAAGCTCGAATTGGAGTGGAAAAGTAACTCCCATGGAAGAGGAAGAGGCATTTTGGAGCTAGTGAGACACTTGGACTAGATTCCCTAGCTCTATGACAACAATGATGAAGATGCTATGACACCTATGATACAAATCAGATTTGAAGGCTGAAATCTGACATATATGACATGTCAGGGCTAAAAATAGTCTTCAAGAGGGCGCTCAAGTGAGTTAGGGCAACCAAAGAGACACCAAGTCGAATTTGGAGAAGGAGGGAGCTAGAATTGTTGTACAAGTGACATTCTTTGGAATCTCTTCCCAACTTGATTTGGCATGAAGCTCTTGAAAGGAATTCGACCCATGGAGGACATTAGAAGTTTATAAAATACAATAACAAAGAAGAATGGTAGCTTTTGATCATTTGAGAATTTGCATTTGTGAAGAGAGAGCTAGTGGAAAACTAGTCTTCTTGCCTTAGCCAATTTCGAGGGTGAAAGATTCCCATCCAAGTTGGTGTGTGGAAAGGCCATTCAGGTCTTTCATGGAGCTTTAATGGAGTCTTTTGTTACAGGTTGAAGCTACAGGGCAGCTCATGGTCACATCTCTTTCAGCTTGCTTATACAACCATTATTCTATTTCTTGGCATATTCATGTCGATCCTTGATGAATTGCGCACTTGGTGAGCTATTGTACTTTTTGGGGAAGCTTATAATTTCCCATTTCTGTTGTAATAGGATTCATTTACTCTATTATTCATATTCAGAAATGTATCAGGTCGAAAATACAGTTGGAATGATGTAAATCTGATGTTTAATGAACAAATGGTGCCATTTCCCCACTATCTTGATGTATAACAATGAAATATTGATGAATTCGAATGGAAGATCAATTATCTGATGTATTTGTGATTAATGGGTTGTTATTAATGAGCTGGAAAATTTTCATGTTCAGTACGTAAGAATTTGGAGTCATCTTGTTCAGTTTTATACCATTTGAAGAAGATTTAATGTCATTTCCCCCAAGGTCGAAACTAGTGAAGTTGTAGCTGTTGGGAGAGAGTTATAACAAACCTCAAAAACTGAATAATGATGCACATGAGACCATAATATTTTCCCTTGGACATCCTCTACCTCTGTTTAGAAATTCGAGTGGGTTTGGAAGCATTTGGAGAGCCATAGTTAGCATTTACCCTGGGGGGACTTGAACCCCAAATTGCTAGTAAAAACTCCCATCTTGGCCAGAAGTTTAAAGAAGTTTGCAGAATTATTTTGATGGTCCTAACTCACCCCTGAACATCATAATCAAGTCCTAACATCATTCATATACCTTCTCTGAATATTTGGGGGCATTTGGAGCTAATTGGAGACCTAGAGGCCAATTCTAGTAAAAGAGAAATTACCAGTAAAGTTCCCTACATTGGACAGTATTGAAAAAGGATTTGAAGAAGTATTTAAAAGGTCCAAAAGCATCCCTGAAACACATATTTATATTCTAACATCATCCATACACCTTATTAGAATATTTGGGAGCAATTGGAGCAATTTGGAGACCAAGACATCAAAGCTAGTCAAAGGTCGAACTAGTGGAAAAATTGACTAGTCTTGTCCCAAAATTTATTCCCTTGCAAATTTAAGATGATTGATGGGTATATCAGTTGCTTATATGTTTCATATTGGTGTTCATGTGTCCTATAACCCCTCACGACCTTCCTCAACAAATTCCAAAGCAATTGGAGGTGTTTGGAATAATTTGTGAAACATATACCTAGAGATGAAAGTTGGTGAATTGGAGCAGTTTGGGAAAATTTAATAAATCTTTAAATTAGGGACATTACAGTCCAAAGCAAATATTAAAGCCCCAAATGATGTGGAGGAAATTCTACTCAAATGGAAAAATTTGAGTGAAGATTGCAAAAACACTTTACCATTTGATCAATACCTCATTGTCTCAAACAAGCTCAAGATGAAGGAAAGTATTAAGAATCCATTGCAAAATAGAGAATTGAATTATGCAATAAGTAAAACACCACTTCCCACCTTTGATGGCTCATCTCAAAGTTATGCACATACTTGGGTACAAAATGCATCATCTTGCTTGAAGGAGCAAAAGGAAGAGACACATTCTACCTTGGACATGAATCAAAGAGCATCTACTGATGGATGCTTAAACTATGAAGGAGTGCCTACTAATGGGTGCTCACACCTCTATGTTGGTGACATAGAGACAAATTTTGAAAGTGTTTCTGCAAGCAAAACTTCCATTAAGCATGAAAATGAAGACCTTGTAGCAGTGGAAGAAGAAACAAGATCAACTTCTCCATCACCACTTGAGCTTCATGAAGTTGGTCCAAGTAAGAAGGAAGAAGATGAGTAGGTTCACTTATAAGAGCCTCATTTTCTTGAAGGGTCCTTGAATATGAATGAAAATAAGATCCAAGAGACCCTTAGAATGCTCCATGACACTCAAGCATTAGTGTCAAATTCTTGTTGGAAAGTTTCTTCATTGGAGGATCCATCCTTCGTTGAAGACATGGAGAAGATTCAAAGAGCAATGTGCAACAACCAAGGTAATTTCATGTCTTTTCTTTTTGATAGAAAAAATTTGGTTCAGTTTAATGAATTATTACATGATGCATACTTGAAGAATAATGAGGATACTCATAAACTCAAAATTCAAAATGAGCAACTTCTTGAAAGGTTGCAATATACTTGTTCTCCCTCCTATGTTTCAAAATGTCATATGGTAGATTGTATGGAGGATTCTCATGACATGGTAGATCATGAGAAACATGGAAATTTGCATGTGCTTGATGTGTTTGAAGATCAGGTTGATGAGATCCAAGCACTTGATGTGGTGGAAGAGGAACATGAGTTTCCTCTTGGAAATGGTTACATATTTTTTGAAGAAGTTGATTCCATTACCTTGGAACCAACCTATGAGGAAAGTTCTGCACTTTTGAGGGAGGTGCATGATCCTACCATTATGGAGCATTCACATGAGGACACTTCTATATTTTCTGATCAATTGGGTGAGTTGGTTCATTCTCCTACATCCTACACTTCCATATTTTACAGCATTCATCCTAATGAAGTATGGGTGAAGGTTTATTTTTGATGGTGCCACATGAAGAGCATGAAACTACTATCTTTCCTATATATGATGACATTATTGGAGCCACTTATTATTTACATTTCCAGCAGCATTCCTTGTTACCTTATGATGAAACACATCTACATAGATGCAATTATGATGTTCACTTGAGTCACTTGAAGACTCATGATTTTCCTTGCTCCTTGCTTAGCTCAGTTGATATGGGAGGAACTTCATCCACCACTTGGGTGAAGAGATATATGAATGGAGCAAATTATTATTGGCAGCATCATCCTTTGTTATTTCTCGATAATACACATGTTCATAGATGCACAAATTCTACTTATGTGAGCCCCCTGAAGGCTTACTGTTTTCCTTGTTCCCTACTTGGTTCACATTTTAGTGGAGGTTCTGTTATCATCGATCTTGTAGTTGCTCCTAAAGATGGATCCAAGGTGAATGGTAGAGGGGATAGGCAACTAAAGTGGTGACAACCCAAATGGATGGTTGTCAAGCCAACCAAGGCACTCTTCTCTTTAGCTATCAAAGCCAAGATAGCAAGGGGAGACCCAGATCTACTTCCGATAGGAGAGATCAACCAAATCACCAGATCAAATCAATCTAATGAATTACGTAGGGTGACAGGTATGGAACCCTAGAAATGAGGAATTAGGACCACTCTGGAGGCTTAGAGAAAGTATGCTATTATAGTGAAAGATGACACACAGTGATTAAAGGATGAAGTATGATTCCAGGATTCGGAGCTAGTTTCAAAAGGTCAAAATCAACTGCCTTGGGAAACATGACCCTTAAAACAGGGAAAGTGTCCTGTTATCACCTAAACTGTAGTTACCCCTATGGATAGATCCAGTCATGGATGGCAATAGGGAAGGGCAACTCAAAAGGTGCAACCACGATCACCTCGACCTCCAATATATGGTTGTCACGCCAGTCGAGGCAACCTTCACTTTATGTTATCTAGCCCAGACAACAAAGGGGGAGACCCGATCTACTCCCGACAGGAGAGATCAAAACCAAGACACCAAATCAGGGTATTTCCAGGTGAAGTTAGGTGTATGGTTTATCCTAGACCTAAAGATGAAGTCACAAGCCAAGTAGGGGGTTCAATAGGTATAGCTTTGGTTCATAGTTGATGTGAGAGTGACTTATAATGTTTGAAATGAGATCTAGGATGAGTGTACTAGTTCAATGTTGGAAGATCCACTGCCTTGGGAACCGTGTCCAATGCAGGGTAGTTTAGGGGTTCAATTGGGGCTAACTAGTACAGGTGACAAGCCTGACCATGATATATGATAGCTTCAAGGGTTTAGTTCACCATGCAAAAGTCAAACCACAAATCAATCCAACAATCTAGGAATGTTGAATTAACTTGGAGAGAAACCAGTGCCTTGGGAATTGGGAAATGGAGTCAAAGTAGGGTTGACTTATGGTTTAGGACTCCTAGTACTTGGGACAAGTGGACAATAGAGGTCTTGATGAATGAATGTGTCTAGATCTAGGTTTGACCCAAGTGGACCACAATCCCTTAAAACAAGGAATGCTATCCCCAAGGCAAGATTTGACAAAGTGATAGTCTAGACCTAGGTTTTGAATTATTCCGGTTTCAGATCTGCAATAATCTCAAGTACCCAGTTCCTAGAAGTGAGTGAACTCACTTCTCCAAGGTGGTGCGACTTTACCCAAGGAGGCTGAAAGTGGGGTTTAGGTGGGTCAAGACAAGTCGGATGGCACCCAAATTTTAGATCCGGGTAGATCAGCCAAGTAGGGGTATGGATCTATAGTTTCACGGTAATCCGATGGCTAGATCTTACTAGATCTGAGTTTAAGTGTTCCAAGTGGTCCAAAGTGGGGTTTAAATCCCTTGAAATGTGGAATAGGGCCCACAAGGTGAATTTCAGAAAAGTAACAACCTGGGTGTATGTTATTTGATGTGTAGATGTCAAATCAAGTGGAATCTCAAACACCCACTACCTAGATCTAGGTCAACTTGCCCAACTAGTGAAGTGCGCCTTGCTTGGGAGAGGCTAAGTTGGCCTGGGAAGGGGATCAAATGGAAGCCAATCCTCACCAAACTATAGATCCAGGATTCCTTGGATGCTATAGAGGTGGGTTTTCAGTATTATGCCCAACAACCCACTAGATCTAAGTAGATCTGAGAAAATGTAAAATGAGGGTTTTAAGATATTTAGGGTTTTAACAATTTATGAGCTATGTCAATGGATTGGATAAAGGAAAGAGAAACAAACCTGTGGATCTTACCTGGGTAACCTTGTAGATGCCTTGATGATGATGATCTATGCAAACCCGATCAATTTGAGAAGCTTTGTGGTAGTTTTCTATGCAAGTCGATTTGGTCCAAGAAGCCAATGCGCCCTCTCTCCTGCACAACAAACGTCAACAATATCAGATTTGATGCATCAAGAGATAAGACTAATGCCACAAAAGAAGTAACAGAAAGATAGCATAGATCACAATGATGCTAATGATAACCCCCTGATACAAGCGAATGCCAAGAAAGTCGATTTGAAGAAGCCTTGCAAAATCGCCCTTGTTGAAGTCGCCCTCCTGTAGACAAACAATGATTTCCAAAAAAAAGATAGATCTTGCCACAATTTCCAAATGCTAGGTTGCAATAGACTTTCCAATCACCATCTAAGAATACCAGATGCAAAGGAGACCACAATAATTTCCACAAGAATATTTTTCTACACCAATAATCCAAGAGCCAAAGACCCCTTTACAATGAGAGGCTCTCTCCTTTAAATAGGAAGGAGAGGCACCAAAACCCTAACCACTTTTTGAATGAGTGGCTAAGATTAAAAGATACAAATGTCTAATCAATGGTTGAGATGAGCTCAACAACATAATACATGGATCACACATAAAATATAATATAAGTGGACAAAATCGCCCTAGAAGAGGGGAATCCCACCAAATCATGATGATGAAATATCATAAGAGGCTTATGGTGGGTCCAAGGGGTAATTTTATCCCTCCCTGGTCAATCCCCATAGCACAATAATCAATAAATAATCATGAAAGTACCAAATCGTGCCTCCATAGTGAAGTCGTGGTCCTCAAAAGACCTCAAAAAATCCACAGAAAGTGCCATAAATGATGGATGCGGGCCCCGATGAAGCTGAAACTGCTGGAGAAGGTGTGGAAGGTCCCGATCTATCATCACTGATCATCCCATGCCATAACTTTTCCTCAGTATCCCAAATCGATTTCCTCAATAGCCATTTCTACCAATCCTGAAATGCCTCGGGAAGCGTGAAACTGCCCCAAACAGCCTCCTGGAGTGCTGGCGCTGTCAAGGTGAGGGCACCAATGTGTCCGGAAGTGGGGTAATATGGTAAAAACAAGTGGTTGGACCACCCCCTCCATCATCATCTCCCTAGGTCAACCGGATAAAAGTCATCTCTGCTCCGACAGGGCCCCCAACAGACCAAAACTGCACTGGGACAGCCTACTGAGGCTCAATCATCACTGTAAGTGCCCGGAACTGAAAACAAACTGTCCCATTGGACTCAGAAGGTCCAAATCTATCCAAGATGAGTACTCATACACCATATGAGTCTCTGCATGATCAAAATAAATATCCAATATACCGGAACAGGGCCAATAATAATGCGCTGTACATATACAAATACTGCTGTAACCCCAGAATCATCATCATAACCCTGTAGATGCTGCATAGAATCATCCTGTATGTGTACATAGACCATATATCATCTATCCATATCATCATAAGGTCTAACATCTCATGTCCCATGGTCCTCCATGGTCAAACTAGGTCCAACCAAGACCAAATATAACTCAGTCCATCATCCAAGGCTGCTGAAAAGTATCAAGGTTAATACATGCTTTACAATTTATTCAAATAGCAATTATAACACAGAGTAATCATGACTGGCGATCTAAATCCAAATATGTAGTGTCGTTAATTATTATTATTACTCAGACTAGACTTTCAGGATCATACTCACTTCATAGTTGTGATCAATTTGCTAGTGAAGGGTGAAGGCTAAATTCTTTTGGCTAGGCTAAGGGATGACTTAACTGTCTTGACTTTGTGACACTTTGGCAAGGGAAAGGGAATACACCATAGTATATACTGAATGAGCAATAACACAGGGAATGGCGGTGTCTCACAAATGGATGAGTTGTTTAAAGAGGGTTTATTCACCTTCACAGATGCGCACAATCCATAATACAAATAAGGCCAGCAATTGTTTAGATATAGCATTTAAGTTCCATTGCTTTTTGGGCCTGAATTTTCCATAGCCTTGATCTATGTGTGTTTACAAACACATTGCATAGATTTACATTTTTTCTTTTAGGCTTTCTGCTGCAGGTGTGTTTTTAAGGCACTTGTTTACCTGAGCACTTCTAGGTGTGTCATGGACAGCTTGTTTACCTAGGTATTTATTTTCCAAAAGATACAACATTTTATTTTCATTGCCATGTTCATTTGGCATGCCTCTCATTCATGTGTGTTTAGAAACACATTGCATGAATGGGATTTTCATACAAGATATAGCATTTCATTTTCCATATTTTGTATTGATGGCAGCACTAAAAGTTTCAGGTTTAGCCAACACAACTTTAGTGACTAGGGGGAATTCACAAGGAACTCCAACTCACCATAGGTAAGTTTTGTCACCAACTCAGAGCTGAGACACAATAAACAGGGAAGCTCATCCAATACAGAGGCTACAGTGGGGAAAAGTCCTCCATGCCACTAGTCAAGTAGTAAGTCAGGGTGATAATCGAAAAGGTAGGCCATGAATGGATGAAGACAATGAAATGATGGAGCCAACACTAGCAAGCCAGAGTATGGTGTAATGATCACCTCTATTCTCCCTAAGGAGGGTATGTACCAATGAGTATGAATAGTGAACTTCTAAGTCTGAGTAGGGACAGTATAATATATATAATAGATCAACCAGGTCCATATATCTATATGATCGCCAGATCATGACACTAAGTGCTAAGACATGTTATAAGAATAAGTATAAAAGCAATCTAACCATAACACCATGATATACCTGCTGAGTCATATACCTGAAAGCTCATCAAACTGTACCATCATCTGTCCTCTGGAACTGCTGCTGTAACTCTGGGCACTACTGTCTGCTCTCTACCAATGGTATAATGGCTACATCGGTCATCTCTCTGAGTGTCCTGAAACTCAGTCATGGCATGGGGAATATAACTGCTGTCCACAATCTGATAGTGATCCAATATAGATGCTCATCTCAGCATCTCAAATGCAAGGGAACTGGCTGAATAGTGTACTGGAATGAGAAAAATAATGTATGGTAGCCCGGATACTATATATGTGATAACATCTGGCTGCTGGGACAAGTGCTCTGCTGAAATGAGCGCTTGAGAACCTCAGAATCTCTGGTCCTCGAACTCTGCTACTCGAATCCACGATCCAGCACTCTACCATTTTATTTCCAGCTTTTATTCTTGAAACCTATTTTCTGCATTCACAAACATCAAAAAATACCTCATGCCGCATGTGTGGGAAAAATATAAAACCAACTGAAATAAAATCTACTCTATGTCAGAAATATAAATGCATGAAGTATAAATGCAGAAAGTAAAATAAACTACTAACATAATTTGCAAAATTTGAAATTTATTGTGCAGGAAAAGAAAAGGTGACAGGTACTCAGTTAAACTAAAAGCTTACAAAGGAGCTTAGAGACTAAGAAGGTGCCAGACTCAATGGCTAAAAAGACTAACTACTGCCTAAGTAGGCTTATTTGGTTTCCTACCTACCCTAAACTACCAGGCAATGTAAGCAGAAAGATCCCAACTAAGTGGGATCAGGGATGTGATCCCTTAAGTCCCTTTGATTGACAGGATATAAAATACGTCATCCACTACCAGTGGTTAGAAAGCACATGCCTTCAATGCATCGCTCTACCGTGAACGGTCCAACCCATAAGTCATCATCTTGTCCCGATCTTATATGCAATAAATGGTTGGGAATGATGACTTGACTTCCTATAGGGAACCTGTTTCTATTTACTGACTCAGGAATGACACCAATGTTACGAATAGGCATAGGATGGATTTCCGCAGGGCTTTGCGGTTGAGGTGTGACAATCCTTGAGCTCCTCCTAGAAGGAACTGCATCAACTCTGGGTGGACCACCGTCTAAGGAAATAGCAACTCTGCCAACAAGGATTTCCCTAACTTCTCTTCTTGTTTCTTGGACTTCCTCATTTGATTCTTCCTCATGGGGAGACACAACTCTTTTAACAACTTCACCTACAGTCAAGAAGTCTCTATGTTCTTCCAAGGGAGGTGGCTCACGAGATATGACAATGTTATGACTAGAACCTTCCCCTGAAGGAACGGGAATAACCATGTTTTCCAATCTGGGAGAAACTGACTCAGGATGAAATGTAGAGGAAGTAGGAATGTGAGAAAGATCATGAGTATGATGACTAGATGACTCAGATGGTAGGAGGAAACTAGGGATATGCGGATACGCAGATAAAGCATGGCTTTGCGGTTCTGAAGGAGTTTGAAAAATAGCAAGGTTATTTAGATTATAGTCTCCTTCAGGTGCATCATTTATTAGGGCATCCTCTTCCCAACCTAGAGAGTTATCATGGACTTGAATAAGGCTACCATCTTCTAGGGATAAATGAGATAGAGAATCTTCTATATCAGAATAATAAGAAGCTTCAGACTCTTCATTCGTTTCAACCCTAGTAGATGTTGCAAGATTGTTTTCCCATGGGTAAATAGGTGCAAGCCCTTGGCTTTCTCTCTCTCTGTTGTGATCAGTCAAGGCAAACCATTCCCTAACAGTGAAAGGAATTCTTTCTCCCCTCCTAATATCATCAAACTCATCTTCAAGTATTGGGTTCTCAATATTCTCCTCATTGTTCGTTTGCTCATGAAGGTTTTCTATTGGGGGAGTTTGTTCCATGCTTTGATCATCAAGCAAACTCTCATCTCCTTCTATATTTCTTATGCCATCCTCAACCCCTTCAAGTGTGTGATCTTCTATAGAAGGTTCTTGAATGGTTTCATTGTTTTGTTCATGATCTTGGGGTTGATTTTCATATCCTCTCAATTCATCTATTTCCTCAACAAATTCACTTCCAACTGTTCTTGTTGTTTCAATCATTTGCTTGTCTTCCCAAAAAGAATCAGAATCTTCCATGACCATACACATACTTTGATCAACTTCATATAATTCATCCTCATCTTCAACAAGGTTAGTTTTGGCATTATTTAACAATTCATCCCCATATGTGTTTTTTAACCCTTCATCAAAAGACTCAACATGCTCATTATAACAAGGTTCTCTGTTAACCCGAATCAAAGCTCCATCAGGGTTGGGAACACAAATAAATGATAAGTCCATCATAAGGTATCCACCTAGACCAGCTGCCCATTTTCTAGATAAAAGCATTCCATATGCTGGGGGCAAGTCAATGACCACTACATCCATCATGGTAGAAATGTCTGAACATGCGAAAAGATCAGCTCTAAGGTTTTTGATCAAACCATAAGATGGTACTCGTCGGGAATCTATACCACAGACATTTCCATAAGGCCTAGTCACTTCAAGTCCCATTTCCTTCATAACTTGTAAAGGCATAACATTCATTGCTGCTCCAGAATCCAACATACAGTTATCAAGGAGCATGTTTTGAATGTGTAAGGTAAGGTAAAAGGGAGAGTGACCACCGCTTTTTCTTTCATAAATGGTTGAATGGATGTTTATTGGTGGATCCTTCTCTGTTTCACTAGGTTGTGTTCCACTAAGCTTTTGGATATGACATGATTCTAGGACCGGTTCAGGAGTTTTCTCTCGGCCAATACCATTGAAAAATTCCTCTACTTGGCATCTAACAGATGGCACCTTCATTAACTCAGTGACAGGGATGTTGCACATTATCTTGCTTAGCTCTTTCTTCATATCAATCTTAAGATCATAATCATCTATGGCAAGATCTTCTTCTTCCTTTTTATCTTCATCAATCTTTTTATGTTTATCAAGGAAAGAAGGCTGGGAAGTACTTCCTCGTTTATAGATTTGATACTTTGGTTGCTCTTTAGGTTTTGGGAGCTCTATGGCACAACATGAGGAACTAGGTTCTTCAACTATATCATCTTCTTGCTCCCATGGCTCTTCTTCTAAAAGGATTCTTCCAAAGTCTTCATCATAGGATAAGTCATTTATAAAGTTGATGTTTTCTGGTTGGTCATCATGGTCAATGGTGTTAGAGGGTATTTCTTCTTCTTCATCACACCAATTGACTTCCTTCTTTTCAGAGTTCTCTGGATACTCAGGTCGTCGCCTATCCCTATCCCCATCAGGCCTTCTATTATTATTCCAATAAGGCTTAGGGCCATAAGGATTCCTATGTCTCTCAGGGTCATTCAAACTTGCCACATTCTTTGTTAGGACAGTTAATTGCTTCATCATTTCTTGCATGACTTCTAAAGTGTCCTTGGATTCCTTTGGCACACTCACAGGTTCCTTTGGTTTTCGGAGTCTAGGGTCAGATCTGGAAGTGGATGGGGTGAATTGATCGAAAAAGTTTTGTTTCCCCATGGATGCTACATTTTGTTCAGCCATTTTAGCATTTGATTGAGCGGTCTTTAAGTCATTTGGGTTTTTATCCTTTAGCTGATAACCAACCCATCCCTCAAAAGCATTCAAGTAGTGAATGACAACTGCTTGATCTTTTGGTCTAATTTCTTCAGGGATAACAGCTACAGTCTTGTCAAATCTTATGTTAAACTCATGGACTGTTTCATTTTCTCTTTTCTTGATGTCAAAAAGTTGGTGTAAGAGAAATTTCCCATCTAACTTTCGGGACCACTCACTGTTTAGCTTGTTGACAAAGTTATCATACCCATCAATGGATGAGGCAGGCAACCTGTCAAACCACTTCCTAACATCTCCTTCCAAGGATGCCAGGAGACCCCTCATGAACACATCTTCCTCAGATGCTCCATATGCTTCCATGTGTTCCCATACTTTATCAATGTGGTCTTCAATTGATATAGCAGATACTCCATCAAATCTGGGAACTTTTTCAAAATACTTTTCAGGCATGTCATGGGGTGCACCCTGGATTTGGGAAAAATCTAAAGGAGATGGTTTTTCCTTTCTTCCAAAGATCCTAGGAGCTTGTGGTGGAGGAACATTCTGGTTTCCCGGGTTTGTTCCGGCCATTGGATTTGGTAAGTTTGAACTAGGCAATGAGGGAGGAACCGAATTAATCAAAGGGGATCCTGAAGCTCTGTTTGGAGAATCGTTAACCAATTTCCAAAGGAAGTTAGATGGCTGTGCTTTAGGATCTCTTTTACGATATATAATTGGGGTTCCTTCAACTTGATCTAAGTTTACTTTACTTCTCGTGTTGTAAGGATGTAAATGAGCTCGCTCCTCAGCGGAGTCACGATTGGGAGTCGCCAGGTAGATTTAACCTTTCTACCAAGATATGTGTCGTTGTATATGCGGGAAGGACTACTAGCTTTTCCAAGGTAAGCCTATTGCGTCCCCGGCAACGGCGCCAAAATGTTATGGCAAAGAGAACGGGAATGCTTGAAGAAAAGTATGTCGAACTAGGGCAAGCTATTGCCTCCCCGGCAACGGCGCCAAAATGTTATCACCTAAACTGTAGTTACCCCTATGGATAGATCCAGTCATGGATGGCAATAGGGAAGGGCAACTCAAAAGGTGCAACCACGATCACCTCGACCTCCAATATATGGTTGTCACGCCAGTCGAGGCAACCTTCACTTTATGTTATCTAGCCCAGACAACAAAGGGGGAGACCCGATCTACTCCCGACAGGAGAGATCAAAACCAAGACACCAAATCAGGGTATTTCCAGGTGAAGTTAGGTGTATGGTTTATCCTAGACCTAAAGATGAAGTCACAAGCCAAGTAGGGGGTTCAATAGGTATAGCTTTGGTTCATAGTTGATGTGAGAGTGACTTATAATGTTTGAAATGAGATCTAGGATGAGTGTACTAGTTCAATGTTGGAAGATCCACTGCCTTGGGAACCGTGTCCAATGCAGGGTAGTTTAGGGGTTCAATTGGGGCTAACTAGTACAGGTGACAAGCCTGACCATGATACATGATAGCTTCAAGGGTTTAGTTCACCATGCAAAAGTCAAACCACAAATCAATCCAACAATCTAGGAATGTTGAATTAACTTGGAGAGAAACCAGTGCCTTGGGAATTGGGAAATGGAGTCAAAGTAGGGTTGACTTATGGTTTAGGACTCCTAGTACTTGGGACAAGTGGACAATAGAGGTCTTGATGAATGAATGTGTCTAGATCTAGGTTTGACCCAAGTGGACCACAATCCCTTAAAACAAGGAATGCTATCCCCAAGGCAAGATTTGACAAAGTGATAGTCTAGACCTAGGTTTTGAATTATTCCGGTTTCAGATCTGCAATAATCTCAAGTACCCAGTTCCTAGAAGTGAGTGAACTCACTTCTCCAAGGTGGTGCGACTTTACCCAAGGAGGCTGAAAGTGGGGTTTAGGTGGGTCAAGACAAGTCGGATGGCACCCAAATTTTAGATCCGGGTAGATCAGTCAAGTAGGGGTATGGATCTATAGTTTCACGGTAATCCGATGGCTAGATCTTACTAGATCTGAGTTTAAGTGTTCCAAGTGGTCCAAAGTGGGGTTTAAATCCCTTGAAATGTGGAATAGGGCCCACAAGGTGAATTTCAGAAAAGTAACAACCTGGGTGTATGTTATTTGATGTGTAGATGTCAAATCAAGTGGAATCTCAAACACCCACTACCTAGATCTAGGTCAACTTGCCCAACTAGTGAAGTGCGCCTTGCTTGGGAGAGGCTAAGTTGGCCTGGGAAGGGGATCAAATGGAAGCCAATCCTCACCAAACTATAGATCCGGGATGCCTTGGATGCTATAGAGGTGGGTTTTCAGTATTATGCCCAACAACCCACTAGATCTAAGTAGATCTGAGAAAATGTAAAATGAGGGTTTTAAGATATTTAGGGTTTTAACAATTTATGAGCTATGTCAATGGATTGGATAAAGGAAAGAGAAACAAACCTGTGGATCTTACCTGGGTAACCTTGTAGATGCCTTGATGATGATGATGATCTATGCAAACCCGATCAATTTGAGAAGCTTTGTGGTAGTTTTCTATGCAAGTCGATTTGGTCCAAGAAGCCAATGCGCCCTCTCTCCTGCACAACAAACGTCAACAATATCAGATTTGATGCATCAAGAGATAAGACTAATGCCACAAAAGAAGTAACAGAAAGATAGCATAGATCACAATGATGCTAATGATAACCCCCTGATACAAGCGAATGCCAAGAAAGTCGATTTGAAGAAGCCTTGCAAAATCGCCCTTGTTGAAGTCGCCCTCCTGTAGACAAACAATGATTTCCAAAAAAAAGATAGATCTTGCCACAATTTCCAAATGCTAGGTTGCAATAGACTTTCCAATCACCATCTAAGAATACCAGATGCAAAGGAGACCACAAGAATTTCCACAAGAATATTTTTCTATACCAATAATCCAAGAGCCAAAGACCCCTTTACAATGAGAGGCTCTCTCCTTTAAATAGGAAGGAGAGGCACCAAAACCCTAACCACTTTTTGAATGAGTGGCTAAGATTAAAAGATACAAATGTCTAATCAATGGTTGAGATGAGCTCAACAACATAATACATGGATCACACATAAAATATAATATAAGTGGACAAAATCGCCCTAGAAGAGGGGAATCCCACCAAATCATGATGATGAAATATCATAAGAGGCTTATGGTGGGTCCAAGGGGTAATTTTATCCCTCCTTGGTCAATCCCCATAGCACAATAATCAATAAATAATCATGAAAGTACCAAATCGTGCCTCCATAGTGAAGTCGTGGTCCTCAAAAGACCTCAAAAAATCCACAGAAAGTGCCATAAATGATGGATGCGGGCCCCGATGAAGCTGAAACTGCTGGAGAAGGTGTGGAAGGTCCCGATCTATCATCACTGATCATCCCATGCCATAACTTTGCCTCAGTAGCCCAAATCGATTTCCTCAATAGCCATTTCTACCAATCCTGAAATGCCTCGGGAAGCGTGAAACTACCCCAAACAGCCTCCTGGAGTGCTGGCGCTGTCAAGGTGAGGGCACCAATGTGTCCGGAAGGGGGGTAATATGGTAAAAACAAGTGGCTGGACCACCCCCTCCATCATCAGCGCCCTAGGTCAACCGGATAAAAGTCATCTCTGCTCCGACAGGGCCCCCAACAGACCAAAACTGCACTGGGACAGCCTACTGAGGCTCAATCATCACTGTAAGTGCCCGGAACTGAAAACAAACTGTCCCATTGGACTCAGAAGGTCCAAATCTATCCAAGATGAGTACTCATACACCATATGAGTCTCTGCATGATCAAAATAAATATCCAATATACCGGAACAGGGCCAATAATAATGCGCTGTACATATACAAATACTGCTGTAACCCCAGAATCATCATCATAACCCTGTAGCTGCTGCATAGAATCATCCTGTATGTGTACATAGACCATATATCATCTATCCATATCATCATAAGGTCTAACATCTCATGTCCCATGGTCCTCCATGGTCAAACTAGGTCCAACCAAGACCAAATATAACTCAGTCCATCATCCAAGGAAGCTGAAAAGTATCAAGGTTAATACATGCTTTACAATTTATTCAAATAGCAATTATAACACAGAGTAATCATGACTGGCGATCTAAATCCAAATATGTAGTGTCGTTAATTATTATTATTACTCAGACTAGACTTTCAGGATCATACTCACTTCATAGTTGTGATCAATTTGCTAGTGAAGGGTGAAGGCTAAATTCTTTTGGCTAGGCTAAGGGATGACTTAACTGTCTTGACTTTGTGACACTTTGGCAAGGGAAAGGGAATACACCATAGTATATACTTACTGAGCAATAACACAGGGAATGGCGGTGTCTCACAAATGGATGAGTTGTTTAAAGAGGGTTTATTCACCTTCACAGATGCGCACAATCCATAATACAAATAAGGCCAGCAATTGTTTAGATATAGCATTTAAGTTCCATTGCTTTTTGGGCCTGAAGTTTCCATAGCCTTGATCTATGTGTGTTTACAAACACATTGCATAGATTTACATTTTTTCTTTTAGGCTTTCTGCTGCAGGTGTGTTTTTAAGGCACTTGTTTACCTGAGCACTTCTAGGTGTGTCATGGACAGCTTGTTTACCTAGGTATTTATTTTCCAAAAGATACAACATTTTATTTTCATTGCCATGTTCATTTGGCATGCCTCTCATTCATGTGTGTTTAGAAACACATTGCATGAATGGGCTTTTCATACAAGATATAGCATTTCATTTTCCAGATTTTGTATTGATGGCAGCACTAAAAGTTTCAGGTTTAGCCAACACAACTTTAGTGACTAGGGGGAATTCACAAGGAACTCCAACTCACCATAGGTAAGTTTTGTCACCAACTCAGAGTCGAGACACAATAAACAGGGAAGCTCATCCAATACAGAGGCTACAGTGGGGAAAAGTCCTCCATGCCACTAGTCAAGTAGTAAGTCAGGGTGATAATCTAAAAGGTAGGCCATGAATGGATGAAGACAATGAAATGATGGAGCCAACACTAGCAAGCCAGAGTATGGTGTAATGATCACCTCTATTCTCCCTAAGGAGGGTATGTACCAATGAGTATGAATAGTGAACTTCTAAGTCTGAGTAGGGACAGTATAATATATATAATAGATCAACCAGGTCCATATATCTATATGATCGCCAGATCACGACACTAAGTGCTAAGACATGTTATAAGAATAAGTATAAAAGCAATCTAACCATAACACCATGATATACCTGCTGAGTCATATACCTGAAAGCTCATCAAACTGTACCATCATCTGTCCTCTGGAACTGCTGCTGTAACTCTGGGCACTACTGTCTGCTCTGTACCAATGTTATAATGGCTACATCGGTCATCTCTCTGAGTGTCCTGAAACTCAGTCATGGCATGGGGAATATAACTGCTGTCCACAATCTGATAGTGATCCAATATAGATGCTCATCTCAGCATCTCAAATGCAAGGGAACTGGCTGAATAGTGTACCGGAATGAGAAAAATAATGTATGGTAGCCCGGCTACTATATATGTCATAACATGTCCCAAATCAGAGATTTGACAGTTAGGGCTTTCTAGCTGTGCTTGATGAGTGGATATGTCAATGTCTAGGTGCTCAAGTAGTCAGAAAAATATCAAACCACAAGCAAACTCAACAACCCAGGAAAGTCTTGAGGGCTTGGAGAAGGATCAATGCCTTGGAAAATGGGCCAAATGGAGTCGGATCTCCACCAAACTGTAGATCAGGGATGTTGAGGTGTAAATCTATGTGAGTCTTGAAGATAAAGCTCATCCAATGGCTAAATATTAGTAGATCTGAGATTGAAATGCATCACCAAGTGACCCAAGTGGGGCTCAACCCTCAAAATGAAGAATGGGGCCCACAAGGTAACAATCAATAAGGTGAAACACTAGGGGTAGGTTATTAACAATGGAGAGTAAGGATCAAGTGGGATCTCACCTACCCAGGTGCTAGATCTAGCAAAACTCACCCAACCAAGAAGTGCGACCTCACTTGGAGAGGCTAATTTGCCTTGGGAAATGGGTCAAATGGAGGCCAATCCACACCAAACTATAGATCCGAATTGTCGTGGATGCTATAGAGGTGGGTTTTAAATATTTACCCAAAATCCAAGTAGATCTAAGTAGATATGAGAAAATGTAAAATGAGGGTTTGAAATATGGATGCTAAGGGCCTAATCACATTTTCGATATTCATGAGAGTTTGTCAAATTGATGCTAAGGGTCAAATAATTGCCAAGGAGGAAAATTACTAGTTTCCTAGGTTGGGGGTGGAAGCTTTGGGATTTGGAATAAGGGGGATAATAAATGATGTTTGAACATTAGAATGGCATAAATATTTAATAAAGAATCCAAATAAATAAATACAAGGGAAAATCAAAGTGGCAATTGATCATGAAGACACATGAAGGATGTGGGACCCACACAAGATAGATTTTCTATGCCACATGGCATCCTCCTCTTGTCATTTCGAATCCATAAGAAGCCCAAGGTTCTTGGGATGATTTGGAAGGTCAATATACTTGGCATGAAACAATTAAGGTCGAATTGGAGTGGAAGAGTAATTCCCATGGAAGAGGAAGAGGCATTTTGGAGCTAGTGAGACACTTGGACTAGATTCCTTAGCTCTATGACAACAATGATGAAGATGCTAGGACACCTATGACACAAATCAAATCTAAAGGCTGACATCTGACATATATGACATGTTAGGGCTAAAAATAGCCTCCAAGAGGGCGCTCAAGTGAGTTAGGGCATCCAAAGAGACACCAAGTCGAATTTGGAGAAGGAAGGAGCTAGAATTGTTGTACAAGTGGAATTCTTTGGAATCTCTTCCCAACTTGAGTTGGCATGAAGCTCTTGGGAGGAGTTCGACCCATGGAGGACCTTAGAAGTTTATAAAATACAATAACAAAGAAGAATGGTAGCTTTTGATCATTTGAGAATTTGCATTTGTGAAGAGAGAGAGCTAGTGGAAAACTAGTCTTCTTGCCTTAGTCAATTTCGAGGGTGAAAGATTCTCATCCAAGTTGGTGTGTGGAAAGGCCATTCAGGTCTTTCATGGAGCTTTAATAAAGTCTTTTGTTATAGGTTGAAGCTACAGGTCATCTCATGGTCAAATATCTTTCAGCTTGCTTCTACAACCATTCTTCTATTTCTTGGCATACTCATGATCCTTGAGGAATTGCGCACTTGGTGAGCTATTGTACTCTTTGGGGGAGCTTCTCATGCCCCATTTATGTTGTAATAGGATGCATATACTCTGTTCTTCATATTCTGAAATGTATCAGGTCGAAAATACAGTTGGAATGATGTAAATCTGATGTTTAATGAACAAATGGTGCCATTTCCCCACTATCTTGATGTATAACAATGAAATATTGATGAATTTGAATGGAAGATCAATTCTCTGGTGTATTTGTGATTATTGGACTGTTATTAATGAGCTGCACAAGTTTCATGTTCAGTACTTAAGCATTTGGAGTCATCTTGTTCAGTTTTATACCATTTGAAGAAGAATTAATGTCATTTCCCCCAAGGTCGAAACTAGTGAAGTTGTAGCTGTTGGGAGAGAGTTATAACAGACCTCAAAAACTAAATAATGATGCACATGAGACCATAATATTGTCCCTTAGACATCCTTTTCCTCTATTCAAAAATTCGAGTGGGTTTGGAAGCATTTGGAGAGCCATATTCAGCATTTACCCTGGGGGGATTTGAACCCCAAATTGCTAGTAAAAACTCTCATCTTGGCCAGAAGTTTAAAGAAGTTTGCAGAAGTCCTTTGATGGTCCTAACTCACCCCGGAACATCATAATCAATTCCTAACATCAGTCATATACCTTCTCTGAAGATTTGGGGGCATTTGGAGCTAATTGGAGACCTAGAGACCAATACTAGTCAAAGAGAAACTACTAGTAAGGTTCCCTACATTGGCCAGTAGTGAAAGAGGATTTGAAGAAGTATTTTAAAGGTCCAAAAGCATCTCTGAAACACATATTTATGTTCTAACATCATCCATACACCTTATCAGAATATTTGGGAGGAATTGGAGCAATTTGGAGACCAAGACATCAAAGCTAGTCAAAGCTCGAACTAGTGGAAAAATTGACTAGTCTTGTCCCGAAATTTATTCCCTTGCAAATTTAAGATCATTGATGGGTATATCAGTTGCTTATATGTTTCATATTGGTGTTCATGTGTCCTATAACCCCTCATGAACTTCCTCAGCAAATTCCAAAGCAATTGGAGGTGTTTGGAATAAGTTGTGAAACATATACCTAGAGATGAAAGTTGGTGAATTGGAGCAGTTTGGGAAAATTTAATAAATCTTTAAATTAGGGACATTATAGAAACTCAATTCCGTTGCTCGATTTGTTTTTTATGTTCCCGATTGAAATTTGTCCAGTCACAAGTCTCCTTGAATGGCTTGAGGAAGCGAGATGAAACTCGCCATAAGTCATTAACCAAGGCTCAGATGGACAAACCATCAGTTTCATTGGAATCCTGACATCGAAGTACCGCAAGGAACACCCCTCTCTAGTGACTTGATGGACCAAACGTTTTCTTTTTTGATATTTTTCGCAACTAAGGTTTTGCTAAGTAACATGCAATAAAAATTTTGCATTATAGGCTAAGATTTTGAAAAGTGTGTCGAGCAAGGTTGTGGGAATAATGGTCATCTCACCCTAGCCCAAACACACGGCTTGCAGTAGGTAACGAAACTCAATTATGTCCCTAGATTTCTTTTGTATGCCCTCTATTGAAATTTGCCAAGTGTCTCTGAATGGCTTTGAGGAGCGAGTTGAAACTTGCCATAACTCGGTAACTGGGGCTCGGATGGACAAACCGTCAATTCCATTGGAATCATGACATCGTAGTACCACTTGGTACACACCTCTTGAGTGACTTCATAGACCAAAGACTGTCTATTTTAACGATTTTCTCAACTAGGTCTTTCATAAGTAATATGCAATGCAATTTCTGCATTATAGGCTAAGATTTTGAAAAATGTGTCAAGTGAGGGTGTGGGCATCGTGGTCATCTTTCCCTAGCCCAAACACACTTGTAAGAGGTAACGAAACTCAACTGTGTTGCTCGATTTCTTTTTTATGACCACGGTTGAAATTTTCCAAGTGTCCCTGAACGGCTTTGGCAAGTGAGACAAAACTCTCCATATCTCGATAACCAGGGATTGGATGGACAAATCGTCAGTTTCATTGGAATCGTGATATCGGATTACAACTAGGAACACCCCTCTCCGGTGAATTCATGGACCAAATGTTTTCTATTTTAACGGTTTTTGCAACTAGGGTTTTGCTAAGTAATATGCAATGCAATTTCTGCATTATAGGATAAGATTTTGAAATTTTTTCCAATTGAGGGCGTGTGCAGTGTGATCATCTCACCCTATCCTAAACACACCTGCAGGAGGAAACAGAACTCAATTATGTTGCTCGGTTCGTTTTTTATGCCCCTGTTGAAATTTTCTAACTGTCCCTAAATGACTTTGGTAAGGGAGTTGAAACTCGCCATAAGTCAAAAACCGGGGCTTGGACGGACAAACCGTCAATTCCGTTAGAATCATGACATCGAAGTACCACTAGGGACACCCCTCTCCAGTGACTTGATGGACTGAACGTTGTTTTTTTTACAGTTTTCACAACTAGGGTTTTGTGAAGTAACATGCAATGCAATTTCTGCATTAAAGGCCAAGATTTTGAAAAATGTGTCAATCAAGGATGTGGGCATTGCGATCATCTCGCCCTGTCCCAAACACACATACAGGAGGTAACGGAACTCAATTTCGTTGCTCGGTTTGTTTTTCATGCCCCTGGTTGAAATTTGCCAAGTGTCCCTAAATGGCTTCGGAAGCGAGTTGAAACTGGACATAACTCGATAATTGGGGCTCGGATAGACAAACACTCAGTTCCATTGGAACCATGACATCACAGTACCGCTAGGAACACCTCTCTCCAGTGACTTTATGGAACAAACATTGTCTATTTTGATAGTTTTCGCAACTAGGGTTTTGTTAAGTAACATGCAATGCAATTTCTGCATTATAGGCTAAGATTTTGAAAAATGTGTCGAACGAGGGTGTAGGCATCATGGTCATCTCACCCTAGCCCAAACACACCTTTAGGAGATAACAAAACTCAATTTTGTTGCTCGGTTTGTTTTTTATGCCCTCGGTTGAAATTTGCCAAGTGTCCCTGAAGGGATTTGGTAAGCGAGTTGAAACTTGCCATAAGTCGATAATGGGGGCTCGGATGGACAAACCGTCAATTCCAATAAAATCGTAACATCGGATTACTAGGAGCACCCCTCTCCTCTGACTTCATGAACCAAACATTGTATTTTTTATGATTTTCTCAATTAGGGTTTTGTTAAGTAACATGCAATGAAATTTCTGCATTATAGGCTAGGATTTTGAAAAATGTGTCGAGCGAGGATGTGGGAATCATGGTCATCTCTCCCTAGCCCAAACACACTTGCAGGAGGTAACAAAACTCAATTCAATTTCTTGGTTTGTTTTTTATGCCCTCGGTTGAAATTTTCCAAGTGTCCTTGAATGGCTTTCGGAAGCATGTTGAAACTTGCCATAACTCGGCAAGCGAGGCTCAGATGGACAAATCGTCAGTTCCATTGGAATTGTGACATCATAGTACTGCAAGGGACACCCCTCTCGAGTGACTTCATGGATTGAATGTTGTGAATTTTGACAGTTTCCGCAACTAGGGTTTTGCTTAGTAACATGTAATGCACGTAGGATAAAAGACAACCAAAATGCCTCGCTTTTTCGACGATTTTGGGTCCAAAACGGGTTAAAATTCTTGCTGGAAATTGTTATTTTCGCATTTTTGTATTTTCAGCAATTGGGATTGCCAACTCTAGACTAATTGCCCAATTTTAAAACTACCCAGAAAGCTGAAATTCCGATCTGAGCACTCCAAATTGCGATTTTGACAAGAATTGCTCTGCCGGATTCCGGCAAGTCGGGGGCGTTTTGGTTAGCCCTTATACAGCTCCCATGTAATGCAATTTCTACATTATAGACTAAGATTTTGAAAAATGTGACAAGCGAGGGTGTGGGAATCGTGGTCATCTCTCCCTAGCCCACACACACTTGCAAAAGGTAACGAAACTCAATTCCATTGCTCGATTTGTTTTTATGCCCCCGGTTGAAATTTGTCAAGTGTCCCTGAATGGCTTTAGGAAGTGAGATGAAATTAGCCATAAGTAAAGAACCGAGGCTCGCATGGACAAAGCGTCAGTTTCGTTAGAATCGTGACATCGGATTATCGCAAGGACCACCCCTCTCCAATGACTTGATGGACCGAACATTGTCTTTTTTGACGATTTCGCAACTAGGGTTTTGTTAAGTAACATGCAATGCAATTTCTACATTATAGGTTAAGATTTTGAAAAGTGTGTCGAGCGATGGTGTGAACATCATCGTCATCTCACCCTAGCCTAAACACACATGCAGGATGTAACAGAACTCAATTTCGTTGCTCGGGTTGTTTTTTATGCCCTCGGTTGAAATTTTCCAAGTGTCCCTGAATGGATTTGTGAAGCAAGTTGAAACTCGCTATAACTCAGTAACCAGAGCTCAAATTGAAAGGTCGTCAGTTCCATTGGAATCGTGACATCATAGTACCTCTTGGGACACCCCTATTGAGTAACCTCATGAACCAAATGCTTTTATTTTGACAGTTTTCTCAACTAGGTCTAGCGTAACTAACATGCAATGCAATTTCTACACTATAGGCTAAGATTTTGAAAAATGTGCCAACCAAGGGTGTGGGCATTCTAGTCATCTTTCCCTAGCCCAAACACACCTGCAGGAGGTAACGGAACTCAATTTTGTTGCTTAGTTTGTTTTTTATGCCCACGGTTGAAATTTTCCAAGTGTCCTAAATGACTTTGGGAGGCAAGTTGAAACTTCGTAATCAGGGCTCAGATGGACAAACCGTCAGTTTCGTTAGAATCGTGACATTGGATTACCACTAGGGACACCCCTCTCTAACTACTTCATGGAACAAACGTTTTCAATTTTGATGGTTTTCGCAACTAGGATTTTGCTAAGTAACATGCAATGCAATTTCTGCATAATAGGCTAAGATTTTGAAAAAAATACCAAGCAAGAGTGTGGGCATAGTGGTCATCTCACCCTAGCCAAACACACATGCAGGAGGTAACGAAACTCAATTCCATCGCTCGGTTTGTTTTTTATGTCGCCGGTTGAAATTCGCCAACTATCCATAAATGACTTTGGGAAGCGAGTTGAAACTTGCCATAAGTCGATAACCGGAACTCGGATGGACAAACCGTCAGTTCCATTGGAATCGTGACATCAGAGTACCACTGGGGACACCCCTCTCCTGTGACTTGATGGAACAAACATTGACCTTTTTTATGGTTTTTGCAACTAGTGTTTGCTAAGTAACATGCAATGCAATTTCTACATTATAGGCTAAGATTTTGAAAAATGATTCGAGCGAGGGTGTGGGCATCGCATTCATCTTTCCTTAAGCCCAAACACACCTGCAGGATGTAATGGAACTCAATTTCGTTGCTCGGTTTGTTTTTTATGCCCCTGGTTGAGATTTGCCAAGTGTCCTTGAATGGCTTTGGGACGCGAGATGAAACTTGCCATAAGTCGATAATCGGGGTTTGGATGGACAAACCGTCAGTTCCATTGGAATTGTGACATTGGATTATTGGTAGGGACACCTCTCTCCAGTGACTTCATGTACCGAGCATTTTCTTTTTTGATGGTTTTTGCAACTAGGGTGTGGGCATCGTGGTCATCTCACCCTAGCCAAAACACACCTTTAGCAGGTAACAGAACTCAATTCCATTGCTCGGTTTGTTTTTTATGCCCCAGTTGAAATTTGTCTAGCGTCCTTGAATGTCTTTGGGAAGCAAGTTGAAACTCGCCATAACTCTATAACCAAGGCTCGGATGGACAAACCGTCAGTTCCGTTGGAATCATGACATCGAAGTACAATTTGAGATACCCCTCTCAAGTGACTTCATGGACCGAACGTTGTCTATTTTGATAGTAGGGTTTTGCTATGAAACTTGCAATGCAATTTATGCATTAAAGGCTAAGATTTTGAAAAATGTGTCAAAGGAGGGTGTGGGCATTTTGATCATCTCACCCTAGCCCAAGGTCACTTGCAGGAGGTAACGAAACTCAATTCCATTGCTCGGTTTGTTTTTTATGCCCTCGGTTGAAATTTGCTAAGTGTCCCTAAATAGCTTTGGGAAGCGAGTTGAAACTCGTCATAACTCGATAAGCGGGGCTGGGATGGACAAACCGTTAGTTCCCTTGGAATGGTGACATCAGAGTACATCTAGGGACACCCCTGTCCAATGACTTCATGGACCAAGCGTTGACTATTTTGACGATTTTCTCAACTAAGGTTTTGCTCAGTAACATGCAATGCAATTTCTACATTATAGGATAAGATTTTGAGAAATGTACCCAGCGAGGGTGTGGGCATCGTGGTCATCTCTCCCTATCCCACACACACCTACAGGAGGTAACGAAACTCAACTCTGTCGCTCGGTTTGTTTTTTATGCCCCAATTAAAATTTGTCAAATGTCCATGAATGGCTTCGGGAAGCATGATGATCTCGCCATAAGTCGATAATCGGGTCTCGAATGGACAACCCGTCAGTTCCGTTGGAATCGGGACATCGGAGTACTACTTGGGACACCCCTCTCCAGTGACTTGATAGACCGAACATTGTCTTTTTTGACAATTTTCGCAACTAGGGTTTTGCTAATTAACATGCAATGAAATTTCAGCATTATAGGATAAGATTTTGAAAAAGGTGTCGAGCGAGGGTGTGGGCATTATGGTCATCTCTCCCTAGCCCAAACACACCTGCAGTAGGTAATGGAACTCAATTATGTTCCTTGGTTTGTTTCGTATGCCCTCGGTTGAAATTTGCTAAGTGTCTCTAAATGGCTTTGTGAAGCGAGTTGAAACTCGCCATAACTTAGTAACTAGGGCTCGGATGGACAAACAATCAGTTTCGTTGGAATCATGACATCGTAGTACCACTTAGGACACCCTTTGTACATTAAGGCTCAACTAGGTCTTTCATAAGTAACATGTAATGCAATTTATGCATTATAGGCTAAGATTTTGGAAAAGGTGTCAAGCGAGGGTGTGGGTATCGTGGTCATCTTGATCTAGCTCAAACACACCTGCAGAAGGTAACAAAACTCAATTATATTGCTCGGCTTGTTTTTTATGCCCACGGTTGAAATTTGCCAAGTGTCCATGAATGGCTTTGGGAAGCTCTCCATAACTCTGTAACCAGGGATCGGATGGACAAACCATCAGTTTCGTTGGAATCGTGATATCGGATTATAACTAGGGACACCCCTCTCTAGTGAATTCACGAACCGAATGTTTTCTATTTTGACATTTTTCGCAACTAGGGTTTTGTTAAGTACCATGCAATGCAATTTCTGCATTATAGGCTAAGATTTTGAAAAATTTTCCAAGCAAGGGTGTGGGCATCGTGGTCATGTTACCCTATACTAAACACTCCTGCAGGAGGTAACAGAACTCAATTATGTTGCTCGGTTTGTTTTTTATGACCACAGTTGAAACTTGCCATTTGTCCCTGAATGGCTTTGGTAAGTGAGTTTAAATTTGCCATAAGTCAAAAACCGGGGCTTGGACGGACAAACCATCAATTCTGTTGGAATCGTGACATCGGAGTGCCACTAAGGACACCCATTTCCAATGACTTGATGGACTGAACATTGTCTTTTTTTACGGTTTTAGCAACTAGGGTTTTGCAAAGTAACATGCAATGCAATTTCTGCATTATAGGCCAAGATTTTGAAAAATGTGTCGATCAAGGGTGTGGGCACCGCAGTCATCTCGCTCTATCCCAAACACACATACAGGAGGTAACATAACTCAATTTCGTTGCTCGGTTTTTTTTTATGCCCCTTGTTGAAATTTGCCAAGTGTCCCTGAATGGCTTTGGGAAGCGAGTTGAAACTCGCCATAACTCGGTAACCAAGGCTCGGATGGACAGACTATCAGTTCCACTGGAACCGTGACATCGGAGTACTACTAGGGACACCTCTCTCCAGCGACTTCATTGACCGAATGTTGTCTATTTTAAAGATTTTTGCAACTAGGGTTTTGCTAAGTAACATAAAATGCAATTTCTACATTATAGGCTAAGATTTTGAAAAAAATTCCAAGCGAGGGTGTGGGCATCATAGTCATCTCGCCTAAGCCCAAACACACCTGCAAGAGGTAATGAAACTCAATTTTGTTGCTCGGTTTGTTTTTTATGCCCCTGTTGAAATTTGCTAAGTGTCCCTGAATGGCTTTGGGACACGAGATGAAACTCATCATAAGACGATAATTGGGGTTTGGATGGACAAACTGTCAGTTCTGTTGGATCGACACCCCTCTCCAATGACTTCATGTACCGAACGTTGACTTTTTTGACAGTTTTCGCAACTAGGGTTTTCCTAAGTAACATGCAATGCAATTTTTGCGTTAGAGGCTAAGATTTTGAAAAATGTGTCGAGCGAGGGTGTGGGAATCATACCTTGCAGCATGACATATGTTCTTTAGACTGGACATCTCACTTGTATTGGCTTGTGAGGATTATGTATATTGCTTATAAGGGTTTGTGCCCACATAGTATTATTTACCTCCCTAACCTCTCATATAAATAGAGTAGAGAGAGACTTTGATTCTTGTCACTGACGTTTTGTCTTGTGATGAAGATAATATTGAAAGCTGTGTACATGAGTGCAAGAGCATTCCTCTACCAATCAAAGATACAAATAATAGCAAACCAACAACCAAACCTCACTAATATACTCAACAAAATTAGAAACAAGGATAATTTAAGGGATTCAAGAAACATGTCACATTGCCAATTCAGTAGCTTTTATAAGAACTTGGTTAGGGTAATGGACAGGACAGCTATGAGTATTTGGTCGTTGGCATTGTGTGTGATTTATCTTGTTCTCGGAGGAAGGTTCCTGTCTTGATTTCCCAACAACAGTCCTCTTATCAACACCAAGAAAGCACATGAATATTCCACAAACCCCAAGCAGAAAAAGTGTAAATGGCTAATTAAGAAGTGTACAAGGCCATACAGTCTAGAATATTGTTGTGGGAGTGTCATTGAAGGCAACTCTTGCTAAGCCGAAGTTACAACAGCCTAATATGGCTCAATTGCCAATGACTCTTCAATGCAAGCATATGGTGGCAAGTGTCTTTAAACTTGCCCTTTTTTCAGTTTATCTGTCTTAAAGAATGTCAATTTAAATAAATGATATTACTTAATGGATGCCAATTTTTCTTTTGTAAAATGCAGCAATGCTCACAATTTTTATCAACATTGCCACACCACAAGTAGAAGAAGTGTAATTCTCAATATTTATGTGCATGAATATACAATCTCAAGCTAGCAGAAATTGGAAGCAGATGCATTGTGCAAGCAACTACAATCCTACGGTCAAAAGATCCAGAACAGAAGAATTATGATCCTGGCACACTCGTCATCTTATAACAAAGAGATCATAAGTTATTGGTTGACATCATGGCAAATATTGCAACATATAACTGGGTGATGTATTGGTTGGCAGGTGTAGTATGATGGTAATCTTCAAAACCTGAGTCTTTCAATACTACAACTGGTCAAGTTTTATCCTCATGCATGGCTTTGACCATTTATGTTATTGTTAGAGAAAATTTAGTGTCTTTGTAAGATCTCATTGTTGTCAACCTGCTAGATGTTGCTTTTCCCTTGTACATTGTTTTTTGTGAACTATGATGTTATTCGTTCTCTTTACTTTTTTTATGATATAAAAGAAATAATAAACGTCTATAAAATTTAAATTATATGCACCTTACACCTTTAATGGTGTCTCTCAAACATACATTCACTGGGAGTCATGAACTACGCTAAGAGTGACCTTCCCTGAACTACATATATTCACAGGCCATGCCGAGAGTCATTTTAACATGCTGTGATGTCAAGTAGGGAAACCAATGTACATGTACAACCATAACAGACACAAAGGAGTGGAAAGAATGGAATGCATTGTGTTAAACTTGGTAAGATACACTACAATAGGCCATCCTAAGATAGGTTGTCAACACATCAACTCCTGGTATATTAATTATTGTCCTACAAGCCTGTTATTGTGGTTTTTCTATCTAACAATAATAACATTACAATTGGTCAGATGATAGTCACATAACACCATTAGTGAGCACGCCATTATTAACATCCATGTGCCACATGCTAGCATTTACAGTAAATGTTGGGGCTCATTATTTGCTCCTCTGACAGAAATGGTGACAGCTAGGGCACAAGGTACTCACTGTTAAATGTCAAAAATGTAGGGTATTTTTGAACTTTTGCTACAAGTGCAAGTGGATGAGGGATGCTCAGATTTGTAACCCAAATATCAGTCCTCAAACTGATGGTATTTGAAAGGATTTATCTCAGTCCTAGGCACACTCAGGAACAGTTCTAAGCAGTAGAGAAACTAACAACATTTGCAAGTAGGAGTAGTCTGCAGGCCATTGTCCAAATTTCTGAGCAAGTAAAGCAGGCAGCCCTCAAATTCCTTGAGAGGGAACCCTGTCTCACACTTTCCAGCATTTCTGATGACATAATTTCTGGAAAGATATGGCAATGGTTGGTAAAGCATCTTGTCATTTATTATTTGAACCATATTCTTGGTGAGAAGAAAATGCTCGATTCTCAACCAATTTATTCTTCCTTGACTAAATATTCCTAGAAGTTTATCTCATACTGTTGTAGAAAATACACCAAGTAATTCTAGAAAATTCAACCAGGCTGTTGATCTTCATGATACCTTCTTGCTGGGAAAAAACTGAATGACAACAAACTCAAACTGCTCTTGCACAGGACCAATTTCAAATCCTTATTCAGCTCAACAACCCACATCTAGATATAATCAATCCATACTCTATGATGCATGGAGCTCCATCTTCCCAAATGGGTATCTACTAGCACAGCCATATAACTCGTGGCTGATGAACACCGATAGGTTACAAGTTAAGTGCCATGAACAAGTTATCTATTACTTGTTCTCTATGCTTAGTTGTAATGACCTGTTGTCTATGCCTCAGCTACCTGTTACTTTCTTTACGTAAATGGGCTGTTTGTCACTACCTGTTATCCATGCATGAGCTACGAGTTATCCATGCATCAGCTACCAATTATTTTGTATATTTCTTTTTTTCTATATAATTGTTTATTTCAAATTTTGGACGACGACCATAAAATCAATCTGGACTGTACACTTACCCCATCCTCCTTTAATCTAGGAAAAGCATAGATGGTAGTCCACCCCAAATTCTAATATATAAACACCTATCAGTACAATTATTTGCGAATGTTTGGGCGAATTGTGTACCAGAATTCATCAATTCCAGGGAGGTTGTGCAACTGCACTTGTGTGAAAGGCACTATGTAAAGGAGCAACGCTTGATTCCTGACAAACAATCGGGTAAGAGCTCTTACTTTTTAAATGTTGTGGATTTTAATTAAATATTTTGTTTCTTAATTGTCATAGAAGAATCTATGACCCCAAAGAGGTTGAAATTCAGTCAAGGCCCGTGTCCACCTGTAAAATGCTTGGGTGTTACACTTTCTGATGCAGGAGCATCATGTAAAAGTTGTAATTTTCCTAAGTTTTCAATAGGTTCTAGCCTCTAGAGGATCCTAGAAAGTCCGCGTAGGGGGGTTTGTTTTGCCATATAATGTGACAGATTTGCCATTTTAGCATAAAGTTAGAGAAGTTGAGAAATTATTGGGACATCAGGGATTTGTTATCTAAACTTGGAGGATACTAATCTTCCTTTGTGATTTGAATTAATCACCAGTTTATTATATTCATAAAGCTGTTGAGTAAAGGATAAGGAGAGGAGGTTGGAGAGAGAAATTAAAAAACATGGCCAAGGCCTTGACGCCAAGAATGAGAAATCAAGCCAGAGAAATGATATGTATTAATTTGTTGATGATTAATTGAATGTATGAGGGATTGACAGGAAACTCCTGTAGGTTAATAGAATTTGCTCTCTGTCATGTATTCTATAGTGATTTTAAATGAACTATATTCTGTTTTTGTGCAAGGGAAAAAGAGCAGCTCTCTTTCAGCGTTGGGGTTTAAATTTCACGTCTTATTTGATAGTATTTAGTATGGATTCTCTGAAATTTTTTTGTGTAAATGATTGAGTGCAAACTTCAGCGATCTACTTAGTTTCCCATTCAGTTCACTGTATGGGAAATAGCATATTAATCTTCAGCAACATTTATGAATTTTTTGCTCTGTTCCAGTGATTGAACATAATTTGTGTGCTATGTTAATGATATTTCCAGCAATCAGGTTAATTAAATTTATGGTGATTTGCAACAGTCAAAAAGGGAATTTATACGTTGTGTTCTAGTAATCAAGTGTAAACTCAGGCGTATAATAGTTGAACACTGTCAATCAATTGATGTGGAACGAAGAACAGCAAACCGAACTTGTGCAAGAAGAGGGAATTGGATTGCATAGAAGTGCGCTCTGCTTCTAATTTACTGCTATGATAAGTTGATCCATTAGAGTGAATCAATCCATCACTTGAGAAGCTGTAATGTGCACACTCAAATCTTTAATGTAATGATTGAGTTGGAATGTATGTGCAGCGTTGGATAGACAATTGAGAACATGATAACATCAGGTGATTGAGAGGATTGTTCTAAATCTGAAGCGAAGATATCTGGTAATGTTTCCAATACTCTGTTTTCCAAACTTCTACAGGATCTGGGATCAAGCTGTTGTCAGACGATGTACTGTTAACTGCCACGCTTGAACTGTGAATTGCTAGGTCATTTTTAGGGTTCATTTAGAAATGCTTTTCTCTTTCGTTCTCTCCCGGGCCCTCTCCCTTGCGTTGGCTCTACGCTCAAGTTTTTCTTGGGGATTTATTAATCCCACAGATCTGGCGGTTATCAATCCGGAATCCCTTGATTGCTCAACATACACATTACTGTGTGTGACAGAGTTAATGCTTTCTCTGCAGCCTTTTTTGCTCAATGTTGGGGCCACTTTCTCCGCATTGCAAAGATATTGTGTACATTGCAAGTTATCAAAATAGAACAAAAGGGCCATTGATCATTTTCGTCTTCCCATTCCAATCCCAAATCGCTGGCGTCGAAGCAGGTATTAATAAGGCCTGAATCGTCGACAACTCCAGTTCCCGAGTCGTGTAGATAGTCGTGAAAATGAAAGAGTTCTGGTAATCCATCGATTGCAGACTGGGACTGATTAAGAAGCCATTCTACTGTTTACTGGGCTGGTCAAAGCCAAGCCTATGATGCAGCTCAAAAAACTTGCTGGCCGTCTCCGGTGATAATCTTATTCTTCGATCTCTTACTCCTTTTGAAGTCAATACTTTACTATGATTGTTATCGGAAGGACATGGAATCCGAGACGCGTCCATTCTGTGCCCTTCTTACTGGAATACAACCAGTCCACCTTAAAATATGAATGTAAAATTATTTTCATTGAAATAGCAAATGCTTTTATGTGAACCCTAGGAATAACATATGCTTTTCTGTGAACCGTAGGAATGTAATCAATCATTCAAAACAAGTACTTATTTTAGCTGAGCCCACACACAGCCGGCCTTTTCAGAATCTCAGAAATAGAAAGGAATTATGTTTTAAGATATTGTTTCATGATCTGTCCCAACTTTCTTTTCCTGCAATCAAAGGAAGACAGACTGAACCTAACAAGGTAACTCTGGGGAACTTGTGTTTACCCCAGCACAGATCAAATCATGTATTGGGTTCAGAAAATCTTCATATCCAGCAGGATCTTACTATTTACAGAGCCTATTCATTCCTTTGAAATCCAAGATTAGAGAAGAGGAAGCCATCATGAGCTCACTTACCTTATTGATCCAAGAAGACGAGCGATTCAAACCCAAAATTATGTGACAGCCATGACTTACATGGAGAAGAGCAAACAACAAATGTAGCTTGCTGCCTGCAAAAAGAGTAAAAGCAGCGAAAAGTATCCACCTACTCTCTGGAGATTAGATTTTTAATTGGTCATGTTATCTATGAAGCCTTGGATTCATGCTTAGCGTCACTCCCGAAAAACTAAGCAAATCGATGGCGTCCTGAGAGGATTCGATCCAGAGTCTTCCTGTCCTGAAAGGTACGTACAACCAACAATCCGAGGAGGAAATGGGCGACAATGACTGCAATAATTATTCATATTCAAATACTCTGTTTTTTCCATTTATATGAATGCACTCTTCTACTCAATGATGTCGATGCCTGAAGGTACTGTTGGGGTTTGACTGATAATACAATTTGACAGAGAAAGTAAAATCCCGTGTGCATAGATAAAGGTCATAATCCCTTAGTAGGGCAAATGAAATAGGGTTGCGTTCTAGCCGAGTGACAATTTTTAAGTTGTGTCGAGTTGTTGACGAGACCTGAGAAAGATATTCATTATTAAACCTGAAATCGATGAGATGCAGCTGATCCGACTTGATTGTTGTAAGGGTTGGAGAATTGCAGGCTTGAATTTGACAAGGGGATAGATTGCAGGAGAACAATCTTGTAGTTGTAAAAGTGTTTTGTCATCGCTCACAGGATTCCTGTAATGCTTATTGGTTTCCTGTAAGTTAGATTCATTCTCTTAATTTGCAGGTTGCTATCAATTAATTATTTGAGAATGCAAATGTGCTCCATATTTGGGGTTTTTTTCCACACAGTCCTGTTAGATCTGCTAGCATTTAGTAATGCTATTGTTGATATTTGATAGCATTTGGGGTCGAGTATTGGGTGCATTCTATTGTGGATGTTTTAGCACGGAGATTTAGGTTATTGGAATATTGAAACTAACAAGTTTGGATTGAGCTCAGTCATATATTCAGATTGTAGATGAGACAGGTTTGGATTGAGCTTAGCCTCCCATGCACATCTAAATTTTTAATATTATTTTTATTGTGTTTCCGAGCAATGCATCTGCCATTATTCCTCAAATATTCCTCCCAAATTATGGACTGCGAACTTTGAGTTTGAAATAAAGTTAAGACTAATAATAAAAGATAAATCTAACATCAACCCATTATAACTTTTCCACAATAGATTATGAAAAGAAATTTCCTTGGAGTCTTCTGTAATTCAATTTCAAAAAAAGGTAATTCAATTTCCAAAAAATAATGCTATCTGGAGCGCTACTTTCCTCTACTCAGCAATCTCCCTATCAATAGAGTCCATATCGGCTCCAGCAGGCTTGGTGGAGGGTCAGCCAACTTTGGGAGGTCCCGAAGAAGCCTCTTTCTCCATGGCGCTCATGGTTGACAAGTGAAACCTTGTTCAAAACCCTGTGTGTCTCGAAACATCTTTTAAAAATGCAGTAATGGCATTCAAATGGAGTACTTAATAAAATATGTGAAAAAAAATACAATTCTTGTGTGGTTAGGAGGGATCCGCAAATAAATTGTGAGCAGGAAATACGGTATGGCATGAAAGGGATTTGCAAGAAAATTATGAGCATGAAATACAGAAAAGGAAACATAGGAATGCTTCAAATTAGAGTTTCCGCTTTGTCTTTACATGTGAAGCGATTCCATAATTATTATTTAAAAAGTCTAAGGTTTTATTTATTTAGTCTAAGCTTTTAAAAAGTCTAAGGTTTAGTGTTATGTGTATTAAGAATCTAGAGATTTAGTTTATTGGGGTTTAATTTTTTTTTTTAATATAAAAAAAATTTACATCTCGAGAAATTGTATCATCTCAATGCTTAATATATTTGGGTTTAAGATGTTTTTATTATGAGTCGACACGGAGTTTTTTAATTGATTTTTTATTTTTGATAAGTTATGAGTCCACATGGAAACGTAACGTGACAAATGTGACAACATCTCCTCATATTGGGTTGGAAGCACCGAGAGTAACAAACATGACAACATCTCCTCGTATTGGGTTGGAAGCACCTCGCTACTCTCAATGCTACAAATCTCAACATTGCAGGTGAAGCAAAAACATATAATTGTATGTTTCTCGTAGCATTGATCCTTTAACTGTTAAAAGGCCAAAGGCTAGAAGAATGGACACTATTTTTGGCAAATGTTTTGCCATAAGAACTACAAAGGGTACCACCTAAGACAAATGTAGGTTTCTCTAAACATTTGGTGCCAGAAGCAAAACGTGTCTGCGGTGTTAGAAAAAACACCATATATACAAGACAAAAAATTCTACTAGATTAAAAGCTAAGCATAGATTTACTTCTCCTTGCAATCTATGTAAGAGGAACCAACATCTCTGATTGGGACCCTAGATAAGTAGATATAATATTTATTTTAAGAAGATGGAGCTTAGCACATACAAATTTTTGGACATATAAAAAAGCAATGATGAACTGAGAGAGGGAGCATGGTTGGCTACTTAGCAATGGTGGTGCTGGCCTAATGAAGGAAGAAACCATTATATTGAGCAACATCGATGTAGGAATCATAGTTTTGCATGTCAGTGCTAACAACAAGCCAACCTCCAAACTATGCAACCTACCTTCATAATTATGCAAGCAGACAATGTGGTTGTGTTAGATGAAAAGCTATCATATGAAGGCTAACACGAGTTAGTTTTCATTCACTATGCAATGTTGTTAGAAGGAAAGCTAACCTGAGTTAAATTCCCTTCATGGTGCAATGTCTTTGATGACAATGTGGTTGTTTTAGATGGAAAGCTAACATATGAAGGCTAGCACGCATTAGATTTCATTCACCGTGCAATTTTGTTAGAATGAAAGCTAACCCGAGTTGGATTTCCTTCATGGTGGAGTGTATTTGATGGCAATGTGGTTGTGTTAGATGAAAATATATCATATGAAGGCTAACACGTGTTAGATTTCTTTCACCGTGTAATGTTATTAGAAGGAAAGCTAACCTGAGTTATATTTCCTTCATGGTGCAATGTCTTTGATGAAAATGTGGTTGTTTTAGATGGAAAGCTAACATATGAAGGCTAGCACGCATTAGCTTTCATTCACCGTGCAATGTTGTTAGAATGAAAGCTAACCCGAGTTGGATTTCCTTCATGGTGGAATGTATTTGATGGCAATGTGGTTGTGTTAGTTGAAAAGCTATCATATGAAGGCTAACACGTGTTAGTTTTCATTCACTATGCAATGTTGCTAGAATGAAAGCTAACCTGAGTTAGATTATCTTCATGGTGCAATGCCTTTGATGACAATGTGGTTGTTTTAGATGGAAAGCTAACATATGAAGGCTAGCACGCATTAGTTTTCATTCACTATGCAATGTTGTTAGAAGGAAAGCTAACCTGAGTTAAATTCCCTTCATGGTGCAATGTCTTTGATGACAATGTGGTTGTTTTAGATGGAAAGCTAACATTTTCTGTACAGAAGTAAAAAAACTTCTTGATATTCAAAGGATGAATCAAAGAATTTACAGTAAAGCCGAAAATGGCACATGTCAACCTATAAGCCAGTCAATACATGTCTTGTCCTTGACAATTAAGCATTCTACACTAAGCCGATACAATAAATGAAGGCTAGCATGCATTAGCTTTCATTCACTGTGCAATGTTGTTAGGATGAAAGCTAACCCGAGTTGGATTTCCTTCATGGTGGAATGTATTTGATGGAAATGTGGTTGTGTTAGATGAAAAGCTATCATATGAAGGCTAACACGCGTTAGTTTTCATTCACTATGCAATGTTGTTAGAAGGAAATGTAACGTGAGTTAGATTTCCTTCATGGTGCAATGCCTTTGATGACAATGTGGTTGTTTTAGATGGAAAGCTAACATATGAAGGCTAGCACGCATTAGCTTTCATTCACCATGCAATGTTGTTAGAATGAAAGCTAACCCGAGTTGGATTTCCCTCATGGTGGAATGTATTTGATGGCAATGTGGTTGTGTTAGATGAAAAGCTATCATATGAAGGCTAAAACACGTCAGCTTTCTTTCACCGTGTAATGTTATTAGAAGGAAAGCTAACCTGAGTCAAATTTCCTTCATGGTGCGATGTATTTGATGACAATGTGGTCATGTTAGATGGAAAGTTGACATTGTTAACAATAAAATTAACACCTTTAGTCAAGTGACGGAAGAAGCGCATTTTTACCATGCACCTGCAGCAGGAAGACATGACACAAGTTCATGCAGAGATGAATCCTCTCTAAAAAATGCATTAATTGTGCTTAAATCATTCTAAATGGTGCAAAAAGCCTAAAAACTATGAAAAGTGGGTTTTCAAGCTAAAATAATCTAAATGGATTATCCCACACTCAAAAGAGAAACCTAAGGCACATTTCCCAATGCTATATAAGAAAGGCTTTGGGGCATGGTAAAGACACACAAAGGAAGAGCAAAGGAATGCTAAAGATTCTGAAGGAGGAGAAAAGGCTCAAATTCTTCAAAAGCAAGGGTGAAGGAAGGGAAGCTCATGTCAATGGAGAAAGGATTCATATCTAATGCCATGGTAAGGATGTACTTCTCCATTGTTCTACTATGAATAGATTCAAGTTTCTACCATCTATGAGTTTGAATTTAGCTTATCATGCATGAATTTAATTCTTAATAGTCTTTAGATCTTAACGAGTTTTGATTAATGAATCTAGATCTTTGGAAACTTGTGATAATCTTTTCATAATGCTGACGTAGAGACTCACCATATCTTAGAAAAATAGTCAAACTAGTGTAGACATGTCCCTGCACTAAACACTACTATTAGACATATGAAGGCTAACACGTGGTATCTTTCATTCACCGTGCAATGTTGTTAGAAGGAAAGCTAACCCGAGTTAGATTTCCTTCATGGTGCAATGCATTTGATGACAATGTGGTTGTGTTAGATGGAAAGCTAACATATAAAGGCTAACACGTGTTAGCTTCCATTCATTGTGCAATTTTGTTAGAAGGCTAAGGCTAATTTATACCTACAATGTAAGCCCGAGGTCAAAGAAGTAACAATGATTGTTGAATTTATTGGCAAGATGCTCAAAAATTGAGAATGAGAACAAAAGAATGATTGCATCATGGCTTGCAAATGAACAAGAGATACGAAAGTGGCAATGTTCTTGCAACATTGCCAACATGCTATTCAGAAATATGAAGATTACATCTTATAAGCTACATAATCGTTGGGACGAAATTGTTTGAAGCCTTATGAGAATATGGGTTCCTCAAACATTCACAATTATTTATAAAATAATGTAGATATAAATAGGTACCAAATGACAAGGCAGTTGTCAAATCCTCTGTCTATTATATGTATTGAAATGAAACCTTGCTCACGATAAAAGTTTCATTGCATGATCTACACAGATAATGGCAATAAACCAGTATCTTATAAGTTTATGTTTAGAGACCAAAACATAATACGAAAGAGATCAACTATTGTTTAAATCATGCACACATCCTAAAAGAAACTCTTTCCATCTCATCCAAGTTGATTGATCAACCAAAATGACTAATACCGTGCTTCTAGATGGGAACATGTTCACACAACCCATATACAATATGTATATAATATCTTGGACTGCAATAATCCATAATCCAACATATCATAACAGATGACAAAATATGTAATTCCCATATTTTGTTTTAATAATTTGAATATGGTTGTGAAACTCGTCAATGCCATATGTGTACAATATCTCAGAGAGCAAGAAAGAAAAGCACGTCATGAAACCCAAAACTTCAGCCACGGATAAGATAAAATTTACAGCAACTGAGAAGTAGTACACAACTCCCAACATATTGATGAATAGAAACCCATGCACTTCTTTCAAAGGGTTGAACTTGATCATAGTGAACCTAGTGAGCGCGACTGCGAGAGCACTAATCAAATATTGTTCAATGCATAACTCATTATCACCCATTTCTTTCCACCTTCCCACCTCCTATGTTGCTGCTTCTTCATAGCAATCTTCTTTTTCGACCTGCAATTTCCAATGGCCATAAATTAAGAAAAAACTTGCATATCAACCTTACAATATTAAACAATTACAACTTTAACCTTTATATTTAAACTGCCCTCGATTTTAAAATTCTCATGATGCAGGAAAAAACAATTGAAAGTTACATTAATTGGTCAACATATTCGAAACTTAAAATAAATCCATAATATTACGATTCAAAGGAAGCATTCTCGTATAATTAAACTCTGCAAATACATCGACTGCACCTTACCAGTGAATGTGAGGTCGGCCTTTATCTCCCCACAATAAGTCTTGTCTTACCAGTGAATGTGAGGCCCACTTCTATCTCCCCACAATAGGTCTTGTCTAGAAGGATGACGATGTAGGGAATCGAGGGTAGGTTTCCTTCCATGAATAATGCCTCCAATGGAACACTATGCACCACAATCATGAATTATAAGAAATAAAATGAAGCTAAAATAACATTGTAAAAATATGGAAGAATGCAAGCTTTAAGAAAATGGCTGAGATTGCAATGATGGGGACTCGTATGCACCTTTCTTCTCCAACGAAGCCATCCGCATTTGCAAGTATCGTTGTCCATTGTTTTTAAGGTAAGGTCGGTAACCCACTCGGATATACTGAAAATAAATTGCTCTTTCCATTCTGGATTGCTACCTCCACCTGCAATGCTCAGAGATCTTGATATATATATATATATATATATTTTCAAACAAGATTTTTTAAAATCTCATCTTTCCACCAATATTCCAGGGGACTCGGTCATGATTAAAACCTCACTTTAAAATCTACCTTAAAAGGATGTTTTCACATAGATTAAGATAGCCTAGTAAATTGAATTTTGTTATTGTTTGAAAGGTATTTAAACCCTGAAGACCTATAAACAAATTCAAGAATGTTAAGTCCTCGCACCATGTACTAATGGAAGACCAAGGATACTTTTGGCACGTGCTAGTAGTAGATCAATTATGTTCTCAACAATAAATCTGATACATGTGCACACACTGCTCAAAACACATGAATGTGCACACCCACAGGATGCAACGCTGCTCTTCTATTGCTGAGTTCGGAAGTGGATGATGAGTACGGATATGTTGTTGCTGATCTTTTAAACTGACCTCTTTTGTTGTTGATTTTTGTTCCTAGTGTTCTTTTCATTAGAAATCCGGTGGAAGAAAAATTAGGCCTCAAATAAAGGAATGAAGCGTCAACGATTTGCTCAAGCCAGCTAAAGGCCATTCATTGCAGGAATTTAAGATCCCATTTATGGATCATTTTGTATTTGGGATGTCATGTGATATTTTGTTTAATGCATGCATCTTCGAATCCATAGATAGCCATGCCTACTTCTCTTAATTCGTGAGCCCTCTTCAAATCCCTTCGCCTTCTTTGCTCTTTGGGAAAATATAGCACACTGGGATATTGCACGCTGGACTTCACAAAATCATCTTTCAAACCATATAACTCAATAAAATAACATTTTTTTCTTTTTTTTTACAAAAACAGTTATAATTTGAATTAAAAAATTAAAAAAACTAGTTGCAATAGCACAGGACAAAATTACAAAATCAGCCTCAATGACCTAAATTCTATCTTCTAGAGACTAGATCTAAATCGAGATCAAAGTAAGAATAGAGAAACTCAAATCGATTACAAAGTGACATATTGAATGTTCTGCATGTTCCTCATTATCAGAATGTGATTATTGTGATGCAGTAGCGTCCAAAATCCTTTATATGCTTTATCAACAGATTGTTTAGCACTAATTTGTTCTTCATCTCCCCTGAAGACATTATGTGTCCAATGAAAGAGACTCAACATAATCGTCGATGCCTAATCCTTCCCATTCAACTTGTTTAGCGTAAGAACCCCCCCTAAATTTATATGTATAAAAAATGGGTGAATCCACATGATACACATAAAAGTGTGAAGGCTATTTTATCAATAATATAATATGTATATATAATTTTTTGGCGAATCTTTCACAGAATTATAAAATATTGTAAATTTTGGGCAAATCTTTCACAAAATTATAAAAACTTGTAAAAGTTTTGGCGAATATTTCATGGAATTAGAAAATATTGTGAAATCTTGGCGAATCTTACACTAAACTAAAAATCCGAGTGCGCTTATGTTATGACACCACACATGCCAAACATATTCCTCTGTCGTTGTTTTGAACTGAAAAAAAAAAAAAAAAAATTACGAGTGGGACTATGGAGTATGGAATGGATGTTGAAGGGTTGTTCACCTTGATTGGATTCCCCTAGTAGTTCCATTGGAAATACAGGTAAGTTTGGTTTGATGAAGGCTTAGAGACTTGTGGAAAAAATATGGAGAATTAAAACCATTGTCGTGTTGTGGCGTAAAATTGAAATTCAGTCGAGGTTGGTCTTTGGAAGACAACGCTTCACCAATCTCTTGAATTCTTGTTGTTACATGTCTTTTGACAAATTCTTGGTGTTTTGTTCTTTCTTATTTGTGGTTTCCTTAGTTCCTTCCATCCCTGGGTTTATTTCTTTATGTGCCATGTTCGTCAATTGAGACTCTATGCTTAAATAATATTTTAGGGTTGTGTCTCTAGATTGGTGGCTCAATATTTATCTCTAGCTTTGGGGTGTGATATATTTGGTTCAATCTCTATCTCAATGTTCCATCCCCTTTGTGGGGCAATGTTTTCATTGAGGTGTCTTCAAAGCTCTAGAGGTTGAGAACATGGATTTTTTTTGTGTCATGGGAAATGTCAAAGGGATAATCATGAAATTCAAATGATTTTTCATGGGCATGAGGATTACATTAGTGACAATAGGATTTCAATTTTTGAAATGACAACTACAATTCATATAAACGAGCATCAATACAGCTCCACTCTGCAAAATATATATAAATAAAATTTTATTGTCTGCTGACATATGCCGGAACTGAAGAAAAAGACATCTAAAAGCTACTCTAACTCTATTGCAAGTAGGAGTGGTGAATAATCAACAAATATAAGAAGGATCTAACGTTGTTCTGAATTATCTGCCCCTTAACATCCACCTTTTTTCTTCTTAACATGTTTGTGACTTTGATATATTTTACTGAGCTTATAAGAACTAGAATCAACATTTCTAGAAGAGAAAAAAGAGATTCATAATTCTGTAATTGGAACTATTTAAACTCAAATGATGTTACATAAGCTTGTAATGTTGCATTGTTGAAACAACATTGATGGGGGGAACCAAAAGCAACCTCAAAATTTTGGCTTTTTCTTATATAATGCAACATATGTCGCTTAACTAACTTGTAAAGTATCGCATTTTCTAGCATTGCAAGTATAGGACAAACATTGAATGCACATCACTCAAGAGATGTTAAGTTAACTTTTAACATCCAACCAACATCACTCAAGTGACATTCTTAATGTACAACTTAATGTCTCTTAAGTGATCTTTGTTCAACATTTGTTTCATCGACTTAAGGTCCTTTAAGGGATGCCAATTCCATTTTTCATTAGAGGATAAAAACTCTATGGAACATCAAAAATTAAATGTTAAAACATGTGGAATATTCAACGCATCTTTATAGATGTTCAATTGGCATCGATCAATTTACTGGTTGACATTTACTTAATGCAAAAAAGCATCGAACTAGCATCAAATTTTCACCCCAAATGTTGTAGTTTTTTATAAGTTTGCATTAAAATGAATTAGGCTTACTCGATTATAATACCAATGCTTGAATATCTAGAATTACCACATGGGACAAGCTTGGATTTTGGAATTAAGGAACAATGTTTATGATCTGTAATAAGACTTTAATAGCTAAATGTCCATGCGAAGTGATAATGATCATTATTAGAGGCATAAATGATTTTATTTGAAAGATGTGTACATTGAAAGTAGAAAAATTCCATAAATAGTGGAGTCCTAAAAGGATATTATGATATTCCACACATTTCCCCCAAACCTTTGGAGGACTAAGTTACGGGTGTGAGTGGCATGTGACTCATCTAGATCTAATATGCATACACCTCTATTTCCTTGTACCTTGTGGGATATGATTGCTAGTATGTCATGATGCACATGTTTTCTATTACAAGGAAATTAATTATTAATGATGGGCTCAAAGCTATAAACATATATTTCACAATACAAACAAGGATCGAGGTAACATTCTAAGAAATGATAAAAGCAAAAAATAGCCAAATATAAATGATTGTGAAATATTTTAAAATTCTATAATTAAAAATAGAATAAAAGTCATCAAACAATATCCTTTTTGAAATAATATTTAAATTACAATTTAAATTTTAAAAAAATCACAAATCACCATAATCAAAATTCTATTCATTTTATAACTATAACAAAGAAAGTTTTGACCATCCTTTAATCCATCCAAAATCTTTTAAAAACTAGAAGTAATATAAAAAAATCAATTAAAACTTTCCTATGATGTTACCTTTTAATTCCTTCATAGTTTTCAAAATTAAGTACCAAAAAACATTTGGTCAAATGCTTAAGAAAAATCCCCTTGGTCTTAATCCTTACATGGTGAGTTCTCTAATCACATGTCATCGTTACAATATAATGTTATGAACTTACCTTGTGATGGTTTAAACATAATTTGATGGTATGAAATCGTCACATTTTATGGCATGATCGAGTGGTTGGAAAGATTTGAGTGCAAAGTCAATCACTCCCCATGGCTCAAACATAATTTGATTGTATGGTCATGTTTGAAAAGACTTGAGTGCAAAGTAAATGTTAAAATCACCAATACAATATATATGAAGTTTATATAATGGCACCATCGTTACCATATAATGACTCTAACTTACTATGTAATGACTCAAACGTAATTTGATTACTCATGTTAAAATTATCAATACATTTTATATAATGGCATTATAGTTATCATATAATGATTGAAATTTACTATATAATGACTCAAACATAATTTGATTGTACGATAGAGTGATTGGAAAAATTCTAGTGAAAAGTTAATTACCTTTTTCTCAAATCACACATGTTAAAATTATTTATACATTTTATTTCAAACAATGTTTTTTGGTTAATGTTCTACTAGCACAATCACTTAACTTATGGTTGGTGGATGATAGGTCACAATTTAAGTGTCACGAACAAGTAAATATGTTATTTGTTCTCCATGAGTACTTGTAATCACCCATTATCACCCGCCTTTTTTTAGTTTAATGGGAACTGCCTAGTATCCATCCATCAAATACTAGTTATTCGTGCATCAACTACCAGCTATTTCAAACGGGCAAGGCATGGCAGGCGGAGTGGGAGGCGCAAATGCAGATGGGCAAGGCAGGGCAGGCGGAGTGGGAGGCTTAAATGCAGATGCAGACGCAGACCTACCTTTTTCCTTTTGAATGAAATATTCAAGGTGGAGATCGAATCCATGGCTTCCATCTTTTATTGTTATTGTATGTACACCCTCTTCCTTTCAAACAATAAAATGCAACTGGATGTATGCGATGGATGTATGCAGAGGCATCCCCCTAGATTTAGATTTAGATTTGTAGATGTTTAGGTTTGTTCATAGATTTACAAAGAAGAGATATTACCTGATAAGTGGTTTTGATTTATGTTGGACACTTTCTTTTTGATAAATTGTTAATATCCATAGATGACCTCCTTCACTGTTTCAATCATATTTTAAGTGAAGTGTTTGACCCTGTAAAAATAATGTTTCCTACGGAAGGAAACGTCAAACTAGTTAGTTATTTTCAAGCTGTGAAGGTTTTTCTTTACCCTGGGAATTTTTTGTTATAAGAAGTCGTCACAGAAGGGAAAGCGTCCTCCAAGATGATTAGAGGACATATCTCTTGTTCGTAAGGCAGATCATTTTTGTGGAAGGATGGTTGACCTGTAATATACATAGCCACTGTGTACATCATAAGAGTCCAGAGGGGACACAAAGCTGGGACATACTGCTAGGCGGACCATGTGTAAACTGAAGAACTGGTGCACTGGAACATCAACAATGCTGCTGACTGGTGTACCAGGGGTACTGATGAGATGCTGAATCAGAGTGACAAGGGGTACACTCACAATGGTATACTGAACTGGAACTGATCTGGAACTGAAACTGGGTACTCAAGGAAGCATGTAACTGGATGGCTTCCGAATACAAACGCCAACGCAGCCCGGACATCCACGGGAACATACAACTGGGCGTTCCGAAATGACTCACCAATGTGCTAGAGTCGGGGGAAATCCGGGGTCTTCGACTAAAAACTGATGGGATATAATCCTACGCGATCCTCAACGATGCGATCAAGGTGCTGAAGTCGAGCATGTGAGGAACAACCACTCAGAGAGGCAATGATGACTCCTCTCAGAATGGTCCGTAGGCACTTACCACGAATGGTGATAAGTCCAAGGCGTAGGGACCTCTGGGCCTATCCTCTGGAATAGAGGAGCTGTCGTTGACAGAGGGAGACCTGCAACTATCAAGGCAATGATGTTTCCTTGACAGGAGCGCAAGGTGGAGAACCGAAATGTGATAGTATTGATGGCAGGACTGACAAACTGTGGGGGAACAACTGGGCAAGTAGAGTGGGTGGACTCAAACTTCCTTTGTTCAGAGTATGATAATGGGAATGATCTGGCAGCATATGAAACTAACTGAGGGGAAAGGGATCATAGCTGTAGTGGATCGGGGATAGTGACTGGTCTGAGGGAGACTCAAGCTGATATAAAATGGCAGGAGACTGCAAAATACTCTGAACAAAGGCGACCTGATTGGGGGTGCTGCCGAGATGATCGATCATAGTGCCAGGAGGCACGGGAGGAGACTTCTTCATGGGTTAAGGGACTAGAAGAAGTTTGTGTAAAATGATACTGTCGTGTGGATTTTACGAGCCCAGGACAGTTCATGCTCGTGGTTGCTTTCAATTTTAAGGAGTCTGAAAGCGATAAGAAGACTCTAAAGTGATGGAATGGTACTGTCGTGTGGATTTTACGAGCCCAGGACAGCGCATGCTCGTGGTTGCTTTCAATTTTAGAGAGTCTGAAAGCAAATAAGAAAACTCCAGGGGGTTGCTTTTTCGTAGATTTAGTCTCCAAGGCCCAAAGAAGCATAAAAGGATGCAATGAAGAACTCTTCTAGCCGGTGTGACTAGAGTATTCCTTTTTCGTAATTAGTCTACCAGGTCCGGAAAAGGGTTAAACTTATACCAGATAGACGCCCTTTCAGGTACTTTAACGAGCATGAAAGGAAGCAAGATTGCTCGGCGATCTTTTCATTCTTTTAGGAGTCAGAAAAGAGCTTAACGGAAACTCCCTAAGTGCCTTTTTCGTAAAGGACTTGTCCGGCCCGAAAAAGGGATAAAATTATACCGAACAAAAGGAATGGCCAAGCAAGGAGGAAGTGTTCAATCAAGGACCAGTAATGATGACCAAGAACGAGGCTAGTGGGGAACACTGGTGGGCCTCCTTGCGGGGTAGATTAAATGGTGGCAAAATAACGAAACATTTGCAGTATGACAGGAGTGAATGGCTCATGTAAAAATGTGGAACAATCCGATAGCAGCCGATGTGGCACGCAAACCGAGGCAGCAAGGTGTCGGGACACAATGTTGAAATTGTACCAAGTGAGAGTGAGAAATGGTCTCAAGCATCATCACAAGCTCAGAAAAATGAATCCGGCGATATAAAAAGTGTCAAAAACGGGTAACGGCCGTGTAGCACGCATACCGAGGCGACGAGGGCGTTTTGGAAAAATACCCAAAAAAGCGGGGGGTGAGAGCGAGAAATGATCTCAAGCATCATCACCAGCTCAGAAAAATGAATCCGATGATATAAAACATGCGAAAAATGGAGAACGGCCGATGTGGCACGCAAACCGAGGCGACTAGAGGCGTCTGAAAGAATACCCAAAAGATCGGGGGGTGAGAGCGAGAAATGATATCAAGCATCGTCACGGGTACGGAAATATGAATCCGGCAGTGCAAATGGTGCGAAAAAATGGAGGGCATAATACTAGGTGTATCATGATGGCCCGCGGGGGCAGAATACTAGGTGTATAAAATCAAGTCAAATCTACAAGTGATATGTGACCTCAAAAATGGTTGAGATCACAAGTGTGAAAAAGTGAGCAGGGTTAATGACTTGCCCCCATGATATGTGCATGGGGTTTGTGATTATGGATCACATATGTGTGGGTTTGAACAATGGGTTCATCGACGTGCTGAGATAGATGTGATGGGGAAGGTTCAAAATGATTGATCATGCCCCCTATCCCAGGGTCGAGGGAATCTATTATGCCCCTTGACTCAGAGGTGTCAAGGTCGTGCTCTATAATGGCGGGGTCAAGCCCGGGCATTTCGGTATAGGACCAGGCAAAGACATCACGGAATTCTCGGAAAAGGTTTATGTAGTCCTCAATCTCTTGTTTACTGCAGAATGCTCCTAAAGTGATGAGTTCAGGGGCACGTCCTGGGGCAGCGATATCAACTTGGATGATGGGTGAGATGTTGGCCATGTTACCTTCCTCGAAGGCGTCAGGAGCAAGAATAGGGTCCTTGAACCAGTCGACCTTGGTGGGGAGGAAGTCTTTGGACTCAACTATGAATTGGGTAGCTGTGCTAGAGGAGGATTCTTCTGGGATGAAATAGGAACGGTGGTGCATGTCATCCCAGGGGTAATCCGGGGCAGTAAGGGCCTCAAGAACTTCCTCATCAGTACGGAAAGTTTGCGTCGTCAAATCGGTTGACGAGGGGGTAGTGGTTGAGGAGATCATATAAATGGTGTTGACCTCCCCGGATGGGGGTGAGATCGGGGGGTGAATCTCTTCAATAGTAGTTGGTGCCGTCTCAAGATCCGGATTGTTCATCTCATAGAGAGCCGCTCTGTAATCCGGGAGATCAGGACAATGATGTGAATAATGCCCGTAAATACCGCATATGGCGCAGGAGTGGTTGGTACGTAGGGACTTATCTTTAGGCTTGGGAGTGGGATTTAGTTCGACCGTTGGGTTGTTAGGGTCATTGTCGAGCATCTGCATGTGCTTCTGCAATGCTGGTAACTGTGGGCATTGGTGGGTCGCATGGCCCAACTCGTCGCACAGCGAGCATTTGGGAGGAGCACGAAATACTGGAGGGTTTTTGACTGTCTTTGGAGGTGGTACAGCAGTGTAAGGTTGTGGACCTCTGCCCCCAGTGGGTTTGGGAGTAGGAGGGGGAGTCGTGGAGGACGAAGGGGTAGAGACACCGGGAGGTGGCTGAGTGGTAGTAGCCATGGGTTGCACCGGTTGGAGGACGACATCTGGTGTCGGCGGGCGAACGGGAGGTGAAAGATACCATACAGGTAATCCCAAGGTTTCCCCAGGGAGACTAAGGGTAGCCATGACTGGGGCGCTTACTACTCCCGATGGAGGAACTAGAAAGGGGATCGTATGGATAGGTGTAACACCAATGTGGCTAGGTACCAATGGTGGTTTAGGCAACAAGGGTGGTTGATTGTTAGGTGGTTGGTTGTCGTGGGACAAGGTACATAAGTCAGACACTTCGGGCGTAGATGACGGGGGAGGAATGGATTGAAAAGTGGAGGTCATCGGCACGTCTGAGTAGACTCCAGGCCTCGTAGAGGAAACAAACGAGGTGGGGGCACGAGAAACAGGTTGTTCAACCATGGGGAGGACATTTTTAGGTGCCGCGGGAGCACTGAGATCATAGTAGGTGAGCTGGTCAACTTTAACCACGCGTCCCTCATGGGGGAACATCATGGTGCGAAAGACAGAAGAGGCAACTGCCCGCATGGCATACATGTAGCTGCGGCCAAGTAAAAGGTTATAATCCAATTGGGCATTGATTACCTCAATGTCAATGAGTACAGTTTTGCCACCTAACTGGACGGGGACATTGGCTAGGAGGCCTTGAGGCTGAGCCGAACGACCGTCGTAGGCGCGTAATGCAGTGGTGGACTGCTGGAGAGGAGGGGATCCCAGATTCTGCCATACGAATGTAGACATAACGCATGTGGAGGCACCCTCATCGATGATGCACCGATGGATGACAAGATTCCTAACGGAGACAGTAACTTGGAATGCTAAGCTGGAAGGTAGGCGTGGTTCAGACTGGTCTAAATCAAATTCCATCAAATTCGAATCATTTGGGTCAATCCCCCCAATGGCGGAGAGTAAAGTCTTGCGCTGAGAAGGGCAGGTCTTCAAGACTTCTAACGCAGACATGGCTGCCGGAGATTGGGCTAGGTCGTCTACAATGTTGTAGTTTGACGCAGCGCGCGCATTGGGGTTATTGTTGATACGGCGAAGTGGGAAACGAGGGGCTTTTGCAGCGCCATCTATGGGAGGTGGAGGTATACGTAACGCCTGATCGGTGGGATGAGCGTTAGTAGGTTTATCCGTGGGAGGGGCTTCAGAGGTGGAGCCATATTGGTTCCGACGGGTCTGGAGGTTGACGTCAGCCGATGACACCATCAGCAGGTGATGGGTACCTGAGTCAAACATGGGTTGATCAGGAGCAGCGTAAGTGATCTGTTGTTGTTGGGGCGCGCTGGCTTGAGGGGGAGCCAACGGCCGAGTGTTTACTACGCCTTGGGTCGGTAAGGGGTTTTGCAGCACCAAAGGGGGTTGTTGAGGTTGGGGGGGGTTGGGCGGTGCTTGGGGAGCCGCATGCCCTTGGCGATGGGCCTCATCAACCCATAGTTGCCGAGCTCGCTCCAAGTGTGGGCAAGCATGTGTATAGTGGCCGTATACCCCGCAGATAGAACACGGATGGTTTGTTCACAAATTGGGGTTTTTAGCCTGCTTGGGCGGGCGATCAGGGTTTTGATTAGCGGGGGCCGCATTGTTGTTGTCGGGGGGATTAGGCGGTTGACCAGCTTGGTCTGCAGGTTGGTTGTTCCCACGATTACGGCCTTTGCCGCGGTTCTGTTGGCCCTGGTTTCGTTGGTTAGTCTGGTTTTGCTGCGGGTTCTGTTGGGCGTAAACTTGCCCTTGGGCAGCAGGTGGATTTTGAGGTTGTGCAGGTGCTGGAGCAGGCTGCGGTGGATGGTATGCAGGTTGAGCCTGAGCAGGTGCAGCAACTTGAGGGGGTTGCTGATATGGCTGCGGAGCAGGTTGTGGGTTTCCCGCAGGGGCTGCCTGTGGCGGATAATAAGCGGGTTGGGCTTGTGAAGGCGCAGGGGCTGGGGCAGCCTGCTGATGGTAGTAAGGCTGAGGTGCGACTGGGGAAGCATAAGCAGGAGTCGCATAACCGAAGCATTGAGGTGGACATGAGGGTCCATGGGAATGGTGGTGATATGTCATGGGAGCATATGAGTTGGTTGCTCCGGACTGTGAGGTAGCCCGCGACAGGTCGGGGCCAGGGGTAGGTCGTGTAATAGAAAATGGTTGGGGATGCGAAGAGACACGGCCAATGATACCGTCTGCAGCGTGGGATGCCCCCGGCGCATCGTGCTGGGAGGACTCGCCGCGAGGGGCGTCAGGTATAATGGTATAAAGGTAACCCGATTGGGCGTAAATGAGGTCGAACTGTTGGGCCTTAAGGATGGATTCTTCTTCAGACTGGGGTCTTTCTGAGGCCACATCCTTAGCAATAACAGGGAGAAGGGATTTGAGGAACCAATCTAGGAAGATACGGTCGTCTAGTTTGATCTTGCATAAGCTACGGCGTCGATGCCACTCATGGATGTGGTCCGTGATATGGGTAGCCGTGTTTTGTCTACAAGATAGAAGGATCTCAACGCCCGCGTCATAGCGGACAGGCAACTGGAAGAACTGCAGGAAGGTCGAGGCAAGGGAAGCAAAGGTGGCATGGGTCCCATGAGGTTGCTCGATATACCACTTGGCTGCAGAGCCAGTGAAGGTGCGCTGTAAGAGACGGAGGCGAACAGAGTCATCCACGATGGAGTTAGAGGAACACCATAGGTGGAAAGACATAATATGGTTTTGTGGGTCCTCACCGGCCTTACCCTCGAACTTAGGGATATCAGAGGGGAGCTTGGTAGGCATATGAGGCCACGTAGGGTCGTGTCGAATAGGATCGTTGGTCAATCTGGCCAGGTCAGGTAGGTTGAGGCTTGCCATAAATGGCAAACTGGAAGAAGGATGTAACACAGTAGTGGGTTGGACCAAGTTGGGGCCAGTGCCCCCAAGTGGAGGGACAAGATTTGGGGTGGTGCCCCCAAGTGGGGGAACTGAGGTAGTGGAGGATGGTCCAGCACCACCATGGGTAGTGTGAGCCACTGATGTAGTGGGGATAGGTATTCCCGCTGCGGGAATAGGTACCGTGAGGGGAACGGTAGATGGGGGCCCCATGGAGGGCATACCCAAAACAGGTGTAGTGACTGGTGTAGTGGTGGATGTGCCACCAATGGTCCCTATAACAAACGGAGTGGAAGTCGTGCCAGCCATGGGGCTAGTAGGGGCAGTATAAATAGGGTTCTCAGACTCTTCGTCAGAATCGGAGGTAAAGTAAGGGGCGTCACTATCTGGTGATGGAGTCCTACGTCGTTGACGAGTGGAGTCAAGTGACAAGGCTCTAGACCTGTGGTGAATGGTATCAACAGATGATGATCGGAATCTATGACGAGTGGTGTCAAGAGAACCGTGCTGTGGGGGCTCGCCCCTGAGGCGCCGAGAATGTCTCGGGGACTCAATGGTGACAGATGGTGTCAAATCTCTGTGGGTTGAGGTGAGTAAAAAACAGCTCAAAAACCCTAATGCAACCGAGTGTGCAGAAGGAGAGCTAAAAAGCAAGGCACTCAGGCCAACAACCAACTCAAAACACCCACTGCAGCAGCTGTGCTACAATAGGTGGAGTAACAACAAAGATGGTCAGAATACCAACAAGCAGCAGGTTTCCTAGAAAATGAAAAATGGTGGACTCACTAGACCGAAGGGAGGTAAAGGAGCATGCAAACACCTAACTAAAAGTATTCTGACTCAACTAAATATATCCTCTGCAAGGTGATGAAATCCAAGTCAGACAATATGAGTAGGAAAGCCAAGTGGCTATGATATCCCCCTACCGGGAGGGACACCAGGTAGTCAATCCTAGAAGAATGGCAACTAAGATACCCCGTTCATGACACGTCCAGAAAGGTGAATCTGCCGTTTAGTTCGTTGACCGCAATACCCCTATACAGGGATATCCCGCGAACCGCAAAAGGTAGCCCTTCGGTTACTGAATGGAGTGCGGTATTCCACTCAGGCCTCCGGAACCAGTCTCCCGACTTCAACCCTCCTAAGGGAGAGGCCCTCTGATAAACTGGTCGTGACCGTGCCAAAAAGTACTAGGGGATTTTGGTTCCCTATTTGGACAACAACTATGTCTCAAGTGTAAGTGATCGAGGGGTGTTATTGGAAGCCTATCCCCCCGACCCTACCTAACTACAATGATTCTTTTGTGTTCCCCAAGTGGGGTTAGAATGTTGGTTTAGTTAGGTACTTTTTAAGGCTCACTTGATTTATGTGACAGAGTGTGTGCTCGTGAGGTGATGAACCCAAAAATAGAAGTGCCACAAGGGGGGCAACTTCCAACTATCAATAAGACTGAAATTGAAAGTTTAACTTGCAAAATGTTCTGAATTAAAAATACTGAAATTTTAAAAGAATTCTGTAAAGGGAACAGAAATTATGTTGCAGAAAGGCTGTAAGGAAGTGAGGCTGCAGGTGGGACAGAGGGCTGTTCAGATGCAGAAAATACTGCAGCAAAAGGGGCTGGGTTCAAAACAGGAAAAATGCAGAAAACAGACCGCGGGTATGTGGCGAATCGGAACAGGCAGACCGCGGGTTTGAGGAAAACAGACGCGGTCAGGTCGCGGCTTTCGGGCCAACACGCGCAGTCGGGACGCAGGAAACGGGGAAAAAGGCACAGTCGGGTCGCGGCAAAAGGGCTAACAGACGCAGTCGGGACGCACGAAAGAGGCAGAGAGCCGCAGTCGGGACGCGGGAAAATGGCCGACAGGCGCAGTCAGATCGCGGCAAACAGGATGATTAGCCGCAGTCGGATCGTAGGTAATAGACTTGAATCCGCCGGCAGAGCGTCGGAAACAGTCTGAGAGCCGCGGTCGGGTCGCAGGTAAAGGCCTGAAAGGCGCGGTCGGGACGCGACTGCAGAGGGAAAAGACGCGGTGTGCGGCGGCCGAAAGGGATAGCCGAAAGTGAAAATTTTTTAAAACGGAAACCAGAAATTCACAATCTAGGGGAGTCGCCAAAACTGTAGCTAGGGTTTTACCCCTAGCTTGTGCAAATGAGCACCTACTAAGGAGAATGGACTCCTTAGTAGTAGTTCAGTAAATGTAAATAATTAAGTTAAAATAGAAATGTAAAAACTACTCTAACATATGCATAATACATAAACAACAAATTTAAATAATGGGTTTGTATTGATATTACCTCCAATGTGGAGGTTGATGAAGCTCCTTGCAATGTCCAAAAGAGTTGCTCCAAGCTCCAATGTGCTCCTTCTCTTTCTCCAATGGTGGGAATGGGCTAAAAGTGGCTCTCAAGGTGAAAGTAGTTCAATGGTGAACTAGGGTTTCGAGAGAGATTTTGGCAGAGTAAGGGTGCTTGTGATTGTGGATATGGAATAAGGGATCTCCATCACCTATTTATAGTTTTTTTGGTGGTGGAGTGCTGACCCATGGTTTTGGGTAACACATGGTTTTGGGCAGCTGTATAGGGTTTTTTCCTCCTTTTCCTCATTATTTTATATTTTTTATTCCCTTTTTAGGGGATTTTTGCTATTTTTGGAGGAAAAGGGGGTTTTTTAGCCTTTTTTAGGCTATTTTGAGGGTTTTGTGGCCTTTTGGAGGCATTTTAGGCCCTTTGGAGGCTTTTTAATGGGATTTTTTGGGATTTCAATGGAAATATGGTAGGAAAATGGACAAATGAGCCATATAATGTGGTAGATGAGGTAGTGTGCACTTTTTGGGTGTTAACAACTGGGTGGGTGGATTTAACTGTTTGACATTAACATACATCTATCTCCAGCTTGGATCTCACATTTATACACACTTTGATTTCCCCTTGTATAATAGTTATAGTTAATGTGTTGGTTAAAGACTTTGCCATCTTATAATAGTTATAGTTAATGGGTGGGTTTGGATCTATTCATGCCCAAAGTGGATAGATTAACAAGCTATTTTCAGTTAGTTTTAAGGTTTGGATCTGTTTTCAATTAATTCATATGGTTTTAAAGTAATATTTACTTTGCAGCCTTGCTTATTGTAGCAATAAAATGTAGTGGGTTTATATGGATCTATTCTAACAACTTAATTTGTCTTTTTTAGAAAAGATAATGTTGGTTCAAGGATTCAATTCAAGTGGTTTTAAATCAACATTTATGTTACTTGGGTCTACATTTTCCATATTTCATAATGAATGTCTTTGTATGTAATAATTCACATCCTCCCTGTTAGCAGGCTTTTTGTTGTCCAATTTCCATGGCTTCAATCCATGGAAACCTTGAGTTGCAGGACTGTATAGGTGTTGTGTTGTATTTTTTTGGCAATAGGATGCTATAATCTCCTATTATACTCTTCTTTCTGGAATAAACAGTGGTCTTAATGTTTGGATCTATTAAGGCCCAAGAGGATAAAACCAGCGAGTACATGGATGATCTATTTTAACAATTTAATTTTCATCTTCTATTAATTTGAAAAATAATTTCATATAGTTTTAAATTAACATTTACATTGTTTACATTAATGTAATGGGTTTATGCTTTCCATAGGTTGTGTTGGGAATGTTTTGTTAGCTCATGGAAAGTTGGGAATGGTTGGGAACGCTTGTTGCATCATATTCTCTTCTTTCCTACTAAATAGTTCACAAATTTAAATTTATGGTTGGTTGAGAAGCATAGGTTGATTTGCATTTTTTGTTATTGTTTTATTTTGTTTTTGTTTCTAATAATTTCAAGCATTTTTTTAACTTTCCCAAGTATGATGATGTCGGGATGGTTCTTGTTTAATGGAGCATTGACATTGTGTGAAGTGGATCGACGAAGATGAGATGAGCTCTTGGTTGTGTTATTTGAGATGGTGTGGACAAAAGATGAGTTGTTAGTGGGATGTTTGATATTGAAATCAAAATCGTCATATTAACTAAAGCAAGATGAGGATGAAGTAGAGTATATATGATTCATTTTCGTGCATGTATAGTTTCCTTTTATTGCAATTTTGTTTAATGTTTTCTTTATAATTGCAGTCACCATGAACACACCATAAATGACCAGATCAATAAAGAAGGTGCATAACGAAAACGATATTATTATGGAAGGGTAAATCAATAGTCTAGCATCGTTCACTACAATTAACCATCGTTGGTCATTGTTAATCGTGGTTATCCACAATCAACCACGTTTAACCAAATCAACCATAGTCAAACATATTCAAGCAACGTTGACCAAAACCAAAGATGGTAAACTGTGGTTGATTGAAGCCAATCATAATCAACCATGGACAGCCAAATTAAACATAATCAAACATGGTTAGGCATAATAGACAATAGTCAAACCTAGTGAACCATGGAATTATAAGTGGTTGATATACGTCGGTCGATGCCAATAGTTAAAAATTTTGAAAATTACATTGTTCCACATATGCCAACCATAATAAATATGTAGTTGTTGGTTATAAATAAGAAATATTGAAATATATGGATTTTTTAAATAAAAATTAACATGTAGCGCTTCTCACTTACAATGTTTTTATTAAACTCTCGAAAGTCGAACATGAATCCATAGCCTTCATACGAAGATCTTATCCATTACCTCCCACACTACCAATCCTCTTCGACACCATTTTTTTCCTTTTTCGATATGTTTTATGTCCATCTGTCTGGTTTCTCTAAGGATTCTTTCTTTCTTGTTTATTTCATATGGCCTTTCACAAGCATATTCAACGTCGGTGCGAATAGTTGTAGATCTGTCATTGACTTAGCCTAACTCAACCAATGATTGGTATTCAGCGTTGAAGGCAATTATTAGGGCGATTGTTGGAACTAAAATTGACTGGATTCATACTTCGACACTGAACAATTCCATGTTTCATACAAATGAAGTATCCTAACAAGGAACAGACCCAAATCCCACCATAGCTAACAACCACATGGTTTGAAAATGACCGGAAGAAATTTGATTTGAGCCATGAATACCCATCTCTTCAACATCAATACATTCAACACTCTTTAAACAACTAAAGTGTGGGAGAGGTACAAGAGGGCGGGGAGGATTTATGGCATTCCCCTTGAACTACTCCAAAGGACTTTTTCATATCCACGCCAATCCATACCATGCAAACACTTTTGTTGTGTTGAGATATTGTAACTTCAAAGAATATTATATTTGTACTTTATTATTCTGGAGATGTTTCATTCCTCCTTGAAGATCTTATTGTATATCCGGAGATGTTTATTTCTCCATCAGATTGTGGCAACTTGGGTTATTAGACTTCCCTAGTGGGGGTCGGCCCTGTATATGTTATGTGGGTCAAAGGGTTATTAGACCACCCTAGAGGGGTCGGCCCAGTCAGTTGTAGTGGGGTATTTAACCCATTTGTTAAATACGAGCCTACATGTCTTGTGTAAAAGACAAGTCGGAGTAGTGTATAAATAGAGGAGGTGTATTCCTCATTTGATACACACTCACTCACTTGAGAGTAGCGCACTTGTGGAGGAGAGGTCTGCTATGGTGGAGGAGGAGATCATGTCTTTGGTTTGCATCTTTGTATATTGCTGGTCATCTATATTGAGGAAGCTTTACTGGGTTTTCTACCCCATGAGGGTTTCCCAGGATAAATTTGTGTCTCTTGTGTTTATGCTGTGCTTGTTGTTTCTTCAGTGATCCTATATATGCTATTATTGTGAAATGAAATGTAATGCTGCTATTTTCTGTCTAATCATATTAAATCTTAACATGGTATCAGAGCTAACCTGAAGGAAAGCAAGGTATGGCACTTACGACACTTGCTTTACTTAAGACAATTTGAAGGTTAGGGTTTTATATAGCAAAAACCAGTCATCGTGGAACTTTCACCATAAATCCATTTTGGAAAAGTTTCAGGATCTGAAACCTTTACAGGTCGTAGATAACATCTCCAGGTATCTTGTATCCAAAGGGCACCCTCATATTCGTTGTACTTTGTAAGTTATGATCAGTACAAGTTAGGGTTTCTGCCTCTTCCAGATCTCAGTCAAAATCAGGTGACCTAGGAAAAAAAGTCATAACTTGGGCTAAGAAGCTCCAAATGAAATTTTGTAAAAAGTGACAGGTAGTACACAGACTGTACTATCTCAGGAAATTTTTTCAGAGACCGAAGTTGAACCAATGACACGGGGCACGCCGTACAAGTTTGCTCTCCTGTTTTATCCCATAAACAGGTCACGTTGCGACACTTGGCATAACTCTCTCTCAGAAAATCCAATTGAGGTCAGACCTATCAAGATGGAAAGATGACAGGTCAGGCTACTGCAGAAAACGTTTTCAGACCCTGTGGAGCGAAAATTTTGGAGTTATAGTAGAAACAATCAGGTACATATTTATGTCAAAACAGAATTATTTTTGGAGCACCTTTATTCATGGCTTCTGGAATTTAGGGTTTCGGAGAAAGTTAGAATTTTTGGAATCGGAATCCACGGCTGAATGCTACTCAGGAAAATCGAAATTTAGAGACCAAGATCGAATTTTTTGGTTGGGTAGAAGACCGGGCTTGATCAAACCCTAGTTCGGGATTTTGATCGGAAAGATGGAAAATTAGGGCTTCAACAAAAGTTGGAATTTTTTAAGTCTATAACCACGGCTGGAAGCTCCTCAGAAAAATAAGAGTTTAGAACCTTGGATCGAACCTTTTGATTGGGCAGAAGGGTGGGATTCATCAAACCCTAGTTTGGGTTCCTGTCCAGAAGATCCAGAAGTTTCGAAGGAAATTTTGAGGGGTCAAATTTTGGAGATTTCCAAATTGAAGTATGCTAGTTTGATCAACTCAGCAAGACACATCCTTCCATCCATTCAAAAGTGTGAAAGTCAAAGATTGAATTTTTAGGGTTTCTCTAGCAAACCCTAATCAAGCTCCAGATCAAGTTTCAGGGGGATTTGAGGCTAAGGCCTTACATAAGAAGACTACAAGAAGTCTCGACAGGTATGACTTAAGGAGGTTCAGGTATGTCTTGAAATCTGATTCTTGATTAAGTTCATAATGTGTTTGTCTTCATGTTATTTATTTCTTACAATCTTGATTAATGTTAGAATTGTCTTATCACCCTAGTAACAGTATGAATGCATATGAATGATCGAAGACATTCATTGATTAGGGTTATATGATTGTACTTATGCATTATGGTGTTGTGTGAGGTTGATGTTGTCTACTAACAAGATACATGTACATCACAAAAGACAAATCAAGTTCCATGACCATGGCATCATGAAGACAAAGACTCAACCAGGTATGTATGACTTTGATATATTATGCTTAACTTATGAGACATGCAGGTTCTAGCTCAGGATCTCTAAATCATTGAAGAGATTGTTTAGGTTTGTTGTACATAACTAAGAAGGGATACTAATCCAGGTATGTTTTTCTATGTCAAGTTAGAATCTTACCTTGTGTTAGGATCCCATATATGAGTATACTTGGTATGATTGGTTATGCTTATTCATAAAGTTAGTAATCAAGGGTTTATGCATGTTATGTCTCTTATCTTGATGATTTAACAAACCAGAAGAGTACTATGATCAAACAAGAATATGCATGAGTAAAAGAAGACTTCCTTGAAACCCTGAATACTAATGATCATGACTATACATATTCAAAGATTATTTAGAATTATAATGTTTTGATAATGTTTATAATATACTAATGAATGTATGTTTGTGTATGAGATCATGAGGATGACACTAGTGCACACTTGAGCATGCACAATGGTACAGAATGAATAGAAGTTCAAAGACATATAGAAGATCAAGCGGGAGGCAACCACACAAACATAAAAGATAAGTATTTGAGTTGTTATTTGAAATAGTAAATGATATTGTCTGTAATAGGTTGTATGCATATTTGTATTCCCATAATATATCATGCTGAGTGTAAACATTCATAGAGCATTGAAACAGTATACTACTAATATGCATATGATTTGTAAGTTGGACAAACATTCCATTATTGCTTGTCTAGAATGAAACCTCTTTGCTGACATGCTGAGAGCTGTGCACACTCTCGATAGTATGTTCTGGTAGAGATGGAAGGCATTTAGATAGCCACTGTATGCATACAGGATATGGAAAAGTGTTGTGCCAAAGTATTGGTCAAAATAATTGCATAACTATGTAAATGATATATGTATGCATAATAGGTTATCATGTCAATATGATTTGATGATTATGAAGTATTACTAATCATGTACTTAATTTTGAATTGTAGGAAAGATCATGATGAATGATGAACACTGAACAAGCGATGGATGTTCAACAAAAGGATTTACAAATCAAACACACTATAGAAGGCTTGTGGCTAGAAGATTCTCTTAGAAAGAGGAAGAGAATCATATTGAGATGTTTTGCTCCAAGTGGCTAGATAAGACCATTCTCTTAATGGTGTAATTAAAGAAGAAATGTGAATCAGGTTCTGTATGGATTCCCAGGATCGATAATCAATTGATGAGCTTAATGATCACCATGGGTGATGTGGATCTCAACCTTTGCTACAAGGTTGAATATGGTTTCTATACACAGATGACATAGATGCAAGAAGGAACTCACCACAGAGTTCGAATGATATTGAGGCTCATATCATTAGACCCATCTAACGAGAGATGTCACAGATAGATATGCAGAAGATCATTCAATGCAGAGTGTGAATGATGTTCAGTCAAAAGGGGAGAATTGACAGTTTCTTGATAAGCTTGGGCTTTACCAAAAGTAAAGTTGTTCCTAACCTTTACCTTAAGGTTATGGATGATGAACCTATCATACCATTATTGTATGACTATGATCTCTTTTTGACAAGGAATGAGAAACAGATCATGAAAAGAAAGAAGAAGATGGTTGCATAAATGAAAATGAAAAATCTCAGATTGATGCATTACTTCCTAGGTCTGGAAGTATGGCAAGGCTCAGAAGGAATCTTTCTCAACTAGGGAAAGTATGCTGAGAAATATTAAAAGGACTTGATGTGTTGGAATGGCCACTCTTGAAGTTTTTAGCAGATGACTCATCAGAGTTAGTGGATAGAACTCTGTACAGACAAAATATTGAGTCATTGATGTGTCTAACAAATACTAGGTCAGATATATGCTTTGCTGTGAACACCTTGTGTCAGTATCTAGTGGAAACCAGATGTGTTCACTTGTTAGTTGCAAAGCATGTGATGAGGTACCTAAAGGATACGATAGACTTTGATCTATGCTATTTTGGAGATCATGACTTCAGATGGCTACACAGATGTTGATTGAGAAAAAGGTGTATCAGACAGGTAGAGCACATCAAGAGTATGTTATTGTCTGGGATCAACCATGATCTTGTGGTTTAGCAGGAAGTAGTCTAGTGTGGCTCTCAGCACAAGCGGAATATATGGCTAGTTGCTCTGCTAGTTGTGAAGCAGTATGGCTTCTGGATTGTTTGACTTAGAGATAGACCCAACTGTGATCCTATGTAACAAACAGAGTTGTATCAAGATGGCAGAGAATCCAGTGTTCCATGATATGGCGCAGAAAGGAACTATAAAGTTCAAATTTGTAACAAGTTGCCGATGTACTAACCAAACCTCTACTTCAAGTAAAGTTTGATTATTTTCTGAGACAATCTTGGTAGGACCCTCCTCGAGAGGGGGAGTGATGTGGTCACTTATGATGAGATTTCCTGCATCGACAGTGAGGTTGATGATGTGGATACCTATATTGGTGATGCCGACAGAGAGGTTGGTGGATGGTCCTTAGACAGGGTCTAAGTTGACGAGGGGATTGCATCATCCTTGAACACATGTTCTAGATTGATCCGTAGACGTATATCTTCGAGAATGAAGTCCTTAGTGGAAATGTGGGGATTGGATCATCCCTGGACTTCAGTCCTAAAGAGAGCCGTAGACGTATGTCTCCGAGAATGAAGTCCCTAGTGGACAGGTGGGGATTGTATCATCCCTGGACTTCTGTCCTAAACAGAACCGTAGACAGATGTCTTCGAGAATGTGGTTCCTATTGGACAAGGGGATTGTATCATCCCTGGACACATGTCCTAAAAGAGACACGTAGACATATGTCTCCGAGAAAGTGGTCCCTAGTGGATGTGATAGGACTGCATCGTCCCTGAGCGTTTGGTTCAAAATGTATGTACGTGATAGGATTGCTGTTGAGATATTGTAACTTCAAAGAATATTATATTTGTACTTTATTATTCCGGAGATGTTTCATTCCTCCGTGAAGATCTTATTGTATATCCGGAGATGTTTATTCCTCCGTCGGAATGTGGTAACTCGGGTTATTAGACTTCCCTAGTAGGGGTCGGCCCTGTATGTGTTATGTGGGTCAAAGGGTTATTAGACCACCCTAGAGGGGTCGGCCCAGTTAGTTGTAGTGGGGTATTTAACCTATTGGTTAAATACGAGCCTATGTGTACTTGTGTAAAATACATATCAGAGTAGTGTATAAATAGAGGAGGTGTGTTCCTCATTATACACACTCACTCACTTGAGAAAGGCGCATTTGTGGAGGAGAGGTCTGCTATGGAGGAGAAGGAGCTTATGCTCAGGGTTTGCATCTTTGTATATTGTTGGTCATCTATATTGAGGAAGCTTTGCTGGGTTTTCTACCCCATGAGGGTTTCCCAGAATAAATCTCTGTCTCTTGTGTTTATGCTATGCTTGTTATTTCTTCAGTGATCCTGTATATGCTATTATTGTGAAATGGAATGTAATGCTGCTATTTTCTGTCTTAGCATATTGAATTTTAACATGGTGTCAGAGCTAACCTGAAGGAAGACAAGGTATGGCACTAAAGACACTTGCTTTACTTACGACAATTTGAAGGTTAGGGTTTTACATAGAAAAAACCAGTCATCGTAGCACTTTCGCTATAAATCCGTTTTGGCGAAGTTTTCGGATCTGAAATTGTTACAGGACGAAGATAAAATCTCCAGGTACCTTGTGTCCAAAGGACAACCTCTAATTCGTTGTACTTTGTGATTTATGATCTGTACAATATAGGGTTTCTGCCTCTTCCAGATCTGAGTCAAAATCAGGTGACCTTGGGAAAAAGGTCATATCTTGGGCTAGGAAGCTCCAAATGAAATTTCGTAAAAAGTTACAGGTAGTACACAGTCTGCACTATCTCAGAAAACTTTTTCAAAGGCCGAAGTTGAACCAGTGACACGTGGCACTCCGTAAAAGTGCGCTCTCCTGTATTATCCCATAAACAGGTCACGTTGCGACACTTGGCATAACTCTCTCTCAGAAAATCCAATTGAGGTCAGACCTATCAGGATGGAAAGATAACAGGCCGAGATATCTCAGAAAACGTTTTCAGAGGCCGAAGGTCAAACAGTGACACGTGGCACGTCGTACAAGTTCGCTCTCCTGTATTTTCCCAAAACAGGTCACGTTGCGACATTTGGCATAACTCTCTCTCAGAGAATCCAATTGAGGTCAGACCTGTCAGGATGGAAAGATAACAGGTCAGGCTATCTCAGGAAACGTTTTCAGACCCTGTGGATAAAAAATTTCAGAGTTACACTAGAAACAATCAGGTACATATTTCTGTCAAAACAGAATTATTTTTTGGTACCTTCATTCATGACTTCCGGAATTTAGGGCTTTGGAGAAAGTTGGAATTTTTTGTAATCAGAGACCACGGCTAGATGCTACTCATCAAAATAGAAATTTAGAGACCAAGATCAGAATTTTTTGTTGGGCAGAAGGCCGGGCTTGATTAGACCCTAGTTCGGGACTTTGATCAGAAAAGCGGAAAATTAGGGCTTCTGTAAAAATGGGAATTTTTGAAATCTGTGACCACGGCTGGAAGCTCCTCAGAAAAATAGAAGCTTAGAGCTTTGGATCAAACTTTTTGATGGGGCAAAAGAGTGGGCTTCATCAAACCCCAGTTCAGGGTCACGTCCAGTGAATCCGAAAGTTTCAAAGGCAAAATTGAGGAGTAAAACTTTGCAGTTTTCAAATTCTGAATATATCAGTTTGATCAGCTCATCAAGGCGCATATCTCTATCCTTTCGGAAGTTTGAAATTCAATGTTTGAATTTTTGGGGTTTCTCTGACAAACCCATATCCAGCTCCAGGTCCAGTTCTTGCAAATCAAGTGGATAGGGTTAATCCTAGAAGAAGATGGATTGGTCACCTACATAAGTGAAGGAGTTCATGTTTCAGAGGGAGATGAGGCTAAGGCTTTACATAAGGAGATTACAAGTGATCTCGATAGGTATGACTCATCGAGGTATGTTTTGAGATTTGTTCATGATTAAGTTTATGGTATGTTTGTCTTCATGTTATTACAGTTAGTACAATCTTGATTTTAGATTTGTTGTATCACCTTAACAAAATTATGAATGCATGATAGAAGATATTCATTGGTTAGGGTGTTGACACTTATGATTGTACTAATGCATTATGGTGTTGTGTGAGGTTGAGGTTGTCTGCTAACAAGATACAGGTACATCACAAAAGACAAATCAGGCTCCATGACCATGAAAACATGAAGACAAAGACTCATCCATAATCTTTGTTCTACTTACGAGGTATGTATGACTTTGTTATATTATGCTTAACCTATGAGACATGCAGGTTCTAGCTCAGGATCTCTAAATCATTGAAGAGATTGTTTAGGTATGTTGTACATAACCAAGTAGGTATACTAATCCAGGTATGTTTCCCATGAATCTTACCTTGTGTTAGGATCCCTTATATAAGTATACTTGGAATGATTGGTTATGCTTATTCATAAAGTTAGTAATCAAGGGATTATGCATATTATATCTTTTATCAATGATATGCATGAGTAAAAGAAGACTTCCCTGAAATCTTGAATACTAATGTTTATTAACTATAATCATGACTATACGTTTTCAAGATTATTTAGTACTATAATGTTTTGATAGCATTTAGAATATACTAATGAGTGTATGTTTGTGTATGAGATCATGAGGATGACTCTTGAGCATGCACAGTGGTACAGAATGAATAGAAGTTCAAAAGACATACAGAAGATCAAGCGGGAGGCAACCACACAAACATAAAAGATAAGTACTTGAGTTTCTATTTGAAATAGTAATGATATTGCCTGCATGCATATTTGTATTCCTAGAATATATAATGCTGAGTGTAAACATTCATAGAGCATTGAACAGTATACAACTAATGTGCATATGTTTGGACAAACATTCCATTGTTGCTTGTCTAGAATGAAACCTCTTTGCTGACATGCTGAGAGTTGTGCACACTCTCGATAGTATGTTCTGGTAGAGATGGAAGGCATCTAGATAGCCACTGTATGCATACAGGATATGGGAAAGTGTTGTGCCAAAATATTGGTCAAAATAGTTGCATCACTATGTAAATGATATCTGTATGCATAATGGGTTATCTTTTGATGATTATGAAGTATTACTAATCATGTACTTAATTTTGATTTGTAGGAAAGGTCATGAAGAATGATGGACACCGTACAAGTGGTGGATGTTCAAACAAAAGGATTTACAAATCAAACAAATTATAGAAGGCTCATGGCTAGAAGATTCTCTTAGAAAGGGGAAGAGAATCACGACAAGATGTTTGCTCCAAGTATGGTGTAATTAAAGAAGAAGTATGAATCAGGTTCTGTATAGGTACCTAGGATCGATAATAATTTGATAAGCTTAATGATCACCATGGGTGATGTGGATCTCAACCTTTGCTACAAGGTTGAATATGATACACATATGACATGGATGCAAGAAGGAACTCACCACAGAGTTCGAATGATATTGAGGCTCATATCAGTAGACCCATCTAACGAGAGATGGCACAGATAGATATGCAGAAGATCATTCAATGCAGAAATGAAAAATGAAAGATCTCAAATTGATGCTTTACTTCCTAGGTCTGGAAGTATGGCAAGGCTCAGAAGGAATATTTCTCAACCAGGGAAAGTATGATGAGAAATATGACTTGAGGTGTTGGAATGGCCACTCTTATGGATTCCAACTTGAAGCTGTTAGGGGATAACTCATCAGAGTTAGTGGATATAACTCTGTACAGTCAAATTATTGGGTCTTTGATATATCTAACATATACTAGGTTAGATATATGCTTTGTTATGAACACCTTGAGTTAGTATATAGTGGAAACTAGATGTGTTTACCTGATAGTTGCAAAGTATGTGATGAGGCACATAAAGGACACGATAGAATTTGATCTATGCTATCTTGAAGATCATGACTTCAGATGGCTATTCAGATTCTGTTTGGGCAGGAAGTGTATCAGACAAGAAGAACACTTCGAGAGGATGTTATGGTCTGGGATTAGCCATGATCTCGTGGTTTAGCTGGAAGCAGTCTAGTGTGGCTCTCAGCACAAGTGGAATATATGGCTGCTTGCTCTGCTAGTTGTGAAGAAGTCTGGCTTTAGGATTGTTTGACTTAGAGATAGAACCAACTGAGATCCTATGTGATAATTAGAGTTGTATCAAGATGACATAGAATCTAGTGTTCCATGATAAGTCAAAGAACATAGGGAACTAACAAGATATGACACAGAAAGGAACTCTAAAAGTTTGATTTTGTAACAGGTTACCGTTGTACTAACCAAGACTCTACGTCAAGTGAAGAAGTTACCAACCAAACCTCTGTCTCGAGTGAAGTTTGAATACTTCCGAGACAAGCTTGGTGTAGTTCAAAAGGACCCTCCTCGAAAGGGGGAGTAGTATAGTCACTCTGATGAGATTGTCTCATCAAACAACAAGGTCGTTGATGAGGTAACCTGTTCTCTACACTCAGTTACTTAGAAATAGTTAGATTTAGGACTATTTTATTTTCATTCAGTTTTACTTATACATAATTTTGATGATAGATGTATTAGTAAGAATACATGCTAGATGTATACATGATTTTGATGTTAGATGTATACATGATTTTGATGATAGATGTATTAGTGAGAATACATGCTAGATGTATACATGCTTTTGATGTTAGATGTATACATGATTTTGATGATAGATGTATTAGTGAGAATACATGCTAGATGTATACATGCTTTTGATGTTAGATGTATACATGATTTTGATGATAGATGTATTAGTGAGAATACATGCTAGATGTATACATGCTTTTGATGTTAGATGTATACATGATTTTGATGATAGATGTATTAGTGAGAATACATGCTAGATGTATACATGCTTTTGATGTTAGATGTATACATGATTTTGATGATAGATGTATTAGTAAGAATACATGCTAGATGTATACATGCTTTTGATGTTAGATGTATACATGATTTTGATGATAGATGTATTAGTGAGAATACATGCTAGATGTATACATGCTTTTGATATTAGATGTATACATGATTTGATGATAGATGTATTAGTGAGAATACATGCTTTTGATGACAGATGTATACATGCTTTTAGATGTATTAGTAAGAATACATGCTTTTGATGTATGATGTATACATGCTGTTGATGCTAGATATTGATTATGTACTTGTATGGATGAGGATACTTGTACTTGTATTGATGGGAATACAGATTGAGGGGATTGGATCATCCCTGGAATTTCAGTCCTAAAGAGAGCCGTAGACATGAGGTCTCCGAGAATGAAGTCCTTAGTGGACAGTTGAGGGGATTGGATCATCCCTGGACTTTCAGTCCTAAAAGAGAGCCGTAGACGTGAGGTCTCCGAGAATGAAGTCCTTAGTGGACAGCTGAGGGGATTGGATCATCCCTGGACTTTCAGTCCTAAAGAGAGCCGTAGACGTGAGGTCTCCGATAATGAAGTCCTGAATAAACAGGTAGGGGATTGTATCGTCCCCGGACTGAGGTCCCAGAATAGAACCGTAGACTGGGTCTCCGATAATGAAGTCCTGAATAAACAGGTAGGGGATTGTATCGTCCCCGGACTAAGGTCCCAGAATAGAACCGTAGACTGGGTCTCCGATAATGAAGTCCTGAATGAATAGGTAGGGGATTGTATCGTCCCCGGACTGAGGTCCCAGAATAGAACCGTAGACTGGGTCTCCGATAATGAAGTCCTGAATGAACAGGTAGGGGATTGTATCGTCCCCGGACTGAGGTCCCAGAATAGAACCATAGACTGGGTCTCCGATAATGAAGTCCTGAATGAACAGGTAGGGGATTGTATCGTCCCTGGACTGAGGTCCCAGAATAGAACCGTAGACTGGGTCTCCGATAATGAAGTCCTGAATGAACAGGTAGGGGATTGTATCGTCCCCGGACTGAGGTCCCAGAATAGAACCGTAGACTGGGTCTCCGATAAATGAAGTCCTGAATGAACAGGTAGGGGATTGTATCGTCCCCGGACTGAGGTCCCAGAATAGAACCGTAGACTGGGTCTTCGAAAAATGAAGTCCTGAATGAACAGGCAGGGGATTGCATCGTCCCCGGACTGAGGTCCCAGAATTGATCCGTAGACTGAAGTCTCCGAGAACTGAAGATTGGATTGTATCATCCATGGACCTATGTCCTAAAAGGAGCAGGATTGATCATTCTAGGAATATGATCGTATGATGATGATACTGATGACGATGCTGATGATCGTGTGATGACGATGCTGATGATCGTGTGATGACGATGCTGATGATCGTGCTGATGACGATGCTGATGATCGTGTGATGACGATGCTGATGATCGTGTGATGACGATGCTGATGATCATGTGATGACGATGCTGATGATCGTGCTGATGATCGTGTGATGACAATGCTGATGATCGTGTGATGACGATGCTGATGACGATGCTGCTGATCGTGTGATGACGATGCTGCTGATCGTGTGATGACGATGCTGCTGATCATGTGATGACGATGCTGCTGATCGTGTGATGACGATGCTGCTGATCGTGTGATGACGATGCTGCTGATCATGTGATGACGATGCTGCTGATCGTGTGATGACGATGCTGCTGATCGTGTGATGACGATGCTGCTGATCGTGTGATGACGATGCTGCTGATCGTGTGATGACGATGCTGCTGATCGTGTGATGACGATGCTGTTGATCGTGTGATGACGATGCTGCTGATCGTGTGATAACGATGCTGCTGATCGTGTGATGACGATACTGCTGATCGTGATGTTGATGTTGATGTTGACATTGATGTACCAGTAACTGTTTGAGTTACTGATGAAGACAAATTGGAGAAAGCTTCCAATGATTTATAGATGTATCATGTATGATGTTGATGACTCCTTGCTCGTGCAGATGTTGTTATAATATCCTTCTCGTTAAGGGGGAGTGTTGAGATATTGTAACTTCAAAGAATATTATATTTGTACTTTATTATTCCGGAGATGTTTCATTCCTCCGTGAAAATCTTATTGTATATCTGGAGATGTTTATTCCTCCGTCGGAATGTGGTAACTCGGGTTATTAGACTTCCCTAGTAGGGGTCGGCCCTGTATGTGTTATGTGGGTCAAAGGGTTATTAGACCACCCTAGAGGGGTCGGCCCAGTTAGTTGTAGTGGGGTATTTAACCTATTGGTTAAATACGAGCCTACGTGTACTTGTGTAAAATACATATCAGAGTAGTGTATAAATAGAGGAGGTGTGTTCCTCATTATACACACTCACTCACTTGAGAAAGGCGCATTTGTGGAGGAGAGGTCTGCTATGGAGGAGAAGGAGCTTATGCTCAGGGTTTGCATCTTTGTATATTGTTGGTCATCTATATTGAGGAAGCTTTGCTGGGTTTTCTACCCCATGAGGGTTTCCCAGGATAAATCTCTGTCTCTTGTGTTTATGCTATGCTTGTTATTTCTTCAGTGATCCTGTATATGCTATTATTGTGAAATGGAATGTAATGCTGCTATTTTCTGTCTTAGCATATTGAATTTTAACAATTGCATCGTCCTTGGACTTATGTCCTAAAGTGATAAGGACTAATCATCCTGTAAATAGATTGGGATTGCCTCGTCCCTAGACATGGTGAGATGTCTTAAAGTGATAAGGACTAATCATCCTGTAAATAGATTGGGATTGCCTCGTCCCTAGACATGGTGAGATGTCTTAAAGTGATAAGGACTAATCATCCTGTAAATAGATTGGGATTGCCTCGTCCCTAGACATGGTGAGATGTCTTAAAGTGATAAGGACTAATCATCCTGTAAATAGATTGGGATTGCCTCGTCCCTAGACATGGTGAGATGTCTTAAAGTGATAAGGACTAATCATCCTGTAAATAGATTGGGATTGCCTCATCCCTAGACATGGTGAGGTGTCTTAAAGTGATAAGGATTGATCATCTTGTAAGTTGATATGGATTGCATCATCCATAGACATGAGAGATGTCTTAAACCGAGAGGGACTGATCATCCCGTAAGCGGATCAGGATTGTATCATCCTTGGACCTATGTCCTAAAGTGAGAGGGATTGATCATCCCGTAATTGGATCTTGTGTGTTGCAGGGTATGCTGCTATTGTGTATACTTATATTGATGAGGATACTTGTATTGATGATATGTATACTTGTATTGATGAGGATACTTGTATTGATGATGTGTATACTTGTATTGATGAGGATACTTGTATTGATGATGTGTATACTTGTATTGATGAGGATACTTGAATTAATGATATTTATACTTGTATTGATGTTATTGTTGATCGTGATGATCTAGATGACGATGTTGTTGATCGTGATGATCTAGATGACGATGCTGCTGATCGTGATGATCTAGATGACGATTCTGCTGATCGTGATGATCTAGATGACGATGCTGATGATCATGTGATGACGATGTTGATGATCATGTGATGACGATGCTGATGATCGTGTGATGACGATGTTGATGATCGTGTGATGACGATGCTAATGATCGTGTGATGACGATGCTGATGATCGTGAGATGACGATGCTGATGATCGTGAGGATCCAGATGTTGATGTTGCTGTAGCTGTTCGAGTGCTGCAGAAGATAAAGACTCAGTACTGAAGATGTTGATGTTCCAGTATTGAAGATGTTCCAGTAAATGCTTGAGTTACTGATGATGTTGAGAAAGCTTCCAATGATTTATAGATGTATCATGTATGATGTTGATGACTCCTTGCTCGTGCAGATGCTGTTATAATATCCTTCTCGTTAAGGGGGAGTGTTGAGATATTGTAACTTCAAAGAATATTATATTTGTACTTTATTATTCTGGAGATGTTTCATTCCTCCTTGAAGATCTTATTGTATATCCGGAGATGTTTATTCCTTCATCAGATTGTGGCAACTTGGGTTATTAGACTTCCCTAGTGGGGGTCGGCCCTGTATATGTTATGTGGGTCAAAGGGTTATTAGACCACCCTAGAGGGGTCGGCCCAGTCAGTTGCAGTGGGGTATTTAACCCATTGGTTAAATACGAGCCTACATGTCTTGTGTAAAAGACAAGTCGGAGTAGTGTATAAATAGAGGAGGTGTATTCCTCATTTGATACACACTCACTCGAGAGTAGCGCACTTGTGGAGGAGAGGTCTGCTATGGTGGAGGAGGAGATCATGTCTTTGGTTTGCATCTTTGTATATTGCTGGTCATCTATATTGAGGAAGCTTTACTGGGTTTTCTACCCCATGAGGGTTTCCCAGGATAAATTTGTGTCTCTTGTGTTTATGTTGTGCTTGTTGTTTCTTCAGTGATCCTATATATGCTATTATTGTGAAATGGAATGTAATGCTGCTATTTTCTGTCTTAGCATATTAAATCTTAACATGTTGCTCTATGCTTAGGGGACCAATAATAATTTCGAACCACCCCCATTTTTTATTAAGACCTCATTTTCAAATAAACTTCAACATTTCTTAAGATGAAATGGGTAATCATCATTAACACCATTGTTATTATCAATAACATTTTAGAAAAAGTGAAGTATCTATTTAAAACATAATTTTACATTTTTAATAAATTTGTTAAATCGTGATTCTAGATATGAAGACATATTTACAAATTAATTTTGTATTTTATAAATTTTGAAAAGACCAAGAAAAATTAATTTCAAAACCATTAATTTATAATTATACATCTATCATGTAGAGAAAAATCACCATAAAGAATAAGTACATAATTTTAAAAATAAAATAAAGATTCTATTGATAAAAATAAAATAAAATAAAAACAACAAAAAGAGTTAAAAATATATTTAATAGAGAAACATATCAATCAAAATATAAAAGTAAAAATAAAATAGAAATAAATAAATACATTTAACAAGTGGAATTTGAAAAACAATGAAATTAAATTAACTCATAAATGATAACCAACAAAAATTCCTTGCAATAATAATAAAAACAATTTTGAAAAAAAAGTACACAATTGATGTAGCTTAAGGTTATAACATATATTTCATTAAACTTGGAAAAAATCTATTACAAGGACTTAATCCACATTGAGTTTTATGTAGATCTCTAAATATATATTCTATTAAATCTAGAAAAATCAACTCAAAGAACTATTCCATGAAATTTGGAAGAGTTAATCTAGTGAATTATTTCCTCAATTAATGTTTTTTAGTTAGTTCATGTAAAACTTTAGTATCCATGCATTCAAAAGGAAATATTAAATCTCAATTAGAACTAGATGGGTAGGACATAAATCATGACGAATCTATGAATAACACTAATTTTCTAAATGTTAAGATCTTTGAGACATTGAAATATATTATATAGGAATAATCCAATGAAGTTGCACACATAATTACATATTATAATACTGCAAAACATTCTTTATCTATATTTGAGGTGATCGAAGTAGTAGAAAGATTTATACCATCAAATTATGTTATATACAAAAATAAGATAGCACAAATGGAAGGTAAAACATGAGGACTTCATCAACAATAAGTTATTTGTAAATCACCATATCAAGTTAAGATAAAATAACATAAAAATACTGTTAGTAATATCTTGAAACCAACCAATAACCATGAACATGTAAAACATGGGACTGCTAAGTACAACAGTATTAATACACAATAGGAGTGTGAAAGCAGCTATTATATTAAATCAATCGGAGCTAAAGTCATATTAGTAATAATGTTTGATAACCAAGTATGATATTATAGTTGTAGATGATAGACCAAACTCAACATTTGAATTTGATGCATAACGACTCCAAGTTCCCCCTTTCCTGCAACCTCAAGGTGTGGTGTTGATGATCAAACAGTGGTGTTGTGAGGATCTCATGACTGGAGGGAGGGTGCCTCATTTGCATTGTCTAAATTGAAAAAAGTCTACTAAAAGCTTAGTAATATGTTTTTTGTGTTAAATTTCCTACCTCTTAGTGCCTTAAATAGGAAGAACAAGGGAGGAAGTGATCAGTCAATAGTGGTGGAGGTGGTCTAAGAAAGAAAGATATGAGCCTATCTCTTAAATCTCTCGTGTATATTAATGCTAGGCATTGTTACTTTGGGTATTTAAAGAAGGTTGGGTTCCATTAATCTATCTCCACTCAAGCCAAGTTCATCAACTAAGAGTGCTCAAATGAAGATTCAAGTCAATCCATTATGATGGGCAGTGTCACAAACTGAAATAAACAAGTGGCTTCTAATAGCCAACTAACACGGACAAGTGAACATTGGAGGCAACTAGGTATTCAAAGAGCGGTACATAAGGAAGCATGGGACTATCAATCTCTCATTGTCAACATTGTTGATTTTGCAAAACTAATAACTTGATGTAATAGTTCCAACCAACCAAAGAAAAAACCATGTTTGAGCATTACTTTCACCAACAGGAGAAAATGATTATGAATTTTAAATGTATTGGATAAAAGATAGATGTTGAAACACATTTTTCATGAACTTTAGTCGAACTTTGTATATGTCCCCATGTTCTTTGATTATTAATGATTTAAAGTAACTACAAATAAGCTATCAATTAAGATATTGATATTCAAGATTAAGTGTGTATTAAAAGTCATTCATCTATGATATGTGATTCTCCCATCTCATGACTAATCCAGGGAACTATTTAATTAGAAATTTTGTATTACTTCTAGTAGAAATTTAGTATTCAACCATTCAAAAGAAAATATTGTCTCAATTAGAATTAGATGGGTAGGCCATAAATAATTATACATGTATGAATATCCTTAATTTGTTAAATGTTAAGAATGGTGAGATAATGAGATATATTATATAGAAATAATCCAATGAAACAGTAAACATATTAATTTCATGCTATGTTGCAAGCGGTTCTCTATCTAATATATTCAAGGCAAGCAAGAGTTTGAAGTCATTCATCCATGACCCATCTCCCAAATTTTGAATGAATAATCGACTTAACACTCATTATCAAGAAATTCTAAGATTTTTTTAGAAAAAAACGCATCATACTAGTTTATATGTAGTTTTACTTCAAAATTTATGTATCACATTTATTATCTCATATTCATGCATATAATTAATTAAAAGTCAATAAAATAACTCCGTTCCTTGTTGGCATATATGGGATGATTTCAATTTATTTAAAAGTACAACTTTAGAAAAAGTTATCATTCGACAATGAAATCAAATGCCTTATAGTTCAGAAAGTTTAAAAACATAATCCGTCTATGGCACATCTCGAATGACTCCGAATAGTCCACTTAAAACTAATTATGAATTAAATTATTTTTTAGAAATGCAACTTCATTTACAATAGAATTTCATTTCAAAATTAGATTTCACATTTATAGATTCATATTTAATGCATATTATAGGCAATTAAGTGATTGTGCCTTATTGGTTTACAATATGACATGATTGCAAATACAAATAGTAATTGATTTAAGTATACAAATTTATGTAAAGTTTTGGATTGATAAGTAGTTCAAAAGGTTAAATTGAATCACCTTGACCCATTTCCTATTAATTTAGCATGAATAGTCCACTTAGCATTTATTTTCAAGTAGACGATTCTATTTTTTTAGTAAGAATTTCATCATTATTTCAAAATATAATTTTTTTTTTTATACACAAGTATTAATGCATATAAGTAAATAAAAATCAACAAATAACTTTGTGCCTCGATGGCTTGAATGAGATTATTTTAATTACAAATCCTTCATTTAGCAATACGATTTTTTTTAAAGTATACAAAATAAAAAAAAATTGTGCAATGCAACAAAGTCAATGCAAAAGCAATTTTAAAGAATAATAAAAATGTATATTAATATAACTATCAATTCCAATATATTTCAAAGAAATATAAAATCGTACAAATTGATTCACCAAAAAGTATGTCCAAGCCATATTGAAAAATTGAAATATACTTGGGATCAAATTTCTGAAGAAAAAAAAACAACTTCATCTACTATAATTAAGTTGATGTTCTATTGAACATACTAATGTACTCACGTTTCTCTTTGATACACTGAAGTGTCTTAAGAAAGGGGAATGAAACTTGCATAAGCCAAGTATCTTGTTCTTCTCCTATATAGACCTTTATCAAGATATGTTTTGACCAATATCCAACAAATTGAGAAGTAGGATTTGATGTATTTATTAACAATACATTTGATTCTCCGTATTAATCTCCATACTGGGACCACACATCGCTCAACATTTTCTCATAAAATTGTATTGTACTCCCTGCTTTGAATTTTGTTTGCAAACGACAATGGGACCTATCCCATGTGAATCCAAAGTCCCTTATATCAATATTTGATTTTTCATGTGTGAGATGTACTTGTCAATGACATTTAATGTCCATATTGCAACATCATAATTTGGTTTTCTTTGAATATGACAATTTGGTTCATCTCTAGTGTATGATGATAAGAACACTCCTTCCATTTCAAAGATCAACAACACCTTTCGATTGATATTAATTCCCATCTGAACTGCAACCACATATGTGACATTAACTTCAAAACATAATATTTAAAAACATTTAAAAAAATAATGTAATTCCTATTTATTATCATTTTTTCCATTTGTATACAAATGGAACTGTACAAGGAGTGAACAAATTAATGATATGTTAACAAATACACCAATCTAATACTTTTATTTTATCTTTATTGAATAAGTCTTACATGCATACATTGAACCATCATTCAAATCATTTATTTTATTTTTATAATAATTAGTGAAACTACAATTGGAAAATATAATTACAAGATCTACCTTACCTTCACTCCACGTTGCAGAGGATCTACCTTGTCTCCTATAGAAAATGCAGAAGAGACATTTGAATGTTGGCTCATAGGGGAATGTTAACTTAGTCTTGTTCATAGGGGAATGTTAACTCCGCTTTTAGATCTTCAAGAGAGATTCACGCACAAGATTGGCTCACAGGGGAATGTTAACTTAGTCTTGCTTACACCGAGGATATTTGCATAGGTTAGTTCTCCTAGATTTTCCAAAATCGAAATGTCATCGAAGATTAAAACCAGACGCCAAGATCTAAGTTCAGAATAAGATGCCAAGATTGGATTTCAGAATGCTATGAGTTGACACTAAAAACAAACGCCCAAGTCTAAAATTCGAATGCTACGGATTATTAAAGTCAAATGCTAAGATTCCAGCTCAAGAAGTGATGAGTTAAGACTGTACTAAACGCCAAATCGGGGTATGAATACCATGAATTTTAATTTCAAAAACATCAAGATTCATACTCAGGAAGTCATGATTTGAGCTAAAATAACGCCAAGTCTAGGTTTTGAATATCATGAATCTTTAAAATTCATAAGCCAATCACTCGGATCTATGATAAAAGTCAAAATTCGATTTTTGAGAATTCGAGTAGATCCATAATAAACCTTACTACATACAGAGTTCGTATTACTCGATACCTTGACAATTTCTAAAATTATATATATACAAATTAATAGCGTTATTGATTACGCAGAATAATATATATCCTGATAGAAACAACCATAGAGCTTAAATACTGATAAACAAAACTGAAGAACTTAAAGAACTAATTAAATTCAACTCATAAGATCTGGATGCGCCCTTCTAAATTGTTGGCTGCTTTCTTGGGCAGACCCGGGTTTTAATGAAGCGCAGCAACAAAACCCCTTGGCGCACTGGCCCTCTCGGCAACGAGCTGCGCGGCAGCTCGAGGTCTCACCCGAAGTGGCTATGGGGGGGTTAAGGAATCAGGTTTCCTTAACCGGGGTGACGCGGAGATAGCTTGTCCTTGAATGGTTCCTGCGAAATGGGCGGTCGGACCTTCCCGCAGACCGCTCGGCGCAGCTGCGCAGGTCCCTTCCTCGGCAGGTCTACTGCGCAGTTTCTCCTTTCCAACGCAGCAGGCAACTATTTCTTGGGTCGACGCGCGAAACACTTTCTCGCCCTTCGTGTCTAGCGCAGTAACGCAGTCTGCTCTCGCCGCAGCGACTGAGCGTTACTACCTCTTTAGTACTTAAGATACTTATAGTTATCAAGGGACCTTTCCAACCCGCTCAAACAGTCACAAAGATAAGACAGAGGTCTTGCATACCCAAATAATGAACTCGGAATAGTTATCATTCACACAAACATTATAACAAGAAGATATAAGTGAAGCTCATCTCCTCGAGGAAAACCACGTCCTCAGGAGTCTTATATTAACCAGAAAATGCTAGAGTTATACAATATGCTGCGCACACAGCTGCAGCCTTAGAACTTACAGAAGACTCCACGCACACAGCTGGGAGCCCCTTTTCTCAAGCTTGTCTCCTCTCTATGGAGATTACAAAGGCACAGACGTCGACACAGACTGTCTGGCAACTCAGGGATTAGCTCCTCGGCTATCCAATTTCCTCTCTCTAGTTCTACGCACCAGGTAGAATTTACAGTGAAGGATAATCAACACATGATCTATCCCTTTAGACTGACTCTCTAACAGTCTAGCATCTAACTCTCTAACTCTCCAAAAAGGGAGGAACTGAAGGAAGGGAGGAAGAAGAAGAAGGAGAAGAACAAGAACCTTCTACCCATTACAGTGATTCATCTATATAGGTAGCCATGACGGTCACACCTTTACAAAACTGTGGGCCTTTCCCAACAGTGATTCCCAAAAACCCTAACCACGCACATGGCTAGGTGTACTGTAGGCGCCGCTTGCAGTCACGTCGCCGCTTCCTGCAGGCTCCGTGAATTCCGGCGCAGATTGTGGGTATGGGCGATCGTCCTTCGCCTTCAATGCTCTGGTCCGTTGCTCCTCCTTGATCCGAGCAACCATAACTTCTGTACTAAGCCTTTAAATGAGGGTAGCTAAGCCCTCTACTCCATCACCTTATTTATTATGGTAGCTGAGCCACCTTCATTCTTCGATGACGTGCGCGCGAGCTCCGCAATTTCCGGTCCGTGCTCTGCGCTGAGATCATCCATCTGGCACCGTACTGCGCACCGTCTCCTTCTTACCCAAAACTTAGTGCTTGTCCCAAAATTAGCACTTTCCTTTCATACTCGTGCTTTTTCCCAAAATTCGCAGCTTTTACTATAGCTGCGACCTTGGCCCCAACAGGCCCCCAACACTCACTTGTGGCTCGCCCTCGAGCCACTCGCACTAGCGCGTGGTCTTTGAATTTGTGCATCTGCGTTTGCTTGAGTCTCCGCGAATGTTTTCTGCCATTTCACAATAGCGGAGTCCAATTCCTCAATACACTGATCAGCTGTTTGTACTGTTTCTGCGGTCGTTTCTTCTTTAGTGAGTGTATCAATGATCTCTTGAGACTCGGCAATTTCTTTGATTTTTGTCTCAATCTGGCCAACAATTTCAGCATACTCATCCATGAATGGCTGAATGCTGTTGGTGAGCTTCTCATCTTCAGTTCTGAGCTTGTGCAGTTGCTGCTGCATTTTGCGCACTTCGCCCATTTTCTTCATCTTTGGCAAGCCTGTTAAGGACTTGGCTTCTTCATTCAGAACAGTGAGGGACTGTTCTGCAGCTTGCACCTGTTGCGATAGTCCAACTTTAAAAGGGAGGTTCACAAGCTCTGTCCAAGCTTCCATAGCCTGGTTCATCAGGTTCTTGGCTTCCTGTACTCGACCTTTCATTCGTGTGGAAGCTCTGCTCAATGCTTCAAACTGTACCTGCGCATCATCTGTAAGATGCGCAGCAACGCGAGCTTCTAGCTCAGCGATCTGGGTTTTATGGCCTTCTGCCATAGCAGCTATTTCTTGCTCCAGGGTTTTCGCCCTTTCGCCAATAATTTGCACTTTTGCAACCAGAGGGAGGTCTGGTTGAATCTCGCAAGCCGGCAGTTCCTGAGCAATCTCTTCTATTGCGTTTCTGATGCCGGTGTCTTGCGCCTCATAGAGTGCAAGCTTCGCAGAGATGTTTTTATGACTTTCCTTCAGCTCTATCTCCTGCGATTGCAGTCGTTGGTTTGCCTGGAAAGTAGAGAGCTCTCTAGCTCTCAACTCAAGAGAAACTTTCTCCTGTACTAGCTGTAGAGTTTCTATAGGAATCATAGACAAATTAATTTCTACAGGTCCAAATGTGCTTACCTGCAGTTCAGCTAGGGGATCTGGAAGTGTCATGCTGGTAGGCGGAATATGCACGACAGTGTGCCTTTCTGTGAGGTCTTCAACTCGCTCACCAGTTGGGATTTCTTGTGGCGCCTGCGAAGTGGATGCTGGCGCATGGGTCTGCGCAATCCTTCCTGCGAGACCTTTGAGTTCTACAAATTGTAAGTCTAGAGCACCTCGGATGTGAGCATGCATGTTCCTCATCTCACGAAATTGCTCCTTCAAGTATTTGTCGACCTCCGAGGGAATGGCCTCAGTGGGATGCGACACTTTCTGCTTCTTTGTGGCTGGTTCTGTTGAGCCTTCATCGCTTCTTTGCTCAGGGGCTTCCTTGCCCTTATCTTTTTCTTGCGCAGCGGCGTGTGGCATCGCAGGTGCGATGTCAGCTGCTGCTCTCCATTCGTCTGACCAAGACTTAATGGTTTCTTCGACATCTTCTGTGGTCATCCTGTAAAGACCTAGCGCCCAATCACCTGGAATGTCGCAAGGCCGAAGGTAGAGTTGATGGATGTCGGCAGTAAAAGCCAACTTCCCTTCATACAATGTGGCTGTCTCCGCGCTCAGCCTTGGCATATCTTGTATGGTATCGCGGAGGAGATAGTAATACTCACAAAAAACAGCGCGATTCATCTTGCGCTTCGCGGGATTAGGGGAATCCCAGAGGTTGATGTAGCGCATGCCGGCAACCTCTCCTGCGCGGCGTGGACGGAACTGAGTATTCGGGGGCTCCTTCCACCCGACGAGAGCACATAGAATTAAAAGCCATGAAAAATGGAATGATTGGCCTGCATTGTCCTGCACATTCAGGCAATCAGCCAAAAAAGAATTCAGCAGGAAGAGAGACCAGTTGTACTGTTCTCCCTCCGCAGCTGCGATAGCGAGCTCTACGACAGCTCCAGTAACTTCTTTTGGTCGGCACTTGGTGAGAAGTCTACCTGCAAGCAGACTTCCTGTGAAGCGAAGTGCCTCATCTTCAACTGTGGTGAGGTCATAAGCCCGACCTCCTCTTGTCAAGTTATATTTCTGGACCAGCTTTGCGGCTAATTTTCGGTCCTTCTCTTTTCCCGCAAAATGGATATTGGGATCCTTACCAACCTTAGATAGGCCGGTGATACGGTGTATCAAATCAACATTTAGATCAATTGGCCTCCCGAGCCAAAGGTAACCTCCATGAACGCAGGATAGCAGTGTTTTAACGACTGCGTTCACTTCGTTGCTACGCCCAAAGTGCGGTAGCTTTAACAAATTCAAGAGTCCAGGGCGCTCAAGATTTGCTGCAAATCCCTTCGGGATAAACTCATCAACATTTCTGGTGGGATTATGGACGATATCCAAATATCGGTCCAACTGAAACTGAGGATATGTCTTATAGTCTCCAAGGTTAAAATCAGAGAATTTAACCAGTGGAATGTTTCCCAATAGTTGGCCTTCTACCCGCACACTAGCCGGTAGTGGCGGTAGCGGAATTGGATACTTTGCATTCTTCGGAATCTGGACATCCGGCGCATCGTCTGGACGCGGCGGAAGGTAGTTCACCATAGACGCGAGCGGTTCTGGAACAGGTTCCTCCGGCTGCTGCTGAGATGCTCTTGTGCCTGGAGATGTTCTGGGATCAGTAGCACCAGGGTGTACGTAGGTCGAATGCGTCACCGGAGTGGCCATGCCGAAATCTAAGCCTCGGCGTAGAAATTGACGAACGACTTCTTCAGTCGATAAATTCTCCGTTGTGAACTAATGTAAATAACAAAACTCTGGACAGCAAATGGCGGAACTGCGTAGGGTATAGGCTCTGAAAACAAGGGAAAATAGTCTGCACACTCGGCTCTGAAAACAATAATGCAGATCTTCAAACAGAACTTATGCAACTCGAGACAGTAACCCGAAATTGATACAAGTGTGGGGTATTTATAGCCAGCGGGGTTAGTAAATGCGACCAAGTGGGGTAGCGTAGCTGTAGGCGGCTACAGATGAGTTGACAACACGCTATCCTCCTTGCCGTAGCGGTGCATTTAGTGTGATTGACGGGTTCTGACAGCCTTCCGGGAGAAGCTAATGCTTTCGGCGCCTGAATTAAATGCAAATCTTTCGGAGATTAAGCCGAATCCGTCGGAACGGCTGGACTTAAATAGCGGCCTTATCCTTCATTTATTCAAACGCGGCTACATAACTGCTTGAATTCAAAATTTCCGGCGGGTCATTTCAACTTAGGAAACTGTGCCTCTATGGGTCCACAACAAAACTCTTTTCAGCGGCAAGTTATCAGAGGGGACTCCGCAAGAGCGATAGTTCAACGGTTCAAAAACAAAACTTCGCCAGAGCGCACCGATAAGCTCTCTTCAAGCAATTTTTATTCAGGATGCGCGGATATTTCAAGGAACTGCGCAGGAAGCTGGAAACTGAGGGTGTGTCGCAGCTTCCGTGTAGACTAAATGCGATGTCTCTTTCAACTACACTGGGCATCTGCATTCCTGAGTACTATATTATATCGACAGGGCGGAGTGGCCGTCGCAATAAAGCTTAAGCCGACTCCCGTTTATCATTGTAGGTAGTAGTTCTCCATTCAGCTTCGCAAGCTGAACTGCGCCTCCGTCTGTTATTTTTATTACCTGAAAAGGACCTAACCAATGCACACGAAACTTGCCTGGAAACTTGATGAATTTACTATCATAAAGGAGTACCAGGTCTCCTTCTTCAAAGTGCTTATGCTTAATGTGCCTGTCATGCCAAGCTTTCTGTCTTGCCTTCTGTACCTGTTGATGAAATCCGGCCATAAGTCTGTCTTCTTCTAAAGAAAGCAGTTGCGAAAGTCTTTCATTCATAGTGTCAGGATCTGCCATTTCTGTAATTTGCGCAATTCGGAGACTGGGAACAATGTATTCCATGGGCATAACTGCTTCTTGTCCATACACCAAGCTGAAAGGTGTGTGACCTGTTAATTTCTTGCAAGTGGTTCTGTAAGCCCATAATACAGCTGTGACTCTAAGGTCCCAATCATCTCTTTGTTGATTACAGATCTTCGTCAGGGCATTCTCAAGGATCTTGTTGAATGCTTCCACCGTACCATTAGCTTGAGGATGGTAGGGTGTACTCTTATGGTGATTAATTTGAAATTCTTCAGTAAGGGCCTCTATAGTCTCATTGAGGAAATGTGTACCTTGATCACTCATGAGGATCACTGGGCATCCAAACCTAGTGATAATGTTCTCGAAAATGAACTGCGCGGAAGTAGCAGCGTCGCAGTTCTTAACTGGCTTCGCCTCAGCCCATCGGGTGAGGTACTCAGTAGCTGTAATGATATATCTTGCGCCAGTTCTTTTTCCTGGTGGGTTAATAGGTCCTACAAAGTCAATGGCCCATTTATCAAAAGCACGCAGTGTGATCTGGGGTCTTAGCGGCATTTCATCTCTCCTTGAGGGTTTCCCTGTGCGCTGGCACACATCGCAACATTTACAGAATTCCTTAGTATCCTTGTGCAATGTCGGCCACCAAAGTCCTGCGGCTAATATTTTCTGCGCAGTCGGCTTTCCTGCGAAATGGCCTCCTGCGGTACCTGAATGCGCTTCTGCGATGATAAAGTTCTTTTCATGTGGTAAGATACATCTGCGCAAAATTTCGTCAGGGCCCAACTTATAAAGCTGGCCTGCTATCAAAGTGAAGTCTGCGGCTCGAACAACAAGTTGCTTCTTCTGCTGGATTGTAAACTCAGCCGGCGCTTGTCCGGTAGTGAGAAAGTTAAGAATATCAGAATAATATTCATCTGCTGCTTGGATATAAAACAACTGTGCGTCAGGCAGATTGTCCTCCAGACTCGTAGGTTCCTCTCCTGACTCTATTCTGGATAGATGGTCAGGCCCTGCATTCAATCTGCCTGGCTTTACAATAACCTCAAAATCATACTCTTGAAAGAGCAGTAGCCATCTGCAAATTCTGCCTCCTAAGACTGGTTTATTGACCAAATATTTCAAAGCAGAATGATCAGTATACATTTTAAAGTGAGCTCCTAACAGGTAGTGTCTGAATTTCTGTAGGGCATACACCATAGCTAGTCCTTCCCTTTCTGTAGTGGTGTAGTTCTTCTCAGCTGTAGATAACTTTCTGCTGGAGTAAGCAATTGGGTGGTCAATACTTCCTTCTCCCGACTGTGTAAGCACGATTCCTAATGCTATGGAAGAAGCATCAACATGAACATGAAAAGGTTTTCTCCAATCCGGGAAAACTAAAATAGGCGCTGTGATCATCTTTTCTTTAAGTGTGTCCAAGCTCTGTTGGCATTCCTCTGTCCATTGGAACTTCGAATCCTTCTTCAGCAATCTTTCCATAGGCGCTGTGATCCTTGCATATCCTTTGATGAATTTTCTGTAGTATCCTGTATGTCCCAATGTAGTGCGCAATTGCTTAACTGAGTTGGGCGCAGGTAAATTAGCAATGATGGCAACCTTCGCAGGATCCATCAAGAGTCCTTGTCTGCATACAATATGTCCCAACAAAATACCAAAGGGCGCACAGAATATACATTTTTTCAAGTTAAGGGAAATCTGATGCTGTCTACATTTTTCTAGCATCATACGCAGATTCGCAATATGGTTCTTTAGTAAACCAAATACAGTCCAGTCATCAAAATAGACTTCTAAAAACTTGTGGATAAATTCTTTAAAAACAGCAACAACAACTCTAGAGAAGATAGCAGGTGCGTTTTTAAGACCAAAGGGCATTACCGTGTACTGGAATGAGCCCCATTCAGTTGCAAAAGTAGTCTTGTGGCGGTCATCCGGATGGATTCTAATCTGATGATATCCCGAAAATCCATCAGTGAAAGAGTAAGCCTCTTGTCCTCCAACATTATCAAGTACTTCGTCTGTGAAAGGAGTGGGAAATGGGTCGTGCGCTGATGCATCATTGAGTTTGCGCAAGTCGACACAAATTCTTATTTCACCTTTTGTTTTCTTTTCTTGGACCACCATAGGACTAATCCAATCGCTTTCCTCTACTGGCTCAATAATACCTGCTGCAAGCATCTTATCAATTTCTTCTTTGACTTTTTCTTTGTAGCGCGGGTTCAACCTGTATGGGCGCTGCTTTACTGGCTTGGCATCTGGTTTCAGAGGTATGCGCATCACTCCTAAGTCTCCTAGGATGCCTTTCATTTCTGTGAACTTGGTAGGAAAGATATCCTGGTAATCACGTAATAAATCTGAAACATGCGCAACGGTTTCATCATCCCAATAATCTCCTATAGAAGCAAACTTGGGGTCAGCTTCTGTGCCAATGTTAACTTTCTTGAGCTTGACGTGTTCTACGATGGCAGGAATATCAAGCTCAGGACCTTCAATATTGCGTGTCCCTTCTGATTCTGGGATATTGAGGTTGCGAGGATCGTCGTCCTCATCTTCGGCGGTAAAGTTATAACATTCCAGGGCATGCTCCATCTGAACAGCCCAATCTGGTTGGGAATATTCTGTTACTAGACCTGGTTCAAATACCTTCTTTTTAATACACTTCAGAGCCTGATCAATGCTTGGATGCTCTGATTCAAAGTTGAATGTAAGTTGAAAACTTTCTATCATAAGAGCCCAAGTAAGAGTGCCTTTGCGCAATTCTATTTCAGTATACCAATTCCTTGGAATTGTATCTAATGTGTGGATGAATTGGTGAACCCATTCATCTTCCGGAATATCTGACCATTGCTGGATACATGCTTCGATGTGTGACCTGGGGTCACTCTGTCCTTCATATTTGCGTAGCGCTTCGGCTGTGGTGTCCTGAAATCTGCGCAGTATCAATCTGCGACAGTCTTTCCATGTATGAATATTCTCCTTGTGCGCAATCCACCATCTTGCGGGTGTAGCGCGCAATGCTATATCCAGTGCCTGGATGCGCTGTGGTTCTGGAAGCTTTTGTTCATATTCCTGTATGAATTTAGTTACTTCAGTTAAGCCATCAAAAGTTGGGGTATCAACTAATTCTGTACCAATCCATCGAATGGATTTAGTCATCATGGCGCAACGTCTTGCAGAAACCTCATGTAGACGATTCTGCCAGTTTTCCAATCCTGCATCTGAATCTGATGTGCACGAGCTATCACATCGCCAGCTGATATGGCCATCTGCTGTGGGGTTGACATAGTCACTGTGGTTAGTGGTCATCTGATACAAGCTTTCCATGTGGCGCGCTTCCTCTTCTGCGCGAATAGGTTCTATATATCTTGGTCCTTGAATAGGATCAAGAGGTGCGATGACCCTGATCTGGTCATCCTCAAAGGTCATCTGTCTTTTCTTCAGGTTAATGACAGCCAAATTATCAAGTGCCCAGTCTATTCCTAACAGCGCTGGGTATGGTCTACTATCATCCATAATTTTGATTACTTCAAAATCTGCAGAGCTTCTTACTCCTTCAATATCAATAGGTACATTGGGTAATCTGCCCAATGGAGAGACTCGTTGCTGATTTGCGAGTCTTAGCTGGATAGGGGATCTTGTAAGCTGAGGGCTTCCCATCTGTTCCCATGTCTGCATAGTGAGAACATTGGCTTCTGAGCCCAAATCTAACATGACTTCGTCCATTTCAAATGCTCCAATCTGCGCTGTGAGCCTCATCTCTTTTCCAGTTCTAATGTGACTCCTAATCTGGTGAACAGCACGCTGTGGTGTGTTCATCGAAGCAGAGTGTTGGCACCTATCCAACAGGTGTTGAAGTTCTAGAGTTTCTCTTTCATTGCGCAACAATTTTAAACATTGTCGCAGGAATGCATGAACACTTCCTAGTGCATGCTCATCGTCATTATCATCATCAGGCCTTCCAGCTGTAGTGGCCTGTTCTTGTACCAGGTTGTCTTGTCTTAGCACTTGCGATCTACTATTGTTCTGCGGAATCGCGGTAGAACTTGAAGCTCTCGGATCTGAGAAATACTCTTGAGCTTGCTTAAATGCTTCTTTTTGCTTCTGCAGGTTAAGTGGGGCTAGTTTAATGTTAGCGCGGCGCACCCATTGCGTCGCTTGCTTTCCCGTTCCCATCTCTTGCGCACCAGTTGTAGCTCCACTGCGTGTCACTATATTAACTGTAGGGTCTGGTTCTCTTTTTTCGGCTCCAATCAACTGGATATTCTGATTGACCTGTGGTGTCTTTGCTTGCATCTTAGCCTGTAACTGAGGGCATTCTTCGATGATATGGTCAGAAGATTTACAATATCTGCAGAGGGTTGTAGGATTTTGGCAATCCCTAGCAAAATGACCTTGTTCTCCGCAATTATAGCAAGTGATCTGTCCTCTTCCACGACCCAAATTTGTTGTGCGTCCGCGTCCTCTGTAATTTGCTGCTCGGGCGTCCCGAGATTGGTCATAAGGTGGACCTGCTGTGGGTCCTTGTGTCTCTGCTTGTACCCTATAAACATCATGCTTTCTTTCTATCATAAGATCATATGCTCTACAATTGTTCTCATCATGACCTACTGATTTACAGAAATTACAATATAGATTCTTTGGAGTTTGTACATATTTCTGAAGTAAGTGGCATTCTTGTGGTCTATGACCTCTAGTTCTGCAGATTTCACACCAAGGCCCTTGTGCCTGTGGTAAAGGATTAGGTGCTCCAGTTGCAATGTAGTCTATGAAAACAGGACAATGGTCCTTTGAATGACCTTGGGCTTTACATTTTGTACACCAAATTTCTTCCTTAATCTCCTTGCCTTTCTTAATATCATGCACTTGCAAGGTTAAGTTTGCTAATTGGTTCTGTAAATGCGCAACATCGTTGCTTGTTCCTGCAATTGGCGAAGCTTCTAGTTTCATAGCCATTTCTAGAGCTTGTTCCTGAGTATTGAGATTCTGTTGCATAAGAGGAAGTCTAATGTGTGGAAGCAGTGCAGCAATAAACCATTCTTTATGTTGCTGTGGTGCAAACTCGAAGCTTACTTGATCTATCAAAGCTTTGAACTTCTGGTCAAAGTCCCATACTGATTCTGTAGGTAACTGTTTGATGTCTTTGAGCTCTGTTATACACTGTGATTCTGACTTAGGTTTCTTGAATTCTCTAATCATGGCATTTCTTACCTCAGCAAGCGTCCTATTCTGTGCTGCTGAGTATTTCATGAACCAAGTCAAGGCTCTTTCTCTTAGTGTGGTTGCTAACTGAACCAGTTTAACAGCATCATCATTAATTTGCTTAATTGTCCAAATGGCTTCACATAAGAACCAGTGCTGCTCAGGGTCCTCTATCCCCGTTCCTCTAAAAGTTGGTAGTTTCATGTCATCACCCATCCTTCTTGCACGGGTTTGAGGTGGAGGTACTGTAGCAGTGCCTCCGGGATGGTTAAACAAAGGTGGTACAGAGGTACTAGAAGTAGCGTGTGGGCTACTCGAAGGTGTTACTGTAGGATTATACTGAGCTCCGTCTGGTTTTTGCGGTGTAAAGGGGTAATACGGGATATGAGCACTCCCCTGTCTTTCTATATGGCTTGCTCTAGGGACTTGGCGATTGTCTGGGCTAGACTCAAAAGGATATTGGTCAAGGCCTACTTTATATCGTTTTCCACTACGAGTGCAACCAATAACTTCAGGATCACTATCAGAATCTACGGACATTACTTGACTATGCTATTCATCAGAAGCAATACATAGCTTTCCTTTTTCATACAGAAGCATTTTAATCCATAAGTTCAGAGAATTTAAGAACTTACCTCTGTGTACTTGGAAGAAACTCCTCTCAGCTTCACTGAAACTCTTTCTTGTATCGACTGCAAATTCGGTAATAAAACCTTCCAGTAGACTATTCAACCAAAAGTCTACTGCGCGGGACACAGGATTGTCTATCCGCTTCACAATACTAGCTAGCTCAGGCGTCCACGTGACGGGTCGATCCACATGCAGCGTAGGTCTAGAATCTGCTAACTTGGCTATCCAAGCGTGTAACTCCAATGCAAACGTAACAAAGAAGATTTCGTAAAGGTCAGCATAAATATACTTCTGTAACCAATCTTCTGTTTGAAGCGTAGGGCTTCTATTTTCTTGTTCAGCAAACTCTTTAGCTTTTAAATCAAACCAGTCTCCAATTTCCTTAGTTGTAGGGTTCCAGTAACACATTTGGAACCATTTGTTGGTCACTAGGCAACGGAACCATTTGTTGGCTCCAACAGTATCTCATACGTTGCTGAAAGAACAAGTCTCATTCGCGCGGCAACGGAACCATTTGTTGGCTCCAACAGTATCTCATACGTTGCTGAAAGAACAAGTCTCATTCGCGCGGCAACGGAACCATTTGTTGGCTCCAACAGTATCTCATACGTTGCTGAAAGAACAAGTCTCATTCGCGCGGCAACGGAACCATTTGTTGGCTGCTTTCTTGGGCAGACCCGGGTTTTAATGAAGCGCAGCAACAAAACCCCTTGGCGCACTGGCCCTCTCGGCAACGAGCTGCGTGGCAGCTCGAGGTCTCACCCGAAGTGGCTATGGGGGGGTTAAGGAATCAGGTTTCCTTAACCGGGGTGACGCGGAGATAGCTTGTCCTTGAATGGTTCCTGCGAAATGGGCGGTCGGACCTTCCCGCAGACCGCTCGGCGCAGCTGCGCAGGTCCCTTCCTCGGCAGGTCTACTGCGCAGTTTCTCCTTTCCAACGCAGCAGGCAACTATTTCTTGGGTCGACGCGCGAAACACTTTCTCGCCCTTCGTGTCTAGCGCAGTAACGCAGTCTGCTCTCGCCGCAGCGACTGAGCGTTACTACCTCTTTAGTACTTAAGATACTTATAGTTATCAAGGGACCTTTCCAACCCGCTCAAACAGTCACAAAGATAAGACAGAGGTCTTGCATACCCAAATAATGAACTCGGAATAGTTATCATTCACACAAACATTATAACAAGAAGATATAAGTGAAGCTCATCTCCTCGAGGAAAACCACGTCCTCAGGAGTCTTATATTAACCAGAAAATGCTAGAGTTATACAATATGCTGCGCACACAGCTGCAGCCTTAGAACTTACAGAAGACTCCACGCACACAGCTGGGAGCCCCTTTTCTCAAGCTTGTCTCCTCTCTATGGAGATTACAAAGGCACAGACGTCGACACAGACTGTCTGGCAACTCAGGGATTAGCTCCTCGGCTATCCAATTTCCTCTCTCTAGTTCTACGCACCAGGTAGAATTTACAGTGAAGGATAATCAACACATGATCTATCCCTTTAGACTGACTCTCTAACAGTCTAGCATCTAACTCTCTAACTCTCCAAAAAGGGAGGAACTGAAGGAAGGGAGGAAGAAGAAGAAGGAGAAGAACAAGAACCTTCTACCCATTACAGTGATTCATCTATATAGGTAGCCATGACGGTCACACCTTTACAAAACTGTGGGCCTTTCCCAACAGTGATTCCCAAAAACCCTAACCACGCACATGGCTAGGTGTACTGTAGGCGCCGCTTGCAGTCACGTCGCCGCTTCCTGCAGGCTCCGTGAATTCCGGCGCAGATTGTGGGTATGGGCGATCGTCCTTCGCCTTCAATGCTCTGGTCCGTTGCTCCTCCTTGATCCGAGCAACCATAACTTCTGTACTAAGCCTTTAAATGAGGGTAGCTAAGCCCTCTACTCCATCACCTTATTTATTATGGTAGCTGAGCCACCTTCATTCTTCGATGACGTGCGCGCGAGCTCCGCAATTTCCGGTCCGTGCTCTGCGCTGAGATCATCCATCTGGCACCGTACTGCGCACCGTCTCCTTCTTACCCAAAACTTAGTGCTTGTCCCAAAATTAGCACTTTCCTTTCATACTCGTGCTTTTTCCCAAAATTCGCAGCTTTTACTATAGCTGCGACCTTGGCCCCAACATAAATCGAAATAGACTCACACAGTATTATCAAAATTGAAGAACTTAAAGAACTATTTAAATTCAACTTATGAGATCTGGATACGCCCTTCTAAATCGAAATAGACTCACACAGTAATCTAATAAGCATACAATTAAAAACAGAGTATAAGGGAAAACAATAGATTCATTCATATTCCTAAGTCCGATTCTCCAGCTAAATATCCAGGAATCCATATTTATAAAAAGTATAATTAAACACAAAGTTTCCACACATAAAAATTGGATCGACTCATATAATTTCTTTTAAAATAGAACTGAAACTTCTTTTCTAATACCGAAAAAATAAAACAGCATAAGAAACATTAAACTTGATTAGATTGCCGAATTCAAGGTGGGTAGACCGTTGTAGTCCCCACTGGTTCAGCTATCTGATCTGACTCAAATTGATGAAGATATCGACAACCCCTCGGTTGACCACCCTACCATATCGGGGTTACTCTCCTTCACCCCAAACCCCCGAGCTAATAGGGTCGTAAGAACACACAGTGCAAGCTTTCTGGTGGGATTCTCCAATCCTCGGAAAGCTAAACCCAACTCACAAGAATTCACAAGATTAATTCTCGATTTCGGTGCCCATCCAGCACTAGGGAGCAAGAGATGTTTTTCTCCTTCTTCTCCCTTATTTTATAGTCAAAGTCTGTGTGCCATGTGTCTGTCCATGTACATAATTTAATTTAATATTTTATTAACAATTAATCTCAAATTACAAGTGTCTCTTCATCTCAAGTGTGCACCTAATTCCCTAAATCAGTGGGAGTTAGGTGTAGTAGAGTCCTTCTTATGTTTTGGTTCTTAATTAGTTTACTTAATATCTATTAGTTAGACTTAAAACTTTCTATATTCCTTTCTTTTCTAATTACTAAAATAGAATTAGAAGATTTTACTAAAATTCTAATCTATTTTAAATCTCTTCTTTATAAAATTTAAAAGAATAAAAGTAAGAATTAAAATATCTCTTTTCTAAAAATTCTAATCTAAATTAAACTTTTTCTTTTTAATAATGATAAAATCAATTAACTAGATTTTAATCTTTTTCAAAACTTTTCAAAATAGTAAAATCAATCAAGATAAAGTAATTCAAATTAATAAAATTAATTAAAATAAAATAATCGAAAAATAATAAAATCAATTAAAAATAAGATCTTATTCTTTTATTAACAATTCATTTCAAATCCTTTTTCAAAATAATAAAATCAATTAAAATAAAACTTTCAATAAAATAATTCTTTTATTCATAATTTAATCTAACTCCGATACAATTTAAATTCTCTTCTTTCCCCAAAAAGTAACAAAAAAATTGAAAAATAAAATAAATGAATAAAAAATATTGTTTTCAATACATTCTCCTTTATTTCAATTTTTCTTCTTTTTCCAAATAAAAAGAATAAAAATATTTCTTTTAAAATTACCCTTTAATTCAAAATACTTAATTGATTTATTTAGTGTAATTCCAATTTGTAGACTTGGTTAAATAACCTCTTCTTATTCTTGTCTAGGTACCTCTTCGGCGGGCCCTTCCAACAATTTCATTTCTTTCTTCTTGTGAGGAGAATTGTGTAGCGATCAGGGAATCTTTACCTCGATCTCTCGACTACACTTCTTGGAGACTAAGGGCCGCTGAGGGATAAGGCTCTCCTTATCGCGCGCCCCTCAACTCTCGTACGCGACCAAGTCGGTATGGCCTCACCCGTACGGCACATGCTTCCCCAGGCCAGCTCGCAAGCTTCCGACCCGTGCGTCGATTGCTAATTCGGGGTTGACAGTCTGTCGTCGTACCCCTATGTGTTCTTTCCGTTCTGACGACCCCTAAAATTCCATTATGGGTCAGTCGATAAATCGTCTTACCTGCCACTGCACACACACACACTCAGGCACACACATTAAATAGCGCTGCACTATCAAATCATTTCATCATTCATTATCATAGTATCTCAGTCAGTCGAGCATCTATTTCATTTATAAAATATTTTCATTCAATCATTTCTATTTTGTAATTCTTCATTCTAACGTATGTCATTCAATCACTTTCATAAAATAATATTCAATGTAAATTTCATGGTTCGTGTTTTATTTAGTCGGTTCACTTCAATCTTAGTGTCTTCATTAGTTTAATCAGTTAAAGTACCAAGGCGGGCATTACAGATGGTATTCCTCTTCTGAATAAACAACTTCTCCCAACATCAATTCATAAAACACATCTTCAAAGCATGCATCCTTTAGATATTACTTTCCCAAAACTTCATGGTTGTGGGGTACAATATTCATTATCGTCCCTAGAACTACAGTTTGTTGTGGGGGTGATCTAGATAACAAATATTTCACTTTGTTTGTAATTCATTTCTTGTACTTGATTAATAGATGGAACTGTTGTATAAATCTAATACACATAGAATTCCTTGCATACCATAGTTTTAGTACATCTCTGCAAATACTAAAGTGGTTGGTGTTTAGTGTGGATCACAACCTCCTTCCCCAAAGAGAGTGTTCATGTTTATTCATTTCTTGTACCCCCTCACTGGACTCTCATCCATTGTTAGTTCTCAATATCTTAACCATTGGTTGGCTAACTCTTCTTACTTGTTGAGTTTCTTCAACTCTTGTAATCTTCCTCCATTTCTTCCCTCATCGATGACCTCCCTCTGCAATTCCTCACTCTTCTCCTTAACTAAACACATACAATTAAGCCAACATATGTCTATGATATTTTCCTTTCTTAGAGCATGTTCAACCCTCTCGCTATTTCTTGCTTCACCCGTGATATTGTCTCTTCTATGCCCTCAACATTATCAAAACCACTCCAACCACCCCCTTGGTGCAAGGTTTTGACGTTGCCATACTAATGGGTTTAGAAGGTAACATACATCACTAGTATTTTGATCCATGTTAATATTTTTGTCACCAATCTTATCCTTGTGCCCCACTTCAACTCTTCCTCCACCTTTGAATATCATTAGAATTCTTCTACAACAAACTCCTCTACCATTGTTCTCACCCAAAAATCCATTGCTTGGGTTATCAGGCGATCTAATTGCCAAAGCATAATTAGGTTCTAAATATTCCACTCCACTATATTCTCCATCTTCTAAATGTATTCCAGCGCCTCTTCACTCGGTTGTAACCATTGATAGAGACTCATTGGGATGTCCACTTACAAGATCTTATACTCATCTGTAGTAGCATTGCCATACAAAACTATCTATCTACAGTCTTAAATATACTACCCTCACAACTCATCTTCATATTTAATGAAAACTCTAAAATGTGTTTCAAACCACTCAACTAACCATGATTTCAAAAACCCCTCTCTCATCTTGTGACAACTCCTCCCTAATGAAAGTCAAAGCCAAGGACAGGTGGAAAAATGATGCTAAAAAACATTATCAACCATCTACCTAGTGATGGTGTATGGTTCATAGCGAGTGGTTTGATCAACCTATTGGGTCTTGTAAGTTGTTTTTTTGCGAAATAACACCTTGGTACCAAGCTTGTGATGTTGAACCTGATAGTGATCATGTCATTTATTGTGCTTGCCACAACTTTGATATAGGATGTCATCTACCAGTCATTAAATGTGCTAAATTCGTTTCAAACCCAATTTGTTTGTTTGCTTTATATGAGCATGGGAATATACTTGTGTTGATGTAATGGGAAAAGCTACATCAACTAGGTCCAATCATTAGAACCCTAATCACACCTAGAAGGGGATATGCCTAAGAGGTTTATGAAGAGTTCTATTATAGCTATGTGAAACATAAATCGCACTATCATCCTATGTAAATGAATGTTTTGAGTTGTACATTGTCAGGATATGTACGATCATCATGAAGACTACCTTGGCATGTACCACATTGCTCTATCATGTCCATCATGGAACAAAGGCAAGGCCAAAAGATAGTCAAGAACCTATTGTGCCTATCATGTACTATGGTCTTTGGTAATCCAAAGTCAACCCACACATTCTTCATGAAGAGCTTAGCAATACCTTCTATTGTAATGCTCTTCTTAAAGGGGTGCCAAAATTGCCATCTTGGATAACTTATAAAAAACAACAAACACACACTCATGCCCATGCTTGGTTGAGAACAATAGTCACGAAGTCCATGGAGATTATCTCCAAAGGTTTATCAATAGCAAGAATTGAGTGAACATCATTTTCTTCTTAATCATTGGCTTGGCAATGGCATAGATAATCCATTATATGATGTATGCATTAATCTCCATGGAGCTTGGGCTAATAGAAGTACTTTGGCAGGTCTAGAACTATCTGAAAATTCCTTGCCACCGAACTAGAATGTCCCTCCCAAATTACCTTCTCATGTTCCATTTAAGGAATACAAAGATGGTCTAGATGGCATGGAATTACATCCTATAGGTGAAATTGAGAAAATGTTTTCTTACAACCATTTCTTTATATGTATCAACAAAGTGAGAATCAATGCCATACAATGGGGTCCAATCTAAAGTATCATGTCCACAAGAGTTTAGCAATTGGTCAATGCAATAATTGATGATGGACCACTTTTGGTCATGGTCATTCCACAATTTTCCCCGTGTCTACATAAATTGGATAGCTTGTGGTCGATGTGTATAATTGTCTACTTTCCCAGAATGCAGTGCTTAGATAATCATAAGCATTTAGAAATGGAGTAGAGCTCCTTTATATATGTGGGATATTTAATGGAAACTATGTTTTTCTATGGTAGGAAACCATATGTCATGATGGGCAAGGACACCATCAATTGCATGCTTTTAAGTGTCTATCTCAATCTCAAATGACTACTACAAATTAATGTTGAATGTCGAATATCATAAGGTAGAATAGTAAAACCCTATTCAACAAACTATCTCCCTACCTTTAGTCTTGGCATCATACTTTGGGTAATACCTTTATTCTTATAGGGATTGAATATGCCACCACTAGACTACACCGGACCTTTCTTAACACCTACGAGGACCTTGATCTTCCAAATAGAGCCAACAAATTGTTATGTTATCAAGTAGTTTTCGTATGGTAGTTTTCCATCTAACACAACCACATTGTCATCAAATACATTGCACCATGAAGGAAATCTAACTCAAGTTAACTTTCCTTCTAACAACGTTGCATGGTGAATGAAAGCTAACGTGGGTTAACTTTCATATGGTAGTTTCTCATCTAACAAAACCACGTTGTCATCAAATACATTACACCATGAAGGAAATCTAACTTGGGTTAGCTTTCCTTCTAACAACATTGCACAATGAATGAAAGCTAATGTCTGTTAGCTTCATGTGATGGTTTTCCATCTAACACAACCACATTGTCATCAAATACATTGCACCATGAAGGAAATCTAACTCAGGTAGTTTTCATTCTAACAAAATTGCATGGTGAATGAAATCTAATGCGGGTTAGCTTTCATGCGGTAGTTTTTCATTTAACACAACCACATTGCACAGTGACTGAAAGCTAATGCGTGTTAGCTTTCATGTGGTGGTTTTCCATCTAACACGATCACATTGCATCATGAAGAAAATCTAACTCAAGTTAGCTTTCCTTCTAACAACATTGCACTGTAAATAAAAGCTAATGCACCCTGACAATATATTACATTGTCATCAAATACATTGCACCATGAAGGAAATCTAACTCGGGTTAACTTTCCCTTCAATAACATTGCATGATGAAAACTAACGCAGGTTAGCTCTCATGTGGTAGTTTTCCCTCTAACACAACCATAATGTCATTAAATACATTACACCATGAAACAAATCTATCTCGAGTTAGCTTTCCTTCTAACAAAATTGGACGATGAATGAAAGCTAATGCGTGTTATCTTTCATGTGGTAGTTTTCCATCTAACAAAACCACATTGTCATCAAATACATTGCATCATTAAGAAAATCTAACTCGGGTTAGATTTCCTTCTAACAACATTGCACAATGAATTAAAGTTAATGCACCATGACAATGTATTACATTGTCATCAAATACATTGCACCATCAAGGAAATCTAACTCATGCTAGCATTCCTTCTAACAACATTGCACAATGAATGAAAGCTAATGCATGTTAGCTTTCATGTGGTAGTTTTCCATCTAACACAACCACATTGTCATCAAATACATTGCACCATGAAGGAAATCTAACTCGGGTTAGCTTTCCTCCTAACAACATTGCACGGTGAATGAAAGCTAATGCATGTTAGCTTTCATGTGGTAGTTTTCCATCCAATACAACCACATTGTCATCAAATACATTACACCATGAAGGAAATCTAACTCAAGTTAGCTTTCCTTCTAACGACATTGCATAGTGAAGGAAAGCTAACGCGTGTTAGCTTTCATATGGTAGTGTTTCATCTAACACAACCACATTGTCATCAAATACATTGCACCATGAAGAAAATCTAGCTCAAGTTAGCTTTCCTTCTAACAACAATGCACAGTGAATGAAAGCTAATGTGTGTTAGCTTTCATATGGTAGTTTTCTATTTAACACAACCACATTGGCATCAAATACATTGCACCATGAAGGAAATCTAACTCGGGTTAGCTTTCCTTCTAACAACATTGCACAACGAATGAAGGCTAATGCTTGTTAGATTTCATATGGTAGATTTCCATCTAACACAACCACATTGTCATCAAATGCATTGCATCTTGAAGGAAATCTATCTCAGGTTAGCTTTCCTTCCAACAAAATTGCACGGTGAATGAAAGCTAACACATGTTAGCTTTCATATGGTAGTTTTCCATCTAACACAACCACATTGTCATCAAATACATTGCACCATGAAGGAAATCTAACTCGAGTTAGCTTTCCTTCCAACAACATTGCACGGTGAATGAAAGTTAACACTCCTTGATTTTTGTGGCACTGTAGGAAAAAATATGTACTATCCCTGAATGGATTTAGAAAGAGAGATGAAACTTGCCATAAGTCGATAGCCAAGGCTTCGATGGAAAAATCGTCAATTCTGTCGAAATCTTGACATCAAAGTACTACTGTGGACACCCCTCTCTAGTGTCTTGATAGTCCAAACGTTTTCCTTTTTAACGGTTTTCGCAACTAGGGTTTTGCTAAGTAACATGCAATGCAATTTCTACATTATAGGATAAAATTTTGAAAAATGTGTCAAGCAAGGGTGTGGGAATAGTGGTCATCTCGCCCTAGCCCAAAGACACCTACAAGAGGTAACGAAAAGCAATTCCATTGCTCGATTTTTTTTTATGCCCTCGGTTGAAATTTTCCAAGTGTCCCTAAATGGATTTGGGAAGTGATTTTACACTCTCCATAACTTGGTAACCAGGGCTCGGATGGAAAAACCGTTAGTTTCATTGGAATCATGACATTGAAATACCGCTTGGGACAGCCCTCTCAAGTGACTTCATGGACTGAACATTGTCTAATTTGAGGGTTTTCGCAACTAGGGTCTTGCTAAGTAGCATGCAATGCAATTTCTATATTATAGGCTAAGATTTTGAGATATGTGTCGAGCATAGGTGTGGGAATCGTAGTCATCTCACCCTAGCCCAAACACACCTATAGGAGGTAACAAAACTCAATTTCGGTCCTCGGTTTATTTTTTATGCCCTCAATTGAAATTTATAAGTATCCCTGAATGGCTTTAAGATGGGGCTCAGATGGACAAACTGTTAGTTCCATTTGAATTGTGACATCGGAGTACCGCTAGAGACACCCCTCTCCAGTGACTTCAAGGATCAAACGTTGTCTATTTTGATGGTTTTCGCAACTAGGGTTTTGCTAAGTAACATGCAATGCAATTTATGCATTATAGGATAAGATTTTGAAAAATGTGTCGAGTGTTGAGATATTGTAACTTCAAAGAATATTATATTTGTACTTTATTATTCTGGAGATGTTTCATTCCTCCTTGAAGATCTTATTGTATATCCGGATATGTTTATTCCTCCGTCGGAATGTGGTAACTTGGGTTATTAGACTTCCCTAGTGGGGGTCGGCCCTGTATGTGTTATGTGGGTCAAAGGGTTATTAGACCACCCTAGAGGGGTCGGCCTAGTCAGTTGTAGTGGGGTATTTAACCCACTGGTTAAATACGAGCCTACATGATTTGTGTAAAAGACAAGTCGGAGTAGTGTATAAATAGAGGAGGTGTATTCCTCATTTGACACACACTCACTCACTTGAGAGTGGTGCACTTGTGAAGGAGAGGTCTGCTATGGAGAAGGAGGAGCTTATGCTCAGGGTTACATCTTTGTATATTGCTGATCATCTATATTGAGGAAGATTTACTGGGTTTTCTACCCCATGAGGGTTTCCCAGGATAAATTTGTGTCTCTTGTGTTTATGTTGTGCTTGTTGTTTCTTCAGTGATCCTGTATATGCTATTATTGTGAAATGGAATGCAATGCTGCTATTTTCTATCTTAGCATATTAAATCTTAACATGGTATCAGAGCTAACCTGAAGGAAGGCAATGTATGGAACTTACGACACTTGCTTTACTTACGACAGGTAGTACACAGATTGTACTATCTCAGGAAACTGTTTCAGAGGCCAAAGTTGAACCAGTGACATGTGGCACGCCGTACAAGTTCGCTCTCCTGTTTTATCCCATAAACAGGTCACGTTGCGACACTTGGCATAAATCTCTCTTAGAAAATCCAATTGAGGTCAGACCTGTCGAGATGGAAAGATGACAGGTCAGGCTACCACAGAAAAAGTTTTCAGACCCTGTGGAGCGAAAAGTTCGGAGTTACAGCAGAAACAATCAGGTACATATTTCTGTCAAAACAAAATTATTTTTGGAGCACCTTCATTCATGGCTTCCGGAATTTAGGGTTTCGGAGAAAGTTAGAATTTTTGGAATCGGAATCCACGGCTGAATGCTACTCAGGAAAATCAAAATTTAGAGACCAAGATAGAATTTTTTGGTTGGGTAGAAGACCGGGCTTGATCAAACCCCAGTTCGGGATTTTGATCGGAAAGATGGAAAATTAGGGCTTCAGCAAAAGTTGGAATTTTTGAAGTCTGTAACCACGGCTGGAAGCTCCTCAGAAAAATAAGAGTTTAGAGCCTTGGATCAAACCTTTTGATTGGACAGAAGGGTGGGCTTCATCAAACCCTAGTAACAGTATGAATGCATGTGAATGATCGAAGACATTCATTGATTAGGGCTATATGATTGTACTAATGCATTATGGTGTTGTGTGAGGTTGATGTTGTCTGCTAACAAGATACAGGTACATCACAAAAGACAAATCAAGTTCCATGACCATGACAACATGAAGACAAAGACTCATCCATAATCTTTGTTCTACTTACGAGGTATGTATGACTTTGTTATATTATGCTTCACCTATGAGACATGCAGGTTCTAGCTCAGTATCTCTAAATCATTGAAGAGATTGTTTAGGTATGTTGTACATAACTAAGCAGGTATACTAATCCAGGTATGTTTTCTTATGTCAAGTTAGAATCTTACCTTGTGTTAGGATCCCTTATATAAGTATACTTGGTATGATTGGTTATGCTTATTCATAAAGTTAATTATGTTGTATGCATATTATGTCTCTTGTCTTGATGATTTAATTAACCAGAAGAGTACTATGATCAAACAAGAATATGCATGAGTCAAAGAAGACTTCCTTGAAACCCTGAATACTAATGATCATGACTATACATATTCAAGATTATTTAGAATTAGAATGTTTTGAGAATATACTAATGAATGTATGTTTGCGTATGAGATCATGAGGATGACACTAGTGCACACTTGAGCATGCACAGTGGTACATAATGAATAGAAGTTCAAAAGACATATAGAAGATCAAGCGGGAGGAAACCACACAAACATAAAAGATAAGTATTTGAGTTGTTATTTGAAATAGTAAATGATATTGCTTGTATGCATATTTGTATTCCTAGAATATATCATGTTGAGTGTACACAGTCATAGAGCATTGAACAGTATACTACTAATATGCATATGTTGGTAAGTTGGACAAACATTCCATTGTTGCTTGTCTAGAATGAAACCTCTTTGCTGACATGCTGAGAGCTGTGCACACTCTCGATAGTATGTTCTGGTAGAGATGGAAGGCATCTAGATAGCCACTGTATGCATACAGGATATGGAAAAGTGTTGTGCCAAAGTATTGGTCAAAATAATTGCATAACTATGTAAATGATATATGTATGCATAATAGGTTATCATGTCAATATGATTTGATGATTATGAAGTATTACTAATCATGTACTTAATTTTGAATTGTAGGAAAGATCATGATGAATGATGAACACTGAACAAGCGATGGATGTTCAACAAAAGGATTTACAAATCAAACACACTATAGAAGGCTTGTGGCTAGAAGATTCTCTTAGAAAGAGGAAGAGAATCATATTGAGATGTTTTGCTCCAAGTGGCTAGATAAGACCATTCTCTTAATGGTGTAATTAAAGAAGAAATGTGAATCAGGTTCTGTATGGATTCCCAGGATCGATAATCAATTGATGAGCTTAATGATCACCATGGGTGATGTGGATCTCAACCTTTGCTACAAGGTTGAATATGGTTTCTATACACAGATGACATAGATGCAAGAAGGAACTCACCACAGAGTTCGAATGATATTGAGGCTCATATCATTAGACCCATCTAACGAGAGATGTCACAGATAGATATGCAGAAGATCATTCAATGCAGAGTGTGAATGATGTTCAGTCAAAAGGGGAGAATTGACAGTTTCTTGATAAGCTTGGGCTTTACCAAAAGTAAAGTTGTTCCTAACCTTTACCTTAAGGTTATGTATGCATAATAGGTTATCATGTCAATATGATTTGATGATTATGAAGTATCACTAATCATGTACTTAATTTTGAATTGTAGGAAAGATCATGATGAATGATGAACACTGAACAAGCGATGGATGTTCAACAAAAGATTTACAAATCAAACACACTATAGAAGGCTTGTGGCTAGAAGATTCTCTTAGAAAGAGGAAGAGAATCATGATGAGATGTTTGCTCCAAGTGGCTAGATAAGACCATTCTCTTAATGGTGTAATTAAAGAAGAAGTGTGAATCAGGTTCTGTATGGGTTCCCAGGATCGATAATCAATTGATGAGATTAATGATCACCATGGGTGATGTGGATCTCAACCTTTACTACAAGGTTGAATATGGTTTCTCTACACAGATGTTGATTGGGCAGAAATTGTATCAGACAGGAAGAGCACATCGAGAGGATGTTACTGTCTGGGATCAGCCATGATCTCATGGTTTAGAAGGAAGCAATCTAGTGTGGCTCTCAGCACAAGCGGAATATATGGCTGCTTTCTCTGCTAGTTGTGAAGCGGTATGGCTTTAGAATGGACCCAACTGTGATCCTATGTGACAAACAGAGTTGTACCAAAATGGCAGAGAATCCAATATTCCATGATAAGTCAAAGCACATAGAGATCTGACATTTCTATATACAAGATATGGTGCAGAAAAGAATTAAAGTTTGAATTTGTAACAAGTTACCGATGTACTAACCAAACCCCTACCTCTAGTAAAGTTTTCCGAGACAAACTTAAAATAGTTCAGAAGGACCCTCCTCGAAAGGGGGAGCGATGTGATCACTTATGATGAGATTGCCCGCATCGACAGTGAGGTCGATGATGTGGATACCTATATTGGTGATGCCGACAGAGAGGTTGGTGGATGGTACTTAGACAGGGTCTAAGGTGACAAGGGGATTGCATCATCCTTGAACACATGTTCTAAAAGAGAGCCGTAGACGTATGTCTTCGAGAATGAAGTCCTTGGTGGACATGAGGGGATTGGATCATCCCTGGACTTCAGTCCTAAAGAGAGCCGTAGACGTATGTCTTCGAGAATGAATTCCTTGGTGGACATGAGGGGATTGGATCATCCCTGGACTTCAATCCTAAAAGATAGTCGTAGACGTATGTCTTCGAGAATGAAGTCCTTGGTGGACATGAGGGGATTGGATCATCCCTGGACTTCAGTCCTAAAGAGAGCCGTAGACATATGTCTTCGAGAATGAAGTCCTTGGTGGACATGAGGGGATTGGATCATCCCTGGACTTCAGTCCTAAAGAGAGTCGTAGACGTATGTCTTCGAGAATGAAGTCCTTGGTGGACATGTGAGGATTGAATCATCCTTGGATTTCAGTCCTAAAGTGAGCCGTAGACTGGGTCTCCGAGAATCTAGTCTTGAATGAACAGGTAGGGGATTGTATCTTCCCTGGACTTTGGTCCCAGAATTGATCTGTAGACTGATGTCTCCGAGAATTGAAGATAGGACTGCATCGTCCCTGGACCTCGGTTCAAAATGTACGTGATGGGATTGCATCGTCCCTAGACATGAGACTTGTCTTAAAGTGATAAGGACTAATCATCCTATAAGTAGATTGGGATTGCATCGTCCCTAGACATGGTGAGGTGTCTTAAAGTGATAAGGACTAATCATCCTGTAAGTAGATTGGGATTGCATCGTCCCTATACATGGTGAGGTGTCTTAAAGTGATAAGGACTAATCATCATGTAAGTAGATTGGGATTGCATCGTCCCTAGACATGGTGAGGTGTCTTAAAGTGATAAGGACTAATCATCCTGTAAGTAGATTGGGATTGCATCGTCCCTAGACATGGTGAGGTGTCTTAAAGTGATAAGGACTAATCATCCTGTAAGTAGATTGGGATTGCATCGTCCCTAGACATGGTGAGGTGTCTTAAAGTGATAAGGACTAATCATCATGTAAGTAGATTGGGATTGCATCGTCCCTAGACATGGTGAGGTGTCTTAAAGTGATAAGGACTAATCATCATGTAAGTAGATTGGGATTGCATCATCCCTAGACATGGTGAGTTGTATTAAAGTGATAAGGACTAATCATCCTGTAAGTATATCGGGATTGCATCGTCCCTAGACATGGTGAGGTGTCTTAAAAGGATAAGGATTGATCATCTTGTAAGTTGATCTGGATTGCATCATCCATAGACATGAGAGATGACTTAAACTGAGAGGGATTGATCATCCCGTAAGCGGATCAGGATTGTATCATCCTTGGACCTATGTCCTAAAGTGAGAGGGATTGATCATCTCGTAATAGGATCTTGTGTGTTGCAGAGTATGCTGCTATGTATTGATGATAGATTTATTAGTGAGAATACATGCTTTTGATGATAGATGTATTAGTGAGAATACATGCTTTTGATGATAGATGTATTAGTGAGAATACATGCTTTTGATGATAGATGTATTAGTGAGAATACATGCTTTTTTATGATATATGTATTAGTAAGAATACATGTTTTGATGATAGATGTATTGGTGTGGATACTAATACAGATGATCCAGATGCTGTAGATCGAGATGATCCAAATGCTGTAGATCGAGATGATCCAGATGTTGTAGATCGTGATGATCCAGATGTTGTAGATCGAGATGATCCAGATGCTGTAGATCAAGATGATCCAGATGCTGTAGATCGAGATGATCTAGATGCTGTAGATCGTGATGATCCAAATGTTGTAGATCGAGATGATCCAGATGCTGTAGATCGAGATGATCCTGATGTTGATGATCGTATGATGACGATGCTGATGATCGTGAGGATCCGGATGTTGATGTTGTTGTAGCTGTTCGAGTGCTGCAGAAGATAAAGACTCAATACTGAAGATGTTGATATTCCAGTATTGAAGATGTTCAAGTAACTGCTTGAGTTACTGATGATGTTGAGAAAGCTTCCAATGATTTATAGATGTATCATGTATGATGTTGATGACTCCTTGCTCGTGCAGATGCTGTTATAATATCCTTCTCGTTAAGGGGGATTGTTGAGATATTGTAACTTCAAAGAATATTATATTTGTACTTTATTATTCTGGAGATGTTTCATTCCTCCTTGAAGATCTTATTGTATATCCGGAGATGTTTATTCCTCCATCAGATTGTGGCAACTTGGGTTATTAGACTTCCCTAGTGGGGGTCGGCCCTGTATATGTTATGTGGGTCACCCTGTATGTGTTATGTGGGTCAAAGGGTTATTAGACCACCCTAGAGGGGTCGGCCCAGTCAGTTGTAGTGGGGTATTTAACCCACTGGTTAAATACGAGCCTACATGATTTGTGTAAAAGACAAGTCGGAGTAGTGTATAAATAGAGGAGGTGTATTCCTCATTTGATACACACTCACTCACTTGAGAGTGGTGCACTTGTGGAGGAGAGGTTTGCTATGGAGAAGGAGGAGCTTATGCTCAGGGTTACATCTTTGTATATTGTTGGTCATCTATATTGAGGAAGCTTTACTGGGTTTTCTACCCCATGAGGGTTTCCCAGGATAAATTTGTGTCTCTTGTGTTTATGTTGTGCTTGTTGTTTCTTCAGTGATCTTGTATATGCTATTATTGTGAAATGGAATGCAATGCTGCTATTTTCTATCTTAGCATATTAAATCTTAACATCGAGCGAGGGTGTGGGAATAATGGTCATCTCACCCTAGCCCAAAGACACCTGCAAGAAGTAACAGAACTCAATTCCATTACTCAGTTTGCTTTTTATGCCCCCGGTTGAAATTTTCCAAGTGTTTGTGAATGACTTTGGGAAGCAAGTTGAAACTCGCCATAAGTCGATAACTGAGGATCAAATGGACAAACCATCAGTTACGTTGGAATCGTGACATCGAAGTACCACTAGGGACACCCCTCTTCAGTGACTTCAAGGACCGAACGTTGTCTATTTTGATGGTTTTTGCAACTAGGGTTTTGCTAAGTAACATGCAATGCAATTTATGCATTATAGGCTAAGATTTTGAAAAATGTTTCGAGTGAGGATGTGGGAATTGTGTTCATTTTTACCTTGCCCAAACACACCTACAGGAGGCAACGGAACTCAATTTTGTTGCTCAGTTTGTTTTTTATGCCCGCGGTTGAAATTTGCCAAGTGTCCCCGAATGGCTTTGGGACAGAAGATGAAACTTGCCATAAGTCGATACCGGGGCTCGAATGGAAAAACTATCAATTCCATTGAAATCATGACATCGAAGTATTACTAGGGACACCTCTCTCAAGTGACTTCATGTATCGAACGTTGTCTTTTTGACGGTTTTTGCAACTAGGGTTTTGTTAAGTAATATGCAATGTAATTTCTGCATTATAGGCTAAGATTTTGAAAATTGTGTCAAGCAAGGGTGTGGGCATTGTGTTCATCTCATCCTCGCCCAAACACACCTTTAGGGGGTAACAAAACTCAATTATGTTTCTTGGTTTGTTTCTTATGCCCCCGATTGAAATTTGCCAAGTGTGGCTGAATGGCTTTGGGAAGCGAGTTGAAACTCGCCATAACACTATAACTAGGGCTCAGATGGACAAACTGTCAGTTCTATTGGAATCGTGACATTGTAGTGCCACTAGGGGCACCCCTATCCTCTGACTTGATGAACCAAACATTGTCATTTTATATTGTTTTCACAACTAGGGTTTTGCTAAGTAACATGCAATGAAAGTTTTGCATTATAAGCTAAGATTTTGAAAAATGTGTTGAACGAGGATGTGGGCATCATGGTCATCACTCCCTAGACCAAACGCACCTGTAGAAAGTAATGGAACCCAATTCCATTGTTCGGTTTATTTTTTATGCCCTTGGTTGAAATTTGCAAAGTGTCATTGAATGGCGTTGGGAAGAGAGTTGAAACTTGTCATAACTCGATAAGAAGGGCTCGAATGGACAAATCGTTAGTTCCATTGGAATTGTGACATAGGAGTACCTCTAGGGACACCCCTCTTTGGTGACTTCATGGACCGATCATTATCTATTCTGATGGTTTTCGCAACTAGGGTTTTGCTCAATAACATGTAATGCAATTTCTGCATTATAGGATAGGATTTTAAAAATGTGCCAAGCGAGAGTGTGGGAATCGTGGTTTTCTTGTCCTAGCCCACACAGACCTGCAAGAAGTAATGAAACTGTCATGTCCCAAATTTTGCATTGGGTCACAATGGCCTAATCACATTTTCCATATTCATGAGAGTTTGTCAAATTGATGCTAAGAGTCAAATAATTGCCAAGGAGGAAAATTACTAGTTTCCTAGGTTGGGGGTGGAAGCTTTGGGATTTGGAATAAGGGGGATATTAATGATGTTTGAACATTAGAATGGCATAAATATTTTAAAAAGTATCTAAATAAATAAATATAAGGGAAAATCAAAGTGGAAATTGATCATGAAGACACATGGACGATGTGGAACCCACACAAGTTAGATTTTCTATGCCACGTGGCATCCTCCTCTTGTCATTTCGAATCCATAAGAAGCCCAAGATTCTTAGGATGAGTTGGAAGGTCAATATACTTGGCATGAATCAATTAAGGTCGAATTGGAGTGGAAGAGTAACTCCCATGGAAGAGGAAGAGGCATTTTGGAGCTAGTGAGACACTTGGACTAGATTCCCTAGCTCTATGACAACAATGATGAAGATGCTATGACACCTATGACACAAATAAGATCTGAAGGCTGACATCTCACATATATGACATGTCAGGGCTAAAAATAGCCTCCAAGAGGGTGCTCAAGTGAGTTAGGGCAGCCAAAGAGACACCAAGTCGAATTTGGAGAAGGAGGGAGCTAGAATTGTTGTACAAGTGGCATTATTTGGAATCTCTTCCCAACTTGAGTTGGCATGAAGCTCTTGCGAGGAATTCGACCCATGGAGGACCTTAGAAGTTTATAAAATACAATAAAAAAGAAGAATGGTATCTTTTTATCATTTGAGAATTTGCATTTGTGAAGAGAGAGAGCTAGTGGAAAACTAGTCTTCTTGCCTTAGCCAATAGATTCCCATCCAAGTTGGTGTGTGGAAAGGCCATTCAGGTCTTTCATGGAGCTTTAATGGAGTATTTTTTTACAGGTTGAAGCTACAGGGAATCTCATGGTCATATCTATTTCAGCTTGCTTCTACAACCATTCTTCTATTTCTTGGCATATTCATGATCCTTGAGGAATTGCGCACTTGGTGAGCTATTGTACTCTTTGGGGGAGCTTCTCATGCCCCATTTATGTTGTATGAGTATGCATATACTATGTTATTCATAATAAGAAATTTATCAGGTCGAAAATACTGTTGGAATGATGTAAATCTGATGTTTAATGAACAAATGGTGCCATTTCCCCACTATCTTGATGTATAACAATGAAATATTGATGAATTCGAATGGAAGATCAATTCTCTGATGTATTTGTGATTAATGGACTGTTATTAATGAGCTTCACAAGTTTCATGTTCAGTACTTAAGCATTTAGATTCATCTTGTTCAGTTTTATACCATTTGAAGAAGAATTAATGCCATTTCCCCCAAGGTCGAAACTAGTGAAGTTGTAGCTGTTGGGAGAGAGTTATAATAGACCTCAAAAACTGAATAATGTTTCACATGAGACCATAATATTTTCCCTTAGACATCCTCTTCCTCTTTTCAGAAATTCGAGTGGGTTTGGAAGCATTTGGAGAGCCATATTCAACATTTACCCTGGGGGATTTGAACCCCAAATTGCTAGTAAAAACTCTCATTTTGGCCAGAAGTTTAAAGAAGTTTGTAGAAGTATTTTGATGGTCCTAAATCACCCATGAAAATAATAATCAAGTCCTAACATCATTCATGTACCTTCTCTAAATATTTGGGGGCATTTGGAGCTAATTGGAGACCTAGAGACCAATACTAGTCAAAGAGAAATTACTAGTAAAGTTCCAACATTGGCCAGTATTGAAAGAGGATTTGAAAAAGTATTTTAAAGGTCCAAAAGCATCCCTGAAACACATATTTATTTTCTAACATCATCCATACACCTTATTAGAATATTTGGGAGCAATTGGAGCAATTTGGAGACCAAGACATCAAAGCTAGTCAAAGGTCGAACTAGTGGAAAATTTGACTAGTCTTGTTCTGAAATTTATTCCCTTGCAAATTTAAGATCATAGATGGGTATATAAGTTGCTTATATGTTTCAAATTGGTGTTCATGTGTCCTATAACCCCTCATGACCTTCCTCAACAAATTCCAAATAAATTGGAGGTGTTTGGAATAAGTTGTGAAACATATACCTAGAGATGAAAGTTGGTGAATTGGAGCAGTTTGGGAAAATTTAATAAATCTGTAAATTAGGGACATTGCAGTGGTATCATAGCATGATCTTGGCACTTGATGTCGTCTGATATTCATGGGGAAAAGAATTCAGGGACCACCATTAGATATTGAAACCAAAAGTGTTTTGTTGAAGAGGAAAAAGTAGGAAAAGAAGAGCAATTTTTTGAGGAAACTATGACTAGGATGAAAATGGAACCTCAGATGATGGTGAGAAGCTTATGAAACTCATAAAACCATTTTTTGAAGACATTACAAGTGGTATCAGAGACATGAACAAACAGATGATGAAAGGTTCGAATTGATGGCTAGCCAGCTTGGGAGCAAAGGAGTAATAGGAGGAAGCATCAGTTCTCATTGTGAGGAAAAGAAGCCAATGGGTGAGCATATTATCTCAAGCACAGGACCCCCTAATAGAGCAAATGAATTTCAAAGAACACCAAGGCCTATTGCACAAAAATTTCTTGAGTCCAAAGAAAATATTAAAGCCCCAAATGATGTGGAAGAAATTCTACTCAAATGGAAAAATTTGAATGAAGATTGCAAAAACACTTTACCATTTGATCAATACCTCATTGTCTCAAACAAGCTCAAGATGAAGGAAGGTAGTAAGAATCCATTTCAAAATAGAGAATTGAATTATGCAATAAGTAAAACGCCACTTCCCACCTTTGATGGCTCATCTCAAAGTTATGCACATACTTGGGTACAAAATGCATCAGCTTGCTTGAAGGAGCAAAAGGAAGAGACACATTCTACCTTGGACATGAATCAAAGAGCATCTACTGATGGATGCTTAAACTATGAAGTAGTGCCTACTAATGGGTGCTCAAACCTCTATGTTGGTGACATAGAGACAACTTTTGAAAGTGTTGCTACAAGCAAAACGTCCATTAAGCATGAAAATGAAGACCTTGTAGCAGTTGAAGAATAAACAAGATCAACTTCCCCATCACCACTTGAGCTTCATGAAGTTGGTCCAAGTAAGAAGGAAGAAGATGAGGAGGTTCAATTACAAGAGCTTCATTTTCTTCAAGGGTCCTTGAATATGAATGAAAATAAGATCCAAGAGACCCTTAGCATGCTCCATGATACTCAAGCATTAGTGTCAAATTCTTGTTGAAAAGTTTCTTCATTGGAGGATCCATCCTTCCTTGAAGACATGGAGAAGATTCAAAGAGCAATGTGCAACAACCAAGGTAATTTCATGTATTTTCTTTTTGATAGGAAAAATTTGGTTGAGTTTAATGAATTATTACATGATGCATACTTGAAGAATAATGAGGATACTCATAAACTCAAAATTCGAAATGAGCAACTTCTTGAAAGGTTGCAATATACTTGTTCTCTCTCCTATGTTTCAAATTTCCATATGGTAGATTGCATGGAGGATTCTCATGACATGGTAGATCATGATAAACATGGAAATTTGCATGTGCTTGATGTGTTTGAAGATGAGATTGATGAGATCCAAGCACTTGATGTGGTGGAAGAGGAAATTGAGTTTCCTCTTGGAAATGGTTACACATTTTTTGAAGAAGTTGATTCCACTACCTTGGAACCAACCTATGAGGAAAGCTCTGCACCTTTGAGGGAGGTGCATGATCCTACTATTATGGAACATTCACATGAGGACACTTCTGTACTTTCTGATCAATTGGGTGAGTTGGTCCATTCTCCTACATCCTACACTTCCATATTTTGCAGCATTCATCCTAATGAAGTATGGGTGAAAGGTTTATTTTTTATGGTGCCACATGAGGAGCATGAAACTCCTTGTCATGTCCCAAATTTGGAATTGGGTCACAATGGCCTAATCACATTAGCCATATTCATTAGATTTTGTAAAATTGATGTTGTTAAGGGTCAAATAATTGCCAAGGAGGAAAATTACTAGTTTCCTAGGTTTGGGGTGGAAGCTTTGGGATTTGGAATAAGGGGGATAATAAATAATGTTTAGACATTAGAAGGGTTCAAGTATTTAATAAATAGAGTGAATAAATAAATTCAAGAGAAATCCTAAGTGACAAATGGTTTTGGAGACATATGGAGGATGTGGGACCCACACTAGCTTGATTTTTCATAATACATGGTATCTCTCTTTTGCAAATTCGAATTAATGGGAATGTGAACACTCTTGGGTGATTTGGTAAGTCATAACACATGTCATTGAGCATCTTAGGTCGAATTGGGAAGGATTGGTAACCTCCATGGAAGATAAAGAGTCAAAGTGGAAGTTTGTGGACACTTGGGCTAGATTCCCTAGCCCCTATGACACCAATGATGGAGCATCTATGACAGCTATGACAAATTGCAGACCTGACCTCTGACATCTGACCACTATGACATGTCAGCCCCAAAAATAGGCTCAAATAAGGCGAATTTGGGAGTTGGAGAAGCCAAAGAGACTCAAAATCGAATTTGGGAGAAGATGGAAGGTTGGAATTAGGAGACAAGTGGCAAATGTGGAATATTTCCTAAATGGAAATCTATTGAATCTATTGAGAGGATTTCGACCCTTAGAAGACTAATGTTGGTTATAAAATATAGAAATGAAGTATGAGAATAGCTTTTGATCATTTGTAGAATTTGCAATTGCATTTGTGAAGAGGGAGAGCTAGTGGATGACTAGTTTCTTGCCTTAGCCAATTTCGAGGGTGAAAGATTCCCATCCAAGTTGGTAATTGGAAAGGCCATTCAGACCTTTCATTTGGAGATTTAATGGAGTATTTATTTGCAGGTGTAAGATACAGGTCAGCTTATGGTTTCTTCTACTGCAGCTCACTCATTCAACCATTTCCAGTTTTTATGGCATATTCTCGATCCTTGAGGGAGGGCGGTTTTTGTGAGCTATTGTACTCTTTGGGGAAGCTTTTAATGCCCCATTTATTTTGTAATATGAATTAAATACTCTGTTCTTAATCTCCAAAAATTTTCAGGTCGAAATTCCAAGTAGAAATGTATAAATCTCATTTTTAATGGAAGAACAATGCCATTTCCCCACTACCTTGTTGTGAGCCAATGTATTGATGATGATTTCGAATGAATGGATGATTCTCTGATATATTTGTGATCAATATACTTCCATGGATGTCTTCTACAAGTTTCATGTACTGTACTTGAGCATTTGAAGCATTTTTACTCATTTTAGTTGTATTGGGAGGTGAAATAGTGCCATTTCCCCAAGGGTCGAATTGGGGATTTTTGCAGTTGAATGGGAGAGGGTGAGAACAGTTGTAATAATCCATTAATGGTGCATATGAGACTTTAAGAAAATACTTAACACATTACATACCTCTGTTCATAAATTTGAGTGGGTTTGGAGGCATTTGGGAAGCCATTTTCAGTACTTACCTCAGGGGGATTTGAACCCCAAATTACTAGTAAAATTGCATACTTGGTCCAGAATATTAAGAGAGTTTGCAGAGGTATTTTAGTGACCATATGTCATCCCTAAAAATCATATTCAAGTACTAATATCATTCATACATCTTCCTTGAAGATTTGAAGGGATTTGGAGTCAATTTGAGACCTAGAGACCAATACTAGTCAAAGGGAAATCACTAGTAAAGTTACCTACATTGACAAGAATTGAAAGAGGATTTGAAGAAGTATTTTAAAGGTCCAAAGGAATCCCTGAAACACATATTTATGTTCTAATATCATTCATATACCTTCTCAGAATATTTGGGATCATTTGGGGCAAATTTGGGACCTAGAGATCAAAACTAGTCAAAGGTCTAACTAGGGGAAAAAATGAAAAATTGTCATTTTGATAAAATTCCTAACAAGGGACATTACAGTGGTATCATAGCATGGTCCTTGCACCTGTATATTAGGTACATACATTCAAGAATAATTTGCAGCCATGTCTTACTATTATGATGAATCCTATGAGTACAATTCTTATGAGGAATATGCAGATGCTTATGAGCAATATGAAGCAGAATGTGAATGGTATGAAGAAGAGGTGCCATCATGCAACACTTCTTACAATTTCAAGAGAAATGAAGATTATTCTTATGACTTTAAATCTGATGAATATGAGTGTGTCACACCAACCAAGGATAATTCTATGAGTGAGTTCCAAAGATGGAGAGCAAAATATAAAACCTTGCCCCAACAATATCAAAAATATCAAGAATATCTTGCTTTTAGCAAAAATACACAAAATGCCATGTCTTTTGAGTACTATGCTGAACATGTTTTTGAAAATAGGCCCAAAAATGAAGATGTGGAGTTAGTGAAGAAAGGTTTATGCCCTTCTTGTAAAAACCCTTGGAGCGAGTATCATATATGTGTGCATGAAATGATGTCCTCCTTGAGGAGAGCTTTTGAGATTTATTCAAGAAGAGATTCCAAATATATTGATCCTAAGGAAAACAAGGGGAAAAATGCATCAGCTTGCTTTAAGGAGCAAAAGGAAGAGACATCACAAGAGCATGAAGAAGATTCTATTGAAAATATGGAAGATCATTTCGAGACACCTTCTAGCTTAGACATGAACCAAAGAGCATCTACTGATGGATGCTTAAACTATGAAGGAGTACATACTGATGGGTGCTCACACCTCTATGTTGGTGACATAGAAATCACTTTTGAAAGTGTTTCTACAAGTACAAGTTTCATTAAGCATGATAATGAAGACCTTGTAGCAGTTGAAGAAGAACCAAGATCAACTTCCCCATCACCACTTGAGCTTCATGAAGTTGGTCCAAGCAAAATTGAAGAAGATGAGGAGGTTCATTTGCAAGAGCCTCATTTTCTTGAAGGGTCCTTAAAGATGAATGAAAATAAGATCCAAGAGTCCCTCAGCATTCTCCATGACACTCCAGCATTGGTGTCAAATTCTTGTTGGAGAGCTACTTCATTGGAGGAAACATCCTTCCTTGAAGACATGGAGAAGATCCAAAGAGCAATGTGCCACATCAAAGGTAATTTCATGTCTTTGCTTTTTGATAGAAACCATTTGTTTGAGCTTAATGAATTGTTACATGATGCATACTTGAATAATAATGAGGATATTCATAAGCTCACAATTCAAAATGAGCAACTTCTTGAAAAGTTGCAAGATACTTGTTTTTCCTCCTATGTTTCAGATTGTCAAATGGTAGATTGTTTGGGGGATTCTCATGACATGGTGGATCATGAGAAATGTGGGAATTTGAATGTGCTTAATGTGTTTGAAGATGAACTTGAAGAGATCCAAACACTTGATGTGGTGGAAGAGGAACTTGAATTGTCTCTTGATGAAGCTTATGCAATTTTTAAAGAAGAGCATGATTCCTCTACATTGGAACCAATCTATGACAAAGGTTTCCCACTTTTGAAGGAGCTTCATGATACTACCCACATGGATCCTTCCCATGATGAAACTCCTGAACTTTTTGATCATTTGGGTGAGTTAGTACATTCTCCTACATCCTACAATTCCATGTTTTGCAGTATTAGTCTCAATGAAGTATGGGTGAAAGGGTTCTTTTTTATGGTGCCACATGAGGAGTATGGAACTCCTAGATTTAAATTTTATGATGACATGGTTGGAGCACATTCTTATTCACATTTGCAGCATCATAATTTGTCACTTTATGATGATTCACATCTACATGGATGCACCTATGATATGGATTTGAGTCACTTGAAGACTCATGGTTTTTCTTGCTCAACACTGGGTTCATTTGATGTTAGAGGAATTTCATCCAACACTTGGATGAATAGATTTATGATGGGAGAACATTTTTGTTGGAAGCCACATACTTTGTTACATCTTTATGATTCTCACATTCATGGATGTATGGGTGAGACTTCTTTGAGTCATTTGCAGTCTCCTTGTTTTTTCTGCTCATTATTTGGTTCAGATTTTAGTGGAGATTCTTCATTCACTTCTTGGATGAAAGAATACATGGTTGAATATTTTGGTGCATATCACATCCTTTTGGAGCAGCATTATAGGACATGGGATCCTCACCTATGTCATTGGAGCAGATTTGATTGGTCACTTGAAGCTTGTATGCACTTGGAAAATCGTGGTCTACTTGCTTGGAGGTACAAGCACTTTCATGATTCTTTGATGAAGCACCTCCTTGATGTACATTTTCCTTATGTAGTTATGTACTTTGATGATATATATTTTGTACTCATGATGTTTGGAAGAATGCATACAAGAGAATGGGATCCAGGAATCATCTTATTTGATGGTATGGGTTGGAGAGCACTCTTCATTGTTGGGGTGCAATACAAGCAATGGGACCCTGGAATAATTTTTATCTCATTGGTTTCAATTTTTGGGGGGAAACAAGAAGTATGGGAGATGGATTTCCCACTTAATAAAGTGATTTTTATCAGAGTAGTGCAGCAGCAAGCATGGTGGTTCCTCTCTAAAATCTTCATGGAAACTCAAAGACTCAAGATTTGGCAATTCAATGGCAACTTCAAAGAATTATACAGAAAGCAGGTTCTTCAACACCCATGTTTGAAATTGCTTGAGGACAAGCAATATTGGGAAGGGAGGATTTGTCATGTCCCAAATTTGGAATTGGGTCACAATGGCCTAATCACATTAGCTATATTCATTAGATTTTGTAAAATTTATGTTAAGGGTCAAATAATTGCCAAGGAGGAAAATTACTAGTTTCCTAGGTTTGGGGTGGAAGCTTTGGGATTTGGAATAAGGAGGATAATAAATGATGTTTAGACATTAGAAGGGTTCAAGTATTTAATAAATAGAGTGAATAAAGAAATTCAAGAGAAATCCTAAGTGACAAATGGTTTTGGAGACATATGGAGGATGTGGGACCCACACTAGCTTGATTTTTCATAATACATGGTATCTCTCTTTTGCAAATTCGAATTAATGGGAATGTGAACACTCTTGGGTGAGTTGGTAAGTCATAACACATGTCATTGAGCATCTTAGGTCGAATTGGGAAAGATTGGTAACCTCCATGGAAGATAAAGAGTCAAAGTGGAAGTTTGTGGACACTTGGGCTAGATTCCCTATCCCCTATGACACCAATGATGGAACATCTATGACAACTATGACAAATTGCAGACCTGACCTCTGACATATTACCACTATGACATGTCAGCCCCAAAAATAGGCTCAAATAAGGCGAATTTGGGAGTTGGAGAAGCCAAAGAGACTCAAAATCGAATTTGGGAGAAGATGGAAGGTTGGAACTAGGAGACAAGTGGCAAATGTGGAATATTTCCTAAATGGAAATCTATTGAATCTATTGAGAGGATTTCAACCCTTAGAAGGCTAATGTTGGTTATAAAATGTAGAAATGAAGTATGAGAATAGCTTTTGATCATTTGTAGTATTTTCAATTGCATTTGTGAAGAGGGAGAGCTAGTGGATGACTAGTTTCTTGCCTTAGCCAATTTCGAGGGTGAAAGATTCCCATCCAAGTTGGTAATTGGAAAGGACATTCAGACCTTTCATTTGGAGATTTAATGGAGTCTTTATTTTCAGGTGTAAGATACAGGTTATCTCATGGTTTCTTCTATTGCAGCTCACTCCTTCAACCATTTCCAGTTTTGATGGCATATTCTCGATCCTTGAGGGAGGGCATTTTTGGTGAGCTATTGTACTCTTTGGGGAAGCTTTTAATGCCCCATTGCTTTTGTAATATGAATTAAATACTCTTTTATTCATCTCCAAAAAGTTTCAAGTCGAAATTCCAAGTAGAAATATATAAATCTCATTTTTAATGGAAGAACAATGCCATTTCCCCACTACCTTGTTGTGAGCCAATGTATTGATGATGATTTCGAATGAATGGATGATTCTCTGATATATTTGTGATCAATATACTTCCATGGATGTCTTATACAAGTTTCATGTACTTTACTTGAGCATTTGAAGCATTTTTACTCAATTTAGTTGTATTGGGAGGTGAAATAGTGCCATTTCCCCAAGGGTCGAATTAGGGATTTTTGCAGTTGAATGGGAGAGGGTGAGAACAGTTGTAATAATCCATTAATGGTGCATATTAGAATTTAATAAAATAATTAACACATTACATACCTCTTTTCATAAATTTGAGTGGGTTTGGAGGCATTTGGGAAGCCATTTTCAGTACTTACCTCAGGGGGATTTGAACCCCAAATTACTAGTAAAATTGCATACTTGGTCCAGAATCTTAAGAGAGTTTTCAGAGGTATTTTGGTGACCATATGTCATTCCTAAACATCATATTCAAGTACTAATATCATTCATACATCTTCCTTGAATATTTGAAGGGATTTGGAGTCAATTTGAGACCTAAAGACCAATACTAGTCAAAGGGAAATCACTAGTAAAGTTACCCACATTGACCAGAATTGAAAGAGGATTTGAAGAAGTATTTTAAAGGTCCAAAGGAATCCATGAAACACATATTTATGTTCTAATATCATTCATATACCTTCTCAGAATATTTGGGATCATTTGGGGAAAATTTGTGACCTAGAGATCAAAACTAGTCAAAGGTCTAACTAGGGAAAAAAGTGAAAAATTGCCATTTTGATAAAATTCCTAACAAGGGACATTACACTCCTATCTCTCCTTTATATGATGACATTATTGGAGCCACTTATTATTTACATTTGCAGCATCATTCCTTGTTACCTTATGATGAAACACATCTACATGGATGCAATTATGATGTTCACTTGAGTCTCTTGAAGACTCATGATTTTCCTTGCTCCTTTCTTAGCTCAATTTATATGGGAGGAACTTCATCCACCACTTGGGTGAAGAGATATATGAATGGAGCAAATTATTATTGGCAGCAGCATCCTTTTTTATTTCTCGATAATACACATGTTCATAGATGCACAAATTCTACTTGTGTGAGCCCCTTGAAGGCTTATTGTTTTCCTTGTTCCCTACTTGGTTCAGATTTTAGTGGAGGTTCTTCATTCATTTATTGGATGAAAGAACACATGGTTGATTATTTTGATGCATCTTACATCCTTTTGGAGCAACATTATAGGACATGGGATCCTCACCTATGTCATTGGATCATATTTGGGTGGTCACTCGAAGCTTGTATGCACTTGGCAAATGGTGGTCTACTCACTTGGAGGTATAAGCACTTTCATGATTCTTTGTTGAGCCACCTCCTTGATGTACATTTTCATTATGTTGTTATGTACTTTGATGATATATATTTTGTACTCATGATGTTTGGAAGAATGCATACAAGAAAATGGGATCCAAGAATTCTCTTACCTGATGGTATGAGTTGGAGAGCATTCCTAATTGTTGGAGTGCAATACAAGCAATGGGACCCTGAGATAATTTTTAGTCTCATTGACTTCAAATGTTTTGGGAAACAAGCAGTATGGGAGCTGGATTCCCCACTTAATAAAGTAATTTTTATTAAAGTAGTGCAGCAACAAGCATGGCGGTTCCTCTCTAAAATCTTCATGGAATCTCAAAGACTCAAGGTTGGGCAATTCAGTGGCAACTCCAAAGAATTATACAAAAAGCAGGTTCTTCAACACCCATGTTTGAAATTGCTTGAGGAAAAGCAATATTGTGAAGGGAGGATTTGTCATGTCCCAAATTTTGCATTGGGTCACAATGGCCTAATCACATTTTCTGGATTCATGAGAGTTTGTCAAATTTATGCTAAGGGTCAAATAATTGCCAAGGAGGAAAATTACTAGTTTCCTAGGTTGGGGGTGGAAGCTTTGGGATTTGGAATAAGGGGGATAATAAATGATGTTTGAACATTAGAATGGCATAAATATTTAATAAAGGAGCCAAATAAATAAATACAAGGGAAAATCAAAGTGGCAATTGATCATGAAGACACATGAAGGATGTGGGACCCACACAAGCAAGATTTTCTATGCCACATGGCATCCTCCTCTTGTCATTTCGAATCCATAAGAAGCACAAGCTTCTTGGGATGAGTTCAATTAAGGTCGAATTGGAGTGGAAGAGGAAGAGGCATTTTGGAGCTAGTGAGACACTTGGACTAGATTCCCTAGCTCTATGACAAAAATGATGAAGATGCTATGACACCTATGACACAAATCGGATCTGAAGGCTGACATCTGACATATATGAAATTTCAGGGATAAATATAGCCTCCAAGAGGGCGCTCAAGTGAGTTAGGGAAGCTAAAGAGACACCAAGTCGAATTTGGAGAAGGAGGGAACTAGAATTGTTGTACAAGTGGCATTCTTTGGAATCTCTTCACAACTTGAGTTGGCATGAAGCTCTTAGGAGGAATTCGACCCATGGAGGACCTTATAAGTTTATAAAATATACTAGCAAAGAAGAATGGTAGCTTTTGATCATTTGAGAATTTGCATTTGTGAAGAGAGAGAGCTAGTGGAAAACTAGTCTTCTTGCCTTAGCCAATTTCGAGGGTGAAAGATTCCCATCCAAGTTGGTGTGTGGAAAGGCCATTCAGGTCTTTCATGGATCTTTAATGGAGTCTTTTGTTACAGGTTGAAGCTACAGGGCATCATATGGTCACATATCTTTCATCTTGCTTCTACAACCATTCTTTTATTTCTTGGCATATTCATGATCCTTGAGGAATTGCGCACTTGGTGAGCTATTGTACTCTTTAGGGGAGCTTCTCATGCCCCGTTTCTGTTGTAATAGGATGCCTATACTTTGTTCTTCATATTCAGAAATTTATCAGGTCGAAAATACAGTTGGAATGATGTAAATATGATGTTTAATGAACAAATGGTGCCATTTCCCCACTATCTTGATGTATAACAATGAAATATTGATGAATTTGAATGGAAGATAAATTCTCTGATGTATTTTTTATTAATGAGCTTCACAAGTTTCATGTTCAGTACTTAAGAATTTGGAGTCATCTTGTTCAGTTTTATACCATTTGAAGAAGAATTAATGCCATTTCCCCCAAGGTCGAAACTAGTGAAGTTGTAGCTGTAGGGAGAGAGTTATAAAAGACCTCAAAAAATGAATAATGATGCACATGCGACCATAATATTTTCCCATATTCATCCTATGCCTTTTTTCATAAATTCGAGTGGGTTTGGAAGCATTTGGAGAGCCATATTCAGCATTTACCCTGGGGGGATTTGAACCCCACATTGCTAGTAAAAACTCTCATCTTGGCCAGAAGTTTAAAGAAGTTTGCAGAAGTCCTTTGATGGTCCTAAATCACCCCTGAACATCATAATAAATTTCTAACATCAGTCATATACCTTCTCTGAATATTTGGGGGCATTTGGAGCTAATTGGAGACCTAGAGACTAATACTAGTCAAAGAGAAACTACTAGTGAAGTTCCCTACATTGGCCAGTATTGAAAGAGGATTTGCAGAAGTATTTTAAAGGTCCAAAAGCATCCCTGAAACACATATTTATGTTCTAACATCATCCATACACCTTATCAGAATATTTGGGAGCAATTGGAGCAATTTGGAGACCAAGACATCAAAGCTAGTCAAAGGTCGAACTAGTGGAAAATTTGACTAGTCTTGTCCCGAAATTTATTCCTTTGCAAATTTAAGATCATTGATGGGTATATCAGTTGCTGATATGTTTCATATTGGTGTTAATGTGTCCTATAACCGCTCATGACCTTCCTCAACAAATTCCAAAGCAATTGGAGGTGTTTCGAATAAGTTGTGAAACATATACCTAGAGATGAAAGTTGGTGAATTAGAGCAGTTTGGGAAAATTTAATAAATATTTAAATTAGGGCATTACAGAAACTCAATTCCGTTGCTCGATTTTTTTTTTATGTCCCCGGTTGAAAATTTTCAAGTCACAAGTCTCCTTGAATGATTGAAGAAGCGAGATGAAACTCGCAATAAGTCAATAACCGAGGCTCAGATGGACAAACCATCAGTTTCATTGGAATCGTGACATCGAAGTACCGCAAGGAACACCCCTCTCTAGTGAGTTGATGGAACAAACGTTTTCTTTTTTGATAGTTTTCACAACTAAGGTTTTTCTAAGTAACATGCAATAAAAATTTTGCATTATAGGCTAAGATTTTGAAAAGTGTGTCGAGTGAGGTTGTGGGAATCATGGTCATCTCGCCCTAGACCAAACACACCTGCAGTAGGTAACGAAACTCAATTATTTCCCTCGGTTTGTTTTGTATGCCCTCTATTGAAATTTGCCAAGTGTCTCTGAATGGCTTTGAGGAGTGATTTGAAACTTGCCATAACTCAGTAACTGGGGCTCGGATGGACAAACCGTCAATTCCATTGGAATCGTGACATCGTAGTACCACTTGGTACACACCTCTTGAGTGACTTCATAGACCAAACACTGTCTATTTTAACGATTTTCTCAACTAGGTCTTTCATAAGTAATATGCAATGCAATTTCTGCATTATAGGCTAAGATTTTGAAAAATGTGTCAAGTGAGGGTGTGGGAATCGTGGTCATCTTTCCCTAGCCCAAACACACTTCTAAGAGGTAATGAAACTCAACTGTGTTGCTCGATTTGTTTTTTTATGCCCACGGTTGAAATTTTCCAAGTGTCCCTAAATGGCTTTGGCAAGTGAGACGAAACTCTCCATAACTCGATAACCAGGGCTCGGATGGACAAACCGTCAGTTTCATTGGAATCGTGATGTCGGATTACAACTAGGAACACCCCTCTTCGGTGAATTCATGGACCGAATGTTTTCTATTTTAACGGTTTTCTCAACTAGGGTTTTGCTAAGTAATATGCAATGCAATTTCTGCATTATAGGATAAGATTTTGAAATTTTTGCCAAGCGAGGGCGTGGGCATCGTGATCATCTCACCCTATCCTAAACACACCTGCAGGAGGAAATGGAACTCAATTATGTTGCTCGGTTTGTTTTCTATGCCCCCGTTGAAATTTTCTAACTGCCCCTGAATGACTTTGGTAAGGGAGTTGAAACTCGCCATAAGTCAAAAACCGGGGCTTGGACGGAAAAACCGTCAATTTCGTTGGAATCATGACATCGGAGTACCACTAGGGACACCCGTCTTCAGTCACTTGATGGACCGAACGCTGTTTTTTTTACGTTTTTCACAACTAGGGTTTTGTGAAGTAACATGCAATGCAATTTTTGCATTATAGGCTAAGATTTTGGAAAAGGTGTCAAGCGAGGGTGTTGGCATCGTGGTCATCTTGACCTATCTCAAACACCCCTGCAGAAGGTAACAAAACTCAGTTATATTGCTCGGCTTGTTTTTTATGCACACGGTTGAAATTTGCCAAGTGTCCATGAATGGCTTTGGGAAGCTCTTCATAACTCTGTAACCAGGGATTGGATGGACAAGCCATCAGTTTCATTGGAATCGTGATATCGGATTATAACTAGGGACACCCCTCTCCAGTGAATTCATGGACCGAATGTTTTCTATTTTGACAGTTTTCGCAACTAGGGTTTTGTTAAGTACCATGCAATGCAATTTCCGCATTATAGGCTAAGATTTTGAAAAAATTTCCAAGCAAGGGTCTGGGCATTGTGGTCATGTTACCCTATACTAAACACTCATGCAGGAGGTAACGGAACTCAATTATGTTGCTCGGTTTTTTTTTTATGACCCCGGTTGAAATTTGCCAATTGTCCCTGAATGGCTTTGGTAAGTGAGTTTAAATTTTCCATAAGTAAAAACCGGGGCTTGGACGGACAAACCATCAATTCTATTGCAATCATGACATCGGAGTACCACTAAGGACACCCATTTCAAGTGACTTGATGGACTGAACATTGTCTTTTTTTATGGTTTTAGCAACTAGGGTTTTGCAAAGTAACATGCAATGCAATTTCTGCATTATAGGCCAAGATTTTGAAAAATGTGTCGATCAAGGGTGTGGGCACTGCAGTCATCTCGCTCTATCCCAAACACACATACAGGAGGTAACAGAACTCAATTTCGTTGCTCGGTTTTTTTTATGCCCCTTGTTGAAATTTGCCAAGTGTCCCTGAATGGCTTTGGGAAGCAAGTTGAAACTCGCCATAACTTAGTAACCAAGGCTCGGATGGACAAACTATCAGTTCCACTGGAACTGTGACATCGGAGTACTACTAGGGACTGCTCTCTCCAGTGACTTCATTGACCGAATGTTGTCTATTTTAAAGATTTTTGCAACTAGGGTTTTGCTAAGTAACATAAAATGCAATTTCTACATTATAGGCTAAGATTTTGAAAAAAATTCCAAGCGAGGGTGTGGGCATCATAGTCATCTCGCCTAAGCCCAAACACACCTGCAAGAGGTAATGAAACTCAATTTCGTTGCTCAGTTTGTTTTTTATGCCCCTGTTGAAATTTGCTAAGTGTCCCTGAATGGCTTTGGGACGCGAGATGAAACTCATCATAAGTCTATAATTGGGGCTTGGATGGACAAACCGTCAATTCCGCTGGATCGACACCCCTCTCCAATGACTTCATGGACCGAACGTTGTCTGTTTTGACGGTTTTCGCAACTAGGGTTTTCCTAAGTAACATGCAATGCAATTTCTGCGTTAGAGGCTAAGATTTTGAAAAATGTGTCGAGCGAGGGTGTGGGAACCATACCTTGAAGCATGACATATGTTCTTTAGACTGGACATCTCACTTGTATTGGCTTGTTAGGATTATGTATATTGCTTATAAGGGTTTGTGCCCACATAGTATTATTTACCTCCCTAACCTCTCATATAAATAAAGTAGAGAGAGACTTTGATTCTTGTCACTGACGTTTTCTCTTGTGATGAAGATAATATTGAAAATTGTGTACATGAGTGCAAGAGCATTCCTCTACCAATCCAAGATACAAATAATAGCAAACCAACAACCAAACCTCACTAATATACTCCACAAAATTAGAAACAAGGATAATTTAAGGGATTCAAGAAACATGTCACATTGCCAATCCAGTAGCTTTTATAAGAACTTGGTTAGGGTAATGGACAGGACAACTATGAGTATTTGGTCGTTGGCATTGTGTGTGATTTATCTTGTTCTCGGAGGAAGGTTCCTGTCTTGATTTCCCAACAACAGTCGTCTTATCAACACCAAGAAAGCACATGAATATTCCACTAACCCCAAGCAGAAAAAGTGTAAATGGCTAATTAAGAAGTGTACAAGGCCATACAGTCTAGAATATTGTTGTGGGAGTGTCATTGAAGGAAACTCTTGCTAAGCCGAAGTTACAACAGCCTAATATGGCTCAATTGCCAATGACTCTTCAAATCAAGCATATGGTGGCAAGTGTCTTTAAACTTGCCCTTTTTTCAATTTATCTGTCTTAAAGAATGTCAATTTAAATAAAGGATAGTACTTAATGGATGCCAATTTTTCTTTTGTAAAATGCAACAATGCTCACAATTTTTATCAACATTGCCGCACCACAAGTAGAAGAAGTGTAATTCTCAATATTTATGTGCACGAATATACAATCTCAAGCTAGCATAAATTGGAAGCAGATGCATTGTGCAAGCAACTACAATCCTACAGTCAAAAGATCCAGAACAGAAGAATTATGATCCCGGCACACTAGTCATCTTATAACAAAGAGATCATAAGTTATTGGTTGACATCATGGAAAATATTGCAACATATAACTGGGTGATGTATTGGTTGGCAGGTGTAGTACGATGGTAATATTCAAAACCTGAGTCGTTCAATACTACAACTGGTCAAGTTTTATCCTCATGCATGGCTTTGACCATTGATGTCCTTGTCAGAGAAAATTTAGTGTCTTTGTAAGATCTCATTGTTGTCAACCTGCTAGATGTTGCTTTTCCCTTGTACATTGTTTTTTGTGAACTATGATGTTATTCGTTCTCTTTACTTTTTTTATGATATAAAAGAAATAATAAATGTCTAGAAAATTTAAATTGTATACACCTTACACCTTTAATGGTGTCTCTCAAACATACATTCACTGGGAGTCATGAACTACGCTAAGAGTGACCTTCCCTGAACTACAGATATTCACAGGCCATGCTGAGAGTCATTTTAACATGCTGTGATGTCAAGTAGGGAAACCAATGTACATGCACAATGGTAACAGACACACAGGAGTGGAAAGAATGGAATGCATTGTGTTAAACTATGGTAAGATACACAACAATAGGCCATCCTAAGATAAGTTGTCAATATATCAACTCCTGGTATATTAATTATTGTCCTACAAGCCTGTTATTGTGGTTTATCTATCTAACATTAATAACATTACTTTTGGTCAGATGATAGTCACATAACACCATTAGTTAGCACGCCATTATTAACATCCATGTGGCACATGCTAGCATTTACAGTAAATGTTGGAGCTCATTATTTGCTCCTCTGACAGAATTGGTGGCAGCTAGGGCACAAGGTACTCACTGTTAAATGTAAAAAATGTAGGGTATTTTTGAACTTTTGCCACAAGTGCAAGTGGATGAGGGATGCTCAGATTTGTAACCCAAATATCAGTCCTCAAACTGATGGTATTTGAAAGGATTTATCTCATCCCTAGGCACACTCAAGAACAGTTCTAAGCAGTAGAGAAACTAACAACATTTGCAAGTAGGAGCAGTTTGCAGGCCATTGACCAAATTTTTGAGCAAGTAAAGGAGGCAGCCCTCACATTCCTTGAGAGGGAACCCTGTCTCACACTTTCCAGCATTTATGATGACATAATTTCTGGAAAGATATGGCAATGGTTGGTAAAGCATCTTTTCATTTATTAGTTGAACCATATTCTTGGTGAGAAGAAAATGCTCGATTCTCAACCAATTTATTCTTCCTTGACTAAATATTCCTAGAAGTTTACCTCATACTGTTGTAGAAAATACACCAAGTAATTCTAGAAAATTCAGCCAAGCTCTTGATCTTCGTGATACCTTCTTGCTGGGAAAAATTTGAATGACGACAAACTCAATCTGCACTTGCACAAGACCAATTTCAAATCCGTATTCAGCTCAACAACCCACATCTAGATATAATCAATCCATACTCTATGATGCCTGGAGCTCCATCTTCCCAAATGGGTATCTACTAGCACAGCCACATAACTTGTGGCCGATGAACACCGATAGGTCACAAGTTAAGTGCCATGAACAAGTTATCTATTACTTGTTCTCTATGCTTAGTTGTAATGACCTGTTGTCTATGCCTCATCTACCTGTTACTTTCTTTACTTAAATGGGTTGTTTGTCACTACATGTTGTCCATGCATGAGCTACGATTTATCCATGCATCAACTACCAGTTATTTTTTATATTTCTTTTTTTCTATATAATTGTTTATTTCAAATTTCGGACGATGACCATAAAATCAATCTGGACAGTACACTTACCCCATCCTCATTTAATCTAGGAAAAGCATAGATGGTAGTACACCCCAAATTCTAAGATATAAAATCCTATCAGTGATTCAGTACAATTATTTGCGAATGTTTGGGCGAACGGTGTACCAGAATTCATCAATTCCAGGGTGGTTGTGCAACTGCACTTGTCTGAAAGGCACTATGTAAAGGAGCAACGCTTGATTCCTGATAAACAATCGGGTAAGACCTCTTACTTTTTAAATGTTGTGGATTTTAATTAAATGTTTTGTTTATTAATTGGGGGAAGAATCTATGACCCCAAAGAGGTTGAAGTTCAGTCAAGGCCAGTGTCCACCTGTAAAATGCTTGGGTGTTACACTTTTTGATGCAGGAGCATCATGTAAAAGTTGTAATTTTCCTAAGTTTTCAATAGGTTCTAGTCTCTAGAGGATCCTAGAAAGTCCACGTAGGGGGGGTTTGTTTTGCCATATAATGTAACAGATTTTCCATTCTAGCATAAAGTTAGAGAAGTTGAGAAATTATAGGGACATCAGGGATTTGTTATGTAAACTTGGAGGATACTAATCTTCCTTTGTGATTTGAATTAATCACCGGTTTATCATATTCATAAATTTGTTGAGTAGAGAATAAGGAGAGGAGGTTAGAGAGAGAAATTAAAAAAAATGGCCAAGGCCTTGACGCCAAGAATGAGAAATCAAGCCAGAGAAATGATATGTATTAATCTGTTGATGATTAATTGAATGTATGAGGGATTGACAGGAAACTCCTGTAGGTTAATAGAATTTGCTTTGTCATGTATTCTATAGTGATTTTGAATGAAATATACTCTGTTTTTGTGCAAGGGAAAAAGAGCAGCTCTCTTTCAGCGTGGGGGTTTAAATTTCACGTCTTATTTGATAGTATTTAGTATGGGTTCTCTGAAATTTTCTTGTGTAAATGATTGAGTGCAAACTTCAGCGATCTACTTAGTTTCAGATTCAGTTCATTTTATGGGAAATAACATATTCATCTTCAGCATCATTTATGAACTTTTTTCTCTGTTCCAGTGATTGAACATAATTTGTGTGCTCTGTTAATGATATTTCCAGCAATCAGGTTAATTAAATTTATGGTGATTTGCAACAGTCAAAAAGGGAATTTATACGTTGTGTTCTAGTAATCAAGTGTAAACTCAGGCGTATAATAGTGAACACTGTCAATCAACCGATGTAGAACGAAGAACAACAAACTGATCTTGTGCAAGAAGAGGGAATTGGATTGCATAGAAGTGTGCTCTGCTTCTAATTTACTGCTATGATAAGTTGATCCACCATTAGAGTAAATCAATCCATCACTTGAGAAGCTGTAATGTGCACACTCAAATCTTTAATGTAATGATTGAGTTGGAATGTATGTGCAGCGTTGGATAGACCATTGAGAACGTGATAACATCAGGTGATTGAGAGGATTGTTCTAAATCTGAAGCGAAGATATCTAGTAATGTTTCCAATACTTTGTTTTTTCCATTTATATGAATGCACTCTTCTACTCAATGATGTCGATGCCTGAAGGTACTGTTGGGGTTTGACTGATAATACAATTTGACTGAGAAAGTATATGACATGAAAAAAAAATCCCGTGTGCATAGATAAAGGTCACAATCCCTTAGTAGGGCAAATGAAATATGGTTGCGTTCTAGCCGAGTGACAATTTTTAAATTGTGTCGAGTTGTTGACGAGACCTGAGAAATATATTCATTATTAAACCTGAAATCGATGAGATGCAGCTGATCCGATTTGATTGTTGTAAAGGTTGGAGAATTGCAGCCTTGAATTTGACAAGGGGATAGATTGCAGGAGAACAATCTTGTAGTTGTAAAAGTGTTTTGTCATCGGTCACAGCAACCACATTGGTGATTGGATGATGATTGATTGATTGATTGAATTGATCTGGTAGCAAACCTTTGATTCCTGTAATGCTTATTGGTTTCCTTTAATATAGATTCATTCTCTTAATTTGCAGGTTGCTATCAATTAATTATTTGAGAATGCAAGTGTGCTCCATATTTGGGGTTTTTTTCCACACAGTCCTGTTACATATGTCAACAATTAAAGTCTTAGATCTGCTAGCATTTAGTAATGCTATTGTTGATATTTGATAGCATTTGGTGTCGAGTATTGGGTGCATTCTTTTGTGGATGTTTTAGGTTATTGGAATATTAAAACTAACAAGTTTGGATTGAGCTCAGTCATAGATTCAGATTGTAAATGAGAAAGGTTTGGATTGAGATTAGCCTCCCACGCACATCTAAATTTTTAATACTATTTTTATTGTGTTTCCGAGCAATGCATCTGCCATTATTCCTCAAATATTCCTCCCAAATTATGGCCAATTTATGGACTGCGAACTTTGAGTTTGAAATAAAGTTAATACTAATAATAAAAGATAAATCTAACATCAAACTATCATAACATTTCCACAATAGATAATGAAAAGAAATTTCATTGGAGTCTTCTGTAATTCAATTTCAAAAAAAGGTAATTCAATTTCCAAAAAATAATGTTACCTGGAGCGCTACTTTCCGCTACTCAGCAATCTCCCTATCAATAGAGTCCATATCGGCTCCAACAGGCTTGGTGGAGGGTTAGCCAACTTTGCGAGGTCCCGAAGAAGCCTCTTTCTCCATGGCGCTCATGGTTGAAAAATGAAACCTTGTTCAAAACCCTGTGTGTCTCGAAACATCTTTTAAAAATGCAGTAATGGCTTTCAAATGGAGAACTTATTAAAATATGTGAAAAAAATGCAATTCTTGTGTGGTTAGGAGGGATCTGCAAACAAATTGTGAGCAGGAAATACGGTATGGCTTGAAAGGGATTTGCAAGAAAATTATGAGCATGAAATACAGAAAAGGAAACATAGGAATGCTTCAAATTAGAGTTTTCGCTTTGTCTTTACATGTGAAGCGATTCCATAAATATTATTTAAAAAGTCTAAGGTTTTATTTATTTATTCTAAGATTTTAAAAAGTATAAGGTTTAGTGTTATGTGTATTAAGAATCTAGAGATTTAGTTTATTGGGTTTAATTTTATTTTTTAATATAAAAAAAAAATTACACCTCGAAAAATTGTATCATCTCAATGCTTAATATATTTGGGATTAAGATGTTTTTATTATGAGTCGACATGGAGTTTTTTAATTTTTTTTATTTAATTTTTGATAAGTTATGAGTCCGCATGGAAACGTAATGTGACAAATGTGACAACATCTCCTCATATTGGGTTGGAAGCATCGAGAGTAACAAGCGTGACAACATCTCCTCGTTTTGGGTTGGAAGCACCTCGCTACTGTCAATGCAACAAATCTCAACATTGCAGGTGAAGCAAAAGCATATAATTGTATGTTTCTTGTAGCATTGATCTTTTAACTGTTAAAAGGCCAAAGGCTAGAAGAATGGCCACTATTTTTGGCAAATGTTTTTCCATGAGAACTACAAAGGGTACCACCTACGACAAATGTAGGTTTCTCTAAACATTTGGTGCCAAAAGCAAAACGTGTATGCGGTGTTAGAAAAAACACCATATATATAAGACAAAAAATTCTACTAGATTAAAAACTAAGCATAGATTTACTTCTCCTTGCAATCTATGTAAGAGGAACCAACATATCTGATTGGGACCCTAGATAAGTAGATATAATATTTCTTTTAAGAAGATGGAGCTTAGCACATACAAATTTTTGGACATATAAAAAAAGCAATGATGAACTGAGAGAGGGACATGTTTGGTTACTTAGCAATGGTGGTGCTGGCTTAATGAAGGAATAAACCGTTATATTGAGCAACATCGATGTAGGAATCATAGTTTTGCATGTCAGTGCTAACAACAAGCAAACATCCGGACTATGCAACCTGCCTTCATAATTATGCAAGCTAACAATGTGGTTGTGTTAGATGAAAAGCTATCATATGAAGGCTAACACGCGTTAGTTTTCATTCACTATGGAATTTTGTTAGAAGGAAAGCTAAACTGAGTTAAATTCCCTTCATGGTGCAATGTCTTTGATGACAATGTGGTTGTTTTAGACGGAAAGCTAAAATATGAAGGCTAGCACGCATTAGATTTCATTCACTGTGCAATGTTGTTAGAATGAAAGCTAACCCGAGTTGGATTTCCTTCATGGTGGAATGTATTTGATGGCAATGTGGTTGTGTTAGATGAAAATATATCATATGAAGGCTAACACGCGTTAGATTTATTTCACCGTGTAATGTTATTAGAAGGAAAGCTAACCTAATTTAGATTCCCTTCATGGTGCAATGTCTTTGATGACAATGTGGTTGTTTTAGATGGAAAGCTAACAGATGAAGGCTAGCACGCATTAGCTTTCATTCACCATGCAATGTTGTTAGAATGAAAGCTAACCCGAGTTGGATTTCCTTCATGGTGGAATGTATTTGATGGCAATGTGGTTTTGTTAGATGAAAATATATCATATGAAGGCTAAAACGCGTTAGCTTTCTTTCACCGTCTAATGTTATTAGAAGGAAAGCTAACCCGAGTCACAATACCTTCATGGTGCGAAGTATTTGATGACAACGCGGTCGTGTTAGATGGAAAGTTGACATATGAAGGCTAACACGTGGTATCTTTCATTCACCGTCCAATGTTGTTAGAAGGAAAGCTAACCCAAGTTAGATTTTATTCATGGTGCAATGCATTTGATGACAATGTTGTTGTGTTAGGTGGAAAGCTAACATATGAAGGCTAACACGCGTTAGCTTCCATTCACTGTGCAATTTTGTTAGAAAGCTAAGGCTAATTTATACCTACAATGTAAGCCCGAGGTCAAAGAAGTAACAATGATTGTTGAATTTAATGGCAAGATTATTAAAAATTGAGAATGAGAACAAAATAATTATTGCATCATGGCTTGTAAATGAACAAGAAATACGAAAGTGGCAATGTTCTTGCAACATTGCCAACATGCTATTTAGAAATATGAAGACTACATGTTATAAGCTACATAATCGTTGGGACAAAATTGTTTGAATCCTTATGAGAATATGGGTTCCTCAAACATTCAAAATTATTTATAAAATAATGTAGATATAAATAGGTACCAAATGACAAGGCAATTGTCAAATCCTCTGTCTATTATATGTATTGAAATGAAACCTTGCTCACGATAAAAGTTTCATTGCATGATCTACACAGTTAATGGCAATAAACCAGTATATTATAAGTTTATGTTTAGAGACCAAAACATAATACGAAAGAGATCAACTATTGTTTAAATCATGCACACATCCTAAAAGAAACTCTCTCCATCTCATTCAAGTTGATTGATCAACCAAAATGACTAATACCGTGTTTCTAGATGGGAACATGTTCACACAACCCATATACAATATGTATATAGTATCTTGGACTACAATAATCCATAATCCAACATATCATAACAGACGAAAAAATACATAATTCCCATATTTTGTTTCAATAATTTGAATATGGTTGTGAAACTGGTCAATGCCATACATGTACAATATCTTAGAGAGCAAGAAACAAAAGCACGTCACGAAACCCAAAACTTCGGCCACAGATAAGATAAAATTTACAGCAGCTGAGAAGCAGTACACAACTCCCAACATATTGATGAATAGAAACCCATGCACTTCTTTCAAAGGGTTGAACTTGATCATAGTGAACCTAGTGAGAGCGACTGCGAGAGCAATACTCAAATATTGTTCAATGCATAACTCATTATCACCCATTTCTTTCCACCTTCACACCTCCTATGTTGCTGCTTCTTCATAGCAATCTTCTTTTTCAACCTGCAATTTCCAATGGCCATAAATTAAGAAAACACTTGCATATCAACCTTACAATATTAAACACTTACAATTTAACCTTTATATTTAAACTGCCCTGGATTTTAAAATTCTCATGATGCAGGAAAAAACAATTGAAAGTTACACTAATTGGTCAACATATTCGAAACTTAAAATAAATACATGATATTACGATTCCAAGGAAACATTCTCGTATAATTAAACTCTGCAAATACACCGACTGCACCTTACCGGTGAATGTGAGGCCGAATTTTATCTCCTCACAATAAGTCTTGTCTTACTAGTGAATGCGAGGCCCACGTTTATCTCCCCACAATAGGTCTTGTCTAGAAGGATGACCATGTAGTGCATAGAGGGTACGTTTCCTTCCATGAATAATGCCTCCAATGGAACGCTATGCACCACAATAATGAATTATAAGAAATAAAATGAAGAAAAAATAACATTGTAAAAATATGGAAGAATGCAAGCTTTAAGAAAATGGCTGAGATTGCAATGATGGGGACTCATATGCACCTTTCTTCTCCAATGAAGCCATCCGCGTTTGCAAGTATCGTTGTCCATTGTTTTTAAGGTAAGGTCGGTAACCCCCTCGGATATAGTGAAAACAAATTGCTCTTTCCATATTGGATTGCTACCTCCACCTGCAATGCTCAGAGATCTTGATAGATAATTTTATATATATATTTTTTCAAACAAGATTTTTTTAAATCTCATCTTCCCACCAATTTTCCAGGGGACTCGGTCATGATCAAAACCTCACTTTAAAATCTACCTTAAAAGGATGTTTTCACATAGATTTAGATAGCCTAGTAAATTGAATTTTGTTATTATTTGAAAGGTATTTAAACCCTGAAGGCCTATAAACAAATTCAAGAATGTTAAGTCCTCCCACCATGTACTAATGGAAGACCAGGGATACTTTTGACACGTGCTAGTAGTAGATCAATTATGTTCTCAACAATAAATCTTATACATGTGCACACACTGCTCAAAACACATGAATGTGCACACCCACAGGATGCAATGCTGCTCTTCTATTGTTGAGTTCGGAATTGGATGATGAGTACGGATATGTTGTTGCTGATCTTTTAAACTGACCTCTTTTGTTGTTGATTTTTGTTCGCAGTGTTCTTCTCATTAGAAATACGGTGGAAGAAAAATTAGGCCTCAAATAAAGGAATGATGCGTCAACGATTTGCTCAAGCCAGCTAAAGGCCATTCATTGTAGGAATTTAAGATCCCATTTATGGAACATTTTGTATTTGGGATGTCATGTGATATTTTGTTTAATGCATGCATCCTCAAATCCATAGATAGCCATGCCTACTTCTCTTAATTCGCGAGCCTTCTTCAAATCCCTTCGCCTTCTTTGCTCTTTGGGAAAATATAGCACATTGGGATATTGCACGCTGGACTTCACAAAATCATCTTTCAAACCATATAACTCAATAAAATAACATTTTTTTCTTTTTTTTACAAAAACGGTTATAATTTGAATTAAAAAATAAAAAAACCAGTTGCAATAGCACAGGAATAAATTACAAAATCTGCCTCAAGGGCCTAAATTCTATCTTCTAGAGACTAGATCTAAATCGAGATCAAAGTAAGAATAAAGAAACTCAAATCAACTACAGAGTGACATATTGAATGTTCTGCACGTTCTTCATTATCAGAATGTGATTATTGTGATGCAGTAGCATCCAAAATCCTTTATATGCTTTATCAACAAATTGTTTAGCACTAATTTGTTCGTCATCTCCCCTCAAGACATTATGTGTCCAATGAAAGAGACTCAACATAATTGTCGATGCCGAATCCTTCCCATTCAACTTGTTTAGCGTAATTTGTATTCGCTACCATCATAATTTTTTTTAAACCTGCCAATTATTAACCAGTGCGTCATTCTGCCAATTAATGAAGGAGTAACCCAGCAGCTATAGTCTTCATCGTAAACAGGATGATTTCTCATCTTAATATCACAATTAACCTCTTGATTAGATTGTTTTTCTGTTCTACATAATTCAAATGCTCCCACTCCAGGGATGATTTTACGAACCCCCCCTAAATTTATATGTATAAAAAATGGGCAAATCCCCATGATACACAGAAAAGTGTGAAGGCTATTTTATCAATACTATAATATGTATATATAATTGTTTGGCAAATCTTTCACAGAATTATAAAATATTGTAAATTTTGGGCAAATCTTTCACAAAATTATAAAAACTTGTAAAAGTTTTGGCGAATCTTTCACAAAATTAGAAAATCTTATGAAATCTTGGCAAATCTTACACTAAACTATAAATCCGAGTGCACTTATGTTATGACACCACACATGCCAAACATATTCCTCTGTCGTTGTTTTGAACTGAAAAAAATATTAATTACGAGTGGGACTATGGAGTATGGAATGGATGTTGAAGGGTTGTTCACCTTGATTGGCTTCCCCTAGTAGTTCCATTGGAAATACAGGTAAGTTTGGTTTGATGAAGGCTTAGAGACTTGTGGAAAAAAAATATGGAGAATTAAAATCATTGCGGTGTTGTGGCGTAAAATTGAAATTCAATCGAGGTTGGTCTTTAGAAGACAACGCTTCACCAATCTCTTGAATTCTTGTTGTTACATGTCTTTTGACAAATTCTTGGTGTTTTGTTCTTTCTTATTTGTGGTTTCCTTAGTTCCTTCCATCCCTGGGTTTATTTCTTTATGTTCCATGTTCATCAATTGAGGCTCCGTGCTTAAATAATCTTTTAGGTTTGTGTCTCTAGATTGGTGGCTCAATATTTATCTCTACCTTTGGGGTGTGATATATTTGGTTCAATCTCTATCTCAATGTTCCCTTCCCTTTGCAGGGAAATGTTTTCATTGAGGTGTCTTCAAAGCTCCAGAGGTTTAGAACATGGATTTTTTTTTGTGTCATGGGAAATGTCAAATGGATAATCATGAAATTCAAAAGATTTTGCATGGGCATGAGGATTACATTACTGACAATAGGATTTCAATTTTTGCAGTGACAACTACAATTCATATAAATGAGCATCAATACAGCTCCACTCTGCAAAATATATAGAAATAAAATTTTATTGTCTGCTGACATATGCGGGAACTGAGGAAAAAGACGTCTAAAAGCTACTTTAACTCTATTGCAAGTAGGAGCGATGAATAATCAACAAATATAAGAAGGATATAATGTTGTTTTGAATTATGTGCCCCTTAACTTCCACATTTTTTCTTCTTAACATGTTTGTGACTTTGATGTATTTTACCGAGCTTATAAGAACTAGAATCAACATTTCTAGAAGAGAAAAAAGAGATTCATAATTATGTAATTGGAACTATTTAAACTCAAATGATGTTACATAAGCTCGTAATGTTGCATTGTTGAAACAACATTGATGGGGGGAACCAAAATCAACCTCAAAATTTGGGCGTTTTCTTATATAATTCAACATATGTCGCTTAACTAACTTGTAAAGTATCGCATTTTCTAGCATTGCAATTATAAGACAAACATCGAATGCACATCACTCAAGAGATGTTAAGTTAACTTTTAACATCCAACCAACATCACTTAAGTGACATTCTTAATGTACAACTTAATGTCTCTTAAGTGATGTTTGTTCAACATTTGTTTCATCGACTTAAGGTCCTTTAAGGGCTGCCAATTCCATTTTTCATTAGAGGATAAAAACTCTATGGAACATCAAAAATTAAATGTTAAAACATGTGGAATATTCAACGCATCTTTATAGATGTTCAATTGGCATTGGTCAATTTACTGGTTGACATTTACTTAATGCAAAAAAGCATCGAACTAGCATCAAATTTTCACCCCAAATGTTGTATTTTTTGATAAGTTTGCATTAAAATGAATTAGGCTCACTTGATTATAATACCAATGCTTGAATATCTAGAATTACCACATGGGACAAACTTGGATTTTGGGATTAAGGAACAATGTTTATGATTTGTAATAAGACTTTAATAGCTAAATGTCCATGCGAAGTGATAATGATCATTATTTGAGGCATAAATGATTTTATTTGAAAGATGTGTACATTGAAAGTAGAAAAATTCCATACATAGTGGAGTCCTAAAAGGATATTATGATATTCCACACATTTCCCCCAAACCTTTGGAGGACTAAGTTACGGGTGTGAGTGGCATGTGACTCATCTAGATCTAATATGCATACACCTATATTTCCTTGTACCTTGTGGGATATGATTGCTAGTATGTCATGATGCACATGTTTTCTATTACGAGGAAATGAATTATTAATGATGGGCTCAAAGCTATAAACATATATTTCACAATACAAACAAGGATCGAGGTAACATTCTAAGAAATGACAAAAGCAAAAAATAGCCAAATATAAATGATTGTGAAATATTTTAAAATTCTATAATTAAAAATAGAATAAAAGTCATCAAACAATATCCTTTTTGAAATAATATTTAAATTACAATTTAAATTTTAAAAAAATCACAAATCACCATAATCAAAATTCTATTCATTTTATAACTATAACAAAGAAAGTTTTGACCATTTTATTCCATCCAAAATCTTTTAAAAACTAGAAATAATATAAAAAAATCAATTAAAACTTTCCTATGATGTAACCTTTTAATTCCTTCGTAGTTTTCAAAATTAAGTACCAAAAAACATTTGGTCAAATGCTTAAGAAAAATCCCCTTGGTCTTAATCCTTACATGGTGAGTTCTCTAATCATATGTCATCGTTACAATATAATGTTCTGAACTTACCTTGTGATGGTTTAAACATAATTTGATGGTATGAAATCGTCACATTTGATGGCATGATCGAGTGGTTGGAAAGATTTGAGTGCAAAGACAATCACTTCGCATGGCTCAAACATAATTTGATTGTATGGTCATGTTTGAAAAGACTTGAGTGCAAAGTAAATGTTAAAATCACCAATACAATATATATGAAGTTTATATAATGGCACCATCGTTACCATATAATGACTCTAACTTACTATGTAATGACTCAAACGTAATTTGATTACTCATGTTAAAATCATCAATACATTTTATATAATGGCATTATAGTTATCATATAATGATTGAAATTTACTATATAACGAATCAAACATAATTTGATTGTACGATAGAGTGATTGGAAAAATTCTAGTGAAAAGTTAATTACCTTTTTTCTCAAATTACACATGTTAAAATTATTTATACATTTTATTTCAAACAAAGTTTTTTTGTTAATGTTCTACTAGCACAATCACTTAACTTATGGTTGGTGGATGATAGGTCAAAATTTAAGTGTCACGGACAAGTTATATGTTATTTGTTCTCCATGAGTACTTGTAATCACCCGTTATCACCCGCCTTTTTCTAGTTTAATGGGAACTGCCCGGTATCCATCCATCAAATAATAGTTATTCATGCATCAACTACTAGCTATTTCAAATGGGCAAGGCATGGCATGCGGAGTGGGAGGCGCAAATGCAGATGGGCAAGGCAGGGCAGGCGGAGTGGGAATCTTAAATGCAGATGGGCAAGGCAGGGCAGGCGGAATGGGAGGCTTAAATGCAGATGCAGACGCAGACCTACCTTTTTCCTTTTGAATGAAATATTCAAGGTGGAGATAGAATCCATGGCTTCCATCTTTTATTGTTATTGTATGTACACCCTCTTCCTTTCAAACAATAAAATGCAACTGGATGTATGTGGTGGATGTATTCGGAGGCATCCCCCTAGATTTATATTTAGATTTGTAGATGTTTAGGTTTTTTCATAGATTTACAAAGAAGAGATATTACTTGATAAGTGGTTTTGATTTATGTTGGACACTTTCTTTTTGGTAAATTTTTAATAGCCATAGATGACCTCCTTCACTGTTTCAATCATATTTTAAGTGAAGTGTTTGCCCCTGTAATGCTGCCTACGAACGGAAATGTCAAACTAGTTAGTTATTTTCAAGCTGTGAAGGCTTTTCTTTACCCTGGGAATTTTTTGTTATAAGAAGTCGTCATAGAAGGGAAAGCGTCCTCCAAGATGATTAGAGGACATCTCTCTTATTGGTAAGGCAGATCATTTTTGTGGAAGGATGGTTGATAGAAAAGGACAGAACAGTTCATAAGAACTGGGTGAGTGGATTTAACTGTTTGACATTAACATACATCTATCTCCATCCTGGATCTCACATTTATACACACTTTGATTTCCCCTTGTATAATAGTTATAGTTAATGCGTTGGTTAAAGACTTTTCATCCTATAATAGTTATAGTTAATGGGTGGGTTTGGATCTATTCATGCCCAAAGTGGATAGATTAATAGGCTATTTTCAGTTAGTTTTAAGGTTTGGATCTATTGTCAATTAATTCATATGGTTTTAAAGTAATATTTACTTTGCAGCCTTGCTTACTTTAGCAAATCAAATGTAGTGGGTTTATAATTAATTCATGTGGTTTTAAAGTAATATTTACTTTGCAGCCTTGCTTAATGTAGCAATAAAATGTAGTGGGTTTATATGGATCTATTCTAACAATTTAATTTGTCTTTTTTAGAAAAGATAACGTTGGTTCAAGGATTTAATTCAAGTGGTTTTAAATCAACATTTATGTTACTTGGGTCTACATTTTCCATATTTCATAATGAATGTCTTTGTATGTAATAATTCACATCCTCCCTGTTAGCAAGATTTTTGTTGTCTGATTTCCATGGCTTCAATCCATGGAAACCTTGAGTTGCAGGACTGTATAGGTGTTGTGTCGTCTTTTTTGGAAATAGGATGCTATAATCTCCTATTATACTCTTCTTTCTGGAATAAACAGTGGTCTTAATGTTTGGATCTATTAAGGCCTAAGAGGATAAAACCAAAAAGTACATGGATGATATATTTTAACAATTTAATTTTCATCTTCTATTAATTTGAAACATAATTTCATATAGTTTTAAATTAACATTTACATTGTTTACATTTAATGTAATGGGTTTATGCTTTCCATAGGTTGTGTTGGGAATGTTTTTTTAGCTCATGGAAAGTTGGGAATGGTTGGGAACGCTTGTTGCATCATATTCTCTTCTTTCCTACTAAATAGTTCACAAATTTAAATTTATGGTTGGTTGAGAAGCATAGGTTGATTTGCATTTTTTTGTTATTGTTTTATTTTGTTTTTGTTTCTAATAATTTTAAGCATTTTTTTGAACTTTCCCAAGTATGATGATGTCGGGATGGTTCTTGTTTAATGGAGCACTGACATTGTGTGAAGTGGATTGAAGAAGATGAGATGAGCTCTTGGTTGTGTTATTTGAGATGGTGTGAACAAAAGATGAGTTGTTAGTGGGATGTTTGATATTGAAATCAAATCGTCCTATTAACTAAAGCAAGATGAGGATGAAGTAGAGTACATATGATTCATTTTCGTGCATGTATAGTTTCCTTTTATTGCAATTTTGTTTAATGTTTTCTTTATAATTGCAGTCACCATGAACACACCATAAATGACCAGATCAGTAAAAAAGGTGCATAACGAAAACGATAGTATTATGGAAGGGTAAATCAATAAGTTTTTTTTACGCATGGAAAAATTTGCAATCATCAATTGTTTTTAATAACAAATATAGCTGTAGGCAAAACCACCTTTGTTCTTTTAGATGTAACAAGTATAATGATACCTCTTATCCCAAGTTGGTCGCTTCTTGGTAAAGTGAAAGAAAAGCTTAAAAATGTAATACAAGGAAACAATTATTCAAATTCCATGATTTCCGAAAATCTAAACAACAAATTTATGTTTATTCCACTAATACAGTTTCTAATAATGTCAACCACATCTACCGTTTAAGTTATAATTAAAATCTATTAAATTTTAAAATGTTGCAACTTTTGAAGTTTTGATAGAGCTTAGAATGGTAAACCTTAGAATGAAATTTCAGTTGTATTTAAATGTATGTTTCAAATTTAAAATTTTCACCATTTCAATTCAAATATTTCAAATTTATACAAATCAATAAATATCAAATTTAAAACGTTGACAAATTTATCATTTCAATTCAAAAAGATAATTAAGATTTTATGCTTTTACCAATGCACCATTTCTTCATTATGTTATATTCTAGAAACTAAATGAGATTTATACATTTTTTTATATGTAATTCAAATTATATAAATATCTAACTATTGAATTAGTTAAATTGCCATATTTTCATTTCATTATTGTAGGTATTGTATATCAAAATAAAATAAAATAAAAATAGTGATATATATATATATATATATATATATATATATATATATATATATATATATATAGGATGAGATTCAATTTGATTTTATGCATTTGAAATTATTATGTTTACCACTTGTGTCAAAGTAAAATCAAAACATAGTAAAAAAATTATATTTTAAAATAAGATTTGAAAGTAATTTAATTTCAAGTTTGTAATTTGTATGTCGTATACTTGCAAATTAATTTATTTTTATTTCAAAATAAAATTATATAAATTAGTTGACTCTATTTCAAATAAACAAAATTTAAAATGTTTAAAAATAAGATTTATGTATGTTATTAATTTATTTTATTTCAAAAATAATTATTACATTATTTAAATTGGTTTTCTATATGGTTTCATTTCAAAATGAATTATCATATGGTTTTGTTTTCAATTAAATTGCGTAATTTATGGTTTTTAATCAAAATATTATTTTTATATACATTTCTAATTGAATAAGTACATTGTACACTTCATAATTTGTCCATTTCAGAATAAGTACATAAATAAAAATATTAGATCTTAAATTTAGAAAACTATGTTTTATAATGGGATTCAATTTTATTTAAATAATTAATTAAATTATCAAATTTGCAACTATGAAAAAAATGAAATTTAAAATACTTAAAGTATTATTATTGTCATTTCAATTTTAAAATTTTATTTCAAATTAAATGTTATGTTAACATTTTAAATTAACACTTTAAAATAAAATAACATGCTTTAATCATTTCAATTTAAAGTAAAATGAAAAATATTTAAGATAGTTATTTTTATTGTTATTTTAATTATAAAACGTTATTTCAAGTATGATGTAATGTTGTCATCAAAATACGTATAGTCAACCAAAGTCAACCATAGTTCACATGGTTAATCATCCATAGTCAACCATATTAAACCATAGCTATGTTCTGTCCATAGTGAACCACTGTAAAACATCGTTCAAACATGACCAACCAAACTCAATCAAAGTCTACCATGGTCAAACATAGTTAACATCATAATTAACTATAGCAAATCATAGTTAACCATAATCAAACATTATCAACCATGGTCGAATGTGGTGAACAATAATCAAACACGGTTAAGCATTATCAACCATAAATCCATGGTTAGCCATATTCAATCTGCATATTAAAACAATGGTCAACCATAATCAACTATGGTTAGCAACAGTTATTTGAATGTCAATCATAATCAAGTACAGTCAAAGAAAGCCAAACATAGTAAACCAAAGTTAAATGTACCAAAGTTCACCAAAATTGAACATGGTCAATCCTCGTCAATAATAGATAAACATAGTCCAACATGGGAAACCTTAGCTAAACATGGACAACCATGGCCAATCAAAGTCAACAATAATCAACCATGGTCAACCATTATTAAGCATGGTAAACCATAGTCAACTATAGTAAAAAATGGTTAATTGTATAGCAAATCATGTACTAAGCATGGTCAAGCAAGTTCAATTGAATTTCAACTATAGTCTAGCATTGTTCACTACAATTAACCATCGTTGGTCATTGTTAACCGTGGTTATCCACAATCAACCACGTTGAACCAAATCAACCATAGTCAAACATATTCAAGCAACGTTGACCAAAACCAAAGATGGTAAACCGTGGTTGATTGAAGCCAATCATAATCAACCATGGCTAGCCAAATTAAACATAATCAAACATGGTTAGGCATAATAGACAATAGTCAAACCTAGTGAACCATGGAATTATAAGTGGTTGATATACGTCGGTCGATGCCATTAGTTAAAAATTTTGAAAATTACATTGTTCTCTCAAGCCCATTTCAAAGTACCACTTCCATTTCGCTCACAAGATCAAAGGAATAAGATCCATTTCCCTCCTTCACATTCTCAGAATAAACAACCATTAAGCAGACGCCATGGAAAACATTGGAGCGGGTTTAAATTGTGGTATATTAGTTATAAATGAAATTTTTTTTGATAATGTTTGGGTCCCATAGGGGTGAGCTTGACCCCCTCGGAGCTCTTAACTCCCTCCCTCGCTCGGATTGGGCCATCGCCATGGATGTCAGACCTCACCTCTGCCACCTGATCTACCCTGGATCCCCACCCGACTCCCCAAGACATTCTCGGCGGCATCCTCTGTCAGTCCCCACCTGTCTCGCATGCGAGACTTCAATGCTGGTAGGTGCCTGGGGATTCAACCCCTACTTCTTCGACTCGTGTGGCGAACCAGACCTCATTATTCACCTTCAACTTCACCACCTTTGCTGCTCTGCGTCTGTTTGTTTTAGTATGGCCTATGGTGATGGGAATTTTTGCCTTCCGGCTCTACAATGCAAGCGTTGCAAGGCCTGCATTCAACTCAACTCTGGGGAGAATGGGCTGAAACGATACCTCTCAGCTCTCGAGGTGGTGTAGGTCCATGACAACTATGGCAAGGAGGCTCACAGGACAAGCAGCAATCCGGACAAGCAAGTTAGGCGTGGATGCCCTAGAAATGTGGATACAAGAAGGAATTGGACACCGATGGATGGAGGATAGGGTCAGAACTTTAAAACGGCTCCAAACATCGTTCATTTTGGCACAGAGCAGGACCACAGCAGGAATTGGAGACTTGTGGATGCAGGTGCTTGTCTTGTTCAAAGTGGTGCCCTGCAACAATTTCGTGGTAGCCCTGGGGACTTAAACATTGGAAATTTATGGAATCAGAATGGTGAAGTCGGGAGAGTAGTGAATCTAGACTCTCCTCAGGAACCTGATAGCCCTTCACCTGGTGTGCTCTCCCATCTGCAGGACATCGAATCTCAGGTGAATTGGCTGAGAGGGGAATTTGGGGATATGAAGAAGTCAATCTCCCACTTGGCCACCTTCGTTCAAATTTCAAACTCTGATATCAGGAACAACTGCTCCAAGATGAAGGATTACTATGAAGGTCTGGTTGGCAAGGTAGAAGCTGTGCACAGCTGCTTAAGGATAGTAGAAGCGAAGGTTGATTGCGTCAGGACCAGTAAAAGCAACAACCCTGCGGCAATTCTGGGCATGGACACTGAGGATGCAGTAGAAGGAAGCAAGCTCAAGGCTCATCAGATGAACAATAAGTGATCTCAATTATGATGTTTATCTTAAAATTTTCAGCATTAGAACTCTCTGTTTATTTTCCAAGTTAGGAAGTATTTTCTTATGTAATTTCAGCTATGTATGAACTTAAAGACTGGTTATGAGGTGCTTCCAGCCCTCCTTTTGTTGGGTACAGTCTCCCCAATCTTTTTGTAAGAACCTCTATTTTAATATATAATGCTCATCAGCCGTTTCTGTAAAAAAAAACATTTGAAATTAACACTTTAAAATAAAATAACATGCTTTAATCATTTCAATTTAAAGTAAAATGAAAAATATTTAAGATAGTTATTTTTATTGTTATTTTAATTATAAAACATTATTTCAAGTATGATATAATGTTGTCATCAAAATAAGTATAGTCAACCAAAGTCAACCATAGTTCACATGGTTAATCATCCATAGTCAACCATATTAAATCATAGCTATGGTCTGTCCATAGTGAACCACTGTAAAACATCGTTCAAACATGACCAACCAAACTCAATCAAAGTCTGCCATGGTCAAACATAGTTAACATCATAATTAACTATAGCAAATCATAGTTAACCATAATCAAACATCATCAACCATGGTAGAATGTGGTAAACAATAATCAAACACGATTAAGCATTATCAACCATAAATCCATGGTTAGCCATATTCAATTTGCATATTAAAAAAATGGTCAACCATAATCAACTATGGTTAGCAACAGTTATTTGAATGTCAATCATAATCAAGTACAATCAAGGAAAGCCAAACATAGTAAACCAAATTTAAACGTACCAAAGTTCACCAAAATTGAACATGGTCAATCCTCGTCAATAATAGATAAACATAGTCCAACATGGGAAACCTTAGCTAAACATGGACAACCATGGCCAATCAAAGTCAACAATAATCAACCATGGTCGACCATTATTAAGCATGGTAAACCATAGTCAACTATAGTAAAAAAATGGTTAATTGTATAGCAAATCATGTACTAAGCATGGTCAAGCAAGTTCAATTGAATTTCAACTATAGTCTAGCATTGTTCACTACAATTAACCATCGTTGGTCATTGTTAATCGTGGTTATCCACAATCAACCACATTGAACCAAATCAACCATAGTCAAACATATTCAAGCAATGTTGACCAAAACCAAAGATGGTAAACCGTGGTTGATTGAAGCCAATCATAATCAACCATGGCCAGCCAAATTAAACATAATCAAACATGGTTAGGCATAATAGACAATAGTCAAACCTAGTGAACCATGGAATTATAAGTGGTTGATATACGTCGGTCGATGCCATTAGTTAAAAAATTTGAAAATTACATTGTTCTCTCAAGCCCATTTCAAAGTACCACTTCCATTTCGCTCACAAGCTCAAAGGAATAAGATCCATTTCCCTCCTTCACATTCTCAGAATAAACAACCATTAAGCAGACGCCATGGAAAACATTGGAGCGGGTTTAAATTGTGGTATATTAGTTAAAAATGAAATTTTTTTTGATAATGTTTGGGTCCCATAGGGGTGAGCTTGACCCCCTCAGAGATCTTAACTCCCTCCCTTGCTCAGATTGGGCCACCGCCATGGATGTCAGACCTCATCTCTGCCACCTGATCTACCCTGCATCCACACCCGACTCCCCAAGACATTCTCGGTGGCGTCCTCTGTCAGTCCCCACCTGTCTCGCATGCGAGACTTCAATGTTGGTAGGTGCCTGGGGATTCAACCCCTACTTCTTCGACTCGGGTGGCGAACCAGACCTCATTATTCACCTTCAACTTCACCACCTCTGCTGCTCTACATCTATTTGTTTTAGTATGGCCTGTGGTGATGGGAATTTTTGGCTTCCGGCTCTACAATGCAAGTGCTGCAAGGCCTGCATTCAACTCAACTCTGGGGAGAATAGGATGAAACGATACCTCTCAGCTTTGGAGGTGGTGTAGGGCCATGAAAACTATGTCAAGGAGGCTCACAGGACAAGCAGCAATCTGGCCAAGCAAGTTAGGCATGGACGCCCTAGAAATGTGGATACAAGAAGGAATTGGACGCCGATGGATGGAGGATAGGGTCAGAACTTTAAACCGGCTCCAAACATCGTTCATTTTGGCACAGAGCAGGACCACAGTAGGAATTGGAGACTTTTGGATGCAGGTGCTCGTCTTGTTCAAAGTGGTGCCCTGCAACAATTTCGTGGTAGCCCTGGCGACTTAAACATTGGAAATTTCTGGAATCAGAATGGTGAAGTCGGGGGAGTAGTGAATCTGGACTCTCCTCAGGAACCTGATAGCCCTTCACCTGGTGTGCTCTCCCATCTACAGGACATCGAATCTCAGGTGAATTAGCTGAGAAGGGAATTTGGGGATATGAAGAAGTCAATCTCCCACTTGGCCACTTTCGTTCAAATTTCAAACTCTGATATCAGGAACAACTGCTCCAAGATGAAGGATTACTATGAAGGTTTGGTTGGCAAGGTAGAAGCTGTGCACAGCTGCTTAAGGATAGTAGAAGCGAAGGTTGATTGCGTCAGGACCAGTAAAAGAAACAACCCTGCAGCAATTCTGGGCATGGAAACTGAGGATGCGGGAGAAGGAAGCAAGCTCAAGGCTCGTCAGATGAACAATAAGTGATCTCAATTATGATGTTTATCTTAAAATTTTCGGCATTAGAACTGTCTGTTTATTTTCCAAGTTAGGAAGTATTTTCTTATGTAATTTCAGCTATGTATGAACTTAAAGACTGGTTATGAGGTGCTTCCAGCCCTCCTTTTGTTGGGTACAGTCTCCCCAATCTTTTTGTAAGAACCTCTATTTTAATATATAATTCTCATCAGCCGTTTCTGTAAAAAAAAAAACATTTTAAATTAACACTTTAAAATAAAATAACATGCTTTAATCATTTCAATTTAAAGTAAAATGAAAAATATTTAAGATAGTTATTTTTATTGTTATTTTAATTATAAAACGTTATTTCAAGTATGATATAATGTTGTCATCAAAATAAGTATAGTCAACCAAAGTCAACCATAGTTCACATGGTTAATCATCCATAGTCAACCATATTAAATCATAGCTATGGTCTTTTCATAGTGAACCACTGTAAAACATCGTTCAAACATGACCAACCAAACTCAATCAAAGTATGCCATGGTCAAACATAGTTAACATCATAATTAACTATAGCAAATCATAGTTAACCATAATCAAACATCATCAACCATGGTCGAATGTGGTGAACAATAATCAAACACGATTAAGCATTATCAACCATAAATCCATGGTTAGCCATATTGAATCTGCATATTAAAACAATGGTCAACCATAATCAACTATGGTTAGCAACAGTTATTTGAATGTCAATCATAATCAAGTACAATCAAGGAAAGCCAAACATAGTAAACCAAAGTTAAACGTACCAAAGTTCACCAAAATTGAACATGGTCAATCCTCGTCAATAATAGATAAACATAGTCCAACATGGGAAACCTTAGCTAAACATGGACAACCATGGCCAATCAAAGTCAACAATAATCAACCATGGTCGACCATTATTAAGCATGGTAAACCATAGTCAACTATAGTAAAAAAATGGTTAATTGTATAGCAAATCATGTACTAAGCATGGTCAAGCAAGTTCAATTGAATTTCAACTATAGTCTAGCATTGTTCACTACAATTAACCATCGTTGGTCATTGTTAACCGTGGTTATCCACAATCAACCACGTTTAACCAAATCAACCATAGTCAAACATATTCAAGCAACGTTAAACAAAACCAAAGATGGTAAACCGTGGTTGATTGAAGCCAATCATAATCAACCATGACCAGCCAAATTAAACATAATCAAACATGGTTAGGCATAATAGACAATAGTCAAACCTAGTGAACCATGGAATTATAAGTGGTTGATATACGTCGGTCGATACCATTAGTTAAAATTTTTGAAAATTACATTGTTCCACATATGCCAACCATACTAAATATGTAGTTGGTTATAAATAAGAAATATTGAAATATATGGATTTTTTAAATAAAAATTAACATGTAGCGCTTCTCACTTACAATGTTTTTATTAAACTCTCAAAAGTCGAACATGAATCCATAGCCTTCATACGAAGATCTTATCAGTTACCTCCCACACTACCAATCCTCTTCGACATCATTTTTTTCCTTTTTCGATATTTTTTTTGTCCATCTGTCTGGTTTCTCTAAGGATTCTTTCTTTCTTGTTTATTTCATATGGCCTTTCACAAGCATATTCAACATCGGTGCGAATAGTTGCAGATTTGTCCTTGACTTAGCCTAACTCAATCAATGATTCGTATTCAGTGTTGAAGAAAATTATTAGGGCGATTGTTGGAACTAAACTTGACTAGATTTATACTTTGACACTGACTAATTCCATGTTTCATACAAATGAAGTATCCTAACACGGAACAGACCCAAATCCCACCATAGCTAACAACCACATGGTTTGAAAATGACCAGAAGAAATCTGATTTGAGCCATGAATACCCATCTCTTCAACATCAATACATTCAGCACTCTTTAAACAACTAAAGTGTGGGAGAGGTACAAGAGGGCGGGGAGGATTTATGGCGTTCCCCTTGAACCACTCCAAAGGACATTTTTCATATCTACGATAATCCATATCATGCAAACACTTTTGTTGCTCTATGCTTAGGGGACCAATAATAATTTCGGACTACCCCCATTTTTTTATTAAGACCTCATTTTCAAATAAACTTCAACATTTCTTAAGATGAAATGGATAATCATCATTAACACCATTGTTATTATCAATAGCTTTTTAGAAAAAGTGAAGTATCTATTTAAAACATAATTTTACATTCTTAATAAATTTGTTAAATCGTGATTCTAGATATGAAGACATATTTACATTTTAATTTTGTATTTTATAAATTTTAAAAAGACCAAGAAAAATTAATTTCAAAACCATTAATTTATAATTATACATCTATCATGTAGAGAAAAATCACCATAAAGAATAAGTAAATAATTTTAAAAATAAAATAAAGATTCTATTGATAAAAATAAAATAAAATAAAAACAATAAAAAGAGTTAAAAATATATTTAATAAAGAAACATATCAATCAAAATATAAAAGTAAAAATGAAATAGAAATAAATAAATACATTTAACAAGTGGAATTTGAAAAACAATGAAATGAAATTAACTCATAAATGATACCCAACAAAAATTTCTTGCAATAATAATAAAAACAATTTTGAAAAAAAAGTACACAATTGGCGTAGCTCAAGGTTATAACATATATTTCATTAAACTTGGAAAAAATGTATTACAGGGACTTCATCCACATTGAGTTTTCTGTAAATCTCTAAATATATATTCTATTAAATCTAGAAAAATCAACTCAAAGAACTATTCCATACAATTTGGAAGAGTTAATCTAGTGAATTATTTTCTCAATTAATGTTTTTTAATTAGTTCAAGTAAAGCTTTAGTATCCATGTATTCAAAAGGAAATATTAAATCTCAATTAGAACTAGATGGGTAGGACATAAATAATGATGAATCTATGAATATCACTAATTTTCTAAATGTTAAGATCTTTGAGACATTGAAATATATTATATAGGAATAATCCAATGAAGTTGCACACATAATTACATATTATAATACTGCAAAACGTTCTTTATCTATATTTGAGGTGATGGAAGTAGTAGAAAGATTTATACAATCAAATTATGTTATATACAAAAATAAGATAGCACAAATGGAAGGTAAAACATGAGGACTTCATCAACAATAATTTATTTGTAAATCACCATATCAAGTTAAGATAAAATAACATAAAAATACTTTTAGTAATGTCTTGAAACCAACCAGTGACCATGAACATGTAAAACATGGGACTGCTAAGTACAATAGTATTAATACACAATAGGAGTGTGAAAGCAGCTATTATAAGAAATCAATCGAAGCTAAAGTCATATTAGTAATAATGATTGATAACCAAGTATGATATTATAGTTGTAGATGATAGACCAAACTGAACGTTTGAATCTGATGCATAACGACTTCAAGTTCCCCCTTTCCAGCAACCTCAATGTGTGGTGTTGATGATCAAACAGTGGTGTTGTGAGGATCTCATAAGTGGATGGAGGGTGCCTCATTTGCATTGTCTAAATTGAAAAAAGCCTACTAAAAGCTTAGTAATATGTTTTTTGTGTTAAATTTCCTACCTCATAGTGCCTTAAATAGGAAGCACAAGGGAGGAAGTGATCATTTCAATAGTGGTGGAGGTGGTCTAAGAAAGAAATATATGAGCCTATCTCTTAAATCTCTCGTGTATATTAATGCTAGGCATTGTTACTTTAGGTATTTAAAGAAGGTTGGGTTCCATTAATCTATCTCCACTCAAGCCAAGTTCATCAACTAAGAGTGTTCAAATGAAGATTCAAGTCAATCCATTATGATGGGCAATGTCACAAACTGAAATAAACAAGTGGTTTCTAAGAGCCAACTAACACGGACAAGTGAACATTGGAGGCAACTAGGTCTTCAAAGAGCGGTACATAAGGAAGCATGGGACTATCAATATCTCATTGTCAACATTGTTGATTTTGCAAAACTAATAACTTGATGTAATAGTTCCAACCAACCATAGGAAAAAAAACATGTTTGAGCATTACTTTCACCAATAGGAGAAAATGATTATGATTTTTAAATGTATTGGATAAAAGATAGATGTTGAAACACATTTTTCATGAACTTTAGTCGAACTTTGTATATGTCCCCATGTTCTTTGATTATTAATGATTTAAAGTAACTACAAATAAGCTATCAATTAAGATATTGATATTCAAGATTAAGTGTGTATTAAAAGTCATTCATCTATGACGTGATTCTCCCATCTCATGACTAATCCAGGGAACTATTTACTCAATTAGAAATTTTGTATTACTTCTAGTAGAACTTTAGTATTCAACCATTCAAAAGAAAATATTGTCTCAATTAGAATTAGATGGGTAGGCCATAAATAATTATGCGTGTATGAATATCCTTAATTTGTTAAATGTTAAGAATGGTGAGATAATGAGATATATTATATAGAAATAATCCAATGAAACTGCAAACATATTAATTTCATGCTATGTTGCAAGCGGTTCTCTATCTAATATATTCAAGGCAAGCAAGAGTTTGAAGTCATTCATCCATGACCCATCTCCCAAATTTAGAATGAATAATCGACTTAACACTCATTATCAAGAAATTCTAAGATTTTTTTAGAAAAAAAACGCATCTTACTAGTTTATATGTAGTTTTACTTCAAAATTTATGTATCACATTTATTATCTCATATTCATGCATATAATTAATTAAAAGTCAATAAAATAACTCCGTTCCTTGTTGGCATATATGGGATGATTTCAATTTATTTAAAAGTACAACTTTAGAAAAAGTTATCATTGGACAATGAAATCAAATGCCTTATAGTTCAGAAAGTTCAAAAAGTTCAAAAACATAATCCATCTATGGCACATCTCGAATGAATCTAAATAGTCCACTTAAAACTCATTATGAATTAAATTATGTTTTAGAAATGCAATTTTATTTACAACAGAATTTTATTTCAAAATTAAATTTCACATTTATAGATTCATCTTTAAAGCATATTATAGGCAATTAAGTGATTGTGCCTTATTGGTTTCCAATATGACATGATTGCAATTACAAATAGTAATTGATTTAAGTATACAAATTTATGTAAAGTTTTGGATTGAGAAATCAAATATCTTAAGTAGTTCAAAAAGTTAAATTGAATCACCTTGACCCATTTCCCATTAATTTAGCATGAATAGTCCACTTATCATTTATTTTCAAGTAGACGATTCTAATTTTTTAGTAAGAATTGCATCATTATTTCAAAATATAAATTTCTTTTTTATACACAAGTATTAATGCATATAAGTAAATAAAAATCAACAAATAACTTTGTGCCTCGATGGCTTGAATGAGATTATTTTAATTACAAATCATTCATTTAGCAATACAATTTTTTTTAAAGTATACAAAAGAAAAAAAATTGTGCAATGCAACAAAGTCAATGCAAAAGCAATATTAAACAATAATAAAAATGTATATTAATATAACTATCAATTCCAATATATTTCAAAGAAATATAAAATAGTACAAATTGATTCACCAAAAAGTATGTCCAAGTCATATTGAAAATTTGAAATATACTTGGGATCAAATTTCTGAAGAAAAAAAACAACTTCATCTACTAAAATGAAGTTGATGTTCTATTGAACATACTAATGTACTCACGTTTCTCTTCAATACACTGAAGTGTCTTAAGAAAGGGGAATAAAACTTGCATAAGACAAGTATCTTGCTCTTCTCCTATATAGGCCTTTATCAAGATATGTTTTGACCAATATCCAACAAATTGAGAAGTGGGATTTGATGTATCTATTAACAATACATTTGATTCTCTGTATTAATCTCCATACTGGGACCACACATCGCTCAACATTTTCTCATAAATGTGTATTGTACTCTCTGCTTTGAATTTTGTTTGCAAACGACAACGGGAGCTATCCCATGTGAATCCAAAGTCCCTTATATCAATATTTGATTTTTCATGTGTCAGATGTACTTGTCAATGACATTTAATGTCCATATTGCAACATCATAATTTGGTTTTCTTTGAATATGACAATTTGGTTCATCTCTAGTGTATGATGATAAGAACCCTCCTTCCATTTCAAAGATCAACGACACCTTTCGATTGATATTAATTCCCATCTACACCGCAACCACATATATGACATTAACATAGCTCCAATTCATTAATTAAGAACATCAAAACATAATATTTAAAAACATTTTAAAAAATCATGTAATTCCTATTTATTATCATTTTTTCCATTTGTATACAAATGGAACTCTATAAGGAGTGAACAAATTAATGATATGTTAACAAATACACCAATCTAATACTTTTATTTTTATTTTTATTGAATAAGTCTTACATGCATACATTGAACCACCATTCAAATCATTTATTTTATTTTTATAATAATTAGTGAAACTACAATTGGAAAATATAATTATAGGATCTACCTTCACTCCACGTTGCAGAGGATCTACCTTATCTCCTATAGAAAATGCAGAAGAGACATTTGTACATGTACACCAAATTAAAGAAACTTAGCATTTGCTTTAAAACAAAAAATCAATGTACTATCAATAACACTTAACACATACTTCAATATTTGAATTTACCTTTGGTATGACTCAAATCCATGATCTTGCATGGATGTATGCCCCCTTCATCAACATATTCCACAATCAAATGTGTTTCAATGGCATCAATTATCAAAATTATAACATATCCTACATTAAGCCTTTCTACCATAATAAGTTTTAGTCTCTGTAGTTTCAGCCCTTCCTAGCCCAATAACTTGACCATTAATTAGGTCAACATAGTCCCCTCTTGCCAAAATTATATTTTCCATTTTAACTCCTTTCAATTTCTGTAACACAATTGAATTGTAGTTTGCACTTAAGCTTAAATCATGTAAAGTGTGCTCTTATATTTTAGCAAAAATCCAACCTTCAAAAAAGTAATATAGTTGCAATAATTCAAAACAATATGGCAGCCATTTTATACGCAATGAAACATTGTTCCCCACCATTTTATGCCCACTACCAAAAGGGAATTTACATATAAATTACACTAAAATATATATATGAAGAGCTTACAATTAGAAATCCAAATAATATTAGTGAATGACAGCTATCAACTTAGATAAAAGCACCAAGTTCCTATTTAACTTTGGACATGGCACTTATATTATTGATGTATGTGTATGAATCGTGCTTGTAAGAAATTTGCAGAAGTTGGAGAACCACAACAAAATCCTTTGTAAAATCTAAGAAAGTCCAAGATGGATGTTACATTAAATGTAAAAAATGTCCCATGCAAAGGATCAATTATATTTATAACTCGCTTTGTGAAGATACACTTTTAGATTGATTCTTTTGATACCATTGATGAATGGGAATTGGTAATGGCATGTAGAACCCAAGTTTCTGGTTGATTGGTTTGCTAGTACTACAAAGAACACAATCTCTTATGAAATTAACGAAACCTTCTTGCATATTTGGCCAATCAACAATTATCTATAGATTCTCCATAGTATTTCTCACTTTTGAATTTCCAACAATTTTGGAAGTGTGAACTTCTTTGATAAACTAAATCCTTCTCTCATGTGGTATGCACAACTTGTCTAATTTGTCAAGTTGTCCACCTTGAAGATGGTATTCCTCTTTCGAATAAACAACTTCTCCCCACATCAATTCATAAAACACATCTTCAAAGCATGCATCCTTTAGATATTACTTTCCCAAAACTTCATGTTTGTGGGGTACAATATTCATTATCGTCCCTACAACTACAGTTTGTTGTGGGGGTGATCTAGATAACAAATATGTCACTTTGTTTGTAATTCATTTATTGTACTTGATTACTAGATGGAACTGTTGTATAAATCTAATCCACATAGAATTCCTTGCATACTATAGTTTAAGTACATCTCTACAAATACTAAAGTGTTTGGTGTTCAGTGTGGATCACAACCTCCTTCCCCAAAGAGAGTCATAAAACACATCTTAAAAGCATGCATCCTTTAGATATTACTTTGCCAGAACTTCATGGTTGTGGGGTACAATATTCATTATCATCCCTACAACTACAGTTTGTTGTGGGGGTGATCTAGATAAAAAAATATGTCACTTTGTTTGTAATTCATTTTTTGTACTTGATTACTAGATGGAACTGTTGTATAAATCTAATCCACATAGAATTCCTTGCATATTATAGTTTTAGTACATCTCTACAAATACTAAAGTGGTTGGTGTTCAGTGTGTATCACAACCTCCTTCCCCAAAGAGAGTGTTCATGTTTATTCATCGCTTGTACCCCCTCACTGGACTCCCATCCATTGTTAGTCCTCAATATCTTAACCATTGGTTGGCTAAATCTTCTTACTTGTTGAGTTTCTTCAACTCGTGTAATCTTCCTCCATTTCTTCCCTCATCGATGACCTCCCTCTGCAATTGCTCACTCTTCTCCTTAACTACACACATACAATTAAGCCAACATCTGTCTATGATCTTTGCCTTTCTTAGAGCATGTTCAACCCTCTCGCTATTTCTTGCTTCCCCCATGATATTGTCTCTTCTATGCACTCGACATTGTCAAAACCACTCCAACCACCCCCATGGTGCAAGGTTTTGACGTTTCCATACTAATGGGTTTAGAAGGTAACATACATCACTAGTATTTTGATCCATGTTGAGATTTTTGTCACCAATCTTATCCTTACGCCCCACTTCAACTCTTCCTCCACCTTTTAATATCATTAGAATTCTTCTACAACAAACTCCTCTACCATTGTTCTCACCCAATAATCCATTGCTTGGGTTATCAGGCGATCTACTTTCCAAAGCATAATTAGGTTCTAAATATTCCACTCTACTATCTTCTCCATCTTCTAAATGTATTCCAGCGCCTCTTCACTCGGTTGTAACCATTGATAGAGACTCATTGGGATGTCCACTTAAAAGATCTTATACTCATCTCTAGTAGCATTGCCATACAAAACTATCTATCTACAGTATTAAATATCCTACCCTCACAACTCATCCTCCTATTTAATGAAAACTCTAAAATGTGTTTCAAACCACTCAACTAACCATGATTTAAAAAACCCATGTCTCATCTTGTGACAACTCCTCCCTAATTAAAGTCAAAGCCAAGGAAAGGTGGAAAAATGATGCTAAAAAACATTATCACCCATCTACCTAGTGATGGTGTATGGTTCATAGCGAGTGGTTTGATCAACCTATTGGGTCTTGTAAGTTGTTTTTTTGCAAGTGAAATAACACCTTGGTACCAACCTTGTGATGTTGAACCTGATAGTGATCATGTCATTTATTGTGCTTGCCACAACTTCGATATAGGATGTCATCTACCAGTCATTAAATGTGCTAAATTCATTTAAAAACCAATTTGTTTGTTTGCTTCTCTATGAGCATGGGAAGATACTTGTGTTGATGTAATGGTAAAATCTACATCAACTAGGGCCAATCATTAGAACCCTAATCACACCTAGAAGGGGATATGCCTAAGAGGTTTATGAAGATTTCTATTATAGCTATGTGAAACCTAAATCGCACTATCATCCTATGTAAATGAATATTTTGAGTTTTACATTGTCAGGATATGTACGATCATCCTGAAGACTACCTTGGCATGTACCACATTGCTCTATCATGTCCATCATGGAACAAAGGCAAGGCCAAAAGATAGTCAAGAACCTATTGTGCCTATCATGTACTATGGTCTTTGGTAATTCAAAGTCAACCCACACATTCTTCATGAAGAGCTTAGAAATACCTTCTATTGTAATGCTCTTCTTAAAGGGGTGCCAAAATTACCATCTTGGATAACTTATAAAAAACAACAAACACACACTCATGACCATGCTTGGTTGAGAACAAACTAGTCACGAAGTCCATGGAGATTAGCTAAAAAGGTTTATCAATAGCAGGAAATGAGTGAACATCATTTTCTTCTTAATCATTGGCTTGGAAATGGCATAGATCATCCATTATATGATGTATGCATTAATCTCCATGGAGCTTGGGCTAATAGAAGTACTTTGGTAGGTCTAGAAATGTTTGAAAATTCCTTGCCACCGGACTATAATGTCCCTCCTAAATCACCTTCTCATGTTCCATTTAAGGAATACAAAGATGGTCTAGATGGCATGGAATTACATCCTATAGGTGAAATTGAGAAAATGTTTTCTTACAACCATTTCTTTATATGTATGAACAAAGTGACAATCAATGCCATACAATGGGGTCCAATCTAAAGTATCATGTCCACAAGAGTTTAGCAATTGGTCAATTCAATAATTTATGATGGACCACTTTTGGTCATGGTCATTCCACAATTTTCCCTGTGTCTACATAAATTGGATAGCTTGTGGTTGATGTGTATAATTGTCTACTTGCCCAGAATGCAGTGCTTAGATAATCATAAGCATTTAGCAATGGAGTAGAGCTCCTTGATATTTGTGGGATATTTAATGCAAACTATGTTTTTCTATGGTAGGAAACCATATGTCATGATGGGAAAGGACACCATCAATTGCATGGTTTTAAGTGTCTATCTCAATCTCAAATGACTACTACAAATTAACGTTGAATGTTGCATATCATAAGGTATAATGGTAAAACCCTATTCAACAAACTATCTCCCTACCTTTAGTCTTGGGATCATACTTTGGGTGATACCTTTCTTCTTATAGGGATTGAATATGCCACCACTAGACTACACCGGACCTTTCTTAACACCTAAGAGGACCTTGATCTGCCAAATAGAGCCAACAAATTGTTATGTTATCAAGTAATTTTTGTATGGTAGTTTTCCATCTAACACAACCACATTGTCATCAAATACATTGCACCATGAAGGAAATCTAACTCGAGTTAAATTTCCTTCTAACAACATTGCATGGTGAATGAAAGCTAACGTGGGTTAACTTGCATATGGTAGTTTCTCATCTAACACAACCACGTTGTCATCAAATACATTACACCATGAAGGAAATCTAACTTGGGTTAGCTTTCCTTCTAACAACATTGCACAGTGAATGAAAGCTAATGCCTATTAGCTTTCATGTGATGGTTTTCCATCTAACACAGCCACATTGTCATCAAATACATTGCACCATGAAGGAAATCTAACTCGAGTAGTTTTCATTCTAACAACATTGCATGGTGAATGAAATCTAACGCGGGTTAGATTTCATGCGGTACTTTTTCATTTAACACAACCACATTGTCATCAAATACATTTCACCTTAAAGGAAATCTAACTCGAGTTAGTTTTCCTTCTAACAACATTTCATGGTGATTGAAAGCTAATGTGTGTTAGCTTTCATGTGGTGGCTTTCCATCTAACATGATCACATTGCATCATGAAGAAAATCTAACTCAAGTTAGCTTTCCTTCTAACAACATTGCACGGTAAATAAAAGCTAATGCACCCTGACAATATATTACATTGCCATCAAATACATTGCACCATGAAGGAAATCTAACTCGGGTTAACTTTCCTTCCAATAACATTGCACGATGAAAACTAACGCGGGTTAGCTCTCATGTGGTAGTTTTACCTCTAACACAACCACAATGTCATTAAATACATTGCACCATGAAAGAAATCTAACTCGAGTTAGCTTTCCTTCTAACAAAATTGGACGATGAATGAAATCTAATGCGTGTTATCTTTCATGTGGTAGTTTTCCATCTAACAAAACCACATTGTCATCAAATACATTGCATCATTAAGAAAATCTAACTCGAGTTAGCTTTCCTTCTAACAACATTGCACAATGAATGAAAGCTAATGCACTATGACAATGTATTACATTGTCATCAAATACATTGCACCATCAAGGAAATCTAACTCATGCTAGCTTTCCTTCTAACAACATTGCACAATGAATGAAAGCTAATGCATGTTAGTTTTCATGTGGTAGTTTTCCATCTAACATAACCACATTGTCATCAAATACATTGCACCATGAAGGAAATCTAACTCGGGTTAGCTTTCCTCCTAACAACATTGCACGGTGAATGAAAGCTAATGCGTGTTAGATTTCATGTGGTAGTTTTCCATCCAACACAACCACATTGTCATCAAATACATTGCATCATGAAGAAAATCTAACTTGGGTTAGCGTTCCTTCTAACGACATTACACAGTGAATGAAATCTAATGCGTGTTAGATTTCATATGGTAGTGTTTCATCTAACACAACCACATTGTCATCAAATATGTTGCACCATGAAGAAAATCTAGCTCAAGTTAGCTTTCCTTCTAACAACAGTGCACAGTGAATGAAAGCTAATGTGTGTTAGCTTTCATATGGTAGTTTTCTATTTACCACAATCACATTGGCATCAAATACATTGCACCATGAAGGAAATCTAACTTAGGTTAGCTTTCCCTCTAACAACATTGCATGGCGAATGAAGGCTAACGCTTGTTAGCTTTCATATGGTAGATTTTCATCTAACACAACCACATTGTCATCAAATGCATCGCACCTTGAAGGAAATCTAACTCGGGTTAGCTTTCCTTCCAACAACATTGCACGTTGAATGAAAGCTAACACATGTTAGCTTTCATATGGTAGTTTTCCATCTAACACAACCACATTGTCATCAAATACATTGCACCATGAAGGAAATCTAACTCGAGTTAGCTTTCCTTCCAACAACATTGCATGGTGAATGAAAGTCAACACTCCTTAAGTTTTGTGCCACTGTATGAAAAAATACGTATTGTCCCTCAATGGATTTAGAAAGCGAGATGAAACTTTCCATAAGTCGATAGCCAAGTCTTTGATGGAAAAACCATCAATTCCATCGAAATCCTTACATCAAAGTACTCTTGTGGACACCCCTCTCTAGAGTCTTGATAGTCCAAACGTTGTCCTTTTTAACGGTTTTCGCAACTAGGGTTTTGCTAAGTAACATGCAATGCAATTTATACATTATAGGCTAAAATTTTGAAAAATGTGTCGAGCAAGGGTGTGGGAATCGTGGTCACCTCGCCCTAGCCCAAAGACACCTACAGGAGGTAACGAAACGCAAGTCCATTGCTCGATTTTTCTTATGCCCTCGGTTGAAATTTTCCAAGTGTCCCTAAATGGCTTTGGGAAGTGAGTTGAAACTCTCCATAACTTGGTAACCAGGGCTCGGATGGAAAAACCGGTAGTTCCATTGGAATCATGACATTGAAATACCGCTTGGGACACCCCTCTCAAGTGACTTCATGGACCGAACGTTGTCTAATTTGAGGGTTTTCGCAACTAGGGTCTTGCTAAGTAGCGTGCAATGAAATTTCTATATTATAGGCTAATATTTTGAAATATGTGTCGATCGTAGGTGTGGGAATTGTGGTCATCTCGCCCTAGCCCAAACACACCTATAGGAGGTAACATAATTCAATTTCGGTCCTCGTTATGCCCTCGATTGAAATTTATAAGTGTCCCTGAATGACTTTGGGAAGCGAGTTGAAACTCGCTGTAACTTCGTAACTGGGGCTCAGATGGACAAACTGTTAGTTCCATTGGAATCGTGACATCGGAGTACCGCTAGGGACACTCCTCTCTAGTGACTTCAAGGATCGAACGTTGTCTATTTTGATGGTTTTCGCAACTAGGGTTTTGCTAAGTAACATGCAATGCAATTTATGCATTATAGGATAAGATTTTGAAAAATGTGTCGAGTGAGGGTGTGGGAATAATGGTCATCTCACCCTACCCCAAAGACATCTACACGATGTAACGAAACTCAATTCCATTACTCAGTTTGCTTTTTATGCCCCCGGTTGAAATTTGCCAAGTGTTTGTGAATGACTTTGGGAAGCAAGTTGAAACTCGCCATAAGTCGATAATTGAGGATCAGATGGACAAACCATCAGTTCTGTTGGAATTGTGACATCAAAGTACCACTAGGGACACCCCTCTCCAGTGACTTCAAGGACCGAACGTTGTCTATTTTCATGGTTTTTGCAACTAGGGTTTTGCTAAGTAACATGTAATGCAATTTATGCATTATAGGCTAAGATTTTGAAAAATGTTTCGAGCGAGGATGTGGGCATTGTGTTCATTATTACCTTGCCCAAACACACCTGCAGAAGGCAACGAAACTCAATTTTGTTGCTCGGTTTGTTTTTTATGCCCGCAGTTGAAATTTGCCAAGTGTCCCCAAATGGCTTTGGGACGAGAGATGAAACTCACCATAAGTCGATAACCGGGGATCGAATGGACAAAATGTCAATTCCATTGGAATCATTGCATTGGAGTATTACTAGGGCCACCTCTCTCCAGTGACTTCATGTATCGAATGTTGTCTTTTTTGACGGTTTTTGCAACTAGGGTTTTGTTAAGTAATATGCAATGTAATTTCTGCATTATAGGCTAAGATTTTGAAAATTGTGTCGAGCAAGGGTGTGGGCATTGTGGTAATCTCATCCTAGCCCAAACACACCTTTAGGGGGTAATAAAACTCAATTATGTTGCTTGGTTTGTTTCTTATGCCCCCGATTGAAATTTTCCAAGTGTCCTTAAATGGCTTTGGAGAGCGAGTTCAAACTTGCCATAACTCTATAACCAGGGCTCAGATGGACAAACTGTCAGTTCTATTGGAATTGTGACATTGCAGTAACACTAGGGGCACCCCTCTCCTCTGACTTGATGAACCAAACATTGTCATTTTATATTGTTTTCACAACTAGGGTTTTGCTAAGTAACATGGAATGAAATTTCTGCATTATAGGCTAATATTTTGAAAAATGTTTCGAACGAGGATGTGGGCATCGTGGTCATCACTCCCTGGCCCAAACACACCTGTAGAAAGTAATGGAACCCAATTCCATAGTTCGATTTATTTTTTATGCCCTTGGTTGAAATTTGCAAAGTGTCATTGAATGGCATTGGGAAGAGAATTGAAACTCGTCATAACTCGATAAGCAGGGCTCGATTGGACAAATTGTTAGTTCCATTGGAATTGTGACATCAGAGTACCTCTAGGGACACCCCTCTTTGGTGACTTCATGGACCGATCATGATCTATTTTGATGGTTTTCACAACTAGGGTTTTGCTCAATAACATGTAATGCAATTTTTGCATTATATGGTAAGATTTTGAAAAATGTGCCAAGCGAGAGTGTGGGCATCATGGTCATCTCGTCCTAACCCACACACACCTGCAAGAAGTAATTAAACTATCATGTCCCAAATTTTGCATTGGGTCACAATGGCCTAATCACATTTGCCATATTCATGAGAGTTTTTCAAATTGATGCTAAGGGTCAAATAATTGCCAAGGAGGAAAATTACTAGTTTCCTAGGTTGGGGGTGGAAGCTTTGGGATTTGGAATAAGGGGAATAATAAATGATGTTTTAACATTAGAATGGCATAAATATTTAATAAAGTAGCTAAATAAATAAATACAAGGGAAAAATCAAAGTGGCAATTGATCATGAAGACACATGGAGGATGTGGGACCCACACAAGCTAGATTTTCTATGCCACATGGCATCCTCCTCTTATCATTTCGAATCCATAAGAATCCCAAGGTTCTTGGGATGAGTTGGAAGGTCAATATACTTGGCATGAATCAATTAAGGTCGAATTGGAGTGGAAGAGTAACTCCCATGGAAGAGGAAGAGGCATTTTGGAGCTAGTGAGACACTTGGACTAGATTCCCTAGCGCTATGACAACAATGATGAAGATGATATGACACCTATCATACAAATCAAATCTGAAGGCTGAAATATGACATATATGACATGTCAAGGCTAAAAATAGACTCCAAGAGGGCGCTCAAGTGAGTTAGGGAAACCAAAGAGACACCAAGTCGAATTTGGAGAAGGAGGGAGCTAGAATTGTTGTACAAGAGACATTCATTGGAATCTCTTCCCAAATTGAGTTGGAATGAAGCTCTTGGGAGGAATTAGACCCATGGAGGACCTTAGAAGTTTATAAAATACAATAACAAAGAATAATGGTAGATTTTGATCATTTGAGAATTTGCATTTGTGAAGAGAGAGAGCTAGTGGAAAACTAGTCTTCTTGCCTTAGCCAATTTCGAGGGTGAAAGATTCCCATCCAAGTTGGTGTGTGGAAAGGCCATTCAGGTCTTTTGATGGAGATTTAATGGAGTCTTTTGTTACAGGTTGAAGCTACAGGGAATCTCATGGTCACATCTCTTTCATCTTGCTTCTACAACCATTCTTCTATTTCTTGGCATATTCATGTCGATCCTTGAGGAATTGCGCACTTGGTGAGCTATTGTACTCTTTGGGGGAGCTTCTCATGCCCCATTTCTGTTGTAATAGGATGAATTTACTCTATTATTCATATTCAGAAATGTATCAGGTAGAAAATACATTTGGAATGATGTAAATCTGATGTTTAATGAACAAATGGTGCCATTTCCCCACTATCTTGATGTATAACAATGAAATATTGATGAATTCGAATGGAAGATCAATTGTCTGATGTATTTGTGATTAATGGGTTGTTATTAATGAGATGGACAAGTTTCATGTTCAGTATGTATTAATATGGAGTCATCTTGTTCAGTTTTATACCATTTGAAGAAGAATTAATGTCATTTCCCCCAAGGTCTAAACTAGTGAAGTTGTAGCTGTTGGGAGAGAGTTATAACAGACCTAAAAAACTTAATAATGATGCAAATGAGACCATAATATTGTCCCTTAGACATCCTCTACCTATTTTCAGAAATTCGAGTGGGCTTTGAAGCATTTGGAGAGCCATAGTCAGCATTTACCCTGGGGGGATTTGAACCCCAAATTGCTAGTAAAAACTCCCATCTTGGCCAGAAGTTTGCAGAAGTATTTTGATGGTACTAACTCACCCATGAACACCATAATCAAATCCTAGCATCAGTCATATACCTTCTCTAAATATTTGGGGGCATTTGGAGCTAATTGGAGACCTAGAGACCAATACTAGTCAAAGAGAAATTACTAGTAAAGTTCCCTACATTGGCCAGTATTGAAAGAGGATTTGCAGAAGTATTTTAAAGGTCGAAAAGCATCCCTGAAACACATATTTATGTTCTAACATCATCCATACACCTTATCATAATATTTGGGAGCAATTGGAGCCATTTGGAGACCAATACATCAAAGCTAGTCAAAGGTCGAACTAGTGGAAAAATTGACTAGTCTTGTCCCAAAATTTATTCCCTTGCAAATTTAAGATCATTGATGGGTATATCAGTTGCTTATATGTTTCATATTGGTGTTCATGTGTCCTATAACCCCTCATTACCTTCCTCAGCAAATTCCAAATCAATTTGAGGTGTTTGGAATAAGTTGTGAAACATATACCTAGAGATGAAAGTTGGTGAATTGGAGCAGTTTGGGAAAATTTAATAAATCTTTAAGTTAGGGACATTACAGTGGTATCAGAGCATGATCTTGGCACTTGATGTGGTCTGATATTCATGAGGAAAATAATTCAGGGACCACCATCAGATATTGAAACCAAAAGTGTTTTGTTGAAGAGGAAAAAGTAGGAAACGAAGAGCAATTTTTTTAGGAAACTATGACTAGGGATGAAAAGGGAACCTCGGATGATGGTGAGAAGCTTAGGAAACTCATAAAACCATTTTTTGAAGACATTACAAGTGGTATCAGAGACATGAACAAACAGATGATGAAAGGATTCGAATATATGGCTAACCAACTTGGGAGCAAAGGAGTAATAGGAGGTAGCAGCAGTTCTCATTGTGAGGAAAAGAAGCCAATGGGTGAGCATATTATCTCAAGCACAGGACCCCCTAATAGAGCAAATGAATTTCAGAGAACACCAAGGCCTACTGCACCAAAATTTCTTGAGTCCAAAGCAAATATTAAAGCCCCAAATTATGTGGAGGAAATTCTACTCAAATGGAAAAATTTGAGTGAAGATTGCAAAGACACTTTACCATTTGATCAATACCTCATTGTCTTAAACAAGCTCAAGATGAAGGAAGGTAGTAAGAATCCATTTCAAAATAGAGAATTGAATTATGCAATAACTAAAATGCCACTTCCCACCTTTGATGGCTCATCTCAAATTTATGCACATACTTGGGTACAAAACGCATCAACTTGCTTGAACGAGCAAAAGGAAGAGACACATTCTACCTTGGACATGAATCAAAGAGAATCTGCTGATGGATGCTTAAACTATGAAGGAGTGCCTACTAATGGGTGCTCACACCTCTATGTTGGTGATGTTGGAGAGAACTTCCGCAGCATTTAGGAAGCTGCTAATTTTGGGAAGGATAACTAATTTTGGAAGGAAAGCACCAATTTTGGCGGTAAGACAAAGATATCGCTGTAGCGCAAATTCCGGCGGGAATCACGGCGATAGGTACAGAAAAGTTAAGAAGATGGTACAAAGAAGAGGCCGAAGGGAGAGCTCAACCACCGCAATGAAGGCGCCGAAGATGAAGAGAGGGTTCAGCTACCCTCATAAAGATGAAGGACTACAGTCAGCGTTGCTTGAACCAAGAAGAAGCGACGGGCCGATGCATTAAAGACTAAGGACTGCAGGAAGCGGCGACAAGACAGAAGGCGGCCATGGAAGTACAGCCAGTTGACTGTAAGTGGTTAGGGTTGAGTCACTGTTGGGATAAGGCCCACAGTTTTGTAACTGCGATGAGACCTTCGGGCCATCTATATATAGTAGTCTTTTTATAGGATAAGGGGTTGGCCACATAGCGATAGGGACATCAGGTAGATGCTAGTCAAGTCTTCTGTTGTTGCAAGTCTGAACATCCCTGAGAATACAAGGGCCGACCTCTTGAGAGATAGTGCAATCCGCAGGGATTGCGAGAGGAAGAGAGTGCACTGTAAAGGCAAGAAGAGAAAAGAGGTCTATAGAGAAGGGCTCCCGCTGAGGTGGAGTTTCCCAGAAGACCCCTATTGTAAAGAGTGGAACGGAGCTGTGTTTATTCCCCAGAGTTGTAAACAAGAACCGCAGTTCCCCTGGGCGTAGTCTTGGCCCTGGGAGTGTCAATGTGCTCATCTAAGTAGCGCTATTGTAATTGTGTAGCCATTATTCTCATTTCACGTGTTTATGATATATATGAATGCTCAATCTGTTATAAGTAATGTACATGGTCGTCAGTTAACTTCTGAATGATGTATAACAAGTGCGATAATCGTAGCTAACCTCTTTGCGAACTAGATACTTGTTAAACGGAGGTTAATGTGCGAGTAAGGACTGAATATGAGGCATGAATGGTTTAATTAGACATTGCGCTAAGTAATGTTCTACTCAGTTACGTGTGGCGAGATATCAAGGGCCGACTTCAGTAGTGAGGGTTAGGCTTGTAGGCTGAATGCTGTTGCTACTGCAGTACCAGGATAAGGATAGCTAAGACCACCTGTTAACCCAGGAAGCTGCCAAAGTTCGCTTGCCACAGGAACTAGGAGGGCAAGATATCGCACCTACGATATCTTGGGTATCGCTAGACGGTTTCACCTAGGGAAAGACTTATCGCATCCCCTGCGTACTGCGATAAGACAGAGGCGTAGCCGGAGTAATGGAATGAGATAGACAGCTTCTGTGAAAGGGGTTAAGGTGGGTTTGAGCACCCTGGATGCCTCGGAACTTGGCTGGGGACACTTGAGTCTCCTGCCTCCCATTAGAATCACTTCGGGTGAGACCTCAGGTCGCTTCTGCGACCTGTTGCCGAAAGGGCCAGTGAGCTAAGGGTTCTGTTGGTCTAAAAGATTACCGCACGCCCGGGTCTGTCTAAGAGAGAAATTAAAGAACCAACAAATGGTTCCGTTGCCGGTTTGAACACATTGAGCTGATGTTCTGTTGGCATCCTACCAAGCAAGAACTTAACCAGTGGGTTGAGTCAAAAGAAAGAGAGTTTGCTGCAAAAGAAAACAAGAATCCTAGACTGAGCACTGAGGCTTGGCTACAGAAGCACATTTTTACAGATCTTCACGAGATATTCTTCGTAACTTATGCTATTGAGTTATATGGTTGGTTATCAAAGCTCGTTGACAACAGCGGTGTCAAGAAGAGTCGAGAAGTTGTCTGGACAGCAGAGCTGATTCAGACCTTGAAGGGTGCCGATAACCCCATCTCACGCGCAGTAGACTTCTGGCTACGAGTCTGCTGGAAGGCTTCATCACAGAGTTCGCCGTTGATCAGAGAAAGAGCTTCAGCGCAGCAGAACGGTACTTCTTCAAGGGTTATCGCGGTAAGTACCTAAATTCTCTAAGTCTGTCCATTAAGCAATTACTATATGAAAAAGGAGTACTGGATATACTCTCAGATGAATAGTAGCATGATATTGTAATGTCAGTAGACTCTGAAAGTGATTACGAGCATCTTGGACATACACGTAGTGGTAAAAGATATAGAGTCAACGAGTCATCTTCTTCTGAAGAAGACAGTTCAGATCACCCGAGACAGCAGAGTCAGAATCCTAGGACTCCTCAAAAGCCAGTCGGAACTCAGAATAATCCCGCAGGAACCCCTTCCAGTAGCTCTTATACAGCGAATACTACCGCTACACCCTCCACATCTACACAGCCGAGCGGTAGTCATACAGCAAACCAGAACCCACCATCTAGAAGCAGAATGGGAGATGATATGAAGCTACCAACATTCAAAGGTACAGGGTCGGAGGACCCTGAGCAACACTGGTTCTTATGCGAAGCCATATGGACCATTAAGCAAATACAAGATGATAATGTCAAGCTTGTCCAGCTGGACACCACATTTAGAGAAAGAGCATTAACTTGGTATATGAAGTATACCACTGGCCATAACAGAACGCTTGCACAGGTTAGAACTGCTATGATTAAAGAGTTTAAAAAACCTAAATCCGAGTCACAATGCATAGCAGAACTTAAGGATATTAAACAATTGCCTACGGAGACGGTTTGGGATTTTGACCAGAGATTCAAGACCCTCATTGATCAGGTAAGCTTTGAGCTTGCGCCTCAACAGCATAAAGAATGGTTTATCGCAGCAATATTACCACACATCAGACTTCCGCTAATGCAACAGAAATTAAATACACAAGATGAAGCATTAGAAATGGCAATGAAACTAGAGGCTTCACCTCTAGCAGAAACTAGCACCGGTATCACTAATCTGCAAAATCAGCTAGCTAACCTCACCTTGCAGCTGCATGAAATTAAGAAAGGAAAGGAGGTTGCGCATGAAATTTGGTGTACTAAGTGTAAGGCGCAGGGACACAGTAAGGATAACTGCCCTGTCTTTGCTGACTATATCGCCAGTGGAGCTCCTAATCCGTTGATGCAGAACCAGGGGCCATGGTGCGAGATTTGTAGAACCAGAGGACACAGTCCTCAGGAATGCCCTCTCCTTCAGAAATATGTGCAGACACCGAAGAACCTATATTGCAACTTCTGTAAATCTGTGGGACATGACGAAAACAATTGTAGAGCTTATGAGTTAATGATAGAAAGGAAGCACGACCTCTACAGAGTTCAGTCAGAAGCATCCGGACCAGCAGTACGTGCACAAACTGATCCGAATCAAGGAGGCCGTGGAGGAAATTTCAGAGGCCGAGGACGCGGAGGAGGCTATGAATCTGGCCGTGGCCGTGGAACTATCACCTGTTATAACTGTGGAGGCACAGGACATTACGCTAGAGACTGTCAGAACCCTACTACAACGTGCAAGTATTGTAAATCTTATGATCACACAATAGAGGAATGTCCCATACTGATAGCTAAGATCAAGGACGCCAAGCCAGCAACCAATCAGACTATCCAGTTTATCGCTGCTGAGCAGAACGAAACTGAACCACGGGTCAATATTGTAACTCGCAGTGGCCTCTCCACGAGCAACATATCGCAGGACGTGGAAAAAACGACAGGAACGCAGTGGGTGCGCAAAGCTCCAGGAAAACCTATCCCACTTGATCTACAGAAGAATAAGGAGGCATTTCAACAAACTAAGACTTCCTCTGCTGAACAGACACCGCCCAGATCACTATTATTACCATCTCAGGGTATACCACGGAAACCACCGCAAGATGTTAGTACTACGCAGATACCACAGGCTAGCACATCTGGCAGATGCGACGAAGAGGAATTGACCGGGAGTGTACAGTCCTTCTTGCAGAGTTGTTTGAAGCTTCTAAGAAATGGGAAAGCTGTAGAGGAACTTCAGAAAGTTATTGACCAATGTCAACAGAGCCCTTCTGTGAGCAATACACAGCGCACCATTCACCATATAATGGGCCATACAAGGACAGGAAGAGAGATGAGGCTCACAGCGCAGATCGGACTATTTGAAATGGATGAGGTTATCCTAGACTTAGGTTCAGAAGTAAATGTCTTGACTAAACAGACATGGGAACAGATGGGAAGTCCAAAACTAAGCAGATCCCCTATCCATCTCAGACTAGCTAATCAACAGAGAATATCACCGATGGGTCGCCTATCGCATGTCCTAGTGGACATCGACGGAGTTCACACATATGCCGATTTTGAGATCATAGAAATTATTGGTGACACCAAACCATATCCAGCTCTATTAGGTATTGATTGGGCTTTTGATAACAAGGCTGTTATCAACTTAAAGAAAAGGCAGATGACATTTGAAGATGCTCAAGTCCGGGTTATCGCACCATTAGACCCTTTACAGGGTCCTCGCTACATTGAGCCAATCAAAGCAGAAGAGGAGGTGCATAACATGGAAAATTTGTACCAAATGACTTCTAATCAGACAGACTACATTGACCCTACAGCTGATGGACATATTAGCTGGAGATGTGATAGCTCTTGCACATCAGATTCAGATGTTGGCTTAGAAAATTGGCAAAATAGACTCCACGAAGTCTCTATTCGCAGATGCGCATTCATGACTAAATCACTGCGATGGATCGGGACAGAAAGCAGGTATATTCCAACTTTTGATGGATTAGCAGATGTCAATGATTTTTTGCAGCAGTTTGAACAAGATATTCCTCAAGAGCAGAGGATGGAGGTTTTTGACCTTGCAGTTCGAGCCACACCTGTAAGATGGTGGTACACACACAAGGAACATATCGCATCATGGTATGATTGTAAGAGATTGATGCGCATTAGATTCTCTAAAGAAAGAGACTGCACACAGCGGAAATATACAGGGGAGAGTGATCCCAGAACACACATTATGAACTGTGAACAGAGTTGGCCAGAAATTCCAGCAGAAGAATGGGTTCATTTGTTTATCCATACACTGGATACAGTTCCACGGAACTGGTATACAGAAACAGAGCTAAGAAAAGGAACTATCTCATGGCCTATTATGATTGAAAACTTCTTGGTCACGTTCAGTTTCGAATCTGAGCATCCAAGCATTGATCGGGCCTTGAAGATCATAAAGACTAAAATATTCGAGGATTGCCCATTACCAGCGGATTCGCAACCCGAGTGGGCTATTCAGATGGAACATGCACTGGAATGTTACAACTGTGCACAAGACTCAAGCGATGAGGATGAAGATCCTCGCAGTATCAATATCGCAGAAACAGAAGGTATGCGTGAAGTTGAAGGTCCGCACTTAGAAATCCCAGCTGTAACAGAACCAATCAAGATCAGAAAGAGCAATATTGGCACAGAAACAGACCCTAAGTTTGCCTCTATTGGAGATTACTGGGATGATGAGACAATTGGCCAAATCACAGACCTATTACATGAGTATCAGGACCTATTTCCTACCAACTTTACAGAAATGAAGGGAATAGTGGGTGACCTCGGAGTCATGAGAATACCGCTTAAGGAGGACGCTAAGCCGGTTAAGCAACGCCCATACAGGTTGAATCCGCGGTATAAAGCAAAAGTAAAAGATGAAATAGATAAGATGCTAGCAGCAGGCATCATTGAACCTGTTGAAGAAAGTGAGTGGGTTAGTCCCATGGTAGTACAAGAAAAGAAAACAAAAGGAGACATCAGGATCTGTGTCGACTTGCGCAAACTGAATGATGCATCGCTGCATGACCCATTTCCGACACCATTCACTGATGAAGTCTTAGACAATGTTGGAGGACAAGAAATCTATTCATTTACTGATGGCTTTTCAGGCTATCACCAGATAAGAATCCATCCAGACGACAGGCACAAGACCACATTTGCGACAGAATGGGGATCCTTTCAGTATACGGTAATGCCCTTTGGTCTTAAGAATGCCCCAGCAATTTTTTCTAGAGTAGTTGTTGCTGTCTTTAAGGAATACATCCATCAATTTCTAGAAGTTTATTTTGATGATTGGACTGTATTTGGACTAGTCAAGAAGCACATAGGAAACCTGCGATTAATGTTTGAAAAATGTAGACAGCACCAGATTTCCCTTAACTTAAAAAAATGTATATTTTGTGCGCCTTTTGGTACGTTGTTGGGTCACATTGTGTGCAGACAAGGCTTGATGGTAGATCCTGCGAAGATCGCCATCATCGTCAACTTACCAGCACCTAACTCAGTAAAGCAGCTGAGAACTACACTTGGTCATACTGGGTATTACAGAAAGTTTATCAAAGGTTATGCCAAGATTACCGCACCAATGGAGAAATTATTGAAGAAGGATATCAAATTTCAGTGGAATGAGGAGTGTCAGAAGAGTCTTGACGCTCTAAAAGAAAAAATGGTTACAGCACCTATTCTGGTATTTCCAGATTGGAACAAGCCTTTTCATGTTCATGTGGATGCATCTGGCATCGCACTGGGCATTATTCTCACGCAACCAGGCGAAGGGGGTATTGACCACCCTATCGCATATTCGAGCAGGAGACTATCGACAGCTGAGAAGAATTACACCACCACAGAGAGAGAAGGGTTAGCAATGGTGTATGCCTTACAGAAATTTCGGCACTATTTATTGGGTGCCCCGTTCAAGATGTTCACTGACCATTCTGCATTAAAGTACTTGGTCAATAAGCCAGTGTTAGGGGGAAGAATATGCAGATGGCTATTGTTGTTCCAGGAATATGATTTCGAAATCATTGTTAAGCCAGGAAGACTAAATGCAGGACCTGATCACCTGTCAAGGCTAGACTCAGGTGAAGAACCAAGTAATTTAGAGGACAACTTGCCTGATGCGCAATTATTCTCCATTCAGGTCGCAGATGAATATTATGGAGACATAATTCAATTCCTTACTACAGGGTGGGCACCACCTGAGTTTACCAAGCAACAAAAGAAACAATTAGTGGTGAAAGCAGCAGACTTCACCCTGATTGCAGGACACCTATATAAGTTAGGACCAGATGAAATATTGCGCAGATGCGTTATGCCTCACGAGAAACAGACCATTCTTAAGGAAGCACATTCGGGCATCGCAGGAGGCCATTTCGCAGGGAAGCCGACCGCTCAGAAGATCCTAGCAGCCGGACTATGGTGGCCTACATTACATAAAGACAGTAAAGAGTTTTGCAGATCATGCGATATCTGCCAAAGGACAGGAAAGCCTTCCAGAAGAGATGAAATGCCGTTGCGACCACAGATAACGCTACGCGCATTTGATAAGTGGGCTATAGACTTCGTGGGTCCTATTAACCCCCCAGGAAAACGAACTGGTGCGAGATATATAATTACAGCAACAGAATACCTCACCAGGTGGGCTGAGGCAAAAGCAGTCAGGAATTGTGATGCTGCTACAGCAGCACAATTTATTTTTGAAAACATCATCACTAGATTTGGATGCCCAGTGACTTTGATGAGTGATCAAGGCACACATTTTTTGAATAGCACCATAGAAGCCTTGACAGAGGAATTTGAAATACAGCACCATAAGAGTACACCTTACCACCCTCAAGCTAATGGTACGGTGGAGGCTTTCAATAAGATATTAGAACATGCTCTTACAAAGATTTGTAACAGTCAAAGGGATGATTGGGACCTCAGAGTTAATGCTGTATTATGGGCTTACAGGACCACGTGTAAGAAACTAACAGGGCACACACCTTTCAGCCTGGTATATGGACAAGAGGCTGTTATGCCTATGGAATACATCTTACCCAGCCTAAGGATTGCTCAGCTTACAGAGATGGCTGATTCTGATACTTTAGAAGAGAGATTGGCACAGCTGCTCAATCTGGAGGAAGACAGATTTATCGCAGGATTCCATCAAAAAGTGCAGAAAGCACGAGAAAAAGCTTGGCATGATAGGCATATCAAGAACAAAACCTTTCAGCTGGGAGACTTGGTACTCCTTTATGACAGTAAGTTTATAAAGTTCCCTGGAAAGTTAGAAACTCATTGGTTAGGACCATATCAAATCCAGCAAATAACAGATGGAGGTGCTATACAGCTTTGTACTATGAGTGGGGAGTTTCTTCCTACCCTGATCAATGGCAGTCGGCTTAAGCTGTATCGCGAAGGCCATGCCACCTCCCAGTCCTAGCCCAGAAAGGAAGCTAGTGGTGCAGATGCTCAGTGTAGTTGAAATGAAGCATCGCACCCTAAGGAGTCTACACCGGGAAATGCTTCAGATAAGAATTCGCAGCCAGTTTTCCTGGTGGTTGCGACAATTTTGATATGAGGCGAGTTTTTGGCACTTTCCACTTCCAGACGATGCGATATCGTATCGCAGAGGACAGAAAACAGATTGATGCGATATCAAATTTTGAATTGATCAGAGGGCTAGTCACTTCGCCATCTGACAAGCATTAACTGCACGGCTGACAAGTATCTGTTGTACTAAGATTTGGCAGCAGTACGACGATTCTTCTAGATTTGGAAAATCCGATGCGACACCACTCCGGCGCGCAGTTTCCCAGCAAAATTTCAAACGGCGTTTGCAATAAATAGGCGCGGGGTGCTGTCTTGTCTATACATTAAATGCCGCCAACGGGTCCAGTTACTGGTCCGTTGCCATTTGAAATTCCGCCGTAGGATAAATACACGTCCTATTCAAAGCACGGGGCTACTTAGTCATTTTCACCAAAAGAGTTGAGCGCAGCTGAGCCGAGCCAAGCGTATTCTTAGCAGAGTCTGAGCAGGGAAATCAAAAACAGTTGCAGACTCCAATTTGCATTAAGATTAGCAATCATAGGAAGTCCAGAGTACCACAGGGGAAGGCGCCTCGCGCCAGACGAGCCTCTCGAAGACGTGTTGCAGAGATTCCAAAGGGGTGGAATTGAGAGCGCTATGACTTCAGTTGTGGCGGAGAAAGGAAAGAAAATTGCTGCTGGCTCTTCGACCATACGCCAGTCGCCGAGAACCTTAGCTAATATGGAACATAGCGAGACCTTGAATAGCACAGAGTCAGAAGAACCGGAGCAGGAACTTCCGGAAGAAGTTACAGTCACTACCCTATACTTCCCACCAAGAGTAGAGAATGCGCCAGCCATTGTTCTTCCACGAGACTTTAAGTATGAACTCATACTCCCGCCGCTGGATAACCGAGTGAAGGAAGAAGGTAACTTGTGGGGGAATATGCATGCTGTTAAGTTTATTGATTATAATCTGAGAGATTATACGCTGTACCCACAATTCCGCCGCGATCGTTATATGACGATTCAGAGGAACCCAAGGACACAGCACGATGAGTTCGTCCCCATGGACCATGTAAGCCATTTAGTACCGTCGGGACTGCTCAATCTCCTGGAGATCCCACACTTTGGACGGGGCCCGGAGGTCAATGCTGTGGTGCGGACGCTACTTTCATGCGTGCATGGCGGTTACTTATGGTTGGGTAACCGAATAGATGTCAATGTTGACCTCATTCACCGCATTACTGGTCTGTCGAAGACTGGTTTTGACCCACAGATAAATATTGATGGCGCCACAAAGGATACCAGGCTCTCAACCAAGCAGGTTGCGGAGTATAAGCTGCAAAGAGGAGGTCGCGCCTACGATGTCAATTCAATACAGGATGACGCCTTGCGGTTTACTGTTAGTCTGTTGGCCGGAAAACTCCTTCTCAAGGTGAGGCCGAAGGAGGTCACAGGCTCAGTTATCCGCCTAGCGATCGAAGTCATAAACGGTAAACCTTACAACTGGAGTTTATTTTTGTTAAATAGTTTCTTTCAAGACTGTGCGCAGGCGCAGCAGGACCCACTTCACAGCTTCCACTTCTCGTGGCTGCTGATCCTTATGGCTTTCATTGGATGGAAGGAGCCGCCCCATTCGCAGTTCCCACAGCTGGCACCAGGGGCGTGCAGAGGGTCGAGGTACTCCAATCTTTGGGCGAGTAATCACCCAGAGAAGCACAAGAATAACGCAATGGTATTCCATGAATATTATACGCTATTGCTTGAATCCGTCGCAACGATTCCGCGTGTCGACTCGCCGGTCGTTGATCTTTATCAGTCCAAGCTGGAATTTAAAGTCGACAGGGATAAAACCTACATCAGACCGAAAGGGTTCAGGAAACATAACGAATGGGCCCCCGGCCCATATCGCATGGAAATCCAGCAGGTCGAAGATACCATTAAGAACTGTTTCGACGAGGACATGAAACAAATGTATGATGATCTATCCTCTGGCCTAGTTCCAGTTGATCCCCCAGCCGCGGACCTAGAAGATGTTCAGGAGGTAGATCCTAAAGACAAAGAGAAAGAACCAATGGGTTCTAAGAGAAAGGCTATTGAAGGCCCTTCTCCGGTGCGAGCAAAGAAGAAGAGAACAAAGGCGGTTACTTCCGACGAACCGCAGGCACCAGTCATGACAGAGGATGAGTATGATCTCATCGCCAGCCGAATACAGGAGAAGATGCGGGATAAATTCGCTGCGATTCAGTCATCGCAGGATCGTATGCGCATCAGCCTTGACAACAAATTGCGAGAGTTGAAGGCAATCACTGAGAAGACTGCTTCCATGCAGATTCAGCCAGCTCCAACTACAGTCGCAGAAAGTTCGCAGCCCCCTTCGCAGAGCAGAGAAGAAAGCATTGCAAAGGACCGCACGAACATTGTTCGTATACCGCCAGGAAGTATTAAGTTCCCTGTACCTATGGAGGTGCAGATGGTTCATCCTCTTGAGGTGAACCTACCAGAAGTACCTATGGATCAGTTGTATGAAATTTTCCAGCAGATAGGCACGGAGCTGAGGCACAGAGAACAAGTCACATATGAGCAAAATGTTTTGCTGTCTCATGACAATGTGCAGCTCATTGCGCAGCATGAGGCAGAGAGTGCCCAGTTGACGCAATATGTTCAGCGAGAGCAGGATGTCTCTCTTGTTTTAAAGAATATTGCAGCAGAGCTTCCGCAGTGCGATATCAGGCCTGAGTTAGAAATAACTCAAAAGATCAGAAAAATAGCGGAAAGAGCAAAGGCTCTAGATGAAGAGAAGAGAAAGATGGAGGAAGAATACGAAGCAAAGATTGCTGCACTAGAAGCAAATAAGCCACCTACTCCAGAGGAAATCCAAGAAGCACGAGTGCAAGCTTTCAGAGTTGTACAGACACAGATGCACTGTCGGGTGGAAGCAGCAGAGGCCATCCTGGAAGATGCATCAAAGGCATGGCTGGAGCTAGAGGAGCTCCCACAGAAAGCCCATCTCGATCAGCACATTAAGCACTGTGAAGATGCGATAGCAAAAGCTGAAGAAGAATACAAGGGCTTGAGTGCTCTTGCGAAGATAAGAAAGAAAGGGGAAATCACACAAATTCAGCAGCAGGTGCAGAAATACAGAGAACAGCAGATCAACCTGGCTAACGAAGTTAGCCCGCATGAAAGCAACATCGCACATCTGGTTGATGAACTGGAGCAAAAGGTGAAAAGCTTCACCTCAAGTAAAGGAGTCATTGAGGGCACAGAGGACTCCTTGGTAACCGCTGAGCTGCTCAGCGCAGCGCAGGAAGAAGTAACACACATGGATGAAAGTATTAAAGCGCTTAAGGCACAATTCGCAGCAATCTCACGAGCAGCAAAGGATAAGCTTAGGCAGATGAATCAGGCTGTTGTTGCAAGTGGCTCGGGGACGAGCCACAAGTAAGTGTTAGGGGAGTTGTTGGAGAGAACTTCCGCAGCATTTAGGAAGCTGCTAATTTTGGGAAGGATAACTAATTTTGGAAGGAAAGCACCAATTTTGGCGGTAAGACAAAGATATCGCTGTAGTGCAAATTCCGGCGGGAATCACGGCGATAGGTACAGAAAAGTTAAGAAGATGGTACAAAGAAGAGGCCGAAGGGAGAGCTCAACCACCGCAATGAAGGCGCCGAAGATGAAGAGAGGGTTCAGCTACCCTCATAAAGACGAAGGACTACAGTCAGCGTTGCTTGAACCAAGAAGAAGCGACGGGCCGATGCATTAAAGACTAAGGACTGCAGGAAGCGGCGACAAGACAGAAGGCGGCCATGGAAGTACAGCCAGTTGACTGTAAGTGGTTAGGGTTGAGTCACTGTTGGGATAAGGCCCACAGTTTTGTAACTGCGATGAGACCTTCGGGCCATCTATATATAGTAGTCTTTTTATAGGATAAGGGGTTGGCCACATAGCGATAGGGACATCAGGTAGATGCTAGTCAAGTCTTCTGTTGTTGCAAGTCTGAACATCCCTGAGAATACAAGGGCCGACCTGTTGAGAGATAGTGCAATCCGCAGGGATTGCGAGAGGAAGAGAGTGCACTGTAAAGGCAAGAAGAGAAAAGAGGTCTATAGAGAAGGGCTCCCGCTGAGGTGGAGTTTCCAAGAAGACCCCTATTGTAAAGAGTGGAACGGAGCTGTGTTTATTCCCCAGAGTTGTAAACAAGAACCGCAGTTCCCCTGGGCGTAGTCTTGGCCCTGGGAGTGTCAATGTGCTCATCTAAGTAGCGCTATTGTAATTGTGTAGCCATTATTCTCATTTCACGTGTTTATGATATATATGAATGCTCAATCTGTTATAAGTAATGTACATGGTCGTCAGTTAACTTCTGAATGATGTATAACAAGTGCGATAATCGTAGCTAACCTCTTTGCGAACTAGATACTTGTTAAACGGAGGTTAATGTGCGAGTAAGGACTGAATATGAGGCATGAATGGTTTAATTAGACATTGCGCTAAGTAATGTTCTACTCAGTTACGTGTGGCGAGATATCAAGGGCCGACTTCAGTAGTGAGGGTTAGGCTTGTAGGCTGAATGCTGTTGCTACTGCAGTACCAGGATAAGGATAGCTAAGACCACCTGTTAACCCAGGAAGCTGCCAAAGTTCGCTTGCCGCAGGAACTAGGAGGGCAAGATATCGCACCTACGATATCTTGGGTATCGCTAGACGGTTTCACCTAGGGAAAGACTTATCGCATCCCCTGCGTACTGCGATAAGACAGAGGCGTAGCCGGAGTAATGGAATGAGATAGACAGCTTCTGTGAAAGGGGTTAAGGTGGGTTTGAGCACCCTGGATGCCTCGGAACTTGGCTGGGGACACTTGAGTCTCCTGCCTCCCATTAGAATCACTTCGGGTGAGACCTCAGGTCGCTTCTGCGACCTGTTGCCGAAAGGGCCAGTGAGCTAAGGGTTCTGTTGGTCTAAAAGATTACCGCACGCCCGGGTCTGTCTAAGAGAGAAATTAAAGAACCAACAGGTGACATAGAGACAACTTTTGAAAGTGTTTCTGCAAGCAAAAATTCGATTAAGCATGAAAATGAAGACCTTGTAGCAGTTGAAGAAGAAACAAGATCAACTTCCCCATCACCACTTGAGCTTCATGAAGTTGGTCCAATTAAGAAGGAAGAAGACGAGGAGGTTCACTTACAAGAGCCTCATTTTCTTGAAGGGTCTGTTATCACCAATATTGTAGTTGCCCCTATAGGTGGATCCAATGTGTACTGTAGAGGGGATAGGAAACTAAAGTGGTGAACCAAGAGGGCCTAGGTTCCCAAATGGATGGTTGTCACGCCAAACAAGGCACTCTTCACTTTAGCTATCAAAGCCAAGATAGAAAGGGGGAGACCCAGATCTACTCCCAACATGAGAGATCAACCCAATCACCAGATCAAATCAATCTAATGAGGTACGTAAGGTGACAGGTATGGAACCCTAGAAATAAGGGATTAAGATCACTGTGGAGGCTTGGAAAAGGTACAATATGATAATGATATACAACACACAGTGGCTCAATGATTAGGTATGATTCCAGGATTCAAAGCTAGTTTCAAATGATCAAAATCAACTGCCTTGGGAAATGTGACCCTTAAAACAGGGAAAGTGTCCCAAATCAGAGATCTGATAGTTAGGGATTTCTAGTTATGCTTGATGAAAAGATATGACAGTTTCAAGGTGTTTCAAGCAACAAGACAAAGATCAAGCCACAAGATAACTCAACAATCTAGGAAAGTCGAATTGACTTGGGGAAGATTAGTGCCTTGGGAAATGGGCCAAATGGAGTCGAATGTCCACCAAATTGTAGATTTGGAATGTTGAGGTGTTGAGGTAGGTGGATCTAAAAGATTAGGATCATCTGATGGCTATATCTCAGTAGATCTGAGATTGAAATGTGCCACAAAGTGACCCAAGTGGGGCTCAACCCTCAAAATGAGGAATGGGGCCCACAAGGTCAAAATATCTGAAGTGACACACTAGGGGTAGGTTATCAATTATGGAGATCAGGGATCAAGTGGGATCTCAACTACCCAGGTGCTAGATCCTTGCAAACTAGCCCCTCCTAGGAAGTGCGACCTCCCTTGGAGAGACTGTTTTTCCTTGGGAAAGGGGTCGGATGAAGGTCAAATCACACCAAACTACAGATCTGAATTGCTGTGGATACTGTAAAGATTGGTTTTAAATTTTATACCCAAACACCAAGTGGATCTTACTAGATCTGAGAAAATGTAAAATGAGGGTTTGTAAATTGAGGGTTTTATCAATGAAGTAGCTATGTCAATGGATTGGAGCCAAGACAAGAAGAACAAACCTGTGGATCTTACCTGGATAACCTTGTAGATGCCTTGATGATGATGATCTCTGCAAACCCGATCAATTTGGAGCGATTTGAGGTAGTTTTCTATGAAGTTGAATTGCCCAAGGAAGCCAATGCGCCCTCTCTCTTGCACAATAAACGTCAACAATATCAGATTTACTGCGAACAAGAGATAAGACTAATGCCACAAGAGAAATAACAGAAATATAGCATAGATCACAATGATACTAATGATAACCCCCTGATACAAGCGAATGCCAAATGGAGCGAGTTGAAGAAGCCTTGCAAAAATGCCCAAGTGAAGTTGCCCTCCTGTAGATAAGACAAAAGTTTCTAAAAAAATAAATCTTACCACAAATACTCAAATGCTAGGATGCAATAAACTTTCCAATCACCATCTAAGAACACCAGATGCAAAGGAGACCACAATAATTTCCACAAGAAATTTTTTCTATATTAAGATTCCAAGAGCCAAAGACCCCTTTACAATGAGAGGCTCTCTCCTTTAAATAGGAAGGAGAGGCACCAAAATCCTAACCACTTTTTGAATGAGTGGCTAAGATTAGAAGATGAAAAGATCTAATCAATGGTTGATATGAGCTCAACAATACAATACATGGATCACTAATAAAATATAACAATAAGTGGACAAATCGCCCTAGGAGAGGGGATCCCACCAAATCATGATGACAAAACATAAAATATAGCTCATGGTGGGTCCAAGGGGTAATTTCTAACACCCTTGGTCAATCCCCATGGCACAATATCCAAGAATAAATGATCTAGACACCAAATCGTGCCTCTCTAGGAAAGTCGTGAGCCTTAGGAGGCTTCCGGAAATCATCAAAAAGTGACATAAGTGATGGATGTGGGTCCCAATGAAGCTGAAACTGCTGGAGAAGGTGTGGAAGACATCCCACTCATCATGAATGATCATCCCATTCCATAACCTTTCCTCAGTAGCCCAAATTGAATTCCTCTATAGCCATTTTTACCATTTCTAGACTGCCTCGGGAAATGTGAAACTGCCCAAACTGCCTCCTGGAGTGCCTGCGCTATCAAGGTGAGCTCACCAATGAGTCTGGGAGGGGGGTAATATGGTAATAAAAAGTGGCTGGACCACCCCCTCCATGCACAGTTCCCTAGGTGAACCAAGTAAATCTCATCACTGCTCTGACAGGGCCTCTGATAGACCAAAACTGCACTAGGATAGCCAACTGAGGCTCAATCATCACTGTAACTGCCCGGAACTGAAAACAGACTGTCTCATTGGACTCAGAAGTTCCAAATCCATCTAAGATGTGTACTCATACACCATATAAACCTCTGCATGGTCCAAAATAAATACTCATCATATCCGACAGACAAAATAATAATAATATGTAAAAGCGTTGAAAAGCACAAATCATCATCATAAGCCCGAAACTACTGCATAAGCCCACCATGGTGACCTGTACCAGACCATATATCATTTATCTGTAACATCTGATGTCTGCCACCTCATGTCCTGTGGTTGAATTTTGGTCAAACTGAGGTTTGACCAAGTCAACATGACCAAAATATGACTCAAACTGTCATCAGGCTGCTGCAAGGTGTCAAGGGTTAAAACATGCTTTACAATCCATTCACATAGCAATTATAACAAGTAGCAATAATTACTGGCGATCTAAATCCAAATATAATGTCATTAATTATTATTAATTACTCAGACAAGACTTTCAAGGTCATACTCACTTCATAGTTGTGATCAATTTGCTAGTTAAGGGTGAAGGCTAAGAAACAATTGGCTAGGTCAAGGATGACTTATTGACTTAACACTGTGACACTTTGGAAATGGAAAAGGGAATACACACCATAGCATATAGTGGACAAGCAACAACACAGGGAATGGAGGTGTCTCACAAATGGATAAGTTGTTCAAAGAGTGTTTATTCACCTTACACAGATGCGCACAATCCATAATACAAATGAGGCCAGCAATCTTTTTGATATAGAGTTTAAGTTCCATTGCTTTTTGGGCCTAGAGTTTCCATAGTCTTTGATCTATGTGTGTTTATAAACACATTGCATAGATTTACATTTAATTTGGGATTCTTGCTGCAGGTGTGTTTTTAAGGCACTTGTTTACCTGAGCACCTCTAGGTGTGTCACAGACAGCTTGTTTACCTAGGTATTTACATTTCACAATAGATATAGCATTTGATATTTCACATCCATTTTCATTTGTCTTACTTTTCATACAAGATATAACATTTGATTTCCATACTTTGTATTCATGGCAGCCCTAGAAGTTTCAGGTTTAGCCATCAACATCTTTAGTGACTAGGGGGACTTCTCAAGGAAATCCAACTCACCATAGGTAAGTTTTGTCACCAACTCAAAGCTGAGACACAATAAACAGGGAAGCTTATCCAATATAGAGGCTACAGTGGGGGAAGGTCCTCCATGCCACTAGTCAAGCAGTAAGTCAAGGTAATGAACAAACTAGGCAAGTCATGAATGGATGAAGACAAAGAATAATGAAACCAACACTAGCAAGCCAAAGTATGGTGGGAATGATCACCTCTATTCTCCCTAAGGAGGGTAAAACCAATGAGTATAGGCCAAGAACTTCTAAGTCTGAGTAGGGACAAATATGATATATATATAGTACAACCAGGTCCACATATCTATATGATTGCCAGATCATGATACTAAGTGCTAAGACATGCTAAGAAAATGGAAATAAAAGCAACATAACCACAACACCATAGTATACCTGCTGAATCATATACCTGAATGCTCACCATCTGAACCATCATTTGTCCTCTGAAACTACTACTGTAACTCTGAGCACTACTGACTGCTCTGTACAAATGGCTAAATAGCTACATCGGTCATCTCTCTGAGTGTCCTGAGACTCAGTCATGGCATGGGGAATAAAACTGCTGTCCAAAATTTGATAGTGATCCAATATGGATGCTCATCTCAGCATCTCAATATAAGGGAACTTGTTGAATAGTGTACTGGAATATGACAAAAAATGTATGGTAACCCGACTACTATATATGTGATAACAGGGTCCTTAAATATGAATCAAAAGAAGATCCAAGAGACCCTTAGCATGCTCCATGACACTCAAGCATTAGTGTCAAATTCTTGTTGGAAAGTTTCTTCATTGGAGGATCCATCCTTCCTTGAAGACATGGAGAAGATTCAAAGAGCAATGTGCAACAACCAAGGTAATTTCATGTCTTTTTTTTTCGATAGGAAAAATTTGGTTGAGTTTAATGAATTATTACATGATGCATACTTGAAGAATAATGAGGATACTCATAAAATCAAAATTCAAAATGAGCAACTTCTTGAAAGGTTGCAATATACTTGTTCTCCCTCCTATGTTTCAAATTGTCATATGGTAGATTGCATGGAGGATTCTCATGACATGGTAGATTGCATGGACTAGATTCCCTTGCTCTATGACAACAATGATGAAGATGCTAGGAAACCTATGACACAAATCAGATCTGAAGGCTGACATCTGACATATATGACATGTCAGGGCTAAAAATAGCCTCCAAGAGGGCGCTCAAGTGAGTTAGGGCATCCAAAGAGACACCAAGTCGAATTTGGAGAAGGAGAGAGCTATAATTGTTGTACAAGTGGCATTCTTTGGAATCTCTTCCCAACTTGAATTGGCATGAAGCTCTTGGGATGAATTCGACCCATGGAGGACCTTAGAAGTTTATAAAATACAATAACAAAGAAGAATGGTAGCTTTTGATCATTTGAGAATTTGCATTTGTGAAGAGAGAGAGCTAGTGGAAAACTAGTCTTCTTTCCTTAGCCAATTTCGAGGGTGAAAGATTCCCATCCAAGTTGGTGTGTGGAAAGGCCATTCAGGTCTTTCATGGAGAATTAATGGAGTCTTTTGTTACAGGTTGAATCTACAAGGCATCTCATGGTCACATCTCTTTCAGCTTGCTTCTTCAACCATTCTTCTATTTCTTGGCATACTCATGATCCTTGAGGAATTAAGCACTTGGTGAGCTATTGTACTATTTGGGGGAGCTTCTCATGCCCCATATTTTTGTAATAGGATGCATATACTCTGTTCTTCATATTCAGAAATGTATCAGGTCGAAAATACAGTTGGAATGATGTAAATCTGATGTTTAATAAACAAATGGTGCCATTTCCCCACTATCTTGATGTATAACAATGAAATATTGATGAATTTGAATGGAAGATCAATTCTCTGGTGTATTTTTGATTAATGGACTGTTATTAATGATATGCACAAGTTTCATGTTCAGTACTTAAGCATTTGGATTCATCTTGTTCGGTTCTATACCATTTGAAGAAGAATTAATGCCATTTCCCCCAAGGTCGAAACTAGTGAAGTTGTAGCTGTTGGGAGAGATTTATAACAGACCTCAAAAACTAAATAATGATGCATATGAGACCATAATATTGTCCCTTAGACATCCTCTTCCTCTTTTCAAAAATTCGAGTGGGTTTGGAAGCATTTGGAGAGCCATATTCAACATTTACCCTGGGGGGATTTGAACCCCAAATTGCTAGTAAAAACTCTCATCTTGTCCAGAAGTATAAAGAAGTTTGCAGAAGTCCTTTGACAGTCCTAACTCACCCCTGAACATGATAATCAATTCCTAACATCAATCATGTACCTTCTCTGAATATTTGGGGGCATTTGGAGCTAATTGGAGACCTAGAGACCAATACTAGTCAAAGAGAAATTACTAGTAAAGTTCCCTACATTGGCCAGTATTGAAAGAGGATTTGTAGAAGTATTTTAAAGGTCCAAAAACATCCCTGAAACACATATTTATTTTCTAACATCATCCATACACCTTATCAGAATATTTGGGACCAATTGGAGCAATTTGGAGACCAAGACATCAAAGCTAGTCAAAGGTCGAACTAGTGGAAAAATTGACTAGTCTTGTCTCAAAATTTATTCCCTTGCAAATTTAAGATCATTGACGGGTATATCAGTTGCTTATATGTTTCATATTGGTTTTCATGTGTCCTATAACCCCTCATGACCTTCCTCAACAAATTCCAAAGCAATTGGAGGTGTTTGGAATAAGTTGTGAAACATATACCTAGAGATGAAAGTTGGTGAATTGGAGCAGTTTGGGAAAATTTAATAAATCTTCAAATTAGGAACATTACAGAAACTCAATTCCGTTGCTCGATTTGTTTTTTATGTTCCCGGTTGAAATTTGTCAAGTCACAAGTCTCCTTGAATGGCTTGAGGAAGCGACATTAAACTCGCCATAAGTCATTAACCGAGGCTCAGATGGACAAACCGTCAGTTTCATTGGAATCGTGACATCGAAGTACCGCAAGGAACACCCCTCTCTAGTGACTTGGTGGACCAAACATTTTCTTTTTTGATAGTTTTCGCAACAAAGGTTTTTCTAATTAACATGCAATAAAAATTTTGCATTATAGGCTAAGATTTTGAAAAGTGTGTCGAGCGAGGTTGTGGGAATCATGGTCATCTCGCCCTACCCCAAACACACAGCCTGCAGTAGGTAACGAAACTCAATTATGTCCCTCGATTTCTTTTGTATTCCCTCTATTGAAACTTGCCAAGTGTCTCTGAATGGCTTTGAGGAGCGATTTGAAACTCGCCATAACTCGGTAACTGGGGCTCGGATGGACAAACCGTCAATTCCATTGGAATCATGACAATGTAGTACCACTTGGTACACACCTCTTGAGTGACTTCATAGACCAAAAACTGTCTATTTTAACGATTTTCTCAACTAGGTCTTTCATAAGTAATATGCAATGCAATTTCTGCATTATAGGCTAAGGTTTTGAAAAATGTGTCAAGTGAGGGTGTGGGCATCGTGGTCATCTTTCCCTAGCCCAAACACACTTGTAAGAGGTAATGAAACTCAACTGTGTTGCTCGATTTCTTTTTTATGCCCACGGTTGAAATTTTCCAAGTGTCCCTGGATGGCTTTGGCAAGTGAGACGAAACTCTCTATAAATCGATAACCAGGGCTCGGATGGACAAACCGTCAGTTTCATTGGAATCGTGATATTGGATTACAGCTAGGAACACCCCTCTCCGATGAATTCATGAACTGAATGTTTTCTATTTTAATGGTTTTCGCAACTAGGGTTTTGCTAAGTAATATGCAATGCAATTTCTGCATTATAGGATAAGATTTTGAAAATTTTTCCAATTGATGGCGTGGGCAACGTGATCATCTCACCCTATCCTAAACATACCTGCAGGAGGAAACGGAACTCAATTATGTTGCTCGGTTTGTTTTTTATGCCCCCGTTGAAATTTTCTAACTGTCCCTGAATGACTTTGGTAAGGGAGTTGAAACTCGCCATTAGTAAAAAACCAAGGCTTGGACGAACAAACCGTCAATTCCGTTGGAATCATGACATCGGAGTACCACTAGGGACACCCCTCTCCAGTGACTTGGTGGACTGAATGTTGTTTTTTTTTACGGTTTCCACAACTAGGGTTTTGTGAAGTAACATGTAATGCAAATTCTGCATTATAGGCCAAGATTTTGAAAAATGTTTCAATCAAGGGTGCGGGAATCGCGATCATCTCACCCTATCCCAATTACACATACAGGAGGTAACGGAACTCAATTTCGTTGCTCGGTTTGTTTTTCATGCTCCTGGTTGAAATTTTCCAAGTGTCCCTAAATGGCTTCGGAAGCCAGTTGAAACTCGCCATAACTCGATAACCGGGGCTCGGATAGACAAACCGTCAGTTCCATTGGAACCATGACATCGCAGTATTGCTAGGAACACCTCTCTCCAGTGACGTCATGGAACAAGAATTGTCTATTTTGATAGTTTTCGCAACTAGGGTTTTGTTAAGTAACATGCAATGCAATTTCTGCATTATAGGCTAAGATTTTGAAAAATGTGTCGAACGAGAGTGTAGGAATCATGGTCATCTCACCCTAGCCCAAACACACTTTTAGGAGATAACAAAACTCAATTTTGTTGCTCGGTTTGTTTTTTATGCCCTCTGTTGAAATTTGCCAAGTGTCCCTGAAAGGATTTGGTAAGCGAGTTGAAACTTGCCATAAGTTGATAATGGGGGCTCGAATGGACAAACCGCTAGCTCCAATGGAATCGTGACATCGGATTACTAGGAGCACTCCTCTCCTCTGACTTCATGAACCAAGCATTGTATTTTTTATGATTTTCTCAATTAGGGTTTTGTTAAGTAACATGCAATGAAATTTCTGCATTATAGGCTACGATTTTGAAAAATGTGTCAAGCGAGGATGTGGGAATCATGGTCATCTCTCCCTAGCCCAAACACACTTGTAGGAGGTAACAAAAATCAATTCAATTTCTCGATTTTTTTTTTATGCCCTTGGTTGGAATTTTCCAAGTGTCCTTGAATGGATTTCGGAAGCAAGTTGAAACTCGCCATAACTCGGCAAGCGAGGATCAGATGGACAAACCATCAGTTCCATTGGAATTGTGACATCGGAGTACCGTAAGGGACACCCCTCTCGAGTGACTTCATGGATTGAATGTTGTCTATTTTGACAGTTTCCGCAACTAGGGTTTTGCTTAGTAACATGTAATGCACGTAGGATAAAAGGCAACCAAAATGCCTCGCTTTTCCGGCGATTTTGGGTCCAAAACCGGTTAAAATTCTTGTTGGAAATTGTTATTTTTTCATTTTTGTAATTTCAGCAATTGTGATTGCCTATTCTAAACTATTTGCCCAATTTTAAACTACCCAGATCGCTGAAATTCCGATCTGAGCACTCCAAATTGCGATTTTGACAAGAATTGCTCTGCCGAATTCCGGCAAGTCGGGGGCGTTTTGGTTAGCCCTTATACAACTCCCATGTAATGCAATTTCTACATTATAGACTAAGATTTTGAAAAATGTGACAAGCAAGGGTGTGGGCATCGTGGTCATCTCTCCCTAGCCCACACACACTTGCAAAAGGTAACGAAACTCAATTCCATTGCTCGATTTGTTTTTATGCCCCCGGTTGAAATTTGTCAAGTGTCCCTAAATGGCTTTAGGAAGTGAGATGAAATTAGCCATAAGTAAAGAACCGGGGCTCGTATGGACAAAGCGTCAGTTTCGTTAGAATTGTGACATCAGATTATCGCAAGGACCACCCCTCTCCAATGACTTGATGGACCGAACATTGTCTTTTTTGACGATTTCACAACTAGGGTTTTGTTAAGTAACATGCAATGCAATTTCTACATTATAGGCTAAGATTTTGAAAAGTGTGTCGAGCGATGGTGTGAACATCATCTTCATCTCACCCTAGCCTAAACACACATGCAGGATGTAACGGAACTCAATTTCGTTGCTCGGGTTGTTTTCTATGCCCTCGATTGAAATTTTCCAAGTGTCCCTGAATGGATTTGTGAAGCAAGTTGAAACTTGCTATAACTTAGTAACCAGAGCTCGAATTGAAAGTTCGTCATCTCGATTGGAATCGTGACATCATAGCACCTCTTGGGACACCCCTCTTGAGTGACCTCATGAACCAAATGCTTTTTATTTGACAGTTTTCTCAACTAGGTCTTTTGTAACCAACATGCAATGCAATTTCTGCACTATAGGCTAAGATTTTGAAAAATGTGCCAACCAAGGGTGTGGGAATTGTGGTCATCTTTCCATATCCCAAACACAGCTGCAGGAGGTAACGGAACTCAATTTTGTTACTTAGTTTGTTTTTTATTCCCACGGTTGAAATTTTCCAAGTGTCCCTGAATGACTTTGGGAGGCAAGTTGAAACTCGCCGAAACTTCATAATCAGGGCTCGGATGGACAAACCGTCAGTTCAGTTAGAATCGTGACATTGGATTACCACTAGGGACACCCCTCTCTAGCTACTTCATGGAACGAAAGTTTTCAATTTTGATGGTTTTCGCAACTAGGATTTTGGTAAGTAACATGCAATTCAATTTCTGCATTATAGGCTAAGTTTTTGAAACAAATACCAAGCAAGAGTGTGGGCATAGTGGTCATCTCCCCTAGCCAAACACACCTGCAGGAGGTAACAAAACTTAATTCCATTGCTCGGTTTGTTTTTTATGTCGTCGGTTGAAATTTTCCATCCATAAATGACTTTGGGAAGCGAGTTGAAACTTGCCATAAGTCGATAACCAGAACTCGGATGGACAAACCGTCAATTCCATTGGAATCGTGACATCAGAGTACCACTGCGGACACCCCTCTCCTGTGACTTGATGGAACAAACATTGACCTTTTTTATGGTTTTTGCAACTAGTGTTTGGTAAGTAACATGCAATGCAATTTCTACATTATAGGCTAAGATTTTGAAAAATGATTCGAGTGAGGGTGTGGGCATCGTGTTCATCTCGCCTTAAGCCCAAACACACCTGCAGGATGTAATGGAACTCAATTTCGTTGCTCGGTTGGTTTTTTATGCCCTTAGTTGAGATTTTCCAAGTGTCCTGAATGGCTTTGGGACGCGAGATGAAACTCGCCATAAGTCGATAATCGGGGTTTGGATGGACAAACCGTCAGCTCCATTGGAATTGTGACATTGGATTATTGCTAGGGACACCTCTCTCTATTGACTTCATGTACCAAGCGTTGTCTTTTTTGACGGTTTTTGCAACTAGGGTTTTCCTAACTTACATGCAATTCAATTTCTGCATTATAGGCTAAGATTTTGAAATATGTGTCAAGCAAGGGTGTGGGCATCATGGTCATCTCACCCTAGCCAAAACACGCCTTTAGCAGGTAACAGAACTCAATTCCATTGCTCGGTTTGTTTTTTATGCCCCAGTTGAAATTTGTCTAGCGTCCTTGAATGGCTTTGGGAAGCGAGTTGAAACTCGCCATAACTCTATAACCAAGGCTCAGATGGACAAACCATCAGTTCCGTTGGAATCATGACATCAAAGTACAATTTGAGATACCCCTATCAAGTGACTTCATGGACCGAACGTTGTCTATTGTGATAGTAGGGTTCTGCTATGAAACTTGCAATGCAATTTCTGCATTAAAGGCTAAGATTTTGAAAAATGTGTCAAAGGAGGGTGTGGGCATTGTGATCATCTCACCCTAGCCCAAGGTCACTTGTAGGAGGTAACGAAACTCAATTCCATTGCTCGGTTTTTTTTTATGCCCTCGGTTGAAATTTGCTAAGTGTCCCTAAATAGATTTGGGAAGCGAGTTGAAACTCATCATAACTCGGTAAGCGGGGCACGGATGGACAAACCCTTAGTTCCCTTGGAAGGGTGACATCAGAGTACATCCAGGGACACCCCTCTCCAATGACTTCGTGGACCAAGCGTTGACTATTTTGACGATTTTCTCAACTAAGGTTTTGCTCAGTAACATGTAATGCAATTTCTACATTATAGGATAAGATTTTGAGAAATGTACCCAGCGAGGGTGTGGGCATCGTGGTCATCTCTCCCTATCCCACACACACCTACAGGAGGTAAGGAAACTCAACTCTGTTGCTCGGTTTGTTTTTTACGCCCCAATTAAAATTTGTCAAATGTCCATGAATGGCTTTGGGAAGCAAGATGATCTCACCATAAGTCGATAATCGGGTCTCGAATGGACAACCCGTTAGTTCCGTTGGAATCGGGACATCGGAGTACTACTAGGGACACCCCTCTCCAGTGACTTGATAGACCGAACATTGTCTTTTTTGACGATTTTCGCAACTAGGGTTTTGCTAATTAACATGCAATGAAATTTCATCATTATAGGATAAGATTTTGAAAAAGGTGTCGAGCAAGGGTGTGGGCATCATGGTCTTCTCTCCCTAGCCCAAACACACCTGCAGTAGGTAACGAAACTCAATTACATTCCGGTTTGTTTCGTATGCCCTCGGTTGAAATTTGCTAAGTGTCTCTAAATGGATTTGTGAAGCGAGTTGAAACTCGCCATAACTTAGTAACTAGGGCTTGGATGGACAAACAATCAGTTTCGTTGGAATCATGACATCGTAGTACCACTTAGGAAACCCTTTGTACATCAAGGCTCAACTAGGTCTTTCATAAGTAATATGTAATGCAATTTAAGCATTATAGGCTAAGATTTTGGAAAAGGTGTCAAGCGAGGGTGTGGGAATCATGGTCATCTTGACCTAGCTCAAACACACCTGCAGAAGGTAACAAAACTCAATTATATTGCTCGGCTTGTTTTTTATGCCCACGGTTGAAATTTTCCAAGTGTCCATGAATGGCTTTAGGAAGCTCTCCATAACTCTGTAACCAGGGATCGGATGGACAAACCATCAGTTTCGTTGGAATCGTGATATCGGATTATAACTAGGGACACCCTTCTCCAATGAATTCATGGACCGAATGTTTTCTATTTTGACAGTTTTCGCAACTAGGGTTTTGTTAAGTACAATGCAATGCAATTTCTGCATTATAGGCTAAGATTTTGAAAATTTTGCCAAGCAAGGGTGTGGGCATCGTGGTCATGTTACCCTATATTAAACACTCCTGCAGGAGGTAACGGAACTCAATTATGTTGCTCGATTTGTTTTTTATGACCCCGGTTGAAATTTGCCAATTGTCCCTGAATGGCTTTGGTAAGTGAGTTGAAATTTTCCATAAGTAAAAACCCGGGGCTTGGACGGACAAACCATCAATTTTGTTGGAATCATGACATCGGAGTACCACTAAGGACACCCATTTCCAGTGACTTGATGGACTGAACATTGTCTTTTTTTACGGTTTTAGCAACTAGGGTTTGCAAAGTAACATGCAATGCAATTTCTGCATTATAGGCCAAGATTTTGAAAAATGTGTCAATCAAGGGTGTGGGCACCACAGTCATCTTGCTCTATCCCAAACACACATACATGAGGTAACAGAACTCAATTTCGTTGCTCAGTTTTTTTTTATGCCCCTTGTTGAAATTTGCCAAGTGTCCCTGAATGGCTTTGGGAAGCAAGTTGAAACTCGCCATAACTTGGTAACCAACGCTCGGATGGACAAACTGTTAGTTCCACTGGAACCATGACATCGAAGTACTGCTAGGGACACCTCTCTCTAGTGACTTCATTGACCGAATGTTGTCTATTTTAAAGATTTTTGCAACTAGGGTTTTGCTAAGTAACATAAAATGCAATTTCTACATTATAGGATAAGATTTTGAAAAAAAATCCAAGCAAGGGTGTGGGCATCATAGTCATCTCGCCTAAGCCCAAACACACCTGCAAGAGGTAATGAAACTCAATTTTGTTGCTCGGTTTGTTTTTTATGCCCCTGTTGAAATTTGTGAAGTGTCCTTGAATGGCTTTGGGACACGAGATCAAACTCATCATAAGTCAATAATTGGGGCTTGGATGGACAAACCATCAGTTCTATTGGATCGACACCCCTCTCCAATGACTTCATGGACCGAATGTTGTATTTTTTTACGGTTTTCGCAACTAGGCTTTTCCTAAGTAACATGCAATGCAATTTCTGCTTTAGAGGCTAAGATTTTGAAAAATGTGTCGAGCGAGGGTGTGGGAATCATACCTTGCAGCATGACATATGTTCTTTAGACTGGACATCTCACTTGTATTGGCTAGTGAGGATTATGTATACTACTTATAAGGGTTTGTGCCCACATAGTATTATTTACCTCCCTAACCTCTCATATAAATAGAGGAGAGAGAGACTTTGATTCTTGTCACTGATGTTTTATCTTGTGATGAATATAATATTGAAAATTGTGTACATGAGTGCAAGAGCATTCCTCTACCAATAAAATATACAAATAATAGCAAACCAACAACCAAACCTCACTAATATACTCCACAAAATTAGAAACAAGGATAATTTAAGGGATTCAAGAAACATGTCACATTGCCAATCCAGTAGCTTTTATAAGAACTTGGTTAGGGTAATGGACAGGACAGCTATGATTATTTCGTCATTGGCATTGTGTGTGATTTATCTTGTTCTCGGAGGAAGGTTCCTGTCTTGATTTCCCAACAACAGTCCTCTTATCAACACCAAGAAAGCACATGAATATTCCACTAACCCCAAGCAGAAAAAGTGTAAATGGCTAATTAAGAAGTGTACAAGGCCATACAGTCTAGAATACTGTTGTGGGAGTGTCATTGAAGGCAACTCTTGCTAAGCCGAAGTTACAACAGCCTAATATGGCTCAATTTCCAATGACTCTTCAATGCAAGCATATGTTGGCAAGTGTCTTTAAACTTGCCCTTTTTTTGGTTTATCTGTCTTAAAGAATGTCAATTTAAATAAAGGATAGTACTTAATGGATGCCAATTTTTCTTTTGTAAAATGCAACAATGCTCACAATTTTTATCAACATTGCCACACCACAAGTAGAAGAAGTGTAATTGTCAATATTTATGTGCACGAATATACAATCTCAAGCTAGCAGAAATTGGAAGCAGATGCATTGTGCAAGCAACTACAATCCTACAGTCAAAAGATTCAGAACATAAGAATTATGATTCCCGCACACTAGTCATCTTATAACAAAGAGATCATAAGTGATTGGTTGACATCATGGAAAATATTGCAACATATAACTGGGCGATGTATTGGTTGGCAGGTGTAGTACGATGGTAATCTTCAAAACCTGAGTCGTTCAATACTACAATTGGTCAAGTTTTATCCTCATGCATGGCTTTGACCATTTATGTTCTTGTCATAGAAAATTTAGTGTCTTTGTAAGATCTAATTATTGTCAACCTGCTGGATGTTGCTTTTCCCTTGTACATTGTTTTTTGTGAACTATGATGTTATTCGTTCTCTTTACTTTTTTTATGATATAAAAGAAATAATAAATGTCTATAAAATTTAAATTGTATGCACCTTACACCTTTAATGGTGTCTCTCAAACATACATTCACTGGGAGTCATGAACTACGCTAAGAGTGACCTTCCTTGAACTACATATATTCAGAGGCCATGCTGAGAGTCATTTTAACATGCTGTGATGTCAAGTAGGGAAACCAATGTACATGTACAACCATAACAGACACACAGGAGTGGAAAGAATGGAATGCATTGTGTTAAACTCTTGTAAGATACACAACAATAGGTCATCCTAAGATAAGTTGTCAATATATCAACTCCTGGTATATTAATTATTGTCCTACAAGCCTGTTATTGTGGTTTATCTATCTAACATTAATAACATTACATTTGGTCAGATGATAGCCACATAACACCATTAGTGAGCACGCCATTATTAACATCCATGTGGCACATGCTAGCATTTACAGTAAATGTTAGAGCTCATTATTTTCTCCTCTCACAGAAATGGTGACAGCTAGGGCACAAGGTACTCACTGTTGAATGTAAAAAATGTAGGGTATTTTTGAACTTTTCCTACAAGTGCAAGTGGATGAGGGATGCTCATATTTGTAACCCAAATATCAGTCCTCAAACTGATGGCATTTGAAAGGATTTATCTCAGCCCTAGGCACACTCAAGAACAGTTCTAAGCAGTAGAGAAACTAACAGCATTTGCAAGTAGGAGCAGTTTGCAAGCCATTGACCAAATTTCTGAGCAAGTAAAGGAGGCAGCCCTCACATTCCTTGAGAGGGAACCCTGTCTCACACTTTCCAGCATTTCTGATGACATAAGTTCCGGAAATATATGGCAATGGTTGGTAAAGCATCTTTTCATTTATTAGTTGAACCATATTCTTGGTGAGAAGAAAATGCTTGATTCTCAACCAATTTATTCTTCCTTGACTAAATATTCCTAGAAGTTTACCTCATACTGTTGTAGAAAATACACCAAGTAATTCTAGAAAATTCAACCAGGCTGTTGATCTTCATGATACCTTCTTGCTGGGAAAAATTTGAATGACAACAAACTCAAACTACACTTGCACAGGACCAATTTCAAAACCGTATTCATCTCAACAACCCACATCTAGATATAATCAATCCATACTCTATGATGCCTGGAGCTCCATTTTCCCAAATGGGATCTACTAGCACAGCCACATAACTTGTGGCCAATGAACACCGATAGGTCACAACTTAAGTGCCATGAACAAGTTATCTATTACTTGTTCTCTATGCTTAGTTGTAATGACCTGTTGTCTATGCCTCAGCTACCTGTTACTTTCTTTACTTAAATGGGTTGTTTGTCACTACCTGTTATCCATGCATGAGCTACGAGTTATCCATGCATCAACTACCAGTTATTTTTTATATTTCTTTTTTTCTATATAATTGTTTATTTAAAATTTCGGACGATGACCATAAAATCAATCTGGACAGTACACTTACCCCATCCTCATTTAATCTAGGAAAAGCATAGATGGTAGTACACCCCAAATTCTAAGATATAAACACCTATCAGTGATTCAATACAATTATTTGCGAATGTTTGGGCGAACTGTGTACTAGAATTCATCAATTCCAGGGAGGTTGTGTGAAAGGCACTATGTAAAGGAGCAACGCTTGATTTCTGACAAACAATCGAGTAAGACCTCTTACTTTTTAAATGCTGTGGATTTTAATTAAATGTTTTGTTTATCAATTGGGGGAAGAATCTATGACCCCAAAGAGGTTGAAGTTCAGTCAAGGCCTGTGTCCACCTGTAAAATGCTTGGGTGTTACACTTTCTGATGCAGGAGCATCATGTAAAAGTTGTAATTTTCCTATGTTTTCAATAGGTTCTAGTCTCTAGAGGATCCTAGAAAGTCCACGTAGGGGGGTTTGTTTTGCCATATAATGTAACATATTTTCCCTTTTAGCATAAAGTTAGAGAAGTTGAGAAATTATAGGGACATCAGGGATTTGTTATCTAAACTTGGAGGATACTCATCTTCCTTTGTGATTTGAATTAATCACCGGTTTATTATATTCATAAAGTTGTTGAGTAGAGAATAAGGAGAGGAGGTTATGGAGAGAAATTAAAAAGAATGGCCAAGGCCTTGACGCCAAGAATGAGAAATCAAGCCAGAGAAATGATATGTATTAATCTGTTGATGATTAATTGAATGTATGAGGGATTGACAGGAAACTCCTGTAGGTTAATAGAATTTGCTCTCTGTCATGTATTCTATAGTGATTTTGAAAGAAATATACTATGTTTTTGTGCAAGGGAAAAAGAGCAGCTCTCTTTCAGCATCGGGGTTTAAATTTCACGTCTTATTTGATAGTATTTAGTATGGGTTCTCTGAAATTTTCTTGTGTAAATGATTGAGTGCAAACTTCAGTGATCTAATTAGTTTCAGATTCAGTTCATTGTATGGGAAATAGCATATTAATCTTCAGCATCATTTATGAACTTTTTTCTTTGTTCCAGTGATTGAACATAATTTGTGTGCTCTGTTAATGATATTTCCAGCAATCAGGTTAGTTAAATTTATGGTGATTTGCAACAGTCAAAAAGGGAATTTATACATTGTGTTCTAGTAATCAAGTGTAAACTCAGGCGTATAATAGTTGAACACTGTCAATCAATTGATGTGGAACAAAGAACATCAAACTGATCTTGTGCAAGAAGAGGGAATTGGATTGCATAGAAGTGTGCTCTGCTTCTAATTTACTGCTATGATAAGTTGATCCACCAATAGAGTGAATCAATCCATCACTTGAGAAGCTGTAATGTGCACACTCAAATCTTTAATGTAATGGTTGAGTTGGAATGTATGTGCAGCATTGGATAGACAACTGAGAACATGATAACATCAGGTGATTGAGAGGATTGTTCTAAATCTAAAGCGAAGATATCTGGTAATGTTTCCAATACTCTGTTTCTTCCATTTATATGAATGCACTCTTCTACTCAATGATGTCGATGCCTGAAGGTATTGTTGGGGTTTGACTGATAATACAATTTGACTGAGAAAGTATATGCCATGAAAAAAAAATCCCGTGTGCATAGATAAAGGTCACAATCCCTTAGTAGGGCAAATGAAATATGGTTGCGTTCTAGCCGAGTGACAATTTTGAAATTGTGTCGAGTTGTTGACGAGACCTGAGAAATATATTCATTATTAAACCTGAAATCGATGAGATGTAGCTGATCCGACTTGATTGTTGTAAGGGTTGGAGAATTGCAGGCTTGAATTTGACAAGGGGATAGATTGCAGGAGAACAATCTTGTAGCTGTAAAAGTGTTTTGTCATCAGTCACAGGAACCACATTGGTGATTGGATGATTGATTGAATTGAAGAATAGAGATTTGGTAGCAAACCTTTGATTCCTGTAATGCTTATTGGTTTCCTGTAATATAGATTCATTCTCTTAATTTGCAGGTTGCTATCAATTAATTATTTGAGAATGCAAGTGTGCTCCATATTTGGGGTTTTTTTCCACACAGTCCTGCTACATATGTCAACAATTAAAGTCTTAGATCTGCTAGCATTTAGTAATGCTATTGTTGATATTTGATAGCATTTGGGGTTGAGTATTGGGTGCATTCTATTGTGGATGTTTTAGGTTATTGGAATATTAAAACTAACAAGTTTGGATTGAGCTCAGTCATAGATTCAGATTGTAGATGAGACAGGTTTGGATTGAGATTAGCCTCCCACGCACATCTAAATTTTTAATACTATTTTTATTGTGTTTCCGAGCAATGCATCTGCCATTATTCATCAAATATTCCTCCCAAATTATGGACTGTGAACTTTGAGTTTGAAATAAAGTTAATAATAATAATAAAAGATAAATCTAACATCAACCCATCATAACTTTTCCACAATAGATAATGAAAAGAAATTCCCTTGGAGTCTTCTGTAATTCAATTTCAAAAAAAGGTAATTCAATTTCAAAAAAATAATGTTACCTGGGGCACTACTTTCCGCTACTCAGCAATCTCCCTATCAATAGAGTCCATATCGGCGCCAGCAAGCTTGGTGGAGGGTCAGCCAACTTTGGGAGGTCCCGAAGAAGCCTCTTTCTCCATGGAACTCGTGGTTGACAAATGAAACCTTGTTCAAAACCCGTGTGTCTCGAAACATCTTTTAAAAATGCAGTAATGGCGTTCAAATGGAGAATTTATTAAAATATGTGAAAAAAATGCAGTTCTTGTGTGGTTAGGAGGGATCCGCAAACAAATTGTGAGCAGGAAATACGGTATGGCTTGAAAGGGATTTTCAAGAAAATTATGAGCATGAAATACAGAAAAGGAAACATAGGAATGCTTCAAATTAGAGTTTTCACTTTGTCTTTACATGTGAAGCGATTCCATAAATATTATTTAAAAACTCTAAGGTTTTATTTATTTATTCTAAGCTTTTAAAAATTCTAAGGTTTAGTGTTATGTGTATTAAGAATCTAGAGATTTAGTTTATTGGGGTTTAATTTTATTTTTAAATATATAAAAAAATTTACACCTCGAGAAATTGTATCATCTTAATGCTTAATATATTTGGGTTTAAGATGTTTTTATTATGAGTCGACATGGAGTTTTTTAATTACTTTTTTTTTTTTTTTTGATAAGTTATGAGTCCACATGGAAATGTAACGTGACAAATGTGACACATCTCCTCATATTGGGTTGGAAGCACCTAGAGTAACAAGCGTGACAACATCTCCTTGTATTGGGTTGGAAGCACCTCGCTACTCTCAATGCAACAAATCTCAACATTGCAGGTGAAGCAAAAACATATAATTGTATGTTTCTCATAGCATTGATCCTTTAACTATTAAAAGGCCAAAGGCTAGAAGAATGGCCACTATTTTTGGCAAATTTTTTGCCATAAGAACTAAAAAGGGTACCACCTAAGACAAATGTAGGTTTCTCTAAACATTTGGTGCCAGAAGTAAAACGTGTCTGCGGTGTTAGAAAAAACACCATATATACAAGACACAAAATCCTACTAGATTAAAAACTAAGCATAGATTTAATTTTCCTTGCAATCTATGTAAGAGGAACCAACATCTCTGATTGGGACCCTAGATAAGTAGATATAATATTTATTTTAAGAAGATGGAGCTCAGCACATATAAATTTTTGGACATATAAAAAAAGCAATGATGAACTGAGAGAGGGAGCATGGCTGGTTACTTAGCAATGGTGGTGCTGGCTTAATGAAGGAATAAACCATTATATTGAGCAACATCGATGTAGGAATCATAGTTTTGCATGTCAGTGCTAACAGCAAGCCATACTCCAGACTATGCAACCTGCCTTCATAATTATGCAAGCTGGCAATGTGGTTGTGTTAGATGAAAAACTATCATATGAAGGCTAACACGCGTTAGTTTTCATTCAATATGCAATGTTGTTAGAAGGAAGGATAACCTGAGTTAAATTCCCTTCATGGTGCAATGTCTTTGATAACAATGTGGTTGTTTTAGATGGAAAACTAACATATGAAGGCTAGCACGCATTAGATTTCATTAACCATGCAATGTTGTTAGAATGAAAGCTAAACCGAGTTAGATTTCCTTCATGGTGGAATGTATTTGATGGCAATGTGGTTGTGTTAGATAAAAATATATTATATGAAGGCTAACACGCGTTAGATTTATTTCACCGTGTAATGTTATTAGAAGGAAAGCTAACCTGAGTTAGATTTCCTTCATGGTGCAATGTCTTTGATGACAATGTGGTTGTTTTAAATGGAAAGCTAACAAATGAAGGCTAGCACGCATTAGCTTTCATTCACCGTGCAATGTTTTTAGAATGAAAGCTAACCCGAGTTGAATTTCCTTCATGGTGGAATGTATTTGATGGCAATGTGGTTGTGTTAGATGAAAATCTATCATATGAAGGCTAACACGTGTTAGTTTTCATTCACTATGCAATGTTGTTAGAAGGAAACCTAACCCGAGTTAGATTATCTTCATGGTGCAATGTCTTTGATGACAATGTGGTTGTTTTAGATGGAAAGCTCACATATGAAGGGTAGCACGCATTAGCTTTCATTCACCGTGCAATGTTGTTAGAATGAAAGCTAACCCGAGTTGGATTTCCTTCATGGTGGAATGTATTTGATGGCAATGTGGTTGTGTTGGATGAAAAGCTATCATATGAAGGCTAACACGCGTTAGCTTTCTTGCACCATGTAATGTTATTAGAAGGAAAGCTAACCTGATTTAGATTTCCTTCATGGCGCAATGTCTTTGATGACAATGTGGTTGTTTTAGATGGAAAACTAACATATGAAGGCTAGCACGCATTTGCTTTCATTCACCGTGCAATGTTGTTAGGATGAAATCCAACCCGAGTTGGATTTCCTTCATGGTGGATTGTATTTGATGGAAATGGGGTTGTGTTAGATGAAAATCTATCATATGAAGGCTAACACGCGTTAGTTTTTATGCAACGTTGTTAGAAGAAAATCTAACCTGAGTTAGATTTCCTTCATGGTGCAATGCCTTTGATGACAATGTGGTTGTTTTAGATGGAAAGCTAACATATGAAGGCTAGCACGCATTAGCTTTCATTCACCATGCAATGTTGTTAGAATGAAATCTAACTCGAGTTGGATTTCCTTCATGGTGGAATGTATTTGATGGCAATGTGGTTGTGTTAGATGAAAAGCTATCATATGAAGGCTAAAACGCGTTAGCTTTCTTTCACCGTGTAATGTTATTAGAAGGAAAGCTAACTCGAGTCACATTTCCTTCATGGTGCGAAGTATTTGATGACAACGTGGTCGTGTTAGATGGAAAGTTGACATATGAAGGCTAACACGTGGTATCTTTCATTCACCGTGCAATGTTGTTAGAAGGAAAGCTAACCCGAGTTAGATTTCATTCATGGTGCAATGCATTTGATGACAACGTGGTTGTGTTAGATGGAAAGCTTACATATGAAGGCTAATGCGCGTTAGCTTCCATTCACTGTGCAATTTTGTTAGAAAGCTAAGGCTAATTTATACCTACAATGTAAGCCCGAGGTCAAAGAAGTAACAATAATTGTTGCATTTATTGGCGAGATGCTCAAAAATTGAGAATGAGAACAAAAGAATGATTGCATCATGGCTTGTAAATGAACAAGAGATACGAAAGTGGCAATGTTCTTCCAACATTGCCAACATGCTATTTATAAATATGAATATTACATCTTATAAGCTACATAATCGTTGGGACAAAATTGTTTGAAGCCTTATGAGAATATGGGTTCCTCAAACATTCACAATTATTGATAAAATAATGTTGATATAAATAGGTACCAAATGACAAGCCAATTGTCAAATCCTCTGTCTATTATATGTATTGAAATGTAACCTTGCTCACGATAAAAGTTTCATTGCATGATCTACACAGTTAATGGAAATAAACCAGTATATTATAAGTTTATGTTTGGAGACCAAAACATAATACGAAAGAGATCAACTATTGTTTAAATCATGCACACATCCTAAAAGAAACTCTCTCCATCTCATCCAAGTTGATTGATCAACCAAAATGACTAATACCGTGCTTCTAGATGGGAACATGTTCAAACAATCCTTATACAATATGTATATAGTATCTTGGACTGCAATAATCCATAATCCAACATATCATAACAGATGACAAAATATATAATTCCCATATTTTGTTTTAATAATTTGAATATGGTTGTGAAACTGGTCAATGCCATACATGTACAATATCTTAGAGAGCAAGAAACAAAAGCACGTCATGAAACCCAAAACTTTGGCCACAGATAAGATAAAATTTACAGCAGCTGAGAAGCAGTACACAACTACCAACATATTGATGAATAGAAACCCATGCACCTCTTTCAAAGGGTTGAACTTGATCATAGTGGACCTAGTGAGAGCGACTGCGAGAGTAATAATCAATTATTGTTCAATGCATAACTCATTATCACCCATTTCTTTCCACCTTCCCACCTCCTATGTTGCTGCTTCTTCATACCAATCTTCTTTTTCGACCTGCAATTTCCAATGGCCATAAATTAAGAAAACACTTGCATATCAACCTTACAATATTAATCACTTACAAGTTTAACCTTTATATTTAAACTACCCTGGATTTTAAAATTCTCATGATGCAGGAAAAAACAATTGAAAGTTACACTAATTGGTCAACATATTCGAAACTTAAAATAAATCCATGATATTATGATTCAAAGGAAACATTCTCGTATAATTAAACTCTGCAAATACACCGACTGCACCTTACCAGTGAATGTGAGTCCGACTTTTATCTCCCCACAATAAGTATTGTCTTACCGGTGAATGCGAGGCCCACTTTTATCTCCCCACAATAGGTCTTGTTTAGAAGGATGACGATGTAGGGCATAGAGGTTTCCTTCCATGAATAATGCCTCCAATGGAATGCTATGCACCACAATCATGAATTATAAGAAATAAAATGAAGCAAAAATAACATTGTAAAAATATGGAAGAATGCAAGCTTTAAGAAAATGGTTGAGATTGCAATGATGGTGACTCATATGCACCTTTCTTCTCCAACGAATCCATCCGCGTTTGAAAGTATCGTTGTCCATTGTTTTTAAGGTAAGGTCGGTAACCCCCTCAGATATAGTGAAAACAAATTGCTCTTTCCATTCTTGATTGCTACCTCCACCTGCAATGCTCAGAGATCTTGATAGATAATGTTATATATATATTTTTTCAAACAAGATTTTTTTAAATCTCATCTTCCCACCAATATTCCAGGGGACTCGGTCATGATTAAAACCTCACTTTAAAATCTACCTTAAAAGGATGTTTTCACATAGATTTAGATAGCCTAGTAAATTTAATTTTGTTATTGTTTGAAAGGTATTTAAACCCTGAAGGCCTATAAACAAATTCAAGAATGTTAAGTCCTCCCACCATGTACTAATGGAAGACCAGGGAAACTTTTGGCACGTGCTAGTAGTAGATCAATTATGTTCTCAACAATAAATCTGATACATGTGAACACACTGCTCAAAACACATGAATGTGCACACCCACAGGATGCAACGTTGCTCTTCTATTGTTGAGTTCGGAATTGGATGATGAGTATGGATATGTTGTTGTTGATCTGTTAAACTGACCTCTTTTGTTGTTGATTTTTGTTCCCAGTGTTCTTCTCATTAGAAATCCAATGGAAGAAAAATTAGGCCTCAAATAAAGGAATGATGCATCAACGATTTGCTCAAGCCAGCTAAAGGCCATTCATTGCAGGAATTTAAGATCCCATTTATGGATCATTTTGTATTTGGAATGTCATGTGATATTTTTTTTAATGCATGCATCTTCGAATCCATAGATAGCCATGCCTACTTCTCTTAACTCGCGAGACCTCTTCAAATCCCTTTGCCTTCTTTGCTCTTTGGGAAAATATAGCACACTGGGATATTGCACACGGGACTTCACAAAATCATCTTTCAAACCATATAACTCAATAAAATAACATTTTTTTCTTTTTTTTACAAAAACAGTTATAATTTGAATTAAAAAAAAAAAAACCAGTTGCAATAGCACAGGAAAAAATTACAAAATCTTCCTCAAGGGCCTAAATTCTATCTTCTAGAGACTAGATCTAAATCGAGATCAAAGTAAGAATAAAGAAACTCAAATCAACTATAGAGTGACATATTGAATGTTATGCATGTTCTTCATTATCAGAATGTGATTATTGTGATGCAGTAGCGTCCAAAATCATTTATATGCTTTATCAACAAATTGTTTAGCACTAATTTGTTCGTCATCTCCCCTGAAGACATTATGTGTCCAATGAAAGAGACTCAACATAATTGTCGATGCCTAATCCTTCCCATTCAGCTTGTTTAGCGTAATTTGTATTCGCTACCATCATAAGTTTTTTAAAACCTGCCAATTATTAAATTAGTGCGTCATTCTGTTAATTAGTGAAGGAGTAACCCAACAGCTACAGTCTTCATCGTAAACAAGATGATTTCTCATCTTAATATCACAATTAACCTCTTGATCAGATTGTTTTTCTGTTCTACAGAATTCAAATGCTCCCACTCCAGGGATGATTTTAAGAACCCCCCCTAAATTTATATGTATAAAAAATGGGTGAATCCCCATGATACACAGAAAAGTGTGAAGGCTATTTTATCAATAATATAATATGTATATATAATTGTTTGGCGAATCTTTCACATAATTATAAAATATTGTAAATTTTGGGCAAATCTTTCACAAAATTATAAAAACTTGTAAAAGTTTTGGCAAATCTTTCACGAAATTAGAAAATCTTGTGAAATCTTGGCGAATCTTACACTAAACTATAAAGCCGAGTGCACTTATGTTATGACACCAAACATGCCAAACATATTCCTCTGTCGTTTTTTTGAACTGAAAAAATATTAATTACGAGTGGGACTATGGAGTATGGAATGGATGTTGAAGGGTTTTTCACCTTGATTGGCTTCCCCTAGTAGTTCCATTGGAAATACAGGTAAGTTTAGTTTGATGAAGGCTTAGAGACTTGTGGAAAAAAAATATGGAGAATTAAAAGCGTTGTGGTGTTGTGGCGTAAAATTGAAATTCAATCGAGGTTGGTTTTTGGAAGACAACGCTTCACCAATCTCTTGAATTCTTGTTGTTACATGTCTTTTGACAAATTCTTGGTGTTTTGTTCTTTCATATCTGTGGTTTCCTTAGTTCCTTCCATCCCTGGGTTTGTTTCTTTATCTGCCATGTTCGTCAATTGAGGCTCCGTGCTTAAATAATATTTTAGGGTTGTGTCTCTAGATTGGTGGCTCAATATTTATCTCTAGCTTTGGGGTGTTATATATTTGGTTCAATCTCTATCTCAATGTTCCCTCCCCTTTAAAGGGCAATGTTTTCATTGAGGTGTCTTCAAAGCTCCAGACGTTTAGAACATGGATTTTTTTTTGTGTCATGGGAAATGTCAAAGGGATAATCATGAAATTCAAAGGATTTTGCATGGGCATGAGGATTACATTAGTGACAATAGGATTTCAATTTTTGCAGTGACAACTACAATTAACATAAATGAGCATCAATACAGCTCCACTCTGCAAAATATATAGAAATAAAATGTTAATGTTTGTTGACATATGCGAGAGCTGAGGAAAAAGACATCTAAAAGCTACTTTAACTGTATTGCAAGTAGGAGCGGTGAATAATCAACAAATATAAGAAGGATCTAATGTTGTTCTGAATTATGTGCCCCTTAACTTCCACATTTTTTCTCCTTAATATGTTTGTGACTTTGATGTATTTTACCGAGCTTATAAGAACTAGAATCAACATTTCTAGAAGAGAAAAAAGAGATTCATAATTATGTAATTGGAACTATTTTAAACTCAAATGATGTTACATAAGCTCGTAATGTTGCATTGTTGAAACAACATTGATAGGGGGAACCAAAAATTTGGGCGTTTTATTATATAATTCAACATATGTCACTTAACTAACTTGTAAAGTATCGCATTTTCTAGCATTGCAATTATAAGACAAACATCGAATTCACATCACTCAAGAGATGCTAAGTTAAATTTTAACATCCAACCAACATCACTTAAGTGACATTCTTAATGTACTACTTAATGTCTCTTAAGTGATGTTTGTTCAACATTTGTTTCATCGACTTAAGGTCCTTAAAGGGCTGCCAATTCCATTTTTCATTAGAGGATAAAAAATCTATGGAACATCAAAAATTAAATGTTAAAACATGTGGAATATTCAACGCATCTTTATAGATGTTCAATTGGCATTGGTCAATTTACTGGTTGACATTTACTTAATGCAAAAAAGCATCAAACTAGCATCAAATTTTCACCCCAAATGTTGTAGTTTTTTATAAGTTTGCATTAAAATGAATTAGGCTCACTCGATTATAATACCAATGCTTGAATATCTAGAATTACCACATGGGACAAGCTTGGATTTTGGAATTAAGGAACAATGTTTATGATTTGTAATAAAACTTTAATAGCTAAATGTCCATGCGAAGTGATAATGATCAGTATTTGAGGCATAAATGATTTTATTTGAAAGATGTGTACATTGAAAGTAGAAAAATTCCATAAATAGTGGAGTCCTAAAAGGATATTATGATATTCCACACATTTCCCCAAAACCTGTGGAGGACTAAGTTACTACTGTGAGTGGCATGTGACTCATCTAGATGTAATATGCATACACCTTTATTTCCTTGTACCTTGTGGGATATGATTGATAGTATGTTATGGATCCATTCATTATCTATCCATCTTTTATACATAATTTTTTATATTATTATGGATCCATTGTTTTCTATTACGAGGAAATGAATTATTAATGATGGGCTCAAAGCTATAAACATAGATTTCACAATACAAACAAGGATTGAGGTAACATTCTAAGAAATGAAAAAAAAAAAAAGCCAAATATAAATGATTGTGAAATATTTTTAAATTCTATAATTAAAAATAGAATAAAAGTCATTCAAACAATATCCTTTTTGAAATAATATTTAAATTACAATTTAAATTTAAAAAAAACCACAACTCACCATAATCAAAATTCTATTCATTTTATAACTATAACAATGAAAGTTTTGACCATCCTTTAATCCATCCAAAATCTTTTAAAAACTAGAAATAATATAAAAAAATCAATTAAAACTTTCCTATGATGTAACCTTTTAATTCCTTCATAGTTTTCAAAATTAAGTACCAAAAAACATTTGTTCAAATGCTTAAGAAAAATCCCCTTGGTCTTAATCCTTTCATGGTGAGTTCTCTAATCACAGGTCATCGTTACTATATAATGTTCTGAACTTACCCTGTGATGGTTTAAACATAATTTGATGGTATGAAACCGTCACATTTGAGGGCATGATCGAGTGGTTGGAAATATTTGAGTGCAAATTCAATCACTCCCCATGGCTCAAAGATAATTTGATTGTATGGTCATGTTTGAAAAGACTTGAGTGCAAAGTAAATGTTAAAATCACCAATACAATATATATGAAATAGTCATGTTTGAAAAGACTTGAGTGCAAAGTAAATGTTAAAATCACCAATACAATATATATGAAGTTTATATAATGGAACCATCGTTACCATATAATGACTCAAACATAATTTGATTACTCATGTTAAAATCATCAATACATTTTATATAATGGAATTATAGTTATCATATAATCATTGAAATTTACTATATAATGACTCAAACATAATTTGATTGTACGATAGAGTGATTGGAAAAATTCTAGTGAAAACTTAATTACCTTTTTCTCAAATTACACATGTTAAAATTATTTATACATTTTATTTCAAACAATGTTTTTTGGTTAATGTTTGACTAGCACAATCACTTAACTTATGGTTGGTGTATGATAGGTCACAATTTAAGTGTCACGAACAAGTTATATGTTATTTGTTCTCCATGAGTACTTGTAATCACTCGTTATCACCTGCCTTTTTTTAGTTTAATGGGAACTTCCCAGTATCCATCCATCAAATACCAGTTATTCATGCATCAACTACCAGCTATTTCAAATGGGCAAGGCAGGGCAGGCGGAGTGGGAGGCGCAAATGCATATGCAAACGAAGACCTACCTTTTTCCTTTTGAATGAAATATTCAACGTGGAGATCGAATCCATGGCTTCCATCTTTTATTGTTATTGTATGTACACCCTCTTCCTTTCAAACAATAAAATGCAACTGGATGTATGCGGTGGATGTATGCAGAGGCATCCCCCTAGATTTAGATTTAGATTTGTAGATGTTTAGGTTTTTTCATAGTTTACAAAGAAGAGATATTACCTGATAAGTGGTTTTGATTTCTGTTGGACACTTTCTTTTTGGTAAATTGTTAATATCCATAGATGGCATCCTTCACTGTTTCAATCATATTTTAAGTGAAGTGTTTGCCCCTGTCAAAATAATGTTGCCTACGGAAGAAAATGTCAAACTAGTTAGTTATTTTCAAGCTGTGAAGGTTTTTCTTTACCCTGGGAATTTTTTGTTATAAGAAGTCATCACAAAAGGGAAAGCGTCCTCCAAGATGATTAGAGGACATCTCTCTTGTTGGTAAGGCTAATAATTTTTGTGGAAGGGTAGTTGATAGAAAAGGGCAGAACAGTTCATAAGAACTGGGTGGGTGGATATACTTGTTTGACATTAACATACATCTATCTCCAACCTGGATCTCACATTTATACACACTTTGATTTCTCCTTGTATAATAGTTATAGTTAATGGGTGGGTTTGGATCTATTCATGCCCAAAGTGGATTGATTAACAGGCTATTTTCAGTTAGTTTTAAGGTTTGGATCTGTTGTCAATTAATTCATATGGTTTTAAAGTAATATTTACTTTGGAACCTTGCTTACTTTAGCAAATCAAATGTAGTGGGTTTATAATTAATTCATATGGTTTTAACGTAATATTTACTTTGCAACCTTGCTTACTTTAGCAAATAAAATGTAGTGGGTTTATAAATAATTCATATGGTTTTAAAGTAATATTTACTTTGAAGCCTTGCTTAATGTAGCAATAAAATGTAGTGGGTTTATATGGATCTATTCTAACAATTTAATTTGTATTTTTTAGAAAAGATAATGTTGGTTCAAGGATTTAAATCAAGTGGTTTTAAATCAACATTTATGTTACTTGGGTCTACATTTTCCTTATTTCATAATGAATGTCTTTGTATGTAATAATTCACATCCTCCCTGTTAGCAAGCTTTTTGTTAGTCGATTTCCATGGCTTCAATCCATGGAAACCTTGAGTTGCAGGACTGTATAGGTGTTGTGTCATCTTTTGTTGGAAATAGGATGTTGCAATCTCCTATTATACTCTTCTTTCTAGAATAAACAGTGGTCTTAATGTTTGGATCTATTAAGGCCCAAGAGGATAAAACCAGCTAGTAGATGGATGATATATTTTAACAATTTAATTTTCATCTTCTATTAATTTGAAACATAATTTCATATAGTTTTAAATTAACATTTACATTGTTTACATTTAATGTAATGGGTTTATGCTTTCCATAGGTTGTGTTGGGAATGTTTTGTTAGCTCATGGAAAGTTAGGAATGGTTGGGAATGCTTGTTGCATCATATTCTCTTCTTTCCTACTAAATAGTTCACAAATTTAAATTTATGGTTGGTTGAAAACCATAGGTTGATTTGCATTTTTTGTTATTGTTTTATTTTGTATTTGTTTCTAATAATTTCAAGCATTTTTTAAACTTTCCCAAGTATGATGATGTCGCGATGGTTCTTGTTTAATGGAACACTGACATTGTGTGAAGTGGATCGAAGAAGATGAGATGAGATCTTGGTTGTGTTATTTGAGATGGTGTGGACAAAAGATGAGTTGTTAGTGGGATGTTTGATATTGAAATCAAATCGTCCTATTAACTAAAGCAAGATGAGGATGAAGTAGAATATATATGATTCATTTTCGTGCATGTATAGTTTCCTTTTATTGCAATTTTGTTTAATGTTTTCTTTATAATTGCAGTCACCATGAACACACCATAAATGACCATATCAATAAAAAATGTGCTTAACGAAAACGATATTATTATGGAAGGGTAAATCAATAAGTTTTTGTTACGCATGGAAAAATTTGCAATCATCAATTGTTTTTAATAACAAATATAGTTGTATGCAAAACCACCTTTGTTCTTTTAGATGTAACAAGTATAATGATACCTCTTATCCCAAGTTGGTGGCTTCTTGGTAAAGTGAAAGAAAAGCTTAAAAATGTAATACAAGAAAACAATTATTCAAATTCCATGATTTCCAAAAATCTACACAACAAATTTATGTTTATTCCACTAATACAGTTTCTAATAATGTCAACCACATCTACCGTTTAAGTTATAATTAAAATCTATTAAATTTTAAAATGTTGCAACTTTTGAAGTTTTGATAGAGCTTAGAATGGTAAACCTTAGAATGAAATTTCAGTTGTATTTAAATGTATGTTTCAAATTTATACAAATGAATAAATATCAAATTTAAAACGTTGACAAATTTATCATTTCAATTCAAAAAGATAATTAAGATTTTATGCTTTTACCAATGCACAATTTCTTCATTATGTTATATTCTAGAAACTAAATGAGATTTATACATTTTTTTTATGTAATTCAAATTAGATAAACCTCTAACTCTTGAATTAGTTAAATTGCCATGTTTTCATTTCATTATTGTAGGTATTGTATGTCAAAATAAAATAAAATAAAAATAGTGATATATATATATATATTATAGGATGAGATTCAATTTGATTTTATGCATTTGAAATTATGTTTACCACTTGTGTCAAAGTAAAATTGAAACATAGTAAAAAAATTATATTTTAAAATAAGATTTAAAAGTAATTTGATTTCAAATTTGTAATTTGTATGTCGTATACTTGCAAATTAATTTGTTTTTATTTCAAAACAAAATTATATAAATTAGTTGACTCTATTTCAAATAAACAAAATTAAAAAATGTTTAAAAATAAGATTTATGTATGTTATTAATTTATTTTATTTCAAAAATAATTATTACATTATTTAAATTGGTTTTCTATATGGTTTCATTTCAAAATGAATTATCATATGGTTTTGTTTTCAATTAAATTGCACAATTTATGGTTTTTAATCAAAATAGTATTTTTATATACATTTCTAATTGAATAAGTACATTGTACACTTCATAATTTGTTCATTTCATAATAAGTACATAAATAAAAATATTAGATCTTAAATTTAGAAAACTATGTTTTATAATGGGATTCAATTTTATTTATATAATTAATTAAATTATCAGATTTGCAACTTTGAAAAAAATGAGATTTAAAATACTTAAAGTATTATTATTGTCATTTCAATTTAAAGTAAAATGAAAAATATTTAAGATAGTTATTTTTATTGTTATTTTAGTTATAAAACGTTATTTCAAGTATGATGTAATGTTGTCATCAAAATAAGTATAGTCAACCAAATTCAACCATAGTTCACATGGTTAATCATCCATAGTCAACCATATTAAACCATAGCTATGTTCTGTCCATAGTGAACCACTGTAAAACATCGTTCAAACATGACCAACCAAACTCAATCAAAGTCTGCCATGGTCAAACATAGTTAACATCGTAATTAACTATAGCAAATCATATTTAACCATAATCAAACATCATCAACCATGGTCGAATGTGGTGAACAATAATCAAACACGGTTAAGCATTATCAACCATAAATCCATGGTTAGCCATATTCAATCTGCATATTAAAACAATGGTCAACCATAATCAACTATGGTTAGCAACAGTTATTTGAATGTCAATCATAACCAAGTACAGTCAAGGAAAGCCAATCATAGCAAACCAAAGTTAAACGTACCAAAGTTCACCAAAATTGAACATGGTCAATCCTCGTCAATAATAGATAAACATAGTCCAAGATGGGAAACCTTAGCTAAACATGGACAACCATGGCCAATCAAAGTCAACAATAATCAACCGTGGTCGACCATTATGAAGCATGGTAAACCATAGTCAACTATAGTTAAAAAAATGGTTAATTGTATAGCAAATCATGTACTAAGCATGGTCAAGCAAGTTCAATTGAATTTCAACTATAGTCTAGCATTGTTCACTACAATTAACCATCGTTGGTCATTTTTAACCGTGGTTATCTGCAATCAACCACGTTTAACCAAATCAACCATAGTCAAACATATTCAAGCAACGTTGACCAAAACCAAAGATAGTAAACCGTGGTTGATTGAAGCCAATCATAATCAACCATGGCCAGCCAAATTAAACATAATCAAACATGGTTAGGCTTAATAGACAATAGTCAAACCTAGTGAACCATGGAATTATAAGTGGTTGATATACGTCGGCCGATGCCATTACTTAAAAAATTTTAAAATTACATTGTTCCACATATGCCAACCATACTAAACATGTAGTTGGTTATAAATAAGAAATATTGAAATATATGGATTTTTTAAATAAAAATTAACATGTAGCGCTTCTCACTTACAATGTTTTTATTAAACTCTCAAAAGTCGAACATGAATCCATAGCCTTCATACAAAGATCTTATCCATTACCTCCCACACTACCAATCCTCTTCGACATCATTTTTTTCCTTTTTCGATATGTTTTCCTTTAGTCGTTTTGACCCATATTAAGGTTTTGAGATCATTTTTGGTTTGGTGTGCTTGGCGTTTTTGGATTGCTTGGCATCTTATTTCCTTTACATCCTATCTGATGATTGTTTGAAAAGATTGATTCCTTACCTCTACTTTAGTTCAAAGAGAAGCTTGATTTTGTCGGTTTTTTTTACCATATTCATGAAATTGAAACACTAAAGTATTCTTCTTGCCTTAATTTAATCATTTGATATTTTTGGTATTACATTCATGAAAAGAAGAAATACTTGTTTCATATTTATGTGCATTTGAGTTAGACAAAATTATTAGATTCTTCTCTTTGTCTTGCATTTGATTGGAAGCATTTGTAGAATCTTTCTTTCCATAGCTTGGATGTGTCTTTTTCAAGTGTAAAAAGATAGGAAATGAATTAGAATCATTACGTTTGGTGTTCATATGAAGAAATTTTTCATTACTTTGGGTTAGTTTTGGGTACATATTTTACTTCTTTCTATCATTTTGAAAAGAAATAAAATTGCATGTGCATTGGGTTGTGCATATTGGGAACGGAAAGAATTCTTCCTTACTTTAGCTAGTGTTCATCGAAGAGAAAGGCTCATTTCGATTCATCTTCATTTGCATGGTTTGGGTCGTCATAACACCATCAAGTTGCACTTCCATAACCCGATTGAGTAAGACAGCCACTAAAATTAATCTCCCTAATTAAACCAACTTTAACCTCACTTGAGGAAATCAAAAGAATTTGGTAGTTAGGTAGGACACCGGGGATAGGCATCAAAATAATTCCCCCTTGTCATTTTCATCTGAGACATAGTCGTTGTCTTTAGGGAACTAAAATCCTCTAGTACTTATTGACACGGTCACAGCTAGTTTGTGGAGGGGCCTCCTGACTGTTTTCCAACTTTCAGGGGTTAAACGGCCGCGAGATTGAGAACCGGACGGACTCTGTGGAATACCGCACTCCACTTAGCCCTAAGGCAACATCGATCGCTGTCTTCTTCGGAAGATTGAAGTGCCCAAAACCTTTTCCGACGTGTCATGAACGAGGTAGCTTAGTATCTATTCTACTAGGGCTCTTTTACCCAGGATCCCTTTCGGTAGAGGGATATCCTTCCATTATTGGTCTCTCATTTTGTATTGTTCGACTTGGATTTCATCACCTTGCGAAGGATACAATTTGTTGAGGTCTCCAGCTCTTAGTTAGGAGGTTTTGCTTGCTATCTTGTAGAGGGTCTTTTTCTTTGTAGGGCTGCTTGTTGGCATTCTGGCCGTTTTGTTGTACAGCTCGCTTACTTTGGCAGCGGCCTCAGTATAGTTTTTTGAGCTTGCTCTTTTGGCCTGTGAGCCTTGTCTTTTCCTAGCTCCCCTTTCACACGCTCGGTTGCCTGAGGGTTTTTGAGTTCTTTTTTAACAAGACTTCGTCCACATCACTTAGTTTTGTTCCATGGAGAATCCACCTCCATGCGCCCACGCTCCTTCTGGGACTACCAATCCGGAGACCCCTTTTCAAGGGGTACCTTTTACTTTTCCTCCAGTTGGAGACATTGGTCCTCCCTTTATTGCCACGTTAAATCTTCCTGGATTAACCATAGGATTACCGGTATGGTTATTCAATCCGGTAATTCCGATTGCGCCCAATGTTTCGAATGTTAACTCTCCACCACGAGAGAGTCAATCCCAAACTAATCCTTCCCCTTCTTCGTCGGATGAATCTTCTTCCGTTCCTTCTTCCTCGCTTGACCAAAGCAATAGTGTTAGTAATCAGGTGGATAAGAAGAAGAAGAAAAGGAAAGTTAAGAAGAAGAAGGATAAAGAAGAGACCAAGCGTAAACCAGTTGCCCCTAATGGCACTCATTCTACGAAAACACCCCGTAAGCCCAAGTTCCCTTGCAAACTTTGTAAGGGTGATCACCTTCTCAAGGATTGTCCTGATCTTTCCCGTGTGTCAGAAGTGTGGTCTAAAAACCCCAAACCAATCGTATCGTCGACCTCTAACCATCATTTCGACGGCACCCCCTCAACCAGTGACCCCTTGGTGAAGGGTCGTAAGGGTAAAGTCCTATATCCTTGTTTGATATGCAAGGGTATGCACCGTACTTTCCTTTGTCCAAGCATGGATGAAGCTTCGCGGTGGTTGGAAGATATTACTAGTTCTCAACTGGTGCTTCCAACAAACGATAGTAAGTTGTCCCTCGACCCCCCGCTGGTTGACCAAGTGATCAATTCAGTTTCATCTACAATTGATCCCACTCTCCCTTCCGAGAGTGAAGTGATTGAGTCACTGTCATCCCCACTCGATCCCGCTCTTTCATTGGAGAAAGTCCAGACTGAAGCAGTCACCTTGACACAATCTTCGTCTCATTCTTATCTTCCAAGAGAGAGTGAATTGGAAACCACTGATGTTTTCCTTATCGGTTCAGAATGTCCTCGGCAAGGGGAAACCCTTTCCATTTCCGCGAAACCCCCTCCAAGTACTGAGGTTATTTCCTTTGATTGGAATGGTCTAACAGAATCTCGTCTTCCTTCGAGCGTTCCTTTTCAGATATCTGTAGGAGTTTCCGATAAAGAAATTTTTCGTACGATAGTTGATGAAGGAGCTTCTGTTAGTATTCTATCCTCAACTGCTTGGCAAGCCTTAGGTTCTCCTCGGCTTGTGCCCGTCACTGACCAGATACTAGCTTTCAATAGAAGGCCTACTGGACCTTTAGGGTCCCTTCCTCAGTTACCTATCACTTTGGGAGGGAAAACTGTCTGTATTGATGCCATGGTCATCCAAGGTCCCTTAGATTTTAATCTACTCCTTGGACGCGATTACGTCCATGCCATGAAGGCTGTAGTGTCCTCACTCTTTCGAGTGATGTATTTTCCCCATCATGGGAATGTTGTGACCATCGATCAACTTTCCTTTGTGACACCCACTCATCGCATGACTCCTAGTCACCAGACTTCCCTAAACGTTCCACATGTTTTAGTGGTTTCTTCCCCCTAGGGGGGGGGGACGTTTGGAGCAAAGTTCTATTCTGGTGTCAAGCTCGTTAAAAAATGAAACCATTTTCTCAAGCATAGTTTACTTTTGGTTTTAAGCTTGTGTAAAAATAAAACCAACCATCATTTCAAGCATAGTTTACTTTTGGTTTTAAGCTTGTGTAAAAATAAAACCAACCATTTTCTCAAGCATAGTTTACTTTTGGTTTTAAGCTTGTGTAAAAATAAAACCAACCATCATCCCAAGCATAGTTTACTTTTGGTTTTAAGCTTGTGTAAAAATGAAACCAACCATCATTTGGAGCAAAGTTCTATTCTGGTGTCAAGCTCGTTAAAAAATGAAACCATTTTCCCAAGCATAGTTTACTTTTGGTTTTAAGCTTGTGTAAAAATGAAACCAACCATCACGTTGGAGCAAAGTTCTATTCTGGTGTCAAGCTCGTTAAAAAATGAAACCGACCCTCAAGCACAGTTTACCGTTGGTTTTGAGCTTGTGTAAAAACGAAACCAATCCCAAGCATAGTTTACGTTCGGTTTCAAGCTTGCGTAAAAATGAAACTACCCTCAAGCACAGTTTACTTTTGGTTTTAAGCTTGTGTAAAAACGAAACCAAATCCCAAGCATAGTTTACGTTCAGTTTCAAGCTTGCGTAAAAATGAAACTACCTTCGAGCATAATTTCTTTCTGTTTTAAGCTCATTAAAAAATAAAAAGGACCCTTTCAAGCATTGTTATTATCTATTTTTCAAGCTTGTGTAAAAATGAAATAGATCTCCTTTCCATTTGTTCGAGTCTATCGCTAGAGTTAGGATTTGAACCTTCATTTCATCTGCCTGGGTCACTTGGTCCTGGTTCTCCCTACCCCCCCTGGTGAACACATTTGGATTAGTAGCCAGGATTTCTGGGTAAGGAAGAAGAGTAGTCAGACGAAACGAAGCTTGGGGGGCATGTTTAGCCTTTAGCAATCATGCTGGGGGCATTTACCAACCTCTGATCATCATGTTGGGAGGGAACCCATCAATGGGCCTTAATCATGAGCAAAGTTTACCATTGGCTTCAAGCTCATTAAAAAATAAAACCAATAGTCTGAGCAAAGTTCTACTCCTGTGTCAAGCTCGTTAAAAAATGAAACATATCCTTTCCCTTTGAGTTGAGTCTCCTCGTAGACTTAGTACCTGAACCTTCTTTTCACTCGCCTATACCTTAGGTGAATGAAATGAAGCTTGGGGGCATGTCTTCAACCTCTCGAAGTTACGTTGAAGTCAACTCGATCGCCTCTCCACACCACGTTGGAGCTAAGTCACTTACTTCTAGCAATCATGCTGGGGGGCATGAACCAACCTTTGGATTTCATGACGGGAAGAAGTTCACCATTGGGAACATTTTCGAGCATACTTTCCTTTTTAGGTTTCGAGCTCATTAAACCATGAAAATTATCCTGAGCATAGTTCATTTTCTGTTACAAGCTCGTTAAAAAATGAAGCAGACATTATGAGCATTCTTCCAACCTATCTTCGAGCTCGTTAAAAACAGTAAGATAGTGTTTGAGCTTACTTTTCACTTTTTTCGTGCTCTGGTTAAAAACATGAAAAGTGGCTTGAGCTTACTTTTTCCTTTTTCGTGCTCTGGATCCAAACATGAAAAAGATTCTGAGTGCTTTTGATACCATTATTGTGCTCGTTAAACAATTGGAGTAAAAAGGTGTGTCTAACGAGTATAGGTTTATCACTTTATCCGGCCTCGCTAGACTATTTACGGAAAAGGAACTGTGCCGAGTTTACTTTTCCTTTGTCGTACTCGGTCATCAACCATGACAAAGTTGTACATGGAGTCCATAGTTAAGCTCTTTTCAGACTCCCTAAAATTGAAAAGATTGCCAAGCGAAATTGATTCGTTCACGCTTGTAAAAGGATTTGAATGATCGTCTCCCTAGTGATAGTTTACCCCTTTTTCGGACTAGGGGGCACTACTTACGAAAAAGGAATACTCCAGCCAATCATGACTGGAAGAGTCCTCTCCCGCGTTGTTTTACCCTTTTTCGGGCGATGAGGCTAACCTTACGAAAAAGGACCGTTGGATCCTTCTTTAAGCTTTTCAGACTCTCTAAACATGAAAAACTACCGAGTTTTCCTTCCTTGGACTCGTTAAAATTTAACATCGAAGGACCCACTTTGGGACGAACCCCTCCTTTCTCAGGTTCGAAAAACATTTGAGATTGGACTCATCTATGAGATGAGCTATATCGAGCATCTGTTATCCTCCTCAAGCTCGTTAAAAAACAAAGAGGTACTCGTCCATCATGTCGGGGGAAAATGGGAAAATGAGTCAAGTTTACCTTGTTGGCAGCTTGTGAGTCGTCACCTTTGAACATGGCATGCATCCTCACCTTGTCTGTTTTGGGTAGTCAGTCTTGCTGATAGTGTCATCATTATGATCATGCATCCTCATTATTGCTATGAGTTCACACTTCCTGCGGTTCTGTCTGTTCAATTAATCCCTGCTGCCAAGCTCTGTTTCATGCCGTTATATGTTCAAGGGGTTATTACCTTGAGTCCACCTCCACTTCATGTCAAACCTTCCCTTTGTGTCAGTACATATTCCATTGTTTCATCGGTCCATACTATCTCTCGTTCTGATTTCATGTCGATGATGTGGGAAACATCATGGCCCACCTTCGACGAGTCTATTCCTGTCGACACCAAATCACTATCCAGGAATTAGGCTTAGGAGTCAACCACTAGTACCTTGGTACCTGCATGCCTCAATGGCAGGTTTCCTCGTATTCAACAGTAGGTTTTCATCAATGACCTCTGATTGAATGATCTCTCGGATGCTCGACATCAACTCCTTTATTCGCATTTCGTTGAGATGTACTATAGATACCTTGGGGATCATCGTCATCATTGGTGATTTCCCTCGCATTTGTTAACGGTTCACATCATTGACCGGTAATCAAATGGTTTCTACCATGTTCGACTTCAACACCTTGTAATCACATGGCTAGATTCGTATCGTTCGTGATCGGGTAGAAGACCCTGGACATCCATTTGTATTTTGATTACGTCCAGGTTGCAATGGAGATTTCCTCTGTATTGTCACACAGATCCACTTTTGTATTGGTCGTGGCTGTGTCATCACTGTCTCATGGATCTACGCTTGTTCATAGTAGCCATGATTTGTCTACAGTCTATATCATCTCAGTACTCATGGATCTGCAATGTATTGGTCGGCAGCCATGCTTTGAGTCATTTGTTTCCGAGCATGGGAATGCCCGCCTCGGTGGTATATCTGACATTTTGTTTCTATTTTCAGCTCCTTGTTGCTCTCCTCGATGCTATCTCCGAACCATATTTGTAAAGTCTTTCGGCCATCAGTCTCTTCTGACCTCACACTTTAGGGGGCATCTGTTATACCTCAATATTACACATTACATATTAGTGTCGCATCCTTGCATTACCGACCTAAACGACAGTTTCTCTTAAAGATCATCTGAACATCCAGAGTGAAAACCATTGACTGAATACTGAAAGCAAAACCTTTTTCTGCCATCTTCTAGCCCAACTTAGCCCTGTTTGTGAGCACTGCCGCTCCTTGCACATCTACAAGGGCGCGGTAGTTAGCACTACCGCGCGTTGCTCCTTCTCTGGGGCGCGGTACTACCGCGTTATGCTCAGTTATAGGGGCGCGGTAGTCTGAAATTAGCCTTTTTGCCTTGGATTTTGGGATTTCGACCTTCGAAGAGATTTTGTTGGGATTACCACCTTTGGTTCGATCCTAACTCCTTCTTTGTTTAGCTGGCCTGATCCACTAAACCCTCCATAGATCCACACTTCTCTCTTGTTGGTTAGCCTTCCCATGTGCTATAAGAGAGAAGCTTTCCATGGGCCAAAGGGGAGGACTTTTGGGGCATCAAACCTATGATCTTTAGACTACTGCAGAGATAGCTAGAGGAAGCACTTGGAGCTGGAGGATTGGCTTGGACATCAAGCAACCTTTGTAAGTACTCTTCAAGTTGATAATAAAGATAACTTGTCTTGTTTTCCCAAATCATTTGTGTTAATTTTGTTTTAATGATATGATTTGTATCTTTCATAGATTTAGATTCTAACTTATGTTTCAGGTTGCTAGAGAATAGTGCATTCTTGTGTCTTGGTTCCATTTTGACAGGTTCATTCGTGAGGGCTTGGAGATTGGAGCAACTACAAAGACAAGCGTTTGGATAGAAGGTCAGTTAGACTTCTTCTACTCTCTTTAGCATTTTAATCCTGAGATGTTTGTTAGATCTAGGGATTCAAGGTAGCATTTGTTTCCTTTTTGTCTTAGTATAGAGTCAGTACATCCTGCTTTATCCTAAGAGAGTTTCTACCTATCCGTAGGGAGAAATTTCTACAACAAAAACTGACGACCATACTGGGGAATTTTGAATCCATTTTCTTTGTTTGTGAAGTTTGCTTTCAATTTCACTTATCGATTGTAAGAATTGGGTTCTTTTACCCCCATTCACTTCCCTGTTCTCTGCATTAGATTTCTGTTACAGATCAGTAAGTCCTCTGGGTTGGCAAACCCTTGAAAAGTCAAAATCTTTTCTCAAACTTCCGCCTCTTACTCTCTTGCCACAGTGCCGCTCCCTCATAACCACTTCTAGCGCGGTACTTACACAGTGCCGCGTCCCAGGCCTTAATACCAGAGCGACAGTTGCACAGTGCCGCGCTTCAGTCAGTCTATAGACCGCGGTAGTTCCTGGAAAGTGTGTTCATTTGGTTTGTTTGGTTATTTTTGGGTCTTTTCGAGATTTGGATCCATGTTGGCCCTTTGAGTCAATACTAGTGTTTTGCTTGCAGTTTTAAAGCGAAATGGGTTCTATTTTTAAAAAAAAATTCCCCCTCATGGCCGGGGGGGGCCATGAATCGTGCATCCTTTAGTCGTTTTGACCCATATTAAGGTTTTGAGATCATTTTTGGTTTGGTGTGCTTGGCGTTTTTGGATTGCTTGGCATCTTATTTCCTTTACATCCTATCTGATGATTGTTTGAAAAGATTGATTCCTTACCTCTACTTTAGTTCAAAGAGAAGCTTGATTTTGTCGTTTTTTTTTACCATATTCATGAAATTGAAACACTAAAGTATTCTTCTTGCCTTAATTTAATCATTTGATATTTTTGGTATTACATTCATGAAAAGAAGAAATACTTGTTTCATATTTATGTGCATTTGAGTTAGACAAAATTATTAGATTCTTCTCTTTGTCTTGCATTTGATTGGAAGCATTTGTAGAATCTTTCTTTCCATAGCTTGGATGTGTCTTTTTCAAGTGTAAAAAGATAGGAAATGAATTAGAATCATTACGTTTGGTGTTCATATGAAGAAATTTTTCATTACTTTGGGTTAGTTTTGGGTACATATTTTACTTCTTTCTATCATTTTGAAAAGAAATAAAATTGCATGTGCATTGGGTTGTGCATATTGGGAACGGAAAGAATTCTTCCTTACTTTAGCTAGTGTTCATCGAAGAGAAAGGCTCATTTCGATTCATCTTCATTTGCATGGTTTGGGTCGTCATAACACCATCAAGTTGCACTTCCATAACCCGATTGAGTAAGACAGCCACTAAAATTAATCTCCCTAATTAAACCAACTTTAACCTCACTTGAGGAAATCAAAAGAATTTGGTAGTTAGGTAGGACACCGGGGATAGGGGCGCGGTAGTATCAAACGTTCCATAAGTTTAAAGAACTCAAGTCCTTGGCTGAAAACTGTAAAGGGAAGAAGTTCAAAGCACTTCGTTTAAATAAAGGCGGAAGAAAATTGGCATTTAGGAAATCCCTCTCCTCTCAAAGAGGGAGTGTTAGTTTTTTATTGCTTCGAAAGTGTTTCACCTATCTAGGGAAGCACTTGAAGTGAAGAAGAAGGCTTGCGGTTGCCTACCCCATCCGTTGTATTTCGTTTGCTAATTTCACTTCAAGTGCTTCCCTAGATAGGTGAAACACTTTCGAAGCAATAAAAAACTAACACTCCCTCTTTGAGAGGAGAGGGATTTCCTAAATGCCAATTTTCTTCCGCCTTTATTTAAACGAAGTGCTTTGAACTTCTTCCCTTTACAGTTTTCAGCCAAGGACTTGAGTTCTTTAAACTTATGGAACGTTTGATACTTATTCTTCATCAAATGAATCCATGTCATATCTAATCTACCTGATCAACTTGGTCATTCTAGACCACAGAGGATTACTTCTTCATGCACTTTATCTGGGGAAGGTGGCAATTTGTGGAACGTGCTTATTTTTGGATGGTTCATTTGAGGAACGTTCTCCTTTGTGGAGTGTATCCCTGTTTTGGAATGGACCCTCTTATGATAACAAGATGTGCTCCGACGTGATGATACCTCTTTAGCTAAGAGGGAGTGTAGATGAAGTACGCACCCGATGGACTGGGTTGAGCTGAGCACATTGTATTGATGCATGATAGACTCTCTGATGGACTGTGCAGAATTCTTGAACTGAGGCACTAGTGACTCACCTATGGATAGGGCAGACTCGTGGAGCTAGTGCATGTTCTCCGATGGACTGTATTGAGCAGATGCACGAAGATTGATTTGTTGACACTTCTCGACTGAATGAGATTGTGTTGGAAGACCTTCCTTATGATATACAGAGGTTCGAGATAACTGTGTTGTACAGATGATATGACATGTGTTTCAGTATGATAATACTGATGATACCTCCATGGGCAAGAGGGAGTGTTGGAGTAGTAGCTGCGTGGGGCATCACCTCATAGGTCGACCAAAGAAAGAATAAGATTAGAATATAGTGCTCGAATAATACCTTCCTTGTTGAGACGGAGTGTTGGAAATAGTGCAACTTCAGAAGTTATTCTTATTGTATTTCATCTTGTTATTGTACCTCCTATGGGACAAGATGTCAATGTATTTGATCATCTAAAACAGTTGAAAGAATCAATGTAAACATTAGGGTGAAATCACAAAGATAAAATTTGCTAAATGTAACTTTTTGTATTCCCCCAAGGCAAGTCGGCCCAGTGGGAAAACTGCCCCAAAGCAGTGGGAAAATTGCCCCAAACGATGGGCAGAAATGCCCCAGTCAGGTCGGCCGAGTTAGGGAAAGTTAGGTCGGCCCAATCAGGGAAAAATCACCCTTTGATGTGTATAAATAGAGAGCTCGACCTCTCATTTGATCATTCACTCAAGCAAGTGCGCTCTAGCCAAGAGAGGTTCGCTACTGCAGCTAAGAGACTTAATTTTTGGGGTTCTCCACTATTGGAGAAGTTTCTCTCTTGTTTTCTTGGGTTTCCGCTACTACTATCCAGATGTACATCGTTCTTTACTTGAAGGTCTGAGCTCGGGGGAGACAAATAGCTTTGTCTATGGTTGGGAGATGATTGTTCTTATCATCATGGTTAAACGAGCTCCACACTCATTTTGTTTCATGGATTTTCCAATCTTTTAATAATCCTAGTTATGTTGCCCTTCCGTATTCATTTGTTGCTCTCGTTCTTTCTTTTAGCTTTTCTTGATTTTACCATAAAAAAGAGTGGTGAGTACTTTCTCTCCTTTCTCCTTATGGTGCAATGACGTGTCATGCTAATTCTTGTGTGCCATATTGTTAGGGCAGCAAGGGGGACTTCCCGTCAACCATTCCCATTTTATTTTCTCTTCTTGGTAGCCTCATTTGGTAACCTTGTCAATGACTGGATTCCTCAAGAAGAGAGTTGATGTGCAACATCTTCTTCCTTTTACTTCTTCTCTTCTTGGTGAGTCATATTACCTTATACCTACTCCATTTCAATTATATTTTTTTATGTATAATGATTGCATAGTACTGGGAAATGGCCAGGGGCAAGGAGGCATGTATGGTAGATTCTTCAATCCATTTGCTTGTTATTTAATTTATTCTATTTTTTGTTTGCGGTTTCATACTCAACTAAATTGATCTCCTTTGTGTAGAGGGTGACTTCAGTTGTACAGTCCAAGAGGGTCGAGTGGTGAAGGTGCCTTGCACAGCACAAATGTAGAGTAGAGGATGGGCGAGTCATCTTTTTCCCCTACAAAATAATGTTTTCATGTAACCCAATGAAATATCTGTTGTCCACACAATGACTTATCCTTCTGCCATTGCTACGTGGTGCTATGTTGTTGTCAATGGGTGTAAGATTCAAACGCTTTCTACAACTTTCACAATGAAATTATATTGGGGTTCTAATCTTTATATTGTTCAGGGATATCACCGCTACAATGTCGATTGGTGTACGATGATTCCATAGGAGATAGTGATGACCAACGGAACGGAGGTATGTATGGTTAATTTGTCATCCCACCTATTTGCTATTTAATTCCATCTTCGGTTCATTAGTGGTCTCATGCTCAAACTATCTAAATTTTCATTGTGCAGTGACTGACTAGAGTTTTGAGTCCAAGAAGGTAGAGTAGAGAAGATACCTTGGATATCACAAATGCAAGGCAAAGGATGGGTGAGTGTTGTTATTTTTCCACAAAATACCATTATTTTGCAATCCAATGAATTATTCCCCACCACACAATGGTTCTCCCTTGCAGGATAGTTCTTGGGGGGGTAGGCCAACCATTCAACATGGAACTAAGTCCACAAGCAACCTTTGGCTAAGTCAACAATCAAAGCATCACGAAGACTGACCCTCGAAGCGAGCCCTCCACATGTCAACTTAGGATTTGTCAACCCCACTAGGAGGTAAGTTTTCCAAGTTAGCTATCCACATGTCAAATGCTCCTCCTCCAATATGGTGCACCCTCCAACCAATGGCTCCTATGTTCAACGGTTCTTCCTCCACAAACGTGCAAGGTGGCTCCCATGCCGATAATGCTTTGTGCCCAACCTCCAAGAGCATAATGCCATCCTCCAAGGCGATCAATACATCTGACATAAGGAACCATCTACCTTAACAAGTGCGACTCTTTAAAAGATATAAAACTGTCTCGAGTGTGCTAACTACCACATCGATAAGTGTGCCTCGCTTGAAACGATCCAAACTTAACCATACACACAGTAAGATCTACAACAAAAGTAATTCAAACGAAATACAACGGATGTGTTTCAGTATGATAATGCTGATGATACCTTCATGGCCAAGAGGCAATGTTGGAGTAGTAGTTGCATGGGGCATCACCTCATAGGTCGACCAAATAAAGAATAAGATTACAATACAGTGTTTGAAGAATACCTTTCTTCTTGAGAGGGAGTGTTGGAAACAGTAAAATTTCAGAAGTTATTCTTATTGTATTTCATCTTGTTAATGTACCTCCTATGGGACAAGATGTCAATGTATTTGATCATGTAAAACACTCAATGTAAACCTAGGGGTGAAATCACAAAGAAAAGATTTATCAAATGTAATTTTTTGTATTCCCCCAAGACAAGCCGGCCCACTGGGTAAACTGCCCCAAAGAAGTGGGCAATTTCACCCAAAAAATGGGCAAAACTGCTCCTGTCAGTTCGTCGCAGTTAGGGAAAGTTAGGTCGGCCCAGTCAGGAAAAAAGTCACCCTTTGATGTGTATAAATAGAGAGTTCGAACTCTCATTTTGTCATTCACTCAAGGAAGTTCGCTCTAGCCAAGAGAGGTTTGCTACTGCAGTTAAGAGAATGATTTTTTGGGGTTCTCCACTATTGGAGAAGTTTCTCCCTTGTTTTCTTGGGTTTGTGCTACTACTATCCGGATGTACATCGTTCTCTATTGGAAGGTCTGAGCTCGGGGGAGACAAATAGCTTTGTCTATGGTTGGGAGATGATTGTTCTTATCATCATGGTTCAAACGAGCTCGACACTCATTTTGTTTCTGTGCTTTGATCCTCGCATTGGCCTGCTTGTTTATTTTCTGTAGGAGGTGGTGTCACAATCAGTTTCGCGTAGAGAAATATTGCTAACATCTATATTCCATATATACTAGCCTTCACAGGCTAATATATACAAGTGAGACGAGGTGATACTAGGGACAATAGAGGATGGAAAGAGGAAAAATGTGGGAGATGTTGAGTCATTGATCTCATGACTGCAGTCTATGTGATGCAATGACTACGAACAACACCCTACACAGGAGAAAATGAAGAAACTCACCTTGAACAGTGTTGATGGTGGTTTCGAGCCTTCCTTGACCTTGTTAATGTTTACAGCAGCATAACCAGGATCACTAAAAGAATGGAAAAGCACATAAACAAAATGAGTGTGGAGCTCGAAACCAACATCAACACTATTTAAGGTGATTTTCTAAATTTTCTCTAGTGTAGGGCGTTGTTTGAAGTCGTTGCAATGCATAGACTGCAGTCATGGGATCGATGACTCAACATCTCCTACATTTTTCCTCTTTCCATCCTCTATTGTCCCTTGTATCACCTCATCTCACTTCTCGTCTTCAAATATTTTCCCCGTCATCGCCACCTTCAACAGATAAGTGCTTGAGAAAGTAATCCTCTGTGGTTTAGAATGACCAAGTTCATCAGGTAGATCATATATCTTCTTTAAAAAGATGATATGGTCCCTTTGTGGGATGGTTCGTTTGTCGAACATACTCCTTTGTGGAGAGTGTCCCATTGTGGGATGGTTTCTTTGTGGAAGGTGCTTATTTGTGGATGGTTCATTTGGAGAACGTTCTCCTTTGTGGAGTGTATCCCTATGTTGGAATGGACCCTCTTATGATAACAAGATGTGTTCCGACGTGATGATACCTTTCTAGCTACGAGGGAGTGTTGATGATTAAGGAAACCAACGGACTGGGTTGAGCTAGGCACATTGTATTGACGTATGATAGACTCTACGATGGACCATGGAGAGTTCTTGAGTTGACGCATGAGTGACTCACCTATGGAGAGGGAAAAGTAGTGCAGTTAGTGCATGTTCCCCGATCGACTGGATTGAGCAGATGCACGATGATTCATTTGTTGACACTTCTCGACTGACTGTGATTGTGTTGGAAGACCTTCCTTATGATATAGAGAGGTTACAGATAACTGTGATGTAAATATGATATCGAGATGTGTTTCAGTATGATAATGCTGACGATACCTCCATGGCCAAGAGGCAGTCTTGGACTAGTAGCTGCATGGGGCATCAACTCATAGGTCGACCAAAGAAAGAATAAGATTAGAATACAGTGTTCGAAGAATACCTTCCTTGTTTAGAGGGAGTGTTGGAAACAGTACAACTTCAGAAGTTATTCTTATTGTATTTCATCTTGTTAATGTACCTCCTATGGGACAAGATGTCAATGTATTTGATCATGTAAAACACTCAATGTAAACATAGGTGTGAAATCACAAAGAAAAGATTTATTAAATGTAATTTTTCTTATTCCCCGAAGACAAGTCGGCCCAGTGGGTAAACTGTCCCAAAGCAGTGGGCAATTTGCCCCAAACAATGGGCAGAACTGCCATAGTCAGTTCGGCGCAGTTAGGGAAAGTTAGGTCGGCCCAGTCAGGAAAAAAGTCACCATTTGATGCGTATAAATAGAGAGTTCAAACTCTCATTTCGTCATTCAGTCAAGGAGGTTCGCTCTAGCCAAGACAGATTCGCTACTGCAGTTAAGAGACTGATTTTTGGGGTTCTCCACTATTGGAGAAGTTTCTCCCTTGTTTTCTTGGGTTTGCACTACTACTATCCGGATGTACATCGTTCTCTATTGGAAGGTCTGAGCTTGGGGGAGACAAATAGCTTTGTCTATGGTTGGGAGATGATTGTTCTTATCATCATGGTTTAAACGAGCTCGACACTCATTTTGTTTCTATGCTTTGCCATTCTTTTGGTGATCCTCGCATTCGTTTGATTGTTTATTTTCTGTAGGAGGTGGTGTCACAATCAGTTTCGCGTAGAGAAATATTGCTAACATCTATGTTCCAGATATACTAGCCTTCACAGGCTAGTATATATAAGTGAGACGAGGTGATACTGGGGACAATAGAGGATGGAAAGAGGAAAAATGTGGGAGATGTTGAGTCATCGATCTCATGACTGCAGTCTATGTGATGCAACGACTACGAACAACACCCTACACAAGAGAAAATGAAGAAACTCACCTTGAACAGTGTTGATGGTGGTTTCGAGCCTTCCTTGACCCTGTTAATGTTTATAGCAGCATAACCAGCATCACGAAAAGAATGGAAAAGCACATAAACAAAATGAGTGTGGAGCTCGAAACCAACATCAACACTATTTAAGGTGATTTTCTTTATTTTCTCTCGTGTAGGGCATTGCTTGTAGTCGTTGCATCGCATAGACTACAGTCATGGTATCGATGACTCAACATCTCCTACATTTTTTCCTCTTTCCATCATCTATTGTCCCTCGTATCACCTCATCTCACTTCTCGTCTTCAAATATATTCCCCATCATTGCCACCTTCCCCAAATAAAGTGCTTGAGGAAGTAATCCTCTGTGGTCTAGAATGACTAAGTTCATCAGGCAAATCATATATCTTCTTTAAAAAGATGATATGGTCCCTTTCAGGGATGGTTCCTTTGTGGAACATATTCCTTTGTGGAGCGTGTCCCATTATGGGATGGTTTCTTTGTGGAACATGCTTATTTGTGGATGGTTCATTTGGGAAACGTTCTCCTTTGTGGAGCGTATCCCTGTGTTGGAATGGACCCTCTTATGATCACAAGATGTGTTCCGACGTGATGATACCTCTCTAGCTAAGAGGGAGTGTTGATGATGTAGGCATCCGATCAGCTAGGTTGAGCTCAGCACATTGTATTGATGCATGATAGACTCTAAGATGGATTGTGGAGAGTTCTTGAGCTGATACACGAGTGACTCACCTATGGAGAGGGCAGAGCCATGCAGCTAGTGCCTATTCCCTGTGGACTGGATTGGGTAGATGCACGAAGATTGATTTGTTGACACATCTCGACTGACTGTGATTGTGTTGGAAGACCTTCCATATGATATAGAGAAGTTAGAGATAACTGTAATGTACATATGATATCAAGATGTGTTTCAGTATGACAATGCTGACGATAGCTCCATGGCCAAGAGGCAGTGTTGGACTAGTAGCTGCATGGGGCATCACCTCATAGGTCGACCAAATAAAGAATAAGATTAGAATATAGTGTTCGAAGAATACCTTCCTTGTTGGGAGGGAGTGTTGGAAACAATAAAACTTCGGAAGTTATTCTTATTGTATTTCATCTTCTTAATGTACCTCCTATGGGACAAGATGTCAATGTATTTGATCATGTAAAAAACTCAAATGTAAACCTAGGGGTGAAATCACAAAGAAAAGATTTATTAAATGTAATTTTTTGTATTCCCCCAAGACAAGTCGGCCCAGTGGGTAAACTGCCCCAAAGCAGTGGGCAATTTTCCCCATACAATAGGTAGAATTGCCCTAGTCAGGTTGGCGCAGTAGGGGAAAGTTAGGTCGGCCCAATCAGGAAAAAAGTCACACTTTGAGGTGTATAAATAGAGAGTTCGAACTATCATTTCGTAATTCACTCAAGCAAGTTCGCTCTACCCAAGAGAGATTCGCTACTTAAGTTAAGGGACTGATTTTTGGGGGTTCTCCACTATTGGAGAAGTTTCTCCCTTGTTTTCTTGGGTTTGCACTACTACTATCCAGATGTACATCGTTCTCTATTGGAAGGTCTGAGCTCGGGGGAGACAAATAACTTTGTCTATGGTTGGGAGATGATTGTTCTTATCATCATGGTTTAAACGAGCTCGACACTCATTTTGTTTTTGTGCTTCGCCATTCTTTTAGTGATTCTTGCATTCACCTGCTTGTATATTTTCTGTAGGAGGTGGTGTCACAATCAGTTTCGTGTAGAGAAATATTGCTAACATCTATGTTCCAGATATACTAGCCTTCACAGTTTAGTATATACAAGTGAGATGAGGTGATACTGGGGACAATAGAGGATGGAAAGAGGAAAAATGTGGGAAATGTTGAGTCATCGATCTCATGACTGCAGTCTATGTGATGCAACGACTACGAACAACACCCTACACAAGAGAAAATAAAAAAACTCACCTTGAACAGTGTTGATGGTGGTTTCGAGCCTTCCTTGACCTTGTTAATGTTTATAGCAGCATAACCAGGATCACTAAAAGATTGGAAAAGCACATAAACAAAATGAGTGTGGAGTTCGAAACCAACATCAACACTATTTAAGGTGATTTTCTTTATTTTCTCTCGTGTAGGGCGTTGCTCGTAGTCGTTGCATCGCATAGACTGCAGTCATGGGATCAATGACTCAACATCTCATACATTTTTTCCTCTTTCCATCATCTATTGTCCCTCGTATCACCTCATCTCCCTTCTCGCCTTCAAATATTTTCCCCATCATTGCCGCCTTCCCCAGATAAAGTGCTTGAGGAAGTAATCCTCTGTGGTCTAGAATGATCAAGTTCATCAGGTAGATCATATATCTTCTTTAAAAAGATGATATGGTCCCTTTCTGGGATGGTTCCTTTGTGGAACGTACTCCTTTGTGGAGCATGTCCCATTGTGGGATGGTTTCTTTGTGGAACGTGCTTATTTGTGGATGGTTCATTTGGGGAACGTTCTCCTTTGTGGAGTGTATCCCTGTGTTGGAATAGACCCTCTTATGATTAGAAGATGTGTTTCGACGTGATGATACCTCTCTAGCTAAGAGGGAGTGTTGATGATGTAGGCACCCGATCAACTGGGTTGAGCTGAGCACATTGTATTGATGCATGATAGACTCTACGATGGACTGTGCAGAGTTCTTGAGCTGATGCACGAGTGACTCACCTATGGAGAGGGCAGAGCCGTGGAGCTAGTGCATGTTCCTGATGTAATGGATTGAGTAGATGCACGAAGATTGATTTGTTGACACATCTCGACTAACTGTGATTGTCTTGGAAGACCTTCCTTTTGATATAGAAAGGTTAGAGATAACTGTAATGTACATATGATATCGAGATGTGTTTCAGTATGATAATGCTGACGATACCTCCATGGCCAAGAGGCAGTGTTGGACTAGTAGCTTCATGGGGCATCACCTCATAGGTCGACCAAATAAAGAATAAGATTAGAATACAGTGTTCAAAGAATACCTTCCTTGTTGAGAGGGAGTGTTGGAAACAATACAACTTCAGAAGTTATTCTTATTGTATTTCATCTTGTTAATGTACCTCCTATGGGACAAGATGTCAATGTATTTGATCATGTAAACCACTCAATGTAAACCTAGGGGTGAAATCACAAAGAAAAGATTTATTACATGTAATTGTTTGTACTCCACCAAGAAAACTCGGCCGAGTGGGTAAACTGCCCCAAAGCAGTGGGCAATTTGCCCCAAACAATGGGCAGAACTGCCCTAGTCAAGTCAGCCCAGTTAGGGAAAGATAGGTCAGCCCAGTCAAGAAAAAAGTCACCATTTGATGTGTATAAATAGAGAGTTCGACCTCTCATTTAGTCATTCACTGAAGCAAGTTCGCTCTAGCCAAGAGTGGTTCGCTACTTCAGTTAAGAGACTTATTTGTTGGGTTCTCTATTATTGGAGAAATTTCTCCCTTGTTTTTTTAAGTTTGCGCTACTACTATCCGGATGTACATCCTTCTCTATTGGAAGGTTTTAGCTCGGGGGAGGCAAATATCTTTGTCTATGGTTGGGAGATGATTGTTCTTATCATCATGGTTTAAACGAGCTCGACACTCCTTTGGTTTTTGTGATTTGCCATTCTTTTAGTGATCCTTCCATTCGCTTGTTTGTTTATTTTCTTTAGGAGGTGGTGTCAGAATAGGTTTCGAGTAGAGAAATATTGCTATCATCTATGATCCAGATATACTAGCCTTCACAGTCTAGTATATACAAGTGAGACGAGGAGATACTGGGAACAATAGATGATGGAAAGAGGAAAAATGTGGGAGATGTTGAGTCATCGATCTCATGACTGCAGTCTATGTGATGCAACGACTACGAACAACACCCTACACGGGAGAAAATGAAGAAACTCACCTTGAACAGTGTTGATGGTAGTTTCGAGCCTTCCTTGACCTTGTTAATGTTTATAATAGCATAACAAGGATCACTAAAAGAATGGAAAAGCACGTAAACAAAATGAGTGTGGAGTTCGAAACCAACATCAACACTATTTAAGGTGATTTTCTACATTCTCCTTCGTGTAGGGCGTTGTTCGTAATCGTTGCATCGCATAGACTGCAGTCATAGGATCGATGACTCAACATCTCCTGCATTTTTCCTTTTTCCATCCCCTATTGTCCCTCGTATCACCTCATCTCACTTCTCGTCTTCAAATATTTTCCCCATCATTGCCACCTTCCCCAGATAAAGTGCTGGAGGAAGTAATCCTCTGTGGTCTAGAATGACCAAGTTCATCAGGTAGATCATATATATTCTTTAAAAAGATGATATGGTCCCTTTGTGGGATGGTTCCTTTGTGGAACGTACTCCTCTGTGGAGCGTGTCCCATTGTGGGATAGTTTCTTTGTGGAACGTGCTTATTTGTGGATGGTTCATTTGGGGAACGTTCTCCTTTGTTGAGTGTATCCCTGTGTTGGGATGGACCCTCTTATGATAGGAAGATGTGTTCCGACTTGATGATACCTCTCTAGCTGATGATGTAGGCTCCCGACAGACTGGGTTGAGCTGAGCACATTGTATTGATGCATGATAGACTCTACGATGGACTGTGCAGAGTTCTTGAGCTGATGCACAAGTGACTCACCTATGGAGAGGGCAGAGTCATGGAGCTAGTGCATGTTCCCCAATGGACTGGATTGAGCAGATGCACGTAGATTGATTTGTTGACACTTCTCGACTAACTCTGATTGTGTTGGAAGACCTTCCTTATGATATAGAGAGGTTAGAGATAATTGTGATGTATATATGATATTGAGATGTGTTTCAGTATGATAATGCTGACGATACCTCCTTGGCAGTATTGGAGTAGTAGCTGCATGGGCCATCACCTCATAGGTAAGCCAAATAAAGAATAAGATTATAATACAGTGTTCGAAGAATACCTTCCTTGTTGAGAGGGAGTGTTGGAAACAGTACAACTTCAGAAGTTATTCTTATTGTATTTCATCTTGTTAATGTACCTCCTATGGGACAAGATGTCAATGTATTTGATCATGTAAAACACTCAATGTAAACCTAAGGGTGAAATCACAAAGAAAAGATTTATTTAATTTTTTTTTTATATTCCCCCAAGACAAGTCGGCCCAGTAGGTAAACTACACCAAAGCAGTCGGCAAATTGCCCCAAACAATGGGCAGAACTGCCCCAGTCAGGTTGGCTCAGTTAGGGAAAGCTAGTGTTATCACACAACTTGTAGTTATCCCTAGTGGTATCCCATCCGGGACGGTAGAGGAGATGGACAACTAAAGAGGTGACACAAGAGATGCCACGGTTCCCAATGCAAGGTGGGAGTCACGTCAACCGAGGCATTCTTCGCTTTTGATCTGGATGAATCAAGACCTAGGGGGAGACCCTATAACCAATCAAAGATGATTGGACCCAAACAAAGGTTCCTGGGGATGAGTAAATGGTAAGTTACGAAAACCAATGCAAGGTAAAGTGGACCAAGAAATTGAAATATGGTTGAAGGTGGTTTGGGAGATGATTAGTGTTTCAACCAATGTATGATTTAGGCTACATGATTAGTTATAATGGCAAGATATAGTACCATGTGTTACACAAGTGGGTCCTACTTTCTTGGGATATGTGAAATGGCTTAATGTGGACCCACAAGGTGAAATTAAGGGATGCAATTGGCACTAGAGGATATGTAATGAGTAGATCTATGGATCTAAGTTGAAATTGGGAGTTCCCATTTACTGGATCTAAGGCTTGACACAATTCCCAAGGAGTGCGACTTGCTTAAGGAGGACTAGTACCTTGTTGGATGGGTTAATGGAGTCAAAAGATATGTCAAAGTGTAGATCGGGACACCTAGAGGTCAAGTCAAGTGGGCTAATTGAGATAAAGTGGTTGGATCTTGCTATATCTAGGATTTCTTGAAATGACCCAAGTGGACCACAATCCCTTAAAACAAGGAATGTTACCCCCAAGGAAGATCGTCACAAAATGATACTCTAGATATAGGTTTCAAGGTATGCCCATTCCAAATCCACAGAAATCTCAACTACCCATGTCCTAGAAGTGGGCAAACTCAGTCACCCAAGGAAGTGTGACCTTGCTCAAGAAGGGCTAAAAGGTGGATAAGGTGTGTCAAATCAAGTCCAAAGGCCACCAAATTGTAGATCCAAGTAGTTTGGGCAATGATCTATGTGGATCTAGAAAATCAAGTCAATCCAAGGGTTAGATCTTACCAGATCTGAGTTTTAAGGTGCCGAGTAGTTCAAAAGGGGGTTTTAATCCCTTAAAATGTGGAATGATGCCCACAAGGCAGAAATCACCCAAGTAAAAGTCTAGGGGTAGGTTATCAAGTGTGTAGATTGCAAATCAAGTGGGATCTCACCTACCCAAATGCTAGATCTAACCCAACAAGCCTCTCCAAGGAAGTGCGATTTGTTTCAAGAGGGCTATATTGCCTTGAAAAGTGTGTCAATTTTAACCCAATCACCACCAAACTATAGATCCAACTAGGGGTGGATGCTATAGAGGTGGGTTCTTAAGATCTTTTCAAAAGCAAGGCTAGATCTAAGTAGATCTAAGAAAAACCAAAATGAGGGTTTCAATTAATTAGGGTTTGTGACCAATGAAGAAAGAATGAATGAAAGAGGCACATACCTTGTAGATCTTACCTCAATTGCTTATGGCCACCTTGCAAATTGATAGCATTCTCCTATGTGTATATTCAAGAGTGCAATTTTGATCCTCCAAGCCAAATCGTCCTCCTCAAGGAGCCAAATCGTCCTCCTCCTACAAAACAAGATCAATGGAAACAAGTCAAGTAAGATGATTATGAAAATGATAGAAAGATGTAATAGAAAGCATCAACTATGTCACGAAGATACAATAATGATACTCCCTGTCACAAGATCAACCCAAGAGAGAATATGTGGATCCCTCCAACAATAACCCTCAAGAAATCGCCCTCCTCTCCACCAATTCGACTTCCCTTCAAGACAAATAGTTGTAGAACCAAAACCCACAATGATATATAGAAGAGATACTGTATACTCAAGATGCAAGAGAATCCACAAGACAAGAGAGATATGCTCCACAAAGAAGTGTTCTATTCCAATATTCCAGCGCTCCAAAGGTGAGCTATACAATAGGGGGTCTCCTCCTTATATAGGATAATAATGACCAAAACCCTATACCACTCTACAATACTACATCCAATGAGTGGTTGAGATTAAAAGATCTCAATACATGATCAATGGCTAATAATGAATCATAACAATATATCACATGGATCACCCAATATAATGATGACGCCCTAACTAAATGGTACAAAGTGAAGATGACGTCATCCACTAGAGGGGTAAAAGTACAAAAATCCACCTCATAATGACTAGGACATAACATAAGAAGCACATGGTGAGGCTAGGAGGCAACAATCCTTACTAGCTCATCCCCAAGGCACAATAAAATAATAAAATATGTCCAAGATAATATAAATGATCAAATCTGTCCTCAAAATCTGTGACAAATAAGCAGTAAAAGACCTCCTGTGATTGCTGTGGGCCTACCCACATGGTGAAAACTGGCTAGAAGATAGTGGGATCACCCTGGAAGACCTCTGTGAAAACCAAGTGCCAAAACCTTTCCTCAATTTCCCAAATCGAATTCCTCAGTGACCACTTTATCCCATTTTTTAACTGCCTCGATAACTGTGAAAGTGCCAAAACTACCTCCCAAGGCATCTGCGTTGTCCAACTGAGCCCACCAGGCTCTCCAAAAGGGGGATTAAATGGTACAAACAACTGGCTGGACCACCCCCTCCTCATACAGCGCCCTAGGTGAACTGGCCTCTCATGGCCCCTGCTGCTCAGACTGGGAAATCAGCCCCAAATCTGGTCAACAAGTGTAAAACTGCATCAATCACTGTCAGAAGTGCTTGGAACTGAAAGATAAGTGTTTCATTGGATCCATAAGACCCAAATCCACTAGGAATGTGTACTCATACACCATGGGTTGCCCTAATGGGCCAGCTGTAGGGTTCACCATATATGGACAGTCTATAATCTGATGATTTGAAGTAATAAATAAAACTGTTGAACTGCATCAATCATCATCTGCATCATATATCCATCATATGGCATCATCATCAAGAGTATGTGGGTCCATCAATCATCATCTATAAACATATGTGGCCCACATCATCTCGGATCCCAATAAATGACCATAGTCAAACTAGGTTTGACTAAGTCCATATATAACCAAGGAAAAATCATATCAGTAGACTAAGACATGTTCCTATAATCATTCTCACAGCTTAAATCAAAGTATAACATCCATTCAGTGGCATTAATCAAGTTAGCATATTCCTTTGTTACATGAAATTACTTGCACAATAGTTTAAATGACAAACTCACCCATTGGACATGGTCAAACTGCTAGTGAAGGATGAAGGCTAGGAAAAAGGTTGGGCCAAGGGGTTGACTTGTCTAACTTAACTCAAAAATACTTTGGACTGGGAGAAGGGGGAAAGCTACAAACTCTGTGCTGGACAAAATAACACGGGGGATGGCTGTGCCTCACAAATCGATAAGTTGTTTAGAGAGTGCTTATTCAACTTAGGCATCATGTCTACATCAAAATGATCCAGGTTCATTAGGATCATTCAATTTCATTTCATGGCCTTTTTGGCCTACATAACCCTTCGGATCTCAGGTGTGTTGATAAGCACAACTAGTTGCAGCTTGCATCCAGGGCATGTTTTCATATATATATAAGGTCAGCTATTGTTTAGATATAGCTTTTAAGAACCATTGCTTTTTGGACCTTTCTTATACTCTTCGAGGAGTATTTTTAGCAGTTCATCGCTCTTGTCCCTTTTAGTTTCCATGGATGAATTTATAAGTTTCCATAAGTAGTACATGAGCTTTCAGTTTTAGCCAACAACATCTCAAGTGACTAGGGGTAGTTCGAGCCAATGCCAAACATCGGGATAACCGACTAGAATGATTTAGGCCTACAATCCAACTCGCCAAAAGCAAGTTTTGTCACCAACTTAGAGCCGAGACACTGAACATACAGGGATGCGGTCCAAACACAGAGGTAGAAAATGAGGAAGTCCTCAGTATCAGAAAGTCAAATGAGATAGGTGAAGGTTTAAAGTCAAAATAGGGAAAGTCATTTATGGATGGGGTCAAATGAATATGGAGCCTAAACTAGCAGACAACTAGTGTCAGGAAAGACCATATCTATGCAAGGTGGTAAACCAGTGGGTTTTGTTAAACAACCTAAATGTGCAAGTAAAGGTCCATTTTATAATTTATAGTTCATTTTAAACAGTTTGCCACATCAGGAATAATATACCAAGCAGACGCTGTGAACATGACTAAATCAACAAGATAATAATCCACAGTCGATGATAAAACATCCATCGGTCATACAACATCATCACAAGAATAATCATCATATATCATCTGAAACACTGTTGCAATACATATCTAGGCACTTAATTGAAACTGCATGGGATAAAGGGTCACATCGGTCATCAAATCTGAACTCTTAAGGGTCAGCCTTAACACAAGGTCTAACATAAGTCTGAATAATACACTGCTCTGATCATGAGTGATCACAAGATATTCAATCATCATAGCCAAGCTCTGAACAATGGAAGCTCTGGAATGTACTGATATCTGCTAAACAAGAATAGTAGCCCTGCTACTATGGTGTGATAACAGTTAGTTCGGCCCAGTCAGGAAAAAATTCACCCTTTGATGTGTATAAATAGAGAGTTTGACCTCTCGTTTCGTCATTCACTCAAGGAAGTTCGCTCTAGCCAAAAGAGGTTCGCTACTGCAGTTCAGAGACTGATTTTTTGGGGTTCTCCACTATTGGAGAAGTTTCTCCCTTGTTTTCTTGGGTTTGCACTACTACTATCCGGATGTACATCCTTCTCTATTAAAAGGTTTGAGCTCGGGGGAGTCAAATAGCTTTGTCTATGGTTGGGAGATGATTGTTCTTATCATCATGGTTTAAACGAGCTTGACAGTCATTTTGTTTTTGTTCTTTGCCATTCTTTTAGTGATCCTCGCATTCGCCTGCTTGTTTATTTTCTGTAGGAGGTGGTGTCACAATCAGTTTTGTGTAGAGAAATATTGCTAACATTTATATTCCAGATATACTAGCTTTCAAAGGCTAGTATATACAAGTGAGACGAGATGATACTGGGGAAAATAGAGGATGGAAAGAGAAAAAATGTGGGAGATGTTGAGTCATCGATCTCATGACTGCAGTTTATGTGATGCAACGACTACGAACAACACCCTACACAGGAGAAAATGAAGAAACTCACCATGAACAGTGTTGATGGTGGTTTCGAACCTTCCTTGACCTTGTTAATGTTTATAGCAGCATAACCAAGATCACTAAAAGAATGGAAAAGCAAATAAACAAAATAAATGTGGAGCTCGAAACCAACATCAACACTATTTAACGTGATTTTCTACATTTTCTCTCGTGTAGGGTATTGTTTGTAGTTGTTGCATTGCATAGACTGCGGTCATGGGATCAATGACTCAACATCTCTGGCATTTTTCCTCTTTCCATCATTTATTGTCCCTCATATCACCTCATCTCACTTCTCCTCTTCAAAGATTTTCTCCATCATTGCCACCTTCCCCAGATAAAGTGCTTGAGGAAGTAATCCTCTGTGGTCAAGAATGACCAAGTTCATCAGGTAGATCATATATCCTCTTTAAAAAGATGACAGGTTCCCTTTGTGGAACGTACTCCTCTGTGGAGCGTTTCCCATTGTGGGATGGTTTCTTCGTGGAACATGCTTATTTGTGGATGGTTCATTTGGGGAGCGTTCTCCTTTGTCCAGTGTACCCCTGTGTGTGAATGGACCCTCTTATGATAACAAGATGTGTTCCGACGCGATGATACCTCTCTAGCTAAGAGGGAGTGTTGATGATGTAGGCACCCGATGGACTGGGTTGAGCTGAGCACATTGTATTGATGCATGATAGACTCTACGATGGACTGTGCAAACTTCTTGAGTTGAAGCATGAGTGACTCACATATGGAGAGAGCAGAGCCGTGGAGCTAGTGCATGTTCCCCGATGGACTGGATTGAGCAGATGCACGAAGATTGATTTGTTGACACTTCTCGACTAACTGTGATTGTGTTGGAAGACCTTCCTTATGATATAGAGAGGTTAGAGATAACTGTGATGTACATATGATATCGAGATGTGTTTCAGTATGATAATGCTGACGATACCTCCATGGCCAACACCCAGTGTTGGGGTAGTAGCTGCATGGGGCATCACCTCATAGATCAACCAATCAAAGAATAAGATTAGAATACAGTGTTCGAAGAATACCTTTCTTGTTGAGAAGGAGTGTTGGAAACAGTACAACTTCAGAAGTTATTCTTATTGTATTTCATCTTGTTAATGTACCTCCTATGGGACAAGATGTCAATGTATTTGATCATGTAAAACACTCAATGTAAACCTAGGGGTGAAACCACAAAAAAAGGATTTATCAAATGTAATTTTCTGTATTCCCCCAAGAATGATCGGCCCAATGGGTAAACTGCCCTATAGCAGTGGGCAATTTCCCCCAAACAATGGGAAAAACTGCCCCAGTCAGTTCGTCGAAGTTAGGGAAAGTTAGGTCGGCTCAGTCAGGAAAAAAGTCACCCTTTGATGTGTATAAATAGAGAGTTCGAACTCTCATTTCATCATTCACTCAAGGAAGTTCTCTCTAGCCAAAAGAGGTTCGCTACTACAGTTAAGAGACTGATTTTTTGGGGTTCTCCACTATTGGAGAAGTTTCTCCCTTGTTTTCTTGGGTTTGCCCTACTACTATCCGAATGTACATCGTTCTCTATTGGAAGGTCTGAGCTAGGGGGAGACAAATAGCTTTGTCTATGGTTGGGAGATGACTATTCATATCATCATGGTTTAAACGAGCTCGACACTCATTTTGTTTATGTGCTCTGCCATTCTTTATTGATCCCCGCATTCGCCTGCTTGTTTATTTTCTGTAGGAGGTGGTGTCACAATCAGTTTCGCGTAGAGAAATATTGCTAACATCTAAGTTCTAGATATACTAGCCTTCACAGGCTAGTATATACAAGTGAGACGAGGTGATACTGGGGACAATAGAGGATGGAAAAAGGAAAAATGTGGGAGATGTTGAGTCATCGATCTCATGACTGCACTCTATGTGATGCAACGACTACGAACAACACCCTACACAGAAGAAAATGAAAAAACTCACCTTGAACAGTGTTGATGGTGGTTTCGAACCTTCCATGACCTTGTTAATGTTTACAGCAGCATAACCAGGATCACTAAAAGAATGGAAAAGCACATAAACAAAATGAGTGTGGAGCTCGAAACCAACATCAACAATATTTAAGGTGATTTTCTAAATTTTTTCTCGTGTAGGGCATTGTTTGAAGTCGTTGCATCGCATAGACTGCAGTCATGGGATCGATGACTCAACATCTCCTACATTTTTCCTCTTTCCATCATCTATTGTCCCTCGTATCACCTCATCTCACTTCTCGTCTTCAAATATTTTCCCCATCATCGCCACCTTCCAAAGATAAGTGTTTGAGGAAGTAATCCTCTGTCATCTAGAATGACAAAGTTCATCAGATAGATCATATATCTTCTTTAAAAAGATGATATGGTCCGTTTGTGGGATGGTTCGTTTGACGAACATACTCCTTTGTGGAGAGTGTCCCATTGTGGGATGGTTTCTTTGTGGAAGGTGCTTATTTGTGGATGGTTCATTTGGAGAACGTTCTCCTTTGTGGAGTGTATCCCTGTGTTGGAATGCAGCCTCTTATGATAACAAGATGTGTTCCGACGTGATGATACCTCTCTAGCTAAGAGGGAGTGTTGATGATTAAGGCACCCGATGGACTGGGTTGAGCTAGGCACATTGTGTTGATGCATCATAGACTCTACGATGGTCTGTGCAGAGTTCTTGAGCTGACGCACGAGTGACTCACCTATGGAGAGGGCAAAGTAGTGCAGTTAGTGCATGTTCCCCGATCGACTGGATTGAGCAGATGCACGATGATTCATTTGTTGACACTTCTAGACTGACTGTGATTGTGTCGGAAGACTTTCCTTATGATATAGAGAGGTTACAAATAATTGTGATTTACATATGATATCGAGATGTGTTTCAGTATGATAATGCTGACGATACCTTCATGGCCAAGAGGCAGTGTTGGACTAGTAGCTGCATGGGGCATCAACTCATAGGTCAACCAAACAAAGAATAAGATTAGAATACAGTGTTCAAAGAATACCTTCCTTGTTGAGAGGGAGTGTTGAAAACAGTACAACTTCAGAAGTTATTCTTATTGTATTTCATCTTGTTAATGTACCTCCTATGGGACAAGATGTCAATGTATTTGATCATGTAAAACACTCAATGTAAACCTAGGGGTGAAATCACAAAGAAAATATTTATTAAATATAATTTTTCTTATTCCCCCAAGACAAGTCGGCCCAGTGGGTAAACTGTCCCAAAGCAGTGGGCAATTTGCCCCAAACAATCGGCAGAACTGCCACAGTCAGTTCGACGCAGTTAGGGAAAGTTAGGTCGGCCCAGTCAGGAAAAAAGTCGTCATTTGATGCGTATAAATAGAGAGTTCGATCTCTCATTTCGTCATTCACTCAAGGAAGTTCGCTCTAGCCAAGAGAGATTCGCTACTGCAGTTAAGAGACTGATTTTTTGGGGTTCTCCACTATTGGAGAAGTTTCTCCCTTGTTTTCCTGGGTTTGCGCTAATACTATCTGGATGTACATCGTTCTCTATTGGAAGGTCTGAGCTCGGGGGAGACAAATAGCTTTGTCTATGGTTGGGAGATGATTGTTCTTATCATCATGGTTTAAACGAGCTCGACACTCATTTTGTTTCTGTGCTTTTCCATTCTTTTAGTGATCCTCGCATTCGTTTGATTGTTTATTTTCTGTAGGAGGTTGTGTCACAATCAGTTTCGCGTAGAGAAATATCGCTAACATCTATGTTCCAGATATAATAGCCTTCACAGGCTAGTATATACAAGTGAGACGAGGTGATACTCGGGACAATAGATGATCGAAAGAGGAAAAATGTGGGAGATGTTGAGTCATCGATCTCATGACTACAGTCTATATGATGCAACGACTACGAACAACACCCTACACAGGAGAAAATGAAGAAACTCACCTTGAACAATGTTGATGGTGGTTTCGAGCCTTCCTTGACTTTGTTAATGTTTATAGCAGCGTAACCAGGATCACTAAAAGAATGGAAAAGCACATAAACAAAATGAGTGTGGAGCTCGAAACCAACATCAACACTATTTAAGGTGATTTTCTTTATTTTCTCTCGTGTAGGGCGTTGCTCGTAGTCATTGCATCGCATAGACTACAGTCATGGAATCGATGACTCAACATCTCCTACATTTTTTCCTCTTTCCATCATCTATTGTCCCTCGTATCACCTCATCTCACTTCTCGTCTTCAAATATTTTCCCCATCATTGAAACCTTCCCCAGATAAAGTGCTTGAGGAAGTAATCCTCTGTGGTCTAGAATGACTAAGTTCATCAGGCAGATCATATATCTTCTCTAAAAAGATGATATGGTCCCTTTCTGGGATGGTTGCTTTGTGGAACGTACTACTTTGTGGAGCGTGTACCATTGTGGGATGGTTTCTTTGTGGAACGTGCTTATTTGTGTATGGTTCACTTGGGAAACGTTCTCCTTTGTGGAGTGTATCCCTGTGTTGGAATGGACCCTCTTATGATCACAAGATGTGTTCCGACGTGATTATACCTCTCTAGCTAAGAGGGAGTGTTGATGATGTAGGCATCTGATCAGCTGGGTTGAGCTCAGCACATTGTATTGATGCATGATAGACTCTACGATGGACTGTGCAGAGTTCTTGAGTTGATCCACGAGTGACTCACCTATGGAGAGGGCAGAGCCATGCAGCTAGTGCCTATTCCCTCTGGACTGGATTGAGTAGATGCACAAAGATTGATTTGTTGACACATCTCGACTGACTGTGATTGTGTTCGAAGACCTTCCTTATGATATAGAGAAGTTAGAGATAACTGTAATGTACATATGATATCAAGATGTGTTTCAGTATGATAATGCTGACGATAGCTCCATGGCCAAGAGGCGGTGTTGGACTAGTAGCTGCATAGGGCATCACCTCGTAGGTCTACCAAATAAAGAATAAGATTAGAATACAGTGTTCGAAAAATACCTTCCTTGTTGCGAGGGAGTGTTGGAAACAATACAACTTCAGAAGTTATTCTTATTGTATTTCATATTCTTAATGTACCTCCTATGGGACAAGATGTCAATGTATTTGATCATGTAAAAAACTCAAATGTAAACCTAGGGGTGAAATCACAAAGAAAATATTTATTAAATGTAATTTTTTGTATTCCCCCATGACAAGTCGGCCCAGTAGGTAAACTGCCACAAAGCAGTGGGAAATTTGCCCCATACAATGGGTAGAATTGCCCTAGTCAGGTTGGCGCAGTTGGGGAAAGTTAGGTCGGCCCACTCAGGAAAAAAGTCACACTTTGAGGTGTATAAATAGAGAGTTCGAACTATAATTTCGTCATTCACTCAAGCAAGTTCGCTCTACCCAAGAGAGATTCGCTACTTAAGTTAAGGGAATGATTTTTGGGGGTTCTCCACTATTGGAGAAGTTTCTCCCTTGTTTTCTTGGGTTTGCACTACTACTATCCAGATGTACATCGTTCTCTATTGGAAGGTCTGAGCTCGGGGGAACCAAATAACTTTGTCTATGGTTGGGAGATGATTGTTCTTATCATGATGGTTTAAACGAGCTCGACACTCATTTTGTTTTTGTGCTTCGCCATTCTTTTAGTGATCCTTGCATTCGCCTGCTTGTTTATTTTCTGTAGGAGGTGGTGTCACAATAAGTTTCGCGTGGAGAAATATTGCTAACATTTATGTTCCAGATATACTAGCCTTCACAGGCTAGTATATACAAGTGAGACGAGGTGATATTGGGGACAATAGAGGATGGAAAGAGGAAAAATGTGGGAGATGTTGAGTCATCGATCTCATGACTGCAGTCTATGTGATGCAACGACTACGAACAACAACCTACACAGAAGAAAATGAAGAAACTCACCTTGAACAGTGTTGATGGGGGTTTCGAGCCTTCCTTGACCTTGTTAATGTTTATAGCAGCATAACCAGGATAACTAAAAGAATGGAAAAGCACATAAACAAAATGAGTGTGGAGCTCGAAACCAACATCAACACTATTTAAGGTGATTTTCTTTATTTTCTCTAGTTTAGGGCGTTGCTCGTAGTCGTTGCATCGCATAGACTGCAGTCATGGGATCGATGACTCAACATCTATATTTTCTCCTCTTTCCATCATCTATTGTCCCTCGTATCACCTCATCTCCCTTCTCGTCTTCAAATATTTTCCCCATCATTACCACCTTCCCCAGATAAAGTGCTTGAGGAAGTAATCCTCTGTGGTCTAGAATGACCAAGTTAAGTTCATCAGGTAGATCATATATCTTCTTTAAAAAGATGAGATGGTCCCTTTGTGGGATGGTTCCTTTGTGGGATGGTTCCTTTGTGGAATGTACTCCTTTGTGGAGCGTGTCCCGTGGTGGGATGGTTTCTTTCTGGAACGTGCTTATTTGCGGATGGTTAATTTGGAGAACGTTCTCCTTTGTGGACTGTATCCTTGTGTTGGAATAGACCCTCTTATGATTAGAAGATGTGTTTCGACTTGATGATACCTCTCTAGCTATGAGGGAGTGTTGATGATGTAGGCACCCGATCAACTGGGTTGAGCTGAGCACATTGTATTGATGCATGATAGACTCTACGATGGACTGTGCAGAGTTCTTGAGCTGATGCACGAGTGACTCACCTATGGAGAGGGAAAAGCCATGGAGCTAGTGCATGTTCCCGATGGACTGGATTGAGTAGATGCACGAAGATTGATTTGTTAACACATCTCGACTGACTGTGATTGTGTTGGGAGACCTTCCTTATGATATAGAAAGGTTAGAAATAACTGTAATGTACATATGATATCGAGATGTGTTTCAGTATGATAATGGTGACGATACCTCCATGGCCAAGAGGAAGTGTTGGACTAGTAGCTGCATGGGGCATCACGTCATAGGTCGACCAAGTAAAGAATAAGATTAGAATACAGTGTTCGAAGAATACCTTCCTTGTTGAGAGGGAGTGTTGCAAACAGTACAACTTCAGAAGTTATTCTTATTGTATTTCATCTTGTTAATGTACCTCCTATGGGACAAGATGTCAAGGTATTTGATCATGTAAACCACTCAATGTAAACCTAGGGGTGAAATCACAAAGAAAAGATTTATTACATGTAATTTTTTGTACTCCACCAAGAAAACTCGGCCGAGTGGGTAAACTGCCGCAAAGCAATAGGCAATTTGCCCCAAACAATGGGCAGAACTGCCCTAGTCAAGTCGGCCCAGTTAGGGAAAGATAGGTCAGCCCAGTCAAGAAAAAAGTCACCATTTGATTTGTATAAATAGAGAGTTCGACCTCTCATTTAGTCATTCACTTAAGCAAGTTCGCTCTAGCCAAGAGTGGTTCGCTACTTCAGTTAAGAGTGATTTTTTGGGGTTCTCTACTATTGGAGAAATTTCTCCCTTGTTTTTTTAAGTTTGCGCTACTACTATCCGGATGTACATGCTTCTCTATTGGAAGGTTTTAGCTTGGGGGAGACAAATATCTTTGTCTATGGTTGGGAGATGATTGTTCTTATCATCATGGTTTAAACGAGCTCGACACTCCTTTGGTTTCTGTGATTTGCCATTCTTTTAGTGATCCTTCCATTCGCTTGCTTGTTTATTTTCTTAAGGAGGTGTCACAATCAGTTTCGTATAGAGAAATATTGCTATCATCTATGTTCCAGATATACTAGCGTTCACAGGCTATTATATACAAGTGAGATGAGGTGATACAGGGGACAATAGAGGATGGAAAGAGGAAAAATGTGGGAGATGTTGAGTCATCGATCTCATGACTACAGTCTATATGATGCAACGACTACGAACAACACCCTACAAGAGAGAAAATGAAGAAACTCACCTTGAACAGTGTTGATGGTAGTTTCGAGCCTTCCTTGACCTTGTTAATGTTTATAGCAGCATAATCAGGTTCACTAAAAGAATGGAAAAGCACATAAATAAAATGAGTGTGGAGCTCGAAACCAACATCAACACTATTTAAGGTAATTTTCTACATTCTCTTTCGTGTAGGGCGTTGTTCGTAATCGTTGCATCGCATAGACTGCAGTCATAGGATCGATGAATCAACATCTCCTGCATTTTTCCTTTTTCCATCCCCTACTGTCCCTCGTATCACCTCATCTCACTTCTCGTCTTCAAATATTTTCCCCATCATTGCCACCTTCCCCAGATAAAGTGCTTGAGGAAGTAATCCTCTATGCTCTAGAATGACCAAGTTCATCAGGTAGATCATATATATTCTTTAAAAAGATGATATGGTCCCTTTGTAGAACGTACTCCTCTGTGGAGCGTGTCCCATTGTGGGATACTTTCTTCGTGGAACGTGTTTATTTGTGGATGGTTCATTTGGGGAACGTTCTCCTTTGTTGAGTGTATCCCTGTGTTGGAATGGACCCTCTTGTGATAAGAAGATGTTTTCTGACTTTATGATACCTCTCTAGCTGATGATATAGGCACCCGACAGAGTGGGTTGAGCTGAGCACATTGTATTGATGCATGATAGACTCTGCGATGGGATGTGCATAGTTCTTGAGCTGATGCACGAGTGACTCACCTATTGAGAGGGCAGAGTCATGGAGCTAGTGCATGTTCCCCGATGGACTGAATTGAGTAGATGCACGAAGATTGATTTGTTGACACTTCTCGACTAACTCTAATTGTGTTGGAAGACCTTCCTTATGATATAGAGAGGTTAGAGATAATTGTGATGTATATATGATATCGAGATATGTTTGAGTATGATCATGCTAACGATACCTCCATTGCCAAGAGGCAGTATTGGAGTAGTAGCTGCATGCGCCATCACCTCATAGGTCAACCAAATAAAGAATAAGATTAGAATACAGTGTTCGAAGAATACCTTCCTTGTTGAGAGGGAGTGTTGGAAACAGTACAACTTCAGAAGTTATTCTTATTGTATTTCATCTTGTTAATGTACCTCCTATGGGACAAGATGTCAATGTATTTGATCATGTAAAACACTCAATGTAAACCTAAGGGTGAAATCACAAAGAAAAGATTTATTTAATGTATTTTTTTATATTCCCCCAAGACAAGTCGGCCCAGTAGGTATACTGCACCAAAGCAGTGGGAAATTTGCCCCAAACAATGGGCAGAACTGCCCCAGTCAGGTTGGCTCAGTTAGGGAAAGCTAGTGTTATCACACAACTTGTAGTTGTCCCTAGTGGTATCCCATCCGGGACGGTAGAGGAGATGGACAACTAAAGAGGTGACACAAGAGATGCCACGGTTCCCAATGCAAGGTGGGAGTCACGTCAACCGAGGCACTCTTCGCATTTGATCTGGATGAATCAAGACCTAGGGGGAGACCCTATAACCAATCAAAGATGATTGCACCCAAACAAAGGTTCCTGGGGATGAGTAAATGGTAAGTTACGAAAACCAATGCAACGACTAAGAACAACACTTTACACAGGAGAAAATGAAGAAACTCACCTTGAACAGTGTTGATGGTGGTTTCGAGCCTTCCTTGACCTTGTTAATATTTATAGCAGCATAACCAAGATCACTAAAAGAATGAAAAAGCACATAAACAAAATAAGTGTGGAGCTAGAAACCAACATCAACACTATTTAAGGTGATTTTCTACATTTTCTCTCGTGTAGGGTATTGTTTGTAGTTGTTGCATCGCATAGACTGCGGTCATGGGATCGAGGACTCAACATCTCCGACATTTTTTCTCTTTCCATCCTGTATTGTCCCTCATATCACCTCATCTCACTTCTCCTCTTCAAAGATTTTCCCCATCATTGCCACCTTCCCCAGATAAAGTGCTTGAGGAAGTAATCCTCTGTGGTCAAGAATGACCAAGTTCATCAGGTAGATCATATATCCTCTTTAAAAAGATAACATGTTCCCTTTGTGGAACGTACTCCTCTGTGGAGCGTGTCCCATTGTGGGATGGTTTCTTTGTGGAACATGCTTATTTGTGGATGGTTCATTTGGGGAACGTTCTCCTTTGTGGAGTGTACCCCTGTGTGAATGGACCCTCTTATGATAACAAGATGTGTTCCGACGTGATGATACCTCTCTAGCTAAGAGGGAGTGTTGATGATGTAGGCACCCGATGGACTGTGTTGAGATGAGCACATTGTATTGATGCATGATAGACTCTACGATGGACTGTGCAGAGTTCTTGAGCCGATGCACGAGTGACTCACATATGGAGAGGACAGAGTCGTGAAGCTAGTGCATGTTTCCCGATGGACTGGATTCAGCAGATGCACGAAGATTGATTTGTTGACACTTCTCGACTAACTGTGATTGTGTTGGAAGACCTTCCTTATGATATAGAGAGGTTAGAGATAACTGTGATGTACATATGATATCGAGATGTGTTTCAGTAAGATAATGCTGACGATACCTCCATGGCCAACACGTAGTGTTGGGGTAGTAGCTGCATGGGGCATCACCTCATAGATCGACCAATCAAAGAATAAGATTAGAATACAGTGTTTGAAGAATACCTTTCTTGTTGAGAAGGAGTGTTGGAAGCAGTACAACTTCAGAAGTTATTCTTATTGTATTTCATCTTCTTAATGTACCTCCTATGGGACAAGATGTTAATGTATTTCATCATGTAAAATACTCAATGTAAACCTAGGGGTGAAATCACAAAGAAAAGATTTATTAAATGTAATTTTTTGTACTCCCCCAAGACAAGTCAGCCCAGTGGGTAAACTGCCCCAAAGCAGTTGGGCATTTCCCCCAAACAAAAGGGAGAACTGCCCCGGTCAGGTCGGCGCAGTTAGGGAAAATTAGGTCGGCCCAGTCAGGAAAAAAGTCACCCTTTGATGAGTATAAATAGAGAGTTCGACCTCTCATTTCGTCATTCACTCAAGGAAGTTCGCTCTAGCCAAGAGAGGTTCGCTACTGCAGTTAAGAGACTGATTTTTTGGGGTTCTCCGCTATTGGAGAAGTTTCTCCCTTGTTTTCTTGGGTTTGCGCTACTACTATCCGGATGTACATCGTTCTCTATTGGAAGGTCTGAGCTCGGGGGAGACAAATAGCTTTGTCTATGGTTGGGAGATGATTGTTCTTATCATCATGGTTTAAACGAGCTCGACACTCATTTTCTTTTTGTGCTTTGCCATTCTTTTAGTGATATTCGCATTCGTTTGATTGTTTATTTTCTATAGGAGGTGGTGTCACAATTAGTTTCGTGTAGAGAAATATTGCTAACATCTATGTTCCAGATATACTAGCCTTCACAAGCTAGTATATACAAGTGAGACAAGGTGATACAGGGGACAATAGAGAATGGAAAGTAGAAAAAATGTGGGAGATGTTGAGCCATCGATCTCATGACTGCAGTCTATGTGATGCAACGACTACGAACAACACCCTACAAAGGAGAAAATGAAAAAACTCACATTGAACAGTGTTGATGGTGGTTTCGAACCTTCCTTGACCTTGTTAATGTTTATAGAAGCATAACCAGGATCACTAAAAGAATGGAAAAGTACATAAACAAAATGAGTGTGGAGCTAGAAACCAACATCAACACTATTTAAGGTGATTTTCTTTATTTTCTCTCGTGTACGGCGTTGCTCGTAATCGTTGCATCGCATAGACTACAGTCATGGAATCGATGACTCAACTTCTCCAGCATTTTTCCTCTTGCCATCCTCTATTGTCCCTGGTATCGCCTCATGTCACTTCTCCTCTTCAAAGACTTTCCCCATCATTGCCACCTTCCCCAGTTAAAGTGCTTGAGGAAGTAATCCTCTGTGGTCAAGAATGACCAAGTTCATCAAGTAGACCATATATCCTCTTTAAAAAGATGACATGTTCCCTTTTGTCGGATGGTTCCTTTGTCGAACGTACTCCTCTGTGGAGCGTGTCCCATTGTAGGATGGTTTCCTTGTGGAACGTGCTTATTTGTGGATGGTTCATTTGGGGAACGTTCTCCTTTGTGGAGTGTACCCCTGTGTTGGAATGGACCCTCTTATGATAACAAGATGTGTTCCGACGTGATGATACATCTCTAGCTAAGAGGGAGTGTTGATGATGTAGGCACCCGATGGACTCAGTTGAGCTTAGCACATTGTATTGATGCATGATAGACTCTACGATGGACTGTGCAGAGTTCTTGAGCTGATGCACGAGTGACTCACCTATGCAGAGGGCAGAGTCGTGAAGCTAGTGCATGTTCCCCGATGGACTGGAATGAGCAGATGCACAAAGATTGATTTGTTGACACTTCTCGACTAACTGTGATTGTGTTGGTAGACCTTCCTTATGATATAGAGAGGTTGGATATAACTGTGATGTACATATGATATCGAGATGTGTTCCAGTATGATAATGCTGACGATACCTCCATGGCCAACACCCAGTGTTGGAGTAGTAGCTGCATGGGGCATCACCTCATAAGTCGACCAATCAAAGAATAAGATTAGAATACAGTGTTCGAAGAATACCTTTCTTGTTGAGAAGGAGTGTTGGAAGAATACCTTTCGAAGAATACCTCCTATGGAACAAGATGTCAATGTATTTGATCATGTAAAACACTCAATGTAAACCTAGGGGTTAAATCACAAAGAAAAGATTTATTAAATGCTCAGAAACTGGATTCGCTCTAACCCCTCCCCGTGTCCCGAATCGATCGAATCAGACACGATTCGATATGAATTCGTGTCGGATTCGACTTTCCTTCGAATCCAGATTCGGGACACGGTTTTAAATCGAATCAGACACGAATTTAAAGCGTGTTCCGACTGTCGGACACGAATCGAAAAAACAAAACACGTTATGCGCGGAAAAAAGACGTTCAGATTTGTTTAAAAACAGAATTTTGCCTTTCTTTTTGTCATTTGCATGGAAGCATTTGGTTGAGAGTGAGTTGTATGTGCAAGTGAAGGAGATTTGAAGGCTATCCATTGTTTCCAAGCGATTCCAAGTGCATTCCGGTGGATTTGTGGAGAGGATTGCAAGCTCAACCATCACACAAGAAAAGGAATGTCTCAATCAGCTATGGCAGGAGGTAGGGGGCAAAGGAGAGGGAGAAATGCACCATCTAGGGCCTCCCATCCTATTCCACCAAGCACAAGCAGTTCTCCTCCTCTGTCAAGTTCTCCATCGGCTGCTAGTGGAGCTCATTCTATGGCTCCACTTAACCCTGTTTTAGCAAGACAACAAGCCCAAGAAAAAAATACCCTTTGTGGAAGTATGTGACAAGGAAAGATGGACCCGGAGCAAAGCTTGGTGGGGGAGGAAACGTGTCTTGGAGATGCAATTTTCGCAAGCATGAGTTCAAGAGCACATATTTCTTGGTTAAGGGCCATTTGTTGGCCCTTCCTTCTTGTGGGATTTCTTCATGCAAAGCGGTGACTGTTCACCAAAGGAGGGATATGACAAGAGAGGATAATGTTGGCTTAGGGAAGGTGGCAACAGCAAGCAAGAAAAAAGAGGATGATCCTCTTCCATTTTTGAGGAAGTCCTCTAGCACGAAGCCTCCATTTCCACCTAGCGTTCATGGGCGTGGGCATGGGGATACTTATCAAACAAGAAAGAGGCAATCTACAGGTGGTCCAATGGATAGGATTTTCCAAAAAGACGCACGAGAAGAGGTAGACCTTACTATTGCATTTTTCTTCTACCTCAACTTCATCTCATTCAATGTTGCACAGTCACCATTGTATTTTGAGACGGTTAAAACTATCTTGGAACGAGATCCAAATGGTTATGTGCCTCCTGGTTCAGAGAAGCTTAGAACCACATTGTTGGTTAAAGCAAAGGAGGTAGATAAAATTCTTGAGCCAATTAGATCAACATGGCCCTCATCCGGTGTGAGTATTGTTTCTGATGGATGGACGGATCCCGCACGCCATCCACTCATCAATTTCATGGTATCTTCCCAAAATGGACCGTTGTTCTTGAAAGCGGTGGATTTGGGGAATACAAGGATGCACAATTTATGGGTGATTTATTCATCAAAACCATTGAAGAAGTAGGTGTTGAGTCGTGTGTACAAATCATCACGGACAATGCACCTGTTTGCAAGGCTGCTGGCATGATTGTGGAAGCTAAATATCCACAGGTATGTTCATTTTGGACACCTTTCATTTCTAATTTGCTCATTGTTTGAATTTGGTCATTGCAATGTTAGTGTTGTAGAGTCATTGATACATGCTTTTATTGCTCTTACAGGTTTTTTGGACACCTTGCATTGTCCATTCCTTGAATTTAGCACTGAAAGCCATTGCTTCGGATGTGGCATGGATTGATAACCTTATTGAGGATGCACGCCATATCTGTAACTTTGTACAAAACCACACAAATGCCCTCACCATCTACAAACAGTACACACAGCTTTCATTGCTGAAGATTGCAGATACTCGGTTTGCTTCCTCATTCATCATGCTCAAGAGGTTGAGGGAGGTCAAAACCGCTCTTGGGTCCATGGTGATTTCAGAGTTTTGGGCTTTTTGGAGAAAGACGGATCAGGCTGCTTCACAAAAGGTGAAGGACATGGTGTTAAATGATGGTTGGTGGGACACGGTGGATCTTACTATTAAGATCATGGAGCCAATCATTTCTTTGTTGTGGTTTGCAGACACGGACCAGCCCATCCTAGGAGAGGTTTATGAGGGGTGGGATTCCATGATTGAGTCCATGACGTCCATTGTCATGGAGAATGAGTGTCCCAAGTATGGGACATCGGCAGAGAACTTATGGACCATTATTCGGGATATTCTTATCTCCAGGTGGGATAAGAATTGCACACCTTTGCATTGCTTGGCCCACTCCTTGAACCCCAAGTTCTACACTCAGGAGTGGCTCACTGGTGGATCGGGGGCCTCACAAAGAGTCCCTACTCACATGGATGCAGAGATTGTAAATGGGAGGAAGATAGCACTTAGACAGCTATTTCAGGATAGAGACATGCTTGAGGAGGTGGAGGATGGCTTTGTAGATTTTTCCACTGGCATTGGGAGATTTGGAGGCTATGATGTGCTTAGAGATAGGGAGGGTAAGAAACCCTATGCTTGGTGGGAAACTCATGGGGCAACATCCCCTTTTCTACAGAAGTTAGCCTTCAGGTTCATCTCTCAAGTTACATCATCCTCTTGGTGTGAGAGGAATTGGAGCACATATGGGAACTTGTACAGTGTGAAGAAGAGCAGGCTTGAGTAGTCCATGGCAAAGTCGATGGTGTATGTGCACTCCAACCTTCGTCTTATTTACAGGAAGAGGGAGGAGTGGGTGAAGGGAAAGACAAAGATGTGGGATGTCTTTCCTGATGATATGGGTTTGGACAGCAGTATTGAGTTGGCATTAGAAAACATAGATCTTAATGATCCAGTGCTAGAGCCGGTCACTTTTGATGATAGTGATCGTATAGAGGGGTCATCCTTCACAGCAGCAGATTCAGATCGTCAGATGGGTAGAGAGGAGGAGGAGGGGGAGGAGGATGAGGATGAGGATGAGGATCAGGGCAGTGGCAGTGATGAGTATGTTGATTCAGGCACGGAGGAGGACTACTGACATATGGGATTCTCCCATCTTGATCCACCCCTTTTTGTATTTACTATTAGTCTATTTGGCATTTGCCAGTGCCCAGTGGCATTCCGACATATATGTATACATTTTGATTTTGATGACTTAATGAGAAATATGCTTCCAACATGCATCTATGTGTCTGATGTCTCATTGTGATTTGTGAATGACAAATGTGAAATGTGTTGTGATTCGTGAATCGTGATTTGTGATAACAATGTGTAATCATAATCATTAAGGTGTTTTTATTCTAATTTCTATTGAATATTTGTAAATGTTCTAGTTTCTAAATATTTTTGGATCTATATGTCTATATTTTTAAATTTTAATATATTTTTAAAAAATATATATATGTTTATAAAACGTGTCCTACGTGTCCTGATTCCGGGGGTCACCGTGTCCGTGTCGGACTCTCGTATTTTCGTGTCCTACGTGTCTCGTGTCCCCGTGTCAGGTGACTTAGATTAAATGTAATTTTTTGTATTCCCCCAAGACAAGTCGACCCAGTGGGCAAACTTCCCCAAAGCAGTTGGCCATTCACCCCAAACAAAGGGCTGAACTGCCCCAGTTAGGTCGGCGCAGTTAGGGAAAGTTAGGTCGGCCCAGTCAGGAAAAAAGTCACCCTTTGATGTGTATAAATAGAGAGTTCAACCTATCATTTCGTCATTCACTCAAACAAGTTCGCTCTAGCCAAGAGAGGTTCGCTACTTCAGTTAAGAGACTGATTTTTGGGGGTTCTCCACTATTGGAGAACTTTCTCCCTTGTTTTCTTGGATTTGTGCTACTACTATCCGGATGTACATCGTTCTCTATTGGAAGCTTTGAGCTCGGGGGAGACAAATAGCTTTGTCTATGGTTGGGAGATGATTGTTCTTATCATCATGGTTTAACCGAGATCGACACACATTTTGTTTCTGTGCTTTGTCATTCTTTTAGTGATCCTGCTTATGCTGCTATAAACATTAACAAGGTCAAGGCTCAACTCAGCTTAGGATTTGGAGAGCCTGATCAACTTCCACTGTCAGATTCTGCCCAACATGTAGTTTAGAGGAGAGTAGGGTTTCTAGAGAGTGCATCTCTTACATTTCGTTGCGGATTTTTATAGGTTGTTTATCATTCATGGGATTCATCTTCATGTCAGAAACTACGAGTTATTTTTTTCTCTATTGTGCTTCGGATTCCCTCCTTTTTCTCTGCTATCGGTGGTTCTCTACCTGCACGATAAATTCCTGCAACCCACACTTAGTATCTATGATTTACTACAAAGTTGCATTTACTCGCTAGACTGTGTTGCAAGCCTCCTGTGGGAAGATAACTACATCTAGGACATGTGGGAACACTTCATCCAAACGTGTGGCCAGATCTTACCTGCTTGTTATTGTTTTCAGTTCAAGTTTTATTTTATTTTGCATCTATATCAATCTTCCAACTTGTTTTTTAGTTGCTTGCTTAGGATTTGGACTGCTTGAAAAACTTCCAGTGTCAATTCTCAGCCAGCATGAAGGTTGTAGGTGTATATGGTTTCTCGAGGGTGCCTCGGTCTCATCGCGTTGCGGATTTCTACAGGATGTTTGTCATTCGTGGGATTCATCTTCATGTTCTCCGATGGACTGGATTAAGCAGATGCATGAAGATTGATTTGTTGACACTTCTCAACTAATTGTGATTGTGTTGCAAGACCTTCCTTATGATATAGAGAGGTTAGAGATAACGGTGATGTACATATGATATCGAGATTTGTTTCAGTATGATAATGCTGATGATACCTCCATCGCCAAGAGGGAGCGTTGGGGTAGTAGCTGCATGGGGCATCACCTCATATGTCGACCAAAGAAGGAATAAGATTAGAATACAGTGTTCAAAGAATACCTTCCTTGTTGAGAGGGAGTGTTGGAAATAGTGCAACTTCAAGGTTACTGTTATTTTATTTCAACTTGTTATTGTACCTCCTATAGGACAAGATGTCAGTGTATTTGATCATGTCAAAACACTTGAAAGAATCAATGTAAACCTAGGGGTGAAATCACAAAGAAAAGATTTAGTAAACGTAATTTTTGTATTCTTCGTAGACAAGTCGGCCCAACGGGTAAACTGCACCAAAAGAGTGGGCAATTTGTGCCAAACAATAGGCAGAACTGCCCCAGTTAGGGAAATTTAGGTTGGCCCAGTCAGGAAAAAAGTCACACTTTGATGTGTATAAATAGAGAGTTCGACCTCTCATTTGGTCATTCACTCAAGCAAGTTCGATCTAGCCAAGAGAGGTTCGCTACTTCAGTTAAGAGACTGATTTTTTGGCGTTCTCCACTATTGGAGAAGTTTCTCCCTTGTTTTTTTGGGTTTGCGCTACTACTATGCGGATGTACATCGTTCTCTATTAGAAGGTCTGAGCTTGGGGGAGACAAATAGCTTTGTCTATGGTTGGGAGATGATTGTTCTTATCATCATGGTTTAAACGAGCTCGACACTCATTTTGTTTCTATGCTTTGCCATTCTTTTAGTGATCCTGGTTATGCTGCTATAAACATTCACAAGGTCAAGGCTCAACTCAGCTTAGGATTTGGAGAGCTTGATCAACTTCCATTCTCAGGTTCTACCCAACATTTAGTTTAGAGGAGAGTAGGGTTTCTACAGAGTGCCTTGATTAGATTGTGTTGCGGATTTCTACAGGGTATTTATCATTCATGGGATTCATCTTCAGGTCAGACAACTACGAGTTTACCTTTTTTCTATTGTGCTTCGGATTCTCTCCTTTTTCTCTGCTCTCGGTGGTCCTCTACCTGCACGATAGATTCTTGCAACCCACACTTAGTATCTATGATTTACTACATAGTTGCATTTCCTCGCTGGACTGCGTTGCAAGTCTCCTGTGGGAAGATAACTACCTCGAGGACATGTGGGAACACTTCATCCAAACGTGTGGCCAGATATTACCTGCTTGTTATTGCTTTCAGTTCACGGTTTTATTTTATTTTGCATATATATCCATCTTCCAACTTGTATGCTAGTTGCTTGCTTAGGATTTGGACTGCCTAAACAACTTCCAGTGCCATGTCTCGGCCAGCATGAAGGTTGGAGGAGTAAATGGTTTCTCGAGGGCGCCTTGGTCTCATCGCGTTGCAGATTTCTACAGGATGTTTGTCATTCGTGGGATTCATTTTCAGGTCATCCAAATACGAGGTGATATGTGTTGTAGATTTATACAGGGTGTTTTCTATTCATGGGATCATCTTCAGCGTGGCCAACTAGGAGTGGTGAATAAACTCCATTCATAATTGTTATTCTATTCCTTTATGGAGTGTGTCCAATTGTGGGATGGTTCCTTTGTGGAACGTGCTTATTCCCTATGTTGAAATGGACTCTCTTATGATAACAATATGTGTTCCGACGTGATGATACCTCTCTAGCTAAGAGGGAGTGTTGATGATGTAGGCACCCGATGGACAGGGTTTAGCTGAGCACATTGTATTGATGCATGATAGACTCTCCTATGGACTGTGCAGAGTTCTTGAGTTGATGAACGTGTGACTCACCTATGGATAGCGCAGAGTGGTGGAGCTAGTGCATGTTCTCCAATGGACTGGATTGAGTAGATGCATGAAGATTGATTTGTTGACACTTCTCGACTAACTGTGATTGTGTCGTAAGACCTTCCTTATGATATAGAGAGGTTAAAGATAACTGTGATGTACATATGATATCGAGATGTGTTTCAGTATGATAATGTTGATCATACCTCCATGGCCAAGAGGGAGTGTTGGAGTAGTAGCTGCATGGGGCATCACCTCATAGGTCGACCAAAGAAAGAATAAGATTAGAATTCAGTGTTCGAAGGATACCTTCCTTGTCGAGAGGGAGTGTTGGAAATAGTGCAACTTCAGAAGTTATTGTTATTGTATTTCATCGTGTTATTGTACCTCCTATGCGACAAGATGTCAATGTATTTGATCATGTAAAACACTTGAAAGAATCAATGTAAACCTAGGGGTGAAATCACAAAAAAATGATTGGGTAAACGTAATTTTTTGTATTCCCCCAAGACAAGTCGGCCCAGCGGGTAAACTGCCCCAAAATAGTGGGCAATTTGTCCCAAAAAATGGGCAGAACTACCCCAGTAAGGTCGTCGCAGTTATGGAAAATTAGGTTGGCCCAGTCAGGAAAAACGTCTCCCTTTGATGTGTATAAATAGAGAGGTTGACCTCTCATTTGGTCATTCATTCAAGCAAGTTCGCTCATGGGATTCATCTTGAGGTAAGAAAACTGCGAGTGTACCCTTTCTCTATTGTGCTTCGGATTCCCTCCTTTTTCTCTGCTCTCGGTGGTCCTCTACCTGCACAATAGATTCGTGCAACCCACACATAGTATCTATGATTTACTACATAGTTGCATTTACTCGCTGGACTGCGTTGCAAGCCTCCTGCGGGAAGATAACTACCTCTAGAACATGTGGGAACACTTCATCCAAACGTGTGGCCAGATATTACCTGCTTGTTATCACTTTCAGTTCAAGGTTTTATTTTATTTTGCAAATGTATCAATCTTCCAACTTGTTTCCTAGTTGCTTGCTTAGGATTTGGACTGCCTGAACAACTTCCAGTGCCATGTCTCGACCATCATGAAGGTGGGAGGAGTGTATGGTTTCTCGAGGGTGCCTTGGTCTCATCGCGTTGCGGATTCTACAGGATGTTTGTCATTCGTGGGATTCATCTTCAGGTCGTCCAAATAGGAGTTGATGTATGTTGTAGATTTATACAGGGTGTTTGTTATTCATGGCATCATCTTCAGGGTCGCCAACTAGGAGTGGTGAATAAACTCCATTCATAATTGTTATTCTATTCCTTTGTGGAGTGTGTCGCATTGTGGGATGGTTCCTTTGTGGAACGTGCTTATTCCCTGTGTTGGAATGGACCCTCTTATGATAACAAGATGTGTTCCGACGTGATGATACCTCTCTAGCTGAGAGGGAGTGTTGATGATGTAGGCACCAGATGGGCTGGGTTGAGCTGAGCACATTGTATTGATGCATGATAGACTCTCTGATGGACTGTGTGGAGTTCTTGAGCTGATGGACTAGATTGAAAAGATGCATGAAGATTGATTTGTTGACACTTCTCGACTAATTGTGATTGTGTTGCAAGACCTTCCTTATGATATAGAGAGGTTAGAGATAACTGTGATGTACATATGATATCGAGTTGTGTTTCAATATGATAATGTTGATGATACCTCCATGGCCAAGAGGGAGTGTTGGGGTAGTAGCTGCATGGGGCATCACCTCATAGGTCGACCAAAGAAAGAATAAGATTAGAATATAGTGTTCGAACAATACCTTCCTTGTTGAGAGGGAGTGTTGGAAAAAGTGCATCTTCAGAAGTTATTCTTATTGTATTTCATCTTGTTATTGTACCTCCAATGGGACAATATGTCAATGTATTTGATCATGTAAAACACTTGAAACAATCAATGTAAACCTAGGGATGAAATCACAAGGAAAAGATTTAGTAAACGTAATATTTTCTATTCCCCCAAGACAAGTCGGCCCAGCGGGTAAACTGCCCAAAAACAGTGGGCAATTTGTCCCAAACAATGGGCAGAACTGCCCCAGTCAGGTCGGTGCAGTTAGGGAAACTTAGGTCGGCCCAGGAAAAATGTCACCCTTTGATGTGTATAAATAGAGAGTTCAACCTCTCATTTGGTCATTCACTCAAGCACGTTCGCTCTAGCCAAGAGAGTTTCGCTACTTCAGTTAAGAGACTGATTTTTTTGCATTCTCCACTACTTGAGAAGTTTCTCCCTTGTTCTCTTGGGTTTGCGTTACTACTATCTGGATGTACATCGTTCTCTATTAGAAGGTCTGAGCTCGGGGGAGACAAATAGCTTTGTCTATGGTTGGGAGATGATTGTTCTTATTATCATGGTTTAAACGAGCTCGACACTCATTTTGTTTATGTGCTTTGCCATTCTTTTAGTGATCCTGGTTATGCTGCTATAAAGATTAACAAGGTCAAGACTCAACTCAGCTTAGGATTTGGAGAGCCTGATCAACTTCCATTGTCATGTTCTACCCAACACGCAGTTTAGAGGAGAGTAGGGTTTCTAGAGAGCACCTCAAATAGATTGTGTTGCGGATTTCTATAGGGTGCTTATCATTCATGGGATTCATCTTCAGGTTTGACAACTACAAGTTTACCTTTTTTCTATTGTGCTTCAAATTGCCTCCTTTTTCTCTGCTCTCGGTAGTCCTCTACCTGCACGATAGATTCCTGCAACCCACACTTAGTATCTATGATTTACTACATAGTTGCATTTACTCGTTGGACTACGTTGCAAGCCTCCCGTGGGAAGATAACTACCTCTGGACATATGGAAACACTTCATCCAAACGTGTGGCCAGATTTTACCTGCTTGTTATTGCTTTCAGTTCAAGGTTTTATTTTATTTAGCATATGTATCAATTTTCCAACTTGTTTGCTAGTTGCTTGCTTAGTATTTGGACTGCCTGAACAACTTCCAGTGCCATGTCTTGGCCACCATGAAGGTTGGAGGAGTATATGGTTTCTCGAGGGCGCCTCGGTCTCATTGCGTTGCGGATTTCTACAGGATGTTTTTCATTCGTGGGATTCATCTTCAAGTCATCCAAATAGGAGTTGATGTTCGAAGAATACCTTCCTTATTTAGAGGGAGTGTTGGAAATAGTGCAATTTTAGAAGTTATTGTTATTGTATTTCATTTTGTTATTGTACCTCCTCTGGGACAAGATGTCAATGTATTTAATCATGTAAAACACTTGAAAGAATCAATGTAAACCTAGGGGTGAAATCACAAAGAAAAGATTTAATAAACGTAATTTTTTGTATTCCCCCAACACAAGGTCCCAGTGGGTAAACTGCCCCAAAACAGTGGGCAATTTGCCCCAAACAATGGGCAGAACTTCCCCAGTCAGGTCGGCGCAGTTAGGGAAAGTTAGGTCGGCCCGGTCAGGAAAAAAGTCACCCTTTGATGTGTATAAGTAGAGAGTTCGACCTCTCATTTGGTCATCCACTCAAGCAAGTTCGGTCTACCCAAGAGAGGTTCGCTACTTCAGTTAAGGGACTGATTTTTTGGCGTTCTCCACTATTGGAGAAGTTTCTCCCTTGTTTTCTTGGGTTTGCGTTACTACTATCCGGATGTACATCGTTCTCTATTAGAAGGTCTGAGCTCGGGGGAGACAAATAGCTTTGTCTATGGTTGGGAGATGATTGTTCTTGTCATCATGGTTTAAAGGAGCTCGACAGTCATTTTGTTTCCATGCTTTGCCATTCTTTTAGTGATCCTGGTTATGCTTCTATAAACATTAACAAGGTCAAGGCTCAACTCAGCTTAGGATTTGGAGAGCCTGATCAACTTTCATTGTCAGATTCTGCCCAACAGAAAGTTTAGAGGTGAGTAGGGTTTCTGGAGAGAGCATCTCTTAGATTGCGTTGCGGATTTCTATAGGGTGTTTATCATTCATGGGATTCATCTTAAGGTCAGACAACTACGAGTTTTTTTTTTCTATTGTGCTTCGGATTCCCTCCTTTTTCTCTGCTATCGGTGGTTCTATACCTGCACGATAAATTCCTGCAACCCACACTTAGTATCTATGATTTACTACAAAGTTGCATTTACTCGCTAGACTGCGTTGCAAGCCTCCTCTGGGAAGATAACTACCACTAGGACATGTGGGAACACTTCATCCAAATGTGTGGCCAGATCTTACCAGCTTGTTATTGCTTTCAGTTCAAGTTTTATTTTATTTTACATCTATATCAATCTTCCAACTTGTTTGCTAGTTGCTTGGTTAGGATTTGGACTACTTGAACAACATCCAGTGCCATGTCTCGACCAGCATGAAGGTTGTAGGTGTTATGGTTTCTCGAGGGTGCCTCGGTCTCATCGCGTTGCGGATTTCTACAGGATGTTTGTCATTCGTGGGATTCATTTTCATGTTCTCCGATGGACTAGATTAAGCAGATGCATGAAGATTGATTTGTTGACACTTCTCAACTAACTGTGATTGTGTTGTAAGACTTTCCTTATGATATAGAGAGGTTAGAGATAACTGTGATGTACATATGATATCGAGATGTGTTTCAATATGATAATGCTGATGATACCTCCTTCGCCAAGAGGGAGTGTTGGGGTAGTAGCTGCATGGGGCATCACCTCATAGGTCGACCAAAGAAAGAATAAGATTAGAATACAGTGTTCGAAGAATACCTTCCTTGTTGAGCGGGAGTGTTGGAAATAGCGCAACTTCAAGGTTATTGTTATTTTATTTCATCTTGTTATTGTACCTCCTATGGGACAAGATGTCAGTGTATTTGATCATGTCAAAACACTTGAAAGGATCAATGTAAACCTAGGGGTGAAATCACGAAGAAACGATTTAGTAAACGTAATTTTTTATATTCTCCGTAGACATGTCGGCCCAACGGGTAAACTGCACCAACACAGTGGGCAATTTGCGCCAAACAATGGGCAGAACTGCCCCAGTTATGGAAAGTTAGGTTGGCCCAGTCAGGAAAAAAGTCACACTTTGATGTGTACAAATAGAGAGTTCGACCTCTCATTTGGTCATCCACTCAAGCAAGTTCGCTCTAGCCAAGAGAGGTTTGCTACTTCAGTTAAGAGACTGATTTTTTGGCGTTCTCCACTATTGGAGAAGTTTCTCCCTTGTTTTCTTGGGTTTGCGCTACTACTATCCGGATGTACATCGTTCTCTATTAGAAGGTCTGAGCTCTGGGGAGACAAACAGCTTTGTCTATGGTTGGGAGATGATTGTTCTTATCATCATGGTTTAAACGAGCTCGATAGTAATTTTGTTTCTGTGCTTTGCCATTCTTTTAGTGATCCTGGTTATGCTGCTATAAACATTAACAAGGTCAAGGCCCAACTCAGCTTAGGATTTGGAGAGCCTGATCAACTTCCATTGTCAGGTTCTGCCCAACATGCAGTTTAGAGGAGAGTAGGGTTTCTACAGAGCGCCTCGATTAGATTGTGTTGCGGATTTCTACAGGGTATTTATCATTCATGGGATTCATCTTCAGGTCAGACAACTACGAGTTTACTTTTTTTCTATTTTGCTTCGGATTCTCTCCTTTTTCTCTGCTCTCGGTGGTCCTCTACCTGCATGATAGATTCTTGCAACCCACACTTAGTATCTATTCTCTGCTCTCGGTGGTCCTCTAACTGTGATTGTGTTGCAAGACCTTCCTTATGATATAGAGAAGTTAGAGATAATTGTTGGGGTGATAATGCTGACGATACCTCCTTGGCCAAGACGGAGTGTTGGGGTAGTAGCTACATGGGGCATCACCCCATAGGTCGACCAAAGAAAGAATAAGACTAGAATACAGTGTTCGAAGAATACCTTCCTTGTTGAGAGGGAGTGTTGGAAATAGTGCATCTTCAGAAGTTATTGTTATATTATTTCATCTTGTTATTGTACCTCCTATGGGACAAGATGTCAATCTATTTGATCATGTAACACTTGAAACAATCAATGTAAACCTATTGGTGAAATCATAAAGAAAATATTTAGTAAACATAATATTTTCTATTCCCCCAAGACAAGTCGGCCCAGCGAGTAAACTGCCCCAAAGCAGTGGGCAATTTGCCCCAAACAATGGGCAGAACTACCCCAATCAGGTCGGCGCAGTTAGGGAAAGTTAGGTTGTCCCAGTCAGGAAAAAAGTCACCCTTTGATGCGTATAAATAGAGAGTTCGAACTCTCATTTGTTCATTCACTCAAGCGAATTCGCTCTAGCCAATAGAGGTTCGCTACTTTAGTTAAGAGACTGATTTTTTGGGGTTCTCCACTATTGGAGAAGTTTCTCCCTTGTTTTCTTTGGTTTGCGCTACTACTATCCGGATGTAAATCGTTCATTACCTCCCCATGTGTTTAAGATAGATCCTGACACTCAAACTCCGGAGGGAAAAAATTTGATGTAGCATGGCTAGATGGACTACAGCCCATGTAGTATGGTCCTCCTTATGTGTTTCCCACAGGCGAGCAGGCGTACCTTCGAAACTACATATAAAGTAGCTACATGCTGCTCTTCCACAAGTTGGTACTACATTCTATCCAAGTATTCTTCCACATTGCCCATCCCATCATAGATAGGGGGGTCCCACAAATCCGATATTATCCATCGAAAGTCTTGAATGAGGCACATCTTCTAGTAGACAACTGATGGTTGCAATCCTGCTAATTATACATTGTTTATTTTAAATTAATATATCAAATAATGGATGCTCCTCCAGCTAACTGAGACATTTGTAGTAGGATTAATGTAATCCTCAAACCTGCTTGCTGTCATATTGTAGATCTAATCTAGCATGGTATCCTTCAAAGCATCTTCAGATGGTTCAGTATACCATGTCCCTTGATAAGAAAATCACTTGGAAGAACATTTTATCCAACAGTTGTGGACCACATCAAGAACGAAAGAGTTGGTTTGCACCCACAAGGGAACTGCTACAACGTAGTGGAAACAGATCAGTTATTTATGATTTTGTTGTTTAGCTTCTGCTCATTAATAATTTCTTATTATCTGTTCAATAGTTGTCTTGCTTAAAGTTTATTAGTCTTTGTTGTTTGTTGCTCACTAAGAGATAATTTATTATGACTTTGATTGAGTTTTTCTTTAGTGGATAGTTTTCATAACATGCCCACGACAGTGGTCTTGCTAGCCCGGGCTATTACACATAGCGCAAGTGTGTTTGTTGTAAGCAATTAGATTCTACATGCAACCATGTTTATGAATAGCCTAAGTTTTACTGTTGGAGGTGGTCAAATATTATTACCAGCTTATCAAGTACTGTCATTTTTTTTATGGGGACATCAAGCCCAGTTGCGCAACCAGGACCTCTAGAATTGACTCTAATCCCTAGTTAACGAGCTTAAATAGCAGGTCAAGGTCAGATGACTGAGTCTACCCATTGGTGGATGCTTCTGCTTAATTGTTGTTGTTAAGAGGATTCCTAACGGCACTGGTTCCTTTGCGACACTATCTAGAGCACATGGAGGACCAAAAATGTTGTTCGTTTGGTGGAGTTTCTGGAAACTCTACGTGGGAGAACCTTGCAATGTACATGAAATGCAAGCAAAGTGCTCATTCCAGTCTAGATATGACTCTAGGTCAAATATGGAAATACTTAATTAAATAATTTTATAATTTGAAGTCCGAAGAACAAAGCATTGTAGAAATGAAAGAGATCAAGGAAAGAGTTGTAGAATCGGTTTGACATTGCAATCAATGGTTTCGAGATTTGATTAGCTAGCTAAGCTATACTATCCAATATGTTCATGATGAATAATAGTTTATTTATGTTTTGTTACCACATTGTGTACTCCTCTACTATAGTAGAGGCTTTAGTAATCATTGAGAGGCATTGTAGTTTTCTATGAGATTGGAGTCTATCGGTGGTTTGGCGGATGCATTGATTACAGGATTAGCACATAGCCTCACATAGTTCCAATGCCAGCTCACAACTCTGTCTGAACAAATTCGTGAGTTGGAAAAGTGTAAGTAGATTGGGGGAGAAGTAGTGTGGTGTTAGTTTTTGTACCTAGGGAAGTGTTCCCCTAGTGACTTTATGCCTAAGTCACTTAGAAGGGGGAAAAAGGTGACCCTCACATTAAATGACTTGAGAATAGCATTTAATGAGACTTTATAAACTCAAAGTTACTTTTTGATAAATTTCAGTGGGTGAGGGAAATTAATATTTATGAAAAGTAAATGGAGCATTTAATTTCCACCGTTGATCTAACTCAATCTCATCCATTGGATTAAAAGCACCCTAGGGTTTGATCAAAAAGCTTGAGGGGGGCATTCATTCTCACTTTTGCTAAAATAGAGTGAAGAGGCGAAGAGAAATAGCTGGAGGTGGCACAAAATTCGAGGCAACCATTTGAGGAGTTCAGTTGGCACAAAAATCGAGGCACTAGTTTTAGCTTGAAGAGACGACACACATTTCGAGGCAGCTCGAGGAGGAATTTATGAGGCACAGAAATCGAGAAAAGTAGAGCATGATTCTGGGCATAGAAATTGAGGTGGTCAGCTGGGCACACATCCCAAGGCAGACACGATTGTCTCTGAATTATTGCTGGGCACATTTCCCAAGACAGGGCACGATTTTCTAGAATATTTTTCTGCACATTTTTATAGGTTCGTACAGTCCGTCCGAACACTACTTGCTGCACAGATTTCAAGATTGTTTTTGCACAGATTTCAGGACTGTCCTTTGGCATAGAAACTGAGGCAAGAGTGGAAACTGAAATCGAGAAAGAAGTTGGCACAAAAATCGAGGCAGGTTAGGCATAGAAATCGAGACAGTGTTTGCAACAAAATTTGAGGCAGCACCCAGGCACAGAAATCGAGGCAGCAGTTTGGCACTGAATTCGAGATAACACTTGAAAGAATCAAGGTATATCTAGAGGTGAAATCAGAAAGAAAAGATTTATTAAATGTAATTTTTTGTATTCCCCCAAGACAAGTCAACCCAATGGGTAAACTGCCCCAAAACAGTGGGCAATTTACCCCAAACAATGGGCAGAACTGCCCCAGTCAGGTCGGCGCAGTTAGGGAATGTTAGGTTAGCCCAGTAAGGAAAAAAGTCACCCTTTGATGTGTATAAATAGAGAGTTCGACCTCTCAATTGGTCAATCACTCAAGCAAGTTCGCTCTAGCCAAGAGAGGTTCGCTACCTCAGTTCAAAGACTGATTTTTTGGGGTTCTCCACTATTGGAGAAGTTTCTCCCTTGTTTTCTTCGGATTGCGCTACTACTATCCGGATGTGCATCGTTCTCTATTGGAAGGTCTGAGCTCAGGGGAGACTATGCTTGAAACCAACATCATTGCCACCTTCCCCATCATCTCCCTTTTTTTATTGAATTTCATCTTGTTATTGTTCCTCCTATGGGACAAGATTTCCATGTATTTGATCATGTAAAACACTTGAAAGAATCAATGTAAACCTAGGGCTGAAATCATAAAGAAAATATTTATTAAATGAAATGTTTTGTATTCCCCCAAAACAAGTCGGTCCAGTGGGTAAACTGCCCCGAAACAGTGGCAATTTGCCCCAAAAAATGGGCAGAACTGCCCCAGTTAGGTCGATATAGTTAGGGAAAGTTAGGTTGGCCCAGTCAGGTAAAAAGTCACCCTTTGATGTGTATAAATAGACAATTCGACATCTCATTGGTCAAACACTCAAACAAGTTCACTCTAGCCAAGACAGGTTCGCTACTTCAGTTAAGAGACTAATTTTGGGGGGTTCTCCACTATTGGAGAAGTTTCTCCCTTCTTTTCTTGGGTTTGCACTACTACTATCCGGATGTACATCGTTCTCTATTGGAAGGTCTGAGCTCGGGGGAGACAAACAGCTTTGTCTATGGTTGGGAGATGATAGTTCTTGTCATCACGGTTTAAACGAGCTCGACACTAAGTTTGTTTATGTGCTTTAACACTCTTTTAGTGATCCTCGCATTCGCCTGCTTGTTTATTTTCTGTATTAGGTGGTGTCACAATCAGTTTCGTGTAGAGAAATATTGCTTATTTGTGGATGGTTCATTTGGCGAACGATCTCCTTTCTGCAGTGTATCCGTGTGTTGGAATAGACACTCTTATGGTCACAAGATGTGTTCCAATGTCATGCTACCTCTCTAGCTAAGAGGGAGCATTGATAATGTAGGCACCCGATGGATTGGGTTGAACTGAGCACATTGTATTGATGCATGATAGACTCTCCGATGGACTGTGCAGAGTTCTTGAGCTGATGCACGAGTGAATCACCCATGGATAGGGCAGAGTCGTGGAGCTAGTGCATGTTCTCTGATGGACTGGATGAAGCAGATGCACGCAGATTGATTTGTTGACACTTCTCGACTAACCGTGATTGTGTTGAAAGACCTTCCTTATGATATAGAGAGGTTAGAGATAACTGTGATGTACATATGATATCGAGAAGTGTTTCAATACAATAATGCTGATGATACCTCCATGGCCAAGAGGGAGTGTTGGAGTAGTAGCTGCATGGGGCATTACTTCATAGGTCAACCAAAGGAAAAATAAGATTAGAATACAGTGTTCGAAGAATACCTTCCTTGTCGAGAGGAAGTGTTGGAAATAGTGCAACTTCAGAAGTTATTCTTACTGTATTTCATCTTGTTATTGTACCTCCTATGGGACAAGATGTCAATGTATTTGATCATGTAAAACACTTGAAAGAATCAATATAAACCTAGGGGTGAAATCACAAAGAAAAGATTTATTAAAAGTAATTTTTTGTATTCCCCCAAGACAAGTCGGCCCAGTGGGTAAATTGCCCCAAAACAGTGGGAAATATGGCCCAAGAAATGCGCAGAACTGACCCAGTCAGGTCGGCGCAGTTAGAAAAAACGTTAGGACGGCCAGTCAGGTAAAAAGTCACCCTTTGATGTGTATAAATAGAGAGATCAACCTCTCAGTTGGTCAAACACACAAGCAAGTTCGCTCTAGCCAAGAGAGATTCGCTACTTCAGTTAAGAGATTGATTTTTTGGGGTTCTCCACTATTGGAGAAATTTCTCCCTTGTTTTCTTGGGTTTGCGCTACTACTATTCGGATGTACATTGTTCTCTATTGGAAGGTCTGAGCTCGGGGGAGACAAACAGCATTGTCTATGGTTGGGAGATGATTGTTCCTGTCATCATATTTTAAACGAGCTCGACACTCAGTTTGTTTCTGTGCTTTTCCACTCTTTTAGTGATCCTTGCATTCGTCTGCTTGTTTATTTTCTGTATGAGGTGGTGTCACAATCAGTTTCGTGTAGAGAAATATTTCTAACATCTATGTACCAGAGATACTAACCTTCGCAGGCTAGTATATACAACTGAGATGAAGTGATACTGGAGACAATAGAGGATGGAAAGAGGAAAAAAGTAGGAGATGTTGAGTCATCGATCTCACCACTGCGGTCTATGTGATGCAACGAAAACGAACAACACCTTACAGAGGAGAAAATGAAGAAACTCACCTTGAATAGTGTTGACGATGGTTTCGAGACTTCCTTGACCTTGTTAAGGTTTATAGCAGCATAACCAGGATCACTGAAAGAATGGAAAAGCACATAAACAAAATGACTGTGGAACTCGAAAGCAACATCAACACTATTTCAAGTGATTTTCTACATTTTCTCTCGTGTACGGTGTTATTCGTTGTCATTGTCTCAAATAGACTGCAGCTATGGGATCAATGACTCAACATCTCCGACATTTTTCCTCATTCCATCCTCTACTTTTCCTCGTATCACCTCATCTCACTTCTCGCCTTCCAAATATTTTCCCCATCATTGCCACCTTCCCCAGATAACGTGCATGACGAAGTAATCCTCTGCGGTCTAGAATGACCAAGTTGATCAGGTAGATCATCTATCTTCTTTAAAACGATGATATGGTCCCTTTGTGGAACATACTCCTTTCTGGAGCGTGTCCGATTGTGGGATGGTTCTTTTGTGGAACGTGCTTATTTGTGGATGGTTCATTTGGGGAACGATCTCCTTTCTGGAGTGTATCCCTGTGTTGGAATGGACCCTCTTCTGATAACAAGATGTGTTCCGACGTCATGATACCTCCCTAGCTAAGAGGGAGCGTTGATGATGTAGGCACCCGATGGACTGGGTTGAGCTAAGCACATTGTATTGATGCATGATAGACTCTCCGATGGACTGTGCAGAGTTCTTGAGCTGATGCACGAGTGATTCACCCATGTATACGGCATAGTCGTGGAGCTAGTGCATGTTCTCCGATGGACTTGATTGAGCAGGATACACGAAGATTGATTTGTTGACACTTCTTGACTAACTGTAATTGTGTTGCAAGACCTTCCTTATGATATAGAGAGGTTAGAGACAACTGTGATGTACATATGATATCAATATGTGTTTCAATATGATAATCCTGATGATACCTACGTGGCCAAGAGGGAGTGTTGGAGTAGTAGCTGCATGGGGCATCACCTGATAGGTCAACCAAAGGAAGAATAAGATTAGAATACAGTGTTCGAAGAATACCTTCCTTGTCGAGAGGAAGTGTTGGAAATAGTGCAACTTCAGAAGCTATTCTTATTGTATTTCATCTTGTTATTGTACCTCCTATGGGACAAGATGTCAATGTATTTGATCATGTAAAACACTTGAAATAATCAATGTAAACCTAGGGGTGAAATCACAAAGAAAAGATTTATTAAATGAAATGTCTTGTATTCCCCTAAGACAAGTTGGTCCAGTGGGTAAACTGCCCCGAAACAGTGGCAATTTGGACAAAAGATGGGCAGAACTGCCCCAGTTAGGTCTATACAGTAAGGGAAAGTTAGGTTGGCCCAGTCAGGTAAAAAGTCACCCTTTGATGTGTATAAATAGACAATTCGACATCTCATTTGGTCAAGCACTAAAGCAAGTTCGCTCTAGCCAAGAGAGGTTCGCTACTTCAGTTAAGAGACTAATTGTTTGGGGTTCTCCACTATTGGAGAAGTTTCTCCCTTGTTTTCTTGGGTTTGCACTACTACTATCCGGATGTACATCGTTCTCTATTGGAAGGTCTGAGCTCGGGGGAGACAAACAGCTTTGTCTATGGTTGGAAGATGATTGTTCTTGTCATCACGGTTTAAACGAGCTCGACACTCAGTTTGTTTCTGTGCTTTAACACTATTTTAGTGATCCTCGCATTCGCCTGCTTGTTTATTTTCTGTACGAGGTGGTGTCACAATCAATTTCGTGTAGAGATTTATTGCTTATTTGTGGATGGTTCATTTGGCGAACGATCTCCTTTCTGCAGTGTATCCATGTCTTGGAATAGACCCTCTTATGATATCAAGATGTGTTCCAACGTCTTGCTACCTCTCTAGCTAAGAGGGAGCGTCGATAATGTAGGCACCCGATGGACTGGGTTGAGCTGAGCACATTGTATTGATGCATGATAGACTCTCCGTTGGACTGTGCAGAGTTCTTGAGCTGATGCATGAGTGATTGACCCATGGATAGGGCAGAGTCGTGGAGCTAGTGCATGTTCTCTGATGGACTGGATGAAGCAGATGCACGAAGATTGATTTGTTGACACTTCTCGACTAACTGTGATTGTGTTGGAAGACCTTCTTTATGATATAGAGAGGTTAGAGATAACTGTGATGTACATATGATATCGAGAAGTGTTTCAGTACGATAATGCCGATGATACCTCCATGGCCAAGAGGGAGTGTTGGAGTAGTAGTTGCATGGGGCATTACTTCATAGGTCAACCAAAGGAAGAATAAGATTACAATACAGTGTTCGAAGAATACCTTCCTTGTCGAGAGGAAGTGTTGGAAATAGTGCAACTTCAGAAGTTATTCTTATTGTATTTCATCTTGTTATTGTACCTCCTATGGGACAAGATGTCAATGTATTTGATCATGTAAAACACTTGAAAGAATCAATATAAACCTAGGAGTGAAATCACGAAGAAAAGATTTATTAAATGTAATTTTTTGTATTCCCCCAAGACAAGTCAGCCCAGTGGATAAATTGCCCCAAAACAGTGGGAAATATGCCCCGAGAAATGGGCAGAACTGCCCCAGTCAGGTTGGCGCAGTTAGAAAAAACATTAGGTCGGCCCAGTCAGGTAAAAAGTCACCCTTTGATGTGTATAAATAGAGAGTTCAACCTCTCATTTGGTCAAACACACAAGCAAGTTCGCTCTAGCCAAGAGTGGTTCGCTACTTCAGTTAAGAGATTGATTTTTTGGGGTTCTCCACTATTGGAGAAATTTCTCCCTTGTTTTCTTGGGTTTGCACTACTAGTATCCGGATGTACATCGTTCTCTATTGGAAGGTCTAAGCTCGGGGGAGACAAACAGCTTTGTGTATGGTTGGGAGATGATTGTTCCTGTCATCATGGTTTAAACGAGCTCGACACTCAGTTTGTTTCTGTTCTTTGCCACTCTTTTAGTGATCTTCGCATTCGTCTGCTTGTTTATTTTCTGTATGAGGTGGTGTCACAATCAGTTTCGTGTAGAGAAATATTTCTAACATCTATGTACCAGAGATACTAACATTCGCAGGCTAGTATATACAACTGAGATGAAGTGATACTTGAGACAATAGAGGATGGAAAGAGGAAAAATATAGGAGATGTTGAGTCATCGATTTCACCACTGCAGTCTATGTGATGCAACGAAAACGAACAACACCTTACAGAGGAGAAAATGAAGAAACTCACCTTGAATAGTGTTGGCGATGGTTTCGAGACTTCCTTGACCTTGTTAATGTTTATAGATGCATAACCAGGATCATTGAAAGAATGGAAAAGCACATAAACAAAATGACTGTGGAACTCGAAAGCAACATCAACACTATTTCAGGTGATTTTCTACATTTTCTCTCGTGTAGGGTGTTATTCGTTGTCGTTGCCTCAAATAGACTGCAGCTATGGGATCAATGACTCAACATCTCTGACATTTTTCCTCCTTTCATCCTCTACTTTTCCTCGTATCGCATCATCTCACTTCTCGCCTTCCAAATATTTTCCCCATCATTGCCACCTTCCCCAAATAAAGTGCATGACGAAGTAATCCTCTACGGTCTAGAATGACCAAGTTGATTAGATATCTTCTTTCAAACGATGATATGGTCCCTTTGTGGAACGTACTCCTTTCTGGAGTGTGTCCGATTGTGGGATTGTTCTTTTGTGGAACGTACTTATTTGTGGATGGTTCATTTGGGGAACGATCTCCTTTCTGGAGTGTATCCTTGTGTTGGAATGGACCCACTTATGATAACAAGATGTGTTCTGACGTGATGATACCTCCCTAGCTAAGAGGGAGCGTGGATGATGTAGGCACCCGATGGACTGGGTTGAGCTGAGCACATTGTATTGATGCATGATAGACTCTCCGATGGACTATGCAGAGTTCTTGAGCTGATGCACGAGTGATTCACCCATGGATAGGTCATAGTCGTGGAGCTAGTGCATGTTCTCCGATGGAATGGATTGAGCAGGATGCACGAAGATTGATTTGTTGACACTTCTCGACTAACTGTGATTGTGTTGGAAGACCTTCCTTATGATATAGAGAGGTTAGAGATAACTGTGATGTACATATGATATCGAGATGTGTTTCAGTACGATAATCCTGATGATACCTCCATGGCCAAGAGGGAGTGTTGGCGTAGTAGCTGCATGGGGCATCACCTCATAGGTTGACCAAAGGAAGAATAAGATTAGAATACAGTGTTTGAAGAATACCTTCCTTGTCGAGAGGAAGTATTGGAAATAGTGCAACTTCAGAAGCTATTCTTATTGTATTTCATCTTGTTATTGTACCTCCTATGGGACAAGATGTCAATGTATTTGATCATGTAAAACACTTGAAAGAATCAATGTAAACCTAGGGGTGAAATCACAAAGAAAAGATTTATTAAATGATATGTTTTGTATTCCCCCAAGACAAGTCGGTCTAGTGGGTAAACTGCCCCAAAACAGTGGCAATTTGCCCCAAAAGATGGGTAGAACTGCCCCAGTTAGGTCGATACAGTTAGGGAAAGTTAGGTCGGCCCAGTCAGGTAAAAAGTCACCCTTTGATGTGTATAAATAGACAATTCGACATCTCATTTGGTCAAACAATCAAGCAAGTTCGCTCTAGCCAAGAGAGGTTCGCTACTTCAGTTAAGAGACTAATTTTTTGGGGTTCTCCACTATTGGAGAAGTTTCTCCCTTGTTTTCTTGGGTTTGCACTACTACTATCCGGATGTACATCGTTCTCTATTGGAAGGTCTGATCTCGGGGGAGACAAACAGCTTTGTCTATGGTTGGAAGATGATTGTTCTTGTCATCATGGTTTAAACGAGCACGACACTCAGTTTGTTTCTGTGCTTTAACACTATTTTATTGATCCTTGCATTCGCCTGCTTGTTTATTTTCTGTGCGGGGTGGTGTCACAATCAATTTCTCTTAGAGAAATATTGCTTATTTGTGGATGGTTCATTTGGCGAACGATCTCCTTTCTGCAGTGTATCCATGTGTTGGAATAGACCCTCTTATGATAGCAAGATGTGTTCCAACATCATGCTACCTCTCTAGCTAAGAGGGAGCGTCGATAATGTAGGCACCCGATGGACTGGGTTGAGCTGAGCACATTGTATTGATGCATGATAGACTCTCCAATGGACTGTGCAAAGTTCTTGAGCTCATGAATGAGTGACTCACCAATGGATAGGGCAGAGTCGTGGAGCTAGTGCATGTTCTCTGATGGACTGGATGAAGCAGATGCACGAAGATTGATTTGTTGACACTTCTCGACTAACTATGATTGTGTTGGAAGACCTTCCTTTTGATATAGAAAGGTTAGAGATAACTGTGATGTACATATGATATCGAGAAGTGTTTCAGTACGATAATGCCGATGATACCTCCATGGCCAAGAGGGAGTGTTGGACGAGTAGATGCATGGGGCATTACCTCATAGGTCAACAACAGGAAGAATAAGATTAGAATACAGTGTTCGAAGAATACCTTCCTTGTCGAGAGGAAGTGTTGGAAATAGTGCAACTTCAGAAGTTGTTCTTATTGTATTTCATCTTGTTATTGTACCTCCTATGGGACAAGATGTCAATGTATTTGGTCATGTAAAACACTTGAAAGAATCAATGTAAACCTATGGGTGAAATCACAAAGAAAATATTTATTAAATGAAATGTTTTGTATTCCCCCAAGACAAGTCGGCCCAGTGGGTAAACTGCCCCGAAACAGTGGTAATTTGCCCCAAAAGATGGGCAGAACTGCCCCAGTTAGGTCGATACAATAAGGGAAAGTTAGGTCAGCCCAGTCAGGTAAAAAGTCACCCTTTGATGTGTATAAATAGACAATTCGACATCTCATTTGTTCAAACACTCAAGCAAGTTCGCTCTAGCCAAGAGAGGTTCGCTACTTCAGTTAAGAGACTAATTTTTTGGGGTTCTCCACTATTGGAGAAGTTTCTCCCTTCTTTTCTTGGGTTTGCAATACTACTATCCGGATGTACATCGTTCTCTATTGGAAGGTCTGAGCTCGGAGGAGACAAACAACTTTGTCTATGGTTGGAAGATGATTGTTCTTGTCATCATGGTTTAAACGAGCTCGACATTCAGTTTGTTTCTGTGCTTTAACACTATTTTAGTGATCCTCGCATTCGCCTGCTTGTTTATTTTCTGTACGAGGTGGTGTCACAATCAATTTCGTGTAGAGATTTATTGCTTATTTGTGGATGGTTCATTTGGTGAACGATCTCCTTTCTGCAGTGTATCCATGTGTTGGAATAGACCCTCTTATGATATCAAGATGTGTTCCAACGTCATGCTACCTCTCTAGCTAAGAGGGAGCGTCGATAATGTAGGCACCCGATCGACTGGCTTGAGCTGAGCACATTGTATCCATGTGTTGGAATAGACCCTCTTATGATATCAATATGTGTTCCAACGTCATGCTACCTCTCTAGCTTAGAGGGAGCGTCGATAATGTAGGCACCCGATCGACTGGCTTGAGCTGAGCACATTGTATTGATGCATGATAGACTCTCCGATGGACTGTGCAGAGTTCTTGAGCTGATGCATGAGTGACTCACCCATGGATACGGCAGAGTCATGGAGCTAGTGCATGTTCTCTGATGGACTGGATGAAGCAGATGCACGAAGATTGATTTGTTGACACTTCTCGACTAACTGTGATTGTATTGGAATACCTTCCTTATTGTATAGAGAGGTTAGAGATAACTGTGATGTACATATGATATCGAGAAGTGTTTCAGTACGATAATGCCGATAATACCTCCATGGACAAGAGGGAGTGTTAGAGTAATAGTTGCATGGGGCATTACCTCATAGGTCAACCAAAGGAAGAATAAGCTTAGAATACAGTGTTCGAAGAATACCTTCCTTGTCGAGAGGAAGTGTTGGAAATAGTGCAACTTCAGAAGTTATTCTTATTGTATTTCACCTTGTTATTGTACCTCCTATGGGACACGATGTCAATGTATTTGATCATGTAAAACACTTAAAAGAGTCAATGTAAATCTTGGGGTGAAATCACAAGAGAAATCCCATAATTGACTAGGTTACCAAGAAGAGAAAAGAAAATAGGAAGGGTTAATAGGAATTTTAGGTGCCATTACATGTAATGCAACTTGGGGCATTCCATGCCCAAGCGGGAATGTTGGAATAGTAGCTGCATGGGCCATCACCTCATAGGTCGACCAAAGATAGAATAAGATTAGAATACAGTGTTCGAAAAATACCTTCCTTGTTGAGAGGGATAGTTGGAAATAGTTCAACTTCGGAAGTTATTCTTATTGTATTTCATCTTGTTATTGTACCTCCTATGGGACAAGATGTCAATGTATTTGGTTATGTAAAACACTTGAAAGAGTCAATGTAAATCTTGGGGTGAAATCACAAAGAAAAGATTTATTAAATGTAATTTTTTGTATTCCGCCAAGACAAGTCGGCCCAGTGGGTAAATTGCCCCAAAATAGTGGGCAATTTGCCTTAACAATGGGTAGAAATGCCCCAGTCAGGTCGACCTAGTTAGGGAAAGTTGGGTCGGCCCAGTCAGGGAAACAATCACCATTTTATGTGTATAAATAGAGTGTTCGACCTCTCATTTGGTCATTCACTCAAGCATGTTCACTCTAGCCAAGAAAGGTTCGTTATTGCAGTTAATAGACTGATTTTTTGGGGTTCTCCACTATTGGAGAATTTTATCTCTTGTTTTCTTGGGTTTGTGTTACTATCTAGATGTACATCGTTCTCTTTTGGAAATTCTCAGCTCGGGGGCGACAAATAGCTTTCTCTATGGTTGGGAGATGACTATTCTTATCATCATGGTGAAACGAGCTCCGCACTCATTTTATTTCTCTGCTTTGCCATTCTTTTAGTGATCCTGGTTATGCTGCTAAAAACATAAACAAGGTCAACGATACTTAATCACTTGTAAACACCAATTTAAATGGTGCCCTTTCGTATTCATTTGGTTCTCTCGTTCTTTCTTCTAGCTTTTCTTGTTTTTACCCTAAAAAAAAGTGGTGAGTACTTTCTCTCCTTTCTCCCTATGGAGGAATGATGCACCACACTAATTCTTGTGCGCCATATTGTTAGGACACCAAGGGGGAGATCCCATCAACCCTTCCCATTTTATTTCTCTCCTTAGTAGCCTTATTTGGTAACCTAGTCAATGACTGGTTGCATCAAGAAGAGAGTCAATGTGTAACATCTTCTTCCTTTTACTTCTTCCCTTCCCTTATTAGCTTACTATGACCTCATATGGCTTCATGAATTTTCTAGACTTTTGCTATCAGTGCCGCACATCAACTCTCACATTCGATATTACATCCCTAGTTAAACTGCCACTTCATTTTTCTTGCCCATGGAATTCCCTGTTTGTTGCATTTCTCTAAGAGATTGCATCACAATTCCATCCACGGTGGAGTAGAATTTCTAACATCTGCGTTGCAGATTTACTAATCTTCTCATGCATTTGTTCGCTGCAACATCGTGGGCTCCGTTATTCTAATATCTACTAGTATTATTTTTGTACACCTTTTTTGGTTTGGTCATCTATATGGTAGACCTACTATCAGCATTGCATTGTATACTATATCATGATTGAGAATGTTTTAAAAGGACGAAGATGTTGCACATCAACTCTCTTCTTGAGGAATCCCATAATTCACTAGGTTACCAAAAAGAGAAAATAAAATGGGAAGGGTTAGTGGGAATTTTAGTTGCCATTACACGTAATGCAACTTGGGGCATTCCATGGCCAAGAGGGAATGTTGGAGTAGTAGCTGCGTGGGGCATCACCTCATAGGTCAACCAAAGATAGAATAAGATTAGAGTACAGTGTTCAAAGAATACCTTCCTTGTTGAGAGGGAGGGTTGGAAATAGTACAACTTCCGAAGTTATTCTTATTGTATTTCATCTTGTTATTGTACCTCCTATGGGACAAGATGTCAATGTGTTTGGTCATGTAAAACACTTGAAAGAATCAGTGTAAACCTTGGGGTGAAATCACAAAGAAAAGATTTATTAAATGTAATTTTTTGTATTCCCCCAAGACAAGTCGGCCCAGTGGGTAAACTGCCCCAAAATAGTGGGCAATTTGCCCCAAACAATGTGTGGAAATGCCCCAGTCAGGTCGACCTAGTTAGGGAAAGTTAGGTCGGCCCAGTCAGGGAAACAATCACCATTTGATATGTATAAATAGAGAGTTCGCCCTCTCATTTGGTCATTCACTTAAGCGTGTTCGCTATAGCCAAAAGTGGTTCACTACTACAGTTAAGAGACTGATTTTTTGTGGTTCTCCACTATGGGAGAAGTTACTCTCTTGTTTTCTTGGGTTTGCGCTACTACTATTTGGATGTACATCGTTCTCTATGGGAAGGTCTGAGCTCGGGGGAGAAAAATAGTTTTGTCTATGGTTGGGAGATGATTCTTCTTATCATCATGGTCAAACGAGCTCCACACTCATTTTGTTTATGTGCTTTGCCATTCTTTTAGTGATCCTAGTTATCCTGCTATAAACATTAACAAGGTCAATGATAGTTAATCAATTGTAAACACTAATTAAAATGGTTCCCTTCCGTATTCATTTGTTGCTCTTGTTCTTTCTTCTAGATTTTCTTTACTTTACCCTAAAAAATAGTGGTGAGTACTTTCTATCATTTCTCCTTATGGGGGAATGATGCACCACACTAATTCTTGTGTGCCATATTGTTAGGACATCAAGGGGGCCTTCCCATCAACCCTTCCCATTTTATTTTCTCTTCTTGGTAGCCTCATTTGATAACCTAGTCAATGACTGGATTCATCAAGAAGAGAGTCAATGTGCAAAATCTTCTTCCTTTTACTTCTTCGCTTCTTGCATTTGCCTTACTATGACCTCATATGGCCTCATGAATTTTCTAGACTTTCGCTATCAGTGCTGCACATCAACTCTCACATTCGTTATTACATACCTAGTTAAACTACCACTTCATTTTTCTTGCCCATGAATTCCCTGTTTGTTGCATTTCTCTAAGAGATTGCATCACAATTCCATCCACGGTGGAGTAGAATTTGTAACATCTGCGTTGCAGATTTACTAATCTTCTCAGGCATTTGTTCGCTACAACATAGTGGGCTCCCGTATTCTAATAACTACTAGTATTATTTTTATACACCATTTTTTTCGGTTTGGTCATCTCTATGGCACACCTACTATCAGCATTGCATTGTATTCTATATCATGATTGAGAATGTTTTAAAAGGACGAAGATGTTGCACATCAACTCTCTTCTTGAGGAATCCCATAATTGACTAGGTTACCAAGAAGCGAAAATAAAATGGGGAGGGTTGATATGAATTTTAGTTGCCATTACATGTAAAGCAACTTGGGGCATTCCATTGCCAAGGGGGAATGTTGGAGTAGTAACTGCGTGGGGCATCACCTCATAGGTCGACCAAAGATAGAATAAAATTAGAATACAATGCTCGAAGAATACCTTCCTTGTTGAGAGGGAGTGTTGGAAATAGTGCAACTTCAGAAGTTATTCTTATTGTATTTCATCTTGTTATTGTATCTCCTATGGGACAAGATGTCAATGTATTTGGTCATGTAAAACACTTGAAAAAATCAATGTAAACCTTGGGGTGAAATTACATCTGGATGTACATCGTTCTCTATTGAAGGTCTGAGCTCGGAGGAGACAAATAGTTTTGTCTATGGTTGGGAGATGATTTTTCTTATCATCATGGTTAAACGAGCTCCACACTCATTTTGTTTCTGTGCTTTGCCATTCTTTTAGTGATCCTGGTTATGCTGCTATAAACATTAACAAGGTAATTGATGCTTAATCAATTGTAAACACCAATTTAAATGGTGCCCTTTCGTATTCATTTATTGCTCTCGTTCTTTCTTCTAGCTTTTCTTGATTTTACCGTAAAAAAGATTGGTGAGTACTTTCTCTCATTTCTCCTTATGGTGGAATGATGCACCACACTAATTCTTGTGTGCCATATTGTTAGGACAACAAGGGGAACTTCCCATCAACCCTTCCCAATTTATTTTCGCCATCAGTGCCACACATCAACTCTCACATTCGTTATTAGAGCCCTAGTTAAACTACCACTTCATTTTTCTTGCCCATGCAATTCCATGTTTGTTGCATTTATCTAAGAGATTGCATCACAATACCATCCATGGTGGAGTAAAATTTATGACAGCTGTGTTGTAGATATACCAATCTTCTCATGCATTTGTTCGTTGCAACATCGTGGGCTCCTGTATTATAATAAGTACAAGTATTATTTTTGTACACCTTTTTTTTGGTTTGGTCATCTATATGGTAGACCTACTATCATCATTGCATTGTATTCTATATGATGATTGAGCATGTTTTAAAAGGATGAAGATGTTGCACATCAACTCTCTTCTTGAGGAATACAGTAATTGACTAGGTTACCAAATGAGGCTACCAAGAAGAGAAAATAAAATGGGAAGGGTTGTTGGGAAGTTTAATTGCCATTACATGTAATGCAACTTGGGTTTGCGCTACTACTATCGATCTTTATTGGAAGGTTTGAGCTCGGGGGAGACAAATAGCTTTGTCTATGGTTGGGAGATGATTTTTCTTATCATCATGGTAAACGAGCTCCACACTCATTTTGTTTTTTTATTTTTCCATTCTTTTAGTGATCATGATTATGTTGCTATAAACATTAACAAGGTCAGAGTCGTGGAGCTACTGCATGTTCTTCGATGGACTGGATTGAGCAGATGCACGAAGATTGATTTGTTGACACTTCTCGATTGACTGAGATTGTGTTGGAGGACCTTCCTTATGATATAGAGAGGTTAGAGATAATTGTGATGTACAGATGATATCGAGATGTGTTTTAGTATGATAATACTGATGATACCTCCATGGCGAAGAGGGAGTGTTGGAGTAGTTGCTGCGTGGGGCATCAGCTCATAGGTCGACCAAAGAAAGAATCAGATTAGAATACAATTTTCGAAGAAGAGCTTCCTTGTTGAGAGTGTGTGTTGGAAATAGTGCAACTTCAAAGGTTATTCTTATTGTATTTCATCTTGTTATTGTACCTCCTATGGGACAAGATGTCAATTTATTTGATCATGTAAAACACTTGAAAGAATCAATGTAAAGCTTGGGGTGAAATCACAAAGAAAAGATTTATTAAATGTAATTTTTTGTATTTCCCCAAGACAAGTCGGCCCAGTGGGTAAACTGCCCCAAAACAGTCGTCAATTTGCCCCAAACAATGGGCAGAACTGCCCCACTCAAGTCGGCCAAGTTAGGGAAAGTTAGGTCGGCCCAGTCAGGGAAAAAGTCACCCTTTGATGTGTATAAATAGAGAGTTCGACCTCTCATTTGGTCATTCATTCTCTCAAGCAAGTTCACTCTAGCCAAGAGTGTTTCGCTACTCAACATCTCCTGCATTTTTCATCTTTCCATCCTCTATTTTCCCTCATATCACCTCATCTCACTTCTTGCCTTCCAAAGATTTTCTCTATCATTGCCACCTTCCCCAGATAAAGTGCATGAGGAAGTAATCCTCTGTGGTCTAGAATGACCAATTTTCTCAGGTAGATCATATATCTTTTTAAAAAAGATGATATGGTCCCTTTGTGGGATGGTTCCTTTGTGGAACGTACTCCTTTGTGGAGTATCCCATTGTGGGATGGTTCCTTTGTGGAATGTGCTTATTTCTGGATGGTTCATTTCTGGAACGTTCTTCTTTGTGGAGTGTATCCCTGTGTGGGAATGGACCCTCTTATGATAACAAGATGTGTTCTGACGTGATGATACCTCTCTACTTAAGAGGGAGTGTTGATGATGTAGGCACCCGATGTACTAAGCTCTCCAATTCGAGTCACAAATCAATAATCATATAAGAAAGTCTTTCTTACTTGATTTACCTTTCTTTTATAGCATTCACCTGTTAGACCTAACGTTTAACCTAATTAGGTCGCTTTATATTCTAATTTCCAGTTGATTTGCATGCAGTGCTTCCGGAGTGTTTGGATACCCAATGAAGAAGTATCAGTGCATGCAACATGAAATATAGCTCGAATGTTATGTCTGCAAGTGGCCTTAAGTTCCTGTGGCCCATCTTTACCTACTGATGATATAATAACCATGCTAAATATCTCCTTAGGGTGCATATGGCATCAATTGTCAGTTAATTCCCTCGATGTCAAGCCCACTCGAACCTATGGGAATCAGATAGGTTAGCGGGATGGTCCTATGTGCTTAAGCAGAAGAGGACATTACAGTCCTCCCCGCTCAAAATTGCTTGTCCTCAAGCAACTGTAATGAAATCCATGGAAATGCTTTCCCACTTCTGCTCAGGAATGGGCAAGGGTCGTAGTAAAACGGCTGGGTGAGTGTGCTCTATCTTGTTCTATTGGCACAAACTGCACTCTTTTACACGTTGCATCACATCATTCTCGAGGCCCTTCCATGAGAACCTCTCTCTTAAGAAACCCCTGATGCCCTGATAAAGGTGACTCATGCGAAGCTTGCAAAATCTTTTTCTTAAGGGAAGACTCAGGGGGGCCAAGTAGATTCTTAGGAGAAGGTTTAAAAACTCGAATGATACGAAGGCGTCGATGCTTTTTGATTGTCTTAAAAAGATCGAATTTAGAGAAGAACATGATACCTTCCTCTTACATTAAATCAATGAATTTTTGTCAGAAGATTATTCCATTTGTGGGAGTTACACAGACCAAATTTTGTCAGGAACAAAATGCCTTTCAAGCAAGTTAAAAGGATCAAATTTTGCGAACACTTCTATGGCTTTCAGGCTAGATGAAAAGATTAAGTTGTAAGATGACCTTGATGGATTTAGGGAGTGTTAAAATGATAGAATTTTTATGAAAAACACAATGCGTTCTGTGTTAGATTTTCTAGAATTTTAATCAATATTATCTAGGATCTTATCTGAGAGAATAACATGCACAACATAACACAATAGACAAAGAATTTCCTCGGGGAAACCATAAAGTTGAGAACCCCTCAACTTCCTCAAAGATAGAATGATCACCAATACAATGTCACAAAAGTAAAACCAAAAATAGAGATGGTCTTCAGCAACTTCTCTCTTCTCCACTTGTGCGAACTTGTCCTCTCTCTCACTAATGCAAACTTGAGTGAGTGTGTGAATGAATAAATGAGAGAGCCTAGTTCTCTATTTATACTTTACTTTCACTTGACCTTTTCACTTACTAGGTCGGCCCCAATTGTACCTGACTGGGCTGACTTCTCTAGAAGACTCTATTAACCCTAATACAATCTGACTATGGGGTCTATAGCCCCGACTTACAATGGAGGGTTAACCTCAATGACTTTAAATGACCAAATATAATAATAACATCTCCAACCGGAGGAATAAACATCTTCGTCTGAGGTACAAATAAAATACAATAATAAATACAATATAAAATACAAGTGAATATCTTTCGAAGTTACAATTTCATTAACACTCCCTCTTAACTAGGAAGTTATTCTCTTGACACGGTCATCAACACATCTAGACACAAGTCTTCACCCCTGGATCATATTCACTGGATCTTAATCGTCGTTGCTGCTGCAATCTTCATCATCTCGATCATCGATCGGTGACATCTCTCGAATCTACTCATCATAGGAAGTTCTACAGAGCCAACCCTTTTTCATGTTGGATGTAGGCCTAGCCTCCATGTAGGTGTTCATCATCTCTGCGAGCAAGCAATCACCTGCGTCTCTTACTATTGCCTCATCACGTCCAGATCATTTTATCGTCACACGGAGCACAGCCCAAATGCACATAACAAGTCTACCAACATGGGAGGACCAACCTACCACCATGTGAGACACATTCGTTACATAGACCGACATGGGAGGACTTTCCTACCACCATTCGGAAAAGGCTCAGCACTTACATCAACCGACATGGGAAGACTCTCCTACCACCATTCAGGAAAGGCACATCACTTACATCAACGGCCATGGGAGGACTTTCTTGCCACCATGTTGGAATGGCTCAGCACTTATACCAACAGCCATGGGAGGACTTTCCTGCCACCAAGACAGAATGGCTCTGCAGCCATGGGAGGACTTTCCTAGCGGCTTGGTCAACACGTCGTCTATCTGCTCGTCTGTCGCAATATACTGGAGCTTCATTGCTCCTCTCTGTACCATATCCCCGATATAGTGATACTTCATCTCAATATGCTTCGACATGTCGTGGAACACCAGGTTCTTGGAAAAAGTTTCACACAACTCTGGTTGTCACAGAATATACAAGTCGCATCTAACTGGAGATCAAACAAATCAGACAATAGCTTCCTAAGCCATACTGCCTCACAATTAGTCAAACAAGCTGCAATATACTTTGTTTCGGCTGTACTCAGTGCCACGCACGACTGGTTCCTCCTAAACCAGGAGATCATACCGAATCCCATACTGAAGCAGCATCCTGAAGTGCTCTTCCTATCAGCGGCACTGCCTTCCCAATCCAAATCAACATGACCCTCTAGGTCAATCTTTTGATTCGCGTCATACTTGAGCCCATAATCAACTGTACCCTTCAGGTACCTCAATGTGTGTGCTTTGCAGCAACAAGATGAACTTGTCTCGGATCCATTAGGAACTGGCTCAATGTGTTCACAGCAAAGCATATGTTTGGTCTCGTGCTCGTCGGGTACATCAATGAACCAATCATCTGACGATAGTGGCATCAACTGATTCTAATGAATAATCACATAGTAGCTTCATGTCCAATGCCATAGGTGTGGCCATAGCCTTGCAGTCCATCATTCTGAATCTCTTCAAAATCTCCACTGCATACTTCCGTTGTCCAAGGAAGAGCTCATCCGCACTCTGCCACACCTCCATGCCTAGGAAATAATGCATCATACCCAAGTCCTTCATCATGAACTCTGCGGAAACTTTCCTCTTCGTATCTGCAATGAGCCCATCCTCCCCTGTTACAAACAGGTCACCTACATAGAGTATAAGTATCACTGGATTTCCCACTTCAACCTTGTAGTAAAGGTTGGAAAGAGTCGCACCTACGTGTTGTACTTGGGGATGAAGTTAGATATGCTGTGAAGGGTTTTGGGGATACCTCCCTCCAGTTTGATTCTAGTGATACTCTACACTTAAGCGATGTGTTGTTTGCACCTAGGATGAAAAGGAACAATGTATCCATATCAGCCTTGGAGGACAAATGTTACAAAGTTCCATTCTCTGATGGGAAGGTTCTTGCATGGCACAAGATAAGGAGCAGATAAGGTTCTAGTATGAATTCAACTCGTATCACTGGTGTCTGAGAGGAGAGCTTATACAGGTTGACTACACAACCAGTTCTGGTATTGGTAAATGATTATGCCAATTTGTGTAAGCTGTGGCACAGAAGACTTGCTCATCTACACTATAGACCTCCTCCATCATTAAGGACAATGATGACAGAACTTCCAGTACTCCATGTAGGCTGTGATGGTATTTGTAGAGGATGTGCACTTGGTAAGAATGCCAACAGCAACAAGGACTATACCTTCTTATAAGGGACTGTTAGCTGGTGTGATATTTTCTATTTGTCCCTACCACAATTTCTTGTAATCTCTGTGCACTTTTGTTGTCATGTCTGTCATTCACTTTCAATATCCACTACATCTGCCATTGCCAATATTTCAAGTAGCTTGTGTTGCCGACTCCATCATCAAGTCTTCATAGTGTTTCACCCCCACGCAAAGATTACAATTCCATCTTACCAGGGCCTGGGAGAATACCCTGTTCCACCATCAATATCCACGTAGGTGTCTCTTCAATGAATCTTCCATATAGTCCTTTGTTGAAAAATGATAGCGCTTTGGTTAAAGACTGATGACATTCCCCCGTAAATTTTATAGCATAACCTTCTACGACACCATTGAACCAAAAGTCGACCGCTCGAGTCAAATCATGATCATACAACTAAATATTTAACAAATTATCCACATTCCACTTGATTCTTGGCTACGAAACCCAATGACAATGACGCTCCACAAGTCTCTCTAGCAATTCACGATAATTACTGGATATTTAACCCATAAAATATCATGTAAACACTCAAACAAAGTGCTTGTGTTTAAATATTGCGACATCTTCACCTAGATATGCTCTTTCTTGTTGAAATTTGTAACTTTGAAGAATATTCTATTGTAATTTCTCATTGTAATTTATTCGGAGATGTTTTATTCCTCCGTCGGGATGTCATTATTGTACTTGATCATGTAAAGTCAATGAGGTAAATCCTCCCATGTAAGTCGGGGCAATAAATCCCCTTGATTCAATTGTAATGGGGTGTTTAAGTCCCCTAGTAAAGCCGGCCTAGTCAGCATTAGGTTAATTTGTTAGGGGCCAACCTAGTTAGGGTAAATGTCAAATGAAAGTTAACGTGTAAATACAAGTGTCGAGCTCCTCATTTGGACACACACTCACTTGTGGATTGCGCATTAGGGGAGAGAGAGAGAGAGAGAGAGAGAGAGAGAGAGAGAGAGATCTGTGAAGGAGAAGGAGCTCTTGTTTGGGGATTTCATCTTTGTACTTTTGGTCATCTATATTGAGGAAGTTTTGTTGGGTTTTCTACCCCATGAGGGTTTCCCAGGATAAATTGTTTCTCTTGTGTTTATGTTGTGCTTGTTATTATTTCAGTGATCCTAACATGGTATACGACACTTGTTTCACTTGCAACAATTTGAAAGCTAGGGCTTTGTATAGCAAAACCTAGTCATCGTGGAACTTTCGCTATAAATCACTTTTGGCGAAGGTTCAGAATCTAAAACTTAGACAAGCCGAATATTACATGTTCTTGTACCTTGTGTCCGAGTTTCAGCCTCAAATTCGTTATACTTTGTGAGATATGATCCGTACAAGTTAGGGTTTTTGCCTCTTCCAGAATGCAGCCCTAAACATGTGACCTAGGAAAAACGGTCATATCTCGGGCTGGGAAGCTCCAAATGGAATTCCGTAAAAAGTGACAATTAGGAAACGGACTGCAGTTTCATAGGTCCGATTATCAAAGGCCGAAGTTGAAACAATGACACGTGGCACTCCGTACAAGTTCGCTATGTTGTTTCATCCCATAAACAGATAATGTTGGGAAACTTAGCATATCTCTCTCATGGAGAATCTAACGAAGCTCAAATATGTGGGGTTGGAAAGATGACATGTCAGGATACCATAGAGCTAAGTTTCAGACCCTGAGGATCTGAAATTTCAGAGATACACCAGAAACAATAAGGCACATCTGAAATAGCTGAACAACGGAAATCAAAGAAGAGGAGGAAGAAGCTCTCACTTAGGGTTTTCAGTTTTTTAGGTATGGCACACCTGATGCAATGTTGGAGACACCTGATGCGACATTGGAAACTTTGAATGTGGATTTGGAATCCATTCATCATAGATATTAATCTTCCATCAAAATGTTGTGGGAGGAAGGAGATTGAAAATTGGGGTTTCCAAGTAAGAAGAAACCCTAGGATGATGTTGTCTGATAACATGAATGGTACACCAAGAAAGACAAATCAAGTTCTAGATCAAGAATACATGACAATGATGACATGAAGACAAAGACTCATCCATAGTCTTTGTTCACATAAAAGCACTACTTACGAGGTATGTATGATTTGGTTCTACTATGCTTAACTTATGAGATATGCAGGTTACTAGCACAAGGTCTCTAAATCATTCAAGAGAACAAAGAAGATATTGTTTGGGTATGTTAGACATAACTAGCAAGCATTCTAATCCAGGTATGTTTTCCTATATTGAGTTACAATCCTACTTTGTGTTAGGATCTTAGATAAGTATACTTTCATATGGTTGATAATAATTATTCCTGAAAAATAGAGTTTAGCTAATCAAGGCTTTATGCATATTATGTTTCATAGTTTGATTAATGATTATAACCATACTTGTTTAAGATTATTTAGGGTTATAATGTTTTTAATCTTATTGAGATTATACTAATGAATGTGTGATTATGTATGAGATCTTGAGGATGACACAATGATGAAACTAGTGCACATTTAAGGGTGCATAGTGCTACAGGATGGATAAAAGCTCAACGACACAAGTTCACGATACTATCATGACATGGAAAGGAAGTAGAGATCAAGGAGGAAGCAAAGATACAGATGGAGGCAACCCCACAAAACATAAAAAGATAAGTATTTGAATTACTTCTTGAATCTCTGAATAGTATTTGAGGACAATGGTGACAGGACTTCCAATACTCCTCCGTGTAGATTGTGATGGTATTTGTAGAGGATGTGCACTTGGTAAGAATGCCAAGAGCTCTTTCTCGAGCAGTGACAGAAGGTCCAAGGGAATCTTGGATCTAGTACATTCAAACTAGTGTGGACCCATGATAGTTGCCTCAGGGGTGGATACTACTGGTTTTTCATGTAACTTGTGTATTGCACTCAGAACCTCCTTTTGGCATACACCCAGACCATTCAAAACATGTATGAGGCGGTGGAATGCAATCTTATCATCGTACTCAGTTTTCTTACATGTGTCCATCTCAAGGTAACAATCTGATTCGCTCTTGTCAGAATCTTAATCCCCTAGGTCTATATAATCTAGATCTAGGTCCTCTTTCTTTGTCCTACCCTTTCTCCTCTGGTAAGTGACGAATGGAGTGTTGTTCATATTCATTTAACTGCTCAAAATTGCATGGTTCCCACATTTGGCGAGGAACATGCTCTGAACGTGCATTTCTAGCACTAGAATTTTCTAAAGAAATGTACATTTCCATCATTTCATATTTCATTGAGAACTATACACTTCCAACATTACACTTGATGTTATTCTATGATAGTTGTGGGGTGTGACCTTTCATCTTACACCTCCACATGTAGGAAGCGCCCAACATTGTAGGCATGGAGGACCACTCATATTACATCTTGGTAGACCTTGGCTTGGACATACACCCCTCTCATGCTAATGTGGACTTGGAAACCCTCTCATGCTAATGTCGACTTGGAAGCCTCTCTTGAGGAAAATCATTGCATAAAATATATATATATATATATAAAGAAAACTTTCATTGAAGGTATTGGTAACAATTATTCAATAGATATGTAAAGGATACTTTCAATCAAGGTATCAGTAACAATTATTCAATATACATATAAAGGATACTTTCATTCAAGGTATCGGAAAAAATTATTCAATATAGGTTGCAAGTCCAAGGATCAAAAGCATAGAAATCAAAGATCAAACCCACAACTTCAAAAATGACAACTCGACAAAAGTTTGAAAGGCCTAAGCATCTTCATCAAAGATTTTTCTCAAAGTGAAAATCCATCGTATTAGATTCATGGAGCTTCAAAATACACCAAGATTACAACTACAATATTCCTTGAATTTTAATAGTAGCATGTACATTAAGTTAAAGTTCTGCCACAACTTTCTAGATAATGAATGCAATTAACAAGTCATAAATATTCTCACAAGGCAAGCAGACTAGTTCACAGTGACACTAAAATCTTAAAATCAAATATGTATTGCATGGTTTACCAAATATACATATGTTTTGAAAGGATGTGAGATTGCATATCATTTTTTCTTGCATAAAAGAGAAGAAAATGCCAACAATTATACAATGCAAGTGAGAAGATTACACGAAATTTTTTTGTCACTTCCAGGAAATGCATTGAGATTTTACAACTGAGAGATTCCAAGTAAACAAGGTCCCATAAAGGGTTGAAAGGTTCACAAGCTTCCACAAATCTCTAATGATCTATCTTGGCATGTTAATTCTATGGTTAAGCCATCCATATGCACTACACATATCAAGCTTGTCAGATGTCCAAGTTCAATACTTAAATGCGGAAGCAAACAACTCATTGTTCAATAGGAAAGATGCAAGTATCAACATAGAAAGTGTGCCAGGGAATATAAGTATAAAAGAAAAATGACTATACTGTGCACAGTTATCTCAAGAATCTTGAAGTATATGTTGTACACTCTTAAAACAATCAACATATCATACTCTATATATGCCATGAATAACCAAGAGCTGAAGTTCAGTAGAAAAAGTATAGATCATGATTCAAAAAACAAATTGTAGATATTCAACACTCTACACACAAGTTTGCACAAGTCAAGAAATAAAGTGAGCATACAGATCTAAAAATTCCAGCGGCATTATTAGAGCAGTTAGTCTTTACTTTTGTTAAGGTTTCAAATATAAGTGTAAAGTGATCATGAACGGATTGAATTATAGGAGGCACTCTGCATCTTATACTCGCACCTCACCCTGATTGCCAACAGGAAGCCCTCATCTCATCAGCCAAGCAGTCCAGAGGCTGCGATTGAAACCGGAGGTCTAGGGGAGAGTTCAATAGGCTTTGTGCATTTCAATTGAAGCTCTGACCATAGATTGCTCACTTTTGTAATAGAGGCTGGATTGCTTTCATGTATTTAGTCGTTTCGGAAGTGAAACACAATCAATTGCAGGATTATCTTCTAAAATATATGGCTTGGAGTTTAAACATATTCCTAGTCACTTGTACAGTCTATCTAAAGGAATTTAAACTATGGATATATTAAGGTGGGTTCCATAAAGAGCACAGCACAGGGTGTTGGATGTCAGTTAGTTTCAACAGAACGATCAAGTAAAACCAGTAATAGGCCCACTGAACTTCCTGAGATTAAACATTGTCGGGAGAACTACCTAGCAAATGCTTGTAAATATGTTGTATATTGCAACTACTGTATTCTACTTTTTGCCAGTAGCAATGTCAAAAAGAGTCTGGAATGAATATATTGATGGGATTTATTAGACTAAATAGAGAATGATCAAAACAAAGAAAGGATAACAATTTAAATGGACATTCTGACAGCTACTGTCAACTGCCTGGTTTTACCAGTGAGCACCATATAAAAACCCTTGTGTATTAATAAAAACAATAATAACAACAACAGAAATAGAAAGACTCACCTAAATAATCCTCTATATTAGCCTTCACAATGCGTCCATTGGGGCCAGTACCTTTTATGCTTGAAATTAGAACCTGGAAAATAGTGGCAAACAGTGTGGACCCACGGCCGCGCAAACAAGATAAGTCAAATAGCCATAAAATGATAAAAGTATTATTGAAATATAAAGACTTATTTCTATGACAGAAGTACAATCACTAGCAGAATGCCTATGACAAGTAAGAAACTGACCTAATGATCTTCTGCCATCTTTCTTGCAATAGGGCTAGCAAAAATGCAATCTTCTGTTTCAGGAGATGTTGCACTGTTCCCTGTTTTAGGAGTTACAACAGGGCTTGGAGTCTCTTCTTTTAGTGGAGGTGGTGGAGGAGAAGCTTCCTTTGAAGGAGCCTTGTCAATGGTAGCTCCCTGCCCCGAGGGTGTGTAGTCCCTCAATTTTGCAATGCCATCCTCATCTTCCACCATAATTGCTATAACCTGATTCAAAACCAGTACAATAAAACCTTCCAGATTTTGAATAAACCCTACCAGTTCACTATACACAAACTGTTAAAATGTATAGATGCACCAGCACATTCACACATTGATGTAACAATTAGAACTCCTTTGCCAACAATAAACCCAAGCAAAAAATTCAATATAACAATTGCAACTGTAGACTGAGAAAGAGATTTCTTAATGATTGTGAGTGTACCTCCCCAACTTTAATTTACTTTGATCCGTCACCATGGACATTTTCTGCCAAATAGCCATCCTCCATACTCTCCATATTGACAATTGCTATATCCTAAAATTATTTCTTAACAATCAGCATTCTTCAGCAACATTACCAAATAAGCAAGGAAAGGAAATTAGTTAACCTTTGGAGTTTCTTTGAAAGAAGATAGAACATAAAAAAAGTAGTAAACGAAATTAGTTGACCTTTGGAGTTTCATTAAAAGAAGATAGAACATAAAAGTACATCCCCAGCTGAAACTTTATCTCCCTCTTTCTTTTTCCACTTAGCAACGTTACCCTTCAGAATGCAGATTATCAATAATATCCTAGGTGCCAATGATCAGAAATCTCAAATGCTCACTTCATAAGTGGGTAATGTACAAAGGAAAATGGTACGAATTTGGAAGCTATTGAAAGATGCATGGACCGCATTGTTATCTATAATAACCATTTGTTCTTAAATCCTGGGTAGAAAAGTGCCCAAGATTTAAGAACAAATGGTTCTTCCTGCTGATCTAGTCCACAAAAGTGCTCAGATTGCCTAAAATTGTCTTTTGACACACAGGTTTGTCCTCAAATTTAGCCCAGAAGCAGATCACTGATGACTAGGGGATCAAATAGGGCTGAGAATTGATTTCAACGCCTAGGATGTGCCCATCAACATGGATTTATTTCTCAAATAAAGACTTTTACTGTTGCTACTCATTCTCAGAAGTGCACAGGTCTGAGTTTTAGCCACTTTACCATTGGTATGATGCATAAACTTGTCAAAAATGTACCCAGAACAAACCAAAACTTGTATTTGCTTGATGTATGGTTGTTTGAAGGCTGGGACAGATTTGATCTGTTGCTGTTTGAGGCTAACAAATACCAGAACTGCCCAGAAATATCCCAGATCAACTAATTAGGCTGTTAGGAGGCTCAACATATGCCCAGGTCATCAAGGAATGTGCCCAGGACTCATTTTGATTGTTGTGTGAGGATAGGACATGCCAGCATAACCAGGATTGCTTTCCATCATCCATAGAACTGTTGAGGGGTCAGAGTCCATATCAAATGAGATCGGAAATTATCCATGTCACCGTCACATGAAGCAAAGATCTACCAATCTGGACTCCAAGGCATCATACTAAGCCGTCCATGCATGATAAAACAAATGCAATCATCAAAGGAGAGGTGCGAAGTGATATGCTACACATGAGTGTGTGTGATTGTGATGATGGAGATAACTTTCATATGTCTTAGAGTGAGTCCAAGTCAAGTCGCCATGTATTACAGTAGAACTTGTCGTTGGATCATATGTTGAGTAGCCACATGAGTCGTGGGACGCTTGGATATGTTGAGCGGACCCTTGTTGATGGTAGTCACCCCTTGAGGTTGTGTTGGTGGCCTTGTCTGAGGTCCATATGCCATGTGTCATGTTCCTAGAGGAGACGTTGTGATGAGGGAACCCTAGCCTACATGTGACCCTCCTTTGTTGTGAGTATGCTCTTGAGTTGACATTAGTTAATTCAAGTGCATGTCGGCCTATGTTTAGAATCATCACTTTCTCCTCTTAGCGGTCTATATATAAGGAGAGTTATTCTCGTTGCTCAAATGCACTTCTTTGGTATCTTGTATCTTGCTCTGGGGATACGCTATCTTGACTTCTTGTCTACAGGGTTTGCTAAACTTGAGGTCTCTTCCTCTAGAACTCGCTATGCAAGTGGAGTGTCCCTTCTCTATCTTGGAGCGTTTGTGTAAAGATGCTATGACGTAACGATGTAGGATTCTATTACATGATGAAAGGTGCAAGCTCATGGGAGACAATGGTTCTGCATTATCTATGGTTGGGAGGTGTTACCTGTGCAATGGTTATCTTCATGTGGTCTAGTGGATTTTATGGTTCAGTTTTGAAAAGAACTGTAAGTGCCCTAAAAACTGAACAAATTACCACAATCAAATGTAAAAGAATAATTACTATAACTCCCTTTTGTTCTTTCTTCCCTTTCTCTCTTCTAAGGTTTCTTGATTTTATCGTAAAATTCAGTTCCCAACCACCCTTCAGTTCCCTTCTTCGTCTTTGGTTTCCTTAAAAAAAACTAGTTCCATCTAGGTTGATGTCTAGAGCAAGGCCTGACTCTGGGTGAATTGTTACTAAATTAGACTGCCCATTTTCCCCCTTTTCCACTTCTTTTCTATTGGGAGTATTGTTCCTTTTCGCATCGGATAGACTTTGTCTGGGGTGTCGAATACTAAACAACTCCTGCCCCTCACCTCTTTCCTTCACTAGATTTTCCTCAACATCTCCACCTCTTGCCCCTCGCCTTTGCTAGTTCTCCCGTATGGTCTTCGATCTTTCACTCCGCATCCTCACATTTTTTCGTTGGTTATCTTTCTCTAATGATAGATGTCACAATCGAGTAGCTTATAGAGGAAAACATCGAACACTTGTGTTGTGGATACATAGCTTTCTTTGGGGAGGACACTACCATCCTTGACGTGCAACGTGGATCTCCCACGTCATCGTCTTTTGTAGTTGGATAAGTACATGCATTCCTTCCACATCTCATTTATTTCGTTTCTTATTCATTTATATTGTTAGAACTAGGTGTTTTTATTGCATTGTACAGAGATCTGGATCAAGTCTATTTTGTAGCGAGGCGTAGTAGCGTGTACAAATTCATTTGATCATAGTAAAATTTTGTAAGAAGCCTATGGCGGCTCTCATATTTTTCAATTGACATCAACGCATTTTCTGGTGAGTTCCTTACCTTTCAATTTATTTTCTTATTTAACATTTTGGTTCGTAAGCTCAGGAAAGGTAATGGATAAGTCGAAATGAATTGGTGTCCCTCACTATTGTAAGTTTATTGTGAATTGTGGTTGTTCGTAAGAGCTATGTGGATTTTGCCAATACGCTAGAACCCCATATTAGTTAAACAACTATTTAATTCTAGTTAGGTTGCCCGTCTTTTCTTTATTTGTTGTTAATTATATTTGTGGCTAAGAACTAATTGAATTAGCTTAGTAAATCGAGGGCCCTATGTCACTTAGTCAACTGTAAAACCCAATAAATATGACCTCATTTTGTCCTTTTTTCTTCCAACCCTTTTCTCTCCTATGTTTTCCTTATTCTATCACAAAATTTAGTTCCTAGGCACCCTTTGGTTTTCTTCATTCTTCTCGATGCACTCCATATTTGGTTGCCTCGAAAACGACTAGCTCCCTCTAGACTTATGTATCGAGTAGAGCCCGACTCAAAAATTCTTACTAGATCAGACTAGTCATTTCCCCTCTCCATCGTTTTCTTTTCTCTACGCAATATTGTTCCTTCTCGAATCCAATAGACCAACTATCGTGTCTTTCTCTAAACAATCTCCGCCTCTTTCCTTCACTAGATTTTCCCATCATCTCCACATCTTGTCTCTTGCCTTCCCTTGTTCACACTATTTTCTCCAATTTTTCACTATCTACGTCCTCAATATATTGCGTTAACTTAGCTTCCCGCTACATTGTAAATTTCTAGTTAATTATAGTCGTTGGTAAGAAATGATTAAATTTCCCCAATATTCTAGAGCCCTAGTTTAGTTTAAACAACTACTTAACCCTAGTTTGTGGCTAGCTCCCTCTAGGTTGATGTCTCGTGTAGGGCCCGACTCGAGACGTCTTCTTAGTAGATCAGACTGGTTGTTGCCCCGCTTCATCCGCTTCTTTCCTCCAAACAATATTGTTCCTTTGTCGAATCCCATAAATTGAAGCTATGGGGTCATTCACTGAACAACTCCCACCTCTTTCCTTCACTAGATTTTTCCAAACATCACCACGTCTTGCCTTTGTCCTTCTACTGTTCACCATATATTTTCCATTTTTTCACTCTCGGTGTCCTCGATAGGTTGACTTCACTTAGCTTCCCTCTCTATTGTAAATTTCTTCTTAATTTTAGCCGTTGGTAAGAACTGACTAAATTTCCTTGATATTCTAGGGCCCTAGTTTAGTTTAAACAACTACTTAACCCCAATTGGGTTGCCCTTCTTTTCTCATTCTGGTGTTGATTCAGCTTTTGGCTGAGAACTAATTGAATTACCATAATAAACTAAAAACCCAGAATTACAATAACTCCCTTCCGTCCTTCCCTCCCATTCTCTCTCCAAAGGTTTCTTGATTTTATCCTAACATTTAGTTCCCAAACACCCTTCGGTTCTCTTCACTCCTCTGGGTGGACTCCATCTTTGCTTTACTCGAAAAGGACTGGCCAAGTTTCCCTCTTTTCTTAACCTTTTTTTTTTTGTAACTAGGGGAATCGGAAACTGGGACCGGGCTGGTACTCGCATGACACAGGGTCCAGGGATCCAATCCCATCCACTAACACTATACCCCTAGGTGCACCCACAACGCACAAGCATGGGGCATGGGTAAGCCGAGGTGATTTCAACTCGTGACCTCCATTTACAACATTTCCTTCATATGAAACGAATCGCTGGTTGAGCTACACCCCTGCTAAAACATGGGTGTGTGTGATCGTGATGATGGAGATACCTTTCATAGGTCTTAGAGTGAGTCCAAGTCAAGTATGTATTAAAGTAGACCTTGTCGTTGCATCATATGTCGAGTAGCCACATGAGTCGTGGGACGCTTGGATATGTTGAGTAGACCCTTGTTGATGGTAGTCACCCCAAGATGTAGAGATGCTTGGGAAAATCTAGTGAAGGAAAGAGGCGGGGATTGTTCAGAGAAAGACACCATAGTTGTCGTCTACAAAATAGATTTGATCCAGATCTCTGATACAATGCAATAAAAACACGAGAACTATGGTGTCTTCACTCTTCTAGGTGGATTCCATCTTTGCTTTACTAGGGGAATCGGCAACTAGGATCGGACTGGTACTCGCATGACACGGGGTCCAGGGATCCAATCTCGTCTGCTAACACTATACCCCTAGGTGCACCCACACAGCTTGAAAGCATGGGGCACGGGCAAGCCAGGTTGATTTGAACTCGTGACGTCCATTTACAACATTTTCTTCATATCAAGCGAATCGCTGGTTGAGCTAAACCCCTACTGGCTTTTCTTAATCTATTGTTAATTCTACTTGTTGCTTAGAATTAATTGAATTACGCTAGTAATTCTAGGGCCCTAGGTCACTAAATCGACTGTAAACCCAAAAAATATACCTTCTTTCTTTATGTCCTCGTCTCTTCTAATCGCTTTCTCTCCTAAGGTTTCTTGATGTTTTCCAACAATTTAGTTCCCAACCACCCGTCAGGTCTCTTCTATCTTCTCCGTGGACTCCATCTTTGGCAGCCCCGAAAATGACTAGCTCCCTCTAGGTTTATGTCTCGAGTAGGAACCCAACTCGAGACGACTTCTTACTAGATCAGACTGGTCATTTCCCCCCTTCATCCCTTTCTATTCTCTAGACAATTTTGTTCCTTGTCGAATCCCATAGACTGCAGCTATAGGGTTGTTCATTGAACAACTCTTACCTCTTTCCTTCACTAGATTTTCCCAAACATTTCCACATCTCTCCTCTTTCCTTCCCTTGTTCACCATCTTGTCTGCACTCTTTCAATGTTTGCTTCCTCGATAGCTTTAGTTAGATTAGCTCCCTTCTCTATTGTAAATTTCTTGTTAATTCTAGTCGTTGGCAAGAACCAACTAAATTTCTGTAATGTTCTAGAGAGCTTGTTTCGATTGAACAACTTCTTAACCCTAGTTAGGTTACCCTTCTTTTCTCAATTTGGTGTTAATTCAACTTGTGGTTGAGAACTAGGTGAATTATGTTGAAGATTGTGTAGCTTCAGAAGATATTCTTATAGTACCAGCTAGGAGCCCCTACTCTCTGTCAATGTGGACATACTAGGGTGACATCCTCGGTTGGATTGGAGAGTCCTCACACAATTAGTCACAACCTGAGCATGACTTGGATACCTGGCAAGGGATTAGCTAACCCTTGGTGTGCAGGCAGGACCAAGTATTATATACCAAGTATTATAGGGGCACCTATATTGTAGCTCTGGGTCAGTAGGACCAATTAGGTGTGAGGTGATATGCTACACAAGTGTGTGTGATTGTGATGATGGAGATACCTTTCATATGCCTTAGAGTGATTCCAAGCCAAGTCGCCATGTATTAGAGTAGAACTTGTCGTTGGATCATATGTTGAGTAGCCACATGAGTCGTGGGACGCTTGGATATGTTGCGTGGACCTTGTTGATGGTAGTCACCCCTTGAGGTTGCATTGGTGGCCTTGTTGGCGGTCCATATGCCATGTGTCATGTTCCTAGAGGAGATGTTGTGATGAGGGAAACCTAGCCTACGTGTGACCCTCCTTTGTTGTGAGTCGGCCCAAGTTCAGAATCACAACTTGCTCCTCTTAACGGTCTATATATAAGAAGAGTTATTCTCATTGCTCAGATGCACTTCTTTGGTATCTTGTATCTTGCTCTCGGGATACGCTATCTTGATCTTCTTGTCTACAAGTTTTGCTAAACTTGAGGTATGTTCCTCTAAAGCTCGCTATGTAAGTGGAGTGTCTTGTTAGGGCATATGATCCTTCTCTATCTTGGCGCGTTTGTGTCAAGATGCTATGACGTAATGATGTTGGAATCTATTACATGATGAAAGGTGCTAGCTCGGGCGTGACGATGGTTTTGCATTGTCTATGGTTGGGAGGTGATAGATCATCACTGTGGTTAAACCACCTCCATAATCATTGTCTTACCTATGCAATAGTTATCTTCATGTGGTCTAGTAGCTTTTATGGTTCAGTTTTGAAAAGAACTGTAAGTGCCCTAAAAACTCAACAAATTACCATAATCAACTGTAAACGAATAATTTCCATAACTCCCTTTTGTCATTTCTTCCCTTTCTATCTGATAAGGTTTCTTGATTTTATCGTAAAATTCAGTTACCTTCTTTGTCTTTGGTTTCCTTAAAAACAACTGGCTCCATCTAGGTTGATGTCTAGAGCAGGACCCGACTCTGGGGGAATTATTACTAAATTAGACTAGCCATTTCTCCCCCTTTTCCACTTTTTTTCTATTTGGAATAGTGTTCCTTTTCGCATCGCATAGACTTTGTCTGGGGTGTCGAATACTAAACAACCTCTTTCCTTCACTAGATTTTCCTCAACATCTCCACCTCTTGCCTCTCGCCTTTTCTAGTTCTCTCGTATGCTCTCGTCTCTTTCACTCCGCGTCGTCACATTTTTTCGTTTGTTATCTTTCTCTAACAACAGATGTCACAATCGCGTAGCTTATAGATGAAAACATCGAACACTTGTGTTGTCGATACATAGCTTTCTTTGGCGAGGACACTACCATCCTTGACATGCATCGCGGATCTTCTACATTATCGTCTTTTGTAGTTGGATAAGTACATGGATCTCATTTATTTTGTTTCCTATTCATTTATATTGTTAGAACTAGGTGTTTTTATTGCATTTTATCAGAGATCTGGATCAAGTCTATTTTGTAGGGAGGCGTAGTAGCGTGTACAGATTCGTTTGATCGTAGTAAAAGTTTGTAGGAAGCCTATGGCGGCTCTCATATTCTGAAATTGACATCAACACATTTTCTAGTGAGTTCATTTTGGTTAGTAAGCTCAGGAAAGGTAATGGATAGGTTGAAATGAATTAGTGTCCCTCACTATTGTAAGTTTATTGTGAATTGTGGTTGTTGGTAAGAGCTATGTAGATTTTGCTAGTACGCTAGAACCCTATATTAGTTAAACAACTATTTAATTCTAGTTAGCTTGCCCTTCTTTTTATTATTTGTTGTTAATTATATTTGCGGCTTAGAACTAATTGAATTAGCCTAGTAAATCGAGGGACCTATGTCACTTAGTCAACTGTAAAACCCAATAGATATAACCTCATTTTGTCCTTTTTTCTTCCAACCCTTCTCTCTCCTATGTTTTCCTTATTCTATCCAAAAATTTAGTTCCCAAGCACCCTTTGGTTTTCTTAATTCTTCTCGATGGACTGCATATTTGGTTCCTCGAAAACGACTAGCTCCCACTAGGTTTATGTATCGAGTAGAGCCCGACTCGAAAATTCTTACTGGATCAGACTGGTCATTTCTCCTCTCCATCGTTTTCTTTTCTCTACACAATATTGTTCCTTCTCGAATCCAATAGGCGACAACTATGGTGTCTTTCTCTGAACAATCCCCGCCTCTTTCCTTCACTAGATTTTCCCAAGCATCTCCACATCTTGTCTCTTGCCTTCCCTTGTTCACACTATTGTCTCCAATTTTTCACTCTCTACTTTTTCCTGCTATTCTTCACCATATCTTTTCCATTTTTTAACTCTCGACGTCCTTGATAGGTTGACTTCACTTAGCTTGCGTCTCTATTGTAAATTTCTTCTTAATTGTAGTCGCTGGTAAGAACTGACTAAATTTCCCTGATATTCTACGGCCCTCGTTTAGTTTAAACAACTACATAACCCCAGTTGGATTGCCCTTCTTTTATCATTCTGGTGTTGGTTCAACTTTTGGCTGAGAAATAATTGAATTACCATAATCAACTAAAAACCCATAATTACAATAACTCCCTTCCGTCATTCCCTCCCATTATCTCTCACAAGGTTTCTTGATTTTATCCTAAAATTTACTTCCCAACCACCCTTTGGTTCTCTTCACTCTTCTAGGTGGATTCCATCTTTGCTTTACTCGAAAAGGACTGGCCAGGTTTCCCTCTTTTCTTAATCTATTTTTTTTTTTGTAACTAGGGGAATTGACAACTGGGATGGGGCTAGTACTCGCGTTACACGAGGTCCAGAGATCCAATCCCGTCTGCTACCACTATACGGCTAGGTGCACCCACACAGCGTGCATGCATGGGGCACGGGAAAGCTGTAGTGATTTGAACTCGTGACCTCCATGTACAACATTTCCTTCATATCAAGCGAATCGTCGGTTGAGCTACACCCCTGTGGGCTTTTCTTAATCTATTGTTAATTCTACTTGGGGCTTAGAATTAATTGAATTACACTAGTAACTCTAGGGCCCTAGGTCACTTAATCGACTGTAAAACCCAATAAATATACCTTCTTTATTTTTGTCCTCTTCTCTTCTAATCGCTTTGTCTCCTAAGGTTTCTTCATGTTTTCCAACAATTTAGTTCCTAGCCACCGGTTAGGTCTCTTCTATCTTCTCCGTGGACTCCATCTTTGGTGGCCACGAAAATAACTGGCTCCCTCTAGGTTGATGACTCCAAAAGGAACGCAACTCGAGATGACTTCTTACTAGACCAGACTAGTTGTTGGTAAGAGTTATGTGGATTTTGCTAATATGCTAGAACCCCAGATTAGTTAAACAACCATTTAATCCTAGCTAGGTTGCCCTTCTTTTCTTTATTTGTTGTTAATGATATTCATGTCTTAGAACTAATTGAATTAGCCTAGTAAATCTAAAGCCCTATGTCACTTAGTCAATTGTAAAACCCAATAAATATAACCTCATTTTTCCCTTTTTTCTTCCAACCCTTCTCTCTCTTATGTTTTCCTTATTCTATTCCAAATTTAGTTCCCAAGCACCCTTTGGTTTTCTTCATTCTTCTCGATGGACTCCATCTTTGGTCGCCTCAAAAACGACCAGCTCCCTCTAGGTTTATATATCGAGTAGAGCCCGACTCAAAACTTCTTAGTAGATCAGACTTGTGACACACTGCACCGAATTCCAAAGAGAAAAAGATTAACATTTTGTGTCAAAAATTATTGATTTGTCTGTGGAATTCAGTGCAGTATTTGTTAATAGGTACAGAGAATGTGGAGATAATGAGCTCTAGAGTGAATGGTAATACATAATGATCTAATATGTAGATCAGTTGGCGATAGGGTGCACTGTTAAGGCATTCCTTGCAACGTTGTTGGTACAAACCTCGGCTAGTCTTGTGTTCCAAGCATGGGGCAACATGAGCATGCCTGGAGGTTATAGTGGCAACAGACCGGAATCAACACCATGTCACGCAAATATAAGCACGGCCTAGTTACTGATTCCACCAAATACAAATTAAATAAAATAAAAGAGATATAGCTCAAAACCATTTTAATTCAATTTCATCACATTAATAGCAAAAAGAATGAAGAGATGGATGATCTCTCTAAGGAAAGTCTGCAACTGGAACCAGGTTCATGCCGTATCCATGAATGCAAGAATGATCAAATTTCTGAATATTTGCATTCATCTTTTTTCTGATATGGGATCTTTGGGACATTAAACTTTCTGTCATATTATTTTTATGTTGCTTAAGAGCCCTAGGGGGGCAATCTGTTGAAGATTTATCTTCAGCTCTGTGTACGACAACATATAAGCTACTAATAGGTTTAATTATGGATCTATATGTGAAGAAGTCTGTGGAACTGTTTTGATTCTTTTTGAAAAACCAGAGTTATGTAGTTTTTAGGACTTGTGAGTTCGGTATTTTTCACTGAAGAGTGGTGTATTTGCACCTCATTTGATGTTTTCAGAAATGCTTGACTGAATCTATGGCCTGTAATTTTATCTTTTGATGAATAAAATTACGATATTTTCACAAGGAGAAAAACAAAAACATCTAGGAAATGTTTCCCAGCTTGTTCCAGTATTGAAATGTTATTCCTGAACTATAACAGATAATTTCATCAATTTATTTCTTAAATTAGGTATGGCCATGTTCCTTATCTATGAATGCCTAAGGCATTCTGTGACTAAGATAAGGTACATCGCAGATCTATATACAAACTATGCAGAAAGAATTTTTTTCCTAATCGTACATTTATAGCTTAACAATTGAATACCTCTACCAATGTGATAGGAATAAGATAAGAAACAAAGCTTCTTACACATGGACCTTTCCACAACATGTTCATGTTGCTCATGATAGGAGTCTGTTCATTGTACCCATGTGTAAAGATCAGATGCTATTTAAGATGGGGCCATGTTTGTATCTCTGGAGGCTGTGGAGTCCCACATGGTTTATCAACAAAAGTAAGCAATCAAGACAAACCCTCAAGGAAGCACTCTTTTGAAATAAAGAATCAACTAAGTAAACATAGGATCTATCAATTGAAAGAAAGAAAAAAGTGCATACAAGTGTTATTATCGTAAACTTCAGGGAGTAGTTCGACAACTAGAAGACAACAATCTTCAAATCAATTGACATGCAAATTTGCAATACCTATTTCACTGATCATCACATTAGCTTGGAATTCAATGGGTAGAGATGCACATGTTTTGGTAGAATAACAAGAAAAATAAAACATTCAGTCTAAAATCTTCCAATAGAGATCCAAAGGTACAGAAATGACAAATATGGCCAAACATTAGCATCAGAATACCTGTGCAAAAGCTTGACAATATGCTCCTCAATGAGTCATAAATAACTCTTCTGTATGAAAATGGAACTTTTGTGGAACTTTGGCTAGAGGAATATTTCTTGAATTGCATACCTGCCAAGCAGATAGATAAGATTAATTAATTAATGTCCAACAAATGACCAAAATTAAGTCAACAGGACTGCTCTAATGTACAACAAATGACCAAAAGCAGGTCAACGGGACTGCTCAATACATAAGAATACACAGTGAAATTGCAAAGGCCACTCCTATAAAAATCTATATCATCTAAGCACGACTCTCACAATCTCAAAAAGAAATACAAGACTTGATATTTATTATTAACAACCTAGCAGCACAAAAAAAATGCAAACAGTATAAACTATTCTGCATATTTTGCAAACCTTTAAAGAACAAGTCCTACATGATATCATTGAGAGCGAATCCACAATAGTATTATAATAAAGCCACAACTGAGAAAACACTTTCAATAGATAACTCAGATTAATTCTGCATTTGAAGGTCCACGTAATATTCTCAATCAAAATTACTATTAGTGTGATGAGTGGTAGTTCTCAATATGGTGATAGTTGTATAAAAAAACTGTTGACGAAGAATCCTACCTGTTTGTCCATTTAACAAATTCAATTCCATTTTGTATCTAGCTAAACTGTGTAGATGAGTATACAATTTAGCTTGAGAAACTAGAGATCCTCCGAAAAGAGGAAACATCAAAATCATGTACAAGCTTTCATCGATGGATTTTAATGAAACACCATCTCCCAAACTTACAATAGCAGATTTAATACAAGTTCACAACTTCTAACTTTTATTTGATTAATCTGAGGGAAACGGTTAGCCCGTTTAGATAATGCACTATTCAAAGTGTACTAAATAATTAATATGTCATAAGTGTTGATTTTCATAGATCTAGACCCGATTATCAGCCCGAATAATTCTTAGTGTTTGCACTTTATTTCAATAATGTCAGACCTTTAATCTGAACAATAGACAAGCACAGCAATACACAAGAACACAAGAAATTTCTTCGGGGAAACCATAACTCGACATCAAATAAATCTGACAGTAGCTTCCAAAGCCACACTGCCTCACAACTAGCCAAACAGGCTGCAATATACTCTACTTCGGCTGTACTCAGTGCCACACTTAACTGCTTCCTGCTAAACCAAGATATCATACCGGATCCCAAACTGAAGCAGCATCCCGAAGTGCTCTTCCTGTCTGTGGTACTACCTGCCCAATCTGAATCAACATAACCATGCAAGTTAATCTTCTGATTCGTCGCATATTTGAGCCCATACTCAATTGTACCCTTTAGGTACCTCAATATATGCTTTGCAGCAATCAGGTGAACATGTCTCGGATCTATCAAGAACTGGCTCAGGGTGTTCACATCAAAGCATATGTCCGGTCTCATGTTCGTCAAGTACATTAACGAACCAATCATCTGCATGTACATCGTGGCATCAACTGTCTTTGAAAAATCATCACACAATAGCTTCAAATTCGATGCCATTGGTGTGGCCATTGCCTTGCAGTCCATCTTTCCGAACCTCTTCAGAATCTCCACTGCATACTTTCCTTGACCAAGGAAAATCGCATCTGAACTCTGCCACACCTCCATACCTAAGAAGTAGTGCATCATTCCCAGGTACTTCATCTCGAATTTTGCGGCAAGCCTTCTCTTTGTTTATGCAATGAGCTTATCCTCTCCTGTTAAGAACAGGTCATCTACATATAGCAGTAATATTACTGGTCTTCCGCTCTCAACCTTGAAGTAGAGGTTGGTATCTGCTTTACTCTTGGTAAATCCTAAGCTCATCAGAAAACTGTCCATCCTGTTGTACCATGTCTTGGGTGCCTGCTTCAAACCATACAAGGCTTTCTTAAGCTTGCACACATGAGTCTGTATGTCATGTGTCTCGAATCCCTGTGGCTCATCCACATACACTTCCTCTTCGACCACACCATTCAAGAATGTTGTCTTGACGTCCATCTGGTGTACCTTCCATTTCATTACTGCGGCTAAAGCAAGTATAGATCTTATGGAAGTGTATCTTGCTACAGATGCAAATGCCTCCTCGTATTCTATGCCTTCTTTCTGGGAGAAGCCGCGTGCTACAAATCTTGCCTTGTGTTTTTCGATGCTACCATCTACAGCATGCTTGATCTTGTAGATCCATTTTGAAGTCACAACAGACTTCCCTTCTGGTCTCGAAACTATCTCCCAAACATCATTCTTCATAATCGATTGGTACTCTTCAATCATGGCATCCTTCCATTCTTTCTTTTCTGTTGCTTCCTCATAGTTCAAAGGTTCTTTATCAATGATGTCGCATAGTAGGGCCACATAGTTGGAGTATGGTCTGGATCTCGTGCTTTCACTGAGTGCCCCATCTGGAGCACCATACTTCTCTGCATCTTGAATTGCTTCACGTGCCCATGCTGGTCTTCTCTTGTGGGAGTTCTTCTCACGAGGTGGATCTACAGGTTCTTGTGGTTCTATTATATAGGTTCTTGTGGTTCAATATGAGGTTTGAGCAAGGATTTGAATTCCTTGAATTTGCTAAACTCTTCATCTTTGCCTTTCAAGAAATAAATCCATGTCTTACGAGAAAAATCATCTATGAAGGAAACATAGTATACATACCCACTTAAGGAGCTGGAAGACATGGGGCCACACACATCTGAGTGAATTATCTCCAAGATTCCTTTTTCCTTTCTTTCACTGCTAGGAAATAACTTCTTAACATTCTTCCCTTGTGCACATCCCTTGCAAATGCTTTCATACTTTGTTTGAATTTCTGGTAGACCTGATACTGCTTTGCTTGCAATTGGTAGTGCTCTATAATGTACATGTGCAAGCCTTCTATGCCATAATTCGCTTGGTTCCATGGAGTCATGAAACAATGCTTGTTCTGGTTGTCCTTTTAACTTGTACAGGCCTCCCTCTTGCTCTCCAATTACTGTTGCATCATTCATTGTCTTTCCTCTTGGCCACATTAGAACTTGGCCATCAACAAATGCAACACGAAGTCCTTTAGCATCTACCCGAAAACTACCTGGGGCTACTTGAAGTTTTCATACCTACCCTGAATTTTACTGTCCCCCCTGCCGAAGGCCTTCCCGTAGCTTTTCTGGGCACTTTTGCGCAAGCTTGCCCGGTGGCTGTGTTGACTCACTCAATGGCTTGCATAGATCTGCCCTAGTGGCTAGCTAGTATGGTGGTTGAGCAGCTACTAGCGGCTGCTACAGCCATCTTCTTTTTCTCTCTGACGGCCATGTCTTTCTTTCAACGTTAAGCCTGTCTCATCCATCGAAATAGCGATTGCACTTCCCACTCAGTTGGCGGATGCCTGGCAATGATCACGTCGACAGCTATGCAACAATCCCATTCCACTTAGTTCCCAAAGCCGTCTCTTCTGCAAGCTAAGTCCACAATCTTCCTGCATTCTATCGCACCTTTGCAATTGTTCTCGGCTACTTGGCTGTCGGTCTGTGCTTCTGGTTCCTTCACCCACATGCATCACTCTACTGGTTACCTAGCATCCACATCCATCTCGCGGCTTGTCTGCAACCCGATCTAGCTTTGGCTCCCCTAGCTCCGAGATGTCCCCTAATATATTGGTCACGTCACTGTCTCAACAGCCTCCCGACATGACTTTCACGTAGCTACTACCCTCTTGACAGCCACTGGTGGTGCCTACGCAGTCTGTTGCTAGTTCGTGTTGCCTCTACCCAACTTACACAACCCAATTTCCTCCTTTCGAGTAGCCAAGACTAAACCTCAGGTCTGGCGCCAATAGCTCCACGATCTCCAGCGATCTCCCTGCGAGCCCGATCCAATGGCCTCTCGACCCCTTCGCCATGGATCTCCAGTCCAATCGAGACCATGGCCACGACTTCTGCTTGCACCCAGATCATGCAACTCTGCCTCAAAAGATACCACGACTTGTCCCCCAGCTAATCCACTCAATCGTACAATGATACGGCGTTCGTACGACCTGTACCGTGTTCGTATAGTACTTCTCTAATTTTTTTCTTCCTCTCGTAAATCTTGCCAACCCATCAAATGTGATTTACTTCAAACCGAAGCTGGCTCTAATACCATGTTGATTTTCTTAGATCTAGACCCAATTTATCAGCTCGAAAAATCTACACAAGTATTATTGAAAAATACACTAGATCTACAACAAAAATGCAATGGAAAAACTCAAGAAACCAATCACACATTTAACAATGGATTTACCCTGGAAACCCCCAGCTGGGGAAAAACCAACCAACAGAACCCTCGTGCTCTCTCCCTAGGAAAATGGCCCACTGAGGAAAATACAATGACAAAAGCTATCAAACCTCAAGATCAGTCCTTCGATCTTGCTGATTACTAACTCTCACTGCCCCTTGATCCAAGCCTCGAACCTTGCCCAGCACACTTTATTGAATGTCCTCCAACTACTGTGTGACTATTGTCTTTGTTCTCTCTCCTTCCTCTCACTTAGGTTGCCTCTTATACTATTACAATATCCAAATACTTGGGGCCAATACCACGGACCACCAAATACCATGGGCCCTCACTTTACATAAAGTAATTACAAAATAACATTCACTTTAATAATTCACTTAACTAAAGTGAAACTCCTAAGTTTGAGAGGTCTACTGGATGACACCTGCATGCCAAACACTTAGCCTATGCAGAAGTACCTGTCACCATTTCTTTTCCATGTTTAAGTATTTCTCACTTATTTAATAATTATAACCATTTTTATTCACTTGGAAGAAAAAGAGAGAAATAATATTTTCGTAAATATAAACATGGTTGACATGTCAGGAACTCTAACCAAGAGAGGTTCGCTACTACAGTTAAGAGACTAGTTTTTTGGGGTTCTCCACTATTGGAGAAGTTTCTGACTTGTTTTCTTGGGTTTGCGCTACTACTATCTGGATGTACATCGTTCTCTATTGGAAGGCCTGAGCTCGGGGGAGACAAATAGCTTTGTCTATGGTTGGGAGATCATTGTTCTTATCATCATGGTTAAACGAGCTCCACACTCATTTTGTTTCTGTGCTTTGCCATTCTTTTAGTGATCCTGGTTATGCTGCTATGAACATTAACAAGGTCGATGATACTTAATCAATTGTAAACACCAATTTAAATGGTGCCCTTTCGTATTCATTTGTTGCTCTCATTCTTTCTTCTAGCTTTTCTTGATTTTAACCTGAAAAAGAGTGGTGAGTATTTTCTCTCATTTCTCCTGAAGGTATAATGATGCACCACACTAATTCTTGTGTGACATATTGTTAGGACAGCAAGGGGGACTTCCCATCAACCCTTCCCATTTTATTTTTCCTCCTTGGTCGCCTCATTTCGTAACCTAGTCAATGACTCGATTCCTCAAGAAAAGAATTGATGTGCAACATCTTCCTCCTTTTACTTCTTCCCTTCCTGCATTTGCCTTACTATGACCCCATATGGCTTCATCAATTTTCTAGATCTTCACCATCAGTTACGCACATCAACTCTCACATTCATTATTACAGCCGTAGTTAAATTACCACTTCATTTTTCTTTCCCATGCAATTCCATGTTTGTTGCATTTCTCTAAGAGATTGCATCACAATACCGTCCACAATGGAGTATAATTTGTAACATATGTGTTGCAGATATGCCTATCTTCTCATGCATTTATTCACTGCAACTTCGTGGGCTGTTGTATTCTAATAAGAGTGAGTATTATTTTTGTACACCTTTTTTTTGGTTTGGTCATCTAAATGGTAGACCTACTATCATCATTGCATTCTATTCTATAACATGATTGAGCATGTTTTAAAAGGATGAAGATGTTGCACATCAACTCTCTTCTTCAGGAATCCAATAATCGACTAGGTTACCAAATGAGGCTACCAAGAAGAGAAAATAAAATGGGAAGGGTTGATGGGAAGTTTAGTTGCCATTACATGTAATGCAACTTGGGGCATTCCATGGCCAAGATTGAGTGTTGGAAAGCGTGGGTCATCACCTCATATGTCGACCAAAGATAGAATAAGATTAGAATACAGTGTTCGAAGATTACCTTCCTTGTTGAGAGGGAGTGTTCGAAATAGTGCAACTTCAGAAGTTATTCTTATTGTATTTCATATTGTTATTGTACCTCCTATGGGACAAGATGTCCATATATTTGATCATCTAAAACACTTGAAAAAATCAATGTAAACCTTGGGGTGAAATGACAAAGAAAATATTTATTAAATGTAATTTTTTGTATTCTCCACAAACAAGTCGGCCCAGTGGGTTAACAGCCCCAAAACAATGGGCAATTTGCCCCAAACAATGGGGAGAAATGCCCCAGTCAAGTCGGCCTTGTTACGGAAAGTTAGGTTGGCCCAAGCATGTTCTCTCTAACCAAGAGAGGTTCGCGACTGGAGTTAAGAGACTGGTTTTTTGGGGTTCTCCACTACTGGAGAAGACTCTCTCTTGTTTTCCTGGGTTTGCGCTACTACTATCGTTCTCTATTGGAAGGTCTGTGCTCGGGGGAGACAAATAGCCTTGTCCATCGTTGGGGGATGATTGTTCTTATCATCATGGTTAAACGAGCTCCACACTCATTTTCTTTATGTGCTTTGCCATTCTTTTAGTGATCCTGGTTATGCTGCTATAAACATTAACAAGGTCAAGGATACATACTCAATTGCAAACACTAATTTAAATGATGCCCAGCTAGTAGATCTAGTTTCATCATTCAATTTTATTGTAGATTAGGATCGAGCACGTTTTGCAGGAACTTGTATTTTGATGTGCATGTTCAACAAAGACGAGTAGAAGTCTTAAGGAGGCTTGTGGTAATTCTTATTCTCAACCAGGAAGGCTCGAAACCAACATCAACACTATTCAATGTGAGTTTCTTCATTTTCTCTCGTGTAGGGTGTTGTTCGTTGTCAATGCCTCGCGTAGACTGCAACTATGGGATCAACAACTCAACATCTCCTAAATTTTTCATCGTTCTCTCCTCTATTTTCCCTCATATCACCTCATCTCACTTCTTGACTTCCAAATATTTTCTCTATCATTGCCACCTTCCGCAGATAAAGTGCATGAAGAATTAATCCTCTGTCATCTAGAATGACCAAGTTGATCAGGTAGATCAGATATTTTCTTTAAAAATATGATATGGTCCCTTTGTGGGATGGTTCGTTTGTGAAACGTACTCCTTTGTGGAGTGTGTCCCATTGTGGGATGGTACCTTTGTGGAACGTGCTTATTTGTGGATAGTTCATTTGTGGAACGTTCTCCTTTGTGGAGTGTGTCCCTGTGTGCGAATGGACCCTCTTAAGATAACAAGATGTGTTCTGACCTGATGATACCTCTCTACCTAAGAGGGAGTGTTGATGATGTAGGCACCTGATGGACTAGAGCAGATGCACGAAGATTAATTTGTTGACACTTCTCGACTGACTAAGATGGTATTGGAAGACCTTCCCTATGATATAGAGAGGTTAGAGATAACCGTAATGTACAGATGATATTGAGATTTGTTTCAGTACGATAATACTGATGGCCAAGAGGGAGTGTTGGAGTACTAGCTGCGTGGAGCAGCACCTCATAGGTCGACCAAAGATGGAATAAGATTCGAATAGAGTGTTCGAAGACTACCTTCCTTGTTGAGAGGGTGTGTTGGAAATAGCGCAACTTCAGAAGTTATTCTTATTGTATTTCATCATGTTATTGTACCTCTTACGAGACAAGATGTCAATGTATTTGATCATGTAAAACACTTGAAAGAATTGATGTTAACCTTGGGGTGAAATCACAAATAAAATATTTATTAAATGTAATTTTTTGTAATCCCCCAAGACAAGTCGGCCCAGCAGGTAAAGTTAGATCGGCTCAGTCAGGGAAACAATCACCATTTGATGTGTATAAATAGAGTGTTCGACCTCTCATTTGGTCATTCACTCAAGCATGTTCGCTCTAGCCAAAAAACGTTCACTACTGCAGTTAAGAGAATGATTTTTTGGGGTTCTCCACTATTGGAGAAGTTTCTCTCTTGTTTTCTTGGGTTTGCGCTACTACTATCTAGATGTGCATCATTCTCTATTGGAAGGTCTGAGCTCGAGGGAGACAAATAGCTTTGTCTATGGTTGGGAGATGATTGTTTTTATCACCACGGTTAAAGGAGCTCCACACTCATTTTGTTTCTGTGCTTTGCCATTCTTTTAGTGATCCTGGTTATGCTGCTATAAACATTAACAAGGTCGACGATACTTAATCAATTGCAAACACTAATTTAAATGGTTCCCAACAAGTAGATCTAGTTTCATCATTCAATTTTATTGTAGATTATGATCAAGCATGTTTTGCAGGAACTTGTATTTTGATGTGCATGTTCAATAAAGACGAGTAGAAGTCTTAAGGAGGCTTGTGGTAATTCTTATCCTCAACCAGGAAGTCTCGAAACCAACATCAACACTATTCAAGGTGAGTTTCCTCATTTTCTCTCGTGTAGGGTGGAGTTCGTTGTCATTGCCTCGCGTAGACTGCAACTATGGGATCAATGACTCAACATCTCCTAAATTTTTCATCTTTCTCTCCTCTATTTTCCCTCATATCACCTCATCTCACTTCTTGACTTCCAAATATTTTCTCTATCATTGCCACCTTCCCCACATAAAGTGCATGAGGAAGTAATCCTCTGTCGTCTAGAATGACCAAGTTGTAATCCTCTGGGTTTGCGCCACTACTCTCTGGATGTACATCTTTCTCTATTGGAAAATCTGAGCTCGGGAGAGACAAATAGCTTTGTCTATGGTTGGGAGGTGATTGTTCTTATCATCATGGTTAAACGAGCTCCACACTCATTTTATTTCTGTGCTTTGCCATTCTTATAGTGATCCTGGTTATGCTGCTATAAACATTAACAAGGTCAATGATACTTAATCAATTCTAAACACTAATTTAAATGGTCCCTTATTCATTTGTTGCTCTCATTCTTTCTTCTAGTTTTTATTGATTTTACCCTAAAAAAGAGTGGTGAGTACTTTCTCTCCTTTCTCCTTATGGCAGAATGATGCACCACACTAATTCTTGTGTGCCATATTGTTAGGACAGAAAGGGGGGACTTCCCATCAACGCTTCCCATTTTCTTTTTTCTTTTGGGTAGCCTCATTTGGTAACCTAGTCAATGACTGGACTCCTCAAGAAGAGAGTTGATGTACAACATATTCTTCCTTTTACTTCTTCCCTTCTTGCATTTGCCTTGGTATGACCCCATATGGCTTCATAAATTTTATAGATTTTCGCTATCAGTGCCGCACATCAACTCTCACATTTTTTATTACAACCCTAGTTAAACTACCGCTTCATTTTTCCTGCCCATGCAATTCCCTGTTTGTTGCATTTCTCTAACAGATTGCATCACAATACCATCTACAGTGGAGTAGAATTTGTAACATCTATATTGCAGATATACCAATATTCCCATGCAATTGTTCGCTGCAACATCGTGGACTCCTGTATTCTAATAAGTACGAGTATTATTTTTGTACACTTTTTTTTTTGTTTGGTTATCTATATGGTAGACCTACTATCATCATTGCAATGTATTCTATATCATGATTGAGTATGTTTTAAAAGGGCGAAGATGTTGCACATTAACTCTCTTCTTGAGGAATCCAGTAATTGACTAGGTTACCAAATGAGGCTACCAAGAAGAGAAAATAAAATGGGAAGTTTAGTTGTCATTACATGTAATGCAGCCTGGGGCATTCCATGGCCAAGAGGGAGTGTTGGAGCAGTATCTACATGGGGCATCACCTCATAGGTCGACCAAAGATAGAATAAGATTAGAATACAGTGTTCAAAGAATACCTTCCTTGTTGAGAGGGAGTATTGCAAATAGTGCAACTTCAGAAGTTATTCTTATTGTATTTCATCTTGTTATTGTACCTCCTATGGGACAAGATGTCAATCTATTTGATCATGTAAAACACTCGAAAAAACCAATGTAAACCTTGCGGTGAAATTACAAAGAAAAGATTTATTAAATGAAATTTTTTGTATTCTACCCAGACAAGTCGGCCTAGTGGGTAAATTGCCCCAAAAAAGTGGGCAATTTCCCCCAAACATTGGGCAGAAATACCCCAGTCAGGTCGGCTACTACTGGAGAAGTTTCTCTCTTGTTTTCCTGGGTTTGCGCTACTACTATCGTTTTCTATTGGAGGGTCTGAGCTCGGGGGAGACAAATAGCTTTGTCTATCGTTGGGTGATTATTGTTCTTATCATCATGGTGAAACGAGCTCCACACTCATTTTGTTTCTGTGCTTTGCCATTCTTTTAGTGATCCTAGTTATGCTGCTATAAACATTAACAAGGTCGACGATACTTAATCAATTGTAAACACCAATTTAAATGGTGCCCTTTCGTATTTATTTGTTGCTCTCATTCTTTCTTCTAGCTTTTCTTGATTTTACCCTTAAAAAGAGTCGTGAGTACTTTCTCTCCTTTCTCCTTATGGTGGAATGATGCACCACACTAATTCTTGTGTGCCATATTGTTAGGACAGCAAGGAGGGCTTCCCATCAACCATTCCCATTTTATTTTCTCTTCTTGATAGCCTCATTTGGTAACCTAGTCAATGATTGGATTCCTCAAGAAGAGAATTGATGTGCAACATCTTCCTCTGTTTACTTCTTCCATTCCTGCATTTGAATTACTATGACCCCTTATGGCTTCATGAATTTTCTAGATATTCCCCATCAGTGCCGCACATCAACTCTCACATTCGTTATTACAACCCTAGTTAAATTACCACTACATTTTTCTTGCCCATGCAATTCCATGTGTGTTGCCTTTCTCTAACAGATTGCATCAAAATACCATCCACAATGGAGTAGAATTTGTAACATCTATCTTGCAGATATACCAATCTTCACATGCATTTCTTCGCTGCAACTTCATGGGCTCCTGTATTTTAATAAGTACGAGTATTATTTTTGTACACCTTTTTTTTGGTTTGCTCATCTATATGGTAGACCTACTATCATCATTGCATTGTATTCTATATCATGATTGAGCATGTTTTAAAAGGACGAAGATGTTGCACATCAACTCTCTTCTTGAGGAATCCAGTAATTGACTAGGTTACCAAACGCGGCTACCAAGAAAAGAAAATAAAATGGTAAGGGTTGATGGGAAGTTTAGTTGTCATTACATGTAATGCAACCTGGGGCATTCCATGGCCAAGAGGGAGTGTTGGAGCAGTATCTGCGTGGGTCATCACCTCATAGGTCGACCAAAGATAGAATAAGATTAAAATACAGTGTTTGAAGAATACCTTCCTTGTTGAGAGGGAGTGATGGAAATAGTGCAACTTCAGAAGTTATTCTTATTGTATTGCATCTTCTTATTATTCTTATAGTATTGCATCTTCTTATTGTACCTCCTATAGGACAAGATGTCAATGTATTTGATCATGTAAAACACTTGAAAGAATCAATGTAAACCTTGGGGTGAAATCACAAAGAAAATATTTATTAAATGTAATTTTTTGTATTCCCCCAAGACAAGTCGGACCAGTGGGTAAACTGCCCCAAAATAGTGGGCAATGTGCCCCAAAAAATGGGCAAAAATGCCCTAGTCAAGTTGACCAAGTTAGGGAAACTTAGGTCGGCCAGGTAAGGGAAAAAGTCACCGTTTGACATGTATAAATAGAGAGTTCGACCTCTCAATTGGTCATTCACTCAAGCAAGTTCGCTCTAGCCAAGACAGGTTCTCTACTGCAGTTAAGAGACTGATTTTTTTCGGTTCTCCACTATTGGAGAAATTTCCCTCTTATTTTCTTGGGTTTGCGCTACTACTATCTGGATATACATCGTTCTCTATTGGAAGGTTTGAGCTCGGGGGAGACAATTAGCTTTGTCTATGGTTGGGAGATGATTGTTTTTATCATCATGGTTAAACGAGCTCCACACTCATTTTCTTTCTGTGCTTTGCCATTCTTTTAGTGATCCTGGTTTTGCTGCTATAAACATTAACAAGGTCAATGATACTTGATCAATTGTAAACACCAATTTAAATGGTGCCCTTTCGTATTCATTTGTTGCTCTCATTCTTTCGTCTAGCTTTTCTTGATTTTACCCTTAAAAAGAGTCGTGAGTACTTTCTCCCCTTTCTCCTTATGCTGGAATGATGCACCACACTAATTCTTGTGTGCCATATTGTCAGGACAGCAAGGGGGGCTTCCCATCAACCCTTTCCATTTTATTTTCCCTTCTTGATAGCCTCATTTGGTAACCTAGTCAATGACTGGATTTCCAAAGAAGAGAATTGATGTGCAACATATTCCTCCCTTTACTTCTTCCCTTCCTACATTTGCCTTACTATGACCCCATATGGCTTCATGAATTTTCTAGATCTTCGCCATCAGTGCTGCACATCAACCCTCACATTCGTTATTACAGCCCTAGTTAAACTACCACTTCATTTTTCTTGCCCATGCAATTCCATGTTTGTTGCATTTCTCTAAGAGATTGCATCAAAATACCATCCACGATGGAGTAGAATTTGTAACATCTGTGTTTCAGATATACCAATCTTCACATGCATTTGTTCACTGCAACTTCATGGGCTCCTGTATTCTAATAAGTACGAGTATTATTTTTGAACACCTTTTTTTTTGTTTGGTTATCTATATGGTAGGCCTACTATCATCATTGCAATGTATTATATATCATGATTGAGTATGTTTTAAAAGGGCGAAGATGTTGCACATTAACTCTCTTCTTGAGGAATCCAGTAACTGACTAGGTTACCAAATGAGGCTACCAAGAAGAGAAAATAAAATGGCAAGGGTTGATGGGAAGTTTAGTTGTCATTACATGTGATGCAACTTGGGGCATTCAATGGCCAAGAAGGAGTGTTGGAGCAGTATCTGCGTGGGGCATCACCTCATAGGTCGACCAAAGATAGAATAAGATTAGAATACAGTGTTCGAAGAATACCTTCCTTGTTGAGAGGGAGTGATAGAAATAGTGCAACTTCAGAAGTTATTCTTATTGTATTTCATCTTGTTATTGTACCTCCTATGGTACAAGATGTCAATGTATTTGATCATGTAAAACACTTAAAAGAATCAATGTAAACCTTGCGGTGAAATCACAAAGAAAAGATTTATTAAATGTAAGTTTTTGTATTCCCCCAAGACAAGTCGTCCCAGTGGGTAAACTGCCCCAAAATTGTGGGCCCCCAAAAATTGGGCAGAAATGCCCTAGTCAAGTCGACCCAGTTAGGGAAAGTTAGGTCGGCCCAGTCAAGGAAAAAGTCACCGTTTGACAAGTATAAATAAAGAGTTCGACCTCTCAATTGGTCATTCACTCAAGCAAGTTTGCTCTAGCCAAGACAAGTTCTCTACTGCAGTTAAAAGACTGATTTTTTTGGGTTCTCCTCTATTGGAGAAGTTTCTCTCTAATTTTCTTGGGTTTGCGATACTACTATCTGGATATACATCATTCTCTATTGGAAGGTCTGAGCTCGGGGGAGACAAATAGCTTTGTCTATGGTTGGGAGATGATTGTTTTTATCATCATGGTTAAACGAGCTCCACACTCATTTTGTTTATGTGCTTTGCCATTCTTTTAGTGATCCTGGTTATGCTGCTATAAACATTAACAAGGTCAATGATAATTAATCAATTGTAAACACCAATTTAAATGGTGCCCTTTCGTATTCATTTGTTGCTCTCATTCTTTCGTCTAGCTTTTCTTGATTTTACCCTTAAAAAGAGTGGTGAGTACTTTCTCTCCTTTCTCCTTATGCTGGAATGATGCACCACACTAATTCTTGTGTGCCATATTGTTAGGACAACATGGGGGACTTCCCATCAATCCTTCCAATTTTATTTTTCCTTCTTGGTAGCCTCATTTCGTAACCTCGTCAATGACTGGATTCCTCAAGAAGAGAATTTATGTGCAACATCTTCCTCTTTTTACTTCTTCCCTTCCTGCATTTGCCTTACTATGACCCCATATGGCTTCAAACATTTTCTAGATCTTCGCCATCAATGCCACACATCAACTCTCACATTCGTTATTAAAGCCCTAGTTAAACTACCACTTCATTTTTCTTCCCCATGCAATTCCATGTTTGTTGTATTTCTCTAAGAGATTGCATCACAATACCATCCACGATGGAGTAGAATTTGTAACATCTGTGTTGCAGATATACCAATCTTCTCATGCGATTGTTCGCTGCAACTTCGTGGACTCCTATATTCTAATAAGTACGAGTATTATTTTTGTACACCTTATTTGTGGTTTGGGCATCTATATGGTAGACCTACTGTCATCATTGCATTGTATTCTATATCAAGATTGAGTATGTTTTAAAAGGACGAAGATATTGCACATCAACTGTCTTCTTGAGGAATCCAGTAATTCACTAGGTTACCAAATGAGACTACCAAGAAGAGAAAATAAAATGGGAAGGGTTGATGAGAATTTTAGTTGCCATTACATGTAATGCAACTTGGGGCATTCCATGGCCGAGAGTGAGTGTTAGAGTAGTAGCTGCGTGGGGCACCACCTCATATGTTGACCAAAGATAGAATAAGATTAGAATACAGTGTTCGAAGAATATCATCCTTGTTGAGAGGGAGTGTTGGAAATAGTGCAACTTCAGAGGTTATTCTTATTTATTTCATCTTGTTATTGTACCTCCTATGGGACAAGATGTCAATATATTTGATCATGTAAAACACTTGAAAAAATCAATGTAAACCTTGCGGTGAAATCACAAAGAAAAGATTCATTAAATGTAATTTTTTGTATTCCCCCAAGACAAGTCGGCTCAGTGGGTAAACTGCCCCAAAACAGTGGGCAATTTGCCCAAAACAATGGGCATAAATTCCCCAGTCCGGTCTGCCCAGTTAGGGAAAGTTAGGTCGGCTCAACTAGGGAAACAATCACCATTTGTTGTCTATAAATAGAGTGTTTCTCCTCTCATTTGGTTGTTCACTCAAGCAAGTTCGCTCTAGCCAAGAGAGGTTCGCTACTGCAGTTAAGAGACTGATTTTTTGGGGTTCTCCACTATTGGAGAAGTTTCTGACTTGTTTTCTTGGGTTTGCGTTACTACTATCTGGATGAACATCGTTCTCTATTGGAAGGTCTGAGCTCGGGGGAGACAAATAGCCTTGTCTATGGTTGGGAGATGATTGTTTTTATCATCATGGTTAAACGAGCTCCACACTCATTTTGTTTCTATGCTTCGCCATTCTTTTAGTGGTCCTGGTTATGTTGCTATAAACATTAACAAGGTTGATGATACTTAATCAATTGTAAACACCAATTTAAATGGTGCCCTTTCGTATTCATTTGTTGCTCTCGTTCTTTCTTCTAGCTTTTCTTGATTTTACCTTTAAAAAGAGTGGTGAGAATTTTCTCTCATTTCTCCTTATGGTATAATGATGCACCACACTAATTCTTGTGTGCCATATTGTTAGGACAGCAAGGGGGACTTCCCATCTACCCTTCCCATTTTATTTTTCCTCCTTGGTCGCCTCATTTCGTAACCTAGTCAATGACTCGATTCCTCAAGAAAAGAATTGATGTGCAACATCTTCCTCCTTTTACTTCTTCCCTTCCTGCATTTGCCTTACTATGACCCCATATGGCTTCATCAATTTTCTAGATCTTCACCATCAGTTACGCACATCAACTCTCACATTCATTATTACAGCCATAGTTAAATTACCACTTCATTTTTCTTGCCCATGCAATTCCATGTTTGTTGCATTTCTCTAAGAGATTGCATCACAATACCGTCTAAAATGGAGTAGAATTTGTAACATATGTGTTGCAGATATACCAATCTTCACATGCATTTAATCACTGCAACTTCGTGGGCTCCTGTTTTCTAATAAGTACGAGTATTATTTTTGTACACTTTTTTTTTGGTTTGGTCATCTATATGGTAGACCTACTATCATCATTGCATTGTATTTTATATCATGATTGAGCATGTTTTAAAAAGACGAAGATGTTGCACATCGACTGTCTTTTTGAGGATTCCAATAATTGACTAGGTTACCAAATGAGGCTATCAAGAAGAGAAAATAAAATGGGAAGGGTTGATGGGAATTTTAGTTGCCATTACATGTAATGCAACTTGGGGCTGTCCATGTCCAAGAGTGAGTATTGGAGTAGTAGCTGCGTGGGTCATCACCAAATAGGTCCACCAAAGATAGAATAAGATTAGAATACAATGTTCGAAGATTACCTTCCTTGTTGAGAGGGAGTGTTGGAAATAGTGCAGCTTCAGAAGTTATTCTTATTGTATTTCATCGTGTTATTGTACCTCCTATGGGACAACATGTCCATATATTTGATCATCTAAAATACTTGAAAAAATCAATGCAAACCTTGGGGTGAAATGACAAAGAAAAGATTTATTAAATGTAATTTTTTGCATTCTCCCCAGACAAGTCGGCCTAGTGGGTTAACAGCCCCAAAACACTAGGCAATTTTCCCCAAACAATGGGCGGAAATGCCCCAGTCAGGTCGGCCCAGTTACGAAAAGTTAGGTCGGCCCAGACAGGGAAAAAGTCACCATTTGAGGTGTATAAATAGAGAGTTCGACCTCTCATTTGGTCATTCACTCAAGCATGTTCTCTCTAACCAAGATAAGTTCACGATTGTAGTTAAGAGACTGGTTTTTTGCTGTTCTCCACTACTGGAGAAGTCTCTCTCTTGTTTTCCTGGGTTTGCACTACTACTATCGTTCTCTATTGGAAGGTCTGAGCTCGGGGGAGACAAATAGCTTTGTCCATCGTTGGGAGATGATTGTTCTTATCATCATGGTTAAACGGGCTCCACACTCATTTTCTTTATGTACTTTGACATTCTTTTAGTGATCATGGTTATGCTGCTATAAACATTAACAAGGTTAAGGATACATAATCAATTGCAAACACTAATTTAAATGATGCCCATCTAGTAGATCTAGTTTCATCATTCAATTTTATTATAGATTAGGATCGAGCATGTTTTGTAGGAACTTGTATTTTGATGTGCATGTTCAATAAAAACGAGTAGAAGTCTTAAGGAGGCTTGTGGTAATTCTTATTCTCAACCAGGAAGGCTCGAAACCAACATCAACACTATTCAATATGAGTTTCTTCATTTTCTCTCGTGTAGAGTGTTGTTCGTTGTCATTGCCTTGCGTAGACTGCAACTATGGGATCAACGACTCAACATCTCCTAAATTTTTCATCGTTTTCTCCTCTATTTTCGCTCATATCACCTCATCTCACTTCTTGACTTCCAAATATTTTCTCTATCATTGCCACCTTCCCCAGATAAAGTGCATGAGGAAGTAATCCTCTGTCATCTAGAATGACCAAGTTGATCAGGTAGATCAGATATTTTCTTTAAAAATATGATATGGTCCCTTTGTGGGATGGTTCGTTTGTGAAACGTACTCCTTTGTGGAGTGTGTCCCATTGTGGGATGGTACCTTTGTAGAACGTGCTTATTTGTGGATGGTTCATTTGTGGAACGTTCTCCTTTGTGGAGTGTATCCGTGTGTGCGAATGGACCCTCTTATGATAACAAGATGTGTTCTGACCTTATGATACCTCTCTACCTAAGAGGGAGTGTTGATGATCTAGGTACCTGATGGACTGGAGCAGATGCACGAAGATTAATTTGTTGACACTTCTCGACTGACGAAGATGGTATTGGAAGACCTTCCCTATGATATAGAGAGGTTAGAGATAACCATGATGTACAGATGATATTGAGATTTGTTTCAGTACGATAATACTGCTGGCCAAGAGGGAGTGTTGGAGTACTAGTTGCGTGGAGCATCACCTCATAGGTCGACCAAATATAGAATAAGATTAGAATAGAGTGTTTGAAGAATACCTTCCTTGTTGAGAGGGTGTGTTGGAAATAGCGCAACTTCAAAAGTTATTCTTATTGTATTTCATCTTGTTATTGTACCTCTTACGGGACAAGATGTCAATGTATTTGATCATGTAAAACACTTGAAAGAATCAATGTAAACCTTGGCATGAAATCACAAAGAAAATATTTATTAAATGTAATTTTTTGTAATCCCCCAAGACAAGTCGGCCCAGTGGGTAAAGTTAGGTCGGCTCAGTCAGGGAAACAATCACCATTTGATATGTATAAATAGAGTGTTCGACCTCTCAGTTGGTAATTCACTCAAGCATGTTCGCTCTAGCCAAGAGACGTTCGCTACTGCAGTTAAGAGAATGATTTTTTGGGTTCTCCACTATTGGAGAAGTTTCTCTCTTGTTTTCTTGGGTTTGCGCTACTACTATCTGGATGTACATCGTTCTCTATTGGAAGGTCTGAGCTCGGGGGAGACAAATAGCTTTGTCTATGGTTGGGAGATGATTGTTTTTATCATCATGGTTAAACGAGCTCCACACTCATTTTGTTTATGTGCTTTGCCATTCTTTTAGTGATCCTGGTTATGCTGCTATAAACATTAACAAGGTCGACGATACTTAATCAATTGCAAACACTAATTTAAATGGTGCCCAGCAAGTAGATTTAGTTTCATCATTCAATTTTATTGTAGATTAGGATCGAGCATGTTTTGCAAGAACTTGTATTTTGATGTGCATGTTCAATAAAAACGAGTAGAAGTCTTAAGGAGACTTTTGGTAATTCTTATCCTCAACCAGGAAGGCTCGAAACCAACATCAACACTATTAAAGGTGAGTTTCTTCATTTTCTCTCGTGTAGGGTAAAGTTCATTGGCATTGCCTCGCGTAGACTGCAACTATGGGATCAATGACTCAACATGTCATAAATTTTTCATCTTTCTCTCCTCTATTTTCCCTCATCTCACTTCTTGACTTCCAAATATTTTCTCTATCATTGCCACCTTCTCCAGATAAAGTGCATGAGGAAGTACTCCTCTATCGTCTAGAACGACCAAGTTGATCAGGTAGATCAGATATTTTCTTTAAAAAGATGATATGGTCCCTTTGTGGTATGGTTCGTTTGTGGAACGTACTCCTTTGTGGAGTGTGTCCCATTGATAACCATGATGTCCAGATGATATTGAGATTTCTTTCAGTACGATAATGCTAATGGCCAAGAGGGAGTGTTGGAGTACTAGCTGCGTGGAGCATCACCTCATAGCTCGACCAAAGATAGAATAAGATTAGAATAGAGTGTTCGAAGAATACCTTCCTTCTATTTCATCTTGTTATTATAATGGGACAAGATGTCAATGTATTTGATCATGTAAAACATTTGAAAGAATCAATGTAAACCTTGGGGTGAAATCACAAAGAAAAGATTTATTAAATGTAATTTTTTGTATTCCCCCAAGACAAGTCGGCCCAGTGGGTAAACTGCGCCAAAACAGTGGGCAATTTGCCCAAAACAATCGTCATAAATGCCCAGTCCGGTCAGCCCAATTAGGGAAAGTTAGGTCGGCTCAGTCACGGAAACAATCACCATTTGATGTGTATAAATAGGGTGTTCGACCTCTCATTTGGCCATTCACACAAGCATGTTCGCTCTAGCTAAGAGTGGTTCACTACTACTATCTGGATGTACATCGTTCTCTATTAGAAAGTCTGAGCTCGGGGGAGACAAATAGCTTTCTCTATGGTTGGGAGATAACTGTTCTTATCAACATGGTTAAACGAGCTCCACACTCATTTTATTTATGTGCTTTTCCATTCTTTAAGTGATCCTGGTTATTGCTATAAACATTAACCAGGTCAATGATACTTAATCAATTCTAAACACTAATTTAAATGGTGCCCTTTCTTATTCATTTCTTGCTCTCATTCTTTCTTCTAGTTTTTCTTGATTTTACCCTAAAAAAGAGTGGTGAGTACTTTCTCTCCTTCCTCCTTATGGCGGAATGATGCACCACCCTAATTCTTGTGTGCCATATTGTTAAGACAGCAAGGGGGGACTTCCCATCAACCCTTCCCATTTTATTTTCTATTTTTGGTAGCCTCATTTGGTAACCTAGTCAATGACTGGACTCCTCACGAAGAGAGTTGATGTACAACATCTTCTTCCTTTTACTTCTTCCGTTCTTTCATTTGCCTTAATATGACCCCATATGGCTTCATAAATTTTCTAGATTTTTGCAATCAGTGCCACACATCAACTCTCACATTCGTTATTACAACCCTAGTTAAACTACCGCTTCATTTTTCCTGCCCATGCAATTCCCTGTTTGTTGCATTTCTCTAACATATTCCATCATAATACCATCCATAGAGGAGTAGAATTTGTAACATCTATATTGCAGATATACCAATATTCCCATGCAATTGTACGCTGCAACATTGTGGGCTCCGATATTCTTATAAGTACGAGTATTATTTTTGTACACCTTCTTTCGGTTTAGTCATCTATATGGTAGACCAACTATCATCATTGCATTGTATTATATATCATGATTGAGTCTATTTTAAAAGGGCGAAGATGTTGCACATTAACTCTCTTCTTGAGGAAACCAGTAATTGACTAGGTTACCAAATGAGGCTACCAAGAAGAGAAAATAAAATGGGAAGGGTTGATGGGAAGTTTAGTTGTCCTTCCTTGTAATGCAACTTGTGGCATTCCATGGCCAAGAGGGAGTGTTGGAGTAGTAGTTGCGTGGGGCATCACCTCATAGGTCGACCAAAGATAGAATAAGATTAGAATACAGTGTTCGAAGAATACCTTCCTTGTTGAGAGGGAGTGTTGGAAATAGTGCAACCTCATGAGTTATTCTTATTGTATTTCATCTTGTTATTGTACCTCCTATGGGACAAGATGTCAATATATTTGATCATGTAAAACACTTGAAAAAATCAACGTAAACCTTCCGGTGAAATGACAAAGAAAAAATTTATTAAATGTAAATTTTTTGTATTCTACCCAGACAAGTTGGCCCAGTGGGTAAATTGCCTGAAAACAGTGGTCAATTTGCCCCAAACATTGGGAAGAAATGCCCCAGTCAGGTTGTCCAAGTTACGGAAAGTTAGGTCGGCCCAGACAGGGAAAAAGTCACCATTTGATGTGGATAAATAGAGAGTTCAACCTCTCATTTGGTCATTCACTCAAGCATGTTCTCTCTAACCAAGAGAGGTTCGCTACTACAGTTAAGAGACTGGTTTTTTGGGGTTCTCCACTACCGGAGAAGTTTCTCTCTTGTTTTCCTGGGTTTGCGCTACTACTGTCGTTCTCTATTGGAAGGTCTGAGCTCGGGGGAGACAAATAGCTTTGTCTATCATTGGGAGATGATTGTTCTTATCATCATGGTTAAACGAGCTCCACACTCATTTGTTTATGTGCTTTGCCATTCTTTTAGTGATCCTGGTTATGCTGCTAAAAACATTAACAAGGTAAATGATAATTAATCAATTGTAAACACTAATTAAAATGGTGCCCTTCCATATTCATTTGTTGCTCTTGTTCTTTCTTCTAGATTTTCTTTATTTTACCCTAAAAAAGAGTGGTGAGTACTTTCTATCCTTTCTCCTTATGATGGAATGATGCACCACACTAATTCTTGTGTGCCATATTGTCAGGGCAGCAAGGGGGACTTCCCATCAACCCTTCCCATTTTATTTTCTCTTCTTGTTAGCCTCATTTGGTAACCTAGTCAATGACTAGATTCATCAAAAAGAGAGTTGATGTGAAACATCTTCCTTTTACATCTTCCCTTCTTGAATTTGCCTGACTATGATCTCATATGGCTTCATGAATTTTCTAGATTTTCTCTATCAATGCCACACATCAACTCTCACATTCGTTATTACATCCCTAGTGAAACTACCACTTCATTTTTCTTGCCCATGCAATTCCCTGTTTGTTGCATTTCTATCAGTGATTGCATCACAATTCCATCCACGGTGGAGTAGAATTTGTAACATCTGTGTTGCAAATAAACTAATCTTCTCATGCATTTGTTCGCTGCAACATCGTGGGCTCCTATATTCTAATAAGTATGAGTATTATTTTTATACACCTTTTTTTTTGGATTCGTCATCTATATGGTAGTCCTACTATCATCATTGCATTGTATTCTGTCTCATGATTGAGCATGTTTTAAAAGGACGAAGATGTTGCACATCAACTCTCTTCTTGAGGAATCCCTTAATTGACTAGGTTACCAAGAAGAGAAAATAAAATGGGAAGGGGTGATGGGAATTTTAGTTGCGATTACATGTAATGCAACTTGGGGCATTCCATGTCCAAGAGGGAGTGTTGGAGTAGTAGCGGCGTGGGGCATCACCTCATAGGTCGACCAAAGATAGAATAAAATTAGAATACAGTGTTCGAAGAATACCTTCCTTGTTGAGAGGGAGTGTTGGAAATAATGCAACTTCAGAAGTTATTCTTATTGTATTTCATCTTGTTATTGTACCTCCTATGGGAAAAGATGTCAATGTATTTGATCATGTAAAACACTTGAAATAATCAATGTAAACCTTAGCGTGAAATCAGAAAGAAAAGATTTATTAAATGTAATTTTTTGTATTCCCCCAAAACAAGTTGGCCCAGTGGGTAAACTGCCCCAAAACAGTGGGCAATTTGCCCCAAACTATGGGCAGAAATGCCCCGGTCAGGTCGGCCCAGTTAGGGAAAGTTAGGTCGGCCCAATCAAGGAAAAAGTCACCATTTTATGTGTATAAATAGAGAGTTCAACCTCTCCTTTGGTCATTCACTCAAGCATGTTTGCTCTAGCCAAGAGAAGTTCTCTACTACAGTTAAGAGACTGATTTTTTGGGGTTCTCCACTATTGGAGAAGTTTCTCTCTTGTTTTCTTGGGTTTGCGCTACTACTATCTAGATGTACATCGTTCTCAATTGGAAGGTCTGAGCTCTGGGGAGACAAATAGCTTTGTCTATGGTTGGGCGATGATTGTTCTTATCATCGTGGTTCAATGAGCTCCACACTCATTTTGTTTATGTGCTTTGCCACTCTTTTAGTGATACTGCTTATGCTACTATAAACATTAACAAGGTCAATGATACTTAATCAATTGTAAACACTAATTTAAATGGTGCCCTTTCGTATTCATTTGTTGCTCTTGTTCTTTCTTCTAGCTTTTCTTGATTTTACCCTAAAAAAGAGTGCTGAGTACATTATCTCCTTTCTCCTTATGGTGGAATGATGCACCACACTAATTCATGTGTGCCATATTGTTAAGACAGCAAGGGGTACTTCCTATCAACCCTTCCCATTTGATTTTCTCTTCTTGGTAGCCTCATTTGGTAACCTAGTCAATGACTGGATTCCTCAAGAAGAGAGTTGATGTGCAACATCTTCTTCCTTTCACTTCTTCCCTTCCTGCATTTGCCTTACTATGAACCCATATGGCTTCATGAATTTTCTAGATCTTCGCCATCAGTGCTGCACATCAACTCTCACATTCGTTATTACAGACCTAGTTAAACTACCGCTTCATTTTTCTTGCCCATGCAATTCCATGTTTGTTGCATTTCTCTAAGAGATTGCATCACAATACCATCCACGGTGGAGTAGAATTTGTAACATTTGTGTTGCAAATATACCAATCTTCTCATGCATTTGTTAGCTGCAATATCGTGGGCTCCTGTATTCTAATAAGTACAAGTATTATTTTTGTACACATTTTTTTTGGTTTGGACATCTATATGATAGACCTACTATAATCACTGCATTGTATTCTATATCATGATTGAGCATGTTTTAAAAGGACGAAGATATTGCACATCAACTCTCTTCTTGAAGAATCCAATAATTGACTAGGTTACCAAATGAGGCTACCAAGAAGAGAAAATAAAATGGAAAGGGTTCATGGGGAGTTTAGTTGCCATTACATGTAATGCAACATGGGGCATTCCACGGCCAAGAGGGAGTGTTGGACTAGTAGCTGCGTGGGGCATGACCTCATAGGTCGACCAAAGATAGAATAAGACTAGAATACAGTGTTCGAAGAATACCTTCCTTGTTGAGAGGGAGTGTAGGAAATAGTGCAACTTCAGAAGTTATTCTTATTGTAATTCACCTTGTTATTGTACCTCCTATGGGACAAGATGTCATGTATTTGATCATGTAAAACACTTGAAAGAATCAATGTAAACGTTGGCGTGAAATCAGAAAGAAAATATTTAATAAATGTTATTGTTCTGTTCCCCCAAGACAAGTCGGCCTAGTCGTTAAACCGCCCCAAAACACCGAGCAATTTGCCCCAAAGAATGGGTAGAAATGCCCTAGCAAGGTCGGCCAAGTTAGGGAAAGTTAGGTCGGCCCAGTCAGTGAAAAAGTCACCATTTGATGTGTATAAATAGAGAGTTTGACCTCTCATTTGGTCATTCACTCAAGCATGTACGATCTAGCCAAGAAAGGTTCGCTACTACAGTTACGAGACTCATTTTTTGGGGTTCTCCACTATTGGAGAAGTTTCTCTCTTGTTTTATTGGGTTTGCGCTACTACTATATGGATGTACATCGTTCTTTATTGGACGGTCTGAGCTCGGGGGAGACAAATAGCTTTGTCTATGGTTGGGAGATGATTGTTCTTATCATCATGATTAAAAGAGCTCCACACTCATTTTGTTTATGTGCTTTGCCATTCTTTTGGTGATCCTGGTTATGCTGCTATAAACATTAACAAGGTCAGAGTCGTGGAGCTAGTGCATGTTCTCCAATGGACCGGATTGAGCAGATGCACGAAGATTGATTTGTTGACACTTCTTGACTGACTGAGATTGTGTTGCAATACCTTCCCTATGATATAGAGAGGTTAGAGATAACTATGATGTACAGATGATATCGAGATGTGTTTCAGTATGATAATATTGATGATACCTCCATTGCCAAGAGGGAGTGTTGGAATAGTAGCTGCGTGGAGCATCCCCTCATAGGTCGACCAAAGAAAGAATAAGATTAGAATACAGTGTTCGAAGAATACCTTCCTTGTTGAGAGGGAGTGTTGGAAATAGTGCAACTTCAGAAGTTATTCTTATTGTATTTCATCTTGTTATTGTACCTCCTATGGGACAAGATGTCAATGTATTTGATTATGTAAAACACCTGAAAGAATCAATGTAAAGATTGGGGTGAAATCACAAAGAAAAGATTTATTAATCTCATTGAAAAGAAGATAATCTCAGTTCAAGGGGGGGCGAGTTTCTCGATGAACCTAGAAGACATTGAAGCTTATGAAGACCATGCTATTTCTACAGTAGTCCATATAGCATTGATGATTCATGATGCATGGTTGAAATGGTTGACAAGCCTATGAGATAAATCCTATTCTGCTCATTGACATATAAGCATGAAGCCATAAGCATGAGCATGTGATCAATAGATTGGCATGAGCAGGAGTTTTGTGCTTAGAAGAAAGACCACACACGTATAGCAGAAGTTTACATTACAGGAAGAGTAATATGTATAAAAACCTATAAAAAATTTGAAGATGGCAAGTCATGGAAGATCTAACTCAGTAAATGTTTTTATGAAAGCATTCATTTTGTTTTGGGCATTGTGAAGCCATAAATGGCTCATTGACCCTTTGTCATTAATGTCAAAGGGGGAGAGAGAGATCAGTTGCCATCAATGACAAAGGGGGAGATTGATGAATATGGTTGTCTGTAGTTGTCATTGATGACAACATTAATGACAAAGGTGCAAGATGAAGTAGACAAGGCTAATGACATGGAACACATGACAAGTATGCCAATGATTGGACCACCTAATGAGCCAAATGACCCATTCAGTGGTCATTTGGAGATTTCCCTAATACCCTAGATAATGAGGTGGGCAAAAGGCTTGACTGGGACAAGACAAACAAGACAAGAATGCGTGATGGGCCAAATGACCATTTGGACAAGCAAGAATGACTTAAGGAAAGCAAGCAAGCACTACAATAACATGGCAAAGAAGACAAATGCCAAGCAAGCGTAAGCTTGCAGGCATGTCAATGGCAAATAGATATGCATGATGGAAACCCTTGCGGGCATCATTGGAGATGGATAAACAAGCCCTTGAGGGCATTCGAAGGACCCCATTATGGGCACCTTCACTGAGAACGAACAGATCTATACGGACACCCAAAATGGATCTTCCTGCGAGCATGGTACATGGTGCTACGGGCATGGATTATTGAGACCTGCGGGCACCTTCTCAGCACACCCCGCGGGCACATGCTAAGAAGTCTGTTGCGGGCACATTCCTTGAAGGGTTAAACCTCCAATGCGGGCATGTGCTAATGGGCTCACGCGAGCATCCCAAAGACACCAACGCGGGAACGAAGACCACGATTTATGTGGGAGAGAGATCCAAAACATATTTATATTTTGATGAGAAAACAAGTCGGCCTCCATTGTGTAAGGAAAGAAAATGTTTTATTTAAGTTGAAATAAGTGTTAACATGTCGGCCTTCCTTGGACAAAATGCAAGTATAAATACCAAAAGCAAATCATTGTTTTGTTAAGTGTTGAGATGTGAGATTGTCGTAGAAGCTGGTGTGGAAGAATTCGGGGGTTTTGGAGCAGTCAGAGGACAGCTCGATGAGGAGTAGGAGCAGCATGACCAACATTTAAGCTTTGATTTTATGGGTTATGTAAAAACAGCAAAAGTATGGACAGAATTATAATTAATACATGATGCTGGTAGAGAAGAGAATTTCGTATGAGGTACAGAATGAAGATTTCGGTGGTGAAGCAATAGAGACAATTCGGAGGTTCAGGATAGCTCGGTGGATGCATTGGAGCAGCAAACTCAGTTATAGACTCAACTCTAATTTTCAGGTCTGATTTTTTTTATGGATCAGCATGAACAAGCAGGAAGATTGACAAGGTAGTATCAAGGTGAACAGGTTGAGGACATGAGCAGAGGACTGTAATGAGTGGACAAGTGATGGACAGATCTATGATGATATTATTATGGGCAGAATATTGAATGCTGATACGATTTGATGCTGAACATCTTGATGATGGCTGAAGCTTGATGACAACATGTAGTTGAAAAAGAGACAAGTGCTACAGTTAATGATATAACAGAGTTGATAACTTATGTTGATGATGATGACAGTATGATCGATTGATGTAACTTGTACATGAAATACAAGCAGGGACTTTCTCTGAATTGTACTTGAATACAAGCAGAGTCTTGTATCCCTTTCTTAGTAAAATCTAAGAAAACCTAGGCAGTGTCCTAGATATTGAGTAGGTGCTCTTGATTCAGTTGGTGCTGATTCACCTCACGGTTGTAGCCGGTCCAAAAACAAATACAAAAAGATTACAAAATATATCTTGTGTCTCTTGTCCAATGTGTTGGTGATTATGTGTTTTACATGGTGAATGACTAATGATATAATACATTGATGAATATGTTATAGAAGTAAATGTGTGAATGATAATATAAGATTTTGATTGAAGTTGAATTTTTAAGTAAGTATAGACCCACTGATTCACCCCCCCCCCCTCTCAGTGAGCACTGTGTCTAACAAGGATAACTACCTCTACGACGTGTGGGAACACTTCATCCAAACATGTGGCCAAATCTTACTTGCTTGTATTCCCCCAAGACAAGTCGGCCCACTGGGTAAACTGCCTCAAAACAATGGGCAATTTTCCCCAAACAATGGGAAGAACTGGCCCAATCAAAGAAAAAGTCACCCTATGATGTGTATAAATAGAGAGTTTGACCTCTCATTTGGTCATTCACTCAAGCAAGTTCGCTCTAGCCAAGAGAGGTTCGCTACTGTAGCTAGGAGATTGATTTTTTTGGGGTTCTCCACTACTGGAGAAGTTTCTCTCTTGTTTTCTTGGGTTTACGCTATTACTATCTGGATGTACATCATTCTCTATTGGAAGGTCTCAGCTCGGGGGAGACAGATAGCTTTGTCTATGGTTGGGAGGTGATTGTTCTTATCATCATGGTTAAACGAGCTCCACACTCATTTTGTTTCTGTGCTTTGCCATTCTTTTTGTGATCCTGTTTATGCTGCTATAAACATTAACAAGGTCAAGGTTACGTAATCAATTGTAAACACTAATTTAAATAGAGCCCTTTCGTATTCATTTGTTGCTCTCATTCTTTCTTCTATCTTTTCTTGATTTTACCCTTAAAAAGAGTGGTGAGTACTTTCTCTCCTTTCTCCTTATGGTGGAATGATGCGTCACACTAATTCTTGTGTGCCATATTGTTAGGACAACAAGGGGGACTTCCCATCAACCCTTCCCATTTTATTTTATCTTCTTGGTAGCCTCATTTGGTAACCTAGTCAATGATTGGATTCCTCAAGAAGAGAGTTGATGTGCAACATCTTCTTCCTTTTACTTCTTCCCTTCCTGCATTTTCCTTACTAAGACCTCATCTGGCTTCATGAATTTGCTATATTTTCGCTATCAGTGTCACACATCAACTCTCACATTCGTTATTTCAGCCCTAGTTAAACTACCACTTCATTTTTCTTGCCCATGCAATTGCCTATTTGTTTCCTTTCTCTAAGAGATTACGTCACAATACCATCCACAGTGGAGTAGAATTTCTAACATACGTGTTACAGATATACCAATCCTCTCATGCATTTGTTCGCTGCAACATCGTGGGCTCTTGTATTCTAATAAGTCCGAGTATTATTTTTGTACACCTTTTTTTTGGTTTAGTCATCTATATATGGTAGACATACTATCATCATTGCATTGTATTCTATATCAAGATTGAGCATGTTTTGTAGGAAGTTTAGTTGCCATTACATGTAATGCAACTTGGGGCATTACATGTAAGGGAATAGAGTATAGATTAAACTACATTAACCACCTTTGCAACGAGCAACGCATTATAGACTCCAGCCATGGTGTCGATGTTGCAACATATTTTTCCTTTTGTCTCTTGCCTTCCTACACTTGTACTACTCTCGCTTCATCTCACTTCATGCCTTTACTGGATTTGCCCTATCATCGCCACATATCACCTCTTGCATTGGTTATTTTTGCCCTAGTTTATCAACCTCTAACTTTTTTCATCCTCGCATTTGCCTATATGTTGTGTTTCTCCAGGAAACGATATCACCTTTGTCCGATCTTATAGGCTGCAGCTATCTACTCGATGTTAAAACGTGTCCTAGCATTTGCCTCTTACCTGTTTCTATTTTCCCTACTATCGCGTTATCTCACTTCATGACATTGTCAATAAAAGCTGAAAGCAAGGATGATGAGTGGTTGGATTGAAGATTGATGCAGATCGGTTCGAGACCAGAGACTCTGAGGTTCTCAAGTGCTCTCTCCCTTAGAGCACTTGTCCCAGCTAGAGCCATATGTTATCACACCATAGTAGCTGGGCTACTATTCTTGCTGAGCAGATATCTACACTTTCCAGAGCTTTGTTTTATCAGAGATCAGTTATGATGAGCAGCATTATCTGAGATCACTTACAGATTAGAGCAGTTTATGTCAGACATTGAGTAGACCTTGTGCCAAGGCTGAGCCTTGAGAGCTTAGAATTGATGACTGATGCGACCTTTTGTTCCATACAGTTTCAGTTCAGTGCCAGGATGTTATTATTGCAGCAGTGTTTCAGCTATTTATGGATGATGATGATTATTTATATGATATGATGTGACCTATGGACTTGTGATTATTTTCATGGATTATTATCTTGTTGTTTTAGTCATATTTATAGCATTGAATTGGTATATGATTCATGATGTGACAGTACTATCTAAATAAATGATATGAAATATCTTGGTCGCTCTAAATAATAATTTGGATGTATCACTTGCACTCTAAGGTTTTCTGACAATACTCGTTGCTTTCAGTACCCTCCTGTGAGCATGGACATGGTCTTTCACAACATTTTTGTTTGCTAGCCTATGCACCACATTCACTTGACACCATCCATCCATGACCGTCCTTGTTTTGGCTTTCACCTTGACTTGCCTTCTTGACTGCTTGATATGGAGGACTTCCCCATTTCTACCTCTGTGTTGGACCGCATCCATGTTTGTTTTGTGTCTCGGCTCTGAGTTGGTGACAGAACTTGCCTTTGGTAAGTTGGATCGTATTCCTAAATCATTCTGGTCGATGTACCGATGTTTGGCACTGTGCAGAACTCCCTCTAGTCACATGAGTTTTTGTTGTCTAAAACTGAAAGCACATGTACTACTTATATTGGAAATCTATTATGAAATCCTGTGAACTTAAAATTCTAGAATGTGTTTTTCAACAAACGTGAATAAAGGCTAAAGCAATGAACTGCTAAAATACCCCTCGAAGGGTATAAAAAGGTCCCAAAAGCAATGGTTAGACAAATGCTATATCCAAATATCGTTGACCTTATAAATGTAAATATGCCCCGGATGCAAGCTGCGATTAGTTGTGCTTCTTAGCGCATGTGAAATCCCAGAGGGGTCATATAGGCCAAAAAGGCCATGGAAATGAAATGAATGATCCTAATGAAGCTGGATCAATTTGATGTAGACATAATGCCTAAGTTGAATAAACACTCTCTAAACAACTTACCCATTTGTGAGGCACTGCCCTTCCCTTTGTTATTTGTCCAGCACAGAGTGTAGCTACCCCTTTCCCCGTCCAAAGTGTCACTTAGAAAAGTTGGTCAAGTCATCCCCTTTTGTCCAGCCTTCTTCTTAGCCTTCACCCTTTGCTATCAGTTAGGCCATGTCAATTGAATGAGTATGTCTTTGAAGCTTGTGTTCAAGTGAATTCTAAATAACAATGATGAACTATATATATGTTTTAACTGCCATGGAATGACGTTTATACTTTAAGTTAAGCTGTGAATATGATTAAAGGAACATGTATGGTCTTATGTTATAATCTAGTCTTTGGTTGTATTTTGACCTAGTCAAACATAGTTTGACCATGGTCATTCTTGGGATCTATGATGAGATGGACCAGTTGAGCTTTAGGATGATGATATATGGTCCCACATGCACCTATTTGATGATTCCATATGTTGGATATATGCTATAGATGATGATTGATGCAGATGGTCATTTTGATATTATTTCCAGATCATCATATTTTACACTGTCCGGGTATGGTGGACCTTACAGTTGACCCCACAGGTCAACCCATGGTGTATGAGTACTCATCTCTAGTGGATTTGGGTCTTCGGGATCCATTGAGACACTTATATTTTAGTTTCGGGCACTCCTGGGCACGATAGCAGCAGTTATCCACCTGTTGAAAGTTTTGGCATACTGATCTTGCCTGTCCAACAGGGGCATTGGAGGCCATTCGTTGCCTAGGGCGCTACAGAGGAAGGGGGTGGTCCAGCCACTTGTTTTTACCATTATACCCCCCTTCCGGATAGCCTGGTTCACTCAATTTGACCGCGCAGGCACTCTGGATAGCAGTTTGGGCCATTCTCGAGGTTTTCAAGAGGATTAAAAAATGGAATAAAAGGGTCATTGAGGAATCCGATTTGGGAAATTGAGGCAATGTTTTGGCACTTGGTTTTCTTTGAGCTCATCCATGGTGAACCCCCCATCTTCTAGATCGGTTGGCATCAGTCAGTGGGGTCCACAGTGGTTACAGAAGGTCTTTTACTGCATGTCTCTCTTAGATTTTGGAGACAAGATTTGATCATTTGTATATTTGACATGTCATAGACTCATTATTTTATATTATTGTGCCATGGGGACATGCTAGTGAAGGGAATTAATACCTCCTAGCCCCACCATGTGCTCCTGGGGACTTGTCTTGATCTTATGTTGTGGCACATGTGTTTCTAGCCACTTTTCATGTATGACGTCACCCTCATTGAGTCTCTTTTAGCTATGACGTCATCATTTAGTGAGTGATCCATGTGATATTATGTATTGGCTCATCTTAGCCGTTGATTAGATTGTTATATCTTTTGATCTCAACCACTAGTTTTAAAAAGTGGTTTTGTGGTTTAGCGTTTTGGTCTTTATTATCCTATAAAAGGAGGAGACCCCCCTATTGTAAAAGCACCTTTGGGATCTGGAAAACTTGGAATGAAAATATTATTTTGGAGATCTACTTCTTGGCTTTGATTGGGATGCTCTTGTATATGATTATGCTTCTCTTCTTTTAGACATCTTTGCTTGTAACAGGTGAAATCGACTTCTACAGAGGGAGGCCGAATTTCTTTGGAGCTAGAGTGCGACTTGTTTGATGGGAAGATTGTAGGGGTTGCTCACATACCCCATGGGCAAGACGTCTTCATCTTGAGGGAGTTTTTCAATTGTGCTTTGTCCATTGATTGCTTATTTGACATGACATGCTTAGATCTCATTGATTTGTGGATCAAATCTAACATCTTGTAGTTTGATCTACAGGTTGCATGGGACATCTCTCCTCCTAGGGCTTCGACAATTTGGGTTGAAGACACTTGGATCAAGCTAGGAATTGTAACTAAGGGCAAGAATCATCCATATGATAAGAGGCCGCAAGATTTTGAGGTAAGAGCTACAAGGTACGTATCTATTTCACTTGTTGTCCATCCTATTGATCACACAAACCATTAAAATCAAAACCCTCATTTTTTTACTTTTTCCTAGATCTACTTGGATCTAGCTTGGCTTTGGGGATAATATTTAAAACCCACCTCTATAGAATCCATGGCAATTCGGATCCATAGTTTGGTGGTGATTGGACTCCATTTGACCCACTTCCCAAGGCACCTAGCCCTCCTTGAGGCAATTCGCACTCCTTGAGGAAGGCTAGTTGGGCTAGTTCCTTGACATGGGTAGGTGAGATCCACCTTGATAACCTACCCCTAGTGCTCCACCTCTTTGGATTTTTCCTTGTGGGCCACATTCCTCATTTTGAGGGTTGAGCCCCACTTGGGTCATTGGGTGATGCATTTTAAATCTTAGATCTATGGAGATCTAGCAAAAATTTGGACTTAGTAATCAAAACCCACCTTGATATGTATCTTAACTACCCCGATCTACAATTTGGTGGAATTTGGACTCCATTTGCCCCCTCAAATTAAGGCACTAGTCTCCCTTGGGTAAATCGCACTCCTTGGGCTAGTTGTCTTTTGGAAGATCCCATATGTGGGTGTTGCTACTTGCATCTTAGATCCATAGATCTACATTATTGCATGCCTTACTACCATTCAACCCCTAACTTGACCTTGTGGGCCCCATTTGAACCATTTTCCACTTTTTAAGGAGTGGGCCCCACTTGTGTGATTTTCATGGAACTAGATCCTAAGTCACCGCATTCGGCGATTTTCCGCCATGAAAATCGAAATTCGACGATTTTTTAATGCACCCGAACTGAATCGTTTAAATTCGTCGATTTTTAAAACGAATCCATTTTTTTTTGCTGAATCTGAAGGTGAATTAAATCGCCATAAAATCGATGTGAATTTAAAACAATCGAAAAAAAACTGTTTAGAATCGAGTTTTCCCCCTTTTCAGGGCCCGCGGGGAATCCCTACTCCTACCTCCGCGCGCAAAACTCCTCTCTCCATTTATTGTTGCAGAAACTCATCACTACTTGTTTCGGCTTTGATTCGCCTCACTGCTCGTTCAACTTCTAGCCCATCATTCTTCTGATTTTAGTTGTTGTTGAGAGAGGGCTGACTCGCAGAGTTCACACTCCCAAGGGTCGAGTCGCGAATGTTGCAACTTTGCAATTGCAGACTCCCGACAACTCTTCACGGCTCTGCGACTTAATCCGTGACTCTAGTGAGTGTTAACCTTAGTCGTGGACGGTGGACCGTGACTGCATTATGTTACATGTTAGTTTTAGTATTTTGTTATTACTTAGTTGGGACTCTTGTAATTCATTTTTTTAATACTATGTTATTGGTTAATTAAGATGTTGAAATTTAGTTGAAATTTTTTTAATTAATATATGTAATTTTTAATATTTTTAAGTTTTGGGTGTGTTATTTGTTTTAATATCGTGTTATTAGCTAGTTCTTAGTTTTAATATTGTGTTACTATTTAGTTGATATTCTTTTATTTTATTTCTTGTTTTAATATTATGTTAGTAGTTAGTCTTTAGTTTTAATATTATGTTATTACTTAGTTAAGATTCTTTAGTTGCTAGTTGTCACGACTTGAGGGTGGACCGTGACTTGTGTTCTCGTTCTAGTCTCTAGACTTCTAGTTTCTTTTTGGGATGCTATTTTGTTAAGTAGTGACTATCATAAATATTGATAGCATTTTAATATTATGTTTTATCACTTTATGAACATGTTTTTAAATTTCAATCAAGATGTAGACTCTAATGTTTTCAAAAGATATGTTTAATCGTTCTTGCTGCCATATTTTTATTTCTATGGTGCAATGGCTATCATGTACATACTTCATTCAATGTTGATGTGTTCATTATATCTATGATTCTATAACTATCATGTTCATTTTTTATGTGTTTGACGTGTTTAGTGTTCATAGTTTAATGAGCATAATGAAATTTATTGAAAATTTTCATATACTTTTTAATTTCCATATTTTATAGTCATTCGAACTTAATGCCGAATTTTATGCCGATTTTTATCGCCAAAATTTCAAGTGTCGATTTTTTTCCGAATTTCAAGGTCGTTGAATTCGAACATGAACTCGAACCAGGTGACTTAGACTAGATCTATTCAATTGAGCTTCATAAGTCGCCCTAGTCATTCATTGGTTGAAACACTTGTCACCCCCTAAGCCTCTTCAACCATACTTAAACTCTTGGGTCCACTTAATCTAATTCACTCATTGGTTTCCATAACTCAACTTACACATTTCTCTAGGAACCTTTGGGTTAGCTAATCTTCATTCGATTGGCTAGGGTCTCCCCCTTGATCTTGATTAGTCTTGATCTAAAGTGAAGAGTGCCTCGGTTATCATGACACCCAGCTTGCATTGGGAACCGTGGCATCTCTTGGGTCACCTCTTTAGTTGTCCATCTCCTCTACCATCCCGGATGGGATACCTTTAGGGACAACTACAAGTTGTGTGATAACACAAGTATCTGTAAACTAAAATCTAATCAGGACAAAGTAATACAAAGTCTTTCTTTCCATCCAGTAAAAATGTGCATTGAATGAAGACAATGCAAAAACCAATCTGTCCTTGAACCACAACAATCTAGATCCAACAATGCTTGCATGTATCACCATTCTCAACAAGGAAGTTACTTCAAAGATAGTGCATTTGATCCTTCATTCTCTCATCCACAGGTCTTTGAGCCATCAAACGTACACAATCTACCTAGTATCTCGAATGACAACAAATATTGTCCAATGTTCCATGGGGACACGTCCCACAAGGTCGAGGGCATGCTTTCCACACCCCTCGAGACAAGGGGTCTTCTAGTGGATGGCATATCAAGAATAACAAGAGGAACGAAACCAATCTCCCTCTTAGTTGGATGGATATCGTAAGGAGGAGAGCTTTAGTGACCACCCTAGAGGCCTCCTAGTTGATAGAACTTTACACTGGGTGGCATTGTCTCTAGCAAGAGATTCCACAATTCAATGAGGGATGCTGACCCTAATGAAGCTGTCTTTGTCTTTATTCTCAAGGAACATGAGACAAAGATGTCTATTATCTCTAACCAAATATAATTACAAATACAAAAGAGAGTCAATTCAATACTAGGCCTCGAAATAGGAGAAAATCATATTGCAAAAGTTATATACAACAATAAAAAAAAGTAAGAAAGTATAATATTTTATTTTTAAAAAAAGCTACTTACATTAAGAAAGAACAAGGAGAATATAATGTGCAAACGAGTGTGCCTACTTGCCTACCTAAAGGCCAAAACGAAGGCCTTCAAATCAAAGCATGCCTCGATAAAACATCCACATGCATCTGTCACAAACAGGGTTCAACGATGATGCTTGTGTACATTGAGGCAAGAGATGCCATTCAGCGTGTAGATTTAGAGATGCATATCTAGAGGTTCATTAGAAGTAATTGGAGAAGCATATTCTTCAATAGGATCCACTCATAAGTGGCCATGCTAGGTGATGACAATTCCTTTCGACCTCAAGAAGTTTCGCAATTGTATGTTATTAGTGGTAGTGTTCTCTCTTGTTTCTTTTAAAGAGGTTAACGTCATAATTCAGAAAAATATAGACTTTAAAAGACATGTATATCATTTTTATTTTGAAAGCCGCCATCCATCATCTGTAGTCACTACCACTTCTTGAAAAATTAAATCACATGTGCCTATGTACATTGAATGCCATCTTGGTTAGAATAGTGTGATCTAAAGCATTGTCTACAAACGATATAAATTTTCTACCTAGAAGTAATATATTATCATGTCTTGTAAACATTAAGCAAGATAAAAGAAATCATTATGAATCACATAATTGAGCTTTAAATCAGTCCATAACAATTAAATGTGTATAACTTTACCCTTCCTCCAATAAAACAAAAGAAAATAAAAAGTCTAGAAAAAACACAAAGGAAATGACAAAACAAGAATGATAGAAATTGTCATGTCATCTTTTCATATCTACTTTAGTCAAATGATTACCTTTTGCTCCTTCAATCAAAAACAGTTTAAACATATTTTGCTAAGAATTCGTTTAAGCTCCTCCACATGCGAAGGATGATAAATTGGTGTTGGAAGTCTAATGTGTCCAAAATGACCTGCAAAACAGTTTCAACTTCTAGAAATAGTAAATCACGCTGCATTTAGAGTTAAGGTTTTCTGCCAATTAATATAATCATTAACATATTGTTATTGAATGATCAAATGATTGAGAATTTTGCAACCATACAACATAGTACATACCATCACATTCATCAGGCTTCTCAGTTCCACATGTTTCACATTTACCAGACTTAACCGGGAGTCCCAGTCGAGCATTCACAAGCTGAGTTGGATGTTGAATAGAAGACATTCGGTAGACTGACACCTTACTCTGCAAATACCAAAATAAAAGTGGGACTTAAATATGTGCAGTGAGTAAAGATTGGTTAAGGTACAAAATTCCAGAATAATGTTGCAAAGCCACATTTATTAACTATAATTACATATATATAACAATTTCTCATAAATTACACACTATGCTTGATCAATTCACTTAAATTTCCCCATAAATTTTCTTCTTGTAAATATCTAACAACCATTATAGAAAGTGAAAGCGCTAGCCGAGTGGATACGTTTCTTATAACAACCTGTCACTTGCAAACATACATACGTTCTTCATGACAATCACAAACAAAAAAGAGGAGCACCACTTGGATATTTAACAAGCTTTTTCACCTAAAACATCAACAATCTTTATAAGAAAAGATTGAAAACAACCAAGATTGTTTTCTTGAGTAAACCATGCAAAGAGCAGCAACAACAGCAATCATCTTTGGCAGTGGCCACCCCACAAGATCTTAAAAGAATGAACTTTAGCAAATTATATAAAAAGCTTACATTAACAAATCATTTGAGTTATGTAAGGGGGTTGCATGGCATGGGGAAAATTACAATTCCATTCCTGTATTCATTTGACCACTTTCAATAAAGATGAAGACCTAAAATGCACTGGGTTCACTATCCTTTTGATAACAAGCATGGGATGAATTGGTTATTTAGATTGTTTTTTCACTAGGTATATATATATAAATAAAAGAATCTCTATTTTTACAAGTTACCACGCTGCATGAAATTAAATGTTTCCTGGGAAGTTATACCTAAAGAGAGCAGACTTTCAAGTAACAGACCTAGGGATAAACTGACCATACAGGTTTGAAACCATTCCCAGGGTGATTTAGCATATGAACGGAACTCTAAAATATGTTTAACGGTATTTTGTGACAGGCGGGGCACTTGGACTATGAAACTCCTATCAATTTCAGGGTTGGTCCAAGAGGAAGGCTACCCAGAATAAAGTACCGATCCTTTTTAGGCTCAATAAAAGATTTACACACTAAATGGAGCGGAACCAACCACGTAGATTGCTTAGATCCAAGTCTCCAGAGCTTGTTTAACTTAGCTAGCATCTAGCCTAGGTCTAACACCAAGCCACCAATAATCAAGTATATGGTTCCAAATTCTAATTAGACATCCCTGACAAACAGAGCTATGGGAAGGTGGTAAGAGAATCAAATAAATAACCAATCTAAGGACACTCGCATACAGGTTCCTGCAGGATCTTTGCATGTACGATAGAAAATGAGAAATACAGATTAATTGGCCCAAGTAAACCTCAATCAGGTTTGAATCGATATTTCCCAGTACGATAGTCATAATAAGGCTAGGTTCTAAAGATTAATTGCCCAGCAAGCAAGGCCATGTGACTTTTATGGTTTCCAATCTTTATATTCAGGTTCTGGAGTTGAAGTGTGACCCGCTCTTTCCATAATAAGAGGAGGTCCACTTGTCCCTAATATGTATTATTTGAGCTTTCTTCGGTGGATCATACTCTGGCTCTATACCACCAACCAGTGGCCAAGAGAGAACTAACACCCCAAGGATAAGGGTAGGTGCTCTCAAGTATGAGGGGGACTATGGCATTAATGAAATGCCCGCTGGAACAAATGGTATTGCAACCTGGATCCTTAAAGCGGCCTGATCCATATAGCCAGAGAATCCAAAGAGTGCACAACAGAGGATATTCCCGTAGCGAAGAGAACTTTAACTTTCCCAGGCATAGTTAGGAAATTTTCGAAGTTAGCCTACCCTTATCTCGACCCCATTTCTACGCTAAGGAGTTAGGCATTAAGGAAATTGGAGACCAACAGGTTAAGCTCCACAAGCCGCCTATTTAACAGTCTTTTTTACAAACCTACCTAGGGGGTTTCAGTAAATATTTTGTTGCTAAGATACCCATATGAGCTATCCTTCTATAGGAACCACATCTACGGGATTATAAAAAAATAACAAATCACGAAGCATACCAACCCAAGCTCTACTTCCCTTACATTAGCTACGATAATTATACCAAGGAGGCCCATTATTCCACTTTAGGAGGCAATCCGCGATTCCGCACATCTTATATAGAATATATATTATAAGATTTTAAATAGATAAGATAATTGATATGTAGCTTATGATGGCTGCCTTGAAGAAGTCACAGTGGAAATGCACATTCCTTTGGAAGGAATCAAAGAACAAAATGCCAAAAGATCTAGGTTGAGGTTTGAAACAGAAGGGAGGGGTAGATCTCCAATGGGACCTCCAGGCACTTGCTCATCCATTTTTGCACCAAGTCCATCTATCACCTCTCCTTTCTTCCTTCCTCGTTCTACCTTAGGATCTCAACCAACCTTGGACAGCTTTAATGAAAGGAAAAGGAAGGAGGCAGATATGGTAGTTAGGAGGTTCTGGTACCATGACAACTTCCCATTCAACATTGCAAGGTCTCCTTTTTATGAACCCATGGTAGATGTTATTGCTAGCGCTAGCCCTGGATACAAAGGCCCCTCTTATAGTGCACTTAGGGGGAAATATCTAAATGAGGAATTGCAATTTGTCAAGGCAGAGTTCGAGAGCATTAAAAGCTCATGGGAGTTTACAAGTTGCACAATCTTGCCAAATGGGTGGACTAATCAGAGGACTAGAAGAATCATAAATTTTCTTGTGGCTTGCCCTAAAGGAACAATGTCCCTGAAATCTGTTGATGCATCTTCACATGTGAAAGATGCAAATCTGATATTTACATTGTTAGCAAGGGTTGTGGAAGAAGTGGGGGCCAAACATGTTGTCCAAGTAATCACAGACAACGCTGCAAATTATGTGGTAGCAGGCACATTGCTTTGTGCAAAATACCTTACTATTTTTTGGACCCCTTGTGCTGCCCACTGTATAGATTTGATTTTGGAGGACATCAAGAAGTTGGTGTGGGTGCAAGATTTGGTTCATGAGTGCAAACAAATAACCAAGTACATTTATAACCATGATTGGGTGTTGAGCCTTATGAGAGAGTACACAGAAGGCTATGTAGCATGGTTACCCGTACCCGAGGGTAGGGTATGCGTACCCGTACCAGGTACTTGGGTACACGTAAGGTAGGTCTCCTGTCTTACCCTTTCGTACCCCATATTAGCTCCACATACCCAAGATGCCATTATAAAAAAAGGGGTATGGTGCGGCGTACCCCGTGTTTGGCTACTCTGGGGGTACGGCCAACTCAGCAAAATGCAAATCCATTGGGGAAAATATAATGACCCACAACAAAATCTGAACTAAATTTTTGCTAACTGCGTATGGAGTCTAGTTCAGGGCTTATGTCAAGCACTTTACAACACTGTTCAAATTCCACTGAACATTGTCCAAATCCGGTAGGCCAATTTTGCATTGATTTACAAGGAATGTTTTTATGGTTTTTTGTTCACCACTCATGGAACATAATTTAACTACCAAATGTGCACATAAAAAATATACATATGTATTTAATACTAATAAATACACTCACATCAACCCAGTAATACATTTGCAACTTTTTATTCCCTGTAATAGTAGTACAAATAGGTGTTTAAAATCGGATTTCAAGTGTACCCTCAAATTACAATATGACTGTTTGTTACAACTACCTAATATAGTGATTTATCAAATTTTATGTAACTTCCAGTCTTCCACTTGATATCTACTATGAGTATATGATTTTTCAAATTTTCAATGTGAATGTTCCTTATCCAATTAATCATTGAATTTAGAATTATGAATCATGATTCATAATTTATGAAGAAATCTAAAATATGCATGTATAATGTGACTATGACATGTTTTATTTTTATAATATATATATATAAAGACCCGTCCCCGTCCCCGTACCCAAGTTTCTTGGCAACTTAGACAGAAGGTGAGTTCAGTCGTCCTACTATCACACAGTTTGCAACAAACTTTCTCTCCCTCCAAAGCCTTCTTAATGAGTACCAAGCATTGCGACAAATGGTTACTAGTAGCAGGGAATGGATACATTATAAGGACAACACAAAACCAGATGCAATGGCTATGAGTTTGTCTATCCGTAGAGATAGTTTATGGGAGGAAGTCACTGAGATTGTCACCATGACAAAACCACTTGTGAAAGTGTTGAGGATCATATATGGTGACAAACAACTACTTAACCCCAGTTAGGTTGCCCTTCTTTTCTCATTCTGGTGTCGGTTCAGCTTTTGGCTGAGAACTAATTGAATTACCATCATCAACTAAAAGCCTATAATTACTATAAACTATAACTCCCTTTTGTCCTTCCCTCCCATTCTCTCTCCAAGGTTTCTTGATTTTATCCTAAAATTTAGTTCCCAACCACCCTTCGGTTCTCTTCACTCTTCTAGGTGGATTCCATCTTTGCTTTACTCGAAAAGGACTGGCTCCATCTAGTTGGTGTTTGGTGTAGGGAGCAACTCGTGATGACTTCTTGCTAAATTAGACTGGTCATTTCCCCCTTCTTCCTTCACCTTTCTCTAGGAAATATTGTTCCTTTTCGCAACTTGAAGCGTTATCCATGGGGTCGATCACTCAACAACTCACACCTCCGGCCTCTTTCCTTTTGTAGATTTTCCCAATCATCTCCACCTCCTACCTCTTTCCTTCGCTAGTTCCACCCTATTGTCTCTGCTTTTTAATGGTCTCCTTCCTCACATTTGTTTGCTTGCTATCATTCACTAGCAAGGACATTAGCATCCTTGACATGCATCAAGGATATCCCACATTAAAGACTTGTGTAGTTGGATAAGTACATGTATTCCTTTCACATTTCATTTATTTTGTTTTTTAATCATTCATATCGTAGATCTTGGTGTTATTATTGCATTATGCGAGGATCCCGATCAGGTGTAGGTGAGACAATGGTTCTGCATTGTCTATGGTTGGGAGGTGATCGATCATCACCATGGTTAAACGAGCTCCATAATCACCATGTTACCTATGCAATGGTTATGCTCATGTGATCCAGTAACTTTTATGGTTCAATTTTGAAAAGAACTGTAAAAGCCCTAAAAACTCAACATGGTTTCAGGGTTGGTGATCGGACTAGGGCCCGACTCGTGATGACTTCTTAATAGATTAGACTGGCCATTTTCCCCCTTCCTTTACTTTTCTCTAGGAAATATTGTTCCTTTCCGCATCCCATAGACGTTATCTATCGGGTCGATCACTCAACAACTCCTACCTCTGGCCTCTTTCCTTTGGTAGATTTTCCCAATCATCTCCACCTCTTGGTTGTCTCCTTCGCTAGTTCCACCCTATTTTCTCTGCTTTTTCAGTATCTGCTTCCTCACATTTGTTCGGTGGCTATCTTTCATTAGCGAGGACATTACCATCCTTGACATGCATCAAGGATATCCCACATTATCGTCTTGTGTAGTTGGAAAAGTACATGTATTCCTTTCAAATCTCATTTATTTTGTTTTTCAAGCATTTATATCGTAGATGGAGATCTGACTATTGCATAACGTCGAGGATCCAGATCAGTTGTATTTTGCAGGAAGGTGTAGCAGCATGTACAGATTCGTTTGATAGTTGTAAAAGTCTCAAAGAGGCTTGTGGTGGCTCTCATATTTGGAAATGCACATTAACACATTTTTTGGTGTGTTCTTTACCTTTCACCGATTTGTCATACTTAACATTTAGATAAGTTAGATGAGGAAAGGTTCTTGATAGTTTGACCTGAGTTACATTCCCTTGCTATTACAAGTTTCTTGTTAATTGTAGTTGTTGGTATGAACTAATTGAATTTCGATAATATTCTACCCCAGTTTAGTTAAACAACTCGTTTACCCTAGTTAGGTTTCCCTTCTTTTCTTAATATGTTGTTAATTCTACTTGCCTCCTAGAACTAAGTGAATTATCCTAGTAAATCTAGGGCCCTAGGACAATTACTCAACTGTAAAACCCAATAAATATGACTTCATTTTGTCATCTTTTTGTCCAACCATTCCCCATAGCCAGGTTTCCCTCTTTTCTTAATCTATTGTTAATTCTACTTGCGGCTTAGAATTAATTGAATTACGCTAGTAAATCAAGGGCCCTAGGTCACTTAATCGACTGTAAAACCCAATAAATATACCTTCTTTCTTTTTGTCCTCTCCTCTTCTAATCGCTTTGCCTCCTAAGGTTTCTTGATGTTTTCCAACAATTTAGTTCGCAACCACCCCTCGGTTCTCTTCTATCTTCTTCGTGGACTCCATCTTTGGCGGCCCCGAAAATGACTAGTTCCCTCTAGGTTGATGTCTCGAGTAGGAACCCAACTCGAGAGGACTTCTTACTAGATCAGACTGGTCATTTCCCCCCTTCATACCTTTCTGTTCTCTAGACAATTTTGTTCCTTGTCGAATCCCATAGACTGCAGCTATGGGGTCATTCATTGAACAACTCCTGCCTCTTTCCTTCACTAGATTTTCCCAAACATTTCCACATCTCTCCTCTTTCCTTCCCTTGTTCACCATATTGTCTCCACTCTTTCAATCTTTGCGTCCTTGATAGGTTGAGTTAAATTAGCTTACCTCTCTATTGTAAATTTTTCTTATTAGTTGTAGTCACTCGTTGCCAAGAACCGACTAAATTTCTGTAATGTTCTAGAGCGCTTGTTTCGATTGAACAGCTTCTTAACTCTAGTTAGGTTACCTTTCTTTTCTCAATTTGGTGTTAATTCAACTTGCGGCTGAGAAATAGGTGAATTATGTTGAAGATTGTGTAGCTGCGGAAGATATTATTATAGTACTAGCTGGGAGCACCTACTCTTTGTCAATGTGGACATAGTAGGGTGACATCGTCAATTGGATTGGAGAGTCCTCACACAATTAGGCACTACCTGAGCATGACTTGGATACCTGGCAAGGGATTAGCTAACCCTTGGTGTGTAGGCAGTACCAAGTATTATAGGGACGCCTATATTGTAGCTCTGGGTCAGTAGGACCAATTAGGTGTGGGGTGATATGCTGCACATGCATGTGTGTGATTGTAATGATGGAGATACCTTTCATATGTCTTAGAGTGAGTCCAAGTCAAGTCGTCATGTATTAGAGTAGCACTTGTCATTGGATCATATGTGTTGAGTAGCCACATGAGTTGTGGGACTCTTGGATATGTTGAGTGGACCCCTGTTGATGGTAGTCACCCCTTGAGGTTGTGTTGGTGGCCTTGTTGGTGGTCCATATGCCATGTGTCATGTTCCTAGAGGAGACGTTGTGATGAAGGAACCCTAGCCTACGTGTGACCCTCCCTTGTTGTTTGTATGCACTTGAGTGAACATTAGTTAACTCAAGTGCATGTCGGCCTAGGTTTAGAATCATGACTTGCTCCTCTTAACATCTATATACAAGGAGATTTATTCTCATTGCTTCGACGCACTTCTTTGGTATCTTGTATCTTGCTCTGGGGATTCGGTATCTTGTATCTTGCTCTGGGGATTCGCTATCTTGATCTTCTTGTCTGCAAGGTTTTCTAAACTTGAGGTCTCTTCCTCTAGATATCCCTATGCAAGTGGATTATCTTGTTAGGGCATATGATCGTTCTCTATCTTGGAGCGTTTGTGTCAAGATGCTATGACGTAATGATGTTGGAATCTATTACATGATGAAAGGTGCAAGCTCGGGGGAGACAATGGTTCTGCATTGTCTATGGTTGGGAGGTGACAGATAATCACCGTGGTTAAACGAGCTCCATAATCACTATGTTACCTGTGCAATCGTTATCTTCATGTGGTCTAGTAGCATTTATGGTTTAGTTTTGAAAAGAACTCAAAGTGCCCTAAAAACTCAACAAATTACCATAATCAATTGTAAAAGAATAATTACCATAACTCCCATTTGTCCTTTCTTCCCTTTCTCTCTGCTAAGGTTTCTGGTGCCACAAAAGCATTCCTTCCTTAAGAAAGAAGTTGGGGTATAAAAAAGGTTGGGTGAGGCATTATCTATAGTCTATAGGTGGTTGGTAAAGAAGGTAGGTTGGAAAAACTTAAGTAAAGGGAAGGGTAAAGGTGAATAGCGATAGTGTCTACCCACTGAGCATTCCTGGCTGAATCAATGGGCTGGTAAGGGATAAATAAATTCCTTCATCAACAACTGTAAGGTATCCAGGATAGCCAGGTATGTAAGTAAATAGCTTTCTTAAATTAAAGATATTAGAAAATACATATATAGAAGCAACTAACAAGACTATGTGGATAATAAGACTGTACTAATTTATGGTGATACGTGTGACGTAGTAAGGGAAGGGTAAGGTTGATCCATCCAGTCCTGATAGCTCATAAGAGAAGTTATATTGCACTACTAAGATTCATGAAGCAATTGGTATAAAGAGAGTGCTAGTTCTTGGGTAAATAGGTTGTGTGGAACAAAGGTAGGGTCTTGTTGAGTGCCCCCCGTACAAAGGTGTTCCTAGCTGAATCAATGGATTGGGCATCCATCACTCAATCTCCTAGATTGAAGGGAATAGCGAGTAAAGTATCTGGTGGATAGAATGCTCGTAAGTAAAGGGTAAATATATGTCGTACATCCTAAGATTAATAAAGCAAGTATGATAAAAGCATCTCCTAGCAATATTTGGTTGGGCATATTCTAGCAATGGTGACTGGGCATCAATCCATGAATCTCCTAGCAAGGATAGTGAGTGTACCTACAGTTAATGAGGTAAGTGTTTGGTGGGGCAACTAAAAAAGGGTAGTAGGATTCTGGTTGGTAAGAGGCACTAACAAGATAAGTAGGGATATCCCTCCTAGCAATGGTGTCTGGTTGGGGGTTATTCCTATCAATGCTGACTGTGCATCCATCCATCAATTAATATCCTAGCAATGTGGGTTGTCTGGGCATATATCCTATCAATGGTGACTCAGCATCCATTCTCATATCTTGGCAATGCTCGTTGTGGAGAATAAATCAAGCAGTTCCGACGATGCCACACCACCTTGCGTTGGTTCATCCCGTCCTAAGAAGAGAAGGGTAAGTGCACGTTGCCCTATATATCAATGTGTAATCGAGCCACCCACCCTGTGGAACAAAGGAAGGAGTCTCACAGGGCATGGGAATAGAGGCGTTTGGTAGTGCAGGAATAGCTCCATAGATGAATACAGGGCTGGGGCTCCGCTTTGGTGCCAACTATTCGTTATGGGTCGAACAGAGCAAGCTTGCTCAGGACACGTTACTATGAGAACAATTTTATTAAAAAAGAAAAAACACATAGTTAGACCAAAATAATAAGGTCCTGGCGACCAAAACAATATTTACAATTCTTTTGGTTGTACTTAGGTGTGTAGTAGCATGTGGGTCCATTTGCTATCACTATATTTGTGCGCTCCCTTCCCCGTCATCTGTTGGGAAAGATTGAGAAACGTAAAAATAACTAAAAAGGGCCAACCGTAGGTTGGAAGGAGATAGGCTCGTCATTTACAAAGTGTTCGATCGGGAAGCCTTGTAATTGGCTTAACAGGGTAGCGTTCTCTCTCTTTTGCTTTATTTCGATGAGTGACTTACATAACCCGCCCAAACACTGATGAAGTAAGAGCCTGGACTTACTTAGCGTGTTACGGGGGGGAGTTTCCACCTCTAGTACATTTCCAATAAATCCTCCAAAACCATATATGTATCTACGTATACGTACAGCTTATAAAGTTCATAATAAAAGACTAAATATAATAATGGCAATTAACTCGGGAAGTGAACTGCTGCAAGATTTTAAACAACATTTGTTGCCTCCGCAATACCCTTTACGCTCGCTGCTATATATTATGGCTCTGGGACTGGAATTGGAATGAGGCACTCTCGAACCGAAAGAGATGGAATTGGACAAGGTTATAGCTATCAAACCGGTTCTGCATCTAGTGAATCTGTTTATGCCACTAATGTTTGTTCTTAGTAAACAGGATCCGGGAATGTATTTGGATACATAGATTGACTCTGCCATGCATCCCTTCTAGGGAGAGAACCAACAAAGATATATCCATATTTATATTGATACCCAGTAGCGGGCGATGGATTCAAATATAGATCCCATGTCAGTTGATTGAGTGAAAGCATCCAAGCCATCAGCATATAAAGCACCCGAGTAAACAGTCAAGGCATTAGTATAGGCAATCGCAGAGATAGAGTCAGAGCAAGTATTACTGGCGAGTTTTAGTTCGAGAGCTTATTGCAGAGCCCACTACACTACTCGAGATGTAGTTTCGGTTCAAGAGTAAGCATCCGTCCAATAACCCGTTGAAGGAACACCAGTTTCTTAAGCTAGGGACGTTGCTGTCGGGATTGAGTACTAAAGCTTACAGCTCGTAGACTTTACTTGAGAGTGATAAACAGAAACTATCCCTACGGAGACAATCCTGCCCGCCTCAGAGCTTTGGAGGTCCAAAATCCATCCCAACCACACCTTATAAATACCAAAATAGATTACATAGCCCTCCTATAAATTAGTGGGGCAGAGGTGAAAGGGCAATGAATCAATAGAGGCCTTTCTTTGTGTTCTGGGAGCGGAAGATATTTAAACCCCAACTAAGTTTGTCCGTCCAAAACAACCAAGCAGATCGGAGGCAGAGGTAGAGACTTCGATAACAACACAGATAGCATAGGGGTTTCATTTCCTGAAAGGGGTACATCTGCAAGTTATTCTTATATAGTAAACGCAAAAGCGTTTGACTATAAGATATAAACAGAAGCAGGGACAAGAGTTCAGCTGAGGTTATGGGTGGGAATAATAGAATGTAGGCATAGCAAGGAACCATTACCTTTTACTGGACGGACACAGCTCATCAGGGAAGGACCGAGCGAAGGGCTAATGATGGGTTACACACAGTGCACACTATACGACACGGCATTGTTTTCGAGGAGTGGAACCACGAGCCTGTGCCAAATCGATATCAAGATTGATATAAGGACACGCTACCAGTAAATAGAGATCGAGATCTGGATTGAGTAATGAATGGATGCCACGGGCTTATCTCCTGTTACTGGCACTAGTCCAGGTAAACAAGGTAAACTGGTGAAACTGTTACTTAATCATCTAAATCAACTGGCTCCGGTTATCAATCTCTAACTGGCTCTACATATGCGTCTGGATCTGCTACTGGTCCTGGTTCTTCAACTTGCTCTGAAACGACAACTGACACTTGGTCAACTTGATCAAGGTAAACAACTTGATCTGAAAGGGATGACACAGACTCTCAAAAAGGAAGGGATGCCACTAGCTATCAAATTGAATCTGCCACTTTGACTAAACTACTAATGCTCGCTCGGATACTGCTCTATAAGCTACTGGTGATGGGTTAAAAATTGCTTTCAAAAAAACTTAATATAATAATTGCAACTACATCTTCCTTTATTATTAAGGACCATTAAGGGCCAGATGAAAGCCAACAGCCCCTAACAACCTTGAACGATTATGAAATAGGTGACCCTGCTGGTTCAAATGTTGTTGGTTCTTCAACATAGGATCAAAGTGTTAAGCCTTTCATTGATCGATGGGAGGGAAAAGGATTAGATCAAGTAACAAGCTACTGCTTGGTAAGAGTACACTATCTCCTGGGTGGGAGGGGGCTGCTTGCTAGCTATGGGTAAAGGTGGGACCGGTCTATAACGAGTTGATACCCACTATGTATCCTACCCATAACCCAAAAGACTTTGGACCATACAACGACACAGGGGATACCATATGAAGTGATGGGATCTGATGCCGCGGCTAAGACCTAGTTTGAACCGCGAGGACTTTTGGTAAAGGATTGCGTGCTAGACTTGGGCCAACATTGTGGACGGAATGACTTCATGGCTTTGTCTTCATACTGAGGGCTTCATTGCGAAGTTCCCATACTTCATTCATAGCTCATAGCTTGGACCAATCTATCCAATGGGTAGACCTTGATTGGATAATAGGAGGGATAAGCACAGATATAAGTTGAACCCTTTATATTTCGTTTCAACTAGAAAAAAGAAACCTGTTTAGGTAGTTGTTATCACACACATAGTAGCTAGGCTACCATGTGAGCAGAGCAGATATCTGCACTTTTCAGATCTTTGCCTTTACACTTTTTCAGTGGGATCAGCTATGGTGAGCTCATTATTTATGATCACTCAGACATCAGAGCATCTTTGTATCAGACATTCAGTAGACCTTATGCCAAGGCTGATCCTTGAGACCTCAGATTTGATGACTGATATGGCCTTTTATTCCATACAGTTGCAGTGCAGTTTTCAGTGTTTCAGATACAGTGTTCTTAGTGGTTACAGTTGGTTCATATTGCAGTTGTTGATTGATGACCCAGTATATATATGTTGTGCATTGATGTTATTACCTTGTTGTTTAGGTCATTTTGACAGCGTTGACTTGGTATGAAGTAATTATGATCTGGCAGTGTATTAAAATTGAAATAATTTGGTTATGGATTATATGTATCGGTTGTATTGCTGACATTTGGAAACTCTTGTTTATACTTGTTGGTCTTTACCTTCATATGAATGTGAACATGATCACTTAGTGTCTGTCTGACCTACTAGCTTAGGCACCATTTTCATTTGTCTCCATCCATCCATTTGTCATTTCCCCATATGTTGATCTTCACCCTTACTTACACCTTGACTTGTGATATGGAGGACCTTTCCCGCTTCTGCCTCTATGTTGGACTTGGATCCATGTTTATTTTGTGTCTCGGCTCTGAGTTGGCAACAAAACTTGCCCTTGGTGAGTTGGATTTTATGCTTTTATCATTCTAGTCAGTTGTCCCGATGTGTGGTTTATATTTGCGGAAGTCCCCCTAGTTGCTTGAGTTGTGTTGGCTAAAACCTGAAGCAAAATTGTACTACATGTGGAAATTATTGTTATATCTTGTACATCCCAATGAAAAGGGCTATGAAATTGAAGTGAAATTCAAAGGCTATATAAATGCACCCCGGATGTAAGCTGCTATTAGTTGTGCTTATAAGCACATGTGAAATCCCAGAGGGGTCATATTAGGCCTAAAAAATCAATGGATAAATGTATGCTAAATCTAAAGATTGTTGACCATGAAATGTAATCAAATGAAAGGTCCTAAAAGGCAGTGGCTAAATGTATGCTATATCTAAAGACTGTTGACCTTATGTGAAACTATTCCTCATTGAACCTGCAAGTTATGATATGAGATGGAGCAAGGGACAACTAATTCTAAGTGTCCCCTAGAACCTCAAGTTACGGTTAGCCTAGCTCTTAGATCATGGCGGTTCTAGTAGTAGACAATTTCTGTCAAGGTTGAATAAGCACTTCTCTAAACAACTCATCCATTTGTGAGACACTACCATTCCTTGTGTACTCCTTGTCCAACACATGCTTAAGTGTATAACACCATGTCCCTCATCCAAAGTATCACAGTGTCAAGTCAGTCAAGCCATCCCTCTCAACCTAGACTTGTGTTTTTAGCCTTCACCCTTTGCTAGCAATTTGATCATGTTTACAAACAAGTATATTCTTGAGATTCTTCTTGAAGGTAAATTATTTAACTAACCTATAACCATTTACCCCAGTGAAATGATGCTTTTCACTCTAGAGTCTTCCTATGAAAATGATTTAGAGAGCATGTCTTAACTACTTGCACTTGCAGCAGCATGGCTTCCTAGCCAGGGTCATATTTTGATCAGTTTGACCGGTCACACATAGTTTGACCAATGTCAACCTTGGGATCCATGATGAGATTGACCACTTTATGTATAATGTTGATCTATGGTCTTCTATATACCTTTTTGATGATTCCATATGATGGGCACAAGCTTCAGATGATGGTTGATGCAGTTTCTCATGATTATTGTTATTTCTAGATCATCATATTTTTATACTGTTCGGGTATGGTGGACCCTACAGATGATCCTACAGGTTATCATGAGGTGTATGAGTACCCATCCCTAGTGGATTTGAGTCTTCTGGATTCATTGAGACACTTATCTATCATTTTCAGGCACTCCCAGGCATGTTATGAGCAACTTTCCACCAGTTGACCAGTTTGGCCATGTTGATGTGGCTTGTCCAGCTTGATCAGTGGAGGCCAGTCGTTGCCTAGGGCGCTACAAGGGAAGGGGGTGGTCCAGCCACTTGTTATTACCATATTACCCCCCTTTCGGACATGATGACACAGTCAGATGACAGCGCAGGCACCAAATAATCAGGTATGGGCAATTTTAGGGTTTTTCAGGAGGATAAAAAATGGAATAAAAAGGTCATAAAGGAATTCAATTTGGGCAATTGAGGCAAGGTTTTGGCATGAGGTCTGCTTTGAGGTCATCTATGGTGTATCCCGCTCCTTCCAGATCAGTTTGCAGCAATCAGTGGGATCCACACAGTCAGCATGATGTCTTTTGATGTATTTCTCTCTCAGATTTGGGGGAACAAGATTTGATCATTTGTGTACTTGGACATAGTTGATGCTTTCTCTTTCATCTTTTCATCAATTTCATCATTCTTTTGATAGGCTTGTTTCTCATTGATCTTGCTTTGCAGGAGGAGGGCGAATTGGTCATCTTAGGAGGAGGACGATTTCACTTGGGCTCTTGGATCTCACTCTTGAATATACACACAAGGGTAAGGTTATCAATTTGCAAAGTGGAAAAAAGCTTTTGAGGTATGTTCTACAAGGTATGTATCTAGATCCATCCATCTTTTCTCCATTGGTCACATAAACCCTAAAATCAAAACCCTCATTTTTCTTTTTTTCAGATCTACTTGGATCTAGCAATTATTGGGGCTTAATAATTAAAACCCACCTCTAAAATCAACACAACATCTCCGATCTATAATTTGGTGGACATCCGACTCCATTTGCCCCTTGAACTAAGGCACTAGGCATCTTTTGAGGAAGTCACACTAGTTGGGTGAGTGGTCTTTTGCTAGATCCGGTTCATGTGTATTGCTTGTTTCATCTCTCATCCATAGATCCATGCTATAGCATACCCCCTAATGCCATTTCATCTTGATCTTGACCTTGTGGGCCCAATTTGGACCATTTTCCACTTTTTAAGGGTGGGCCCCACTTGGGTATCTTTCCTTGGCATTAGATCTATCTAGATCTACTATCCCTAATCCATGAGTGACCCTATCCTACACTTGGTTGAATATTTGTCCTTGTCTTAAGCCTCTTCAACCAAGCTCTAACCATCTTGGGTCCACTTATCATCATAGATCTAGATCTATCCCTCTTGATCTCTCCATACTTAACCTTTCACATTTCCCTAGGAGGTCTTGAGTTGGTTCGCTAGCCTTCATTGGCTAAGCTAGGGTCTCCCCCTTGGTTTTGCTTAGGCTTGATCTAAAGTGAAGAGTGCCTCGGTTGACGTGACACCCATCTTGCATTGGGAACCGTGGCATCTCTTGAGTCACCTCTTTAGTTGTCTACACCTCTACCGTCCTGGATAGGATACCTTTAGAGACAACTACAAGTTGTGTGATAACAATAGCTTACAAGTAAAAACCCATAGACCCGAACGCAGGTTGCACTTAAAGCAGAATTGCCTATTTATTAGCTCGTTTCTACAAATGACCTCCTCATCGCTTCTACATCTCTGACCTTTTGTTTTAGGGGCTACCATTCCGTCGTACTATTCCAATACGAAACATAAAGGGATCACCGGTTATCTCACCTGGTTAATCATCACTGCAATTCTATCATTTTCCATTATGTTCCCTAGGCCTATGTAAACGACGGGAAGGGCCACGTAAATTCGGGACACAAGTATGATAAGCGGGGAAGGAAGTGAGCACGCCTTCTTCTCCATGCAAGTACTATAACAGATCTTTTATTTCCCATTTGTTGCCCAGAATCGTACTAAGCCTTATTTCGAAACAAGTTAAAAGGGTATTTACATTATTAATACGGACCTCACTAATGAAGGTCTGGGTCTCGTTCTGTACCTACATATGGATCTCTATCTAGCCATTTTTATTCGTTGATATTTTGAATAACATTTTTTTTAGGTTAGGTCCAGGGAGCAATGTAATCGGAGTGGAACTAAATAGAACGGATAGGTTATTATATCTGATAGGTGTAACAGGCAGTAGCTTAGTCTTTGGAGTATTTTTTTATAGGATTAAAGCATGTTTTCCCTTGAAATGCATAGGTTTTATACGCATAGAGAAGAGACGTGGGTTTCATGCCCTTTTTGCATGAAACTTGATTTTGATTATAGTGGTTGAGTGGAAATCTATTTGATAGTGGCTGAGTGGAAAAACTCTGCATTTGTTCAAGGTTCGTTGGGGTTTGCAGTCCTTACAGAGGTTAGTTTCCATAGAACCAGATACTATTTAGTGATTCAGTGAACTTTATGTTTTTGTCATTCAAAATTGAGTTTCTGAACTTCTATATCTCCTTCAAAGCACATTCATAATACATACAGGAATGTTTTCCATGCTCTGTAACTAACTATACAAAAACGTTGCGTTGTTGATCTGTTTTCTGTCTATATTGAGAACATTTGTGATTCCATTCATAGTCTATATCTTTGCTGCCACTAACAATTTGTTTCACAAAGAACCCAATTTTGGTGCCTTGTGTATGTGTGTATAATGGAGATTGAGTATTAAGGTCCGAGAATCAAATGGTATTGTCACTAGAACTACTGGCCAGATGACATCAATCAAGGTTGAATGCTATTGAAGAAATCACTGCTATATGACACGGCATCCATAGGTTAACAATTTGACCACAAAATCCAAATATTATAAATCCTGCTTGGTTTGTGGGTCTGCACTCAATGCATTTTTATATCATGTAGATTCCATTCTGGTCAGTACACATTGCAAGACATATTCGTCAAGTTTTGATACCAACTAACTTCTAGTTGGTAAAAGCTCTTATGAACTTAACATTTCTTGAGCATAATCATATTCATTTCCAGATAAGTTGGTGAACGGAGTCAAAATATAATAGGGGTTGTGCAGTTTGAATTTATAAAAAGAATGCGTTGTAAGAGTTGACAATTGTTTTCTGAAAGCCTTGTAACTATTTTACATTATTGATGGAAGTCAGAACCTTCATTGGATATGTGTGAGAGGTTGATAATTATCTAAGGGATCCTGCAATTTCACTAAGCATGGTATCTTCGCATGTCAGGTTTTTAGTGACATTGATCAAGGGTCCATCTCATCAAAGCTTCTCTTTACAGAGTAATCCCTAATACTATGTAGACATTGGTGTGAAGCATGTATGTATAAGCTACTGCTAATACGCCATAAATACACCTACTTCTAAGTAAAATTTGCATCTGGAAATTCTTTGCATTCTTATAAATGGTTTGCAAAGAATTTCCAGATGCAAATTTTACTTAGAATTTAGGTTTTACAAGAATTGTCATCACTTGAAATACAAGCCAATTGTTGCAGGAATCTGGGGAGTTGTCATCACTTGCATACAAGCCAGTTCTCCTACAACAATAAGGCCCAACTGAGCATTCAGGAATCCCTTTTCACTGGATATAAGTCAAAGAGACAATGAGAAGTAGTACAATTAATCCAATAATAATCAGACTTAGAGACTAGACAACCATTCATCCAAAATACATAAATGAAACTTTCCACCTGGCTCAACAATGTTTCTGACTTATTAACTGCTTAAAACTTCAATTAGCATCATACATCGATGGTCATATTATGAGAAACACTAATTTGTAAAAGCATGTGATAGGGTAAAGTTCTTACTATAATTAAATATCTATGACATTTCTTAAGGCTTTTGTAAGATACTAAAGAGAATAAACCCTAACATATTATATGAAGGATACGATAAGATAATATAGTTCTACAAATGTCCACAAGTGACCAAAATAGGTCATTGAGACTACATAATGCAACAACCACAATGATGATCTAGAAGTGCATAGGAAACTCCCAAGGGGAAAGATCAATAAATATGAAATGAGACAAAGAGGTAGTGAGCAGAACGGGGTAAAACCTAACAAAAACCAAGGATGAGTACATCATTGTGCAAAAGGATAAAAGAGGAAAGCCACTACTTTACACCACACTAATATCATGAGCAAAATGGTTAGAATCATTCTGCTATATACATGCATCAGACTTCAAGGAGCCAGTAGCCTACCTTAATTTATGAAAATATCCCAAAAATCATAAGAGATAATCATGTATTAACACTAGATCCATCTTAGAAACTCATAGAGCTATCTTTAAATTAACATTTGTTCCACCTAAGATACCAATAAGTAAAATTTTCATTAATGGACCCAATCTAAGTTGTCCATTGACCTATACAAAATAAACTTGATTTTTTGTTTCTTGTCTTTCTGTGATCTTAGTGTAATCTCCACTGTTGTTACATGGTTGATAGGGTCCATATCCTATAAAGAAGTTTTGAAACCTGAATGGGACTATCTTATTGTTATTTATCTCAATGCAAATCGTATTAAACCTAGAGGAAGATATTGTTGACTTCATCTTTGAGCAGATTAAAAAACACAAGTTTTTAACTAGATAGACAATATGAAAGTTAGCCAATTTCTCCGATTAAGGACATCATTCTGAAAGAAGGCTAAACAGTTTCAAGTTCTCATACATAATACAGATTTTCCTAAAGAATGGTCGTATCACAAAGAAATTATGTTTACTAGTAAAGTCATATTCTCCAACTGAGGTGTTGAACCATGCTCTAATCAAGGTCCTCGGATTCCAAAGAGGATTTTATTCTTGCTACTGGAGGGAGCATTGGAGGAGATAGAAATGGATAGTTTGGTTAAAAGATTCATGGCTGACATTGAAAAAGGATGTTTGAGAATCGAGATAGTCTATGGTTATAAATATACACTTGTGACCCTTAGGATCTAATTTCTTCCATTTCTCATCAGAAACATGATCCCATGCAAGAAAACCAAAAGTCTTAAAATGAGCAATAAAAAACTTAATCCCACTCCATACTTTTGTAGAGCACGGTATACCACAACTTGTGGAGGACTATGACTGAGAATATAGCAAGCACATGGAACTGCTTATACCCAAAAATTTGCTCCATTTTTCTTCCATGCATCATAGACTGCTATTTCCATCAAGGTCATGTTGTTACACTCAACTACACCATTTTGCTATGGATTGCAAAGCATTGTATGTTTACACAATATCCCTTGTTGTTGACAAAATGCCTTGACTAATGAAATGAAGATTTCCATCCATTACTCTTTCATTTATCATGTTAATTTGCTTCATGGGGATTTATTTAAACTTGGAACTGTTTTAAGTACTTAATAAGTTTGATGTCCATAATTAGTAGCCATGGTAATGAGTTCATCAACAACCCCCCCAAACTAAAAATACATTTTCCCTGAGTTATATGTCAAGAAAAATTAGATTATGGTGCCCACGGTTCAAAAGATCATTTATATATACAAAATCTCCTCAATCCCCTTGTTATTTGTCTTCTTGATCACTCTTAAAAATATAAATGAAATCTCTCTCAAGTATTTTAAGTTTTTTTAGTTGATAATGATGTTATCTCCTTAAAACCCATCCTAGGCACTCCAAAAGGATATTTGATTCATTGAGGATACCCCTCAGTCCAATAGTTGGATCAAAGGTCTAAAGCAATGGAGGAGTAATCCTCCACTGATGCCCTAACATTGTTCCTGTGCAAGTAGGTACAACACAGGGAAATGGAAAATTGGTTCCATTACAGGGGAGTGAGTTATCCTTGGGAATTTAACAAAGATGTAGCCACTCCATTAAGGAATCGATCCATATTCCTGTTACTGCTAATTCTCCGCTACTTGTGTTGAGCAAGTAGGGGTTCTTGAGGAAAAAATATCTCACCTGGTGAATCCACGTTGATCCTGGGTTATTGCAAAATCCATGAATTATATATGTTATTGCTTTTTTACAGAACCATTTTTAGGGAAAATTTACATAATATTTGAGATTTCATATATTTGTGCCATGTTTTTAGGTTGGAATACATACTTTTAAGAGTTAAAAATGAGTGTTCATGTTTTTTTCCTGAACATGAAAATAAAGAGACAAAAAAATGTGTCTTCAACAACTGTTATAGAGGCTTTATTTCAATCTTTCCCTAAAAGTTAGTGCAAATGTTTGATTATGTGTTGTAGGTGTCGGTTGTAGAGGGTGGATTTACAACTATAGAGTCTAGTCTTTAGTTATTAGCTCAGAAACCGGATTCGCTCTAACCCCTCCCCGTGTCCCGAATCGGTCGAATCGGACACGATTCGATATGAATTCGTGTCCGATTCGACTTTCCTTCGAATCCGGATTCGGGACATGATTTTAAATCGAATCGGACACGAATTTAAAGCATGTCCCGACTGTCGGACACGAATCGGAAAAACAGAACATGTTATGCATGGAAGAAAGGCGTTCGGGTTTGTTTAAAAACAGAATTTTGCCTTTGTTTTTGTCATTTGCAAGGAAGCATTTGGTTGAGAGTGAGTTGTATGTGCAGGTGAAGGAGATTTGAAGGAGATTTGAAGGCTATCCATTGTTTCCAAGCGATTCCAAGTGCATTCCGGTGGATTTGTGGAGAGGATTGCAAGCTCAACCATCACACAACAAAAGGAATGTCTCAATCAGCTAGGGCAGGAGGAAGGGGGCAAAGGAGAGGGAGAAATGCACCATCTAGGTCTTCCCCTCCTATTCCACCAAGCACAAGCGGTTCTCCTCCTCTGTCAAGTGCTCCATCGGCTGCTAGTGGAGCTCATTCTATGGCTCCACTTAACCCTGTTTTAGCAAGACAACAAGCCCAAGAAAAAAAATACCCTTTGTGGAAGTATGTGACAAGGAAAGATGGACCCGGGGAAAAGCTTGGTGGGGGAGGCAATGTGTCTTGGAGATTCAATTTTCGCAAGCATGAGTTCAAGAGCACATATTTTCGGGTTAAGGGCCATTTGTTGGCCCTTCCTTCTTGTGGGATTTCTTCATGCAAAGCGGTGACTGTTCACCAAAGGAGGGATATGACAAGAGAGGATCATGTTGGCTTAGGGAAGGTGGCAGCAGCAAGCAAGAAAAAAGAGGATGATCCTCTTCCATTTTTGAGGAAGTCCTCTAGCACCAAGCCTCCATTTCCACCTAGCGTTCATGGGCGTGGGCGTGGGGATACTTATCAAACAAGAAAGAGGCAATCTACAGGTGGTCCAATGGATAGGATTTTCCAAAAAGAGGCACGAGAAGAGGTAGACCTTACTATTGCATTTTTCTTCTACCTCAACTTCATCTCATTCAATGTTGCACGGTCACCATTGTATTTTGAGACGGTTAAAACTATCTTGGAACGAGCTCCAAATGGTTATGTGCCTCCTGGTTCAGAGAAGCTTAGAACCACATTGTTGGTAAAGCAAAGAAGGAGGTAGATAAAATTCTTGAGCCAATTAGATCAACATGGCCCTCATCCGGTGTGAGTGTGAGTATTGTTTCTGATGGATGGACGGATCCCGCATGCCATCCACTCATCAATTTCATGGTATCTTCCCAAAATGGACCGTTGTTCTTGAAAGCGGTGGATTCTCTTGGGAATACAAGGATGCACAATTTATGGGTGATTTATTCATCAAAACCATTGAAGAAGTAGGTGTTGATTCGTGTGTACAAATCATCACGGACAATGCACCTGTTTGCAAGGCTGCTGGCATGATTGTGGAAGCTAAATATCCACAGGTATGTTCATTTTGGACACCTTTCATTCCTAATTTGCTCATTGTTTGAATTTGGTCATTGCAATGTTAGTGTTGTAGAGTCATTGATACATGCTTTTATTGCTCTTACAGGTTTTTTGGACCCCTTGCATTGTCCATTCCTTGAATTTAGCACTGAAAGCGATTGCTTCGGATGTGGCATGGATTGACAACCTTATTGAGGATGCACGCCATATCCGTAACTTTGTACAAAACCACACAAATGCCCTCACCATTTACAAACAGTACACACAGCTTTCATTGCTGAAGATTGCAGATACTCGGTTTGCTTCCTCATTCATCATGCTCAAGAGGTTGAGGGAGGTCAAAACCGCTCTTGGGTCCATGGTGATTTCAGAGTTTTGGGATTTTTGGAGAAAGACGGATCAGGCTGCTTCACAAAAGGTGAAGGACATGGTGTTAAATGATGGTTGGTGGGACACGGTGGATCTTACTATTAAGATCATGGAGCCAATCATTTCTTTGTTGCGGTTTGCAGACATGGACCAGCCCATCCTGGTAGAGGTTTATGAGGGGTGGGATTCCATGATTGATTCCATGACGTCCATTGTCATGGAGAATGAGTGTCCCGAGTATGGGACATCGGCAGAGAACTTATGGACCATTATTCGGGATATTCTTATCTCCAGGTGGGATAAGAATTGCACACCTTTGCATTGCTTGGCCCACTCCTTGAACCCCAAGTTCTACACTCAAGAGTGGCTCACTGGTGGATCGGGGGCCTCACACAGAGTCCCTCCTCACATGGATGCAAAGATTGCAAATGGGAGGAAGATAGCACTTAGACAGCTATTTCAGGATAGAGACATGCTTGAGGAGGTGAAGGATGGCTTTGTAGATTTTTCCACTGGCACTGGGAGATTTGAAGGCTATGATGTGCTTAGAGATAGGGAGGGTAAGAAACCCTATGCTTGGTGGGCAACTCATGGGGCAACATCCCCTATTCTACAGAAGTTAGCCTTCAGGATCATCTCTCAAGTTACATCATCCTCTTGTTGTGAGAGGAATTGGAGCACATATGGGAACTTGTACAGTGTGAAGAAGAGCAGGCTTGAGCAGTCCAGGGCAGAGTCGATGGTGTATGTGCACTCCAACCTTCGTCTTATTTACAGGAAGAGGGAGGAGTGGGTGAAGGGAAAGACAAAGATGTGGGATGTCTTTCCTGATGATATGGGTTTGGACAACAGTATTGAGTTGGCATTAGAAAACATGGATCTTAATGATCCAGTGCTAGAGCCGGTCACTTTTGATGATAGTGATCGTATAGAGGGGTCATCCTCCACAGCAGCAGATTCAGATCGTCAGATGGGTAGAGAGGAGGAGGAGGGGGAGGAGGATGAGGATGAGGATCAGGGCAGTGGCAGTGATGAGTATGTTGATTCAGGCACGGAGGAGGACTATTGACATATGGGATTCTCCCATCTTGATCCACCCCTTTTTGTATTTACTATTAGTCTATTTGGCATTTGCCAGTGCCTAGTGGCATTCCGACATATATGTATACATTTTGATTTTGATGACTTAATGAGAAATATGGTTCTGACATGCATCTATGTGTCTGATGTCTCATTGTGATTTGTGAATGACAAATGTGAAATGTGTTGTGATTTGTGAATCGTGATTTGTGATAACAATGTGTAATCATAATCATTAAGGTGTTTTTATTCTAATTTCTATTGAATATTTGTAAATGTTCTAGTTTCTAAATATTTTTGGATCTATATGTCTATATTTTTAAATTTTAATATATTTTTAAAAAATATATATATGTTTATAAAACGTGTCCTACGTGTCCTGATTCCGGGGGTCACCGTGTCCGTGTCGGACTCTCGTATTTTCGTGTCCTACGTGTCTCGTATCCCCGTGTCAAGTGACTTAGGTTATTAGAGTCTGACTTTGCATGGAAGTCCACTTCGCTTTTGATTGTGTTCTAAAATGCAAATTCATGTTACATAAGGATGCTTTGCAAACCCACAAACTATGTTTAAAAACCATTCTAAAATGTGCAAGAACTATTTTTCCCTAGCAGTTGTTACAGAGGTCTGATTCAATGTTGCATATGTAGAACAAGTACATATCTGCAAGTGGTGATCATTTCCATGAAAGGGGAAGTGGTGGTTAATCCTATGCCTTTTGATCTCAAAAACCGAATTCGCTCTAACCCCTCCCCGTGTCCCGAATCGGTCGAATCGAACACGATTCGATATGAATTCGTGTCCGATTCAACTTTCCTTCGAATCCGGATTCGGGACACGGTTTTAAATCGAATCGGACACGAATTTAAAGCGTGTCCCGACTGTCGGACACGAATCGGAAAAACAGAACACGTTATGCACGGAAAAAAGGCGTTCGGGTTTGTTTAAAAACAGAATTTTGCCTTTCATTTTGTCATTTGTAAGGAAGCATTTGGTTGAGAGTGAGTTGTATGTGCAGGTGAAGGAGATTTGAAGGAGATTTGAAGGCTATCCATTGTTTCCAAGCGATTCCAAGTGCATTCCGGTGGATTTGTGTAGAGGATTGCAAGCTCAACCATCACACAACAAAAGGAATGTCTCAATCAGCTAGGGCAGGAGGTAGAGGGCAAAGGAGAGGGAGAAATGCACCATCTAGGGCCTCCCCTCCTATTCCACCAAGCACAAGCGGTTCTCCTCCTCTGTCAAGTGCTCCATCGGCTGCTAGTGGAGCTCATTCTATGGCTCCACTTAACCCTGTTTTAGCAAGACAACAAGCCTAAGAAAAAAAATACCCTTTGTGGAAGTATGTGACAAGGAAAGATGGACCCGGGGCAAAGCTTGGTGGGGGAGGCAATGTGTCTTGGAGATTCAATTTTCGCAAGCATGAGTTCAAGAGCACATATTTCCGGGTTAAGGGCCATTTGTTGGCCCTTCCTTCTTGTGGGATTTCTTCATGCAAAGCGGTGACTGTTCACCAAAGGATGGATATGACAAGAGAGGATCATGTTGGCTTAGGGAAGGTGGCAGCAGCAAGCAAGAAAAAAGAGGATGATCCTCTTCCATTTTTGAGGAAGTCCTCTAGCACCAAGCCTCCATTTCCACCTAGCGTTCATGGGCGTGGGCGTGGGGATACTTATCAAACAAGAAAGAGGCAATCTACAGGTGGTCCAATGGATAGGATTTTCCAAAAAGAGGCACGAGAAGAGGTAGACCTTACTATTGCATTTTTCTTCTACCTCAACTTCATCTCATTCAATGTTGCACGGTCACCATTGTATTTTGAGATGGTTAAAACTATCTTGGAACGAGCTCCAAATGGTTATGTGCCTCCTGGTTCAGAGAAGCTTAGAACCAAATTGTTGGTTAAAGCAAAGAAGGAGGTAGATAAAATTATTGAGCCAATTAGATCAACATGGCCCTCATCCGGTGTGAGTATTGTTTCTGATGGATGGACGGATCCCGCACGCCATCCACTCATCAATTTCATGGTATCTTCCCAAAATGGACCGTTGTTCTTGAAAGCGGTGGATGCTCTTGGGAATACAAGGATGCACAATTTATGGGTGATTTATTCATCAAAACCATTGAAGAAGTAGGTGTTGAGTCGTGTGTACAAATCATCATGGACAATGCACCTGTTTGCAAGGCTGCTGGCATGATTGTGGAAGCTAAATATCCACAGGTATGTTCATTTTGGACACCTTTCATTTCTAATTTGCTCATTGTTTGAATTTGGTCATTGCAATGTTAGTGTTGTAGAGTCATTGATACATGCTTTTATTGCTCTTACAGGTTTTTTGGACACCTTGCATTGTCCATTCCTTGAATTTAGCACTGAAAGCCATTGCTTCGGATGTGGCATGGATTGACAACCTTATTGAGGATGCACGCCATATCCGTAACTTTGTACAAAACCACACAAATACCCTCACCATCTACAAATAGTACACATAGCTTTCATTGCTGAAGATTGCAGATACTCGGTTTGCTTCCTCATTCATCATGCTCAAGAGGTTGAGGGAGGTCAAAACCGCTCTTGGGTCCATGGTGATTTCAGAGTTTTGGGCTTTTTGGAGAAAGACGGATCAGGATGCTTCACAAAAGGTGAAGGACATGGTGTTAAATGATGGTTGGTGGGACACGGTGGATCTTACTATTAAGATCATGGAGCCAATCATTTCTTTGTTGCGGTTTGCAGACACGAACCAGCCCATCCTAGCAGAGGTTTATGAGGGGTGGGATTCCATGATTGAGTCCATGACGTCCATTGTCATGGGGAATGAGTGTCCCGAGTATGGGACATCGGCAGAGAACTTATGGACCATTATTCGGGATATTCTTATCTCCAGGTGGGATAAGAATTGCACACCTTTGCATTGCTTGGCCCACTCCTTGAACCCCAAGTTCTACACTCAGGAGTGGCTCACTGGTGGATCGGGGGCCTCACACAGAGTCCCTCCTCACATGGATGCATAGATTGCAAATGGGAGGAAGATAGCACTTAGACAGCTATTTCAGGATAGAGACATGCTTGAGGAGGTGGAGGATGGCTTTGTAGATTTTTCCACTGGCACTGGGAGATTTGGAGGCTATGATGTGCTTAGAGATAAGTAGGGTAAGAAACCCTATGCTTGGTGGGAAACTCATGGGGCAACATCCCCTATTCTACAGAAGTTAGCCTTCAGGGTCATCTCTCAAGTTACATCATCCTCTTGTTGTGAAAGGAATTGGAGCACATATGGGAACTTGTACAGTGTGAGGAAGAGCAGGCTTGAGCAGTCCAGGGCAGAGTCGATGGTGTATGTGCATTCCAACCTTCGTCTTATTTACAGGAAGAGGGAGGAGTGGGTGAAGGGAAAGACAAAGATGTGGGATGTCTTTCCTGATGATATGGGTTTGGACAGCAGTATTGAGTTGGCATTAGAAAACATGGATCTTAATGATCCAGTGCTAGAGCCGGTCACTTTTGATGATAGTGATCGTATAGAGGGGTCATCCTCCACAGCAGCAGATTCAGATCGTCAGATGGGTAGAGAGGAGGAGGAGGGGGAGGAGGATGAGGATGAGGATCAGGGCAGTGGCAGTGATGAGTATGTTGATTCAGGCACGGAGGAGGACTACTGACATATGGGATTCTCCCATCTTGATCCACCCATTTTTCTATTTACTATTAGTCTATTTGGCATTTGCCAGTGCCCAGTGGCATTCCGACATATATGTATACATTTTGATTTTGATGACTTAATGAGAAATATGGTTCCGACATGCATCTATGTGTCTGATGTCTCATTGTGATTTGTGAATGACAAATGTGAAATGTGTTGTGATTTGTGAATCGTGATTTGTGATAACAATGTGTAATCATAATCATTAAGGTGTTTTTATTCTAATTTCTATTGAATATTTGTAAATGTTCTAGTTTCTAAATATTTTTGGATCTATATGTCTATATTTTTAAATTTTAATATATTTTTAAAAAATATATATATGTTTATAAAACGTGTCCTACGTGTCCTGATTCCAGGGGTCACCGTGTCCGTGTCGGACTCTCGTATTTTCATGTCCTACGTGTCTCATGTCCCCGTGTCAGGTGACTTAGCTTTTGATGCATGCATGTGACCTTCTTGAGGTGGATCAGTGAGTCCCAGTTTCCTCAGTCATCTTTTTCACAATTGCAAAATGATGACTTGGTAACTATGTAACATATTGCATCCACATCACCACATGATGTAATGCAGTAGTCTAATGTAGCTAAAGGTTGAATACACTTGATCATATTCAGAATATCAACCTACAAATCAATCATGGTGGGCTAGCTTCCAATAACTATGCATTGCTTGGAGGGAACCCTTTGAATAAAGGATATGGGCAACAAATCAAGTCAGTGCTTGCTTCATAAAATAATAACACTGAAGGTCTCTGCCTTGCATGGAGAGGATGTTTTGTGATGTGTTGGGCCTGGCACTGGGAAGAGACTTGCATTTCAGACTCCTGCAGAGCCACGTCTCCACTGTTTTTAAGTTCTCATGTGAGTCATAACTAGATTGACAGTGTCCTTGATGCAACTTACAAGGCGTGATAAATTTTAAAATAAAAAAAATGCGTGAGTGTAATTTGTCAGATTGTGTAGTTGTACAGATGTCAAAATTCAGTTGGTTATACAAGAGAAGAATGTATTGTGCCTATGAAGTTGGTAAAGAAGTTCAACATAGAGGTGGTTTTTCTAGACTGGTCCAGGTTACAAAAGGTACAGTTTTGGAATGCATTCCCTTCAACTATAGGTGACCAGACATAAATACGTTCAACATAATGTGATGTTTATTTTGTAATTTCATCTATTTTCTTAGAAAATGCATCTTATATTCAATTACTAAACAATAAAAGTAGATCAAGAAGTATACAGCATTGGGCCTAGATGCGATAAGCAGACCACTCCATTGCATATAAAAGGAGTGTCAGCATATCTGCCTTGTCCCCAATTTCCAGAGACTACAACCTTTCTAACTTCTCCTTTTATTTTCGACACATTAATTAAACAATTTAAAATAGCAACTGTTGGCATAAAACATTGCAATTCAATTTTACTTGTAAGTATATATATTATTATATTGCAGTTCAGATATATATATATGAAATAACACATTATCTTGCAAGAAAATAAGAATGATACACATAAATTCCATTTTAGAAGGAAAGCCATGTCTATATTAAGTTTTAACTCTCAAATGATTACATGATGCAAAATCCTATAGCTTGGTGGTCTTGACTAATGCCAATCCCATACCCTCATACTCGATAGAATGCAGTGGAAATGCTACAATCGTGCGAACCTTGAAATCCTGAAAACTGTTAAATCTGCGGAATTCTGAGTGGGATATGAAATTTTAATTCGTTCATATGAAGTCTGATGAGGTTGGAACCACTCTCAAACGTCCTGAAGAATCAATGGTAATGTTAAAAATTTAAGTAAAAAGATAGAAAAACTAAAATATACCTTTTCTATTCTTTTACTTCAAGAATTTAATATTATCATTAATTACAAGGTGACAAACTCCTTTGAGCTCAATCCCCGATCTTTGTTTTTTCTTAAAGTGTCATTGGTATGGACAAGGCGATATTTTCCTATGAGTTCCACATCCCTCGTGGGCACTTGGGTGGCCCTGGAAACTTTCGCCCCAGAAACATCCAAAAACATGCCGGAAACATCACTGAAGTCTGAAACTGGACAAAATGCCTTGGAAACATCCTTGACCGTACCGTATGGCGTTTCCAGATTTGAAAACGCCATACGGTATGGCCGAGGACGTTTCTAAGACATTTTCTACCCGTTTCTGTGTTTCCTCGTGTTTCTGGGATGGGTACGCCACCATTGTGGGCGTTTCCTGCAACTTAGGTACGACTCTTTATTTTCACGTGTTTGTTACAGTTTGAAAGTACAAGTTGAAATTGCAAGTTTGCAAGCATCCTAATAAGCTTTCCTTTTCATAATGTACACATTATTTACCTACTAGCATTACTGTGAATAGTTTCTGGCAATAGTAATTTTGTTCATTAACTGTTTTCTAAATCCTTTAAGCACAACTTAGGGTCTGAATTTGATTGTTATAATTAAAATTTCAATTCTCATGTACAGTTATGTTAACATGGATGCAGATGAGTAAGAAGGTTATTTCTATCTGTAGAAATAACTGCTGAAAAGTTTGACAGGCTTTCAGGTATGCAATACAACTGTTAGAAACTGAACTCCTGCTTTAGCTGCAGGTGATGCGAAAAAACCTTTTAAAGTTGGTCCATGTAAGAGATTTTTCTCTAGAGGCACAATTTCAAGATCCTTTCCTATCATTCACTCTTCCTAATGTGATTTGCAGGTAAAGAAACAAAACATGCTGAAGACTTGATTGATTTTTTGAAGCAAAGTGCATATTATGGAAGGGAACATTTCTTTTGACAAGATGTTTCCTAATATCATTGTGTGACAAACCTAACCTTTAATCAGGGACTATACAATGCATTATAGTTGGCTTAGAACACTAGAAGGATCTGTTTGGCTAAGAAACGACGGGTTGGGGTATCTATTCCACAAAAGTCACCCAGGACTTGCATCTGGCTCAAAGTGGATGCTAGCTCATGATGTAACCTCCATGTAACAAGAGATGTCCATTTAGCAACCCAACATGATTCTTCAAGGTATGTGCCCCAACTAGAATGTGCAACTAATCTCACAAAAAGGTGGCTACTCCACCAACATGTGCCCACTATGCAACCAAAATTAGCTTCAAAGGGAAATGCCCTTCTCAACATGTTGTGAAGACCAAGAAAATGAGCGTTTGATGATCCCCCAAACTTCCTCTTAACTCCAACAATCCATCTCAAGAATGATGAAAGAACTTTCGTTAGGGCAATGCTACAATGTGAGAGTGTCCACATGGCAATGTGAGGCTGTATGAGGGCTGAGAGGTGCCCAGAATTGCGGTTCACTTTTAAAAAACACCAAATTCATATAAGAAGTTCCCATGCTGCATCATAATTGCAAAATTATATCGCTTATGAAAGCATAATTGATTGTATTAGGAAGCCATGCAAAAAGGTTAACAACTCATTGAATCATTGGAAAGCTCTATTAGCTGAATATCTGGTCATTGGTAAGCATTTGGCGTGGTGGATTGGACATGGTAATAAGGTTTGAGTAGGAGTGATGCAATTCTTGGATGTAGCCGCCACATTTTTCTCCCTCCAGAAATAATAGAACATTTACAAGCTCGTGGGTTTTGTAAGCTAAATAAGATTGGGAAGGCCGAAAATACTACAATCTAGAGCCACGGGTGGATCTCTACAGAAGAATTAAATCTATATGGAAACCAAGTTCTTGTCTGGAACCAATATATTGAAGAGTTGTGTAGAGCACATCGGACTTACTGACTGTCCCAATGAGCTGGCATGGACATGGAAAGGTGACAACATTGTATATGAAGCCTCTAAAGGCTATGAAGCATTGTAGGATCCGAATGGGATCTCTTTCGACTGGTGGTGGGAAAATAATTGGGAAGTGTGTGCCCCTCCCAAAAGCACATGTTTGATTTCACTGATCCTTCATAACAGACTCCCAATGTGGGATAGACTACAAAAGAATCACCTACAGGGCCCTAGTAGATGCATTCTATGTCAATCCAATATTGAGTATTGTGCACATCTCTTTGAGGAAAGTCAATTTACAAAACAAGTATGGAAAGAAATTGAGGCTATGATTAAAATTCCTAATCTATGGTTGAAAGGAAGTTTCCTAAATAATGTTATTGAATGGTTACATATGCATAAACTCAAACAATATAAGGAAGTCCCTTTCCTAATTCTATGGAGGTTTTGGACTGCCCAAAACAAGGGTATCTTTGAGGGGAAGTATATGCCCAGTTTCCAGGTCACCTCAAGCTCTAGCCTTACTTCATTTTTTCCAAATTGTTCCCAAGCCTCCTAAAAGGGAAAATATTACTCCTCCTCAGATAGATTATTCTTCTACGTTGGGTTTATTTGATGGTTCTAACCAAGAACACAAGAGAAAGTGCAGGGTGAGTAGGGTTGTTACTGTTCAGGGACATTTTAAACAAAGAAGAGCTAGGTAAAATAGTGTTATAGAATGTGTTTCCATGAAATCTATCGAAGAGCCAAGAAAATATACTAATCTAGAACCTATTTCCATGAAAGCTACTGAAGAATTAGGAAGGATACTACTAGAATGATCACTCCCTTGCCAATTAGACACTCCAGTTGTATTTGTTTCTGTCCCAATTGTGTCATTACCATAGTTTGCCCAGTGTAAGCCATCTATCCAAAGAGTTGCAGAACTTCCTTCACTAGTAGCACAAGTTTCTTGTTCACTCACAAATCCATGGTTCTCAGCCATCATTAATACTCATGCTTTTGTGTTCTTGTCTGCCCCTACATTCACTCCTACAGTTTCAATGCTATTGTCACTCTAGGCTTCGACTGGCTTTCAACAATTGACTTATTTGCAACACTTCCAACTCTTTTGAAACCCTCCTCTGGAAAAGAAAGTGCATAAGTTTTATCAATTGCTTAACTTTCAAACTACTGTAGTAATGGAATTACAGAAAATGACGACTAATAATATTTTCATTTTTTGGTTAAAGAACAAGCCTTACCTTGATATAAATTTGCATGATTTCTTCTTGTGGTTGTTGAGAATATAGTATTTTTGTTATCAACAACTGATATTTTTGGGACACATCCACAAATGTCAAAAAGAAGCACTGCTTTGTCTGTTGACTGTAAGCAAATCTACGAGTTTAAAGCAGGGTAAGCAAAGCCATGAGTTTTTCTAAGATGCAGAGTAAGCAACTTATAAGATGGTGTTTTTATAAGATGAAAAGTAAGAAAAGCCATGAGTTGGCCCAGGAGCTTCAATGGATGCCTGTTGTGGTAGTATAGTGGCCTTGATAATTGCTCTTTAGCTGTAACCTTTACATTCTTACTAGAACTAAGCATGTCTCCTTCCTGCATCATTTGATTGAGTAAACATAACTTTGATGGTGTTGTGTCAGTGAAAGAGCATATCTACTCTAAACACTCATGACATCAGCTCTTTTACTAGATAACAACCACAGGTGGCTAACTTGAGTGTTGGTTATATTAGATGATACAAAATGGCTAAACAATCATGTGTTTAATGAGGCAGTACAGATATAACCAAAAATAAATCAACAAAGATGAAGATAGGATAATTTTATTAATGTCCAACAAATGATCAATAAGGTAGGGCAATGGGACTAAAAGAGTACGTCTAGTGTAGGTACAAACTACAAAGTGAGTGTGAAAACAACTCCTAGATTGAAACTGGAAGTGAAAAGATAAAGGACTAAGTGTCAAGCTAAAGGCTAGCTAAGAAAAGATATAAAATAAGGTGCTAGTAAAAGAAAGTTGATATGAACTGATGAGTCTCAATGCTTAACAGAAGAGAGGATGTCAAGGCTTACTAGTAGTGGAGATGGCTGCCAAGGATGCTGCAGCTTTTTTGTGATCTTTCTCGTAGCTTGACTGTTGAGTGTGCATTTAACTCAAATTATTTCTGAGATAATTATATTTTGCATCATGTTCTTTCTTTTTAAAGGTCATCCTAATTTTATCAATATTGATTATAAAAATATATGCTACTGTCATTGCTATGTTTTTCAGGATGAAATTATAACCAACCAAATTTTCATCCTTTAGCTGACACTGAAGAATATTCTTGCCCTAAGTTTTTTGAATTAGAACTATTTGTAGTTCTGTATAATTAAGCTTTGAAAATTAGCATCCAATTTTACTTTTATATATGTGCAAATATATTGAAAATGAGATAATATTATTGCATACATGAAGGATCAACACAGTAGAAAGAGCTTTAGCTAGTTATCTTTTCAGCATATTTGCATGGATCAATTATGTTACAACCATGCCTCTAAAGAAATGACAACTTTATTGTCTAGAGGAGCTTCTTACATGATCTATTGCAATGCTGAAATCCTTGTTATGCTTATGTGTTTTTATCTTGTAACCATGATTTGTTTTATGTATGGTTTTGACGAATCTGCTTATTTTATTACAGGTCGTGCATTCCATTGTGCCTCTGCTTGTACATCCTTTGCAAATGAAATTGCTTACACTGCTTCCTGGCATCTTTGGTTGTGTACGCCATTGCCATGTTGCTGTCAGATTGGCAGCCTCAGGATGCATTACAAGTATGGAAAAAACATTAACAGTGCATGTTATTGCAGAAGTAATGGAAAAGGCCATTCCTATGTTGAGGGATTCATCATCTATTCAGGCAAGGAAAGGTGCATGCATGCTCGTTACTTCATTGGTTTAGGAATTAGGAGTAAAGCTGGTGGCATATGGTATAACATGTAGCATTGCTGCTCTAGTTCCATCTCTTCCACTCACGAGGGGTGTTCCTCCACCTACTGGACTCAGTGAGAATCTATCATCAAGAACTGTCGAAGATGCTCACTTTTTGGAGCAACTTCTTGATAACTCCCAAGTTGATGACTATAAACTTGCTCTAGAATTGAAAGTGACTCTAAGAAGGTAAATAATAATTGTGCACCTTGTCCAAATAACTTTGAATTCTAAAATTTGGGATATGGGTAGGATTCTAAATTTACCATGAAGTCCTTTGGAGGAGATGATTATGCATTTTCAAATTGCTTGTGTTCTAGTTTGAAAATTATATAGTAATCGACATATTACCTACATCATACATGTTTAATCTTGGCACTTCATCTCTTTCATTCTTTGAACATATGTAATCTTAGAGAATCATGATCTTTTGGAATACCCTTGTCAGTGGTGGTAGTGGTTGAGTCTCAGTGAGAAGTGCATGGGGCATTTTTCTCCTCACTGCGTGAATTTAGAAGTGCTTGGGGTTGTTATTGATCATTGTATGAATGCTTTTATAGTGTTGGGACGTTTTAAAACAGTGATGAGCAAAGTTATCACTTGCCGGGGAAAATTTGCGTGGATTGAGGCATTTTTGTCATTGCTTGGGTGATTATATCATTGGCGGTTGTTTTTCTCCCTTGCCTAGGGAAACTATTGAAGTGCATAGGGCATCTTTATCATCATTGGATGAATTTTGAAGTGTCTGGGAAAGTAATGAAGTGCCTGGGAAATCATGGAAGTGGATGGGAGCGTTTTTATCTTTGATGGGAGAATTTTGAAGTGCCTGGGGAAAATATTGAAGTGTCTGGGTGTTTTTATCATCGTTGGGAGAATTTTGAAGTGGCTGAGGCAAGTATTGAAGTGCATGGTGTGTTTCAAATCCTTCCCCCGCTCCACTCACCCTACTTCCATCTCCCCAAAAGTTGGATCATGTCCCATGAACAAATGGTACGATGATGAATGTAAAACTCTACATCGAGAATTTCGATCTGCTTCCCACTCTCATCCCTCCTATTCAGACCTCAAAGCTTCTTATCCCTGCCTCCTCCGTCGCAAGAAACGACTCTTTGTCTCTCAGAAAAGACAGGAACTATCCGCTCTCCTTACTTATTCCCCTAAACATTTATGGTGTACCATCCTTCCTCGATGCTCCCCTCTCCCATCTAACCTCGATCCTTTATCCATGTTTTCCCACACTTCCAATATTTATGATATTCCCGGACAAGCCCAAATCCAGGTTACCTCTCCACCCCCCTCCTGTTGCTTATTCTCAACCAAGGATATTAGAGAGGCCATTTGGATGATGAATAGCAGCAAATGAGGAAGGATACCAAGCAGATTTCTTTAAGCACGGTTTTCATGCTTTGGTTGGATACCTGGCTGATATTTTAAACCATGTAGCCCGTGAGGGTTTCCCACCGGCATGGTCACATCACATCATCCATCCGATTCATAAATCAGGTCCCAGTTCAGATCCCAATAACTACAGAACGATCATGGTGGGCCACACGTTCTTGAATTTGTACACTACCGTTCTCCATAGGATGCTCTCCAGTGACCTTGAGCAGAGACACCTCAGGGCTACCGGGCAAACAGGCCTCCGACCGACTCACTAGGCCACATCTTCACTCTGCGCGCCGTGATAGAAGAAGCCCGACAACGCTTTTCGAAGGTCTACTATTGCTTTGTAGATTTTCGGAAATCTTTTGACTTTGTTCCTAGGGAAGCCCTATTCCAGAGACTCAGAGATATTGGCATCTCTGCAACCCTATTGACAGATATTATACGCCTATATGAGTCTGTTCTCGATCGTCTTCGCACAGCCCATAGGATGTCTGATTTCATTCAGAGTACTATTGGGGTCAAACAAGGATGTCCACTATCTCCCACCCTGTTCGGGATTTACATTGATGAGTTGGAGGCATTTCTACACGAGCATATCCAGGACACGGATGGTTGTCTTCTTCACCAGGTTTTGATATCTATTCTACTCTTTGCTAACGATGTGGTCCTCCTCTCCTCATCCCCATAAGGATTACAGAGGCAGCTGGATGCCTTAGCTCTGTTTTGTGATCGTCGACAGTTGACAGTCAACCTAGGTAAAACCAAGGTTATGATCTTCAATGGAGTGAAGAAAACTTCGGACCTCCACTTCCTATTCAGAGGAAAGGAGATTGAGATCACCAGCACCTATACTTACTTGGGGGTGCAATTCTCAGGCCCTCGCTTCAGTTTGAGACCTGCTCTTCAACCTCTGATAAACAAAGGTTATGGATCATTAGCCCTTCTTGAGAGACAGTGCTTTCGACATCACTTCCAGGGACATCTCGTCCAAGGTGAGCCTCATGGACACCTTGATCTGTCCCACTGTTTTATATGGCTCAGAGATTTGGGGGCCATCTTTACTTGAGTCAGACTGGGCCTCGGTTGAGAGAGTCCAGACCCTTCTTGTTTGTCGCATTATTAAGATGTAAACAGACAGTACCTCAGCACATCATCCTTGTCGAGTTCGGAGCTCAACCCTTCAAGCTCGAGACGGTTTTCAGTTTGATCTCATTCTTGCAGTGTGTCCAAGGCTTTGCAGACTCAGTGGAGGGTAGAGACCGGTACCCTTACCTTGCATACTGCTCTTCTGAGGCTATTGCCCGTTCTACCCATTCGGGTCGGACTCGATGTTGGTTTACAGGGGTTTCAGATCTACTAGAGGAAGTGGGTATTCAGGTGGATCGTCTGCCCCCTTTTTGATATTCATTGGATGCTCCTGGACACCTTTTACCCACTAGACAGAATTTTAACAAGACCATCCGGGAAGACATCTACAGGCAGTTCGTCCAGGTCACCTGGGTCGATCCTCCAGGAGGGTTAAGCCCAAAAATGGCCTTTTACGCAAAGCACTTCCTGGAGCTGAGAGACGGGCTCATTGTCCAACCCCAGTATACGTTTCATCACTGGATGAATGCTCTTCACATCCCTCTAGGCCAGTTCAAAGTCGGTTCTCATAGACTTCGAGTTGAGACGGACCACCAGATTGATAGACCAGATAGAATCTGTCAAGTATGTCACCTACAAGAAGTGGAGACCGAGGCACACTTCATTTTTAGATGCCCCAGTTACTACGAGATCAGAGGACGGTTCCATTGTTTGTTTAGAGACTCTCAGACTCTCGTCGAGTTTTTTAGGTACCTTGATCAGAGATGTTTGGCTCTCTACATGCAGGAGGCTCTCAGATTTCGAGTGCATATTCTTCAGCCTCCCATCAGACGAGACCCCGCGCAGAAGATCACGTCATTTTTCAGGGTATTACCCTCAGACAGGGGCACCAAGAGACCGACCGATATCAGTACATATCCAGCCTCTAGATCAGTGAGGATCCGTGGGACCTCACCCCGACCCACAAGATCTCAGCAACAGATTCATCACAAACTCCGTCCTGAGAGACGGGCTAGATCCTCCCGACCTCAGCAACGTACGAACCCCCCCAGGCAACGAGTTTGTGGGCAGTCCGCACTCTCTACTAGCCCTTCATCAGGACAACAGACTTTGTTGAGTTTTCTTCGGTCCTCTTCTTTCAACCTCGGATGTTAGGAGAGATGTGTCGAATCCTCAGACCCTTTTGCTCCTGGATCTTTTCCGATAGGACATCTCCGCCCCATTGCGGGTTTTCTGGATTCGCGTCTGCAGTCAAAGCTCTCTTACTTCAATCATGTTCACTTTTGTTTACTCTTTTCTTTCTTTCTTCATGCATTGTACCTTTTTATAGGAGACCGTTTGGTTCTCCCGCTTTGTACAGACATCATTGTAATCAGCAGTCCCTTTGACCTACTTTGTGGTCATTAGTTGGACATTAATATAATTATCTTATCTATCTTATCTTATCTATCATCATTGGGTCAATTTAGAAGTGCATGGGGTAAGTATTGAAGTGCCTCGAGGGAATTTTGAAGTGCTTGGGGAAAATATTGAAGTGCATGGAGATTTTTTATCATCCTTGGGAGAATTTAGAAGTGCCTTGGAAAATATTGAAGTGCTTAGGGCATTTGTATCATCTCTGGAAGAATTTTGAAGTGCTTAGGGTATTTGTATCATCTCTGGGAGAATTTTGAAGTGCAAGTGCACAGGGAAAGTATTGAAGTGCCTGGGGTGTTTCTCTCCTCACTGGGTGAATTTAGAAGTGCATGGGGTGTTTTTCTCATCAGCAAGTGGATTTAGAAGTGCACGGGATGTTTTTCTCATCACCGAGTGGATTTAAAAGTGAATGGTGCATTTTTCTCATCATTGGGTGAATTTAGAAGTGGATGGGGGTGTTTTTATCTTCGGTGCGAGAATTTTGAAGTGCCTGGGGCAAATATTGAAGTGTCTGGGCGTTTTTATCATCGTTGGGAGAATTTTGAAGTGGTCAAGGCAAGTATTGAAGTGTATGGGGCGTTTCTATCATCATTGGGTCAATTTAGAAGTGCACGTGGCAAGTATTGAAGTGACTTGGGGGATTGGGGGAATGTTGAAGTGCTTGGGGAAAATATTGAAGTGCATGGGGAGTTTTTATCATCCTTGGGAGAATTTAGAAGTGCCTAGGAAAATATTTAAATGCTTAGGGCATTTTTATCATCTTTGGGAGAATTTTGAATTCATGACCCCACATGTCCATTAGACCATTAAGGGACGAGATAACAAGTAAAGTCCCTACTTGCCCTAAATCTAGTTAGTGCAGTCGTGTTTCGTCAACACCTTCTAGTTGTGAGTGATCAAATATTGCTTGTGAAATGTATAAATAAATCCATCATTTCCTCATTCATACACTTGTTCATTCGAAATTCTAGGAGTCGAGAGAGTCCAGAGTTGAGCTCCGGTGTATGTTCTTTTGTTGCACAACCTTAGTAATCTACAAAATCAAAAGCTTGAATCTTATTGGCAAAATATTCACCAAATTTTTACTATATTTTATAAATCAGTGAAAGATTCGCCAAGTTTTTACAATTTTTTATAATTAAGTGAAATATTCGCCAATATTTTACAATATCTTATAATTTAGTGAAAGATACGCCAAGATTTTACAACATTATATAATGAAATGAAAGATTCGCCAAAAAATTATATATACATATTATATTATTGATAAAATCGCCTTCAAGTTTTCCTATACATCCGGGAGATTTGCCCATTTTTTATACATATAAATTTGGGGGGGGTTCTTAAAATCATCCCTGCTCCCATCTTTGGTTTTCACACTGACTTACACCTCAACCTGTGAAATGGAGGACTTCCCCACTTTTTCCTCTTTGTCGGATAGCATCCCTATTAGTTTGTGTCTCGGCGCTGAGTTGGCAACAGAACTTACCGAAGCCTTGATCCTTCTGGGCCTAGAGAACCCACTGGTGTTGGTTCCTGAGCTTAGGTGAGTTGGATTTGTTACCTTTATCACTCTAGTCGGTTGCCCCAATGTTTGGTCCTGATTGTGGATAATCCCCCTAGTTGCTTGAGTTGTGTTGGCTAAACCTTAAGCAAATTGTACTACCATCATTACATGCATATGGAAACTATTATCTTATCTTTTGTGCAAGCCCACGAAAACAAATTAAAAACTGTGCTTCTCAGCACAATGAAAGAGGGCTATGGAAATTGAAATGTTAAAGAACCCTGGATGAAAGCTGCAATTAGTTGTGCTTCTAAGCACATGCAAAATCCAAAGGGTCCTAAAGGCCTAAAAAGCAATGGTTAGATGTATGCTAAATTCAAAGACTGTTGGTCATGATTAAATGTAATGATTAATACCTCACGGATCCTACAGGTTGGGATGTGAGATGGAGTAAGGGATAGCTAATTCCAAGTGTCCCCTAGAACCTCAAGTTACGGTTAGTTGTGCACCTAGTTACAACGGTTCTAGAAAATATCCTCACCGAGCTAGGTTTAGCTTGGATGTGAGTTGTAGACATTTGCCAAGGTTGAATAAGCACCTCTATAAACAACTTATTCCATTTGTGAGACACTGCCATTCCCTGTGTGTTTATTATCCAACATATGCTTAAGTGTGTATTCCTTTTCCCTTATCCAAAGTATCACAGTGATGATTCAGTCAAGTCATCCCTTTATCCTAGCCTTGCTTTCTTCACCCTCACCCTTTGCTAGCAAAATGTTCACATCTATGAAATGAGTATATTCTTGAAGTTCTATTTTGAGTGAATGATTATTTGAACTTATATTTGATGTAATTATTGTTTAACCGTCGATGAAATGATGCTTCCAACTTTAAGTCTTGCCATTAGAATGATTAAAAGAGCATACCTTATCCATTTGCACTTGCATTTTTAGCCTGGGTCATATTTTGATCAATCTTGACTTGGTCAAACCTAGTTTGACCAAGTCAACCATTGGATCTGAGATGAGTTGGACCAGTGATGTTAAAGGTTGATGATTTATGGTCCTTTGATGCCCATTTGATGGTTCCATGCAGCAGACACAAGTTTCACTTGATGGTTTGATGGGGGCATACTGTCCAACAACTATGTATGGGGGCATAAACAACTTAAAAAACCACCTAGCTCGAGTTGTGTGCAAGGATGTTGTAGCTTGTGATAGATGCCCTGAAGAAGTCACAATGGAAATGCACATTTCTTTGGAAGGAATCAAAGAACAAAGTGCCAAAAGATATAGGTTGAGGTTTGAAACAGCAGGGAGGGGTAGATCTCCAATGGGACCTCCAGGCAGTTGCTCATCAATTTTTGCACCAACTCCATCTATCACATCTCCTTGTCCCTTCCTCGTACTAACTCGGGATCTCGGCCAACCTTGGACAACTTTAATGAAAGGAAAAGGAAGGAGGCAGATATGGTAGTTAGGAGGTTCTGGTACCATGACAACCTCTAGTTCAACATTGCAAGGTCTCCTTTTTATCATCCCATGGTAGATGTTATTGCTAGCGCTAGCACTGGATACAAAGGCCCCTCTTATAGTGCACTTAGGGGGAAAGATCTAGATGAGGAGTTGCAGTTTGTCAAGGCACAGTTCGAGAGTATTAAGAGCTCATGGTGGTTTACAGGTTACACAATCTTGCCAGATGAGTGGACAGATCAGAGGACTAGAACAATCATAAATTTTCTTGTGGCTTGCCCTAAAGGAACAATGTCCCTGAAATCTGTTGATGCATCTTCACATGTGAAAGATGCAAATCTGATATTTACATTGTTATCAAAGGTTGTGGAAGAAGTGGGGGCCAAACATGTTGTCCAAGTAATCACAGACAACGCTGTAAATTGTGTAGCAGCAGGTAAATTGCTTTGTGCAAAATACCCTACTATTTTTTGGACCCCTTGTGTTGCCCACTGTATAGATTTGATTTTGGAGGACATCCAGAAGTTGGAGTGGGTACAAGATGTGGTTCATGAGTGCAAACAAATAACCAAGTACATTTATAACCATAATTGGGTGTTGAGCTTTATGAGAGAGTACACAGAAGGGTATGTAGCATGGGTACTCTTACCAGAGGGTAGGGTACGCGTACCTGTACTAGGTACTTGGGTACGCGTAAGGTACGTCTCCTATCGTACCCCATATTATCTCCACATACCCGAGATTCCATTATAAAGAAAGGGGTAAGTATAGGCTAAATGGTGTGGCGTACCCCGTGTTTGGGTACTCCAGGGTACGGCCGACTCAGCAAAATGCAAATCCATTGGGGATAATATAATGACCCCCAATCGAATCTAAACTAATTTTTTGCTAACTACGTATGGACTCTAGTTTGGGACTTATGTCAAGCACTTTACAACACTGTTCAAATTCCACTGAATATTGTCCAAATCTGGTAGACTGATTTTGCATTGATTTACAAGGAATGTTTTTATGGTTTTTTGTTCAGCACTCCTGGAACGTAATTTAACTACCAAATGTGCACATAAAAATATTCATATGTATTTAATACATAATATTCATATGTATTTAATACTAATAAATACACTCACATCAACCCAGTAATACGTTTGCAACTTTTTATTTTCCTGTAACAGCAATACAAATAGGTGTTTAAAATCGGATTTCAAGTGTACCTTCAAATTATAATATTATTGTTTGTTACAACTACCTAGTATTGATTTATCAAATTTTATGTAACTTCCAGTCTTCCACTTGATATCTACTATGAGTCTGTGATTTTTCGAATTTTCAATGTGAATGTTCCTTGTCCAATTAATCATTAATTTAGAATTATGAATCATGATTCATATTTTATGAAGAAATCTGAAATGTGCATGTATAATGTGACTATGACAAGTTTTATTTTTATAATATATATATATATATATAAAGAGCCATCCCCATCCCCGTACCCAAGTTTCTTGGCAACTTAGACAGAAGGTGAGCTCAGACGCCCTACTATCACACAGTTTGCAATAAACTTTCTCTCCCTCCAAAGCCTTCGTAATGAGTTCCAAGCATTGAGACAGATGGTTAGTAGCAGGGAATGGATACATTATAAGGACAACACAAAACCAAATGCAATGACTATGATTTTGTCTGTCCATAGAGAGTTTATGGGAGGAAGTCACTGAGATTTTCAGCATGACAAAACCACTTGTGAAAGTGTTGAGGATCATGGATGGTGACAAACCACCAATTGGGTATGTTTACGAGGGGATGGAAAGGGCCAAAGAGGCCATCAAGGTCTTCTATAAAGGGGATGAATCTAATTATCTCCCTGTATGGGATATTATTGATTCCAGGTGGGGCGGGTAGCTACATTCACCATTGCATGCAGCAGGAGCATATCTCAATCCAAGCATATTCTATAATGATGGGTCTAAAATTCAAAAAGATCTTGAGGTGACGACAGGTGTGATGATATGCATTGAGAGGATGTAACCCAATCAAGAGACTCAAGACCAAATCAATATGCAGTGAAATTTGTACAAGGAATCATCTGGTAAGTTTGGATTTAGCTCAACACAACTTCTCGAAGAGAAGAAAATTCCATGTAAGATTCAATTCATAAAACGTTAAATTTTATTTTGCTAGTTTTATTTTTCAAGTTTGACAATGCAAAACTAGTAATCTTTGTTTGTTTGTTTTTTATAACAACCCATTGGTGGTTAGATTATGGCACCAAGGAACCACAACTACAGGAATTTGCCATCAGAATCATGAGTCAGCCTTATAGCGCTTCAGGTTGTAAGCGCAATTGGTAAGTATTCAAGCAATCCACACCAAAGAGAGCAACAGGTTGGAGCATGAGAGGTTGGAGAAGTTGGTCTACATATACTACAACCTTCGGATGCTCACAAAACAATTGCAGGCAAAGGATTTGTATCCAAATTTATTGGATTAGATTGATCTAGTCTCTGATTGGGTAATGGAGGATGAGGCTCATGTTCATTTGGGTCGGCTTGATGAAGAGACCGAGGGTCCCTCTGGTGTACCATTTTCTGAAATGGAAATGTCGAACACACCTACATCACAGTTGATTTTTCAGTCTAGTGATGTTGCCACTAGCTCTAGTAGGGCCTATACTAGGCGTTCTACTACTCATAGTCATGCATGAGACTCGAGTTTGGACTTGGAGACACTATCTTTTTTTTTATTTTCTAGTTATGTTTTGAGTTATTATTTGAACTTGGTACTATTTTGGAATGTGATCAAGGAATCATCTTTGAGTTCACTATTTTGCATACAAATACAGAGTGTCAAATGATGTATTATCAATTTTTTTGAGATGATCTAATGAATTTCTGCATAGAATTGCTTTATGGATTAGAAATGTCATTATGTATGTTTTTTGTGCACAGAAGTTACCATGTCTTATCTGAGTCGCCAAGTCTACCGAGTCCCAAGCCAACCGAGTATTTGTCGAGTCCGAGTCTAACTACACTACTCTAAACATACCTCCATAATAAGGCATTGCTTAAAAGAGGCAATAGAAAACACATCAATACAAAAACAACACAATAAATAACATGACAAACATACGATGTGACAAATATACAATGCCAAGCACTCTGAAAGGTACAGGCCAACGAAGTTGGCATCACCTAACAATGTTGATTTCCAAGAAATCTTACTAAAGAAGAGATGATGCAAGGTGTCCCAAACGGGGAATAGAAAACAAATTACCACAAAAACAACACAAAATATATAACATGACAAATATACAATGCCAAGCACTATGAAATGTATAGGACAAATGGATCTCGCATCACCTAACAATGTTGATTTCCAAGAAATCTTACCAAAAAATTGTATCAACCATTTTATAATAATTTGGAATCTTCTTCCAAGTCTAGATGGCAAAGAGGGTTGGATACCTTAGTGGGAGGCTGCTATCACATGCTAAATGGATTTCTTCCTTGGCTACATTCATTAAGACAAATATTATGCATCTTAAGCACTGCAAGGCTATTAAAAATGAACTTTGTTTATTCCTCATTTGCTCCATTCTCACCCATGTGACAAGGACAAACAAGCCTAAGATACCAAACTTTGTCACCAACTAAAAAGAGGTTTGTTGAGCCAAAGAGACAACTCAACTAAGGACCGAATTGCATTGGATTAAAACTGGTGACAAATCGATGTAGCAATGCATCAAAACCGTGGCCATTAAGGTACCTATGGAGAAAATTTTATAATTAGGGTTGTTCAATAAAGAAGAGGAATTGCTGAGGAATTTGTAAATCAATATAAAAATGATTCTCCAACTGCATGGGCCTATAGTGGAATGTAGAATGGCCATGCAAACATGTCTCAGACATAATTGCATGGTGCTTCTCGGATTGATGGTGTGTGAGGAGGCATTAACTCACTAATCAATTAACAACAAATCTGACGAAAATGATTGATGACATGTCACTCAGATGCAACTTCTACAGGAGCAAGATGGGTATTTGTCCAGGCAACTTTCGGTATTTGTCCAGGCAACTTTCTCTAGGGTGTCTAACGAAGTCATCAAAAAGCAAACCTTAAGTGCTATTATCAACTAAGATTTCAATAAATCCATGTGGAAAATAGGTGACCCTAAGATGATTACAAACTAGACACCAATAACTCTACTTAATGTTTCTGGCAAGATTTTGGCCAAAACCCTTGCAATACACATAAAACTTAATGTTTCTAGCAATGTTTTGACCAAAACCCTTATAATCCACATAAAACATATTCTACCTAAGAAGTCCATCCTAAGTCAATAGAGGTCATTAGAGGATAATTAATTTGGACAATTTCTTAGAATAGATCCATGCCTTTGGTTTGGATGCAACTTTTATTAAAATTGGCTTGAAGGAATCTCAAAATCAAGTTGAATGGCCATTTATTCTAGATATGTTAAAAGCCTTGGTCTTAAGGAGCTTTTTCCTTGGGGTTGTAGGCACTCTCTTTGTTGAAGCCTAATTTAAATTAGAGATGTGATTGTACAACGACTTGAAACTTTGGTAAGGCATGAATTAGTTTTGTACCCTTGGTATGATACACTTTTTATCAACTTTGTGTTTTAGAAAACTTACAATGGTATTGAATGGCCATTTATTCTATCTATGTTAAAAGCCCTAAGCTTTGGGAACATTTCCCTCGAAGTTGCAGAAACTCTCTTCACTGAAACCTTGGCTTGTCTTTCTATCAAGAAATGTATATCAAAAGAGTTCTTTCAAATAGCCAAGTACATTTATAACCATGCTTGGGTGTTGATCCTTATGAGAGAGTACAAAGAAGGCTATGTAGCATGGGTACCCGTACTCGAGGGTAGGGTACACATACGCATACCGGGTACTTGGGTATGTCTCCTGCCGTACCCTTTCATACACCATATTAGCTCCACATACTTGAGATGCCATTATCAATGACTCCTCACAACCTTAGTGGTTCAGCTTTTTTATTGTTTATATCATATATCATGTACTCAATTTTATCATTGACTATTTGGAAAACATTTATGTGAATTGGTGCAAACACCATTGCTTTGAAGAGCGCTAATGTACAATACTAAAATTCAAAATATTATTGAGAATATTCCCCTTTTAATATTATAAGTGACAAAAGGACTTAGGGTATAACGCTAACTATATGAGTCGAAAGAGTAAAACTAATATGAAGAACAGAGCCACCACAAATTTGAAGGTCCAAACAAATACCTAGTAGTAAAAAGTGTTTATTTAAAGAATAACTAAACATATTAATGATTTACAAAAGAAAGGAAAACAATAATGAGAAAATATCTCTGCAATGTTTTTAACCAACATTCATGAAAATTAGCATTGATATATTTCCTCAATTAAAAACAAATAGATGGTTCACCTACACAAAATTTGAACGATAAGTCAAAATGTGGAATTTTGGTTTGTCCTCGAGACAATTAATTCAAGAAGAATAAAATGTCCAATTGAGGACCAAATTATTCAAAACCCTTTAGCAAAATCTTCAAAATACTAACGAAACATACGACTTCAAATAACAAGTACAAGCTCTAACCCATTAAGTCAATTGTCTATAAAGGAAAAAGCCCATGCCTAACTTGGCATGAGCCACATCATTGCACTTGTTTAAGCAATCTCAAGCGTGGTTTGGCATTCTAAACTTTTCATTCTTATGACTGATAAGAAGGCTCAAGAGCGCTAAGGATTCATTCAATGTGCCCATTGGATGATGATCAAGTGTATGGAAGGACAAATGAACCATAGTAAGTTATGGAATGGGGGGGAGCATAAGTAGTGCTAACCATAAGAGTAGGGCTACTGTGGGGCGGAAAAGTCATAATCCATCATCTTACAGGTCAAAGGCCATAGGTCTAACTTGGGCTGCATTGCATGCTAACTCTGCTGTAAGGGTTTATTTTGTAGTCATAAGTTCTTTTGAGTGTCAAAGGTGAGCCTCCTAACATACATTATCCATTAACCATTAAAGATAAAGCTCTTTAAATAAGATTTAGACATAGGATCAATAGATAGTACATGTAAAATAGAGGATCACTCATTTCACATCTCATATTTGGTATTACGAAAAGTTTGCACAATGAAGGAATAGGAAAGCTCCATGCTCTGTATATTTGCTACCGATATCTTAATACTAAATTTCCTCTCATTCAAAAAACCATTACCATGCATTTGCACAGCCAAACTCATATTTGCTTGTGGTTGTTATCCTATAGTCCATGTAGTCATCACTCCCTTCGCTAAATTCACTAGTTACTCTGCTTAGTTGCTGTAGTTATACATCTATCACTCGAATTTATTGCTTCAAGCTTTTTATATGAAATCAAATTTGCATATATTTTAAAGCATGGCTTCCAATTAAGTAATCCTCTCATGCGCATTTAACCTTTCTCAATAAATAACTATAACGATAAACATCTTATTGTAAAATTTGAACTTACTACTAACTAGCTATTGGAATTCATTGTCCTTATGAAATAAAACGCGTATTGTAGTCTAAACTATCTGCGACAATGGAGGCACCATCCTTTATATTTTAAAACATGGCTTCCAATTAAGTAATACTCTCATGCGCGTTTAACCTTTCTGAATAAATAACTATAAACATCTTACGGTGAAATTAGAACTTAATACTAACGTTTGGAATTCACTGCCTTTATGGAAAAAAAAGCGTTTTAAACTATCTGCGACAATGACGGCACCATCCTTCACATTAGTGATGCGACAAGCAAGGCTGGTCCTATTGCAATAACCTAAAAGATGAAGACGATGTACAAAATTTAAAATTTCTGGGAAACTTCAGAGAAGTTACAACCACCCTGATTTTAAGAGTTACTGTGTAATTGGCAATTCTCTGGTCCACTGTTAAAATGTTCGCATGTTGCTACTTTGGGGGAAATGACCCTGGATCGTGCATGGTTTCTGTCTTTCAACAAAAGAGCCCTTTCCCGTACAATGACAATTATTTAGTCTTTGGGTGTAAACTTTCCAGGAAAACAGTTTAGTTCGTGAATTGATCAAACAAGTTTATTAAACCTTAATCATCCCACCCCACCCCAGTCAACCCCACCTCAGGTTTTGTCGAGAATATTCAATGCTCAGAACAAGAAAATTAGCGTTGCTCATTACCAAGAATGAGAGAGTTGTTAAGGCTGATAACTGGTTAAAAGAATACTACCAACCAAAAAAATGAAAAAACAAGTGCTATATTTTGTTTAACTTGAATTACATACACACATTCTTTACATTGAGAGTTCAAAGGTGGTTTCCAACTGAATTGGCATGAAAATGAGTTTCAACTGAGTTAAAATAGATTATTTGACTCAGAATTGTTGTAAGAAAGAACCCAAGTTCCCATTACTCTTCTCTATTTCGTGCATTCACTTACAATTTCGAGTTCCCATCAGGCCTGGAATTTGACGACCTGTAGAACGTTTTTATCAATTTTAAACGTATTTGACAGGTTAATGTAAAAGGGACACGTCAACAGTGACGGCCATGAAAAAATTTGAAACGTAGATTTGACGTTCACCTATTTACCTTTGTCGTCATAAAATTCAATACCTCTCTTAAACTATATAGCCTGTAACTATACCCATTAGTAATTACCCAATCCTTCACTCTGTACTGTTCTCTTATGCTCTGTCTGCCGCCTAATTCCTACCGAGTTACTGCGACCTTAATTCATCGTACGCCCCTGGGCCCATGTTTAGGAGCGCTTATAAGAAATTAGCTCCAGTTTAGGGTTTAGTTGCAACTTGCCATGTTGGATTTCGAGACCGGGGAAGGGACAAGACGAAGAGAGGAATTAAATTTAACGGGCGTGAATTCATGGTTGTTTCCGCTCGCGGTTTGGTGGTTTTATGATTCAAAATTCAAATGTATCCCGGTTGAAATTAAAATTAGGCGCCCCTCCCTGGATAGTCCATTAAGATATATCTGTATTCAAGCTAATTCCAATAAACTTAGTGGTCGCCCAACATCAGGAGCATGCGATTCGTGAAACAAGACTAGGCCGAAATCGCTTATGAACTTACTGGTTCAAACTCTTGCTTAGGGGTTGGTACATAGAAAACCACGACATCATAGACGCAGCATTGAGCAATATAAACCCCCAAGATGCCAAATATCCTTCAGCAGTATGTGGGTACTTTCGAGATCATGTAGAATTAAGGTGTGTGGTGTGCCGGTTGCGGTTTCTGACCAAGGAGTATATTGCACTGTGTGGCAGGATAACAAGACCATAAAATTTCGCCTTATGTACTCTTATTTTCATGCGCTCTCTGGTTGTGACCCTGAGTGTATGTTGCATTTCCACGGCTTGTTTGAGGTATGTCTTTGAACTTGAAATGTGTGTGTGCCATTTTATTGTGTAGAATTTTTCAGTTCTAGTGATATTTGATGTTTTGAAGATAACATGCTGGATTTCTGACCAGATTTTGATGTTTGCGTTAGGTTTGATATTACAATTTCTACCCCTATACTTTTATAATCTTAAACAATTTTCGCGGTGTTTCCCTGGTGTTTGTTTAATATTTACTGCGGACTTTACCAAACCAGAAGAAATGCATTGACTTAGTAATTATGGAAGAGCTTTTGTTCTGCCGAAAAGGTTTTACCGATTTTCACTAATTTAGGAAATTTGGAAGTATCAGATCAGAATTTGCGTTAAGTTTCATTTTAAATGGATACTCCTAAGACCATCATGGAAAGGGAGAGCTTCCCATACTAAATTAATGAGGCAAATAATAGATCGAAATTCTCCTTATTGGATACTGTTGATGCCAAACATTCAAATGTAGAGAGGGCACCAATCTATAAGAGGACGGACTGGAATTCTTAATCGTAAGTGCGGGGTTTTTAATAATACAACAAATTTGACACTATGAACTTGGAAAAATGTGGGTTGGAATTCTTAATAGTAAGTGCGGGGCGTTTTTATAATACAACAAATTTGTCACTCTATGAACTTGAAAAACCGTGGGCTTAATGGAATTCACAGTAAGTGTGAAAAAAAAAATTTAACACAACAAATTTGACACTATGAATTTGAAAATACGTAAAATGACAGGTAGTAAAAACATTTAACCGTCATAAAATTTCCATTTGACGGGAACTTAGAATTTGAAATTCCAGGCGTGGTTCCCATTACTCTTCTCTATTTCGTGCATTCACTTACAATTTCTCTGGACGATGCAAGGCCAAACTGGACGCCCGTTAAAGTCGCGTGAGAAACCGAGCAGCTTCCTCCGTTGGACCGCCCATTTCGTCTGTTATCTGTTGGCAGTCGAATCAATCTCTATATTTCTGGCCCGGCCCAGCTCAACCCAGCTGAGCCTGGGAGCCCGTTTGAGGGGCCAAGCTGAGTAGCGCCGCCCACAGCAGCCCGGGATCCCAGCAAACTAGAAGCTGTGCAGTGGGTGAACGGAAAATGTGAATGGCTTCTTTGAATGGATTATGTAGATGCATTTGTGCTTCTAGCGTGGCAAATGTGAATGGAACAACTTTTCCTTTCATTGTCCTTGCTCTTGCCATATGTACTCGAAATAACGTCAATCCCCACACCCCGGCGAGTGAAGCGATCCAGGAACAGAGTCTCGGGAATAGTCGAAGGTCGAGTGGAATCCCATCGTGCCAGTAAACGAAGTGATTTACTGCTTCACTCACTGGCCTTCCTTCCCTCTGGTTAGTCTGTAGGTAAAGAGCAACCAACCAACTGGTCTTCCTCGTCCTTCTAGTCTGTAAGTGAAAAGCAACTAACCAACTAACGAAGCAGTAGCAGAAAATGGAGATTGTGTGTGAGACACGCGAGAGCTGGTAATACTAAGTACTCCATCGTCGTGCTACTACCTCGTTTACGGACTCAATAGCCGCGTGGCAGTTGACATGCGCGTGGCAGTTGACATGCGCGTGAGTTGAAGTGTATCATCCGCCGCGTTGCTCGGGCAGGGCGGGCAGGGAAGGGAGGGTTTGTCGGTTGTCCCATTAGGCTGCACATTAGGTTGTCCTACCGGCAGAATTTTCCAAAGTCGTACGGAGAGCTGCTATTGCTAACCACCGCGTCGCCCGCACAAGAATCGAGGATTGATCGAGAATTCGGGATTAGAAATATATTAATCTCCCCATTAGGCTGCACATTTCCCAACCATGTATTAAGTTGCCTGTAATGAATACTAATCCGTGCAACCAGCGGACTACCATGCTCTTTTTGGGTCTTGCATCCTCTTTACAATCAATCATCGATGTATTCTCTCATGTTTTTATTTGTGGAAGTGGTGTCAAGAAGGCAGGCCCCCAACGAGCAGGCAGGTGTAAAAATAGGTAGAAAAATGAAATCTATATATCACAATGCTCCTGGAACGGACCTATTTCCTATGCTTTTTCATGGGAAGTCTTATTAAACTACCAATTCAGGAAAGAAAAGTTAAGAAGGTAAGTTAAGAAGGTGTGGGTCTAAAAGTAATCAAACTGGATCTATAGTAGTAGTTAGATCCGATATGGAGTTCAAACCTGCAAAGGGACGCTTGTGAAAATATCCAAAACTAGTCCATGTCCTCCCATGTTTTCTATCAACATAAAGTTATATGTAATTACGTGCCCGTTCCCATTACCCACCCGATGGTCTTCATATGACACGGACCAAAGTCTATTAGTTGTTATGTTGTCATGGACGATTATTCTTATTAAGTAAGTTGACGTGTTTGGAGTTTATCCAATTACAAATAACAATAACTAGCATACCTTACCCCAAAGAGGGGAAATGAAACGCCGAAGAGAACTTCAATATGTTGTAAAAATGAGAGAAAGTTGTGTGTATGTGGATAATATAATTTTATGTGTTGAGAGCACGTCTAGCGAATCTATGGTAGGCAAAGACTAATAAGCATTTATCACTAAAATCACAAGTTCTAAAATGATTACAATGGTAAAGTCTGTCCATAAACACTTCTCCGTAATTGCTCCTGCATATATAGGTTTGTCCATCACAGGTGGTAGTTGGCCCAAATCACCGACAATAATTATTGCCTAGTTGTTGTATGAGTAATTGTTTTTTTATTGGAAAACACTTACGCAAGCGACTCTCAATTTGCACAAACACTGATAGGGCCTGTCCATGGAAAGGCTTTGTGTCCTTTATAGGAATTTGAAGCCCTGCATGTATAATGGTTGCATGTATGCTAAGCACTGCAACTCCTGTAAGAGTGAGAAGCAGTAGTGGAATATGGCTAGATGTTGCTTGGAAAGATAATACATTTTTTATGGTGCTTATCAGCTCGGTTTTATGTGTTTTTTTTGTGTTTTTTTTTTTAAACTATCTTCGAATTATCATTTTCTTTATACTAATGAAAAAAATGAAAAAATAATATAATGTAATTTTATCCATTACCACTTGAAAGGATTACATCCACTCTATTAATACATTTTTTTTCAAAAAGTATATTGGTAAGGCTTCCTAATATTCTTACGACCAAATCGCATGCTTTGTAATAAATGCTTCCTCGTGCCCTAAAGAGGACCGAGAGAAAAGAGATGGCTGATGATTTTTATCCACGTCTCACACACATCCGTTAAACTAAAGAATAAAGCAAAAGGATGAACAAGGGCTAGAGTTGATTGTTCTGCTAAGTTAACTTCGCATTTATACAACTCTATTTAAGATGCGAAGACGTTCCTTGCCCTTCCTTCAGTCAAGCGATATTACAACAAATGAAAAGCTTCATATTTAGCGGAGATAACCTAGCGTCAATTGGAATTAAAGAGAGAACCAATATAAATACAGGGGGATCAAGCAACCTCGTACATCGCTCATTTGAAAGGCCACATTATGGAATTGAGGACCTTTAGGTATTCGACTTTTTGATAGGGTGATCCTCGACCGAAAGGTCATTTATGCAGTAGGTTGAAGGAAAGGGTAGAGGGGATTCACACAAAGAGAAGTATGAGTAACCGCAGGAAGGTAGTGGATCAAGGAGAAATAGAGGAATGAACTTATACCCATTCCATGACATGCGATAAGAAAATTCTCTTGTCCTATAATCTGAAAATCCAAATACATCACTTCTTTCACTTCGGGAAACATACTCAACAAACAACCATAAGCTTCGAGAATGTTGACAACAATAATATCTATGATTTGACAGACTTTAGATTGGAAGCAACTATGATTAGAACACTGTAATTTCACTCTTCTCATGTTGAAAATGTATACCGCGGCTTCTTCCTTCTTCACTCTACAATATTTAGTGTTTGGTGCAGTACATAAGGTTCAAACTCTTCCAACGTCGGTAATAGAGTATTCAAGTCTAGCCAGATTAACCATAAAAAATCATAGTAATAAATACTTTGATTCTTCGTTGTATAAACCATGACCATATTCATATTTTTGGAAAGAATGAGTGTTTTTTTGTAATTTTCATTGGAAGATTCTTCTTTCTTAAATGAAATACATAAGATGTAAACCATCGGGACAGAATCTTGCTTTGTATAAACCATGACCATATTCATATTTTTGGAAACATTGTGTGTTTTTGGTAATTTTCATGTAAGAATCCTTAAATATGGAATCCATTAGAGCTAGTGTGTGCAATCATATATGACAAGATTTTACATGTTTCAAAGCGTCTTATTTGACATTTGAATGCTTAGCAATTGTGACCTGATTTAAGAAATATATGCATATAACTAATCAAAGATGCTTCTTAGATTTTGGTTGTAATGAACTTCAACGTTGATTATCATATCCCTGTGTATATAGCAATTGCGCAAGGTTATTAGTTTTTCCATATCGGAGGCTGATTAACAATGAAGATAAGGTGAGCTTAGAATTTTTAATTAAAATGTGATTTGCCTTGCAATCTCAACGCAAAATACACCGCACAGTGTTCCTTCAACACATATTTAGAAGCTACAATCAACCGATGGCAGAGTGGGAAGTATAAGCAATCTGCACGGTGGTGTACAGTGATACAAACTTATAGTTGGATCGGCACAGAATTTAAAGATCCACCAACATTTTACGGAACAACAGATCCCACATCTTGTGGACCACGTGGAGGGTACTCTGATACAGGTGGCATGTGTTGATAAGCTACGGACAGGCGATAGGGGGGCGGCTCCTCATAGGCTCGTGACGGACGACGAAGGCCTGAGAGGAACCCTTGCCTTAAAGAACGCCTTCGACGTAATTAGTTGGGAAGAAATTTAATGGATCACATGAATGACATTTACTTTGTGTAAGGGAAATTTTTCCAGAGAGTGCCACCTCAATCGAGAAATCCATAAATTAATTTAGTCATTAATTTGTTACTTAATGAGAATATTTGTTATCGTTATTATTATTATTATGTATTTGGTTTAAAATTCTAATTTATGCATTAATAATATGATTAAAATAATCGTTGTTACACACCTATGAGGAATAATAACCATGTATTTCCATAATATAATTATAATTAAAATAGTCAAATGAGGAATAGTAACCCCGTATTAGTGGAAGAGGATTTATTATTGCAAATATTCAAAAAATGATCAACAGAATATACACAAAACATTTATAAATTGGAGGACCAAGTAGAACCAAGTAATTTTGAGGAGGCTAGAACCGACGAACATTGGATCAAATCCATGGAAGAAGAACTAAATCAAATTGTGAAAAATGGGACATGGGAACTTGTCCAAAGACCCAAAAACAAAAAAGTGATCAACTCTAGATGGGTCTTTAAAACAAATTGAATGGAGATGGACAAATAATAAGAAACAAAGCAATATTAGCGTGCAAAGGGTATGCCGAGGTTGAGGGAATAGACTTTGGAAAAAAAATTGCTCCTATAGAAAAATTATAAGCCTACTTTCATAGTTGATGCCTACTTTCCCACTTAGAGCTCAAATCTCTTTTATGAAACTCATGTGATTTGGTGGTTTGATGCCTTTAGCATTATCACAATGATGATCACGATGATGATGATCATGGTATTGGCTATGATGATGACAATGATGATGATTATGGTGTTAATACTGATGTCTATGACGACTATGACGATGGTATCGACAATGATGGAGATGGTGAAAAAAATAATGCCAATTAATAATTATTAAGACCCATCAAACCAGTTAGGCAAGGTAAAGTGTCCTTTGGATGAAACGGAACTTAAGAGACATTCAAGTATAATACAATGATCTTGTTCCTATATTCAGTGACAATAATAGTGCTATAAACATTTCTAAGAATCCAATGATGCATTCCAAGACCAAACATATTCCCGTCAAGTATCATTTTCTCAGGGAGCATGTCACATAAAAGAATATCAAGTTGGAATACATTGGAACTAAGGAACATGTTGCAGACATTTTCACAAAAGCTCTTCCTAGGGATACTTTTGAGTATCTCAGACGAAAATTGAGGGTGATTCATTTCCCCAACTAGATGCACAAATAAAAAACAATCAAAGGAGGAGAATTGTTAATAGCGGGGGTCACATGTTCCTTTTCCATCGATGTCAAAGGGGGAGATATGAATGGTAAAAAAACATACAAGACAAGAATCATGAAGATAAGGGGAATCATATAGGGGCAGTAATCTCAAAAGAACTACAATGAATATAGTCACAAGAGGAGTAAGATTGTGTTACTAAGTTGCAATCAATGACAAAGGGGGAAGTTATTTAAAAGTGTTTTCATTGATGTCAAAGTCCCAGGAAAATGGTGGTTGATGTGTACCTAATGAAGTGCCATGAGGAAAAGTTGAATTCAGTCTAGAATTCCCACCAAACATTGGGAAAAATTACCACATAACATTGGGTAAAATGCACTCCAAGCATTGAGAAAAATCCCCACACAACGCTGAACAAAATGTTGTCGTAAGAAAGTAAAAATCATGGAAGATATAAATAATGATGATTTGATCCTTAGCTCATTTGGAGTGGTGTTGGAAGTTAATGAGAGCATTTTTTTTTTTTACAAAACTATGAGGGATATAATGAAAAGAATGTATAGACGTATTTTCTACTTACAGTACAGAAATCAATCCGATGATTCAGAGAACCAAGTTATAACTAAACTACAAGAAGCGTTTCTAGAGCAGTGGTCAATGAGACCTGTTAGAGTTGCAATTTCAAAAACATACAACAACAAAAAAGAATCATCCATAAAGTAATATTCCTGAACATGATTTTCTAGAAAATGTATAGACTACTACAAAGCATTCCTTTAATATTAATATCAATTCTATTAGATTTACTTTCTTTCCATCTCAATATAAAAATAGATTAATGTCATGTTAAATTTTTCAGGAAGATTATGAAAATCCCAAAGGATGTATGAGGTGATCTATGTTCTATGCCAATAGGGATGCCAAAAAAAGTGTACATGGGGATGGTCAAAGAAATGGACAGAATTGCGTTGTAGGAGGATCCATCTCAACAACAATGTGCTTCAAATGTATGTAATCATTGAATTTTTCTATTATGTTCATATAAATAAATAATTTAGCATTAAACAATAGTTTTGAATTGTTTTGTTGCAGAAAAGGAAATAAAACAGAACCCATAAGATAGGACGACAAGGAAGAAAAGGGTTGATTGCAAAGTTTGTGAGTAATTGTGATTTCGTTACGACAACTTAAGATTTCATATTGGTTGTGATCTTTAAATTGTATTCTATTTTTACACCGTCCATCATTGGATGTCTTCAAACAAGTGCTAACATACAAAGAAGAGCCATCAGAAGAATTGTTTGAGATTGGGTTAAGTATGGGTTGTGAGTATATATTGGAGTATCAAAAATTAATTGTGGACTTTTTAAGTATTTATGTTGTTTTATTTCTCTAATATTTTAATTAATGGAGCAACAAAAATCATTTATATTAAATCTATGATTTATGATGGAGTATAAAACTTGGAGGAAACAAAGCATGGAAAGGAGCCAACTGAACAATTGTTGAGAGATGACATGGGCTTTGGTTTTGAAAGAATGTTATTGTTCAGGATACAATTATTGCCTTGGTAATCTTTTCAATTTACATAATGATCATGTATATTTTCATTATGCTATAATACTATGTTAAAACTCTACGCGTCAAACCAATTACCATGCTCTTTTTGGGTCTTGCAACCTCTTTATATGCCACTCCCTATCATCCCATGTTGTATGTCAACATAACTTTATATGCCACTCCCTACCTGTTCACATCACTCGATGGTCTTCGTATGACACAGACCAAAGTCTATTAGTTTTTATGGATGATTATTATTAAGTAAATTGACGTGTTTGGAGTTTATCATGTCATTGGTATAGACACATAACAATAACTAGCATACCCCCAAAGCGGGGAAATGAAATGCCGAAGAGAACTTCGATATGTTGTAAAAATGAGAGAAAGTTGTGTGTATGTGGATAATATAATTTTATGTGTTGAGAGCACGTCTAGCGAATCTATGGTAGGCAAGGACTACTAAGCATTTATCACTGAAATCGCAAGTTCTAAAATGATTACAATGGTAAAGTCTGTCTATAAACACTTCTCCATAATTTATTCTGCATATATAGGTTTGTCCATCACAGGTGGTAGTTGGCCCAAATCACCGACAATAATTATTGTCTGGTTGTAGTATGAGTAATTACTTTTTTATTGGAAAACACTCACGCAAGCGACTCTCAATTGAACAAACACTAATAGGGCCTGTCCATGTAAAGGCTCCGTGTCCTTTATAGGAATTTGAAGCCCTACATGTACAGTGGTTGCATGCATGTTAAGCACTGCAACTCCTGTAAGGGTGAGGAGCAGTAGTGGGATATGGCTAGATGTTGCTTGGAAAGATAGTACATTTTTTTATGGTGCTTATACGTTGGGCCTTATGTGTTCCTTTTTTATGTTTTATTTTAAAAACACTATCTTTGAATTATCAAATGAAAAAATAATATAATGTAATTTTATCCATTCACCACTTGAAAGGATTACATCCACTCTGTTAATATACTATATTTTTTTTCAAAAAGTATATTGGTAAGTTTTCCTAATATTCTTAAGACCAAATGGCATGCTTGGTAAGTTTTACTAATATTCTTATGACCAAATCGCATGCTTTGTAGTAAATGCTTCTTGATGCCTTAAAAAGGACCAAGAGTAAAGAGATGGCTGATGATTTTTATCCCCATCTCACGCACATCCGTTAAACTAAAGAATAAAGAAAAAGGATGAACAAGGGCTAGAGTTGATTGTTCTGCTAAGTTAACTTCGCATTTATACAACTCTATTTAAGATGCGAAAACGTTCCTTACCCTTCCTTCAGTCAAGCGAGAATACAACAAATGAAAAGTTTCATATTTAGCAGAGATAACCCAACGTCAATTGGAATTAAAGAGAGAACCAATATAAATACAGGGGGATCAAGCAACCTCATACATCGCTCATTTGAATGGTCACATTCTGGAATTGAGGACCTTCAGGTAGTCGACTTTTTGATAGGGTGATCCTCGACCGAAAGGTCATTTATGCAATAGGTTGAAGGAGAGGGTAGAGGGGATTCACGCAAAGAGAAGTATGAGTAACTGGAGGAAGGTAGCGGATCAAGGAGAAATAGAGGAATGAAATTATACCCATTGCATGACATGCAATAAGAAAAGTCTCTTGTCCTATAATCTGAAAATCCAAATACATCACTGCTTTCACTTCGGGAAACATACTCAACAAACAACCATAAGCTTCGGGAATGTTGACAACAATAATATCTATGATTTGAAAGACTTTATATTGGAAGCAACTATGATCAGAACATCGTAATTTCACTCTTCTCATGTTGAAAATGTATACCACAGCTTCTTCCTTATGTACTCTACAATATTTAGTGTTTGGTGCAATACATATGGTTAAAACTATTCAAACGTCGGTAATAGAGTATTCAAGGCTAGCCATATTAACCATAAAAAATCATAGTAATAAATACTTTGATTCTTCGTTGTATAAACCATGACCATATTCATATTTTTGGAAAGAATGATTGTTTTTTTGTAATTTTCATTGGAAGATTCTTCTTTCTTAAATGAAATCCATAAGATGCAAACCATCGGGATAGAATCTTGCTTTGTATAAACCATGACCATATTCATATTTTTGGAAACATTGTGTGTTTTTGGTAATTTTCATGTAAGAATCCTTAAATATGGAATCCATTGGAGCTAGTGTGTGCAATCATATATGACAAGATTTTACATGTTTCAAAGCGTCTTATTTGATATTTGAATGCTTGGCAATTGTGACATGATTTAAGAAATATATGCGTATAACTAATCAAATATGCTTCTTAGATTTTAGTTGTAATGAACTTCAACGTTGATTATCATATCCCTGTGTATATAGCAATTGCGCAGGGTTATTAGTTTGTCCATACCGGAGGTTGATTAACAATGAAGATAAGGTGAGCTTATAATTTTTAATTAAAATGTGATTTTCCCGGCAATTTCAACGCAAAATACACTGCACAATGTTCCTTCAACACATATTTAGAAGCTACACTCAACCGATGGCAGAATGGGAAGTATAAGGAATCTACACAGTGGTGTACAGTGATGCAAACTTGTAGTTGGATCGGCACAAAATTTAAAGATCTGCAAATGTTTGACTGAACAACAGATCCCACAGCTTGTGGACCACGTGGAGGGTACTCTGATACAGATGGCATGTGTTGATAAGCTGTGGACAGGCAACAAGGGGTGGCTCCCCATAGGCTCGTGACAGGCGACAAAGCCCTGAGAGGAACCGCTGCCTTAAAGAACGCCTTCGGCATAATTAGTTGGGAATAAATTTAATGGATCACATGAATGACATTTACTTTTTGTAAGGGAAAAGGTATCTAGAGAGTGCCACCTCAATCGAGAAATCCATAAATTAATTTAGTCATTAATTTGTTACTTAATGAGAATATTTGTTATTGTTATTATTATTATTTTGTATTTGGTTTAAAATTCTAATTTATGCATTAATAATATGATTAAAATAATCATTATTACACACCTATGAGGAATAATAACCGTGTATTTCCATAGTATGATTATAATTAAAATAGTCAAATGATGAACAGTAACCCCGTATTAGTGTAACATGATTGATTATTGCAAATATTCAAAAAATGATCAATAGAATATACACAAAACATTTATAAATTGGAGGACCAAGTAGAACTAAGTAATTTTGAGGATGCTAGAACTTATGAACATTGGATCAAATCCATGGAAGAAGAACTAAATCAAATTGTGCAAAATGAGACATGGGAACTTGTCCCAAGACCCAAAAACAAAAATGTGATCGACTCTAGATGGGTCTTTAAAACAAATTCAATGAACATGGACAGGTAATAAGAAACAAATCAATATAAGCGTGCAAAGGGTATGCTGAGGTTGAGGGAATAGACTTTGGAAAAACGTTTGCTCCTATAGAAAAATTATAAGCCTACTTTCCCACTTAGAGCTCAAATCTCTTTTATGAAACTCATGTGATTTGGTGGTTTGATGCCTTTAGCATTATCACAATGATGATGATCGTGATATTGGCTATGATGATGACAATGATGATGATTATAGTATTAATATTGATGTCTATGACGATGGTATCGACGATGATGGAGATGGTGAAAAAAATAATGCCAATTAATAATTATTAAGACCCATCAAACTAGTTAGGAGAGGTAAAACATCCTTTGGATGAAGCGGAACTTAAGAGACATTCAGGTATAATACAATGTTCCTATTCCTATATTCAGTGACAATAATAGTGCTATAAACATTTCTAAGAATATAATGGTGCATTCAGAGAACAAACATATTCTCGTCAAGTATAATTTTCTAAGGGAGCATGTCACATAAAAGAATATCAAGTTGGAATACATTGGAACTAAGGAACATGTTGCGGACATTTTCACAAAATCTCTTCCTAGGGATACTTTTGAGTATCTCGGACAAAAATTGAGGGTGCAACTAGATGCACAAATAAAAAAACAATCAAAGGAGGAGAATTGTTTACAAGGGGGGTCACATGTTCCTTTGCCATCGATGCCAAAGGGGGAGATATGAATAGTAAAAAAATTACAAGACAAGAAGCATGAAGATAAGGGGAATCATATAGGGGGACTAATCGCAAAAGAACAACAATGAAGATAGTCACAAGAGGAGTAATATTGTTTTACTAAGTTGCCATCAATGACAAAGGGGGGAATTATTTAAATGTGTTTCCATTGATGTCAAAGTCCCAGGAAAATGGTGGTTGATGTGTACCTGATGAAGTGCCACGAGGACACGTTGAGTTCAGTCTAGAATTCCCACCAATCATTGGGAAAAATTACCACATAACATTGGGTAAAATGCACTCCAAGAATTGAGAAAAATCCCCACGCAACGCTGAATGAAATGTTGTCATAAGAAAGTAAAAATTATGGAAGATATAAATAATGATGATTTGGTCCTTAACTCATTTGGAGTGGTGTTGGAAGTTAATGAGAGGGAGATTTTTTTTTACAAAACTATGAGGGATATAATGGAAAGAATGTATAGATGTACTTTCTACTTACAGTACAGAAATCAATCCGATGATTCAGAGAACCAAGTTAGAACTAAACTACAAGAATCGTTTCCAAAGCAGTGGTCAATGAGACTTAATATTTTATATTGGTTGTGATCTTTAAATTTTATTTTATTTTTACACTGGCCATCATTGGATGTCTTCAAACATGTGCTAACATACAAAGAAGAGCCATCGGAAGAATTGTTTGAAATTGGGTTAAGTATGGGTTGTGAGTATATGTTGGAGTATCAAAAATTATTTGTGGACTTTGTAAGTATTTATGTTGTTTTATTTCTCTATTTTTTTAATCAATGGAGCAACAAAAATCCTTTATAGTAAATCTATGATTTACAATGGGGTATAAAACTTGCAGGAAACAAAGTATGGAAAGGAGCCAACTGAACAATTGTGGAGAGATGGCATGAGATTTGGTTTTGAAAGAATGTTATTGTTCATGATACAATTATTTCCTTAGTACTCTTTTTTATGTTTGCAGAGGAAAGAAGAAGACGGAGAACACAATGGAGGCAATCAACAAAACATTCAGCCAAATAACCCATGTCATGCAAGTGGCTCAAGCACTGATAACAGTTCAAACAAAGAATGATGATCAATGTAACTGGATGTTAATGCAAGTTGTTGTATCTACCCTTGTGATGAAATGTTGCATCATTGATTAAATATGGATGATTGAATATTTTAACGAATAGATGCAAACTATATATAACAATTCATCCAAACATCATATTCATATGCAATAATAAAAATTCAATTTATATTTCAATTTCAAATTATATATGAATACTATTATTGTTGGCGTTGGTATTTCCAACACTGCCAGCTATCGCTGCTAGCTTGTGTGAGGTAAGCTCACATAGGAACTCTCATTTGCCTAGATGTGACAGCTATCTCTGGGCGTATTTCAGATGTATAAATATCTCTTATTCCTTATAATTTAATCAAGTATTTTTGATACTTCTTAATGGTATTAGAGCCAGCTCTACAAACCTCTTCTCTCTTGTGTGGAAGTGATTTTGCAGAGTTGTAGTTCTTAGCTTAGTGAGGCAGTCACGCCAGTGGTAGCATAGAGAGAGGCTGTGATCCTGCCCGAGCAAATTTATAATTGTCCTTTCTTTAAGCTATTCTATCACTGGCATTTTTTTGGGACATGGTCTGCTCGTTGCTGGTCTGATTTTCATTTTTTAAAGGGATGGATCCAGTTGTTTGCTCGTTGTTGCTCAGTTCATAATCCATGGCCTGTCTATCCCTTCCTTAATCAACGTCCAGATCAGTTTGTAATAGTGTGGAAGATTGGTTGTTTTTTTTTAACTTGACGAATCTTTCTGGGGAGGATCATTTTTTGCACTCTACGCATGACCTCCATTTCTAAGAAGGTTGATCTGGCTGATTGTTATTTTCGGGTGTTGATCCGGTCCATTGGCTTGGCCCCAAATGGTATCAATGCCTTCCTCTATTGCAAAGTGAATATTGCTTCAATCACAATTCTCAGATCCGGCGCTTGGAGCAATGGGCTTGGACTCTCTATGTCGATCAAATGGTGAAGAGCTTGAATTTACCTGATGCCATTCTCCTCCGCTTTCTCTAATCGCTCTTTGTGTGAGGATTGATTCCAGATTCAAATTGCAAATTGAATATTTTTTTTAAACAACAATTCTTGGATTGAATGCTTAAAAATGAAGGAGTGCACAGATCATTTGATTTTTTTTTCTTCGTTGAGTCACCCGCCGTTGTGGATCTTCGTATTGCTACATGTATGAAAATTGACAAGTGCGTGGCCCTTTCCCATCGTGGTTGTGGTTTGTTAACAGACCTATGGTTTTTCTAAGTGTACGGTTCTCTTTGGCTCAGCTGTAAGGATCTCCTCTTGTTGTTATTTGGTCTTTGTCCAAGCTACGGTATTAATAATTAAAGATCATTTTTTTAAAATATCACGTGGTCAAAACAGATCCCGTTGTGGATCTGTGGGATGCACTTCTGGGGACTGTTGTGACTCCCTGCGTCGTGTGGAATTTCCCGTGTGGGAACCATGGGGATGTTCTTCTCTGTTTTTTATTCTCCCTTCCTTTGATGATCAGTGAGGAAGAGCAAGGCGGATCCAAACGCGTGTTAATTCGAAGTTGTTGAAGTTGTATCTCTGGTTGTTCGGACAAGGGCAACAGATTTTTACTGCATCGAATTCCAACTGCAAAATTGCTACAGGTTTGAGGAAGGGTTTTGGATCTGGTTTGGGGCCTCCAGTTCTGAGAAGATCATCATGTGGGTGCTCACTTGCAGGTTTTTGTTGATGAGTTTCGTGCAGCAGTAGCTTCTCTTCAAGAAAAAGATGATAGGATGTTTGATGAATATCAAGCTTTGAAGGAAGCACATGACTCCCTGTTGCTGCAACTCACTGAGAAGGATGAGACAATTCAAGGTTTATTGGTTTGCAGACAAGACCTTGAGGAAAAAGTCTCTCGAATGCAGAATGTTGAGATGAATACTGTTGCACCGCCCAACTCACTTATTGATGATTGTATCCCACCTGGTTGTAAGTATGTTGATGTCTCTATTTCATCACATGATTTATTGTCTACTAATGGTTGTGTTTCTCCTAGCTTTGAAAAACACACTACAGGTATTGGGTCTCGCCTGCTGAGCAAAATGGGCTATACCGGAGGAGGACTTGGGAAGAATGGCCAGGGAATTGCTGTTCCTATTGCCCCTGAGTTGCAGACCTCAAGAGCGGGTCTTGGATATGATGATGTTGCTCCCTCTTTGTCTTCAGTTGGCCTTGCTGAGTCAAAGAATGTTGTATTTGTTACCGATGGAATTCAGAATGAAGAGAAACCTGTTGATGAATGTGTTGCTGAGTTGGATGCCCATAATAAGCCAAAACTTGAGAATGTTGTTGTTGCTTCTATGAGTGAACCAGAACCTCGGCCTGCTTCTTCTGTTCAACCAAAAAAAAACTATGTGCCATATAGACATCCTCATAAGAATAGGAGGAATGTGCCCAGGAAACAAAATTCTTGGAAGACTGGAAATGCTACTTTTCAAAATTTTCAGAAAAGATGCGAAAGACAGAACCTTGGACCAGTGTCAACTATTCATTGTGGTTGGATTGATGAATGGTCATGGAATCATTTAAATGGATGTTTGAGGACTTCATATCGATGTGTGTCTTCGATTGTACAATGTTCCTCTTACCATTGATTTGCTTTGAGTGGTCCATTGATGTTTGACCAGTGATGGCAGTCGACTGCAACTTTGATTGGTTTGCTTCATTGATTGATATTTGTTCGATATCTATTGCTGCATTTTGTTATCGGTGATATCCCTCGGTTGTGTTTAATGGGGAAGAATTGGAGATTTGGAGGTCTTTTGGCATCACTTTTGTCTATTGTATTCGAGGGGTTTTTTGGCTGTATATTTCCATCACTACTCTTGGAGCCTTCATTTTATTGCCTTTGTTTGCAGCACTGTGCTGAGATCTATGCTCTCTTTCTAAAGAGTGGTTGCACACCACATTTGTCAATAAACTGTATTGATTCCTCACTTGTAAATGGGTATCTAAAATGGCTTTGTTTGCCGGAACCCATAATGAGGATTGTTTTCCATGATGGCATTTATTGATGGTACCTCTCATTCTACACTTTTGAGTAGTGGATTTTGGGCCACTTGTGCAGATAATTTGTTGGAGTGTCACCAGGCTTTCGTCTCCCTGTACTGCTTTGTTTCACAGTGTCTTGGAGCTTGCCACAATGGAGGGTTTTGTTGGATATTATCACCGGTTTCAACTAGCACCTTCATCCTTTTGCCATCGGTTGTGACATTGACTACCACCATCTTTTCCACTCAGTTCAGCATTGTGGGGGGGTGGTATCCAATGCTTCCTTGGGGTGGTGTGCATCAATATTTTGGATTCTACATTTAGGAGTTCGAAACTTGACACTTGGATCTTCATCAGTTTCAGCTCCATTGCCTTTTTTCGGCATGTGTGATTTTCTCTCTTTTGGGGAGGAGTTTTTCCCATGAGGTTTTCTCCTTTTCTCCGTTTATGAGAGTAGTTTGTACATGGGTACCTCATCAGGCCTAGTTGTCGGGACCCATCTTTGTTTGTTTTTTGTTTCCTCCCTATGTTTCGCTTATGGGGGGGTGTTGGCGTTGGTATTTCCAACACTACCAGCTATCGCTGCCAGCTTGTGTGAGGTAAGCTCACATAGGAACTCTCATTTTCCCAGCTGTGACAGCTATCTCTGGGGCGTATTTCAGATGTATAAATACCTCTTATTCCTTATAATTTAATCAAGTACTTTTGATACTTCTTAAATTATAAGCAATATTGAAATTTCTTATGAATAATGTAATTAAAAAAACATAATTGCATTGTCACATGTTACTGTTTCAAAAAAGAATTAATGCATTTCGGTGCTTTTAAGTATACAATACGCATTGGTGCCTCACATAAAAAAATGCAATAGTGCTTGCAATCGAAAAGCGTACAGTAGACAAATGTTTTGTTACAATCATTGGTGTTTTCATTCAAATACAAATCGGTGCATTATAAAAGCGCACCAGTGTGCTTGTACAATTAAATGGCACCATTGTGTGTGTACAATTAAACGACACCAATGCACTTGTACAATTAAATGACACCGGTTCTTAAAAGAATAAGTCAAAGACCGCGACCTCCCTTTTGGTGCGTGTCACATATTGTTATCATTGATGCTTTCATATAGTCAAGGGGAACTAGTGCAACTTAGATAATGCATTGGGTGATGTGACTTCTAAAGCATTGGTGCCTTTTATAATAAAGCATTGGTGCTTTTTGTTTGATAAATCCCCAGTGCAATATTTTTTGTGAAGCATCGGTGCTTTCAATGTGGTACAACACCAGCGCTATATTTACTTATGTGCACACTAAGTCATGTTCTCTCGTAAAGTACTGGTGCTAAATATGTTGTTTTATGCACTGGTGCTTGCTTTGTCTCGCTGCACCAATTCTTGTTCACGTGACAACATTGGTGCATTTTACCTATAAACACACTTATGCATTGTACATAAAAATGCACCGGTGCATTTGTATCACAAAACGCACCGTGTAAAACCTCTTCTACAACTTATGACCACCGATTTCTTTTAGTTGTAATAAGCAAACATACATACCTCCATTAAAGCATCTCCTACCAGAAACAGAAGTTGTAACAGAGGTATTTTTTTAGAATTCCGGCCAATCTTGTAACAGTAAAAACCTCCGCTAGAACCTCCACTTCGGGGCCTTTTCCTTGCAATGGGATCAATCAAGATTAAATAGTGTTATAATCACATGCATCATTTTCATTGACATCGCCATCACCATAATCATCCTAGTAATCATCGTAAACATTATACAAATCATCGTCGTCATCATTGTCATCGACCTCATCATCATAATTTTCATGCTCATCATCGATGTAGTGCTCATTTTCATCCCTATCATCTTGTTATCAAATTATCATTAATGCCAAAATCATTGTCATAATGCATCATTAGAAACATCGTGATGTTGTTAGGGTCACTCAAGTTCTATTAGGGTCACTTGAATGTTGTTAGGGACAACCAAATGCCATTAGGGTCACTTAGGTGGCATTAGGGTCACTTAGATGTCATTAGGGTCATTTAGGTGCAATTAGGATTAATCAAGATGAAGTAGTGTTATAATCACAACCATCATCATCATTGATATTGATGTTGTCGTTGTCACCATCATCCTAGTCATCATCATCAACATCATACAAATCAACAATATCATCATCATCATCATCATTGTCATCGTCCCCATCAACATATTTTTCAAAGTCATTGTCCTCATCATCGATGTAGTGCTCATTTCCATCATTATCATCTTGTAATCAAATCATCATCAACACAAACATCATTAGCATCATTGTCATGTTTTTAGGGTCACCCAAGTTCCTTTAGGGTCAACAAATGTTGTTAGGGATAATTAGATGCCATTATGGTCATTTAGGTGTCATTAGGGTCATTTAGGTTACATTGGGATCAATCAAGATCAAATAGTGCTATAATGACATGCATCATCATCATTGACATCGACATCATCGTCGTCGTCATCGTCCTAGTCATCATCTCCAACATCATACAAATAAACAATATCATCATTGTCATCACCCTGATCATCATAATTTTCATCGTCATCGTCCTCATCTTCGATGTAGTGCTGATTGTCATCACTACCATCTTGTAGTAAAATCATCATCAACCCCAACACCATTGTCATAATGCATCATTAGCATCATCTTCATGTTGTTAAGGTCAAGTTCCATTAGTGTCATTCAAATGTTGTTAGGGACAATAGAATTCCATTGGGATAAATTAGGTGCCACTAGGGTCACTCTAATGCTATTAGAGTCATTTAGGTTCCAATAGGATCACTCTAATGTTATTAGAGTCATTTAGGTGCCACTACAACCACTTTGATTCTATTAGAGTCATTTAGGTTCCACTAAGGTCACTTTTATGCTATAATAGTCATTTAGGTGCCATCAAGATCAATCATGATCAAATAGTAGTGATATAATCACATGCGTCATCATCATTGACATCGACATTGTCATCATCATAATCATCAATGTCAACATCATACAAATCAACGATATCATCATTGCCATCATCATTGTATTCATGCATCATTAGCATCATCATCATGTTGTTAGGGTCACTCAAGTTCCATTAGGGTAACTCAAATGTTGTTACAGACAATCAGATGCCATTAGGGTCATTTAGGTGGCATTCGAGTTACTCAGATTTCATTAGGGTAACCTAGATTCATTGTATTTTGTTGGATGGACACCAAAATTGGTGCACTAGATGCCACAAAAGGCATCCCAAATGAATTACATTATGCAAGCACGTTCAAGCACAACTTTAGCCAAAAGTAGATGCTAAATCTAGTGCTATTAAGGACATTATACTAGTCACTATTGAGGATGCTAATCTAGACACTAATTGGGAAGCAATTTAGGACACAATTTCACGGGCATATTGTGTATAGTTTAGCACCAACCGATATTTGAAAGTTAAAAAATAAAAATAAAACGCATGGGGATACGAGAGCATAAAGAGTTCCCTTCCCTCATAAAACACAAAAATAGAAGAGATGAACACTAATTTGACACATTGGAAGGAAGGAGGAGCATCAAAACTCTAAAATCGATGATTCTTACTTCAGATTTGGATATTTGCAAGGGAAACGACCCCTGAATACACCCTTGCTATTTGAATAATTCCCTTGTAGCTACTTGAAGAATTTTTATTGAGGAAGAGGGTTTGTAATTTTTCCTTGAGTAAGTTGGTTGAGAATTTTTCCTTCAAGAAGACAGTTGAAGAATTTCACTTGAGTAAGAGGGTTTAGCATTCAAGAGAAAAGAAGAGCAAGCCCTAGGGTTTTGGAAAGTGAGAGGCACCCAATATACTCAAGCATTTTAAGATGAAAAGTGGAGGAGGCATCAATCAAGGAAAAATTGTATGATTAATTTGTATGCTTAAGCTATATGATGTTGAAATACATTTAACATGTTCTTGGAATCGCCAATATTCTATTCAACGGGTCCATTATCTTGCATCTAATAGTTGTTGAATGAGGCCTCCTCACACTACTTAACCAATGTGTCATGTGGTTGGTTAGAGTTTGCATGTGATGTGCTTGACATAATGCCCAAACTAGATTTGATCTCTTGGACAATGATGATTGCAGGGTATGCAAAAAATGGTGAGGAAGAAGAGGCGATAGAGCTAGCACAACCTTTCCACTGTCCAATTCCATAACCAACCTTTTAGGTATTTTTTTACATCAAATTTTCATTAAAATGTCACCTATTGTATTCTGAAAATGGTATGCTTTGTATTTTAATTCAGCCCATATGACTATGTAAAAATTTGTTTCAACATACTAAATTTGTATAGTAAATGTCCAGTACATACTTCTAAAAGAACCCTAGTAGTCAACTAAATATTTTTGCAAACCAAAGCAAAAATAGTATGTAATAGTCAAAGCAAAGAAGCAACTCTTGCATGTCTAGCAACATTGTCAACTATTTCAATAGTTTGATGGTATTATATGGATAAAGTTTTATTGTCTATAATTCTATATATGAAAGTTGTATAACCTTTTGAAACAATATCCCAATAGTTGAGACCAACAATGTTCTAAGTTCATATTATATCAATTATAAAAATGTCACTTTCTACTCGTAAATACCGTTATCGTGATTTGAAATTTTTGACTAGATGGAAATAAAATTATTTGCCTAGTAGAAAAGTACATTTGTTAAAACGAGGAGCATGTCCTCCCTTAACCATAATATGTGTCAAATTCTCATCTATCAGGTCACGACTCTACATAGTGCACCAACTCAACCATCATAGTTTTGAAAGACAATTACAAAATATGTTTAAGGAATGTTGAAAGGGAGTCATATCTTGTGCCAACCACTTGGCCACCAAAATGCCAATTATAATTGTTACCTTATTCACAAGATGAATGTGAGCAAGCTTTAGACATTCATACTTGCATTTGATTCTCTATGGGAACTTGTCGAAATAGAATGGTCTACCTTTGAAAGTTATCTTGGAAAACAATGGGCATTTCAATAGTATGCAAGAGATATGACTTTTCTAAAGTACACAGTCCTATATAGTATTAATATAATTAATAAAAACTAGGTATATTACAGAGTGAACTTGGAGAAATGGAAACAACTAAACTTGTATGTATGTGTGTATCATATGTTATTTTTCAAGCATGGTTTTCATGTTTCAACATAGAAAATTTTATAAATACCAAAAATGATTACCACTTTTAATCCATCTGGTGGTTGCATCTAGTTTTGTATCTTCTTGCCTAAAATAAGTAGAAGAAGTAATGATGCATACAACTTGGTTCCTTGATGAGTCTCAATGACATGTATGCGTGTTTCAAGATTTGAAAATAGGATTCTGATGAACCGTGTTATGTTTCCATTAGATTAAGGGATGATAATGTTTCATGAAGAGATTGGTTTGTTGTTACAGTGAATCAACTTCTAATTAATTATGGGTATGGGTATGAAAATAATTGATTATGTATTGAAAAGTTGAAATTGGCCTCTTGATGAAAAGAATTGATTATGTACTAACTTCTTCCCTACCACTAGGAGTTACTTAGGTTTAGATGTTAGGAGTAGTCCCACTTCTTCATTAGTCTTTATTGTGGCCATCAACAAGGGAATTTTGATTTTTCCTAGGATTACCCCCTAGAGCCCTATTAGTGTAGGACACTCACTTGAGTAAATTATTCGACATTCACTCAGTGTTGACATTTTCACCCTATTAGTGTAGGACACTCACTTGAGTAAATTATTCGACATTCACTCAGTGTTGACATTTGCACTTTTGCACTACTAATTTAGATGATGATGGAGGTTTCTTCCCTCCTTACCCAGAGGTTGTTGCAATTCATTCATAGGATTATGTCTCTTTGCTAGCACTTCTTCACCTTCTAGGGTTCACCTTTTTGGTATAACCCACTTGTATGCAATATATCATTTCATGTTAATTTGCACTCTTTTTTGTCACCTTGCAGGCGTGCTTCTTATAACCCCATTTTTTGTCTATAAATAATTGTTGTATTTTCATGTCCCCTTGATCCATTCGGTCTTTCAAGCAATTTAGTATAAATGCCATTTCATTTTAGTACAACAAGATGAACAATTGTTCTTTGATAACGTTTGGGTGCACTTTGGCTTACCATCTTCAGTCACCTCCAACCATGACAATTGGTGATATGGTTCATGTATATTGATCTTGGTGTGTGGTTCGTGTATTCCCTGGTGGTGCTTTTGTGTAGGTGCATCGGTATAGGCCAAGAAAACACATCCTACTTCATCGGAGTAAGCAGGAGTACACCCAAATTAACCCCCCGAGTTAAGAAGCAGCTTAAGTCACAGGAAAAGCAAAGGTGGCTTGGACAGAAGAAGCAAGGGTAGAGGCACCTCGACTAACATTCTTTCATGTTCCAACTCCTTAGCCAACTAATGCAGTTCTCAGTCCAGATTGATATTTGGTTAAAGGTCCATATTAAGTAGTATTCGATCCAGCTGATGTTGTTGATTCAAATATCGATGATGCATTTATAAAACAAAGCTCCATTTTTGGACTGACTGACCAGTCGATTGACCTTTCACTCACTACCACTATATTTTCCAATTGGCTTTACACTGTCTAGGTCGGGTTCCATGCTATGATATTTATTTAGTTAATCAACAACGCGTGAAATAGCTTACAGAATGGCATTTGTTGACTTCGCTTACCACCACCATAAGTGTAGCGATGAAGACACATAAACCACCACTACCAATTGTTAGAGCAACTAAGGTAGTAGATCCTAATATAGCAGTAGTTAGCAGATCCTATATAGCACCAACAGTTAATATATCACCACCAGCAGTAGCACAATAACATGGCCTACAACAACCACTACCTACATATATCCTACAAAGCCAGTAGCTACGGTTCCATATCGAGATCCATATTCATATGTTTCAGATCGAGAGCCATATATATAGAACAAGATCCAATTCGTGAGTGAGGTAAATACCCGAATGGTTTCAGATGTTCCCGATGCTCCTGATCGATATGAAGATGTTTGTGATGTTAGTGATAGGGGTTAAGATTACGAAGTTAGGGATGCAGATCCAAATGTTCGGTAGGAAGAGACTGATCTGCTCTCCTAAATGGTAAGAGTTCACCTGATGTTCTTGATCCAGAGTCAATCCTTTCTATTAAATCAACAGTAGTGCCAGCATCATAACCAACTGTAGCATAGGTAGAGGCAAAGTTTTCTAAAGCATAGATAGCAACAGAAGCAAGGGTTTATTTTAGAGATCATGATCAAGATCTAGTAACAGATCCATACGCAGATAAAGATCCAAAGCGAGTAGTTCCAGGACCAGCAACAAAGCAAACAACACCAAAAGCAAAGTACAAAGAGACAAAGGTATCTGGAACAAAGCAAGCAACAGATCCAACACAAGTAATCTAAAGGTTTCATATATCATTGTACCCAGGCAACAAAACTTCAAATAAAAATTCCAAACAACCATCGATTCATACACCTACAACAATACTAAGCAAAGACATTTAAACTCTTGTAATATCTTCTACATCCATCAACCTTCACATGCCGATAAGAAATGACTAAAGGGAATAAGCAAATCAATTATTGACAACTCTGTTAATCGAGGCTGATTTAATGAAAGAATCAATATTTAATAAGGAGTGAGTGCTAGCCTATCTAATCGTTAGATTAAAACTAAGCCTTTCAAAATACATTTTTATAAGTAGGAGGACATTAAGCAACAAGCAAGGAACATCGCAATCATTAATTAAAAAACTCAATGAATCAATGAGACCAAAGAGTAGGTAATGCCATAATGAATTACATACACAAATAAAGATGGTCATAGCTATCAACATAAGCAGGTAATCAATCAAAGTAAATCATGAAATGACGTTAAGACCATAGTATATCATCCATCAATCCATCAACCAAGTAAACCATCCTTCATGCATTTCAAGTGATATATTCGGCCCTACAAACCAATAAAATAACTTTAAATCATCCCTAAGCGTTGATCGCATAAAAACATATTCTACCTAAGATAGTCCATCCTAAGTCAATAGAGGTCATTAGAGGATAATTAATTTGGACAATTTCTTAGAATAGATCCATGCCTTTGGCTCGGATGCAACTTTTATTAAAATTAGCTTGAAGGAATCTCAAAATCGGGTTGAATGGCCATTTATTTTAGATATGTTAAAATCCTTGGTCTTAAGGAGCTTTTTCCTTGGGGTTGTAGGCACTCTCTTTGTTGAAGCCCAATTTAAATTAGAGATGTGATTGGACAATGACTTGAAACTTTGGAAATGCATGAATTAGGTTTGTACCCTTGGTATGTATACACTTTTTATCAACGTTATGTTTTAGAAAACTTACAATTGTATTGAATGGCCATTTATTCTATCTATGTTAAAATCCCTGAGCTTTGGGAACATTTCCCTCGAAGTTGTAGAAACTCTCTTCATTGAAACCTTGGCTTGTCTTTATATCAAGAAATGTATATCAAAATGGGTCTTTCAAATAGACAAGTACATTTATAACCATGCTTGGGTGTTGATCCTTATGAGAGAGTACACAGAAGGCTATGTAGCATGGGTACCCGTACCCGAGGGTAGGGTACACGTACGCGTACCGGGTACTTGGGTACGTCTCCTGTCGTACCCTTTCATACACCATATTAGCTGCACATACCCGAGATTCCATTATCAATGACTCCTCACAACCTTAGTGGTTCACCTTTTTTATTGTTTATATCATATTTCATGTACTCAATTTTATCATTGACTATTTGGAAAACATTTATGTGAATTGGTGCAAACACCATCGCTTTGAAGAGTAGCTAATGTACAATATTAAAATTCAAAATATTATTGAGAATATTCCCCTTTTAATATTATAAGTGACAAAAGGGCTTAGGGTATAAATCTAACTAAATGAGTCGAAAGAGTAAAACTAATATGAAGAACAGAGCCACCACAAATTTGAAGGTCCAAACAAATACCTAGTAGTAAAAAGTGTTTATTTAAGGAATAGCTAAACAAATTAATGATTTACAAAAGAAAGGAAAACAATAATGAGAAAATAACCTTGCAATGTTTTTAACCAACATTCATGAAAATTAGCATTGATATATTTCCTCAATTAAAAACATATAGATGGTTCACCTACACAAAATTTGAACGATAAGTCAAAATGTGGAATTTTGGTTTGTCCTCGAGACAATTAATTAAAAAAGAATAAAATGTCCAATTGAGGACCAAATTATTCAAGACCCTTTAGCAAAATCTTCAAAATACTAACGAAATATATGACTTCAAATAACAAGTACAAGCTCTAACCCATTAAGTCAATTGTCTATAAAGGAAATTGTACATCAATCAAAGGCCTAAATCCATAAATGAAGCACTCACTCGGAAGACAACGAAATTGATAAGCTACAAATGCTTGGTGGAAATGCACAAATGTTTGCACATGATTACCATAATACATTTTTACACTCGATGAGAATATATCATGAGTACGAGTCATTGATGTCATACATGTTTTATACTTGGGAATTGTACATACAATTCATGCATGGTTTATGACAAATCATATACATTGTTAACTCGTGGTTATGATTAAAGCAGGATCAAAGGAGTCTGCATTAATAACAGGAAACTCTTCCTAAGGGTGAAGGAAAAATCCCATGCCTAACTTGGCATGAGCCGCATCATTGTACTTGTTTAAGCAATCTCAAGCGTGGTTTGGCATACTAAACTTGTCATTCTTACGACTGATAAGAGGGCCCAAGAGCGCTAAGGATTCATTCAATGTGCCCATTGGATGATGATCAAGTGTATGGAAGGACAAATGAACCATAGAAAGTTATGGAATGGTGGGGAGCATAAGTAGTGATAACCATAAGAGTAGGGCTACTGTGGGGCGGAAAAGTCAGAATCCATCATCTTACAGGTCAAAGGACATAGGTCTAACTTGGGATGCATTGTGTGCTAACTCTGTTGTAAGGGTTTATTTTGTAGTTGTATGTTCTTTTGAGTGTCAAAGGTGAGCCTCCTAACATACATTAACCATTAACAATTATTTGACTCATGATTGTTGTAAACAAGGACCTGAGTTCCCATTAACTTTAATTGAGTAGTGAAATTTGTGTATTGTGAACAAGGACTTCACCCTGAATGTAATCATATCATTGCAATTTGATTTTCAGTAATAAATAGAAATCCATTATTGGTGGCACCATCTGTGTTGTGTGAATGTTGAGTGTGTGGGTGTCCATTTGTGCTTTTGTTGCGTGCTTTGATCGACAGACCCACTTCCTCGAGTGGATTCTGCCGCCATCATATATGTTAATGTTTCTCTCTCTTAGTTTAACTCATGGTCTAAATGGGGTAGATTGGAATGATATTTATGATGTATGGAATTAAATGAAAACTAGAAAGATTCTTCCTTTGCGAAAATAAATTGATGTTTTCAATGATTTAAGCGCAATACTTCTGAAGAATATCAAATGAATTGAAGAAAAAATATGTTTTCTTATTTTTTTGTTGGAATGTGCTCATTTATCTAACATAATCATAATTTTGAGGACTTTACTAATTTCAAAGAAAATTTTGTTTTTTTTCTTTGGTTTCATTGAAAATTTACCATTTTTCATGAATGGAGTGTTCAATTGTTTCAGATTGTAAAAATTTGGAAGGGCAACATTTGTTTTTTCGCATTTTATTTAAGGGTTTAGTTAATTTACACTTGTTAATTGAACTGCAATTATTTATATCGCTCTTCATATTTTAAAGGCTAGAGGAATATACACCAATCAGATTGAAATTAAGACCCACCCTTAAAATTTGATCATTAATTCTAAAGTTGTAGAGTTCAACTTTATAACATATTTACGAGGCATGTTTAATACATAATTAATTATATAATATTACATTTTATATATAAAAAAATATATTAATATAATACAAGTTAAATAGGTTTGTTTATGACCGTGTGTATTTTAACTGAAAATATTAATAGATAATAGATAAGTTGGAGATTATATCATAGACTACATAAGTTAGAGTTTTGGTGTCCACCGCCGGATATATAGTAATCCATCGATGGTCAAATTGCATTGACTATTTTTAGCTAACGAAATTATATCTATGTTCCTAAAGTTAAAATTTATAATTCAAAAAATAATATCTTTTTAACTATTCTTTAAGACTATTTATCTACTTACAATTGCTAAATGTGTGACATGACCAAGATATGACAACCTTTCATGTTATTGTAGGTGGTGTTGTTATGAGAAAATCAACTTAAAAAAATAGCCATTTGCTGACATGATAAGGGTGTTAGATATGGGCCGAATTTTTGTGATTGCGAGCCACACTCTAGCCCTTCCATACCCCGGTCGTCCACAACACACTTCAATTTTAAGGCGTAACCAAATAGTTTATCAACTTCCACAAGACCATTCAAAAGTAATGGTGGGTCATTCTATGACTGCTTCTGTATACAGGGGAGTGACAAGACGATGAAATAATAACTATTACTACCAGCCCTACTATGTCTCGTACACATTCTTGATTTTCTTCTTATGTTCCGCTGTATTTGTTGGTTGGTTTCTTTTTAGATTCATATTAAAAGAACGAAGGAAGACAAAGATCAATAGCTATAGTAGATCACCCCACCCATACTCCTTTTTTGATCTATATCGTATGTTTAGTATGTTAACCTCTGTGAGATAACTGATATTTCGACCATAATTTAATTACGTGGTTAGCCAGATGGATTTTTCTATTTGTTACCTTTAAATAATAATATTCCGACGTATGTCCCCTGTGCATGCTCGCGTGTCTTGATTACAAACGTTTTACGAGGCATGGACTTTAACTCTCGTCTCTTCTTCCCCTCCGTTCATTCAATCAATTGGTGCTTCTAGAATTTTCCCTTTGAAGGTGATCTCAAGTTCGATTCTGCGCACATTCTAGTCCATATTCGAAAATATTTGTGGTAAGGTTTCTCAATCGTTCGGTTTACAGTGTAGTCAAGTCATGTCTTTGTTGTAGTTTATTTGTATATAATTGATGGGTTATAATAGTGATCCTCCACGTTATTCTGTTGTGGTTTATCATCTAGTTACTTGTTACACATGTTTCCCAAGGGTTATTCCTTCCACGTGGGTTAATATGTGTATTTGTGAGAAGGAATGGTATCTTCCTGCGATCTAGGAAGGGGACCCTTCTACATCTACACCAAATTGTAAAATATAAACACCTATCAATGCAACTATTCAATTGAAACATTCAGTATTTGGGAATACAGAGAATTTGTTGATATCTTTGAATTGCCACCTACCATCTCTACATCATTGTTTGCCATGTATATACAACAAAGTATGGGAGGAAGCTATGGCTCATACGGCAAAGATTGAAAGACTCGTCCCTCCATGACAGTGCAACTGGAAATGTATGCATTTGGCCATGTTAAGTAGGCCATGAATGCCTGAAACATATTTCCCATTATCCTACACCATGCAAGCCATTAAAGAGTAAGAAAAGGACATGCAATTGATTTTGAAGCAAATAGAGCCTCGACAATAAAAGCATACAACCTGTGACAGATTCCATTCCAATTGCAAACCTCATCCACCTAGTCTAATTTTAAGCTTTAAAGTATTACTATCACCTAGTTCCGAATTGAAGCCACACACCTCTAAATATTGCTCTCATGCCATTCAAAATCAAGGCAGGCTTGAACCTTCCTAGGTAGAAATCGACGATTAAACATAGATTTGCTGAAGAAATATTATAATAGCTAATTAGAGATATGATAAATTACATAGATTTTTAGGAGTTACAAATTTGGTTTATAATAGCTACTAAAGAAACATTTATTACTACTTTGCATAGATTTGGTAGGATGATTGCTATAGATTTATCAATAAATCATAATAAATTTTAATGGTGCAATAGCCTTTTTGGTTTTGTGTTTTCACATATATAATGGAAATATAGAATGTTGTTGTTAGGTCAACAATTTAACGAATCGATAATACTACCTGGCCCTTTACATTTGTCACCCATGAACGCACCCCAGCTTAACACTCAGTTAGGGTAACAACCTTTTACTAATTATATTACCCATCTACTTACATACTAATAACTCAACCTTTTCTTACACCTCATACATTTACCCTCATCCTTTGGAACTTTAACTCAACCATGCATATGAACTCAACTATACTTAAATCCCTATGAATGAAACTCGACGAATACCACCTTACCTATGGACACCTTTCCGATCTACAACCCTCTGACAACCACTGTTCGCCATACGACTCTTGAGGCTTTGTATAGTTGTTAACACCCAAAAAGTGTTCACTACCTCATCTACTACATTACATGGCTCATTTGTCCATTTTCCTACCATTTTTCCCTTAAAACCCCAAAAATCCCATTAAAAAGCCTCCAAAAGGCCTAAAATGCCTCCAAAAGGCCACAAAACCATTAAAATAGCCTAAAAAAGGCTAAAAAACCCCCTTTTCCTCCAAAAATAGCAAAAATCCCCTAAAAAGGGAATAAAAAATATAAAATAATGAGGAAAAGGAAGAAAAAACCCTATACAGCTGCCCAAAACCATGTGTTTCCTAAAACCATGGGTCAGCACTCCACCACCAAAAAACTATAAATAGGTGATGGAGATCCCTTATTCCATATCCACAATCACAAGCACCCTTACTCTGCCAAAATCTCTCTCGAAACCCTAGTTCACCATTGAACTACTTTCACCTTGAGAGCCACCTTTGGCCCATTCCCAACATTGGAGAAGGAGAGGGAGCATATTGAAGCTTGGAGCATCCTCTTGGACACTGCAAAGGGCTTCATCAAACCTTTACATTGAAGGTAACATCAATACAAAAAGCCATTCTTTAAATTTGTTGTTTATGTTTCATACTTGTTTTAGAAGTAATTTAATTTCTGTTTTAGTTTAATTATTTACATTTACTGAACTGCTACTAAGGAGTCCATTCTCCTTAGTAGGTGCTCATTTGCACCAGCTAGGGGTAAAACCCTAGCTACAGTTTTGGCGACTCCCCTAGATTTTGAATTTCTGGTTTCCGTTTTTGAATTTTTTCCCTTTCGGCTGTCCCTTTCGGCCGCCGCATACCGCGTCTTTTCCCTCTGCAGTCGCGTCCCGACCGCGCCTTTCCAGCCTTTACCTGCGATCCGACCGCGGCTCTCAGACTGCTTCCGACGCCCCGCCGGCAAATTCAAGTCTGTTACCTGCGATCCGACCGTGGCTAATCAGCCTGTTTGCCGCGATCTGACTGCGCCTGTCGGCCTTTTTCCCGCGTCCCGACTGCGGCTTTCTGCCTCTTTCGCGCATCCCGACTGCTCCTGTTAGCCTTTCTGCCGTGACCCGACTGCGTCTTTTTCCCTATTTCCCGCATCCCGACTGCGTCTGTTGGCCCGAAAGCCGCGACCTGGCCGCGTCTGTTTTCCTCAAACCCGCGGTCTGCTTGTTCCAATTCGCCACAGACCCGCGGTCTGATTTCTGCTCTTTTCCTGTCTTGAGCCCAGCCCCTTTTGCTGCAATATTTTCTGCATCTGAACAGCCCTCTGTCCCACCTGCAGCCTCACTACCTTACAACCTTTCTGCAACATAATTTATGTTCCTTTTACAGATTTCATTTTACCAATTTCAGTAGTTTTAATTTAGAAAATTTTGCAAGTTAAAATTTCAATTTCAGCATTATTGATAGTTGGAAGCTGCCTCCCTTGTGGCACTTCTATTTTTGGGTTCATCACCTCACGAGCACACACTCTGTCACATAAATCAAGTGAGCCTTAAAAAGTACCTAACTAAACCAACATTCTAACCCCACTTGGGGAACACAAAAGAATCATTGTAGTTAGGTAGGATCAGGGGGATAGGCTTCCAATAACACCCCTTGGTTATTTCACTTGAGACATAGTTGTTGTCCAAATAGGGAACCAAAATCCCCTAGTACTTTTTGGCACGGTCACGACCAGTTTATCAGAGGGCCTGTCCCTTAGGAGGGTTGAATTCGGGACACTGGTTCCGGAGGCCTGAGTGGAATACCGCACTCCATTCAGTAACCGAAGGGCTACCTTTCGCGGTTCGCGGGATATCCCTGTATAGGGGTATTGCGGTCAACGAACTAAACGGCAGATTCATCTTTCTGGATGTGTCATGAACGGGGTATCTTAGTTGCCATTCTTCTAGGATTGACTACCCGGTGTCCCTCCCGGTAGGGGGATATCATAGCCACTTGGATTTTCTACTCATATTGTCTGACTTGGATTTCATCACCTTGCAGAGGATATGTTTAGTTGAGTCAGAATACTTTTAGTTAGGTGTTTGCATGCTCCTTTACCTCCCTTTGGTCTAGTGAGTCCACCATTTTTTCTTTTTTAGGAAACCTGCTGCTTGTTGGTATTCTGACCATCTTTGTTGATACTCCACCTATTGTAGCACAGCTGTTGCAGTGGGTGTTTTGAGTTGGTTGTTGGCCTGAGTGCCTTGTTTTTGAGCTCTCCTTCTGCACACTCGGTTGCATTAGGATTTTTGAGCTGTTTTTATACTCACCTCAACCCACAGAGACTAGACACCATCTGTCACCATTGAGTCCCCGAGACATTCTCGGCGCCTCAGGGGCGAGCCCCCACAGCACGGTTCTCTTGACACCACCCGTCATAGATTCCGATCATTATCCGTTGATACCACTCATCACAGATCTAGAGCCCTGTCACTTGACTCCACTCGTCAGCGACGTAGGACTCCGTCACCAGATAGTGACACCCCTTACTTTACCTCCGATTCTGACGAAGAGTCTGAGAACCCTATTTACACTGCCCCTACTAACCCCATGGCTGGCACGACTTCCACTCCATTTGTCATAGGGACCATTGGTGGCACATCCACCACTACACCAGTTACTACACCTATTTTTGGTATGCCCTCCATGGGGCACCCATCTACCGTTCCCCTCACGGTACCTATTCCCACAGCGGGAATACCTATCCCCACCACATCAGTGGCTCACACTACCCATGGTGGTGCTGGACCATCCTCCACTACCTCAGTTCCCCCACTTGGGGGCACCACCCTAAATCTTGTCCCTCCACTTGGGGGCACTAGCCCCAACTTGGTCCAACCCACTACTGTGTCACATCCTTCTTCCAGTTTGCCATTCATGGCTAGCCTCAACCTACCTGACCTGGATAGATTGACCAATGATCCTATTCGACACGACCCTACATGGCCTCATATGCCTACCAAACTACCCTCTGACATCCCTAAGTTCGAGGGCAAGGCCGGTGAGGACCCACAAAACCATATCATGTCTTTCCACCTATGGTGTTCCTCTAACTCCATAGTAGATGACTCTGTTCGCCTCCGTCTCTTACAGCGCACCTTCACTGGCTCTGCAGCCAAGTGGTATATCGAGCAACCTCATGGGACCCATGCCACCTTTGCTTCCGTGGCCTCGACCTTCCTGCAGTTCTTCCAGTTGCCTGTCCGCTATGACGCGGGCGTTGAGATCCTTCTATCTTGTAGACAAAACACGGCTACCCATATCACGGACCACATCCATGAGTGGCGTTGACGCCGTAGCTTATGCAAGATCAAACTAGACGACCGTATCTTCCTAGATTGGTTCCTCAAATCCCTTCTCCCTGTTATTGCTAAGGATGTAGCCTCAGAAAGACCCCAGTCTGAAGAAGAAGCCATCCTTAAGGCCCAACAGTTCGACCTCATTTACGCCCAATCGGGTTACCTTTATACCATTATACCTGACGCCCCTCACGACAAGTCCTCCCAGCATGATGCGCCGGGGGCATCCCACGCTGCAGATGGTATCATTGGCCGTGTTTCTTCGCATCCCCAACCATTTTCTATAGCACGTCCTACCCCTGGCCCCGACCTTTCGCGGGCTACTTCACAGTCTGGAGCAACCAACTCGTATGCTCCCATGACACATCACCATTCCCATGGACCCTCATGTCCACCTCAGTGCTTCGGGTATGCGACTCCTGCTTATGCTCCTCCAGTCGCCCCTCAGCCTTACTACCATCAGCAGGCTGCCTCTGGTCCGGTGCCTTCACAAGCCCCACCCGCTTATTATCCGCCCCAGGCAGCCCCTGCGGCACATCCACAACCTGCTCCGCAGTCCTATCAGCAACCCCCTCAAGTTCCTGCACCTGCTCAGCCTCAACCTGCATATCATCCTCCGCAGCCTGCTCCTGCACCTGCGCAACCTCAGAATCCACCTGCTTCCTAAGGGCAAGTTTACGCCCAACAGAACCCGCAGCAAAACCAGAATAACCAACGAAACCAGGGCCAACAGAACCGTGGCAAGGGCCGTAATCGGGGGAACAACCAACCTGCCGACCAAGCTGGTCAACCGGCTAATCCCCCTGACAACAACAATGCGGCCCCCGCTAATCAAAACCCTAATCACCCGCCCAAGCAGGCTAAAAACCCCAATTTGCGAACGAACCACCCTTGTTCTATTTGCGGGGTCTATGGACACTACACCCATGCTTGCCCACACTTGGAGCGAGCTCGGCAACTCTGGGTTGACGAGGCCCATCGCCAAGGGCATGCGGCTCCTCAAGCGCCACCCAACCCCCCCCAACCTCAACAACCCCCTTTGGTACTGCAAAACCCCTTACCGACCCAAGGCGTAGTGAACCCTCAGCCGTTGGCTCCCCATCAAGCCAACGCGCCCCAACAACAACAGATCACTTACGCTGCTCCTGATCAACCCATGTTTGACTCAGGTACCCACCACTTACTGATGATGTCATCTGCTGATGTCAATCTCCAGACCCATCGGAACCAATACGGCTCCACCTCTGAAGCCCCTCCCACGAATCAACCTACTAACGCTCATCCCACCGATCAGGCGTTACGTATACCTCCGCCTCCCATAGACGGCACTGCGAAAGCACCTCGTTTCCCACTTCGCCGAATCAACAATAACCCTACTGCGCGCGCTGCGTCAAACTACAACATCGTAGACGACCTAGCCCAATCTCCCGCAGCCATGTCTGCGTTAGAAGTCTTGAAGAACTGCCCTTCCCAGCGCAAGACTTTACTTTCCGCCATTGGGGGGATTGACCCAACTGATTCGCATTTGATGGCATTTGATTTAGACCAGTCTGAACCACTCCTACCTTCCAGCTTAGCCTTCCAAGTTACTGTCTCCGTTAGGAATCTTGTCATCCATCGGTGCATCATCGATGAGGCTGCCTCCACATGCGTTATGTCTACATTCGTATGGCAGAAGCTAGGATCCCCTCCTCTCCAGCAGTCCACCACGGCGTTACGTGCCTACGACGGTCGTTCGGCCCAGCCCCAAGGCCTCCTACCCAACATACCTGTCCAGTTAGGTGGTAAAACAGTCCTTATTGACATAGAGGTAATCAATGCCCAATTAGATTACAACCTTTTACTTGGCCGCAGCTACATGTATGCCATGCGGGCGGTTGCCTCTTCCGTCTTTTGCACCATGATGTTCCCCCATGAGGGACGCGTGGTTAAAATTGACCAACTCACCTACTATGATCCCAGTGCTCCTGCGGCACCTGAAAATGTTCTCCCCATGGTTGAACAACCTGTTTCTCCTGCCACCACCTCGTTTGTTTCCTCTTCGGGGCCTGGAGTCTACTCAGACGCGCCGATGACCTCCACCTTTCAATCCATCCCTCCTCCGTCATCTACGCCCGAAGTCTCTGACTTATGTACCTTATCCCACGATAACCTACCACCTAATAATCAACCACCCTTGTTGCCAAAACCACCATTGGTACCTAGCCACATTGTTGTTACACCGATCCATACGATCCCCTTCCTAGTCCCTCCATCAGGAGTCGTAAGCGCCCCGGTCATGGCTACCCTTAGCCTCCCTGGGTTAACCTTGGGATTACCTGTATGGTATCTTTCGCCTCCCGTTCGCCCGCCGACACCAGATGTCATCCTCCAACCGGTGCAACCCATGGCTACTACCACTCAGCCACCTCCCGGTGTCTCTACCCCTTCGTCCTCCACGACACCCCCTCCTACTCCAAAACCCACTGGGGGCAGAGGTCCACAACCTTACACTGCTGTACCACCTCCAAAGATAGTCAAAAACCCTCCAGTATTTTGTGCTCCTCCCAAATGCTCGCTGTGCGACGAATTGGGCCATGCGACCCACCAATGCCCACAGTTACCAGCATTGCAGAAGCACATGCAAATGCTCAACGATGACCCCAACATCCCAACTGTCGAACTAAACCCCACTCCTAAGCCTAAAGATAAGTCCCTACGTACCAACCACTCCTGCGCCATATGCGGTATTTACGGGCACTATTCACATCATTGTCCCGATCTCCCGGATTACAGAGCGACTCTCTATGAGATGAACAATCTGGATCTTGAGATGGCACCACCCACCATTGAGGAGATTTACCCCCCGGTCTCTCCCCCTTCCGAAGAGGTTAATATCATCTATATGATCTCTTCCACCACTACTTCAACCACTACCCCCTCGTCAACCGATTTGACGACGCATACTTTCCGTACTGATGAGGAGATTCTTGAGGCCCTAACTGCCCCAGATTATCCCTGGGATGACATGCACCACCGTTCCTATTTCATTCCCGAAGAATCCTCCTCTAGCACCGCTACCCAATACGCGGTTGAATCCAAAGACTTCCTCCCCACCAAGGTTGACTGGTTCAAGGACCCTATTCCTGCTCCTGATGCCTTCGAAGAAGGTAACATGGCCAACATCTCCCCTGTCATCCAAGTTGATATCGCTGCCCCAGGACGTGCCCCTGAACTCATCACTTTAGGAGCATTCTGCAGTAAACAAGAGATTGAGGATTACATAAACCTTTTCAAATAATTCCGTGACGTCTTTGCCTGGTCCTATACCGAACTGCCTGGTCTTGACCCCGCCATTATAGAGCACCACATTGATACATGGCCTGATGTACCCCCCGTTCGTCAAAAACAACATCCTCTTCCTCCCTCAAAATTCCCAGGATATGCCCCTGAACTCATCACTTTAGGAGCCTCCTGTAGCGAGCGGGAGATTGAGGATTATAACCAACTCTTCCAAGATTTCCGTGATGTCTTTGCTTGGCCCTCTAACGGAATGCCTGGGCTCAACCCCGCCATTCTCAAACATCACATAGACACACGGCCAGAGGAACTTCATGTTCGTACTGAAACTGACTCTAAAGGCCGTCCTTTGCGCAACCCCCGTAATGGGTTGTATCTTAAGCGTTTTTACCCATAAACGAAACCCGCAGCCTCATTGGTCTGCGTTGTACAGTACTTTCTTTTTTGTTTTTGTTTTTACGAACCGTTTCCACCATTGGAATCAGCACGACGAGACCGTCATGATGGTCACCTCGTTGCATTATTTTTACCCTGTCATTTTTTGCCCATTTTTCAGACGCCACTAGTCGCCTCGGTTTGCGTGCCACATCATCCGTTCTCCGTTTTTCACATGTTTTATATCATCGGATTCATTTTTCCGAACTGGTGATGATGCTAGAGATCATTTCTCGCTCTCACCTCCAGATTTTCTGGGCATTTTCCAAAATGCCCCCGTCACCTCGGTGTGCGTGCCACATCGGCCGTTACCCGTTTTAAACATCCTTTATATCACCGGATTCATTTTTCCGAGCTCGTGATGATGCTTGAGATCATTTCTCGCTCTCACTTGGTACAATTTCAACATTGTGTCCCGACACCTTGCTGCTCGGTTTGCGTGCCACATCGGCCGCTATCGGATTGTTCCACATTTTTATATGAGCCATTCACTCCTGTCATACTGCAAATGTTTCGTTATTTTGCCACCATTTCATTTACCCCGCAAGGAGGCCCATCAATGTTCCCCCCCCCACCCTCGTTCTTGGTCATCATTCCTGATCCTTGATTGAACACTTCCTCCTTGCCTGGCCATTCCTTTTGTTCGGTATAATTTTATCCCTTTTTCGGGCCGGACAAGTCCTTTACGAAAAAGGCACTTAGGGAGTTTCCGTTAAGCTCTTTTCTGACTCCTAAAAGAATGAAAAGATCGCCGAGCAATCTTGCTTCCTTTCATGCTCGTTAAAGTACCTGAAAGGGCGTCTATTTGGTATAAGTTTAACCCTTTTCCGGACCTGGTAGACTAATTACGAAAAAGGAATACTCTAGTCACACCGGCTAGAAGAGTTCTTCATTGCATCCTTTTATGCTTCTTTGGGCCTTGGAGACTAAATCTACGAAAAAGCAACCCCCTGGAGTCTTCTTATTGCTTTCAGACTCTCTAAAATTGAAAACAACCACGAGCATGAACTGTCCTGGGCTCGTAAAATCCACACGACAGTACCATTCCATCATTTCAGAGTCTTCTTATCGCTTTCAGACTCCTTAAAATTGAAAGCAACCACGAGCATGAACTGTCCTGGGCTCGTAAAATCCACATGACAGTACCATTTTACACAAACTTCTTCTAGTTCCTTAACCCATGAAGAAGTACCCTCCCGTTCCTTCTGGCACTATGATCAATCATCTCCGCAGCACCCCCAATCAGGTCGCCTTTGTTCAGAGTATTCTGCAGTCTCCTGCCATTTTATACCAATTTGAGTCTCCCTCAGACCAGTCACTCTCCCTGAGCCACTATAGCTATGATCCCTTTCCCCCCAGTCAGTTTCATATGCTGCCAGATCATTCCCATTATCATACTCTGAACAAAGGAAGTTTGAGTCCACCCACTCTACTTGCCCAGTTGTCCCCCCCCAGTTTGTCAGTCCTGCCATCAGTACTATCACATTTCGGTTCTCCACCTCGCGCTCCTGTCAAGGAAACATCATTGCCTTGACAGTTGCAGGTCTCCCTCTGTCGACGACAGCCCCTCTATTCCAGAGGATAGGCCCAGAGGTCCCTACGCCTTGGACTTATCACCATCTGTGGTAGGTGCCTACGGATCATTCTGAGAGGAGTCATCATTGCCTCTCCGCGTGGTTGTTCCTCACATGCTCGACTTCAACACCTTGATCGCATCGTTGAGGATCGCGTAGGATTATATCCCATCAGTTTTTAGTCGAAGACCCCAGATTTCCCTTGACTCTAGCACATTGGTGAGTCATTTCGGAACGCCCAGTTATATGTTCCCGTGGATGTCCGGGTTGCATTGGCGATTGTATTCGGAAGTCATCCAGCTACATGCTTCCTTGAGTACCCACTTTCAGTTCCAGATCCGTTCTAGTTCAGTGTACCATTGTGAGTGTCCCTCTTGTCACTCTGATCCAGCAGCTCATCAGCCCCTTTGGTACCACACTCAGTAGCACTGTTGATTATTCCAGTGTATCAGTTTTTCAGCTCAGACATGGTCAGCTCAGCAGTATGTCCCAGCTTTTGTGTCCCCTCTGGACTCTTATGATGTACACAGTGGCTATGTATCTTACAGGTCCCCCTTTTCGGGCCTCATAGTTCTGTTTATGTATCTTGATACGAGCATGGGTATGCCCGCCTCGTCCATATATTGAGATTATTCCTCAGTCAGTATTTGAGGTCATGTATATTTCAGGTCCCCATTTTTTGGACCCCATTGTTATTGTTATGTTATATCTTGATACGAGCATGGGAATGGCCGCCTCGTCCATATGATCAGATGATTCCTCATCCATTATTGAGGTTATGTACTTTTAGTTCTTGCAGTTGTTCGGGATCGTTGTTACGGGCTTCAGTTTGTTTCTTCTCTTCTCTCCACACCCAGGAAAACCATTCATGACTTATGATGTCCATCGGCCATACGATGAGCTCCTGCCCTCGCACATCAGGGGGCAATCTGTTAACACCCAAAAAGTGTTCACTACCTCATCTACTACATTACATGGCTCATTTGTCCATTTTCCTACCATTTTTCCCTTAAAACCCCAAAAATCCCATTAAAAAGCCTCCAAAAGGCCTAAAATGCCTCCAAAAGGCCACAAAACCATTAAAATAGCCTAAAAAAGGCTAAAAAACCCCCTTTTCCTCCAAAAATAGCAAAAATCCCCTAAAAAGGGAATAAAAAATATAAAATAATGAGGAAAAGGAAGAAAAAACCCTATACAACTGCCCAAAACCATGTGTTTCCTAAAACCATGGGTCAGCACTCCACCACCAAAAAACTATAAATAGGTGATGGAGATCCCTTATTCCATATCCACAATCACAAGCACCCTTACTCTGCCAAAATCTCTCTCGAAACCCTAGTTCACCATTGAACTACTTTCACCTTGAGAGCCACCTTTGGTCCATTCCCAACATTGGAGAAGGAGAGGGAGCATATTGAAGCTTGGAGCATCCTCTTGGACACTGCAAAGGGCTTCATCAAACCTTTACATTGAAGGTAACATCAATACAAAAAGCCATTCTTTAAATTTGTTGTTTATGTTTCATGCTTGTTTTAGAAGTAATTTAATTTCTGTTTTAGTTTAATTATTTACATTTACTGAACTGCTACTAAGGAGTCCATTCTCCTTAGTAGGTGCTCATTTGCACCAGCTAGGGGTAAAACCCTAGCTACAATAGTGGATAGATCCCATATAGACCACCAGAGGACCCAGTAATGTAAGCTTTCTTTGAGCATATATGATGGCTGCTTTAAGAAGTACGTTTCATCCTTACTTTCTGTGTCTGCTTTAAGGAAAGTCCTATCATACTGATTCCTTTATGTTGCTTTCTGGTCGCATTATTCCCTCCGAGGAGACCTGCACGCGGGTCTACCCCCTCTTTCCTGCACTTCAGGATTTTAAGTAAGCATGACACATCTAGGCTTGAAGTGCTACTGAACGAGTAGTTGTTTGGAGGACAAATAAAAGATTTATGCTTACCGAACCTAAGCTTAAGCGGATGTGAAGTTGACGAAGTTAAGATGCCAAAGTAACTAGTGTGAGGTGGCTTTTGCTTTGCTTTTTTTGTTTTTGGATATGCACGTATATAATGCAATCATTGGGAATAGACTTTGAAAGCCTATACGCCAGACCTACGCCTTGGGTGGGACTCTTGGAAACCTATGCTGACTTGGAAACTCTCATCTTTGGTTGGACCTTAAACTCATCCATACCCACTTGGTACACCTCCTCGGGAACTCGCACTTTGCCTTTGGACTATCCTTTGGAAATCGGACTTTGGTTGGAATATTCCTAGGAACCTATCATCTGACCTCACCCTTAGGACCTGAAACTCAGCATTTGAAAAAGCCTCCCTCAGCCTTTCGTTGTATTCTGATTCTATTGATATGGTATTGGGATATATGGGCATCCTATTTTCCAGAAGAAAGGATGATAGAGCCATCTTATATTATTAAGGAGAGTTGGTGGCACTAGATACAGAACCGGGTTCATAGTAACTAGGAGGTAACTAGAAGTGAAGATTGGATACCTTTCTGGAACCTGTAAAACTGGACATGGATATCTTGAGGGCCACTCATTGCTCGGATCATATTGTTAGTTTGTCTATTGCCTTTTTAGTAGTGCATCTGAACTCAAGGTTTTTTCCTTTTTTTTTATCGAGCCCGGTTCATGTTCTCGGCACAACTATAGTAGTTATGAACCCCGCGAGCAATAGAGTTGTACCGTTCAATTATCTCATTATTAGTGGATCCTGAGGGGACCCTTTTATCATAATATTTGGGTTCGGGGCCTTATCCTCATTCTCTCTCTAAGGTGATCAATCAGAGCGACTTGTCGGGTATCTCCGTCATAGTCGGTGGACACCTTCAATCCAAGGATTATAATACTAGTAGTGTTATCATAACCCATGTTTATCCCCAACTCCTCTCCTAGGAATGAAGATATCTCCCCACCGTGTCAACAAAAATATCCATCGGAGGCAAATAAATTGAAATAAATATATATTGTAGACCATTGGTCCCTCCAAACTAAGGGTTTTATAGCCTTCTAGGGATTATAAATGCTTTCAATAACAAAATAACTTTTGATTTGAACCATTACAGGGTAGTTACTAAGGATGAAATTTAATCCCTTTGCAAGTAATTTTTTTTTATCTATAGGGTTTCATTGAGATATACAATTTATAAGTAGAACCTTTCGGGGCTTCTTTCTTTCTTTCCGAAGCTCGAATCACTAATTTGTCACAGAGACTTTGGGTCTGCATGTGAATGTTTTGCATCCTCGTACCTCCACAGTTTATTGGAGTTAAATATAAATTATAGTTAAGCTTGTGAGAGCCTTTGTTGCTAGAGTTGTTGGTCCACTGAAAACTCTGTAGGGCCTTCTCTAGATTTTCATAAGCCTTCATGGAAGGGACCCACCATGAGGAGGAATAAATAGGGTGACAACCAAGATTGTACTTCAAATTTGGAATTGACTCATGAAGGCTAGGAGTTTGGTCATCCATTTTTCTATTTGTTTGTAAACCCTCTACACTACTACCTCTCAAATCCCTTTAGGAAACCTTGGAAGGTAAAGGGAATTCCAATAAAAAATATGTAACGTACTCGATTCCTTCATTCGTACCTTGAAGAAATGGAGCACTTCCATCTCAAATACTCACATGCAATGCTCTGTAAACTATTGTGGATATTCTACTGGAACAATTTGTAACAATAGATCATATAATATTCTATAATCTTTTCTCATATAGTGTTTTTACTGTAGATTGTAGATTAAATGTTACTATTTTAATTTCTAAAAACACCAAGATCACTAAAATTGAAATGAAAGAAGTTAAGCAAATAGCACACCATTTACACAATGAACACAAAATGTAGTTTGGTAAAACCCAATATGATAAAAGCCTCACTAGAAGGTGAGGCCTATTCTCTTGCTTTTTTATTCTCAGTCGTGAATGCAAGTACAAATAAAGTGCACTCACTATGGAGTTGCTATGGAAATTGTGGCCTTAATCATTGCGATAGGATCTTTTACTTCCTCTGTCATGCTTCACTATCCCAATCCTAGATCTTTGTTCTACTATAGAACAATAAATAATACAATAATAATGGAGCTCCTTCCTTTTCTAACGACCTAGTATTAAACATAGTGTAGGGTTAGGGTAAGGGTTTATACATGCCTCAACCCCCAGTTAGTGTTAAGGTTTTGGACCCTCTTTAATCTTCTTGAAGGTTTGACAAAAAAAAGTTGTTTAAGGCATCAAATGGGATTTGGAAGGTTTTGAACCCCAAATAACCAAAGCGGTACTTACCCATAAAATGGGCCATGGCTTCAATTTTTCCACCTATGTACCAAGATACATTACAAAATAGATAATGATCCATTTTTAATTATGCCAATACTTTTATTTGTATATTTTACAGATCTTTATTCAATCTCTTAACATCACAAAGAAAAATGTAAAAAACACAAATTGCACAAGCAGCACTGTTTAGTTCAAGATCATAATTTCTTCATCTTGCTAGATGACAATTACTGATAAATTACTAGTGATAGATCCTTCTTATAACTCGATCCTATTGACTCAATTATTTAGCATAAAAGGAATAAAAATAAGGCAATTGACCCAATAAAATAAACATATTCACCAACAAAGGGCATAAGAGTAAAATCCAGATTCATAGCGATCCACCAGTAGTAGAGTCCCTGGTAAAATATTAAGTAGCCAATCCATATCATCCGTTTTCTTAAGATCCTGATACCATGCCAGTTGATCTATCACTATTGTATGTGCAAGTTGGAATCCTAGCATACGCCCCCACAATTATGATTGCTACCACTTGCCCCCATGACGAGAGGAGACGTTCAAATACATCCGTGTTACCAACGAACGAACAAACGGATGATTCACTGCCCACCGCCAACCTGCCCAGTACGCTTAAGGCATCCGCCCAAGTCCATGTCACCAAAGCACAACACGTATTCACCAGATTCAACAGATTCAACAACACACCCGCATTCCCCATCCGCATTCTACCATTCCCGTATTCTCCATAATTCCCTAGCTCACTTACCCTAACGGAACAATTGTACGGATATTGCCAGGGAAATAATACATTCCAATACTCCTATAGATGCACATGGAGGGTGACACAAGGCATGTTAATGACACGATATGATCACACAATGAACTCAGAGAGATGAGGTTACACTTTGAGGTTAGCTTACACAATGAGTGAGGTTTGTGACCCCCCTCATAGAGGTCAACGGAGGCGGTTTTAAACCCCCCTCCTAGACCCCTTCATAGAGACCTACGGGGGCGGTTTTGAACCCCCTTCATAGAGACCTACGAGGGCGATTGCGAACCCCCCTCATACAAACCTACAGAGGCGGTTTGGAACCCCCATCATGGAGGACTATAGGGGCGGGTGTGAACCCCCCTCGTAGAGACCTCTAGGGGCTGGTGTGAACCCCCCTCGTATAGTCCTATAGGGGTGGTTTGTAACCCCCCTTGTAGAGTCCTATAGGGGCATTTTAGAACCCCCCTCATAGAGGCTTATAGGGGCGGTTTTGAACCCCCCTCATAGAGGCCTAGAGAGGCAGTTTGAAACCCCCCTCGTAGAGGCCTATAAGGGCGATTTGGAACCCCCCTCGTAGATTCCTATAGGGGCGGTTTGTAACCCCCCTCGTAGATTCCTATAGGGGTGGTTTGGAACCCCCCTCGTAGAGCCCTATGGGGGCGGTTTGGAACCCCCCTCGTAGATGCCTATAAAGGCGGTTTGAAACCCCCCATGTAGAGACCTACAGGGGGGTTTTGAACCCCCCTCATCGTAAGCTATGGGGGAAGTTAACAACCCCCCTCATAACCACCTACAAGATCAATTTAAAACCCTCCTCATAGACACCTATAGTGGCTGTTAAGAACCCCCCTCATAGCAAGCTACGGGGGCAGTTTAAAACCCCCCTCATAGTTTTCTACAAGGTTGATTTAGAACCCCCCTCATAGCCACCTACAATATCAGTTTAGAACCCCCCCTATAGCTACCTCTATAGCCATAATAAATCATAATAAAATATATTTTATTAAAAATACCAATATTGCAATATCAATAGGGTACGGAGGAATCGAACCACCAACCTCCTGCTTGTAAGGCAGACGCTCTACCATTGAGCTAGTACCCTTTAAGAGTTAGGGAGATGAGCAACATTAACACCCATATTGCATTATTTTTAAGTCTAAGAAAACACAATAAGAATGTTCATGGGATGATTGTAATAGGATATACACATGTACCCAAATATCTACAGATTATCATGCAAGAGCAACCTGCTCTTTGCAATCCTCACAAGGCATAAGAACTATAATTCCAAACTTTTCGATTGCTTACTAAAACAACAAAAATGCTGAAAAAAATTGCATACAATTTGCAGACACAAATTTCAATCATGTGATATGCATTTCATAACATAGTGCAGTTATTCTTGTTGTAGACATGACATATTGATGCAGTTGAGGAGCTCAATAGTTTGTGCATGGAAGGCAAATATTCAAGACGAATAATCTTCCTTGTTTGTCTCTTCAAGGACAAAAGCTTACTTTCCATTGGAAGTTTCTATTTTATCAAATATATCTATAATGACATTAGGAAGACTCCTAAAAATAAACCTGAGACAAATAGGGACATCACAGATTGACATATCTAGTGCAAGATATTTCATTGACAGAACAAGTCAAGGAAATCCTGGGAGGTGTAGAGCTGGAAGTGCATTGTTTCTTTCACATTCCATTGGTTTCTCTTTCAAAGTTGGGGTATGGTAAGGGTTATGATAATTAAGCAGAAATGAAGGCCTTGGCAGCTTTGTTCAGAATTGCAGTGAAGAAAGGATTAGCCTTTGGGTATATGGAGATTCAAAGTTGATCATTGAATGGGTATATATCTATCTTCAATCAGTTCTTGATGAGATAAAGCTTCCAATTGGAAGATTTAAATTCATTTCCTTCACTCCTGTATATAGGGAACACAACAAGCGGGCTAACAGTCTCTCAAAGCATGGTTTAGAAGCTTCTGAAAAATACATGGTTCTAGTAGGACACAGGGAGGATCAGATGGTTCGACAATGGATGATAGTTGTTTATGACTGACAGGCTAAATGGTTTCTGTGTACATGTCTTGTTTCACTTGTGAAATGTAACCATTTGTCTCCTTGAAATATAAAGTTGAAATTATTTCTTTGGAGAAAAAGGTAGCATTCTAATTCTTACATAAAGTTTCCAGGAAACCCATGAATGAATGTCTCATGTGATTTTTACCAGTCCTAAAGTATCAATCTGTATTCTCTATTCACAATAATGTCAAGCAACCAAATAATCAAATATAAAGAATGCATAGGTTGTGTTGTAGAATACAAGTGACTTTAGTTCAAAGACTCACCAGAAGCCAGTTGTTATATATACACTCATCAGTCTTGATAATTAGCCAATTATTTGGGGTAACTTTGGAAGCCATTAAAAATTCAACAACCTCTAACAAGCAATCAATACCCTATATGATGCAAACATTTCACCATCTCCCACTTAACTGAGAGCCAATGATTCAAGCAAGCACAAATGGTACAACTGATGAAAGGGCACAGTGGGGCAAAAATCTAATTTTTGTGTACTGTACTAAGAGATGACTGGTATAACAAGGAATTTCAATAACAATCCAATCAAGGGAGTTTTCATGAATCATAATCAGTGGTTGATGCTATCTAATCATCAGTTCCAAGACATCAGGAACAAGAAAAAAAGTGTAAAAAAATAGTACACAAATTGTAACCATGAAAACTGGCTTGAAGCATATATTTGACCTGAAAATAAGTATTTCTTGAGACAGGATGTACAATCTGAAGAATACAAGACAAGCAGAACACCAGAAAATCTAGCCTTTAATGGCCTTAATCTATTCTAGTATCTCTTATAAACTTCTGATACACAAACTCATAAAAGTTGGGGCAGATCAAATAAGAAACCCAAACCTAGCAAGAACAAGAGAATATATATAACTTCAGACCTCTAGTGATGTAATGTTCTAACCTAGATGGGGTATCCTTCTATGTATCCAATGGAATGATATTATGATCTACAATAGTATTTGTAATGGCCAACACACCAATCACTATGAGTCTATGTTGGTAGTATTTTTTGAGTCTAGGATGATGATAACCTGTCTTCAGTGCTAGAAATATGACTTGATGGTCATCGGTAAGGTATTGTGCTATACGGATAAGTACAAACTGTAATGTAATTATCTTTTTGAAGTAATACATCATGTTTTTTTGTGTGGGGAAAAAACACTTTCATTTATAATAAATGGTCACTTACATCATAGTTGATATCTAAATGAACATTCAAATTTCCAAATCCACCACTATTATATGTTATGGGGCTTGCTTATTTTTAATCATTCAGCCACTACACTTCATATCCTTTTATTCGTTAGTCACTAGTAAACTGTTTATAAACTATCTGTATTCTTAATACTTTATTTCACAGTTATTTAATCTTACATTATTTCTTAAGAACATTCTCCTAGATCTAAATGAAGTGGATGATCATTGCACAAATGAAGGTGGCTTCCATGTGGCAAGCGATGTTTGAAGTTTTTTTTTAAAGACCATCGTACATCTTGAGTTCATTATGGAGGATGAACTCAAGAGAAGTTGATGATTACTCCAAGCAAGAATCAGGTCCAAAGATCGTGGCACTGTAATAGGGGGAGTAAGGCATTTTTTCAAGAAACACTTGTTGTGATCCAAGAGATGCAATAATGAAGTAATGTATAATTCTTTAAGAAGTTCAAATACAAGGGAGTTCTCAACAGGTATAAATTCTTCTCATGTCAAGACTATTTTGAGTCAAATTTTTAGTAAGTGCCATTCATCTTTCAATAACAACATGATGATCGAAGTAGCATATTGAGGATACCTTGTCTAGAAGATAAATTTGGAAAAGTTTCAAAGTCTGCCAGACTCAATCTCTCTTCACTTGGGATACCTATATGTATACTCTAGTCAAGTCTTCTATAAAGATAGTGAAAGATTGATATCCAAACTCATGATTCTCTGCCTGAAGTTTGGAGAGAGTACAGAAGGTAAGAAAATGCCTGCCGGACTGAAAATACATGCACGCAGTTTCTTGGAAAGAAAAAATACACGCAATTATTGTTGAAATTCCCGCCAGGCTTAAAAGGATGCACGCACAGCCCTCAACATGTCTGCATTCAGAGGTGAAGATACCCGCTAGGCATAGATTAATTGCCCACAAGATGGTCTAAATAATTGAAAATGCCTGCAAGTGCCAACAAGTATTGAAGAAATGCCTGCTGTATTGAAATTTCTTGTCCAACAAAATGCATAAAGCATTGATAATGTCTGCAAGGCTACAAATAATGCCTGCAAGGTGCTTTCTGGGTATAAATATGCCGCCAGATTCAGTGAAATGCCCACAGGGACCTTAAAAATGCCTGCAAGACTTGGAACAAATGTCCGCAGGCATAGTAAGATTGCACATGGGTTAAAATATGCATGCAGGAATAGCCTGCCAGGCATACAAGAAATGCCTGCACACAAACTGAGATGCCCGCAATCAATGGAGAATTGCACAAATAATATGCCCTCGACAACCAAGTAAATGTCCACAGGCTTTGGGAAATTGCACTTAGGTTGAGTTAAATTGATTAGAGAAGTGAATAATGTCCATAATTGCGTAAAATATGCTCGTGGCGAGTTGTAATATGCCCGCTGGAACCATTGAAAATGCCCGCAGGCAGTGAAGAAATGCCAGCAGACATCATAAAATGCCTGTAGTGCTTTACAAAATGCTTGCCTAACTGCATTATTTGTAGAAATGACTGAAGTTGTGAGATTTACACTTTCATGCAAATACAAAGAAGTTGCAGAGAAAGTGCTTCTTGACATTCTAATGCATTTGATATGTGTCGTTCGTCTATAAACAGAGCTTGAGATTTGTTGCAAAGAAGAGGGTAAAGTAAGTCCATAAAGTACCCTCTTTCTTGTTGCAAAGAAGAGGGTAATGTAGGGGTCCAAATTCCTTGTAAAACAACCCCAAAAGAAGGAGAGGGTAAATTAAGTCAGTTGCAAAATTTGTAACAGTAAAAATCAATTTAAAATCTCAATGAGAAGTCGGCTCAACAAATAAAAAAATTAAATTAAATTAAAAATGATTATTCTTGCATGTCGGCTCAGTAAAAATCCATGATAAAACTAGTATAAATATGCTTGACAACTCATTAATAATTGTGAAGAAATTCGGTGGTGTCTCTGAGGAATTTCGGACTACTCACTGAGGAGAGTTTAGGGTACTGTAGCAGCTATAGTAGACAGGAAATTTTTTAAAAGGTTTATTTTTTTTAGCTCTGATTTTTGGGAATTCGTGGAGGACACTCAGAGCTCCGATTTCGGTGTTTTGAGGAGAGTTTCAAGGGCTGCAACAACAACTACAAATGAGCAGAAGTTTTACTTTTAGTTTTATCCTTTTAAGAATTCAGACTTGTCTAGGGCATCACTGAGGCAGCCGTTTGGTGTCTTTATGGAGGAGTGAAATTATGACAATGACAGTGACTAAGGAAATTCGGTGGCAGCCACAAAAAAGGATGTAACAATCAGATCATTGAAGGATAGCTACAAAAACAAATCTCTTGAAGCATTCTCATATTTTCGGGCTACTATGTTACAAAAGAATAGGATCAAAATCACATGAGCAAAGTTGGTTTGACTGAGTCTACAGGGAAAAAGTATGGTGAGCTGAACCTTGATGTGTATGAACAGTATGAACAAAACCTAAATGACTTGTAGGTGAGCATAGCTAATGAGGATGAGCAAGTAATGATGAAAGCCCAGATACAGTGATGTTTACAGTGGTAATGGTGTATTAATATGATGATATCTCAATGATATACATGCACAATGACCTTGGTATGAGCAACAATAACTGTGACATACATGACCACCTTGACCGGCAGAGTGATAAGCAGTGTTGGCAACAAAAGGAATTCCCCAAATCAAACCCTGTGCTACATATACATTGATATTTAGTACTCTTGACCCTATGTATTAGGAGTTTTGGACCCATACTGTGATTGTTAAGGCCCTTTATGAGAATCAATAATGACACATGTTTTTCAAGGAATTGAATGTGCAAATCAAACCTTGTGCTACATTCCTTCTAATTACTCAGCCCTTTCCCTGCAATGCTATGTTATGTAAGGAACTTGAAAGTAGATGCATCATGTCTTACCATTATTACTAGGGAAAAAGGTAAAACAACTGGAATTTGGTAGATCTCTTTGAAATAAATCAATAATACATGCATAACTAGGACCTAGTTGAATGAAGTTCATTGTCAAGCCGATTGATCAGAACATCTTTCTCTTGGTTTTGTGCCTTTAGCTTCCGACATTCTGAGACTTCCTCTAATGGGGGAGATCGAGTAAAATAAATCCATAACCTACAGGTTGACAGATCAATCATCAAAATCTGATAGAGGTATCAAAGAACATAAAAAAAGAACTTAAGGAGAAAATAGCAATGTTGCAGAATGAGTTGCTATGGTACCTATCGGTGGGTAAGGAAGCATTTCTGGTGTAAGTGGAAGGAAGGCAACACTTAGGTCAAAGGAGTGCGCTATGTATGCCCAAATAAATGTAGCGCTCACCGTGATTTCATCTTCGTGCTACCCTATATGCCCTAAGTTTATTAGTAGATAAATAGGAGAAAGCAGCGGGAAAGAAAGGAGCAGAGCCATAAGCACTAGCAAGGGTAGTGGTTTATGTAGCTTCGGTAAGCAGATTGTAGCTCTGCCACCATAATCAAGCCTTTAGTCCCTGTTCTCTTATGCACAGTTATGTCATTCTCTAGATTTCTGGAATGCAACCCAGTTCTGCTTGTCTCAAAATATTTTATATGTTACTCAAAATAACTTGGCTCAACGATTCTCAAGAACACAAGACTTGGTCCTTCAAGACATGGTCTGCAAGCAGTCCTCAACAATGTGGTCTTGATCCCTCCCTTTGGAAGCCAACATGTTACTATTACAATCAACACCAAATGATATCCTCTGGATGATGAAAAATTCACAGATCCTTGGACATAATAATTTTGTTAATTTGGGAGAAGTTTCAGTACCAAGATGAAGTACCAATGGCACAATCCTTTTCTTCTATAACCTTTTCAACATTTTTAGTCTCTTCTTTTTCCCTATTTTGTGAAATCTTGACTTCCTTGAATATATGCAATTTCTTCATGAATGTGAGTGCCTGATTGTTCCATTTGACTGTCACTCTTTCTTTTCCAGACTTTGTTGGATTCCTTCTTGGACTTGTGTGAGACATTTTCTCTTGTCAATGGAAATTTTGGACTTGAAAACACCCACATCAAGCAAAGCAGGAACAATTTTATCATATATTGGCAAGACTGAGTATATTTGCTTGACTATCCTGCCAGCCTGCACATTAACATATATAAAAATGAACAAATTATTATTCAAATTCAATGCCAAATGTGATAGCTCATTATGCACTGACTTGAACTATAAATTACCAATTCTCACAAGCCAAAAATAAAAATGCACCAAACCAACATAGGCTCTCTGAATGATAAAATGCTTTCACTCTTGTGCTCCGTGAACGCTCTACTCTAGTGCTTCATGATAATGTGCGCCTCAACGCTCTACTCTAGTGCTCCATGAACTCTCTACAACTAATTCTCTATCTTTTAGGATTATCTGGCTATGGAATCACTAACCCAATTCAAATGACAACAATCCTTATCATCCATTCATTGGCTCACTACCCAACTTTCCTAAACTCTTCATCTTACCCCTACATCTCTCCATGTCCAATCTAAGTTTTCAACATCTACTGGGATTCTTCATATTCATTTTTGTCACTTCAATTTTAGCTGGAACATTCATATTTTTTCCCATAGTTTAAAACTTTGAATCCACTGTGACCTTTCATCTTCCGTGGCATGCTCTCAGTCATGCACTCACCATTCCATGCTCCCCTAGTGCATATATAGACTTAGCTATTTCAAATATACCCCTGCATCACATATCTGATCACAAATATCAGTATAGAGATGCTTGACAACACAAATCCATGCTCACAGGAAGAATACTTTTAATTGTTGCTGGAAAGGATCCCCATGCAACATGTGGGAAGGAATGCACAAAATGGAGTAAGTTGTGAATGATGAAACGAACTAAATGGTAAAGTACAAAGGCAAAAATTGAGAAATTTTAGTGTGCCAGGGAGATGATGAAAGGTGCCCATGTGTACAATTAATGTCACTGTAATGGAGATGTGAGGGTGCCATGTCTCCATAATGAATATGGAGATGTAGCATATCCTCATGAGGTAGATTGATATCACCAATGTGTGGACCTTTTAATTGAAGGATTGAATTGATAATAGCAAATTTAATACATTGGAAAACATGTAGGGTTACGATAATGTGGATAAGTTTATGAAAACACCTTGCCATAGGCAGTGATAAAAAATGAAAGGATAGTTCTAATTTCTACATTTCTTGTTCACTTTTTAAGTACACTATGTTCATTAAAGGAAGACAAGCTCCATAGAAGCAACCCTTCTATCAACAGACAAATCAACAATTTGAATTGGTTCATAGGACAAATGCATAGTCTTTTAGGATGTTTATTGTTTAGCCATTGAATTCCCCAAAGTTGGCTTTATCCTTCAACATATAAAGTTCTTTATTCTTCAGTTGATGATTCAGATTCTTAAAAATGTGTTTTGTTGCAACAATCTAAGTCTATGATGGTTTTTTTTGCAGGACCCACTAGATAAAGGGAAGATAATTTGTGATGCTAAACTTCAAAAGCTTTTGTCCTGTGAGAATTTTGTTGACTTTGAAATGACAAAGTTGTTAGCTCCTCATTTTTTAAAAGGATAACACTACAAATGCTATAGCTACTTGGAACTGTTTAAATCAATTATGTGACAAATTCATGAAGATCAAGACATCCAAAAGATTTGTTTGGGATGTTGTACTATAACATTTCCTTTTGAGACATTAAACTATTCTAGCACTATGCAATCATGATCCATGGTTGAGAGATTTGGAGAGCATTCAAATCAATATGCATGGATTATGGGTTCCCTTCTTGTGATGCTTGTCTAACTATGTTCTTTTTCTAGACAGTTATTAACCATTTGAATACTTTTGTTTTTCTAGGAGTTGTTTGACTGCATGTTGCCTATTCTTTTATGTTGTGATTACCAAATGCTTGGGTTTATCTCCTATGTCATAATTTATTCCAATGTTCTTGTGATTTTCATGTATAATGAAAAAAATTGAGATGGAATATTTTTCGAAGAAAATGCATCTTATACTACACTGAATATACAAGAAGATCACATCAAAGCGTATATGCCTTTGGTTGATGTGATCTAGAATCCTATATGCCTTTGGTTGATTGGAATAATGCACAAACAAATTTTTTCCACCTGGCTTCTAGTTTACTCATATTGTCTTTTCTTCCAGAATTAACGAATAAAATATATAGCCAAATATTGTAAAGTGGCTTACCTTGGTCTCCTACAGGACCATGCCTCCTCAGGTGTGACTTATTTCACTTCTCTGGTGGGACTCCTATTCAGAAAATAAACTGCTCTATGCACTGCTTCTGCCCAATATTTGTATGGAAGTGAGTTTCCTTGCAACATACTCTTCGGCATCTCTACTAATGACTTGCTACTTATTTCAACATCTTTGTTTGCTTCTAAGTTCATGCTTGTTGTCTATCCAAAGAACTTCCGTGGGATTTATTTTCTACTGTAGCCCTATACATCTTGAATACATCAAATGCATTTATTTGCTTTTGTCTTCATGTCTCTGCCAATACCACAATGTGCAAGGAAACTTTCATAAAAATATATGGATGCCAACCCAGGTAAACTCTAAGAGGGGTACGCTCACTAAACTTGACCAGATATAGTCTCTCATAAACAGACATACCAAACAGTGTATTTAGAATTGTTTGAGTCACGCTAGATTCTAATTCGGCTAAGTCAGAAAACAATACCACGATGAGGTTGAAGAGACCGGCCTCTTTAACTGAGAGTGAAGCTCCCACTGCAATGATCTCACTCACTGCTGCAATCGCTTCTTTATTGATCTTATTTTTTATTTCAAGGCTGTGAAACCCTATCACTGGTGCCGAGGGTATTCTTCCTATTTTCTCCTCAGGGAATCTGGGCTTCTTGTGGAACTATGCAAGTATTTAACCATCCAACATTTTTTGAGCCTCAGAGAGCTCATGCTTTCCAAAATAAAACTCGCACGCAAATCTATCAAAAGATGTTGTGGACTTTCCATAGGCCCATCTCGGCCATAGTTGTTCTCGCAGTAAATCATCGTTGCAATTAAAGATTGAGTGAATGAATTGTCTATCTTGCCAACCGATTGAATGACATACCCGGCAAGTGCAGATATAAGAATTGGGTGGTGGTAGTTTTTTTATCATTATCAAATAGTCCAAAAATCAAAGCATAATTATATTCGGATGGAAGAAGTGGTTGAATGATAAATAGGTCAAGTGCTCAAGGCTTAGAAATCAAACAAGTATGGTGGTATGAAAAAGATCGAATGTTGAGTCTACAGAATGCTTCCCACTCTGAATCCGCAAATGAATCAAGCTATTGGAGGGATAGATAGAGATACTGTGCTACGGGCCTGAACTCTTTCAATGTTTTCTTCCCAATCATTTCCTCTGCATCGACGGCGAGCTACTAAGTGATCCCACCGGTCTGCAAGGTTCAATATTTCCTGCAAGGTCGTTCCTCCTTGCCTTATATTCCATTCAATCGAAGTAACCAAAGAGGTATATGCACCGAGAAATTGCGAGAATGGGTTTTACATGGATTTACCAGTTGCTAAAGACTCACACAAGAAGTTCTAGGTTCAAATCCCCTTTTACCAATCCTCTAGTTCTTCGAGCCCTGCTTTTCCTTTCCCCTCCAGCAAAGCCTAAAGCATAAGTCATTATTGTATTGAAAGGTATATCAATTTGATAGTCCAATATTTTAAATCAGATTGAAAGAAAAATACTAGTATTTTAAACTAGATTGAAAGAAAGATACTTAAAAACATTTTTGTGATTAATTTTCTTAGATTTGCCAAATTATACTGGTGAATACTTGTGCATCAATCCCTTGTAGAAGTGGATTTGTATACTTTGGCTACTCTTTGAAATGGTGCACCTTTCATTTGGGCCTTAAACTATTGAAACCTATATTTTAAGGTTGCCATGGTTAAGGTGTAAGAATGAAAATAAGGTTATCGTTGTGAAATGTTGGCGTAACTTTGAAACTCTATGATGAGTATTGGCATGGGTTATATGGGTCACCAAATTTAGAAACCATTCTTGATACCAACTTGATACCACCAAGCCTTCTCGGATCAGTTCTACAAGAAAAGCGTTTTTCATATCGGCGGTGCAGGGGACAAATTGATCACTCACTGAGAAGTGAAAACCTGTTACTATTGAGTCCCGAAGACATATGCAGCAAAAGAATTACAAGACATGAAGAGTCCAAGGAATAAAATGAATCCCTGGCCGCTGTCTCTGCTCTGTGCCCTCGGCCTCCCTCTGTGTCTACTTCACTTCCCCTTCTCAAAACGACGATTCCCCTCAGGCTTTATGTCGACCACAACTCCCTTCCACCAAACCGTTGTAAAAGCTCCAGACCAGCGGGACGGAGACTCTACTGACCAACATGACGAAGTTCATTTCATCTCTGCGGGAAAAATTGGTAGAGGCAGGAAAAATTGAAGGGCTAGTTCATTTCATCTCTGCCCTTTCAACTAATTTTTTGTTTTATGTTTTATTTAGTTTTTTATGCTAAACAATAAATCTTCAACTATCAAGTTTTATTAAAAAATATTTTCAATTAATATATATATATATATATATATATTTATTAAGGAATTTAATTTCCAAATAAAAATAACAAGTGTCAACATTATGCATTTGAAATATATTAAGTAATAAACTTATGAAAGAAACAAAACATGGAGCCTATAATCATTTCTGAAATTAATGTGAGGCCACATGTAATGCAACATACAAAATCTTGTAAGGTTAACATGTTACGCCAATGGTGTAATTGAAATTGTGACATTCTAGTTTTCAATTAAAAGATGTATTTTTATTAAGGAGATTAATTTTCGATTAAAAGATAACAATAGACTCATTTACTCATGTTTTTCGTTGATCATGCACTCTGAAAATCAAGGGTGGAACAAAACAAACTACTATAAGTGGCACACAGAACTCCATAGTAAATGTGTTGACATTAAGCATTTGGCGTACATTAAGTGATAAACTTAGGAAACAAACAAAAGGTGGAACATAGAATCCTTTCCAGAGGTTAGTGTCAGGCCACATGTAATGCAACATACAAAAATTCTCAAGGTTAACATGCTGCATCAATGGTGTAATTGAAATAGTGACATTTTGTTCCAAAGGACTTGAGTTAAAAGGCCAGATAAATATAATATGCCATTTGTACAAGCGATTCATTAAAAAACACATTGTAATCGACATTGTACTATGATGTTCTCTCCTTCCTTTGTCAAAAAAAGAATAATAAGGTCGGTTTTCAAAGGTATGGTTTGTTTTGGATTCCTCAACTATTATTGTACCCGAACTTGCATATACCAAGTTGCAACGAATCCTTCACGAAAGTGGAGTTTTCTATGCATTATCCATGATGCACTTTGAAGAGAATTTGATAAAATAATTTTCTTTTGTTTTACTTCATTCATGAAAGAGAGAATTTAGTTTCCTAATATAGGTAATTTGTTTTATTTTAAGTTCATAAAAATAGAACAATGTAAACATTTGAATATATAAAATTCTTCTAGTAACACTATTTTTTGGACACAAGTTCTCTTCATATAGAGACAACGACGTGATACATTTTTCAATTCCCAACCAATTCTTGGTTCTTGCTTTCATTTGGCCATTCATTTTCCCTTGTCTATAAATGGATAATAATTCAAGCTTGTTTAGAAGCTTTTTTTCCCATGAGTAATATCAAATAAATCTTTTTCAAAAAATGTGAATAGATACTTGAAAAGATTTTAGGAACAAGACCTATAAATTGTAACTTGGAAGTATTGGAAGTGTACAAGGTGGGATTGGGAGCCTCCCATAACAAAACCTTGTTTCCATGCCTTTGTCAGTCACGAGTCTACACCCATGCCTTTTTCATTCACAAGTGTTAAATTAGAATTGAATGCAAGTGGAGGAGGAGGATGTGGAAGAAGTGTACATGGATTTATTATCCTTGCATTATAATAAAACATTTATAATTTCCCTTCCAAGTTAGCAACTGGTGAATCTACACTAGCACACGATAAATGGAAATGGGAGGATAGAAATGTTGAAGGATTGTCAAGTTCCCATAAGAAATGATCATGAATAGACACAAATCCCACAAAGTTGACAAAATCTAAGTTGGGACAAGGCGAGAAACTTGTCAATGATAACTTAAAGGAGAAAAGGGAGCAATTAATTAACCCGAGACAAACAACTTCACTTAAGGAGACATTTCTTCAAAATCCTAGGGCTTCTAAATGAAAATTCTCTTGTGGAACATAAGGGGAAATAATGCACCTAATAAACAAATAATTTTGAAAAACAAAATAAGAGTATAAAAACTACACTTGGTGTTTATTCAATAAACAAAATGCAAAATGTATAACATGTACAAATTCACCAAAATGATATGGGGAGGATGCGATTGCTCGACTAGAGGATTGATAGGATTTTCAAGAGTTATGGCAATGATGTAGGATCCTATAAACATGGATCTAGAAAGCCAATTACTTACCACCTATTGATAGATGACTAGCGATTTATACTTTAGACTCAAGGATAAAGGGCCATATAACTAATGTTGGGAAATCTTAAGTACGATTAAGGTCCTCCCCAATTAGGAACATTGAATCATTAGAGAATACGGCCTAGCCACAACAAAGTCCCTCTTTGAAAAGAAAGGATGAGTGTAAAGGTTGGATGCGGCAAGCTAGATTCTTCGGGACCTTTTAGAGCATGATAATTTGTGGATGTATTTCCAAAGAATGCCATCTTCACTTGGAACAACTGGTGTGGAGGGTTGATTGTAATATGCTCATCACGTGGCTTATAGAATGTCTCAATGAGACACCATTTTGTGGACTATAATGCTTATGAAATATGCCCATAATGGTAGGATGGACAAAGCTCAACAATGTTTAATAACATGCTTGAGAATAATGTTGTCTCGTGGAATGTTGTGATTTGGGATTGCATATAAAATGGGAAAATCAAGGAGGCTCACAAATTGTTTAAAAGAATGCTACAATGGAGGTATGCATTGTTTCAAGCATGGAGAGATGTTCTTACATTGGTCTTGTTGTTTCTTTATGTGGACCTAATAGATACTTGGAGTGGATTTGGCATACCAGTTACAATTACCAACAAAAATTGCCAAATGGTGAGGGCATTCCATCATGGTACCTTGTAAGATTATCATCATAGTTTGTACATTGACCTTCATTTGTCGAAGACATGACTAGTGAGGAATTTGAGGGAGAAACGGAATGTAATATGTGTTTAATGTGTCAAGGAAAAGGGACAAATACAAGGCAAAAACTGGCCATTTACAAGGTGGGAGGACACATTAATTAAACTCGAAACCTCACACATCCAAATATGCCATGTAAGTAAGGATAATTCTTCTGCATCAACCTTACCTTAGGCAAGATGAGGCCCAGGGTCCAGGAGGATCATTGGCATTTCCATGAGTTGTTCGCATTGGGTGATCGCTCTTCCATCCAGCCATATGCCTGGGATTGTCATAAAATAGCCATAAAATTAAGGATACCCACGATATTGTCATTGAATCAAAATAGTTGAGACTTCAAATATCTGGTATCACGCTTGTAAATGGAAATTAAAATGTGAATTTAATAGAGAGAGAGAGAGCTCGAAAAATGTAGAACTACGTCTATGCCCCAATTTCTGAGTCTAATTGTTATCCTTTCTACGTTCTCATTCATATCAACAAACCTTCTTATTATTATAATGAATTAAATAAAACCTGTTAAATAAAAACAAAAAAGTTTTAATTATAAACAATAAAATTAAATAAAATAACTTTAAAAATAATATATGTTAATTATAATTAATAAATGTTTATTATAAAATAAAATTGGTTGGTTTTAATATTATAATTATATTTTTTGTTTGTTTGTTAGAATTTCTTGACTTGGCTTTTGGCGTAAGAAATCATGATGAGACCCACACCTTAACCAAATGAGCTAGCGGAAATTGACAACATTATAATTATAATTATTTATTAATATTACACTTTATTAATCCATCTTCCAACTTATGTACAATGTACCATGAAGTGATGGAGCTTACCTTTACATTTAACTATGAATGATTCCCACTGGTGTGGTGAATGATCTGGACTAACATTATTACCTTCAGATTGATAATTTAGGCTTCAAGACTCCTGCTTATGCTAGATTTATTGTGCTCTGCCTCTTATCCATTTTACATGTTGATTTGATTGTTGGATGTTTTCTTCAAAGAAGGATCATGGGATATGGATTAATGAGATGGTCTCATTTATTTTGAGATACCCTTTATTACTTTGAGTGGTATTGTTTTCCCTTTCATAAGCTTTCTGGTTTTGATGATGAAGAACATGGAAGAAACTGATGGTGTTGAAGTTCTTCATCTCATAATTTATTTTGTCAATCCATATGGCGAGAGTGATGTCTTTGGGCGAGGTGACACCATGAACCAACTTGATTATAATTTTTGAGTCTCCGACCACTTTGAGGCAGTCTAATACTAGATTACAAGCTTGTAAGGGGCCTTGATAAAGAGCAACAACTTCTGCTTGATTGTTTGTGGTTTTTCCCAGTTCCCATTCATAGTGTAGTTCTTCTTTCCCACTAGGATCCAAAATTATCCCTCCTGCACCTACAACCCCTGGGTCTCCCTTTGAGGCTCCATCAAAGAACATGATGCTTGTTTTTTTCCATAATTTTCCCATTTTGGAACTCATAGTTGAATAGCTTCAATTTCCATTTCTTGTCTAATTGAGAGACGATGAATATTTTTTGCAAAGAGGGTGGTTCCAACATATCCCTTAACTAGTCCCTTTCATTTTGATCTAACTATTGCATATTCTAATTTAAAGCCTTCTTAGTTTGAAGGTAATATTTTAATAGTTTGCGAGCTTTTATGGCTATTCTTCAAGGGTTGTCACACTGCTCTTGAAAAATAACATCATTCCTATCTAACCACACCTTCGAGCAAAGATACTTGGGGTGAATATTCCACTCTTTTAAGAAGAGGTTTTCTTTGAAAATTTCCTTTGGGTTCGATCTTCTAGAAGGGCTTGGAAGTACTCTCCGTTGTATATTATTAGTAGTAAATAGTTTGTCATGCACTAGAATCTGGAATTGAATATACTAACTTTGGAAATGCCATTTGGATTCCACACATACTTCCACATGCTGGAAGTCTGAGGAAGAGGAAGATTTTGCAGTTCTGAAATGTATCCTTCTTTTACTGAGTACCCTTGCTTACCCCATCCCCTTGAATCCTCTCTTTTGTTAATGGGGGCATAGTCGCCCAGGGCTATGTGTAGCTCCTTCAAAAGAGGCATCAAGTTTTGATGAGCATTAAGAACTTTCTAGCTTGTCCATTTATCATTACCCTTATTCCAATTTGAAATATTGCTTGAGATTTTCATTCCTTGCTCATCCATCCACTGTTTCAGATGTATAAGATTTTGTTTGTGGTTTAGAGGAGGCCTCCCCATTATGTTGTTGGCTTATACTAAGACGTGTTAGGGCTCATTTTTGTTACAACTTGATAATATGATATAAAGGGGGTATTAAAAATGGGTTGATAAAAATGGATACCTACAATATTTGGTGAAAGTAGGGGTTTTCTTAAGTGGAAATGTATATTGGGAGGGGGGTTCAACAATACAATTTTAGGAGGTATTTTCCAATATTTAGTGAAATTAGGGATATTATTTAATATTCCGTGAACGATCGCGCTATGTAACAAGTTCACCGAGTGAACCCCCCGTGATTTATAGCTGAGGTTCACCCATAATATTTTCTTACTGTTGCATGAAGGTAGAAAAAGCTGGAACATTCCTAGATCACCTTAGACAGTGACCAACACGCTTCAAGAGTCCAAATATGTAGAAATGCCTTTTGTAGTGTGAGTTGACCAATGAAGAATGCCTCAAAATATGTAAATTTAAATCAAGAAGAATGAAATGCCTCAAAAAACTGCTTCTCAATGGAAGAACATATGTCAAACTATTTAGAAAGAGCTTGTAATTTTATAAATTTAAATTTCGTAATCTCAAAGTCAACATTGTTGGCCATGCTAATAAACACTCTGTGCATAATTATAAACGTGGTATACTTTTTTTACAGCACCCTTGACTTTGTTTTCTTTTGATTGTTATAGCCACTAAATTCAAAAAATAAAATTCCAAAATCTTGGGCGGGTTCCAAAATTTGTCTAAACTACTGGCTTTTCATCTTCATCTTCGTTTGGGGGTTTGTTTGGCCATCCAGGAAATAGTCTGTTCGCTTTCGGCAGCATTACTATTGCAAATCAAAGAGAGTTGGAATACTATTGGCCACATTAGAATAGCAGCGCATTCTTAGGTGGAGTAAACCTGGGTCTCTGAAGAATTCTCACTCTGAGCCAGTTTAATGCTTAGAAGCCATTGAAGAAGATTGTAGGGACTCTAATATTCTTGATGTTTGAGTGTGGGAGTTTGAAGAGGCAAATACTAGTCACAAATATCTTTTGGAAGAGTTCTATGTGTGTATGCTTGATGCTGAGCATGAATTCGGAGATCTGAGACATATTGAGACATTTCATATCTCCTGGGCACATCACTCAAGATTGTTTCCATTTAGTATCCATCTAAATATCAGTCTAAGCGATTGACCTTTATCTTAGCTTCCTGTGTTAAGGATAATGACCACATTTCACTGTCATCCACCTTCACTTTCCAAGTTGTGGTATTTTTAAGGTTTATATATCAAGCTCTCTGAATGAGAGCAACCAGCACTAATCATAGTTCATATAGCTAGGACTTTCCTTATAGTCTGGAATGGCAGAGTTTGCATAGTTTAGTCTCGTATTTCCTAGCATTTGCACTTATATTACATGAGGTATACATAGATATTCTCCTACAAACATTCTAACATAACATACTGCCACTGTGTCTATCTTGATTCCTTACACATTAGAAAATTTGACAAAAAACAGAGGACAAAATATAGGCAGGTGTTAAAATTCTTGCCTCATAGGGCAGCAGATTTGCAACTTAGAAGTCCTAGCCCTAATGTTGAATCTGAAACCTCTGTCGAAACCTCAGATCTGCATTCAACAAAACCACTAGGGTAATATTCAAGAGTGTAAACAACACAGGCCAAATGATTAGATTGTTTTAGCAAGCCGCTAAGGCTAGATATAATACAAAATCAGATCTGAAAATTGCATTTGTTCACAGCCAATCCATCATAAATCAGTTATGAGAATACAATTTAAAGCATGCTAAATCAGCTGAACATCAGCTCAGCAGTTCATTAGATCAAAGCAATAAATCAACAATATAACACTCATAAATCATATTTGCATGCAAATTTGGGACAACAAACACTCCCTTTCTGTTACACATGAAACATGATTCTATTACGACAACAATTCAGCTTTCTCCTAAGCTGCAAATGCAAAACCCAAACAACAAATCAGCCCCTGCCAAACTTGCAATGCAAAACAAGCAGCTTCTCTTAAGTTCATGGAGCAAAACAATGAAATAACAGGAAGTAGCTATTACATCCCTCACTTTACTCTTCTCCAGCTCTCCTCAAACTAGCTAATATTGTTATAGTGATGTGCTCCTCCTTAAAGGAAGAGTGAATTACAAGTACCATAAAATCCTAACCCTAGACTAGGTCCACGTGGAGAATGGGTCCACAAGTTGAGCACTCTACATGTGCCAAGTAGGTAGGCACATCCCCACAAATGCTAACTCACCCACTCCACATATATTTATACAACACTGCATATTTGTATGCACCCACAAGTGCAAATTCATCCAAATTCATCCACTCCACATATTTTTATGCAACAAGTCCCTGCCCTCCTACTCCAAATAACTCCCAAGGACCAAAAATAGTTAGAAGCATCTCCTTTCAGCATTGCACCCTCATGTATGAATTCCCTCCCATACATGTGCACCCCCTCTCTAGCAAGATCTTGCTCACGGTGAATTCTCAACAAATTGAAAAAGAATGAAGAACTTCAGTTAAGCACTCATCTAGTTGATGATGAATTAAAAACAAGTTTGAAGCAACAAGGCAAAAAACTAACACTCCCTCGTTGCTAAGAGCATCCTCTCCATCAAACCAGATACTTTCTTAGCATTTCGAACTTCCCCTTTGCTAGCGGCTTTGTCATAGTGTCGACCACTTGTGAATATGAAGGAATGTAAATTAGGATCACTGCTTCCTTCTGTATTTTGAAATCTCTTCAGAATCTTCTAGGTGTATTTATCTTGTTCAAGGAAGACTTCATCAACTTCCTGTCGTTGTCCAATGTCCTTCATGTCAAACTCACGGGAAAATTTCTTCTCACACCACAATATTAGTTGTTTAGAAATCCCTCCTATGATAAACTCATCTACATAGATAACTAATACAGGTGGATTGAATCTGTAAAAACACCAAAGATTAAAATCTGCAGAACTCTTAGAAAATCCCAACCTAATTTCCATCTCGCTTCCCAAGGCCATTCAGGGACACCAAGTGAATTTCAAGCGGGGGCATAAAACCAAACCAAGCAACAAAATTGAGTTTCATTGCCTCCTGCAAGTGTGTTTGGGCAAGGAAGAGATGACTGCGATGCCCACACACTCACTCGACACATTTTTAAAAATATTAGCATATCGTGCATAAATTGTATTGCACGTCACTTAACAAAACCGTAGTTTAGAAAACCATCAAAATAGACAACTTTTGGTCCATGAAGCCATTGGACAGGGGTGTCCCTAGTGGTACTTGGGTGTCTCGAATTCAATGAAGTTGATGGTTTGTCCATTGGAGCCATGGTTTTCGAGTTATTGCGAGTTTCATCTTGCTTCCCAGGGCCATTCAAGGACACTAGGAAAATTTCAACCGGGGGCATAAAAACCAAACCGAGCAATGAAATTGAGTTTCATTTCCTCCTGCAAGTGTGTTTGGGAAAGAACGAGATGACTGCGATGCCCACACACTCACTTGGCACATTTTTAAAAATATTAGCATATCGTGCATACATTACATTGCACGTCACTTAGCAAAACCCTAGTTTAGAAAATCATCAAAATAAACAACTTTTGGTCCATGAAGCCACCGAACAAGGGTGTCCATAGTGGTACTCGGATGTCACTAATCCATTAGAACTGACGGTTTGTCCACCAGAGTCACGGTTTTTGAGTTACAACGAGTTTCATCTCACTTCCCAAGGCTATTCAGGGACACCATGCAAATTTCAATTGGGGGCATAAAAACCAAACCGAGCAATGGAATTGAGTTTCGTTGCCTCCTACAAGTGTGTTTGGGCAAGGACGAGATGACCACGATTCCCACACAATCGTTCCCCACATTTTTCAAAATCTTAGCCTATGGTGCAGAAATTGCATTGCATATCACTACGCAAAACCCTAGTTATACTCGGATGTCACGAATCCAACATAATCGACATTTTGTCCATTGAAGCCATGGTTTTCGAGTTATTGCGAGTTTCATCTTGCTTCCCATTGCCATTAAGGGAAACCAGACAAATTTCAACTGGTAGCATAAAAATCAAACTGAGCAATGGAATTGAGTTATGTTACATCTTGCATGTCTATTTGGGAAATGGCGAGAGGACCACGATGCCCACGCACTCACTTGGAACATTTAGAACATCTTATCCCATCATGCAAAAATTGCACTGCACGTCTCTAATCAAAACCCTAGTGTAGAAAACCATCAAAATAAATTATGTTTGGTCCAGGAAGTCGCTGGACAGGGGTGTCCCTATAGGTGTTCGGATGTCAATAATCCATCGAAACTGACGATTTTCCCATCTAAGCCTCATTTTCCGATTTATTGCAAATTTCAACTCTCTTCCCAAGGTCATTTAGGGATACTAGGCGAAAATTCAACCAAGGGCATAAAAACCAAGCCAAGTAACGAAATTGAGTTCCGTTGCTTCTTGCAGGTACTTGGATAACATGAATCCAACGAAGCTTTATAAGCTTTGCGATTATTATACCAATGATATGATTAATATGTTAAAAACTATATTTATGATAATATTCTTTTATCCATGTTTATGAGGGGATATTATCAAGCATGTTATATTAAATTTACTTTTAGATTAAAAATGTAAACAATTCATGAACTTGATTGAGAGATGAAAACCATGGTTAATATGCTCTTAAAGATATAGATTGAATAACATGTTATATATAGAGATTTAATGATATAACAACTTAGACAAAAAAATAGTTCGAAGCGAATACTATATGCGATATCATATTTTTCTCCACTTTATATATAATCACTGGGATGTCTATTTTTCCTTGCCTCTATGTCTTGTTGTGATATGAAAATTTATGGTGTACATGTCTGTGTATGTGTGTGTGTGTGCATGGTTGTGGATACACTTTACATGCGTGGTTACTATCTATTGATGAGGTGATGTTTATATTCATGGTTGGAAAACTCGTGAGAATGCATAAATTATCACACTAATATTTGCAATATAACACAAAATATGCATTATGTAATGAAATTAATACTAATATTTTAAATTGATTATTTCTTGCTGTTTGTAGAAAAATTGTGAAGATGACTCCTTAGATGATCTAGATTATGTTGTCACCAATGTACCAGAGAAAGATATTGCTGATAATGATGCAAATGGATCAAATGAAAATGATGATGAATATGATGTTGGGATAGATGAGAATGAGGATGAGGATGAGGATGATGATGATAATGGTGGTGATGATGATGACGATGGTAGCCATTGATGCTACTATTGAGATTGTGGATGTTTATTGTTTTCTCGATGCTACTAGACATGTATTCTTATTTTTGTGATGATCCACGTTCATATTAAATTCTGGGTCATTTTGATTGGTATGGTGGATTTATGTTGACATATAAACTTTGATTACCCTTGATCATTTTGACATTTCTAAATATAGATATTAAAAAGATATTTCTTGTGATATTGGTATTTTCACTATATATATCGTTCACTTGTTCTTTTAACCTTAATATATATCGTTTACTTGTTCTTTTAACCTTAAAATGATGATCTGTATGATAGGTCATTGATGTGATGATGTTTTATAATTTCACTTGTTTTGATGAAAGATAATGGCGATGTTACCATTATTATATTGTAAATTTATCTATATTGGAAATTGATTGTCGATGATCTTTTCATGTAAAATTGATATATATATATGGTGTTACTCCTTTGGATAAATGTTGTTTGTTCGTGTTAAATTTTCTTCATAAATGCTATGCAATTAATTTCAATAATGGTATCTACAATCAATTTCAATGTTTCATTATGTTATTTAAGAACTATGAAGTAAATGATATCTGAGAACTGTTGAAATTAATGAAATAATTATAATAATTTGATATAATAAATATATTAGCACACAATTGGATATAGTTGTAGGTGTTAAATAGCAAGCCTAATGTGGTTCAAGGAAGCAAAATAGGAAGCAAATCTAGGAGCTAAAATGGAAGCCCACTATGTCATAGATTTAGAAGCAACATTGGATGCAATACCTAGCGCTAAGTTGGAAGTCAATTCTGATGCTATTTTGGATGCCAAACCAGAAGCTAAACTAATGGCCAAAAAAGAAGCAAAATTAGATGCTTAATGGGAAGCTAAATGCGGTGTTCACGATGAAGGAAAACAAGAAGAAATTCAAGGAGCTAAACGAGAAGCAAAATGTGGTGCTAGTGTGGGAGTAAAAATGGATGCTAAATTGAGTGCTAAAGTGGTAGCAAAACATGGTGCTAATGTTGACATCAATAGAGATGCAACACTAGGCGTTAAAAATGATGCAACACTTGATGCTAATGAGGAAGCTAAACATGGCATTGATATGGTAGCAAAATAAGATGTTACTTAGGATGCAAAACATGGCGTTACATAGGAATCAAAATATGGTGCAACAATAGAAGAAAAAATTGGCGCCATTTTGGTAGCAAAACACGATGCAAAAAATGAAGCAAAAATTGGTGGAAAATTAGAAGCAAAAATTGGTGCATATTGGAAGTAAAACATGGTGCAAAATGGGATGCTAAAGTGGTAGCACATATGGATGCAATATTGGATGCTAATTTGGATGCAAATATGGTGCGAATGTAGATGCAAACATAAATGCTAACATGGCGCTTTTAGTGATGCAAATAGGGCGCTAATGGGGGCGTCATTTAGGAAGTAAAAGAGGACGATCTTTAGGAAGCAAAATAGGATGTTATTTAGGAAGAAAACCTCGACGTTGCTTAGGAAGAAAAATTGGACGCTATTTTGGAAGCTAAAAAATGAGCGTTATTTTAGACATCAGAAAGGATGCTATATAGGACGCAAAAAAAGACGCTATTTTAGACTCTTTAAGTGTTAAATTTTCAGAATTTACTTCAATCTTATCTAGAATCTGAATTGAGAGAACAACATGTACAACATATCTACAACATATCAATCATGGACACAATAATGCAAGCACACAAGAGACACAGAGTTTACTTGGGGAAAACCATAAAGGTGAAAAACCCCAATAACTTCCTCAGAGATATATAGAGCAATGATACAACCATAATACAAGATAGTCTTCTCCTAGCAGCAGAGCCTCCTCCTCCACAAGTGCGCCACTCTCCAAAGTGTGAGTGAGAGAATAGAATGTGTAAAATGAGAGAGAGACACTCTCTATTTATACACTAGCTTGACTTGACCTTTACTCAACTAGGTTAGCCTCAACTTAACCACTTAACATAATGCTGACTGGGCCGACCCCCACTAGGGTGGTCTAATAACCCTTTGACCCACATGGCCGACCCCCAATAGGGTGGTCTAATAACCCTTTGACCCACATGACTTATACAGGGCTGACCCCAACAAGGTGGTCTAATAACCCATCAAGTATAAGTTACGACACTTACAATATAAATGACGACACTTCCGTATAGAGGAATAATAACATCTCTATAGGAATACAACATACATATATGTGAAATACATTCCGAAGTTACATATACATCAACACTCCCTCTTAACTAGGAAGGTATTTCTCGACACAGTTCTTCTAGCACAAGTCATCTTCTCTGGATCATCATCACTGGATAATCGTCATCGAGTCATCATCATCGTCACTATTGCTGCTATCTCAATCAATCTTTGAATCTACTCATCATAGGAAGTTCTACAAAGCCAGTCCTTTTTCATACTGGATGTAGGCCCACCACCTGCAGGTCTTCGTCATCACTGGCGATACTGTGGAATCCTCAGGACTTATTACGTGCGTCACAAAACCTGGCTGCAGCATCCCAGGCTATTACGAGCACACAGCTCTACCTGTCAGATCTCCCAGGAGCACATTACATGTGACCCATCACAAAACCTGGCTGAAGCATCCCAAGCTATTACGAGCACACATCTCTACCTATCGGATCTCCCAGGAGCACATTACATGTGATCTCACCACAAAACTAGGCTGAAGCATCCCAGGCTGTTACGAGCACACAGCTCTACCTGTAGGATCTCCCAGGAGCACATTACATGTGGTCCACCAAAAAACCTGGCTGAAGCATCTGAGGCATTTTTCATCCTGTCCAGATCTCCCAGGAGAAAATTACATGTGGTCATGGCAAAACCTGGCTGAAGCATCTGAGGCCTTTTTCATCCTGTCCAGATCTCCCAGGAGCAAATTACATGCCATAGGACAAAACCTCACAAGAGCATCACAGGATGTTATGGTTACACAACTCCGACCTGAAATCTCCCAGGGCACAAATTACATGTCCTCCCAGAGCAATGTCTCGAAAGAGCATCCCAGGCTGTTACGGGTACACAACTCCGACCTATAGGATCTCCCAAACATGCTCATCTGCACAACCTGATCCACGGCCACAAAGTATCATCCTGATACTCATCATACATCATCCTGATGTACACATGATCATCCTGGTCATCATCACTGCATCGTCCTGATGCATGTCATCTGGAGAAGCTCATCATCCACGATCATCCTGATCGTACAATGCATCCACCTGATGCATACCCCATAGCTGCAGTATATGGGATTCGACAAGGAACAAAATTGTCTAGAGAACAGAAAGGGATGAAGGGGGGAAATGACCAGTCTAATCTAGTAAGAAGTCGTCTCGAGTTGGGTTCCTACTCGAGACATCAACGTAGAGGGAGCCAGTCAATTTTCGCAGCCGTCAAAGATGGATTCCACAAAGAATATAGAAGAGAACTGAGGGGTGGATGGGAACTAAATTGTTGGAAAAACACAAGAAACTTTAGGAGACAAAGCGATTAGAAGAGAAGAGGACAAAATGAAAGAAGGTATATTTATTGGGTTTTACAGTTGATTAAGCGACCCAGGGCCTTATATTTACTAGCGTAATTCAATTAATTCTAAGCCGTAAGTAGAATTAACAATAGATTAAGACAATCCCGCAGGGGTGTAGCTCAACCGACGATTCGCTTGATATGAAGGAAATGTTGTAAATGGAGGTCACGAGTTCAAATCACCCCGGCTTACCCGTGTCCCATGCTTGTGTGATGTGAGGGTGCACCTAAGGGTATAGTGGTAGCGGACGGGATTGGATTTTGGACCCCGTGTCATGTGAGTACCAGCCCCATCCCAGTTTCTGATCCCCCTAGTTACAAAAAAAGAACAATAGATTAAGAAAAGAGGGAAACCTAGCTGTGGGGAACGGTTGGAAGAAAAGAGGAAATATGAAGTTATATTTATTGGGTCCTAGGGCCCTAGATTTTCTAGGGTAATTCAGTTAGTTCTAGGACACAAGTAGAATTAAGAACATATTAAGAAAAGAAGGGAAACCTAACTAGGGTAAACGCATTGCTTAACTAAACTAGGGTTTTAGAATATTATCGAAATTCAATTAGTTCATACCAACAACTACAATTAACAAGAAATTTGTAATAGCGATGGAAGGTAACTCACGTCAAACTATCGAGTACCTTTCCTCATCTAACTTACCTAAATGTTAAGTATGACAAACTGGTGAAAGGTAAAGAACTCACCAAAAAATGTTTTAATGTGCATTGCCAAATATGAGAGCCACCACAGGCCTCTTTGAGACTTTTACAATGATCAAATGAAGCTGTACATGCTGCTACACCTTCCTACAAAAGACAACTGATTTAAATCCTCGACATTATGCAATAATCACATCTCCATCTACGATATAAATGATTGAAAAACAAAATAAATGAGAAGTCAAAGGAATACATGTACTTATCCAACTACACAAGACGATAATCTGGGATATCCTTGATGCATGTCAAGGATGGTAATGTCCTCGCTAATGAAAGATATCAACCGAAAAAATGTGAGGAAGCAGATAGTGAATAAGTAGAGAAAGTAGGGTGGAACTAGCAAAGGAAACAGGAAAGAGGTGGAGATGATTGGGAAAATCTACCAAAGGAAAGAGGCCGGAGATAGGAGTTGTTGAGTGACCGACCTAATAGATAACGTCTATGGGATGCGAAAAGGAACAATATTTACTAGAGAAAAGTTAAGGAAAGGGGGAAATGTCCAGTCTAATATGTTAAGAATTCGTCACGAATTGAGCCTAGTCCAATCACCAACTAGATGGATCTTGCTCTGATACAATGTTGACTTTTTAGGGCTTTTACAGTTCTTTTCAAAATTGAAACATAAAATTTATTGGATCACATGAAGATAACCATTGCATAGGTAACATGGTGATTATGGAGCTCATTTAACCACGATGATGATCCATCACCTACCAACCATAGACAATGCAGAACCATTATCTCACCTACACTTGATCCGGATCCTCGAATTAATGCAATAATAACACCTAGATCTATGATATGAATGATTAAAAAAGAAAATAAATGAGATTGGAAAGGAATACATGTACTTATCCAACTACACAAGACGATAATGCGGGATATCATTGATGCTAATGTCCTTGGTAGAGAATGATAGCAAGCGAACAAATGTCATGAAGCAGATAGTTAAAAAGTAGAGACAATAGGGTGGAACTAGCGAAGGAAAGAGGCAAGAGGTGGAGATGATTGGGAAAATGTACAAAAGGAAAGAGGCCAGAGGTGGGTGTTGTTGAGTGATCGAACCCATAGATAATGCTATGGGTTTCGAAAAGCAATAATATTTCATAGAGAAAGGTGAAGGATGAAGGGGGGAAATGACCAGTCTAATCTATCAAGAAGTAATCCCGATTTGCTCCCTACACCAAACAACTACTATATGGAGCCAGTCCTTGCCGAGTAAAGCAAAGATGGAATCCACCTAGAAGAGTGAAGTGAACCGAAGGGTGGTTGGGAACTAAATTTTAGGATAAAATCAAGAAACATTGGGAGAGAGAATGGGAGGGAAGGACGAAAGGGAGTTATTGTGATTATGGGTTTTTAGTTGATTATGGTAATTCAATCAGTTCTCAGCCAAAAGCTGAACCAACACCAGAATGAGAAAAGAAGGGCGACCCAACTTGGGTTAAGTAGGTGTTTAAACTAAACTAGGGCCCTAGAATATCACGGCAAAATTAGTCAGTTCTTACCAGCGACTACAATTAAGAAGAAATTTACAATAGAGAGGGAAGCTAAGTGAATTCGACCTATCGAGGACGCCGAGAGTGAAAAAATGGAAAAGATATGGTGAACAATAGAAGGAAAAAGGCAAGATGTGGTGATGTTTGGAAAAAACTAGTGAAGGAAAGAGGTGGGGGGTTTTCAGTGAACGACCCCATAGTTGTAGTCTATGGGATTCGACAAGGAACAATATTGTCTGGAGGAAAGAAGTGGATGAAGTAGGGGAACAAAGAGTCTGATCTACTAAGAAGTCGTCTCGAGTCGGGACCTACGCGAGACATCAACCTAGAGTGAGCTAGCCACAAACTAGGGTTAACTAGTTGTTTAAACTAAACTAGGGCTGTAGAATATTGGGGAAATTTAATCATCTCTTACCAACGACTATAAAAACCAGATATTTACAATGGAGAGGGAAGCTAAGTTAACGCAAAATATCGAGGACGTGGAGAGTGAAAAATTGGAGGCAATAGTGTGAATAAGGTAAGGCAAGAGACAAGATGTGGAGATGAATTCGTTAACACAATTGATTATTTTTGTACATATATGAAGTGCTAAATACAATTTATTGTTTTCAAATGTATGAATTCGTATAATTAGATTGCATGGGAAGGGATCGATAATCATATATTTTAGCTCTTAGGGTAAAATTACAATTATTGTTTTTAAATATATGAAGTCATGTAATTAGTTTGTAGGAGAAGAAATTTCTAATATGATATTTTATCTCTTAGGATAATTGCCAAACATATCCATAAATTTGAATATTCTAGTTGAATATCTTATGAGCATTTTAGATGGTAGTTGTAAAATGAATTTAAGCGAATTGTTTTTGTGAGTTGGATTATAAAAACTTCAAGAGAATGGTCTACACATGTTTGGAATGGCATAAGGCATAACCTGAGTAGTGATTGAAAAGTGAAATTAATTTAGTGAGTACATTTGCATGATTCCCAATAATGAGATTTATTTAAATTGGAGGTACCGATAACTTGCATTATTTGTACCGCTGTGCATGTCCCTTAGATAGTTAATTAAAAAAAATGAAAAGAGAAAATCATATGTTTATGATATCTTCATATTTTTCAATATATATATATATATATATATATATATATATATATATTCAATAGAAGAATTATAGGTCTATATGATATGTTGATAATTAAAAAGAAAAGAAAATAATAGCATATATCTATATGCTAATAGATATATTACTATTCAAAGGAAGTGCATGCTATATTTATATAATGTGTTGTTATTTTAAAAAGAAGAATTATAAGTATTATGTATATTATCCCTACATGAGAAAAAGTAAAAAAACCATATTCATGGAATACGATTGTCATTTATACAATGGGGTTTCCACATATTTGAATCACATTTGTTGTGTATAAAATAGATTGTTACCTGAACAAGGAATATCTCACATCCATGAATTAGTCTCTATTTTATAAGGAAATGTTATATATCATTCCAATGATCCATGGTTATGATCAAAAGGGTCATTATAATGGAAATGCAATAAATGTGTATATAAGTGGTATCGAAAGTTATGCATATAATTATTGGACAATGATTAAAAGTTACTGTATTTGTTGCTTTTATATAAATAGGAATTTATAAGTTATGAAAGTGATTTCCATTGCCGAACTAAAACATGATTAGACTTATGGATTAATCATAATGTATCCAAATTATAGAGGTTATATATATTTAATACATTATTGGTTCGAAAGGAGATTCCAAATATATGTATATAAATACACTTATAGAATATATCGTTACTTTTATATGAAAGGAGAAGTTATAAGGGGTAAAAAAGATATGTGGATATAACTAAATAATGTTATTGAAAAAGAAAAATATTTATAAATACATATAAGTTTTATAACTGTATTGGTTATAGAGAAATATTTATTATTTCTAAAGAATGAAATAATATATTTAAGTTTATTATATATATTTGAATATAAGATTTATATATGTATATAAAAGCATATGTGGTTCAAGAGAAAGATATACACATGATAAGGAATATATAGGCTTATGTATATGTCCATATTGTATAAAGAACTATTTAGATGTAGTATGATTGTCATTATTGAGAAATGATAGTGATGTATTGATCTTGTGTAAAGAAAAAAAAATCGATACCTAGGGACGAGGTAACCATAGGGAACGTTACTGGTTTTCCAAAATTGTTAAAACATCTTAAACCTAAGGTTATATATATAGTGGATACTTTTAAAAATGTATGGGCATTATTAAATGCATATCCTTGCTGAGAATTCGATAGATTATCGAGAGGGTCAAACAGACATGGAATTAAGAAAACGAGATATTGATGCGACTAGTGTGATGCGTTGAACTCAATGACACTACTTTTGCATCATGACAAGACTGATAACGAAAATGGAAAAAAACTACAAACTTGACGTTACCACGATGGCGTAAAATGGAGAAATTATAACTTGGAACACCCGTCGAAAAGGTGAAATAAAGCATGTTTTGTAAAACAAAGTATGGAGAACATCAACATGATGAGTTGAATGCAATGATGCTAACCATTTGACATGGTGAATTCTAAACAAGAATACGGATGTTGCTTGAGATGGGACTCAACGAGATTAAGACAACACGCATAATGTGACTTGGGAAGTCTACTGAAGTGGTCATATGACAATGGAAATGATAAAATGAGGTAACAATGTGATGATCTCCTTGAGCGGGACATGATGTCACCAACGAGATGACTAGGTGGTTAAATTTAATATGTTCGTCTAATAAGTTGAAAATCAACCTATTAAAAAATTATGGGTTTGAAAGTAGTTTTATGGGGATAATGAGCGACTTATGCATTGATTTTTGGCCATGTGATAGTTTCTCTTGAGTTGATAATTCATGATTGTAACTTACCAATTTATATTATACTAAATATTGTATGATGTTTATCTTCTTGTCTTGGAGGAAATGATAGCTTAATAAATTTGAATTCTTACTTGGATTTTGTTGTGCTAAAGATCGATTGGGTAAGAAGTGTTGGAAATCTAAGTTGGTGTTGACAATTATTGAAAGTATTACTGGATTTACATTACATGAAATTACCGTTGGATTATTGAGAATCTGTTGGAACTTTGTTAGATGAAACATAAACGATAGAAAAGCTAGTGTTTATGGCCAAGGATATTTGGTGAAAATAGAAGAGAATGTCATGAAAATTAATTATGAAAAGAAAGTGAAAGTGTGTATGAATGTACGATAAAAATTAACTTCGGGATGAAGTTTTTAATAAGAGGGGGTGTATGTAATGCCCGCCTTTGACATAGTTGATTGAATAGACTTTGAGGGCACTTGTATTGAAGTGAACCAGTTAAATAAAATTGAAAAAAATGTGTTATGATTTATTATTTGAATAAGAATTGATAATCGACAAGCAAATGATGATTATACTCGATTGATTGAGAAATGTGAATTAAAGATATGTTATGAATAAATGAAAGAAATTGTGCTTTTATTTTCGTAGATGTGAAAAAATCCCACTTGTTTAACTAGAATTGAATAAATATGAATAATGGATGATGATATACTTTATATGGTGTAGCGCTGCTAATGTGTGCACTGGCAGGTACAATGAATTACCGACTGACTCTCAAATGGAATAAAAAGGGGGTTGTAAAGAACGGGAAACATACATAGGGGTATGACGGTAGACTGTCGGCTCTGAAATAACATTCCATGCACGAGTCAAAATCTCTATCATCTCACTCGGTTAGCGTGTGCCATACGGTCGAGGCCATCACAATTTGGTCGCATACGATGTGTTGAGGGGCACAAAATAAGGAAGATCTTATTCCTCAATTGCCATTAGTCTCCATAGAAATGTAGTTAGATGATTACGATGACGATTCCTGATCGCTGCATCGCACTCCCCACACGAGGACAAGGAGGACAAGGAATTTGTTAGAAGGACCCATAGACGTGGTACCTAGACAACAATAAGAAATGGAACTACTTGTGTACTTGCACTAAACATTTAAACATATAGTTGAATTATGCATATGTTAATGTTAAATTTGAGAATAATTAAATGAAAAACTATTTTAATTTGAGCAAATATTAAGGGGGGATATTTTGAGGTAGACTTCATGTGCACCCACCGAATTAGGAAGACATGCATTGCATAAATATAAAAATAAATAAATAAGAGATAATTGATTTTGGATCAAATCTAGATTAGTAGATATTCTTGAGTTTAACTCCACATGCACCCACTGATTTAGGGATTAGGATTTTAGACCAAAGAGACAACTAAGAGCAATTTTTGGAATTATGTGCACCCTCATGTGAAGGTGACACGTGGTTGCATGAGAATGAATATTAGAAAATTAATAAATTAATTAATTTTGCATGAGACGACACATGTCGTCCAAGACTTTTCTATTTAAGAAAGGAGGAATGGAGAGGAAGGGATCTCTTGCTCCCTAATCCTGGATGGATTCCGTAATGGAAATTTGAGAAAAGTGTTATCTATGTGAGTTTGGTTGAGAATTACTCCGGGGATTGGGAGATCTCATATGCATTTTTGGGCTTGTATGTTAGTTGTGACCCCCTAATTGCTCGGGGGACTGGGAGGAAGAATATTATTCCCAGTGTGGTAGGGAGGTCAACCGACGAGTCCTTCGATAATTGCATCAAGATTTGATTGGATTGGAGTGGAAACAAGATCAACGTCTCCGACTTCTGCAGGATCGACCATCCAGACAGGTTATCTGTAGTTATTTTTGTTACTTTGATTATTCATTATAACTGTTTATTAGAAATTTATTTATGCATATAGTAATGTTATTTGCTTATATGCACAAGTTATTTTTTCCCTAAACTGAATAAGGGGTGGGAATTTTAATTTCGAAAACTAATTCTAAAAGGTGTTTAAAAGTAAAAAATGTAAACATTATTTCATTCTTTTGCCTAAATTTCTAAGGGAGAGTTGATATGCGAAATGTGCCAGTAGGGATGTCGAAAAAGTGTACAAGGAGATGGTCAAGGAAATGTTCAAGGAAATGGACATAGTTGCATCGTAGGAGGAGCCATAATAGTGGGACTAGATATGATCTGTCGTGGCGCTGAGAGACACCGTTTTGACTTTCCTCATGGTTTAAGGAGTCTGAAAGTGATAAGAAGACTCTGAAGTGGTGGAGAGGTACTGTCATATGGATTTGTATGATCCCAAGACGGTAAGTGCTCATGGTTTCTTTCAATTTTAGAGAGTCAGAAAGCAAGTAAGAAGACTCCAAGAGGTTCTTTTTTGTATGTTAGTCTCCAAGGCCTGAAAAAGCATAAAAGTATGCAACGAAGAAATATTCTAGACGGTGTGACTAGAGTATTCCTTTTTCGTAATTAGTCTACAAGGTCCGGAAAAGGGTTAAACTTATACAAGGTAGATGCCCTTTCAGATATTTTTAGCCAGCATGAAAGGAAGCAAGATTGCTCGACAATCTTTTCATTGTTTTAGGAGTCAGAAAAGAGCTTAACAGAAACTCCCTAAGTGCCTTTTCCGTAAAGGGATTGCTCGGCCCGAAAAAGGGATAAAATTATACCGAACAAATGTAATAGCCAAGCAAGGAGGAAGTGTTCAATTGAGGGACGATTATGTGAACCAAGGATGAAGGCTATGAGGGGAACACTGATGGGGCCTCCTTGCGGGTTGATGAATGGTGGAAAAGTAATGCAATGACTACAGTATGGATGGAGCGGACGGCTCATGGATGGGTTGCTATGCAAAAAATGATAGCGGACGATGTGGCACGCAAATCGAGGCAGCGAGGTGCATGGAAAAAATGCCCAAAAAAAGTTTTTGTGAGAGCGAGAAATGATCTCAAGCATCATCACGGGCATGAAAATATGAATCTGGCGGTGCGAATGGTGCAAAATACAGAAGTCGGCACATAAATCGAGGCGACAGGGGGATGGAAAAATGCCCGAATTTATTTTCGTGAGAGAGAGAATTGATCTCAAGCATCATCACGGGCATGGAAATCTGAATTTGGCAGTGCGAACGGTGTGAAAAACAGAGGTAATATGGCTCCGGACTGGTTAAAACAAGAAATGGGTGAAAAATGGCTATAAATAGTAATGGGAGCCCACTGCCATGTGTCATTGTCACTGTGAAAATTTGGAGGAGTGTGGAGTGGATTAGAGGAGAAAAATCAGATTTCTCGCATTCCGACCGGTGGAATTGCATTCTGCGACTTGCAGGTAAGTGGCATAGTGTTTTGTGACATTTTTAATGCTTTTTTGGGGGGGTTGGTGTCCTGGGGAGGCATGCCAAGCAAAGCTTGGTCGCCACTGCGACAGAGCATGGGCCTAGGCTTGATGGTCGCGCTTCTAAAGCGCGGCTGGGGCCGCACTTCAGAAGCACGGCTGGGGGCCAAATAGTCGTGCTTCGAAGCGTGGCTGTGGGCCAGATAGTCGCACATCAAAGAACGACTGCGGGCTACGTAGCCGCGCTTTGGAGTGCCAAGTTGGGCTAGGTAGACGTGCTTTGAAGCACGACATTTCGGTGGAAATGCTCACTTCAAGGCGCGACTTGGGGTTCCATGGACGCGCTTTTGAAGCGTGACTTGGGGGCCGAAATGCGCGCTTTGGAGAGCACATTTTAGCTTGTGTTGGGTGTTTTCTTTATTTATTTATTTATACATTGGAATTATGGGTTTTGTTTTTTTGGTTGGAAGGATGCCAGTATCTTGGAGTGAGCACGAGCTAGGGGGTCCACTACTAGAGGCGGTCGAGGAGGACGAGGATGTGCAGTACATCCTGGCTCGGTGTAGACTGTTGAAGTTCGCACAGGTGCCCTTGATGCGCTCGGCTAGCTTGTTGTCGAACAAGTTAGTCAGTTTCTGGGATGAGGATGTTGAGGCATTCATGATCCAGGGTGAGCAGCTAGAGATCACACTCACTGATGTGTATTTCTTGACGGGGCTGTCACAACTGGGTGTGATTTTGGATACCCAGCCGAGGAGGCCAAGTGACGTATCTATGGAGGATTTGTTGGAGAGGCACTGTTATCCGACAACTTTTGTGCATGACAATGCACGATTGATTTGTGACATTCAGAGCGTGGAGACTCGAGCGATTGCATCGCTGGTGGTGCGTGTACTGGGGTCAGATTCGACCCATAGGGTCTCTGCGGGGAAGATGGTGCTTGTGGAGCGGGTGTTGGAAGGGACCTACTATGGCTGGGGTCAGATGTGTCTGATGGTGGTTCAGCGAGAGCTGAACAGGGTGAGTTGTTAGGAAGGGGAGTTCTGTTTTCCTTCGCTTCTTTGCTTGTTTTTCTTTGAGCGTGTCCCAACACTACGACTGCACTTGGCAGTGCGTGACAGGGGGCTGATGGAGCCGCGGATGCGGCGGTGGGGCGAGATGATGACTCGCGGGGGTGGCAGGCTGGTGGGGTGGTTCTTCATTGAGGAGTTGTCCACTTAGTGGATGCAACTGCCGGTGGTGATTGAGGACTACTCGTACTACAGGATGGATTACAGAAGGGATCCAGAGCTGTCGCGGCCTCCTGGTCAGGCATGGGGACCAGATGGTACGTTGTTTACTTATGTTTTAGCATCATATTTTATAAATATCATATCATGGATGGTAGCTAAATGATTTGTATTACATTGATCCCGATGAGATCTGTTTCGTGTGCAGATATTGGACAACAACCTCCGAGAGGGTACCGTGTGCAGAGGGGTCGTGCAGAGGGTGTATACTCTCCTGGAAATGGGCAGAGTCGACGGTGGAGTTCCTCAACGACATTAGAGAGTTTGCGAGTGGGTATTGACCGCCTCCTGGACGAGGTGATAGAGATTAGCTGGTAGCACTTGAGCCAGGAGATTATCGACATTTGCTATGATGCTCCCCAGGAGTGGAGGCCTATTATGAGGCACATCGCGATGGCGGTTGAGACAGTGCGGGCCATGGAACGAGGGGATACCCCCTATTATGGTGAATCGGATGCTAAGACAGAGTCTGATGAGCTGTAGGAGGAGGAAGCGGAGGAGGAGGAGGAGGATGATGATGATGATGGTGATGGAGATGACTTTGATTGACGAGGCAGTCGATGGAACTGCCCCCATGTGATGAGCAGGGGAATTTTGTATTCGGATGTATTATATGACGAGGACACTGTTAGGGCTCCTCTACGTATGTATGTGTATGGGGTGTTGTGGGCACGATGACATTTCTATTTATGATGTATATATATATATATGCACGTGGATGCAGCTTATGATGATGGCTATGTGTATGTATATGCACGTGGATGCAACTTTTGATTATGGCTTCTTTTTGTCTTTTATGATGTTTATGTATGCCTATATGACATGGTTATGATTTGCTTCCTACATGTTGTGATTTATGTGCCAGTCTAGAATATTGTTAGCCATCTGGTCTGCTACACTGTTTTTACTTCTTGGGACATGAGTGAATGAAATGGATTCAAACTGTCTGACCATATGTTTAGTGTGCAGGAACTTTCTAAAAAGGCAAGGGTATCGTACCTGGTAAAATTTGTTTAGTTGGGAGACAAGCAGCTGGAAGTCAAGGAACACACGGAGGTGGATTATACCTATCTAGAGGGCAGGAGTCAGGAGATCCGTCACATCATCGTACTCAACCTGGTTATTGGTGGCAACACCTATGCACACTCCGTCGAGGTGGATCAACTCAAGTGAGGGGGAATATAATACCCAAGCTGTAGAGGCAAGGTTTGGAGACCAACGACTTGCGCCGTCGACGAAACCGACATAGTATGGTGGAACAAGATCCATCTATAATCATGTAGGGAAGCCAAGTGTGAGGTGCTAGATGCAAAAAAGTAAGAAAAAGCAAAAGGAAATGAAATTGTACAACATGGACTAGTGGATCCAAAAAGTGCTAAGGGTAAAAGCGTTTGAGGTACAACCGATTATGGGGGTTGCGCAATTGGTTCCCTTCAGAGTCGGTGAGGATATACGCCCCATGTCCTAGGAAGGCGTGGACGATGTATGGGCCTTGCCACATGGACTCAAACCTTCCTTTCCCAGTTTTGTCACGTGCTTGGTCCTAAGCGAGGACTAGGTTTCCTTCTCGAAAATTGCGGGGGTGGAAATGCTTATCATAGCCGGCTTTGGAGCGGTTCTTCGCGGCCTCGATGGTTTGTAGGGTTGTGTGGAAGTATTCATTGGCTTGCTCCAAAAGGATTTAGGCATTGTTCGAGTGGTGAAGTGTCCAAGAGGAGTTCAATGGAAATATGTAAGGCGGGAATATGACATTCAATGGGGAGAACTGACTCGACACGATGAACTAAGTGAAAAGGGATGAAACCCATGGCAGTCTTAATAGACGTGTGGTAATCCCAAAGTGAGGGAAATAGAATATGGTTCTAGTTGGACTTGTGGTGGTCTACAATGCATTGAAGGATGGTCTTCAGGATTTTGTTAATCTCCTCTACTTGGCCGTTCCCTTGGGGGTAGTAGGCGGAGGCATACTGGTGTTTGAATTTGAGGAAGGTCGACAACTCCTTCCAGATGGAGTCTTCAAAATGTTTGTCTTGGTCGGAGACGAGTTGCTTTGGGACCCTGAACCGAGTTATGACGTGGTTAAAAAAGAAACGGGCTGCAGTGTCATATTTGCAGTTAAACGTAGGCATGGCCTCGGCTCATTTTGTGAAATAGTCGACAGCCACAATGATGTATTTGTGGCCATTCACCGAGGGAGGATTACACTCCATAAAATCTGGCCCATTTGCAGAAAGGGCCAACGCTAAGAACTGGATGGAGGGGGGCAGGAGGGGTCCTCGCCTTTAGGGAAAAGAGCTAGCAGTTTTTGCAATGCTTGACTGGTGTGATGCATCAGTAAATAAGGTGGGCCAAAAGTATCCAGCGTGGATAACCTTTTGGGAAGTGGACATTCTCGAAAAATGGCCCCCGCAGGCTCTGCTGTGACAATCGTTGAGGACTTTTTCTGCCTCATCTTGAGTGAGGCATCAACGTAAAATGGTGTCAATACCGCGTCGGTAAAGGAGATCTCCAAGGAGGAGATATCGCGAGGCATGATGGCGTATGCGACGACGATCATCGTGTCCGATGTTGGATCAAAACTTTTGTTTGCGTAGGTACACTAGGATGTCACCGTACCAGGGGTCATCCAACGAAATGATAAACAAGTGATCGCCAAGTAGGTCGGTATTGATTATTGGTGACGTGGATGTAGATGGTAAGTCCGTCATGAGTTCTGCCAATGCGAGGGATTTGGTACTCTTGGGGGTAGTGAACATGAGGTCATACTCTTGAAGGATGATGACCCATTTAGCTACGTGGCCCTGAAGAAGGCGACAACTCAAGAGATCGACCATGGGGTTGGAATTGAGTGCGTGGAGACTCGAGCGATTGCATCGCTGGTGGTGTGTGTACTGTGGTCACATTCGGCCCATAGGGTCTCTAGGGGGCAGATGGTGCTTGTGGAGCGGGTGTTGACAGGGACCTACTATGGCTGGGGTCAGATGTATCTGATGGTGGTTCAGCGAGAGCTAAACAGGGTGAGTCGTTAGGGAGGGGGGTTCTGTTTTCCTTCGTTTCTCTGCTTGTTTTTCTTTGAGCGTGTCCCAACACTACTACCGCACTTGGCAGTGCGTGACGGGGGGCTGATGGAGCCGCGGATGCGACGGTGGGGCGAGATGATGACTCGCGGGGGTGGCGGGCTGGTGGGGTGGTTCTTCACTGAGGATTTGTCCACTCAGTGGATGCAACTGCCGGTGGTGATTGAGGACTACCTGTACTATAGGATGGATTACAGAGGGGATCCAAAGCTGTCGCGACCTCCTGGTCAGGCATGGGGACTAGATGGTACGTTGTTTACTTATTTTTTAGCATTATATTTTATAAATATCATAGCATGGATGGTAGCTAGATGATTTGTATGACATTGATCCCGATGAGATCTGTTTTGTGTGCAAATATTGGACAACAACCTCCGAGAGGGTACCGTGCGCGAAGGGGTTGTGCATAGGGTGTATACTCTCCTGGACATGGGAAGAGTCGACGGGGGAGTTCCTAAATGACATTAGAGAGTTTACGATTGAGTATTGACCGCCTCCTGGACAAGGTGATAGAGATTGGCTGGTAGCACTTGAGCCAGGAGATGATCGACATTTGCCATGATGCTCCCCAGGAGTGGAGGCCTATTATGAGGCGCATCGCGATGGCGGCTGAGACAGTGTGGGCCATGGAATGAGGGGATACCCCCTATTATGGTAACTCAGACACTGAGATAGAGTCTGATGAGCTAGAGGAGGAGGAGGAGGAGGAGGATGACGACGATGATGGCGATGGAGATGACTTTGATTGACCAGGCAGTCGATGGAACTGCCCCCATGAGATGAGCATGGGAATTTTGTATTCGGATGTATTATATGACGAGGACGCTGTTAGGGCTCATCTATGTATGTATGTGTATGGGGTGTTGTGGGCACGATGACATTTCTATTTATGATGTATATATATATATATATATATGCACATGGATGTAGCTTATGATGATGGCTATGTGTATGTATATGCACAAAGATGCAACTTATGATTATGGCTTCTTTTTGTTTTTTATGATGTTTATGTATGCCTATATGACATGGTTTCGATTTGCTTCCTACATGTTGTGAGTTATGTGCCAGTCTAGAATATTGTTAGCCATCTAGTCTGCTACACTGTTTTTACTTCTTGGGACATGAGTGAATGAAATGGATTCAAACTGTCTGACCATATGTTTAGTGTGTAGGAAATTTCTAAAAAGGCAAGGGTCCTGTACCTGGTAAAATTTGTTGAGTTGGGAGACAAGCAGCTGGGAGTCAAGGAGCACACAGAGGTGGATTATACCCATCTAGAGGGAAGCAGTCAGGAGACCGGTCACATCATCGTACTCAACCTGGTTATTGGTGGAAACACCTATGCACACTCCGTCGAGGTGGATCAATTCATGTGAGGGGGAATATAATACCCAAGCTGTGGAGGCGAGGTTTGGAGACCAACGACTTGCGCCGTCGACAAAATCGACATAGTATGGTGGAACAAGATCCATCTGTAATCATGCAGGGAAGCCAAGTGTGAGGTGCTAGATGCAAAAAAGTAAGAAAAAGCAAAAAGAAATGAAACTGTACAACATGGACTAGTGGCTCCAAAAAGTGCTAAGGGTAAAAGCGTTTGGGGTACAGCCCATTATGGGGGTTGCGCAAGGGGTTTCCTTCAGAGTCGATAAGGATATACGCCCCATGTCCTAGGAAGGTTTGGACGATGTATGGGCCTTGCCACATGGACTCAAACTTTCCTTTCCCAGTTTTGTCATGTGCTTGGTCATAAACGAGGACTAGGTCTCCTTCTCGGAAATTGCAGGGGTGGACATGCTTATCATAGCCGGCTTTGGAGCGGTTCTTCGCGACCTTGATGGTTTGTAAGGTTGTGCGGTGGTATTCATTGGCTTGCTCCAAAAGTATTTAGGCGTTGTTCGAGCGGTGAAGTGTCCAGGAGGAGGTCAATGAAAATATGTAAGGCGGGAATCTGACATTCAATGGGGAGAACAGACTCGACACGATGAACCAAGTGAAAAGGGGTAAAACCCATGGCGGTCTTAGTAGACGTGTGGTAAGACCAAAGTGCGGGAAATATCATATGGTGCCAATTGGACTTGTGGTGGTCTATAGTGCGTTGAAGGATGGTCTTCAGGATTTTTTTAATAGCCTCTACTTGGCCGTTCCCTTAGGGGTTATAGGCGGAGGCATACTGGTGTTTGAATTTGAGGAAGGTCGACAACTCCTTCCAGACGGAGTCTTCAAAATGTTTGTCATGCTCGGAGACGAGTTGCTTTGGGACCCCGAACCGAGCGATGACGTGGTTAAAAAAGAAACGTGCTGCAGTGTCATATTTGTAGTTAAATGTAGGCATGGCCTCGACCCATTTTGTGAAATAGTCGACAACCAAAATGATGTATTTGTGGCCATTCACCAAGGGAGGATTACACTCCATAAAATCAATGGCCCATTTGCAGAAAGGGCCAACGGTAATAACTAGATGGAGGGGGGCGAGAGGGGTCCTCACCTTTGGGGAAAAGAGCTAGCAGTTTTTGCAATGCTTGACTGCTGTGATGCATCAGTAAATAAGGTGGGCCAAAAGTATCCAGCGCGGATAATCTTTTGGGAAGTGGCTATTCCCAAAAAATGGCCCCTGCAGGCTCTGCTGTGACAATCATTGAGGACTTGTTCTGCCTCGTCTTGAGTGAGGCATTGGTGTAAAATGGTGTCAATATCGCGCTCATAAAGGACGTCTCCAAGGAGGAGATATCGCGAGGCATGATGGCGTATGCGACGATCATCATCGCATCTGATGTTGGATCAAAACTTCTATGTGTGTAGGTACACCAGGATGTCGTTGTACCAGGGGTCATCCGACGAAATGATAAACAAGTGATCGTCAGGTAGGTCGGTATTGATTGTTGGTGACATGGATGCAGATGGTAAATCCGTCATGAGTTGTGCCAATGCGAGGGATTTGGTACTCTTGGGGGTAGTGAACGTGAGGTCGTACTCTTGAAGGATGATGACCCATTTAGCTGCGCGACCCTGAAGAAGGCGACAACTCAAGAGATAGTCCATGGGGTTGGAATTGGCCATGACTATCGTCCGGCTTAGTAAGAGATAGTGACGAACCTTTTGTACTAAGAAGACGACAGCAAGGGCCAATTTCTCCTCATGGGGTAACGTAGTTGTGGGTCGGATAAGGTCTGGCTCACATAGTAGATGATGTGTTCTTTTTGTGCATTATCTTCTTGAACAAGCACCCCCGAAACGACATATTCGGCTACCGAAACGTAAAGGATAAAATCCTTTGAGAAATCAGGAGGTAAAATCAGCGGGGCATTAGTCAAGGATGTTTTGAGGGATTCAAAAGCCGATTCCGCTTGTTCATCCCAAACAAAAGGAATGTGGGTACGAAGTAAGCGAAGAAAACCATGGACGGTCGTAGTGTTATCTGGAACAAAACGACAAAGAAAGTTAGATCTCCCATGAAGGCTCTGTAACTGTCGTAATGTACGGGGAGAGTTCGACAATGGCTTGGACCTTTAGTGGGTCAATGGAAATTCCTTTCTGGGAGACGATAAAACCAAACAAACGGCCTTCCGGGACGCAGAATACACACTTGAGGGGGTTCAAGCGAATTCGATACTTGCGAAAACGCAGAAAAACTTGCCAGAGGTCATTTAGATGGTCAGACCATTTCTTGGATCGAGCCGTGAGGTCGTCAAGGTTGACCAGAATTATATGAACCAAATCATGAAAGCAATATGTCATGGCCCACTGAAAATTGGCGCCAGCATTTTTGAGACCGAATGGCATGATGTGATAGGAAAAGGTGCCCCATGGGGTAGTGAACGTAGTCTTGTACTGGTCTTCCTTGCGAATTTGAATTTGGTTTTACCCAGAGAAACCATCCATGAATGACAGAATCTCATGCCTCGCACAAGTAGCAACAAGTTGGTCAATGAAAGGTGTGGGGAATTTTTCTTTGGGACAAGCGTGGTTTAGATCGCGAAAATCGGTACAGACGCGACTGGTGCCCTATTTTTTGTTAACTAGCACCGGATTGGAAACCCAAGTGGTGTAGGCGATGGGGTAAATGAACCCAGATTTACGGAGTTTCTAAACCTCCATTTTGACAGCGGGGAGCTTGGATGGGTGGATGGGTCATTGTTTGGCAGACGGGTGGGACCTCCGGCCAAGTATCAATATGGTGTTCAACAATGACGGGGTCTAGGCCAGGCATCTCGGTATAGGACCAAGAAAACACGTCGCGAAACTCTTGGAAGAGCTTCTTGTACTCCTTGATTTCATGTTCCGTACAGGAAACACCTAATGTGATGAGTTTGGGTGTGGTGGAAATGTCAACCTGTATGGTAGGTGAAATGTTGGCCATGTTACCCTCCTCGAAGGCGTCGGGGGATGGAATGGGGTTCTTGAACTAGTCCACCTTCTCTGGGAGGAAGTCCTCTGTCTCGACTGAAATCTGACTGACCGCAGGAAAAATAGGTGGTTGTTTGCAGGGTACAGGAAAAAAAGTAGAAAAAATTAGGGCAAACAGGGGTTGCCGAGCGCGACAGTGTGATTGATTTCCGCGCTTCGGGCCGTGCTTGTTGGCCGGGAACCTGCACTGCAGGCCGCGCGTCTGGGTGGCCAGCCGGCGTTGCAGGCCGCAGGTTTGGGAGTGAAACTTGCGTTGTAGGCCGCGGGGGAGGGGCGGGGTGCTAAGCACTGCGGGCCGTAGGGGTGGGCGGGAAGCACTATGCTGTGGGGCACGAGGGCTGGGCACTGCGAGAACGGGGGGGAATCCTACGCTGCAGGCTGCGGTGGGTGGAGAGGGAGCTACGTGCTGTGGGCTGCAGAGGCTGGGCGGGCAGGCGAGCGCTGTAGACCGCGGGTGATGGGTCGGCAACTACGGTCGGGGCCGCAGGAAGGGTGCCAGAGGACGTGTTTGGGGCGTCGGAGGTTTGGTAGAAGACTGCGGTCGGGGCCACGAACCGCAGGCTGAGGGTTGTGGCTGAGGGGCGCAGTGAGCGGGGCAGGGGAAATGGTGCTGTGGGCTGCGACAAGGGGGATGGGGCTACTGCGATTTAGGCCGTGACAAGGAGAAGGGGTTGCTGCGCTCCAGGCTGTGGCAGGGGGAAGGGGAAACGACCCTGTGGGAAGGGGCTAGGACAGCTGCGCTTCGGGATGCGGGTTTGGGTTGGGGACCTGCGCTGTAGGCTGCGGCTGTGGGATGGGAATCTGCACTACAGGCCATGATTGTAGGGCCAAAACCTTGCTTTGCGGTGCGAAAAATGTCCACAAAAAAGTCGGTTGAAAGGAAAACACAGGGCTTCAGGGGGTCACAGAAACAACTAGGGATGAATCTGGAAGTATAGGGGTTGAAGGGAGAAACATACCTGCAAATAAAAAAACAAACAGAAGATACTAACTGAAAAAACTAAACAACCAAAGATTCGAACAATGGAGTCGCCAAAACTGTAGTTAGGGTTTTCACCCTAGCTTGTGTAAATGAGCCCTGCTAAGGATTATGGAATCCTTAGCAGTAGTTCAGAAAAAATAGTAAAACCTAATGTAAATAACATAATTTCTAATGTAAAACCTAAGCATATGCATAACAAATAATAAAAACTAAATCTAACATAAAACAGTAAATAGTAAACTTGAGAACACAGTAAAAATGGATTTACGATTATTTTTTCATTAACATTAAACAAAGGTGTTACATGGGTTTTTTACCTCAAGGGTGAGGTTGGTGGAGTATTTGCAGCCATACTAGGGAGGTGCACCAGTACTCCAATTTTCTTCTCTTCTCCAAAATGCTCCAAGGTTTGCTAAAGGGTCCACTAAAATGGTAAACACAAGCACAAATGGTGGACTAGGGTTTTGAGTGAAATTCGACAGCATAAGGGTAGAGTGAATAGTGGATGGAAAATAGGGGGCCTCCATCACCTTTTTATAGATTTTTTGGGTGGTGGAGTGTTGACCCATGGTTTTAGGCAAATAATGGTTTAGGTAAATGGTTTAGGGTTTTTTCCCTCTTTTTCCCTCCTTTTTTCTTGATTTTTTTTTAATTTATTCCCTTTCTATTTGATTTTTGGGAATTTTGGACCCCTTTTGAGGGTTTCTGGTATTTTTGAAGGAATTTAATTAATTTGAGGAGGAAACAATTGATTTTTTCCTTTTGTATAACCATTTGAGGTTTTTTTAAGGTTTTGGAGGCCAAAATGGTAGGAAAAGTGGGAAAATAAGTCATGTGACTAGGGAGATGAGCTAGTGAACAATTTTCGGGTGTTAACAATAGGCTTGGCCACATGAGTGATAAGGGGATGCAAATTCTCCACTCAAGGAAGTTTCTTTCGGATCTGAAGCAGGTAAGTTTCGAATTCTGTGAGAATTGTGTTTATGGAAAACAAAAGAGAGTCAAATTTCTCAGGGTTGGTAAACAGAAGAAGAGTGAAAAGTTAGAGCTCGTGCATACAAATGCATGGGGAACGGCTCAGCTACAATCTCTTGGTAGCTCTCATTATTATGTTAATTTCATTGATGACGCAACCAGAAAAACTTGGGTTTATTGCATTAGATAGAAATATGATGTGTTTTCTACTTTTAAGAAATGGAAAGCTTTGGTTGATAATGAGATAGGAAAAAGGTTGAAGTGTCTTAGATATGATAATGGAGATGAATACTGCAGCAAGGATTTTGATATTTATTGTTCATGCCATGGGATTCTTAGAGAGAAAACAGTCCCAAGAACACCATAAGAAAATGGTGTGTTAGGAAGGATGAACATAACAATTATGGAGCATGCAAGGTGTATGCGATTGCATGCAGGGTTGCCCTTACAGTTTTGGGAAGATGTTGTAGATACTGCTGTTTACTTAATAAAAAGAGGGCCTTCAAGTGATTAGGATTAGAAATGTGGTATTAAATGAAAAGGTCATGTATAAAGATCAGTTGTAGGGATAGAAACATGAAAAGGAAAACACAGAGTACACAATGCTTGATGAAATCAAAGAAAATGAAGTTCCAAAGGTGCCAAAAAATCAAGAACAACAATAGGTACCTCAAACTCCTACAAGTGTTATAATATATACCATGTTAAGTAGACCCCTGAATGATTATCTCCTTCACTATTTTATTTCTTGATGATTGATTCTGGTGAAACAAAATGTTATGAATAAGTAATGTAGGTGGAGACTAGAAATAAGTGGGAGCAAGGCATGAATGAGGAGATGGACTCATTGGTAAGAAACCAGATATGGGATTTGGTTTAGTCGCATGTAGGTAAAAGAACATTATAGAATAAATGGGTTTACAGGTTGAAGGAAGAATAAGGAGGAAAGATGCGGTACAAGGCAAAACTTGTTGTAAAGGGGTTTTCACATAAGAAATGTATAGATTTTGATGAAATATTTTCTCCCGTTGTTAAAATGACTTCAATTAGAACTATTTTAAGTCTAGTGGCAGTAGAATATTTGCATCTTGAACATTTAGATGTAAAAAAAACCTTTCTCCATGGGGATTTGGAGGAAGAGATTTATATGCAACAGCCACAGGGGTATGAGGTCAAAGGGAAGGAGAATTTGGTATGTATGTTGAAGAAGAGCTTGTATGGCTTGAAGAAATCTCCAAGGCAGTGGTATTTGAAATTTGACAGGTTTATGATAGAACAGGGTTATAGTATATGTCATTTTGACCACTGTGTTTATTTCAAGAGGCTAGATAATGGAAGATATATTATCTTGCTATTGTATGTGGATGGAATTCTTGTTGCAGGGTCTAACATGCAGGATATAAATGTGCTCAAAATAAAGTTATCTAATTCATTTGTGATGAAGGATTTGGGTGTTGCAAAGAAAATCCTTGGTATAAGAATAAGAAGAGATAGGAAAAATCACAAATTGACATGGTCTCAGGATTAGTACATACAAAAAGTGTTGGAGAGGTTCAGAATGCAGAATGCAAAACCAATTAGTACACCGTTGGCCAGCCATTTCAAACTAAGTAAGGATATGTGTCCCAAGGCACATGAAGAGATACAGGGCACATGAAGAGATAGATGACATGTCCAAGGTACCTTATTCACTAGAAGTTAGCAGCATGATGTATGCCATGGTGTGCACAAGACCAGATATTGCACATGCAGTGGGAGTTGTGAGCAGGTATATGAACAATCCAGGTAAAGAACATTGGAAGGCAGTACAATGGATTCTGAGGTATTTCATAGGAACTGCCACTCATGCATTATGCTTTAGAGGTTCATACACTATTCTACAGGGATATGTTGATGCAGATATGGCAGGTGATAAAGACAACAGGAGGAACACCACGATGTATGTTTTTATTGTAGTTGGAACGACAATAAGTTGGAATTCGAAGCTACAAAAGGTCATTGCACTTTCAACAATGGAAGCAGAGTATGTTGTTGCTACAGAGGCTAGTAAAGAGATGATTTGGTTGGATAGGTTCATGGAGGAATTAGGTAAGAAGAAGGAGGATAGCAGTTTTATAGTGAAAGCCAAAGTGGCATTCATCTTGCAAAGAACACATCCTTCAATTCTAATACTAAACATTTACAACTCAAGTACCATTTCATATGGTTTGTTCTAGAAGATGAACTGTTGAAGCTGGAAAAGATACACACTAGCCAGAATATGGAAGACATGTTGACAAAAGTAGTAACCAGAGAGAAACTAAGTTCCTGCTCGGCTTCAGTTGGCCTTCAAGCATGAAGGTGAAGATGATAAATTTCCAAGTACAAGGTTCACATCATAGTCCAGCAAGTGTAGCAGCGGTGGGGTTTGATGTGATAAGTCTCCAAGTGGGAGATTGTTGGTTGTGGAGCCCGATCTTCCTGATTCAGAGATGATGTTGTTTCAGCCATGTTTACACCCCAATTTTATATGATATGCAGGTGGACTGTACACTCACCCCAGCGGGGTGGTGTGGGGGGGCATTGCCAAGAAATGTTTTGGGTTTTTTTGTTGGCCAACGGATTACAGGCCCATGGTTTTGGGTAGCCCGTGGTAATTCCCCTTTAAAAGGAATACATTGTAATACGACTATGTAATGTATTGTAGCATTGTAAAGATATCCGATTGTGTAAGAGAGACTGTGAGAGAGTGAAGAGGAAGTTGCAACATATGTGCTGCAGGTTGTATCCCTTCATTTGTTGGATGGTATAATAATAAGGACTGGCAATTTCTGTGTGTACATATCCCATATTGGGTGAACCACATTATATTGGTGTCTCTCTTGTGATGTGTTTTATGTGATTTATATTTGCATCTTGTTTATTGTTATTGCTCTGTGATCCTGTTTTTCTAACAAAGATAACTCCTCTCGCACCTGCCACCCCTGTGCAATTTTTGTATTTAAGCAGTGTATAAAATGATTTATCAGATACTGTATATGTAGAGTAATTAATTTTACCCTTTTTATTATTTGATGCAAAAATAAGCTTGGACTATCTGGAGGCGTATCTAAAATATTGGTTAGAAGCAGAAAAGAAATCGAAGGTTTTTATCAAAGGTTATAATTTATGTAGTATTTATATTATGCCTTTATAAATACTCTGTTTTTTGACTCTTGCTTTCCAATTAAGAGATCATGTATAACCTGTGTAGGCCATTTTGAATTCCTGTCGTGATTGCATAATTTTACTTCTTATAAATTTGATCATGTTAAATACATACCCTGATCCATTGCCACATACAGAATGGAAGTTATTGCCTCCAAAGGTTGTGGAAGAAGTTTTTCGAATACTTGCTGAAGAGGATGTTGAACAAGAAAATATCACGGGGGGTTCAGTTCGTGGACAATATCATATCACGTACATTGATATTGGGGAAAAAACTTTGATACAGAAATGAGAAAATATATTTCCATGTATTAAGGGGCCAAGGGGACTTAATTATGTTACATGGAAATACAAATATTTAGGGTATATTTTATTACATTTCATGTAGAAGTTAGTGGAGGGGAGGCAAAGGGGAAATTAGGGAACAAGGGAATGAGGTATTGAGTTTGATGGACATTAAGGGATACTCAATCAGGGTGTCGAATGGTTGATGGTTGTGCTCTATTGAAGGGTTTTCATGTTGCTCATGTGCTTGGTTGGTTAATGGATATTCAAATTGTTAATGGAATTAGGTAATGAAGGATTAGTATTTCTATCATTTATGTGATTGTTATCAATTGGAAGTGTAGTCTTCCAAAATCCAAAAACAATCACCTTGGATAGTCTTCCAAATGTTGTTGTGGTCAAAACAACCCGTAGGGATCGACATATCTAAATGTAGGAAGCAGTTAACAAATCTTAGTAGCGTTGAATCACAAGCGTTCTGAAGTTGCATTATTAATGTTATGGATATAAGGATCGGAAAATCAACACAACTTTAGAAACAAGACCTCATAAAGGAAAATCAGATCAAACTCAAGATCACCTAAGAATCCATTGGAGGAAGGAATTGCACAATTCTTTCCTCGAATGTCAATTTAGAAGTATTACCCAAACTCCTCTGACTCGTGATAAAGCCTATTGAACAACAAACTACTATACTGTGATCATAAGATCTGGACATTTGGCTCTATATTAATTCGTTGAAGTTGGTTTGCATAGCTATGTAAACTTGTATGGATTTGGTATAGTTATTTTCTAGATTACTGTCATGATGTCCTTTTTTTCATAAATTCTCGTCTTAAGTATAATATTGTAACCTTTAACTGAAAACTGTTGAAAAAAAGTCCACATGTATTTACATATTCATAATTATATTATTTTGTTCTCATCTTTCACTTATGCAACTAGTGGAGTAATGACAATATAGAGACTGTTATTCTAGACACAATCTAGCTTATCTAAACTGGATTACACTTCTGTCATTATTCACATAATAATATTTTCTACAGATAGATTATGCAACAACGCAAATTGTCCATATTTAACTACTATTTCTCCTCTATATAAGTAGTAAGAGGGTTAAGATATTATTAGTCCCTGTCGAAGGCGAGGGTAACTATTGTAATCAATTTGCTATTAATAAGCTTTTGACTTTATTTATTTTTGGCATAGTCTAATGTAGGACATAGGAAAACCAAAATAGTTTATTTTCATTATATATAAAATTATTTAACCCACAATTTATATCACAGGTTATTGGTTGAAAACTTAGATGTCTTATTATCGGGCTCCTGCTTGTTTAGCTAGTGCATAAACGAATACCATCCAAAGTTTTAACATAGGCCAACCAAAAATTTGAGATTCATTAATGATACTATTGACGATATCATTTATTTGGATGCATTAGATATTATGTTAGATGGTGGCATTGCTTGGTTCATCGGGCCATTCTGTCAAGCGGTGGCATGCGCCACGACTAAAGCACCACTGCCCCTACTTCACCATTTCCTCTCTAGTTGTGATTATGATTCTATCTCTACAAAATATGGCAAATTCTTCATCAGTTTGCAGGAGAGATATGTGTAAATTCTCATACTCTGTCAAATGAAAAGAGGAGTATATCACTATATACCTTGGATCACATGTAGTTGTTGGTACTGCATCGACCAATTTTGAATTCTACTTACAGCAACAGGGTGGCAATCCAAGCTCCAAGAGTACCAATTTATTATGTTGTCGTAATGTATACCAAGTAATCAAGTAAGGCAATAATTCCTCCTAGTTGTAACTAGCATCGATGCTAGGTTAATTTCTACAATGTCAACTCACCCCTGTCCAAACAGATGTGTTTGCAACATTCAAATTTGTAGAAACATTTCCAAATTATAACTAACAAAAGGATCACGGTGCATCACTCACAACATATATCTCCTTATTGGCCTCGACATGGGAATCATACCAATCTGAGACAGTTGAAACATCTGAACCTGGCCCTGTGGAATTCAATAAAGTTGAAAATTATTCATCTCCACAGTTAGCACTAAACATAAAGTCATTGCGTTCTTTAGTCTTTACGTTAACCGATGTGACAAGAATGCAATAAAAAAAATTGTTGTTGCATGGATTCCTATTTCCATACCTGTAATCAAATTAATACCAATGTACAGTATGCAGGGTAAATATTTGAAACGCAATAGCCTCCTTTGCTTGTTGGAATGATTGTTGGGACTCCTCAATATTATTTTATAACTCCACCTCCTTTGGGTTCGGTTGAGGCTTGAGCCATGCCTGTAAGTTTTCCTTTTGTTGTTGTAGCTTCTTTATTATTGGTTTCATTGTTGCTAACTTTTCTTGCGGATGCAGATAGAAACATGTTGAGATATTAAAATCCAAATGTGTTTACCTTATTCTTTTCATGAAAACAATTTATAGAATGGAAACACTTACCAATTGTTTTCACTAAATATTGAAGCAACAGGACCATCCAGAGGGGTGATTGGATCATTGTATTCACCGCATTCTCTCTTAGATTGGCTTCCCACAAGAAGGAATCATAATTCAAAAGCACCTATGTGAGATGCATACCATACAAAATTCAGGATCCCACTTCAAAGTTGGCTTGGTTTTCGAATTCCAATTTGGAATCTTGCGACCTCTAGGAAGCAACTCTTAGTTTAATTGTGTGTGAAAACAAACTATTTCCTTGTCTCATGTACTTGTACCCGCAAATCCTTTTTGAAATGTTACAACTACTAATGAATCTCTATCTTTAATGGCGCTCAACTTACGAACTTTTGTTACAGTTGTTGGAAAGTAATTCAAGAATTGATGCAATGCCTAGATTCAATGTAGTGGCATCTGGAGTTTGCATGAAACTCTAGCCACGAATTGCAGTGGAAAGGGGCGAGAGAAAGCACCAACAAAAGATTTAGTGACCCACATCTAATTGTTATCACACTCACACATGACACTTAGTGGTCTTGGCGATTGCATGCTGAAGAATTTGGCAGTTAGTTGGAAACATGTAGGAAGTGCCAACCATTTTTTTTCATATAATTGAAGTGCAATGTGTTTGTTAATGTATGATTATCCTATTTTGTTGTATATGAGTGTCATGTTGGTTGAAGTGAGGTTCCCATTCCAGAGAGACACCATTTTTCTTGGGTCGGGACACAAGGGATAGCCTACTAGTTTGACAGTAGAATTAATGCAAATGCTTCGCTACTACGTGTACTTTGGTTGGCTGCCACTTGGGGCATATGTCAAGGCCACCACTGAACTACTCACCAGAGAGACAAGATCATGTAAAGAATGCTTTATCGTTGTTTTTTTAACTATCGTGACATGTTATGTATCAATCTTCGTTTTGTTTTTTGATTGGAAAAACATGCATAATATATAAAACATATTCACATCCACGGTTTTCAAGCTTCTTCAGTGTAGGATTTTCAAGTACCCCACTCTCATCCTTTGTCACATCTTTTTCAAACACATTCGACTGCTAATATATCCCCTTTCCACTTTTTCACATGGATTTACTCAGCAAAAAATGTAAGTTGTAACAATCATGAACATTAAATCTGTTACATAGATTTTCAAACATACACAAACCATGAACATTACAATCTATTTTAGAGATTCTTCACACCAGCATATTTCTATTCCTGAATGAGCTTGTTGGTTTTCCACTCCTCTCCCAACACGAGAGCTCCTCTTTACCCATCAATAAATGGTTATTCCGTCACTTCTAGTAATGCCAATTATAAGGAGCATGATGAGCAAATAGTCCAAGTAAACTCTTACTACCTGTTACTAGCCACCTTCTCTTAGCGCTAATAGTGACCTCTTCTAGATCTATATTATTTAAGGGGCTTACCTCTCGAACTTGACCTCAACTCAGCGGCTCCCCACTATGACAAGCAAGATTGGAGGCTATGAATGGATGCAACCACCAAAAGCACTTGAGTTGGACCCATAAAGTGTCTGATGGTTTTGACAACCTTATAACTTGAATGTTTCTCCTTTAGTCAATCTTGAGTGCCTAAAGATGAAGAGTAACCTACCTATGGAAAAGTAACCTCTCTAGGATTGTTCTATTTTGTCATAATAAATCTCATTGCAGGATTCTTTTTCAAGTTTCGATGCATAAAAAATATTTGTTTAAATTGAGTTTTCCATTAGTCTAATCGATGAAATAAATAATAAAACTAACTTGTTAAAATCCTAAATACAATTTATCCTTTTTAAGCCATGTTAACCTTTCTTTCTTTTTTACTGTTTACTCTCATTATGAAAGTGCTTGTACTAATTGATTAATTTAAGGAAAGTGTTTGACTTGGTTGAATCTTTGCATGTGTTTGTGACTTAATTCTTGTCTTGGCTCTTTATTGCAAACGCCAAATTGGTTTCCTTTATGCAAATCGATGCCAAGGATTTGGGGAGTCTATGCGTTGTTAATGCTAGCTTGCAACATTATAAAAACTTTCAAGCTAGACATATTCTTATATACTAAAAAGTTTTGAACAAGCTTACATAAATATAAAATAAGTTTCTCTTTCATATAAAATAGGATTGTTTGACAATTTCATAAAACCTATGGAAGGTGTGCTAAAATTTCCTCATGATTTGAAATTTTGACAATTTGACCTCCAAATTCTACTCTTGATGTCACATTAAAGATGTTAACACACATTGTGGATAATTTTAAGATGATTAGAGAGACTAAGATATAGGTTCATAACGTGATAATTTTAATTAAAATATTTTATATTAAAATTGATATAATTTTTTCATTCTTTTATTAATAAAGATTTAAAAACTCTATTTTAAATTATATTTTTTCTATTATATATATATATATATATATATATTGCTTATACTTGATCATTTTATTATACTATGAATAATAAACCCATTTTCATTTACCATATTAATAAAACGTGACAGTATAAAAATATAAAGATTAATATTAATCTAATAAAATTATATAGGCCTTGCACTAAGAACTAATTTAAAGTGATTGTGGCCATCCGCATGCCAACCGGATCCAAAGTACGGTTAGATTTTTATGAGAATGAATACAAATAACATGCTTTCCTCCTGCCATTTTTGTTTATTTTAATTTGTCAAATGGCAATTCAACCTAAAATATTTCATAGATTCCAATAATTTAGCTATCTAACATTTTTATTTGGACATGGACAAGGTTACTTTGCAACACTTGTTCAAAAGTTATCTTGTTAAATTCAACGTTCTTTTACTTTGCAACACTTGTTCAAAAGTTATCTTGTTAAATTCAACGTTCTTTATGATTAACCTGTAAAAACATTATCAATTAATTAGAATAACAAGTATATAGATAACTAACGCTCAATTCCATGACCTTCAATATAATCAAAATCTTCATTATCAATATACTCATATATTATAGAATTGTCCAAACTTTGCTTTATACTCCCAAAGAATGCATTAAGGGAATGCATTAATTCGTGTGACCACATGGACTAATACTACTTGTGTAATAGCATCACGATTTTCCTTTTGATTTGATACCACGTCCACATCTCTATAAATTGGATCATCCGCCAACAATATCAACCTACAATAATTCGGCGCCATCATCACTAAACGTTACAACTGGAGCATTGATTAACCAATACAGGGTTTAGGTGGACTGACAGAGTTTTTTAATGGAATTCTTGGTATTCTATCCCACGCAAGTTCCATGGTTTGCCATCTGTAACTATAGTACTTGAACCATAAATGCCTCGACCTTGGTGTTCAAAAAATATTGTAAATTTCTTGCTCTTCTTTTACACATGCACCAATTGGTTATTGGGTTTCTTCCATGCGAGGACTCAACAGAGAAGAAATACCATCTCTGGCATGGAATATGATGCCAACTCTAGCATACACATAGTTGACTTCCTCTGCACGAATTTTAGGATAGAGGAGGACGGAGGTTCAAGATTTTAATTCGCGAAATTATTGGTCACCTGATGATTTTAACTTGCGAAAGACAGAAAAGAACACTCTCTCATAGGTAATAGTTTTGCAATAAGTTTTTTGTGTCCAGATATATTATTCACTCATTGTTCACACGGTTCACTCATTTGTATTTATTTGATACATAGGTTTGGCTAGAGTTTGAAGCCAACCATGGTCGTATCCTTCCATATCTCCCTTTGGCAACCTTTGTAGATACAACACAACTCGCGTCCAGTCATATTCAGGGGTTCTATTGGCAGGTCAACTTGAATCCAACGCAACTACTTCTTGGTGCGTAATATATAACCTAGTTTTTTTCTGAAAGAATTTGTGTCCATAATAATATTTGGCTATGGCAAAGTGTTAACATCTTTACTGTTTATTGCAAATGCAGAGTCCACTTGGGCGCTTTTGGGTTCTCCGCATACAAAAGGAGCAATTTCCTAGGTAAGTGAATTCTTTTGCTCTCCGTGTTCTATATGAACAATTGTACTCTGCCCTTAAAAATTCAGCTGTAGGGTTGCTATATAGTTCCACTAGGATTTACATAATGTATAATACGGTCTTTAGGTTTCCTTTCTTGCATTCAGGTTTAAACCATTGTAAAAAAGGCTACTTTCTTTGGATTTTATTTAATCCTTACACGGCTTTCAAGAGTTATTGTTGTTCTTTTTCCTCGACTTGTATCTTATTGTAAAAGAAGCCTGTCTTCTAGTTAGCCAAGCTTTTGCAACCAATACTTTCCTTTCCGATCGTCTAAAATGGTTAGCGTTTCCCATATTTAAGTTGGTTATCCGTTCCATCGAGTTTTATGCAAAGATACTATTTGGAAAGCACATGTAGTTAAGTTCAGAGTTTAAAAGTTCCTTTTCCCACAGTCTAGATATGAGAAGAGCCCACAAAGAGAGTTTAGGAAGTCGAGATATTGCCACATCAAGAGGTCTCGGTTTCCCAATTCCTTAATGGATACAAGGTGAAGATCCCATTTTTCCTATACATCTCCTAAAAAGGACAGATACCTTTACAACCCAATAAAAAAGGTGGGTCAATATATCTTCCAAATAAACCCTGTGATAGTCTAGATATCTTTCTCCATCTATTGGAAATGTTACCCTACCTTATAGGAGGCGGATATAAACCTGAATTCATTTCCAATATTCTTTATAGAGGGTGAGCTACTTGTTTCGGGCCAAAAATAGTTCATTGGAAATGTTAAGTGCCCCAGAGGAGAATTTTTCAAGCATATAATGGAAATTGGGGAAATCTGTCTGAAATATTGTGCCCCGTAGGAGTTGGAACTTCTTTTACATATGAAAATACTTTGGGATCCACAACATTTCCCTATTATTGGAACTTCTTTTACATATGAAAATACTTTGGGGATCCACAACATTTCCCTATTACTAGTCCCTGCCAAGGCAAGGATTATAACAATCAGTTTGCATTTAATTTTTAATTGGTTTACAAATTTTTATATAGTTACCCAATGTTCAATGAATTTTAATTATAATTTATATTTTTAATATTACATAATTTATATTTTTTAATTGGCTTATTACATATTTTTATTGGTTTTAAAATCTGATTTGACAATTTTGCCCTGCCTAGATGTAACTTATGTTAAATTAAAAATAAAATAAAAAATAAAAATTTAAAAAATTATATATTGCAGATTACAAGGCAATGTGACATTATTTTTTGACACCAGTTATGATGTTGTAGACAATCCATACCCTGACATACCTAACACTGCTACAACAAAAAATGTTAGGGTTAAACTAGGGATGCTCGCACAGTGGATCTCGAACTCTGGACAAACCTGCTGCCCCGCTCTCGGAGTATGAATAACGCTTCCTCTGCTGTTCTCACTTCTCCATATTTGGGGTTTATAACGCTTGCAAGTTTTGTATGCAGGAATCTTGCACGGCTTTTATTCTTTTAAGGCCAGCATCATTCGTGTAAAACGAAAAACATTAATAATTGATGGGGATTCCGAAGCTTACAAGTTTAATATTGTATTAGAGATCAAAAATTGATATTAATGATATCTTTCTTCATGTGTCGTACTAACATTTGGAATTTTAATCCGTGTGATACCATTTAAATTTTTGTCCTTGTGATACAACTTGTTTGATTATATTTATCTTTTGTTGATATATTCTATATATTTTAAAGTTATTATTTTCACAGGTGTATTTTTTATTTTTATAAACACAGTTTTTTAATTGATTCAAAAATATTTTTATATTTTTTTTAATTAAAAAATATACTTTTATTCAAATTATCTATTTCTATAAATTAATTCAAGCTATATTCTTTATATTTTTTAAATTAAAAAATATAAAGAAATCTAAATTGATTACATTTCCCAATGAAGTGACACCAACTTTATCGATCCATCCATTAAACACCAACGCTGTCGACCATGACATGATAGAGATACTAAATTAACTTGTCTATGCAACCTTGGAAAATCACTCTGCGGACTTTAATGAGAATCCAAATCAATCTATCTTTAGATTAGGTAATTAGTTGAGCAAGCATATAATAATTTTTCATGGAATTAGTTTAGATTGGTTTTAATATAACTTCTAAATTGAGATATTAGATAAAACTTATAAATTAAAATTTCGAAATATTTGATTTGATATTCAATTAGCAAAGCTTATTTTTCATATTCAATATACTAAAAATGAAGATTGACTTTTCATTTTTAAATAAAAATTAGTTCTAAAAATATATGGTTAGTTTGTTCAAATAAATATAATGAATAATATTTTAAATATTATTATTCTAATTCTATATTCACTCTTTACAAATGTAACGAAAAAAGTTTTATTTCAGCTTATTATCTATTACTTGCACTAACTCTCCAAAATGTGAAATACTACAAACAATTTCTATAAATAGTATTGAAAATTACTCAAAAACTAATAATTGTTATTCTAATTACAACTCCACTCTTACAAATATAACCATGAGTAATGACACAAAATTCTCTTTTACAATCTTGTAATAATAATTCATTATAAAAATACATTAATAATTAAACAATTTGGTTGCTAGGAGACTTTAAAATTCAGACTTCTAAAGGAGGGACTAGTTGCTTTGCAGCTATTTTGCTTGTTTATTTAGGAGTTTGTAAACATAATTTCAGTTGGTGTTTAATGAACCTGGCTGCATTTCATTTACTTAATCATTGGACATTGAATCTATCTAATCATCGGGTATTGAAACCTTTATAAACTAGCACACCTACTTAACTTGTGGCAAGTTAACACCAATAGCTCACAAGTTAATTGAAATGAACAAGTTATTTGTTTCTTGTTCTCCATGCTTAGTTGTAATCACTTGTTGTCTATGTTTGAGGGTCTATGTCTCAAGTACCTATTACCTTATTTAGTTAGATGGGTCGTTTGTCACTACCTGTTATCCATGCAAGAGTTACGAGTTATTCATACATTAGCTACAAGTTATTCATACATTAGCAACTGATTATCTTTCATATATATATATATATTTAGAATTATTTAGAATTTTGAACACGTCCATAACATCAAGCCCATAAAATCAATCAGTACACTTGCCCCATCCTCCTTCAATTTTTGAAAAGCATAGATGGTAGTCCACCCCAAATTTTAAGATATAAACACCTATTAGTGTAACAAGTTTGGATGTCCTAATCCCATAGGTCTTCACGTGCTTAATATATGTGCCATGTACACTTGCCCCATCCTCCTTCAATCTATGAAAAGCATAGATGATAGTCCACCTTTGCAAAATATTATATTGTCCAATACTATTCAATATCTCACTAAAATTTGTAACATAAATCTATTTATAAAATGAGATAAACTTAATTCTATATAAACATAAAAGACACTAAGTTACTATGGATTTATGATAGATTTATTTTAATAATATTGATGACACATCTACTCGAACAATAAATATTCTTAATACAATGACAATTTAATTATCATTTACAATTCATATGGATAATATTACAAATATTTCATTATTTAATATATATATATATATTATAAAATTTTAATTAAAAAATAACAGCCAGAATATTTATAATTATAAAAATTATTTGAGATAATCAATAATATATTTAATTATTGATTTACACAAATTCATATCACATAAATGGGAAATTCAGTTAAGAAAACATGACACATTAACTTTTAAATAACTGAATTACCAACTTTTTAAACAACAAAACCTTTATGATAGTTTGAATTTATTATATGCTCAATATGTACTATATTTCTAATTTTTTCAAGGCATTTGATTGATTTGTTCCCCTTATTTTCAAACACTTTTAAGCTAATCAAGTTTTGTCTTTATGGAACCGTTATAACAAGTGCCGGGAATCGATGCTACAGAACAACACCACATAGTCCAATAACCCTAATTTTTGTATCTTTAATCATATTGTTATTAATGGAGTTATAGAATTTTGTTTGAATTGATTTTTTAAGATGTGAGTTTTCAATATTTACATCTATTTATATTACACTTTTTTTAATTACATATGATAAATTGTGATTATTTTATAAAATGTGAGTTATTTTTATATATTTATTTTACATAATTTGTTTTTTAATTAAATATCATAAAATTTTGATGATGTTTTAATTTTTTTACTGAATTATTAGATTATCATTCTTATCCTTATGGTTAAAATTCTTATTTAAGTATTTTAAATTTTATTTTTCCAGAATATTTAATAAAAAGAAGTTGGAGTGCTAAACTTTAAAACAGTTTAGTTCATAAAAACATAGTTTAAAAAAAAATCTTAATAAAGATAATCTATCTTTAAAGGGAAATCAAGATTTTGATTGAATTTTTGAAAATTTGTATTGCAGAAAAAGAAAAGAACAAAACTGTTTAAAACATCAACATCTTTTCACAGTACAAATATATATATATATATATATATATATATATATATATATATATATATATATATATAATGCTTTAAATTTGAACAGAGTTATTTGTGCCGAACTCTTATAAAATTTATAGCCAGAAGGAGATCCCTTTGCTAGCATACTTCATCTTCAACATGAAATTAGTCCCTTTGTTGTGCAATTGCACTGGTCTGATAGTCTCAGCCCGCAAGCATGTGAGAAAGAAGGCCACAAAAAGAAAGGAAATGATAATCAAAACATCAAAGACAACCGCCCTGTGCCAAATATGCTTTACAATCGTCTCCACACTCTCCTTGAAAGACGTGCAATTATAGCATGAGATTGGTGGTTTGCAACAACCTACCTGCCGAAGAAATAATTGAATAGAATAGAGGTAAAATGTTTCATCTGGGTACCTTAATATTATAAGTGCCATGCATCTGTGAAGAGTTGTGTGCATTTTCCATAGCCTGTAAGATTTATATGAAAACAAAACAAAAATAAAAGATACCAGAATTCGCTGTAAACACAAGTCATTTACATCCCTGCGCTGACAAATGTTAGATTGTCAGATGTAGCCACCGATACTCTTCCAGTTATTCTCATCTTCCATGTAATTCTGGATCCAATGACTCCTTGACCTCATCACCATCAATTAAAATACTTAATGAAAAAAGGAAAAACTTAACTAACGTGTAGGCCTTGATCAAAAGATTTATCTGACAAGCAGTAGCAGTGGCAGTACTGTACAAACCCAAAATAGAAATTAGCAGCAAGATGAGGCCCAGGGGCCAGGAGGATCATTGGCATTTCCATGAGTTGTTCGCATTGGGTGATCGCTCTTCCATCCAGCCATATGCCTGGGATTGTCATAAAATAGCCATAAAATTAAGGATACCCACGATATTGTCATTGAATCAAAATAGTTGAGACTTCAAATATATGGTATCATGCTTGTAAATGGAAATTAAAATGTGAATTTAATAGAGAGAGAGAGAGCTCGAAAAATGTAGAACTACGTCTATGCCCCAATTTCTGAGTCTAATTGTTATCCTTTCTACGTTCTCATCGAGTTTGTTGCTATCCTTCCCTACATCGAAGGCTTTTCATTTTCAGCATAGGAGGATATTTTTATCGACTACTTTGTTTGAAGTTTGAATAAGTTAATTTTAGAGAAAAACTAATTTTTTTAGTCATAATAGTATGTATTAAATTTTAGGGATGAGCACGGTTTTTTTAATGATTCAAATATTAAGATCTTAATAGGATTATCTTGTTTAAATTTGAATTTATTCAGTTTGTAAATTTGATAAGAAGTTTTGTTTAATTTTAAATATATCAAAATGATCTAAAATTCAATTAAAGTTTTAAATTCAGATGTAACATTGAATTCACAATAATACAAAATTAAATAAAACCTGTTAAATAAAAACAAAAAAGTTTTAATTATAAACAATAAAATTAAATAAAATAACTTTAAAAATAATATATGTTAATTATAATTAATAAATGTTTATTATAAAATAAAATTGGTTGGTTTTAATATTATAATTATATTTTTTGTTTGTTTGTTAGAATTTCTTGACTTGGCTTTTGGCGTAAGAAATCATGATGAGACCCACACCTTAACCAAATGAGCTAGCGAAAATTGACAACATTATAATTATAATTATTTATTAATATTACACTTTATTAATCCATCTTCCAACTTATGTACAATGTACCATGAAGTGATGGAGCTTACCTTTACATTTAACTATGAATGATTCCCACTGGTGTGGTGAATGATCTGGACTAACATTATTACCTTCAGATTGAGAATTTAGGCTTCAGGACTCCTGCTTATGCTAGATTTATTGTGCTCTGCCTCTTATCCATTTTACATGTTGATTTGATCGTTGGATGTTTTCTTCAAAGAAGGATCATGGGATATGGATTAATGAGATGGTCTCATTTATTTTGAGATACCCTTTATTACTTTGAGTGGTATTGTTTTCCCTTTCATAAGCTTTCTGGTTTTGATGATGAAGAACATGGAATAAACTGATGGTGTTGAAGTTCTTCATCTCATAATTTATTTTGTCAATCCATATGGAGAGAGTGATGTCTTTGGGCGAGGTGACACCATGAACCAACTTGATTATAATTTTTGAATCTCCGATCACTTTGAGGCAGTCTAATACTAGAATACAAGCTTGTAAGGGGCCTTGATAAAGAGCAACAACTTCTGCTTGATTGTTTGTGGTTTTTCCCAGTTCTCATTCATAGCGTAGTTCTTCTTTCCCACTAGGATCCAAAATTATCCCTCCTGCACCTACAACCCCTGGGTCTCCCTTTGAGGCTCCATCAAAGAACATGATGCTTGTTTTTTTCCATAATTTTCCCATTTTGGAACTCATAGTTGAATAGCTTCAATTTCCATTTCTTGTCTAATTGAGAGACGATGAATATTTTTTGCAAAGAGGGTGGTTCCAACATATCCCTTAACTAGTCCCTTTCATTTTGATCTAACTATTGCATATTCTAATTTAAAGCCTTCTTAGTTTGAAGGTAATATTTTAATAGTTTGCGAGCTTTTATGGCTATTCTTCAAGGGTTGTCACACTGCTCTTGAAAAATAACATCATTCCTATCTAACCACACCTTCGAGCAAAGATACTTGGGGTGAATATTCCACTCTTTTAAGAAGAGGTTTTCTTTGAAAATTTCCTTTGGGTTCGATCTTCTAGAAGGGCTTGGAAGTACTCTCCGCTGTATATTATTAGTAGTAAATAGTTTGTCATGCACTAGAATCTGGAATTGAATATACTAACTTTGGAAATGCCATTTGGATTCCACACATACTTCCACATGCTAGAAGTTTGAGGAAGAGGAAGATTTTGCAGTTCTAAAATGTATCCTTCTTTTACTGAGTACCCTTGCTTACCCCATCCCCTTGAATCCTCTCTTTTGTTAATGGGGGCATAGTCGCCCAGGGCTATGTGTAGCTCCTTCAAAAGAGGCATCAAGTTTTGATGAGTGTTAAGAACTTTCTAGCTTGTCCATTTATCATTACCCTCATTCCAATTTGAAATATTGCTTGAGATTTTCATTCCTTGCTCATCCATCCACTGTTTCAGATGTATAAGATTTTTTTGTGGTTTAGAGGAGGCCTCCCCATTATGTTGTTTGCTTATACTAAGACGTGTTAGGGCTCATTTTTGTTACAACTTGATAATATGATATAAAGGGGGTATTAAAAATGGGTTGATAAAAATGGATACCTACAATATTTGATGAAAGTAGGGGTTTTCTTAAGTGGAAATGTATATTGGGAGGGGGGTTCAACAATACAATTTTAGGAGGAATTTTCCAATATTTAGTGAAATTAGGGATATTCTTTAATATTCCGCGAACGATCGAGCTATGTAACAAGTTCACCGAGTGAACCCCCCGTGGAAAATATATGAAAAATAAAGCAACAATTGTCTATATAGCAACAAAAGTCATGGAAATCATATAGACTTGCAAAAACTGATTGTTGGAGTGATGATGATGTATCCAATGGTAATGATGTTGAGAACCAACCTAATGATAAGGAAACACCTTATCAACTCTTATGTCATTCCACTCTGCAATATGTTAAGGGCAAGGCTCCAAACTTTGATACAATTGCTTTTCTTAAAGGAGAAAATGGTTTAGAATAAATCATTATCTGCAAAGTTATATATGAGTCACATACATGAAATGTAGAGTTGACAATGTTCGATCCTTGTGGTGATGATCCAATTCTTTACACTGTTAGTACTAATGACACATGGGCACATACTATGGATGATGTTCTGCTTGTGCAAATGGTGTATTCAGATGAAAGTGGAAAGCTTATGTTGCACCGTCCTTCAATTTCTGAAATAAAATCACAATTATCTTCAAGTGGGACAGATGAAAATCACAAAAAACATTCCACTGCAGTCATCAAGCGAGGGTTTTATATGGGATCTTGTTCAGATATGACTCCCCTACAGACTCAAAATGCTCATTTTATGAAGATTGGTAGAAATAAATTCATTCAAATGGATGGGATATTGGTGTGCAACACAAATCCATTTTATTTTACCATAAAGGTAGGCATGTATGTCCGTATTTATTATGAAAAAATGCTTGGAATGTCTGAAGATGAGTCATTGAAAATTCCATATCCTGTAGAAGTGTTGGATTGTTTAGTAGATGTTTCAACTGGTGGAACATTTTTTTGGGTAAGAATATTTGAAAATCATGTAGATGTTTTTGGTAGAGGCCACTATATTCCCGAAGGTGTGAATTTGCATCCACGTGAGGTGTTTTACACAAAACAAGGTCTATTGATACCACCTGAAATAATTAATGGTGAGTATACATGTGTATCTTTTAATACATATTCTTCAACTCATATATGAAAAAGTTATTTATAGTATCGAATGTTATATTTTGTTGTGTTGTAGGCATTGTTTATGTTTTCTTTATTGTGAGCTCAATTAAAAGGTGGGGCACTAGGAGTCGAAAAAAGAGAATTGGTTTTTTGTCATTTTATTGCTACGAATGATGATAAGCACACCACTTTTCAAATTCTTGCAAGAAAAGGTGACAATGAAGTTGTGACTGCTAGATTAGCCGCCTCTATAGAATATGGAACACACAATTCATTGCCATCATATATCGGAGTATTGTAGCCCAATCGAGTACATTGTCACAATATTCATCTTCTTTCCTACAAATTTTTCAATCACATAAGGTCTCGAAACATTATACACAGTGAATCTTATGTGGAAATTCCTTGTTTAGATGAAATTTTCATGGTTAATTTTGAACTAATTGCAATGCTTTCTGTACCTCCTGGGATTGTAAAGAAGAATAATTCACTAGAGTTCAACATAGAAGGCTATGATAATCTTAAGGAGGCAATTTTCTATACATGGCCAACCTTTCCTAATAGATATCAACGAACTTCAGGCTCAAGTGATCAGACTCAACCTCTTGGTAAATGGAGAGTGGGACCAAAATTTAGATTTCACTATTTGTATAATAGCCTACAACCTCATGTAAATATTTCATTTTCATGCAATCTTGTGCATGAGATCATTTTCATTTTTTGATCTCAAGCACTTGAGAATAAGCTGCGAAAACCATTCTATTTCTGGTCTACACCCTTTAGATGCCACCCATATCATCTTACCAGTTTTCAATCATAAGCGGTTTCAGGCTCCAGAAAGAGTGGTTTCCTGAAACTGCTTTTATGAGCCTGAATGCATGATGGAGTAACACGTTGCAAGGCGGTTTCCATCTTAGGCTCATGCAAAATAAGTTATCTTTCATGCAAGTTCACAGGCCTGAATCAATGCTGGCCATCGAATAAATATGCACAATATTCCATAGATGAAACTATTAACAAGGGTCCCACCTTTCCTGACATTACTGCGCGTCAAATATCCTCACGTCACATCACTTTCTGTCAGACCGAAAGTGGTTTCAGGCTTCGAGGAAAATGGTTTCCTGAATCTGCTTTCACGAGCCTGAGTGCACGAGAGGGCGACACATCAAAGGGTGGTTTACCACTTCAGATTTGTGTTGATCAGTTATACTTCATGCACCTTCATGAGCATGAAATGCTATTAGCCGTCGATCTGGATCTCCACCATCCAATGGTCATATCTATTCCCCCTTCGCTCTTCATCACTTGTGCATGTAGATATGATGTGGTTGGTTTGCATCAAACATTCCTCCCACATGGCCCCTCCACGTCGAGCCTCTTTCCCATGTGGCTCCTCCACATCACCCATCCACATGGAATGGATGGGGGCTCGACATAATTTTTTCCATTTTTTTTTAAATTTCGTAATTATACAAAAAATTTAATCGGACAATAAGGGTAAATTTTTGAAATTGATTTTAAATTATTCCTGACCCCTTCTCTGTTATGTAATAGAAATTAATTTCCCCATAACCATTTCTGATTTATGTGTGTGAATTTGGATTTATGACCCATACAACTCTAATTTTTCAACATGCAGCTCTGATACCAATTTGTCATGTACCCAGTGACCTAACGATGACTCTAGGGTCATGGGGTACTGAATATACTAGCTGAATATATCTGATATGTAATTTTATTCTTCTACTAATTTCAATTATACATTTACAACATAATTATTATGTGCATAGTTATTCATAAAACATATGTGAAAGCTCTACCAACTGTTTCCATACGAATGCATTTACACAGTCATTATTTTGGTTCCATAGTTCATATGATGACATCGAGTAATATAATTAGAATTAAATACCATGCATTTATTCGCATATTGAACTTATTTGAAATATGACCAATTGACTGCAAACCAAAGACGTTCCTCCCTGCCATAGGCTCTATCAAGCCATATCTTTCTTTGACAGAGCCACCCCCAAGCTGGGGCTATCCATCCACAAGAAGGTACTGAGATTCTGCTACAACTACCTAATCATCTATTCTTAGTCTGACTCCAATTTCCCATTCTGGTGATGATGGTATATGCTTGATAGTAAAGAAGGTTTAGACACCAAAGAATCATGGAAAAATGATTTACCAACCAAATATGAGTGTCTCTAACATGAAGAAAAATGAATGGAATTATGGGATAGCTGTCTCTTTATATATGCATGGTTGAGACTAGCCAAGTGGCACTAGGGTTGATGGAAACTAGCCATTTGGATTCCATGCGGTTGGACACTTTTCCCCTTTTTCTAAGGAAAGTTGGACAAGTGGCATACTTGGGATTTGGACATATTTCCTTTCTCCAATCCTAGACTTAGGATGATCACTCTCCCCCTTATGGAAGGATAGTCCCTCATCTCTTATTCATCCTTCTTGGTTTGCAGTAGTGATGTGTTATATTAAATATATAATGTACTTAATTACATTGTTCATGTTTGGCTTCTAGCCATATCATGATCCATATTTACATTATTATATTATGGGGTAAAAAATAGGGTGTTACAAATTCCACCTTCTTGCATGTGGATTTGCAGGAAGAAATTTATATGGAACAACCTCCTGGATATGTTTAGATGGACTCTAGCCTTGTCTATCGCCTTAAAAATCTCTACATGGCCTTAATGAAGCTCCTCGAGCCTGGTATGCCAAAATGGATAGCTTTCTCCTTGACATGGGATTGATGCCATTTTTATCCCAATATTTATACCAAACAGGTAGGAAACTACCTCATCATCCTTCTTCTTTATGTTGAAGACCTTATTCTTACTGGTAGTGACCATAAAATTTTAACCCATGTAAAATCCAGTCTTAAGCAGAAATTTGAAATCATAGATTTAGGACATTACATTATTTTCTTGGCCTATAGTCTTGCAAACCAATGAGGGAATCTTTCTTTCTCAGAATAAGTATGCTTGTGACCTTCTTTGTCTCTTTCATATGGAATATTGTAAACCAACCCCATCCCCCTTCTAGTCTAGAGTCAAAGGATTTTTCCCACTTGCACTTCACCTAAAGTAGATGCCACCTTGTATTCTCATATCATTGGTAGTATCATGCACTTGACTCATAACTATCCTGATATTTCCTTTATTATTGGTTGTGTTGCTAGCTATATGAAACCACCACATGAAATCCATTAGAAAGCAACAAAAATGATACTTCGATATATTAAAGTTATGTTTGGGATTCATTACAGTTCAGGGGGACTCCTTTGTTGGTTGGTTTCACTGATTCAGATTGGGTTGACGACCCTGATGATTGGAAGTCTATTGTAGGTTATGTTTTTAGTCTTGGTTTTCATCTCATCACTTGGGATTGTAAGAAATAATAAGCTCTTGATCTTCCTTCAGCATAAGCAGAGTATCAAGCCATAGTTAATGCAAGTCAGGAATCCTTGTGGCTTCGGAAGATCATTTTAGAGTTTGGATTGGAGTAGTAACATCTGAATACCCTTTGGTGTGACAATCAAAGTGCCCTCAAGCTCACCAAATATCTAGTTCAACATTAGCGCATCAAACACATAGAGCTACATATGCACTTCATCAGAAAGCTTGTTCATGTTTCTGTTCTCAAAGTGCTCTTTCTGGTATCTTTCTTTGTTTTTCCGGTGTCCTTCTTTGCTTGCGGCTTGGACTGGTTGTCCTGATACTGTCCATATTTGCTCTGTCCTCTATTCTGTGGGTTGGGGCCGCCCTTTCCTGTCTTTGGCTGTGAAGGGTTCCTAGGCCCAAATTGCCGCGTCTTTTGTTTGAGCTTCTGCTCGATTTTGACGGCATATCGGTAGGTCGCGCCCAAGGAAGAGACGTCTAGAAATTCCATTTCGGTCTGGATGTATCTATGCAAACCAACGCGATACTTGAGCACTAGATGTCACTCTGAATCTTTGATACCCAGCTTGGTGCACAAGGTATGGAAGATATTTGTGAACTTTGGCACTGCTTGGTCTCTTTCTTATCGCAGTGTGGTCCATTTGGTAAACAAGTTGTCATAACTTCCAACAGGGTAGTATTGTTCCTTAATAGCATCCCTGAAGGATTCCCAGGTGGCCGTGACTGAAAATAATGAGGCTTCTTCTGTGTCCTTTTGCTCGCAGAATGTTTCCCACCAATCTTTGACATGGGGAATGGCTTTGAGGAGCGCAAAAGTAATGTTTTCTTTATTTGAAAAGTTATGGACAGAAAAATACCCTTCTAGTAGATTCAACCACTTATCTACAGCATCTGCGTCTATCTGTCCTTCAAATATAGGAATATCAAAGTTGATTTGTACCTTGAAGGGGGCGGCGCCTCCGCTCGAGGAAGATGCGTCGCTTGTTGTTAGTCACCAAAGGATTTGCGCGAAATTATCCATCATCTCGTTCCTCTGCTGCGTGAGGGCTTCCTCAAGAAAAATTTTGATAGGATCTCCTGTCCCGTCATCTTTCTTTTCTCCTGTCATGAGAGGTCGCTTGGGTGTGCGAGAGCTTTTGTCCTCAAGAGAAACAAGCTCGAGACCGAATTCTTTGTACACTGACCTCGTTGGGGACATGCATTAAGACGACAAGGAGCATACCGCTCTGATACCACTGATCTGGATTTTATGAGCAGAACGAAATGAATACAGATTATTATCAGATGCTTAACACAAAATAACAGAGATACAGTAAAACTGGTTTTCTATTCAATAAGGAAATGAGCTAGAACTGTAAAATGCAGCGGAAAACAAGCTTGCTGGAATGGTGGCGACTTATCTCTGAGAAGAGATGTGACGGCTGCGCTCATTTCGCAAGAAGATGGTTACAATGAAGCTCTCAAGGCCTTTTACAATAAATAGGAATGTCAAAAACCCTAGACATCCAAAAACCTAACCCTAGGAGATGAAGCGCCAAAAGTCACATGGGCCCTGTTTGGGTAAGTTAGTACATCAACTTCCCGGGGTCGTAACTTTTGCATACGATCTCCGTTTGGGGCGCTCGGTATCCCGTTGGAAAGGTCTATCCGAGATTTACAACTTTCAATTGGGGCCAAATGCATGGCAGAGGCAACCTGGATCATTTTCCCTACATATGATTAAGTTTCATACATATTCACAAAGTCTCTTATAGAAGCGAAGTTTTATAAACTTCGACCCTTGTTAGGAGTTCGAGAATTGGTCATTGAGGGGGGATAGGCTCTAATGCCTCCTTCCTTCTCCTATAGTCACTTTTGTAAATCCTTCAATCCTATCCCAACTTGTTCTTAAGGGGGGATGTTAGGATATCTAGACACTTAGGAGTTAGCTAATATCAACTTGTTATAATGTATCTTTAGGAAAATTTAATTTCTTTAGTATGCATTTGTACATATGTAATTCAATGATCACGATATGCTCTGGACATAGAGTGATCCAACGATTTCTCTCCTTGATATTAACAACCATTGATTCGTGGCTTAACACATGATTGGTCCATGATCTCTATTTAAAGAGAATGGAGGTTCATTTGGTTAATGATATATTGTGAGAAACTCATTGTAACATTCTTTTTTCTTTTGCATAATAATATTGCCTCAAGTAGCTATTTGGATGGGGCCATGGACGGTTTTCCTCTTCGAGGGTTTTAATCACATAAAAACATTGATGTGATGATCTTTGATTTGTTTGTGTGAGTGACTGCTCAAGGTGTTCAATATTTTGGAAATATTTTGTGTTAGTTGAAGAATTAAAACGTATTTATGCTCTTTGGAAGAGTTTGGGTTGATATCGCTAATTATATCTAATCCCCATTGCTTGAAAGGATCTTTAATGTTAACAGGCTGCAAAGGAATATCATGTCTCTTTTCCCTCCCATCACTCTATTTTTTACAAGTTTAACATTGTCTTGCATAACCATGTGCATCTCTGAATAGAGTTAAAAAGCTAAAACTAGGAAAATGACAACTTGCTTTTAGGATCTTATGAGTCGTAGTTTCAATTGCAAAATGCCCTCTAATAGGTCCATCATGTAACTATGATAATACTTGATTGATATCAACCTTTTCTAGGTGGCTCAACAATACTCCATCATATTAGTCATAGTTTCTCCTGCAAAATGGCCCCAACAGGTCCAACATGTAAATTTTATAATACTTGATCGACATCAACCTTTTCAAGGCACCTCAACAATACTCCATCATAATTTCTTTTACACAAGTTGATGCCATTCACTAACTAAGATTGGGCGGATTGAGTGTTGGGATCTTCTTTTCTTGATGTTCATGTATTTAGGGTTAGTGCCATGTTGAAGATATTATTGTAAATCATTATAGTAGGAACCAAGGTTGCCTGGAACATAAAGGACTTCTTGGGCATAGAGTACAATCTCATTTTCCCATCCTTCCTCAATTTCCTCTATGGGTTCCAAGGTTTTAGTAACCAATTTTCATAGATCTTTCCCTTTGATGATTGTGGTTGGATTAAATTCAAGGTCATACTCTGGCATTGCAGTAACCCAAATTCCTCCTCCCTCACCCAATTCCTTTTGCATGTAAAGTGACCTTACAACTGGTTGTGGTATGATCACCTTGGTGTGGTTCTTCAAAATGTAGGGTCTGAATTGTTTGACTACTTTGAACATGGGAAATGCTTCTTTGTGTACTACATGATAATCCAACTCAACTCCATGTAATCCAATGCTCATAAAAGATATAGGAAATTCATCCCTGTCTTCTCCCTTTTGTGTGTGCACATGTAAGGGAATAATCATGTGCAAAAATGTACAATGATAAAAACTTTACTGAAATTTAGGGTTGTGAAGTGATGGAGAAACAATTATGGCCATTTTTATTTTTTTAAAGCTTCCTTTTATGTGGCAATCCATTTGAAATTTGCATAATTTATAATCATCTTATGAAGAGGTTTGACGATTTCTGCAAAGTCTGTGACGAACCTTCGACGAAATTGATTTTCCGTAAAAATAATTGCATTGATTTCTTACTAGTAGGTAGAGGGATCTGCATGATTGCTTGAGTTTGTTTAGAATCCACAAGTACCTCCTCTTTAGAACTACATGTCCCAGTAATTTCCCTTAGGAAACAATGAAGATGATTTTCTTGGGATTAAGGGAGATGTCATACTTTTTGCATCTTTCCAATATTTGTTCTAGGTGATGGATATGATATGACCTATTCTTGGAGTATATTTGACATCGTTGATGTACACAATTACACTTAGTCCAATCAGTCCTCTAAATGTTGTGTCCATGGTTCACTAAAATGTATCTCTTGCATTGATCAAACCAAATGGCATCATTCGGTAGGAAAATGTGCCCCACTTCATTCGAAAAGTGGTCTTTAAGTATCCATTTTTTGCCACGATGACCTAATTATAACCAGAAAACCTGTCTAGTAAGGAAAACATTTATGAACCGGAGATGAGCTGTAAAACTTGTACCATAGATGGAATTGGGTAAATATCCTTGTCATAGGATTTGTTTAAGTTTTGAAATATACACATAGTCTAATCCCCCTAACTTCTTTCTTATGTAGACTAAATTAGCAACCCAATTGGAATGATGAACTTTGAATATGATATTGGCTTATAATAATTTCTTCAATTCCTTCTAGACCAAAGGTTCGGAAGTTGGGTGTACATTGTTGAGATTTTGCTGAAAAGGTTTTACATTCGCTTTTAATGAAATTACACATTGAATAATATTTGTGTCGTATGTCTTTAGATTGTTATAGGTCCAACAAAAAACATATTTTTTTCATTTGAAAAACTGAATAAATATTTGATTTTCTTCCCATGAACAACATGTTCCCAAATTTATGTTTTTGGGATCCACTTTAGTGCCTAGGTTAAGGAATTCAAATTGCATAGAGGAACTATTTGTCTCTATATTGACTAGTTTTCTAAATATGGTATGGATACCATACAAATTATCTAAGATACGAACCCCTCTTGGAGTAGGATTACCTTTATGTTTTTGGATGCTTTCCACATATTATTGAGGAAATTTTCATGTTCTTTGTCATCAGTTGCTACATCCTTGAGCATGTATTCATTAGTGAGGAAATTAATGATGCACTCATCATCATTGAATACCCACCAATTTGTTATATTTTTTGGGACATAGGGTTTGAAAAGAAATTCAATAGAAAAAACACCACTTAAAGGCATGAAACAAGAAGCAATAGTAGCTAAAGTATCAACTACAACTTTCATAGTGAAAAGGGTAGAGTCAATATTAAAATCATCAAAGTTAAAAATTAGATTCCATACCTCATTTTGGTACCTGTTATCACCAGACTTGTAGTTTCCCCTAGAGATGAATCCAAAATGGATGGCAGAAGAGATGGGAAACCAAAGAGGTGCAACCGCGATAGCCTCGACTCCCAATGGATGGTTGTCATGCCAATCGATGCAACCTTCACTTTATGTTATCTAGCCCAAGACAACAAAGGGGGAGACCCAGATCTACTCCCAATAGGAGAGATCAAACCAATACACCAGATCAAATCAAGAATAGGTGAAATACATAAGGTGTATGGTGAATCCTAGATCTATGGATGAATTCACAACATGAGTAGTAGGTTGGATAAATGGGTTTAGAGAGTGTAGCTTTGGTCCAGTATGAGTGTGAGAGTGACTTATGGTATTTGAAATAAGATCCAGGATTAGGGTACTAGTCAATTATGAGAAAATCCACTGCCTTGGGAACCGTGTCCCATGCAGGGTAGTTAAGGACCAAATTGGGGCTAACCAGTACCAAAGGTGAGCTTGATTGATATGACAATGTCAAGGGCTTCAAGCAACTAAAACAAGGATCAAACCACAAGCAAACTCAATAGTCCAAGAAATTCGAATTAGCTTGGAGAAAGATTAGTGCCTTGGGAAGTGGGCCAAATGGAGTAAGATGTCCACCAAATTGTAGATCAGGAATGTTGAGGTGTTGAGGTAGGTGGATCTTGAAAATTAGGTTCATCCAATGGCTAGATCTAAGTAGATTTGACATTGAAGTGTATCACAAAGTGACCCAAGTGGGGCTCAACCCTCAAAATGAGGAATGGGGCCCACAAGGTCAAAATCACTGAAGTGACACACTAGGGGTAGGTTATCAAATGTGTAGATGAAGGATCAAGTGGGATCTCACCTACCCAGGTTCTAGATCCTAGCAAACTCACCTCTCCCAGAGAGTGCGACTTCCCTTGGAGAAGCTTCTTTGCCTTGGGAAATGGGTCAAATGAGGGCCAATCCACACCAAATTATAGATCCGATTTGCCGTGGATACTATAGAGGTGGGTTTTAAATTTTATACCCAAAAGCCAAGTAGATCTTGCTAGATCTGAGAAAATGTAAAATGAGGGTTTGAAGCATTTAGACAAATGGATAGATCATGGAAAGAGAAATTACATTGAGATCATATCTGAGTGTTGGAATGAGATGCCTTGTTGTTGAGGAAGACTCCCGCGGAGATCAAATGAGAAATTGTTGAAATTGCTTGCCGAAATGATTCCCTAGCCCAAAAGTGCGACCTCCTCTACCTGCCAAACCAAGGAAAATCGATTCAATCATTTAGATCAAGTATGGAGGAAATACAAGCGAAATGCAATGATAACATGAAATAGAAGGTCAAAGACAGTAATACTCCCTGTTACCAACGAACAAACCCAAAGAAGAAGTAGGGAGGGTCCTCCCCTACCAATTCATCCTCCTCAAATGAATTCGGCCTCCACTTGTAGATGCAAAAACGTGGTACAAAAATATAGCAAGACAAAATCTCCAAGAACCCAGTGCAAAGGAAGAATCAATGAACGAACTCCAAAAGCATTCACCACAACACAACAGATAGATGCAATAATAATTCTCTATTCCAATAATCCAGAGCCAAAAGTCCCCTTTACAATGAGAAGCTCTCTCCTTTAAATAGAATGGAGAGAGGCCACAATCCTAACCACTTTTTGAATGAGTGGCTAAGATTAAAAGATCAAAAGATCTAATCAATGGTTGAGATGAGCTCAACAATACAATACATGGATCAATAATAAAATATAACAATATGTGGACAAACTCACCCTAGGAGAGGGGATCCCACCAAATCACAATGATAAAACATAATAAATAGCTCATGGTGGGTCCAAGGGGTAATTTCTAACACCCTTGGTCAATCCCCATGGCACAATATCCAAGAATGAAAGACCAAGACACAAAATCGTGCCTCTCTGGGAATGTCGTGAGCCTTAGGAGGCTCCAGAAATCATCAAAAAGTGCCATAAATGATGGATGTGGGCCATGATGAAGCTAAAAATGCTGGAGAAGGTGTGGGAGACATCCCACTCATCATCACTGATCATCCCATGCCATAACCTTGCCTCAGTAGCCCAAATCGAATTCTTCTGTAGCCATTTTTACCATTTCTAGACTACCTCGGGAAGTGTGAAACTGCCCAAACTGCCTCCTGGAGTGCCTGCGTTGTCAAGGTGAGATCTCCAATGAGTCTTGGGGGGGGCTAATATGGTAATAACAAGTGGCTGGACCACCCCCTCCATGCACAACTCCCTAGGTGAACCAAATAAATCCCATCACTGCTCTGACAAGGCCAAAACTGCACTAGGATAGCCAACTGAGGCTCAAACATCACTGTAACTGCCCGGAACTGAAAACAGACTGTCTCATTGGACTCAGAAGGTCCAAATCCATCTAAAGTGTGTACTCATACACCATATAGACCTCTGCATGATCAAAAGTAAATGCTCATCATATCTGGCAGATCCAATAATAATAATCTGTAAAAGTGTTGAAAAGCACAAATCATCATCATAAGCCTGAAACCACTGCATAAGCCCACCATGGTGACCTGTACCAGACCATATATCATCTATTTGTAACATCTGAGGTCTTCCACCTCATGTCCTGTGGTTGACTTTTGGTCAAATTGGGTTTGACCGAGTCAACATGACCAAAATATAACTCAAACTGTCATCAAGCTTCTGCAAGGTGTCAAAGGTTAAAACATGCTTTACAATCCATTCAAATAGAAATTATAACAAGAAGTAATAATTACTGGCGATCTAAATCCAAATATAATAGGTCGTTAATTATTATTATTACTCAGACAAGACTTTCAAGGTCATACTCACTTCATAGTTGTGATCAATTTGCTAGTGAAGGGTGAAGGATTTGTACTGCAAAGGCTAGGATAGAGGGAATGACTTACTAAATTAACACCGTGACACTTTGGAAATGGAAAGGGGATACACACCATGGCATATACTGAATGAGTAACAACACAGGGAATGGCAGTGTCTCACAAATGGGTAAGTTGTTCAAAGAGTGTTTATTCACCTTGACTGATGCGCACAATCCATAATACAAATGAGGCCAACAATCTTTTTGAAGAAAAATAACTATTTACTACTATATAGTGCATTTGTCCTCGTCAATCCACATAAAATGAAGGAGTTTAGACTGTATTTTTGTTCCTACAGGCGACTCTTCAGCCTCATAACAACTGAAATTTGTCTCTAAAAAGTAGTTCTTGAGAACTGAATGTGCAAAATTAATCGGTCCATTTTATCCTTCCATTATTGCCACCGTATGTCTCTTGTGTTTTTCTATGTCCACTCAAATTCGATTCTCTTCCTTTTGTATGGTACCCACAAGTGTGACCAATCGATGGTGAAATACCCTTGTATTTTTTGTGACCAATCCCTATTCAGAAGTAATCCATATGCTTTTGCAATATCCACAACAATGATATCAATACTTTGGTAAAACCTAGGATTTGAATACAATATGATCATTACGTATTTAAGTTCACATATTACTTTGACACCTGATTGGTTTAATTGGATAATTCAATAAATACATTTAGTTGGTACGTCATTGAGGTTCTAGTAAAATAAATAGGACATTATGTTGGATGAGGCTCCAGAGTCCACTAAACAATTGTGTATGTTGTAATTAAAAATTTCAAATGTCAAGAGGAATAGAGGAGTTTGAGACTTGGATTGAATCTCTATGTTGGTTGCATTCATTGCGACACTTAGTTTTTCTTGGGGAGAATATGATTTTTCCTCATTGGAAGCATTAAGTAACAGATCCCTTTGTTGCAAAATGTTACATAGTTTGAATAGGGAGACATTTTCCTTAGTCCTTTTCATGTCGTCGACCACGTTGTACTCCGTGTTTTGTGGGATAGTTATGATTTCTACGGTCTTCGGTGTTTGAGAAGAGCTAGAGGAATCTTTATCATTGTTATAATATTGAGAATATGCATAAACATCCAACAATATGTTTGCTAACATGCAAATCAAGAATCTACAAGTCTATCCTTCTATCTATAAAAGCAACAAATAATCATGTAAGAAACAAGAGACAAGAGAATAGAACGATACACCATATATACGTGGTAAAACCCCAAATGGGGAAACATACACATGAAGGTATTGTCTTCTTATTCTTAAAAAATCTCTAATCTTACAATACATCGCATCCTCACGTATGCATCACGTCACACTTCATCTTCACATCGTGTCATAATGATGTTTCATCAACATACCCTCAAAAGGTCTCCTTCACCTCTATTATATAGCTAGAGGTATGGAATATTTACATCCCATAACACACGTGGGATAAATAGCTTTCCACCTCTCTTATATAAAGAATGGTTATAAGAGAATCTATTACATGATGCATGTGGGGTAACTCTATTTTATGATATTAGAGTTATTTATGCCTTTTATGATATTTCACTAACAATATCACACAAGTCATCATTACATATTCCAACACTCCCCCTTAATGATGATTGGGAGAAAGAATACAAATGGAGGAAGAAGGCATTGCATTGGCATCCCCCTTGATGAGAACTTCCAAAATTCCACATAAGATGTGAATATGAACACACTTCGGCTCATGGATTTGATGAAGATAACAACCGCTTCTCAATATGTACGATGAACTCTTTCCGAACACCACAATAGTGTACAAAAACCTTATATGGCCAATACAACATAAAATGTGGCTAGAAGATAGTCATCACAATAGTGACCCAATTGATAGTTGAAATAACTCTGCAGTAGACCTCATCACAAATATAAGAACCCCAGATCTATACATCAAAATGTTTCCAGCAGATAGTATTCGTAACCAAATAAATCTACTAGAGATTACATTGCAAATACAAGACCCCAATGGTTCATCCATCGAAAGATGTGCCAAGCAGTCAATATTCAAAACCAAGTTGAAAGATGTAAGAATTCGATAGTAGACTCATCACGAATACAAAAACTACAAATCTATACATCGAAATGTTTCTAGCAGACAATCTTCAAAGAACTCTACAGAAGATTACATTGCAAATACACCAGCATAGATCCATCTTAAACCCATATCTATCCAGCATCGAGAGGGATCCAATTTCTTGATGTGTATTTTTTTTATCTTAATTTTTTTACACATTAAGATATTTGATCCCTCGTGCTTGATATATCTAGGTTTAAGATGAAATCAATATAATTTTTTTTTTGTTTAAGCCGACATTATTTGCATATTTATTTCTTTTTAATAGGAATGGCATGCTACATAACATTACACAACATTATTCTTTACAACATCTCCCTCATACTGGGATGTAGAGCACCTCGCTACTCTCGGTGCAAAGACCCCAATGGCCTATCCATCGAAATGTTTTCCCTACATATAATCATCATGAATTTATAGTAGAAGATGGTTGTTCATTTCATTATCACTAGAATATGGTGATTTTATTTGGATTTCATTACATTACATTACATTCCTTCTTAGTTTACAACTTCAAACATCTATATAACAAAAGGTTTCAACTTTGGTGTCGTCAATGATAAGTTGAAAAGAGGAGAAATGTAGAAGAACTAGAGAGAACCACAATAATATGCTTAAGATAGGAAGGCTTGACACAACCAAGAAGTCCCTCAAGTCTTTGTTGATGCTCAACATCGAAATCATTATGAAGTGTTGAAATATGATCCGAGAGGTGAAACTACTGAACTTTGTTGCAAGATCAGTTTGTATGTACCGTTGTTTATAGGATGATGTTCTCATCATGTCCATATTTCATTTCCTCATTTTCACGTTCATATGATCCCTATGACAGACTTGCCAAGTTGTGTTTTATGCATCGTCGTATCATTGGTCAAGTTGATTTTTGGGAGATTTGTCGTATTTTCTTCTGGACATCGTCATGTCATGGAGATGGTTCATTACATCCGTCTTGTCACATTGATCGTGCTCATATTTCATTTGGCCAAAACTGCCGTCGTTTGACCCTTTCTATAGTTTGTCAAAATTTCGACACGTAAAGGCATATTGCATCTTATCAGTTAAAATTCATGAATTTCACATTCTTTGATTAATTTTTTGAGCATGTCCTTCGTCAGTTTTCTCGCTACACCTATGCCCACAAAGTTTTAAATGCCCCCCCTGGGCACCTCTTTTCAAAAAGGCTAGTATCCTTCTTTTTTTTAAATTGGAAAAGACCCTCCCAAGAGCATCTCTTCTTCTCAATTATCCTAAGCCCTTCCTTTATATTTTCCCTAATCTTTACCTATCGAATTTTTCCCAAATGCCTTATTATTTTCCCCATTATGAAAGCACATCTCCGTTACTTTTTCAATTTTATATCTTATTTTCCCCTTTGTCCTAAAGTCCTATCCCCTTCCATTAATGTTCATCTTATATTTATTTTCCTTTTTTCTCCCTTAAAGTATTACCCATTTCCTTTTCCTATCTACCCATTGTCCTCCTTATTTAAAAATATCTCTTTTCCCTTTCATTAATCTTTTGACCCTCTCTCCATTTATTCCCATATTCTCCTAATTCCAAACCCTAATTTGCTCGACATATAGAGCATGAGGAGGGAAACAATCTTTTGGTAGGGTTAAGACAAACCAACCAAGCATAATAAATGAAATGTGGGAAAAAGAGAATCCCAAAGCAAAGGTCAGGAAAATATTCACAGACATGCACAATGGCAGAAGGTAAGAGGGTCATTCCTTCACTCCTCAGCGAAAAGAGAAAAAACATTCACTCAGAATGATGTTAGATAGGGAAAAATGACCGCAACCATATCTAACATGAGTGTCATCCAAAGAAAACATAGACATACACACAGTTGAAACGCCACATCACAATGAGAGACAGTGGCAACACAACTCATTGGATGCCTAGTAAGAAATAGGGAGCCATTATCACTCAAACACTAGACTGAATGCCACAAGTGGTAGGCCCATACTCCTTCCTGATGGAAATAAATACTGTTATACCTCTATATTTCACAGTGTCGCATCCCCATCACAAAACAAGTTGACGACACTTTCCCCACTGTTTTAAACCATCTGGAAGAGACAGATGTTGAGTCAACCTTGAAGGTGAATCCACCCTGGCAAGTTTTGACCCACCTTAGGATTAATTCACATACACTACCGCTCCTTGCCATCTTGCCAAAACGCGGTACTAGACACTACCGCGTTCTGCTTTTTCCTCAAAGCGCGACAGTGCCGCGTTCTGCAGACTTTGCAAAACGCGGTACCCTTTTAATAGCTTTTTGCCCTTGGCTTGTGGGATCTTGGATTTTCGAAGATAATGGAAGATTGGGTTCCTTGATTCGATCTCAACTCATCTCCTTCGATTAGAAACCCTGATCCACTTATCCCTCCTTAGATCCACCCATCTCTCTTGTTAGTTAACCTCACCATTCACTATAAAAGAGAGGTATGCCATTGGAAAAGGGGAGGACTCTTGAGAGCACCAAACTTATGGTCTTGCAGCATTGTGGAGATAGCTAGAGGAGAAGACACTTGGAGTTGGAGGATTGGCTTGGACATCAAGCACCCTTTGTAAGTAATCTTCAAGTTGTAATGGAATAACTTGTCTTGTTTTCCCAAATCATTTGTGTTAATCTTGTTTTAATGATATGATTTGTATCTTTCATAGATTTAGATCCTAACTCATGTTTCAGATTGCTAGAGAATAGTGCATGCTTGTATTTTGGTTCTTCTTTAACAGGTTCATTTGTGAAGACTTGGAGCTTGGAGCAAATATCAAAAACAAGCGTTTGGATATAAGGTCAGTTAAACTCCTTCTATTCTCTTCAGCATTTTAATACTGAGATGTTTGTTAGATCTAGGGATTCAAGGTTGCATTTGTTTCGTTTTGTTCTTAGCCTAGAGTTAGTCTAAGTCTGCTTTAGTCTAAGGGAATTTTGACTTATCCGTAGGGCAGAATTCCACATAACAAGAATGGCGACTCCGCTGGTTTTGATTACTGCTTGATTGATTTAGTTCACAGCCATTTATCTTTGAATTGTGAGTTTTTGTTGCACTTCAAACCAGCTTGAATCTTGGTCTTTTTTGACCCTTATTCACCCCTCCTCGCAGTATTTATCTCCCTGTTTAATTACTGAGTCCCCTGGGTTAGCAACAACCCTGAAAACTTTATCTTTTCTTTCCCAGTTGCGTTTTTCCCTCTCTTGCCACAGTACCGTGCCCTCATAACCACTTCCAGCGCGGTAGTACCGCGCACTAGGCATTAGTACCAGAGCGGTACTTACACAGTGCCGCGCTTCAGCCAGGCTATAGCCCGCGGTAGTGTCTGCAAGTGTGTAATTTTTTTTTATTTTTGCTTGGTTTCCTGAGTTTCTCTCTGCCTCAGATAGTCTTTACTGTTGCCTGTTAGCATCCTGGTTAATTTCCAGTCTGTTTGGTCTGCTTATCACCTAGTTTGTGAGCTTGATTGATTGATTGAATTAAGTGGCACTTTTGACATATTGGTCATTTTCCAATTTGATTGCATTAACTTGACTTTTTCTCCACAACCAACTCAACACTACTGTCTTCTGTTACTGAACATTGTAGTTTTACAGTCATATTGTCATTATCATTTTCAGTAAATTAAAAAGATCATTGGTTGAGAGCAAATTTTGTTGTTTAAATTGAAAAAGTCTAGTGGTATTTTGCATAGGGAAATGAACCATTAATTTTGCCATAGAAATTCTCACTATAGAAGCATTGTAGATTGTAAAATCAGTGCATTGAAAAGAGTCTTTACTTCAGTTTGGCTTTGTTTATAAATCGAAAAGAAAAAAAAAAAAAATCTTTTACTTTGATTGCTTGTGAAAATTGTCATGCATATTTGATCGAAGAATCTCTATCTTTACCTTAGCTAGATTTCATCGAAGACAAAGGCTTGTTTGTGATTCATTCTCATTTGCATGGTTTGAGTCGTCATAACACCATCAGGTTTCACGTCCACTACCCGATTGAGTAAGGCAGCCACTAAAATTAATCACCCTAATTAAACCAACTTTAACCTCACTTGAGGAAATCAAAAGAATTTGGTAGTTAGGTAGGACACCGGGGATAGGCATCAAAATAATTCCCCCTTGTCACTTTCATCTGAGACATAGTCGTTGTCTTTAGGGAACTAAAATCCTCTAGTACTTATTGACACGGTCACAGCTAGTTTGTGGAGGGGCCTCTTGACTGTTTCCAACTTTCAGGGGTTAAACGGACGCGAGATTGAGAACCGAACGGACTCTGTGGAATACCGCACTCCACTTAGCCCTAAGGCAACATCGATTGCTGTCTTCTTCGGAAGGCTGAAGTGCCCAAAACCTTTTCCGACGTGTCATGAATGAGGTGGCTTAGTATCTATTCTACTAGGGCTCTTTTACCCAGGATCCCTTTCGGTAGAGGGATATCCTTCTTATATCGGTCTCTCATGTTGTATTGTTCGACTTGGATTTCATCACCTTGCGAAGGATACAGCCTGTTGAGGTCTCCAGCTCTTAGTTAGGAGTTTGCTTGGCGTCTCATCTTTGTAGAGGGTCATTTTTTCTTTGTAGGGACTGCTTGTTGGCATTCTGGCCATTTTGTTGATTAGCTCGCTTATTGAGACACCGGTCTCAGTATAGATTTTAGAGCTTGCTTTTTTGGCCTGTGAGCCTTGCTTTTTCTAGCTCCTCTTTTGCACATTCGGCTGCATTAGAGTTTTTGAGTTCTTTGTTTACAGTACTGCCCCCGATTTTCATTGTCCTATCATCATGTCAGATCAACCACGAAGATCACGAAGACAACAGGGCCTAAGCCCTCCACCACCACCACCGCCACGGACTTCTGGTCCGCCTGCATCACGCATTCCTGCTCCTCCTGGCCGCGGTGCTGGTCGAGGCAACATCCCACCGCCGATACATACAACATCTTTAGTTACGCCCGTAACTGCCACACACAGCACAGTCTCAGAATCTATAGCAGCTTCTGTAACCTCTAGCATGTCTGAGACTTCCACTGTCACCTCACCCACTGTCATTCCAGATTTATCTGTAACAGTGGGAACAGTTACAGCAGCTGAACCTAGCACGACCCAGAGTACTAGACCAGAGGTCATCCTTCTACTGGATGCCAACACTTCTCGTCCATCAAACACTTTCCACGATGATATAGACGGATCTATTGGCACCACGGAAGGGTCCGACCAGGACATACCTGGCCTAATTTCAGTCCCAGGCGGATACGTTGAAATCATTGAAGATACTCGTCTACCTGACACACCTTTTGAACCTGATTATGGCTTCATTACTTCCCAGACGGAACTTCCACCTGTTATTACTACGTCACCCAGTGTTCATCCTCAGGAGACAAGTTCTTCTAGCAACGTACCTCGCACTTTACATCTACCCAACATCCCACCGGGACACGAAATCATGGCTTCCATCCAGTCTAGTATGGTTAGCCTAGCGAACTCTCCGTTAGCATCGGCCCAATTTAGACGCAACACAGAGCAAATGCTTTCGACAGCGTCTAGAAACCCCCCTGTTTCTCGTCCTTTTGACTATAGGGATCCCAACGTCCCGTCTAGCACAGAATTTCATCAATCCTTTGCAGACGGCTCAGGACCTTCGGACTTTACTACACCTAGGTTCCTGCCGGATCCCCAACATCTTTTTCAGGATATGAACTCGGACCCAGTTCTCGTAGGTCCTCCTATCATTGAACACGTTATGGACGACACCGATACCCCTGGGCTAAATTCCCCACATTTGCTGTCATCACCTATGTTTGGTGCACATTCTATGAGGGACAACCCAGTTTTTTCTCCGTCCTCACCTGTCCAATATGGACGACCTCCTCCGCAAATCGGTACTTTTGGCGCCGTTGGCCAATCCATGCTATCATATTTGGCTAGCAACGGAAACACACCTAGTCATACTGCTGGATCTTCCGTTTCAACCGGAGGATCACCTTCAGCCACCATTTATACTATTTCAGGAGGTGGACAACCGACTGCAATGGTCCCTAACTCCAACATACAAACCCTCCCTGGTGGACCATCAACCCAACCAGCTGGAGGGCAACCTTTTGTTGGGAACTCCATTGTTAGTCAACAACCTCCAACTGGTGGGCCATCAACCCAACCAGTCGGAGGACAACCTTTTGCTGGGAACCCAGTTCCCAGTCTACAGCCTCCTCATATAGGGCCATCCAACCTAACTGCTGGCGGACAATCTATTGGTTCGCTCCAACAAGTTTCCCAACCAGCAGCTTCTACTCAGTCCGGTATGTACAATCCACCTGGCAGTGGGCAAATTTATTCCGGTGTTCCAACCGGGCCTTACTCTCAACCACCCCTGTCAGGTATGCTTCCTTCTTGGGATCATCAAATCCCACAGAGTGGGGGGTACTCACTTTTTGGAAACTGGAACCAAGCTGGGGGGCAATCTCAGATTTCCCCCAACTTGAATTCTGGCTTCCCTTACCCTTCGGCTGCTACAACTCCATGGAACCCGTCACTTCAATTTCCATTCGTTCCTCAAGCAGGAACGAGCCTTCCATGGACACCCCCGTCGCAACCACCCCCCAACCCTGCTATGGGAAATCCTCCACTTACACAGTATGGTGGAAACCTCCCTGGAACACAACAATTCCAAGGAACTTTTCCCCAACAAGGAACATCAACCATTCCTGGGTATCAACAGCCTCAGGGTACTATACCCACTCAGCAGAACACTTACCAACCGGCTGCTTACAATCAACCGGTTAACCAGATGGCTTACTATCCACAAAACTTCCAGCAGTATCCCGCGGGAAACTCATATGGGTATAACACACAACAGCATGCTATGCAGGGTCCTCCAGGATTCTCTGCACCACATGGTTATTACTCATACCCGCAGACCAACCGGCAACTTCCCTTTTTAGCCACACTTGATCTACCTGATTTGTCGAGGCTTATCAACGATCCTATATGGCACGAACCTCACTGGCCACCTATCCCAGCCAAACTACCATCGGACATTCCCAAGTTCGATGCTAAGCCCGGGGAAGACCCCAAGAACCACGTGATGACATTCCATCTTTGGTGTTCATCCAACTCCTTGATGGATGATTCCATCCGACTTCGGCTCTTCCAACGTACGCTTACCGGAACGGCAGCAAAATGGTATATCGAGCTGCCACAGCACTCTTTTCGTGATTTCAATACTTTGGCTATGCAGTTTTTGACACATTTCCAGCTTCCCATCCGGTATGAGACTGGAACAGAACTGCTAACTTCACTGCGTCAAACCACTTCCACACATATTTCGGATCACATCCATGAGTGGCGAAGACGCCGTAGGTTAATAAAGGCACCTATTCCAGATCAGCTACTTGCTGATTGGTTTACAAAATCCTTTTTGCCTCCCATAGCCAGAGATATTGCTATGCGCGGACCAGTTACGGAAGAACAAGCCATCTCGGCAGCACAATACATGGATTTAGTATATACTCAATCCGGTACTTTACATGAACTTCTTCCACATGCCTCCCGCGTTCACACTGATCCTACAAAGCCTACTACTGAACCACCCATTGATGGTATTGTTGGTTCAGTCAAAGCTCAGCCTGCCACCAACTCGACGGGACAACAAGCTTCTGCTTCCCCCGCTTTTACCCAGGCCGCTTCAAAAGCTTCCACTTCTCCTGCTGTCTCCTCCGAAGTGAATGCAGTCCAATCTACATCAAAACCATCCGGAGGAAAGAAGAAAAACAATCGTGGTAAACCCAAGAAAAACCAGCAGGAGAACCCCAAACCACAACCTACCCAGAATGACCAAAAACCACGTCGGAAAGCTAAGTTTCCCTGCTTGATTTTTCAAGATGATCATTATACGCGTGACTGTCCCTACAAGGACGAGGTCCATAAGTTCGTTAAAGGATCCTCTCGACCGGCAGTGCTAACTGACCCTTTCCCCCAACAGCAACAGCAAATGGTTGCCCAAGAATCCCCACAAGGGGGCAACCCGACCAATCCTTCCCGTGGAGAGACGTCCACAAACCGCGAAATCCTAATGACAAGTAACGAGGAGATTAATATCACCACTCGTTCAAAGACGTATGACAATCCTCCAAGTTCAACCAAACAATCGGAGACAGCCAAAGGCAAATCTCCTGTTGAAGATCTGATTCCTATCCCCCCCCCTAATGGTCATCTCCATATCGAGAGACCACTTATGGATACAGTGCTACGCCCACCCAAGGGCACCATACGAAAGGCGACATTCAATCCGAATGTGCGAGCTTCCCAAAACTACAACATTGTTGAAGATTTGGCTCAAGCACCTTGCTCTATGTCAACTCTTGAGGTTCTCCAACACTGCCCCACGCAGCATAGAACCCTACTTTCAGCACTGGGGGCACTGGACCCAGATACTTCAAACTCCATCATGTTTAACTTGGAGCACGCTAAACCTAGGCTTTCTCACCAGTTAGCCTTCCAGGTGCATACGAAAATCCGTGGAAATGTTATCCACCGCACTGTGTTAGATGAGGGTGCTTCCACGTCGATTATGTCTTTGAACTGCTGGAGAGCCCTCGGCTCGCCTGAGGTCACAACTTCTCCCACTACTCTTAGAGCGTTTGATGGACATGGTTTTCAACCATATGGACTCATCCCCTCAATCGGTGTTGAACTGGGGGGCAAAACAGTATCCGTACACATCGAAGTCGTAGATGCACCTTTGGATTACAACCTCCTACTTGGTCGGAACTGGTTCTATGCCATGACTGCCATAGCATCTACAGTCTTCCGGATTGTACAATTTCCTCATGAAGGGAAAATTGTCACTATTGATCAATTGGATTACTGTATCCCAGACTCCCAAACGAACTCCGCCAATACCGTTCCGTTATTGGATCAACCTCGGTACCGGTTCCAAGACATAGGTGTTGGTCTCATGAAGGATTCATCCCTCATTGGAGTTTTTCCAGAGCTGGGAACCCATCTTCAACCAGTAAACATGATTTCATCGCATGTCACCCCTTCCGATGATTCATGGGTGATCCCGAGTCCTACCCAGATCCAAGGCTATGGCAATTCCATGCCTTTGAACAGAAACCTTGTAGCATATGACGCGATCCAATCAGCCACAGATTGGGTCGACTGTTCTACTGATCACACAGTGGCACAGCTCTCGACTGAAACTCATACACGCCCACCATTGTTTGATCCTCTCAACTTGATTTTTCCCACCGACGAATCAATCATAGAGGTTATGTGCGGTAATGAGCCACCTTGGGGAGATTTTCATCATCGATCTTCATTCCCCACCATTCAGTCACTTGAGCCTGACACCAAATCCAGTGCTTCAGTTGGGATGGTTCAAACCAAGTTCCCCACTTCCCTTGACGAAGTATTTTCTGAAGGCAACTTGGCCAATCTTATGGCAACCACTCCCATCAACATTTCAGTAAAGCCTGGTATCGTGGAAAATGTACACATTGGCAAAACATGTACTCCTCTTGAGACGGAGTTCTATAATGCCTACTTTAAAACTTTCCGCGATGTTTTCGCTTGGAGTTATGAGGAGATGCCAGGAATCGACCCGTCGATTGTGGTCCACGAAATTCCAACTTTCCCTGGCGCCCGACCTGTTCGGCAAAAGCTTCGACTCGTTCATCCTCGTAAGGCAGCCGCCATTAAAGCAGAAGTTGAAAAGCTTTTGCGTGCTGGTTTTATCTATCCTGTCCCATTGACAGAATGGGTATCCAACATCGTCCCTGTAGCCAAGAAACAGGGAACGATCAGAGTCTGTGTTGATTACCGTGATTTGAACAAAGCTTGTCCCAAGGACAACTACCCAACTCCGTTTATTGACCAGATCATCGATAACTGTGCCGGAAGTGTTATTTTTTCATTTATGGATGGCTTTTCTGGCTATAATCAGATCGATATCCTCCCAGCCGACCAGCAAAAAACGGCCTTTATCTGCCCTTGGGGGATCTTTGCATATCGGAAGTTACCTTTTGGCCTCAAAAATGCCAGGGCAACTTTCCAACGGGCGATGTCCTACGCATTTCATGACATCAAACATATCGTAGAGCCATATCTCGATGACCTTCCCGCTCATTCTCGAACTCGGGAAGAACATCCAGATCACTTGAGTGCCATTTTCGAAAGGTGCCGGCGCTACAATATACGTTTGAACCCGCATAAGTGCGTCTTCTGTGTAGAAGCCGGAAAACTGTTGGGATTCATAGTCTCCAAAGACGGGATACGTCTAGATCCCGCAAAGATAGCAGCTATCATAGCCCTGCCTTCACCTACCAATATTCCAGAACTTCAATGTTTGCAAGGGCATGCAAACTTTCTACGCCGTTTTATCTGCAATCTGTCCGAGATAACAAAAGGCTACATGCGGCTTCTCAAGAAGAATGTTCCCTTCATATGGGATGATGAAGCCCAACACTCCTTTGATAACTTAAAAGCAGCCTTAACCAAAGATCCTGTGATTCAACCCCCCAATTACACACAGGACTACATCCTTTATCTCGCAGCCTCGATTTCCACCATTGGTATGGTGTTAGTCCAGGAGGACCACAACGGCATAGAACATGTGGTGTACTATCTCAGCAAGAGTCTTCTCGACTCTGAAACTCGCTACTCACATGTTGAAAAGCTGGCTCTGGCAACAATGTTTGCTGTCCAGAGATTCCGTCATTACATCTTACTCCGTCGGACCACCGTCATCGCCGATTTCAATCCAATGTACTATATCCTCACACGACAAGTGCTTGGGGGCAAGTACTCCCGTTGGATTGTCATCCTTCAAGAGTTTGACTTGGAATTTGTCAAAGCCAAGTCTAAGAAATCTCTGGTCTTCGCTGAGTTAATTTGTCACTTGCCCCGTGCTACCGAGCAAACCGAGCCCATTGATTCTCTTCCCGACGAATCATTGTTCCTCATTAGCACGTCTGATCCGTGGTATGGGGATATTCTCTTATATCTCCAAACACAACGCTTTCATCCCGATCTCAACCGCGATGAACGACGACGTATCAGACATCACGCAAAATACTACCTTATAGTGAACGATACTTTGTATCGACGTGGTGTCGACACTGTCCTTCGACGCTGTTTAACCTTAGATGAGGCGGAACGCGTTCTCAATGACTACCACGCTGGAGCATGTGGTGGTCATCTCTCTGGGATGGCTACGGCCCAGAAAATACTGCGAGCGGGATACTTCTGGCCCTCGATTTTCAAAGACTGCATTGAAACAGTCAAGAAGTGTCCGCCATGTCAATTCTTTCATAGCAAAGCACGCTCGCACCCTGCTCCACTCCATCCTGTCATTGCCGTCGGCCCCTTCTCCAAATGGGGCATCGATTTTATGCACTGTAAGCCCACTTCAGCCGGGGGGCATAGCTATGTCATAGTAGCTGTGGACTATTTTACAAAATGGGCTGAAGCGATGCCTACATATGCTGAAGACGGCAAAATAGCAGCGCAGTTCATATTCAATCATATCATAGCTAGATTCGGTGTCCCACAGTCTATTGTGACCGATCATGGTTCCCATTTTAGGAATCATATGATCGAAGAACTAAGTGCCAAACTGGGTTTTCGCCACGAAAACTCAACCCCGTATTACCCACAAGCTAATGGCCAAGTTGAAGCCATCAATAAGGTCCTGAAACGAATGATTCAGCGTATTGTGGGTACCCAAAAATCCAATTGGCACTCAGCTCTGTTCTCAGCACTGTGGGCATACCGAACCTCAGTGAAAAATGCTACTGGGTTCACACCATTTCAATTGGTATACGGCCTGGAAGCCATTCTCCCGATTGAATGTGAAATTCCATCACTCAAGATAGCCATAGAGCTACTTCCACACACTACTTCCGAAGAAGAACGGTTTCTATACCTAGCCAAGCTAGATGAAACCCGCCGCGACGCCGCTTTGGCTAATGAAGCTCACAAAAAACGCGTCAAAGCTCAATACGACAAATCCGTTCAACCTCGGATCTTCAATGAGGGTGACCTCGTACTTACATATGATCAGATGCATGATAAACTTGGAAAAGGTAAGCTTGAATCTATGTGGTACGGCCCCTTCATCATAAAACGTGTCTTAGAAAAAGGAGCCTATGAACTAGTCGATTGTGATGGTACGCCATTGGCACGGCCCCGCAACGGGCTATACCTCAAGCGTTTCTACGCGTGAGGTTACCCCAAGCGGGTTACTTCTTGTACATAATGTACTTAGTTTGTTTTTTGCTTTACTTTTAGTGTGCGCGTGGACCTCATGTATCTACTCTCACTTTGACTCGTGCCTCTATGCGCAGATGTCTACCTACTTTGGATTCGCTGACGGTGCAAGCCGACATACCCGGAATCTCGCTTCCGCAGCATGGGTGATCTATTCCCCCACTGGCGAGTTGATTTCTTCAGGAGCCATTTGTTTAGGTCCCGCAACCAACAATATCGCAGAGTACCATGCAGTCATTGGTCTCTTGACAGAGGTTGCTTCACTCAGGATTGACTCCTTATCGGTCTTTTTAGACTCCCAGCTCGTGGTTTCTCATCTAAACCGTGTTTACACAGTTCGCGATCCTACATTGCTTCGTTTATTTCGAAGGGTACGTCTCTTGGAACGGTCATTTGATTTTATCACATATCAACACATACCGAGAGAATTCAATTGTATTGCCGATTCATTGGCTAATTACATTTTGGATTGGCATCTTTCCCATACATAAGCACATCATAAAAAATAAATAAATGCACAAGTCGTTGTAAATATTTAGATCATAAATAGGTCCATATCACTGTATATAAAATTTTTTTTTCCAAAATACATGAAGTTTGTGTCAAAGACAAAATTGGGGATTAAATCCCATATACAAAAATTGGCCCTCAAAGCCTACATATCGTGTACATGCCGCAAAAAGATTGAAAGACCATCTATGGAGATCTAGGGGACCTATCATGTCCCTCATCGGACTCCTCTTGCTGATGGTGGTAACACATCACAGCTCAAACCACCTTGCGAAGAAGTCAACTAATACGTCCAGGTACACCCACAGTATGCCGCTAGAGGTGGTAGGGGACATCATCCATCCGCATAGCGGGGATACCATGGGTCAATCCCTGCAGGTTCCTCTCAATGTCCCGAACACCTCCTGCCTCGTCTTCATCTTCTTCTTCGACAGGATCAGCTGGACGATCGACACCACCACGACGTAGTGGAGAGTATCCAGCTGGCCTCTGTGGTCCACGGTCTGCAACATGCATGCGAATATACATTAGGCATCTTTTACACATTCTAAAAAAGCAATAAAAATTAAATATCCAAAAAGAAAAAATACATATCCATGAAGGTCATACCAGAGTTGTCCCAGTCATCATCCTCCGGCAAAGCCAAGTCGATATCCTCACGAAAATCTACCCCTGAATAGGGATAATCGTCAATCATGACGATCTGCTCCTCTAGCCAAGAGAAAAAGTCCTCTCCAAAGGCTAGCCGCTGAGGTCCCCCGAGGCGTCCAGCATAGTCGCTCCATCGAGCCATCCATGGCTTAGTAGGTGGACGAGGGGGCATGGATATCTGAGGACGCAGTAATGGCACCCTTGCCAGAAAGAAAGTGACCAGGATACTCCCATATCCAAACTGGGTATTTTTCCCAGTTCTACATTTGTGCACCTGTTCCTTCATGTTGGACAATACTGCCTCCCACCAGTTGAAGACTGTCCCTCCCATGCACTCTGCTGCGAGATTTACCTGTGTGCGGGATGCCTGATGTGGGCTCACACTTCCTGCTGCACGTGTAATAGTGAATAGTACGGTCTTTACAGCAATATTTGTGACCTCTTTTATGGCCACTTTCCCACTCTTCTTACTCGAACCCGCCTGACAATATCGAGCAATCAAATCATCCATGCTTGATTCTGAAGCAGTGTACCCGGTAAAATTCGGCCGGGCCCCTCTTTTTGAGAGGCCCGTGAGGAAGTAGATGTCTTCAAGTTGGATTTCAAGCACATGCTCTCCCACTCGGAAAGCTCGGATATCAGGGTCCCACAATTGAACAAGGTGAGTAAGGAGCTTAGGTTGTTGGCGGATCCCTTTGGTCTTAAAAAATTTTAGCAAACCACATTCTCGCAATGCGGTCACGGTTGGTAGGTCATTTTCGGCTGCGAAGTCGTCCGCTTCGTGCTCCCTCTCTTTCCAACTCACCATTTTGCTCCAAATAAGTTGCAAATCCCTACAAAAAGGCAAACAAAGTAATTAATAACTATTTAACAACTTACTTCCAGCAAAAATTTGAGGAAAATTTGATTTTTTAAACTTAATTTTCGCACGTGCCGCGCCTGGAGGACACCCTATCGCGCGGCAGTCCACAGTGCCGCGCCTCATTTTGGGGTTACAGCGCGGCACTGTTCAACAGTGCCGCGCTTTTCGATAGGGGCCCCGCGCGGTAGTACGGCAGGCGATTCTTGCCTAAAAGGGCTTGCCAAAAAATTAAATTTTTCCCGGTGAAAACAAAAATTTCTTGCATGAAATGAAAGAGGGGTTCAAGCACTCTTACCTGGCGCAGACGGCGGTCGAAATGGTGTCCCAGAACTCCCGGTATCGATCCTTGAAATTTTGCTCCAAAATGGGTAAAAATGTCTCCTTTGGGTAAAAAGCACAAATGAATAGTAATTTCTATTTTTACCATGCCTTATATAGCATTTTTTCACATTTTTTTTTTTTTTTTAATTTAATTAATTAATTACTATTTCAAATAAGTAAACCCTTGTTCATATTGCTAATTCCCGGTTATTGAGCATTTATTGACAGGATCTGCGGTAGAAATGGGATACATTCATACTGGTGTTTATTCGTAATTTGACCTTCATATTTGAGCCCACTTTATCTTTTTCGTGCTCTGGATTTAAAACTTGAAAAAGATTCCAAGCGCTTTCACACCTGTGTCGTGCTTGTCAAACGCAAGTAAACGATGTCGAGTACGGTCAGCTTTACTCATGCTCATTAAACGATGAGGAAAGTATTATCCTGGTTGTATTTTATTCTTTTTTCGGACCAGAATAATTTAAAATTTACAACAGGAGTCCATAGTTAAGCTCTTTTCAGACTCCTTAAAATTGAAAAGATTGCCAAGTGATCTTGACTCTTTCACACTTACAAAAGTATTTGAAAGGTCGTCTATTCGGTGATAGGTTACCCCTTTTTCGGCCCGTCTAGACTATTTACGAGAAAGGTATACCTCAGTCAATCTCGGCTGGGAGAGTTCTCTCGGGAATCATTTTACACTTTTTCGGGATCGAGGGACTAAATTTTACGAAAAAGTACATTATGGAGCTTCCTTTAAGTTTTTCAGGCTCTCTAAATATGAAAAACTATCGAGTTTTCCTTCCTTGGGCTCGTTAAAATATTAACATCGAAGGACCCACTTTGGGACGAACCCCTCCTTTCTCAGGTTCGTAAAACATGTGAGATTGGACTCATCCACAAGATGAGCTACACCGAGCATCTGTTATCCTCTTCAAGCTCGTAAAACAAGAAAGAGGTACTCGTCCATCATGTCGGGGAAATATGGGGGAACAAGTCAAGTTTATCTATGGCAGCTTGTCAGTCGTTACCTTTGAACATGGCATGTGTCCATCTCTTGTCTATATTTGGGTATCCGTCTTTCATTGAGTTATAGTCATCATCATGGGTCGTCTCCCTGGCCACGATTCCGCTCATCCGGTGTCTATCCTCTATTCATCAATAATCCCTGCTGCCAAGTCTTGTTACATGCCGTTATATGTTCAAAGGGTTGCATTTTATCGAGTCATTCATTGTGTCAGGCCTCCGCTGTATCAGTACATATTCCATTACTTCATCATCCTATCATATGTGCCGATTTCGTGTCGATGATGTGGGAATCATCATGGCCCACCTTCGACGAGTCTATTCCTGTCGACACCAAATCACTATCCAGGAATTAGACTTAGAGATCAACCATTAGTACCTTGGTACCTGCATGCCTCAATGGCAGGTTTCCTCGTGTTTGACAGCAGGTTCACCTCATTGACCTCTGATCAAGCAATCTCTCGGATGCTCGACATCAACTCATTCATTCGCATTTCGTTGAGATGTACTATTGATACCTTGGGAATCATTGTCATTATTGGTGATATCCCTCGCATTTGTTAACGGTCCACATCATTGACTGGTAATCAAATGGTTTCTTCCATGTTCGACTCCAACACATTGTAATCACATGGTTAGATTCGTATCTTTATGCGATCGGGTAGAAGACCCTGGGCGTATCACTGTATCTTGACTGCGTCCAGGCTGCGATGGAGATGTCTCTTGTATTGTCACACAGATCCACTTATTGTATTGGTCGTGGCTGTGTCGTTATTGTCTCATGGATCTACGATTGTTCATAGTAGCCATGATCTGTCCACAGTTTACATTATCTCAGTACTCATGGATCTGCAATGTATTGGTCGGCAGCCATGCCTTGAGGCATTTGTTTCCGAGCATGGGAATGCCCGCCTCGGTGGTATATCTAACACTTTGTTTCTATTTCATCTCCATGTCGCTCTCCTCGATGCTATCTCTGCACATTATATTCGTAAAGTCTTTCGGCCATCAGTCCCTTCTGACCTCACACTTTAGGGGGCATCTGTTATACCTCTATATTTCACAGTGTCGCATCCCCATCACAAAACAAGTTGACGACACTTTCCCCACTGTTTTAAACCATCCGGAAGAGACAGATGTTGAGTCAACCTTGAAGGTGAATCCACCCTGGCAAGTTTTGACCCACCTTAGGCTTTATTCACATACACTACCGCTCCTTGCCATCTTGCCAAAACGCGGTACTAGACACTACCGCGTTCTGCTTTTTCCTCAAAGCGCGACAGTGCCGCGTTCTACAGACTTTGCAAAACGTGGTACCCTTTTAATAGCTTTTTGCCCTTGGCTTGTGGGATCTTGGATTTTCGAAGATAATGGAAGATTGGGTTCCTTGATTCGATCTCAACTCATCTCCTTCGATTAGAAACCCTGATCCACTTATCCCTCCTTAGATCCACCCATCTCTCTTGTTAGTTAACCTCACCATTCACTATAAAAGAGAGGTATGCCATTGGAAAAGGGGAGGACTCTTGAGAGCACCAAACTTATGGTCTTGCAGCATTGTGGAAATAGCTAGAGGAGAAGACACTTGGAGTTGGAGGATTGGCTTGGACATCAAGCACCCTTTGTAAGTAATCTTCAAGTTGTAATGGAATAACTTGTCTTGTTTTCCCAAATCATTTGTGTTAATCTTGTTTTAATGATATGATTTGTATCTTTCATAGATTTAGATCCTAACTCATGTTTCAGATTGCTAGAGAATAGTGCATGCTTGTATTTTGGTTCCTCTTTAACAGGTTCATTTGTGAAGACTTGGAGCTTGGAGCAAATATCAAAAACAAGCGTTTGGATATAAGGTCAGTTAAACTCCTTCTATTCTCTTCAGCATTTTAATACTGAGATGTTTGTTAGATCTAGGGATTCAAGGTTGCATTTGTTTCGTTTTGTTCTTAGCCTAGAGTTAGTCTAAGTCTGCTTTAGTCTAAGGGAATTTTGACTTATCCGTAGGGCAGAATTCCACATAACAAATACACATAAAACATGGGAATTCCACGTAAATTGGACAGAGTTTTAGTGTATATTAGAAGAAGAGAAGGCCAACACACCATGAACCAATGGTTGGCGCGTTTACAACTCGAAAAGACAAGCAACACATTCCCACCAGTATGGAATCTACAAAAAGTTGGTCATTGCAGAATTGGGATAGGAGGAGTGATTGATTGAATGATTAGCACAAATTACTAAGGAGAAAGAAACACTTGGCAGAAAAAATCCATAGAGGGAACATCGTAGGCACGTCGAGGGTATGTTGGAGGCAAACATAAAGAGAAAACACATGCAGGAGCAAACCATGAAAACACAACTCATGCAAACACTCATTCAAGCATATATACATTGCACACAAAACAACAACAACAACAAATAGAAGTTCAAATCAAGATAATAACAAATAATTCATCTAGCACATGAAGCATCTATCCTGCCGTGGATTTCTATGCGTGTGTTCACCGCAAACTAAACCCCAACATATGCAATTGTAGATTGAAGGGATATTTGCAGCGGATTTGCAATGAGATTTTGGAAAATTGAAGGTTGTGGATGAAACTTTTATTATCACAAAATATGGGTGAAATATCCCATAGTAGCACACACTATCTCAATGAGGAACTATTTCAAGGTCGAGTTGATAGCTCCAATGAAAATGGAGGAACTGGAACATAATTATTGTTGTAAACAATGATTAGGAACCTTCGCCACATTGATACATAGGCTCATTAGTCTAGGATCACAAACATTAAGTAGGAATCCATCTCGTAGCCTTGATTGGAATAGTAACATTCTTTGTCATAGAGACAGATGCAGTTGTAGATGCGGAGTTTCACCATGCCTTCCCCATCAAAGAGATGTGATGATGCCATTCTAGTGAAATATAGTTTCTGTAAATAGAAGAAGATACATGGCACGAGCGAGTGGGAAATACAAAGTGAACCAATGCAGTATGAAACCAAATGAGGTGTGCAAGGATTGCTGGAAGTTGTCAGGGTCCCAAGAAGCACAGGGATGTGCGGGAAAATATCAGGTCTCCATGAGTGGGATCCTTTAGTTATTTTTTTAGTCACCCTTTTCACTTGAAATGTATTTAATGACCAGGGAAATATTTGTTATAATTTGTGTTGCATTCACCACAACTTGTTTTTATTGACAAAGGAACTTTTAACCGTCATTTTTTATAAGCATATAATAGACTTGATACAACAAATAGCATATGCGACCTTTGAATTATTTTGAAGAGGTTGAGTATGACTCATAAGAGCCTTGAAATATCCAGGTTATTCCCATGTAAAATGTTTTTAAAACAACATCGTTACAAATGAGTACTTTTTCTTATAAAATAGTTTCAGCCTTCTTTGATCTTTTATTTTACATGGATAAATATCATTCATCTCTTAAGAAGAAGGTGGACATTAGTTACTGCGGTCCATCTTCCTCTTCTCAGACACACATGGAAAACTAAATTCCACTATGACCTAATTATAACCAGAAAACCCGTCTAGGAAGGAAAACATTTTGAACTGGAGATGAGCTGTAAAACCTGTACCATAGATGGAAATGGGTAAATGTCCTCATCATAGGATTTGTTTAAGTTTTGAAATATACACACAGTCTAATCCCCCCCAACTTATTTCTTATCGAGACTAAATTAGAAACCCAATTGGAATGATGAACTTTGAATATGATATTGGCATCTAATAATTTCTTCAATTCCTTCTAGACCAAAGGTTCAGAAGTTGGGTGTACATTGTTGAGATTTTGCTGAAAAGGTTTTACATTCACTTTTAATGAAATTACATGTTGAATAATATTTGTTTCGTATGTCTTTAGATCATCATAGGTCCAACAAAAAACATCTTTATTTCATTTGAAAAATCGAATAAATCTTTGATTTTATTCCTATGAACAACATGTTCCCAAATTTATGTTTTTGGGATCCTCTTTAGTGCCTAGGTTAAGCAATTCAAATTGCATAGAGGAACTATTTGTTGCTATATTGAATAGTTTTTTAAATATGGTATGGAGATCAAACAAATTATCTAAGATAAGAACCCCTCTTGGAGTAGGATTACCTTTATGTTTTTGGATGCTTTCCACATATTATCGAGGAACTTTTCATGTTCTTTGTCATTAGTTGCTACATACTTGAGCACGTATTCATTAGTGAGGAAATTAATGATCTGCTCATCATCATTGAATACCCTCCAGTTCGTTATATTTTTTGGGACATAGGGTTTTAAAATAAATTCAATAGAAAAAACATCACTTAAAGGCATGAAACAAGAAGCACTAGTAGCTAAAGTATCAGCTACAACGTTCATAGAGAAAAGGGTAGAGTCAATATTAAAATCATCAAAGTTAGAAATTAGATTCCATACCTTAGTTTGGTACCCTTTTAAGTGTGGAGATAGACATTGTGTACTATTTTTCACCTATCTAATAATAATATCTGAATCACCAAAAAAACTTCAAATATTTTACTTTTAAACTGATATCCTTTTTAACGCCTTAGACCATGGCCTCATACTCAGTTGTGTTGTTCCATGCATTGACATTCTAATCTACATGAAAGGAGAGTCTTGCATTTGTATGGATCTATGAATATGTAACGTCCTACCCCCGCTCCTTGATATGTCTTGGAACCATCAAAATACAAGGCCCAGAAGTTAGTGCTTACACTACTATTAGAAGAGAAAGAACTATTTACTACTATATAGTGCGTTTTTCCTCATCAATCCACATAAAATGAAGGAGTTTAGACTACATTTTTGTTCCTATAGGCGACTCTTTAGCCTCATAACAACTGAAATTTGTCTCTAAAAAGTAGTTCTCGAGAACCGAATGTTCAAAGTTAATCGGTCCATTTTGTCCTTCTAGTATTGTCACCGTATGTCTCATGTGTTTTTCTATGTCCACTCAAATTTGATTCTCTTCCCTTTGTATGGTACCCACAAGTGTGACCAATCAATGTGTAGTGTCCCTTTTTAATATATTTGAGAAAATTGGAAAAATTGCACTTTTTGGCCAATTCGACCATTAGACTAGTAATGACTCAAATGCTTCCAAATGGCTCCAAATGCTTCCAAATTGGGTCTGAATTTGTTTGGAAGGTATTAAGACATAAAAATGAGGCTGATGGATTCTTGGACACTCTCAAAATACTTCTGCAACATTCATTTACAATCAGGGAAAAATAGGGAAATTTTCTAGTCAATTTGAGGTTCAAAACCCCCAAGGGTAGGGGACAAAAATGGATTTCCAAATGCAGTACGAACCTCCAAAATTTAAGAAAAGAGACATGGAATTTTTAAAGGACTTCAATGGGATCCCAATTTCATCATTAATCAGTTCCTAAAGGCTGGTGCAACACCCATAAATCATAGGTTTGTGGACATGTCTTCACCTTGGGGGAAATGATAGGAAACTTCACCATTTGCTATGAAATTGAGATTTATGTTCCAAAGGATTATGCAATGTATATGAAACTTCTTTAGGACATTAATGAATCTCCATACATAATAAAAATCACAGAATGAACTGATACAAGTCGAAATAAAGCAACTTCAAGCTTTCATAACAAGATACGAGGAAAATGGCACCATTTATACATTGTTTGGTATTTTGACATAGTCTCACTTGGTATTTCGACCTGAGGACCTTTTGAGCAGAAAATAAAAAGTAAATACATCATATTACAAATAAATGGGGCCACAATATCTCCCCCAAAGAGATCAATATCTCACCAAGTGCGCCCTTCCTCCAAGAGCCAAAATATGAAGAGAAAAGTGGGAAAGGTGTGGAAACAAGTTGAAGAAGAGAATGTCATGAGCTTCCCTGTAGCTTCAAACTGCAATAAATGGCTCCATTGTAGCTCCAAATGAAAGGTCTGAATGGCCTCTTCAATTTCCAATTAGGATGGGAATCTTGCACCCTTGAAATTGGTACCAAGGCAAGTAGAGTAAACACTCCACAAGCATGGACAAGCTATGCTCTCCAAAATGAAAAATGAGAAATGATAAAAAGCTACTCTCCTCCTTTGCTATTTACTTTTATAAACTTCCAAATACCTCCTTATCTCGAATTCCATCCATGAGCTTCATGCCAACTCGAATTGGGAAGAGATTCCAATGTGTGCCACTTGTCCCTCCATTCCTAGCCTCCTCCTTCACTCAATTCAAATTGATGACTCTTTGGCTGCCCTAAATCCCTTGTGCGCCCTCTTGGAGGCTATTTTTAGCCCTGACATGTCATATATGTTATATGTCAGCAATCGGGTCTGGTTTTTCTCATAAGTGTCATAACATCTTCATCATTGTTGTCATAGAAGCTAGGGAATCTAGCCCAAGTGTCCCAATAGCTCCAAAATGCCTCTTCCTCTTCCATGGGAGTTAATATTCCTCTCAATTTCGACCTCATTGAGTCATTCCGAGTATTATTCCCTTCCAACGACCCCAATAATATTGGACTCCACCTTGGATTCGAATGGGTGAGAGTGGAATGCCATGTGGCATGGGGAATCTAGCTTGAGTGGGCCCCACACCTCCAATGTGCCCTCATGACCAAGTGCCACCTTATTTTTCTATATTAAATATTGATTTATTCCCCATTTAATATAATTGGTTAAGCTAATGTCCATTTGGGCTTTTATAGTCTCCTTATTCCAAATCTAATGTTTCCACCCCAACCTAGGAAACTAGTAGCTTGGTGGAATTTTCTCTTTTGAGATTTATTTGAATGGGGACATTACACGATGGTGAAATACCCTTGTAGTTTTTGTGACCAATTCCTATTCAAAATTAATCCATATGCTTTTTGGAATATACACAACAATGATATCAATAGTTTGGTAAAACCTAGGATTTGAATACAATATGATCATTACATCTTTAAGTTCACATATTACTTTGACACCTTATTGGTTTAATTGGATAATTCAAGAAGTAAATTTAGTTGGTACGTCATTGAGCTTCTAGTAAACAAAATAGGACATTATGTTGGATGAGGCTCCAGATTCCACTAAACAATTGTGTATGTTGTAATTGAAAATTTCAAATTTCAAGAGGAATAGAGGAGTTTGAGACTTGGATTGAATCTCTATGTTGGTTGCATTCATTGCGACACTCTGTTTTCTTGGTGAGAATTTGATTTTTCCTCATTGGTTGTTATTTTCTGTTGTTGATAAGAGAGTTTCTTAGAAGCATTAAGTAACAGATCCCTTTGTTGCAGAATGTTACATAATTTGAATAGGGAGACATTTTCCTTAGTCCTTTTCATGTCCTCAACCACGTTGTATTCCATGTTTTGTGGGATATTTTTTATTTCTATGGTCTTATGTGGTTTAGAAGAGATTGAAGAAGCTTTATCATTGTTAGAATATTGATAATATGCATAAAAATCCAACAATATGTTTGCTAACATGCAAATCAAGAATCTACAAGTCTATCTTTCTATCTATAAAAGCAACGAATAATCATGTAAGAAACAAGAGACAAGAGAATAGAATGATACACCATATATACGTGGTAAAACCCCAAATGGGGAAACATACACATTACACATGAAGGTATTGTCTTCTTATTCTTAAAAAATATCTAATCTTACAATACATCGCATCCTCACATATGCATCACATCACACTTCATCTTCACATCATGTCATAATAATGTTTCATCAACATACCCTCAAAGGGTCTCCTTCACCTCTATTATATAGCTAGATGTATGGAATATTTACATCTCATAACACATGTGGGATAAATAACTTTCCACCTCTCTTATATAAAGAATGGTTATAAGAGAATTTATTACATGATGCATGTGGGGTAACTCTATTTTATAATATTAGAATTATTTATGCCTTTTTTAATATTTCACCAACAATATCACACAAGTCATCATTACATATTCCAACACTCCCCCTTAATGATGTCTGGGAGAAATAATACAAATGGACGAAGATAGCATTGCATTGGAACCCCCCTTGATTTATTTAACCCTAATTAGATGATGGATTCTGCCTTCAATGCTCAATCCCTCATGCTCCCCCATCATTGATGAGAAATCATTTCACATTGTGAAATCCCTTTAATGGATGCACAAATCATGATTTTTGAGACATCCATAGATAGTATGCTTATCCAAATTTGGAATTAGCACCGGGATTTGATGGATGGTATGTAATGGAATGTGATGGATCATCATTTAATGCTAAAAAATAACATAATTGTTGAATCAAGTTGAGTTCAAGTAGAATATCATATTTATTTCCATTCCTTGTTTCAATCTATGCCTTGTGCATTCCCTCACCTCCTTCATATATTGAGGTTGCTTGTTTTGTGACTTAAGGTTGGTATATATGAGTAAGTTTTGAGCACTTTATGTCATGTTTCGTTATGCATGCATGTGTCTATGAGTCATACATGTGTCCTCTAGGTGTTATCTATAATGGATTTGTGTTATTTGGCATTGAGAGGTGGAGGCATGCCATTGCAAAATGCTCCATCTCCCTCATATCTTTTCATCTTTGCAACTACCTTCTAGTAAATCCTTACCAATGTGTCTATTATTGCAAGGATATCCCTCTCTCTCTATCCTCTAATAACATTCTCTAATTGAACAATTTGTACCCATGGTGTTATATGGGCCATCCTCTTCAGTTGAGATTTTAATGTTTCACTACCATTTCATCCACACGTTTTGATGTAGTGGTTCATAAAGTTCCTTTCCCTTCTTCCATGATCCCTCTAGAAGTCCAAAACAAGAACCCTTTTATGCCATGTGTCATCGACCTGTGATCTACATTATGCCCCTTCTCATCAACTCAATGAATCCTTTACTTTTATGCCCACCATGCATTATACCTCTATCAGAATCACTTTGGACCGTCGATACTTGCTCTCAAGCCCATACTTTGTCTTATATTGTTCCAATGCCTTTGTGCTTATGTGGTGAGATTCAAGGAGATTTTATACTTGATGGATCATCCACTTTAACATCCTATAAATATGTTGAATCCTCCTTGTTTTCTTAGATATTGTTATACTTTAATCCTTCTTGCTTTGAAACTATTCATGTACCCTTTGTGGGTTCACCATTCTTGGAGATATCTCTCGACAGTCCTTTCACACTTATAATTTGTCTTGGAGTCCAAAACATCCTCAATATGTACATTCATGTCATACTTGGTGTTCTCAAACTCATTATCAAAGTACCTTCATGATCTTGCATTATAGTCCCTAAGTTATTTAAGAAGCATGTCCTCATGCTTAAGTGGCATACCCTCATCTCAATTACCACTATGATTCCTCATCTTTAGTGTGCTAATCTCTTCTTGGACCAATGCTCTTCAATGATCATCGCTTCTACCTATCTTTCAATTTTCCAAGGTAGTCTTCACAACATCTTCATTATACTAAAGTTTCCAATCACTCTTGCAACATCTACCCAAGACACCATTATTGGAGTCGTCTACACTTTTTTTTCTTTATAGAGTCTTCACTCACTCAATGAAATTCACCATTCTTTTCTTGTAGTCTTCACTCTTCTACAATATTTGTCATCTTGTTCATAATTCTCCCACCTTTCTCATATTTATTCTCTTTGCAACATTCTCCTCTTTCAACATCTTGTTCTACAAGGTCTTATCTTCATTGTGCCATAGTTGTTACCATTTATGATACCACTTATGTGAGAGATCGTGGCAAGCCCAAAACTCATATCGACTCAATTGATGGTGAACAAACTCGCATATCAACATTGCCTCCCTTCAACACACCTTCAAAACCTTCAAGGTGCCAATATTTCTCTTTGGAGTACTACCCAAAGGTATTTAAAACAAATTTTAAACCATGGGGCTCAATGATTATTACTCTTTAAAAAATATAACTAGCATTCAAAAGTTAATTCAATAGCAAAATTACGCATACACGTAATAAAGCATCTCTTCACTTTCATTTAATGCTCAAGGCATTCATAAGTGGACTTACAAACACACGCAAATTCACAAGAATATGGAGATCAACTTCCCCTGTTTCATTAATACATGGATACAATTACAAATTACATACATTGGGCACCCATTCCTTAAAATAAACCACTTAAATTTTATTTAGTAGACTATCTTCTAATATTCTAATCTAGTTGTGGGTTCCATCTACCACTACCACAACTCATTGATGCCAGGGAAAATGCCATGGTAGCTTACAAAGGCTCTATGGTCATTCTCCGGTTTCGAGCTTGACCTCTATATCTTTGTGCCTTCTATTAACTAACTTTGCTTATATGTAACAATTTCTCATGGCTATTTGCTTCCCTAATTCTTTTCTCTCTTTTTTTTGCTACTTAAAACGATCCACCTTCTCCCCATGAATCTTCACATTTGTCACTATCTTGGTGGTCATTCCTATTCCATGTGCCTATTGTTTCAATGCTCGCCCTCTCTTTGCCCTTCAATAACATTTTCTAATGAAAATTTCTGCAAACATATGTTTCTAATGAACATATTTTTGCAGAAATTCTACAAGCATATGTTACAGATAAAAAGTCCAATCTTTAGATTCTATCAAACTTTTTGGAGCGTTTGTACCCTCTTGCATTCACATCATTGTGAAGGACAAATTAGAATCGCAATCCGTGGGAATTCCCTGCGATGATCACTGTTTCAGTTTTATGGATCCCTCCGTTTCAGCAAATTCTAATGAATCCACCTCTGATTCGACCTTCGCTAATTCTGTTTCAACGAGCAGATGTTCGTAACTCGAGCTCAGAAATTGATTGACCACAAAACCATAGCTTGCAATAGTTGGTTCTTGCTTATGTTGCCAACCATGGAGACTCACGTGGTGTAATGGGAAGATTGATCAGGGCTATTGGAGAAATAGTTTTTGTGCAACGATCAACATAACACAATGCTAGCATGGAGGATATAAGACAAAAGTTCTGGTCGTTACATCCATATTGTAGTTCTCAAGCATGATGTTTGGCATGTAAAGGCCATAGTTTAGGTACACATCTCTATTTCCTTTTGTGAATGTTAGTTTGCAGTCTTAACTGTCACAAGTTCCCCTGTTGAGAGTACAAAATGTGTAGATCTGGCACATCTGATTAACAAATTTATGAATTTAAAAAAACATGCGAAGTGTCTTTGTTGTGTTTTGTGGTGGAATAACTCCTTGAAATTTGAAAGTCTATCCATTGATAGGAAATTGCTACTCTTACTACTATAAGAAATCCCTTGTCATGCATAAAGTATTAGTTTCTATTGTAGTTGTTGGTATTGTCAATTTGTACCATTAGATCAAACTCACTATGTTATTTGTCAAATGTATTAAAAGTCACTTTTGTCCAAGTTGAAGTTACCAAATTCTTTCTAAACTCAAATTATCAGTGCGTATTTTGACATCATTTTCTTATAGTAGATACAACAGGGCATATGACATTGTATTGTTATATATAATAGAACTAAAAATGGTCAATTAATGGTTAATTTGAGTCCTCTGAATATTTTAAGTTCATTGTCTTGATTGTTTGAGGCTCGCAATAATAATTCTTATCGCCCCATCCTTGCAATGATAATCAATATATGTATGCAGCACCCAAGAGCGGAACAAAATGATTTTCGATATCTGTATTGTTATCATCGATGTACCCCCCACTCCAGTCGGAGAGTTTGGGATATCTGGTACGAGATACAATTCTTGATATCTGATACAATTAGAGGTAGTGATATCTGGTCTTATATATGTCATACCATCCTATTTGTATATTTCATACCCATTGTTAGTTGTAGCTCATATGCCATAGGGAGGGAGGGAGGGGTCAGGATACGTAACCCTTTCGGTGGGGATGCTCATATGCCATTGGGTGGGTTTTTGGGGTTAGACCAGTGGGGCATACCTTAGACATTTATGGGTTCGAGTTCAGAATCGGTACCTTTTGGTCTGCTTAGAATGGTGGTGGGAATTCCTCAGACATTTCTGGGTTCAAGTTCAGGCTCATACACCTTTCTGAGCGGTCAGACCATTGGCGGGCATACCTCAGACATTTATGGGTTCAAGTTCAGTCCCAATACCTTTGGGTGCAGTCAGAAAGTCTGGTAGAAACCCAGAACTATTAGCGAATTCACGCATACCCTCTTTTTGAATATTTACATAGTCTTTCGTGCAACTAGAGCAACCATTGGTCACCCATATACCTTCTTTTCCTTTTTATTTTTTTACATTAGACCTTTTGTAGTTGCAACTACTCATTACATTACTCCATAAGCGACAGACAGGGAAGGGGTTTGGCCGGACCTAGAACCTACATCTCATTTTAGACATAACCCCATATACTAGATAGAAAGATATTCTTGAGTCCAGGCAGAGCAGCCAAAGTTAGGAATATACTTTACACATCGAATAGAGGACACCCATTCCTGCCTTAGTTGATATCGACCCATCCATGCAATGATATTTGAAATATTATGCAGCACCTTATCTCATATTCAATAGCTGTATCCAGGCAGGTATGCAAGAAGGCAACACCTTCTCTTATCTTGCGAGAGCAGGTATCGATATTACAGCTGATCGAAGAGCGATATGATGAAACTTGTCGAAGGAACAAAGCAGGTTGGAGAGTGATATGGTGTAATAACTATGAGCTATGAGCTATGAGCTATATGGTGTTAAGATATATAAATCATACCATTCGTAGATATCCTATCTCTCAATCATTGGTAGTATATGTCCTTCCCTCCATCCGTTGATAGAAGTCCTACCATCCATTGTTCATTAGTCAGAGTCTATCTATTGTTGACAGTATTTGTCTGTCAATACTCTGTGGCTAGTGCTAATCCCTTGCTAGTGGTAGGAGTATCCGATGTGCGATAGCGTGTGGATAGTAATTCCTGCTCTGTTGTTAGAAGTGAACGCTTGCCCTGCATTAGTGGATTGCCTGCCTGCATTGCTTGGCTAGTATCTGGTCTACACCCCTTGGTGCAAGGAATATAAATCTCTTCAGCACTGCATGTCTCTTTCAAATATGTTTTATATATTTTCCTTTGTCTTCACATACAGCAAAAACATATAGATTTTATTTCTCTTCACATGCAACAAAAAACGAATCGTTAAAAACAACAAAAATGAATATTTAAAAACGTTTATTCATATTACTATAAAAAAATAAAAGGGAATAGCTAAAAACGTTTATTCATATTATTATGACTAGTATAAAATAATTAATGCATTTTTTTACTGTACACGTAACTTTTCCAATCCCTCCAAAGATAAGAAATTCACTTAAACTAATTATCAAGAAATTCCTGATCCAGAATCTATGTTAAGTAATATAGTCTTTTCTAATCCCTCCAAAGATAAGAAATTCACTTAAACTAATTATCAAGAAATTTATTGTATCCTGATCCAAAATCTATGTTAAGTAATATAGTGACATTCATCTGCTATTTTTTTTAGATTTGTCCATCCACCATTGCCATGAATCATAATGTCTTCGGACATAATCAGTCCTTTTGAGCAGCAAGGAGATCTACTTGTCTTGGATATTCGTTTTCTATAACTCCACAGTTGACTATCTCCCCTGCTGCGAACAAACAGATATGATACTGGGAGCCGGCAGGGGATTTGAGTATATATACACTAACAATTAGATTCTCAACGCCTCAAAATGATTTGAATCGGAGGGAGAAAATCTGTATTTGAGTGAAGGACTCAGGACTGGACTGAATATACAATATTATTTAAAATCTCTGACAATTCTGTTATATAAAATCTGGATAATTCTGACCAAATCTCTGACAACATTTCTGTTAAGTTCAATTTGAATTTTTTACAACCCTGTTTTTACATTTCTGTTAAGTTCAATTTGAATTTTTTACAACCTTGCTTTTACTCGTTGGATCTTAATTTAAATCCTTATGAATTTACCCTGTTTTTTACTGGTTAGGCTCAATTTGAATTTCCATCGGTTGGATGAATCTTGATGGAACCTTCTAGCATCCTGGATTTAGAAGGGCGAAAGGATTGTTTCTATCTTGCCATTTTATCCAACACGGATAGTCACAGGGCTCAAAATTAGCAATATTAAGAGATTCATTGATGTGTTTAATGCTTGATAAGCAGCCGCAGTAGCATGGGGGGCGAAGCAGCCGTTGGTTATTGAAGAAATTGAAGTAGATCCACCATAGGCTATGGAAGTCCGTATCAAAATCACCCACACATCTCTCTGTCATACTGATATTACATTTCTGGATTGGCAGGGTAATCTAACTTGTTATGCCATACATTTGCCATCAATTGCTACTCACCTATGGTAATAGCTTTTTTTAATTCGAACTGCCCATGTTTGCAGGATGAAAACACCCAAGCGCAAGTGTTTCCTCGCATACTTGGACATGAGGGTGCTGGGTAAATCTTCGTTATCTATGGTTAATATGAATATCATTATATGCTTTGCAGGCTATTTACTAAATCATAAAGACAATTTATGTTTACAGAATTGTGGAGAGCATAGGAGAAGGCGTGACAGATATTAAGGAGGGAGACCATGTGATTCCCCTGTTGAAGAAATTCAAGTAGATCCACCACAGGCTATGGAAGTCCGTATCAAAATCACCCACACATCTCTCTGTCATACTGATATTACATTTCTGTATTGGCAGGGTAATCTAACTTGCTATGCCATACATTTTCCATCAATTGCTACTCGCCTATGGTAATAGCTTTTTTTAATTTGAACCGCCCATGTTTGCAGGATGAAAACACCCAAGCGCAAGCGTTTCCTCGCATACTTGGACACGAGGGTGCTGGGTAAATCTTCGTTATCTATGGTTAATATGAATATCGTTGTATGCTTTGCAGGCTATTTACTAAATCAGAAAGACAATTTATGTTTACAGAATTGTGGAGAGCATAGGAGAAGGCGTGACAGATATTAAGGAGGGAGACCATGTAGAGATTGTGTGTTCTGTAAATCAAAGAAGACTAATCTCTGTGATAAATTCAAAATCGATCTTACCAGAACAGTGATGAGAAACGATGGAAAGACGCGTTTCTGCGTATAGTCCTTCAATAATGGCGCTGATCTACGGGTACTTCCTCTCGAAGGAGGCATCGAAATTCATGTCGAAGGAGGAAATTATGTCATCAGCTGACCTCAATGTTGGTAATGAAATGGAAGGAAAGGATTCATCGTCATGGGTATAAGTCTCATGGGCAACGAAAACGCAGTAACGAAGTCGTCAACGAATCAAACTACAGCTCGGTGGATTGACTCAGTTGAAGATCATTGGCTGTTATCTGCATTATGGAATCGGTTGGATGAATCTTGATGGAAAAACCCGGAAAAAGATAGGATGTGCATAAACCCGGAACAGAGTAAGTTGCTGCTATATGAACTGTAAGGGATGCTACAGGGTATGGGTCAAGATCAGCTGGTGGATGGCTAGCTGGCTTTGTATCAGCACCTGGCTTCGCTTCTGTTGGTAGGGAAGTGTAGTAAACCTCTAGCTCTGGATCAATATATACTCCTACTGGTGCTGGCTAAACTACTATTTCTACTCGTTCTACCTCCGCTACTGCGGCTGCTGCTGCTACTGGCTCTGCTCCATATGCCTTTGCTTGTTATTGATACTTATGGACGGACTAGTGCTGCTCCTGCTGCTTATGGTGCTATTGGTACTACTACCCTTTTGCATTTTGAAATTCATAAAATGTTATTTCTTTCTTATGATTATGATTATTGTATGCTCTTTGCTTTCTGCAATTATTTTTTATGATGCATCTTCAAATCTTATTTTAGATGATTTTAATTCATCCATGGAATTAGATTTTTAGTTTCTGAATTCGTGGTAATTTTTGTTTGTGATGCATCTGCAAATCTTATTTTAATTCGATTTTTAGTTTCTGAGTTCCTGATGTTAATTTTTAATCACAGAATGAAGCAATTAAGGAAGCAATTAAGGAGGAGCCACTGTGTTGGTTATCGACAGATAGTAAAAGTAGCTAAGATATTTGAGCAAGAAAATGAAATAGGTAAATGGACTTATTGTTTTAAACTTTATTTCACAAAAATGTAACGGACGGCTTCATGTTTTGGTGGTTATAATTTACTAGAATAAATCACTAGTGATATCCCTTTATTTCTGAGCTTCTGAATTCCTCAGTAATTGAGCAGGAACTTGATGCCGGCAATTTAGGAGGCACTGTGTAAAATTAGATGCTGGAATGTCAACACAGCCAAATGCAAAAGAAAATGAAACAGGTAAATGAATCTACCTTTTCCCTCACATAGCTTCCGAATGAAATAGAAACAAACAACATCTGGAATAAAGATTAGATTGATTTAATGTGGCATAGTTTGCATGGTTTCGGCATATATGATGTGGCATAGTTTGTTAAGTACTTTTAGCTAGTAAAGACAAATGTGAAATGAACAAAATGCAAAAGAAAAATCTATTCGTAAATAAATGACAATAGCGACCAGCCAGAAAAACTTGCCTTGTTTTCACAAACACTAACAGATCCTGCTTGCTCATATTTTGTAGTAGTCCTAGAAAGACCACTTACCTTGTCCCCGTAAATTATTAGAGAATTTTGTCTATTCTATTTGACACTATAGAGATATTTGAAAACAAAATATGTTTTTATTCTATCTATTAGGAGCAAAGAACTTAAAGCCACAATTACCCGTTGAAATATAGTAATTATACTGACAGAATTATTAAATAATAATTATAAGTTTGACAACAAAATTTCAAGAGGGAGGTCATTCAATGCGTTTACATCCTTGCATCATTTGCAGAAATAAAAATTTGTATACGAGATGGGAAACAGGAGTTATCGTAGATAATTACATCACATATAGAAACTCTTTAATGGTATTCCATGCTGGAGTATTGGTTGGTACATGCTGTACCTTTGGAATTATAATATGTATTAACAGTCACTTTGTATAATCTAATCAGATCTTGTGTTTGGTTTTAAATGTTTATAAAAATTTGCAGGTTTTTGTGTAATAACAAACCTTACATTGTATTAGGTCTTAGGTTCAATTCCCTTATAACCACACACCCAATCTGCTGTATCCGCATTCCCGTTATCTTTTCCTGAACTAATAGAGATACAGTACAGGATCCAATCTGTCTGTATTGTGTAATAATTTTCTACAGGTTCACCTTTGCGCAACCATTCGAAAATCCACGCTAATGATGAAGGAGGAAGAGAAGTCCATCAGGCTGAAGAGGAAAGCAATGCCACCAAATGCCTGAGGTAGGGGAGAGGATAGACCAAAAGATAGCGCGACTTATACCTCTGACTCACTTGCCCCTTGCCAGTTGTCTTTCATCATTGATATGCATCCTTTTTATACCAATTTGTATTATACCTCTTCTCATCCCATGTTCATTGATACCAATATTGCTATTGCAGAGAAATCTAGTTGATCATTCCCTTTTTCCTCTGTTGCTCATTGTTTCACTGATCAATCATCATCGACAATAATTAGTGATAGAGATCTGTCAAACTGACATCAATGGAAGGGCTCATAACTTGTATTTACAGAGCTGTATTCCGACCCATCTCCACTCATCTAATGGTTTGCTACATGCTCATGTTTTTTTATGGTTACATAGTCTAAAACAATGAGCCTGTACTTTAAGTCTTTTAATTCATAATTCAATATTAACCTACAATCATTCTCATATACAAAAAATGGATCTGTTGGATTACAAGCAGGTTTGTTCCCTATCATTTATTTGTCATTATATTAGTTTCTTTAGAGTCATGCTAACAAACAAATCAAATGTACTCCAATTTCATATGAGATATACCCCCTTACGCTTTAACTTGGACATGGCCTTGGTTTGGAGTCCGTGACTATTTTATTTGTAATTCAGTTCATTTTGTTTCTATCTCTGGCTTAATAGTTAATATTGACGGTACGTGGCAATCCTGAATGCAATGGTTGACTGTATGCAATCCCTTTGGGAGTGTGTCTTATGGAGGTTCCCAAATTCCCTTACTTTCTCAGCCTTAACAAGACAAGTATATCTAGCAAGATGGCTTAATTAGCATTCAATCACCCCTAGAGATTTAATTATTGAGGTCCCTTATTTTTCTCTTTCTTGGATTACATTAGAGAAAGTATTTAATATCATGCAATCATCACAAACATAGCAGCTCTTGGATTTTCCAGTTATTTAATTGCTAACTTCTTTTTTGTTAGGATCCAAGCTCATACATCTACCATTGCAGTGGGTAATTCCTAATGTTGTTGTTATACACTATTGTCATTGGATGAAAACGTTTGTTAGGAGTTTCTGCTGATTGGAAGTATGAAGTACTGCAATATCTCATGGATAAAAGCCGTTGCAGAATTACCAACTGAGGAGCCACTATGTTTTCACAGAATTTGCATTGGAACAGTGGGGAATGTTTGCCGAGGTGATATGAAATGCTTATTAACAATTGAAGAGGGATTTTTGTCCCTCGTGAAAAATTCTTAGACCACAAAACCATAGCTTGCAACAGTTGGTTCTTGCAGCTTTATAATAATTATTGTAACTTTATGAAGTATGTTGATATATTTTTCCTGTTTTAAATTTAGGAAAAAATTGCCTCCACGCAGGATCGAACTGCGGACCTTCAGTTTACAAGAACGATGCTCTACCACTGAGCTATAAAGGCAGTCATTGATTTGTGTACTTTTAGTTTTATTATAATTATTATAGTAAGAAAGAATAAGGTGTCCTATTTTATCCTCCAGGTATATTATTCAAATCAAGAAAAATGAAGGAAAAAGTAGTTTGCCAAACATTTAGTTACAAATATCATTGAACAAAATATAAATCTGGAATGAGTAGTGTATCTGCTAACCAAAACTCACTCTAGAGTCGGCGACAGAGGAAAAAATGTTGGAATAGCAATTTTGAGTACTCAAATCACGATTTCAAAGATTTGGGTGGTTTCTAAGAGGACAGAAAAAAGACTCAAATGGCTTCGCAACCTGATGTTGTCACTATACAAGAAGTCCCAGTAGTTGAGGGAACTAATACAGATCCAAATTTCATGGCATCGGTTAATGTTGCTGCAACATTGGCTAACAAGCTGATGGAAAACGTAGAAAGCAGTAAGGCCAAAGTGGTCAAACTTTTTGGAGCATTTGTACCCTCTTGCATTCGTGTCATTGTGAGGGATGAATTAGAATCGGAATCCGTGGGAATTCCCTGCGATGATCACTGTTTCAGTTTTATGGATCCCTCCGTTTCAGCAAATTCTAATGAATCCACCTTTGATTCTACCTTCGCTAATTCTGTTTCAATGAGCAGATGTTCGTAACTCGAGCTCAGAAATTGATAGACCACAAAACCATAGCTTGCAACAGTTGGTTCTTGCTTATGTTGCCAACCATGGAGACTCACGTGGTGTAATGGGAGGACTTATCAGGGCTATTGGAGAAATAGTTTTTATGCAACAATCAACATAACACAATGCTATCATGGAGGCTATAAGACAAAAGTTGTGGTCGTTACATCCATATTGTAGTTCTCAAGCATGATGTTTGGCATGTGAAGGCCATAGTTTAGGTACACATCTCTATTTCCTTTTGTGAATGTTAGTTTGAGGTCTTAACTGTCACAAGTTCCGCTGTTGAGAGTACAAAATGTGTAGATCTGGCACATCTGATTAACAAATTTATGAATTTAAAAAAACACAAGAAGTGTCTTTGTTGTGTTTTGTGGTGGAATAACTCCTTGAAATTTGAAAGTCTATCCATTGAAAGGAAATTGCTACTCTTACTACTATAAGAAATCCCTTGTCATGCATAAAGTATTAGTTTTTATTGTAGGTGTTGGTATTGTCAATTTGTACCATTAGATCAAACTCACTATGTTATTTGTCAAATGTATTAAAAGTCACTTTTTTCCAAGTTCAAGTTACCAAATTATTTCTAAACTCAAATTATTGGTGCGTATTTTGACATCATTTTCTTATAGTAGATACAACAGGGCATATGACATTGTGTTGTTATATATAATATAACTAAAAATGGTCAATCAATGGTTAATTTGAGTTCTCTGAATATTTTAAGTTCATTGTCTTGATTGTTTGAGGCTCGCAATAATAATTCTTATCGCCCCATCCCTACAATGATAATCAATATATGTATGCAACACCCAAGAGCGGAACAAAATTATTTTCGATATCTGTATTGTTATCATCGATGTACCCCCCACTCCAGTCCGAGAGTTTGGGATATCTGGTACGAGATACAATTCTTGATATCTGATACGATTAGAGGTAGTGATATCTGGTCTTATATATGTCATACCATCCTATTTGTATATTTCATACCCATTGTTAGTTGTAGCTCATATGCCATAGGGAGGGAGGGAGGGGTCAGTATACGTAAGTAACCCTTTCGGTGGGGATGCTCATATGCCATTGGGTGGGTTTTTGGGGTTAGACCAGTGGGGCATACCTTAGACATTTATGGGTTCGAGTTCAGAATCGGTACCTTTTGGTCTGCTTAGAATGGTGGTGGGAATTCCTCAGACATTTCTGGGTTCAAGTTCAGGCTCATATGCCTTTCTGAGTGGTCAGACCGTTGGCGGGCATACCTCAGACATTTCTGGGTTCAATTTCAGGCTCAATACCTTTGGGTATGGTTAGAAATTTGGGTAGAAACCCGGAGCTATTAGCGAATTCACGCATACCCTCTTTTCTAATATTTACATAGTCTTTCGTGCAACTAGAGCAACCATTGGTCAACCATATACCTTCTTTTCCTTTTTATTTTTTTACATCAGACCTTTTGTAGTTGCAACTACTCATTACGTTACTCTGTAAGAGACAAACAGGGAAGGGGTTTGGCTGGACCTAGAACCTACATATCGGTTTCGACATAACCCCATATACTAGATAGAAAGATATTCTTGAGTCCAGGCAGAGCAGGTAGAGTTAGGAATATACTTTACACATCGAATAGAGGACACCCATCCCTGCCTTAGTTGATATCGACCCATCCCTGCAATGATCTTTGAAATCTTATGCAACACCTTATCTCATATTCAATAGCTGTATCCAGGCAGGTATGTAAGAAGGCATCACCTTCTCTTATCTTGCGAGAGTAGGTATTGATATTACAGCTGATCGAAGAGCGATATGATGAAACTTGTTGAAGGAACAAAGCAGGTTGGAGAGTGACATGGTGTAATAACTATGAGCTATGAGCTATGAGCTATGATTTATATGGTGTTAAGATATACAAATCATACCATTCGTAGATATCCTATCTCTCAATCATTGGTAGTAGATGTCCTTCCCTCCATCTATTGATAGAAGTCCTACCATCCATTGTTCATTAGTCAGAATCTATCTATCGTTGGTAGTATTTGTCTGTCAATAATCTGTGGCTAGTGCTAATCCCTTGCTAGTGGTAGGAGTATCCGATGTGCGATAACGTGTGGATAGTAATTCCTGCTCTGTTGTTAGAAGTGAACGCTTGCCCTGCATTAGTGGATTGCCTACGTGCATTGCCTGGGTATTATCTGGTCTACACCCCTTGGTGTAAGGAATGTAAATCTATGTCCCTCAGCAGTTCATGTCTCTTTCTCTGTGCATTTCTGGGCAATCTCTCAGTGCAGTCGAGGTGTGTCTCTCTGAGCAGTCTCTGCCAAGTGCTAGGTAATATATGTGATGATGCTTATGAAGGTTTATATGCTCAAGGATATTGGTGGAAGGAACACCATATATAAGAAAAAGGAGGGTAATACTTTATCCACACGCCCCTCCACTTCTTTTGGAGGACCACCTCCTCCTAACCGATAATCCCCCTATTCTAAAGGTGCAACACACGAGCTTCTACCTTATCAGGGATCCTTTGTCCCTAATAACCCTACGCCCTCGTCTAACATCAATCTTGGTCAACCTTTTGGGTTTATATATTGCTCAAGGATACCCCAACAAGGCCAAGTTTTTGTACAATAGAACCTCCCCAACCAACCCCCTCAATAACAAAGGAAAAAAGGAAGAAAAAAGTAAAAAATGAGAATAACCCAAACAACTAGAACAAAACACAAGGACAAGGGTACAACTAGCCCAACCAACCTGATAATCCTGGGGGAACAACAATCACTCAAGTAGGGAAAGAACTAAATTTTAGGATAACTCCCTTCCGTCCTTCCCTCCCATTCTCTCTCCCAAGGTTTCTTGATTTTATCCTAAAATTTAGTTCCCAACCACCCTTCGGTTCTCTTCACTCTTCTAGGTGGATTCCATCTTTGCTTTATTTGAAAAGGACTGACCAGGTTTCCCTCTTTTCTTAACCTATTGTTTTTTTTTTGTAACTAGGGGAATCGATAATTGGGATCGGGCTGGTACTCACGTGACACGGGGTCCAGGGATCCAATCCCGTCTGCTAACACTATACCCCTAGGTGCACCCACACAACGCGCAAGCATGGGGCACGGGTAAGCCAAGGTGATTTGAACTTGTGACCTCCATTTACAACATTTCCTTCATATCAAGCGAATCGCCGTTTGAGCTACACCCCTGCGGGATTTTCTTAATCTATTGTTAATTCTACTTGCGGCTTATAATTAATTGAATTACGCTAGTAAGTCTAGGGCCCTAGGTCACCTAATCGACTGTAAAACCCAATAAATATACCTTCTTTATTTTTTCTTTTCTCTTATAATCGCTTTGTCTCCTAAGGTTTCTTAATGTTTTCCAACAATTTAGTTACATCTCGCCCGTCAGGTCTCTTCTATCTTCTCCCTGGACTCCATCTTTAGCGGCCCCGAAAATGATTTGCTCCCTCTAGGTTGTTGTCTCGAGTAGGAACCCAACTCGAGACGACTTCTTACTAGATCAGACTGGTCATTTCCCCCCTTCATCCCTTTCTGTTCTCTAGACATATTTGTTCCTTGTCGAATCCCATAGACTGCAGATATGGGGTCGTTCATTGAACAACTCCTGCCTCTTTCCTTCACTAGATTTTCCCAAACATTTCCACATCTCTCCTCCTTCCTTCCCTTGTTCACCATCTTGTCTCCACTCTTTCAATGTCTGCGTCCTCGATAGGTTTAGTTAAATTAGCTTCCCTCTCTATTGTAAATTTCTTGTTAATTCTAGTCGTTGGCAAGAACCGACTAAATTTCTGTAATGTTCTAGAGTGCTTGTTTCGATTGAACAACTTCTTAACCCTAGTTAGGTTACCATTCTTTTCTCAATTTGGTGTTAATTCAACTTGCGGCTGAGAACTAGGTGAATTATGTTGAAGATTTTGTAGCTTCAGAAGATATTCTTATAGTACCAGCTGGGAGCCCCTACTCTCTATCAATGTGGACATAGTAGGGTGACATCTTCAGTTGGATTGGAGAATCCTCACACAATTAGACACAACCTGAGCATGACTTGGATACCTGGCAAGGGATTAGCTAACCCTTGGTGTGCAAGCAGTACCAAGTATTATAGGGACGCCTATGTTGTAGCTTTGGGTCAGTAGGAGCAATTAGGTGTGAGGTGATATGCTACACATGAGTGTGTGTGATTGTGATGATGGAGATACCTTTCATATGTCTTTGAGTGAGTCCAAGTCAAGTCGCCATGTATTAGAGTGGAACTTGTCGTTGGAACATATGTTGAGTAGCCACATGAGTCGTGGCACACTTGGATATGTTGAGTGGACCCTTATTGATGGTAGTCACCCCAAGATGTGGAGATGCTTGGGAAAATCTAGTGAAGGAAAGAGGCGGGGATTGTTCAGATAGACACCATAGTTGTCATCTACAAAATAGACTTGATCCAGATCTCTGATACAATGCAATAAAAACATGACAACTATGGTGACATAAACAAAATGAGTGTGGAGCTCGAAACCAACATCAACACTATTTAAGGTGATTTTCTACATTTTCTCTTGTGTAGGGTGTTGTTCGTTGTCATTGCCTCACATAGGCTGTATGCAATCCCTTTGGGAGTGTGTCTTATGGAGGTTCCCAAATTCCCTTACTTTCTCAGCCTTAACAAGACAAGTATATCTAGCAAGATGGCTTAATTAGCATTCAATCACCCCTGGAGATTTAATTATCAAGGTCCCTTATTTTTCTCTTTCTCTGCTTACATTAGAGAAAGTATTTAATATCATGCAATCATCACAAACATAGAAGCTCTTGGATTTGCCAGTTATTTAATTGCTAACTACTTTTTTGTTAGGATCCAAGCTCATACATCTACCATTGCAGTGGGTAATTCCTAATGTTGTTGTTATATGCTATTGCCATTGGATTAAAACGTTTGTTAGGAGTTTCTGCTGATTGGAAGTATGAAGTACTGTAATATCTCATGGATAAAAGCCGTTGCAGAATTACCAACTGAGGAGCCACTATGTTTTCACAGAATTTGCATTGGAGCAGTGGGGAATGTCTGCTAAGGTGATATGAAATGCTTATTAACAATTGAAGAGGGATTTTTGTCCATTGTGAAAAATTATTAGACCACAAAACCATAGCTTGCAACAGTTGGTTCTTGCAGCTTTATAATAGTTATTGTAACTTTATGAAGTATGTTGATATATTTTTCCTGTTTTAAATTTAGGAAAAAATTTCCTCCACGCAGGATCGAACTGTGGACCTTCAGTTTACAAGACCAACACTCTACCACTGAGCTATAAAGGCAGTCATTGATTTGTGTACTTATAGTTTTATTATAATTATTATAGTAAGAAAGAATAAGGTGTCCTATTTTATCCTCTAGGTATATTATTCAAATCAAGAAAAACAAAGGCAAAAGTAGTTTGCCAAACATTTAGTTACAACTATCATTGAACAAAATATAAATCTGGAACGAGTAGTGTATCTGCTAACCAAAACTCACTCTAGAGTCGGCGACAGAGGAAAAAATGTTGGAATAGCAATTTTGAGTACTCAAAATTGCAATTTCAAAGATTTGGGTGGTTTCTAAGAGGACAAAAAAAAGACTCAAATTGCTTCGCAACCTGATGTTGTCACTATACAAGAAGTCCCAGTGGTTGAGGGAACTAATAAAGATCCAAATTTCATGGCATCGGTTAATGTTGCTGCAACATTGGCTAACAAGCTCATGGAAAATGTAGAAAGCAACAAGGCCAAAGTGGTCAAACTTTTTGGAGCATTTGTACCCTCTTGCATTCGCATCATTGTGAAGGACGAATTAGAATTGGAATCCATGGGAATTCCCTGCGATGATCACTGTGGGGATTGTTCAGAGAGACACCATAGTTGTCGTCTACAAAATAGACTTGATCCAGATCTCTGATACAATGCAATAAAAACACGACAACTATGGTGTCTTTCTCTGATCAATCCCCGCCTCTTTCCTTAACTAGATTTTCCCAAGCATCTCCACATCTTGTCTCTTGCCTTCCCTTGTTCACACTATTGTCTCCAATTTTTCACTCTATACGTCCTCGATATTTTGCGTTAACTTAGCTTCCCGCTCCATTGTAAATTTCTAGTTAATTATAGTCATTGGTAAGAAATGATTAAATTTCCCCAATATTCTGGAGCCTTAGTTTAGTTTAAACAACTACTTAACCCTAGTTTGTGGCTAGCTCCCTCTAGGTTGATGTCTCGTGTAGGGCCCGCCTCGAGACGTCTTCTTAGTAGATCAGACTGGATGTTCCCCTGCTTCATCCGCTTCTTTCCTCCAGACAATATTGTTCATTCACACAGTCTTGGTGGGTTAGAAAGAACGAAGTTTGTGAAAGACTCAATACCTTCCAAACAAATTAAAAAGGTCGAATCAGGAAGACCTTGATACCTTTCAAGTGTGCTAAAAATAATGGAATTATTAACTAACATGATTATTTTCAAGCACATCAAAACATTGAGATTTTTTAAAACAATCATGCCTTTTTTTCTTTTTCAAAAGATTTGATTATGTAAACAACATGATGCCTCTCATGAAAGTTCAAAATTTCAAAATTTGGTTGCGTTGAATGGAACCCTAGCTTGGGAAATATTCAAGGTATTGCAGGTAAGTTAAAGAGATCCTATAAGCACTTCGAAAGACTAAATTCTTTTAACAAGAAGATAAAATTCATGGGAAAAAAACAAAAACACATTGTAGAAAACATCATGCCATTCTGATGTGTCAAACAGATAGAACTTTGCAAAGATCATGATGACATTTTGTACTGTTAAAATGATCAATGTTCTAAAAGTCACAAATCCCTTGGGTGAAGATTTTAAAACTAAAATAATAAGAAGTTAAAATAATACAAAGGCGTTGACGCTTTTTGAGCGTCTTAAAAATATTGAATTTAGTGAAGAACATGACACCTTCCTCTTGCATTAAAACAACAAAATTTTCTCGGAGGATGATTCCATTTGTGGCGGTTGCACAGATTGAATTTTGTCAGGAACACAATTCCTTTCAAGCAAGTTAAAATGATCAAATTTTGCGAACGCTTCTATGCCTTTCAGGTTAGATGAAAATATTAAGTTTTACGGAGGCCTTGATGGATTTAGGGAGTGTTAAAAAGAAGGAATTTTTATGAAGAACACCATGCCTTCCGAGCATCTAAATTAGAACATGATAACTTCCTGTTACATAAAATCAAAGAATTTTTTTTAGAAGACGATGCAATTTGTGGCAGTTAAATAGATTAGATTTTGTCAAGAACACAATCCATTTCAAGCAAGTTAAAAGGATCAAATTTTGCGAAATCTTCTATGCCTCTAAGGCTAGATAAAAGATTATGCTTTTAGAAGACCTTGTATTTAGGGTGTGTTAAAAAGATGAAATTTTTTATGAAGAATGTGATTCCTTCCTACTGTGTATATTAGATTGGGGTGTAAAGATGCTTATCTTGAATTTCATTAACAATTACTGACCCCTGTTACTGAAGATAAAGACCAATCTTTCACTGGCCAAAATGCTAATTCAGATTGTTGTGAAAAATTCTTTGTTCAAAGGCTCTTTCAAGAAAGAAAAGTGCATGGCTCTTGCATGTTAAAAAATTGATTTTTTTTAAAATGCCTATTGGGCATGTCAAATAGATTGAATTTTGAAATTTTGGAGAACTGAATTAGCATTCCATTCTGAGCATTTAACAGGGAAGATGATTTTACCTAATGCATACAATTTCTTACTTTAGAAACAAAAGGGTGAAGGAATGGACAGGAAGCAACAAGATCTTTGACTGGTATTACTGGAAAAGACATTTCACCTGACGAAGTGTTCTAGGTTGGTTAGTGAAGGAGAGATGTATATAAATAATTTTGAATCCAAGCATCTAAATTTAGTTTCAGTCAAAAAAAATATTTTTAGTTTGTACACAAAATTTCCAGGGAATGATAAGCAGGTTTTTCATAATAGAAAAAGATGGTTGCATGGTGTTGGGTTAGGCTTATTCACAGGTTTCCATAGTGTTAGTCTCATTCACATAGTATTGATGTGCAAGAAATATTGAAGTTTGTGAAAGATTTAATACCTTCCAAACAGATTAAAAAGGTCGTATCACTAAGTAGGCTACACCAGGAGACACTTCAATGCACTTGAGATTGGGGGGACTTATATATCCAAAAGTGTTTTCACCTGAAGTGTAGCGAGAATTTAAATAGTAGATTAAATAAATGTAATATGTAATGAGATGATTGATAAAGTATACAGAGAGAAGAATAAGAGTAACCATGTCATGCCAATAAGACTCCATGGAGTATATGAAAGTAACAAAAATATACAGGAGTTTCATAAAAGTATTTGGTATAAATCATATAATAGAGTTAATAAAAAGCCTCCTTTCAACTTCAAATTGACGGAAATATATAGCATTTATAGCAAATTTTAGGAGTTATCCGTGTATTCAATTTGTTTAAAGCAGTGTTGCATGTATCGGTGATATATCGGAAATATCGGAGATATCGCCGATATTTTCCACCATCCGATATATTGGATTGAAAATATCGCGATATATCCGATATTTTCAATATATTGCGATACTTTCAAAATATCGCGACATTTTCTCAATATATCGCGAGTCGATGGAATATATCGGCCTGCTGGGTTAAAAAGTGCGGCCGTGGGGGTGTTTTAAGTCCACAACAACTCCAATGACTTTCTCTTACATGCACAGTCTACTAGTTATGACAAGATAACTATTACACAACCATAAAGATAGGAATGAACTCTTAACACAATATACACAGTTGTCATGAATATTTAGGCATTATATCAAGTCTGAATTCTCATTGAATGAAGAAGTCTGTATGATAATGATATGAACAGCATGAAGCCAATACCAACCAGCAACTACCTATCCACTAGCTCTACACCAGCCACCAAACTGATTACAATCAAAGGAAGGTGTATAAATAAATATACAGCCCAGGGGAACATGAACTGTTTCCCATTCTGTCTGTTCTGTTCATATGTCACAATATATTAGTGTGTGTCAAGAAGATGAGACAGAGAGAAGGAAAAGGTGATCCATTATGACTGTCGGACTATCATCATAGATTCATAATAGTTTGCTGAATTATGGGCCCTAATATTCAGTCAATGTGAAATCCAGTTCGTATATGGGACCTGGACATACAGTTAGTTATACTAGAATTCTGGAGGCATCTAAATTGGAAAGTAAGTATTACCACACTTGTATGCAAATGCATTTATACCCTGTTATTCTTAGAGGTTTGAACCTTAAATAAAGGAATAAATAACCACATAGCAAATCTCCTCATTCTACAATGAGGGAGTTCAAAGACCTGGTGAGTTTTTTATAAAGGGTTTTGAGTCACTCTGTGAGTTGTAGTTGTTAACGTAATTGGCTCTCATCAATTCAGGATCGAGGAATTCAGGTCCACTTCTCTGACCAAAATTAGTCTCTATGTTTAATGTAAATGTTGTCAGAAGTTAATTAAGAAATCCCAAAATTCTCTGACCACTTGACATCTTATGCATCTTATTTATTACTTGTATCATCATATTTATGTAAAAATGTGTCTATTTGATGTTGTTGTTTCTTTATATGTTTAAAAAATTGAAAAAAAATGAGTATTTTTGTATTTTTTGTTGCATGCCGACATTTTCCGATATTTTCCGTCGATACCGCCGAGAAGTTATATTCCAGACCCTCGCTGATACTTTCCCCGAGACGATATATGCAACATTGGTTTAAAGTACTATGTCTCCGATATAAAAGTTGTAAGAGATCACACGCTTCTTACAAGTATTATTTTTCTAGTGGATCAATCTGATTGGATCAATCCTAAATTACCTAAAGTTAGAAGGATATTGAAGATATAAGGGTTTTTGTTTATTTTTTAGGACTTAATGCAAAATGCATTCATGATCCTTTTACGATTTCCTCATTGATTAGAGATTGGATCAGGTCATCCCACAACTGAAAAGTAAAAAAGAGATGGTTAATAACCAATAAGGTAGTTGTTAGCTCATGAGTCTTGCTAATATAAGAGAAAGTAGCAGAAAAATTATAGTTAACCACTACATGTTCCTTAGTTTGTATTGCAAATTCTTAATGCAAGTACCATGTGCTAGCGTTCAACCCTAAAGTATGCAAAAACTTATGTACCCAGTATTCCAACGGAAGAACTTTTCTCCACCCACTTCTGTAAAAAATTTCAATATGAATAGAGCGACTTCTCTTACCTTCACATTGTTTCACAAATGTCATTACCTCCCCATGTGTTTAAGACAGATCCTGACACTCAAACTCGGGAGGGAAAAAAAATGATGTAGCATGGCTAGATGGACTACAGCCCATGTAGTATGGTCCTCCTTATGTGTTTCCCACAGGCGAGCAGGCGTACCTTCGGAACTACATATAAAGCAGGTACATGCTGCTCTTCCGCAACTTGGTACTACATTCTATCCAAGTATTCTTCCACATTACCTGTCCCATCATAGATAGGGTGGTCCCACAAATCCAATATTATCCATCGAAAGTCTTGAATGAGGCACATCTTCTAATAGAAAACTGACGGTTGCAATCCTACTAATTATACATTGTTTATTTTAAATTAATATATCAAATAATGGATGCTCCTCCAGCTAACTGAGCCATCTTCTAATCCTCAAACATGCCTGCTGTCAGATTGCAGATCTAATCTAGCATGGTATCCTTCAAAGCATATCTTCAGATGGTTCAGTATACCATGTCCCTTGATAAGAAAATCACTTGGAAGAGAATTTTATCCAACAGTTGTGGACCACATCAAGAACGAAAGAGTTGGTTTGCACCCGCAAGGGAAATACTACAACGTAGTGGAAACAAATCAGTTATTTATGATTTTGTTGTTTAGCTTCTACTTGTTAATAATTTCTTATTATCTGGTCAATAGTTGTCTTGCTTAAAGTTTATTAGTCCTTGTTGTTTGCTTCTCACTAAGAGATAATTTATTATGAGTTTGATTGAGTTTTTCTTTAGTGGATACTTTTCGTAACATGCCCACGACAGTGGTCTTGCTAGCCCGGCTATTGTACATAGGGCAAGTGTGTTTGTTGTAAGCAATTAGACTCTACATGCAACCATGTTTATGAATATGAATAGCCTAAGTTTTACTGTTGGAGGTGGTCAAATACTATTACCAGGTTATCAAGTAGTGTCATTTTTTTCTATGGGGACATCAAGCCCAGTTGCGCAACCAGGACCTCTAGAATTAACTCTAATCCCTAGTTTACAAGCTTAAATAGCAGGTCAAGGTAAGATGTCAATGTTATTTCATCTTGTTATTGTACCTCCTATGGGACAAGATGTCAATGTATTTGATCATGTAAAACACTTGAAAGAATCAATGTAAACCTAGGGGTGAAATCACAAAGAAAATATTTATTAAATGAAATGTTTTGTATTCCCCTAAGACAAGTTGGTCGAGTGGGTAAAATGCCCCGAAACAGTGGCAATTTGCCCCAAAAGATGGGCAGAACTACCCCAGTTAGGTTGATACAATAAGGGAAAGTTAGGTCGGCCCAGTCAGGTAAAAAGTCACCCTTTGATGTGTATAAATAGACAATTCGACATCTCATTTGGTCAAACACTCAAGCAAGTTCGCTCTAGCCAAGAGAGGTTCGCTACTTCATTTAAGAGACTAATTTTTTGGGGTTCTCCACTATTGGACAAGTTTCTCCCTTGTTTTCTTGGGTTTGCACTACTACTATCCGGATGTACATCGTTCTCTATTGGAAGGTCTGAGCTCGGGGGAGACAAACAGCTTTGTCTATGGTTGGGAGATGATTTTTCTTGTCACCACGATTTAAACGAGCTCGACACTCAGTTTGTTTCTGTGCTTTAACACTATTTTAGTGATCCTCACATTCGCCTGCTTGTTTATTTTCTGTACGAGGTGGTGTCACAATCAATTTCGTGTAGAGATTTATTGCTTATTTGTGGATGGTTCATTTGGCGAATGATCTCCTTTCTGCAGTGTATCCATGTGTTGGAATAGACCCTCTTATGATATCAAGATGTGTTCCAACGTCATGCTACCTCTCTAGCTAAGAGGGAGCGTCGATAATGTAGGCACCCGATGGACTGGGTTGAGCTGAGAACATTGTATTGATGCATGATAGACTCTCCGATGGACTGTGCAGAGTTCTTGAGCTGATGCATGAGTGACTCACCCATGGATAGGGCAGAGTCGTGGAGCTAGTGCATGTTCTCTGATGGACTGGATGAAGCAGATGCACGAAGATTGATTTGTTGACACTTCTCGACTAACTGTGATTGTGTTGGAAGACCTTCCTTATGATATATAGAGGTTAGAGATAACTGTGATGTACATATGATATCGAGAAGTGTTTCAGTACGATAATGCCAATGATACCTCCATGGCCAAGAGGGAGTGTTGGACTAGTAGTTGCATGGGGCATTACCTCATAGGTAAACCAAAGGAAGAATAAGATTAGAATACAGTGTTCGAAGAATACCTTCCTTGTCGAGAGGAAGTGTTGGAAATAGTGCAACTTCAGAAGTTATTCTTATTGTATTTCATCTTGTTATTGTACCTCCTATGGGACAAGATGTCAATGTATTTGATCATGTAAAACACTTGAAAGAATCAATATAAACCTATGGGTGAAATCACAAGGAAAATATTTATTAAATGTAATTTTTTGTATTCCCCCAAGACAAGTCGGCCCAGTGGGTAAATTACCCCAAAACAGTGGGAAATATGCCCCAAGAAATGGGCAGAACTGCCCCAGTTAGGTCGATACAGTAAGGGAAAGTTAGGTCGGCCCAGTCAGGTAAAAAGTCACCCTTTGATGTGTATAAATAGAGAGTTCAACCTCTCATTTGGTCAAACACACAAGCAAGTTCGCTCTAGCCAAGAGAGGTTCGCTACTTCAGTTAAGAGATTGATTTTTTGGGGTTCTCCACTATTGGAGAAATTTCTCCCTTGTTTTCTTGGGTTTGCGCTACTACTATCCGGATGTACATCGTTCTCTATTGGAAGGTCTGAGCTTGGGGGAGACAAACAGCTTTGCCTATGGTTGGGAGATGATTGTTCCTATCATCATGGTTTAAATGAGCTCGACACTCAGTTTGTTTCTGTGCTTTGCCACTCTTTTAGTGATCCTCGCATTCGTCTGCTTGTTTATTTTCTGTATGAGGTGGTGTCACAATCAGTTTTGTGTAGAGAAATACTTCTAACATCTATGTACCAGAGATACTAACCTTCGCAGGCTAGTATATACAAGTGGGATGAAGTGATACTGGAGACAATAGAGGATGGAAAAAGGAAAAATGTAGGAGATGTTGAGTCATCGATCTCACCACTGTAGTCTATGTGATGCAACGAAAACGAACAACACCTTACAGAGGAGAAAATGAGAAAACTCACCTTGAATAGTGTTGACGATGGTTTCGAGACTTCCTTGACCTTGTTAATATTTATAGCAGCATAACCAGGATCACTAAAAGAATGGAAAAGCAAATAAACAAAATGATTGTGGAACTCGAAAGCAACATCAACACTATTTCAGGTGATTTTCTACATTTTCTCTCGTGTACGGTGTTATTCGTTGTCGTTGCCTCAAATAGACTGAACCTATTGGATCAATGACTCAACATCTCTGACATTTTTTATCCTTCCATCCTCTACTTTTCATCGTATCACCTCATCTCACTTCTCGCATTCCAAATATTTTCCCCATCATTGCCACCTTCCCCAGATAAAGTGCATGACGAAGTAAGCCTCTACGGTCTAGAATGACCAAGTTGATAAGGTAGATCAGCTATCTTCTTTAAAACGATGATATGGTCCCTTTGTGGAATGTACTCCTTTCTGGAGCGTGTCCGATTGTGGGATGGTTCTTTTGTGGAACGTGCTTATTTGTGGACGGTTCATTTGGGGAACGATCTCCTTTCTGGAGTGTATCCCTGTGTTGGAATGGACCCTCTTATGATAACAAGATGTGTTCCGACGTGATGATACCTCCCTAGCTAAGAGGGAGCATTGATGATGTAGGCACCCGATGGAGTGGGTTGAGCTGAGCACATTGTATTGATGCATGATAGACTCTCCGATGAACTGTGCAGAGTTCTTGAGCTGATGCACGAGTGATTCACCAATGGATAGGGAATAGTCGTGGAGCTAGTTCATGTTCTCCGATGGACTGGATTGAGCAGGATGCACGAAGATTGATTTGTTGACACTTCTCGACTAACTGTGATTGTGTTGGAAGACCTTCCTTATGATATAGAGAGGTTAGAGATAACTGTGATGTACATATGATATTGAGATATGTTTAAGTATGATAATCCTGATGATACCTCCATGGCCAAGAGGGAGTGTTGGAGTAGTAGCTGCATGGGGCATCACCTCATAGGTCAACCAAGGGAAGAATAAGATTAGAATACAGTGTTCAAAGAATACCTTCCTTGTCGAGAGGAAGTGTTGCAAATAGTGCAACTTCAGAAGCTATTCTTATTGTATTTCATCTTGTTATTGTACCTCCTATGGGACAAGATGTCAATGTATTTGATCATGTAAAACACTTGAAAGAATCAATGTAAACCTAGGGGTGAAATCACAAAGAAAATATTTATTAAATGAAATGTTTTGTATTCCCCTAAGACAAGTCGGTCCAGTGGGTAAACTGCCCCGAAACAGTTCCAATTTTCCCCAAAAGATGGGCAGAACTGCCCCAATTAGGTCGATACAGTAAGGGAAAGTTAGGTCGGCCCAGTAAGGTAAAAAGTCACCCTTTGATGTGTATACATAGACAATTCGACATCTCATTTGGTCAAACACTCAAGCAAGTTCGCTCTAGCCAAGAGAGGTTCGCTACTTCAGTTAAGAGACTAATTTTTTGGGGTTCTCCACAATTGGAGAAGTTTCTCCCTTATTTTCTTGGGTTTGCACTGCTACTATCTGGATGTACATCGTTCTCTATTGGAAGGTCTGAGCTCGGGGGAGACAAACAGCTTTGTCTATGGTTGGGAGATGGTTGTTCTTGTCATCACGGTTTAAACGAGCTCGACACTCAGTTTGTTTTTGTGCTTTAACACTATTTTAGTGATCCTCGCATTCGCCTGCTTGTTTATTTTCTGTACGAGGTGGTCTCACAATCAATTTCGTGTAGAGATTTAATGCTTATTTGTGGATGGTTCATTTGGCGAACGATCTCCTTTCTGCAGTGTATCCATGTGTTGGAATAGACCCTCTTATGATATCAAGATGTGTTCCAACGTCATGCTACCTCTCTAGCTAAGAGGGAGCGTCGATAATGTAGGCACCCGATGGATTGGGTTGGGCTGAGCACATTGTATTGATGCATGATAGACTCTCCGATGGACTGTGCAGAGTTCTTGAAATGATGCACAAGTGACTCACCCATGGATAGGGTAGAGTTGTGGAGCTAGTGCATGTTCTCTGATGGACTGGATGAAGCAGATGCACGAAGATTGATTTGTTGACACTTCTCGACTAACTGTGATTGTGTTGGAAGACCTTCATTATGATATAGAGAGGTTAGAGATAACTGTGATGTACATATGATATCGAGAAGTGTTTCAGTACGATAATGCCGATGATACCTCCATGGCCAAGAGGGAGTGTTGGAGTAGTAGCTGCATGGGGATTTACCTCATAGGTCAACCATAGGAAGAATAAGATTAGAATACAGTGTTCGAAGAATACCTTGCTTGTCGAGAGGAAGTTTTGGAAATAGTGCAACTTCAGAAGTTATTCTTATTGTATTTCATCTTGTTATTGTACCTCCTATGGGACAAGATGTCAATGTATTTGATCATGTAAAACACTTGAAAGAATAAATATAAACCTAGGGGTGAAATCACAAAGAAAAGTTTTATTAAATGTAATTTTTTGTATTCCCCCAAGAAAAGTCGGCCCAGTGCGTAAATTGCCCCAAAATAGTGGGAAATATGCCCCAAGAAATGGGCAGAACTGCCCCAGTCAGGTCGGCGCAGTTAGAAAAAACGTTAGGTCGGCCCAGTCAGGTAAAAAGTCACCCTTTGATGTGTATAAATAGAGATTTCAACCTCTCATTTGGTCAAACACACAAGCAAGTTCGCTCTAGACAAGAGAGGTTCGCTACTTCAGTTAAGAGATTGATTTTTTGGGGTTCTCCACTATTGGAGAAATTTCTCCCTTGTTTTCTTGGGTTTGCGCTACTACTATCCGGATGTACATCATTCTCTATTGGAAGGTCTGAGCTCGGGGGAGACAAACAGCTTTGTCTATGGTTGGGAGATGATTGTTCCTGTCATCATGGTTTAAACGAGCTCGACACTCAGTTTGTTTCTGTGCTTTGCCACTCTTTTAGTGATCCTCGCATTCGTCTGCTTGTTTATTTTCTGTATGAGGTGGTGTCACAATCAGTTTCGTGTAGAGAAATATTTCTAACATTTATGTACCAGAGATACTAACCTTCGCAGGCTAGTATATACAAGTGAGATGAAGTGATACTGGAGACAATAGAGGATGGAAAGAGGAAAAATGTAGGAGATGTTGAGTCATAGATCTCACCACTGCAATATATGTGATGCAACGAAAACGAACAACACCTTACAGAGGAGAAAATGAAGAAACTCACCTTGAATAGTGTTGACGATGGTTTCGATACTTCCTTGACCTTGTTAATGTTTATAGCAGCATAACCAGGATCACTGAAAGAATGGAAAAGCACATAAACTAAATGACTGTGGAACTCGAAAGCAACATCAACACTATTTCTGGTGATTTTCTACATTTTCTCTCCTGTACGGTGTTATTCGTTGTCGTTTCCTCAAATAGACTGCAGCTATGGGATCAATGACTCAACATCTCCGACATTTTTCCTCCTTCCATCCTCTACTTTTCCTCGTATCACCTCATCTCACTTCTCACCTTCCAAATATTTTCCCCATCATTGCCACCTTCCCCAGATAAAGTGCATGACGAAGTAATCCTCTGCGGTCTAGAATGACCAAGTTGATCAGATATCTTCTTTCAAACGATGATATGGTCCCTTTGTGGAACGTACTCCTTTCTGGAGTGTGTCCGATTGTGGGATTGTTCTTTTGTAGAACGTACTTATTTGTGGATGGTTCATTTGGGGAACGATCTCCTTTCTGGAGTGTATCCTTTTGTTGGAATGGACATTCTTATGATAACAAGATGTGTTCCGACGTGATGATACCTCCCTAGCTAAGAGGGAGCGTTGATGATGTAGGCACCCGATGGACTGGGTTGAGCTGAGCACATTGTATTGATGCATGATAGACCCTCCGATGGACTATGCAGAGTTCTTGAGCTGATGCACGAGTGATTCACCCATGGATTGGGCATAGTCGTGGAGCTAATGCATGTTCTCCGATGGACTGGATTGAGCAGGATGCACGCAGATTGATTTGTTGACATTTCTCGACTAACTGTGATTGTGTTGGAAGACCTTCCTTATGATATAGAGAGGTTAGAGATAACTGTGATGTACATATGATATCGAGATGTGTTTCAGTATGATAATCCCGATGATACCTCCATGGCCAAGGGGGAGTCTTGGAGTAGTAGCTGCATGGGGCATCACCTCATAGGTCGACCAAAGGAAGAATAAGATTAGAATACAGTGTTCGAAGAATACCTTCCTTGCCGAGAGGAAGTATTGGAAATAGTGCAACTTCAGAAGCTATTCTTATTGTATTTCATCTTGTTATTGGACCTCCTATGGGACAAGATGTCAATGTATTTGATCATGTAAAACACTTGAAAGAGTCAATGTAAACCTAGGGGTGAAATCACAAAGAAAATATTTATTAAATGAAATGTTTTGTATTCCCCCAAGACAAGTCGGTCCAGTGGGTAAACTGCCCCGAAACAGTGGCAATTTGCCCCAAAAGATGGGCAGAACTGCCCCAGTTAGGTCGATACAGTTGGGGAAAGTTAGGTCGGCCCAATCAGGTAAAACGTCACCCTTTGATGTGGATGAATAGACAATTCGACATCTCATTTGGTCAAACACTCAAGCAAGTTCGCTCTAGCCAAGAGAGGTTTGCTACTTAAGTTAAGAGACTAATTTTTTGGGGTTCTCCACTATTGGAGAAGTTCCTCCCTTGTTTTATTGGGTTTGCACTACTACGATCCGGATGTACATCGTTCTCTATTGGAAGGTCTGAGCTCGGGGGAGACAAACAGCTTTGTCTATGGTTGGGAGATGATTGTTCTTGTCATCACGGTTTAAACGAGCTCGACACTCAGTTTGTTTCTGTGCTTTAACACTATTTTAGTGATCCTCGCATTCGCCTGCTTGTTTATTTTTTGTACGAGGTGGTGTCACAACCAATTTCGTGTAGAGATTTATTGCTTATTTGTGGATGGTTCATTTGGCGAACGATCTCCTTTCTGCAGTGTATCCATGTGTTGGAATAGACCCTCTTATGAGGGAGCGTCGATAATGTAGGCACCCGATGGACTGGGTTGAGCTGAGAACATTGTATTGATGCATGATAGACTCTCCGATGGACTATGCAGAGTTCTTGAGCTGTTGCACGAGTGACTCACCCATGGATAGGGTAGAGTTGTGGAGGTAGTGCATGTTCTCTGATGGACTGGATGAAGCAGATGCATGAAGATTGATTTGTTGACACTTCTCGACTAACTGTGATTGTGTTGGAAGACCTTCCTTATGATATAGAGAGGTTAGAGATAACTGTAATGTACATATGATATCGAGAAGTGTTTCAGTACGATAATTCCGATGATACCTCCATGTCCAAGAGGGAGTGTTGGAGTAGTAGCTGCATGGGGCATTACCTCATAGGTCAACCAAAGGAAGAATAAGATTAGAATACAGTGTTCGAAGAATACCTTCCTTGTTGAGAGGAAGTGTTGGAAATAGTGCAACTTCAGAAGTTATTCTTATTGTATTTCATCTTGTTATTGTACCTCCTATGGGACAAGATGTCAATGTATTTGATCATGTAAAACAATTGAAAGAATCAATATAAACCTAGGGGTGAAATCACAAAGAAAAGTTTGATTAAATGTAATTTTTTGTATTCCCCCAAGACAAGTCAGACCAGTGCGTAAATTGCCCCAAAACAGTGGGAAATATGCCCCAAGAAATGGGCAGAACTTCCCCAGTCAGGTCGACGCAGTTACAAAAAATGTTAGGTCGGCCCAGTCAGGTGAAAAGTCACCCTTTGATGTGTATAAATAGAGATTTCAACCTCTCATTTGGTCAAACACACAAGAAAGTTCGCTCTAGCCATAGAGGTTCGCTAGTTCAGTTAAGAGATTGATTTTTTGGGGTTCTCCACTATTGGAGAAATTTCTCCCTTGTTTTATTGGGTTTGCGCTACTACTATCCGGATGTACATCGTTCTCTATTGGAAGGTCTGAGCTCAGGGGAGACAAACAACTTTGTCTATGGTTGGGAGATGATTGTTCCTGTCATCATGGTTTAAACGAGCTCGACACTCAGTTTGTTTCTGTGCTTTGCCACTCTTTTAGTGATCCTCGCATTCGTCTGCTTGTTTATTTTCTGTATAAGGTGGTGTCACAATCAGTTTCATGTAGAGAAATATTTCTAACATTTATGTACCAGAGATACTAACCTTCGCAGTCTAAGTGATGCAACAAAAACGAACAACACCTTACAGAGGAGAAAATGAAGAAACTCACCTTGAATAGTGTTGACGATGGTTTCGAGACTTCCTTGACCTTGTTAATGTTTATAGCAGCATAACCAGGATCACTGAAAGAATGGAAAAGCACATAAACAAAATGACTGTGGAACTCGAAAGCAACATCAACACTATTTCAGGAGATTTTCTATATTTTCTCTCGTGTACGGTGTTATTCGTTGTCGTTGCCTCAAATAGACTGCAGCTATGGGATCAATGACTCAACATCTCAAACATTTTTCCTCCTTCCATCCTCTACTTTTCCTTGTATCACCTCATCTCACTTTTCGCCGTCCAAATGTTTTCCCCATCATTGCCACCTTCCCCAGATAAACTGCATGACGAAGTAATCCTCTGCGGTCTAGAGTGACCAAGTTGATCAGATATCTTCTTTCAAACGATGATATGGTCCCTTTATGGAACATACTCCTTTCTGGAGTGTGTCCGATTGTGGGATTGTTCTTTTGTGGAATGTACTTATTTGTGGATGGTTCATTTGGGGAATGATCTCCTTTTTGGAGTGTATCCTTGTGTTGGAATGGACATTCTTATGATAACAAGATGTGTTCCGACGTGATGATACCTCCCTAGCTAAGAGGGAGCGTTGATGATGTAGGCACCCGATGGACTGGGTTGAGCTGAGCACATTGTATTGATGCATGATAGACTCTCTGATGGACTGTGCAGAGTTCTTGAGATGATGCACGAGTGATTGACCAATGGATAGGGCATAGTCGTGGAGCTAGTGCATGTTCTCCGATGGACTGGATTGAGCAGTATGCACGAAGATTGATTTGTTGACACTTCTCGACTAACTGTGATTGTGTTGGAAGACCTTCCTTATGATATAGAGAGGTTAGAGATAACTGTGATGTACATATGATATTGAGATGTGTTTAAGTATGATAATCCTGATGATACCTCCATAGCCAAGAGGGAGTGTTGGAGTAGTAGCTGCATGGGGCATCACCTCATAGGTCAACCAAGGGAAGAATGAGATTAGAATACAGTGTTCGAAGAATACCTTCCTTGTCGAGAGGAAGTATTGGAAATAGTGCAACTTCAGAAGCTATTCTTATTGTATTTCATCTTGTTATTGTACCTCCTATGGGACAAGATGTCAATGTATTTGATCATGTAAAACACTTGAAAGAATCAATGTAAACCTAGGGGTGAAATCACAAAGAAAATATTTATTAAATGAAATGTTTTGTATTCCCCCAAGAAAAGTCAGTCCAGTGGGTAAACTTCCCCGAAACAGTGGCAATTTGCCGCAAAAGATGGGTAGAACTTCCCCAGTTAGGTCGATACAGTTAGGGAATGTTAGGTCGGCCCAGTCAGGTAAAAAGTCAGCCTTTGATGTGTATAAATAGACAATTCGACATCTCATTTGGTCAAACACTCAAGCAAGTTCTCTCTAGCCAAGAGAGGTTCGCTACTTCAGTTAAGAGACTAATTTTTTGGGGTTCTCCACTATTGGAGAAGTTTCTCCCTTGTTTTCTTGGGTTTGCGCTACTACTATCTGGATGTACATCGTTCTCTATTGGAAGGTCTGAGCTCGGGGGAGACAAACAACTTTGTCTATGGTTGGGAGATAATTGTTCTTGTCATCACAGTTTAAACGAGCTCGACACTCAGTTTGTTTCTGTGCTTTAACACTATTTTAGTGATCCTCGCCTTCGTCTGCTTGTTTATTTTCTGCACGAGGTGGTGTCACAATCAATTTCGTGTAGATAAATATTGCTTATTTGTGGATGGTTCATTTGGGGAACGATCTCCTTTCTGCAGTTTATCCATGTGTTGGTATAGATGCTCTTGTGATAACAAGATGTGTTCCAACGTCATGCTACCTCTCTAGCTAAGATGGATCGTCGATAATGTAGGCACCCCATGGACTGGCTTGAGCTGAGCACATTGTATTGATGCATGATAGACTCTCCGATGGACTGTGCAGAGTTCTTGAGCTAATGCATGAGTGACTCACCCATGGATAGGGCAGAGTCATGGATCTAGTGCATGTTCCCTAATGGAATGGATGAAGTAGATGCACAAAGATTGATTTTTCGACACTTCTCGACTAACTGTGATTGTGTTGGAAGACCTTCCTTATGATATAGAGAGGTTAGAGATAATTGTGATGTACATATGATATCGAGAAGTGTTTCAGTACGATAATGCCGATGATACCTCCATGGCCAAGAGGGAGTGTTGGAGTAGTAGCTGCATGGGGCATTACCTCATAGTTCAACCAAAGGAAGAATACGATTAGAATACATTGTTCGAAGAATACCTTCCTTGTCGAGAGGAAGTGTTGGAAATAGTGCAACTTCAGAAGTTATTCTTATTGTATATCATCTTGTTATTGTACCTCCTATGGGACAATATTTCAATGTATTTGATCATGTAAAACACTTGAAAGAATCAATATAAACCAATGGGTGAAATCACAAAGAAAAGATTTATTAAATGTAATTTTTTGTATTCCCCCAAGACAAGTCGGCCCAGTGGGTAAATTGCCCCAAAATAGTGGGAAATATGCCCCAAGAAATGGGCAAAACTGCCCCAGTCAGGTCGGCGCAGTTATAAAAAATGTTAGGTCGGTCCAGTCAGGTAAAAAGTCACCCTTTTATGTGCATAAATAGAGAGTTCAACCTCTCAGTTGGTCAAACACACAAGCAAGTTCGCTCTAGCCAAGAGAGGTTCGCTACTTCAGTTAAGAGATTGATTTTTTGGGGTTCTCCACTATTGGAGAAATTTCTCCCTTGTTTTCTTGGGTTTGCGCTACTACTATCCGGATGTACATCGTTCTCTATTGGAAGGTATGAGCTCGGTGGAGACAAACAGCTTTTTGTATGGTTGGGAGATGATTGTTCCTGTCATCATGGTTTAAACGAGCTCGACACTCAGTTTGTTTCTGTGCTTTGCCACTCTTTTAGTGATCCTCGCATTCATCTGCTTGTTTATTTTCTGTATGAGGTGGTGTCACAATTAGTTTCGTGTAGAGAAATATTTCTAACATCTATGTACCAGAGATACTAACATTCGCAGGCTAGTATATACAAGTGAGAAGAAGTGATACTGGAGACAATAGAGGATGGAAAGAGGGAAAATGTAGGAGATGTTAAATTTTCAGAATTTACTTCAATATGATCTAGGATCTTAACTGAGAGAACAACATGTACAGCATATCTACAGCATATCAATCATGGAGACAATAATGCAAGCACACAAGAGACACAAAGATTTACTTGGGGAAAACCATAAAGGTGAAAAACCCCAATAACTTCCTCAGAGATAGATAGAGCAATGATACAACCAACCATGAGAGATAGACATAACCTAGCAGCAGATCCTCCTCCTCCATAAGTGCGCCTCTCCTCCTTGAGAGCATGTGTGAGAAGTGAGTGAGAAAATAGAGTGCCTCCTGCACTCTATTTATACTTGACTTGACTTGCCTTTTTACCTAACTCATGTAGGCTCGAACTTAACCACATAATATAATGCTGACTGGGCCGACCCCCAATAGGGTGGTCTAATAACCCTTAGACCCACATGGCCGACCCCCAATAGGGTGGTCTAATAACCCTTTGACCCACATGACTTATACAAGGCCGACCCCAACAAGGTGGTCTAATAACCCATCAAGTATAAGTTACGACACTTACAATATAAATGACGACACTTCCGTATAGAGGAATAATAACATCTCTATAGGAATACAATATACATATATGTGAAATACATTCCGAAGTTACATATACATCAACACTCCCTCTTAACTAGGAAGGTATTTCTCAGCACAGTTCTTCTAGCACAAGTCATCTTCTCTGGATCATCGTCACTAGATAATCGTCATCGAGTCATCATCATCGTCACTACTGCTGCTATCTCAATCAATCTCTAAATCTACTCATCATAGGAAGTTCTACAGAGCCAGTCCTTTTTCATACTGGATGTAGGCCCACCACCTGCAGGTCTTCGTCATCACTAGCCATACTGTGGAATCCTCAGGACTTATTACGTGCGTCACAAAACCTCAAAAGAACATCCCAGGATGTTACGGGTACACAACTCCGACCTGTAGGATCTCCCAGGGCGCTATTACATGTGACCCCACCACAAAACCTCGAAAGAGCATCTCAGGATGTTACGGGTACACAACTCCGACCTGAAATCTCCCAGGGCACAAATTACATGTGGTCCACCACAAAACCTCGCAAGAGCATCTCAGGATGTTACGGGTACACAACTCCAACCTGAAATCTCCCAGGGCGCTATTACATGTGGTCATGGCAAAACCTCGAAAGAGCATCTCAGGATGTTACGGGTACACAACTCCGACCTGAAATCTCCCAGGGCCCAAATTACATGCCATATGGACAAAACCTCGCAAGAGAATCTCAGGATGTTACGGGTACACAACTCCGACCTGAGATCTCCCAGGGCACAAATTACATGTCCTCCCAGAGCAATGTCTCGAAAGAGAATCCCAGGCTGTTACGGGTACACAACTCTGACCTATAGGATCTCCCAGACATGCTCATCTGCACAACCTGATCCACGGCCACAGAGTATCAACCTGATACTCACCATACATCATCCTGATGTACTCATGATCGTCCTGATCATCATCACTGCAACGTCCTGCTACATGTCATCTGGAGCAACATCCTGAAGCTCACCATCCATGATCATCCTGATCATCATCACTGCAACGTCCTGCTGCATGTCATCTGGAGCAACATCCTGAAGCTCACCATCCATGATCATCCTGATCATCATCACTGCAACGTCCTGCTGCATGTCATCTGGAGCAACATCCTGAAGCTCATCATCCATGATCATCCTGATCATCACTGCAACATCCTGCTGCATGATCCACCTAATCATCAATGCATCCACCTGATGCATACCAAGTATCTACCTGATACATATCATCATACATGATCCACCTGATCATACAATGTATCCACCTGATACATATCATCATACATGATCCACCTGATCATACAATGTATCCACCTGATACATATACAGATACATGGTCCAAGCATCCAACATGATGCATATACAAAATACATACACATGATCCAACTGATCATATCCAGCATCCAACATGATGCATCCATACATAAATGATCCACCTGATCATATCTAGCATCCAACATGATGCGTACATACATACATAAAAATGATCCAACTGATCATATCCAGCATCCAACATGATGCGTACATACATACATAAAAATGATCCAATTGATCATATCCAGCATCCAACATGATGCGTACATACATACATAAAAAAATGATCCAACTGATCATATCCAGCAGAAACCATAACATCATCCTGATGCCCATTATCCAGCGCTTACATCCACAACCATGTGAAGGATCCTCCTTCCAACATGCTTGGAATGGCTTCAGCAAATGTGTCCATCACTTCTTTCTCGAAGCATCCTCGATCTGAAGAATGCCAAGCCTCTCTCTAGAGTACTCGAACTTCACCCTGGCTAGTGGCTTCGTCAGCACATCTGCAATCTGCTCGTCCGTCGCAACATACAGGAGCTTCACGGCTCCTCTCTGCACCATATCCCTGATATAGTGATATTTGATCTCTATGTGTTTCGACCTGTCATGAAACATTGGGTTCTCGGACAGCTTCACACAACTCTGGTTATCACAGAAGATGCCAGTAGCCTCCAACAGGAGATCAAATAACTCAGACAGTAGCTTCCGTAGCCATACTGCCTCACAACTAGCTGAACAGGCTGCAACATACTCTGCCTCATCTATACTCTGTGCTACGCAGGACTGCTTCCTGCTAAACCAAGAGATCACACCTGATCCCATACTGAAGCAACACCCAGATGTGCTCTTCCTATCTGCAGCACTGCCAGCCCAATCTGAATCAACATAACCCTGCAGGTTTAAACTTTTGATTCGCCTCATACCTGAGCCCATAATCCACTGTACCCTTCAGGTACCTCAGAACATGCTTTACAGCAACCAGGTGAACACTCCTCGGATTCGTCAGGAACTGGCTCAATGTGTTCACAGCAAAGCAAATCTCTGGTCTCGTGTTCATCAGGTACATCAAGGACCCAATCATCTGACGATACATAAAGACATCAACCAGCTCAGATGAAGCATCACATAGAAGCTTCAGATTCGATGTCATAGGTGTGGCCATGGCCTTGCAATCCATCATCCTGAACCTCTTCAGGATCTCTACTGTATACTTCCCTTGTCCAAGGAAGATTCCATCTGCACTCTGCCACACCTTCATGCCAAAAAACAAATAGTGCATCATCCCCAAGTTCCTCAACTCGAACTCAGCAGCAAGCTTCCGCTGCGTGTCGGCAATCAAAACAGGTCATCCAAATAGTAGTATTGCTGGATTGCCTTCCTCATCCTTGTAGAAAAGGTTGGAATCCACTTCATTCTTGGTAAAGCCCAAGCTGGATAGAAAGCTGTCTATCCTACCATATCAAGTTCTGCACACATATATGACTACACCATGCTGTCTTGAAATCCATCTGGTGCATCTTCTATTTCATCACTTTTGTATTTCTTAATGCTGCCATCTGCAACATGCTTGATCTGATAGTTCCATTTGGAAGTCATAACAAACTTCCCTTCACATCTTGGGACCGCATCCCAAACATCGTTCTTCATGATCGACAGATCATGGCATTTTTCCCGTATCCTGGGAACTTCAATATCTTCAATAGATAATTTGTTGCTGAACAAATGTTGTAGTTCTTCTTTTGTAGGAGATGGCATACGATCTTTCCTACACAACAAGTTAAATTGCATGATTAGAAAACATCTCATAGTTTTCAGAAGAAATTCTTACACATAAAGAAATATGCCATACAGTCATGCAATTATCTTATCCAATGCTTCAATACAACATTTATCCATATTCCGTAACTTTCTAGATGCCTTCCAATCTCTACCAGAACATTGTTAAGAGTGTGCACAACTCCCAACATGTCAGCAAAGAGGTTTCATTCTAGATAAGTAGCAATGGAATGTTGTACAGTGCCATAGGCCACTTACCCATGCATATTAGGAGTATACTGTTCATCAATGCAATTATTCTAATATGCATAATACACAACCTAATTCTAGGAACATCAGTATATACATTATTGAACAGTATTATTTAAGAAATGACAAATATGCAAGAAATTAAAATACTTATCTTTGTTTGTTCGTTGGGTGGACTCCCTCTGAGTCTTTGCTTCCTTACAGGATCTGCTTGAGTCCTAATCTGAAGTAGCTTCTTCTACACCTTTCTATTGTGGAAAGATGGTCAACTCCCTCTGAATATCTGCATCCTTGCAGAAACTACTGAAGTGTGTTCCTTTGCTTTCTTGCAGGAACAACGGGAGTGTGCTCCCTCTTGATCTTTGCTTCCTGGATTACCTATTCTTGAAATCATATTCATCCTTGGTCCCTATGCATGCTTATTAGTATCATGAATGTGTTATCCTTGTGATCTCATATAAAATCATACATTCATTAGTATACTATTGAAACACAATAATCTCAAGCATGTATAGTCATGATCATTTCAAACAGAAATAATAAGCATTAGCATTCAAGGATTCTTATGGTTAGTCAAATCATAAGAAACATAACATGTCTAAACCTGTAATTACTCAAACCTATGACTCTTCAGGTTAGTTGAATCATCAATCAAGATAAGAGATATAAAATGCATAAAACCTGTGATTATTCAAACCTATACCATCATATCATCAATTATGGTAAGAAACATAAAATGCATACAATCATGATTATTCAAACCTGTGACTTCATGAATAATCATTATCAACAACAGTATAAGATCCTAACACAAGGTAGGATTCTATCTTGATATAGGAAAAACATACCTGGATTAGCATGCTAGCTATTTATGTCTAACATACTCACATGATGTCTTCTTGTTCTTCTTCAATGACTTGTGCTAGTAACCTGTATATCTCATAAGTTAACTATTACAAAACCAAGTTATACATACCTCGTAAATGGATCTTATATGAGATCCATGAGAATGGATGAATCTTTATCCTCATGTCATCATGATCATATGTTCTTGAACTGGAACATGATTTGTCTTTCTTGGTGTACCTTTCATGTTAGTAGGCAACATAAACCTCATACAACACCATAATGCATTAGTACAATCATAAGTGTCAACACCCTAACCAATGAATATCTTCTATCATGCATTCATAATTTTGTTAAGGTTATACGACAAATCTAAAATCAAAATTGTACTAACCGTAATAACATGAAGACAAACATACCATAAACTTAATCATGGACAAATATCGAAACATACCTCGATGAGTCATACCTGTCGAGATCGCTTGTATTCTTCTTATGTAAGGCCTTATCCTCATCTCCCTCTGAGACAGGAACTTCTTCACTTATGCAGGTGACCAATCCATCTTCTTCTAGGATTAACCCAATCCACTTGATTTGCAAGAACTAGACCTGGAGCTGGATATGGGTTTGTCAGAGAAACCCCAAAAATTCAAACTTTGAATTTCAAACTTCCGAAAGGATAGAAATATGCGCCTTGATGAGCTGATCAAACTGGTATATTCAGAATTTGAAAACTGCAAAGTTTTACTCCTCAATTTTGCCTTTGAAACTTTCGGATTCACTGGACGTGACCCTGAACTGGGGTTTGATGAAGCCCACTCTTTTGCCACATCAAAAGGTTTGATCCAAATCTCTAAGCTTCTATTTTTCTGAGGAGCTTCCAGCCGTGGTCACAGATTTCAAAAATTCCCATTTTTACAGAAGCCCTAATTTTCCACTTTTCTGATCAACGTCCCGAACTAGGGTCTAATCAAGCCCGGCCTTCTGCCCAACCAAAAATTCTGATCTTGGTCTCTAAATTTCTATTTTGATGAGTAGCATCCAGCCGTGGTCTCCGATTACAAAAATTCCAACTTTCTCCAAAGCCCTAAATTCCGGAAGCCATGAATGAAGGTACCAAAAAATAATTCTGTTTTGAGAGAAATATGTACCTGATTGTTTCTGGTGTAACTCTGAAATTTTTGATCCACAGGGTATGAAAAAGTTTCCTGAGATAGCCTGACCTGTTATCTTTCTATCCTGACAGATCTAACCTCAATTGGATTCTCTGAAAGAGAGTTATGCCAAATGTCGCAACATGACCTGTTTTGGGATAAAACAGGAGAGCGAACTTGTATGGCGTGCCACGTGTCACTGTTTTAACTTCGGCCTCTGAAAAAGTTTCTTGAGATATCTCGGCCTGTTAACTTTCCATCCTGATAGGTCTGACCTCAATTGGACTCCCTGAGAGAGAGTTATGCCAAATGTCGCAACATGACCTGTTTATGGGATAATACAGGAGAGCGCACTTGTACGGAGTTCCACGTGTCACTGGTTCAACTTCGGCTTCTGAAAACGTTTTTTGAGATAGTACAGTCTGTGTACTACCTGTCACTTTTCACGAAATTGAATTTGGAGCTTCCTAGCCCAAGTTATGACCTTTTTCCCAAGGTCACCTGATTTTAACTCAGATCTGGAAGAGGCAGAAACCCTATATTGCACAGATCATAAATCACAAAGTACAACGAATTAGAGGTTTTACTTTGGACACAAGGTACCTGGAGATCTTAGATTCGTCCTGTAACAATTTCAGATCTGAAAATTTCTCCAAAACGGATTTATAGCGAAAGTGCTACGATGACTGGTTTTTGCTATATCAAGCCCTAACATCGTAAGTGCAACAAGTGTCATACATGCCATATCATGCCTTCTTTCAGGCTAGCTCTGATACCATGTTAAATTTTCAGAATTTACTTCAATATGATCTAGGATCTTAACTGAGAGAACAACATGTACAGCATATCTACGGCATATCAATCATGGAGACAATAATGCAAGCACACAAGAGACACAAAGATTTACTTGGGGAAAACCATAAAGGTGAAAAACCCCAATAACTTCCTCAGAGATAGATAGAGCAATGATACAACCAACCATGAGAGATAGACATAACCTAGCAGCAGATCCTCCTCCTCCATAAGTGCGCCTCTCCTCCTTGAGAGCATGTGTGAGAAGTGAGTGAGAAAATAGAGTGCCTCCTGCACTCTATTTATACTTGACTTGACTTGCCTTTTTACCTAACTCATGTAGGCTCGAACTTAACCACATAATATAATGCTGACTGGGCCGACCCCCAATAGGGTGGTCTAATAACCCTTAGACCCACATGGCCGACCCCCAATAGGGTGGTCTAATAACCCTTTGACCCACATGACTTATACAAGGCCAACCCCAACAAGGTGGTCTAATAACCCATCAAGTATAAGTTACGACACTTACAATATAAATGACGACACTTCCGTATAGAGGAATAATAACATGTCTATAGGAATACAATATACATATATGTGAAATACATTCCGAAGTTACATATACATCAACAGGAGATGTTGAGTCATCGATCTCACCACTGCAGTCTATGTGATGCAATGAAAACGGACAACAACTTACAGAGGAGAAAATGAAGAAACTCACCTTGAATAGTGTTGACGATGGTTTCGAGACTTCCTTGACCTTGTTAATGTTTATAGCAGCATAACCAAGATCACTGAAAGAATGGAAAAGCACATAAACAAAATGAATGTGGAACTCGAAAGCAACATCAACACTATTTCAGGTGATTTTCTACATTTTCTCTCGTGTACGGTGTTATTCGTTGTCGTTGCCTCAAATAGACTGCAGCTATGGGATCAATGACTCAACATCTCTGACATTTTTCCTCCTTCCATCCTCTACTTTTCCTCGTATCACCTCATCTCACTTCTCGTCTTCCAAATATTTTCCCCATCATTGCCACCTTCCCCAGATAAAGTGCATGATGAAGTAATCCTCTGCGGTCTAGAATGACCAAGTTGATAAGGTAGATCAGATATCTTCTTTGAAACGATGATATGGTCCCTTTGTGTAACGTACTCCTTTCTGGAGTGTGTCCGATTGTGGGATGGTTATTTTGTGGAATGTACTTATTTGTGGATGGTTCATTTGGGGAATGATCTCCTTTCTAGAATGTATCCCTGTGTTGGAATGGACCCTCTTATGATAACAAGATGTGTTCTGACGTGATTATACACCCCTAGCTAAGAGGGAGCGTTTATGATGTAGGCACCCGATGGACTGGGTTGAGCTGAGCACATTGTATTGATGCATGATAGATTCTTCGATGGCCTATGCATAGTTCTTGAGCTGATGCACGAGTGATTCACCCATGGATTGGGCATAGTCGTGGAGCTAGTGCATGTTCTCCGATGGACTAGATTGAGCAGGATGCACAAAGATTGATTTGTTGACACTTATCTACAAACTGTGATTGTGTTGGAAGACCTTCCTTATGATATAGAGAGGTTAGAGATAACTGTGATGTACATATGATATCGAGATGTGTTTCAGTATGATAATCCTGATGATACCTTCATGGCCAAGAGGGAGTGTTGGAGTAGTAGCTGCATGGGGCATCACCTCATAGGTCGACCAAAGGAAGAATGAGATTAGAATACAGTGTTCGAAGAATACCTTCCTTGTCGAGAGGAAGTGTTGGAAATAGTGCAACTTCAGAAGCTATTTTTATTGTATTTCATCTTGTTATTGTACCTCCTATGGGACAAGATGTCAATGTACTTGATCATGTAAAATAGTTGAAAGAATCAATGTAAACCTAGGGGTGAAATCACAAAGAAAATATTTATTAAATGAAATGTTTTGTATTCCCCCAAGTCAAGTCGGTCAAGTGGGTAACTGCCCCGAAACAGTGGCAATTTGCCCCAAAAGATGGGCAGAACTGCCCCAGTTAGGTCGATACAGTTAGGGAAAGTTAGGTCGGCGTAGTCAGGTAAAAAGTCACCTTTCGATGTGTATAAATAGACAATTCGACATCTCATTTGGTCAAACACTCAAGCTAGTTCGCTCTAGCCAAGAGAGGTTCGCTACTTCAGTTAAGAGACTAATTTTTTGGGGTTCTCCACTATTGGAGAAGTTTCTCCCTTGTTTTCTTGGGTTTGCACTACTACTATCCGGATGTACATCGTTCTCTATTGGAAGGTCTGAGCTCGGGGGAGACAAACAGCTTTTTCTATGGTTGGGAGATGATTGTTCCTGTCATCATGGTTTAAACGAGCCCGACACTCAGTTTGTTTCTGTGCTTTGCCACTCTTTTATTGATCCTCGCATTCGTCTGCTTGTTTATTTTCTTTATGAGATGGTGTCACAATCAGTTTCGTGTAGAGAAATATTTCTAACATCTATGTACCAGAGATACTAACCTTCGCAGGCTAGTATATACAAGTGAGATGAAGTGATACTGGAGAAAATAGAGGATGGAAAGAGGAAAACTGTAGGATATGTTGGGTCATCGATCTCACCACTACAGTCTATGTGATGCAACGTAAACGGACAACACCTTACATAGGAGAAAATGAAGAAACTCACCTTGAATAGTGTTGACGATGGTTTCGAGACTTCCTTGACCTTGTTAATGTTTATAGCAGCATAACCAGGATCACTGAAAGAATGGAAAATCACATAAACAAAATTATTGTGGAACTCGAAAGCAACATCAACACTATTTCAGGTGATTTTCTACATTTTCTCTCATGTACGGTGTTATTCGTTGTCGTTGCCTCAAATAGACTGCAGCTATGGGATCAATGACTCAACATCTCTGACATTTTTCCTCCTTCCATCCTCTACTTTTCCTTGTATCACCTCATCTCACTTCTCTCCTTCCAAATATTTTCCCCATCATTGCCACCTTCCGCAGATAAAGTGCATGACGAAGTAATCCTCTGCGGTCTAGAATGACCAAGTTGATCAGGTAGATCATCTATCTTCTTTAAAACGATGATATGGTCCCTTTGTGGAACGTACTCCTTTCTGGAGTGTGTCCGATTTTGGGATGGTTCTTTTGTGGAACGTGCTTATTTGTGGATGGTTCATTTGGGGAACGATATCCTTTCTGGAGTGTATCCCTGTGTTGGAATGGACCCTCTTATGATAACAAGATGGGTTCTGACGTGATGATACCTCCCTAGCTAAGAGGGAGCATTGATGATGTAGGCACCGGATGGACTGCGCTGAGCTGAGCACATTGTATTGATGCATGATAGATTCTCCGATGGACTATGCAGAGTTCTTGAGCTGATGCACGAGTGATTCACCAATGGATAGGGCATAGTAGTGGAGCTAGTGCATGTTCTCCGATGGAATGGATTGAGCAGGATGCACGAAGATTGATTTGTTGACACTTCTCGACTAACTGTGATTGTGTTGGAAGACCTTCCTTATGATATAGAGAGGTTAGAAATAACAGTGATGTACATATGAAATTGAGATGTGTTTCAGTATGATAATCCTGATGATACCTCCATGGCCAAGAGGGAGTGTTGGAGTAGTAGCTGCATGGGGCATCACCTCATAGGTCGACCAAAGGAAGAATAAGATTAGAATACAGTGTTCGAAGAATACCTTCCTTGTCGAGAGGGAGTGTTGGAAATAGTGCAACTTCAGAAGCTATTCTTATTGTATTTCATGTTGTTATTGTACCTCATATGGGACAAGATGTCAATGTATTTGATCATGTAAAACACTTGAAAGAATCAATGTAAACCTAGGGGTGAAATCACAAAGAAAATATTTATTAAATGAAATGTTTTCTATTCCCCCAAGACAAGTCGGTCCAGTGGGTAAATTGCCCCGAAACAGTGGCAATTTTCCCCAAAAGATGGGCAGAACTGCCCCATTTAGGTCGATACAGTTAGGGAAAGTTAGATCGGCCCAGTCAGGTAAAAAGTCAACCTTTGATGTGTATAAATAGACAATTCGACATCTCATTTGGTCAAACACTCAAGCAAGTTCGCTCTAGCCAAGAGAGGTTCGCTACTTCAGTTAAGAGACTAATTTTTTGGGGTTCTCCACTAGTGGAGAAGTTTCTCCCTTGTTTTCTTGGGTTTGCACTACTACTATCCGGATGTACATCGTTCTCTATTGGAAGGTCTGAGCTCGGGGGAGACAAACAGCTTTGTCTATGGTTGGGAGATGATTGTTCATGTCATCATGGTTTAAACGAGCTCGACACTCAGTTTGTTTCTATGCTTTGCCACTCTTTTAGTGATCCTCGCATTCGTCTGCTTGTTTATTTTCTGTATGAGGTGGTGTCACAATCAGTTTCGTGTAGAGAAATATTTCTAACATCTATGTACCAGAGATACTAACCTTCGCAGGCTTGTATATACAAGTGAGATGAAGTGATACTGGAGACAATAGAGGATGGAAAGAGAAAAAATGTAGGAGATGTTGAGTCATCGATCTCACCACTGCAGTCTATGTGATGCAACGAAAACGGACAACACCTTACAGAGGAGAAAATGAAGAAACTCACCTTGAATAGTGTTGACGATGGTTTCGAGACTTCCTTAACCTTGTTAATGTTTATAGCAGCATAACCAGGATCACTGAAAGAATGGAAAAGCACATAAGCAAAATGACTAAGCCGCTAGATTCATATGTTATTGATGATGCCCCCGTTATTTTGCATAGTTTGGATCCTAGGAAAGAAGATCATCCGCCATTTTACATATCTCTGCTAGTGAACAATCTGCTTTTACACAATTGCATGTTGGATTTGGGTGCTTCTTCTAATTTTATGACCAAGAAGGTTATGGATCAACTTGGTTCAAAGATAACCAGGCCTTATCATAATGTATATTCCATGGACTCAAGAGAGGTTAACACCATTGGCATAATCCTGAATTTACCTATAAAATTGGCCAAGTAACCCAACATCCATCTGACCATGGATGTGCTAGTGATTGATGTTCCAGATAATTGTGGTATGCTTCTTTCAAGAATTGGGTTGCATCTTTGGGAGGAGACATAAGGATGGATTGGACCTATGCCACCATTCCTACATCAGAGAACACGTTGGTTAAGTTATATAATGAAAGAACTAGTAAGTTTCATGTTGAAAATCCTGAAAGGCCTGCAAATGAATTTGTTTATGAGTCAGACAACTTTGGAAACGATGCAATTTTATCAAACTTCATAGTGCCGTTCAAAGAGGCAACCAAAGATGAAAAAATAAGTGAAGTGTGGCTGATGAGTTTTGATGGAGCATATTCTAGAGCTCAGAAAGGAGCTGGTATTGTCATAACTTCACCATCTAAGAAAAACATTAAATTTGATTTTAGACTTGAGTTTGATGCTTCGAATAGTGTGGCATAGTACGAGGGACTTTTGTAAGGGTTAAAATTTTCCAATGACACAGGGATCAAAATCTTATCTATAAAAGGAGATTCTGACTTAGTTGTTTCCTAGGTTAAAAACATCTTTGCGTGAAAAAGTGAAAGATTAAAAAAGTATAGGAATGCTGTATGGGACACCATGGAATGGTTTGACGCATTAAACAGTCATCGAATGCAACACTAATAGCCAGGCATGCATGGATGTTGACAAATTTTATTGTAGCAATGATGGTCGGAGGCTTGAGAATCGGAGGCTTGAGAATCAGTTACAGATATTATGCAAAATTACGTGGCTTGGATGTCTTGTAAGTAATTTTTGGTTGGACCAGCCATGTTTTGTAACATCATATTCAATTATATGAATATTAGTGCTTTTTGCATACACCATTGAATGGAGAAGCCATTGTTTTTGTGGCAATGTGCCATTCATAATTTTTTTTTTCTGTGACAGTCGGTTCATCTAGGTATGGCTATACAACATATTTGGTGCTACTGTCAGGGTTTCCACAGCATGTGTGGCGTTCCTTTCCCCAAGCGTTATACTATTGGAGAAGTCTTATAGAGGACGGGGAGCATTAGCTTCAGCAGTGACAATTCCAAATCTATGGAGAATATGACAATATTGTAAACCTCCCTTTTACTGATGAAGGTCGGGAAATTCCAAATCTTTGGACAGTATTGGAAACTTTCATTTTACTGATGAAGGTCGGGAAATTCCAAAGCTTTGGACAATATTGGAAACCTGCCTTTTACTGATGAAGGTCAAGAAATTCCAAAGCTTTGGACAGTATTGGAAACCTACCTTTTTCTGCATTCTGCTTCTTACCATGAGGAGGAAGGTTCACCATTGCAAATATTGATTAATACGACCTCAGCGTAGCGGGAAGCCAGAATGCTGTGAACACCAACCTGGATCCCAATCATCCTCCTAACCATGGAAAAACCCTCAGTTGAGAACCAATAAGCCTTGCACTCTTTGTGGTGTTTACAAACTTTACATGCACCATTGCCCGCTCATCCTTGAGCCTCTACATTTTAAAAAGTTAGTAGACTAGGACAAAGTAAATGTTTCAAGTAGGAGTTACTTTTCTATCATGAAGGAGAGACCTATTTCATTAAGTGAGACTCATGCTCATTCTCTCTTTCCCTCGATGGAAGTCATTCTTTCCTTATACAGCCTATGTTTCAATGTTTCTTATGTTGTGTATTATCACTAGAGTTGAACCTAGACTACTGGGTTTCAAGCCTAGAGAAATCTTAACAGTAAATAAAGGATAACTGGAAAATAAATTTATAGAATTTGGTGGTAGGTAAGCAATTACTACAGAAATTAGGCTAGGTTTAAATATTGAACAGCAGGAAATGTATCACTACCATGGAGATTAATAAGACAAAGCTACGAGCATAACTATATGAAAGAAATGAACCAGGTTTTGCATCAAGCATCTAAAGATAATTGCATATTAATCATAAGAATCTTGGCATAGATTCATAAGACCACACATAGGACAAAATCATGACAACATGTAATTCATTTATTAAAGCAAAACAGGCTCATATGATCACAATCATTTCAAAGCAACTATTTCATATTAACACAAAGCAAAATATATACATGCTTGCCATTCGTGTTCAAAGTCTAACTTCCATAATATATTCCAACCACTTCTTCCTTCTCAGAGGAAGAAACCCTTCTCAAATGTTACAATCATGCCTCATATAGGTATTGAGGTCGAAATCCTCCCTATGAGGTCGAATTTCTAAAGATAGCATAAATTACATTAAATTTTGGAGTTTTCTGCCATGAAAAATGGACAAGACTGCCATGAAAAATAGGGCTACAATTATGATTTCATATCTCCTCAATCATGACAGTTGTGTACAATCCAGGAGAGGTTTTTGTAAATCAGTTTTTTATGAGAAAAAACCTCTCTCAATTCCTTGATATTTGTTTCCATTTGCCTGAGATCTGCATTCTAAAAACATGTGTCAAAATAGGAAAATTCTGAAATCTGAAAAATAGGACTCAATGATGGATTCGATTCTCCCAATCTGTGACACATGTAGGAAAAATGAAATATGTTATTATAGATGAAGATATTACTAAGATAAACCTCTTTTAGTTTGTCAAAATTCCCCTCCATCTATTCATAATCAACTCTGCAAAAATATGACTCAAACTGGATTTTGCGCAGTCAGAAAAATAGGCTGAAATGACGAGAGTGGATCTTCTGATCCTTGACACCTGTGTAGAAAGTGAGATAGGTTTTTGTTCTTTGACATGTTAGGAACAAATAACTCCTCCTTTTTTTTTAAAATTATTTTCCAGCCGTTCATAATCGTCATTTGAAAATGATGAGTAAACAACACCATTGCTACTTAATCTCGGGCACTTGAATTTTGTTTTATTTATTTGTGCAGTGAAAATATCCCATATGCATCTTGATGAGATCCATGCTCTAAATACTAATTCTTTGGACAGAGAGCATAATCAATTAGTGTTTTGGAAACAAAATACTGATTCCTATCTAGTAACCTCCTGCAAGCAGAAATTCCACTGCATCTTTCATGGATAACCTTTTACCTCTGTAACTATTAGCTGAAACCTACCAACTATCTTCATTTCGCTTGTGTAAAAATCTAAACTGGAAGCATCATTTCCTTTCACATCTTTTCACATGCTACTGGTATATAGCTGTAAATCATATATGAAATTAAAATTGCTAATGTTCCAAGCATGATAACATTTAATCATGGTAACATTTGTATTATTTTCATCAAGAAATACAAGCTTTTGAAAATCAAATGAACAATGAGCCTTATTTCAGTTTTAATAAATAACATATTTAATCAAAAACCCACTAAGGTAAAATTTGGGATAAAGAAAATGAGAAATCAAAGGGAATCTAGGGTAAAAATAGGAGTGGTAACTATGTAAAGTCGAAAATTCTAGAATACAACCCTAGAGATAACACCGTGGATGACAAGTTCCCCACTTCCTTTGTTCTTGTGGTCTTGGCCAATATAAATTCAATTTTGTATCCTCCCAAACCTCTCGCATTCTTTTCCATCTTATGCCTAGAAATCCCATTGACCAGACCTCTCCACCCAACCTGATAAGTGGTGTAAGTATCATAAGGGCGAGACCCAAAATATGAAAGATTGCCATGCACTTTGAACAAAGGATGGCCTTAGTAGTCTATCCTCCCTCCAATCCTACACCCTCCTTCATTGCCTCCTAACCAGAGTCCTCCATGTTGGACACAATGGCACATTGAGAGGGGGGGGGGGTGAATCAGTGTGCTAGCAACTCCATAATTTTTCACTTCTCAATAATGTTAAGCATAGTTAATCATTTACATTAAATTACCAAGTTCATCATCATTCATCAACTAATCAACACATGCCATATTAATACATAAGCATGTCATCAACATAGATCATAACAAGAGACACATCAAAAGACAAGTGTAGTAAAATTTATTTATAATTTTATATGATGTACAATGGAAGACTTCAATCTTCACGATTACATCAGCACCAACTAACTAAAGAATACCAACTCCTATTCCAAGACCCAACTTGGTTTTCGTAGCTCCAACTAAGAATATGTGAGGTATCCAAACCTCAAATGCAAGACTCAGGTTGCCATAGGAAACAATCTGTCATACAACCAACTACCAATAAACATGTCACTGTCATCAGTCATCACCCTGTTACTGCTATCATCAATTGTTGTTACACACATGTCACTCTAATATCACTATTAGTCTTCTATCTTTTTCCTTGTCATCAATCCTCTACTGTCATTGTCATCATGGCTATCACAGTGATGTCATGTCAACTATCACATCAAGTTTCCATTATCAAGTTTGTCTTTATCATGTCAAAGTCTTTGAATTTTCACACCTTTCAAGGATGATAGGTAGGATGTTGATCAATATTTGATCCTTGACTTCCTTAGTGTTTTGGACCTCTGTACAAATTCTTGCTTATGATCACCAATCCTTCAATGAACAACAATTGTATGTTTTTAATAAACTTCTTATATATATTCCTTCTTATTGCTTGTCTCCAAGCTTCAAAAAATGCCTTGATGTCCTTCAGAATGACTTCAATGCTCCACTGTTTTGGGTATTGGCTTTCGCTCTTCTTGACCACCGAAAATCAGACTTGAATCATTGCTTGGAATCCTTCCAAATAGGGTGTGAGGACTACTTACTGTTTCACTTACTCATTTATATGCTTGGAAACCTCTTTGGATGCTTTCTTCTGTGCAACACTTGATGAACATGTCTTCATCTGATCTCAGATAGCTTCAGAACACCATTTTGGATGCATGTATCAGACTTGTATCTTGTAGAAACCACCTTTGGACTTGATCATGCTTCAGAGCTTAATGTTGGACTCAAATTGTGGTTCTCCAATATGTCTTTAGATGCTCTAGAAAATTTTGATTCCAAGTCAGATATTATAACACTTGTTTCAAAACTTCACTGCAGCTCCTCTACAGTCTTTCTCGTGCACGAATTTCAGACATAGTATACAACACAATTTTCAGACTTTCATGAAATGCTTATACCCAAGATCAGAGATCTGAATTTCAAAGAGAGTTCTTCACATTTGTGGATGCTGCTTCCGCGTCTGTCTTATCCCAAAATGAATCTTGATAATACTTCACACCTGCGGCTACCTCAGTGCACTGTATACCCGAAATTCAGAGATCTTTTCTTCAATTCAAAGTACACCCACAAATGAGGTTGTGGCCCTCTTATTTATAAGAATATTTGTCATGTTTTTGGGACGAACTTGTAAGTCGAGTCTTCAATCCTTCGATGTGGAAGAGTAGATATATGGAAATATGAATACACATGAAACCAAATGCTTCATCCAATCTATTCAGATACTTGGTTTTCTCCACAGCTGATGTTGGTTCGGGATCCTTCTCCATTGTCACCTTGTACAGTGATTTGTTGTGCAATACCATCTCCATATCAACCCTCCAATCAAGGTAATTGAAGGGTGTCAGGATCCTGGAAGAGAGAGGAGATTTCAAATTGTCCATTACAATTGTTGGAGCGAATACAAGGTGAAACTGCTGCTACTGCAGGAAAAGACCGCTGCAACTGTAGAAAACTGTTGTAACTGTTGCAACTGCAGAAAAATGTTGTAACTGCTGCTGCACTCAAAAAATTTGAATCACTTGCAAAAAAATATCAATAATGGAGGTAGAATACTACTGAGCACTGCTTTAGGATATTAGGCAATTTTATCCGGATCCTTCACACCTCTCTAGACCTCATTGGATTTATCCAATGAATTCAATGCAATGGCACCAGGATTTGTTGTGGAAATCCAGAGGCTTCTAGTACACTACCGAAAGCAGTTGATCAACCTATTCTCTCTATGGCTCTGATACCATGTGAAATTCTATGTAACAATAGATCTAATAGATGAGGATACCTCATAAAGAAAGAATGAGCAGAAAGTTTGAATATGAGTGAAAACTGCAGTAAAAAAGAGCAGAAGAATAATTATGTAGCGGAACTCAGATAGGAGCAGAATAATGTTGGCATGTTCCAATAATCAATATAATGAACAATGATGTTACAATGAAGAGAATTCGAATAACACAGGATAATTTGAACCTCAGTTAGTCTAGCATAGGGATTATCACCACTGGATTGATCCGAAAGACTCAAACTCAACTGAAATGAACCTAAACTCAGCTAACTAAAGACATAATCAATTAGCTGACTAAGGAGGGCGCAATAGTGATTTTTTCATGCATTCCATTCAGAAAAGGGTGCATGAGGCCATAATAAGTGGCATCCATAGCTCTAACCCCCCACAAGAGTTAGCTAACTCAGGTGGACTGCACTGGAACACTCAGGTAGGTTCCTACAAAATAGGGAACTAACTGAAGTGGTCCTAAAATGATGTAGGTAGGGCTTAGAAGGTGGTAGATGTATCCTGGACGACATCTGCACACCACTAGGGGGAAAATGACATCAACAACAACTAGGAAAAATAAATAATGCTAGGTAGGATAAGGATGGAGTATTGAAATATCCTAACAACACCCACAGACGAACAACGAATAATGCCACTGCAAAGTGAACACAAAAATTTAATTGCATTTTAACTTGCGTGGTAAAATATATAAATAAAGAATAAAAAGAACATTTTTTTGACACTATATGTACCCTTAGAAGGTTGAGATTGTCATGTGATTTCAAACCCAACAAATGTTCGTCTACAGTGAAGCAGTGCCGTAGAGTACACCCATATAAAGAAGGCACCTTCACATCCAATATAACTTTGCTATAGAAATATCATCTTTCTTCAAAATCCACGGGACATCTCCTTTTTAAAAAAGGATGGTCCAACCTCTGCTCTATTTTCTTGTCTTGGCCAATGCTTCTTTTTAGTAATTGAAGAAATAAGACCTCTCCTATGTGGTTCAAGAGAAATATATACACATGATAAGGAATATATAGACTTATGTTTATGTCCATATTGTATAAAGAACTATTTAGATGTAGTATGATAGTCATTATTGAGAAATGATAGTGATGTATTGATCTTGTGTAAAGAAAAAAAAATCGACACCTAGAGATGAGGTAACCATAGGTAATGTTACTGGTTTTCCAAAATTGTTAAAATATCTTAAACTTGAGGTTATGTATATAGTGGATACTTTTAAAAATCTATAGGCATTATTAAATGCATATCCTTGCCTAGAATTCGATAGATTATCAAGAGGGTCAAACAAACACAGAATTAAGAAAACGAGATATCGATGCGACCATTGTGATGAGCTGAACTCAATGACACTAATTTTGCATCATGACAAGACTGATAACGAAAATGAAAAAAACTACAAACTAGACGTTACCACGATGGCGTAAAATGGAGAAATTATAACTTGGAACACCCGTCGAAAGGGTCAAATAAAACATGTTTTGTAAAACAAAGTATGGAGAACATCAACATGATGAGTTGATTGCAATGATACTAACCATCTGACATGGTGAATTCTAAACAAGAATACAGATGGTGTTCAAGATGGGACTCAACGAGACTAAGACAACACGCATAATGTGACTTGGGAAGTCTACTGAAGTGGTCATATGACAATGGAAATGATAAAATGAGGTAACAATGTGATGATCTCCTTGAGCGGGACATGATGTCACCAACGAGATGACTAGGTGGTTAAATTTAATATGTTCGTCTAAAAAGTTGAAAATCAACTTATTAAAAAATTATGGGTTTGAAAGTAGTCTTATGGGAATAATGAGCGACTTATGCATTGATTTTTGGCCATGTGATAGTTGCTCTTGAGTTGATAATTCATGATTGTAACTTACCAATCTATATTATACTGAACATTGTATGATGTTTATCTTCTTGTCTTGGAGGAAATGATAGCTTAATAAATTTGAATTCTTACTTGGATTTTGTTGTGCTAAAGGTCGTTTGGGTAAGAAGTGTTGGAAATCTAAGTTGGTGTTGACAATTATTGAAAGTATTACTAGATTTACATTACATGAAATTACCGTTGGATTATTGAGAATCTGTTGGAACTTTGTTGGATGAAACATAAACGATAGAAAAGCTAGTGTTAATGGCTAAGGATATTTGGTGAAAATAGAAGAGAATGGCATGAAAATTAATTATGAAAAAAAAGTGAAAGTGTCTATGAATGTACGATAAAAATTAACTTCGGGATGAAGTTTTTAATAAGAGGGGGTGTATGTAATGCCCTCCTTTGACATAGTTGATTGAATAGACTTTGAGGGCACTTGTATTGAAGTGACCCGGTTAAATAAACTTGAAAAAAATGTGTTATGCTTTATTATTTGAATAAGAATTGATAATTGACAAGCAAATGATGATTATACTCTATTGATTGAGAAATGTGAATTAAAGATATGTTATCAATAAATGAAAGAAATTACGCTTTTATTTCCGTAGATGTGAATAAATGCCACTTGTTTAACTAGAATTGAATAAAGATGAATACTGAATGATGATATACTTTATATGGTGTAGCGTTGCTAATGTGTGTAGTGGCAGGTAAAATGAATTACCAATTGACTCTCAAATGGAATAAAAGGGGGTCGTAAAGAACGAGAAACATACATAGGGGTATGACGATAGACCGTCGGCTCTGAAATAGCATTCCATGCACGAGTCATAATCCCTATCATCTCACTCGGGTAGCATGTGCCGTCGGTTGAGGCCATCACAATTTGGTTGCATACGATGTGTTGAGGGGAAAAAAATAAGGAAGATCTTATTCCGCAATCACCATTAGTCTCCATAGAAATGTACTCAGATGATTGCGATAATGATTCCTAATCGCTACATCAGACCCCCACACGAGGACAAGGACACAAAAGTTGTCAGAAGGACCTGTTATCACCTAAACTGTAGTTACCCCTGTGGATGTATCCATTAGTGGATGGCAATAGGGAAAGGCAACTCAAAAGGTGCAACCACGATCACCTCGACCTCCAATAGATGGTTGTCACGCCAGTTGAGGCAACCTTCGCTTTATGTTATCTAGCCCAAACAACAAAGGGGGAGACCCGATCTACTCCCGACAGGAGAGATCAAAACCAAGACACCAAATAAAGTTAATTCTAAGTGAAGTAAGGTGTATGGTTTATCCTAGACCTTAGGATGAAGTCACAAGACAAGTGAGGGGTTCAATGAGTATAGCTTTGGTTGATGTGAGAGTGACTTATGATTTGTGAAATAGGATCCAGGATTAAAGTACTAGTTCAATGTGAGAAAATCCACTGCCTTGGGAACCGTGTCCAATGCAGGGTAGTTTATGGGTTGAATTGGGGCTAGCTAGTACAAGTGACAAGTTTGATCATGATACATGATGACATCAAAGGGTTTAGTTCACCACACAAAGGTCAAACCACAAGTTAATCCAACAATCTAGGAAAGTTGAATTGACTTGGAGAGAAACAAGTGCCTTGGGAATTGGGATAATGGAGTCAAAGTAAGGTTAACTTGTGGCTAAGGACTCCTATTGCATGAGACAACTGGTCAATTGAAGTCTTGATGGATGAATAGGTCTAGATCTAGAGATTTGATGTTTGACCTAAGTGGACCACAATCCCTTAAAACAAGGAATGCTATCCCCAAGGCAAGATTTGACAAGGTGACCTACTAGACCTAGGTTTTGAATTATGCCCGTTCCAAATCCACAAAGATCTCATGTACCCATGTCCTAGAAGTGGACCAACTCAGTTCTCCAAGGTGGTGCGACTTTACCCAAGGAGGCTAAAAAGTGGGATAAATGACTCAAGACAAGTCCAATGGCATCCAAACTTTAGATCCAAGTAGTTTAAGCAAGTGAGAGTGTGGATCTATAATTTCATGGCAATCCAATGGCTAGATCTTACTAGATCTGAGTTTAAAGATACCAAGTGGTCCAAAATGGGGATTAAATCCCCTAAAATGTGGAATAGGGCCCACAAGGTAGAAATCAGAAAAAGTGACAATCTGGGGGTAGGTTATTGGATGTGTATATCATGAAACAAGCAGGATCTCAACTACCCACATACTAGATCTAGGTCAACCCACCAAACTAGGAAGTGCGCCCTTGCTTGGAGAGGCTAAATGCCTTGGGAAGAGGGTCAAATGGAGGCCAATCCTCACCAAAATATAGATCCGGGATGCCGTGGATACTATAGAGGTGGGTTTTAAATATCTTACCCAAGAAGCCACTAGATCTTAGTAGATCTGAAAAAATGTAAAAATGTGGGTTTGAAGAAATAAGGGTTTTATCAATTTATGAGTTATGTCAATGGATTGGATCAAGATAAGAGAAACAAACCTGTGGATCTTACCTGGGTAACCTTGTAGATGCCTTGATGATGATGATCTATGCAAACCCGATCAATTTGGAAGCTTTGAGGTAGTTTTCTATGCAATCGATTTAGTCCAAGAAGCCAATGCGCCCTCCCTCCTGCACAACAAACGTCAACATATCATATTTGATGTATCCAAGAGATAAGACTAATGCCACAAGAGAAGTAACAGAAAGATAGCATAGATCACAATGATACTAATGATAACCCCCTGATACAAGCAAATGCCAAGAAATTCGATTTGAAGAAGCCTTGCAAAATCGCCCTCCTGTAGACAAGACAATGATTTCCAAAATAGATAGATCTTACCACAAATTCCAAATGCTAGGTTGCAATAGACTTTCCAATCACCATCTAAGAACACCAGATGCAAAGGAGACCACAAGAATTTCCACAAGAAAGTTTTTCTATACTAATAATCCAAGAGCCAAAGACCCCTTACAATGAGAAGCTCTCTCCTTTAAATAGGAAGGAGAGGCATCAAAATCCTAACCACTTTTTGAATGAGTGGCTAATATTAAAAGATAAAAATGTCTAATCAATTGTTGAGATGAGCTCAACAATAAAATACATGGATCACTAATAAAATATAACATAAGTGGACAAAATCGCCCTAGAAGAGGGGAATCCCACTAAATCATGATGACAAAATATAATAGGAAGCTTATGGTGGGTCCAAGGGGTAATTTTAGCCACCCTTGGTCAATCCCCATAGCACAATAATAATAAAATAGTCATCAATATACCAAATCGTGCCTCTATGGTCAAATCGTAGGCCTCAAAAGACCTCAGAAATCATCAAAAAGTGCCATAAATGATGGATGCGGGTCCCGATGAAGCTGAAACTGCTGGAGGAGGTGCGGAAGACATCAATCCATCATCACTGATCATCCCATGCCAAGAAATTTCCTCAGTAGCCCAAATCGAATTCTTCAATAGCCATTTCTACCAATCCTGAAATGCCTCGGGAAGCGTGAAACTGCACCAAACTGCCTCCTGGAGTGCCTGCGCTGTCAAGGTGAGGGAACCAGTGTGTCCGGGAGGGGGGTAATATGGTAAAAAAAAGTGGCTGGACCACCCCCTCCAAGCACAACGCCCTAGGTCAACCGGATAAAAACCACATCTGTTCTGACAGTGTCTCCGACAGACCAAAACTACACTGGGATAGCCTACTGAGGCTCAATCATCACTGTAAGTGCCCGGAACTGAAAACAGACTGTCTCATTGGACTCAGAAGGTCCAAATCCATCAAATATGTGTACTCATACACCATATGAGTCTCTGCATGATCAAAATATATATCCAATATACCGGAATAGGTAAAATAATAATAATCTGTAAATGATCAAATAATGCTGTAAACCATGAATCATCATCATAACCCTGTAGATGCTGCATAGAATCATCATGTACATGTATATAGACCATATATCATCAATCCATATCATCACAAGGTCCAACCATCTCATGTCCTATGGTTGACCTTCGTCAAACTAGGTTTGACCAAGTCAACATGACCAAATATAACTCAGACCATCATCGGAAGCTGCTGCAAAGTGTCAAAGGTTAATGCATTCTCTACAACTTATTAAAATAACAATTATAACACAAAGTAATCATTACTGACGATCTAAATCCAAATATATAATGACATTAATTATTATTATTACTCAGACTAGACTTTCAAGATCATACTCACTTCATAGCTGTGATCAATTTGCTAGTGAAGGGCGAGGGTTAAAAGAACTAGCTAGGCTAAGGGATGATTTGACTGACTTAACTTTGTGACACTTTGGCAAAGGGAAAGGGAATACACACCATAGTATATACTGAATGAGCAACAACACAGGGAATGGCGGTGTCTCACAAATGGATGAGTTGTTGAAAGAGGGTTTATTCACCTTTAACAGATGCGCACAATCCATAATACAAATAAGGCCAACAATTGTTTTGATATAGCATTTAATTTCCATTGCTTTTTGGGCCTGGAGTTTCCATAGCCTTGATCTACGTGTGTTTAAAAACGCATTGCATAGATTTACATTTATTTTAGGCTTTCTGTTGCAGGTGTGTTTTTAAGGCACTTGTTTACCTAAGCACTTCTAGTTGTGTTACAGACAGCTTGTTTACCTAGGTATTTACATTTCCAAAAGAATAACATTTTATTTTCATGGCCATTTTCATTTGGCATGCCTTTCATTCATGTGTGTTTAGAAACACATTGCATGAATGAGCTTTTCATACAAGATATAACATTTCATTTTTTCCAGACTTTGTATTCATGGCAGCACTAAAAGTTTCAGGTTTAGCCAACACAACTTTAGTGACTAGGGGGAATTCACAAGGAACTCCAACTCACCATAGGTAAGTTTTGTCACCAACTCAGAGCCGAGACACAATAAACAAGGAAGCTCATCCAATACAGAGGCTACGGTGGGGAAAAGATCCTCCATGTCACTAGTCAAGTAGCAAGTCAGGGTGATAAACTAAAAGGTAGGCAATGGATGGATGAAGACAATGAATAATGGAGCCAAGACTAGCAAGCCAAGGTATGGTGGAATGATCACCTCTATTCTCCCCAAGGAGGGTAAAACCAATGATTATGAATAGTGAACTTCTAAGTCTGAGTAGGGACAATATAATATATATAATAAGATCAACCAGGTCCATATATCTATATGATCGCCAGATCATGACACTAGGTGCTAAGACATGCTATAAGAATAAATATAAAAGCAATATAACCATAACACAATGATATACCTGCTGATTCATATACCTGAATGCTCATCACCTGTACCATCATCTGTCCTCTGAAACTGCTGTTGTAACTCTGGGCACTACTGACTGCTCTGTACCAATGGTATAATGGATACATCGGTCATCTCTCTGAGTGTCCTGAGACTTAGTCATGGCATGGGGAATACAAATGTTGTCCAAAATCTGATAGTGATCCAATATAGATGCTCATCTCAGCATCTCAAATGTAAGGGAACTGGCTGAATAGTGTACTGGCATCAGAAAAATAATGTATGGTGGCCCGGCTACTATATATGTGATAACAGGACCCATAGATGTGGTACCTAGACAACGACAAGAAATGGAACTACTTGCGTACTTGCACTAAACATTTAAACATATATATATATTTTTTGTAAGCTAGAGAAAATATTTATATTTCCTTCACAAAAATAAACAGTGACAGAGTAGTATCGGGCCCTCTCTTAACCGAGAAAACAAACCCCAAAACAAAGTTGAAAACAGAGTTGAGAGAAGTCATCCTAATGAGGAAACCAGACTTTACAGAGAAAGAGTTTAACTGATCGACTAACAAGCAAAAGTGCTCTGAAACAACATAATGAAAAAGTCTAAACAAAAATAGAAAAGGAGACCAACATATAGAGCTAATTACTGTTATAACCCTTATGTCCAATGTGGGTAGGCTGGGTAGTAGGCTCTTTAGCGAGAGTAATCCTGAAATGATGATCTAGATGCTACTGATTGAAGAGAATTTGCTTCAGGAAATTAACCATTTCATCCTGCTGGAGAAGAATTTCAGCTTGGGCTTAGCCCCTGTTTGCAAGTGCCTTGCCAAGCACATTTTTTTGGGACCAATGGTAGTCGATATTTTTCTGATACAGGGTGGCCCTACACCTGGTAGTCCTCGGGTCTGGAACCAGGGCTTCAAATTTGCTTCAAATTTCCACATCTGTGAGACACCCACGGGAAACCATGGCATCATCCTCTGCATCCTGGATTTCTGCCTGCGCCTTCTGCGGGATTTATTTTTTGAATCTACGAGCTTTCCCAATGACCCCGCACATGACGCGCATCGACAGATCGGAGGAGGGTCTAGCTTGCTACACCGAGGGACGAGTGTAATCTCTTTTGGTGGGCGGCATGTTCGCTTCTAATGCAAACGGACCAAAGAGATGAGGGAGTCGAGCACTGGAGAGCCGAGCACTAGAGAGTTGAGAGAAGCACCAGAGAGCCGAGAGAGTTGAGTACCAAGGAGTTGAGTGCCAAAGAGCCGAACACCAGAGAGCCAAAAACCATAGAGCCAAGTGCCTGTGGATCCTTTATGCTAAATTTCTAGGAGACGAGCGTCTATAGAGAAATTGCGTCGCAATACAATGTGCTAGTGAACCAAAGCTTCATAACTAATGTTTCCTGCTATTGTTATGAGGGTGAAAGTACAACCCCTTTTCCATTTTCGTGGGAGTAATCATAGCCAGAACACTGAGCTAGACAGGAGCAACCAGACAGGATGGAGCCACGTAGGAGAGGTTGAGCAACTGGTGGGAGAATGAGAGCTGGACGAGGCGCCTGCCGAGGAAATTAAGAGGCAGCATGGGACACGTGGGTGGGATGGGACGACACATGCCCAACCTCTTGGTCAGAGTAGGTGGGCATGTGGCTGGACATGTTGGTGGGCACGTGGCTTGGCCTGTGGCTGGTCACGTCCTTCTGCACCCGCAGTGGGGTCATTTAAACATATAGTTGAATTATGCATATGTTAATGTTAAATTTGAGAATAATTAAATGAAAAACTATTTTAATTTGAGCAAATATTAAGGGGGGTTATTTTTAGGTAGACTTCATGTGCACCCACTGAATTAGGAAGACATGCATTGCATAAATATCAAAAATAAATAAATAAGAGATAATTGATTTTGGAGCAAATCTAAATTAGTAGATATTCTTGAGTTTAACTGCACATGCACCCACTGATTTAGGGATTGGGATTTTAGACCAAAGAGACAACTAAGAGCAATTTGTGGACTTATGTGCACCCTCATGTGAAGGTGACACGTGGTTGCATGAGATTGAATATTAGAAAATTAATAAATTAATTATTTTTGCATGAGACGACACATGTTGTCCAAGACTTTTCTATTTAAGAAAGGAGGAAAGGAGAGGAAGGGATCTCTTGCTCCCTAATCCTAGATGGATTCCGTAATAGAAATTTGAGAAAAGTGTGATCTATGTGAGTTTGGTTGAGAATTACTCCGAGGATTGGGAGATCTCATCTACATTTTTGGGCTTGTATGCTCTTTGTGACCCCTTAATTGCTCGGGGGACTGGGAGGAAGAAGATTACTCCCAGTGTGGTAGGGAGGTCAACCGAGGAGTCCTTCGGTAATTGCATCAAGATTCGATTGGATTGGAGTGGAAACAAGATCAATGTCTCCGACTTCTGCAGGATCGACCATCCAGACAGGTTATTTGTAGTTATTTTTGTTACTTTGATTATTCATTATAACTATTTATTGGAAATTTATTTATGCATATAGTAATGTTATTTGCTTATATTATCAATTTTATTTGGGACTAAGATAAGCCATCATAAAGACCAGCTTTGGTAATCCCGGCATGAAAAAATTGTACTACTGATTAGTTGAAATTTCACCATTCAGATTTACGGATTGAAACTGTGGAGCGGTTTAGTTAGGCTCAGATCTTCCTAGATCGAGTCACAGTTATTATATTGTTGAGTTTAAAAAAAAAAGAAAAAAGAAAATATATGACCTTACAATGATTATTGACATCAAGACATTACATTTAGATAGGGATTTTGGGTGAGGCCCTACAATATGTTTATATGGTGCTACATTAAAATTCAAACACACTAGCGCACTTAATGCATATACATGCCAGTGCGACATAATCAAAAGCACACTGGAATGCCAAAAATCAAAATTAAAAAATTGCACAAATTATTGTTGCCCTAAACTGGATAAGGGGCAAGAACTTTAATTTCGAAAACTAATTCTAAAAGGTGTTTAAAAGTAAAAAATGTAAACATTATTTCATTCTTTTGCCGAAATTTCTAGGGGAGAGTTTTGGAAGAGAGACATTCGTGGAAGGGTTTGGAGCAACCAGATTATTCCGAGGATCGAAATTTGTTAGGTATGGCGAATCAATCAAAACCCTGCATAGTATAAATTTCAAGTATGTAAAATATTACTATTGATCTTATTATCCTATTTAGATTTTAACTAAATTTACAAAAAAAAACTCCATAGTTACCTTCAATGTTGCAACCCTTCTTTTTTCGTTGCTTCTTTTCTTTTTATGTGGCTACAAATTTTACATTAGGGTTTAAATCCCTCTATTATTTCACAATTACGATTTTTTATTTTTAGGGGTTTTAAATTTAATGAGTGTGATTTTATATAGAAGGCATTGGGTACGATGGGTCCACTTTTTGGGTTGAATCCAAAACCCTGTTGGCCCTATCAGGTTTTTTTTTTCATTAAAAAAACTCGTGTCATTTTAGGCGTGTTTTTATAAAATAAACACATCGATGCATTTATAGTAATAGTGCACTGATAGTGTTGGTCCTACCATTATATTTTATTTTCTAAAAAATGCAAATTTGTTTTTCATAGTTTTGGGTAGCCCGTGGTATTTTCCCATGGTAATTCCCCTTTAAAAGGAAGATATTGTAATACAACTGTGTAATGTATTGTAGCATTGTAAAGATCTCTAATTGTGTAAGAGAGACTGGAGCAAGTTGCAACGAATGTGCTGCAGGTTGTATCCCTTCATTTGTTGGATGGTATAATAATAAGGACTGACAATTTACGTGTGGACGTAGCCCATCTTGGGTGAACCATGTTCTATTGGTGTCTTTCTTGTAATGTGTTTTATGTGATTTATATTTGCATCTTGTTTATTCTTATTGCTCCGTGATCCTGTTTTTCTAACAATTGGTATTAGATCCAAAGGTCTATTTTGCAGATAAACTCACAGGAAAGAAGGGTTCCTGGTTTGAGTGAGAGAAATGGCGGAAGAAGGAAAGTTTAAGGTTGAGAAATTTAACGGCCAAAACTACCAGTTATGGAAGATGCAAATGGATGAGTATCTATACCAGAAGTATCTATTCCTACCGTTGGGAGGAAAAGCAAAACAAATGGCGACTATGAATGATGATGAATGGGAGGTTCTTGACATAAAGTAATTGGGAACAATACGACCGTGCCTGCCTTCGTCGGTGGCTTTCAATATTTCAAAATAAAATCAATGAAGGGTTTGATGAGTGCATTGGGTATGAAAAACCCTTGACATCCAACAAGGTATTTCTAATGAAGCGTTTATTCAATATGAAGATGTCAGAAGGTGGATCTGTTGCTGATCATTTAAATGAAATTAATACGATTACAAATCAACTAAGTTCTGTAAAAGTGAACTTTGGTGATGCGATTAGGGATCTTCTAATATTGTGTTCATTGCCAGAAAGCTGGAATGGCTTGGTCATGGTTGTAAGTAACTCTGTCTCTGGTTCAAACACTTTAAAATTTGATGATATTGTTGGCGTTATTCTTAGCGAGGAAATGCGAAGGAAAAGCACATGTGAGACATCAGGTAATGCGTTGACCATGGAAAGAAGGGGAAGACAAAGGGAGAGAGGAAAGAGCCCAGGTAATCGCAGTAAGCCTAAAAAGGGCAGATCTAAGTCTAGACTGGGAAATATAGAGTGATGGAACTATGGAAAGAAAGGACATCTAAAGAAAGACTGCAGATCTCTAAAGAAGAAAGGAGATAGACAGCAGGAGACTACTCAGGAAGCAAATGTAGCAGGTGATGTGTAACAAGATGCTTTAATTATTGCATTAGATAATACTAGTGATTACTGGGTAGTAGATTCATGGGCTTCATTTCTTGTTACACCCCATATGAAATTCTTTCATGATTATGTTCCAAGCGATTTTGGACATGTTTTATTGGGTGATGATGATCCATGCAAAATTGTTGGAATGGGCAAGGTATGGATAAAGTTAAAGAATGGTGAATGGTTGCTGAAAGATGTAAGGCATATTTATGCTATGAAAAGAAATCTTATCTCATCATGGTAGTTTTGAGATGGTGGTTGTTTATCTACATTTGGAGAGACGTGGTGGAAGATCACTAAAGGATCGATGGTGATAGCAAAAGTAGACAGGATAGGTACGTTGTATTTATGTCCTCATAATATTGACTATCTCTTTAGCTTCCACAGGAACATATACAACATTGTGGCATCATAGGCTTGGCCACATGAGTGAGAAGGGGATGCAGATTCTCCACTCAAGGATGTTGCTTCCAGATCTGAAGCAGGTAAGTTTGGAATTATGTAAGAACCGTGTTTATGGAAAACAAAAGAGAGTCAGATTTATCAGGGTTGGTAAACAAAAGAAGAGTGAAAAGTTAGAGCTTGTGCATACCTATGCATGGGGATCGACTTAGCTACAATATCTTGGTAGCTCTCGTTATTATGTTACTTTCATTGATGATGCAACTAGAAAAACTTGGGTTTATTGCATTAGATAAAAATATGATGTGTTTGCTACTTTTAAGAAATGGAAAGCTTTGGCTGAGAATGAGATAGGAAAAAGGTTGAAGTCTCTCAGATCTTATAATGGAGGTAAATACTGCAGCAAGAAGTTTGATATTTATTGTTCATGCCATGGGATTCGTAGAGATAAAACAATCCCAAGAACACCACAAGAAAATGGTGTCAGAAAGGATGAACAGAATAATCATGGAGCATGCAAGGTGTATGCGATTTCATGCAGGGTTTCCCTTACAGTTTTGGGAAGATGTTGTATACTGATGTTTACTTAATAAACATAGGGCCTTCAAGTGATTTGGATGGTGGTATTCCAGAGGAGGCATGGACAAGTAAAAAGGTAAACTACTCATTTATAAGAACTTTTGGTTCTGAAGCATTTGTCCATATTGATAAAGAAAATAGAACAAAGCTTGAGGCTAAATTCAATAAATGTACCTTTATTGGATACATGGTTGATGATTTTGGTTATCGCTTATGTGATTATGAAAATAACAAAATTATTAGGAGTAGAGATGTGGTATTCAATGAAAGGTCATGTATAAAGATTAGTTGTAGGGATAGAAACATGAAAAGGAAAACACGGAGTACACAATGCTTGATGAAATCAAAGAAAATGAAGTTTCAAAGGTGCCATAAAATCAAGAAAAACAACAGGTACCTCAAAATCCTACAAGTGTTAGAAGATATAACAAGTTAGGTAGACCCCCTGAATGATTATTTCCTTCACTGTATTATTTATTGATGACCGATTCTGGTGAAACAGAATGTTATGATGAAGCAATGCAGGTGGAGACTAGAAAGAAGCGAGAGCAAGGAACGAATGAGGAGATGGACTCATTGGTAAGAAACCAGACATGGGATTTGGTTTAGTCGCCTGTAGGTAAAATAACATTACATAGTAAATGGGTTTACAGGTTGAAGGAAGAAGATGGAGGAAAGAATTGGTACGAGGCCAGACTTGTTGTAAAGGGGTTTTCACAGAAGAAAGGTATAGATTTTGATGAAATATTTTCTCGTGTTGTTAAAATGACTTCAATTAGAACTATTTTAAGTCTAGTGGCAGTAGAATATTTGCATCTTGAACAGTTAGATGTAAAAACAACTTTTCTCCATGGGGATTTGGAGGAAGAGATTTATATACAGCAGCCACAGGGGTATGAGGTCAAAGGGAAGGATAATTTGGTATGCATGTTGAAAAAGAGCTTGTATGGTTTGAAGCAATCTCCAAGGAAGTGGTATTTGAAATTTGACAGGTTTATGACAGAACAAGGTTATAGTATATGTCATTCTGACCACTGTGTTTATTTCAAGAGGCTATATAATGGAAGATATATTATCTTGTTATTGTATGTGGATGGCATGCTTGTTGCAGGGTCTAACATGCAAGATATAAATGTGCTCAAATGGATGTTAGTTAATTCATTTGTGATGAAGGATTTGGGTGTTGCAAAGCAAATCTTTGGTATGAGAATAACAAGAGGCATGAAAAATCACAAATTGACATTGTCTCAGGATTAGTACATACAAAAGGTGTTGGAGAGGTTCAGAATGCAGAATGCAAAACCAGTTAGTACACCTTTGGCCAACAATTTCAAACTAAGTAAGGAGATGTGTTGCAAGCCACAGGAAGGGATAGATTACATTACCCTATTCACCAGAAGTTAGCAGCTTGATGTATGCCATGGTGTGCACAAGACCATATATTACACATGCAGTGGGAGTTATGAGCAGGTATATGAACAATCCAGGTAAAGAACATTGGAAGTAAGTACAATGGATTCTCAGGTATTTGAGTGGAACTGCCACTCATGCATTATGTTTTGGAGGTTTATACACTATTCTATAGGGATATGTTGATGCAGATATGGCAGGTGATAAAGACAGCAGGAGGAACACCACGAGGTATGTTTTTATTGTAGTTGGAACGATAATAAGTTGGATTTCGAAGCTACAAAAGGTTGTTGCACTTTCAACAATGGAAGCAGAGTATGCTGTTGCTACAAAGGCTAGTAAAGAGATGATTTGGTTGCAAAGGTTCATGGAGGAATTACGTAAGAAGCAGGAGGATAACAGGTTGTATAGTGACAGCCAAAGTGGAATTCATCTTGCAAAGAACACATCCTTCGATTCTAAGACTAAACATTTACAACTCAAGTACCATTTCATATGGTATGTTCTAGAATATGAACTGTTGAAGTTGGAAAAGGTACACACTAGTCATAATCCAACAGAAATGTTGACAAAAGTAGTAACCAGAGAGAAACTGAGTTCCTACTCGGTTTCAGTTGGCCTTCAAGCATGAAGGTGAAGATGATAAATTTTAAAAGTCCAAGGTTCACATCATAGTCCAGCAAGTGTAGCATCGGTGGAGTTTGCTGTGATCAATATCCAAGTGGGAGATTGTTGGTTGTGGAGCCTGATCTTCCTGATTCAGAGATGATGTTGTTTCAGCCGTGTTTGTACCCAAATTTTATATGATATGCAGGTGGATTGTACGCTCACCCTAGCGGGGTGGTGTGGGGGGGCATTGCTAAGAAATGTTTTGGGTTTTTTTGTTGGCCAACAGATTATGGGCCCATGGTTTTGGGTAGCCCGTGGTAATTCCCCTTTAAAAGGAAGACATTGTAATACAATTATGTAATGTATTGTAGCATTGCAAAGATCTTTGATTGTGTAAGAGAGACCGTGAGAGAGTGAAGAGCAAGTTGCAACATATGTGCTGCAGGTTGTATCCCTTCATTTGTTGGATGGTATAATAATAAGGAGTGGAAATTTCTGTGTGTACATATCCCATCTTGGGTGAACCACGTTATATTGGTGTCTCTCTTGTGATGTGTTTTATGTGATTTATATTTGCATCTTGTTTATTGTTATTTCTTTGCGATCCTATTTTTCTAACAAAGATAACTCCTCTCGCACCTGCCACCCCTGTGCAATTTTTGTATTTAAGCAGTGTATAAAATGATTTATCATATACTGTATATGTAGAGTAGTTAATTTTACCCATTTTATTATTTGATGCAAAAATAAGCTTGGACCATCTGGAGGCAAATCTAAAAGCTTGGTTAGAAGCATAAAACAAATCGAAGGTTTTTACCAAAGGTTATAATTTATGTAGTATTTATATTATGCCTTTATAAATACTCTATTTTTTCACTCTTGCTTTCCAATTAAGAGATCATGTATAACCTGTGTAGGCCATTTTGGCTTCCTGTCGTGATTGCATAATTTTACTTCTTATAAATTTGATCATGTTCAAAACATACCCTAATCCATTGCCACATAAAGAATGGAAGTTATTGCCTCCAAAGGTTGTGGAAGAATCTTTTCGAATACTTGCTAAAGAGGATGCTAAACAAGAAAAGAGATGAAAAATAAAGCAACAATTGTCTATACAACGAAAAAAGTCACGCAAATTATATTGACTTGCAAAAACTGATTGTTGGAGTAATGATGATGTATCCAATGGTAATGATGTTGAGAACCAACCTAATGATAGGGAAACACCTTATCAACTCCGATGTCGTTCAACTTTGCAGTATGTTAAGGGAAAGGCTCCAAAATTTGATACAATTGATTTTCTTAAAGGAGAAAATGGTTTAGAAGAAATCATTATCTACAGAGTTATAGATGAGTCACATACATGAAATGTAGAGTTGACAATGTTGGATCCTTGTGGTGATGATCCAATTCTTTACACTGTTAGTACCAATGACACATGGACACATACTATGGATGTTGTTCTGCTTGTGCAAATGGTGTATGCAGATGAAAGTGTAAAGCTTATGTTGCACCATCCTTCAATTTCTGAAATAAAATCACAATCATCTTCAAGTGGGACAGATGAAAAATCATAAAAAGCATTCCACTACAGTCATCAAGCAAGGTTTTTATATGGGATCTTGTTAAGATGTGACTCCCCTACTGACTCAAAATGGTCATTTTATGAATATTGGTAGAAATAAATTCATTCAAATGGATGGGATATTGGTGTGCAACAAAAATCCATTTGATTTTACCATAAAGGTAGGTATGTATGTCTGTATTTATTATGAAAAATTGCCTGGAATGTCTAAAGACGAGTCATTGAAAATTCCATATCATGTATAAGTGTTGGATTGTTTAGTAGATGTTTCAACTGGTGGAACATTTTGTTGGGTAAGAAGATTTGAAAATCATGTAGATGTTTTTGATAGAGGCCACTATATTCCCGAAGGTGTGAATTTGCATCCACGTGAGGTGTTTTACACAAAACAAGGTCTGTTGATACCAACTGAAATAATTAATGGTGAGTATAAATGTGTATCTTTTAATATATATTCTTCAACTGATATATGAAAAAATTATTTATAGTATCTAATGTTATATTCTGTTGTGTTGTAGGCATTGGCTATGTTTTCTTTACTGTGAGATCAATTAAAAGGTGGGGCACTAGGAGTCGAAAAAAGAGAATTGTTTTTTTGTCATTTTATTGCTACGAATGATGATAAGCAAACCACTTTTCAACTTCTTGCAACAAAAGGTGACAATGAAGTTGTGGCTACTAGATTAGTTGCATTTACAAAATATGGAACACACAATGCATTGCCATCATATATCGGAGTATTGTATCCCAATCGAGTACATCGTCACAATATTCATCTTCTTTCCTACAAATTTTTCAATCACATAAGGTCTCAAAACATCATACACAATGAATCTTATGTGGAAATTCCTTGTTTAGATGAAAGTTTCATGGTTACTTTTGAACTAATTGTAATGCATCCTGTACCTCCTGGGATTGTAAAGAAGAATAATTCACTAGAGTTCAACATAGAAGGCTATGAGAATCTTAAGGAGGTAATTTTCTATACATGGCCAACCTTTCCTAATAGATATCAGTGAAATTCAGGCTCAAGTGATCAAACTCAACCTCTTGGTAAATGGAGAGTGGGACCAAAATTTAGATTTTGCTATTTGTATAATAGCCTACAACCTCATGTAAATATTTCATTTTCATGCAATCTTGTGCATGAGATCATTGTCATTTTTTGATCTCAAGAACCTGAGAATAGGTTGCGAAAACCATTCTATTTCTAGTTTACACCCTTTACATGCCACCCATATCATCTTACCAATTGTCAATCATAAGCTGTTTCAGGCTCCAGAAAGAGTGGTTTCCTGAAACCGCTTTTATGATCCTGAATGCATGATGGAGTAACATGTTGCAAGGTGGTTTCCATCTCAGGCTTATGCACAATTAGTTATCTTTCGTGCAAGTTCGTAGGCATGAATCAATGTTGGCTGTCGAATAAATCTGCACAATCTTCCATAGATGACACGATTAAAAAGGGTCCCACCTTTCCTTACATTACTGCGCGTCAAATATCCTCACGTCACATCACTTCTTGTCAGACCAAAAGTGGTTTCAGGCTTCGAGGAAAATGGTTTCCCGAACCTGCTTTATCGAGCCTGAGTGCACGAGAGGGCGACACGTCATAGGGTGGTTTACCACTTCAGGTTTGTGTTGATCAGTTATACTTCGTGCACCTTCATGAGCATGAAATGCTGTCAGGCGTCGATCTGGATCTCCACCATCCAATGGTCAGATCTATTCCCCCCTTCACTCTCTGTCACTTGTGCATGTAGATATGATGTGGCTGGTTCACATCAAACATTCTGCCCACATGGACCCTCCACGTCGAGCCTCTTTCCCACGTGGCTCCTCCACATCACCCATCCACGTGGAATGGGTGGGGCCTGACATAATTTTTTCCATTTTTTTTAAAATTTCGTAATTATACAAAAAAATTAATCGGACAATAAGGGAAAATTTTGAAATTGATTTTAAATTATTCCTGACCCCTTCTCTGTTATTTAATAGAAATTGATTTCCCCAGAACCATTTCTGATTTATGTGTGTGAATTTGGATTTATGGCCCATACAGCTCTAGTATTGCAACATGGAGCTATGATACCAATTTTTCATGTACCCAGTGACCTCACGATGACTCTCGTGTCGTGGGGTACTGATTCTACTAGCTGAATATATCTGATATATAATTGTATTCTTCTACTAATTTCAATTATACATTTACAACATAATTATTATGTGCATAGTTATTCATAAAACATATGTGAAAGCTCTACCAACTGTTTCCATACGAATTCATTTACGCAGTCATTATTTCGGTTCCATAGTTCATATGATGATATCGAGTTATATAATTAGAATTAAATACCATTCATTTATTCGCATATTGAACTTATCTGAAATATGACCAACTGACTGCAAACCAAGGACGTTCCTCCCAACCATAGGCTCTATCAAGCCATATCTTTCTTTGACAGAGCCACCCCCGAGCTGGGGCTATCCATCCATAAGAAGGTACCGAGATTCTGCTACAACTACCCAATCATCTATTCTTAGTCTGACTCCAATTTCCCATTATGGTTATGATGGTATAGGCTTGATAGTAAAGAAGGTTTAGACATCAAAGAATCATGGAAAAATTATTTACCAACCAAATATGAGTGTCTCTAACATGAAGGAAAATGAATGGAATTATGGGCTAGCTCTATCTTTATATATGCATGGTTGAAACTAGCCAAGTGGCACTAGGGTTGATGGAAACTAGACATTTGGCTTCCATGTGGTTGGAAACTTTTCCCCTTTTTCTAAGGAAAGTTGGACAAGTGGCATGCTTGGGATTTGGACATATTTCCCTTCTCCAATCCTAGACTTAGGATGATCACTCTCCCCCTTGTGGAAGGATAGTCCCCCATATCTTATTCGTCCTTCTTGGTTTGCAGTAGTGATGTTTTATATTAAATATATAATGTAATTAATTACATTGTTCATGTTTGGTTTATAGCCATATCATGATCCATATTTACATTATTATATTTTGGGGTAAAAAACAGGGTGTTACAAAGTCCACCTTCTTGCATGGGGATTTGTAGGAAGAAACGTATATGGAACAACCTCCTGGATATGTTTGTATGGATTCTAGCCTTGTTTGTCGCCTTAAAAATCCCTACATGGCCTTAATCAAGCTCCTCGAGCCTGGTATGCCAAAATGGATAGCTTTCTCCTTGACATGGGATTTTCTAGATGCCATTTTTATCCCAATATATATACCAAAAAAGTAGGAAACTACCTCATCATCCTTGTTCTTTATGTTGATTACCTTATTCTTACTGGTAGTGACCATAAACTTTTAACCCATGTGAAATCCAGTCTTAAGCAGAAATTTGAAATCATAGATTTAGGACATTGCATTATTTTCTTGGACTCTAGTCTTGCAAACCAATGAAAGAATCTTTCTTTCTCAGAATAAGTATGCTTGTGACCTTCTTTGTCGCTTTCATATGGAATATTGTAAAACAACCCCATCCCCCTCCTAGTCTGGATTCAAAGAATTTTTCCCACTTGCACTTCACCTAAAGTAGATGCCACCTTCTATTGCCAGATCATTGGTAGTATCCTGTACTTGACTCATAACTATCCTGATATTTCCTTTATTATTGGTCTTGTTGCTCTCTATATGCAACCACCACATTGAAGCCATTAGAAAGCAACAAAAATGACACTTAAATATATTAAGGGTACAATTCTATTTGGGATTCATTATAGTTCAGGGGGGACTCCTTTGTTGGGTGGTTTCACTGATTTAGATTGGGTTGACGACCCTGATGATTGGAACTCTATTGTAGGTTATGTTTTTAGTCTTGGTTTCTGGCCCGTCACTTGGGATTGTAAGAAACAATAAGCTCTTTCTCTTCCTTTAGAATAAGCAGAGTATCAAGCCATAGTTAATGCAAGTCAAGACTCCTTGTGGCTTCAGAAGATCATTTTAGAGTTTGGATTTGAGTGAGAACATCTGAATAACCTTTGGCATGACAATCAAAGTGCCCTCAATCTCACCAAATATCCAGTTCAACATCAGTGCATCAAACACATAGAGATACATATGCACTTCATTAGAAAGCTTGTTCATGATTCTATTCTCAAAGTGCTCTTTTTCCCTTAATATGATTAAGTTGCATACATATTCAAAAAGTCTCTTATAGAAGCGAAGTTTTATAAACTTCAATCCTTGTTAGGAGTTCGAGAATTGGTCATTGTGGGGGGATAGGCTCTAATGCCTCCTTCCTTATCCTATAGTCACTTTTGTAAATCCTTCAATCCTATCCCAACTTGTTCTTAAGGGGGGATGTTAGGATATCTAGACACGTAAGAGTTAGTTAATATCAACTTGTTATAATGTATCTTTAGGAAAAATTTAATGCATTAGTATGCATTTGTACATATGTAATTCAATGATACCAATATGCTTTGGACATAGAGTGATCCAATGATTTCTCACCTTGATATTAACAACCTTTGATTCGTGGCTTAACACATGATTGGTCCATGATCTCCATTTAAAGAGAATGGAGGGTCATTTGGTTAATGATCTATTGTGAGAAACTCATTGTAACATTCTTTTTCCTTTTGCATAATAATATTGCATCAACTAGCTATTTGGATGGGGCCATGGACGGTTTCCCTCTCCGAGGGTTTTAACCACGTAAACATTGATGTGCCAATCTGTGATTTGTTTTTGTGAGTGACTGCTCAAGGTGTTCAATATTTTGGAAATATATTGTGTTAGTTGAAGAGTTAAGATTTATTTATGCTCTTTGGAAGAGTTTGGGTTGATCTCGCCAATTATATATAATCCCAATTGTTTGAAAGGATCTTTTAATGTTAACAGGATGCAAAGGAATATCATGTCTCTTTTCCCTCCCATCACTCTATTTTTTACAAGTTTAACATCGTCTTGCATAACTATGTGCATCTCTGAATAGAGCTAAAAAGCTAAAACTAGGAAAATGACAACTTGCTTTTAGGATCTTATGAGTCGTAGTTTCACTTGCAAAATGGACCCCAATAGGTCCATCGTGTAACTATGCTAATACTTGACTGCTATCAACCTTTTCTAGGTATCTCAACAATACTCCATCATATTAGTCATAGTTTCGCTTGCAAAATGGCCCCAACAGGTCCAACATGTAACTTTTATAATACTCAATTGACATCAACCTTTTCAAGGCACCTCAACAATACTCCATCATAATTTCTTTTACACAAGTTGATGCCATTCACTAACTAATATTGGGTGGATTTGAGTGTTGGGCTCTTCTTTTCTTGATGTTCATGTATTTAGGGTTAGTTCCATGTTGCAGATATTATTGTAAATCATTATACTAGGAACTAAGGTTTCATGGAACATAAAGGACTTCTTGGGAATATAGTACAATCTCATTTTCCCATCCTTCCTCAATATCCTCTATGGGTTCCAAGGTTTTAGTAACAAATTTGCATAGATATTTCCCTTTGATGATTGTGGTTGGCTTAAATTCAAGGTCATACTCTTGCATTGCAGTAACCCAAATTGTGGTTGTGTTGTTCTGTGTATTGAAATTCTAATCTACATGAAAGGAGAGTCATGCACTTGTATGGATCTATGAAGATGTAACCTACTACCGCTCCTTGATATGTCTTGGAACCATCAAAATACAAGGCCCATAAGTTAGTGTTTACACTACCATGTTAGAAGAAAAAGAACTATTTACTACTATATAGTGCATTTGTCCTCATCAATCCACATAAAATGAAGGAGTTTAGATTGTATTTTTGTTCCTACAGGTGACTCTTCAGCCTCATAACAACTGAAATTTGTCTCTAAAAAGTAGTTCTTGAGAACTGAATGTGCAAAGTTAATCGGTCCATTTTGTCCTTCTAGTATTGCCACCATATGTCTCATGTGTTTTTCTATGTCCACTCAAATTTGATTCTCTTCCCTTTGTATGGTACCCACAAGTGTGACCAATTGATGGTGAAATACCCTTGTAGTTTTTGTGACCAATCCCTATTCAGAAGTAATACATATGCTTTTGGAATATCCGCAACAATGATATCGATACTTTGGTAAAACCTAGTATTTGAATACAATATGATCATTACGTATTTAAGTTCACATATTACTTTGAAATTTGATTGGTTTAATTGGATAATTCAAGAAATACATTTAGTTGGTACATCATTGAGGTTCTAGTAAACAAAATAGGACATTATGTTGGATGAGGCTGCATAGTCCACTAAACAATTGTGTATGTTGTAATTGAAAATTTCAAATGCCAAGAGGAATATAGGAGTTTGATATTTGGATTGAATCTCTATGTTGGTTGCATTCATTGCGACACTCAGTTTTTCTTGGGGAGAATATGAGTTTTCCCCATTGGTTGTTATTTTCTGCTGTTGATAAGAGCGTTTCTTAGAAGCATTAAGTAAAGGATCCCTTTGTTGCAAAATGTTACATAATTTGAATAGGGGGACATTTTCCTTATTCCTTTTCAAGTCCTCAACCACGTTGTATTTCGTGTTTTTTCGGATAGTTTTTATTTCTATGGTCTTCGGTGTTTGAGAAGAGCTTGAGGAAGCTTTATCATTGTTAGAATATTGAGAATATGCATAAACATCCAACAATATGTTTTCTAACATGCAAATCAAGAATCTACAAGTCTATCCTTCTATCTATAAAAGCAACAAATAATCATGTAAGAAACAAGAGATAAGAGAATAGAACGATACACCATATATACGTGGTAAAACCCAAATGGGGAAACATACACATTACACATGAAGGTATTGTCTTCTTATTCTTAAAAAATCTCTAATATTACAATACATCGCATCCTCACATATGCATCACATCACACTTCATCTTCACATCATGTCATAATGATGTTTCATCAACATACCCTCAAAGGGTATCCTTCACCTCTATTATATAGCTAGATGTATGGAATATTTACATCCCATAACACATGTGGGATAAATAACTTTCCACCTCTCTTATATAAAGAATGGTTATAAGAGAATTTATTACATGATGCATGTGGGGTAACTCTATTTTATAATATTAGAATTATTTATGCCTTTTTTAACATTTCACCAACAATATCACACAAGTCATCATTACATATTCCAACACTCCCCCTTAATGATGACTGGGAGAAATAATACAAATGGAGGAAGATGGCATTGCATTGGAACCCCCTTGATTTATTTAACCCTAATTGGATGATGGATTGTGCCTTGAATTCTCAATCCATCATGCTCCCCCATCATTGATGAGAAATCATTTCACATTGTGAAATCCCTTTAATGGATGCACAAATCACGATTTTTGAGACATCCATAGATAGTATGCTTATCCAAATATGGAATTAGCACCGGGATTTGATGGATGGTATGAAATGGAATGTGATGGATCATCATTTAATGCTAAAAAATAACATAATCGTTAAATAAAGTTGAGTTCAGGTAGAATATCATATTTATTTCCATTCCTTGTTTCAATTTATGCCTTGTGCATTCCCTCACTTCCTTATTCTCGTTCTCATCAACTCAATGAAGCCTTTACTTTTATGCCCACCATGCATTATACCTCTATCAGAATCACTTTGGACCATCGATACTTACTCTTAAGCCCATACATTGTATTATATTGTTCTAATGCCTTTGTGCTTGTGTGGTGAGATTCAAGGAGATTTTATCCTTGATGGATCATCCACTTTAGCATCCTATAAATATGTTGAATCCTCCTTGTTTTCTCAAATATTGTTATACTTTAAGCCTTCTTGTTTTGAAACTATTCATGTACCCTTTGTGAGTTCACCATTCTTGCAGATATCTCTCGACAGTCCTTTCACACTTATAATTTGTCTTGGAGTCCAAAACATCCTCAATATGTACATTCATGTCATCCTTGGTGTTCTCAAACTCAGTATCAAAGTACCTTCATGATCTTGCATTATAGTCCCTAAGTTATTTAAGAAGCATGTCCTCATGCTTAAGTGGCATACCCTCATCTCAATTACCACTATGATTCCTCATCTTTAGTGTGCTAATCTCTTATTGGACCAATGCTCTTCGATGATCATCGCTTCTACCTATATTTCTATTTTCCAAGGTAGTCTTCACAGCATCTTCTTTATACTAAAGTTGCCAATCACTCTTGCAACATCTACCCAAGACACCATTATTGGAGTCGTCTACAATTTTTTTTTCTTTATAGAGTCTTCACTCACTCAATGAAATTCACCATTGTTTTCTTGTAGTCTTCACTCTTCTACAATATTTGTCATCTTGTTCATAATTCTCCCACCTTTCTCATATTTATTCTCTTTGCAACATTCTCCTCTTTCAACATCTCGTTCTACAAGGTCTTATCTTCATTGTCCCATAGTTGTTACCATTTATGATACCACTTATGTGAGAGATCATGGCAAACCAAAAACTCATATCGACTCAATTGATGATGAACAAACTCGCATATCAACATCGCCTCCCTGCAACACACCTTCAAAACCTTCAAGGCATCAATATTTCTCTTTGGAGTACTACCCAAAGGTCTTTAAAACAAATTTTCAACCATAGGGTTCAATGATGATTACTCTTTAAAAAATATAACTAGCATTCAAAAGTTAATTCAATAGCAAAATTACCCATACACGTAATAAATCATCTCTTCACTTTCATTTAATGCTCAAGGAATTCATAAGTGGACTTACAAACACATGCAAATTCACAAGAATATGGAGATCATCTTCCCCTGTTTCATTAATACATGGATACAATTACAAATTACATACATTGGGCACTCATTCCTTAAAATCAACCACTTAAATTTTATTTAGTAGACTATCTTCTAATATTCTAATCTAGTTGTGGGTTCCATCTACCACTACCACAACTCATTGATGCCAGGGAAAATTCCATGGTAGCTTACAAAGGCTCTACGGTCATTCTCCGGTTTCGAGCTTGTTGACCTCTATATATTTGTGCCTTCTATTAATTAACTTTGCTTATATGTAACAATTTCTCATGTCTATTTGCTTCCCTAACTCTTTTCTCTTTTTTTTTTTTGCTACTTAAAACGATCCACCTTCTCCCCATGAATCTTCATATTTGTCACTATCTTGGTGGTCATTCCTATTCCATGTGTCTATTGTTTCAATGCTCGCCCTCTCTTCGTCCTTCAATAACATTTTCTAATGAAAATTTCTGCAAAAACATGTTTCTAATGAACATATTTTTGCAGAAATTCTACAAGCATATGTTACAGATAAAAAGTCCAATCTTCAGATTCTATCTTCTCTCCTTAAACAACAATTCTCCCTTACTCTTTCACTAGTCAATTTGACTAGCGCTTACCATTTTGGCCACAACTTATCTCCATAAACTTAAAATCATATTTGTAAGTTGTTGTAGGTCCCTAAGGTGGGTTAGGGTCCATATCAGTTGTCCATTTAGTAAATTTGTATCTCTCAGTATGATTTGGGGATGCTTGAAAACTGCTTAGCTGGCTGGCCTACTAAATTGGACTAGTTTCACTGGTTGAGCCATATCTTGAGATCTGGAGATCCAAATATGGTTCTATAAAGTGTAGTAGGTAGGTGGGACACCATAGAGCCCATCCTCGAATATTATTTCAGAATTCGTGAGCCCTAGGTACAGTTTGGGTCACCTCCAAACTAGTCGAACTGAACATTCCTAGTGTGGAAAATCATCTCCTATTCACTTCTAAAAACTAAAGCTTCCCAGATTTATGTTCCTAATCCTTCCTGTAGTAGTGTAGGGTTCTGACCAAATTCAATATGCATCCAGAGTGCACTAAAAGCTATTAGGTTTCCACAGAACTCTCGGGGATTGACAACCATGTGGTCCTTATGACCATCCTGAGCGTGATGCATCCAGAGAATGTGCCTCTATCGATGTAGAGTCATTTCCCATGTCTAATACACCTTGCTATCCTATCACAGGTATGCAATAAACCTCATATTACAGTTTGGTAAGTTTGGGAGTGTTTGGGGTCAGTAAGTCAAGTATAGTCAGAGCTTCATTGAAGAAGGGTTAGTGTGCCAAATTTCCTAGTTTGGTACATTACACGTGCAAAGAAAATAAAAACAGAGAGTTAAAAAAAAACTATTCTCCATCTTTCTCTCATTACTTAGGTCATCTAGATTCAAGAAAATATATTCCATGACTACAAATCTAATTTTTCAATTATAAATAAACTCCATGGAGATAAAATAACACACTTTGGTAATGACATTTTGTCATGAATGGTTATAATGGACATTATTAATCTATACTGCAAATTCTAAGGTATTTTGGGTTTTTTTCTTCAATGAAACTTTGTTTTGATTAATTATATATTATGCACAAGCTCTTTTTCTAAGGTCACACTATTTCAAAATATTTGCAATTTTAGTAATCTTCATAACTTGCTAACATATGAAATGCAAAAGAAATAGAAAGTTGGTATATTAATCATTATTATCTTCAACATAATTATACTAAGATATACTCAATTTCCATTGAGAGCAATGATAGATATTTCTGATTTTATAAAAAATATTTGTATTCAAAATCTATAAAATAGAAAGATAAATAATATTATTGAAAAATATAAATTTTAAATTATTATAATAAATTTTAAAAATGATTAAAATTAATTTATTATAATTTTTAAATATAATTTTGTTAGTATTTAAATATTAAATAAAAAATTTCATATAAAAGAAATGGAAGTAAATAATTTAATTAGGTTAAAGACTTAATTTTAAAATTTCTCTCAAGTAAAACATAAATTTTCAATCAACACTTTAATGTTATGTATTTAAATACAAATATTAATTTTTTTTATAAATAAATTGATTATAATTAATATTACTAAAAAATACTTAATTGGTTTACCAAAATTTTTGATACACTTTAAAAACAAGTAAAATATTTATTTTGTTAATTAATACAACAGAAAAAAATCTACAATAAAAATATTATTTATAAAATATTTTTAAAAAATGTACAATTATAATTTATTTTTTTGAATTATGTAAATTACCAAATAAAATAACTAATTGTTTTTATGTTATATATTTATAATTTATGTTTTTAAGCTGATTATTAGTTAAAATTAATATGTTTTATCTTAAAATATATAATTGTTAAAAATTAGGCACATCTTTGCAAACAAAATAAAGTCTTTGACAATTCTGTTATATAAAATCTGGACAATTCTGACAAAATCTCTGACAATTTTGTTAGTAAGGGATCAAGAAAATCACAACATTTATGTTAAGTTCAATTTGAATTTTATCCAACACAGATAGTCACAGGGCTCACATTTTGTTGTTTCTTGGAATTTTAATCAACAACTGTGCAAGATAAATATTATTCAGATACCTCTAGAGTATTGAGTTTGATTATTGTTTGGTTGAATGCGTGCAGCGTGGGTGCAAATCAGATCCGGGAGCTCTGCTTTAGTTACAGCAACTGTGGCGATGGACAATGTGAACTTCACATGTGCTGGGACTGTTCAAGCTACAAGTGGCTGCTGGTCTTTTCTCAAGGGCGGATTCGTTCTTGACTGGTCTCCCCCTCACTCTCATTTATACTTCGAGGTTATTTCTTATGCCTTTCGGTCAAATTAATGCCTCTAATTTTGATTCCAATTCTTCGCCTAAAATTAAAACGACCGAGCCCATTGCATTGCTAATTGCAGAGTAACAATACGAATGTCGAAATATTGGTTGATAGCGTATCCCTACAACCATTTACAGATGATGAATGACGTTTGCAGCAAGAAGAAAGAACAACGATGGTACTTTTCATTCTTTCTATAACAATTCGTTTATGACGGTATCTGGTTTTTGGGAATTTTAATTTTATTTCAGTTTAAAATGACCTACCTGAATCCGATTGGTCATGATCGGTGGCAATTAATTGATCTTAGTGATGGGATTTAAATGTCTGAATGCAATTGGTCATAATTAGTGCCATTACAAGAGTTTTAATTATGCAATTGAATAAAATTTGATTGTTGGTGGATTGAATTCAAATTTTAGTTTTGATGTTGGATTGGATTGAATGACAGAAAAGGTAAAAGAAAGTCATTGTTCATGTGACAGATTTGCATGGCAATCGACTGGAAAATGCAGAGGTGATAGTAAAGCAGAAATCAAGGCAGTTTCCATTTGGGTCTGCAATAGGCAAGACTATTCTGGGAAACAAGCCATATCAGGTCAAATATTCAATGCTCTGCTCTTCAATATTTTCATTGACTATAATCTTATGCTTAATCATAGAATTGTAGGGAGGAAATTGACAGTGGCACTGTGTTGAAGCAATTGAAGATGTTGGATTGTCTACACAACCTACGCACCCAAATGCAAAAGAAAATGAAACGGCTGGATCGTCTATATAACCTACACACCCAAATGCAAAAGAAAACAAAACAGGTAAATGAATCTAATGCTTCCCAATGAAATAGAAACAAATAGTTTGCACTGTTTCGACATAGTCTGCATTGTGGCATAGTTATGTTTTTTTTAATATTTACTTAATTAATTTATAAAGGTTAAAGATTTATAATACAAAGATTTGTGAGAAATAAAAAAATCACTTCTCGTTACATAAATCACTTACACAATATTTGCATATATTTATTACTTATAATTTAAATAAATTTATCAAGTTTATAAAATTATTAATTCGGCAATATTATAAAAATATTGAATTAAGAATTATAAATATTATAAATTATAAATGAAGAATTATACATATTATAAATTATAAATTATAATTTTTTTACTTAATAAGTATCAACTCATCTTAATATTACATACGGCTAATATTGAATGGTAATTTTTATATTACATACTGCTAAATGTTATAGAGAAATTCTTCAATGTTCCATGAATTTGGAAGAATAATCATATAAATATATTTTTTTAAGGAGTAAAAATATTTTATTATTTTAATATGCTGATTCAAGTTTCATGTTATGCCTGTTAGTGCTAAAGTTAGCTCTCGACTGCAAGAGGGCCAAGCTTAACACATCTTAATGCTCAGAGGCAAATATAGATTGATTGTTTGAATTAATATGTAGAGGGATCAAGAGAATATGCAGATAAAGTATAGGATAGCTGAAGACATCGAGCTCTGTGATAAGCAAGGATGACAAGGGTTCAAAGAGAATTGTTGATGTATGGAGCAAACAACTCATTCAAACATCAACATAAAGAAGCGTGTTCAGAAAAAACATTCCAAAGATGGAATTTGAAATACTAAATCTCAGCACGGACAATCACAATAAAAACATTATCGATCAGGAATCCATAACTAAGACCAATTAAAACATAACTGCACAGTATATTCAGATTGAAAGACAGCTTTGAACTTGGCACAACTGATAAAAAAATCATGTGTAACAGGCCTCCAAAAAATACAGAGCAAGGTCTCTGCCTTCAGTTTATAATTTTCTGTCTCATTACAATTTTCTCACATAGCCTCTCCATTGGAACCTCCTCCCTGTACAAAACATAAAAAAAAAAGTATATATAGATCAATAAAACTAAATAAAACTCCTTCCAACACTCGAGCACTAAAATCTAACAATAGAATTCTGTTTTGATTAAGTTTGCAAATAGAATTAGGGGAACAGATAATCGAATCCTTCAAATCTGAAATTGTTAGATGTTACTTTGTTGTTTGTTGCTTGTTGACCTTAAAATCTGGAGATGATCATGAGTGCCACATAATCTGGAACTGCCTTTTGACTGCTTAACTGTCTGCCAGGTGCCCCTGCCATTTTTCATTTGATGTCAACTGATCCCTATCCTATTTGAAGTCGGGGATACTTTGCCTTCCAATGCTCTGACACATGTATAATACAAAGTGCGCAAACCTTTGAGCCATCTCTTGTATGGATCATTTGTACAAAAAGTGACCCAGATAGCTACTGAATTATATCTGTTACATATGTCTTGTTTGCTATACAGATGCACTCCAGCAAAGCTATGCCACCCGATAATTTTAGGCCTGGAGATATGGAGATGACCTTTTGACCCATGCTAATGATCTGCCTAGAAAAATGGATCTGATCCACTGCCTCCAGATATTTTGGCACTAAACCTTAACATCGGATCAAACACAACAACAACCATAAGCAGATAGAATAACAAAGGCCAAGCGATATCAATTGTAATGACAATTAAGACAATGGCTGTTGGCAATATGGCAGATAGATTTGTTGGCATTGATGTCAATATATGAATGGAGGATTGGTGACATTTGGTGAACTGATAATTGTGGACAGACATATCCCAGTAATGGTAATTGATGACAAACAAGATAGATGACAAAAAGTGAAAATTAAGACAAACATCCAAAACATGCTTCTTCTGCTGATGTATAGAATGATGACTTCACAGCTGAAGCTGCAGAAGATAACAGACAAAGGCATGGAAAAATCAAGACCAGCTCTGTTGTAAACTTGACAATTCTTTTCCATCTTCCTCTGTTGGAAATGGGCATAAGTCCAAGGATAAAACAAAAATGAGAGTTTGCAGAAGAACTCGGTCCATGAAGGCTGTTGTTGAGGAAGCCAAGGGAATTATGGACAGCTTAGGAAATTGAAAGCTGAGTTAAATGTGACAGAAGATCTCGCCTTCACCAGGAAAAGTGGGTGATTCTACTGTCTTAAAGGAAGAAATTGAGAGATCACATTCACCGGATCTTGAAGTCGTTCCTGGTACAGAGACTGAAAAAATGACTAGCCCTATATTCAGCAACTTCTTAGGAAGTTTTCTTCGTTGCGTTGAATGGAGGATTTATCCCACATTGGTCGTGTGGATAAGTCTGTATGTGTTGATATCTGCTGGTCGTTCCATACTCCATTGGACACGTAGTGCAAAGGATAGGCAGGGGCGCTGTGTATTTGGAACTCCACAAGAAGTTCACCAGCTTGGGCACAGTACGACCTATCAGGCCCCCTACCCTTTTGGTACCCGTGGCAACTCACTTGTTGAGAAGGATAATGACATGGCAACAGTGTGGCGCAGACGTAGCAGTTCGGATGTCTAAATAGACAGTGACATGGTAGTATGTGTCGCGCCTATCTTTTTAGTACACGTGGCAACTCACTTGTTGAGAAGGATAATGACATGGCAACAGTGTGGCGCAGACGTAGCAGTTCGGATGTCTAAATAGACAGTGACATGGCAGTATGTGTCGCTCAGGTGGTTAAACTCTAAGGCGATGGTTCTGTGTGTAAAGGAACCAGGGGCTAGAAGACTTAAATACACAAAGAGCCAAAGCTCCTAGGAGCTAATACAAAAAAAAAATATATATATATATATATATATATACTAAGTTTATAAAGTATCGAAAAAGTTTTTTTTTATATAATTTGAATAGGATAAAAGTATATAAATAAAAGAAAAAGGCTAAATATAATTATTACTAAATTTAGTTTAAACTTTATTTTTGTCCATTATATGAAAATACATGTTATTTCATGAAGAGGTGTGTTTATGAACAAACACATTGTTCCATGAAGAGGTGTGAGGAAAATGTATAAGTATGAAGACATCATATGAAGAAAATACACATTTTTAGAAAAAGACTGAATTGAAGATCAAAAGCAAGAACAGAATGTGTGCAGCAATCCAAGAAGTTTATTAAAGAAATTTATCTGAAGGGTGGAAGGGTGGTGCTAGGGCAGGTTGGTGTCTGCAAAAGGGAGTTGGTGCTTCCTTGTCAGTCGTAGCTGACTAAACAGGGGGTCGCAGCCTCCTACTAGTTGGTGCTGGTGAAGAAGGGTGTGGGTGCATCCCGATCAGTCGATGCTGATCTAAAACATCTTCTTCTATTGTATAATTGTAAAAACAAAGTTTTGCAAATATTAGAAAAGTATTGGTGGTTTACCTTATTGGGTTCCACGATAAATTATTGTATTCAAATATGTTCTTATGTATGCTAAAAGTAAAAATTGTGCATAAAACTGTGTCACTGATTCACCCCCCCCCTCTCAGTGACAGAACCTGATCCAACAATGACTACAAAACTTCCACAATGAATGCAGGAACAATTTCTACGCTTGTTATTGTCATCGGCTTGATCATCACTCTGTTTGACATAAAAGATACCACAAGATGAGACATAACAGTCTTTCGACTTCACAATGCGACCTGTATCTTGAACTTCCTCTGGTCCTTTTAATGATTTTCAGCTTAGCTCCAATTTCACATATGAAACACTTGTTCTATTGCATGGCTACCTTTTTCCTTTATGGCTTCTGTGTTTTCTTTGCCAGGTAGTTGCAACCTAAATTCTCCACGCCGACTCCTCCTCATGGAACCTTGTATGCTATCGACCAGTCATGTGCGTTTTTGTCAATATAGGTGCTGTTAAAGAAGTCACTCGAAAACTTTGAAGGACAAAACACTTTGAATAACTTTGCATGTGCTAAGGAAACATGAACACCATATTCTTCTGTCTCTAATTTCATTGCAGGTTCCAGTTCCGATGGTGATTTAAAGAATGCTTCAACCAATGCCATAAATACTGAAATTTCTAAATTGCAGCTCCTCTTGTATTTTTTAAATGCTTTTGCAGGCATTCACTGTATGAGGCGAACCCAATTTCTCTATCAAACATGAATTCCTTAATGAGCCTGTCCAAAGTATTGAATATGAAATATTCAATCTTCAAAAAGGAAGACTTTGTACATAATGCAATCGGTCACTGGGAATTGCACTAGAATATATCTACATTTAAGATGAAATCAATATAATTTATTATTTTTTGTTTAAGCCGACATTATTTGCATATTTCTTTCTTTTTAATAGGAATGTCATGCTACATAACATTACACAACATTATGCTTTACAACATCTCCCTCATACTGAGATGTAGAACACCTCGCTACTCTCGGTGCAACGACCCCAATGGCCTATCCATCGAAATGTTTTCCCTACATATAATCATCATGACTTTATAGTAGAAGATGGTTGTTCATTTCATTATCACTAGAATATGGTGATTTTATTTGGATTTCATTACATTCCTTCTTAGTTTACAACTTCAAACATCTATACAACAAAAGGTTTCAACTTTGGTGCCGTCAATGATAAGTTGAAAAGAGGAGCAATGTAGAAGAACTAGAGAGAACCACAACAATATGTTTAAGATAGGAAGGCTTGACACAACCAAGAAGTCCCTCAAGTCTTTGTTGATGCTCATCATCGAATCATTTCGAAGTGTTGAAACATGATCCGAGAGGTGAAACTACTGAACTTTGTTGCAAGATCAGTCTGTATGTACCGTTGTTTCTAGGGTGATGTGCTCATCATGTCCATATTTCATTTCCTCATTTTCACGTTCATATGATCCCTATGACAGACTTACCAAGTTGTGTTTTATGCATCGTCGTGTCATTGGTCAAGTTGAGTTTTGGGAGATTTGTCATCTTTTCTTCTGGGCATCGTCATGTCATGGAGCTGGTTCATTACATCCGTCTTGTCACATTGATCGTGATCATATTTCATTTGGAAAAAATTGTCGTCGTTTGACCCTGTCTATAGTTTGTCAAAATTTCGACAAGTAAAGGCATATTGCATCTTGTCAGTTAAAATTCACGAATTTCACGTTCTTTGATTAATTTTTCGGGCATGTCCTTCGTCAGTTTTCTCGCTACACCTATGCCCACAAAGTTTTAAATGCCCCCCTTGGGCACCTCTTTTCAAAAAGGCTAGTATCCTTTTTTTAAATTGGAAAATACCCTCCCAAGAGCATCTCTTCTTCTCAATTATCCTAAGCCCTTCCTTTATATTTTCCCTAAGTATTACCTATCGAAATTATCCCAAATGCCTTATTATTTTCCCCATTATGAAAGTACATCTCCCTTACTTTTTCAATTTTATATATTATTTTCCCCTTTGTCCTAAAGTCCTATCCCTTTCCATTAATGTTCATCTTATATTTCTTTTCCTTTTTTATCCCTTGAAGTATTTACCCATTTCCTTTTCATATTTACCCATTGTCCTCCTTATTTAAAAATATCCCTTTTCCCTTTCATTAATCTTTTTCCCCTCTCTCCATTTATTCCATATTCCCTAATTCCAAACCCTAATTTGCTCGACATATAGAGCATTAGGAGGGAAAAAATATTTTGGTAGGGTTAAGACAAACCAACCAAGCATAATAAATGAAATGTGGAAAAAAGAGAATCCTAAAGCAAAGGTCAGGAAAATATTCACAGACATGCACACTGGCAAAAGGTAAGAGGGTCATTCCTTCACTCATCAGCGGAAAGAGAAACAAATTCAATCAGAATGATGTTAGATAGGGAAAAATGACCGCAACCATATCTAACATGAGTGACATCCAAAGAAAACATAGACATACGCACAGTTGAAACGCCACATCACAATGAGAGACAGTGGCAACACAACTCATTGGATGCCTAGTAAGAAATAGGGTGCCATTATCACTCAAACACTAGATCGAATGCCACAGGTGGTAGGCCCATACTCCTTCCTGAGGGAAATCAATACACATAAAACATGAGACTTCCACGTAAATTGGCCAGAGGTTCAGTGTAGATTAGAAGAAGAGAAGGCCAACACACCATGAACCAATGGTTGGCGCGTTTACAACTTGAAAAGACAAGCAAAAAATTGCCACCAGTATGGAATCTACACAAAGATGGTCGTTGCACAATTTGGATAGGAGTGATTGATTGAATGATTAGCACAAATGCCCAAGGAGAAATAAACACTTGGTAGAAAAAATCCAAAGAGGGAACATCATAGGCACATCGAGGGTACGTTGGAGGCCAACATAAAGAGAAAACACATGCAGGAGCAGACCATGACAACACCACTCATGAAAACACTCATTCAAGCATATAAAATTTCCACACAAAACAACAACAACAACAACAACTAGAAGTTCAAATCAAGATAATAACAAATAATTCATGGAGCACATGAAGCATCTATCCTACCGTGCCTTTCTATGCGTGTGTTCACTGCAGACTAATCCCCAACATATGCAATTGTACATTGAAATGATATTTGCAGCTGATTTGCAATGAGATTTTGGAAAACTGAAGGTTGTGTATGAAGCTTTTATTATCACAAAATACGGGTGAAATATCCCATAGTTGCACACACTATCTCAATGAGGAACTATTTCAAGGTTGAGTTGATAGCTCCAATGAAAATGGAGGAACTGGAACATAATTATTGTTGTAAACAATGATTAGGAACCTTCGCCACATTGATACATAGGCTCATTAGTCTAGGATCACAAACATAAAGTAGGAATCCATCTCGTAGCCTTGACTGGAATAGTAACATTCTTTTTCATAGAGACATATGCAGTTGTAGATGCAGAGTTTCACCATGCCTTCCCCATCAAAGAGCTGTGATGATGCCATTCTAGTGAAATATAGTTTCTGGAAATAGAAGAAGATACATGGAACGAGCGAGTGGGAAATACAAAGTGAACCAATGCAGTGCGAAACCAAAAGTAGGCGTGCAAGGATTGATGGAAGTTGTCAGGGTCCCAAGAAGCACAGGTATGTGCGGGAAAATATCAGGTCACCATGAGTGGGATCCTTTAGTTATTGTTTTAGTCACCCTTTTCACTTGAAATGTATTTAATGTCCAGGGAAATATTTTTTATAATCTTTGTTGCATTCACCACAACTTGTTTTTATTGACAAAGGAACTTTTAACCGTCATTTTTGACAAGCATATAATAGACTCGATACAACAAATAACATATGCGACCTTTGAATTATCTTGAAGAGGTTGAGTATGACTCATAAGAGCCTTGAAATATCCAGGTTATTCCCATGTAAAATGTTTTTAAACCAACATTGTTACAAAGGAGTACTTTTTCTTATAAAATAGTTTCGGCCTTCTTTGATCTTTTATTTTGCATGGCTAAATATCATTCATCTCTTAAGAAGAAGGTGGACATTAGTTACTACGGTCCATCTTCCTCTTCTTAGACACACATGGAAAACTAAATTCCACTATGACCTAATTATAACCAGAAAACCCATCTAGTAAGGAAAACATTTTGAACCGGAGATGAGTTGTAAAACCTGTACCATAGATGGAATTGGGTAAATGTCCTTGTCATAGGATTTGTTTAAGTTTTGAAATATACACATAGTCTAATCCCCACCAACTTATTTCTTATCGAGACTAAATTAACAACCCAATTGGAATGATGAACTTTGAATATGATATTTGCATCTAATAATTTCTTCAATTCCTTCTAGACCAAAGGATCGGAAGTTGGGTGTACATTGTTGAGATTTTGCTGAAAAGGTTTTATATTCACTTTTAATGAAATTACATGTTGAATAATCTTTGTGTCGTATGTCTTTAAATCATCATAGGTCCAACAAAAACATCTTTATTTCATTTGAAAAAACGAATAAATCTTTGATTTTATTCCTATGAACAACATGTTCCCAAATTTATGTTTTTGGGATCCTCTTTAGTGCCTAGGTTAAGCAATTCAAATTGCACAGAGGAACTATTTGTCTCTATATTGAATATTTTTTTAAATATGGTATGGAGATCAAACAAATTATCTAAGATAATAACCCCTCTTGGAGTAGGATTGCCATTATGTTTTTGGATGCTTTCCACATATTATCGAGGAACTTTTCATGTTCTTTGTCATCAGTTGCTACATCCTTGAGCACGTATTCATTAGTGAGGAAATTAATGATCCGCTCATCATCTTTGAATACCCTCCAGTTCGTTATATTTTTTGGGACATAGGGTTTTAAAATAAATTCAATAGAAAAAACATCACTTAAAGGCATGAAACAAGAAGCACTAGTAGCTAAAGTATCAGCTACAACGTTCATAGAGAAAAGGGTAGAGTCAATATTAAAATCATCAAAGTTAGAAATTAGATTCCATACCTTAGTTTGGTACCCTTTTAAGTGTGGAGATAGACATTGTGTACTATTTATCACCTATCTAATAATAATATCCGAATCACCAAAAAAACTTCAAATATTTTACTTTTAAACTGATATCCTTTTTAAGGCCTCGGACCATGGCCTCATACTCAGTTGTGTTGTTCTGTGCATTGACATTCTAATCTACATGAAAGGAGAGTCTTTCATTTGTACGGATCTATGAATATGTAACCTACTCCCGCTCCTTGATATGTCTTGGAACCATCAAAATACAAGGCCCAGAAGTTAGTGTTTACACTACTGTTAGAAGAAAAAGAACTATTTACTACTATATAGTGCATTTGTCCTCATCAATCCACATAAAATGAAGGAGTTTAGACTATATTTTTGTTCCTACAGGCGACTCTTTAGACTCATAAAAACTACAATCTGTCTCTAAAAAGTAGTTCTTGAGAACTGAATGTTCAAATTTAATCGGTCCATTTTGTCCTTCTAGTATTGTCACCGTATGTCTCATGTGTTTTTCTATGTCCACTCAAATTTGATTCTCTTACCTTTGTATGGTACCCACAATTTTGACCGATCGATGTGTAGTGTCCCTTTTTAATATATTTGAGAAAATTGGAAAAATTGCACTTTTTGGCCAATTCGACCCTTAGACTAGTAATGACTCAAATGATTCCAAATGGATCCAAATGCTTACGAATTGGGTCTGAATGTGTTTGGAAGGTATTAAGACATAAAAATTAGGCTGATGGATTCTTGGACACTCTCAAAAGACTTCTACAACATTCATTTACAATCAGGAAAAAATAGGGAAATTTACTAGTCAATTCGAGGTTCAAAACCCCCAAGGGTAGGGGGCAAAAATGGCTTTCCAAATGCAGTACGAACCTCCAAAATTTCAAGAAAGAGACATGGAATTGTTAAAGGAATTCAATGGGCTCCCAAATTCATCATTAATCAGTTCCTAAAGGTTGGTGCAACTCCCATAAATCATAGGTTTGTGGACATGTCTTCACCTAGGGGGAAATGATAGGAAACTTCACCATTCGCTATGAAATTGAGATTTATGTTCCAAAGGATTATGTAATGTATATGAAACTTCTTCGGGACATTAATGAATCTCCATACATCATAAAAATCATAGAATGAACTGATACAAGTCGAAATAAAGCAACTTCAAGGTTTCATAACAAGATATGAGGAATATGGCACCATTTATACATTGTTTGGTATTTTGACATAGTCTCACTTGGGATTTCGACCTGAGGACCTTTTGAGCAGAAAATACAGAGTAAATACATCATATTACAAATAAATGGGGCCACAATATCTCCCCCAAATAGATCAAGATCTCACCAAGAGCGCCCTTCCTCCAAGAGCCAAAATATGAAGAGAAAAGTGGGAAATGTGTGGAAACAAGTTGAAGAAGAGAATGTCACGAGCTGCCCTGTAGCTTCAAGCTGCAATAAATGATTCCATTGTAGCTCCAAATGAAAGGTTTGAATGACCTCTCCAATTTCCAGTTAGGATGGGAATCTTGCAACCTCAAAATTGGTACTAAGGCAAGTAGAGTAAACACTCCACAAGCATGGACAAGCTATGCTCTCCAATATGAAAAATGAGAAATGATCAAAAGCTACTCTCCTTTTTTGTTCTTTACTTTTATAAACTTCCAAATACCTCCTCAATCTCGAATTCCATCCATGAGCTTCATGCCAACTCGAATTGGGAAGAGATTTCAATGTGTGCCACTTGTCCCTCCATTCCTAGCCTCCTCCTTCACTCAATTCGAATGGATGACTCTTTGGTTTCCATAAATCCCTTGTGCGCCCTCTTGGAGGCTATTTTTAGCCCTCACATGTCATATATGTTAGATGTCATCAATCAGGTCTGATTTTTCTCATAAGTGTCATAACATCTTCATCATTGTTGTCATAGAAGCTAGGGAATCTAGCCCAAGTGTCCCAATAGCTCCAAAATGCTTCTTCCTCTTCCATGGGAGTTACTCTTCCTCTCAATTTCGACCTCATTGAGTCATGCCAAGTATTATGCCCTTCCAACTCCCCCAAGAACATTGGAATCCACCTTGGATTCGAATGGGTGAGAGTGGAATGCCATGTGGCATGGGGAATCTAGCTTGAGTGGGCCCCACACATCCAATGTGCTCTCATGACCAAGTGCCACCTTATTTTACTATATTAAATATTTATTTATTCCCCATTTAATATATTTGGTCAAGCTAATGTCCATTTGGGGTTTTATAGTCTCCTTATTCCAAATCTAATGTTTCCACCCCAACCTAGGAAACTAGTAGATTGGTGGAATTTTCTCTTTTGAGATTTATTTGAATGGGGACATTACACGATGGTGAAATACCCTTGTAGTTTTTGTGACCAATCCCTATTCAGAAGTAATCCATATGTTTTTGGAATATACACAACAATGATATCAATAGTTTGGTAAAACCTAGGATTTGAATACAATATGATCATTACATCTTTAAGTTCACATATTACTTTGACACCTTATTGGTTTAATTGGATAATTCAAGAAGTAAATTTAGTTGGTACGTCATTGAGCTTCTAGTAAACAAAATAGGACATTATGTTGGATGAGGTTCCAGATTCCAGTAAACAATTGTGTATTTTGTAATTGAAAATTTCAAATTTCAAATTTCAAGAGGAATAGAGGAGTTTGAGACTTGGAATTGAATCTCTATGTTGGTTGCATTCATTGCGACACTCTGTTTTTCTTGGGGAGAATTTGATTTTTCCTCATTGGTTGTTATTTTGTGTTGTTAATAAGAGAGTTTCTTAGAAGCATTAAGTAACAGATCCCTTTGTTGCAAAATGTTACATAATTTGAATAGGGAGACATTTTCCTTAGTCCTTTTCATGTCCTCAACCACGTTGTATTCCATGTTTTGTGGGATATTTTTTATTTCTATGGTCTTATGTGGTTGAGAAGAGCTTGAGGAAGCTTTATCAATGTTAGAATATTGATAATATGCATAAGAATCCAATAATATGTTTGCTAACATGCAAATCAAGAATCTACAAGTCTATCTTTCTATCTATAAAAGCAACAAATAATCATGTAAGAAACAAGAGACAAGAGAATAGAACGATACACCATATATACGTGATAAAAACCCAAATGGGGAAACATACACATTACACATGAAGGTATTGTCTTCTTCTTCTTAAAAAATCTCTAATCTTACAATACATCGCATCCTCACATATGCATCACATCACACTTCATCTTCACATCATGTCATAATGATGTTTCATCAACATACCCTCAAAGGGTCTCCTTCACCTCTATTATATAGCTAGATGTATGGAATATTTACATCCCATAACGCATGTGGGATAAGTAACTTTCCACCTCTCTTATATAAAGAATAGTTATAAGAGAATTTAATACATGATGCATGTGGGGTAACTCTATTTTATAATATTAGAATTATTTATGCCTTTTTTAACATTTCACCAACAATATCACACAAGTCATCATTACATATTCCAACACTCCCCCTTAATGATGACTGGGAGAAATAATACAAATGGAGGAAGATGGCATTGCATTGGAACCCCCATTGATTTATTTAACCATAATTGGATGATGGATTGTGCCTTGAATGCTCAATCCATCATGCTCCCCCGTCATTGATGAGAAATCATTTCACATTGTGAAATCCCTTTAATGGATGCACAAATCACGATTTTTGAGACATCCATAGATAGTATGCTTATCCAAATATGGAATTAGCACCGGGATTTGATGGATGGTATGCAATGGAATGTGATGGATCATCATTTAATGCTAAAAAATAACATAATTGTTGAATCAAGTTGAGTTCAAGTAGAATATCATATTTATTTCCATTCCTTGTTTCAATCTATGCCTTGTGCATTCCCTCGCCTCCTTCATATATCGAGGTTGCTTGTTTTGTGACTTCAAGTTGGTCTATATGAGTAAGTTTGATCACTTTATGCCATGTTTCGTTATGCATGCATGTGTCTATGAGTCATACATGTGTCCTCTAGGTGTTATCTATAATGGATTTGTGTTGTTTGGCATTGAGAGGTGGAGACATGCCATTGCAAAATGCTCCATCTCCCTCAAATCTCTTCATCTTTGCAACTACCTTCTAGTAATTCCTTACCAATGTGTCTATTGTTGCAAGGATATCCCTCTCTCTATCCTCTAATAACATTCTCTAATTGAACAATTTGTACCCAAGGTGTTATATGGGCCATCCTCTTCAGTTGAGATTTTAATGTTTCACTACCATTTCATCCACACATTTTGATGTAGTGGTTCATAAAGTTCCTTTCCCTTCTTCTATGATCCCTCTAAAAGTCCAAAACAAGAACCCTTTTATGCCATCTTTCATCGACCTGTGATCTACATTATGCCCCTTCTCATCAACTCAATGAAGCCTTTACTTTTATGCCCACCATGCATTATACCTCTATCAGAATCACTTTGAACCATCGATACTTGCTCTTAAGCCCATACTTTGTCTTATATTGTTCCAATGCCTTTGTGCTTATCTGGTGAGATTCATGGAGATTTTATCCTTGATGGATCATCCACTTTAGCATCCTATAAATATGTTGAATCCTCCTTGTTTTCTTAAATATTGTTATACTTTAAGCCTTCTTGCTTTGAAACTATTCATGTACCCTTTGTGAGTTCACCATTCTTGGAGATATCTCTCGACAGTCCTTTCACACTTATAATTTGTCTTGGAGTCCAAAACATCCTCAATATGTACATTCATGTCATCCTTGGTATTCTCAAACTCAGTATCAAAGTACCTTCATGATCTTGCATTATAGTCCCTAAGTTATTTAAGAAGCATGTCCTCATGCTTAAGTGGCATACCCTCATCTCAATTACCACTATGATTCCTCATCTTTAGTGTGCTAATCTCTTCTTGGACCAATGTTCTTCGATGATCATCGCTTCTACCTATCTTTCTATTTTCCATGGTAGTCTTCACAGCATCTTCTTTATAATAAAGTTGTCAATCACTCTTGCAACATCTACCCAAGACACCATTATTGGAGTCGTCTACACTTTTTTCTTTCTTTATAGAGTCTTCACTCACTCAATGTAATTCACCATTGTTTTCTTGTAGTCTTCACTCTTCTACAATATTTGTCATCTTGTTCATAATTCTCCCACCTTTCTCATATTTATTCTCTTTGCAACATTCTCCTCTTTCAACATCTCGTTCTACAAGGTCTTATCTTCATTGTCCCATAGTTGTTACCATTTATGATACCACTTATGTGAGAGATCATGGCAAACCCAAAACTCATATCGACTCAATTGATGATGAACAAACTCGCATATCAACATCGCCTCCCTGCAACACACCTTCAAAACCTTCAAGGCAACAATATTTCTCTTTGGAGTACTACCCAAAGGTCTTTAAAACAAATTTTCAACCATAGGGTTCAATGATGATTACTCTTTAAAAAATATAAGTAGCATTCAAAAGTTAATTCAATAGCAAAATTACCCATACACGTAATAAATCATCTCTTCACTTTCATTTAATGCTCAAGGAATTCATAAGTGGACTTACAAACACATGCAAATTCACAAGAATATGGAGATCATCTTCCCCTGTTTCATTAATACATGGATACAATTACAAATTACATACATTGGGCACTCATTCCTTAAAATCAACCACTTAAATTTTATTTAGTAGACTATCTTCTAATATTCTAATCTAGTTGTGGGTTCCATCTACCACTACCACAACTCATTGATGCCAGGGAAAATTCCATGGTAGCTTACAAAGGCTCTACGGTCATTCTCCGGTTTCGAGCTTGTTGACCTCTATATATTTGTGCCTTCTATTAATTAACTTTGCTTATATGTAACAATTTCTCATGTCTATTTGCTTCCCTAACTCTTTTCTCTTTTTTTTTGCTACTTAAAACGATCCACCTTCTCCCCAAGAATCTTCATATTTGTCACTATCTTGGTGGTCATTCCTATTCCATGTGTCTATTGTTTCAATGCTTGCCCTCTCTTCGTCCTTCAATAACATTTTCCAATGAAACTTTATGCAAAAATATGTTTCTAATGAACATATTTTTGCAGAAATTCTACAAGCATGTGTTACAGATAAAAAGTCCAATCTTCAGATTCTATCTTCTCTCCTTAAACAACAATTCTCCCTTGCTCTTTTGCTAGTCAATTTGACTAGCTCTTACCATTTTGGCCACAACTTCTCTCCAAAAACTTAAAATCATATTTGTAAGTTGTTGTAGGTCCTTGAGGTGGGTTAGGGTCCATATCAGTCGTCCATTTAGTAAATTTGTATCTCTCAGTATGATTTGGGGATGCTTGAAAACTGCTTCACTGGATGGCCTACTAAATTGGACTAGTTTCACTGGTTGAGCCATATCTTGAGATAGGGAGCTCCAAATATGGTTCTATAAAGTGTTGTAGGTAGGTGGGACACCATAGAGCCCATCCTCAAAATTTATTTCATAATTCGTGAGCCCTAGGTACAGTTTGGGTCACCTCCAAAGTAGTCCAACTGAACATTCCTAGTGTGGAAAATCATCTCCTAATCACTTCTAAGAACTAAAGCTTCCCATATTTATGTTCCTAATCCTTTCTATAGTAGTGTAGGGTTTTGACCAAATTCAATATGCATCCAGAGTGCACTAGAAGCTATTAGGTTTCCACAGAACTCTCGGGGATGTACAACCATGTGGTCCTTATGACCATCCCGAGCGTGATGCATCCAGAGAATGTGCCTCTATCGATGTAGAGTCATTTCCCATGTCTAATACACCTTGCTATCCTATCACATGTATGCAATAAACCTCAGATTACAGTTTGGTAAGTTTGGGAGTGTTTAGGGTCAGTAAGTCAAGTATAGTCAGAGCTTCATTGAAGAAGGGTTAGTGTGCCAAATTTCCTAGTTTGGTACATTACACGTGCAAAGAAAATAAAAACAGAGAGTTAAAAAAAAACTATTCTCCATCTTTCTCTCATTACTTATGTCATCTAGATTCAAGAATATATATTCCATGACTACAAATCTAATTTTTCAATTATAAATAAACTCCATGGAGATAAAATAACACACTTTGGTAATGACATTTTGTCAGGAATGGTTATAATGGACATTACTAATCTATACTGCAAATTCTATGGTATTTTGGGTTTTTTTCTTCAATGAAACTTTGTGTTGATTAATTATATATTATGCACAAGCTCTTTTTCTAAGGTCACACTATTTCAAAATATTTGCAATTTTAGTAATCTTCATAACTTGCTAACATATGAAATGCAAAAGAAATAGAAAGTTGGTATATTAATCATTATTATCTTCAACATAATTATACTAAGATATACTCAATTTCCATTGAGAGCAATGATAGATATTTCTGATTTTATAAAAAATATTTGTATTCAAAATCCATAAAATAGAAAGATAAATAATATTATTGAAAAATATAAATTTTAAATTATTATAATAAATTTTTAAAATGATTAAAATTAATTTATTATAATTTTTAAATATAATTTGGTTAGTATTTAAATATTAAATAAAAATTTCATATAAAAGAAATGGAAGTAAATAATTTAATTAGGTTAAAGACTTAATTTTAAAATTTCTCTCAAGTAAAACATAAATTTACAATCAACACTTTAATGCTATGTATTTAAATACAAATATTAATTTTTTTTATAAATAAATTGATTATAATTAATATTACTAAAAAATACTTAATTGGTTTACCAAAATTTTTTAGACACAGTAAAAACAAGTAAAATATGTATTTTGTTAATTAATACAATATAAAAAAACTACAATAAAAATATTATTTATAAAATAATTTTTTTAAATATTTTTAAAAAATGTAAAATTATAATTTTTGTTTTGAAATTATGTAAATTATCAAATAAAATAACTAACATAATTGTTTTTATGTGATATATTTATAATTTATGTTTTTAAGCTGATTATTAGTTAAAATTAATATGTTTTATCTTAAAATATATAATTGTTAAAAATTAGGCACATATTTGCAAACAAAATAAAGTCTGACAATTCTGTTATATAAAATCTGGCCAATTCTGACAAAATCTCTGACAATTTTGTTAGTAAGGGACCAAGAAAATCACAACATTTATGTTAAGTTCAATTTGAATTTTATCCAACACGAATAGTCACAGGGCTCACATTTTGTTGTTTCTTGGAATTTTATCCAACAGCTGTGCAAGATAGATATTATCGAGATACCTCTAGAGTATTGAGTTTGATTATTGTCTGGTTGAATGCGTGCAGCGTGGGTGCATATCAGATCTGGGAGCTCTGCTTTAGTTACAGCAACTGTGGTGATGGACAATGTGAACTTCACATGTGCTGGGACTGTTCAAGCTACAAGTGGCTGCTGGTCTTTTCTCTAGGGCGGATTCGTTCTTGACTGGTCTCCCGCTCACTCTCATTTATACTTCGAGGTTATTTCTTATGCCTTTTGGTCAAATTAATGCCTCTAATTTTGATTCCAATTCTTCGCCTAAAATTAAAACGACCAAGCCCATTGCGTTGCTAATTACAGAGTAACAATACGGATGTCGAAATATTGGTTGATAGCGTATCCCTACAACCATTTACAAATGATGAATGGCGTTTGCAGCAAGAAGAAAGAACAGCGATGGTACTTTGCATTCTTTATATAACAATTCGTTTATGCTGGTATCTGGTTTTTGGGAATTTTAATTTTATTTCAGTTTAAAATGACCTACCTAAATCCGATTGGTCATGATCGATGGCAATTAATTGATCTTAGTGATGGGATTGAAGTGTCTGAATGCAATTGGTCATTATCAGTGCCATTGCAAGAGTTTTAATTATGCAATTGAATCAAATTTGATTGGTGGTGGATTGAATTCAAATTTTAGTTTTGATGTTGGATTGGATTGAATGACAGAAAAGGTAAAAGAAAGTCATTGTTCATTTGACGGATTTGCATGGCAATCGACTGGAAAATGCAGAGGTGATAGTGAAGCAGAAATCAAGGTAGTTTCCATTTGGGTTTGCAATAGGCAAGACTATTCTGGGAAACAAGCCATATCAGGTCAAATATTCAATGCTCTGCTCTTCAATATTTTCATTGACCATAATCTTATGCTTAATCACAGAATTGTAGGGAGGAAATTGATAGTGGCACTGTGTTTAAGCAATTGAAGACGCTGGATTGTCTACACAACCTACGCACCCAAATGCAAAAGAAAATGAAACAGCTGGATCGTCTATACAACCTACGCACCCAAATGCAAAAGAAAACTAAACAGGTAAATGAATCTAATGCTTCCCAATGAAATAGAAACAAATAGTTTGCCCTGTTTCGGCATAGTTTGCATTGATTTACTGTGGCATAGTTTGCACCGTGGCATAGTTATGTTTTTTTTAATATTTACTTAATTAATTTATAAAGGTTAAATATTTATAATACAAAGATTTGTGAGAAATAAAAAATCACTTCTCATTAAATAAATCACTTGCACAATATTTGCATATACTTATTACTTATAATTTAAATAAATTTATCAAGTTTATAAAATTATTAATTCGGCAAAATTATAAAAATATTGAATTAAGAATTATAAATATTATAAATTATAAATGAAGAATTATACATATTATAAATTATATATTATAATTTTTTTACTTAATAAGTATCAACTCATCTTAATATTACATACGGCTAATATTGAATGGTAATTTTTATATTACATACTGCTAAATGTTATAGAGAAATTCTTCAATGTTCCATGAATTTGGAAGAATAATCGTATAAATAGATTTTTTTAAGGAGTAAAAATATTTTATTATTTTAATATGCTGATTCAAGTTTCATGTTATGCCTGTTAGTGCTAAAGTTAGCTCTCGACTGCAAGAGGGCCAAGCTTAACACATCTTGATGCTCATAGGCAAATATGGATTGATTGGTTGAATTAATTATGTAGAGGGATCAAGAGAATATGCAGACAAAGTATAGAATAGCTGAAGACATCGAGCTCTGTGATAAGCAAGGATGACCAGGGTTCAAAGAGAATTGTTGATATATGGAGCAAACAACTCATTCAAACATCAACATAAAGAAGCATGTTCAGAAAAAAACATTCCAAAGATGGAATTTGAAATACTAAATCTCAGCACGGGCAATCACAATAAAAACATTATCGATCAGGAATCCATAACTAAGACCAGTTAAAACATAACTGCACAGTATATTCAGATTGAAAGACAGCTTTGAACTTGGCACAACTGATAAAAAAATCATGTGTAACAGGCCTCCAATCTGAAATTGCTAGATGTTACTTTGTTGTTTGTTGCTTGTTGCTTGTTGACCTTAAAATCTGGAGATGATCATGAGTGCCACATAATCTGGAACTGCCTTTTGACTGCTTCACTGTCTGCCAGGTGCCCCTGCCATTTTTCATTTGATGTCAACTGATCCCTATCCTATTTGAAGTCAGGGATACTTTGCCTTCCAATGCTCTGACACATGTATAATACAAAGTGCGCAAACCTTTGAGCCATCTCTTGTATGGATCATTTGTACAAAAAGTGACCCAGATAGCTGCTGAATTATATCTGTTACATATGTCTTGTTTGCTATACAGATGCACTCCAGCAAAGCTATGCCACCTGATAATTTTAGGCCTGGAGATATGGAGATGACCTTTTGACCAATGCTAATGATCTGCCTAGAAAAATGGATCTGATCCTCTGCCTCCGGATATTTTGGCACTAAACCTTAACATCGGATCAAACATAACAACAACCATAAGCAGATAGAATAACAAAGGCCAAGCGATATCAATTGTAATGACAGTCATTAAGACAATGACTGTTGGCAATATGGCAGATAGATTTGTTGGCATTGATGTCAATATATGAATGGAGGATTGGTGACATTTGGTGAACTGATGATTGTGGAAAGACATATCCCAGTAATGGTCATTGATGGCAAACAAGATAGATGAAAAAAAGTGAAAATGAAGACAAACATCCAAAACATGCTTCTTCTGCTGATGTATAGAATGATGGCTTCACAGCTGAAGCTGCAGAAGATAACAGACAAAGGCATGGAAAACTCAAGACCAGCTCTGTTGTAAACTTGACAATTCTTTTCCATCTTCCTCTGTTGGAAATGGGCATAAGTCCAAGGATAAAACAAAAATGAGAGTTTGCAGAAGAACTCGGTCCATGAAGGCTGTTGTTGAGGAAGCCAAGGGAATTATGGACAGCTTAGGAAATTGAAAGCTGAGTTAAATGTGACAGAAGATCTCGCCTTCACCAGGAAAAGTGGGTGATTCTACTGTCTTAAAGGAAGAAATTGAGAGATCACATTCACCGGATCTTGAAGTCGTTCTTGGTACAGAGACTGAAAAAATGACTAGCCCTATATTCAGCAACTTCTTAGGAAGTTTTCTTCGTTGCGTTGAATGGAGTGATGTCCAGGAAGCCTGGCAGGAAGTGGATTTGATACGGAAGTAGGCACGTATTGACACTGCAGATGCATTGGAGCTCTTGTCTCCCATATTCAAAAATAAAGATGTGCGTACATATGATGTAAATGCCCTCGAACGAGCAGAGGATGGAGAGCTGCAGTACTACTTGCTTCAACTTATGCAGGACCTCCGATTTGAGCATTATGAGAAATCACAGCTTGCTCCTTTTTCTTGTTCAGTGTTCTGTATATTGATTTGGCTAGCCTCCTTCGTTGGTATGTCACGGTGGAGATTCCTGATGCGCAAAGGTTCTTATCTATGTATGAAATTTTGGAAGACTATATTGTAAAGTACAAGCCTGAGGGGAGAAAGGCTGAGAATGGAGGTTACATGTGGCAGAGTTTAGTGCGCGTCAGACAGAACTAATTGCTCAGTTGTGCATAAAATTGTAAGCGAGACTCAGACACCATCCGCGATTAAAATACTTCATTGGATTTATCCCACATTGGTTGTGTGGATAAGTCTCTATGTGTTGATATATGCCGGTCTTCGGTAGTACCTTAGATGCGTAGTGCAAAGGATAGGCGGAGGTGCTGTCTATTTGGAACTCCACGACAAGTTCGCCAGCTCGGCATTCAGGACAACCAATCAGCCTCCCTTTCCTTTCAATACACGTGGCAACTCACTTGTTGACAAGGAGTCTTTTGGTACACGTGGCAATTCACTTGTTGACAAGGATAATGACATGGCAACAGTGTGGCGCAGACGTAGTAGTTCGGATGTCTAAATAGACTGTGACATGGTAGTATGTGGCAACTCACTTGTTGACAAGGATAATGACATGGCAACAGTGTGGCGCAGACGTAGTAGTTCGGATGTCTAAATAGACTGTGAAATGGTAGTATGTGTCGCTCATGTAGTTAAAATCTAAGGCAATGGTTCTGTGTGTAAAGGAACCAGGGGCTAGAAGACTTAAATACACAAAGAGCCGAAGCTCCTAAGAGCTATTACAAATACCAATATATATATATATACACTAAGTTTATAAAGTATCGAAAAAGTTTTTTTTTATTATATAAGTTGAAATAGGATAAAAGTTTAATAAAGAAAAGAAAAGGGCTAAATATAGTTATTACTAAATTTAGTTTAAACTTTATTTTTGTCCATTATATGAAAATACATGTTATTTCATGAAATGTGTGTTTATGAACAAACACATTGTTCCATGAAGAGGTGTGAGGAAAATGTATAAGTATGAAGACATCATATGAAGAAAATATGTGTCGCTCAGGTAGTTAAAATTTAAGGCAATGGTTCTGTGTGTAAAGGAACCAGTGGCTAGAAGACTTAAATACACAAAGAGCCGAAGCTCCTAAGAGCTATTACAAATACCAATATATATATATATATACACTAAGTTTATAAAGTATCGAAAAAGTTTTTTTTTATATATGTTGAAATAGGATAAAAGTTTAATAAATAAAAGAAAATGGCTAAATATAGTTATTACTAAATTTAGTTTAAACTTTATTTTTGTCCATTATATGAAAATACATGTTATTTCATGAAGATGTGTGTTTATGAACAAACACATTGTTCCATGAAGAGGTGTGAGGAAAATGTATAAGTATGAAGACATCATTTGAAGAAAATACACATTTTTAGAAAAAGACTAAATTGAAGATCAAAAGCAAGAACAAAATGTGTGCAGCAGTCCAAGAAGTTTATTAAAGAAATTTATCTGAAGGGTGGAAGGGTGGTGCTAGGGCAGGTTGGTGTCTGCAAAAGGGAGTCGGTGCTTCCTTGTCAGTCGTAGCTAACTAAACAGGGGGTCGCAGCCTCCTACTAGTTGGTGCTGGTGAAGAAGGGTGTGGGTGCATCCCGATCAGTCGATGCTGATCTAAAACATCTTCTTCTATTGTATAATTGTAAAAACAAAGTTTTGCAAATAATAGAAAAGTATTGGTGGTTCACCTTATTGGGTTCCACGATAAATTATTGTGTTCAAATCTGTTCTTATGTATGCTAAAAGTAAAAATTGTGCATAAAACTGTGTCACTGATTCACCCCCCCCCCTCTCAGTGACAGAACCTGATCCAACAATGACTACAAAACTTCCACAATGAATGCAGGAACAATTTCTACGCTTGTTATCGTCATCGGCTCGATCATCACTCTATTTGACATAAAAGATACCACAAGATGAGACATAACAGTCTTTCGACTTCACAATGCGACCTGTATCTTGAACTTCCTCTGGTCCTTTTAATGATTTTCAGTTTAGCTCCAATTTCACATATGAAACACTTGTTCTATTGCTTGGCTACCTTTTTCCTTTATGGCTTTTGCGTTTTCTTTGACAGGTAGTTGGAACCCTGGATGCTATGAAACATAATTATTGTTGTAAACAATGATTAGGAACCTTCGCCACATTGATACATAGGCTCATTAGTCTAGGATCACAAACATAAAGTAGGAATCCATCTCGCAGCCTTGACTGGAATAGTAACATTCTTTTTCATAGAGACATATGCAGTTGTAGATGCAAAGTTTCACCATGCCTTCCCCATCAAAGAGCTGTGATGATGCTATTCTAGTGAAATATAGTTTCTGGAAATAGAAGAAGATACATGGCACGAGCGAGTGGGAAATACAAAGTGAACCAATGCAGTGCGAAACCAAATGAGGTGTGCAAGGATTACTGGAGTTGTTAGGGTCCCAAGAAGCACAGGTATGTGTGGGAAAATATCAGGTCACCATGAGTGGGATCCTTTAGTTATTGTTTTAGTCACCCTTTTCACTTGAAATGTATTTAATGTCCAGGGAAATATTTTTTATAATCTGTGTTGCATTCACCACAACTTGTTTTTATTGACAAAGGAACTTTTAACCGTCATTTTTGACAAGCATATAATAGACTCGATACAACAAATAACATATGCGACTTTTAATTATTTTGAAGAGGTTGAGTATGACTCATAAGAGCCTTGAAATATCCAATTCCGATGGCTATTTAAAGAATGCTTCAACCAATGCCGTAAATACCGAAATTTCTAAACTGCAGCTCCTCTTGTATTTTTTAAATGCTTTTGTAGGCATTCACTGTATGAGGCGAACCCAATTTCTCTAACAAACGTGAATTCCTTAATGAGCCTGTCCAAAAAGGAAGACTTTGTACATAATGCAATCGGTGACTGGGAATTGCACTAGAATATATCTAGGTTTAAGATGAAATCAATATAATTTATTATTTTTTGTTTAAGTTGACATTATTTGCATATTTCTTTCTTTTTAATAGGAATGTCATGCTACATAACACTACACAACATTATGCTTTACAACATCTCCCTCATACTGGGATGTAGAACACCTCGCTACTCTCGGTGCAAGGACCCCAATGGCCTATCCATCGAAATGTTTTCCCTACATATAATCATCATGGCTTTATAGTAGAAGATGGTTGTTCATTTCATTATCACTAGAATATGGTGATTTTATTTGGATTTCATTACATTCCTTCTTAGTTTACAAATTCAAACATCTATATAACAAAAGGTTTCAACTTTGGTGCCGTCAATGATAAGTTGAAAAGAGAAGCAATGTAGAAGAACTAGAGAGAACCACAACAATATGCTTAAGATAGGAAGGCTTGACACAACCAAGAAGTCCCTCAAGTATTTGTTGATGCTCATCATCGAATCATTTCGAAGTGTTGAAATATGATCCGAGAGGTGAAACTACTGAACTTTGTTGCAAGATTAGTTTGTATGTACCGTTGTTTCTAGGGTGATGTGCTCATCATGTCCATATTTCATTTCCTCATTTTCACGTTCATATGATCCCTATGACAGACTTACCAAGTTGTGTTTTATGCATCGTCGTGTCATTGGTCAAGTTGAGTTTTGGGAGATTTGTCATCTTTTCTTCTGGGCATCGGCATGTCATGGAGCTGGTTCATTACATCCGTCTTGTCACATTGACCGTGCTCATATTTCATTTGGCAAAAACTGTCGTCGTTTGACCCTGTCTATAGTTTTTAAAAATTTCGACAAGTAAAGGCATATTGCATCTTGTCAGTTAAAATTCACGAATTTCACATTCTTTGATTAATTTTTCGGGCATGTCCTTCGTTAGTTTTCTCACTACACCTATGCCCACAAAGTTTTAAATGCCCCCCCTGGGCACCTCTTTTCAAAAAGGCTAGTATCCTTTTTTTAAATTGGAAAAGACCCTCCCAAGAGCATCTCTTCTTCTCAATTATCCTAATCCCTTCCTTTATATTTTCCCTGAGTTTTACCTATCGAAATTATCCCAAATGCCTTATTATTTTCCCCATTATGAAAGTACATCTCCCTTACTTTTTCAATTTTATATATTATTTTCCCCTTTTTCCTAAAGTCCTATCCCCTTCCATTAATGTTCATCTTATATTTCTTTTCCTTTTTTCTCCCTTAAAGTATTACCCATTTCCTTTTCCTATTTACCCATTGTCCTCCTTATTTAAAAATATCCCTTTTCCCTTTCGTTAATATTTTGCCCCTCTCTCCATTTATTCCATATTCCCTAATTCCAAACCCTAATTTGCTCGACATATAGAGCATGAGGAGGGAAAAAATATTTTGGTAGGGTTAAGACAAACCAACCAAGCATAATAAATGAAATGTGGAAAAAAGAGAATCCTAAAGCAAAGGTTAGGAAAATATTCACAGACATGCACAGTGGCAAAAGGTAAAAGGGTCATTCCTTAACTCCTCAATGGAAAGAGAAAAAAATTCACTTAGAATGATGTTAGATAAGGAAAAATGACCGCAACCATATCTAACACGAGTGACATCCAAAGAAAACATAGACATACGCACAGTTGAAACGCCACATCACAATGAGAGACAGTGGCAACACAACTCATTGGATTCCTAGTAAGAAATAGGGAGCCATTATCACTCAAACACTAGACCGAATGCCACAGGTGGTAGGCCCATACTCCTTCCTGAGGGAAATCAATACACATAAAACATGAGACTTCCACGTAAATTGGCCAGAGGTTCAGTGTAGATTAGAAGAAGAGAAGGCCAACACACCATGAACCAATGTTTGGCGCATTTACAACTCGAAAGGACAAGCAAAAAATTGCCACCAGTATGGAATCTACACAAAGATGGCGGTTGCACAATTTGGATAGGAGTGATTGATTGAATGATTAGCACAAATGCCCAAGGAGAAATAAACACTTGGCAGAAAAAATCCATAGAGGGAACAACAGAGGCACGTTGAGGGTACGTTGGAGGCCAACATAAAGAGAAAACACATGCAGGAGCAGTCCATGACAACACCACTCATGCAAACACTCATTCAAGCATATAAACTTTGCACATAAAACAACAACAACAACAACAACTAGAAGTTCGAATCAAGATAATAACATATAATTCATGGAGCACATGAAGCATCTATCCTGCCGTGCCTTTCTATGTGTGTGTTCACCACAGACTAATCCCCAACATATGCAATTGTACATCGAAAGGATATTTGCAGTTGATTTGCAATGATATTTTGGAAAACTGAAGGTTGTGGATGAAGCTTTTATTATCACAAAATACGGGTGAAATATCCCATAGTTGCACACACTATCTCAATGAGGAACTATTTCAAGGTCGAGTTGATAGCTCCAATGAAAATGGAGGAACTGGAACATAATTATTGTTGTAAACAATGATTAGGAACCTTCGCCACATTGATACACAGGCTCATTAGTCTAGGATCACAAACATAAAGTAGGAATCCATCTCGTAGCCTTGACTGGAATAGTAACATTCTTTTTCATAGAGACAGATGCAGTTGTAGATGCGGAGTTTCACCATGCCTTCCCCATCAAAGAGCTGTGATGATGCCATTCTAGTGAAATATAGTTTATGGAAATAGAAGAAGATACATGGCACGAGCGAGTGGGAAATACAAAGTGAACCAATGCAGTGCGAAACCAAATGAGGTGTGCAAAGATTACTGGAAGTTGTCAGGGTCCAAAGAAGCACAGGTATGTGCGGGAAAATATCAGGTCACCATGAGTGGGATCCTTTAGTTATTGTTTTAGTCACCCTTTTTACTTGAAATGTATTTAATGTCCAGGGAAATATTTTTTATAATCTGTGTTGCATTCACCACAACTTGTTTTTATTGACAAAGGAACTTTTAACAGTCATTGTTGACAAGCATATAATAGACTCAATACAACAAATAACATATGCGACCTTTGAATTATTTTGAAGAGGTTGAGTATGACTCATAAGAGCCTTGAAATATCCAGTTTTGATGGCGATTTAAAGAATGCTTCAACCAATGCCATAAATACTGAAATTTCTAAACTGCAGCTCCTCTTGTATTTTTTAAATGCTTTTGTAGGCATTCACTGTATGAGGCAAACCCAATTTCTCTATCAAACGTGAATTCCTTAATGAGCCTGTCCAAAGTATTGAATATGAAATATTCAATCTTCAAAAAGGAAGACTTTGTACATAATGCAATCGGTGACTGGGAATTGCACTAGAATATATCTAGGTTTAAGATGAAATCAATATAATTTATTATTTTTTGTTTAAGCCGACATTATTTACATATTTCTTTCTTTTTAATAGGAATGTCATGCTACATAACATTACACAACATTATGCTTTACAACATCTCCCTCATACTGGGATGTAGAACACCTCGCTACTCTCGGTGCAGGGACCCCAATGGCCTATCCATCGAAATGTTTTCCCTACATATAATCATCATGACTTTATAGTAGAAGATGGTTGTTCATTTCATTATCACTAGAATATGGTGATTTTATTTGGATTTCATTACATTCCTTCTTAGTTTACAACTTCAAACATCTATATAACAAAAGGTTTCAACTTTGGTGCCGTCAATGATAAGTTGAAAAGAGGAGCAATGTAGAAGAACTAGAGAGAACCACAACAATATGCTTAAGATAGGAAGGCTTGACACAACCAAGAAGTCCCTCAAGTCTTTGTTGATTCTCATCATCGAATCATTTCGAAGTGTTGAAACATGATCCGAGAGGTGAAACTACTGAATTTTGTTGCAAGATCAGTTTGTATGCACCGTTGTTTCTAGGGTGATGTGCTCATCATGTCCATATTTCATTTCCTCATTTTTACGTTCATATGATCCCTATGACAGACTTACCAAGTTGTGTTTTATGCATCGTCGTGTCATTGGTCAAGTTGAGTTTTGGGAGATTTGTCATCTTTTCTTCTGGGCATCGTCATGTCATGGAGCTGGTTCATTACATCCGTCTTGTCACATTGATCGTGCTCATATTTCATTTGGCAAAAACTGTCGTCGTTTGACCCTGTCTATAGTTTGTCAAAATTTCGACAAGTAAAGGCATATTGCATCTTGTCAGTTAAAATTCACGAATTTCACATTCTTTGATTAATTTTTCGGGCATGTCCTTCGTTAGTTTTCTCCCTACACCTATGCCCACAAAGTTTTAAATGCCCCCCCTGGGCACCTCTTTTCAAATGGGCTATTATCATTTTCTTTAAATTGGAAAATACCCTCCCAAGAGCATCTCTTCTTCTCAATTATCCTAAGCCCTTCCTTTATATTTTCCCTAAGTTTTACCTATCGAAATGATCCCAAATGCCTTATTATTTTCCCCATTATGAAAGTAAATCTCCCTTACTTTTTCAATTTTATATATTATTTTCCCCTTTGTCCTAAAGTCCTATCCCCTTCCATTAATGTTCATCTTATATTTATTTTCCTTTTTTCTCCCTTAAAGTATTACCGATTTCCTTTTCCTATTTACCCATTGTCCTCCTTATTTAAAAATATCCCTTTTCCCTTTCGTTAATCTTTTGCCCCTCTCTCCATTTATTCCATATTCCCTAATTCCAAACCCTAATTTGCTCGACATATAGAGCATGAGGAGGGAAAAAATATTTTGGTAGGGTTAAGACAAACCAACCAAGCATAATAAATGAAATGTGGAAAAAAAAGAATCCTGAAGCAAAGGTCAAGAAAATATTCACAGACATACACAGTGGCAAAAGGTAAGAGGGTCATTCCTTCACTCCTCAACGGAAAGATAAAAAATTCACTCAGAATGATGTTAGATAGGGAAAAATGACCGCAACCATTTCTAACACGAGTGACATCCAAAGAAAACATAGACATACGCACAGTTGAAACGCCACATCACAATGAGAGACACTGGCAACAAAACTCATTGGATGCCTAGTAAGAAATAGGAAGCCATTATCACTCAAACACTAGACCGAATGCCACAGGTGGTAGGCCCATACTCCTTCCTGAGGGAAATCAATACACATAAAACATGAGACTTCCACGTAAATTGGCCAGAGGTTCAGTGTAGATTAGAAGAAGAGAATTCCAACACACCATGAACCAATGGTTGGCGCGTTTACAACTCGAAAAGACAAGCAAAAATTTGCCACCAGTATGGAATCTACACAAAGATGGTCGTTGCACAATTTGGATAGGAGTGATTGATTGAATGATTAGCACAAATTCCCAAGGAGAAATAAACACTTGGCAGAAAAAATCCACAGAGGGAACATCAGAGGCACGTCGAGGGTACGTTGGAGGCCAACATAAAGAGAAAACACATGCAGGAGCAGACCATGACAACACCACTCATGCAAACACTCACTCAAGCATATAAACTTTGCACACAAAACAACAACAACAACAACAACTAGAAGTTCGAATCAAGATAATAACATATAATTCATGGAGCACATGAAGCATCTGTTATCTCCTCAAATGAACATAGGCTAGTTGTTTTTCTAGGTGATAGGAAGTCTTTCAAGTTTTCATTTTTATATACATTTGAGGTTCTTTTTCAAGAGTTTGAAGTATGTAATAAATCTCGAAATAACATTTGAGGTTACCTTTCTCCGAAAAATAAATTTCAGGTTTCGGTAGCTTATGCGGACCAGGCGATGGTTCATTAGCTACCGAAAACCCAGCTTTCGGCAGCTTACAGAATGGAAGACAAAACTATTCAGCTACCAAAAGAAAAGGCACATGTCAAGTATCGTGGAACAGTTTTGGTGGCTTAGGCGGACAAGGCGATGGTTCATTAGCTACCGAAAATAGAGCTTTTGGTAGCTTACAGATTCGGACTTGGGCTTTCCTAGCTACCGAAAGCTAAAAAACTGGACAGAATGTTACCGTTCTTGCACAGATCTGATTTTTGCTGATCCAAACACCTCAAGTGTGGTTTGTAATGTTATATAATAATTAAAGGCATCATGATCAAGGTTCTGTTCCAGATTTAAAAATGCCGGCAAGGTGGAGAAGATGAAGGATATTTACTGAAATTAATGGCGTTTTTACTGTGAAAGGTCATCATTTTCAAATGAAGTTTCTGAGCAACTCGAGAATAATTTTTCAAAACGTTCGGAGGTTTGTTTTTCTAACATGTCAGAAAAAAATAACCTTTCTCAGTTTTCCTGCAGGATTCATAGGTTGGGAGAATCGAATCCGTCACTGAGCCCCAATTTTCGGATCCCAGAATCTGCCTGTTTGACACATGGTTTTGAAATGTAGATCTCGGGCAAATGAAAACGAATTTCAAATATATGAGAGAGGTTTTTGCTCAAAACAAATCAATGTACAATAAAATCTTTCAGTTTATACACAGGTATCACATATCTGGAGAACTGAACCCATCTCTGAGCCTATTTTTCAGCAGTTTTAGCAAAAATGACATTTTTTACTGTGCAGAGTCATCATTTTAAAATAATGATTCTGAGTGACTGGAGAATTATTTTTCAAAACGATCAGATTTTTTTGTGCCTGACACGCCAGAGAAAAATATCCTCTCTCAGTTTTCCTATAGGTTTCATAGATTGGGAGAAGTGAATCCATCTCTAAGTCCCATTTTTCAACATTTTCTCCAAATTAAAGAGGATTTTTCCTAGTTTATTAAAAACGGTTTTGATTTTCTATCTTTAGCAGATTCGACCCAACTCTTCAGGATCTTGAACGTTTTTGTAAAGGCTATAAAGTCTGTGACTCATGTAGAACAAGGGTTCGATTTTGGAGAGAGTTGTAACCGTACTTCATTCAGATTTTGATGAATACATTTTGACACAGGAAGCTTCTTTCACTGTGTTTGTTCAGTTTCATTTTCTTTCTTTTTCTATTTATGTGTGTTTGATAATAGATGACTGTCATCTCATCTCTTTATCGGTATACTAAGCCTGCATGTATTCTTTTCATGTTTCATCTAACGCCGGGTAGTTGTCATCTTATCACTGTGTTGATGAACTTGATCTGCAATATATTTTATCTATCATAGCCAGCTATTCACATATCTTTTGTATGTAGATCTGCTAGTATGATAAGTATTCTTCTTACTTTCACACCTTTGATTTAAGTCCGCTGAGCATATAGTAGAAAGCCTTTCGTCTTCAAGTGGATTCATATGTTACTGAGTGAATGTGAGTATATCAAGTCATCCGATTTAATCTTTTCTCCTACATTATTGAATATTTAAGTTACCAGGCTCATTCCCTTCACAGTCAGGGAAAGACACCTGGAGTGATAACAAATTGGCGTTGTTGCCGGGGAATGGAAGTGAAGTTAGTTTCGCTGGGAAGAACGACATAGATCTGACTTTTGATGGCAAACAAAAGTAGGACACAGAATCGATTGTATCATCTGCTTGGTGACTCCACCACTAAAGACTCCACTGGGGAGGATCCGGTTGACAGAAGATGAAGAGGCTAAATTTCCAATCCAGATATCAGTTCATTAGTCTACTTCATGAACTGTTGTTGTTTTTCATAAGCTCTTTCATGTTGTTCCCTTTGCATGTAAAGAGAATCATTTTCTGCTTTGTATATTCAGAAAAATATCATCCTTTTTGTATATATCAGTCTTTAGAAGAAGGAGATATGCATATTGCTTGTATTGTAGATATAGATTCAAGATCTTTACCTCAGTCTGTTCATAAAAATTATCATTGCATTCAAATCTCCCTTGAATCTGATCAGCCATGTGACCTTACCAAGATTAGAATTGATTCAAACCCTGTCCAGACTTCAGCACCTTTGGGTGTGACTGCTGAACCTGATCATCAACCTGTTAACTTTCATGATCATCCCACTACCTTTCAAATTAAAATCAGAATGAAGATGTTCAAGCCCTTGAGGCTTCCCTATCTCCTTCATCCTTACCTTGTTGACTGTTATGAATATCTCCCTTGGTTTTCTGGAGAAAATCAAGTTTCAGTTGAAAGACACTTGGAATCCTTTGAGGATTTTATTGATTGGTTCGAAATTGTCCATGAAGATGTGATCATGAGATTGTTTTCCAAAACTCTGATCAGAGATGCTGCTGTATGGTTTAAGGGTCTGCGAGCTGACTCTATTGGCTCTTGGATCGACTTCTCTAATGCTTTCTTGAAGTATTGGACTGAGTACAAATCTTTAGATTCATACCTTGCTGATTTCTATGCTTTGAAGCGAGAGCAAGATGAAGCCTTGCCTGTTTTCAATAGAAGGTTCTACCGTGTTTATCATGACATGCCTTTGGAGGTTCGACTTATAGAGATAGCTGCCATGATATACTATGTTATGGCTCTTCATTCAGAGCATGCCCTTCTTTTGCTAGAAAGGAAGTCTTCATCCTTAAGGAGCTTGCTTGAAGATGCTCAGGAGGTAGAGAAGAACATTCATGTTTCCAGGATGATTAGAGAGCAGGATTACTCTGAAAATCTGCATGTACATGAGCAAGCAAAATGTCAACATATTTTAGATCCCGAGCATGAAGGTAATGAGTTCGAAACAGATATGGAACAGCAGCATGAAGGTGAGTATATTTTTGATTCAGATCTAAATTCTTCCGTAGGTACAGATTACTCCCGAGACAAGTATGAGTATGAATTTTATAATCAGTTTGTAAATCAGGATGACCCTATGATAAGTAGTGATTGCATAAGCAACTACATGTTCCTAGTTGATCATAGTCCTTGTCTTTTAAACATGGCTCTATCATCATTTTCTGAGCACTTTTTTGAAGAGGAAGATGTAATGATTGATCATCAAGATCTGATTATAAGAGAACTAGAAGGTGATCAGTTTTCCGAAAGGGGAATAGGCACGACTGAGCAAGTAGGTGAATTTATTTCAGATTCAGGTCGGGATTCTTCAATATTTGTTGAGTATTCTAGAGACAGGTATGCATGTGATGTTTGTGATCAGTTTGTAAATTGGGAAGAGCCTATGACAACTGATGATTGCATAGGAAATTATATGTTTTTAGCTGATCCTAATCCATATGATGTGAACCCTGTTTTGTTATCCTCTTGTGAGCACTATTCTGATGAGGAAATTGTAGTTTTTGATGATCACAAGTTGATCTCAAGAGGACAAAAGGATGATCCGTCTTCCCGTAAAAGAACAATCATGGCTGAGCAAGAGGCTGCCATAGATGTGCAGTTGTTTCCCAAGGAGCAGCATGTTTCTAATCTTCTTTTCAAGGATCCAATAGCAGCATTCATGGAGTTATACCTTTCAGAAAGCTTCAAAGTTTCAGATTTCTTTAGCTTGCCAGTGTTTCCGGGTAAGTATGGTTTCCTGAAAGACTTTTTATCATTGTTATTGCATGTCAAACATCATTTTCTGAGCAGTGACAGAGATAAGATTATTTCAGTCTTAAAGTTGCTTGGATGGCTGTTATGGAAGTTAGCATTCACTTGATCAATTGCAGATCTGGTTAGAGTAGACTAGTGTAGGAAATAAGCTCGTTGCCCGAGCATTTCTTTTCTTTCAGTTTGTAGCAGAAATATCAGTTAGCTCGTGTGAATAAAGACAACTATTGAAAGGTGTCTAGAGGGTGGTTGTAGTGCTGACTCCATGCCCAATGGAAATGCAAGTTCAAAACCTTCCATTGTAAATAACATTTCTTTTCTGTCAGTTTTGTAGTTTAAATGACTCCATAGCCCAATGGAACACTAGAGGACAGGTTTGAATTTTGTTTTACAGGAAAGGCATTGTATCTATGGTTCTTGAAACCTCACGGGGAGACTTTCTTCCCCGAGTAGGAGCCAGATGTTATCTCGTCAAATGAACATAGACTAGTTGTTTTTCTAGGTGATAGGAAGTCTTTCAAGTTTTCATTTTTATATACATTTGAGGTTCTTTTTCAAGAGTTTGAAGTATGTAATAAATCTCGAAATAAAATTTGAGGTTACTTTTCTCCGAAAAATAAATTTCAGGTTTCGGTAGCTTAGGCGGACCAGGCGATGGTTCATTAGCTACTAAAAACCCAGCTTTTGACAGCTTACAGAATGGAAGACAAAACTATTCAGCTACCGAAAGAAAAGGCACGTGTCAGGTATCGTGTAACATGGAGAACGTGAATACAAGTATTGAATACCTCTAGATGTTTTCTCTAAATTTGCAAGAAAAGACAAGCCAAAAGCGATTAATTTTATATATATATATATATATATATGAAAAACAAAATTCAACCTTAAATTGAAATATTGATTAGTCATTGATAAATTTATTAGACATAATTGATAATTTATATCCAAGATAAAGTATAATCAAAACTAAAATATACTTCATTTTGTAATTATTAATGATTACCCCATATATATAAAATGTTTATTAATTTTATTAAGAATTGATTTTATGCAAATTAGACATTATAACCATAAATCGTCAACAATTATATGGATTTAAAAACAGAAAACTTGAAAAACTACAACTTCGTCTTCAACTATTGTATTTATCTAGACTTCACATAGACTAGCCCAGGATAATATTTAATAATAACTTCTTTATTTTAAATTATAAAAAATTAAAAATTCAAGATTCTACTTGAAATTAAAAAAAAAAATACATAAAAACGTTTATAAAAGCAGCAAAAGAAATTCAGATCTATAAATATCTGGAAAAAAAATATTTATTTCTATTTGGAAGAGTCTATGATGTTAGAGATGATGTACATTGGAAATCACAAAGCCCTTATGCCTTTTGTATCATGGTTACATAGGCTACGGGTTCGATGATTTGTGTCGGAACCCGGCCATCGTCGACATTTCCCAGTTGAACTCATATTTCCGATGATCGGCCAACTCCCAGCCCGAAAGGTTCTACCTCTCAGTTCTCACCGTCCGCTGGAAGGAGGCTCCGCATGGGCCACAAGGAAAAAGTACGGGAGACTCTAGTTTGGAGGGCCCGCCGCATGCATTCAATGCATGGCCTCACGTCGCGTGCCACCAACTCTAGCCCATTCAACATTCAAACACAGCTCTGCTCCCCTGTTCGATGCTAGGCTCTGCTCCCCTCAAGTTTCTGCGACTGGTTCAAATAGCGTGGAAGGCCCGATCAGTCTTTGAGTTGCCATGTATCCCTCTATCGACCTGTTCATCTTCTCATAATGTATGTGCTTTGACTTGATTACGCATCATTGTTTGAGGTTTCATTGACAGCTGACTGAGCATTACCTATAGCAAGGATAGGATGGTCATAACAGGAATGGACATGTGAATTTGAGCATACTGAAATACATATGGAATCCTGCACTGTTCATTTAGATTAATGTAAAATTTCATGAAATTTTGTTCTGGTTCGATTAAATGCAAAATACTCCGACACAGATTAAGCAGCATTTTACAATTAATGATCATTTTTACAGGAAAACTTCAGATTATATTCAATCTTAGTGGAATCCGTAGTTCACAAATGGTTGATCGAGGATTTTAGAGATTTTCCTGTTTCATTTATTTGGGGTTCCTGCAAGTTCGTGATGTTGGAGAAGACTATTACTGCAAACATATGAAGGAATTTAAATAGATTTAATATCCAAACAAGAATCCTTGCATAGCTAGTTGATTACACAGATATCCGTACAAAATTGTTTTATTTATAATGTTATTTTTCCCATAGCATTCTTAATAAGCTTTAAGGACGGGGTAACATTAATGGAAAAAGAGCTTATTATTTGATTTATTTACTTATAAATCACATGGACATGTACTGGGAGCCATGTGCTTTCCATACCTTCAATGGGAAAGCTTTTGAAACAAAATTCTCAAATGTAAGACTGATTTTTCCTTTCCTTGAAAATATTTTAATGCTTCCTCGGCGTATTTGTCCTTGAGAGGTATGTGCTCTTCAAGTTTTTCCCAAGCAAAATGCAGCCACAAACCACAGAACATGTTGCCCGTTTACTTTCCATTTGTGGGATGGTTCATCATCTTCAAACAGAGGAAACGAGATATTCTCACTTGTGGAGGTCATCTCAGTTCTTACAAAATCAACTTTTTGTTGTTCCTCAGCCTCGTTATTTTGAGTCTTGACATGTCTGTAAGACAAACACCCTTCTTTTCTCTATTGTGTATGAGGAGCTCAGCATTATCTGTAATATAATCATGTGTTTCTTTCGCTGCACCAGAGTCAAGAATATGCCCTGTATTACTTATGGAACGTTTACTAAACCTTCCAAGTGGCTTTAATAAACCTATAGTAACTCCGCATTCCATGAAATTCCAAGTGGCTTTATCAAATTCGAATGAAAAACCTTCTTCATTTCTCTCCCCTAATTTTTCTTCCAGCTCCAACATGCCTTGATGGTTGTATTTTATGCTTGAAATAGTTGCAATATCTGCACTACTTTTCATTTCTATTGGCTAGTTATTTTAGCTCTTTTATGCTTCTGATAAAGTAGTGATAGGTGTTTCTCCCACACTCACACTAGCACAATTTGATTTGCTAGATGATAGTGGGTTCATTAGTGCTAAATAATGCATTGGTTTATTTAATATGTTTATTTGTTTATATATTTGTATAATAGTTTCTTTTGTTTTTGTTTTTGCAGCGCATTGGATACATTCATGATGGTGGAAAAATGGATGTTATGCATTGAAGTCTCATGTTATCCCAACCCAGGACAAGCAACCATTGCTTATGTTCTGTATAATAATGCTACAAATCAGGTGTTCCAACGAAAAAGGGATGTGTGCGGAAGGACTACAAGCAATTAGGCTTATTATATTGCTCTCATTGAAGGGCTACAAACATCGATAAAGCATGGTGCCAATGACATCGGTGTCTTCACGAACTCCAAACTTGTATGCAACCAAATGAAAGGAACATACCAAGTTAGAAAGGAACATTTAAAACCGCTTCATAGGGAAGCTAGAAACATTGCTTCCCAATTTGATTCATTCATGATAAATTACCATAGAAATATTCATAGGATGTCCAATAATCTACTATCTGGGGAAATGTCAACACTAGCGGGTGGGGGTGAAAGATGATTTGGTATCAAGTTACATTCCGTCAAACTTTTTTGATGGAAATTGTTATAATGCTCCAATATGTGTATGTTTTCTTATTATATTTATTTTGGTGCCTCTAATTGTATGGTTCTTATGCCTATGAGAGCCTCCGTTGGCCTTTCTTATTTTGTAAACTTGATTCGTTTTTAGTAATGAAAAAAACATTGGTGTATTGTCTGGTGAAAATAGCTCCTTCATAGCCTGTATGATTGATTTATGTCCAAATAATGTTTAATGCTTGAATATGTAGAATGATTCGAATGGCGGCCCATGATACGTTGACAAAAAAAAATGCAAAAAAATCCAAGATATTCATTCAAATGTATTGGAATGTGACTTTCAATTTTCCAAGTTCCCAAGTGTTTATATCATGCATCAAGTGTTATCTTTTATCCTTTATTGAAGATGAGTTTCATGCTTGTATTTGTGCAACTAAATTCTAATTTTAGGCTGAGGGATTCAGTGGATTTGACGTGGATAAAGTGAATTTGAAAAATCAGGCAATTGGTGAAACTGATTCCCAAAATAATAAGCAGTCTTGTAAACTTAATTGTCATTTGTACCACCTTAAACTCCAGGATGTGAAGCATTGATATAGTCCAACTCCATGTCAATAAGATGTTGAATCATAATCTTAACCTCCATGCATCGACCCCATTGTCATTGTTGTAGTAGGACTTTATGCTTTGAACATTCATCAAAGCAAATTCCATTGCCACAGCGTAGAACGTATTCTATTGTTAGATATGCCATGACTGCTTCAACAATGCTACACAAGTAATCTTCATCAATTACACAAGCCAACTCCAATGACATTGATAAAACAACTTCATATGACATTGATAAAACAACTTCTTATAGCATTGTTGCATTCAGTGATACATTATCCCAATTTGAATTGAATGAAGTCAAAAGTAAAACAACTCATGTGTGGGAGGAAACTTAAGTCTTTCTCAAACAGATGAGAGCAAATGTGAAATGGCATTATGCTTATGTGAAGCTCTGCCTCCTCCTCAAGTCCAGCGGGAAGTGTCAACATCTCAGTATTTATCAACAACCAAAAGAAGGTTTTCACTTCTCAACATACTTCATTTGATACAATCTCAACTTCAACTTCGGAATCTTTTGGAAGTGCATGAAAAGTTCATTCTTTACCAAGTGGGCAAAGAAGTAATTTATCTATGAAACAAGTGGTTATGAAGCAAGTGGAGAGAGGTTAAGGGATGCCATCAAGAACTGTGATATGTCTATGGTCAAAGAGCTTCTAATGTCGTGTGGATGCCAACTATTATGACAAACAAGTTATGCCTTTAATGCATTTGGCCATGCTATTCTATCCCATAGAAATAGATTCTACAAGGACTTTTTCCCTGCTCTATTCATTGATGTAAGAATTGTAGTGCTTTGTTTATACAACTGATAAGAAATTCAAAATTTGAGTTTGTGCAAACAGATTTGGAGTAGGCCCTACAGCTGGCCTAACAGTGCCATCCTTTAGATGCCTATATTCTCAAAGAAAAGAGAGTTTGTTTAGGAGTTTTATGTATGCATACTCGAGTTGCAATGATCAAAATGGAGAGCGTTTTCCTTAGTTGTTTGATCCTTGCAAGTGGGCAGGGATCTCACTGTTGAATGACAGTCATGCACACAAAGTTGAAAAAAAATGAGTATACACTTTTAAACAGTGTACAAGTCTAATAAACAAAATTCAACTTTGTTATTGATAGCTGTTAAGATAGACCATATCCAAGTGTAAGAGTTATAAATACTTGCACGCTGAAAATGGGAATGAATTCTGACTAATGAACTCAGCCTATTGTTGAGATTGCAGAGTTTTATGCTCACAATAGAGAATCAATGAGCAGACTTATGTACATCAAGCAAAAATAATCAGCATCTACAACAAGCAAAATAATTTAGATTTCAGTGTTTGATTTGTATTTGTGTTGTCTGTACAGAACATGCCATCAATCTGCTGCTATGAAACTTAAAATCAATCTGCTGCCATAATTGACTAATTTTGAAGCAATCAATTTGTCAAAAACTTGAAATGGACATATCTCAAACACCGTTCATCCAAATCACATAAAATTTTGAGTGCTTATTAGCATTGTACCGAGATGAACAACCTCTGTAAATTTCACGTCAGTCCATTGCATAGTTTTGGAGAAATTGACCATCGTAACTTACAGCCAATTCGTCTTTATCTTGATATCAGTGCATCCATTTACTCTGATTTCTGGTGTGGATATGTCCTATAGTGAAGGGAACAAGCACACAAAATTTCAGCCAAATTTGATTTGTCATTTGGGAGAAAAACTCCATTGTCACCGACAGTCATTTGTCTTTTATCTCAAAAATTGTGCATCCATTCGCTCTAATTTTTGGTAGATTTGTTTTTCTTTGTGAACCCACAGCAATTTTGTTCATAACTTTTATCCTTCAAGGTCAACATGACCTTGTTTAGCATGTCATACAACAATAGCTCATCCCTGAATTCTTTTCATGACACATTGACAATGAGGGTTTCAATGGCTTCAATGAGATACCACTCTTATGCCATTCCTTCTTAGTTCAACTTATGCGATGACCTTTTATACTTCCCAAATTTAAAACATTTTGAAAATTCCTCTACCACATAAGCTAAATATAAATACTATCGAAAGTCAACAATATGAGATCTATATTACATAAACATATTTAATTTACAGAGAGTAGTGTACCCTGAATTATAAAGTGCAACTCACTTCTTTACATAAAACCCCATATGAGTAAAGCCTCTTATATTAAGACTATCACAACCAATTAAAACTAGTGAAAGACACAACAATCCACTAAAATGTACATCAAAACATCAAAATAAGGACAACCAAAACATAATTGGACCTGCACTTAACTTTTGATATTAGAATAAAATAAAGTGAATTACATGGTCATATCAAAGAGAGTATGTTATGCTCCTCATAGTTTCCATGCTCAAGGATGCATATCTCAATTTGATGTAAATGGGTGTTATATCAAACGTTGGAAATGTAGTCACCACTAAACCACCACCACCGAAATTGCTTGGAATTTCCCCAGTATGCTTGCAAGAGAACACATTACATCCATCAATATCTTCAAAGAAAACAAAATGCCATCAAGGTGATATGAAAAAACTATAAACAAAAAATTAATTTAAATTTATCCGAAAACTAACTTGTGTTTTGTCTTCATCTAGATTCTAAAAAAGGGCTTTGAGTAAAGGGATTATGAAACCTTAAAAAAAATGTCTATAAAAGGAATGCATATGTCTAAGGTTGCAACAAGATATACTGCTCATGCAAACAAATATATTGCTCATGCAAGCCTTACAACAAGAATAGGAACCGAATGAATACCATGAGAAGGTTATACAAACTAGATTCCACATCTTCCCCTACATAATCTGCCAGCATTCATGAGATAATTGTAGTTGTTTTACTCCTTTCCTTACTGTGATGTAGATCAAAAAGACTAAGTCTGAAAGGGGAGGCTCAATGCCATTACAGTTAACAAGATCAACTAGACTTGATATTGGGTTTGGTGATATTAGTATTTCGAGTGGAGTTAGTTTTGGGAGCAACTCTAGTTTTGACCCAAGTTTAGATTAAGTACTAATCCAAAACCATTACTCTAATGAAGATATGAAACTAACCTGGATGCATAGAGTTCACCGATGAAATTGTGAACTCATATAGGATAAATTAGTTTTCTAGATAAATTATAGATAAATTAGTTTTCTATATTGTGAACACATATAGGATATGCTAAATCATTCAAAAAGTATAAATATTAAATAGGTCGTGATTGTATCGCTAAGGGCAATCAAGGGAGAGCTTGCACCATATGTGTTAAAACTAGATTGCAATAAGTTATTCCAGTTATTTACAACAAATGTTAATCATTTTGTTTCCTACAACGTTGGGTCTAGACTCTATATGATATGCCATGGTGGTTCCCTACCATGCTCATCTGCAATGACTTTACTGCTTTCAGAATCCAGGGTTGCACACCATCAATGGTGAAAATAAGTTGGTCCATGCATCCTAGTGGAAGGTGTAGTTTAATTGTTCTCTTAATTAGAATTGTGATGAAATTGCAGATATAAGTTATTGAAATTGGATAAACAAGGGTTTTTTTATGACACTGAATTAATTTTTGCAAACCAAAATACAATTTTGAATAATGAAAAATCACAATTTTAACAAAATTTTCATTACCACATTGTAAGAAAAAAACCCAAAAAGTCCTGAACATAAAAGGATTAGCCAACTCCCCTTTGTGGATTCCCGAACCTAAGCCTATATGGTCCACGCTTTGCAGTAACTATTGCACGGCTACATTTTTCTATGTGCGCTTAGAAGTCAATGACTCAACAAAGTTACAAGTGGTTATGAAATTGCAGATATAAGTTATTGAAATTGGATAAACAAGGGTTTTTTTATGACACTGAATTAATTTTTGCAAACCAAAATACAATTTTGAATAATGAAAAATCACAATTTTAACAAAATTTTCATTACCACATTGTAAGAAAAAAACCCAAAAAGTCCTGAACATAAAAGGATTAGCCAACTCCCCTTTGTGGATTCCCGAACCTAAGCCTATATGGTCCATGCTTTGCAGTAACTATTGCACGGCTACATTTTTCTATGTGCGCTTAGAAGTCGATGACTCAACAAAGTTACAAGTGGTTACAGAGCAGTGGTTTGATGCACAATCTTCACACATCTCGAATAAAATGTGACTTCTTGTTCAGACACTCTCTTATTCCCTATGCTTGGGCATGCATTTGCTTTTGTTATTTCCACAGAGAAGAATAGTTTGTTTCCTTAACTGCGTATGGCTCCTGGAATTGGATTGATTCTTGTAATGTCTACTTCCACTATTAGTATTGGCAACCTCCCTCTGGCACATGTTCAGTCATTTGATGGAGACTCAAACATTCAAAAACATGTTTCATGCTGGAGAGTCACTGGGATATCCTTCCTCAAGGTATGAGGACAGATCAATTTAAGCTTTTCCTACATCAAGAGAAACCTTAGAAATCACCTTCTTCAGTGAAAGGAACATCTACATCCACGTTCGACTACATTTCAACAAGAGAACGATAACTTTATGCAAATATGGAGTGAAATGATATAGAAGACCTATCAAGATGTATTGCAAAATTTACAACTGATTATACAATCCTATGATTGCATCCTCAATCATGTCGCATACTCTCTTACATCTTCTGAATTGAATAAACAATTTCAACAACTGGATACCAAATTGTGATTTGATGGCAACTCATTTTAGAAATGAAAGAGACTATGGCCTGGATGCAAGATAAATTAGTTTTAACTTTATGCCTTTTGTATCATGGTTACATTATAATATATATACATATTCATAAAATTAAAAATTCTAAAAAATCTGTCGTGAGTCTATATTGAAATTAGGTGAGCTCAAAATTCCCGTGGCTGTTGTGAGTCTACTTCATGTCAGAGAAAAGCAATGATGTGTGTCAGAGAGATCTTACATCGATTTACACCTGACACAGTGACACGTAACACAATCAACATCCTTCGTTGGAATTTTTCGTAACAGAATTGTCAGTTTCTAACAAATAAATTTGCAGTGTCAGAATTCAATTTGCCGTGTCAGAGAGATAATTGGTAGTGCTTATCAAACCGGGAGATTTTCCTTCCATGAATCAATTTGCAGTGTTATGCAGTGCTTATCTCAGAGAGATGATTTGGGGTGCTTATCAAACTCGGGAAGTGGCTTTGGGATCCATTGCAATGGTCCATTGATTCGAAAACAATCTCACTCTTCCTACATGTACCAGGAATTTGGATCCGATTTTTGTATGACCTTCACTTTTTGGATTAACAAGTACCAGGAATTTGGATGATTGCAGGGATATCAATACGAAACAAGAGAGAATGGGTAGAACAGCAGCTCATGGAGCACAGCATTCCCTCTCAGATCGGCCTTCGATTGATATCAATATTTCATTCCCTACAGGTTAGTTGCATGCATTAATTCTGCTGGTGGCCCTGCTACCGATACCTTGTCACTGCGGCTGCAACTTTCCTGCAATATTTAATTTCTGGGAATCGACCTCTGATACCGATGCTATTCACTTTGCTTTCCCGTATCATGAGGCCGCAGAGAATCCTCCCTATGGACAAACCTACTTCGGTAAACCTGTATATCGCTACAGTGATGGACGCCTACTATTGATTTCTTCGGTATGTTGTTGACTATAGTTTGCATATTTTCTCTACACATAGTAAATAAGAAGGATTCTTTTTTTTTTCTGATAATGTTGTTGGATTTTGATACAGCAAAGGCGCTGGGATTGTCGTTTCTGAGTGCATACTTGCAGCCTGTGGGCTCTAATTATGGGTTGGGAGCCAACTTTGCAGCCTCTGGTGCGACTGCAATTGACACCAATTCCTTCATATCTCCAGTGTCTCTCCCTGTTCAGATCAATCAGTTCAAGATCTTCAAGCAACAGGTCAATGCCACTATCAGTGCAAACCGTAATTATGGCCGCTTTCATGGCTAATTAATTATAACTCTAATAAACGCCAAGGTATGGTCTAATGTAGATGGAAACATTTGGTCGATATATCATTTTTGTTTTGTGGGTGTAGGTGCTCAAAGCTATCTTCCAAGAGCAGATGCATTTGAGAAGGGAATTTACATGCTAGAAATCGGAGGCAATGACTTCAGCTATGCGTACAAGAACCTCAATATGACCCCAAGCCAGCTTCCACAGAGCGTTCTTCCCAACGTGGCTAGGTCTATTGCAGCTGCTGTCCAGGTATTCTCTATCTCCATTTGGGTTTACAAATTCTTTTGACTTACCCAACCACGATCGATCTTAACGGAATTTAATCATAGAAAAGCACATTCTAAAAACAATCTCACTCTTCCTACATTTACCAGAAATTTGGATCCGATTTTTGTATGACCTTCACTTTTTGGATTAACAAGTACCAGGAATTTGGATGATTGCAGGGATATCAATACGGAACAAGAAAGAATGGGTAGAACAGCAGCTCATGGAACACAGCATTCCCTCTTAGACACGAAGGGAATGCTGTGTTCCACATATTCTTACACATCACACATGTCTTCTCTATAAATCTCTGCATCCCTTTCACTCCCACACCCTGAGTCCAACTTTAGCTCTCAATACTGGTAGACTCTGCAAATTGTTATTGGTCTCCTCTCCCCTTGCGAATAAACGAGTATTTTCTGAGGTACTCATTTCATTTTCATTCTCTCCTTTGCTTTTCTATCCGTTTTTGGCATAGAAATTTCTGGGATGCCTTGCGTTTTATCTGTTTTTTTAATAGAAATTATTGGTATATGTCAGTTTGGGGATCCTCAGCTAAAATGAATACATGGGTGTATAAGCTAGTTATATTGAACTCCCACTGATCTTTCACTAGACAGCCAACCTGACCATTCTCTACGGCATGACTCGCAGCGCAGCAATGGGTCCAAAGAACAGTGCAATCGCTTATGAGGAAGTTCGCAAACAACGGCTGGAAGAGAACAAGAAGCGCATGGAGGTCAGTAACTACTAATAAAGCATTTGGGTTTTGCTAGTGTTTGCCTTGTTTTATTTGAGTGTTATCAATGAATAAATGAATGCAGGAGCTGAATCTCGTAGCGCTCTCCAACAGTTTTTCTGAGACGCGTAATTTGGCGAACAAAACAACTCCTCAGGTTTGTTTTGAAGTTCAGTGGCTGTTATGGTGTTTTTTTTTTTGTTGGTTTTTGGATGTTCTGTTTTGATGTGCATTTGCCCTGTTTGTTACAGAGGAATGCCAAGCCGCGAACGCTTAAGTTGGAGAGGGGTCCTGTCTCCATAATGGTCTACGGCACGCTGTTCCCGTTGCTGAGTGCCCTCTCCGTTACTTTACTCTTTGCTGTCAATTGGCGAACATGGAGAATATACAGGTTAGTTGTGATTCTCTGCTTTATCAATATTTCAAGGTGCACGGAATTTAATCACAGCAAAGCACATTCTAAAACAATCTCACTCTTCCTACATGTACCAGGAATTTGGATCCGATTTTTGAATGACCTTCACTTTTTGGATTAACAAGTACCAGGAATTTGGATGATTGTAGGGATATCAATACGAAATACGAAACAAGAGAGAATGGGTAGAACAGCAGCCCATGGAGCACAGCATTCCCTCTCAGATCGGCCTTCGATTTGTGGAAGACTTTGGATGGGAAGAAGAGGCACGAGCCGCTAGATTTCCACCAATGTCTCTGGTAAGCTATAGCCTATGTCGATTTATTTCAAATATCAATATCAAATATCCATGCTGGTTAGAGTTAAAGATGGATATCCAAATAGTTGAATTTGAAACCTGTGCTATGCCTGTTATTCAACTTGCTTTTAGTAAATGTAAGTTCTGAATCGATTTTCTATTATACTGGTGAAGCAGATCCAGGCTTCATTTGTTTTTATTAAATGTAAGGTGTGATTCGATTTTCTATTATGTTGGTTGGGGAATCCAAAAACTGGTAATGACCTCCTCTGCCTCCATTGATGGTGGATAGGGCTCCATCCCTAGCTTCCTCCCCTTTGCTACAGGATTAGGTCAAGTTTGGTCGAAGGGATTAGTTTCAAATATGTGAATAGGCCCTTACGCGGTGACCCGTAGGGTGGAGTGTCTCGTCTTACACTGTGGCGGTGGCGGTGTTAATGGGGAGAGGCTCGGTCCAATGAGGAGTGATGCAAAGGTTTGTGCCGCTGGCTCCTACGGTGCTTGACTCAGTTATCCGATGGCGACTACTCTTCTTTTACCAGACAGGATTCAACCCTCTTGTTGTGGTGGAGTTTTGGTTTAGCGGCGCGACGAGAAGCTCTATGGAGGCACGGGGGTGGGCCAAATACCTGCCTGTGCATTTTTGTAGTTAAGACCCCATACCCATCTCATGTTTTGGCCGCACTCATAATCGTTGCTATGATCTTGGGACAATAAGCCTATGTGATGGGATTTTGACTCTATCAAATCCAACTTAATTGGCTTATTCCTATGGCATTTTCTGATCTCTTTCTCTTATGAGTAGTTTTTTGTAGTGCTCCAATGCATACTTTTGGCTGCTCTATAATGGGGTGTTTTGAGGCCTCTTACTGTGTTTGGCTCATTTTGAGCAGCTTTGTAATGGTGCTTAAAGGCACAATTTCGTTTCCCTGTAATAGGGTGTCTTCATACTTTCCTCGAAGTGTGTTCAGACAATTGTTGGATCTGGTTGAAGGTTCTTGTAAGGGTTCATGTATGGGTTTGTGTAAGAAGAGACAAAGAAGTTGCAGATAAAGTCAAGCTTCATCTTCGCCGAAAAAATCCCCTGACGAAGATGCCGTGAGACATCTTCAAAATTCTTCAAAATTGGTATCGAAGCAAAAGGTCATCTATTACGGATAACAATAATAAGAAGTGGAGTGCTTTTGAAGATGATCATTGCAAAATACTCGAGGTTGAGAAAAATCCACATCACACTCAACCTACCTTTGTGTTTCCTCGCATTGAAAATTTACAATAAAGACGCTGGTTGTGCCGCAGCCTTCACTGTGGTTGTGTCACAGCCGTCGCATTATTATTTACAGAATTGTATTTAATCATGGTTAGATAACGTGATATTCATTTCTGAGCATTTAGTAAGTTGCAAGAAACATGTGATAGAAACCGAAAGATACCGAGTAGTGTGTGAGATTGTTGTAGGTTGACCAGATTGTGGTGTGGACAAGACAGACGGTATAATTTAAAAAACAACGGGTAGCCAGCAGGCTCTGACTCACTTGCCCCTTGCCAGTTGTCTTCCATCATTGATATTCATCCTTTTTATACCAATTTGTATTATACCCCTTCTCATCCCATGTTCATTGATACCAATATTGCTATTGCAGAGAAATCTAGTTGATCATTCCCTTTTTCCTCTCTTGTTCATTGTTTCACTGATCAATCATCATCGACAATAATCAGTGATAGAGATCTGTCAAACTGACATCAATGGAAGGGCTCATACCCTGTATTTACAGAGCTGTATTCCGACCCAGCTCCACTCATCAAATTTTATCCCGCGGCGGCAGCAGCAGGAAGAAGCTATTATTATCAGGCGAACATTCGAGTGGCCAACGATCATTTGGGAGGGATGTCTTCATACTTTCCTTGGAGCATTGATCTTTTGTGCTTATGCACATGTAAACTTTCGGGTTCTCCACAATGTGTTTTGTTTTTCATTAATGGAATGCAATTTATTTTCTGCGAAAAGGCTCTTATTAGAATGCAGGGGATAAATACGACAACAAGCAAAAAAAACTTAAAAATAAATGTTTTCCTTGCTATGGAGGAGGACAAGGGAATTACCCAGCATAACTTATGTATGCTGAACATAATAATACTACAATTGATATTAGATTAGGAATTTGCAATATGCATTAACTAAGTATGTAAAAGAATTATCTTATGGATTTCAAGCATCACTACGACCCTTGAATGCACCTTTATGTTACAAGAACTCTTTCTGAAGACACTTCCTCCACGAAACATTTGTCATTTCAGATCTAAACAAAATAGTACCTATTGTCAGGATAGTATCCATCTTCCTCAAAAAGTGTCCTACAGACTCCAGAAGCTGCTGTCGATTTTTTTTCTCTCGAGGACAGATGGACAGTCCCTTGGGAAATAAAAATCCATACTCTTTTGCTTGGGGCTAGATACAAAAGGTCTAGCATAACATGCTGCCAGACCTCCTATAGGTAGCAATATCTTCAACTGCTAGAAATGATGCCCCAAAAAGTGTTATATTTTTAACTTTTAATCAGTACTTATCTAGGATCTTACTGAGAGAATAACAAGCACAACATAAACACAAGAGACACAAAGATTTTTCTCGGGGAAACCATAAAGGAGAAAACCCCGCAACTTCCTCAGAGATAGAATGATCACCAATACAATGTCACAAAAGTAAAACCCAAAAATAGAGATGATCTTCAGCAACTTCTCTCTTCTCCACTTGTGTGAACTTGAGTGAGTGAGTGAACGAATAAATGAGAGAGCCTAGCTCTCTATTTATACATTCACTTCCACTTTACCTTTTCTACTTGACATGTCAGCCTCAACTAAACCTGACTAGGCCGACTCCTCTAGGGGACTTAAAAACCCCATTACATTTGACTCTGGGGGGATCTATTTACCCAACTTACAAGGGATGATTTACCTCAATGACTTTACATGACCAAATGTAATAATTACATCCCCGACCGGAGGAATAAACATCTCCGTCGGAGGTACAAATAGAATACAATATAAAATACAAGTGAATATCTTCCGCATTTACAATAACATTAACAAAAAGTTTATACATTTTGAGAGGTAACATCATCCATGGTGTCAGTTCTTGACGATAATATTATTTAATGCTCTATACTCTATTTACATTCTCCATGAACCATTCTTCTTTTGAATGGTGAACTGCAAGGAGATGCCTTGCCCTAATGACTCATTCCTAAATTAAACCACGAATTTACTTCTTGACTTCATTGCTTTTAAGAATGGACTTCCTACACAATCTTATGGTGAGGGTAGGTGCACTGGGAAACATGTGCATTTGATGTTCAACCCCTCTCTATGGCAGTAAACCCTTGGGTTCTTGGAACACTTTTTTTGGGGGGGATATTTCTTATTAAATCCCTTCAGCTAAGTTGTCAAGCTATGATGGGCTTATCTCTATTGTCAAAATCACCTAGGACTTGCAATGGACTTATTTGCACCCATTCGGGGAGCGGTGGGGATTTTTAACCTTGTCTTTGTGTTTATACACTTGGAACAATTGTGTTACCTTATAGAAATATTTTTTTGTTCGAGATCTACTGATTGCAGTTGAAGTAAAAACTTAAAATTACCTCTTGCCCCCATTTCTAGTGGTTTGCTACATGCTCATGTTGTCTTACGGTTACATAGTCTAAAACAATGAGCCTGTACTTTAAAGGCTTTTAATTCATAATTCAATATTAACCTACAATCATTCTTATATACAAAAAATGGATCTGTTGGATTACAAGCAGGTTTGTTCCCTTACATTTATTTGTCATTATATCAGTTTCTTTGGAGTCATGCTAACAAATAAATCAAATGTACGCCAATTTCATATGAGATATACCCCCTTACGCTTTAACTTGGACATGGCCTTAGTTTGGAGTCCGTGAATATTTTATTTGTATAATTCAGTTCATTTTGTTTCTATCTCTGGCTTAATAGTTAAGATTGACGGTACGTGGCAATCCCGAATGCAATGGTTGACTGTATGCAATCACTTTGGGAGTGTGTCTTATGGAGGTTCCCAAATTCCCTTACTTTCTCAGCCTTAACAAGACAAGTATATCTAGCAAGATGGCTTAATTAGCATTCAATCACCCCTGGAGATTTAATTATCGAGGTCCTGTTATCACACAACTTGTAGTTGCCCCTAGAGGTATCCCATCCGGGACGGTAGAGGAGCTAGGCAACTAAAGAGGTGACCCAAGAGATGCCACGGTTCCCAATTCAAGTGGGAGTCACGTCAACCGAGGCACTCTTCGCTTTAGGTCAAGGTGTAACTAGACCAAGGGGGAGACCCTATACCCCAATCGCAGTTGATTGGACCCAAACAAAGGTTTCCAAGGGTAGGTAAGTAATGAGTTACGGAAACCAATGCAAGGTTATGTGGACCTAAGGGTTAAGGTATGGTTGAGGGAGGTGTAAGAGATTATTAATGTTTCAACCTATGTATGGTTTAGGCCACATGATGGGGTATGATGAAAAGGTATAGTACCATGTATTTACACAAGTGGGTCTAGTTTTCTTGGGAAGTGTGAAGTGATTCTAGGTAGGCCCACAAGGTGAAGTTAGGTGTAAGGTAGGTACTATAGGTTAGATATAGGCTAGATCTATGAGTTTAAGTTGATTTTAAGGATACCCATGTACTAGATCTAGGTTTTGACACAAATCCCAAGGAGTGCGACTTGCTTGATGATGGACTAGTGCCTTGTTAAGTGGGCTAATGGGGTCAATAAGTATGTCAAAATGTAGATCGGGACACCTAGAAGCCAAGTCAAGTGGGTTGAGTGAAATCTAATGGTTGGATCTTACTAGATCTAGGTTTTTCAAGTAATGACCCTAAGTGGACCACAATCCCTTGAAACAAGGAATGCAACCCCCAAGGCGGATCGTGACAAGAAGACAGTCTAGACCTAGGTTTCAAGATATGGGCATTCCAAATCCACGAAAATCTCAAACACCCACCTCCTGGAAGTGGACAAACTCAAATTTTCAAGGGGGTGCAACTTGCTCAAGGAAGGGAAAAAAGTGGTTTTGGTGGACCAAATCAAGTCCAATGGCCACCAAACTATAGATCCAAGGTGCCAGTACCCCGATCTATGTATGTTCAAAAGATCAAGTCAATCCAAGGGCTAGATCTTAGTAGATCTGAGTTTTGAGGTGCCAAGAGAATCAAAAGGGGGTTTTAACCCCTTAAAACATGGAGAGATGTCCACAAGGTAGATTTCACCAAAGTAAGGACCTGGGGGTAGGTTATCAAGTGTCTAGAATGCAAATCAAGGGATATCTCACCTACCCATGTGCTAGATCTAACCAAACAAGCCTCTCTCTAGGAAGTGCGATTTGGGTCAAGGAGGGCTTTTTGCCTTGAAAAGTGGGTCAATTTTTAGCCAATCACCACCAAACTATAGATCCAACTAGGGGTGGATGCTATAGAGGTGGGTTTTCAATATCTCTTCAAGAACAAGGCTAGATCTAAGTAGATCTAAGAAATACCAAAAACAAGGGTTTTAATTGATTAGGGTTTTTATGATCTAGAAATTATGGAAGATTCATGGAAGTAGAAGATCATACCTTTTGGAACATACCTGGATGAAGAGATGAATGCTAGTTGAGACGAGGATTACTTTTCCAAAGATCAAATGGAGAATTGTTGAAGCCCTCTTGCCAAATCGATTTTCCCAAGCCACATGTGATTCCTTCTAACCTGTCAAGCCAAGGAGCAAAGCATCAATCAGTTTAACAAATTGAAGGTAGATACAAGCAAGAGAGAGAGAAACATAGAATAGTTGACACAAAGGCAAAACTACTCCCTGTTACACCAAAGCGACTTCTTCCAAGATTAAAGGGCAAGCCTCCCCACCAATTCGCCCTTGTCCAAAATCGCCCTCTTAACCTGTAAATGAAATATGGCAAATATGCAAGATAGCTACAATAGATCCTCCAGTGCAATGGACAATAGCATTTACAATCGAAACAACCAACATCCACTCCAATCCAAGCATGTACTCCAAAAGATAGAAATTTTATTCCAAGAGCCAAGAGCCAAAAATCTCTAGATGAATTTTACAATGAGAGGCTCCCTCCTTAAATAGGATGGGGAGAGAGTACAATCTTAACCACTTTTTACATGAGTGGCTAAGATTAAAAGATCTCAAGATCTAATCAATGGCTAACAATAAATCATAACAATATATCACATGGATCACCCATATAATGATAGCGCCCCCACTAAAAGGTACAATAAGGGGTGACGTCATCCAGTAGAGGAAATATAAGCACCAAAATCCACCTCATGGTGACTAGGACATGACAATATAAGCTCATGGTGGGGCTAGGAGGTATTAATCCTTACTAGCTCATCCCCAAGGCACAATAAAAATAATAAAATATGTCCAATATAATATAAATGATCAAAACTGTCCTCAGAATCCATGACAGTCAAGCAGTAAATGTCCTCCTGTGATCAATCTGGGCATACCCACATGGTGAAAACTGACTGGAAGGTAGTGATGCCGCCCTGGAAGACCTCTGTGAAAACCAAATGCCAAAACCTTTCCTCAACTGCCCAAATCGATTTCCTCAGTGACCACTTTTTCCCATTTTTTAACTGCCTCGGGAACTGTGAAAGTGCCAAAACTGCCTCCTAGGGTGCTAGCGCTGTCCATCTGAGCCCACCAGGCTCTCCGGAAGGGGGGATAAATGGTAATAACAAGTGGCTGGACCACCCCCTCCATCATCAGCGCCCTAGGTGAACTGGCCTCTCGGGGCCCCTGCTGCTCAGGCTGGGAAATCAGCCCCCAATCTGGTCAACAAGTGTAAAACTGCATCAATCACTGTCAGAAGTGCCCGGAACTGAAAGATAAGTGTCTCAATGGATCCAGAATACCCAAATCCACTAGGAATGAGTACTCATACACCCTGGGTTGCCCTAATGGGCCTGCTGTAGGGTCCACCATATATGGACAATGTATAATCTGCTGATCTGAAGTAATAATAAACCTGCTGAACTGGATCAAACATCATCTGCATCATATGTCCATCATATGATATCATCATCAAACATGTGGGCCCATAAATCATCATCAATAATCATCCATACAAGGTCCACATCATCACGGATCCCAAGAATATATAATCAAGGATAAATCACATCAGTAGACTAAGACAATGCTTCTCTAATCATTCCCACAGCTAAGCTCAAAGTATACATTCCATTCAGTGGCATTAATCAAGTTAACATATTCTGTTGTTATATAAAATTACTTGCACAATAGTTCAAATGACAAACTCACCCATTGGACATGGTCAAACTGCTAGTGAAGGATGATGGCTAGGAGCAAGGTTGGGCCAAGGGTTTGACTTGTCTAACTTAACTCAAAAATACTTTGGACTGGGAGAAGGGGGAAGCTACAAACTCTGTGCTGAACAAAAGAACACGGGGGATGGCTGTGCCTCACAAATGGATAAGTTGTTTAGAGAGTGCTTATTCAACTTAGGCATCATGTCTACATCAAGTTGATCCAGGTTCATTAGGATCATTCAATTTTATTCCATGGCCTTTTTGGCCTACATAACCCTTCGGATTTCAGATGTGTTGAGAAGCACAACTAGTTGCAGCTTGCATCCAGGGCATGTTTTTCACATATTTATAAGGTTAGCAATTGTTTAGATATCGCTTTTAAGAACCATTGCTTTTTGGATCTTTCTTATACTCTTCGAGGAGTATTTTTAGCTTTTCATTGCTCTTGCCCTTTTTTGTTTCCATGGGCGAATTTTTCAAGTTTCCATAGGTAGAACATGAGCTTTCAGTTTTAGCCAACAACATCTCAAGTGACTAGGGGGAGTTCGAGCCAATGCCAAACATCGGGACAACCGACCAGAATGATTTAGGCCTACAATCCAACTCACCAAAGGCAAGTTCTGTCACCAACTCAGAGCCGAGACACTGAATAAACAGGGATGCGGTCCAAACACAGAGGTAGAAAAATGGGGAAGTCCTCGGTATTAGAAAGTCAAATGAGACAAATCAGGGTTTAAAGTCAAACAGGAAGGTCATGTATGGATGGAGACAAGTGAATATGGAGCCTACACTAGCAGACAACTGGTGTCGGGAAAGACCATATCTATGTAAGGTGAAAAACCAGTGAGTTTTGTTAAATGACCTAAATGTGCAAGCAATTGTTCATTTTATGATTTACAGTTCATTTTAAATAGTTTGCCACATCAGGAATAATATACCAAGCACATGCCATGATCATGACTAAATCAACAAGATAATAATCCACAGTCAGTGAGAACATATCCATAGATCATACAACATCATCATAATAATAATCATCAAGTATCATCTGAAACACTGTTGTAATACATCTCTAGGCACTGAACTGAAACTATAATGGGATAAGTGGTCACATCAGTCTTCAAATCTGAACTATCAAGGCTCAGCCTCGACACAAGGTCATACATAAATCTGAATAATGCACTGCTCTGATCATGAGTGATCCAAAATATATAGCCATGCTCTGGAAAAATGTAGGCTCTGGAATGTGCAGATATCTGCTGTACAAGAATAGTAGCCCTGCTACTATGGTGTGATAACAGGTCCCTTTTTTTCTCTTTCTTGGCTTACATTAGAGAAAGTATTTAATATCGTGCAATCATCACAAACATAGCAGCTCTTGGATTTGCCAGTTATTTAATTGCTAACTGTTTTTTTGTTAGGATCCAAGCTCATACATCTACCATTGCAGTGGGTAACTCCTAATGTTGTTATATGCTATTATCATTGGATGAAAACGTTTGTTAGGAGTTTCTGCTGATTGGAAGTATGAAGTACTGCAATATCTCATGGATAAAAGCTGTTGCAGAATTACCAACTGAGGAGCCACTATGTTTTCACAGACTTTGCATTGGAGCAGTGGGGAATGTCTGCTGAGGTGATATGAAATGCTTATTAACAATTGAAGAGGGATTTTTGTCCCTTGTGAAAAATTCTTAGACCACAAAACCATAGCTTGCAACAGTTGGTTCTTGCAGCTTTATAATAATTACTGTAACTTTATGAAGTATGTTGATATATTTTTCCTGTTCTAAATTTAGGAAAAAATTGCCTCCACGCAGGATCGAACTGCGGACCTTCAGTTTACAAGACTGGCGCTCTACCATGTTAAAAATCAAAACTGATAGCAGTAACAGACTGTAAATAACAAAAGTGCAGAGATAGCTAAATAAAAATAGAACACAACAATTTTTTTACGGGGAAACCTTTCAAGGACAAAAACCCCAAAGCAATATAATAATAATTTATCTCAAAATGAGATGTCTGAGTTTTACAACAACAGGCTGATAAAAAGCCTCTCCAACAAATAGGATTGTTTCAATGACCAAGAAGAACCCTGTTCTGCTGTAGCTGAAGCAATCTCAACCTTGTGTAACCAATCCTGTACTGTTCACTGATGTCTGTTGTGGCCTTTTCCAGGGTTGTAGTGACTTGTAGAAGGCTGCAAACACTTAGGGACAGACTGTGAATGCAACTTAGCTGAACTGCAACATGCCCTAGCAGGGCTCGAACCAGCAGTAGTAACCACAGTGTAAAGAGTGAACTCAGCAGTAACAGTAATATGGAGATATCCCAGCAGTATGAGTAGTATGGTGATAACCCAATAGTATGAAATCACCCTTGACAGGGGCCGAGTATGCACAACAGCCAGCAGTGAGAAATCACCCTTGACAGGGGCCGAGTATGCACAGCAGTAGGTATAAGAAATCACCTTTGACAGGGGCCGAGTATGCACAGTAGTAAGTATATATAACCCAGCATAACAATGGAGAGAACTCAGCAATAACGTGGAGAGAACCCAGCAATAACCACCGAGCTGTCTTACTTGACACCACCGAACTGTTTTAGAGCTGTCCTCAAACTCATGCGAATTGATGATGTAATGATGAGTTTACTTTTGTATTTATAGTGGAATAATTCCACACAAAATAAATAAGGCTGACTTGCTTATTTCAGCCATTAACTTTTATTTAAATTGTTGAGGCCGACCTGCATCTTTTATAGATGTTTGTTTTTCATTTAGTGAATTAATTTGAGGTTGTCCCTTCTATATATATATATATAGCATATATATTTTATTTTCTTCACAACATTCATCATTTTATTTGTCTTTTCCTCCAATAATGAGTTGACCCAAAAATAAATAAATAAATACATATTTATTTTTCTTCTTCTAACTGGTGGGTTCATGGACCAAGCCAAGTGGTGCTTGGGTTCTATGGTTCTCCAATACATCATCCAGGTGTTCTTCAAGGTCTTCATGTCCACTCCAAGCGCATCATCATCAAGAGATAAATTAATTGCTTTACTTCACCCTCCTGTTGCCACCAAGACCAAGTGGAGGAGTACACCACTTGCCCAGACCCGATCTGGGGCTTACAGTGAAATCCTGGTAACTGACCAGGTACCTCCATTCTCCCAGAGAATGGCTCTCAGCCCTAGGCTGAGCTTCCAGTCCCAGACTGGATCAATATCCTGGTAACTGACCAGGTGCCTCCATTCTCCCAGAGAATGGCACTCAGCCCCAGGATGAGTTCCCAGTCCCAGACTGGGTCAATATCCTGGTAATTGACCAGGTGCCTCCATTCTCCCAGAGAATGGCTCTCATCCCCAGGATGAGTTCCCAGTCCCAGACTGGGTCAATATCCTAGTAACTGACCAGGTGCCTCCATTCTCCCAGAGAATGGCTCTCATCCCCAGGCTGAGTTCCCAGTCCTAGAATGGGTCAATATCCTGGTAACTGACTAGGTGCCTCCATTCTCCCAGAGAATGGCTCTCAGCCCCAAGCTGAGTTCCCAGTCCCAGACTGGGTCAATATCCTGGTAATTGACCAGGTGCCTCCATTCTCCCAGAGAATGGCACTCGATGTTGCTCAGGAAAAATCAACATACCACTGAGCTATAAAGGCAGTCATTGATTGGTGTACTTATAGTTTTATTATAATTATTATAGTAAGAAAGAATAAGGTGTCCTATTTTATCCTCCAGGTATATTATTCAAATCAAGAAAAACAAAGTCAAAAGTAGTTTGCCAAACATTTAGTTACAACTATCATTGAACAAAATATAAATCTGCAACGAGTAGTGTATCTGCTAACCAAAACTCACTCTAGAGTCGCCGACAGAGGAAAAAATGTTGGAATAGCAATTTTGAGTACTCAAATTGCGATTTCAAAGATTTGGGTAGTTTCTAAGAGGATAGAAAAAAGACTCAAATTACTTCGCAACCTTATATTGTCACTATACAAGAAGTCCCAATAGTTGAGGGAACTAATAAAGATCCAAATTTCATGGCATCAGTTAATGTTGTTGCAACATTGGCTAACAAGCTGATGGAAAATGTAGAAAGCAGTAAGGCCAAAGTGGTCAAACTTTTTGGAGCATTTGTACCCTCTTGCATTCGCGTCATTGTGAAGGACGAATTAGAATCGGAATCTGTGGGAATTCCCTGCGATGATCATTGTTTCAGTTTTATGGATCCGTCCATTTCAGCAAATTCTAATGAATCCACCTCTGATTCGACCTTCGCTAATTCTGTTTCAACGAGCAGATGTTCGTAACTCGAGCTCAGAAATTGATAGACCACAAAACCATATCTTGCAACAGTTGGTTCTTGCTTATGTTGCCAACCATGGAGACTCACATGGTGTAATGGGAAGACTGATCAGGGCTATTGGAGAAATAGTTTTTGTGCAACGATCAACATAACACAATGCTAGCATGGAGGCTATAAGACAAAAGTTGTGGTTGTTACATCCATATTGTAGTTCTCAAGCATGATGTTCGGCATGTAAAGGCCATAGTTTAGGTACACATCTCTATTTCCTTTTGTGAATGTTAGTTTGAGGTCTTAACTGTCACAAGTTCCCCTGTTGAGAGTACAAAATGTGTAGATCTGGCACATCTGATTAACAAATTTATGAATATAAAAAAACACGAGAAGTGTCTTTGTTGTGTTTTGTGGTGGAATAACTCCTTGAAATTTGAATGTCTATCAATTGATAGGAAATTGCTGCTCTTACTACTATAAGAAATCCCTTGTCATACATAAAGTATTAGTTTCTATTGTAGGTGTTGGTATTGTCAATTTGTACCATTAGATCAAACTCACTATGTTATTTGTCAAATGTATTAAAAGTCACTTTTGTCCAAGTTGAAGTTACCAAATTCTTTCTAAACTCAAATTATTGGTGCGTATTTTGACATCATTTTCTTATAGTGGATACAACAGGGCATATGACATTGTGTTGTTATATATAATAGAACTAAAAATGGTCAATCAATGGTTAATTTGAGTTCTCTGAATATTTTCAGTTCATTGTCTTGATTGTTTGAGGCTCGCAATAATAATTCTTATTGCCCCATCCCTGCAATGATAATCAATATATGTATGCAGCACCCAAGAGCGGAGCAAAATTATTTTCGATATCTATATTGTTATCATCGATGTACCCCCCACTCCAGTCTGAGATTTTGGGATATTTGGTACGAGATACAATTCTTGATATCTGATACGATTAGAGGTAGTGATATCTAGTCTTATATATGTCATACCATCCTATTTGTATATTTCATACCCATTGTTAGCTTTAGCTCATATGCCATAGGGAGGGAGGGGTCAGGAAGATGGTCAGGATACGTAACCCTTTCGGTGGTGATGCTCATATGCCATTGGGTGGGTTTTTGGGGTTAGACCAGTGGGGCATACCTCAAACATTTATGGGTTAGAGTTCAGACTCAGTACCTTTTGGTCTGCTTAGAACGGTGGTGGGAATTCCTCAGACATTTCTATGTTCAAGTTCAGGCTCATACGCCTTTCTGAGCGGTCAGACTGTTGGAAAGCATACCTCAGACATTTATGGGTTCAAGTTCAGGATCAATACCTTTGGGTGCGGTCAGAATGTCGGGTTTTAACCCAGAACTATTAGCGAATTCACGCATACCCTCTTTTCGAATATTTACATAGTCTTTCGTGCAACTAGAGCAACCATTGGTCACCCATATACCTTCTTTTCCTTTTTATTTTTTACATCAGACCTTTTGTAGTTGCAACTACTCATTACATTACTCCATAAGCGACAGAAATCAGCCAAAGATGGCATCTTCCAATTTCTAACTGTGAGCTTTGTGGAGTAAAATGTAGAGACAAAAACTGAGTACTTAGGACCAAGGCTGTTGGGAGTGGGGAGCGAAGCGGGAAGCGGGAGCGGGAGCGAAAAGCGAAATTTTCAAAAGCTTCCATTTCGGGAGCGTTTTTTATATAATATATATTTTAATATATTTTGATGCATATAAATTAAAAATACATGTATTATGCCAAATTAGCTATAGAAAACATCAAAACATAGAATCTAGATATTCATATAACCATTTAGTACACATTTATATAACATTAATGATTAATCATCTCGTCTTCTAGATTCTAGGAGCTATAACTTATAACATTTTCATTAAATGAGCATCATCAAATCATCAATCATCAATCATCAACAACATCAACCTTCAAATTTCAACATATAATATTTGCCATCAAACTAGGCCATAATGTTTACAAAATAGGCCAACCGCCAAAATAAACATGAAAATGAAATACAAACTACAAACTACAAACTACTATGAATCTACTAAGCTTTCCGCTTGCCACGAGTAACTTCCAATTTATTTTCTCGTGTTCTAGGTGGAATAGGTGCTGGTGGAAGTGATCGTGGAACATGAGTAGAAGATGAATGGCCCCCGCGGGCTGAAACTGGACGTTGTGAAGCTAAAGGCAAAACTCCTGCATCCGGAAAGCTACTTCTGCTTGGGGGTGGCATCTCTATATGGGTAGTCTGAATTGGATCATCATGATCACCCAATAGTTCAGCCTCCAAGCGCTCTAATGCTATGGCTCCATCCTCCACATTAGCCTCCTCTGGATTGTTGTCCCAAGTCAAAAATGTTCTATCATTCTTGGCCGCCTCACAATAATGGGACAACAACCTCAAGTTGTAGTGCACATAAACCAAGCTTTCTGCGCGATCTACATTCAGACTGTTTCTCTTTACATTGTGGATGAAGTTGTAGGTGCTCCAACACCTCTCTGCAGAAGAGCTATTAACAACCTGTGATAGCACCCTCAGCGCCAATTTATGCAAATATGTGGCTCCAGAGCCATGCATGTTCCACCAATGGATAGGATCCAATCTGTCTCGATCTTTGGTTGCAAATAGCGAACCAAAGCGTCCATGCTCACTTATGTATATGCTCAATTCACTCCGTACTTGAGCACACTCTTCCTCATCAGGGACCAACTTTTCTAATGCAAGCATATACCCAGCAGCAACCTCTGGATCTGTGTGGGGTTTTTTCCTGACTCCACCCCCAAGTGCAGGTTGGGCCAACCAAATTGGAGAATAGCATTTTGGGGTGAGGACATATGCAAGGGCATGGAGTGGAACATTTAGATTATCCCACCTTTTGACCACAAGTTTATGAATATGGTCATACAAGACTGCATCTCTTTGCTCAACAATGTCTTTGATTTGACCAAGCATGCTATCCATCTGCTCATATACCTCCCCAATCACCGGCTGATCTGTATCTACAAAACGAATCATGTTATAAACTGGCTTGGTGAACTGCAGAACATACTTAACCTGTGACCAAAAATGACCTTCAAGAACGATGTCCTCCACCTCCTGAAAGTCACTTCTATCCGATGCACTTGCAACTCTGTCTTTCAACTCCTACCATGGATCACTTGATACCATACTAGCCAATGCCTCTCTTACCTTCAAAAGCCTCCTGAAGGTGAGGTAGTAGCTAGCCAATCTAGTCTTTGCAATCTTCAATAGCTCCAACTTAGAGTGATTGCGAAAAATGTGGTGGGCCATGCTATGATTGGTAATAAATTTGATCATTTTCTTACCTCTCTTGTACAAGGCACCAATCCATCGGTAATTATTGTCCTTCATCTTAACAATATCATGCATCAAAAGGTTCAATGTGTGAACCAAACACCCTGACCAAAATATGTTGGGATACTTATCCATAATGATTGCTCCTGCTGCCTTACAATTAGCAGCATTATCAGTGATGACTTGAATGACATTGTATGGCCCAATCTCCTGAATGGTTTTAAGTAAAGGTTGTGCAATATTAATAGCGGTCTTGTAGCGATCTGAGTGGTCATGGGATGAAAGTAAGACCGCACCGCTAGCAGAAACGCCAAGAATATTTATCAACGGCTTGCCTTTAACATTTGTCCACCCATCAGATACAATGGATACCCCATAGTTGGACCAATCATTTGTGAACTTTCCAAGAACACTATTGATTTTGGCTCTTTCCTTGTCAAGTCCCACGGTTCTAGCTTTGTCATACCCAGGGCTTCTGTATCCTTGAGGGCCACCATTGATGGCTTGTACCATTTCATGCCAATAGGGTGAGCGAAGAACATTGAATGGCACACCACATGCATAAAGAAACCTATAAACTTTTGAATCCACATCATCTCTACAACCTTGGTCAAGGAAATCGGATATTGTTCTTCGTATAGGCGAGACTCCATGGGGAGATGAGGCTCCCGATCGAGCCGATGATGATCCAACAGCAGCTCCACTACCAAACATTCTCTGTGGGGATTCAGAATCAACCCTCGATCTCTTGGACTTGTTTTGAGCGACCTCTTCTTCCATCTTGTATTTGCTTCTCTCTTTAGCTCCCACTTTGTCACAAGTTTTGACTCCATGAGACTTACCTACATCGCATGGCATAATCCCACACAAATGCTTTCTCATCTGGGTATATGAACCTGTGTATGTTTTCCCACAATGGGGGCATCCAAAATTTATGGTTCCACCCCCTCTCCCTCCCCCTTGCCTTGTCACATACTTCCACAAAGGTGTTGTGTCTCTTTGTTTTTGCCCCACATCACCCTCACCCTCATCCTCATCATCATCACCCTCTTCCCCTTCCTCCTCTTCTCCTTGGTATGCATCACTCTCTACCTCTTCCCCCTCATCACTACCACCACCACATCTACTTCCCAACACCATCATAATGAGAAGAAGTGGAATGAAAAACCAAAACCACATACCCATCATGTTTCTTGATTCAAGATGAGAGACACTTGTTCCCTGCAATAAAATGATGGAGAAGAAGATATTGGAAAGAGTAGGAGAAGAGAACATTGCAAGTTTTCCATATTTTAACATAGTGAAAAAAAATTGCAAAAACAAACAAAGAAGAATTTATAGAGCCTACCTTTTAGCTCTTCAATGGTGGTTGAATGTCTCTATAAAAGCTTCAATCTCCCTTGCAAGCTCTCTCCCCTTCGATCTCCCCTTCAATATCCCACTCAATGCTCAAAGCTCTCAAATCTCAAAGCTCTCAAACTCTTCCCAATCAAACAAATGAGCAATGGAATGAGTCCAAATGGACTCATTCACCTTTTAATGGCACAAAGTGACCTATCGCAACAAACAAAACCCTAAAAAAAATTCCAAAAATCAAAAAAAAAAAAAATCAGCCCGTCCGTGGAATCAGTCTGGGAATTGATTTAGGAATCGATTTTTTACTTTGGGTTCGATTGGGAATCGATTCGGGATTGACCCGGGATCGACCTGGGAGCGACGATTCCCCAACGAATTACAAGATGGCAGGGAGCGTTTTTTTTCTCTTCAATTTGCGAATTGAAAAATCGATTCCTGATGGAATCGATCTCGAATCACGCTTCCAAAATCGATCCCTCATCGATTCCGTCCGGAGCGCAATTCGAGGGGGGGGGGTCGATTCCCAGCTGCTTTGCTTAGGACCCAATTTTGAAATGATGGACAAAACCAATTGTTCTTCCTTCTTGTCAATGCCACACTGTTTGATTTTCAAGACCAAGCTTTTGAACTTGGTGAAGAAGTCTTGGATGGAGTCGAAGTTGCTTGGACTTAGTGAGATCAACTCATTCTCAAGTTGATGACCCCTCATTTCATCAGTCTTTCCAAACAAAGACTCAAGCTTGAGCCACACTTCATTTGGAGTAGATAGACTTTCGACATGAAACAGGAGGTCTCTCGAAATACTGAGACAAAGGAGGCCGAATGCCTCATCCATTTTATTGAATAATTTCGACTTCTCCACAGCAGAGTTTGGCTCAACATCAATGCCCATGGTGATCCTGAAAATACCCTTGGATCTCAACTGAATGACCATTTCAGCCTTCCATTCGAAATAGTTGAATGGAGTGAGCAAATTTGGATGAGTTTGCTCCATTTTCTTCTGTTGCTTGCATGCTTGGTGACAATGGTGCACTTTAATACTTGTAAGAAAACTCTCAATACTCAGGAGGGAATCTACACTAATAGATTCGAACCATGTTTGATAGTAGGTGCATTCGGGAGAGCATCACACCCTAGATAGACTCCAATGGATTCAATGCAATGGTTCCAGGGACTTATGTGGTTTCTCCACTGCTTCTGGCATACCACTAAAACAGTCTATTGGTTCGAATAATAGATCCAAGAGATCTGATACCGTGTAAAATCCTTATCACAGTAGGATCTAGCTACTATAGATGCCTCACAATTGAAAGGTTTAACTATTTCTGCAAGATATAAGTGTATAAACAATCTGGAAAAACAAATGATAAAAAAACGGGCACAAATGATAAATATCAGATTCTATTAACTCTGTCCATGATTACAATGAGTTTGGATCATCCTTATATAGAAATAGGAAGAAATAGGATGCACTTGGAGTGTCCACACCTAGCTAGCTTAGATTAGACTCAAATCCCCCCTAGGTTGACTAAGGATCTCCCAAATCACCTCAAACCCTTACGAATTGGTCATGTGAACATTGGGCATGCTTTGGAAGACTCACTTGAGGCTCACACATGTGAGGGAGGTGGTTGGTGGGTGGTTAGGTATCCAAGGAGAGGCCAAAACAACTATTTTTGGGCCTAGATGACTAGATACAATGTATGGGCACCTTTGGTCAACAGTGCTTCCTTAAAACAGGGAAACAGGACGCCTTAGACCAAATTAATGGTGCAATAAATGCATGAGGTGGTCATAATTAGGGTGCCTTACAGACATTTGACCACCTTTGGCCCATATTTTTGGTGGATAAGTCATCATGGAGCCTAACCAACTTATAACAACCTTGTTCACACCTTGGGATACAATAATTAACTAGTTGAGGACCATTTAATAAATAATATCTAATGACTAAGGTCCTAGGTGCAATATTGTTCTGACAATTTGAAAATAACGGTGTCCTTTCTTTACAGACATTACATATTCAAAAGCTTGAAGAGGAAATAATTGTAAAAGCCCAGAATTGGGGTATAATTAGAATTGGCGTATAATTGATGTATAATTATCCTTTCGTTATGGTTAAATTTCAAAGGATATATTATGTGAAGCATGTTGTTTAATATCAATACCTATATTTAATATTGAACCCTCTGATGATAAAATTAATGATGCTGATATTCAAGAGCAAGAAAAGCAGTTTTCTAAACAAGCATCTTCATAATTTTTTACTAGTGGACCAGTTTATGATGTATATGAAGATGCTTATGCTGAATTTCATTAAGAATTACTGACACCTAGTGGTGAAGATACCTTCCAAACAAATTAAAAAGGTCGAATCAGGAATACCTCGAGACCTTTCAAGTGTGCTAAAAAGATTGGATTTAGTAACTAACATGATTCTTTTCAATCACATCAAAAGATTGAGATTTTTGAAAACAATGATCCCTTTTTTGCTTTTTGAAAAGATTTGATTATGTGAACAACATGATGCCTTTCGAGAAAGTTCAAAATATAAAAAATTGAGTGCGTTGAAAGGAACCAAGTTTGGGAAATATTCCATATGTTTTAGGTAAATTAAAGAGATCCCTTAAAGCACTTCGAAAGACTAAATTCTTCTAACAAGACGAAAAAATTCATGGAAATTAAAGAAAAAAACAAACAAACAAATTGTACACAACATAATGCCATTCTGACATGTCAAATAGATAGAACTTTGCAAAGATCATGATCACTTCTTGTGCTGTTAAAATGATCGATATTTTGAAAGACCCAAAGCCCCTAAGGGAAGGTTTAAGAGCTAGAATTATAAGAAGGCACCGACGTTTTTTCAGCATCTTAAAAAGATCGAATTTAGTGAACTACATGTCCAACTAGTCAATGCTCCCCTTCATATGACACTTCTCAGTAAATCCCATCCCATTATCCTATCATGCCCTATTATCCTTCTCCTTTTGAGCCATATTCCCCTCCCCCTCACCTCCCCGACCCCGAGGCCCACCCCAAACCATTATCCTCTTTTATGAGGAGGACCCGGACACTTTTTCGTCTCACCTTCGCCGAATTCTTCCCTTTGATTCCCAATTTTCCTCTCTCGACTCAACATGCTCCAAATATCCATGCCTCTCATCCACCATTTTCAAAAAAACCCTCGAAACTTATCCCCATGTCACCCATTCCAACTCCCATGGCTGAAAACTTGGCTCATATCCTATGATCCGGTGATATGATGCAAACTGCAAATCCCTTTATATCCAACATCGACATGTTTACTCTCATAAAAATCGCTGCTACCCCAGCTTGAAAGCTTCTTATAATTTCCTCCTTCACGATGGTAATAAGATGAGACTTGCGCCCTTCCCTCCCTAGCTCCCCTAAGAGATCCCAACACACCCTAAGAAATACCAGCACACCATCTTCCCCTGCCATTCCTCCCTATCACCCAATATCAACCCTAGCTCCATTTTCACCAATACAGCCACCTTTCGTAATATACATGGTCATCCCTATACTAATGTTACATGTCCCCCTTGTTCTTGCCACTTATTCTCAATCTAGCACATCCGAGAGGCACTTTGGGAGAGGAATTCCAACAAAACTACCTAATCCCAAAATTATGAAAACAAAAATGTATCAATTTTTTTTGAAATAGTAGTAAGATTTCTGCTTTTGTCACTGGGATGGTTTTGTTGCACATATTTGGAAAAAATCATGTGGATTGTAGTATGGCCAGCCATAACTGCAGCATAGAACCCAATGAACAAAAGTTGTTTGTCAAGATACTCCTAATTGTTTATCGGGTTTTTCGTGAACTTTAGTTCAAATGCGAGACTGACACGCTTTGATTTTCTCAATTGAAATTAGAGGTCCAGTTCCTATTATTTGACTGTGCAAAAACTGAAGAGTGTTCCCAACCCCTATCGATTAGGAACGGAAAACACCCACCAAGGTAAACTGTGAAAAAAACCGGTCAAGTAACATACTTGGCAGCCCAATCTAGGTAAATTGCGATCAGACAAGGAAATAGTGAATTGATTTGAGCATGGAAATTCATGTAACAACAAGTGAAGCACAGTACTCTATAGCTTGTTAGGCTCATTCACAGGTTTCCACATGGCTAGCCTCATTCACAGGTTTCCACATGGCTAGTCTCATTCACACAGTCTTGGTGGGTTAGAAAGAACGAAGTTTGTGAAAGACTCAATACCTTCCAAACAAATTAAAAAGGTCAAATCAGGAAGACCTTGATACCTTTCAAGCGTGCTAAAAAGAATGGATTTAGTAACTAACATGATTATTTTCAAGCACATCAAAATATTGAGGTTTTTGAAAACAATCATGCCTTTTTTTTTCTTTTTCAAAAGATTTGATTATGTGAACAACATGATGCCTCTCGTGAAAGTTCAAAATTTCAAAATTTGGTTGCATTGAATGGAACCCTAGCTTGGGAAATATTCAAGGTTTTGCAGGTAAGTTAAAGAGATCCTATACAACACTTTGAAAGACTAAATTCTTCTAACAAGAAGATAAAATTCATGGAAAAAAAAACAAAAACACATTGTAGAAAACATCATGCCATTCTGACGTGTCAAACAGATAGAACTTTGCAACGATCATGATGACATTTTGTACTGTTAAAAGGATCAATGTTCTGAAAGTCACAAATTCCTTGGGTGAATATTTAAAAGCTAAAATAATACGAAGTTAAAATAATACAAAGGCGTTGACGCTTTTTGAGCTTTTTAAAAATATTGAATTTAGTGAAGAACATGATACCTTCCTCTTGCATTAAAACAACAAAATTTTCTCGGAGGATGATTCCATTTGTGGCGGTTGCACAGATTGAATTTTGTCACGAACATAATTCCTTTCAGGCAAGTTAAAATGATCAAATTTTGCGAACGCTTCTATGCCTTTCAGGTTAGATGAAAATATTAAGTTTTACGGAGGCCTTGATGGATTTAGGGAGTGTTAAAAAGAGGGAATTTTTATGAAGAACACCATGCCTTCCGAGCATCTAAATTAGAACATGATAACTTCCTGTTACATAAAATCAAAGAATTTTTTTTAGAAGATGATGCAATTTGTGGCAGTTAAATAGATTAGATTTTGTCAAGAACACAATCCATTTCAAGAAGGTTAAAAGGATCAAATTTTGCGAAATCTTCTATGCCTCTAAGGCTAGATAAAAAGATTATGCTTTTAGAAGACCTTGATGTATTTAGGGTGTGTTAAAAAGATGGAATTTTTTATGAAGAATGTGATTCCTTCCTACCATGTAAATAAGATTGGAGTGTAAAGATGCTTATCTTGAATTTCATTAACAATTACTGACTCCCGTTACTGAAGTTAAAGACCAATCTTTCATTGACCAAAATGCTAATTCAGATTGTTGTGAAAAATTCTTTGTTCAAAGGCTCTTTCAAGAAAGAAAAGTGCATGGCTCTTGCATGTTAAAAAATTGAATTTTTTTTAAATGCCTATTGGGCATGTCAAATAGATTGAATTTTGAAATTTTGGAGAACTGAATTACCATTCCATTCTGAGCATTTAATAGGGAAGATGATTTTACCGAATGCATACTATTTCTTACTTTAGAAACAAAAGGGTGAAGGAATGGACAGGAAACAGCAAGATCCTTGACTGGTATTACTGCAAAAGACATTTCACCTGACGAAGTGTTCTAGGTTGGTTAGTGAAGGAGAGATGTATATAAATAATTTTGAATCCAAGCATCTAAATTCAGTTTCAGTCAAAAAAATTATTTTTAGTTTGTACACAAAATTTCCAGGGAATGATAAGCAGGTTTTTCATAATAGAAAAAGATGGTTGCATGATGTTGGGTTAGGCTTATTCACAGGTTTCCATAGCGTTAGTCTCATTCACATAGTATTGATGTGTAAGAAATATTGAAGTTTGTGAAAGATTTAATACCTTCCAAACAGATTAAAAAGGTCGTATCACTAAGTAGGCTACACCAGGAGACACTTCAATGCACTTGATATTGGGGGGACTTATATCCAAAAGTGTTTTCACCTAAAGTGTAGCGAGAATTTAAATAGTAGATTAAATAAATGTAATATGTAATTAGATGATTGATAAAGTATATAGAGAGAAGAATAAGAGTAACCATGTCATGCCAATAAGGCTCCATGGAGTATATGAAAGTAACAAAAATATACAGGAGTTTCATAAAAAGTATTTGGTATAAATCATATAATAGAGTTAATAAAAAGCCTTGTTTCAACTTCAAATTGACGAAAATATATAGCATTTATAGCAAATGTTAGGAGTTATCCGTGTATTCAATTGTTTAAAGTACTATGTCTCCGATATAAAAGTTGTAAGAGATCACACGCTTCTTGCAAGTCTTATTTATCTAGTGGATCAATCCTAAATTACCTGAAGTTAGAAGGATATTGAAGATATAAGGGTTTTTGTTTATATTTTAGGACTTAATGCAACATGCGTTCATGATCCTTTTACGATTTCCTCAGTGATTAGGCATTGGATCAGGTCATCCCACAACTGAAAAGTAAAAACGAGATGGTTAATAACCAATAAGGTAGTTGTCAGCTCATGACTCTTGCTAATATAAGAGAAAGTAGCACAAAAGTTATAGCTAACCACTACACGTTCCTTAGTTTGTATTGCAAATTCTTAATGCAAGTACCATGTGCTAGCGTTCAACCCTAAAGTATGCAAAAACTTATGTACCCAGTATTCCAACAGAATAACTTTTCTCCACCCACTTCTGTAAAAAATTTCAATATGAATAGAGGGCTTCTCTTACCTTCGCATTGCTTCACAAACGTCATTACCTCCCCATGTGTTTAAGACAGATCCTGACACTCAAACTCCGGAGGGAAAAAATTTGATGTAGCATGGCTAGATGGACTACAGTCCATGTAGTATGGTCCTCCTTATGTGTTTCCCACAGGCGAGCAGGCGTACCTTCAGAACTACATATAAAGTAGGTACATGCTGCTCTTCCGCAACTTGGTACTACATTCTATCCAAGTATTCTTCCACATTGCCCATCCCATCATAGATAGGGGGGTCCCACAAATCCGATATTATCCATCGAAAGTCTTGAATGAGGCACATCTTCTAGTAGACAACTGATGGTTGAAATCCTTCTAATTATACATTGTTTATTTTAAATTAATATATCAAATAATGGATGCTCCTCCAGCTAACTGAGCCATTTGTAGTAGGATTAATGTAATCCTCAAACCTGCCTGCTGTCATATTGTAGATCTAATCTAGCATGGTATCCTTCAAAGTATCTTCAGATGGTTCAATATACCATGTCCCTTGATAAGAAAATCACTTGGAAGAACATTTTATCCAACAGTTGTGGACCACATCAAGAACGAAAGAGTTGGTTTGCACCCACAAGGGAACTGCTACAACGTAGTGGAAACAGATCAGTTATTTATGATTTTGTTGTTTAGCTTCTGCTCATTAATAATTTCTTATTATCTGTTCAATAGTTGTCTTGCTTAAAGTTTATTAGTCTTTGTTGTTTGCTGCTCACTAAGAGATAATTTATTATGAGTTTGATTGAGTTTTTCTTTAGTGGATAGTTTTTGTAACATGCCCACGACAGTGGTCTTGCTAGCCCAGGCTATTACACATAGCGCAAGTGTGTTTGTTGTAAGCAATTAGACTCTACATGCAACCATGTTTATGAATAGCCTAAGTTTTACTGTTGGAGGTGGTAAAAAATTATTACCAGCTTATCAAGTAGTGTCATTTTTTTCTATGGGGACATCAAGCCCAGTTGCGCAACCAGGACCTCTAGAATTGATTCTAATCCCTAGTTTACAAGCTTAAATAGCAGGTCAAGGTCAGATGACTGAGTCTACCCATTGGTGGATGCTTCTGCTTAATTGTTGTTGTTAAGAGGATTCCTAACGGCACTGGTTCCTTTGCGACACTATCTAGAGCACATGGAGGACCAAAAATGTTGTTCGTTTGGTGGAGTTTCTGGAAACTCTACGTGGGAGAGCCTTGCATTGTACATGAAATGCAAGCAAAGTGCTCATTCCAGTCTAGATATGACTCTAGGTCAAATATGGAAATACTTAATTAAATAATTTTATAATTTGAAGTCCGAAGAACAAAGCATTGTTGAAATGAAAAAGATCAAGGAAAGAGTTGTAGAATCGGTTTGACATTGCAATCAATGGTTTCGAGATTTGATTAGCCAGCTAAGCTATACTATCCAATATGTTCATGATGAATAATAGTTTATTTATGTTTTGTTACCACATTTGTGTACTCCTCTACTATAGTAGAGGCTTTAGTAATCATTGAGAGGCATTGTAGTTTTCTATGAGATTGGAGTCTATCGGTGGTTAGGCAGATGCATTGATTACACGATTAGCACATAGCATCACATAGTTCCAATGCCATCTCACAGCTCTGTCTGAACAAATTCGTGAGTTGGAAAAGTTTAAGTAGATTGGGGGAGAAGCAGTGTGGTGTTAGTTTTTGTACCTAGGGAAGTGTTCCCCTAGTGACTTTATGCCTAAGTCACTTAGAAGGGGAAAAAGGTGACCCTCACATTAAATGACTTGAGAATAGCATTTAATGAGACTTTATAAACTCAAAGTCACTTTTTGATAAATTTCAGTGGGTGAGGGAAATTAATATTTATGAAAAGTAAATGGAGCATTTAATTTCCACCGTTGATCTAACTCAATCTCATCCATTGGATTAAAAGCACCCTAGGGTTTGATCAAAAAGCTTGAGGGAGGCATTCATTCTCACTTTTGCTAAAATAGAGTGAAGAGGCGAAGAGAGATAGCTGGAGGTGGCACGAAATTCGAGGCAGCCATTTGAGGAGTTCAGTTGGCACAAAAATCGAGGCACTAGTTTTAGCTTGAAGAGACGACACACATTTCGAGTCAGCTCGAGGAAGAATTTATGAGGCACAGAAATCGAGAAAAGTACAGCATGATTCTGGGCACAGAAATTGAGGTGGTCAGCTGGGCACACATCCCAAGGCAGACACAATTTTCTATGAATTATTGCTGGGCACATTTCCCAAGACAGGGCATGATTTTCTAGAATATTTTTTTGCACATTTTTATAGGTTCGTACAGTCCGTCCGAATAGTACTTGCTGCACAGATTTCAAGACTGTTTTTGCACAGATTTCAGAACTGTCCTTTGGCACAGAAACTGAGGCAAGAGTGGAAACAGAAATTGAGAAAGAAGTTGGCACAAAAATCGAGGCAGGTTAGGCATAGAAATCGAGACAGTGTTTGCAACAAAATTTGAGGCAGCACCGGGGCACAGAAATCGAGGCAGCAGTTTGGCACTGAATTCGAGATAACACTTGAAAGAATCAAGGTATATCTAGGCGTGAAACCAGAAAGAAAAGATTTATTAAATGTAATTTTTTGTATTCCCCCAAGACAAGTCATCCCAGTGGGTAAACTGCCCCAAAACAGTGGGCAATTTGCCCCAAACAATGGGCAGAACTGCCCCAGTTAGGTCGGTGCAGTTAGGGAAAGTTAGGTCAGCCCAGTAAGGAAAAAAGTCACCCTTTGATGTGTATAAATAGAGAGTTCGACCTCTCAATTGGTCAATCACTCAAGCAAGTTCGCTCTAGCCAAGAGAGGTTCGCTACTTCAGTTGAGAGACTGATTTTTTGGGGTTCTCCACTATTGGAGAAGTTTCTCCCTTTTTTTCTTGGGTTTGCGCTACTACTATCCGGATGTACATCGTTCTCTATTGGAAGGTATGAGCTCAGGGAAGACTGTGCTTGAAACCAACATCATTGCCACCTTCCCCATCATCTCCCTTGTTTTATTGTATTTCATCTTGTTATTGTACCTCCTATGGGACAAGATTTCAATGTATTTGATCATGTAAAACACTTGAAAAAATCAATGTAAACCTAGGGGTGAAATCACAAAGAAAATATTTATTAAATGAAATGTTTTGTATTCCCCCAAAACAAGTCGGTCCAGTGGGTAAACTGCCCCGAAACAGTGGCAATTTGCCCCAAAAAATAAGCAGAATTGCCCCAGTTAGGTCGATATAGTTAGGGAAAGTTAGGTCAGCCTAGTCAGGTAAAAAGTCACCCTTTGATGCGTATAAATAGACAATTCGACATCTCATTTGGTCAAACACACAAACAAGTTCGCTCTAGCCAAGAGAGGTTCGCTACTTCAGTTAAGAGACTAATTTTTGGGGGTTCTCCACTATTGGAGAAGTTTCTCCCTTCTTTTCTTGGGTTTGCACTACTACTATCCGGATGTACATCGTTCTCTATTAGAAGGTCTGAGCTCGGGGGAGACAAACGGCTTTGTCTATGGTTGGGAGATGATTGTTCTTGTCATCACGGTTTAAACGAGCTCGACACTCAGTTTGTTTCTGTGCTTTAACACTCTTTTAGTGATCCTCGCATTCGCCTGCTTGTTTATTTTCTGTATGAGGTGGTGTCACAATCAGTTTCGTGTAGAGAAATATTGCTTATTTGTGGATGGTTCATTTGGCGAACGATCTCCTTTTTGCAGTGTATCCGTGTGTTGGAATAGACCCTCTTATGGTCACAAGATGTGTTCCAACGTCATGCTACCTCTCTACCTAAGAGGGAGGGTTGATAATGTAGGCATAAGAGGGAGCGTTGATAATGTAGGCACCCGATGGACTGGGTTGAGCTGAGCACATTGTATTGATGCATGATAGACTCTCCGATGGACTGTGCAGAGTTCTTGAGCTGATGCACGAGAGACTCACCCATGGATAGGGCAGAGTCGTGGAGCTAGTGCATGTTCTCTGATGGACTGGATGAAGCAGATGCACGCAGATTGATTTGTTGACACTTCTCGACTAACCGTGATTGTGTTGGAAGACCTTCCTTATGATACATAGAGGTTAGAGATAAATGTGATGTACATATGATATCGAGAAGTGTTTCAGTACGATAATGTTGATGATACCTCCATGGCCAGGAGGGAGTGTTGGAGTAGTAGTTGCATGGGGCATTACTTCATAGGTCAACCAAAGGAAGAATAAGATTAGAATACAGTGTTCGAAGAATACCTTCCTTGTCAAGAGGAAGTGTTGGAAATAGTGCAACTTCAGAAGTTATTCTTATTGTATTTCATCTTGTTATTGTACCTCCTATGGGACAAGATGTCAATGTATTTGATGATGTAAAACACTTGAAAGAATCAATATAAACCTAGGGGTGAAATCACAAAGAAAAGATTTATTAAATGAAATTTTTTGTATTCCCCCAAGACAAGTCGGCCCAATGGGTAAATTGCCCCAAAACAATGGGAAATATGGCCCAAGAAATGCGTAGAACTGCCCCAGCCAGGTCGGCGCAGTTAGAAAAAATGTTAGGTCGGCCAGTCAGGTAAAAAGTCACCCTTTGATGTGTATAAATAGAGAGATCAACCTCTCAGTTGGTCAAACACACAAGCAAGTTCGCTCTAGCAAAGAGAGGTCCGCTACTTCAGTTAAGAGATTGATTTTTTGGGGTTCTCCACTATTGGAGAAATTTCTCCCTTGTTTTCTTGGGTTTGCGCTACTACTATCCGGATGTACATCGTTCTCTATTGGAAGGTCTGAGCTCGGGGGAGACAAACAGCTTTGTCTATGGTTGTGAGATGATTGTTCCTGTCATCATGCTTTAAACGAACTCGACACTCAGTTTGTTTCTGTGCTTTGCCACTATTTTAGTGATCCTCGCATTCGTTTGCTTGTTTATTTTCTGTATGAGGTGGTGTCACAATCAGTTTCGTGTAGAGAAATATTTCTAACATCTATGTACCAGAGATACTAACCTTCGCAGGCTAGTATATACAAGTGATATGAAGTGATACTGGAGACAATAGAGGATGGAAAGAGGAAAAATGTAAGAGATGTTGAGTCATCGATCTCACCATTGCAGTCTATGTGACGCAACGAAAACGAACAACACCTTACAGAGGAGAAAATGAAGAAACTCACATTGAATAGTGTTGACGATGGTTTCGAGACTTCCTTGACCTTGTTAATGTTTACAGCAGCATAACCAGGATCACTGAAAGAATGGAAAAGCACATAAAAAAAATGACTGTGGAACTCGAAAGCAACATCAACACTATTTCAGGTGAATTTCTACATTTTCTCTCGTGTACGGTGTTATTCATTGTCGTTGCCTCAAATAGGTTACAGCTATGGGATCAATGACTCAACATCTCCGACATTTTTCCTCATTCCATCCTCTACTTTTCCTCGTATCACCTCATCTCACTTCTCGCCTTCCAAATATTTTTCCCATCATTGCCACCTTCCCCAGATAATGTGCATGACGAAGTAATCCTCTGCGGTCTAGAATGACCAAGTTGATCAGGTAGATCAGCTATCTTCTTTAAAACGATGATATGGTCCCTTTGTGGAACATACTCCTTTCTGGAGCGTGTCCGATTGTGGGATGGTTCTTTTGTGGAACGTGCTTATTTGTGGATGGTTCATTTGGGGAACGATCTCCTTTCTGGAGTGTATCCCTGTGTTGGAATGGACCCTCTTATGATAACAAGATGTGTTCCGACGTGATGATACCTCCCTAGCTAAGAGGGAGCGTTGATGATGTAGGCACCCGATGGACTGGGTTGAGCTGAGCACATTGTATTGATGCATGATAGACTCTCCGATGGACTGTGCAGAGTTCTTGAGTTGATGCACGAGTGATTCACCCATGGATAGGGCATAGTCGTGGAGCTAGTGCATGTTCTCCGATGGACTGGATTGAGCAGGATGCACGAAAATTGATTTGTTGACACTTCTCGACTAACTGTGATTGTGTTGAAAGACCTTCCTTATGATATAGAGAGGTTGGAGATAACTGTGATGTACATATGATATCGAGATGTATTTCAATATGATAATCCTGATGATACCTCCGTGGCCAAGAGGGAGTGTCGGAGTAGTAGCTGCATGGGGCATCACCTCATAGGTCAACCAAAGGAAGAATAAGATTAGAATACAGTGTTCGAAGAATACCTTCCTTCTCGAGAGGAAGTGTTGGAAATAGTGCAACTTCAGAAGCTATTCTTATTGTATTTCATCTTGTTATTGTACCTCCTATGGGACAAGATATCAATGTATTTGATCATGTAAAACACTTGAAAGAATCAATGTAAACCTAGGGGTGAAATCACAAAGAAAATATTTATTAAATGAAATGTTTTGTATTCCCCTAAGACAAGTCGGTCCAGTGGGTAAACTGCCCCGAAGCAGTGGCAATTTGCAACAAAAGATGGGCAGAACTGCCCCAGTTAGGTCTATACAGTAAGGGAAAGTTAGGTAGACCCAGTCAGGTAAAAGGTCACCCTTTGATGTGTATAAATAGACAATTCGACATCTCATTTGGTCAAACACTCAAGCAAGTTCGCTCTAGCCAAGAGAGGTTCGCTACTTCAGTTAAGAGACTAATTGTTTGGGGTTCTCCACTATTGGAGAAGTTTTCTCCCTTGTTTTCTTGGGTTTGCACTACTACTATCCAGATGTACATCGTTCTCTATTGGAAGGTCTGAGCTCGGGGGAGACAAACAGCTTTGTCTATAGTTGGGAGATGATTGTTCTTGTCATCACGGTTTAAACGAGCTCGACACTCAGTTTGTTTCTGTGCTTTAACACTATTTTAGTGATCCTCGCATTCGCTTGCTTGTTTATTTTTTGTACGAGGTGGTGTCACAATCAATTTCGTGTAGAGATTTATTGCTTATTTGTGGATGGTTCATTTGGCGAACGATCTCCTTTCTACAGTGTATCCATGTGTTGAAATAGACCCTCTTATGATATCAAGATGTGTTCCAACGTCGTGCTACCTCTCTAGCTAAGAGGGAGCGTCGATAATATAGGCACCCGATGGACTGGGTTGAGCTGAGCACATTGTATTGATGCATGATAGACTCTCTGATGGACTGTGCAGAGTTCTTGAGCTGATGCATGAGTGATTCACCCATGGATAGGGCAGAGTCGTGGAGCTAGTGCATGTTCGTTGATGGACTAGATGAAGCAGATGCACGAAGATTGATTTGTTGACACTTCTCGACCAACTGTGATTGTGTTGGAAGACCTTCCTTATGATATAGAGAGGTTAGAGATAACTGTGATGTACATATGATATCGAGAAGTGTTTTAGTACGATAATGCCGATGATACCTCCATGGCCAAGAGGGAGTGTTGGAGTAGTAGTTGCATGGGGAATTACCTCATAGGTCAACCAAAGGAAGAATAAGATTAGAATAAAGTGTTCGAAGAATACCTTCCTTGTCGAGAGGAAGTGTTGGAAATAGTGCAACTTCAGAAGTTATTCTTATTGTATTTCATCTTGTTATTGTACCTCCTATGGGACAAGATGTCAATGTATTTGATCATGTAAAACACTTGAAAGAATCAATATAAAACTAGGGGTGAAATCACGAAGAAAAGATTTATTAAATGTAATTTTTTGTATTCCCCCAAGACAAGTCGGCCCAGTGGGTAAATTGCCCCAAAACAGTGGGAAATATGCCCCAAGAAATGGGCAGAACTGCCCCAGTCAGGTCGGCGCAGTTAGAAAAAACGTTAGGTCGGCCCAGTCAGGTAAAAAGTCACCCTTTGATGTGTATAAATAGAGAGTTCAACGTCTCATTTGGTCAAACACACAAGCAAGTTCGCTCTAGCCAAGAGAGGTTCGCTACTTCAGTTAAGAGATTGATTTTTTGGGGTTCTCCACTATTGGAGAAATTTCTCCCTTGTTTTCTTGGGTTTGCGCTACTAGTATCTGGATGTACATCGTTCTCTATTGGAAGGTCTAAGCTCGGGGGAGACAAACAACTTTGTGTATGGTTGGGAGATGATTGTTCCTGTCATCATGGTTTAAACGAGCTCGACACTCAGTTTGTTTCTGTTCTTTGCCACTCTTTTAGTGATCTTCGCATTCGTCTGCTTGTTTATTTTCTGTATGAGGTGGTGTCACAATCAGTTTCGTGTAGAGAAATATTTCTAACATCTATGTACCAGAGATACTAACATTCGCAGGCTAGTATATACAAGTGAGATGAAGTGATACTGGAGACAATAGAGGATGGAAAGAGGAAAAATGTAGGAGATGTTGAGTCATCGATTTCACTATTGCAGTCTATGTGATGCAATGAAAACGAACAACACCTTACGGAGGAGTAAATGAAGAAACTCACCTTGAATAGTGTTGACGATGGTTTCGAGACTTCCTTGACCTTGTTAATGTTTATAGCAGCATAACCAGGATCACTGAAAGAATGGAAAATCACATAAACAAAATGACTGTGGAACTCGAAAGCAACATCAACACTATTTCAAGTGATTTTCTACATTTTCTCTCATGTACGGTGTTATTCGTTGTCGTTGCCTCAAATAGACTGCAGCTATGGGATCAATGACTCAACATCTCCGACATTTTTTCTTCTTCCATCCTCTACTTTTCCTCGTATCACCTCATCTCACTTCTCGCCTTCCAAATATTTTCCCCATCATTGCCACCTTCCCCAGATAAAGTGCATCACGAAGTAATACTTTGTGGTCTAGAATGACCAAGTTGATCAAGTAGATCAGATATCTTCTTTAAAACGATGATATGGTCCCTTTGTGGAACGTACTCCTTTTTGGAGTGTGTCCGATTGTGGGATGGTTCTTTTGTGGAACGTACTTATTTGTGGATGGTTCATTTGGGGAACGATCTCCTTTCTGGAGTGTATCCCTTTGTTGGAATGGACCCTCTTATGATAACAAGATGTGTTCCGACGTGATGATACCTCCCTAGATAAAAGGGAGCGTTGATGATGTAGGCACCCGATCGACTGGGTTGAGTTGAGCACATTGTATTGATGCATGATAGACTCTCCGATGGACTATGCATAGTTCTTGAGTTGATGCACGAGTGATTCACCCATGGATAGGGCATAGTCGTGGAGCTAGTGCATGTTCTCCTATGGACTGGATTGAGCAGGATGCACGAAGATTGATATGTTGACACTTCTCAACTAACTGTGATTGTGTTGGAAGACCTTCCTTATGATATAGAGAGGTTAGAGATAACTGTGATGTACATATGATATCGAGATGTGTTTCAATATGATAATCCTAATGATACCTCCATGGCCAAGAGGGAGTGTTGGAGTAGAAGCTGCATGGGGCATCACCTCATAGGTCGACCAAAGGAAGAATAAGATTAGAATACAATGTTCGAAGAATACCTTCCTTGTCGAGAGGAAGTATTGGAAATAGTGCAACTTCAGAAGCTATTCTTATTGTATTTCATCTTGTTATTGTACCTCCTATGGGACAAGATGTCAATGTATTTGATCATGTAAAACATTTGAAAGAATCAATGTAAACCTAGGGGTGAAATCACAAAGAAAATATTTATTAAATGAAATGTTTTTTATTCCCCTAAGACAAGTCGGTCCAATGGGTAAACTGCCCCGAAACAGTGGCAATTTGCCCCAAAAGATGGGCAGAACTGCCCTAGTTAGGTCGATACAGTAAGGTAAAGTTAGGTCGGCCAGTCAGGTAAAAAGTCACCCTTTGATGTGTATAAATAGACAATTCAACATCTCATTTGGTCAAACACTCAAGCAAGTTCGCTCTAGCCAAGAGACGTTCACTACTTCAGTTAAGAGACTAATTTTTTGGGGTTTTCCACTATTGGAGAAGTTTCTCCCTTGTTTTCTTGGGTTTGCACTACTACTATCCGGATGTACATCGTTCTCTATTGGAAGGTCTGAGCTCGGGGGAGACAAACAACTTTGTCTATGGTTGGGAGATGATTGTTCTTGTCATCACGGTTTCAACGAGTTCGACACTCAGTGTGTTTCTGTTCTTTAACACTAATTTAGTGATCCTCGCATTCACCTGCTTGTTTATTTTCTGTACGATGTGGTGTCACAATCAATTTCGTGTAGAGATTTATTGATTATTTGTGGATGGTTCATTTGGCGAACGATCTCCTTTCTGCAGTGTATCCATGTGTTGGAATAGACCCTCTTATGATATCAAGATATGTTCCAACGTCATGCTACCTCTCTAGCTAAGAGGGAGCATCTATAATGTAGGCACCCGATGGACTGGGTTGAGCTGAGCACATTGTATTGATGCATGATAGACTCTCCGATGGACTGTGCAGAGTTCTTGAGCTGATGCATGAGTGACTCACCCATGGATAGGGCAGAGTCGTGGAGCTAGTGCATGTTCTCTGATGGACTGGATGAAGCAGATGCACGAAGATTAATTTGTTGACACTTCTCGACTAACTGTGATTGTGTTGGAAGACCTTCCTTATGATATAGAGAGGTTAGAGATAACTGTGATGTACATATGATATCGAGAAGTGTTTCAGTACGATTATGTCGATAATACCTCCATGGCCAAGAGGGAGTGTTAGAGTAGTAGTTGCATGGGGCATTACCTCATAGGTCAACCAAAGGAAGAATAAGCTTAGAATACAGTGTTCGAAGAATACCTTCCTTGTCGAGAGGAAGTGTTGGAAATAGTGCAACTTCAGAAGTTATTCTTATTGTATTTCATCTTGTTATTGTACCTCCTACGGGACAAGATGTCAATGTATTTGATCATGTAAAACACTTGAAAGAATCAATATAAACCTATGGATGAAATCACGAAGAAAAGATTTATTAAATGTAATTTTTTGTATTCCCCTAAGACAAGTCGGCCAAGTAGGTAAATTGCCCCAAAACAGTGGGAAATATGACCCAAGAAATGGGCAGAACTGCCCCACTCTGTTCGGCCCAGTTAGAAAAAACGTTAGGTCGGCCTAGTCAGGTAAAAAGTCACCCTTTGATGTGTATAAATAGAGAGTTCAACCTCTCATTTCGTCAAACACACAAGAAAGTTTGCTCTAGCCAAGAGAGGTTCACTACTTCAGTGAAGAGATTGATTGTTTGGGGTTCTCCACTATTGGAGAAATTTTTCCCTTGTTTTCTTGGGTTTGCGCTACTACTATCCGGATGTACATCGTTCTCTATTGGAAGGTCTGAGCTTGGGGGAGACAAACAGCTTTGTGTATGGTTGGGAGATGATTGTTCCTGTCATCATGGTTTAAACGAGCTCGACACTCAGTTTGTTTCTGTTCTTTGCAACTCTTTTAGTGATCTTCGCATTCGTATGCTTGTTTATTTTCTGTATGAGGTGGTGTCACAATCAGTTTCGTGTAGAGAAATATTTCTAACATCTATGTACCAGAGATACTAACATTGGTAGGCTAGTATATACAAGTGAGATGAAGTGATACTGGAGACAACAGAGGATGGAAAGAGGAAAAATGTAGGAGATGTTGAATCATCGATCTCACCACTGCAGTCTATGTGATGCAACGAAAACGAACAACACCTTACAGAGGAGAAAATGAAGAAACTCACCTTGCTTAGTGTTGACGATGGTTTCGAGACTTCCTTGACCTTGTTAATGTTTATAGCAGCATAACCAGGATCACTAAAAGAATGGAAAAGGACATAAACAAAATGATTGTGGAACTCGAAAGCAACATCAACACTATTTCAGGTGATTTTCTACATTTTCTCTCGTCTACGGTGTTATTCGTTGTCGTTGCCTCAAATAGACTGCAGCTATGGGATCAATGACTCAACATCTCCGACATTTTTCCTCCTTCCATCCTCTACTTTTCCTCATATCACCTCATCTCACTTCTTACCTTCCAAATATTTTCCCCATCATTGCCACCTTCCCCAGATAAAGTGCATGATGAAGTAATCCTCTGCGGTCTAGAATGACCATGTTGATCAGATAGTTTTTTCTAACGATGATATGGTCCCTTTGTGGAACGTACTCCTTCCTGGAGTGTGTCCGATTGTGGGATTGTTATTTTGTGGAACGTACTTATTTGTGGATGGTTCATTTGGGGAACGATCTCCTTTCTGGAGTGTATCCTTGTGTTGGAATGGACATTCTTATGATAACAAGATGTGTTCCGACGTGATGATACCTCCCTAGCTAAGAGGGAGCGTTGATGATGTAGGCACACGACGGACTGGGTTGAGCTGAGCACATTGTATTGATGCATGATAGACTCTCCGATGGACTATGCAGAGTTCTTGAGCTGATGCACGAGTGATTCACCCATGGATAGGGCATAGTCGTGGAGCTAGTGCATGTTCTCCGATGGACTGGATTGAGCAGGATGCGCGAAGATTGATTTGTTGACACTTCTCGACTAACTGTGATTGTGTTGGAAGACTAACTGTGATTGTGTTGGAAGACCTTACTTATGATATAGAGAGGTTAGAGATAATTGTGATGTACATATGATATCGAGATGTGTTTCAGTATGATAATCCTGATGATACCTCCATGGCCAAGAGAGAGTGTTGGAGTAGTAGTTGCATGGGGCATCACCTCATAGGTCGACCAAAGGAAGAATAAGATTAGAATACAGTGTTCGAAGAATACCTTCCTTGTAGAGAGGAAGTATTGGAAATAGTGCAACTTCAAAAGCTATTCTTATTGTATTTCATCTTGTTATTGTACCTCCTATGGGACAAGATGTCAATGTATTTGATCATGTAAAACACTTGAAAGAATCAATGTAAACCTAGGGGTGAAATCACAAAGAAAATATTTATTAAATGAAATGTTTTGTATTCCCCCAAGAAAAGTCGGTCCAGCGGGTAAACTGCCCCGAAACAGTGGTAATTTGCCCCAAAAGATGGGCAGAACTGCCCCAGTTAGGTCGATATAGTTAGGGAAAGTTAGGTCGGCCCAGTTAGGTAAAAGGTCACCCTTTGATGTGTATAAATAGACAATTTGAGATCTCATTTCGATAAACACTCAAGCAAGTTCACTCTAGCCAAGAGAGGTTCGCTACTTCAGTTAAGAGACTAATTGTTTGGGGTTCTCCACTATTGGAGAAGTTTCTCCCTTGTTTTCTTGGGTTTGCACTACTACTATCCGGATGTACATCGTTCTCTATTGGAAGGTCTGAGCTCGGGGGAGACAAACAGCTTTGTGTATGGTTGGGAGATGATTGTTCTTGTCATCAGGGTTTAAACGAGCTCGACACTCAGTTTGTTTCTGTGCTTTAACACTATTTTACTGATCCTCGCATTCGCCTGCTTGTTTATTTTCTGTACGAGGTAGTGTCACAATCAATTTCGTGTAGAGAAATATTACTTATTTGTGGATGGTTCATTTGGCGAACGATCTCCTTTCTGCAGTGTATCCATGTGTTGGAATAGACCCTCTTATGATAGCAAGATGTGTTCCAACGTCATGCCACCTCTCTAGCTCAGAGGGAGCGTCGATAATGTAGGCACCCGATGGACTGGGTTGAGCTGAGCACATTGTATTGATGCATGATAGACTCTCCGATGGACTGTGCAGAGTTCTTGAGCTAATGCATGAGTGACTCACCCATGGATAGGGCAGAGTCGTGGAGCTAGTGCATGTTCTCTGATGGACTGGATGATGCAGATGCACGAAGATTGATTTGTTGACACTTCTCGACTAACTGTGATTGTGTTGGAAGACCTTCCTTATGATATAGAGAGGTTAGAGATAACTGTGATGTACATATGATATCGAGAAGTGTTTCAGTACGATAATGCCGATGATACCTCGATGGCCAAGAGGGAGTGTTGGAGTAGTAGCTGCATGGGGCATTACCTCATAGGTCAACCAAAGGAAGAATAAGATTAGAATACAGTGTTCGAAGAATACCTTCCTTGTCGAGAGGAAGTGTTGGAAATAGTGCAACTTCAGAAGTTGTTCTTATTGTATTTCATCTTGTTATTGTACCTCCTATGGGACAAGATGTCAATGTATTTGATCATGTAAAACACTTGAAAGAATCAATGTAAACCTATGGGTGAAATCACAAAGAAAATATTTATTAAATGAAATGTTTTGTATTCCCTCAAGACAAGTCCGTCTAGTGGGTAAATTGCCCCGAAACAGTGGCAATTTGCCCCAAAAGATGGGCAGAACTGCCCCAAATAGGTCGATACAGTAAGGGAAAGTTAGGTTGGCCCAGTCAGGTAAAAAGTCACCCTTTGATGTGTATAAATAGACAATTCGACATCTCATTTGGTCAAACACTCAAGCAAGTTCGCTCTAGCCAAGAGAGGTTCGCTACTTCAGTTAAGAGACTAATTTTTTGGGGTTCTCCACTATTGGAGAAGTTTCTCCCTTGTTTTCTTGGGTTTGCACTACTACTATCTGGATGTACATCGTTCTCTATTGGAAGGTCTGAGCTCGGGGGAGACAAACAGCTTTGTATATGGTTGGGAGATGATTGTTCTTGTCATCACGGTTTAAACGAGCTCGACACTCAGTTTGTTTCTGTGCTTTGACAATATTTTAGTGATCCTCGCATTCGCCTGCTTGTTTATTTTCTGTACGAGGTGGTGTCACAATCAATTTCGTGTAGATATTTATTGCTTATTTGTGGATGGATCATTTGGCGAACGATCTCCTTTCTGCAGTGTATCCATGTGTTGGAATAGACCCTCTTATGATATCAAGATGTGTTCCAACGTCATGCTACCTCTCTAGCTAAGAAGGAGCGTCGATAATGTAGGCACCCGATGGACTGGGTTGAGCTGAGCACATTGTATTGATGCATGATAGACTCTCCGATGGACTATGCAGAGTTCTTGAGCTGATGCACGAGTGACTCACCCATGGATAGGGAAGATTCGTGGAGCTAGTGCATGTTCTCTGATGGACTGGATGAAGCAGATGCACGAAGATTGATTTGTTGACACTTCTCGACTAACTGTGATTGTGTTGGAAGACCTTCCTTATGATATAGAGAGGTTAGAGATAACTGTGATGTACATATGATATCGAGAAGTGTTTCAGTACGATAATGCCGATGATACCTCGATGGCCAAGAGGGAGTGTTGGAGTAGTAGCTGCATGGGGCATTACCTCATAGGTCAACCAAAGGAAGAATAAGATTAGAATACAGTGTTCGAAGAATACCTTCCTTGTCGAGAGGAAGTGTTGGAAATAGTGCAACTTCAGAAGTTATTCTTATTGTATTTCATCTTGTTATTGTACCTCCTATGGGACAAGATGTCAATGTATTTGATCATGTAAAACACTTCAAAGAATCAATATAAACCTATGGGTGAAATCACGAAGAAAAGATTTATTAAATGTAATTTTTTGTATTCCCCCAAGACAAGTCGGCCCAGTGGGTAAATTGCCCCAAAACAGTGGGAAATATGACCCAAGAAATGGGCAGAATTGCACCAGTCAGGTCGGCGCAGTTAGAAAAAACGTTACGTCGGCCCAGTCAGGTAAAAAGTCACCCTTCGATGTGTATAAATAGAGAGTTCAACCTCTCATTTGGTCAAACACACAAGCAAGTTCGCTCTAGCCAAGAGAGGTTCGCTACTTCAGTTAAGAGATTGATTTTTTGGGGTTCTCCACTATTGGAGAAATTTCTCCCTTGTTTTCTTGGGTTTGCGCTACTACTATCCGGATGTACATCGTTCTCTATTGGAAGGTCTGAGCTCGAGGGAGACAAACATCTTTGTCTATGGTTGGGAGATGATTGTTCCTATCATCATGGTTTAAACGAGCTCGACACTCAGTTTGTTTCTGTGCTTTGCCACTCTTTTAGTGATTAACATATGCCCAGGTCATCAAGGAATGTGCCCAGGACTCATTTTGATTGTTGTATGAGGATAGGACATGCCAGCATAACCAGGATTGCTTTCCATCATCCATAGAACTGTTGAGGGGTCAGAGTCCATATCAAATGAGATCGGAAATTATCCATGTCACCGTCACATGAAGCAAAGATCTACCAATCTGGACTCCAAGGCATCATACTAAGCCAACCATGCATGATAAAACAAATGCAATCATCAAAGGAGAGGTGCGAAGTGATATGCTACACATGAGTGTGTGTGATTGTGATGATGGAGATAACTTTCATATGTCTTAGAGTGAGTCCAAGTCAAGTCGCCATGTATTAGAGTATAACTTGTCGTTGGATCATATGTTGTGTAGCCACATGAGTCGTGGGACGCATGGATATGTTGAGCGGACCCTTGTTGATGGTAGTCACCCCTTGAGGTTGTGTTGGTGGCCTTGTCTAAGGTCCATATGCCATGTGTCATGTTCCTAGAGGAGACGTGATGATGGAACCCTAGCCTACATGTGACCCTCCTTTGTTGTGAGTATGCTCTTGAGTTAACATTAGTTAACTCAAGTGCATGTCGGCCTATGTTTAGAATCATCACTTTCTCCTCTTAACGGTCTATATATAAGGAGAGTTATTCTCGCATGCACTTCTTTGGTATCTTGTATCTTTCTCTAGGGATACGCTATCTTGACTTCTTGTCTACAGGGTTTGCTAAACTTGAGGTCTCTTCCTCTAGAACTCACTATGCAAGTGGAGTGTCCCTTCTCTATCTTGGAGCGTTTGTGTAAAGATGCTATGACGTAACGATGTAGGATTCTATTACATGATGAAAGGTGCAAGCTCAGGGGAGACAATGGTTCTGCATTATCTATGGTTGGGAGGTGTTACCTGTGCAATGGTTATCTTCATGTGGTCTAGTGGATTTTATCGTTCAGTTTTGAAAAGAACTGTAAGTGCCCTAAAAACTCAACAAATTACCATAATCAAATGTAAAAGAATAATTACTATAACTCCCTTTTGTTCTTTCTTCCCTTTCTCTCTTCTAAGGTTTCTTGATTTTATCGTAAAATTCAATTCCCAACCACCCTTCAGGTCCCTTCTTCGTCTTTGGTTTCCTTAAAAAAAACTAGTTCCATCTAGGTTGATGTCTAGAGCAAGGCCTGACTCTGGGTGAATTGTTACTAAATTAGACTACCCATTTCCCCCCTTTTCCACTTCTTTTCTATTGGGAGTATTGTTCCTTTTCGCATCATATAGACTTTGTCTGGGGTGTCGAATACTAAACAACTCTTGCCCCTCACCTCTTTCCTTCACTAGATTTTCCTCAACATCTCCACCTCTTGCCCCTCGCCTTTGCTAGTTCTCCCGTATGGTCTTCGATCTTTCACTCCGCATCCTCACATTTTTTCGTTGGTTATCTTTCGCTAATGATAGATGTCACAATCGAGTAGCTTATAGAGGAAAACATCGAACACTTGTGTTGTGGATACATAGCTTTCTTTGGGGAGGACACTACCATCCTTGACGTGCAGCGTGGATCTCCCACATTATCGTCTTTTGTAGTTGGATAAGTACATGCATTCCTTCCACATCTCATTTATTTCGTTTCTTATTCATTTATATTGTTAGAACTAGGTGTTTTTATTGCATTGTACAGAGATCTGGATCAAGTCTATTTTGTAGCGAGGCGTAGTAGCGTGTACAAATTCGTTTGATCGTAGTAAAATTTTGTAAGAAGCCTATGGCGGCTCTCATATTTTGCAATTGACATCAACGCATTTTCTGGTGAGTTCCTTACCTTTCAATTTATTTTCTTATTTAACATTTTGGTTCGTAAGCTCAGGAAAGGTAATGGATAAGTCGAAATGAATTGGTGTCCCTCACTATTGTAAGTTTATTGTGAATTGTGGTTGTTCGTAAGAGCTATGTGGATTTTGCCAATACGCTAGAACCCCATATTAGTTAAACAACTATTTAATCCTAGTTAGGTTGCCCGTCTTTTCTTTATTTGTTGTTAATTATATTTGTGGCTAAGAACTAATTGAATTAGCTTAGTAAATCGAGGGCCCTATGTCACTTAGTCAACTGTAAAACCCAATAAATATGACCTCATTTTGTCCTTTTTTCTTCCAACCCTTTTCTCTCCTATGTTTTCCTTATTCTATCACAAAATTTAGTTCCTAGGCACCCTTTGGTTTTCTTCATTCTTCTCGATGCACTCCATATTTCGTTGCCTCGAAAACGACTAGCTCCCTCTAGGCTTATGTATCGAGTAGAGCCCGACTCAAAAATTCTTACTAGATCAGACTGGTCATTTCCCCTCTCCATCGTTTTCTTTTCTCTACGCAATATTGTTCCTTCTCGAATCCAATAGACGACAACTATCGTGTCTTTCTCTGAACAATCTCCGCCTCTTTCCTTCACTAGATTTTCCCATCATCTCCACATCTTGTCTCTTCCCTTCCCTTGTTCACACTATTTTCTCCAATTTTTCACTATCTACGTCCTCAATATATTGCGTTAACTTAGCTTCCCGCTACATTGTAAATTTCTAGTTAATTATAGTCGTTGGTAAGAAATGATTAAATTTCCCCAATATTCTAGAGCCCTAGTTTAGTTTAAACAACTACTTAACCCTAGTTTGTGGCTAGCTCCCTCTAGGTTGATGTCTCGTGTAGGGCCCGACTCGAGACGTCTTCTTAGTAGATCAGACTGGTCGTTGCCCCGCTTCATCCGCTTCTTTCCTCCAAACAATATTGTTCCTTTGTCGAATCCCATAAACTGCAGCTATGGGGTCATTCACTGAACAACTCCCACCTCTTTCCTTCACTAGATTTTTCCAAACATCACCATGTCTTGCCTTTGTCCTTCTACTGTTCACCATATCTTTTCCATTTTTTCACTCTCGGCGTCCTCGATAGGTTGACTTCACTTAGCTTCCCTCTCTATTGTAAATTTCTTCTTAATTTTAGTCGTTGGTAAGAACTGACTAAATTTCCTTGATATTCTAGGGCCCTAGTTTAGTTTAAACAACTACATAACCCTAATTGGGTTGCCCTTCTTTTCTCATTCTGGTGTTGGTTCAGCTTTTGGCTGAGAACTAATTGAATTACCATAATAAACTAAAAACCCAGAATTACAATAACTCCCTTCCGTCCTTCCCTCCCATTCTCTCTCCAAAGGTTTCTTGATTTTATCCTAACATTTAGTTCACAAACACCCTTCGGTTCTCTTCACTCCTCTGGGTGGACTCCATCTTTGCTTTACTAGAAAAGGACTGGCCAGGTTTCCCTCTTTTCTTAACCTATTTTTTTTTTGTAACTAGGGGAATCGAAAACTGGGACCAGGCTGGTACTTGCGTGACACGGGGTCCAGGGATCCAATCCCATCCACTAACACTATACCCCTAGGTGCACCCACAACGCACAAGCATGGGGCACGGGTAAGCCGAGGTGATTTCAACTCGTGACCTCCATTTACAACATTTCCTTCATATCAAACGAATCGCTGGTTGAGCTACACCCCTGCGGGATTTTCTTAATCTATTGTTAATTCTACTTGTGGCTTAGAATTAATTGAATTACACTAGTAACTCTAGAGCCCTAGGTCACTTAATCGACTGTAAAACCCAATAAATATACCTTCTTTCTTTTTGTCCTCTTCTCTTCTAATCGCTTTGTCTCCTAAGGTTTCTTGATGTTTTCCAACAATTTAGTTCCCAGCCACCCATCAGGTCTCTTCTATCTTCTCCGTGGACTCCATCTTTGGCGGCACCGAAAATGATTGGCTCCCTCTAGGTTGATGTCTCGAGTAGGAACCCAACTCGAGACGGCTTCTTACTAGATCAGACTGGTCATTTCCCCCCTTCATCCCTTTCTATTCTCTAGACAATTTTGTTCCTTGTCGAATCCCATAGACTGCAGCTATGGGGTCATTCATTGAACAACTCCTGCCTCTTTCCTTCACTAGATTTTCCCAAACATTTCCACATCTCTCCTCTTTCCTTCCCTTGTTCACCATCTTGTCTCCACTCTTTCAGTGTCTGCGTCCTCGCTAGGTTTAGTTAAATTAGCTTCCCTCTCTATTGTAAATTTCTTGTTAATTCTAGTCGTTGGCAAGAACCGACTAAATTTCTGTAATGTTCTAGAGCGCTTGTTTCGATTGAACAGCTTCTTAACCCTAGTTAGGTTACCCTTCTTTTCTCAATTTGGTGTTAATTCAACTTGCGGTTGAGAATAGGGAGAATTATGTTGAAGATTGTGTAGCTTCAGAAGATATTCTTATAGTACCAGTTGGGAGCCCCTACTCTCTATCAATGTGGACATACTAGGGTGACATCGTCAGTTGGATTGGAGAGTCCTCACACAATTAGACACAACCTGAGCATGACTTCGATACCTGGAAGGGGATTAGCTAACCCTTGGTGTGCAGGCAGTACCAAGTATTATAGGGACGCATATATTGTAGCTCTGGATCAGTAGGAGCAATTAGGTGTGCGGTGATATGCTATACATGGGTGTGTGTGATCGTGATGATGGAGATACCTTTCATCGGTCTTAGAGTGAGTCCAAGTCAAGTCGCCATGTATTAAAGTAGAACTTGTCGTTGCATCATATGTCGAGTAGCCACATGAGTCGTGGGATGCTTGGATATGTTGAGTAGACCCTTGTTGATGGTAGTCACCCCAAGATGTAGAGATGCTTGGTTAAATCTAGTGAAGGAAAGAGGCGGGGATTGTTCAGAGAAAGACACCATAGTTGTCGTCTACAAAATAGATTTGATCCAAATCTCTGATACAATGCAATAAAAACACGAGAACTATGGTGTCTTTCTCTGAACAATCCCCGCCTCTTTCCTTAACTAGATTTTCCCAAGCATCTCCACATCTTGTCTCTTGCCTTCCCTTGTTCACACTATTGTCTCCAATTTTTCACTCTCTACGTCCTCGATATTTTGCGTTAACTTGGCTTCCCGCTCCATTGTAAATTTCTAGTTAATTATAGTCGTTGGTAAGAAACGATTAAATTTACCCAATATTCTAGAGCCTTAGTTTAGTTTGAACAACTACTTAACCCTAGTTTGTGGCTAGCTCCCTCTAGGTTGATGTTTCGTGTAGGGCCCGAATCGAGACATCTTCTTAGTAGATCAGAATGGTCATTCCCCAGCTTCATCCACTTCTTTCCTCCAGACAATATTGTTCCTTGTTGAATCCCATAGACTGTAGCTATGGGGTCGTTCACTGAACAACTTCCACCTCTTTCCTTCACTAGATTTTTCCCAACATCACCACGTCTTGCCTTTTTCCTTCTATTGTTCACCGTATCTTTTCCATTTTTTCAATCTCGACGTCCTCGATAGGTTGACTTCACTTAGCTTCCCTCTCTATTGTAAATTTCTTCTTAATTGTAGTTGTTGGTAAGAACTGACTAAATTTCCCTGATATTCTAGGGCCCTAGTTTAGTTTAAACAACTACTTAACCCCAGTTGGGTTGTCCTTCTTTTCTCATTCTGGTGTTGGTTCAGCTTTTGGCTGAGAACTAATTGAATTACCATAATCAACTAAAAACACATAATTATAATAACTCCCTTCCGTCCTTCCCTCCCATTTTCTCTCCCAAGGTTTCTTGATTTTATCCTAAAATTTAGTTCTCAACCACCCTTCGATTCTCTTCACTCTTCTAGGTGGATTCCATCTTTGCTTTACTAGGGGAATCGGCAACTGGGATCGGACTGGTACTTGCATGACACAAGGTCCAGGGTTCCAATCTCGTCTGCTAACACTATACCCCTAGGTGCACCCATACAGCTTGAAAGCATGGGGCACGGGCAAGCCAAGTTGATTTGAACTCGTGACGTCCATTTACAACATTTTCTTCATATCAAGCGAATCGCTGGTTGAGCTAAACCCCTACTGGATTTTCTTAATCTATTGTTAATTCTACTTGTTGCTTAGAATTAATTGAATTACGCTAGTAAGTCTAGGGCCCTAGGTCACTAAATCGACTGTAAAACCCAAAAAATATACCTTCTTTCTTTATGTCCTCGTCTCTTCTAATTGCTTTCTCTCCTAAGGTTTCTTGATGTTTTCCAACAATTTAGTTCCCAGCCACCTGTCAGGTCTCTTCTATCTTCTCCGTGGACTCCATCTTTGGCAGCCCCGAAAATGACTAGCTCCCTCTAGGTTTATGTCTCGAGTAGGAACCCAACTCGAGACGACTTCTTACTAGATCAGACTGTTCATTTCCCCCCTTCATCCCTTTCTATTCGCTAGACAATTTTGTTCCTTGTCGAATCCCATAGATTGCAGCTATAGGGTTGTTCATTGAACAACTCCTACCTCTTTCCTTCACTAGATTTTCCCAAACATTTCCACATCTCTCCTCTTTCCTTCCCTTGTTCACCATCTTGTCTACACTCTTTCAATGTTTGCTTCCTCGATAGGTTTAGTTAGATTAGCTCCCCTCTCTATTGTAAATTTCTTGTTAATTCTATTCGTTGGTAAGAACCAACTAAATTTCTGTAATGTTCTAGAGCGCTTGTTTCGATTGAACAGCTTCTTAACCCTAGTTAGGTTACCCTTCTTTTCTCAATTTGGTGTTAATTCAACTTGCGGTTGAGAACCAGGTGAATTATGTTGAAGATTGTGTAGCTTCAGAAGATATTCGTATAGTACCAGCTGGGAGCCCCTACTCTCTGTCAATGTGGACATACTAGGTTGACATCCTCGGTTGGATTGGAGAGTCCTCACACAATTTGTCACAACCTGAGCATGACTTGGATACCTGGCAAGGGATTAGCTAACCCTTGGTGTGCAGGAAGTACCAAGTATTATAGGGGTGCCTATATTGTAGCTCTGGGTCAGTAGGACCAATTAGGTGTGAGGTGATATGCTACACAAGTGTGTGTGATTGTGATGATGGAGATACCTTTCATATGCCTTAGAGTGATTCCAAGCCAAGTCGCCATGTATTAGAGTAGAACTTGTCGTTGGATCATATGTTGAGTAGCCACATGAGTTGTGGGACGCTTGGATATGTTGCGTGGACCTTGTTGATGGTAGTCACCCCTTGAGGTTGCATTGGTGGCCTTGTTGGCGGTCCATATGCCATGTGTCATGTTCCTAGAGGAGATGTTGTGATGAGGGAAACCTAGCCTACGTGTGACCCTCCTTTGTTGTGAGTCGGCCCAAGTTCAGAATCACGACTTTCTCCTCCTCTTAACAGACTATATATAAGAAGAGTTATTCTCATTGCTCAGATGCACTTCTTTGGTATCTTGTATCTTGCTCTAGGGATACGCTATCTTGATCTTCTTGTCTACAAGTTTTGCTAAACTTGAGGTTTGTTCCTCTAGAGCTCGCTATGTAAGTGGAGTGTCTTGTTAGGGCATATGATCCTTCTCTATCTTGGCGCGTTTGTGTCAATATGCTATGAGGTAATGATGTTGGAATCTATTACATGATGAAAGGTGCTAGCTCGGGGGTGACGATGGTTTTGCATTATCTATGGTTGGGAGGTGATAGATCATCACTGTGGTTAAACGACCTCCATAATCATTGTCTTACCTATGCAATAGTTATCTTCATGTGGTCTAGTAGCTTTTATGGTTCAGTTTTGAAAAGAACTGTAAGTGCCCTAAAAACTCAACAAATTACCATAATCAACTGTAAACGAATAATTTCTATAACTCCCTTTTGTCATTTCTTCCCTTTCTATCTGATAAGGTTTCTTGATTTTATCGTAAAATTCAATTCCCTTCTTTGTCTTTGGTTTCCTTAAAAACAACTGGCTCCATCTAGGTTGATGTCTAGAGCAGGACCCGATTCTGGGCGAATTATTACTAAATTAGACTGGCCATTTCTCCCCCTTTTCCACTTTTTTTCTATTTGGAATAGTGTTCCTTTTCGCATCGCATAGACTTTGTCTGGGGTGTCGAATACTAAACAACCTCTTTCCTTCACTAGATTTTCCTCAACATCTCCACCTCTTGCCTCTCGCCTTTGCTAGTTCTCTCGTATGCTCTCGTCTCTTTCACTCTGCGTCGTCACATTTTTTCGTTTGTTATCTTTCTCTAACAACAGATGTCACAATCGCGTAGCTTATAGATGAAAACATCGAACACTTGTGTTGTCGATACATAGCTTTCTTTGGCGAGGACACTACCATCCTTGACATGCATCGCGGATCTTCTACATTATCGTCTTTTGTAGTTGGATAAGTACATGGATCTCATTTATTTTGTTTCCTATTCATTTATATTGTTAGAACTAGGTGTTTTTATTGCATTTTATCAGAGATCTGGATCAAGTCCATTTTGTAGGGAGGCGTAGTAGCGTGTACAGATTCGTTTGATCATAGTAAAAGTTTTTAGGAAGCCTATGGCGGCTCTCATATTCTGAAATTGACATCAACACATTTTCTAGTGAGTTCATTTTGGTTAGTAAGCTCAGGAAAGGTAATGGATAGGTTGAAATGAATTAGTGTCCCTCACTATTGTAAGTTTATTGTGAATTGTGGTTGTTGGTAAGAGCTATGTAGATTTTGCTAGTACGCTAGAACCCCATATTAGTTAAACAACTATTTAATTCTAGTTAGCTTGCCCTTCTTTTTGTTATTTGTTGTTAACTATATTTGCGGCTTAAAAATAATTGAATTAGCCTAGTAAATCGAGGGACCTATGTCACTTAGTCAACTGTAAAACCCAATAGATATAACCTCATTTTGTCCTTTTTTCTTCCAACCCTTCTCTCTCCTATGTTTTCCTTATTCTATCCAAAAATTTAGTTCCCAAGCACCCTTTGGTTTTCTTAATTCTTCTCCTCGAAAACGACTGGCTCCCACTAGGTTTATGTATCGAGTAGAGCCCGACTCAAAAATTCTTACTGGATCAGACTGGTCATTTCCCCTCTCCATCGTTTTCTTTTCTCTACACAATATTGTTCCTTCTCGAATCCAATAGGCGACAACTATGGTGTCTTTCTCTGAACAATCCCCTCCTCTTTCCTTCACTAGATTTTCCCAAGCATCTCCACATCTTGTCTCTTGCCTTCCTTTGTTCACACTATTGTCTCTAATTTTTCACTCTCTACGTCCTCGATATTTTGTGTTAACTTAGCTTCCCTCTCCATTGTAAATTTCTAGTTAATTATAGTCATTGGTAAGAAATGAGTAAATTTCCCCAATATTCTAGAGCCCTAGTTTAGTTTAAACAACTACTTAACCCTAGTTTGTGGTTAGCTCCCTCTAGGTTGATGTCTCGTGTAGGGCTCGACTCGAGACGACTTCTTAGTAGATTAGACTGGTCGTTCCCCCGCTTCATTCGCTTCTTTCATCCAGACAATATTGTTCCTTGTCGAGTCCCATAAACTGCAGCTATGGGGTCGTTCACTGAACAACTCCCACCTCTTTCCTTCACTAGATTTTTCCAAACATCACCACATCTTGCCTTTTTCCTACTATTATTCACCATATCTTTTCCATTTTTTAACTCTCGACGTCCTTGATAGGTTGACTTCACTTAGCTTGCCTCTCTATCTTAAATTTCTTCTTAATTGTAGTCGCTGGTAAAAACTGACTAAATTTCCCTGATATTCTATGGCCCTCGTTTAGTTTAAACAACTACATAACCCCAGTTGGATTGCCCTTCTTTTCTCATTCTGGTGTTGGTTCAACTTTTGGCTGAGAAATAATTGAATTACCATAATCAACTAAAAACCCATAATTACAATAACTCCCTTCCATCCTTCCCTCCCATTATCTCTCACAAGGTTTCTTGATTTTATCCTAAAATTTACTTCCCAACCACCCTTTGGTTCTCTTCACTCTTCTAGGTGGATTCCATCTTTGCTTTACTCGAAAAGGACTGGCCAGGTTTCCCTCTTTTCTTAATCTATTTTTTTTTTTGTAACTAGGGGAATTGACAACTAGGATGGGGCTAGTACTCGCGTTACACGAGGTCCAGGGATCCAATCCCATCTGCTACCACTATACTGCTAGGTGCACCCACACATCGTGCATGCATGGGGCACGGGAAATCCGTAGTGATTTGAACTCGTGACCTCCATGTACAACATTTCCTTCATATCAAGCGAATCGTCGGTTGAGCTACACCCCTGTGGGCTTTTCTTAATCTATTGTTAATTCTACTTGGGGCTTAGAATTAATTGAATTACACTAGTAACTCTAGGGCCCTAGGTCACTTAATCGACTGTAAAACCCAATAAATATACCTTCTTTCTTTTTGTCCTCTTCTCTTCTAATCACTTTGTCTCCTAAGGTTTCTTGATGTTTTCCAACAATTAGTTTCCCAGCCACCAGTTAGGTCTCTTCTATCTTCTCCGTGGACTCCATATTTGGCGGCCCCGAAAATGACTGGCTCCCTCTAGGTTGATGACTCCAAAAGGAACCCAACTCGAGACGACTTCTTACTAGATCACTTCTTACTAGACCAGACTGGTTTTTGGTAAGAGTTATGTGGATTTTGCTAATACGCTAGAACCCCAGATTAGTTAAACAACCATTTAATCCTAGCTAGGTTGCCCTTCTTTTCTTTATTTGTTGTTCATGATATTCGTGTCTTAGAACTAATTGAATTAGCCTACCCGTTCAAGCATGAGTCTATCCTGGAGGAATAAAAGTACAAGAGGGCTCTCAGCTATGATGAAGTAAAGGACTGAGCAAAAGCACAGTAGAGGAAAGTGTGGAGAGGAAGTAATGACTCCATTGCAGAAAAAGTCCTCATCATACGAGGAAAATAGTCAGAGACAGAGCCACCCGCATTGAAGAACTAGGTTCAAGTTTCAGACGCAACACCAGAACCTCTGCTAACGATACCGGACACGATGATATTCGATGTCACTTAGTCAATTGTAAAACCCAATAAATATAACCTCATTTTTCCCTTTTTTCTTCCAACCCTTCTCTCTCCTATGTTTTCCTTATTCTATTCCAAATTTAGTTCCCAAGCACCCTTTGGTTTTCTTCATTCTTCTCGATGGACTCCATCTTTGGTCGCCTCAAAAACAACCAGCTCCCTCTAGGTTTATATATCGAGTAGAGCCCGACTCAAAACTTCTTAGTAGATCAGACTTGTGACACACTGCACTGAATTCCAAAGAGAAAAAGATTAACATTTTGTGTCAAACATTATTGATTTGTCTGTGGAATTTAGTGCAGTATTTGTTAATAGGTACAGAGAATGTGGAGATAATGAGCTCTAGAGTGAATGGTAATACATAATGATCTAATATGTAGATCAGTTGGCGATAGGGTGCACTGTTAAGGCATTCCTTGCAACGTTGTTGGTACAAACCTCGACTAGTCTTGTGTTCCAAGCATGGGGCAACATGGGCATGCCTGGAGGTTATAGTGGCAACAGACCGGAATCAACACCATGTCACGCAAATATAAGCACGGCCTAGTTACTGATTCCACCAAATACCAATAAAATAAAATAAAAGAGATATAGCTCAAAACCATTTTAATTCAATTTCATCACATTAATAGCAAAAAGAATGAAGAGATGGATGATCTCTGTAAGGAAAGTCTGCAGCTGGAACCAGGTTCATGCCGTATCCATGAATGCAAGAATGATCAAATTTCTGAATATTTGCATTCATCTTTTTTCTGATATGGGATGTTTGGGGCATTAAACTTTCTGTCATATTATTTTTATGTTGCTTAAGAGCCCTAGGGGGGCAATCTGTTGAAGGTTTTTCTTCAGCTCTGTGTACGACAACATATAAGCTACTAATAGGTTTAATTCTGGATCTATATGTGAAGAAGTCTGTGGAACTGTTTTGATGCTTTTTGAAAAACCAAAGTTATGTAGTTTTTAGGACTTGTGAGTGCGGTATTTTTCATTGAAGAGTGGTGTATTTGCACCTCATTTGATGTTTTCAGAAATGCTTGACTGAATCTATGGCCTGTAATTTTATCTTTTAATGAATAAAATTACGATATTTTCCCAAGGAGAAAAACAAAAACATCTAGGAAATGTTTCCCAGCTTGTTCCAGTATTGAAATGTTATTCCTGAACTATAACAGATAATTTCATCAATTTATTTCTTAAATTAGGTATGGCCTTGTTCCTTATCTATGAATGCCTAAGGCATTCTGTGACTAAGATAAGGTACATCGCAGATCTATATACAAACTATGCAGAAAGAATTTCCTTCCTACTCGTACATTTATAGCTTAACAATTGAATACCTCTACCAATGTGATAGGAATAAGATAAGAAACAAAGCTTCTTACACATGGACCTTTCCACAACATGTTCATGTTGCTCATGATAGGAGTCTGTTCATTGTACCCATGTGTAAAGATCAGATGCTATTTAAGATGGGGCCATGTTTGTATCTCTAGAGGCTGTGGAGTCCCACATGGTTTATCAACAAAAGTAAGCAATCAAGACAAACCCTCAAGGAAGCACTCTTTTGAAATAAAGAATCAACTAAGTAAACATAGGATCTATCAATTGAAAGAAAGAAAAAAGTGGATACAAGTGTTATTATCGTAAACTTCAGGGAGTGGTTCGACAACTAGAAGACAACAATCTTCAAATCAATTGACATGCAAATTTGCAATACCTATTTCACTGATCATCACATTAGCTTGGAATTCAATGGGTAGATATGCACATGTTTTGGTAGAATAACAAGAAAAATAAAACATTCAGTCTAAAATCTTCCAACAGAGATCCAAAGGTACAGAAATGACAAATATGGCCAAACATTAGCATCAGAATACTTGTGCTAAAGCTTGACAATATGCTCCTCAATGAGTCAGAAATAACTCTTCTGTATGAAAATGGAACTTTTGTGGAACTTTGGCTAGAGGAATATTTCTTGAATTGCATACCTGCCAAGCAGATAGATAAGATTAATTAATTAATGTCCAACAAATGACCAAAATTAAGTCAACAGGACTGCTCTAATGTACAACAAATGACCAAAAGTAGGTCAACGGGACTGCTCAATACATAAGAATACATAGTGAAATTGCAAAGGCCACTCCTATAAAAATCTATATCATCTAAGCACGACTCTCACAATCTCAAAAAGAAATACAAGACTTGATATTTATTATTAACAACCTAGCAGCACAAAAAAAATGCAAACAGTATAAACTATTCTGCATATTTTGCAAACCTTTAAAGAACAAGTCCTACATGATATCATTGAGAGCGAATCCACAATAGTATTATAATAAAGCCACAACTGAGAAAACACTTTCAACAGATAACTCAGATTAATTCTGCATTTGAAGGTCCACGTAATATTCTCAATCAAAATTACTATTAGTATGATGAGTGGTAGTTCTCAATATGGTGATAGTTGTATAAAAAAACTGTAGACGAAGAATCCTACCTGTTTGTCCATTTAACAAATTCAATTCCATTTTGTATCTAGCTAAACTGTGTAGATGAGTATACAATTTAGCTTGAGAAACTAGAGATCCTCCGAAAAGAGGAAACATCAAAATCATGTACAAGCTTTCATCGATGGATTTTAATGAAACACCATCTCCCAAACTTACAATAGCAGATTTAATACAAGTTCACAACTTCTATCTTTTATTTGATTAATCTGAGGGAAACGGTTAGCCCGTTTAGATAATGCACTATTCAAAGTGTACTAAATAATTAATATGTCATAAGTGTTGATTTTCATAGATCTAGACCCGATTATCAGCCCGAATAATTCTTAGTGTGTGCACTTTAATTCAATTATGTTAGACCTTTAATCTGAACAATAGACAAGCACAACAATACACAAGAACACAAGAAATTTCTTCGGGGAAACCATAACTTGACATCAAATAAATCTGATAGTAGCTTCCAAAGCCACACTGCCTCACAACTAGCCAAACAGGCTGCAATATACTCTGCTTCGGCTGTACTCAGTGCCACACTTAACTGCTTCCTGCTAAACCAAGATATCATACCGGATCCCAAACTGAAGCAGCATCCCGAAGTGCTCTTCCTGTCTGTGGTACTACCTGCCCAATCTGAATCAACATAACCATGCAGGTTAATCTTCTGATTCGTCGCATATTTGAGCCCATACTCAATTGTACCCTTTAGGTACCTCAATATATGCTTTGCAGCAATCAGGTGAACATGTCTCGGATCTGTCAGGAACTGGCTCAGGGTGTTCACAGCAAAGCATATGTCCGGTCTCATGTTCGTCAAGTACATTAACGAACCAATCATCTGCATGTACATCGTGGCATCAAATGTCTTTGAAAAAGCATCACACAGTAGCTTCAAATTCGATGCCATTGGTGTGGCCATTGCCTTGCAGTCCATCTTTCCGAACCTCTTCAGAATCTCCACTACATACTTTCCTTGACCAAGGAAAATCGCATTTGAACTCTGCCACACCTCCATACCTAAGAAGTAGTGCATCATTCCCAGGTCCCTCATCTCGAATTTTGCGGCAAGCCTTCTCTTTGTTTATGCAATGAGCTTATCCTCTCCTGTTAAGAACAGGTCATCTACATATAGCAGTAATATTACTGGTCTTGCGCTCTCAACCTTGAAGTAGAGGTTTGTATCTGCTTTACTCTTGGTAAATCCTAAGCTCATCAGAAAACTGTCCATCCTGTTGTACCATGTCCTGGGTGCCTGCTTCAAACCATACAAGGATTTCTTAAGCTTGCACACATGAGTCTGTATGTCATGTGTCTCGAATCCCTGTGGCTCATCCACATACACTTCCTCTTCGACCACACCATTCAAGAATGTTGTCTTGACGTCCATCTGGTGTACCTTCCATTTCATTACTGCGGCTAAAGCAAGTATAGATCTTATGGAAGTGTATCTTGCTACAGATGCAAATGCCTCCTTGTAGTCTATGCCTTCTTTCTGGGAGAAGCCACGTGCTACAAATCTTGCCTTGTGTTTTTCGATGCTACCATCTACAGCATGCTTGATCTTGTAGATCCATTTTGAAGTCACAACAGACTTCCCTTCTGGTCTCGAAACTATCTCCCAAACATCATTCTTCATAATCGATTGGTACTCTTCAATCATGGCATCCTTCCATTCTTTCTTTTCTGTTGCTTCCTCATAGTTCAAAGGTTCTTTATCAATGATGTCGCATAGTAGGGCCACATAGTTGGAGTATGGTCTGAATCTCGTGCTTTCTCTGAGTGCCCCATCTGGAGCACCATACTTCTCTGCATCTTGTATTGCTTCACGTGCCCATGCTGGTCTTCTCTTGTGGGAGTTCTTCTCACGAGGTGGATCTACAGGTTCTTGTGGTTCTATTATATAGGTTCTTGTGGTTCAATATGAGGTTTGAGCAAGGCTTTGAATTCCTTGAATTTGCTAAACTCTTCATCTTTGCCTTTCAAGAAATAAATCCATGTCTTACGAGAAAAAGCATCTATGAAGGAAACATAGTATACATAGCCACTTAAGGAGCTGGAAGACATGGGGCCACACACATCTGAGTGAATTATCTCCAAGATTCCTTTTGCCTTTCTTTCACTGCTAGGAAATAACTTCTTAACATTCTTCCCTTGTGCACATCCCTTGCAACTGCTTTCATACTTTGTTTGAATTTATGGTAGACCTGATACTGCTTTGCTTGCAATTGGTAGTGCTCTATAATGTACATGTGCAAGCCTTCTATGCCATAATTCGCTTGGTTCCATGGAGTCATGAACCAATGCTTGTTCTGGTTGTCCTTTTAACTTGTACAGGCCTCCCTCTTGCTCTCCAATTACTGTTGCATCATTCATTGTCTTTCCTCTTGGCCACATTAGAACTTGGCCATCAACAAATGTAACACGAAGTCCTTTAGCATCTACCCGAAAACTACCTGGGGCGGCTTGAAGTTTTCATACCTACCCTGAATTTTACTGTCCCCCCTGCCGAAGGCCTTCCCGTAGCTTTTCTGGGCACTTTTTCCCAAGCTTGCCTGGTGGTTTTGTTGACTCACTCAATGGCTTGCATAGATCTGCCCTAGTGGCTAGCTAGTATGGTGGTTGAGCAGCTACTAGCGGCTGCTACAGCCATCTTCTTTTTCTCTCTGACAGCCATGTCTTTCTTTCAACGTTAAGCCTGTCTCATCCATCACAACAGCGACTGCACTTCCCACTCAGTTGGCGGATGCCTGGCAATGCTCACGTCGACAGCTATGCAACAATCCCATTCCACTTAGTTCCCAAAGCTGTCTCTTCTGCAAGCTAAGTCCACAATCTTCCTGCATTCTATCGCACCTTTGCAATTGTTCTCGGCTACTTGGCTGTCGGTCTGTGCTTCTGGTTCCTTCACCCACATGCATCACTCTACTGGTTACCTAGCATCCACATCCATCTCGCGGCTTGTCTGCAACCCGATCTAGCTTTGGCTCCCCTAGCTCCGATATGTCCCCTGATATATTGGTCGCATCACTGTCTCAACAGCCTCCCGACATGACTTTCACGCAGCTACTACCCTCCTGACAGCCACTGGTGGTGCCTACGCAGTCTGTTTCTAGTTCGTCTTGCCTCTACCCAACTTACACAACCCAATTTCCTCCTTTCGAGTAACCAAGACTAAACCTCAGGTCTGGCGCCAACATCTCCATGATCTTCAACGATCTCCCTACGAGCCCGATCCAATGGCCTCTCGACCCCTTCACCATGGATCTCCATTCCAATCGAGACCACGGCCACGACTTCCGCTTGCACCCAGATCATGCAACTCTGCCTCAAAAGATACCACGACTTGTCCCCCAGCTAATCCACTCAATCGTACAATGATACGGCGTTCGTACGACCTGTACCGTGTTCATATAGTACTTCTCCAATTTTTTTCTTTCTCTCGTAAATCTTGCCAACCCATCAAATGTGATTTACTTCAAACCAAAGCTGGCTCTAATACCATGTTGATTTTCTTAGATCTAGACCCAATTTATCAGCTCGAAAAATCTACACAAGTATTATTGAAAAATACACTAGATCTACAACAAAAATGCAATGGAAAAACTCAAGAAACCAATCACACATTTAACAATGGATTTACCCTGGAAACCCCCAGCTGGGGAAAAACCAACCAACAGAACCCTCGTGCTCTCTCCCTAGGAAAATGGCCCACTGAGGAAAATAAAATGACAAAAGCTATCAAACCTCAAGATCAGTCCTTCGATCTTGCTGATTACTAACTCTCACTTCCCCTTGATCCAAGCCTTGAACCTTGCCTAGCACACTTCATTGAATGTCCTCCAACTATTGTGTGACTATTGTCTTTGTTCTCTCTCCTTCCTCTCACTTAGGTTGCCTCTTATACTATTACAATATCCAAATACTTGGGGCCAATACCACGGACCACCTAATACCATGGGCCCTCACTTTACATAAAGTAATTACAAAATAGCATTCACTTTAATAATTCACTTAACTAAAGTGAAACTCCTAAGTTTGAGAGGTCTCTTGGATGACACCTGCATGCCAAACACTTAGCCTATGCAGAAGTACCTGTCACCCTTTGTTTTCCATGTTTAAGTATTTCTCACTTATTTAATAATTATAACCATTTTTATTCACTTGGAAGAAAAAGAGATAAATAATATTTTCGTAAATATAAACATGGTTGACCTGTCAGGAACAAGGTTGCGGGGGAGCGTCCTCCCCCCCCTCACCCCCGCTCCGGAAGCTCGCTTTTGGCCAAAGCGTGGTGGGAGCTAAGGGAGAGCGCGCTCCCAATTTCGCTCCCGGTCTAGATCGATTTGTAAAGCGCGCTTCCGTGGATGAAAAGAACGCTCCCTGCCACTGTCAAGAGCGAATTAGGGAGCTATCGGGAGCTAACGCTCCCGATAGCTCCCTAATTCGCTCCCGAGCGCTCTACCAAACGCTCCGCGTCTTTAAAATTCGCTCCCGGGATAGCTCCCCGTAGCTCCCGCGTTAGCTCCCGCCCGCGCAAAGGAAAGACGAGGAGGGTGGATGGGGTCCACTTGTGGGGTTTTGGAGGGAAGGAGTAGGGCTTTGGGGGATAAAGCCCTCTCCTCCATATTCATTTTCACTTGCATTGGCTTGAGAAGAGAATTGAAGAGAAAAGAAGAGAAGAGGAGAGGAGAGGAGGAGAAGAGGAGAGGAGAGGAGAAGAGGAGAGGAGGAGAGGAGAAGGCTACCATCCTTGGAGATTGAAGAAGGTTGAACTTGTCACTACCATTGGAGAGCCAAAGAGGTAGGGTCTAAATTTTAAAACCTTCTTTCTTGTTTTTTTTTTGTGTTTGAACTATGATTTAATCATGAATGCTTGTAATGTAGTCACTAGATTGTAGAATGTACATTGTTGATTGTAGATGTTCCTCTTCTACTCTTTCCCATGCTTCCTCCCTCATTCTATTGCAGTCTATTGCAGGCAACAGGTTGAATCTCTAGTTCCATCAAACATGATGATGGGTATGTGGTTTATTTTCTTGGTTCCATTTGTTATTTTGATGATGGTGCTTGGAAACCGGAGGAGGAATGAGGGAGAGGATGAATAAGTGGGAAGTGGCACATACCATGGAGAGGAGGAGGAGGAGGAGGAAGAGGAGGGGGAGGAGGAGGAGGAAAACCGAAAGAAAACCAAAGAGGAACCCACACCCTTATGGAAACATGTCACAAAGCAGGGAGGAGGTAGAGGGGGTGGAACCACCAAATTTGTTTGCCCCCATTGTAAAAAGACATACACAGGTTCATATACCCGTGTGAGAAGACATCTATGTGGGCACATGCCATGTGATGACAAAAAGACTATAGGAGTTTGTGTTTGCCCAAATGTGACATCAACACAAAGAGCCATCTATAAGAAGGAAGAACTTGAAGCACAAAACAAATCAAAAGATTTTAAACGATCAATGGATGACCATGACCACTCTTTCTCACCGAGAACCGGAGGCCCATCCACCCAAGGCAGTGGATTCTCTCCCATGGGGCAGTCACGTGGCAGGGGTATATCAGATTTCCTTGACCAAGGTTGTAGGGATGACGTGGATTCAAAAGTATTTCGGTTTCTCTATGCATGTGGCATACCATTCAATGTTCTTCGCTCACCCTATTGGCATGAAATGGTAGAGGCCATCCACTTCGCCCCAGCAGGATACAAGAGCCCCGGGTATGATAAAGCTAGAACTGTGGGGCTTGACAAGGAAAAAGCCAAGATCCAAAATGCTTTAGGGACATTCACAAATGCTTGGAATGAATATGGGGTATCAATTGTATCAGATGGTTGGACAAATGTAAAAGGCAAGCCATTGATAAATGTGCTTGGTGTGTCTGCTACTGGTGCAGTCTTCCTTTCAGCCCATGACTACTCAGATAAATTCAAGACCGGCATAAACATTGCAGAACTCCTACTCAAAAACATTGAAGATATTGGTCCATACAATGTCATCCAAGTCATTACCGATAATGCTGCTAATTGTAAGGCAGCGGGAGCAATCATTGAAGATAAATACCCCAACATATTTTGGTCCGGGTGTTTGGTTCACACATTGAACCTTTTGATGCACGACATTATTAAGTTGAAGGAAAATGAATACAAATGGATTGGTGAACTGTACAAAAAGGGCAAGCACATGATAAGATTTATTACCAACCATAGCAATGCCCATGGCATTTTCCGCACTCACTCAAAGTTAGAGCTATTGAAGATAGCAAAGACTAGATTTGCTAGCTATTACCTCACCTTCAGGCGCCTTTTGAAGGTAAGAGAGGCATTGGCTAGCATGGTATCAAGTGAATCATGGAAAATCTTGAAAGATAGGGCTATATCCACATCTGATAGGCTTGATTTTGAGGAGGTGGAGACCACCGTTCTTGATTGTCAATTTTGGACAAGTGTCAAGTTTGTTTTGCAGTTCACAAAGCCCATTTATTACATGATTCGGTTTGCAGATACAGATAAGCCGGTGATTGGGGAGGTGTATGAGCAGATGGATAGCATGTTGGGCCAAATTAAAGATATTGTTGAATCAAAAGATCCCATTCTGTATGACCATATTCACAAACATGTGGTCAAAAGGTGGGAACATCTCAACGTTCCACTGCATGCCTTAGCATATGTATTGACACCAAAATATTATTCTCCATCTTGGTTGGCCAAACCAGCACCTGGGGGTGGGGATAGGAGAAAGCCCCACACAGATCCAGAGGTACGGGTTGGGTACATGGCTGCTATAGACAAGTTGGTCCCTGATGAAGAAGATTGTGCCTTATTGCGTAGTGAATTAAGCAAATACCTCAGTGAAATTGGTCCGTTTGGTACTTTGCATGCTAGAAAAGATCGAGATAGGGCACCTCCTATTGAATGGTGGAACATGTATGGCTCATCATGCCCACGCTTGTATAAATTGGCAACCAAAGTTCTTTCACAGGTGGTTAACAGCTCCTCTGCAGAAAGGTGTTGGAGCACCTATAGCTTCATCCGCTCAGTGAAAAGAAACCGATTAAATGAAAATCGGGCAGAAAGCTTGGTTTTTGTACATTACAACTTGAGGTTGTTGACTCATTACTGTGAGCGGGCCAAAACTGATAGATCATATGTCACTTGGGACAACAATCCGGAGGAACATAACTTGGAGGATGGAGCCTTAGCTTTAGAGAGCTTGGAGGAAGAGCTTTTGGGCGATGAGGATGACCATCACCATGGCCATGCAGTAGCACCAGCAACAACAACAATGATGCCACCATCATCTCCGACCTTGTTTCCAGATGCACCATCTTTGCCTAGAGGTTCAACTTCAACTTCACGACCCTCATCTACATTAGTGAGGGGGGGTCGTGTAGGACCAAGTCTTGGACGTGGCTCAACATTGGTGGCTACTAGGGATGATAGTCCCACGCCCATTGTTCCTAGACCACGGGAAAAGAAATTAGAAATTTCCCGTGGCAAGAGGAAACATCCATAAAATCTACTTTTGCAGTCTTTTCTTGTTTACAGTACTTTCAAGTTTCAAGTTTCAAGTATATGCACTATTGACTCTTTTATATTTATTATGGTATATTTGGTGAACATTACATGGCAATTCAAGTTTGAAGTTTGAAGTTGAACTGGAACATACCTTTGAAGTTCACTATTTGCAACTTCGCATTATTGAGTCATTGATTGCATAATGATAAAAGCATATTATGATAAGTTATAACTCTTTGGTAATGATTCATGAATATGATGCTTTGTGAATTGTTTCAAGTTCAACTTTCATTTCATGGTATGTTATATATTGAAAATTTGAAGTTGTAAGGTTGATGTATCTATAAATACTGGTAACTAGAGTCTAGACTCTAGACCTATGGTTGACGAATTCACTACTATATGATTGATGATTGATGAATGATGTTCTATGGTATTATGGTTTATTTCATGTTTTTATGCTTTCCAATGAGTTTCCATAACTAATTCAACATTCTACAAGCATTTGTTAACATATATGCAACAAAATATATAAAAAATATATATTATATAAAAAACGCTCCTGCAACGCTCCCAAACCAGAAGCTTTTGAAAATTTCGCTTTTCTCTCCCGCTCCCACTCCCGCTCCCGCTTCCCGCTCCCAAGTAACCTTGGTCAGGAACTCTAACCAAGAGAGGTTCGCTACTACTGTTAAGAGACTGGTTTTTTGGGGTTCTCCACTATTGGAGAAGTTTCTGACTTGTTTTCTTGGGTTTGCGCTACTACTATCTGGATGTACATCGTTCTCTATTGGAAGGTCTGAGCTTGGGGGAGACAAATAGCTTTGTCTATGGTTGGGAGATGATTGTTCTTATCATCATGGTTAAACGAGCTCCACACTCATTTTGTTTCTGTGCTTTGCCATTCTTTTAGTGATCCTGGTTATGCTGCTATGAACATTAACAAGGTCGATGATACTTAATCAATTGTAAACACCAATTTAAATGGTGCCCTTTCGTATTCATTTGTTGCTCTCATTCTTTCTTCTAGCTTTTCTTGATTTTACCCTTAAAAAGAGTGGTGAGTATTTTCTCTCATTTCTCCTGAAGGTATAATGATGCACCACACTAATTCTTGTGTGACATATTGTTAGGACAGCAAGGGGGACTTCCCATCAACCCTTCCCATTTTATTTTTCCTCCTTGGTCGCCTCATTTCGTAACCTAGTCAATGACTCGATTCCTCAAGAAAAGAATTGATGTGCAACATCTTCCTCCTTTTACTTCTTCCCTTCCTGCATTTGCCTTACTATGACCCCATATGGCTTCATCAATTTTCTAGATCTTCGCCATCAGTTACGCACATCAACTCTCACATTCATTATTACAGCCGTAGTTAAATTACCACTTCATTTTTCTTGCCCATGCAATTCCATGTTTCTTGCATTTCTCTAAGAGATTGCATCACAATACCGTCCACAATGGAGTAGAATTTGTAACATATGTGTTGCAGATATGCCTATCTTCTCATGCATTTATTCACTGCAACTTCGTGGGCTCTTGTATTCTAATAAGAGTGAGTATTATTTTTGTACACCTTTTTTTTGGTTTGGTCATCTAAATGGTAGACCTACTATCATCATTGCATTCTATTCTATAACATGATTGAGCATGTTTTAAAAGGACGAAGATGTTGCACATCAACTCTCTTCTTGAGGAATCCAATAATCGACTAGGTTACCAAATGAGGCTACCAAGAAGAGAAAATAAAATGGGAAGGGTTGATGGGAAGTTTAGTTGCCATTACATGTAATGCAACTTGGGGCATTCCATGGCCAAGAGTGAGTGTTGGAGTAGTAGCTGCGTGGGTCATCACCTCATATGTCGACCAAAGATAGAATAAGATTAGAATACAGTGTTCAAAGATTACCTTCCTTGTTGAGAGGGAGTGTTCGAAATAGTGCAACTTCAGAAGTTATTCTTATTGTATTTCATATTGTTATTGTACCTCCTATGGGACAAGATGTCCATATATTTGATCATCTAAAACACTTGAAAAAATCAATGTAAACCTTGGGGTGAAATGACAAAGAAAATATTTATTAAATGTAATTTTTTGTATTCTCCGCAAACAAGTCGGCCCAGTGGGTTAACAGCCCCAAAACAATGGGCAATTTGCCCCAAACAATGGGGAGAAATGCCCCAGTCAAGTCGGCCTTGTTACGGAAAGTTAGGTCGGCCCAAATAGGGAAAAAGTCACCATTTGATGTGTATAAATAGAGAGTTCAACCTCTCATTTGGTCATTCACTCAAGCATGTTCTCTCTAACCAAGAGAGGTTCGAGACTGGAGTTAAGAGACTGGTTTTTTGGGGTTTTCCACTACTGGAGAAGACTCTCTCTTGTTTTCCTGGGTTTGCGCTACTACTATCGTTCTCTATTGGAAGGTCTGTGCTCGGGGGAGACAAATAGCCTTGTCCATCGTTGGGGGATGATTGTTCTTATCATCATGGTTAAACGGGCTCCACACTCATTTTCTTTATGTGCTTTGCCATTCTTTTAGTGATCCTGGTTATGCTGCTATAAACATTAACAGGGTCAAGGATACATACTCAATTGCAAACACTAATTTAAATGATGCCCAGCTAGTAGATCTAGTTTCATCATTCAATTTTATTGTAGATTAGGATCGAGCATGTTTTGCAGGAACTTGTATTTTGATATGCATTGTTCAACAAAGACGAGTAGAAGTCTTAAGGAGGCTTGTGGTAATTCTTATTCTCAACCAGGAAAGCTCGAAACCAACATCAACACTATTCAATGTGAGTTTCTTCATTTTCTCTCGTGTAGGGTGTTGTTCGTTGTCATTGCCTCGCGTAGATTGCAACTATGGGATCAACGACTCAACATCTCCTAAATTTTTCATCGTTTTCTCCTCTATTTTCCCTCATATCACCTCATCTCACTTCTTGACTTCCAAATATTTTCTCTATCATTGCCACCTTCCGCAGATAAAGTGCATGAGGAATTAATCCTCTGTCATCTAGAATGACCAAGTTGATCAAGTAGATCAGATATTTTCTTTAAAAATATGATATGGTCCCTTTGTGGGATGGTTCGTTTGTGAAACGTACTCCTTTGTGGAGTGTGTCCCATTGTGGGATGGTACCTTTGTGGAACGTGCTTATTTGTGGATGGTTCATTTGTGGAACGTTCTCCTTTGTGGAGTGTATCCCTGTGTGCGAATGGACCCTCTTAAGATAACAAGATGTGTTCTGACCTGATGATACCTCTCTACCTAAGAGGGAGTGTTGATGATGTAGGCACCTGATGGACTGGAGCAGATGCACGAAGATTAATTTGTTGACACTTCTCGACTGACTAAGATGGTATTGGAAGACCTTCCCTATGATATAGAGAGGTTAGAGATAATCGTGATTTACAGATGATATTGAGATTTGTTTCAGTACGATAATACTGATGGCCAAGAGGGAGTGTTCGAGTACTAGCTGCGTGGAGCATCACCTCATAGGTCGACCAAAGATGGAATAAGATTCGAATAGAGTGTTCGAAGAATACCTTCCTTGTTGAGAGGGTGTGTTGGAAATAGCGTAACTTCACAAGTTATTCTTATTGTATTTCATCTTGTTATTGTACCTCTTACGGGACAAGATGTCAATGTATTTGATCATGTAAAACACTTGAAAGAATCAATGTTAACCTTGGGGTGAAATCACAAATAAAATATTTATTAAATGTAATTTATTGTAATCCCCCAAGACAAGTCGGCCCAGCAGGTAAAGTTAGATCGGCTCAATCAGGGAAACAATCACCATTTGATGTGTATAAATAGAGTGTTCGACCTCTTATTTGGTCATTCACTCAAGCATGTTCGCTCTAGCCAAAAAACGTTCGCTACTGCAGTTAAGAGAATGATTTTTTGGGGTTCTCCACTATTGGAGAAGTTTCTCTCTTGTTTTCTTGGGTTTGCGCTACTACTATCTGGATGTGCATCGTTCTCTATTGGAAGGTCTGAGCTCGAGGGAGACAAATAGCTTTGTCTATGGTTGGGAGATGATTGTTTTTATCACCACGGTTAAAGGAGCTCCACACTCATTTTGTTTCTGTGCTTTGCCATTCTTTTAGTGATCCTGGTTATGCTGCTATAAACATTAACAAGGTCGACGATACTTAATCAATTGCAAACACTAATTTAAATGGTGCCCAACAAGTAGATCTAGTTTCATCATTCAATTTTATTGTAGATTATGATCAAGCATGTTTTGTAGGAACTTGTATTTTGATGTGCTTGTTCAATAAAGACGAGTAGAAGTCTTAAGGAGGCTTGTGGTAATTCTTATCCTCAACCAGGAAGTCTCGAAACCAACATCAACACTATTCAAGGTGAGTTTCCTCATTTTCTCTCGTGTAGGGTGGAGTTCGTTGTCATTGCCTCACGTAGGCTGCAAATATGGGATCAATGACTCAACATCTCCTAAATTTTTCATCTTTCTCTCCTCTATTTTCCCTCATATCACCTCATCTCACTTCTTGACTTCCAAATATTTTCTCTATCATTGCCACCTTCCCCACATAAAGTGCATGAGGAAGTAATCCTCTGTCGTCTAGAATGACCAAGTTGTAATCCTCTGGGTTTGCACCACTACTCTTTGGATGTACATCTTTCTCTATTGGAAAATCTGAGCTCGGGGGAGACAAATAGCTTTGTCTATGGTTGGGAGGTGATTGTTCTTATCATCATGGTTAAACGAGCTCCACACTCATTTTATTTCTGTGCTTTGTCATTCTTATAGTGATCCTGGTTATGCTGCTATAAACATTAACAAGGTCAATGATACTTGATCAATTCTAAACACTAATTTAAATGGTCCCTTATTCATTTGTTGCTCTCATTCTTTCTTCTAGTTTTTCTTGATTTTACCCTAAAAAAGAGTGGTGAGTATTTTCTCTCCTTTCTCCTTATGGCAGAATGATGCACCACACTAATTCTTGTGTGCCATATTGTTAGGACAGCAAGGGGGGACTTCCCATCAACCCTTCCCATTTTCTTTTTTCTTTTTGGTAGCCTCATTTGGTAACCTAGTCAATGAATGGACTCCTCAAGAAGAGAGTTGATGTACACCATATTCTTCCTTTTACTTCTTCCCTTCTTGCATTTGCTTTGGTATGACCCCATATGGCTTCATAAATTTTAAAGATTTTCGCTATCAGTGCCGCACATCAACTCTCATATTTGTTATTACAACCCTAGTTAAACTACCGCTTCATTTTTCCTGCCCATGCAATTCCCTGTTTGTTGCATTTCTCTAACAGATTGCATCACAATACCATCTACAGTGGAGTAGAATTTGTAACATCTATATTGCAGATATACCAATATTCCCGTGCAATTGTTCGCTGCAACATCGTGGACTCCTGTATTCTAAAAAGTACGAGTATTATTTTTGTACACCTTTTTTTTTGTTTGGTTATCTATATGGTAGACCTACTATCATCATTGCAATGTATTCTATATCATGATTGAGTATGTTTTAAAAGGGCGAAGATGTTGCACATTAACTCTCTTCTTGAGGAATCCAGTAATTGATTAGGTTACCAAATGAGGCTACCAAGAAGAGAAAATAAAATGGGAAGTGTAGTTGTCATTACATGTAATGCAGCCTGGGGCATTCCATGGCCAAGAGGGAGTGTTGGAGCAGTATCTGTATGGGGCATCACCTCATAGGTCGACCAAAGATAAAATAAGATTAGAATACAGTGTTCGAAGAATACCTTCCTTGTTGAGAGGGAGTATTGCAAATAGTGCAACTTCAGAAGTTATTCTTATTGTATTTCATCTTGTTATTGTACCTCCTATGGGACAAGATGTCAATCTATTTGATCATGTAAAACACTCGAAAAAACCAATGTAAACCTTGCGGTGAAATTACAAAGAAAAGATTTATTAAATGAAATTTTTTGTATTCTACCCAGACAAGTCGGCCCAGTGGGTAAACTGCCCCAAAAAAGTGGGCAATTTCCCCCAAACATTGGGCAGAAATACCCCAGTCAGGTCGGCTACTACTGGAGAATTTTCTCTCTTGTTTTCCTGGGTTTGCGCTACTACTATCGTTTTCTATTGGAGGGTCTGAGCTCGGGGAAGACAAATAGCTTTGTCTATCGTTGGGTGATTATTGTTCTTATCATCATGGTGAAACGAGCTCCACACTCATTTTGTTTATGTGCTTTGCCATTCTTTTAGTGATCCTGGTTATGCTGCTATAAACATTAACAAGGTCGACGATACTTAATCAATTGTAAACACCAATTTAAATGGTGCCCTTTCGTATTCATTTGTTGCTCTCATTCTTTCTTCTAGCTTTTCTTGATTTTACCCTTAAAAAGAGTCGTGAGTACTTTCTCTCCTTTCTCCTTATGGTGGAATGATGAACCACACTAATTCTTGTGTGCCATATTGTTAGGACAGCAAGGAGTGCTTCCCATCAACCATTCCCATTTTATTTTCTCTTCTTGATAGCCTCATTTGGTAACCTAGTCAATGACTGGATTCCTCAAGAAGAGAATTGATGTGCAACATCTTCCTCTGTTTACTTCTTCCATTCCTGCATTTGAATTACTATGACCCCTTATGGCTTCATGAATTTTCTAGATATTCCCCATCAGTGCTGCACATCAACTCTCACATTCGTTATTACAACCCTAGTTAAATTACCACTTCATTTTTCTTGCCCATGCAATTCCATGTGTGTTTCCTTTCTCTAAGAGATTGCATCAAAATACCATCCACAATGGAGTAGAATTTGTAACATCTGTCTTGCAGATATACCAATCTTCACATGCATTTCTTCGCTGCAACTTCATGGGCTCCTGTATTTTAATAAGTACGAGTATTATTTTTGTACACCTTTTTTTTGGTTTGCTCATCTATATGGTAGACCTACTATCATCATTGCATTGTATTCTATATCATGATTGAGCATGTTTTAAAAGGACGAAGATGTTGCACATCAACTCTCTTCTTGAGGAATCCAATAATTGACTAGGTTACCAAACACGGCTACCAAGAAAAGAAAATAAAATGGTAAGGGTTGATGGGAAGTTTAGTTGTCATTACATGTAATGCAACCTGGGGCATTCCATGGCCAAGAGGGAGAGTTGGAGCAGTATCTGCATGGGTCATCACCTCATAGGTCAACCAAAGAAGAATAAGATTAGAATACAGTGTTTGAAGAATACCTTCCTTGTTGAGAGGGAGTGATGGAAATAGTGCAACTTTAGAAGTTATTCTTATTGTATTGCATCTTCTTATTGTACCTCCTATGGGACAAGATGTCAATGTATTTGATCATGTAAAACACTTGAAAGAATCAATGTAAACCTTGGGGTGAAATCACAAAGAAAATATTTATTAAATGTAATTTTTTGTATTCCCCCAAGACAAGTCGGCCCAGTGGGTAAACTGCCCCAAAATAGTGGGCAATTTACCCCAAAAAATGGGCAAAAATGCCCTAGTCAAGTTGACCAAGTTAGGGAAACTTAGGTCGGCCAGGTAAGGGAAAAAGTCACCGTTTGACGTGTATAAATAGAGAGTTCAACCTCTCAATTGGTCATTCACTCAAGCAAGTTCGCTCTAGACAAGACAGGTTCTCTACTGCAATTAAGAGACTGATTTTTTTCGGTTCTCCACTATTGGAGAAGTTTCCCTCTTATTTTCTTGGGTTTGCGCTACTACTATCTGGATATACATCGTTCTTTATTGGAAGGTTTGAGATCGGGGGAGAAAATTAGCTTTGTCTATGGTTGGGAGATGATTGTTTTTATCATCATGGTTAAACGAGCTCCACACTCATTTTCTTTTTGTGCTTTGCCATTCTTTTAGTGATCCTGGTTTTGCTGCTATAAACATTAACAAGGTCAATGATACTTGATCAATTGTAAACACCAATTTAAATGGTGCCCTTTCGTATTCATTTGTTGCTCTCATTCTTTCGTCTAGCTTTTCTTGATTTTACCCTTAAAAAGAGTCGTGAGTACTTTCTCTCCTTTCTCCTTATGCTGGAATGATGCACCACACTAATTCTTGTGTGCCATATTGTTAGGACAGCAAGGGGGGCTTCCCATCAACCCTTTCCATTTTATTTTCCCTTCTTGATAGCCTCATTTGGTAACCTAGTCAATGACTGGATTTCCCATGAAGAGAATTGATGTGCAACATATTCCTCCGTTTACTTCTTCCCTTCCTGCATTTGCCTTACTATGACCCCATATGGCTTCATGAATTTTCTAGATCTTCGCCATCAGTGCTGCACATCAACCCTCACATTCGTTATTATAGCCCTAGTTAAACTACCACTTCATTTTTCTTTCCCATGCAATTCCATGTTTGTTACATTTCTCTAAGAGATTGCATCAAAATACCATCCACGATGGAGTAGAATTTGTAACATCTGTGTTTCAGATATACCAATCTTCACATGCATTTGTTCACTGCAACTTCATGGGCTCCTGTATTCTAATAAGTACGAGTATTATTTTTGTACACCATTTTTTTTGTTTGGTTATCTATATGGTAGGCCTACTATCATCATTGCAATGTATTCTATATCATGATTGAGTATGTTTTAAAAGGGCGAAGATGTTGCACATTAACTCTCTTTTTGAGGAATCCAGTAACTGACTAGGTTACCAAATGAGGCTACCAAGAAGAGAAAATAAAATGGGAAGGGTTGATGGGAAGTTTAGTTGTCATTACATGTGATGCAACTTGGGGCATTCAATGGCCAAGAAGGAGTGTTGGAGCAGTATCTGCGTGGGGCATCACCTCACAGGTCGACCAAAGATAGAATAAGATTAGCATACAGTGTTCGAAGAATACCTTCCTTGTTGAGAGGGAGTGATAGAAATAGTGCAACTTCAAAAGTTATTCTTATTGTATTTCATATTGTTATTGTACCTCCTATGGTACAAGATGTCAATGTATTTGATCATGTAAAACACTTGAAAGAATCAATGTAAACCTTGGGGTGAAATCACAAAGAAAAGATTTATTAAATGTAATTTTTTGTATTCCCCCAAGACAAGTCGTCCCAGTGGGTAAACTGCCCCAAAATTGTGGGCAATTTGCCCCAAAAATTGGGCAGAAATGCCTCAGTCAAGTCGACCCAGTTAGGGAAAGTTAGGTCGGCCCAGTCAGGGAAAAAGTCACCGTTTGACGAGTATAAATAAAGAGTTCGACCTCTCAATTGGTCATTCACTCAAGCAAGTTCGCTCTAGCCAAGACAAGTTCTCTACTGCAGTTAAAAGACTGATTTTTTTGGGTTCTCCGCTATTGGAGAAGTTTCTCTCTTATTTTCTTGGGTTTTTGATACTACTATCTGGATATACATCGTTCTCTATTGGAAGGTCTGAGCTCGGGGGAGACAAATACCTTTGTCTATGGTTGGGAGATGATTGTTTTTATCATCATGGTTAAACGAGCTCCACACTCATTTTGTTTCTATGCTTTGCCATTCTTTTAGTGATCCTGGTTATGCTGCTATAAACATTAACAAGGTCAATGATATTTAATCAATTGTAAACACCAATTTAAATGGTGCCCTTTCGTATTCATTTGTTGCTCTCATTCTTTCGTCTAGCTTTTCTTGATTTTACCCTTAAAAAGAGTGGTGAGTACTTTCTCTCCTTTCTCCTTATGCTGGAATGATGCACCACACTAATTCTTGTGTGCCATATTGTTAGGACAACAAGGGGGACTTCCCATCAATCCTTCCCATTTTATTTTTCCTTCTTGGTAGCCTCATTTCGTAACCTCGTCAATGACTGGATTCCTCAAGAAGAGAATTTATGTGCAACATCTTCCTCTTTTTACTTCTTCCCTTCCTGCATTTGCCTTACTATGACCCCATATGGCTTCAAACATTTTCTAGATCTTAGCCATCAATGCCGCACATCAACTCTCACATTCGTTATTACAGCCCTAGTTAAACTACCACTTCATTTTTCTTCCCCATGCAATTCCATGTTTGTTGCATTTCTCTAAGAGATTGCATCACAATACCATCCACGATGGAGTAGAATTTGTAACATCTGTGTCGCATATATACCAATCTTCTCATGCGATTGTTCGCTGCAACTTCGTGGACTCCTGTATTCTAATAAGTACGAGTATTATTTTTGTACACCTTATTTGTGGTTTGGGCATCTATATGGTAGACCTACTGTCATCATTGCATTGTATTCTATATCAAGATTGAGTATGTTTTAAAAGGACGAAGATATTGCACATCAACTGTCTTCTTGAGGAATCCAGTAATTGACTAGGTTACCAAATGAGGCTACCAAGAAGAGAAAATAAAATGGGAAGGGTTGATGAGAAGTTTAGTTGCCATTACATGTAATGCAACTTAGGGCATTCCATGGCCGAGAGTGAGTGTTAGAGTAGTAGCTACGTGGGGCATCACCTCATAGGTTGACCAAAGATAGAATAAGATTAGAATACAGTGTTCGAAGAATACCATCCTTGTTGAGAGGGAGTGTTGGAAATAGTGCAACTTCAGAGGTTATTCTTATTTATTTCATCTTGTTATTGTACCTCCTATGGGACAAGATGTCAATATATTTGATCATGTAAAACACTTGAAAAAATCAATGTAAACCTTGCGGTGAAATCACAAAGAAAAGATTCATTAAATGTAATTTTTTGTATTCCCCCAAGACAAGTCGGCCCAGTGGGTAAACTGCCCCAAAACAGTGGGCAATTTGCCCAAAACAATGGGCATAAATGCCCCAGTCCGGTCTGCCCAGTTAGGGAAAGTTAGGTCGGCTCAACCAGGGAAACAATCACCATTTGTTGTCTATAAATAGAGTGTTTCTCCTCTCATTTGGTCGTTCACTCAAGCATGTTCGCTCTAGCCAAGAGAGGTTCGCTACTGCAGTTAAGAGATTGATTTTTTGGGGTTCTCCACTATTGGAGAAGTTTCTGACTTGTTTTCTTGGGTTTGCGTTACTACTATCTGGATGTACATTGTTCTCTATTGGAAGGTGTTAGCTCGAAGGAGACAAATAGCTTTGTCTATGGTTGGGAGATGATTGTTTTTATCATCATGGTTAAACGAGCTCCAAACTCATTTTGTTTCTATGCTTTTCCATTCTTTTAGTGGTCCTGGTTATGCTGCTATAAACATTCACAAGGTTGATGATACTTAATCAATTGTAAACACCAATTTAAATGGTGCCCTTTCGTATTCATTTGTTGCTCTCGTTCTTTCTTCTAGCTTTTCTTGATTTTACCTTTAAAAAGAGTGGTGAGAATTTTCTCTCATTTCTCCTTATGGTATAATGATGCACCACACTAATTCTTGTGTGCCATATTGTTAGGACAGCAAGGGGGACTTCGATAAATAGAGAGTTCGACCTCTCATTTGGTCATTCACTCAAGCATGTTCTCTCTAACCAAGAGAGGTTCACTACTGCAGTTAAGAGACTGGTTTTTTGGGGTTCTCCACTACTGGAGAAGTTTCTCTCTTGTTTTCCTGGGTTTGCGCTACTACTGTCGTTCTCTATTGGAAGGTCTGAGCTCGGGGGAGACAAATAGCTTTGTCTATCATTGGGAGATGATTGTTCTTATCATCATGGTTAAACGCACTCCACACTCATTTTGTTTCTGTGCTTTGCCATTCTTTTAGTGATCCTGGTTATGCTGCTATAAACATTAACCAGGTCAAGGATACATAATCAATTGCAAACACTAATTTGAATGGTGCGCAGCGAGTAGATCTAGTTTCATCATTCAATTTTATTCTAGATTAGGATCGAGCATGTTTTGCAATAACTTGTATTTTGATGTGCATGTTAAATAAAGGGGAGCAGAACGAGTAGAAGTCTTAAGGAAGCTTGTGGTAATTCTTATTCTCAACCAGGAAGGCTCGAAACCAACATCAACACTATTCAATGTGAGTTTCTTCATTTTCTCTCGTATAGGGTTTTATTTGTTGTCATTTCCTCTGGTAGACTAGAACTGTGGGATGAATGACTCAACATCTCCTAAATTTTTCATCTTTCTCTCCCCTATTTTTCCCCATATCACCTCATCTCACTTCATGACTTCCAAATATTTTCTCTATCATTGCCACCTTCCCCAGATAAAGTGCATGAGGAAGTAAACGTCTCTTGTCTAGAATGACCAAGTTGATCAGGTAGATCAGATATCTTCTTTAAAAAGATGATATGGTCGACCAAAGATAGAATAAGATTAGAATACATTGTTCGAAGAATACCTTCCTTGTTGAGAGGGAGTGTTGGAAATAATGCAACTTGAGAAGTTATTCTTATTGTATTTCATCTTGTTATTGTACCTCCTATGGGAAAAGATGTCAATGTATTTGATCATGTAAAACATTTGAAATAATCAATGTAAACCTTAGCGTGAAATCAGAAAGAAAAGATTTATTAAATGTAATTTTTTGTATTCCCCCAAAACAAGTTGGCCCAGTGGGTAAACTGCCCCAAAACAGTGGGCAATTTGCCCCAAACTATGGGCAGAAATGCCCCGTTCAGGTCGGCCCAGTTAGGGAAAGTTAGGTCGGCCCAGTCAAGGAAAAAGTCACCATTTCATGTGTATAAATAGAGAGTTCAACCTCTCCTTTGGTCATTCACTCAAGCATGTTTGCTCTAGCCAAGAGAAGTTCTCTACTACAGTTAAGAGACTGATTTTTTGGGGTTCTCCACTATTGGAGAAGTTTCTCTCTTGTTTTCTTGGGTTTGCGCTACTACTATCTAGATGTACATCATTCTCAATTGGAAGGTCTGTGCTCTGGGGAGACAAATAGCTTTGTCTATGGTTGGGCGATGATTGTTCTTATCATCGTGGTTCAATGAGCTCCACACTCATTTTGTTTATGTGCTTTGCCACTCTTTTAGTGATACTGGTTATGCTACTATAGACATTAACAAGGTCAATGATACTTAATCAATTGTAAACACTAATTTAAATGGTGCCCTTTCGTATTCATTTGTTGCTCTTGTTCTTTCTTCTAGCTTTTCTTGATTTTACCCTAAAAAAGAGTGGTGAGTACATTATCTCCTTTCTCCTTATGGTGGAATAATGCACCACACTAATTCATGTGTGCCATATTGTTAGGACAGCAAGGGATACTTCCTATCAACCCTTCCCATTTGATTTTCTCTTCTTGGTAGCCTCATTTGGTAACCTAGTCAATGACTAGATTCCTCAAGAAGAGAGTTGATGTGCAACATCTTCTTCCTTTCACTTCTTCCCTTCCTGCATTTGCCTTACTATGACCCCATATGGCTTCATGAATTTTCTAGATCTTCGCCATCAGTGCTGCACATCAACTCTCACATTCGTTATCACAGCCCTAGTTAAACTACTACTTCATTTTTCTTGCCCATGCAATTCCATGTTTGTTGCATTTCTCTAAGAGATTGCATCACAATACCATCCACGGTGGAGTAGAATTTGTAACATTTGTGTTGCAAATATACCAATCTTCTCATGCATTTGTTAGCTGCAACATCGTGGGCTCCTGTATTCTAATAAGTACAAGTATTATTTTTGTACACATTTTTTTTGGTTTGGACATCTATATGGTAGACCTACTATAATCACTGCATTGTATTCTATATCATGATTGAGCATGTTTTAAAAGGACGAAGATATTGCACATCAACTCTCTTCTTGAAGAATCCAATAATTGACTAGGTTACCAAATGAGGCTACCAAGAAGAGAAAATAAAATGGAAAGGGTTCATGGGGAGTTTAGTTGCCATTACATGTAATGCAACATGGAGCATTCCACGGCCAAGAGGGAGTGTTGGACTAGTCGCTGCGTGGGGCATCACCTCATAGGTCGACCAAAGATAGAATAAGACTAGAATACAGTGTTCGAAGAATACCTTCCTTGTTGAGAGGGAGTGTAGGAAATAGTGCAACTTCAGAAGTTATTCTTATTGTAATTCACCTTGTTATTGTACCTCCTATGGGACAAGATGTCAATGTATTTGATCATGTAAAACACTTGAAAGAATCAATGTAAACCTTGGCGTGAAATCAGAAAGAAAATATTTAATAAATGTTATTTTTCTGTTCCCCCAAGACAAGTCGGCCCAGTCGTTAAACCGCCCCAAAACACCGAGCAATTTGCCCCAAAGAATGGGCAGAAATGCCCTAGCAAGGTCGGCCAAGTTAGGGAAAGTTAGGTCGGCCCAGTCAGTGAAAAAGTCACCATTTGATGTGTATAAATAGAGAGTTTGACCTCTCATTTGGTCATTCACTCAAGCATGTACGATCTAGCCAAGAAAGGTTCGCTACTACAATTACGAGACTCATTTTTTGGGGTTCTCCACTATTGGAGAAGTTTCTCTTTTGTTTATTGGGTTTCCGCTACTACTATATGGATGTACATCGTTCTTTATTGGACGGTCTGAGCTCGGGGGAGACAAATAGCTTTGTCTATGGTTGGGAGATGATTGTTCTTATCATCATGATTAAAAGAGCTCCACACTCATTTTGTTTATGTGCTTTGCCATTCTTTTGGTGATCCTGGTTATGCTGCTATAAACATTAACAAGGTCAGAGTCGTGGAGCTAGTGCATGTTCTCCAATGGAACGGATTGAGCAGATGCACGAAGATTGATTTGTTGACACTTCTCGACTGACTAAGATTGTGTTGCAAGACCTTCCCTATGATATAGAGAGGTTAGAGATAACTATGATGTACAGATGATATCGAGATGTGTTTCAGTATGATAATATTGATGATACCTCCATTGCCAAGAGGGAGTGTTGGAATAGTAGCTGCGTGGAGCATCCCCTCATAGTTCGACCAAAGAAAGAATAAGATTAGAATACAGTATTCGAAGAATACCTTCCTTGTTGAGAGGGAGTGTTGGAAATAGTGCAACTTCAGAAGTTATTCTTATTGTATTTCATCTTGTTATTGTACCTCCTATGGGACAAGATGTCAATGTATTTGATTATGTAAAACACCTGAAAGAATCAATGTAAATATTGGGGTGAAATCACAAAGAAAAGATTTACTAATCTCATTGAAAATAAGATAATCTCAGTTCAAGGGGGGGCAAGTTTCTCGATCAACCTAGAAGACATTGAAGCTTATGAAGACCATGCTATTTCTACAGCAGTCCATATAGCATTGATGATTCATGATGCATGGTTGAAATGGTTGACAAGCCTATGAGAGAAATCCTATTCTGCTCATTGACATATAAGCATGAAGCCATAAGCATGAGCATGTGATCAATATATTGCCATGAGCAGGAGTTTTGTGGTTAGAAGAAAGACCACACACGTATAGCAGAAGTTTACATTACAGGAAGAGTAATATGTATAAAAACCTATAAAAAATTTGAAGATGGCAAGTCATGGAAGATCTAACTCAGTAAATGTTTTTATGAAAGCATTCATTTTGTTTTGGGCATTGTGAAGCCATAAATGGCTCATTGACCCTTTGTCATTAATGTCAAAGGGGGAGAGAGAGATCAGTTGCCATCAATGACAAAGGGGGAGATTGATGAATATGGTTGTCTGTAGTTGTCATTGATGACAACATTAATGACAAAGGTGCAAAGATGAAGTAGACAAGGCTAATGACATGGAACACATGACAAGCATGCCAATGATTGGACCACCTAATGAGCCAAATGACCCATTCAGTGGTCATTTGGAGATTGCCCTAATACCCTAGATAATGAGGTGGGCAAAGGGCTTGACTGGGACAAGACAAACAAGACAAGAATGCGTGATGGGCCATATGACCATTTGGACAAGCAAGAATGACTTAAGGAAAGCAAGCAAGCACTACAATAACATAGCAAAGAAGACAAATGCCAAGCAAGCGTAAGCTTGCGGGCATGTCAATGGCAAATAGATATGCATGATGGAAACCCTTGCGGGCATCATTGGAGATGGATAAACAAGCCCTTGAGGGCATTCGAAGGACCCCATTACGGGCACCTTCACTGAGAATGAACAGATCTATACGGACACCCAAAATGGATCTTCCTGCGAGCATGGTACATGGTGCTACGGGCATGGATTATTGAGACCTGCGGGCACCTTCTCAGCACACCCCGCGGGCACATGCTAAGAAGTCTGTTGCGGGCACACTCCTTGAAGGGTTAAACCTCCAGTGCGGGCATGTGCTAATGGGATCACGCGAGCATCCCAAAGACACCAGCGCAGGCATGAAGACCACGATTTATGTGGGAGAGAGATCCAAAACATATTTATATTTTGATGAGAAAACAAGTCGGCCTCCATTGTGTAAGGAAAGAAAATGTTTTATTTAAGTTGAAATAAGTGTTAACATGTCAGCCTTCCTTGGACAAAATGCAAGTATAAAAACCAAAAGCAAATCGTTGTTTTGTTAAGTGTTGAGATGTGAGATTGTCGTAGAAGCTGGTGTGGAAGAATTCGGGGGTTTTGGAGCAGTCAGAGTACAGCTCGATGAGGAGCAGGAGCAGCATGACCAACATTTAAACTTTGATTTTATGGGTTATGTAAAAACAACAAAAGTATGGACAGAATTATAATTAATACATGATGCTGGTAGAGAAGAGAATTTCGTATGAGGAACAGAATGAAGATTTCGGTGGTGAAGCAATAGAGACAATTCGGAGGTTCAGGATAGCTCGGTGGATGCATTGGAGCAGCAAACTCAGTTATAGACTCAACTCTAATTTTCAGGTCTGATTTTTTTTATGGATCAGCATGAACAAGCAGGAAGATTGACAAGGTAGTATCAAGGTGAACAGGTTGAGGACATGAGCAGAGGACTGTAATGAGTGGACAAGTGATGGACAGATCTATGATGATATTATTATGGGCAGAATATTGAATGCTGATACGATTTGATGCTGAACATCTTGATGATGGCTGAAGCTTGATGACAACATGTAGTTGAAAAAGAGACAAGTGCTGCAGTTAATGATATAACAGAGTTGATAACTTATGTTGATGATGATGACAGTATGATCGATTGATGTAATTTGTACATGAAATACAAGCAGGGACTTTTTATGAATTGTACTTGAATACAAGCAGAGTCTTGTATCCCTTAGTAAAATCTAAGAAAACCTAGGCAGTGTCCTAGATATTGAGTAGGTGCTCTTGATTCAGTTGGTGCTGATTCACCTCACGGTTGTAGCCGGTCCAAAAACAAATACAAAAAGATTACAAAATATATCTTGTGTCTCTTGTCCAATGTGTTGGTGATTATGTGTTTTACATGGTGAATGACTAATGATATAATACATTGATGAATATGTTATAGAAGTAAATGTATGAATGATACTATAAGATTTTGATTGAAGTTGAATTTTTAAATAAGTATAGACCCACTGATTCACCCCCCCGTCTCTCAGTGAGCACTGTGTCTAACAAAGATAACTACCTCTACGACGTGTGGGAACACTTCATCCAAACATGTGGCCAAATCTTACCTGCTTGTATTCCCCCAAGACAAGTCGGCCCACTGGGTAAACTGCCTCAAAACAATGGGCAATTTTCCCCAAACAATGGGAAGAACTGGCCCAGTCAGAGAAAAAGTCACCCTTTGATGTGTATAAATAGAGAGTTTGACCTCTCATTTGGTCATTCACTCAAGCAAGTTCGCTCTAGCCAAGAGAGGTTCGCTACTGTAGCTAGGAGACTGATTTTTTTGGGGTTCTCCACTACTGGAGAAGTTTCTCTCTTGTTTTCTTGGGTTTACGCTATTACTATCTGGATGTACATCATTCTCTATTGGAAGGTCTTGGCTCGGGGGAGACAGATAGCTTTGTCTATGGTTGGCAGGTGATTTTTCTTATCATCATGGTCAAACGAGCTCCACACTCATTTTGTTTCTGTGCTTTGCCATTGTTTTTGTGATCCTGTTTATGCTGCTATAAACATTAACAAGGTCAAGGTTACGTAATCAATTGTAAACACTAATTTAAATAGTGCCCTTTCGTATTCATTTGTTGCTCTCATTCTTTCTTCTATATTTTCTTGATTTTACCCTTAAAAAGAGTGGTGAGTACTTTTTCTCCTTTCTCCTTATGGTGGAATGATGCATCACACTAATTCTTGTGTGCCATATTGTTAGGAAAACAAGGGGGACTTCCCATCAACCCTTCCCATTTTATTTTATCTTCTTGGTAGCCTCATTTGGTAACCTAGTCAATGATTGGATTCCTCAAGAAGAGAGTTGATGTGCAACATCATCTTCCTTTTACTTCTTCCCTTCCTGCATTTGCCTTACTATGACCTCATCTGGCTTCATGAATTTGCTATATTTTCGCTATCAGTGTCGCACATCAACTCTCACATTTGTTATTTCAGCACTAGTTAAACTACCACTTCATTTTTCTTGCCCATGCAATTGCCTATTTGTTTCCTTTCTCTAAGAGATTACGTCACAATACCATCCACGGTGGAGTAGAATTTCTAACATACGTGTTACAGATATACCAATCCTCTCATGCATTTGTTCGCTGCAACATCGTGGGCTCTTGTATTCTAATAAGTCCGAGTATTATTTTTGTACATCTTTTTTTTGGTTTGGTCATCTATATATGGTAGACATACTATCATCATTGCATTGTATTCTATATCAAGATTGAGCATGTTTTGTAGGAAGTTTAGTTGCCATTACATGTAATGCAACTTGGGGCATTACATGTAAGGGAATAGAGTATAGATTAAACTACATTAACCACCTTTGCAACGAGCAACGCATTATAGACTCCAGCTATGGTGTCGATGTTGCAACATATTTTTCCTTTTGTCTCTTGCCTTCCTACACTTGTACTACTCTCGCTTCATCTCACTTCATGCCTATACTGGATTTGCCCTATCATCGCCACATAGCACCTCTTGCATTGGTTATTTTTCCCTAGTTTATCAACCTCTAACTTTTTTCGTCCTCGCATTTGCCTATATGTTGTGTTTCTCCAGGAAACGATATCACCTTTGTCCGATCTTATAGGCTGCAGCTATCTACTCGATGTTAAAACGTGTCCTAGCATTTGCCTCTTACCTGTTTCTATTTTCCCTACTATTGCGTTATCTCACTTCATGACATTGTCAATAAAAGCTGAAAGCAAGGATGATGAGTGGTTGGATTGAAGATTGATGCAGATCGGTTCGAGACCAGAGACTCTGAGGTTCTCAAGCGCTCTCTCCCTTAGAGCACTTGTCCCAGCTGGAGCCAGATGTTATCACACCATAGTAGCTGGGCTACTATTCTTGCTGAGCAGATATCTACACTTTCCAGAGCTTTGTTTTTCCAGAGATCAGTTATGATGAGCAGCATTATCTGAGATCACTTACAGATTAGAGCAGTTTATGTCAGACATTGAGTAGACCTTGTGCCAAGGCTGAGCCTTGAGAGCTTAGAATTGATGACTGATGCGACCTTTTGTTCCATACAGTTTCAGTTCAGTGCCAGGATGTTATTATTGCAGCAGTGTTTCAACTATTTATGGATGATGATGATTATTTATATGATATGATGTGACCTATGGACTTGTGATTATTTTCATGGATTATTATCTTGTTGTTTTAGTCATATTCATAGCATTGACTTGGTATATGATTCATGATGTGACAGTACTATCTAAATAAATGATATGAAATATCTTGGTCGCTCTAAATAATAATTTGGATGTATCACTTGCACTCTAAAGTTTTCTGACAATACTCGTTGCTTTCAGTACCCTCCTGTGAGCATGGACATGGTCTTTCACGACATTTTTGTTTGCTAGCCTATGCACCACATTCACTTGACTCCATCCATCCATGACCGTCCTTGTTTTGGCTTTCACCTTGACTTGCCTTCTTGACTGCTTGATATGGAGGACTTCCCCATTTCTACCTCTGTGTTGGACCGCATCCATGTTTGTTTTGTGTCTCGGCTCTGAGTTGGTGACAGAACTTGCCTTTGGTAAGTTGGATCGTATTCCTAAATCATTCTGGTCGATGTACCGATGTTTGGCACTGTGCAGAACTCCCTCTAGTCACATGAGTTTTTGTTGTCTAAAACTGAAAGCACATGTACTACTTATATTGGAAATCTATTATGAAATCCTGTGAACTTAAAATTATAGAATGTGTTTCTCAACAAACGTGAATAAAGGCTAAAGCAATGAACTGCTAAAATACCCCTCGAAGGGTATAAAAAGGTCCCAAAAGCAATGCTTAAACAAATGCTATATCCAAATATCGTTGACCTTATAAATGTAAATATGCCCCGGATGCAAGCTGTGATTAGTTGTGCTTCTTAGATCATGTGAAATCCCAGAGGGGTCATATAGTCCAAAAAGGCCATGGAAATGAAATGAATGATCCTAATGAACCTGGATCAATTTGATGTAGACATGATGCCTAAGTTGAATAAACACTCTCTAAACAACTTACCCATTTGTGAGGCATTGCCCTTCCTTTGTTATTTGTCCAGCACAGAGTGTAGCTACCCCTTTCCCCGTCCAAAGTGTCACTTAGAAAAGTTGGTCAAGTCATCCCCTTTTGTCCAGCCTTCTTCTTAGCCTTCACCCTTTGCTATCAGTTAGGCCATGTCAATTGAATGAGTATGTCTTTGAAGCTTTTGTTCAAGTGAATTCTAAATAACAATGATGAACTATATATATGTTTTAACTGCCATGGAATGACGTTTATACTTTAAGTTAAGCTGTGAATATGATTAAAGGAACATGTATGGTCTTATGTTATAATCTAGACTTTGGTTGTATTTTGACCTAGTCAAACATAGTTTGACCATGGTCATTCTTGGGATCTATGATGAGATGGACCACTTGAGATTTAGGATGATGATATATGGTCCCACATGCACCTATTTGATGATTCCATATGTTGTATATATGCTACAGATGATGATTGATGCAGATGGTCATTTTTATTATTATTTCCAGATCATCATATTTTACACTGTCCGGGTATGGTGGACCTTACAGTTGACCCCACAGGTCAACCCATGGTGTATGAGTACTCATCTCTAGTGGATTTGGGTCTTCGGGATCCATTGAGACACTTAGATTTTAGTTTTGGGCACTCCTGGGCACGATAGCAGCAGTTATCCACCTGTTGACAAGTTTTGGCATACTGATCTTGCCTGTCCAGCAGGGGCATTGGAGGCCATTCGTTGCCTAGGGCGCTACAGAGGAAGGGGGTGGTCCAGCCACTTGTTTGTACCATTATACCCCCCTTCCGGATAGCCTGGTTCACTCAATTTGACAGCGCAGGCACTCTGGATAGCAGTTTGGGCCATTCTCGGGGTTTTCAAGAGGATTAAAAAATGGAATAAAAGGGTCATTGAGGAATCCGATTTGGGCAATTGAGGCAATGTTTTGGCACTTGGTTTTCTTTGAGCTCATCCATGGTGAACCCCCCATCTTCTAGATCGGTTGGCATCAGTCAGTGGGGTCCACAGTGGTTACAGAAGGTCTTTTACTGCATGTCTCTCTCAGATTTTGGAGACAAGATTTGATCATTTGTATATTTGACATTTCATAGACTCATTATTTTATATTATTGTGCCATGGGGACATGCTAGTGAAGGGAATTAATACCTCCTAGCCCCACCATGTGCTCCTGGGGACTTGTCTTGATCTTATGTTGTGGCACATGTGTTTCTAGCCACCTTTCATGTATGACGTCACCCTCATTGAGTCTCTTTTAGCTATGACGTCATCATTTAGTGAGTGATCCATGTGATATTATGTATTGGCTCATCTTAGCCGTTGATTAGATTGTTATATCTTTTGATCTCAACCACTAGTTTTAAAAAGTGGTTTTGTGGTTTAGCGTTTTGGTCTTTATTATCCTATAAAAGGAGGAGACCCCCCTATTGTAAAAGCACCTTTGGGATCTGGAAAACTTGGAATGAAAATATTATTTTGGAGATCTACTTCTTGGCTTTGATTGGGATGCTCTTGTATATGATTATGCATCTCTTCTTTTAGACATCTTTGCTTGTAATAGGTGAAATCGACTTCTACAGAGGGAGGCCGAATTGCTTTGGAGCTAGAGTGCGACTTGTTTGATGGGAAGATTGTAGGGGTTGCTCACATCCCCCATGGGCAAGACGTCTTCATCTTGAGGGAGTTTTTCAATTGTGCTTTGTACATTGATTGCTTCTTTGACATGACATGCTTAGATCTCATTGATTTGTGGATCAAATCTAACATCTTGTAGTTTGATCTACAGGTTGCATGGGACATCTCTCCTCCTAGGGCTTGGACAATTTGGGTTGAAGACACTTGGATCAAGCTAGGAATTGTAACTAAGGGAAAGAATCATCCATATGCTAAGAGGCCGCAAGATTTTGAGGTAAGAGCTACAAGGTACGTATCTATTTCACTTGTTCTCCATCCTATTGGTCACACAAACCATTAAAATCAAAACCCTCATTTTTTTACTTTTTCCTAGATCTACTTGGATCTAGCTTGGCTTTGGGGATAATATTTAAAACCCACCTCTATAGAATCCACGGCAATTTGGATCCATAGTTTGGTGGTGATTGGACTCCATTTGACACACTTCCCAAGGCACCTAGCCCTCCTTGAGGCAATTCGCACTCCTTGAGGAAGGCTAATTGGGCTAGTTCCTTGACATGGGTAGGTGAGATCCACCTTGATAACCTACCCCTAGTGCTTCACCTCTTTGATTTTTGCCTTGTGGGCCACATTCCTCATTTTGAGGGTTGAGCCCCACTTGGGTCATTGGGTGATGCATTTTAAATCTTAGATCTATGGAGATCTAGCAAGAATTTAGACTTAGTAATCAAAACCCACCTTGATATGTATCTTAACTACCCCGATCTACAGTTTGGTGGAATTTGGACTCCATTTGCCCCCTCAAATTAAGGGACTAGTCTCCCTTGGTTAAATCGCACTCCTTGGGCTAGTTGTCTTTTGCTAGATCCCATATGTGGGTGTTGCTACTTGCATCTTAGATCCATAGATCTACATTATTGCATGCCTTACTACCATTCAACCCCTAACTTGACCTTGTGGGCCCCATTTGAACCATTTTCCACTTTTTAAGGAGTGGACCCCACTTGTGTGATTTTCATGGAACTAGATCCTAAGTCACCGCATTCGGCGATTTTCCGCCATGAAAATCGAAATTCGACGATTTTTTAATGCACCCGAACTGAATCGTTTAAATTCGTCGATTTTTAAAACGAATCCATTTTTTTTTGCTGAATCTGAAGGCGAATTAAATCGCCATAAAATCGATGCGAATTTAAAACAATCGAAAAAAAACTGTTTAGAATCGAGTTTTCCCCCTTTTCAGGGCCCGCGGGGAATCCCTACTCCTACCTCCGCGCGCGAAACTCCTCTCTCCATTTATTGTTGTAGAAACTCATCACTACCTGTTTCAGCTTTGATTCGCCTCACTGCTCGTTCAACTTCTAGCCCATCATTCTTCTGAGTTTAGTTGTTATTGAGAGAGGGCTGAATCGCAGAGTTCACACTCCCAAGGGTCGAGTCGCGAATGTTGCAACTTTGCAATTGCAGACTCCCGACAACTCTTCGCGGCTCTGCGACTTAATCCGTGACTCTAGTGAGTGTTAACCTTAGTCGTGGACGGTGGACCGTGACTGCATTATGTTACATGTTAGTTTTAGTATTTTGTTATTACTTAGTTGGGACTCTTGTAATTCATTTTTTTAATACTATGTTATTGGTTAATTAAGATGTTGAAATTTAGTCGAAATTTTTTTAATTTTTTTTTAATTAATATATGTAATTTTTAATATTTTTAAGTTTTGGGTGTGTTATTTGTTTTAATATCGTGTTTTTTTTTTTTCCTTAGAAAAATTCGTAATTTTATTTCAAAAAGATGAACAAAATTACATTCTGCACATGTAATAGGATCACTAAGATCCCTACATTGTCACATATTACAGTCCTAATTATTGTCAACAGAATTGTAACCGACTGCATACTGCTGTCTCAAATTGTTCGTGACCATCTCTGATCCATTTTATGACTCTGGCCATACAGCCCACACGAAGTCCCTATTTTCCAGCCTACAGCTCGCTACAGTTGCTCTAATAGCAGGTCGTGACTCTGCATTTTATTACAGCCCGTCAATACAGATAATTTCTCTAGTTCATTCAGTTCTTAATTGGCACAGCTTTAATTACTGTCCATACCTTCCGTCAATACTACACTCTATACTACAACAGAGGGCGTATGATAGTTTCAGCAAATTCAGTCTGCCCTCAATATGCCTGAGTGAAGCCTCATTATATCAATTATATAGTCAGCCCGTCAATACAGAGAATTTCTCTAGTTCATTCAGTTCTTAATCGGCACAGCTTTAATTACTGTCCATACCTTCCGTCAATAGTACACTCTATACAGAGGATACAACAGAGGGCGTATGATAGTTTCAGCAAGTTCAGGCTGCCCTTAATATGCCTGAGTGAAGCCTCATTATATCAATTATATAGTCAGCAGGTTCAGTCAGCGTTTAGCCTTCTCAAATCGCCCCAGTCATCATTATATCATTGCAGTGCCTCCTCATTGACCTCATAGAATGGTCTGTGGTAATATCTGAAGGATCCTTCCGGCGAATGTATGGTTATCCTCCATGTTCCGTGAGCAAAATCCTGCTGCGTTGCCTCCTTGGATAGCTGGTCTGCTATCCCATTCCGCTCTCTGTATACATGTGTAAAAGTGATGTGATTAAAGGACAGTTTTATCCGGTTCACCTCCTCCAGGATAGGTATAAGAACCATCACATTACACATAGAGATCTCCTTAGCCCAATTGATGACTAATAGTGAGTCACCAAAGACCTGCAGAGATAAACATCCTTGTTCGAGAGCAAATAACATCAGTAATTTTAGAGACATGAGTTCTGCATAGTTATTTGATCCTCTACCCAAACCAGCCGCCAGATGGAAAAAATGATCCTCTGATTTGTAAAGGACTCCCCCCCCTCCACATACCGATTGTTGATTTATGGAGGCGCCATCGAAAAAATCCCACGGCATGGAGTGATCTATCAATTCTACCTGCACAGGTCTGACTCTGCTCACTTTTACCGGGGCCACATAATGTAGAAAAACCGCCACCATTTGTGCCACGACAGATGCCAGTGGAACCCTGCGTTCCTGGAATATCACCATATTGCGGGCAATCCATATGCCCCAAGAGAATATACACGGGAGAGCCCGGGAGGTGGAGTTATGTTGAACAGACCACCATATTTCGAATGCTTCCAGCACACTCGAACCCCTCCATCTCACCTTAATATCCAAAAGGTTGCAGATATCCAACCAAACAGCCTGTGAGAAACTACAATGAATAAAAAGATGGGCCATGTTCTCGATTTTAATATCGTGTTATTAGCTAGTTCTTAGTTTTAATATTGTGTTACTATTTAGTTGATATACTTTTATTTTATTTCTTGTTTTAATATTATGTTAGTAGTTAGTTTTTAGTTTTAATATTATGTTATTACTTAGTTAAGATTCTTTAGTTGCTAGTTGTCACGACTTGAGGGTGGACCGTGACTTGTGTTCTCGTTCTAGTCTCTAGACTTCTAGTTTCTTTTTGGGATGCTATTTTGTTAAGTAGTGACTATCATAAATATTGATAGCATTTTAATATTATGTTTTATCACTTTATGAACATGTTTTTAAATTTCAATCAAGATGTAGACTCTAATGTTTTCAAAATATATGTTTAATCGTTCTTGCTGCCATATTTTTATTTCTATGGTGCAATGGCTATCATGTACATACTTCATTCAATGTTGATGTGTTCATTATATCTATGATTCTATAACTATCATGTTCATTTTTTATGTGTTTGACGTGTTTAGTGTTGTTCATAGTTTAATGAGCATAATGAAATTTATTGAAAATTTTCATATACTTTTTAATTTCCATATTTTATAGTCATTCGAACTTTATGCCGAATTTTATACCGATTTTTATCGCCAAAATTTCAAGTGTCGATTTTTTGCCAAATTTCAAGGTCGTTGAATTCGAACACGAACTCGAACCAGGTGACTTAGACTAGATCTATTCAATTGAGCTTCATAAGTGGCCCTAGTCATTCATTGCTTGAAACACTTGTCACCCCCTAAGCCTCTTCAACCATACTTAAACTCTTGGGTCCACTTAATCTAATTCACTCATTGGTTTCCATAACTCAACTTACACATTTCTCTAGGAACCTTTGGGTTAGCTAATCTTCATTCGATTGGCTAGGGTCTCCCCCTTGATCTTGATTAGTCTTGATCTAAAGTGAAGAGTGCCTCGGTTATCATGACACCCAGCTTGCATTGGGAACTGTGGCATCTCTTGGGTCACCTCTTTAGTTGTCCATCTCCTCTACCATCCCGGATGGGATACCTTTAGGGACAACTACAAGTTGTGTGATAACACGAGTATCTGTAAACTAAAATCTAATGAGGACAAAGTAATACAAAGTCTTGCTTTCCATCCAGTAAAAATGTGCATTGAATGAAGACAATGCAAAAACCAATCTGTCCTCGAACCACAACAATCTAGATCCAACAATGCTTGCATGTATCACCATTCTAAACAAGGAAGTTACTTCAAAGATAGTGCATTTGATCCGTCACTCTCTCATCCACAGGTCTTTGAGCCATCAAACGTACACAATCTACCTAGTATCTCGAATGACAACAAATATTGTCCAATGTTCCATGGGGACACGTCCCACAAGGTCGAGGGCATGCTTTCCACACCCCTCGAGACAAGGGGTCTTCTAGTGGATGGCATATCAAGAATAACAAGAGGAACGAAACCAATCTCCCTCTTAGTTGGATGGATATCGTAAGGAGGAGAGCTTTAGTGACCACCCTAGAGGCCTCCTAGTTGATAGAACTTTACACTGGGTGGCATTGTCTCTAGCAAGAGATTCCACAATTCAATGAGGGATGCTGACCCTAATGAAGGTGTCTTTGTCTTTATTCTCAAGGAACATGAGACAAAGATGTCTATTATCTCTAACCAAATATAATTACAAATACAAAAGAGAGTCAATTCAATACTAGGCCTCGAAATAGGAGAAAATCATATTGCAAAAGTTATATACAACAATAAAAAAATGTAAGAAAGTATAATATTTTATTTTTAAAAAAAGCTACTTACATTAAGAAAGAACAAGGAGAATATAATGTGCAAACGAGTGTTCCTACTTGCCTACCTAAAGGCCAAAACGAAGGCCTTCAAATCAAAGCATGCCTCGATAAAACATCCACATGCATCTGTCACAAACAGGGTTCAACGATGATGCTTGTGTACATTGAGGCAAGAGATGCCATTCAGCGTGTAGATTTAGAGATGCATATCTAGAGGTTCATTAGAAGTAATTGGAGAAGCATATTCTTCAATAGGATCCACTCATAAGTGGCCATGCTAGGTGATGACAATTCCTTTCGACCTTAAGAAGTTTCGCAATTGTATGTTATTAGTGGTAGTGTTCTCTCTTGTTTCTTTTAAAGAGGTTAACGTCATAATTCAGAAAAATATAGACTTTAAAAGACATGTATATCATTTTTATTTTGAAAGCCGCCATCCATCATCTGTAGTCACTACCACTTCTTGAAAAATTAAATCACATGTGCCTATGTACATTGAATGCCATCTTGGTTAGAATAGTGTGATCTAAAGCATTGTCTACAAACGATATAAATTTTCTACCTAGAAGTAATATATTATCATGTCTTGTAAACATTAAGCAAGATAAAAGAAATCATTATGAATCACATAATTGAGCTTTAAATCAGTCCATAACAATTAAATGTGTATAACTTTACCCTTCCTCCAATAAAACAAAAGAAAATAAAAAATCTAGAAAAAACACAAAGGAAATGACAAAACAAGAATGATAGAAATTGTCATGTCATCTTTTCATATCTACTTTAGTCAAATGATTACCTTTTGCTCCTTCAATCAAAAACAGTTTAAACATATTTTGCTAAGAATTCGTTTAAGCTCCTCCACATGAGAAGGATGATAAATTGGTGTTGGAAGTCTAATGTGTCCAAAATGACCTGCAAAACAGTTTCAACTTCTAGAAATAGTAAATCACGCTGCATTTAGAGTTAAGGTTTTCTGCCAATTAATATAATCATTAACATATTGTTATTGAATGATCAAATGATTGAGAATTTTGCCACCATACAACATAGTACATACCATCACATTCATCAGGCCTCTCAGTTCCACATGTTTCACATTTACCAGACTTAACCGGGAGTCCCAGTCGAGCATTCACAAGCTGAGTTGGATGTTGAATAGAAGACATTCGGTAGACTGACACCTTACTCTGCAAACACCAAAATAAAAGTGGGACTTAAATATGTGCAGTGAGTAAAGATTGGTTAAGGTACAAAATTCCAGAATAATGTTGCAAAGCCACATTTCTTAACTATAATTACATATATATAACAATTTCTCATAAATTACACACTATGCTTGATCAATTCACTTAAATTTCCCCATAAATTTTCTTCTTGTAAATATCTAACAACCATTATAGAAAGTGAAAGCGCTAGCCGAGTGGATACGTTTCTTATAACAACCTGTCACTTGCAAACATACATACGTTCTTCATGACAATCACAAACAAAAAAGAGGAGCACCACTTGGATATTTAACAAGCTTTTTCACCTAAAACATCAACAATCTTTATAAGAAAAGATTGAAAACAACCAAGATTTTTTTCTTGAGTAAACCATGCAAAGAGCAGCAACAACAGCAATCATCTTTGGCAGTGGCCACCCCAGAAGATCTTAAAAGAATGAACTTTAGCAAATTATATAAAAAGCTTACATTAACAAATCATTTGAGTTATGTAAGGGGGTTACATGGCATGGGGAAAATTACAATTCCATTCCTGTATTCATTTGACCAGCTTCAATAAAGATGAAGACCTAAAATGCATTGGGTTCACTATCCTTTTGATAACAAGCATGGGATGAATTGGTTATTTAGATTGTTTGTTCACTAGGTATATATATATAAATAAAAGAATCTCTATTTTTACAAGTTACCAAGCTGCATGAAATTAAATGTTTCCTGGGAAGTTATACCTAAAGAGAGCAGACTTTCAAGTAACAGACCTAGGGATAAACTGGCCATACAGGTTTGAAACCATTCCCAGGGTGATTTAGCATATGAACGGAACTCTAAAATATGTTTAACGGTATTTTGTGACAGGTGGGGCACTTGGACTATGAAACTCCTATCAATTTCAGGGTTGGTCCAAGAGGAAGGCTACCCAAAATAAAGTACCGATCCTTTTTAGGCTCAATAAAAGATTTACACACTAAATGGAGCGGAACCAACCACGTAGATTGCTTAGATCCAAGTCTCCAGAGCTTGTTTAACTTAGTTAGCATCTAGCCTAGGTCTAACACTAAGCCACCAATAATCAAGTATATGGTTCCAAATTCTAATTAGACATCCCTGACAAACAGAGCTATGGGAAGGTGGTAAGGAAATCAAATAAATAACCAATCTAAGGACACTCGCATACAGGTTCGTGTAGGATCTTTGCATGTACGATAGAAAATGAGAAATACAGATTAATTGGCCCAAGTAAACCTCAATCAGGTTTGAATCGATATTTCCCAGTACGATAGTCATAATAAGGCTAGGTTCTAAAGATTAATTGCCCATCAAGCAAGGCCATGTGACTTTTATGGTTTCCAATCTTTATATTCAGGGTCTGGAGTTGAAGTGTGACCCGCTCTTTCCATAATAAGAGGAGGTCCACTTGTCCCTAATATGTATTATTTGAGCTTTCTTCGGTGGATCATACTCTGGCTCTATACCACCAACCAGTGGCCAAGAGAGAACTAACACCCCAAGGATAAGGGTAGGTGCTCTCAAGTATGAGGGGGACTATGGCATTAATGAAATGCCCGCTGGAACAGGTGGTATTGCAAACTGGATCCTTAAAGCGGCCTGATCCATATAGCCAGAGAATCCAAAGAGTGCACAACAGAGGATATTCCCGTAGCGAAGAGAACTTTAACTTTCCCAAGCGTAGTTAGGAAATTTTCGAAGTTAGCCTACCCTTATCTCGACCCCATTTCTACGCTAAGGAGTTAGGCATTAAGGAAATTGGAGACCAACAGGTTAAGCTCCACAAGCCGCCTATTTAACAGTCTTTTTTACAAACCTACCTAGGGGGTTTCAGTAAATATTTTGTTGCTAAGATACCCATATGAGCTATCCTTCTATAGGAACCACATCTACCGGATTATAAAAAAATAACAAATCACGAAGCATACCAGCCCAAGCTCTACTGCCCTTACATTAGCTATGATAATTATACCAAGGAGGCCCATTATTCCACTTTAGGAGGCAATCCGCGATTCAACACATCCTATATAGAATATATATTATAAGATTTTAAATAGATAAGATAATTGATATGTAGCTTATGATGGCTGCCTTGAAGAAGTCACAGTGGAAATGCACATTCCTTTGGAAGGAATCAAAGAACAAAATGCCAAAAGATCTAGGTTGAGGTTCGAAACAGAAGGGAGGGGTAGATCTCCAATGGGACCTCCAGGCAGTTGCTCATCCATTTTTGCACCAAGTCCATCTATCACCTCTCCTTTCTTCCTTCCTCGTTCTACCTTAGGATCTCAACCAACCTTGGACAGCTTTAATGAAAGGAAAAGGAAGGAGGCAGATATGGTAGTTAGGAGGTTCTGGTACCATGACAACCTCCCATTCAACATTGCAAGGTCTCCTTTTTATCATCCCATGGTAGATGTTATTGCTAGCGCTAGCCCTGGATACAAAGGCCCCTCTTATAGTGCACTTAGGGGGAAAGATCTAAATGAGGAATTGCAATTTGTCAAGGCAAAGTTCGAGAGCATTAAAAGCTCACGGGAGTTTACAGGTTGCACAATCTTGCCAAATGGGTGGACAGATCAGAGGACTAGAAGAATCATAAATTTTCTTGTGGCTTGCCCTAAAGGAACAATGTCCCTGAAATCTGTTGATGCATCTTCACATGCGAAAGATGCAAATCTAATATTTACATTGTTAGCAAAGGTTGTGGAAGAAGTGGGGGCCAAACATGTTGTCCAAGTAATCACAGACAACGCTGCAAATTATGTGGCAGCAGGCACATTGCTTTGTGCAAAATACCTTACTATTTTTTGGACCCCTTGTGCTGCCCACTGTATAGATTTGATTTTGGAGGACATCGGGAAGTTGGTGTGGGTGCAAGATGTGGTTCATGAGTGCAAACAAATAACCAAGTACATTTATAACCATGATTGGGTGTTGAGCCTTATGAGAGAGTACACAGAAGGCTATGTAGCATGGTTACCCGTACCCGAGGGTAGGGTATGCGTACCCGTACCAGGTACTTGGGTACACGTAAGGTAGGTCTCATGTCTTACCCTTTCGTACCCCATATTAGCTCCACATACCCGAGATGCCATTATAAAAAAAGGGGTATGGTGCGGCGTACCCCGTGTTTGGCTACTCCGGGGGTACGGCCAACTCAGCAAAATGCAAATCCATTGGGGAAAATATAATGACCCACAACAAAATCTGAACTAATTTTTTGCTAACTGCATATGGAGTCTGGTTCAAGGCTTATGTCAAGCACTTTACAACACTGTTCAAATTCCACTGAACATTGTCCAAATCCGATAGACCAATTTTGCATTGATTTACAAGGAATGTTTTTATGGTTTTTTGTTCACCACTCATGGAACATAATTTAACTACCAAATGTGCACATAAAAAATATACATATGTATTTAATACTAATAAATACACTCACATCAACCCAGTAATAAATTTGCAACTTTTTATTGCCTGTAACAGTAGTACAAATAGGTGTTTAAAATCGGATTTCAAGTGTACCCTCAAATTACAATATGACTGTTTGTTACAACTACCTAATATAGTGATTTATCAAATTTTATGTAACTTCCAGTCTTCCACTTGATATCTACTATGAGTATATGATTTTTCAAATTTTCAATGTGAATGTTCCTTATCCAATTAATCATTGAATTTAGAATTATGAATCATGATTCATAATTTATGAAGAAATCTAAAATATGCATGTATAATGTGACTATGACATGTTTTATTTTTATAATATATATATATATATAAAGACCATTCCCCGTCCTCGTACCCAAGTTTCTTGGCAACTTAGACAGAAGGTGAGTTCAGTCGCCCTACTATCACACAGTTTGCAACAAACTTTCTCTCCCTCCAAAGCCTTCTTAATGAGTACCAAGCATTGAGACAAATGGTTACTAGTAGCAGGGAATGGATACATTATAAGGACAACACAAAACCAGATGCAATGGCTATGAGTTTGTCTATCCGTAGAGATAGTTTATGGGAGCAAGTCATTGAGATTGTCACCATGACAAAACCACTTGTGAAAGTGTTGAGGATCATAGATGGTGACAAACAACTACTTAACCCCAGTTAGGTCGCCCTTCTTTTCTCATTCTGGTGTCGGTTCAGATTTTGGCTGAGAACTAATTGAATTACCATAATCAACTAAAAGCCTATAATTACTATAAACTATAACTCCCTTTTGTCCTTCCCTCCCATTCTCTCTCCAAGGTTTCTTGATTTTATCCTAAAATTTAGTGTTCCCAACCACCCTTCGGTTCTCTTCACTCTTCTAGGTGGATTCCATCTTTGCTTTACTCGAAAAGGACTGGCTCCATCTAGTTGGTGTTTGGTGTAGGGAGCAACTCGTGATGACTTCTTGCTAAATTAGACTGGTCATTTCCCCCTTCTTCCTTCACCTTTCTCTAGGAAATATTGTTCCTTTTCGCAACTTGAAGCGTTATCCATGGGGTCGATCACTCAACAACTCACACCTCCGGCCTCTTTCCTTTTGTAGATTTTCCCAATCATCTCCACCTCTTGCCTCTTTCCTTCGCTAGTTCCACCCTATTGTCTCTGCTTTTTAATGGTCTCCTTCCTCACATTTGTTTGCTTGCTATCATTCACTAGCAAGGACATTAGCATCCTTGACATGCATCAAGGATATCCCACATTAAAGACTTGTGTAGTTGGATAAGTACATGTATTCCTTTCACATTTCATTTATTTTGTTTTTTAATCATTCATATCGTAGATCTTGGTGTTATTATTGCATTATGTGAGGTTCCCGATCAAGTGTAGGTGAGACAATGGTTCTGCATTGTCTATGGTTGGGAGGTGATCGATCATCACCATGGTTAAACGAGCTCCATAATCACCATGTTACCTATGCAATGGTTATGCTCATGTGATCCAGTAACTTTTATGGTTCAATTTTGAAAAGAACTGTAAAAGCCCTAAAAACTCAACATGGTTTCAGGGTTGGTGATCGGACTAGGGTTTGACTCGTGATGACTTCTTAATAGATTAGACTGGCCATTTTCCCCCTTCCTTTACTTTTCTCTAGGAAATATTGTTCCTTTCCGCATCCCATAGACGTTATCTATCGGGTCGATCACTCAACAACTCCTACCTCTGGCCTCTTTCCTTTGGTAGATTTTCCCAATCATCTCCACCTCTTGGTTGTCTCCTTCGCTAGTTCCACCCTATTTTCTCTGCTTTTTCAGTATCTGCTTCCTCACATTTGTTCGGTGGCTATCTTTCATTAGAGAGGACATTACCATCGTTGACATGCATCAAGGATATCCCACATTATCGTCTTGTGTAGTTGGAAAAGTAAATGTATTCCTTTCAAATCTCATTTATTTTGTTTTTCAAGCATTTTTATCGTAGATGGAGATGTGACTATTGCATAACGTCGAGGATCCAGATCAATTGTATTTTGCAGGAAGGTGTAGCAGCATGTACAGATTCGTTTGATAGTTGTAAAAGTCTCAAAGAGGCTTGTGGTGGCTCTCATATTTGGCAATGCACATTAACACATTTTTTGGTGTGTTCTTTACCTTTCACCGATTTGTCATACTTAACATTTAGATAAGTTAGATGAGGAAAGGTTCTTGATAGTTTGACCCGAGTTACCTTCCCTTGCTATTACAAGTTTCTTGTTAATTGTAGTTGTTGGTATGAACTAATTGAATTTCGATAATATTCTACCCCAGTTTAGTTAAACAACTCGTTTACCCTAGTTAGGTTTCCCTTCTTTTCTTAATATGTTGTTAATTCTACTTGCCTCCTAGAACTAAGTGAATTATCCTAGTAAATCTAGGGCCCTAGGACAATTACTCAACTGTAAAACCCAATAAATATGACTTCATTTTGTCATCTTTTTGTCCAACCATTCCCCATAGCCAGGTTTCCCTCTTTTCTTAATCTATTGTTAATTCTACTTGTGGCTTAGAATTAATTGAATTACGCTAGTAAATCAAGGGCCCTAGGTCACTTAATCGACTGTAAAACCCAATAAATATACCTTCTTTCTTTTTGTCCTCTTCTCTTCTAATCGCTTTGCCTCCTAAGGTTTCTTGATGTTTTCCAACAATTTAGTTCGCAACCACCCCTCGGTTCTCTTCTATCTTCTTCGTGGACTTCATCTTTGGCGGCCCCGAAAATGACTGGTTCCCTCTAGGTTGATGTCTCAAGTAGGAACCCAACTCGAGAGGACTTCTTACTAGATCAGACTGGTCATTTCCCCCCTTCATACCTTTCTTTTCTCTAGACAATTTTGTTCCTTGTCGAATCCCATAGACTGCAGCTATGGGGTCATTCATTGAACAACTCCTACCTCTTTCCTTCACTAGATTTTCCCAAACATTTCCACATCTCTCCTCTTTCCTTCCCTTGTTCACCATATTGTCTCCACTCTTTCAATCTCTGCGTCCTTGATAGGTTCAGTTAAATTAGCTTACCTCTCTATTGTAAATTTTTCTTATTAGTTGTAGTCACTCGTTGCCAAGAACCGACTAAATTTCTGTAATGTTCTAGAGCGCTTGTTTCGATTGAACAGCTTCTTAACTCTAGTTAGGTTACCTTTCTTTTCTCAATTTGGTGTTAATTCAACTTGCGGCTGAGAACTAGGTGAATTATGTTGAAGATTGTGTAGCTGCGGAAGATATTCTTATAGTACTAGCTGGGAGCACCTACTCTTTGTCAATGTGGACATAGTAGGGTGACATCGTCAATTGGATTGGAGAGTCCTCACACAATTAGACACTACCTGAGCATGACTTGGATACCTGGAAAGGGATTAGCTAACCCTTGGTGTGCAGGTAGTACCAAGTATTATAGGGACGCCTATATTGTAGCTCTGGGTCAGTAGGACCAATTAGGTGTGGGGTGATATGCTGCACATGCATGTGTGTGATTGTACTGATGGAGATACCTTTCATATGTCTTAGAGTGAGTCCAAGTCAAGTCGTCATGTATTAGAGTAGCACTTGTTGTTGGATCATATGTGTTGAGTAGCCACATGAGTCGTGGGACGCTTGGATATGTTGAGTGGACCCCTGTTGATGGTAGTCACCCCTTGAGGTTGTGTTGGTGGCCTTGTTGGTGGTCCATATGCCATGTGTCATGTTCCTAGAGGAGACGTTGTGATGAAGGAACCCTAGCCTACATGTGACCCTCCCTTGTTGTTTGTATGCACTTGAGTGAACATTAGTTAACTCAAGTGCATGTCGGCCTAGGTTTAGAATCATGACTTGCTCCTCTTAACATCTATATACAAGGAGATTTATTCTCATTGCTTTGACGCACTTCTTTGGTATCTTGTATCTTGCTCTGGGGATTCGCTATCTTGATCTTCTTGTCTGCAAGGTTTTCTAAACTTGAGGTCTCTTCCTCTAGAGATCCCTATGCAAGTGGAGTATCTTGTTAGGGCATATGATCGTTCTCTATGTTGGAGCGTTTGTGTCAAGATGCTATGACGTAATGATGTTGGAATCTATTACATGATGAAAGGTGCAAGCTCGGGAGAGACAATGGTTCTGCATTGTCTATGGTTGGGACGTGACAGATAATCACCGTGGTTAAACGAGCTCCATAATCACTATGTTACCTGTGCAATCGTTATCTTCATGTGGTCTTGTAGCATTTATGGTTCAGTTTTGAAAAGAACTCAAAGTGCCCTAAAAACTCAACAAATTACCATAATCAATTGTAAAAGAATAATTACCATAACTCCCATTTGTCCTTTCTTCCCTTTCTCTCATCTAAGGTTTATGGTGCCACAAAAGAATTCCTTCCTTAAGAAATAGGTTGGGGTATAACAAAGGTTGGGTGAGGCATTATCTATAGTCTATAGCTGGTTGGTAAAGAAGGTAGGTTGGAAAAACTTAAGTAAAGGGAAGGGTAAAGGTGAATAGCGATAGTGTCTACCCACTGAGCATTCCTGGCTGAATCAATGGGCTGGTAAGGGATAAATAAATTCCTTCATCAACAACTGTAAGGTATCCAGGATAGCCAGGTATGTAAGTAAATAGCTTTCTTAAATTAAAGATATTAGAAAATACGTATATAGAAGCAACTAGCAAGACTGTGTGGTTAATAAGACTGTACTAATTTATGGTGATACTTGTGACGTAGTAAGGGAAGGGTAAGGTTGATCCATCCAGTCCTGGTACCTCATAAGAGAAGTTATATTGCACTACTAAGATTCATGAAGCAATTGGTATAAGGAGAGTGCTAGTTCTTGGGTAAATAGGTTGTGTGGAACAAAGGTAGGGTCTTGTTGAGTGCCCCCCGTACGAAGGTGTTCCTAGCTGAATCAATGGATTGGGCATCCATCACTCAATCTCCTAGATTGAAGGGAATAGCAAGTAAAGTATCTGGTGGATAGAATGCTCGTAAGTAAAGGGTAAATATATGTCGTACCTCCTAAGATTAATAAAGCAAGTATGATAAAAGCGTCTCCTAGCAATATTTGGTTGGGCATATTCTAGCAATGGTGACTGGGCATCAATCCATGAATCTCCTAGCAAGGATAGTGAGTGTACCTACAGTTAATGAGGTAAGTGTTTGGTGGGGCAACTAAAAAAGGGTAGTAGGATTCTGGTTGGTAAGAGGCACTAACAAGATAAGTAGGGATATCCCTCCTAGCAATGGTGTCTGGTTGGGGGTTATTCCTATCAATGCTGACTGTGCATCCATCCATCAATTAATATCCTAGCAATGTGGGTTGTCTGGGCATATATCCTATTAATGGTGACTCAGCATCCATTCTCATATCTTGGCAATGCTCGTTGTGGAGAATAAATCAAGCAGTTCCGACGATGCCACACCACCTTGCGTTGGTTCATCCCGTCCTAAGAAGAGAAGGGTAAGTGCACGTTGCCCTATATATCAATGTGTAATCGAGCCACCCACCCCGTGGAACAAAGGAAGGAGTCTCACAGGGCATGGGAACAGAGGCGTTTGGTAGTGCAGGAATAGCTCCATAGATGAATACAGGGTTGGGGCTCCGCTTTGGTGCCAACTATTCGTTATGGGTCGAACAGAGCAAGCTTGCTCAGGACACGTTACTATGAGACCAATTTTATTAAAAAAGAAAAAACACATAGTTAGTCCAAAATAATAAGGTCATGGCGACCACAACAATATTTACAGTTCTTTCGGTTGTACTTAGGTGTGTAGTAGCATGTAGGTCCATTTGCTATCACTATATTTGTGCGCTCCCTTCCCCGTCATCTTTTGGGAAAGATTGAGAAACGTAAAAATAACTAAAAAGGGCCAACCGTAGGTTGGAAGGAGATAGGCTCGGCATTTACAAAGTGTTGGATCGGGAAGCCTTGTAATTGGCTTAATAGCGTAGCGTTCTCTCTCTTTTGCTTTGTTTCGATGAGTGACTTACATAACCCGCCCAAACACTGATGAAGTAAGAGCCTGGACTTACTTAGCGTGTTACGGGGGGGAGTTTCCACCTCTAGTACATTTCCAATAAATCCTCCAAAACCATATATGCATCTACATATACGTACAGCTTATAAAGTTCATAATAAAAGACTAAATATAATAATGGCAATTAACTCGGGAAGTGAACTGCTGCAAGATTTTAAACAACATTTGTTGCCTCCGCAATAGCCTTTACGCTCGCTGTTATATATTATGGCTCTGGGACTGGAATTGGAACAAGGCACTCTCGAACCGAAAGAGATGGAATTGGACAAGGTTATAGCTATCAAACCGGTTCTGCATCTAGTGAATCTGTTTATGGCACTGATGTTTGTTCTTAGTAAACAGGATACGGGAATGTATTTGGATACATAGATTGACTCTGCCATGCATCCCTTCTAGGGCGAGAACCAACAAAGATATATCCATATTTATATTGATACCCAGTAGCGGGCGATGGATTCAAATATAGATCCCATGTCAGTTGATCGGGTGAAAGCATCCAAGCCATCAGCATATAAAGCACCCGAGTAAACAGTCAAGGAATTAGTATAGGCAATCGCAGAGATAGAGTCAGAGCAAGTATTACTGGCGAGTTTTAGTTCGAGAGCTTATTGCAGAGCCCACTACACTACTCGAGATGTAGTTTCGGTTCAAGAGTAAGCATCCGTCCAATGACCCGTTGAAGGAACACCAGCTTCTTAAGCTAGGGACGTTGCTGTCGGGATTGAGTACTAAAGCTTACAGCTCGTAGACTTTACTTGAGAGTGATAAACAGAAACTATCCCTACGGAGACAATCCTGCCCGCCTCAAAGCTTTGGAGGTCCAAAAGCCATCCAAACCACACCTTATAAATACCAAAATAGATTACATGGCCCTCCTATAAATTAGTGGGGCAGAGGTGAAAGGGCAATGAATCAATAGAGGCCTTTCTTTGTGTTCCGGGAGCGGAAGATATTTAAACCCCAACTAAGTTTGTTCGTCCAAAACAACCAAGCAGATCGGAGGCAGAGGTAGAGACTTCGATAACAACACAGATAGCATAGGGGTTTCATTTCCTGAAAGGGGTACATCTGCAAGTTATTCTTATATAGTAAACGCAAAAGCGTTTGACTATAAGATATAAACAGAAGCAGGGATAAGAGTTCAGTTGAGGTTATGGGTGGGAATAATAGAATGTAGGCATAGCGAGGAACCATTACCTTTTACTGGACGGACATAGCTCATCAGGGAAGGACCGAGCGAAGGGCTAATGATGGGTTACACACAATGCACACTATACGACACGACATTTTTTCCGGGGAGTGGAACCACGAGCCTGTGCCAAATCGATATCGAGATTGATATAAGGACACGCTACCAGTAAATAGAGATCGAGATTTGGATTGAGTAATGAATGGATACCACGGGCTTATCTCCTGTTACTGACACTAGTCCAGGTAAACTGGTGAAACTGTTACTTAATCATCTAAATCAACTAGCTCCGGTTATCAATCTCTAACTGGCTCTACATATGCGTCTGGATCTTCTACTGGTCCTGGTTCTTCAACTGGCTCTGAAACGGCAACTGACACTTGGTCAACTTGATCAAGGTAAACAACTTGATCTGAAAGGGATGACACGGACTCTCAAAAAGGAAGGGATGCCACTGGCTATCAAATTGAATCTGCCACTTTGATTAAACTACTAATGCTCGCTCGGATACTGCTCTATAAGCTACTGGTGATGGGTTAAAAATTGCTTTCAAAAAAACTTAATATAATAATTGCAACTACATCTTCCTTTATTATTAAGGACCATTAAGGGCCAGATGAAAGCCAACAACCCCTAACAGCCTTGAATGATTATGAAATAGGTGACCCTGCTGGTTCAAATGTTGTTGGTTCTTCAACATAGGATCAAAGTGTTAAGCCTTTCATTGATTGATGGGAGGGAAAAGGATTAGATCAAGTAACAAGCTACTGCTTGGTAAGAGTACACTATCTCCTGGGTGGGAGGGGGCCGCTCGCTAGCTATGGGTAAAGGTGGGCCCGGTCTATGACAAGTTGATACCCACTATGTATCCTACCCATAACCCAAAAGACTTTGGACCATACAACGACACGGGGGATACCATATGAAGTGATGGGATCTGATGCCGCGGCTAAGACCTAGTTTGAACCGCGAGGAATTTTGGTAAAGGATTGCGTGTTAGACTTGGGCCAACATTGTGGAAGGAATGACTTCATGGCTTTGTCTTCACACTGAGGGCTTCATTGGAAAGTTCCCATACTTCATTCATAGCTCATAGCTTGGACCAATCTATCCAATGGGTAGACCTTGATTGGCTAGCAGAAGGGATAAGCACAGATATAAGTTGAACCCTTTATATTTCGTTTCAACTAGAAAAAAGAAACCTGTTTAGGTAGTTGTTATCACACACATAGTAGCTAGGCTACCATGTGAGCAGAGCAGATATCTGCACTTTTCACTGTTTCAGAGCTTTGCCTTTACACTTTTTCAGTGGGATCAGCTATGGTGAGCTCATTATTTATGATCACTCACACATCAGAGCATCTTTGTATCAGACATTCAGTAGACCTTATGCCAAGGCTGATCCTTGAGACCTCAGATTTGATGACCGATATGGCCTTTTATTCCATACAGTTGCAGTGCAGTTTTCAGTGTTTCAGATACAGTGTTCTTAGTGGTTATAGTTGGTTCAGATTGCAGTTGTTGATTGATGACCCAGTATATATATGTTGTGCATTGATGTTATTACCTTGTTGTTTAGGTCATTTTGACAGCGCTGACTTGGTATGAAGTAATTATGATCTGGCAGTGTATTAAAATTGAAATAATTTGGTTATGGATTATATGTATCGGTTGTATTGCTGAAATTTGGAAACTCTTGTTTATACTTGTTGGTCTTTACCTTCATATGAATGTGAACATGATCACTTAGTGTCTGTCTGACCTACTAGCTTAGGCACCATCTTCATTTGTCTCCATCCATTCATTTGTCATTTCCCCATATGTTGATCTTCACCCTGACTTACACCTTGACTTGTGATATGGAGGACCTTTCCCGCTTCTGCCTCTATGTTGGACTTGCATCCATGTTTATTTTGTGTCTCGGCTCTGAGTTGGAAACAAAACTTGCCCTTGGTGAGTTGGATTTTATGCCTTTATCATTCTAGTCGGTTGTCCCGATGTGTGGTTTATATTTGCGGAAGTCCCCCTAGTTTCTTGAGTTGTGTTGGCTAAAACCTGAAGCAAAATTGTACTACATGTGGAAATTATTGTTATATCTTGTACATCCCAATGAAAAGGGCTATGAAATTGAAGTAAAATTCAAAGGCTATATAAATGCACCCCGGATGTAAGCTGCTATTAGTTGTGCTTATAAGCACATGTGAAATCCCAGAGGGGTCATATTAGGCCTAAAAAATCAATGGATAAATGTATGCTAAATCTAAAGATTGCTGACCATGAAATGTAATCAAATGAAAGGTCCTAAAAAGCAGTGGCTAAATGTATGCTATATCTAAAGACTGCTGACCTTATGTGAAACTATTCCTCATTGAACCTGCGAGTTATGATATGAGATGGAGCAAGGGACAACTAATTCTAAGTGTCCCCTAGAACCTCAAGTTACGGTTAGCCTGGCTCTTAGATCATGGCGGTTTTAGTAGTAGACAATTTCTGTCAAGGTTGAATAAGCACTTCTCTAAACAACTCATCCATTTGTGATACACTACCATTCCTTGTGTACTCCTTGTCCAACACATGCTTAAGTGTATAACACCATGTCCCTCATCCAAAGTATCACAGTGTCAAGTCATTCAAGCCATCCCTCTCAACCTAGACTTGTGTTTTTAGCCTTCACCCTTTGCTAGCAATTTGATCATGTTTACAAACAAGTATATTCTTGAGATTCTTCTTGAAGGTAAATTATTTAACTAACCTATAGCCATTTACTCCAATGAAATGATGCTTTTCACTCTAGAGTCTTCCTATGAAAATGATTTAGAGAGCATGTCTTAACTACTTGCACTTGCAGCAGCATGGCTTCCTAGCCAGGGTCATATTTTGATCAGTTTGACCAGTCAAACTATGTTTGACCAGTCACACATAGTTTGACCAATGTCAACCTTGGGATCCATGATGAGATTGACCACTTTATGTATAATGTTGATCTATGGTCTTCTATATACCTTTTTGATGATTCCATATGATGGGCACAGGCTTCAGATGATGGTTGATGCAGTTTCTCATGATTATTGTTATTTCTAGATCATCATATTTTTATTTTGTTCGGGTATGGTGGACCCTACAGATGATCCTATAGGTTATCATGAGGTGTATGAGTACCCATCCCTAGTGGATTTGAGTCTTCTGGATTCATTGAGACACTTATCTATCATTTTCAGGCACTCCCAGGCATGTTATGAGCAACTTTCCACCAGTTGACCAGTTTGGCCATGTTGATGTGGCTTGTCCAGCTTGATCAGTGGAGGCCAGTCGTTGCCTAGGGCGCTACAGGGGAAAGGGGTGGTCCAGCCACTTGCTATTACCATATTACCCCCCTTCCGGACATGATGACACAGTCAGATGACAGCGCAGGCACCAAATAGTCAGGTATGGGCAGTTTTAGGGTTTTTCAGGAGGATAAAAAATGGAATAAAAAGGTCATAAAGGAATTCGATTTGGGCAATTGAGGAAAGGTTTTGGCATGAGGTCTGCTTTGAGGTCATCTATGGTGTATCCCGCTCCTTCCAGATCAGTTTGCAGCAATCAGTGGGATCCACACAGTCAGCATGATGTCTTTTGATGTATTTCTCTCTCAGATTTGGGGGAACAGGATTTGATCATTTGTGTACTTGGACATAGTTGATGCTTTCTCTTTCATCTTTTCATCAATTTCATCATTCTTTTGATAGGCTTGTTTCTCATTGATCTTGCCTTGCAGGAGGAGGGCGAATTGGTCATCTTAGGAGGAGGACGATTTCACTTGGGCTCTTGGAGCTCACTCTTGAATATACACACAAGGGTAAGGTTATCAATTTGCAAAGTGGCCAAAGCTTTTGAGGTATGTTCTACAAGGTATGTATCTAGATCCATCCATCTTTTCTCCATTGGTCACATAAACCCTAAAATCAAAACCCTCATTTTTCTTTTTTTCAGATCTACTTGGATCTAGCAATTATTGGGGCTTAATAATTAAAACCCACCTCTAAAATCAACACAACATCTCCGATCTATAATTTGGTGGACATCCGACTCCATTTGCCCCTCGAACTAAGGCACTAGGCATCTTTTGAGGAAGTCACACTAGTTGGGTGAGTGGTCTTTTGCTAGATCCGGTTCATGGGTATTGCTTGTTTCATCTCTCATCCATAGATCCATGCTATAGCATACCCCCTAATGCCATTTCATCTTGATCTTGACCTTGTGGGCCCAATTTGGACCATTTTCCACTTTTTAAGGGTGGGCCCCACTTGGGTATCTTTCCTTGGCATTAGATCTATCTAGATCTACTATCCCTAATCCATAAGTGACCCTATCCTACACTTGGTTGAATATTTGTCCTTGTCTTAAGCCTCTTCAACCAAGCCCTAACCATCTTGGGTCCACTTATCATCATAGATCTAGATCTATCCCTCTTGATCTCTCCATACTTAACCTTTCACATTTCCCTAGGAGGTCTTGAGTTGGTTCGCTAGCCTTCATTGGCTAAGCTAGGGTCTCCCCCTTGGTTTTGCTTAGGCTTGATCTAAAGTGAAGAGTGCCTCGGTTGACGTGACACCCATCTTGCATTGGGAACCGTGGCATCTCTTGAGTCACCTCTTTAGTTGTCTACACCTCTACCGTCCTGGATGGGATACCTTTAGAGACAACTATAAGTTGTGTGATAACAATAGCTTACAAGCTAAGTCACCTGACACGGGGACACGAGACACGTAGGACACGAAAATACGAGAGTCCGACACAGACACGGTGACCCCCGGAATCAGGACACGTAGGACACGTTTTATAAACATATATATATATTTTTTAAAATATATTAAAATTTAAAAATATAGACATATAGATCCAAAAATATTTAGAAACTAGAACATTTACAAATATTCAAAAGAAATTAGAATAAAAACACCTTAATGATTATGATTACACATTGTTATCACAAATCACAACACATTTCACATTTGTCATTCACAAATCACAATGAGACATCAGACACATAGATGCATGTCGGAACCATATTTCTCATTAAGTCATCAAAATCAAAATGTATACATATATGTCGGAATGCCACTGGGCACTGGCAAATGCCAAATAGACTAATAGTAAATACAAAAAGGGGTGGATCAAGATGGGAGAATCCCATATTTCAGTAGTCCTCCTCCGTGCCTGAATCAACATACTCACCACTGCCACTGCCTTGATCCTCATCCTCATCCTCCTCCCCCTCCTCCTCTCTACCCATCTGACGATCTGAATCTGCTGCTGTGGAGGATGACCCCTCTATACGATCACTATCATCAAAAGTGACCGGCTCTAGAACTGGATCATTAAGATCCATGTTTTCTAATGCCAACTCAATACTGCTGTCCAAACCCATATCACCAGGAAAGACATCCCACATCTTTTTCTTTCCCTTCACCCACTCCTCCCTCTTCCTGTAAATAAGACGAAGGTTGGAGTGCACATACACCATCGACTCTGCCCTAGACTGCTCAATCCTGCTCTTCTTCACACTGTACAAGTTCCCATATGTGCTCCAATTCCTCTCACAACAAGAGGATGATGTAACTTGAGAGATGACCCTGAAGGCTAACTTCTGTAGAATAGGGGATGTTGCCCCATGAGTTTCCCACCAAGCATAGGGTTTCTTACCCTCCCTATCTCTAAGCACATCATAGCCTCCAAATCTCCCAGTGCCAGTGGAAAAATCTACAAAGCCATCCTCCACCTCCTCAAGCATGTCTCTATCCTGAAATAGTTGTCTAAGTGCTATCTTCCTCCCATTTGAAATCTCTGTATCCATGTGAGGAGAGACTCTGTGTGAGGCCCCCGATCCACCAGTGAGCCACTCCTGAGTGTAGAACTTGGGGTTCAAGGAGTGGGCCAAGCAATGCAAAGGTGTGCAATTCTTATCCCACCTGGAGATAAGAATATCCCGAATAATGGTCCATAAGTTCTCTGCCGATGTCCCATACTCGGGACACTCATTCTCCATGACAATGGACGTCATGGACTCAATCATGGAATCCCACCCCTCATAAACCTATGCTAGGATGGGCTGGTCTGTGTCTGCAAACCGCAACAAAGAAATGATTGGCTCCATGATCTTAATAGTAAGATCCACCGTGTCCCACCAACCATCATTTAACACCATGTCCTTCACCTTTTTTGAAGCAGCCTGATCCGTCTTTCTCCAAAAAGCCCAAAACTATGAAATCACCATGGACCCAAGAGCGGTTTTGACCTCCCTCAACCTCTTGAGCATGATGAATGAGGAAGCAAACCGAGTATCTGCAATCTTCAGCAATGAAAGTTGTGTGTACTGTTTGTAGATGGTGAGGGCATTTGTGTGGTTTTGTACAAAGTTACGGATATGGCGTGCATCCTCAATAAGGTTGTCAATCCATGCCACATCCGAAGCAATGGATTTCAGTGCTAAATTCAAGGAATGGACAATGCAAGGTGTCCAAAAAACCTGTAAGAGCAATAAAAGCATGTATCAATGACTCTACAACACTAACATTGCAATGACCAAATTCAAACAATTTGCAAATTAGAAATGAAAGGTGTCCAAAATGAACATACCTGTGGATATTTAGCTTCCACAATCATGCCAGCAGCCTTGCAAACAGGTGCATTGTCCGTGATGATTTGTACACACGACTCAACACCTACATCTTCAATGGTTTTGATGAATAAATCACCCATAAATTGTGCATCCTTGTATTCCCAAGAGCATCCACCGCTTTCAAGAACAACGGTCCATTTTGGGAAGATACCATGAAATTGATGAGTGGATGGCGTGCGGGATCCGTTTATCCATCAGAAACAATACTCACACCGGATGAGGGCCATGTTGATCTAATTGGCTCAAGAATTTTATCTACCTCCTTCTTTGCTTTAACCAACAATGTGGTTCTAAGCTTCTCTGAACCAGGAGGCACATAACCATTTGGAGCTCGTTCCAAGATAGTTTTAACCGTCTCAAAATACAATGGTGACCGTGCAACATTGAATGAGATGAAGTTGAGGTAGAAGAAAAATGCAATAGTAAGGTCTACCTCTTCTCGTGCCTCTTTTTGGAAAATCCTATCCATTGGACCACCTGTAGATTGCCTCTTTCTTGTTTGATAAGTATCCCCACGCCCATGCCCATGAACGCTAAGTGAAAATGGAGGCTTGGTGCTAGAGGACTTCTTCAAAAATGGAAGAGGATCATCCTCTTTTTTCTTGCTTGCTGCTGCCACCTTCCCTAAGCCAACATGATCCTCTCTTGTCATATCCCTCCTTTGGTGAACAGTCACCGCTTTGCATGAAGAAATCCCACAAGAAGGAAGGGCCAACAAATGGCCCTTAACCCGGAAATATGTGCTCTTGAACTCATGCTTGCGAAAATTGAATCTCCAAGACACATTGCCTCCCCCACCAAGCTTTGCCCCGGGTCCATCTTTCCTTGTCACATACTTCCACAAAGGGTATTTTTTTTCTTGGGCTTGTTGTCTTGCTAAAGCAGGGTTAAGTGGAGCCATAGAATGAGCTCCACTAGCAGCCGATGGAGCACTTGACAGAGGAGGAGAACCGCTTGTGCTTGGTGGAATAGGAGGGGAGGCCCTAGATGGTGCATTTCTCCCTCTCCTTTGCCCCCTACCTCCTGCCCTAGCTGATTGAGACATTCCTTTTGTTGTGTGATGGTTGAGCTTGCAATCCTCTCCACAAATCCACCGGAATGCACTTGGAATCGCTTGGAAACAATGGATAGCCTTCAAATATCCTTCAAATCTCCTTCACCTGCACATACAACTCACTCTCAACCAAATGCTTCCTTGCAAATGACAAAAAGAAAGGAAAAATTCTGTTTTTAAACAAACCCGAACGCCTTTTTTCCGTGCATAACGTGTTTTGTTTTTCCGATTCGTGTCCGACAGTCGGGACACGCTTTAAATTCGTGTCCGATTCGATTTAAAACCGTGTCCCGAATCCGGATTCGAAGGAAAGTCGAATCGGACACGAATTCATATCGAATCGTGTCCGATTCGACCGATTCGGGACACGGGGAGGGGTTAGAGCGAATCCGGTTTCTGAGCTTACAAGTAAAAACCCATAGACCCGAACGCAGGTTGCACTTAAAGCAGAATTGCCTATTTATTAGCTCGTTTCTACAAATGACCTCCTCATCGCTTCTACATCTCTGACCTTTTGTTTTAGGGGCTACCATTCCGTCGTACTATTCCAATACGAAACATAAAGGGATCACCGGTTGTCTCACCTGGTTAATCATCACTGCAATTCTATCATTTTGCATTATGTTCCCTAGGCCTATGTAAACGACGGGAAGGGCCACGTAAATTCGGGACACAAGTACGATAAGCGGGGAAGGAAGTGAGCACGCCTTCTTCGCCATGCAGGTACTATAACAGATATTTTATTTCTCATTTGTTGCCCAGAATCGTACTAAGCCTTATTTCGAAACAAGTTAAAAGGGTATTTACATTATTAATACGGACCTCACTAATGAAGGTCTGGGTCTCGTTCTGTACCTACATATGGATCTCTATCTAGCCATTTTTATTCGTTGATATTTTGAATAACATTTTTTTTAGGTTAGGTCCAGGGAGCAATGTAAACGGAGTGGAACTAAATAGAACGGATAGGTTATTATATCTGATAGGTGTAACAGGCAGTAGCTTAGTCTTTGGAGTATTTTTTTATAGGATTAAAGCATGTTTTCCCTTGAAATGCATAGGTTTTATACGCATAGAGAAGAGACGTGGGTTTCATGCCCTTTTTGCATGAAACTTGATTTTGATTATAGTGGTTGAGTGGAAATCTATTTGAGAGTGGCTGAGTGGAAAAACTCTGCATTTGTTCAAGGTTCGTTGGGGTTTGCAGTCCTTACAGAGGCTAGTTTCCATAGAACCAGATACTATTTAGTGATTCAGTGAACTTTATGTTTCTGTCATTCAAATTTGAGTTTCTGAACTTCTATATCTCCTTCAAAGCACATTCATAATACATACAAGAATGTTTTCCATGCTCTGTAACTATACAAAAACGTTGCATTGTTGATCTGTTTTCTGTCTATATTGAGAACATTTGTGATTCCATTCATAGTCTATATCTTTGCTGCCACTAACAATTTGTTTCACAAAGAACCCAATTTTGGTGCCTTGTGTATGTGTATAATGGAGATTGAGTATTAAGGTACGAGAATCAAATGGTATTGTCACTAGAACTACTGGCCAGATGACATCAATCAAGGTTGAATGCTATTGAAGAAATCACTGCTATATGACACGGCATCCATAGGTTAACAATTTGACCACAAAATCCAAATATTATAAATCCTGCTTGGTTTGTGGGTCTGCACTCAATGCATTTTTATATCATGTAGATTCCATTCTGGTCAGTACACATTGCAAGACATATTCGTCAAATTTTGATACCAACTAACTTCTAGTTGGTAAAAGCTCTTATGAACTTAACATTTCTTGAGCATAATCATATTCATTTCCAGATAAGTTGGTGAACGGAGTCAAAATATAATAGGGGTTGTGCAGTTTGAATTTATAAAAAGAATGCGTTGTAAGAGTTGACAATTGTTTTCTGAAAGCCTTGTAACTATTTTACATTATTGATGGAAGTCAGAACCTTCATTGGATATGTGTGAGAGGTTGATAATTATCTAAGGGATCCTGCAATTTCACTAAGCATGGTATCTTCGCATGTCAGGTTTTTAGTGACATTGATCAAGGGTCCATCTCATCAAAGCTTCTCTTTACAGAGTAATCCCTAATACTATGTAGACATTGGTGTGAAGCATGTATGTCTAAGCTACTGCTAATACGCCATAAATACACCTACTTCTAAGTAAAATTTGCATCTGGAAATTCTTTGCATTCTTATAAATGGTTTGCAAAGAATTTCCAGATGCAAATTTTACTTAGAATTTAGGTTTTAGAAGAATTGTCATCACTTGAAATACAAGCCAATTGTTGCAGGAATCTGGGGAGTTGTCATCACTTGCATACAAGCCAGTTCTCCTACAACAATAAGGCCCAACTGAGCATTCAGGAATCCCTTTTCACTGGATATAAGTCAAAGAGACAATGAGAAGTAGTACAATTAATCCAATAATAATCAGACTTAGAGACTACACAACCATTCATCCAAAATACATAAATGAAACTTTTCACCTGGCTCAACAATGTTTCTGACTTATTAACTGCTTGAAACTTCAATTAGCATCATACATAGATGGTCATATTATGAGAAACACTAATTTGTAAAAGCATGTGATAGGGTAAAGTTCTTACTATAATTAAATATCTATGACATTTCTTAAGGTTTTTGTAAGATACTAAAGAGAATAAACCCTAACATATTATATGAAGGATAAGATAAGATAATATAGTTCTACAAATGTCCACAAGTGACCAAAATAGGTCATTGAGACTACATAATGCAACAACCACAATGATGATCTAGAAGTGCATAGGAAACTCCCAAGGGGAAAGATCAATAAATATGAAATGAGACAAAGAGGTAGTGAGCAGAACGGGGTAAAACCTAACAAAAACCAAGGATGAGTACATCATTGTGCAAAAGGATAAAAGAGGAAAGCCACTACTTTACACCACACTAATATCATGAGCAAAATGGTTAGAATCATTCTGCTATATACGTGCATCAGACTTCAAGGAGCCAGTAGCCTACCTTAATTTATGAAAATATCCCAAAAATCATAAGAGATAATCATGTATTAACACTAGATCCATCTTAGAAACTCATAGAGCTATCTTTAAATTAACATTTGTTCCACCTAAGATACCAATAAGTAAAATTTTCATTAATGGACCCAATCTAAGTTGTCCATTGACCTATACAAAATAAACTTGATTTTTTGTTTCTTGTCTTTCTGTGATCTTAGTGTAATCTCCACTGTTGTTACATGGTTGATAGGGTCCATATCCTATAAAGAAGTTTTGAAACCTGAATGGGACTATCTTATTGTTATTTATCTCAATGCAAATCGTATTAAACCTAGAGGAAGATATTGTTGACTTCATCTTTGAGCAGATTCAAAAACACAAGTTTTTAACTAGATAGACAATATGAAAGTTAGCCAATTTCTCCGATTAAGGACATCATTCTGAAAGAAGGCTAAACAGTTTCAAGTTCTCATACATAATACAGATTTTCCTAAAGAATGGTCGTATCACAAAGAAATTATGTTTACTAGTAAAGTCATATTCTCCAACTGAGGTGTTGAACCATGCTCTAATCAAGGTCCTCAGATTCCAAGAGGATTTTATTCTTGCTACTGGAGGGAGCATTGGAGGAGATAGAAATGGATAGTTTGGTTAAAAGATTCATGGCTGACATTGAAAAAGGATCTTTGAGAATCAAGATAGTCTATGGTTATAAATATACACTTGTGACCCTTAGGATCTAATTTCTTCCATTTCTCATCAGAAACATGATCCCATGCAAGAAAACCAAAAGTCTTAAAATGAGCAATAAAAAACTTAATCCCACTCCATAATTTTGTAGAGCATGGTATACCACAACTTGTGGAGGACTATGACTGAGAATATAGCAAGCACATGGAACTGCTTATACCCAAAAATTTGCTCCATTTTTCTTCCATGCATCATAGACTGCTATTTCCATCAAGGTCATGTTGTTACACTCAACTACACCATTTTGCTATGGATTGCAAAGCATTGTATGTTTACACAATATCCCTTGTTGTTGACAAAATGCCTTGACTAATGAAATGAAGATTTCCATCCATTACTCTTTCATTTATCATGTTAATTTGCTTCATGGGGATTTATTTAAACTTGGAACTGTTTTAAGTACTTAATAAGTTTGATGTCCATAATTAGTAGCCATGGTAATGAGTTCATCAACAACCCCCCCAAACTAAAAATACATTTTCCCTGAGTTATATGTCAAGAAAAATTAGATTATGGTGCCCACGGTTCAAAAGATCATTTATATATACAAAATCTCCTCAATCCCCTTGTTATTTGTCTTCTTGATCACTCTTAAAAATATAAATGAAATCTCTCTCAAGTATTTTAAGTTTTTTTAGTTGATAATGATGTTATCTCCTTAAAACCCATCCTAGGCACTCCAAAAGGATATTTGATTCATTGAGGATACTCCTCAGTGTAGTTGGATCAAAGGTCTAAAGCAATGGAGGAGTAATCCTCCACTGATGCCCTAACATTGTTCCTGTGCAAGTAGGTACAACACAGGGAAATGGAAAATTGGTTCCATTACAGGGGAGTGAGTTATCCTTGGGAATTTAACAAAGATGTGGCCACTCCATTAAGGAATCGATCCATATTCCTGTTACTGCTAATTCTCCGCTACTTGTGTTGAGCAGTAGGGGTTCTTGAGGAAAAAATATCTCACCTGGTGAATCCACGTTGATCCTGGGTTATTACAAAATCCATGAATTATATATGTTATTGCTTTTTTACACAACCATTTTTAGGGAAAATTTACATAATATTTGAGATTTCATATATTTGTGCCATGTTTTTAGGTTGGAATACATACTTTTAAGAGTTAAAAATGAGTGTTCATGTTTTTTGCCTGAACATGAAAATAAAGAGACAAAAAAATGTGTCATCAACAACTGTTATAGAGGCTTTATTTCAATCTTTCCCTAAAAGTTAGTGCAAATGTTTGATTATGTGTTGTAGGTGTCTGTTGTAGAGGGTGGATTTACAACTATAGAGTCTAGTCTTTAGTTATTAGCTCAGAAACCGGATTCACTCTAACCCCTCCCCGTGTCCCGAATCGGTCGAATCGGACACGATTCGTTATGATAACACTGAAGGTCTCTGCCTTGCATGGAGAGGATGTTTTGTGATGTGTTGGGCCTGGCACTGGGAAGAGACTTGCATTTCAGACTCCTGCAGAGCCACGTCTCCACTGTTTTTAAGTTCTCATGTGAGTCATAACTAGATTGACAGTGTCCTTGATGCAACTTACAAGGCGTGATAAATTTTAAAATAAAAAAAATGCGTGAGTGTAATTTGTCAGATTGTGTAGTTGTACGGATGTCAAAATTCAGTTGGTTATACAGGAGAAGAATGTATTGTGCCTATGAAGTTGGTAAAGAAGTTCACCATAGAGGTGGTTTTTCTAGACTGGTCCAGGTTACAAAAGGTACGGTTTTGGAATGCATTCCCTTCAACTATAGGTGACCAGACATAAATAAGTTCAACATAATGTGATGTTTATTTTGTAATTTCATCTATTTTCTTAGAAAATGCATCTTATATTCAATTACTAAACAATAAAAGTAGATCAAGAAGTATACAGCATTGGGCCTAGATGCGATAAGCAGACCACTCCATTGCATATAAAAGGAGTGTCAGCATATCTGCCTTGTCCCCAATTTCTAGAGACTACAACCTTTCTAACTTCTCCTTTTATTTTCGACACATTAATTAAACAATTTAAAATAGCAACTGTTGGCATAAAACATTGCAATTCAATTTTACTTGTAAGTATATATATTATTATATTGCAGTTCAGATATATATATATATATATATATATATATATATATGAAATAACACATTATCTTGCAAGAAAATAAGAATGATACACATAAATGCCATTTTAGAAGGAAAGCCATGTCTATATTAAGTTTTAACTCTCAAATGATTACATGATGCAAAATCCTATAGCTTGGTGGTCTTGACTAATGCCAATCCCATACCCTCATACTTGATAGAATGCAGTGGAAATGCTACAATCATGCGAACCTTGAAATCCTGAGAACTGTTAAATCTGCTGAATTCTGAGTGGGATATGAAATTTTAATTCGTTCATATGAAGTCTGATGAGGTTGGAACCACTCTCAAACGTCCTGAAGAATCAATGGTAATGTTAAAAATTTAAGTAAAAAGATAGAAAAACTAAAATATACCTTTTCTATTCTTTTACTTCAAGAATTTAATATTATCATTAATTACAAGGTGACAAACTCCTTTGAGCTCAATCCCCAATCTTTGTTTTTTCTTAAAGGGCCATTGGTATGGACAAGGCGATATTTTCCTGTGAGTTCCACATCCCTCGTGGGCACTTGGGTGGCCCTGGAAACTTTCGCCCCAGAAACATCCAAAAACATGCCGGAAACATCACTGAAGTCTGAAACTGGACGAAATGCCTTGGAAACATCCTTGACCGTACCGTATGGCGTTTCCAGATTTGAAAACGCCATACGGTATGGCCAAGGACGTTTCTAAGACATTTTCTACCCGTTTCTGTGTTTCCTCGTGTTTCTGGGATGGGTACGCCACCATTGTGGGCATTTCCTGCAACTTAGGTACGACTCTTTATTTTCACATGTTTGTTACAGTTTGAAAGTACAAGTTGAAATTGCAAGTTTGCAAGCATCCTAATAAGCTTTCCTTTTCATAATGTACACATTATTTGCCTACTAGCATTACTGTGAACAGTTTCTGGCAATAGTCATTTTGTTCATTAACTGTTTTCTAAATCCTTTAAGCACAACTTAGGGTCTGAATTTGATTGTTATAATTAAAATTTCAATGCTCATGTACAGTTATGTTAACATGGATGCAGATGAGTAAGAAGGTTATTTCTATCTGTAGAAATAAGTGCTGAAAAGTTTGACAGGCTTTCAGGTATGCAATACAACTGTTAGAAACTGAACTCCTGATTTAGCTGCAGGTGATGCGAAAAAACCTTTTAAAGTTGGTCCATGTAAGAGAGTTTTCTCTAGAGGCACAATTTCAAGATCCTTGCCTATCATTCACTCTTCCTAATGTGATTTGCAGGTAAAGAAACAAAACATGCTGAAGACTTGATTGATTTTTTGAAGCAAAGTGCATATTATGGAAGGGAACATTTCTTTTGACAAGATGTTTCCTAATATCATTGTGTGACAAACCTGACCTTTAATCAGGGACTATACAATGCATTATAGTTGGCTTAGAACACTAGAAGGATCTGTTTGGCTAAGAAACGACGGGTTGGGGTATCTATTCCACAAAAGTCACCCAGGACTTGCATCTGGCTCAAAGTGGATGCTAGTTCATGATGTAACCTCCATGTAACAAGAGATGTCCATTTAGGAACCCAACAGGATTCTTCAAGGTATGTGCCCCAACTAGAATGTGCAACTAATCTCACAAAAAGGTGGCTACTCCACCAACATGTGCCCACTATGCAACCAAACTTAGCTTCAAAGGGAAATGCCCTTCTCAACATGATGTGAAGACCAAGAAAATGAGGGTTTGATGATCCCCCAAACTTCCTCTTAACTCCAACAATCCATCTCAAGAATGATGAAAGAACTTTCGTTAGGGCAATGCTACAATGTGAGAGTGTCCACATGGCAATGTGAGGCTGTATGAGGGCTGAGAGGGGCCCAGAATTGCGGTTCACTTTTAAAAAACACCAAATTCATATAAGAAGTTCCCATGCTGCATCATAATTGCAAAATTATATCGCTTATGAAAGCATAATTGACTGTATTAGGAAGCCATGCAAAAAGGTTAACAACTCATTGAATCATTGGAAAGCTCTATTAGCTGAATATCTGGTCATTGGTAAGCATTTGGCGTGGTGGATTGGACATGGTAATAAGGTTTGAGTAGGAGTGATGCAATTCTTGGATGTAGCCGCCACATTTTTCTCCCTCCAGAAATAATAGAACATTTACAAGCTCGTGGGTTTTGTAAGCTAAATAAGATTGGGAAGGCCGCAAATACTACAATCTAGAGCCACGGGTGGATCTCTACAGAAGAATTAAATCTATATGGAAACCAAGTTCTTGTCTGGAACCAATATATTGAAGAGTTGTGTAGAGCACATCGGACTTACTGACTGTCCCAATGAGCTGGCATGGACATGGAAAGGTGACAACATTGTATATGAAGCCTCTAAAGGCTATGAAGCATTGTAGGATCCGAATGGGATCTCTTTCGACTGGTGGTGGGAAAATATTTGGGAAGTGTGTGCCCCTCCCAAAAGCACATGTTTGATTTCACTGATCCTTCATAACAGACTCCCAATGTGGGATAGACTACAAAAGAATCACCTACAGGGCCCTAGTAGATGCATTCTATGTCAATCCAATATTGAGTATTGTGCACATCTCTTTGAGGAATGTCAATTTACAAAACAAGTATGGAAAGAAATTGAGGCTATGATTAACATTCCTAATCTATGGTTGAAAGGAAGTTTCCTAAATAATGTTATTGAATGGTTACATATGCATAAACTCAAACAATATAAGGAAGTCCCTTTCCTAATTCTATGGAGGTTTTGGACTGCCCAAAACAAGGGTAACTTTGAGGGGAAGTATATGCCCAGTTTCCAGGTCACCTCAAGCTCTAGCCTTACTTCATTTTTTCCAAATTGTTCCCAAGCCTCCTAAAAGGGAAAATATTACTCCTCCTCAGATAGATTATTCTTCTACGTTGGGTTTATTTGATGGTTCTAACCAAGAACACAAGAGAAAGTGCAGGGTGAGTAGGGTTGTTACTGTTCAGGGACATTTTAAACAAAGAAGAGCTAGGTAAAATAGTGTTATAGAATGTGTTTCCATGAAATCTATCGAAGAGCCAAGAAAATATAATAATCTAGAACCTATTTCCATGAAAGCTACTGAAGAATTAGGAAGGATACTACTAGAATGATCACTCCCTTGCCAATTAGACACTCTAGTTGTATTTGTTTCTGTCCCAATTGTGTCATTACCATAGTTTGCCCAGTGTAAGCCATCTATCCAAAGAGTTGCAGAACTTCCTTCACTAGTAGCACAAGTTTCTTGTTCACTCACAAATCCATGGTTCTCAGTCATCATTAATACTCATGCTTTTTTGTTCTTGTCCGCCCCTACATTCACTCCTACAGTTTCAATGCTATTGTCACTCTAGGCTTCGACTGGCTTTCAACAGTTAACTTATTTGCAACACTTCCAACTCTTTTGAAACCCTCCTCTGGAAAAGAAAGTGCATAAATTTTATCAATTGCTTAACTTTCAAACTACTGTAGTAATGGAATTACAGAAAATGATGACTAATAATCTTTTTCATTTTTTGGTTAAAGAACAAGCCTTACCTTGATATAAATTTGCATGATTTCTTCTTGTGGTTGTTGAGAATCTAGTATTTTTGTTATCAACAATTGATATTTTTGGGACCCATCCACAAATGTCAAAAAGAAGCACTGCTTTGTCTGTTGACTGTAAGCAAATATACGAGTTTAAAGCAGGGTAAGCAAAGCCATGAGTTTTTATAAGATGCAGAGTAAGCAACTTATAAGATGGTGTTTTTATAAGATGAAAAGTAAGAAAAGCCATGAGTTGGCCCAGGAGCTTCAATAGATGCCTGTTGTGGTAGTATAGTGGCCTTGATAATTGCTCTTTAGCTGTAACCTTTACATTCTTACTAGAACTAAGCATGTCTCCTTCCTGCATCATTTGATTGAGTAAACATAACTTTGATGGTGTTGTGTCAGTGAAAGAGCATATCTACTCTAAACACTCATGACATCAGCTCTTTTACTAGATAACAACCACAGGTGGCTAACTTGAGTGTTGGTTATATTAGATGATACAAAATGGCTAAACAATCATGTGTTTAATGAGGCAGTACAGATATAACCAGAAATAAATCAACAAAGATGAGGATAGGATAATTTTATTAATGTCCAACAAATGATCAATAAGGTAGGGCAATGGGACTAAAAGAGTACGTCTAGTGTAGGTACAAACTACAAAGTGAGTGTGAAAACAACTCCTAGATTGAAACTGGAAGTGAAAAGATAAAGGACTAAGTGTCAATCTATAGGCTAGCTAAGAAAAGATATAAAATAAGGTGCTAGTAAAAGAAAGTTGATATGAACTGATGAGTCTCAATGCTTAACAGAAGAGAGGATGTCAAGGCTTACTAGTAGTGGAGATGGCTGCCAAGGATGCTGCAGCTTTTTTGTGATCTTTCTCGTAGCTTGACTGTTGAGTGTGCATTTAACTCAAATTATTTCTGAGATAATTATATTTTGCATCATGTTCTTGCTTTTTAAAGGTCATCCTAATTTTATCAATATTGATTATAAAAATATATGCTACTGTCATTGCTATGTTTTTCAGGATGAAATTATAACCAACCAAATTTTCATCCTTTAGCTGACACTGAAGAATATTCTTGCCCTAAGTTTTTTGAATTAGAACTATTTGTAGTTCTTTATAATTAAGCTTTGAAAATTAGCATCCAATTTTACTTTTATATGTGTGCAAATATATTGAAAATGAGATAATATTATTGCATACATGAAGGATCAACACAGTAGAAAGAGCTTTAGCTAGTTATCTTTTCAGCATATTTGCATGGATCAATTATGTTACAGCCATGCCTCTAAAGAAATGACAACTTTATTATCTAGAGGAGCTTCTTACATGATCTATTGCAATGCTGAAATCCTTGTTATGCTTATGTGTTTTTATCTTGTAACCATGATTTGTTTTATGTATGGTTTTGACGAATCTGCTTATTTTATTACAGGTCGTGCATTCCATTGTGCCTCTGCTTGTACAGCCTTTGCAAATGAAATTGCTTACACTGCTTCCTGGCATCTTTGGTTGTGTACGCCATTGCCATGTTGCTGTCAGATTGGCAGCCTCAGGATGCATTACAAGTATGGAAAAAACATTAACAGTGCATGTTATTGCAGAAGTAATGGAAAAGGCCATTCCTATGTTGAGGGATTCATCATCTATTCAGGCAAGGAAAGGTGCAGGCATGCTCGTTACTTCATTGGTTTAGGAATTAGGAGTAAAGCTGGTGGCATATGGTATAACATGTAGCTTTGCTGCTCTAGTTCCATCTCTTCCACTCACGAGGGGTGGTCCTCCACCTACTGGACTCAGTGAGAATCTATCATCAAGAACTGTCGAAGATGCTCACTTTTTGGAGCAACTTCTTGATAACTCCCAAGTTGATGACTATAAACTTGCTCTAGAATTGAAAGTGACTCTAAGAAGGTAAATAATAATTGTGCACCTTGTCCAAATAACTTTGAATTCTAAAATTTGGGATATGGGTAGGATTCTAAATTTACCATGAAGTCCTTTGGAGGAGATGATTATGCATTTTCAAATTGCTTGTGTTCTAGTTTGAAAATTATATAGTAATCGACATATTACCTACATCATACGTGTTTAATCTTGGCACTTCATCTCTTTCATTCTTTGAACATATGTAATCTTACAGAATCATGATCTTTTGGAATACCCTTGTCAGTGGTGGTAGTAGTTGAGTCTCAGTGAGAAGTGCATGGGGCATTTTTCTCCTCACTGCGTGAATTTAGAAGTGCTCGGGGTTGTTATTGATCACTGTATGAATGATTTTATAGTGTTGGGACGTTTTAAAACAGTGATGAGCAAAGTTATCACTTGCCAGGGAAAATTTGTGTGGATTGAGGCATTTTTGTCATTGATTGGGTGATTATATCATTGGCGGTTGTTTTTCTCCCTTGCCTAGGGAAACTATTGAAGTGCATAGGGCATCTTTATCATCATTGGATGAATTTTGAAGTGTCTGGGAAAGTAATGAAGTGCCTGGGAAATCATGGAAGTGGATGGGAGCGTTTTTATCTTTGATGGGAGAATTTTGAAGTGCCTGGGGAAAATATTGAAGTGTCTGGGTGTTTTTATCATCATTGGGAGAATTTTGAAGTGGCTGAGGCAAGTATTGAAGTGCATGGTGTGTTTCAAATCCTTCCCCCGCTCCACTCGCCCTACTTCCATCTTCCCAAAAGTTGGATCATGTCCCATGAACAAATGGTACGATGATGAATGCAAAACTCTACATCGAGAATTTCGATCTACTTCCCACTCTCATCCCTCCTATTCAGACCTCAAAGCTTCTTATCGCCGCCTCCTCCGTCGCAAGAAACGACTCATTGTCTCTCAGAAAAGACAGGAACTATCCGCTCTCCTTACTTATTCCCCTAAACATTTATGGCGTACCATCCTTCCTCGATGCTCCCCTCTCCCATCTAACCTCGATCCTTTATCCATGTTTTCCCACACTTCCAATCTTTATGATATTCTCGGACAAGCCCAAATCCAGGTTACCTCTCCACCCCCCTCCTGTTGCTTATTCTCAACCAAGGATATTAGAGAGGCCATTTGGATGATGAATAGCAGCAAAGCAGCAAATGAGGAAGGATACCAAGCAGAGTTCTTTACGCACGGTTTTCGTGCTTTGGTTGGATACCTGGTTGATCTTTTTAACCATGTAGCCCGTGAGGGTTTCCCACCAGCATGGTCACATCACATCATCCATCCGATTCATAAATCAGGTCCCAGTTCAGATCCCAATAACTACAGAACGATCATGGTGGGCCACACGTTCTTGAAGTTGTATGCTACCGTTCTCCATAGGATGCTCTCCAGTGACCTTGAGCAGAGACACCTCAGGGATACGGGGCAAGCAGGCCTCCGACCGACTCACCAGGCCACATCTTCACTCTGTGCGCCGTGATAGAAGAAGCCCGACAACGCTTTTCGAAGGTCTACTATTGCTTTGTAGATTTTCGGAAAGCTTTTGACTTTGTTCCTAGGGAATCCCTATTCCAGAGACTCATAGATATTGGCATCTCTGCAACCCTATTGACAGATATTATGCGCCTATATGAGTCTGTTCTCGGTCGTCTTCGCACAGCCCATGGGATGTCTGATTTCATTCAGAGTACTATTGGGATCAAACAAGGATGTCCACTATCTCCGACCCTGTTCGGGATTTACATTGATGAGTTGGAGGCATTTCTACACGAGCATATCCAGGACACGGATGGTTGTCTTCTTCACCAGGTTTTGATATCTATTCTACTCTTTGCTGACGATGTGGTCCTCCTCTCCTCATCCCCATAAGGATTACAGAGGCAGCTAGATGCCTTAGCTCTATTTTGTGATCGTCGACAGTTGACTGTCAACCTGGGTAAAACCAAGGTTATGATCTTCAATGGAGTGAAGAAAACTTCGGACCTCCACTTCCTATTCAGAGGAAAGGAGATTGAGATCACCAGCACCTATACTTACTTGGGGGTGCAATTCTCAGGCCCTCGCTTCAGTTTGCGACCTGCTCTTCAGCCTCTGATAAACAAAGGTTATGGATCATTATCCCTTCTTGAGAGACAGTGCTTTCGACATCACTTCCAGGGACATCTCGTCCAAGATGAACCTCATGGACACCTTGATCTGTCCCACTATTTTATATGGCTCGGAGATTTGGGGGCCATCTTTACTTGAGTCAGACTGGGCCTCGGTTGAGAGAGTCCAAACCCTTCTTCTTCGTCGCATTATTAAGATGTAAACAAACAGTACCTCAGCACATCATCCTTGCCGAGTTTGGAGCTCAACCCTTCAGGCTCGAGACGGTTTTCAGTTTGATCTCATTCTTGCACCGTGTCCAGGGCTTTGCAGACTCAGTGGAGGGTAGAGACCGGTACCCTTACCTTGCATACTGCTCTTCTGAGGCTATTGCCCGTTCTACCCATTCGGGTCGGACTCGATGTTGGTTTACAGGGGTTTCAGATCTACTAGAGGCAGTGGGTATTCAGGTGGATCGTCTGCCCCCTTTTCGATATTCATTGCATGCTCCTGGACACCTTTTACCCACTAGACAGAAATTTAACAAGACCATCAGGGAAGACATCTACAGGCAGTTCGTCCAGGTCACCTGGGTCGATCCTCCAGGAGGGTTAAGCCCAAAAATGGCCTTTTACGCAAAGCACTTCCTGGAGCTGAGAGATGGGCTCATTGTCCGACCCCAGTATACGTTTCGTCACTGGATGAATGCTCTTCACATCCCCCTAGGCCAGTTCAAAGTCGGTTCTCATAGACTTCAAGTTGAGACGGACCACCAGATTGATAGACCAGATAGAATCTGTCAAGTATGTCACTTACAAGAAGTGGAGACCAAGGCACACTTCATTTTTAGATGCCCCAGTTACTACGAGATCAGAGGACGGTTCCATTGTTTGTTTAGAGACTCTCAGACTCTCGTCGAGTTTTTCAGGTACCTCGATCAGAGATGTTTGGCTCTCTACATGCTTGAGGTTCTCAGATTTCGAGTGCATATTCTTCAGCCTCCCATCAGACCAGACCCCGCGCAGAAGATCACGTCATTTGTCAGGGTATTACCCTCAGACAGGGGCACCAAGAGACCGACCGATATCAGTACATATCCAGCCTCTAGATCAGTGAGGATCCGTGGGACCTCACCCCAACCCACGAGATCTCAGCAGCAGATTCATCGCAGACTTCGTCCTGAGAGACGGGCTAGATCCTCCCGACCTCAGCAACGTACGAACCCCCCAGGCAACGAGTTTGTGGGCATTCCGCACTCTCTACTAGCCCTTCATTAGGACAACAGACTTTGTTGAGTTTTCTTCGGTCCTCTTCTTTCAACCTCGAATGTTAGGAGAGATGTGTCGAATCCTCAGACCCTTTTGCTCCTGGATCTTTTCCGATAGGACATCTCCGCCCCATTGCGGGTTTTCTGGATTCGCGTCTGCAATCAAAGCTCTCTTACTTCAGTCATGTTCACTTTTGTTCACTCTTTTCTTTCTTTCTTCATGCATTGTACCTTTTTATAGGAGACCGTTTGGTTCTCCCGCTTTGTACGAACATCATTGTAATCAGCAGTCCCTTTGACCTACTTTGTGGTCATTAGTTGGACATTAATATAATTATCTTATCTATCATCATTGGGTCAATTTAGAAGTGCATGGGGTAAGTATTGAAGTGCCTCGAGGGAATTCTGAAGTGCTTGGGGAAAATATTGAAGTGCATGGGGAGTTTTTATCATCCTTGGGAAAATTTAGAAGTGCCTTGGAAAATATTGAAGTGCTTAGGGCATTTGTATCATCTCTGGGAGAATTTTGAAGTGCTTAGGGCATTTGTATCATCTCTGGGAGAATTTTGAAGTGCAAGTGCACAGGGAAAGTATTGAAGTGCCTAGGGTGTTTCTCTCCTCACTGGGTGAATTTAGAAGTGCATGGGGTGTTTTTCTCATCAGCAAGTGGATTTAGAAGTGCATGGGGCGTTTTTCTCATCACCAAGTGGATTTAAAAGTGAATCGTGCATTTTTCTCATCATTGGGTGAATTTAGAAGTGGATGGGGGTGTTTTTATCTTCGGTGTGAGAATTTTGAAGTGCCTGGGGAAAATATTGAAGTGTCTGGGCGTTTTTATCATCGTTGGGAGAATTTTGAAGTGGTCAAGGCACGTATTGAAGTGCATGGGGCATTTCTATCATCATTGGGTCAATTTAGAAGTGCACGTGGCAAGTATTGAAGTGACTTGGGGGATTGGGGGAATGTTGAAGTGCTTGGGGAAAATATTGAAGTGCATGGGGAGTTTTTATCATCCTTGGGAGAATTTAGAAGTGCCGGGGAAAATATTTAAATGCTTAGGGAATTTTTATCATCTTTGGGAGAATTTTGAATTCATGACCCCACATGTCCATTGGACCATTAAGGGACGAGATAACAAGTAGAGTCCCTACTTGCCCTAAATCTAGTTAGTGCAGTCGTGTTTCGTCAACACCTTCTAGTTGTGAGTGATCAAATACTGCTTGTGAAATGTATAAATAAATCCATCATTTCCTCATTCATACACTTGTTCATTCGAGATTCTAGGAGTCGAGAGAGTCCAGAGTTGAGCTCCGGTGTATGTTCTTTTGTTGCACAACCTTAGTAATCTACAAAATCAAAAGCTTGAATCTTATTGGCAAAAGATTCACCAAATTTTTACTATATTTTATAAATCAGTGAAAGATTCGCCAAGTTTTTACAATTTTTTATAATTAAGTGAAATATTCGCCAATATTTTACAATATCTTATAATTTAGTGAAAGATTCGCCAAGATTTTACAACATTATATAATGAAATGAAAGATTCGCCAAAAAATTATATATACATATTATATTATTGATAAAATCGCCTTCAAGTTTTCCTATACATCCGGGAGATTTGCCCATTTTTTATACATATAAATTTTGGGGGGTTCTTAAAATCATCCCTGCTCCCATCTTTGGTTTTCACCCTAACTTACACCTCAACCTGTGAAATGGAGGACTTCCCCACTTTTGCCTCTTTGTCGGATAGCATCCCTATTAGTTTGTGTCTCGACGTTGAGTTGGCAACAGAACTTACCGAAGCCTTGATCCTTCTGGGCCTGGAGAACCCACTGGTGTTGGTTCCTGAGCTTAGGTGAGTTGGATTTGTTACCTTTATCACTCTAGTTGGTTGCCCCAATGTTTGGTCCTGATTGTGGATAATCCCCCTAGTTGCTTGAGTTGTGTTGGCTAAACCTTAAGCAAATTGTACTACCATCATTACATGCATATGGAAACTATTATCTTATCTTTTGTGCAAGCCCACGGAAACAAATTAAAAACTGTGCTTCTCAGCACAATGAAAGAGGGCTATGGAAATTGAAATGTTAAAGCATCCTGGATGAAAGCTGCAATTAGTTGTGCTTCTAAGCACATGCAAAATCCAAAGGGTCCTAAAGACCTAAAAAGCAATGGTTAGATGTATGCTAAATTCAAAGACTGTTGGTCATGATTAAATGTAATGATTAATACCTCACGGATCCTACGGGTTGGGATGTGAGATGGAGTAAGGGATAGATAATTCTAAGTGTCCCCTAGAACCTCAAGTTACGGTTAGTTGTGCACCTAGTTACGACGGTTCTAGAAAAGATCCTCACCGAGCTAGGTTTAGCTTGGATGTGAGTTGTAGACATTTGCCAAGGTTGAATAAGCACCTCTATAAACAACTTATTCCATTTGTGAGACACTGCCATTCCCTGTGTGTTTATTATCTAACATATGCTTAAGTGTGTATTCCTTTTCCCTTATCCAAAGTATCACAGTGATGATTCAGTCAAGTCATCCCTTTATCCTAGCCTTGCTTTCTTCACCCTCACCCTTTGCTAGAAAAATGTTCACATCTATGAAATGAGTATATTCTTGAAGTTCTATTTTGAGTGAATGATTATTTTAACTTATGTTTGATGTAATTATTGTTTAACCGTCGATGAAATGATGCTTCCAACTTTAAGTCTTGCCATTAGAATGATTAAAAGAGCATACCTTATCCATTTGCACTTGCATTTTTAGCCTGGGTCATATTTTGATCAATCTTGACTTGGTCAAACCTAGTTTGACCAAGTCAACCATTGGATCTGAGATGAGTTGGACCAGTGATGTTAAAGGTTGATGATTTATGGTCCTTTGATGCCCATTTGATGGTTCCATGCAGCAGACACAAGTTTCACTTGATGGTTTGATGGGGGCATACTGTCCAACAACTATGTATGGGGGCATAAACAACTTAAAAAACCACCTAGCTCGAGTTGTGTGCAAGGATGTTGTAGCTTGTGATGGATGCCCTGAAGAAGTCACAATGGAAATGCACATTTCTTTGGAAGGAATCAAAGAACAAAATGCCAAAAGATATAGGTTGAGGTTTGAAACAGCAGGGAGGGGTAGATCTCCAATTGGACCTCCAGGCAGTTGCTCATCAATTTTTGCACCAAGTCCATCTATCACATCTCCTTTGTCCCTTCCTCGTACTAACTCGGGATCTCGTCCAACCTTGGACAACTTTAATGAAAGGAAAAGGAAGGAGGCAGATATGGTAGTTAGGAGGTTCTGGTACCATGACAACCTCTAGTTCAACATTGCAAGGTCTCCTTTTTATCATCCCATGGTAGATGTTATTGCTAGCGCTAGCACTGGATACAAAGGCCCCTCTTATATTGCACTTAGGGGGGAAGATCTAGATGAGGAGTTGCAGTTTGTCAAGGCACAGTTCGAGAGTATTAAGAGCTCATGGTGGTTTACAGGTTGCACAATCTTGCCAGATGAGTGGATAGATCAGAGGACTAGAACAAACATAAATTTTCTTGTGGCTTGCCCTAAAGGAACAATGTCCCTGAAATCTGTTGATGCATCTTCACATGTGAAAGATGCAAATCTGATATTTACATTGTTAGCAAAGGTTGTGGAAGAAGTGGGGGCCAAACATGTTGTCCAAGTAATCACAGACAACGCTGTAAATTGTGTAGCAGCAGGTAAATTGCTTTGTGCAAAATACCCTACTATTTTTTGGACCCCTTGTGTTGCCCACTGTTTAGATTTGATTTTGGAGGACATCCGGAAGTTGGAGTGGGTGCAAGATGTGGTTCATGAGTGCAAAAAAATAACCAAGTACATTTATAACCATAATTGGGTGTTGAGCTTTATGAGAGAGTACACAGAAGGGTATGTAGCATGGGTACTCTTACCAGAGGGTAGGGTACGCGTACCTGTACTGGGTACTTGGGTACGCGTAAGGTACGTCTCCTATCGTACCCCATATTATCTCCACATACCCGAGATTCCATTATAAAAAAAGGGGTAAGTATAGGCTAAATGGTGCGGCGTAACCCGTGTTTGGGTACTCCAGGGTACGGCCGACTCAGCAAAATGCAAATCCATTGGGGATAATATAATGACCCCCAATCGAATCTAAACTAAATTTTTGCTAACTACGTATGGAGTCTAGTTTGAGACTTATGTCAAGCACTTTACAACACTGTTCAAATTCCACTGAATATTGTCCAAATCTGGTAGACCGATTTTGCATTGATTTACAAGGAATGTTTTTATGGTTTTTTGTTCAGCACTCCTGGAACGTAATTTAACTACCAAATGTGCACATAAAAATATTCATATGTATTGAATACATAATATTCATATGTATTTAATACTAATAAATACACTCACATCAACCCAGTAATACGTTTGCAACTTTTTATTTTCCTGTAACAGCAATACAAATAGGTGTTTAAAATCAGATTTCAAGTGTACCTTCAAATTACAATATTATTGTTTGTTACAACTACCTAGTATTGATTTATCAAATTTTATGTAACTTCCAGTCTTCCACTTGATATCTACTATGAGTCTATGACTTTTCGAATTTTCAATGTGAATGTTCCTTGTCCAATTAATCATTAATTTAGAATTATGAATCATGATTCATATTTTATGAAGAAATCTGAAATGTGCATGCATAATGTGACTATGACAAGTTTTATTTTTATAATATATATATATATATATATATATATATATATATATATATATATATAAAGAGCCATCCCCATCCCCGTAACCAAGTTTCTTGGCAACTTAGACAGAAGGTGAGCTCAGACGCCCTACTATCACACAGTTTGCAATAAACTTTCTCTCCCTCCAAAGCCTTCGTAATGAGTTCCAAGCATTGAGCCAGATGGTTAGTAGCAGGGAATGGATACATTATAAGGACAACACAAAACCAGATGCAATGACTATGATTTTGTCTGTCCGTAGAGAGTTTATGGGAGGAAGTCACTGAGATTTTCAGCATGACAAAACCACTTGTGAAAGTGTTGAGGATCATGGATGGTGACAAACCACCAATTGGGTATGTTTACGAGGGGATGGACAGGGCCAAAGAGGCCATCAAGGTCTTCTATAAAGGGGATGAATCTAATTATCTCCCTATATGGGATATTATTGATTCCGGGTGGGGCGGGTAGCTACATTCACCATTGCATGCAGCAGGAGCATATCTCAATCCAAGCATATTCTATAATGATGGGTCTAAAATTCAAAAAGATCTTGAGGTGACGACAGGTGTGATGATATGCATTGAGAGGATGTAACCCAATCAAGAGACTCAAGACCAAATCAATATGCAGCGAAATTTGTACAAGGAATCATCTGGTAAGTTTGGATTTAGCTCAACACAACTTCTCGAAGAGAAGAAAATTCCATGTAAGATTCAATTCATAAAACGTTAAATTTTATTTTGCTAGTTTTATTTTTCAAGTTTGACAATGTAAAACTAGTAATCTTTGTTTGTTTGTTTTTTATAACAACCCATTGGTGGTTAGATTATGGCACCAAGGAACCGCAACTACAGGAATTTTCCATCAGAATCATGAGTCAGCCTTGTAGCGCTTCAGGTTGTAAGCTCAATTGGTCAGTATTCAAGCAATCCACACCAAACAGAGAAACAGGTTGGAGCATGAGAGGTTGGAGAAGTTGGTCTACATATACTACAACCTTCGGATGCTCACAAAACAATTTCAGACAAAGGATTTGTATCCAAATTTATTGGATTAGATTGATCTAGTCTCTGATTGGGTAATGGAGGATGAGGCTCATGTTCATTTGGGTCGGCTTGATGAAGAGACCGAGGGTCCCTCTGGTGTACCATTTTCTGAAATGGAAATGTCGAACACACCTGCATCACAGTTGATTTTTCAGTCTAGTGATGTTGGCGCTAGCTCTAGTAGGGCCTATACTAGGCGTTCTACTACTCATAGTCATGCATGAGACTCGAGTTTGGACTTGGAGACACTATCTTTTTTTTGTTTTCTAGTTATGTTTTGAGTTATTATTTGAACTTGGTACTATTTTGGAATGTGATCAAGGAATCATCTTTGAGTTCACTATTTTGCATACAAATACAGAGTGTCAAATGATGTATTATCAATTTTTTTGAGATGATCTAATGAATTTCTGCATAGAATTGCTTTATGGATTAGAAATGTCATTATGTATGTTTTTTGTGCACAAAAGTTACCATATCTTTAATTTTTTCATATTTGTCGAGTCTTATCTGAGTCGCCAAGTCTACCGAGTCCCAAGCCAACCGAGTATTTGTCGAGTCCGAGTCTAACTACACTGCTCTAAACATACCTCCATAATAAGGCATTGCTTAAAAGAGGCAATAGAAAACACATCAATACAAAAACAACACAATAAATAACATGACAAACATACGATGTGACAAATATACAATGCCAAGCACTGTGAAAGGTACAAGCCAACGGAGTTGGCATCACCTAACAATGTTGATTTCCAAGAAATCTTACTAAAGAAGAGATGATGCAAGGTGTCCCAAACGGGGAATAGAAAACAAATTACCACAAAAACAACACAAAATATATAACATGACAAATATACAATGCCAAGCACTATGAAATGTATAGGACAAATGGAGTTCGCATCACCTAACAATGTTGATTTCCGAGAAATCTTACCAAAAAATTGTATCAACCATTTTATAATAATTTGGAATCTTCTTCCAAGTCTAGATGGCAAAGAGGGTTGGATACCTTAGTGGGAGGCTGCTATCACATGCTAAATGGATTTCTTCCTTGGCTACATTCATTAAGACAAATATTATGCATCTTAAGCACTGCAAGGATATTAAAAATGAACTTTGTTTATTCCTCATTTGCTCCATTCTCACCCATGTGACAAGGACAAACAAGCCTAAGATACCAAACTTTGTCACCAACTAAAAAGAGGTTTGTTGAGCCAAAGAGACAACTCAACTAAGGACCGAATTGCATTGGATTAAAACTGGTGACAAATCGATGTAGCAATGCATCAAAACCGTGGCCATTAAGGTACCTATGGAGAAAATTTTATAATTAGGGTTGTTCAATAAAGAAGAGGAATTGCTGAGGAATTTGTAAATCAATATAAAAATGATTCTCCAACTGCATGGGCCTATAGTGGAATGTAGAATGGCCATGCAAACATGTCTTAGACATAATTGCATGGTGCTTCTCGGATTGATGGTGTGTGAGGAGGCATTAACTGACTAATCAATTAACAACAAATCTGACGAAAATGATTGATGACATGTCACTCGGATTGATGACATGTCACTCAGATGCAACTTCTACAGGAGCAAGATGGGTATTTGTCCAGGCAACTTTCGGTATTTGTCCAGGCAACTTTCTCTAGGGTGTCTAACAAAGTCATCAAAAAGCAAACCTTAAGTGCTATTATCAACTAAGATTTCAATAAATCCATGTGGAAAATAGGTGACCCTAAGATGATTACAAACTAGACACCAATAACTCTACTTAATGTTTCTGGGAAGATTTTGGCCAAAACCCTTGCAATACACATAAAACTTAATGTTTCTAGCAATGTTTTGACCAAAACCCTTATAATCCACATAAAACATATTCTACCTAAGATAGTCCATCCTAAGTCAATAGAGGTCATTAGAGGATAATTAATTTGGACAATTTCTTAGAATAGATCCATGCCTTTGGTTTGGATGCAACTTTTATTACAATTGGCTTGAAGGAATCTCAAAATCAAGTTGAATGGCCATTTATTCTAGATATGTTAAAAGCCTTGGTCTTAAGGAGCTTTTTCCTTGGGGTTGTAGGCACTCTCTTTGTTGAAGCCCAATTTAAATTAGAGATGTGATTGTACAATGACTTGAAACTTTGGAAAGGCATGAATTAGTTTTGTACCCTTGGTATGTATACACTTTTTATCAACTTTGTGTTTTAGAAAACTTACAATGGTATTGAATGGCCATTTATTCTATCTATGTTAAAAGCCCTGAGCTTTGGGAACATTTCCCTCGAAGTTGCAGAAACTCTCTTCACTGAAACCTTGGCTTGTCTTTCTATCAAGAAATGTATATCAAAAGAGGTCTTTCAAATAGCCAAGTACATTTATAACCATGCTTGGGTGTTGATCCTTATGAGAGAGTACAAAGAAGGCTATGTAGCATGGGTACCCGTACTCGAGGGTAGGGTACACGTACACATACCGGGTACTTGGGTACGTCTCCTGCCGTACCCTTTCATACACCATATTAGCTCCACATACCCGAGACGCCATTATCAATGACTCCTCACAACCTTATTGGTTCACCTTTTTTATTGTTTATATCATATATCATGTACTCAATTTTATCATTGACTATTTGGAAAACATTTATGTGAATTGGTGCAAACACCATCGCTTTGAAGAGCGCTAATGTACAATATTAAAATTCAAAATATTATTGAGAATATTCCCCTTTTAATATTATAAGTGACAAAAGGACTTAGGGTATAAAGCTAACTATATGAGTCGAAAGAGTAAAACTAATATGAAGAACAGAGCCACCACAAATTTGAAGGTCCAAACAAATACCTAGTAGTAAAAAGTGTTTATTTAAAGAATAACTAAACATATTAATGATTTACAAAAGAAAGGAAAACAATAATGAGAAAATAACTCTGCAATGTTTTTAACCAACATTCATGAAAATTAGCATTGATATATTTCCTCAATTAAAAACAAATAGATGGTTCACCTACACAAAATTTGAACGATAAGTCAAAATGTAGAATTTTGGTTTGTCCTCGAGACAATTAATTCAAGAAGAATAAAATGTCCAATTGAGGACCAAATTATTCAAGACCCTTTAGCAAAATCTTCAAAATACTAACGAAACATACGACTTCAAATAACAAGTACAAGCTCTAACCCATTAAGTCAATTGTCTATAAAGGAAATTGTACATCAATCAAAAGCCTAAATCCATAAATGAAGCACTCACTCAGAAGACAATGAAATTGATAAGCAACAAATGCTCGGTGGAAATGCGCAAATGTTTGCACATGATTACCATAATAATTTTTTACACTCGACGAGAATATTGCATGAGTACGAGTAATTGATGTCATACATGTTTTATACTTGGGAATTGTACATACAATTCATGCATGGTTTATGACAAATCATATACATCGTTAACACGTGGTTATGATTAAAGCAGGATCAAAGAAGTCTGCATTAATAACAGAAACTCTTCCTAAGGGTGAAGGAAAAATCCCATGCCTAACTTGGCATGAGCCGCATCATTGCACTTGTTTAAGCAATCTCAAGCGTGGTTTGTCATTCTAAACTTTTCATTCTTACGACTGATAAGAGGGCTCAAGAGCGCTAAGGATTCATTCAATGTGCCCATTGGATGATGATCAAGGGTATGGAAGGACAAATGATCAAGTGTATGGAAGGACAAATGTGCCCATTGGGTGTAAACTTTCCAGGAAAACAGTTTAGTTCGTGAATTGATCAAACAAGTTTATTAAACCTTAATCATCCCACCCCACCCCAGCCAACCCCACCTCAAGTTTTGTCGAGAATCTTCAATGCTCAGAACAAGAAAATTAGCGTTGCTCATTACCAAGAATGAGAGAGTTGTTAAGGCTGATAACTGGTTAAAAGAGTACTACCAACCAAAAAAATGAAAAAACAAGTGCTATATTTTGTTTAACTTGAATTACATACACACATTCTTTACATTGAGAGTTCAAAGGTGGTTTCCAACTGAATTGGCATGAAAATGAGTTTCAACTGAGTTAAAATAGATTATTTGACTCACAATTGTTGTAAGCAAGAACCCAAGTTCCCATTACTCTTCTCTATTTCGTGCATTCACTTACAATTTCGAGTTCCCATCGGGCCTGGAATTTGACGACCTGTAGAACGTTTTTATCAATTTTAAACGTATTTGACAGGTTAATGTAAAAGGGACACGTCAACAGTGACGGCCATGAAAAAATTTGAAACATAGATTTGACGTTCACCTATTTACCTTTGTCGTCATAAAATTCAATACCTCTCTTAAACTATATAGCCTGTAACTATACCCGTTAGTAATTACCCAATCCTTCACTCTGTACTGTTCTCTTATGCTCTGTCTGCCGCCTAATTCCTACCGATTACTGCGACCTTAGTTCATCGTACGCCCCTGGGCCCATGTTTAGGAGCGCATTATAAGAAATTAGCTCCAGTTTAGGGTTTAGTTGCAACTTGCCATGTTGGATTTCGAGACCGGGGAAGGGACAAGACGAAGAGAGGAATTAAATTTAACGGGCGTGAATTCATGGTTGTTTCCGCTCGCGGTTTGGTGGTTTTATGATTCAAAATTCAAATGTATCCCGGTTGAAATTAAACTTAGGCGCCCCTCCCTGGATAGTCCATTAAGATATATCTGTATTCAAGCTAATTCCAATAAACTTAGTGGTCGCCCAACATCAGGAGCATGCGATTCGTGAAACAAGACTAGGCCGAAATCGCTTATGAACTTACTGGTTCAAACGCTTGCTTAGGGGTTGGTACATAGAAAACCACGACATCATAGACGCAGCATTGAGCAATATAAACCCCCAAGATGCCAAATATCCTTCAGCAGTATGTGGGTACTTCCGAGATCATGTAGAATTAAGGTGTGTGGTGTGCCGGTTGCGGTTTCTGACCAAGGAGTATATTGCACTGTGTGGCAGGATAACAAGACCATAAAATTTCGCCTGATGTACTCTTATTTTCATGCACTCTCTGGTTGTGACCTTGAGTGTATGTTGCATTTCCACGGCTTGTTTGAGGTATGTCTTTGAACTTGAAATGTGTGTGTGCCATTTTATTGTGTAGAATTTTTCAGTTCTAGTGATATTTGATGTTTTGAAGATAACATGCTGGATTTCTGACCAGATTTTGATGTTTGCGTTAGGTTTGATATTACAATTTCTACCCCTATACTTTTATAATCTTAAACAATTTCCCCGGTGTTTCCCCGGTGTTTGTTTAATATTTACTGCGGACTTTACCAAACCAGAAGAAATGCATTGACTTAGTAATTATGGAAGAGCTTTTGTTCTGCCGAAAAGGTTTTACCGATTTTCACTAATTTAGGAAATTTGGAAGTATCATATCAGAATTTGCGTTAAGTTTCATTTTAAATGGATACTCCTAAGCCCATCATGGAAAGGGCGAGCTTCCCATACTAAATTAATGAGGCAAATAATAGATCGAACTTCTCCTTATTGGATACTGTTGATGCCAAACATTCAAATGTAGAGAGGGCACCAATCTATAAGAGGACGGACTGGAATTCTTAATCGTAAGTGCGGGGTTTTTAATAATACAACAAATTTGACACTATGAACTTGGAAAAATGTGGGTTGGAATTCTTAATAGTAAGTGCGGGGCGTTTTTATAATACAACAAATTTGTCACTCTATGAACTTGAAAAACCGTGGGCTTAATGGAATTCACAGTAAGTGTGAAAAAAAAATTTAACACAACAAATTTGACACTATGAATTTGAAAATACGTAAAATGACAGGTAGTAAAAACATTTAACCGTCATAAAATTTCCAATTGACGGGAACTTAGAATTTGAAATTCCAGGCCTGGTTCCCATTACTCTTCTCTATTTCGTGCATTCACTTACAATTTCTCTGGACGATGCAAGGCCAAACTGGACGCCTGTTAAAGTCGTGTGGGAAACCGAGCAGCTTCCTCCGTTGGACCGCCCATTTCGTCTGTTATCTATTGGCAGTCGAATCAATCTCTATATTTCTGGCCCGGCCCAGCTCAACCCAGCCGAGCCTGGGAGCCCATTTGAGGGGCCAAGCTGAGTAGCGCCGCCCACAGCAGCCCGGGATCCCAGCAAACTAGAAGCAGCTTGTGCAGTGGGTGAACGGAAAATGTGAATGGCTTCTTTGAATGGATTATGTAGATGCATTTGTGCTGCTAGTGTGGCAAATGTGAATGGAACAGCTTTTCCTTTCATTGTCCTTGCTCTTGCCATATGTACTCGAAATAACGTCAATCCCCACACCCCGGCGAGTGAAGCGATCCAGGAACAGAGTCCCGGGAATAGTCGAAGGTCGAGTGGAATCCCATCGTGCCAGTAAACGAAGTGATTTACTGCTTCACTCACTGGCCTTCCTTCCCTTTGGTTAGTCTGTAGGTAAAGAGAAACCAACCAACTGGTCTTCCTCGTCCTTCTTCTAGTCTGTAAGTGAAAAGCAACTAACCAACTAACGAAGCAGTAGCAGAAAATGGAGATTGTGTGCGAGACACGCGAGAGCTGGTAATAATAAGTACTTCATCGTCGTGCTACTACCTCGTTTACGGACTCAATAGCCGCGTGGCAGTTGACATGCGCGTGAGTTGAAGTGTATCATCGGCCGCGTTGCTCGGGCAGGGCGGGCAGGGAAGGGAGGGTTTGTCGGTCCTCTTGATGAAAAGAATTGATTATGTACTAACTTCTTCCCTACCACTAGGAGTTACTTAGGCTTAGATGTTAGGAGTAGTCCCACTTCTTCATTAGTCTTTATTGTGGCCATCAACAAGGGAATTTTGATTTTTCCTAGGATTACCCCCTAGAGCCCTATTAGTGTAGGACACTCACTTGAGTAAATTATTCAACATTCACTCAGTGTTGACATTTTCACCCTATTAGTGTAGGACACTCACTTGAGTAAATTATTCGACATTCACTCAGTGTTGACATTTGCACTTTTGCACTACTAATTTAGATGATGATGGAGGTTTCTTCCCTCCTTACCCAGAGGTTGTTGCACTTCATTCATAGGATTATGTCTCTTTGCTAGCACTTCTTCACCTTCTAGGGTTCACCTTTTTGGTATAACCCACTTGTATGCGCTATATCATTTCATGTTAATTTGCACTCTTTTTTGTCACCTTGCAGGCGTGCTTCTTATAACCCCATTTTTTGTCTATAAATAATTGTTGTATTTTCATGTCCCCTTGATCCATTCGGTCTTTCAAGCAATTTAGTATAAATGCCATTTCATTTTAGTACAACAAGATGAACAATTGTTCTTTGATAACGTTTGGGTGCACTTTGGCTTACCATCTTCAGTCACCTCCAACCATGACAATTGGTGATATGGTTCATGTATATTGATCTTGGTGTGTGGTTCGTGTATTCCCTGGTGGTGCTTTTGTGTAGGTGCATCGGTATAGGCCAAGAAAACACATCCGACTTCATCGGAGTAAGCAGGAGTACACCCAAATTAACCCCCCGGGTTAAGAAGCAGCTTAAGTCACAGGAAAAGCAAAGGTGGCTTGGACAGAAGAAGCAAGGGTAGAGGCACCTCGACTAACATTCTTTCATGTTCCAACTCCTTAGCCAACTAATGCAGTTCACGGTCCAGATTGATATTTGGTTAAAGGTCCATATTAAGTAGTATTCGATCCAGCTGATGTTGTTGATTCAAATATCGATGATGCATTTATAAAACAAAGCTCCATTTTTGGACTGACTGACCAGTCGATTGACCTTTCACTCACTACCACTATATTTTCCAATTGGCTTTACACTGTCTAGGTCGGGTTCCATGCTATGATATTTATTTAGTTAATCAACAACGTGTGAAATAGCTTACATAATGGCATTTGTTGACTTCGCTTACCACCACCATAAGTGTAGCGATGAAGACACATAAACCACCACTAGCAATTGTTAGAGCAACTAAGGTAGTAGATCCTAATATAGCAGTAGTTAGCAGATCCTATATAGCACCAACAGTTAATATATCACCACCAGCAGTAGCACAATAACATGGCCTACAACAACCACTACCTACATATATCCTACAAAGCCAGTAGCTACGGTTCCATATCGAGATCCATATTCATATGTTTCAGATCTAGAGCCATATATATAGAACAAGATCCAATTCATGAGTGAGGTAAATACCCGAATGGTTTCAGATGTTCCCGATGCTCCTGATCGAGATGAAGATGTTTGTGATGTTAGTGATAGGGGTTAAGATTACGAAGTTAGGGATGCAGATCCAAATGTTCGGTAGGAAGAGACTGATCTGCTCTCCTAAATGGTAAGAGTTCACCTGATGTTCTTGATCCAGAGTCAATCCTTTCTATTAAATCAACAGTAGTGCCAGCATCATAACCAACTGTAGCATAGGTAGAGGCAAAGTTTGCTAAAGCATAGATAGCAACAGAAGCAAGGGTTTATTTTAGAGATCATGATCAAGATCTAGTAACAGATCCATACGCAGATAAAGATCCAAAGCGAGTAGTTCCAGGACCAGCAACAAAGCAAACAACACCAAAAGAAAAGTACAAAGAGACAAAGGTATCTGGAACAAAGCAAGCAACAGATCCAGCACAAGTAATCTAAAGGTTTCATATATCATTGTACCCAGGCAACAAAACTTCAAATAAAAATTCCAAACAACCATCGATTCATACACCTACAACAATACTAAGCAAAGACATTTAAACTCTTGTAATATCTTCTACATCCATCAACCTTCACATGCCGATAAGAAATGACTAAAGGGAATAAGCGAATCAATTATTGACAACTCTATTAATCAAGGCTGATTTAATGAAAGAAGCAATATTTAATAAGGAGTGAGTGCTATCCTATCTAATCGTTAGATTAAAACTAAGCCTTTCAAAATACATTTTTATAAGTAGGAGGACATTAAGCAACAAGCAAGGAACATCGCAATCATTAATTAAAAAACTCAATGAAGCAATGAGACCAAAGAGTAGGTAACGCCATAATGAATTACATACACAAATAAAGATGGTCATAGCTATCAACATAAGCAGGTAAGCAATCAAAGTAAATCATGAAATGACGTTAAGACCATAGTATATCATCCATCAATCATTCAACCAAGTAAACCATCCTTCATGCATTTCAAGTGATAGATTCGACCCTACAAACCAATAAAATAACTTTAAATCATCCCTGAGCGTTGATCGCATAAAAACATATTCTACCTAAGATAGTCCATCCTAAGTCAATAGAGGTCATTAGAGGATAATTAATTTGGACAATTTCTTAGAATAGATCCATGCCTTTGGCTCGGATGCAACTTTTATTAAAATTAGCTTGAAGGAATCTCAAAATCAGGTTGAATGGCCATTTATTTTAGATATGTTAAAAGCCTTGGTCTTAAGGAGCTTTTTCCTTGGGGTTGTAGGCACTCTCTTTGTTGAAGCCCAATTTAAATTAGAGATGTGATTGGACAATGACTTGAAACTTTGGAAATGCATGAATTAGGTTTGTACCCTTGGTATGTATACACTTTTTATCAACGTTATGTTTTAGAAAACTTACAATTGTATTGAATGGCCATTTATTCTATCTATGTTAAAAGCCCTGAGTTTTGGGAACATTTCCCTCGAAGTTGTAGAAACTCTCTTCATTGAAACCTTGGCTTGTCTTTATATCAAGAAATGTATATCAAAATAGGTCTTTCAAATAGCCAAGTACATTTATAACCATGCTTGGGTGTTGATCCTTATGAGAGAGTACACAGAAGGCTATGTAGCATGGGTACCCGTACCCGAGGGTAGGGTAGGGTACACGTACGCGTACCGGGTACTTGGGTACATCTCCTGTCGTACCCTTTCATACACCATATTAGCTCCACATACCCTAGATTCCATTATCAATGACTCCTCACAACCTTAGTGGTTCACCTTTTTTATTGTTTATATCATATTTCATGTACTCAATTTTATCATTGACTATTTGGAAAACATTTATGTGAATTGGTGCAAACACCATCGCTTTGAAGAGTAGCTAATGTACAATATTAAAATTCAAAATATTATTGAGAATATTCCCCTTTTAATATTATAAGTGACAAAAGGGCTTAGGGTATAAATCTAACTAAATGAGTCGAAAGAGTAAAACTAATATGAAGAACAAAGCCACCACAAATTTGAAGGTCGAAACAAATACCTAGTAGTAAAAAGTGTTTATTTAAGGAATAGCTAAACAAATTAATGATTTACAAAAGAAAGGAAAACAATAATGAGAAAATAACCTTGCAATGTTTTTAACCAACATTCATGAAAATTAGCATTGATATATTTCCTCAATTAAAAACATATAGATGGTTCACCTACACAAAATTTGAACGATAAGTCAAAATGTGGAATTTTGGTTTGTCCTCGAGACAATTAATTAAAAAAGAATAAAATGTCCAATTGAGGACCAAATTATTCAAGACCCTTTAGCAAAATCTTCAAAATACTAACGAAATATATGACTTAAAATAACAAGTACAAGCTCTAACCCATTAAGTCAATTGTCTATAAAGGAAATTGTACATCAATCAAAGGCCTAAATCCATAAATGAAGCACTCACTCGGAAGACAACAAAATTGATAAGCTACAAATGCTTGGTGGAAATGCACAAATGTTTGCACATGATTACCATAATACATTTTTACACTCGATGAGAATATATCATGAGTACGAGTCATTGATGTCATACATGTTTTATACTTGGGAATTGTACATACAATTCATGCATGGTTTATGACAAATCATATACATCGTTAACTCGTGGTTATGATTAAAGCGGGATCAAAGAAGTCTGCATTAATAACAGGAAACTCTTCCTAAGGGTGAAGGAAAAATCCCATGCCTAACTTGGCATGAGACGCATCATTGTACTTGTTTAAGCAATCTCAAGCGTGGTTTGGCATACTAAACTTTTCATTCTTACGATTGATAAGAGGGCCCAAGAGCGCTAAGGATTCATTCAATGTGCCCATTGGATGATGATCAAGTGTATGGAAGGACAAATGAACCATAGAAAGTTATGGAATGGTGGGGAGCATAAGTAGTGATAACCATAAGAGTAGGGCTACTGTGGGGCGGAAAAGTCAGAATCCATCATCTTACAGGTCAAAGGCCATAGGTCTAACTTGGGATGCATTGTGTGCTAACTCTGTTGTAAGGGTTTATTTTGTAGTCGTATGTTCTTTTGAGTGTCAAAGGTGAGCCTCCTAACATACGTTAACCATTAAACATTAACCATTAACAATTATTTGACTCATAACTATTGTAAACAAGGACCTGAGTTCCCATTAACTTTAATTGAGTAGTGAAATTTGTGTATTCTGAACAAGGACTTCACCCTGAATGTAATCATATCATTGCAATTTGATTTTCAGTAATAAATAGAAAGCCATTATTGGTGGCACCATCTGTGTTGTGTGAATGTTGAGTGTGTGGGTGTCCATTTGTGCTTTTGTTGCATGCTTTGATCGACAGACCCACTTCCTCGAGTGGATTCTGCCACCATCATATATGTTAATGTTTCTCTCTCTTAGTTTAACTCATGGTCTAAATGGGGTAGATTGGAATGATATTTATGATGTATGGAATTAAATGAAAACTAGAAAGATTCTTCCTTTGCGAAAATAAATTGATGTTTCAATGATTTAAGCGCAATACTTCTGAAGAATATCAAATGAATCGAAGAAAAAATATGTTTTCTTATTTTTTTGTTGGAATGTGCTCATTTATCTAACATAATCATAATTTTGAGGACTTTACTAATTTCAGAGAAAATTTTGTTTTTTTCTTTGGTTTCATTGAAAATTTACCATTTTTCATGAATGGAGTGTTCAATTTTTTCAGATTGTAAAAATTTGGAAGGGCAACATTTGTTTTTTCGCATTTTATTTAAGGGTTTAGTTAATTTACACTTGTTAGTTGAAGTGCAATTATTTATATCGCTCTTTATCTTTTAAAGGCTAGAGGAATATGTGCCAATCAGATTGAAATTAAGACCCACCCTTAAAATTTGATCATTAATTCTAAAGTTGTAGAGTTCAACTTTATAACATATTTACGAGGCATGTTTAATACATAATTAATTATATAATATTACATTTTATATATAAAAAAATATATTAATATAATACAAGTTAAATAGGTTTGTTTATGACCGTGTGTATTTTAACTGAAAATATTAATAGATAATAGATAAGTTAGAGATTATATCATAGACTACATAAGTTAGAGTTTTGGTGTCCACCGCCGGATATATAGTAATCCATCGATGGTCAAATTGCATTGACTATTTTTAGCTAACGAAATTATATCTATGTTCCTAAAGTTAAAATTTATAATTCAAAAAATAATATCTTTTTAACTATTCTTTAAGACTATTTATCTACTTACAATTGCTAAATGTGTGACATGACCAAGATATGACAACCTTTCATGTTATTGTAGGCGGCGTTGTTATGAGAAAATCAACTTAAAAAAATAGCCATTTTCTGACCTGATAAGGGTGTTAGATATGGGCCGAATTTTTGTGATTGCGAGCCACACTCCAGCCCTTCCATGCCCCGGTCGTCCACAACACACTTCAATTTTAAGGCGCAACCAAATAGTTTATCAACTTCCACAAGACCATTCAAAAGTAATGGTGGGTCATTCTATGACTGCTTCTGTATACAGGGGAGTGACAAGACGATGAAATAATAACTATTACTACCAGCCCTACTATGTCTCGTACACATTCTTGATTTTCTTCTTATGTTCCGTTGTATTTGTTGGTTGGTTTCTTTTTAGATTCATATTAAAAGAACGAAGGAAGACAAAGATCAATAGCTATAGTAGATCACCCATACTCCTTTTTTGATCTATATCGTATGTTTAGTATGTTAACCTCTGTGAGATAACTGATATTTTGACCATAATTTAATTAGGTGGTTAGCCAGATGGATTTTTCTATTTGTTACCTTTAAATAATAATATTCCGACGTATGTCCCCTGTGCATGCTCGCGTGTCTTGATTACAAACGTTTTATGAGGCATGGACTTTAACTCTCGTCTCTTCTTCCCCTCCGTTCATTCAATCAATTGGTGCTTCTAGAATTTTCCCTTTGAAGGTGATCTCAAGTTCGATTCTGCGCACATTCTAGTCCATATTCGAAAATATTTGTGGTAAGGTTTCTCAATCGTTCGGTTTACAGTGCAGTCAAGTCATGTCTTTGTTGTAGTTTATTTGTATATAATTGATGGGTTATAATAGTGATCCTCCACGTTATTCTGTTGTGGTTTATCATCTAGTTACTTGTTACACATGTTTCCCGAGGGTTATTCCTTCCACGTGGGTTAATATGTGTATTTGTGAGAAGGAATGGTATCTTCCTGCGATCTAGGAAGGGGACCCTTCTACATCTATACCAAATTGTAAAATATAAACACCTATCAATGCAACTATTCAATTGAAACATTCAGTATTTGGGAATACAGAGAATTTGTTGATATCCTTGAATTGCCACCTACCATCTCTACATCATTGTTCGCCATGTATATACAACAAAGTATGGGAGGAAGCTATGGCTCATACTGCAAAGATTGAAAGACTCGTCCCTCCATGACAGTGCAACTGGAAATGTATGCATTTGGCCATGTTTAGTAGGCCATGAATGCTTGAAATATATTTCCCATTATCCTACACCATGCAAGCCATTAAAGAGTAAGAAAAGGACATGCAATTGATTTTGAAGCAAATAGAGCCTCGACAATAAAAGCATACAACCTGTGACAGATTCCATTCCAATTGCAAACCTCATCCACGGAGTCTAATTTTAAGCTTTAAAGTATTACTATCACCTAGTTCCGAATTGAAGCCACACACCTCTAAATATTGCTCTCATGCCATTCAAAATCAAGGCAGGCTTGAACTTTCCTAGGTAGAAATCGACGATTAAACATAGATTTACTGAAGAAATATTATAATAGCTAATTAGAGATATGATAAATTACATAGATTTTTAGGAGTTACAAATTTGGTTTATAATAGCTACTAAAGAAACATTTATTACTACTTTGCATAGATTTGGTAGGATGATTGCTATAGATTTATCAATAAATCATAATAAATTTTAATGGTGCAATAGCCTTTTTGGTTTTGTGTTTTCACATATATAATGGAAATATAGAATGTTGTTGTTAGGTCAACAATTTAACGAATCGATAATACTACCTGGCCCTTTACATTTGTTACCCATGAACGCACCCCAGCTTAACACTCAGTTACGGTAACAACCTTTTACTAATTATATTACCCATCTACTTACATACTAATAACTCAACCTTTTTTTAAACCTCATACATTTACCCTCAGCCTTGGGAACTTTAACTCAACTATACTTAAATCCCTATGAACGAAACTCGACGAATACCACCTTACCTATGGACACCTTTCCGATCTACAACCCTCTGACAACCACTGTTCTCCATACGCCTCTTGAGGCTTTATATAGTGGATAGATCCCATATAGACCACCAGAGGACCCAGTAATGTAATATTTCTTTGAGCATATATGATGGCTGCTTTAAGAAGTACGTTTCATCCTTACTTTCTGTGTCTGCTTTAAGGAAAGTCCTATCATACTGATTCCTTTATGTTGCTTTCTGGCCGCATTATGCCCTCCGAGGAGACCTGCACGCGGGTCTACCCCCTCTTTCCTGCACTTCAGGATTCTAAGTAAGCATGACACATCCAGGCTTGAAGTGCTACCGAACGAGTAGTTGTTTGGAGGACAAATAAAAGATTTATTCTTACCGAACCTAAGCTTAAGCGGATGTGAAGTTGACGAAGTTAAGATGCCAAAGTAACTAGTGTGAGGTGGCTTGTGCGTTGCTTTTTTTGTTTTTGGATATGCACGTATATAATGCAATCATTGGGAATAGACTTTGAAAGCCTATACGCCAGACCTACGCCTTGGGTGGGACTCTTGGAAACCTATGCTGACTTGGAAACTCTCATCTTTGGTTGGACCTTAAACTCATCCATACCCACTTGGTACACCTCCTCGGGAACTCGCACTTTGCCTTTGGACTATCCTTTGGAAATCGGACTTTGGTTGGAATATTCCTAGGAACCTATCATCTGACCTCACCCTTAGGACCTGAAACTCAGCATTTGAAAAAGCCTCCCTCAGCCTTTCGTTGTATTCTGATTCTATTGATATGGTATTGGGATATATGGGCATCCTATTTTCCAGAAGAAACGATGATAGAGCCATCTTATATTATTAAGGAGAGTTGGTGGCACTAGATACATAACCGGGTTCATAGTAACTAGGAGGTAACTAGAAGTGAAGATTGGATACCTTTCTGGAACCTGTAAAACTGGACATGGATATCTTGAGGGCCACTCATTGCTCGGATCATATTGTTAGTTTGTCCATTGCCTTTTTAGTAGTGCATCTGAACTCAAGGTTTTTTCCTTCTTTTTTTATCCAGCCCGGTTCATGTTCTCAGCACAACTATAGTAGTTATGAACCCCGTGAGCAATAGAGTTGTACCGTTCAATTATCTCATTCTTAGTGGATCCTGAGGGGACCCTTTTATCATAATAGTTGGGTTCGGGGCCTTATCCTCATTCTCTCTCTAAGGCGATCAATCAGAGCGACTTGTCGGGTATCTCCGTCATAGTCGGTGGACACCTTTAATCCAAGGATTATAATACTAGTAGTGCTATCATAACCCATGTTTAGCCCCAACTGCTCTCCTAGGAATGAAGATATCTCCCCACCGTGTCAACAAAAATATCCATCGGAGGCAAAGAAATTGAAATAAATATATATTGTAGACCATTGGTCCCTCCAAACTAAGGGTTTTATAGCCTTCTAGGGATTATAAATGCTTTCAATAACAAAATAACTTTTGATTTGAACCATTACAGGGTAGTTACTAAGGATGAAATTTAATCCCTTTGCAAGTAATTTTTTTTTATCTATAGGGTTTCATTGAGATATACAATTTATAAGTAGAACCTTTCGGGGCTTCTTTCTTTCTTTCCGAAGCTCGAATCACTAATTTGTCATAGATACTTTGGGTCTATGTAATGTCCCTTATTAGGAATTTTATTAAAATGGCAATTTTCCACTTTTTTTCCCTAGTTCGACCTTTGACTAGTTTTGATCTCTAGGTCCCAAATTTGCCCCAAATGATCCCAAATCTTCTGAGAAGGTATATGAATGATATTAGAACATAAATATTTGTTTCAGGGATGCCTTTGGACCTTTAAAATACTTCTACAAATCCTCTTTCAATTCTGGTCAATGTAGGTAACTTTACTAGTGATTTCCCTTTGACCAGTATTGGTCTCTAGGTCTCAAATTGACTCGAAATGCCTTCAAATATTCAAGGAAGTTGTATTAATGATATTAGGAATTGAATATGATGTTCAGGGATGATATATGGCCACCAAAAGACCTCTTAAAACTCTCTTAATATTCTGGACCAAGTATGCAATTTTACTAGTAATTTGGGGTTCAAATCCCCTGAGGTAAGTACTGAAAATGGCTTCCCAAATGCCTCCAAACCCACTCAAATTTATGAACAGAGGTATGTAATGTGTTAAGTATGTTATTAAGGTCTCATATGCACCATTAATGGTTTATTACAACTGTTCTCACCCTCTCCCATTCAACTGCAAAAATCCCCAATTCGACCCTTGGGGAAATGGCACTATTTCTTCTCCCAATGCAATTAAACTAAGTAAAAATGCTTCAAATGCTCAAGTACAGTACATGAAACTTGTATAAGACATCCATGGAAGTATATTTATCACAAATATATCAGAGAATTATCCATTCATTCGAAATCATCATCAATACATTGGCTCACAACAAGGTAGTGGGGAAATGGCATTGTTCTTCCATTAAAAATGAGATTTATACATTTCTACTTGGAATTTCGACCTGAAACTTTTTGGAGATGAAGAAAAGAGTATTTAATTCATATTACAAAAGAAATGGGGCATTAGAATCTCCCCCAAAGATTACAATATCTCACCAAAAACGCCCTCCCTCAAGGATCAAGAATATGCCATCAAAACTGGAAATGGTTGAAGGAGCGAGCTGAAATAGAAGAAACCATGAGCTGCCCTGTAGCTTACACCTGCAAATAAAGAATCCATTAAAGCTCCAAATGAAAGGTCTGAATGGCCTTTCCAATTGCCAACTTGGATGGGAATCTTTCACCCTCGAAATCGGCTAAGGCAAGAAACTAGTCATCCACTAGCTCTCCCTCTTCACAAATGCAATTCCAAATTCTACAAATGATCAAAAACTGGTTTAATTCTTTGTTATTGACATTTATAAACTTCTAATGTCCTCCATGGGTCGAATTCCTTCCAAGAGACTCATGCCAACTCAATTTGGGAAGAGATTCCAAAGAACGCCACTTGTACAACAATTCCTAGTCTCCCACTTCCACCAAATCACATGTGGAAGCATCTTAGCTGCCCTAACACCCTTGAGCGCCCTCTTGGAGTCTATTTTTAGCCCTGACATGTCATATATGTCATATGTCAGCCTTTAGGTCTGATTTGTGTCATAGGTGTCATAGCATCTTCATCATTGTTGTCATAGAGCTAGGGAATCTAGCCCAAGTGTCTCACTAGCTCCAAATTGCCTCTTCCTCTTCCATGGAAGTTACTCTTCCTCTATATTTCGACCTTGGATGAGTCATGCAATGAATAATACCTTTTGGACTCCCCCAAGTATGTTACCATTCACCTTGAATTCGAATTGGTGAGAGAATGATGCCAAATGTAGTGGGGAAATCTAGCCATATGTGGGTCCCACTTCCTCCATGTGTCTTCATCATGAAATGCCACTTTGATTTTCACTTGTATATATTTATTTATCTCCTTTATTAAATATTTATTCCATTCTAATGTTCAAACATCATTTATTATCCCCATTATTCCAAATCCCAAAGCTTCCACCCCAAACCTAGGAAACTAGTAATTTTCCTCCTTGGCAATTATTTGACCTTTAGCATCAATTTGACAAACTCTAATGAATAGAGCCAATGTGATTAGGCCATTGTGACCCAATACCAAATTTGGGACATGAAAGTCTGCATGTGAATGTTTTGCATCCCCGTACCTCCACAGTTTATTGGAGTTAAATATAAATTATAGTTAAGCTTGTGAGAGCCTTTGTTGCTAGAGTTGTTGGTCCACTGAAAACTCTGCAGGGCCTTCTCTAGATTTTCATAAGCCTTCATGGAAGGGACCCACCATGAGGAGGAATAAATAGGGTGAAAACCAAGATTGTACTTCAAATTTGGAATTGACTCATGAAGTCTAGGAGTTTGGTCATCCATTTTTCTATTTGTTTGTAAACCCTCTACACTACTACCTCTCAAAGCTCTTTAGGAAACCTTGGAAGGTAAAGGGAATTCCAATAAAAAATATGTAACGTACTCGATTCCTTCATTCGTACCTTGAAGAAATGGAGCACTTCCATCTCAAATACTCACATGCAATGCTTTGTAAACTATTGTGGATATTCTACTGGAACAATTTGTAACAATAGATCATATAATATTCTACAATCTTTTCTCATATAGTGTTTTTATTGTAGATTGTAGATTGAATGTTACTATTTTAATGTCTAAAAACACCAAGATCACTAAAATTGAAATGAAAGAAGTTAAGCAAATAGCACACCATTTACACAATGAACACAAAATGTAGTTTGGTAAAACCCAATATGAGAAAAGCCTCACTAGAAGGTGAGGCCTATTCTCTTGCTTTTTAATTCTCAGTTATGAATGCAAGTACAAATAAAGTGCACTCACTATGGAGTTGCTATGGAAATTGTGGCCTTAATCATTGCGATAGGATCTTTTACTTCCTCTGTCATGCTTCACTATCCCACTCCTAGATCTTTGTTCTACTATAGAACAATAAATAATACAATAATAATGGAGCTCCTTCCTTTTCTAACGGCCTAGTATTAAACATAGTGTAGGGTTAGGGTAAGGGTTTATACATGCCTCAACCCCCAATTGGTGTTAAGGTTTTGGACCCTCTTTAATCTTCTTGAAGGTTTGACAAAAAAAAGTTGTTTAATGCATCAAATGGGATTTGGAAGGTTTTGGACCCCAAATAACCAAAGCGGTACTTACCCATAAAATGGGCCATGGCTTCAATTTTTCCACCTATGTACCAAGATACATTACAAAATAGATAATGATCCATTTTTAATTATGCCAATACTTTTATTTGTATATTTTACAGATCTTTATTCAATCTCTTAACATCACAAAGAAAAATGTAAAAAACACAAATTGCACAAGCATCACTGTTTAGTTCAAGATCATAATTTCTTCATCTTGCTAGATGACAATTACTGATAAATTACTAGTGATAGATCCTTCTTATAACTCGATCCTATTGACTCAATTATTTAGCATAAAAGGAATAAAAATAAGGCAATTGACCCAATAGAATAAACATATTCACCAACAAAGGGCATAAGAGTAAAATCCAGATTCATAGCGATCCACCAGTAGTAGAGTCCCTGGTAAAATATTAAGTAGCCAATCCATATCATCCATTTTCTTAAGATCCTGATCCCATGCCAGTTGATATATCACTAGTGTATGTGCAAGTTGGAATCCTAGCATACGCCCCCACAATGATGATTGCTACCACTTGCCCCCATGACGAGAGGAGACGTTCAAATACATCTGTGTTACCAACGAACAAACAAACGGATGATTCACTGCCCACCGCCAACCTGCCCAGTACGCTTAAGGCATCCGCCCAAGTCCATGTCACCAAAGCACAACACGTATTCACCAGATTCAACAACACGCCCGCATTCCCCATCCGCATTCTACCATTCCCGTATTCTCCATAATTCCCCAGCTCACTTACCCTGACGGAACAATTGTACGGATATTGCGAGGGAAATAATACATTCCAATACTCCTATAGATGCACATGGAGGGTGACACAAGGCATGTTAATGACACGATATGATCACACAATGAACTCAGAGAGATGAGGTTACACTTTGAGGTTAGCTTACACAATGAGTGAGGTTTGTGACCCCCCTCATAGAGGTCAACGGAGGCGGTTTTAAACCTCCCTCCTAGACCCCTTCATAGAGACCTACGGGGGCGGTTTTGAACCCCCTTCATAGAGACCTACGAGGGCGATTGCGAACCCCCCTCATACAAACCTACAGAGGCGGTTTGGAACCCCCATCGTGGAGGACTATAGGGGCGGGTGTGAACCCCCCTCGTAGAGGCCTCTAGGGGCCGGTGTGAACCCCCCTCGTATAGTCCTATAGGGGTGGTTTGTAACCCCCCTTGTAGAGTCCTATAGGGGCATTTTAGAACCCCCCTCGTAGAGGCTTATAGGGGCGGTTTTGAACCCCCCTCGTAGAGGCCTAGAGAGGCAGTTTGAAACCCCCCTCGTAGAGGCCTATAAGGGCGATTTGGAACCCCCCTCGTAGATTCCTACAGGGGCGGTTTGTAACCCCCCTCGTAGATTCCTATAGGGGTGGTTTGGAACCCCCCTCGTAGATCCCTATGGGGGCGGTTTGGAACTCCCCTCGTAGATTCCTACAAAGGATGTTTGAAACCCCCCATGTAGAGACCTACAGGGGGGTTCTGAACCCCCCTCATCGTAAGCTATGGGGGAAGTTAACAACCCCCCTCATCGTAAGCTATGGGGGAAGTTAACAACCCCCCTCATCGTAAGCTATGGGGGAAGTTAACAACCCCCCTCATCGTAAGCTATGGGGGAAGTTAACAACCCCCCTCATAACCACCTACAAGATCAATTTAAAACGCCCCTCACAGACACCTATAGTGGCTGTTAAGAACCCCCCTCATAGCAAGCTACGGGGGCAGTTTAAAACCCCCCTCATAGTTTTCTACAAGGTTGATTTAGAACCCCCCTCATAGCCACCTACAATATCAGTTTAGAACCCCCCCTATAGCTACCTCTATAGCCATAATAAATCATAATAAAGTATATTTTATTAAAAATACCAATAGTGCAATATCAATAGGGTACGGAGGAATCGAACCACCAACCTCCTGCTTGTAAGGCAGACGCTCTACCATTGAGCTAACACCCTTTAAGAGTTAGGGAGATGAGCAACATTAACACCCATATTGCATTATTTTTAAGTCTAAGAAAATACAATAAGAATGTTCATGGGATGATTGTAATAGGATATACACATGTACCCAAATATCTACAGATTATCATGCAAAAGCAACCTGCTCTTTGCAATCCTCACAAGGCATAAGAACTATAATTCCAAACTTTTTGATTGCTTACTAAAACAACAAAAATGCTGAAAAAAATTGCATACAATTTGCAGACACAAATTTCAATCATGTGATATGCATTTCATAACATAGTGCAGTTATTCTTGTTGTAGACATGACATATTGATGCAGTTGAGGAGCTCAATAGTTTGTGCATGGAAGGCCAATATTCAAGACGAATAATCTTCCTTGTTTGTCTCTTCAAGGACAAAAGCTTACTTTCCATTGGAAGTTTATATTTTATCAAATATATCTATAATGACATTAGGAAGACTCCTAAAAATAAACCTGAGACAAATAGGGACATCACAGATTGACATATCTAGTGCAAGATATTTCATTGATAGAACAAGTCAAGGAAATCCTGGGAGGTGTAGAGCTGGAAGTGCATTGTTTCTTTCACATTCCATTGGTTTCTCTTTCAAAGTTGGGGTATGGTAAGGGTTATGAAAATTAAGCAGAAATGAAGGCCTTGGCAGCTCTGTTCAGAATTGCAGTGAAGAAAGGATTAGCCTTTGGGTATATGGAGATTCAAAGTTGATCATTGAATGGGTATATATCTATCTTCAATCAGTTCTTGATGAGATAAAGCTTCCAATTGGAAGTTTTAAATTCATTTCCTTCACTCCTGTATATAGGGAACACAACAAGCGGGCTAACAGTCTCTCAAAGCATGGTTTAGAAGCTTCTGAAAAATACATGGTTCTAGTAGGACACAGGGAGGATCAGATGGTTCGACAATGGATGATAGTTGTTTATGACTGACAGGCTAAATGGTTTCTGTGTACATGTCTTGTTTCACTTGTGAAATGTAACCATTTGTCTCCTTGAAATATAAAGTTGAGATTATTTCCTTGGAGAAAAAGGTAGCATTCTAATTCTTACATAAAGTTTCCAGGAAACCCATGAATGAATGTCTCATGTGATTTTTACCAGTCCTAAAGTATCAATCTATATTCTCTATTCACAATAATGTCAAGCAACCAAATAATCAAATATAAAGAATGCATAGGTTGTGTTGTAGAATACAAGTGACTTCAGTTCAAAGACTCACCAGAAGCCAGTTGCTATATACACTCATCAGTCTTGATAATTAGCCAATTATTTGGGGTAACTTTGGAAGCCATTAAAAATTCAACAACCTCTAACAAGCAATCAATACCCTATATGATGCAAACATTTCACCATCTCCCACTTAACTGAGAGCCAATGATTCAAGCAAGCACAAATGGTACAACTGATGAAAGGGCACAGTGGGGCAAAAATCTAATTTTTGTGTACTGTACTAAGAGATGACTAGTATAACAAGGAATTTCAATAACAATCCAATCAAGGGAGTTTTCATGAATCATAATCAGTGGTTGATGCTATCTAATCATCAGTTCCAAGACATCAGGAACAAGAAAAAAAGTGTCAAAAAATAGTACACAAACTGTAACCATGAAAACTGGCTTGAAGCATATATTTGACCTGAAAAATAAGTATTTCTTGTGAGAGGATGTACAATCTGAAGAATACAAGACAAGCAGAACACCAGAAAATCTAGCCTTTAATGGCCTTAATCTATTCTAGTATCTCTTATAAACTTCTGATACACAAACTCATAAAAGCTGGGGCAGATCAAATAAGAAACCCAAACCTATCAAGAACAAGAGAATATATATAACTTCAGACCTTTAGTGATGTAATGTTCTAACCTAGATGGGGTATCCTTCTATGTATCCAATGGAATGATATTATGATCTACAATAGTATTTGTAATGGCCAACGCACCAATCAGTATGAGCCTATGTTGGTAGTATTTTTTGAGTCTAGGATGATGATAACCTGTCTTCAGTGCTAGAAATATGACTTGATGGTCATCGGTAAGGTATTGTGCTATACGGATAAGTACAAACTGTAATGTAATTATCTTTTTGAAGTAATACATCATGTTTTTTTGTGTGGGGAAAAAACACTTTCATTTATAATAAATGGTCACTTACATCATAGTTGATATCTAAATGAACATTCAAATTTCCAAATCCACCACTATTATATGTTATGGGGCTTGCTTATTTTTAATCATTCAGCCACTACACTTCATATTCTTTTATTCGTTAGTCACTAGTAAACTGTTTATAAACTATCTATATTCTTAATACTTTATTTCACAGTTATTTAATCTTACATTATTTCTTAAGAACATTCTCCTAGATCTAAATGAAGTGGATGATCATTGCACAAATGAAGGTGGCTTCCATGTGGCAAGCGATGTTTGAATTTTTTTTTTAAAGACCATGGTACATCTTGAGTTCATTATGGAGGATGAACTCAAGAGAAGTTGATGATTACTCCAAGCAAGAATCAGGTCCAAAGATCGTGGCACTGTAATAGGGGGAGTAAGGCATTTTTTCAAGAAACACTTGTTGTGATCCAAGAGATGCAATAATGAAGTAATGTATAATTCTTTAAGAAGTTCAAATACAAGGGAGTTCTCAACAGGTATAAATTCTTCTCATGTCAAGACTATTTTGAGTCAAATTTTTAGTAAGTGCCATTCATCTTTCAATAACAACATGATGATCGAAGTAGCATATTGAGGATACCTTCTCTAGAAGATAAATTTGGAAAAGTTTCAAAGTCTGCCAGACTCAATCTCTCTTCACTTGGGATACCTATATGTATACTCTAGTCAAGTCTTCTATAAAGATAGTGAAAGATTGATATCCAAACTCATGATTCTCTGCCTGAAGTTTGGAGAGAGTACAAAAGGTAAGAAAATGCCTGCCGGACTGAAAATACATGCACGCAGTTTCTTGGAAAGAAAAAATACACGCAATTATTGTTGAAATTCCCGCCAGGGTTAAAAGGATGCACGCACAGCCCTCAACATGTCTGCATTCAGAGGTGAAGATGCCCGCCAGGCATAGATTAATTGCCCATAAGATGGTCTAAATAATTGAAAATGCCTGCAAGTGCCAACAAGTATTGAAGAAATGCATGCTGTATTGAAATTTCTTGTCCAACAAAATGCATAAAGCATTGATAATGTCTGAAAGGCTACAAATAATGCCAAGGTGCTTTCTGGGTATAAATATGCTGGCAGATTCAGTGAAATGCCCACAGGGACCTTAAAAATGCCTGCAAGACTTGGAACAAATGTCCGCAGGCATAGTAAGATTGCACATGGGTTAAAATATGCACGCAGGAATAGCCTGCCAGGCATACAAGAAATGCCTGCACACAAACTGAGATGCCCGCAATCAATGGAGAATTGCACAAATAATGTGCCCTAGAAAACCAAGTAAATGTCCGCAGTCTTTGGGAAATTGCACTTAGGTCGAGTTAAATTGATTAGAGAAGTGAATAATGTCCACAATTGTGTAAAATATGCCCGCGGTGAGTTGTAATATGCCCGCTGGAACCATTGAAAATGCCCGCAGGCAGTGAAGAAATGCCAGCAGACATCATAAAATGCCTGTAGTGCTTTACAAAATGCTTGCCTATCTGCATTATTTGTAGAAATGACTGAAGTTGTGAGATTTACACTTTCATGCAAATACAGAGAAGTTGCAGAGCAAGTGCTTCTTGACATTCTAATGCATTTGATATGTGTCGTTCGTCTATAAACAGAGCTTGAGATTTGTTGCAAAGAAGAGGGTAAAGTAAGTCAATAAAGTACCCTCTTTCTTGTTGCAAAGAAGAGGGTAATGTAGGAGTCCAAATTCCTTGTAAAACAACCCCAAAAGAAGGAGAGGGTAAAGTAAGTCGGTTGCAAAATTTGTAACAGTAAAAATCAATTTAAAATCTCAATGAGAAGTCGACTCAACAAATAAAAAAATTAAATTAAATTAAAAATGATTATTCTTGCATGTCGGCTCAGTAAAAATCCATGATAAAACCAGTATAAATATACTTGACAACTCATTAATAATTGTGAAGAAATTCGGTGGTGTCTCTGAGGAATTTCGGACTACTCACTGAGGAGAGTTTCGGGTATTGTAGCAGCTATAGTAGACAGGAAATTTTTTAAAAGGTTTATTTTTTTTAGCTCTGATTTTTGGGAATTCGTGGAGGACACTCAGAGCTCCGATTTCGGTGTTTTGAGGAGAGTTTCAATGGCTGCAGCAACAACTACAAATGAGCAGAAGTTTTACTTTTAGTTTTATCCTTTTAAGAATTCAGACTTGTCTAGGGCATCACTGAGGCAGCCGTTTGGTGTCTTTATGGAGGAGTGAAATTATGACAATGACAGTGACTAAGGCAATTCGGTGGCAGCCACAAAAAAGGATGTAACAATCAGATCATTGAAGGATAGCTACAAAAACAAATCTCTTGAAGTATTCTCATATTTTCGGGCTACTATGTTACAAAAGAATAGGATCAAAATCACATGAGCAAAGTTGGTTTGACTGAGTCTACAGGGAAAAAGTATGGTGAGCTGAACCTTGATGTGTATGAACAGTATGAACAAAACCTAAATGACTTGCAGGTGAGCATAGCTAATGAGGATGAGCAAGTAATGATGAAAGCCCAGATACAGTTATGTATACAGTGGTAATGGTGTATTTATATGATGATATCTCAGTGATATACATGCACAATGACCTTGGTATGAGCAACAAGAACTGTGACATACATGACCACCTTGACCAGCAGAGTGATAAGCAGTGTTGGCAACAAAAGGAATTCCCCAAATCAAACCCTGTGCTACATCTACATTGATATTTAGTACTCCTGACCCTACGTATTAGGAGTTTTGGACCCATACTGTGATTGTTAAGGCCCTTTATTGGAATCAATAATGACACATGGTTTTCAAGGAATTGAATATGCAAATCAAACCTTGTGCTGCATTCCTTCTAATTACTCAGCCCTTTCCCTACAATGCTATGTTATGTAAGGAACTTGAAAGTAGACGCATCATGTTTTACCATTATTACTAGGGAAAAAGGTAAAACAACTGGCATTTGGTAGATCTCTTTGAAATAAATCAATAATACATGCATAACTAGGACCTAGTTGAATGAAGTTCATTGTCAAGCTGATTGATCAGAACATCTTTCTCTTGGTTTTGTGCCTTCAGCTTCCGACATTCTGAGACTTCCTCTAATGGGGGAGATCGAGTAAAATAAATCCATAACCTACAGGTTGACAGATCAATCATCAAAATCTGATAGAGGTATCAAAGAACATAAAAAAAGAACTTAAGGAGAAAATAGCAATGTTGCGGAATGAGTTGCTATGGTACCTATCGGTGGGTAAGGAAGCATTTATGGTAAGTGGAAGGAAGGCAGCACTTAGGTCAAAGGAGTGCGCTATGTATGCCCAAATAAATGTAGCGCTCACCATGATTTCATCTTCGTGCTACCCTATATGCCTTAAGTTTATTAGTAGATAAATAGGAGAAAGCAGCGGGAAAGAAAGGAGCAGAGCCATAAGCACTAGCAAGGGTGGTGGTTTATGTAGCTTCGGTAAGCAGATTGTAGCTCTGCCACCATAATCAAGCCTTTAGTCTCTGTTCTCTTATGCACAGTTATGTCATTCTCTAGATTTCTGGAATGCAACCCAGTTCTACTTGTCTCAAAACATTTTATATGTTACTCAAAATAACTTGGCTCAACGATTCTCAAGAACACAAGACTTGGTCCTTCAAGACATGGTCTGCAAGCAGTCCTCAACAATGTGGTCTTGATCCCTCCCTTTGGAAGCCAACATGTTACTATTACAATAAACACCAAATAATATCCTCTGGATGATGAAAAATTCACAGATCCTTGGACATAATAATTTTGTTAATTTGGGAGAAGTTTCAGTACCAAGATGAAGTACCAATGGCACAATCCTTTTCTTCTATAACCTTTTCAACATTTTTAGTCTCTTCTTTTTCCCTGTTTTGTGAAATCTTGACTTCCTTGAATATATGCAATTTCTTCATGAATGTGAGTGCCTGATTGTTCCATTTGACTGTCACTCTTTCTTTTCCAAACTTTGTTGGATTCCTTCTTGGACTTGTGTGAGACATTTTCTCTTGTCAATGGAAATTTTGGACTTGAAAACACCCACATCAAGCAAAGTAGGAACAATTTTATCATATATTGGCAAGACTGAGTATATTTTCTTGACTATCCTGCCAGCCTGCACATTAACATATATAAAAATGAACAAATTATTATTCAAATTCAATGCCAAATGTGATAGCTCATTATGCACTGACTTGAACTATAAATTACCAATTCTCACAAGCCAAAAATAAAAATGCACCAAACCAACATAGGCTCTCTGAATGATAAAATGCTTTCACTCTTGTGCTCCGTGAACACTCTACTCTAGTGCTTCATGATAATGTGCGCCTCAACGCTCTACTCTAGTGCTCCATGAACTCTCTACAACTAATTCTCTATCTTTTAGGATTATCTGGCTATGGAATCACTAACCCAATTCAAATGACAACAATCCTTATCATCCATTCATTGGCTCACTACCCAACTTTCCTAAACTCTTCATCTTACCCCTACATCTCTCCATGTCCAATCTAAGTTTTCAGCATCTACTGGGATTCTTCATATTCATTTTTGTCACTTCAATTTTAGCTGGAACATTCAGATTTTTTCCCATAGTTTAAAACTTTGAATCCACTGTGACCTTTCATCTTTCTTGGCATGCTCTCAGTCATGCACTCACCATTCCATGCTCCCCTAGTGCATATATGGACTTAGCTATTTCAAATATACCCCTGCATCACATATCTGATCATAAATATCAGTATAGAGATGCTTGACAACACAAATCCATGCTCACAGGAAGAATACTTTTAATTGTTGCTGGAAAGGATCCCCATGCAACATGCGGGAAGGAATGCACAAAATGGAGTAAGTTGTGAATGATGAAACAAACTAAATGGTAAAGTACAAAGGCAAAAATTGAGAAATTTTAGTGTGGAGGGAGATGATGAAAGGTGCCCATGTGTACAATTAATGTCACTGTAATGGAGATGTGAGGGTGCCATGTCTCCATAATGAATATGGAGATGTAGCATATCCTCATGAGGTAGATTGATATCACCAATGTGTGGACCTTTTAATTGAAGGATTGAATTGATAATAGCAAATTTAATACATTGGAAAACATGTAGGGTTACGATAATGTGGATAAGTTTATGAAAACACCTTGCCATAGGCAGTGATAAAAAATGAAAGGATAGTTCTAATTTCTACATTTCTTGTTCACTTTTTAAGTACACTATGTTCATTAAAGGAAGACAAGCTCCATAGAAGCAACCCTTCTATCAACAGACAAATCAACAATTTGAATTGGTTCATAGGACAAATGCATAGTCTTTTAGGATGTTTATTGTTTAGCCATTGAATTCCCCAAAGTTGGCTTTATCCTTCAACATATAAAGTTGTCTTTATTCTTCAGTTGATGATTCAGATTCTTAAAAATGTGTTTTGTTGCAACAATCTAAGTCTATGATGGTTTTTTTTGCAGGACCCACTAGATAAAGGGAAGATAATTTGTGATGCTAAACTTCAAAAGCTTTTGTCCTGTGAGAATTTTGTTGACTTTGAAATGACAATGTTGTTAGCTCCTCATTTTTTAAAAGGATAACACTACAAATGCTATAGCTACTTGGAACTGTTTAAATCAATTATGTGACAAATTCATGAAGATCAAGACATCCAAAAGATTTGTTTGGGATGTTGTACTATAACATTTCCTTTTGAGACATTAAACTATTCTAGCACTATGCAATCATGATCCGTGGTTGAGAGATTTGGAGAGCATTCAAATCAATATGCATGGATTATGGGTTCCTTTCTTGTGATGCTTGTCTAACTATGTTCTTTTTCTGGACAGTTATTAACCATTTGAATACTTTTGTTTTTCTAGGAGTTGTTTGACTGCATGTTTCCTATTCTTTTATGTTGTGATTACCAAATGCTTGGGTTTATCTCCTATGTTATAATTTATTCCAATGTTCTTGTGATTTTCATGCATAATGAAAAAAATTGAGATGGAATATTTTTCGAAGAAAATGCATCTTCTATTACACTGAATATACAAGAAGATCACATCAAAGCGTATATGCCTTTGGTTGATGTGATCTAGAATCCTATATGCCTTTGGTTGATTGGAATAATGCACAAACAAATTTTTTCCACCTGGCTTCTAGTTTACTCATATTGTCTTTTCTTCCAGAATTAACGAATAAAAAATATAGCCAAATATTGTAAAGTGGCTTACCTTGGTCTCCTACAGGACCATGCCTCCTCAGGTGTGACTTATTTCACTTCTCTGGTGGGACTCCTATTCAGAAAATAAACTGCTCTATGCACTGCTTCTGCCCAATATTTGTATGGAAGTGAGTTTCCTTGCAACATACTCTTCGCCATCTCTACTAATGGCTTGCTACTTATTTCAACATCTTTGTTTGCTTCTAGGTTCATGCTTGTTGTCTATCCAAAGAACTTCCACGGGATTTATTTTTTACTGCAGCCCTATACATCTTGAATACATCAAATGCATTTATTTGCTTTTGTCTTCATGTCTCTGCCAATACCACAACGTGTAAGGAAACTTTCATAAAAATATATGGATGCCAACCCAGGTAAACTCTAAGAGGGATACGCTCACTAAACTTGACCAGATACAGTCTCTCATAAACAGACATACCAAACAGTGTATTTAGAATTGTTTGAGTCATGCTGGATTCTAATTCGGCTAAGTCAGAAAATAATACCACGATGAGGTTGAAGAGATTGGCCTCTTTAACTGAGAGTGAAGCTCCCACTGCAATGATCTCACTCACTGCTGCAATCGCTTCTTTATTGATCTTATTTTTATTTCAAGGCTGTGAAACCCTATCACTGGCGCCGAGGGTATTCTTACTATTTTCTCCTCAGGGAATCTGGGCTTCTTGTGGAACTATGCAAGTATTTAACCATCCAACATTTTTTTAGCCTCAAAGAGCTCATGCTTTCCAAAATAAAACTCGCACGCAAATCTATCAAAAGATGTTGTGGACTTTCGATAGGCCCATCTCGGCCATAGTTGTTCTCGCACTAAATCATCGTTGCAATTAAAGATTGAGTGAATGAATTGTCTATCTTGCCAACCGATTGAATGACATACCCGGCAAGTGCAGATATAAGAATTGGGTGGTGGTAGTTTTTTATCATTATCAAATAGTCCAAAAATCAAAGCATAATTATATTCGGATGGAAGAAGTGGTTGAATGATAAATAGGTCAAGTGCTCAAGGCTTAGAAATCAAACAAGTATGGTGGTATGAAAAAGATCGAATGTTGAGTCTACAGAATGCTTCTCACTCTGAATCCGCAAATGAATCAAGCTATTGGAGGGATAGATAGAGATACTGTGCTACGGGCCTGAACTCTTTCAATGCTTTCTTCCCAATCATTTCCTCTGCATCGACGGTGAGCTACTAAGTGATCCCACCGGTCTGCAAGGTTCAATATTTCCTGCAAGGTCGTTCCTCCTTGCCTTATATTCCATTCAATCGAAGTAACCAAAGAGGTATATGCATCGAGAAATTGTGAGAATGGGTTTTACATGGATTTACCAGTTGCTAAAGACTCACACAAGAAGTTCTAGGTTCAAATCCCCTTTTACCAATCCTCTAGTTCTTTGAGCCCTGCTTTTCCTTTCCCCTCCAGCAAAGCCTAAAGCATAAGTCATTATTGTATTGAAAGGTATATCAATTTGATAGTCCAATATTTTAAACTAGATTGAAAGAAAAATACTAATATTTTAAACTAGATTGAAAGAAAGATACTTAAAAACATTTTTGTGATTAATTTTCTTAGATTTGCCAAATTCTACTGGTGAATATTTGTGCATCAATCCCTTTTAGAAGTGGATTTGTATACTTTGGCTACTCTTTGAAATGGTGCACCTTTCATTTGGGCCTTAAACTATTGAAACCTATATTTTAAGGTTGCCATGGTTAAGGTGTAAGAATGAAAATAAGGTTATCGTTGTGAAATGTTGGCGTAACTTTGAAACTCTATGATGAGTATTGGCATGGGTTATATGGGTCACCAAATTTAGAAACCATTCTTGATACCACCTTGATACCACCAAGCCTTCTCGGATCGGTTCTACAAGAAAAGTGTTTTTCATATCGGTGGTGCAGGGGACAAATTGATCACTCACTGAGAAGTGAAAACCTGTTACTATTGAGTCCCGAAGACATATGCAGCAAAAGAAGTAAAATACATGAAGAGTCCAAGGAATAAAATTTATCCCTGGCTGCTGTCTCTACTCTGCATGCCCTCGGCCTCCCTCTGTGTTTACTTCACTTCCCCTTCTCAAAACGACGATTCCCCTCAGGCTTTATGTCGACCAAAACTCCCTTCCACCAAACCGTTGTAAAAGCTCCAGACTAGCGGGACGGAGACTCTACTGACCGACATGACGGAGTTCATTTCATCTCTGCGGGAAAAATTGGTAGAGGTAGGAAAAATTGAAGGGCTAGTTCATTTCATCTCTGCCCTTTCAACTAATTTTTTGTTTTTATGTTTTGTTTAGTTTTTTATGCTAAACAATAAATCTTCAACTATCAAGTTTTATTAAAAAATATTTTCAATTAAAATATATATATATATATATTTTTATTAAGGAATTTAATTTCCAAATAAAAATAACAAGTGTCAACATTATGCATTTGAAATATATTAAGTAATAAATTTATGAAAGAAACAAAACATGGAGCCTAGAATCATTTCTGAAATTAATGTGAGGCCACATGTAATGCAACATACAAAATATTGTAAGGTTAACATGTTACGCCAATGGTGTAATTGAAATTGTGACATTCTAGTTTTCAATTAAAAGATGTATTTTTATTAAGGAGGTTAATTTTCGATTAAAAGATAACAATAGACTCATTTACTCATGTTTTTCGTTGATCATGCACTCTGAAAATCAAGGGTGGAACAAAACAAACTACTATAAGTGGCACACAAAACTCCATAGTAAATGTGTTGACATTAAGCATTTGGCGTACATTAAGTGATAAACTTAGGAAACAAACAAAAGGTGGAACATAGAATCCTTTCCAGAGGTTAGTGTCAGGCCACATGTAATGCAACATACAAAAATTCTCAAGGTTAACATGCTGCATCAATGGTGTAATTGAAATTGTGACATTTTGTTCCAAAGGACTTGAGTTAAAAGGCCAGATAAATATAATATGCCATTTGTACAAGCGATTCATTAAAAAACACATTGCAATTGACATTGTACTATGATGTTCTCTCCTTCCTTTGTCAAAAAAAGAATAATAAGGTCGGTTTTCAAAGGTATGGTTTGTTTTGGATTCCTCAACTATTATTCTACCCGAACTTGCATATACCAAGCTGCAACGAATCCTTCACGAAAGTGGAGTTTTCTATGTATTATCCATGATGCACTTTGAAGAGAATTTGATAAAATAATTTTCTTTTGTTTTACTTCATTCATGAAGGAGAGAATTTAGTTTCCTAATATAGGTAATTTGTTTTATTTTAAGTTCATAAAAATAGAACAATGTAAACATTTGAATATATAAAATTCTTCTAGTAACACTATTTTTTGGACACAAGTTCTCTTCATATAGAGACAACGACGTGATACATTTTTCAATTCCCAACCAATTCTTGGTTCTTGCTTTCATTTGGCCATTCATTTTCCCTTGTCTATAAATGGATAATAATTCAAGCTTGTTTAGAAGCTTTTTTTCCCATGAGTAATATCAAATAAATCTTTTTCAAAAAATGTGAATAGATACTTGAAAAGATTTTAGGAACAAGACCTATAAATTGTAACTTGGAAGTATTGGAAGTGTACAAGGTGGGATTGGGAGCCTCCCATAACAAAACCTTGTTTCCATGCCTTTGTCAGTCACGAGTCTACACCCATGCCTTTTTCATTCACAAGTGTTAAATTAGAATTGAATGCAAGTGGAGGAGGAGGATGTGGAAGAAGTGGACATGGAGTTATTATCCTCGCATTATAATACAACATTTATAATTTCCCTTTCAAGTTAGCAACTGGTGAATCTACACTAGCACACGATAAATGGAAATGGGAGGATAGAAATGTTGAAGGATTGTCAAGTTCCCATAAGAAATGATCATGAATAGACACAAATCCCACAAAGTTGACAAAATCTAAGTTGGGACAAGGCGAGAAACTTGTCAATGATAACTTGAAGGAGAAAAGGGAGCAATTAATTAACCCGAGACAAACAACTTCACTTAAGGAGACATTTCTTCAAAAGCCTAGGCCTTCTAAATGGAAATTCTCTTGTGGAACATAAGGGGCAATAATGCACCTAATAAACAAATCATTTTGAAAAACAAAATAAGAGTATAAAAACTACACTTGGTGTTTATTCAATAAACAAAATGAAAAATGTATAACATGTATAAATTCACCAAAATGATATGGGGAGGATGCGATTGCTCGACTAGAGGATTGATAGGATTTTCAAGAGTTATGGCAATGATGTAGGATCCTATAAACATGGATTTAGAAAACCAATTACTTACCACCTATTGATAGATGACTAGTGATTTATACTTTAGACTCAAGGATAAAGGGCCATATAACTAATGTATATGGGTTCATTGATCTCTGACAAATTCTAGATTAATGTTTGGAAATCTTAAGTACGATTAAGGTCCTCCCCAATTAGGAACATTGAATCATTAGAGAATACGGCCTAGCCACAACAAAGTCCCTCTTTGAAAAGAAAGTATGAGTGTAAAGGTTGGATGCGGCAAGCTAGATTCTTCGGGACCTTTTAGAGCATTGATAATTTGTGGATGTATTTCCAAAGAATGCCATCTTCACTTGGAACAATTGGTGTGGAGGGTTGATTGTAATTTGCTCATCACGTGGCTTATAGAATGTCTCAATGAGACACCATTTTGTGGACTATAATGCTTATGAAATATTCCCATAATGGTAGGATGGACAAAGCTCAACAATGTTTAATAACATGCTTGAGAATAATGTTGTCTCGTGGAATGTTGTGATTTGGGATTGCATATAAAATGGGAAAATCAAGGAGGCTCACAAATTGTTTAAAAGAATGCTACAATGGAGGTATGCATTGTTTCAAGCATGGAGAGATGTTCTTACATTGGTCTTGTTGTTTCTTTATGTGGACCTAATAGATACTTGGAGTGGATTTGGCATACCAGTTACAATTACCAACAAAAATTGCCAAATGGTGAGGGCATTCCATCATGGTACCTTTTAAGATTATCATCATAGTTTGTACATTGACCTTCATTTGTCGAAGACATGACTAGTGAGGAATTTGAGGGAGTAACGGAATGTAATATGTGTTTAATGTGTCAAGGAAAAGGGACAAATACAAGGCAAAAACTGGCCATTTACAAGGTGGGAGGACACATTAATTAAACTCAAAACCTCACACATCCAAATATGCCATGTAAGTAAGGATAATTCTTCTGCATCAATCTTACCTTAGGCCATTTTGTCTCTAGGTATCATGTGACATTAATAGGTCTATGTCCACCATACAATCCCTATAAAGGGAATCTTTATCATGTAAGTGGAATATAGTGTTCATTTCAAGTTTGGCACACTAAGGATGGATCTCATGGCCTAGTCCATGTTCTAGGGTAAACATATAAATTCCTAGGCCATAACATTTTTCTCAAGGGATCAGGGCCCATAAATGGGGCCCTAGTCCACAACGTCATCTCTATGAGGGAAATATTTGGCTTACAAGCAAGAAATGGCCATTTCAAGCTCTATGCGACCGAGAATGGTTATCATTGATTGGGCCATATTATTGAGTCAAAACATAACGTCTAAGGGTGAGGGGCTCAGGTTCATGTGTGATGCCCTAGACCACCTGAAAGGCCCCATATACTACATAGGTAATATTTAGCCAATAAGTAAGATATGTTGGCCATTTTGAGGTTTGGCACACCAAGTATGGATTTCAGTCCCTAGGCCATGGACCAAGGTTCTAGGGTACAAGGCCACATGAATTACCTTAGGGATCATGGCCCATGAATGGAGTCCTAGATTACAACACAAGGCCTACATGGGGAATCTTAGCCTATATGCGAGATATGCTCACCATTTTGAAGAAGGGCACACCAGGGATGATTTTCAAGGCCCATGTTATGATATAAGGTTAAATAAGGGTCTTATGTCATAACATTTTTCTCTAAGCTCATGGTCCATTTTCAAGCCCTCAAACCGCCACACATACCCTCCATAGGGAATCATTAGCCTACAAATGAGATATGATAGACATTTTCCTCTTTCTAACACTAGACATGGTTCTCAATGCATATGTCATGGTTCAATGCTAAAATCCTAAGGGATACACTATAACATTCATATATGGGGCTTATGATCTATTTTTTCGGTCATAAACCACTACATAGACCTTACAAATGGAATCTTCATCATGCCAACAAGATATGGTCCTATAATGGGGATGTAACTTCTTGGTGTCCAAGCCAAGGTTGATATAAAATACAAGTTATTGGCCCATAAAATTTGTCTTTGGATCTCATGGTCCATACATGGGACCTTGGACCACCACACAAGTCCTACAAAGGAAATATTTGGCATATGAGTGAGATGTGGTGTTTATTTCAAGGTTTATCATACCATGGGTGGTCTTCAGGAATCATAATTTTTTTTAGGGTTGAAATTCAAGATCTTGAGCCATAAAACGTTTTTTTAGAGCTCATGGGCCATGTGTGGGCCAGCAACAACCACATAGGAAATTAGTAGGAAATCTCAACCCATGAGTGCATTATGGTGGTCATGATTTTGAGGTTTTCCACTTGACAGGTTAGTTTTAGTGCCTAATACATGGTATGGTGCCAAGATATAGGTTGTTAGGCCATAACATTTGTCCTTGAGCCTCATGGGCCATGTGTGGGGCCTCAAGCCACCATACTTTGGCATGTGAGAGTGATATGGTGATCATTAATTGAAATATTTGGGATGCTCAGTGTGGTTCTCATTGCCCATTCAGAAAAGTACATTTCCTTTGTATGGCATGTGTGGTCGTTTGGGGTGCTACACATGACCCATGAGACCTAGAGGAAACTATATGAACTTAGGCCCTAGAAGTTAATCTCAAACCATGGCTTGGTTGTAAAAAATTAATCATGGTGTTATACATCCCAAAATTGCCACCATATCCCACTCATAAGACAAAAATTCCCTTTATAAGGCCTATGTGATGGACTCGGGCCTTGCACAAAGTTATGTGTCATTTATGAGTAATTAGGGGTTAATTAGTGATACTTTAGGGATAATTTGTGGTCAATTATGGGTAATCAAGGGCCATTTAGGGGTAATTTTTGGGTAATGAGTTGTGGTAATTAGGGGTTCATAAGGGGTCAATTATGGGATAATTAGGGGTCAATTATGGGTTAACTAGGGGAAATTAATGGTACCTATGGATCAATTATAGGTAATTAAGTAGGGGCCATTTAAGCCTAAGGGCTTAGCTAAACTAGTGGTTGTCCATGATTTTGGGCATTTAGTTAGGTTCATGGCGACATGTGCCCATTTTGAATCCTTGTGTGTGAAGCACACTAGTCTACATCGATGGGTTTACTAGGGAACATGCCATCTATGAATGTTTGGAAAGATCCATTGGGTTTCTCCATGAGGTTTTCCTTGGAAAATGTAGGGATCATTTAGAGGTTATCAAGGGTTAATTACTAGTAAGCATGGATTATTTAGGGGTAATTACTAGTTAATAAGGGGTGAACTATGGGGTAATTATGGGATAATTAGGGGTCAGTTATGGGTTAACTAGGGGAAATTAATGGTACCTATGGATCAATTATAGGTAATTAAGTAGGGGGCATTTAAGCCTAAGGGCTTAGCTAAACTAGTGGTTGTCCATGATTTTGGGCATTTAGTTAGGTTCATGGCGACATGTGCCCATTTTGAATCCTTGTGTGTGAAGCACACTAGTCTACATCGATGGGTTTACTAGGGAACATGCCATCTATGAATGTTTGGAAAGATCCATTGGGTTTCTCCATGAGGTTTTCCTTGGAAAATGTAGGGATCATTTAGAGGTTATCAAGGGTTAATTACTAGTAAGCATGGATTATTTAGGGGTAATTACTAGTTAATAAGGGGTGAACTATGGGGTAATTATGAGTTAATTAGTGGTAATTAGGGGTCAATTATGGGTCAACTAGGGGAAATTAATGGTACCTATGGGTCAATTATGGGTAAGTAGGGGCCATTTAATCTCAAGGGATTAGCTAAACTAGTTGTTGTCCATTATGTTGGGCATTTAGTTAGGTTCATGGTGGCATGTTCCCATTTCGAATCATTATGTGTGAGGCATAGTAGTCTACATCGATGGATTACTAGGGAATATGCCATCTATGAATGTTTGGAAAAATCCAATAGGTTTCTCCACGAGGTTTTCCTTGGAAAAAAATAGGGGTCATTTAGAGGTTATCAAGGGTTAATTACTGGTAAGCATGGATTATTTAGGGGTAATTAGTGATCAAGTAGGGATCATTTGGTGCAATGAGTGATAATTGGGGGTAATTAGCGGTCAATTATGAGGTTAATTAGGGGTCAATTATACAATAATTAGTGGTAAATTTTATTAGTCTTTGAGAGGATGGATATTGAGAACATACCTGAAAAATATATTTAGGGGTGGTCCTTCTAACCCCCCCCCCCCAAAGTCATGAGAATTGATTTTTTGGCAGTAGTCTTTAAAAACCACCTCCAAAAGTAAAATTCTCTGATTTTTATTTCAAAAAACGTCCTTGAAACATATATTTAGGAGTAGCCTTTCTAATCCCCCCCTAAACGTCATGAGAATTTAAAAATTGTAGGCGGGTTTTTACAAACTATCGCCAAAAGTTCAATTCTCAAGACTTTTAGAGGGATAATTTTTTAAAATCCGCCTGACAAATTCCAGATGACAAAAGCTATGACTGCAAAACTGGATTTCCACTGAATGGGAACAAGTTTCCGGATACTGGCCGCGGTTCAGTTTACTGGCCGCGGTTCAGTTGTGGGTTCCTCCAAGATGTTATCCCTCAAGGAGCTTTTGTCTACAGTTAAACTTGATGTTGTGTTTCTTCAAGAGACTATGCTGGATCATGTTAGAACGAAAGATTTTTTTCTAAAAGTTTGTCCGACATGGAACTGTGTTGCGACAAATTCAGTTGGACTTTCAGGGGGGTTACAATTTGGCAACATGGAGTTTGATAATAAAGCCAAAAAATAAGGGAGGTTGGGGAATACTAGATCTCAGTCTCTTTAACAAGGCCCTAGCTTCCAAATCACTGTGGATCAGGGCACTTTTTCATGATGGTATTTGGAGTGTCACTATGAAAAGGAAATATTTGAAAGGAGTTGATGTTGTATCATGGCTGAGGAAGAAACACTTTGCTTTCCCAATAGCCTCCATTATCTGAAAAAATCTATTGACTACACTACCTGTGGTTAAGCGGTGGATTGCTTGGAGGTTGGTACAGGTATGAGAGTTATTTTAGGCTTGGATCCTTTTTTGGGTGGAGGATTTGGCTTTATACTATCATAAGAATTGGTACCACACCTACACAGTCGGGGCCTTTATTATCTTGCATATATACATAAGACAAATATCTCCAACTTGACAGGTTCTAGTATTTAGCTCTCTGCATAAGATCTCGGACTCACAGGAACTATAGCCAGTGAATGGAACACGTACATACAGGGAATTTACCAAAATGGGATCACTCTGTCTACATAACCAGATAGGTTGGCTTGGACTTGGAACAAAATAGAAGGGATTGTGACAGTAAAAGAGGCCTATAATGCCTTTATATATCTTTATGAGGATGATGATTTGAAGTGGTGGTATACAGTGATATGGAAAATCAAAGCTCCTCCAAAATCAATTCTATTTATGTGGTTATGCTTACGAAATAAAGTCTTAACATGGGAGATTTACAGAGAAAGGGGTGGAATTGGACCTTCACACTATCCATTATGTTTGAGCAGTGAGGAGACCGTACAACATCTTGCAATAGATTGCAACATTACTCAGGATCTTTGGACATTGATTTGTAACATTCTTCAAGTAAAAAATAATTGGCATCTGCAGCAAGGCGACAGGTGGTGGCACATCATAAATAATGCAGACGAGTCTTTTATCTCATATGATGATACCCAAAACTTGAGTCCAACTTTGAAAAAACCTTTTCCCATCTAAGGTAGTAAAGAGGATCATCAATTTGGGTAGGAGGTACTTGTTCTTAATTGTCACCTTATTAACATTGAATAACCAATGCAAATCCAAAAGGTTCCATCCTTCTTATTGACTACCAATATGTGTTCTATCCAAGGTGATGCACTTGGTCATATGAACCCTTTGTCTAATCATTATTGTAATTGTATCTTGAATTCACTCAACTCATTAGTTTGCAATATATTCCAGGCCTTGGATATGGGCATGTGTGTGTTATTTAATGTTATATTGTTGCCATTGTTTTCCATTGGAATCCACTTGAGTCACCCTTCACAAAAAGGGGGAAACAATGAGAAGAAAGGGTGATGGAATGAAAATTACCAACATGTTGAAATTGGCAGGAAAATTTTCATTTTTGGTGTTACAGATCTAAAAACTACCAACATATCCCACTTGTAGTTGAAATTAGATTCACTCTTTAGAGATTACGTGATGTCGCAAGGCCTTAATAATCACTCAAGAGCAACAAAGGGAATTGTTACACATAGGCTAGATATTCCATATGTAGGTCATATGTAGTAGTCTAGGTTAATATGCATGGACCATCAACCCCATAGCAAATTAATATGGTATTAGGCCCTAAAATTAGTTTATAGGCCATGGTATAGGCCACGAGAACCATCGTCAATGTTACAAATATTGAAATGGCCACAATATCTCGCTTGTAAGGTAAAGTAATTATGTGTAGGGACCTACACATGGACCATGAATCGTATAGTAAATTTATTAACCATGGACCATTATTTAGGTTATGAGAACCACTATTGGTTTACATAATCTATAAATATTAAACCATGGTTGGTTTATTGGTTTACATAACCATGGACAAACCAACAACAACAATGACATCGATGATGGTGACAATGATGATCATGACGATCTCACATTTAGGCTAGAGATTCTTATGTGGTAATCTAGGTTAACATGCATGGACCATCAACCCCATGGAAAATTAATATGGCATTAGACCCTAAATTTAGTTCACATGCCATAGTCCAGGCCATGAGAACCATCCTTTGTGTTACAAATATTGAAATGGCCACCATAAATAATGCCACTAATTAGACACTGACCTAACACAACCAACCCATGCAAATGAATCATGCACTTGGCACACTTGATCCATGCAATGAATTCATGCACCTAGGAAGCTTCAACCTCTAACCCCCTCACCTCGTATATAACCTTAACATCTAGCCCTAAACCGAATAACATGATAACTTATAAACCACTTAACCACTAGTACCAAGAAAAATAGAACCCCTTTCCCACTAACCCACTGATCCCTTAGGTGCCTCGCTTCTAATCCAAAAACTCCCCAAATCCTACCACATTATGAAATTGTAGAAAATATCCCCTTAAGCCAGTGTCCCTCTAACCCTAACCCACTACCCCCTAACCCAATCACTAACATGCCTACTGCACCAAATCAACACACTAACACAATAAAATTTGACCTTGGGTTATTTATAACCAAGGTTTTAGATCAAAGACTTTGACATCAAGGTTTGATTTATCACTGTATGGGATTTTATCAAACCAAAATTAGTGCAAAAATAAACACAAGAACTTAGACTATAAACAAAATATTCCCTATCTAGGGTATGTATGATGACTCAAGTCCCTATGCATGGCCCATGAGTCTCAAAATAAAGTTTATTGCCCAAGAACCTAAATTTTGGCCCTAGATTATAACATAGGCTCCTAGAACCATCCACGACATGAAAATACTAAAAAAAATGACAATGTGTTACTCAAAAGCTAAATATTCCTTGCCTATGGCCTATGTGGTCGTAAAGAGAAATGCCCATAGGTCACAAGATCTTGAGGTAACCACCAGTCATTATAAACTAGATTTTGATCTAACACCATGGACACCATGGATTAGGCTTCAAGAACCATCCATGATGTTGTAAATATTGAAATGGCCACAATACCCACTTGCAAGCTAAATATTCCTTGTGTAGGAATCACGTGGTGATTAGGGCCCTACACATGGCCCATTAGCCATAAAGGATAATGTTATGGCACACGAGTTTATATTTTGACCATGGATCATGGAAAGTTGGAGTGTGAGAACCATCTTTGATGTGAAAAACCTAGCATGATTGCCTCAATTGTAGAGCTCTAATGGGATATGGTGTTGAATGATGATGCACACCCTTCCTAACACTACAATAGCTTTTGTGCGCTTAGCTCCAATGTTTTGATGAGATGCATTGTTGAACCCATGTGACACACCTATCCACGTACATAAATGACTTTTAGGGGGTTTTCAAAAAACTTCCTCAAAAATTTCAATTTGCATGACTTTTAGGAGGGGTTTCAATAAACCGCCTCCAAAAGTTCAATTCTCATTTCTTTTAAGGGGGGTTTCACAAAACCGCCTCCAAACATTCAATTATCATGACTTTTAAGGGGGGTTTTTAAACAACTACCTCCAAATTTTTAATTTGCATGACTTTTAGGGGGGGATTTCAACAAACTACCTCCAAAAGTTCAATTCTCGTGACTTTTAAGGGGGGTTTCAAAAGCCTGCCTCCAAAAGTTCAATTCTCATGACTTTTAAGGGGGGGTTTCCAAATAACCGCCTCCAAAAGTTCAATTCTCGTGACTTTTAGGGGGGGGGGGGGCTCAACCAAATTGCCTCCAAAATCTCAATTCTCATGACTTTTAATGGGGGTGCCAAAAAACCGCCTCCAAAAGTTCAATTCTCATGAGTTTTAAGGGGGGTTCTAAAAAAACCGCCTCCCAAAGTTCAATTCTCATGACTTTTAGTGGGGGTTTTGACAAATCGCCCCCAAAAGTTATGAGAATTGGGCTTTTAGGGGGGATTTTCAAACAACCGCCTCCAAAAGTTCAATTCTCATGACTTTTAAGGGGGGTTCCAATCAAACTGCCTCCCAAAGTTCAATTCTCATGACTTTTAAGGGGGATTTTGACAAACCGCCCCCAAAAGCTATGAGAATTGGACTTTTAGGGGGGGTTTCAAACAACCGCCTCCAAAAGTTCAATTCTCATGACTTTTAAGAGGAGTTCCAAAAAAAATGCCTCCAAAAGTTCAATTCTCATGACTTTTAGGGGGGGTTTTGACAAACCGCCCCCAAAAGTGATGAGAATTGGGCTTTTAGGTTTCCCAAAACAACCCCCAAAAGTCAAATTTCGAGACTTTTGGGGACGGTTTTAAAAAACCACCCCCAAAAGTCCAATTTCCATGACTTTTAGGGGCGGTTGTAGAAGACCGCCTCCAAATGTCTAAAAAACATTTCAGGGGGGGTTTTACCAAGATCCCGGCAAGCCAAAACAACCCCTCAACCCCCAATTAGTGTTAAGGTTTTGGACCCTCTTTAATCTTCTTGAAGGTTTGACAAAAACAAGGTTGTTTAAAGCATCAAATGGGATTTGGAAGGTTTTGGACCCCAAATAACCAAAGCGGGACTTACCCATAAAATGGGCCCTACAAGCCAATAGCTTCAATTTTTCCACCTATCGAGTACCAAGATACATTACAAAATAGATAATGATCCATTTTTAATTATGCCAATACTTTTATTGGTATATTTTACAGATCTTTATTCGATCTCTTAACATCACAAAGAAAAATGTAAAAAACACAAATTGCACAAGCATCATTGTTTAGTTCAAGATTATAATTTTTTCATCTTGCTAGATGACAATTACTGATAAATTACTAGTGACAGATCCTTCTTATAACCCGATCCTGTTGACTCAATTATTTAGCATAAAAGGAATAAAAATAAGGCAATTGACCCAGTAGAATAAACAGATTCACCAACAAAGGGCATCAGAGTAAAAGCCAGATTCATAGCGATCCACCAGTAGTAGAGTCCCTGGTAAAATATTAAGTAGCCAATCCATATCATCTGTTTTCTTAAGATCTCGATGCCATGGCAGTTGATCTATCACTAGTGTATGTGCAAGTTGGAATCCTAGCATACGCCCCAACAATTATGATTGCTACCACTTGCCCCCATGACGAGAGGAGACATTCAAATACATCCGCATTACCAACGAACCAACAAACAGACGATTCACCGCCCACCGCCAACCTGCCTAGTACGCTTAAGGCATCCGCCCAAGTCCATGTCACCAAAGCACAACACATATTCACTAGATTCAACAGATTCAACAACACGCCCGCATTCCCCATCCGCATTCTACCATTCCCATATTCCCCATAATTCCCCAGCTCAATTACCCTAACGGAACAATTGTACGGATATTGCTAGGGAAATAATAAATTCCAATACTCCTACAGATGCACATGGAGGGTGGCACAAGGCATGTTAATGACACGATACGATCACACGATGAACTTAGAGAGATGAGGTTACTGATAAGAGGTTACACTTTGAGGTTAGCTTACACAATGAGTGAGGTAGGTCCACAGATACTAATTGGAGCCTGATGCTGAGGGGCCGTATTAGAGCGGACAAAGTAGACTGATGATGGAGTCCCAGTCTACGGTGGTGCACTAATTAAACGAACTGCCAATACTAGTTGGATTCTTACATAGATGTTGGCCCATATCGGCTAGACAATGAGGTAATCTGACATTATTTGACCCTATAGGAAACGATGTGTAAAGGCCACCTCTATGTTGAGGCCCCTACCCCATTTTATAACGATAGGCCACGTTAATACTCTCTGTAATCTGGATACACCACCTTTTAGTACTAAATTTAACCACTTTAACGGGATGGGGTAAACTAGGGCTTACTTTTGTATCTATTCCCACCCAACCAAGTTAGCCACTCACTAGACGCCACCTTTTAGCTCTGAATCCCCCCCCTTTTACAAGGGTGAGGCAGGGCAGAGAAGGAACTCGGCTTGGTAGTTGTTGGGTTGATAAATCAGCCATAATTATTAGGGCAATTATCCTTCCCACAACTCTTAGGGTAGTTATACCTCTACAGCTTTCAAGCGGATCATACCTCCATGACTCTTAGGGCAGTCATCCACCTATAGTTTTGTCATATCCCTATAGCTTTTTCATTTCCTTGTGTTAACTCGTAGATAATAAAACACTATTCGTAGACAGGAAGGAGTATAGTACCAGTAAGACTCGCATGCATATATAGAGGTGCATGGAGGAAATGATTAGGAGGCGTTCTACCCTAAGGCGCCTTACACGCATATAGGTGCATGGATAAATTGATTAGGAAAATGAATAAAATTACCGGTAAAATAAAAAATGACTAGCTTTTGGTAGGATTTATTAGGGGAAATTAACAAATGCCCAAAATTACCGGGAAAATAAGAATTGATCCTATTTGGACAAGATTTATTAAGGGAAATTGGGAAATGAATAAAATTAAAGGCACGGGGGGTTCACTCGGTGAACTTGTTACATAGCGCGATCGTTCGCGGAATATTAAAGAATATCCCTAATTTCACTAAATATTGTAAAATTCCTCCTAAAATTGTATTGTTGAACCCCCCTCCCAATATACATTTCCACTTAAGAAAACCCCTACTTTCACCAAATATTGTAGGTATCCATTTTTATCAACCCATTTTTAATACCCCCTTTATATCATATTATCAAGTTGTAACAAAAATGAGCCCTAACACGTCTTAGTATAAGGAAACAACATAATGGGGAGGCCTCCTCTAAACCACAAACAAAATCTTATACATCTGAAACAGTGGATGGATGAGCAAGGAATGAAAATCTCAAGCAATATTTCAAATTGGAATGAGGGTAATGATAAATGGACAAGCTAGAAAGTTCTTAACACTCATCAAAACTTGATGCCTATTTTGAAGGAGCTACACATAGCCCTGGGCGACTATGCCCCCATTAATAAAAGAGAGGATTCAAGGGGATGGGGTAAGCAAGGGTACTCAGTAAAAGAAGGATACATTTCAGAACTGCAAAATCTTCCTCTTCCTCAGACTTCCAACATGTGGAAGTATGTGTGGAATCCAAATGGCATTTCCAAATTTAGTATATTCAATTCCAGATTCTAGTGCATGACAAACTATTAACTACTAATAATATACAGCGGAGATTACTTCCAAGCCCTTCTAGAAGATCGAACCCAAAGGAAATTTTCAAAGAAAACCTCTTCTTAAAAGAGTGGAATATTCACCCCAAGTATCTTTGCTGGAAGGCGTGGTTAGATAGGAATGATGTTATTTTTCAAGAGCAGTGTGACAACCCTTGAAGAATAGCCATAAAAGCTCGCAAACTATTAAAATATTACCTTCAAACTAAGAAGGCTTTAAATTAGAATATGCAATAGTTAGATCAAAATGAAAGGGACTAGTTAAGGGATATGTTGGAACCACCCTCTTTGCAAAAAATATTCATTATCTCTCAATTAGACAAGAAATGGAAATTGAAGCTATTCAACTATGAGTTCCAAAATGGGAAAATTATGGAAAAAAACAAGCATCATGTTCTTTGATGGAGCCTCAAAGGGAGACCCAGGGGTTGTAGGTGTAGGAGGGATAATTTTGGATCCTAGTGGGAAAGAAGAACTACACTATGAATGGGAACTGGGAAAAACCACAAACAATCAAGCAGAAGTTGTTGCTCTTTATCAAGGCCCCTTACAAGCTTGTATTCTAGTATTAGACTGCCTCAAAGTGGTCGGAGACTCAAAAATTATAATCAAGTTGGTTCATGGTGTCACCTCGCCCAAAGACATCACTCTCGCCATATGGATTGACAAAATAAATTATGAGATAAAGAACTTCAACACCATCAGTTTCTTCCATGTTCTTCATCATCAAAACCAAAAAGCTTATGAAAGGGAAAACAATACCACTCAAAGTAATAAAGGGTATCTCAAAATAAATGAGACCATCTCATTAATCCATATCCCATGATCCTTCTTTGAAGAAAACATCCAACGATCAAATCAACATGTAAAATGGATAAGAGGCAGAGCACAATAAATCTAGCATAAGCAGGAGTCCTGAAGCCTAAATTCTCAATATGAAGGTAATAATGTTAGTCCAGATCATTCACCACACCAGTGGGAATCATTCATAGTTAAATGTAAAGGTAAGCTCCATCACTTCATGGTACATTGTACATAAGTTGGAAGATGGATTAATAAAGTGTAATATTAATAAATAACTATAATTATAATGTTGTCAATTTCCGCTAGCTCATTTGGTTAAGGTGTGGGTCTCATCATGATTTCTTACGCCAAAAGCTAAGTCAAGAAATTCTAACAAACAAACAAAAAATATAATTATAATATTAAAACCAACCAATTTTATTTTATAATAAACATTTATTAATTATAATTAACATATATTATTTTTAAAATTATTTTATTTAATTTTATTGTTTATAATTAAAACTTTTTTGTTTTTATTTAACAGGTTTTATTTAATTTTGTATTATTGTGAATTCAATGTTACATCTGAATTTAAAACTTTAATTGAATTTTAGATAATTTTGATATATTTAAAATTAAACAAAACTTCTTATCAAATTTACAAACTGAATAAATTCAAATTTAAACAAGATAATCCTATTAAGATCTTAATATTTGAATCATTAAAAAAACCGTGCTTATCCCTAAAATTTAATACATACTATTATGACTAAAAAAATTAGTTTTTCTCTAAAATGAACTTATTCAAACTTCAAACAAAGTAGTCGATAAAAATATCCTCCTATGCTGAAAATGAAAAGCCTTCGATGTAGGGAAGGATAGCAACAAACTTGATGAGAACGTAGAAAGGATAACAATTAGACTCAGAAATTGGGGCATAGAGGTAGTTCTACATTTTTCGAGCTCTCTCTCTCTCTCTATTAAATTCACATTTTAATTTCCATTTACAAGCGTGATACCAGATATTTGAAGTCTCAACTATTTTGATTCAATGACAATATCGTGGGTATCCTTAATTTTATGGCTATTTTATGACAATCCTAGGCATATGGCTAGATGGAAGAGCGATCACCCAATGCGAACAACTCATGGAAATGCCAATGATCCACCTGGCCCCTGGGCCTCATCTTGCTGCTAATTTCTATTTTGGGTTTGTACAGTACTGCCACTGCTACTGCTTGTCAGATAAATCTTTTGATCAAGGCCTACACGTTAGTTAAGTTTTTCCTTTTTTCATTAAGTATTTTAATTGATGGCGATGAGGTCAAGGAGTCATTGGATCCAGAATTACATGGAAGATGAGAATAACTGGAAGTGTATCGGTGGCTACATCTGACAGTCTAACATTTGTCAGCACAGGGATGTAAATGACTTGTGTTTACAACGAATTCTGGTATCTTTTATTTTTGTTTTGTTTTCATATAAATCTTACAGGCTATGGAAAATGCACACAACTCTTCACAGATGCGTGGCACTTATAATATGAAGGTACCCAGATGAAACATTTTACCTCTATTATATTCAATTATTTCTTCGGCAGGTAGGTTGTTGCAAACCACCAATCTCATGCTATAATTGCACATCTTTCAAGGAGAGTGTGGAGACAATTGTAAAGCATATTTGGCACAGGGCGGTTGTCTTTGATGTTGTGATTATCATTTCCTTTCTTTTTGTGGCCTTCTTTCTCACATGCTCGCGGGCTGAGACTATCAGACCAGTGCAATTGCACAAAAAAGGGACTAATTTCATGTTGAAGATGAAGTATGCTAGCAAAGGGATCTCCTTCTGGCTATAAATTTTATAAGAGTTCGGCACAAATAACTCTGTTCAAATTTAAAGCATTATATATATATATATATATATATATATATATATTTTGTGTACTGTGAAAAGATGTTGATGTTTTAAACAGTTTTGTTCTTTTCTTTTTCTGCAATACAAATTTTCAAAAATTCAATCAAAATCTTGATTTCCCTTTAAAGATAGATTATCTTTATTAAGATTTTTTTTAAAACTATGTTTTTATGAACTAAACTGCTTTAAAGTTTAGCACTCCAACTTCTTTTTATTAAATATTCTGGAAAAATAAAATTTAAAATACTTAAATAAGAATTTTAACCATACGGATAAGAATGATAATCTAATAATTCAGTAAAAAAATTAAAACATCATCAAAATTTTATGATATTTAATTAAAAAAAAAATTATGTAAAATAAATATATGAAAATAACTCACATTTTATAAAATCATCACAATTTATCATATTTAATTAAAAAAAAGTGTAATATAAATAGATGTAAATATTGAAAACTCACATCTTGAAAAAATCAATTCAAACAAAATTCTATAACTCCATTAATAACAATATGATTAAAGATACAAAAATTAGGGTTATTGGACTATGTGGTGTTGTTCTGTAGCATCGATTCCCGGCACTTGTTATAACGGTTCCATAAAGACAAAACTTGATTAGATTAAAAGTGTTTGAAAATAAGGGGAACAAATCAATCAAATGCCTTGAAAAAATTAGAAATATAGTACATATTGAGCATATAATAAATTCAAACTATCATGAAGGTTTTGTTGTTTAAAAAGTTGGTAATTCAGTTATTTAAAAGTTAATGTGTCATGTTTTCTTAACTGAATTTCCCATTTATGTGATATGAATTTGCGTAAATCAATAATTAAATATATTATTGATTATCTTAAATAATTTTTATAATTATAAATATTCTGGTTGTTATTTTTTAATTAAAACTTTATAATATATATATATATATATATATATATTAAATAATGAAATATTTGTAATATTATCCATATGAATTGTAAATGATAATTAAATTGTCATTGTATTAAGAATATTTATTGTTCGAGTAGATGTGTCATCAATATTATTAAAATAAATCTATCATAAATCCATAGTAACTTAGTGTCTTTTATGTTTATATAGAATTAAGTCTATCTCATTTTATAAATAGATTTATGTTACAAATTTTAGTGAGATATTGAATAGTATTGGACAATATAATATTTTGCAAAGGTGGACTATCATCTATGCTTTTCATAGATTGAAGGAGGATGGGGCAAGTGTACATGGCACATAGATTAAGCACGTGAAGACCTATGGAATTAGGACATCCAAACTTGTTACACTGATAGGTGTTTATATCTTAAAATTTGGGGTGGACTACCATCTATGCTTTTCAAAAATTGAAGGAGGATGGGGCAAGTGTACTGATTGATTTCATGGGCTTGATGTTATGGACGTGTTCAAAATTCTAAATAATTCTATATATATATATATATATATATATATGAAAGATAATCAGTCGCTAATGTATGAATAACTTGTAGCTAATGTATGAATAACTTGTAACTCATGCATGGATAACAGGTAGTGACAAACGACCCATTTAACTAAATAAGGTAATAGGTACCTGAGACATAGACCCTCAAACATAGACAACAAGTGATTACAACTAAGCATGGAGAACAAGAAACAAATAACTTGTTCATTTCAATTAACTTGTGAGCTATTGGTGTTAACTTGCCACAAGTTAAGTAGGTGTGCTAGTTTATAAAGGTTTCAATACCCGATGATTAGATAGATTCAATGTCCAATGATTAAGTAAATGAAATGCAACCAGGTTCATTAAACACCAACTGAAATTATGTTTACAAACTCCTAAATAAACAAGCAAAATAGTTGCAAAGCAACTAGTCCCTCCTTTAGAAGTCTGAATTTTAAAGTCTCCTAGCAACCAATTTTTTTAATTATTAATGTATTTTTATAATGAATTATTATTACAAGATTGTAAAAGAGAATTTTGTGTCATTACTCATGGTTATATTTGTAAGAGTGGAGTTGTAATTAGAATAACAATTATTAGTTTTTGAGTAATTTTCAATACTATTTATAGAAATTGTTTGTAGTATTTCACATTTTGGAGAGTTAGTGCAAGTAATAGATAATAAGCTGAAATAAAACTTTTTTCGTTATATTTGTAAAGAGTGAATATAGAATTAGAATAATAATATTTAAAATATTATTCATTGTATTTATTTGAACAAACTAACCATATATTTTTAGAACTAATTCTTATTTAAAAATGAAAAGTCAATCTTCATTTTTAGTATATTGAATATGAAAAATAAGCTTTGCTAATTGAATATCAAATCAAATATTTTGAAATTTTAATTTATAAGTTTTATCTAATATCTCAATTTAGAAGTTATATTAAAACCAATCTAAACTAATTCCATGAAAAATTATTATATGCTTGCTCAACTAATTACCTAATCTAAAGATAGATTGATTTGGATTCTCATTAAAGTCCGTAGAGTGATTTTCCAAGGTTGCATAGACAAGTTAATTTAGTATCTCTATCATGTCATGGTCGACAGCGTTGGTGTTTAATGGATGGATCGATAAAGTTGGTGTCACTTCATTGGGAAATGTAATCAATTTAGATTTCTTTATATTTTTTAATTTAAAAAATATAAAGAATATAGCTTGACTTAATTTATAGAAATAGATAATTTGAATTGAAGTATATTTTTTAATTAAAAAAAATATAAAAATATTTTTGAATCAATTAAAAAACCGTGTTTATAAAAATAAGAAATACACCTGTGAAAATAATAACTTTAAAATATATAGAATATATCAACAAAAGATAAATATAATCAAATAAGTTGTATTACAAGGACAAAAATTTAAATGGTATCACACGGATTAAAATTCCAAATGTTAGTATGACACACGAAGAAAGATATCATTAATATCAGTTTTTGATCTCTAATACAATATTAAACTTGTAAGCTTCGGAATCCCCATCAATTATTAATGTTTTTCGTTTTACACGAATGATGCTGGCCTTAAAAGAATAAAATCCGTGCAAGATTCCTGCATACAAAACTTGCAAGCGTTATAAACCCCAAATATGGAGAAGTGAGAACAGCAAAGGAAGCGTTATTCATACTCCGAGAGCGGGGCAGCAGGTTTGTCCAGAGTTCGAGATCCACTGCGCGAGCATCCCTAGTTTAACCCTAACATTTTTTGTTGTAGCAGTGTTAGGTATGTCAGGGTATGGATTGTATGCAACATCGTAACTGGTGTCAAAAAATAATGTCACATTGCCTTGTAATCTGCAATATATAATTTTTTAAATTTTTATTTTTTATTTTATTTTTAATTTAACATAAGTTACATCTAGGCAGGGCAAAATTGTCAAATCAGATTTTAAAACCAATAAAAATATGTAATAAGCCAATTAAAAAATATAAATTAGCCAATTAAAAAATATAAATTATGTAATATTAAAAATATAAATTCTAATTCAAATTCATTGAACATTGGGTAACTATATAAAAATTTAAATTAAAAATTTGTAAACCAATTAAAAATTAAATGCAAACTGATTGTTATAATCCTTGCCTTGGCAGAGACTAGTAATAGGGAAATGTTGTGGATCCCCAAAGTATTTTCATATGTAAAAGAAGTTCCAATAATAGGGAAATGTTGTGGATCCCAAAGTATTTTCATATGTAAAAGAAGTTCCAACTCCTACGGGGCACAATATTTCAGACAGATTTCCCCAATTTCCATTATATGCTTGAAAAATTCTCCGCTGGGGCACTTAACATTTCCAACGAACTATTTTTGGCCCGAAACAAGTAGCTCACCCTCTATAAAGAATATTAATAATGAATCCAGGTTTATATCCGCCTCCTATAAGGTAGGGTAACATTTCCAATAGATGGAGAAAGATATCTAGACTATCACAGGGTTTATTTGGAAGATATATTGACCCACCTTTTTTATTGGGTTGTAAAGGTATCTGTCCTTTTTAGGAGATGTATAGGAAAAATGGGATCTTCGCCTTGTATCCATTGAGGAACTGGGAAACAGGGACCTCCTGATGTGGCAATATCTCGACTTCCTAAACTCTCTTTGTGGGCTCTTCTCATATCTAGACTGTGGGAAAAGGAACTTTTAAACTCTGAACTTAACTACATGTGCTTTCCAAATAGTATCTTCGCATAAAACTCGATGGAACGGATAACCAACTTAAATATGGGAAACGCTAACCATTTTAGACAATCGGAAAGGAAAGTATTGGTTGCAAAAGCTTGGCTAACTAGAAGACAGGCTTCTTTTACAATAAGATACAAGTCGAGGAAAAAGAACAATAATAACTCTTGAAAGCCGTGTAAGGATTAAATAAAATCCAAAGAAAGTAGCCTTTTTTACAATGGTTTAAACCTGAATGCAAGAAAGGAAACCTAAAGACCGTATTATACATTATGTAAATCCTAGTGGAACTATATAGCAACCCTACAGCTGAATTTTTAAGAGCAGAGTACAATTGTTCATATAGAACACGGAGAGCAAAAGAATTCACTTACCTAGGAAATTGCCCCTTTTGTATGCGGAGAACCCAAAAGCGCCCAAGTGGACTCTACATTTGCAATAAACAGTAAAGATGTTAACACTTTGCCATAGCCAAATATTATTATGGACACAAATTCTTTTAGAAAAAAACTAGGTTATATATTACGCACCAAGAAGTAGTTGCGTTGGATTCAAGTTGACCTGCCAATAGAACCCCTGAATATGACTGGACGCGAGTTGTGTTGTATCTACAAAGGCTGCCGAAGGGAGATATGGAAGGATACGACCATGGTTGGCTTCAAACTCTAGCCAAACCTATGTATCAAATAAATACAAATGAGTGAACCATGTGAACCATGAGTGAATAATATATCTGGACATGAAAAACTTATTGCAAAACTATTACCTATGAGAGAGTGTTCTTTTCTGTCTTTCGCAAGTTAAAATCATCAGTCGACCAATAATTTTGTGAATTAAAATATTGAACCTCCGTCCTCCTCTATCCTAAAATTCGTGCAGAGGAAGTCAACTATGTGTATGCTAGAGTTGGCATCATATTCCATGCCAGAGATGGTATTCCTTCTCTGTTGAGTCCTCGCATGGAAGAAACCCAATAACCAATTGGTGCATGTGTAAAAGAAGAGCAAGAAATTTACAATATTGTTTGAACACCAAGGTCGAGGCATTTATGGTTCAAGTACTATAGTTACAGATGGCGAACCATGGAACTTGTGTGGGATAGAATACCAAGAATTCCATTAAAAAACTCTGTCAGTCCACCTAAACCCTGTATTGGTTAATCAATGCTCCAGTTGTAACGTTTAGTGATGATGGCGCCGAATTATTGTAGGTTGATATTGTTGGCGGATGATCCAATTTATAGAGATGTGGACGTGGTATCAAATCAAAAGGAAAATCGTGATGCTATTACACAAGTAGTATTAGTCCATGTGGTCACACGAATTAATGCATTCCCTTAATGCATTCTTTGGGAGTATAAAGCAAAGTTTGGACAATTCTATAATATATGAGTATATTGATAATGAATATTTTGATTATATTGAAGGTCATGCAATTGAGCGTTAGTTATCTATATACTTGTTATTCTAATTAATTGATCATGTTTTTACAGGTTAATCATAAAGAACGTTGAATTTAACAAGATAACTTTTGAACAAGTGTTGCAAAGTAAAAGAACGTTGAATTTAACAAGATAACTTTTGAACAAGTGTTGCAAAGTAACCTTGTCCATGTCCAAATAAAAATGTTAGATAGCTAAATTATTGGAATCTATGAAATATTTTAGGTTGAATTGCCATTTGACAAATTAAAATAAACAAAAATGGCAGGAGGAAAGCATGTTATTTGTATTCATTCTCATAAAAAGCTAACCGTACTTTGGATCCGGTTGGCATGCGGATGGCCACAATCACTTTAAATTAGTTCTTAGTGCAAGGCCTATATAATTTTATTAGATTAATATTAATCTTTATATTTTTATACTATCACGTTTTATTAATATGGTAAATGAAAATGGGTTTATTATTCATAGTATAATAAAATGATCAAGTATAAGCAATTTATATATATATATATATATATATAATAGAAAAAATATAATTTAAAATAGAGTTTTTAAATCTTTATTAATAAAAGAATGAAAAAATTATATCAATTTTAATATAAAATATTTTAATTAAAATTATCACATTATGAACCTATATCTTAGTCTCTCTAATCATCTTAGAATTAGCCACAATGTGTGTTAACATCTTTAATGTGACATCAAGAGTAGAATTTGGAGGTCAAATTGTCAAAATTTCAAATCATGAGGAAATTTTAGCACACCTTCCATAGGTTTTATGAAATTGTCAAACAATCCTATTTTATATGAAAGAGAAACATATTTTATATTTATGTAAGCTTGTTCAAAACTTTTTAGTATATAAGAATATGTCTAGCTTGAAAGTTTTTATAGTGTTGCAAGCTAGCATTAACAATGCATAGACTCCCCAAATCCTTGGCATCGATTTGCATAAAGGAAACCAATTTGGCGTTTGCAATTAAGAGCCAAGACAAGAATTAAGTCACAAACACATGCAAAGATTCAACCAAGTCAAACACTTTCCTTAGATTAATCAGTTAGTACAAGCACTTTCATAATGAGAGTAAACAGTAAAAAAGAAAGAAAGGTTAACATGGCTTAAAAAGGATAAATTGTATTTAGGATTTTAACAAGTTAGTTTTATTATTTATTTCATCGATTAGAATAATGGAAAACTCAATTTAAACAAATATTTTTTATGCATCGAAACTTGAAAAATAATCCTGCAATGAGATTTATTATGACAGAATAGAACAATCCTAGAGAGGTTACTTTTCCATAGGTAGGTTACTCTTCATCTTTAGGCACTCAAGATTGACTAAAGGAGAAACATTCAAGTTATAAGGTTGTCAAAACCATCAGACACTTTATGGGTCCAGCTCAAGTGCTTTTGGTGGTTGCATCCATTGATAGCCTCCAATCTTGCTTGTCATAGTGGGGAGCCGCTGAGTTGAGGTCAAGTTCAAGATGTAAGCCCCTTAAATAATATAGATCTAGAAGAGGTCACTATTAGCGCTAAGAGAAGGTGGCTAGTAACAGGTAGTAAGAGTTTACTTGGACTCTTTGCTCATCATGCCCCTTATAATTGTCATTACTAGAAGTGACGGAATAACCATTTATTGATGGGTAAAGAGGAGCTCTCGTGTTGGGAGAGGAGTGGAAAACCAACAAGCTCATTCAGGAATAGAAATATGCTGGTGTGAAGAATCTCTAAAATAGATTGTAATGTTCATGGTTTGTGTATGTTTGAGAATCTATGTAACAGATTTAATGTTCATGATTGTTACAACTTACATTTTTTGCTGAGTAAATCCATGTGACAAAGTGGAAAGGGGATATATTAGCAGTCGAATGTGTTTGAAAAAGATGTGACAAAGGATGAGAGTGGGGTACTTGAAAATCCTACACCGAAGAAGCTTGAAAACCATGGATGTGAATATGTTTTATATATTATGCATGTTTTGCCAATCAAAAAACAAAACGAAGATTGATACATAACATGTCACGATAGTTAAAAAAACAACGATAAAGCATTCTTTACATGATCTTGTCTCTCTGGTGAGTAGTTCAGTGGTGGCCTTGACATATGCCCCAAGTGGCAGCCAACCAAAGTACACATAGTAGCGAAGCATTTGCATTAATTCTACTGTCAAACTAGTAGGCTATCCCTTGTGTCCCGACCCAAGAAAAATGGTGTCGCTCTGGAATGGGAACCTCACTTCAACCAACATGACACTCATATACAACAAAATAGGATAAGCATACATTAACAAACACATTGCACTTCAATTATATGAAAAAAAATGGTTGGCACTTCCTACATGTTTCCAACTAACTACCAAATTCTTTAGCATGCAATCGCCAAGACCACTAAGTGTCATGTGTGAGTGTGATAACAATTAGATGTGGGTCACTAAATCTTTTGTTGGTGCTTTCTCTCGCCCCTTTCCACTGTAATTCGTGGCTAGAGTTTCATGCAAACTCCAGATGCCACTACATTGAATCTAGGCATTGTATCAATTCTTGAGTTACTTTCCAACAACTGTAACAAAAGTTCGTAAGCTTAACGCCATTAAAGATAGAGATTCATTAGTAGTTGTAACATTTCAAAAAGGATTTGCGGGTACAAGTACATGAGACAAGGATATAGTTTGTTTTCACACACAATTAAACTAAGAGTTGCTTCCTAGAGGTCGCAAGATTCCAAATTGGAATTCTAAAACCAAGCCAACTTTGAAGTGGGATCCTAAATTTTGTATGGTATGCATCTCACATAGGTGCTTTTGAATTATGATTCCTTCTTGTGGGAAGCCAATCTGAGAGAGAATGCGGTGAATACAATGATCCAATCACCCCTCTGGATGGTCCTGTTGCTTCAATATTTAGTGAAAACAATTGGTAAGTGTTTCCATTCTATAAATCGTTTTCATGAAAAGAATAAGGTAAACACATTTGGATTTTAATATCTCAACATGTTTCTATCTGCATCCGCAAGAAAAGTTAGCAACAATGAAACTAGTAATAAAGAAGCTACAACAACAAAAGGAAAACTTGCAGGCATGGCTCAAGCCTCAACCGAACCCAAAGGAGGTGGAGTTATAAAATAATATTAAGGAGTCCCAACAATCATTCCAACAAGCAAAGGAGGCTATTGCGTTTAAAATATTTACCCTGCATACTATACATCGGTATTAATTTGATTACAGGTATGGAAACAGGAATCCATACAACAACAATTTTTTTTATTGCATTCTTGTCACATCGGTTAACGTAAAGACTAAAGAATGCAATGACTTTATGTTTAGTGCTAACTGTGGAGATGAATAATTTTCAACTTTATTGAATTCCACAGGGCCAGGGTCAGATGTTTCAACTGTCTCAGATTGGTATGATTCCCATGTCGAGGCCAATAAGGAGATATATGTTGTGAGTGATGCACCGTGATCCTTTTTTTAGTGATAATTTGGAAATTTTTCTACAAATTTGAATGTTGCAAACACATCTGTTTGGACAGGGGTGAGTTGACATTGTAGAAATTAACCTAGTATCGATGCTAGTTACAACTAGGAGGAATTATTGCCTTACTTGATTACTTGGTATACATTACGACAACATAATAAATTGGTACTCTTGGAGCTTGGATTGCCACCCTGTTGCTGTAAGTAGAATTCAAAATTGGTTGATGTAGTACCAACAACTACATGTGATCCAAGGTATATAGTGATATACTCCTCTTTTCATTTTCCAGAGTATGAGAATTTACATATATCTCTCCTGCAAACTGATGAAGAATTTGCCATATTTTGTAGAGATAGAATCCTAATCACAACTAGAGAGGAAATGGTGAAGTAGGGGCAGTGGTGCTTTAGTCGTGGCACATGCCACCGCTTGACAGAATGGCCCGATGAACCAAGCAATGCCACCATCTAACATAATATCTAATGCAGCCAAATAAATGATATCGTCAATAGTATCATTAATGAATCTCAAATTTTTGGTTGGCCTATGTTAAAACTTTGGATGTTACTCGTTTATGCACTAGCTAAACAAGCAGGAGCCCGATAATAAGACATCTAAGTTTTCAACCAATAACCTGTGATATAAATTGTGGGTTAAATAATTTTATATATAATGAAAATAAACTATTTTGGTTTTCCTATGTCCTACATTAGACTATGCCAAAAATAAATAAAGTCAAAAGCTTATTAATAGCAAATTGATTACAATAGTTACCCTCGCCTTCGACAGGGACTAATAATATCTTAACCCTCTTACTACTTATATAGAGGAGAAATAGTAGTTAAATATGGACAATTTGCGTTGTTGCATAATCTATCTGTAGAAAATATTATTATGTGAATAATGACACAAGTGTAATCCAGTTTAGATAAGCTAGATTGTGTCTAGAATAACAGTCTCTATATTGTCATTACTCCACTAGTTGCGTAAGTGAAAGACGAGAACAAAATAATATAATTATGAATATGTAAATACATGTGGACTTTTCTCAACAGTTTTCAATTAAAGGTTACAATATTATACTTAAGACGAGAATTTATGAAAAAAAGGACATCATGATAGTAATCTAGAAAATAACTATACCAAATCCATACAAGTTTACATAGCTATGCAAACCAACTTCAACGAATTAATATAGAGCCAAATGTCCAGATCTTATGATCACAGTATAGTAGTTTGTTGTTCAATAGGCTTTATCGCGAGTCAGAGGAGTTTGGGTAATACTTCTAAATTGAAATTCGAGGAAAGAATTGTGCAATTCCTTCCTCCAATGGATTCTTAGGTGATCTTGAGTTTGATCTGATTTTCCTTTATGAGGTCTTGTTTCTAAAGTTGTGTTGATTTTCCGATCCTTATATCCATAACATTAATAATGCAACTTCAGAACGCTTGTGATTCAACGCTACTCAGATTTGTTAATTGCTTCCTACATTTAGATATGTCGATCCCTACGGGTTGTTTTGACCACAACAACATTTGGAAGACTATCCAAGGTGATTGTTTTTGGATTTTGGAATACTACACTTCTAATTGATAACAATCACATAAATGATAGAAATAATAATCCTTCATTACCTAAATTCCATTAACAATTTGAAGATCCATTAACCAACCAAGCACATGATCAACATGAAAACCCTTCAATAGAGCACAACCATCAACCATTCGACACCCTGATTGAGTATCCCTTAATGTCCATCAAACTCAATACCTCGTTCCCTTGTCCCCTAATTTCCCCTTTGCCTCCCCTCCACTAACTTCTACATGAAATGTAATAAAATATACCCTAAATATTTGTATTTCCATGTAACATAATTAAGTCCCCTTGGCCCCTTAATACATGGAAATATATTTTCTCATTTCTGTATCAAAGTTTTTTCCCCAATATGAATATACGCGATATGATATTGTCCACAAACTGAACCCCCCGTGGCTGTTTGTTGCCTCTTAACGTCTTCACTTCACCCAAAACTGTTGATTTATTGCCTAGGAATCATGTTGCTTGCTGTATGAGATCAAGAATTAGTCCTATGTTTAACCCAACATACCCAGTATTGGCTAGGCATTGAATATTTAGGATTGTTTATTTCCCAGAATTGGGAATAAATGCCACTTTAACACTCAAACTTAACTCAGAACTGTTGGTTTAGCACAGACTTTCCTTTCTTCATGCCCATAACTCACACATTAAAGTTGATTGTTGTTGATTTATAGCTGAGGTTCACCCATAATATTTTCTTACTATTGCATGAAGGTAGAAAAAGCTGGAACATTCCTAGATCACCTTAGACAGTGACCAGCACGCTTCAAGAGTCCAAATATGTAGAAATTCCTTTTGTAGTGTGAGTTGACCAATGAAGAATGCCTCAAAATATGTAAATTTAAATCAAGAAGAATGAAATGCCTCAAAAAACTGCTTCTCAATGGAAGAACATATGTCAAACTATTTAGAAAGAGCTTGTAATTTTATAAATTTAAATTTCATAATCTCAAAGTCCACATTGTTGGCCATGCTAATAAACACTCTGTGCATAATTATAAACATGGTATACTTTTTTTACAGCACCCTTGACTTTGTTTTCTTTTGATTGTTATAGCCACTAAATTCAAAAAATAAAATTCCAAAATCTTGGGCGGGTTCCAAAATTTGTCTAAACTACTGGCTATTCATCTTCATCTTTGTTTGGGGGTTTGTTTGGCCGTCCAGGAAACAGTCTATTCGCTTTCGGCAGCATTACTATTGCAAATCAAAGAGAGTTGGAATACTATTGGCCACATTAGAATAGCAGCGCATTCTTAGGTGGAGTAAACCTGGGTCTCTGAAGAATTCTCACTCTGAGCCAGTTTCATGCTTAGAAGCCATTGAAGAAGATTGTAGGGACTCTAATATTCTTGATGTTTGAGTGTGGAAGTTTGAAGAGGCAAATACTAGTCACAAATATCTTTTGGAAGAGTTCTATGTGTGTATGCTTGATGCTGAGCATGAATTTGGAGATCTGGGACATATTGAGACATTTCATAGCTCCTGGGCACATCACTCAAGATTGTTTCCATTTAGTATCCATCTAAATATCAGTCTAAGCGATTAACCTCCATCTTAGCTTCCTGTGTTAAGGATAATGACCACATTTCACTGTCATCCACCTTCACTTTCCAAGTTGTGGGATTTTTAAGGTTTATATATCAAGCTCTCTGAATGAGAGCAACTAGCACTAATCATAGTTCATATAGCTAGGACTTTCCTTATAGTCTGGAATGGCAGAGTTTGCATAGTTTAGTCTCGTATTTCCTAGCATCTGCACTTATATTACATGAGGTATACATAGATATTCTGCTACAAACATTCTAACATAACATACTGCCACTGTGTCTATCCTGATTCCTTACACATTAGCAAATTTGACAAAAAACAGAGGACAAAATATAGGCAGGTGTTAAAAGTCTTGCCTCATAGGGCAGCAGATTTGCAACTTAGAAGTCCCAGCCCTAATGTTGAATCTAAAACCTCTGTCAAAACCTCATATCTGCATTCAACAAAACCACTAGGGTAATATTCAAGAGTGTAAACAGCACAGGCCAAATGATTAGATTGTTTTAGCAAGCCGCTAAGGCTAGATATAATACAAAATCAGATCTGAAAATTGCATTTGTTCACAGCCAATCCATCATAAATCAGTTATGAGAATACAATTTAAAGCATACTAAATCAGCTGAACATCAGCTCAGCAGTTCATTAGATCAGAGCAATAAATCAACAATATAACACTCATAAATCATATTTGCATGCAAATTTGGGACAACAAACACTCCCTTTCTGTTACACATGAAACATGATTCCATTACGACAACAATTCAGCTTTCTCCTAAGCTGCAAATGCAAAACCCAAACAACAAATCAGCCCCTGCCAAACTTGCAATGAAAAACAAGCAGCTTCTCTTAAGTTCATGAAGCAAAACAATGAAATAACAGGAAGTAGCTATTACATCCCTCACTTTACTCTTCTCCAGCTCTCCTCAAACTAGCTAATATTGTCATAGTGATGTGCTCCTCCTTAAAGGAAGAGTGAATTACAAGTACCATAAAATCCTAACCCTAGACTAGGTCCACGTGGAGAATGGGTCCACAAGTTGAGCACTCTACATGTGCCAAGTAGGTAGGCACATCCCCACAAATGCTAACTCACCCACTCCACATATATTTGTACAACACTGCATATTTGTATGCACCCACAAGTGCAAATTCATCCAAATTCATCCACTCCACATATTTTTATGCAACAAGTCCCTGCCCTCCTACACCAAATAACTCCCAAGGACCAAAAATAGTTAGAAGCATCTCCTTTCAGCATTGCACCCTCATGTATGAATTCCCTCCATACATGTGCACCCCCTCTCTAGCAAGATCTTGCTCACGGTGAATTCTCAACAAATTGAAAAAGAATGAAGAACTTCAGTTAAGCACTCATCTAGTTGATGATGAATTAAAAACAAGTCTGAAGCAACAAGGCAAAAAACTAACACTCCCTCGTTGCTAAGAGCATCCTCTCCATCAAACCAGATACTCTCTTAGCATTTCAAACTTCCCCTTTGCTAGCGGCTTTGTCATAGTGTTGACCACTTGTGAATATGAAGGAATGTAAATTAGGATCACTGCTTCCTTCTGTATTTTGAAATCTCTTCAGAATCTTCTAGGTGTATTTATCTTGTTCAAGGAAGACTTCATCAACTTCCTGTCATTGTCCAATGTCCTTCATGTCAAACTCACGGGAAAATTTCTTCTCACACCACAATATTAGCTGTTTAGAATTCCCTCCTATGATAAACTAATCTACATAGATAACTAATACAGGTGGATCGAATCTGTAAAAACACCAAAGATTAAAATCTACAGAACTCTTAGAAAATCCCAACCTAATTTCCATCTCGCTTCCCAAGGCCATTCAGGGACACCAAGTGAATTTCAAGTGGGGGCATAAAACCAAACCAAGCAACAAAATTGAGTTTCATTGCCTCCTGCAAGTGTGTTTGGGCAAGAAAGAGATGATTGCGATGCCCACACACTCACTCGACACATTTTTAAAAATATTAGCATATCGTGCATAAATTGCATTGCACGTCACTTAACAAAACCCTAGTTTAGAAAACGATCAAAATAGACAACTTTTGGTCCATGAAGCCATTGGACAGGGGTGTCCCTAGTGGTACTTGGGTGTCTCGAATTCAATGAAGTTGATGGTTTGTCCATTGGAGCCATGGTTTTCGAGTTATTGCGAGTTTCATCTTGCTTCCTAGGGCCATTCAAGGACACTAGGAAAATTTCAACCGGGGGCATAAAAACCAAACCGAGCAACAAAATTGAGTTTCATTTCCTCCTGCAAGTGTGTTTGGGAAAGAACAAGATGACTGCGATGCCCACACACTCACTCGGCACATTTTTAAAAATATTAGCATATCGTGCATACATTACATTGCACGTCACTTAGCAAAACCCTAGTTTAGAAAATCATCAAAATAAACAACTTTTGGTCCATGAAGCCACCAAACAAGGGTGTCCATAGTGGTACTCGGATGTCACTAATCCATCCGAATTGACGGTTTGTCCACCAGATTCACGGTTTTTGAGTTACAACGAGTTTCATCTCACTTCCCAAGGCTATTCAGGGACACCATGCAAATTTCAATTGGGGGCATAAAAACCAAACCGAGCAACGGAATTGAGTTTCGTTGCCTCCTACAAGTGTGTTTGGGAAAGGACGAGATGACCACGATTCCCACACAATCGCTCCCCACATTTTTCAAAATCTTAGCCTATGGTGCAGAAATTGCATTGCATATCACTACGCAAAGCCCTAGTTATACTCGGATGTCACGAATCCAACATAATCGACAGTTTGTCCATCGAAGCCATGGTTTTTGAGTTATTGCGAGTTTCATCTTGCTTCCCATTGCCATTAAGGGAAACCAGACAAATTTCAACTGGTAGCATAAAAACCAAACTGAGCAATGGAATTGAGTTATGTTACATCTTGCATGTCTATTTGGGAAATGGCGAGAGGACCACGATGCCCACGCACTCACTTGGCACATTTAGAACATCTTATCCCATCGTGCAAAAATTGCACTGCACGTCTCTAATCAAAACCCTAGTGTAGAAAACCATCAAAATAAATTATGTTTGGTCCAGGAAGTTGCTGGACAGGGGTGTCCCTATAGGTGTTCGGATGTCAAGAATCCATCGAAACTGGCGATTTTCCCATCTAAGCCTCATTTTCCGATTTATTGCAAATTTCAACTCTCTTCCCAAGGTCATTCAGGGATACTAGGCAAAAATTCAACCAAGGGCATAAAACCAAGCCAAGTAACGAAATTGAGTTCCGTTGCTTCTTGCAGGTACTTGGATAACATGAATCCAACGAAGCTTTATAAGCTTTGCGATTATTATACCAATGATATGATTAATATGTTAAAAACTATATTTATGATAATATTCTTTTAGCCATGTTTATGAGGGGATATTATCAAGCATGTTATATTAAATTTACTTTTAGATTAAAAATGTAAACAATTCATGAACTTGATTGAGAGATGAAAACCATGGTTAATATGCTCTTAAAGATATAGATTGAATAACATGTTATATATAGAGATTTAATGATATAACAACTTAGACAAAAAAATCGTTCGAAGCGAATACTATATGCGATATCATATTTTTCTCCACTTTATATATAATCACTGGGATGTCTATTTTTCCTTGCCTCTATGTCTTGTTGTGATATGAAAATTTATGGTGTACATGTCTGTGTATGTGTGTGTGTGTGTGCATGGTTGTGGATACACTTTACATGCGTGGTTACTATCTGTTGATGAGGTGATGTTTATATTCATGGTTGGAAAACTCGTGAGAATGCATAAATTATCACACTAATATTTGCAATATAACACAAAATATGCATTATGTAATGAAATTAATACTAATATTTTAAATTGATTATTTCTTGCTGTTTGTAGAAAAATTGTGAAGATGACTCCTTAGATGATCTATATTATGTTGTCACCAATGTACCAGAGAAAGATATTGCTGATAATGATGCAAATGGATGAGATGAAAATGATGATGAATATGGTGTTGGGATAGATGAGAATGAGGATGAGGATGAGGATGATGATGATAATGGTGGTGATGATGATGACGATGGTAGCCATTGATGCTACTATTGAGATTGTGGATGTTTATTGTTTTCTCGATGCTACTAGACATGTATTCTTAGTTTTGTGATGATCCACGTTCATATTAAATTCTAGGTCATTTTGATTTGTATGGTGGATTTATGTTGACATATAAACTTTGATTACCCTTGATCATTTTGACATTTCTAAATATAGATATTAAAAAAGATATTTCTTGTGATATTGGTATTTTCACTATATATATCGTTCACTTGTTCTTTTAACCTTAATATATATCGTTTACTTGTTCTTTTAACCTTAAAATGATGATCTGTATGATAGGTCATTGATGTGATGATGTTTTATAATTTCACTTGTTTTGATGAAAGATAATGGCGATGTTACCGTTACTATATTGTAAATTTATCTATATTGGAAATTAATTGTCAATGATCTTTTCATGTAAAATTGATATATATATATATATATGGTGTTACTACTTTGCATAAATGTTGTTTGTTCGTGTTAAATTTTCTTCATAAATGCTATGCAATTAATTTCAATAATGGTATCTACAATTAATTTGAATGTTTCATTATGTTATTTAAGAACTATGAAGTAAATGATATCTGAGAACTGTTGAAATTAATGAAATAGTTATAATAATTTGATATAATAAATATATTAGCACACAATTGGATATAGTTGTAGGTCTTAAATAGCAAGCCTAATGTGGTTCAAGGAAGCAAAATAGGAATCAAAGCTAGGAGCTAAAATGGAAGCCCACTATGTCATAGATTTAGAAGCAACATTGGATGCAATACCTAGCGCTATGTTGGAAGTCAATTCTGATGCTATTTTGGATGCCAAACCAGAAGCTAAACTAATGGCCAAAAAAGAAGCAAAATTAGATGCTTAATGGGAAGCTAAATGCGGTGTTGACGATGAAGCAAAACAAGAAGAAATTCAAGGAGCTAAATGAGAAGCAAAATGTGGTGCTAGTGTGGGAGTAAAAATGGATGCTAAATTGAGTGCTAAAGTGGTAGCAAAACATGGTGCTAATGTTGACATCAATAGAGATGCAACACTAGGCGTTAAAAATGATGCAACACTTGATGCTAATGAGGAAGCTAAACATGGCATTGATATGGTAGCAAAATAAGATGTTACTTAGGATGCAAAACATGGCGTTACATAGGAAGCAAAATATGGTGCAACAATAGAAGAAAAAATTGGCGCCATTTTGGTAGCAAAACACGATGCAAAAAATGAAGCAAAAATTGGTGGAAAATTAGAAGCGAAAATTGATGCATATTGGAAGTAAAACATGGTGCAAAATGGGATGCTAAAGTGGTAGCACATATGGATGCAATATTGGATGCTAATTTGGATGCAAATATGGTGCGAATGTAGATGCAAACATAAATGCTAACATGGCGCTTTTTGTGATGCAAATAGGGCGCTAATGGGGGCGTCATTTAGGAAGTAAAAGAGGACGATCTCTAGGAAGCAAAATAGGATGTTATTTACGAAGAAAACCTCGACGTCGCTTAGGAAGCAAAATTGGACGCTATTTTGGAAGCTAAAAAATGAGCGTTATTTTAGACATCAGAAAGGATGCTATATAGGACGCAAAAAAAGACGCTATTTTAGACTCTTTAAGTGTTAAATTTTCAAAATTTACTTCAATCTGATCTAGAATCTTAATTGAGAGAAAAACATGTACAACATATCTACAGCATATCAATCATGGACACAATAATGCAAGCACACAAGAGACACAGATTTTACTTGGGGAAAACCATAAAGGTGAAAAACCCCAATAACTTCCTCAGAGATAGATAGAGCAATGATACAACCAGAATACAAGAGATAGTCTTCTCCTAGCAGCAGAGCCTCCTCCTCCAAAAGTGCGCCACTCTCCAAAGTGTGAGTGAGAGAATAGAATGTGTAAAATGAGAGAGACACGCTCTCTATTTATACACTAGCTTGACTTGACCTTTACTCAACTAGGTCGGCCTCAACTTAACCACTTAACATAATGCTGACTGGGCCGACCCCCACTAGGGTGGTCTAATAACCCTTTGACGCACATGGCCGACCCCCAATAGGGTGGTCCAATAACCCTTTGACCCACATGACTTATACAGGGCCGACCCCAACAAGGTGGTCTAATAACCCATCAAGTATAAGTTACGACACTTACAATATGAATGACGACACTTCCGTATAGAGGAATAATAACATCTCTATAGGAATACAACATACATATATGTGAAATACATTCCGAAGTCACATATACATCAACACTCCCTCAAAACTAGGAAGGTATTTCTCGACACAGTTCTTCTAGCACAAGTCATCTTCTCTGGATCATCATCACTGGATAATCGTCATCGAGTCATCATCATCGTCACTGCTGCTGCTATCTCAATCAATCTCTGAACCTACTCATCATAGGAAGTTCTACAGAGCCAGTCCTTTTTCATACTGGATGTAGGCCCACCACCTGCAGGTCTTCGTCATCACTGGCCATACTGTGGAATCCTCAGGACTTATTACGTGCGTCACAAAACCTGGCTGCAGCATCCCAGGCTATTACGAGCACACAACTCTACCTGTCAGATCTCCCAGGAGCACATTACATGTGACCCATCACAAAAACTGGCTGAAGCATCCCAGGCTATTACGAGGACACAACTCTACCCGTCGGATCTCCTAGGAGCACATTACATGTGATCTCACCACAAAACTAGGCTGAAGCATCCCAGGTTGTTACGAACACACAGCTCTACCTGTAGGATCTCCCAGGAGCACATTACATGTGGTCCACCACAAAACCTGGCTGAAGCATCTGAGGCCTTTTTCATCCTGTCCAGATCTCCCAAGAGCAAATTACATGTGGTCATGGCAAAACCTTGCTGAAGCATCTGAGGCCTTTTTCATCCTGTCCAGATCTCCCAGGAGCAAATTACATGCCATAGGACAAAACCTCGCAAGAGAATCACAGGATGTTATGGGTACACAACTCCGACCTGAAATCTCCCAGGGCACAAATTACATGTCCTCCCAGAGCAATGTCTCGAAAGAGCATCCCAGGCTGTTATGGGTACACAACTCCGACCTATAGGATCTCCCAGACATGCTCATCTGCACGACCTGATCCACGGCCACAAAGTATCATCCTGATACTCATCATACATCATCCTGGTCATCATCACTGCATCGTCCTGATGCATGTCATCTGGAGAAGCTCATCATCCACGATCATCCTGATCGTGCAATGCATCCACCTGATGCATACCCCATAGCTGCAGTATATGGGATTCGACAACGAACAAAATTGTCTAGAGAACAGAAAGGGATGAAGGGGGGAAATGACCAGTCTGATCTAGTAAGAAGTCGTCTCGAGTTGGGTTCCTAATCGAGACATCAATGTAGAGGGAGCCAGTCAATTTTCGTAGCTGTCAAAGATGGAGTCCACAAAGAAGATAGAAGAGAACTGAGGGGTGGATGGGAACTAAATTGTTGGAAAAAAACAAGAAACTTTAGGAGACAAAGCGATTAGAAGAGAAGAGGACAAAATGAAAGAAGGTATATTTATTGGGTTTTACAGTTGATTAAGCGACCCAAGGCCCTATATTTACTAGCGTAATTCAATTAATTCTAAGCCGCAAGTAGAATTAACAATAGATTAAGACAATACCGCAGGGGTGTATCTCAACCAACGATTCGCTTGATATGAAGGAAATGTTGTAAATGGAGGTCACGAGTTCAAATCATCCCGGCTTACCCGTGTCCCATGCTTGTGTGATGTGCGGGTGCACCTAAGGGTATAGTGGTAGCGGACGGGATTGGATTTTGGACCCCATGTCATGTGAGTACCAACCCCATCCCAGTTTCCGATCCCCCTAGTTACAAAAAAAGAACAATAGATTAAGAAAAGAGGGAAACCTGGCTGTGGGGAACGGTTGGAAGAAAAGAGGAAAAAATGAAGTTATATTTATTGGGTCCTAGGGCCCTAGATTTTCTAGGGTAATTCAGTTAGTTCTAGGACGCAAGTAGAATTAAGAACATATTAAGAAAAGAAGGGAAACCTAACTAGGGTAAACGCATTGTTGAACTAAACTAGGGTTTTAGAATATTATCGAAATTCAATTAGTTCATACCAAAAACTACAATTAACAAGAAATTTGTAATAGCGAGGGAAGGTAACTCACGTCAAACTATCGAGTACCTTTCCTCATCTAACTTACCTAAATGTTAAGTATGACAAACTGGTGAAAGGTAAAGAACTCACCAAAAAATGTTTTAATGTGCATTGCCAAATATGAGAGCCACCACAGGCCTCTTTGAGACTTTTACAATGATCAAATGAAGCTGTACATGCTGCTACACCTTCCTGCAAAAGACAATTGATCTAAATCCTCGACATTATGCAATAATCACATCTCCATCTACGATATAAATGATTGAAAAACAAAATAAATGAGAAGTGAAAGGAATACATGTACTTATCCAACTACACAAGACGATAATCTGGGATATCCTTGATGCATGTCAAGGATGGTAATGTCCTCGCTAATGAAAGATATCAACCGAAAAAATGTGAGGAAGCAGATAGTGAATAAGCAGAGAAAGTAGGGTGGAACTAGCAAAGGAAGCAGGAAAGAGGTGGAGATGATTGGGAAAATCTACAAAAGGAAAGAGGCCGGAGATAGGAGTTGTTGAGTGACCGACCTAATAGATAACGTCTATGGGATGCGAAAAGGAACAATATTTCCTAGAGAAAAGTTAAGGAAAGGGGGAAATGTCCAGTCTAATATGTTAAGAATTCGTCACGAATCGAGCCTAGTCCAATCACCAACTAGATGGATCTTGCTCTGATACAATGTTGACTTGTTAGGGCTTTTACAGTTCTTTTAAAAATTGAAACATAAAATTTATTGGATCACATGAAGATAACCATTGCATAGGTAACATGGTGATTATGGAGCTCATTTAACCACGATGACGATCCATCACCTACCAACCATAGACAATGCAGAACCATTGTCTCACCTACACTTGATCCGGATCCTCGAATTAATGCAATAATAACACCTAGATCTATGATATGAATGATTAAAAAAGAAAATAAATGAGATTGGAAAGGAATACATGTAATTATCCAACTACACAAGACGATAATGCGGGATATCATTGATGCATGTCAATGATGCTAATGTCCTTGGTAGAGAATGATAGCAAGCGAACACATGTCATGAAGCAGATAGTTAAAAAGCAGAGACAATAGGGTGGAACTAGCGAAGGAAAGAGGCAAGAGGTGGAGATGATTGGGAAAATATACAAAAGGAAAGAGGCCAGAGGTAGGTGTTGTTGAGTGATCGAACCCATAGATAATGCTATGGGTTTCGAAAAGCAATAATATTTCATAGAGAAAGGTGAAGGATGAAGGGGGGAAATGACCAGTCTAATCTATCAAGAAGTAATCCTGATTTTCTCCCTACACCAAACAACTACTAGATGGAGCCAGTCCTTTTCGAGTAAAGCAAAGATGGAATCCACCTAGAAGAGTGAAGTGAACCGAAGGGTGGTTGGGAACTAAATTTTAGGATAAAATCAAGAAACATTGGGAGAGAGAATGGGAGGGAAGGACGGAAGAGAGTTATTTTGATTATGGGTTTTTAGTTGATTATGGTAATTCAATCAATTCTCAGCCAAAAGCTGAACCAACACCAGAATGAGAAAAGAAGGGCGACCCAACTTGGGTTAAGTAGGTGTTTAAACTAAACTAGGGCCCTAGAATATCACGGAAAATTAGTCAGTTCTTACCAGCGACTACAATTAAGAAGAAATTTACAATAGAGAGGGAAGCTAAGTGAATTCAACCTATCGAGGACGCCGAGAGTGAAAAAATGGAAAAGATATGGTGAACAATAGAAGGAAAAAGGCAAGATGTGGTGATGTTTGGAAAAAACTAGTGAAGGAAAGAGGTGGGGGGTTTTCAGTGAACGACCCCATAGCTGTAGTCTATGGGATTCGACAAGGAACAATATTGTCTAGAGGAAAGAAGTGGATGAAGTAGGGGAACAAAGAGTCTGATCTACTAAGAATTTGTCTCGAGTCGGGACCTACGCGAGACATCAACCTATAGTGAGCTAGCCACAAACTAGGGGTAAGTAGTTGTTTAAACTAAACTAGGGCTCTAGAATATTGGGGAAATTTAATCATTTCTTACCAACGACTATAAAAACCAGATATTTACAATGGAGAGGGAAGCTAAGTTAACGCAAAATATCGAGGACGTGGAGAGTGAAAAATTGGAGGCAATAGTGTGAATAAGGTAAGGCAAGAGACAAGATGTGGAGATGAAGTCGTTAACACAATTGATTATTTTTGTACATATATGAAGTGATAAATACAATTTATTGTTTTCAAATGTATGAATTCGTATAATTAGATTGCATGGGAAGGGATCGATAATCATATATTTTAGCTCTTAGGGTAAAATTACAATTATTGTTTTTAAATATATGAAGTCATGTAATTAGTTTGTAGGAGAAGAAATTTCTACTATGATATTTTATCTCTTAGGATAATTGCCAAACATATTCATAAATTTGAATATTCTAGTTGAATATCTTATGAGCATTTTAAATGGTAGTTGTAAAATGAATTTAAGCGAATTGTTTTTGTGAGTTGGATTATAAAAACTTCAAGAGAATGGTCTACACATGTTTGGAATGGCATAAGGCATAACCTGAGTAGTGATTGAAAAGTGAAATTAATTTAGTGAGTACATTTGCATGATTCCCAATAATGAGATTTATTTAAATTGGAGGTACCAATAACTTGCATTATTTGTACCGCTGTGCATGTCCCTTAGATAGTTAACTAAAAAAATGAAAAGAGAAAATCATATGTTTATGATATCTTCATATTTTTCAATATATATATATATATATATATATATTCAATAGAAGAATTATAGGTCTATATGATATGTTGATAATTAAAAAGAAAAGAAAATAATAGCATATATCTATATGCTAATAGATATATTACTATTCAAAGGAAGAGCATGCTATATTTATATAATGTGTTGTTATTTTAAAAAGAAGAATTATAAGTATTATGTATATTATCCTAACATGAGAAAAAGTAAAAAAACCATATTTATAGAATACGATTGTCATTTATACAATGGGGTTTCCACATATTTGAATCACATTAGTTGTGTATAAAATAGATTGTTACCTGAACAAGGAATATCTCACATCCATGAATTAGTCTCCATTTTATAAGGAAATGTTATATATCATTCCAATGATCCATGGTTATGATCAAAAGGGTCATTATAATGGAAATGCAATAAATGTGTATATAAGTGGTATCGAAAGTTATGCATATAATTATTGGACAATGATTAAAAGTTACTGTATTTGTTGCTTTTATATAAATAGGAATTTATAAGTTATGAAAGTGATTTCCATTGACGAACTAAAACATGATTAGACTTATGGATTAATCATAATGTATCCAAATTATAGAGGTTATATATATTTAATACATTATTGGTTCTAAAGGAGATTCCAAATATATGTATATAAATACACTTATATAATATATCGTTACTTTTATATGAAAGGAGAAGTTATAAGGGGTAAAAAAGATATGTGGATATAACTAAATAATGTTATTGAAAAAGAAAAATATTTATAAATACATATAAGTTTTATAACTGTATTGGTTATAGAGAAATATTTATTATTTCTAAAGAATGAAATAATATATTTAATTTTATTATATATATTTGAATATAAGATTTATATATGTATATAAAAGCATATGTGGTTCAAGAGAAAGATATACACATGATAAGGAATATATAGGCTTATGTTTATGTCCATATTGTATAAAGAACTATTTAGATGTAGTATGATTGTCATTATTGAGAAATGATAGTGATGTATTGATCTTGTGTAAAGAAAAAAAAATCGATACCTAGGGACGAGGTAACCATAGGGAACGTTACTGGTTTTTCAAAATTGTTAAAACATCTTAAACCTAAGGTTATATATATAGTGGATACTTTTAAAAATGTATGGGAATTATTAAATGCATATCCTTGCTGAGAATTCGATAGATTATCGAGAGGGTCAAACAGACATGGAATTAAGAAAATGAGATATTGATGCGACTAGTGTGATGCGTTGAACTCAATGACACTACTTTTGCATCATGACAAGACTGATAACGAAAATGGAAAAAAATACAAACTTGACGTTACCACGATGGCGTAAAATGGAGAAATTATAACTTGGAACACCCGTCGAAAGGGTCAAATAAAGCATGTTTTGTAAAACAAAGTATGGAGAACATCAACATGATGAGTTGAATGCAATGATGCTAACCATTTGACATGGTGAATTCACAAGAATATGGATGTTGCTTGAGATGGGACTCAACGAGATTAAGACAACACGCATAATGTGACTTGGGAAGTCTACTGAAGTGGTCATATGACAATGGAAATGATAAAATGAGGTAACAATGTGATGATCTCCTTGAGCGGGACATGATGTCACCAACGAGATGACTAGGTGGTTAAATTTAATATGTTCGTCTAATAAGTTGAAAATCAACCTATTAAAAAATTATGGGTTTGAAAGTAGTTTTATGGGGATAATGAGCGACTTATGCATTGATTTTTGGCCATGTGATAGTTTCTCTTGAGTTGATAATTCATGATTGTAACTTACCAATTTATATTATACTGAATATTGTATGATGTTTATCTTCTTGTCTTGGAGGAAATGATAGCTTAATAAATTTGAATTCTTACTTGGATTTTGTTGTGCTAAAGATCGATTGGGTAAGAAGTGTTGGAAATCTAAGTTGGTGTTGACAACTATTGAAAGTATTACTGGATTTACATTACATGAAATTACCGTTGGATTATTGATAATTTGTTGGAACTTTGTTGGATGAAACATAAACGATAGAAAAGCTAGTGTTAATGGCCAAGGATATTTGGTGAAAATAGAAGAGAATGGCATGAAAATTAATTATGAAAAGAAAGTGAACGCACAGTCGCACATCAATAGAACGATTGCGGGCTACGTAGCCGCGCTTTGGAGCGTGGCATGGGAATGGGTAGCCACGCTTTGGAGTGCCAAGTTGGGCTAGGTAGCCGCACTTTGAAGCACGACATTTCGGTGGAAATGCTCACTTCAAGGCGCGACTTGGGTTTCCATGGACGCGCTTTTGAAGCGTGACTTGGGGGCAGAAATGCGCGCTTTGGAGAGGAAATTTCAGCTTGTGTTGGGTGTTTTCTTTCTTTATTTATTTATATATTGGAATTATGGGTTTTGTTTTTTTGGTTGGAAGGATGCTAGTATCTTGGAGTGAGCACGAGCTGGGGGGTCCACTACTAGAGGCGGTCGAGGAGGACGAGGATGTGCAGTACATCCTGGCTCGGTGTAGACTGTTGAAGTTCACATAGGTGCCCCTGATGCGCTCGGCTAGCTTGTTGTCGAACAAGTTAGTCGGTTTCTGGGATGAGGATGCTGAGGCATTCATGATCTAGGGTGAGCGGCTGGAGATCACACTCACTGATGTGTATTTCTTGACGGGGTTGTCACAACTGGGTGTGATTTTGGATACCCAGCCGAGGAGGCCAAGTGACGTATCTATGGAGGATTTGTTGGAGAGGCACTGTTATTCGACAACTTTTGTGCATGACAATGCACGATTGATTTGTGACATTCAAAGCGTGGAGACTCGAGCGATTGCATCGCTGGTGGTGCGTGTACTGGGGTCAGATTCGACCCATAGGGTCTCTGGGGGGCAGATGGTGCTTGTGGAGTGGGTGTTGGAAGGGACCTACTATGGATGGGGTCAGATGTATCTGACGGTGGTTTAGCGAGAGCTGAACAGGGTGAGTTGTTAGGGAGGGGAGTTCTGTTTTCCTTTGTTTGTTTGTTTGTTTTTCTTTGAGCGTGTCCCAACACTACGACTGCACTTGGCAGTGCGTGACAGGGGGCTGATGGAGCTGCGGATGCGGCGGTGGGGCGAGATGATGACTCGCGGGGGTGGCGGGCTGGTGGGGTGGTTCTTCACTGAGGAGTTGTCCACTCAGTGGATGTAACTGCCGGTGGTGATTGAGGACTACCCGTACTACAGGATGGATTACAGAGGGGATCCAGAGCTGTCGCGGCCTCCTGGTCAGGCATGGGGACCAGATGGTACGTTGTTTACTTATGTTTTAGCATCATATTTTATAAATATCATATCATGGATGGTAGCTAAATGATTTGTATGACATTGATCCCGATGCGATCTGTTTCGTGTGCAGATATTGGACAACAACCTCCGAGAGGGTACCGTGTGCAGAGGGGTCATGCAGAGGGTGTATACTCTCCTGGACATGGGCAGAGTCGACGGTGGAGTTCCTCAACGACAATAGAGAGTTTGCAAGTGGGTATTGACCACCTCCTGGACGGGGTGATAGAGATTAGCTGGTAGCACTTAAGCCAGGAGATTATCGACATTTGCTATGATGCTCCCCAGGAGTGGAGGCCTATTATGAGGCACATCGCGATGGCGGCTGAGACAGTGCGGGCCATGGAACGAGGGGATACCCCCTATTATGGTGACTCGGATGCTAAGACAGAGTCCGATGAGTTGTAGGAGGAGGAGGCGGAGGAGGAGGAGGAGGATGACGATGATGATGGCGATGGAGATGACTTTGATTGACGAGGCAATCGATGGAACTGCCCCCATGTGATGAGCATGGGAATTTTGTATTCGGATGTATTATATGACGAGGACGCTGTTAGGGCTCCTCTACGTATGAATGTGTATGGGGTGCTGTGGGCACGATGACATTTCTATTTATGATGTATATATATATATATATGCACGTGGATGCAGCTTATGATGATGGCTATGTGTATGTATATGCACGTGGATGCAACTTTTGATTATGGCTTCTTTTTGTCTTTTATGATGTTTATGTATGCCTATATGACATGGTTATGATTTGCTTCCTACATGTTGTGATTTATGTGCCAGTCTAGAATATTGTTAGCCATTTGGTCTGCTACACTATTTTTACTTCTTGGGACATGAGTGAATGAAATGGATTCAAACTGTCTGACCATATGTTTAGTGTGCAGGAACTTTCTAAAAAGGCAAGGGTACCGTACCTGGTAAAATTTGTTTAGTTGGGAGACAAGCAGCTGGGAGTCAAGGAACACACAGAGGTGGATTATACCTATCTAGAGGGCAGCAGTCAGGAGACCGGTCACATCATCGTACTCAACCTGGTTATTGGTGGAAACACCTATGCACACTCCGTCGAGGTGGATCAACTCAAGTGAGGGGGAATATAATACCCAAGCTGGAGAAGCAAGGTTTGGAGACCAACGACTTGTGTCGTCGACGAAACTGACATAGTATGGTGGAACAAGATCCATCTATAATCATGTAGGGAAGCCAAGTGTGAGGTGCTAGATGCAAAAAAGTAAGAAAAAGAAAAAGGAAATGAAATTGTACAACATGGACTAGTGGCTCCAAAAAGTGCTAAGGGTAAAAGCGTTTGAGGTACAACCAATTATGGGGGTTGCGCAAGGGGTTCCCTTCAGAGTCGGTGAGGATATACGCCCCATGTTTTAGGAAGGTGTGGACGATGTATGGGCCTTGCCACATGGACTCAAACCTTCCTTTCCCAGTTTTGTCACGTGCTTGGTCATAAGCGAGGACTAGGTTTCCTTCTCGAAAATAGTGGGGGTGGAAATGCTTATCATAGCCGGATTTGGAGCGGTTCTTCGCGGCCTCGATGGTTTGTAGGGTTGTGCGGAAGTATTCATTGGCTTGCTCCAAAAGGATTTATGCGTTGTTCGAGTGGTGAAGTGTCCAAGAGGAGTTCAATGGAAATATGTAAGGCGGGAATCTGACATTCAATGGGGAGAACTGACTCGACACGATGAACCAAGTGAAAAAGGATGAAACCCACGGCGGTCTTAATAGACGTGTGGTATGCCCAAAGTGCGGGAAATAGAATATGGTTCTAGTTGGACTTGTGGTGGTCTACAATGCGTTGAAGGATGGTCTTCAGGATTTTGTTAATCGCCTCTACTTGGCCGTTCCGTTGGGGGTAATAGGCGGAGGCATACTGGTGTTTGAATTTGAGGAAGGTCGACAAATCCTTCCAGATGGAGTCTTCAAAATGTTTGTCATGGTCAGAGACGAGTTGCTTTGGGACCCTGAACCGAGTGATGACGTCGTTAAAAAAGAAACGGGCTGCAGTGTCATATTTGCAGTTAAACGTAGGCATGGCCTCGACCCATTTTGTGAAATAGTCGACAGCCACAATGATGTATTTGTGGCCATTCACCGAGGGAGGATTACACTCCATAAAATCAATGGCCCATTTGCAGAAAGGGCCAACGGTAAGAACTAGATGGAGGGGGGCAGGAGGGGTCCTCGCCTTTAGGGAAAAGAGCTAGCAGTTTTTGCAATGCTTGACTGGTGTGATGCATCAGTAAATAAGGTGGGCCAAAAGTATCCAGCATGGATAACCTTTTGGGAAGTGGCCATTCTCAAAAAATGGCCCCCGCAGGATCCGCTGTGACAATCGTTGAGGACTTGTTCTGCCTCATCTTGAGTGTGGCATCGACGTAAAATGGTGTCAATACCGCGCCGGTAAAGGAGATCTCCAAGGAGGAGATATCGCGAGGCATGATGGCGTATGCGACGATGATCATCGTGTCCGATGTTGGATCAAAACTTTTGTGTGTGTAGGTACACTAGGATGTCACTGTACCAAGGGTCATCCAACGAAATCATAAACAAGTGATCGCCAAGTAGGTCGATATTGATTATTGGTGACATGGATGCAGATGGTAAGTCCGTCATGAGTTGTGCCAATGCGAGGGGTTTGGTACTCTTGGGGGTAGTGAACATGAGGTCATACTCTTGAAGGATGATGACCCATTTAGCTACGTGGCCCTGAAGAAGGCGACAACTCAGGAGATAGACCATGGGGTTGGAATTGAGTGCGTGGAGACTCGAGTGATTGCATCGCTAGTGGTGTGTGTACTGTGGTCACATTCGGCCCATAGGGTCTCTAGGGGGCAGATGGTGCTTGTGGAGCGGGTGTTGACAGGGACCTACTATGGCTGGGGTCAGATGTATCTGATGGTGGTTTAGTGAGAGATGAACAGGGTGAGTCGTTAGGGAGGGGGGTTCTGTTTTCCTTCGTTTCTCTGCTTGTTTTTATTTGAGCGTGTCCCAACACTACGACCACACTTGGCAGTGCGTGACGGGGGGCTGATGGAGCCGCGGATGCGGCGGTGGGTCGAGATGATGACTCGCGGGGGTGGCAGGCTGGTGGGGTGGTGGGGTGGTTCTTCACTGAGGAGTTGTCCACTCAGTGGATGCAACTGCCGGTGGTGATTGAGGACTACCCGTACTATAGGATGGATTACAGAGGGGATCCAGAGCTGTCGCGACCTCCTGGTCAGGCATGGGGACCAGATGGTACATTGTTTATTTATTTTTTAGCATTATATTTTATAAATATCATAGCATGGATGGTAGCTAGATGATTTGTATGACATTGATCCCGATGAGATCTATTTTGTGTGCAAATATTGGACAACAACCTCCGAGAGGGTACCGTGCGCGGAGGGGTCGTGCATAGGGTGTATACTCTCCTGGACATGGGCAGAGTCGATGGGGGAGTTCCTAAACGACATTAGAGAGTTTACGATTGAGTATTGACTGCCTCCTGGACAAGGTGATAGAGATTGGCTGGTAGCACTTGATCCAGGAGATGATCGACATTTGCTATGATGCTCCCCAGGAGTGGAGGCCTATTATGAGGTGCATCACGATGGAAGCTGAGACAGTGCGGGCCATGGAACGAGGGAATACCCCCTATTATGGTGACTTGGACACTGAGACAGAGTCTGATGAGCTAGAGGAGGAGGCGGAGTTGAGGAGGAGGATGACGACGATGATGGCGATGGAGATGACTTTGATTGACCAGGCAGTCGATGGAACTGCCCCCATGAGATGAGCATGGGAATTTTGTATTCGGATGTATTATATGACGAGGACGCTGTTAGGGCTCCTCTATGTATGTATGTGTATGGGGTGTTGTGGGAACAATGACATTTCTATTTATGATGTATATATATATATATATATATATGCACGTGGATGTAGCTTATGATGATGGCTATGTGGATGTAACTTATGATTATGGCTTCTTTTTGTTTTTTATGATGTTTATGTATGCCTATATGACATGGTTTCGATTTGCTTCCTACATGTTGTGATTTATGTGCCAGTCTAGAATATTGTTAGCCATCTAGTCTACTACACTATTTTTACTTCTTGGGACATGAGTGAATGAAATGGATTCAAACTGTCTGACCATATGTTTAGTGCACAGGAACTTTCTAAAAAGGCAAGGGTCCTGTACCTGATAAAATTTGTTGAGTTGGGAGACAAGCAGCTGGGAGTCAAGGAACACACGGAGGTGCATTATACCCATCTAGAGGGAAGCAGTCAGGAGACCGATCACATCATCGTACTCAACCTGGTTATTGGTGGAAACACCTATGCACACTCCGTCGAGGTGGATCAACTCATGTGAGGGGGAATATAATACCCAAGCTATGGAGGCGAGGTTTGGAGACCAACGACTTGCGCCGTCGACAAAACCGACATAGTATCGTGGAACAAGATCCATCTGTAATCATGCAGGGAAGCCAAGTGTGAGGTGCTAGATGCAAAAAAGTAAGAAAAAGCAAAAAGAAATGAAACTGTACAACATGGACTAGTGGCTCCAAAAATTGCTAAGGGTAAAAGCGTTTGAGGTACAGCCCATTATGGGGGTTGCGCAAGGGGTTTCCTTCAGAGTCGATGAGGATATACGCCCCATGTCCTAGGAAGGTTTGGACGATGTATGGGCCTTGACACATGGACTCAAACTTTCCTTTCCTAGTTTTGTCATGTGCTTGGTCATAAACGAGGACTAGGACTCCTTCTTAGAAATTGCAGGGGTGGACATGCTTATCATAGCCGGCTTTGGAGCGGTTCTTCGCGACATCGATGGTTTGTAAGGTTTTGCGGTGGTATTCATTGGCTTGCTCCAAAAGGATTTAGGCATTGTTCGAGCGGTGAAGTGTCCAGGAGGAGGTCAATGAAAATATGTAAGGCGGGAATCTGACATTCAATGGGGAGAACAGACTCGACATGATGAACCAAGTGAAAAGGGGTAAAACCCATGGCGGTCTTAGTAGACGTGTGGTAAGCCCAAAGTGCGGGAAATATCATATGGTGCCAATTGGACTTGTGGTGGTCTATAGTACGTTGAAGGATGGTCTTCAGGATTTTGTTAATAGCCTCTACTTGGCTGTTCCCTTGGGGGTTATAGGCGGAGGCATACTGGTGTTTGAATTTGAGGAAGGTCGACAACTCCTTCCAGACGGAGTCTTCAAAATGTTTGTCATGGTCGGAGACGAGTTGCTTTGGGACCCCGAACCGAGTGATGACGTGGTTAAAAAAGAAACGGGTTGCAGTGTCATATTTGCAGTTAAATGTAGGCATGGCCTCGACCCATTTTGTGAAATAGTCGACAACCAAAATGATGTATTTGTGGCCATTCACCAAGGGAGGATTACACTCCATAAAATCAATGGCCCATTTGCAGAAAGGGCCAATGGTAATACCTAGATGGAGGGGGGTGGGAGGGGTCCTCGCCTTTGGGGAAAAGAGCTAGCAGTTTTTGCAATGCTTGATTGCTGTGATGCATCAGTAAATAAGGTGGGCCAAAAGTATCCAGCGCGGATAACCTTTTGGGAAGTGGCTATTCCCAAAAAATGGCCCCTGCAGGCTCCGCTGTGACAATCATTGAGGACTTGTTCTGCCTCGTCTTGAGTGAGGCATTGGCGTAAAATGGTGTCAATATCGCGTTGGTAAAGGACATCTCCAAGGAGGAGATATCGCGAGGCATGATGGCATATGCGACGATCATCATCGCGTCTGATGTTGGATCAAAACTTCTATGTGTGTAGGTACACCAGGATGTCGCTGTACCAGGGGTCATCCGACAAAATGATAAACAAGTGATCGTCAGGTAGGTCGGTATTGATTGTTGGTGACGTGGATGCAGATGGTAAATCCGTCATGAGTTGTGCCAATGCGAGGGATTTGGTACTCTTGGGGGTAGTGAACGTGAGGTCGTACTCTTGAAGGATGATGACCCATTTAGCTGCGCGACCCTGAAGAAGGCGACAACTCAAGAGATAGTCCATGGGGTTGGAATTGGCCATGACTATTGTCCAGCTTAGTAAGAGATAGTGACGAACCTTTTGTACTAAGAAGACGACAGCAAGGGCCAATTTCTCCTCATGGGGTATCGTAGTTGTGGGCCGGATAAGGTCTGGCTCACATAGTAGATGATGTGTTCTTTTTGTGCACTATCTTCTTGAACAAACACCCCCGAAATGACATATTCGGCTACCGAAACGTAAAGGATAAAATCCTTTGAGAAATCAGGAGGTAAAATCAATGGGGCATTAGTCAAGGATGTTTTGAGGGATTCAAAAGCCGATTCCGCTTGTTCATCCCAAACAAAAGGAATGTGGGTACGAAGTAAGCGAAGAAAACCATGGACGGTCGTAGTGTTATCTGGAACAAAATGACAAAGAAAGTTAGATCTCCCATGAAGGCTCTGTAACTGTCAAAATGTACGGGGAGATGGGAGTTCGACGATGGCTTGGACCTTTAGTGGGTCGATGGAAATTCCTTTCTGGGAGATGATAAAACCAAACAAACAGCCTTTCGGGACGCAGAATACACACTTGAGGGGGTTCAAGCGAATTCGATACTTGCGAAAACGCAGAAAAACGTGCCAGAGGTCATTTAGATGGTCAGACCATTTCTTGGATTGAGCCGTGAGGTCGTCAAGGTTGACCAGAATTATATGAACCAAATCATGAAAGCAATATGTCATGGCCCACTGAAAATTGGCGCCAGCATTTTTGAGACCGAATGGCATGATGCGATAGGAAAAGGTGCCCCATGGGGTATTGAACGCAGTCTTGTACTGGTCTTCCTTGCGAATTTGAATTTGGTTTTACCTAGAGAAACCATCCATGAATGACAGAATCTCATGCCTCGCACAAGTAGCAACAAGTTGGTCAATGAAAGGTGTGGGGAATTTTTCTTTGGGACAAGCGTGGTTTAGATCGCGAAAATTGGTACTGACGCGACTGGTGCCCTGTTTTTTGTTAACTAGCACCAGATTGGAAACCCAAGTGGTGTAGGCGATGGGGTAAATGAACCCAGATTTACGGAGTTTCTAAACCTCCATTTTGACAGGGGGGAGCTTGGATGGGTGGATGGGTCATTGTTTGGCAGACGGGTGGGACCTCCGGCCAAGTATCAATATGGTGTTCAACAATGATGGGGTCTAAGCTAGGCATCTCGGTATAGGACTAAGAAAACACGTCGCGAAACTCTTGGAAGAGCTTCTTGTACTCCTTGATTTCATGTTCCGTACAGGAAACACCTAATGTGATGAGTTTGGGTGTGGTGGAAATGTCAACCTGTATGGTAGGTGAAATGTTGGCCATGTTACCCTCCTCGAAGGCGTCGGGGGATGGAATGGGGTTCTTGAACCAGTCCACCTTCTCTGGGAGGAAGTCCTCTGTCTCGACTGAAATCTGACTGACCGCAGGCAAAATAGGTGGTTGTTTGCAGGGTACAGGAAAAAACGCAGAAAAAATTAGGGCAAACAGGGGTTGCCGAGTGCGACTGTGTGATTGATTTCCGCGCTTCGGGCTGCGCTTGTTGGCCGGGAACCTGCACTGCAGGCCGCGCGTCTGGGTGGCCAGCCGGCGTTGCAGGCCGCGGGTTTGGGCATGAAGTTTGCGCTGCAGGCCGTAGGTTTGGGAGTGAAACCTGCGTTGTAGGCCGTGGGGGAGGGGCGGGGTGCTAAGCATTGCGGGCCGTAGGGGTGGGCGGGAAGCACTATGTTGTGGGGCACGAGGGCTGGGCAGGGAGCCGGGCACTGCGAGAACGGGGGGGAATCTTGCGCTGCAGGCTGCGGTGGGTGGAGAGGGAGCTGCGTGTTGCGGGCCATAGAGGCTGGGCGGGAAGCCGAGCGCTGTAGACCGCAGGGGATGGGTTGGCGACTGCGGTCAGGGCCGCAGGAAGGGTGCCAGAGGATGTGTTTGGGGCGTCGGAGGTTTGGTAGAAGACTGCGGTCGGGGCCGCGAACCGCGGGCCGAGGGTTGTGGCTGAGGGGTGGTGCTGCGAGGCGCAGTGAGTGGGGTAGGGGAAATGGTGCTGTGGGATGTGACAAAGGGGATGGGGCTGCTGTGATTTAGGCCACGACAAGGAGAAGGGGTTGTTGCGCTTCAGGCTGTGGCAGGGGAAGGGGAAACGTCACTGTGGGAAGGGGCTAGGACAGCTGCGCTTCGAGATGCGGGTTTGGGTTGGGGACCTGCGCTGTAGACTGTGGCTGTGGGATGGGAATCCGCACTACAGGCCACGATTGTAGGGCCGAAACCTTGCTTTACGGTGCGAAAAATGTCCACGAAAAAGTTGGTTGAAAGGAAAACACAGGGCTTCAGGGGGTCACAGAAACAACTAGGGATGAATCTAGAAGTATAGGGGCTGAAGGGAGAAACAAACCTGGAAATAACAAAACAAAAGGAAGATACTAACTGAAAAAACTAAACAACCAAAGATTCGAACAATGGAGTCGCCAAAACTGTAGTTAGGGTTTTCACCCTAGCTTGTGTAAATGAGCCCTGCTAAGGATTATGGAATCCTTAGCAGTAGTTCAGAAAAAAATAGTAAAACCTAATGTAAATAACATAATTTCTAATGTAAAACCTAAGCATATGCATAGCAAATAATAAAAACTAAATCTAACATAAAACAGTAAATAGTAAACTTGAGAACACAGTAAAAATGGATTTACAATTATTTTTTCATTAACATTAAACAAAGGAGTTACATGGGTTTTTTACCTCAAGGGTGAGGTTGGTGGAGTATTTGAAGCCATACTAGGGAGGTGCACCAGTACTCCAATGTTCTTCTCTTCTCCAAAATGCTCCAAGGTTTGCCAAAGGGTCCACTAAAATGGTAAACACAAGCACAAATGGTGGACTAGGGTTTTGAGTGAAATTCGACAGCATAAGGGTAGAGTGAATAGTGGATGGAAAATAGGGGGCCTCCATCACCGTTTTATAGATTTTTTGGGTGGTGGAGTGTTGACCCATGGTTTTAGGCAAATAATGGTTTAGGTAAATGGTTTAGGGTTTTTTTCCTCTTTTTCCATCTTTTTTCTTGATTTTTTTTTTAATTTATTTCCTTTCTATTTGATTTTTGGGAATTTTGGACCCCTTTTGAGGGTTTTTGGTATTTTTGAAGGAATTTAATTAATTTGAGGAGGAAACAATTGATTTTTTCCTTTTGTATAAGCATTTGAGGTTTTTTTAAGGTTTTGGAGGCCAAAATGGTAGGAAAAGTGGGAAAATAAGTCATGTGACTAGGGAGATGAGCTAGTGAACAATTTTCGGGTGTTAACAATAGGCTTGGCCATATGAGTGATAAGGGGATGCAAATTCTCCACTCAAGGAAGTTGCTTTCAGATCTGAAGCAGGTAAGTTTCAAATTCTGTGAGAATTGTGTTTATGGAAAACAAAAGAGAGTCAAATTTCTCAGGGTTGGTAAATAGAAGAAGAGTGAAAAGTTAGAGCTCGTGCATACAAATGCATGGGGAACGGCTCAGCTACAATCTCTTGGTAGCTCTCATTATTATGTTAATTTCATTGATGATGCAACCAGAAAAACTTGGGTTTATTGCATTAGATAGAAATATGATGTGTTTTCTACTTTTAAGAAATGGAAAGCTTTGGTTGATAATGAGATAGGAAAAAGGTTGAAGTGTCTCAGATATGATAATGGAGACGAATACTGCAGCAAGTATTTTGATATTTATTGTTCATGCCATGGGATTCTTAGAGAGAAAACAGTCCCAAGAACACCATAAGAAAATGGTGTGTTAGGAAGGATGAACATAACAATTATGGAGCATGCAAGGTGTATGCGATTGCATGCAGGGTTGCCCTTACAGTTTTGAGAAGATGTTGTAGATACTGCTGTTTACTTAATAAAAAGAGGGCCTTCAAGTGATTTGGATGGTGGTATTCCAGAGGAGGAATGGACAAGTAAAAAGGTAAACTACTCTTTTGTAAGAAATTTTGGTTGTGAAGCATTTGTCCATATTGATAAAGAAAATAGAACAAAGCTTGAGGCTAAATTAAATAAATGTACCTTTATTGGATACATGGTTGATGATTTTGGTTATCGCTTATGTGATTATGAAAATAACAAATCATTAGGATTAGAGATGTGGTATTAAATGAAAAGGTCATGTATAAAGATCAGTTGTAGGGATAGAAACATGAAAAGGAAAACATAGAGTACAAAATGCTTGATGAAATCAAAGAAAATGAAGTTCCAAAGGTGCCAAAAAATCAAGAACAACAATAGGTACCTCAAACTCCTACAAGTGTTAGAATATATACCATGTTAAGTAGACCCCTGAATGATTATCTCCTTCACTATATTATTTCTTGATGATTGATTCTGGTGAAACAAAATGTTATGAATAAGTAATGCAGGTGGAGACTAGAAATAAGTGGGAGCAAGGCATGAATGAGGAGATGGAATCATTGGTAAGAAACCAGACATGGGATTTGGTTTAGTCGCATGTAGGTAAAAGAGCATTACATAATAAATGGGTTTACAGGTTGAAGGAAGAAGAAGGAGGAAAGATGCGGTACAAGGCCAAACTTGTTGTAAAGGGGTTTTCACATAAGAAATGTATAGATTTTGATGAAATATTTTCTCCCGTTGTTAAAATGACTTCAATTAGAACTATTTTAAGTCTAGTGGCAGTAGAATATTTGCATCTTGAACATTTAGATGTAAAAAAAACCTTTCTCCATGGGGATTTGGAGGAAGAGATTTATATGCAACAGCCACAGGGGTATGAGGTCAAAGGGAAGGAGAATTTGGTATGTATATTGAAGAAGAGCTTGTATGGCTTGAAGAAATCTCTAAGGCAGTGGTATTTGAAATTTGACAGGTTTATGACAGAACAGGGTTATAGTATATGTCATTTTGACCACTGTGTTTATTTCAAGAGGCTAGATAATGGAAGATATATTATCTTGTTATTGTATGTGGATGGAATTCTTGTTGCAGGGTCTAACATGCAGGATATAAATGTACTCAAAATAAAGTTATCTAATTCATTTGTGATGAAGGATTTGTGTGTTGCAAAGAAAATCCTTGGTATGAGAATAAAAAGAGACAGGAAAAATCGCAAATTGACATGGTCTTAGGATTAGTACATACAAAAGGTGTTGGAGAGGTTCAGAATGCAGAATGCAAAACCAGTTAGTACACCGTTGGCCAACCATTTCAAACTAAGTAAGGATATGTGTCCCAGGACACATGAAGAGATAGATGACATGTCCAAGGTACCCTATTCACCAGAAGTTAGCAGCTTGATGTATGCCATGGTGTGCACAAGACCAGATATTGCACATGCAGTGGGAATTGTGAGCAGGTATATGAACAATCCAGGTAAAGAACATTGGAAGGCAGTACAATGGATTCTGAGGTATTTCATAGGAACTGCCACTCATGAATTATGCTTTAGAGGTTCATACACTATTCTACAGGGATATGTTGATGCAGATATGGCAGGTGATAAAGACAACAGGAGGAACACCACGATGTATGTTTTTATTGTAGTTGGAACGACAATAAATTGGATTTCGAAGCTACAAAAGGTTTTTGCACTTTCAACAATGGAAGCAGAGTATGTTGCTGCTACAGAGGCTAGTAAAGAGATGATTTGGTTGGATAGGTTCATGGAGGAATTATGTAAGAAGAAGGAGGATAGCAGTTGTATAGTGAAAGCCAAAGTGGCATTCATCTTGCAAAGAACACATCCTTCAATTCTAATACTAAACATTTACAACTCAAGTACCATTTCATATGGTTTGTTCTAGAAGATGAACTGTTGAAGCTGGAAAAGATACACACTAGCCAGAATACGGAAGACATGTTGACAAAAGTAGTAACTAGAGAGAAACTAAGTTCCTGCTCGGCTTCAGTTGGCCTTCAAGCATGAAGGTGAAGATGATAAATTTCCAAGTACAAGGTTCACATCATAGTCCAGCAAGTGTAGCAGCGGTGGGGTTTGATGTGATAAGTCTCCAAGTGGGAGATTGTTGGTTGTGGAGCCCGATCTTCCTGATTCAGAGATGATGTTTCAACCATGTTTGCACCCCAATTTTATATGATATGCAGGTGGACTGTACACTCACCCCAGCGGGGTGGTGTTGGGGGGCATTGCCAAGAAATGTTTTGGGTTTTTTTGTTGTCCAACGGATTATGGGCCCATGGTTTTGGGTAGCCCGTGGTAATTCCCCTTTAAAAGGAATACATTGTAATATGACTATGTAATGTATTGTAGCATTGTAAAGATATCCGATTGTGTAAGAGAGACTATGAGAGAGTGAAGAGGAAGTTGCAACAGATGTGCTGCAGGTTGTATCCCTTCATTTGTTGGATGGTATAATAATAAGGACTGGCAATTTCTGTGTGTACATATCCCATATTGGGTGAACCACATTATATTGGTGTCTCTCTTGTGATGTGTTTTATGTGATTTATATTTGCATCTTGTTTATTGTTATTGCTCTGCGATCCTGTTTTTCTAACAAAGATAACTCCTCTCGCACCTGCCACCCTTGTGCAATTTTTGTATTTAAGCAGTGTATAAAATGATTTATCAGATACTGTATATGTAGAGTAATTAATTTTACCCGTTTTATTATTTGATGCAAAAATAAGCTTGGACCATCTGGAGGCGAATCTAAAATATCGGTTAGAAGCAGAAAAGAAATTGAAGTTTTTTATCAAAGGTTATAATTTATGTAGTATTTATATTATGCCTTTATAAATACTCTGTTTTTTGACTCTTGCTTTCCAATTAAGAGATCATGTATAACCTGTGTAGGCCATTTTGACTTCCTGTCGTGATTGCATAATTTTACTTCTTATAAATTTGATCATGTTAAATACATACCCTGATCCATTGCCACATACAGAATGGAAGTTATTGCCTCCAAAGGTTGTGGAAGAAGTTTTTCGAATACTTGCTGAAGAGGATGTTGAACAAGAAAATATATGAAAAATAAAGCAACAATTGTCTATATAGAAACAAAAGTCATGGAAATCATATAGACTTGCAAAAACTGATTGTTGGAGTGATGATGATGTATCCAATGGTAATGATGTTGAGAACCAACCTAATGATAAGGAAACACCTTATCAACTCTTATGTCGTTCCACTCTGCAGTATGTTAAGGGCAAGGCTCCAAACTTTGATACAATTGCTTTTCTTAAAGGAGAAAATGGTTTAGAAGAAATCATTATCTGCAAAGTTATATATTAGTCACATACATGAAATGTAGAGTTGACAATGTTTGATCCTTGTGGTGATGATCCAATTCTTTACACTGTTAGTACTAATGACACATGGGCACATACTATGGATGATGTTCTGCTTGTGCAAATGGTGTATTCAGATGAAAGTGGAAAGCTTATGTTGCACCATCCTTCAATTTCTGAAATAAAATCACAATTATCTTCAAGTGGGACAGATGAAAATCACAAAAAACATTCCACTACAGTCATCAAGCGAGGGTTTTATATGGGATCTTATTAAGATGTGACTCCCCTACAGACTCAAAATGGTAATTTTATGAAGATTGGTAGAAATAAATTCATTCAAATGGATGGGATATTGGTGTGCAACACAAATCCATTTTATTTTACCATAAAGGTAGGCATGTATGTCCATATTTATTATGAAAAATTGCTTGGAATGTCTGAAGATGAGTCATTGAAAATTCCATATCCTGTAGAAGTGTTGGATTGTTTAGTAGATGTTTCAACTGGTGGAACATTTTTTTGGGTAAGAATATTTGAAAATCATGTAGATGTTTTTGGTAGAGGCCACTATATTCCCGAAGGTGTGAATTTGCATCCACGTGAGGTGTTTTACACAAAACAAGGTCTATTGATACCACCTGAAATAATTAATGGTGAGTATACATGTGTATCTTTTAATATATATTCTTCAACTCATATATGAAAAAGTTATTTATAGTATCTAATGTTATATTTTGTTGTGTTGTAGGCATTGTTTATGTTTTCTTTATTGTGAGCTCAATTAAAAGGTGGGGCACTAGGAGTCGAAAAAAGAGAATTTGTTTTTTGTCATTTTATTGCTACGAATGATGATAAGCACACCACTTTTCAACTTCTTGCAACAAAAGGTGACAATGAAGTTGTGACTGCTAGATTAGATGCCTCTATAGAATATGGAACACACAATTCATTGCCATCATATATCGGAGTATTGTAGCCCAATCGAGTACATTGTCACAATATTCATCTTCTTTCCTACAAATTTTTCAATCACATAAGGTCCCACCTTTCCTGACATTACTGCGCGTCAAATATCCTCACGTCACATCACTTTCTGTCAGACCGAAAGTGGTTTTAGGCTTCGAGGAAAATGGTTTCCCGAATCTGCTTTCACGAGCCTGAGTGCACGAGATGGCGACACATCATAGGGTGGTTTACCACTTTAGATTTGTGTTGATCAGTTATACTTCATGCACCTTCATGAGCATCAAATGCTGTTAGCCGTCGATCTGGATCTCCACCATCCAATTGTCAGATCTATTCCCCCTTCGCTCTTCGTCACTTGTGCATGTAGATATGATGTGGTTGGTTTGCATCAAACATTCCTCCCACATGGCCCCTCCACGTCGAGCCTATTTCCCATGTGGCTCCTCCACATCACCCATCCATATGGAATGGATGGGGGCTCGACATAATTTTTTCCATTTTTTTAAAAATTTCGTAATTATACAAAAAATTTAATCGGACAATAAGGGGAAATTTTCGAAATTGATTTTAAATTATTCCTGACCCCTTCTCTGTTATGTAATAGAAATTAATTTCCCCATAACCATTTCTGATTTATGTGTGTGAATTTGGATTTATTACCCATACAACTCTAGTATTGCAACATGCAGCTCTGATACCAATTTTTCATGTACCCAGTGACCTAACGATGACTCTGGGGTCATGGGGTGCTGAATCTACTAGCTGAATATATCTGATATGTAATTTTATTCTTCTACTAATTTCAATTATACATTTACAACATAATTATTATGTGCATAGTTATTCATAAAACATATGTGAAAGCTCTACCAACTGTTTCCATACGAATGCATTTACACAGTCATTATTTTGGTTCCATAGTTCATATGATGACATCGAGTAATATAATTAGAATTAAATACCATGCATTTATTCGCATATTGAACTTATTTGAAATATGACCAATTGACTGCAAACCAAAGACGTTCCTCCCTGCCATAGGCTCTGTCAAGCCATATCTTTCTTTGACAGAGCCACCTCCAAGCTGGGGCTATCCATCCACAAGAAGGTACTGAGATTCTGCTACAACTACCTAATCATCTATTCTTAGTCTGACTCCAATTTCCCATTCTGGTGATGATGGTATAGGCTTGATAGTAAAGAAGGTTTAGACACCAAAGAATCATGGAAAAATGATTTACCAACCAAATATGAGTGTCTCTAACATGAAGAAAAATGAATGGAATTATGGGATAGCTGTCTCTTTATATATGCATGGTTGAGACTAGCCAAGTGGCACTAGGGTTGATGGAAACTAGCCATTTGGATTCCATGCGGTTGGACACTTTTCCCCTTTTTCTAAGGAAAGTTGGACAAGTGGCATACTTGGGATTTGGACATATTTCCTTTCTCCAATCCTAGACTTAGGATGATCATTCTCCCCCTTGTGGAAGGATAGTCCCTCATCTCTTATTCGTCCTTCTTGGTTTGCAGTAGTGATGTGTTATATTAAATATATAATGTACTTAATTACATTGTTCATGTTTTGCTTCTAGCCATATCATGATCCATATTTACATTATTATATTATGGGGTTAAAAATAGGGTGTTACAAATTTCACCTTCTTGCATGGGGATTTGCAGGAAGAAATTTATATGGAACAACCTCCTGGATATGTTTAGATGGACTCTAGCCTTGTCTGTTGCCTTAAAAATCTCTACATGGCCTTAATGAAGCTCCTCAAGCCTGGTATGCCAAAATGGATAGCTTTCTCCTTGACATGGGATTGATGCCATTTTTATCCCAATATTTATACCAAAAAGGTAGGAAACTACCTCATCATCCTTGTTCTTTATGTTGAAGACCTTATTCTTACTGGTAGTGACCATAAAATTTTAACCCATGTAAAATCCAGTCTTAAGCAGAAATTTGAAATCATAGATTTAGGACATTACATTATTTTCTTGGCCTATAGTCTTGCAAACCAATGAAGGAATCTTTCTTTCTCAGAATATGTATGCTTGTGACCTTCTTTGTTGCTTTCATATGGAATATTGTAAACCAACCCCATCCCCCTTCTAGTCTAGAGTCAAAGGATTTTTCCCACTTGCACTTCACCTAAAGTAGATGCCACCTTGTATTCTCAGATCATTGGTAGTATCCTGCACTTGACTCATAACTATCCTGATATTTCCTTTATTATTGGTTGTGTTGCTATCTATATGAAACCACCACATGAAATCCATTAGAAAGCAACAAAAATGATACTTCGATATATTAAGAGTACAGTTCTGTTTGGGATTCATTACAGTTCAGGGGGACTCCTTTGTTGGTTGGTTTCATTGATTCAGATTGGGTTGACGACCCTGATGATTGGAAGTCTATTGTAGGTTATGTTTTTAGTCTTGGTTTCCGTCTCATCACTTGGGATTGTAAGAAACAATAAGCTCTTGCTCTTCCTTCAGCATAAGCAGAGTATCAAGCCATAGTTAATGCAAGTCAGGAATCCTTGTGGCTTCGAAAGATCATTTTAGAGTTTGGATTGGAGTAGTAACATCTGAATACCCTTTGGTGTGACAATCAAAGTGCCCTCAAGCTCACCAAATATCTAGTTCAACATCAGCGCATCAAACACATAGAGCTACATATGCACTTCATCAGAAAGCTTGTTCATGTTTTTGTTCTCAAAGTGCTCTTTCCGGTATCTTTCTTTGTTTTTCCGGTGTCCTTCTTTGCTTGCGGCTTGGATTGGTTGTCCTGATATTGTCCATCTTTGCTCTGTCCTTTATTCTGTGGGTTGGGGCCGCCCTTTCTTGTCTTTGGCTATGAAGGGTTCCCAGGCCCAAATTGCCGCATCTTTTGTTTGAGCTTCTGCTCGATTTTGACGGCATATCGGTAGGTCGCGCCCAAGGAAGAGACATCCAGAAATTCCATTTCGGTCTGGATGTATCTATGCAAACCACCGCGATACTTGAGCACCAGATGTCGCTCTGAATCTTTGATACCCATCTTGGTGCGCAAGGTATGGAAGATATTTGTGAACTCTGGCACTGCTTGGTCTCTTTCTTATCGCAGTGTGGTCCATTTGGTATACAAGTTGTCATAACTTCCAACAGGGTAGTATTGTTCCTTAATAGCATCCCTGAAGGATTCCCAGGTGGCCGTGACTGAAAATAATGAGGCTTCTTCTGTGTCCTTTTGCTCGCAGAATGTTTCCCAACAATCTTTAACATGGGGAATGGCTTTGAGGAGCGCAAAAGTAATCTTTTCTTTATTCGAAAAGTTATGGACAGAAAAATACCCTTCTAGTAGATTCAACCACTTATCAACAGCATCTGCTTCTATCTGTCCTTCAAATATAGGAATATCAAAGTTGATTTGTACCTTGAAGGGGGCGGCACCTCCGCTCGAGGAAGATGCGTTGCTTGTTGGTAGTCACCAAAGGATTTGCGCGAAATTATCCATCATCTCGTTCCTCTGCTGCGTGAGGGATTCCTCAAGCAACATTTTGATAGAATCTACTGTCCCGTCATCTTTCTTTTCTCCTGCCATGAGAGGTCGCTTGGGCGTGCGAGAGCTTTTGTCCTCAAGAGAAACAAGCTTGAGACCCAATTCTTTGTACCTTGACCTCGTTGGGGACATGCATTAAGACGACAAGGAGCATACCGCTCTGATACCACTGATCCGGATTTTATGAGCAGAACGAAATGAATACAGATTATTATCAGATGCTTAACACAAAATAACAGAGATACAGTAAAATTGGTTTTCTATTCAATAAGGAAATAAGCTAGAACTGTAAAATGCAGCGGAAAACAAGCTTGCTGGAATGGTGGCGACTTATCTATGAGAAGAGATGTGACGGCTACGCTCATTTCGCAAGAAGATGGTTACAATGAGGCTCTCAAGGCCTTTTACAATAAACAGGAATGTCAAAAACCCTAGACATCCAAAAACCTAACCCTAGGAGATGAAGCGCCAAAAGTCATGTGGGCCCTGTTTGGGTAAGTTAGTACATCAACTTCCCGGGGTCGTAACTTTTGCATACGATCTCCGTTTGGGGAGCTCGGTAGCCCGTTGGAAAGGTCTATCCGAGATTTACAACTTTCAATTGGGGACAAATGCATGCCAAAGGCACCTCTTTGGCCCCCCAAATTTCTAAAAAAGGTCGTTTAGGGCCTCAAAATGGCCCCGGAAGTTCAGGACCCGAAAAACTGCTAAAAATAGTACAATACCAAAATTGCCATAAAATTGTTTTGAGCCAGCTGGAAAGGTGGGTGGCCACCAATATCCACCTGGATCATTTTCCCTACATATGATTAAGTTTCATACATATTCACAAAGTCTCTTATAGAAGCGAAGTTTTATAAACTTCGACCCTTGTTAGGAGTTCGAGAATTGGTCATTGAGGGGGGATAGGCTCTAATGCCTCCTTCCTTCTCCTATAGTCACTTTTGTAAATCCTTCAATCCTATCCCAACTTGTTCTTAAGGGGGGATGTTAGGATATCTAGACACTTAGGAGTTAGTTAATATCAACTTGTTATAATGTATCTTTAGGAAAATTTAATTTCTTTAGTATGCATTAGTATGCATTTGTACATATGTAATTCAATGATCACGATATGCTCTGGACATAGAGTGATCCAACGATTTCTCTCCTTGATATTAACAACCATTGATTCGTGGCTTAACACATGATTGGTCCATGATCTCTATTTAAAGAGAATGGAGGTTCATTTGGTTAATGATATATTGTGAGAAACTCATTGTAACATTCTTTTTTCTTTTGCATAATAATATTGCCTCAAGTAGCTATTTGTATGGGGCCATGGACGGTTTCCCTCTTCAAGGGTTTTAATCACATAAAAACATTGATGTGATGATCTTTGATTTGTTTGTGTGAGTGACTGCTCAAGGTGTTCAATATTTTGGAAATATCTTGTGTTAGTTGAAGAATTAAAATGTATTTATGCTCTTTGGAAGAGTTTGGGTTGATATCGCTAATTATATCTAATCCCCATTGCTTGAAAGGATCTTTAATGTTAACAGGCTGCAAAGGAATATCATGTCTCTTTTCCCTCCCATCACTCTATTTTTTACAAGTTTAACGTTGTCTTGCATAACCATGTGCATCTCTGAATAGAGTTAAAAAGCTAAAACTAGGAAAATGACAACTTGCTTTTAGGATCTTATCAGTCGTAGTTTCAATTGCAAAATGCCCCCTAATAGATCCATCATGTAACTATGATATCAACCTTTTCTAGGTGGCTCAACAATACTCCATCATATTAGTCATAGTTTCTCCTGCAAAATGGCCCCAACAGGTCCAACATGTAAATTTTATAATACTTGATCGACATCAACCTTTTCAAGGCACCTCAACAATACTCCATCATAATTTCTTTTACACAAGTTGATGCCATTCACTAACTAAGATTGGGCGGATTGAGTGTTGGGATCTTCTTTTCTTGATGTTCATGTATTTAGGGTTAGTGCCATGTTGAAGATATTATTGTAAATCATTATACTAGGAACCAAGGTTTCCTGGAACATAAAGGACTTCTTGGGCATAGAGTACAATCTCATTTTCCCATCCTTCCTCAATTTCCTCTATGGGTTCCAAGGTTTTAGTAACCAATTTTCATAGATCTTTCCCTTTGATGATTGTGTTTGGATTAAATTCAAGGTCATACTCTTGCATTGCAGTAACCCAAATTCCTCCTCCCTCACCCAATTCCTTTTGCATGTAAAGTGACCTTACAATTGGTTGTGGTATGATCACCTTGGTGTGGTTCTTCAAAATGTAGGGTCTGAATTGTTTGACTACTTTGAACATGGGAAATGCTTCTTTGTGTACTACACGATAATCCAACTCAACTCCATGTAATCCAGTGCTCATAAAAGATATAGGAAATTCATCCATGTGTTCTCCCTTTTGTGTGTGCACATTTGTAAGGGAATAATCATGTGCAAAAGTGTACAATGATAAAACTTTACTAAAATTTAGGGTTGTGAAGTGATGGAGAAACAATTATGGCCATTTTTATTGTTTTAAAGCTTCCTTTTATGTGGAAATCCATTTGAAATTTGCATAATTTATAATCATCTTATGAAGAGGTTTGACGATTTCTGCAAAGTCTGTGACGAACCTTCGACGAAATTGATTTTCCTTAAAAATAATTGCATTGATTTCTTACTAGTAGGTAGAGGGATCTGCATGATTGCTTGAGTTTGTTTAGAATCCACAGATACCTCCTCTTTAGAACTACATGTCCCAGTAATTTCCCTTAGGAAACAATGAAGATGATTTTCTTGGGATTAAGGGAGATGTCATACTTTCTGCATCTTTCCAATATTTGTTCTAGGTGATGGATATGATATGACCTATTCTTGGAGTATATTTGACATCGTTGATGTACACAATTACACTTAGTCCAATCAGTCCTCTAAATGTTGTGTCCATGGTTCACTAAAATGTATCTCTTGCATTGATCAAACCAAATGGCATCATTCGGTAGGAAAATGTGCCCCACTTCATTCGAAAAGTGGTCTTTAAGTATCCATTTTTTGCCACGATGACCTAATTATAACCAGAAAACCTGTCTAGTAAGGAAAACATTTATGAACCGGAGATGAGCTGTAAAACTTGTACCATAGATGGAATTGGGTAAATATCCTTGTCATAGGATTTGTTTAAGTTTTGAAATATACACATAGTCTAATCCCCCTGACTTCTTTCTTATCTAGACTAAATTAGCAACCCAATTGGAATGATGAACTTTGAATATGATATTGGCATATAATAATTTCTTCAATTCCTTCTAGACCAAAGGTTCGGAAGTTGGGTGTACATTGTTGAGATTTTGCTGAAAAGGTTTTACATTCACTTTTAATGAAATTACACATTGAATAATATTTGTGTTGTATGTCTTTAGATTGTCATAGGTCCAACAAAAAACATATTTTTTTCATTTGAAAAATCGAATAAATATTTGATTTTCTTCCTATGAACAACATGTTCCCAAATTTATGTTTTTGGGATCCACTTTAGTGCCTAGGTTAAGGAATTCAAATTGCATAGAGGAACTATTTGTCTCTATATTGACTAGTTTTCTAAATATGGTATGGATACCATACAAATTATCTAAGATACGAACCCCTCTTGGAGTAGGATTACCTTTATGTTTTTGGATGCTTTCCACATATTATTGAGGAACTTTTCATGTTCTTTGTCCTCAGTTGCTACATCCTTGAGCATGTATTCATTAGTGAGGAAATTAATGATGCACTCATCATAATTGAATACCCTCCAGTTTGTTATATCTTTTGGGACATAGGGTTTGAAAAGAAATTCAATAGAAAAGACACCACTTAAAGGCATGAAACAAGAAGCAATAGTAGCTAAAGTATCAACTACAACTTTCATAGTGAAAAGGGTAGAGTCAATATTAAAATCATCAAAGTTAGAAATTAGATTCCATACCTCATTTTGGTACCTGTTATCACCAGACTTGTAGTTTCCCCTAGAGATGAATCCAAAATGGATGGCAGAAGAGATGGGAAACCAAAGAGGTGCAACCGCGATAGCCTCGACTCCCAATGGATGGTTGTCACGCCAATCGAGGCAACCTTCACTTTATGTTATCTAGCCCAAGACAACAAAGGGGGAGACCCAGATCTACTCCCAATAGGAGAGATCAAACCAATACACCAGATCAAATCAAGAATAGGTGAAATACGTAAGGTGTATGGTGAATCCTAGATCTATGGATGAAGTCACAACATGAGTAGTAGGTTGGATCAAGGGGTTTAGAAAGTGTAGCTTTGGTTCATTATGAGTGTGAGAGTGACTTATGGTATTTGAAATAAGATCTAGGATTAGGGTACTAGTCAATTATGAGAAAATCCACTGCCTTGGGAACCGTGTCCTATGCAGGGTAGTTAAGGACCAAATTGGGGCTAACCAGTACCAAAGGTGAGCTTGATTGATATGACAATGTCAAGGGGTTCAAGCAACTAAAACAAGGATCAAACCACAAGCAAACTCAATAGTCCAAGAAAGTCGAATTAGCTTGGAGAAAGATTAGTGCCTTGGGAAGTGGGCCAAATGGAGTAAGATGTCCACCAAATTGTAGATCAGGAATGTTGAGGTGTTGAGGTAGGTGGATCTTGAAAATTAGGTTCATCCAATGGCTAGATCTAAGTAGATTTGACATTGAAGTGTATCACAAAGTGACCCAAGTGGGGCTCAACCCTCAAAATGAGGAATGGGGCCCACAAGGTCAAAATCACTGAAGTGACACACTAGGGGTAGGTTATCAAATGTGTAGATGAAGGATCAAGTGGGATCTCACCTACCCAGGTTCTATATCCTAGCAAACTCACCTCTCCCAGAAAGTGCGACTTCCCTTGGAGAAGCTTCTTTGCCTTGGGAAATGGGTCAAATGAGGGCCAATCCACACCAAATTATAGATCCGATTCGCCGTGGATACTATAGAGGTGGGTTTTAAATTTTATACCCAAAATCCAAGTAGATCTTGCTAGATCTGAGAAAATGTAAAATGAGGGTTTGAAGCATTTAGACAAATGGATAGATCATGGAAAGAGAAATTACATTGAGATCATATCTGAGTGTTGGAATGAGATGCCTTGTTGTTGAGAAAGACTCCCGCGGAGATCAAATGAGAAATTGTTGAAATTGCTTGCCGAAATGATTCCCTAGCCCAAAAGTGCGACCTCCTCTACCTGCCAAACCAAGGAAAATCGATTCAATCATTTAGATCAAGTATGGAGGAAATACAAGCGAAATGCAATGATAACATGAAATAGAAGGTCAAAGACAGTAATACTCCCTGTTACCAACGAACAAACCAAAGAAGAAGTAGGGAGGGTCCTCCCCTACCAATTCGTCCTCCTCAAATGAATTCGGCCTCCACCTATAGATGCAAAAACGTGGTACAAAAATATAGCAAGACAAAATCTCCAAGAACCCAGTGCAAAGGAAGAATCAATGAACGAACTCCAAAAGCATTCACCACAACACAACAAATAGATGCAATAATAATTCTCTATTCCAATAATCCAGAGCCAAAAGTCCCCTTTACAATGAGAAGCTCTCTCCTTTAAATAGAATGGAGAGAGGCCACAATCCTAACCACTTTTTGAATGAGTGGCTAAGATTAAAAGATCAAAATATATAATCAATGGTTGAGATGAGCTCAACAATACAATACATGGATCAATATTAAAATATAACAATATGTGGACAAACTCACCCTAGGAGAGGGGATCCCACCAAATCATAATGATAAAACATAAGAAATAGCTCATGGTGGGTCCAAGGGGTAATTTCTAACACCCTTGGTCAATCCCCATGGCACAATATCCAAGAATGAAAGACCAAGGCACCAAATCGTGCCTCTCTGGGAATGTCGTGAGCCTTAGGAGGCTCCAGAAATCATCAAAAAGTGCCATAAATGATGGATGTGGGTCCCGATGAAGCTGAAACCGCTGGAGAAGGTGTGGGAGACATCCCACTCATCATCACTGATCATCCCATGCCATAACCTTGCCTCAGTAGCCCAAATCGAATTCTTCTGTAGCTATTTTTACCATTTCTAGACTACCTCGGGAAGTGTGAAACTTCCCAAACTGCCTCCTGGAGTGCCTGCGCTGTCAAGGTGAGCTCTCCAATGAGTCTGGGAGGGGGGTAATATTGTAATAACAAGTGGCTGGACCACCCCCTCCATGCACAACTCCCTAGGTGAACCAAATAAATCCCATCACTGCTCTGACAAGGCCTCTGACAGGCCAAAACTGCACTAGGATAGCCAACTGAGGCTCAAACATCACTGTAACTGCCCGGAACTGAAAACAGACTGTCTCATTGGACTCAGAAGGTCCAAATCCATCTAAAGTGTGTACTCATACACCATATAGACCTCTGGATGATCAAAAGTAAATGCTCATCATATCCGGCAGATCCAATAATAATAATCTGTAAAAGTGTTGAAAAGCACAAATCATCATCATAAGCCTGAAACCACTGCATAAGCCCACCATGGTGACCTGTACCAGACCATATATCATCTATCTGTAACATCTGAGGTATTCCACCTCATGTCCTGTGGTTGACTTTTGGTCAAATTGGGTTTGACCGAGTCAACATGACCAAAATATAACTCAAACTGTCATCAAGCTTCTGCAAGGTGTCAAAGGTTAAAACATGCTTTACAATCTATTCAAATAGAAATTATAACAAGAAGTAATCATTACTGGCGATCTAAATCCAAATATAATAGGTCGTTAATTATTATTATTACTCATACAAGACTTTCAAGGTCATACTCACTTCATAGTTGTGATCAATTTGATAGTGAAGGGTGAAGGCTTTGTACTGCAAAGGCTAGGATAGAGGGAATGACTTACTAAATTAACACCGTGACACTTTGGAAATGGAAAGGGGATACACACCATAGCATATACTGAATGAGTAACAACACAGGGAATGGCAGTGTCTCACAAATGGGTAAGTTGTTCAAAAAGTGTTTATTCACTTTGACTGATGCGCACAATCCATAATACAAATGAGGCCAGCAATCTTTTTGATATAGAGTTTAATTTCCATTTCTTTTTGGGCCTAAAGTTTCCATAGCCTTTGATCTATGTGTGTTTATGAACACATTGCATAGATTTACATTTAATTTAGGCTTCTTGCTATAGGTGTGTTTTTAAGGCACTTGTTTACCTGAGCACTTCTAGGTGTGTCACAGACAGGTTGTTACCTAGGTATTTACATTTCAAAAAAGATATAACATTTGATATTTCATATCCATTTTCATTTGGCTTGCCTTTCATTCATGTGTGTTGAGAAACACATTACATGAATGGGCTTTTCATACAAGATACAACATTTCATTTCCATATTTTGTATTCATGGCAGCACTAAAAGTTTAAGGTTTAGCCAACAACATCTTTAGTGACTTGGGGGACTTCACAAGGAAATCCAACTCACCATAGGTAAGTTTTGTCACCAACTCAGAGCCGAGACACAATAAACAGGGAAGCTTATCCAATATAGAGGCTACGGTGGTGAAAAGTCCTCCATGCCACTAGTCAAGTAGTAAGTCAAGGTAATGAACAAACTGGGTAAGTCATGGATGGATGAAGACAGTGAATAATGAAACCAACACTAGCAAGCCAAAGTACAGCGGGAATGACCACCTCTATTCTCCCCAGGGAGGGTAAAACCAATGAGTATAGGCCAATAACTTCTAAGTCTGAGTAGGGACAAATATGATATATATAGTACAACCAGGTCCACATATCTATATGATCGCCAGATCATGATACTAAATGCTAAGACATGCTAAGAGAATGGAAATAAAAGCAACATAACCACAACACCATAATATACCCGCTGAGTCATATACCTGAATGCTCATCATCTGAACCATCATCTGACCTCTGAAACTGCTGCTGTAACTCTGGGCAATACTAACTGCTCTGTGTAAATGGCTAAATAGCTACATTGGTCATCTCTCTGAGTGTCCTGAGACTCAACCATGGCATGGGGAATAAAATTGCTGTCCAAAATCTGATAGTGATCCATAGTAGATGCTCATCTCAGCATCTCAATGCAAGGGAACTGGCTGAATAGTGTACTGGAATCATAAAAATAATGTATGGTAGCCCGACTACTATATATGTGATAACAGTACCCTTTTAAGTGTGGATAGAAACATTGTGTACTATTTATCACCTATCTAATAATAATATCCGAATCACCAAAAAACTTCAAATATTTTACTTTTAAACTGACATCCTTTTATTAGGCCTTAAACCAAGGCCTCATACTCAATTGTTTTGTTCCGTGCATTGAAATTCTAATCTACATGAAAGGAGTCTTGCATTTGTATGGATCTATGAAGATGTAACCTACTACTGCTCCTTGATATGTCTTGGAACCATCAAAATACAAGGCCCATAAGTTAGTGTTTACACTACCGTGTTAGAAGAAAAATAACTATTTACTACTATATAGTGCATTTGTCCTCGTCAATCCACATAAAATGAAGGAGTTTAGACTGTATTTTTGTTCCTACAGGCGACTCTTCAGCCTCATAACAACTGAAATTTGTCTCTAAAAAGTAGTTCTTGAGAACTGAATGTGCAAAATTAATCGGTCCATTTTATCCTTCCAGTATTGCCACCGTATGTCTCTTGTGTTTTTCTATGTCCACTCAAATTCGATTCTCTTCCTTTTGTATGGTACCCACAAGTGTGACCAATCGATGGTGAAATACCCTTGTATTTTTTGTGACCAATCCCTATTCAGAAGTAATCCATATGCTTTTGCAATATCCACAACAATGATATCAATACTTTGGTAAAACCTAGGATTTGAATACAATATGATCATTACGTATTTAAGTTCACATATTACTTCGACACCTGATTGGTTTAATTGGATAATTCAAGAAATACATTTAGTTGGTACGTCATTGAGGTTCTAGTAAAATAAATAGGACATTATGTTGGATGAGGCTCCAGAGTCCACTAAACAATTGTGTATGTTGTAATTAAAAATTTCAAATGTCAAGAGGAATAGAGGAGTTTGAGACTTGGATTGAATCTCTATGTTGGTTGCATTCATTGCGACACCTAGTTTTTCTTGGGGAGAATATGATTTTTCCTCATTGGAAGCATTAAGTAACAGATCCCTTTGTTGCAAAATGTTACATAGTTTGAATAGGGAGACATTTTCCTTAGTCCTTTTCATGTCGTCGACCACGTTGTACTCCGTGTTTTGTGGGATAGTTATGATTTCTACGGTCTTCGGTGTTTGAGAAGAGCTAGAGGAATCTTTATCATTGTTATAATATTGAGAATATGCATAAACATCCAACAATATGTTTGCTAACATGCAAATCAAGAATCTACAAGTCTATCCTTCTATCTATAAAAGCAACAAATAATCATGTAAGAAACAAGAGACAAGAGAATAGAACGATACACCATATATACGTGGTAAAACCCCAAATGGGGAAACATACACATGAAGGTATTGTCTTCTTATTCTTAAAAAATCTCTAATCTTACAATACATCGCATCCTCACGTATGCATCACATCACACTTCATCTTCACATCGTGTCATAATGATGTTTCATCAACATACCCTCAAAAGGTCTCCTTCACCTCTATTATATAGCTAGAGGTATGGAAGATTTACATCCCATAACACACGTGGGATAAATAGCTTTCCACCTCTCTTATATAAAGAATGGTTATAAGAGAATCTATTACATGATGCATGTGGGGTAACTCTATTTTATGATATTAGAGTTATTTATGCCTTTTATGATATTTCACTAACAATATCACACAAGTCATCATTACATATTCCAACACTCCCCCTTAATGATGATTGGGAGAAATAATACAAATGGAGGAAGATGGCATTGCATTGGCATCCCCCTTGATGACAACTTCCAAAATTCCACATAAGATGTGGATATGAACACACTTCGGCTCATGGATTTGATGAAGATAACAACCGCTTCTCAATATGTACGATGAACTCTTTCCGAACACCACAATAGTGTACAAAAACCTTATATGGACAATACAACATAAAATGTGGCTAGAAGATAGTCATCACAATAGTGACCCAATTGATAGTTGAAATAACTCTGCAGTAGACCTCATCACAAATATAAGAACCCCGGATCTATACATCAAAATGTTTCCAGCAGATAGTATTCGTAACCAAATAAATCTACTAGAGATTACATTGCAAATACAAGACCCCAATGGTTCATCCATCGAAAGATGTGCCAAGCAGTCAATATTCAAAACCAAGTTGAAAGATGTAAGAATTTGATAGTAGACTCATCACGAATACAAAAACTACAAATCTACACATCGAAATCTACAGAAGATTACATTGCAAATACACCAGCATAGATCCATCTTAAACCCATATCTATCAAGCATCGAGAGGGATCCAATTTCTTGATGTGTATTTTTTTTTATCTTAATTTTTTTACACATTAAGATATTTGATCCCTCGTGCTTGATATATCTAGGTTTAAGATGAAATCAATATAATTTTTTTTTTGTTTAAGCCGACATTATTTGCATATTTATTTCTTTTTAATAGGAATGGCATGCTACATAACATTACACAACATTATTCTTTACAACATCTCCCTCATACTGGGATGTAGAGCACCTCGCTACTCTCGGTGCAAAGACCCCAATGGCCTATCCATCGAAATGTTTTCCCTACATATAATCATCATGACTTTATAGTAGAAGATGGTTGTTCATTTCATTATCACTAGAATATGGTGATTTTATTTGGATTTCATTACATTACATTACATTCCTTCTTAGTTTACAACTTCAAACATCTATATAACAAAAGGTTTCAACTTTGGTGTCGTCAATGATAAGTTGAAAAGAGGAGAAATGTAGAAGAACTAGAGAGAACCACAATAATATGCTTAAGATAGGAAGGCTTGACACAACCAAGAAGTCCCTCAAGTCTTTGTTGATGCTCAACATCGAAATCATTATGAAGTGTTGAAATATGATCCGAGAGGTGAAACTACTGAACTTTGTTGCAAGATCAGTTTGTATGTACCGTTGTTTATAGGGTGATGTTTTCATCATGTCCATATTTCATTTCCTCATTTTCACGTTCATATGATCCCTATGACAGACTTTCCAAGTTGTGTTTTATGCATCGTCGTATCATTGGTCAAGTTGATTTTTGGGAGATTTGTCGTATTTTCTTCTGGACATCGTCATGTCATGGAGATGGTTCATTACATCCGTCTTGTCACATTGATCGTGCTCATATTTCATTTGGCCAAAACTGCCGTCGTTTGACCCTTTCTATAGTTTGTCAAAATTTCGACACGTAAAGGCATATTGCATCTTGTCAGTTAAAATTCATGAATTTCACATTCTTTGATTAATTTTTTGAGCATGTCCTTCGTCAGTTTTCTCGCTACACCTATTCCCACAAAGTTTTAAATGCCCCCCCTGGGCACCTCTTTTCAAAAAGGCTAGTATCCTTCTTTTTTTCAAATTGGAAAAGACCCTCCCAAGAGCATCTCTTCTTCTCAATTATCCTAAGCCCTTCCTTTATATTTTCCCTAAGCTTTACCTATCGAATTTTTCCCAAATGCCTTATTATTTTCCCCATTATGAAAGCACATCTCCGTTACTTTTTCAATTTTATATCTTATTTTCCCCTTTGTCCTAAAGTCCTATCCCCTTCCATTAATGTTCATCTTATATTTATTTTCCTTTTTTCTCCCTTAAAGTATTACCCATTTCCTTTTCCTATCTACCCATTGTCCTCCTTATTTAAAAATATCTCTTTTCCCTTTCATTAATCTTTTGACCCTCTCTCCATTTATTCCCATATTCCCCTAATTCCAAACCCTAATTTGATCGACATATAGAGCATGAGGAGGGAAACAATCTTTTGGTAGGGTTAAGACAAACCAACCAAGCATAATAAATGAAATGTGGGAAAAAGAGAATCCCAAAGCAAAGGTCAGGAAAATATTCACAGACATGCACAATGGCAGAAGGTAAGAGGGTCATTCCTTCACTCCTCAGCGAAAAGAGAAAAAACATTCACTCAAAATGATGTTAGATAGGGAAAAATGACCGCAACCATATCTAACACGAGTGTCATCCAAAGAAAACATAGACATACACACAGTTGAAACGCCACATCACAATGAGAGACAGTGGCAACACAACTCATTGGATGCCTAGTAAGAAATAGGGAGCCATTATCACTCAAACACTAGACTGAATGCCACAGGTGGTAGGCCCATACTCCTTCCTGATGGAAATAAATACACATAAAACATGGGACTTCCACGTAAATTGGACAGAGTTTCAATGTATATTAGAAGAAGAGAAGGCCAACACACCATGAACCAATGGTTGGCGCGTTTACAATTCGAAAAGACAAGCAACACATTCCCACCAGTATGGAATCTACAAAAAGTTGGTCATTGCAAAATTGGGATAGGAGGAGTGATTGATTGAATGATTAGCACAAATTCCTAAGGAGAAAGAAACACTTGGCAGAAAAAATCCATAGAGGGAACATCGTAGGCACGTCGAGGGTATGTTGGAGGCAAACATAAAGAGAAAACACATGCAGGAGCAAACCATGAAAACACCACTCATGCAAACACTCATTCAAGCATATATACATTGCACACAAAACAACAACAACAACAAATAGAAGTTCAAATCAAGATAATAACAAATAATTCATCTAGCACATGAAGCATCTATCCTACCGTGGATTTCTATGCATGTGTTCACCGCAAACTAAACCCCAACATATGCAATTGTACATTGAAAGGATATTTGCAACGGATTTGCAATGAGATTTTGGAAAATTGAAGGTTGTGGATGAAACTTTTATTATCACAAAATACGGATGAAATATCCCATAGTAGCACACACTATCTCAATGATGAACTATTTCAAGGTCGAGTTGATAGCTCCAATGAAAATGGAGGAACTGGAACATAATTATTGTTGTAAACAATGATTAGGAACCTTCGCCACATTTATACATAGGCTCATTAGTCTAGGATCACAAACATTAAGTAGGAATCCATCTCGTAGCCTTGATTGGAATAGTAACATTCTTTGTCATAGAGACAGATGCAGTTGTAGATGCGGAGTTTCACCATGCCTTCCCCATCAAAGAGATGTGATGATGCCATTCTAGTGAAATATAGTTTCTGGAAATAGAAGAAGATACATGGCACGAGCGAGTGGGAAATACAAAGTGAACCAATGCAGTACGAAACCAAATGAGGTGTGCAAGGATTGTTGGAAGTTGTCAGGGTCCCAAGAAGCACAGGGATGTGCAGGAAAATATCAGGTCTCCATGAGTGGGATCCTTTAGTTATTTTTTTAGTCACCCTTTTCACTTGAAATGTATTTAATGACCAGGTAAATATTTGTTATAATCTGTGTTGCATTCACCACAACTTGTTTTTATTGACAAAGGAACTTTTAACCGTCATTTTTGATAAGCATATAATAGACTTGATACAACAAATAACATATGCGACCTTTGAATTATTTTGAAGAGGTTGAGTATGACTCATAAGAGCCTTGAAATATCCATGTTATTCCCATGTAAAATGTTTTTAAACCAACATCGTTACAAATGAGTACTTTTTCTTATAAAATAGTTTCGGCCTTCTTTGATCTTTTATTTTACATGGATAAATATCATTCATCTCTTAAGAAGAAGGTGGACATTAGTTACTGCGGTCCATCTTCCTCTTCTCAGACACACATGGAAAACTAAATTCCACTATGACCTAATTATAACCAGAAAACCCGTCTAGGAAGGAAAACATTTTGAACTGGAGATGAGCTGTAAAACCTGTACCATAGATGGAAATGGGTAAATGTCCTCATCATAGGATTTGTTTAAGTTTTGAAATAAACACACAGTCTAATCCCCCCCAACTTATTTCTTATCGAGACTAAATTAGAAACCCAATTGGAATGATGAACTTTGAATATGATATTGGCATCTAATAATTTCTTCAATTCCTTCTAGACCAAAGGTTCAGAAGTTGGGTGTACATTGTTGAGATTTTGCTGAAAAGGTTTTACATTCACTTTTAATGAAATTACATGTTGAATAATATTTGTGTCGTATGTCTTTAGATCATCATAGGTCCAACAAAAAACATCTTTATTTCATTTGAAAAATCGAATAAATCTTTGATTTTATTCCTATGAACAACATGTTCCCAAATTTATGTTTTTGGGATCCTCTTTAGTGCCTAGGTTAAGCAATTCAAATTGCATAGAGGAACTATTTGTTGCTATATTGAATAGTTTTTTAAATATGGTATGGAGATCAAACAAATTATCTAAGATAAGAACCCCTCTTGGAGTAGGATTACCTTTATGTTTTTGGATGCTTTCCACATATTATCGAGGAACTTTTCATGTTCTTTGTCATTAGTTGCTACATCCTTGAGCACGTATTCATTAGTGAGGAAATTAATGATCCGCTCATCATCATTGAATACCCTCCAGTTCGTTGTATTTTTTGGGACATAGGGTTTTAAAATAAATTCAATAGAAAATACATCACTTAAAGGCATGAAACAAGAAGCACTAGTAGCTAAAGTATCAGCTACAACGTTCATAGAGAAAAGGGTAGAGTCAATATTAAAATCATCAAAGTTAGAAATTAGATTCCATACCTTAGTTTGGTACCCTTTTAAGTGTGGAGATAGACATTGTGTACTAATTTTCACCTATCTAATAATAATATCTGAATCACCAAAAAAACTTCAAATATTTTACTTTTAAACTGATATCCTTTTTAACGCCTTAGACCATGGCCTCATACTCAGTTGTGTTGTTCCATGCATTGACATTCTCATCTACATGAAAGGAGAGTCTTGCATTTGTATGGATCTATGAATATGTAACGTCCTACCCCCGCTCCTTGATATGTCTTGGAACCATCAAAATACAAGGCCCAGAAGTTAGTGCTTACACTACTATTAGAAGAGAAAGAACTATTTAGTACTATATAGTGCGTTTTTCCTCATCAATCCACATAAAATGAAGGAGTTTAGACTACATTTTTGTTCCTACAGGCAACTCTTTAGCCTCATAACAACTGAAATTTGTCTCTAAAAAGTAGTTCTTGAGAACCGAATGTTCAAAGTTAATCGGTCCATTTTGTCCTTCTAGTATTGTCACCGTATGTCTCATGTGTTTTTCTATGTCCACTCAAATTTGATCCTCTTCCCTTTGTATGGTACCCACAAGTGTGACCAATTAATGTGTAGTGTCCCTTTTTAATATATTTGAGAAAATTGGAAAAATTGCACTTTTTGGCCAATTCGACCCTTAGACTAGTAATGACTCAAATGCTTCCAAATGGCTCCAAATGCTTCCAAATTGGGTCTGAATTTGTTTGGAAGGTATTAAGACATAAAAATGAGGCTGATGTATTCTTGGACACTCTCAAAATACTTCTGCAACATTCATTTACAATCAGGGAAAAATAGGGAAATTTGCTAGTCAATTTGAGGTTCAAAACCCCCAAGGGTAGGGGACAAAAATGGATTTCCAAATGCAGTACGAACCTCCAAAATTTCAGAAAAGAGACATGGAATTTTTAAAGGACTTCAATGGGATCCCAAATGCATCATTAATCATTTCCTAAAGGCTGGTGCAACACCCATAAATCATAGGTTTGTGGACATGTCTTCACCTTGGGGGAAATGATAGGAAACTTCACCATTTGCTATGAAATTGAGATTTATGTTCCAAAGGATTATGAAATGTATATGAAACTTCTTTAGGACATTAATGAATCTCCATACATAATAAAAATCACAGAATGAACTGATACAAGTCGAAATAAAGCAACTTTAAGCTTTCATAACAAGATACGAGGAAAATGGCACCATTTATACATTGTTTGGTATTTTGACATAGCCTCACTTGGTATTTCGACCTGAGGACCTTCTAAGAAGAAAATAAAAATCAAATACATCATATTACAAATAAATGGGGCCACAATATCTCCCCCAAAGAGATCAATATCTCACCAAGTGCGCCCTTCCTCCAAGAGCCAAAATATGAAGAGAAAAGTGGGAAATGTGTGGAAACAAGTTGAAGAAGAGAATGTCATGAGCTTCCCTGTAGCTTCAAACTGCAATAAATGGCTCCATTGTAGCTCCAAATGAAAGGTCTGAATGGCCTCTTCAATTTCCAATTAGGATGGGAATCTTGCACCCTCGAAATTGGTACCAAGGCAAGTAGAGTAAACACTCCACAAGCATGGACAAGCTATGCTCTCCAATATGAAAAATGAGAAATGATAAAAAGATACTCTCCTCCTTTGTTCTTTACTTTTATAAACTTCCAAATACCTCCTTATCTCGAATTCCATCCATGAGCTTCATGCCAACTCGAATTGGGAAGAGATTCCAATGTGTGCCACTTGTCCCTCCATTCCTAGCCTCCTCCTTCACTCAATTCAAATGGATGACTCTTTGGCTGCCCTAAATCCCTTGTGCGCCCTCTTGGAGGCTATTTTTAGCCCTGACATGTCATATATGTTAGATGTCAGCAATCAGGTCTGGTTTTTCTCATAAGTGTCATAACATCTTCATCATTGTTGTCATAGAAGCTAGGGAATCTAGCCCAAGTGTCCCAATAGCTCCAAAATGCCTCTTCCTCTTCCATGGGAGTTAATCTTCCTCTCAATTTCGACCTCATTGAGTCATTCCGAGTATTATGCCCTTCCAACTCCCCCAAGAATATTGGACTCCACCTTGGATTTGAATGGGTGAGAGTGGAATGCCATGTGGCATGGGGAATCTAGCTTGAGTGGGCCCCACACCTCCAATGTGCCCTCATGACCAAGTGCCACCTTATTTTTCTATATTAAATATTGATTTATTCCCCATTTAATATAATTGGTTAAGCTAATGTCCATTTGGGGTTTTATAGTCTCCTTATTCCAAATCTAATGTTTCCACCCCAACCTAGGAAACTAGTAGGTTGGTGGAATTTTCTCTTTTGAGATTTATTTGAATGGGGACATTACACGATGGTGAAATACCCTTGTAGTTTTTGTGATCAATTCCTATTCAAAATTAATCCATATGCTTTTTGGAATATACACAACAATGATATCAATAGTTTGGCAAAACCTAGGATTTGAATACAATATGATCATTACATATTTAAGTTCACATATTACTTTGACACCTTATTGGTTTAATTGGATAATTCAAGAAGTAAATTTAGTTGGTACGTCATTGAGCTTCTAGTAAACAAAATAGGACATTATGTTGGATGAGGCTCCAGATTCCACTAAACAATTGTGTATGTTGTAATTGAAAATTTAAAATTTCAAGAGGAATAGAGGAGTTTGAGACTTGGATTGAATCTCTATGTTGGTTGCATTCATTGCGACACTCTGTTTTCTTGGTGAGAATTTGATTTTTCCTCATTGGTTGTTATTTTCTGTTGTTGATAAGAGAGTTTCTTAGAAGCATTAAGTAACAGATCCCTTTGTTGCAGAATGTTACATAATTTGAATAGGGAGACATTTTCCTTAGTCCTTTTCATGTCCTCAACCACGTTGTATTCCATGTTTTGTGGGATATTTTTTATTTCTATGGTCTTATGTGGTTTAGAAGAGCTTGAAGAAGCTTTATCATTGTTAGAATATTGATAATATGCATAAAAATCCAACAATATGTTTGCTAACATGCAAATCAAGAATCTACAAGTCTATCTTTCTATCTATAAAAGCAACAAATAATCATGTAAGAAACAAGAGACAAGAGAATAGAACGATACACCATATATACGTGGTAAAACCCCAAATGGGGAAACATACACATTACACATGAAGGTATTGTCTTCTTATTCTTAAAAAATCTCTAATCTTACAATACATCGCATCCTCACATATGCATCACATCACACTTCATCTTCACATCATGTCATAATAATGTTTCATCAACATACCCTCAAAGGGTCTCCTTCACCTCTATTATATAGCTAGATGTATGGAATATTTACATCTCATAACACATGTGGGATAAATAACTTTCCATCTCTCTTATATAAAGAATGGTTATAAGAGAATTTATTACATGATGCATGTGGGGTAACTCTATTTTATAATATTAGAATTATTTATGCCTTTTTTAATATTTCACCAACAATATCACACAAGTCATCATTACATATTCCAACACTCCCCCTTAATGATGTCTGGGAGAAATAATACAAATGGACGAAGATGGCATTGCATTGGAACCCCCCTTGATTTATTTAACCCTAATTGGATGATGGATTGTGCCTTCAATGCTCAATCCCTCATGCTCCCCCATCATTGATGAGAAATCATTTCACATTGTGAAATCCCTTTAATGGATGCACAAATCACGATTTTTGAGACATCCATAGATAGTATGCTTATCCAAATCTGGAATTAGCACCGGGATTTGATGGATGGAATGTGATGGATCATCATTTAATGCTAAAAAATAACATAATTGTTGAATCAAGTTGAGTTCAAGTAGAATATCATATTTATTTCCATTCCTTGTTTCAATCTATGCTTTGTGCATTCCCTCGCCTCCTTCATATATTGAGGTTGCTTGTTTTGTGACTTAAGGGTGGTATATATGAGTAAGTTTTGAGCACTTTATGTCATGTTTCGTTATGCATGCATGTGTCTATGAGTCATACATGTGTCCTCTAGGTGTTATCTATAATGGATTTGTGTTATTTGGCATTGAGAGGTGGAGGCATGCCATTGCAAAATGCTCCATCTCCCTCATATCTTTTCATCTTTGCAACTACCTTCTAGTAATTCCTTACCAATGTGTCTATTGTTGCAAGGATATCCCTCTCTCTCTATCCTCTAATAACATTCTCTAATTGAACAATTTGTACCCATGGTGTTATATGGGCCATCCTCTTCAGTTGAGATTTTAATGTTTCACTACCATTTCATCCACACGTTTTGATGTAGTGGTTCATAAAGTTCCTTTCCCTTCTTCCATGATCCCTCTAGAAGTCCAAAACAAGAACCCTTTTATGCCATGTGTCATCGACCTGTGATCTACATTATGCCCCTTCTCATCAACTCAATGAAGCCTTTACTTTTATGCCCACCATGCATTATACCTCAATCAGAATCACTTTGGACCGTCGATACTTGCTCTCAAGCCCATACTTTGTCTTATATTGTTCCAATGCCTTTGTGCTTATGTGGTGAGATTCAAGGAGATTTTATACTTGATGGATCATCCACTTTAACATCCTATAAATATGTTGAATCCTCCTTGTTTTCTCAGATATTGTTATACTTTAATCCTTCTTGCTTTGAAACTATTCATGTACCCTTTGTGGGTTCACCATTCTTGGAGATATCTCTCGACAGTCCTTTCACACTTATAATTTGTCTTGGAGTCCAAAACATCCTCAATATGTACATTCATGTCATACTTGGTGTTCTCAAACTCAGTATCAAAGTACCTTCATGATCTTGCATTATAGTCCCTAAGTTATTTAAGAAGCATGTCCTCATGCTTAAGTGGCATACCCTCATCTCAATTACCACTATGATTCCTCATCTTTAGTGTGCTAATCTCTTCTTGGACCAATGCTCTTCGATGATCATCGCTTCTACCTATCTTTCTATTTTCCAAGGTAGTCTTCACAACATCTTCATTATACTAAAGTTTCCAATCACTCTTGCAACATCTACCCAAGACACCATTATTGGAGTCGTCTACACTTTTTTTTCTTTATAGAGTCTTCACTCACTCAATGAAATTCGCCATTGTTTTCTTGTAGTCTTCACTCTTCTACAATATTTGTCATCTTGTTCATAATTCTCCCACCTTTCTCATATTTATTCTCTTTGCAACATTCTCCTCTTTCAACATCTTGTTCTACAAGGTCTTATCTTCATTGTGCCATAGTTGTTACCATTTATGATACCACTTATGTGAGAGATCATGGCAAGCCCAAAACTCATATCGACTCAATTGATGGTGAACAAACTCGCATATCAACATTGCCTCCCTGCAACACACCTTCAAAACCTTCAAGGCACCAATATTTCTCTTTGGAGTACTACTCAAAGGTATTTAAAACAAATTTTCAACCATGGGGTTCAATTATTATTACTCTTTAAAAAATATAACTAGCATTCAAAAGTTAATTCAATAGCAAAATTACGCATACACGTAATAAAGCATCTCTTCACTTTAATTTAATGCTCAAGGAATTCATAAGTGGACTTACAAACACACGCAAATTCACAAGAATATGGAGATCATCTTCCCCTGTTGCATTAATACATGCATACAATTACAAATTACATACATTGGGCACCCATTCCTTAAAATCAACCACTTAAATTTTATTTAGTAGACTATCTTCTAATATTCTAATCTAGTTGTGGGTTCCATCTACCACTACCACAACTCATTGATTCCAGGGAAAATGCCATGGTAGCTTACAAAGGCTCTACGGTCATTCTCCGGTTTCGAGCTTGACCTCTATATCTTTGTGCCTTCTATTAACTAACTTTGCTTATATGTAACAATTTCTCATGGCTATTTGCTTCCCTAATTCTTTTCTCTCTTTTTTTTGCTACTTAAAACGATCCACCTTCTCCCCATGAATCTTCACATTTGTCACTATCTTGGTGGTCATTCCTATTCCATGTGCCTATTGTTTCAATGCTCGCCCTCTCTTCGCCCTTCAATAACATTTTCTAATGAAACTTTCTGCAAACATATGTTTCTAATGAACATATTTCTGCAGAAATTCTACAAGCATATGTTACAGATAAAAAGTCCAATCTTTAGATTCTATCAAACTTTTTGGAGCATTTGTACCCTCTTGCATTCACGTCATTGTGAAGGACAAATTAGAATCGGAATCCGTGGGAATTCCCTGCGATGATCACTGTTTCAGTTTTATGGATCCCTCCGTTTAAGCAAATTCTAATGAATCCACCTCTGATTCGACCTTCGCTAATTCTGTTTCAACTAGCAGATGTTCGTAACTCAAGCTCATAAATTGATTGACCACAAAACCATAGCTTGCAACAGTTGGTTCTTGCTTATGTTTCCAACCATGGAGACTCACGTGGTGTAATGGGAATACTGATCAGGGCTATTGGAGAAATAGTTTTTGTGCAATGATCAACATAACACAAGGCTATCATGGAGGCTATAAGACAAAAGTTCTGGTCGTTACATCCATATTGTATTTCTCAAGCATGATGTTTGGCATGTAAAGGCCATAGTTTAGGTACACATCTCTATTTCCTTTTGTGAATGTTAGTTTGCGGTATTAACTGTCACAAGTTCCCCTGTTGAGAGTACAAAATGTGTAGATCTGGCACATCTGATTAACAAATTTATGAATTTAAAAAAACACGCGAAGTGTCTTTGTTGTGTTTTGTGGTGGAATAACTCCTTGAAATTTGAAAGTCTATCCATTGATAGGAAATTGCTACTCTTACTACTATAAGAAATCCCTTGTCATGCATAAAGTATTAGTTTCTATTGTAGGTGTTGGTATTGTCAATTTGTACCATTAGATCAAACTCACTATGTTATTTGTCAAATGTATTAAAAGACACTTTTGTACAAGTTGAAGTTACCAAATTCTTTCTAAACTCAAATTATCAGTGCGTATTTTGACATCATTTTCTTATAGTAGATACAACAGGGCATATGCCATTGTGTTGTTGTATATAATAGAACTAAAAATGGTCAATCAATGGTTAATTTGAGTCCTCTGAATATTTTAAGTTCATTGTCTTGATTTTTTGAGGCTCGCAATAATAATTCTTATCGCCCCATCCTTGCAATGATAATCAATATATGTATGCAACACCCAAGAGCAGAACAAAATGATTTTCGATATCTGTATTGTTATCATCGATGTACCCCCCACTCCAGTCCGAGAGTTTGGGATATCTGGTACGAGATACAATTCTTGATATCTGATACGATTAGAGGTAGTGATATCTGGTCTTATATATGTCATACCATCCTATTTGTATATTTCATACCCATTGTTATTTGTAGCTCATATGCCATAGGGAGGGAGGGGTCAAGCAGATGGTCAAGATACGTAACCCTTTCGGTGGTGATGCTCATATGCCATTGGGTGGGTTTTTGGGGTTAGACCAATGGGGCATACCTTAGACATTTATGGGTTCTAGTTCAAACTCAGTACCTTTTGGTCTGCTTAGAATGGTGGTGGGAATTCCTCAGACATTTCTGGGTTCAAGTTCAAGCTCATACACCTTTCTGAGCGGTCAGACCATTGGCGGGCATACCTCAGACATTTCTGGGTTCAAGTCCATGCTCAATACCTTTGGGTGCAGTCAGAACGTCGGGTAGAAACCCAGAACTATTAGCGAATTCACGCATACCCTCTTTTTGAATATTTACATAGTCTTCGGTGCAACTAGAGCAACCATTGGTCACCCATATACCTTCTTTTCCTTTTTATTTTTTTACATCAGACCTTTTGTAGTTGCAACTACTCATTACATTACTCCATAAGCGACAGACAGGGAAGGGGTTTGGCCGGACCTAGAACCTACATCTCGTTTTAGACATAACCCCATATACTAGATAGAAAGATATTCTTGAGTCTAGGCAGAGCAGCCAAAGTTAGGAATATACTTTACACATCGAATAGAGGACACCCATTCCTGCCTTAGTTGATATCGACCCATCCATGCAATGATCTTTGAAATATTATGCAGCACCTTATCTCATATTCAATAGCTGTATCCAGGCAGGTATGCAAGAAGGCAGCACCTTCTCTTATCTTGCGAGAGCAGGTATCGATATTACAGCTGATCGAAGAGCGATATGATGAAACTTGTCGAAGGAACAAAGCAGGTTGGAGAGTGATATGGTGTAATAACTATGAGCTATGAGCTATGAGCTATATGGTGTTAAGATATATAAATCATACCATTTGTAGATATCCTATCTCTCAATCATTGGTAGTATATGTCCTTCCCTCCATCCGTTGATAGAAGTCCTACCATCCATTGTTCATTAGTCAGAGTCTATCTATTGTTGACAGTATTTGTCTGTGAATACTCTGTGGCTAGTGTTAATCCCTTGCTGGTGGTAGGAGTATCCGATGTGCGATAGTGTGTGGATAGTAATTCCTGCTCTGTTGTTAAAAGTGAACGCTTGCCCTGCATTAGTGGATTTCCTACCTGCATTGCTTTGCTAGTATATGGTCTACACCCATTGGTGCAAGGAATGTAAATCTCTTCAGCACTGCATGTCTCTTTCAAATATGTTTTATATATTTTCCTTTGTCTTCACATACAGCAAAAACATATAGATTTTATTTCTCTTCACATGCAACAAAAAACGAATGGTTAAAAACAACAAAAATGAATATTTAAAAACGTTTATTCATATTACTATAAAAAAATAAAAGGGAATAGTTAAAAACGTTTATTCATATTATTATGACTAGTATAAAATAATTAATGCATTTTTTTACTGTACACGTAACTTTTCCAATCCCTCCAAAGATAAGAAATTCACTTAAACTAATTATTAAGAAATTCCTGATCCAGAATCTATGTTAAGTAATATAGTCTTTTCTAATCCCTCCAAAGATAAGAAATTCACTTAAACTAATTATCAATAAATTTACTGTATCTTGATCCAGAATCTATGTTAAGTAATATAGTGACATTCATCTGCTATTTTTTTTAGATTTGTCCATCCACATTGCCATGAATCATAATGTCTTCGGACAGAATCAGTCCTTTTGAGCAGCAAGGAGATCTACTTGTCTTGGATATTCGTTTTCTGTAACTCCACAGTTGACTATCTCCCCTGTTGCGAACAAACAGATACGATACTGGGAGCCGGCAGGGGATTTGAGTATATATACACTAACAATTAGATTCTCAACGCCTCAAAATGATTTGAATCGGAGGGAGAAAATCTGTATTTGAGTGAAGGACTCAGGACTGGACTGAATATACAATATTATTTAAAATCTCTGACAATTCTGTTATATAAAATCTGGATAATTCTGACAAAATCTCTGACAACATTTCTGTTAAGTTCAATTTGAATTTTTTACAACCCTATTTTTACATTTCTGTTAAGTTCAATTTGAATTTTTTACAACCCTGTTTTTACTCGTTGGATCTTAATTTAAATCCTTATGAATTTACCCTGTTTTTTACTGGTTAGGCTCAATTTGAATTTCCATCGGTTGGATGAATCTTGATGGAACCTTCTAGCATCCTGGATTTAGAAGGGCGAAAGGATTGTTCTATCTTGCCATTTTATCCAACACGGATAGTCACAGGGATCAAAATTAGCAATATTAAGAGATTCATTGATGTGTTTAATGCCTGATAAGCAGCCGCAGTAGCATGGGGGGTGAAGCAGGCACTGGTTATTGAAGAAATTCAAGTAGATCCACCACAAGCTATGGAAGTCCGTATCAAAATCACCCACACATCTCTCTGTCATACTGATATTACATTTCTGGATTGGCAGGGTAATCTAACTTGCTATGCCATACATTTTCCATCAATTGCTACTCGCCTATGGTAATAGCTTTTTTTAATTCGAACCGCCCATGTTTGCAGGATGAAAACACCCAAGCGCAAGCGTTTCCTCGCATACTTGGACATGAGGGTGCTGGGTAAATCTTCGTTATCTATGGTTAATATGAATATCATTGTATGCTTTGCAGGCTATTTACTAAATCAGAAAGACAATTTATGTTTATAGAATTGTGGAGAGCATAGGAGAAGGCGTGACAGATATTAAGGAGGGAGACCATGTGATTCCCCTGTTGAAGAAATTCAAGTAGATCCACCACAGGCTATGGAAGTCCGTATCAAAATCACCCACACATCTCTCTGTCATACTGATATTACATTTTTGGATTGGCAGGGTCATCTAACTTGCTATGCCATACATTTACCATCAATTGCTACTCGCCTATGGTAATAGCTTTTTTTAATTCGAACCGCCCATGTTTGTAGGATGAAAACACCCAAGCGCAAGCGTTTCCTCGCATACTTGGACATGAGGGTGCTGGGTAAATCTTCGTTATCTATGGTTAATATGAATATCATTGTATGCTTTGCAGGCTATTTACTAAATCAGAAAGACAATTTATGTTTACAGAATTGTGGAGAGCATAGGAGAAGGCGTGATAGATATTAAGGAGGGAGACCATGTAGAGATTGTGTGTTTTGTAAATCAAAGAAGACTAATCTCTGTGATAAATTCAAAATCGATCTTACCAGAACAGTGATGAGAAACGATGGAAAGACGCGTTTCTGCGTATAGTCCTTCAATAATGGCACCGATCTACGGGTACTTCCTCTTGAAGGAGGCATCGAAATTCATGTCGAAGGAGGAAATTATGTCATCAGCTGACCTCAATGTTGGTAATGAAATGGAAGGAAAGGATTCATCGGCGTGGGTATAAGTCTCATGGGCAACGACAACACAGTAACGAAGTCGTCAACGAATCAAACTACATCTCGGTGGATTGACTCAGTCGAAGATCATCGGTTGTTATCTGCATTATGGAATCGGTTGGATGAATCTTGATGGAAAAACCCGAAAAAAGATAGGATGTGCATAAACCCGGAACAGAGTAATATCTTTCTATACGAACTGTAAGGGATGCTACAGGGTATGGGTCAAGATCAGCTGGTGGATGGCTAGCTAGCTTTGTATCAGCACCTGGCTTCGCTTCTGTTGGTAGGGAAGTGTAGTAAACCTCTAGCTCTGGATCAATATATACTCCTGCTGGTGCTGGCTAAACTACTGTTTCTACTCGTTCTACCTCCGCTACTGCGGCTGCTGCTGCTACTGGCTCTGCTCCATATGCCTTTGCTTGTTACTGATACTTATGGACGGACTAGTGTTGCTCCTGCTGCTTATGGTGCTATTGGTACTACTACCCTTTTGCATTTTGAAATTCATAAAACGTTATTTCTTTCTTATGATTATGATTATTGTATGCTCTTTGCTTTCTGCAATTATTTTTTATGATGCATCTTCAAATCTTATTTTAGATGATTTTAATTCATCCATGGAATTAGATTTTTAGTTTCTGAATTCGTGGTGTTAATTTTTGTTTGTGATGCATCTGCAAATCTTATTTTAATTCGATTTTTAGTTTCTGAGTTCCTGATGTTAATTTTTAATCACAGAATGAAGCAATTAAGGAAGGAATTAAGGAGGAGCCACTGTGTTGGTTATCGACAGACAATAAAAGTAGCTAAGATATTTGAGCAAGAAAATGAAACAGGTAAATGGACTTACTGTTTTAAACTTTATTTCACAAAAATGTAACGGACGGCTTCATGTTTTGGTGGTTATAATTTACTAGAATAAATCACTAGTGATATCCCTTTATTTCTGAGCTTCTGAATTCCTCAGTAATTGAGCAGGAACTTGATGCCGGCAATTAAGGAGGCACTGTGTAAAATTAGATGCTGGAATGTCAACACAGCCAAATGCAAAAGAAAATGAAACAGGTAAATGAATCTACCTTTTCCCTCACATAGCTTCCGAATGAAATAGAAACAAAAAACATCTGGAATAAAGATTAGATTGATTTAATGTGGCATAGTTTGCATGGTTTAGGCATATATGATGTGGCATAGTTTGTTAAGTACTTTTAGCTAGTAAAGACAAATGTGAAATGAACAAAATGCAAAAGAAAAATCTATTCGTAAATAAATGACAATAGCGACCAGCCAGAAAAACTTTCCTTGTTTTCACAAACACTAACAGATCCTGCTTGCTCATATTTTGTAGTAGTCCTAGAAAGACCACTTACCTTGTCCCTGGAAATTATTAGAGAATTTTGTCTGTTCTATTTGACACTACAGAGATATTTGAAAACAAAATATGTTTTTATCCTATCTATTAGGAGCAAACAACTTAAAGCCACAATTACCCGTTGAAAATATAGTAATTATACTGACAGAATGATTAAATAATAATTATAAGTTTGACAACAAAATTTCAAGAGGGAGGTCATTCAATGCGTTTACATCCTTGCATCATTTGCAGAAATAAAAATTTGTATACGGTATGGGCAACAGGAGTTATCGTAGATAATTACATCACATATAGAAACTCTTTAATGGTATTCCATGCTGGAGTATTGGTTGGTACATGCTGTACCTTTGGGATTATAATATGTATTAACAATCACTTTGTATAATCTAATCAGATCTTGTGTTTGGTTTTAAATGTTTATAAAAATTTGCAGGTTTTGGTGTAATAACAAACCTTACATTGTGTTAGGTCTTAGGTTCAATTCCCTTATAACCACGCACCCAATCTGCTGTATCCGCATTCCCGTTATCTTTTCCTAAACTAATAGAGATACAGTACAGGATCCAATCTGTCTGTATTGTGTAATAATTTTCTATAGGTTCACCTTTGCGCAACCATTCGAAAATCCACGCTAATGATGAAGGAGGAAGAGAAGTCCATAAGGCTGAAGAGGAAAGCAATGCCAGCAAATGCCTGAGGTAGGGGAGAGGATAGACCAAAAGATAGCGCGACTTATAGCTCTGACTCACTTGCCCCTTGCCAGTTGTCTTCCATCATTGATATGCATCCTTTTTATAGCAATTTGTATTATACCCCTTCTCATCCCATGTTCATTGATACCAATATTGCTATTGGAGAGAAATCTAGTTGATCATTCCCTTTTTCCTCTGTTGTTCATTGTTTCACTGATCAATCATCATCGACAATAATCAGTGATAGAGATCTGTCAAACTGACATCAATGGAAGGGCTCATAACTTGTATTTACAGAGCTGTATTCCGACCCATCTCCACTCATCTAATGGTTTGCTACATGCTCATGTTGTTTTATGGTTACATAGTCTAAAACAATGAGCCTGTACTTTAAGGCTTTTAATTCATAATTCAATATTAACCTACAATCATTCTCATATACAAAAAATGGATCTGTTGGATTACAAGAAGGTTTGTTCCCTATCATTTATTTGTCATTATATCAGTTTCTTTGGAGTCATGCTAACAAACAAATCAAATGTACTCCAATTTCATATGAGATATACCCCCTTACGCTTTAACTTGGACATGGCCTTGGTTTGGAGTCCGTGACTATTTTATTTGTAATTCAGTTCATTTTGTTTCTATCTTTGGCTTAATAGTTAAGATTGACGGTACGTGGCAATCCTGAATGCAATGGTTGACTGTATGCAATCCCTTTGGGAGTGTGTCTTATGGAGGTTCCCAAATTCCCTTACTTTCTCAGCCTTAACAAGACAAGTATATCTAGCAAGATGGCTTAATTAGCATTCAATCACCCCTGGAGATTTAACTATCGAGGTCCCTTATTTTTCTCTTTCTTGGATTACATTAGAGAAAGTATTTAATATCATGCAATCATCACAAACATAGCAGCTCTTGGATTTGCCAGTTATTTAATTGCTAACTGCTTTTTTGTTAGGATCCAAGCTCATACATCTACCATTGCAGTGGGTAATTCCTAATGTTGTTGTTATATGCTATTGTCATTGGATGAAAACGTTTGTTAGGAGTTTCTGCTGATTGGAAGTATGAAGTGCTGCAATATCTCATGGATAAAAGCCGTTACAGAATTACCAACTGAGGAGCCACTATGTTTTCACAGACTTTGCATTGGAGCAGTGGGGAATGTCTGCTGAGGTGATATGAAATGCTTATTAACAATTGAAGAGGGATTTTTGTCCCTCGTGGAAAATTCTTAGACCACAAAACCATAGCTTGCAACAGTTGGTTCTTGCAGCTTTATAATAATTATTGTAACTTTATGAAGTATGTTGATATATTTTTCCTGTTTTAAATTTAGGAAAAAATTGCCTCCATGCAGGATCGAACTGCGGACCTTCAGTTTACAAGACCGATGCTTTACCACTGAGCTATAAAGGCAGTCATTGATTTGTGTACTTATAGTTTTATTATAATTATTATAGTAAGAAAGAATAAGGTGTCCTATTTTATCCTCCAGGTATATTATTCAAATCAAGAAAAACGAAGGAAAAAGTAGTTTTCCAAACATTTAGTTACAACTATCATTGAACAAAATATAAATCTGGAACGAGTAGTGTATCTGCTAACCAAAACTCACTCTAGAGTCGGCGACAGAGGAAAAAATGTTGGAATAGCAATTTTGAGTACTCAAATCGCAATTTCAAAGATTTGGGTGGTTTCTAAGAGGAAAGAAAAAAGACTCAAATGGCTTCGCAACCTGATGTTGTCACTATACAAGAAGTCCTAGTAGTTGAGGGAACTAATAAAGATCCAAATTTCATGGCATCGGTTAATGTTGCTGCAACATTGGCTAACAAGCTGATGGAAAACGTAGAAAGCAGTAAGGCCAAAGTGGTCAAACTTTTTGGAGCGTTTGTACCCTCTTGCATTCGTGTCATTGTGAGGGACGAATTAGAATCGGAATCCATGGGAATTCCCTGCGATGATCACTGTTTTAGTTTTATGGATCCCTCCATTTCAACAAATTCTAATGAATCCACCTCTGATTCTACCTTCGCTAATTCTGTTTCAATGAGCAGATGTTCGTAACTCGAGCTCAGAAATTGATAGACCACAAAACCATAGCTTGCAACAGTTGGTTCTTGCTTATGTTGCCAACCATGGAGACTCACGTGGTGTAATGGGAGGACTGGTCAGGGCTATTGGAGAAATAGTTTTTATGCAACGATCAACATAACACAATGCTAGCATGGAGGCTATAAGACAAAAGTTGTGGTCGTTACATCCATATTGTAGTTCTCAAGCATGATGTTTGGCATGTGAAGGCCATAGTTTAGGTACACATCTCTATTTCCTTTTGTGAATGTTAGTTTGAGGTCTTAACTGTCACAAGTTCCACTGTTGAGAGTACAAAATGTGTAGATCTGGCACATCTGATTAACAAATTTATGAATTTAAAAAAACACGAGAAGTGTCTTTGTTGTGTTTTGTGGTGGAATAACTCCTTGAAATTTGAAAGTCTATCCATTGAAAGGAAATTGCTACTCTTACTACTATAAGAAATCCCTTGTCATGCATAAAGTATTAGTTTCTATTGTAGGTGTTGGTATTGTCAATTTGTACCATTAGATCAAACTCACTATGTTATTTGTCAAATGTATTAAAAGTCACTTTTGTCCAAGTTGAAGTTACCAAATTCTTTCTAAACTCAAATTATTGGTGCGTATTTTGACATCATTTTCTTATAGTATATACAACAGGGCATATGACATTGTGTTGTTATATATAATAGAACTAAAAATGGTCAATCAATGGTTAATTTGAGTTCTCTGAATATTTTAAGTTCATTGCCTTGATTGTTTGAGGCTCGCAATAATAATTCTTATCGCCCCATCCCTACAATGATAATGAATATATGTATGCAACACCCAAGAGCGGAACAAAATTATTTTCGATATCTGTATTGTTATCATCGATGTACCCCCCACTCCAGTCCGAGAGTTTGGGATATCTGGTACGAGATACAATTCTTGATATCTGATACGATTAGAGGTAGTGATATCTGGTCTTATATATGTCATACCATCCTATTTGTATATTTCATACCCATTGTTAGTTGTAGCTCATATGCCATAGGGAGGGAGGGAGGGGTCAGGATACGTAACCCTTTCGGTGGGGATTCTCATATGCCATTGGGTGGGTTTTTGGGGTTAGACCAATGGGGCATACCTTAGACATTTATGGGTTCGAGTTCAGACTCGGTACCTTTTGGTTTGCTTAGAATGGTGGTGGGAATTCCTCAGAAATTTATGGGTTCAAGTTCAGGCTCATACACCTTTCTGAGCGGTCAGACCGTTGGCAGGAATACCTCAGACATTTCTCGGTTCAAGTTCAGGCTCAATACCTTTGGGTGCGGTTAGAACTTCGGGTAGAAACCCGGAGCTATTAGCGAATTCACGCATACCCTCTTTTCTAATATTTACATAGTCTTTCGTGCAACTAGAGCAACCATTGGTCAACCATATACCTTCTTTTCCTTTTTATTTTTTTACATCAGACCTTTTGTAGTTGCAACTACTCATTACATTACTCCGTAAGAGATAGACAGGGAAGGGGTTTGGCTGGACCTAGAACCTACATCTCGGTTTAGACATAACCCCATATACTAGATAGAAAGATATTCTTGAGTCCAGGCAGAGCAGGCAGAGTTAGGAATATACTTTACACATTGAATAGAGGACACCCATCCCTGCCTTAGTTGATATCGACCCATCCCTGCAATGATCTTTGAAATCTTATGCAACACCTTATCTCATATTCAATAGTTGTATCCAGGCAGGTATGCAAGAAGGCATCACCTTCTCTTATCTTGCAAGAGTAGGTATTGATATTACAGCTGATCGAAGAGCGATATGATGAAACTTGTCGAAGGAACAAAGCAGGTTGGAGAGTGACATGGTCAAATAACTATGAGATATGAGCTATGAGCTATGATTTATATGGTGTTAAGATATACAAATCATACCATTCATAGATATCCTATCTCTCAATCATTGGTAGTAGATGTCCTTCCCTCCATCTATTGATAGAAGTCCTACCATCCATTGTTCATTAGTCAGAATCTATCTATCGTTGGCAGTATTTGTCTGTCAATAATCTGTGGCTAGTGCTAATCCCTTGCTATTGGTAGGAGTATCGGATGTGCGATAACGTGTGGATAGTAATTCCTGCTCTGTTGTTAGAAGTGAACGCTTTCCCTGCATTAGTGGATTGCCTACGTGCATTGCCTGGGTAGTATCTGGTCTACACCCCTTGGTGTAAGGAATGTAAATCTATGTCCCTCAGCAGTTCATGTCTCTTTCTCTGTGCATTTCTGGGCAATCTCTCAGTGCAGTTGAGGTGTGTCTCTCTGAGCAGTCTCTGCCAAGTGCTAGGTAGTATATGTGATAATGCTTATGAAGGTTTATATGTTCAAGGCTATTGGTGGAAGGAACACCATATATAAGAAAAAGGAGGGTAATACTTTATCCACACGCCCCTCCACTTCTTATGGAGGACCACCTCCTCCTAACCGATAATCCCCCTATTCTAAAGGTGCAACACATGAGCTTCTACCTTATCAGGGATCCTTTGTCCCTAATAACCCTACGCCCTCGTCTAACATCAATCTTGGTCAACCTTTTGGGTTTATATATTGCTCAAGGCTACCCCAACAAGGCCAAGTTTTTGTACAATAGAACCTCCCCAACTAACCCCCTCAATAACAAAGGAAAAAAGGAAGAAAAAAGTAAAAAATGAGAATAACCCAAACAACTAGAACAAAACACAAGGACAAGGGTACAACTAGCCCAACCAACCTGATAATCCTGGGGGAACAACAATCACTCAAGTAGGGAAAGAACTAAATTTTAGGATAACTCCCTTCCGTCCTTCCCTCCCATTCTCTCTCCCAAGGTTTCTTGATTTTATCCTAAAATTTAGTTCCCAACCACCCTTCGGTTCTCTTCACTCTTCTAGGTGGATTCCATCTTTGCTTTATTTGAAAAGGATTGGCCAGGTTTCCCTCTTTTCTTAACCTATTGTTTTTTTTTTTGTAACTAGGGGAATCGACAACTGAGATCGGGCTGGTACTCGTGTGACATGGGGTCCAGGGATCCAATCCCGTCTGCTAACACTATACCCCTAGGTGCACCCACACAGCACGCAAGCATGGGGCACGGGTAAACCGAGGTGATTTGAACTCGTGACCTCCATTTACAACATTTCCTTCATATCAAGCGAATCGTCGTTTGAGCTACACCCCTGCGGGCTTTTCTTAATCTATTGTTAATTCTACTTGCGGCTTATAATTAATTGAATTACGCTAGTAAGTCTAGGGCCCTAGGTCACCTAATCGACTGTAAAACCCAATAAATATACCTTCTTTCTTTTTGCTTTTCTCTTATAATCGCTTTTTCTCCTAAGGTTTCTTGATGTTTTCCAACAATTTAGTTACATCCCGCCCGTCAGGTCTCTTCTATCTTCTCCCTGGACTCCATCTTTAGCGGCCCCGAAAATGATTTGCTCCCTCTAGGTTGATGTCTCGAGTAGGAACCCAACTCGAGACGACTTCTTACTAGATCAGATTGGTCATTTCCCCCCTTCATCCCTTTCTGTTCTCTAGACATATTTGTTCCTTGTCGAATCCCATAGACTGCAGCTATGGGGTCATTCATTGAACAACTCCTGCCTCTTTCCTTCACTAGATTTTCCCAAACATTTCCACATCTCTCCTCCTTCCTTCCCTTGTTCACCATCTTGTCTCCACTCTTTCAGTGTCTGCGTCCTCGATAGGTTTAGTTAAATTAGCTTCCCTCTCTATTGTAAATTTCTTGTTAATTCTAGTCGTTGGCAAGAACCGACTAAATTTCTGTAATGTTCTAGAGTGCTTGTTTCGATTGAACAACTTCTTAACCCTAGTTAGGTTACCATTCTTTTCTCAATTTGGTGTTAATTCAACTTGCGGCTGAGAACTAGGTGAATTATGTTGAAGATTGTGTAGCTTCAGAAGATATTCTTATAGTACCAGCTGGGAGCCCCTACTCTCTGTCAATGTGGACATACTAGGGTGACATCTTCAGTTGGATTGGAGAATCCTCACACAATTAGACACAACCTGAGCATGACTTGGATACCTGGCAACGGATTAGCTAACCCTTGGTGTGCAAGCAGTACCAAGTATTATAGGGACGCCTATGTTGTATCTTTGGGTCAGTAGGAGCAATTAGGTGTGAGGTGATGTGCTACACATGAGTGTGTGTGATTGTGATGATGGAGATACCTTTCATATGTCTTTGAGTGAGTCCAAGTCAATTCGCCATGTATTAGAGTGGAACTTGTCGTTGGAACATATGTTGAGTAGCCACATGAGTCGTGGCACACTTGGATATGTTGAGTGGACCCTTGTTGATGGTAGTCACCCCAAGATGTGGAGATGCTTGGGAAAATCTAGTGAAGGAAAGAGGCGGGGATTGTTCAGAGAGACACCATAGTTGTCATCTACAAAATAGACTTGATCCAGATCTCTGATACAATGCAATAAAAACACGACAACTATGGCGACATAAACAAAATGAGTGTGCAGCTCGAAACCAACATCAACACTATTTAAGGTGATTTTCTACATTTTCTCTTGTGTAGGGTGTTGTTCGTTGTCATTGCCTCACATAGGCTGTATGCAATCCCTTTGGGAGTGTGTCTTATGGAGGTTCCCAAATTCCCTTACTTTCTCATCCTTAACAAGACAAGTATATCTAGCAAGGTGGCTTAATTAGCATTCAATCACCCCTGGAGATTTAATTATCAAGGTCCCTTATTTTTCTCTTTCTTGGCTTACATTAGAGAAAGTATTTAATATCATGCAATCATCACAAACATAGAAGCTCTTGGATTTGCCAGTTATTTAATTGCTAACTTCTTTTTTGTTAGGATCCAAGCTCATACATCTACCATTGCAGTGGGTAACTCCTAATGTTGTTGTTATATGCTATTGTCATTGGATGAAAACGTTTGTTAGGAGTTTCTACTGATTGGAAGTATGAAGTACTGTAATATCTCATGGATAAAAGCCGTTGCAGAATTACCAACTGAGGAGCCACTATGTTTTCACAGAATTTGCATTGGAGCAGTGGGGAATGTCTGCTGAGGTGATATGAAATGCTTATTAACAATTGAAGAGGGATTTTTGTCCCTTGTGAAAAACTCTTAGACCAAAAAACCATACCTTGCAACAGTTGGTTCTTGCAGCTTTATAATAGTTATTGTAACTTTATGAAGTATGTTGATATATTTTTCCTGTTTTAAATTTAGGAAAAAATTGCCTCCATGCAGGATCGAACTGCGGACCTTCAGTTTACAAGACCGACGCTCTACCACTGAGCTATAAAGGCAGTCATTGATTTGTGTACTTATAGTTTTATTATAATTATTATAGTAAGAAAGAATAAGGTGTCCTATTTTATCCTCCAGGTATATTATTCAAATCAAGAAAAACAAAGGCAAAAGTAGTTTGCCAAACATATAGTTACAACTATCATTGAACAAATATAAATCTGGAACGAGTAGTGTATCTGCTAACCAAAATTCACTCTAGAGTTGGCAACAGAGGAAAAAATGTTGGAATAGCAATTTTGAGTACTCAAAATTGCAATTTCAAAGATTTGGGTGGTTTCTAAGAGGACATAAAAAAGACTCAAATTGCTTCGCAACCTGATGTTGTCACTATACAAGAAGTCCCAGTAGTTGAGGGAACTAATAAAGATCCAAATTTCATGGCATCGGTTAATGTTGCTGCAACATTGGCTAACAAGCTGATGGAAAACGTAGAAAGCAGCAAGGCCAAAGTGGTCAAACATTTTGGAGCATTTGTACCCTCTTGCATTCGCGTCATTGTGAAGGACAAATTAGAATTGGAATCCGTGGGAATTCCCTGCGATGATCACTGTGGGGATTGTTCAGAGAGACACCATAGTTGTCGTCTACAAAATAGACTTGATCCAGATCTCTGATACAATGCAATAAAAACATGACAACTATGGTGTCTTTCTCTGATCAATCCCCGCCTCTTTCCTTAACTAGATTTTCCCAAGCATCTCCACATCTTGTCTCTTGCCTTCCCTTGTTCATACTATTGTCTCCAATTTTTCACTCTATACATCCTCGATATTTTGCGTTAACTTAGCTTCCCACTCCATTTTAAATTTCTAGTTAATTATAGTCGTTGGTAAGAAATGATTAAATTTCCCCAATATTCTGGAGCCTTAGTTTAGTTTAAACAACTACTTAACCCTAGTTTGTGGCTAGCTCCCTCTAGGTTGATGTCTCGTGTAGGGCCCGCCTCGAGACGTCTTCTTAGTAGATCAGACTGGCCGTTCCCCTGCTTCATCCGCTTCTTTCCTCCAGACAATATTGTTCATTCACACAGTCTTGGTGGGTTAGAAAGAACGAATTTTGTGAAAGACTCAATACCTTCCAAACAAATTAAAAAGGTCGAATCAGGAAGACCTTGATACCTTTCAAGTGTGCTAAAAATAATGGATTTATTAACTAACATGATTATTTTCAAGCACATCAAAACATTGAGATTTTTTAAAACAATCATGCCTTTTTTTCTTTTTCAAAAGATTTGATTATGTAAACAACATGATGCCTCTCATGAAAGTTCAAAATTTCAAAATTTGGTTGCGTTGAATGGAACCCTAGCTTGGGAAATATTCAAGGTATTGCAGGTAAGTTAAAGAGATCCTATAAGCACTTCGAAAGACTAAATTCTTTTAACAAGAAGATAAAATTCATGGAAAAAAAACAAAAACACATTGTAGAAAACATCATGCCATTCTGACGTGTCAAACAGATAGAACTTTGCAAAGATCATGATGACATTTTGTACTGTTAAAATGATCAATGTTCTGAAAGTCACAAATCCCTTGGGTGAAGATTTAAAAACTAAAATAATAAGAAGTTAAAATAATACAAAGGCGTTGACGCTTTTTGAGCGTCTTAAAAATATTGAATTTAGTGAAGAACATGACACCTTCCTCTTGCATTAAAACAACAAAATTTTCTCGGAGGATGATTCCATTTGTGGCGGTTGCACAGATTGAATTTTGTCAGGAACACAATTCCTTTCAAGCAAGTTAAAATGATCAAATTCTGCGAACGCTTCTATGCCTTTCAGGTTAGATGAGAATATTAAGTTTTACGGAGGCCTTGATGGATTTAGGGAGTGTTAAAAAGAAGGAATTTTTATGAAGAACACCATGCCTTCCGAGCATCTAAATTAGAACATGATAACTTCCTGTTACATAAAATCAAAGAATTTTTTTTAGAAGACGATGCAATTTGTGGCAGTTAAATAGATTAGATTTTTTCAAGAACACAATCCATTTCAAGCAAGTTAAAAGGATCAAATTTTGCGAAATCTTCTATGCCTCTAAGGCTAGATAAAAGATTATGCTTTTAGAAGACCTTGATGTATTTAGGGTGTGTTAAAAAGATGAAATTTTTTATGAAGAATATGATTCCTTCCTAGCGTGTATTTTAGATTGGAGTGTAAAGATGCTTATCTTGAATTTCATTAACAATTACTGACCCCTGTTACTGAAGATAAAGACCAATCTTTCACTGACCAAAATGCTAATTCAGATTGTTGTGAAAAATTCTTTGTTCAAAGGCTCTTTCAAGAAAGAAAAGTGCATGGCTCTTGCATGTTAAAAAATTGAATTTTTTTTAAATGCCTATTGGGCATGTCAAATAGATTGAATTTTGAAATTTTGGAGAACTGAATTAGCATTCCATTCTGAGCATTTAACATGGAAGATGATTTTACCTAATGCATACTATTTCTTACTTTAGAAACAAAAGGGTGAAGGAATGGACAGGAAGCAGCAAGATCTTAGACTGGTATTACTGGAAAAGACATTTCACCTGACGAAGTGTTCTAGGTTGGTTAGTGAAGGAGAGATGTATATAAATAATTTTGAATCCAAGCATCTAAATTTAGTTTCAGTCAAAAAAAATATTTTTAGTTTGTACACAAAATTTCCAGGGAATGATAAGCAGGTTTTTCATAATAGAAAAAGATGGTTGCATGGTGTTGGGTTAGGCTTATTCACAGGTTTCCATAGTGTTAGTCTCATTCACATAGTATTGATGTGCAAGAAATATTGAAGCTTGTGAAAGATTTAATACCTTCCAAACAGATTAAAAAGGTCGTATCACTAAGTAGGGTACACCAGGAGACACTTCAATGCACTTGAGATTGGGGGGACTTATATATCCAAAAGTGTTTTCACCTGAAGTGTAGTGAGAATTTAAATAGTAGATTAAATAAATGTAATATGTAATGAGATGATTGATAAAGTATACAGAGAGAAGAATAAGAGTAACCATGTCATGCCAATAAGACTCCATGGAGTATATGAAAGTAACAAAAATATACAGGAGTTTCATAAAAGTATTTGGTATAAATCATATAATAGAGTTAATAAAAAGCCTCCTTTCAACTTCAAATTGACGAAAATATATAGCATTTATAGAAAATGTTAGGATTTATCCGTGTATTCAATTTGTTTAAAGCAGTGTTGCCTGTATCGGTGATATATCGGAAATATCGGAGATATCGCCGATATTTTCCACCATCCGATATATTGGATTGAAAATATCGCGATATATCCGATATTTTCAATATATCACGATACTTTCAAAATATCGCGACATTTTCTCAATATATCGCGAGTCGATGGAATATATCGGCCTGCTAGGTTAAAAAGTGCAGCCGTGGGGGTGTTTTGAGTCCACAACAACTCCAATGACTTTCTCTTACATGCACAGTCTACTAGTTATGACAAGATAACTATTACACAACCAGAAAGATAGGAATGAACTCTTAACACAATATACACAGTTGTCATGAATATTTAGGCATTATATCAAGTCTGAATTCTCATTGAATGAAGAAGTCTGTATGATAATGATATGAACAGCATGAAGCCAATACCAACCAACAAATACCTATCCACTAGCTCTACACCAGCCACCAAACTGATTACAATCAAAGGAAGGTGTATAAAGAAATATACAGCCCAGGGGAACATGAACTGTTTCCCATTCTGTCTGTTCTGTTCATATGTCACAATATATTAGTGTGTGTCAAGAAGATGAGACAGAGAGAAGGAAAAGGTGATCCATTATGACTGCCGGACTGTCATCATAGATTCATAACAGTTTGCTGAATTATGGGCCCTAATATTCAATCAATGTGAAATCTAGTCCGTATATGGGACCTAGACATACAGTTAGTTATACTGGAATTCTGGAGGCATCTAAATTGGAAAGTAAGTATTACCACACTTGTATGCAAATGCATTTATACCCTGTTATTCTTAGAGGTTTGAACCTTAAATAAAGGAATAAATAACCACATAGCAAATCTCCTCCTTCTACAATGAGGGAGTTCATAGACCTGGTGAGTTTTTTATAAAGGGTTTTGAGTCACTCTGTGAGTTGTAGTTGTTAAGGTAATTGGCTCTCATCAATTCAGGATCGAGGAATTCAGGTCCACTTCTCTGACCAAAATTAGTCTCTATGTTTAATGTAAATGTTGTTAGAAGTTAATTAGGAAATCCCAGAATTCTCTGACCACTTGACATCTTATGCATCTTATTTATTACTTGTATCATCATATTTATGTAACAATGTGTCTATTTGATGTTGTTGTTGCTTTATATGTTTTAAAAATTGAAAAAAAAATGAGTATTTTTGTATTTTTTGTTGCATGCCGACATTTTCCCATATTTTCCGTCGATACCGCCGAGAAGTTATATTCCAGACCCTCGCCGATACTTTCCCTGAGACGATATATGCAACATTGGTTTAAAGGACTATGTCTCCGATATAAAAGTTGTAAGAGATCACATGCTTCTTGCAAGTCTTATTTTTCTAGTGGATCAATCTGATTGGATCAATCCTAAATTACCTAAAGTTAGAAGGATATTGAAGATATAAGGGTTTTTGTTTATTTTTTAGGACTTAATGCAAAATGCATTCATGATCCTTTTACGATTTCCTCATTGATTAGACATTGGATCAGGTCATCCCACAACTGAAAAGTAAAAAAGAGATGGTTAATAACCAATAAGGTAGTTGTCAGCTCATGAGTCTTGCTAATATAAGAGAAAGTAGCACAAAAATTATAGTTAACCACTGCATGTTCCTTAGTTTGTATTGCAAATTCTTAATGCAAGTACCATGTGCTAGCGTTCAACCCTAAAGTATGCAAAAACTTATGTACCCAGTATTCCAACGGAAGAACTTTTCTCCACCCACTTCTGTAAAAAAATTCAATATGAATAGAGGGGCTTCTCTTACCTTCACATTGTTTCACAAATGTCATTACCTCCCCATGTGTTTAAGACAGATCCTGACAATCAAACTCGGGAGGGAAAAAAAATGATGTAGCATGGCTAGATGGACTACAGCCCATGTAGTATGGTCATCCTTATGTGTTTCCCACAGGCGAGCAGGCGTACCTTCGGAACTACATATAAAGCAGGTACATGCTGCTCTTCCGCAACTTGGTACTACATTCTATCCAAGTATTCTTCCACATTACCCGTCCCATCATAGATAGGGTGGTCCCACAAATCCGATATTATCCATCGAAAGTCTTGAATGAGGCACATCTTCTAATAGACAACTGACGGTTGCAATCCTACTAATTATACATTGTTTATTTTAAATTAATATATCAAATAATGGATGCTCCTCCAGCTAACTGAGCCATCTTCTAATCCTCAAACATGCCTGTTGTCAGATTGTAGATCTAATCTAGCATGGTATCCTTCAAAGCATATCTTCAGATGGTTCAGTATACCATGTCCCTTGATAAGAAAATCACTTGGAAGAGCATTTTATCCAACAGTTGTGGACCACATCAAGAACGAAAGAGTTGGTTTGCACCCGCAAGGGAAATACTACAACATAGTGGAAACAAATCAGTTATTTATGATTTTGTTGTTTAGCTTCTACTCGTTAATAATTTCTTATTATTTGGTCAATAGTTGTCTTGCTTAAAGTTTATTAGTCCTTGTTGTTTGCTGCTCACTAAGAGATAATTTATTATGAGTTTGATTGATTTTTTCTTTAGTGGATACTTTTCGTAACATGCCCACGACAGTGGTCTTGCTAGCCCGGCTATTATACATAGGGCAAGTGTGTTTGTTGTAAGCAATTAGACTCTACATGCAACCATGTTTATTAATATGAATAGCCTAAGTTTTACTGTTGGAGGTGGTCAAATATTATTACCAGGTTATCAAGTAGTGTCATTTTTTTCTATGGGGACATCAAGCCCAGTTGCGCAACCAGGACCTCTAGAATTAACTCTAATCCCTAGTTTACAAGCTTAAATAGCAGGTCAAGGTCAGATCACTGAGTCTACCCAATGGTGGATGCTTCTGCTTAATGGTTGGTGTTAAGATGATTCCTAACAGCACTGGTTCCTTTGCGACACTATCTAGAGCGTGTGGAGGACCAAAAATGTTGTTCGTTTGTTGGAGTTTCTGGAAACTCTACGTGGGAGAGCCTTGCAATGTTCATGAAATGCAAGCAAAGTGCTCATTCCAGTCTAGATATGACTCTAGGTCAAATATGGAAATACTTAATTAAATAATTTTATAATTTGAAGTCCGAAGAACAAAGCATTGTTGAAATGAAAGAGATCAAGGAAAGAGTTGTAGAATCGGTTTGACATTGCAATCAATGGTTTCGAGATTTGATGAGCCAGCTAAGCTATACTATCCAATATATTCATCATGAATAATGGTTTATTTATGTTTTGTTACCACATTTGGGTACTCCTCTACTATAGTAGAGGCTTTAGTAATCATTGAGAGGCATTGTAGTTTTCTATGAGATTGGAGTCTATCGGTGGTTTGGCGGATGCATTGATTACAGGATTAGCACATAGCATCACATAGTTCCAATGCCAACTCACAGCTCTGTCTGAACAAATTCTTGAGTTGGAAAAGTGTAGGTAGATTGGGGGAGAAGCAGTGTGGTGTTAGTTTTTGTACCTAGGGAAGTGTTCCCCTAGTGACTTTATGCCTAAGTCACTTAGAAGGGGGAAAAAGATGACCCTCACATTAAATGACTTGAGAATAGCATTTAATGAGACTTTATAAACTCAAAGTCACTTTTTGATAAATTTCAGTGGGTGAGGGAAATTTATATTTATGAAAAGTAAATGGAGCATTTAATTTCCACTGTTGATCTAACTCAATCTCATCCATTGGATTAAAAGCACCCTAGGTTTTGATCAAAAAGCTTGAGGGAGGCATTCATTCTCACTTTTGCTAAAATAGAGTGAAGAGGAGAAGAGAGATAGCTGGAGGTGGCACGAAATTTGAGGCATCCATTTGAGGAGTTCAGTTGGCACAAAAATCGAGGCACTAGTTTTAGCTTGAAGAGACGACACACATTTCGAGGCAACTCGAGGAGGAATTTATGAGGCACAAAAATTGAGAAAAGTATAGCATGATTCTGGGCACAGAAATTGAGGTGGTCAGCTGGGCACACATCCCAAGGATGACACAATTTTCTATGAATTATTGCTGGTCACATTTCCCAAGACAGGGCACGATTTTCTAGAATATTTTTCTGCACATTTTTATAGGTTCGTACAGTCCGTCCGAACAGTACTTGCTGCACGGATTTCAAGAATGTTTTTGCACAGATTTCAGGACTGTCCTTTGGCACAGAAACTGAGGCAAGAGTGGAAACAAAAATCGAGAAAGAAGTTGGCACAGAAATCGAGGCAGGTTAGGCATAGAAATCGAGACAGTGTTTGCAACAAAATTTGAGGCAGCACCCAGGCAAAGAAATCGAGGCAGCAGTTTGGCACTGAATTCGAGATAACACTTGAAAGAATCAAGGTATATCTAGGGGCGAAATCAGAAAGAAAAGATTGATTAAATGTAATTTTTTGTATTCCCCCAAGACAAGTCAGCCCAGTGGGTAAACTGCCCCAAAACAGTGGGCAATTTGCCCCAAACAATGGGCAGAACTGTCCTAGTCAGGTCGGCGCAGTTAGGGAAAGTTAGGTCAGCCCAGTAAGGAAACAATTCACCCTTAGATGTGTATAAATAGAGAGTTCGACCTCTCAATTGGTCAATCACTCAAGTAAGTTCGCTCTAGCCAAGAGAGGTTCGCTACTTCAGTTGAGAGACTGATTTTTTGGGGTTCTTCACTATTGGAGAAGTTTCTCCCTTGTTTTCTTGGGTTTGCGCTAATACTATCAGGATGTACATCGTTCTCTATTGGAAGGTCTAAGCTCAGGGGAGATTGTGCTTGAAACCAACATCATTGCCACCTTCCCCATCATCTCCCTTGTTTTATTGTATTTCATCTTGTTATTGTACCTCCTATGGGACAAGATTTCAATGTATTTGATCATGTAAAACACTTGAAAGAATCAATGTAAACCTAGGGGTGAAATCACAAAGAAAATATTTATTAAATGAAATGTTTTGTATTCCCCCAAAACAAGTCAGTGCAGTGGGTAAACTGCCCCGAAACAGTGGCAATTTGCCCCAAAAAATGGGCAGAACTGCCCCACTTAGGTCGATATAGTTAGGGAAAGTTAGGTCGGCCCAGTCAGGTAAAAAGTCACCCTTTGATGTGTATAAATAGACAATTCGACATCTCATTTGGTCAAACACTCAAACAAGTTCGCTCTAGCCAAGAGAGGTTCGCTACTTCAGTTAAGAGACTAATTTTTGGGGGTTCTCCACTATTGGAGAAGTTTCTCCCTTCTTTTCTTGGGTTTGCACTACTACTATCCGGATGTACATCGTTCTCTATTGGAAGGTCTGAGCTCCGGGGAGACAAACAACTTGTCTGTGGTTGGGAGATGATTGTTCTTGTCATCACGGTTCAAACGAGATCGACACTCAGTTTGTTTCTGTGCTTTAACACTCCTTTAGTGATCCTCGCATTCACCTGCTTTTTTATTTTCTGTATGAGGTGGTGTCACAATCAGTTTCATGTAGAGAAATATTGCTTATTTATGGATGGTTCATTTGGCGAACGATCTCCTTTCTGCAGTGTATCCATGTGTTGGAATAGACCCTCTTACGGTCACAAGATGTGTTCCAACGTCATGCTACCTCTCTAGCTAAGAGGGAGCGTTGATAATGTAGGCACCCGATGGACTGGGTTGAGCTGAGCACATTTTATTGATGCATGATAGACTCTCCGATGGATTGTGTAGAGTTCTTGAGCTGATGCACGAGTGATTCACCCATGGATAGGGCAGAGTGGTGGAGCTAGTGCATGTTCTCTGATGGACTGGATGAAGCAGATGCACGCAGATTGATTTGTTGACACTTCTCGACTAACCGTGATTGTGTTGGAAGACCTTCCTTATGATATAGAGAGGTTAGAGATAACTGTGATGTACATATGATATCGAGAAGTGTTTCAGTACGATAATGCTGATGATACCTCCATGGCAAGGAGGGAGTGTTGGAGTAGTAGCTGCATGGGGCATTACCTCATAGGTCAACCAAAGGAAGAATAAGATTAGAATACAGTGTTCGAAGAATACCTTCCTTGTCGAGAGGAAGTATTGGAAATAGTGCAACTTCAGAAGCTATTCTTATTGTATTTCATCTTGTTATTGTACCTCCTATGGGACAAGATGTCAATGTATTTGATCATGTAAAACACTTGAAAGAATCAATATAAACCTAGGGGTGAAATCACAAAGAAAAGTTTTATTAAATGTAATTTTTGTATTCCCCCAAGACAAGTCGGCCTAGTGCGTAAATTGCCCCAAAATAGTGGGAAATATGCCACAAGAAATGGGCAGAACTACCCCAGTCAGGTCGGCGCAGTTAGAAAAAATGTTAGGTCGGCCCAGTCAGGTAAAAAGTCACCCTTTGATGTGTATAAATAGAGATTTCAACCTCTCATTTGGTCAAACACACAAGAAAGTTCGCTCTAGCCAAGAGAGGTTCGCTAGTTCAGTTAAGAGATTGATTTTTTGGGGTTCTCCACTATTGGAGAAATTTTTCCCTTGTTTTCTTGGGTTTGCGCTACTACTATCCGGATGTACATCGTTCTCTATTGGAAGGTCTGAGCTCAGGGGAGACAAACAGCTTTGTCTATGGTTGGGAGATGATTGTTCCTGTCATCATGGTTTAAACGAGCTCGACACTCAGTTTGTTTCTGTGCTTTGCCACTCTTTTAGTGATCCTCGCATTCGTCTGCTTGTTTATTTTCTGTATGAGGTGGTGTCACAATTAGTTTCGTGTAGAGAAATATTTCTAACATTTATGTACCAGAGATACTAACCTTCGCAGGCTAGTATATACCAGTGAGATGAAGTGATACATGAGATAATAGAGGATGGAAAGAGGAAAAATGTAGGAGATGTTGAGTCATCGATCTCACCACTGCAGTCTATGTGATGCAACGAAAACGAACAACACCTTACAGAGGAGAAAATGAAGAAATTCACCTTGAATAGTGTTGACGATGGTTTCGAGACTTCCTTGACCTTGTTAATGTTTATAGCAGCATAACCAGGATCACTGAAAGAATGGAAAAGCACATAAACAAAATGACTGTGGAACTCGAAAGCAACATCAACACTATTTCAGGTGATTTTCTACATTTTCTCTCATGTACGGTGTTATTCGTTGTCGTTGCCTCAAATAGACTGCAGCTATGGGATCAATGACTCAACATCTCCGACATTTTTCCTCCTTCCATCATCTACTTTTCCTCGTATCACCTCATCTCACTTCTCGCCTTCCAAATATTTTACCCATCATTGCCACCTTCCCTAGATAAAGTGCATCACGAAGTAATCCTTTGCGGTCTAGAATGACCAAGTTGATGAGGTAGATCATATATCTTCTTTAAAACAATGATATGGTCCCTTTGTGGAACGTACTCCATTCTGGAGTGTGTCCGATTGTGGGATGGTTCTTTTGTGGAACGTACTTATTTGTGGATGGTTCATTTGGGGAACGATCTCCTTTCTGGAGTGTATCCCTGTGTTGGAATCGACGCTCTTATGATAACAAGATGTGTTCTGACGTGATGATACCTCCCTAGCTAAGAGGGAGTGTTGATGATGTAGGCACCCGATGGACTGGGTTGAGCTGAGAACATTGTGCAGATGCGTGATAGACTCTCCGATGAACTATGCACAGTTCTTGACCTGATGCACGAGTGATTCACCCATGGATAGGGCATAGTCGTGGAGCTAGTGCATGTTCTCCGATGGACTGGATTGAGCAGGATGCACGAAGATTGATTCGTTGACACTTCTCGAATAACTGTGATTGTGTAGGAAGACCTTCCTTATGATATAGAGAGGTTAGTGATAACTGTGATGTACATATGATATCGAGATGTGTTTCAGTATGATAATCCTGATGATACCTCCATGGCCAAGAGGGAGTGTTGGAGTAGTAGCTGCATGGGGCATCACCTCATAGGTCAACCAAAGGAAGAATAAGATTAGAATACAGTGTTCAAAGAATACCTTCCTTGTCGAGAGGAAGTGTTGGAAATAGTGCAACTTCAGAAGCTATTCTTATTGTATTTCATCTTGTTATTGTACCTCCTATGGGACAAGATGTCAATATATTTGATCATGTAAAACACTTGAAAGAATCAATGTAAACCTAGGGGTGAAATCACAAAGAAAATATTTATTAAATGAAATGTTTTGTATTCCCCTAATACAAGTCGGTCCAGTGGGTAAACTGCTCCGAAACAATGGCAATTTGCCCCAAAAGATGGGCAGAACTGCCATAGTTAGGTCTATACAGTAAGGGAAAGTTAGGTCGGCCCAGTCAGGTAAAAAGTCACCCTTTGATGTGTATAAATAGACAATTCGACATCTCATTTGGTCAAACACTCAAGCAAGTTAGATCTAGCCAAGAGAGGTTCGCTACTTCAGTTAAGAGACTAATTTTTTGGGGTTCTCCACTATTGGAGAAGTTTCTGCCTTGTTTTCTTGGGTTTGCACTACTACTATCCGGATGTACATCGTTCTCTATTGGAAGGTCTGAGATCGGGGGAGACAAGCAGCTTTTTCTATGGTTGGGAGATGATTGTTCTTGTCATCACGGTTTAAACGAGCACGACACTCAGTTTGTTTCAGTGCTTTAACACTATTTTAGTGATCCTCGCATTCGCCTGCTTGTTTATTTTCTGTACGAGGTGGTGTCACAATCAATTTCATGTAGAGATTTATTGCTTATTTGTGGATGGTTCATTTGGCGAACGATCTCCTTTCTGTAGTGTATCCATGTGTTGGAATAGACCCTCTTATGATATCAAGATGTGTTCCAACATCATGCTACCTCTCTAGCTAAGAGGGAGCATCGATAATGTAGGCACCCGATGGACTGGGTTGAGCTGAGCACATTTTATTGATGCATGATAGACTCTCCGATGGACTGTGCAGAGTTCTTGAGCTGATGCATGAGTGACTCACCCATGGATAGGGAAGAGTCGTGTAGCTAGTGCATGTTCTCTGATGGACTGGATGAAGCAGATGCACGAAGATTGATTTGTTGACACTTCTCGAGTAACTGTGATTGTGTTGGAAGACCTTCCTTATGATATAGAGAGGTTAGAGATAACTGTGATGTACATATGATATCGATAAGTGTTTCAGTACGATAATGCCGATGATACCTCCATGGCCAAGACGGAGTGTTGGAGTAGTAGTTGCATGGGGCATTACCTCATAGGTCAACCAAAGGAAGAATAAGATTAGAATACAGTGTTTGAAGAATACCTTCCTTGTCGAGAGGAAATGTTGGAAATAGTGCAACTTCAGAAGTTTTTCTTATTTTATTTCATCTTGTTATTGTACCTCCTATGGGACAAGATGTCAATGTATTTGATCATGTAAAACACTTGAAAGAATCAATATAAACCTATGGGTGATATCACGAAAAAAAGATTTATTAAATGTAATTTTTTGTATTCCCCCAAGACAAGTCGGACCAGTGGGTAAATTGCCCCAAAATAGTGGGAAATATGCCCCAAGAAATGGGCAGAACTTCCTCGGTCAGGTTAGCGCAGTTAGAAAAAATGTTAGGTCGGCCCAGTCAGGTAAAAAGCCACCCTTTGATGTGTATAAATAGAGAGTTCAACCTCTCATTTGGTCAAACATACAAGCAAGTTCGCTCTAGCCAAGAGAGGTTCGCTACTTCAGTTAAGAGATTGATTTTTTGGGGTTATCCACTATTGGAGAAATTTCTCCCTTGTTTTCTTGGGTTTGCGCTACTACTATCCGGATGTACATCGTTCTCTATTGGAAGGTCTGAGATCGGGGGACATAAGTAGCTTTGTGTATGGTTGGGAGATGATTGTTCCTGTCATCATGGCTTAAACGAGCTCGACACTCAGTTTGTTTCTGTGCTTTGCCACTCTTTTAGTGATCCTCGCATTCGTCTGCTTGTTTATTTTCTGTATGAGGTGGTGTCACAATCAGTTTCGTGTAGAGAAATATTTCTAACATCTATGTACCAGAGATACTAACATTCGCAAGCTAGTATATACAAGTGAGATGAAGTGATACTGGAGACAATAGAGGATGGAAAGAGGACAAATGTAGGAGATGTTGAGTCATCGATCTCACCACTGCAGTCTATGTGATGGAACGAAAACGAACAACACCTTACAGAGGAGAAAATGAAGAAACTCACCTTGAATAGTGTTGATGATGGTTTCGAGACTTCCTTGACCTTGTTAATGTTTATAGCAGCATAACCAGGATCACTGAAAGAATGGAAAAGCACATAAACAAAATGACTGTGGAACTCGAAAGCAACATCAACACTATTTCAGGAGATTTTCTACATTTTCTCTCGTGTACGGTGTTATTCGTTGTCATTGACTCAAATAGACTGCAACTATGGGATCAATGACTCAACATCTCCGACATTTTTTCTCCTTCCATCCTCTTCTTTTCCTCGTATCACCTCATCTCACTTCTCGCCTTCCAAATATTTTCCCCATCATTGCCACCTTACCCAGATAAAGTGCATGACGAAGTAATCCTCTGCGGTCTAGAATGACCAAGTTGATCAGATATCTTCTTTCAAACGATGATATGGTCCCTTTGTGGAACGTACTCCTTTCTGGAGTGTGTCCGATTGTGGGATTGTTCTTTTGTGGAACGTACTTATTTGTGGATGGTTCATTTGGGGAACGATCTCCTTTCTGGAGTGTATCCTTGTGTTGGAATGGACATTCTTATGATAACAAGATGTGTTCCGACGTGATGATACCTCCCTAGCTAAGAGGGAGCGTTGATGATGTAGGCACCTGATGGACTGGGTTGAGCTGAGCACATTGTATTGATGCATGACAGAATCTCCGATGGACTGTGCAGAGTTCTTGAGCTGATGCACGAGTGATTCACCAATGGATAGGGCATAGTCGTGGAGCCAGTGCATGTTCTCCGATGGACTGGATTGAGCAGGATGCATGAAGATTGATTTGTTGACACTTCTCGACTAACTGTGATTGTGTTGGAAGACCTTCCTTATGATATAGAGAGGTTAGCGATAACTGTGATGTACATATGATATCGAGATGTGTTTCAGTATGATAATCCTGATGATACCCCCATGGCCAAGAGGGAGTGTTGGAGTAGTAGCTGCATGGGGCATCACCTCATAGGTCAACCAAGGGAAGAATAAGATTAGAATACAGTGTTCGAAGAATACCTTCCTTGTCGAGAGGAAGTATTGGAAATAGTGCAACTTCAGAAGCTATTCTTATTGTATTTCATCTTGTTATTGTACCTCCTATGGGACAAGATGTCAATGTATTTGATCATGTAAAACACTTGAAAGAATCAATGTAAACCTAGGGGTGAAATCACAAAGAAAATATTTATTAAATGAAATGTTTTGTATTCCCCCAAGATAAGTCGGTCCAGTGGGTAAACTGCCCCGAAACAGTGGCAATTTGCCCCAAAAGATGGGCAGAACTGCCCCAGTTAGGTCGATACAGTAAGGGAAAGTTAGGTCGATACAGTAAGGGAAAGTTAGGTCGGCCCAGTCAGGTAAAAAGTCACCCTTTGATGTGTATAAATAGACAATTCGACATCTCATTGGTCAAACACTCAAGCAAGTTCTCTCTAGCCAAGAGAGGTTCGCTACTTCAGTTAAGAGACTAATTTTTTGGGGTTCTCCACTATTGGAGAAGTTTCTCCCTTGTTTTCTTGGCTTTGCACTACTACTATCCGGATGTGCATTGTTCTCTATTGGAAGGTTTGGGCTCGGGGGAGACAAACAGCTTTGTCTATGGTTGGGAGATGATTGTTCTTGTCATCACGGTTTAAACGAGCTCGACACTCAGTTTGTTTATGTGCTTTAACACTATTTTAGTGATCCTCGAATTCGCCTGCTTGTTTATTTTTTGTACGAGGTGGTGTCACAATCAATTTCGTGTAGAGATTTATTGCTTATTTGTGGATGGTTCATTTGGCGAACGATCTCCTTTCTGCAGTGTACCCATGTGTTGGAATAGACCTTCTTATGATATCAAGATGTGTTCAAACGTCATGCTACCTCTCTAGCTAAGAGGGAGCGTCGATAATGTAGGCACCCGATGGACTGGGTTGAGCTGAGCACATTGTATTGATGCATGATAGACTCTCCGATGGACTGTACAGAGTTCTTGAGCTGATGCACGAGTGACTCACCCATGGATAGGGCAGAGGGGTGGAGCTAGTGCATGTTCTCTGATGGACTGGATGAAGCAGATGCATGAAGATTGATTTGTTGACACTTCTCGACTAACTATGATTGTGTTGGAAGACCTTCCTTATGATATAGAGAGGTTAGAGATAACTGTGATGTACATATGATATCGAGAAGTGTTTCAGTACAATAATTCCGATGATACCTCCATGGCCAAGAGGGAGTGTTGGAGTAGTAGCTGCATGGGGCATTACCTCATAGGTCAACCAAAGGAATAATAAGATTAGAATACAGTGTTCGAAGAATAACTTCCTTGTCAAGAGGAAGTGTTGGAAATAGTGCAACTTTAGAAGTTATTCTTATTTTATTTCATCTTGTTATTGTACCTCCTATGGGACAAGATGTCAATGTATTTGATCATGTAAAACACTTGAAAGAATCAATATAAACCTAGGGGTGAAATCACAAAGAAAAGTTTTATTAAATGTAATTTTTTGTATTCCCCCAAGACAAGTCGGCCCAGTGCGTAAATTGCCCCAAAACAGTGGGAAATATGCCCCAAGAAATGGGCAGAACTGCCCCAGTCAGGTCGACGCAGTTAGAAAAAATGTTAGGTCGGCCCAATCAGGTAAAAAGTCACCCTTTGATGTGTATAAATAGAGAGTTCAACCTCTCATTTGGTCAAACACACAAGCAAGTTCGCTCTAGCCAAGAGAGGTTCGCTACTTCAGTTAAGAGATTGATATTTTGGGTTTCTACACTATTGGAGAAATTTATCCCTTGTTTTCTTGGGTTTGTGCTACTACTCTTCGTATGTACATCGTTCTCTATTGGAAGGTTTGAGCTCGGGGGAGACAAACAACTTTGTGTATGGTTGGGAGATGATTGTTCCTGTCATCATGGTTTAAACGAGCTTGACACTCAGTTTGTTTCTGTGCTTTGCCAATCTTTTAGTGATCCTCGTATTCATCTGCTTGTTTATTTTCTATATGAGGTGGTGTCACAATCAGTTTCGTGTAGAGAAATATTTCTAACATTTATGTACCAGAGATACTAACCTTCGCAGGCTAGTATATACAAGTGAGATGAAGTGATACTGGAGACAATAGAGGATGGAAAGAGGAAAAATGTGGGAGATGTTGAGTCATCGATCTCACCACTGCAGTCTATGTGATGCAACGAAAACGAACAACACCTTACAGAGGAGAAAATGAAGAAACTCACCTTGAATAGTGTTGACGATGGTTTCGAGACTTCCTTGACCTTGTTAATGTTTATAGTAGCATAACCAGGATCACTGAAAGAATGGAAAAGCACATAAACAAAATGACTGTGGAACTCGAAAGCAACATCAACACTATTTCAGGTGATTTTCTACATTTTCTCTCCTGTATGGTGTTATTCGTTGTCGTTGCCTCAAAAAGACTGCAGCTATGGGATCAATGACTCAACATCTCCAACATTTTTCCTCCTTCCATCCTCTACTTTTCCTCGTATCACCTCATCTCACTTCTCGCCTTCCAAATATTTTCCCCATCATTGCCACCTTCCCCAGATAAAGTGCATGACGAAGCAATCCTCTACGGTATAGAATGACCAAGTTGATCAGGTAGATCAGATATCTTCTTTAAAACGATGATATGGTCCCCTTGTGGAACGTACTCCTTCCTGAAGTGTGTCCGATTGTGGGATGGTTCTTTTGTGGAACGTACTTATTTGTGGATGGTTCATTTGGGGAACGATCTCCTTTCTGGAGTGTATCCCTGTGTTGGAATGGACCCTCTTATGATAACAAGATGTGTTCTAACGTGATGATACCTCCCTAGCTAAGAGGGAGCGTTGATGATGTAGGCACCCGATGGACTGGGTTGAGCTGAGCACATTGTATTGATGCATGATAGACTCTCCAATGGACTATGCAGAGTTCTTGAGCTGATGCATGAGTGATTCACCCATGGATAGGGCATAGTCGTGGAGCTAGTGCATGTTCTCTGATGGACTAGATTGAGCAGGATGCACGAAGATTGATTTGTTGACACTTCTCGACTAACTGTGATTGTGTTGGAAGACCTTCCTTATGATATAGAGAGGTTAGAGATAACTGTGATGTACATATGATATCGAGATGTGTTTGAGTATGATAATCTTGATGATACCTCCATTGCCAAGAGGGAGTGTTGGAATAGTAGCTGCATGGGGCATCACCTCATAGGTCTACCCAAGGAAGAATAAGATTAGAATACAGTGTTCGAAGAATACCTTCCTTATCGAGAGGAAGTGTTGGAAATAGTGCAACTTCAGAAGCTATTCTTATTGTATTTCATCTTGTTATTGTACCTCCTATGGGGCAAGATGTCAATGTATTTGATCATGTAAAACACTTGAAAGAATCAATGTAAACCTAGGGGTGAAATCACAAAGAAAATATTTATTAAATGAAATGTTTTCTATTCCCCCAAGACAAGTCGGTCCAGTGGGTAAACTGCCCCGAAACAGTGGCAATTTGCCCCAAAAGATGGGCAGAACTGCCATAGTTAGGTCTATACAGTAAGGGAAAGTTAGGTCGGCCCAGTCAGGTAAAAAGTCACCCTTTGATGTGTATAAATAGAAAATTCGACATCTCATTTGGTCAAACACTCAAGCAAGTTCACTCTAGCCAAGAGAGGTTCGCTACTTCAGTTAAGAGACTATTTTTTGGGGTTCTCCACTATTGGAGAAGTTTCTCCCTTGTTTTCTTGGGTTTGCACTACTCCTATCTGGATGTACATCATTCTCTATTGGAAGGTCTGATATCGGGGGAGACAAACAGCGTTGTCTATGGTTGGGAGATGATTGTTCTTGTCATCATGGTTTAAACGAGCTCGACACTCAGTTTGTCTCTGTGCTTTAACACTATTTTAGTGATCCTCGCATTCGCCTGCTTGTTTATTTTCTGTACGAGGTGGTGTCACAATCAATTTTGTTTAGAGATTTATTGCTTATTTGTGGATGGTTCATTTGGCGAACGATCTCCTTTCTGCAGTGTATCCATGTGTTGGAATAGACCCTCTTATGATATCAAGATGTGTTCCAACGTCATGCTACCTCTCTAGCTAAGAGGGAGCGTCGATAATGTAGGCACCCGATGGACTGGGTTGAGCTGAGCACATTTTATTGATGCATGATAGACTCTCCGATGGACTGTGCAGAGTTCTTGAGCTGATGCATGAGTGACTCACCCATGGATAGGGCAGAGTCGTGGAGCTAGTACATGTTCTCCGATGGACTGGATTGAGTAGTATGCACGAAGATTGATTTGTTGACACTTCTCGACTAACTGTGATTGTGTTGGAAGACCTTCCTTATGATATAGAGAGGTTAGAGATAACTGTGATGTACATATGATATCGAGAAGTGTTTCAGTACGATAATGTTGATGATACCTCCATGGCCAAGAGGGAGTGTTGGAGTAGTAGTTGCATGGGGCATTACCTCATAGGTCAACCAAAGGAAGAATAAGATTAGAATACAGTGTTCAAAGAATACCTTCCTTGTCGAGAGGAAGTGTTGGAAATAGTGCAACTTCAGAAGTTATTCTTATTGTATTTCATCTTGTTATTATACCTCCTATGGGACAAGATGTCAATGTATTTGATCATGTAAAACACTTGAAAGAATCAATATAAATCTATGGGTGAAATCACGAAGAAAATATTTATTAAATGTAATTTTTTTATTCCCCCAAGACAAGTAGGCCTAGTGGGTAAATTGCCCCAAAACAGTGGGAAATATGCCCCAAGAAATGGGTAGAACTGCCCTAGTCAGGTCGGCGCAGTTAGAAAAAACGTTAGGTCGGCCCAGTCAGGTAAAAATTCACCATTGGATATGTATAAATAGAGAGTTCAACCTCTCATTTGGTCAAACACACAAGCAAGTTCGCTCTAGCCAAGAGAGTTCGCTACTTCAGTTAGGAGATTGATTTTTTGGGGTTCTCCACTATTGGAGAAATTTCTCCCTTGTTTTCTTGGGTTTGTGCTACTACTATCCGGATGTACATCGTTCTCTATTGGAAGGTCTGAGCTCGGGGGAGACAAACGGCTTTGTCTATTGTTGGGAGATGATTGTTCTTGTCATCATGGTTTAAACGAGCTCGACACTCAGTTTGTTTCTGTGCTTTGCCACTCTTTTAGTGATCTTCACATTCGTCTGCTTGTTTATTTTCTGTATGAGGTGGTGTCACAATCAGTTTTGTTTAGAGAAATATTTCTAACATCTATGTACCAGAGATACTAACATTCGCAGGCTAGTATATACAAGTGAGATGAAGTGATACTGGAGACAATAGAGGATGGAAAGAGGAAAAATGTAGGAGATGTTGAGTCATCGATCTCACCACTGCAGTCTATGTGATGCAATGAAAACTAACAACACCTTACAGAGGAGAAAATGAAAAAACTCACCTTGAATAGTGTTGACGATGGTTTCGAGACTTACTTGACCTTGTTAATGTTTATAGAAGCATAACCAGGATCAATGAAAGAATGGAAAAGCACATAAACAAAATGACTGTGGAACTCGAAAGCAACATCAACACTATTTCAGGTGATTTTCTACATTTTCTCTCGTGTACTGTGTTATTCGTTGTCATTGCCTCAAATAGACTGCAGCTATGGGATCAATAATTCAACATCTCCGACATTTTTCCTCCTTCCATCCTCTACTTTTCCTCGTATCACCTCATCTCACTTCTCGCCTTCCAAATATTTTCCCCATTATTGCCACCTTCCCCAGATAAAGTGCATGACGAAGTAATCCTCTGCTGTCTAGAATGACCAAGTTGATCAGATATCTTCTTTCAAACGATGATATGGTCCCTTTGTGGAACGTACTCCTTTCTGGAGTGTGTGCGATTGTGGGATTGTTCTTTTGTGGAACGTACTTATTTGTGGATGGTTCATTTTGGGAACGATATCCTTTCTGGAGTGTATCCTTGTGTTGGAATGGACATTCTTATGATAACAAGATGTGTTCCGACGTGATGATACCTCCCTAGCTAAGAGGGAGCGTTGATGATGTAGGAACCCGATGGACTGGGTTGAGCTGAGCACATTGTATTGATGCATGATAGACTCTCCGTTGGACTATGCAGAGTTCTTGAGCTGATGCACGAGTGATTCACCCATGGATAGGGCATAGTCGTGGAGCCAGTGCATGTTCTCCGATGGACTGGATTGAGCAGGATGCACGAAGATTGATTTGTTGACACTTCTCGACTAACTGTGATTGTGTTGGAAGACCTTCCATATGATATAGAGAGGTTAGAGATAATTGTGATGTACATATGATATCAAGATGTGTTTCAGTATGATAATCCTGATGATACCTCCGTGGCCAAGAGGGAGTGTTGGAGTAGTAGCTGCATGGGGCATCACCTCATAGGTCAACCAAAGGAAGAATAAGATTAGAATACAGTGTTCGAAGAATACCTTCCTTGTTGAGAGGAAGTGTTGGAGATAGTGCAACTTTAGAAGCTATTCTTATTGTATTTAATCTTGTTATTGTACCTCCTATGGGACAAGATGTCAATGTATTTGATCATGTAAAACACTTGAAAGAATCAATGCAAACCTAGGGGTGAAATCACAAAGAAAATATTTATTAAATGAAATGTTTTGTATTCCCCTAAGACAAGATGGTCCAGTGGGTAACCTGCCCCGAAACAGTGGCAATTTGCCCCAAAATATGGGCAGAACTGCCCCAGTTAGGTCGATATAGTAGGGGAAAGTTATGTCGGCCCAGTCAGGTAAAAAGTCACCCTTTGATGTGTATAAATAGACAATTCAACATCTCATTTGGTCAAACACTCAAGCAAGTTCGCTCTAGCCAAGAGAGGTTCGCTACTTCAGTTAAGAGACTAATTTTTTGGGGTTCTCCATTATTGGAGAAGTTTCTCCCTTGTTTTCTTGGGTTTGCACTACTACTATCCGGATGTACATCGTTCTCTATTGGAAGGTCTGAGCTCGGGGGACACAAGCAGCTTTGTCTATGGTTGGGAGATGATTGTTCTTGTCAACACGGTTTAAACGAGCTCGACACTCAGTTTGTTTCTGTGCTTTAACACTATTTTAGTGATCCTCGCATTCACCTGCTTGATTATTTTCTGTACGAGGTGGTGTCACAATCAATTCCGTGTAGAGATTTATTGCTTATTTGTGGATGGTTCATTTGGAGAACGATCTCCTTTCTGCAGTGTATCCATGTGTTGGAATAGACCCTCTTATGATATCATGATGTGTTCCAACGTCATGCTACCTCTGTAGCTAAGAGGGAGCGTCGATAATGTAGGCACCCGATGGACTGGGTTGAGCTGAGCACATTGTATTGATGCATGATAGACTCTCCGATGGACTGTGCAGAGTTCTTGAGCTGATGCATGAGTGACTCACCCATGGATAGGGTAGAGTCGTGGAGCTAGTGCATGTTCTATGATGGACTGGATGAAGCAGATGCACAAAGATTGATTTGTTGACACTTCTCGACTAACTGTGATTGTGTTGGAAGACCTTCCTTATGATATAGAGAGGTTAGAGATAACTGTGATGTACATATGATATCGAGAAGTGTTTCAGTATGATAATTCCGATGATACTATTTCAGGTGATTTTCTACATTTTCTCTCGTGTACGGTGTTATTCGTTGTCATTGCCTCAAATAGACTGCAGCTATGGGATCAATGACTCAACATCTCCAACATTTTTCCTCCTTCCATCCTCTACTTTTCCTCGTATCACCTCATCTCACTTCTCGCCTTCCAAATATTTTCCCCATCATTGCCACCTTCCGCAGATAAAGTGCATGACGAAGTAATCCTTTGCGGTCTAGAATGACCAAGTTGATAAGGTAGATCAACTATCTTCTTTAAAACAATGATATGGTCCCTTTGTGGAACGTACTCCTTTCTGGAGTGTGTCCGATTGTGTGATGGTTCTTTTGTGGAACGTGCTTATTTGTGGATGGTTCATTTGGGGAATGATATCCTTTCTGGAGTGTATCCCTGTGTTGGAATGGACCCTCTTATGATAACAAGATGTGTTCCGACGTGATGATACCTCCCTAGCTAAGAGGGAGCGTTGATGATGTAGGCACCCAATGGACTGGGTTGAGCTGAGCACATTGTATAGATGCATGATAGATTCTCCGATGGACTATGCAGAGTTCTTGAGCTGATGCACGAGTGATTCACCGATGGATAGGGCATAGTAGTGGAGCTAGTGCATGTTTTCTGATGGAATGGATTGAGCAGGATGCACGAAGATTGATTTGTTGACACTTCTCGACTAACTGTGATTGTTTTGGAAGACCTTCCTTATGATATAGAGAGGTTAGAGATAACAATGATGTACATATGATATTGAGATGTGTTTCAGTATGATAATCCTGATGATACCTCCATGGCCAAGAGGGAGTGTTGGAGTAGTAGCTGCATGGGGCACCACCTCATAGGTCGACCAAAGGAAGAATAAGATTAGAATATAGTGTTCGAAGAATACCTTCCTTGTCGAGAGGGAGTGTTGGAAATATTGCAACTTCAGAAGCTATTCTTATTGTATTTCATCTTGTTATTGTACCTCCTATGGGACAAGATGTCAATGTATTTGATCATGTAAAACACTTGAAAGAATCAATGTAAACCTAGGGGTGAAATCACAAAGAAAATATTTATTAAATGAAATGTTTTGTATTCCCCCAAGACAAGTCGGTCCAGTGGGTAAACTGGCTCGAAACAGTGGCAATTTGCCCCAAAAGATGGGCAGAACAGCCCCACTTAGGTCGATACAGTTAGGGAAAGTTAGGTCGGCCCAGTCAAGTAAAAAGTCAACCTTTGATGTGTATAAATAGACAATTCGACATCTCATTTGGTCAAACACTCAAGCAAGTTCGCTCTAGCCAAGAGAGGTTCGCTACTTCAGTTAAGAGACTAATTTTTTGGGGTTCTCCACTATTGGAGAAGTTTCTCCCTTGTTTTCTTGGGTTTGCACTACTACTATCCGGATGTACATCGTTCTCTATTGGAAGGTCTGAGCTTGGGGGAGACAAACAGCTTTGTCTATGGTTGGGAGATGATTGTTCCTATCATCATGGTTTAAACGAGCTCGACACTCAGTTTGTTTCTGTTCTTTTCCACTCTTTTAGTGATCCTCGCATTCGTCTGCTTGTTTATTTTCTGTATGAGGTGGTGTCACAATCAGTTTCGTGTAGAGAAATATTTCTAACATCTATGTACCAGAGATACGAACCTTCGCAGGCTTGTATATACAAGTGAGATGAATTGATACTGGAGACAATAGAGGATGGAAAGAGGAAAAATGTAGGAGATGTTGAGTCATCGATCTCACCACTGCAGTCTATGTGATGCAACAAAAATGGACAACACCTTACAGAGGAGAAAATGAAGAAACTCACCTTGAATAGTGTTGACGATGGTTTCGAGGCTTCCTTGACCTTGTTAATGTTTATAGCAGCATAACCAGGATCACTGAAAGAATGGAAAAGCACATAAGCAAAATGACTAAGCCGCTAGATTCATATGTTATTGATGATGCCCCCGTTATTTTGCATAGTTTGGATCCTAGGAAAGAAGATTATCCGCCATTTTACATATCTCTGCTAGTGAACAATCTGCTTTTATACAATTGCATGTTGGATTTGGGTGCTTCTTCTAATTTTATGACCAAGAAGGTTATGGATCAACTTGGTTCAAAGATAACCAGGCCTTATCATAATGTATATGCCATGGAGTCAAGAGAGGTTAACACCATTGGCATAATCCTGAATTTACCTATAAAATTGGCCAAGTAACCCAACATCCATCTGACCATGGATGTGCTAGAGATTGATGTTCCAGATAATTGGGGTATGCTTCTTTCAAGAATTGGGTTGCATCTTTGGGAGGAGACATAAAGATGGATTGGACCTATGCCACCATTCCTACATCATAGAACACGTTGGTTAAGTTATATAATGAAAGAGCTAGTAAGTTTCATGTTGAAAATCCTGAAAGGCTTGCAAATGAATTTGTTTATGAGTCAGACAACTTTGGAAACGATGCAATTTTATCAAACTTCATAGTGCCGTTCAAAGAGGCAACCAAAGATGAAAAAATAAGTGAAGTGTGGCTGATGAGTTTTGATGGAGCATATTCTAGAGCTCGGAAAGGAGCTGGTATTGTCATAACTTCACCATCTAAGAAAAACATTAAATTTGATTTTAGACTTGAGTTTGATGCTTCGAATAGTGTGGCATAGTACGAGGGACTTTTGTAAGGGTTAGAATTTTCCAATGACACAGGGATCAAAATCTTATCTATAAAAGGAGATTCTGACTTAGTTGTTTCCTAGGTTAAAAACATCTTTGCGTGAAAAAGTGAAAGATAAAAAAGTATAGGAATGCTGTATGGGACACCATGGAATGGTTTGACGCATTAAAAAGTCATCGAATGCAACACTAATAGCCAGGCATGCAGGGATGTTGACAAATTTTATTGTAGCAATGATGGTCGGAGGCTTGAGAATCGGAGGCTTGAGAATCAGTTACAGATATTATGCAAAATTACGTGGCTTGGATGTCTTGTAAGTAATTTTTGGTTGGACCAGCCATGTTTTGTAACATCATATTCAATTATATGAATATTAGTGCTTTTTGCATACACCATTGAATGGAGAAGCCATTGTTTTTGTGGCAATGTGCCATTCATAATTTTTTTTTCTGTGACAGTCGGTTCATCTAGGTATGGCTATACAACATATTTGGTGCTACTGTCAGGGTTTCCACAGCATGTGTGGCGTTCCTTTCCCCAAGTGTTATACTATTGGAGAAGTCTTATAGAGGACTGGGAGCATTAGCTTCAGCAGTGACAATTCCAAAGCTATGGAGAATATGACAATATTTTAAACCTCCCTTTTACTGATGAAGGTCAGGAAATTCCAAAGCTTTGGACAGTATTGGAAACTTTCATTTTACTGATGAAGGTCGGGAAATTCCAAAGCTTTGGACAATATTGGAAACCTGCCTTTTACTGATGAAGGTCAGGAAATTCCAAAGCTTTGGACAGTATTGGAAACCAACCTTTTTCTGCATTCTGCTTCTTACCATGAGGAGGAAGGTTCACCATTGCAAAGATTGATTAATATGACCTCAGCGTAGCGGGAATCCAGAATGCTGTGAACACCAACCTAGATCCCAATCATCCTCCTAACCATGGAAAAACCCTCAGTTGAGAACCAATAAGCCTTGCACTCTTTGTGGTGTTTACAAACTTTACATGCACCATTGCCCGCTCATCCTTGAGCCTCTACATTTTAAAAAGTTAGTAGACTAGGACAAAGTAAATGTTTCAAGTAGGAGTTACTTTTCTATCATGAAGGAGAGACCTATTTCATTAAGTGAGACTCATGCTCATTCTCTCTTTCCCTCGATGGAAGTCATTCTTTCCTTATACAGCCTATGTTTCAATGTTTCTTATGTTGTGTATTATCACTAGAGTTGAACCTAGACTACTGGGTTTCAAGCCTAGATAAATCTTAACAGTAAATAAAGGATAACTGGAAAATAACTTTATAGAATTTGGTGGTAGGTAATCAATTACTACAGAAATCAGGCTAGGTTTAAATATTGAACAACAGGAAATGTATCACTACCATGGAGATTAATAAGACAAAGCTACGAGCATAACTTTATGAAAGAAATGAACCAGGTTTTGCATCAAGCATCTAAATATAATTGCATATTAATCATAAGAATCTTGGCATAGATTCATAAGACCACACACAGGACAAAATCATGACAACATGTAATTCATTTATTAAAGCAAAACAGGCTCATATGATCACAATCATTTCAAAGCAACTATTTCATATTAACACAAAGAAAATATATACATGCTTGCCATTCGTGTTCAAACTCTGACTTCCATAATATATTCCAACCACTTCTTCCTTCTCAGAGGAAGAAATCCTTCTCAAATGTTACAATCATGCCTCATATAGGTGTTGAGGTCGAAATCCTCCCTATGAGGTCAAATTTCTAAAGATAGCAAAAATTACATTAAATTTTGGAATTTTCTGCCATGAAAAATGGACAAGACTGCCATGAAAAATAGGGCTACAATTATGATTTCATATCTCCTCAATCATGACAGTTGTGTACAATCCAGGAGAGTTTTTTGTAAATCAGTTTGTTATGAGAAAAAACCTCTCTAAATTCCTTGATATTTGTTTCCATTTGCCTGAGATCTGCATTCTAAAAACATGTGTCAAAACAGGAAAATTCTGAAATCTGAAAAATAGGACTCAATGATGGATTCGATTCTCCCAATCTGTGACACATGTAGGAAAAATGAAATAGGTTATTATAGATGAAGATATTACTAAGATAAACCTCTTTCAGTTTGTCAAAATTCCCCTCCATCTGTTCATAATCAACTCTGCAAAAATATGACTCAAACTGGATTTTGCGTAGTTAGAAAAATAGGCTGAAATGACAAGAGTGGATCTTCTGATCCTTGACACCTGTGTAGAAAGTGAGATAGGTTTTTGTTCTTTGACATGTTATGAACAAACAAATCCTCCTTTTTTTTTAAAATGATTTTCCAGCCATTCATAATCGTCATTTGAAAATGATGAGTAAACAACACCATTGCTACTTAATCTTGGGCACTTGAATTTTGTTTTATTTATTTGTGCAGTGAAAATATCCCATATGCATCTTGATGAGAGCCATGCTCTAAATACTAATTCTTTGGACAGAGAGCATAATCAATTAGTGTTTCGGAAACAAAATACTGATTCCTATCTAAGTAACCTCCTGCAAGCACAACTTCCACTGCATCTTTCATGGATAACCTTTTACCTCTGTAACTATTAGCTGAAACCTACCAACTATCTTCATTTCGCTTGTGTAAAAATCTAAACTGGAAGCATCATTTCCTTTCACATATTTTCACATGCTACTGGTATATAGCTGTAAATCATATATGAAATTAAAATTGCTAATGTTCCAAGCATGATAACATTTAATCATGGTAACATTTGTATTATTTTCATCAAGAAATACAAGCTTTTGAAAATCAAATGAACAATGAGCCTTATTTCAGTTTTAATAAATAACATATTTAATCAAAAACCCACTAAGGTAAAATTTGGGATAAAGAAAATGAGAAATCAAAGGGAAGCTAGGGTAAAAATAGGAGTGGTAACTATGTAAAGTCAAAAATTCTAGAATACAACCCTAGAGATAACACCGTGGATGACAAGTTCCCCACTTCCTTTGTTCTTGTGGTCTTGGCCAATATAAATTCAATTTTGTATCCTCCCAAACCTCTCGCATTTTTTTCCATCTTATGCCTAGAAATCCCATTGACCAGACCTCTCCACCCAACCTGATAAGAGGTGTAAGTATCATAAGGGAGAGACCCAAAATATGAAAGATTGCCATGCACTTTGAACAAAGGATGGCCTTAGTAGTCTATCCTCCCTCCAATCCTACACCCTCCTTCATTGCCTCCTAACCAGAGTCCTCCATGTTGGACACAATAGCACATTGAGAGGGGGGGGGTGAATCAGTGTACTAGCAACTCCATAATTTTTCACTTCTCAATAATGTTAAGCATAGTTAATCATTTACATTAAATTACCAAGTTCATCATCATTCATCAACTAATCAACACATGCCATATTAATACATAAGCATGTCATCAACATAGATCATAACAAGAGACACATCACAAGACAAGTGTAGTAAAATTTATTTATAATTTTATATGATGTACAATGGACGACTTCAATCTTCGCGATTACATCAGCACCAACTAACTAAAGAATACCAACTCCTATTCCAAGACCCAACTTGGTTTTCGTAGCTCCAACTAAGAATATGTGAGGTATCCAAACCTCAAATGCAAGACTCAGGTTGCCATAGGAAACAATCTATCATACAACCAACTGCCAATAAACATGTCACTGTCATCAGTCATCACCCTGTTACTGCTATCATCAATTGCTGTTACAAACATGTCACTCTAATATCACTATTAGTCTTCTATCTTTTTCCTTGTCATCAATCCTCTACTGTCATTGTCATCATGGCTATCACAGTGATGTCATGTCAACTATCACATCAAGTTTCCATTATCAAGTTTGTCTTTATCATGTCAAAGTCTTTGAATTTTCACACCTTTCAAGGATGATAGGTAGGATGTTGATCAATATTTGATCCTTGAATTCCTCAGTGTTTTGGACCTCTGTACAAATTCTTGCTTATGATCTCCAATCCCTTCAATGAACAACAATTGTATGTTTTTAATAAACTTCTTATATATATGCCTTCTTATTGCTTGTCTCCAAGCTTCAAAAAATGCCTTGATGTCCTTCAGAATGACTTCAATGCTCCACTATTTTGGGTATTGGCTTTCGCTCTTCTTGACCACCGAAAATCAGACTTGAATCATTGCTTGGAATCCTTCCAAATAGGGTGTGAGGACTACTTACTGTTTCACTTACTCATTTCTATGCTTGGAAACCTCTTTGGATGCTTTCTTCTGTGTAACACTTGATGAACATGTCTTCATCTGATCTCGGATAGCTTCAGAACACCATTTTGGATGCATGTATCAGACTTGTATCTTGTAGAAACCACCTTTGGACATGATCATGCTTCAGAGCTTAATGTTGGACTCAAATTGTGGTTCTCCAATATGTCTTTAGATGCTCTAGAAAATTTTGATTCCAAGTCAGATATTATAACACTTGTTTCAAAACTTCACTGCAGCTCCTCTACAGTCTTTCTCGTGCACGAATTTCAGACATAGTATAAAACATAATTTTTAGACTTTCATGAAATGCTTATACCCAATATCAGAGATCTGAATTTCAAAGAGAGTTCTTCACATTTGTGGATGCTACTTCCGCGTCTGTCTTATCCCAAAATGAATCTTGATAATACTTCACACCTGCGGCTGCCTCAGTGCACTGTATACCCGAAATTCAGAGATCTTTTCTTCAATTCAAAGTACACCCACAAATGAGGTCGTGGCCCTCTTATTTATAAGAATATTTGTCATGTTTCCGGGACGACCTTGTAAGTCGAGTCTTCAATCCTTCGATGTGGAAGAGTAGATCTATGGAAATATGAATACACATGAAACCAAATGCTTCATCCAATCTATTCAGATACTTGGTTTTCTCCACAGCTGATGTTGGTTCGGGATCCTTCTCCATTGTCACCCTGTACAGTGATTTGTTGTGCAATACCATCTGCATATCAACCCTCCAATCAAGGTAATTGAAGGGTGTCAGGATCCTGGAAGAGAGAGGAGATTTCAAATTGTCCATTACAATTGTTGGAGCGAATACAAGGTGAAACTGCTGCTACTGCAGGAAAAGACCGCTGCAACTGCAGAAAACTGTTGTAACTGTTGCAACTGCAGAAAAATGTTGTAACTGCTGCTGCACTCAAAAAATTTGAATCACTTGCAAAAAAATATCAATAATGGAGGTAGAATACTACTAAGCACTTCTTTAGGATATTAGGCAATTTTATCCGGATCCTTCACACCTCGCTAGACCTCATTGGATTTATCCAATGAATTCAATGCAATGGAACCAAAATTTGTTGTGGAAATCCAGAGGCTTCTAGTACACTACCGAAAGAAGTTGATCAACCTATTCTCTCTATGGCTCTGATACCATGTGAAATTCTATGTCACAATAGATCTAAGAGATGAGGATACCTCATAAAGAAAGAATGAGCAGAAAATTTGAATAAGAGTGAAAACTGCAGTAAAAAAGAGCAAAAGAATAATTATGTAGCGGAACTCAGATAGGAGCAGAATAATGTTGGCATGTTCCAATAATCAGTATAATGAACAATGATGTTACAATGAATAGAATTCGAATCACACAGGAAAATTTGAACCTCAGTTGGTCTAGCATAGGGTTATCACCACTGGATTGATCCGAAAGACTCAAACTCAACTGAAATGAACCTAAACTCAGCTAACTGAAGACATAATCAATTAGCTGACTAAGGAGGGCGCAATAGTGATTTTGTCATGCATTCCATTCAGAAAAGGGTGCATGAGGCCATAATAAGTGGCATCCATAGCTCTAACCCCCCGCAAGAGTCAGCTAACTCAGGTGGACTGCACTGGAACACTCAGGTAGGTTCCTACAAAATAGGGAACTAACTGAAGTGGTCCTAAAATGATGTAGGTAGGGCTTAGAAGGTGGTAGATGGATCCTGGACGACATCTGCACACCACTAGGGGGAAAATGACATCAACAACAACTAGGAAAAATAAATAATGCTAGGTAGGATAAGGATGGAGTATTGAAATATCCTAACAACACCCACAGACGAACAACGAATAATGACACTGCAAAGTGAACACAAAAATTTAATTGCATTTTAACTTGCGTGGTAAAATATATAAATAAAGAATAAAAAGAAGAAAAAAATTGACACTATATGTACCCTTAGAAGGTTGAGATTGTCATGTGATTTCAAACCCAACAAATGTTCGTCTACAGTGAAGCAGTGCCATAGAGTACACCCATATAAAGAAGGCACCTTCACATCCAATATAACTTTGCTATAGAAATATCATCTTTCTTCAAAATCCACGGGACATCTCCTTTTTAAAAAAGGATGGTCCAACCTCTTCTCTATTTTCTTGTCTTGGCCAATGCTTCCTTTTAGTAATTGAAGAAATAACACCTCTCCTATATGGTTCAAGAGAAATATATACACATGATAAGGAATATATAGACTTATGTTTATGTCCATATTGTATAAAGAACTATTTAGATGTAGTATGATAGTCATTATTGAGAAATGATAGTGATGTATTGATCTTGTGTAAAGAAAAAAAAATCGACACCTAGGGATGAGGTAACCATAGGTAATGTTACTGGTTTTCCAAAATTGTTAAAACATCTTAAACTTGAGGTTATGTATATAGTGGATACTTTTAAAAATCTATAGGCATTATTAAATGCATATCCTTGCCGAGAATTCGATAGATTATCAAGAGGGTCAAACAAACACAGAATTAAGAAAATGAGATATCGATGCGACCATTGTGATGAGCTGAACTCAATGACACTAATTTTGCATCATGACAAGACTGATAACGAAAATGAAAAAAACTACAAACTTGACGTTACCACGATGGCGTAAAATGGAGAAATTATAACTTGGAACACCCGTCGAAAGGGTCAAATAAAACATGTTTTGTAAAACAAAGTATGGAGAACATCAACATGATGAGTTGAATGCAATGATACTAACCATCTGACATGGTGAATTCTAAACAAGAATACAGATGGTGTTCAAGATGGGACTCAACGAGACTAAGACAACACGCATAATGTGACTTGGGAAGTCTACTGAAGTGGTCATATGACAATGGAAATGATAAAATGAGGTAACAATGTGATGATCTCCTTGAGCGGGACATGATGTCACCAACGAGATGACTATGTGGTTAAATTTAATATGTTCGTCTAAAAAGTTGAAAATCAACTTATTAAAAAATTATGGGTTTGAAAGTAGTCTTATGGGAATAATGAGCGACTTATGCATTGATTTTTGGCCATGTGATAGTTGCTCTTGAGTTGATAATTCATGATTGCAACTTACCAATCTATATTATACTGAACATTGTATGATGTTTATCTTCTTGTCTTGGAGGAAATGATAGCTTAATAAATTTGAATTCTTACTTGGATTTTGTTGTGCTAAAGGTCGTTTGGGTAAGAAGTGTTGGAAATCTAAGTTGGTGTTGACAATTATTGAAAGTATTACTAGATTTACATTACATGAAATTACCGTTGGATTATTGAGAATCTGTTGGAACTTTGTTGGATGAAACATAAACTATAGAAAAGCTAGTGTTAATGGCCAAGGATATTTGGTGAAAATAGAAGAGAATGGCATGAAAATTAATTATGAAAAGAAAGTGAAAGTGTCTATGAATGTACGATAAAAATTAACTTCGGGATGAAGTTTTTAATAAGAGGGGGTGTCTGTAATGCCCTCCTTTGACATAGTTGATTGAATAGACTTTGAGGGCACTTGTATTGAAGTGACCCGGTTAAATAAACTTGAAAAAAATGTGTTATGCTTAATTATTTGAATAAGAATTGATAATTGACAAGCAAATGATGATTATACTCTATTGATTGAGAAATGTGAATTAAAGATATGTTATCAATAAATGAAAGAAATTACGCTTTTATTTCCGTAGATGTGAATAAATGCCACTTGTTTAACTAGAATTGAATAAAGATGAATACTAAATGATGATATACTTTATATGGTGTAGCGTTGCTAATGTGTGTAGTGGTAGGTAAAATGAATTACTGATTGACTCTCAAATGGAATAAAAGGGGGTCGTAAAGAACGAGAAACATACATAGGGGTATGATGATAGACCGTCGGCTCTGAAATAGCATTCCATGCACGAGTCATAATCCCTATCATCTCACTCGGGTAGCGTGTGTCGTACGGTTGAGGCCATCACAATTTGGTTGCATACGATGTGTTGAGGGGCAAAAAATAAGGAAGATCTTATTCCGCAATCACCATTAGTCTCCATAGAAATGTACTCTGATGATTGCGATAATGATTCCTAATCGCTACATCAGACCCCCACACGAGGACAATGACACAAAAGTTGTCAGAAGGACCTGTTATCACCTAAACTGTAGTTACCCCTGTGGATGTATCCATTAGTGGATGGCAATAGGGAAAGGCAACTCAAAAGGTGCAACCACGATCACCTCGACCTCTAATATATGGTTGTCACGCCAGTTGAGGCAACCTTCGCTTTATGTTATCTAGCCCAGACAACAAAGGGGGAGACCCGATCTACTCCCGACAGGAGAGATCAAAACCAAGACACCAAATCAAGTTAATTCTAAGTGAAGTAAGGTGTATGGTTTATCCTAGACCTTAGGATGAAGTCACAAGACAAGTGAGGGGTTCAATGAGTATAGCTTTGGTTCATTGTTGATGTGAGAGTGACTTATGATTTGTGAAATAGGATCCAGGATTAAAGTACTAGTTCAATGTGAGAAAATCCACTGCCTTGGGAACCGTGTCCAATGCAGGGTAGTTTATGGGTTGAATTGGGGCTAACTAGTACAAGTGACAAGTTTGATCATGATACATGATGACATCAAAGGGTTTAGTTCACCACACAAAGGTCAAACCACAAGTTAATCCAACAATCTAGGAAAGTCGAATTGACTTGGAGAGAAACCAGTGCCTTGGGAATTGGGATAATGGAGTCAAAGTAAGGTTAACTTGTGGCTAAGGACTCATATTGCATGAGACAAGTGGGCAATTAAAGTCTTGATGGATGAATAGGTCTAGATCTAGAGATTTGATGTTTGACCTAAGTGGACCACAATCCCTTAAAACAAGGAATGTTATCCCCAAGGCAAGATTTGACAAGGTGACCTACTAGACCTAGGTTTTGAATTATGCCCGTTCCAAATCCACAAAGATCTCATGTACCCATGTCCTAGAAGTGGACCAACTCAGTTCTCCAAGGTGGTGCGACTTTACCCAAGGAGGCTAAAAAGAGGGATAAATGACTCAAGACAAGTCCAATGGCATCCAAACTTTAGATCCAAGTAGTTTAAGCAAGTGAGAGTGTGGATCTATAATTTCATGGCAATCCAATGGCTAGATCTTACTAGATATGAGTTTAAAGATACCAAGTGGTCCAAAATGGGGATTAAATCCCTTAAAATGTGGAATAGGGCCCACAAGGTAGAAATCAGAAAAGTGACAATCTGGGGGTAGGTTATTGGATGTGTAGATCATGAAACAAGCGGGATCTCAACTACCCACATACTAGATCTAGGTCAACCCACCAAACTAGGAAGTGCACCCTTGCTTGGAGAGGCTAAATGCCTTGGGAAGAGGGTCAAATGGAGGCCAATCCTCACCAAACTATAGATCCGGGATGCCGTGGATACTATAGAGGTGGGTTTTAAATATCTTACCCAAGAAGCCACTAGATCTTAGTAGATCTGAAAAAATGTAAAAATGAGGGTTTGAAGAAATAAGGGTTTTATCAATTTATGAGTTATGTCAATGGATTGGATCAAGATAAGAGAAACAAACCTGTGGATCTTACCTGGGTAACCTTGTAGATTCCTTGATGATGATGATCTATGCAAACCCGATCAATTTGGAATCTTTGAGGTAGTTTTCTATGCAATCGATTTAGTCCAAGAAGCCAATGCGCCCTCCCTCCTGCACAACAAACGTCAACAATATCAGATTTGATGTAACCAAGAGATAAGACTAATGCCACAAGAGAAGTAACAGAAAGATAGCATAGATCACAATGATACTAATGATAACCCCCTGATACAAGCAAATGCCAAGAAATTCGATTTGAAGAAGCCTTGCAAAATCGCCCTTGTTGAAGTCGCCCTCCTGTAGACAAGACAATGATTTCCAAAATAGATAGATCTTACCACAAATTCCAAATGTTAGGTTGCAATAGACTTTCCAATCACCATCTAAGAACACCAGATGCAAAGGAGACCACAAGAATTTCCACAAGAAAGTTTTTCTATACCAATAATCCAAGAGCCAAAGACCCCTTACAATGAGAAGCTCTCTCCTTTAAATAGGAAGGAGAGGCATCAAAATCCTAACCACTTTTTGAATGAGTGGCTAATATTAAAAGATACAAATGTCTAATCAATTGTTGAGATGAGCTCAACAATAAAATACATTGATCACTAATAAAATATAACATAAGTGGACAAAATCGCCCTAGAAGAGGGGAATCCCACTAAATCATGATGACAAAATATAATAGGAAGCTTATGGTGGGTCCAAGGGGTAATTTTAGCCACCCTTGGTCAATCCCCATAGCACAATAATAATAAAATAGTCATCAATATACCAAATCGTGCCTCTATGGTCAAATCGTAGGCCTCAAAAGACCTCAGAAATCATCAAAAAGTGCCATAAATGATGGATGCGTGTCCCGATGAAGCTGAAACTGTTGGAGGAGGTGCGGAAGACATCAATCCATCATCACTGATCATCCCATGCCAAGACATTTCCTCATTATCCCAAATCGAATTCTTCAATAGCCATTTCTACCAATCCTGAAATGCCTCGGGAAGCGTGAAACTGCACCAAACTGCCTCCTGGAGTGCCTGCACTGTCAAGGTGAGGGAACCAATGTGTCCGGGAGGGGGGTAATATGGTAAAAACAAGTGGCTGGACCACCCCCTCTAAGCACAACTCCCTAGGTCAACCGGATAAAAACCACATCTGTTCTGACAGTGTCTCCGACAGACCAAAACTGCACTGGGATAGCCTACTGAGGCTCAATCATCACTGTAAGTGCCCGGAACTGAAAAAAGACTGTCTCATTGGACTCAGAAGGTCCAAATCCATCAAATATGTGTACTCATACACCATATGAGTCTCTGCATGATCAAAATATATATCCAATATACCGGAATAGGTAAAATAATAATAATCTGTAAATGATCAAATAATGCTGTAAACCATGAATCATCATCATAACCCTGTAGCTGCTGCATAGAATCATCATGTACATGTATATAGACCATATATCATCAATCCATATCCTCACAAGGTCCAACCATCTCATGTCCTATGGTTGACCTTGGTCAAACTAGGTTTGACCAAGTCAACATGACTAAATATAACTCAGACCATCATCGGAAGCTGCTGCAAAGTGTCAAAGGTTAATGCATGCTCTACAACTTATTCAAATAACAATTATAACACAAAGTAATCATTACTGACGATCTAAATCCAAATATATAATGTCATTAATTATTATTATTACTCATACTAGACTTTCAAGATCATACTCACTTCATAGCTGTGATCAATTTGCTAGTGAAGGGTGAGGGTTAAAAGAATTGGCTAGGCTAAGGGATGATTTGACTGAATTAACTTTGTGACACTTTGGCAAAGGGAAAGGGAATACACACCATAGTATATACTGAATGAGCAACAACACAGGGAATGGCGGTGTCTCACAAATGGATGAGTTGTTGAAAGAGGGTTTATTCACCTTTAACAGATGCGCACAATCCATAATACAAATAAGGCCAACAATTGTTTTGATATAGCATTTAATTTCCATTGCTTTTTGGGCCTGGAGTTTCCATAGCCTTGATCTACGTGTGTTTAAAAACACATTGCATAGATTTACATTTATTTTAGGCTTTCTGTTGCAGGTGTGTTGTTAAGGCACTTGTTTACCTAAGCACTTCTAGTTGTGTTACAGACAGCTTGTTTACCTAGGTATTTACATTTCCAAAAGATATAACATTTTATTTTCATGGCCATTTTCATTTGGCATGCATTTCATTCATGTGTGTTTAGAAACACATTGCATGAATGGGCTTTTCATACAAGATATAACATTTCATTTTTTCCAGACTTTGTATTCATGGCAGCACTAAAAGTTTCAGGTTTAGCCAACACAACTTTAGTGACTAGGGGGAATTCACAAGGAACTCCAACTCACCATAGGTAAGTTTTGTCACCAACTCAGAGCCGAGACACAATAAACAAGGAAGCTCATCCAATACAGAGGCTACGGTGGGGAAAAGATCCTCCATGTCACTAGTCAAGTAGCAAGTCAGGGTGATAAACTAAAAGGTAGGCAATGGATGGATGAAGACAATGAATAATGGAGCCAACACTAGCAAGCCAAGGTATAGTGGAATGATCACCTCTATTCTCCCCAAGGAGGGTAAAACCAATGAGTATGAATAGTGAACTTCTAAGTCTGAATAGGGACAATATAATATATATAATAAGATCAACCAGGTCCATATATCTATATGATCGCCAGATCATGACACTAGGTGCTAAGACATGCTATAAGAATAAATATAAAAGCAATATAACCATAACACAATGATATACCTGTTGATTCATATACCTGAATGCTCATCACCTGTACCATCATCTGTCCTCTGAAACTGCTGTTGTAACTCTGGGCACTACTGACTGCTCTGTACCAATGGTATAATGGATACATCGGTCATCTCTTTGAGTGTCCTGAGACTTAGTCATGGCATGGGGAATACAAATGCTGTCCAAAATCTGATAGTGATCCAATATAGATGCTCATCTCAGCATCTCAAATGTGAGGGAACTGGCTGAATAGTGTACTAGCATCAGAAAAATAATGTATGGTGGCCCGGCTACTATATATGTGATAACAAGACCCATAGATGTGGTACCTAGACAACGACAAGAAATGGAACTACTTGCGTACTTGCACTAAACATTTAAACATATATATATATATATATATATTGTAAGCTAGAGAAAATATTTATATTGCCTTCACAAAAATAAACAGTGACAGAGTAGTACCGGGCCCTCTCTTAACTGAGAAAACAAACCCCAAAACAAAGTTGAAAACAGAGTTGAGAGAAGTCATCCTAATGAGGAAACCAGACTTTACAGAGAAAGAGTTTAACTGATCGACTAACAAGCAAAAGTGCTCTGAAACAACATAATGAAAAAGTCTAAACAAAAATAGAAAAAGAGACCAACATACAGAGCTAATTACTGTTGTAACCCATCTGTCCAACATGGGTAGGATGGGTAGTAGGCTCTTTAGCGAGAGTAATCCTGAAATGATGATCTAGCTGCTACTGATTGAAGAGAATTTGCTTCAGGAAATTAACCATTTCATCCTGCTGGAGAAGAATTTCAGCTTGGGCTTAGCCCCTGTTTGCAAGTGCCTTGCCAAGCACATTTTTTTGGGACCAATGGTAGTCGATATTTTTCTGATACAGGGTGGCCCTACCCCTGGTAGTCCCCGGGCATGGAACCAGGGCTTCAAATTTGCTTCAAATTTCCACATCTGTGAGACACCCACAGGAAACCATGGCATCATCCTCTGCATCCTGGATTTCTGCTTGCGCCTTCTGCGGGATTTCTTTTTTGAATCTACTAGCTTTCCCAACGACCCCGCGCATGAGGCGCATCGACAGATCGGAGGAGGGTCTAGCTTTCTGCACCGAGGGACGAGTGTAATCTCTTTTGGTGGGTGGCATGTTTGCTTCTACTGCAAACGGACCAAAGAGCTGAGGGAGTCGAGCACTGGAGAGCCGAGCACTAGAGAGTTGAGAGAGCCAAGCATCAGAGAGTCGAGAGAGTTGAGTACCAAGGAGTTGAGTGCCAAAGAGCCGAACACCAGAGAGCCAAAAACCATAGAGCCAAGTGCCTGTGGATCCTTTACGCTAAATTTCCAGGAGACGAGCGTCTATAGAGAAATTTCGTCACAATACAATGTGCTAGTGAACCAAAGCTTCATACCTAATGTTGCCTGCTATTGTTATGAGGGTGAAAGTACAACCCCTTTCTTCCATTTTCGTGGGAGTAATCATAGCCAGAACACTGAGCTGGACAGGAGCAACCAAACGGGATGGAGCCACGCAGGAGAGGTTGAGCAACTGGTGGGAGAATGAGAGCTAGACGAGGCGCCTGCCGAGGAAATTAAGAGGCAGCATGGGACACGTGGGTGGGATGGGACGACACATGCCCAACCTCTTGGTCAGAGTAGGTGGGCATGTGGCTGGACATGTTGGTGGGCACGTGGCTTGGCCTGTGGCTGGTCACGTCCTTCTGCACCCGAAGTGGGGTCATTTAAACATATAGTTGAATTATGCATATGTTAATGTTAAATTTGAGAATAATTAAATGAAAAACTATTTTAATTTGAGCAAATATTAAGGGGGGTTATTTTTAGGTAGACTTCATGTGCACCCACTGAATTAGGAAGACATGCATTGCATAAATATCAAAAATAAATAAATAAGAGATAATTGATTTTGGAGCAAATCTAGATTAGTAGATATTCTTGAGTTTAACTGCACATGCACCCACTGATTTAGGGATTGGGATTTTAGACCAAAGAGACAACTAAGAGCAATTTGTGGACTTATGTGCACCCTCATGTGAAGGTGACACGTGGGTGCATGAGATTGAATATTAGAAAATTAATAAATTAATTATTTTTGCATGAGACGACACATGTTGTCCAAGACTTTTCTATTTAAGAAAGGAGGAATGGAGAGGAAGGGATCTCTTGATCCCTAATCCTGGATGGATTCCGTAATAGAAATTTGAGAAAAGTGTGATCTATGTGAGTTTGGTTGAGAATTACTCCGAGGATTGGGAGATCTCATCCACATTTTTGGGCTTGTACGCTCTTTGTGACCCCTTAATTGCTCAGGGGACTGGGAGGAAGAAGATTACTCCCAGTGTGGTAGGGAGGTCAACCGAGGAGTCCTTCAGTAATTGCATCAAGATTCGATTGGATTGGAGTGGAAACAAGATCAATGTCTCCGACTTCTGCAGGATCGACCATCCAGACAGGTTATTTGTAGTTATTTTTGTTACTTTGATTATTCATTATAACTATTTATTGGAAATTTATTTATGCATATAGTAATGTTATTTGCTTATATTATCAATTTTATTTGGGACTAAGATAAGCCATCATAAAGACCAGCTTTGGTAATCCCGACATGAAAAAATTGTACTACTAATTAGTTGAAATTTCACCATTCAGATTTACGGATTGAAACTGTGGAGCGGTTTAGTTAGGCTCAGATCTTCCTAGATCAAGTCACAGTTATTATATTGTTGAGTTTAAAAAAAAAAGAAAAAAGAAAATATATGACCTTACAATGATTAGTGACATCAAGACATTACATTTAGATAGGGATTTTGGGTGAGGCCCTACAATATGTTTATACGGTGCTACATTAAAATTCAAACACACTAGTGCACTTAATGCATATACATGCCAGTGCGACATAATCAAAAGCACATTGGAATGCCGAAAATCAAAATTAAAAAATTGCACAAATTATTGTTGCCCTAAACTGGATAAGGGGCAAGAACTTTAATTTCGAAAACTAATTCTAAAAGGTGTTTAAAAGTAAAAAATGTAAACATTATTTCATTCTTTTGCCGAAATTTCTAGGGGAGAGTTTTGGAAGAGAGACATTCGTGGAAGGGTTTGGAGCAACCAGATTATTTCGAGGATCGAAATTTGTTAGGTATGGCGAATCAATCAAAACCCTGCATAGTATAAATTTCAAGTATGTAAAATATTACTATTGATCTTATTATCCTATTTAGATTTTAACTAAATTTACAAAAAAAAACTCCATAGTTACCTTCAATGTTGCAACCCTTCTTTTTTCGTTGCTTCTTTTCTTTTTATGTGGCTGCAAATTTTACATTAGGGTTTAAATCCCTCTATTGTTTCACAATTACGATTTTTTATTTTTAGGGGTTTTAAATTTAATGAGTGTGATTTTATATAGAAGGCATTGGGTACGATGGGGCCACTTTTTGGGTTGAATCCAAAACCCTGTTGGCCCTATCAGGTTTTTTTTTTCATTAAAAAAACTCGTGTCATTTTAGGCGTGTTTTTATAAAATAAACACATCGATGCATTTATAGTAATAGTGCACTGATAGTGTTGGTCCAACCATTATATTTTATTTTCTAAAAAATGCAAATTTGTTTTTCATAGTTTTGGGTAGCCCATGGTATTTTCCCATGGTAATTCCCCTTTAAAAGGAAGACATTATAATACAACTATGTAATGTATTGTAGCATTGTAAAGATCTCTAATTGTGTAAGAGAGACTGTGAGAGAGTGGAGCAAGTTGCAACGAATGTGCTGCAGGTTGTATCCCTTCATTTGTTGGATGGTATAATAATAAGGACTGACAATTTATGTGTGGACGTAGCCCATCTTGGGTGAACCATGTTCTATTGGTGTCTTTCTTGTGATGTGTTTTATGTGATTTATATTTGCATCTTGTTTATTCTTATTGCTCTGTGATCCTGTTTTTATAACAATTGGTATCAGATCCAAAGGTCTATTTTGCATATAAACTCACAGGAAAGAAGGGTTCCTGGTTCGAGTGAGAGAAATGGCGGAAGAAGGAAAGTTTAAGGTTGAGAAATTTAACGGCCAAAACTACCAGTTATGGAAGATGAAAATGGATGAGTATCTATACCAGAAGTATCTATTCCTACCATTGGGAGGAAAAGCAAAACAAATGGCGATTATGAATGATGACGAATGGGAGGTTCTTGACATAAAGGAACTGGGAACAATACGACTGTGCCTGGCTTCGTCGGTGGCTTTCAATATTTCAAAATAAAATCAATGAAGGGTTTGATGAGCGCATTGGGTATGAAAAACCCTTGACATCCAACAAGGTATTTCTAATGAAGCGTTTATTCAATATGAAGATGTCAGAAGGTGGATCTGTTGCTGATCATTTAAATGAAATTAATACGATTACAAATCAACTAAGTTCTGTAAAAAGTGAACTTTGGTGATGAGATTAGGGATCTTCTAATATTGTGTTCATTGCCAAAAAGCTAGAATGGTTTGGTCATGGTTGTAAGTAACTCTGTCTCTGGTTCAAACACTTTAAAATTTGATGATGTTGTTGGCGTTATTCTTAGCGAGGAAATGCGAAGGAAAAGCACATGTGAGACATCAGGTAATGCGTTGACCATGGAGAGAAGGGGAAGATAAAGGGAGAGAGGAAAGAGCCCAGGTAATCGCAGTAAGCCTAAAAAGGGTAGATCTAAGTCTAGACTGGGAAATATAGAGTGATGGAACTGTGGAAAGAAAGGACATCTAAAGAAAGACTGCAGATCTCTAAAGAAGAAAGGAGATAGACAGCAGGAGACTACTCAGGAAGCAAATGTAGCAAGTGATGTGTTACAAGATGCTTTAATTATTGCATTAGATAATACTAGTGATTACTGGGAAGTAGATTCATGGGCTTCATTTCTTGTTACACCCCATATGAAATTCTTTCATGATTATGTTCCAAGCGATTTTGGACATGTTTTATTGGGTGATGATGATCCATGTAAAATTGTTGGAATGGGCAAGGTATGGATAAAGTTAAAGAATGGTGAATGGTTGCTGAAAGATGTAAGGCATATTTATGCTATGAAAAGAAATCTTATCTCATCAGGGTAGTTGTGAGATGGTGGTTGTTTATCTACATTTGGAGAGACGTGGTGGAAGATCACTAAAGGATCGATGGTGATAGCAAAAGTAGACAGGATAGGTACGTTGTATTTATGTCCTCATAATATTGACTATCTCTTTAGTTTCCACAGGAACATATACAACATTGTGGCATCATAGGCTTGGCCACATGAGTGAGAAGGGGATGCAGATTCTCCACTCAAGGATGAGTGAGTGGGAAGACATTGTAATACAATTATGTAATGTATTGTAGCATTGCAACGATCTCTGATTGTGTAAGAGAGACTGTGAGAGAGTGAAGAGCAAGTTGCAACATATGTGTTGCAGGTTGTATCCCTTCATTTGTTGGATGGTATAATAATAAGGAGTGGCAATTTCTGTGTGTACATATCCCATCTTGGGTGAACCACGTTATATTGGTGTCTCTCTTGTGATGTGTTTTATGTGATTTATATTTGAATCTTGTTTATTGTTATTGCTTTGCGATCCTGTTTTTTTAACAAAGATAACTCCTCTCGCACCTGCCACCCCTGTGCAATTTTTGTATTTAAGCAGTGTATAAAATGATTTATCATATACTGTATATGTAGAGTAATTAATTTTACCCGTTTTATTATTTGATGCAAAAATAAGCTTGGACCATCTGGAGGCAAATCTAAAATCTTGGTTAGAAGCATAAAACAAATCGAAGGTTTTTACCAAAGGTTATAATTTATGTAGTGTTTATATTATGCCTTTATAAATACTCTATTTTTTCACTCTTGCTTTCCAATTAAGAGATCATGTATAACCTGTGTAGGCCATTTTGGCTTCCTGTTGTGATTGCATAATTTTACTTCTTATAAATTTGATCATGTTCAAAACATACCCTAATCCATTGCCACATAAAGAATGGAAGTTATTGCCTCCAAAGGTTGTGGAAGAATCTTTTCGAATACTTGCTAAAGAGGATGCTAAACAAGAAAGAGATGAAAAATAAAGCAACAATTGTCTATACAACGACAAAAGTCACGGAAATTATATTGACTTGCAAAAACTGATTGTTGGAGTAATGATGATGTATCCAGTGGTAATGATGTTGAGAACCAACCTAATGATAGGGAAACACCTTATCAACTCCGATGTCGTTCACCTTTGCAGTATGTTAAGGGAAAGGCTCGAAAATTTGATACAATTGATTTTCTTAAAGGAGAAAATGGTTTAGAAGAAATCATTATCTGCAGAGTTATAGACGAGTCACATACATGAAATGTAGAGTTGAAAATGTTGGATCCTTGTGGCGATGATCCAATTCTTTACACTGTTAGTACCAATGACACATGGACACATACTATGGATGTTGTTCTGCTTGTGCAAATGGTGTATGCAGATGAAAGTGTAAAGCTTATGTTGCACCATCCTTCAATTTCTGAAATAAAATCACAATCATCTTCAAGTGGGACAGATGAAAATCATAAAAAGCATTCCACTACAGTCATCAAGCAAGGTTTTTTTATATGGGATCTTGTTAAGATGTGACTCCCCTACTGACTCAAAATGGTCGTTTTATGAATATTGGTAGAAATAAATTCATTCAAATGGATGGGATATTGGTGTGCAACAAAAATCCATTTGATTTTACCATAAAGGTAGGTACGTATGTCCGTATTTATTATGAAAAATTGCCTGGAATGTCTGAAGACGAGTCATTGAAAATTCCATATCATGTATAAGTGTTGGATTGTTTAGTAGATGTTTCAACTGGTGGAACATTTTGTTGGGTAAGAAGATTTGAAAATCATGTAGATGTTTTTGATAGAGGCCACTATATTCCCGAAGGTGTGAATTTGCATCCACGTGAGGTGTTTTACACAAAACAAGGTCTGTTGATACCAACTGAAATAATTAATGGTGAGTATAATTGTGTATCTTTTAATATATATTCTTCAACTCATATATGAAAAAATTATTTATAGTATCTAATGTTATATTCTATTGTGTTGTAGGCATTGGTTATGTTTTCTTTACTGTGAGATCAATTAAAAGGTGGGGCACTAGGAGTCGAAAAAAGAGAATTGTTTTTTTGTCATTTTATTGCTACGAATGATGATAAGCAAACCACTTTTCAACTTCTTGCAACAAAAGGTGACAATGAAGTTGTGGCTACTAGATTAGTTGCCTCTACAAAATATGGAACACACAATGCATTGCCATCATATATCGGAGTATTGTATCCCAATCGAGTACATCGTCACAATATTCATCTTCTTTCCTACAAATTTTTCAATCACATAAGGTCTCAAAACATCATACACAATAAATCTTATGTGGAAATTCCTTGTTTAGATGAAAGTTTCATGGTTACTTTTGAACTAATTGTAATGCATCCTGTACCTCCTGGGATTGTAAAGAAGAATAATTCACTAGAGTTCAACATAGAAGGCTATGAGAATCTTAAGGAGGTAATTTTCTATACATGGCCAACCTTTCCTAATAGATATCAGCGAAATTCAGGCTCAAGTGATCAAACTCAACCTCTTGGTAAATGGAGAGTGGGACCAAAATTTAGATTTTGCTATTTGTATAATAGCCTACAACCTCATGTAAATCTTTCATTTTCATGCAATCTTGTGCATGAGATCATTGTCATTTTTTGATCTCAAGAACCTGAGAATAGGCTGCGAAAACCATTCTATTTCTAGTTTACACCCTTTACATGCCACCCATATCATCTTACCAGTTGTCAATCATAAGCTGTTTCAGGCTCCAGAAAGAGTGGTTTCCTGAAACCGCTTTTATGAGCCTGAATGCATGATGGAGTAACATGTTGCAAGGTGGTTTCCATCTCAGGCTTATGCACAATTAGTTATCTTTCGTGCAAGTTCGTAGGCATGAATCAATGTTGGTCGTCGAATAAATCTGCACAATCTTCCATAGATGACACGATTAACAAGGGTCCCACCTTTCCTTACATTACTGGGCGTCAAATATCCTCACTTCACATCACTTCTTGTCAAACCAAAAGTGGTTTCAGGCTTCGAGGAAAATGGTTTCCTGAGCCTGCTTTATCGAGCCTGAGTGCACGAGAGGGCGACACGTCATAGGGTGGTTTACCACTTCAGGTTCGTGTTGATCAGTTATACTTCGTGCACCTTCATGAGCATGAAATGCTGTCAGGCGTCGATATGGATCTCCACCATCCAACGGTCAGATCTATTCCCCCTTCGCTCTCTGTCACTTGTGCATGTAGATATGATGTGGCTGGTTCACATCAAACATTCCGCCCACATGGACCCTCCACGTCGAGCCTCTTTCCCACGTGGCTCCTCCACATCACCCATCCACGTGGAATGGGTGGGGCCCGACATAATGTTTTCCATTTTTTTAAAAATTTCGTAATTATACAAAAAAATTAATCGGACAATAAGGGGAAAATTTTGAAATTGATTTTAAATTATTCCTGACCCCTTCTCTATTATTTAATAGAAATTGATTTCCCCAGAACCATTTCTGATTTATGTGTGTGAATTTGGATTTATGGCCCATACAGCTCTAGTATTGCAACATGGAGCTATGATACCAATTTTTCATGTACCCAGTGACCTCACGATGACTCTCATGTCATGGGGTACTGACTCTACTAGCTGAATATATCTGATATATAATTGTATTCTTCTACTAATTTCAATTATACATTTACAACATAATTATTATGTGCATAGTTATTCATAAAACATACGTGAAAGCTCTACCAACTGTTTCCATACGAATGCATTTACGCAGTCATTATTTCGGTTCCATAGTTCATATGATGATATCGAGTTATATAATTAGAATTAAATACCATACATTTATTCGCATATTGAACTTATATGAAATATGACCAACTGACTGCAAACCAAGGACGTTCCTCCCAACCATAGGCTCTATCAAGCCATAACTTTCTTTGACAGATCCACCCCCGAGCTGGGGCTATCCATCCACAAGAAGGTACCGAGATTCTGCTACAACTACCCAATCATCTATTCTTAGTCTGACTCCAATTTCCCATTATGGTTATGATGGTATAGGCTTGATAGTAAAGAAGGTTTAGACATCAAAGAATCATGGAAAAATTATTTACCAACCAAATATGAGTGTCTCTAACATGAAGGAAAATGAATGGAATTATGGGCTAGCTCTATCTTTATATATGCATGGTTGAGACTAGCCAAGTGGCACTAGGGTTGATGGAAACTAGACATTTGGATTCCATGCGGTTGGACACTTTTCCCCTTTTTCTAAGGAAAGTTGGACAAGTGGCATACTTGGGATTTGGACATATTTCCCTTCTCCAATCCTAGACTTAGGATGATCACTCTCCCCCTTGTGGAAGGATAGTCCCCCATATCTTATTCGTCCTTCTTGGTTTGCAGTAGTGATGTTTTATATTAAATATATAATGTAATTAATTACATTGTTCATGTCTGGTTTATAGCCATATCATGATCCATATTTACATTATTATATTTTGGGGTAAAAAACAGGGTGTTACAAAGTCCACCTTCTTGCATGGGGATTTGTAGGGAGAAACGTATATGGAACAACCTCCTGGATATGTTTATATGGATTCTAGCCTTGTTTGTCGCCTTAAAAATCCCTACATGGCCTTAATCAAGCTCCTCGATCCTGGTATGCCAAAATGGATAGCTTTCTCCTTGACATGGGATTTTCTAGATGCCATTTTTATCCCAATATATATACCAAAAAAGTAGGAAACTACCTCATCATCCTTGTTCTTTATGTTGATTACCTTATTCTTACTGGTAGTGACCATAAACTTTTAACCCATGTGAAATCCATTCTTAAGCAGAAATTTGAAATCATAGATTTAGGACATTGCATTATTTTCTCGGACTCTAGTCTTGCAAACCAATGAAAGAATCTTTCTTTCTCAGAATAAGTATTCTTGTGACCTTCTTTGTCGCTTTCATATGGAATATTGTAAAACAACCCCATCCCCCTCCTAGTCTGGAGTCAAAGCATTTTTCCCACTTGCACTTCACCTAAAGTAGATGCCACCTTCTATTGCCAGATCATTGGTAGTATCCTGTACTTGACTCATAACTATCCTGATATTTCCTTTATTATTGGTCTTGCTGCTCTCTATATGCAACCACCACATTGAAGCCATTAGAAAGCAACAAAAATGACACTTAAATATATTAAGGGTACAATTCTATTTGGGATTCATTATAGTTCAGGGGGGACTCCTTTGTTGGGTGGTTTCACTGATTCAGATTGGGTTGACGACCCTGATGATTGGAAGTCTACTGTAGGTTAAGTTTTTAGTCTTGGTTTCCGGCCCGTCACTTGGGATTGTAAGAAACAATAAGCTCTTTCTCTTCCTTTAGAATAAGCAGAGTATCAAGCCATAGTTAATGCAAGTCAAGAATCCTTGTGGCTTTAGAAGATCATTTTAGAGTTTGGATTGGAGTGAGAACATCTGAATACCCTTTGGCATGACAATCAAAGTGCCCTCAATCTCACCAAATATCCAGTTCAACATCAGTGCATCAAACACATAGAGATACATATGCACTTCATCAGAAAGCTTGTTCATGATTCTATTCTCAAGGATTGAAGTTTTATAAACTTCAATCCTTGTTAGGAGTTCGAGAATTGGTCATTGTGGGGGGATAGGCTCTAATGCCTCCTTCCTTATCCTATAGTCACTTTTGTAAATCCTTCAATCCTATCCCAACTTGTTCTTAAGGGGGGATGTTAGGATATCTAGACACGTAAGAGTTAGTTAATATCAACTTGTTATAATGTATCTTTAGGAAAAATTTAATGCATTAGTATGCATTTGTACATATGTAATTCAATGATAACGATATGCTTTGGACATAGAGTGATCCAATGATTTCTCACCTTGATATTAACAACCTTTGATTCGTGGCTTAACACATGATTGGTCCATGATCTCCATTTAAAGAGAATGGAGGGTCATTTGGTTAATGATCTATTGTGAGAAACTCATTGTAACATTCTTTTTCCTTTTGCATAATAATATTTCCTCAACTAGCTATTTGGATGGGGCCATGGACGGTTTCCCTCTCCGAGGGTTTTAACCACATAAACATTGATGTGCAGATCTGTGATTTGTTTTTGTGAGTGACTGCTCAAGGTGTTCAATATTTTGGAAATATCTTGTGTTAGTTGAAGAATTAAGATTTATTTATGCTCTTTGGAAGAGTTTGGGTTGATCTCGCCAATTATATCTAATCCCAATTGTTTGAAAGGATCTTTTAATGTTAACGGGATGCAAAGGAATATCATGTCTCTTTTCCCTCCCATCACTCTATTTTTTACAAGTTTAACATCGTCTTGCATAACTATGTGCATCTCTTAATAGAGCTAAAAAGCTAAAACTAGGAAAATGACAACTTGCTTTTAGGATCTTATGAGTCGTAGTTTCACTTGCAAAATGGACCCCAATAGGTCCATCGTGTAACTATGCTAATACTTGACTGCTATAAACCTTTTCTAGGTATCTCAACAATACTCCATCATATTAGTCATAGTTTCGCTTGCAAAATGGCCCCAACAGGTCCAACATGTAACTTTTATAATACTCGATCGACATCAACCTTTTCAAGGCACCTCAACAATACTCCATCATAATTTCTTTTACACAAGTTGATGCCATTCACTAACTAATATTGGGCGGATTTGAGTGTTGGGCTCTTCTTTTCTTGATGTTCATGTATTTAGGGTTAGTTCCATGTTGCAGATATTATTGTAAATCATTATACTAGGAACTAAGGTTTCATGGAACATAAAGGACTTCTTGGGCATATAGTACAATCTCATTTTCCCATCCTTCCTCAATATCCTCTATGGGTTCCAAGGTTTTAGTAACCAATTTGCATAGATATTTCCTTTTGATGATTGTGGTTGGCTTAAATTCAAGGTCATACACTTGCATTGCAGTAAACCAAATTGTGGTTGTGTTGTTCTGTGTATTGAAATTCTAATCTACATGAAAGGAGAGTCATGCACTTGTATGGATCTATGAAGATGTAACCTACTACCGCTCCTTGATATGTCTTGGAACCATCAAAATACAAGGCCCATAAGTTAGTGTTTACACTACCATGTTAGAAGAAAAAGAACTATTTACTACTATATAGTGCATTTGTCATCATCAATCCACATAAAATGAAGGAGTTTAGACTGTATTTTTGTTCCTACAGGTGACTCTTCAGCCTCATAACAACTGAAATTTGTCTCTAAAAAGTAGTTCTTGAGAACTGAATGTGCAAAGTTAATCGGTCCATTTTGTCCTTCTAGTATTGCCACCATATGTCTCATGTGTTTTTCTATGTCCACTCAAATTTGATTCTCTTCCCTTTGTATGGTACCCACAAGTGTGACCAATCGATGGTGAAATACCCTTGTAGTTTTTGTGACCAATCCCTATTCAAAAGTAATACATATGCTTTTGGAATATCCACAACAATGATATCAATACTTTGGTAAAACCTAGTATTTGAATACAATATGATCATTACGTATTTAAGTTCACATATTACTTTGAAATTTGATTGGTTTAATTGGATAATTCAAGAAATACATTTAGTTGGTACATCATTGAGGTTCTAGTAAACAAAATAGGACATTATGTTGGATGAGGCTGCAGAGTCCACTAAACAATTGTGTATGTTGTAATTGAAAATTTCAAATGCCAAGAGGAATAAAGGAGTTTGATATTTGGATTGAATCTCTATGTTGGTTGCATTCATTGCGACACTCAGTTTTTCTTGGGGAGAATATGAGTTTTCCCCATTGGTTGTTATTTTCTGCTGTTGATAAGAGCATTTCTTAGAAGCATTAAGTAAAGGATCCCTTTGTTGCAAAATGTTACATAATTTGAATAGGGAGACATTTTCCTTATTCCTTTTCAAGTCCTCAAACATGTTGTATTCCGTGTTTTGTCGGATAGTTTTTATTTCTATGGTCTTCGGTGTTTGAGAAGAGCTTGAGGAAGCTTTATCATTGTTAGAATATTGAGAATATGCATAAACATCCAACAATATGTTTTCTAACATGCAAATCAAGAATCTACAAGTCTATCCTTCTATCTATAAAAGCAACAAATAATCATGTAAGAAACAAGAGACAAGAGAATAGAACGATACACCATATATACGTGGTAAAACCCAAATGGGGAAACATACACATTACACATGAAGGTATTGTCTTCTTATTCTTAGAAAATCTCTAATATTACAATACATCGCATCCTCACATATGCATCACATCACACTTCATCTTCACATCATGTCATAATGATGTTTCATCAACATACCCTCAAAGGGTATCCTTCACCTCTATTATATAGCTAAATGTATGGAATATTTACATCCCATAACACATGTGGGATAAATAACTTTCCACCTCTCTTATATAAAGAATGGTTATAAGAGAATTTATTACATGATGCATGTGGGGTAACTCTATTTTATAATATTAGAATTATTTATGCATTTTTTAACATTTCACCAACAATATCACACAAGTCATCATTACATATTCCAACACTCCCCCTTAATGATGACTGGGAGAAATGATACAAATGGAGGAAGATGGCATTGCATTGGAACCCCCCTTGATTTATTTAACCCTAATTGGATGATGGATTGTGCCTTGAATTCTCAATCCATCATGCTCCCCCATCATTGATGAGAAATCATTTCACATTGTGAAATCCCTTTAATGGATGCACAAATCACGATTTTTGAGACATCCATAGATAGTATGCTTATCCAAATATGGAATTAGCACCGTGATTTGATGGATGGTATGAAATGGAATGTGATGGATCATCATTTAATGCTAAAAAAGAACATAATTGTTAAATCAAGTTGAGTTCAGGTAGAATATCATATTTATTTCCATTCCTTGTTTCAATCTATGCCTTGTGCATTCCCTCACTTCCTTATGCCCGTTCTCATCAACTCAATGAAGCCTTTACTTTTATGCCCACCATGCATTATACCTCTATCAGAATCACTTTGGACCATCGATACTTACTCTTAAGCCCATACTTTGTCTTATAGTGTTCTAATGCCTTTGTGCTTGTGTGGTGAGATTCAAGGAGATTTTATCCTTGATGGATCATCCACTTTAGCATCCTATAAATATGTTGAATCCTCCTTGTTTTCTCAAATATTGTTATACTTTAAGCCTTCTTGCTTTGAAACTATTCATGTACCCTTTGTGAGTTCACCATTCTTGCAGATATCTCTCGACAGTCCTTTCACACTTATAATTTGTCTTGGAGTCAAAAATATCCTCAATATGTACATTCATGTCATCCTTGGTGTTCTCAAACTCAGTATCAAAGTACCTTCATGATCTTGCATTATAGTCCCTAAGTTATTTAAGAAGCATGTCCTCATGCTTAAGTGGCATACCCTCATCTCAATTACCACTATGATTCCTCATCTTTAGTGTGCTAATCTCTTATTGGATCAATGCTCTTTGATGATCATCGCTTCTACCTATATTTCTATTTTCCAAGGTAGTCTTCACAGCATCTTCTTTATACTAAAGTTGCCAATCACTCTTGCAACATCTACCCAAGACACCATTATTGGAGTCGTCTACAATTTTTTTTTCTTTATAGAGTCTTCACTCACTCAATGAAATTCACCATTGTTTTCTTGTAGTCTTCACTCTTCTACAATATTTGTCATCTTGTTCATAATTCTCCCACCTTTCTCATATTTATTCTCTTTGCAACATTCTCCTCTTTCAACATCTCGTTCTACAAGGTCTTATCTTCATTGTCCCATAGTTGTTACCATTTATGATACCACTTATGTGAGAGATCATGGCATACCCAAAACTCATATCGACTCAATTGATGATGAACAAACTCGCATATCAACATCGCCTCCCTGCAACACACCTTCAAAACCTTCGAGGCGTCAATATTTCTCTTTAGAGTACTACCCAAAGGTATTTAAAACAAATTTTCAACCATGGGGTTCAATGATGATTACTCTTTAAAAAATATAACTAGCATTCAAAAGTTAATTCAATAGCAAAATTACCCATACACGTAATAAATCATCTCTTCACTTTCATTTAATGCTCAAGGAATTCATAAGTGGAATTACAAACACATGCAAATTCACAAGAATATGGAGATCATCTTCCCCTGTTTCATTAATACATGGATACAATTACAAATTACATACATTGGGCACTCATTCCTTAAAATCAACCACTTAAATTTTATTTAGTAGACTATCTTCTAATATTCTAATCTAGTTGTGGGTTCCATCTACCACTACCACAACTCATTGATGCCAGGGAAAATTCCATGGTAGCTTACAAAGGCTCTACGGTCATTCTCCGATTTTGAGCTTGTTGCCCTCTATATCTTTGTGCCTTCTATTAATTAACTTTGCTTATATGTAACAATTTCTCATGTCTATTTGCTTCCCTAACTCTTTTCTCTTCTTTTTTTTCGCTACTTAAAAAGATCCACCTTCTGTTGATGTATATGTAACTTTGGAATGTATTTCATATATGTTGTATGTACTCCTATAGAGATGGTATTATTCCTCTATACGGAAGTGTCGTCATTTATATTGTAAGTGTCGTAACTTATACTTGATGGGTTATTAGACCACCTTGTTGGGGTCGGCCCTGTATAAGTCATGTGGGTCGAAGGGTTATTAGACCACCCTATTGGGGGTCGGACCAGTCAGCATTATGTTATGTGGTAAAGTTCGAGCCTACATGAGTTAGGTAAAAAGGCAAGTCAAGTCAAGTATAAATAGAGTGCGGGAGGCACTCTATTTACTCACTCACTTCTCACACATGCACTCAAGGAGGAGTGGCGCACTTATGGAGGAGGAGGATCTGCTGCTAGGTTGTGTCTATCTCTTATGGTTGGTTGTATCATTGCTCTATCTATCTCTGAGGAAGTTATTGGGGTTTTTCACCTTTATGGTTTTCCCCAAGTAAATCTTTGTGTCTCTTGTGTGCTTGCATTATTGTCTCCATGATTGATATGCTGTAGATATGCTGTACATGTTGTTCTCTCAGTTAAGATCCTAGATCATATTGAAGTAAATTCAGAAAATTTAACATGGAATCAGAGCTAGCCTGAAAGAAGGCATGATATGGCATGTATGACACTTGTTGCACTTACGATGCTAGGGCTTGATATAGCAAAAACCAGTCATCGTAGCACTTTCGCTATAAATCCGTTTTGGCAAAGTTTTCGGATCTGAAATTGTTACAGGACGAAGCTAAGATCTCCAGGTATCTTGTGTCCAAAGGACAACCTCTAATTCGTTGTACTTTGTGATTTATGATCTGTACAATATAGGGTTTCTACCTCTTCCAGATCTGAGTCAAAATCAGGTGACCTTGGGAAAAAGGTCATATCTTGGGCTAGGAAGCTCCAAATGAAATTTCGTCAAAAGTTACAGGTAGTACACAGTCTGTACTATCTCAAAAAACTTTTTCATAGGCCGAAGTTGAACCAATGACACGTGGCACGCCGTACAAGTTCGCTCTCCTGTATTATCCCATAAACAGGTCACGTTGCGACATTTGGCATAACTCTCTCTCAGAGAGTCCAATTGAGGTCAGACCTATCAGGATGGAAAGGTAACAGGCCGAGATATCTCAGAAAACTTTTTCAAAGGCCGAAGTTAAAACAATGACACGTGGCACTCCGTACAAGTTAGCTCTCCTGTTTTATCCCAAAACAGGTCACGTTGCGACATTTGGCATAACTCTCTCTCAGAGAATCCAATTGAGTTCAGACCTGTCAGGATGGAAAGATTACAGGTCAGGCTATCTCAGAAAACTTTTTCAGACCCTGTGGATCAAAAATTTCAGAGTTACACCAAAAACAATCAGGTACATATTTCTGTCAAAACGGAATTATTTTTTGGTACCTTCATTCATGGCTTCCGGAATTTAGGGCTTTGGAGAAAGTTGGAATTTTTGTAATCGGAGACCACGGCTGGATGCTACTCATCAAAATAGAAATTTAGAGACCAAGATCATAATTTTTGGTTGGGCAGAAGGCCGGGCTTGATTAGACCCTAGTTCGGGACTTTGATCAGAAAAGTGGAAAATTAGGGCTTCTGTAAAAATGGGAATTTTTTGAAATCTGTGACCACGGCTGGAAGCTCCTCAGAAAAATAGAAGCTTAGAGATTTGGATCAAACATTTTGATGGGGAAAAAGAGTGGGATTCATCAAACCCTAGTTCAGGGTCACGTCCAGTGAATCCGGAAGTTTCAAAGGCAAAATTGAGGAGTGAAACTTTGCAGTTTTCAAATTCTGAATATACCAGTTTGATCAGCTCATCAAGGCGCATATTTCTATCCTTTCGAAAGTTTGAAATTCAAAGTTTGAATTTTTGGGGTTTCTCTGACAAACCCATATCCAGCTCCAGGTCCAGTTCTTGCAAATCAAGTGGATTGGGTTAATCCTAGAAGAAGATGGATTGATCATCTGCATGAGTAAAGAAGTTCCTGTTTCAGAGGGAGATGAGGCTAAGGCCTTACATAAGAAGATTTCAAGCGATCTTGACAGGTATGAATCATCGAGGTATGTTTTGAGATTTGTTTATGATTAAGTTTATGGTATGTTTGTCTTCATGTTATTACGGTTAGTACAATCTTGATTTTAGATTTGTCGTATCACCTTAACAAAATTATGAATGCATGATAGAAGATATTCATTGGTTAGGGTGTTAACACTTATGATTGTACTAATGCATTATGGTGTTGTATGAGGTTTATGTTGTTTACTAACATGAAAGGTACACCAATAAAGACAAATCATGTTTTGGTCCAAGAACATATGATCATGATGACATGAGGATAAAGACTCATCCATTGTCATGGATCTCACAGAAGATCCATTTACAAGGTATGTATAACTTGGTTTTATAATGGCTAACCTATGAGATATATAGGTTACTAGCACACACAAGTCATTGAAGAAGATCAAGAAGACATCATGTGAGTATGTTAGACATAACTAACTAGCATACTAATCCAGGTATGTTTTTCCTATATCAAGATAGAATCCTACCTTGTGTTAGGATCTTATACTGTTGTGATTATTCATGAAGTCATAGGTTTGAATAAGTCATGGCTGTATGCATATTATATTTCTTACCATAATTGATGATATGACTAACCAGAAGAATCATGAAGGTATAGGTTTGAATAATCACAGGTTTTATGCATATTGTATCTCTTATCTTGATTAATGATTCAACTAACCTGAAGAGTTATAGGTTTGAGCAATTACAGGTTTAGACATGTTATGTTTCTTATGATTTGACTAACCATAAGAATCCTACATAAACCTTGAATGCTAATGCTTATTATTTCTGTTTGAAATGATCATGACTATACATGCTTGAGATTATTGTGTTTTAATAGTATACTAATGAATGTATGATTTTATATGAGACCACAAGGATAACACATTCATGATACTAATAAGCATGCATAGGGACCAAGGATGAATATGAGTTCAAGAACAGGTAATCCAGGAAGCAAAGATCAAGAGGGAGTACACTCTAGTGGTTTATGCAAGGATGCAGATATTCAGAGGGAGTTGTCCATCTCTCTACATTCCACAACAGAAAGGTGTAGAAGAAGCTACTTCAAATTAGGACTCCAGCAGCTCCTGCAAGGAAGCGAAGACTCAGAGGGAGTCCACCCAACGAACAAACAAAGATAAGTATTTTAATTATCATTTCTTACATATTTGTTTGTTTAAATAAAATTGTTCAATGATGTATATGCTCATGGTCTTAGACTTAGGATATGTATTGTGCATATTATAATAATTACATTAATGAACAATATACTACTAATATGCATGGGTAAGTAGCCTATGACACTGTACAACATTCCATTGCTACTTATCTAGAATGAAACCTCTTTGCTGACATGTTGGGAGTTGTGCACACTCTTAACAATGTTCTGGTAGAGATTGGAAGGCATCTAGAAAGTTACGGGATATGGATAAATGTTGTATTGAAGCATTGGCTAAGATAATTGCATGACTGTATGACATATTTATTTATGTGTAAGAATTTGTTCTGAAAACTATGAGATGTTTTCTAATCATGCAATTTAACTTGTTGTGTAGGAAAGATCGTATGCCATCTCCTACAAAAGAAGAACTACAACATTTGTTCAGCAACAAATTTATTTATTGAAGATATTGAAGTTCCCAGGATCTGGGATGAAGAAATGGAATGCCATGATCCGTCGATCATGAAGAATGATGTTTGGGATGTAGTCCCAAGATGTGAAGGGAAGTTTGTTATGACTTCCAAATGGAACTATCAGATCAAGCATGTTGCAGATGGCAGCATTGAGAAATATAAAAGTGATGAAATAGAAGATGCACCAAATGGATCTCAAGACAGCATGGTGTAGTCATATATATGTGCAGAACTTGGTATGGTGAAGTTAGATTGATTGCCGACACGCAGCGGAAGCTTACTACCGAGTTCGAGATGAAGAACTTGGGGATGATGCACTATTTGTTTTTTGGCATGGAGGTGTGGCAGAGTGCAGATAGAATCTTCCTTGGACAAGGGAAGTATGCAGTAGAGATCCCAAAGAGGTTCGGGATGATGCTTCTATGTGATGCTTCATCTGAGTCGATGATTGGGTCCTTGATGTACCTGACGAACATGAGACCAGACATTTGCTTTGCTGTGAACACATTGAGCCAGTTCCTGACGGATCCGAGGAGTGTTCACCTGGTTGCTGTAAAGCATATTCTGAGGTACCTGAAGGGTATAGTGGATTATGGGCTTAGGTATGAGGCGAATCAAAAGTTTAACCTGCAGGGTTATGTTGATTCAGATTGGGATGGCAGTGATGCAGATAGGAAGAGCACATCTGGGTGCTGCTTCAGTATGGGATCAGGTGTGATCTCTTGGTTTAGCAGGAAGCAGTCCTGCGTAGCACTGAGTACAGCTGAGGCAGAGTATGTTGCATCCTATTCAGCTAGTTGTGAGGCAGTATGGCTACGGAAGCTACTGTCTGAGCTATTTGATCTCCCATTGGAGGCTACTGGTATCTTCTGTGATAACCAGAGCTGTGTGAAGCTATCCGAGAACCCTGTGTTTCATGACAGGTCGAAACACATAGAGATCAAATATCACTATATCAGGGATATGGTGCAGAGAGGAGCTGTGAAGCTCCTATATGTTGCGATGGACGAGCAGATTGCAGATGTGCTGACGAAGCCACTAGCCAGGGTGAAGTTCGAGTACTTCAGAGAGAGGCTTGGCGTTCTTCAGATCGAGGACACTTCGAGGAAGAAGTGATGGACACATTTGCTGAAGCCATTCCAAGCATGTTGGAAGGAGGATCCTTCACATGGCTGTGGATGTAAGCGCTGGATGATGAGCATCAGGATGATGTTCTGATTTCTGCTTGGATATGATCAGTTGGATCATTTATGTATGTACGCATCATGTTGGATGCTGGATATGATCAGTTGGATCATTTATGTATGTATGCATCATGTTGGATGTTGGATATGATCAGTTGGATCATTTATGTATGTATGCATCATGTTGGATGCTGGATATGATCAGTTGGATCATGTGTATGTATTTTGTATATGCATCATGTTGGATGCTTGGACCATGTATCTGTATATGTATCAGGTGGATACATTGTATGATCAGGTGGATCATGTATGATGATATGTATCATGTATTTGTATCAGGTGGATACATTGATGATCAGGAGGATCATGTATGATACTTTGTATGCATCAGGTAGATGCATTGATGATCAGGTGGATCATGCAGCAGGATGTTGCAGTGATGATCAGGATGATCATAGATGACGAGCTTCAGGATGTTGCTTCAGATGACATGCAGCAGGATGTTGCAGTGATGATCAGGGTGATCATAGATGACGAGCTTCAGGATGTTGCTCCAGATGACATGCAGCAGGACGTTGCAGTGATGATGATCAGGATGATCATGGATACATCAGGATGATGTATGGTGAGTATCAGGTTGATACTCTGTGGCCGTGGATCAGGTTGTGCAGATAAGCATGTAATTTGTGCCCTGGGAGATTTGCAGATGGTCTTTCGAGGTTTTGCCTATGGCATGTAATTTGTGCCCTGGGACATCTGGCAAATGCTCTTTCGAGGTTTTGCTTGGGATGACATATAATTTGTGCCCTGGGAGATCTGCAGATAGTCTTTCGAGGTTTTACCTATGGTATGTAATTTGTGCCCTAGGATATCTGGCAGATGCTCTTTCGAGGTTTTGTCCTATGGCATGTAATTTGTGCCCTGGGAGATCCGATAGGTTGAGCTGTGTGCTCGTAATCAGTCCTGGGATGCTCTTAAGAGGTTTTGCCATGACCACATGTAATTTGTGCCCTGGGAGATCCGATAGGTTGAGCTGTGTGCTCGTAATCAGTCCTGGGATGCTCTTGCGAGGTTTTGTGGTGACCACATGTAATTTGTGCCCTGGGAGATCCGATAGGTTGAGCCTTGTGCTCGTAATCAGTCCTGGGATTCTCTTTCGAGGTTTTGTGGTGAGGTCACATATAATTTGTGCCCTGGGAGATTTGCAGATGGTCTTTCAAGGTTTTGCCTATGGCATGTAATCTGTGCCCTGGGACATCTGGCAAATGCTCTTTCGAGGTTTTGTGACGCACGTAAAAGTCCTGAGGATTCCACAGTATGGCCAGTGATGACGAAGACCTGCAGGTGGTGGGCCTACATCCAGTATGAAAAAGGACTGGCTCTGTAGAACTTCCTATGACGAGTAGATTCAGAGATTGATTGAGATAGCAGCAGCAGTGACGATGATGATGATGACTCAATGACGATTATCCAGTGATGATAATCCAGAGAAGATGACTTGTGCTAGAATAACTGTGCTGAGAAATACCTTCCTAGTTAAGAGGGAGTGTTGATGTATATGTAACTTTGGAATGTATTTCATATATGTTGTATGTACTCCTATAGAGATGGTATTATTCCTCTATACGGAAGTGTCGTCATTTATATTGTAAGTGTCGTAACTTATACTTGATGGGTTATTAGACCACCTTGTTGGGGTCGGCCCTGTATAAGTCATGTGGGTCGAAGGGTTATTAGACCACCCTATTGGGGGTCGGACCAGTCAGCATTATGTTATGTGGTAAAGTTCGAGCCTACATGAGTTAGGTAAAAAGGCAAGTCAAGTCAAGTATAAATAGAGTGCGGGAGGCACTCTATTTACTCACTCACTTCTCACACATGCACTCAAGGAGGAGTGGCGCACTTATGGAGGAGGAGGATCTGCTGCTAGGTTGTGTCTATCTCTTATGGTTGGTTGTATCATTGCTCTATCTATCTCTGAGGAAGTTATTGGGGTTTTTCACCTTTATGGTTTTCCCCAAGTAAATCTTTGTGTCTCTTGTGTGCTTGCATTATTGTCTCCATGATTGATATGCTGTAGATATGCTGTAGATATGCTGTACATGTTGTTCTCTCAGTTAAGATCCTAGATCATATTGAAGTAAATTCAGAAAAGTTAACACCTTCTCCCCATGAATCTTCATATTTGTCACTATCTTGGTGGTCATTCCTATTCCATGTGTCTATTGTTTCAATGCTCGCCCTCTCTTCGTCCTTCAATAACATTTTCTAATGAAAATTTCTGCAAAAACATGTTTCTAATGAACATATTTTTGCAGAAATTCTACAAGCATATGTTACAGATAAAAAGTCCAATCTTCAGATTCTATCTTCTCTCCTTAAACAACAATTCTCCCTTGCTCTTTCACTAGTCAATTTGACTAGCGCTTACCATTTTGGCCACAACTTCTCTCCATAAACTTAAAATCATATTTGTAAGTTGTTGTAGGTCCCTAAGGTGGGTTAGGGTCCGTATCAGTTGTCCATTTAGTAAATTTGTATCTCTCAATATGATTTGGGGATGCTTGAAAACTGCTTAGCTGGCCGGCCTACTAAATTGGACTAGTTTCACTTGTTGAGCCATATCTTGAGATCTGGAGCTCCAAATATGGTTCTATAAAGTGTAGTAGGTAGGTGGGACACCATAGAGCCCATCCTTGAATATTATTTCAGAATTCGTGAGCCCTAGGTACAGTTTGGGTCACCTCCAAAGTAGTCCAACTGAACATTCCTAGTGTGGAAAATCATCTCCTATTCACTTCTAAAAACTAAAGCTTCCCAGATTTATGTTCCTAATCCTTTCTGTAGTAGTGTAGGGTTCTGACCAAATTCAATATGCATCCAGAGTGCACTAGAAGCTATTAGGTTTCCGCATAACTCTCGGGGATTGACAACCATGTGGTCCTTATGACCATCCTGAGAGTGATGCATCCAGAGAATGTGCCTTTGTCGATGTAGAGTCATTTCCCATGTCTAATACACCTTGCTATCCTATCACAGGTATGCAATAAACCTCATATTACAATTTGGTAAGTTTGGGAGTGTTTGGGGTCAGTAAGTCAAGTATAGTCAGAGCTTCATTGAAGAAGGGTTAGTGTGCCAAATTTCCTAGTTTGGTACATTACACGTGCAAAGAAAATAAAAACAGAGAGTTAAAAAAAAACTATTCTCCATCTTTCTCTCATTACTTAGGTCATCTAGATTCAAGAAAATATATTCCATGACTACAAATCTAATTTTTCAATTATAAATAAACTCCATGGAGATAAAATAACACACTTTGGTAATGACATTTTGTCATGAATGGTTATAATGGACATTATTAATCTATACTGCAAATTCTAAGGTATTTTGGGTTTTTTTCTTCAATGAAACTTTGTTTTGATTAATTATATATTATGCACAAGCTCTTTTTCTAAGGTCACACTATTTCAAAATATTTGCAATTTTAGTAATCTTCATCACTTGCTAACATATGAAATGCAAAAGAAATAGAAAGTTGGTATATTAATCATTATTATCTTCAACATAATTATACTAAGATATACTCAATTTCCATTGAGAGCAATGATAGATATTTCTGATTTTATAAAAAATATTTGTATTCAAAATCTATAAAATAGAAAGATAAATAATATTATTGAAAAATATAAATTTTAAATTATTATAATAAATTTTAAAAATGATTAAAATTAATTTATTATAATTTTTAAATATAATTTTGTTAGTATTTAAATATTAAATAAAAAATTTCATATAAAAGAAATGGAATTAAATAATTTAATTAGGTTAAAGACTTAATTTTAAAATTTCTCTCAAGTAAAACATAAATTTTCAATCAACACTTTAATGCTATGTATTTAAATACAAATATTAATTTTTTTTATAAATAAATTGATTATAATTAATATTACTAAAAAATACTTAATTGGTTTACCAAAATTTTTGATACACTTTAAAAACAAGTAAAATATTTATTTTGTTAATTAATACAACAGAAAAAAAATCTACAATAAAAATATTATTTATAAAATATTTTTTTAAAAATATTTTTAAAAAATGTAAAATTATAATTTTTTTTTTTAATTATGTAAATTACCAAATAAAATAACTAACATAATTGTTTTTATGTTATATATTTATAATTTATGTTTTTAAGCTGATTATTAGTTAAAATTAATATGTTTTATCTTAAAATATATAATTGTTAAAAATTAGGCACATCTTTGCAAACAAAATAAAGTCTTTGACAATTATGTTATATAAAATCTGGACAATTCTGACAAAATCTCTGACAATTTTGTTAGTAAGGGATCGAGAAAATCACAACATTTATGTTAAGTTCAATTTGAATTTTATCCAACACAGATAGTCACAGGGCTCACATTTTGTTGTTTCTTGGAATTTTAATCAACAACTGTGCAAGATAAATATTATTCAGATACCTCTAGAGTATTGAGTTTGATTATTGTCTGGTTGAATGCGTGCAACGTGGGTGCAGATCAGATCTGGGAGCTCTGCTTTAGTTACAGCAACTGTGGCGATGGACAATGTGAACTTCACATGTGCTGGGACTATTCAAGCTACAAGTGGCTGCTGGTCTTTTCTCAAGGGCAGATTCGTTCTTGACTGGTCTCCCCCTCACTCTCATTTATACTTCGAGGTTATTTCTTATGCCTTTCGGTCAAATTAATGCCTCTAATTTTGATTCCAATTCTTCGCCTAAAATTAAAACGACCGAGCCCATTGCGTTGCTAATTGCAAAGTAACAATACGGATGTCGAAATATTGGTTGATAGCATATCCCTACAATCATTTACAGATGATGAATGACGTTTGCAGCAAGAAGAAAGAACAGCGATGGTATGTTTCATTCTTTCTATAACAATTCGTTTATGATGGTATCTGGTTTTTGGGAATTTTAATTTTATTTCAATTTAAAATGACCTACCTGAATCCGATTGGTCATGATCGTGGCAATTAATTGATCTTAGTGATGGGATTTAAATGTCTGAATGCAATTGGTCATTATTAGTGCCATTGCAAGAGTTTTAATTATGCAATTGAATCAAATTTGATTGTTGGTGGATTGAATTCAAATTTTACTTTTGATGTTGGATTGGATTGAATGACAGAAAAGGTAAAAGAAAGTCATTGTTCATGTGACGGATTTGCATGGCAATCGACTGGAAAATGCAGAGGTGATAGTGAAGCAGAAATCAAGGCAGTTTCCGTTTGGGTCTGCAATAGGCAAGACTATTCTGGGAAACAAGCCATATCAGGTCAAATATTCAATGCTCTGCTCTTCAATATTTTCATGGACTATAATCTTATGCTTAATCACAGAATTGTAGGGAGGAAATTGACAGCGGCACTGTGTTGAAGCAATTGAAGATGCTGGATTGTCTACACAACCTACGCACCCAAATGCAAAAGAAAATGAAACGGCTGGATCGTCTATACAACCTACACACCCAAATGCAAAAGAAAACAAAACAGGTAAATGAATCTAATGCTTCCCAATGAAATAGAAACAAATAGTTTGCACTGTTTCAGCATAGTCTGCACTGTGGCATAGTTATGTTTTTTTTAATATTTACTTAATTAATTTATAAAGGTTAAAGATTTATAATACAAAGATTTGTGAGAAATAAAAAATCACTTCTCATTACATAAATCACTTACACAATATTTGCATATATTTATTACTTATAATTTAAATAAATTTATCAAGTTTATAAAATTATTAATTAGGCAAAATTATAAAAATATTGAATTAAGAATTATAAATAATATAAATTATAAATTATAAATTATACATATTATAAATTATAAATTATAATTTTTTTACTTAATAAGTATCAACTCATCTTAATATTACATACGGCTAATATTGAATGGTAATTTTTATATTACATACTGGTAAATGTTATAGAGAAATTCTTTAATGTTCCATGAATTTGGAAGAATAATCATATAAATATATTTTTTTAAGGAGTAAAAATATTTTATTATTTTAATATGCTGATTCAAGTTTCATGTTATGCTTGTTAGTGCTAAAGTTAGCTCTCGACTGCAAGAGGGCCAAGCTTAACACATTTTAATGCTCAGAGGCAAATATAGATTGATTGGTTGAATTAATATGTAGAGGGATCAAGAGAATATGCAGATAAAGTATAGGATAGCTGAAGACATCAAGCTCTGTGATAAGCAAGGATGACCAGGGTTCAAAGAGAATTGTTGATGTATGGAGCAAACAACTCATTCAAACATCAACATAAAGAAGCGTGTTCAGAAAAAACATTCCAAAGATGGAATTTGAAATACTAAATCTCAGCACGGACAATCACAATAAAAACATTATCGATCAGGAATCCATAACTAAGACCAGTTAAAACATAACTGCACAGTATATTCAGATTGAAAGACAGCTTTGAACTTGGCATAACTGATAAAAAAATCATGTGTAACAGGCCTCCAAAAAATACAGAGCAAGGTCTCTGCCTTCAGTTTATAATTTTCTGTCTCATTACAATTTTCTCACATAGCCTCTCGGTTGGAACCTCCTCCCTGTACAAAACATAAAAAAAAAAAGTATATATAGATCAATAAAACTAAATAAAACTCCTTCCAACACTCGAGCACTAAAATCTAACAACAGAATTCTGTTTTGATTAAGTTTGCAAATAGAATTAGGGGAACAGATAATCGAATCCTTCAAATCTGAAATTGCTAGATGTTACTTTGTTGTTTGTTGCTTGTTGACCTTAAAATCTGGAGATGATCATGAGTGCCACATAATCTGGAACTGCCTTTTGACTGCTTAACTGTCTGCCAGGTGCCCCTGCCATTTTTCATTTGATGTCAACTGATCCCTATCCTATTTGAAGTCAGGGACACTTTGCCTTCCAATGCTCTGACACATGTATAATACAAAGTGCGCAAACCTTTGAGCCATCTCTTGTATGGATCATTTGTACAAAAAGTGACCCAGATAGCTGCTGAATTATATCTGTTACATATGTCTTGTTTGCTATACAGATGCACTCCAGCAAAGCTATGCCACCTGATAATTTTAGGCCTGGAGATATGGAGATGACCTTTTGACCCATGCTAATGATCTGCCTAGAAAAATGGATCTGATCCACTGCCTCCAGATATTTTGGCACTAAACCTTAACATCGGATCAAACACAACAACAACCATAAGCAGATAGAATAACAAAGGCCAAGCGATATCAATTGTAATGACAATTAAGACAATGGCTGTTGGCAATATGGCAGATAGATTTGTTGGCATTGATGTCAATATATGAATGGAGGATTGGTGACATTTGGTGAACTGATAATTGTGGACAGACATATCCCAGTAATGGTAATTGATGACAAACAAGATAGATGACAAAAAGTGAAAATTAAGACAAACATCCAAAACATGCTTCTTCTGCTGATGTATAGAATGATGGCTTCACAGCTGAAGCTGCAGAAGATAACAGACAAAGGCATGGAAAACTCCATCTTCCTCTGTTGGAAATGGGCATAAGTCCAAGGATAAAACAAAAATGAGAGTTTGCAGAAGAACTCGGTCCATGAAGGCTGTTGTTGAGGAAGCCAAGGGAATTATGGACAGCTTAGGAAATTGAAAGCTGAGTTAAATGTGACAGAAGATCTCGCCTTCACCAGGAAAAGTGGGTGATTCTACTGTCTTAAAGGAAGAAATTGAGAGATCACATTCACCGGATCTTGAAGTCGTTCCTGGTACAGAGACTGAAAAAATGACTAGCCCTATATTCAGCAACTTCTTAGGAAGTTTTCTTCGTTGCGTTGAATGGAGTGATGTCCAGGAAGCCTGGCAGGCAGTGGATTTGATACGGAAGTAGGCACGTATTGACACTGCAGATGCATTGGAGCTCTTGTCTCCCGTATTCAAAAACGAAGATGTGCGTACATATGCAGTAAATGCCCTCGTACGAGCAGAGGATGGAGAGCTGCAGTACTACTTGCTTCAACTTATTCAGGACCTCCGATTTGAGCATTATGAGAAATCACAGCTTGCTCCTTTTTCTTGTTCAGTGTTCTGTATATTGATTTGGCTAGCCTCCTTCGTTGGTATGTCACGGTGGAGATTCCTGATGCGCAAAGGTCTTATCTACGTATGAAAATTTGGAAGACTATATTGTAAAGTACAAGCTTGAGGGGAGAAAGGCTGAGAATGGGGTGTAGATGTGGCAGAGTTTAGTGCGCGTCAGACAGAACTAATTGCTCAGTTGTGCACAAAATTGTAAGCGAGACTCAGACACCGTCCGATCGAAAGATCAACGGTAGCGATTAAAATACTTCATTGGATTTATCCCACATTGGTTGTGTGCATAAGTCTCTATGTGTTGATATCTGCCGGTCGTTCCCTAATCTCTTGGACGCGTAGAGCAAAGGATAGGCAGGGGTGCTGTGTATTTGGAACTTCACAAAAAGTTCACCAGCTTGGGCACGGGACAACCCATCAGGCCTCCTACCCTTTTGGTACCCGTGGCAACTCACTTGTTGAGAAGGATAATGACATGGCAAGAGTGTGGCGCAGACGTAGCAGTTCGGATGTCTAAATAGACAGTGACATGGTAGTATGTGTCGCGTCTATCTTTTTGGTACACGTGGCACCTCACTTGTTGAGAAGGATAATGACATGGCAACAGTGTGGCGCAGACGTAGCAGTTCGGATGTCTAAATAGACGGTGACATGGCAGTATGTGTCGCTCAGGTGGTTAAACTCTAAGGCGATGGTTCTGTGTGTAAAGGAACCAGGGGCTAGAAGACTTAAATACACAAAGAGCCGAAGCTCCTAGGAGCTAATACAAAAACAAAATATATATATATATATATATACTAAGTTTATAAAGTATCGAAAAAGTTTTTTTTTTATATAAGTTGAATAGGATAAAAGTATATAAATAAGAGAAAAAGGCTAAATATAATTATTACTAAATTTAGTTTAAACTTTATTTTTGTCCATTATATGAAAATACATGTTATTTCATGAAGAGATGTGTTTATGAACAAACACATTGTTCCATGAAGAGGTGTGAGGAAAATGTATAAGTATGAAGACATCATATGAAGAAAATACACATTTTTAGAAAAACACTGAATTGAAGATCAAAAGCAAGAACAAAATGTGTGCAGCAGTCCAAGAAGTTTATTAAAGAAATTTATCTGAAGGGTGGTGCTAGGGCAGGTTGGTGTCTGCAAAAGGGAGTCGGTGCTTCCTTGTCAGTCGTAGCTGACTAAATAGGGGGTCGCAGCCTCCTACCAGTTGGTGCTGGTGAAGAAGGGTGTGGGTGCATCCCGATCAGTCGATGCTGATCTAAAACATCTTCTTCTATTGTATAATTGTAAAAACAAAGTTTTGCAAATAATAGAAAAGTATTGGTGGTTTACCTTATTGGGTTCCACGATAAATTATTGTGTTCAAATCTGTTCTTATGTATGCTAAAAGTAAAAATTGTGCATAAAACTGTGTCACTGATTCACCCCCCCCCTCTCAGTGACAGAACCTGATCCAACAATGACTACAAAACTTCCACAATGAATGCAGGAACAATTTCTACGCTTGTTATCGTCATCGGCTCAATCATCACTCTGTTTGACATAAAAGATACCACAAGATGAGACATAACAGTCTTTCGACTTCACAATGCGACCTGTATCTTGAACTTCCTCTGGTCCTTTTAATGATTTTCAGTTTAGCTCCAATTTCACATATGAAACACTTGTTCTATTGCTTGGCTACCTTTTTCCTTTATGGCTTCTATGTTTTCTTTGCCAGGTAGTTGCAACCTAAATTCTCCACGCCGACTCCTCCTCATGGAACCTTGTATGCTATCGACCAGTCATGTGCGTTTTTGTCATTATAGGTGTTGTTAAAGAAGTCACTCGAAAACTTTGAAGGACAAAACACTCTGAATAACTTTGCATGTGCTAAGGAAACATGAACACCATATTCTTCTGTCTCTAATTTCATTGCAGGTTCCAGTTCTGATGGCGATTTAAAGAATGCTTCAACCAATGCCATAAATACTGAAATTTCTAAATTGCAGCTCCTCTTGTATTTTTTAAATGCTTTTGCAGGCATTCACTGTATGAGGTGAACCCAATTTCTCTATCAAACATGAATTCCTTAATGAGCCTGTCCAAAGTATTGAATATGAAATATTCAATCTTCAAAAAGGAAGACTTTGTACATGATGCAATCGGTGACTGGGAATTGCACTAGAATATATCTACATTTAAGATGAAATCAATATAATTTATTATTTTTTGTTTAAGCCGACATTATTTGCATATTTCTTTCTTTTCAATAGGAATGTCATGCTACATAACATTACACAACATTATGCTTTACAACATCTCCCTCATACTGAGATGTAGAACACCTCGCTACTCTCGGTGCAACGACCCCAATGGCCTATCCATCGAAATGTTTTCCCTACATATAATCATCATGACTTTATAGTAGAAGTTGGTTGTTCATTTCATTATCACTAGAATATGGTGATTTTATTTGGGTTTCATTACATTCCTTCTTAGTTTACAACTTCAAACATCTATATAACAAAAGGTTTCAACTTTGGTGCTGTCAATGATAAGTTGAAAAGAGGAGCAATGTAGAAGAACTAGAGAGAACCACATCAATATGCTTTAGGAAGGCTTGACACAACCAAGAAGTCCCTCAAGTCTTTGTTGATGCTCATCATCGAATCATTTCGAAGTGTTGAAACATGATCCGAGAGGTGAAACTACTGAACTTTGTTGCAAGATCAGTCTGTATGTACCGTTGTTTCTAAGGTGATGTGCTCATCATGTCCATATTTCATTTCTTCATTTTCACGTTCATATGATCCCTATGATAGACTTACCAAGTTGTGTTTTATGCATCGTCGTGTCATTGGTCAAGTTACGTTTTGGGAGATTTGTCATCTTTTCTTCTGGGCATCATCATGTCATGGAGCTGGTTCATTACATCCGTCTTGTCACATTGATCGTGATCATATTTCATTTGGAAAAAATTGTCGTCGTTTGACCCTATCTATAGTTTGTCAAAATTTCGACAAGTAAAGGCATATTGCATCTTGTCAGTTAAAATTCACGAATTTCACATTCTTTGATTAATTTTTCGGGCATGTCCTTCGTCAGTTTTCTTGCTACACCTATGCCCACAAAGTTTTAAATGCCCCCCTTGGGCACCTCTTTTCAAAAAGGCTAGTATCCTTTTTTTAAATTGGAAAATACCCTCCCAAGAGCATCTCTTCTTCTCAATTATCCTAAGCCCTTCCTTTATATTTTCCCTAAGTATTACCTATCGAAATTATCCCAAATGCCTTATTATTTTCCCCATTATGAAAGTACATCTCTCTTACTTTTTCAATTTTATATATTATTTTCCCCTTTGTCCTAAAGTCCTATCCCCTTCCATTAATGTTCATCTTATATTTCTTTTCCTTTTTTCTCCCTTAAAGTATTTACCCATTTCCTTTTCATATTTACCCATTGTCCTCCTTATTTAAAAATATCCCTTTTCCCTTTCATTAATCTTTTTCCCCTCTCTCCATTTATTCCATATTCCCTAATTCCAAACCCTAATTTGCTCGACATATAGAGCATTAGGAGGGAAAAAATATTTTGGTAGGGTTAAGACAAACCAACCAAGCATAATAAATGAAATGTGGAAAAAAGAGAATCCTAAAGCAAAGGTCAGGAAAATATTCACAGACATGCACAGTGGCAAAAGGTAAGAGGGTCATTCCTTCACTCATCAACGGAAAGAGAAACAAATTCACTCAGAATGATGTTAGATAGGGAAAAATGACCGCAACCATATCTAACACGAGTGACATCCAAAGAAAACATAGACATACGCACAGTTGAAACGCCACATCACAATGAGAGACAGTGGCAACACAACTCATTGGATGCCTAGTAAGAAATAGGGTGCCATTATCACTCAAACACTAGATCGAATGCCACAGGTGGTAGGCCCATACTCCTTCCCGAGGGAAATCAATACACATAAAACATGAGACTTCCACGTAAATTGGCCAGAGGTTCAGTGTATATTAGAAGAAGAGAAGGCCAACACACCATGAACCAATGGTTGGCACGTTTACAACTCGAAAAGATGAGCAAAAAATTGCCACCAGTATGGAATCTACACAAAGATGGTCGTTGCACAATTTGGATAGGAGTGATTGATTGAATGATTAGCACAAATGCCCAAGGAGAAATAAACACTTGGTAGAAAAAATCCAAAGAGGGAACATCCTAGGCACGTCGAGGGTACGTTGGAGGCCAACATAAAGAGAAAACACATGCAAGAGCAGACCATGACAACACCACTCATGCAAACACTCATTCAAGCATATAAAATTTGTACACAAAACAACAACAACAACAACAACAACTAGAAGTTCGAATCAAGATAATAACAAATAATTCATGGAGCACATGAAGCATCTATCCTACTGTGCCTTTCTATGCGTGTGTTCACTGCAGACTAATCCCCAACATATGCAATTGTACATTGAAAGGATATTTGCAGCTGATTTGCAATGAGATTTTGGAAAACTGAAGGTTGTGGATGAAGCTTTTATTATCACAAAATACGGGTGAAATATCCCATAGTTGCACACACTATCTCAATGAGGAACTATTTCAAGGTCGAATTGATAGCTCCAATGAAAATGGAGGAACTGGAACATAATTATTGTTGTAAACAATGATTAGGAACCTTCGCCACATTGATACATAGGCTCATTAGTCTAGGATCACAAACATAAAGTAGGAATCCATCTCGTAGCCTTGACTGGAATAGTAACATTCTTTTTCATAGAGACATATGCAATTGTAGATGCAGAGTTTCACCATGCCTTCCCCATCAAAGAGCTGTGATGATGCCATTCTAGTGAAATATAGTTTCTGGAAATAGAAGAAGATACATGGAACGAGCGAGTGGGAAATACAAAGTGAACCAATGCAGTGCAAAACCAAAAGTAGGCGTGCAAGGATTGCTGGAAGTTGTCAGGGTCCCAAGAAGCACAAGTATGTGTGGGAAAATATCAGGTCACCATGAGTGGGATCCTTTAGTTATTGTTTTAGTCACCCTTTTCATTTGAAATGTATTTAATGTCTAGGGAAATATTTTTTATAATCTTTGTTGCATTCACCACAACTTGTTTTTATTGACAAAGGAACTTTTAACCGTCATTTTTGACAAGCATATAATAGACTCGATACAACAAATAACATATGCGACCTTTGAATTATCTTGAAGAGGTTGAGTATGACTCATAAGAGCCTTGAAATATCCAGGTTATTCCCATGTAAAATGTTTTTAAACCAACATTGTTACAAAGGAGTATTTTTTCTTATAAAATAGTTTCGGCCTTCTTTGATCTTTTATTTTGCATGGCTAAATATCATTCATCTCTTAAGAAGAAGGTGGACATTAGTTACTATGGTCCATCTTCCTCTTCTTAGACACACATGGAAAACTAAATTCCACTATGACCTAATTATAACCAGAAAACCCATCTAGTAAGGAAAACATTTTGAACCGGAGATGAGTTGTAAAACCTGTACCATAGATGGAATTGGGTAAATGTCCTTGTCATAGGATTTGTTTAAGTTTTGAAATATACACATAGTCTAATCCCCCCCAACTTATTTCTTATCGAGACTAAATTAGCAACCCAATTGGAATGATGAACTTTGAATATGATATTTGCATCTAATAATTTCTTCAATTCCTTCTAGACCAAAGGATCGGAAGTTGGGTGTACATTGTTGAGATTTTGCTGAAAAGGTTTTACATTCACTTTTAATGAAATTACATGTTGAATAATCTTTGTGTCGTATGTCTTTAAATCATCATACGTCCAACAAAAACATCTTTATTTCATTTGAAAAAACGAATAAATCTTTGATTTTATTCCTATGAACAACATGTTCCCAAATTTATGTTTTTGGGATCCTCTTTAGTGCCTAGGTTAAGCAATTCAAATTGCACAGAGGAACTATTTGTCTCTATATTGAATTTTTTTTAAATATGGTATGGAGATCAAACAAATTATGTAAGATAATAACCCCTCTTGGAGTAGGATTGCCATTATGTTTTTGGATGCTTTCCACATATTATCGAGGAACTTTTCATGTTCTTTGTCATCAGTTGCTACATCCTTGAGCACGTATTCATTAGTGAGGAAATTAATGATCCGCTCATCATCATTGAATACCCTCCAGTTCGTTATATTTTTTGGGACATAGGGTTTTAAAATAAATTCAATAGAAAAAACATCACTTAAAGGCATGAAACAAGAAGCACTAGTAGCAAAAGTATCAACTACAACGTTCATAGAGAAAAGGGTAGAGTCAATATTAAAATCATCAAAGTTTGAAATTAGATTCCATACCTCAATTTGGTACCCTTCTAAGTGTGGAGATAGACATTGTGTACTATTTATCACCTATCTAATAATAATATCCGAATCACCAAAAAAACTTCAAAATATTTTACTTTTAAACTGATATCCTTTTTAAGGCCTTAGACCATGGCCTCATACTCAGTTGTGTTGTTCCGTGCATTGACATTCTAATCTACATGAAAGGAGAGTCTTTCATTTGTACGGATCTATGAATATGTAACCTACTCCCGCTCCTTGATATGTCTTGGAACCATCAAAATACAAGGCCCAGAAGTTAGTGTTTACACTACTGTTAGAAGAAAAAGAACTATTTACTACTATATAGTGCATTTGTCCTCATCAATCCACATAAAATGAAGGAGTTTAGACTATATTTTTGTTCCTACAGGCGACTCTTTAGCCTCATAAAAACTACAATCTGTCTCTAAAAAGTAGTTCTTGAGAACTGAATGTTCAAATTTAATCGGTCCATTTTGTCCTTCTAGTATTGTCACCGTATGTCTCATGTGTTTTTCTATGTCCACTCAAATTTGATTCTCTTACCTTTGTATGGTACCCACAAGTGTGACCGATCGATGTGTAGTGTCCCTTTTTAATATATTTGAGAAAATTGGAAAAATTGCACTTTTTGGCCAATTCGACCCTTAGACTAGTAATGACTCAAATGATTCCAAATGGATCCAAATGCTTACGAATTGGGTCTGAATGTGTTTGGAAGGTATTAAGACATAAAAATGAGGCTGATGGATTCTTGGACACTCTCAAAATACTTCTACAACATTCATTTACAATCAGGAAAAAATAGGGAAATTTACTAGTCAATTCGAGGTTCAAAACCCCCAAGGGTAGGGGACAAAAATGGCTTTCCAAATGCAGTACAAACCTCCAAAATTTCAAAAAAGAGACATGGACTTGTTAAAGGAATTCAATGGGCTCCCAAATGCATCATTAATTAGTTCCTAAAGGTTGGTGCAACTCCCATAAATCATAGGTTTGTGGACATGTCTTCACCTAGGGGGAAATGATAGGAAACTTCACCATTTGCTATGAAATTGAGATTTATGTTCCAAAGGATTATGTAATGTATATGAAACTTCTTCGGGACATTAATGAAACTCCATACATCATAAAATTCACAGAATGAACTGATACAAGTCGAAATAAAGCAACTTCCAGGTTTCATAACAAGATATGAGGAATATGGCACCATTTATACATTGTTTGGTATTTTGACATAGTCTCACTTGGGATTTCAACCTGAGGACCTTCTGAGCAGAAAATACAGAGTAAATACATTATATTACAAATAATGGGGCCACAATATCTCCCCCAAAGAGATCAATATCTCACCAAGTGCGCCCTTCCTCCAAGAGCCAAAATATGAAGAGAAAAGTGGGAAATGTGTGGAAACAAGTTGAAGAAGAGAATGTCATGAGCTGCCCTGTAGCTTCAAACTGCAATAAATGACTCCATTGTAGCTCCAAATGAAATGTTTGAATGACCTCTCCAATTTCCAATTAGGATGGGAATCTTGCAACCTCGAAATTGGTACTAAGGCAAGTAGAGTAAACACTCCACAAGCATGGACAAGCTATGCTCTCCAATATGAAAAATGAGAAATGATCAAAAGATACTCTCCTTCTTTGTTCTTTACTTTTATAAACTTCCAAATACCTCCTTATCTCGAATTCCATCCATGAGCTTCATGCCAACTCGAATTGGGAAGAGATTTCAATGTGTGCCACTTGTCCCTCCATTCCTAGCCTCCTCCTTCACTCAATTCGAATGGATGACTCTTTGGTTTCCATAAATCCCTTGTGCGCCCTCTTGGAGGCTATTTTTAGCCCTCACATGTCATATATGTTAGATGTCATCAATCAGGTCTGATTTTTCTCATAAGTGTCATAACATCTTCATCATTGTTGTCATAGAAGCTAGGGAATCTAGCCCAAGTGTCCCAATAGCTCCAAAATGCTTCTTCCTCTTCCATGGGAGTTACTCTTCCTCTCAATTTCGACCTCATTGAGTCATGCCAAGTATTATGCCCTTCCAACTCCCCCAAGAACATTGGAATCCACCTTGGATTCGAATGGGTGAGAGTGGAATGCCATGTGGCATGGGGAATCTAGCTTGAGTGGGCCCCACACATCCAATGTGATCTCATGACCAAGTGCCACCTTATTTTACTATATTAAATATTTATTTATTCCCCATTTAATATATTTGGTCAAGCTAATGTCCATTTGGGGTTTTATAGTCTCCTTATTCCAAATCTAATGTTTCCACCCCAACCTAGGAAACTAGTAGATTGGTGGAATTTTCTCTTTTGAGATTTATTTGAATGGGGACATTACACGATGGTGAAATACCCTTGTAGTTTTTGTGACCAATCCCTATTCAGAAGTAATCCATATGTTTTTGGAATATACACAACAATGATATCAATAGTTTGGTAAAACCTAGGATTTGAATACAATATGATCATTACATCTTTAAGTTCACATATTACTTTGACACCTTATTGGTTTAATTGGATAATTCAAGAAGTAAATTTAGTTGGTACGTCATTGAGCTTCTAGTAAACAAAATAGGACATTATGTTGGATGAGGTTCCAGATTCCAATAAACAATTGTGTATGTTGTAATTTCAAATTTCAAATTTCAAGAGGAATAGAGGAGTTTGAGACTTGGATTGAATCTCTATGTTGGTTGCATTCTTTGCGACACTCTGTTTTTCTTGGGGAGAATTTGATTTTTCCTCATTGGTTGTTATTTTGTGTTGTTAATAAGAGAGTTTCTTAGAAGCATTAAGTAACAGATCCCTTTCTTGCAGAATGTTACATAATTTGAATAGGGAGACATTTTCCTTAGTCCTCTTCATGTCCTCAACCACGTTGTATTCCATGTTTTGTGGGATATTTTTTATTTCTATGGTCTTATGTGGTTGAGAAGAGCTTGAGGAAGCTTTATCAATGTTAGAATATTGATAATATGCATAAAAATCCAATAATATGTTTGCTAACATGCAAATCAAGAATCTACAAGTCTATCTTTCTATCTATAAAAGCAACAAATAATCATGTAAGAAACAAGAGACAAGAGAATAGAACGATACACCATATATACGTGATAAAACGCCAAATGGGGAAACATACACATTACACATGAAGGTATTGTCTTCTTCTTCTTAAAAAATCTCTAATCTTACAATACATCGCATCCTCACATATGCATCACATCACACTTCATCTTCACATCATGTCATAATGATGTTTCATCAACATACCCTCAAAGGGTCTCCTTCACCTCTATTATATAGCTAGATGTATGGAATATTTACATCCCATAACGCATGTGGGATAAGTAACTTTCCACCTCTCTTATATAAAGAATGGTTATAAGAGAATTTAATACATGATGCATGTGGGGTAACTCTATTTTATAATATTAGAATTATTTATGCCTTTTTTAACATTTCACCAACAATATCACACAAGTCATCATTACATATTCCAACACTCCCCCTTAATGATGACTGGGAGAAATAATACAAATGGAGGAAGATGGCATTGCATTGGAACCCCCATTGATTTATTTAACCATAATTGGATGATGGATTGTGCCTTGAATGCTCAATCCATCATGCTCCCCCGTCATTGATGAGAAATAATTTCACATTGTGAAATCCCTTTAATGGATGCACAAATCACGATTTTTGAGACATCCATAGATAGTATGCTTATCCAAATATGGAATTAGCACCGGGATTTGATGGATGGTATGCAATGGAATGTGATGGATCATCATTTAATGCTAAAAAATAACATAATTGTTGAATCAAGTTGAGTTCAAGTAGAATATCATATTTATTTCCATTCCTTGTTTCAATCTATTCCTTGTGCATTCCCTCGCCTCCTTCATATATCGAGGTTGCTTGTTTTGTGACTTAAGGTTGGTCTATATGAGTAAGTTTGAGCACTTTATGCCATTTTTCGTTATGCATGCATGTGTCTATGAGTCATACATGTGTCCTCTAGGTGTTATCTATAATGGATTTGTGTTGTTTGGCATTGAGAGGTGGAGACATGCCATTGCAAAATGCTTCATCTCCCTCAAATCTCTTCATCTTTACAACTACCTTCTAGTAATTCCTTGCCAATGTGTCTATTGTTGCAAGGATAACCCCCTCTCTATCCTCTAATAACATTCTCTAATTGAACAATTTGTACCCAAGGTGTTATATGGGCCATCCTCTTCAGTTGAGATTTTAATGTTTTACTACCATTTCATCCACACATTTTGATGTAGTGGTTCATAAAGTTCCTTTCCCTTCTTCTATGATCCCTCTAAAAGTCCAAAACAAGAACCCTTTTATGCCATCTTTCATTGACCTGTGATCTACATTATGCCCCTTCTCATCAACTCAATGAAGCCTTTACTTTTATGCCCACCATGCATTATACCTCTATCAGAATCACTTTGAACCATCGATACTTGCTCTTAAGCCCATACTTTGTCTTATATTGTTCCAATGCCTTTGTGCTTATCTGGTGAGATTCAAGGAGATTTTATCCTTGATGGATCATCCACTTTAGCATCCTATAAATATGTTGAATCCTCCTTGTTTTCTCAAATATTGTTATATTTTAAGCCTTCTTGCTTTGAAACTATTCATGTACCCTTTGTGAGTTCACCATTCTTGGAGATATCTCTCGACAGTCCTTTCACACTTATAATTTGTCTTGGAGTCCAAAACATCCTCAATATGTACGTTCATGTCATCCTTGGTATTCTCAAACTCAGTATCAAAATACCTTCATGATCTTGCATTATAGTCCCTAAGTTATTTAAGAAGCATGTCCTCATGCTTAAGTGGCATACCCTCATCTCAATTACCACTATGATTCCTCATCTTTAGTGTGCTAATCTATTCTTGGACCAATGCTCTTCGATGATCATCGCTTCTACCTATCTTTCTATTTTCCATGGTAGTCTTCATAGCATCTTCTTTATAATAAAGTTGTCAATCACTCTTGCAACATCTACCCAAGACACCATTATTGGAGTCGTCTACACTTCTTTCTTTCTTTATAGAGTCTTCACTCACTCAATTTAATTCACCATTGTTTTCTTGTAGTCTTCACTCTTCTACAATATTTGTCATCTTGTTCATAATTCTCCCACCTTTCTCATATTTATTCTCTTTACAACATTCTCCTCTTTCAACATCTCGTTCTACAAGGTCTTATCTTCATTGTCCCATAGTTGTTACCATTTATGATACCACTTATGTGAGAGATCATGGCAAACCCAAAACTCATATCGACTCAATTGATGATGAACAAACTCGCATATCAACATAGCCTCCCTGCAACACACCTTCAAAACCTTCAAGGCATCAATATTTCTCTTTGGAGTACTACCCAAAGGTATTTAAAACAAATTTTCAAACATAGGGTTCAATGATGATTACTCTTTAAAAAATATAACTAGCATTCAAAAGTTAATTCAATAGCAAAATTACCCATACACGTAATAAATCATCTCTTCACTTTCATTTAATGCTCAAGGAATTCATAAGTGGACTTACAAACACATGCAAATTCACAAGAATATGGAGATCATCTTCCCCTGTTTCATTAATACATGGATACAATTACAAATTACATACATTGGGCACTCATTCCTTAAAATCAACCACTTAAATTTTATTTAGTAGACTATCTTCTAATATTCTAATCTAGTTGTGGGTTCCATCTACCACTACCACAACTCATTGATGCCAGGGAAAATTCCATGGTAGCTTACAAAGGCTCTACGGTCATTCTCCGGTTTCGAGCTTGTTGACCTCTATATATTTGTGCCTTCTATTAATTAACTTTGCTTATATGTAACAATTTCTCATGTCTATTTGCTTCCCTAACTCTTTTCTCTTCTTTTTTTGCTACTTAAAACGATCCACCTTCTCTCCATGAATCTTCATATTTGTCACTATCTTGGTGGTCATTCTTATTCCATGTGTCTATTGTTTCAATGCTCGCCCTCTCTTCGTCCTTCAATAACATTTTCCAATGAAAATTTATGCAAAAATATGTTTCTAATGAACATATTTTTGCAGAAATTATACAAGCATGTGTTACAGATAAAAAGTCCAATCTTCAGATTCTATCTTCTCTCCTTAAACAACAATTCTCCCTTGCTCTTTTGCTAGTCAATTTGACTAGCTCTTACCATTTTGGCCACAACTTCTCTCCAGAAACTTAAAATCATATTTGTAAGTTGTTGTAGGTCCTTGAGGTGGGTTAGGGTCCATATCAGTCGTCCATTTAGTAAATTTGTATCTCTCAGTATGATTTGGGGATGCTTGAAAACTGCTTCGCTGGCTGGCCTACTAAATTGGACTAGTTTCACTAGTTGAGCCATATCTTGAGATCGGGAGCTCCAAATATGGTTCTATAAAGTGTTGTAGGTAGGTGGGACACCATAGAGCCCATCCTCGAAATTTATTTCAGAATTCGTGAGCCCTAGGTACAGTTTGGGTCACCTCCAAAGTAGTCCAACTGAACATTCCTAGTGTGGAAAATCATCTCCTAATCATTTCTAAGAACTAAAGCTTGCCAGATTTATGTTCCTAATCCTTTCTATAGTAGTGTAGGGTTTTGACCAAATTCAATATGCATCCAGAGTGCACTGGAAGCTATTAGGTTTCCACAGAACTCTCGGGGATGTACAACCATGTGGTCCTTATGACCATCCCGAGCGTGATGCATCCAGAGAATGTGCCTCTATCGATGTAGAGTCATTTCCCATGTCTAATACACCTTGCTATCCTATCACATGTATGCAATAAACCTCAGATTACAGTTTGGTAAGTTTGGGAGTGTTTAGGGTCAGTAAGTCAAGTATAGTCAGAGCTTCATTGAAGAAGGGTTAGTGTGCCAAATTTCCTAGTTTGGTACATTACACGTGCAAAGAAAATAAAAACAGAGAGTTAAAAAAAAACTATTCTCCATCTTTCTCTCATTACTTATGTCATCTAGATTCAAGAAAATATATTCCATGACTACAAATCTAATTTTTCAATTATAAATAAACTCCATGGAGATAAAATAAAACACTTTGGTAATGACATTTTGTCATGAATGGTTATAATGGACATTACTAATCTATACTGCAAATTCTATGGTATTTTGGGTTTTTTTCTTCAATGAAACTTTGTGTTGATTAATTATATATTATGCACAAGCTCTTTTTCTAAGGTCACACTATTTCAAAATATTTGCAATTTTAGTAATCTTCATAACTTGCTAACATATGAAATGCAAAAGAAATAGAAAGTTGGTATATTAATCATTATTATCTTCAACAGAATTATACTAAGATATACTCAATTTCCATTGAGAGCAATGATAGATATTTCTGATTTTATAAAAAATATTTGTATTCAAAATCTATAAAATAGAAAGATAAATAATATTATTGAAAAATATAAATTTTAAATTATTATAATAAATTGTAAAAATGATTAAAATTAATTTATTATAATTTTTAAATATAATTTTGTTAGTATTTAATTATTAAATAAAAATTTCATATAAAAGAAATGGAAGTAAATAATTTAATTAGGTTAAAGACTTAATTTTAAAATTTCTCTCAAGTAAAACATAAATTTACAATCAACACTTTAATGCTATGTATTTAAATACAAATATTAATTTTTTTTATAAATAAATTGATTATAATTAATATTACTAAAAAATACTTAATTGGTTTACCAAAATTTTTTATACACAGTAAAAACAAGTAAAATATTTATTTTGTTAATTAATACAATATAAAAAAACTACAATAAAAATATTATTTAGAAAATAATTTTTTTAAATATTTTTAAAAAATGTAAAATTATAATTTTTATTTTGAAATTATGTAAATTATCAAATAAAATAACTAACATAATTGTTTTTATGTGATATATTTATAATTTATGTTTTTAAGCTGATTATTAGTTAAAATTAATATGTTTTATCTTAAAATGTATAATTGTTAAAAAATAGGCACATATTTGCAAACAAAATAAAGTCTCTGACAATTCTGTTATATAAAATCTGGACAATTTTGACAAAATCTCTGACAATTTTGTTAGTAAGGGACCAAGAAAATCACAACATTTATGTTAAGTTCAATTTGAATTTTATCCAACTCGAATAGTCACAGGGCTCACATTTTGTTGTTTCTTGGAATTTTATCCAACAGCTGTGCAAGATAGATATTATTGAGATACCTCTAGAGTATTGAGTTTGATTATTGTCTGGTTGAATGCGTGCAGCGTGGGTGCATATCAGATCCGGGAGCTCTGCTTTAGTTACAGCAACTGTGGCGATGGACAATGTGAACTTCACATGTGCTGGGACTATTCAAGCTACAAGTGGCTGCTGGTCTTTTCTCAAGGGCGGATTCGTTCTTGACTGGTCTCCCGCTCACTCTCATTTATACTTCGAGGTTATTTCTTATGCATTTTGGTCAAATTAATGCCTCTAATTTTGATTCCAATTCTTCGCCTAAAATTAAAACGACCGAGCCCATTGCGTTGCTAATTGCAGAGTAACAATACGGATTTCGAAATATTGGTTGATAGCGTATCCCTACAACCATTTACAAATGATGAATGGCGTTTGCAGCAAGAAGAAAGAACAGCGATGGTACTTTTCATTCTTTATATAACAATTCGTTTATGCTGGTATCTGGTTTTTGGGAATTTTAATTTTATTTCAGTTTAAAATGACCTACCTGAATCCGATTGGTCATGATCGGTGGCAATTAATTGATCTTAGTGATGGGATTGAAGTGGCTGAATGCAATTGGTCATTATCGGTGCCACTGCAAGAGTTTTAATTATGCAATTGAATCAAATTTGATTGGTGGTGGATTGAATTCAAATTTTATTTTTGATGTTGGATTGGATTGAATGACAGAAAAGGTAAAAGAAAGTCATTGTTCATGTGACGGATTTGCATGGCAATCGACTGGAAAATGCAGAGGTGATAGTGAAGCAGAAATCAAGGCAGTTTCCGTTTGGGTTTGCAATAGGCAAGACTATTCTGGGAAACAAGCCATATCAGGTCAAATATTCAATGCTCTGCTCTTCAATATTTTCATTGACTATAATCTTATGCTTAATCACAGAATTGTAGGGAGGAAATTGATAGTGGCACTGTGTTTAAGCAATTGAATACGCTGGATTGTCTACACAACCTACACACCCAAATGCAAAAGAAAATGAAATAGCTGGATCGTCTATACAACCTACGCACCCAAATGCAAAAGAAAACTAAAAAGGTAAATGAATCTAATGCTTCCCAATGAAATAGAAACAAATAGTTTGCACTGTTTCGGCATAGTTTGCATTGATTTACTGTGGCATAGTTTGCACCGTGGCATAGTTATGTTTTTTTTTAATATTTACTTAATTAATTTATAAAGGTTAAAGATTTATAATACAAAGATTTGTGAGAAATAAAAAATCACTTCTCATTAAATAAATCACTTGCACAATATTTGCATATACTTATTACTTATAATTTAAATAAATTTATCAAGTTTATAAAATTATTAATTCGGCAATATTATAAAAATATTGAATTAAGAATTATAAATATTATAAATTATAAATTAAGAATAATACATATTATAAATTATAAATTATAATTTTTTTACTTAATAAGTATCAACTCATCTTAATATTACATACGGCTAATATTGAATGGTAATTTTTATATTACATACTGGTAAATGTTATAGAGAAATTCTTCAATGTTCCATGAATTTGGAAGAATAATCGTATAAATAGATTTTTTTAAGGAGTAAAAATATTTTATTATTTTAATATGCTGATACAAGTTTTATGTTATGCCTGTTAGTGCTAAAGTTAGCTCTCGACTGCAAGAGGGCCAAGCTTAACACATCTTGATGCTCAGAGGCAAATATGGATTGATTGGTTGAATTAATTATGTAAAGGGATCAAGAGAATATGCAGACAAAGTATAGGATAGCTGAAGACATCGAGCTCTGTGATAAGCAAGGATGACCAGGGTTCAAAGAGAATTGTTGATATATGGAGCAAACAACTCATTCAAACATCAACATAAAGAAGCGTGTTCAGAAAAAAACATTCCAAAGATGGAATTTGAAATACTAAATCTCAGCACGGGCAATCACAATAAAAACATTATCGATCAGGAATCCATAACTAAGACCAGTTAAAACATAACTGCACAGTATATTCAGATTGAAAGACAGCTTTGAACTTGGCACAACTGATAAAAAAATCATGTGTAACAGGCCTCCAATCTGAAATTGCTAGATGTTACTTCGTTGTTTGTTGCTTGTTGACCTTAAAATCTGGAGATGATCATGAGTGCCACATAATCTGGAACTGCCTTTTGACTGCTTAACTGTCTGCCAGGTGCCCCTGCCATTTTTCATTTGATGTCAACTGATCCCTATCCTATTTGAAGTCAGGGATACTTTGCCTTCCAATGCTCTGACACATGTATAATACAAAGTGCGCAAACCTTTGAGCCATCTCTTGTATGGATCATTTGTACAAAAAGTGACCCAGATAGCTGCTGAATTATATCTGTTACATATGTCTTGTTTGCTATACAGATGCACTCCAGCAAAGCTATGCCACCTGATAATTTTAGGCCTGGAGATATGGAGATGACCTTTTGACCAATGCTAATGATCTGCCTAGAAAAATGGACCGGATCCTCTGCCTCCGGATATTTTGGCACTAAACCTTAACATCGGATCAAACATAACAACAACCATAAGCAGATAGAATAACAAAGGCCAAGCGATATCAATTGTAATGACAGTCATTAAGACAATGACTGTTGGCAATATGGCAGATAGATTTGTTGGCATTGATGTCAATATATGAATGGAGGATTGGTGACATTTGGTGAACTGATGATTATGGACAGACGTATCCCAGTAATGGTCATTGATGGCAAACAAGATAGATGAAAAAAAGTGAAAATGAAGACAAACATCCAAAACATGCTTCTTCTGCTGATGTATAGAATGATGGCTTCACAGCTGAAGCTGTAGAAGATAACAGACAAAGGTATGGAAAACTCAAGACCAGCTCTGTTGTAAACTTCACAATTCTTTTCCATCTTCCTCTGTTGGAAATGGGCATAAGTCCAAGGATAAAACAAAAATGAGAGTTTGCAGAAGAACTCGGTCCATAAGGCTGTTGTTGAGGAAGCCAAGGGAATTATGGACAGCTTAGGAAATTGAAAGCTGAGTTAAATGTGACAGAAGATCTCGCCTTCACCAGGAAAAGTGGGTGATTCTACTGTCTTAAAGGAAGAAATTGAGAGATCACATTCACCGGATCTTGAAGTCGTTCTTGGTACAGAGACTGAAAAAATGACTAGCCCTATATTCAGCAACTTCTTAGGAAGTTTTCTTCGAACGAGCAGAGGATGGAGAGCTGCAGTACTACTTGCTTCAACTTATGCAGGACCTCCGATTTGAGCATTATGAGAAATCATAGCTTGCTCCTTTTTCTTGTTCAGTGTTCTGTATATTGATTTGGCTAGCCTCCTTCGTTGGTATGTCACGGTGTAGATTCTTGATGCGCAAAGGTTCTTATCTATGTATGAAATTTTGGAAGACTATATTGTAAAGTACAAGCCTGAGGGGAGAAAGGCTGAGAATGGAGGTTAGATGTGGCAGAGTTTAGTGCGCGTCAGACAGAACTAATTGCTCAGTTGTGCACAAAATTGTAAGCGAGACTCAGACACCATCCGATCGAAAGATCAACGGTAGCGATTAAAATACTTCATTGGATTTATCCCACATTGGTTGTGTGGATAAGTCTCTATGTGTTGATATATGCCGGTCTTCGCTAGAATTTCAGATGCATAGTGCAAAGGATAGGCGGAGGTGCTGTCTATTTGGAACTCCACGAGAAGTTCACCAGCTCGGCTTCACCAGCTCGGCGTTCGGGACAACCAATCAGTCCCCCTTTCCTTTCGATACACGTGGCAACTCACTTGTTGACATGGTATCTTTTGGTACACGTGGCAACTCACTTGTTGACATGGATAATGACATGGCAACAGTGTGGCGCAGACGTAGTAGTTCGGATGTCTAAATAGACTGTGACATGGCAGTATGTGTCGCTCAGGGAGTTAAAATCTAAGGCAATGGTTCTGTGTGTAAAGGAACCAGGGACTAGAAGACTTAAATACACAAAGAGCCGAAGCTCCTAAGAGCTATTACAAATACCAATATATATATATATATACACTAAGTTTATAAAGTATCGAAAAAGTTTTTTTTTTATATAAGTTGAAATAGGATAAAAGTTTAATAAATAAAAGAAAAGGGCTAAATATAGTTATTACTAAATTTAGTTTAAACTTTATTTTTGTCCATTATATGAAAATACATGTTATTTCATGAAGATGTGTGTTTATGAACAAACACATTGTTCCATGAAGAGGTGTGAGGAAAATGTATAAGTATGAAGACATCATATGAAGAAAATATGTGTCGCTCAGGTAGTTAAAATCTAAGGCAATGGTTCTGTGTGTAAAGGAACTAGCGGCTAGAAGACTTAAATACACAAAGAGCTGAAGCTCCTAAGAGCTATTACAAATACCAATATATATATATATACACTAAGTTTATAAAGTATCGAAAAAGTTTTTTTTTATATAAGTTGAAATAGGATAAAAGTTTAATAAATAAAAGAAAAGGGCTAAATATAGTTATTACTAAATTTAGTTTAAACTTTATTTTTGTCCATTATATGAAAATACATGTTATTTCATGAAGATGTGTGTTTATGAACAAACACATTGTTCCATGAAGAGGTGTGAGGAAAATGTATAAGTATGAAGACATCATATGAAGAAAATACGTGTCGCTCAGGTAGTTAAAATCTAAGGCAATGGTTCTGTGTGTAAAGGAACCAGGGGCTAGAAGACTTAAATACACAAAGAGCTGAAGCTCCTAAGAGCTATTACAAATACCAATATATATATATATATATACACTAAGTTTATAAAGTATCGAAAAAGTTTTTTTTTATATAAGTTGAAATAGGATAAAAGTTTAATAAATAAAAGAAAAGGGCTAAATATAGTTATTACTAAATTTAGTTTAAACTTTATTTTTGTCCATTATATGAAAATACATGTTATTTCATGAAGATGTGTGTTTATGAACAAACACATTGTTCCATGAAGAGGTGTGAGGAAAATGTATAAGTATGAAGACATCATTTGAAGAAAATACACATTTTTAGAAAAAGACTGATATGAAGATCAAAAGCAAGAACAAAATGTGTGCAGCAGTCCAAGAAGTTTATTAAAGAAATTTATCTGAAGGGTGGAAGGGTGGTGCTAGGGCAGGTTGGTGTCTGCAAAAGGGAGTCGGTGCTTCCTTGTCAGTCGTAGCTAACTAAACAGGGGGTCGCAGCCTCCTACCAGTTGGTGCTGGTGAAGAAGGGTGTGGGTGCATCCCGATCAGTCGATGCTGATCTAAAACATCTTCTTCTATTGTATAATTGTAAAAACAAAGTTTTGCAAATAATAGAAAAGTATTGGTGGTTTACCTTATTGGGTTCCACGATAAATTATTGTGTTCAAATCTGTTCTTATGTATGCTAAAAGTAAAAATTGTGCATAAAACTGTGTCACTGATTCACCCCCCCTCTCAGTGACAGAACCTGATCCAACAATGACTACAAAACTTCCACAATGAATGCAGGAACAATTTCTACGCTTGTTATCGTCATCGGCTTGATCATCACTTTGTTTGACATAAAAGATACCACAAGATGAGACATAACAGTCTTTCGACTTCACAATGCGACCTGTATCTTGAACTTCCTCTGGTCCTTTTAATGATTTTCAGTTTAGCTCCAATTTCACATATGAAACACTTGTCCTATTGCTTGGCTACCTTTTTCCTTTATGGCTTTTGCGTTTTCTTTGGCAGGTAGTTGGAACCCTGGATGCTATGGAACATAATTATTGTTGTAAACAATGATTAGGAACCTTCGCCACATTGATACATAGGCTCATTAGTCTAGGATCACAAACATAAAGTAGGAATCCATCGCGTAGCCTTGATTGGAATAGTAACATTCTTTTTCATAGAGACATATGCAGTTGTAGATGCAAAGTTTCACCATGCCTTCCCCATCAAAGAGCTGTGATGATGCCATTCTAGTGAAATATAGTTTCTGGAAATAGAAGAAGATACATGGCACGAGCGAGTGGGAAATACAAAGTGAACCAATGCAGTGCGAAACCAAATGAGGTGTGCAAGGATTACTGGAGTTGTCAGGCTCCCAAGAAGCACAGGTATGTGCGAGAAAATATCAGGTCACCATGAGTGGGATCCTTTAGTTATTGTTTTAGTCACCCTTTTCACTTGAAATGTATTTAATGTCCAGGGAAATATTTTTTACAATTTGTGTTGCATTCACCACAACTTGTTTTTATTGACAAAGGAACTTTTAACCGTCATGTTTGACAAGCATATAATAGACTCGATACAACAAATAACATATGCGACCTTTGAATTATTTTGAAGAGGTTGAGTATGACTCATAAGAGCCTTGAAATATCCAGTTTCGATGCCGATTTAAAGAATGCTTCAACCAATGCCATAAATACTGAAATTTCTAAACTGCAGCTCCTCTTGTATTTTTTAAATGCTTTTGCAGGCATTCACTGTATGAGGCGAACCCAATTTCTCTATCAAACGTGAAATCCTTAATGAGCCCGTCCAAAGTATTGAATATGAAATATTCAATCTTCAAAAATAAGACTTTGTACACAATGCAATCGGTGACTGGGAATTGCACTAGAATATATCTAGGTTTAAGATTAAATAAATATAATTTAATATTTTTTTTAAGCCGACATTATTTGCATATTTCTTTCTTTTTAATAGGAATGTCATGCTACATAACATTACACAACATTATGCTTTACAACATCTCCCTCATACTGGGATGTAGAACACCTCGCTACTCTCGGTGCAAGGACCCCAATGGCCTATCCATCGAAATGTTTTCCCTACATATAATCATCATGACTTTATAGTAGAAGATGGTTGTTCATTTCATTATCACTAGAATATGGTGATTTTATTTGGATTTCATTACATTACATTACATTCCTTCTTAGTTTACAACTTCAAACATCTATATAACAAAAGGTTTCAACTTTGGTGCCGTCAATGATAAGTTGAAAAGAGGATCAATGTAGAAGAACTAGAGAGAACCACAACAATATACTTAAGATAGGAAGGCTTGACACAACCAAGAAGTCCCTCAAGTCTTTGTTGATGCTCATCATCAAATCATTTCGAAGTGTTGAAACATGATCCGAGAGGTGAAACTACTGAACTTTGTTGCAAGATCAGTTTGTATGTACCGTTGTTTCTAGGGTGATGTGCTCATCATGTCCATATTTCATTTCCTCATTTTCACGTTCATATGATCCCTATGACAGACTTACCAAGTTGTGTTTTATGCATCGTTGTGTCATTAGTCAAGTTGAGTTTTGGGAGATTTGTCATCTTTTCTTCTGGGCATCGTCATGTCATGGAGCTGGTTTATGACATCCGTCTTGTCACATTGATCGTAATCATATTTCATTTGGCAAAAACTGTGAAATACCCTTGTAGTTTTTGTGACCAATCCCTATTCAAAAGTAATTCATATGCTTTTGGAATATCCACAACAATGATATCAATACTTTGGTAAAACCTAGGATTTGAATACAATATGATCATTACGTGTTTAAGTTCACATATTACTTTGAAATCTGATTGGTTTAATTGGATAATTCAAGAAATACATTTAGTTGGTACATCATTGAGGTTCTAGTAAACAAAATAGGACATTATGTTGGATGAGGCTGCAAAGTCCACTAAACAATTGTGTATGTTGTAATTGAAAATTTCAAATGTCAAGAGGAATATAGGAGTTTGAGACTTGGATTGAATCTCTATGTTGGTTGCATTCATTGCGACACTCAGTTTTTCTTGGGGAGAATATGATTTTTCCCCATTGGTCGTTATTTTTTGTTGTTGATAAGAGCGTTTCTTAGAAGCATTAAGTAACGGATCCCTTTGTTGCAAAATGTTACATAATTTGAATAGGGAGACATTTTCCTTAGTCCTTTTCATGTCCTCAACCATGTTGTATTTCGTGTTTTGTCGGATAGTTTTGATTTCTACGGTCTTTGGTGTTTGAGAAGAGCTTGAGGAAGCTTTATCATTGTTAGAATATTGAGAATATGCATAAACATCCAACAATATGTTTTCTAACATGCAAATCGATAATCTACAAAGGAAAAAGGTAGCTAAAGGATCCATATGATATGTGTTGATATGTGAGGCAAGAACTTGGATGCTAGTGGATTTTTTGGCAATGAAAATATGGATCCTTCTTTACCTGCATTCTACTAGAATCTGAGAATATTGATGGGCAAATTTCAGTACTAATAATGCCATTGTAATATAGTTTGAATTTAATTCAAACGTCAACTTTTTAATTTGGTTCAGTTTTCTGTGAGATTATGAATTTCATTGATTTCATTTGAGTTTACATATTAAGATTTACATTTTTTAGGATTTTATTATATTATATGATCTATGCCGAATCTTCTGATCAAAATATGTTGATTTTGATCATTCAGATTTACATCTTCTTATCAAAATATGTTGATTTTGATGATTCAGATTTATATGGATGAGGAGGTAGGTCCTGGTCACACTTTGGTTGGGTATGGCAGAGTTGGGCATCTCTCTCTGATTAAGGCAGGTTAGGTTTATATTTTGCAGATATATTTGTTTATGATATGTATTTATTTATGATATTTAATTGAGATTTCAGAATTTTCAAGAGATTCATATACATTTAGATTTTTAATCAAAATATGCTCATTAGATTTATATTAATAATAGGTAGATTTAGATTTTAAGTAGATTTAGATTTTTAATGAAAATCATCCCATCACATTTAAATGAAAGATTTTCATCATATTTTGATTAAGTAGGCTTAATCAAAATGTTATATATTATCTCATTTCAAAATTTGAATTAACTTCATGTCAGAGAAAAGCAATGAAGTAGTGTCAGAGAGATCTTACATCGATTTACACCTGACACAGTGACACGTAATACAATCAGCATCCTTCATTGGAATTTTTCGTAACAGAATTGTCAGTTTCTAACAAATAAATTTGCAGTGTCAGAATTCAATTTGTAGTGTCAGAGAGATAATTGGTAGTGCTTATCAAACCGGGAGATATTATGAATCAATTTTCCTTCCATGAATCAATTTGCAATGTTATGCAGTGCTTATCAAACGTGGGAAGTGGCTTTGGGATCTCACGTATTGCAATTGTCCCACCTTCGAGGATTCAATTTGAAGCAGTGTCAGAGAGATGATTTGGGGTGCTTATCAAACTCGGTAAGTGGCTTTGGGATCCATTGCAACGGCCCATTGATTTGAAAACAATCTCACTCTTCCTACATGTACCAGGAATTTGGATCCGATTTTTGTATGACCTTCACTTTTTGGATTAACAAGTACCAGGAATTTGGATGATTGCAGGGATATCAATACGAAACAAGAGAGAATGGGTATAACAACAGCTAATGGAGCACATCATTCCCTCTCAGATCGACCTTCGATTGATATCAATATTTCATTCCCTCTCAGATCGACCTTCGATTGATATCAATATTTCATTCCCTCTCAGATCGACCTTCGATTGATATCAATATTTCATTCCCTACAGGTTAGTTGTGATTCTCTACTTTATCAAGGTGCACAGAATTTAATCACAGCAAAGCACATTCTAAAACAATCTCACTCTTCCTACATGTACCAGGAATTTGGATCCGATTTTTGTATGACCTTCACTTTTTGGATTAACAAGTAACAGGAATTTGAATGATTGCAAGGATATCAATATGAAATATGAAACAAGAGAGAATGGGTAGAACAACAGCTCATGGAGCATAGCATTCCCTCTCAGATCAGCCTTCGATTTGTGGAAGCATTTGGATGGGAAGAAGAGGCACAAGCCGCTAGGTTTTTTTCGAGCCCCAAATCGTTCAATTCTGTTCACTATTATGAAGAAGGGAGTCACGGGAGAAAAGAGGTATTTAAAAAAAACAAAGGTATTTTTTATTATTATTGAATTCGTCTTTCAGTAACTATGACAAATTCTTTTCCCGAAAATTATCTGAACGAAGCTTCTAAGCTTGACAGGGACAATTACCTTGACTGGAAATTCAATATCTTAACTATGATCGAAGCACTGAATGTCTGGACTATAGTGAAAGGAGATGAAACCAAGCCCACAGGTGCTACTCTCGCAGACTGGGAGAAATGAGAAACGAAGGAAAAAGTATTGTTGCGGCTGTCTGTCAAAGACAACATAATCCTGCACATCAGAGATTGTAAAAATTCCAAGGAGACATGGGACATCATGAAAGGTTTGTATGAAACTACAAACTCCAATAGAATTTTGTTTCTGAAGACTAATTTATTGTCCATAAAAATGGATGCAAATGAGAATATCACCAGCTATGTTTCCCGGATTAAGGATTTATGTGATCAATTAAGTGCAATTGGTGATACTGTTTCAAATACTGACATGGTAACTATTACATTAAAGGGTTTAATTAGAGATTATCATGTCTTTATTTCAAGTCTAGGAGGTAGAGCAACGCCACCTACATTTAATCGGTTAACATGTATTCTTCTGCAAGAAGAAGAAAGGATGAAAGTGTTTGAGATGGACTCTCAATCTTCAGAAGTGGCGTTAATAGCAAAAGGGAAACAACCCTACAGGGGCAAGACATGGGACAGAAACAGGACAAGCAAGTTTCAGCCAAAAAACAGAGGCATGACTCACTCAAAATCTGATTCACATGATAAGAAAAATGATGGTTGTTTTTTACTGTGGGAAACTTGGTCACCATGCTAAAGACTGTTATAAAAGGAAAGCTAATGAAGCCAAACAGAAGTTTAGAAAACATAATTAAAATGAAGGTTAGACAACTGACACATCCACCAATGAAGGTTTTAAGGATTTAAAGTTGTTTATTTCCGAAGCTGCATTGTCTACAGAAACTGATGATGAAAATGCATGGTTCATAGATTCAGGTGCCTTGGCCCATATGTCTTGTGTCAAAGAGTGGTTTGATGAATATCATGAGAGAACATATGAGACACACATATATTTAGGAGATAATAGATCTCATAAGATTCAGGGTTATGGAGTGATAAGTGTGAGATTACCTAATGGCCAAAAGAAACAGATTCATGATGTGTTGTATGTTCCAGGCATAAAAAAGAATTTTATTTCTGTTTCCACAATAACTCACCAAAATCTGAATGTAGAATTTATGCAGTCTCACTGTCTTGTGAAGGATATTCAGAATCATTATAATGTCCTAGCCACAGGGACAAGAATTGGAGGACTATATAAGCTTGATGTCACAAAGCCCACTCATCAAGCATTGACATCTACTACAATGAAAACTGAAGAGATATGGCATCACAGGTATGGGCATCTTAATCAAAATAACTTAGTGCTACTTCAGAAGAAATTGATGGTTGAAGGGCTTCCTGTTTTGAAACATGAGCATATAGAATGTGAAGCTTGTGCACTAGGTAAGCAACATAGGGAAGAATTTGCTGTACACAAAGAGAAGAAACAGAGGGAATTACTTGAATTAATACATATTGATGTCTGTGGTCCCATGCAAACCTTATCACTTGGTGGTACGAGGTACTTTCTCATATTTGTTGATGACAAATCTAGATTTACTTGGGTTTATTTTATAAGGAAAAAGAGTGATGTGTTTGAATATTTTAAAGAATTCAAAACTACGGTGGAAAAGCAGACAGGTAAATGCATCAAGATACTCAAATATGATCAAGGTGGAGAATACACCTCAGGATCTTTTGAAAGCTACTGCAAGAACAATGGGATCATTCAGCAATTCTCAGTGCCTTCTACACTATAGCAAAACAGTGTAGCTGAAAGGAAGAACATGACATTAGTGGAATGTGCTCGCAGCATGTTAAAAGGTAAAAATATCTCTAATGGTTTTTGGGCAGAAGCCATTAACACTGTTTTTTACTTAAAGAATAGAAGTCCAACTAAGATTCTAGATTCAAAAATGCCTTTTGAAGTTTTTTATGGCTATAAACCTGAAGTCGTTCATTTAAAAGTATTTGGTTCAAAGGCATTTGCTCATATTCCCAAAGATGAGAGAAGAAAACTGGATTCAAAATCTGTTAAGTGTACTTTTCTTGGTTATTATGATGATCATAAGGCATACAAACTGTTTGATCTTAATTCACATAAGCTCATAGCAAGCAGAGATGTGATTTTTCATGAGACTACAGATGAAGAAGTAAGTAAGTATTATGTCTGGCATACTCCTTATGACAATGATGTTCATGTGAAAATTGATATAGATAAAGAACAGGAACAGGAAAAGGAACAGGTACAACAACAAGGTGAAAGCAGCGTAGAGACTCCAACAACTCCTACGCCTCAGAAAAGAAGAGATGAAAGTGCAAAAAGTGGTGGACCACTGAGGAAGTCTACAAGAACAATTCAGATACCCTCCAGGTATAAAGACTATGCTTTGATGACACAAGTAATGAATGTTGTAGAACCTACTTCTTATGAACAAGCCAAAAATCATAAGGACTGGAATAATGCAATGAATGAAGAATATGAATCAATAATGAAGAATGAAACTTGGGAATTAACTGAGCTGCCTGAAAACAAAGTTCCCATAGGATGTAAATGGCTGTATAAAACCAAATTTAATGCAGATGGAAGTGTTGACAAATATAAGGCCAGATTAGTTGCAAAAGGGTATTCACAAAAGGAAGGAATTGATTATGAAGACACTTTTGCACCTGTAGCTAAGTTAAATACAATTAGAGTCATGATTGCATTACCTACAAAATACAATTGGAAAGTTCATCAGTTAGATGTTAAATCTGCATTTCTGAATGGTGATTTAAAAGAAGAAGTTTATTTGGTTCAGCCTGAAGGATTTATAAAGAAAGGGGAAGAAGATCTTGTTTGTAAACTCAAGAAAGCTTTATATGGTTTGAAACAAGCACCTAGATCTTGGTATATCAAGATTGATTCATTCTTTACCCAGAAAGGTTTTGTGAATAGCAAAAATGATCCTAATCTGTATGTTAAAAAAGGATGAAAATGGAAAAGTTGCTTTGATATCCTTATATGTTGATGATTTAATTACCACTGGTAGTGCCTCTCATTTGATTGAAGACATTAAGATTCAATTAGTACAGATATTTGAAATGAAGGATCTTGGTGAAATACATTATTGTTTAGGTTTGGAGACATGGAGAGAAGGCAATAAAACAATTGTCACTCAAAGAAAATATTCAAGGGAGATTCTAGAAAGATTCAATATGAGTGATAACAAGGCAGTATCAACACATTTAGAATAGAATATTAAGTTATCTAGTCTTGATGAAACTAAAGAGGCAAATGGTGTTCTGTATCGCCAGTTGGTGGGAAGTCTAAACTATCTTACCACTACCAGACCAGACTTAGCATATTCTGTCAGCATTCTGAGTCAATTCATGGCTAAACCATTGGAAAGCCACTATATAGCCGCAAAGAAAGTCCTTCGATATCTGAAAGGAACTGTTAATTTTGGTATTATGTATACTAATAATTGTGATGTTGAGTTGACAGGTTACTCTGATTCAGATTGGGCTGGAAATCCTGATGACAGGAAATCAACCTCAGGATATGCTTTCAACATAGGTATAGGGGTCGTATCATGGAGCAGTAAGAAACAACCAATTGTTTCTTTATCATCAACATAAGCTGAATACAAAGCTCTAGTGAAGCTGTTTGGTTAAGGAGAATTCTTGAAGACATTGGCAATAAGCAAATGAAGCCAACTGTTCTCAAATGTGACAATCAAAGCTCTATTAAATTGGCATACAATCCAATTTATCATGCCAGAACCAAGCATATTGAAATTCAACATCATTTTGTAAGAGAAAATATACAAGAGAAGGAAATTGACTTGACCTACTGTAATACCACTGAGAATGTGGCTGACATCTTTACCAAGCCTCTTGGGAAGATGAGTTTTGAAGAATGTAGGAATCAGTTAGGTGTGGTAGAGAATCCATTTCTCCATTAAGGGGGAGTGTTGGAATAATAATGTAGAAATACTTAATTTAGTATATTGTTAGACAATTAGTAAACTATCACAACTATATATTTGTTAAAGACTATCACAGCTATATATTTGCAACCTCTATTCATAAAAAAATAACTCGTGTTTTGTTCTGCATTTGAATATTATGTTCTATTTGTTAAGTATCTCCATGATAATGATTATATTTCCTCTAAATGTTAAGCATTTCCATGATGATGGTTGGGTCTTCATATACTTATCCACCCTTGTATTTGACTTGGGATCATCTTATACCCACTCTTTCCTCTTTATAGATCTCTCTCTATTTACGTGAGAATGCCCACTTCTTTTGTACTTTATTATCCTTAATTGTCCCTTATGTAAACTTCAAACGATGGTGTAAAATATAATTTATTAAAATGTAATACGTTATGTTAAACTCAAAATGATGTGAAATCATGTGCATTGTTTTGCTATCATCTTAGCGGAAAACCTTCACAGTGATTAGTTTTTTAAGCTAGTTTTTTTAAACATAAACCAAGGCAATGCCAGTAGACATGTTCATAGTCATTAAAATGTTCGTTCCTATCTAAAGGTAGCAAAATTTTTCTAATGAGTCGGCTCAGTGGAAGGCCTCATACACCGCTTCGAGCTTATTCGGTTTCATGGTTTTAGTCCAAAGAATTTGATCATACCTATTCTACACATTTGCATTTATTAGATATGGGAAACAATATTCGAAGAAAATGACGGCACACGTGGCCTGCAAAAAAATGATCCACTTCAAAGAAATCAGGATGTGTCAAATCTAACCTTGGAAGCATGTCAGACTTGCCCCAAGGTAAGGATTGCATGTGGAAGAATGTAGTTGACCCATTGACGTAAACTCCCAGAATTGGAAAAATCAATCAGTGAAAACAAAGTAACCTTCCACAGGAACATATCAAGAAGCCATATGTTCCATGGCTACACTATTACAGATTTGAACGACCATGAAGCTAGGGAGGCCGTGGAGTGGCCACTAAGGTTAGGTGGGCCACATATCTAGGTGGGTCGCAAAACAACTGGCAGACCGCGAAGCTAGGTGGGATGGCAGGTTGCAAATTTAGGTGGGTCATCCCTAAAAGGATTTTTGTTTCTTCTTTTTAACTTTCTAAATTTTTGTTGGTCTACACTTCAATTTTTTATGGTTAGTTTTAAGTTGGATATCCTTAGCTATTGCATGTTATATGTCTCTTTGTTTTGGAATATATCCAACTATTGTTATATATTCAACATAGATCAATCATTCAAGCATCATTGTTCCATCTTCTAACTTGTTTTACATATTGAATATTATTTGAAAAATGTATGATTCTCAAGCTTCGTTGTATTTTATTTTAACAGATTAAAATTTAAGATTACACTTTTCAATTAATTCAATATCTTATCACAGATAATATGAATAAAATGTGACGATAAATTTTCCTTTTTCTATACAATAGTAATAATAATAATGGGTAGGATTAGTAGCGAAGTACATATCTTTAAAGAAAATTTTGATAACAAATAGTTAAATAAATTTTGATAACAATCAATAAGTATTATAATAATGGGTGGAATTAGTAGCAAAGTACATATCTTTAAAAAAAAATTGATAAAAAATAGTTGAATAAATTTTGATAATAATCAATAAGTATTATAATAATGTGACCATAAATTTCCCTTTTGTTATACAATAGTAATAATAATAATGGACAGGATTAGTAGCTAAGTACATATCTTTAAAGAAAATTTTGATAACAAATAGTTGAATAAATTTTGATAACAATCAATAAGTATTATAATAATGGGTGGAATTAGTAGTAAAGTACATATCTTTAAAAACAAATTGATAAAAATAGTTAAATAAATTTTGATAATAATTAATAAGTATTAGATAAAGAGGAGATGCTATGCAACTCTTTTTTTACTAATGTATAAGGCACACATTTAATTTAATTTAATGATTAAATTATTTATAACATTTTTTTATTATTTTTATAATAAAATTTATTTGAATAAATTTTATTTTGAAAATTTTATGAATTAGTTATTTTAAATATAATAACTAAATAAAATGTGTATAGAGAAATAGTTGATTAATTTTGTTACACAAATATAGTATTGAATACAAAATAATAAATTAATAATTATTTAAAAATTTTGTGAATAGATTTTTAATGTAATTTAATTTTATAGTATATTAATCACTATAAGTGAATTTTTAAAAAAGATACATCACATTATTAGCAAAAAATTCTTACTAAAAATAAATTATTAAATATTATTATGATATTGTCTATTAAATATATACTGAAAAATTAAAATAGCATAAATTTACATTAAAAATATATTTTATTTTTAAGTTAGTCATATTAATTTATACATTTTTTTATATAAGACAATTAAATATATATATATATATATATATATATATATATATATATATATATATATATATATATATAACACTTCAAACATGTTAAATTTTTAAAAAAGATACATCACAATCTTATTAAAAATAAATTATTATGATATTGCCTTTGAAAATATATACTTAAAAATTAAAATAACATAAATATACATTTAAAAATTTATTTTATTTTTAAATTAATCATATATAATTTATAAATTTTTTTAAAATTAAAAAAAAAAAAAACTATTTATGTATTTATGAATTTGTTTTATATGTATGTACGTGAGAGAGTGTGTGTGTCTGGGCAAACACCCACACCTACATATACATGAATTTGTGTTTATATGTGTAAGAGAGTGAGAATATATATATAACACTTCCTACAAAAATGTTTTATTTTGGGTAGTGTTGTTTTTCAAATCTAGGATGGGATTATTCTTTCATTTTAGTAACTATTTTTTGGCATTAATTAATTAATCTACGATTCCATTAATGTTTTATTTTGGATAGTGTTGTTTTCAAATCTAGGATGGGATTATTCTTTCATTTTAGTAACTATTTTTTTTGGCAATAATTAATTAATCTACGATTTCATTAATGTATAATGCTTTCAAAATTAGTAATGAACTATTTCAAAAAAAAAAATTAATTTAATTTTTTCACAAGTTAAAAGAAAAACTATAATATTTAATTTTTAAAAATTCTAAGAAATTTTTTATTTTTATTTTTAAAATTCAATTAATATATAATATTTCCAAAACATTATAAAAAATGTGTTCAAATATGTAAAAGCAAAGTTCACTTGAAACAATAACAATACATCTTGTGGTGGATAGGTATAATACTTGTTGGTGTAGCACTAACTTATTTTAATTTGATTAAATTTCATGTTTGTACAAAATACTCACTCAAATTCCATGTTGCACAGGTTTTCAGAATGTGGTAACATGGAGAACGTGAATACAAGTATTGAATACCTCTAGAGGTTTTCTCTAAATTTGCAAGAAAAGACAAGCCAAAAGCGATAATTAATTATATATATATATATATATATATGAAAAACAAAATTCAACCTTAAATTGAAATATTGATTAGTCATTGATAAATTTATTAGACGTAATTGATAATTTATATCCAAGATAAAGTATAATCAAAACTAAAATATACTTCATTTTGTAATTATTAATGATTACCCCATATATATAAAATGTTTATTAATTTTATTAAGAATTGATTTTATACAAATTAGACATTATAACCATAAATCGACAGCAATTATATGGATTTAAAAACAGAAAACTTGAAAAACTACAACTTCGTCTTCAACTATTGTATTTATCTAGACTTCACATAAACTAGCCCAGGATAATATTTAATAATAACTTCTTTATTTTAAATTATAAAAAATTAAAAATTCAAGATTCTACTTGAAATTAAAAAAAAAAATACATAAAAACGTTTATAAAAGCAGCAAAAGAAATTCAGAGCTATAAATATCTGGAAAAAAAATATTTATTTCTATTTGGAAGAGTCTATGATGTTAGAGATGATGTACATTGGAAATCACAAAGCCCTTATGCCTTTTGTATCATGGTTACATAGGCTACGGGTTCGATGATTTGTGTCGGAACCCGGCCATCGTCGACATTTCCCGGTTGAACTCATATTTCCGATGATCGGCCAACTCCCAGCCGGAAAGGTTCTACTTCTCAGTTCTCACCGTCCACTGGAAGGAGGCTCCGCATGGGCCGGAAGGAAAAAGTACGGGAGACTCTAGTTTGGAGGGCCCGCCGCATGCATTCAATGCATGGCCTCACGTCGCGTGCCACCAACTCCAGCCCATTCAACATTCAAACACAGCTCTGCTCCCCTGTTCGAAGCTAGGCTCTGCTCACCTCAAGTTTCTGCGACTGGTTCAAATAGCGTGGAAGGCCCGATCAGTCTTTGAGTTGCCATGTATCCCTCTATCAACCTGTTCATCTTCTCATAATGTATGTGCTTTGACTTGATTACGCATCATTGTCTGAGGTTTCGATGACAGCTGACTGAGCATTACCTATAGCAAGGATAGGATGGTCATAACAGGAATGGACATGTGAATTTGAGCATACTGAAATACATATGGAATCCTGCACTGTTCATTCAGATTAATGTAAAATTTCATGAAATTTTGTTCTGGTTCGATTAAATGCAAAAAACTCCGACACAGATTAAGCAGCATTTTACAATTAATGATCATTTTTACAGGAAAACTTCATATTATATTCACTCTTAGTGGAATCCGTAGTTCACAAATGGTTGATCGGGGATTTTAGAGATTTTCCTGTTTCATTTATTTGGGGTTCCTGCAAGTTCGTGATGCTGGAGAAGACTATTACTGCAAACATATGAAGGAATTTAAATAGATTTAACATCCAAACAAGAATCCTTGCATAGCTAGTTGATTACACAGATATCCGTACAAAATTGTTTTATTTATAATGTTATTTTTCCCATAGCATTCTTAATAAGCTTTAAGGACGGGGTAACATTAATGGAAAAATAGCTTATTATTTGATTTATTTACTTATAAATCACATGGACATGTACCGGGAGCCATGTGCTTTCCATACCTTCAATGGGAAAGCTTTTGAAACAAAATTCTCAAATGTAAGACTGATTTTCCTTTCCTTGAAAATATTTTAATGCTTCCTCGGCGTATTTGTCCTTGAGAGGTATGTGCTCTTCAAGTTTTTCCCAAGCAAAATGCAGCCACAAACCACGGAACATGTTGCCTGTTTACTTTCCATTTGTGGGATGGTTCATCATCTTCAAACAGAGGAAACGAGATATTCTCACTTGTGGAGGTCATCTCAGTTCTTACAAAATCAACTTTTTGTTGTTCCTCAGCCTCGTTATTTTGAGTCTTGACATGTCTGTAAGACAAACACCCTTCTTTTCTCTATTGTGTATGAGGAGCTCAGCATTATCTGTAATATAATCATGTGTTTCTTTCGCTGCACCAGAGTCAAGAATATGCCCTGTATTACTTATGGAACGTTTACTATTTGATGACAAGTCCTTTTCAATATGTTTCAAAACATCATGTTTCTTAATATCCTCATTTCTTTCAATCCCAGCATTCACATCTTTTTCCTGAAAGACAGCTCGTAAGACAGATTCTTTACATACAAGACTCTCCTCTGTCAGAATTATTTTATCATTATGATTATCAATAGACTCATGAGATTTGCTCAAACTAATAATCACCAAAGGGTTGTTAATACCACTCATTGCTTTAGAAAGGTTAATTAAGAATATTTTTCTGTTGGAAGACCACTTTCCCAAAAGTTGCAGCAGCCCATCTCTGAATTTGAAAGGAAAATTCTTTGTAATCTCACTATCTTTGAAGATTTGCCTCAACAATTGGGTATAATTTGGCAGATTTCTTGTGCAGTTGATGCATATCAAGCAAAGCATAATGATCAAATGCAATATGAACTTAGGAAAATACTTTCTGCCGTCAATATTCGAAGCTTCAATCCATTTAACTGTTCCATATTTATCAGATAACAGGTGACAAATTATATTTGACATCCGATCATAATTTTTTTCACAGCTCCCTTCAAATATCAACTGACTCTGATTGAAGCAACTAGGTGCAGGAGAATTCCCCTTGTTTGCCAGTCATGAATTCAATGAAGAAAGATCTTGGTAGAAACAAGCCTGTCAAGAGTTGTTCACATGAAGATGCAAGGAAGAACAACTTCTCAAGAAGAATGAGGAAAATATGTGGAGAAATATAATCAATCTTCTCCCAGTTTTTAAAAGTAGAAAATAAGGCTTGCCCAAAGCTTTTTACCAGATATAGTCTTCTATCTAGAAAACTAATTTATGGAGATGTGTCCATGTCTAGCCAGAGCAGTTGATCACTCCAATAATGTTTGTCATTGAGGCATTCCATAATTTTCTTTCCATACTCTGTACTTAAATCCTTTGGTAAAAAGGGAAGTAATACTTTTTATCTTCCAATCTGGCCAAGAGTTATGGACCTTTGCATATTGCACACAATGCCACTCGTGATGTCTTGAAGAATCAAAATACTTGCTGCATCTTCTCGCAAACTGATAAATTCTTGAATGTTTTCATCTTGATGTTTTAGTGGGAAAAAAACATCAAAAAAATGTTCTTTACAACCTTTCACCACTCCAACAAACTTCATTGCAACCTGCTGTAACCCATACTATCCAGTCAAGTGCTCTATATTTTTCAGGGGTTCTAAAACCTGATACAATTGAACTAACAGGGCTCCTTGGATAGGAATATTATAGTTTTGTCTCATGCATAAAGAGTAGAGCTTCTCCAGTTTTTCAATAACATTCCTTCCTACAGAATATAGGTCCATTGTAAAGAACTTCTTTGCAGGCGTAAAAAATGTTTGAATGTTGATTTGCATGGTATTCCCTTGTCTTTGCAAAAATTTGACATCAATACCCTTTGCAAAAATTTGTGCCCTTTTCTAGGGCAGCACACTCCTCTCTCTCTGTTCAACCAAAACACTCGTTTTTTCTAGGGAAGTGCTGGTACCATGTGCATCTATGGATGGAAAATGGATTTTTTTCCATATTAAAGGGGCCAACTACCATATTTAGGCTGGTCAATGAAAACCCATCTTTGTATGATGTATCAAGGCTTTATGAATGTATTTGGAGAAACCCCTTCTTGCCCTCGATGATCATTTATGACAACTATGACTTTGTTTGCTTGAAAAAGGATGATGCCTTTGGATTGTTTACTCTCTATGTGGAGTCGGATCTTGTTCATCACATCAAGAATAACAAAAGTGCAAAGCAATCTTGGGGTATTTTTCACAACTTATTAGATGTAGTGGACACTACTCAAGTCAATCAAATTGAAACTCAGCTCTCCAATCTCAAGATTTCCAACTTCACTATTCTCAAGGAGTATATTGCAAGGTTCAAGAACCTAAAAGCTAACATTATTACACCTAGAGGCAAGGAAAAATCATATTTAGAATATGTAAGTATTGTTCTGAAATTTTTTTTCTTGCATATAAAAATTTTACTGTCATTTTCTACAACATTCCTTTCTTTGTCAAGGCATATGTTTCTCCATCTTTAGAGGATGTTTTTTCAAACCTTATCGAACATCAAGTTACTTGGAGGAATTTGGGAGAACTACCCCCTCGTGTTCAAGCTCATTCTAATGCTACCTCATCCTTGTGCATGCATGAGTGTAGAGAGGAACCTCCCAAATCCTCGAAGAAGGAGAGGATAAAGGCTTAGAAGATATGTAAATCTATAAAAGACCCTTGCCTCATCAATACAAACCAACTTATGGGTGTTCATTTTGATGGATTATCAACTGGTGGGTGTTCATTTTGATTTTTGAGATCTTGGGGGAAAACTAATGCCTATGTTTATGATATGGGCATGAACTGCCTTGCCCTATTCGAGTGTTGCTATGATGGCACATGCTACAATAGTACTGGAAAAAGGTCAATTGATTAGGTTGTGCCCCCCAGCTTTAGGATGCATTTGATATTGCTTTTGTTGAAGATTTCATGCAAAGTCTACATTTTAATGGCTTTTTAATAAACCTATAGTAACTCCGCATTCCATGAAATTCCAAGTGGCTTTATCAAATTCGAATGAAAAACCTTCTTTATTTCTCTCCCCTAATTTTTCTTCCAGCTCCAACATGCCTTGATGGTTGTATTTTATGCTTGAAATAGTTGCAATATCTGCACTACTTTTCATTTCTATTGGCTAGTTATTTTAGCTCTTTTATGCTTCTGATAAAGTAGTGATAGGTGTTTCTCCCACACTCACACTAGCACAATTTGATTTGCTAGATGATTGTGGGTTCATTAGTGCTAAATAATGCATTGGTTTATTTAATATGTTTATTTGTTTATATATTTGTATAATAGTTTCTTTTGTTTTTGTTTTTGCAGCGCATTGGATACATTCATGATGGTGGAAAAATGGATGTTATGCATTGAAGTCTCATGTTATCCCAACCCAGGACAAGCAACCATTGCTTATGTTTTGTATAATAATGCTACAAATCAGGTGTTCCAACGAAAAAGGGATGTATGCGGAAGGACTACAAGCAATTAGGATTATTATATTGCTCTCATTGAAGGGCTACAAACATCGATAAAGCATGGTGCCAATGACATCGGTGTCTTCACGAACTCCGAACTTGTATGCAACCAAATGAAAGGCACATACCAAGTTAGAAAGGAACATTTAAAACCGCTTCATAGGGAAGCTAGAAACATTGCTTCCCAATTTGATTCATTCATGATAAATTACCATAGAAATATTCAAAGGATGTCCAATAATCTACTATCTGGGGCAATGTCAACACTAGCGGGGGGGGTGAAAGATGATTTGGTATCAAGTTACATTCCGTCAAACTTTTTTGATGGAAATTGTTATAATGCTCTGATATGTGTATGTTTTCTTATTATATTTATTTTGGTGCCTCTAATTGTATGGTTCTTATGCATATGAGAGCCTCCGTTGGCCTTTCTTATTTTGTAAACTTGATTCGTTTTTAGTAATGAAAAAAGCATTGGTGTATTGTCTGGTGAAAATAGCTCCTTCATAGCCTGTATGATTGATTTATGTCCAAATAATGTTTAATGCTTGAATATGTAGAATGATTCAAATGGCGGCCCATGATACCTTGACAAAAAAAATGCAAAAAAATCCAAGATATTCATTCAAATGTATTGGAATGTGACTTTCAATTTTCCAAGTTCCCAAGTGTTTATATCATGCATCAAGTGTTATCTTTTATCCTTTATTGAAGATGAGTTTCATGCTTGTATTTGTGCAACTAAATTCTAATTTTAGGCTGAGGGATTCAGTGGATTTGACGTGGATAAAGTCAATTTGAAAAATTAGGCAATTTGTGAAACTGATTCCCAAAATAATAAGCAGTCTTGTAAACTTAATTGTCATTTGTACCACCTTAAAATCCAGGATGTGAAGCATTGATATAGTCCAACTCCATGTCAATAAGATGTTGAATCATAATCTTAACCTCCATGCATCGACCCCATAGTCATTGTTGTAGTAGGACTTTATGCTTTGAACATTCATCAAAGCAAATTCCATTGCCACAGCATAGAACGTATTCTATTGTTAGATATGCCAGGACTGCTTCAACAATGCTACACAAGTAATCTTCATCAATTACACAAGCCAACTCCAATGACATTGATAAAACAACTTCATATGACATTGATAAAACAACTTCTTATAGCATTGTTGCATTCAGTGATACATTATCCCAATTTGAATTGAATGAAGTCAAAAGTAAAACAACTCATGTGTGGGAGGAAACTTAAGTCTTTCTCAAACAGATGAGAGCAAATGTGAAATGGCATTATGCTTATGTGAAGCTCTGCCTCCTCCTCAAGTCCAGCGGGAAGTGTCAACATCTCAGTATTTATCAACAACCAAAAGAAGGTTTTCACTTCTCAACATACTTCATTTGATACAATCTCAACTTCAACTTCGGAATTTTTTGGAAGTGCATGAAAAGTTCATGCTTTACCAAGTGGGCAAAGATCATTCTTTACCAAGTGGGCAAAGAAGTAATTTATCTAATGACAAAAGTTCTAGTGGTTATGAAACAAGTGGTTATGAATCAAGTGGAGAGAGGTTAAGGGATTCCATCAAGAACTGTGATATGTCTATGGTCAAAGAGCTTCTAATGTCATGTGTGGATGCCAACTATTATGACAAACAAGTTATGCCTTTAATGCATTTGGCCATGCTATTCTATCCCATAGAAATAGATTCTACAAGGACTTTTTCCCTGCTCTATTCATTGATGTAAGAATTGTAGTGCTTTGTTTATACAACTGATGAGCAATTCAAAATTTGAGTTTGTGCAAACAGATTTGGAGTAGGCCCTACAGCTGGCCTAACAGTGCCATCCTTTAGATGCCTATATTCTCAAAGAAAAGAGAGTTTGTTTAGGAGTTTTATGTATGCATACTTGAGTTGCAATGATCAAAATGGAGAGCGTTTTCCTTAGTTGTTTTATCCTTGCAAGTGGGCAGGGATCTCACTGTTGAATGACAGTCATGCACACAAAGTTGAAAAAAAATGAGTATACACTTTTAAACAATGTACAAGTCTAATAAACAAAATTCAACTTTGTTATTGATAGCTGTTAAGATAGACCATATCCAAGTGTAAGAGTTATAAATACTTGCACGCTGAAGATGGGAATGAATTCTGACTAATGAACTCAGCCTATTGTTGAGATTGCAGTGTTTTATGCGCACAGTAGAGAATCAATGAGCAGACTTATGTACATCAAGCAAAAATAATCAGCATCTACAAGAAGCAAAATAATTTAGATTTCAGTGTTTGATTTGTATTTGTGTTGTCTGTACAGAACATGCCATCAATCTGCTGCTATGAAACTTAAAATCAATCTGCTGCCATAATTGACTAATTTTGAAGCAATCAATTTGTCAAAAACTTGAAATGGACATATTTCAAACACCGTTCATCCAAATCACATAAAATTTTGAGTGCATAAGCATTGTACCGAGATGAACAACCTCTGTAAATTTCACGTCAGTCCATTGCATAGTTTTGGAGAAATTGACCATCGTAACCTACAGCCAATTCGTCTTTATCTTGATATCAGTGCATCCATTTACTCCGATTTCTGGTGTGGATATGTCCTATAGTGAAGGGAACAAGCACACAAAATTTCAGCCAAATTCGATTTGTCATTTGGGAGAAAAACTCCAGTGTCACCGACAGTCATTTGTCTTTTATCTCAAAAATTGTGCATCCATTTGCTCTGATTTTTGGTAGATTTGTTTTTCTTTGTGAACCCACTGCAATTTTGTTCATAACTTTTATCCTTCAAGGTTAACATGACCTTGTTTAGCATGTCATACAACAATAGCTCATCCCTGAATTCTTTTAATGACACATTGACAATGAGGGTTTCAATGGCTTCAATGAGATACCACTCTTATGCCATTCCTTCTTAGTTCAACTTATGCGATGACCTTTTATACTTCCCAAATTTAAAACATTTTGAAAATTCCTCTACCACATAAGCTAAATATAAATACTATCGAAAGTCAACAATATGAGATCTATATTACATAAACATATTTAATTTACAGAGAGTAGTGTACCCTGAATTATAAAGTGCAACTCACTTCTTTACATAAAACCCCATATGAGTAAAGTCTCTTATATTAAGACTATCACAACCAATTAAAACTAGTGAAAGACACAACAATCCACTAAAATGTACATCAAAACATCAAAATAAGGACAACCAAAACATAACTGGACCTGCACTTAACTTTTGATATTAGAATAAAATAAAGTGAATTACATGGTCATATCAAAGAGAGTATGTTATGCTCCTCATGGTTTCCATGCTCAAGGATGCATATCTCAATTTCATGTAAATGGGTGTTATATCAAAAGTTGGAAATGTAGTCACCACTAAACCACCACCACCGAAATTGCTTGGAATTTCCCCAGTATGCCTGCAAGAGAACACATTACATCCATCAATATCTTCAAAGAAAACAAAATGCCATCAAGGTGATATGAAAAAACTATTAACAAAAAATTAATTTAAATTTATCCGAAAACTAACTTGTGTTTTGTCTGCATCTAGATTCTAAAAAAGGGCTTTGAGTAAAGGGATTATGAAACCTTAAAAAAAATGTCTATAAAAGGAATGCATATGTCTAAGGTTGCAACAAGATATACTGCTCATGCAAACAAATATATTGCTCATGCAAGCCTTACAACAAGAATAGGAACCGAATGAATACCATGAGAAGGTTATACAAACTAGATTCCACATCTTCCCCTACATAATCTGCCAGCATTCATGAGATAATTGTAGTTGTTTTACTCCTTTCCTTACTGTGATGTAGATCAAAAAGACTAAGTCTGAAAGGGGAGGCTCAATGCCATTACAGTTAACAGGATCAACTAGACTTGATATTGGGTTTGGTGATATTAGTATTTCGAGTGGAGTTAGTTTTGGGATCAACTCTAGTTTTGACCCAAGTTTAGATTAAGTACTAATCCAAAACCATTACTCTAATGAAGATATGAAACTAACCTGGATGCATAGAGTTCACCGATGAAATTGTGAACTCATATAGGATAAATTAGTTTTCTAGATAAATTATAGATAAATTAGTTTTCTATATTGTGAACCCATATAGGATATGCTAAATCATTCAAAAAGTATAAATATTAAATAGGTCGTGATTGTATCGCTAAGGGAAGTCAAGGGAGAGCTTGCACCATATGTGTTAGAACTAGATTGCAATAAGTCATTCCAGTTATTTACAACAAATGTTAATCATTTTGTTTCCTACAACGTTGGGTCTAGACTCTATATGATATCCCATGGTGGTTCCCTACCATGCTCATCTGCAATGACTTTACTGCTTTCAGAATCCAGGGTTGCACACCATCAATGGTGAAAATAAGTTGGTCAATGCATCCTGGTGGAAGGTGTAGTTTAATTGTTCTCTTAATTAGAATTGTGATGAAATTGCAGATATAAGTTATTGAAATTGGATAAACAAGGGTTTTTTTATGACACTGAATTAATTTTTGCAAACCAAAATACAATTTTGAATAATGAAAAATCACAATCTTAACAAAATTTTCATTACCACATTGTAAGAAAAAAACCCAAAAAGTCCTGAACATAAAAGGATTAGCCAACTCCCCTTTGTGGATTCCCGAACCTAAGCCTATATGGTCCACGCTTTGCAGTAACTATTGCACGGCTACATTTTTCTATGTGCGCTTAGAAGTCGATGACTCAATAAAGTTACAAGTGGTTACAGAGCAGTTGTTTGATGCACAATCTGCACACATCTCGAATAAAATGTGACTTCTTGTTCAGACACTCTCTTATTCCCTTTGCTTGGGCATGCATTTGCTTTTGTTATTTCCACAGAGAAGAATAGTTTGTTTCCTTAACTGCGTATGGCTCCTGGAATTGGATTGATTCTTGTAATGTCTACTTCCACTATTAGTATTGGCAACCTCCCTCTGGCACATGTTCAGTCATTTGATGGAGACTCAAACATTCAAAAACATGTTTCATGCTGGAGAGTCACTGGGATATCCTTCCTCAAGGTATGAGGACAGATCAATTTAAGCTTTTCCTACATCAAGAGAAACCTTAGAAATCACCTTCTTCAGTGAAAGGAACATCTACATCCACGTTCGACTACATTTCAACAAGAGAACGATAACTTTATGCAAATATGGAGTGAAATGATATGAATTCAGCTTCAGAAGAGAGATCTCGCCATTCCATCATTCAGAAGGGCGCCTGTTATCACCTAAACTGTAGTTACCCCTATGGATGTATCCATTAATGGATGGCAATAGGGAAGGGCAACTCAAAAAGGTGCAACTACAATCACCTCGACCTCCAATAGATGGTTGTCACGCCAGTCGAGGCAACCTTCACTTTATGCTATCTAGCATAGACAACAAAGGGGGAGACCCAGATCTACTCCCGATAGGAGAGATCAAACCAAAAACACCAAATCAAAGTTAGGTATAAGTGAAATTGTAAGGTGTATGGTGTATCCTAGACCTAGGATGAAGGCACAAGATAAGTAAGGGTTTTAATGAGTATAGCTTTGGTTCATTGTTGATGTGAGAGTGACTATAGTATTTGAAATGAGATACAGGATTAATGTACCAGTCAATTGTGAGAAAATCCAATGCCTTGGGAACCGTGTCCAATGCAGGGTAGTTAATAGTTTTGAATTGGGGCTAACCAATACTAGAGATAAGCTTGATCATGAGATATGACAACATCAAGGGATTCAAGCAACCAGACAAGAATCAAACCACAAGTTAATCCAACAATCTAGGAAATTCGAATGAGCTTGGAGAAACATCAATGCCTTGGGAATTGGGACAAATGGAGTCAAATTGAAGTTAACTTGCAGATCAAGACCCCTATAATATAAGAAAAGTGGGTTACTAAAGGTTTGATGGATGGATCTATCTAGATCTAATAAGTCATGATGTGACCTAAGTGGACCACAATCCCTTAAAACAAGGAATGCTACCCCCAAGGCAAGATTTCACAAAGTGACCTACTAGACATAGGTTTCAAGGTGTGCTTGTTCCAAATCCACCAAAATCTCAACTACCCATGTCCTACAAGTGGACCAACTCAATCCGCTCAAGAAGTGCGACTTTGCCCAAGGAGGGTCAAAAGTGGGGTAAATGGGATCAAGACAAGCCCGATGGCATCCAAACTTTAGATCCAAGTAGTTTAAGCAAGTGGCAATGTGGATCTAGAAAATCAAGGCAATCCAAGGGTTAGATCTTACTAGATCTGAGTTTTAAGATACCAAGTGGTCCAAAATGGGGTTTTAATCCCTTAAAATGTGGAATAGGGCCCACAAGGTAGAAATCAGAAAAGTGACAGTCTAGGGGTAGGTTTTAGGATGTGTAGATTGCAAATCAAGTGAAATCTCAACTACCCATGTACTAGATCTAGGTTAACTCACCTTCCCCAAGAAGTGCGACCTCACTTGGAGAGGCTAAGTTGGCTTGGGTAAGGGGTCAAATGGAGGCCAATCCTCACCAAACTATAGATCCGGGATGCCGTGGATACTATAGAGGTGGGTTTTAAATATCTTACCCAAAAAGCCACTAGATCTTAGTAGATCTGAAAAAATATAAAAATGAGGGTTTGAAATATTAGGGTTTTATCAATTATGTGTTGTGCCAATGGATTGGAATCAAGATAAGAGAAACAAACCTATGGATCTTACCTGGATAACCTTGTAGATGCCTTGATGATGATGATCTATGCAAACTCGATCAATTTGAATCAATTTGAAGTAGATCTTGTGAAGTGCGATTTGCCCAAGGAAGCCAATGCGCCCTCTCTCCTGCACAATAAACGTCAACAATATTAGATTTACTGTAGACAAGAGATAAGACTAATGCCACAAGAGAAATAAAAGAAAGATAGCATAGATCACAATGATACTAATGATAACCCCCGTATACAAGCGAATGCCAAAGAGATCGATTTGAAGAAGCCTTGCAAAATCGCCCTAGTTGAAGTCGCCCTCCTGTAGACAAGACAAAGTTTTCCAAAAGATAGATCTTACCACAAATTCCCAAATGCTAGGATGCAATAGAATTTCCAATCACCATCTAAGAACACCAAATGCAAAGGAGACCACAAGAATTTCCACAAGAGAATTTTTCTATATCAAGATTCCAAGAGCCAAAGACCCCTTTACAATGAGAGGCTCTCTCCTTTAAATAGGAGGGAGAGAGTCCATAATCTAACCACTTTTTGAATGAGTGGTTAAGATTAAAAGATCAAAAGATATAATCAATGGTTGAGATGAGCTCAAGAATAAAATACATGGATCATTAATAAAATATAATAATAAGTGGACAAAATTGCCCTAGGAGAGGGGATCCCACCAAATCATGATGACAAAATATAACAAATAGCTCATGGTGGGTCCAAGGGGTAATATTAGACACCCTTGATCAATCCCCATGGCACAATAATAATAAAATAGTCATCAAAGTACCAAATCGTGCCTCTATGGACAAATCGTGGGCCTTAGGAGGCCTCAGAAATCATCAAAAAATGCCATAAGTGATGGATGTGGGGCCCGATGAAGCTGAAACTGCTGGAGAATGTGTGGAAGACATCCCACTCATCATCACTGATCATCCCATGCCAAAACCTTGCCTCAGTAGCCCAAATCGAATTCCTCTGTAGCCATTTCTACCAATCCCGAACTGCCTCGGGAAGCATGTAACTACCCAAAACTGCCTCCTAGAGTGCCTGTGCTGTCAAGGTGAGGGCACTAGTGTGTCCGGGAGGGGGGTAATATGGTAAAAAAAAGTGGTTGGACCACCCCCTCCATGCACAGCGCCATAGGTCAACCAAATAAAACCCATCTCTGCTCTGACAGGATCTCCGACAGACCAAAACTGCACTAGGATAGCCTACTGAGGCTCAATCATCACTGTAACTGCCCGGGACTGAAAACAGACCATCTCATTGGACTCAAAAGGTCCAAAACTATCCAAGATGTGTACCCATACACCATATGGATCTCTACATGATCATATAATATATCCAATATGCCCGAACAGGTGAAATAATAATAATCTGTAAATGATCAAATAATGTTGTGAACCATAAATCATCATCATAAACCTGTATCTGATGCACAGAACCATCATGTACATGTACATAGACCGTATATCATCTATTTGTATCATCACAAGGTCCAACCATCTCATGTCCTGTGGTTGACCTTGGTCAAACTAGGTTTGACCAAGTCAACAAGACCAAATATAACTCAATCTATCATTAGAAGCTACTGCAAAGTGTCAAAGGTTAATGCATGCTTTACAACTCATTCAAATAGCAATTATAACAAAAAGTAATCATTACTGGCGATCTAAATCCAAGTATATAGTGTCATTAATTATTATTATGACTCAGACTAGACTTTCAAAACCATACTCACTTCATAGTTGTGATCAATTTGCTAGTGAAGGGTGAAGGCTTAAAATAAACTGGCTAGGCTAAGGGATGACTCACTGACTCAACATTGTGACACTTCGGAAATGGGAAAGGGAAAACACACCATAGCATATACTGAATGAGCAACAACACAGGGAATGGCGGTGTCTCGCAAATGGATAAGTTGTTCGAAGAGGGTTTATTCACCTTTAACAGATGCGCACAATCCATAATACAAATGAGGCCAGCAATTATTTTGATATAGCATTTAAGTTCCATTGCTTTTGGGGCTGAAGTTTCCATAGCCTTTGATCTATGTGTGTTTATAAACACATTGCATAGATTTACATTTACTTAGGATTTTTGCTGCAGGTGTGTTTTTAAGGCACTTGTTTACCTGAGCACTTCTAGGTGTGTCACAGATAGCTAGTTTACCTAGGTATCTACATTTCACAAGATATAACATTTTATAGCCATTTTCATTTGGCTTGCCTTTCATTCATGTGTGTTTAGAAACACATTGCATGAATGGGATTTTCATACAAGATATAACATTTAATTTCCCATACTTTGTATTCATGGCAGCACTAAAAGTTTCAGGTTTGGCCAACACAACTTTATTGACTAGGGGGATTTCTCAAGGAAATCCAACTCACCATAGGTAAGTTTTGTCAACAAATCAGAGCCGAGACACAATAAACAGGGAAGCTCATCCAACACAGAGGCTACAGTGGGGAAAAGTCCTCCATGCCACTAGTCAAGTAGTAAATCAGGGTGATAAACTATAAGGTAGGTAATGGATGGATGAAGACAATGAATAATGGAGCCAACACTAGCAAGCCAAGATATGGTGGAATGATCACCTCTATTCTCCCTAAGGAGGGTAAAACCAATGAGTATGAATAATGAACTTCTAAGTTTGAGTAGGGACAATAGAATATATATAGTAAGATCAACCAGGTCCACATATCTATATGATGGCCAGATCATGACACTAAATGCTAAGGATGCTATAAGAATGAATATAAAAGCAATGTAACCACAACACCATGATATACCTGCTGAGTCATATACCTGAATGCTCATCCTCTGAACCATCATCTGTCCTCTGAAACTGCTACTGTAACTCTGGGCACTACTGACTGCTCTGTACAAATGGTATAATAGCTACATCGGTCATCTCTCTGAGTGTCCTGAGACTCAGTCATGGCAATGGGGAACATATACTGTCCAAAATCTGATAGTAATCCATAATAGATGCTCATCTCAGCATCTCAATGTAAAGGAACTGGCTGCATAGTGTACTGGAATCAGAAAAATAATGTATGGTAGCCCGGGTACTATATATGTGATAACATCGCCTTTCCTTGCATGGGCGACTTTTCTTGAGGAAGATATTTGCCCTCTTACCTAGATTTCATGCATGTTCTGCATGCGACTTCCAGACCGACCAGGAGGGCATTATAACCCTAGTACCTTCATCCCGGAGCAATCTGACATCGTTTGAGCACTCATGCATCCATCCACATATTGAAGAAGGCGCATTCATTAGCAAGGGCGCATTATTGGAGAGAGGACAACTCATATCTCAGCAGTTTCTTCATGCATGGCTTGCATGCTTAGCTTATATTGATCTACATCAACTGCTGATACTATTGGTACGTACATGCATCTTTCTATCCCTACTTTATAGCATTTTTAATTACCTGGGTTATTTAGGGGTTGGCCATAAAGGCTACTAGCAAGCAACAATATCATCAGAAACTCCATAAACAAACGGAAATTATCAGTTGGAATACTACAATGGTATCAAAGCATGTTCCTCGCCGGATGTGGGAGCATTCAATTATAAACAGATAGATGAATATAGAGAAATGTCAATGCAAGACAGCACATACCGATTTTGGTGAATTGCATGCCTGAAAGCACAGGTTTCTTGCCATCCAGTGAGATCATGAAGACACTGAGAAGGATCTTGGTTGGAAATTTGGGGAGCTTAGCAGTACTTCGACACTTGCCTCGATATCATAAATATCTAGCCTTGGGGAATGAGGTATGTGTAGCATTGTCCTTCCAAGACTATTACTCCATCTAGTTCGGGAGCCGGCCCAAGGATTTGGACGAGGATCTCCTTAAAAGCATAGTTGGGGGAGAAGAGAAATATGAGCATGATGTACAGGTTGATGGTGAACTTAATATGGAGTTGACAATACATGAGGATGATAGTGCATATGATGTAGTTACCCGATCATCGAACATCGATGATTCATCGTATCACCTTAGTAGGATCAGGGGGTGTTAGCACATAGATGTGACATGGGTTCGATATTAAGTGATTTGGGCATACAGGACATTGAAGAGGAAGAAGAGGAAGAGGATCGCACCTATGATCGTATGGTTACTAGAGATTCTTTGAATAGCACTCAAATGGCTCTTCAGAAATCCAATATGCATGTTGATAGGCTGTGTGGCGAGTTGGAGTTGGTACACTCTTCATCATCTACAGCAAGAGTCGAGACATTCATGATAGGCGAGATCCATCAGGAGTGACATGACTAGGAGATGGTTGACTCTATACATACAAGGAAATATGGAGGTTATGAGTCACTTATTGTGGGGAGGCCATTAATGGTTCCGATTGTAGTTGCAGATGTGTTGACAGGAGACACATTCCAGTATAGTACAGATGTGTGGGATCCAGGTTCAGGTGACACTAGTAGAGTGAGTACACAGGAGGATACCACAACACACATAGGATACAGGACAACTGTAAAACATGAGGGCATGAGTGGCACCCATGGTTTGAGGGGAGAGCATCTGGTGATGATTATGCATGAGGAGCACTCAGAGTTGCAGGTGACTAACGAGAGATTTGACACAGAGGGTTTGGATCAGGCAGGGTAACATGAGCCATCTCTGTTAGAGAGAGGTTTAGCCATGGTAGAGATAGTTGAGCACGTTTCTTATGTTGGACACAATGGCCACACTGAGAGGGGGGGTGAATCAATGTGAGAGCAATTTAAACTTTTTCACCTTCAATTAATCAATCAGAGTTATCAAGCATTATGTTATCAATTACAACATCATATTCATCATGAGTCATAAGCACAATAATCACATCAAAGAGAGACACAACAATATATGTAATGTAAGCTTTATTTATGGTAATGGAAGACTTCAATCTTCGCGATTACAATCAGCACCAACTGATGAAAAGAGCACCAACTCTTGCAACAGGACCCAGCCTGGTTTTCTTAGCTCCAACCAAGAAAGGGTTGAGGAGTCCAATCCTCAAGGTTGCAGGACTCAGCTTGCAAATCGGATATCAATCTGAGACCAATATGTCTACTCTCCCAACTGAATCAAATGCCAAGTCCACTAATCAATGTCCTGCTCAATCTCAAGTCACTGTTTTGTCAGTCTGCTGTCACTTGTCACTGTCGTGTCACTCTGTCATCAACTTCTGTATCAACTCAACTATCAATCTGCTCACTATCCTTTCAAGTGCATCTATGCTACTGTTTCTGTCATAAGCATGTCAAACCAAGTACTGTCAATGTCAAATGTCATATCACTTCACTGGTATGTCAAGTTTGTCATTGTCAAATCAATCTCTTTCACTATCTGGTCAAAGTCTGTCACTAAGTCACTGTCAAATCAATCTCTTTCACTATCTGGTCAAAGTCTGTCACTAAGTCACTATCAAATTGTCAAAGCCATGGTTGATCTCTCATTTGTCTTTGCAAATTCAAATTTGAATGTACCTCCAGTCTTCTTTAGATGAGTTAGGGAATGGTACAATGTCTGCAAGTTTGAGATCAAGACAAGAATGACTTCAACTCTTCCAACTTCCTGAGTTCAGTACTGTGGTTCAATATGCTCATAGCTCCTGTTCTCATAGCATTGTCATAAATGAACTCACACTGTACAGTCTTTATCAGAAATCAGGTCAAAAATCAGACCATTGATTAAGGAGCAGATAAGCCACCGGAACAGAGACAGATCACCAGAAAGAATGCAATTGAAGGAGACCACAGAGCCAGCACATAGACTTACAGCATTTTGAAATAGATCTAGCAACAACAATCAAGTAACAGCACTCTGAACTTTAGAGTCTGTCCAAAAATACAGCGCCCTAATAGGGCCAAGTTTTCCTCAGTCTTCTTGGCTAATAGATCACCAAAACACTGCCCTTTTGCTTCCTTAAATACTCCACCGAAATTAGAGCTATAATGTTCAATACTTGCAGCAAAATATGCTCCTGTGGCTGCCCCAAAAAAAATCAGTCTTCACTCTCTGCAGTTCTGTCTCTACCCGACTTTCAGAGATAAAAACTCAAACTTGTACCCAAAAAATCAGGCTCCCAAAAACTCATGCCTACAGCTGCCTCAGTGGTCCAGTAAGCCCAAAATTCAGAGCTAAAACTCGACCTTTTCACCAAAAAAAAAAAATCTCAGAAAATAAATAAATAAATAAATAAATTAAAAAAAAAAAAAATTATGCTCCTCTGTTTACTGCTGCCATCCGAAATTTGCTGCTGCTCCTCTGCTCCTTCTCCGAATTCCTCAGACAGTCAGCGAGCTCTTTTCACATTAGCAAGTTCATTGATGTTCTTTTTGGAGCGTGCCAATGTGTTTAAATACACATTCAAGTGGACATATATTATGCTGGCCAACTTCTAGGGTAAGTAATGGTAAGAATTTTTATTTTAAATATTTAATTTAAATTTTATTTTGACTTTTAAATTTGTCATTTGAAATTTTTATTTTTGACTTTAAATAAAAATTCTTACCACTTCAAATGGTCAACCTTGGTGTCATTAGGGCTTGTTTGTATGCCTTTGCCATGTATTTTCATTACATCATTAAAATTCATGGGAGTGTGTCCTCCACAAGTCCTGTCATCATCATGGTGTCATCATGCCACCATGTAAGTCGGTGCAAGGTCTTTCTTATGCCCTAGGACCATCCCCAAGGGTTCCAAGACCCCAAATGCCCACATCATCTTCATTTCTTCAAGGACATTAAACCATCTAGTGTGTGGGTCAAGAGGCTTCTTCAAGGCCTTCTTTATCAAGCCAAGGACATGTTCATGGGTTCCATATCCTGTCAAGGACCATACAAGGTCACCAACATCATATAGGAGCTCCATGACCCCAACAGGGGTTGCAAGGTCATCAAACCACTAAGTGTGGGTCCAAGGACTTCTTTAGGGCTTCTTCAGGGCTTCTTCATCAAGCAAGGGGCTTCATAGGCTTCTTCAACCACATTAACCACACCAGGAGACCTCCAAGGGTCAAGATCCATCATGACATCACCTGTGGGGTTGCCAAACCTTTTCCTAGGGTACCATGACCCCATCTGAGCATGAATGACCACATAATGGGTCATTAATGCTTCTCCAACCCATTTAGGGCTGCTCCATCATCTACAGGGGCTTCAACACTATCTCCAGGGTCTTCAGCATCACCAGCATGGCCTTCAGCATTGTCAACAAGGTGGTGGCTCCAAGATCCATCCTTGTGGGTACAAGGACCTTGTCAACTGGCTACAAGGTGCTCCAAAGCACAAACCATCTCTGTGTGGGCTCCAACGTACTTGATGTGAGGGTACTGGGATCATCCATACCTGTGCATTGCAAGAGGGACTTGGTGGCATCAATGACTACCTGTGGGTCACTGCAACTCCATGTTGGCATCAATGACAATTTCATCAACACCTTATGGATCAGCCATCAGGGAAGTATATGCATACAGAGGCGGATATAGAGACACACTGAATCACAAAATTCGTTGATATCAGTGGAGTATTGGCTACAGTAGCACATAAAGGATACTCAATGGATCGAGAGGATACAAGAGTATGAAGCAATCTACAGGGGTACATAGGGGCACACGATGAGATCCCATGGAGTTTTGGAGTGTTTCCTCCTGGGAGACACCTGACAGAGATCACGAGCATACCCTTGTACTGGGTTTCCCCAAGATCGATGAGGGGAAGGACATGCTTCAGAAGGTAGTAGAGCCCTTGAAAGCCTATCTTTGTCGGGGATATCATCCAATGAGGAACAGAGAGCATGATGCTCATAGGTCTACTTCTAGACCTAGTTTTGGGATTGTGGTCATGCCCGTGGGGTTGACCAACACACTAGTTACTTCCCAGCCGCATCTGTAGGAGAAGAGCTATTTATTGCTATTACACAACAAGAATTCGGAGGTTCACTTGAGACAGTTAGATGAGGTGAATGGCATCTTGGCCACAAGGGTGATCTATCAATTAGACCTGTTACCAGCTATTTTGTACAATAGCTGAATTTCTCGTGAGCCACCAGCTTCATGAACATGTTCAATGTTCATCATCAGTGTTAAGAAGTTCAGAAGTCATTTTCACAGCAATTTTGCCCCACTTGTAATAACTGCATGTTCATACCCCCACAGGGAATTTGTAAAAAGTTGGTCTAAACAGGGTCCTTTTATAAAAGACTCGGCTATCCTTAGGTTTAGCCATGTGGGGGATACTCTAAAGTGTTTTTTCCTTTGGAATTATGCGCTACTCATCAGTGGCGTATAATCCCTGAGTTTTTCACTCAACCCTACAAAGCTAGAGTATTTTCCATGGTGGTCAAAACCTAAGGTGGTTATTAGAGTCTTGTGTCTAGGATTTTTTACATGTTAGCCATCTCGATTGAGTCGTATGAACATGCACTAGGTACCCTAGGAGTTTCGTTTGATTCCAAGAAAAATAATTTTTTCCGTAATTTAGACCATTTTTTAATGGTTTAAATGGAAATTTTCTAAGTGTGATAAAAACCTCATCCGGAGGCAGAATTTGGCGTGGGGAGGCTCGTTTTGACGCTCAGAGCGTCCTCTTTACCCTAGCACCCTCTTTCTTCAAATTCTAGGCAGTTACATCGCCTTTGGGCCAGTTTTCGCTAAAGGTGCTACAAACTGCACTTTAATTGCTTAAAGATGACAAATTGCACTAGAGTCCAAAAATCAAATAACTCAAAAAACATTAAAAAATGATTTTTTAAAGGTTGAATATGGTTAGTGAGAGGTGTACGACTACATCCGAATAATAAACCATGCCATAAATCAATGTTTGGATTTGCAAAATTAATTAAAGGGATGACATGAGCTTACCTTCACGTGAGCTCCTTCATGGATTCACGATGTAGTGATGTCGGAATGGTTTAGTGGGATGTTGGAAGTGCATTAATTTTTTGGTAGGCTCCTTCCTATGATTGTGGCCACATCACTCGAGTTTGTCTCCTCTCCAAAGCTCACGCACTTCCTCTTCAAGCTCGGGTGTCTCCTCTTCAAGCTCACGTCAATCCTTGATGGAGGCTCTCCATTGGCTTGGTGGAGGTTCCAAGGGAAGGATGGGGGGTGCCTTGCCAAGGTGGAGGCCATCTCCCCATCCACATTACTCCAACTCGAGTTAGTGGGTGGATCTCAACTCCAAAGCTTGGTGTTGATTCGATTTTGATTGGAGTTTGTCTCTCCATGTGGCAATTCGAATTTGGGCTTCGTGCTTCTTAGTTATTGTATAAAGAGAGGTCCTTTGGGCTCTCTTTGTGTGGTTATTTTGTGCAAGAAACCTCTGCCCGTTTACATTGTAATAATTTTTCTTTTTGTGCAACTTGGAATAAAGTTTGAGACTTTGGAGATCAAATTGGTGCATGCATGGTTCATGGTGCCTTGTTGAGGTAATATAATTCAATTTTTATGCATGCTTATTGATTGGAGATTGGATCTAGCTTAGAAGGCTTGTTTTCTCAAGCACATAGGGCAAGTATTTAGGATCAATTTACTTGTTTATGATTGGTATTTAAATATTTTTTGAAGTAGCATGCTTTAGTTGGACTCAATACATGCTCTTTGAATTTGTTTTTGTACTAACATACTAAGATCTTCCTCTTCTTTTTAAGTGTGTTATTAACAAGTTTCAGGTAGATCTTGGAGTAAGGGATGAGCTAGTTTGCATCTCCCCCTTCTTCAAAGACTTCAAAGGCATCCTCATCCTTGAATGCACAATGGCTTTCAATTGATCTCATCTTCATCCAAAGATCTAAAAAGAAGGGCTTGGATTCTTCTCGTCCCCACCGTAAAAGTTAAATCAATCTTCTCTCTGGTTACCACAAGTGGATCTCAAGCATAAGGTTTTTATCTCTTCTATTTCCACTTTTTTGTAAAAGATTTCAAGTCATTAAGAGTTTTATTTTAAGCTTGTCTATCTTTTACTAGGGTAGATCTAGGCTTTCTAGCCTTAGATCTATTTTTTAAATCTAGATCTACTCTTCAATTTTCACTTTCAAAAGATCTAGTTTCGTTTCCAAAGCTTGTAAATCCATTTTTTTAAGATCTAGTTGTTTGTTTTACCTTAGATCTCTTTTTTTTTAAACTTTGATTTTAAGTCTTTTTACCAAAGTTTTGCCGTGAGAAGTACTTTGGGATTTGCTTTCAATTGATGCATTGTTTTGCGTGCCACTTCTCTTTCCCCAATATCTCTTGCGTATTTCCGGCTAGCTGGAAATTTCAAAACTAGTGTTAAAAAATCACTATTTTGCGTTGGAAAACGTGCACAAGTTTTCTTGCAATATGTGCAAATTTTCCACCTTTTTGCTTCTTGTTTTTCTAAGTTTTTCATCATTTTTCAATTCTGGAAATTCATTAAAAAACAGTAAGAATTTCAAAAAATTATTTTTTCAAGTTTTTTTTTCACTTTTTCTCGAAAAACGTGCCATCTTTTGGCATTTTCCAGCTTTCTGGTTTTTTGCTCTTTTTTGACATTTTTCTGCTATTTTCCAATTCTGGAAATTAGCCTAAAAATTCCAAAAAAAAATTATTTTTTAATTTTTTCATCATTTTCTCGAAAAGCGTGCCTTTTAAAGCTTGCTGGTTTTTTGTTGATTTTTGGTAATTTTCTGTTGTCTTCCAATTCTGGAAATTAGCATAAAAATTTCAAAAAAAAATTCCTAAAATTTTTTTAATCATTTTTCTCGAAAAACGTGTTTTTTTCACCTTAAAAATGAGCATTTCTCAACTTTTCCAAGGTCTGTTTTTTGGCTTTATTTTTCTGTTTTGGGCCTTTTGTTTGTTTCATTTGGCATTTTTCATCCCATTTACTTTCATCTTTTCGAGTCATAAGTCAAATTTGCTTTTCTAACACTCTAATTAGTTGTTGTTTAAAGCTCTTATCTACAAGTGAACGAAAATAAATCAAGCAAGAAAAGAGCCAAAGGGCAAATTGTAACTTATTAATAAAAAGCAAGTGGGGTTTTTAAGTCCCCACATCCAACTTCCCCCATTTGGGGAAGTGTCATGTCTCTTGTTTATTTTTGCAAGTAGTTTAGTTCCTTTCTGCATCTAGAAACTAATTGCTAGTTGATTCATTGTTTGCCTAAGTAGATTCATTTTGAGATAAAACTGTTTAAAGTAGAAATCTCTTGAATCTCACCAATAGTGGATCAAGAGTGCTCTCTATCGGAGAGTTGTTGCTACTTTTATTTTACTTACCCCCATGCTCTCCTGAGTACGGACTTTGACCTGAAAGAGATTCTTGGGTAGATTAGATTTTACTTTCAGTACAGTACTTTAATTCCGTGCAGCATAAGACTCTTGAACCTCTGTCATAAGACAAATCAAGAGCGCTCTATGTCGGAGAATTTTTCTTGTGTTGTAATAAAATCATTCATAACTCACATTCCCCGTAATAAAATTTGAATTTCTTCGTTGTTGACTTGCCGGAGTATGCTCTGACCAACCTTGAAAGGGGTTGGAGTACTCAGAAACGGTATTGGACTAATTAATCTTGCAAGATTCAAACATAATAAAACTTTTACCCATAACCCACGAACCGACGTTGATTCGATAAATACTCAGGCAGTGGGCAAATTCCAAGTGGGGGCGCCGTAGTGCTGTCGTCAGACTCTAGCTTGCTGGTTAAGTTCCTTGGACACCTAGCCTAGAGAAACAGATGGTCCGACATGTCTTCGAACGGAGCCATTGAAAGTATTTTCGGTTAGATCTTCAGTACCTTGCATATCGGTTGAAGATTCCCCTAGCCATAATAATCAAGATCATTAAAATTTACAATAAAATAAACCAAGAACAATTGCAAAACGATCTCACAAACATACATCCCAAACTCTTGTATCAAGCAACCCAAGCACTCAGACATTTGATTCCATAAGGCACTGGTCCTTGACACCATCATTTTATTTGCTTATTATCTATCCGGATCACTTGTCATTTAAATTCTATATTATATTGTGAGTGTCTTGTACTTAATTTCATCAAGTGGTTGTGTATCTCAATATCTTGCATTTGTATCTTTGATTATATATTTTGATATTGTAAATCTGTGATCATCTTAAAACTCCTAAACAACACCCATCTGCATTACCTCACCTCAAAAACATCTTTAAAACACAAGAGCCATTGAAAACCCTTTGTAGGGTCTACCCCCCTTGGCTTTGTTAAGAGTTTGCCTAAACAGAGGAGCTGGGATTCAAGTGACAATACCTCACGATAAACATTACTTGCCCCCAAGGCCACACCTTCCCCACTTGTAGTGAGGGAACAACTTTTGAAAGATTTATGCTGCTAGTGTGCATCTCGGCGGACAACATCTTTGGCGTCGTTGCCGGGGACAAAGTCCAGTTCCCAAAATTTGAAGACTATGCTTCATTGACTTTTGTGGGAGATTACATTGCACATTGTTCTTCTCACATGGTGACTCCACGAAGGGACAGAGCCCTTGTCCTTTTGCAGATTTGAAGATCTTATTGGGTGTAGAGGTGAGCACACTCATTGGAAGGATTTCAAGCTCACCTTGGCGACTCCACAGTTTGGTACAAGGTATGACTATACACATGTTTCAGATTTAGTACCTCATTATTTGATTTATGGATGATAATAAGGAAAAATTGCGTGATCTTTTGCACGAAGCTTTCACCCCGCTAGATTTCTCAAATATCCGTGGATTTCCTAATGGGTGCTACGACCGTGAGAAGGTGCATGACATTCTTCCAGAGTTCCATGGAAATGATGATGTTTCAGCCATCTATCACATTGCCTCTTACTGCAAATTGGTGGTTGATTTTAATCTTTATCGTGAGGATGACCTTATGGTCGTTTTTGCTTTAGCTTTGGAAGGGGATGCATTAAATTGGTTCTATGGTCTTTCGAATGAGTCCATAGATTCAGTGGCCAAGTTTTTTGAGGGGTTTCTCCTTCGCTGGCATGAAGGAATAGTTGATGAGATTGAGCAGCATGCTAAAGAATATGATGCTCTCATCTCTAGGTCCCAGCCTAACACTAGAAAAGAGATCCCTGATATGGTTGCAATAGAAAATATTGAAAGTATGGAGATGCTTCAAATCTATGTCAATGAAAATACTCTTGAATATACTCATGACGAAGATCTGGACTTGCCTCAAGTTTATATTAATGAAGATAACAATACATCTCTAGCAGATCAGCTTGAGCAGATTTATGAGGGAGATTTATATTTAAGCCCTATCAGTCAATGGATAGAAGCTTCTTGTTCACAGTCTGATTTTTTCTGCCAAAGCTTCAGTGATTTCTTATATTCTGACAATATGATGTTACAATTCAAGTTTATTTATGAACAGATTTCATGACATCTCTGTTATATGTCCTTATCTTTCTCTCTAAACAAGCACCAGAAAAAACAAATTGGCGTGAAAGAGATGCTGAAATGGTTTCACTGGTTATATGCATATACTTAGCATGTTGTTGTCTCATGTTAGAGTAGGTAGGTAGGATGAATAAAGCTCGGGCATGAGCATTTGTTTTGTCTTTTTACAATTTTTTTTGTAATAAGTGGTCATCATGGGATGTGAATCAAGCCATCCCCACCACACTGTTCATTCTGCTATTGGTCTGTGATAACCAAGAGAATCTGAGGTTCTCATGCACTCACAAGATGAGCACATGTCCCCGAGTTGGAGCCAGATGTTACCCCCCACTTTGACAGGGGTGTCCACATGTATTTTCTTTCACAAACTGTCAAGGGGCTGACGCCTACAGGAAAGCTACAGGAGGTTGGTTATATGTCACTTTGCAGCCCATACTTATGGACAGGGGACTATTGGCAATCTATGTATCATAAGGAGTTACTGACCTTGTTACTACTCATTAAGAAATACTGCCACTTTTGAATCAATATTATACCTTTAGACCCTGTATGGTGAGTAAGTGCAAGAGGTACATCATAATGACATTTTCTAGAAAGTTGATGGGGAGCAATGTTATTGTCACCGATGACCAATTACAGTACAGTCAGATTGTGGAAAGCAATCTTTCTTTGAGAAGTGATGGTGAATACATTTTGAAGACAAGCACAGAAGATTTTGGGAAGCCTACATTTTGTTTGGATACTTTAAAAGGGGCTCTGTACAGATTATCTTGCAGGAGTTGCATTGTTACAAGCGACAAATATTTATTTACCTGGGAATTTCAAGACCAACTAAATGCAAACCTAACTGCTTCAGCAATTGGTTTTTATTATAAATGCCTCTGCAGCAGCCTTTAGGCCACATAAAAGTACTTTGACAGCAGTTCTTCCTGGAGGATACAATGGGACATCTACTATAGCTGCAGCACTACGAGGTTCTGACTGGAAAGTTATAGGCTTAAATTTTGTGCCTTGGACTTTCAGGAGTAAAGGTTACCCAAAGCTTATGCAAATTGTTTGTCATGCGGATCATATGTGATCAGCATAAAAGAAATGAAGGATGTATCTGCTAAGCAGCAGGATATTGACACACAAAATCATCTGTTACATCGGTGATGGCTTCCCAAGGGCATGCAGTTCCTCAGACTATGGAGGTAGCGTAAAAAGAAAAAAGTCTTGGACAGTTGCAAACTATTCTTTATAACCCACTTGTTTCTGGTCAATCTTACAAATTCTCTATCGATAAAGGTCAACAGCAACAGCAGCAATACCATACATCGGCACAAGGAGAAGTTTCTGGTGGTGTTGAAGACGCCAAAACAAATGTAGAAGAAGGAAATACTGGATGCAAGGAAGACAGAAAATCAAATGGTTTACAGAGACGTTGTTGCAACTAGTAACAAATCATTCGCCCATGTTGTTTATCCCTCTGTTTATATAGCCGCCCGATATTCTTTAAAATAAAATGAGCAGCATGAATCGGGTTACAGGCGGAGCTGTGCACATAAGTGCCCTCGACTTATGGTGATGAGCGCCGTGGAGATCTCCTTCGGCATCTAATTGTTTGATACAGAGATATTTTTTGTTGTTGTCACCAGCTGTCACAATCGGTGGGTTTTAATTCTGAAGCTCACCCAACTTAATTCGTTTCACGACGCCGATGACAGCCCAGTCGTGAAAGTGGATGCGCGTTCCCCTCTGGCAGCCGATTGTTTTGATCCAGAGATAACATTTACCATATTTTACGGCCACCATCCATCATGTTTTAATCGGTGGTTTTTTGAAACTAGAGCTCGGATTTCAATGAATAAGCCAGCACAGCGCAGGTTGGAGTTGATCAGCAGTCACACCATTGACAACTCAGTCGTGGAATTGGACCCACATTTCCGCTAGCTGCCGTTTTTGCATTTGAGCTCAGCCTGGATGAGTCAATTTGTTTTGACAGTTGAGATAGAGTTATGCTTGGGCAATTATTACTTCACCCATCTACATCACCGTTCAACCGCTGTTTGAAGAGAGCCACGGTGGATCTTAAGATCATGCCTGCACTCACGAAATTCAACAATTTTTTATGCTGACACCATCCCACAGTTAGCCGCGCCAGGGTCACAGTTTTGGAGCCCTTCATTCGTGTAAACCGAGCCACTATTCTCGTAAGTCGTTGGGCGTAATTTATGGCCCATCTGCCTGGGCATTTACACATGGCCAGATAGCGATCAACGCTAGACTCGGTTACCTGGCATTGTATCCATTAACAAGAAAAGGAGAAAACCGATGTTGGGAGGTATCTCCAGTGTTGCGTGGAATTTTCGGGAGCAGGCATGTTTTGGTGAGGTGGTAGCATGGAGCATCTAGTCAGCTAAGAGTTCTCTTTAATAAAAGTAAAGATCTTTTGATTCACGAGGATAGTGAAGGGGGAGTCCTATTCATTCATGCAATAGTTCTTTAGTCATTAGTTGAGAAAAAAGTGGATCTCACTTTTTCTTTTTCCCTTATTTTTTATTATTATTTATTTTCTTTTTGAAAAAGTGAAAGGCTTTTGGGCCTATAAAAGGAGCCAACCTCCTTCATTGTAAAAGATGGAAAAAACTTGGGAGCTTTTCTTCCCCTTGAGCTTAATGAAAAATACTATGGGTTTCTTTGGATAAACTGAGCACTTTCTTTGTGTGGCATGATCTTGTGAGATTTTAGATGAGTGTGAATATTTCTAAGATTCTGCGTTTTCTTTTCGATGTTTGGGTAAGAGGCAATAGAGGGGTGTAATCCACCACATTGGAAGGTGAAGAAATCTTAGTAGCCGCTTTCTTTTTCCCTTTGGTGAAGAATTCTTAGCAGCTGCTTTCTTTTTCCCTTTGTGAGCTTGCATACACGGGTATTGATCTTTGCATTTAATCTAGTTTGATTGTGTAATATTGATCTTTGGTTTGCATAGCACACCTCCCGCAGCTAGAGAAGAAGTACTTTTTCTAGTTGTCAAACACTAGACTGAGCAGGGCTTGCTCAATCATGCGTTTCCCCCTCAGTCACATATGACACAAGGCCCCTTTGAGCTCTCTTTTGACTCCATTCGCCCCTCTGATATATTGGCACTTGCCTTTCCTCAAGGACTGATCCTCCCATCTTTCCCATCACTCAATCAAGATACCTTTTGTTACAATTGTTTCTCTAAGGCAGCCTCTACACTTCACCTTGCCCTCCGTTGCACCTTCCTTAGCGATCCTACCTTAGGGATACCCCCCTTGAGTTGGAGAAGAGCCAACCTGAAGTGAGAGGAGAGGAGTGTGGTGGCATTGGCTTCTCTCCTGAGATTTGTCATCGAGCTGGTGTGCTCACTTTTTGGGCTTCAGCACACGCATGTCAGTTTTGGGTGACAACATCTTTGGCGCCGTTGCCGGGGACAAATCTTTTTGTTCTTGGACGACCTTAGTTTTTTTTAGTTTTTTACCTTTTTGATAGATTTTTTAGTTTAATCAACTCTCTGATATTAGATTTGAAATCCATCTAGCGACTCCATTGTCTTTAAGTTTACCAAGGTATTCAACTAGGAGAAACTCTGAAGGTTTACTTAGTTTCATCCCTGAACCTGAAAAGGTTTATAGGAGGAGACTAAATAAGCTAGCTTCTCCTAGGATCCTTAAAGATCTTGGATCTCAATCTATTTCGGACATCCATAGTTTGTTTTTAGAAAATAATTTTGAAAAAAGCAATAACACTTGTATTTCCGACATAATGACTGAATTTTTCAATCCCCTTGACATTACTCAGATAGCAGGTCAACCTCACGATATTCCTGACAAGGCTATTGAGAAACTTCCTACCTTCAATGGCACTGATGCCATTTTTGCTGCGCAACATATCAAGAATTTCTCAAAGTGTATCTGTGGTTATGTCAGAGATCCTGCTCATAAGCATGACGACGTGTATATGAAGCTCTTTGCTTTATCCTTAGATAGGGATGCTGGTGACTGGTTCACCGGATTACCAAACAATGCCTTTGCAACGTATGTTGTTTTCAAAACTGCTTTCACCAACAAGTTTGGTGAGAAGAAGGAACCTCGTCACCAACTGGCTGCATTAACAGACATCAAGAGAAGTGAAATGGAGACCATGGAGGTATTCAATAAAAAATTCACCAACTTATTTAATGCAATCCATACCGATCATAGGCCGACTGCACAGACTATTTTGGTATACTACATTGAATCCCTGAGTGGGGAGATGTAGTATGAGCTTAGAGACAAAGAGGCTACCACTCTTCTACAAGCCCACTCTTCTACAAGCCCAAGATATGGCCTGCAAAATTGATAAGAACATGCAATCTTCCGAAAAGTCTAACATTCCTAGTTTCTCAAGAGCTGCTACTCCTTTAAAACCAATAGTACACAAAGAAAAAGATCCTTTATCTGATATGAAGGATGCTTATGAGAAACAAATGTTAGAAATGAAACAAAGACTTGAAAGAATGGAACAAATTAAAGTGAAACATCTTGCACAGGTGAAGGAAATGCAGAACATGGTTTGTAACCATGGAAAGAACGCAAACTCAACCTGCTCCTAGAACTTTTCCTGCAAAACCAACTTGGAAAAGAAAGGCTCCTAACCATGAACAGAGGCCTCCTCATCAGCTAGAGGTTGCTAACATGGTTGAGAATTACAAGCCATTTTGTAGGGCATGCAGAGACTTCCATGAAGAATCTGGTTGCCACTATGCATGTTACGTTCAAGAGCATGGTCATCCAGAAGGTTGTGGTCCTAGTACATCGACAAGCAAGCCTGAATATGTCAATATGGTAGGTGACATCCGTAGCATTCCCAGAGAAAATTGGACACAAGCGAACCAGTATCATCAGAAGGTTGATAACTTAACTCAGTAGTATGGTGAAATGCCTTCGGATGAACAAATCAATAACATTCAAAATTTCAAGCGGGTGACTTACCAAAGGAAAGCAAGGGATGGACCTTCCACACAGAATGCACCTAAGGTAACAATTCCTATTGCTAAAGAAATAAATGATGTTAAAGAAACTGTTGATTTAAGTTTTGACTTGGGTAATTGGTTAGCCAATTCAAAGGTTCATGTGCCTGTGCTAGAATTATGTAAAATACCTGGTTAGAAAGAGAAGCTTCTGAAAATCTTGAGTCCTCCCACACCTCCTAATCCTACTACCCCTAAAAAGGTCACTTTTGTTGAGACCATAGAGCAACCTTCGACAAGCTATACTAATGTCTATGAAGACCCTCCTGTAATTCTACATACTAGGGACTCAAGAAAAGAAGATCATCCCCCATTCTATGTATCACTGATGATAGGAGATCTTCTTCTACACAACTGTATGTTAGATTCAAGATCGGGATCCAACCTCATGACTAAGAAAGTCATGCAACAACTTGACTTGAGAACCACAAGACCTTATCAAAATGTTTGTGCTATGGATTCTAGGTCGGTTAAGGTTGAAGGAATGATTGAAAATCAACTTGTAAGGATGGCTAAGTATCTGAACTTACCATGGATATACTTGTAGTTGATGTTCCAGATAAATGGGGAATGTTGCTTTCTAGGAAGTGGGCTACCACTTTAGGAGGATGGATCCAAATGGATTGAACCTATGCTACTGTGCCAGCACCTGAAGATTTTGTGGTTAAATTGCACAATGAGAAAGAAAAGAAATATCATGTTGAGAATCCCAAGAATCCATTTTATCAATATACTTATAATACTGATGATATTGGGGCTTGTGCAATTTACTCTACCTTTCTAGCACCTATTCAAAGAGAGGAGGAAGTTGAGGAGGATAGACATAGCTTGGAGGATGGCATAAGTGATGATGAATCCATCATGGATGACATAGATATTGATAATGATGAATGGACCTTTTTAGAGAACCCTATCTATGCCATGTCTAAAGAAGTAAATAATGAACAAAATTCCTTTGGAAATTTTGTTGATAATCCCGCTTATGAGCATGAGGATACATATAGCCAGGAGTGTGATGAAGTTTACAAAGACTCCCCCATATTTGACAAAAATGTGGATGATGACTATTGGACATACATTGGAAAACCCATTTTTGATGTATCTAGAGAAGGGAGTGTGAATTTTGAAAATTTTGGGCATTTGAACATAGAGGAAGAGCATGATATTTTTACATATGAGCAGTCAATTGAGCATACATCTCAGTCGTCGGATATCCCTTGTATACTAGAACAGTTCGAGGCTTGCACTTTCACAGAAAGTCATTTTCAGAAGAGCCTTTCAGATCAACATGATGAGGCACCAGAACTTCCTTATCATCCTGATTTTTTTCACCCTATCCTGTCATGGATAGAGGATACCTGTAGAAGGACTTACTATATTGGGAAGCACTTCAAATATTTATTACATACTTATGATTCCCCATCCAACCCTCCCATTCAGAAGATCCAAGCAGGTTTGCACTTTCTGATAAGCATGCCCTTGCTCTAGTTGGTAAGCAGCGACAAGGTAAAAAATTATTTTTACATTGATTACATGCTTAAATGGTTATATTGGATTTCAAATTATACTTAACATGTTCTTTTGTATTATGTTAGAATAGGAAAGAATAAAAAATTTCAAAGAGGAGCATTTACTTTCTGCATTTATATTTTTAGATTTTATTTTCAAAAATTAAAATATAGTTGGTATTTCATTTGGCTATTTTATATAACACTTGTGCTCCTGAAGGTTTCTTGTCAAGTTGAGATGTTTTTACAGGTTATATATAAAAACCAGAGATTCTGGTGTTCTCGTATCCTCTCCTTGCATGAATTCCAGATCAAGCACACATCCCGTAGTTGGAGCCAGATGTTACCAGCTATTTTGTACCATAGCTGAATTTCTCATGAGCCGCCAGCTTCATGAATATGTTCAATGTTCATCGTCAGTGTTCAGAAGTTTAGAATCATTTTCAGGGCAATTTTGCCCCATTTGTAATAACTGCATGTTCATAGCCCCACGGGGAATTTGTAAAAAGTTGGTCTAAATGGGGTCCTTTTATAAAAGACTCGGCTATCCTTAGGTTTAGCCATGTGGGGGATACTCTAGAGTGTTTTTTCCTTAGGAATTATGCGCTACTCACCAGCGTCGTATAATCCTTGAGTTTTTCACTCAACCCTCCAAAGCTGGAGTATTTTCCATGGTGGTCAAAACCTAAGGTGGTTATTAGAGTCTTGTGTCTAGGATTTTTTACGTGTTAGCCATCTCGATTGAGTCGTATGAACATGCACTAGGTCCCCTAGGAGTTTCGTTTGATTTCGAGAAAAATAATTTTTTCCGTAATTTAGACCATTTTTTAATGGTTTAAATGGAATTTTTCTAAGTGTGATAAAAACCTCATCCGGAGGCAGAATTTGGCGTGGGGAGGCTCGTTTTGACGCTCAGAGCGTCCTCTTTACCCTAGCACCCTCTTTCTTCAAATTCCGGGAAGTTACATCGCCTCTGGGCCAGTTTTCGCTAAAGGTGCTACAAACTGTACTTTATTAATTGCCAGAAGATGACAAATTGCACTAGAGTCCAAAAATCAAATAAGTCAAAAAACATAAAAATTGATTTTTTAAAGGTTGAATATGGTTAGTGAGAGGTGTACAACTACATCCAAATAATAAACCATGCCATAAATCAAAGTTTGGATTTGCAAAATTAATTAAAGGGATGACGTGAGCTTACCTTCACGTGAGCTCCTTCATGGATTCACGATTTAGTGATGTGGCAATGGTTTAGTGGGAGGTTGGAAGTGCATTAATTTTTTGGTAGGCTCCTTCCTATGATTGTGGCCACATCACAAGTCCTCTTTCGAATAAACTCGAGTTTGTCTCCTCTCCAAAGCTCGCGCACTTCCTCTTCAAGCTCACGTGTCTCCTCTTCAAGCTCACGTCAATCCTTGATGGAGGCTCTCCATTGGCTTGGTGGAGGTTCCAAGGGAAGGATGGGGGGTGCCTTGCCAAGGTGGAGGCCATCTCCCCATCCACATTACTCCAACTCGAGTTAGTGGGTGGATCTCAACTCCAAAGCTTGGCGTTGATTCGATTTTGATTAGAGTTTGTCTCTCCATGTGGCAATTCGAATTTGGGCTTGGTGCTTCTTAGTTTTTGTATAAAGAGAGGTCCTTTGGGCTCTCTTTGTGTGGTATTTTGTGTAAGAAACCTCTGCCCGTGTACATTGTAATATTTTTGCCTTTTGTGCAACTTGGAATAAAGTTTGAGACTTTGGAGGTCAAATTGGTGCATGCATGGTTCATGGTGCCTTGTTGAGGTAATATAATTCAATTTTTATGCATGCTTATTGATTGGAGATTGGATCTAGCTTAGAAGGCTTGTTTTCTCAAGCACATAGGGCAAGTATTTGGGATCAATTTACTTGTTTATGATTGGTATTTAAATTTTTTTGAAGTAGCATGCTTTAGTTGGACTCAATACATGCTCTTTGGATTTGTTTTTGTACTAACATACTAAGATCTTCCTCTTCTTTTTAAGTGTGTTATTAACAAGTTTCAGGTAGATCTTGGAGGAAGGGATGAGCTAGTTTGCATCTCCCCCTTCTTCAAAGACTTCAAAAGCATCCTCATCCTTGAATGCACAATGGCTTTCAATTGATCTCATCTTCATCCAAAGATCTAAAAAGAAGGGCTTGGATTCTTTTCGTCTCCACCGTAAAAGTTAAATCAATCTTCTCTCCGATTACCACAAGTGGATCTCAAGCATAAGGTTTTTATCTCTTCTATTTCCACTTTTTTGTAAAAGATTTCAAGTCATTAAGAGTTTTATTTCAAGCTTGTCTATCTTTTACTAGGATAGATCTAGGCTTTCTAACCTTAGATCTATTTTTTAAATCTAGATCTACTCTTCAATTTTCACTTTCAAAAGATCTAGTTTCGGTTCCAAAGCTTCTAAATCCATTTTTTTAAAAATCCAGTTGTATGTTTACCTTAGATCGTTTTTTTTTTAAACTTTGATTTTAATTCTTTTTACCAAAGTTTTGCCTTGAGAAGTACTTTGGGATTTGCTCTCAATTGACGCATTGTTTTGCGTGCCACTTCTCTTTCCCCACTATCTCTTGTGTATTTCTAGCTAGCTGGAAATTTCAGGACTAGTGTTAAAAAATCACTTTTTTGCCTTTAAAAACGTGCACAAGTTTTCTTGAAATACGTGCAAATTTTCCACTTTTTTGCTTGCTGTTTTTTTTGAGTTTTTCATCATTTTTCAATTCTGGAAATTCATTAAAAACAGTAAAAATTTCCAAAAAATATTTTGTCAAGTTTTCACTTTTTCTAAAAAAAGTGCCATTTTTTGGCATTTTCCAACTTTCTGGTTTTTTGCTGTTTTTTGACATTTTCTGCTATTTTCCAATTCTGGAAATTAGCCTAAAAATTTAAAAAAAAAACGAAAAATTTTCAAAAAAGATTTTTTTTTTAATTTTTTCATCATTTTCTCAAAAAGCGTGCCTTTTAAAGCTTGCTGGTTTTTTGCTGATTTTTGGTAATTTTCTGCTGTTTTCCAATTCTGGAAATTAGCATAAAAATTTCAAAAAAATTCCTAAAAAATTTCTAAGTCTTTTTCTTGAAAGACGTGCTTTTTTCACCTTAAAAAGTGAGCATTTATCAACTTTTCCAAGGTCTGATTTTTGGCTTTATTTTCCTGTTTTGGGACTTTTGTTTGTCTCATTTGGCATTTTTCATCCCATTTACTTTCATCCTTTCCAATCATAAGTCAAATTTGGTTTTCTAACACTCTAATTGGTTGTTGTTTAAATCTCTTATCTACAGGTGAACGAAAAGTAAATCAAGCAAGAAAAGAGCCAAAGCGCTAAACAAACCAAAGAAAGCAAAACCTTTTTTGACAAGTTCCCAAAAAAGCAATTGTAACTTATTACTAAAAAGCAAGTGGGGTTTTTAAGCCCCCACATCCAACTTCCCCCATTTAGGGAAGTGTGTCTTGTCTCTTGTTTATTTTTGCCAGTAGTTTAATTCCTTTCTGCATCTAGAAACTAATTGCTAGTTGATTCATTGTTTGCCTAAGTAGATTCATTTTGATATAAAACTGTTTAAAGTAGAAATCTCTTGAATCTCACCAATAGTGGATCAAGAGTGCTCTCTATCGGAGAGTTGTTGCTACTTTTATTTTACTTACCCCCATGCTCTCCCGAGTACGGTCTTTGACCTGAAAGAGATTCTTGGGTAGATTAGATTTTACTTTCAGTACAGTACTTTAATTCCGTGCATCACAAGACTCTTGAACCTCTGTCATAAGACAAGTCAAGAGCGCTCTCTATCGGAGAGTTTTTCATGTGTTGTAACAAAATCATTCATAACTCACATTCCCCATAATAAAATTTGAATTTATTCGTTGTTTCCTTGCCGAAGTATGCTCTGACCAACCTTGAAAGGGGTTGGAGTACTCAGAAACGATATTGGACTGATTAATCTTGCAAGATTCAAACATAATAAAACCTTTACCCATAACCAACGAACCGGCGTTGATTCGATAAATACTCAGGCAGTGGGCAAATTCCAAGTGGGGGCGCCGGAGTGCTATTGTCAAACTCTAGCTTGCTAGTTAAGTTCCTTGGACACCTAGCCTAGAGAAACGGATGGTCCGACATGTCTTCAAACGGAGCCACTGAAAGTATTTCCGGTTAGATCTTCAGTACCTTGCATACCGGTTGAAGATTCCCCTAGCCATAATAATCAAGATCATTAAAATTTACAATAAAATAAACCAAGAACAATTGCAAAACGATCTCACAAACATACATCCCAAACTCTTGTATCAAGCAACCCAAGCACTCAGACATTTGACTCCATAAGGCACTGGTCCTTGACACCATCATTTTATTTGCTTATTATCTATCTGGAGCACTTGTCATTTAAATTCTATATTATATTGTGAGTGTCTTGTACTTAATTTCATCAAGTGGTTGTGTATCTCAATATCTTGCATTTGCATCTTTGATTATATATTTTGATATTGTAAATCTGTGATCATCTTAAAACTCCTAAACAACACCCATCTGCATTACCTCACCTCAAAAACATCTTTAAAACACAAGAGCCATAGAAAATTCTTTCTAGGGTCTACCCCCCTTGGCTTCGTTAGGAGTTTGCCTAGACGAAGGAGCCGGGATTCAGGTGACAGTACCTGGCTCATTGCTTGCCCCCAAGGCCACACCTTCCCCACTTGTAGTGAGGGAACAACTTTCGAAAGATTTATGTTGTTGGTGTGCATCTCGGTGGACAACAAGACCATGGGATTGGTACACTGAGTACACTGGGGAGATTAGATTGGTTCACAGGGATTGCAGTTGAGAGAGTAGGGAATGACATCATCTCCTATAGAGGTTTCCCCTGTACAGACCCTAAGTCCTCACTTAAGGAGAGGATAATGAGGGCTATGCGGGATTTGCAGTTGGTAGATTATTCTTGGTATCTGCATGAGTATGAGGCATCGCAGGTGGCAGAGCTATTCTCCAGAGAGAGGCTTAGACTCCATGGATTATTTGAGCACATAGACGGTGAGTGGGTTAGGAGATATATAGATGCAGTTTGGAGGGAGCTGATTAGATTACAGGAGCGGAGTCAGTTATTAGTACTTGGTTTCTGCCAAAGGATTACATGGAGACCCCGATGACTATCAGCATGATACGGCAGCAGTTCATTGGAGTTGGGTTTGGTGGGATCCCATCTCCTCCAGGCATTCATTTGCACGATTGGTTATTTCAGATAGTAGAGGTGCTCAACAGAGTTGTGAGGGTGATCGATTTGCTATATTTATGGGATGATAGTGGAGGAGAGGTTGAGACTTCTTTATGGTAGGGTCGACTTTCTTTCTTGATATTCAGTATTGAGATTGACAGTGGAGCCGCTGCGGAGGAGATGGCCAGTTTCTGTGTTCAGGTGTTTATTCATGGGATGCTTTGTCAAGGAAGAAAGACTGCAACTCCACTCTGAAGAATGCGCCCCCTCTGCATGGGAAGTGCGCCCTCACTCTGCAGTTGTAAAGTCGATCCTCCTCTAATCTGACTCAATCACAGTTGAGATCGTTTTAGATCTTCTTCAAACACTGAAGAAGATCAATCCTATAAGTCTCGGCTCACCTAGCCTCAAGCAGAACTGCCCACCAGTCAGCCACGTCCTCCTCTCCTCAAGAAGTGCGCCCCTGTCGCTCTATAAAGTCACCCGAGCTCAATGCGCTGAGCCGTCTCCACTCAGATGCTCTCACAGGACACAATAATGGCAGATCTGTGCCTTTGATCAAGTGAGGACTGAGCGTACTCAGATCCCCTCACTCTCCCTCTCTGCAGATGCGCCCTCACTCTCATTCCTCTCTCTTTGAGAAAACTGTTGATTAACCTCTGTCGGTGACCTCCTGCCTCCTTATAATAACTCGCTGATCAATTAGGGTTTTCGAAACCCTAATATGAGTGCATGCAAAAAGTTGCATGCATGAGGCAAAAAACCCTGAAAGGTCCTCATGCATCCACCGTTGGATTCACGCCATCTGGTAGAGTGCATCTCACCCTCTACCCCATCCTGATGCCTATACTGAAAATGTACCTCCATGTTAAGCATCTGATCATGGAGGACATCTTGAGATACCACTATCTCTAACAAGGTAAACCCTAGTCGACGAACAAAACTATGTCCGCGTTAACGCATTGCTCATTGCACGAGTGAGCCACCGTCGTGAATCATTCCGTGAGTGAATACTAGAGTGTGGAGGCCAACGTCATTTGGAGCTATCATTCCATGATTTGTAGAGGGAGCCTCGAGTTTGTAGTTGTTGAGGCCCCGAGGGGCAGGGCAGCATTTACTTGACAGTTGAAGTAGGCGCGGTGGTGCCAGTGGTTTAGATATTCAATGGAACCTAAAAACGAGGATGGATACAATGCATAAATATAAATGTTATTTGATTAATAAATATAAATGGTACTCTCTTTGGATTAAGTAATATAAATGTTTTTTCGAGTCTAAATAAAAAATAAAATAAATTGTCTAGATTGATTTTATATTAATCGATTTATTTTAAAAATATTACAAAATTATTATAAAATTTAAAAATTAATGTTCATTTATTTTAGTTTATTAATATTATTTATATGATATGATTTTTTTGTTAGTTTAGTACAACTTAGTTTAATAATTTATGTTAATATGTGATTTGGAAAGAATATAAGTTTTCTAGTTGGGATGTTAAATAGCTTAATTTTTTTTTTCATTTCCAAATTTTAGTCATTCGAACTTAATGTCGAATTTTATCGCCAAATTTTTCATTGCCTATTTTTTGTTGAATTTCAAGGTTTCCGAATCCGAACACGAACTCGAACCAAGTGACTTAGCCTACCAATGATATGGAACCCCATATTAACTCAAATAAAATGTTATTTTCTATGCCTGGGTATCTAAGTACATCAATCATAAAGACAAATCCTTTGGAGCCTGCCATAACTTGTAAATAATCTCATCCATAAGATCACACTAATATGAGCCACTCTTTACATCCAACCCATGAGACCACCAGCCATATCGCATTTTCATGGTTGGCACTAACCTAGATATGTCCAACTTCTTTGTAAGAGCAATGAGTGCTTTCTTCCGCTCATCTTTTCCTTCTACTTTTCCTTCAAAGTTCAAACCGAGATTCAGAAGCATTTAAAGTATAAACTAGTACAGAAGAAAACACAAAAACCCTTTTGCACACCTTGACTACCTCCTCTTTTCAGCTTTCCACTTGTTCCCTCAACACCTAGCTATGGAAGTTATTCTTCCTTCAGATCTTTAGGCATGCACTTTTCTGCTTTACCAGCAAGAGCCAACTCCAGCTTCTCCTTGAGCATTTTCAGCATCTCTTGCATCTCATGATGTTTTCCTATCACACTGCACCTGTTATCCTTGCCAACCAACTGATATTTCAGCTTCAAATCAGCAACCATCGTCTGTTTCTGGGGCTGAAATAACCTGAATCAGGTCAGATTTCTCATTTATTCTCACATCCTCACTCACAACAACCTGATTTGTACACAGATCCAAAAGTCTAGCTGCTTTTGCTTGGCCAAAATAACCAACAAACAACAATATTCTACATGTGGCATCAAATTCATTCATGTTTTTCCTCTAGAACTACATTATCAGCCACTAAACCAAATATTTTAAAACAGCTTACCTTTGATCTCCTTCCAAACCATGCCTCCTCAAATTTGACTCCTAAAACTTTTCTAGTGTGACTCTTATTCAACAAATAGATTGTTCTATGCATTGCTTCTACCTTGTATTTATCTTGAAGTTGTTATTTTGTAATAACCAGATTTGATTGCAATTTATTCACTGATTTTTATACCCAAATTTATAATGCATATAAAAACTGAATCAGAAATTACAACACACTGATTACTAATGCACAGCAGAATAAAAAAAAACAGTACCATACACACTTGCACAAGATATACCCTAGAAACCCAAATCCCTAGGGAAAACCAGCAACATATTGTCTTTATTATTTTGTGATTCACAGGAATGCTTCAGCACTTACAATCAACCGGAGATAGACTCAAACTCTCACTCTCTGACTGTGGCTCAAACCCTCAATCACTAAAGACAACTCCAGCTCGAGAGAATCCCTCTCTCCAAAGCCTCTAAGAGAATCCCTCTCTTAGATCTGATCACTTACTGATCAACCTCCCTCAATGTGTCTCACTAACTCTCCCTCAAACTCTTTTATAACATTCACTTCATGCAAATACCATGGGCCCTCCACTACCATTGGCTAATTGACATTTTACATAAATTATTATAAAGGTTACTTTTTACAAAGAGAGTTACAATTTGAGGATACTTCCACGTGCTAGACACAAGCCAACGTAGAAACACCTATCCTCGCTACAAAGTTACAAACTTCAACAGAAGTAATTTTCTGTATATTATTCACCACTTTTATAAGAATCATGCTTCTCTTTTCACCATCAATTGTTTGCCTATGGAATCACTCTTTCTTGCAAAAGTCAAAAATTTCTACAAACTCCTTCATGTTACTTGATCGGAGAACCTTTATCCTTCTACCAAAATCATTTACAACCATCTCCTTACGCTTCTTCAATATACGTAATGCATCTAACTTTTCCTTAAAAAAGAGCCCACATATTGATGAAAATTCATCAGGTAAAAACATTAAATATAGCTCACCCACCAATGAAGGCATATTCGTTGGACAACATATCTCTACATTCACAAACTCTAGCAGTCAACATACTCTCCAAGATTTACCTATGTCAATAGACTCCTTTTGTTGTTCCCGTGCCATACATGTTGCACAAACAAACCCATAACTCCACCAGAAGAGCAGATAGACCAACTACCATCTCTAACCTACTCAAAAGAGAAAGATACGTAATGCTTAAATGTCCATATATTTGATGCCCAAAGTAAATTGCCATCAGTATCTAAAATGGCCAATAGTTATTGTGAATTTGCCATTACCACATCCTGTGAATCTGTCGCTTTCAAATCTTAAAACTTGTATAGTACATCCTCCTCCACTTGCAAAGTACATCTTCCTGCTTCTCTTGCACCCTTCACCATGCACTTTCCTATTGTGAACAAGACTTCCAACTACAAATCAATTACTAGAAATGATAATATACAAACAGGTTCGTTGACAGGTTCTGCTGCTGAGTTGCAGCCCTGTACACACTTTCCTATGGCCACATCCCAGAACACTTGGAACCATTGGAACACTAGTTTGATCGAGATGATAAATGTAATGTGAATCCAAAATCTGATGTAAATGATGAATTGTATGTGGAGATTAATGTGGTTACTAAGGAAAGCCCAAAGTTGGTAAAATTGGTAAAGCACAACCCCTAGCAAGCAAGGTAAGATAATTGAGCATGTATGGGAATTCTGGGATGTTTTTTTCTAGACTTATGACAAGTTGAAAGCATACAGTTCAGATGTTTTTCAATATATAATCCCTTCTTTAAAAGGGGGTGAAGCATTTTCCTTTGAAGCTGAAAGCAATGAACCCCAAGTTGGCACCAATCTTAGAGAAAGAAATTCAAAAGTTAAAAGATGCACACATCCTCGCATCTAACAGGTATTCTAATTGGGTCACAAATGTTATGCACAAAAATAATGGCGAGATTAATATTTGCATTGACTTTCGTAATCTTAATGTTGTTTTGTTAAAAAATAATTATCCTTTTCCTAAAATGGATTTGTAGCTACAGAGAGTTACAGGTTCGCAGATGTTGTCCATGCTTGACGGATTTTCAAGTTATAAGTTATAACGATGTATTGGTGGCCAAGGAGGACAACATAAGACCACATTCCCAACACCATGGGGCACATTCTCTTATATTTAGATGCCTTCTGAACACATTAATGTCAGAGCAACTTTACAGAGGGTGATGGACTTTGCATTTAAAGATTGATCGACAAAATCATTTCCATTTACCAGGATGATCTCAAAGTATTTTCTAAAAACTGGGGTGATCATGTTGCACATTTGAGAAAGGTTTTTGAACGGCATAGAGAATTTGGGATTTACATGAACCCTAAAAATCAGCATTAGGTGTTACACAGGGCAATTTATTGGGTCATATCATGGCCCATGGGCAAGGATGGAGCGTGCATCGATCTAGCCAGAGTCGAGGCCATCCAGCAGATACCACTGTCTCAGAGTAAGAAGTCTATTCAGTATTTCTTTGGTAAGATCATTTTTTTACGACATTTTGTTCCTAACTTTGCTGGTATAACTAAGCATATTTCAGACATGCTCAGGAAGGGACAAGATTGTCAATGGGATTCAACCGGTAACAGTGTATCATAAGTAGTAAATTTGGCAATATAAAGAAAATGTTCCATAAACTGTCAGACAGCAGTATAGGGCTCTACCTGTATATTAGTGACCACTTGTGCAAGTGTTTTAATTATTCCAGCCACTCCATTTGTGCTCCCTCGTTGCCTGAAAAACACAAGAAAACACAACTTTTAGAATTTTTATATCAAATCATTTAAGTATGCTAAGGATTAAGAATTTTACTAGCACGTGTATACAATGTAAGACCAAAAAATAACACTATAGAACCTTACTGGAGAAGGGAAATATTATCACCATGTAAGAAACATACATGTAGGCCTAACCTTTAAACCATCCGCCCAAGGCATGTTTCCAAGGGGGGGAGGCCTTAGGTCACATTTAAATCCAATCGAGTCCACTGGGGTAACCAGTCGTTATAGTGGCTGGTGGTATAGCCACCCCCCATCCATATATTCTGGGGTAGTGGGGAGTATCCTGCAAGGTTATCCTAGGAATAGAGCAATTGAATTACAAGAAATTGTCATAATAAAAGGGATACTTGTCTCAAAATACCTATTAAAGTGCTATTCATAAAAGGAGTTGCCATTGTATGATGTAGAGCCCATGTGAAGTAAAGTCGCCAATTCAAATGTATAGCTTAGAATATGCATGACAAAAGTGAGCCAAGTAACTTTTTATGATTGTTGAGCATGCATTGACATTAACTTGAAGAGGTGCATTTGTGTTCATAAATTGAAAACTAAATTTTTTGGAGTGATAGACAAGAAGAGTCATTTTCTGATTTCCTGGGCATAAAACAAAATTATTTTCTGGAACATTAAAAATGGTCAGCTATCGTATACAATGTCCGATGGCAATGAAAAATTTAATGGTCATAACTTTAAATCATTGAAACAGAATATGCTTGTCATATTTGAATACAAATATTTGGACAATTTTTTATTGGGAAAAGAAATTTGGAGTGAGACTGATGTAGGATGCCCAAGAAAAGTATGATGCGAAGAATCAAGAGGTTTTGATGCTGCTCAAGCTCTTGGTAATGAATGAGATGCTTCCCAAAGTTCAAGATGGTAATGATACATTTGTCATGTGGGGGAACCTACTAAAGATGCATGAAAACACAAACAAAGGTAGAGCATTTTTTCGTAAAAAAATGATACTCTCAATTAAAATAGAAGAATCTGACTCCTTGCTTAGATTATTTGCTAAAATCAAGGATATTAGAGATCAATTATAATCATTTGACAGGACAATGGAAGAAAAAGATATGGGTCATAATCCGGGAAAAATTGATAATATCCTTTAGAATTTTCAGGCTCAGTCGCGGCATCTTTCTTGCAATGTCTCTCGGCCTTCTCTAGATTGGCTCTCACCTCTTCTGGGAAATCTCAAGTGGCTTGCAGTGTTCATGCTTCCTCTCTCCCTCTATGTGACACATGTCGGTAAGGAATGGCATTATCCCTCTCTCAGCTCTGACTATTTCGATTCTTTGTGTTCCAGGGGACCTACTACCTGCCTCTTCTCATGGGTTTGTTTGGGTTGTTGGGTTGGTTGTTGCCTAAATTTTTTTATTTTTTTTCTTTACTTCAGGGGCTATGTACATTATTTTTAGTCTGGACCGACTGTCCCAACCTCTTATTCCTATGGAGGGTCATGGTAGGGTTTGATGGGTGAGGAGAGGACGATGCAGTTCCTCGTAGCCCTGTGATTGAAACCATTGATACACTTTCTAACACATCCCCCCACATATCAGGCATGAAATTTCAAAGGTAGAGGCTTGGGTTAACACTAAACAGGGGTTCACTCGAACTAATGAGATTGATTCTGAAATGTGGCCAATAGTTTCAAAAGCGAGCACTTCGAGATACAAAGTATTTCAAAACTAACGCATTATACTAGCAAATCAAATCTCTTCTTGCAAAGTATTAATGGACAACAAGGAGGAAAGGGGAGAGTTGATTTTGCAAATGCACACAGTGTTCCACGGGGATGCATCCCCCAGGGTCGGGGGCTCATCCCTTGCATTTCCCAAGCCCCGAACGTTGGGAGGCTCCATGAGAAATGTTTCCGGGCACCACTTTTCTAAGAAATGTGAGGAAACGCAACCCAGGGAGTTTCTTGGATAGGGGGGATTCTACATGCCCCCTCCAAAAAATGGGGGTCACCCACACGCATACTATGAATCCCTGTTGATCTGGATACAACTAAGTGACTCAACGACATCCCCCCCTTTGTTACCTCCTTGCTAGGATGGCCTCCATGTTTCCCTGGTGTCTCGGCTCTAATGTGTGTAGCAAAAGCTTGCTCACACCGTTGATCTCTTTCTGCTTGTAGATCCAGATGGATTGAGTGCGAGTAAGGTAGGCCTAGTCATTAGAATACTACCCCCTAGACTTGAAACAAGTACCCCCATGCTTGAAATTGGTTGGTGACTAGGAGGGTAGGTAATCCTTGAATTAAAAGGTTAAGCCTACTTGCTCTAAAAAGGCATTATTGTGGCAACTCCATCGCACCTATGGATAGTCGTTGGCAGAGAAGCTAAGATTGTGTCATAAATAGGGCCCAAAAGGCTATCTAGGGCCAATACCTTTCAGTCATTAGCTAACTAAAGGATTGCAAAATGAAAAGTGCTGCAAAGAAAGAATCAAAGGAAAGAAAAGAAAAATCATTGAAAAGCAAAAGTTGTAAAGTGAATAAAGGGGGGCTTGCTAGAGTCAAAGGGGTACCTTCTAAGCACTTCATCCATTTGTGATACACCCTACTTCCCTTCATCTCCAAGAGAAACTCATGCTTTCCAATAATCAACACTTCACCATTAGATCATATTAATAGCTCTTACCCTTTCAAGATCAATTTTAACACCTTAATAGCTCTTACCCTTTCAAGATCAATTTTAACACCTTCTTTAGTAATAATATGGCCCAACAATCACTAAATAACTAAATCACTAACTAATTTTAAAAGATATTTATGTACGTGTTTATGCAGAGAAATGTCTCAAAAATGCTTTAAAAGGAAATCCTAATGATCATGAAAATACTCCACAATTCCACCACCAAATTTAACCAAATAAAAATTGTGTTTTTGTTTGTTTAAGTTATAGGTACTTAGGGCAAGGATTAGGGCACACAAGGGTTGCCCAAAAGCGCAGGCCTGTGTAAAGGATAATGGAAGGAGAAGACAACGAAAAGGAAAGGAGAAGGAAGGAGCTGCGAAGGGATGGAGGGGATCAGGTCTGAAATGGAAGTTTGCAGATTGTGGATGAGTGACAGGTCGGATGAAAGCAGAGGGCAGCGAACTGAGTTTTACAGAATGTCGAGGGTGTACAGTAGAGTAATGGAGGAGGCTGAGTAGGTTAAGAAGGAGAGCGAAGGTAGGAGAGGTGAGGAAGGTAGGTCGCTGGGGTGTTTAGTCTCTGTAGTTAGGGCTTTTCATGTACAGAAAATAAAACAAAAAAAGGATTTTGATAAATTAAAATGTAAATAAATTAAAATTTAAGCCTAAACATGAAATGTAAAACCTACAAGATAATATATACAACATAAACATCACTCAAAAATTTAATTTGGAAGGAAGAGTGAACAACTTAGGGTTAGAAAGGTAAATTCAACCTAAACCAAAGTACTCAAAGGATAGGGCTACTCCTTGAGATGGCACTTGCCAGATTTGGCATGACAAAGGCTCTCCCAACAACCTCAAGGGTTGGTTGAAGGAGACTTGTCCAAGACAAATCTTGGAGACCAAAGGATCAAGCTCAAAATCTCACTTGGATGGGGCAAAATGCAGCAGTATAACTACCATTCTACCATTAGACAAAGCATAGACTTCAATATTCAACAAGAAGATATCAAGAGGAAAGACTTAGATACCTTGGTGTGCATGTGTCAAGCAAACAACTCCTAGCATTACCCAAACAAGATGCAAGAACAAAAGAATCTCCAATGATCAATCTCCAAACAAGCTCATGTAATCATCCTCAAGAAATGCGCCTCCCTCAAATGCCCAAGGAGGGTCGAAAATCAGAAAATAAGTATAATCCCTTGTGTTGTTATGTTTTGAAGTGAGGAGAAGGTAAATTTATACCCTTCTCACACTCACTTTACACAAAATAAGGTCAATTTAATAATTAAAAATGTCAACTTTAGAATATAACAAAAATAATATAAAATATCTAAAAAATGGACTATTATTCCCCCCCTAGGTGCAATAATAAGCCAAAAATGACTGAAATGGCCACATTGGACGAAACTGAAGGTTGAGATGCAAAGGGGGGCATCCCCATACCCCAACTAACCCCATGAAATAGTGAAAATCCCTCAACGCCCCCCCCTCAAAGCAAGCACACTGCTGCCAATAAGAAGGTGACGTCATCCTCTGTGGAGGCCAGGGAGGCATGGCACTGGAGTGTTGGAGCAGCAGGAGGGTGCAGAAGGAGGCCTGGGTCAATGAAATATGCCCCAGTACTGAAAGAAAACATGCCACCGGTGTAAAACTGCTTGGGGAAATCATGTGGTCCTTTGACCCATCCCTGGGGGCCCCGGACACCAACCTCAGGGTTCCAAACCCTTTTATGAGGTAGTAAGCAGTGTTATTAAGCCATAGTACCCCCAGGGGGAAGCCAGAGAACCTGGCCATGATCCCATCCATAAAATGTGGCTATATCGCACCCTCCAAGTCAGAGAACAAGTTGTCATCTCCCTGGGGTGTATCTGGAACATGTGTTGGTACTGGTACCACATAACACTCACTCCAACTGCAGGACGAGTGCTCCTCCTGGGGGTGCTTGGGAATCCATGAATCTTCTGGGTACCTGTAAACCTACACACACATCAAACAATCAAGGACATCAAAATACCCAGAGGCAGACACTTCCATCCTGCCTTGTTCATCAAATAAAAAGATAACTAAGCAATAGATAATAACATAACCAAAACAAAGAAACTAATGAAATGACCAATAACCAAATAATAAATCAACTAACATAAATATGTAAAAGATCAGATACCACCTATAAAGTATCTCTTCAGCAACTGTCCGTTTACAGGAAGAGGAACCGTTTCACCGTCCATGTGGCTCAACTGGAATGTAGTTGGACCTGCAATGTTTGATATGGACCCAAAACCACAAACTTTCAAATTTTCCATGCTTACCTGATTGTTCACCTCTTTTGTTCCACAAAAGTACCAAGTCACCAAGCTGTAAATCTCGTTGCCGATCCTTTTTGTCAAACTTGCCTTTAACCTTGTCTTGATGTTCTATCAGGTGATCAAAGGCCTTCCTTATGTTTTCGTCTAGTTCTATCAAGCTGTCGATTCTTCTTTGGTACTTGCCTGGATCATCCATATTCCGGTTGGAGCATCTTGTATACAGACTTCTTTATAATGTTCATCAAATTCTTATTACTTGATTCTGCAAGCTCGTTTCCTTGAGGATAATAATTGGAAGAATTCGACAATACGATACCATACTCAAAGCAAAAAGTTGACAGTTCTCCCCCTGTGAAGGCCTTAGCATTGTCCGTTACAATCTTGGCTGAAGTATCAAAAAGAGTGACTATTCCGTCTTCCAAGAAGTCTATGATCACCTTGGCTGTAGATTTCTTTGTAGGAATAGCCTCAACCCATTTTGTGAAGTAATATGTAGTTGTCAAGATTCATTTATGACCATTGCTTGAATTTTTTTTGAATTCACGAATAAAATCTAGGCCCCATTGCTGAAAAGGAGCCTCAACTATAACTAGTTGAAGCGGTAAGGCAGCGAGTTTCTGTTTTCCTGAGAATAACTCGCATGGATGAAAACCCTGAACATACTTGTATACGTCTTGAAAGATGTTGGGCCAATAATATCCTGATCTCAGAATCTTGTGAGTAGTTGTAGAAGCTGCGTGGTATCCACCATAAAGTCCCTCGTGGAATTCCTTCATCAATTCTTCTGCTTTAGGAGGCTCAACAAAAGTGATAATAATCCCATCTAGATTCTTCCATCCGAGTCCCTGAATCCATCCATCATCTGCAACGATGTCCATGAAACAATACTTAGATGCCTTCAATTTCAGAGCTCTCTTCCTGTGATCAAGTAGGTGATTGGGGCATGAAAGATTTTGGAGGTAGTAAACAATGTCTCTATACCAGTCGCACTGTGTTATGGCCTCTTTGACCATCGAAACCATAGGAGGCTTTTCCTCTGTTATATCCAATGCCTTTTCATTGCCTTTTGCCAATAATTGAGCTAATCCTCTGATTGTTCGCCGATTTTTTCCACTATGGTCTGCGTTGACCTTCATACTGAACCAAATCTTCAACGTTGAAAAGAATGAGACAAGAAATGGTTCAAGAACCCCACACGAATTCCTTTTGGACATATGCGATGATGGAATAAATGTGTGTGTTGATCACTTGAGAGGATTCCATATTTATATTTCACCATTGAGTAATCCAAGGGGTAAATTCCACAAGACAAGGAAACCACTAACCAAAAAGTAATATAAAATACTTTAGTTAGGGTCCTTATAATTTCATATTCGGCTTTTCACACTTCATTGCGGCTGTATGACCAAAAATTCTTAAGCAAGTCATCATATACAAGGAAGATTATTCTTTGTTTGTCCACACATGGTCTCCATGGTCCACACGTGACAACTCAAAGTACACCATCATATACAAGGAATATTATTCTTTGTTTGTCTTGTTCTCCCCACTAACACCAAGGTCCGATGCTAGTTACTCCAACAAGGGGTGGCCAATCCCTTGAGGAGGTCTCATAGCCCAATGACCGTAGAGAGGAGTACATTACACATCAACTTCCTAGACCCGGTCTAGGGCTTCTTGTGTTGGTCTGGTAATTGACCAGTTGTCTCAACCCCAAGATGAATAAAGTTCACCAAAGTCAACATCTTGGTAAAAGACCAGTGGCTCAGTCCCATACTAAATCTAGTTGACCAAAGTCGACATCTTGGTAACAGACCACGTGCCTCGATCCCAGACTAAATCTCGTTGACCAAAGTCGACATCTTGGTAACAGACCACGTGCCTCGATCCCAGAATAAATCTCGTTGACCAAAGTCAACATCTTGGTAACAACCCAAATGCCTCAATCCCAGACCGAATCATGTTCCTAGTAACTAACCAGGTGCATCCATTATCCCAAAGAATGGCTCTCAATGTTGCTAAAAAATCAACAATGAGAAGTTGTTGGGTTTGTCCCGTGAGGGGGTTTTCCCAGTCTAAACATTGTGTCTAATGTGGATGTGTTTCTCTCAGTTGTCCTTTTATGCATGCAGCATATGTTTATGTGATAGAAAATTTTTAAAAAGTTAAAAACGTCTAACTGCTAAGAAAAATCAACAAAAATGTGGTTCTATGCTTCTATGAATTGGTAGGCACATACCCGATTGGGGCCTTTTCAACTAGATATCGACACATCTCAATGAACAAAGGCTATCAACACATCTCAATGAACAAAGGCTATCGACACATCTCAATGAACAAAGTATACCGTGCAACTTTAAATAAAATGAAATTGAGATAGAAAAACAAGACCAACTACTTGGCCAACCTACTATTGCATATTGGTTCACAAGGGCTCTTGTGATTAGAGTTATCTAGAGTTTGGGAGTAAGAAACAATGAGCCTACAATTAGTAAGATGTATGGATTTAAGAGTATTCTTCTGAAGGAAAACCATCATGAGGCGTAGGTCGATACATCCTTGGTCCTCTTACTATGTGGAAGTTCTTACAACCATGTGAATTTGTGACTAAACAATGATTCTCATAATAGGTAGGGAAACTAAAGATGAAATGAAATTACACAGTGCTATGAACCTAAAACATTCTATACTTAAAAATGTGCTAACAGTGAGCTAATATCATTGTTGAAATAGATTAATATAATAATGGGAGCAAATTTAGTTATAACAGAGGTATATTCTACGGTAATGGCAGCAAATTCAGCAATAACAACAATAGATTCCACAATGATAACAATAGGAGCAACAAATAAATAAAAGAGAAGAAGATATTCAAACCTGAACATATAAAAAGCAAAAAAGAAATATGACATAGATAGGAGAACAGTTGTAACTCTTAACCAAAAATCAATGGACTTGAAATTCATGTAATTCAGAAAATCAACAAAAGAAATCAATAGAATTGTAGTCACATATTTCTTATTTCCGACAGCTAGTTCAAGTATTGACTATAAACATGAATGCAATTATATCACACAAAGAGGGCACTCTACCATGTAAAATGATGAACATGGTTAGATTACAATTATGGAGGACTTTTTCAAGGCTGATCATGAAAAGCCTTATCCTAGAATGCATGAAGAATAACAGTAAATTAGTTCTTGTACTATACAAAAATACCCTTGAATCCTAAGGCATAACCCATGGCGCCATTGCCAAGTTTCAATCCAAAAATTCAGTCAAATAGGCTCAAAACTTAGTCTGGCTACCTGCTGACCGTACCATGCTCACTCGCAACAACCAAACAACTTGGAATGAAGTCACATGCAAGGTTGAGTAGCTTATGTTAATTGCTTCAAAAATACAAGACCGAGGTCACTAACAACACACTAAACCTCCTCAAAGCTAAATCCTTCAATAAATGCGTTGCACTATAGCAAAAATGCATTGTATTTTTGTAGTAGTGCTCACTAACATAATAATAAGAACAAGAATCCTATTTGAAAATTTTATCTGATCTCCCTAAACACAGGTATGCACATGTGCCTCTAATCGTGGCTAAAAGGAGTTTTGTTTTTCACTAAATTCCATCTTTCTAACAGGGATAACAGGGATCAAGGCCGTTGTAAAATTTGATCATGTTCTTCACATAGTTAAATCTATTTTACACACTTGAAACACATCATGTAAAGATTGATTTTTAGAAGACATCGATGCCTTCATGTTGTTAGTCTAATCAAGTTTTGTGAAAGCGTTGATGCCTTTCTGGGCAAGTTAAAATTACCAAATTTTAAGAAGGCTTTGTTGGATTTTGGGCATGTTAGCGATATTGATTTTTACGAATAACACAATCCCCTTTCGTCCTATCGAATGGATTGCATTTTTGAAGAACACGGTCGCATTCTAGACTATTCAAAAGATCACATTTTAGAAAGAAAGTTTAAAAGATCAAATTTAGTGAACATCATGATGGTTTTCAGGCACATCAAAAGACTGAATCTTTCGAAAAATGGATGCCTGCACAATCTTGAAAAACACATATTATTCCCTAGACTGTGGATGCTAAACACCATGAGGAAGAAGAGTGGATTTACTTGATAAGATGGAAAAAGTTGAATTTGGAAAGAAAGGATATAAGGGAGAAAGAGCGACCAATGTAATCAATGCATCAGGAGCAAAAATAGGAGAAGCATCCACAAGCGAAAGATTGTTTTCCCTTCCTTATCACAAGTTGTTGAAACAACTAAATCAAACAATTTGGAGTTCAAAGGAAAGGAAACACGCTGGGCCCGAACCAACGCAACAAGTGAAGTATGACTTGTGCCAAATTCTAGTAATGATAATGCCCTCAAATGCATTGTGAAACCCTGCCATATGAGAAACCTTATTCATCGAATAATCGAAATCTAACAAAGAACAAATAAGGAACCAACACTTTTTAAAACAACTCAAAAATTCTCTTTAAAATTTCAATGTTAATTTTCAGTAGAATTAAGATTTTAGGGTCTACTATCCAATGAATCACGTACGATGTCAAAAAGTTTTGTAATAGGATCCTTAAATTTATTTATTTACTTCAGGTGAATTCTTCATCAATTTTGCCCAAGATACTTTGGAAAAAAATGCTTTATTTTATCTTTATAAATTTCGTCATATCCTAAAATTCTGTGAATCCACAAGTTCAAGACAATCTGCATTGGAATCATGGATGATAGCATATTTTATTTCATGCGAGGAAATGAATTCTAGTTCTAAATATACGTTCAATAGTACCCAGTCTTCACAGAAAACATCAAAACAACAAAAGTTAAAGGTATCTGCATTAATTTTTCGGATGTTTAGGGATTGTATACAATTACATATCTGTATTCGTTTTTTAAATGTTTACAAATTGTATCTATATACAAGAAAATAATATGTATCAAATTTTCTTTTGTGTGTGTGTAAAAAGACTTGGACCAAATGCCTAAAAAAAAAAATCAAATAGCACTCACAAATTTTCCTGTGGAACACTAGATATATGTAAACCCCTAAAAACCAAGAAGCTGTGTTCTCCAAAAAATCTCTAAATTCTTCACCTAACACGCTTCTTTAATTTGATATATTCTTATAAACCAGCTTCCTCTTGTTTAGCTTCATCTCTACCTTTGAAGTGCTACCAGATTCCTTTCATTTCAACACTTCACTTCCCAGGGTGGGTTACTGTTGAATAGTCACAGAGATATTAAATCATAGATCTTACTGCTATTACAGTCTGGTAGGATCCCTTGGTCTGGGCGGACGTTAAAATACACCTTTAAGAAGTTAAAATTTGAAAAAAACATTTGTGCATAAGGTGGAACAGTTACATACATGTGAGTGGGGATCACTTTCATCTAAGGGGAAATGGCTTTGTTTTAGACACATGCACGATATGTTAGTCTCCAAAACTTTAACGAGCCTCTACAACTGCTGATTTCTCCGGACGACCGTCATCTCCAACCTACAACTGCTGATTTCTCAGGGTATCCACGGCTGATTTTCTCGAGAGACTCTAATTTTATTGGCAAACACGGATCATCTAATCTCATTGCATGCAAAACTTCCTTCCTCAAGATTTAAGCAAAACACATTTCGTTGAACTAATTTGTCCACGACGCATCGAATTCAGCTGAGCTCCGCCGATTATTTACCTCAAATTCACTTTCTCTACAAAAGAACCGGAATTTAGCACTTCTTCCCCCAAAATTAGCCCTTTACAAAAAACAATATACCGTTGTTTTGCCGAAAGAAGTCTAAATTCCTCCTCGGCGACCGCCATGTTTAAAAAAATCACTCTGAAACAACCATTTGGACAGAGGGGACTCCAAATTCCTCGTCAGCGACCGCTATTTTCACAAAAGCATCTCTGAAAAGGCCATTTGCCCAAAAAGAACTCCAAATTCCTCCACCGCGACCGCTTTTTTCACAAAAGCCCTTCTGAAGCGACCATTTGGATAGAAAAAACTCCAAATTCCTCCCCCGCTGCCACTATTTTCACAGAAAACCTCTCCAAAACCGCTATCTGGATAGAAAGAAGGTTAAATTTCTCCACCGATGCAAATTTCAACCCCTTATCGTACTCTAAAATTCTTGCCTGCCCCTTATCGTACTCTAAAATTCCAAAGTTAATACCTCAATTAAATTCCAAATTTAATACCTCAATTATTCACGTGATGGAAGGATACGATCGGACGACAGATGGTGAAGAATTAACGTGATCGAATTTCCCGCCAGCTGCTGCATTAAAAGAGCAAACGACTGCATTATACCGGGGAATTTTGAGGATTGTAATGTATTAATGTAGGTCCAAGTCCTTGTCACAATGGGGAAAGGGCCACGCGAGTTATTTTCATTGAACATTTACATGCCCAAGGTGTCCATGGTAGTGTAAAATGAAATATTATTATAGAAAGAGGACGAAGGAGATTAACACTTATACATTAAAGTAAGTATTTAAATACAAAGTTTATGGTGTGGATAATGGGTTTTTAATAGAATCCCATTCCAATCCAACCCAGGCTCTATCCACCCACTTTCTTTTGAGAATAGGAATGGGCGTCAAATTGCAAGAATATCTCATTAGAGGTTTTAGTTGGAAGGCTCTCACATTTTTTCTTCACAAACTTGTAAAAGGAATGATTTCCACTTGGTTTGGCAATATCTAAAATATATCTCCTTCTATCAATGCAATTTTTTTGGACTAAGTTTATCGCTTGTCTCAATTCACCATATCTTCTCATTTCCCCTTTGCCTGTCTTGGTCGAATAATCTCATCTCAACTTGTCTTGTTACACTGCGGAACACCAGATTGACAAGAAAAATGAGATATAAGCTATGTTGGCTCATCTTGTCTCATAAGGGCATGGCTTGGTAGGCTTGGATGGCTAGGGTTGACTATGGTTCAAGATTGTTTCAGACAAACCTATCACATTTACTAGGTGAGTTGTTGTGCCGAGAGGCACATTTCCATACCCGGGTCTGGGGATGTGTCTGTTTATCCCAAATATCATAGTTGACATAAAATAAAGAAGTTAGAAACGAAGTAAGTAAAAAAAAATTATAGCAGATATGAAAAGTAGAAACGTAATATTATAGCCGACATAAAATAAAATAAAATAAAGTAAAAAAAAAAAGATGTAAAAAAATATATTATAGCCAACATAAAAACTAAAAACATAAGAAGTAAACAAAATATTATGGGTTTGCACCTCAAGGGATTTGATCTCTGACGACGCTTTATAGAATCGGAGTTATATGGGTCTATACTTCAGTACATTCGTACAGATGAGCAGATAGCAGATGTGATGACCAAGACTCTATCCTTGACAAAGTTTGTACTTCCGAGACAAGCTTGGTATTGCAAAGAATGCCTCTCTCGCTAAGAGGGAGTGTTGATTTTTTAGTAGCATCAAGATCCATTCTTTGGGAGAATGGAGGCACCTGGTCAGTTAGTAGGAAAACGATTCAACTTGGGGCTGAGTCACCAGGTCAGTTACTAGGAAGATGAGTCAGTATGTGACTAAGGCACTTGGTCTGTTACTAAGATGTTGACTTTGGTTAGTATTCCAATAATAAAGTTTAGGTATCTTGACTAGTTTTAAAATAAGCACTCAACTTGCAGTTCTAGTTATCAGTTGGTTCACCTTCTATCTAGATATCTTGGGATCTTATCCTGAGATCTTCCAAGAATAGGAAAAACTCCTCCTAGATGTGATGTGGACATGGATGGAAGCATACCAATTGCCTAGGGTTTCCAATCTTGGGTAATAATTCAATGTCCTATTGTAACTTGATTATACATAGCAAATCTGTAACTTGCAGTGTCTAATTGATATGGTTGTTGAGACATGGTCTAGCTTTTTTTCTATTGTAACTGTCTATAGGTAGGAAATATGAGGTAATTAATCTGTAGCCAATTGTGTGATAAGATCGTAAGATCAACCTTTAAGTGTATTCCAACACAAAAGAAACATCTTGCAAACAAATAATTCCATATTTTTTGTTTCCTTACCATGCATAGGTCTTTTAAGATAAAAGTTGATGAACATGTTCAACATGATGAATTCATCACTTTTGTAAAGAAGCTTTATGATACAAAACAAGGGACATCCATCATTCATAGTGTCAATTTGCCAAATCTTGAGGTGGGTGATTCAAATTTGGCACATCGGGGGCTTTGTATTCATTTAGTGAAAATAAGCTAACTTAATCAAATACTAAAAATGTGGTTTACATTCACAATACCATTCGACTCCTTTCTTGTCAAGTTCAAGGGAGTTGCCTACAACTGTAGTAGCCCTTGTAGAGAATCTAGAGCTTGAGAGTGTCAAGTACCTGAAGAATATCTTGTCAAGAGTCTAGAGGATGCACATGATGCTAGCATTTGCATTATTGAGCATTGAGTAGCCTAGTCTTGGTATCATGCTTTGAAGCTTGAAGTTCTAAAATTTTGTGTATCTTGTGTCATGTCTAAAACATGTCATAAAGAAATGGAGGATTACGAGTGTAAGAAGTAATCCCGATGTAAGAGGTTCACTTGGCACCCATAATCCAACCTTATGAGTATACTAACCATCTAACCAGTCTATCCAGCTTAATGGATCCTACCCTAAACTTAAATGTTTTCAGGAATGTGATTCACCATTTCGAGGGTCTTATATAGTTGAAATCTCTCGTTTGTGCTAAGAAAAGTTGAAGAGGGAGAGTATAAACGTACATGATGGTTTATATATTTTTTGCTAATACCATCATTGATATGCTGAGGTAAGTGACCTAACCTTCTCTTTCACGTGCTCAGATAATCAATTGTGATTTGTCTTAATAATCTTCTAGACCAGGATAACACCAAAACTAAAAAGGGATAACATTTCCCTATGGTTATCCTTTTCAAGGTAGGCTGAAAAAAATGTTGGAACTATGATCTCTATCAACTATGATTGATTATAGTGCACATATTCTTTCTGTTCAATTTTTCCTAAGCCACATAATTTGAGTCCTTGCCACTTCACAACACTCTTTTAAGCATTTTTTTAGGCTAATTCATAATATTTTTTTGGAAAATAGTCTTTACGACGATGTAGCAAAGAGTTTTAAAGACTGCAATGATAAATAAAGCACAAAGAGATTGATAAGGTGGTCTTTCGTTGTTGTCACAAAGATAATGCTGCATAATAATACACGAGATATTGAATGGTTCTTGTGGTAATGTAACTTGCCAAGACACGTACAAAAACTAAGCTTATATCTATTGTTAGTATCCAGAAGCATAAATGAATATCTAGGATCAAGTATATAAGGAACTACATCATAAGGTTAATAAGAAGAAAATATACAAATTTATTTATCACCGAAGGCAAAACCATACACATATTGTGTTACTTAATCAAACTAACAATATAGGAGGAGATACAACTATAGGTGGGTTTTCAAAGACAATCATTAAGTATAATCTTAGTAATAGCTAATTCTTGAACTTGACCCGCCCTTCTCACATTTTTAGCCCTAATTGAGAACTTGTCATTGTAATCAAAAGATACGATTTATCCTCCACCACTAAAAATTTTAAACATCATTGTAAAACTTATATGTATGTTCACTTGCCAACCATATTATATTGAGAAAGTAACACTTGGATGGCCTAAAGGCATTTTTGTCACTAATTATCTTTTTGGTATCTATTCAGAAAGTAAACTTTCTTACTGGAATTAGCTTGATGCTATTATATTGAGAAAGTAAACTTTTAGTGTTACTGTTTGTAAAGTGGAGGGAGCAGCCTACATTGGTCAATAGAATGGTTTCTTATGTGAAACATTTTCATGAAATGTTGACTACAACATGTAGAAAATGACCCAGCCGTTATATAAGATCCCTAATGCTTAACCGTTATAGGTGCTACAGTGATGGGGAATAGTTTTAGTGATTGGGTGGGGCTCTAACCCTTTTCTTCCAACCTGTGTAAGGTTTGAGGGAAGATAATTTAGGAGATGCATATTGGTTTTTATAACTTATATAATAAAATAAAGAAAGTATGTTGCTTCGCTTTTCGATGTGAGGCGAAGTTGTTTGATAGAACATTTCATAGACTATAGTGGTATTGTGCGACCAAAGAGAGCTTCTAGTAAGTGCATTGAAGGGTATTTGGCATTGTTATGCTCGAAGTGAGGTTATTCGAGAGACCCTTAAACATATATCGCAGGTGTAGGTTCTTTCCTTCCCTGTGAATACCAATGAGAACCCATCTCCCTACCTAGATCCCTCCCTATTCTATAGTGTTTGAACCTATGGGATTTGCTCATGGAAATAACTTGTAAAATGACATCTCCCATTGTATGATTACACTTAATTGCTAAAATTTGTTAATTCTTATGCGGAATGAATGAAAACAGAAGGGATGGGAGGGATCGACACAGAATCGGCATTGAACTTCTTAGGCTCATAATCAATCAATAATCAATCTTATGTAGGCAGCCATGCGTATGCTGGCATTCGTCCATATAACAACTGCTTGGATTCTCGACTAGCGCAGGAGAATAACTGCTTGGATTCTCGACTAGCAACTATACCAACTAGCGCCCCCACCCAATAAGCAGGAGAACAATTGCTTGGATTCTTGACTAGCACCTAGACCAACTAGTGCCCCCACCTGATCTTCCCCACCAGACCTTAGCAGTAGCAAGAGTAGTTGCAAGAGCTAGTAACTCAAGGCAGGTAACCCCAACGATTCACTACGGGAGCTGGTCACTATAATGTTCCCCTTTTAACATATACTAGAATTGATTGAGGATTGATACCATTCAGACCAAAAGAAGATATTAATGGAACATTTGGTATTTTTATACAGGCGAAGCTAGTGCCTTCCATGGAAACCAGGGAAATCATAAAGGGTATGTCTATCTCACTCAACCTTGTCCTCCTCTCAGAGGATGGCCCGAACATTCTTTAAGTCAGCATGTATCGACTTGTTTGAACTTAAATTCGACTATAACGTATATAACCTAGTAACTGTAAGTATCTCGGACCAAGCTCGTAAGAAGAAGGTATATAGGTGTATCTTTCTCGATTGAATCAATTGGGTAGCAGCCAATTCATCGTTCGTTCATCTCTCAAATCCCAAGTCCATATTGAGTACTAAATTCAAAGGTTCTGAAGAATATTTCTATATCCATATGACGTATATAAATATCTAACATGTATCAAGAAGATCTAACATATATGAGTAATATCACCAAGGTTCTTCGCTTGGGTTAAAAATAATCCTAAAAATGGTCTGGAGTGAGGTTTCTGCATAAAATCCAAAGGGGTTTCCTGATCAAATCCATTTGCTTTCAAGAATTCCCTTGTATCTCGAGTCCCAAACTCTATGCATATGAAAAAATGAAAGGTTTATTCATACAAGGGTACCGAATATCCCCTTTAGGCCATGAGATCCCCCTCATTATATTTTATCGTTAGGTTACGATCCCCTACCAATTCCTATGTTCACATAAATCACTGTACAGATGCGTTGTCTATGAATAATTGGGTCCGCTACATAGTAAGATGATTTACTTATTTGTGTGTGGGGGGGAATTAATAATAGTAGAAAAAATATGCATTAAGGTTGCTTAAAACGTCTCGACAAGAACTTCATTGAAGCACACAATTTGTATTACGTATGGTTTAATTATAACTAAACCTCTCTTACAGTAGGTGAATGAATCCCCAACTATTTAAGGGTATTGTTACATATATTTCTCGTTTTTCCTTGCCTTGCATAGAGTTTTGTCCCATCCCTTTACTTAAATAATAAGTCTACCCACCCTTAAATAATACTAGTAAGAGGCGCATAAAGCAAAAATTATTTATCGCACATAGTATTCTGGCATAGCTTGTAATACACATTATCCTCTCATCACATATTTATATATAATAATTGTTGAAGAAGATCCTGATAATTGTTCCTCCTTATATTTAATAGCTTCCCAACTCTTTATCCACTATTGGGAGAGCACTAGACATCCACTGCATAAAACTTATAAGCCGAGGGAGATCAGATGTAAGAATGAAGGATTGGACAATGTCATCGTGGGTGTTTAGTAATAGTGATGTTTGGCCCTTTTTGCAACATTTATAGATGGCAGTACAGTAGACCCTTATGTTGATCAAGTGCTCTCCTTATGCATAACATCATGTGCACGCTTACCCTCTTGGATGCGTATCAAAATGTGCAAGATTGGTCAAGCAATATTATTATTCCAGGTCAAAATATTTGAATTCTGGGATGAATGGGGAACTGGTATCCATGTCCTCCTTATATATAATTTGGCCAGTAGGTGGACACCTGTGTGTTGGATGATTGCTCCTGGAGAGATAGGGGCGCTCACTTTATTTTGTTTGGCTTTCCAAGGTATTGGAAGATTTGTCCATAGCTATGGGAAGAAGCTGGGGGCGTTCTTTCTTGCACAAGGAGATATCCATGACCCATTAGAGTAGGAGTTGAATAGATGCATTTCAATTCTTTCACTTTTTGTTGTGTGCATTATTTTAATTCCTGCAAGTGTGTTTACTTTTTTGCAAGTGTGGTGTGTTAACTTTTCCGCAACGTTATTTCCTTTATTAGAATCATTATAGAAACCAACTGCATAAGAGACCTGAGGCCTGCACATACAATGCACAGTATCTCACAATGACTTATGTTTCTCGATTTCATATTGAAATGATCAATTAATTTAACCATTCCTTCTGAAATAAGAAGGGTAATGAAAATAACTGTTAGCATGCTTCATATTTCTCAATAGCTCTGGACATTCATCTGTATTGTTCCCTATATTCCTGCAATGTCCACATCATGGATGACGATATTACGGGAAGTTCTATGCAATGTGGCCCACCTCATTGCAATTGTAGCACCTCCACGACACTCGATTTCAATCGTTTTATGGTCTTCGATTATCCTAGTTATGGTTCGGGCCTTTGTTTCCACCTGCTATTGATTCCACCACAAAAATCTTATTATAAAACCTTTATTCCAATACTTACAAGGCTCGACAGTTGTCCTTATGGTGTGTATTCACTCAACATAAGTTATAATGTAGCACATGTTGCATTTTGATGTACTTATATAGTAGGGGACAATAATAGTGGTTATGTCCTGGGTTTCACCAAAGTAGACAAAATCTCGCTTCCACTTTTATTAGAAATGGGTTAGCAATAGCAGCGGTATACCTTTGCACCATGGGGCAGTCATTATTCCATGGGCAGCCTTTTATTTTGCAGAGTGTGCACCAAACTGCTTCTCCCCCAATCTTCTTACACTTTTCCAACTCATGAATTTGTTCAGACAAAGTTGTGAGATGGCATTGGAACTATGTGATGCTATGTGCTAATCCTAGAATCAATGCATCCGCCAAACCACTGATAGACTCCAATCTCATAGAAAACTACAATGCCTCTCAATGATTACTAAAGCCTCTACTATAGTAGAGGAGTACATAGACATGGTAACAAAACATAAATAAACCATTATTCATGATGAACATATTGGATAGTATAGCTTAGATGGCTCATCAAATCTCAAAACCATTGATTGCAATGCCAAACTGATTCTACAACTCTTTCCTTGATCTCTTTCATTTCAACAATGCTTTGTTATTCGGACTTCAAATTATAAAATTATTTAATTAAGTATTTCCATATTTGACCTAGAGTCATATCTAGACTGGAATGAGCAATTTACTTGCATTTCATGTACATTGCAAGGCTCTCCCACGTAGAGTTTCTAGAAACTCCACCAAACGAACAACAGTTTTGGTCCTCTGTGCGCTCTAGATAGTGTTGCAATGGAACTAGTGCCGTTAGGAATCCTCTTAACACCAACCATTAAGCAAAAGCATCCACCATTGGGTAGACTCAGTCATCTGACCTTGACCTACTATTTAAGCTTGTAAGCTCGGGATTAGAGTCAATTCTAGAGGTCTTGGTTGCGCAATTGGGCTTGATGTCCCCATAGAAAAAAATGACACTACATGATAACCTGGTAATAATATTTGACCACCTCCAACAGTAAAACTTAGGCTATTCATAGACATGGCTGCATGTAGAGTCTAATTGCTAACAACAAACACAACCACTGTCATGGGCATGTTACGAAAAGTATCCACTAAAGGAAAACTCAATCAAACTCATAATAAATTTTCTCTTAGTGAGCAGCAAACAAAAAAGACTAATAAACTTTAAGCAAAACAACCATTGACCAGATAATAACAAATTATTAACGAGCAGAAGCTAAACAACAAAATCATAAATAACTGATTTGTTTCCACTACATTGTAGTAGTTCCCTTGTGGGTGCAAACCAACTCCTTCGTTCTTGATGTGGTCCACAACTGTTGGATAAAATGCTTTTCCAAGTGCTTTTCTTATCAAGGGACATGGTATATTGAATCATCTGAAGATGCTTCGAAGGATACCATGCTGGATTAGATCTACAATCTGACAATAGGCAGGTTTGAGGATTGCATTAACCCTACTACAAATAGCTCAGTTAGCTCGAGGAGCATCCATTCTTTGATATATTAATTTAAAATAAACAATAAATAATTGGTAGGATTGCAACCATCAGTTGTCTACTAGAAGATGTGCCTCATTCAAGACTATTCGATGGATAATATTGGATTTGTGGGACCCCCATATCTATGATGGGATGGGTAATGTGGAAGAAAACTTGGATAGAATGTAGTACCAAGTTGCGGAAGAGCAGCATGTACCTGCTTTATATGTAGTTTTGAAGGTACGCCTGCTCGCCTGTGGGAAACACATAAGGAGGACTATACTACATGGGTTATAGTCCATCTAGCCATGCTACATCAAATTTTTTCCCTCCCGAGTTTGAGTGTCAGGATCTGTCTTAAACACATGGGGAGGTAATGACGTTTGTGAAACAATGCGAAGGTAAGAGAAGCCCCTCTATTCATATTGAATTTTTTTATAGAAGTGGGTGGAGAAAAGTTCTTCCGTTGGAATACTAGGTACATAAGTTTTTGCATACTTTAGGGTTGAACGCTAGCACATGGTACGTGCATTAAGAATTTGCAATACAAACTAAGGAACGTGTAGTGGTTAAATATAACTTTTGTGCTACTTTCTCTTATATTAGCAAGACTCGTGAGCTAACAACTACCTTATTGGTTATTAACCATCTCTTTTCTACTTTTCAGTTGTGGGATGACCTAATCCAGTGCCTAATCACTGAGGAAATTGTAAAAGGATCATGAATGCATGTTGCATTAAGTCCTCAAAAATAAACAAAAACCCTTATATCTTCAATATCCTTCTAACTTTAGGTAATTTAGGATTGATACACTAGAAAAATAAGACTTGCAAGAAGCGTGTGATCTCTTACAACTTTTATATCAGAGACGTAGTAGCTTAAACAAATTGAATACACGGATAACTCCTAACATTTGCTATAAATGCTATATATTTTCGTAAGTTTGAAGTTGAAAGGAGGCTTTTTATTAACTCTATTATATGATTTATACCAAATACTTTTTATGAAACTCCTATATATTTTTGTTACTTTCATATACTCCACGGAGTCTTATTGGCATGACATGGTTACTCTTATTCTTCTCTCTGTATACTTTATCGACCCTCTCATTACATATTACATTTATTTAATCTACTATTTAAATTCTCGCTACACTTTAGGTGAAAACACTTTTGGATATATAAGTCCCCCCAATCTCCTGGTGTAGCCTACTTAGTGATATGACCTTTTTAATCTGTTTGGAAGGTATTAAATCTTTCAAAAACTTCAATATTTCTTACACATCAATACTATGTGAATGAGACTAACACTATGGAAACATGTGAATAAGCCTAACCCAACACCATGCAACCATCTTTTTCTATTATGAAAAACATGCTTATCATTCCCTAGAAATTTTGTGTACAAACTAAAAATTATTGTTTTGACTGAAACTGAATTTAGATGGTTGGGTTACAAATTATTTATATACATCTCTCCTTCACTAACTAATGTAGGAGCATCATGACAAAGCCAACAATGTGACAGGCGGGTCACATGTTGTGGCTCGACAAAGGGACAGACAATCATAGAGTTTGAAGAAATTTGTTTATTAATGTTTTTATTAATTGTCGAATATGTAGACAGAGTTGATTTGTTGTCAGTGTTGGGGGGAAATAGGGATAAGTGGCATTTTGATACTCCCTGCGAGGATATCAAGCCAGATTAGGTAGTTTGTTGAATAATAGTGGGAGGTTGTTTTTCTAGAAACATAAATCTCTTCATTCGTGGAGGAGAGTTGGTTAGTTGTTAGATGTCTCTATTGTAATTCGAATTAGGCAGATAGGAGGATAGGAGGTCTCGAGAGGTCCAGGAGATGGGCTGAGACAGAGTAGGAGAGCGAGGGAGACAGAGAGAGAGCTATGTGTGAATTATTTCTGAAAGTTAATGAAATTGGCAAGTGCTATGTGTTTTAAGTGTTATTATGCATTGGAATTGAAATAGGCTACGATTTTATCAAATTGAGTTGTGCATGAAGGAAGAACCTGAGTTCTGTGTGAATGAATCTTTGTGAATGAATAGGTTATATTCTATTCTACATATAACCTCTATATGCATAATAGAATATTATGAATAGTTGCAGACCGAGTATCATACATGAGGTCGTTTGGTTATGTGAATCGATCTCTGCCTTGCGCCTGAATAAATTCCTCACAAATCGATAGTCTAAAATTGATATTGTTTCAAAATAGCGTATGGCTTAATGGTTTGTTGGGAATGCGACGAGAAGGACGCTTTGAATTTGTTTGATGCATTAACATACTTCCCATAGAGATTCTGGAAACCAAAGGGTTGGGTCCCTTCTTGTTGAGCCATCAACGTGTTATTATAGAATTCAAGGTTTGTTGTGTGTGTGATCATTGATACACAGTCGTATTATTGTGTAGATTAAGATTGAACGACTGAGACCACATTTTTATATTGTGCCAAGTGAGATCGAAGGTCCTAGACGCATATTGCAGTCCGAATCGCTCGAAGGATAATAGGGTTTTGGCAGTGTGATGGCAACACTTGATAGGATATCGCTGGATGGATTGCCATCAATTTTGGTATCAGAGCGAGTATGCTCTTGGGGAAAAGAAGTCAGAACAAGATTTGTTTTCTTTTTGGAATGATGATGTTCAAAACTTACAGCAGCTCTGGTTTGGAAATCTGATTGAGGCAAATGCGATTATCTTCAATTTACACTGAAATAGAGGATTGAAAATTGCATGGATTGAAATCTGTAGGCAAGGAAGACTAATTTGTGAGTAAAGTAGAATGGACTTGGTTTTAAAAGAAAAACAGAGGAAACGTGTTCTTGGGATGAGGAAGAATAGTGGGGCACTGCAATAGTAGAGCTAGACCAACATTTTATTTGGAGATGTTTAGTAGTGAAGAGTTTCAAGTTTCTTCTTGAGAAGTAAATGAAGTTTGTAGAGAAAAGGTTAGTGATAGAATTAAGTGGATTCTGTATGATGTGAGCAAAACATCAATAGCCTTTAAAAGACCAGATCAGGTTTTAATTTCTGAAAAAGTGGAAGAACCTGTGAGGAGCTCTGCAGTAAGAAATTTGCAAGCAAAAGGAGGACAACTCAATCAAATTCTAAAGATACAGAGTTGAAGAACCAATTGAAGAAGTGGTAAGTATATTAGTATTTCTATTGAGGTTATTCAATATGCAGAAGGTTGCAACTTGTTAGTTGTGATATAGAAAGTAAGGAGACTCTCTATTAGAGAAGTTGTGGTGGTAGAACCATGCACAACAAAAGTGTTGTGACTTCCGTTGGAACAGAAAAAGAACAAAGAAGGTGATTGCAAGAGGAAAGCCCGGATATAGCAAATAAAATGGTCAGGCAATTCTAAGTGAAGAGAACCAGTGGTGCCAAAAGATTGAACTTAGTAGAAGTTTGATTAGGCATTTGTAGCAGGGTGGAAAAGACTTGCTGTGGTAGAGGCTTTAGTGCAACTCATGAAGAAGGAGAAGAAGATGACTGTCGAGAAGAAGATGATTGTTGATAGTCATGTAAAGGGTTCAAAGGGAAGCCAAAAGGGAGTGAAAGAAGATGCCAGGGTCAATGGTATAAAGAAGAGGATGAGTGATGAGGAATTTGATAGAGAATTTAATGAGATTAAAGTACAACTGAATATACTAATGGAGCTGCTACAAAAAATTGAAGAATACCATAGATATGGTTGGATTCTTCAGAAGAAAAGAGTCAAGTGGAGTTTTTTGCAGAGCAGGCTGAGACACAAGACAAGTGTACAGCCAAAGGAAGAACTCAAAAGAGTTGAGTTGCAGCATAAGATATGTGCTGGGGAAGAAGGTTACTTATGTGAACCTGAACAAGGACCTATTCTCGGGGAGAGTAGTGATGATGATGAAGACATGGGACTAGTCGATGGTCTCATGAATCCTCTAGAGGATGAAAATAAGTTGAGGGAGCTAATGTCTGAAACAACAGAAGAGGCTATAAGGCCTTATGATTTTAAAATTAATGACTGGTGAGAGGTTGGAGGTTGCTAAAGCATAAGAGATGATAGACAGTTATCTGACACTGTCTTAAACCCAGAAAAGAAGATGACTATCCCTAGTCATATAAGAGATTCAGAGAATAATTGTAGTGGAATGAAGGAAGATGTCAAAGTTGTTGGCATAAAAGAGAAGATGCATCAAAAGGCATTTGAGGAAGAGCTTGCTGAGATGAAAGCAAGAGTGAAAATGATGATGAGGTTGCTAGAAGAACAAGGAAAAGACCAATGGTTTGGTTGGGAATTAAAGAAGAAGACAGTAAGTTGGAGCTTACTGTAGGTAAAGTTGAAGCAAAGGTTGTATGCCAGAGTAAAGGAGGAACTCAAAGTAGCTGAGCTGGAAATGAAAGCTCATAATGGTGAACCCGGATCAAAAATATTCTTTGATAAAGAAGTTGGAGCAGACATACAAGCTGAAGAAGGAGTCATTGCTGAATTTTTGAGTCTTTGGACTAGTTCATATCAACCTGAGGATTTGATGATTGAGATAGTATATGAGGTCACAAAACCTCATAGTAATTTGTGTATGAATGTAGGATGCAATGAAGAGAAGCATTTCCTGAATATCGCTATGGAAGATTGTGCAAATGATGGACAGTCACTCAGGACTGTTAACCTTGATGATAGTCGGGGTAAAGAACAACTGCTAACAATTGTTACAGAGGATGGAGAAGGTTGTATGAGGATTGTGGATAAGGGACCTCAAGTAGAAGAGACACGATCTTTAAATGACTGGCTGCTAGGTGATGAAACTAGTGAGGATTGTGCAGAGTTTCCAGAAACCATTCCAAGTGAATTGATAAGTTTATGCAATGAGATGAAATTTATGGAAATCAAATTAAATACTCAGAGAGTACAAACCCAAGATGCCAAGCTGGAGCTAGAAAAAGGTGGTGAAATTGTTATGAAGGACAATGATACCAGGAATGAGAAGGAGAAGATTGTCTCAGAAGACAATACTGAGGGAAGTGATAGAGTAATAATATCTCAAGAGGATGACAGTCAAATGTTGATGAAACAAAAGTGTAAGGTTGTTGAAGAAGAAGAAGATGAGCATGGTGTTCCAGTCAAGAAGGTAGTGAATAGTTTTCTTCTTAGACATGAAGTTGGATCTCAACAAGTGACAGTTGTGGGAGATGAAGAGACTGAGTTATTAAGAATGTTATTGACGAAAGAAGTGGTTCTAGTATCTGACCAGAAGGGCAAACATTATAAATTCCAAGTTAACTGTGAGTTTGCAGGTGTAGTGGAGGATGAAGTGAAAAGGAATGAGACCAGGATGTCTCATAAAGGTGGAGCTATATTATGTTTACAGTATGCAGATATTGCCTTGAAAGACAAAAAGGTTAGTGAAATGTATGAAGTGGAAAAGGTAAGAGATCTTAAGCAACATAGTATTGATGAGATATCAGATGAAGTATTCGAAAGATGTCAAAGGAAAGTTGAGTTGCTGAAGCATTTGTTAGAGGGATCTGAGGATGGAAGTGAGATTGTAGTCGGTGACAGAGAAGTGTCTCAAACTTTGATAGGGAGACATATGTTAGTTTTCAAACTCATGATAAGTTTGCTGGTACAAAGGAAGGAAAGCGTGAATATGATACTACAGTCAAGAAATTAGAGTTACTTCTTGGAAGTAAAGTTGAAGTACAGGAGCAGCAACTAAACATTGCATAGGGATATGTCTTCCAGGACATTAAGGATGTAAGGGTGGTAGAAGTAAGCAGTCAGCAGCTTAAAGGTGAATATCTAGATTTGGACAAAGAGGTTGAAAAGTTATGGAGACTCATGTTGAAGCATTCGAAGAGAATGTATAGAAGACAGAGAAAGAAGGTCAATGGTTTCAGTTCATTGACTAAAGAAGAGGTTAAGGTGAATGCAATGGTAGATTGCAACATAAAGTGTGGAAGCCAGCGGAGCTGAGATCAACATTGAAGTATGGTGATAGTAAAGGTAGTGGAGAGTTACAACACAGAATTTGGAATCCAGGCAGATGAAGATTGAAGAGACATGAACAGGATTTCATGAATCTTTTCCACCTTGGGAGTCTGATGCAGGAGCATCGTGACAAAGCCAACAATGTGGCAGGCGGGTCACATGTTGTGGCTTGATAAAGGACATACAATCCTAGAGTTCGAAGAAATTTGTTTATTAATGTTTTTATTAATTGCTGAATATGTAGACAGAGTTGATTTGCTGTTAGTGTTGAGGGAAACTAGGGACAAGTGGCATTTTGATACTCCCTGCGAGGAGATCAAGCCAAATTAGGTAGTTTGTTGAATAATAGTGGGAGGTTGTTTTTCTAGAAACATAAATCCCTTCATTCGTGGATGAGAGTTGGTTAGTTGTTAGATGTCTCTATTGTAATTCGAATTAGGCAGAAACCATTACAGTACATTAGATATTGCTTTATATTATATCTGTGGGAAACCATTACAGTTCATGGTAGATTTTATCTTCTGTCAATCCTTTTGATTTCTTATTGGTTTAATTGGCCATTGTTTTAAAATGTATATTGGTAGTTGATGCATGCATAACTAGTATTTGATGGATGGATACTGGGCAGTTCCCATTAAACTAAAAAAAGGCGGGTGATAACGGGTGATTCCAAGTACTCATGGAGAACAAATAACATATAACTTGTTCGTGACACTTAAATTGTGACCTATCATCCACCAACCATAAGTTAAGTGATTGTGCTAGTCAAACATTAACCAAAAAACATTGTTTGAAATAAAATGTATAAATAATTTTAACATGTGTAATTTGAGAAAAAGGTAATTAACTTTTCACTAGAATTTTTCCAATCAGTCTATTGTATAATCAAATTATGTTTGAGTCATTATATAGTAAATTTCAATCATTATATGATAACTATAATGCCATTATATAAAATGTATTGATGATTTTAACATGAGTAATCAAATTACGTTTGAGTCATTACATAGTAAGTTAGAGTCATTATATGGTAACGATGGTGCCATTACATAAACTTCATATATATTGTATTGGTGATTTTAACATTTACTTTGCACTCAAGTATTTTCAAACATGACCATACAATCAAATCATGTTTGAGCCATGGGGAGTGATTGACTTTGCACTCAAATCTTTCCAACCACTCGATCATGCCATCAAATGTGACGGTTTCATACCGTCAACTTATGTTTAAACCATCACAGGTTAAGTTTGGAACATTATATTGTAACGATGACATGTGATTAGAGAACTCACCATGTAAGGATTAAGACCAAGGGGATTTTTCTTAAGCATTTGACCAAATGTTTTTTGGTAAATTTTGAAAACTATGAAGGAATTAAAAGGTTATATCATAGGAAAGTTTTAATTGATTTTTTTATATTATTTATAGTTTTTAAAAGATTTTGGATGGATTGAAGGATGGTCAAAACTTTCTTTGTTATAGTTATAAAATGAATAGAATTTTGATTATGGTGAGTTGTGATTTTTTAAAATTTAAATTGTAATTTAAATATTATTTCAAAAAGGATATTGTTTGAATGACTTTTATTCTATTTTTAATTATAGAATTTTAAAATATTTCACAATCATTTATATTTGGCTATTTTTTGCTTTTGTCATTTCTTAGAATGTTACTTTGATCCTTGTTTGTATTGTGAAATCTATGTTTATAGCTTTGAGCCCATCATTAATATTTCATTTCCTCGTAATAGAAAACATGTGCATCATGACATACTAGCAATCATATCCCACAAGGTACAAGGAAATAGAGGTGTATGCATATTAGATCTAGATGAGTCACATGCCACTCACACCAGTAACTTAGTCCTCCAAATGTTTGGGGGAAATGTGTGGAATATCATAATATCCTTTTAGGACTCCACTATTTATGGATTTTATCTGCTTTCAATGTACACATTTTTCAAATAAAACCATTTATGCCTGAAATAATGATCATTATCACTTCGCATGGACATTTAGCTATTAAAGTCTTATTACAAATCATAAACATTGTTCCTTAATTATAATCGAGTGAGCCTGATTCATTTTAATGCAAACTTATAAAAAACTACAACATTTGGGGTGAAAATTTGATGCTAGTTCGATGCTTTTTTGCATTAAGTAAATGTCAAACAGTAAATTGATCAATGCCAATTGAACATCTATAAAGACGTGTTGAATATTCCACATGTTTTAACATTTAATTTTTGATGTTCCATAGAGCTTTTATCCTCTAATGAAAAATGGAATTGGCATCCCTTAAAAGACCTTAAGTCGACGAAACAAATGTTGAACAAACATCACTTAAGAGACATTAAGTTGTACATTAAGAATGTCACTTAAGTGATGTTGGTTGGATGTTAAAAGTTAACTTAACATCTCATGAGTGATGTGCATTCAATGTTTGTATTATACTTGCAATGTTAGAAAATGCGATACCCTACAAGTTAGTTAAGCGACATATGTTGAATTATATAAGAAAAAGCCCAAATTTTGAGGTTCCTTTTGGTTCCCCCCATCAAAGTTGTTTCAACAATGCAACATTACGAGCTTATGTAACATCATTTGAGTTTAAAATAGTTCCAATTACATAATTATGAATCTCTTTTTTCTCTTCTAGAAATGTTGATTCTAGTTCTTATAAGCTCGGTAAAATACATCAAAGTCACAAACATGTTAAGAAGAAAAAATGGGGCACATAATTCAGAACAACGTTAGATCCTTCTTATATTTGTTGATTATTCACCACTCCTACTTGCAATACAGTTAAGGTAGCTTTTAGACGTCTTTTTCCTCAGTTCCCGCATATGTCAGCAGACAATAACATTTTATTTCTATATATTTTGCAGAGTGGAGCTGTATTGATGCTCATTTATGTCAATGGTAGTTGTCACTGCAAAAATTGAAATCCTATTGTCACTAATGTAATCCTCATGCCCATGCAAAATCCTTTGAATTTTATGATTATCCCTCTGTAGGGTCCGTCGTGTTGAGCAAACGGATTTTTATTTATTTATAATAACCAACTTCGTAGCAAGTGTATGTCATAAACTTATCTAGAAGACTATTGTCACCATTCGTATCCAATTTTATTATAGAATAATAATTACAATAATCAATCCTAAGTTATAATTTATTTGAGCCATAACTTCAACCAACTTTTCTCCTTTAGCTTACTAGCATACATCTAAACAATTATAATAAACAACTATAATATCTTGTTTATTACTCTCATCCTTTCAATAAATATGGTATCTCATGTTCACATACAAAAATTCCTAATACAATCTAGCACATATGTGTAAACAATTATAATATACTATTATAATTGTTTTAACTTTTATTTCCATCATTTTAATATATGTGGTATCCATATTCACATGTGACATTTGTAATACAACCTAACACATGGGTAAATAATCATAATAAACTATTATAATGTCTTAACTAATACTTCCATCCTCTAACTAATACTTCTAAATATATATAGTATCCCAAAATTCACATTTATATTTTCTAATATAGCATGTTTACAATGTACATAATTATAATATTGTTACTAACACTATCCGTCCTTTCAAACTATGTATATTTTAAGCATATAAAAGCATATTACATTATACACAATTATTATATTGTTACTAACACTAACCGTCCTTTCAAACCATATAATTTCAGCACATAAAAGCATGTTACAATATATACACAATTATAATATCCTTACTAAAACTAACCATCTTTTCAAACTATGGTCTCACAAATTTAAGATCGCCATTCAATTTTGCATTAGATGATAAGAACATTTAAAAGATTTAATTAACCGGACATAATAAAATATGGATATGCCAAAATGTATTCGAACAGTTACGCAAAGGATGTAAAGGTCAAGATTATAAATGGCTTCACGATTCCGGAAACATCAACATAATAGAATACCCAAATAATTAATTGGCCATTTTATAATTCTATTATGAATCCTGAAATATTAAAAAGGAATGAATCTGCACAGAAAATTAAGGGTAATTTACAATTCTTTTAAGAATCCTGGAAACACTAAGAATAATGAATCCGCACAGAAAATTAATGGAACGCTAAGGAAATGGATCCACAGAGGTTTCGACAATTTCCAAAACAAAGGTTTTGTTTAAGTAATTTTTTTGTATTTTTTGCAACATATAATACAAAATTTTGATTAAAATGAGATTCCAAGTGAAGATAAGGGAAATAAAGACCTAAGCCTCTTCCCTTCAAGGCCATTGAGGAATCGTGGTTAACACTCCTCTCAATAATTAGTAATCCAATTTGATGAATCAGAGCAACCAAGAAACCCTAGGGTTGTGTTGGATTTGACCTAATTAGGGAAAATATAGATTCCAAAGGCCTAACACTTCTACACCCTTGACTATTAATGTATGCACCCTAAGGCCCCTAAATTCTAATCCTACCCAAACTTCTAACACTTGACTATTAATGTCTGCACCCTAAGGCCCCAAAAGTCTAATCCTACCCTCTCTTTCTTTATTCACTCTTCATTTGATGAAAGGACTAAGAACTGATCATTTGGACCAAGCCTATGATGACAAAGGGAATGCATGCAAGTGATGTGTGGAGCCATGCCAATATAATCATTGCTAGACATTTCTAGTAGAGCATTGTTCCACTTAGGTTGCATACCACATACATTTACTTAAAGTTAATACAGAAGGAGGTTTTGTTGCAAACGATGTTCATCCTAACAACAGTAACATTCCAAACCATTACTATCCAGTTCCACATACTAGATGGCTCCTAAAAGAAGACATGGTAAATAGATAAATATTTTGTGCAATTTTCCACACTTGAGACTATACGTATGCTTTTGTCATTGGAGGCATCCATAGTCCATTGTGCCAACACCGATGATACAAACAATCGAAGAAATTGATAAATTAATGCAACTCTCATTACACAACTAGAAGCTACTTTTTGTCAGACTCCCCGGCAATGTATCTCTAGAAAATTTTGATAGATCAAACATCTATATAAAACTTTTTCTCAAAACAATACGCCAGGGAAATGCATAGATTTACAGACTAAGCATAGAACAAGCCAAAGAATAACACATAAGAGCAAAAACAATATGAAAACAATAACTCGTTACTTTGACTGCATAACTAATTTGCAATTAACAAACCTGCTTGAGAAACCGTGCACCAAATGCACTAGTGACTTTCAATCAACCTTTGACTCAACCATTCAAAATAGACTAGCTGTCATGAAGATGTTGTGCTTTAATTCTCATCACTTCCTGCAAATTCAAATACAAGCAATTATAAGGAAGGAAAGGAAAGGCTAGGACATCAACAAAACATTGACAACACTCGAATATAAAATCATGAATCCTTCCAAATTTCTTTGTCGTGTGAGTCTGTGACAATTCTTGAGACAATTCTATACAGGTTGAACAAAAGCTTTATGCTGGCAATAAAAAATCCTGAAAGTTCATTATTTCATACGAGAATGTTGCAGCACACTACAGAATTACGAACTTCTATGGTAGAAACCAGATGGATGAGATAGGTAGACAACATTGTATGTCCCAAATATTTAACACAAACCCCACAAAATATTGAACAGAAGCCCCACCATCAATATGAGGCTTTTTTCTATGATTTTGGATGACAATCCATATGAGACTACATTTAAGAAACAGTTAAAAATAGAATACAATTTATAACATGTTTGTTTGATGATGAATGGTACTATGCACTATCATGAAGGACAAAAAGGTTATTGTTTAATGGCTAGAAACAAGGTGGTTGAGAGAGAAAGGTATTTGTGTCAGAAAGAATTCCAAGATGTAGAGATTTTAGGTGTATTGGACTTAGTAATGGGAATTTTTAGGAAGGCATGTGAAAAGGGTACTGTAGAGTACTGCCAGGAAGAATTTTTTATTTTTGCACAGAGGGAGGGGGAAGGCCGAGCAAAAAACATATTCACACTATATATGTGATTTGTCCTCTTGTTCAAATTTAGGGGGGATGTTGAATACATGAGTGTAATATTCACTTCAGCTAAGGCTAACCTTTTATTGAGTTGGTTATCCATAAACTTTATTCTATAAACCCACTCTGAGCTATATTTGAGTTGGGTATTTATAAACCCACTCTCAAATGTGTTTGGGTGAGCTATATTCGAGCTGGGTATCAATAAACTCACTATGAGCGATACTTAAGTCGGTTATCCATAAACCTACTCTTATGTATTTGAGCACTCTCAGTTGTATTTGAGTTGGGTATCCATGAACCCTCTCTCAGTGTTCAAGTTGGGTATCCTTAAACCCACTCTCAGCAATATTTGAGTTGAGTATCCATGAACGCACTCTTTGTTGTATTGAGCTGGGTATTTCATTGTTATTCTTCATGACCCCCTGTTCAGCTTAAGCGGGGGTTGAGAATGGTGCAATCCTCACCTTTGTCCAGAGACAAGCTCACTTTGTAAGGATTATTATTGTGTATTTATTGTAATTCTAGGTTATGGTTAAGGCCGATCTACTCATTGTGTGGGCTCATGACCCTTCTTAGGGACGGTGCCCTACTTCTTGAGTTGTGTATAAGTACACACAAGAATCATTTGTCATTCATCATCTTACAAACTATTGCTCTCTTTAAAAAGTGATTTAGCCTACAGGAACCTATCATATATTGCACTCCTCTTTCTTTTGTGTAATTGACTCTTATTGTTGTATGGACCTGTATGGTTTCTCTAGGTTTTTATGGAATGCTTTTATGACAATGATAAATTCTTAGGTAGGGTATTATTGCTCGTGCAAAAGACAGATTTGATGGAGTTGTACCTTTACACAAAAAAATAATGTTTTAATATTTGTTTGTGTTATTATTTCGTTTCCGGTTTTATGACATGTGAGCGCACCCAAAATTAAGAGAAAAAAATGAAAATAGAATTTTCCTGTACAGAAATTGCCAGGAAACATCTGGGAAATCTAATTTAGATAAAAAATGAAAATAAAAGAGGAAATATAATTTCTTGTACAAAAAATTCCAGGAAGCATCTGAGAAAAATTTCTCAGGAATTTCTTCTGCTTCTTCTAGACTATTTCCTTACTGAAATTGCTTTCTGGACAGGAACAACAGCAGATCTACACATTTTGTATGTCACTTTCTATATGTAGTTACAGGATTGGTTCATGACTCACATACAACAGGAAATGGAAGAAAGAAAACTGAATCTAAATGAAGTGTTTAACACTTCATGCAACATGCTTGAAAATTCTTAGACCTTTCTTAAAGTTTATGTACAAGCAAAATTGGTATATGCAAATGCAATTTCATAGATATGGGAAACATGAAGAAAAGGTACATTATACTCTCATGTTGTCTTGTGAAATCTCTTAATGTTCTTGATTTAACTATTGGTCCTTACTGGGCAGATTGTTTTTCAGACTCTCCATTCTTCTCGGTCAACATTTTTTGCAATAACATTCAAAGCACAATTTTTTGATACATACAGACTTTCTGCAGTCCAAGCTCAATGCAGTGTGCTTCTGAAGGTATGCAGGCTCTTTCTTGTTTCCTGTGTAATAATACATATTCAGTTGCAGCAAATATAAAACCTAGCTAATAATAACTAAGAGGAAATTTTAGGCTGTCTTGACTATTTTTAGGACACCTCCAAGTAATCTAGAGCGTTTATCAATACTATTGCTAGATGCAGAGGCAACAAAGGTGCAGTGGACATTGGACTTCCTAAATGGTGTGTTAAAAGTTGTTATAATGTATTGCATATTTTCTTCAATGTATATAAACAAATTATTTTTGCAGCAGTCTTATTGTTGTTCTCTGCCATTGACCACTTCATGCAGGCATCAGGAAGACTTACTGGATTACTTGCAATTATCAACCTAATATTCAACATTTGGCACTTGACAGGACCAGTTTTCCCAGCCATTTGGTGGTAAAGCCTCGTGATCTGAACAGGTTGCTAGGCAATTTCTAGTCTTCACTTCAAGAGATAACCGTTATTGCAACTGATCCAACTTCAACAGAGTCGAAAATTGAAAGCACTACAAAAGGGAAAGCCATTGAACTAGGAAGCTACATAGACCCTGTTAAAGGTTTGAAGTTCATCACTTATTCTTAATGTCTTTTGATAATAGGTTTTTAAAACACTGTTAGACTGGAGATACTTTATGCACTCTTCCTTGATGCTATATGTTCACAAGTCCTCTGCTTATCCTTAAGCATCAGTATAATATTGGTGTCCTTTTGGGATTCAGAAAATAGTGGCAATGCATTGCATACGCAACTTTGGATTGATCCTACAGAGGAATTACTGGAGTATCACCACAGGGAAGCTCCAGTTGATGTAACATTTAGTGTGAAAGAACTGAAGGTATCATAAATTTTATATCTCATGAAGAGCTTGTATCTCACATTGTCAATGCATTTCTGCTTTGTCTATTTAGTATTTAGTTAGTGTCTAAGCAACATTCCAAATGAAGAAAATACGATGCTGATAAGTTTCATTATATTGAAGTCCATGTTTTTCATAATTATACCATTTTACTAGATTGTGTTATTGCTAGGAGCAACATTTTGACTTTAAATACATAAATCCATAGTTATAAGTTTCCATACAGCTAAGGCTGTTGACTGTTATATATGTTGGTAACTTACCTGATCATTAAACTATACCAATTTAATGGGTCTTGATTTGGTGGTTGTATCCTTTGTCTCAAAATGACAAGAATTCCTTACATTTTGTGAAGGGTGTGAAGCCGATATGCATATGTTTTTTGCAAATGTGGGCGAGTAAGCAATCTTATTGCTTTATTCTACTTTGCTAGCATGGCAATTTCTGTTTTGCATTAGATTTTTTTTTTCCTGAACTCAACTGTTTTTTAATTTGACATTTTATTCGTAAGAATATTTCAGGCCTATCCTGTTGGCTCCCAAATTTGGCTTGGATGATGTGGCAAATGCAAACATTGATGCTACACTTGTGTTAGCAACCATGCTTATTTCGCAGCTTAGAGAAGTAAATAATTCAGAGCAAATTCCAGTGGGACCTGGTGTCTCGCGAGAAGATGCTCATGGAGCAGGGTCTGAAGGCTTTCATACACCCTCATAATCCTGCACAAAATAGACGTGGACTAGCTGTTCCTTCATCTGGCTCAGAACCACCTTTTGATCATGCGAGAATCTGGTCTAATGTTACTGGTGTGCACTAGCTACTGGAGAATGGGTTTTTAGGTTATATCATTATCTAAAACAATCTTACATACCATCATCATTCTTGCAGCTGAATACCAGAGTTCTGGAGGAAATATTTTGAGTTTTTTAAATGGAATTTGTTTATGCCAGATATGATGCGAAGAGACACCATTACCTACCAACAACTAGAAATTGCTCTTACCAGTCTGGAAACATACTCCTTTATCTACAATCAACACCTTCCTGTACATTGACTATAATACATGGCCTTTCTGCTATTGTGTGCCAGCCAAGCATCATAGAGTGGGAAAATGTTTGCATGTTTTCACACTAGGACTGCAACAGTTTTATCTAGGGCTTGTTATGCACCTATAACAAGAAATTAAACCAACAGAGCCTACATTTGTTATGTCAGTAGTAAGTCTCGATATCATTATAACGGCAGGAAGAGGATCTACAAGTATTTCTACTGCTTATTGATCATTTTCCATTGCTTAGTGTTCTAGGTGCAAGAAGCCAACATGCTTCATTCATGTGGATGTGAAATAGACTTTTAATTGCAGGCATATTTTGTATCCTTTGACTGAAGAAAGCTCTTGGATCAGACCCCTGGAAGTGTCTTGGTACTCTGATTATCATTTGTTTTCCATCAACACATTGTTATCTTGCTTTGCATTGGAAACTGATAATTCATATTCTGAAACTTTACAGCTTCTCGTTACTACAAATTCTGGTAGATTTGTTGCTTTTTATCCTTCAAAACATACAATATTTACCCCCACCTTCTTTCCTATTAATCTATCTTTCTAACTTGTTTATGTAGGACCCAGATAGCGTGGGGTATATAGACAACATTGCTTCACTTATACGTCACCTACTTAAGATCTTTGATCATGCTTATTTTGTTCTGATTTTAGCGTTGTCATCTTCGTATATCCTATACACCACAACTCTCCATTTGTTCGGGGCTTCCATTTATTTGATCCTATCCCATAATATATTTTTTGGCACTGTATCAAAAATCTTTGTGAATTCTATAAAACAACACCTTAACTCATCCTTGGTGTCCCATGTCTTTTCTATCACATGTCATCAAGTGAGGCATTTGTAAATGGTAGAGTGACTTCGTCTAAACTCTGCTTGACCCTTTGCTCTTTTTTTCTCTCTTTTTCCCACTGGAGAGAGAGATGAAATATTTGAAGATCAGTAATGTGGTTCAAAGAATTTTTGTACTCCTAATTTGGATTTAGTAACTTGTCTTTAATGTGCATCATCCTTCAGGTTTTCTTAATCGTATTATGTACATAGCCCTTTCAGGATGCCCACTCCCAAACTGTGATTTCCACACTTGACATGCTGCACACTTGAAGTGTCCTCTTTTTCCATTCTTCCTTGGGATCTTACCATCTTCCTCCCTCACACCTTAATATATGTGAGTTTGGGCTCTTCTCTACAAGATGGTTTTCCGTAAAATGCTTGTTTTAATTACTAAAGTGATAAAAAAAGTACATTTAGGGAATTTTAACTAAAAAAGATTATCGAGAATGGAAATGGAAATGTTAGATGTCAAATATTAAGGACTTGATGGCTTACAATGTGAATTCTATAAGGCTGGATGTATTTTTGTCAACTTGAATTGCTATATAATGAAGTTATCTGGAAGCAATTGTTGGGGAATATACCAACAAAGCTACGAGAAGGTTTCTTCCTAAACCTAAACCCTTAACTGATTACTAGTTGGAAGCTCTTAACCTTGCCCAAATGTTTCACATATAATCTTGGCAAAACCCCGAGCTTTGCATGTCAATAAAATCTTGCCTAAGGTTGTGCATCCATGAAAAATAAGGCTCATCCAAGGTGGCCTCATTTTGGATGTTATCATCACTGTGTGGGAAGTAATGGAATGGGCATGATGCATGTTCCTATATGCCCATTTCATCAATATAGACTTTAAAAATGCTTCACAAAGTTGGCCAGCCATTCATATTGGTCATGCTAAAAGCCTTGGAGTTTGGCCAGTACTTAAAAGTTATGGAAACATTGTTTGCATAAGGGAATATTGCTTATGCACTAATCAATCCAAATTTAGGTCAATCTGCCAAAGTTGTCCCCATGCCACTACCTTGAATACCATAGCTGCAAAGGCTTTGGGTATTTACTTCAAACCAGAGTGGATCAACATCTCATCAAATGAATTCCTGCCCCTGAGGCAAACACTAGTCAACTACTCAATGAGCATTTTCCTGAATCTGAAACAGAGGAGGTGTTAGGATCTCTATCAATTTGTAATATGCTTAAACCCATAAATTCAGAGAAAATATAGAAAAATACAAGAGAGAATTTGTGAATTGTAGTGTCAAGATATGTGATATGCATTGTATTTGAAGTGTATTAGGAATGTGTGTGACCTTTGTGCAATCCTGAAGTCAAAATCCTGGAGGTTACAGAAACCTAGGTTAGTAATTTGCAAGTTGTAGTGTTGAGATGTACGTGCCACCCCGAAACACTCCAAACTACAAGGTTTGAACTCACGTCTGAGTCAGCCTTGCCAAATATTGGCATGTATAGAGCATTATTCTTGGGGAGTGAGGAGATCAAAAAACAATTATAAAAACTCCTACAACAAGGAGTAATTAAGCCCAATGTATACCCATGTGGTCTGCCAATGGTGTTAGAGACCAACAAAAACTGATCTTGGTAGATGCCAAATATTGAATGTATAGAACATTATTCTTGGGAAGTGAGGAGATCAAAAAACAATTACGAAAACCCCTACAACAATGAGTAATTAAGCTCAATTCATACCGATGTGGTCTTCCAATGGTGTTAGAGACCAACAAAAACAGATCTTGGTAGACGTGTGTAGAGTTGAGGATTAAAGAAGACTAAAGTAAAAAAAAATGTCAAAAACCCCTATAAAGGATCGAAAAAACAATCAACTAATTGTATCAAGCCAAAATATTTTATAAACATGGATTTGAAGTCCAAATGCCAACATCTCCATATATTGCAAAGAAGATACCTAGAAGAGTAATATCAAAACAAAACAACGGCTATATGAGTGGTTGGTTGTCATTCAAATTTGCAATGATCCTTCAACGTTTTGAGACTAACGAATTTCCATTGCTATTTATATTTGCATGTGAAATATGTTATATTGTTTTTAGATGTCAAATTCATATGGTTAATGAAAGAAAATAGATCTTGCCAATAATGTTGGATGTCAAATGAAGGAAATTGGGGGCACCAATGAGTGGTATTAGAGATCAAGATACATCATTGGGTTGTAATGGGAAGAAATTATAAGTGTTCATATGGAAATTGTAGTTGCATGTCAACTATTTGATGAAAATTATAAGCATCTAATATGCTAAGCTAATGGATTTGAATTTCTAGGATTAATTAATAAAAATTCCTATGGAAAGGATATAAAAATGGAACTAATGTAAAATCATGAGGTTCATGGTTTGAATCCATGGAAATTAGGCATGTTTAGTTCCATCCATGTGTAAGAGGTGCCACCATTATTCTTAATTTATAAAAATGTGATGTTGATTAGCAGTGCTAGACAAAGAGTAATTATTTGGTATGAAGAGAAATCAACATATATGCCCAATGGAGATGAAGGGCAGATAAGTATCTATGACATTGCATGTGAACATACCTTAACAATTGGTGCTTTTCCATGTATGGTTAGGATTTCATCCATTGATTTAGATCAACAGTTGAAGGTCTCTCCTGATGTCTGCAAGTGCCTTGGGTGAAGAGGACCCTTCTTTCTATGAATGGATGGGATTGCACCCACAAGGATCAGATTCATGGATAGGAAGATCCATAATGATTTTGCAATGTATTAGATTGGTGTGTTATATTTTTTTCATGAATGATCAAGATCTCATCCTCTAACCAGGTCCATGACCCACAATCATTTGTGACAATTAGGGAAAATACTCGAGGAGGAAGTTTCATTTTTCCATGAAAATATGAGAATCCACCCACAAGAGATGATCCAATGAAAATTCCGATTGGATTTTTGGTAATCTCAGCATGAAAGCAGCCTCGTATCTTTCCTTTTTTTATAATTCTGGGCACACTTAGCAATTTCTGGGCATATTCCAGCCTCGTAAACGCAATGATGTTCCTATCTGATGGCAGTTATGGGCCTGTTTTGTCTTCAAACAACATTAAGAAATATTTTTCTGGAGCAAACCTGTTCCTATTGTGACCCTTTGCACCAGTAAACAATCATCAAAATCTTCTTAAAATAAATTTTGGGTACGAATTTAGACAGAAAAAACATTTATGGGTAGGTCTGAACTATTTCTGGGTAATTTGTTGACTCCTTTAACCCTTAAGTTAGCATAGATAGCCTAACACCCAATCCCAACACCACCCTTCCAAAAATATTGTGATCCTTAATACCTTAATTACTAGAGCTCTTTGTATCTCAAACAAATCACTTTAGACCTTCTAAAAGAATGATTACTCCGATAATCAATTTAATAAAGCAATTTTCCAAGATACTCATTTGATTTATATCCTAACCTCAATTGTCAAGCCATTATTTCCCAAGCCCACTAACCCTATATCAAACGGGTCATTGATAAAATTATCAAAATCCTCATAAAAATGGACCATCAAAACCATATTTAAACTCCATAAAACACCCGAGAATACATTCAATAACGCGACATACATAATTAATATATTCCTCGAACCAAAAATGTCTGAAGGTCCTCATTCTTATAGAGTCGCATATTAGCCAATTGGACTACTTAGTAAGAATCATTCTCAAAGAACATATTATCAACACTTGCCATACTTACACTTCTAAATCAACCATTACATAACATTTCCATCATATCAAACACCATAGTTACTTTGACTAAACTAGAATTCTAACTAATACTTAACACTACTCCACTAAAACATTCTAGGAAAATGGTTTAAATTAAAAAAATCAAATCCTAATAAATTTTTGTTAATCACTTATAAAACCATAAAAAAGTATGTCTTAGTTTTAAGACTTCTTCCACCCTCCCACCCACATTCCCATACTTCTTCACTCTCTCTCGCAGTAAACACTAAACAGACATCAAAATCTTCTTAAAATAAATTATGGGTACAAATTTAGACAGAAGAAACAATTCCGGGCAGGTCTGGACTATTTCTGGGTAATTTGTGGACTCCTTTCACCCTTAAGTTAGCAATGATAGGAATAATTTCTAAATCTAGGCTGATTCCGAGGATAAAACCATAGTGGTTGAGATCATCCTAGCTGATTCTGGGCATGTCTTGGCCCCCTAATAGCGCCTAATCTCCATTATGGGCACATAAACAACAGTAAATGGCAACTTTATCCAAATATGGGCACATTTTGATTAGTCCAGGGTGACTTCATGTGTAGCAGCATCCCTAAAACAGTTTGCCTATGTGGTGGAGGGTTCCAACTCCAAGCAGGTAGAAACTTGAGCTTATAAGGTGACATCCTAGCGTTTTGTACCCTAGTTGAGACAACAAGCTCATTTACAAGACAACTAGAAAGGAGAATCCAGATATTCAAATAATGGAAGAGTTGGTTAGCCGCTGTCTTCTGATGATGAAACTGTGCACCTCAGTCACTGTTCTTGTTAGGAAGATTACAGAGAGCTTATTTTGTTGCATACAGAGGAGAATGAGTTGATGTTAAGATGGCTGCTAATTTGTCCCAGATCCTGTACAGGAATGCAGAAACTCATGACATCTGAATGCATGAGATATGTATGCATGAAAAGAAAGAGATGGACATGAAAGTATGTAGCCTAATTAACCCTTTCAACCCAATTAAGCACTCAAAAGTAATTACCAAATGCAACCTTATTACCCCTTTCAAGCAAGCTACCAATTAACCCACCCCACCTCCCGCCCTCGGTGATCAAGATATGGAGACCTTGACATCATCTCCATCTCCATCTCTCTCTTGCTCAGCACCAGGATTTCCTTTAGTCTTGGACTCTCCCATTGTACCACTGCATATATGCCATTGGTATATATCTTTTGGTTATACTTAGCTATTCTCTTAGCTAGACACTTATTTATGCTACACTCTTTTAACTTTCTTTCTCTTGCTTTCAACATTATCTAGAAGTTGCTTTAAGACTCGCACATTGTATTCACATTGATTGTATCTTTTAGTCCCATTGACCTACTTTTGTGGTCATTTGTTGGACATTAATAAAACTATCTTGTCTTATCAAACAAAAAGCATTGGATTCATTAACCAATTCCCTTTGATGAGCAAGCAAACCGAAAAGAGACCTAGGGTTTGTTTACCTAGGTGGGAAAGAGCCCTTAATTCGATTTGGATCTACACTACCCTAATCTAATATAATCTACAACAAGCTACTTGAGCCTTGAGGAAAAGGAAACAAACAACAAAAAGGGTGGATGCTAAGAACCCATCGGAGCCGGGTTCTTAGCATAGAGAAACCAAAGTTAGAATCATTTTCCCAAAATTCAAAAACAACCGACCAAGCATACAACTCCAAGAATGAGGAAACATTGTTCTATTGGTAGCGAGGGGTATGTGCAATAGAGTGAGCACCAATGCTTATGTTGCTGGAAGCACTAGAAAACAAGTAAAAATGAAAAATCCAGTTGGTAATTCTTTTTTAGTTTACCCTACTTAGTTTCGCCCAATAGAACAACACATTGGTGTGTTGGGTTTTGCAACAGCATCGTCTGATCATGCGTCTTTTCTTGAAAGCAACGGGGCATATTATTTAGATACAAAAAACCGTTGAGTTTTTCCAATTTTTAATATTAAAATATATATTAAAAAAAAATACAATGCATGTATATGTAGGTAGCATATTAATGTGAATAATGCTTTGTCAATATGTATGCATCAAGTTTTCAATGTTTCACTAAACGCATTGATTATGTTTTTTAATTTTTAATAAAAATATATTTTATAATTAAATGTAGAGAATGTCATTTGTGCACTTAATATATTATTTGCATCATGGCAGAAGACATATTATTCCACTGGTTGATGGTGTGTTTGTCTCTATTGCAAATTGGGACATCAATAAAATTTTTAATAGAAGTTAACCCCTATTCCCAAGGATTCCCAAGTTTGGGAATGTTATGCCCATATCCTAATTTATTTGACCCAATTTGCATTACCCTAGACATAGAATACCTCGACTGGATGCCACGAAGGACTTTTGTCCAAATCTCAAAGCTACGAGGATTTCAAATGATAGGGTAGCCTAGGGAGCACCCTATATGATCAAGTCTAAGGGATACCCCCCTTGGCCCCACAAAATAAATCCCAATTATATCACAATGGGAAAAAAATGTAAATTTCTAAAACTACAAACTCTAAATAGGCTTCATACCCAAGACCAATTCCTTAAAACTAGAAACAAGTTACACTTGTTTATGCTATAAATAACCAATATATCCAACCAGGACATACCTTTAAATGATGATTTCTTGCATTGGGGCCGGGTCAAGAGTTACTTCGAAGCTCCCTTTGAGAAAATATTGGTTAATCAGATGCGGAATTAGGACTAGGCCAAACACCTAAATTGAACAAACTGAAGTAGTTAAGGAAGATCCAAACCATATGGAGAGGAAAGTACCAATTGTAGCAACCTTCAAACAGTTGGAGATTTGATAGTGACAACAAATCCAAACAAACTCAATAGCATGGAATGTGGAAAAAAAGAACTAGATCATGAGTGAGCCAACAATCTGGCCAAATTTCCATGTATCAGAGGTAGATATTAGAGACACCTAACAACGAGGAAACCAATGACATAAATATATTTGGGAATGCGTTAGGGGTGTATCCAACAAATGCATTGACCATAGAAACTAACAAAGGTTCCCTTCTGAACTGACAATGCAACCTTGTTGTGAAAGACTAGTGATGGCATAGAAAACTGCTACTCACCACTGGTGCATAGAAAACCATGTTGGACGAAGTGCATTTAGGATCAACACATAGCTGTCAAGATCTGCCTCCTTTATGAATGTCCCTGGTCATAAGAACATAAAAAGAGGGTGCTAACATCTTTAAAAGGATCTCGAGTCTTTTTTTTGTTTATAGGTCTTTGTTTAGTCTTAAAATGCCAGTTTTTTAGGTCATGCACTCATAATTTTTTGTGTAAAAGTTGTATAAACTTTGCAAATGTTTCATAAGGACCAAGAAATCCATATACTCGCAAGAATAGTAAAAAAGGAAGACTTTATGTGTATAATTGCACTTGGTGTAGGTATAATTTCATTTCATATAGTGATTTTTTAATTTCTTTGGTGATTTGCTTCACTATTCTATGGGAAATGTTTGAAATCTGTCAAACATTGTTTTTCTAAACTCATGCAAACTAGAAAATATTTTATTTATCATCTGAAGAGTTGAATGGATTATGGATTCAGTCTCTTAGCTCCGTGAATGCTAGCAAATTCTTATTTTCTAAACCAAATGAAAAAAATATAAGCTCAAGCTTCTTATGTTCATGTTCAAGAAAAAAACATGATTGCAATTGAACAATAATCAAATGGCAACAACCTGGCTAACGTGAATTTGAATTGCAAGAGAAAATCTAATTTGATTCTTAAATTACAAGCACATAAAGGTAATGTTCACTGCAAAATATTTGGTGTGGTTCTATGAAAACCAACCTGTGTGAAGATTGCATAGTGAAAACCCCAAGGAACTTCGAACAAATGCAGAGACAACCACTGTCAAGAGTCAAGCTTCATGCAAACTTGCAAAGATGAAAGATCTGATGATCATTGATTCCTCATGTGGGTTTTTATTGATTGTTGCCACAATATACAAGGATAAAATCGTTGTACGGTTGAAGGTTCCATGTTTTTCTTAGATATGGACCAATTTGGAGTTAAAAATTCTTCACCCAACAAAAATTGGGGGCTGAAACCACTATTGAAACCTCCACTAATGAAAATCCATGGGCGTTTTGGCCAAAAAAAAAAGATAATATGACAATTCAATCCCTCGGCCCATATTGGCGAGCCTGCCCAACCCAACCTCAAATCGAGGGCATACTAACTACCGGGGACCATAAATCAACAACGAACAAGCTGTATAACCCTTGATTGTTGAAAATTTGGGGTGAACTCACCATTTTGTGGGATTCGTTCCCAAAATACTTGGCGAATCCACCATTTCGTGGGATTCATTACCCAAAATACTGGGCGAATTTAACATTTCGGGCCTCCATTACCCAAAATACAGGGCGAACTCACCATTTCAACCATATTTGACAGGGGGCGATCTTCATTTTCCCCTCTCTCACCGACTTCACGGCCTTGGCAATTCGACTTCCCAATAATTCTCAGAGAAAGAGAACGGGTGTAATATGATCTAGATTTTAACCTCGTACTACTACTCATAAATTATTGATCTTTCAACGAAAAGCTTCATAGTCACAACAAAAGGGTCAATGGAATTACCCTCACTGGTCATAGTTAGATGGATCTGCACCTGCAAATTGCATACAATGCTGGACATATGTTCATAACTTATATTGAAGTTTGAATAACTTGATCTTATACATAGTCATGGAATTTGTGAAACGAAGTTCATAACTTATATTGGAGTTTGAATAACTTGATCTTATACATAGTCATGGAATTTGTGAAACGAAGTAGATGATATTTGCATGTCCAAAACTTATTCACTCTGTAAATCAAGGTGCATGATCAATAAAGTATTGGTCATAAGCTAAACAATCATGTGGATGTTGTAATGGGGGAGATGTTGTAACATTTGTTCTGAACAAAATAATTAAAAAAAAATCATGTCCACTCATAAAATAAAAAATTATGGAAAGTATTTAAAAAAAATCCATGCTGGCTCATAAATAAAATATTATGAAAAGTAATTAAAAAATCGATGTTCGTCTATAAAATAAAAACTTAAACTCGGATCTATCAATCAAGAGAGAGAAAATTTATTGAGTTTAAATTGCAAGTAGAGTACTAAAATGGAGAGACAACGTGATGAAAGAAATGATAGAGACAAAAATGGTGGATATATCGCCCACAAAGCTCCAACCTTGCACATAAGTACACATATCACCTATGAACCTAACTCATGTGCTAAAAAACTCCTGATGGCACGCATATCTCAATTTGAGGGAAAACATACCTTTGAATGTTTTATGAAAGGAGTTTGTATTGTTATTTCATTTTATTCCTTCAAACACGGTATAAAACATTTCACATCATTACAAAATCCTTTTGTTATTTCTAATTTGTATTGAGACTTGTAATCTAAGGATTCTTTGTGTGGGACTCATGTGATGGTTAGGTGCCCTATGCTTGGCCCATGGTCCATAAAGGAAAATATTAAGGTGTAATACTTTGTATTTTGACCCCGGATCATGGCTTGGACTGTCCTAATAACCTAGATAATTTCCTTTTCTAATAACCTATATTTTGATCTAACACCATGGATTAGGCTCCAAGAGCCATCCTTAATGTTGTAAATATCAAAATGACTATCATGTCCCACTTGTAATCCAAGGATTCTTTACTCGGGAATCATGTCATGTTTAGGGGCCCTATGGATGGCCCATGATCCATAAAGAAAATTGTTATGGTGTATGACTCTATATTTTGACCCTGGATCATGGCTTGGACTGTGGGAACCAACTTAATTGGTTTGAAAAACCTCAACAACGACGACGATGATGATGAAAATGACGATGACAATGATGATGATGGTGAGGACGATGGTACAAATGATGAGGATGACGATGATGATAAGGAATGGTGAGGAAGTGGATGAGAATGATGAGGATCGAGCGTCCATGTCTTGGACACTTAAAAGAGTCCCTATGTAGGGCCTATATAGTGTTTTAGGGTGTTGTAATGGCCCATGAGCCCCTTAGGAAATTCATATGGCCTTAGACCCTATGTTTCCTTAAACTCCATGGTCCAATATCACCACACATGCCTCTAAAGAGAATATTTGTCCTACAAGTGATGCATGGTTGCCATTACAAGTTTTCAAGCATCAAGGATGGTTCTCGATGTATTGGGCATGGTTCAAGGGGGGACACTGATTTCTTAGGGCCTAGAAGAGGCTTTTAATGCTCATGGACCATGAACACTGTATGTTTTAAGTGAGTTGGAAGAGGATTGGGCCAATTATGTTTATTTGCTCAATCATAGTACACTAAAATTTCAAAGGAGGACTACCTCAATGGTCAAGGAACAAAGGTCACTACATGGTTTTGTACATCGGGGATGGTTTTTAGGGTCATGAAAATGGTTCAAGGAGGAAAAAAATGTATTAGGGCCTAAAAGAGGCTTTTATCATTCACAGATCATGAACACAATAAAAAACCACCACACATTGCATATAGAGTGAATAATTGTCCTACATGGATCATACGATTGTTGTTGAAATATTTCAAATGCCATGGATGGTTCTTAGGGCCTTTTGCAGGGTTTAGGAATAAAAACTAAGGTTGCAAGCCCTAAAATATTCATATTTATGTGTTATGGATATCTCCACCCTGTGGAAAGATGGGAACTCCCTTGGATCACTTTCCCAAGACCTAAGACAAACAGGAGCAATATACCAATATGTTTCCATCACCAGATCTAATCAATCACATACAACACATGAGAAAATAAGGAAGAAAGATTAACTCACCTTAGCTTATAAGCGATCATTTGATGATGGCCATGATTGATGTAGATCAGGTTGAATTGGCTCTAGCTCCACTTGATGATCAACCTACACACATATAGACAAAGAAAAACCTTCCTCAAACCTTTCTATAAACATGTATAAAATATGCATGTAATTGACATAAAATACTATATCTAGACTAGATCTAAGCTAGATCTATCAAGTGACTATTCATTATTGCAGTGATACTTGATGTGTGGTCAATCACACTAGCATTGTTTCATGTAATACTTTATTGGTTTAACCTCGAATAAAAATTTGGAATCTAGGTGCTACTTATGTCAACATGCCTGGTACTTTCCTTGGCGCAACATTGGAGTTTTCCTGGTGCAGTTCCTTTCAAAATTCTTGGTGCAATTCTTGGTGCTATACTTGGCTCTATACGTGGCGCTATGTCAGATGATTTTCCTGGCGTAATCCCTGGCTCTAGTCCAACAATAAGTTAGAGTGTTTGTTTCGGTTCTAATAGAAGTTTGAATCTTTGATAGACAAATTATGGTAAAAGAAGTGCATCGAAGGCTAAGTAGGAGTCTCTCTAACATTCACAGTGTCCTAAGTGGACCTAACAGTTAAGAACATGTGTTTCCTCCTAGGAGGTCATAGGTTCAAATCCGAAGTGGGGTAGAGTATGTACTCTTCTGTAGGCTTTAGCAGTTAAATCGTTGCATAGAGGGGGGTCCCTTGTCCCACAAGCAATGGGGTCTCATACACCAAATTGGTGTCTAGTTTGGTTGTGGCCTTAAAATATTATTATTATTATTATTATTATGGAAAAATCAAAGTAGAGTGGTGATGTACTTATGAAGTAGGCAAGCCTACAAATTGTTGTAAAAAATAAATTAAATAATCACCCTTCATTAGAATTAAGCATACAAGAATACATCTGAGTGGGCCTAAGGGTTAAGAACATGTGTTTCCTCATGGGACGTCGCACGCTCAAATATTTAAGGGGTAGGGTATGTACACATCTGTAAGCTTTAACAGTCAAATTGTTGCACAAAGGGGGTCTCATACACCAATTTGTTGTTTGGCTTTGTCGTGACCTTAAATTATATTATTATTATTATTATCATCAAACATAAGCCTTAGTTTCAAATCACATTGTAATCATCCTTTAGATGAGAGATTAACTTTAACATGGAAATGTATAATGGTAACAAGAAAATGAGATAAATAGTAGACATTAATTAAATAGCTACACTGTGAACCAAAATCATGAGGTGATGGATGTGATACCTGCATATACATGTACACATCACCAGGCAAAGGGTGTGATAGTTGTGTTCGCCATGGACATGTCGCAACTATTGTAGATCAATCTACAAAGTTGCAAGACACGTGTATATGATATAAAAGGGATTGATTTCCTCGAGTTGATCAAGAGGGGGAAGAAAGGGTAACATCCACTCCCTTGGGAGGATAGGAGGTGAAGGAACAAACGGGAAAAAACAAGACCTTGAAAACAAGGCATAATTGGACAAGGAATCCATATACAAGTTATTTGTAAGGTGTGCCAATGAAGAGAATCAACTTAAGGGGCCAACAAAAGGAAAATTATGATCAATCATCATAGGGGAACAAATACCTCAGGTGGGGCCCACACCTCCAACTAGAACAACCTAGTGCCAATTAATCATTAAAGATGAGAGGATAAAAAATAAAGACAATAGGCATGTGACTTGAGTGGGTTGAGGTCGGAGGAATGAGAGAGAAAGAATCGGATCAATAAGGGAGCCCCTAAAATGGCTAAGGAAAGGGTCGAACTTGTCCAGGAAAGGATATGTCGTGGGGAATTATTCTAATGGAGGGAGAAGCAAAGGTAAGGGCATATATGTTAAGTATATCAGATGAGAGGAAATCCACATGGAAGGGATTGTGTAGAAAAAAAGGCCAAAATGAGGGGTAACAAGCAATATAGGAAGATACAATAGTAGTCATACACAACATGGCATGCTTCCAAGGAGGAGGTGTTTGTGCTAGAAATCTAGAGAAACAAGCCTAACACATCTTAAGCTCAAAGGAAAATGTTGATTGATTGATTGGGTTGGTTGTGTAAAAGGGGTAAAGAGAATATGCAAGCAGAGAAAGTGTAAGACAGCTGAAAACATCAGTCTCTGCTAGACTTGACTAAAACAAGGATCATATCAATGATGATACAAGTTCGAAGTTGAATGAAAACACATGGAACTAACAGTTCATTCACAGGTTACATTAAAAATACCATATCCAGAAAGACATTCCAAATACATACATGGGAATATAAGTTCTCCGTATGAGAATTTATAGTGAAAACATCAAAATAAAAAGGGTTTCATAACTGTGGCCAGTCTAAATAAGACCAAAAAATATCCAAGCTCAAAAACCAGCTAAAAATATCCAAGAGCAAAAGTCTCAGATTTTGCGGAATTTAGATTCTCGACTTTTACAAACTCTCAGCCTCCCGGCTGGAACCTTCTCTCAAATTACAAATGACGGAATTTATAGAAGATTACATCAATAAATTATTACTAGACTTCTGGAACAAAAATCTCACCAAAATGCTTTCAAATTAACTGCAAAAGATCACATAAAAGATCTGAAGTTATTCCCTTTACCGTCGATTTCTTGTTTGTATGTACTCTGCCACCTCATACTAAATTTCTTCAAAATTTGGAGTTGGTTAGCCAGGTATCGATCTCTGACCCAAAGTATAGGTACTCTGCTTGGAAATGATGAATTTCTTTCTAAAAATAGAACTTGACTGAATTGTTGGATGCTTTGCTTCCAAATACTTTTCCATATGTTTATAAAATATATAAATGTCGCCTGAATATGCTAATCAGATCCTTGGATATTTGGGATCTAATTGACCTTTTGACTGATAAAATCATATCTTCAATCTCTCACCCATAGATCTAGAAATGATTCAATATTACTGATTTCATGTGTAGAAAATTGGGATTACTTTATTCATGAGGAAGAAGTTTGACAACCATCATAGCCATTCATATATTTCAATATCAAGAGAAAGAAGAGTATCATTGAATCCATCGATTGTCCAATAATTTTATCATGCAAAAGTGTGCACATCATCCCATTCAAGACTATTCTATGTGCATGGCTTCATCTTACCATTTGCAATTAGTTCAATTCTCCACATGTTTGTGATGCCAATGATTTTCCAAGCTCTACGCCCTTTGGATTTTAGTCGAATGTTATAGGCAGAGAGGACTGCAAAACCATCGAAAGTATAGTATTCATCTCTTGCTATTAACACTTTGCACTTAGAGTAGATCAACTGCTATGATTTGGCATTTGGACAGTCTCCTCAATGTCACTTTTTATTCCAAAGGATGACTAATAAGACCCCAAGTCCATCATTAAGACTTTCAGGTTGATCTTGGCAGCAAATTAAGTTGCACTGAGTGAGCATACTAAACCCATTTGACTTCACATATCCATGCAAGAGAGTTTTTGAACATTTGGCGATTTATGGAGACTTACCAACAGTTGGAAACGCTAAGTCTGGCATCTGAATATCCCATCAACACCTCAGCATAGATATGAATTCTCAATACTCGACTTGGTTTTGGACTGGGCGCAACTGAAACTTTATTCCATATGCAATGATCAGAGTGATTTTCAATGCATTATCTTTCTAGTTGTCAACGCCTCTTGTTGACGCATTGTGCAGTCTTTTGAACCCGTGGGATTCTCATGTGAATGACCTGTTTAATGGTGCTTCTTTGCTTGGCATGAATCAATCTCTTTACATCTGGCGTTGGGTTTTACAATGCTGCGTTTTTTTACTTTGCGTGGTTTTATACCACATGCTTTGTAGGAAAATCTCTTACGATGTTTATATACACCATTGCTCTCAAAAGCCCCGAACGCATAGTGTAAAGACTAGTGCCCCTTGTGGGGTCTCTCCTGAGCGCCTTGTGAGTGAGTTGCCTTCTGCTTTGGCTCTTGGACTCGGGTTCAACCTTGATGATGCTTGATTGTTTGTAATGTCATTGACTTGTAGTGGGCTCGATGATCAAAACCCAATATTTTTTGCAAAATCAAACAAAAAGAGTTTTCATAATAAAATAAATATAAAGCTTTATTTTAAAATTATATAAAATAATTCTAAAATAATAAAATTTTATATTTATTTATTATTTTTTACTCTTTTATACTTTTTAGAATAAAGAGTAAAACAATATCATTTTGAATAGCTATTTGGACTTTGACTCATGGAGACTTGGATTCAAATAGCAATGGAAGATCGTAAGACTTCGCCAAGTTAGAAGGTTTGGTATAAGGAGCACAAACCAGGATGGATGGAACATTTATAGTTTTGGAAAAAGTTCTTGTGGACTTTCCGGCAGCAAAGAACGGGGTTCTTCTTTACACATGCGTTGTCGGAATTTAAAAATTTTGATGGGACAGATTCTGGTACCAACAAGAGGATACACCGCAAGGGTGGGATGGACAAGAGAAGGAGGCCAAAAAGGAGCTTGGGATACAAGATTAGCATGGTATAATGATGCAAGAGGTATGACTGAGGTGGGAAGAATAGGATCGAGACTCTGGATAAAAAAAGGAGTAAGGTCACAAATAACTTCTTGCTAAGGAGAAGGCTTTGAGAGGGTAGATCTCGTGGGAATTGTGTCAATGGAGACTAGGTAATAATAGGATGAAAAATTAGTGGAGGACTTAGGTTAGGAGGCAATGAACTAGTGTGTACGATTGGAGGGAGGATAGACTACTAAGGTCGTCCTTTGTTCTAAGTGCACAACAGTCTTTTATATTATGGGTCTCTCCCTTATGATACTTACACCACTTATCAGGATGAGTGGAGAGGTATGGTCAATGGGATTGCTAGGGATAAGATGGAAAATAATGTGAGAGGTTTGGGAGGATCCAAAATTGACTTATATTGGCCAAGACCACAAGAACAAAGGATGTGGGGAACTTGTCATGCACAACATAAGAAACATTGAAAGATAGATCGTATAAGGCAAGGATGACTTCCATTAAGGGCAAGGGAGAACGAGCATGAGTCTCACTTAATGAAATAGGTTTCTCCTTCATGATATAAAAGTAACTCCTACTTGAAGGTGAAAGGTACCTTCATCATGGCATCAAGCCATGGTCATTCACAACGAAGGTCGTACTTAATTATTTCTAATTTTATAATCATAGGAAGAGAGGACACAATCATGGGATAAAGAATAATCTTGAGAACAATAGAAAGGGAGGACAAAATTGTGGGCTAAATAGTAATGTTTAGAGTCGTAGAGTTGATCAAACTTTTTACAGATTTATTAAAACCTCTACAAGCAACGTTAGTAAGAGAGAGGGTGGTTATTTACATTTCACGACATACTTAGAGAAAGAATGTTAATAGTAGAGCCAGTATCTACAATAGCATGTTGAATATTAAAGTTGTTATGTTTTACCTTGATGTAGCAAAGGGAGTGTTATAAAAATATATATAACATAATAAAATATATATATTTTCCAATAGGAAAATATCCATCACTTTAAATAAAAAGTGATCGTGGACTGTCCTCTGGTGACTTCATTATATATCAAAAAGGATTGCAATACTGTTCATAAGTTTATAAGTCTGACTTCCTTTGAGGCTACACAGATATATAAAAAACTCAACTATTCAAAAAAAGACTGTCTTTCCTGATGTTTCTTGTTGCCCATAATGTACTGTCTGGAACTACATATCCATCATTTGAATGAAAGTTTGTTGATTGTTGAGTATGCCTATTACCTCTAGTCTTCCAGGAGTTAATGCAATGGCCAATTTTGATAGGTAATCTCCTTCAGAGTTTAATTCCCGATAAACATGTGAGAACTGGATGTGATCAAAGTTTGAGATTAGAGCTCTAATTGCATGAAGGAGGTGCTGAAGATGAGGTGCGTTTATTTGGATTTTTCCATTTTCCCAGTCAATGGTCATTTTTCAGTCTCCGAAAAGTTGGATCTGCTTTACCTGATTCTCTGTTGCAACCAACAATATAGCCCATAACGCTGCTAATTCTGCTTGGCTATTGGAAGCCTGTCCTGGAGCAAACTTACTATGCCATTTCTTAATGTCTGAGAAGTGTAAAATTCCACCTGCACCTCCCAAAGACGAGGAACCCTGACTAGCTCCATCAAAGTAGGCCCATGGGATATCTTTGTTGATGGAAGGATGGACCAGAACCCTTGGAGATTTTTCTGATGGTTCTGTTTTAAATTCTCTTGTTTTCTGCATCATAATCAATACAGAGATGTCTGGAGGAATGAGTGTTTCTTGAAAGATAATTTTGTTTCTTGCTTCCCAAATCGTAAAAATGAAAGGGGCAGGATAGGCTTGGAACAAACATACCCTGCGATCGTTCCACCAGCCCATAACATTTTTTTCCACTAAGTTCTGTTGTAGATGAGATGCACAGTTGAGATTCTTGGTAGTAGTCCTCCATACGTAATCTGCATAAGAGCAATGGTAGAATAAGTGTGAGATGGAGTCCTCACCCAAGTTGCATAGGACACATCTACTAGGGCCTTGAAAACCTCTTTTCTGCAGATTTTCCCAGGTGAGCAGTTTATTGCTCAAGGCCAACCATAGGGTAATGATGGACTTTAGAGGGGCTGAGATTTTCCAATTTTTTTTCCACCAAGGTCGGGAATCCTCCCTTGCCACTAAGTCTGTAGTAGCTTCGTATCCAATCTTTGCAGAGAATGATACGTCCTTGTTGTTCTTGGTCCAGACTAGCTTGTCTGACTCACCTTCTCTTAGGAGGATGAAATCTTTTTTAAGGAGATTAATGTAATGGGTCCATTCTTCTTCCTGTACTCCTCCCAGACCCAAAAGTGTGGCAGATTTCCACTCTCCTCTACTAAAAATTTTGTCCTCAAGGTTGCATGCATTGTACAGTGTGTAAATATTCTTTGAATGCAATTCTCTAAGGAGGTCAGCACACAATTTGTAGTGTTCACCTGCCCCAGCCCAGGGGTCCTCTCCAACTTGAATACATTTCCCATCTCCTATTTTCCATGCCACCCAATTTCCAACTAGTGGGAAGGCTAGTACCAGTGCCTTCCAACCTATGGAACAGTTCTTGAAACTTTTGTTAGGTTCCCTGAACCAATCTATGATGGTGAGGGTGTGACAATACTTGGAGAGAACGGTTCTTCCCCAAAACGAGCTTGGAGATTATGCTAATCTCCATATCATTTTCGCAGCTAGTGCTTTGCAGAAGAGATCATGGTTTTTGACTCCCCACCCACCCAGAGACTTGGGCTTGAAAATGGTTGTCCAATTGACCAACGGAATTCCTTCTCTTTGTTTGTTGGTTGTCCAAAGAAACGAGAAGCATTTTTATTTTTTTTAATTTTGACTAGGATTCCTTTTGGAATGTAAGCTATCGAGGCCCAGTAGACTGGGATACTTTGAAGGACAAATTTCAGTAGGATAAGCCTTCCTCCTCTAGAAAGAAAACGATTTTCCCACAGGGAGATTCTATCTTCAATTTTTTTATATAGCCTTAGCCAGTCCTGGAAAGCATAGGCATTGGGTTTGAGTGAGAACCCTAGACATTTCAGCCCCTCAAATAGAGGAGATAGGGGAAAAGGCGAAGTATGAGTCAAAGTGGCCTTTACATCATCTGAAAGAATGTTGTAAGCCAATTTGGATTTCCCTGTATTGATTACCATTCCTATGGATTTTTTGTAGAGGTTCAAGATATTTGAAATGGTATTGAAATTGCTTAGGGTACCTTCTCCGAAAAGTAGCACATAATCAACAAATAATGTAAGAGTCAGAATGACTGAGGTGGAAACATTGATTCCTTTTAGGGACCCCTCTGTATTGGCTTTATGCAACATTTGGCTCAGTGCATCAGCTACAATCAAGAAAAGAAAGGGGGACAAAGGGAAGTCCTGTTGAATCCCTTGTGTCGGATGAAAGAAGGAAGAAGGGGAGCCATTTATCAGGACAGCGTATGAAGTTGAGTGAATGCTTCCCATTATCCAGTCAACCATAAGGAGAGGCATCCCTATCTGGATTAGAAGAAGCTGGATAAGATATATATATGTTTATATATATATATATATATATATATATATATATATATATATATATATATATATATATATATATAAACATTAAATATCAATATTAATAATTAATAAATAGAAATTAATAATTAATTAATTAAGAAAAGTCAAGAGACATGCCCTTATACTTGAAAAGGGACAATAAGGCTTATTTGAAGCCCTATCATTGTAATTGTAAAACATCATCAATATCATATCTTATCTCTTATTCAAATATTTTACTCATGGCTTATTCGATATTCCAAATATTTTGGTAATCTATGTGTGAGATAACTTTTTGTTTGGCTCATTTGGTATCAAAGCTACGTTCACGATCCAGGCCTTTGGCCATATTGTGGTTTTTAACCATTATCCTAGGGTTTCCTTAAAATTGTGGTCTTTGACCAAGAAGGAAAAAAAAAAGTAAAAAGAAAAGAGAATATGGAAAGAAAAAGAAAAGTAAAAGAAGTAAAAAGAAAAGTAAAAGAAGTAAAAAGAAAAGAAAATATAGAAACCACACGTGGTTTCTTAAAAAGAGTAGATGGTTTATTTTCCAACAATATTGGAAGCATTTGTGAAATCTAGAAGTGCATAAGAAGTCTTAAGGATGGTTTTGTGAAAGTTAATAATAAAGTTAGAACATAAAATCTAGTAGTGCATAAGAAATCTTAATGCTACCAAGAAGCAAGCGAGAATTGAACTTGGGTGGGGATGGTAACAATCATTCCTCCAATCCACACCATTTTTTTTATCCTTCCACTCCAAAAACAATTATTATAATTATTAATAATAATAGTTATTATTATCATTAATAATTATTATTATTATTATAATAATTATATTATATTTATTAATAATATTATTATTATTAACTTTTAATAATAATAATAATAATTATTATTATTTAATAATTGTATCTATTACAATTATTATTAAAAATATATATTGAAGGAATTCATTGAAGCGATTATTCAAGAAGTGAGTGGTGAATAATGGATTCCATATATAAGTCCAAATTTTGGATTGAGTGTCCTAATTGCGAAATGGAATTCCAATATGAGACGGTTTTTAAGAATTGCAATCGCTCTTGTCCAATATGTGGTAAATATTTTTTTATGAATGACAATCAAGGTCAATCACAATTGCAATCACAAATACAAAAATTGGAAGGCGAATTAGGATACTACAAGGAAAGCAATAAAAACCTACAATTTGATATAAGTAAGTGGGGCAATCTTGATCAGTTGACAAAACAAGAGTATCGCTGCTTAAAAGATCAAAATCAAAAGCTGGGAAAAGCTAATGAAGGTATCAAGAAAATGTTATCAACTAAGAATGAAGAAATATCTTGATTAAAAAATCACAATCAAGATCTTGAAGAGAAAATAAAAAAGTATGAAACTAACAAAGAATCACCTTATAGAAACGATGACAATCTTGAATTAGAAATAAAGCGTTTAAACCAGCTTGTCATGGAAAATGATAATACATCGGCGCAAGTCCAAAGAAAGTTAGAAAGTCAAGAATCAGAGACATGTCGACATCAACAACAGAAGAAAGAAATCCAACAGAAATATGATGACACTAAGAAGACACACAAGTTGGAAATATCAAAACTCAATAACACCTTATCAAGCAATATGGAAGAAATTTTTCGACTAAAGAATCATAACAAAACATTAGTTACAAAGATTAAAAAAAAATTGAAAAATAGTCGGAAGATAGATCATTCTAATGAGGACTTTGAAGGAAAAATACTATAAAAACAAGAATAAAATTAACGCCTAAGAAATCTTAATCAAGAACTAGAAGAACAAATCAAGAAGTTAACAGGGGACAAAAAGTTGCAAGATGAAAAGTTCGAGAAGATTCAACATGATAACAATCTATTAGAGAACAAATTAGAACAAATTCAGAAGGAAGCATCCAAAATCTCTGAAAAACAAATTCAAGTTGAGGAAAAAGAAGCCAATTTAGTAAAAGAAAAAACAACAAGAGCGCCCTATCAACACCCAAATTATAAAAATCATTTTGACCAACAACAGGGTCAAAATGAACATAAAATAGGTTGTAAAATAGGTTGTTTAAAGGAACCGAGAGAAACGGGGTACTGTAAAGACCATCGGGAAGGCAAGGAATGTGGAGTACTTGCCCGACCCAAGGAGGGCGAGGAACGTAGTCGCGAAGCCACTAAGGGCAAGGAATTCAATCTGGAATTTTTTATCCTCGATATGAAAAGGTGTTAGTCTTCAGTGAGATAAATTTCAATTTAGCACAATAGATCCCTCACTAAATGAAGACGTCCCTTATTAACATAATTTTTATTTGAGAGATGATTGGTAACATATTAATTTTATTCGGAGAGATAGCTGCGCGCTAGGGTTAGCTGAGCGCGTGAGTGGGCAGCAAGGGCCGTGTGGAGAAGAATGGCGGCGCCTGGGGGAGGGGAGGCCACCCCCCCCATCCAAATCTGATGAGGAAGCCTTCAGCAGGCTTGTCCACGGCAGAGGCAAGAAAACCTCTCCTCCGGAGGTCCCGAAATTCATAAAGAAGCTAGAAGAAATCCCAGAAATATCCCTGCCTGAAGAAAAACCAATGAAAATAGCTCTGGCTTTGGCAAAACGAGGTCTTGTGGGGCAGTTCATGGGCCTATGGCCCTCCACTAAAATAACAGATGACTGGATACAGAGGAATTGGAGGCCCAACCTCAAAAATGGAGTGACTTGTTACCCTGTAGGGCGAGGGTTCTTCATATTTGAATTTATCTCAAAAGAAGACCGAGACTTAATCTTTAGAAACGGCCCCTACTTCATGGGGACGCAGGGCTTATATCTGAATAAATGGACCCCAGATTTTGATCCCTCGATCGATCTCCCCAAGGAAGTGTCGGTGTGGGTCAAGCTCCCTAACCTCCCGGTGCATTGCTGGGACTTGGATTCCTTGCAGAGAATAGGGAATGGAATCGGGTGATTCACTGACAAAGCTGATAATAAGGGCCAATATACCCGTGCCATAATTTGCGTTGAAGTTGACCTAGAAGCCGGTCTCCCGGAGGCAATAAAATTAAAAGTAGGATCATGGACTCATTACCAGAAGCTGGATTACGAGCACCTGCCCTTCAAGTGCAGGAACTGCCAAGAACATGGCCATTTCCAAAGATATTGTCCCAAGCTAGTTACTGAGAAAGAAGACGCTGAAGGATGGCATAAAGTAAAAAAGGGAAAACCCACGAATATTGCTAGAAGCAAGGAAAGAACGGCCCAGGGTCCTCCAAAGGAAGGCAGCTCAAAAACTTCTACTCAGGAAGATCCTAATGTATCCCAAAACCCTGGAAATATACCAGAAGCTGAGGAAGCCCGGGCACCACAAGACCCAACCGATCCAAACCATCAACCTGGTGCCGTCAGTCCATCCAAAGAACACGTTAGTCTAGGCTCGGAAACAGGAACTGATTCCTCCGAGGAAGGTGACACCGAAGCCAGCAGTCAATCAGGCACCCCGGATCAACCAAAACGCGAACGAAAGACAGAGAAGAAGAGAAGGGAAGAGCAGTCCTACAAGGACGTGGTCCAAGGCTCTCAACACACCATACTTGAAATGATGAACACCAGATCTGGATTGAGGTTGGGAAAGACCCTGAAAGGGGGCCATCACCCTCCACCAGGTAAATAATGCAATACGTCTCCTGGAACTGCAGAGGATTAGGCAGCCCTCTAAAATAAGAATCTATAAGGGATTTAGTAAGAGTAATGACGCCTGAAGTCCTACTAATCTAGGAGACGAAGCTGGAGGAAGATGCTCTCCTCCGTGCAAGCAACTCGTTTTGGAAGAAAGGCCCGGCTAGGGCTGTAAGTGCAAGAGGAGCCTCGGGAGGCTTAGCAACCTTCTGGGACTCTGCAAAGCTCGATCTAGTTGAAGAAGAAGGAACCACTCACTGGTTATTCACCAAGCTGCTTCATAAAGATTCCGGCCATAATGTAAGTCTCTTTAATATTTATGCTCCTGTCTCTTTTTCTGGAAAAAAAAGAATGTTGGGATACCTTAAAAATGTTCCTGAGTCTCCACAAGCCTGAAAACATAGTGTTGGCTGGAGACTTAAATGTAACTATAGCTCTGGATGAAAAAAAAGGGGGATCAATAGTGCGGGACCCTGCAAGAGAGTGGGTTGAAGACCTGATGCTGGATTGGGACCTTGAAGACATCACCCCTGACAAAGGGAAGTATACCTGGTCAAATAAAAGATTAGGACCTGGTCACATTGCTGCCCGCCTTGACCGGTTCCTTCTTCACTCCTCCTTCCTAACCCTAGGGTTGATGGCATCCTCAAAGATTCACCCGCACTATACTTCTGATCATAAGTTGATCTCCCTCTCTCTCCATCCCGAGGAAAAGTTAGGTCCCATTCCCTTCCGGTTCAGCCCAATTTGGGTAACCCAGGAAGGCGTCCTCGACCTTGTTTCCAACTCTTGGAAAGAACCGGTTCATGGCTCCCCGTTCTTTGTATGGGAAGAAAAGATTAGAAGGCTCAAAGTGGCCCTGAAAGACTGGGCTAAAGGGCTGGGTTCCCCAATGGCTGAAAGAAAGAGAACCCAGAAGGCCTTGGAACGGCACCAGTTAATCTTGGAAGAGTCCCCTGTCACTCCTGCTTTGTTATTCTGGGAAGCTGAGCTTCAAAGGGAGTACCATAAAGCCTGTAGAGAAGAGGAAACCTACTGGAGAGTCAAGTCAAGAACGCTTTGGCTCCAAGATGGAGACAAAAATACCACATTCTTTCACAAGCAAGCCCAAGCCAGAAATATTTATAATTCCATCAATGAAATTCAGACTCAAGGCCAAGTGATAAAGGACTTTAGAGGCATTAAGAAGGCAACCCATTCCTTTTTTAAAAATATTTACTCCGCCCCTGAACAGGTTCCTGTGGAACCGAATTCCTATCCTCTCTCAGAGATTCCAAAGTTGGTTAATGAAGAGGACAACCTGCAGCTGAACAACCCTATTAGTATTCGAGAAGTTAAGAAAGCCCTTGACAAAATGGACCCAGATAAAGCTCCAGGGCCGGACGGATTCACAGCCCGGTTCTACATCTCTTGTTGGGACATAATAGAGAAGAACCTGTACAGAATGGTGAAGAAGGCCTAGAACTGTAACAAATTGGGGGGCAGCACAAATTCCTCCTTTCTGGCTCTCATTCCAAAAGAAAAAGGCGCTAAAAACTTCAACAGATTCAGGCCTATATCCCTGTGTAACACGGGTTATAAAATCATAACCAAAATAATGGCCAATAGACTTAAAAGAATCCTGCCTAAGCTGATTCCAGAAAACCAAGGGGGGTTTGTGAGAGGAAGACAGATTTTGGACAACATTATTTTAGTGCAAGAAGCCATCCATTCTAGCTACAAGAGAAAAGAGAAGGGTATGGTGGTTAAGCTGGACTTGGCCAATGCCTTTGACAGAGTCAGGCATGATTTCCTTTATGCAGCCATGAGGAACTTTGGATTCAATCAGAAATTCATTATGTGGGTCAAAGCTTGCATCTCAGCCCCATGGATCGCCCCGCTGGTCAATGGGCGTCCTACTGATTTTTTCCAGGCCTCAAGAGGATTAAGGCAAGGCTGTCCTCTCTCCCCGGTGATATTTGTCATTCAAGCCGTTGTCCTAAGCTTCCAGCTGAACAATAGTCTCCAAAACAGGTCCCTTTCAGGCATCAGAATTGTCCCAAAGGTCAAGGATGTAAACCACGCCTAGTTCGCCGATGATACGCTTCTATTGGGAGTTGCCAACCTCAACATAGCTAGGAACTTTAAAATCGAGCTGGACTATTACAGGAATACCTCCGGAAGTGAAATAAATTTCCTCAAAAGCAAGGTCTATGGCTGGAACTGTTCTCCCCGTGCAATGCTGGAGATAACTCGGATTCTTGAAATGGAAGGCATCACCATTTGGGACACCTTTACTTATCTGGGCATTCCTATTTTCAAAGATACCCCTAGAGTTGCCCATTGGCTGCCAATGCTGGACAAACTAAAAAACAAGATCCACGCGTGGGGGGAAACTTGTCTCAACAAAGCAGGCAAAGTGATTCTAATGAACTCTGTCCTCACCATCCTTCCAATCTATCAATGTTCGGTGCTGCTAGCTCCAAAAACTATCACAAACAGAATCAATGAGCTGCTCCGTTGATTCCTGTGGGAGGGTGGCCGTAATTGTGAGAAAAAACTCCATCTAGTAAGCTGGGACAAGATCACTAGAACAAAAATGGAAGGGGGCCTTCAAATAAGAGACGTGGCCACCCAAAATCTTGCCATGGGAGGCAAAATACTCTGGAAAATGATAACTGGCAAAAGAACCTGGAGCAAGCAAATCCTCAAGAAGAAATACTTTAAAGGAGATAGGCAGAGATGTCTTGAAAGGGCCACAAAATTGCAGAAAGGCTCCCCGATTTTTTCACTGTGTAAAAGAGCCATCCCTTTCTTCACATCTAAGCTCATGTGGTCTCCTGGCAATGGAGAAAAAATCAGAATATGGGAGGACGCGATCCTTGGGGATCAGCCTCTCATCAACTTCAGCGACCTGGGCAATATAAAAGAATGGCTCCACACTAAAAATTGCAGAATGCTGAGTGACATATCAGTCTGGAACAGAGATGAGGACGAATCTTGGGCAAATTGGAACCTAGGCGATTATCCTCATGATTTAGAAGAAGCTGCTACCCTGCTGAATCTTTTGCAAGGGAAGTCTCCCATCAGCGCCAGAGCTAAAGACAAACACAGCTGGGGATCTCGATCGGGCATATATACTGTAGCTGAGGGCTACGCTGCGATTTTGGAGGTGCCTTGGGTCCCTCCCAACCCTGGGCCGTGGAAAGCTCTTTGGGAATTCGCCTCTATTCCAAAAATTGACATCTTTATCTGGACGGTCCTCCACAACATCATATTGACAGGAGAAAAATTGAAGAGCAAAGGCTGGGCAGGGCCATCCCGATGCCCTCTGTGCAACCACACTGAAGAAACCACCGATCATCTGTTCATTTCCTGCGAATTCACTAAAGAAGTTTGGAGTCTCACGATAGGCTCAAACGCTGTAAGTATGCCCAACTCAATCAAGGAGCTGATCAGCAGTTGGATCTCTCTTGTCCCCTTCGATTTAAGCAAAAAAGACATCCTAAAGCTAGCGTGGATGTGGACCCCGAAATTTCTTTGCTAGAAAGTCTGGTTGGAAAGAAATAACAGAATCTTTAAGGAGAAATGCAGACTTCCAACTCAAGTGGCAGTCAAGGCTAGGACCATGCTCTCTGAAGCTTTAAGCACCAAGTCAACTATTAGAAATAAGGCTACTCTCTCGCCTAAAGAAGAGCGCTGGTTTAAGGAGATCAATGTGAACCAGCAAAGCAATAAAGCTACCAATCCTCCTCAAAAGGCTCACTGGGAAATAAGGCTGGAAGAACAGGAATTCATCAAGTGGAGATCTGTCCTGAATGAATGGTGACTTTTTTTTGATGGGGCCTCGAAAGGGAATCCCGGTCAAGCTGGAGGAGGAGGCATTATTATCGATCCCTCCGGCACCACCATCTTGTCCTATGCCTGGGGCCTAGGACACGCATCCAACAATCTTGCTGAGTATCTTGCGCTGTGGCAAGGTCTGAATCAAGCAAGAAAGATGAACATTCAGAAGCTTACTATCTTTGGTGACTCTAGGCTGATAGTCAAGGATTGACACACCAAGAAGATGCATGCCGGTATAAGCCTGACCCATATCCACAGGAAAGTCCTACTCATGCTGAAGCACTTTAGAACTCATAAGGCTTACCACGTACTAAGGAGTCTCAACAATCTAGCAGATGCTGAAGCTAACCGCGGTGCTAGCCTGAGTAAGAGTCAACTTATTGTTAACGGAGAAATATCAAAGCACCCGCTCCCCTAAGGTTAAAGAGACATGGTCTTTCTGTTCTTTTGGGCATTCCCCAGCATCCAACAGCATAATTCTGACTTGTTTATTAAGCAGGAAATGAAGTTTAGCACAGCAGATATCCATTTGAATTGTAAAGGCCCTGGCAGCCCATTTGCCAGACACTTATAAATTTTAACCGTTTCCGTAAAAAAAAAACATATTAATTTTATTCTGGCATTAATTATGGGGGCATGATCTCCGGTGGCATCCCATACTGTTGAGTATAGGTCTACGGGTTCACATTTGCTTACATCATATAAATCCAATTAGATGGAGTAGAAGTTAAAGCTTGATTCACAACATGAGTGGTGGCTGAATTAACTAATCCTTGTGAAAGAAAAGAGTTATGCAATACTGTTGGTTGAGCAGTAGGAGGCGGATTAGGTTTATTATTTGGCCGACCTTGGGCAACATTTACTTTGGTCTAGTCTACTAACTTTTTAAAATGTGGAAGCTCAAGGATGAGCGGGCAATGGTGCGTGTAATGTTTGTAAACACCACAAAGAGTGCAAGACTTATTGGTTCTCAACTTAGGGTTTTTCCTTGGTTAGGAGGATGACTGGGATCCAGGTTGGTGTTAACAGCATTCTGGTTTCCCGTTATGTTGAGGTCGTACTCCTCAAGCTTTGCAATGGTGAACCTTCCTCTTGATGGTAAGAAGTAGAATGCAGAAAAAGGTAGGTTTCCAATACCGTCCAAAGCTTTGGAATCACCCGACCTTCATCAGTAAAAGGTAGGTTTCCAATACTCTCCAAAGCTTTGGAATTGCTTGACCTTCATCAGTAAAAGGAAGGTTTACAATATTGTCATATTGTCCAAAGCTTTGTGACTGTCACTGGTGAAGCTAATGCTCCCCCTTCTCTCTAATACTTATTCAATATTGTAACACTTGGGGCAAGGAACGCCACACATGTTATGGAAAACCTGACAGTAGCACCAAATATGTTGTATATCCATAGCTAGATGAACTGGTTGTCATAGAAAAACAAATTATGAATGGCACATTGCCACACAAACAATGGCTTTTCCATTCCTTCAAATTAGAGCAAACAAAGGAAGTTAAGTCTCGCTTCAATGGTGCATACAAAAAGCACTAATATTCATATAATTGAAGACGATGTTACAAAACATGGCTGCTCCAGCAAAAAATTACTTACAAGACATCCAAGCAACATAATTTTTCATAATATCTGTAACTGATTCTCGAGCCTCTGATTCTCAAGCCTTCTACCATCATTGCTACAATAAAATTTGTCAACATCCCTGCATGCCTGGCTATTAGTGTTGCATTCTGTAACAAATAAAAATATTAAAATAATATGAATAATATATATAATAATATAAATAATAAAATAAAACATAATGTTAATTATATTAACTAAGAGACATAACCCTTGGTGAATAGTCACCATATAAGCCCTATATATGCGGCTACATGCTCATTCTAAAATCATCTTATCTTATCAATTTATATATCATTTTTATATCTACGGATATGTGGGTTATTTCAGAAATTATGGATTCATTCCGAGTTTATTGAGAATATCCAACTATGGATAGACCTTGTCCTAAGAAAAAGAAAAGTAATAAAAAGAAGTGAAACCGCACATGGTTTCTTAATAAGTGGTTTTGGTTGTATTCTCCAACAAAAACAAAAAGTGAGAATTGAACCTAGGTGGGGAAGGTAACAACCTTTCCTCCCAACCACCCAATCTACACCATTTTACATATATTAATGGGAAAATAATATTAGAAGAAGAATCATATTGAATATTGTTTATTATAAAAAAGAAGGAGATATTGAATAAATTTCAAAGAAAACTCAAGAAGATGGGTTTTAATGTTGTGAAGAAGGGAAGGTTTCCTAGCACCTCACTGATGAATGTCTCAATACTATTTAGAGTTAAAGGGACACTTGCAGGGAAGGATGTCACCATTTCTAATGCCCCTAGTGAAAGAAATAATTATATTCGCGCTGAATTTGCTAACCATTTAGTGATTCCTGAATCAAATATAAGTGAAAGGCTCGACCTTTGGAACAGGAAGCAATTTCAAATAAGTGGATTATAATTGAATGTTGGAGATTATATGGTCATATCTCAATTCACTGTTGGTTCCTTATGGAGTTTTGATGGTGACATAGTTTTGGGGTTACCTTGGATTAAAATTGGGGACCTTCATTTTAAATGCTGAAAAGAAGTTTCTTACTTTTTCCTATAAGCAGAAGAGAATCACATTTCAAGATATTACAATAAAGTCAGATTTAAAATATCCGACATCTGAAGACTTCAAGGATATATCAAAGATGATTTCACAGGGTAATCAGAAGTCAGAACAAAAGAAGCAGGAAGAAGTTGAAAAGATTGTCACAGATAAAGAAGAAGAGATATCTCGTTTAAGAGATCATAATCAGAAATTGCTTCTTCAAATAAAAAAGACAAAGGATAAAGCACAACAGAATCAAAATCTAGAAGAGGAGAATTGAGATATTCAGAAGAAACTATTTGAAAACATTGACGAGAATGGTCACCTCAAGATGCACAAACAAGATTTAATGGATCAAATTCAGAAGCTTAAAGATGATAAGAAAGCACAAGAAGAAATGACTCGAAATCTTGAAAAAGAAAAAGACTCATTAGACAATAAGTTGGAGCAAATTCAAAAGAGGACATCAAAGCCCTTGGACTCAAAAATCTACGTTGAGAAAAAATAAGCAAATACAAATTCAGTCCTCGTCACAGTTCAGAAAGAAGACAATCTGGTAAAAAAAAACAACAATAACTCCCTATCAACACCCCAACCATATAAACCAGTATCCTAAAAAGTGGGAATTGTCGAAAGATAATGGTACTAATGTGCTCAAAGCTCCTGACGACAGATCAATAGATAATCCCAACAGTCAGCAACAAATCAATTTTGGTTGGATTGATCCATCAACATATCGGAAGTTACGCTTTACACTTAGAAGTTCGTATCGACATGTTTCGTCAGCTACAATGTCACAAGGAATGATTCAACAACATTATAAGGCTTTGAGGACAAAGCCTTTCTAAGAGAGAGGCAATGTAACAAATAAAAATATTAAAATAATATGAATAATATATATAATAATATAAATAATAAAATAAAACATAATGTTAACTTTATTAACTAAGAGACATAACCCTTGGTGAGTAGTCACCATATAAGCCCTATATATGCGGTTACATCCTCATTGTAAACTCATCTTATCTTATCAATTTATATATCATTTTTATATCTACGGATATGTGGGTTATTTCATAAATTATGGATTCATTCCAAGTTTATTGAGAATATCCAACTATGGATATTACACATTCAATGACCGTTTAATGTGTCAAACTGTTTTATGGTGTCCCATACAACATTCCTATACATTTGATATCTTTCACTTTTGCATGCAAAGATGTTTTTAACCTAGGAAACAACTAAGTCACAATCTCCTTTTATAGATAAGATTTTGATCTCCAGGTCTCTGGCAAATTCTAACCCTTGCAAAAGTGCCTCATACTCTACCATATTATTCGAAGCATCAAAATCAAGTCTAAAATAAAATTTAAAGGTTTGCTTAGATGGTGAAGTCATGACAATCCCAACTCCCAACTCCTTTCCCAGCTCTAGAATACGCTCCATCAAAACTAATCCTCCACGGTTCACTTCTTTTTTCATATTTAGTTGCCTCTTTGAAAGGTGCTATGAAGTTTGATAAAATTGTATAGTTTCCAAAGTTGTCTGACTCATAAACGAATTCATTTGCAGGACTTTCGGGATTTTCAACATGAAACTTCCTAGCTTGTTCATTATATAACTTAACCAATGTGTGCTTTGATGCAAGAATGGTGGCATATGTCCAATCCATCCTTATGTCTTTAGTAACAACGAGGAAAATAATCATTTTCAGCATTCCATAAATCATTAGCCGCTAATACTGTCATGACCATTACCATGTTACTTGAATTTACACTAAAAGAGCTTCTTGCTTTCAAGTTTACGGGTTGTGTGGGAACCCTCAAGTGGAATTCTCGATCACCGTAGGCATGTGTTGCATTTGTATCAACACTCGCATCCGCTCTAGTGCTCTCATTGTTCGGGCACCCTCCGACTCCTAAAAAAAGAGAGGGGAAAAGCAAGGTTGAGTTATTGATTGAATTTGGTCACTCGTAAATATCAATATTAAAATTAGATTTCATTAAATTATATTTTTTTCTTGTAGGAATAGTGGGGGCATAACACCCTAAATTTCATGCCCAAATCATGTTTTCATCCTTGATACCAGTCCCTAGTTTATGACACCTTTAAATATTTACCATATAAGACTCCTATTTTAAATATTTATGCTTTGGAATATGCGGTGTTGTCTAAGACCATATGTAGTGAGAAGGTATATCCTCTACTTTGACTTGTTCATGCCTTTGCATCGCAAAGAAAAGAAAAAACCATTCCTTTCAAATTCTTTCACAAATTTTCCAAGGCATTGTATGACAGGCTTCAAACAAGACTATGATCAATATTTCAACCAATATGATGACTTGAAAATACTCACAAGGCCTTTTTTTCATTCAGGGATATGTTTTAGTAGACTACTTAGCCATTTTGAGTTCTTCAATTGGATCAAGGGCTTGGAGGTTCTTTGATTTTTCTGTAACAATTTTTGGGTCCTCTTGATCTTCTTCATTCTCTCCTATAAGGGTTTTGGTTCCTTTCTATGGATCATCCTTTTTCTACAATCGGTATCTCATCACCCTCCTTTTTCCTTTTCAAGTGCTTCTAGATCTCTCAAAGCCTCGAATCCATTTGCTATCCTAAACGGGTTTTGTTCCTTCTAACCGGAGGGGTTCATGGACTATAAAGGCTTCTCCTCTTGGGTCTTCCAACAATTTTTAGCAAAATTTCCATACTCATGGAAAATGTTGCATTTGAAGTGGCACTACTCATAATCTAACTCATGTAATGGGGCCTAGGAAACTAGTTTTAGTTGAATATTAATCCCTAGAAATGGGATCAACCATGAAAGAGTAAACAAACAAGATAAACAATAGTGGGGTGTTACAACACTTCCTTGATAAAAATTGCCATAAACCTAGAGTTGGGTTATTATTCCTCATTTCTAATTCTTGTTCTCATGTATCATCTTCTTTTAAATAATGCTACTAATAGACCTTGACCATTCAATGAATCTACTCCATAAATGCTACCTCTTAGTGCATACGAACATTAGAGGTTTAGTAATGAACTCTCTTGTGTCCTTCGTGTGTATAACATCAAAGTATAGAACATAGTTGGGACCATGCACATATTTATTAAGCTAGGACATATGCAAAATATTATGAATAGCCACAATCGATGGTAGGGATAGTCTACAAGTGATTGCACCAATCTGTATAAAAATATTGAAATATCCACAATATCTAGGTGCCACCTTTCTATGTTTTCCCAAGAACAAGGAACTCCTCTTTGGATTAATACTAAGGAACACTTTCTCTCTAACCTTGGAGCTTTGTTCTAAACTTTTCTTGTATGCATAATTCTCTTTCATATCATGTGTGGTGTTCATAATTTGTTGCACATGCTTCACTATACTTTCCAATTCCTTCAAGGTGTTGCTTTGTTGAGTTAGTCATCCTTCCATGCTATATCGACTAACTAGTGAATTACAATTCCATCCATATAGAAATTTTAATGATCTTTTCTTAAGAGAGTGATGGTACCCATTGTTGTAGTACATCTTTTGGTATCCCAAGTGTCCAGAATATTGGACATCATGAGCTTCATGATACTAGTTATATCTGTTCTAGCATATATGTTAAACTTCTCCATAGTAGTATTCCATCTTTAGCTAGATAATGAGTGTGGATTAGGTGGTTGCGAGGAATTTTGTTCTCCTCCACACCCTGGCTCAAATCTCACTTTGTGACACTTGCTCGTTGGGAGCCAACTTTGACTATGTATTGTTGGATTAAGTATGGACTACTCGACTGGATAATGCATCTCTAGCCATACCTTGATTCTTCGGAATATTAGGTGTTGACATTCTTCCACAATAATAAAATTCTCCATATTTCATGCCTTCCTTCTTGGTCCAAATCCCCTTTATTGACAAGTATTGATATAATTCATGATTAAAGATAGCCATACGCAGTAACAAATTTGGAGAAAGACGAGAACTGCGTTGCTTTTTGAAAATTCGACGTTTCGATCTCTACTCCGAGATCATCATCAGTAGATCAAAATAAGCTCAAATGATTAAGGTTGCCATAGATCATGAATATATAGGTTTTCAATCTTGATGAAGAGTCAGGAGTTGTCGACTTCTATTGACTCAAAATTCATAAAGAAATACATGAAAATAAAAATAAAAAATATTGTTGAAAAACCAAGACTAAGTACCAAGCCCTGAACTTAAAGACTAAAGATGAGTATAAAAAACTCTTTATCATATAACAAGTGGCTACATGGTAGCATTACCTGCCAATGAAGAAATTTGTTGTAGACAAATGCAATAGTGGTGGTAGCATTATTTGGCTTGATAAATAATAAACGAATGAATTTAAAAAACAATAGCCAAATTGGGTTTGGTTCACAAACTTGCAAGTGGTGAACTCATTTCTCAATTGAAACATGCATTGTCACTGCCTTGACAAATGTTACTGTCCAATGGAATGCATGTTCCACAACTTGACGCCTTTACAAATTGGAGTAATAAACATCTTCTGTGAAACTTTTCATTAATCGGATTAATTGACTAAGTGGTACTATATATTCTCATTAATGCCAATGTATCAAAGTTGTCATTGTTTTTTTTCAGTGTTGGCAAATTCACCAATACAATAGTTAGGGCTGTTGGGATTTATGTTAGTGCAAAGTTAGCAGGCAGCAATGGAAACTATTTATTTGAATGAATCATATTTGCAACTCTATCTATTCGACAATACAAGAGACGAAGATGTCGAGCAATACTGGTTCCTCTACTATGTTCTATTTGGAATGCAGATAGGACTATAGATGCAACTAGGTTGATGGAATTCCACCTGAAACTTGTCTAGAATTTCTTTACTAACATTAAATTTAAACAATTTTAAACACAATGGAGATATTTGGTGTAAGATCATAATGCCAATCACCCTCGCTGTTAGCTACCACCACAGTAAATGAATACTAAAATGAGTTTTACACATTTGTTAAATGAATGTTAAATGATATATGATTTTTTTTAAAGACATACATATCAGGAGGTTATGTATATGTAGCTTTGTCAAGGGAATTAAAGAATGTGATTTTCATCCTATATCCATAAAAGTCATGTGATTCCTCTGAAAGAAAGAAGAATTACAATATGTGATATAATCTCAAAGTGCTATCACTATATTTGAGTGCAAATTAACTGATTAGGGTATGAAATAACATCACTCGAATACAGATCTAGTAAATGCGGAGAAGAAGCAGCCTCTCGAGATACATTTCCATGGCCTATCCATACCCATTAACTTACAACTAATTAATATTACTAAATAGGATATTGTCAACCTACTTGTAAACACTAAATAAACTACCCATTGTTCGACGCTATAACGTATATCAACTACCCATTAACTTAGCATAGATGTCCAGGGATCGAATAATTGGTTGAGCGGTGTTGCCCACTGCTAGTCACCTCCAGATCGAGATCAGCTACCCACGCGTCATTGTTAGGAGAAGTACTGTGGGTAGGTGTAGAATTAAGGAAAAGGTATTCTAATAGCTTTTATGGTCAAATTCTTTTTATTTTGAATAGTTTTCCATTATAAATTCGTTTTCTTAATAATCAACTTTCCAATAGTGAACATTAAACTTAAAAAATAATCATATTGTAAATATGTTTGTTTGTTATTTACTTGTTATTTGATTTCATGAAAAAATTTATATGATAATTTCGATGCGCTTTTTTATCATTTTTTTTACTTTGATTATGAAAAAGTTGGAAAGAGAAAAGGTAGTTGTGACTTATCGTTTTGTTTTAGTTGGAATAAGATTAAATACATTGTTATTATTTTTTAAAACTGATTTTAAATTTTTGGAATGAGAAAACGTGAATTTAAGTAATTCAAAAAAACATATATATAATAATTGGTGATGATAGATTTGATCAACATGCAAAATGGTAAAAACCTACGGCCGAATGTAAAATATTCAGCACAAACAATTAACCTCGGTATTTTTTTCTTGGTGAAAAGTTTGTTGTTTCCTGTAGACCATACTAAAAAAATAGAATTAGAAAAATATTTTAGATTCCTGAGGGGATGGAGAACTTTACATGAGAAAGTGTGGTGAGAGATGAGTATCATCCATCATGACATGCCCGTCCTACAGTCGTCGGAGCACAAACATTTCATAGTCTACTTTTTTACTAACATAGGATTTAGTAATAAATTTAAGGATAAATAAAAAAAACCTTACGAATGGAAATCTACGGTGTTTTCTATTGAAAACAAAGAGGGGAAGACACAACGCTTCTCATGTAGACTTGAATCACCATAGAAAACATTGATGGCATGACATCAACATCAAAATCTCCCATCTTTCACCACTTGACATAATACAATAAAAACAATATGTTCATTTATTTCAATGTGTTATTATTCCTTTCATTTGGTCCGTACATGAAAACACATTACACTGCAGTAAAGAGACAGTACTTCGACCAGTGTTGCAACATGGTGGCTAAAGGTCGCTCTGTCCTCATTTGTGGATGTGTTTCAACTTTTCATGTAAGGTGACTCATGGAAATGTACTTGGGCCTAATTTAATATTATTATTTACTTTTATATTTAACAACCGAGTGTACATCAACTGCGTTACGTGTTTGACATGCACTTAATAGACTGAATGTATGGCGTGTCGTTTATGTTGTTAATTTCTCTGAAAACTAATTGCATGTGATGCTACCACTACATTCGTTTGGGCATGAATAAATAGATGTTGATTGCTCGATTCACGAAAAACTATAATTACCTACAACCAAAATTCCCTCAGGGTCATGACACTGTAAATAAGTTGGGAAGTTGCATCGAAGATCTACTAACAACGTTGAAGGGATTAGCTAAAATAAAAACCAAAAACAATTAAATGCGTGCCAATAGTAAAAAGACTGAACATGTCGCTGGTACAAAGAGGAATGACGACATTAATGTAGACGTTGGCATGAAGCTAGAACGGTCATTGAATGAAACACTAATAGCCATGCATGCAGGGATGTTGACAAATTTTATTTTAGCAACGATAGTAGAAGGCTTGAGAATCGGTTACAGATATTATGCAAAATTACGTTACTTGGATGTCTTGTAAGTAATTTTTTGCTGGAGCAACCATGTTTTATAACCTCGTATTCAATTATATGAATATTAGTGCTTTTTGCATACACCATTGAAGTGGGATTTAGCTTCCATTGTTTGCTCTATTTTGAAGGAATGGATAAGCTATTGTTTGTGTGGCAATGTGCCATTCATATTTTGTTTTTTATTCAATAGTCAATTCATCTAGCTATGGCTATACAACATATTATGTGCTATTGCCAGGGTTTCCACAGCATGTGTGGTATTCCTTGCCCCAAGTGTTACAGTATTGTTGAAGTATTATAAAGGAGGAAGAGCATTAGCTTAACCAATGACAATTCCAAAGCTTTGGACAATATGACAGTATTGTAAACCTTCCTTTTGCTGATGAAGGTTAGGCAATTCCAAATCTTTGGACAATATTGGAAACCTTTCTTTAATTGATGAATGTCGGGCAATTCCAAAGATTTGGAAAATATTAAAAACATGCATTTTTCCGCATTATGATTCTTACCATGAGGAGGAAGGTTCACCATTGCAAATCTTGAGGAGTAAGACCTCGGCGTTATAGGCAACAAGAATTCTATGAACAACAATTTGGATCCCAATCATCCTCCTAACCAAGAAAAAACCCTCAATTGAGAACCAATAAGCCTTGCGCTCTTTGTGGTGTTTATGGACATTACACGCACCATTACCCTCTCGGCCTTGAGCTTCTACACTTTAAAAAGTTAGTAAATTAGGCCAAAGTGAATACTGCCCAAGGTCGGTCGAATAATAAACCTAATCCACCTCCTGTTGCTCAACCAACAGTATTGCACAACCCTTTTCCTTCACAAGGATTAGTTAATTCAACCACCACTCCTATCCCGAATCAAGTTTAAATTTTGCTCCATCTAATCATATTTATATGATGTAAGCCAATGTGAAACTATAGACCTATACTCGACAATATGGGATGCCACCAGAGCTCATGCCTCTAGAGTCAATGCCTAAATAAACCAATGACCCCTAGTAAAGAGTAGTGGACCCTTGTAGATTATGCGACTTAGTGTTGATCCGCCTCCTAATGCACATAAGATCCCACTACGTGCTACTATTAACCATTCTCATCAAGGGTCGCTCATTAGTATAGGATTATATATCATTTAGCTTAGTCCCCCTCCGCTATGTTAGGTATAGAAGTCCTTAAGGCATTCCCTACACAAGGAAAGGCTTTACTATCTGTTTTGGGAGCAATTGATCCATTTGGCACTCGGTTAATAATCTTTGATCCATATAATGTTGAACCTCACCTTCCCCCCTCGGTGGTGTAACAAATCCCGGTTACAACGATTGTGATTAACTGTTGCATTATAGACGAAGTTTCTTTGACTTGTGTCATGTCAGTTAGTGTGTGGAATAAACTTTGTTCACCCAAACTTGTGCCATCGATGATCACCCTTCGTGCGTATGATGGTCGTCCTTTCCAGGATAAAGGATTACAGTGGAATTCCCCCACTGAGACAACAAGTAAGACAGTTTTAATATTGAGGTTGTAGATGATAACTTGGATTATAACAATCTTTTAGGACACAGTCATATATGCGTGATGAAGGTGGTTGCCTCTTCGATTTTTCGTGCCATGATGTTGCCTCATGATGGGAAAGTTGTTACCATCAACCAATTAACCTACTATGGTCCTAAGTATCAACTGCATCTATACAACGCTTTGCCTACTATTTAGGGTAGTCAATCCATTACTTATTTTTCTAATGTGTGTCTCGAAATTTAAAAAGATTATACCTTGATCGGAACATATCATGGTCCCCTCAGATGTTTTTACTTCCCAGTAGTTCTAGCATGTGTACGGTGACCTTGGATAAAAAATCCATTGCCAAATCCACCGCAATGTGGAGCACCTACTCACTACATGGGAGAGGCATATACTTCTGCTAGTTAAATGCCTTCTTGGGGAAGCTATCTTGCCTCTGGTTATCCTATTTCTTAAATCCCTTTAGTTTTCCCTCCCCCAGGGGTGGTTGGGATGACCATGATGGCCACATTTAACCTTCCTAATTTTACGTTTTGTATCCCTGTTTGGTACCTGAATTCCCCCAACCCCGCGCCAACACCTAAAGTGGTTTTGACTACGGTATGACTTATGACTTTTCCATAAACGCCAAATGTTACGGCACAACAGGCACCTATTGTTTCAACTACACATGGGAAAGCAACCAGGGCTGAGTAAAAAATTACAAAGTTTGGAGCACCAATACTCCTGGACAAGCCATGGCCACACTGACCACCGTGCCTAGAGTTATCCCTCCTTGTGCTTTGTGCAACCTCACTAGCCATGCTACCAATAAATCTCATCACTCCCGGATTTGTGAGAGCTAATGTTTGGTGATTATTTATACTCTCATGATTTTATTCCTATTGTGGAAGTCACTATTTTGAGTAATCCAACAAACAAATTGAGTCCTTATGGACCAATCATCCATGTGCCTTATGCCACGTGTATAGACATTATTCACATAATTTTTAAGCTACTTGAGTTGAGAGACTTCCTAGCCATAGTCCACCATGTTAATGCTATTGCGGAAGAGATCCAATAGATCCTGCCCCCTATTACTTAGGATGATCTGAATTCTATGTCGATGTATTACATCTCTACTTCTATTGGTTCACTATCTTATGCGAGTGGTTTATTCTCATCTAATGTCCATATGAGCATGCATTCTATGCCCAATCTACCTTTGAAGGTGTTTCCTATGTTAGCTAAACTTTGCGCACTTATGGAGTTTATTTAGGTACTCAACGTGGTCTTGTACCCTCCATTATTTAGAAAAGGGTGGTACTTGAATCCCTGGGCTCTAGTGCCCTAGTTTTTCATTCAGATGAAGATATTATAGAAGCCCTTAAATTCTTGAATTCACATCAGACACTATGCATCATTGTTTTAACTTTTTAACTAAGAACACATTTTCGTCGAAGAATCTTTCTGACCAATACGCAGTTGAAACCAAAGACTTTATTCCTCCTGGACGTGTTGACTAGTTCAAGAATTTTGTTCCTACTCCAGAAGCCTTCGAAGAAAGGAATATGGATAATATTTATCCCACTATTAAAGTGGACATTTCTGTTACCCCTGGTGTGACTAAGAACATCCTTATTGGAGCTTTCTGTTCTCCTAAATAGGACCAAGTGAAAATGTCATAAAATTAATAGCCTTGAGCACTCCATTTTAACCCCCCATAGTAAGAGTTCCCCCTTAAATCTAATTCCTCCCTCCCACATGACATGATAAAATTAATATGTTACTAGTCATCTCTCATTTAAAATATGTTAATTAAGGATGTTTTCATTCAGAGAGGGAGCTACTGTGCCTATGGGTAGATTGAAGATTATCTTGGTAAAGACTAACACCTTTTTATCTTAGGGATACAAAATTCCATATTGAATTCCTTTCCCTTAGTGGCTTCGCAACTACGTTCCTCACCCTCCTTATGTCAGGTGAGTACTCCTCGTTCCTCACCCTCCTGAGTACTCTGTTTCTCTTTGTTCCTTTAGTTTTACAACAAAATTTGTGCTAACGTAGTTCATAATCTATCCATCTTGTTGTTCTTGTCACAATCTTTCTGACAAGCTATTGAAGTCATAATTCTAAGTTCACAATGAGTAAATATAACTCCGACAAGGTGACCGTAATTTTGCCTTTCCCTGCATTGGCCTATCATGGAGATTTATAATGGCCCTAAACTCATCCCCTCCAAGCCTACCTTGTCTTTTTATGTTTCTTACCTTCCTATACCTGTCGACGGATAGGCCTATCTCACCTCCTTTTGTTACATCCAATTAAAACATAACAACTTTAATATTCAACTTGTTGCTGTAGATCCTGGCTCTGCCCTTAACATGTTAGTTTTTCACAATTTAATCAATATTAATCTAGGATCTTACTGAGAGAATAACAAGCACAACATAAACACAAGAGACACAAATATTTTCCTCGAGGAAACCATAAAGGATAAAACCCCACAACTTCCTTAGAGACAGAATGAGCAACAATACAATAGTAGAAAAGTCAACCCCAAATATAAAGATGGTCTTGAGCAGCTTCTCTCTTCTCCACTTGTGCGAACTCATCCTCTCTCTCTCACCAATGTGAATTGAGTGAGTGAGTGAATGATCCAAATGAGAGAGGCACCCTCGTTATTTATACTTTTGCTTTCACTTGACCTTTACCCCAAATAGGTCAGCCCCTAGATGTACCTGACTGGGCCGACTTCTCTAGGAGAGTCTAATAACCCATAGACAACTTAACTCTGGGGTCTAATGCCCCGACATACAAAGGAGGGTTAACCTCAATGACGTTACATGACCCAAATACAATAATTACTTCTCCGACCGAAGGAATAAACATTTATGTCAGAGGTACAATAATAAAATACAAATACAATATAAAATATACAAGTGAATATCTTATGAAGTTACAATTACATTAACACTCCCTCTTAACTAGGAAGGTATTCTCTAGACACAGACATCAATACATATAGACACAAGTCTTGAGTGTTGGATCATCATTAAATTTGGATCATCATCAAAGATGGATCATCATCGTCACGGCTGTTGCTATCCTCATCATCTCGATCATCGATCTCCAATCTACTCGTCATAGAATTTCTACAGAGCCAGCCCTTTTTCATGCTGGATGTAGGCCTAGCCTCCATGTAGGTATTCATCATCTCTACGAGCAAGCCATCAAATAGGTAAAGCTCAGGACTTATTACATTGCCTCTGCAAAACCTGTGCACATCTTAGGAATGATTACTTGCCTTGCAAAACCTGTGTACATCGCAGGACTGATTACATTGCCTTGCAAAACCTGTGTACATCGCATTACATTGCCTTGCAAAACTTGTGTACATCGTAGGACTGATTACATCGCCTTGCAAAACCTGTGTACATTGCAGGACTGATTACATTGCCTTGCAAAACCTGTGTATTCTACTGTCACCTCATCATGTCCAGATCATCTCATCGTCAACAAAGAACAACCCAGATGCATGTCCCAAGTCTATCGGCATGGGAAGACATATCTACAACCATGCAAGACTGGATCATATGCATCTGTGTCTTCCAGAGTCATCACTTCCCCCTGGAAGGAACCTCGATCTAGAATACACTAAGCTTCTCTTTGAAGTACTCAAACTTCACTCTGGCCAGTGGCTTGGTCAACACATCGACTATCTACTCATCCGTCGCAACATACTAGAGCTTCACTTCTCTTCTCTGCACCATATCCCTGATATAGTAATACTTGATCTCGATGTGCTTCGACTTGTCATGGAACACCGGGTTCTCAGACAACTTCACACAGCTCTGGTTGTCGCATAATATACAAGTCGCATCCAACTAGAGATCAAATAAATCAGACAGTAGATTCCTCAATCATACTGCCTCACAACTAGCCGAACAAGCTGCAACATACTCTTCTTCGGCTGTACTCAATGCCATGTAGGACTGCTTCCTGCTAAACCAAGATATCACACTTGATCCCAAATTGAAGCAACACCCTGAAGTTCTCTTCCTATCAATGGCACTGCCTGCCCAATCCGAATCAACATAACCCTCCATGTTAATCTTTTGATTCGCATCATACTTTAGCCCATAATCAACCGTACCCTTCAGGTACCTCAGAATATGCGTTGCAGCAATCAAGTGAACATGTCTCGGATCTGTCAAGAACTGGCTCAAAGTGTTCACAACAAAGCAAATATCTGGTCTCGTATTCGTCAGGTACATCAAAGATACAATCATCTGACGATACATCGTGGCATCAACTGACTCTAATGAAGCATCACTCAATAGATTCAGGTTCGATGCCATAGGTGTGGCCATGGCCTCGTAGTCCATCATCATGAACCTCTCCAGGATCTCCACTGCATATTTCCTTTTTCCAAGGAAGATTTCATCCGCACTCTGCCACGCCTCCATTCCTATAAAATTGTGCATCATACCCAAGTCCTTAATCTCGAACTCAGCAACAAGATTCCTCTTCGTGTCAGCAATCAACCCATCCTCACCTGTCACAAAAAGATCATCTACATAAAGTAGAAGTATCACTAGGTTCCCTTCCTCAACCTTGTAGTAAAGGTTGGAATCCGCCTTACTCTTGGTAAATCCCAAACTAGTCAGGAAGCTGTTTATCTTGCCGTACCACGTCCTGGTTGCCTGTTTCAATCCATGCAAGGCCTTCTTCAATTTGCATACACAAGTCTCCCTGTCATGTGTCTCAAATCTGAGTGGCTGCTCCACATACACTTCCTCTTCCACTACAACATTCAAGAAACTTGTCTTGACATCCATCTGGTGTACCTTCCACTTCATCACTGCAGCCAGAGCAAGTACTGATCTGATGGAAGTGTATCTGGATATAGGTGCAAATGTCTCTTCGTAATCTATCCCTTCCTTCTGGGAGAAGCCACGTGCCAAAAATCTTGCATTGTGTTTTTCTATGCTACCATCGGCAGCATGCTTGATCTTGTAGATCCACTTGGAAGTCACAACAGACTTCCCTACTGGTCTCAGGACCATAGCCCAGACATCATTCTTCATGATCGACTAGCACTCCTCGATCATGGCATCCTTCCATTCTTTCTTCTCAGTTGCTTCCTCGTAGTTGGAAGGTTCTTTGTCAATGATGCCACACAACAAGGCTACATAGCTGGAGTATGGCCTCGGTCTCTTGCTTTCTCTATGCATTCTTTCTGGAGCGTCATATCTCTATGCATCTCGAATTGCCTCTTGTACCCATGTTGGTTTCCTCTTGTGAGATTTCTTCTCACGGGGTGGATCTACAGGTTCCTGTGGGTCTTCTATCTCCCGGTCTTCATCTTCTTCTGGGGTTGCTTCATTCATTTTTGTATCTTGGATCCTGAGCGCTTCTGGATTTTTTGTAGGTTGATTCTTCATCAAATGTCACGTCCTTGCTAATGTCGATCTTCTTGAACCCTGGAAAATATATTTTGTAAGCCTTCAAGCTTTCACTATATCCCATGAATATGCCCCTCTTTTCTCAAGGATATAGCTTCGTCCTCTTCTCTTTCAGAATATGTATGTACACCGGGAAGCCAAATATTATGAGATGCCTGACTTCTCGTTTCTCGCCGGAGAAAGGTTCTTCTGGTGACTTGTTGTCAAGTACTCTATGTGGAGTACGATTCTATACATACATGGTTGTCCTCGCATCTTCTGCCCATATATGCATAGGAATATCCTGGTCATGAAGCATCGCTCTTGCTGCTTCCATGATTATTCTATTCTTCCTTTCTGCAACTCCATTCTGTTGCGGATTATATGGAGTGGTCAACTCCCTCTTAATACCTGAATCTTTGCATAATTTCTTGAAGTCTTCTGATGTGAACTCTCCGCCATTGTCTGACCAAAAAGTCTTGATTTTCTTCTCTGTGTGGTTCTCGATCAAGGCTTTGAATTGGGCCCTGAACTTGCTGAATACCTCATCCTTGTTCTTCAAGAAATATATCCATGTCTTCCTAGAAAAATCATCAATGAAAGAAACATAATATACATACCCATTCAATGAATTGGATGACATTGGACCGCATACATCTGAGTGGATGATTTCCAAGATTCCTTTTGCCTTGCTCTCGGTGCTTGGAAATGTCTTTTTTACGTTCTTTCCTTTCGCACATCCTTTGCAAATGCCTTCATGCTTTGCCTGGATTTTTGGAAGACCCTCAACTGCTTTGCTTGCAAGTGATAGTGCTCTATACTGCACATGTGCAAGCCTTCTATGCCATAGTTCACTTGGCTCTACTGAGTCATGGACTAGGGCTTGTTCAAGTTGGCCATTCAGTTTGTATAAAACTCCCTCTTGCTCTCCAATCACCACATCATCATCTATGGTCTTTCCCTTTGGCCACATAAGAACATGGCTGTCTACAAAAGCAACCCTCATACCTTTAGCATCTAAAGCTGATATGGAGAGAATATTCTTCTTTAGTCTTGGTACATACAGGACATCTTTCATCTTCATAGACTTTCTAGAGTCTAGCTTATAAGAGGCTTCACCGCTTCCTTTTATGGGATACTGGTATTCATCCCAAAGTTTCACTTTGCGGGGTGACTCATGTTCAGATAGGTTCACAAAGGATCCTTTCACTCATGTCATATGCTTGGAAGCCCCACTATCTATGAGCCAATCATTGCTTACGTGTGTGATAGTGGTCAAGGCATAAAACATCTCTTTAGGTGTCTTCGGAGATGACACATGTGGTATGAGATGGTCCTTGATAGAATCTGTAATGATTCTCTTAGCCTTAACCAGGTTCTTCTTGTGTGAGGCTTTGGCCTCATCTCCCTCTAGAACTGGAACCTCTTCACTCACATAGGTGTCCAATTCATTCTCTTTTAAGACAAGCCGAATCCTATACTTCCATGCTCAGAAGTTATCAGCCCCTTCAAGCTTATCCTCAAGCTTGGTGTGGTGGGACATCTTTAATTAGAAACTCAAATGGAAATAGAAAAGCTTTCAGGTCTTACCACTTGATTTGTTGAAACTGGATCTGGAGCTGGCTAGGGTTTGAAAGAGAAACCCTAAAAATTCAAACTTGGAATTTGAAACTTCTGTCTGGATGGAAATATGCGCTTGACTAAGGCGAGCAGGCTGGTACCCTTAGTTTCTAAAGATTCAAAAAATTTACCCCTGAAAATTGACTTGCAAATTTCGGATCTGCAGTTTCTAATCCTTTTTGGTTTTCTGGTTTTTCTAGTCCAGAGTCAAGTTAGGGTTTGACTTTCTGGGAGTTTTACCCAACCAAAAACTTCGATCTTGGTCTCTAAATTTCGATTTTGATGAGGAGCATCTCCCTATGCTGAAATCACTCCAAAATTCCACTTCTGTGAAAATCCCTAATTTCCCGCAGCAGTGACAGGCCAAAAAGTGAAAATGCTCAGAATCAACTTCTGCTTTGACAAAAAGATGCGCCTTCCTTAGGCTAGTTAGCCTAACCTCCTTTTGTTGATGATATGTGGAGAGAAATCCAAAAAATAAGAAGCCCTAGCTTCCGTAGCTGCATAGTGTCTTCTTCTCAAGCTAGCTCTGATACCATGTTAGTTTTTCACAATTTAATCAATATTAATCTAGGATCTTACTGGGAGAATAACAAGCACAACATAAACACAAGAGACACAAAGATTTTCCTCGGGGAAACCATATTGGATAAAACCCAACAACTTCCTCAGAGATAGAATGAACAACAGTACAATAGTAGAAAAGTAAACCCCAAATATAAAGATGGTCTTCAGCAGCTTCTCTCTTCTCCACTTGTGTGAACACCTCCTCTCTCTCTCTAATGCGAATTGAGAGAGTGAGTGAATGATCCAAATGAGAGAGGCACCCTCTCTATTTATACTTTTACTTTTACTTGACCTTTACCCCAAACAGGTCGGCCCCTAGATGTACCTGACTGAGCCAACTTCTCTAGGAGAGTGTAATAACCCATAGACAACTTAAATCTGGGGTCTAATGCACTGACATACAAAGGAGGGTTAACCTCAATGACTTTACATGTCCCAAATACAATAATGACTTCTCCCACCGGAGGAATAAACATTTCCGTCGGAGGTACAATAATAAAATACAAATACAATATAAAATATACAAGTGAATATCTCTCGAAGTTACAATTACATTAACATAACATTCTCTCTTTGAGTATGTCGTGAAATGTAAATAACCACACTCTCTCTTACTAACGTTGCTTGTTGAGGTTTTAATAAATTTGTAAAAATTCGATCGACTCTATGACTCTAAACATTACTCTTAAACCCATGATTTTGTCCTCCCTTTTTATTGTTCCCAACATTACCCTTTAGCTCATGATTGTGCCCCCTCTTTCTATGGTCATAAACTATTAAATAATTAAGTACGAGTTACTTTTCAATCATGAAGGAGAGACCTATTTCATTAAGTGAGACTCATGCGCATTCTCCCTTTCCCTCGATGGAAGTCATTCTTGCCTTATACAACCTATCTTTCAATGTTTCTTATGTTGTGGATGACAAGATCCCCACTTCCTTTGTTCATGTGGTATTGAGAAATATAGAGTCAATTTTGGATCTTCCCAAACCTCTCGCATTCTTTTCCATCTTATCCCTAGCAATCCCATTGACCAGACCTCTCCACCTAACTTGATAAGTGGTGTAAGTATCATAAGGGCGAGACCCATAATATGAAAGACTGCCATGCACTTAGAACAAAATATGTCCTTAGTAGTCTATCCTCCCTCCAATCCTACACCTTCCTTCATTGCCTCCTAATCTGAGTTCTCCACTCATTTTTCCACCTATTATTACCTAGTCTCCCTTGGCACACTTCCCACGAGCTTTCCCCTCTCAACGCCTTCCCCTCAGCAAAATTTCTTCGTGACCTTACTCCTTTCTTTATCTAGAGTCTCGATCGTATTTTTCCCAACTCAGTCAGACCTCTTACGTCATTATACCATGCTAATCTTCTATCCCAAGCTTGTTTTTGGCCTCCTTCCCTTGTCATTCCCACCCTTGCGGTGTAACCTCCTCCTTGTAAGCATCCCATGTTGGTTATGACTACCTTGGTAGCTTCCTATATTGTTTGTTACCCCTCATTTTGTCCTTTTTTTCTACCCAGTCCCTTCCTTGTGGATTTCCTCTCGTGTGCTCTACTTAACGTATATACCCTTCCCTTTGCTTCTCCCTCCTTTAGAACAATTCCTCACGGATTATCCTTCTCTGGACAAGTTTGACCCTTTCCCTAGCCATTTTAGGGGCTCCCCTATTGATCTGATTCTTTCTCTCTCATTCCTCCCACCTCAACCCACTCAAGGCACATGCCTATTGTATTTCTTTTCAATCCTCTCATCTTTGATGATTAATTGGCACTATGTTGTTCTAGTTGGAGGTGTGGTACCCACCTGAGGTATTTGGTCCCCTACGATGATTGATCATAATTTTCCTTTTGTTGGTCCCCTAGGTTGATTATCTTCATTGGAACCTCCTACAAATAACTTATGTATAGACGCCTTGTCCAATTATTCCTTGTTTTCTAGGTTTTTTCTTTTCCCGTTTGTTCCTTCGCCTCCTATCCTCCCAAGGGAGTGGATGTAACCCTTTCTTCCCCCTCTTGATTAGCTCAAGGCAATCAATCCCTTTTACGTCATAGGTTTGTGGTTAGCAGGTTTGTAGAATTATCTTCAATGGTTTCCAGATGTCCATGGCAAACATAGGTATCACACCCTTTGCCTTGTGACGTGTACAGGTATATGCAAGTATCGCATCCATTACCTTATGATTTTGGTTCACAGTGTAGCTATTTAATTAATTTCTACTATTTATCTCATTTTCTTGTTATCATTATACATTTCCATGTTAAAGTTGATCTCTCATTCAAGGGATGATTACAATGTGATTTGAAACTAAGGCTTGTGCTTGATAATAATAATAATAACAATAATAATCTAAATTGTGGTCACGACAAATCCAAAGACCAAATTGGTGTATGAGATCCCTTTGTTTGTGGAAAAGGGGATCCCCTCTGCGCAACAATTTGATTGTTAAAGCTTACGGATGTGTACATACCCTACCCCTTAAATATTTGAACGTGTGATGTCCCATGAGGAAACACATGTTCTTAACCCTTAGGCCTACTCATATGTATTCTTGCATGCGTAGTCGTAATGAAGGGTTTTGATTATTTAATTTATTTTGTACAAGAATTTGTAGGCTTGCCTACTTCATAAGTACATCACCACGCTACTTTGATTTTGCCATAATAAGAATAATATTTTAAGGCCACAACCAAATCAGACACCAATTTGGTGTATGAGACCTTTTTGTTTGTGGGACAAGGGACCCCCCTCTATGCAACGATTTAACTGCTAAAACCTACGGAGGAGTACATACTCTAGCCCACTTCGATTTTGAACCTATGACCTCCTAGGAGGAAACGCATGTTCTTAATCATTAGGTCCATTCAGGACAGTATGAATGCTAGAGAGACTCCTAGTTATCCTTCGATGCACTTCTTTTACTACAACTTGTCTATCAAAGATTCAAACTTATATTAGAACCGAAACAAACACTCTAACTTATTGTTGGACTAAAACCCAATGATCAACGTCAAACTTCCTACCATTAAATATCTATTTACACCGATAGGTGTTTATATCTTTGAATTTGGGGTGGACTAACATCTATTATTTTATTAGATTGCATGAGGATGAGACAAGTGTACTGTCCAAATTGATTTTATGACAGTCATTCAAAATTCAAAACAGACAATTATAAAAGAAAAAAGAATATAAAAAATAACTAGTAGTTGATGCATGGATAACCGATAACTAATGCATGGATAACTCTTATTTGATGTATGGATAATGGGCTTCGTGGCAGACAACAAGCAACATATAACTTATTACTTATTTGTGACAATCAACTTGTGGCCTATCGACAACACACAACATATAGCATATTACTTATTTGTGACACTTAAACTTGCGTCCCATCGATGTTCACCGACCACAAATTAAGTGGTTGTGCTAATTTATATTTGGGTGAAAGTTTTTTTTTTTTTCTCACTAAAACGATTGAGATTATATTTAAAAAGAAGGTCGCGACCGTAGCCTAAAACGAACAAATTACAATTTTCCAAAGAATTCTAAGTAAATATATATATAACTGAAACAGCTAAAATGTATTGAGAAAAAAGAAAAAAAATGAGCGAGTCATGGCCAAGGCCAAATCCGCCTGAGTACATTATTTAGGAGATCTATATGAACTTTGCTTAGTGTTCTAGAATCTTCTCATATTGATGTTAGCACCAATGGTGAACATGATATGTATTCTGATTGTGAATAGGATTACAGTGAAAAGTAATGAAAGTTTGGGTATTATCTGCTCAGTTACCGGTTCTCTGTAGTCGATTCTCTATATGCACAGTTTTCCTTGTAATGTTGAGCAATAGAATCATTTGGAGTTTAAACAATCTGAATATCATACTTTGTATTCAACGTTCACCTCGTTCCGCTCCGCCATGACTTGTGTCCAGTTCACAACTTGATCCATTGGATTCAGATGTAGGAAAGTGTTGGATATCAATTTCAGTCTTCGTTGAGGTCGGAGGGGTGATTCCGTTCGTCACCAATGTGATTGTCACATTATGTGTTGCGGTTTACTGATTCTTGATTTGCGTTTTATAACAATTCTTACTAATTATTGCTTCTCATATTAGTTGTCGGATCTCTCCCTGAGTGCATGTCATTCTGAATATCGATTGTCTTGTTGGGCCTACGAATTTCCTTTTTTGGTCAGGGGATGTGGTGGTGATTTGTTTCCCTAGTTGAAAACTCGATTTTTCCAGGTGCTAAACTGGTTCCTGCTTTTGCTTCCATGTTTGCCTCATGGTTCAGATTTCTTGCGATGTGAAATGATTTGAATTGGTTGAATGAGCTTGTGATTTGCTGAATCCAACGGATAATCCGATCAATTGCCAGATTATTGTAGTTTGTGTGCAAGTTGAAGCCTTTGATGATCAGGAGAGAGTCTCCAAACACCTGCAAGTTTTCTATTTTATGTTTCTTATCGATTTGGTAGCCTTTAAAAAGAGCTAATGCCTTTGCTAGATTGTTTGAGCATATTCCCATTCCCCACCCGTATCTGAGTCTTAGTGCTCCTCTAACGAATGACAAGACCCCTCCAGCTCCTGCCACACCAGGATTTCTTTTGGACGCACCATCAAAGTATAGCTTATCCATGGGTTGTGTGTTTATCCAAACTTGAAAGTCAAAGTTAGGCATTTTGATTTTCCAACGTGGAGGGTTCCGGCGCTGAGAGTCGATTTATTTTTTGGGGCTTGGATGAAGAGTACCGATCCATTTTGATTCTTTTGTAGTGAGATTTGTATCATTTTTTATGCTGGAGTGATTTAAGCATTTGATAAGGAGGCCTTTGGCTTGTCCAGCTACTTATAGGGGAGTGAGAGGGGAGTCCTGAAAATTTACTTTGTTCTTGGCGGTCCAGATTTTCCAGCACGTGAATTTAGGGATGGTTATCCAAATTTGGAGCCAGAGTTTCTTTTTCAAAAGAGAGGAATGATAAGTGGATTTCCAGTCTTTGAGAAGGAAAGTGGTGGTGTCGAACGTTGGCATTGTGATATTGGGTTCATGAAGCATGTGATTCCAGACTTTTTTTTGAAAATGAGCACTCCAAAAATAAGTGATCTATTGATTCGGAATTTTTATGGCATAGAGAACACCAATGTGGCCTGATAATTCCTCTTTTGATGAGATTGTCTCCAGTGAGTACTTCTCGATGAGCAACTGTCCACATGAAGAAGTTTACCTTGGGAATTCCAAACTAAATCCCAAGTGCTTTTTCTCGAGACTTCACGGTTTTGAAGAGCAATGAAGCCCAGGGAAACGATGTATTTTCCTTTTGGTCCCCAACCACATTCATCTTTGTCTTGGAAGTTAGTAGGTGCGGCGCCTGCCAATCTTTCAATTAAGAGAATTTTGGAGGGTTCCAAATTGGCTGGAGTTGATAAATTTTTCCAGCTGTTCCATATGCCATTTGAATTCCAGGCGTTGAGGTCACTTAATGTTTTGATTCCTTACTAAGTGAGCCAATGCTGTATGTCTGGAAGATCATGATTATTCTGAAGTGGTTCGTTTCCCATAATGTTGTCTGAAAAGATATTTATATCTTTTCAACTTCCGGGAACCCAATATAATTATTGGGAGAAGAAATCCCAAGCGATTCTGCATAAGGACCAGATTGAAGTGCCTTTGGAAACTAGCTTGCTATCAAGGCATCTGGGATTAGTACTTGATAAGTATTTCATCTTTAATAGCTGGATGACCCGATGGTTTTTGTTGTAGAGAATTTGCCAAAGAATTTTGCCTCCCATTGCCATATTTTACTAGTAGTGTCTCGAACTTGGAGTCCACCTGAGTGTTTTGGATGTTTGATTATATTCCAATTCACCAGATGTATTTTATTCTCGTTATTTTCCCCTCCCGACCATAGGAATTCTCTCAGGAGCTTGCTGATGTGTTCTGACACTCCTTTGGGTGCTAGCAGTAGAGAAGATTGGTAAATTGGAAGAGTTGAAAGAACTGATTTTATCAGAATTAGTTTCCCATCTTTCTTGAGCCATTTCCCCCCATCTCCTTATTTTGGATTTGATTTTGCATATTATATCTTCCCAGTTTCCCAAATTCGAGCATCCTTGGGTTATTGGGAGGCCCAAATATTTGAATTTGTCCCATTGCTTATGGACTTTGATTCCGAGAATTTGGGCTATACTAACAGCGGCGGTGTTGTTTAAGTTCCACCCGTAGACTGCACCTTTATGGAGGTTGATCTTAGCTCTTGAGGCTTTGCAGTACCAGGCCATATTTTTCTTAAAATTTTGAGCTATTATAGAGGATCCCCGTTCTAGTAGGAGGGAATCGTCGGCAAAAAGAGCATGGTTAAGGGGCATGAAGTTAGGAGCGATGTTGAGGCCAAGTAAGAGTCCATTTTTTAGATCAAAATTTAGTTTCCGACTGAGGGAGTCAGCCAGGATAATCTATATGAAGGACAACAGGGGGGCATCCTTGTCGAATTCCACAGGTGGCTTGGAAGAAAATGGGCGACCATTAATTAAGGGAGCATTCCATGGGATTTTAATGCAAGCAAAGATCCATTTTATGAAATAATCTCCAAAACCGAAGTTTTTCATGATTTTAAGAAGGAAGGAGTGCTTAACACGATCAAATGCGTTGGCCATATTGAGTTTGATCAACCTACCTTTTTCCTTGCGAATCTTGCTGGAGTGGATGGCCTCTTGAACGAGGATGACATTGTCGAGAATTTGTCTTCCTTGTACGAAGCCTCCTTGGTTGTCCGACATAATTTTAGCAAGAATAGGCTTCATCCTGTTTACGAGCATTTTGGAGATGATCTTGTAAGAAGAATTACATAATGCAATTGGTCGAAATCTGCCAAAGGTGATGGGGTTGCTCTCTTTTGGGATGAGGGCGAGGAAGGTGGAATTGGTGCAGCCTGCAATTTTTTGTTTTGAGTGGAAGTCCCTGACCATTATCATGTAGTCCTTTCTAATGTACTGTTAACAATCTTTGTAGAAGTGGATCGAATAGTCGTCAGGCCCTGGGGCTTTGTTAGGATCGAAAGACCAAATTGTGTTGGTGACTTCCTTCTCAGTGAATGGCTTGATAAGGTTGGCGTTGTCTTCAATTGTGATATTCTTCGGAATGTGATCAAGGAGGATTTGCTCTCCTTCCTCGCCATCTTTGTTTTCTTCCTTAAAGAGAGTTGAAAAATGTTTATACGCTATAGCTTTGATTTCTCCATGTCCTTTGAATGTTGATCCATTGTCAATTTTGATTTCAGATATATAATTAATGGAATGCCTTGCTTTGGTCTGTTTGTGAAAGTATGTAGTATTCCTGTCACCTGCCTTGAGCCAAGTGCTGCGAGATTTTAATCTCCAAAATTCTTCTTTTTTTTGAAATGCTTGATACGATTTGAATTGATAATCGACTTCTTCCTATAGTGTTGTATTATCGATTGGATTATCGTCCAACGAGTTTTGAATAGATGCTAGATCATCGACAACCTTCTTTCTGAAGTTTGAGGGTGGGGGGCAATTTGTTTTAGCCCATTGTTTTAGAGCTTTTTTGTTGTTTGTAAGTTTTTGCTCCCATTCATATCTAGGGGAGCCGGATACATGAATTCTCCACATGTTGTCTAGTATGTCCCAGAAAATTATGCGTTCAAGCCATTGAGGGCTGAATCTGAATAGAATCGGGCCAAGGTCTTCATTTTCTTGAATTTGCAGAAGGATTGGTTTGTGATCCGATGCTAAGTTTGCCATGATTTTTGAGATAACAATCTGTCCATTGGTCAATAGGTTGCTATGAACGAGGAATCTGTCAAGTCGTGCCATGATGTTTGCTTTTCCTAGACGCTTGTGATCCCATGTCTGAGTAAAGGATTCTACTTGAGATCTAAATATATCCTTTCCGGTGAGGCCTCCCTTTTTTTCAGCAGTGGAGAGAGTTATATTCATATCCCCGGCTAAAATGAGATTTTGTGGAGTGTATGCATCCATAAAATCTTCCAAGAACTTCCAACAGTCTTTTTTTTCAGAGTATAGGTTAGGAATGTATAGATTAAAGAGAGCGATCTGAATGTTTCTGTAGGTATGGGTGAGTTCCGTGAAGATTCAATGTTGAGTGGCAAAGGATTTGCGAAGTTGGAATTTGTCTGAAGACCATAGTGTTGCTAGGCTACTAGATGCCCCTCTAGCGCTGACAGCCATAATCGCGTTCTTCTTCCACTTTTCCTTTCCTATGGTCAAGGTGACGTTTTCATCGAGCTTGGTCTCTTGGAGCATGAGGATGTATGACATGTTTATTTTTTGGATATCTTTAACTAGTTCTATTTTGATAGGATTGCCCAGTCCTCTGCAATTCCAAGAGACCAACTTCATTATCTATTGTTGTGATTAGAGGAGGGACCTCCCCCTGCCGAGTCTCTTATTTTCTTCCCTGCTATTCTGGCTCTGGTATTCCTACTAAACGCCATGTCTAAGGTTGCTTGAGATCCTTGGAATTTCTAACGTTCAACTTCTTCTTCCCTTATATCTTTGCTTGATTTTCATCCAAGTTTTTTGGATGATCTATCTATTAGATCTTCCGAAGGGGTGGGGGAAACCAAAGGTTTGGTTTTGTAATTTCAACATAGGAGGGAGATGGCATACCTTTAGTCGAAATAGGTCTTGTGGGGCTTAGGGTGCTTTGTGGTTGGATTTCTCCCGGTTCTTCTTGGATTTGAAAGGTTTCCTGAAAACCTTGTTGCTCGGGGATTTCTCCTTCTTCTAGGGCTTCAGGGATGTCCTAGATTTCTAGAATTTCTAAAGCCTTGAATCCGTTCTCTTTGTTGATAGCCAAGGATTTTTGATGCTGGTGGTTTGCTTTTCCTGAACTTTGTCCTTTTGGTAAGGTTTTTTATCCCGATTTGGAGGTGGAATTTTTTTGAATAGTTGTCCATTGTTCTTTTTTCCTTCCTGCTTTCGGATCTCCAGGCTTCTTTTTGTAGGATCGAGCAAAATGCCCGTATTTATGACAGTGCCTGCATTTAAAGGGGATTTGTTTGTAGTCTAATTCTTGAATGTGATACCAATCTGCTACAATGAGTTTTATGGCTTCTGGGAGTCTGCATTCTAGATCTACTCTGACAAAAATTCTTGCGCAAGAGTATTGATCTTTTCGATCTGCTTTATCTATGTACTTTCGAAGGGTGTTTCCGATAGCTTCTAATGATTCTGGATTCTAGCAGTGGAGGGGTAGATGCGGGAGTCTCACCCATACCGGGACGATGGAGGGGATGTCATGGGATGGGTCAAAATATGGGTTCCATTTATTCATGTAAAGCTCTTGTGGTCCCATGAAGTATGGCCCAGTCTTGAAGATTAGTTCGCGATCATGTTTACTTTCGAAGACGAATGTGAAAAAGCCCTTTCCTAGGGAGTAAGATTTTACTTCTTCCGAGAACTAGGGTTTCTAATTTTTCTGAACCCATGTCTCTGCGGTTTTTGGGGACGGCCAAAGACTTGTGAATTGACCAATTAGTCCTCGTTCCAATAGATTGAGAGCTGTCTTGCAAAGCTGCTCGACCGACAATGCTACAGTGGGGATCTCTGTGATCTTTTTCACAAATTTCTGCTGGGCGACGGATAGTGGTTTTTTTCCTTGTGCTGCAACAAGTTTCAAAAAGTTAGTGAGATTAGAGGGAGGGGGAGGGCCTGGATCTCCTTCCGAGGCCATGATAGAGGGTTGGAAAGCTGAGCCCTAGCTGCCGGTGGGGCAGCTCGGGACGTGTTAGTCTCGCAAGTCGACTCAGTTCGCTATCTTTCTGATTCGTTATCGAACCTCTCACCATAGTCAACTCACACTCCTTCGATGCCTAGCAAAGTTGGCTCCGAGATCCTGCAAACGTCTGGAAGTCTCAGAAAAATGAAATTCATCAACTTGAACTCCTAAGTAAATACCACATTTGCTTTCATCTTCACCTAGATTAAATCTAATTTACTTTTATAAATTTTATAATTTCCAAATTATAATGGTTAAAATATATAATTAATTCAATTAATTTAATTTAACATAAATTTTTCAATTTCTAAATTATAAATGTGAATATCTAATTAATTACGCAAAACAAAACAAAACAAATAATAACAAATAAAACACAATCTCCAAGATACAAATTCTCATATTTAAAACATATGTAAATAATTTTTTATTTAACATTGAAGAGACTAACACCCCATGATACTACTTCTCGCTCTCTTGGGGAAATCTCATCAAGAACCTCAAATACGAAACATTTGCATGACTTGCCATATTGGCGTCCACTTCGACGCTTATTAGACGACCACATCAGCAGTTGAGGAGAGTGTTAAAAGGACAAAGTTTTCCTCTTCATGCGTTTCACAATCTCAACAACACGCTCCCTCGAGCCCAACTTCCGCACATTCACGCAGAGGACAAACCAGAAGACACAAAGAGAAGGCAGGCGTACACATGTCTATCAGTGTTGGCGCGCATTGATCTTTTACCAAATCCGTCCGTTTTGCGCGAATTCGACCGATTGTTTCCTGGGCGTGGAATTCGCGGAGCAATTTGCTGTCAATCGAGCCTTCGCGAGCTCGGGCACTAACAGGGTTCAAATTCATTACTCCCCAATTAGGTATGTCAATCTAATTCTTTCTTTGTTCGTTCGGCTCCTTGCTTGGTCTCTTTTGCCTCATTCGATCTCCAAGTCCAAAATTTTATATTTTGAAATTTTATGTTTTTGGGGTTTTGTTTATTTTTTTTCACTAGTTCAAATTTAGGGCACGGGTAGCTTCCGAGCCACTGTGGCTGATGGATCCCATTCGTTCGTTTTAGCTGTGGAATGTTGTTAAGGATCATTATTATTGGATGTCATGGTTTTATGTTCGAGTCCCGTAGCGTTCCGAGTGTTTGTTGTAACTCGACTCATGTAATGAGTTCCTTAGTTTCAGTTGTGTGGATTTGTTTGGGCTCACTACGGGTGTGTCACGAATTAGAGACTGCATAGTGGTGAGTAGAGCGTGGTGTTCTAGCTGTTGGAGGATTGATGATTTTGTTATCAGTTTAGGGGTCCTCTATTCTACTATGCGAATGCGAGCGTGATTGAACTCGAGACAACTGGTTGGCAAACGCTGAAATATTTCACCCGACGTGATAGAGGCCCGAGTACCTCATGCTGTTAGGGCCCACGAAACATATGGTGTGTGCTATGAAGCATGCCCGTTGAACCTAATTATTTCATATCGTGACCCCTAGCTAGTAATTGCAACACATTAACTTCTAGAGATAACAGACTCTGGTTATGCGAATGTGTCTACCCCAAGCCATTACGTGAAATAATAGTCTTTCGTAAGTTAGGCTCTGAATTTCAGGCACAAGAGAGGCAAGTGATAGATTAAAGATGCTTTGCAAGTTTATCACTGGCGTAATATTTGGAGGAGAAAAGACCTTTAGAGTCACATTCACTTTGCAAGCTTACACACAACCTAATGCTTTGAGAAAGCAGCGATATTACCCAAATTGGCTTTTCCAATTTGGACAATAAGAAATATTTTAAGGGTCAATGTTTATCTTGTTAAATTTTTATCATAGATCTGATTTGATAGCAGTAATAGTCTTTTTCAAATTTTTAGCAGACTTCTAGCATTTAGTTAACTAGCAGTAGACAAAATAATCATCCACAAGAACCATACACAAGAACACAAATATTTTTACCATTGGGAAACCTTTTCAGGAATAAAACCCCAGCAAAGAATATCTTCCTTAATATGAAAGGACTGAAATTTACATGAGCAGATTAAGAGAGCAGACTTTAATAGAGAAGCCTCTAGGTCTTATTACATACCAAGAGATACAAAAAAATAAACCCACTGTAATCACTGATGTCTGCTGTAGGTGATGGCAGCCCCAATCTTGATGACACCAGCGGCCAACCCTTTAAGTAAACAATGGCAGCCTGATCCTTATAGCAACACTTCATCTAGATTTTGATGACAGCCATTTAGGGTCTGAACAGTCCACAACAACCCTCCGTAGGGCTTGAACAGTCCACGATTTCCCTCCTTAGTGCCTGAACAGTTCACGGTTTCCCTTAATAGGGCCACAACTGTTCACGACAGCCGTTAATAGGGCCTTAGCATGACTCGTCATCCCTGAATGGGGTCTTAACAGACACCGGCAGCCCTATTGGGTTTTAGCATTGACCTTGGCAGCCCATCCTGAACCCTTGGCTGCCCTTGGAAGCCCTTCCTGAACTCTTGGCTGCCCCTGGGAGCCCTTCATGAACCCTCTGCAGCCTCAGAAGAGAGAAAAACTAGTCCTGTAGAAGACGACAACCTTGAATGGATGGATGTAGATATGCAATTTTGTTTGATGCAATGTCACTCCCTCATGAATCACTATTATGGATTTCTCACAACACCTTACTTTTCATGTGACATGGACCATTACTTTGAAGGAACTATAGGGCCATTAAGATTAAAGGAGCTATTGATATTATCAACATTTTTTCACCATGGTTCTCATACTATGTTAAGAGATATAAACTAATGAAAAATGCTTAAGCCATTCTATTGTATTGATCTTCATATCAATGATGTTATTATATAGTACTTGGATCATAATCAGCTCTAGATTTAGATCTCATTGGCAATTCATTAGTGGATAAGTATGACATCTCATAAAGTGATAACAATATCAAGTCATACGAGAGGTGATTTAAGACCAAGTCATATGAGAGGTGATTTAAGACTTTGTGATTGTGTAGAGACTTATAATCTAACATAAAAGTTGTAATGCATTGAGCCTCTACTATTATAGTCTCTCCGACTAAAGGGTAGAGATTGAATCTAGTCTAGCACACAATTTGAGTAAGTTGAACACTCTAGTTAATTCAATTCTCATCAAATGCACATTAAATGTTGGGTGTTTTTACTGAGTAATCCGTCGTCAGCTTGGCCATAACACCCCAAATATTTTAGCCTAAGTCACCTAACATGAGGACACAGGACACGAAAATACGAGTGTCTGACACGGACATGGTGACCCCCGGAATCAAGACATGAAGGACATGTGTTATATACATATATATATATATTTTAAAATATATTAAAATTTAAAATATAGACATATAGATCCAAATTTTTTTAGAAACTAGAACATTTACAAATATTCAATAGAAATTAGAATCAAAACACATTAATTATTACACATTTGTCATTCACAAATCACAATGATGTCACACATAGATGCCTTGAAATTTGATAGGCATTGGGCAATGGCTCAAGATGTCAAAACCATATTTCTCATTAAGTCATCAAAATCAAAATGTATTATATAGATGTATGAATGCCACTGGGCACTTGCAAATGCCAAATAGACTAATAGTAAATACAAAAAGGGGTGGATCAAGATGGAAGAATCTCATATGTCAATAGTCCTCCTCCATGCGTGAATCAACAAACTCATCACTGCCCTGATCCTCCTCCTCCTCCTCCTCTCTGTCCATTTGACGATCTACATCTGCTGGTGTGGAGGATGACCCCTCCATATGATCACCATCATCAAAAGTGACCGACTTTAGCACTGGATCATTAAGATCCATGTTGGTTAATGCCAAATCAGTACTGCTGTCCAAACCCATATCATCAGGAAAGACATCCCACATCTTTGTCTTTCTCTTCACCCACTCCTCCCTCTTCCTGTAAATAAGACGAAGGTTGGAGTGCACATACACCATCGTCTCTTCCCTGGATTGCTCAAGCCTGCTCTTCTTCACACTGTACAGGTTCCCATATGTGCTCCAATTCCTCTCACAACAAGAGGATAATGTAACTTGAGAGATGACCCCCAAGGCTAACTTCTGTAGAATAGGGCATGCTGCCCCATGAGTTGCCCACCAAACATAGGGTTTCTCAACCCCCCTGTCTCTAAGCACATCATAGCCTCCAAATCTCCCGGTGGAAGTGGAAAACTCTACAAAGCCCTCCTCCACCTCATAAAGTAAGTCTCTATCCTGAAATAGCCGTCTAAGTGCTATCTTCCTCCCATGTACAATCTCTCCATCCATGTGAGGAGGGACTCTGTGTGAGGGCCCCGATCCACTAGTGAGCCAATCCTGACTGTAGAACTTGGGGTTCAAGGAGTGGGCCAAGCAATGCAAAGGTGTGCAATTCTTATCCCACCTGGAGATAAGAATATACTGAATCATGGACCATAAGTTCTCTGCCGATGTCCCATACTTGGGACACTCATTCTCCATGACAATGGACCTCATGGACTCAATCATGGAATCCCACCCCTCATAAACATCTGCTAGGATGGGATGGTCCGTGTCTGCAAACTGCAACAAAGAAATGATTGGCTCCATGATCTTAATGCTAAGATCTACCCTCTCCCACCAACCATCATCTAACACCATGTCCTTCACCTTTTTTGAAGCAATCTAATCCGTATTTCTCCAAAAAGACCAAAACTTTGAGCATGATGAGTGAGGAAGAAAATCGAGTATCTGCAATCTTCAACAATGAAAGCTGTGTGTACTCTTTGTAGATGGTGAGGGCATTTGTGTGGTTTTGTACAAAGTTACGGATATGGCGTGCATCCTCAATAAGGTTTCCAATCCATGTCACATCTGAAGCAATGGATTTCAATGCTAAATTCAAGGAATGGACAATGCAAGGGTGTCCAAAAAACCTGTAAGAGCAATAAAAACATGTATAAATGACTCTGCAACACCAACAACTCAAATGAGTCAAAGACACCTAGATGAATCATGAATCTTGTGATAAATTCAAACAATGAGCAAATTAGAAATGAAAGTGTCCAAGATGAACATACCTGTGGATATTTAGCTTCCACAATCATGCCAGCACCTTACAAACAGGTGCATTGTCCATGATGATTTTTACACAAGAATCAACACCTACTTCTTCAATGTTTTTGATGAATAACTCACCCATATACTATGCATCCTTGTATTTCCCAAGAGCATCCACCGCTTTCTAGAACACCGATCCATTTTGGGAAGATACCATGAAATTGATGAGTGGATGGCGTGCTGGATCCATCCATCCATCAGAAACAATACTCACATCGGATGAGGTCCATGTTTATCTAATTGGCTTAAGAATTTTATCTACCTCCTTCTTTGCTTTAACCAACAATGTGGTTCTAAGCTTCTCTGAACCAGGAGGCACATAACCAGTTGGAGCTCATTCAATGGGACTTCGACACATCTCAATAAACAATGGTGACCGTGCAACATTGAATGAGATGAAGTTGAGGTAGAAATATAATGCAATGGTAAGGTCCACCTCTTCTCGCGCCTCTTGTTGGAAAATCCTATCCATTGGCCCACTTGGAGATGGCCTCGTTCTTGTTTGATGAGTATCCCCACTCCCATATATGCTAGGTGGAAATGGAAGCTTGGTGCTAGAGGATTTCCACAAGAATGGAAGAGCATCCTCATCTTTTTTCTTGTTTGCTGCTGCCACTTTCCCTAAGCCAACATGATCCTCTCTTTCCATATCCCACCTTTGGGTAACACTCATCGCTTTGCATGAAGAAATCCCGCAAGAAGGAAGGGCCAACAAATGGCCCTTAACCCGGTAATATGTTCTCTTGACTTCATTCTTGCAAAAATTGTAACTCCAAGACACATTGCCTCCCCCACCAAGCTTTGACCTAGGCCCATCTTTCCCAGTCACATACTTCCACAAAGGGTATTTTTTTTCTTGGGCTTGTTGTCTTGCTAAAACAAGGTTAAATGGATCATGAGCTCCACTAGCGGCAGATGGAGTACTTGAAGGAGGAGTGGAACAACTTGTGCTTGGAGGAATAGGAGGGGAGGCACTAGATAGTGCATTTCTCCCTTTCCATTGCCCCTTAGCTCCTGCCCTAGTTGATTGAGACATTCTCTCTCTTGTTTGGTGGTTAAAGCTTGCAATCCTCTCCACAAATCCACCCCCAATGCACTTGGATTCCCTTGGAAAGCCTTCAAATCTTCTTCACCTGCACATAAAACCCACTCTCAAGCTTCTACACACTTGCAAATGACAAAATAGAAATGAAATTTTGTTTTTAAACTCACCAAAGGCGGCCTTTTCCATAGAAATGGGACACGAGTCGCATAGTCGGGGACACGATGGGAAATCGTGTTCAATACGACTTTTGATCGTGTCTCAATTTCAGACACGATCAAAAGTCGTGTCATGTCCGACACGACCCCACAGGACACGTAGCCCATTTAGAGCGAATCCTGTTTCAGAGATTTCAGCCAATGGCGAGCAAGTGAAGTATTTGCAAAGTTAGGATAGAAACACTGCTTAAAATTATGGATTTGAAAAGTTTGGTTAAATCGCAAAAAATGAACACGAAGTAATACACGGTAATCTTAACTAATAGCCAGTCAATGATTATCGAAAACAATGATACACTGCCTATCAGCAGCTATAATAATAACTATGCCACGTGAAGGAACGCCTTAATCTTTTAAGAATCCTAGAAAATTGTTATTTATAATGGAACTAGGTTTTTAAAATATTAATTAGTTCTGAAAAAGAAACTAAAAAACATGTCTAAGGGGAACCTAAAAACTCACCTAAATAAAACTTAGGCTTATTAATACAAAGCAACACTACTAAATGGCCTTGAAAACTAATTCTAAAAAGATTCTACAAGAATAAGAAGATCCTAAAAAAGGTATTTAAAGCTAAGACTAAATGAGACCTAGACTTAAGAAAAACACTACAAAAGAAAACTACGAAAACCATGACTAAAAACAATATTAATCCTGATTGTTTATGTGCAGAGAATGCAGAAGTGGTAACCAAGTGTTACTAAGTCTTGTGCCATCGTCTCTATTGAGACATTCTTGGGTCATACTAATCTCAATTTTTTCCCTAACTTTTCGTTTGGTTAGGTTGTCTTCTTTTTTGATGACCATGGCGTTTGCCAGACAAATATGGTGTTGAGTTATGTGTGAATGTTTTGCCAAGGCAGACTTCTTATACCTATTATGTCTAACGTCCGCATTTTGTTCTTTCAGTCTTGTTTCTATGGGTCTCCCCATCTCGCCAATGTATGCCATCCCACATGAGCAAGGAACCAAATACACACCTTTGCAAGCACTAGGTTTAATAGGATCTTTTAGGGAATCCACTAATTTCCTAATTGTATTAGGAGTGAAAAAGACTTCTAACCGTTTTCTTCCAAGGGTTTTAGCTAGTTTATTAGTGGTGCCTTTAATGTAAGGAAGAAAAACTATTTTATTTTCTTCATTGCCCTTCGGGTTTTCTTTCTTGTTCTTTTTATCTATTTTCCTGGTTTTACTAATGGTTACTACCACTTTTCTAAATTGTCTGTTATCATAACCATGTCTTTCAAAGACTTGGGCTTGGTATTCTATTTCTTGATCAATGTGTTCACTATATGAGATTCTTAAAGCCCTAGTTACCAAAGTACTAATGACATGAGCTTTTTGTGGGGGGAAATGGTGAGATTTAGCATGTACCGGTACCTTTCATCATGTGTCTTCTTTCTATAAACTTGATGCGCTATTGACCCATCCTCCTTCTTTGAAACTAAGACATCAAGGAAAGGAAGGCTATTGTTCTTCTCGATCTCCATGGTAAACATTAATACTACCATTTTGGTTACTAAGATGCTCAAGGAATCTAGCTAAGTTGCTTTCTCCACGGGGCCAAAGTACATCCATGTCATCAACATACGTTTCCACCTTTTAGGCTTGAGGGGGAAAGACTCTATGGCTAGTTTTTCAAATCTTTCCATGTAATGGTTGTTGAATTTTTGCTACTTTCACAAACTGGTAATTATGAATGCGATTTTATAATTCTCTTTTGCATAATCAAGCATGAAAGTATCAACTATATGTATGAGCAGTATAACAAGTTAAACAATGAACTAAATATGGCAAAATGTAAACACATCATGTTATAATAGACGTGAAAGTAAACAGATCAGATCACATCAATCATGCACAGTAGACACCATATTTTACCCTGGGAAAACCCTCTTTTCTTCAGAGCGGAAAAACCCAACAACCTTTCTTATGATAGGTTCATGATAAAAGAACAAGTATACATCAAATGACCATAAGCCCTTTCACACATAAGGGTATACATTAAACAGAGAAACCAAATAATTATCTCCTTCTTGTAGGGCATGAAACTGTAGCATCAACTCTAGCACATAAGTACTGTCATCATCGTGAGTCATACTAACATCGCCATGCTAGATCACATCAAGGGATAATACCAAGCCCTAGGTTACCCTAGACTAGCTATGGAAGCTAGCATCTCTATCTTTTATCACATAGTGCCATCTTAATTTGAACTGTATCTTGCATACTAGATCTGGACCTACGCTGTCGGGAGCGGGGAGTGAGAGTGGGAAGTGGTGTTTGCTGTGAACACCTTGAGTCAGTATCTGGTTGAGCCCAAACGTGTTCACATTGTAGCTGCAAAGCATGTGATGATGTACCTAAAAGGTACAATAGACTATGGTCTCAATTATTCTATAGATCATGATTTCAGACTGTATGGTTATATAGACTCCGATTGGGCAGGAAGTGTCTCAGACAGGAAGAGCACTTCAGGTGGATGTTAGAGCCTGGGGTCAGCCATGATCTCATGGCTAAGCAGGAAGCAGTCCAGTGTTGCTCTCAACACTGTAGAAGCATAATATATTGCAACCTGTTCTGCCAGTTGTGAAGCTATATGGCTTCGAAAGTTGTTATCAAGTCTATTTGATCTGGAGTTAGATACCACAGTGATTCTATGTGATAACCAGAGTTGCATAAAGATGATAGAGAATCCTGTGTTCCATGATAAGTCAAAACACATAGAAATACGATATTTCTACATCTATGATATGGTGCAGAAGGGAGCTATAAAGCTCCAATATGTGAGCATGGATGAGTAGGTTGTAGATGTGTTGACTAAGCCTCTGTCTCGTGTGAAGTTTGAGTACTTCCGCAACAAGCTTGGTGTAGTCCATAAGGACTTCCCTCGAAAGTGGGAGTAGTGCTGATGATATGATGATGCAGGTGGGATTGATCATCCCTAGATAGTGATCCCGTAATTCCGAAAGGAAGGATAGTCTTAAATGTTGATCCTTAAACTGAATCCCTAGTTCCAAAAGGAAGGGTTGTCTAAGATATGAGTGTTGGACTTAATCCCGAGTTCCGAAAGGAAGGATTGTCCATGATCCCGAGTTCCGAAAGGAAGGATCACCGGTGTTGTTGGAATGAATCCATGGTTCCTAAAGGAAGGATTGTTCATGATCTCGAGTTCCGAAAGGAAGGATCACCAGAGTTGTTTGGACTTAATGTCGACTTCTGAAAGGAAGAATTGTCCATGATCCCGAGTTCCGAAAGGAAGGATCACCAGAGTTGTTTGGAATTAATCCGGAGTTCCGAATTGTCCATGTGTAAATTTTTCTTGAGTTTTCTGCTTGCTGGTTTATGTCAACATTTCAGTGGTTTTCATTTACAACCAGTTTTGCATAGGTTGCAAACTACTTATGAAATTTTGTGAGACAATTAAACACGCTGGAAATTCATACTAACAGACATAAAATTAAAATCACATGCACACCATCAAAATTTCAGACTCAGGATTTTCGGCAACTATGCCCTGGAAAAACCCCAACGGGGAAAACCAGTAAGAGAGAGAGATATTTATTATTTCTTCAACAAAAATTACAGGACAGAAATACTGTGAAAATACAACTTATCTCCACCACCCAGAATCTTCCTCGAAATTTGTGCCAAGCCTTCTTCTCGATTTTTGTGTCACTAACAGTGCCTAGAAATTTGTGCCTACAGCTTTGGAATGCGTGCAGAACAGATCTCGAAATTTGTGCCAGAAAACAGTCCGTACAGACTATACGGATTTCGATTTTCATGTTGAAATCCCCCTCAAAAATTGTGCAGAAATCTCCTCGAAATTCGTGCTTGAGATGACCTTGAAATCTGTGCCAATATTTCTTGGAATTTGTGCCATAATCTTCCTCGAAAATAGTGCACAGATTTGTTGTTGTACGGCTTGTACGGTCACCTCTTTTTCTGTGTTGTATCAATGCCTTGAAAACAGTGCCTTCTCGAAAACTGTGCTGCTCTAGAAACATGTGCCTCGAAATCCGTACAGTATGGATTCTTTGGGAAATGTGCCAACAATAAATGCTGAAGATCCACCTCGGTTTCTGTGCTAGAGTCTCTCCTTGGAAATCGTGTTGATCTCTTGCTCTCTCTCTTGCTCTTCCTCCTCTCTTGAATCACTCAAAAAGTGAAGTGAATGCCTCCCTCATACCTTTTTGATCAAACCCTAGGGTTTCCTAAATCCAATGGATGAGATAGATTTAGATCTACGGTTGAAATTAAATGCTCCATTTATTCTTCATAAATAATTAATTTCACTCAAAAAGTGCTGATCTCTTGCTCTCTCTCTTGCTTTTCCTCCTCTCTTGAATCACTCAAAAAGTGAAGTGAATGCCTCCCTCATACCTTTTTGATCAAACCCTAGGGTTTCCTAAATCCAATGGATGAGATAGATTTAGATCTACGGTTGAAATTAAATGCTCCATTTATTCTTCATAAATAATTAATTTCACTCACCCACTTAAATTGCTCAAAAAGTGACTTTGATGTTGTTATAAAGTCTCATGAAGTGCATTTAATGCGAGGGTCACCTTTTTCCCCTTCTAAGTGACTTTAGGAAAATGTCACTTGGGGAACACTTCCCTAGGTACAAAAACTAACACTCCCTCTTACCGAGGAAGGTGTTCTGCACCACTCCCAACTTGTCTCTGAAGAAGACAAACTTGCCTCTCCCCAAAGATTTCCTCAGGATATCTGCTACCTGCTATCAGTGGAAATATACTGCAACACAACTGCTCCTCTCTGGACGTAGTCTCAGATGAAATGGTACCTGATCTCAATGTGCTTTGACCTGTCATGGAACACCGGATTCTCAGAGAGCTGAATGTAACTCTGATTGTCACAATAGATCACCGTAGTTCTAAGCTCTTGATCAAATAAATCTACCAATAACTTGCGAAGCCACAGTACCTCGCAAGTAGCTTGACTGGCTTCCATGTACTCACCCTCGGCAGAACTCAATGCAATGGACTTCTGTTTTCGATTGAACCATGACACTGCTGTCGAGCCCAAACTGAAAAAACAACTGGAAGTGCTCTTCCGATCCCTCACACAACCTGCCCAGTCTGAATTTGTGATACCAACGAAGCTGACTCCACCCGAACCCCTATAGTCCAAACCATAATCCACTGTACCTGCTAGGTATCTCAGCACATGTTTTGCGGCAGTCCAATGTACACTCCTAGGCTCCACCATGAACTGGCTAAGAGTGTTCACCGCAAAACACAAGTCTGGTTTGGTGTTGACCAGATACATCAATGATCCAACGAGCTGACGGTAATGTTTAGGATCCACCAACTTACACTCAGAAGCATGAAGTTGCTTCCAGTTGGTGATCATAGGTGTAGACATAGTCCTGCAGTCCTCCATCCGAAATCTCTTCAGAATATCAACTGCATAATTACCGTGTCCCAGGAAAATATGTCTAGGCTCCTGCCAAACCTCCATCCCCAAATAGTAATGCATCAGCCCAATATCAGTCATCTCATACTCAGCTGCAAGGTCTCTCTTGCAATGCGCAATGAGACGCTCATCTCCAGTGATAAACAAGTCATCAACATATAACAGAAGAATGAGAGGATCTCCACCAACCACAATGTAGTAAAGGTTGGGATCAGCCTCACTCTTCTGAAAGCCCATCGAAGTCAAGTATGCATCGATCCTGGAGTACCAAGCTCTAGGATCTTGCTTCAGTCCGTACAAGGCTTTCCTCAACCTGCACACATGAGAATCTCGAATCCCTGTGGCTACTCTAAGTACACCTCCTCCTGTAGAAGACCATTGAGAAATGCGGTCTTCACATCCATCTGGTGGATCTGCCAACCCATCTCTGCTGCTATAGATATCACTGCTCTGATGGAAGAATACCAAGCAACTGGCGCAAAAGTCTCATCATAGTCAACTCCCTCAACCTGTGAAAACCCTCGAGCCACAAACCGAGCCTTGTAATTCTCCACACTGCCATCTGCAGCATGCTTTATCTTGTAAAGCCACTTGGAAGTCACCACTGACTTCCCCTCAGGTCTCGACACTATCTCCCAAGCATCATTCTTCATGATGGAATGGTACTCTTCCATCATGGCATCTCTCCATACCTGATGCTGAGAAGCCTCCTCAAATATGGAAGGCTCAGAGTCACGAAGACTCGCAACAAGAGCCATCCCTAATCTGTCTGGCATCACTACTATCTTGATCACCTCCTGGGGTCTACCAAATGCCTCTGCTTCCTTCAAGGTGTCTTGAAGCCACTTGGGCTTCCTCTTCCTTGAAGGCTCCTCCCATACTAGTCTATCCTCATCTGAGGAACTCCCAAAAGTAGAAGGTCCAACACCCCGAGGACCAGTGACTGATGAACCAGTCCCTGAAGAACCTGTAACCTGTGAACCCTAACCTGTACCTGTCCCTGAACCTGTTCCTGAAGTACCTGTCACCTGAACCACTGAACCTGTAGAAGCTGTGCCTGTACTCTGTGATCCAGTCACTCCGGAAACCTATGGACCTGATACCTGTATTAAAGAAGCCTGTGTAAACTGAGGTGTGGGAGCTGGAGGCTCCCTCTGCTCTAACTCTCTCGACTTCCTGAAGGCTCTCTCCTCATCAAACTTCACCTCCCGCCTAACAACGACTCTCTTCTAGGCAGGTAGGTAAAGCCGATAGGCCTTCGAAGTCTCGTCATATCCCACAAATATGCCTCTCTCAGTAGTGGGCTCAAACTTCGTCCTCTTCTCAGAAGGGACGTGAGAGTAAGTCAAAGAACCAAATATGCGGAAGTGGCTCACCTCAGGCTTCTTGCCTGTGTACATCTCCTCTGGAGTCTTCTTCCCCAAACCACGGTGAGGACTCCTGTTCTGCAGATAAATTGCAGTGTTGCATGCCTCTGCCCATAGAAAGAACAGTAACCCCTGGTCATGAAGCATCTTTCTCTTTGCTCCCACAATCGACCTGTTCATCCTCTCTGCTACTCCATCCTGCTCAAGAGTGTAGGGAACTGTCAATTTTCTCTGTATACCCTCTTGTCTGCAAAAAGCATCGAACTCCTTGGAGGTATGCTCACCCCCATTGTCCGATCTCAACATTCGAATCTTCCTCCCTACCTGCTTCTCCACAAGGGCTTTGAACCCTTGGAAGACACTCAATACTAAGGGAGACTTCTTGCTCCTCCAAAAGTAGATCCAGGTCTTCTTGGAGTAGTCATCAATGAAGATGATGTAGTACTCAAAACCAGTCAAAGAGACCGATGACATAGGACTGCAAATATCAGAATGGATCAAGTCAAGCACTCCTGTTGCTCTCGTGTCACTGCTTGGAAAAGCAGTCTTGGTGTACTTTCCTAAAGCACACCCCTTGCACACATCACTCTGCTCAGTGCTGAACTCGGGTAAACCGGTAACCATGCTCCTCAACAATCTCAGAGATGGGTGATGTAAGTGGGCTATCCTCCGATGCCATAGCTCACATAGCTCACTGCTGCTGCTGTGTGCTAGAGCGTGCTGCGGCTGAAACAAGAGCTTGTACAGCTTTCCACATCTAACCCCAATGTCCATGGGGGTAGATACACCTGTAGTCCTGGGAAATACCTGCACTCTCCCATCTGAGAAACACACCCCAAGACCCCTGTCCTCAATAGTGGAAACTGAAACAAGGTTCTTCTTCAGCCCAGGGACATACAACACATCGCTCATAATCATGGGACTCATAGACTCCCTCTGAAATGTAATGGTCCCCCGACCAACTGCTCTAACAATGGTATTGTCACCAAGTACAACCTCCACATTTCTACCTGTTTGTGATAGCTTGGAGAACATCTCTCGAGCTCCAGTCATGTGGCTCGAGGCTCCGCTGTCAATGTACCAAGTTCTAGTGGTGGATGGACTCGCCTGATGGCCTTCCAACAATGAATGCTCAATCTCCATATCCATATCTGTCCTGGTGGCTAAAGAGACTCTCTCTCTCTCTCAATCTGTCCAGCATATAGGGAAAACTCCCTCTGAAACCTGTCTCCAAAGTCATCAACCTCTGCTGAGGCTGCAGTCTGTTGTACCTTCTTCTTCTTCTTGTTTGGACACTGTGAAGCATAGTGTCTAAACGTCTGACAACCATAGCACTTGATTTTACTCAAGTCCTTCTTCTGCCCACCCTGCTGCTGCTGCTGCTTGGCCCCACCCTTCTTGGGACCCTTCTTCTTCTACCCCTTTGCTGTCATTGCCACGTTCTCCTCATCTACCCCACTCTGTGATGAACTGCCCTGTACGATACCTCTCCTGGTCTCCTCCTACACAAAGTCATCCCACAGTCTCTCCCAAGTCGGTAGGTTCTCTCTACCCACTATGGCCTGCACAAATGCACCCCAGGGCTTTGAAGCCCCATTCATTGCTGTACGTACAAGATCAGTAGCAGATACCACCTCCCCAACCGTTGCCAGTTCATCTTGAACTGCAATTATCCTGTTAAGGTATGCTGTAATTCCCTCTCCTCCATTCATCTTTATACTCTTGAGTTTCTCCTTGAGAACCATCTCCCGGTTCTCATTGGTACTCTCATACAAACTGGTCAAAGCTGTCCACATCAAGTGTGCCCTAGTCTTTCCTGAAATGTGAGGGATTATGTGGTCTTTAACTGCATCAAGGATTATCCTCCTAGCCTTATAGTCCTTCTTGTTGAAGGATGATAGTGCTGCTGCATCTGTAGCAGCGAGAATCTGAACAAGGTTAGCTGTAGTGTTCCTAACCACTTCCTCCCATAGTTCATTCTCCTCTAATATCAGTAAAATTCTGGCCTTCCATGGCACAAAGTTCACTGTCCCATTCAATCTATCCTCCAACCTAAGTCATGTAGCCATCTTTTAGCCAACCCAACAAAGTGTTGTTCACTAGCAGAAGAAAATACTAAAATTTTTGAGTTCTGGAAATTTTTGTGTGTCTGCAAAATATCACTATTTTCTGCCCCCACGCTCTGATACCATGTAAATTTTTCTTGAGTTTTCTGCTTGGTGGTTTATGTCAACATTTCAATGGTTTTCATTTACAGCCGGTTTTGCATAGGCTGCAAACTACTTATGAAATTTTCTGAGACAATTAGCCATGTTAAAAATTCATACTAACAAACAGAAAATTAAAATCACATGCACACCATTAAAATTTCAGACTCAGGATTTTCGGCAACTGTGCCCTGGAAAAACCCCCACGGGGAAAACCAACAAGAGAGAGAGATATTTATTATTTCTTCAGCAAAAATTACAGGACATAAATATTCTGAAAATACAACTTATCTCCACCACCCAGAATCTTCCTCGAAATTTGTGCCAAGCCTTCTTCTCGATTTCTGTGCCACTAACAGTGCATCGAAATTTGTGCCTGCAGCTTTGGAATGCCTGCAGAACAGATCTCGAAATCTGTGCCAGAAAACAGTCCGTACAGACTGTATGGATTTCGATTTTCGTGTTGAAATCCCCCTCGAAAATTGTGCAGAAATCTCCTCAAAATTCATGCCTGAGATGACCTTGAAATCTGTGCCAATATTTCTAGGAATTCGTGCCAGAATCTTCCTCGAAAACAGTGCCCAGATTTGCTGTTGTACGGCCTGTACGGTCAAATCTTTTTCTGTGTTGTATCAATGCCTCGAAAACAGTGCCTTCTCGAAAACTGTTCTGCTCTAGAAACCTGTGCATGGAAATCCGTACAGTACAGATTCCTTGAGAAATGTGCCAACAATAAATGCTGAAGATCCACCTCGGTTTCTGTGCTGGAGTCTCTCCTTGGAAATCATGCTGATCTCTTGCTCTCTCTCTTGCTCTTCCTCCTCTCTTCAATCACTCAAAAAGTGAAGTGAAATGCCTCCCTCATACCTTTTTGATCAAACCCTAGGGTTTCCTAAATCCAATGGATGAGATAGATTTAGATCTATGGTTGAAATTAAATGCTCCATTTATTTCTCATAAATAATTAATTTCACTCACCCACTTAAAGTGATCAAAAAGTGACTTTGATGTTATAAAGTCTCATTAAGTGCATTTAATGCGAGGGTCACCTTTTTCCCCTTCTAAGTGACTTTAGGCAAATGTCACTTGGGGAACACTTCCCTAGGTACAAAAACTAACACTCCCTCTTACCGAGGAAGGTGTTTTGCACCACTCCCAACTTGTCTCTGAAGAAGACAAACTTGCCCCTCCCCAAAGATTTCGCCAGGATATCTGCTACCTGCTCATCAGTTGAAATATACTGCAACTCAATTGCTCCTCTCTGGACGTAGTCTCGGATGAAATGGTACCTGATCTCAATGTGCTTTGACCTGTCATGGAACACCGGATTCTCAGAGAGCTGAATGCAACTCTGATTGTCACAATAGATCACCGTAGGTCTAAGCTCCTGATCAAATAAATTTACCAATAACTTGCGAAGCCACAGTGCCTCGCAAGTAGCCTGACTGGCTACCATGTACTCAGCGTCGATAGAATTCAATGCAATGAACTTCTGTTTCCGACTGAACCACGACACTGCTGCCGAGCCCAAACTGAAACAACAACCGGAAGTGCTCTTCCGATCCCTCACACAACCTGCCGAGTCTGAATCTGTGAAACAAACCAAGCTGACTCCACCCGAACCCCTATAGTCCAAACCATAATCCATTGTACCTACTAGGTATCTCAGCACATGTTTTACGGCAGTCCAATGTACACTCCTAGGCTCCACCATGAACTGGATAAGAGTGTTCACCGCAAAACACAAGTCTGGCCTGGTGTTGACCAGATACATCAACAATCCACCAACTTACCCTCAGAAGCATGAAGTTGCTTCCAGTTTGTGATCATAGGTGTAGACATAGGCCTACAGTCCTCCATCCGAAATCTCTTCAGAATATCAATTGCATACTTCCCCTATCCCAGGAAAATATGTCCAGGCTCTTGCCAAACCTCCATCCCCAAATAGCAATGCATCAGCCCAATATCAGTCATCTCATACTCAGCTGCAAGGTCTCTCTTGCAATGCGCAATGAGACGCTCATCTCCAGTGATAAACAAGTCATCAACATATAACAGAAGAATGAGAGGATCTCCACCAACCACAATGTAGTAAAGGTTGGGATCAACCTCTCTCGTCTGAAAGCCCATCTAAGTCAAGTATGCATCGATCCTAGAGTACCAAGCTCTAGGAGCTTGCTTCAGTCCGTACAAGGCTTTCCTCAGCCTGCACACATGAGAATCTCTCCCATGAATCTCGAATCCCTGTGGCTTCTCTAAGTACACCTCCTCCTGTAAAAGACCATTGAGAAATGCGGTCTTCACATCCATCTGGTGGATCTTCCAACCCATCTGCTGCTATAGATATCACTGCTCTAATGGAAGAATACCGAGCAACTGGTGCAAAAGTCTCATCATAGTCAACTCCCTCAACATGTGAAAACCCTCGAGCCACAAACCGAGCCTTGTACTTCTCCATACTGCCATCTGCAGCATGCTTTATCTTGTAAAGCCACTTGGAAGTCACCACTGACTTCCCCTCAGGTCTCGGCACTATCTCCCAAGCATCATTCTTCATGATGGAATGGTACTCTTCCATCATGGCATCTCTCCATACCTGATGCTGAGAAGCCTCCTCAAATGTGGAAGGCTCAGAGTTACAAAGACTCGCAACAAGAGCCATCCCCAATCTGTCTGGCATGAGTACTGTCCTGATCTCCTCCTGGGGTCTACCAAATGCCTCTACTTCCTTCAAGGTGTCTTGAAGCCAAGTAGGCTTCCTCTTCCTTGAAGGCTCCTCCCATACTGGTCTATCCTCATCTGAGGATCTCCCAGAAGTAGAAGGTGCAACACCCTGAGGACCAGTGACTGATGAACCAGTCCCTGAAGAACCTGTAACCATGAACTTGAACCTGAACCTGTCGCTGAACTTGTCCCCAAAGTACCTGTCACCTGAACCACTGAACCTGTAGAAGCTGTGCCTGTACTCTGTGATCCAGTCACTCCGGAAACCTGTGGACCTGATACTTGTATCGAAGAAGCCTGTGTAAACTGAGGTGTGGGAGCTGGTGGCTCCCTCTGCTCTAACTCTCTCGATTTCTTGAAGGCTCTCTCCTCATCAAACTTCACCTCCTGCCTAACAACAACTCTCTTCTGGCCAGGTAGGTAAAGACGATAGGCCTTCGAAGTCTCGTCATATCCCACAAATATGCCTCTCTCAGCAGTGGGCTCTAACTTCGTCCTCTTCTCAGAAGGGACGTGAGAGTAAGTCAAAGAACCAAATATGCGGAAGTGGCTCACCTCAGGCTTCTTGCCTGTGTACATCTCCTCGGGAGTCTTCCTCCCGATGATGTTGTGTAGAGACACATCTGTTATTGCTGTTGTCAGTAGAATACCCTTCTTGTTAACGGGGAGTGTTGAATTAATGTAACTTCAAAGTATATTCTACTTGTACTTTATTATTGTAACTCCATTGGGGATGTTTTACGCATACTTACCAAACTCACAATCGGCAATAAATCGGTGAGGCAAAAGAGCGGAAAGTTTGAATCGGATCGGGAAAAAATCGGCAAATACAAAAAATTAAATATATACCTATATTTTGAATTAAAAAAAAGAGATTTCATAGATATTCAAAATTGCTATGCCCATATAGTGCAAGATATGAATAGGTGTCCAAAAGATATCAATAGAATCATAGATGTCCAAAATATATCCACTCTCATCCATAAGATGAGTCCATAATCCAAAAAGATGTAGTAGTGATGTACAAAATTGAGAATATATCAATTCTTATCCATAATATGAGTCCAAAATACATAAAGTGAGGATCCAAAATCTAGATACTAAACACTAAATAGAAAGAAAAACTAAGAAGTAGATGCTCTCGCATCTTTGGCAGCTTGACCCTCAAGGGTCTCTAAGTCCTCGTAGCTAAAATGAGGAGCCTCCTCTGAATGAATCCAAGTAGATGTAGCAATAGGATCCTCGTCCTGACCCAATCCTAGATCCATGTCTTCATTGCCCAATGAAATAGCTGAATGATCCAAACCTGTCAACATCAAGAATCAAGATTCAATATACATTCAAAATGTGAATTAAACTTTAAAATTTAAACCAATAATTAAGATTACAATTGATTAAGCCTTCAACTGTCTCACCAAGTAACTGCTTGTTGCGAAGCCGAAGGTTGTAGTGGACAAAAACAAGGTCATTCAACCGCTTTTGTGTCAAGCGGTTGCGCCTCTTGGAATGGATTTTCTCAAAGATGCTCCAGTTGCGCTCGCAAACTGAAGCGCTGCAAGTTTGATTTAGGATTCTAGTGGCAAACTTCTTAAGATCTGGCATATCACTTCCAAAATTTTTCCACCAAAGACCTAACATGTGGCAAGAGTTCCAGAGTCAAGATTGATAAATGAAGATGAAAAAAACCTAAAATAATTAAGATAGTAAAGTATAAAGTTTAAACAATAAAAGTTTAAAACATAATACAAAATTACAAATTATAAAATACCTGGCAACATTTTTGTTCTTTCCCATATAGCACTAGCACAAGAAAACAATTTTGAAGGCACCTTATAGTCTTGCAGCTGGGCAATGATACGACTTTGGACTTCTTGATATGGGTTCATCCTCTCAATGCAAGTTATAAGCCCTCGACCAACCTCCCCATCCTCACTAAATTTGGTCTTATCATAAAAATATGCCGGATTGAAAAAGTATCCAGCAGCATGTAAAGGGGAGTGCAACTGCCTATCCCATCTCTCATCAATGATGTCCCAAAGAGGCATGTACTTAGTCTCATCATTCATATATTTGGCTTTTATGGCCTCCTTGGCAAGATCCATCGACTCATAAATGTAACCCATAACGGGTTTCTCACCATCAACCACCCTGAAAGATCAATCATTAAAGTCAATTCAAATTCCAAATTTCAAGTTGTCAAAATCTGATTTTTTATATCAATTTAAAACTTTAAAGTTTCAAACTTTAAAGTTTCAAACTTTAAACAACAAATGAAATTTGAAAAAGACTAAAAGTAATAATGTTTGACTTCAAATTGAATTGATGAATATTGAAAAAGTTTAGAAATTAACTACCTGAGCACTTTGACAAGTGGTTCTATCACAATAATGATCTCTTCTGCATCTCTCCAAAAACCATCATTGAAGACAAGAGCTACAATTTCAATGCCCTCAAGGCTTCTTCCATGCCTAGATGCCATCCACTCAGATCCCAAAAACATTCTCTTTAGATTGACCTTTTTCTCTACTACAGATTGCAAGGAGATGAAGTTTGTTGCAAATCTCGTCACTCCAAGACGAACAATCTCCTTGCCTTCGGTGTATTGTCTCATGGTGGAAAGGACATTTGTGTGATTGTAGATGAATTTGGTTATGGATTTTTCCTTATTCACAACCTCTTGTATCCAATGAAGTTTCCCAATGTCCTCGAGCATCAAATCTATGCAATGTGCAGCGCAAGAGCTCCAAAATATAGTGGGGTGCCTAGCCTCAAACAATCTACCAGCAACCATATAATTAGCTGCATTGTCAGTGACAATTTGCACAATGTTTTCTTCTCCCACCTCTTGAACAATTTCTTCCATCATTTCACAAATCAATTGAGCACTCTTAACTTGTTCTGAGGCATCCACTGATATGAGAAACATTGTCCCCTTTGGACAAGAAACAATGAAATTTATCAAAGTTCGGTTCCTCCTATATGTCCATCCATCACTCATGATGGTGCACCCTGTTTCTGCCCATGATGTACGAAAATCAGCAAGCACAAGGTTGAGGTCATCAACATTGTCTAACAACATATCTGTCCTAAGGCTCTCACATGTAGGGGCTTTGAACCCTGGACCTACAACAGTAACTGCATAAATCATAGATTTCCAATAAGGGCTTCTGGCACAATAGAAAGGGATGTCGGAATAGTACCAAAAGTTAGCAATGGCCTTCCTTGCTTGCACGTGGACATTCTTTTTCCAACCAGTGCCATCTAAGCTAGGTTGGGAACCTGGTTGTGTACGTGGAGCAAAAAAAGTGTGTATATTTCCTCCTCCAGTGCTCAAATTTGTAGGAATAGGAGGTGGTGGCATTTGGCTTTGAGGCATTTGGTTGGGAACATGAAAACTTGGATTAGGTGGAGGCATATAGGATTCAACGGAAGGAGGTGACAAGGGGGCATTAGAGGATTGTCCAACTCCACCTACAACATTTCCCATCTCCATATTCACCCTTTCCCTCTTCATTTTTGATTCATTCATGTAATCAATGGCCAAACTGGATTGGTGTCTAACATCCTCAGGTACAACTTTGCAAGGATTGATGTCATGCCCTGGAAGCTTAGCAATGTGGAATTTGAATCTATAAATTCCACCCCTGCAATGCTCTCTGCTAAATTTACAGAGCAACTTAGCTGAACCTTCAATCCTCTCACAGTAAGCCCAAGCAAAGTATTTTTCTCTTGGCATTTTCACTGTCAAACAGTCACTGTTTCACTGGTAGCAGGGTTATTTCTCTACAAGACAGATACAAACGAGAATTGCCCTGCATGTAAAAAAAAAAAAAAAAAATGAAATAAAATTAACAAATAATAAAATGAACATACTTATAATTTATGTTATAGAGACTTATAGTATAATACTGTTACATTACAGTATATAATTATACTGTAATGTAACAGTATTATACTGTAAGTAAATACTGTTACATTACAGTATAATTATAATACTGTAATTATATACTGTAATGTAACAGTATTATACTGTAAGTAAATACTGTTACATTACCGTATAATTATAATACTGTTACATTACAGTATAATACTGTTACATTACAGTATTATAATTATACTGTAATGTAACAGTATTTACTTACAGTATAATACTGTTACGTATTAACTACTAAAACAAAAATAACAAAACATAGATGCAGTAAAATTAATATTAATAATGAATAAAAACAAAATAAAAACAAAAAAAATGCAAATTGAAAAAAAAACCTTGGCATATACCTATTTGAAACAGAGCTCAAAATCGATTCACGAACAACGTTGGTCGACAGAGTCGACACTATGTGCCTACGCCAGAAAACAGAGCCTACTGAACCCGAACTGTCAAACTTCGAGTTGTTGTTTCCCTGGTCGCGGACGGAGGTTGCTGGTCGCAGACTTCTGCTGCTGCTGGAAGCTTCACGGACACGGAGGTTGCTGGACGTTGAAATTTGCTGGCGGTGCTGTGTCGTGAGATGTGGCGAGAGTGTGGGAGCCACGGTTTAATAAACCGGCGGGCTCGCAGTCAGCGGAAAGGAAGAATGGACGGGGCGGGAAAAATCTGTGACGAAACAGGGGAAAAGGCGGGTAAGGTCGACGCCAAATAGCAGGTGACAAGTGGCCCGCGAGTCAAACTTGTCGAGCTGGTTTTTTGCCGATCGTCGAGTGTAAATTGTCAAGGCCGAGTTTGACTCGCCCCGTACCAAATCGACTCGCCCATGACCCGATCCGAGTCAAAATCGTAAAAAACGCGATTTGAATCGCGATCCTTGTAACTATGGTCTTACCTCCGTTTGGGGATGTCATTATTACATTTGGTCATGTAAAGGTCATACGGTTAAACCTCCATTGTAAGTCGGGTCGTCAGCACCCAAAAGAATATAATATAATGTTATATTGAATCTTCCTAGAGAAGTCGGCCCAGTTAGGGTTAAAGGCCAGTGAAAAGTAAATTATAAATAGAGGGAGTCTTTCCCTCATTTGTACATTCACTCACTTGTGCATTAGAGGAGAGAGAGAGAGATCTGCGAAGGAGGAGGAGATTGGCTTGGGTCTAGAGTTTGAGTCTTTTGTCTCTCTTATTTGTGAGACCTATTTTTGGGCATTGTACATTGATCATCTATATTGAGGAAGTTCTTGCTGGGTTTTCTTCCCCTCGAGGGTTTCCCAGGATATATTGTTTTGTCTTTGTGTTTGTGTATCTTTCAGAGATCCTTAACATGCTGCTATTGTGAAATTGTATTGAATGTTCATGAAATTAGAATCTAGTCTATAGTAGCATATAATCTTAATAGTTTCCTAGGGGTAGGTTTGAACAAAACTCACCTCCTAATCCCTTCCCACATGCAAGGCTTGTTGGAGACCCCCTAAGAACCCCCGACCTTCACTTTTTCCCCATATACTCTTCAAACTTATATACACCTAGATCTAGTCATTTCCCTAGTTCAAAATCTTAAGAAACCTCATTATGTGGAATCAAAGAATGAGATTCAACATCAGGCTTTCCCTTTTCTGCCATAACTTAAATTTGATGAGGTTCATCCTCCTTGGATTCCAGGCTTTGCCGGGATCCTCCATCACCTTTTTCAATATGGTTGACCTTTGGAGATAGAGAAGAAGTCCTAACATTAGATAAAGCTCCCCCCCAAACCACACTTCCAAAACCCCCCTTCTTTTCATCTCCACATAGTTTTACCCTCGCCTTATTGGGTTTCACCTTGAATCCCTTTGTCCTACATTTTCTACTCTGGATTTCTAACCCATATTTTCTTGATAAATTTGGGCTTACAATGTTTATGTTTTGTAGCTCGAACAAGAACTTCCACATAGTTTTTGTGTCGAACATGCATGAAGTCATCCATGTCAAATCTATCTTGTAATTCATGTTATTGAAGTGAAAGTCTTATATTTTGCTTATTGAGTCTAATAAAGTGCATTTTTTAAGCATTAGTGATTTAGACTAATCTCAATCATTGATCTCATCGAGAGACTAGGGTTTTGGTAGATTACGGTTACAATTAAAGTATAAAGGCAGGTCAAAGTAGAGGGTAAAGACACATTCATTATTCACAAGAAGTCAATTTTGGTTGGAAGGTGAAGAAACTCATCCGAAGAGTGAAATTAGAGGACCAAAGGGGAGCCCAGTCAACAACCAGGCAGATTTCAGCAAGCAGGCAGCAGCATGGACAGATCTGTATAGTTGTATGGATCCGTATAGCAAGTCCATATAGTCATATGTATTTATACGGACTGGTCAGGACAGGTGTGCAAACAGTCCCTACCACAGCCGGCAAGCTTCAGTTGGATTTCTTGGTTGATTGAGGGCTGTTTTCCTCAGTAAATTTGCTGTTTATTGCAGTTGTGGAGGTTTTCTTGTAAACCTAGATCTATTAATGAAATGCTGATTTGAAGGTGTAAATCGTCTGTATTGTGTTTTTGCTTCTGCTGTTCATTTTCAGCTAAATCTGTGATTGCTGCATGTTTAGAAATATTCATTTCTGTGATTAGATATGATTAGATAAGTTCAGGTCTGATTTATTTAATTAAGAGAAACATAGGACAGCAGTCATCTAGGGCCTGAAAAATTTACATACAATCCACTCCTAGGTTTCTGTACCCTTGACATCTAGCACAATGAAAAGGCACACCAACATAATCTGGAATCTAGCAATGAGAAAAAGGGCCCTTTTCTAGAATTCTCTACAAGTAAATCATATCAAAGATAATGGCCGCCACAATTTGAGCAATGTATAAAGCTTTGGATTCTAGAAAACTCATATCCACTTCAAAATCACCAATTTCCTTAAAAACTTTAAACATCTAGAATTCAAGGGGAAGATCGTGGAGTTCTACCCACACCAAATGCACATTGGTCCTTTCCATCCTCAATTAAAAAAGGACTCCAACACTTAATGGATAAGGGTGAAGAACCCCACTTCCACTGAAAATTCAAGGCTTTGTTTGCATCTATCTCTATCCTATACATAGATGCCATCCACCCCTTGGAGAAAATGTTGAAGACAGGAGTATATCCAATCAAAGACTCCTACTCAACATGCAAGCAATCTTTCATGGTTTCTTCACAAATAGCTCTGCCATGAAACCTCACATCCAAAGCTTGAGTCACTAAAAGTGCATTTTCACATCATCACCAAGCATTGGTTGGACTTGTTTTTTTTTAAGCTCCACGGACACCACTACATTGAACATCCACTTCCCGAATCTAGCACTTTTCCTCCTTCAATTTACCAATCTCACTCAACTAACTTATATACTCCCGAGGAAAGCATTCACCACCCTTAATCAGAGGATATTCAACATGCCACCTAAAAATCTTCATAGTGGAATCGTAGCTGACACAGTGAAATCTCCCATAGACTGGAGAAGGCAATGATTTGAGAAAGCCTGTCGATCATTTTGGATTGAGACATGACCTTCATGACCCCCAAAAGTTGTGTTTAGTGTGCTTTTACTACCTTTGGCCCTTTGAACTAATGAACTTGTACCACTCTCTATCTGTTGACGTTCCCAATCTGGTCATATTGCCTTTCCCTTGTGCCTCCTTCCAAGTTGTCCCTTGCACCTCTAACAACACTATCCCCCACATGTAGAAGGCCTTGAGTCTACTAGTCTGTGAAGATTTGGATTCCCCCTAGGGGGTCAGATGAATAGTCTACAACATCATTGTACATTGTCAGGTACTGTCATGAATACCCATCTTCCTTTTGTCATATCTTAAATGAAAATAGTAAATTTGACTGCTAGTTCTCTTCTTTCATCTGGAAAGAAAGAAGAGATTTTTATCCTCTGCACTTGTCAAATGTTCCTCACCTTGAAAGATAGTGAGTGCATCTTTATTTCAAGCAGAGCAAGAGGTAGATAATTTGGATAAGAGGAGGCAAAACAACACTTCCTACGAGGTGAGTTCAAGTTGCATTATTCCTGTTCTTTTACATAAATCTGAACATTGCTGATTTCTTTTCCACATTGGCATGTGCTCAGTCTTTCCATCAGGAAAAATAGACAACATAAGGATCCAAGACAAAACGAACCTCCAACCTGCATGATTTAAAACACAAACCGTGGTTAGGTAGAGTTTTGAAATGTGTGAGTTTCAGAGGCTTCCTTTTGGGTCATCCGCTTTTTCCAGATTCTTACATATCAGGGGTATTTCCACTCGTGAGATAATCGATCCTAAATGTAACATTATCTGCATTATAAAATATTCTTTCTTATGAAGCATTTTGGAGATTATTCTATTCTCTAGCAGTTCAACTGAAGCAAAGTAGTTCTATCTTATAAAACATTCTGGATTATATCATGTTGTTCCATCATTTCTACTCAAGTAAATTAAAGTATATTCTCTTCCTAGTATTTCAGTCCTTTGTTATGTTGACTCAGTGAGATGAGAACACAGATACTCAATTGGGGATTGGAATATGTTTGCAGCTAGTTTTCTCTATGGAAGTCACTTTCCTTCTTCTCAAATCCTTTGGAACCGCATGTGTGATCATACCTCTAAACTGAGGACAAGGTATAATTCTTCTTCTAAAGATTGCCTTGGCAGCAGAAGTCCAGTACCTGGTGTTACTATTGGTTCCAGTTTTACAATAACAAATTGAAAAAACATTCAATGGATCTTATTTTGAGATAGAATTGTTCCAATCTATCATGGTAAGTGTCATGTCCCAAATTTGGTATTGGGTCAAAATGGCCTAATCACATTGGCCCTATTCATTAGAGTTTCTCAAATTGATGCTAAAGGTCAAATAATTGCCAAGGAGGAAAATTACTAGTTTCCTAGGTTTGGGGTGGAAGCTTTGGGATTTGGAATAATGGGGATAATAAATGATGTTTGAAAATTAGAATGGCATACATATTTAATAAAGGAGATAAATAAATATATACAATTGAAAATCAAAGTGGCATTTCATCATGAAGACACATGGAGGAAGTGGGACCCACATATGGCTAGATTTCCCCACTACACTTGGCATCATTCTCTCACCAATTCGAATTCAAGGTGAATGGTAACATACTTGGGGGAGTCCAAAAGGTATTATTCATTGCATGACTCATCCAAGGTCGAAATATAGAGGAAGTGTAACTCCCATGGAAGAGGAAGAGGCAATTTGGAGCTAGTGAGACACTTGGGCTAGATTCCCTAGCTCTATGACAACAATGATGAAGATGCTATGACACCTATGACACAAATCAGACCTGAAGGCTGACATATGACATATATGACATGTCAGGGCTAAACATAGACTCCAAGAGGGTGCTCAAGGGTGTTAGGGCAGCTAAGATGCTTCCACATGTGATTTGGTGGAAGCAGGAGACTAGGAATTGTTGTACAAGTGGTGTTCTTTGGAATCTCTTCCCAACTTGAGTTGGCATGAGTCTCTTGGAAGGAATTCGACCCATGGAGGACATTAGAAGTTTATAAATGTCAATAACAAAGAATGAAACCAGCTTTTGATCATTTGTATAATTTGCAATTGCATTTGTGAAGAGGGAGAGCTAGTGGATGACTAGTTTCTTGCCTTAGCCAATTTCGAGGGTGAAAGATTCCCATCCAAGTTGGTAATTGGAAAGGCCATTCAGACCTTTCATTTGGAGCTTTAATGGAGTATTTATTTTCAGGTGTAAGATACAGGGCATCTCATGGTTTCTTCTATTGCATCTCACTCCTTCAACCATTTCCAGTTTTGATGGCGTATTCTTGATCCTTGAGGGAGGGCGTTTTTGGTGAGCTATTGTACTCTTTGGGGAAGCTTTTAATGCCCCATTTATTTTGTAATATGAATTAAATACTTTATTCTTCATCTTCAAAAAGTTTCAGGTCTAAATTCCAAGTAGAAATGTATAAATCTCATTCTTAATGGAAGAACAATGCCATTTACCCACTACCTCGTCATGAGCCAATGTATTGATGATGATTTCGAATGAATGGATGATTCTCTGATATATTTGTGATAAATATACTGCCATGGATGTCTTATAAAAGTTTCATGTACTGTACTTGAGCATTTGAAGCATTTTTACTCAGTTTAATTGCATTGGGAGAAGAAATAGTGCCATTTCCCCAAGGGTCGAATTGGGGATTTTTGCAGTTGAATGGGAGAGGGTGAGAACAGTTGTAATAAACCATTAATGGTGCATATGAGACCTTAATAAAATACTTAACACATTACTTACCTCTTTTCATAAATTTGAGTGGGTTTGGAGGCATTTGGGAAGCCATTTTCAGTACTTACCTTAGGGGGATTTGAACCCCAAATTACTCATAAAATTGCATACTTGGTACAGAATCTTAAGAGAGTTTGCAGAGGTCTTTTGGTGGCCATATGTTATCCCTGAACATCATATTCAATTCCTAATATCATTCATAAACCTTCCTTGAATATTTGAAGGCATTTGGAGTCAATTTGAGACCTAGAGACCAATACTAGTCAAAGGGAAATCACTAGTAAAGTTACCTACATTGACCAGAATTGAAAGAGTATTTGCAGAAGTGTTTTAAAGGTACAAAGGCATCCCTGAAACACATATTTATGTTATAATATCATTCATATACCTTCTCAGAATATTTGGGATCATTTGGGGCAAATTTGGGACCTAAAGATCGAAACTAGTCAAAGGTCGAACCAAGGAAAAAAGTGGAAAATTGCAATTTTAATAAAATTCCTAATAAGGGACATTACAGTGGTATCAGAGCATGATCTTGGCACCTGATGTGGTATAATATTCATGAGGACAATAATTCAGGTACCACCATTAGATATTGAAACCAAAAGTGCCTTTGTTGAAGAAAAAAAAAGTAGGAGAAGAAGAGCAAATTTTTTGAGGAAACTATGACTAGGGATGAAAAGGGAGCCTCATATGATGGTGAGGAGCATATAAAAATTATGAAAACAATATTTGAAGATATGACCAAGCAACTTAAGGAAGGATTCGAATTGTTTTCTATCGAACTTGTGGAAAAAATTATTGATTTTGAGGAAACCAAGGGGAAAAATGCATCAACTTGCTTGAAGGAGAAAAAGGAAGAGACATCACAAGATCATGAAGAAGATTCTATTGAAAATATGGAAGATCATTTCGAGACACCTTCTAGCTTAGACATGAACCAAAGAGCATCTACTGATGGATGCTTAAACTATGAAGGAGTACCTACTGATGGGTGCTCACACCTCTATGTTGGTGACATAGAGATCACTTTTGAAAGTGTTGCTGCAAGCCCAAGTTCCATTAAGCATGATAATGAAGACCTTGCAGCAGTTGAAGAAGAACCAAGATCAACTTCTCCATCACCACTTGAGCTTCATGAAGTTGGTCCAAGAAAAAATGAAGAAGATGAGGAGGTTCATTTGCAAGAGCCTCATTTTCTTGAAGGGTCCTTAAAGATGAATGAAAAGAAGATCCAAGAGTCCCTCAGCATTATCCATGACACTCAAGCATTGGTGTCAAATTCTTGTTGGAGAGCTACTTCATTGGAGGAAACATCCTTCCTTGAAGATATGGAGAAGATTCAAAGAGCAATGTGCCACATCAAAGGTAATTTCATGTCTTTTCTTTTTGATAGAAACCATTTGTTTGAGCTTAATGAATTGTTACATGATGCATACTTGAAGAATAATGAGGATATTCATAAGCTCACAATTCAAAATGAGCAACTTCTTGAAAGGTTGCAAGATACTTTTTTTTCCTCCTATGTTTCAGATTGTCAAATGGTAGATTGTTTGGAGGATTCTCATGACATGGTGGATCATGAGAAATGTGAAAATTTGAATGTTCTTGATGTGTTTGAAGATGAAATTGAAGAGATCCAAACACTTGATGTGGTGGAAGAGGAATTTGAATTGCCTCTTGATGAAGGTTGTGCAATTTTTAAAGAAGAGCATGATTCCTCTACATTGGAACCAAACTATGACAAAAAGTTCACACTTTTGAAGGAGTTGCATGATACTACCTATATGGATCCTCCCCATGATGAAACTTCTGTACTTTTTGATCATTTGGGTGATTTGGTTCATTCTCCTACATCCTACAATTCCATGTTTTGCAACATTAGTCTCTATGAAGTATGGGTGAAAGGGTTCTTTCTGATGGTGCCACATGAGGAGTATGGAACTCCTAGATTTACTTTTTATGATGATATGGTTGGAGAACATTCTTATTCAAATTTGCAGCAGCATACTTTATTACTTTATGATGATGCACATCTACATGGATGCACCTATGATATGCATTTGAGTCACTTGAAGACTCATGGTTTTTCTTGCTCAACACTTGATTCATTTGATGTTGGAGGAACTTCATCCAACACTTGGGTGAATAGATTTATGATTGGAGAACATTTTTGTTGGAAGCCACATACTTTGTTATATCTTTATGATGATCACATTCAGGGATGTATGGGTGAGACTTCTTTGAGTCATTTGAAGTCTCCTTGTTTTTTCTGCTCATTATTTGGTTCAGATTTTAGTGGAGATTCTTCATTCACTTCTTGGATGAAAGAATACATGGCTGAATATTTTGATGCATATCACATCCTTTTGGAGCAGCTTTATAGGACATGGGATCCTCACCTATGTCATTGGAGCAGATTTGATTGGTCACTTGAAGCTTGTATGCACTTGGAAAACGGTGGTCTACTTGCTTGGAGGTATAAGCACTTTCATGATTCTTTGATGAAGCACCTCCTTGATATTAATTTTCATTATGTAGTTATGTACTTTGATGATATATATTTTGTACTCATGATGTTTGGAAGAATGCATACAAGAAAATGGGATCCAGGAATCCTCTTATATGATGGTATGGGTTGGAGAGCACTCTTAATTGTTCGGGTGCAATACAAGCAATGGGACCCTGGAATAATTTTTATCTCATTGGTTTCAATTTTTTGGGGGAAACAAGAAGTATGGGAGATGGATTTCCCACTTAATAAAGTGATTTTTATCAGAGTAGTGCAGTAGCAAGCATGGTGGTTCCTCTCTAAAATCTTCATGGAAACTCAAAGACTCAAGGTTTGGCAATTCAATGGCAACTTCAAAGAATTATACAGAAAGCAGGTTCTTCAACACCCATGTTTGAAATTGCTTGAGGACAAGCAATATTGGGAAGGGAGGATTTTTCATGTCCCAAATTTGGTATTGGGTCAAAATGGCCTAATCACATTGGCCCTATTCATTAGAGTTTGTCAAATTGATGCTAAAGGTCAAATAATTGCCAAGGAGGAAAATTACTAGTTTCCTAGGTTTGGGGTGGAAGCTTTGGGATTTGGAATAATGGGGATAAGAAATGATGTTTGAACATTAGAATGGCATACATATTTAATAAAGGAGATAAATAAATATATACAAGTGAAAATCAAAGTGGCATTTCATCATGAAGACACATGGAGGAAGTGGGACCCACATATGGCTAGATTTCCCCACTACACTTGGCATCATTCTCTCACCAATTCGAATTCAAGGTGAATGGTAACATACTTGGGGGAGTCCAAAAGGTATTATTCATTGCATGACTCATCCAAGGTCGAAATATAGAGGAAGTGTAACTCCCATGGAAGAGGAAGAGGCAATTTGGAGCTAGTGAGACACTTGGGCTAGATTCCCTAGCTCTATGACAATAATGATGAAGATGCTATGACACCTATGACACAAATCAGACCTGAAGGCTGACATATGACATATATGACATGTCAGGGCTAAAAATAGACTCCAAGAGGGCGCTCAAGGGTGTTAGGGCAGCTAAGATGCTTCCACATGTGATTTGGTGGAAGTGGGAGACTAGGAATTGTTGTACAAGTGGCGTTCTTTGGAATCTCTTCCCAACTTGAGTTGGCATGAGTCTCTTGGAAGGAATTCGACCCATGGAGGACATTAGAAGTTTATAAATGTCAATAACAAAGAATGAAACCAGCTTTTGATCATTTGTATAATTTGCAATTGCATTTGTGAAGAGGGAGAGCTAGTGGATGACTAGTTTCTTGCCTTAGCCAATTTTGAGGGTGAAAGATTCCCATCCAAGTTGGTAATTGGAAAGGCCATTCAGACCTTTCATTTGGAGCTTTAATGGAGTCTTTATTTTCAGGTCTAATATACAGGGCAGCTCATGGTTTCTTCTATTGCAGCTCACTCCTTCAACCATTTCCAGTTTTGATGGCGTATTCTTGATCCTTGAGGGAGGGCGTTTTTGGTGAGCTATTGTACTCTTTGGGGAAGATTTTAATGCCCCATTTCTTTTGTAATATGAATTAAATACTCTTTTCTTCATCTCCAAAAAGTTTCAGGTCGAAATTCCAAGTAGAAATGTATAAATCTCATTCTTAATGGAAGAACAATGCCATTTCCCCACTACCTCGTCGTGAGCCAATGTATTGATGATGATTTCGAATGAATGGATGATTCTATGATATATTTGTGATAAATATACTGCCATGGATGTCTTATAAAAGTTTCATGTACTGTACTTGAGCATTTGAAGCATTTTTACTCAGTTTAATTGCATTGGGAGAAGAAATAGTGCCATTTCCCCAAGGGTCGAATTGGGGATTTTTGCAGTTGAATGGGAGAGGGTGAGAACAGTTGTAATAAACCATTAATGGTGCATATGAGACCTTAATAAAATACTTAACACATTACTTACCTTTTTTCATAAATTTGAGTGGGTTTGGAGGCATTTGGGAAGCCATTTTCAGTACTTACCTTAGGGGGATTTGAACCCCAAATTACTCATAAAATTGCATACTTGGTCCAGAATCTTAAGAGAGTTTGCAGAGGTATTTTGGTGGCCATATTTTATCCCTTAACATCATATTCAATTCCTAATATCATTCATAAACTTTCCTTGAAGATTTGAAGGCATTTGGAGTCAATTTGAGACCTAGAGACCAATACTAGTCAAAGGGAAATCACTAGTAAAGTTACCTACATTGACCAGAATTGAAAGAGTATTTGCAGAAGTGTTTTAAAGGTACAAAGGCATCCCTGAAACACATATTTATGTTATAATATCATTCATATACCTTCTCAGAAGATTTGGGATCATTTGGGGCAAATTTGGGACCTAAAGATCGAAACTAGTCAAAGGTCGAACCAAGGAAAAAAGTGGAAAATTGCAATTTTAATAAAATTCCTAATAAGGGACATTACAGTAAGGATATTCAATCTGATGCCCTGTGGAATTTATTACAACCAAAATGTTTAGTGGAATTTATTTTGAGATCTAGAATCCGTCCATTTGTCCCTGTAGCTGTTTTTGGCTCTATTTAATTTTTGCCTAATACCTCGAGAATCGAGAAGTAACACTATTCTGTTTTCTAGTTTGCTTTAGATAAGTATGCCCTGTTTGAAACTGAAAACATCAACAAAAAATATAGTTGTGACTTACTTTTATGCTATTGCAATGAGCATTGTGTTTTGGGAATTGAAGTGATAGGCCACTTCAAATATTGAATCCTTCATATGCTGTTCCAGTTTTTGGTACTAATGTTGGGGCCAGCTTATGTCATTGGTAACATATCAATTGTCTTATGAACAGGCTATCTTGATTCTTGGTCGGGGAGATCATCTGGAAGTACATTCATATGCTCTTTAGTCAATGGCTTCAGTATTTCAGGTATACATCATAATTGGCTTGCATCGGCAGATTTTTCACATCCATTGGTCATGGACAAAAATGGGTTCTTCTTTATCATTTACCTCAATATATTCTCTGATTGTTCATCCCTTAATAGTTTAGGTTCTGGAAAACCCGTGGATCATAGAACCCAGTCAGTTTAAATTTTCAGAGCAGCAGGTTTGCACATTGATTTATTCATAAAACCATTTCAATGAATTTTCTGGTTAGTCTTTAAATCTTATTTGTTGTCTCCACCTGTACGATTTGTATGTCTAACTACAGAGTTGACAGTTATCTTTTAGTAATAGTAGTGCACTTCATGCATACACTCCTGTGGTTCTAATCAGAAATCTATTTTAGTGATATTCCTGGTTAATCTTTAAAAAATTTTGGTTCTATCCACTTGTACAATTTGTATTGATAACTATGAAGTTGACTGTTGTATTTTAGTAATTCCAGTGTGCTTCATGTATACATCCCTGTTGTTCTATTTGTAATCAGGATTGATATTTGCTGGTGATATTTTGAAACATCTAGTGTGTTTGAACACTGATGAGAAACAAAATCTACTGGCAGATTTGATCAACTTTATCTCAGCTGCACCCACAACCAACCAGTGTAATGAATAATATGTTTAAAAGTTGTTTTTATGCAATCCTATTATGATGAAAAACATTGTAAAATTTGAATGACGAGAGAGGCTCTTAGCTTGTTCTAGTCTGGTTTTAGACGAGAATTTGAGAAACTTTTGACAGGAGCGAAAAGAAAAGAGAATGTCTGGAATTAGAGATCTATGCCCTGTTTGACTCTTAAGAAGCATCAACAAAAAAGAATAAAAGGCGGCTTCTAAAATTTGAATGATGAGGGACACTCTTAGCTTCTTCTAGTCTGGTATTGGATGAGAAAATTTTGACAAGAGAAAATGAAAGTCAAGTCTTGTAATTCTCAGTCTCCGCTGGGTGTTTTTACTGAATGAAAGTTGTTGCTTTGGATAGTCTCGTGTCCGGGCGAATTTTAACAAATGATCTTCTTGCAGTTCTTCAGTCACCAGAAGTTTGGTATAATCTTGAATCAATGATGACCATATTGGCCAAGAGACTACAGGTAATCACCTGTGAATATCCATCATATTGACTGCTCCTTAGATGAAAGCAAAATAATGGAAACAAAACATGAATGATAAATAATAAATGGGCTAGAGAAAACAAGAGCAAGAGCGGGTAATGACAGATAGGAACGAGGAAATACTCTCTTGTTATTCATCTTATTAGTTTAACATGGATAAATGATTTATATTTCTCGTCTCTTTTTTCCCTCTTTGAACTTTGCAAAGCTATTTGATCATGGAAGTTCCTTTTGGTTGTAGCAAGTTCTTCTGAAGCCATGCAAAATGATGTTCCTTGCATTCTAAAACGTGATCAAACCAGAGAGGACTCAGGTATAGGCAAATAACACAAGGAAACCTCTTTGCAAGTGAGACCATTCAAATGTGGTGGTAAAGCATGGATCTTGTGAGAAGGCATGCATACACTGTTACAACATGAAGTAGCAGGTAAAGTTAAAATCCCAAAGAACACGACTAGCCCAACTGCAGCCTAGAGGTGTTACCCACTGTCACCCCGGTAACCACCTCTTTGCACTTTTAGTTGGCTCTTCTCCAACTCGATGGGGCTTCCCTAAATAGGATTGCTAGGTTGTGGCAATGAGGGACAAGATGATCTCGAAAACCCTAGCAAAACATGAAGTCTTTTTGTAGTATAGTTTAAGGGGGTGATGGGAGGACTTTGAAAGACTATCAATCCCTGGGGCATATGGAGTCTCAGGATGATTCCCCTTCAGACCTTGAAGTGTATGTGTTTGGTTGGAACCTCTACAACAAAGCAAGACAAGCCCCTACCCCAAAGCTATTGAAGCTTCATGCTAATTCCCACCAAGGAAGGGTGACATTTATGACTCACTCCTCCAACCTATATCTACCTTGTACTCTAACCTATGCAAGCATATGATTCAGGATTCCTCCTAAGATTTCTAGCCCACAATACAATGCACAACGCTAAACCAAAAAATATTAAATTCCACTTGAGCAAGACTGCCCCTCAAAGTGATCTAGAAATATAAGTTTTACATTGGCAGAATATAGCATGTTACCTCGGCATTGGATCCATCAAGTAAAAAACCCAAGAGAAGAAAGTTCTTTCACTTCAAATGCTCCATAATATATAACATTTAGTCTGTTCACTCCACATTGCCACAATGAGGAAGGAGTGAGTTGAGCCACCCTCCTTTTAGACAAAACTCAAGAAACTCTAGGAGGATAAGAGAGGAAGACAAGGGAAGGAGACCAAGCTGCTAGATTTATTAGGGTTTAGTGTCGACTATCTTATCAAGGTTGTAGAGTAATTAGGGGAAATCAATAATGGTTCAACAAGAAGTAGGAAAGAACAATAAATTTACAAATGAAGATGGAAGATGGAGGAGAAAGAGCTCCTTTCCCTTGAAGATCAGTGCAGAAGTTATGGTCCTCATCAACGCCCTCTTGAGAAGAATGATCTTGCTTCATGTTCAATGGTGCAATGATTGCCTCTTAAGATTGCTAGGCCACAATACAAGCTATAAGGCTAAAGTTAAACCACAATAAAATTCCACTTGAGCAAGACTGCCTCTCAAAGTGATCTAGAAAAATAAGTTTTACAATGGCATAATATAGAATGTTACCTTGGCACTGGATCCATAAATAAAAACCTCAAGAGAAGAAAATCCTTTCACTTCAAATCCTTTCACTTCAAATGCTCCATAATATATAACTATTAGGCTCCAAAGAGAAATATCTCATAATTCAACCATGCCAAATGAATGAGAAGGCCAACCCTGATATGGGTTGTAGCCTTATCTCGTATTACAATAAAATAACATTATTTTCCTAGATCTAGCCTAGGGTAGAGTAAACAAATAATAAAACCCTAACAACTCCAACAAAATCCTAACTAAATGCTTAAAGTAATTAATGGTGGTAAACAACAAGTACAATGTATCCATCAAAAGAAAATCATTAAAAGAGGATCACATGCCATGTCACATGCTCAAAGATACATAATGCTCAATTTAGCACAAATATTCCTCATTTAACCAACTCAAACAAAGTGGTTAGATCCTCAATAAAATATTAAAGCCCCTCTAACAACTTCAAAAGATAAGTTTAGAAAGTAGCCATTCTCAAAAAGGGTTTGTCCAAACTCCATCAAACACATGAAAGGCCCCCCCGAATATCTTTTAAAAGCTCCTTTAAATGAGCATTCCAATGAAACAACGACAACAAAGTGGCCTATGAACAAATGCCTTTGCCCAAACCTACACATCATCGATTTGGACCCTTGAGAAATGCACAAGCATCTACGAAAGCATATGAATAAGAAGGGTTCATCCTCCACGATTGTTAGCTCCATCTTATTGATTAAATTGCACCTTGCATTTTTTTTTGTAAAGCTTCAGGCTCCCGTCCTCATGAACCATCATTTGATCTTGTGGTGGCTATATTATTTTTTCCCTATTCCTCGATGCTTATATTTCTACGACATGGGCGTACTACTGTTGCTTTTTTGCGGGTTGCATGTTGCACTCAAAGTACGTGAGGTTAAATCATAGTTTGAGCTTTGACTACAGTGGAATTGCATCAAAAACATGCTTTGTGTGCACATGTATCCTGTTCTTTGCGTACTGAGACTTGGGGCCGCAATATTCTGCCAAGAAGAATATCTAAAGGTGGGTTTGATCTCAAGGTTGGGGTGAAAGAGGTGCACAGATTCGACAAATGTATTCTCTGTTGATCAAAATTCCAATATTATTTCTTTTGGGTGCATCTAATCTCTTCAATTATCAAGCTGGATCATAGTCCAGGTGGGGTGCATCAGTTAAGCAATCAGTTTCATGAACTGCAGAAGTTTCCTCACACATGAACTTGTGTTCTGGGTATTTTTAGCTTCAAGAATTTGAACACAAGTTCCTCACTTGCCAGTTTTTGTCACTAAATCTACCCCAATCATGTTAGTTGACGTAACCTCTATGATGATATGGTTGTTTGCCTCTTAATGTTGGTGGACATGCTTAGACTAGTCTTCACTGTTGTTAATACCTTAAAGAACCCTCTAGAAATAGCAGAAAAGTCTGCCATAAGTGTTGTTGCATGATGTGAAGAGGTAATAGTTGTCCAAAGATTTTTGCCTATTGCATCTCTAAAACCTGCTGTTGCGCATCAAAGTGCTAGAAATGCTGATTATTGCTGACCTAGAAAGACATTGCCACAACTCAAATTTCCATAAGTTCATATTTGGTCTATTATGCCCTAGATTCTCTACAATGCACCTTACCAGATGTGCCAACGAGGGGGTCTTTTATGCCATTGTAAAAGTCCAAATTGGGTCTTGTTTATGTAAAAGTGTTGGTCTAGCGGGGCTCATGACCCTTGGTCTATTCATGGGAGGTCCTCTTGGTTCTCATTTCAAGGAATGCTGACCTTGTGGCTTTGCTAACTACCCCTTGATGGGTGGAAGTCTCTCATCATGTTGGGCATTTATGCCCTAGGTGGGTGTTCTGGTGCACCATGGGATGAATCCTATGGTTTTGGGCTTCTAACCACATTTGTTGAGAGCAAACAACAAATGTTGGGGTTAGATGGGGCATGATGTTCTCCTTCCAAGCTCAACTCATCCTCAAGTTGAAGCATTTCATCATTTTTTATCATTATTTTATTTTTTAGGAGGTTTAGTCCTTGGATTGTGGGTGACAAACCCTAGAAAAATATTAAAAGTAATTTTAAAGACAAATTGGGTAGGTCAACTTAGAGGAGGAAAAAGTTGTCTTTTTTTGAAAAGGCACGTCTTTTTTCATCTAAATAAGACATCCTCCTCTCATTTGTAAGCAAGATCATGGGATCAATATGACTAAAACAAAGCATGATAAGCATAGACCATAAATAATAATAATAATAATAATAAAACTTTAATAAATATGTTTATGATAATCAAGTGGTGTGCACCTCCTTCTTGGCAATTTCTAGGGATTTTAAGGAGCAAAGTTTGATGTTTAAGGTTTCTTAACAATCTCCCAAGGCTATTCCAAGGTGAAAGAATTCTCGAGGCATTTTTCTCTTTTTCTCTCTCTCAATTGTGGTAAGGTTGCAAATCTCTTGTCTTGCATTGTTGAAGGCATCCAAGTAGGGGTAATTTAGGTTTTATGCATAATAACTTAGTCTTGTTAGTGAGACATCCCTCTTGAAGGGTCTCTCCTGTTTGGGCCTTGGCATCTTGTTTTCCCTAATTGGGTCAAAGGTTGACACAACCTAGGGTTTCTTAGCCTTGCACTAGTTTTTTCAAATATTGTATTGCCAATTCTTGGAGAAACATCGACCTTGATTTCTTGTTGCTTGGTGGATTAATATGTAGGTCTATTTTCCATCTCTTCAATATTGCAAATTTTTACAAAATTCCTTTTATTATATTATTAGAAAAATACAAAAAATAAAAAATATAAAAACCCTAAAAAACAAATGCTTTGAGAAATCCAAAAAATATTTATTTTTGTGCCATTGCAATTCTTTTACTTGTTCAATTCCAAAATAGTTATTGCTGCTGTAAATTTTTGAAGTTGCTTTATTGTCGAAAAATCCATAAAAAGTGAAAAAATTCCATTAAAAAGTTGTTTTGTAGCTCAAAAGGGGTGATGTCATCTCTAGGGAGCGTGATGTCATCTTCTAAAGGCTTCTACATCCTTGTTGCAGGTTTGGTATAATTGTTTTGTAGGTCCATTTGATAAGAAGATCAAACCCTAGTGGTTGTAAGGAGTTACTACTTTATCTCCAAGTCTTGGTTGTTGATCCTAGGGGGTTTTGAAGTGCCAATTCAAGTCTTTCATCCATTATTGTAGGTTATTATAGATCTGATGGGGAAATTAGTTTGGAATCCCCTCATCCATCTTTCAAAACAAGTGTGCCATAGGGGGAGTTTGTCTCGAATCCCCTCATCCTTCTGTCAAAACAAGTGCACCCTAGGGTGATTGAGTCTCCTTTGGTTGGTGATCGCCGCGAGGTACCTTTTGTGGCGTTTCCATGGTCTAATTTGGGTTTTCTTGCAAGTTTATGTTTTTACTACAAAAAATGATTCATCTTATTGCCCAACCAGTACCAAGTTTTATTGCTCCTAAACCTTCCTAGTCATCAAGTATATTGAATATCTTGTTGACTCCATCAAGGCACTAATCTACTAACTTAGTGGGAAGATCTTGTAGAGATAGAGTTGTTCTCATTGCATATCTTACATGTCTATTTCTACTTGTGTATTTGGGAAGCCTCTTGTGGCCTAAAGAACGAGGAGAGTGCACTAAGGTGATAGTGGGTGCATCTCCTGAAAAGTTGTCAATCTTAGCACCGTCGTTTGTGACATAACCTAAAGGGTGCTAATTTGTTAGGTAGCATGTGGATTTTCTGGATATCATATTGTTTACTGTTTCTACTTCAAGTGAAAAACAAGTCATCTTTGCCATGGATAAATATCATTTGACCAACTATCAATTATATTTTTCCAAAATTCTAGTATCACAAGAGTGTGGTCAAAATCATAGAAGTCTTGCATTGTCGTCTTAATAATCAGATTATCCCATATCAGGGAAATCAAACACACAAAGAGACCAAGTAATTGCTTGAAAGAGCTATTGCATTTGTCCTGCATTGTCGCCTTAATGATCATATTATCCCATATCATGGAAATCAAACACACAAAAAGACCAAATAATAGCTTGAAAGAGCTATTGTAATATATATCATATAGATGAGAAAGCAAAAGCTATTGTAATATATATCATGTGGATTTGCTGGATATCATATTGTTTACTGTTTCTACTTCAGGTGAAAAACAAGCCATCTTTGCCATGGATAAATATCATTTGACCAACTATCAATTATATTTTTCCAAAATTCTAGTATCACAAGATTGAGGTCAAAATCATAGAAGTCTCGCATTGTCGTCTTAATAATCAGATTATCCCATATCAGGGAAATCAAACACACAAAGAGACCAAGTAATTGCTTGAAAGAGCTATTGTATTTGTCCTGCATTGTCGCCTTAATGATCATATTATCCCATATCATGGAAATCAAACACACAAACAGACCAAATAATAGCTTGAAAGAGCTATTGTAATATATATCATATAGATGAGAAAGCAAAAGCTTTCTTATAAAGGTTTACAATGAGGTCGAGTTATTCCACTTTATGAATGTGGGATGGATCGATAAAAGTAATAAAGCAACTTAAACATAAAAACATGAAATAAACTAAAATCATAAGTGATCCAAAAAAATATGCTCAAAAAATCGTTATTTTTTGGAAAAAACCACCCAGGCATTCTATTTGCGGCTTAGAAAAGGTGATTTGAGGTTTTCTTTTGTCATTTTCTTGTGCAGGTTGGAGGAGGGAGAAGGGATTGTGGAGACCATCAACCATTGTGGAGGGAACCAAATATTCCAAGTTTATTGATATATTGTCTACGGTATACTTGTCCGATATAGTGATATATTGTCTAAGTATAGGATGGAGACTGTGATGCCTATCATGGAGGAGGCACCTGCATGGTTAGATCCATAGGAGGAGCAACATGAGGGGCAAAAGGAGGAGGAGTAGGAGTAGTTCAAAGACATCATGGAAGGTGATGTGTTAGCATCGGCATCACCTTTTACATCGATTGATGTAGCTATTCCTCGACCCATCTGTCACCGTCATATATTAGATGCAGAGGCAGGGCCTTCTACTACTAGTGCTAGGGGTAGGCTTGGAAAATGTTTTCCTATAAAAGGGGGAGAGGGCATTGATATTAGATAGCTAGATGTTAGTTTTGTGACTTTTGTCATTGTAAATCTACCTCAAATACATTTATATATGTGATGTCATTTTGTGTTTGTTATCCCTTTTGAGTCCTTGATTGGACAACTATTAGGTTTTAGGATTCAGTATCAAGTTTGATGTATCATTTTTTATTTGGCATGACTACATGGTATATATCAGTACTTTCTCCATATTTATGTTCCAATGTGTTTATCTGATGTTGTCATTGCTTTATATGTTTAAACTTTTGAAAAAATAAATATATTTTGTATTTTTTAATATTTTTTGTGGTTTGATGATTTTTTAGGCCATTGTTGTTGAAAAGATGTTTTCTGGACCCTTGTCGATTTTTTGCTGATGTCGGCATTATTTACACTGTTAAATCCCCTTGATTGTCGCAGGGTAGGGGTGTATCTTCATATCGTGAAGCATCCTCGTAGGCCAAATTGTCTCACATGCTCCTTTCATTGTTCCGCGATATTTTGCTTTTGTCGATGAAAGGGCTACTGCCTACTGGTTCTTATTGGTCCATGCCTGCTGCTTCTTGTTGGTCCACATGATTGCACCTGTGCCAAGGTTGAATACATATCCAGAGGTTGAAATTTTGTCATACATGAAACCTGCCCAATCTAGATCTGTATATCCACATAACCTGAGATCTTTGCTTTTATTGTAGGAAAGGCCAAAGTCAAGTGTTCCTTTCACATATCTCGAAACTTGCTTTGCTACAATCCAATGCTTTGCTTTTGGTGTTGTCATTAATTTGGAATGAAGCTCACAACATAACTCAAATAAGGCCTAGGAGTTGTAAGGTATATGAAGCTACTCACTAGTTTCCTCTATATTGGCTCATTCATTGCCTTAGAGTTGGTCTTGCCTAAAATTTTTACAGTCCAATGCTTTTCTTTTGGTGCTATCATCATTTGGAATGAAGCTCACAACATAACTCAAATCAGGCCTAGCGGTTGTAAGGTATATCAAGTTACCCACTAGTTTCCTCTATACTGACTCATTCATTGCCTTAGAGTCGGTCTTGGCTAAAAGTTTTATCTCTTTCTCCATAGGTGTAGATGAGATTTTGCAATCTGTCATTCTAAATTTATCAAGCAAACTCTTGGCATATTTTGTTTTTGAGAAAAAAATGATGCTACCTATTTTCCTAACTTCACCTATACAATAATGTAGGAGGCCTGGATTAGTCATATCAAAATCTTTACTCATGTTTTATTTTTATCTGTTCAATCATGTTTGCCTCGCTACCTGTGATGATGATGTCATCTACATAAATAACTACTAGGATGATATCATTACCATTGCTTTTGACTTATAAGTTGGCATCTGAAGGACTCCGTTGGAACCCCTGCTCAACTAAGTACCTTCCAATCTTGATGTACCATGCCTTGGGTGCCTGCTGCAGGCCATATAGCACCTTCTTTAACCTGCAAGCAAAGTGCTCTTTCCCTAAAATCTCAAATCCTTGTGGTTGATACATATAGATTTCTTCCTCCAAATCTTCGTTAAGGAAGACTCCTCATGTCCATTTGATGGACCTTCCATCCACATTGTGCTTCCATGGCTGGAACAAGATGGATGGTGCTTAATATGATGTAGGGGCAAAGGTCTCCTCATAATCAAGGCCCTCTCACTTTGAGAAACCTTTAGCTTCCGACCGTGCTTTGTACTTGTCAAGTGATCCATCTTCTTTTTACCTGATCGTGTACACCCATTTGCAACCGTTGTACACCCATTTGCACCAATGGGCTTCTTCCCTAGTGGAAGTTCTTTGAGATCCCAAGTTTGATTTTTCATCAAACTTTCACGTTCAACAGTCATGGCCTTCTCCCATTCAGGTTTCCCCAAAGCTTCATCGAACGCTTGTGGCTCGAATACTTCTTGATCATTGGCCATAAGAGAAAAGTTGATCGTGTTGGCTTTCTGTTTGCTCTTTCCCAACCAGGGAGATAGCAAAAAAGCACCCAAGTGGTGGCTCAACACTATTGGAGATCTTCAAGCAGCAGGAATGATCGAGGGATGATCATCACGAGGAAGCTATAATAAGAATGATGGTGCTCATCTTTGTTGTAGGGGAAATGGTTTCCTCATATCAATGCCCTCTTGTTGAGAGAACCCTTTAGCTACCAACCGTGCTTTGTACTTGTCAAGTGATCCATCGTCCTTGTACTTGACCTTGTACACACATTTGCAGTCAATGACCTTCTTCCCTGGTGGATGTCACATGAGATCCCAAGTCTGATTTTTCATCAAGCTTTCATGTTCAACAATCATGGCCTTCTCCCATTCAGGTCTCCCTTTAGCTTCATCGAACACTTGTGGCTCAAATACTTCTTGAACATGGCCATAAGAGCAAAGTTTACTGTGTTGGGTTGAGCAAAGAGAATATTGCATGTTTCGAGGTCCAGACGTAAGGAACCCTCTTGATCAATGTTGTAAGAATTGCATAGACTATGGAAGTTTTTTATTGGAATTAGCTTCTACATACAGGTGGCCGTAGAATCTTAAAAGAGGATTAGTGTCACTTGCAAAGGGTATTAATCACTATCAATACAACTCATCCATAATATGATACTTTTACCCCTGTTATCACACAACTTGTAGTTCTCCCTAAAGGTTATCCTATCCAGGACGGTAGAGGCAATGGACAACTAAAGAGGTGACCCAAGAGATGCCACGGTTCCCAATATAACTGGTTGTCACGCTAATCGAGACACTCTTCACTTTAGATCAAGCCTAAGCGAGACCAAGGGGGAGACCCTAGCTAACCTATGAAGGCTACGGAACCCACTCAAGACCTCTTAGAGAAATGTGAAAGTGAAAAATGAAGGGATCAAGAGTGATTAGATCTAGATCTAGAATGGATAAGTGGACCTAAGGAATTAGGGCTTGGTTGAAGAGGCTTAAGAGATGGAAAAATGTTCAACCAATGAAAGACAAGGCCACTTATAGGTTTATATCAGTAGATCTAGATAGATCTAATGCCAAGTAAAGATATCCAACTAGGGCCCACCCTTAAAATGAGGAAAATGACCAAAATAGGGCACATAAGGTGAAGATTAAGATGAAATGGCACTAAAGGGTTTTCTATTGAATGGATCTAGTGATTTGACAAGTAACAAGCAGTACCCACAATGCAGATCTAACAAAATCCCACCTACCCAACAAGTGCGACCTCCCTTGGAGAGGCCCAGTGCCTTAGATCAGGGGGTAAATGGAGTCAGCTGCCCACCAAACTTTAGATCGGGAATGAGTTTATTAATATTTAGGTGGGTTTTAATTAGATCTACATCATGGAAGCACTCAATGATTGACAGGTGTTGAAAGGCATCTCTCTGTCAATCTCATCAGTAGCATACTCATCTATGTCCATAGAGGAGCAAGAAGTGCAAACAACTTGATCATCCCTTATGCTTGTGGTCTTGGTGATCTGACGGCATAGATCTGACTCCTGCAACTGCATATCTTAGGCCCAACTGATATTACTGCACAGATCTGGTATACAGCTCGCAGATCTGAGTGTGATTGCTCTCCCTAACCCTTACCAGGGCTCTGATACTATGTAAATTTTAATCCAGAGATCACTACTCCCTCTGGATAGCCCTGAGATCTCAAGCGGTTTGAGTCTCTTAAATCAATAATACTGTAATGAAATAAAACTCAACAACTGTAGATCTCTTTACAACATTAAAGACATGCAATCACACATATATCACTGCATATACCTTGGAAACCCCAAATGGGGAAAACCAACAATTCTGTGGGGCTTTCTTCTATCTCGATCCCAGAGAAATATGTGAAAATAATAGATACAACAAGTTACCTCAGATGTATTTCACAATCATGAACAGGTCAAACCCTAGATCTGCATGCATCAGCCGATGCAAGCACTGAGGATGCATGCCCTAAGTGTCAATCTGGATCTAAGTCACTATGCAGGTAGCTCTGACTGTACTGCCTCTGTCAACTCTCTGCTCTGATATGCTCTGCAACAGAAGAAGGCCAACTACTGAATGCGTCCTCCTCTGCATGGATAAGTGCGCCCTCCCTCAAGTCAATAACTGCTCGTACGAAACTAGATCTCAACAGATCTGAGCTCTGATCGTCATAACCTTTCTCACTCACTGATACAAGGCTACTCTGAAAGTCTCAGGCACTCAATCGATCAACTGAATGCTGAACGAGCTTCTCTCTCCTCAAAGAGTGTGCCCTCCTTCCCAAGGAAAGTCGCCCACCTCTCAATTGGATCTATCTCAGATTAGTTGGCTCGGTAATCATGACAGACACCTTCTGTTTCCTTATATCAACTTACTAAAAAATTAGGTTTACCAAAAACCTAAAAGTCAGTACATGCAAAACTCGCTTTTGCATGCCTATGTGCATGCAAAACTTTCGATGCCCTCCTCAAAATGACTTTCCTGGTTAACTTTTTAACAAATTCTAACGTCATGAGCATTTAATACATTTTCACAATAGCAGCATAACAAGGATCTCTGAAAGATACACAATCACAAGGTACACAACAATATATCCTGGGAAACCCTCAAGGGGAAGAAAACCCAGCAAGAACTTCCTCAATATAGATTACCAAAGTACAATGTCCAAAAATAAGTCTCACAAAGAAGAGAGACAAAAACCCAATCTCTAGAGCCAAGCCAATCCTCCTCCTCCTTCGCAAACTTCCTCTCTCCTCTAATGCGCAATGCATGAGTGAGTGAATGGTACAAATGAAGGAAAGACTCCTTCTATTTATACTTTACTTTTCACTTGACAAATAACCTAACTAGGTCAACCACATTAACTTAACTGGGCCGACCTTTTTAGAAAGACTCAAATAATATTTATATTACATTCTTGTGGGTACTAACGACCCGACTTACAATGGAGGTTTTACTTTTACCTCATTACTTTTACATGACCAAATACAATAATGACATCCCCGAACCGAGGTAAGACATCTCCGACGGAGTTACAATAATTAAGTACAAGTAGAATATTCTTCGAAGTTACATTAATTCAACATTTATAAAAGATTCTTGGGGATTTCTAGATATACCACTCAGAAAAATCGACACAATACACCTATTCGATTGGAATCAAATAAATTTTGCCCCTATTGTTACAAGCATATCATTCATAGAGAGATACAAAAAGAGATTAAACGTACTACTACCCAAGGATAGGAATATATCACAGATATAAAATGAAATGGTATTTCAACAAGATCTTTAATGGAACGAGATTTTTGAAAGATTTTCAATAAATAGTATTCAAAAGGTTCTTGAAGCAAACTATGGATAAACCCAAGGGATCTTTTTGTAGACATTTGACATCAATTGGGTTGGAAGATGAATCGATTATAAAAATATGAGCCTAATTAGTCGATTTATTAGTGAGTAAGGAAAAATATTATCGAGTCAAGTGAATAGATTAACCTCAAAACAAGAACGCCTAATGACTAACACTATTAGACGAGCTTGTATTCTATCTTTGTTACCTTTTCTTTATAATGAAAACAAATTTTATCCATGGAAATAAACCTACTCCTTAATCAAATCGAAGTTGGATATATGTTCGATAAAGATACAAATCTTTAGTCTATTGTCGAAAAAGTCGATAGGATTTCATTCTTGGAAAAGAATTGGATTGAATTATTTTTTGTTTCGTTCATTTCCATTCAAATATTGATTTTTTTTGAAATGTTTCGACCTTTTAGGAGGGACTTCTTCCCAGTTAGTCATTTGTTTGGTACATTGAGAATAACACTGATTCTTCTTATTTAGAAAATAAAAGTTCCAAAGGCTTTTGCTACTGCAACCTTCCCAACCATAATTCCCTTTGGATAGGCATCTTCTAGGTAGGCAAGGGCCGAGACCTTGTACTAAGAATGAGAAAATATCATGGTTTTCATCGTTTCTATGGTTCTTTCTCCAATGGTAAGGTCCTCTCTATACGCCCGAGCCTCTTATTCATTTCCGAAATATGAGATGAGTATGTCATTGGTAACTTGTACGGTTTACAATCTCCAGCTCTAGTCTTGAATCAACAAGTAATAAATACTCATTACAAGAGCTATTCATACAGTAACGATATGTAATTCTGGGGTTGGCCAGGTAGTTTGCCTTGTTGTTTCATTCTCGCGGCAATTTGAGCATAAACTTTATGCTTCTTAAATTTGAATGATATCCCCGCTCAATGGATTGATGACCATTCGCTACCAATGAGTAATTGCTTTTCATCCTACATTAATGTGATTGGATTTGCACCAATGGAAACCATAAATTTCAACCCCGGTAAGGTGAGATGATGGATCTATACTTGGTTACAACTGGAAAATTCTTTTGTAATTTCGTTGTAAGAATTTTCCAGTCTGTTTCAGTTTTCAAACCACTCTTAGAGGGATTCACCTTTCCAATTATTCTTCCTATTTGACAAATTTAATGCTTTTCTACAGGCTTTGTATTCTTATCTCGACTTCAATTTTCATAAGCAACGATAGAGCGTAAAACACAACTCTATTATCTGTGCCTGAATCTGTTGCAAATTTGAAAGAAATGAATGATTTTCCCATTTAAATAAAATGCCTCAAGCTCCACTAATACCTATGGTTCTTTGACATGCACCGTCGAAGAAACCCCAGGATTTGTTTTTATTGCTTTCTGGTTCCTTCAGGATTCTTGGAGGTTTAGGATTTTCAGGTTTCCATGACCATTCACAAGCATCTATTATTTGGTGGCACATGTGTACAAGAGAAATCTCACTTGTAATATCATACTATTTCTTGTGAGCCCAACCCCATATTAGTTGTTACAAAGCTTGACAAAGCCTTATGAGCTGCCTACTGTCTTATCCTTGAACCATTTTTCAAACTATGTTAATAGAGATGCCCCTTTCCATTCATTCTTTCCATTTGACAAATTTAGTGCTGCTATCCACATTCCAAACCTCTCTAGAATATGTTTTTGCATAAAATGTATCTTGCTGCAGGACCATGCCGATTACTCTTATGCCTATTATCCCGGGTTAGAATTATGTTTGGCAGGGCCAGGCAAAGGAAAATTCTAGTTTTGCGAGTGTTACCCCTCAAAATTCCTCTGAATTTGAGATTTATTTCCAGCTGTATGAAGGACACTCACTAGGAGTTATTCTCAGTTTTTGAAAAGACAGATTTCGAATATGCCTCCTGCAAAGATTTTCGGCATGGTTGAGGGTGTCTAGTTGTTCCATAAATGATCAACTCAAGGATATTATTTTAATGAGTGAATCTGAAATAGATTTCTATTCCGTGGACTGCCAACCCACTAGAAAGTTATGGAAGGATCATTTCTATGGCAGGTAAATCATTCTGGATTGAGGACTGTGCTTATTTTGTAAGTGAAGCAAAGGGGGCAATGCAAATTTTTGAAGTTGCTGAATGTGGATGTTCTAAAGAGGTTTGCATCACGTTATTTCTAGATGTATCTTGGTTTAATTGTGTTGTCGAAGTTAGCCAAACAATCAGTCCTGAAAGAGCTAGTTCAAGTAAGGGTTGAGGGTGGCTCTTCCAGTAGATAAGGGCTCCATACAACAACCTATCGATGCATTCAGAATTGACAATTTTTCAGATGAGAGCATATGTATACTGAGGATCCAGGGCCTATAGAAGATGACAGACCATCTTACTAGTCGAGATATGCCCATTCCAATGCTACTTCCAGTTGGGCCTTCCTGTAAATTTGTCAAAGGAAGTTCGTTTCAAGTTCGGTCCTTCTAGGTCATCAATTGAGCTTACCTATCAAATGATTAATAGGCTTATGCCAAGTGATTTATCTACAGATGAAGATTATGTTTGGGCATATATACCTAAGTTCATGACACAGAAGGAGGATAGATTACAAACATTGAAACTTCCAGGGCCGATTTTGTGCATTGGGGGAATATTGCAGATTGAACTGTTGGGTAGAGTTTAGAAGTAGTGCCATGGATGGTGTAAGAATTTGGCAAAGTAGGATCATTGCTGCCGGAACTTGGCTGTAGGTATGGACCTAAGATTTGAAGCTAGCCTTATAGATGCTAGCACTCTTCTTGCTACCAAACCATTTCCAGATCTACAAGTCTTCTTTGTGGTTCCTCTAGCATATTTCCATTTCTTTGGCTCCAAGTTAGTCATTTAAGTAAGTTCTTTTCTTGACCTCTCTGTAAGCAGGATTATAATCTCAATAAGGGTAGTTTTGGATTTGGGCTATAAACCTCTATTGTGTAATGGGCAGTGAGCTATAATGATATGGGACCGTTTATGTTATTCTGTGAGTAAAGTTGTTTTCAATAATATATATATATATATATATATATATATATATATATATCGTTGTCATTATAATCATCATAATATTATCATTGTACATCATCATCATCACTTGACACTACTATCTAATATCATCAATCATACATGTCACATGATACTATGCAAACTCTAATTTTTTTACAAAGGGCAGCCTACTATCATATTCATAATTCAATGTTCATTGTTCATAAGCTAAACTTGAAACATCATAAAATTAAATTCACAGAATCACATGTCATCAAAAAAACCTTCATCCATGTAACGAAGCCCAACATCATCATGTTCATCCTTTCCAAAACTAGTAACATTGTTCTCATGTCCACTTGAAGATGCAATTGTTGGTGCCTCCTCATCAAACAAATTAAGATGAGACATGGCACTCAACGCCATATCTAAGTCAACCAACTCTAGTTCTAGATCCCATAGTTTGGTGGGCCTTGATTTGTATTCATCCTTTTGGTGTGATAGAAGGTGAAGGTTAGAGTGAACACACACAAGTTCCTCAGCCTTCTTGGCTCTTTAACTTAAGAGCATCTCTTCTCTACCCATCACAAGATTAAAGTATGTCATCGACAAAGAGAAAATGGGACAAAAGTAGAGATTTCCCTAACTTAATACCTTTAAAGGTTTCGATCTTTCTTGCCTCTAGGAGTGTCCTGCTCAATTTCTATGCTACAATTAGGAACAAGAGTGGGGATAAAGGTCACCCATACTCGTGATCCCTACATGGTCTTAAAAACTCAAATTTGAACCATTGATAAGAACAATAAAGGACACTGTGGATACACAACATATCACCCGTTTTACCAAATGAACACAAACCCCAAGTGGATAAGCATCAATCTCAAATACAACCAACTTACTCGGTCATAAGCCGCGGGCATGTCCAATTTCACCACCATAGCTAATAGTTTTTTGGTGTGGATAAAATGTAGCACTACTTGATCTACCCCTATTGCCTCAAGAATTTCCCTCCCCATTAGGAACCCAAACTACTGTTTTGATATAGACTTAGATAGTAACTTTTCACTCGTAATGCTATTATCTTAGCTATAATCTTATATATACAAATGCTTAAAGAAATGGCTATGTACTTCTCAAAAGAGTTTGGATTATCTATCTTTGGAATGAGAGCATTGGAAGTGGACTTAAAAGCAGCTAGCATCTTCCTAGTTGATCGAGACTCTTCAATAACCCTTAGCAAATCATCCTCGATAATTGTAGAACATCTTAGAAAAATTTAGTTCTCCACCCATTTGACCCAAAACATTTGTCCTTCTCGAAACTATGCTTCACTTGTAGGAGCTCATTTTTTGAGACTTCCTTTAATAGTCTCGCATTATCCTCTTCTTCTCCAAAATTAGGAAAAATGAAGTCATTCTTACCAACTTAGCTGTTGAAGCCCTACTATCTTTTTTATAAATGCCTTCAAAGTAATCCACCCTGTGCTTAGTAATATCTTGAAAACATGTAGTTGAAGAACCATCATCCTTTCTGATCTCCCATTTAGTATTCATTCACATTTTTTTGATGATTAGCATATTCATGGAAATATTTGGTATTCTCGTCACCTTTTGAGAGCCCTAAAGCCCTCTTGAATTTCCTTTTTTATTGTTCGAAACCCTCACTTGGAATTGAAAGGCTTCATCAAAATATCTTGGAGTCTCCTTGTTATTTAGAGCCTCTAGTTGGATTTCTAAAGAGATAAGATCCTAATCATCCTCAACCCTCTTTTGGTGAGCCCATTTTGCAATTGTTTGTTTTATCCTTTACAAATTTGATTCAAATTGAATATTGGTAGATTCCCTAAGTAAGCCATTAAAAGGAACCCACTTCTCTTAATTAATGGAATAAATTCTCCTCCCACCGAGCTAGATTGAATTTGGAAGGCCTAGGGTGTTTTCTTCCTTTCTTTGCTAACTCCATAAAAACCAAGAAATGATCAGAATCTTCCCCTAGTGCTTAAACTTGATATGACCGGTCATAATAGATTTAGAAAGTAAAATGCTATCAGTTCTCTTAGAAATTCTATCACACCTACATCAAATTTTTTATAGGAAAAAGTTTGATAGGTTCCACATCTAATTGACTCTTTCCAATTTTCAAAGAAATAGTTTCACAAAGTGTCTTGAGTTTTAGGTCCCTAGATTGTAGCTCTACTCATGGTGAAATTTAGATTCCCTCCCAATATAATATTTCCTTGCCTCAACAAATCCATTGTAAAGATTTTGTCCCAATATCCCACTATGTTTGCATAAGGCCCATAAATATTTAGAATTGCAAATTCCTCTCCTAGTTCCTGAGAAAATAAGACAACTTTACTTGATCCAAAATACTCTAACTAGCATTTGTTTTAATGGAAAGAAGTGGAGCAATATACTCTAAAATGGAAACATAAAATATATGAAGTTGTGCCATACATGAACTCATCCATCTTGGATGGATGGTATTCGTAGGGGAGGTTTTTAACATATTTGGAAATAGAGCTTTAGATGGATCAAAGATCCATGTAAAAGATCCTTCAATTATTTGAGTTCATAATGTAATGAATCACACTTTTACTACTAACTATACATGCCACGATCCGATTGTAACATACAGATTGAGCCCCATAAGGAAATTTTGGCACACCAACGAGCATTTGTTTTAATGGAAAGAAGTGAGGCACTATACTGTAAAATAGGAACCTAAAATATATGAAGTTGTGCCATACATGAACTCATCCATCTTGGATGGATGGTATGTATTCGTAGGGGAGGTTTTTAACCTATTTGGAAATAGAGCTTTAGATGGATCAAAGATCCATGTAAAAGATCCTTCAATTATTTGAGTTCATAATGTAATGAATCACACTTTTACTACTAACTATACATGCCATGATCCGATTGTAACATACAGATTGATCTTAACCTATTTGGAAATAGAGCTTTAGATGGATCAAAGATCCATGTAAAAGATCCTTCAATTATTTGAGTTCATAATGTAACGAATCACACTTTTACTACTAACTATACATGCCATGATCCGATTGTAACATACAGATTGATCTTTTGTCCAACCAATAGGTAGATGGGGAGTTATCAATCTCTATTGAAAGTTTCTATCCATCATTATCTCGTTTTCATCATTACATGAATCTTCATCTAAAAAGGCAAAAAGTAATTGTGTAACAATGAAAAGTTATGATGTAAAAGTAAAGGGTTGTTACTTTTTGGTATTGGACCCTTACATACTATTTAAAATGAATTATTTGGTTGGAGAGGGACATTGGAGGATGTTTTCCACAAGGAAGAGAGTGGGGTTATGGGAGAGGCCATGCACGAGAGGTGTATTTTTCCATGTTGGGCACATGTGGGGGTTACCACGTACATGAGGTTAGGGTGGGCTCAAGTCCTGACATGTCGTGGGAAGCAACCACGAGATTTTCCTCTCTTTCGAGTGAGCTAGTGTACCCTTAGATAAGTATTTGGTGCCTGCATTGTTCTTAAAATAAATATTGAGAATATAAATATTATTGGAATAAAATAAATAATAAGTGAATATGCATGTTTATATTTAGGAAAATATTATTTATCTCTTTTTCTTCCAAGTGAATAAAAATGGTTATAATTATTAAATAAGTGAGAAATACTTGAACATGGAAAACAAAGGGTGACAGGTACTTCTGCATAGGCCAAGTGTTTGGCATGCAGGTGTCATCCAGGAGACCTCTCAAACTTAGGAGTTTCACTTTAGTTAAGTGAATTATTAAAGTGAATGTTATTTTGTAATTACTTTATGTAAAGTGAGGGCCCATGGTATTTGGTGGTCCGTGGTATTGGCCCCAAGTATTTGGATATTGTAATAGTATAAGAGGCAAACTAAGTGAGAGGAAGGAGAGACAACAAAGACAATAGTCACAAAGTAGTTGGAGGACATTCAACGAAGTGTGCTGGGCAAGGTTCGAGGCTTGGATCAAGGGGCAGTGAGAGTTAGTAATCAGCAAGATCGAAGGACTGATCTTGAGGTTTGATAGCTTTTGTCATTGTATTTTTCTTCAGTGGGCCATTTTCCTAGGGAGAGAGCACGAGGGTTCTGTTGGTGGGTTTTTCCCCAGCTTGGGTTTCCAGGGTAAATCCATTGTTAAATGTGTGATTGGTTTCCTGAGTTTTTCCATTGCATTTTTGTTGTAGATCTAGTGTATTTTTCAATAATACTTGTGTAGATTTTTCGAGATGATAAATTGGGTCTAGATCTAAGAAAATCAACATGGTATTAGAGCCAGCTTCAGTCTGAAGGAAATCACATTTGATGGGTTGGCAAGATTTACGAGAGGAAGAAAAAAATTAGAAAAGTACTATACGAACACGGTACAGGTTGTACGAACGTCGCATCATTGTACGATTGAGTGGATTAGCTGGGAAACAAGTCATGGTATCTTTTGAGGCAGACTTGCACGATCTGGGTGCAAGCGGAAGTCGTGGCCGTGGTCTCGATTGGATTGGAGATATGTGGGAAAGGGGTCGAGAGGCCATTGGATCGGGCTCGCAGGGAGATTGCTGGAGATCGTGGAGCTGTTGGTGCCAGACCTGAGGTTTAGTCTTGACTACTTGAAAGGAGGAAATTGGGTTGTGTAAGCTGGGTAGAGGCCACACGGACTAGCAATAGACTGCGTAGGCACCACCAGTGGCGGTCAGGAGGGTAGTAGCTGTGTGAAAGTCATGTCGGGAGGCTGTTCAAACAGTGATGTGACCAATAGATCGGGGACATCTTGGAGCTAGGGGAGCCAAATCTAGATCGGGTTGCAGACAAGCCGCGAGATGGATGTGGATGCTAGGGAACCAGTAGAGTGATGCATGTGGGTGAAGGAATCAGAAGCACAGACCGACAGACAAATAGCCGAGAACAATTGCAAAGGTGCGATAGAATGCAGGAAGATTGTGGACTGAGCTCGCAGAAGAGCCGGCTTTGGGAACTAAGTAGAATGGGATTGTTCCATAGCTGTCGACGTGAGTGTTGCCAGGCAGCTGCCAACTGAGTGGGAAGTGCAGTCGCTGAAAGAAAGACATGGCCATCAGAGAGAAAAAGAAGATGGTTGTAGCAGCCGCTAGTAGCCGCTCAACCACCGTACTAGCTAGCCACTAGGGTAGATCTATGCCAGCTATCGAGTGAGTCAACACAACCACCGGGAAACCCTGGGGAAAAATGCCCAGAAAAGCTATGGGAAGGCCTCCGTGCAGGGGGGATAGTAAAATTATGGGTAGGTATGAAAACTTCAAGCAGCCCCAGGTAGTTTTCGGGTAGATTCTAAAGGACTTCCTGTTGCATTTGTTGATGGCCAAGTTCTAATGTGGCCAAGAGGAAAGACAATAAATGATGCAACGGTAATTGGAGAGCAAGAGGGAGGCCTGTACAAGTTAAAAGGACAACCCAAACAAGCATTGGTTCATGACTCTATGGAACCAAGTGAATTATGGCATAGAAGGCTTGCACATGTACATTATAGAGCACTACCAATTGCAAGCAAAGCAGTATCAGGTCTACCAGAAATTCAAACAAAGTATGAAGGCATTTGCAAGGGATGTGCACAAGGGAAGAATGTTAAGAAGTCATTTCCTAGCAGTGAAAACAAGGCAAAAGGAATCTTGGAGATAATTCACTCAAATGTGTGTGGCCCCATGTCTTCCAGCTCCTTAAGTGGGTATGTATACTATGTTTCCTTCATAGATTATTTTTCTCGTATGACATGGATTTATTTCTTGAAAGGAAAAGATGAAGAGTTTAGCAAATTCAAGGAATTCAAAGCCTTGGTAAAAAATCATACTGAAAAGAAGATCAAGACTTTACTATCAGACAATGGCTGAGAATTCACCTCAGAAGAATTCAAGGATCTTTGCAAAGAATCAAGGATTAAGAGGGAGTTGAGCACTCCTTACAATCCTCAACAAAATGGAGTTGCAGAACGTAAGAACATAACAATAATGGAAGTAGCAAAGGCAATGCTCCATGATCAAGATCCCCCAATGCACCTTTGGGTAGAAGCAACATGAACAACTGTGTATGTACAAAACCGTACACCTCACCGTCTATTGAACAACAAGACTCCGGAAGAAGCTTTCTCAGGAGAGAAACCAGAAGTCAGTCGTCTCAGAATATTCGACTGCCCTGTGTACATACACATTCCGAAAGAAAAGAGAACAAAACTAGACCCTTCAGGGAAGAAGGGCATATTTGTGGGACAATGACACATCAAAAGCTTACCGAATATACTTCCCAGGATTCAAGAAGACCGAAATCAGCAGAGACGTAAGTTTTGATGAAGACTCAGCCTACAACAAATCAAGACAATTACATACTGAAGAAACTAAAGAACCTGAAGTTCCCAGAACCAAAGACATAGTTATGGAAGAGTCAATCCAAGAAGATCATGAAGACCATGATATAATAGAAGCACAAGAACCTATAGATCCACCTCGTGAGAAGAACTCCCATAAGAGAAGACCAGCATGGGAACGTGAAGCAATACAAGATGCAGAGAAGTATGGTGCTCCAGATGGGGCACTCAGAGAAAGCAAGAGACCCAGACCATACTCCAATTATGTGGCCCTACTATGCGACATCATTGATAAAGAAGCTTCCAACTATGAGGAAGCAGCAAAAAAGAAGGAATGGAAGGATGCCATGATCGAAGAGTACCAATCGATTATGAAGAATGACGTTTGGGAGATAGTTCCGAGACCAAAAGGGAAGTCTGTTGTGACTTAAAAATGGATCTACAAGATCAAGCATGCAACAGATGGTAGCATCGAAAAACACAAGGCAAGATTTGTAGCACGTGGCTTCTCCCAGAAAGAAGGCATATACTACGAGGAGGCATTTGCATCTGTAGCAAGATACACTTCCATCAGATCTATACTTGCTTTAACTGCAGTAATGAAATGGAAGGTACACCAGATGGACGTCAAGACAACATTCTTGAATGGTGTAGTCGAAAAGGAAGTGTATGTGGAGTAACCACTGGGATTCGATACGGACTCATGTGTGCAAGATTAAGAAAGCCTTGTATGGTTTGAAGCAGGCACCCAGGACATGGTACAACAGGATGGACAGTTTTCTGATGAGCTTAGGATTTCCCAAGAGTAAAGCAGATACCAACCTCTACTTCAAGGTTGAGAGCGGAAGACCAGTGATATTACATAAACAAAGAGAAGGCTTGCCGCAGAATTTGAGATGAAGGTCCTGGGAATGATGCACTACTTCTGAGGTATGGAGGTGTGGCAGAGTTCAGATGCGATTTTCCTTGGTTAAGGAAAGTATGCAGTGGAGATTCTGAAGAGGTTCGGAAAGATGGACATGGAATGCAAGGCAATGGCCACACCAATGGCATCGAATTTGAAGTTATTGTGTGATGCTTCTTCAAAGATAGTTGATGCCACGATGTACATGCAGATGATTGGTTCGTTAATGTACTTAACGAACATGAGACCAAACATATGCTTTGCTGTGAACACCCTGAGCCAGTTCCTGACAGATCCGAGACATGTTCACCTGATTGCTGCAAGACATATATTGAGGTACCTAAAGGGTACAATTGAGTATGGGCTCAAATATGCGACGGATCGAAGATTAACCTGCATGGTTATGTTGATTCAGATTGGGCAGGCAGTACCACAGACAGGAAGAGCACTTCGGGATGCTGCTTCAGTTTGGGATCCGGTATGATATCTTGGTTTAGCAGGAAGCAGTGAAGTGTGGCACTGAGTACAGCCGAAGCAAAGTATATTGCATCCTGTTTGGCTAGTTGTGAGGCAGTGTGGCTTCGGAAGCTACTGTCAGATTTATTTGATGTCGAGTTATGGTTTCCACGAAGAAATTTATTGTGTTCTTGTGTATTGCTGTGCTTGTCTATCTTTCAGATTAAAGGTCTAACATAATTGAATTAAAGTGCAAACACTAAGAATTATTCAGGCTGATAAATCGGGTCTAGATCTATGAAAATCAACACTTATGAAATATTAATTATTTAGTACACTTTGAATAGTGCATTATCTAAACGGGCTAACCGTTTCCCTCAGATTAATCAAATAAAAGATAGAACTTGTGAACTTGTGTTAAATCTACTATTGTAGGTTTGGGAGATGGCATTTCATTAAAATCCACCGATGAAAGCTTGTACATGATTTCGATGTTTCCTCTTTTTTGAGGATCTCTAGTTTCTCAAGCTAAATTGTATACTCATCTACACAGTTTAGCTAGATACAAAATGGAATTGAATTTGTTAAATGGACAAACAGGTAGGATTCTTCATCTGCAGTTTTTTTATACAACTATCACCATATTGAGAACTACCACTCATCATACTAATAGTAATTTTGATTGAGAATACTACGTGGACCTTCAAATGCAGAATTAATCTGAGTTATCTGTTGAAATTGTTTTCTCAGTTGTGGCTTTATTATAATACTATTGTGGATTCTCTCTCAATGATATCATGTAGGACTTGTTCTTTAAAGGTTTGCAAAATATGCAGAATAGTTTATACTGTTTGCATTTTTTTTGTGCTGCTAGGTTGTTAATATCAAGTCTTGTATTTCTTTTTGAGATTGTGAGAGTCGTGCTTAGATGATATAGATTTTTATAGGAGTGGCCTTTGCAATTTCACTATGTATTCTTATGTATTGAGCAGTCCTGTTGACCTACTTTTGGTCATTTGTTGTACATTAGAGCAGTCATGTTGACTTACTTTTGGTCATTTGTTGGACATTAATTAATTAATCTTATCTATCTGCTTGGCAGGTATGCAATTCAAGAAATATTCCTCTAGCCAAAGTTCCACAAAAGTTCCATTTTCATACAGAAGAGTTATTTCTGACTCATTGAGGAGCATATTGTCAAGCTTTTGCACAGGTATTCTGATGCTAATATTTGGCCATATTTGTCATTTCTGTACCTTTGGATCTCTGTTGGCAGATTTTAGACTGAATGTTTTATTTTTCTTGTTATTATACCAAAACATGTGCATCTCTACCCATTGAATTGCAAGCTAATGTGATGACCAGTGAAATAGGTATGGAAAATTTGCATGTCAATTTCTTGTGTTCTTGTGTATTGCTGTGCTTGTCTATCGTTCAGATTAAAGGTCTAACATAATTGAATTAAAGTGCAAACACTAAGAATTATTCAAGCTGATAAATCGGGTCTAGATCTATGAAAATCAAGACTTATGACATATTAATTATTTACTACACTTTGAATAGTGCATTATCTAAACGGGCTAACCGTTTGCCTCAGATTAATCAAATAAAAGATAGAACTTGTGAACTTGTGTTAAATCTACTATTGTAAGTTTGGGAGATGGCATTTCATTAAAATCCACCGATGAAAGCTTGTACATGATTTTGATGTTTCCTCTTTTTTGAGGATCTCTAGTTTCTCAAGCTAAATTGTATACTCATCTACACAGTTTAGCTAGATACAAAATGGAATTGAATTTGTTAAATGGACAAACAGGTAGGATTCTTCGTCTGCAGTTTTTCTATACAACTATCACCATATTGAGAACTACCACTCATCATACTAATAGTAATTTTGATTGAGAATACTACGTGGACCTTCAAATGCAGAATTAATCTGAGTTATCTGTTGAAAGAGTTTTCTCAGTTGTGGCTTTATTATAATACTATTGTGGATTCGCTCTCAATGATATCATGTAGGACTTGTTCTTTAAAGGTTTGCGTGCTGCAAGGTTATTAATATCAAGTCTTGTATTTCTTTTTGAGATTGTGAGAGTCGTGCTTAGATGATATAGATTTTTATAGGAGTGGCCTTTGCAATTTCACTATGTATTCTCATGTATTGAGCAGTCCTGAGCAGTCCTGTTGACCTACTTTGGGTCATTTGTTGTACATTAGAGCAGTCCTGTTGACTTACTTTTGGTCATTTGTTGGACATTAATTAATTAATCTTATCTATCTGCTTGGCAGGTATGCAATTCAAGAAATATTCCTCTAGCCAAAGTTCCACAAAAGTTCCATTTTCATACAGAAGTGTTATTTCTGACTCATTGAGGAGCATATTTTCAAGCTTTTGCACAGGTATTCTGATGCTAATGTTTGGCCATATTTGTCATTTCTGTACCTTTGGATCTCTGTTGGCAGATTTTAGACTGAATGTTTTATTTTTCTAGTTATTATTCCAAAACATGTGCATCTCTACCCATTGAATTCCAAGCTAATGTGATGACCAGTGAAATAGGTATTGCAAATTTTCATGTCAATTGATTTGAAGATTGTTGTCTTCTAGTTGTCGAACCACTCCCTGAAGTTTATGATAATAACACTTGTATGAACTTTTTTCTTTCTTTCAATTGATAGATCCTATGTTTACTTAGTTGATTCTTTATTTCAAAAGAGTGCTTCCTTGGGGGTTTGTCTTGATTGCTTACTTTTGTTGATAAACCATGTGGGACTCCACAGCCTCCAGAGATACAAATATGAACCCCATCTTAAATAGCATCTGATCTTTACACATGGGTACAATGAATAGACTCCTATCATGAGCAACATGAACATGTTGTGGAAAGGCCCATGTGTAAGAAGCTTTGTTTCTTATAGTTTCTTATCTTATTCCTATCACATTGGTAGAGGTATTCAATTGTTAAGCTATAAATGTATGAGTAGGAAGGAAATTCTTTCTGCATAGTTTGTATATTACCATATAGATCTGCGATGTACCTTATCTTAGTCATAGAATGCCTTAGGGATTCATAAATAAGGAACAGGGCCATACCTAATTTAAGAAATAAATTGATGAAATTATCTGTTATAGTTCAGGAATAACATTTCAATACTGGAACAAGCTGGGAAACATTTCCTAGATGTTTTTGTTTTTCTCCTTGGGAGAAAATCGTAATTTTATTCATTAAAAGATAAAATTACATGCCATAGATGCAGTCAAGCATTTCTGAAAACATCAAATGAGGTGCAAATACACCACTCTTCAGTGAAAAATACCAACCCGACAAGTCCTAAAAACTACATAACTCTGCTTTTTCAAAAAGCATCAAAACAGTTCCACAGACTTCTTCACATATAGATCCAGAATTAAACCTATTAGTAGCTTATATGTTGTTGTAGACAGAGCTGAAGAAAAACCTTCAACAGATTGCCCCCTAGGGCTCTTAAGCAACATAAAAATAATATGACAGAAAGTTTAAAGTCCCAAAGATCCCAGATCACAAAAAAGATGAATGCAAATATTGAGAAATTTGATCATTCTTGCATTCATGGATATGGCATGAACGTGGTTCCAGCTGCAGACTTTCCTTAGAGAGATCATCCATCTCTTCATTCTTTTTGCTATTAATGTGATGAAATTGAATTAAAATAGTTTTGAGCATTTGTATATCTCTTTTATTTTATTTTATTTAATTGGTATTTGGTGGAATGAGTAACTAGGCCGTGCTTATATTTGCGTGACATGGTGTTGATTCCGGTCTGTTGCCACTATAACCTCCAGGCATGCTCACGTTGCTCCATGCTTGGAACACAAGACTAGTCGAGGTTTGAACCAACAACGTTGCAAGGAATGCCTTAACAGTGCACCCTATCGCCAACTGATCTACATATTAGATCATTACGTATTACCATTCACTCTAGAGCTCATTATCTCCCACACTCCCTTTACCTATTATCAAATACTGCTGTGAATTCCGCAGAAAAATCAATAATGTTTGACACAAAACGTTAATCTTTTCTCTTTGGAATTCGGTGCAGTGTGTCACAAGTCTGATCTACTAAGAAGTTTTGAGTCGGGCTCTACTCGATATATAAACCTAGAGGGAGCTAGTCATTTTCGAGGCGACCAAAGATGGAGTCCATCGAGAAGAATGAAGAAAACCAAAGGGTGCTTGGGAACTAAATTTTGGAATAGAATAAGGAAAACATAGGAGAGAGAAGGGTTGGAAGAAAAAAGGGAAAGATGAGGTTATATTTATTGGGTTTTACAATTGACTAAGTGACATAGGGCCCTAGATTTACTAGGCTAATTCAATTAGTTCTAAGACACAAATATCATTAACAACAAATACAGAAAAGAAGGGCAACCTAACTAGGATTAAATGGTTGTTTAACTAATTTGGGGTTCTAGCATATTAGCAAAATCCACATAACTCTTACCAGCAACCACAATTCACAATAAACTTACAATAGTGAGGGACACTAATTCATTTCAACCTATCCATTACCTTTCCTGAGCTAACTAACCAAAATGTTAAATAAGAAAATAAATTGAAAGGTAAGGAACTCACCAGAAAATGTGTTGATGTCAATTGCAAAATATGACAGCCGCCATAGGATTCCTACAAACTTTTACTACTATCAAACGAATCTGTACACGCTACTACGCCTCCCTACAAAATAGACTTGATACAGATCTTTGATACAATGCAATAAAAGCACCTAGTTCTAACAATATAAATGAATAAGAAACGAAATAAATGAGATGTGAAAGGAATGCATGTACTTATCCAACTACAAAAGACGATAATGTGGGAGATCCGTGATGCACGCCAAAGATGGTAGTGTCCTTGCCAATCAAAGCTATGTATCCTTCAAAGGATGACATCATCCTTCTTGGCAGACTGTGATCCTTGATAAGCGGGGGGGGGGGGGGGAGCGTTGAGGGATTTTCACTTCTGTTGGGGTTAGTTGGGGCATGACGACCCCCCCTCCTCAGTCTGGCCTTCAGAACGGGCTATTTTGCTCATTTTTAGGTGTTTTAGTCATGTGTGGGTAAAAACTGGGGAAAACACCCCAAATTACCCAATGTTATGATTATTTATATTATGATTGTTTTAATTTTAAGTTGTCATTTATAATTTCAAATTGACAATTTAAAATGTCATGCTGTCCTGGATTTTAATTATTTTTGTAAAAGTGAGTGTGATAAGGTATAAATAACTTTTCCTCACTTCATTTTAACACATCCAATTATGTGATTACACTAAATTTTCTGATTTTTACAATTCTTGGGGTCAATGGAGTGATGCGCACCTCTTGAGGATGGATAAGCTTGCTAGTTTGGGGACATTTCTTTGAAGACCTTTTGCTCTTGTACTTTGCTATGGTAGTGCTAAGAGTTGTTTGCTTGACACATGCACAAAAATGTATCTAAGTCTTTCTCTTGATTTTTTTTTGTTAAAAGTTGGAGTTGTCTTGTCTAAGGTTGAATGGTGGCCATTGGTGTTGCATTTTGCCCTAGCATAAGTCATTTTCAGCGTTTAGTTACCCTAGCATTGTCAACTTGAGCTTTAAGTCTCCAAAGATTGTCTTAGCTAGGGATTCATCAACCAACCCTTGTAGTTGTTGATGAAGCCCTAGTTTTCCAAGCTTGGCCAGTGCCATCTCAAGGGGAGGCTATCCTCCATTGATGCCTAGGGTTAGGGTAAACTTCTCATGCAAACCCTAGGTTGCTCGTCTACCTCCTTAACACTAATTTCTGAGTTTGTATATATTGTAATTATTATTGTATGTATTGTAATTATTATTGTAGTTTAGTTTTTTTTACAAATTTTATTGTAATTTTTAAATTATTGAAAAAGGTTTTATTTTTCTGCATAAAACCTTAACTTCAAACTTGACTGCCCTACGACCTAACCCTACCTTCATCACCTACCCTCGCCCTCCTTCCCTTGCTAACTAAATGAGATGTGAAAGGAATACATGTACTTACCCAACTACACCAGACGATAATGCGAGATATCCTTGATGCATGTCAAGGATGCTAATGTCGTTGCTAGAGAATGATAGCAAGCGAACAAATGTGAGGAAGTAGATAGTTAAAAAGCAGAGACAATAGGGTTGAACTAGCGAACGAAAGACACAAGAGGTGGAGATGATTGGGAAAATCTACAAAAGGAAAGAGGCCAGCGGTGGGAGTTGTTGAGTGATCGACCCCATAGATAACGCCATGGGTTGCGAAAAGGAATAATATTCCCTAAAGAAAGGTGAAGGAAGAAGGGGGGAAATGACCAGTCTAATTTAGCAAGATGTCATCCCGAGTTGCTCCCTACACCAAATAACAACTAGATGGAGCCAGACCTTTTTGAGTAAAGCAAAGATGTAATCCACCTAGAAGAGTGAAGAGAACCGAAGGGTGGTTGGGAACTAAATTTTAGGATAAAACCAAGAAACCTTGGGAGAGAGAATGGGAGGGAAGGACGGAAGGGAGTTATTGTAATTATGGGTTCTTAGTTGATTATGGTAATTCAATTACTTCTCAGCCAAAAGCTGAACCAACACCAGAATGAGAAAAGAAGGGCAACCCAACTGGCGTTAAGTAGTTGTTTAAACTAAACTAGTGCCCTAGAATATCAGAGAAATTTAGTCAGTTCTTACCAGTGACTACAATTAAGAAGAAATTTACAATAGAGAGGGAAGCTAACTGAATTCAACCTATCGAGGACGCCGAGAGTGAAAAAATGGAAAAGATATGGTGAACAATAGAAGGAAAAAGGCAAGACGTGATGATGTTTGGAAAAATCTAGTGAAGGAAAGAGGTGGGAGTTGTTCAGTGAACGACCCCAGAGCTGCAGTCTATGGGATTCGACAAGGAACAATATTGTTTGGAGGAAAGAAGCGGATGAAACGGGGGAACGACCAGTCTGATCTACTAAGAAGCCGTCTCGAGTCGGGCCCTACACGAGACATCCTCGAGTTGGGTTCCTACTCGAGACATCAACCTAGAGGGAGCCAATCATTTTTGGGGCCGCCAAAGATGGAGTCCACCGAGAAGATAGAAGAGACCTGACGGGTGGCTGGGAACTAAATTGTTGGAAAACATCAAGAAACCTTAAGAGAAAAAGCGATTAGAAGAGAAGAGGACAAAAAGAAAGAAGGTATATTTATTGGGTTTTACAGTCGATTAAGTGACCTAGGGCCCTAGACTTACTAGCGTAATTCAATTAATTCTAAGCCGCAAGTAGAATTAACAATAGATTAAGAAAATCCCGCAGGGGTGTAGCTCAACCGACGATTCTCTTGATATGAAGGAAATGTTGTAAATGGAGGTCACGTGTTCAAATCACCCCGGCTGACCTGTGCCCCATGCTTGCACGCTGTGTGGGTGCACCTAGGGGTATATGTTATTTTTTTTAGTGCAGCTGCGAGACCCATTCTCAGAGAGAATGGTACCCTAGTCAGTTAACTAGGGTTCCTGGTCAAGTTAACCAGGCAGAGTAATGTGTAAGACCCTAGAAGGTATCCTAGGGACCCCAGCTGTCTCCTGGGGTTCTTGGTCAAGGACCAAGCAGGTTGATGCCATGGCAAAGTCCCTAGCATGTGGCTAGGGCCCCTATTTGTCTCTAGGGTATTCTAGTCTAGAACCAGACGGTTTCTTGGTCATGATGACCAAGTAGATCTTGCAGGTTGAGACAGAGACTTCCTAGGTCCTGCAGATGGTTGATCAACATTGAGCCTAGGACTGAATGCTCAGCTTGAGGCTGAGGACCATTCTTTGGGAGAATGGAGATCCTGGTCATGGACCAGATGGTTGATCAACATGTCCCAGTCTAGGACTAAGGTTCAGCCTTGAGCTGAAAGCCATTCATTGAGAATGGAAGATATTGTTGTCCCCTCTCCTAATCGGTTATTGCTAGGTTGCTTCTCAAGGGACTGGCCACCCCTTGACGATGTCCCTAGTATCTAACTCTTAGGAGCAGTATTAAGGACAAAATGATTGTACCATCCGTTTGGATCTTCTCCCTTATACAGTGATGAAAATATATATAAGTATCTTAAGAGAGAGAAAAGTCTTTGGTCTTGTTGGTTCTATTTGATTGCTTGTCCACTTTGATCTTATGGTTGTTGACCCATGGTCCTATTCTTACTTGGTCCTAGCACTCTCAATTGTGTGCACCTTTGACTATGATGACTCCTACTTTATGGAGTATTTTTACCTAAGGGTTTATTAAAGACCATTGGACCATGTATTATTATGTTTTGTTATAGGGCCTTGTCCCACTTATGTTTTTGGTCTATTTACTTTATGTTGGACCTTTGATTTTTCACTTTATGATAAATTCATTAAATATTTATTTTAGTCTTATTAATAAAATCTTTATGATTTTATTAATAAAGACTTTGTGATTTTATTAATAAAGTTTTATTATTATTTATTTGTCCATTTAAGTCTTATCCTATTAATACATTGGACCATTGGTACTTTATCCTTTGACCTCTCTTTTCTTATTATTTTATTTATTTTTATTTTATTCCTATTCTAACCTAAGGTTGTTAACTCTCAATCTATATAAACCTTACAAAACTTATGTTATCATATCTTACGGTGAGCTCACACTTCACTTTTCGTTTTGTTTCTCTCGGGTAATATTTTTGGGTCTGCTCCTATTTGTATTTCACGATTGTCTGTCTCTTCATGTCTTTATCCACACGGATCTCTCTTCATGGCTTTATCTTCACGGATTTCTCTTCACGGCTTTATCCTCACGGATCTCTCTTCACGGCTTTATCTTCACGGGTTTCTATCACGACTTCTCTATTTTTGCTGTAGCAATTGATTCCGGTTGTAGCATGTGATTCTCTCACGAATTTTCTATTTTTGCTGTAGCATTTGATTCCAGCTGAAGCTTGTGACTGTCTCACGGCTTTACTATTTTGTTGTAGCATTTGATTCCGGCTGTAGCTTGTGACTGTCTCACGGCTTCTCTATTTTTGCTGTAGCATTTGATTTCGGCTGTAGCATGTGACTTTCTCACGGCTTCTCTATTTTTGCTGTAGCATTTGATTGTCTCTATTCTGGCTGTAGCATGTGACTGTCTCACAGTTTCTCTATTCTAGCTGTAGCATTTGATTGACTCATAGTTTCTCTATTCTGGCTGTAGCATTCAACAGTCTCACGGTTTCTCTATCTCATGACCAGCTCCTTCACTGGTTGAATTTCTCATCACTATAATTGAACTCTGTGTAAATTCATATGAGTGAGTGTTTTCTTACGTGCTTGACCTTTGTAGTCTGCAGCACCTGTGTGTCTTTCTTACTAATGTCATTTTCTTATTAATTGAAGAACTTGAGGTCTGTTTTATTCTACCTGAACCTTCTCTCTCTTAAGGTATGTATATGGTTTAACTAGTTTGACTTGTCCTTTCAGTGACAAGATCAAACTCAGAACTATCTGAGTATAAGTTGGATCCCAATGGTTGTTTTAATTCTTTAATGCAGTACATGTTTATTTTACTATAGTTCATTTATTTTATTTGTCTGAACTTAGCATTTGATGATTCTCGAGGACCAACATTAATGCAGTGACTAAATGGAGCATTAAGTTGAAAGAGATGAAAATTATGTTTTAAATCAGTTTAAATTTAAATTAAGCAGTACAATTGTTTACATGTTCTTGTATCGAGGTTGTTATATGTGATAAAACGTACATAAACTGTAATTTTAACAGTATAGTGGTAGCGGATGGGATTGGATCCCTGGACCCCGTGTCACGCGAGTACCAGCCCCATTCGAGTTTCCGATTCCCCTAGTTACAAAAAAAATAGATGAAGAAAAGAGGGAAACCTGGCCAGTCCTTTTCGAGTAAAGCAAAGATGGAATCCACCTAGAAGAGTGAAGAGAACCGAAGGGTCGTTGGGATGGAAGGGAGTTATTGTAATTATGGGTTTTTAGTTGATTATGGTAATTCGATTAGTTCTCAGCCAAAAGCTGAACCAACACCAGAATGATAAAAGAAGGGAAACCCAACTGGGGTTAAGTAGTTTATTAAACTAAACTAGGGCCCTAGAATATCAGGGAAATTTAGTCAGTTCTTACCAGCGACTATAGTTAAGAAGAAATTTACAATAGAGAGGAAAGCTAAGTGAAGTCAACCTATGGAGGACGTCGAGAGTGAAAAAATGGAAAAGGTATGGTGAACAATAGAAGGAAAAAGGCAAGACTTGGTGATGTTTGGAAAAATCTAGTGAAGAAAGAGGTGGGAGTTGTTCAGTGAACAACCCCATAGCTGCAGTCTATGGGATTCGACAAGGAACAATATTGTCTGGAGGAAAGAAGCGGATGAAGAGGGGGAACAGCCATTCTGATCTACTAAGAAGATGTCTCGAGCAGGCCCTACACAAGACATCAACTTAGAGGGAGCTAGCCATAGACTAGGGTTAAGTAGTTGTTTAAACTAAACTAGGGCTCTAGAATATTGGGGAAATTTAATCATTTCTTACCAATGACTATAATTAAGTAGAAATTTACAATGGAAAGGGAAGCTAAGTTAACGCAAAATATCGAGGACATAGAGAGTGAAAAGTTGGAGACAATAGTGTGAACAAGGGAAGGCAAGAGACAAGATGTGGAGATGCTTGGGAAAATCTAGTGAAGGAAAGAGGCGGGGATTGTTCAGAGAAAGACACCATAGTTGTCGTCTATTGGATTCGAGAAAAAACAATATTGTGTAGAGAAAAGAAAACGATGGTGAGGGGAAATGACCAGTCTGATCTAGTAAGAATTTTCAAGTCGGGCTCTACTCGATACATAAACCTAGAGGGAACCATTTGTTTTCGAGGCAACCAAATATGGAGTCCATCGAGAAGAATGAAGAAAACCAAAGGGTGCTTGGGAACTAAATTTTGGGATAGAATAAGAAAAACATAGGAGAGAGAAGGGTTGGAAGAAAAAAGGACTAAATGAGGTTATATTTATTGGGTTTATAGTTGACTAAGTGACATAGGGCCCTCGATTTACTAGGCTAGTTCAATTAGTTCTAAGCCACAAATATAATTAACAACAAATAAAGAAAAGAAGGGCAAGCTAACTAGGATTAAATAGTTGTTTAACTAATATGGGGTTCTAGTGTATTAGCAAAATCCACATAGCTCTTACCAACAACCACAATTCACAATAAACTTACAATATTGAGGGACACTAATTCATTTCACCCTATCCATTACCTTTCCTGAGCTTACAAACCAAAATGTTAAATAAGAAAATAAATTGAAAGGTAAGGAACCCACCAGAAAATGTGTTGTTGTCAATTGCAAAATATGAGAGCTGCCATAGGGTTCCTACAAACTTTTACTACAACCAAACGAATCTGTACACGCTACTACGCCTCCCTACAAAATAGACTTGATCCAAATCTCTAGTACAATGCAATAACAACACCTAGTTCTAACAATATAAATGAATAAGAAAGGAAAAAAATGAGATGTGGAAGGAATGCATGTACTTATCCAACTACAAAAGATGATAATGTGGGAGTTCCGTGATGCACGTCAAGGATGGTAGTGTCCTCGCCAAAGAAAGCTATGTTTCCACAACAAAAGTGTTTGATGTTTTCCTCTATACACTACGCGATTGTGACATCTGTCATTAGAGAAAGATAACAAACGAAAAAATGTGAGGACACGAAGTGAAAGAGTGGAGACCATACGGGAGAACTAGCGAAGCCAAGAGGCAAGAGGTGGAGATGTTGAGGAAAATCTAGTGAAGGAAAGAGGCAAGGGGCAGGAGTTGTTTAGTATTCGACACCCCAGACAAAGTCTATGCGATGCGAAAAGGAACAGTATTCCCAATAGAAAAGAAGTGGAAAAGGGTAGGAAATGGGCAGTCTAATTTAGTAACAATTCGCCTAGAGTCGGGCCCTGATCTAGACATCAACCTAGATGTAGCCAGTTGTTTTTAAGGAAACCAAAGACAGAGAAGGGAATTGAATTTTATGATAAAATCAAGAAACCTTAGCAGAGAGAAAGGGAAGAAAGGACAAAAGGGAGTTATCATAATTATTCTTTTATAGTTTATTATGGTAATTTGTTGATTTTTTAGGGCACTTACAGTTCTTTTCAAAATTGAACCATAAAAGCGACTAGACCACATGAAGATAACCATTGCACAGGTAACACAGTGATTATGGAGCTCGTTTAACCACGGTGATGATCTATCACCTCCCAACCATAGACAATGCAGAACCATTGTCTCCCTCGAGCTTGCACCTTTCATCATGTAATAGATTCCAACATCATTACGTCATAGCATCTTGACACAAACGCGCCAAGATAGAGAAGGATCATATGCCCTAACAAGACACTCCACTTGCATAGCGAGCTCTAGAGGAAGAGACCTCAATTTTAGCAAACCTTGTAGACAAGAAGATCAAGATAGCGTATCCCCAGAGCAAGATACAAGATATCAGAGAAGTTCATCTGACCAATGAGAATAACTCTCCTTATATATAGACCGCTAAGAGGAGCAAGTGATGATTCTAAACCTAGGCCAACATGCACTTAAGTTAACTAATGTTAACTCAAGTGCATACTCACAACAAAGGAGGGTCACACGTAGGCTAGGGTTCCCTCATCACAACGTCTCCTCTAGGAACATGACACATGGCATATGGACCACCGACAAGGCCACCAACCCAACCTTAACGGCTGACTACCATCAACAAGGGTCCACTCAACATATCCAAGCATCCCACGACTCATGTGGCTACTCAACATATGATCCAACTACAAGTTCTACTCTAATACATGGCGACTTGACTTGGACTCACTCTAAGACATATGAAAGGTATCTCCATTATCACAATCACACACACTCATGTGTAGCATATCACCTCACACCTAATTGCTCCTACTGACCCATAGCTACAATATAGGCGTCCCTATAATACTTGGTACTGCCTGCAAACCAAGGGTTAGCTAATCCCTTGCTAGGTATCCAAGTCATGCTTAGGTTGTGTCTAATTGTGTGAGGACTCCTTAATCCAACTAACGATGTCACCCTAGTATGTCCACATTGACAGAGAGTAGGGGCTCCCAGCTGGTACTATAAGAATATCTTTCGAAGCTACACAATCTTCAACATAACTCACCTAGTTCTCAGCCGCAAGTTGAATTAACACCAAATTGAGAAAAGAAGGTAACCTAACTAGGGTTAAGAAGCTGTTCAATCGAACCAAGTGCTCTAGAACATTACAGAAATTCAGTCGGTTCTTGCCAACGACTAGAATTAACAAGAAATTTACAATAGAGAGGGAAGCTAATTTAACTAAGCCTATTGAGGACGCAGACACTGAAAGAGTGGAGACAAGATGGTGAACAAGGGAAGGAAAGAGGAGAGATGTGGAAATGTTTGGGAAAATCTAGTGAAGGAAAGAGGCATGAGTTGTTCAATGAACGACCCCATAGCTGCAATCTATGGGATTCGACAAGGGACAAAATTGTCTAGAGAACAGAAAGGGATGAAGGGGGGAAATGACCAGTCTGATCTAGTAAGAAGTCATATCGAGTCGGGTTCCTACTCGAGACATCAACCTAGAGGGAGCCAGTCATTTTCGGGGCCGCCAAAGATGGAATCCACAGAGAAGATGGAAGAGACCTGACAGGTGGCTGGGAACTAAATTGTTGGTAAACATCAAGAAACCTTAGGAGACAAAGCGATTAGAAGAGAAGAGGACAAAAAGAAAGCAGGTATATTTATTGGGTTTTACAGTCGATTAAGTGACCTAGGGCCCTAGACTTACTAGCGTAATTCAATTAATTCTAAGCCACAAGTAGAATTAACAATAGATTAAGAAAAGCCTGCAGGGGTGTAGCTGAATCGACTATTCGCTTGATATGAAGGAAATGTTGTAAATGGAGGTCACGAGTTCAAATAACCCTGACTTACCCGTGCCCCATGCTTGCATGCTGTGTGGGTGCACCTAGGGGTATAGTGTTAGCCGACGGGATTGGATCCTTGGAACCCGTGTCATGCGAGTACCAACTCTATCCTAGTTGCCGAGTCCCCTAGTTACAAAAAAAACAATGGGTTAAGAAAAGAGGCAAACCTGGCCAGTCCTTTTCGAGTAAAGAAAAGATGGAATCCACCTAGAAGAATGAAGAGAACCCACAGGTGGTTGGGAACTAAATTTTAGGATAAAATCAAGAAACCTTGGGAGAGAGGATGGGAGGGAAGGACAAAAGGGAGTTATTGTAATTATGGTTTTTTAGTTGATTATGGTAATTCAGTTAGTTCTCAGCCAAAAGTTGAACCAACACCAGAATGAGAAAAGAAGGGAAACCCAACTGGGGTTAAGTAGTTGTTTAAACTAATTAAGGCCCTAGAATATTAGGGAAATTTAGTCAGTTCTTACCAGCAGCTACAATTAAGAAGAAATTTACAATAGAGAGGGAAGTTAAGTGAAGTCAACCTGTCGAGGACGCCTAGATTGAAAAAATGGAAAAGATATGGTGAACAATAGAAGGGAAAAGGCAAGACGTGGTGATGTTTGGAAAAACCTAGTGTAATGTCCTCTTCTGCTTAGGCATTGAGTACCATCCCGCTAACCTATTTGATTCCCATAGGTTCGAGCGGGCACTGACAGTCAGGGGATCAGTTGAGGACTTATGCCATATCAGAATATCTAGGGCATAGATTTTATATCATCATTAGATGGACAAGGGCCATCTAAGCCAAAGGTCACTTGCATGCATGAAATCCGATCATTATTTGATGATGCATGCACCTTATTGAGTCTCCAGGCATCCGCATGCAAGTCTACTGCAAATTAGAAGATAAAGTGACCTAATTAGGGTGAAATTAGGGTTTTGAGTAGTTGAATGTTATAAAAGAAGGTAAAGCAAATGGAGAAGGTATTATTATTGATTATTGATTTGTGATCTCGATTTGGAGAAGCTCAGCGAGCTAAGTTGGGGTTGAGTCTTATACTCAGCTAATTGGTGTATTTCAGCAGTGAGAGCTATCTACCCTAGTTCATCATCAGGTTGGATCATCTAGGTTCAGCATTGTTCTTCATCAGGTATTATCATCATTCAGTATTCAATAGAGTTATCTTTTATATTATTTCATGGGCTTGCCCTCCCTTTCTTGGGCGCATTCCCCAGGTGGTCTTCTATTCGTTTTCCAGTATTCAGTGGGCATAAGTGTTGCATGCGGCTTCTATTCTTCTCAGAGCACCATTATAACCCTTTTCCTGGAAGGGGGGATCCCAACTGGACTATTGAGGGAGTTATCAATAGTTGGCACTATTGGAGGACGTTTTGCATGCTGAGGGTGAATTGCTTTGGAGAGACATTCACGTTTTGGGCTAGGAAGCCAACATATCTTATGCATGCAGCTTCTATCATCACAGGAAGGGAATTATAAACCTATCACCCTTTATTTGGGTCTTCTTCAGTGGCACATTTATTATTGAGGATCTTTCAGACATTGGAGGAGGACGTCCCACCCTCAGAAACACGACTTGCCTTCTCTCTTTATTGTTGCCACCTTATTTATGCATGCGGGGTTCATCATCATTGACATTAGCAGATCTACATACGGGTATGTGCATGCGTTAATTTCTCCTACTTTATAGCATTTCAGTATTTTCCAGGGCATAGATCTGCATGCATGCAGAGATCAGGGTTTCCTTTCATATTCTGTTGAGATATAAGCTTACTAGCCATCTATAGTACAAGAAAAAAAAGAAAAATAGCATTAACCCAACACTCCCTCTTGGCCATGGAATGCCCCAAGTTGCATTACATGTAATGGAAACTAAACTTCTCATCAACCCTTCCCATTTTATTTTCTCTTCTTGGTAGCCTCATTTGGTAACCTAGTCAATTACTGGATTCCTCAAGAAGAGAGTTAATGTGCAACATCCTCGCCGTTTTAAAACATACTCAATCATGATATAGAATACAATGCAATGATGATAGTAGGTCTAGCATATAGATGACTAAACCAAAAAAAAGGTGTCCAAAAAAATAATACTTGTACTTATTAGAATACAGGAGCCCACAATGTTGCAGTGAACAATTGCATGGGAATGTTGGTATCTCTGCAATATAGATGTTACAAATTCTACTCCACTGTCGATGGTATTGTGATGCAATCTGTTAGAGAAATGAAACAAACAGGGAATTGCATGGGAAAGAAAAATCAAGTGGTAGTTTAAGTAGGGTTTTAATAACGAATGTGAGAGTTGATGTGAGGCACTGATAGCAAAAATCTAGAAAATTTATGAAGCCATATGGGGTCATAGTAAGGCAAATGCAAGAAGGGAAGAAGTAAAAGGAAGAAGATGTTGTACATCAGCTCTCTTCGTGAGGAGTCCAGTCATTGACTACGTTACCAAATGAGGCTACCAAAAAGAAAAAAGAAAATGGGAAGGGTTGATGGGAAGTCCCCCCTTGCTGTCCTAACAATATGGCACACAAGAATTAGTGTGGTGCATCATTCCGCGATAAGGAGAAAGCAGATAAAGTACTTGCCACTCTTTTTTAGGGTAAAATCAAGAAAAACTAGAAGAAAGAACTGAGAGCAACAAATGAATAAGGGCACCATTTAAATTAGTGTTTAGAATTGATTAAGTATCATTGAACTTGGTAATGTTTATAGCAGCATAACCAGGATCACTAAAAGAATGGCAAAGCATAGAGAGAAAATGAGTGTGGATCTCGTTTAACAATGATGATAAGAACAATCATCTCCCAACCATAGACAAAGCTATTTGTCTCCCCCGAGCTCAGACCTTCCAATAGAGAACGATGTACATCCAGATAGTAGTAGCGCAAACCCAAGAAAACAAGAGAGAAACTTCTCCAATAGTCGAGAACCCCAAAAAATCATTCTCTTAACTGCCGTAGAGAACCTCTCTTGGCTAGAGCGAACATGCTTGAGTGAATGACCAATTGAGAGGTCGAACTCTATTTATACACATCAAACGGTGACTTTTTCCCTGACTGGGCCGACCTAACTTTCCCTAACTGGGCCGACCTGATTGGGGCATTTCTGCCCATTTTTTGGGGCAAATTGGCCACTATTTTGGGGTAGTTTAGCGACTCGGCCGACTTGTCTGGGTAGAGTACAAAAAAATACATTTAATCAATCTTTTCTTTGTGATTTCACCCCAAGGTTTACATTGATTCTTTCAATTGTTTTACATCATCAAATATATTGACATCTTGTCCCATAGGAGGTACAATAACAAGATGAAATACAATAAGAATAACTTCTGAAGTTGCACTATTTCCAACACTCTCTCTCAACAAGGAAGGTATTCTTCGAACACTGTATTCTAATCTTATTCTATCTTTGTTCGACCTATGCGGTGATGCCCCACGCAAATACTACTCCAACACTCCCTCCTTGGCATGGAATACCCCAGGTTGCAGTACATGTAATGACAACTAAACTTCCCATCAACCCTTCCAATTTTATTTTCTCTTTTTGGTAGCCTCATTTGGGAACCTAGTCAATTATTGGATTCCTCAAGAAGAGAGTTGATGTGCAACATCTTCGTCCTTTTAAAACATGCTCAATAATGATATAGAATACAATGCAATGATGATCATAGGTCTACCATATAGATGACCAAACCAAAAAAAAGGTGTATAAAAATAATAATCGTACTTATTAGAATACAGGAGCCCACGAAGTTGCAGCGAACAAATGTATGCGAAGATTGGTATATCTGCAACACAGATGTTACAAATTCTACTCCATCGTGAATGGTATTTTGATGCAATCTCTTAGAGAAATGCAACAAATAGGGAATTGCATGGGCAAGAAAAATGAAGTGGTAGTTTAACTAGGGCTGTAATAACGAATGTGAGAGTTGATGTGCGGCACTGATGGCGAAGATCTAGAAAATTCATGAAGCCATATGGGGTCATAGTAAGGCAAATGCAGGAAGGGAAGAAGTAAACGGAGGAAGATGTTGCACATCAATTCTCTTCTTGAGGAATCTAGTCATTGACTAGGTTACAAAATGAGGCTACCAAGAAGGGAAAATAAAATGGGAAGGGTTGATGGGAATCCCCCCTTGCTATCCTAACAATATGGCACATAAGAATTAGTGTGGTGCATCATTCCACCATAAGGATAAAGGAGAGAAAGTACTCACGACTATTTTTAAGGGTAAAAGCAAGAAAAGCTAGAAGAAATAATGAGAGCAACAAATGAATATGAAAGGGCACCATTTAAATTGGTGTTTACAATTGATTAAGTATGATTGACCTTGTTAATGTTTATAGTAGCATAACCAGGAACACTAAAAGAATGGCATAGCAAAGAAACAAAATGAGTGTGGAGCTCGTTTAACCATGATGATAAAAACAATCATCTCCCAACCATGGGCAAAGCTATTTGTCTCCCCCGAGTTTAGACCTTCCAATAGAGAATGATGTACATCCAGATACTAGTAGCGCAAACTCAAGAAAAGAAGAGAGAAACTTCTCCAATAGTGGAGAACCCCAAAAAATCAGTCCCTTAACTGCAGTAGAGAACCTCTCTTGGCTAGAGCAAACATGCTTGAGTGAATGACCAATTGAGAGGTCGAACTCTCTATTTATACACATCAAACGGTGACTTTTTCCCTGACTGGGCCGACCGGATTCCGACATTTATGGCCATTCTTTTGGGCAAATTGCCCACTGTTTTGGGGCAGTTTATCCACTGGGCCGACTTGTCTTGGGGGAATACAAAAAATTACATTTAATAAATCTTTTCTTTGTGATTTCACCCCAAGGTTTACATTGATTCTTTCGAGTGTTTTACATGATATAATACATTGACATCTTATTCCATAAGAGATACAATAACAAGATGAAATACAATAAGAATAACTTCCGAAGTTGCACTATTTCCAACACACCCTCTCAACAAGGAAGGTGTTCTTCGAATAGTCTATTCTAATCTTATTCTATCTTTGGTCGACCTATGAGGTGATGCTCCACGCAGCTAGTATTCCAACACTCCCTCTTGGCCATCAGTATTATAGTATTGAAACAAATCTCAATATCATCTGTACATCACGGTTATCTCTAACCTCTCTATATCATAGGGAAGGTCTTCCAGTACCATCTTAGTCAGTCGAGAAGTCTTAAGAAATTAATCTTCGTGCATCTGCTCCAGTCCATCAGCTGCCTACATCATTAACACTCCCTCTTAGGTAGAGAGGTATCATCAGGTCATAACACATCTTGTTATCATAAGAGGGTCCATTCTCACACAGGGATACACTCTACAAAGGAGAACGTTCCACAAATGAACCATCCACAAATAAGCACGTTCCACAAAGGTACCATCCCACAATGGGACACACTCCACAAAGGAGTACGTTCCACAAACGAACCATCCCACAAAGGGACCATATCATCTTTTTAAAGAACATATCTGATCTACCTGATCAACTTGGTCATTCTACACGACAGAGGATTACTTCCTCGTTCACTTTATTTGAGGAAGGTGGCAATGATAGAGAAAATATTTGGAAGTCAAGAAGTGAGATGAGGTGATATGAGGGAAAATAGAGGAGAGAAAGATGAAAAATTTAGGATATGTTGAGTCATTGATCCCATAGTTGTAGTCTACGCGAGGCAATGACAACGAACAACACCCTACAAGAGAGAAAATGAAGAAACTCACCTTGAATAGTATTGATGTTGGTTTCGAGTCTTCCTGGTTGAGGATAAGAATTACCACAATCCTCCTTAAGATTTCTACTTGTTCTGCTCGTCTTTATTGAACATGCACATCTAAATACAAGTTCCTGCAAAACATGCTCGATCCTAATCTACATTAAAATTGAATGATGAAATTAGATCTACTAGTTGGGCACCATTTAAATTAGTGTTTGCAATTGATTTTGTATCCTTGACCTTGTTAATGTTTATATCAGCATAACCAGGATCAATAAAAGAATGGCAAAGCACAGAAACAAAATGAGTGTGGAGCTCGTTTAACCATGATGATAAGAACAATCATCTCCCAATGATAGACAAAGCTATTTGTCTCCCCCGAGCTCAGACCTTCCAATAGAGAACGATAGTAGTAGCGCAAACCCAAGAAAACAAGAGAGAAACCTCTCCAGTAGTGGAGAACCCCAAAAAATCAGTCTCTTAACTGCAGTAGCAAACCTCTCTTGGAGAACATGCTTGAGTGAATGACCAAATGAGAGGTCGAACTCTCTATTTATACACATCAAATGGTGACTTTTTTCTCTGTCTGGGCCGACCAAACTTTCCCTAACTGGGCCGACCTGACTAGGGCATTTCTGCCCAATGTTTGGGGCAAATTGCCCATTGTTTTGGGGGCAGTTTACCCACTGGGCCAACTTGTTTGGGTAGAATACAAAAAATTACATTTGATAAATCTTTTCTTTGTCATTTCACCCTGAGGTTTTCAAGTGTTTTACATGATCAAATATATTGACATCTTGTCCCATAAGAGGTACAATAACAAGATGAAATACAATAAGAATAACTTCTGAAGTTGCACTATTTCCAACACTCCCTCTCAACAAGGAAGGTATTCCTCGAACACCTGTATTCTAATCTTATTCTATCTTTGGTTGACCTATGAGGTGATGCCCCACGCAGCTACTACTCCAACACTCCCTCTTGGCCATGGAATGCCCCAGGTTGCATTACATGTAATGCAAACTAAAATTCCCATCAACCCTTCCCATTTTATTTTCTCTTCTTGGTAGCCTCATTTGGTAACCTAGTCAATTACTGGATAACTGAAGAAGAGAGTTGATGTGCAACATCTTCATCCTTTTAAAACATGCTCAATCATGATATAGAATACAATGCAATGATGATAGTAGGTCTACCATATAGATGACCAAACCAAAAAAATAGGTGTACAAAAATAATACTTGTACTTATTAGAATACAGCAGCCCACGAAGTTGCAGCAAACAAATGCATGTGAAGATTGGTATATCTGCAACACATATGTTACAAATTCTACTCCATCGTGGATGGTATTTTGATGCAATCTCTTAGAGAACGGAAACAAACATGGAATTGCATGGGCAAAAAAAATGAAGTGGTAGTTTAACTAGGGTTGTAATAACGAATGTGAGAGTTGATGTGCGGCACTGATGACGAAGATCTAGAAAATTCATGAAGCCATATGGGGTCATAGTAATTCAAATGTAGGAAGGAAAGGAGTAAACGGAGGAAGATGTTGCACACCAATTCTCTTCTTGAGGAATCCAGTCATTGACTAGGTTACCAAATGAGGCTACCAAGGAGAGAAAATAAAATGGGAAGTGTTGATGGGAAGCCCCCCTTGTTGTCCTTACAATATGGCACACAAGAATTAGTGTGGTGCATCATTCCACCATAAGGAGAAAGGAGAGAAAGTACTCACGACTCTTTTTAAGGGTAAAATCAAGAAAATCTAGAAGAAAGAATGAGAGCAACAAATGAATACGAAATGACACATTTAAATTGGTGTTTACAATTGATTAAGTATCATTGACCTTGTTAATGTTTATAGCAGCATAACCAGGATCGTTAAAAGAATGGAAAAGCACAAAAACATCATCTCCCAACTATAGACAAAGCTATTTGTCTCCCCCGAGCTCAGACCTTCCGATAGAGAACGATGTACATCCAGATAGTAGTAGCGCAAACCCAAGAAAACAAGAGAGAAACTTCTCCAATAGTGGAGAACCCAAAAAAATCAGTCTCTTAACTGCAGTAGAGAACCTCTCTTGGCTAGAGCGAACATGCTTGAGTGAATGACCAATTGAGAGGTCGAACGCTCTATTTATACACATCAAACATTAACTTTTTCCTTGAGGGGGCTGACCTAACTTTCCCTAACTGGGCCGAGCTTATTGGGGCATTTCTGCCTATTGTTTTGGGCAAATTGCCCACTGTTTTGGGGCAGTTTACCCAGTGGGCCGACTTGTCTTGGGGGAATACAAAAAATTACATGTAATAAATCTATTCCTTGTGATTTCACCCCAAGGTTTACATTGATTCTTTCAAGTGTTTTACATGATCAAATACATTGACATCTTGTCCCATGGGAGGTACAATAGCAAGATGAAATACAATAAGAATAACTTCTGAAGTTGCACTATTTCCAACACAACCTCTCAATAAGGAAGGTATTCTTCGAACACTGTATTCTAATCTTATTCTATCTTTGGTCGACCTATGAGGTGATGCCCCTCTACTCTAACACTCCCTCTTGGCCATGGAATGCCCCAAGTTGCATTACATGTAATGGCAACTAAACTTCCCATCAACCCTTCCCATTTTATTTTCTCTTCTTGGTAGCATCATTTGGTAACCTAGTCAATTACTGGATTCGTCAAGAAGAGAGTTAATGTGCAACATCTTCACCCTTTTAAAACATACTCAATCATGATATAGAATACAATGCAATGATGATATTAGGTCTACCATATAGATGACCAAACCAAAAGAAAGGTGTACAAAAATAATACTCGTTCTTATTAGAATACATGAACCCACGATGTTGTAGCGAACAAATGCATGAGAGGATTGGTATATCTGCAACACATATGTTACAAATTCTACTCCACCGTGGATGTTATTGTGATGCAATGTCTTAGAGAAATGAAACAAACAGGGAATTGCATGGGCAAGAAAAATGAAGTGGTAGTTTAACTAGGGCTGTAATAACGAATGTGAGAGTTGATGTGCGACACTGATAGCGAAAATCTAGAAAATCATGAAGCCATATGGGGTCATATTAAGGCAAATGCAGGAAGGGAAGAAGTAAACGGAGGAAGATGTTGCACATCAATTCTCTTCTTGAGGAATCCAGTCATTGACTAGGTTACCAAATGAGGCTACCAAGAAGGGAAAATAAAATGGGAATGGTTGATGGGAAGCCCCCGTTGTTGTCCTAACAATATGGCACACAACAATTAGTGTGGCGCATCATTCCACCATAAGGAGAAAGGGAGAAAGTACTCACCACTCTTTTTAAGGGTAAAATCAAGAAAAGGTAGAAGAAAGAATGAGAGCAACAAATGAATACGAAAGTGCACCATTTAAATTGGTGTTTACAATTGATTAAGTATCATTGACCTTGTCAATGCTTATAGCAGCATAACCAGGATCACTAAAAGAATGGCAAAGCAAAGAAACAAAATGAGTGTGGAGCTCGTTTAACCATGATGATAAAAACAATCATCTCCCAACCATAGACAAAGCTATTTGTCTCCCCTGAACTCAGACCTTCCAATAGGGAATGATGTACATCCAGATAGGAGTAGCGCAAACCCAAGAAAAGAAGAGAGAAACTTCTCCAATAGTGGAGAACCCCAAAATATCAGTCTCTTAACTGCAGTAGAGAACCCTTCTTGGCTAGAGCGAACATGCTTGAGTGAATGACCAATTGAGAGGTCGAACTCTCTATTTATACACATCAAACGATGAATTTTTCCTTGATTGGGCTCACCTAACTTTCCCTAACTGGGATGACCTAACTGGGGCATTTCTGCCCATTGTTTGGGGCAAATTGCCCACTGTTTTGGGGTAGTTTACCCATTGGGCCGACTTGTCTTGGGGGAATACAAAAAATTACATTTAATAAATCTTTTCTTTGTGATTTCACCCCAAGGTTTACATTGATTCTGTCAAGTGTTTTACATGATCAAATACATTGACATCTTGTCCCATAGGAGGTACAATAAATAGATTAAATACAATAAGAATAACTTCCGAAGTCGCACTATTTCCAACACACCCTCTCAACAAGGAAGGTATTATTCGAACACTCTATTCTAATCTTATTCTATCTTTGGTCGACCTATGAGGTGATTCTCCACTCAACTAGTATTCCAACACTCGCTTTTGGCCATCAGTATTATCGTACTGAAACAAATCTCAATATCATCTGTACATCACGGTTATCTCTAACCTGTCTATATCATAGGGAAGGTCTTCCAATACCATCTTAGTCAGTCGAAAAGTGTCAACAAATTAATCTTTGTGCATCTGCTCCAGTTCATCAGGTGCCTACATCATTAACACTCCCTCTTAGGTAGAGAGGTATCATCAGGTCAGAACACATCTTTTTATCATAAGAGGGTCCATTCGCACACAACGATACACTCCACAAAGGAGAACGTTCCACAAATGAACCATCCAGAAATAAACACGTTCCACAAAGGTACCATCCCACAATGGGACACACTCCACAAAGGAGTACGTTCCACAAACGAACCATCCCACAAAGGGACCAAATCATCTTTTTCAAGAAAATATCTGATCTACCTGATCAACTTGGTCTTTTTAGACGACAGAGGATTACTTCCTCATGCACTTTATCTGGGGAAGATGGCAATGATAGAGGAAATATTTGGAATTCAAGAAGTGAGATGAGGTGATATGAGGGAAAATAGAGGAGAGAAAGATGAAAAATTTAGGAGATGTTGAGTCATTGATCCCATAGTTGCAGTCTACGCAAGGCAATGACAACGAACAACACCCTACAGGAGAGAAAATGAAGAAACTCACCTTGAATAGAGTTGATGTTGGTTTCGAGCCTTCCTGGTTGAGAATAAGAATTACCACAAGCCTCCTTAAGACTTCTACTCATTCTGCTCATCTTTATTGAACATGCACATCAAAATACATGTTCCCGCAAAATATGCTCGATCCTAATCTACAATAAAATTGAATGATGAAACTAGATCTACTAGCTGGGCACCATTTAAATTAGTGTAACAAACATGGAATTGCATGGGCAAGAAAAATGAAGTGGTAGTTTAACTAGGGTTGTAATAACGAATGTGAGAGTTGATGTGCGGCACTGATGGCGAAGATCTAGAAAATTCATGAAGCCATATGGGTTCATAGTAATTCAAATGCAGGAAGGGAAGAAGTAAACGGAGGAAGATGTTGCACATCAATTCTATTCTTGAGGAATCTAGTCATTGACTAGGTTACCAAATGAGTCTACTGAGAAGAGAAAATAAAATGGGAGGGGTTGATGGGAAGCCCCCCTTGCTGTCCTAACAATATGACACACAAGAATTAGTGTGGTACATCATTCCACCATAAGGAGAAAGGAGAGAAAGTACTCACGACTCTTTTTAAGGGTAAAATCAAGAAAAGCTAAAAGAAAGAATGAGAGCAACAAATGAATACGATATGGCACATTTAAATTGGTGTTTACAATTGATTAAGTATCATTGACCTTGTTAATGTTTATATCAGCATAACTAGGATCACTAAAAGAATGGCAAAGCACAGAAACAAAATGAGTGTGGAGCTCGTTTAACCATGATGATAAAAACAATCATCTCCCAACCATAGACAAAGCTATTTGTCTCCCCCGAGCTCAAACCTTCCAATAGAGAATGATGTACAGCCATATAGTAGTAGCGCAAACCCAAGAAAACAAGAGAGAAACTTCTCCAATAGTGGAGAACCCCAAAAAATCAGTCTCTTAACTGCAGTAGAGAACCTCTCTTGGCTAGAGCGAACATGCTTGAGGAATGACCAATTGAGAGGTTGAACGCTCTATTTATACACATCAAACATTGACTTTTTCCTTGACGGGGCCGACCTAACTTTCCCTAACTGGACCGAGCTTATTGGGGCATTTCAGCCTATTGTTTTTGGCAAATTGCCCACTGTTTTGGGGCAGTTTACCCAGTGGGCCGACTTGTCTTGGGGGAATACAAAAAATTACATGTAATAAATCTTTTCCTTGTGATTTCACCCCAAGGTTTACATTGATTCTTTCAAGTGTTTTACATGATCAAATACATTGACATCTTGTCCCATGGGAGGTACAATAACAAGATGAAATACAATAAGAATAACTTCTGAAGTTGCACTATTTCCAACACAACCTCTCAACAAGGAAGGTATTCTTCGAACACTGTATTCTAATCTTATTCTATCTTTGGTCGACCTATGAGGTGATGCCCCACTACTCCAACACTCCCTCTTGGCCATGGAATGCCCCAAGTTGCATTACATGTAATGGCAACTAAACTTCCCATCAACCCTTCCCATTTTATTTTCTCTTCTTGGTAGCATCATTTGGTAACCTAGTCAATTACTGGATTCATCAACAAGAGAGTTAATGTGCAACATCTTCGCACTTTTAAAACATACTCAATCATGATATAGAATACAATGCAATGATGATATTAGGTCTACCATATAGATGACCAAACCAAAAAAAAGGTGTACAAAAATAATACTCGTTCTTATTAGAATACATGAGCCCACGATGTTGTAGCGAACAAATGCATGAGAGGATTGGTATATCTGCAACACATATGTTACAAATTCTACTCCACCGTGGATGGTATTGTGATGCAATGTCTTAGAGAAATGAAACAAACAGGGAATTGCATGGGCAAGAAAAATGAAGTGGTAGTTTAACTAGGGCTGTAATAACGAATGTGAGAGTTGATGTGCGACACTGATAGCGAAAATCTAGAAAATCGGGAAGCCATATGGGGTCATAGTAAGGCAAATGCAGGAAGGGAAGAAGTAAACGGAGGAATATGTTGCACATCAATTCTCTTCTTGAGGAATCCAGTCATTGACTAGGTTACCAAATGAGGCTACTAAGAAGGGAAAATAAAATGGGAATGGTTGATGGGAAGCCTCCGTTGTTGTCCTAACAATATGGCACACAACAATTAGTGTGGTGCATCATTCCACCATAAGGAGAAAGGAGAGAAAGTACTCACCACTCTTTTTAAGGGTAAAATCAAAGAAATCTAGAAGAAAGAATGAGAGCAACAAATGAATACGAAAGGGCACCATTTAAATCGGTGTTTACAATTGATTAAGTATCATTGACCTTGTTAATTTTTATAGGAGCGTAACCAGGATCATTAAAAGAATGGCAAAGCACATAAACAAAATGAGTGTGGAGCTCGTTTAACCATGATGATAAAAACAATCATCTCCCAACCATAGACAAAACTATTTGTCTCCCCCTTGTTGTCCTAACAATATGGCACACAAGAATTAGTGTGGTGCATCATTCCGCCATAAGGAGAAAGGAGAGAAAGTACTCATCACTCTTTTTTAGGGTAAAATCAGGAAAAACTAGAAGAAAGAACAAGAGCAAGAAATGAATAAGAAAGGGCACCATTTAAATTAGTGTTTAGAATTGATTAAGTATCATTGACCTTGTTAATGTTTATAGCAGCATAACCAGGATCACTAAAAGAATGGCAACCTCAAGGGGTGACTACCATCAACAAGGGTCCACTCAACATATCCAAGCGTCCCACGACTAATGTGGCTACTCAACATATGTTCCAACGACAAGTTCTACTCTAATACATGGCGACTTGACTTGGACTCACTCTAAGACATATGAAGGTATCTCCATCATTACAATCAAACACACTCATGTGTAGCATTTCACCTCACACCTAATTGCTCCTACTGACCCATAGCTACAATATAGGCGTCCCTATAATACTTGGTACTGCCTGCACACCAAGGGTTAGCTAATCCCTTGCCAGGTATCCAAGTCATGCTCAGGTTGTGTCTAATTGTGTGAGGACACTCCAATCCAACTGAAGATGTCACCCTAGTATGTCCACATTGACAGAGAGTAGGGGCTCCCAACTGGTACTATAAGAATATCTTCTGAAGCTACACAATCTTCAACATAATTCACCTAGTTCTCAGCTGCAAGTTGAATTTACACCAAAATGAGAAAAGAAGGGTAACTTAACTAGGGTTAAGAAGTTGTTCAATCGAAACAAGCGAAGTCTCTAACCTCTCTATATCATAAGGAAGGTCATCCAACACAATCACAATTAGTCGAGAAGTTTCAACAAATCAATCTTCGTGCATCTGCTCAGTCCAGTCCATCGGAGAACATGCACTAGCTCCATGACTCTGCCCTATCCATAGGTGAGTCACTCGTGCATCCACTCAAGAAATCTGCACAGTCAATGAGAGAGTATATCATGCATCAATACAATGTGCTCAGCTCAACCTAGTCGATCAGGTGCCTACATCATCAACACTCCCTCCTATATAGAGAGGTATCATCACGTCGGAGCACATCTTGTTATCACAAGAGGGTCCATTCCAACACATCGATACACTCCACAAAGGAGAACATTCCCCAAATGAACCATCCACAAATAAGCACGTTCCACAAAGGAACCATCCCACAATGGGACACAGTCCACAAAGGAGTATGTTCCGCAAAGGGACCATATCATCTTTTTAAACAAGATATGTGATCTAACTGATCAACTTGGTCATTCTAGACCACAGAGGATCACTTCCTCATGCACTTTATCCGGGGAAGGTGGCAATGATGGGGAAAATATTTGGAAGGCGAGAAGTGAGATGAGAGATGTGAGGGAAAATAGAGGATGGAAAGAGGAAAAATGTAGGACATGTTGAGTCATTGATCCCATAGCTGCAGTCTTTGTGAGGCAACGACAACGAACATCACCCTACACGAGAGAAAATGTGGAAAATCACCTTAAACAGTGTTTATGTTGGTTTTGAACTCCACGCTCATTTTGTTTATGTGCTTTTCCATTCTTTTAGTGATCCTGGTTATGCTGCTATAAACATTAACAAGGTTAAGGAAGGCTCGAAACCACCATCAACACTATTCAAGGTGAGTTTCTTCATTTTCTCCTGTGTAGGATGTTGTTCGTTGTCGTTGCATCACATAGACTGCAGTTATGAGATCGATGACTCAACATCTCCTACATTTTTCCTCTATCCATCCTCTATTGTCCCCAGTATCACCTCATCTCACTTGGGCCGACTTGTCTTGGGGGAATACAAAAAATTACATTTTATAAATCTTTTCTTTGTGATTTCACCCCTAGGTTTACATTGATTCTTTCAAGTGTTTTACATGATCAAATACATTGGCATCTTGTCCCATAGGAGGTACAATCACAAGATGAAATACAATAAGAATAACTTCTGAAGTTGCACTATTTGCAACACTCCCTCCCAACTAGGAAGGTATTCTTCGAACACTGTATTCTAATCTTATTCTTTCTTGGGTCGACCTATGAGGTGATGCCCGATGCAACTACTACTCCAACACTCCCTCTTGGCCATGGAGGTATCATCAGCATTATCATACTGAAACACATATCGATATCATATGTACATCACAATTATCTCTAACCTCTCTATATCATAAGGAAGGTCTTCCAACACAATCATAGTTAGTCGAGAAGTTTCAACAAATCAATCTTCGTGCATCTGCTCAATCCAGTCCATCGGAGAACATGCACTAGCTCCACGACTCTGCCCTATCCATAGGTGAGTCACTCGTGCATCAGCTCAAGAACTCTACACAGTCCATTGGAGGGAGAGTCTATCATGCATCAATACAATGTGCTCAACTCAACCCAGTCGATCGGGTGCCTACATCATCAACACTGTCGACAAAGTCTATGCGATGCGAAAAGGAATAATATTCCCAATAGAAAAGAAGTGGAAAAGGGGGGGAAATGGGCAGTCTGTTATAGTAACAATTCGTCCAGAGTCGGGCCCTGCTCTAGAAATCAACCTAGATGTAGCCAGTTGTTTTTAGGGAAACCAAAGATGGAGAAGGGAACTGAAGGGTGCTTGGGAACTGAATTTTACAATAAAATAAAGAAACCTTAGCAGAGAGAAAGGGAAGAAAGGACAAAAGGGAGTTATAGTAATTATTCTTTTACAGTTGATTATGGTAATTTGTTGAGTTTTTAGGGCACTTACAGTTCTTTTCAAAACTGAACCATAAAATCCACTAGACCACATGAAGATAACGATTGCACAGGTAACACAGTGATTATCGAGCTCGTTTAACCACAGTGATGATCTATCACCTCCCAACCATAGACAATGCAGAACCATTGCCTCCCCCGAGCTTGCACCTTTCATCATGTAATAGATTCCAACATCGTTACGTCATAGCATCTTGACAAAAACGCGCCAAGATAGAGAAGGATCATATGCCCTAACAAGACACTACACTTGCATAGCGAGCTCTAGAGGAAGAGACCTCAAGTTTAGCAAACCCTGTAGACAAGAAGATCAAGATAGCATATCCCCGAAGCAAGATACAAGATAGCAAAGAAGTGCATCTGAGCAATGCGAATAACTCTCCTTATATATAGACCGTTAAGAGGAGAAAGTCATGATTCTAAACCTAGGCCGACATGCACTTGAGTTAACTAATGTTAACTCAAGAGCATACTCACAACAAAAAAGGGTCACACGTAGGCTAGGGTTCCCTCATCACAACGTCTCCTCTAGGAACATGACACATGGCATATGGACCACCGACAAGGCCACCAACACAACCTCAAGGGGTGACTACCATCAACAAGGGTCCACTCAACATATCAAGCGTCCCACGACTCATGTGGCTACTCAACATATTTTCCAACGACAAGTTCTACTCTAATACATGGTGACTTGACTTTGACTCACTCTAAGACATATGAAAGGTATCTCCATCATCACAATCAAACACACTCATGTGTAGCATATCACCTCACACCTAATTACTCCTACTGACCCATAGCTACAATATAGGCGTCCCTATAATACTTGGTACTGCTTGCACACCATGGGTTAGCTAAACCCTTGCCAGGTATCCAATTCATGCTCAGGTTGTGTCTAATTGTGTGAGGACACTCCAATCCAACTGAAGATGTCACCCTAGTATGTCCACATTGACAGAGAGTAGGGGCTCCTAGCTGGTACTACAAGAATATCTAAGCCGCAAGTAGAATTAACAATAGATTAAGAAAAGCCCTTGTCTACATTGACCTAGGGCCCTAGACTTACTAGCGTAATTCAATTAATTCTAAGCTGCAAGTAGAATTAACAATAGATTAAGAAAAGCCTGCATGGGTGTAGCTCAACCGACGATTTGCTTGATATGAAGGAAATGTTGTAAATGGAGGTCACGAGTTCAAACCACTCCGGCTTACCCATGCGCCATGCTTGCGCGTTGTGTGGGTGCACCTAGGGGTATAGTGTTAGCGGACGGGATTGGATCCCTGGACCTCGTGTCACACGAGTACCAGCCTGATCCTAGTTGTTGATTCCCCTAGTTACAGGAAAAAACAATAGGTTAAGAAAACAGGGAAACCTGGCCAGTCCTTTTTGAGTAAAGCAAAGATGGAATCCACCTAGAAGAGTGAAGAGAACCGAAGGGTGGTTGGGAACTAAATTTTAGGATAAAATCAAGAAACCTTGGGAGAGAGAATGGAAGGGAAGGACGGAAGGGAGTTATCCTAAAATTTAGTTCTTTCCCTACTTGGGTGATTGTTGTTCCCCCAGGATTATCAGGTTGGTTGGGATAGTTGTACCCTTGTCCTTGTGTTTTGTTCTAGTTGTTTGGGTCATTCTCATTTTTTACTTTTTTCTTTTGTTATTGAGGGGGTTGGCTGGGTAGGTTCTATTGTAGAAAAACTTGGACTTGTTAGGGTAGCCTTGAGCAATATATAAACCCAAAAGGTTGAAGAAGATTGATGTTAGATGAGGGCGTAGGGTTATTAGGGACAAAGTATCCGTGATAAGGTAGAATCTCGTGTGTTGCACCTTTAGAATAGGGGGATTATGGGTTAGGAGAAGGTGGTCCTCCATAAGAAGTGGAGGGGAGAGAATAGGGGGATTATGGGTTAGGAGGAGGTGGTCCTCCATAAGAAGTGGAGGGGCGAGAATATGGGGATTATGGGTTAGGAGGAGGTGGTCCTCCATAAGAAGTGGAGGGGCGTGTGGATAAAGTATTACCCTCTTTTTTCTTATATATGGTGTTCCACCAGTAGCCTTGAGCATATAAACCTTCATAAGCATTATTACATATATTACCTAGCACTAGGCAGAGACTGCTCAGAGAGACGCACCTCGACTGCACTGAGAGATTGCCCAGAAATGCATAGAGAAAGAGACATGAACTGCTGAGGGACATAGATTTACATTCCTTACACCAAGGGGTGTAGACTAGATACTACCCAGGCAATGCACGTAGGCAATCCACTGATGCAGGGCAAGCGTTCACTTCTAACAACAGAGCAGGAATTACTATCCACACACTATCGCACATCGGATACTCCTACCACTAGCAATGGATTAGCACTAGCCACGGATTATTGTGTGGGGCAGGAGGCATAATCTCTTCCATCGGGGTATCAAACTATAAATTGGCTTTAGGGGACTAACTAAATGTCATAATTACCTGGGCCTTCATAAACAGGACATAAACCCATCTTTATATGGGGTACCAGGAAGAGATAGGTCTGGGTGTAGGAGTTTTAGATGGGTTGATTGGACGTCGATCAACCTATGCTATTATCCGGGCCAAATAGGTTTATCTTTTCAAATTATAGAAGGGCCACTTGTTACTCAACCTAATAATGAGATGGGCCGGTTGGATTTGCTCTTACCTTAAAGTGAGGTTGGTCTTGCTCCTGAATGAGATGGGTTGGTTGGATCTTACCTGAATGAGATGGAGGTCCCTTTATTGCCATTGCAATGGTTAAGCATAGCGTAGGATTACGGTAGAGAGAGAAGGAAGGGGCCGTCCCCCTATAATATTGAGGTGAGAGAGCCAGTTGAAGGAAAGGTATTTCTGCCCTCTAATACACATGTTTCCAGGCCCGGCTGTCTTGCTCAGGTAAGGAAGGTTCCTAGTTTAGTTGTCTTTCAGTTTTGTCCCTTAAAGCTGGAGAATCTCTGTTCGTTCTATAACCCCAATAATAGGTAGGTTAACGTTCTTTCTGTCTTGCCAGATCGGTGTTAGGCAAGCGAGCATTAGGAAGTTAAACCAAACGTAAAGGACTGGGCTAACCCTATAATGTATGTATAACAAATTGGTCTAAAACTGAGTTTCCATTCCTTTCATAAGGAATTCGTTGAGATTACTGGGACCTTACGTGAGGAATGAATGAACAACAGAAAATTGCCTGGAACTATTATACCTAGCCTGTAACGAAGTATTAAACCAACGCCCAGCCAGCCTTTCCCAACCACCTATTGATACCTCCTCGTTATCTAAGGGGTGGGTTTATGAGGAAATAGCATAAGGTACTTGGGATTATATTATATATAAGTAAATAAAGGTGTTGAGTTCTCTCCTCATATATAGAGTTAACGAAAGGTAATCAGGCCTCTTAATGAGCTCAGGTAATACCCCAGTAGCCTTTTCTTTGAAGTATTATTACCGGTGATAAGAGTGCTTTTATTAGCAGCAGATAGAGCGAAAATGATGTTTTACTTTAAGCTTTATTTTCATTATGTATTTCTGTACTTATTTTACCTAGAAGGCAGGTGCCCAATAAATAAGCAATATAGCGTATATAAAGAATTTCCCTCATATGAAGAGGTTCAGATCTAAAGAAGAGCATCTCCAAAGAAGGCACCTTAATTCGTAAAAGCAAGGAACTTTAGAACGCTCCCAAATGGTGAAACCCGCTCACTATTCATATGGTGAGGGGATTTTAATAAAAAATGGGTTTATCCAGGGTTCTAGGCTACTGCTGATCCATAAGGCCAGGTCCATCCATAAGGGGCGCAACGAACTCGCTTACGACTGGTATAAGTGCCGATCCGATCCCTCTTCAATCTCATAAGCTCTGGCTGTAGTTAATCAATCCAAGAAGGTAGTTCCCACGATCCCACATAAAAACAACTTAGCTAGCTGTCCAACTTACCAGTCGTCTTCCTGTAGGCCAAGTAGGGTAAGGGTTAATAATAGAATGATGTGCCCACGCACCGAATGCTGGCAGCCTTCCTTCCCAAAGATATAGAGACTGAATTGCCTTACTTATTTAATGTTGATGCTGGCTTTGATGCTGCTATCTTAGCTGTTGGTTAATAGACAGGAAATATATGCTCTGTATGGGCTGGTTCAAAAACGGGAAATAGAAACCTCTGTTAGCAGCTAGTTTATAGACATGAAATATATACTTATCTAGGGGTTAACATAACTCTATCAGGACTATGCTATGTATCTTATTCACTATCCTCTTATATAATTCTTAGGAACTACTAACGAAAAGTAAAAGACTCTTTACTCATGAGGAATATCCCCCTTAAATATATTACTTATCCTTTCAACTATATTAATCATATTAGGAGAAGCCATAGAACAACTTAGCTTACAGCTCCTACATTAGTATCTAAATAACTAACATCTGTATTTGGGTAAAGTGATGGCTGTGATACTTGGACTGAACCAGGCTAGGATGCTACTTTTGCTAAATAAACTACCTATGCCTACGCTCTAGCTAGGTCAACTGAATCTACATATGGATTTGGTACTGGAGATGGAATTTATGGCTTAGACAGTCTCCAAATCATCACCAAGATACATAGTTTTATGTGTCAAGATTATGCAGAAAGGTTCTGCCTCAAGTTGTAGTACTACACTAGGTTTGTTAGCGAGTGAGAGAGAGAGAGTGAGTAAAGGGAGTGAGTGAGTATGGTAGGTAGTGTAGTAGCTTAGTGAAGTATGTGTAGTTGGTTAGGAAGTGAGTAGTGATGGAGTGAGTGAGTAAGAGAGTAAGTGTGGGTGAGTGAAGCAAGTGAGTTAGTGTGGTAGGTGGAGAAATAGCCTGAGAGTATATGGATGGCTTATTTCTAGGTTTGTATCTGTAGGTGAGTATCTCTGGATGTGTCCCCATTAGGTGATGTCTCCCCTGGAGTGACTGGATGTATGGCCATCTCTATCTTTGGATGTTTTCCCATTAGGTTGGTTGGTTGGATCGCTATCGCTTGCCTCCTGTCACCTTTCACTGAACGGTATGGAACATGGTTCCTACTTATTGCTCTCTTTCCCTTACCGAGACGAAACATGGTTACTACTTGTTGCCTTCTTGCACTTACTGAAACAGAACATTGTTCTTACAGATCCTGGAAGGGTACACGTCAAGATACACGATAAGCAATTAGCTTTGACGAGCAATGCAGAGGCGATTAGCTTCGAGTTGATGCAGAGGTAGAACTTTTAGGCAGAAGTAGGATTTGAGCTATGATGTTGAGCTCTTTGAGCAGTAATCTTTGAGCAGAAATCATACATTCATGGCGTAGGGGTAGGGTTCGCTATAAAGATCTAGGTTTACAACAGCTTGGTTATATACGATTCATTCAGTGAGTAAGGTAGATTCTTTATCCCAGGACAGTCGCCTAGGAAGGAAGGAGCATTATTCCCAGCATAAGCATAGGAACCGAAATCATTTCCTATTCCTTCTCTAATCTGAGGGCCTTCTGTGAACCCCGTCTACCTTAAGAATGAGGTTGCAAGTATAGTAAAGCAAGCCATCAATCCATTTCCTTCCTTGCCCCACATGCTAGGCATACTTTCTCGGGTCTGTTTTGAAGGTGACTCAGGTATGTGGGAACATGGGGTCCTTCTATTCCCTCTTGGGTATCCTGTGATGTGTTCCTTCCTTCTCCTCTCGACGGGTATCCAGTGATGTGGTCATTCTCTCTTTTCTGGTGGAAACTTTATATGAGTGTGATGTAAACTATGTCCTTTCATTGAACAAATTCCTATCTGTTGGGAACGACTGGGTCTTCAATAGGTTGAACAGTTCTATCTGTTGGTAACAACTAGGTATTACTGCCATAGGTAGAACACTCCAGGTGAACAGCAGCATGAGTTTCCATTCCACTTTGTGTTTGAAGATGACTAACTGGGTGATAAGAGAGAAGGTGTAATATATGCCCTTGAGCAGCACATCGTTCATTTGGGATTTGGGAGCTGTGCGCGTATGGAACATAATAGATTCCCATTCGCAGATACAGATGAGCATAACATAATAGCTCCCCATGAGCATAACATAGTAACCCTTGTTAACAGGTTGAATGGAGAACAGGTATAGAGACCCGTTCGCAGAAAAGAATCTATACCCTTCTTCCCGACATGCTATGGTGCCCCAGGGGCAGTTCCCCCCATAGAGCGAGTCGAGTCCGTATCGACGTGGAACAACTGCAGCTTAGGATCGGATCTATCTATTCAGCAATAACTAGGTAACTTAACGGTCGAAGGTTTAAAGCTACGTAGCTGCCTAGTGCACTACTAACGAGACCGACTTCTACAAAGTGCTTGGGGTGGTGTCTTGGCTAACCAAGAAACTACAGCGTTATCCTTCCGAGTTAGCCCCGTAGGTAATTCTATCTATCTTAGATTATAGCACCATCGCTGATTCATTCACTTATGATAAGGGAATAAATAAATGGATTAAGTGACCCTTCCTTCAAAGAAAAAGAGCGGGTGAAGATGGGGTGAATAAACTCCAGTAGCGGGGAGTGTGGGGGCCAGGTGAGGTCCAACAGCATATAAAATAGAATATAAAATGTCCACTAGTCTTAGGAACTATTGGGATACTATTTATAGCTAAAAGTTCTATTCTTTATAACTGACCTTTCATATTTGGAGATCTCCCTCCCTCAATTTAATCTCATGCTTATATATGAGATATCCATTATTTTATTTCGCACAGTGTGCCTGTACTTTAGCATGAAATTTTATACGGTAACTTGTAAGTATCTAGTATATCCACGTATATATATAACTAAGCTCAGTGTGTATGTTATATGGCTCTATTGTGTAAGCCAAATTGTGTAACCCCACATACGGCCTCCACGGACTCATGTTCCACGGATACATCATCATGTTCGACGGATATGTACATGCCTCATGTTCGACGGCATCCCGGAATGACTCACTCACAAACGGCCTAACTCACTTGATTGTGCCAACCCATATTGTCATGGAACCTAAAATTTAAAGCTCCTCCATTGGCGAACATCACATCTGTTCTTGGCCAGCGGCAGCTGACACAAAGTATCCAGTGTCTCATCTAGAGGCAAAGACACAAAGTATCCAGTGTCTCATCTATGCGGCAGCTTACTGTGTGCTTGTGGGTATTGAGCGTTAGTGGTACTCATCCATCCAGTATCGAGCGTTAGTGGTACTCAATCATGGGGGCAAGCGTTAGCGATCATTCCCAAACAAGGAGTAACATCATCGAGTAACCTCATAGGTGTAGCCAATCTCTAAGATGTTGATATAAAGTTTAGCATCTTGAGACTTGTCACAGGATCTTGGGGTCTGAGAGGTCCCCGAGAAGTGCTGCTATCTGTAGCGGGCGGACATAAAGAAAGGTTCAAAGCGTAAGGCCTATTTAACTGGGGTGAGTGGATAAAGAAAGCTTCCAGGGCGGGTAAACAGAAAGTGTGTCAAGTGTATCTGTTGTTGTCAACGCTCGCTATTGCCATCGTTAATTGCTCATCGCTATTGCCAACGCCTATCCTCATCACAACATCGAAGTAGACACGCATCGTGGAAACCTAATCGAAGCTCACTCGTCATCACTAGCCCCCCGGCGACCCATGGAATGAGATTTAGTTTTTTTCCATATGCACTCGATACGGGTCGGGTAGTAGCCTGAACCACCAAATAAAAGAGATGAGGGAGACCCAGTTGCCACCAGAAGTTATATTTATTGAGTTCCCCCATGCACCATACGAAGAGAGGGAGTTAAAGTTGTTTACTTATGTGATATCGATATGTTACCCAAGTTTGCGCCATACTCAAGATAAGTCCCCCTTCACACAATACGCGGGAGATAAGTCCCCTATCACACCAGATGAGAGAGAAGTTACCCATGTTACCACCAGACGATAAATAGTCTTGAACGGGTAACCCGACCCCCAACACTTTACCTGGGGAAATCCCAGGAAGGAGGCGAACACTAAATAGCCTTTACGAAGAAAGATAGAACTCGGGAGCTGGTAGAACTAAAGCAAGGCTTGAAAAATCCATGGGGATAGTTACTAACCCAAAGAGGATGATGCATCAATCACACCCATTTCCCCCAGCACACGATACCAGATGGGAACCCAAGAAGTTGCCATCATACGGGGCACATCAACCCAACATGATAAAGCCAAGACCTAGGGGCAGTCACCGAAAGAAAGAAGCCCCAGTTCCTAGCTGCGAGCTGTTCACCGAAAGCCCCTGTTAAACAATACCCTCAGTTCACAACTGCCCACGGTGAATCAGTTCTCATCACACCCAGTTTAACCTGATGTTGCAGTTAAACTAAAGTACTAATTTCACCCGCCATCCCAACACACAAACATTCTCCCATCGTTCACAATTTAACTGCCTGGCCGGTATTGAACAGATGCGGGAGAACCAAATTGAGAATCTCCATCTTTTTTTTGGGGTGGGGTTAAGGGAAGGTAAGAACGATTGATTGATTGATCGATTCATTGATCGATATGAAACATGAGCAACCCCTGTAGTTAAACCCAAAGAAAGGGTGCTCCCTCGTAGTAACTTTATTTATTGTTTTTAAGTAGTGATTTAATTCTCCTCTGCCAATTCTATTCCTGCCTTCGGTTACTTTCTATATTTTGTCTTGTCTCTACTTTGCTAAGTAGCCTTAAAGTCTCTTTATTGTGCATCGATCCAAGAGAGGAGAGTAAAGATGCTCCTTCGAAAGTCTCTCGGCTCGGGATCACACGACTGACCTTTTCCTTCGATTTAACTTATTCCTTCGCTTTAACTTCGAGTTTTTATCCGCGTTATCCCTTACCTGTGACTTTTAATTTTCTAAATATTATATTGATATAGGGTGACTAACGTAACTGCTTTGCTTAACAGGTTCCCAGCTCCTCAGTTCATAAATAAGCTCCCCTCACTAATCCCCGAACAGTGCGTGAAGGAGAAACAAGGATAAGAGTAATCCCACTAGTAGAGAGATCAATACCCACACCATAGCTTCCCCAGATGGATATGTAAAATGACCCAGCACCAAACATTGAACACTCACCACTGAGAACAAGAACACTGGTTGAATCGAAGTCGATCAATCCATATCCATATAATATAGAGGGGAGGGGAGGAGGAACCGCAGCACTACATTGCCCATCAGAGTAAGAGGGTTAATCTAGATCACCATGGTGGGCCCTTGTGAGTTTAGTAGTAGGGATACGTACGAAAATACCTTTTAGCCGCTGTAGCAGCCGGGGAGGGATACTTTGATATCCAGATCCTTTGAGAGTGCTTTCTTCCTAGTTAGGATTGTATTTTGTGACAGCGCCTTTGCTTCGCAGTGATAAAGTAAGTAAAAACGTATTAGCTTATAAGGAGTGGGGCTGCGGGTGATAAGTCGAGTGGGAGGTGTTTCTCGATGGATGATTCCAGTAATTTGAGGGACGTTAAGTGACTTGCCCCTATATTTTGGGGCCCCAAATAAAATGGAGGTGGCCTAACCTGGTTAAGTTAAGCAAAGGGGTCTGAACTCCATGGAGTTATGTACTTATTCTTCATGCTATCCCCCTATTAGTTTAGTTACCAAAAGGATATGAGTCAATTAAAGAAACACTTCGTGCAAGGCGGTAGCATTTGGGACCTTTGTAAGCACTTTCCTGGGCCATTTATATATTATATATTGTGCCCCCCAAAGCCAAAGAAAGAATAAGAATGCCCTCCCAGATGATATGACAGATGCCAGATACGAGTCGTCGTCTAATATGGTCTTTCTTATCTTTCTTTGTATATTATATTATGGAAAGATTGGGAGAACCTAGATAGAGTTTATATTCTTCCAACTAGGGCTAAGCCACACTCGGGTTCACCACAACATACCAAAGTATAGAGTTATCACATGCACATGAAGAGAAATAATACCCCAAATTAGTGAATATCACTTCATACAGCACACTACATGTATATAAAACCCTAATTAAGATAAACATAAACACTTACATGATAATCACCATTGGCATGTTGCATATTCAAGTTGAAAGAGCAAAACCCTAGAAAATCATCTCCACAAAAAAGGCGCCTCCATAAAGCCAAGTGCACAAGAGAGAATGTAGTACAAAAGTCTAAGAGATAGTCATCTCCTACAAAATCCTCTATCTCAAATGAAATGAAGAGCTACACTATATATCTGAGCTTCCTCTACATAAAATAGTACAAAATATAGTAACCTAGGGCCAAAATTATGTGTATACAACACTCTTAAATGTACAATAAATAAGGGCATCCCACATAACATAAAAGGAGCAGCAAAAGAGCCCTCCACAAGGCTAAGATAAGAAGGCGCCTCCTCTAAAAGTGACATGTGTCATGTGTCAAAGTAGCCCCTCCATAAGAGTGAAGAAAGGGGGACGTCTCATCAAAAGAGCTTGTATAAAGCTGTGGAAAGGGTCGGTAGTGGATCTAGCTGATTGGATATCACGTACAAGGCATCTGTGTGTGATGGAGACTGTGCCACATCGTCAAGAAGCTGTAGAAACTCAGTAGGCTAGCTGTCCAACTATCTGGCCCAGGGGGTCTCTGACTTCCCAGGCCTCCAAAAGCCCCACAAGAATCAGAAAAAACCGAAACAAAAGTAAAATCCTGATTGTTTGGCCATGCTGAATCCGTCAAAGGGTTCAGAATGCAAAATGCTCTACCAGAAATTCCCAACGACCTGCTTAGTCTTCTGATGACGTCATCACTGCTGTAGGAAGGGTCGAGCCAGGACTGCCAAACAAGGAGGGCGTTCTGGCATCCGTCAGGTGCTCTATCTGGTGACTGGAACTGCTCACTGGACTGCAAGTCTGCTCTGAGAAATACCTGCCTAATCACTGCCAAACGTGTCCATACATGCCGGGACCCCTGTGTACCCATCTGTGTCTCTGCATCAGATCACTGCTCTATGTGTTGTAACTGGGACAACCTGCCTCGGGCACTCTGAAACATCTGAGAACAATTAAGTGAGGTGCTCATGTGTACATCATAAATATGTAAATGAAGAATAGCATAGTTTAAAGCGGCATGCATGCATTGCAATATGCTGGGCCATAAGGCGATCCCACTGTCCACCAATTAGCTTTTATGAGGACATGGTATGCAGGCTTCACCAGTTACATGGTGCATCCACTCAGCCTCCTTAGTGGCACACAGAGTGGGTTGAAAGGGAAAAAATACCACAGGTTCAGGATTTGGCGAGGAGCGCTGCTTGTTTATCATAACACACTAATGAACAATGGATGGTAGGACTTCTATCAACAGATGGAGGGAAGGACATATACTACCAATGATTGAGATAGGATATCTATGAACGGTATGATTTATATATCTTAACACCATATAGTTCATAGCTCATAGCTCATAGTTATTACACCATATCAATCTCCAACCTGCTTTGTTCCTTCGACAAGTTTCATCATATCGCTCTTCGATCAGCTGTGATATCGATACCTAGCTCTCGCAAGATAAGAGAAGGTGCTGCCTTCCTGCATACCTGCCTGGATACAGCTATTGAATATGAGATAAGGTGTTGCATAAGATTTCAAATATCATTGCAGGGTTGGGTCTATATCAACTAAGGCAGGGATGGGTGTCCTCTATTCGATGTGTAAAGCATATTCCTAACTCTGGCTGCTCTGCCTGGACTCAAGAATATCTTTTTATCTAGTATATGGGGTTATGTCTAAAACGAGATGTAGGTTCTAGGTCCGGCCAAACCCCTTCCCTGTCTTTCACTTATGGAGTAATGTAATGAGTAGTTGCAACTACAAAAGGTCTGATGTAAAAAAATAAAAAGGAAAAGAAGGTATGTTGCACGAAAGACTATGTAAATATTCGAAAAGAGGGTATGCGTGAATTCGCTAATAGTTCCGGGATTCTACCCGACGTTCTGATCGCACCCAAAGGTATTGAGCCTGAAATTGAACCCAGAAATGTCTGAGGTATGCCCGCCAACGGTCTGACCGCTCATAAAGGCGTATGAGCCTGAACTTGAACCCAGAAATGTCTGAGGAATTCCCACCACCGTTCTAAGCAGACCAAAAGGTACTGAGTCTGAACTCGAACCCATAAATGTATGAGGTATGCCCCACTGGTCTAACCCCAAAAACCCACCCAATGGCATATGAGCATCACCACCGAAAGGGTTACGTATCCTGACCATCTGCTTGACCCCTCCCTCCCTATGGCATATGAGCTACAACTAACAATGGGTATGAAATATACAAATAGGATGGTATGACATATATAAGACCAGATATCACTACCTCTAATCATATCAGATATCAAGAATTGTATCTGTACCATATATCCCAAAATTTCGGACTGGAGTGGGGGGTACATTGATGATAACAATACAGATATCGAAAATAATTTTGTTCCGCTCTTGGGTGCTGCATACATATATTGATTATCATTGCAGGGATGGGGCGATAAGAATTATTATTGCGAGCCTCAAACAATCAAGACAATGAACTGAAAATATTCAGAGAACTCAAATTAACCATTGATTGACGACCATTTTTAGTTCTATTATATATAACAACACAGTGTCATATGCCCTATTGTATCTACTATAAGAAAATGATGTCAAAATACGCACCAATAATTTGAGTTTAGAAATAATTTGGTAACTTCAACTTGGACAAAAGTGACTTTTAATACATTTGACAAATAACATAGTGAGTTTGATCTAATGGTACAAATTGACAATACCAACACCTACAATAGAAACTAATACTTTATGCATGACAAGGGATTTCTTATAGTAGTAAGAGTAGCAATTTCCTATCAATGGATAGACTTTCAAATTTCAAGGAGTTATTCCACCACAAAACACAACAAAGACACTTCTCGTGTTTTTTTAAATTCGTAAATTTGTTACTCAGATGTGCCAGATCTACACATTTTGTACTCTCAACAGGGGAACTTGTGACAGTTAAGACCTCAAACTAACATTCACAAAAGGAAATAGAGATGTGTACCTAAACTATGGCCTTTACATGCCAAACATCATGCTTGAGAACTATGGCCTTTGTCTTATAGCCTCCATGCTAGCATTGTGTTATGTTGATCGTTGCACAAAAACTATTTCTCCAATAGCCCTGATCAGTCTTCCCATTACACCACGTGAGTCCTCCTTGGTTGGCAACATAAACAAGAACCAACTGTTGCAAGCTATGGTTTTGTGGTCTATCAATTTCTGAGCTTGAGTTACGAACATCTGCTCATTGAAACAGAATTAGCGAAGGTCGAATCAGAGGTGGATTCATTAGAATTTGCTGAAACGGAGGGATTCATAAAACTGAAACAGTGATCATCGCAGGAAATTCCCACGGATTCCGATTCTAATTCGTCCTTCACAATGACACGAATGCAAGAGGGTACAAACGCTCCAAAAAGTTTGACCACTTTGACCTTACAGCTTTCTACGTTTTCCATCAGCTTGTTAGCCAATGTTGCAGCAACATTAACCGATGCCATGAAAATTGGATCTTTATTAGTTACCTCAACTACTGGGACTTCTTGTATAGTGACAACATCAGGTTGCGAAGCAATTTGAGTCTTTTTTCTGTCCTCTTAGAAACTACCCAAATCTTTGAAATCGCGATTTGAGTACTCAAAATTGCTATTCCAACATTTTTTCCTCTGTCGGCGACTCTAGAGTGAGTTTTGGTTAGCAGATACACTACTCATTCCAGATTTATATTTTGTTCAATGATAGTTGTAACTAAATGTTTGGCAAACTACTTTTGCCTTTGTTTTTCTTGATTTGAATAATATACCTGGAGGATCAAATAGGACACCTTATTCTTTCTTTCTATAATAATTATAATAAAACTATAAGTACACCAATCAATGACTGCCTTTATAGCTCAGTGGTAGAGCGTCATGTAAACTGAAGGTCCATAGTTCGATCCTGCGTGGAGGCAATTTTTTCCTAAATTTAAAACAGGAAAAATATATCAACATACTTCATGAAGTTACAATAATTATTATAAAGCTGCAAGAACCAACTGTTGCAAGCTATGGTTTTGTGGTATAAGAATTTTTCACAAGGGACAAAAATCCCTCTTCAATTGTTAATAAGCATTTCATATCACCTTAGCAGACATTCCCCACTGCTCCAATGCAAAGTCTGTGAAAACATAGTGGCTCCTCAGTTGGTAATTCTGCAACGGCTTTTATCCATGAGATATTGCAGTACTTCATACTTCCAATCAGCAGAAACTCCTAACAAACGTTTTCATCCAATGATAATAGCATATAACAACAACATTAGGAGTTACCCACTGCAATGGTTGATGTATGAGCTTGGATCCTAACAAAAAAATAGTTATCAATTAAATAACTGGCAAAACCAAGAGCTGCTATGTTTGTGATGATTGCATGATATTAAATAATTTCTCTAATGTAAGCCAAGAAAGAGGAAAATAAGGGACCTCGATAATTAAATGTCCAGGGGTTATTGAATGCTAATTAAGCCATCTTGCTAGATATACTGGTCTTGTTAAGGATGAGAAAGTAAGGGAATTTGGGAACCTCCATAAGACACACTCCCAAAGTGATTGCATACAGTCAACCATTGCATTCGGGATTGCCACGTACCGTCAATCTTAACTATTAAGCCAGAGATAGAAACAAAATGAACTGAATTATACAAATAAAATAGTCACGGACTCCAAACTAAGGCCATGTCCAAGTTAAAGTGTAAGGGGGTATATCTCATATGAAATTGGAGTACATTTGATTTGTTTGTTAGCATGACTCCAAAGAAACTGATATAATGACAAATAAATGATCAGGAACAAACCTGCTTGTAATCCAACAGATCCATTTTTTGTATATGAGAATGATTGTAGGTTAATATTGAATTATGAATTAAAATCCTTTAAAGTACAGGCTCATTGTTTTCGACTATGTAACGATAAGACAACATGAGCATGTGGCAAACCACTAGAAATGAGGGCAAAAGGTACTTTTAAGTTTTAACTTCAACTGCAATCAGTAGATCTCGAACAAAAAAATATTTCTATAAGGTAACATAATTGTTCCAAGTGTATAAACACAAAGACAAGGTTAAAAATCCCCACCCCTCCCCGAATGGGTGCAAATGAGTCCATTGCAAGTCCTACGTGATTTTGACAATAGAGATAAGCCCATCATAGCTTGACAACTTAGCCAAAGGGATTCAATAAGAAATATTCCCCCCCAAAAAAGTGTTCCAAGAACCCAAGGGTTTACTGCCATAGAGAGGGGTTGAACATCAAATGCACATGCTGCCCAGTGCACCTACCCCCACCATAGGATTGTGTAGGAAGTCCATTCTTGAAAGCAATGAAGTCAAGAAGTAAATTCGTGGTTTAGTTGAGGAATGAGTCATTAGGCCAAGGAATCTCCTTGCAGTTCACCATTCAAAAGAAGAATGGTTCATGGAGAATGCAAATAGAGTATAGAGCATTAAATAATATTATCGTCAAGAACTGACACCATGGATGATGTTACCTCTCAAAATGTATGAACTTTTTGTTAATGTTATTGTAACTGCAGAAGATATTCACTTGTATTTTATATTGTAATTATTATTGTATTTTATTTGTACCTCCGACGGAGATTTTTATTCCTCCGGTCGGGGATGTAATTATTGCATTTGGTCATGTAAAGTCATTGAGGTAAATCCTCCCTTGAAATTCGGGGAATAGATCCCCCCAGAGTCAAATGTAATGGGGTTTTTAAGTCCCCTAGAGGAGTCGGCCCAGTCAGGTTTAGTTGAGGCCGACATGTCAAGTAGAAAAGGTAAAGTGGAAGTGAACGTATAAATAGAGAGCTGGGCTCTCTCATTTATTCGTTCACTCACTCACTCAAGTTTGCATTAGTGAGAGAGAGGACAAGTTCGCACAAGTGGAGAAGAGAGAAGTTGCTGAAGACCATCTCTATTTTTGGGTTTTACTTTTGTGACATTGTATTGGTGATCATTCTATCTTTGAGGAAGTTGCGGGGTTTTCTCCTTTATGGTTTCCCCGAGGAAAATCTTTGTGTCTCTTGTGTTTATGTTGTGCTTGTTATTCTCTCAGTAAGATCCTAGATAAGTATTGATTAAAAGTTAAAAATCTAACACTTTTGGGGGCATCATTTCCAGCAGTTGAAGATATTGCTACCTACAGGAGGTCTGGCAGCAAGTTATGCTAGACCTTTTGTATCTAGCCCAAGCAAAAGAGTATGGATTTTTATTTCCCAAGGGACTTTCTATCTGTCCTTGAGAGAAACAAAATAGACAACAGCTTCTGGAGTCTGTAGGACACTTTTTGAGGAAGATGGATACTATCCTGACAACATGTACTATTTTGTTTAGATCTGAAATGACAAATGTTTCATGGAGGAAGTGTCTTCAGAAAGAGTTCTTGTAACATAAGGGTGCATTCAGGGGTCATAGTGATGCTTGAAATCCATAAGATAATTCTTTTACATACTTATTTAATGCATATTGCAAATTCCTAATCTAATATCAATTGTAGTATTATTATGTTCAGCGTACATAAGTTATGCTGGGTAATTCCCTTGTCCTCCTCCATAGCAAGGAAAACATTTATTTTTAAGGTTTTTTTGCTGCTTGTCGTATTTATCCCCTGCATTCTAATAAGAGTCTTTTCGCAGAAAATAAATTGCATTCCATTAATGAAAAACAAAACACATTGTGGAGAACCCGAAAGTTTACATGTGCATAAGCACAAAAGATCAATGCTCCAAGGAAAGTATGAAGACATCCCTCCCAAATGATCGTTGGCCACTCGAATGTTCGCCTGATAATAATAGCTTCTTCCTGCTGCTGCTGCTGCGGGATAAAATTTGATGAGTGGAGCTGGGTCGGAATACAGCTCTGTAAATACAGGGTATGAGCCCTTCCATTGATGTCAGTTTGACAGATCTCTATCACTGATTATTGTCGATGATGATTGATCAGTGAAACAATGAACAACAGAGGAAAAAGGGAATGATCAACTAGATTTCTCTGCAATAGCAATATTGGTATCAATGAACATGGGATGAGAAGGGGTATAATACAAATTGGTATAAAAAGGATGCATATCAATGATGGTAGACAACTGGCAAGGAGCAAGTGAGTCAGAGCCTACTGGCTACGCATTGTTTTTTAAATTATACCGTCTGTCTTGTCCACACCACAATCTGGTCAACCTACAACAATCTCACACACTACTCGTTATCTTTCGGTTTCTATCACATGTTTCTTGCAACTTACTAAATGCTCATAAATGAATATCACGTTATCTAACCATGATTAAATACAATTCTGTAAATAATAAAACTCTGGACAGTTATCCCTTTCAAAAAGAATGCGACGGCTGTGACACAACCACCGTGACGGCTGCGGCACAACCAGCGTCTTTATTGTAAATTTTCAATGCGAGGAAACACAAAGGTAGGTTGAGTGTGATGTGTATTTTTCTCAACCTCGAGCCTTTTGCAATGATCATCTTATATTTCTCATTCCAAAACTAAAAATCCGAACGCCGAAACGGTGCAAACTATGCCACATCAAATCAATGCAAACTATGCCAAAACAATGCAAACTATTTGTTTCTATTTCATTGGGAAGCGTTAGATTCATTTACCTGTTTAGTTTTCTTTTGCATTTGGGTGTGTAGGTTGTATGGATGATCCAACCGTTTCATTTTCTTTTGCATTTGGGTGTGTAGGTTATGTAGACAATCCAGCGTCTTCAATTGCTTCAACATAGTGCCGCCGTCAATTTCCTCCCTACAATTCTGTGATTAAGCATAAGATTATAGTCAATGAAAATATTGAAGAGCAGAGCATTGAATATTTGACCTGATATGGCTTGTTTCCCAGAATAGTCTTGCCTATTGCAGACCCAAACGGAAACTGCCTTGATACCTCTGCATTTTCCAGTCGATTGCCATGCAAATCTGTCACATGAACAATGACTTTCTTTTTCCTTTTTTGTCATTCAATCCAATCCAACATCAAAAATAAAATTTGAATTCAATCCACCACCAATCAAATTTGATTCAATTGCATAATTAAAACTCTTGCAGTGGCACTGATAATGACCAATTCCATTCAGACACTTCAATCCCATCACTAAGATCAATTAATTGCCACCGATCATGACCAATCGGATTCAGGTAGGTCATTTTAAACTGAAATAAATTTAAAATTCCCAAAAACCAGATACCAGCATAAACGAATTGTTATATAAAGAATGAAAAGTACCATCGTTGTTCTTTCTTCTTGCTGCAAATGCCATTCATCATCTGTAAATGGTTGTAGGGATACGTTATCAACCAATATTTTGACATCCGTATTGTTACTCTGCAATTAGCAACGCAATGGGCTCGGTCGTTTTAATTTTAGGCGAAGACTTGGAATCAAATTTAGAGGCATTAATTTGACCGAAAGGCATAAGAAATAACCTCGAAGTATATATAAATGAGAGTGAGCGGGAGACCAGTCAAGAACGAATCCGCCCTTGAGAAAAGACCAGCAACCACTTGTAGCTTGAACAGTCCCAACACATGTGAAGTTCACATTGTCCATCGCCACAGTTGCTATTGAGGGGTTTTACTAAATACTTTAAACCCTAACCAAGATCTACTCCTATGCAAGAAATTAAACTTAACGCACAGCAGAACTTTAGAAATCAAGCTTAATGCACAGCGGAACTTACTTTCCATCTTCAAAGGTCGCGGACAGCTTCTGGTCTTGACTTGAGTTGTTGGCTCTCGAATCCTTCCAAGAACTTGCAATCCTTTTCTCTGGAGAGTATCCTGTCTTCAATGGAGCAGACAATTTTTCTGGATGATTGCAAGCCTTGGAGACTCAGCCCTTTTATAGCAGTGCCAAAACAAAAGATTCTAATCCTAGGGCTGCTGAAATTTAGCTAATACTTGGGAAACAAGTCCAAAAAGAAATCTGGAGTTTCCGATTTTATAAAAAACTTCAAATCGGGAAACTTCAGAAAAAACTGAAATAAATCAGAATAAATTCTGATTTCCTTATTTAGCTCAATTTATTACTCCTATTATTTTAATCAACCATAATCGGTCCATTAACAATTATAATTGATTAACATTATTCTATATGTATTTGTATCCAAATCCTTATTTAAATACGTATAATTCCATGACTTAATTAATCACATTGTTTGGCATGTTTTAATCATTACATAAATGTAATCTTTCGACAGTATTTGATATCATAATCATAATGCACGTATGTCCAACTTAATTATTGTAATTAGACGTCTCTAAATCCAACAATCTCCCACATGGACAAGTGCAACCTTTTGATTATATATCCTTAACTTTATTGCATGCAACTTTTCTGTCTTTCTTATCGTATTTCTTAAACAATTCTGTCCATTAATTATGTTAACAAAGGACTTAAGCAGCACTTGTCACATTTATTCGCAACTAAACCGACATAAATCACGCTGCCAACATAACTAAATGACATGAATCTGATTTGGACATATAGTTTAGAAATTACACGCAAGTGTGATTAGACGTGCCTATTTCTAATTGAGTCACCTTTACTTTACTGTATGAGGTCAAAGTTTAAATTTTAAAGAAAGAAATAATGAAACTGAAACTGAATGCAACTTGTATATATCATCAAAAATTGTTTACAATTGCATTACATAGAACATCAAAAACTTAAAACATATTCAGACTCCCACATTTTCTAACTATCCTAAATAGATATTACACCCATACGGGCAACATGTTCGTGAAACTTCTTGGGTGGTAATCCTTTAGTAAGAGGATCAGCAATCATGGAGTCTGTACCTATGTGTTCTATACATAATTCATTATTCTGCACTCTCTCTTTTACAACCAAAAACTTAATATCGATGTACTTTGACTTTGACGAACTTCGGTTGTTGGTTGCGTATAACACTGTTGAATTGTTGTCACATAATAATTTGAGTGGTTTCTGAATAGAATCCACAATTTTCAGACTTGTGACGAAGTTCTTCAGCCATACGCCATGATTAGATGCTTCATAGCATGCAACAAATTCAGCTGCCATAGTGGAGGAGGCCACCAATGACTGTTTAGCGCTCTTCCATGACACGGCACTGCCTGCCATCATAAAGATGTATCCTGATGTTGACTTCATGCTGTCGACACATCCTCCAAAATCAGAATCAGTATATCCAATGACCTCGAGCTGTTCCGATCTCCGATACGTGAGCATAAAGTCCCTTGTTCTCTTTAGATATCTCAACACTCGCTTGGCTGCCTTCCAGTTTTCCATACCTGGGTTACTCAAATATCTCCCTAGCATTCCAGTGATGAACGCAATATCTGGACGCGTGCATACTTGTGCATACATGATGCTACCCACGGCTGAGGCATAGGGAATATCTTTCATGATGTTTTTATCTAAGTCAGTTTGGGGACATTGTTTCAGACTAAACTTATCTCCTTTTGATACAGGGGTATCTCCTGGTTTGCTGTTTTCCATGCCAAATCTTGTTAGAATCTTATCGATATAGTTCCTCTGGGATAACCTTAGAATACCTTGAGATCTATCTCTAAGTATTTCAATCCCTAGAACAAATGATGCATCACCAAGATCTTTCATTTCAAAGTTCTTAAATAAAAAATTCTTAGTTTGATGCAACATGTCCTTATCGTTACTGGCAAGCAATATGTCATCTACATATAAAACCAAGAAAATAAATTTACTCCCACAGAACTTAAGGTATATGCATTCGTCTACTATGTTAGACTCAAAACCAAATGAGCTAACAATTTTGTGAAATTTTTGATACCATTGTCGAGATGCTTGTTTTAGCCCATAGATAGATTTCTTAAGTCTGCAAACCATAGACCCTGCATCACCTGATACAAAGTTCTTTGGCTGCTTCGTATAGATCGTTTCATCAATGTCACCATTGAGAAACGCCGTCTTTACATCCATCTGATGAAGTTCTAAATCATAATGTGCTACAAGCGCCAATATAATCCTTAAAGAGTCTTTCGATGAAACTGGAGAGAAAGTCTCTTTATAATCAATGCCTTCTTTCTGTGTGAAACCTTTCGCAACAAGACGTGCCTTGTATTTTTCAACATTGCCTTTAGAATCCCGCTTAGTCTTAAATATCCATTTGCAACCAACGGGTTTCTTGTCTTTAGGCAACGGAACGATATCCCAAACGTCATTGTCATACATAGATTTCATCTCTTCATTCATGGCATTAATCCACATTTGAGAGTTAGAGCTTTCCACAGCTTGTTTGATATTAACAGGATCATTTTCAAACATGCCAATGTCAAACTCATGTTCTTGAAGATATGCATAATCCTTAGATTGTGTAGATCTTTTCTCTCTAGTAGATCTCCTAATTGGCACAGGTACTAGATTTTCTTGAGGTTCATTTACAAGTTGATCTTCAACAGGAGGAGGAACATCATTATCAATTTCTGAATCTCCCACAGGCCCTAGGCCATCAACATTTGTCATGTCAATGTCAAGGTTTGGGTTGGGTTCAGGTCCATTTGTGTTCTCTATTCCATGTTGAGTTTCTAACTGAGTTATTTGTGATGATGAAGTTTGCATATTGTCAGAAGATGTATTTCTAAACGCAATCGGAATTTGAACAAAACCAGGACTTTGGTCCATAGTCTCATTTCTAAACGTAATCGGAATTTGAACAAAACCAGGACTTTGGTCCATAGTCTCATTCGCATTCGTCTCTTCTTCTTCAAAAATACTATCTTTTGTCATATCTCCCCCCACAAACTCATTATCCTCAAAAAATTTCACACTTCCTGACTCGAAAACTGTATGTTCTGTTGGATTATAGAATTTGTATCCCCTAGATCGTTCAGAATAGCCTATAAAGTAACAACTAATGGTCCTTTCGTCCAGCTTCTTTTCATTTGGCTTATAAGGCCTAGCTTCACATGGACATCCCCAAACTCTCAAATGATTCAAGCTAGGCTTGCGCCCAACCCATAACTCGTAAGGGGTCTTGTTAGCTGCTTTAGTAGGCACTCTATTAAGTATGTATGCTGCAGTCTTTAAGGCTTCTCCCCACAAATTCTCAGGTAGATTTGTACGAGCAATCATACTTCTCACCATGTCTTTAAGGGTGCGATTTCGCCGTTCAGCAACACCATTCATTGCAGGCGAACCTGGCAACGTATACTGAGGCACAATTCCGCATTCCTCTAAGTATTTTGCAAAGGGACCTTGACGTTGTTCTCCTGATCCATCATAACGACCGTAGTATTCACCACCACGATCAGAACGAATGGACTTTATACGTTTGTTAAGTTGTAACTCAACTTCCGTTTTGAACTTTATGAACACGTCTAATGCTTCCGCCTTTTCTTTTATTAAGTAAATATGACCATATCTTGAATAATCATCTATGAATGTGATAAAGTAACGGTGACCATTTCTTGTAGCTTTTGGAAAAGGACCACAGATATCCGTATGAATTAATTCTAAGACATCATTACATCTTTTTGCATCATACTTACGTTTATTAGTTTGTTTTCCCTTTATACAATTCACACAATCACTTAAGTTTGTAAAATCTAAAGGTTGGAGAATATCATTAGACACAAGACGTTCTATCCTTTTCATAGAGATATGTCCTAATTGCTTGTGCCATAATGTTGGAGATTTCTCGCAAGTTAATTTACGTTTTCTATTATCTACATGCAGTGCCTCTGAATGTGAAGTGTCTATATCTAGAAAATAAAGATTATCATAAGAAGACAGGATACCAGAAGCAAGAAGCTTAGAATTTTGACACAAACTGAATTTTCCATTACCAAATGAACATACATAACCATTTTTGTCCAAATAAGATATAGAAATTAGGTTCCTTCTGAAAGATGGAACCACTAAAGCATCAAAACTTAAATAAAATCCTATCTTACATAATAATCTAAATTTTCCTATGCTTTTCACTTCTACTTTGTTGCCATTTCCTACGTAAACGTAGCGCTCCGCCTCATTTGGCTTGTGATGGCTTAGGCAACCCTGCATCGATATACTGATGTTAGTCGTTGCACCTGAATCTATCCACCAAGTATATCTAGATACAGAACTTAAATTAACTTCAGAACAAACTAAAGCAAGAGACATATCAGCCTTCTCTTGGGGAGTTTCTTCACCCTCTTTATTGGGCTTGGGGCGATCAAATCTCAGTGCAGTGTCCAATTGCATGATCCCTAAGACTAATTTCAGCTTTTCTTCCCACTGTTTGAAATTGTTCCCCATGAGGGGCTTAATTTGACTTAGATTTGACATTATGTTTAGATCTGAAAATTGAAGAACAAAAGGAAAAAATTAGATATTATGCATCACGATTTGATCTTTAATCATAATTCTAAAATCCATCTAAAGGCCCAAATTAAATTATGTGCTCCATTGAATCTTTTAGCCAAAACACCACTAAATAATGAAAAACACCTTTGTGCGCAATCATTACCTTATTGTCTTTTCCGCCTTTGGGCCAGATTGACATATCCATTTGCTAACTACTAGGCCAGTCAAGTGGGGAAGGCAGGTCACTAACGGACCTGGTGCACCAAGCCCCAAATGCTTTTCTAGACATTGCCAGCATATGTGTGTTGCAACTTATTTGTTATACATCACCCTTATGCACCAAACAACTTAGCAGGTGCCAACCCTCCTTTGGGAAAGCTAACACCCACGTCCATTGAGCTTGTCATGAGTCATCCTTGCAATCGTCTTACACAGAGTGGTTCATTTTGCGAACATCAATGCTTGACTCATGCGAAAACAACACATGTATACGTAAAATGCCTTTAGTTAGATTCCAAAATTATACCTAAAATCATCACCCTTATTTGTTAACTTAAACAAAGCATGAACACTTTAAACTATATGTATAAATATAATCATGATATGAACATGTCTTGAAATGAGTTACAAACCCAGCCACTTTATACCTTATATATATCTATATATATAAAGTGTATGCATATAGTTCAGCTCTTTTACACATTACATAAAAAAACATAGCCATATTACAAAAAAAATACATGTGCATATAACCATTCATAAAGAGTATATAAAGCATTCTCTTTATGCACTAAATATATATATAGCTTAAACCCATGAATAAATACGGGGATGCCAAAACGTTTTTCAGCTCAAGGGAAACATATAGAGCTTCCCCAAAACGTTTTATTCAAACAAAGCTTAAAACATAGATCTGGAAAACGTTTTTACCATTCATTGAATGAAATGCAAAGCCCTAAATCTTTTTATCACTCAAAGACTAAAACGCAGAGCTGCTCCAGCACGTGTTTGGATGAACCCAAGCATGAAAATACAGAGTTAAATCGTTTTCCCATCCAATGGACACATAGAAAGCATGAAAAACGTTTTTATGCCATAGCTGGAACATACAGAGCATGAAAAACGATTTTATACCATCGTGGGAACATACAGAACATGATAAATGATTTTATGCCAAGCTAGGATGTCAAAACTTGTTTCCCCAATACAGTGAAAGTATACAGAGCTGTAAAAACGAATTGATGCCATTCCTGGAAGCATACAGAGGTAAAATCCAAAACACATAGAGATTACTCAGCATGCAAATAAAATACAGGGATTCAAAAATCGTTTTCGTCCAATGAACCCACATATAAACACCCAAAAAAACGTTTTTAAATACTCCATGTGCAAACACAGAGCATTCAAAATGCTTTCAACCAGCAATGGAAGTGTCGATCAACGTTTTTACCCTTCATTGTGAAAACGGAGAGCATTTGAAGTGCTTCTAGCAAGTAATGGAAATACCAAACACGTTTACAGTCAAACTAAGAGCAAACAGAGAATGAAAAAATTGTTTTAAAGAAGCAAAGCATCAAAACAGAGTACAGGATCCGTGGTTCTTTCATCCATTAGCTCAGAAAATGTTTTTTTTTTTTTTAAATATTCAAACATGAATACAGGGCCAACAAATCGAGTTCCAGCCAACATTCCAATCAAAAACGTTTTTGCAAATAAAAAGATGCATACAGAGTTTAAAGACTCTGTTTCCAGCCAGCATTCCAATCAAAAACGTTTTTGCAATAGATAGATGCATACATAGTTTAAAGACTCTGTTTCCAGCCAGCATCTAACAAAGTGCCGGGAAACTGTAAATTCGTTTTAATCCACCCATGAGACAATGTAAGATGCCCAAAACGTTTTTGCAAAACAATATATGCATATAGAGCTTCCAAAGATCGATTTCCAGCCACATATAAAAACGTTTTGCAAATTAAATGGATGAATAAAAACGTTTTTAAGAACTGATAAATGAATCCAGAGCTTGCAATCGTTCTTCCAAGCAACATGGATGCATAAAAAAAAAAACGTTTTTAAGAACTGATAAATGAATGCAGAGCTTGCAACCGTTCTTCCAGCCACCGAGCATACAAATAAAACGGTTTTGCCCCATCACTGGAAACACACAGATCATGAGGGCGTTTTTCCTCCCAGCATTCACAGACACAGAACCCAGATCGATTTCTGATAACTTTGACCAGATCGATCTTCTCAAAATCGTGGCTCAAACAGAGATTACAAAAGAATTAAAAAAAAAATGCTTCATAAACGTTTTCACACACAACAATTCTTACATGAGGGTGGCTCTGATACCAATTGAGGGGTTTTACTAAATACTTTAAACCCTAACCAAGATCTACTCCTATGCAAGAAATTAAACTTAACGCACAGCGAAACTTTAGAAATCAAGCTTAATGCACAGCGGAACTTACTTTCCATCTTCAAAGGTCGCAGACAGCTTATGGTCTTGACTTGAGTTGTTGGCTCTCGAATCCTTCCAAGAACTTGCAATCCTTTTCTCTGGAGAGTATCCTGTCTTCAATGGAGCAGACAATTTTTCTGGATGATTGCAAGCCTTGGAGACTCAGCCCTTTTATAGCAGTGCCAAAGAAAAAGATTCTAATCCTAGGGCTGCTGAAATTTAGCTAATACTTGGGAAACAAGTCCAAAAAGAAATCTGGAGTTTCCGATTTTATAAAAAACTTCAAATCGGGAAACTTCAGAAAAAACTGAAATAAATCAGAATAAATTCTGATTTCCTTATTTAGCTCAATTTATTACTGCTATTATTTTAATCAACCATAATCGGCCCATTAACAATTATAATTGATTAACATTATTCTATATGTATTTGTATCCAAATCCTTATTTAAATACGTATAATGCCATGACTTAATTAATCACATTGTTTGGCATGTTTTAATCATTACATAAATGTAATCTTTCGACAGTATTTGATATCATAATCATAATGCACGTATGTCCAACTTAATTATTGTAATTAGACGTCTCTAAATCCAACAGCTGTAACTAAAGCAGAGCTCCCGGATCTGATCTGCACCCACGCTGCATGCATTCAACCAGACAATAATCAAACTCAATACTCTAGAGGTATCTGAATAATATCTATCTTGCACAGCAGTTGGATAAAATTCCAAGAAACAACAAAATGTGAGCCCTATGACTATCTGTGTTGGATAAAATTCAAATTGAACTTAACAGAAATGTTGTGAATTTCTTGATCCCTTACTAACGAGCTATTGATCTGTTTGATTCAGGCCGTTCCTCAAGGGAAATCGGCGGAGGACAAGTGGCAAGTCGCCTCATCCGCTTATGGATTAACACTGTATGACCCTCTGCAAGGCACCTGGGATAGGCTCCCTTCAATTCCCCAATTCCCCGATGGAATTCCCATGTTTTGTCACTGCGTTTGGGTGAATCAAAAATTGGTTATAATCGGGGGATGGGATACATTTTCTCATAAATTTGGTCCTTTAATGTCTTCTACATGACTGTAATATAATGTGAACGCCATTGCTTTTACAGGGCCCATGGTATAATGGTTTATGCCCACAAAATCCAGCGACCCTTTCACACGATTCGACTCTTCTGATGAGAATGACGGTAATCGGTTGCCAACTCTTTCTCTCATTGACGCCGGATAGTCTCCGAAAAATAGCGGATCCATGAACCTGCAAGCATTTCGATATTAGTCTTCTTGTATGTATTATGATCTGTGATCTGCATGATGGATAACAAAGGTTTATTGTGATGCCATGTACCATCCCAACTAGAAATCTTGTGCTCTCTGTGTAGCTGCAATATCTTCAGGAGAATCGGACATTGTCTCGTACCAGATCACATCCAAAGCCATACCAATTCTTCTGCCTTGCTTTGCCTGCAGCATTCATTAGTTCCAAATTTGGAAGATGTATATTTATAGAAATCGAATGCATTTTATTATGGGACATGAGTGTTTCAACCGGTCCTTGCCCGATGTCAGTAAAATTAAATAGGGAAGAAAATAACCGGAAAGAGAAAAGTAATGTGTAGATAACCTTATAGTTTGTCCTGTATATGTCCACAGTTTTGGCATGAGAAAGGAGGACGTTATGAGCAATGATATAGGGCTCCGTAGGTGAATTCCCAGCTCGGAAAAAGATATGGAACAGAACGGAGCATCGCCTCGGAGCAAAGAGGCCTGCATCGTAGCGCTGAACGGCGAACGTGTGAGGCTCATTGAATGTCATCCAGTTCTTCACTCTGTCTCCAAACTTTGCATAGTCCTATCAACTCCCAAGTTCAACAAACATAACATATTTTATTCATTCCATTCCCTCCGGGTCGCTCAAGTAAAAGCCACGAATATAATGTGAAAACTGATTTCAATTGTAATGGTTATGAATAAAGATCTTTACATAATTTTAGAGCTTAGCCAGCCCTTATAGGAATCCTCGAGCGCTTGTGGAAGATCCCAGTGATACAGAGTCATATATGGCTCGATTCCTGTAACTTTCACTCAAGGGGTTAAACTTAACGGATCTAGTAATCATCAGAACCTTCTATCGGATCGCTTACCGTTTTCCAAGAGTGCATCTACAAACTTATTGTAATGATCAACACCTGCTTCATTAATATCTCCACTTCCATCTATTCATACCTCAAAGGATCAGTATTTTTCTAAACATAAAATCACAATGAGCAACAGATCTGAAAGAGTGTATGCGCGACCAAGAAATAGAAAATCTGTAGGCGTCCATCCCCATGTCCACCATAAGCTGGATATCCTCCTGCACAAAGAATTGATCGCATGATTACATTCCTTCTAACACTGGTTTTTTTTGGATCAGGTTGCAGGGAGCCTCACCCTGTAGCAATGGTATTGGTCGTCTGCAACGTCTGCGTTGCTGAAATCCAATATACACCCTGTAAAAGCAATATGGGTTGCGCTTGAAAAGTAAAAGCAATACCAAATTTATGAGAAAATAGTGAATCTCTATTTCTTCCATAAGCAACAAGTGATGTCGTATAACAGTAAGGAGAACGTCTGGGAAGTGGTGGCATCTCTTCCTCGAGGTATCAAACTCAATACTCTAGTTGTTGGATAAAATTCCAAGAAACAACAAAATGTGAGCCTGATTAGTGTTGGATAAAATTCAAATTGAAACTAACAAAATTGTCAGAGATGATTTTTGTCCAGATTTTATATAACAGAATTGTCAGAGATAGATTTTGATATTTTATATAACAGAATTGTCAGAGATAGATTTTGATATTTTATATAACAGAATTGTCAGAGATAGATTTGGACAGAATTGTCAGATTTTATTTTTTTTTACTTCTCAAGGGTATAAATGCTAATACATCGTTCTTTCAGTTTAGTTATTTGGCTAGGCATTCGCTTCATCAATCCTTTTTAGCTTTAATGTATCAACTAGATCTTAATAGGAAAGTAACAGTGTCAAGCATTTAGATTATGAATGAGAATAAAGGCAAGATCGGTGAGTAGGAATACCATGGGCTTGGTTTCTATTACTTTGCAACATACTGGAAGTATTATAAAATCGGATCAACTTTTAAAGTGTCCCTAAATGCATGAGCTATAAACATAGCTATAACAACAGAGTGAGTGAGATTGACGAGGCCATCAAATTTTGATTCCATGACAGTGTTGCACTATAGTGAAAAACATCCAGAATTTTGAAATTATACATTATTAATTTTGAAAATATAAAATCTCAACAACATATTAAATACTATTCCAAATTTTTTTAACCTAAATTAAAAGTATCTAATATCATTGATAATGGATGACTGTACAATTAACTAACAACCATGCATGATTAAGCGAGTTCAATGTTGTATGAAAAATGCACTTAGTTTTTAGAGTTTGAGCTTAAAAACTAAAAATTATTTTACCTTGCATACTTCTGTGTAACAAGTTTACCTGCATGGCAGAGAAAAAATGCAAAAACAATAAAAACAAATTTTGTCTTGTTAAGGAGAGGACCTAGAAAGTTTAAGAAAAACTATCAAACTCTTCTATTATAACTTGAATAAGAATTCCAGTTCTAACTGATTTTTACTGTTTGAAAGATCAAATTGAATCAGATTACTCTAAGCAAATTGAATCATGAAGTTACTCTAAGCAAAACAACGATTTGGAAAAAACAAATTAAATTAAAAATAAATAAATATATATTTATAGGGAATTTGGTTGACAAGAATTATATATATATATTCTTCACGGTTACCAGGGATGATTTTAAGGGCAAAATTTCGCCCATGGGCGAAATTTAAAGGGTTTCCAATTTTGGTGGGGCGAATTTTTTGTATGCCAATGATTTTTTTTAATATTTTCAATCACCCAATTTTTTTTTTTAAAAAAAATTTAGTAGAGAATTAGCCCATGCTTAATTAGGAGGGAAAGAGAGAAGTTTTGGATTTCGCCCATGAAATTTGAAGCCCGATACGCCGTTCGCCCCAATTTTTACGAATGGGTATTTCTTCTGAGTGATTTCGCCCTCCTTATCTGGTTTGAATCAGGCTTGGATCTCCCATTCGTCCCCAATTCATGGAATGGGGATTTTTTTGGGACCATATCCCCCTGATTTCCTACTACAGGAGTTATAGGGATGATTCGTCGCTATATACAGTGTAGAACTTAAATTCTTACCGATTTTGCATATGCTTGGTTATATTCTTATCAAATGCGGGAGACCTACCCAAACTGTGTATGTTCTTGTTCACGAAGTGGTGGAATTCGAATTTTAGCCTCAGGCAACCTGCTCTCATGGTCTATGCGTTTTCACTTAAGAAGTTGGCTCAACATTCCTCAAGGTATTGTTCTTCATTTTACAACCACATCAACCATTGCCAATATTATATGGGGATATCTCAAAATTTGGGTTAATTCATGGTTCTGTGATAATGTGATAATTTGCCGACAACAAATAAAGCCTCTGATTTTGTAGGCACTCGATATAAAATAAGACCTGTTAGATTTTCCCCTAAGCTCCTCCATCCACTCATTGTTTCTCTTTTGTGAAAAAACATAAGAGAATTTTTAATTCTTTTTTGACAGAAAAATAAAATATTTGTAATTTTTGAGAAAAACTCGGTATTGCTTCTTTTTAATTCGCTCCTGCATTATTCATGTGCATAACTACTAACCTCACTGTGGAAGAGCTAAGATTCCTCCCATTGTCAATAATCTTCAAATCATGTGGGAGTGTACTCTTCGACAACAACATATATTTTTTAGTTTTGTGATTGGCATTCCAATGCTTCTTCCAAGAATCTCACTATACTAAATCTGAAGTTGACTGACTCATAAGAATCCAACAACAGTGAATGGAGGGGCGATGGGTTATGTCTGGATATAATTTCTCTTGGCACTACATCTATTTCCCATAATATAAAACAATCAATTTTTGTATTTGCAAAGGTTTTAAATTGCTTTAGACACCATGGATACACAGCAAGAAAGGGCTAAGAAAATGGAGGCCGAGCACTTAACTAAAAAGCCACAAGTTGTTCAATTGCTAACTGATCACTGGTCCAATTGCATATATATTCACTTCCATTTATTTGGAGAATATTTGTTCCTTTTCCAAGTATCTGAGAGCAACTGCCACGCACTGAAAACTGTCCATTGTTCTAATGATGGAAGTCTATAGGCTTAAGCATTATTTCATATTACCTTTAGCAGGGAGTCCCCAAGCATTGGCCATTTAAAGTCCAAATCTGTTCTAATGTTTACTCAATATTCTTACTATCAAAGATGCCTGAAATCTGAAGGTGCAAACATCAAATATCCCTATTCACAAGAAAGGAATCCCGTTGAATGTTCATAAGGGATTTTTCTACCATGTAATGTAGTATGGGAATTGATGCTGCAATGGTTTGGTATCTGTGAAAATTTTAGACAAAGTTGGTCTTGGCTATTCTTTTCAAAAACAAGAAGGCAATGGATCATATAACCATAGATGTATGTCTGTGAGTAGACATCTCAATGGAGATGAAAGTTCTTGGGAAGGTTGATAAATGGGAGCACAGATATTAGAGAGTCATTGCTATGGGCTTTGACTACAAATTTCCACGTTCATGGGTACATCATCTAGTAGGAGGAGGTTGATATTTTTTATGTCACAAACTATTTGACGATGAGTATTGGAGTAAAGGAAGTGAGGGAATACAAAATATATATGCACTTTTTATAAGCATTCCCAAAGACATTACTAATTATGTGCTATAAAAAGTATTATTCTTGGGCATATTTTCGATGTCTACTGCTGTCTAGATGCAAAGATGATCCATGAGAAAAGTAGATAGATACTTGATGACCATTGGCCGATGGCAAGAAGATTACATCTATCAATCAGTTGTAGCTGTTAGCACATAATTTTATCTTGCAACTAATAAACTCCTCTTCCTCATTATTAAAAGAGTATCTACATGCTTGCATAAATTCGGCAAGTGGTATTTGGATGAGGCTATAAATGTTGGTTAATAATGGATTGAGGTGCACTATCATATCAAATGATAGCACAATTTTTTCAAAAGTTGTAGCAGTTGGCAGACTATTACCATACCTAGAATGGATGGAGGATAAATAGAAATAAACTCTCTTATTCTATAAGAAAGGTGGGACCCCAATTACCTGAGGTGTTGAGCTACCCCAATTCACCTCATTTTCTATTTTAATTTAGGAAAACAATTACACAAAAATATGGAGAGATTTGTCATAGGAGAGGATTAAAAAGGCATTGAGAGGTATTGGCAGGGTTGTCGGTAATTTTTGCAATAGAAAGTTCATAGCTTCTTGTAGCCCTATGGGGCCATTCAGTTTACAAAATACCATGATGCACATGTGAAGGATTCGTTACTCTGTTTGCATCACTTGTCATTCTTTGTTTTGGAATCTTATTATGTTTTTCCATAGATCCTTTCTCTCTGCATATTTCTGCATCCTTTTTCTCTTATTTACATCACCAGAAGAAGATTGTTGTACACCCTACTTATTTTAAGTGCAGGTCTTGCATGAGCTATTGAGCATTGATATCCAGTTTTAAATATTTATGATCATTTTGAATCTGTGATAAATGCTTCCACATTTCTTTGAGTCTGTCTTGAGTTCTGAACAAAGATATAAACAATTTATGGCATTTATTATTGAAATGTTCTATAATATGAACTCTTTTTTCAAATCATGAATGTATTTGAAACATGCCATAAGGTTCCAGAAATAAAATAAGACTACTAGATTCATTCACCAATGCTCATGTTTTTTATCCTATCAATGAACGTTAAGGTCCATTGCCCCCATTAACATTACTAATATTTGTGACACTAGATGCATCTATTGTCCTTGAATATTCTTCTGCTCGGAATGCAACTTGAAGGACAAAATTGCTATAGCAGTGTTGATGAAAAAGTCTTTTCTGCTTAAGAGTTTGAAAGGCATGTATCCCAATATAATAATTATGAGGATGTACAAGAATGTACAGTACTACCTCCTATTCCAAAATTTCAAAATCAGGTTTCTGATAAACAAGTTGCTGCCCAAAATTATCAAGAAGAGGCCCCTATCCCAAAAAATAACCAAGAGATTCCACCATCTTTTGAGGCATTGAGAAATCTAGTATGCACTAATGATTTTGATAATGATGGCTTGCATTTTTCTTCCTCGCTTGAACAAAATGATACAGGTATGTGAGAAATGTATGGAAAAATATGCACATGAAGGTTTCCAAGAAAATGAAGGGCTTATTCTTACCTGAAAGATCATACAGCAGAAATTTGACAAGAGTGTTTTTGAACTATAGGGTAATCAACTCACTAGTACTGCCTTAGTATTATTATTTTTCTCCATAATTACATTTCAAAGGAAAATTTGTGTGAAGAATACGAATTTAAAAATTATGGACATCAAGGCTTGGGAAATGTTGACTGTATTAAGAAGTTTGATAAACCCCATTTCCAAAGTATGCAAAGTAATGAAACTTTCCTTAGAACACGGGTGGACCAAAAGTTGGTAAAAATGAAAAATCATGAAGATTTAGCACATGATTCCAAGTATCATATAGAAAGCAAAGAAGCCCTTAGCAGAGAACAATTAGAGTAGCCATCAAAAGAGGTGAGAGACATTGATTATCAGTTCATCATTCAGAATGGAAAAGCTTTTATTTTAAATAATATGCCGCAAATATAATGGCTTGCTAGCAGTTTGTTAAAGATGAGAATCCAATAATGAATAGGAAAGAAGATGAGGTAGACTCCAAGTTTTGTTACCAAGTGGAGAATAGTGACATGGACATGCAGGACAAAGCAATAGGAAAAGAAATGGATGATAAAATGCTAGTTGAAAATGAGCCTAATATTCATGAACAAAACTCATTTTCATAAAAAAATATTTCAAAAATCATGAACTACTAGTGTATTGAAATGAATGTTTTATTTATAAATGATGAAGCTAGAAATTACTCAAGTTCTATGTTTGAGATTAAGATGCATAAGATTTTGTCTTTTCCTTATAACTACAAGTCTAAAAAAAGACTAGAAGAGTGAAAATTATTCCTCTAAAGAATTAAAACATAGAAGATTAAGATAGATACAATATCTGAAACCAGTATAATGCTTATGTCCTTTAGAGAGCCTAGTGAAAATATGTATTAGAAAATATAGAAGGTATTGAGAAATTAGTTCATAATTTAAGATTATAGCATATATATATTTCAAACACTAGAAATATTGATCTTGATGGAGATGCATCAATACACATGAATTATCATCAACCGTTTGACAAGGATGTTATTGTCCAAAAGCAACATGAAGACATTACTATCCAACATGATTATGAGGAAGGTGTGGCTCAATAATTGGTTCAAGAGAGTCATAGGTGTGATGGTTTTATATATATTGACAAAGAGAAGGAGTTGAACATTTCAAAATACTCAGACACTAGATTTTCCGACAGTAAATACATATATGATGAGTATCAAAATAGATATGCATTGCCCTATCCAGAGCCTGAAATTTCTTTTCTTCCATCATAACATGTTTGGGTTTCATATCGAATTAAGAGAGAATAAGGAGAAAAGAAGTGGGGGTCACAAAATCTGCTCATATGCAATGTTTCAACAGTATAGAACAAAGAATAGTCAATGACCAATTAACATTCTTGAAGATATTGAAGATAGCTTGTTGTCTCTTCCTTTTTCTCTTTTGAAATCACAAGAAGTTAGTGGAATCAATATTGGGGAAGGAAAGTATGCCACTATACAAATATTACCAAGCCATCATGAAAAATGCAAAAAAATTGTCTGTCCTGGATTTTCAAACTTCTTTTTCTCATGTTCTTGATGATCCTATTGCTATTTGGTTGGAGTTAATATTGGTTAAGATGTCAAGTGGTTTTAGCCTTGTAGGAACAGTGTTCCAAAACTATAAGCATGAGTTTCATTTTTATTCTGGATCATAGTAATTCATATTGTTGTTTCCCTTGTTAACCAAATGAATGAATAAGGCTTATTCTTTCAGTCAACTACTTTCTTGGTTCCATTGGACATTCTATTTTACATCACCAGATTGCGTTCACTTAATAGAGTAAGAAATTCAGAGTTTTGTACATAAATAAGCTCTCCATTGAGCATTAGCATAGTTGTTTTTCAAGTTAGAAGGTTTTCCAGCAGAAATTTCCATGTAGAAATGAGTAGTGGAGGATCAACTATTAAAACAATTAAGCCATGCCAAAAGGAGAGAAGGAACATGTTTGCGGTTCTTTATGCCTTATAGGGAAGCATCATCCCCTAGTGGAGCCAGATGTTCTAACTCCAAAAAGTTCTCTTGTAAAATTGAGTCTTGGGCCTTTGGTGACCTCTTTGTGCTAACTTCATCCGACATATCACAAATTTTTGCGTTGGAGGTCCATGGTTCAAATTTTTGGAAAGTATCTTCGATCTTCTTTTTAGGAAGCATGGGTTATAAATGGATTTTGATTCCCATAGCCCAATACCACCAACATGCTAGACCACTTTGGAGGGCTTTCTATAGTTTTCCAAAACTATTGTTAATGGCTCCCAATATGTTCAGTAAATGCCATGTGGTGACAAAAATATTGAATGAATTCATCTTGGTTGGCACTATCAATGTATAAGAGAAAAATAAAATAGATACATCGTGATGAAACATAGACTCCTACATGTTATATTTTCCAAACCATGGTCAGCAGACTTTGCACTAAAAGAATTCCTAAACTACTAGATTGTTGAAACCTGAAAGCCACTCTGAATTGTTGATCTAATAATGCTAAAGTCTATAAAAACATACTGCAGAAAACTTATAATGGAAACCCATAGGTCTGTTCTAAATCACATCACTGCTATTAAGCAGGAAAAACACAAAATTAGAGTGTACTTGCTAAATCACTGTTAAAAGTAAAACAAAAAACTCAATAGATGGACTTTGAAAACTTGTCACCGCTTGCTCATTAATTCTGAAATGAAATCTGATACAGGAAATCAACGACAAACTGATTCATTGTTCACATTTCATAAACTGAATGAATAAGCCTATGCCCCCCCGCCTTCTCTTTTATAGACTAAGAAGAAGAGTAGGAACAATGAATCTGGATACATGCACAATAGCACCTCAACTGAAAATGATTTGAGGCAGGCAAGCATGTTCCCTACCTACTACACGCATGCACCTAACTGAACTTAGACTTACGGTAAAAAATAGAAAACTACCTAATAAAACTGGAGCTAACAGATGCAAGTACATGTGCCCTCTTTTACTTAACTGAGGAACGACATTTAAACTGTGTAACACATGCAAACTGCTGATAATAGATTTCTAAAGATAAAAATGCAATCCATTCTTATAAGACTGATTACTCCCTCATAATTAATGAACTAAGCTGCTCAAGAAGAAGCACAACCTCACTGTCCTATGGAAGTACCAATATCTTTTCACTGGTGTGCCCAGACCTGCAGAAGATGATCCGAGGTACAATTTAATACTATTAAGATCAGATAGAGATGATGTTCACCAATATGGTCCCAAAGTTTAATATTCTTCCTATATGTGATCAGACACAAAGTCTAATCATAGAACTTTGTTAAGTGTCTCATTGTATCCTTTCAACAGAGTTAAAATATTTAAAGTAGCAAAAAACTAAAGAATACATGACTGAACTCTAAGGAAATAAAGTGATGATCTTCATACCTAAAACCATGCTCTGATAGAATACTAACAGTGAGGAATACAAGCATGAGCGCTCAGAAGATTCTCTCTAATAACTGGAAAAGTGCCTCTTTATTTGTGTAGTAAATATGTACAAAGATTGGATAAAGAGGGGAAGTCCATGAGGAATCCCCTCCATGGTTCTTATATATTTCCTCATTGCCTGCCCTCCTGGGCTTTTTCTCCTCCTTAGTTTCTTTGTATCAAGAAATCACTTCTCTTGGGCCTCTTCTTTTCTTGGGCTGGGCCAAAAGTTGGCCTAACATGTCTGCCATCTTTTGCTTATCCTGAAACTATTCAGTCTGTATTTCCAACCTATTCTTTCTCATTTGGTGAGGTGGTTATGACTTGCTGCTAATATTCTAACCTTTCATCTACCATATTGTGGTTACAATTTGAGGAGTAGAACCGCTTTCTCTACCTTCATATTCTTCTTGCACAATTTTATTTCTAATATTGGTGGGGTGGCAATTGCCCACTGCCCACTATAATCCAAATAAGTGTATGAATTTATAACATGCAATAAAATTTCGATTACACATAAAATTTTAAAATATTCACCCAAATGTGTGAAAGTGGCCCCTGTATAGACCATAGTAGCATAATTCGAGTACGAATACGGATTCGAATACGATTTGATACGGAAAAAATACGTAATGAAAATATCTAGTACGGTTAAAATACGGAAGTAGCTTGCTTATATATAATATTTTTAATCAAATATTTACAAGTATACCATAAATATACATAGACATTTATATAATAAAATTTAATCTATATTTAAAAAACAAAAATATGAAATCTCAACAACTTCGGATATGGAAGTATAAGAGTCGGCAACTACTTATTCATAGTTATTTTAATAAGAAAGTATGAAATTGAATGGTATTTCTATTTTAAAGTGTTTAAATAATTAAAAGAAAATTATTTTGTTTTTAAATTGGTTTTCAAAATTTAATTGTTTTATAACAATCCGTATCTGTATTACACCTACACCGAATATTCGACGAATTCGAATTTGTTCCGAATTTCCGTATAGGAAGTACCAATACGACCGAATTATGCTACTATGGTATAGACTAGTTTATGTTGATGCAACAAGAGTATTAGAGGAAGTAACTTGTTCTTCTAAAGCATAATAATGACTCTCTATAACAACGTTACCTATTTGTTTCTTTGTATGGCAGCTGTAGTGATTCTTAATGTTACTTCAATGAACAAAATTAGTGATTGCAGAGGATGGAAATGTTGAAAATTGAATGTGATAATCCATATTGAAATATTTTAAGAGATATAATTATCGAAACAGGCACTATGGTTAGGATTACTGGCTATAAATATTCCCAATTAGATTTTCTTTGCTTATCTGTGGCATCCCTCTTTGTTTCTTATGCTTTCCTCATGAAAAGTCACACCTATCCCTCCTAAGAATCTTGAATTGCCACAAAACCGCTTGTGATATCAAGTTTCACACTATTGTTGTGGGTTGTTTGTCTCTCAAGCTCTGTGACCCCTATGCCATATACCTCTCCACCACTAGAACATTTGAAAAACTCCATATTCCTTGTCAACGTGCCAGTTTTATAAGAAAATAAGAACCCCACCTGACCAAGCTCCTCGTTCAGATTCGATGTTTCCACTAAAGCAGGAGTATTGTTTTCTCTATGTTTCATATTGATATCCTTGTTAATAAACTGAGTACATTGGACAAAAATTTATCATCTCAATAGACACATATAGTGAAATGGGAATGGTGTTCGAGTATAATAGTGTCACAAGTGTGAACAGTGTAACATATGCAACCACAAATCTGTTGTTGGGGTTGAACTGCTTCTCAACATCTGCAACAAGGCCAAGATAATAGTAATACTACTTGCAGTTGAAGAAAACTCCTCTGCTAATAGTTCCAATAAGGCACATTACAAAGAGAACACCAAAAACAATCAACATAAGTTTGCCAAGAGTGCGCTCTAAAGTACTTTGCATTGAAGGGACATTCATGGAATTCATCATAACCTGTGTTTCATGTCCTAAAAAATTACAGCATCAACTACAAACTCTGTATTATGTAGATTGCATCTCGGTAGCAATATTTGATTTGGAGAAAGCGGCAACATCTGTTTTCCAATAATAAGATTACCAGTAAAAGTACAGAGTGAGTTATTTGGATGCTCGCATTGAATTTATCCTTTTCAGACGCTTTATTGGCATTTAAATAGTCCCAGGTTTTTTCTAATGATTTTCTGATCTTTAAATTTGTCTCCCCATCCAGATTTTCTGTCTCGATGTAGAAAATGCCATCCAGGTTTTTATTAGACATGAGCAGCAAATCTGATGGCAAGAAATCATCTTGCTTAACACGAACAAGACCCCCAACCTGTTACTTCTTCCAGGGAATATTTTTCCACGCATTTCAACTGGTGTGCTATTGACTACCATGTCATTGGCGACCCGTTTCCAATCCTCAAATGCTTCTTTAATAAGGGAAGCAAAATACAATAACGATAAAGGGACAGCATTTGTGATAGGACTCACTAGACTTATCTGAGTTGTAGATAAGACATAGATCATCAAAAAGTATACATACGACACTCTTCTGAACTGTTCAAACAAAGCTTGTGGCAAAAAAATAAGATTGTCGCGCTTTGTTGTAGAAACTAAATTTGCATGAAATTTGGAGAGTTGGTTCACATCGCGCTCGTCGCCTTTTCAAGTACTCAAGAGGCCAAGCTGGCTGTAGTAATCTCGAAGGGCATGGAGATTCCTCTAGATCATCCCTTGAATAGGGGCCTTATACAAAATTGGGGCATGGACGAACTCACCACGAAATTAGCGACCCAATTCCAACCACATTTAGCATAGAAAGAACCAGAATACGTGGTTAGCATTCTCATGATGAAAACAAAGGGGGAATTTGTTTAGGGGATGTCGAGGTGGACTAGGTGATGGCCAAAGAGTTAGGCCTTGAAGGTTGAGGGACCGAGCAAAACGGATTTCTTGGATTCTACAAAGGATTGAAGGCAAAGAGCCACAATGTCTGCTTGGATTTGGGCCTTTGTTTAATGGTATCAAACACTAACTTATGGCATATTCAATATTAGTTGTTGGTTGACTTGTACTTTTTAAACACTTACAACTTTAAACACTTACACTAGGTTGTAGGAGATTGGAGACCCAATATCATGAAGGATGATCTACTTGATTTGCTTGCTATGTTCAAACTTATCTTTTAGTTTGGTCCAAGGGACTTAGTTTTGGAGCCTTCAGTATGCCTCTAGTTGTGCTGATGTTTCTATTGAATTCTATTGAAAAAATGAAGAGTTGAGAACCATATTATCTCGACTAAAGTTTTTATAATGTACTTTGCAATAGTCATAAGATGTCATATACATTTATAATTTGTAATAGTCATAGGATATCATATACATTTATAAGAAAGGGGACAATCCCGTATTATCCAAATGACAAAGAATAATAATATAATAACTGTGAAGATACTAGGATGGATGATATGTATTCAAGATGGTTGGTATATATAGTATCTAAAAGACACAGCTATGCTAAATGACACAACCTTCCATAAATATAATTAGTTTAACTAGGTGTAGAGCATGCTCAAATACCAATCATTGGTAGGGGTGATGCATGGCATCGCTCAAGTGTATACAAAGCTCAAGATCTTGTATTTCGACTAACTAATATAAAGACATTATTAACATTGGCTGGAATTCTTCCTACCAATGTTCTTGAGCTTGATACAATTTAAGGTACATAATTGATACTTTAAACAATGGTAGTAATAAGATGATACTTTAAGATTATTTGAATAATGTTTTAGATGCAAAAAGGACTAGTAAGAAACCAATAAAGAAAATGCATAGTAGTGATGATGGAGATGCAAGTTACTCATTTAGTGCAAGGGAAAAATGTTCAAAGTGCAGGTGGCCTAAGATAGTTTAAGGTCCATAATTGATACTTTAAATAATGGAACTTCCAAGATTGTGTTATTAATGCCTACTTAAAATTTTTATTTGATACATAGTTTTTTATACAAATCATAGTCCCATGATTGACTAGGTTTTGAATGTCTAATTATTTCATTCTGTCATTCTCAATTTGATATGACACTTGCTCTCGTTGAAATTACATGTGCCTCTTTAGAGTGTATCTTGTGGTGGATTGGGACATTTGGATGACTTAATTATGATCCAAAAAAAGAAATATATATTAATATTATTGTTGAGAAAGGAAAAAAAATGTTACAACTAAGAAAATTGAAAGATGATTGCTTTGATATTAAACATTTTGTCAAATCAATGCCAAAATATGATATTCTAAATATTGACTTGGTGAATAATTGAATTTTATTTCAATATTATGCACTTTTAGACTATAACTTCAGTTTATAATATCTATGAATCAATGCTAAAATATGATATTCTAAATATTGACTTGGTGAGTAATCGAATTTTATTTCAATAATATGCACTTTTCAGACTATAATTAAAGTATCTTATTTCTAATATCTATATATATAATTTGTTTTCACAATGCTCATTAAATGCTTTGTGAGCCACAAAGATGCCTTGAATATGAACTTTTCTAGGTGCCAACACTAAAGTTTTGAACTTAAGATTTTATAAAAAATTATTTCCAAGGGGGGCTATGTGCAAAATGTAGTCAATAGAGAGCCCATCATATAGCACAAGTGATGGTCATGCAATTGTAGGTCGTGGTAGAAAATAATTATAACCTAGGAAGTGCACAAATTTATAGGTGGAAAACCCAAAATTGCAGGAACTAGAACCCAAGCAACATACAATTGTGGGAATTGATGACCTACAACTCAAAGTTGTGGAATTTGCAACTCAACATTGCAGTGATTATATGTTTGCAACACAACATTGTAGCCATAGAGAATACAAAATACACTATTACAAAAACCAAAAACTATGTAACTATGCACAGGACATCGACATGGAAAGAGGATCCACAACAACAAGGAGACACACAACATGATGTTGCAAGAAGACAATTAAATGATCTCACAATTTTCCAAATATGAAAGAAGATGACGAAGTTGAAACAAATTGTTTGATATATTATGTGACTTTGTAACTTCCTTGACAATTGAACTAGTTATAAAAGGTCCTCATAGCCTTTGTTATGAAATAATGAGTCTTATAGGATCTTCTAGGGCTTGAGACAAAGCTTTGTAATTGCAAGTTCTCATACCATCCATCTATGGACTTTCTTTGCAATAATAAAATATCATTATTCAACCTATTCATTCTCTGTTACCTTTCTACATTGTTGTGATTACAAAGGTACTAACCCATTTAGTGTACACTTACGACAATATCCAATAGGCTCACATGAACTAATTCATATTAGTATTTTTGGTTGCTCCTAAACTCAACATGTGGTTTAGATTGAAATACATCATTTCAAGGCTACGTCAGCCAACTTAGTACAAAACAATGACCACAATTAGCCTTGGAAAAGGTTGATTTATAAAATTCTCAATGATATTTCTCATCTGGAATCATAGATCTAACTTGAGATAGGATATATTTGGAGGTTGTAGGGTGTAGTATAAATAATCCTTTACTAGGGTGCATTTCTACACAACCTTCAAAAAAGTTTTTACTCAAAGTTATGACCCCCCTCCTCCATTACTGTGGCAACTTGTCTTTTGATTCCAAATTCCTCTGATTATATAAATTTTGATATGTTGAGTTATAATGGATCTATACATGATTATAGGTAAAAGCTATTATTAGTGAAACCGGGCTTAAAATATTGCTCTTAGTCCATTGTTAACTATATTGTTGCTTGTTGTTATCTTTTGATGGTTGTATGTGCCCATACCTGATTTTAAGTGTTCTTAGCTCGTTGTTCATACTGCTGTGAATTACTTTCCAGGGTTGTTCATTGTTTTCTATTGACTATTATAGTTGTTCATTATGCTGATTAGGCTGCCCATATTTGTCTTCTTAATGTCCATAGTACTCAAAACAAAGGATTCCCTTCTTCTTATCCAGACCATTGGTTGCTACAGGGGTCCTTTAGGGCTGTATATTATTATATTAAAGGATCCATTGGAATGTTGCCAATGGATGGATGAAGCAAGGATTCATAACATAGGAATGAGAAACAACATAACAAAGAAAAGCTCAACAAGATTCTCACAATGACAGAGTATAAATTCTCAAATGGTAGCTTGAAGAGTTCTCTAGGTTACGGATCACCATGAGAGAAAGGATTTGATGGAGAGTTAGCATGATTTCTTTCATTTCCATAAATTCTAGTTTTTGATAAATGCTAGATAATAGCATAAGTGTGATTCCCCCTTGCCGAGGGAAAGTATTGAAGTGCCTAGGGCATATTTATCATCATTGGACGAATTTTGAAGTGTCTAGGGCAAGTAATGAAGTGCCTGGGCAAACATGGAAGTGGACGGGGGCATTTTTATCTTCGTTGCGAGAATTTTCAAGTGCATGGGGAAAATATTGAAGTGTATGGTTTTTTTTATCATCGTTGGGAGAATTTTGAAGTGGTCGAGGCAAGTATTGAAGTGCATGGGATGTTTCTATCATCATTGGGTCAATTTAGAAGTGCACGGGGCAAGTATTGAAGTGTCTGGGGCAATTTTGAAGTGCTTGGGGAAAATATTGAAGTGCATGGGGAGTTTTATCATCCTTGGGAGAATTTAGAAGTGCCTCAGAAAATATTGAAGTGCATAGGGTATTTTTATCATCTTTCGGAGAATTTTGAAGTGCCCGAGGAAAGTATTGAAGTGCCTGGGGCGTTTTTCTTGTCAATGGGTGAATTTTGAAGGGCATGGGGCGTTTTTCTTGTCAATGGGTGAATTTTGAAGTGCATGGGGCATTTTTCTCATCACTGGGTGAATTTAGAAGTGCATGGGGTTGTTCTTTATAAATGTAATGATTTTTTTATAGTGTTGGGACGTTTTAAAACAATGATGTCCAAAGTTATCACATGCCGAGGCAAATTTGTGTGTTTTGGGGCATTTTTGTGATTCCCTGGGTGATTATATCATTTTCGGGTGTTTTTCTCCCTTGCATAGGGAAAGTATTGAAGTGCCTAGGGCATCTTTATCATCATTGGACGAATTTTGAAGTGTGTAGGGAAAGTAATGAAGTGCCTGGGAAAACATGGAAGTGGACAGGGGCATTTTTATCTTCGTTGCAAGAATTTTCAAGTGCCTGGGGAAAATATTGAAGTGTATGGTCGTTTTTATCATTGTTGGGAGAATTTTGAAGTGGTCGAGGCAAGTATTGAAGTGCATGGGGGAAATTTTGAAGTGTTTGGGGAAAATATTGAAGTGCACGGGGAGTTTTATCATCCTTGGGAGAATTTAGAAGTGCCTCGGAAAATATTGAAATGCTTAGGGCATTTTTATCATCCTTCGGAGAATTTTGAAGTGCCCGGGGCAAGTATTGAAATGCCTGGGGCGTTTTTCTTGTCAATGGGTGAATTTTGAAGTGCATGGGGTGTTTTTCTTGTCAATGGGTGAATTTTGAAGTGCATGGGGCGTTTTTCTCATCACTGGGTGAATTTAGAAGTGCATGGAGTTGTTGTTTATCAATGTAAGGATGCTTTTATAGTGTTGGGACGTTTTAAAACAGTGATGGCCAAAGTAATCACATGCCAAGGCAAATTTGTGTGTATTGGGGCATTTTTGTGATTGCCTCGGTGATTATATCATTGTCGGGTGTTTTTCACCCTTACCTAGGGCAAGTATTGAAGTGCATGGGCATCTTTATCATCATTGGACGAATTTTGAAGTGTCTAGGGAAAGTAATGAAGTTCCTGCGCAAATATGGAAGTGAACGGGGGCATTTTTATCCTCGTTACGAGATTTTTAAAGTGCTTGGGGAAAATATTGAAGTGTCTGGGCGTTTTTATCTTCATTGGGAGAATTTTGAAGTGGTTGAGGCAAGTATTGAAGTCCATGGGGCGTTTCTATCATCATTGGGTCAATTTAGAAGTGCATGGGGCAAATATTGAAGTGTCTGGGGGCAATTTTGAAGTGCTTGGGGAAAATATTGAAGTGCTTAGGGCATTTTTATCATCTTTCAGAGAATTTTGAAGTGCACGGGGCAAGTATTAAAGTGCTTGGGGCGTTTTTCTTGTCAATGGGTGAATTTTGAAGTGCATGGAGCATTTTTCTTGTCAATGGGTGAATTTTGAAATGCATGGGGCATTTTTCTCATCACTGGGTGAATTTAGAAGTGCATGGGGCGTTTCTATCATCATTGGGTCAATTTAGAAGTGCATGTGGCAAGTATTGAAGTGACTCGTGGGAATTTTGAAGTGCTTTGGGAAAAATTTGAAGTGCACAAGGAGTTTTTATCATCCTTGGGAGAATTTAGAAGTGCTTAGGAAAATATTGAATTTATTAGGGCAATTTTATCATCTTTCGGAAAATTGACGTGCCCGGGGCAAGTATTGAAGTGCCTAGGGCGTTTTTTTCATCACTGGGTGTATTTAGAAGTGCATGGGGCATTTTTCTCATCACTGGGTGAATTTAGAAGTGCATGGGTCGTTTTTCTCCTCACCGCGTGAATTTAGAAGTGCTTGGGGTTGTTGTTGATCAATGTATGAATTCTTTTATAGCGTTGGGATGTTTTAAAATAGTGATGGGCAAAGTTATCACTTGCCGGGCCAAATTTGTGTGGATTGAGGCATTTTTGTGATTTCCTGGGTGATTATATCATTGTCTGGTGTTTTTCTCCCTTGCCTAGGGAAACTATTGAAATGCATAGGGCATCTTTATCATCTTTGGACAAATTTTGAAGTGTTTGGGGCAAGTAATGAAGTGCCTGGGAAGTCATGGAAGTGGATGGGGACGTTTTTATCTTTGTTGGGAGAATTTTGAAGTGCCTGGGGAAAATATTGAAGTGTATGGGTGTTTTTATCATCGTTGGGAGAATTTTGAAGTGGTTGAGGCAAGTATTGAAGTGCATGGTGTATTTATATCATCATTGGGTCAATTTAGAAGTGCATGGGGTAAGTATTGAAGTGCCTCGAGGGAATTTTGAAGTGCTTGGGGAAAATATTGAAGTGCATGGGGAATTTTTATCATCCATGGGAGAATTTAGAAGTGCCTAGGAAAATATTGAAGTGATTAAAGCATTTTTAATCATCTTTGGGAGAATTTTGAAGTGCTCGAGGCAAGTATTGAAGTGTCTGGGACGTTTTTCTCATCACTGGGTGAATTTAGAAGTGCATGGGGCGTTATTCTCATCACTGGGTGAATTTAGAAGTGCATGGGGTTGTTATTTATCAATTTATGGATGCTTTAATAGTGTTGGGACATTTTAAAATAGTGATGGGAAAAGTTATCACTTGCCGAGGAAAATTTGTGTGGATTGAGCCATTTCAAGTATTCACTGACAAATATGCAACTCTCCTACCATTCGACACCAAAGAGAATAAATTTTGGTGAGAAGATTGGCTGGAAGCTTGGAATTGGTCCAATAACTATCTCTCTATATGAAGGAGATGGCCCGCTACTGGGTATTCACTTAATTCTGTCAATTTGTTGGCATGTCAAGATTCATGACCCCACATGTCCATTGGACCATTAAGGGACGAGATAACAAGTAGAGTTCGTACTTGCCTTGAATTTAGTTAGTGCAGTCGTGTTTCGTCGACACCTTCTAGTTGTGAGTGATCAAATACTGCTTGTGAAATGTATAAATAAATCCATCCTCTCCTCATTCATACACTTGTTCATTCGAGAGTCTAGAGTTGAGCTCCGGTGTATTTTCTTCTGTTGCACTATCTTAGTAATCTACAAAATCAAAAGCTTCATTCTAATTGGCAAAACATTCGCCAAATTTTTACTATATTTTATAAATTAGTGAAAGATTCGCCAAGTTTTCACAATTTTTTATAATTAAGTGAAATATTCGCCAAGATTTTACAATATCTTATAATTTAGTAAAAGATTTGCCAATATTTTACAACATTATATAATGAAATGGAAGATTTGCCAAAAAATTATATATGCATATTATATTATTGATAAAATGCCTTCAAGTTTTCCTATATATCGGGGAGATTCACCCATTTTTTATACATAAAAATTTTGGGGGTTTTCTTAAATCATCCCTGCTGGTCACTTCGCAGTACTACTTCCTTGCAGCACCCTTCGAAGTACTGCCAAAATTTGGTTGCTGCGCGCAACTTCGCAGCATCCCCAACACTTGCACAAAATTGTATTTTTATTGAGCTACGCTCAGCTCCACAGCTAAAATCCTTCTGTTACCAAAATTTGCCCCAACTTGGGCCAGGCCCAACATGCCCTAACACTTACATGTGGCTCGTCCCCGAGCCACCTTCAGCTTCTGCCTTTTTTATCTGCTCCACGACCTGCGGAGATAGCTTTGTCGCGAATTCATTGAATGTGCCGACCAGCTGCTCCATTGTTTCCTTTGTACCATGCTCGACTTGCCTGACTGTGTTGAGCATCTCCGTAGTTATTTCTTGTCCAATCTGTCCTTCCACATTCTTCTGGTTCTCACGCAGGTCCTTGAGTTTGTCTTCAATCTGCTGCGATATTGCAATGGCATCCTGCAGTAGTGGTTGGGACTGATCGTCCATCGCACTCTCTTTCTCCCTTAATCCTTGTACCTCCTTTTTCAAGTTGTTTATTTCCCTGTATTTCAGAAGCCTGTCTCTAGCTAGCAGGGCCTTAACTTCTGTATCTAGCTTCTCCAGTGCGACCTAATTTTCTTTGACTGCGGTCTTTACTTGCAGTAGCCCTGGATCCTCTTCGAGGACAGTGAATGCCTTCGAAGCTGCAGTCAATAAATCTCGGCAGTTAGCGATGTCCATTGCAATATTTTGTGTTGCGGCCTTTACTGCTTGCTCCCTTAACTGCTGCTCAGTTAATGGTATCTCCGTATTGATTTTTTCCTTTAGGGTGGTAATATCAGCCTCATAAATAATTTCCTTGTCCAGTATTTCTGTCTTCAGATATTTCACCATATCTCCCATTCTCAGAACGGTGTCCGCAGGATCGCTCTGGGGCTCAAAATATTCAATGTCATCTGCGACAGAACTAATAGTGGCCTCCAATCGCAGCCGACGTTCCTGTTCAGCATGCAGTTGCATATCTGTGCGCGAGCTAGACTCCTCGAGCTACATATTTGCGGCTTGCAGCTCAACTTGGGACTTCATCGAATCAATGGTCCTTTCATGCATTTCATCTACAACCTGTAGGTGCAAAAAGTGCAAGACAGGTAACGGAATCTTGGCCAAGTCGAGCTCTACCCGCTCGACACCCTTTGTATCTAGAATCACTTTTTCTGACATTGGCAACGTTATGCTCGTTGGGTCCATATGAACGAGCCGAGTCTTCACTGGAAGCGTTATGGCTAGCTATGGTGGTGTCTACTGCGAGGTTCCTCCCGACCTCCCTTCCGATTCTGTGCCGCGCGACAAAGGTATCCTTTTCTGGACATCGTCCATCTTCTGCATGAGCCCTTGCAATGCGAGCCAATTATTTTGTAGGTCATCCTGTATGGCCTTGTCCTTTTTCTCTTTGCCTGTCATCAGCTCTTGCATCTGTTCTGTGACTTTTTCGGAAATCATGTCGAAATCTTCCTCATTAAGTATTGTTTCTGACTGACTCTTGGTTGCTTTCATCTTCTTTTGTGCCTTTGGCTTTGTCGGGATTTCAGGTTCCTTCCTTTTTCCATTTTCCTCGGTGATTGGGCATGGTCGCGGAATTGGTTCATCTTCTTCTGAATCGGTCGGAACATCCATGACCTCGACATGGAACTCTGTTGGCCAGTCCCTTATGAGGATGTCGATGTCTTCCTCGTACATATGGTAATTACCCGCATACCATTCCGGATTATTCTTCTTTGCTTTGGGTGAAATAAAAATACAACGCATGTCCGCCTGAAAATCGATAACGCGAATGTATTTTGCTATTACCTGCTTTGTAATGTGTGATGTACGGGTGATCACCTCGTGCAGTTGGGTGTAATACTAGTAGAATACTTCAGCTGTCACGTGTTGTCGCTCCGCATTCAAATTTGCCCAAAGGTTGGCATATCGAACTCCTCTGGGATCATTGGTGTCTACAATTACGCCGACATAGTCCTTCGGCTCCTTCCATCCGACAAAGGTGATCAGGATAATCAACCATGTGAAGTGGAATTGACCTCCATTCTCCTGGGTGTAATTGAGTTCGTCCAGGAACTCATTGAGAAGGTACTGACACCAATTGAACTCGGTTCCTTTAGCCACCGCGGCACCGAGTAGTACTGCGCCCGCAGGCACCTCCGGAGGCCTGGCTGTTCTTAGGATTTTTTCGGCCAACAACTGTATAACAAACTTTGTCGCTCTATGATGGGTCCAAATTTTAGGTATTTGATAACCCTTTTTCCACAGTCCAGCTCAAGCAATGGCGAAGAAACACACTCAATTGTGGGAAAAGTGTTTTACTTTAATTATTTAATGAAATTGTTTTTATGATTATTCTTGTATGTTACAATGCGTATCAAATAAACTAATTATATGGAAACCAAGCGTGATTGAGCAGGTTCAGGGTCATTAAAGGATGGACGTGTAGAAGACTAAAGAATCACCAAGCTTGGCGCCCTGTTTCCTGATTTATAGAGGACACACTCCCACTTTCAAGAAGAATCGGCATTTTGACAATCAGTTAGGATCAGCATTAAATCGTATAAATATGGACCTCTTGGGTAGCGAGAGGCCCCTGCTGTTATTTTTGGGAAAGACATTATTTTTAACGTTTTCTGCACTATTGAGATACTGAGAAGTACATACTTCTATTTTGACATGGATTTTATATCTTAATGAAAGATTGATGATTAATTTTAACCAACGTTTCTAAGTTTTTATTCTCTCCTGAGTACGGGTTGGGGAGGGCCCCTCCAACACGTAGGTCAGGAGATTCCTATTTGCAAGTATTTTTCCAAGTATGCGTTTTACAGTGATGAACAGTTCTATGACATATGGGAGCGTTTGAATGATTCATTATTTCTGTAGTAGCTTATAATACATTCTGTAGTACAACAGAGCAGTTTCAGTAGTCCTGTAGGTTCTTTCTTTCAATGCATATTTGAATCAATGATTGCATGTGTATCAGCTTTGCTTTCAATATCATGGTTTAGATCTGGATTTCACTGCAGTTTCTCATCGTGATTAGTTTCTTTTGACTTCTTAGTAATAGATGGGTAAGCATAGAATGATCGTACTTCAATTCTAGATTGGTAAAACAAGTTAGATCAAGACTCCAATTTTGTGCGCATATAGTAGTTACAGACTTTGTTTCCCCAATAGTAGAATAGTTATGTTATGATATTTTCATTCTCAGCATTTAATTATTTGAGCATTTTAATTATTTCAAATAGATTTATTGTTTTTGTATCTTCATTTCTTAGAACAGATCAACATCAAATTATTTCAGCATTTTAATTATTTAAAATAGATTCCATGCTTTATTTCTTAGAACAGATCTACTGCTTTCAGCACTTTAATTCGTTTAATTAGATTTATTGCTTTCCAGTATTTAATTCCATAGCATAATCAATTTTCATATTTAGTAGACAATCTTTAGAACATCGATACCGACATCCAACTGTGACAAGAGATTATCCTATAAGAGCACAGATAGTGCATGCATCTCTAAAGTTTGTACATTCCCCGGGTTGACATTTAAAGTAGGCTCTTGGTATAGCTGGCCTCATTAGGCATCCACATTAGGAGCTCACCACTTTTTGGCGCTGTTGCTGGGGAGGTGCTAAATCTTTTAGGAGACATCACCTAAAAAAAAAACCACAAAAAGAAAACATAAATACTTTTTTACCAATGAATGCCTCGTCGGCAAAGGGATAGGTTTGGCTGCTTTCTACCCAAGCATTCCATGAGCAACAACGGTAATAACAGTCTAACCATTCTTAGTTTGAATTTCTACACTTTGAAAATGAAACTAACTCCACATACGATCCAAACAGAAGCAACTTCACTACCAGTTCCAGCTCAAACACCTCAATGGAAAATGAAGAGGAAGAACCTAGGGGGATTTTCACTTTTCCCATTAGCGTACCTCTCGGAGATGCCAGAATAAAGAACATCAATCCTAATAATCTGCCAAACTTTCATGGGTTGACTTCAGAAGATCCTGACACATTCCTGTTTGAATTTGAGGTAGTTTGCAGATAATTTGATTACACTACTTATGCAGAAAATCTTAGGCTTTTTCCTTCCACACTGAAAGACCTATCACTTCGGTGGTTCATGAGCCTTGAAGGAAATAGTATCTTTAGCTGGGATAAAATGAAACAGTCATTCTTAGAAAAATATAGGGACTACTGCAAGGCCAAAGATACTAGGGATGAAATCTTTAGGATGCAACAAGGAGATAGAGAGTCATTAGAAGATTATGCCCAAAGATTTCAACTCAGCTACAAACGAGCTAGCCATTGCACATTGGATCTTGAATCACTAAAGCTTGTCCTTCTCAGAGGTGTAAAAGAGGAGAATTTTGAAGTCTTAAATCTCCTTGGAGATGGAGATATATTCCAAAAATCTTTTGACCAGATCCTACAAATCTTCAAAAACTACTCAAGATCTAGGAAAACTAAGAATGGGACAAGGGATACACATACAACCACCAGTGGATCATCATCCTCAACACCAACACTTACAAAATCTGATTTAGGAAACCTGCTGGATGACATGAAAACTGACATAATGCAATCCCTAGCCATGCAACTTGATGCTCTTCAAATAAAAAAGAAACAGGATGAAATTAACCAAGCCTTGGCAGTATTTTGTCCTCGTTGTAGAAAGAAGCATGAGAAGGGGCAGTGCACCTTGAACACAATAGAAGTATGTGGTCTCTGCACCGATGACCATTCCAATGATAAATGTTCCTTCTTACCCTCATGTAAGGCAGCTATTCAAGACCCAACAGCTGAAGGAACTGTAGAACAACTCTGTTTTATAAATCAGAGGAGGAATAATTTTGTTAGTCCATTTCAACAGAGCAATCAAACTTACTATAATCAAGGACATCCAAATTGGAACGCTGCACCGACTCCATGGCAAGCACAAGCAAATCAAAACCAATGGCAACAAAACCAGCAAGCATATCAACCATCCTATCAACAACCATATTATCCACCATCTTATCCTCAATACCCCCCATTGTTTCCATCCACCACAAATTATGCAAACCAGTACCCCCATCCATCAAATTGGAGGGCACCATTACAACAACCACTCATTATGCCACCCCCACAACCTCAACCACCCCCCATACCTCCACCTATTCCAGCCCAACCAATTCCAAATCCTAATAATAACAGACCCCCACAACAATAGTAGGCTTATAACACTGATATCACACAATTCCCAACTTATATTGTAGACACCATAGAAATAAATGAAATAAACCTACGATCTGGAAAAACGTCGCAGAATACATCCCCACGCAACATCCAACAACCTGTACCTGAAGCTCAAGACCACACATCAGAATCCTATGTTTAGCATCCTGATGAACCAGAATCTCTCGAGGACGAAACCCAACCACTTCCACACAACAGAAATCCCCCATTTCCAGAAAAAAACTTGTCCAGAATACAAAAGAAGAGGAAGAGAATACAATCTTAAACAAATTCAAACACCTAAACATCCAAATCTCGATTTTACAAGCCATAAGGGATGTGCCCATCTGCAACAAATTCATTAGAGAAAATTTCCTAAAGAAGCCAGGAAGGAGGAAGCGTCACCCACCAATTATTAATGTAGTGGGACAATTGGCCAATTTGATGCTAGGTGTCATAATAAATCCTAAATATCTTGATCCTGGTAGTCCTGTAGTAAGCACCACCATAAATAACAAGCAAATAAATAAAAGCTTAATTGATTTAGGAGCTGCGATCAATGTCATGACTAAAGAAACCATGTTATACCTAGGACTCCAATCAATGGTAAGACCAACCACAACAGTACTCCAACTAGCAGACACGTCCACTGTGAAGCCCGAAGGAATGCTATAAGACATTATGATCAATATCGAGTCCTGGGAATACCCATCTGATTTTATAATAATCAAAATCAAAAGCAAACTTAGTGGCTATCCAATTATCCTGGGTAGACCTTGGTTAGCAGCTGCGGACGCTTACATAGGTTGCCGATCAAGGAATATGACAATCACTAGTGGACATACCAGGAAGAAAATCACAATCTACCCACCAGCAATGAAATCCTCAGAGTTAGAATATCAAAATTGGACTGATGATTACCAGAACACACCAAATCACAACCTCCGACCTATCCTAACAATTGATGCTGCAATATCTTTAAACGCAGTAGATGAAGATGGCCATATAGATAGATTTATACAAAATATATCTCCTAACAATCATGTTATTCAAGAATTTTTTTCTACAGAAACAGGTGAAAGTTCAAAACAGAACATGGATGACTTATGGACAGAAGTGCTGCCAGAACAGATTGAGAAGGTAAAAGTTGTGGAAATTAACCCTGGCAAAACAGTCAACATAAATTCCAATTTAGAACCGGAGCAAGAAAAGAAATTGATGAAGATACTAACACAACAAAGTAAAGTATTTGCATGGACATATACAGATATGAAAGGAATACATCCTGATATCTGCAAACACTAAATTTACATCAAAGAAGGTTCTACTCCCATCAGGCAACAACAAAGAAGGCTGAACCCTGCACTAAAAGACATAGTCAAAGTGGAATTACAAAAGTTATTAGACGCAGGGTTCATCTATCCAATATCTGATAGTGAGTGGGTCTCACCACTAGTCATAGTGCCCAAAAAAGGAGGAAAATGGAGAATTTGTGTGGACTACAGGGAGCTGAATAAAGCAACAAAGAAAGATCATTTTCCACTTCCATTTATAGACCAAGTACTGGATACATTATCTGGAAACAAGTACTTTCCATTCCTAGACGGTTTCAGTGGTTACAACCAAATTTTAATACACCCAGCTGATCAAGATAAGATGACCTTCACATGCCCATGGGGAACTTACACCTATAGGGTCCTACCCTTTGGTCTCTGTAACGCCCCAACAACATTTCAAAGAGCCATACTGAGTATTTTCTCCGATTTTCTGAATAACAAAATGGAAGTATTCATGGATGATTTGACACCTTATGGACAGAGCTTTGCGCAAGCATTGAAAAATCTTGAATTAATATTAAAAAAATGTATTGAAATGAGCTTGTGCCTAATCAATGACAAATGCAGGATGTTAATGGAAGAAGGAATTGTTCTAGGACATCATATATCACAGAGAGGTATAGAGGTGGATCAAGCCAAAGTATCAGTAATCAAGACACTGCCCCCACCTGTCAAACAAAGAGATGTGACAAGCTTCCTTGGACATACAGGGTACTACAGAAGGTTTATTGAGAATTATAGCAGAATTGCTGCCCCCATGTTTGCACTTCTCACAGAAGACAATGAGTTCATATGGACAAGCAACTGCATGTCAGCCTTTGAAAGTCTTAAACAGAAAACCAGCATAGCACCAATACTTCAAGGACCAAACTGGGAAATTCCATTTCACATTCACACCGATGCATCAGATAAAGCAATCGGATTTGTGCTTGGGCAAGAACAAGACAAGAAACCCTATGCAATATACTATATAAGAAAAATTTGGCTGGGGAAGAACTCAACTACACAGTCACAGAGAAGGAATTTCTGGCAGTCATACACGCAATCAACAAATTCAGGCATTACATTGCAGGATACCAAAGTTTTATCCATACTGACCACTCAGCGATCAGATATCTTATGAACAAGCCTAATACCAGTGTAAGAATTATTCGATGGATGCTACTTCTATAGGAATTCAACATCACTATAATAGATAAACCAGGCAAGCATAATGTCGTAGTAGACTTTTTGTCAAGAGTAACACATGGGAAAGATAATGAATTGGTCCAAGACAACTTCCCTGATGAGCACCTTTTTGCCATATCAATAAAAAGCCCATGGTTTGCTGACATAGCAAACTATTTGGTATCCGAGAAGTTTCCATAACATTACAGTTATAAAGAAAGGACAAAAGTAATAAGACAAAGTGCCACATATACATGGATAGAGGGCATGCTTTTTAAACAGGGACCAGATCAAGTACTTAGAAGGTGCATTAGGGAAGATGTGGTACATGACATAATGCATGCCACCCACAACGAACCCTATCGAGGACACTACGCTGCAAAAAGGACAACCTACAATATTTTGCAAACAGGGATTATTGGCCAACACTCCACAGAGATGCTTATGAGTATGTATCCCATTGTGACGATTGCCAGAGAATGGGAAAGCCAACACAAAAACAAGAAATGCCACTACATCCACAAATCTCTTTAGAGGCATTCGATAAGTGGGGATTCGATTTTGTTGGCCCATTCAACCCACAGTCCAATCAGAAGAGCTACATCCTTGTATGCACTGATTACCTTACAAAATGGACAGAGGTAGCAACACTGGCTGCTGCAAATGAAACCAGTGTGGCCAAATTCTTTACTGAGCAGATCTTTCACAGATTTGGGGTGCCAAGAGAAGTAGTTTCTGATCAAGGACCACAATTCACGTCAAATTTAATTGAAGACTTGATGAAAATAAACAATGTAAAGCACAGACAGTCATCCTCCTACCAACCTCAAGGAAATGGTCAAGTTGAGGTAACCAACAGGGAATTAGAGAGAATCTTGACAAAAATTGTCCAACTTCACAAAAGGGATTGGGCTGACAGACTTAGTGAGGCAGTCTAGGATTACAATACTACAAGGAAAACAACAACAGGATTCACACCTTATGAACTGGTCTATGGGAAAAAGGTCATGCTACCAATCGAATTTGAAGTAAAAACATTAAGAATTGCAGCCGATCTAAATATGAACCTATCAGACATTCAAAAAGAACGCATGCTACAGCTAAATCAACTGGATGAACACCGCCAACAAGCACTTACACATACTAAAATCATCCAACAACAAAGGAAGAAATGGCATGACCAACATTTGAAGGATAAGAAATTCAACGAAGGTGATTGGGCACTACTCTACGACTTCAGATTTCACACATTTAAAGGAAAGCTAACCACTAGATGGCTTGGACCTTACAGTATACAGAAAATTTATGACAATAGGGCTATGAGAATTATTACAATTGATGATGATGAGTTCCCCATGATAGTGAATGGGCATCGCCTAAAAATCTACAAAAACCAAAGTCCAAAGAAGAATTTACACAAGTACTCTACCAGCAACAATTGATGCTGATAGAGCATGCTGCAAATCAGTAAACTTCAACACATATCATGAAAAAAAAAGAAAAAAAAGAGAAAAAAATATATAAAAAAAAAGAAAAAAAACCAAAAAAAGAAAAAAAAAAGGGGTAACAGGAAGTTTACAGGGCATCAACCTATTCAAGCGAGCCTACACAATGATTCAAGCGAGGCTGCCATCAATTCAAGAGAGCCTGCAAAATGTATCAAGCGAGGCTGCCATTTATTCAAGTGAGCCTGAAATCAATTCAAGCGAGCCAACCACGTCTACATGCAGATATTTGTCTTCATCTACTACGAAATTCTTCAAGACACACCATGCCAACCTTTTTCAAACATATTCAAGCGAGCCTGCAAGTTATTCAAGCGAGGCTGCCATCAATTCAAGAGAGCCTGCAAAATGTATCAAGCGAGGCTGCCATTTATTCAAGTGAGCCTGAAATCAATTCAAGCGAGCCAACCACGTCTACATGTAGATATTTGTCTTCATCTACTACGGAATTCTTCAAGACACACCATGCCAACCTTTTTCAAACATATTCAAGCGATCCTGCAAGTTATTCAAGGGAGCCAATCACATCCAACCATGCAAACATCCAAATATAAAGCACGATCACCTGAGTCGTATCAACAACCGGCACAATTTTCAAAAGCACATATTCAGCAAATTCAAAACGCGCAAAACAGAAAAAGCAGCCTATGCACATAACTACTGACATGCATAAATCAACTACAGACACCGCCAAAATATACTACAGAATCCACCACGCATGAAAAACGCACCAGATCATCAATGCAGATACGCATACATACCAAGGTAATCTCTAAAACGATTTTATTTGATTCTTAAGGTAAAACATTTTCCCACAATACATTCATTTCTAGTCAGTTGTGGACAACTTCATTTTCAAATCGGCGGCATGGTGGAATGACCTTCATAACTCATGATTGCTACCAAAGTCCCGTCACCCTCAGCAAATCATGATCGCAACCTTTACCACATGAAGTACAGAGGTCGATCATGAGAAGGCAGAGATCGATCATGAAAAATAGGGGATTAAAAGTGGCAAGTACAGGTATGATGGAAAGGATAGGTGCAGAAAGGCAGGGTGCAAAATATTCCACGATTTTGCATATAAGTAACCACCCAAAATTCCCAAGAAGCAGCCACCATTGTATTCCTTGAGCCTGTAAGCAGAGCCTGACCAAGTTAAAGGTATAAAACTGCATTCCAAAAGCCCTGGTTTTGTCTGGTTATAAAGAAGATTCTAAAAATGACAAAGGGTTTTAAAAAGAGTGAATCGGAAGATCACAGTGCCATTTATCAAAGCCCGAGAGTTCTGCAGATCATTTGCAACTCAGGCTGGATTCCATTTATCCTTGGACTGAGAGGATACCATACAGGGGTAGCCCAGGAGTTCGCAAGAAAATTCAAGCATATTAAGGATGAACAGTACGTCACCCGGGTGAAGTGGTTACGCATAAAAGTGGAGGAGGACATGATAGCCAAACACACTGGTCTTCCGATGGGCTTGCATTGGAGCAGCAATGACCGGGAGGCAAACCACACAGCAAAAGCAGCATTCTTTGAGCGTGGAGAAGTTTATGATGAAGACAAAAATGGAGTCAAAAGACCCTCCATGCTAGCACCATGGGATGAAATGGCTGCAATTGTCCTGAGGTATATTACATGCACTGGAAGATTAAGCTATGTTCCCATTTTCCATTTTCGTATTTTAAAGCTTCTCAGGCACAGAAGTCACATTTCATCAAACAACAATATTAGCATTCCATTTTACCTGCTCCAATCCCTAGCAGAGATGAGCAGGAAGGTGGCTAAGGGAAAAGAGGATGCTTTGTCCCATCATGGGCTGATCAAACTAATAGTTGGTGAGGAGCTAAAAGCTCAAATTCCAGAGCTCTCCTGGGAGGAGTTCATCGTGGTGTCTGCTAAGGACATTCAGAGAATGAGGACTACGCCCTTGCCACCTGAATCGAAAAGTAAGACCACCTCTGTATCAAGGGAAAAAAGAAAAATTGACTTGGATAGTGTGGCTAAAACCTTGGTCAAAATAAAACACTCCAAAGAGGACTCCCCCAAATCAGACCCAGATATTCCTACCAGTAGTCAGGGGTTGAAGAGGTGCAGCAAGAGATTCACGCAGGTATCTAAAATCCGAGTCTCCAAGGAGAAAGAAAGGGAACCCAGCCCCCTGATTACCAATGTGTCTGATGATGACATTGATCCTTTTATAGATCAGAAGGATCCCACTACAGATGAAGAAGAGGACGAAGAAGAAAAAGAAGAAGAGGATGAAGAAGAGGAAAGGAATGAAGAGGAAAAACATGATACAGAAGAAGAAATGGATAAAGAAGAAGAGCAGAGCTTACAGGAGCAAGGCAACTTTCAGGAAAACCCTCCAAAATGTAATGAAGACCCCGAGGTCGTTTCCCAGCTCGCTGAAGCACGAGCAGAATTGGAAAGGCTCATAAATGAGTTGGCAACATTAAGAATTGGGCCAGGAAGCCAGGCCACACCTCCCCCATTCTCGGCCAAGAAGACATAAATCCTAAAGATGCATCATGTAGAAGAGCTCCGGCTAGCTGAGCAGAAGAATTTAGCGCTGTAAGAAAAGTTGGCCGAAGCACATAATGAATTAGCAAAGAAAGACCAAGAGATTATCAAATTTAAGGATGTTTTTGCCACTACTATCGGCATATATGAGAGACTGCATGACCTCAGACCACCGTCGGCGGTATATGCAGTTTATTTACAAGAGAAATGGGGCGAATTCCAGCTCCAGAGGTTGAAGAAAGGTATCCCTATAGAGGTAAGCACTCCCAAAGAATTTATTGAGGCATCTTTGAACTCCAAAGAGCTGGAGAAAGACCAATTGAGTGAGTTCTTCTTGCACAATTTCGTAGTTTCTGGCTCGCCCAACTGGTTGCCAAACCCATATGTAGGCGATTTCCAGTTAAGGGCATTGTGTTCGTGGATGAACCACGAAATTGAGTGAGCCCAGGACTATCATCTCTATGTTGCATCCAAATGGAAAACCCCATTAATGATCAGACCAGAGCCAACTCACCCTGAGGGAATAATCTATAACCATAGGATCCTCACTCAGGACGAGGAATTGATACCCATTCTCCTCACAAAACAACAGGAGGCGGTGATTCATTTTGACATTACACTCTGCAGCACACAAAAGGAAGTTAATGAGTCCATCAGGGAAAGGTGGAGCAGGGTGGCAAATGATCTAAAACGAAGAGAACTCCACTCTCCCCTCAGGCTTAAGGATGCTCTCTTCAAAACCACACTCTACAAAGAATCCCTGACAAGAAACCAACTCAGGTGGATTGGGATGAGGCTGAATCCCCCATTCTTTCTTTCCCCAGTCCTCAAAGAATAGATTAATGAAGTGGAAGAGAGGAAGGCATGGGCTAGGGAGGATCAGAATTTTGGATATCTCAGGCAGGCAGGGACACCTAAGGTGGTAGCATGGGATATCAGGGAGGTCATCGACGAATTGAATAACTCACCCAAGGATGGGTGAATCCTTCAAGTAGGGGAGAGAATGATGGGTCCAATTTTTAGGTATTTGATAACCCTTTTTCCACAGTCCAGCTCAAGCAATGGCGAAGAAACACACTCAATTGCGGGAAAAGTGTTTTACTTTAATTATTTAATGAAATTGTTTTTATGATTATTCTTGTATGTTAGAATGTGTATCAAATAAACTAATTATATGGAAACCAAGCGTGATTGAGCAGGTTCAGGGTCATTAAAGGATGGACGTGTAGAAGACTAAAGGATCACCAAGCTTGGCACCGTGTTTCCTGATTTATAGAGGACGCACTCCCACTTTCAAGAAGAATCGGCATTTTGACAATCAGTTAGGATCAGCATTAAATCGTATAAATATGGACCTCTCGGGTGGCGAGAGGCCCCTACTGTTATTTTTGGGAAAGACATTATTTTTAACGTTTTCTGCACTATTGAGATATTGAGAAGTACAGACTTCTATTTTGACATGGATTTTATATCTTAATGAAAGATTGATGATTAATTCCAGCCAGTGTTTCTAAGTTTTTATTCTCTCTTGAGTACGGGTTGGGGAGGGCCCCTCCAACACGTAGGTCAAGAGATTCCTATTTGCAGGTATTTTTCCAAGTATGCGTTTTACATTGATGAACAGTTCTATGACATATGGGAGCGTTTGAATGATTCATTATTTCTATAGTAGTTTATAATACATTCTGTAGTACAACAGAACAGTTTCAGTAGTCCTGTAGGTTCTTTCTTTCAATGCATATTTGAATCAACGATTGCATGTGTATCAGCTTTGCTTTCAAATCATGGTTTAAATCTGGAGTTCACTGCAGCTTCTCATCGTGATTAGTTTCTTTTGACTTCTTAGTAATAGATGGGTAAGCATAGAATGATCATACTTCAATTCTAGATTGGTAAAACAAGTTAGATCAAGACTCCAATTTTGTGCGTAGATAGTAGTTACAGACTTTGTTTCCCCAATAGTAGAATAGCTCTGTTATGATATTTTCATTCTCAGCATTTAATTATTTGATCATTTTAATTATTTCAAATAGATTTATTGTTTTTGTATCTTCATTTCTTAGAACAGATCAACATCAAATTATTTCAGCATTTTAATTATTTAAAATAGATTCCCTGCTTTATTTCTTAGAATAGATTTACTGCTTTCAGCACTTTAATTCTTTTAATTAGATTTATTGCTTTCCAGTATTTAATTCCATAGCATAATCAGTTTTCATATTTAGTAGACAATCTTTAGAACATCGATACCGACATCCAACTGTGACAAGAGATTATCCTATAAGAGCACAAATAGTGCATGCATCTCTAAAGTTTGTACGTTCCCCGGGTTGACATTTAAAGTAGGCTCTTGGTATAGCTTCCCTCATTAGGCATCCACATTAGGAGCTCACCACTCTATCTTCGATTTATTCTATCGGAAAACCTCTTTTTCCTTTCACCAATGCATGGATTTTCTTCATCTTCGCGACAGCTTCTTTTACCTTACTCTTCCCTTGGAAGAACTGCTTGGGGTCCTTGCCGCGTTTGCTTAATCTTGTGATAGGGTGGATTAAGTCGATGGTCAAATCAACATTTCTGTCTAGCCATAGGTATCCCTGATGGATTCGCGCCATCAAAGTGCAAACCACCACATTGACTTATGTTGAACGATCAAAATGGGGTAATCTCAGTAGGTTCAGTAATCCTGACTGGACTACTGGTGTCAGCCATCTTTCGGCGACAAAGTTAAGTATGCCTTTAGCATCTTTCTTCCATCACATGTACTGGTCAGGTTGGAAGTGTGGGAACTTGGGATCATGGGGTTCTTCCTTCTGCACTCCCAGGAGGTCATAGTCTTCCCACTTACAATCTGGGATCTTTCCTAGCAAGTTCTTGGCAACATCTACGTGCTTAGAGATTGGCGACAAGGGAATTTCATAGCGGGCATTCTTGACCGGTTTATAGACTCGGGCATCCCGCGCCCGTGGTGATATGTACTCTAGTGTAAGCTTTAAAGGTATCTCCTTCTGAAATACCGGTGACCATGATACCACCGAAATTGGCCTGGTGCTCTTTGTTCGTGGCCCGACTGTATCTCTCCCCCTATCCTGCATGTCTGGGTTGTGTCTAGGTGACCTTTGAGATGCTTGACATGGTTCCAATGTAACCTTCTTGGTAGGGGTTTTCATTAACTCTTCAATCCCTCTGTGCTGAAAGACTCTGGCCATTTCTTGGATTGTAAGCTCTTCTTCTCTGTACGACCACTCGGACATTTAGGGGCAATATTAGGCAATTGTCTCAGATATGTTAATAACAATTGCTAACACAGGAGTGAGCGCATAAAAATTCTAAGTGTTTGGTAACGCCCACGAGTCCCTATGCGACGTTACTTATAGGCGCAGGTGAGTCCTCCCATGCCTTCCAACGGCTAGATGAGCATTAAATGTGGTGTACGTTTTCCAAATTGAATAGATCCTTCAGTCCCTTTCTTCGTCAGCGTGTTCAGAATGGCTATCTTTATGTTAAATGCTCAAGCGGTTGTTGGCAACAGTCATATAATGGCTATTTTTCTCACGGCCACTATAATGGCTATTTTTGTGAGAGCTGCACCGAGCTGCACGAAAGGCCATCCCTGATCCTGCGCAGTTACTTCGCAGTGTCGATGTTTCGGCTGTGCGGCTCCCTTTTCATTTTCTTTCTTCTTCTTCTTCTTTTTTTTTCTTTTTTTTTGTGCAGCTTCAGCAATGTTGCTCGGGACATACATTGTCCTACTTATCGTACATGTATAGACTCCTTTTCATTTCTAGTGTCCAATTCCAACTGTACTTGACACTTAGAAATTTATCCCTCTGTTTATCATTCAGGGTTCTGCGAAGCAGAACTATCATGGTACAACTTTAGTCTGCTCCCATTTATCAAACTTGGTAAAGTATCGCCAGCTAAGGTGGCTAACTGGACTGCACCAGTGTTAGTAACATGTATTACAGTATATGGACCAAGCCAATGCCTCTTAAATTTACCAGGAAACTTCATGAATTTTCTATCATACAAGAGGAATAGGTCACCTACTTGAAAGGACTTGTTCTTTATATGGCGATCATGCCATGCTTTCTCGCAGTCTTTTTGCACTTGTTGGTGAAATCCTGCAATGAAGCGATCTTCCTCCAATCCAACCAAGTGTAGCAATCTTTCTTCTAGCGCTGCGCGATCTGCCATCCCTGTAAATGCAGCGATTCTCAAGCTGGGGACAATATATTCCATTGGCATTATAGTCTCCTGTCCATAAGCCAACCAAAAAGGTGTGTGTCCTGTCAATTTCTTGCAAGTGGTCCTATATTCCCATAACACAGATGAGATGCACAGATCCTAGTCATCTCTATTCACATTGTAGATCTTAGTAAGTGCATTCTCGAGTATTTTATTGAAAGCCTCAACAGTGCCATTTGCCTGTGGATGATATGGGGTACTCCGCTGATGATGGATGTAGAATTCCTCTGTGAGAGCTTCGATAGTTCTGTTTAAAAAGTGAGTGCCTTGATCACTCATCAAAATCTTTGGACATCCAAATCGTGAAAGTATATCTTCAAAAATGAACTGCGCGGCAGTACCGGTGCTGCAGTCCTTTACTGGTTTTTCTTCCGCCCATCTGGTGAGGTAATCAGTAGCAGTAATGATGTACCTCGCACCAGTTTTTTTCCTTGGTGGGTTTATGGGACCCACGAAGTCAATGGCCCACTCTTCAAATGCCTGTAAGGTCAACTGTGGATTCAGCGGCATTTCATCTCTGCGAGAAGGTTTTCCTGTCCTCTGACAGACATCGCAGTTCTGGCAGTATTCGTTGGAGTCTTTATGGATTGTAGGCCACCATAGCCCTGCACGTAGTATCTTCTGCGCGGTAGCCCTTCCTTCATAGTGGCCTCCTGCGATCCCTAAATGCGCATCTGCTTAAATGCATGACTTCTCATGGTTTAGTATGCATCTACGCAGGACTTCATCCGGTCCGATTTTGTATAGCTGACCTGCAATAATAGTGAAGTCTGTGGTGCGCACTACCAATTTCTTCTTTTGCTGGATGGAAAAGTCCTAAGGTGCTAATCCTGTTGTTAAGAAATCAATAATATCCTGATAATAATCATCAGCAACTTGTATAGCAAATAGTTGCGCATCAGGCAGACTGTCTTCAATGTTTGTCTGCTCTTCTCCTGACTCAATCCTAGAGAGGTGATCAGGTCCCAAGTTCATCCTGCCTGGATTAACATCAATCTCAAAATCATATTCCTAGAATAGCAACAACCATATGCATATGCGCCCCCCTAACACTGGCTTATTGACCAAGTATTTCAAAGTGGAATGGTCAGTAAACATGAGGAAGTGCGCACCAAGCAAGTAGTGTCAGAATTTCTGCAGCGCATATACCATCGCAAGACCTTCCCTCTCAGTAGTAGTGTAATTTTTTTCCGTTGTTGAGAGCTTCCTGCTTGAAAATGCGATGGGATGGTCAATACCTCCTTCTCCTGGCTGAGCTAATACGACTCCCAGGGCAATGCATGATGCATTAACATGTACATGGAATGGCTTCGCCCAGTCTGGGAAGACTAGGACCGACGCAGTAACCATCTTCTCCTTTAGTGTATCAAAACCCTGCTCGCACTCCGCGTTCCAAATGAATGGCGCATCTTTCTTTAGCAACGTCTCCATTGCTGCGGTTATCTGCGTGTAACCCTTTATGAATTTACTGTAATATCCGGTATGGCCTAAGGTAGAGCGCAACATCTTGACTGAATTTGGTGTTGGTAAATTTACAATGATTGCAATCTTCGCAGGATCCACCATCAATCCTTGCTTACAGACAATGTGTCCAAGTAGAATCCCGTAAGGAACACAAAAAATACATTTCTTCAGATTTAAGGAGATCTGATGCTGTCTACACTTCTCAAGCATCATTCTGAGATTCGTGCAGTGGTTCTTCAATAGTCCAAACACAGTCCAATCATCAAAATAGGCTTCCAGAAACTTATGCATAAAATATTTAAAGGCTGCGACGACAACTCTGGAAAAGATGGCAGGTGCGTTCTTCAGACCAAAAGGCATTACTGTGTAGTGGAACGACCCCCATTCTATAGCAAAAGTTGTCTTATGCTTGTCTACAGGATCAATCCTGATATGATGATACCTGGAGAAACCATTAGTAAAAGAGTAGGCCTCATTCCCTCCAACATTATCCAGCACTTCGTCCATGAAAGAAGTAGGGAATGGGTCGTGCATAGAAGGATCATTCAGTTTTCTGAGATCTACACAAATCCTGATCTCACCTTTCGTTTTCTTGTCTTGAACGACCATGGGGCTAATCCATTCGGATTCTTCAACATGTTCAATGATTCCTGCTTCGAGCATCTTGTCTAACTCTGCACGGACTCTTTCTTTGTACCACGGGTTTAGTCTGTATGGCCTATGCTTCACAGGCTTGGCGCCTAGCTTCAAAGGTATTTTCATGACCCCTAGGTCTCCCAGAATGCCTTTCATTTCTGTGAATTTCGTCGGGAACAGCTCCTAATACTCATGTAAGATGTTTGCGATCTCTGCAACAGTCTGATCATTCCAATAGTCTCCAATTGATGCGAAATTTGGCTTTTCGCTTGTGCCAATGTTCACCTTCTGCGTCTTTACTGGTCCGCTCATGTCTGGGATTTCCAATGGAGGTCCCTCTACATCGCACGCACCGTCTGATTCTAGTATGTTTATGTTGCGTGGATTGTCCTCATCGTCTTCCTACCTATCATCGGGTACTTCAGCTAGGTTATAACACTCGATGGGATGTTTTCCGTGTTCCTTCCCTTCTGATTGTAGGTTCACAAGAATGCCATCTGCCCCGAAGAATTCTTCCAACGTTATATTTTTGTGAGGACAGTCTTCCCTAAATATACGTTCCTTAATTATCTGCAACGCGTCATGGATCAATGGGTTGTCGTCGTCAAAGCTGAAGTCCTTCTGGAAGTTTGCAGTCAACATATCCCAATCAGTGGTTTCCATACGCAACTCCAGGTCTAGGTACCATTTCTTTGGAATGTCATCGTCTAGTGTATGTACAAATAGATGCACCCATTTTGTTTGTGGCCTTTCCACCCATGCCTGTGAACAGACTTCAATATGATGGATATGATCTTTCTGTCCATTAAACTTTTCAAAAGGTAAAGTAACCCTATCAGCAAACCGAATCTGCATCTTAATCCTGCATTGATCCCAAGTAGTCAATGTCTGCTTGTGTGCAGCCCACCATCAAGTTGGTGTGTCGTGCAGTGCCATATCCAATGCTGATAATCTATGCTCATCTGCAATAACTGTAGTATATTCTTGGATGAAAGTGTAAACGTTAGTATAACCATCATACACGGGAATAGGACTTACCTCCTTTCCGATCCAGCGCAGTGATTTCGTAACCTGCGTGCACCTTCTTGCTGATACTTCATTCATGCGGCTTTGCCAATTTTCCAGTCCTATCTCCGAGTCAGAGATACATGAGTTGTCACATCTCTAGCTGAGTGTACCATTCGCAGTTGGATTAATGTAATCTCCCTAGTTCGCGGTGATCTAGTATAGTCTGTCCAAGTCTTGAGCCTTGGATTCCTCTTGAATCGGCTCACTGTATCTGCCCCCATCTTTAGGATCCAATGATGCGATGAACCTAAGATGCTTTCCTTCAAATATCATATTCTTTGTCTTTAGGTTTATGATAGCCAGGTTATCCATGGCCCAGTAAATTCCTAACAGTGCGAGAAAACGCTGACTATCATCCACAATCTCGATAACTTCAAAGTCTGCATGACTCTTGACTCCATCGATGTCAACTACCACATCAGCTAACCGGCCAAAAGGTATGACTTTCTCTTGGTTATCCATTCTCAATTGGATAGGTGACCATAACAACTTTGGTCGACCCATCTGCTGCCATGTCTTCTTAGTGAAGACATTGACTTCAGATCCCAGATCAAGGATAACTTCATCCATTTCAAAATCTCCTATCTGCGCGGTAAGCCTCATTTCTCGGCTTGTTCTTTTATGCTTCCTTATGTTATGTATGGCACTATCAGAAGTTTTTGTTCCCGTCTGTGTTTCATATTGGCTTATGAGCTTCTATAGCTCTGCTATGGCATTTTCACTTTTTAGTAGCTTCATGCAGCTTCGCAGGAACTGCGCAACGGAAGTGCCGACATCCGTTGCGGTACTTGTTTTGTCATAAGCAGCTGGCATGTCTTCAACATGCGGTTTTTCACTGTGCAATGGGATCCTCGCTGACTTAGTTTCCAATTCTGTGAAGGTATCCCGTGCGTCGATAAAGACCTCCTTGTTCTTTCGTAGGTCGAGAGCGGGTATTTTTCCTGGAGCTTTTCTTATCCATATTGTCTCAAGAGGGGTATGCTTTCTATGAGCCTCCCCTGACGTTGAAGCTTCTGCTCCCCTATCACGGCCTGTCTCAGCACCACTGCATGTGACCACGTTGATGCTCGGGTCCACTGGTCTATTCTCTATTGCGATCCACTGGATGTTTGGAGTTGGTGCCGCCGTCTGTCTTCTTTTCTGCATTTCCACCTCTAGCACTGGGCAATCTTCAATAACATGCTCAAATGATTTACAGTAGTTGCATGTAGTGCATGCGTTAACACAATCTCTAGAAACGTGACTTGGTTGGCCACAATTATAACAAATGACCGGGTCGCGGCCTCTTCCCTGCGCTGGGCCAACATTTCTTCCTCTACCGTGGTATCCACCACCACAGCCTCTGTATCCTCCTTGATCATATTGCGCATTTTCTTGTTTGGGCTGGTTTTCTTCTTATACGCAGTACAAGCCAGCACCTCTCATTGCGTCCATATCTTGTTTTATTTCGTTCATTAGCTCATATGCGTGGCAGTTGGATTCATCATGTCCAACTGATTTACAGAAAGTGCAGTATAAATTTTTGGGTGTTTTCACATATTTCTGTATGAGATAGCAGTCTTCAAGTCTGTGTCCTGTAGTTCTACAAATTTCACACCATGGGGCCTGATTCTGATTTATCGGGTTGGACCCACCACTGTTAAGATAGTCGCGGAATAAAGGGCAATGCTCGTGGTCATGGCCTTCTCCTTTACAATCTGTACACCAAACCTCATGCCTAGGTTCATACCTTTGTTCTTTTCCATTCTTCATGCTTTGTAGTTCTAGTGTCAGGGTGGTCAGCTGGTTCCGGATCTGAGACATCCCAGAACTAGTCTCACCAATCGGCGAAGCCTCTAGCTTCATTGCGATCTCCAAAGCCTTTGCTTGTGACACAACCTTCTGCTGCATCAATGGTATTCTAATGTGGGGCAACATCGCAGCAATAAACCATTCCTTGTGTTGTTTTGGAGCTATAACAAAGCTCACTTGGTCCAATGAGGTCTTGAAATTTTGATCAAACTCCTAGACCGTTTCAGTCGGTCTCTACTTTATTTATTTCAACTCGGTTATACACTGAGATTCAGATTTGGGTTTCTTAAACTCTGCCACAAGCGCAGCTTTAATTTCTGCGAGGGTTTTCGACTGTGTCTGAGAGTACTTCATAAACCAATGTAAAGATTTATCTCTGAGGGTGGTAATGAGTTGTGCTCTCTTTACAACATCATCGTGGATTTGTCTTACGCTCCATACGGCTTCGCAAAGAAACCAATGCTGGTCAGGGTCTTCTAGACCAGTTCCTTTAAATATCGGTAGCTTCATATCAGCATTTTCCATTGTCCTATTAGTAGGGGCACCCGGATTTGTGCATGGCTATTGTGATGGGATCTGCGCAGTGAAATTAAATGGGAGTATCGGAGTAGACGTATCGGTTGAGTATCCTGCGGGGTGGGTGGTTGTGTAACGGGTGGGCTCTGAGATAAGGGAGGCGCGGTCTCTGCAACTGGCGGATTTTGAGGGGTGAGTGGTGGCACGACTTCGTTGTTAAGGTCACAAGGAATCTTAGTATCTATCTGGATTCTAGTGCCTCCAAGATTCTTATTAAATTTATATCTCTTCCCGCTTCTAAGATTATGGGTCTCTTCATCAGAATCACTATATATATTGTTTACCATGACAGACTTGAAAATATTACTGCATTCTTAAAACACCTTTCTCAGCTAATAGCATCTTAATGTATAGATTGAGATTGTTCAGGTACTTACCTTGGAATCCGTCGAAAAAGTATGCTTCTACTTGGCTGTAGGATTTGGGTGTGTCTACAACAAATTCTGTTACGAATCCTTCTAGCATGTGATCGACACAGAAGTCAACTACGTGCATCAATGGGCTGTCTATTGCTTTGAGCTGCGTTATGAGCTCTGGAGTCCACTCTGTAGGAACTCCTTCTTTAAAACAGGTTTTCTTCTCTCCGAGCCGCAAGATCCACTCGTGCAGCTCGTCTGGAAATGATGCCCAGAAAATGTCATGAATATCTTTCCACAGGTATCTATTCAACCACTGTTCGTTAGGTAAATGTGGGTGTCTATTCTCTTTCCTTGCAAAGTTTCTTACGGTCTTGTCACACCAAGCCCGGATTTCTGTCTTTTCAGGATGCCAATTGTCGGAGCCTGCCGGGAACTGATGTTCTTCATCACACATTACGGTTGCAACTCATCACGGATTCTAGCGTGGCAATGGAACCATTTTTTGGCTTATCATATGCTGACCCAGAGGGTTTTCAATAAAGACCCAGGTTCTTCGCGGTTTCCCCTTGACCAACAAAACCCCTTCGCACCGACCCTTTCGGCAACAACCTGCGAGCAGGTTGAGGTCTCATCCGAGGTGTATCTATGGGGTACTGCGGAATCAGGTTTCCAAAGTAGGTGATGAGTTGTTTAGTATGGCGTACTACGTAGTGCGACATGGGATGTGTGCTGCGGGGCAAGACTGCGCGACGATAGATGACACCGCGGTCCACACCTCTGAATTCTACTTCCACGGAATTTCCTTGTGACTGCGACCGATGCAGCTCACACTAAGACTTGAAATACTTGCTGTTAACTAGAGTACTGAAATTATTAACATTCAATCATTCATCCATTTGCTCGGGGTATTCACTGCTCAACCATGTGCTGCGGAGACGGTCCAACTACCATGCATTTTTCCTACTACATAATGTAAAAGTGCTTAAACAATATCTAACACTTAGCCAAATAACTGATTCATTACTGCCTTATAAGAAGAGGCCAAACATTCACCATTCATCTATTCATGCAGAACTTAACATATTATTTCCATATTCTCCTGATGGAAAATACATATAAAATTCCTATCATAACAGTATGCAAGGGAAAATTTAGACATTCATTCACAGGAAGCAGATAAATGCACAATACAAAACACAATCACACTGCATAGTATTTAACGTGGTTCACTCCCCCGGATGGGAAGCTACGTCCACAAGAACTGTTGTTATATATATCTTTTGGGAAGGGCACAATAGTTCTTAGTCTGCACGGTTAACTGCAGACTCTCTTCTCTCTCAAATAGGTCTCTGCGCACTCGGCTACAGAGCCTTTACAATATCTTTACTTAGAAAGATTTTACAATGCTCAATACTAAACTTCTAACAACAACCCTCTTCCCATACAAAAAAATGCCTCCTTTTATAGATCATGCCCATAGGTCATGTCTTTACAATGCTAAAGGATGAAACCCTTAGGGTTTCCAAAACTGCTACGGTTTCTCTAAACCGAACTGCTGGCCTCTGGTAGCGAGTGCTCCATCGTGGCGGTCCTCCACGCCTTCATCCTGTCGCTATCGGCCTTTCTGTTGTGCACATGCCAATAAGTCACTTTCCTCAAGCTGCTCTTCCTCTAACGGCCTTGTACAGCTGGATCAACTCCCAGTTTCTTTCATCAAACCGGTCTTCCTCTTACGGCCTCATACACTTGGCCACTGCTCGGCCTCCCTGAAGAATCTTTGCCAAAACTAGACCATTGACGGTCTAACCGGTACCCGTGCTCGTCCTTCGTCCAACACTATGCTTTGCCGGCTCCATGTGGACTGGTCACTTCGCAGCACTGATTCCTTGCAGCACTGATCTTCGCAGCACCCTTCGAAGTACTGCCAAAATTTGGTTGCTACGCGCAACTTTGAAGCATCCCCAACACTTGCACAAAATTGTATTTTTATTGAGCTGCGCTTAGCTCCGTAGCTAAAACTCCTTCTGTTACCAAAATTTGCCCCAACTTGGGCCAAGCCCAACAGAAATCAAATATCTTAAGTAGTTCAAAAAGTTTTTTTTTTTTTTTTTACAGTAATGGTTGGAATAATTTATATTAAAAAAAATGAGAGTAGGTTACAAAATGCTGGGAGACTGTACCCACAAGAGAAGAGGGGGAATTCACCTCTATCCCAGTCTTAGGAGTTCAACTTTCACCAAAATTTGACAAGAGAGGGAATTGGACACCTCTGAGTTTTTCAGGACTTCATATTTACATCTATAAACCGACTTCCATACCCAACAGAGCTTAAAGCATAAGAGGGGAAAAGACAACTCATAAAATTCCGGATTTCAGACATAACATAACTGGACTTTGTAGAACATAAGAGGGGAAACGACACCTCTAAAAATTTCCTAAACTTAGACAAAAAGACAGGACTTGTAAAAAGAGAAAACTAGACATATAACCAGGCGGCTTCACAGGTTGCTGGACCTTCGTCAAGTTTTGGGAGAAAGGTTCTTCTTCTTCTTTTTTTCGACCGTTGCTTCCTCATTGTCTTCTAGGCCCAAGATGATGGCTGGACTATTGCTCCTGCTAGTGCGGATGCAGTCAACCTTAGCTTCCATGATTTTTAACCCACTGTGCAGAGAGTCCATTTTGCTGACCAACCCTTCGAAAATTCATGCATTTGATGGTATTGCTTCTGATGTCCGAGTTAGAAATATGGACGAAGGGGCTAACTGAGATATGGCCTTCTTTATATCTTTGCTTTCACCCTTTAGCCAGCCGACCTGAGCATCAATATCGTGCAGGTGCGAGAGCACTCCAGGTGGGGGGCTTTCTGGGCCACGAGGAGAATCAAAATTCCCAAAACTCCCAGTACTCCCATTCACATTCCAGAGTTGATTTTTCCCAGGATTTTCATTGACCAGATTTAGAGCTAGATTGTTCTAGAGACCCGGTTCATCCTCCATGTTTTTCCAGTTCTTTTCACTCTCCTGTTTGTAGCCAATATAACCAGCATTGAGACACAGCCTTTGTATCTGGGTCGTATCCATTTGCGAATTTCCTCCACCAATTTCGCTGTTTGGGTGACGAACACGTTTTGCCTGAATGCCCAGAGCCCCCTGCAAATCTTTCTCTCCATTACCATGGACCGAACCGATTGTCAGTGGAAAACGTTGCGTCCCAATTCCTCCCACAGAGACTTGCAAATTTGCCCGACAGTTTTTGCACTGCAATGTCGGGAGGCATAAACCTGCATTGTTCCCAACATTCCTTCTGTCCATTGTGAAGTGAATCGCCGTGGAGCAGATAGAGCACAGAGACAGACGGCAGGGGAGCAATAGAAGAATAAAATCGACCTCCAACATGCCCCTATTAAACAGCCACCTTACCTGGATGTCATTTAAGCCTCCTGCATGCGAAGCAGGTGTGGCCTGGTAGGCCATGCCGTCGTTAGTTGCCTGGGAGTTCTCAATCAGATCCAAGGGTTATTTGAAATTAATGTTGTCCTGACCACGGGAGTACACGCGGTAAGGCAAGTCGCCAGAGCCACCAAGGCAACTGACGGTGCCAATCAAGCCACTAAGGCACCCATACCAAGGTTTCATGTATACCATTTTTAGTTAGGACACCACAATTTTTCCTAGCCCCAAGGTTAGCCATTGTATCTGCAATAGCGTTGTTTTTTCTTAGGACATGAAAAAAGGAAAGAGATTCATACTTGTAGGAACTGATTGAGCGTGCAGGAAGGGACTGATACTTTGAGGTTGGATTTTTTTGTTTGCTTGCGATCGCCCTGGTAGTTTTAATGACAATGAGAGAATCGCCAATGACAGTAAGCCTTCGAATCTTTTTCTCCTGAGTAATGTCAAGACCTTTGATCAAGGCGAGCCACTCTGCCTGATTGTTGGTTTGATTTCCTATCCCCCAAGCGTAATCTTCCACTTTGCTTCCTTCGGAGTCCATTAGAACTCCCCCCACACCTGCCAACCATGTAAGTAGTTCAAAAAGTTAAATTGAATCACCTTGACCCATTTCCTATTAATTTAGCATGAATAGTCCACTGAGCATTTATTTTCAAGTAGACGATTCTAATTTTTTAGTAAGAATTGCATCATTATTTCAAAATATAAATTTATTTTTCATACACAAGTATTAATGCATATAAGTAAATAAAAATCAACAAATAACATTGTGCCTCGATGGCTTGAATGAGATTATTTTAATTACAAATCATTCATTTAGAAATACAATTTTTTTTAAAGTATACAAAAGAAAAAAAATTGTGCAATGCAACAAAGTCAATGCAAAAGCAATTTTAAACAATAATAAAAATGTATATTAATATAACTATCAATTCCAATATATTTCAAAGAAATATAAAATCGTACAAATTGATTCACCAAAAAGTATGTCCAAGTCATATTGAAAATTTGAAATATACTTGGGATCAAATTTCTGAAGAAAAAAAACAACTTCATCTACTAAAATGAAGTTGATGTTCTATTGAACATACTAATGTACTCACGTTTCTCTTTGATACACTGAAGTGTCTTAAGAAAGGGGAATAAAACTTGCATAAGCCAAGTATCTTGCTCTTCTCCTATATAGGCCTTTATCAAAATATGTTTTGACCAATATCCAACAAATTGAGAAGTGGGATTTGATGTATCTATTAACAATACATTTGATTCTCCGTATTAATCTCCATACTGGGACCACACATCGCTCAACATTTTCTCATAAAATTGTATTGTACTCTCTACTTTGAATTTTGTTTGCAAACGACAATGGGACCTATCCCATGTGAATCCAAAGTCCCTTATATCAATATTTGATTTTTCATGTGTCAGATGTACTTGTCAATGACATTTAATGTCCATATTGCAACATCATAATTTGGTTTTCTTTAAATATGACAATTTGGTTCATCTCTAGTGTATGATGATAAGAACACTCCTTCCATTTCAAAGATCAACAACACCTTTTGATTGATATTAATTCCCATCTGCACTGCAACCACATATATGAAATTAACATATCTCCAATTCATTAATTAAGAACATCAAAACATAATATTTAAAAACATTTTAAAATATCATGTAATTCCTATTTATTATCATTTTTTCCATTTGTATACAAATGGAACTCTACAAGGAGTGAACAAATTAATGATATGTTAACAAATACACCAGTCTAATACTTTTATTTTATTTTTATTGAATAAGTCTTACATGCATACATTGAACCACCATTCAAATAATTTATTTTATTTTTATAATAATTAGTGAAACTACAATTGGAAAATATAATTACAGGATCTATCTTCACTCCACGTTGCAGAGGATCTACCTTGTATCCAATAGAAAATGCAAAAGAGACATTTGTACCTGTACACCAAATTAAAGAAACTTAGCATTTGCTTTAAAAAAAAAATTCAATGTACTATCAATAACACTTAACACATACTTCAAGATTTGAATTTACCTTTGGTATGCCTCAAATCCATGATCTTGCATGGATGTATGCCCCCTTCATCAACATCTTCCACAATCAAATGTGTTTCAATGGCATTAATTATCAAAATCATAACATATCCTACATTAAGCCTTTCTACCATAATAAGTTTTAGTCTCTATAGTTTCGGCCCTTCCTAGCCCAATAACTTGACCATTAATTAGGTCAACATAGTCCCCTCTTGCCAAAATTATATTTTCCAATTTAACTCCTCCCAATTTCTGTAACACAATTGAATTGTAGTTTGCACTTAAGGTTAAATCATGTAAAGTGTGCTCTTATATTTTAGCAAAAATCCAACCTTAAAAAAAAGTAATATAGTTGCAATAATTCAAAACAATATGGCAACCATTTTATACGCAATGAAACATTGTTCCCCACCATTTTATGCCCACTACCAAAAGGGAATTTACATATAAATTACACTAATATATATATATATATATATATATATATATATATATATATATATATATATATATATATATATATATATATATATGAAGAGCTTACAATTAGAAATCCAAGTAATATTAGTGAATGACAGATATCAACTTAGATAAAAGCACCAAGTTCCTATTTAACTTTGGACATGGCACTTATATTATTGATGTATGTGTATGAATCGTGCTTGTAAGAAATTTGCAGAAGTTGGAGAACCACAACAAAATCCTTTGTAAAATCTAAGAAAGTCCAAGATGGATGTTATGTTAAATGTAAAAAATGTCCCATGCAAAGGATCAATTCTATTTATAACTTGCTTTGTGAAGATACACTTTTAGATTGGTTCTTTTGATCCCATTGATAAATGGGAATTGGTAATGTCATGTAGAACCCAAGTTTCCAGTTGATTGGTTTGCTAGTACTACAAAGAACACAATCTCTTATGAAATTAACAAAGCGTTCTTTCATATTTGGCCAATCAACAATTATCTATAGTTTCTCCATAGTATTTCTCACTTTTGAATTTCCAACAATTTTGGAAGTATGAACTTCTTTGATAAACTAAATCCTTCTCTCATGTGGTATGCACAACTTGTCTAATTTGTCAAGTTGTCCACCTTGAAGATGGTATTCCTCTTCTGAATAAACAACTTCTCCCCACATCAATTCATAAAACACATCTTCAAAGCATGCATCCTTTAGATATTACTTTCCCAAAACTTCATGGTTGTGGGGTACAATATTCATTATCGTCTCTACAACTATAGTTTGTTGTGGGGGTGATCTAGATAACAAATATGTCACTTTGTTTGTAATTCATTTATTGTACTTGATTACTAGATGGAATTGTTGTATAAATCTAATCCACCTATAATTCCTTGCATACTATAGTTTAAGTACATCTCTACAAATACTAAAGTGGTTGGTGTTCAGTGTGGATCACAACCTCCTTCCCCAAAGAGAGTCATAAAACACATCTTCAAAGCATGCATCCTTTAGATATTACTTTCCCGGAACTTCATAGTTGTGGGGTACAATATTCATTATCGTCCCTACAACTACAGTTTGTTGTTGGGGTGATCTAGATAACAAATATGTCACTTTGTTTGTAATTCATTTATTGTACTTGATTAATAGATGGAACTGTTGTATAAATCTAATCCACATAGAATTCCTTGCATATTATAGTTTTAGTACATCTCTACAAATACTAAAGTGGTTGGTGTTCAGTGTGGATCACAACCTCCTTCCCCAAAGAGAGTGTTCGTGTTTATTCATTGGTTGTACCCCCTCATTGGACTCCCATCCATTGTTAGTCCTCAATATCTTAACCATTGGTTGGCTAAATCTTCTTATTTGTTGAGTTTCTTCAACTCTTGTAATCTTCCTCCATTTCTTCCCTCATCGATGACCTCCCTCTGCAATTGCTCACTCTTCTCCTTAACTACACACATACAATTAAGCCAACATATGTCTATGATATTTGCCTTTCTTAGATCATGTTCAACCCTCTCGCTATTTATTGCTTCCCCCATGATATTGTCTCTTCTATGCACTCAACATTGTCAAAACCACTCCAACCACCCCCATGGTGCAAGGTTTTGACGTTGCCATACTAATGGGTTTAGAAGGTAACATACATCATTAGTATTTTGATCCATGGTGAGATTTTTGTCACCAATCTTATCCTTACGCCCCACTTCAACTCTTCCTCCACCTTTGAATATAATTAGAATTCTTCTACAACAAAATCCTCTACCATTGTTCTCACCCAATAATCCATTGCTTGGGTTATCAGGCGATCTACTTGCCAAAGCATAATTAGGTTCTACATATTCCACTCTACTATCTTCCCCATCTTCTAAATGTATTCTAGCGCCTCTTCACTCGGTTGTAACCATTGATAGAGACTCATTGGGATGTCCTCTTAAAAGATCTTATACTCATCTCTAGTAGCATTGCCATACAAAACTATCTATCTACAATCTTAAATATCCTACCCTCACAACTCATCTTCCTATTTAATGAAAACTCTAAAATGTGTTTCAAACCACTCAACTAACCATGATTTCAAAAACCCCTGTCTCATCTTGTGACAACTCCTCCCTAATGAAAGTCAAAGCCAAGGAAAGGTGGAAAAATGATGCTAAAAAACATTATCACCCATCTACCTAGTGATGGTGTATGGTTCATAGCGAGTGGTTTGATCAACCTATTGGGTCTTGTAAGTTGTTTTTTTGCAAGTAAAATAACACCTCGGTACCAACCTTGTGATGTTGAACCTGATAGTGATCATGTCATTTATTGTGCTTGCCACAACTTTGATATAGGATGTCATCTACCAGTCATTAAATGTGCTAAATTCGTTTCAAAACCAATTTGTTTGTTTGCTTCTCTATGAGCATGGGAAGATACTTGTGTTGATTTAATGGGAAAATCTACATCAACTAGGGCCAATCATTAGAACCCTAATCACACCTAGAAGGGGATATGCCTAAGAGGTTTATGAAGAGTTCTATTATAGCTATGTGAAACATAAATCGCACTATCATCCTATGTAAATGAATATTTTGAGTTGTACATTGTCAGGATATGTACGATCATCCTGAAGACTACCTTGGCATGTACCACATTTCTCTATCATGTCCATCATGGAACAAAGGCAAGGCCAAGAGATAGTCAAGAACCTATTGTGCCTATCATGTACTATGGTCTTTGGTAATTCAAAGTCAACCCACACATTCTTCATGAAGAGCTTAGCAATACCTTCTATTGTCATGCTCTTCTTAAAGGGGTTCCAAAATTACCATCTTGGATAACTTATAAAAAACAACAAACACACACTCATGACCATGCTTGGTTGAGAACGAACTAGTCACGAAGTCCATGGAGATTAGCTCCAAAGGTTTATCAATAGCAGGAAATGAGTGAACATCATTTTCTTCTTAATCATTGGCTTGGCAATGGCATAGATAATCCATTATATGATGTATGCATTAATCTCCGTGGAGCTTGGGCTAATAGAAGTACTTTGGCAGGTCTAGAACTATCTGAAAATTCCTTGGCACCGAACTAGAATGTCCCTCCCAAATCACCTTCTCATGTTCCATTTAAGGAATACAAAGATGGTCTAGATGGCATGGAATTAAATCCTATAGGTGAAATTGAGAAAATGTTTTCTTACAACCATTTCTTTATATGTATCAACAAAGTGAGAATTAATGCCATACAATGGGGTCCAATCTAAAGTATCATGTCCACAAGAGTTTAGCAATTGGTCAATTCAATAATTGATGATGGACCACTTTTGGTCATGCTCATTCCACAATTTTCCCTGTGTCTACATAAATTGGATAGCTTGTGGTCGATGCGTATAATTGTCTACTTATCCAGAATGCAGTGCTTAGATAATCATAAGCATTTAGCAATGGAGTAGAGCTCCTTGATATATGTGGGATATTTAATGAAAACTATGTTTTGCTATGGTAGGAAACCATATGTCATGATGGGCAAGGACACCATCAATTGCATGCTTTTAAGTGTCTATCTCAATCTCAAATGACTACTACAAATTAATGTTGAATGTTGAATATCATAAGGTAGAATGGTAAAACCCTATTCAACAAGCTATTTCCCTTCCTTTAGTCTTGGGATCATACTTTGGGTGATACCTTTCTTCTTATAGGGATTGAATATGCCACCACTAGACTACACCGGACCTTTCTTAACACCTAAGAGGACCTTGATATGCCAAATAGAGCCAACAAATTGCTATGTTATCAAGTAGTTTTCGTATGGTAGTTTTCCATCTAACACAACCACATTGTCATCAAATACATTGCACCATGAAGGAAATCTAACTCGAGTTAACTTTCCTTCTAACAACGTTGCATGGTGAATGAAAGCTAACGTGGGTTAATTTTCATATGGTAGTTTCTCATTTAACACAACCACGTTGTCATCAAATACATTATATCATGAAGGAAATCTAACTTGGGTTAGCTTTCCTTCTAACAACATTGCACAGTGAATGAAAGCTAATGCCTGTTAACTTTCATGTGATGTTTTTCCATCTAACACAACCACATTGTCATCAAATACATTGCACCATGAAGGAAATATAACTCGGGTAGTTGTCATTCTAACAACATTGCATGGTGAATGAAAGCTAACGTGGGTTAGATTTCATGTGGTAGTTTTTCGTTTAACACAACCACATTGTCATCAAATAAATTGCACCTTGAAGGAAATCTAACTCGAGTTAGTTTTCCTTCTAACAACATTGCACGGTGACTGAAAGCTAATGTGTGTTAGCTTTCATGTGGTGGTTTTCCATCTAACACGATCACATTGCATCATGAAGAAAATCTCACTCAAGTTAGCTTTCCTTTTAACAACATTGCATGGTAAATAAAAGCTAATGCACCTTGACAATATATTACATTGTCATCAAATACATTGCACCATGAAAGAAATCTAACTCGGGTTAACTTTTCTTCCAATAACATTGCACGATGAAAACTAACGCGGGTCAGCTCTCATGTGGTAGTTTCCCCTCTAACACAACCACAATGTCATTAAATACATTGCACCATGAAAGAAATCTAACTTGAGTTAGCTTTCCTTCTAACAAAATTGGACGATGAATGAAAGCTAATGCGTGTTATCTTTCATGTGGTAGTTTTCCATCTAACAAAATCACATTGTTATCAAATACATTGCATCATTAACAAAATCTAACTCAGGTTAGCTTTCCTTCTAACAACATTGCACAATGAATGAAAGCTAATTCACCATGACAATGTATTACATTGTCATCAAATACATTGCACCATCAAGGAAATCTAAATCATGCTAGATTTCCTTCTAACAACATTGCACAATGAATGAAAGCTAATGCATGTTAGCTTTCATGTGGTAGTTTTCCATCTAACACAACCACATTGTCATCAAATACATTGCACCATGAAGGAAATCTAACTAGGGTTAGCTTTCCTCCTAACAACATTGCACGGTGAATGAAAGCTAATGTGTGTTAGCTTTCATGTGGTATTTTTCCATCCAACACAACCACATTGTCATCAAATACATTGCACCATGAAGGAAATCTAACTCGGGTTAGTTTTCCTTCTAATGACATTGCACAGTGAATGAAAGCTAACGCGTGTTAACTTTCATATGGTAGTGTTTCATCTAACACAACCACGTTGTCATCAAATACATTGCACCATGAAGAAAATCTTGCTCAAGTTAGCTTTCCTTCTAACAAGAGTGCACAGTGAATGAAAGCTAATGTGTGTTAGCTTTCATATGGTAGTTTTCTATTTAACACAACCACAATGTCATCAAATACATTGCACCATGAAGGATATCTAACTCGAGTTAGCTTTCCTTCCAACAAATTTGCCAAGTGTCCCCGAATGGCTTTGGGACAGGAGATGAAACTCGCCATAAGTCGATAACCGGGGATCGAATGGACAAATTGTCAATTCCATTGGAATCATGACATCGGAGTATTACTAGGGACACCTCTCTCCAGTGACTTCATGTATCGAATGTTGTCTTTTTTGACGGTTTTTGCAACTAGGGTTTTGTTAAGTAATATGCAATGTAATTTCTGCATTATAGGCTAATATTTTGAAAATTGTGTCGAGCAAGGGTGTGGGCATTGTTGTCATCTCATCCTATCCCAAACACACCTTTAGGGAGTAACAAAACTCAATTATGTTGCTTGGTTTGTTTCTTATGCCCCCAATTGAAATTTTCCAAGTGTCCCTGAATGGCTTTGGGAAGCAAGTTGAAACTTGCCATAACTCTGTAACCAAGGACCAGATGGACAAACTATCAATTCTATTGGAATCGTGACATTGTAGTACCACTAGGGCACCCCTCTCCTCTGACTTGATGAACCAAACATTGTCATTTTATATTGTTTTCGCAACTAGGGTTTTGCTAAGTAACATGCAAGGAAATTTTTGCATTATAGGCTAAGATTTTGAAAATCATTTCGAACGAGGATGTGGGAATCGTGGTCATCACTCCCTAGCCCAAACACACCTGTAGAAAGTAATGGAACCCAATTCCATTGTTCGGTATATTTTTTATGCCCTTGGTTGAAATTTGCAAAGTGTCATTGAATGGCATTGGGAAGAGAGTTGAAACTCATCATAACTCGATAAACAGGGCTCGAATGGACAAATCATTAGTTCCATTGGAATTGTGACATCGGAATACCTCTAGGGACACCCCTCTTTGGTGAGTTCATGGACCGATCATTATCTATTTTCATGGTTTTTGCAACTAGGGTTTTGCTCAATAACATGTAATGCAATTTCTGCATTATATGGTAAGATTTTGAAAAATGTGCCAAGCGAGAGTGTGGGCATTGTGGTCATCTCGTTCTATCCCACACACACCTGCAAGAAGTAATTAAACTGTCATGTCCCAAATTTTGCATTGGGTCACAATGGCCTAATCACATTTGCCATATTCATGAGAGTTTGTCAAATTGATGCTAAGGGTCAAATAATTGCCAAGGAGGAAAATTAATAGTTTCCTAGGTTGGGGGTGGAAGCTTTGGAATTTGGAATAAGGGGGATAATAAATGATGTTTTAACATTAGAATGGCATAAATATTTAATAAAGTAGCTAAATAAATAAATACAAGGGAAAATCAAAGTGGCAATTGATCATGAAGACACATGGAGGATGTGGGACCCACACAAGCTAGATTTTCTATGCCACATGGCATCCTCCTCTTGTCATTTCGAATCCATAAGAAGCCCAAGGTTCTTGGGATGAGTTGGAAGGTCAATATACTTGGCATGAATCAATTAAGGTCGAATTGGAGTGGAAGAGTAACTCCCATGGAAGAGGACGAGGCATTTTGGAGCTAGCGAGACACTTGGACTAGATTCCCTAGCTCTATGACACATATGATACAAATCAGATTTGAAAGCTGAAATCTGACATATATGACATTTCAGGGCTAAAAATATCCTCCAAGAGGGTGCTCAAGTGAGTTAGGGCAACCAAAGAGACACCAAGTTGAATTTGGAGAAGGAGGGAGCTAGAATTGTTGTACAAGTGACATTCTTTGGAATCTCTTCCCAACTTGAGTTGGCATGAAGCTCTTGGGAGGAATTCGACCCATGGAGGACCTTAGAAGTTTATAAAATACAATAACAAATAATAATGGTAGCTTTTTATCATTTTAGAATTTGCATTTGTGAAGAGAGAGAGCTAGTGGAAAACTAGTCTTCTTGCCTTAGCCAATTTCGAGGGTGAAGATTCCCATCCAAGTTGGTGTGTGGAAAGGCCATTTAGGTCTTTCATGGAGATTTAATGGAGTCTTTTGTTACAGGTTGAAGCTACAGGGAAGCTCATGGTCACATCTCTTTCAGCTTGCTTATACAACCATTCTTCTATTTCTTGGCATATTCATGTCGATCCTTGAGGAATTGCGCACTTGGTGAGCTATTGTACTCTTTGGGGAAGCTTCTCATGCCCCATTTCTATTGTAATAGGATCCATTTACTCTATTATTCATATTCAGAAATGTATCAGGTCGAAAATACAGTTGGAATGATGTAAATCTGATGTTTAATGAACAAATGGTGCCATTTCCCCACTATCTTGATGTATAACAATGAAATATTGATGAATTCGAATGGAAGATCAATTATCTGATGTATTTGTGATTAATGGGTTGTTATTAATGAGATGGAAAAGTTTCATGTTCAGTACGTAAGCATTTGGAGTTATCTTGTTCAGTTTTATACCATTTGAAGAAGACTTAATGTCATTTCCCCCAAGGTCGAAACTAGTGAAGTTGTAGCTGTTGGGAGAGAGTTATAACAGACCTCAAAAACTGAGTAATGATGCACATGAGACCATACTATTTTCCCTTATACATCCTCTACTTCTGTTCATAAATTCGAGTGGTTTTGGAAGCATATGGAGAGCCATAGTCAGCATTTACCCTAGGGGGTTTTGAACCCCAAATTGCTAGTAAAAAATCCCATCTTGTCCAGAAGTTTAAAGAAGTTTGAATAAGTATTTTGATGGTCCTAACTCACCCCTGAACATCATAATCAATTCCTAACATCATTCATATACCTTCTCTGAATATTTGGGGGCATTTGGAGCTAATTGGAGACCTAGAGACCAATTCTAGTCAAAGAGAAGTTACTAGTAAAGTTCCCTACATTGGCCAGTATTGAAAGAGGATTTGCAGAAGTATTTTAAAGGTCCAAAAGCATCCCTGAAACACATAATTATGTTCTAACATCATCCATACACCTTATTAGAATATTTGGGAGCAATTTGGAGACCAAGACATCAAAGCTAGTCAAAGGTCGAACTAGTGGAAAAATTGACTAGTCTTGTCCCAAAATTTATTCCCTTGCAAATTTAAGATCATTGATGGGAATATCAGTTGCTTATATGTTTCATATTGGTGTTCATGTGTCCTATAACCCCTCATGACCTTCCTCAGCAAATTCCAAAGCAATTGGAGGTGTTTGGAATAAGTTGTGAAACATATACCTAGAGATGAAAGTTGGTGAATTGGAGCAGTTTGGGAAAATTTACTAAATCTTTAAATTAGGGACATTACAGTGGTATCCGAGCATGATCTTGGCACCTGATGTGGTCTGATATTCATTAGGAAAAGAATTCAGGGACCTCCATCAGATATTGAAACCAAAAGTCTTTTGTTGAAGAGGAAAAAGTAGGAAAAGAAGAGCAATTGTTTGAGGAAACTATGACTAGGGATGAAAAGGGAACCTCAGATGATGGTGAGAAGCTTAGGAAACTCATAAAACCATTTTTTGAAGACATTACAAGTGGTATCAGAGACATGAACAAACAGATGATGAAAGGATTCGAATTGATGGCCAGCCAACTTGGGAGCAAAGGAGTAATAGGAGGTAGCAACAGTTTTCATTGTGAGGAAAAGAAGCCAATGGGTGAGCATATTATCTCAAGCACAGGACCCCCTAATAGAGAAAATGAATTTCAGAGAACACCAAGGCCTACTGCACCAAAATTTCTTGAGTCCAAAGCAAATATTAAAGCCCCAAATGATGTGGAGGAAATTCTACTCAAATGGAAAAATTTAAGTGAAGATTGCAAAAACACTTTACCATTTGATCAATACCTCATTGTCTCAAACAAGCTCAAGATGAAGGAAGGTAGTAAGAATCCATTTCAAAATAGAGATCTGAATTATGCAATAAGTAAAATGCCACTTCCCACCTTTGATGGCTCATCTCAAAGTTATGCACATACTTGGGTACAAAATGCATCAGCTTTCTTGAAGGAGCAAAAGGAAGAGACACATTCTACCTTGGACATGAATCAAAGAGCATCTACTGATGGATGCTTAAACTATGAAGGAGTGCCTACTAATGGGTGCTCACACCTCTATGTTGGTGACATAGAGACAACTTTTGAAAGTGTTTCTGCAAGCAAAACTTCCATTAAGCATGAAAATAAAGACCTTGTAGCAGTTGAAGAAGAAACAAGATCAACTTCCCCATCACCACTTGAGCTTCATGAAGTTGGTCCAAGTAAGAAGGAAGAAGATGAGGAGGTTCACTTACAAGAGCCTCATTTTCTTGAAGGGTCCTTGAATATGAATGAAAAGAAGATCCAAGAGACCCTTAGCATGCTCCGTGACACTCAAGCATTAGTGTCAAATTCTTGTTGGAAAGTTTCTTCATTGGAGGATCCATCCTTCCTTGAAGACATGGAGAAGATTCAAAGATCAATGTGCAACAACCAAGGTAATTTCATGTCTTTTATTTTTGATAGGAAAAATTTGGTTGAGTTTAATGAATTATTACATGATGCATACTTGAAGAATAATGAGGATACTCATAAACTCAAAATTCAAAATGAGCAACTTCTTGAAAGGTTGCAATATACTTGTTCTCCCTCCTATGTTTCAAATTGTCATATGGTAGATTGTATGGAGAATTCTCATGACATGGTAGATCATGAGAAACATGGAAATCTGCATGTGCTTGATGTGTTTGAAGATCAGATTGATGAGATCCAAGCACTTGATGTGGTGGAAGAGGAACTTGAGTTTCCTCTTGGAAATGGTTACACATTTTTTGAAGAAGTTGATTCCACTACCTTGGAACCAACCTATGAGGAAAGTTCTGCACTTTTGAGGGAGGTGCATGATCCTACCATTATGGAGCATTCACATGAGGACACTTCTATACTTTCTGATCAATTGGGTGAGTTGGTTCATTCTCCTACATCCTACACTTCCATATTTTACAGCATTCATCCTAATGAAGTATGGGTGAAAGGTTTATTTTTGATGGTGCCACATGAGGAGCATGAAACTCCTATCTCTCCTTTATATGATGACATTATTGGAGCCACTTATTATTTACATTTGCAGCAGTATTCCTTGTTACCTTATGATGAAACACATCTACATGGATGCAATTATGATTTTCACTTGAGTCACTTGAAGACTCATGATTTTCTTTGCTCCTTGCTTAGCTCAATTGATATGGCAGGAACTTCATCCACCACTTGGGTGAAGAGATATATGAATGGAGCAAATTATTATTGGCAGCATCATCCTTTGTTATTTCTCAATGATACACATGTTCATAGATGCACAAATTCTACTTATGTGAGCCCCTTGAAGGCTTACTGTTTTCCTTGTTCCCTACTTGGTTCAGATTTTAGTGGAGATTTTGTTATCATCGATCTTGTAGTTGCTCCTAAAGATGGATCCAAGGTGGATGGTAGAGGGGATAGGAAACTAAAGTGGTGACAACCCAAATGGATGGTTGTCACGCCAACCAATGCACTCTTCGCTTTATCTATCAGAGCCAAGATAGCAAGGGGGAGACCCAGATCTACTTCCGATAGGAGAGATCAACCAAATCACCAGATCAAATCAATCTAATGAAGTACATAGGGTGACAGGTATGGAACCCTAGAAATGAGGAATTAGGACCACTCTGGAGGCTTAGAGAAAGTATGCTATTATAGTGAAAGATGACACACAGTGATTAAAGGATGAAGTATGATTCCAGGATTCGGAGCTAGTTTCAAAAGGTCAAAATCAACTGCCTTGGGAAACGTGACCCTTAAAACAGGGAAAGTGTCCCAAATCAGAGATATGACAGTTAGGGATTTCTATATGTGCTTGATGAGTGGATATGTCAATGTCTAGGTGCTCAAGCAGTCAGAAAAATATCAAACCACAAGCAAACTCAACAACCCAGGAAATTTGTGAGGGCTTGGAGAAGGATCAGTGCCTTGGAAAATAAGCCAAATGGAGTCAGATCTCCACCAAACTGTAGATCAGGGATGTTGAGGTATAAATATAGGTGGGTCTTGAAGATTAAGATCATCCAATGGCTAAATATCAGTAGATCTGAGATTGAAATGCATCACCAAGTGACCCAAGTGGGGCTCAACCCTCAAAATGAGGAATGGGGCCCACAAGGTAACAATCAACAAGGTGAAGCACTAGGGGTAGGTTATCAACAATGGAGAGTAAGGATCAAGTGGGATTTCACCTACCCAAGTGCTAGATCTAGCAAAACTCACCCAACCAAGAAGTGCGACCTCACTTGGAGAGGCTAATTTGCCTTGGGAAATGGGTCAAATGGAGGCCAATCCACACTAAACTATAGATCCGAATTGTCGTGGATGCTATAGAGGTGGGTTTTAAATATCTTATCCAAAAGCCAAGTAGATCTGAGAAAATGTAAAATGAGGGTTTGGAATGAGGGTTTTCCATATTGATGCTAAGGGCCTAATCACATTTTCGATATTCATGAGAGTTTGTCAAATTGATGCTAAGGGTCAAATAATTGCCAAGGAGGAAAATTACTAGTTTCCTAGGTTGGGGGTGGAAGCTTTGGGATTTGGAATAAGGGGGATAATAAATGATGTTTGAACATTATAATGGCATAAATATTTAATAAAGGAGCCAAATAAATAAATACAAGGGAAAATCAAAGTGGCAATTGATCATGAAGACACATGAAGGATGTGGGACCCACACAAGATAGATTTTCTATGCCACATGGCATCCTCCTCTTGTCATTTCGAATCCATAAGAAGCCCAAGGTTCTTGGGATGAGTTGGAAGGTCAATATACTTGGCATGAATCAATTAAGGTCGAATTGGAGTGGAAGAGTAACTCCCATGGAAGAGGAAGAGAGATTTTGGAGCTAGTGAGACACTTTGACTAGATTCCCTTGCTCTATGACAACAATGATGAATATGCTAGGACACCTATGACACAAATGAGATCTGAAGGCTGAAATCTGACATATATGACATGTCAGGGATAAAAATAGCCTCCAAGAGGGAGCTCAAGTGAGTTAGGTCATCCAAAGAGACACCAAGTCGAATTTGGAGAAGGAGGGAGCTAGAATTGTTGTACAAGTGACATTCTTTGGAATCTCTTCCCAACCTGAGTTGGCATGAAGATCTTGGGAGGAATTCGACCCATGGAGGACCTTATAATTTTATAAAATATAATAACAAAGAAGAATGGTAGCTTTTCATCATTTGAGAATTTGCATTTGTGAAGAGAGAGAGCTAGTGGAAAACTAGTCTTCTTGCCTTAGCCAATTTCGAGGGTGAAAGATTCCCATCCAAGTTGGTGTGTGGAAAGGCCATTCAGGTCTTTCATGGAGCTTTAATGGAGTCTTTTGTTACAGGTTGAAGCTACAGGGAATCTCATGGTCACATCTCTTTCAGCTTGCTTCTATAACCATTCTTCTATTTCTTGGCATACTCATGATCCTTGAGGAATTGCGCACTTGGTGAGCTATTGTACTCTTTGGGGGAGCTTCTCATGCCCCATTTATGTTGTAATATGATGCATATACTCTTTTCTTCATATTCAGAAATGTATCAGGTCGAAAATACAGTAGGAATGATGTAGATCTGATGTTTAATGAACAAATGGTGCCATTTCCCCACTATCTTGATGTATAACAATGAAATATTGATGAATTTGAATGGAAGATAAATTCTATGGTGTATTTGTGATTAATGGACTGTTATTAATGATCTTCACAAGTTTCATCTTCAGTACTTAAGCATTTGGAGTCATCTTGTTCAGTTTTATACCATTTGAAGAAGAATTAATGTCATTTCCCCCAAGGTCGAAACTAGTGAAGTTGTAGCTGTTGGGAGAGAGTTATAACAGACCTCAGAAACTAAATAATGATTCACATGAGACCATAATATTTTCCCTTATACATCCTTTTCCTCTATTAAAAAATTCGAGTGGGTTTGGAAGCATTTGGAGAGCCATATTCAACATTTACCCTGGGGGGATTTGAACCCCAAATTGCTAGTAAAAACTCTCATCTTGGCCAGAAGTTTAAAGAAGTTTGCAGAAGTCCTTTGATGGTCCTAAATCACCCCTGAACATCATAATCAATTCCTAACATCATTCATATACCTTCTCTGAAGATCTGGGGGCATTTGGAGCTAATTGGAGACCTAGAGACCAATACTGGTCAAAGAAAAACTACTAGTAAGGTTCCCTACATTGGCCAGTATTGAAAGAGGATTTGAAAAAGTATTTTAAAGGTCCAAAAGCATCTCTAAAACATGTATTTATGTTCTAACATCATCCATACACCTTATCAGAATATTTGGGAGGAATTGGAGCAATTTGGAGACCAAGACATCAAAGCTAGTCAAAGGTCGAACTAGTGGAAAAATTGACTAGTCTTGTCCCGAAATTTATTCCCTTGAAAATTTAAGATCATTGATGGGTATATCAGTTGCTTATATGTTTCATATTGGTGTTCATGTGTCCTATAACCCTTCATGACCTTCCTTAGCAAATTCCAAAGCAATTGGAGGTGTTTGGAATAAGTTGTGAAACATATACCTAGAGATGAAAGTTGGTGAATTGGAGCAGTTTGGGAAAATTTAATAAATATTTAAATTAGGGACATTACAGAAATTCAATTCCGTTGCTCGATTTGTTTTTTATGTTCCCGGTTGAAATTTGTCAAGTCACAAGTCTCCTTGAATGGCTTCAGGAAGCAAGATGAAACTCGCCATAAGTCATTAACCAAGGCTCAGATGGACAAACGATCAATTTCATTGGAATCCTGACATCGAAGTACCGCAAGGAACACCCCTCTCTAGTGACTTGATGGACCAAATGTTTTCTTTTTTGATATTTTTCGCAACTAAGGTTTTGCTAAGTAACATGCAATAAAATTTTGCATTATAGGCTAAGATTTTGAAAAGTGTGTCGAGCAAGGTTGTGAGAATCATGGTCATCTCGCCCTCGCCCAAACACACGGCCTGCAATAGGTAATGAAACTCAATTATGTCCCTCGATTTCGTTTGTATGCCCTCTATTGAAATTTTCCAAGTGTCTCTGAATGGTTTTGAGGAGTGAGTTGAAACTCGCCATAACTCGGTAACTGGGGCTCGGATGGACAAACCGTCAATTCCATTGGAATCGTGACATCGTAGTACCACTTGGTACACACCTATTGAGTGACTTCATAGACCAAACACTGTCTATTTTAACGATTTTCTCAACTACGTCTTTCATAAGTAATATGTAATGCAATTTATGCATTATAGGCTAAGGTTTTGAAAAATGTGTCAAGTGAGGGTGTGGGAATCATGGCCATCTCACCCTAGCCCAAACACACCTTTAGGAGATAACAAAACTCAATTTTGTTGCTCGGTTTGTTTTTTATGCCCTCGGTTGAAATTTGCCAAGTGTCCCTAAAGGGATTAGGTAAGCGAGTTGAAACTTGCCATAAGTCGATAATGGGGGCTCGGATGGACAAACCGTCAGTTCCAATGGAATCATAACATTGGATTACTAGGAGCACCCCTCTCCTCTGACTTCATGAACCAAACATTGTATTTTTTATGATTTTCTCAATTAGGGTTTTGTTAAGTAACATGCAATGAAATTTCTGCATTATAGGCTAGGATTTTGAAAAATGTGTTGAGCGAGGATGTGGGAATCATGGTCATCTCTCCCTAGCCCAAACACACTTGCAAGAGGTAACAAAACTCAATTCAATTTCTCGGTTTGTTTTTTATGCCCTCGGTTGAAATTTTCCAAGTGTCCTTGAATGGCTTTAGGAAGCATGTTGAAACTCGCCATAACTTGGCAAGCAAGGATCAGATGGACAAATCGTCAGTTCCATTGGAATTGTGACATCGGAGTACCGCAAGGGACACCCCTCTCGAGTGACTTCATGGATTGAACGTTGTGAATTTTGACAGTTTCCGCAACTAGGGTTTTGCTTAGTAACATGTAATGCACGTAGGATAAAAGACAACCAAAATGCCTTGCTTTTCCGGCGATTTTGGGTCTAAAACGGGTTAAAATTCTTGTTGGAAATTGTTATTTTCAGCAATTGGGATTGCCGGCTCTAGACTAATTGCCCAATTTTAAAACTACCCAGATCGCTGAAATTCCAATCTGAGCACTCCAAATTGCGATTTTGACAAGAATTGCTCTGCCGGATTCTGGCAAGTCAGGGGCGTTTTGGTTAGCCGTTATACAGCTCCCATGTAATGCAATTTCTACATTATAGAATAATATTTTGAAAAATGTGACAAGTGAGGGTGTGGGCATCATGGTCATCTCTCCCTAGCCCGAAACTCAATTCCATTGCTCGATTTGTTTTTATGCCCCCGGTTGAAATTTGTCAAGTGTCCCTGAATGACTTTAGGAAGTGAGATGAAATTAGACATAAGTAAAGAACCGAGGCTCGAATGGAAAAAGCGTCAGTTTCGTTAGAATCGTGACATCGGATGATCACAAGGACCACCCCTCTCCAATGACTTGATGGACCGAACATTGTCTTTTTTGACGATTTCGCAACTAGGGTTTTGTTAAGTAACATGCAATGCAATTTCTACATTATAGGCTAAGATTTTGAAAAGTGTGTCGAGCGATGATGTGAACATCATCATCATCTCACCCTAGCCTAAACACACATGTAGGCTGTAACGAACTCAATTTCGTTGCTCGGGTTGTTTTTTATGCCCTCGGTTGAAATTTTCCACGTGTCCCTGAATGGATTTGTGAAGCAAGTTGAAACTCGCTATAACTCAGTAACCAGATCTTGAATTGAAAGGTCGTCAGTTCCATTGGAATCATGACATCATATTACCTCTTGGGACACCCCTATTGAGTGACCTCCTGAACCAAATGCTTTTTATTTTGACAGTTTTCTCAACTAGGTCTTTCGTAACTAACATGCAATGCAATTTCTGCACTATAGGCTAAGATTTTGAAAAATGTGCCAACCAAGGGTGTGGGCATTCTGGTCATCTTTCCCTAGCCCAAACACACCTGCAGGAGGTAACGGAACTCAATTTTGTTGCTTAGTTTGTTTTTTATGCCCACGGTTGAAATTTTCCAAGTGTCCCTGAATGACTTTGGGAGGCAAATTGAAACTCACCGAAACTTCATAATCAGGGCTCAGATGGACAAACCGTCAGTTCCGTTAGAATCGTGACATTGGATTACCACTAGGAACACCCCTCTCTAACTACTTCATGGAACAAACGTTTTCAATTTTGATGGTTTTCGCAACTAGGATTTTGCTAAGTAACATGCAATGCAATTTCTGCATTATAGGCTAAGATTTTGAAAAAAATACCAAGCAAGAGTGTGGGCATAGTGGTCATCTCACCCTAGCCAAACACACCTACAGGAGGTAACGAAACTCAATTCCATCGCTCGGTTTGTTTTTTATGTCACCGGTTGAAATTTGCCAACTATCCATAAATGACTTTGGGAAGCGAGTTGAAACTTGCCATAAGTCGATAACCGGAACTCGGATGGACAAACCGTCAATTCCATTGGAATCGTGACATCAGAGTACCACTGCAGACACCCCTCTCCTGTGACTTGATGGAACAAACATTGACCTTTTTTATGGTTTTTGCAACTAGTGTTTGCTAAGTAACATGCAATGCAATTTCTACATTATAGGCTAAGATTTTGAAAAATGATTCGAGCGAGGGTGTGGGCATCGCATTCATCTCGCCTTAAGCCCAAACACACTTGCAGGATGTAACGGAACTCAATTTCGTTTCTCGGTTTGTTTTTTATGCCCCTGGTTGAGATTTGCCAAGTGTCCTTGAATGGATTTGGGACGCGAGATGAAACTCACCATAAGTCGATAATCGCGGTTTGGATGGACAAACCGTCAGTTCCATTGGAATTGTGACATTGGATTATTGCTAGGGACACCTCTCTCTAGTGACTTCATGTACCGAACGTTTTCTTTTTTGCAACTAGGGTTTTCCTAACTAACATGCAATTCAATTTCTGCATTATAGGCTAATATTTTGAAATATGTGTCAAGCAAAGGTGTGGGCATCGTGGTCATCTCACCCTAGCCAAAACACACCTTTAGTAGGTAATAGAACTCAATTCCATTGCTCGGTTTGCTTTTTATGCCCCAGTTGAAATTTGTCTAGCATCCTTGAATGGCTTTGGGAAGTGAGTTGAAACTCGCCATAACTCTATAACCAAGTCTCGGATGGACAAATCGTCAGTTCCGTTGGAATCATGACATCGAAGTACAATTTGAGATACCCCTCTCAAGTGACTTCATGGACCGAACGTTGTCTATTTTGATAGTAGGGTTTTTCTATGAAACTTGCAATGCAATTTATGCATTAAAGGATAAGATTTTGAAAAATGTGTCAAAGGAGGGTGTGGGCATTGTGATCATCTCACCCTAGCCCAAGGTCACTTGCAGGAGGTAAGGAAACTCAATTCCATTGGTCGCTTTGTTTTTTATGCCCTCAGTTGAAATTTGCTAAGTGTCCCTAAATAGCTTTGGGAAGCGAGTTGAAACTCGTCATAACTCGGTAAGCGGGGCTGGGATGGACAAACTGTTAGTTCCCTTGGAATGGTGACATCATAGTACATCTAGGGACACCCCTCTCCAATGATTTCATGGACCAAGTGTTGACCATTTTGATGATTTTCTCAACTAAGGTTTTTCTCAATAACATGCAATGCAATTTCTACATTATAGGATAAGATTTTGAGAAATGTACCCAGCGAGGGTGTGGGCATCGTGGTTATCTCTCCCTATCCCACACACACCTACAGGAGGTAACGAAACTCAAATCTATTGCTCGGTTTGTTTTTTATGCCCCAATTAAAATTTGTCAAATGTCCATGAATGGATTTGGGAAGCAAGATGATCTCGCCATAAGTCAATAATCGGGTCTCGAATGGACAACCCATCAGTTCCGTTGGAATCGAGACATCGGAGTACTACTAGGGACACCCCTCTCCAGTGACTTGATAGATCGAACATTGTCTTTTTTGACGATTTTCTCAACTAGGGTTTTGCTAATTAACATGCAATGAAATTTCAGCATTATAGGATAAGATTTTGAAAAAGGTGTCGAGCGAGGGTGTGGGAATCATGGTCATCTCTCCCTAGCCCAATCACACCTGCAGTAGGTAACGAAACTCAATTACGTTCCTCGGTTTGTTTCGTATGCCCTCAGTTGAAATTTGCTAAGTGTCTCTAAATGGCTTTGTGAAGTGAGTTGAAACTCGCCATAACTCAGTAACTAGGGCTCGGATGGACAAACAATCAGTTTCGTTGGAATCGTGACATCGTAGTACCACTTAGGACACCCTTTGTACATCAAGGCTCAACCAGGTCTTTCATAAGTAATATGTAATGCAATTTATGCATTATAGGCTAAGATTTTGGAAAATGTGTCAAGCGAGGGTGTGGGTATCGTGGTCATCTTGACCTAGCTCAAACACACCTGCAGAAGGTAACAAAACTCAATTATATTGCTCGGCTTGTTTTTTATTCCCACGGTTGAAATTTGCCAAGTGTCCATGAATGGCTTTGGGAATCTCTCCATAACTCTGTAACCAGGGATCGGATGGACAAACCATCAGTTTCATTGGAATCGTGATATCGGATTATAACTAGGTACACCCCTCTCTAGTGAATTCATGGACCGAATGTTTTCTATTTTGACAGTTTTCGCAACTAGGGTTTTGTTAAGTACCATGCAATGCAATTTCTACATTATAGGCTAAGATTTTGAAATTTTTTCCAAGCAAGGGTGTGGGCATCGTGGTCATGTTACCCTTTACTAAACCCTCCTGCAGGAGGTAATGAAACTCAATTATGTTGCTCGGTTTGTTTTTTATGACCACGGTTGAAATTTTCCATTTGTCCCTGAATGGCTTTGGTAAGTGAGTTGAAATTTGCCATAAGTCAAAAGTTGGGGCTTGGACAGACAAACCATCAATTCTGTTGGAATCGTGACATCGGAGTACCACTAAGGACACCCATTTCCAATGACTTGATGGACTGAACATTGTCTTTTTTTATGGTTTTAGCAACTAGGGTTTTGCAAAGTAACATGCAATGCAATTTCTGCATTATAGGCCAAGATTTTGAAAAATGTGTCAATCAAGGGTGTGGGCACCACAATCATCTCGCTCTATCCCAAACACACATACAGGAGGTAGCAGAACTCAATTTCGTTGCTCGATTTTTTTTATGCCCCTTGTTGAAATTTGCCAAGTGTCCCTGAATGGCTTTGGGAAGTGAGTTGAAACTCGCCATAACTCAGTAACCAAGGCTCGGATGGACAAACTATCAGTTCCACTGGAAATGTGACATCGGAGTACTGCCAGGGATACCTCTCTCTAGCGACTTCATTGACCGAATGTTGTCTATTTTAAATATTTTTGCAACTAGGGTTTTGCTAAGTAACACAAAATGCAATTTCTACATTATAGGCTAATATTTTGAAAAAATTTCCAAGCGAGGGTGTGGGCATCATAGTCATATCGCCTAAGCCCAAACACACCTGCAAGAGGTAATGAAACTCAATTTCGTTGCTCGGTTTGTTTTTTATGCCCCTGTTGAAATTTGCTAAGTGTCCCTTAATGGCTTTGGGACGCGAGATGAAACTCATCATAAGTCGATAATTGGGGCTTGGATGGACAAACCGTCAGTTCTGTTGGATCGACACCCCTCTCCAATGACTTCATGGACCGAACGTTGTCTTTTTTGACGGTTTTCGCAACTAGGGTTTTCCTAAGTAACATGCAATGCAATTTCTACGTTAGAGGCTAAGATTTTGAAAAATGTGTCGAGCGAGGGTGTGGGAATCATACCTTGCAGCATGACATATGTTCTTTAGACTGGACATCTCACTTGTATTGGCTTGTGAGGATTATGTATATTTCTTATAAGGGTTTGTGCCCACATAGTATTATTTACCTCCCTAACCTCTCATATAAATAGAGTAGAGAGAGACTTTGATTCTTGTCACTGACGTTTTCTCTTGTGATGAAGATAATATTGAAAATTGTGTACATGAGTGCAAGAGCATTCCTCTACCAATCAAAGATACAAATAATAGCAAACCAACAACCAAACCTCACTAATATACTCCACAAAATTAGAAACAAGGATAATTTAAGGGATTCAAGAAACATGTCACATTGCCAATTCAGTAGCTTTTATAATAACTTGGTTAGGGTAATGGACAGGACAACTATGAGTATTTGGTCGTTGGCATTGTGGGTGATTTATCTTGTTCTTGGGGGAAGGTTCCTGTCTTGATTTCCCAACAACAGTCCTCTTATCAACACCAAGAAAGCACATGAATATTCCACAAACCCCAAGCAGAAAAAGTGTAAATGGCTAATTAAGAAGTGTACAAGGCCATACAGTCTAGAATATTGTTGTGGGAGTGTCATTGAAGGCAACTATTGCTAAGCCGAAGTTACAACAGCCTAATATGGCTCAATTGCCAATGACTCTTCAATGCAAGCATATGGTGGCAAGTGTCTTTAAACTTGCCCTTTTTTCAGTTTATTTGTCTTAAAGAATGCCAATTTAAATAAATGATAGTACTTAATGGATGCCAATTTTTCTTTTGTAAAATGAAACAATGCTCACAATTTTTATCAACATTGCCACACCACAAGTAGAAGAAGTGTAATTCTCAATATTTATGTGCATGAATATACAATCTCAAGCTAGCAGAAATTGGAAGCAGATGCATTGTGCAAGCAACTACAATCCTACAGTCAAAAGATCCAGAACAGAAGAATTATGATCCCGTCACACTAGTCATCTTATAACAAAGAGATCATAAGTTATTGGTTGACATCATGGCAAATATTGCAACATATAACTGGGCGATGTATTGGTTGGCAGGTGTAGTACGATGGTAATCTTCAAAACCTGAGTCTTTCAATACTACAACTGGTCAAGTTTTATCCTCATGCATGGATTTGACCATTTATGTTATTGTCAGAGAAAATTTAGTGTCTTTGTAAGATCTCATTGTTGTCAACCTGCTAGATGTTGCTTTTCCCTTGTACATTGTTTTTTGTGAACTATGATGTTATTCGTTCTCTTTACTTTTTTTATGATATAAAAGAAATAATAAACGTCTATAAAATTGAAATTATATGCACCTTACACCTTTAATGGTGTCTCTCAAACATACATTCACTGGGAGTCATGAACTACGCTAAGAGTGACCTTCCCTGAACTACATATATTCACAGGCCATGCTGAGAGTCATTTTAACATGCTGTGATGTCAAGTAGGGAAACCAATGTACATGTACAACCATAACAGACACAAAGGAGTGGAAAGAATGGAATGCATTGTGTTAAACTATGGTAAGATACACTACAATAGGCCATCCTAAGATAAGTTGTCAACACATCAACTCCTGGTATCTTAATTATTGTCCTACAAGCCTGTTATTGTGGTTTATCTATCTAACAATAATAACATTACAATTGGTCAGATGATAGTCACATAACACCATTAGTGAGCACGCCATTATTAACATCCATGTGGCACATGCTAGCATTTACAGTAAATGTTGGAGCTCATTAGTTGCTCCTCTGACAGAAATGGTGACAGCTAGGGCACAAGGTACTCACTGTTAAATGTAAAAAATGTAGGGTATTTTTTAACTTTTGCTACAAGTGCAAGTGGATGAGGGATGCTCAGATTTGTAACCCAAATATCAGTCCTCAAACTGATGGTATTTGAAAGGATTTATCTTAGCCCTAGGAACACTCAGGAACAGTTCTAAGCAATAGAGAAACTAACAACATTTGTAAGGAGGAGCAGTCTGTAGGCCATTGACCAAATTTCTGAGCAAGTAAAGCAGGCAGCCCTCAAATTCTTTGAGAGGGAACACTGTCTCACACTTTCCAGCATTTCTGATGACATAATTTCTGGAAAGATATGGAAATGGTTGGTAAAGCATCTTGTCATTTTTTAGTTGAACCATATTCTTGGTGAGAAGAAAATGCTCGATTCTCAACCAATTTATTCTTCCTTGACTAAATATTCCTAGAATTTTACCTCATACTGTTGTAGAAAATACACCAAGTAATTCTAGAAAATTCAACTAGGCTGTTGATCTTCATGATACCTTCTTGCTGGGAAAAATTTGAATGACAACAAACTCAAACTGCTCTTGCACAGGACCAATTTCAAATCCTTATTCATCTCAACAACCCACATCTAGATATAATCAATCCATACTCTATGATGCCTGGAGCTCCATCTTCCCAAATGGGTATCTACTAGCACAACCACATAACTTGTGGCCGATGAACACCGATAGGTTACAAGTTAAGTGCCATGAACAAGTTATCTATTACTTGTTCTCTATGCTTAGTTGTAATGACCTGTTGTCTATGCCTCAACTACCTGTTACTTTCTTTACGTAAATGGGTTGTTTGTCACTACCTGTTATCCATGCATGAGCTACGAGTTATCCATGCATCAGCGACCCGTTATTTTGTATATTTCTTTTTTTCTATATAATTGTTTATTTCAAATTTTGGACGACGACCATAAAATCAATTTGGACTGTACACTTACCCCATCCTCCTTTAATATAGGAAAAGCATAGATGGTAGTCCACCCCAAATTCTAAGATATAAACACCTATCAGTACAATTATTTGCGAATGTTTGGGCGAACTGTGTACCAGAATTCATCAATTCCAGGGAGGTTGTGCAACTGCACTTGTGTGAAAGGCACTATGTAAAGGAGCAACGCTTGATTCCTGACAAACAATCGGGTAAGACCTCTTACTTTTTAAATGTTGTGGATTTTAATTAAATATTTTGTTTCTTAATTGTCATGGAAGAATCTATGACCCCAAAGATGTTGAAATTCAGTCAAGGCCCGTGTCCACCTGTAAAATGCTTGGGTGTTACACTTTCTGATGCAAGAGCATCATGTAAAAGTTGTAATTTTACTAAGTTTTCAATAGGTTCTAGTCTCTAGAGGATCCTAGAAAGTCCACGTAGGGGGGTTTGTTTTGCCATATAATGTAACAGATTTTCCATTTTAGCATAAAGTTAGAGAAGTTGAGAAATTATAGGGACATCAGGGATTTGTTATCTAAACTTGGAGGATACTAATCTTCCTTTGTGATTTGAATTAAACACCGGTTTATTATATTCATAAAGCTGATTTGAATTAATCACTGGTTTATTTATTCATAAAGTTGTTGAGTAAAGAATAAGGAGAGGAGGTTAGAGAGAGAAATTAAAAAAAATGGCCAGGCCTTGACGCCAAGAATGAGAAATCAAGCCAGAGAAATGATATGTATTAATCTGTTGATGATTAATTGAATGTATGAGGGATTGACAGGAAACTCCTGTAGGTTAATAGAATTTGCTCTCTATCATGTATTCTATAGTGATTTTGAATGAAATATACTCTATTTTTGTGCAAGGGAAAAAGAGTAGCTCTCTTTCAGCGTTGGGGTTTAAATTTCACATCTTATTTGATAGTCGTTAGTATGGATTCTCTGAAATTTTCTTGTGTAAATGATTGAGTGCAAACTTCAGCGATCTACTTAGTTTCAGATTCAGTTCACTGTATGGGAAATAACATATTAATCTTCAGCAACATTTATGAACTTTTTGCTCTGTTCCAGTGATTGAACATAATTTGTGTGCTATGTTAATGATATTTCCAGCAATCAGGTTAATTAAATTTATGGTGATTTGCAACAGTCAAAAAGGGAATTTATACGTTGTGTTCTATTAATCAAGTGTAAACTCAGGCGTATAATAGTTGAACACTGTCAATCAATTGATGTGGAATGAAGAACAACAAACTGATCTTGTGCAAGAAGAGGGAATTAGATTGCATAGATGTGCGCTCTGCTTCTAATTTACTGCTATGATAAGTTGATCCACCATTAGAGTGAATCAATCCATCACTTGAGAAGCTGTAATGTGCACACTCAAATCTTTAATGTAATGACTGAGTTGGAATGTATGTGCAGTGCTGGATAGACAATTGAGAACATGATAACATTAGGTGATTGAGAGGATTGTTCTAAATTTGAAGCGAAGATATCTGGTAATGTTTCCAATACTCTGTTTTTTCCATTTATATGAATGCACTCTTCTACTCAATGATGTCGATGCTTGAAGGTACTGTTGGGGTTTGACTGATAATACAATTTTACTGAGAAAGTATATGCCATGAAAAAAAAATCCCGTGTGCATAGATAAAGGTCATAATCCCTTAGTAGGGCAAATGAAATATGGTTGCGTTCTAGCCGAGTGACAATTTTTAAGTTGTGTTGAGTTGTTGACGAGACCTGAGAAAGATATTCATTATTAAACTTGAAATCAATGAGATGCAGCTAATCCGACTTGATTGTTGTAAGGGTTGGAGAATTGCAGGCTTGAATTTTTCAATTATAAATAAACTTTATGGAGATAAAATAACACACTTTGGTAATGACATTTTGTCATGAATGGTTATAATGGAAATTACTAATCTATACTGCATATTCTAAGGTATTTTGGGTTTTTTTCTTCAAATGAAACTTTGTTTTGATTAATTATATATTATGCACAAGCTATTTTTCTAAGATCACACTATTTCAAAATATTTGCAATTTTAGTAATCTTCATAACTTGCTAACATATGAAATGCAAAAGAAATAGAAAGTTGGTATATTAATCATTATTATCTTCAACATAATTATACTAAAATATACTCAATTTCCAATGAGAACAATGATAGATATTTCTGATGTTATAAAAAATATTTGTATTCAAAATCTATAAATAGAAAGATGAATGATATTATTGAAAAATATAAATTTTAAATTATTATAATAAATTTTAAAATGATTAAAATTAATTTATTGAAATTTTTAAATATATTTTTGTTACTACTTAAATATTACATAAAATTTTTCATATAATAGAAAGGGAAGTAAATAATTTTATTAGGTTAAAGACTTAATTTTAAAATTTCTCTCAAGTAAAACATAAATTTACAATCAACACTTTATCGCTATGTATTTAAATACAAATATAATTTTTTTTATAAATAAATTGATTAAAATTATAATTAATATTACTCAAAAAACTTAATTGGTTTACCAAATACACAGTAAAAACAAGTAAAATCTTTATTTTGTTAATTAATAGAATATAAAAAAATCTACAATAAAAATATTATTTATAAAATATATATATATTTTTAAATATTTTTAAAAAATGTAAAATTATAATAATATTTTTTGAAATTATGTAAATTAAATATTTAATAAAAATTTATCAAATAAAATAACTAACATAATTGTTTTTATGTTATATATTTATAATTTATGTTTTTAAGCTGATTATTAGTTAAAATTAATATGTTTTATCTTAAAATATATAATTGTTAAAAATTAGGCACATCTTTGCAAACAAAATAAAATCTGACAATTCTATCCAAATCTATTAATTGTTAAAAATTAGGCACATCTTTGCAAACAAAATAAAATCTGACAATTCTGTCCAAATCTATCTTTGACAAATCTATTATATAGAATATCAAAATCTATCTCTGACAATTATGTTATATAAAATGTCAAAATCTATCTCTGACAATTGTGTTTTATAAAATCTGGACAAAAATCATCTCTGACAATTTTGTTAGTTTCAATTTGAATTTTATCCAACAATGATCAGGCTCACATTTTGTTGTTTCTTGGAATTTTATCCAATAGCTAGAGTATTGAGTTTGATACCTCGAGGAAGAGATGCCACCACTTCCCAGACGTTCACCACTTGTTGCTTATGGAAGAATCAACAATCCAAATAAGCTCAGTAACCGTCAGGGATGATTTTAAGAACCCCCCCAAAATTTATATGTATAAAACATGGGCGAATCTCCCCGATACATAGGAAAACTTGAAGGCGATTTTATCAATAATATAATATGTATATATAACTTTTTGGCGAATCTTTCATTTCATTATATAATGTTGTAAAATATTGGCGAATCTTTTACCAAATTATAAGATATTGTAAAATCTTGGCGAATATTTCACTTAATTATAAAAAATTGTGAAAACTTCGCAAATCTTTCACTGATTTATAAAATATAGTAAAAATTTGGCGAATTTTTTTCCAATAAGAATCAAGCTTTTGATTTTGTAGATTACTAAGATAGTGCAACAGAAGAAAATAAATCGGAGCTCAACTCTAGACTCTCTTGACTCCTAGACTCTCGAATGAACAAGTGTATGAATGAGGAGAGGATGGATTTATTTATACATTTCACAAGCAGTATTTGATCACTCACAACTAGAAGGTGTCGATGAAACACGACTGCACTAACTAAATTCAAGGCAAGTAGGAACTCTACTTGTTATCTCGTCTCTTATTGGTCCAGTGGACATGTGGGGTCATGAATCTTGACATGCCAACAAATTGATAGAATTAAGTGAATACCCAGTAGCGGGCCATTTCCTTTATATAGAGAGATAGTTATTGGACCAATTCCAAGCTTCCAACCAATCTTCTCACCAAAATTTATTCTCTTTGGTGTCGAATGGTAGGAGAGTTGCATATTTGTCAGTGAACACTTGAAATCATACTTGAAAAAATCGCCGAAAAATCGTGACTTTTTGTAAAAGTCGCGAGGTAAAGGCCCTGCCGAAAAATCGGCACTTAAAAATCGCGATTTTTTAAAAAATCGGCGATTTCCGACTTTTTCAAAAAATCGGCGCTTTTTTTCGAAAAAATCGCGAGTTGAAGGAAAAAATCGCCCAGGTTTCTTCAGAGTTTTAAAAACTCGGGTGTTTTTTTTTATAAATTTGATGAGTTTTATACATGTAACATTGATGTCAACAGTACTAAATGGTAATGTTAAAATTAAAGTAAAAGTGACATTCTCTTTATCTTTCATTTTCCATCCTTTTACTTAAATTTGTAACATTAGCATTAATTGTTTCAGGATGTTTGAGAGTGGTTCCAACCTCATCAGACTTCATATGCAAAAAGTAGGATTTTAGATCCCATTTAGAATTCAACAGACTTAATGGTTTTCAGGATTTCAGGATTCCAACGTTTCCAGTGGATTCTATCATGTATGTGGGTAAGGGATTGGAATTTAATGAAGTACATCAAACTCTCTATGTACCTTGATGTTGGTGGTGTCGATGCCTGATTGTTAAAGTTGTTTGAATTCCACTGTCATGACCTTAATAAAAAAATGTACCCTTTAGTCAAGCAAAATCACTTATTAAGCATGGGAAGCTCTTTCTACCTTATTTTAACGCTTGGATTAAGAAGTTTGAACAAAATTGTAGGGTGTTAATTGATGTCCTTGGAGGATCAACTTCGAGATTGGAAGCAGAGGCAAAGTCTAGAGCCTAGAGGTGGGGGAACATGGTGCTATTGATGAATATGATCTCGACATAGACAATGATTTTGATGATTATGTTTTTTCAATTTTGATTTAGATATGTATTGCGCTTGGTGCCATTTTGATAATATTTTGTCTCTAATGGTTTGGAATCATAGCTTGGAATCTTTAATATATATTTTTTTCATTAAAATTGTAAAATTTTATGTATTTTTTAACAGTCTGAGTCATTGAAATCAAACCACTCCAAGTTATTTGCATCCACTACATCTATATATTAGTGCTTTCTACATATTTATGTTCCAATGTGTTTATCTGATGTTATTGTTGCTTTATATGTTTAAAATTCTGAAAAAAATGAATGTATTTTGTATTTTTTAATGTTTGCCGACTTTTTCCGATTTTTTCCGATTTTTTCGCCGATGTTGCCGAGAAATTGTTTTCGGGACCCTTGCCGACTTTTTGCCAAGTCCGACTTTTTCAATGTTGCTTGAAATGGCTCAATCCACACAAATTTTCCTCTGCAAGTGATAACTTTTCCCATCACTATTTTAAAATGTCCCAACACTATAAAAGCATCCATAAATTGATAAATAACAACCCCATGCACTTCTAAATTCACCCAGTGATGAGAATAATGCCCCATGCACTTCTAAATTCACCCAGTGATGAGAAAAATGCCCCAGACACTTCAATACTTGCCTCAAGCACTTCAAAATTCTCCCAAAGATGATTAAAAATTCCCTAAGCACTTCAATATCTTCCTAGGCACTTCTGAATTCTCCCAAGGATGATAAAAAATCCCCATGCACTTCAATATTTTCCCCAAGCACTTCAAAATTCCCTCGAGGCACTTCAATACTTACCCCATGCACTTCTAAATTGACCCAATGATGATATAAACACACCATGCACTTCAATACTTGCCTCAACCACTTCAAAATTCTCCCAACGATGATAAAAACACCCATACACTTCAATATTTTCACCAGGCACTTCAAAATTCTCCCAACAAAGATAAAAACGCCCCCATCCACTTCCATGACTTCCCAGGCACTTCATTACTTGCCCCAAACACTTCAAAATTCGTCCAATGATGATAAAGATGCCCTATGCATTTCAATAGTTTCCCTAGGTAAGGGTGAAAAACACCAGACAATGATATAATCACCCAGGAAATCACAAAAATGCCTCAATCCACACAAATTTGGCCCAGCAAGTGATAACTTTGCCCATCACTATTTTAAAACGTCCCAACGCTATAAAAGAATTCATACATTGATCAACAACAACCCCAAGCACTTCTAAATTCATGCGGTGAGGAGAAAAATGACCCATGCACTTCTAAATTCACCGGTGATGAGAAAAGTGCCCCATGCACTTCTAAATTCTCCCAGTGACGAAAAAAATGCCCTAGGCACTTCAATACTTGCCTCGAGCACGTCAATTTTCCGAAAGATGATAAAATTGCCCTAATAAATTCAATATTTTCCTAAGCATTTCTAAATTATCCCAAGGATGATAAAAACTCCGCATGCACTTCAAATTTTTCCCAAAGCACTTCAAAATTCCCCCGAGTCACTTCAATACTTGCCACATGCACTTCTAAATTGACTCAATGATGATAGAAACACCCCATGCACTTCTAAATTCACCCAGTGATGAGAAAAATGCACCATGCACTTCAAAATTCACCCATTGACAAGAAAAATGCTCCATGCACTTCAAAATTCACCCATTGACAAGAAAAACGCCCCAAGCACTTCAATACTTGCCCCGGGCACTTCAAAATTCTCTGAAAGATGATAAAAATGCCCTAAGCACTTCAATATTTTTCGACAGACTTCTAAATTCTCCCAGGAATGATAAAAATCCCCATGCACTTCAATATTTTCCCCAAGCACTTCAAAATTGCCCCCATGCACTTCAATATTTTCCCCAAGCACTTCAAAATTGCCCCCAAACACTTCAATATTTGCCCCATGCACTTCTAAATTGACCCAATGATGATAGAAACGCCCCATGGACTTCAATACTTGCCTCAACCACTTCAAAATTCTCCCAACGATGATAAAAATGCCCAGACACTTCAATATTTTCCCCAGGCACTTCAAAATTCTCGTAACGAGGATAAAAATGCCCCCGTTCACTTCCATATTTGCGCAGGAACTTCATTACTTTCCCTAGACACTTCAAAATTCGTCCAATGATGATAAAGAATCCCATGCACTTCAATACTTGCACTAGGTAAGGGTGAAAAACACCCGACAATGATATAATCACCCAAGCAATCACAAAAATGCCCCAATACACACAAATTTGCCTCGGCATGTGATAACTTTGGCCATCACTGTTTTAAAACGTCCCAACACTATAAAAGCATCCTTACATTGATAAACAACAACTCCATGCACTTCTAAATTCACCCAGTGATGAGAAAAACGCCCCATGGACTTCAAAATTCACCCATTGACAAGAAAAATGCCCCATGCACTTCAAAATTCACCAATTGACAAGAAAAACGTCCCAGGCATTTCAATACTTGCCCCGGGCACTTCAAAATTCTCCGAAGGATGATAAAAATGCCCTAAGCATTTCAATATTTTCTGAGGCACTTCTAAATTCTCCCAAGGATGATAAAAATCCCCGTGCACTTCAATATTTTCCCCAAGCACTTCAAAATTCCCCCCATGCACTTCAATATTTGCCCCATGCACTTCTAAATTGACCCAATGATGATAGAAAGATCCCATGCACTTCAATACTTGCCTCGACCACTTCAAAATTCTCCCAACAATGATAAAAACAACCATACACTTCAATATTTGCCCCAGGCACTTGAAAAATCTTGCAACGAAGATAAAAATGTCCCTGTCCACTTCCATGTTTTCCCAGGCACTTAATTACTTTCCCTAGACACTTCAAAATTCGTCCAATGATGATAAATATGCCCTATGCACTTCAATACTTTCCCTATGCAAGGGAGAAAAACACCCGACAATGATATAATCACCCAGGCAATCACAAAAATGCCCCAAAACACACAAATTTTCCTCGGCATGTGATACCTTTGGACATCATTGTTTTAAAACGTCCCAACACTATAAAAAAATCCTTACATTTATAAACAACAACCCCATGCACTTCTAAATTCACCCAGTGATGAGAAAAATGCCCCATGCACTTCAAAATTCACCCATTGACAAGAAAAACGCCCCATGCCCTTCAAAATTCACCCACTGACAAGAAAAACGCCCTAGGCACTTCAATACTTTCCCCGGGCACTTCAAAATTCTCCGAAAGATGATAAAAATTCTCTATGCACTTCAATATTTTCCGAGGCACTTCTAAATTCTCCCAAGGATGATAAAACTCCCCATGCACTTCAATATTTTCCCCAAGCACTTCAAAATTGCCCCCAGGCACTTCAATACTTGCCCCGTGCACTTCTAAATTGACCCAATGATGATAGAAACATCCCATGCACTTCAATACTTGCCTCGACCACTTCAAAATTCTCCCAACGATGATAAAAAAACCCATACACTTCAATATTTTCCCGATGCACTTGAAAATTCTCACAACGAAGATAAAAATGCCCCCGTCCACTTCCATGTTTGCCCAGGCACTTCATTACTTGTCCTAGACACTTCAAAATTCGTCCAATGATAATAAATATGCCCTAGGCACTTCAATACTTTCCCTAGGCAAGGGGGAATCACACTTATGCTATTATCTAGCATTTATCAAACACTAGAATTTATGGAAATGAAAGAAATCATGCTAACTGTCCATCAAATCCTTTCTCTCATGGTGATCCATAACCTAGAGAACTCTTCAAGCTACCATTTGAGAATTTATACTCTGTCATTGTGAGAATCTTGTTGAGCTTTTCTTTGTTATGTTGTTTCTCATGCCTATGTTATGAATCCTTGCTTCATCCATCCATTGGAAACATTCCAATGGAAACATTCCAATGGATCCTTTAATATAATAATATACAGCCCTAAAGGACCCCTGTAGCAGCCAACGGTATGGATAAGAAGAAGGGAATCCTTTGTTTTGAGTACTATGGACATTAAGAAGACAAATATGGGAAGCCTAATCAGCATAATGAACAACTATAGCAGTCAGTAGAAAACAATGAACAACCCTGGAAAGTAATTCACAGTAGTATGAACAACGAGCTAAGAACACTTAAAATCAGGTATGGGCACATACAACCATCAAAAGATAACAACAAGCAACAATATAGTTAACAATGGACTAAGAGCAATATTTTAAGCCTGGTTTCACTAATAATAGCTTTTACCTATAATCATGTATAGATCCATTATAACTCAACATATCAAAATTTGTATAATCAGAGGAATTTGGAATCAAAAGACAAGTTGCCACAGTAATGGAGGAGGGGGGTCATAACTTTGAGTAAAAAATTCCTTGAAGGTTGTGTAGAAATGCACCCTAGTAAAGGATTATTTATAATACACCCTCCAACCTCCAAATATATCCTATCTCAATTTAGATATATGGTTCCAGATGAGAAATATCATTGAGAATTTTATAAATCAACCTTTTCCAAGGCTAATTGTGGTCATTGTTTTGTACTAAGTTGGCTGACGTATCCTTGAAATGATGTATTTCAATCTAAACCACATGTTGAGTTTAGGAGCAACCAAAAATACTAATATGAATTAGTTCATATGAGCCTATTGTATATTGTCGTAAGTGTACACTAAATGGGTTAGTACCTTTGTAATCACAACAATGTAGAAAGGTAACAGAGAATGAATAGGTTGAATAATGATATTTTATTACTGCAAAGAAAGTCCATAGATGGATGGTATGAGAACTTGCAATTACAAAGCTTTGTCTCAAGCCCTAGAAGATCCTATAAGACTCATTATTTCATAACAAAGGCTATGGGGACCTTTTATAACTAGTTCAATTGTCAAGGAAGTTACAGAGTCACATAATATATCAAACAATTTGTTTCAGCTTCGTCATCTTCTTTCATATTTGGAAAATTGTGAGAGCATTTAATTGTCTTCTTGCAACATCATGTTGTGTGTCTCCTTGTTGTGGATCCTCTTTCCATGTTGATGTCCTGTGCATAGTTGCATAGTTTTTGGTTTTTGTAATAGTGTATTTTGTATTCTCTATGGCTACAATGTTGTGTTGCAAACATATAATCACTGCAATGTTGAGTTGCAAATTCCAGAACTTTGAGTTGTAGGTCATCAATTCCCACAATTGTATGTTGCTTGGGTTCTAGTTCCTGCAATTTTGGGTTTCCACTTGTAAATTTGTGCACTTCCTAGGTTATAATTATTTTCTACCACGACCTACAATTGCATGACCATCACTTGTGCTATATGATGGGCTCTCTATTGACTACATTTTGCACATAGCCCCCCTTGGAAATAAACTTTTATAAAATCTCAATTTCAAAACTTTAGTGTTAGCACCTAGAAAAGTTCATATTCAAGGCATCTTTGTGGCTCACAAAGCATTTAATGAGCATTGTGAAAACAAATTATATATACCCATATTAGAAATAAGATACTTTAATTATAGTCTAAAAAGTGCATATTATTGAAATAAAATTCGATTACTCACCAAGTCAATATTTAGAATATCATATTTTAGCATTGATTCATAGATATTATAAACTGAAGTTATAGTCTAAAAGTGCATAATATTGAAATAAAATTCAATTATTCACCAAGTCAATATTTAGAATATCATATTTTGGCATTGATTTGACAAAATGTTTAATATCAAAGCAATCATCTTTCAATTTTCTTAGTTGTAACATTTTTTTCCTTTCTCAACAATAATATTAATCTATATTTCTTTTTTAGGATCATAATTAAGTTATCCAAATGTCCCAATCCACCACAAGATACACTCCAAAGAGGCACATGTAATTTCAACGAGAGCAAGTGTCATGTCAAATTGAGAATGACAGAATGAAATAATTAGACATTCAAAACCTAGTCAATCATGGGACTATGATTTGCATAAAAAGCTATGTATCAAATAAAATTTTTAAGTAGGCATTGATAACACAATCTTGGAAGTTCCATTATTTAAAGTATCAATTATGGACCTTAAACCATCTTAGGCCACCTGCACTTTGAACATTTTTCCCTTGCAATAAATGAGTAACTTGCATCTCCATCATCACTACTATGCATTTTCTTTATTGGTTTCTTACTAGTACAAGTCAACCAACAACTAATATTGAATATGCCATAAGTTAGTGTTTGATACCATTAAACAAAGGCCCAAATCCAAGCAGACATTGTGGCTCTTTGCCTTCAATCCTTTGTAGAATCCAAGAAATCTGTTTTGCTTGGTCCCTCAACCTTCAAGGCCTAACTCTTGGCCATCACCTAGTCCACCTCGGCATCCCCTAAACAAATTCCCCATTTGTTTTCATCATGAGAATGCTAACCACGTATTCTGGTTCTTTCTATGCTAAATGTGGTTGGAATTGGGTCGCTAATTTCGTGGTGAGTTCGTCCATGCCCCAATTTTGTATAAGGCCCCTATTCAAGGGATGATCTAGAGGAATCTCCGTGCCCTTCGAGATTACTACAGCCAGCTTGGCCTCTTGAGTACTTGAAAAGGCGACGATCGCGATGTGAACCAGCTCTCCAAATTTCATGCAAATTTAGTTTCTACAACAAAGCACGACAATCTTATTTTTTTGCCAAAAGCTCTGTTTGAACAGTTCAGAAGAGTGGCGTATGCATACTTTTTGATGATCTATGTCTTATCTACAACTCAGATAAGTCTAGTGAGTCCTATCACAAATGCTGTCCCTTTATCGTTATTGTTTTTTGCTTCCCTTATTAAAGAAGCATTTGAGGATTGGAAACGGGTCGCCAATGACATGGTAGTCAATAGCACACCAGTTAAAATGCGTGGAAAAATATTCCCTGGAAGAAGTAACGGGTTGGGGGTCTTGTTCGTGTTAAGCAAGATGATTTCTTGCCAGCAGATTTGCTGCTCATGTCTAGTACAAACCTGGATGGCATTTGCTACATCGAGACAGAAAATCTGGATGGGGAGACAAATTTAAAGATCAGAAAATCATTAGAAAAAACCTGGGACTATTTAAATGCCAATAAAGCGTCTGAAAAGGATAAATTCAATGCGAGCATCCAAATAACTCACTCTGTACTTTTACTGGTAATCTTATTATTGGAAAACAGATGTTGCCTCTTTCTCCAAATCAAATATTGTTACCGAGATGCAGTCTACATAATACAGAGTTTGTAGTCGATGCTGTAATTTTTATAAGACATGAAACAAAGGTTGTGATGAACTCCATGAATGTCCCTTCAATGCAAAGTACTTTAGAGCGCTCTCTTGGCAAACTTATGTTGATTGTTTTTGGTGTTCTCTTTGTAATGTGCCTTATTAGAGCTATTAGCAGAGGAGTTTTCTTCAACTGCAAGTAGTATTACTATTATCTTGGCCTTGTTGCAGATGTTGAGAAGCAGTTCAACCCCAACAACAGATTTGTGGTTGCATATGTTACACTGTTCACACTTGTGACACTATTATACTCGACCACCATTCCCATTTCACTATATGTGTCTATTGAGATGATAAAGTTTTGTCCAATGTACTCAGTTTATTAACAAGGATATCAATATGAAACATAGAGAAAACAATACTCCTGCTTTAGTGGAAACATCGAATCTGAACGAGGAGCTTGGTCAGGTGGGGTTCTTATTTTCTGATAAAACTGGCACATTGACAAGGAATATGGAGTTTTTCAAATGTTCTAGTGGTGGAGAGGTATATGGCATAGGGGTCACAGAGCTTGAGAGACAAACAGCCCACAACAATAGTGTGAAACTTGATATCACAAGCGGTTTTGTGGCAATTCAAGATTCTTAGGAGGGATAGGTGTGACTTTTCATGAGGAAAGCATAAGAAACAAAGAGGGATGCCACAGATAAGCAAATAAAATTTAATTGGGAATATTTATAGCCAGTAATCCTAACCATAGTGCCTGTTTCGATAATTATATCTCTTAAAATATTTCAATATGGATTATCACATTCAATTTTCAACATTTCCATCCTCTGCAATCACTAATTTTGTTCATTGAAGTAACATTAAGAATCACTACAGCTGCCATACAAAGAAACAAATAGGTAACGTTGTTATAGAGAGTCATTATTATGCTTTAGAAGAACAAGTTACTTCCTATAATACTCTTGTTGCATCAACATGAACTGGTCTATACAAGGGCCACTTTCACACATTTGGGTGAATATTTTAAAATTTTATGTGTAATCGAAATTTTATTGCATGTTATAAATTCATACACTTATTTGGATTATAGTGGGCAGTGGGCAATTGCCACCCCACCAATATTAGAAATAAAATTGTGCAAGAAGAATATGAAGGTAGAGAAAGCGGTTCTACTCCTCAAATTGTAACCACAATATGGTAGATGAAAAATCCTCAAAACAACTCTTTTGTAGTGCAGGAAACTAGTCTAGCTTACTAGTTTCAGTGAAAATGTCATGAACAGTGGTCAGAATATTAGCAGCAAGTCATAACCACCTCACCAAATGAGAAAGAATAGGTTGCAAATACAGACTGAATAGTTTCAGGATAAGCAAAAGATGGCAGACATGTTAGGCCATCTTTTGGCCCAGCCCAAGAAAAGAAGAGGCCCAAGAGAAGTGATTTCTTGATACAAAGAAACTAAGGAGGAGAAAAAGCCCAGGAGGGCAGGCAATGAGGAAATCTATAAGAACCATGGAGGGGATTCCTCATGGACTTCCCCTCTTTATCCAATCTCTGTACATATTTACTACACAAATAAAGAGGCACTTTTCCAGTTATTAGAGAGAATCTTCTGAGCGCTCATGCTTGTATTCCTCACGGTTAGTATTCTATCAGAGCATGGTTTTATGTATGAAGATCATCACTTTGTTTCCTTAGAGTTCAGTCATGTATTCTTTAGTTTTTTGCTACTTTAAATATTTTAACTCTGTTGAAAGGATACAATGAGACACTTAACAAAGTTCTATGATCAGACTTTGTGTCTGATCACATATAGGAACCATATTAAACTTTGGGACTATATTGGTGAACATCATCTCTATCTGATCTTAATAGTGTTAAATTGTACCTCGGATCATCTTCTGCAGGTCTGGGCACACTGGTGAAAAGATATTGGTACTTCAATAGCACAATGAGGTTGTGCTTCTTCTTGAGCAGCTTAGTGCATTAATTATGAGGGAGTAATCAGTCTTATAAGAATGGATTGCATTTTTATCTTTAGAAATCTATTATCAGCAGTTTGCATGTGTTACATGTGTTACACAGTTTAAATGTCGTTCCTCAGTTAAGTAAAAGAGGGCACATGTACTTGCATCTGTTAGCTCCAGTTTTCTTAAGTAGTTTTCTATTTTTTACCTTAAGTCTAAGTTCAGTTAGGTGCATGCGTGTAGTAGGTAGGGAACATGCTTTCCTGCCTCAAATCATTTTCAGTTGAGGTGCTGTTGTGCATGTATCCAGATTCATTGTTCCTACTCTTCTTCTCAGTCTATAAAAGAGAAGGCGGGGGGGCATAGGCTTATTCATTTAGTTTATGAAATGTGAACAATGAATCAGTTTGTCGTTGATTTCCTGTATCAGATTTCACTTCAGAATTAATGAGCAAGCGGTGACAAGTTTTCAAAGTCCATCTATTGAGTTTTTTGTTTTACTTTTAACAGTGATTTAGCAAGTACACTCTAATTTTGTGTTTTTCCTGCTTAATAGCAGTGATGTGATTTAGAACAGACCTATGGGTTTCCATTATAAGTTTTCTGCAGTATGTTTTTATAGACTTTAGCATTATTAGATCAACAATTCTGAGTGGCTTTCAGGTTTCAACAATCTAGTAGTTTAGGAATTCTTTTAGTGCAAAGTCTGCTGACCATGGTTTGGAAAATATAACATGTAAGAGTCTATGTTTCATCACGATGTATCTATTTTATTTTTCTCTTATACAGTGATAGTGCCAACCAAGATGAATTCATTCAATATTTTTGTCACCACATGGCATTTACTGAACATATTGGGAGCCATTAACAATAGTTTTGGAAAACTATAGAAAGCCCTCCAAAGTGGTCTAGCATGCTGGTGGTATTGGGCTATGGGAATCAAAATCCATTTATAACCCATGCTTCCTAAAAAGAAGATCGAAGATACTTTCCAAAAATTTGAACCATGGACCTCCAACGCAAAAATTTGTGATATGTTGGATGAAGTTAGCACAAAGAGGTCACCAAAGGCCCAAGACTCAATTTTACAAGAGAACTTTTTGGAGTTAGAACATCTGGCTCCACTAGGGGATGATGCTTCCCTATAAGGCATAAAGAACCGCAAACATGTTCCTTCTCTCCTTTTGGCATGGCTTAATTGTTTTAATAGTTGATCCTCCACTACTCATTTCTACATGGAAATTTCTGCTGGAAAACCTTCTAACTTGAAAAACAACTATGCTAATGCTCAATGGAGAGCTTATTTATGTACAGAATTCTGAATTTCTTACTCTATTAAGTGAACGCAATCTGGTGATGTAAAATAGAATGTCCAATGGAACCAAGAAAGTAGTTGACTGAAAGAATAAGCCTTATTCATTCATTTGGTTAACAAGGGAAACAACAATATGAATTACTATGATCCAGAATAAAAATGAAACTCATGCTTATAGTTTTGGAACACTGTTCCTACAAGGCTAAAACCACTTGACATCTTAACCAATATTAACTCCAACCAAATAGCAATAGGATCATCAAGAACATGAGAAAAAGAAGTTTGAAAATCCAGGACAGACAGTTTTTTTGCATTTTTCATGATGGCTTGGTAATATTTGTATAGTGGCATACTTTCCTTCCCCAATATTGATTCCACTAACTTCTTGTGATTTCAAAAGAGAAAAAGGAAGAGACAGCAAGCTATCTTCAATATCTTCAAGAATGTTAATTGGTCATTGACTATTCTTTGTTCTATACTGCTGAAACATTGCATATGAGAAGATTTTGTGACCCCCACTTCTTTTCTCCTTATTCTCTCTTAATTCGATATGAAACCCGAACATGTTATGATGGAAGAAAAGAAATTTCAGGCCCTGGATAGGGCAATGCATATCTATTTTGATACTCATCATATATGTATTTACTGTCGGAAAATCTAGTGTCTGAGTGTTTTGAAATGTTCAACTCCTTCTCTTTGTCAATATATATAAAACCATCACACCTATGACTCTCTTGAACCAATTATTGAGCCACACCTTCCTCATAATCATGTTGGATAGTAATGTCTTCATGTTGCTTTTGGACAATAACATCCTTGTCAAACTGTTGATGATAATTCATGTGTATTGATGCATCTCCATCAAGATCAATATTTCTAGTGTTTGAAATATATATATGCTATAATCTTAAATTATGAACTAATTTCTCAATACCTTCTATATTTTCTAATACATATTTTCACTAGGCTCTCTAAAGGACATAAGCATTGTACTGGTTTCAGATATTGTATCTATCTTAATCTTCTATGTTTTAATTCTTTAGAGGAATAATTTTCACTCTTCTAGTCTTTTTTTAGACTTGTAGTTATAAGGAAAAGACAAAATCTTATGCATCTTAATCTCAAACATAGAACTTGAGTAATTTCTAGTTTCATCATTTATAAATAAAACATTCATTTCAATACACTAGTAGTTCATGATTTTTGAAATAATTTTTTATGAAAATGAGTTTTGTTCATGAATATTAGGCTCATTTTCAACTAGCATTTTATCATCCATTTCTTTTCCTATTGCTTTCTCCTGCATGTCCATGTCACTATTCTCCACTTGGTAACAAAACTTGGAGTCTACCTCATCTTCTTTCCTATTCATTATTGGATTCTCATCTTTAACAAACTGCTAGCAAGCCATTATATTTGCGGCATATTATTTAAAATAAAAGCTTTTCCATTCTGAATGATGAACTGATAATCAATGTCTCTCACCTCTTTTGATGGCTACTCTAATTGTTCTCTACTAAGGGCTTCTTTGCTTTCTATATGATACTTGGAATCATGTGCTAAATCTTCATGATTTTTCATTTTTACCAACTTTTGGTCCACCCGTGTTCTAAGGAAAGTTTCATTACTTTGCATACTTTGGAAATGGGGTTTATCAAACTTCTTAATACAGTCAACATTTCCCAAGCCTTGATGTCCATAATTTTTAAATTCGTATTCTTCACACAAATTTTCCTTTGAAATGTAATTATGGAGAAAAAAAATAATACTAAGGCAGTACTAGTGAGTTGATTACCCTATAGTTCAAAAACACTCTTGTCAAATTTCTGCTGTATGATCTTTCAGGTAAGAATAAGCCCTTCATTTTCTTGGAAACCTTCATGTGCATATTTTTCCATACATTTCTCACATACCTGTATCATTTTGGTCAAGCGAGGAAGAAAAATGCAAGCCATCATTATCAAAATCATTAGTGCATACCAGATTTCTCAATGCCTCAAAAGATGGTGGAATCTCTTGGTTATTTTTTGGGATAGGGGCCTCTTCTTGATAATTTTGGGCAGCAACTTGTTTATCAGAAACCTGATTTTGACATTTTGGAATAGGAGGTAGTACTGTACATTCTTGTACACCCTCATAATTATTATATTGGGATACATGCCTTTCAAACTCTTAAGCAGAAAAGACTTTTTCATCAACGCTGCTATAGCAATTTTGTCCTTCAAGTTGCATTCCGAGCAGAAGAATATTCAAGGACAATAGATGCATCTAGTGTCACAAATATTAGTAATGTTAATGGGGGCAATGGACCTTAACGTTCATTGATAGGATAAAAAACATGAGCATTGGTGAATGAATCTAGTAGTCTTATTTTATTTCTGGAACCTTATGGCATGTTTCAAATACATTCATGATTTGAAAAAAGAGTTCATATTATAGAACATTTCAATAATAAATGCCATAAATTGTTTATATCTTTGTTCAGAACTCAAGACAGACTCAAAGAAATGTGGAAGCATTTATCACAGATTCAAAATGATCATAAATATTTAAAACTGGAAATCAATGCTCAATAGCTCATGCAAGACCTGCACTTAAAATAAGTAGGGTGTACAACAATCTTCTTCTGGTGATGTAAATAAGAGAAAAAGGATGCAGAAATATGCAGAGAGAAAGGATCTATGGAAAAACATAATAAGAGTCCAAAACAAAGAAGGACAAGTGATGCAAACAGAGTAACGAATCCTTCACATGTGCATCATGGTATTTTGTAAACTGAATCGCCCCATAGGGCGACAAGAAGCTATGAACTTTCTATTGCAAAAATTACTGACAACCCTGCCAATACCTCTCAATGCCTTTTTAATCCTCTCCTATGACAAATATCTCCATATTTTTATGTAATTGTTTTTCTAAATTAAAATAGAAAATGAGGTGAATTGGGGTAGCTCAACACCTCAGGTAATTGGGGTCCCACCTTCCTTATAGAATAAGAGAGTTTATTTCTATTTATCTTCCATCCATTCTAGGTATGGTAATAGTCTGCCAACTGCTACAGCTTCTGAAAAAAATGTGCTATCATTTGATATGATAGTGCACCTCAATCCATTACTAACCAACGTTTATAGCCTCATCCAAATACCACTTGCCGAATTTCTGCAAGCATGTAGATACTCTTTTAATAATGAGGAAGAGGAGTTTATTAGTTGCAAGATAAAATTATGTGCTAACAGCTACAACTGATTGATAGATGTAATCTTCTTACCATCAGCCAATGGTAATCAAGTATCTATCTACTTTTCTCATGGATCATCTTTGCATCTAGACAGCAGTAGACATCGAAAATATGCCCAAGAATAATACTTGTTATAGCACATAATTAGTAATGTCTTTGGGAATGCTTATAAAAAGTGCATATATATTTTGTATTCCCTCACTTCCTTTACTCCAATACTCATCGTCAAATAGTTTGTGACATAAAAAATATCAACCTCCTCCTACTAGATGATGTACCCATGAACGTGGAAATTTGTAGTCAAAGCCCATAGCAATGACTCTCTAATATCTGTGCTCCCATTTATCAACCTTCCCAAGAACTTTCATCTCCATTGAGATGTCTACTCACAGACATACATCTATGGTTATATGATCCATTGCCTTCTTGTTTTTGAAAAGAATAGCCAAGACCAACTTTGTCTAAAATTTTCACAGATACCAAACCATTGCAGCATCAATTCCCATACTACATTACATGGTAGACAAATCCCTTATGAACATTCAACGGGATGCCTTTCTTGTGAATAGGTATATTTGATGTTTGCACCTTCAGATTTCAGGCATCTTTGATAGTAAGAATATTGAGTAAACATTAGAACAGATTTGGACTTTAAATGGCCAATGCTTGGGGACTCCCTGCTAAAGGTAATATGAAATAATGCTTAAGCCTATAGACTTCCATCATTAGAACAATGGACAGTTTTCAGTGAGTGGCAGTTGCTCTCAGATACTTGGAAAAGGAACAAATATTCCTCAAATAAATGGAAGTGAATATATATGCAATTGGACCAGTGATCAGTTAGAAATTGAACAACTTGTGGCTTTTTAGTTAAGTGCGCGGCCTCCATTTTCTTAGCCCTTTCTTGTTGTGTATCCATGGTGTCTAAAGTAATTTAAAACCTTTGCAAATACAAAAATTGATTGTTTTATACTATGGGAAATAGATGTAGTCCCAAGAGAAATTATATCCAGACATAACCCATTACCCCTCCATTCATTGTTGTTGGATTCTTATGAGTCAGTCAACTTCAGATTTAGTATAGTGAGATATCTTGGAAGAAGCATGGAATGCCAATCACAAAACTAAAAAATATATGTTGTTGTCCAAGAGTAAACTCCCACATGATTTGAAGATTATTGACAATGGGAGGAATATTAGCTCTTCCACAGTGAGGCTAGTAGTTATGCACATGAATAATGCAGGAGCGAATTAAAAAGAAGTAATACCGAGTTTTTCTCAAAAATTACAAATATTTTATTTTTCTGTCAAAAAAGAATTAAAAATCCTCTTATGTTTTTTCACACATGAGAAGTAGATCTAATAGACATGATCCCATACAACATTTTCTCTTAAGAGTTAAAGCCGCATAGTCAAAGAGAGTAGATGGAGGAGCTTAGGGGAAAAGCTAACAGGTCTTATTTTATATCGAGTGCCTACGAAATCAGAGGCTTTATTTGTTGTCGGCAAATTATCACATTATCACAGAACCATGAATTAACCCAAATTTTGAGATATCCCCATATAATATTGGCAATGGTTGATGTGGTTGTAAAATGAAGAACAATACCTTGAGGAATGTTGAGCCAACTTCTAAAGTGAAAACGCATAGACCATGAGATCAGGTTGCCTGAGGCTAAAATTCGAATTCCACCACTTCATGAACAAGAACATACACAGTTTGGGTAGGTCTCCCACATTTGATAAGAATATAACCAAGCATATGCAAAATCGGTAAGAATTTAGGTTCTAGCACCGTATATAGCGACGAATCATCCCTGTAACTCCTGTAGTAGGAAATCAGGGCGATATGGTCCCAAAAAAATCCCCATTCCATGAATTGGGGGCGAATGGGAGATCCAAGCTTGATTCAAACTAGATAAGGAGGGTGAAATCGCTCAAAAGAAATACCCATTCGTAAAAATTGGGGCGAACGGTGTATCGGGCTTCAAATTTCATGGGCGAAATACAAAACTTCTCTCTTTTCCTCCTAAATAAGCATGGGCTAATTCTCTACACAATTTTTTTTCAAAAAAAAAAATTGGGCGATTGAAAATATTAATAAAAAATCATTGGCATACAAAAAATCCACCCCACCAAAATTGGAAACCCTTTAAATTTCTCCCATGGGTGAAATTTCGCCCTTAAAATCATCCCTGGTGACCAGTCCACGTGGAGCCGACAAAGCAGAGTGCTGGGCGGAGGACGGGCATGGGTACCGGTTAGACTGTCGGCAGTCTAGTTTTGGCAAAGATGCTTCAGGGAGGTCGAGCGACGGCCAGGTGTACGAGGCCGTTAGAGGAAGAATGGTTTGATGAAAGCGACTGGGAGCTGAGCCAGCTGTACGAGGCCGTTAGAGGAAGCGCGGCTCGAGGAAAGTGACTTGTTGGCATGCGCACAACAGAAAGTCCGATAGCAACAGGATGAAGGTGTGGAGGACTGCCACGATGGAGCACTCGCTACCAGAGGCCAACAGTTCGGTTTAGAGAAATCGTAGCAGTTTTGGAAACCCTAAGGGTTTCAGCCTTTAGCATTGTAAAGACATGACCTACGGGCATGATCTATAAAAGGAGGCATTTTTTTGTATGGGAAGAGGGTTGTTGTTAGAATTTTAGTACTGAGCATTGTAAAATCTTTATGAGTAAAGATATTGTAAAGGCTCTGCAGCCAAGTGCGCATAGACCTATTTGAGAGAGAAGAGAGTCTGCAGCTGAGCGTGCAGACTAAGAGTTGTGCCCTTCCCAAAAGATATATATAACAACAGTTCTTGTGGACGTAGCTTCCCATCCGGGGGAGTGAACCACGTTAAATACTGTGCAATGTGATTGTGTTGTGTATTGTGCATTTATCTGGTTCCTGTGAATGAATGTCTAAAATTTCCCTTGCATACTGTTATGATAGGACTTTTATATGTATTTTCCATCATGAGAATATGGAAATAATATGTTAAGTTCTGCATGAATAGATGAATGGTGAATGTTTGGCCTCTTCTTATAAGGCAGTAATGAATCAATTATTCGGCTAAGTGTTAGATATTGTTTAAGCACTTTTACATTACGTAGTAGGAAAAATGCATGGTAGTTGGACCATCTCCGCAGCACATGGTTGAGCAGTGAATACCCCAAGCGAATGGATGAATGATTGAATGTTAATAATTTCAATACTCCAGTTAACCACAAGTATTTCAAGTCTTAGTGTGAGCTGCATCGGTCGCAGTCACAAGGAAATTCCGTGGAAGTAGAATTCAGAGGTGCTGACCGCGGTGTCGTCTATCACCGCGCAGTCTTGCCCAGCAGCACATGTCCCGTGTCGCGCTGCACAGTACGTCAGACTAAACAACTCATCACCTACTGTGGAAACCTGATTCCGCAGTACCCCATAGATACACCTCGGGTGAGACCTCAACCTGCTCGCAAGTTGTTTCCGAAAGGGATGGTGCGAAGGGGTTTTGTTGGTCAAGGGGAAACCGCGAAGAACCTGGGTCTTTATTGAAAACCCTCTGGGTCAACATATGATAAGCCAACAATTTCTCAATCCAAAACTTTACATAAATTTGTATACTTAAATCAATTACTATTTTTAATTGCAATCATGTCATATTGTAAACCAATAAGGCACAATCACTTAATTGCCTATAATATGCATTAAATATGAATCTAATTTTGAAATAAAATTCTATTGTAAATAAAGTTGCATTTCTAAAAAAAATTTAATTCATAATGAGTTTTAAGTGGACTATTGAGAGTCATTCGAGATGTGCCCTAGATGGATTATGTTTTTGAACTTTTTGAACTACAAGGCATTTGATTTCATTGTCCAATGATAACTTTTTCTAAAGTTGTAGTTTTAAATAAATTGAAATCATCCCATATATGCCAACAAGGAACAAAGTTATTTTATTGACTTTTAATTAATTATATGCATGAATATGAGATAATAAATGTGATACATAAATTTTGAAGTAAAACTACATATAAACTAGTATGATGCGTTTTTTTCTAAAAAAATCTTAGAATTTCTTGATAATGAGTGTTAAGTCGATTATTCATTCTAAATTTGGGAGATGGGTCATGGATGAATGACTTCAAACTCTTGCTTTCCTTGAATATATTAGATAGAGAACCACTTGCAACATAGCATGAAATTAATATGTTTGCAGTTTCAATGGATTATTTCTATATAATATATCTCATTATCTCACCATTCTTAACATTTAACAAATTAAGGATATTCATACACGCATAATTATTTATGGCCTACCCATCTAATTCTAATTGAGACAATATTTTCTTTTGAATGGTTGAATACTAAAGTTCTACTAGAAGTAATACAAAATTTATAATTGAGTAAATAGTTCCCTAGATTAGTCATGAGATGGGAGAATCACATGTCATAGATGAATGACTTTTAATACACACTTAATCTTGAATATCAATATCTTAATTGATATCTTATTTGTAATTACTTTAAATCATTAATAATCAAAGAACATGGGGACATATACAAAGTTCGACTAAAGTTCATGAAAAATGTGTTTCAACATCTATCTTTTATCCAATACATTTAAAATTCATAATAATTTTCTCCTATTGGTGAAAGTAATGCTCAAACATGTTTTTTTCTATGGTTGGTTGGAACTATTACATCAAGTTATTAGTTTTGCAAAATCAACAATGTTGACAATGAGAGATTGATAGTCCCATGCTTCCTTATGTACCGCTCTTTGAAGACCTAGTTGCCTCTAATGTTCACTTGTCCGTGTTAGTTGGCTCTTAGAAGCCACTTGTTTATTTCAGTTTGTGACATTGCCCATCATAATGGATTGACTTGAATCTTCATTTGAACACTCTTAGTTGATGAACTTCGCTTGAGTGGAGATAGATTAATGGAACCCAACCTTCTTTAAATACCCAAAGTAACAATGCCTAGCATTAATATACACGAGAGATTTAAGAGATAGGCTCATATATTTCTTTCTTAGACCACCTCCACCACTATTGAAATGATCACTTCCTCCCTTGTGCTTCCTATTTAAGGCACTATGAGGTAGGAAATTCAACACAAAAAACATATTACTAAGCTTTTAGTAGACTTTTTTCAATTTAGACAATGCAAATGAGGCACCCTCCCTCCACTTATGAGATCCTCACAACACCATTGTTTGATCATCAACACCACACCTTGAGGTTGCGGGAAAGGGGGGAACTTGGAGTCGTTATGCATCGGATTCAAACGTTGAGTTTGGTCTATCATCTACAACTATAATATCATACTTGGTTATCAACATTATTACTAATATGACTTTCGCTCCGATTGATTTCTTATAATAGCTGCATTCACACTCCTATTGTGTATTAATACTGTTGTACTTAGCAGTCCCATGTTTTACATGTTCATGGTCATTGGTTGGTTTCAAGACATTACTAAAAGTATTTTTATGTTATTTTATCTTAACTTGATATGGTGATTTACAAATAACTTATTGCTGATGAGGTCCTCATGTTTTACCTTCCATTTCTGCTATCTTATTTTTGTATATAACATAATTTGATTGTATAAATCTTTCTACTACTTCGATCACCTCAAATATAGATAAAGAACGTTTTGCAGTATTATAATATGTAATTATGTGTGCAACTTCATTGGATTATTCCTATATAATATATTTCAATGTCTTAAAGATCTTAACATTTAGAAAATTAGTGATATTCATAGATTCATCATGATTTATGTCCTACCCATCTAGTTCTAATTGAGATTTAATATTTCCTTTTGAATGCATGGATACTAAAGTTTTACTTGAACTAATTAAAAAACATTAATTGAGGAAATAATTCACTAGATTAACTCTTCCAAATTTTATGGAATAGTTCTTTGAGTTGATTTTTCTAGATTTAATAGAATATATATTTAGAGATTTACAGAAAACTCAATGTGGATGAAGTCCTTGTAATACATTTTTTCCAAGTTTAATGAAATATATGTTACAACCTTGAGCTACGCCAATTGTGTACTTTTTTTTCAAAATTGTTTTTATTATTGTTGCAAGGAATTTTTGTTGGGTATTATTTATGAGTTAATTTAATTTCATTGTTTTTCAAATTCCACTTGTTAAATGTATTTATTTATTTCTATTTTATTTTTACTTTTATATTTTGATTGATATGTTTCTTTATTAAATATATTTTTAACTCTTTTTATTGTTTTTATTTTATTTTATTTTTATCAATAGAATCTTTATTTTATTTTTAAAATTATTTACTTATTCTTTATGGTGATTTTTCTCTACATGATAGATGTATAATTATAAATTAATGGTTTTGAAATTAATTTTTCTTGGTATTTTCAAAATTTATAAAATACAAAATTAAATTGTAAATATGTCTTCATATCTAGAATCATGATTTAACAAATTTATTAAGAATGTAAAATTATGTTTTAAATAGATACTTCACTTTTTCTAAAAAGCTATTGATAATAACAATGGTGTTAATGATGATTATCCATTTCATCTTAAGAAATGTTGAAGTTTATTTGAAAATGAGGTCTTAATAAAAAAATGGGGGTGGTTCGAAATTATTATTGGTCCCCTAAGCATAGAGCAACAAAAGTGTTTGCATGGTATGGGTTGGCGTAGATATGAAAAATGTCCTTTGGAGTGGTTCAAGGGGAATGCCATAAATCCACCCCGCCCTCTTGTACCTCTCCCACATTTTAGTTGTTTAAAGAGTGCTGAATGTATTGATGTTGAAGAGACGGGTATTCATGGCTCAAATTGGATTTCTTCCTGTCATTTTCAAACCATGTGGTTGTTAGCTATGGTGGGATTTGGGTCTGTTCTGTGTTAGGATACTTCATTTGTATGAAACATGGAATTGGTCAGTGTCAAAGTATAAATCCAATCAAGTTTATTTCCAACAATCGCCCTAATAATTGCCTTCAACGCTAAATACGAATCATTGATTGAGTTAGGCTAAGTCAAGGACAGATCTGCAACTATTCGCACCGATGTTGAATATGCTCGTGAAAGGCCATACGAAATAAACAAGAAAGAAAGAATCCTTAGAGAAACCAGACGGATGGACAGAAAACATATCAAAAAGGGAAAAAAATGATGTCGAAGAGGATTGGTAGTGTGGGAGGTAATGGATAAGATCTTCGTATAAAGGCTATGGATTCATGTTCGACTTTTGAGATTTTAATAAAAACATTGTAAGTGAGAAGCGCTACATGCTAATTTTTATTTAAAAAATCCATATATTTCAATATTTCTTATTTATAACCAACTACATATTTAGTATGGTTGGCATATGTGGAACAATGTAATTTTCAAAATTTTTAACTAATGGCATCAACCGACGTATATCAACCACTTATAATTCCATGGTTCACTAGGTTTGACTATTGTCTATTATGCCTAACCATGTTTGATTATGTTTAATTTGGCTGACCACGGTTGATTATGATTGGCTTCAATCAACCAGGGTTTACCATCTTTTGTTTTGGTCAACGTTGCTTGAATATGTTTGACTATGGTTGATTTGGCTAAACGTGGTTGATTGTGGATAACCACGGTTAACAATGACTGATTATGGATAATTGTAGTGAATGGTGCTAGGCTATAGTTGAAATTCAATTGAACTTGCTTGACCATGCTTAGCACATGATTTGCTATACCGTTAACCATTTTTTTACTATAGTTGACTATGGTTTACCATGCTTAATAATGGTCGACCATGGTTGATTATTGTTGACTTTGATTGGCCATGGTTGTCCATGTTTAGCTAAGGTTTTCCATGTTGGATTATGTTTAGCTATTATTGACGAGGATTGACCATGTTCAATTTTAGTGAACTTTGGTCCGTTTAACTTTGGTTTACTATGTTTGGCTTTCCTTGACTGTACTTGATTATGATTGTCATTCAAATAACTGTTGCTAACCATAGTTGATTATGGTTGACCATTGTTTTAATATGCAGATTGAATATGGCTAACCATGGATTTATGGTTGATAATGTTTGATTATGGTTAACTATGATTTGCTATAGTTAATTATGATGTTAACTTTGTTTGACCATGGCAGACTTTGATTGAGTTTGGTTGGTCATGTTTGAACAATGTTTCATAGTGGTTCACTATGGCATGGACAAAACATAGCTATGGTTTAGTATGGTTGACTATGGATGATTATTGTTAACCATGTGAACTCTGGTTGACTTTGGTTAACTATACTTATTTTGATGACAACATTAGATCATACTCAAAATAACGTTTTATAATTAAAATAACAATAAAAATAATTATCTTAAATATTTTTCATTTTACTTTAAATTGAGATGATTTAAGTATGTTATTTTATTTTAAAGTGTTAATTTAAAATGTTAGCATAAAATTTAATTTGAAATAAAATTTTAAAATTGAAATGACAATAATAATACTTTAAGTATTTTAAATCTCATTTTTTTTCAAAGTTGCAAATCTAACAATTTAATTAATTATATAAATAATCCCATTATAAAACATAGTTTTCTAAATTTAAGATCTAATATTTTTATTTTTTTACTTATTCTGAAATGGACAAATTATGAAGTGTACAATGTACTTATTCAATTAGAAATGCATATAAAAATACTATTAAAGTATGATTAAATCTTAATTTGATTAAAAACCATAAATTGCACAATTTAATTGAAAACAAAACCATATGATAATTCATTTTGAAATCAGAACAATTAATTTGAAACCATTTAGAAAACCAATTTAAATAATGTAATAATTCTTTTTGAAATAAAATAATTTTATTTTTTTTGTTAAAGAGGTGAATCGGTAACATGCGGGTGGGGTCGATTGGCGTGAACAGCTGAGCGTAACCTCCATGACCTCCTTTGCGATAAAGTCGAACCTGCGACTTGCTTAACAACCTGTATGCCTTAACAAGCATACAGTTGCCATAAGGCCAACATTCCTGCCCCTTGAAATAAAATAAAATAAATGAATATACCATACATAAATCTTATTTTTAAACATTTTAAATTTTATTTATTTGAAATAAAGTCAACTAATTTATATAATTTTATTTTGAAATAAAAACAAATTAATTTGCAAATATATGACAATACTGCTTACAAACATAATTTCAAATGCATAAAATCAAATTGAATCTCATCCTATGATATATATATATATATATATATTAAAATACACTATTTTTATTTTATTTTATTTTGACATAGAGTACACATGGATTTAAATGGCTTGTTGGTTAAGCCAATGTTAATCACTAATATCTCATATAATCTACCTATTGTTTTGAATACCATCTTCAAGAAATCTTAGGAGTTGAATAGAACATGAGGGTAGCTAGATTTCAAGTGAATTTTGTAAAGTCAACTAACATATTGATTTTTTTTTTAATTTTCCTCTCTAATAATTTATGTGGCACATGAATTCTATTAGCTTGTTAGTTAATCCATAGGTAACCGCTATTCACCCATGTAATAGATCATTTTCTTTATATATTGTCTTCTAGGCACCTTGAGATTTGAATGGAACATGAAGGTAGCTAGATTTCATGTGATTTTGATTAATAAATCTATATTCACTCAAAATGGAGGAGGTAATCCCTCAGGGAACAAGTGGTAACAACCCTTGAAACTTATCACTCATCGGGAAATCTATAAATTCCACTTGGAGATTAGAGAATCTTAGGGAAGTGGAATTGAACTAGAAATTTAGTCATGTCTTCTCCTTCTCCTTACAATGGAGATATTTATTGGGTTCTTGCCATCTCAAGTGATGAATTTTTCTTGAGAGAAATACACATGGAAAATGAGTTTTTTTTTCAAATGTTAGCACTCAATACTTTCCTCCACCACCATATATCTACCATGCCTTCAATTTCAAAGAAAAGGGATTTCTATCTAAGGCTAAAAGAAAAAATCCCCCAAGTAGGGCTTGGAATCCCATATCAGGGTATCCTTGTTCCCAAGAAATATGGGAGACTTTGATAGCTAATGCTTAAAAAAATCACATTCATGAAATTATCTATTCTCAAATCCTAAAGCTTCACTAAATAATCAATTTGGTCCCCAACTACTTAATATGACTTTTCCATAAACCTATTTCAAAGTATACTTTCCAACTTAATTTATGGCCTATACGAGATACCGAGGCATCCAATAATCTAACTCCAACTGAATCCATGGGTCCAATACTATCCTAATTTAAGTTTGATCCCCTTATATCCATGTCAAATGATTTCAATTCAAACAAAAACTTGAGACCAATGATTTTGAAAATATAGACCCCCATGTTCATAAATTAGCATGAGTCCTAATCTAATCCATGAGGTTCAGATGGAATGTACTTTGAGATAATAGTATTATTCCAAAATCCTTTCCTTTAAATAATCCTCCATAGCACTATAAATACCACGACATAAGAGAACATAGATTCATATTTAAGACTCCACCCTCCATCTAGGCCAATGTAATCTTATTCCATTTAACAAAGGGAAATCATGCTTATTTTTTTCATTTCCACGCAATTCTAAAAAAATTAACTCAATTATCCAAAGAATACTATTTCAAATTAGGGCTAGATCCATCCAATAAGCTTGAATGACCTTTAAAATCCTATTGATAAGTAGAAGATCTTCAAAATCATCCTCAAGGACTTGGTTGTCATCACAATTCCATTACTAAACAAGAGATTGCTATCAACAAAGAGAAAATGAATTATGAGAAGGTTCTCAACCATCTTGATCACTTTTAGACTCCCATGGATTTTTCATGCTTTATAAATCCAATTAAGCTCTTAGGTACTAAAAGAAAAAACAGGAAATGAGGGCACCCCTTCCTCAAACCCTTGTTAGATTGAAAGAAACTTTTTATATGAGATCCCTTTCCCAAGGAAACCCTCAAGTAATTCCCCTTATTCAGAGGATGGTATCCAAGGTAAACCAAATTGATATTAAAGGCTCAAGGTCGTATTAAAAATTGTCTCATGAAGAGCACAACATGTCACTAGCGAGATTTCAACCCAAGTGGGGAGGATAACAATCTTCTTCCCAACCACCCAAGCTAGTCCCAATTGACAAATTAAAAGAAGCTTGAAGCAACACCATTTATAATTACTATAAAACTAATTGAATATAAACATCCTTCCACTCACCCAATTTATAAATTTTACCTAAAATCCTATGTGGAGCATTGACATTAATAAGAAGAGATAGTTGATTTTGTTATTTGTATTAAACAAATCTAATTTCACTATAAGGCTTGATTGATTGGAGGATGTCATGTGTCGGTCGATTCCGGTACATCATGAATCTTTCTATCGAAAAGAAACCCAAAATGGAACAAGACAAGACACATTTTATCTTCATTGCAATGGTTTTGGCTATAATCTTGTACACTACATTTCAAAGTGATATAAGTATGAAAAGGTCGAAACTATCTAGTTTTGAGACTTTGGGAATATTCAAAATATAGGTTGAATTCATGGCCCTTAGTATCTTCCCACTCACCCTAGATGTTTCCATCGCTTTAAGAAAATCATCCTCCACTAGATCATAAAACCCATTGAAAAGTTTAGTTAGCCACCCATTAATCTTACCTTTCTACTTGAAACAAGCTCCCAACCTCCTTACCTCTTTAGATACATGTTGGAATAATCTTTCATTGTCCTATGGAGAAACCATTCTACCAAATTGTGAAATTATAGCCAATATATCCATACTATTCTCCTTCCTTGGATCCATGTAAAGAAACAAGCTCCCAACCTCCTTACCTCTTTAGATACATGTTGGAATAATATTTCATTGTCCTATGGAGAAACCATTCTACCAAATTGTGAAATTATTGCCAATATATCCATACTATTCTCCTTCCTTGGATCCATGTAAATAGACTTATAGCATCTTTTTTCCTCCTCTAAGAAGCCTTTAAAGGAATTACACTCTCTTCCATGAATATCCTTCATCCTCCATATAGTTCTTTGATCTTTCCTATAGAAAAGGGATATGTTTTCATCCCATTCTTGAAGTGAAATGGCCTTGCTTTCCCACCTCCATCTAGCCTCTTTCTAGGCCAATAAACTTTGCTTCTCCTTTTTGAAAGCCTCTAGTTACTTAATGGTTTCCTCCCTAATGCCCTTAGTGAAAGAGATGCTATAGAATCCCACCAAATTTTGCTCCATATCTCTCAATTTTGATTCTCTGATTGAGATTGTTCTTAACTCAATATTTAGTTGTATATTGATGTTTGTAGTGTTGTTTCATTGCACCATGATTCCTTTAGGTCCATTTTGTAAGGATCTCGACTGAACTTAACAAAATATTTGTACTCTTCATATTGCATACAATAACGATTGAAATTGAAAGGTGAAGCATGATTCTTACCTCTTGTTCCCATTTCTAGCAATATTGGGAAATGAACAAACCTACCTACCTCCATGATAATGGTCCAATAATAATCTAGAGCTACTATGAGATTGTTCTTGACGGGAAACTAATCTAATCTCTTTGCAATTGCACTAGAACCTACCTTATGATTGCTCTAAGTGCTTGAGGCCTCAATAGAATCAATGTAAACAAGATGATTGGATTCAAATATGTGGGATAAATCAACTAGGGGTTCCTTTTAACACTATCCTTCTAGATCTGATGGTTAGAAATGATCAAATTCATTTATCCTCCTAAAACCAAATTTAGAATACCTAAGACCCCAACCCCCACCAATTCTTCCTAGAACACTTTCAAGTTTGAAGGAAGACCATAAACATTCAATAAGGGCAAACCATATTAAATTATGTTGACTTTAGTGATACTCGATGGTTTAGTGAGACTTGATGGCATGGTTTAGGTAAGAAACTTCCTTAAATCAAAAGTATGAGATCTATCAAATTATTAGGCCACCAAAATGACCTATCAAGCTTAGGGTTCTAAACTCCCAACACGATTTTGAACAAATGAAAATGCATAAGTTTGCCTCGACCATAGTTTCTTGTGAAAAAATAAGTTAAATTTGATTCAAGCAAATTCATCCTTAGGGGTGATATTTTGTAGGCATCTTCTACCTTTTGGTGTTGAAGAATAGTAGCTTCATTTATTTTCCCTTCTTTGGGATTTGGCTTCAATAAGAGTCAATTTATAGTTTATTTCCTACCACTATCCTTAATATACTCCCTTGGCTCCATGTAAATAGACTCGTAATGTTTTGTGTCCTCTTTTGAGTCATGAGATGGCTAAGCAAGATCAAGTTATCTTTCAAGGTGAAACACATTTGCAATTAAGAGGATAAATTAATTTTTGCCTGCAACATTTAGATAGGGTATCCCATATAAAGGGTGAGGAATGGATCTATAAAAATCAAAGAGATTTTTGAACAATTTTCAAATGGATTAACTTAGAGATGAGATTGTAAGTAGGATGTGCCCTATAATGTTCAACTCATGCACTAATTCCAAAAGAGACTTGACAATCAAAGAATACAATGAGAAGTTCCAAGTCCTGGATTCAAAGTCAAAATCTCCATAGATTTGGTGTGCATATCTACATCTAAAAAATGAGGTCATATATTCAAACTGCTATAAAAATATTAAACTCATTTCTTAGAAAAACGTCTTTACTATGGTTAGAAGAGAAAAGAGCCTTTTGAAGCTATTAAGAGAAAGGTAAGTGACTCTTAAAAAAAGTTAGGAAAATTATAGGAGGCTCAAGGAAGAGGTAAAACACAAAATGCCACAAACTAAAGCTATAACAACATATCTATCCAAAAACTAATCCTTAGCAAATCTATGCATAAATGATCTTAGCACTAATTTAAGACTATGACCAATGCTTACAATTCTTTGTTGTGAATAGATGATTACCTGGACAGAGCGTACTAATTTGACGGCTCTCACCTAAGGGACCCGGGTTCAAATCCCGGCAACGGAATTTCACTTTTAGAAAAAATATACTTTCGATCCTGTTTTAAAACTGGTTGTTGTTGCACAACAGAAGTCGTTTTTAAATAGCAGCGGCAACAATTCTTCACCAAAAAATTTTGAAAAAACCAGACCCGACAACAGAATCACTTGTGTAAAAATTCTAGACAACAAAACATGCGTCTGCCGGGAGTCGAACCCGGGTCTATTGCTTGGAAGGCAACTATCCTAACCGTTGGACTACAAACGCAACTGTTGATTGTATTAGTTAACAAAACGTAACCTATAGGGACAGTACATGGCAAAAGCAATGGTAGATGTGAATACTCACTTTAGAGTTGGTCACTCTCCACTTCAACTTAAACTACCATGAAACAATTTATTTATGTAGCAGTCTTCTCCTTCAAAGGTAGGTTTACAAAAGTCAACAATGGGGTTCAAGGTTGGATTGGAGTGTGGTCATATGCAAAAGAAGCTTGGAATGAAGGAAATATCACATGAATGGGCAATTTATAAATGGTTTATTTAATTACTAGGTAAGCATTTGATTAGCCCAAGCTTCGTTGATTGTCTAGTGGCATTCTATAATGGATAATTTGTGTTTGTTGAAGGATGGGTAATCAATGTTTGAGACTTATGGGTTCCAACATTGTAAAGTGAAACCCTACAACGTTCTATGACTCCTCCAAGGTCGAAGTATTTGAGATTTGGCTGTCACCCAAATTCTATTTATAAAAAATAAACAAAAAAACACAATAATGTTGCTACTTTTTACAATGTAATTCTATTAGTTTGGAAATTTTTACATTGTAGATGGATTTCTAGGCCTTCACTCATTTTGGAACAACTTCATATTGTGATGTCAACAATCAAAACTTGTAATTCCAACAACTTGTCAAAATTCCTTGACGATGAAAAGTTGCAATTTTGACAATGGAATTTTGTTTTTTAAGAAATTTTGACATTGTAGATGGATTTATACGCCTTGCTTCATCTTGAAACAACTCCATTCTACGATTTCAACAATCAAAACTTGCAATTCCAATAATTTATCAAAATCCATGTTGGATTTGTAAAGGAAATCTACAAATAAGGTATGTTTGCTACACTAATAGTTTATTCCAACTACTAGTAGTCGATTTCCATATACATTTGGAATTGAGTATCACTCACAATTTGTCTCAACGTACTTGATGATTTTACCTTTCCATTCTTCTTGCCATCTCAATAATCTTCCAACTCATTCTTATAACTTCTCTAGCTTCTCATACATTCTTTAGTGTCTTAGATGGATAAAAGGTCAATAGTTATTCTACTCAAGCCCAAAGCTTAAATATTATTAATTAATTATTTTGTGATAAGAAGAAGGTAGAATGATTTCAAACGATATGAATATAGACCTAATGATTAAGAATGATTTCAAACGATATGAATATAAAATGTGTACTTATCATCATTCATTCCTAAGAAGCAAAACCCTAATTTTTTTATAAACCAATTCATATCATTTAATGACAAGGTTTCTTCTTCCTTGTATTCTTAGAAAGATGCATTCTTTAATTTTGGTATCCATTTACATTTACATTTGGTGTATAGATTCAAGGTTCTTAGTTGTAGTTATGTCATTTACTTTCTTAGACTTACAAGCTTAGTTCTTATATCTTTAATTTTTGTTTCCTTCAATCTATTAATTATAACGTCGATATGTCGATATGAAGTTCATGATTATGCATTTGCTGCAATTTACTTTCCTATACTTATAGTATGTTAAAGTTATTAGTTATTACTTTAGCCATGAGTTAATTCCTTACATTTATAGATATTAAGCATGTCTAATTTCCAATATGATTCCTAGTTTCATGAGATCCACATCAAGGAAAAAAATGCATAAGATGTAGAATATCTAGATTTTATCCTTCATGAATTTTCTCTCTACTTTCATTACTTTCATTCCATAGGATAAGCAATCACAAAGTTGTAGCATGTTAATGAGCATATTGCAATCTTCTAATAATAATTGGAACACACACACCAAATCTAAATATCAATGATGTGACTTAGTTTAGTGAACATGCATAAACATGTTTTATAGTTGTACTTCAACATACTTTACTTTGGTAATTTATCCTGTGTACTTTTGGGTGACTTGGCCCACATTGACCACTCATGTATTTTATTATGTTTCATTAGAAATTTGGTCATGATTAATCTTCTATTCTTTGATTATATTTGAAGAGTTGATCTTAATTTCAAGTATATATATATATATATATATTCAACTCTTCCACGATAAAAAAAAGTTGTAATAAATAATTGTATTTCAATTAACAAAAGTAAATTAAGTACATCCTTCATTAGAAAAAAAAGGAATTGTGTTCTTCTAATTGTCACAAAATTCAACTTTTAGGACTAGTTTTGAACCCCTAACAAGCACTTATGCAACCTTAATTTTATTTCTTTCGATATACATTAGATTTAAAAAAAAAACTAATCATTTATTAATCAATTTTCACAAACAAAGTATGCTAGCCTAAAATAATGCTTTTGAAAGTGCCCTTTTTCAACAAAATTATTGAGAATGTTTTGTAATCATATATGAGATACTAAGGACTACAATTATAGATGGAGGAACGCAATTGTCATTTTCAACCATTTCAAACTAAATCTGGATTATTATTGGGAATATGTCCCTCCATTCAAACAATGAAATATCAAAAGTATTATGATTAAACACCTTAAACATTAAAACCATAATATGGCATTGAACTCTTTGAATGCAGAGTAACTCCTTTGCTCTAACTATTAAGGGTTATCAGTCTCCAACTAATAGTCCCTTCTAGGTACCAACCTTTCCAATTGTAGACATCTACTATGATATACATAATAAATCCTTCCAAAAACATTGTTTTACCACACAAATACGAAATCTAAATACCAAGAATAACAAAACAAAATAACAAGATTCTATTTTTTTAAATGTGATCCCATCTTTTTTAGGGACCATAAACATTGTAATAATGTGTCTTACCCTTGTGCACTTAAGTGAAGAATGATATGTTGTATATATTCTCAATAATTGTTTGAACTAATTCGCTAGACCAATATCAATATACACATTCGGAAAACCTACGCAATGAGGGAGCATGCTTATTAAGATTTGAACATGGGTCATTGTCACAACAAGAGTTCCATGGTTGTCAGGGAAAATTTTAAGAACCCCCCCTAAATTTCTATGTATAATAAATGGGTGAATCCCCATGATATATAAGAAAATATGAAGGCTATTTTATCAATGTTATATTATATTATGATATATAGGAAAATATGAAGGTTATTTTATCAATGTTATATTATGTATATATAATTTTTTGGCGAATCTCTTAATGAATTATATAAACTTGTAAAATCAGACTGGGCAAATATTTCACTAACGTATAAAACCTTGTAAAATCTTGGCGAATTTTTCACTAAATTATAAAAACTTGTAAAGTCTTGGTGAATCTTGTACTAAATTATAAAATATTGTGAAGTCTTGGCGAATTTTTTGACAAAGTCTAAAACCATATATAGTAATAGGAAAACATATACAAAAAATACTAAATAGGAGATCAATATTAATAAATCATCACATAACAAGTCCTCTTTTGGTGGTAGATTGGCACCTCACTCTAACTATCACAATACATAGACATTCACTGTATGCTAGGAATATTCTTGGAAAACAATAAACAATTTTTTCATCACCACAACAAATAGATCAATATTAATACAAGGGCCCACCAACACCTCAATCCTCATTTGGCTCTCTATGCTATTATAAGGGCCCATCAACACCTCATTTATGCACACACCTTACCAAATTAGAGGGTTAAAAACTCTAAATGTGTATGGTTTATTTCAATGTACTTGGAACTATTCTAAAAAATAATTGCCACTCTATATGGAAAGCAAATGTGTGTTCCAAGTTAGTCAACAAATGTTTATTCAACTAGATATTATCCACATGCTTCCAAATCTAATTAAAAAACAACCCCACTATGCATGATATATTTCCATGCAAAAAAAAAAACATGTAGGTCATTGAGAATGTGGTGATGTTAATACATTGGTTCGAGTCTTTAAATCCATGAAAGGAAGGATGCAAAACTATGACAGAGCTAGTATAAGAGTAAGATGCAAAACTATGACAGAGCTAGTAGAAGAGTAATGAGGCAGATTGGACAGAATCTGGGACTGCTTCTACAAATACAATAAACAAAGCTCCATGCTTCAAACAAAGGCTACATTCTTTTCTAAGGTTTCTACAAACCACTGGAAACATGCAAGTTGAAATCAAATTTCTACAAACTACTATAAAAACCCTTTGAGAACCATAAAATTCAATAAACAAAACAAGCAACATGTCAAAATACCTAACAACACCCAAAGAAAAAGAAGCAACAAAGATAGTGAGATTCTAGTTTGCTCCACCCATGGCCTGACCTGGAAAGGAGAACATAAACACAAGTAGAAACAAAATTGCAGTGGTTATAATCAATGTCATGGCCCCTTGCATGCCCAAATATGTGGCTATGAACGATGTCCCAGCCCTTATGCATGATGCCCCAAACACCCACAAAAATGTTATTGGTGCATTGTCGATTGCATGATTCACAATCCTCATGTTTCCTGGGGAAACTTTGGATCTGAGCCAATAGGATTCTGAACTCTCCTAGATGCAAATGAGTCACTATAAGGCCTGATAGAATATCAAGTGCCCTTCTCATGTGGACATTAAGCAACTTGCAAAACAATATTCAACCCATAAAATATGGACAAATGTAACTCCGACTTCAATTTCCATGGTAGATAAAGAGTGAAATATCCCCTAGCAACTATCATTTCTAGAGATCGGGGGTGAATGTAAGCTACCTAGCAATTTTCATGGGCGAACAAAGGTTTAAATAGATTTTTAGAGGGGCAAAATTGTTTTATCTTGGCTCCCATTTCTAAATTCGATGGCTCTAACCTCATGTTCATTATAAATAAATAAATAAAATGTGGGCTAATCATACCTAACGGGTGTTTAATAAAAAAAATAGCCCATTAAGAATTTGAAATCCCTAAACTTAGCAAATGGGCTAAGATTAGCCCCTAAAATTTCCATGATGGTTGTCACTAGAACACAACTCAACATGCAACGTGATTAAAGCTAAGCATATCTTGCAAAATACTTATGCAACTAAAATACATATCACATGTTTTTGTTTAGTATTTAATATGACTATAATTAATTCCTATGATTGTACAAAAACTACAAGTACACTTTCATCAACACCTATGATCTGAAAGGATAAAGGAGTGTAGTGTTGAGAGGGATTTAAACCCTGAAGATGAAAATATAATAATTCTACAATTGTTAATGAGGGAAGAACTTGATGACATAGTCAGCTCTAAAGCATGTAATGATGCTAGTAGGATCATCATAAGCATTATTATAAGATTTGGTAAAATCATTCTTACAGAGGCAATAGAAAGTAGTGGGTTTGCACATATGGAGATTGCAATAGGATCTTGTGTAGCAATATTGAGGTGTGTTGAAGCAAAATCACATGATCTTCATGGAATAGCCATGTTTATTCTTCACTTGAAGAAAAGATTGAGAGATTAGGTCAAATTGTTGGTGCAAGCAACATATATGTATTTCCTCGAGCCTTTGCAGGGAGATCTGAACATGGGAAGGTTGTAGCCATCCATGAGGCTAATGTTGTAGAAACCATGGGTGTCAAGGGTGCAATCAGTGAGCATGGCAAGTGGAATGCCAATGGAATTTTTGTAGGAGCATTCACCTCTGCACTCATCCATGGTGCAAAGGCCCCAACTATGGTGGTTCCATATTTGACCTAACCATCTTGAGGGAGAAAAAACCAATAAGAAGCAACCATGGTGGCCTAGCATTTAACTTATGGAATTCCAAGTGAACAAGGGAGAAATGATCAACAAGGCTCGTTGAAGAATCATTAAATGAGAGAGAAATGATAAACAAGGCTTGTCAAGGCATCATACTTCCATGACAATTCATTACCTCATGTGTGAATTTACATTTCCATAATTTTGATGATCAAACAATCTATAGATAACGGTTCCAAACAAAATAAGGATCTCTTATTTATGATGGCTCAATATCTCTTCCAACTCATTATTATACATTTTTTAGCTTCTAAGATGGAGAAGAGGTCAATAATTCTTCTACTCAAACCAAAATCTCAAGGGTTTATTGATAAATTGCTTTATGATGGGAAGTGGGTAGAATACAAGCCATATGGAAAGCTACAACATGCTGATATTGGAGATATCATAAAGACAATTAGATGCATTCGACTACTTCCAAATCCCTTGTCACATCTTTGATAAACAAAGGCTCCTTCCCTATTTGGGACTATGGTGGTTTTCTCTCAATATTAGGCTTCTTTTTTGAAAGCCTTTAGTTTATTAGTGGTTTCCTCCCTAATGCCCTTAGAGAAAGGAAGGCTATAAAACCCAACCAACTTCTACTCCATATCTCTGAATTTTTCTTCTCTCATTGAAATTGTTCTTAACCTAATATTTGGTCATTTTTTCATTTTGATGTTCTTATAGTTTTTACATTATACCATGATTCATTTAGGTCCATGTTGTAAGGATATCAATTAAACTTAACCAAAGATTCAACCCATTCAAATTGCATACAAAATGATGATTAAAGGATCCTCAAGGGTGGTATTTTGTAGGCATCCTCTACCTTTTAATATTGAAGGACATAAACTTCATTTATTTTCCCTTCTATGGGATTTGGCTTCACTAAGAGCCCCTTTTATAATTTCTTTCTTACCACTCTCCAAAATATTTTCCCTTGGATTCATGTAAATAGACTAATGTCTTGTATCAAGATCAAGGTATCTTGCAATATGAAACACATGTGCAATCGGGAGAATAAATTAACGACAATACAACATTTATATGTGGTATACCATATAAAGGGTGAGAGATGAATCTATAAAAACCATACAGGTATCTTTGGAGAGTTATGAAATGTGTTGATTTAGATATAAGATCATAAGTAGGGTAGGCATTATGATGTTCAACTCATGCACTAATTCCAAAGGAGAATAAATTAATGACAATACAACATTTATATGTGGTATACCATATAAAGGCTAAGAGGTGAATCTATAAAAACCATACAGGTATCTTTGGAGAGTTATGAAATGTGTTGATTTAGATATAAGATCATAAGTAGGGTAGGCATTATGATGTTCAACTCATGCACTAATTCCAAAAAGACTTGATAGTCAAGAATACAATGAGAAGTTCCAAGTTTTGGATTCAAAGACAACTCTCCCTAAAATATGGCGTGGATCTCTAAATCTATAAAAATGAGGTCATAAAACCAAAGTGAGAATAGAATGTTTAATCTTGTTTCTTTGAAAAAGTCATTACCATAGTTAGAAGAGTACAGTCATTTGAAGCTATAAAGATAAAGGTAATTCATTCTCTCTAGTTAAAAAGGTTAGTTAAATGATAGGAGTGCCAAGGAAGAGGAAAAATCTAAAATAATTCTCAACCTCAAATCGTTATATTAATGCTTCTAGTGCTAATTTAAGGAACACGTCTACAACCCTATACAACTTTTTGTGGTTAAGATTATATGGCAATTTAATTATAATTCTAAATCCAATGAGGATACTCTTCCTAAACAACCAAATAATGACACAATCAATAAGACTAATCTCATATAGCATTAGAAATAGGAAGACCGTTAATGTCCCATACTATAATGACTAAATTGAGTAGTCTTGATGCCTTCAAATTTTATCCCTACATTAAAAACACAAAACTCCTTGCTCTAGTCGATCTTGTCCATGCATTTAACATTTCCATTTAACATTTCTAATAAGGAATAGGGCTTCCCTCTTAATGCCCATGAACACTTCTCCATCAACATCCTAGGTCATTGACACATCTAATGTGATGGTGTGGTGCACAAGGTGGAACTTACACTGAAAGATTATAGCCTTGAGGATGACTATCATGTCACACACAATATAAAAATAGATGTTGGTTTGAGTATTCCATGGCTTATTTCCTTGGATATATGTTGCACTAATATGATAGTGTGGTGCACAAGGTGGAACTTACACTGAAAGACTATAACCTTGAGGATGACTATCAAGTCACATACAATATAAAAGTTGATGTTGTTTTGAGTATTCCATGGCTTTTTTCCTTGGATATATGTTGCACTAATCCTTTCACCAAACAAGTTGTAGATAGACTATTAAAAACCTTCCACCTAAAAGTATTTAAACCACTAACTCCAAACATTTCAAACTTTTTGTGGCCGATTTGGTGTTGTGATCCACTTATATTATATTAGAGTTCGAATGGGCCTAACAATTAAGAACGCGTCTTTCATCTTGGGAGGTCACAAGTTCAAATCCAAGGGAGATTATGGTATGTACACCTTTGTAAAATTTAGTAGTCAAATCACTACACGGAGAGAGTCTTTTATCCCAAAAACAAAAAAAAATATATACCAATTTAATATTTGACTTAGTCATAACCTTAAAATTATATTATTATTATTTAAAAACAATTCCTAACACAATATCTACCTCCCAAAATAGATAAAGCACTTTAACACACCAAAGCTCAATTCAAAACTATCTAAAATTAAAATTTAACAAGATGCCCATAGAATATATTGAACATATTATCTCCATAGAACATGTTCGCACCAACATGCAAAGATTCCAGCCTTTAAATAATGGCCAATACTTCCAATCCTTCTTGGAATTTGTAATTACCTCAATAGTGAACTAATTTGTGTGTTTGTGGAGGCGAATAGTTGGTGTGTCATATTGGGCCATCAGAACGCCTCATTTTGACAAATTTAAAATGGTTAAAATTACAAGTTTTAGTGGTTGAAATTGTGATTTTTTTCATTTGGGTAGTTTGAAAACACCAAGTTTAATTTAGAATTGCAATTTCATGTAGCTGAGATTTCTTTAAGCAAATTTTTGTCATCTTCGTGTCAAAAGAAGTGTTTGAAAAAAGAGTGGAATGAGTACCCCTTATCTTAGGTGCAGTATAAGCGCTAACCAAAACACCCCAACTCGCCGAAATCCGACAGACCAATTTTTGCAGAACTCGCAATTACCGATTTTTATCAAAACTTTGCCGGAAAAGTGAGGTGTTTTAGTTGCCTTTTATCCTACGCCCAAATACTTGCTGCTCTATTTGTATTTTACTATGTTTTCTGTGTCTACGGCACCAGTTCTAGTTCCAGTGTATGGAAAGTAAATACCAATAGTGACTATTCATTCCTTTCTTTATGTAGCATGTCTAGTTGTTGAGTAAATTGTCAAAAATTCTTTCATGGTAGACTAGTTAGTTAGGATACTTGGATGACTCGGGTTCAAATCCCAACAATGGATTTAGTTTGTAAAAACATTCCTTTGAGTGCCGGCAACGGAATCACCCGTGGGGAAAATATACTTTCTGCCCCTTTGTCAGTGCGAAACAGTTAGTTTTAACAACAATGGCAATCCTTCAGGAAAAAGAAAAAAACAACATAAACACAAAGCACACATCTTATACGCGTCTGCCGGGAGTCGAACCCGGGTCTTTTGCTTGGAAGGCAATTATCCTAACCGTTGGACTACAAACGCAACTTTTGATCGATTCAATCAACAAACTAAGTAATTTATTCACATAGCACGTGAAAATAACAACAACGAATTCCAACATTGAAGTTGGCCTCCCTCCACCTCAGAAGCAATCTATTTATGTACCAATCTTTCCTTTTGGGTAGGTAAGGGACGGAATCCAATGAAAAGTTGCTATTTTGACTATGAATATTTGTTATTTTAAAAGTCTTCATATGGATTTTTAGACATCAATTTATTTTGTAATAACAATTTTATAGTGTAATTTCAATAATCAAAACTTTTAATTACAACAATCTGTCAAAATTACCATCAAATTTGTAAAAAAATCCACCAAAAAATAAAATATATTTACTACATGAATAATATATTCCAATCATTAATATATTTCAATCATTATTAGTGAATTTTCATATTATTAGTGTCACACTTTATCTCTCAACTTACTCAATAATTTTACATTTTTACATTTCTTGTTTTATAGAGAGTTTTCAAATTCATTTTTATTATATATTTATTAGCTTTTTGTACATTGTGTTAGATGGAGAAAAAGTCAATATTTATTCACTCAGATTAAAAGCTCAAATGTTATTGATCAATTGCATTGTGATGGGAAAAACTTGAGTGAGCATAATGATTAAGAATAGTAGTTTCTTTTCTTGAAGGTCATAGATTTGAATGCAAAAAAGGATTCAATATATACACTTTTATAAATGAAATTCCCATTGTCTCGTCCTATGACAACTAGTTTTGTGAATTTCATCAACTCAAAGTCTATGTTAATCGATCCAAGTCAATAGCTTCATATATATAACATACAAACATGAACTTGCAATTATCATGATTCATCAAAAAAAAAGCAAAACCCTAGTTCTTCAATAGACCAACCTGTATCATACAATGTTGGCATTGTTTTTTTCCATGAGTCATTCTTTAATTTTGACTTCCATTCAAAAGTCGACACAATTTACATTCATTGTTTAGATTTGTTAAAGGTTCTTAGTTCATGTTATGTCATTTACTTTCTTACATCTACAATCTCATTCCCTAGACTTGCTTCACTTTGTAAGTTGTTTTTGTGGATCTATTAGTTCTAAAGTTAAGATGTAGTTCGTAATAGTGGAGTTGATATACTTTACTTTCTTTTATTTGTGGCCAACTATGTTAGTAGAGATGTGGAGCCAATTATGTGCATTACTAGATATATGATTCTCGCACTATTGCAACATGATGGTGAAGAGTTCTTCTACACATTCATAAAGGGATGGTGAAGAGACCTCCAAACTCTCAAAAGACAATGTAGGCTTTAGCTCTACTTACTAAATTATGTGCAACTCTCAAAAGACAATGTAGGCTTTAGCTCTACTTACTAAATTAGATTTGTTAAAGGTTCTTAGTTCATGTTATGTCATTTACTTTCTTACATCTACAATCTCATTCTCTAGACTTGCAAGCTTCACTTTGTAAGTTGTTTTTGTGGATCTATTAGTTCTAAAGTTAAGATGTAGTTCATAATAGTGGAGTTGATATACTTTACTTTCTTTTATTTGTGGCCAACTATGTTAGTAGAGATGTGGAGTCAATTATGTGCATTACTAGATACTAAGCTTTTATGGCTAGCTTTGTAGTTATCAATATGAATTTACTAAATTTACTTCATAGCTTCATGATATCTAAAACTTTTGATGACACCATCTACTTTAGGGCCTCCATAGGACACAGATTAGATTTTGAGTATAACATGACAAAGTAACTATCCTATAAGCCTTTCTATTAGCGCAAAGAAAGTAATATGTAGGTGCAATAAGGTCATGATTTATTCACGGTTAGAATAATTGCCCTTAACTTTTTCATATTCAATCTCCTAATAACTTTCGCTAAAATGAGAGACACACAAAGCCCGAAGAAGCCAAAAATTGTAATTCTAATACCCTAAACAAAAGCACCAAGAGTCCTCCAAAAATCAAGCTAGGTTCCATTTCAAAATTAATTATATATCAAATTTCCTACGTAACATATTAATTAATTTTATATCTATGTATGCATGTCTGTATTTATAATAATAAAACCTTATTTAAAAAATGTTTAAATCAATTTTCATTTAAACAATGTTTAATTCAGTTAAGGGTTAATTAATAAATTAAACAAGGTAATTAATAATTTATAAAATAATTTCACTTTTTATAATTTACCTTTTATGCATGGAGCCCACATGTCTTGAGGGCTCATCTCCACCTCGCTATTGATTAATTCATTTAATTAAACAATCTTAGAAGTATTATATCCCTCCCTCCTTCAATCCACTTCATTTTTCCACTTTGTTTTTCTCTGTAACTCAACTCTAAGTTTAGGGTTTCAAGCTAGGGTTTTTAGTCATGGTTCACCCTCACACCTTCTAAGTAAGTAATGGATTTTTTTCTTGTAAATTTTAGAGATTGACACCATAAATGATTCTCAGGGTTCAAGTATAAACCCCTCCCTTTTCTTGCTCTGGATCTTTTTTTTCCAATAGTTGGAGGTAAAAAATAAAAATGAAATGACAATTAGCCCTTAAGGATCAAAACCCCCTCCCCTCATGTCCCTTCTCTTCATTTATCCATGGCATGGCAGTCATGGCCACGCCCTAGGAGCCGACCATGGCTACGATGGATCACAGCCTGGCCCTCGTCACCATGCAACCATGGTCGTGCCCCTTGCGGCGTCCATAGATGCCATGGCCCACAACTAAGGCATGTCATTCCATGCGATTAGGGTAACCAAAGTCTATCCCTAAGGTTTCTTAGCCATGGCTACCATGGCCTATGGCCTTACAACGATGGCCATGGGTAACTTGTGCCCATAGAGAAAAAATGCCTTTTTAATTTTTTAAAATTTGACTTCTTTAATTATTTTAAGAAAATGTTCAAGTATAATTTATTTATTAAAATAACATTATTTGTTTAATAATTAAATAATTATTTTTATTAAAAATATATATTACTGAATTAGAAACCCTAAATGGATGTGGCTATGTGCACTAAATACATTACTATATATATATGAAATTTCTTACAAACATTTATTTCACGTTCATAGGGTAATTCATATTCATAAATTGAGTAGGATTTCATAAAAAAATTATGGTTTGTTCACTAATCATGTTTGTCTTTTCTTTACTTCATGTCGGTAGCATATAGCAAGGGTTTCCTCCTTTATTGCAACCACAATAATAGATTCTTTTTCTTTTTTCTTTTTATTTTATAGAGAAGGGTTTAGGTCTATGTTCAAAGGGTGGTGCTCCATTGTACTTGATCTATAGAAGCTATCAACATCAATTTAAAACCTTAAATTAGCATTTCTCATAGGATTTTGTATAGACTTGTTGCTCTTTCTTTTGAGCTTTGGTATGGACCTCAATTCCATTTCGGTATTGTACTTCTATTTATCTTAAATTTTAGGCATCTTATCAAGCTTGCCCTCTCAATAAAATTTATATTCTAGAAATTTCAATCTACGTAATAATTGAGTTCTATAATTTGTATGTTTAAGGTAGGGACTTATGGCTCCAGAGTTTGAACTAGAGCTCTGATACCATCTATAACACCCCTTTCCTAAAGGGTGTTTATAAAATAAATTAATCTAACTCATTAGCTTTGCATAATCATCATTATGAATTCCATTTGTTAGTAAAATAAATTTGAAGGAATAATTTCTAAATTTCTTATTACAATTTGCAATAATTCTCTACTATATATGTTCTAACCATGATTTGCTACTACTGCAATTAAAATTATAATTGAATTGAACAGGATAAAAAATCAATAGATTACCTCAATAATATAACTAAATTAGCAATCCAATCAAATCCTTCTTTGCAATAGTCCAGTCTAATATGCCCCAACTGGGATTTACCTCCCAAACAACTAGGAGTAGCCTATCCATCTCTCTATCTCTAGGAAACCTGTCAGTTTCCTAGTCGGTATTGGTGGTATTAACAACAAAAAAACAAGACTAAACAAAATACCTTGGGAAATATCCCAACTTCTCAATCCAACCCCTCTAGTTTAGATTTGGTTTTCCCACTCATTTCCCTCTTCCTTCTAGATTTCTATAAGTTTTCCAAGTAGCACTCCCCCCCTTTCCATCTTCCCAAAATCCCTTAAGAACTTCCCACCATCTCCTTTGTTCGGGAGGAGTGCTGCCCCTTTTTTAAGAAAGGATAATAATAATAATAATAAAGTACAATCCTATCCATAACTTTAATTAAACTAACATTTCACCTAATAGATCAAATCTAATCATTTCAAGCTTGGTAAAATCTTATGAGTCATTTCTTATGCTAATGAAATGAAGCCAAATTTATATCCAAAAATAAAATGCACTTTGATTTAATAGTTAAACATAACCTATTTTTAGATCAAAACTTGTATTAACGCAATGCACATTAATTAAAAAAAATTAAATTTAATAGTAAATCTATATTTGAAATAATACTAGTGCAAATGTGCAACGTATGTATGAGCAGCTAGTGCATACAAATGTTGTGCATGTACTAATGGTAAGAAATCACATCCTCTAATGCATAGTTCGTGTATTCTCTCATCCAAACATGTAAGACAACAATAAGTAATCACAACATCTAACAATCTCACTAACTAGATGATCACAACCATACAACATGAACTGTACAACATACTGAGATCATCACACATGAATAAAACAAGAGTTTTGACACACATGAGTAACCAGGTTGTCATAAATAACTCCCAACAACATTTTAAACTAGTCTAAACCATCTTTCCTCCCTAACCTATTTCCATCTCACACATCCTATCATTTCCACTGCTGGAATATGATAAGGCATCAACTATATTGACCTAACCCCATATAGAACCCATAAGCTGAACTTGTCGATCATATCAACCAAGCTTCCCCAACAAGTGAGCGATACTCATCATCACACAACTTAGGGAGCGTGACTTAGCTCAACCCTCCCATGAATCAAAGTTTTGGAGGATCAATGATGGGTAATACCTCCACCGCTCCTAATAAAACTAGGGTCAACATCCTATTAATTTTCATACTGAGTTGTTGTTGTTGTTATTTGAACCACGTCATCGAATGACAAGTTTGAGAAAATGTGCTTCTTGAAAAAACTGCACTTTCTCACACATCATAGCATTGCATTTCAAACCAATAATAATATCAAAATAATGGTTTACTAGCATACCAATACTCTTTTGAAATCCATGCCATTTGCGTTACATTAGTATCATAATTATTTGGCTATCACTTGGCCCATTTAACCTGTGGGCTAGTTACTAAACACATGATTGTCCATAACCTTATCATGATTTACTAGTGATTATCATGTTATTTACTGATGAGCTATGTAAATAAGATGACATATTTACCATGTGCATGCTACTCAATGTTTTATTGCCAAACATATCATAAATTGGTATCCATGTACCACATTTATCTATCTAACTTAGCATGCTAGAGGGACATCATACTACTTTTGTCATTCACAACATAACCAGTAAAATTTATACACAACTTCCTTATATCACTAAGTCCATAATGTACACATATATAGTTTTTTCAATACAAGAGAGGTTAATGGATAATAAGTAAAGAGATACAATAGGTCAAAATGTAGTTTAGTTGCCTAAGTCAAAATGGGGCATTACAAGAGGTATGAGCTAAAGGTGGCAATGATGTGAAACAACCTAAGCAAAAAACATTTGAAAGTGGCTAGCCCCAAGTGATTGCAAAACAATTTTGGTCAAATTATGGAGACAGATGCCTGGTAACATTGTAATACTATCTGGACGAGTGGACCACAATCCACTACCCAAAGGTGCAGAGTGAGAGGTACCATAAATAAAGATCATCATGGAAAAAATCCTCGATATGTGTCCCGAAAAACAAGGCCATTGTGGTACTCATGTACAAGTGAGGAATCATCACATTTATTCATACAATGGGAAAAAACAACAATCTCAAAGAGGCAAATTAGGGTGGCATGCAACCACTCATTGGAAATGAGAAAAATGCTTTTCACAATGTCTCAAATTGAATGTCAAATAGAAGCTCCAATTAAGCATTATGGAAAAAAAATTCCAATAACCTCTAAAATACATTAAATTATCAAAACATGTCAAAGAGCTGAGAAAAATTAACTCGAAATTTTTTCTGATTTGGCCTAACATCACAACCAATGGTTTTAGAACCAACTCTCCTCCTTCACACACAAACCATATACCAACTCCCCCATGATAAAGCATGTACATTTAAATGACATGTTACGATACACAGACTTTGTCAGGGTTGATCATAGAAGAGTTTCCACTACATATTGAATGATTGCTTGGTGATGGGTTTCACATGGGGGATTCATGTGGATTTGACATAAGCACAAAGGTTGAAAAGCATAAAATATAGCCTCTAGGAAATGTAAATTTGGCATACACACAAAACTTAAAGATAACTTCAAAAAAGGTATAGGGTCGAGCATCCCTTTGTAAAACTACAAAATGGATTTCAAATTTGAATAACAACTCACTCTGCACTAATGGAAGTCAAATATGAGTAATTTCATCCCATCTCTTTATAAGTTCAAACTACAAATTCCATAAATGAGCATTTATAATCAAGGGAATAAATCTTGGTTTTATCATCTAAATATAAACCACAAACCAACTAATGACAACAACAACAAAAAATGCACTCCCAAGCACCATCTCTATTGTATGGTTATGAGGAGCACATATAGAGCCACAAAGATTCCCACATAGCACATAAATCCCCATTTAAAAAGGCAGTGAAAATAGTAAGATCGGCCTACATAAACCCTTGAAGTAGCTTGATCAATTGCCTATGGAGTGGTAGAAATCAAGAGCCACACAAAACATCATAAGGTTTAAAACATAGATCCAAAAGAAAATTGAGTGAGAACACCCAAATATGAATCATTGCTCACAAAGCAACATGACTTGGACTTCTAGGATAAATCCAATCTTCTTTATTTCACAATAGATCGGTGTTGGAAGTATGCTACCAAAATAAGGTTGTAACCAAAGCATCTCGAGCAACCACGAATATGGATCAATGGACCAACCGAAGCTTGCTCTGATGCAAAGGTGTATCTAGTGTCAAGGTCCTCTTGACAATGAGTACCTTTCAAATTGAATCTCATCCTATAATTTATTATCATATATATATATATATATCTATTAAAATACACTATTTTTATTTTATTTTATTTTATTTTGACATAGAGTATCTACAATATTGAAATGAAAATATGGCAATTTAACTAATTCAAAGTTAGATGTTTATCTAATTTGAATTACATTTAATTTCCGAAATATAACATAATGAAGAAATGGTGCAATAGTAAAAGCATAAAATCTGTCTAAGCGTAATCATGCTTACTATTAACTATGTAAGATTGATGGAACTTACCATAACTAACCTGATACTAATAGGATAGAGTATGTAAGATTGATGGAACTTACCATAACTAACCTGATACTAATAGGATAGAGTAGTACAGATTCCATTTATTTTATAGGAGTAATGTGAGCAGCTAAGGTAATACAGCTCCTATGAGTGATGTAATTGCCCTATTTAAACCATTGTGATGCTTCATTACTATGCTTAATCTGACCGATCTAAGGTTCATGTCATGTACATATTCAACTTACCCAGTAGTAAGCATGTAACCATATCACGTATTCTCTATAATCAATCACACAACTAAGCTCTTATCAAATATCACGATTATCGCCTAATATATACGAGAGGTTCATATCAACCATAACACCCTAAGCTGATCTCTCTACTGAATAAGCAGAACAGTAAACAACACTGATAATGACGTGATTACCATAATTAACTCCATCATGTTAGTATTTATATCACAACTAGTATGAACTCAAAGCAATCACTAAGCTTGTCATATGTAATGGTTATGCTTATGACGTAATAGGTGCTGTATATTTTACATAAGTTGTTAGAATAGTATTAGTACTAACCTGTATAAGTATGGTAAATTGTTTTATGTTCACTAGATATGGAAGCTCCTTATTACTACAGGTCAGTGATTACGGTCATTCTACTTACATACTCTATTGATTCATAGATTGGCTCGATTACCATTATTATACAAAACGTATCCTGTAAGTACTATGAAGCTGTATTTCCATATAAATTACGTAGAGCTTACTCAGTATTCAAACTAGTGATAAGGTTCTATACCATTAAGCAAGAGGATACAATGTAAGCAAGTATTAGCTGTGGTTATAAGTAGTGCTATCCTGTTTAATATGGAACCAATGTAAGCTATTCTTCCCATTACTCTTAGCTCATCCTGTTTCTATTAGCTTGTACAGGTATAACAAGATCAGTACTAAACACATACTAGTAATCATAGATAAGTATGGACGTGTTTTCCCTCATAGATATGATAGGTTAAATCATACGACTAATAGGTAAGCAAATCCATGATATAAAGATAGCTCTTAGTGAGATCAAAGCACAACCCATATGAACAGTTACATTATTACACTAATAAAACGTAACAAGCTGCTTATCTCTGTAATTATTGATAAGCCGTTCAATGATAGGGTCTTAGTAAGCTCTATGAATACTAAGGAGCTAATAGATATGGAGTTACTTATCGATAAGAGTAACTTGTATTAAGTAAACAAGGATAGTAGAACCAAGCTTTCCATATAATACACAGGGTAAAGTATTAGTATGAGTCAATGGTTATCACATAGAGCTAGTGTTAGCATGATGAGGTATAGCTTATGACTACTCTTTCTAAGCATGTAGTATCATTAGCATTGACCTGTTACTTACTATTAACTGTAACAAAGCTCTTGTTCAATACTGATTACAAGCACCTTCCATGATAACAGCTGGTTTCAATGTCTGAACATGTTATACGCATCTACTATTACAAGTATACTAATTACTCATAATACGCCTATCATTAACTAGTACAGACTAATGGAAATAGCTTATAGTGTAATAACAAGATACTAGTCATTACGTAATCTACCTAATTGAATATCACATATCCATATATTATGGAACAAAGGTAATATAGTAGAACAGATAAGCTTTACCTATTGATCTATGCAATTAATGGTGTTCATTGGATACTAATACTAAGAGTAATCATATGGAAACCATAGACCTGTACAAAGGTTGTTATGGAATCAGAGTATCAGTTAAGCTGAGTAAGCATCAATACTACCACTTATAAGCAACAGGTGAATAATGCTTACTTTCCCTAATCTAATCATAATGGAACATACGTGTTATTACTTACATGATATTGGAATCTGCTAAATACATAGGTGCAGGTATTAGTACCATTGCATTAATTGGACCTGGTATAGGTATTGGCATAGTGTTTGCATCACTTATATTAGGTACTTCTATAAATCCATATATAGTAGGACAAATGTTATCATATGCCATATTAGCATTTGCATTAGTAGAAGCAATCGCCTTGTTTGCTCTAATGATTGCATTCCTAATCTTGTTCTCATAAGTGAAACTAACACATCAAACTTTCCATAATATAAAAATAGCACTAATCTGACCATTGCTTTAAGTTCACAATCCTTGACAAGAGCTTAGCTACTGACAATCCAATATAAGTATTTCCCTAATATTATCCCTATATAATTACCATTGCTTTGGTGATAAAGAAAGGTTACAGATTAAGCATTAGAACAGGTACAGATATATTATGGAGATAAGCACGTATGAATAGTGTATCAATACCATACCTTATATATACATTCTAACACCACTAGTTACATAGATAGAAGTAATGGTATTCGATCATTATAAGCTGATGAACACAACGAGACAAGTTAGACATGTGATCAATTAGGGAGCTTCTTATACTCGTATGAAGCCAATAACAGGTAGACGTATTCCATAGCTATTCTACTTGCTTAACCTTTCTATATAATTAAGCTTACTACTATATCCATGTGTTTACATAATAAACACGTAACAGTAATTAGTAATGACATAGTAAAGTGAGTTCCTTATACGTATTAACTAAAGATCATTCGGGGATTCCTTCTAGTTGATACTATACATATAGCAATTACGTAAGATCAAGATATGGTAATCAATGCCAGTAAGTTAAGCACAAAGGTAAGTCAGCATAACGTTATCAGAGTAAGTAATTAAGTTGTATACACACACCATAGTACAAGGTATATAAGCTATTCTATATCACGTATTCTAATGAATGGTCACTCTTATTACATGCTATGAGCTCAGTGTATTATGGGAAAAGGCATATCTATTTCACTTCATAGTTCATGGTAAAGCTATCTATAGATATGATGTTTGATCTCATGATCTTACAACACCCATTCTGAATGCTATGAGTGCAACACGTAGTATGAACAAAGAGATACCTGCAGCTTAGGTTACATGATGATCCTTACTATTACTTATCTCTATACTATTGATAGGACATAATAAGGAGATCTCATATCACTAATTAGAGAAGAGCTTGTACATAATTACCATAACTAAACTGTGTCATTAATATGGAGCTTAGCTGTTGTTAGTAGTGTGATTCAATGTTGTGATAGATTATGGAAACATAGTAGTATCATTCAGCTTTGAACAGCTTTTATTAGAAGCTGATGAAGCATATCTGTTTGTTATATGTATGCAGTATTAAACATATTCGGCATGCTTTTTATCTGTGTTAGTAGTTATGTACCTGTGATCCTGTAACTATCCTGTATTACTAATAGTTGATAGATTCATAGATTATGGAATAAAAGTAACCATTTATCTCTTAGAGGCTATGATTTGGTACCCTATAAGATTGAACACTATGTCTATATAAGCTAGCAGATTACATGAACAGGTTCGATTCCTGGTATGATTACCATTCATTACAGTGCTTCTATATTCACAATACAAGTAAGATTGAACACCATGTGATTACAGATTCAACTTATATAAAATATAGTATAAGGAAAGATAGAAGTCCAAGCATAGTTATATAAACATAAGCAATAGAGTAATTAGCCTAATCAGTGATATTGGTTTAATTAAACATATGGTATTTATAGTAACACAAATATCCTGTAATTAACTAGTATCTGTTACTTATACCATAACGTTATGAAGATTATATGGAAATAATAGTGCTTTATACAGGTATCACTGTTCTTAGCTTATGAAATGAACCCTTCGCTAATACGATAGACTGAGCTAGATATGTAACCATGTTTAAGCTGATCGAGTAAGAGCTATGTTGGAACTAGTATCACATGCTTGTTTCCCAGGCATAGTGTTTCCCATTGATTTGTATGGTTCATTACTGGTATACTTGTAATCAAGTGTATTTGAGCTTCATGCTTTTCACTGCATTACTCTGATTGGTATGCTATGTTGAAAGCAATGGAAATCATCGATATTCGTTTACCTGTGTTTGATTACGTTGATACTTATACTCGATACAAGCTGCTTATTCCAATAGAGCTAGTAGAGGATCCGTAATAAGCACAAGCTTTGATACGTGTTTACTAGTTACAGTACTCAATACTTAAGCAGTACCACCTTTATAGCTTACTTCTAATCCCATATGTAGATAGTTATATGTATACAATATAGTGTAATCGATAGAACATGATGATTAGAATGATTACGTGATTCCTTATCTTTAAATATAGTATGAACTCCTTAACCTGAACAAGTTTTGCATAAGATGATGATTAGGGAAAGATAGTATAATATCAATACGTACAAGGTAAGTTAGTATCCAGCTATGATGTGTTAGTACCTGCTTATTCATTACGGATATTCCTGGGAGCTTATAGCTAGTATTACAGAACACTCTTATACGTGCTTGATTCCTTAATACATGGCATTTATAGACCCTGTTTACGTCATAAGGTAAGCTTAAGCTCTTTCCTTAACTTATAAAGTTTCAGGATACCCTTGCAACCATTCATCAAATTGACGCTATCCCGAAGTTAGTGTCACCTCCTACTATCAGTGATTTTCAATTCTGTGTCTCTTTGTTACATTTCCACATCGGTCGGTTCCATGTAATATGATACCTTATTTTTGTCATCCAATGTACGCATGCGTACTCCATTCGTTCCTAGTGTTCCCTTTACTTCATCTTGGATGGTCCCTTCCCTTTCAACTTCATCATCTGTAGGTGTATCTTACGTAGGCCAAACCTATATCACTTATGGTATCAATTGCAGGACCGGTTTTACCACTGCGTTCCCATCAACCACCTAAACAGTGATCCCTAATTCCATGGGCTCTAGTGCCCATGTTTTGCACTCCGATGACTTCACCCGGGAGCCATTTCTCCCATGAAGTTGATTTACCCATATCTCAATCCCATTAGCTTAGTTTTCTATGCTGTATGCACTGTAAGTTATACTTTCATGACTACTGTCACCCCATGGTCTTGTTTCTATTTGTGCAGATCATCTGTTCGGGAGCCTTTTATCTGTCATTTTTCACAGGTTCATCGCCTCACCTTCAGGTATAATTCCTAAAAATGGCCTATAGGTAGCATGTTCCCTATTATAATGTTGTATTTGCTTTGGTTTCCATCCATGAATGTACCTTTAGGTCCCCCCAACCTGTTCAGGCACGTGGCTTAACCCATCCATCTTGCATTTTTCCCGTGCTCGGCAATAGTTTTCCACCTACATGGGTTTCCTCGAATAATACCCTATTGCATATTGGCTCCCATGCCATCAAATTGACTTTACAATTGATAGTTCGTATAGACCACATACCAGAGATTGCCTCATGCCCCTTCTCATCATGTTGTTGGTTTTTTATCCCAAACTATCGAGCACTTTATGGCCAACTAGCATATTATGTTATACTTAATCACACATCATTAGCAATCCACTGCTTCATCCATACTATGATATTGATGAACATTATTATGTCTCCATTCACCTACCCCAAGGATATTTCCATCAATGTCCCCACCCCCTGCTTGCTTCCATTTTGCTTTCTCCACATGATCAAAGTTTAACTTGCTCACATTTTGGGGCATCTATCTCCTTGTTCGCATTAACACCTTTTCTTTTTTTAAATGTAAAAGCTACCATTCTAGTAGTACTTTTCTAGTAGTACTTTATCTCAATCATCTCTTATTTGGCAGCATCATTCATTGCCTTTGTTCAAAGCATCCTGCGTTGAGCCACCCTTTTAACACCTTGGAGTCTGTCTGCTTCAATACCCCATACAGTTTTTTACAGTTTTTAATCTCCTTAAGTTTCCCTCATCCAGGTTTTTAATTCCTGATCATCATTTCTATTTACCCTTTTATTTGTAATAATAAGTCATAGCCTATTTGATTGACTATTCCTATTAGAGCTTTCCAGTAACTGCCAGATAAACCTTACCATTATTCTCTGAATAAAATAAGTTTTGAGCCCATCTCTCATTGCCGTCCTCGTCCATTATTGCCTCAATCAGTCACATTTGCTTTACTATATCCAGCACCTCATGTCAGTTTTAAGGGGTTCCATTAGACCTTGATTCCAGTGGGCCTTTCCCTATCGACATCAGCACATGTATTCTAGGGGCATTGGTCTAAAGGCTGCTTTCTTACCTTGTTCCTATTTGCATCATTGGTGGGTCACCTCGGACCAGGCAAGAAGAGACATCATTGCTCTTTTACTTGGTAGTTTCTAACATGCTTGACTTCAGCTCACCATCGCACCGTTGATATTCGTACATATATCCATGATCTAGCCTCAGATGCAGTTCCCTTTATTTGATGGGCTCAATTCCACCATTCTAAGCACCCTTAGTTTAAGCTTCCATTTAGCTAGCTCATATCAGATCCTCAGAGCCCCTTTCCTATTCAGTACGGCTTATCCAGTTGTATCCCCCCTTCAAATTATAAGACCTTTTTTATCTGACAACTCCAACATCTACAACTACTTTTACTGCTACGACCTAAGTGATACGACAGCTAGTTCCAACAATAAGTTTATCATGCTTATAAAAAAAGATGCAGCCTCCCCAAAATAACCAAGTCATAATTGTATTTAACCCACTAAAAGTAAGGCGAATCACTAATTATACCTCACCAAAAAAAGACGAGTCACTCACTTCCCAAGACCCCAAAAGACATAAAATAGAAGGACTACACCAATGTAATTTGAGGATAAAAAATATAGAGTTATTACTGCACCAGTAAACCCAGAAAGGTCCTTCTGATCAACCCTTTTTAATTAAGGAGAAATAACTTACTTATAGTTCGAGAAGCGGTCAACCTTTATAACGAATGAGTTCGGGAAGCATCCTTCTAACGAATGAGTTAGGAAAGCAGTAAACCTTTAAATGATAGGGGAGGAAAGGTCAACCGGGGTTAAATAGTATCAATTTCAATATATGTGATTGAAACCTTTTATTACTGCTAAATCTGACAGCCTTACCAAATTAATTATATTATCCTTTTACTTATCTTCGCAGAAGATAAGGTATAACCGATCCTCTTAGGCAGAGCCCCCCGCAAGCAACCCAGCCCAGCTTCGATCTTTATTTCCATTCATGTTTCTCCTATCATTAACCCCCCGATCGGCACCTACCTTATGGATGCCGCTTGCTGCCTGTTGGGAAAACCTTTTTCCCCCCCTTACGACTTATAGGAGAATTGGTGGAGGCTATCAATTTGTGTGTGTAGGCAACTACGATTGATCTATACCCTATAAGGAAAGGGATAAACTAAACTCGCTATGCTAAAGGGATAGCCTAAATTCTGTCAATATTGTAGTTGCCTACACCAATTCTGAAGAACCGGATAAGGTTATCAGAAATAATCCCTGGATCCTTTCATCCCTTAATTCCTTAAAAAGGTAATCACTCCTATTTTTAGCCCCCTAAAGAGAGAGCTCAGGCAGGCTTCTAAAGAATCTAGGCACAAATACTGAATAACCGAGTTCTTCCCTACCTAAAGGGTGATTACTTTACCTTACTTTTGGTTAGGGGAGTAGGGAGGGATCGAGGAGCCTAGCCTACAGGCAGGCCGACCAAAGGGAAGGGAGAGGCTCGCAACCTTATTCATTCCACTTGGCATGATCGAGGAAAACGGGGTTCGAACCCGCGACTTCTGGTGTGACAGACCAGCACTCTAACCGACTGAGCTATTTCCCCCTTCTATTCTCCCCACTCTTTCAATTATACTTCAGTCTTCCATTTCATTTCTTCACCTGAGAAGGCGCTACCTACCGGACCAAGCACTCGATGCCACCCTGGCACTGGAGCTTCTTCAGTTATTCATGTTCCGATTTCTGAAGTATGATGATGAAATGGATTGGAATATGCTCGCATTTCATATTATTTCTTGCTTTATAACCATATCATATATATATATGGAATTAGCTTGGGGCGAAGCCGCTTTCCCTACATAGGAGGGGAAGGATTTGATTCCCGCTTTGAGTGAGTCAGGTGACTTCGGTTCGGGATGTGGTACAACCGAACAAACGAGCGAGGGCTTGAGGCGAAACTTCCCATAACCAACCCGAATAGGAAGCCCCTGTGTGGTATGGGGGCGTGTCAATGAACGCGAACACGACCCACCGACATAGAAGTAGCGAGCAAGCAGCCTTCTAGTAGCAAAATTTCCCCGAGGCTGCCACCACGGATGATGCCCTAATCACCTACCTGCAGGATTTTAAAGGAAACTAAAGTGCCACTTATAAGACAAGGTGTCACGACCCAAAGTTTCAAATAACTTGGGGTTCCCCTAGCTTAGCGGAAGTGGGTCTTTGGACCATTGCGGATGGACACTTGGTCAAGAAAACGACTAAGTGTGGGCAAAACACCCACGCGATGGGCGTTCCGCAAGGGGTCATGGACCACTTGGTGTGTCGGCTGGGTTAGGTGCGACGCACGTTTTATGGAGCACCCAAGTGTATAAATAGGCTAAGGTGCTTGCCAAAAAGGGAAGGCAAAAAGTAGCGGACGCGGAGTGGAGAAAACGTTTGGCTAAAACGCGGAGGCACCCTGCCAGGCAGTGCGGCAAGCAGGCCTGGCAGGCGTGCGACAGTTTGGCACAGTTGGCTCAAAAACGCAGACGCGCGGTTGCGGAGACGGAAGGCAGGAAAAGTGGAAATTCGGCTAAGTGCTGGGAGTAACAGTGCGGAAGGCGCAGTCCGTTTGGGAGGCGTCCGTCCCAGGGTTTCGTCCGCAGTAGTAGCGCAGATCCGCACTTGGCTTCCGCAGGCGTTCAGTTTGGACGCGTTCCGCAGACAGGCGTTCTGGGTTTCGCGTTCCGCAGAAGTGCGCTAGTGACAGCGCCCACCAGACGAGGCATTCCGCAGACGGTTGCGGGTGCGAGCTCAGCAGGAGGCGTTTGGTTTAAACTTGTTGGGGTTTCAACAGGTTAGCGAAGTGCGCCCAGGTGACGGGGAGCTTCGCGTGTCTTGGCAGTTTTGATGGTGCGCCCAGTTCGCGGAGTGTTGCGACGCGTTCCGCAGGCGTGCGCCCAGAATGGTGCACAAGGCAGATTTGGTCCGCGGCTAGTTGTGACGCGGTCCGCAGAGTTGCGTTCAGGAATATGGCGCCCAGAAGTGCACTCGGTCCGCGTTCGGCAGGGGACGGTTCCGCAGTGTTCAGGAGTGTGCCCAGAGGTGCGCTCAGACAGGTGCATCCGCAGTTTACCCGGATCGGTGCGACTGATGTTCGTTCCGCAGAGAGGCGTTTGGGTTGCGTTTGGCACATGCACCCAGCAGGGCGTCCAGGCAGGTGCGTTCAGAAGTGCGGACCAGGATGGGGAGTTGTTGCGGATACTTGACTTCACATTTGGTTGTTGCGACCACGGAGGTGGCAACCAGCGAACGGATGGCAGTTGGACATCTCAGTAGCAGGCCTAAGTAGGCAAGTCGGAGAGCTTCGAGGAGGAAGACTTCGGCACGTTTCAGGCAGGACGCTTGGAAGAGGCTTCGCACGCAGTTCAGCTGTTTCAAGGAGCTCACGGTATAGGCATGCATAAGCCCTAGACGTAGTGCAGACGACAGTGCGACGGTGCAGGCTTCCGCAGAGTTGCGAGTTCAGGCAGCGATGCGACGGAGAGACTTGGCATGGTTTGGCAGCAGGCGGACATGCGCGGCGGTGACAGTTGAGTTGTATCTTGATTGTATTCCGAGTGTTGCTAGTTGGGCTCACTCGCGGATGAGTTGCCGGGTATGTGGCATCCTCCGTCGTTAAAACAAGTCATCTCATGGGTGTTAGGCACGTTCCGGTTTGGAGTGCCGCCCACATATAAAAATCTGTCTCTTGTGTCTTGGTTGGTTGTTTGTATGGGCAAACTGTAAAAATTAACTAAGTATGAAAACGCATAAGAGATAGGAGTATGGTTTCCGCATGGTGGTTTAGGCATAGTCTGTTGGTGTAATGTGTGAGTTGGTCACGCCCTCATGCGTTCCCAAGCAGTGCCGCACGTCATATTTAGGAACCTTGAAGCGTTCGCTAAGTATGGCTGTGTCACAAGGACCCTTCGCTACGCTCAGGTCAGGTAGGTATACTTTTATATCTTCCCGAACCCAGTTATAATAAGGCTCTTTGTAGGGGAATAAATATAAAAGGTGCATACATAATTGGTGTTTGTAGGTTAGCAGCATAGCGAAGGTTGCTGTCACGAGGCCCTTTATATATCTCTGGCCCTTCAAAGAGCATCACAGAAATATAAAAAAGAAAGATGAATCTATGTGAATAGAATATGTTCTAAAATCCTTGGGACAGTCACTTCTTCGTGCCCGTTATCCAACTCCTTGAACCCCTATTTCTGGTCCTCATCCCGATCGGTTATGGAATTTATTAAATAAGAAAAACGAGATTAAACGGATAGAAAACGCCTCGAGCAAACAATGCCATGGCTCTTCCATTCAAGCTGACCCTGAAGAGGAAGCATGACCTAAGAATGGCTTCCGATGCCAGTATCTTTCGAGCTACCAAAAATTGGTTGGTATTGGGAGAGGCAGGATTCGAACCTATGTAGAAAACCTCCAATAGATTTACAGCTTGTTGCTTTAAACCACTCGAATAGTGCTGGTAGTGCAGCTTGTCAGGTGCTGCTAATCGAACCAATCTACTAATGGTGGTGGATCATATACTGCTACCTCTGCCTTTTTCAGTGATGGTGCACCAACTGGCTATGCCTTTACTGGTGCATCCGGCTCTCGATCCAGAGCTACTGGTTCAACAACTGCTATTGGTGGTGGTAGTGGTGCTTCAATAACATCGTCAATAGAATTGCCAATATCAAAAGCTAAATTGACTGCTGGATATAACGATTGCTTCATCGAAAGAATAAACTACTTAATCAACCAAATCTGCTTCTGCAGAACCAACTGACTCAACTGCATATGCTTACCGTGCTCTAGCTTCCTCTCCTGCTAGTGCTAGTAGTTCTTCCTCTGCCCCGAGCAATAAGCATGCGCTCTCTACTGAACTTTATACAGAATTGGCTTTCTTCTATACGTTAGAAGACCAACTCGTAAATATGAGAGCAATGGACCTTAGATACCTTGAAACCCTAATCATGATCGAGATTGTGAAGGTGAAGACCACAGTTCCTCTTCGTGGATGAGTAGGTCATAGGATCTCAAGCCAGGTATTTATTCTTTCCCTATTACGGATTTATGAGTGAAGGAAATATGTCCATGTCTAAAGATATAGATGCCCTAGCCGTTATAGGCCGAGCAATATAATTTAAGTCATAGGTCTACCCTCGACCCAATGGGAAAGAATGGATGCGTACATCACTTACTTGTGGATATTATAATGATTGTAAGCACTCATAACTCCTTGCGAGTATTATAATGATTGGGCTCACCACATTATTACTCGTGGTTACTACTTGAAAAGAGAAGGCCAAGCCCTTCGTCAATTTGGTAGGGGGCTCATACTCATACAAAGTACAATGCTCGCGGGTTTTAAGGTGAAGAGTGTAAACCATTCACAGCTCTAGCAGTGATCGAGAGCACTCATGCCATGCCCATCACGGAGTTTAAAGTTAAGTCTTCGGGCTTATTCACCTTAACTTAAGGTTGCACTCACTGCTATAAATGCAATTGGAAGAATCGAGAAGTAATATAGCTACTTTCATAGCTTTGAAAGTTAAGGGAACCCTCTCTCACCCGCCTTTGATACATTTGGAAGGATCAGACTTGCACAGTGTGACACTTTGTTGAATCAAATAGAATATAATAAATATTTAAGATAGTCAATCTTTTGGTAGGGAGAGACTTCGTTACATTGGTAGGGTTGGTAGGGTAGGTAGGCTAATTATAGGATAAAGCCAGGCAAGAAGTGTAAAGGGTTTTGCATTTTTTGGTCTTTGAATCGAAGCAGGTTTTCTCTCTCACTCGCCCCATAGTATATTCTTCCTACGGATAAGGGGGTTTAGGGCAAGGAAGGGATATAGCAACTCTTTTAGACCGATAGGCATCATTCAGTCAACATTCGGTTATGCTGAATACTGGGAACTAGGAACTCCTTCGTTCCGTTCTAAAGCCGAGTTTGGATCAACGTGCTTTTATAGCAGCGGATTCATAGCAACATCCAGACTTTCTACTCCATAGGAAATAGTATATAATGACCCCGGTGGGTCCCACTGAAGTTAACCTACAATAGCAGTATTATATAAAAGAGCCTTCGTAATGCCGGTGCTAGTGCTCGACATATTAGCCCACAAATCGTATAAAGAGAAAGATCGGGTAGGGACTTGAAGGTCCTCTCGGTCTCCAGGTGTGGTACTTAGCAAAGCAAACAAGCAGCTTGGAGTTAAGTGAGGAGTAATACCAAAAGGGATCTCCCTTGCAAAGCTCAGGGTTTAGCTAACTTTCACAGGCACCCACCTAAATAATGAGGTACTCAAAGCTCTTATAATAGTTAATAGATTAAAAGGTATTTCTTTATTATTCTCCCTAAAGTTACCTGTTCCCTTCTCCTTAATGAGCTGTAGAGCTGGCTGCATTTAAAGGAGCAGATATCCGTGCAGAATGACTGTTAAAGGAGCAGATATTAGGGCAGATGGAGACCTTAAAATTCCCCAGATACTCATAAACTGTCTCATAAACAGGCTAGATAGACTGGCTTGAGAGCGTTACCTTGATAGAGATTGAAATGGCGATACAAATGTTAATGCTAAGGGATAACCTCAATGGGCGAATGCTATTACTGCAGAAATTGATTCCTCATTGAAGAATTCTAATTGGGATTTGGTTCCCCGACCTAAAGGAAAGAATGTTTTGAAGTGTCGATGAGTCTACAAGACTAAGTTGACCTCATAAGGTTATGTCGAACGCCATAAGGATTGTTTGGTAGTGAAGGGATTCTCTTAGTAAGAAGGCATCGACTACACTGAGACCTTTTCCCCTATTGCAAATATAAACTCTATTCAACTGATTCTTTCACTTGATCTTGTTTTGGATGGGAACTTGATAAAATATATGTGAAAAGTGCATTTATTCATGGAGATTTATCTGAAGAAATCTATCTGGAGCAACCTCTTGGTTTTGTGATGGATTCCAGTCTTATTTGTTGACTAAAGAAATCCTTGTATGGTTTGAAGCAAGCCCCCGTGCTTGGTATGATAAGATTAATAAGTTATTCATAAATCTTGGGTTCAAACATTGTGAATCTGATCATATTATTTATGTATTACATGTCAATGGTGATACTTTGATTGTTGCATTATATGTTGATGATTTCGTCATAATTGGCAACAATATGACATGATCATTAAATTGAAGAAACAACTTGCAGATACTTTTGAAATGACTGACCTTGGTCTTTTGCATTTCTTTCTGGGCATACAAATTTTGTAAATGCATGATGGTATCTTTCTTTCACAACCCAAATTTGTTTTGGATCTTTTGAAATGATTGAAAATGGATGACTGTAAGTCTTGTGCTACACATTTTTAGTCGATCGTCAAATTTTCTAAAGACGGTGACTCTTCCCGAGTCGATGCCACTCTATATCGGACAAATGGGCGGTATCCTTATATATTGAACCAACCTGACATATCCCTTGCTATCAGTTTCATTTCTCAGTTTATGCAATATCCGCGATAAATCCACTGGAAAGCTTAAAAGTGCATTGTTCAATACAATAAGGAAGGGTACCTATCCATTTGGTATAAAGTATTTTCACACTTAAGACCCTCCAGTTGGTTTTACTGACTCAGACTGGGCAGGCGACAGTGATGATATTAAATCCACTTCTGGATATGTGTTTCAACTTAGGGACCATTGGTCTGGTTGTACAAGAAATAAAAGGTATGGTCTCTTTTGACTGTGGTCGACAGGACCATCGGGTGATCGACTAGACTGGTCGACTAGCCGGTAGATCGAAATGGGTTTCCAGGGCTATTCCCACCTAAGGCAGAGGTTCAAAAGGAAGAGAATAGTGGTAAGTATGTTCCTGAGGAGGAATGAGGTGAAAAGGAATAGTTCCAAGTCTGTAGGGATGAGTTTAGCAAGAAAGAAGTTTTAGTATGTTTCCCAAGTAGGGGTGTCCCCAATACATTATGGAAGAGTGTAAGTCTGGTCCCAAGAAGGAGTTATAAAGCATATTAACACCCAAAGCTGTAGTTAATATGCATAGGTTCCAAGGATTGTAAGGAGGGTTCAAAGGATTGAGCTCAACATTTACATAAAAACCCTAATCATCTTAATAGAACTCAGGTCGGCTCTAATAAAAGGATTGTTCTTAAACCTTAATTGTATTATAATTATCCAGGTCGGCTCTATTGGCAGAATTTTTATTAATACTTGAAGTATGGATCAGCTTATGTGAGTCTTATCGGTCTCCTAATGATGATCTTAGAGCAGGATCGAAACTGTTGAGGGCATAAAAATCCAAACACAGTTCTCCTCCCTTCATGAATAATTATCACTGCGTATTCAATCATGTTTAATCAAACTGAGCATGGTTAATGGCTTTTACTCCTCCGACTAGGAGTACTCCTTAAATATTCCCAGCCTCCCTCTCGCTAGTAAAGGTACGACTAAGAGCTTCTGCCATTAAAATAGAAATAAAATGAGAGAGTGGGCATCTTTGCCTAATCCCCCCCGATAAGCTTGGAAAAAGGGAGCTGGTATACCATTACCGAGGGTGCTATCCAGGGCCTTCCGATACAAGCCTTAACCCACAACCATAAAGACTGATTAAAAGCCAAACTTTGAAAGAACAGCAAAGAGGAAACTAAGTCATACCCTGTAAAATGCGTTAGCCAAGTCTAGCTTAATTACCATTCCTTGATCTACTCTGCTATAACTGGAATGGACAGCCTCTTGGATTAGCACAATATTATCCGTGATTTGTCTATTTGCCATAAATCTGCATTTTCTGATATGAGTTTAGGCAGAAGATTCCACACTCTATTTGCCAGAATTTTTGTAAGTATCTTATAGGCTGCATTGCATAGATAAATTGGCCTATAGCGAACCAAAGAGGAAGGCTTGGACTCCTTAGGTATAAGAGCAATGAAAGAGGTGTTTGTTTCTCTGCCAATTTTATCCCTTCCTTTTGTCCTTTATAATACATTTTACAGAGATTTTTATTCATAATACTCCAGCATGCTCGAAATAAACTAATGGTGAATCCATCAGGCCCAAGGGCTTTATCCGGGTTGAGGCTCCAAATTGCTGCCACTACTTCATCCTCTTAAATTGGTCTTTCCAAGTGCTGATTTTCCTCTCTGCTAAATAATGACGGGATGTATCTTTTTGAATTGAAATGATAAATTTGTCAATCTTTTAAATTTGATATTTATTGATTTGTATAAATTTGAAATATTCTTAATTGAAATGGTGAAAATTTTAAATTTTAAATTATATTTAAATATAATTGAAATTTCATTTTAAGGTTTACCATTTTAAGCTCTATCAAAACTTGAAAAGTTGCAACATTTTAAAATTTAATAAATTTTAATTATTGTAAAATAAAATTTATATAAAAAATGTACATTAGTGGAATAAACATAATGTGTTGTAGATTTTCAGAAATCATGGAATTTGAATTTAAAATATCTTTATTTAAATAAAATAATTAAATAATTAATTAGATTTTCAGAAATCAAGAGATTTGAATTTAAAATATCTTTATTGTAACAACCTTAACTTGATACGGATAAGATGAGACAAAATTTAAATAATCTGACACTCAGCCTAACAACCTTATCTAAGGGTGATGTGACACCCAACCTGACAAGCTCTAATGGTGATCTGACAAGGCTTTCGTGGTTGCGCTAGCATGGAAGTATTCTCGCAGTGTTTGCATATTTCTGTTTGAAGCACATGAAATACATCCAACTTCTTGTGATGTCATCCATCGTTAATCCATCAGCCATGGAAGATTTTGATGAATACGACATCGAATCTGCTCAATTTTTGACATCGTGAAAGGAAAAGTGAAGATCCAACCGAAATTATTTGACTCTCTCGGAAAGCTTCTGGTGGAGTACTATCCCTTCGCCGGAAGATTAAGAGATGCTGATAAGGGTAAGCTCATAGTGGACTCCACGCGTGAAGGGGTTCTTTTCGTAGAGGCTGATGCAGATACTTCCTTGAAGGACGTGGGATATCTCTCTCCGCCTATGCCTCGTGGTTTTGAGTTTATAAAGAACGTTCCAGGATCGGATACCATCACAAGCTCTCCAATTCTTCTGTTTCAGGTTGGTAATTGCCGTTTTCTGTTTGTTTGTGAAACCAACCGATCATGGCCGCAAGCATAGAAATGTAAGATAATTTTGGATTTGGTGTTTGAAATGTATGGATTGAATTAACATGGTAGATCTCTTTTCTTATTTTTTTACTTGAGGTTGGCATGTATGAATTTAGGTACATAGTATCCCACTCTTTTGGAGTTTTGAAGTGTAAGAGTTGAATCACATATTTTAATCCAACGAGCTGTGTGCAATACATTTTTTTGACAGGTAACATGTTTCAAATTCGGAGGGTTCATATTATGTTTGCGTTACAACGATTGCGTCACTGATGCCGTTGGAGTTGTGGAATTTCCTTTTGACATCGAATCTGCTCAATTTCTGGTGTCAAGTAAGAGTTTGGCACATCGATATTTTTTAAGAGTAGCAAAGCTGAAGTCTATGTACGCTCGCGTGGAAGTCTACTCAGGAAGCGAATTCGAGCTCTCATTTACAAAAAGAAGAGAGAGTGTTGGAGTAGTAGCTGCGTGGGGCATCACCTCATAGGTCGACCAAATAAAGAATAAGATTAGAATACAGTGCTCGAAGAATACCTTCCTTGTTGAGACGGAGTGTTGGAAATAGTGCAACTTCAAAAGTTATTCTTCTTGTATTTCATCTTGTTATTGTACCTCCTATGGGACAAGATGTCAATGTATTTGATCATGTAAAACAGTTGAAAGAATCAATGTAAACCTTCGGGTGAAATCACAAAGATAAAATTTGCTAAATGTAACTTTTTGTATTCGCCCAAGGCAAGTCGGCCCAGTGGGAAAACTGCCCCAAAATAGTGGGCAAATTGCCCCAAACGATGGGCAGAAATGCCCCAGTCAGGTCGGCCGAGTTAGGGAAAGTTAGGTCGGCCCAGTCAGGGAAAAATCACCCTTTGATGTGTATAAATAGAGAGCTCGACCTCTCATTTGATCATTCACTCAAGCAAGTGCGCTCTAGCCAAGAGAGGTTCGCTACTGCATCTAAGAGACTTAATTTTTGGGGTTCTCCACTATTGGAGAAGTTTCTCTCTTGTTTTCTTGGGTTTGCGCTACTACTATCCAGATGTACATCGTTCTTTACTCGAAGGTCTGAGCTCGGGGGAGACAAATAGCTTTGTCTATGGTTGGGAGATGATTGTTCTTATCATCATGGTTAAACGAGCTCCACACTCATTTTGTTTCTGTGCTTTTCCAATCTTTTAATAATCCTAGTTATGTTTCCCTTCCGTATTCATTTGTTGCTCTCGTTCTTTCTTTTAGCTTTTCTTGATTTTACCATAAAAAAGAGTGGTGAGTACTTTCTCTCCTTTCTCCTTATGGTGCAATGACGTGTCCTGCTAATTCTTGTGTGCCATATTGTTAGGGCAGCAAGGCGGACTTCCCGTCAACCCTTCCCATTTTATTTTCTCTTCTTGGTAGCCTCATTTGGTAACCTTGTCAATGACTGGATTCCTCAAGAAGAGAGTTGATGTGCAACATCTTCTTCCTTTTACTTCTTCTCTTCTTGGTGAGTCATCTTACCTTATACCTACTCCATTTTAATTATATTTTTTTATGTATAATGATTGCATAGTACTGGGAAATGGCCAAGGGCAAGGAGGCGTGTATGGTAGATTCTTCAATCCATTTGATTGTTATTTAATTTATTCTATTTTTTGTTTGCGGTTTCATACTCAACTAAATTGATCTCCTTTGTGTAGAGGGTGACTTCAGTTGTACAGTCCAAGAGGGTCGAGTGGTGAAGGTGCCTTGCATAGCACACATGTAGAGTAGTGGATGGGCGAGTCATCTTTTTCCCCTACAAAATAATGTTTTCATGTAACCCAATGAAATATCTGTTGTCCACACAATGACTTATCCTTCTGCCATTGCTACGTGGTGCTATGTTGTTGTCAATGGGTGTAAGATTCAAATGCTTTCTACAACTTTCACAATGAAATTATATTGGAGTTCTAATCTTTATATTGTTCAGGGATATCACCGCTACAATGTCGATTGGTGTACGATGATTCCATAGGAGCTAGTGATGGCCAACAGAAAGGAGGTATGTATGGTTAATTTGTCATCCCACCTATTTGCTATTTAATTCCATCTTCGGTTCATTAGTGGTCTCATGCTCAAACTATCTAAATTTTCATTGTGCAGTGATTGACTAGAGTTTTGAGTCCAAGAAGGTAGAGTAGAGAAGATACCTTGGATATCACAAATGCAAGGAAAAGGATGGGTGAGTGTTGTTATTTTTCCACAAAATACCATTATTTTGCAGTCCAATGAATTATTCCCTACCACACAATGGTTCTCCCTTGCAGGATAGTTCTTGGGGGGGTAGGCCAACCCTTGAACATGGAACTAAGTCCACAAGCAACCTTTGGCTAAGTCAACAATCAAAGCATCACGAAGACTGCCCCTCGAAGCGAGCCCTCCACATATCACCTTAGGATTTGTCAACCCCACTAGGAGGTAAGTTTTCCAAGTTAGCTATCCACATGTCAAATGCTCCTCCTCCAATATGGTGCACCCTCCAACCAATGGCTCCTATGTTCAACGGTTCCTCCTCCACAAACGTGCAAGGTGGCCCCCATGCCGATAATGCTTTGTGCCCAACCTCCAAGAGCATAATGCCCTCCTCCAAGGAGATCAATACATCTAACATAAGGAACCATCTACCTTAACAAGCGCGACTCTTTAAAAGATATCAAACTGTCTCGAGTGTGCTAACTACCACATTGATAAGTGTGCCTCGCTTGAAACGATCCAAACTTAACCATACACACAGTAAGATCTACAACAAAAGTAATTCAAACGAAATACAACGGATGTGTTTCAGTATGATAATGCTGATGATACCTTCATGGCCAAGAGGCAATGTTGGAGTAGTAGCTGCATGGAGCATCACCTCATAGGTCGACCAAATAAAGAATAATATTACAATACAGTGTTTGAAGAATACCTTTCTTCTTGAGAGGGAGTGTTGGAAACAGTAAAACTTCAGAAGTTATTCTTATTGTATTTCATCTTGTTAATGTACCTCCTATGGGACAAGATGTCAATGTATTTGATCATGTAAAACACTCAATGTAAACCTAGGGGTGAAATCACAAAGAAAAGATTTATCAAATGTAATTTTTTGTATTCCCCCAAGACAAGTCGGCCCACTGGGTAAACTGCCCCAAAGAAGTGGGCAATTTCACCCAAAAAATGGGCAAAACTGCTCTTGTCAGTTCGTCGCAGTTAGGGAAAGTTAGGTCGGCCCAGTCAGGAAAAAAGTCACCCTTTGATGTGTATAAATAGAGAGTTCGAACTCTCATTTTGTCATTCACTCAAGGAAGTTCGCTCTAGCCAAGAGAGGTTTGCTACTGCAGTTAAGAGACTGATTTTTCGGGGTTCTCCACTATTGGATAAGTTTCTCCCTTGTTTTCTTGGGTTTGTGCTACTACTATCCGGATGTACATCGTTCTCTATTGGAAGGTCTGAGCTCGGGGGAGACAAATAGCTTTGTCTATGGTTGGGAGATGATTGTTCTTATCATCATAATTTAAACGAGCTCGACACTCATTTTGTTTCTGTGCTTTGATCCTCGCATTGGCCTGCTTGTTTATTTTCTATAGGAGGTAGTGTCACAATCAGTTTCGCGTAGAGAAATATTGCTAACATCTATATTCCAGATATACTAGCTTTCACAGGCTAGTATATACAAGTGAGACGAGGTGATACTAGGGACAATAGAGGATGGAAAGAGGAAAAATGTGGGAGATGTTGAGTCATCGATCTCATGACTGCAGTCTATGTGATGCAACGACTACGAACAACACCCTACACAGGAGAAAATGAAGAAACTCACCTTGAACAGTGTTGATGGTTGTTTCGAGCCTTCCTTGACCTTGTTAATGTTTACAACAGCATAACCAGGATCACTAAAAGAATGGAAAAGCACATAAACAAAATGAGTGTGGAGCTCGAAACCAACATCAACACTATTTAAGGTGATTTTCTAAATTTTCTCTCGTGTAGGACGTTGTTTGAAGTCGTTGCATCACATAGGCTGCAGTCATGGGATCGATGACTCAACATCTCCTACATTTTTCCTCTTTCCATCCTCTATTGTCCCTCGTATCACCTCATCTCACTTCTCGTCTTCAAATATTTTCCCCGTCATTGCCACCTTCAACAGATAAGTGCTTAAGAAAGTAATCCTCTATGGTTTAGAATGACCAAGTTCATCAGGTACATCATATATCTTCTTTAAAAAGATGATATGGTCCCTTTGTGGGATGGTTCATTTGTCGAACATACTCCTTTGTATTTCATCTTGTTAATGTACCTCCTATGGGACAAGATGTCAATGTATTTGATCATGTAAAACACTCAATGTAAACATAGGGGTGAAATCACAAAGAAAAGATTTATTAAATGTAATTTTTCTTATTCCCCCAAGACAAGTCGACCCAGTGGGTAAACTGTCCCAAAGCAGTGGGCAATTTGCCCCAAACAATGGGCAGAACTGCCACAGTCAGTTCGGCGCAGTTAGGGAAAGTTAGGTCGGCCCAGTCAGGAAAAAAGTCACCATTTGATGCGTATAAATAGACAGTTCGACCTCTCATTTCGTCATTAACTTAAGGAAGTTCGCTCTAGCCAAGAGAGATTCGCTATTGCAGTTAAGAGACTGATTTTTGGGGTTCTCCACTATTGGAGAAGTTTCTCCCTTGTTTTCTTGGGTTTGCGCTACTACTATCCGAATGTACATCGTTCTCTATTGGAAGGTCTGAGCTTGGGGGAGACAAATAGCTTTGTCTATGGTTGGGAGATGATTGTTCTTATCATCATGGTTTAAACGAGCTCGACACTCATTTTGTTTCTGTGCTTTTCCATTCTTTTAGTGATCCTCGTATTCGTTTGATTGTTTATTTTCTGTAGGAGGTGGTGTCACAATCAGTTTTGCGTAGAGAAATATTGCTAACATCTATGTTCCAGATATACTAGCCTTCACAGGCTAGTATATACAAATGAGACGAGGTGATACTGGGGACAATAGAGGATGGAAAGAGGAAAAATGTGGGAGATGTTGAGTCATCGATATCATGACTACAGTCTATGTGATGCAACGACTACGAACAACACCCTACACAGGAGAAAATGAAGAAACTCACCTTGAACAGTGTTGATGGTGGTTTCGAGCCTTCCTTGACCCTGTTAATGTTTATAGCAGCATAACCAGGATCACGAAAAGAATGGAAAAGCACATAAACAAAATGAGTGTGGAGCTCGAAACCAACATCAACACTATTTAAGGTGATTTTCTTTATTTTCTCTCGTGTAGGGCGTTGCTCGTAGTCGTTGCATCGCATAGACTACAGTCATGGAATCGATGACTCAACATCTCCTACATTTTTTCCTCTTTCCATCATCTATTGTCCCTCGTATCACCTCATCTCACTTCTCGTCTTCAAATATTTTCCCCATCATTGCCACCTTCCCCAGATAAAGTGCTTGAGGAAGTAATCCTCTGTGGTCTAGAATGACTAAGTTCATCAGGCAGATCATATATCTTCTTTAAACAGATGATATGGTCCCTTTCAGGGATGGTTCCTTTGTGGAACATATTCCTTTGTGGAGCGTGTCCCATTATGGGATGGTTTCTTTGTGGAACATGTTTATTTGTGGATGGTTCATTTGGGAAACGTTCTCCTTTGTGGAGTGTATCCCTGTGTTGGAATGGACCCTCTTATGATCACAAGATGTGTTCCGACTTGATGATACCTCTCTAGCTAAGAGGGAGTGTTGATGATGTAGGAATCCGATCAGCTGGGTTGACCTCAACACATTGTATTGATGCATGATAGACTCTAAGATGGATTGTGGCGAGTTCTTGAGCTGATACACGAGTGACTCACCTATGGAGAGGGCAGAGCCATGCAGCTAGTGCCTATTCCCTGTGGACTGGATTGGGTAGATGCACGAAGATTGATTTGTTGACACATCTCGACTGATTGTGATTGTGTTGGAAGACCTTCCTTATGATATAGAGAAGTTAGAGATAACTGTAATGTACATATGATATCGAGATGTGTTTCAGTATGACAATGCTGACAATAGCTCCATGTCCAAGAGGCAGTGTTGGACTAGTAGCTGCATGGGGCATCACCTCATAGGTCGACCAAATAAAGAATAAGATTAGAATATAGTGTTCGAAGAATACCTTCCTTGTTGGGAGGGAGTGTTGGAAACAATACAACTTCGGAAGTTATTCTTATTGTATTTCATCTTGTTAATGTACCTCCTATGGGACAAGATGTCAATGTAGTTGATCATGTAAAAAACTCAAATGTAAACCTAGGGGTGAAATCACAAAGAAAAGATTTATTAAATGTAATTTTTTGTATTCCCCCAAGACAAGTCGGCCCAGTGGGTAGACTGCCCCAAAGCAGTGGGCAATTTGCCCCATACAATGGGTAGAATTGCCCCAGTCAGGTTGGCGTAGTTGGGGAAAGTTAGGTCGGCCCAATCAGGAAAAAAAGTCACACTTTGAGGTGTATAAATAGAGAGTTCGAACTATCATTTCGTAATTCACTCAAGCAAGTTCGCTCTACCCAAGAGAGATTCGTTACTTAAGTTAAGGGACTGATTTTTGGGGGTTCTACACTATTGGAGAAGTTTCTCCCTTGTTTTCTTGGGTTTGCACTACTACTATCCAGATGTACATCGTTCTCTATTGGAAGGTCTGAGCTCGGGGGAGACAAATAACTTTGTCTATGGTTGGGAGATGATTGTTCTTATCATCATGGTTTAAACGAGCTCGACACTCATTTTGTTTTTGTGCTTCGCCATTCTTTTACCCCCAAGGCAGATCGTCACAAAATGATACTCTAGATATAGGTTTCAAGGTATGCCCATTCCAAATCCACAGAAATCTCAACTACCCATGTCCTAGAAGTGGGCAAACTCAGTCACCCAAGGAAGTGTGACCTTGCTCAAGAAGGGATAAAAGGTGGATAAGGTGTGTCAAATCAAGTCCAAAGGCCACCAAATTGTAGATCCTAGTATTTTGGGCAATGATCTATGTGGATCTAGAAAATCAAGTCAATCCAAGGGTTAGATCTTACTAGATCTGAGTTTTAAGGTGCCGAGTAGTTCAAAAGGGGGTTTTAATCCCTTAAAATGTGGAATGATGCCCACAAGGCAGAAATCAAAGTAAAAGTCTAGGGGTAGGTTATCAAATGTGTAGATTGCAAATCAAGTGGGATCTCACCTACCCACATGCTAGATCTAACCCAACAAGTCTCTCCAAGGAAGTGCGATTTGTTTCAAGAGGGCTATATTGCCTTGAAAAGTGTGTCAATTTTAACCCAATCACCACCAAACTATAGATCCAACTAGGGGTGGATGCTATAGAGGTGGGTTCTTAAGATCTTTTCAAAAGCAAGGCTAGATCTAAGTAGATCTAAGAAAAACCAAAATGAGGGTTTCAATTAATTAGGGTTTGTGATCAATGAAGAAATAATGAATGAAAGAGGCACATACCTTGTAGATCTTACCTCAATTGCTTATGGCCACCTTGCAAATTGATAGCATTCTCCTATGTGTATATTCAAGAGTGCAATTTTGATCCTCCAAGCCAAATCGTCCTCCTCAAGAAGCCAAATCGTCCTCCTCCTACAAAACAAGATCAATGGAAACAAGTCAAGTAAGATGATTATCAAAATGATAGAAAGATGTAATAGAAAGCATCAACTATGTCACGAAGATACAATAATGATACTCCCTGTCACAAAATCAACCCAAGAGAGAATATGTGGATCCCTCCAACAATAACCGTCAAGAAATCGCCCTCCTCTCCACCAATTCGACTTCCCTTCAAGACAAATAGTTGTAGAACCAAAACCCACAATGATACATAGAAGAGATACTGTATACTCAAGATGCAAGAGAATCCACAAGACAAGAGAGATATGCTCCACAAAGAAGTGTTCTATTCCAATATTCCAGCGCTCCAAAGGTGAGCTATACAATAGGGGGTCTCCTCCTTATATAGGATAATAATGACCAAAACCCTATATCACTCTACAATACTACATCCAATGAGTGGTTGAGATTAAAAGATCTCAATACATGATCAATGGCTAATAATGAATCATAACAATATATCACATGGATCACCCAATATAATGATGACTCCCTAACTAAATGGTACAAAGTGAAGATGACGTCATCCACTAGAGGGGTAAAAGTACAAAAATCCACCTCATAATGACTGGGACATAACATAAGAAGCACATGGTGGGGCTAGGAGGCAACAATCCTTACTAGCTCATCCCCAAGGCACAATAAAATAATAAAATATGTCAGAGATAATATAAATGATCAAATCTGTCCTCAAAATCTGTGACAGATAAGCAGTAAAAGACTTCTTGTGATTGCTGTGGGCCTACCCACATGGTGAAAACTGGCTAGAAGATAGTGGGATCACCCTGGAAGACCTCTGTGAAAACCAAGTGCCAAAACCTTGCCTCAATTTCCCAAATCGAATTCCTCAGTGACCACTTTATCCCATTTTTTAACTGCCTCGATAACTGTGAAAGTGCCAAAACAGCCTCCCAGGGCATCTGCGTTGTCCAACTGAGCCCACCAGGCTCTCCAAAAGGGGGGGTAAATGGTAAAAACAAGTGGTTGGACCACCCCCTCATCATACAGCGCCCTAGGTGAACTGGCCTCTCATGGCCCCTGCTGCTCAGGCTGGGAAATCAGCCCCAAATCTGGTCAACAAGTGTAAAACTGCATCAATCACTGTCAGAAGTGCTTGGAACTGAAAGATAAGTGTTTCATTGGATCCAGAAGACCCAAATCCACTAGGAATGTGTACTGATACACCATGGGTTGCCTTAATGGGCCAGCTGTAGGGTTCACCATATATGGACAGTCTATAATCTAATGATTTGAAGTAATAAATAAAACTGTTGAACTGCATCAATCATCATCTGCATCATATATCCATCATATGGCATCATCATCAAGAGTATGTGGGTCCATCAATCATCATCTATAAACATATGTGGCCCACATCATCACGGATCCCAAGAAATTACCATAGTCAAACTAGGTTTGACTAGGTCCATATATAACCAAGGAAAAATCATATCAGTAGACTAAGACATGTTCCTCTAATCATTCTCACAGCTTAGCTCAAAGTATAACATCCATTCAGTGGCATTAATCAAGTTAGCATATTCCTTTGTTACATGAAATTACTTGCACAATAGTTTAAATGACAAACTCACCCATTGGACATGGTCAAACTGCTAGTGAAGGATGAAGGCTAGGAACAAGGTTGGGCCAAGGGGTTGACTTGTCTAACTTAACTCAAACATACTTTGGACTGGGAGAAGGGGGAAAGCTACAAACTCTGTGCTTGACAAAATAACACGGGGGATGGCTGTGCCTCACAAATCGATAAGTTGTTTAGAGAGTGCTTATTCAACTTAGGCATCATGTCTACATCAAATTGATCCAGGTTCATTAGGATCATTCAATTTCATTTCATGGCCTTTTTGGCCTACATAACCCTTCAGATCTCAGGTGTGTTGATAAGCACAACTAGTTGCAGCTTGCATCCAGGGCATGTTTTCATATATATATAAGGTCAGCAATTGTTTAGATATAGCTTTTAAGAACCATTGCTTTTTGGACCTTTCTTATACTCTTCGAGGAGTATTTTTAGCAGTTCGTCGCTCTTGTCCCTTTTAGTTTCCATGGGTGAATTTATAAGTTTCCATAAGTAGTACATGAGCTTTCAGTTTTAGCCAACAACATCTCAAGTGACTAGTGGGAGTTCGAGCCAATGCCAAATATCGGGATAACCGACCAGAATGATTTAGGCCTACAATCCAACTCGCCAAAGGCAAGTTTTGTCACCAACTTATGGCCGAGACACTGAACATACAGGGATGCGGTCCAAACACAAAGGTAGAAAATGGGGAAGTCCTCAGTATCAGAAAGTCAAATGAGATAGGTGAAGGTTTAAAGTCAAAATAGGGAAAGTCATTTATGGATGGAGTCAAATGAATATGGAGCCTAAACTAGCAGACAACTAGTGTCAGGAAAGACCATATCTATGTAAGGTGGTAAACCAGTGGGTTTTGTCAAACAACCTAAATGTGCAAGTAAATGTCCATTTTATAATTTATAGTTCATTTTAAACAGTTTGCCACATCAGGAATAATATACCAAGCAGACCCTATGAACATGACTAAATCAACAAGATAATAATCCACAGTCGATGATAAAACATCCATCGGTCATACAACATCATCACAAGAATAGTCATCATATATCATCTGAAACACTGTTGCAATACATATCTAGGCACTAAATTGAAACTGCATGGGATAAAGGGTCACATCGGTCATCAAATCTGAACTCTCAAGGGTCAGCCTTAACACAAGGTCTAACATAAGTCTGAATAATACACTGCTTTGATCATGAGTGATCACAAGATATACAATCATCATAGCCAAGATCTGAACAATGGAAGCTCTGCAATGTACTGATATCTGCTAAACAAGAATAGTAGCCCTGCTACTATGGTGTGATAACAGTTAGTTCGGCCCAGTCAGGAAAAAAGTCACCCTTTGATGTGTATAAATAAAGAGTTCGACCTCTCGTTTCGTCATTCACTCAAGGAAGTTCGCTCTAGCCAAGAGAGGTTCGCTACTGCAGTTAAGAGACTGATTTTTTGGGGTTCTCCACTATTGGAGAAGTTTCTCCCTTGTTTTCTTGGGTTTGCGCTACTACTATCCGGATGTACATCCTTCTCTATTAAAAGGTTTGAGCTCGGGGGAGACAAATAGATTTGTCTATGGTTGGGAGATGATTGTTCTTATCATCATGGTTTAAACGAGCTTGACAGTCATTTTGTTTCTGATCTTTGCCATTCTTTTAGTGATCCTCGCATTCGCCTGCTTGTTTATTTTCTGTAGGAGGTGGTGTCACAATCAGTTTTGTGTAGAGAAATATTGCTAACATTTATATTCCAGATATACTAGCATTCAAAGGCTAGTATATACAAGTGAGACGAGGTGATACTGGGGACAATAGAGGATGGAAAGAGGAAAAATGTGGGAGATGTTGAGTCATCGATCTTATGACTGCAGTCTATGTGATGCAACGACTACGAACAACACCCTACATAGGAGAAAATGAAGAAACTCACCATGAACAGTGTTGATGGTGGTTTCGAACCTTCCTTGACCTTGTTAATGTTTATAGCAGCATAACCAACATCACTAAAAGAATGGAAAAGCACATAAACAAAATAAATGTGGAGCTCGAAACCAACATCAACACTATTTAAGGTGATTTTCTACATTTTCTCTCGTGTAGGGTATTGTTTGTAGTTGTTGCATCGCATAGACTGCGGTCATGGGATCGATGACTCAACATCTCCGGCATTTTTCCTCTTTCCATCATTTATTGTACCTCATATCACCTCATCTCACTTCTCCTCTTCAAAGATTTTCTCCATCGTTGCCACCTTCCCCAGATAAAGTGCTTGAGGAAGTAATCCTCTGTGGTCAAGAATGACCAAGTTAATCAGGTAGATCATATATCCTCTTTAAAAAGAAGACATGTTCCCTTTGTGGAACGTACTCCTCTGTGGAGCGTGTCCCATTGTGGGATGGTTTCTTTGTGGAACATGCTTATTTGTGGACGGTTCATTTGGGGAACGTTTTCCTTTGTGGAGTGTACCCCTGTGTGTGAATGGACCCTCTTATGATAACAAGATGTGTTCCGACGCGATGATACCTCTCTAGCTAAGAGGGAGTGTTGATGATGTAGGCACCCGATGGACTGGGTTGAGCTGAGCACATTGTATTGATGCATGATAGACTCTACGATGGACTGTGCAAACTTCTTGAGCTAAAGCACGAGTGACTCACATATGGAGAAGGCAGAGCCATGGAGCTAGTGCATGTTCCCCGATGGACTGGATTGAGCAGATGCACGAAGATTGATTTGTTGACACTTCTCGACTAACTGTGATTGTGTTGGAAGACCTTCCTTATGATATAGAGAGGTTAGAGATAACTGTGATGTACATATGATATCGAGATGTGTTTCAGTATGATAATGCTGACGATACCTCCATGGCCAAGACCCAGTGTTGGGGTAGTAGCTGCATGGGGCATCACCTCATAGATCAACCAATCAAATAATAAGATTAGAATACAGTGTTCGAAGAATACCTTTCTTGTTGAGAAGGAGTGTTGGAAACAATACAACTTCAGAAGTTATTCTTATTGTATTTCATCTTGTTAATGTACCTCCTATGGGACAAGATGTCAATGTATTTGATCATGTAAAACACTCAATGTAAACCTAGGGGTGAAACCACAAAGAAAAGATTTATCAAATGTAATTTTCTGTATTCCCCCAAGGATGGTCGGCCCAGTGGGTAAACTGCCCTAAAGTAGTGGGCAATTTCCCCCAAACAATGGGAAAAACTGCCCCAGTCAGTTCGTCGAAGTTAGGGAAAGTTAGGTCGGCTCAGTCAGGAAAAAAGTCACCCTTTGATGTGTATAAATAGAGAGTTCGAACTCTCATTTCGTCATTCACTCAAGGAAGTTCGCTCTAGCCAAACGAGGTTTGCTACTGCAGTTAAGAGACTGATTTTTTGGGGTTCTCCACTATTGGAGAAGTTTCTCCCTTGTTTTCTTGGGTTTGCGCTACTACTATCCGGATGTACATCGTTCTCTATTGGAAGGTCTGAGCTAGGGGGAGACAAATAGCTTTGTCTATGGTTGGGAGATGACTGTTCTTATCATCATGGTTTAAACGAGCTCGACACTCATTTTGTTTATGTGCTTTGCCATTCTTTATTGATCCCCGCAATCGCCTGCTTGTTTATTTTGTGTAGAAGGTGGTGTCACAATCAGTTTCGCGTAGAGAAATATTGCTAACATCTATGTTCTAGATATACTAGCCTTCACAGGCTAGTATATACAAGTGAGACGAGGTGATACTGGGGACAATAGAGGACGGAAAGAGGAAAAATGTGGGAGATGTTGAGTCATCGATCTCATGACTGCACTCTATGTGATGCAACGACTACGAACAACACCCTACACAGAAGAAAATGAAAAAACTCACCTTGAACAGTGTTGATGGTGGTTTCGAACCTTCCATGACCTTGTTAATGTTTACAGCAGCATAACCAGGATCACTAAAAGAATGGAAAAGCACATAAACAAAATGAGTGTGGAGCTCGAAACCAACATCAACAATATTTAAGGTGATTTTCTAAATTTTCTCTCGTGTAGGGCATTGTTTGAAGTCATTGCATCGCATAGACTGCAGTCATGGGATCGATGACTCAACATCTCCTGCATTTTTCCTCTTTCCATCCTCTATTGTCCCTCGTATCACCTCATCTCACTTCTCGTCTTCAAATATTTTCCCCGTCATCGCCACCTTCCACAGATAAGTGTTTGAGGAAGTAATCCTCTGTGGTCTAGAATGACAAAGTTCATCAGATAGATCATATATCTTCTTTAAAAAGATGATATGGTCCGTTTGTGGGATGGTTCGTTTGACAAACATACTCATTTGTGGAGAGTGTCCCATTGTGCGATGGTTTCTTTGTGGAAGGTGCTTATTTGTGGATGGTTCATTTGGAGAACGTTCTCCTTTGTGGACTATATCCCTATGTTGGAATGCACCCTCTTATGATAACAAGATGTGTTCCGACGTGATGATACCTCTCTAGCTAAGAGGGAGTGTTGATGATTAAGGAACCCGATGGACTGGGTTGAGCTAGGCACATTATGTTGATGCATGATAGACTCTACAATGGAATGTGCAGAGTTCTTGAGCTGACGCATGAGTGACTCACCTATGGAGAGGGCAAAGTAGTGCAGTTAGTGCATGTTCCCCGATCGAATGGATTGAGCAGATGCACGATGATTCATTTGTTGACACTTCTCGATTGACTGTGATTGTTTTGGAATACCTTCCTTATGATATAGAGAGGTTACAAATAACTGTGATTTACATATGATATCGAGATGTGTTTCAGTATGATAGTGCTAACGATACCTTCATGGCCAAGAGGCAGTGTTGGACTAGTAGCTGCATGGGGCATCAACTCATAGGTCGACCAAATAAAGAATAAGATTAGAATACAGTGTTCGAAGAATACCTTCCTTGTTGAGAGGGAGTGTTGGAAACAATACAACTTCAGAAGTTATTCTTATTGTATTTCATCTTGTTAATGTACCTCCTATGGGACAAGATGTCAATCAATGTATTTGATCATGTAAAACACTCAATGTAAACCTAGGGGTGAAATCACAAAGAAAAGATTTATTAAATCTAATTTTTCTTATTCCCCCAAGACAAGTCGGCCCAGTGGGTAAACTGTCCCAAAGCAATGGGCAATTTGCCCCAAACAATAGGCAGAACTGCCACAGTCAGTTCGACGCAGTTAGGTAAAGTTAGGTCGGCCTAGTCAGGAAAAGAGTCGTCATTTGATGCGTATAAATAGAGAGTTCGACTTCTCATTTCGTCATTCACTCAAGTAAGTTCGCTCTAGCGAAGAGAGATTCGCTACTGCATTTAAGAGACTGATTTTTTGGGGTTCTCCACTATTGGAGAAGTTTCTCCCTTGTTTTCTTGGGTTTGCGCTAATACTATCCGGATGTACATCGTTCTCTATTGGAAGGTCTGAGCTCGGGGGAGACAAATAGCTTTGTCTAAGGTTGGGAGATGATTGTTCTTATCATCATGGTTTAAACGAGCTCGACACTCATTTTGTTTCTGTGCTTTGCCATTCTTTTAGTGATCCTCGCATTCGTTTGATTGTTTATTTTCTGTAGGAGGTAGTGTCACAATCAGTTTCGCGTAGAGAAATATTGCTAACATCTATGTTCCAGATATACTAGCCTTCACAGGCTAGTATATACAAGTGAGACGAGGTGATACTGGGGACAATAGATGATCGAAAGAGGAAAAATGTGGGAGATGTTGAGTCATCGATCTCATGACTACAGTCTATGTGATGCAACGACTACGAACAACACCCTACACGGGAGAAAATGAAGAAACTCACCTTGAACAATGTTGATGGTGGTTTCGAGCCTTCCTTGACTTTGTTAATGTTTATAGCAGCGTAACCAGGATCACTAAAAGAATGGAAAAGCACATAAACAAAATGAGTGTGGAGCTCGAAACCAACATCAACACTATTTAAGGTGATTTTCTTTATTTTCTCTCATGTAGGGCGTTGCTCGTAGTCGTTGCATCGCATAGACTACAGTCATGGAATCGATGACTCAACATCTCCTACATTTTTTCCTCTTTCCATCATCTATTGTTCCTCGTATCACCTCATCTCACTTCTCGTCTTCAAATATTTTCCCCATCATTGCCACCTTCCCCAGATAAAGTGCTTGAGGAAGTAATCCTCTGTGGTCTAGAATGACAAAGTTCATCAGGCAGATCATATATCTTATTTAAAAAGATGATATGGTCCCTTTCTGGGATGGTTCCTTTGTGGAACGTACTCCTTTGTGGAGCGTGTACCATTGTGGGTTGGTTTCTTTGTGGAACGTGCTTATTTGTGGATGGTTCACTTGGGAAACTTTCTCCTTTGTGGAGTGTATCCCTGTGTTGGAATGGACCCTCTTATGATCACAAGATGTGTTCCAACGTGATGATACCTCTCTAGCTAAGAGGGAGTGTTGATGATGTAGGCATCTGATCAGCTGGGTTGAGCTCAGCACATTGTATTGATGCATGGTAGACTCTACGATGGACTGTGCAGAGTGCTTGAGCTGATCCACGAGTGACTCACCTATGGAGAGCGCAGAGCCATGCAGCTAGTGCCTATTCCCTCTGGACTGGATTGGGTAGATGCACAAAGATTGATTTGTTGACACATCTCGACTGACTGTGATTGTGTTGGAAGACCTTCCTTATGACATAGAGAAGTTAGAGATAACTGTAATGTACATATGATATCGAGATGTGTTTCAGTATGATAATGCTGACGATACCTCCATGGGCAAGAGGCAGTGTTGGACTAGTAGCTGCATGGGACATCACCTCGTAGGTCTACCAAATAAAGAATAAGATTAGAATACAATGTTCGAAAAATACCTTCCTTGTTGCGAGGGAGTGTTGGAAACAATACAACTTCAGAAGTTATTCTTATTGTATTTAATCTTCTTAATGTACCTCCTATGGGACAAGATGTCAATGTATTTGATCATGTAAAAAACTCAAATGTAAACCTAGGGGTGAAATCACAAAGAAAATATTTATTAAATGTAATTTTTTGTATTCCCCCAAGACAAGTCGGCCCAATAGGTAAACTGCCCCAAAGCAGTGGGCAATTTGCCCCATACAATGGGTAGAATTGCCCCAGTCAGGTTGGCGTAGTTGGGGAAAGTTAGGTCGGCCCAGTAAGGAAAAAAGTCACACTCTGAGGTGTATAAATAGAGAGTTCGAACTATCATTTCGTCATTCACTCAAGCAAGTTCGCTCTACCCAAGAGAGATTCGCTACTTAAGTTAAGGGACTGATTTTTGGGGGTTCTCCACTATTGGAGAAGTTTCTCCCTTGTTTTCTTGGGTTTGCACTACTACTATCCAGATGTACATTGTTCTCTATTGGAAGGTCTGAGCTCGGGGGAGGCAAATAACTTTGTCTATGGTTGGGAGATGATTGTTCTTATCATCATGGTTTAAACGAGCTCGACACTCATTTTTTTTTTGTGCTTCGCCATTCTTTTAGTGATCCTTGCATTCGCCTGCTTGTTTATTTTCTGTAGGAGGTGGTGTCACAATAAGTTTCGTGTAGAGAAATATTGCTAACATCTATGTTCCAGATATACTAGCCTTCACAGGCTAGTATATACAAGTGAGACGAGGTGATACTGGGGACAATAGAGGATGGAAAGAGGAAAAATGTGGGAGATGTTGAGTCATCGATCTCATGACTGCAGTCTATGTGATGCAACGACTACGAACAACAACCTACACAGGAGAAAATGAAGAAACTCACCTTGAACAGTGTTGATGGTGGTTTCGAGCCTTCCTTGACCTTGTTAATGTTTATAGCAGCATAACCAGGTTCACTAAAAAAATGGAAAAGCACATAAACAAAATGAGTGTGGAGCTCGAAACCAACATCAACACTATTTAAGGTGATTTTCTTTATTTTCTCTACTGTAGGGCGTTGCTCGTAGTCGTTGCATCGCATAGACTGCAGTCATGGGATCGATGACTCAACATCTACATTTTTTTCTCTTTCCATCATCTATTGTCCCTCGTATCACCTCATCTCCCTTCTCGTCTTCAAATATTTTCCCCATCATTGCCACCTTCCCCAGATAAAGTGCTTGAGGAAGTAATCCTCTGTGGTCTAGAATGACCAAGTTCATCAGGTAGATCATATATCTTCTTTAAAAAGATGATATGGTCCCTTTGTGGGATGGTTCCTTTGTGGAACGTACTCCTTTGTGGAGTGTGTCCCGTGGTGGGATGGTTTCTTTCTGGAACGTGCTTATTTGTGGATGGTTCATTTGGGGAACATTCTCCTTTGTGGATTGTATCCCTGTGTTGGAATAGACCCTCTTATGATTAGAAGATGTGTTTCGACGTGATGATACCTCTCTAGCTAAGAGGGAGTGTTGATGATGTAGGCACCCGATCAACTGGGTTGAGCTGAGCACATTGTATTGATGCATGATAGACTCTACGATGGACTGTGCAGAGTTCTTGAGCTGATGCATGAGTGACTCACCTATGGAGAGGGCAAAGCCGTGGAGCTAGTGCATGTTCCCGATGGACTGGATTGAGTAGATACACGAAGATTGATTTGTTAACACATCTCGACTAACTGTGATTGTGTTGGGAGACCTTCCTTATGATATAAAAAGGTTAGAGATAACTGTAATGTACATATGATATCGAGATGTGTTTCAGTATGATAATGCTGACGATACCTCCATGGCCAAGAGGTAGTGTTGGACTAGTAGCTGCATGGGGCATCACGTCATAGGTCGACCAAATAAAGAATAAGATTAGAATACAGTGTTCAAAGAATACCTTCCTTGTTGAGAGGGAGTGTTGCAAACAGTACAACTTCAGAAGTTATTCTTATTGTATTTCATCTTGTTAATGTACCTCCTATGGAACAAGATGTCAAGGTATTTGATCATGTAAACCACTCAATGTAAACCTAGGGGTGAAATCACAAAGAAAAGATTTATTACATGTAATTTTTTGTACTCCACTAAGAAAACTCGGCCGAGTGGGTAAACTGCCACAAAGCAGTAGGCAATTTGCCCCAAACAATGGGCAGAGCTGCCCTAGTCAAGTCGGCCCAGTTAGGGAAAGATAGGTCAGCCCAGTCAAGAAAAAAGTCACCATTTGATGTGTATAAATAGAGAGTTCGACCTCTCATTTAGTCATTCACTCAAGCAAGTTCGCTCTAGCCAAGAGTGGTTCGCTACTTCAGTTAAGAGACTGATTTTTTGGGGTTCTCTACTATTGGAGAAATTTATCCCTTGTTTTTTTAAGTTTGCGCTACTACTATCCGGATGTACAACCTTCTCTATTGGAAGGCTTTAGCTCGGGGGAGACAAATATCTTTGCTATGGTTGGGAGATGATTGTTCTTATCATCATGGTTTAAACGAGCTCGAGACTCCTTTGGTTTCTGTGATTTGCCATTCTTTTAGTGATCATTCCATTCGCTTGCTTGTTTATTTTCTTTAGGAGGTGGTGTCACAATCAGTCTCGTATAGAGAAATATTGCTATCATCTATGTTCCAGATATACTAGCCTTCACAGGCTAGTATATACAAGTGAGATGAGGTGATACAGGGGACAATAGAGGATGGAAAGAGGAAAAATGTGGGAGATGTTGAGTCATCGATCTCATGACTGCAGTCTATATGATGCAACGACTACGAACAACACCCTACAAGAGAGAAAATAAAGAAACTCACCTTGAACAGTGTTGATGGTAGTTTCGAGCCTTCCTTGACCTTGTTAATGTTTATAGCAACATAACCAGGTTCACTAAAAGAATGGAAAAGCACATAAATAAAATGAGTGTGGAGCTCGAAACCAACATCAACACTATTTAAGGTAATTTTCTACATTCTCTTTCGTATAGGGCGTTGTTCGTAATCGTTGCATCGCATAGACTGCAGTCATAGAATCGATGACTCAACATCTCCTGCATTTTTCCTTTTTCCATCCCCTATTGTCCCTCGTATCACCTCGTCTCACTTCTCGTCTTCAAATATTTTCCCCATCATTGCCACCTTCCCCAGATAAAGTGCTTGAGGAAGTAATCCTCTGTCGTCTATAATGACCAAGTTCATCAGGTAGATCATATATATTCTTTAAAAAGATGATATGGTCCCTTTGTGGGTTGGTTCCTTTGTAGAACGTACTCCTCTGTGGAGCGTGTCCCATTGTGGGATACTTTCTTTGTGGAACGTGTTTATTTGTGGATGGTTCATTTGGGGAACGTTCTCCTTTGTTGAGTGTATCCCTGTGTTGGAATGGACCCTCTTATGGTAAGAAGATGTTTTCCGACTTTATGATACCTCTCTAGCTGATGATGTAGGCACCCGACAGACTGGGTTGAGCTGAGCACATTGTATTGATGCATGATAGACTCTACGATGGGATGTGCAGAGTTCTTGAGCTGATGCACGAGTGACTCACCTATGGAGAGGGCAGAGTCGTGGAGCTAGTGCATGTTCCCCGATGGACTGAATTGCGCAGATGCACGAAGATTGATTTGCTGACACTTCTCGACTAACTCTAATTGTGTTGGAAGACCTTCCTTATTGGAGTAGTAGCTGCATGGGCCATCACCTCATAGGTCAACCAAATAAAGAATAATATTAGAATACAGTGTTCGAATAATAACTTCCTTGTTGAGAGGGAGTGTTGGAAATAGTACAACTTCAGAAGTTATTCTTATTGTATTTCATCTTGTTAACGTACCTCCTATGGGACAAGATGTCAATGTATTTGATCATGTAAAACACTCAATGCAAACCTAAGGGTGAAATCACAAAGAAAAGATTTATTTAATGTATTGTTTTATATTCCCCCAAGACAAGTCGGCCCAGTAGGTAAACTGCACCAAAGCAGTGGGCAATTTGCCCCAAACAATGGGCAGAACTACCCCAGTCAGGTTGGCTCAGTTAGGGAAAGCTAGTGTTATCACACAACTTGTAGTTGTCCCTAGAGGTATCCCATCCGGGACGGTAGCGGAGATGGACAACTAAAGAGGTGACACAAGAGATGCCACGGTTCCCAATGCAAGGTGGGAGTCACGTCAACCGAGGCACTCTTCGCTTTTGATCTGGATGAATCAAGACCTAGGGGGACACCCTATAACCAATCAAAGATGATTGCACCCAAACAAAGGTTCCTGGGGATGAGTAAATGGTAAGTTACGAAAACCAATGCAACGACTACGAACAACACCCTACACAGGAGAAAATGAAGAAACTCACCTTGAACAGTGTTGATGGTGGTTTCGAGCCTTCCTTGACCTTGTTAATATTTATAGCAGCATAACCAAGATCACTAAAAGAATGGAAAAACACATAAAAAAAATAAGTGTGGAGCTCGAAACCAACATCAACAATATTTAAGGTGATTTTCTACATTTTCTCTCGTGTAGGGTATTGTTTGTAGTTGTTGCATCGCATAGACTGCAGTCATGGGATCGATGACTCAACATCTCCGGCATTTTTCCTCTTTCCATCCTCTATTGTCCCTCATATCACCTCATCTCACTTCTCCTCTTCAAAGATTTTCCGCATCATTGCCACATTCCCCAGATAAAGTGCTTGAGGAAGTAATCTTCTGTGGTCAAGAATGACCAAGTTCATCAGGTAGATCATATATCCTCTTTAAAAAGATGACATGTTCCCTTTGTGGAACGTACTCCTCTGTGGAGCGTGTCCCATTGTGGGATGGTTTCTTTGTGGAACATGCTTATTTGTGGATGGTTCATTTGGGGAACGTTCTCCTTTGTGGAGTGTACCCCTGTGTGTGAATGGACCCTCTTATGATAACAAGATGTGTTCCGACGTGATGATACCTCTCTAGCTAAGAGAGAGTGTTGATGATGTAGGCACCCGATGGACTGGGTTGAGATGAGCACATTGTATTGATGCATGATAGACTCTACGATGGACTCTGCAGAGTTCTTGAGCCGATGCACGAGTGACTCACATATGGAGAGGGCAAAGTCGTGAAGCTAGTGCATGTTTCCCGATGGACTGGATTCAACAGATGCACGAAGATTGATTTGTTGACACTTCTCGACTAACTGTGATTGTGTTGGAAGACCTTCCTTATGATATAGAGAGGTTAGAGATAACTGTGATGTACATATGATATCGAGATGTGTTTCAATATGATAATGCTGACGATACCTCCATGGCCAACACCCAGTGTTGGGGTAGTAGCTGCATGGGGCATCACCTCATAGATCGACCAATCAAAGAATAAGATTAGAATACAGTGTTTGAAGAATACCTTTCTTGTTGAGAAGGAGTGTTGGAAGCAGTACAACTTCAGAAGTTATTCTTATTGTATTTCATCTTGTTAATGTACCTCCTATGGGACAAGATGTCAATGTATTTGATCATGTAAAATACTCAATGTAAACCTAGGGGTGAAATCACAAAGAAAAGATTTATTAAATGTAATTTTTTGTATTCCCCCAAGACAAGTCAGCCTAGTGGGTAAACTGCCCCAAAGCAGTTGGCCATTTGCCCCAAACAAAAGGTAGAACTGCCCCAGTCAGGTCGGCGCAATTAAGGAAAGTTACGTCGGCCCAGTCAGGAAAAAAGTCACCCTTTGATGCGTATAAATAGAGAGTTCGACCTCTCATTTCGTCATTCAGTCAAGGAAGTTCGCTCTAGCCAAGAGAGGTTCGCTACTGCAGTTAAGAGACTGATTTTTTGGGGTTCTCCGCTATTGGAGAAGTTTCTCCCTTGTTTTCTTGGGTTTGCGCTACTACTATCCGGATGTACATCGTTCTCTATTGGAAGGTCTGAGCTCGGGGGAGACAAATAGCTTTCTCTATGGTTGGGAGATGATTGTTCTTATCAGCATGGTTTAAACGAGCTCGACACTCATTTTGTTTTTGTGCTTTGCCATTCTTTTAGTGATCTTCGCATTCGTTTGATTGTTTATTTTCTATAGGAGGTGGTGTCACAATCAGTTTCGCGTAGAGAAATATTGCTAACATCTATGTTCCAGATATACTAGCCTTCACAGGCTAGTATATACAAATGAGACAAGGTGATACAGGGGACAATAGAGGATGGAAAGACGAAAATTGTGGGAGATGTTGAGCCATCGATCTCATGACTGCAGTCTATGTGGTGCAACGACTACGAACAACACCCTACACAGGAGAAAATGAAAAAACTCACATTGAACAGTGTTGATGGTGGTTTCGAACCTTCCTTGACCTTTTTAATGTTTATAGCAGCATAACCAGGATCATTAAAAGAATGGAAAAGTACATAAACAAAATGAGTGTGGAGCTCGAAACCAACATCAACACTATTTAAGGTGATTTTCTTTATTTTCTCTCGTGTAGGGCGTTGCTCGTAATCGTTGCATCGCATAGACTACAGTCATGGAATCGATGACTCAACATCTGCAGCATTTTTCCTCTTGCCATCCTCTATTGTCCCTCGTATCACCTCATCTCACTTCTCCTCTTCAAAGACTTTCCCCATCATTGCCACCTTCTCCAGTTAAAGTGCTTGAGGAAGTAATCCTCTGTGGTCAAGAATGACCAAGTTCATCAGGTAGACCATATATCCTCTTTAAAAAGATGACATGTTCCCTTTTGTGGGATGGTTCCTTTGTCGAAAGTACTCCTCTGTGGATCGTGTCCCATTGTGGGATGGTTTCCTTGTGGAACGTGCTTATTTGTGGATGGTTCATTTGGGGAACGTTCTCCTTTGTGGAGTGTATCCCTGTGTTGGAATGGACCCTCTTATGATAACAAGATGTGTTCCGAGGTGATGATACATCTCTAGCTAAGAGGGAGTGTTGATGATGTAGGCACCCGATGGACTCAGTTGAGCTGAGCACATTGTATTGATGCATGATAGACTCTACGATGGACTGTACAGAGTTCTTGAGCTGATGCACGAGTGACTCACCTATGCAGAGGGCAGAGTCGTAAAGCTAGTGCATGTTCCCCGATGGACTGGAATGAGCAGATGCACAAAGATTGATTTGTTGACACTTCTCGACTAACTCTGATTGTGTTGGAAGACCTTCCTTATATTATAGAGAGGTTAGATATAACTGTGATGTACATATGATATCGAGATGTGTTTCAGTATGATAATGCTGACGATACCTCCATGGCCAAGACCCAGTGTTGGAGTAGTAGTTGCATGGGGCATCACCTTATAGGTCGACCAATCAAAGAATAAGATTAGAATACAGTGTTCGAAGAATACCTTTCTTGTTGAGAAGGAGTGTTGGAAACAATACAACTTCAAAAGTTATTCTTATTGTATTTCATCTTGTTAATGTACCTCCTATGGGACAAGATGTCAATGTATTTGATCATGTAAAAAACTCAAATGTAAACCTAGGGGTGAAATCACAAATAAAAGATTTATTAAATGTAATTTTTTGTATTCCCCAAAGACAAGTCGGCCCAGTGGGTAAACTGCCCCAAAGCAGTGGGCAATTTGCCCCATACAATGGGTAGAATTTCCCCAGTCAGGTTGGCGCAGTTGGGCAAAGTTAGGTTGGCCCAATCAGGAAAAAAGTCACACTTTGAGGTGTATAAATAGAGAGTTAGACCTATCATTTCGTCATTCACTCAAGCAAGTTCGCTCTAGCCAAGAGAGGTTCGCTACTTCAGTTAAGAGACTGATTTTTGGGCGTTCTCCACTATTGGAGAAGTTTCTCCCTTGTTTTCTTGGATTTGTGCTACTACTATCCGGATGTACATCGTTCTCTATTGGAAGCTTTGAGCTCGGGGGAGACAAATAGCTTTGTCTATGGTTGGGAGATGATTGTTCTTATCATCATGGTTTAACCGAGCTCGACACTCATTTTGTTTCTGTGCTTTGTCATTCTTTTAGTGATCCTGCTTATGCTGCTATAAACATTAACAAGGTCAAGGCTCAACTCAGCTTAGGATTTGGAGAGCCTGATCAACTTCCACTGTCAGATTCTGCCCAACATGTAGTTTAGACGAGAGTAGGGTTTCTAGAGAACGCATCTCTTACATTGCGTTGCGGATTTTTATAGGTTGTTTATCATTCATGGGATTCATCTTCAGGTCAGAAACTACGAGTTATTTTTTCTCTATTGTGCTTCCGATTCCCTCCTTTTTCTTTGCTATCTGTGGTTCTCTACCTGCACGATAAATTCCTGCAACCCACACTTAGTATCTATGATTTACTACAAAGTTGCATTTACTCGCTAGACTGCGTTGCAAGCCTCCTGTGGGAAGATAACTACATCTAGGACATGTGGGAACACTTCATCCAAATGTGTGGCCAGATCTTACTTGCTTGTTATTGCTTTCAGTTCAAGTTTTATTTTATTTTGCATCTATATGAATCTTCCAACTTGTTTTCTAGTTGCTTGCTTAGGATTTGGACTGCTTGAACAACTTCCAGTGCCAATTCTCAGCCAGCTAAGAGGGAGTGTTGATGATGTAGGCACCCGATGGACAGGGTTTAGCTGAGCACATTGTATTGATGCATGATAGACTCTCCTATGGACTGTGCAGAGTTCTTGAGCTGATGAACGTGTGACTCACCTATGGATAGCGCAGAGTGCTGGAGCTAGTGCATGTTCTCCAATGGACTGGATTGAGTAGATGCATGAAGATTGATTTGTTGACACTTCTCTACTAACTGTGATTGTGTCGTAAGACCTTCCTTATGATATAGAGAGGTTAAAGATAACTGTGATGTACATATGATATCGAGATGTGTATCAATATGATAATGTTGATCATACCTCCATGGCCAAGAGGGAGTGTTGGAGTAGTAGCTGCATGGGGCATCACCTCATAGGTCGACCAAAGAAAGAATAAGATTAGAATTCAGTGTTCGAAGGATACCTTCCTTGTCGAGAGGGAGTGTTGGAAATAGTGCAACTTCAGAAGTTATTGTTATTTTATTTCATCGTGTTATTGTACCTCCTATGCGACAATATGTCAATGTATTTGATCATGTAAAACACTTGAAAGAATCAATGTAAACCTAGGGGCGAAATCACAAAAAAAAGATTGGGTAAACGTAATTTTTTGTATTCCCCCAAGACAAGTTGGCCTAGCGGGTAAACTGCCCCAAAACAGTGGGCAATTTGTCCCAAAAAATGGGCAGAACTACCCCAGTAAGGTCGTCGCAGTTATGGAAAATTAGGTTGGCCCAGTCAGGAAAAAAGTCACCCTTTGATGTGTATAAATAGAGAGGTCGACCTCTCATTTGGCCATTCATTCAAGCAAGTTCGCTCATGGGATTCATCTTGAGGTAAGAAAACTACGAGTTTACCCTTTTTCTATTGTGCTTCGGATTCTCTCCTTTTTCTCTGCTCTCGGTGGTCCTCTACCTGCACAATAGATTCCTGCAACCCACACATAGTATCTATGATTTACTACATAGTTGCATTTACTCGCTGGACTGCGTTGCAAGCCTCCTGCGGGAATATAACTACCTCTAGAACATGTGGGAACACTTCATCCAAACGTGTCGCCAGATATTACCTGCTTGTTATCGCTTTCAGTTCAAGGTTTTATTTTATTTTGCAAATGTATCAATCTTCCAACTTGTTTCCTAGTTGCTTGCTTAGGATTTGGACTGCCTGAACAACTTCCAGTGCCATGTCTTGACCAGCATGAAGGTGGGAGGAGTGTATGGTTTCTCGAGGGCGCCTTGGTCTCATCGCGTTGCGGATTCTACAGGATGTTTGTCATTCGTGGGATTCATCTTCAGGTCGTCCAAATAGGAGTTGATGTATGTTGTAGATTTATACAGGGTGTTTGTTATTCATGGCATCATCTTCAGGGTCGCCAACTAGGAGTGGTGAATAAACTCCATTCATAATTGTTATTCTATTCCTTTGTGGAGTGTGTCGCATTGTGGGATGGTTCCTTTGTGGAACGTGCTTATTCCCTGTGTTGGAATGGACCCTCTTATGATAACAAGATGTGTTCCGACGTGATGATACCTCTCTAGCTGAGAGGGAGTGTTGATGATGTAGGCACCAGATGGGCTGGGTTGAGCTGAGCACATTGTATTGATGCATGATAGACTCTCTGATGGACTGTGCGGAGTTCTTGAGCTGATGGACTAGATTGAAAAGATGCATGAAGATTGATTTGTTGACACTTCTCGAATAATTGTGATTGTGTTGTAAGACCTTCCTTACGATATAGAGAGGTTAGAGATAACTCTGATGTACATATGATATCGAGTTGTGTTTCAATATGATAATGTTGATGATACCTCCATGGCCAAGAGGGAGTGTTGGGGTAGTAGCTGCATGGGGCATCACCTCATAGGTCGACCAAAGAAAGAATAAGATTAGAATACAGTGTTCGAACAATACCTTCCTTGTTGAGAGGGAGTGTTGGAAATAGTGCATCTTCAGAGGTTATTCTTATTGTATTTCATCTTGTTATTGTACCTCCAATGGGACAAGATGTCAATGTATTTGATCATGTAAAACACTTGAAACAATCAATGTAAACCTAGGGGTGAAATCACAAAGAAAATATTTAGTAAACGTAATATTTTCTATTCCCCCAAGACAAGTCTGCCCAGCGGGTAAACTGCCCCAAAAAAGTGGTCAATTTGCCCCAAACAATGGGCAGAACTGCCCCAGTCAGGTCGGCGCAGTTATGGAAAGTTAGGCCGGCCCAGGAAAAATGTAACCCTTTGATGTGTATAAATAGAGAGTTCGACCTCTCATTTGGTCATTCACTCAAGCAAGTTCGCTCTAGCCAAGAGAGGTTCGCTACTTCCGTTAAGAGACTAATTTTTTTGCATTCTCCACCATTTGAGAAGTTTCTCCCTTGTTTTCTTGCGTTTGCGTTACTACTATCTGGATGTACATCGTTCTCTATTAGAAGGTCCGAGCTCGGGGGAGACAAATAGCTTTGTCTATGGTTGGGAGATGATTGTTCTTATCATCATGGTTTAAACTAGCTGGACACTCATTTTGTTTCTGTGCTTTGCCATTCTTTTAGTGATCCTGGTTATACTGCTATAAACATTAACAAGGTCAAGACTCAACTCAACTTAGGATTTGGAGAGCCTGATCAACTTCCATTGTCAGATTCTGCACAACATGAAGTTTAGAGGAGAGTAGGGTTTCTAGAGAGCACCTCAATTAGATTGTGTTGTGGATTTCTATAGGATGCTTATCATTCATGGGAGTCATATTCAGGTTAGACAACTACAAGTTTACATTTTTCTATTGTGCTTCGAATTACCTCATTTTTCTCTGCTCTCGGTGGTCCCCTACCTGCGGGATAGATTCCTGCAACCCACACTTAGTATCTATGATTTACTACATAGTTGCATTTACTCGCTGGACTGCGTTGCAAGCCTCCTGTGGTAAGATAACTACCTCCAGACATGTGGGAGCCCTTCATCCAAACGTGTGGCCAGATATTACCTGCTTGTTATTGCTTTCAGTTCAAGGTTTTATTTTATTTTGCATATGTATCTATTTTCCAACTTGTTTGCTATTTGCTTGCTTAGTATTTGGACTGCCTGAACAACTTCCAATGCCATGTCTCGGCCAGCATGAAGGATGGAGGAGTATATGGTTTCTCGAGGGCGCCTCCATCTCATCGCATTGCGGATTACTACAGGATGTTTGTCATTCATGGGATTCATCTTCAGCTCATCCAAATAGGAGTTGCTGTGCGTTTTAAATTTATACAGGGTGTTTGTTATTCATGGGATCATCTTCAGGGTGTCCAACTAGGAGTGGTGTATAAACTCCATTCATAATTGTTATTCTATTCCTTTATGGAGGGTATCCCATTGTGGGATGGTTCCTTTGTGGAACGTGCTTATTCCCTGTGTTGGAATGGACCCGCTTATGATAACAAGATTTGTTCCGACGTGATGATACCTCTCTAGCTAAGAGGGAGTGTTGATGATGTAGGCACTCGATCGACTGGGTTGAGCTGAGCAAATTGTATTGATGCATGATAGACTCTATGATGGACTGTGCAGAGTTTGTCAGCTGATGCACGAGTGACTCACCCATGGATAGGGCAGAGTCGAGGAGCTAGTGCATGTTCCCCGATGGACTGGATTGAGCAGATGCACGAAGATTGATTTCTTGACAATTCTCGACTAACTCTGATTGTGTTGGAAGACCTTCCTTATGATATAGAGAGGCTAGAGATAACTGTGATGTACATATGATATTGAGATGTGTTTCAGTATGATAATGATGACGATACCTCCATGGCCAAGAGACAGTGTTGGAGTAGTAGCTGCATGGGGCATCACCTCATAGGTCGACCAAATAACGAACAAGATTAGAATACAGTGTTCGAAGAATACCTTCCTTGTTGAGAGCGAGTGTTGGAAACAGTACAACTTCAGAAGTTATTCTTATTGTATTTCATCTTGTTAATGTACCTCCTATGGGACAAGATGTCAATGTATTTGATCATGTAAAACACTCAATGTGAATCTAGGGGTGAAATCACAAAGAAAACATTTATTAAATGTAATTTTTTGTATTCCCCCAAGACAAGTCGACCCAATGGGTAAACTGCCCCAAAGCAGTGGGCAATTTGCGCCAAACAATGGGCAGAACTGCCCCAGTCAGGTTGGCACAATTAGGGAAAGTTATGTCGGCCCAGTCAGGAAAAAAGTCACCCTTTGATGTGTATAAATAGAGAGTTTGACATCTCATTCCGTCATTCACTCAAGTAAGTTCGCTCTAGCCAAGAGAGGTTCGCTACTTCAGTTAAGGGACTGATTTTTTGGGCTTATCCACTATTGGAGAAGTTTCTCCCTTGTTTTCTAGGGTTTGCGCTACTACTATCTGGATGTACATCGTTCTCTATTGGAAGGTCTGAGCTCAGGGGAGACAAATAGCTTTGTCTATGGTTGGGAGATGATTGTTCATATCATCATGGTTTAAAGGAGCTCGATAGTCATTTTGTTTCTGTGCTTTGCCATTCTTTTAGTAATCCTGGTTATGTTGCTATAAACATTAACAAAGTCAAGGCTCAACTCACGTTAGGATTTGCAGAGCCTGATCAACTTCCATTGTCAGGTTCTGCCCAATATGCAGTTTAGAGGAGAGTAGGGTTTCTAGAGAGCGCCCCGATTAGATTGCGTTGCAGATTTCTACAGGATGTTTTATCACTCATGGGATTCATCTTCAGGTCAGACAACTACGAGTTTACCTTTTTTCTATTTTCCTTCGGATTCCCTACTTTTTCTCTACTCTCGGTGGTCCTCCACCTGCATCATAGATTCTTGCAACCCACACTTAGTATCTATAATTTACTACATAGTAGCATTTAATCGTTAGACTCCGTTGCAAGCCTCCTTTGGGAAGACAACTACCTCTAGGACATGTGGGAACAATTCATCCAAACGTGTGGCCAGATATTACCTGCTTGTTATTGCTTTCAGTTCAAGTTTTTATTTTATTTTGCATATATATCAATCTTCCAACTTGTTTGCTAGTTCCTTGCTTAGGATTTGGATTGCCTGAACAACTTCCATTGCCATGTCTTGGCCAGCATGAACATTGGAGGAGTATATGGTTTCTCGAGGGTGCCTCAGTCTCATTGCGTAGCGGATTTTTACAGGATGTTTGTCATTCGTGGGATTCATCTTCAGGTCATCTAAATAGGATTTGATGTTCGAAGAATACCTTCCTTGTTGAGAGGGAGTGTTGGAAATAGTGCAATTTCAGAAGTTATTGTTATTGTATTTCATCTTGTTATTGTACCTCCTATGGGACAAGATGTCAATGTATTTAATCATGTAAAACACTTGAAAGAATCAATGTAAACCTAGGGGTAAAATCACAAAGAAAAGATTCAGTAAACGTAATTTTTTGTAATCCCCCAACACAAGTCGGCCCAGTGGGTAAACTGCCCCAAAACAGTGGGCAATTTGCCCCAAACAATGGATAGAACTTCCCCAATCAGGTCGGCACAGTTAGGGAAAGTTAGGTCGGCCTGGTCAGGAATAAAGTCACCCTTTGATGTGCATAAATAGAGAGTTCGACCTATCATTTTGTCATTCACTCAAGCAAGTTCGCTCTAGCCAAGAGAGGTTCCCTACTTTAGTTAAGAGACTGATTTTTTGGCATTCTCCACTATTGGAGAAGTTTCTCCCTTGTTTTCTAGGGTTTGTGCTACTACTATCCGGATGTACATCGTTCTCTATTGGAAGGTCTGAGCTCAGGGGAGACAAATAGCTTTGTCTATGGTTGGGAGATGATTGTTCTTATCATCATGGTTTAACCGAGCTCGACACTAATTTTGTTTCTGTGCTTTGCCATTCTTTTAGTGATCCTGGTTATGCCGCTATAAACATTAGCAAGGTCAAGGCTCAACTCAGTTTAGGATTTCGAGAGCCTGATCAACTTCCATTGTCAGATTCTGCCCAACATGCAGTTTAGAGGAGAGTAGGGTTTCTAGAGAGCGCATCTCTTAGATTGCGTTGCCGATTTCTATACGGTGTTTATCATTCATGGGATTCATCTTCAGGTCAGACAACTACGAGTTATTTTTTTTTCTATTGTGCTTCGGATTCCCTGCTTTTTCTCTGCTATCAATGGTTCTCTAACTGCACGATAAATTCCTGCAACCCACACTTAGTATCTATGATTCACTACAAAGTTGCATTTACTCGCTAGACTGCGTTGCAAGCCTCCCGTGGGAAGATAACTACCTCTAGGACATGTGGGAACACTTCATCCAAATGTGTGGCCAGAACTTACCCGCTTGTTATTGCTTTCAGTTCATGGTTCTATTTTATTTTGCATATATATCCATCTTCCAACTTGTATGCTAGTTGCTTGCTTAGTATTTCGACTGCCTGAACAACTTTTAGTGCCATGTCTCGGCCAGCATCAAGGTTGGAGGAGTATATGGTTTCTCGAGGGCGCCTCGGTCTCATCGCGTTGCGGATTTCAACAGGATGTTTGTCATTCATGGGATTCATCTTCAGGTCATCCAAATAAGAGGTGATGTGTGTTGTAGATTTATACAGGGTGTTTATTATTCATGGGATCATCTTCAGGGTGGACAACTAGGAGTGGTGAATTAAATCCATTCATAATTGTTATTCTATTCCTTTATGGAGTGTGTCCAATTGTGGGATGGTTCCTTTGTGGAACGTGCTTATTTCATGAGTTGGAATGGACTCTCTTATGATAACAAGATGTGTTTCGACATGATGATACCTCTCTAGCTATGAGGGAGTGTTGATGATGTAAGCACCCGATGGACTGGGTTCAGCTGAGTACATAGTATTGATGCTTGATAGACTCTCCTATGGACTGTGCAGAGTTCTTGACCTGATGAACGTGTGACTCACCTATTGATAGCATAGAGTGGTGGAGCTAGTGCTTGTTCCCCAATGGACTGGATTGAGCAGATGCATGAAGATTGATTTGTTGACACTTCTCGACTAACTGTGATTGTGTCGTAAGACCTTCCTTATGATATAGAGAGGTTAAAGATAACTGTGATGTACATATGATATCGAGATGTGTTTTAGTATGATAATGTTGATCATACCTCCATGGCCAAGAGGGAGTGTTGGAGTAGTAGCTGCATGGGGCATCACCTCATAGGTCGACCAAAGAAAGAATAAGATTAGAATACTGTGTTCGAAGGATACCTTCCTTGTTGAGAGGGAGTGTTGGAAATAGTGCAACTTCAGAATCTATTGTCATTGTATTTCATCGTGTTATTGTACCTCCTATGGGACAATATGTCAATGTATTTGATCATGTAAAACACTTGAAAGAATCAATGTAAGAATAGGGGTGAAATCACATAAAAAAGATTGGGTAAACCTAATTTTTTGTATTCCTCCAAGACAAGTTATCCCAGCGGGTAAACTGCACCAAAACAGTGGGCAATTTGTCCCAAAAAATGGGCAGAACTGCACCAGTAAGGTCGTCGCAGTTATGGAAAGTTAGGTTGGCCCAGTCAGGAAAAACGTCACCCTTTGATGTGTATAAATAGAGAGTTCGACCTCTCATTTGGTCATTCACTCAACCAAGTTCGCTCTAGCCAAGAGAGGTTCGCTACTTCAATTAAGAGACTGATTTTTTGGGGTTCTGCACTATTGGAGAAGTTTCTCCCTTGTTTTCTTGGGTTTGCGCTACTACTATCCGGATGTACATCATTCTCTCTTTAAAGGTCTGAGCTCCGGGGAGACAAATAGCTTTGTCTATGGTTGGGAGATAATTGTTCTCATCATCATGGTTTAAACAAGCTCGACACTCATTTTGTTTCTGTGCTTTGCCATTCTTTTAGGGATCCTGGTTATGCTGCTATAAACATTAACAAGGTTAAAACTCAACTCAGCTTAGGATTTGGACACTTTGATCAACTTCCATTGTCAGCTTCTGCGCAACATGCAGTTTGGAGGAGACTAGGGTTTCTAGAGAGCACCTCGATTAGATTGCGTTGTGGATTTCTATAGGGTGTTTATCATTCATGGGATTCATCTTCAGGTCAGACAACTACGAGTTTACCCTTTTTCTATTGTGCTTCAGATTCCCTCCTTTTTCTCTGCTCTTGATGGTCCTCTACCTGCACAATAGATTCCTGCAACCCACACATAGTATCAACGATTTACTACATAGTTGCATTTACTCGCTGGAATGCGTTGCAAGCCTCCCGTGGGAAGATATCTACCTCTAGAACATGTGGGAACACTTCATCCAAACGTCTAGCCAGATATTACCTGGTTGTTATTGCTTTCAGTTCAAGGTTTTATTTTATTTTGCAAATGTATCAATCTTCCAACTTGTTTCCTAGTTGCTTGCTTAGGATTTGGACTGCCTGAACAACTTCCAGTGCCATGTCTCGACCAGCATGAAGGTTGGAGGAGTGTATGCTTTCTGAAGGACGCCTCGGTATCATCGCGTTGCGGATTCTACAGGATGTTTGTCATTCGTGGGATTCATCTTCAGGTCGTCCAAATAGGAGTTGATGTGTGTTGTAGATTTATACAAGGTGTTTGTTATTTATGGCATCATCTTCAGGGTCGCCAACTAGGAGTGGTTAATAAAATCCATACATAATTGTTATTCTATTCCTTTGTGGAGTGTGTCGCATTGTTGGATGCTTCCTTTGTGGAATGTGCTTATTCCCTGTGTTGGAATGGACCCTCTTGTGATAACAAGATGTGTTCTGACGTGATGATACCTCTCTAGCTGAGAGGGAGTGTTGATGATGTAGGCACCAGATGGGCTGGGTTTTTGCTGAGCACATTGCATTGATGCATGATAGACTCTCTGATGAACTGTGCGGAGTTCTTGAGCTGATGCACGTTTGACTCACCTATGGATAGGGCAGAGTCCTGGAGCTAGTGCATGTTCTGCGATGGACTAGATTGAAAAGATGCATGAAGATTGATTTGTTGACACTTCTCGACTAACTGTGACTGTGTTGTAAGACCTTCCTTATGATATAGAGAGGTTAGAGATAACTGTGATGTACATATGATATCGAGTTGTGTTTCAATATGATAATGTTGATGATACCTCCATGGCCAAGAGGGAGTGTTGGGGTAGTAGCTGCATGGGGCATCACCTCATAGGTCGACCAAAGAAAGAATAAGATTAGAATACAGTGTTCAAACAATACCTTCCTTGTTGAGAGGGTGGGTTGGAAATACTGCATCTTCAGAAGTTATTCTTATTTTATTTCATCTTGTTATTGTACCCCCAATGGGACAAGATGTCAATGTATTTGATCATGTAAAACACTTGAAACAATCAGTGTAAACTGTTAGAACAGTAACCACACTTAGTACCATAATCCATAAATTTTAATTGCCCATGTGCTTAATTAAACCATGTTTTGGATTAAGTGACTATAGTTGGTCAAAAACCCACTTTGAGAGTGTTCACACCCACTTCTGAGCAAACCAGTTCACCCAGCCTCCAGTTTTGTCCACAAGTGCGCCCTCATTTATTGCCGGTGCGCCCTCTCTCCTTGTTTTGGGGAATTTAGTTGACCAAGGGCGCTAGGGTGGATTTTTGCCCACTTTTGGCTAGATTTGGAGCATTTAATGCTCCCTTGGGCCCCCAAACCTCCTCTATTTGCTCACCCACGCCTGCCTTGAGCTAATTAATGACTCAGCATGCTTCAGCCACCTCCACACCAGAATTCGTAGCTGTTTGGGGTGATTGGGATTGAGTTGGACCCACCTAGGGGGGATTGAGGCCAATTTGGCATTGATGACTTGTACACTCAGCTTGAGCCACCTAATGCTCTCGATTTTCTCATGGATGTAATAAAAACCTGTTACTAACATTTTCACATGTTAGACAGTCAGTTAATCAAAGATTTGAGCATACATTGTGTGTAAATTTATCTCTTTTTTCAAATTTTTCCACTGTAATTGCAAATTAATTCGATTTTGTGAGGTTCTCCATAGCTCCTCGATCTTCTGTGATCAAAATACTCACATGGTATCAGATCCATCGTGGATTTAGTGAGTTGCAGGCCAACATTGAGCGTTGAACTGCATTCTAGAGAGGATTTCCAGATAAAAATTGAGTGTTTTTTGCAGGTGTTTCAGTAGTTTTCTCACCATTAACGCAGCAGTCATGGAAGCAAACCAAATGTTGCTCACACCCTTCAATTTTTTCGATTGGAAGGCTGAGATGGTCATCAAGCTGAGATCTAAGGGTCTCTATAGAGTGACCATGGGCACAGAAGTGGAGCCAAATTCTGCTGTGGAGAAAGCAAAGTACTACAATCGACTTGATGAAGCTTATGGATTGCTATGCCTGAGCATTTCAAGGGAACTCTTGTTTCATACAGACAGTTTGACAACTCCCAATGAAGTATGGGTGAAGCTAGAATCACTCTTTGGGAAAACTGATGAACTGAGAGGCCACCAGCTTGAAAACGAGCTCATTAGCTTGAGCCCAGCGCATTTTGAAACCATCCAGGAGTTCTTCACGAAATTCAAGTCACTGGTGCTTCAACTGCAACAATGTGGAATTGTTAAGAAGGAGGAACAACTGATTCTGTCCATCCTTTCGAAGCTAGGCCCAGAGTTTTCAGTATTTGTTAGCACATTTCACTCAGCCAAAATGACCCTTCGAAATTGGCAAATGCCATCACTAGCTACCTTCATGGAGTGTCTCACTCAGGAGAAAGACAAACTAGTTTAGATGGGCACCATAAAATCAAAGGACCAAGCATTGGCAATGGGTGTTTCAAATGCAAGCAAAGGAAAGCAGAAAGCCAAGAATTCGAAGCAGCAAGAGAAGAGGAAGTTTGAAAAGACCAAGTCTGCAGATGGGGGTTCGAATCTGTCAAAGGAGAAGGACAAGAAGGGAAAGGAAAATACCAAATGCACCTATTGTCATAGGGGATGGCATCCAGAGAGCTCATGTATGAAGAAAACCATTGACTCAATGGCGCAGCTGCTGGAGAAGAACAACATCCCAGTCCCTGAGGGCGCAAGGAAGAAAGAGAGCACCTCAAACCCTAACAATAAGGAGAAGTGTCATGCTTTGGTAGCAGGTACTTCGAATCCCTCTTCCTTCATCATTGATTCAGGAGCTTCCATACATATGGTTTCATCCAGAGAGCTCTTCTCCTCTTTGCATTCGAATGGTGGCCCAACAGTTCGAATGGGAGATGATTCAGAACTCCAAACCAAGGGGATTGGTAGAATTGACATGGAGCATGGCTATTTCAGTGATGTGCTCTATGTACCTTCATTGGCTGCAAATTTGCTATCAGTCTATCAAATGACTCATACAGGAGAAGCCAAGAGAGTGACATTCACTCCATATTTGGTAGAAATCTCAGAAATTTCCTCAAATCAAGTTGTGGCAGTAGGGTATGCAGATCATGATGAGAGAATGTACAAATTCTCAAACTTCATTCCAAATTCTAGTGACCATGCTCTTGTCTCTCATGCCAATGAGACCTCCAAGTTGTGGCATGAAAGATTTGGCCACATGAACTACAAATATCTCCAGCAATTGCACAGGGACGAGATGGTGGAAGGGCTTCCAGAAATCAGATCATCAAATGGTGCATGCATTGGGTGTGTAGTTGGAAAGCATCCTGAGCACAGCTATGAGAAGGGAATGGAAAGGAGAGCCACTCAACCACTTGGATTGGTACATTCAGACCTCATTGGTCCTCTTCCCACTCCATCATATGGTGGATCAAGGTATGTACTTACATTCATAGATGACTACTCTCGATTCTGCTGGGTTTACTTCCTTAAATTGAAGTCAGAAGTGTTTGAGAAACTGAAGATTTGGAAAGCCCTAGTGGAGAACCATAGTGGTCATAAGATAAAGATCCTTAGGACTGATAATGGAAAGGAATATGTGAATAATAACATTCAGCACCTTTGTGAGGAATGTGGCATCCAAATGCAACATTCAATCCCCTACACACCTCAGCAAAATGGTGTGGCAGAGAGGAAAAATAGATCTCTCAAGGAGATGCTTACTTGCATGATTGAAGCTAGGGATCTAAGCCCTAAGCTATGGGCTGAAGCCATCAATTGTGCTGCTCATATTCAGAACAGAGCCTTTCACAAATCAGTCAAAGGAAAAACCCCCTATGAGGCATGGTTTGGCCAAAAAACCAAATGTGTCAAATTTCAGGATTTTTGGGTCTAGAGCATGGGCTCGAATTCCATCAGAAAAAAGGAAGGCTTTGGAGCCACAGAGTAGGGAATGTATCATGGTTGGATATGGTGAGGACACAAAGGGCTACAAGCTCTTTGACACATCCACACTTAAAACTTTCATTGAGAGAAGTGTGCAATTCGAAGAAGAACCAATTCCAGATTTTGAGCTTGCACCGGGGGAAAGCTCCTCTCCTCCACACCTTAATGAGATTAGTGATGATTCTACCTCTGATTTTTCTGATATTTTTGAAGATGACATGGCTGAAGATGACATTGCTGTACATGAGTCACCATCAAGGCCCAAGTGGGCTGAAAAAATCATAGAAGCTGCAGGTGAATTGGCAGGCAATCCCCAAGAGCCTAGGAAGACTAGATCCCAAACAATCAATGCTTCCTTTGCAAATGAGAGTGAGCTTGCTGATCACTGTTATATGATGATTGGATCTGATCCAACATCATATCAGGAAGCTCATCATGATCCAAGGTGGAGGGTAGCAATGCAAGAAGAATTCCAATCTCTCCAAGAGAACAAAACATGGGATTTGGTGCCTCTTCCTCCCAAGAGGAAACTAGTGCAATGTAAGTGGATTTTTCGAACCAAACCTGTTGCTGATGGTTCTGATCTGAAATATAAGGCTAGGTTAGTGCCTAAGGGCTACTCACAAATCCATGGTGTGGATTATACAGAGACCTTTGCACCGGTTGCAAAGATGGACTCAATTAGACTAGCTCTAGCCATGGCAGCTAGTAAAGGTTGGGAAGTTCACCACATGGATGTCAAAAGTGCATTCTTGCATGGTGAGCTACAGGAAGAGATATATATGCAGCAGCCTGAAGGATTCCAAGAGGATCCCACACTTGTATGCAGGTTGAAGAAGTCACTCTATGGACTCAAGCAAGCCCCCAGGGCTTGGTATGCCAAAATGGATACTTTTTTGCTCTCAATTGGTTTCTGTCGATGCAAGTCTGATCCAAATGTTTATTTGCAGCATTGTGATGATAATTTGCAGGTCATTGTACTGTATGTTGATGATCTCTTAATTACAGGGAGCTGCACCAAACAAATTGGCTCAATTAAAGCTTCTTTGCACAGTGAATTTGCCATGAGCGACCTAGGATTGCTAAGGCAATTTTTGGGTTTGGAAATTGAGCAATCTGAGAGAGGTATTTTGCTGAGTCAATCTAAGTATGCTTCAGACCTGTTATTCAAGTTCAAAATGGCTGAATGTAAGGCAGCCAAGTGCCCATTCCTTTCAGGCATAAAACTAGGTGAATTTGAAGACTCTCCGGTGGTGGATTGCACTCTCTATAGGCAGCTAGTTGGAAGTTTGCTGTACCTTACACATACAAGACCTGATTTGTCTTATGCTGTAAGTGCTGTAGCAAGGTATATGCAGCAGCCACATGAGATCCATTGGAAGGCAGCCAAAAGAATCCTTCATTATGTCCAAGGAACTAAGAGCTTCGGGGTACACTATGCAGCTGGTTCATCACTTCAACTAGCTGGATTTTCTGATTCCGATTGGGCGGGAGATCCCATCGATAGAAAGTCCACTTCAGGTTTTGTGTTTATGTTTGCTGAAGGTCCTATTTTCTGGTCAAGTAAGAAACAGCATACAATTTCTCTTTCATCAGCAGAGGCCGAGTACAGGGCAGCAGTGAACGCAGCCACACAGTGTGTTTGGTTGCAAGGCATTCTTCGGGAGTTTGGTGTTGCTATTGATTCTCCAACCAATATTTGGGTGGATAATCAAAGTGCCATCAAGATATCTACTGATCCAGTACAGAGGCAAATAACAAAGCACATTGAGATCCACATGCATTACATTCGGGGCTTGGTGCATGACAGGGTGATTTCACTGCAGTATTGCCCATCCACCGAGCAAACTGCAGATATTTTCACCAAGTGCTTTACAGAGAAGACCTTCACTTACTTGAAAGCTTTGCTTGGAGTGAGTGATGGATGGTGATTGCTGCAATTTAATTGCAGGTTCAGCCCCATGTCCATTTTTGAGGGAAGTTTTTTATCCCATGAGGTTTTACTTCTTTTCCTCGGTTCATATGGACAAATAAAATTTTTGTTGTATTGAGGTGACTTGAGCCTTTGTTGCCAAGGCCTCCCACTTATCTTTCATGAGATGTACCAAGTTATGGTTAAGGGGGGGTGTTAGAACAGTAACCACACTTAGTACCTTAATCCATAAATTTTAATTGCCCATGTGCTTAATTAAACCATGTTTTGGATTAAGTGACTATAGTTGGTCAAAAACCCACTTTGAGAGTGTTCACACCCACTTCTGAGCAAACCAGTTCACCCAGCCTCCAGTTTTTTCCACAAGTGCACCCTCATTTATTGCTGGTGCGCCCTCTCTCCTTGTTTTGGGGAATTTAGTTGACCAAGGGCGCTAGGGTGGATTTTTGCCCACTTTTGGCTAGATTTGGAGCATTTAATGCTCCCTTGGGCCCCCAAACCTCCTCTATTTGCTCACCCACGCCTGCCTTGAGCTAATTAATGACTCAGCATGCTTCAGCCACCTCCACACCAGAATTCGTAGCTGTTTGGGGTGATTGGGATTGAGTTGGACCCACCTAGGGGGGATTGAGGCCAATTTGGCATTGATGACTTGTACACTCAGCTTGAGCCACCTAATGCTCTCGATTTTCTCATGGATGTAATAAAAACCTGTTACTAACATTTTCACATGTTAGACAGTCAGTTAATCAAATATTTGAGCATACATTGTGTGTAAATTTATCTCTTTTTTCAAATTTTTCCACTGTAATTGCAAATTAATTCGATTTTGTGAGGTTCTCCATAGATCCTCGATATTCTGTGATCAAAATACTCACATAAACCTAGGGATGAAATCACAAGGAAAATATTTAGTAAACGTAATATTTTCTATTCCCCCAAGACAAGTCGGCCCAGCGGGTAAACTGCCCAAAAACAGTGGGCAATTTGTCCCAAACAATGGGCGGAACTGCCCCAGTCAGGTCGGCGCAGTTAGGGAAACTTAGGTCGGCCCAGGAAAAATGTCACCCTTTGATGTGTATAAATAGAGAGTTCGACCTCTCATTTGGTCATTCACTCAAGCACGTTCTCTCTAGCCAAGAGAGTTTCGCTACTTCAGTTAAGAGACTGATTTTTTTGCATTCTCCACTACTTGAGAAGTTTCTCCCTTGTTCTCTTGGGTTTGCGTTACTACTATCTGGATGTACATCGTTCTCTATTAGAAGGTCTGATCTCGGGGGAGACAACTAGCTTTGTCTATGGTTGGGAGATGATTGTTCTTATCATCATGGTTTAAACGAGCTCGACACTCATTTTGTTTCTGTGCTTTGCCATTCTTTTAGTGATCCTGGTTATGCTGCTATAAAGATTAAGAAGGTCAAGACTCAACTCAGCTTAGGATTTGGAGAGCCTGATCAGCTTCCATTGTCATGTTCTACCCAACACGCAGTTTAGAGGAGAGTAGGGTTTCTAGAAAGCACCTCGAATAGATTGTGTTGCGTATTTCTATAGCGTGCTTATCATTCATGGGATTCATCTTCAAGTTTGACAACTACAAGTTTACCTTTTTTCTATTGTGCTTCAAATTGCCTCCTTTTTCTCTGCTCTCGGTCGTCCTCTACCTGCACGATAGATTCTTGCAACCCACACTTAGTATCTATGATTTACTACATAGTTGCATTTACTCGTTAGACTACGTTGCAAGCCTCCCGTGGGAAGATAACTACCTTTAGACATATGGAAACACTTCATCCAAACGTGTGACCAGATTTTACCTGCTTGTTATTGCTTTCAGTTCAAGGTTTTATTTTATTTAGCATATGTATCAATTTTCCAACTTGTTTGCTAGTTGCTTGCTTAGTATTTGGACTGCCTGAACAACTTCCAGTGCCATGTCTTGGCCACCATGAAGGTTGGAGGAGTATATGGTTTCTCGAGGGCGCCTCGGTCTCATTGCGTTGCGGATTTCTACAGGATGTTTGTCATTCGTGGGATTCATCTTCAAGTCATCCAAATAGGAGTTGATGTTCAAAGAATACCTTCCTTATTTAGAGGGATTGTTGGAAATAGTGCAATTTCAGAAGTTATTGTTATTGTATTTCATCTTGTTATTGTACCTCCTCTGGGACAAGATGTCAATGTATTTAATCATGTAAAACACTTGAAAGAATCAATGTAAACCTAGGGGTTGAAATCACAAAGAAAAGATTTAGTAAACGTAATTTTTTGTATTCCCCCAACACAAGGGCCCAGTGGGTAAACTGCCCCAAAACAGTGGGCAATTTGCCCCAAACAATGGGCAGAACTTCCCCAGTCAGGTCGGCGCAGTTAGGGAAAGTTAGGTCGGCCCGGTCAAAAAAAAAGTCACCCTTTGATGTGTATAAGTAGAGAGTTCGACCTCTCATTTGGTCATCCACTCAAGCAAGTTCGGTCTACCCAAGAGAGGTTCGCTACTTCAATTAAGAGACTGATTTTTTGGCGTTCTCCACTATTGGAGAAGTTTCTCCCTTGTTTTCTTAGGTTTCCGTTACTACTATCCGGATGTACATCGTTCTCTATTAGAAGGTCTAAGCTCGGGGGAGACAAATAGCTTTGTCTATGGTTGGGAGATGATTGTTCTTATCATCATGGTTTAAAGGAGCTCGACAGTCATTTTGTTTCCATGCTTTGCCATTCTTTTAGTGATCCTGGTTATGCTTCTATAAACATTAACAAGGTCAAGGCTCAACTCAGCTTAGGATTTGGAGAGACTGATCCACATTCATTGTCAGATTCTACCCAACAGAAAGTTTAGAGGTGAGTAGGGTTTCTGGAGAGCGCATCTCTTAGATTGCGTTGCGGATTTCTATAGGGTGTTTATCATTCATGGGATTCATCTTAAGGTCAGACAACTACGAGTTTTTTTTTTCTATTGTGCTTCGGATTCCCTCCTTTTTCTCTGCTATCAGTGGTTCTCTACCTGCACGATAAATTCCTACAACCCACACTTAGTATCTATGATTTACTACAAAGTTGCATTTACTCGCTAGAATACGTTGCAAGCCTCCTCTGGCAAGATAACTATCTCTAGGACATGTCGGAACACTTCATCCAACGTGTGGCCAGATCTTACCTGCTTGTTATTGCTTTCAGTTCAAGTTTTATTTTATTTTGCATATATATCAATCTTCCAACTTGTTTGCTAGTTGCTTGGTTAGGATTTGGACTGCTTGAACAACTTCCAGTGCCATGTCTCGACCAGCATGAAGGTTGTAGGTGTATATGGTTTCTCGAGGGCGCCTCGGTCTCATCGCGTTGCGGATTTCTACAGGACGTTTGTCATTCGTGGGATTCATTTTCATGTTCTCTGATGGACTGGATTAAGCAGATGCATGAAGATTGATTTGTTGACACTTCTCAACTAACTGTGATGGTGTTGTAAGACCTTCCTTATGATATAGAGAGGTTAGAGATAACTGTGATGTAAATATGATATCGAGATGTGTTTCAGTATGATAATGCTGATGATACCTCTTTCGCCAAGAGGGAGTGTTGGGGTAGTAGCTGCATGCGGCATCACCTCATAGTTCGACCAAAGAAAGAATAAGATTAGAATGCAGTGTTCGAAGAATACCTTCGTGTTGAGAGGGAGTGCTGGAAATAGCGCAACTTCAAGGTTATTGTTATTTTATTTCATCTTGTTATTGTACCTCCTATGGGACAAAATGTCAGTGTATTTGATCATGTCAAAACACTTGAAAGGATCAATGTAAACCTAGGGGTGAAATCACGAAGAAACGATTTAGTAAACGTAATTTTTTATATTCTCCGTAGACATGTCGGCCCAACGAGTAAACTGCACCAAAACAGTGGGCAATTTGCACCAAACAATGGGCAGAACTGCCCCAGTTAGGGAAGGTTAGGTTGGCCCAGTCAAGAAAAAAGTCACACTTTGATGTGTATAAATAGAGAGTTCGACCTCTCATTTCGTCATCCACTCAAGCAAGTTCGCTCTAGCCAAGAGAGGTTCGCTACTTCAGTTAAGAGACTGTTTTTTTGGCGTTCTCCACTATTGGAGAAGTTTCTCCCTTGTTTTCTTGGGTTTGCGCTACTACTATCCGGATGTACATCGTTCTCTATTAGAAGGTCTGAGCTCTGGGGAGACTAATAGCTTTGTCTATGGTTGGGAGATGATTGTTCTTATCATCATGGTTTAATCGAGCACGATAGTCATTTTGTTTATGTGCTTTGCCATTCTTTTAGTGATCCTGGTTATGCTGCTATAAACATTAACAAGGTCAAGGCCCAACTCAGCTTAGGATTTGGAGAGCCTGATCAACTTCCATTGTCAGGTTCTACCCAACGTGCAATTTAGAGGAGAGTAGGTTTTCTACAGAGCACCTCGATTAGATTGTGTTGCGGATTTCTACATCGTATTTATCATTCATGGGATTCATCTTTAGGTCAGACAACTACGAGTTTACCTTTTTTCCATTGTGCTTCAGATTCTCTCCTTTTTCTCTGCTCTCGGAGGTCCTCTACCTGCACAATAGATTCCTGCAACCCACACTTAGTATCTATGATTTACTACATAGTCGCATTTACTCCCTGGACTACTTTGCAAGCCTCTTGTGGGAAGATAACTACCTCTAGGACACATGGGAACACTTCATCCAAACGTGTGGCCAATTATTACCTTTTTGTTATTGCTTTTAGTTCAAGGTTTTATTTTATTTTCCAAATGTATCAATCTTCCAACTTGTTTCCTAGTTGCTTGCTTAGGATTTGGACTGCCTGAACAACTTCAAGTGCCATGTCTCGACCAGCATGAAGGTTGGACAAGTGTATGGTTTCTCGAGGGCGCCTCGGACTTATCGCGTTGCGAATTCTACAGGATGTTTGTCATTCGTGGGATTCATCTTCAACTCGTCCAAATAGGAGTTGATGTGTGTTGTAGATTTATACAGGGTGTTTGTTATTGATGGCATCATCTTCAGGGTTGCCAACTAGGAGTGGTGAATAAACTCCATTCATAATTGTTATTCTATTCCTTTGTGGAGTGTGTCGGATTATGGGATGGTTCCTTTGTGGAACGTGCTTAGTCCCTGTGTTGGAAAGGACCCTCTTATGATAACAAGATGTGTTCCGACATGATGATACCTCTCTAGCTGAGAGGGAGTGTTGATGATATAGGCACCATATGGGCTGGGTTGAGCTGAGCACATTGTATTGATGAGTGATAGACTCTCTGATGGACTGTGCGGAGTTCTTGAGCTGATGCACGTATGACTCACATATGGATAGGGCAGAGTCGTGGAGCTAGTGCATTCTCTATGACGGACTAGATTGAAAAGATACATGAAGATTGATTTGTTGACACTTCTTGACTAACTGTGATTGTGTTGTAAGACCTTCCTTATGATATAGAGAGGTTAGAGATAACTGTGATGTACATATGATATCGCGTTGTGTTTCAATATGCTAATGTTGATGATACCTCCATGGCCAAGAGGGAGTGTTGGGGTAGCAGCTGCATGGGGCATCACCTCATAGGTCGACCAAAGAAAGAATAAGATTAGAATATAGCATTCGAAGGATACCTTCCTTGTTGAGAGGGAGTGTCGGAAATAGTGCATCTTAACAAGTTATTCTTATTTTATTTCATCTTGTTATTGAACCTCCAATGGGACAAGATGTCAATGTATTTGATCATGTAAAACATTTGAAACAATCAATGTAAACCTAGGGGAGAAATCACAAAGAAAAGATTTAGTAAACGTAATATTTTCTATTCCCCAAAGACAAGTTGGCCCAGCGGGTAAACTGCACCAAAACAGTGGGCAATTTGCCCCAAACAATGGGGAGAACTGCCCCAGTCAGGTCGGCGCAGTTAGGGAAAGTTAGGTCGGCCCATTCAGGAAAAAAGTTACCCTTTGATGTGTATAAATAGAGAGTTCAACCTCTCATTTGGTCATTCACTCAACCAAGTTCGCTCTAGCCAAGAGAGGTTCGCTACTCCAATTAAGAGACTAATTTTATGGGGTTCTCCACTATTGGCGAAGTTTCTCCCTTGTTTTCTTGGGTTTGCGCTACTACTATCCGGATGTACATCGTTCTCTATTTGAAGGTCTGAGCTCCGGGGAGACAAATAGCTTTGTCTATGGTTGGGAGATAATTGTTCTCATCATCATGGTTTAAACGAGCTCGACACTCATCTTGTTGCTCTGCTTCGCCATTCTTTTAGTGATCCTGGTTATGCTGCTATAAAAATTAACAAGGTCAAGGCTCAACTCAGCTTGAGATTTGGAGAGCCTGATAAACTTCCATTGTCAAGTTCTACCCAACATGCAGTTTAGAGGAGAGTAGGGTTTCTACAGAGTGCCTCGATTAGATTCTGTTGCGGATTTCTACAGGGTATTTATCATTCATGGGATTCATCTTCAGGTCAGACAACTACGAGTTTACCTTTTTTCTATTATGCTTCGGATTCTCTCCTTTTTCTCTGCTCTCGGTGGTCCTCTACCTACACGATAGATTCCTGCAACCCACACTTAGTATCTATGATTTACTACATAGTTGCATTTCCTCGCTGGACTGCGTTGCAAGTCACCTGTGGGAAGATAACTACCTCGAGGACATGTCAGAACACTTCATCCAAACGTGTGGCCAGATATTACCTGCTTGTTATTGCTTTTAGTTCACGGTTTTATTTTATTTTGCTTATATATCCATCTTCCAACTTGCATGCTAGTTGCTTGCTTAGGATTTGGACTGCCTGAACAACTTCCAGTGCCATGTCTCGGCCAGCATGAAGGTTGGAGGAGTATATGGTTTCTCGAGGGCGCCTCGGTCTCATCGCGTTGCGGATTTCTACAGGATGTTTGTCATTCGTGGGAATCATCTTCAGGTCATCCAAATAGGAGGTGATGTGTGTTGTAGATTTATACAGGGTGTTTGTTATTGATGGGATCATCATCAGGGTGGCCAACTAGGAGTGGTGAATAAACTCCATTGATAATTGTTATTCTATTCCTTTATGGAGTGTGTCCAATTGTGGGATGGTTCCTTTGTGGAACGTGCTTATTCCCTGTGTTGGAATGGACTCTCTTATGATAACAAGATGTGTTCCGACGTGATGATACCTCTCTAGCTAAGAGGGAGTCTTGATGATGTAGGCACCCGATGGACTGGGTTTAGCAAAGCACATTGTATTGATGCATGATAGACTCTCCTATGGACTGTGCAGATTTCTTGAGCTGAAAAGCGTGTGCCTCATCTATGGATAGCGTAGAGTGGTGGAGCTAGTGCATGTTCCCCAATGGACTGGATTGACAAGATGCATGAAGATTGATTTCTTGACACTTCTCGACTAACTATGATTGTGTCGTAAGACCTTCCTTATGATATAGAGAGGTTAAAGATAAATGTGATGTACAAATGATATCGAGATGTGCTTCAGTATGATAATGCTGATCATACCTCCATGGCCAAGAGGGAGTGTTGGAGTAGTAGCTGCATGGGGCATCACCTCATAGGTCGACCAAAGAAAGAATAAGATTAGAATACAGTGTTCGAAGGATACCTTCCTTGTTCAGAGTGAGTGTTGGAAATAGTGCAACTTCAGAAGATATTGCTATTATATTTCATCGTGTTATTGTACCTCCTATGGGACAAGATGTCAATGTATTTGATCATGTAAAACACTTGTAAGAATCAATGTAAACCTAGGGGTGAAATCACAAAAAAAAGATTGGGGATTTACTCGCTGGACTGCGTTGCAAGCCTCCTGTGGTAAGATAACTACCTCCAGACATGTGGGAGCCCTTCATCCAAACGTGTGGCCAGATATTACCTGCTTGTTATTGCTTTCAGTTCAAGGTTTTATTTTATTTTGCATATGTATCAATTTTCCAACTTGTTTGCTATTTGCTTGCTTAGTATTTGGACTGCCTGAACAACTTCCAGTGCCATGTCTCGGCCAGCATGAAGGATGGAGGAGTATATGGTTTCTCGAGGGCGCCTCCATCTCATCGCGTTGCGGATTACTACAGGATGTTTGTCATTCGTGGGATTCATCTTCATCTCATCCAAATAGGAGTTGCTGTGTGTTTTAAATTTATACAGGGTGTTTGTTATTCATGGGATCATCTTCAGGGAGGCCAACTAGGAGTGGTGTATAAAATCCATTCATAATTGTTATTCTATTCCTTTATGGAGTGTATCCCATTGTGGGATGGTTCCTTTGTGGAACGTGCTTATTCCCTGTGTTGGAATGGACCCGCTTATGATAACACGATGTGTTCCGACGTGATGATACCTCTCTAGCTAAGAGGGAGTGTTGATGATGTAGGCACTCGATGCACTGGGTTGAGCTGAGCAAATTGTATTGATGCATGATAGACTCTACGATGGACTGTGCAGAGTTTTTCAGCTGATGCACGAGTGACTCACCCATGGATAGGGCAGAGTCGAGGAGCTAGTGCATGTTCCCCGATGGACTGGATTGAGCGGATGCATGAAGACTGATTTGTTGACACTTCTCGACGAACTCTAATTGTGTTGGAAGACCTTCCTTATGATATAGAGAGGTGAGAGATAACTGTGATGTACATATGATATCGAGATGTGTTTCAGTATGATAATGCTGACGTTACCTCCATGGCCAAGAGGCAGTGATGGAGTAGCAGCTGCATGGGGCATCACCTCATAAGTCGACGAAATAAAGAATAAGATTAGAATACATTGTTCAAAGAATACCTTCCTTGTTGAGAGGGAGTGTTGGAAACAGTACAACTTCAGAAATTATTCTTATTGTATTTCCTCTTTTTAATGTACCTCCTATGGGACAAGATGTCAATGTATTTGATCATGTAAAACACTCAATGTAAACTTAGGGGTTAAATCACAAAGAAAAGATTTATTCAATGTAATTTTTTGTATTCCCCCAAGACAAGTCGACCCAATGGGTAAACTACCCCAAAGCAGTGGGCAATTTGCCCCAAACAATGGGCAAAACAGCCCCAGTTAGGTCGGCGCAATTACGGAAAGTTATGTTGGCCCAATCAGGAAAAAAGGCACCCTTTGATGTGTATAAATAGAGACTTTGACATCTCATTCCATCATTCACTCAAGCAACTTCGCTCTAGCCAAGAGAGGTTCGCTACTTCAATTAAGGGACTGATTTTTTGGGCTTCTGCACTATTGGAGAAGTTTCTCCATTATTTTCTAGGGTTTGCGCTACTACTATCTGGATGTACATCATTCTCTATTGGAAGATCTGAGCTCGAGGGATACAAATAGCTTTGTCTATGGTTGGGAGATGATTGTTCTTATCATCATGGTTCAAACAAGCTCGACAGTCATTTTGTTTTTGTGCTTTGCCATTCTTTTAGTGATCCTGGTTATGCTGCTATAAACATTAATAAAGTCAAGGCTCAACTCAGGTTTGGATTTGCAGAGCCTGATCAACTTCCATTGTCAGGTTCTGCCCAACATGCAGTTTAGAGGAGAGTAGGGTTTCTAGAGAGCGCCTCGATTGGATTGCATTGCAGGTTTCTACAGGGTGTTTGATCACTCATGGGATTCATCTTCAGATAAGACAATTACGAGTTTACCTTTTTTCTATTGTGCTTTGGATTCCCTACTTTTTCTCTGCTCTCGGTGGTCCTATACCTGCATGATAGATTCCTGCAACCCACACTTAGTATCTATGATTTACTACATAGTTGCATTTAATCGCTGGACTGCGTTGCAAGCCTCCTTTGGGAAGATTACTACCTCTAGGACATGTGGGAACACTTCATCCAAATGTGTGGCCAGATATTACCTGCTTGTTATTGCTTTCAGTTCAAGGTTTTATTTTATTTTGCATATATATCAATCTTCCAACTTGTTTGCTATTTGCTTGCTTAGGATTTGGATTGCATGAACAACTTCCAGTGCCATGTCTTGGCCAACATGAAGGTTGGAGGAGTATATGGTTTCTCGAGGGCGCCTCGGTCTCATTGCGTTGCAGATTTCTACAAGATGTTTGTCATTCGTGGGATTCATCTTCAAGTCATCCAAATAGGAGTTGATGTTCGAAGAATACCTTCCTTGTTGAGAGGTAGTGTTGGAAATAGTGCAATTTCATAAGTTATTGTTATTGTATTTCATCTTGTTATTGTACCTCCTCTGGGACAAGATGTCAATGTATTTAATCATGTAAAACACTTGAAAGAATCAATGTAAACCTAGGGGTGAAATCACAAAGAAAAGATTTAGTAAACGTAATTTTTTGTATTCCCCCAACACAAGGGCCCAATGGGTAAACTGCACCAAAACAGTGGGAAATTTGCCCCAAACAATGGGCAGAACTTCCATAGTCAGGTCGGCGCAGTTAGGGAAAGTTAGGTCAGCCCGGTCAGGAAAAAAGTCACCCTTTGATGTGTATAAGTAGAGAGTTTGACCTCTCATTTGGTCATCCACTCAGGCAAGTTCAGTCTACCCAAGAGAGGTTCGCTACTTCAGTTAAGAGACTAATTTTTTGGCGTTCACCAATATTGGAGAAGTTTCTCCCTTGTTTTCTTGGGTTTGTGTTACAACTATCTGGATGTACATCATTCTCTATTAGAAGGTCTGAGCTCGGGGGAGACAAATAGCTTTGTCTATGGTTGGGAGATGATTGTTCTTATCATCATGGTTTAAAGGAGCTCAACAGTCATTTTGTTTCCATGCTTTGCCATTCTTTTAGTGATCCTGGTTATGCTGCTATAAACATTAACAAGGTCAAGGCTCAACTCAGCTTAGGATTTGGAGAGCCTGATCAACTTTCATTGTCAGATTCTGCCCAACAAAAAGTTTAGAGGTGAGTAGGGTTTCTGGAGAGAGCATCTCTTAGATTGCGTTGCGGATTTCTATAGGGTGTTTATAATTCATGGGATTCATCTTAAGGTCAGACAACTACGAGTTTTTTTTTCTATTGTGCTTCGGATTCCCTCCTTTTTCTTTGCTATCGGTGATTCTCTACCTGCACGATAAATTCCTGCAACCCACACTTATTATCTATGATTTACTACAAAGTTGCATTTACTCGCTAGACTGCGTTGCAAGTCTCCTCTGGGAAGATAACTACCACTAGGACATGTGGGAACACTTCATCCAAATGTGTGTCCAGATCTTACCTGCTTGTTATTGCTTTCAGTTCAAGTTTTATTTTATTTTGCATCTATATCAAGCTTCCAACTTGTTTGCTAGTTGCTTGGTTAGGATTTGGACTGCTTGAACAACTTCCAGTGCCATGTCTCGACCAGCATGAAGGTTGTAAATGTATATGGTTTCTCGACAGCGCCTCGGTCTCATCGCGTTGCGGATTTCTACAGGATGTTTGTCATTCGTGGGATTCATCTTCATGTTCTCCGATGGACTGGATTAAGCAGATGCATGAAGATTGATTTGTTGACACTTCTCAACTAACTGTGATTGTGTTATGATATAGAGAGGTTAGAGATAACTGTGATGTACATATGATATCGAGATGTGTTTCAGTATGATAATGCTGATGATACCTCCTTTGCCAAGAGGGAGTGTTGGGGTGGTTGCTGCATGGGGCATCAACTCATAGGTCGACCAAAGAAAGAATAAGATTAGAATACAGTGTTCGAAGAATACCTTCCTTGTTGAAAGGGAGTGTTTGAAATAGCGCAACTTCAAAGTTATTGTTATTTTATTTCATCTTGTTATTGTACCTCCTATGGGACAAGATGTCAGTGTATTTGATCATGTCAAAACACTTGAAACGATCAATGTAAACCTAGGGGTGAAATCACGAAGAAACGATTTAGTAAACGTAATTTTTTATATTCTCCGTAGACATGTCGGCCCAACGGGTAAACTGCACCAAAACAGTGGGAAATTTGCGCCAAACAATGGGCAAAACTGCCCCAGTTAGGGAAAGTTAGGTTGGCCCAGTCAGGAAAAAAGTCACACTTTGATGTGTATAAATAGAGAGTTCGACCTCTCATTTGGTCATCCACTCAAGCAAGTTCACTCTAGCCAAGAGAGGTTCGCTACTTCAGTTAAGAGACTAATTTTTTGGTGTTGTCCACTATTGGAGAAGTTTCTCCCTTGTTTTCTTGGGTTTGCACTACTACTATCCGGATGTACATCGTTCTCTATTAGAAGGTCTGAGCTCTGGGGAGACAAATAGCTTTGTCTATGGTTGGGAGATGATTGTTCTTATCATCATGGTTTAAACGAGCTCGATAGTCATTTTATTCCTGTGCTTTGGCATTCTTTTAGTGATCCTGGTTATGCTGCTATAAACATTATCAAGGTTAAGGCTCAACTCAGCTTAGGATTTGGAGAGCCTGATCAACTTCCATTGTCAAGTTCTACCCAACATGCAGTTTAGATGAGAGTAGGTTTTCTACAGAGCGCCTCGATTAGATTGTGTTGCGGATTTCTACATGGTTATTTATCATTCATGGGATTCATCTTTAGGTCAGACAACTATGAGTTTACCTTTTTTCCATTGTGCTTCAGATTCTCTCCTTTTTCTCTGCTCTCGGTGGTCCTCTACCTGCACGATAGATTCCTGCAACCCACACTTAGTATCTATGATTTACTACATAGTTGCATTTACTCCCTGGACTACTTTGCAAGCCTCCTGTGGGAAGATAACTACCTCTAGGACATGTGGGAACACCTCATCCAAACGTGTGGCCAATTATTACCTGCTTCTTATTGCTTTTAGTTCAAGGTTTTATTTTATTTTCCAAATGTATCAATCTTCGAACTTGTTTCCTAGTTGCTTGGTTAGGATTTGGACTGCCTGAACAACTTCTAGTGCCATGTCTCGACTAGCATGAAGGTTGGAGGAGTGTATGGTTTCTCTATGGCACCTCGGTCTTATCACATTGCGGATTCTATAGGATGTTTGTCATTCGTGGGATTCATCTTCAGCTCATCCAAGTAGGAGTTGATGTGTGTTGTAGATTTATACAAGGTGTTTGTTATTCATGGCATCATCTTCAAGGTCGCCAACTAGGAGTGGTGAATAAACTCCATTCATAATTGTTATTCTATTCCTTTGTGGAGTGTGTCGGATTGTGGGATGGTTCCTTTGTGGAACGTGCTTAGTCCCTGTGTTGGAAAGGACCCTCTTATGATAACAAGATGTGTTCCGACGTGATGATACCTCTGTTGCTGAGAGGGAGTGTTGATGATATAGGCACCATATGGGCTGGGTTGAGCTGAGCACATTGTATTGATGCAAGATAGACTCTCTGATGGACTGTGCGGACTTCTTGAGCTGATGCACGTCTGACTCACCTATGAATAGGGCAGAGTCGTGGAGCTAATGCATGTTCTACGACGGACTAGATTGAAAAGATGCATGAACATTGATTTGTTGACACTTCTCGACTAACTGTGATTGTGTTGGAAGACCTTCCTTATGATATAGAGAGGTTAGAGATAACTGTGATGTACATATGATATCGAGTTGTGTTTCAATATGATAATGTCGATGATACCTCCATGGCCAAGACAGAGTGTTGGGGTAGCAGCTGCATGGGGCATCACCTCATAGGTCGACCAAAGAAAGAATAAGATTAGAATACAGCGTTCGAAGGATACCTTCATTGTTGAGAGGGAGTGTCAGAAATAGTGCATCTTCAGAAGTTATTCTTATTTTATTTCATCTTGTTATTATACCTCCAATGGGACAAGATGTCAATGTATTTGATCATGTAAAACATTTGAAACAATCAATGTAAACCTAGGGGTGAAATCACAAAGAAAAGATTTAGTAAATGTAATATTTTGTATTCCCCAAAGACAAGTCGGCCCAGCGGGTAAACTGCGCCAAAACAGTGGGCAATTTGCCCCAAACAATGGGGAGAACTGCCCCAGTCAGGTCGGCGCAGTTAGGGAAAGTTAGGTCAGCCCAGTCAGGAAAAAAGTTACCCTTTGATGTGTATAAATAGAGAGTTCGACCTCTCATTTGGTCATTCACTCAACCAAGTTCGCTCTAGCCAAGAGAGGTTCGCTACTTCAATTAATAGACTAATTTTATGGGGTTCTCCACTATTGGAGAAGTTTCTCCCTTGTTTTTTTGGGTTTGCGCTACTACTATCCGGATGTACATCGTTCTCTATTTGAAGGTCTGAACTCCGGGGAGACAAATAGCTTTGTCTATGGTTGGGAGATAATTGTTCTCATCATCATGGTTTAAACGAGCTCGACACTAATTTTGTTGCTCTGCTTCGCCATTCTTTTAGTGATCCTGGTTATGCTGCTATAAAAATTAACAAGGTCAAGGCTCAACTCAGCTTGAGATTTGGAGAGCCTGATAAACTTCCATTGTCAAGTTCTACCCAAAATGCAGTTTAGAGGAGAGTAGGGTTTCTACAGAGCGCCTCGATTAGATTGTGTTGTGGATTTCTACAGGGTATTTATCATTCATGGGATTCATCTTCAGGTCAGACAACTACGAGTTTACCTTTTTTCTATTGTGCTTCGGATTCTCTCATTTTTCTCTGCTCTCGGTGGTCCTCTACCTACACGATAGATTCCTGCAACCCACACTTAGTATCTATGATTTACTACACAGTTGCATTTCCTCGCTGGACTGCGTTGCAAGTCTCCTGTGGGAAGATAACTACCTCGAGGACATGTCAAAACACTTCATCCAAACATGTGGCCAGATATTACCTGCTTGTTATTGCTTTCAGTTCACGGTTTTATTTTATCTTGCATATATATGCATCTTCCAACTTGCATGCTAGTTGCTTGCTTAGGATTTGGACTGCCTGAACAAATTCCAGTGCCATGTCTCGGCCAGCATGAAGGTTGGAGGAGTATATAGTTTCTCGAGGGTGCCTCGGTCTCATCACGTTGCGGATTTCTACAGGATGTTTGTCATTCGTGGGAATCATCTTCAGGTCATCCAAATAGGAGGTGATGTGTGTTGTAGATTTATACAGGGTTTTTGTTATTGATGGGATCATCATCAGGGTGGCCAACTAGGAGTGGTGAATAAACTCCATTCATAATTGTTATTCTATCCCTTTATGGAGTGTGTCCAATTGTGGGATGGTTCCTTTGTGGAACGTGCTTATTCCCTGTGCTGGAATGGACTCTCTTATGATAACAAGATGTGTTCCGACGTGATGATACCTCTCTATCTAAGAGGGAGTCTTGATGAGGTAGGCACCCGATGGACTGGGTTTAGCAGAGCACATTGTATTGATGCATGATAGACTCTCCTATGGACTGTGCAGATTTCTTGAGCTGATAAGCGTGTGCCTCAACTATGGCTAGCGAAGAGGGGTGGAGCTAGTGCATGTTCCCCAATGGACTGGATTGACAAGATGCATGAAGATTGATTTCTTGACACTTCTCGACTAACTATGATTGTGTCGTAAGACCTTCCTTATGATATAGAGAGGTTAAGGATAAATGTGATGTACAAATGATATCGAGATGTGTTTCAGTATGATAATGCTGATCATACCTCCATGGCCAAGAGGGAGTGGTGGAGTAGTAGCTGCATGGGGCATCACCTCATAGGTCGACCAAAGAAAGAATAAGATTAGAATACAGTGTTCGAAGGATACCTTCCTTGTTCAAAGGGAGTGTTGGAAATAGTGCAACTTCAGAAGATATTGCTATTATATTTCATCGTGTTATTCTACCTCCTATGGGACAAGATGTCAATGTATTTGATCATGTAAAACACTTGTAAGAATCAATGTAAACCTAGGGGTGAAATCACAAAAAAAAGATTGGGGATTTACTAGCTGGACTGCATTGCAAGCCTCCTGTGGGAGGATAACCACCTCTAGACATGTGGGAGCCCTTCATCCAAACGTGTGGCCAGATATTACCTGCTTGTTGTTGCTTTCAGTTCAAGGTTTTATTTTATTTTGCATATGTATCAAATTTCCAACTTGTTTGCTATTTGCTTGCTTAGTATTTGGACTCCCTGAACAACTTCCAGTGCCGTGTCTCGGCCAGCATGAAGGATGGAGGAGTATATGGTTTCTCGAGGGCGCCTCGATCTCATCGCGTTGCGGATTACTACAGCATGTTTGTCATTCATGGGATTCATCTTCAGATCATCCAAATAGGAGTTGCTGTGTGTTTTAAATTTATACAGGGTGTTTGTTATTCATGGGATCATCTTCAGGGTGGCCAACTAAGAGTGGTGTATAAACTCCATTCATAATTGTTATTCTATTCCTTTATGGAGTGTATCCCATTGTGGGATGGTTCCTTTATGGAACGTGCTTATTCCCTGTGTTGGAATGGACCCGCTTATGATAAAAAGATGTGTTCCGACGTGATGATACCTCTCTAGCTAAGAGGGAGTGTTGATGATGTAGGCACTCGATGGACTAGGTTGAGCTGAGCAAATTGTATTGATGCATGATAGACTCTACGATGGACTGTGCAGAGTTTTTCAGCTGATGCACAAGTGACTCACCCATGGATAGGGCAGAGTCGAGGAGCTAGTTCATGTTCCCCGATGGACTGGATTGAGCAGATGCACGAAGATTGATTTCTTGACAATTCTCGACTAACTCTGATTGTGTTGGAAGACCTTCCTTATGATATAGAGAGGCGATAGATAACTGTGATTTACATATGATATCGAGATGTGTTTCAGTATGATAATGCTGACGATACCTCCATGGCCAAGGGGCAGTGTTGGAGTAGTAGCTGCATGGGGCATCACCTCATAGGTCGACCAAAGAACGAACAAGATTAGAATATAGTGTTCGAAGAATACCTTCCTGGTTGAGAGGGAGTGTTGGAAACAGTACAACTTCAGAAGTTATTCTTATTGTATTTCATCTTGTTAATGTACCTCCTATGGGACAAGATGTCAATGTATTTGATCATGTAAAACACTCAATGTAAATCTAGGGGTGAAATCACAAAGAAAAGATTTATTAAATGTAATTTTTTGTATTCCCCCGAGACAAGTCGGCCCAATGGGTAAACTGCACCAAAGCAGTGGGCAATTTGCGCCAAACAATGGGTAGAACTTCCCCAATCAGGTTGGCGCAATTAGGGAAAGTTATGTCGGCCCAGTCAGGAAAAAAGTCACCCTTTGATGTGTATAAATAGAGAGTTTGACATCTCATTCCGTCATTCACTCAAGCAAGTTATCTCTAGCAAAGAGAGGTTCTCTACATCAGTTAAGGGACTGATTTTTTGGGTTTCTCCACTATTGGAGAAGTTTCTCCCTTGTTTTCAAAGGTTTGCGCTACTACTATATGGATGTGCATCGTTCTCTAATTGAAGATCTAAGCTCGGGGGAGACAAATAGCTTTGTCTATGGTTGGGAGATGATTTTTCTTATCATCATGGTTCAAACGAGCTCGACAGTCATTTTGTTTTTGTGCTTTGCCATTCTTTTAGTGATCCTGGTTATGCTGTTATAAACATTAACAAAGTCAAGGCTCAACTCAGGTTTGGATTTGCAGAGCCTGATCAACTTCCATTGTCAGGTTCTGCCCAACATGCAGTTTAGCGGAGGGTAGGGTTTCTAGAGAGCGCCCCGATTAGATTGCGTTGCAGATTTCTACAGGATGTTTTATCCCTCATGGGATTCATCTTCAGGTCAGACAACTACGAGTTTACCTTTTTTCTATTTTCCTTCGGATTCCCTACTTTTTCTCTGCTCTCGGTGGTCCTCCACCTGCATGATAGATTCCTGCAACCCACACTTAGTATCTATGATTTACTACATAGTTGCATTTAATCGTTGGACTCCGTTGCAAGCCTCCTTTGGGAAGATAACTACCTCTAGGACATGTGGGAACAATTCATCCAAACGTGTGGCCAGATATTACCTGCTTGTTATTGCTTTCAGTTCAAGGTTTTATTTTATTTTGCATATATATCAATCTTCCAACTTGTTTGCCAGTTGCTTGCTTAGGATTTGGATTGCCTGAACAACTTCCATTGCCATGCCTTGGCCAGCATGAACGTTGGAGGATCATATGGTTTCTCGAGGGCGCCTCGGTCTCATTGCGTTGCGGATTTTTACAGGATGTTTGTCATTCGTGGGATTCATCTTCAGGTCATCCAAATAGGAGTTGATGTTCGAAGAATACCTTCCTTGTTGAGAGGGAGTGTTGGAAATACTGCAACTTCAGAAGTTATTGTTATTGTATTTCATCTTGTTATTGTACCTCCTATGGGGCAAGATGTCAATGTATTTAATCATGTAAAACACTTGAAAGAATCAATGTAAACCTAGGGGTGAAATCACAAAGAAAAGATTTAGTAAACGTAATTTTTTGTATTCCCCCACCACAAGTCGGCCCAGTGGGTAAACTGCCGCAAAACAGTGGGCAATTTGCCCCAAACAATGGATAGAACTTCCCCAGTTAGGTCGGCGCAGTTAGGGAAAGTTGGGTCGGCCCGGTTAGGAAAAAAGTCACCCTTTGATGTGTATAAATAGAGAGTTCGACCTATCATTTCGTCATTCACTCAAGCAAGTTTGCTTTAGCCAAGAGAGGTTCGCTACTTCAGTTAATAGACTTATTTTTTGCGGTTCTCCACTATTGGAGAAGTTTCTCCCTTGTTTTCTGGGGTTTGTGCTACTACTATCCAGATGTACATCGTTCTCTATTGGAAGGTCTGATCTCGGGGGAGACAAATAGCTTTGTATATGGTTGGGAGATGATTGTTCTTATCATCATGGTTTAACCGAGCTCGACACTGATTTTATTTCTGTGCTTTGCCATTCTTTTAGTGATCCTGGTTATGCTGCTATAAACATTAACAAGGTCAAGGCTCAACTCAGTTTAGGATTTCAAGAGACTGATCAACTTCCATTGTCAGATTCTGCCCAACATGCAGTTTAGAGGAGAGTAGGGTTTCTAGAGAGCGCATCTCTTAGATTGCGTTGCGGATTTCTATAGGGTGTTTATCATTCATGGGATTCATCTTCAGGCCAGACAACTACAAGTTATTTTTTTTTCTATTGTGCTTCGGATTCCCTGCTTTTTCTCTACTATCGATGGTTCTCTACCTGCACGATAAATTCCTGCAACCCACACTTGGTATCTATGATTTACTACAAAGTTGCATTTACTCGCTAGACTGCGTTGCAAGCCTCCTGTGGGAAGATAATTACCTCTAGGACATGTGGGAACACTTCATCCAAACGTGTGGCCAGAACTTACCCGCTTGTTGTTGCCTTCAGTTCAAGTTTTATTTTATTTTGCATCTATATCAATCTTCCAACTTGTTTGCTAGTTGATTGCTTAGGATTAGGACTGCTTGAACAACTTCCAGTGCCAATTCTCGACCAGCATGAAGGTTGTAGGTGGATATTGATTCTCGAGGGCGCCTCGGTCTCATCGCGTTGTGGATTTCTACAGGATGGTTGTCATTCGTGGGATTCATCTTCATGATCTCTGATGCACTAGATTAAGCAAATGCATGAAGATTGATTTGTTGACACTTCTCAACTAGCTGTGATTGTGTTGTAACACCTTCCTTATCATATAGAGAGGTTAGAGATAACTCTGATGTACATATGATATTGAGATGTGTTTTAGTATGATAATGCTGATGATACCTCCATCGCCAAGAGGGAGTGTTGGGGTAGTAGTTGCATGGGGCATCACCTCATAAGTCGACCAAAGCGAGAATAAGAGTAGAATATAGTGTTCGAAGAATACCTTCCTTGTTGAGAGGGAGAGTTGGAAATGGTGCAACTTCAAGGTTATTGTTATTTTATTTCATCTTGTTATTGTACCTCCTATGGGACAAGATGTCAGTGTATTTGATCATGTCAAAACACTTGAAAGAATCAATGTAAACCTAGGGATGAAATCACAAAGAAAAGATTTAGTAAATGTAATTTTTTGTATTCTCCGTAGACAAGTCGGCCCAACGGGTAAACTGCAACAAAACAGTGGGCAATTTGCGCCAAACAATGGGAAGAACTAGCCCAGTTAGAGAAAGTTAGGTTGGCCCAGTCAGGAAAAAAGTCACACTTTGATGTGTATAAATAGAGAGTTCGACCTCTCATTTGGTCATTCACTCAAGCAAGTTCGCTCTAGCCAAGAGAGGTTCGCTACTTGAGTTAAGACACTGATCTATTGGCGTTCGCCACTATTGGAGAAGTTTCTCCCTTGTTTTCTTGGGTTTGCGCTACTACTTTCCGGATGTACATTGTTCTCTATTAGAATGTCTGAGCTCGGGGGAGACAAATAGCTTTGTCTATGGTTGGGAGATGATTGTTCTTATCATCATGGTTTAAACGAGCTCGATAGTCATTTTTTTTCTGTGCTTTGTCATTCCTTTAGTGATCCTGGTTATGCTGCTATAAACATTAACAAGGTCAAGGCTCAACTCAGCTTTGGATTTGGAGAGCCTGATCAACTTCCATTGTCAGGTTCTACCCAACATGCAGTTTAGAGGAGAGCAGGGTTTCTACAGAGCGCCTCTATTAGATTGTGTTGCGGATTTCTACAGGGTATTTATCATTCATGGGATTCATCTTCAAGTCATACAACTACGAGTTTACCTTTTTTCTATTGTGCTTCGGATTCTCTCTTTTTCTCTGCTCTCGGTGGCCCTCTACCTGCGCGAGAGATTCCTACAACCCACACTTAGTATCTATGATTTACTACATAGTTCCATTTCCTCGCTGGACTGCGTTGAAATTCTCCTGTGGAAACACTTCGTCCAAACGTGTGGCCAGATATTACCTGCTTGTTATTTCTTTCAGTTCACGGTTTTAATTTATTTTGCATATATATCCATCTTCCAACTTGTATGCTAGTTGCTTGCATAGGATTTGGACTACCTGAACAACTTCCAGTGCCATGTCTCGGCCGGCATCAAGGTTGGAGGAGTATATGGCTTCGCGAGGGCGCCTCGGTCTCATCGCGTTGCGGATTTCAACAGGATGTTTGTCATTCATGGGATTCATCTTCAGGTCATCCAAATAAGAGGTGATGTATGTTGTAGATTTATACAGGGTGTTTGTTATTCATGGAATCATCTTCAGGCTGGAAAACTAGGAGTGGTGAATAAACTCCATTCATAATTGTTATTCTATTCCTTTATTGAGTGTGTCCAATTGTGGGATGGTTCCTTTGTGGAACGTGCTTATTACATGAGTTGGAATGGACTCTCTTATGATAACAAGATGTGTTCCGACGTGATGATACCTCTCTAGCTATGAGGGAGTGTTGATGATGTAAGCACCCGATGGACTGGGTTCAGCTGAGCACATAGTAGTGATGCATGATAGACTCTCCTATGGACTGTGCAGAGTTCTTGACCTGATGAACGTGTGACTCACCTATTGATAGCGCATAGTGGTGGAGCTAGTGCATGTTCCCCAATGGACTGGATTGAGCAGATGCATGAAGATTGATTTGTTGACACTTCTAGACTAACTGTGATTGTGTCGTAAGACCTTCCTTATGATATAATGAGGTTAAAGATAACTGTGATGTACATATGATATCGAGATATGTTTCAGTATGATAACGTTGATCATACCTCCATGGCCAAGAGGGAGTGTTGGAGTAGTAGCTGCATGGGGCATCACCTCATAGGTCGACCAAAGAAAGAATAAGATTAGAATACTGTGTTCGAAGGATACCTTCCTTGTTGAGAGGGAGTGTTGGAAATAGTGCAACTTCAGAATCTATTGTTATTGTATTTCATCGTGTTATTGTACCTCCTATGGGACAAGATGTCAATGTATTTGATCATGTAAAACACTTGAAAGAATCAATGTAAACCTAGGGGTGAAATCACATAAAAAAAGATTGGTTAAACCTAATTTTTTGTATTCCCCCGAGACAAGTTATCCCAGCGGGTAAACTGCCCCAAAACAGTGGGCAATTTGTCCCAAAAAATGGGCAGAACTGCCCCAGTCAAGTCGTCGCAGTTATGAAAAGTTAGGTTGGCACAGTCAGGAAAAAAGTCACCCTTTGATGTGTATAAATAGAGAGTTCGACCTCTCATTTGGTCACTAACTCAACCAAGTTCGCTCTAGCCAAGAGAGGTTCGCTACTTCAGTTAACAGACTGATTTTTTGGGGTTCTGCACTATTGGAGAAGTTTCACCCTTGTTTTCTTGGGTTTGCGCTACTACTATCCGGATGTACATCGTTCTCTCCTTGAAGTTCTGAGCTCCGGGGAGACAAATAGCTTTGTCTATGGTTGGGAGATAATTGTTCTCATCATCATGGTTTAAACAAGCTCGACACTCATTTTGTTTCTGTGCTTTACCATTCTTTTAGTAATCCCGGTTATGCTGCTATAAACATTAACAAGGTCAAGACTCAACTCAGCTTAGGATTTGGAGACCCTGATCAACTTCCATTTACAGGTTCTACCCAACATGCAGTTTGGAGGAGACTAGGGTTTCTAGAGAGCACCTCGATTAGATTGTGTTGCGGATTTCTATAGGGTGTTTATCATTCATGGGATTCATCTTCAGGTCAGACAACTACGAGTTTACCCTTTTTCTATTGTGCTTCGGATTCCCTCCTTTTTCTCTGCTCTCGGTGGTCCTCTACCTGCACAATAGATTCCTGCAACCCACACATAGTATCTACGATTTACTACATAGTTGCATTTACTCGCTGGACTGCGTTGCAAGCCTCCCGTGGGAAGATAACTACCTCTAGAACATGTGGGAACACTTCATCCAAACGTCTGGCCAGATAATACCTGGTTGTTATTGCTTTCAGTTCAAGGTTTTATTTTATTTTGCAAATGTATCAATCTTCCAACTTGTTTCCTAATTGCTTGCTTAGGATTTGGACTGCCTGAACAACTTCCAGTGCCATGTCTCGACCAGCATGAAGGTTGGAGGAGTGTATGGTTTCTGAAGGACGCCTCGGTCTCATCGCGTTGCGGATTCTACAGGATGTTTGTCATTCGTGGGATTCATCTTCAGGTCGTCCAAATAGGAGTTGATGTGTGTTGTAGATTTATACAAGGTGTTTGTTATTTATGGCATCATCTTCAGGGCCGCCAACTAGGAGTGGTTAATAAACACCATTCATAATTGTTATTCTATTCCTTTGTGGAGTGTGTCGCATTATGGGATGGTTCCTTTGTGGAATGTGCTTATTCCCTGTGTTGGAATGGACCCTCTTATGATAACAAGATGTGTTCTGACGTGATGATACCTCTCTAGCTGAGAGGGAGTGTTGATGATGTAGGCACCAGATGGGCTGGGTTGAGCTGAGCACATTGTATTGATGCATGATAGACTCTCTGATGGACTGTGCGGAATTCTTGAGCTGATGCACGTGTGACTCACCTATGGATAGGGCAGAGTCCTGGAGCTAGTGCATGTTCTGCGATGGACTAGATTGAAAAGATGCCTGAAGATTGATTTGTTGACACTTCTCGACTAACTATGACTGTGTTGTAAGACCTTCCTTATGATATAGAGAGGTTAGAGATAACTGTGATGTACATATGATATCGATTTGTGTTTCAATATGATAATTTTGATGATACCTCCATGGCCAAGAGGTTTTGTTGGGGTAGTAGCTGCATGGGGCATCACCTCATAGGTCGACCAAAGAAAGAATAAGATTAGAATACAGTGTTCGAACAATACCTTCCTTGTTGAGAGGGCGGGTTGGAAATACTGCATCTTCAGAAGTTATTCTTATTTTATTTCATCTTGTTATTGCACCCCCAATGGGACAAGATGTCAATGTATTTGATCATGTAAAACACTTAAAACAATCAATGTAAACCTAGGGGTGAAATCACAAAGAAAAGATTTAGTAAATGTAATATTTTCTATTCCCCCAAGACAAGTCAGCCCAGCGGGTTAACTGCCCAACAACAGTGGGCAATTTGTCCCAAACAATGGGCAAAACTGCCCCAGCCAGGTCGGCGCAGTTAGGGAAACTTAGTTCGGCCCAAGAAAAATGTCACCCTTTGATGTGTATAAATAGAGAGTTCGACCTCTCATTTGTTCATTCACTCAAGCACGTTCGCTCTAGCCAAGAGAGTTTCACTACTTCAGTTAAGAGACTGATTTTTTTGCATTCTCCACTACTTGAGAAGTTTCTCTCTTGTTCTCTTGGGTTTGCGTTACTACTATCTGGATGTACATCGTTCTCTATTAGAAGGTCTGAGCTCGGGGGAGACAAATAGATTTTTCTATGGTTGGGAGATGATTGTTCTTATCATCATGGTTTAAACGAGCTCGACACTCATTTTGTTTCTGTGCTTTGCCATTCTTTTAGTGATCCTGGTTATGCTTCTATAAATATTAACAAGGTCAAGACTCAACTCAGCTTACGATTTGGAGAGCCTGATCAACTTCCATTGTCATGTTCTGCCCAACACGCAGTTTAGAGGAGACTAGGGTTTCTAGAGAGCACCTCGAATAGATTGTTTTGCGGATTTCTATAGCGTGCTTATCATTCATGGGATTCATCTTCAGGTTTGAAAACTACAAGTTTACCTTTTTTCTATTGTGCTTCGAATTGCCTCCTTTTTCTCTGCTCTCGGTAGTCCTCTACCTGCACGATAGATTCCTGCAACCCACACTTAGTATCTATGATTTACTACATAGTTGCATTTACTCGCTGGACTGCGTTGCAAGCCTCCCGTGGGAAGATAAATACATTTAGACATATGGAAACACTTCATCCAAACGTGGGGCCAGATTTTACCTGCTTGTTATTGCTTTCAGTTCAAGGTTTTATTTTATTTAGCATATGTATCAATTTTCCAACTTGTTTGCTAGTTGCTTGCTTAGTATTTGGACTGCCTGAACAACTTCTACTGCCATGTCTTGGCCAGCATGGAGGTTGGAGGAATATATGGTTTCTCGAGGACGCCTTAGTCTCATCGCATTGCGGATTTCTATAGGATGTTTGTCATTCGTGGGATTCATCTTCAGTTCATCCAAATAGGAGTTGCTGTGTGTTTTAGATTTATACAGGGTGTTTGTTATTCATGGGATCATCTTCAGGGTGGCCAACTAGGAGTGGTGTATAAACTCCATTCATAATTGTTATTCTATTCCTTTATGGAGTGTGTCCCATTGTGGGATGGTTCCTTTGTGGAACGTGCTTATTCCCTGTGTTGGAATGAACCCGCGTATGATAACAAGATGTGTTCCGACGTGATGATACCACTGTAGCTAAGAGGGAGTGTTGATGATGTAGGCACTCGATGGACTAGGTTGTGCTGAGCACATTGTATTGATGCATGATAGACTCTACGATGGACTATGCGGAGTTTTTCAGCTGATGCACGAGTGACTCACCCATGGATAGGGCAGAGTCGAGCAGTTAGTGCATGTTGCCCGATGGACTGAATTGAGCGAATGCACGAAGATTGATTTGTTGACACTTCTCGACTAACTCTGATTGTGTTGGAAGACCTTCCTTATGATATAGAGAGGTGAGAGATAACTGTGATGTACATATGATATCAAGATGTGTTTCAGTATGATAATGCTGACGATACCTCCATGACCAAGAGGCGTTGATGGAGTAGTAGCTGCATGGGGCATCACCTCATAGGTCGACGAAATAAAGAATAAGATTAGAATACAGTGTTCAAAGAATACCTTCCTTGTTGAGAGTGAGTGTTGGAAACAGTACAACTTCAGAAGTTATACTTATTTTATTTCATCTTGTTAATGTACCTCCTATGGGAAAAGATGTCAATGTATTTGATCATGTAAAACACTCAATGTAAACTTAGGGGTTAAATCACAAAGAAAAGATTTATTAAATGCAATTTTTTGTATTCCCCGAAGACAAGTCGACCTAATGGGTAAACTGCCCCAAAGCAGTGGGAAATTTGCCCCAAACAATGGGCAAAACAACCCCAGTCAGGTTGGCGCAATTACGGAAAGTTATGTCGGCCCAATCAGGAAAAAAGGCACCCTCTGATGTGTATAAATAGAGACTTTGACATCTCATTCCGTCATTCACTCAAGCAACTTCGCTCTAGCCAAGAGAGGCTTGCTACTTCAGTTAAGGGACTGATTTTTTGGGCTTCTGCACTATTGGGAAAGTTTCTCCATTGTTTTCTAGGGTTTGCACTACTACTATCTGGATGTACATCGTTCTCTATTGGAAGATCTGAGCTCGGGGGAGACAAATAGCTTTGTCTATGGTTGGGAGATGATTGTTCTTATCATCATGGTTCAAACGAGCTCGACAATCATTTTGTTTCTGTGCTTTGCCATTCTTTTAGTGATCCTGGTTATGCTGCTATAAACATTAACAAAGTCAAGGCTCAACTCAGGTTTGGATTTGAAGAGCCTGATCAACTTCCATTGTCAGGTTCTGCCCAACATGCATTTTAGAGGAGAGTAGGGTTTCTAGAGAGCGCCTCGATTGGATTGCATTGCAGGTTTCTACAGGGTGTTTGATCACTCATGGGATTCATCTTCAGATAAGCCAACTACGAGTTTACCTTTTTTCTATTGTGCTTCGGATTCCCTACTTTTTCTCTGCTCTCGGTGGTCCTATACCTGCATGATAGATTCCTGCAACCCACACTTAGTATCTATGATTTACAACATAGTTGCATTTAATCGCTGGGTTGCGTTGCATGCCTCCTTTGGGAAGAATACTACCTCTAGGACATGTGGGAACACTTCATCCAAATGTGTGTCCAGATATTACCTGCTTGTTATTGCTTTCAGTTCAAGGTTTTATTTTATTTTGCATATATATCAATCTTCCAACTTGTTTGCTAGTTGCTTGCTTAGGATTTGGATTGCCTGAACAACTTCCAGTGCCATGTCTTGGCCAACATGAAGGTTGGAGGAGTATATGGTTTCTCGAGGGCGCCTCGGTCTCATTGCGTTGCGGATTTCTACAGGATGTTTTTCATTCGTGGGATTCATCTTCAAGTCATCCAAATAGGAGTTGATTTTCGAAGAATACCTTCCTTGTTGAGAGGTAGTGTTGGAAATAGTGCAATTTAAGAAGTTATTGTTATTGTATTTCATCTTGTTATTGTACCTCCTCTGGGCAAGATGTCAATGTATTTAATCATGTAAAACACTTGAAAGAATCAATGTAAACCTAGGGGTCAAATCACAAAGAAAAGATTTAGTAAACGTAATTTTTTGTATTCCCCCAACACAAGGGCCCAGTGGGTAAACTACCCCAAAACAGTGGGCGATTTGCCCCAAACAATGGGCAGAACTTCCGCAGTCAGGTCGGCGCAGTTAGGGAAAGTTAGGTCGGCCCTGTCAAAAAAAAATTCACCCTTTGTTGTGTATAAGTAGAGAGTTCGACCTCTCATTTGGTCATCCACTCAAGCAAGTTCGGTCTACCTAAGAGAGGTTCGCTACTTCAGTTAAGAGACTGATTTTTTGGCGTTCTCCACTATTGGAGAAGTTTCTCCCTTGTTTTCTTGGGTTTGTGTTACTACTATCCGGATGTACATCGTTCTCTATTAGAAGGTCTGAGCTCGGGGGAGACAAATAGCTTTGTCTATGGTTGGGAGATGATTGTTCTTATCATCATGGTTTAAAGGAGCTCGACAGTCATTTTGTTTCCATGCTTTGCCATTCTTTTAGTGATCCTGGTTATGCTGCTATAAACATTAACAAGGTCAAGGCTCAACTCAGCTTAGGATTTGGAGAGCCTGATCAACTTTCATTGTCAGATTCTGCCCAACAGAAAGTTTAGAGGTGAGTAGGGTTTCTGGAGAGCGCATCTCTTAGATTGCTTTGCGGATTTCTAAATGGTGTTTATCATTCATGGGATTCATCTTAAGGTCAGACAACTACGAGTTTTTTTTTCTATTGTGCTTCGGATTCCCTCCTTTTTCTCTGCTATCGGTGGTTCTCTACCTGCACGATAAATTCCTGCAACCCACACTTAGTATCTATGATTTACTACAAAGTTGCATTTACTCGCTAGACTAGCATGAAGGTTGTAGGTGTATAAGGTTTCTCGAGGGCGCCTCGGTCTCATCGCGTTGCGGATTTCTACAGGATGTTTGTCATTCGTGGGAGTCATCTTCATGTTCTCCGACAGACTGGATTAAGCAGATGCATGAAGATTGATTTGTTGACACTTCTCAACTAACTGTGATTGTGTTGTAAGACCTTCCTTATGATATAGAGAGGTTAGAGATAACTGTGATGTACATATGATATCGAGATGTGTTTCAGTATGTTAAATCTGATGATACCTCCATCGCCAAGAAGGAGTGTTGGGGTAGTAGCTGCATGGGGCATCACCTCATAGGTCGACCAAAGAAAGAATAAGATTGGAATACAGTGGTCGAAGAATACCTTCCTTATTGAGAGGGAGTGTTGGAAATAGTGCAACTTCAAGGTTATTGTTATTTTATTTCATCTTGTTATTGTACCTCCTATGGGACAAGATGTTAGTGTATTTGATCATGTCAAAACACTTGAAAGAATCAATGTAAACCTAGGGGTGAAATCACAAAGAAAATATTTAGTAAACATAAAATTTTGTTTTCTCCGTAGACAAGTCGCCCCTACGGATAAAATGCACCAAAACAGTGGGCAATTTGCGCCAAACAATGGGCAGAACTGTCCCAGTCAGCAAAAGTTAGGCTGGCCCAGTCAGGAAAAAAAGTCACACTTTGATGTGTATAAATAGAGAGTTCGACCTCTCATTTGGTCATTCACTCAAGCAAGTTCGCTCTAGCCAAGAGAGGTTCGCTACTTCAGTTAAGAGACTGATTTTTTGGCGTTCTCCACTATTGGAGAAGTTTCTCCCTTGTTTTCTTGGGTTTGCGCTACTACTATCCGGATGTACATCACTCTCTATTAGAAGGTCTGTGCTCGGGGGAGACAAATAGCTTTGTCTATGGTTGGGAGATGATTGTTCTTATCACCATGGTTTAAATGAGCTCGATAGTCATTTTGTTTCTGTGCTTTGCCATTCTTTTAGTGATCCTAGTTATGCTGCTATAAACATTAACATGGCCAAGCCTCAACTCAGCTTAGGATTTGGAGAGCCTGATCAACTTCCATTGTCAAGTTCTACCCAACATGTAGTTTAGAGGAGAGTAGGGTTCTACAGAGCGCCTCGATTAGATTATGTTTCGGATTTCTACAGGGTATTTATCATTCATGGGATTCATCTCTAGGTCAGACAACTACGAGTTTACCTTTTTTCTATTGTGCTTCGGATTCTCTCCTTTTTCTCTGCTCTCGGTGGTCCTCTACCTGCACGATAGATTCCTGCAACCCACACTTAGTATCTATGATTTACTACATAGTTGCATTTACTCCCTGGACTGCGTTGCAAGCCTCCTCTGGGAAGATAACTACCTCTAGGACATGTGGAAACACTTCATCCAAACATGTGACCAGATATTACCTGCTTGTTATTGCTTTCAGTTCAAGGTTTTATTTTATTTTGCAAATGAATCAATCTTCCAACTTCTTTCCTAATTGCTTGCTTAGGATTTGGACTGCCTGAACAACTTTCAATGCCATGTCTCGACCAGCTTGAAGGTTGGAGGAGTGTATGGTTTCTCGAGGGCGGCTTGGTCTCATCTCGTTGCGGATTCTACAGGATCGTATTCATTCGTGGGATTCATCTTCAGGTCGTCCAAATAGGAGTTGAAGTGTGTTGTAGATTTATACAGGGTGTTTGTTATTCATGGAATCATCTTCAGGGTCGCAAACTAGGAGTGGTGAATAAACGCCATTCATAATTGTTATTCTATTCCTTTGTGGAGTGTGTCGCATTGTGGGATGGTTCCTTTGCGGAACGTGCTTCTTCCCTCTGTTGGAATGGACCCTCTTATGATAACAAGTTGTGTTCCAACGTGATGAAACCTCTCTAGCAAAGAGGGAGTGTTGATGATGTAGGCACCAGATGTGCTGGGTTCATCTGAGCACATTGTATTGATTCATGATAGACTCCCTGATGGACTGTGCAGAGTTCTTGAGCTGATGCAACGAAAACGAACAACACCTTACAGAGGAGAAAATGAAGAAACTCACCTTGAATAGTGTTGACGATGGTTTCGAGACTTCCTTGACCTTGTTAATGTTTATAGCAGCATAACCAAGATCACTGAAAGAATGGAAAAGCACATAAACAAAATGACTGTGGAACTCGAAAGCAACATTAACACTATTTCAGGTGATTTTCTACATTTTCGCTCGTGTACGGTGTTATTCGTTGTCGTTGCCTCAAATAGACTGCAGCTATGGGAACAATGACTCAACATCTCTGACATTTTTCCTCCTTCCATCCTCTACTTTTCCTCGTATCACCTCATCTCACTTCTCGCCTTCCAAATATTTTCCCCATCATTGCCACCTTTCCCAAATAAAGTGCATGACGAAGTAATCCTCTGCGGTCTAGAATGACCAAGTTGATCAGATATCTTCTTTCAAACGATGATATGGTCCCTTTGTGGAACGTACTCCTTTCTCGAGTGTGTCCAATTGTGGGATTGTTCTTTTGTGGAACGTACTTATTTGTGGATGGTTCATTTGGGGAACGGTCTCCTTTCTGGAGTGTATCCTTGTGTTGGAATGGACATTCTTATGATAACAAGATGTGTTCCGACGTGATGATACCTCCCTAGCTAAGAGGGAGCGTTGATGATGTAGGAACCCGACGGACTGGGTTGAACTGAGCACATTGTATTGATGCATGATAGACTCTCTGATGGACTATGCAGAGTTCTTGAGCTGATGCACGAGTGATTCACTCATGCATAGGGCATAGTCGTGGAGCTAGTGCATGTTCTCCGATGGACTGGATTGAGCAGGATGCACGAAGATTGATTTGTTGACACTTCTCGACTAACTGTGATTGTGTTGGAAGACCTTCCTTATGATATAGAGAGGTTAGAGATAACTGTGATGTACATATGATATCGAGATGTGTTTCAGTATGATAATCCTGATGATACCTCCATGGCCAAGGGGGAGTGTTGGAGTAGTAGCTGCATGGGGCATCACCTCATAGGTCGACCAAAGGAAGAATAAGATTAGAATACAGTGTTCGAAGAATACCTTCCTTGTCGAGAGGAAGTATTGGAAATAGTGCAACTTCAGAAGCTATTCTTATTGCATTTCATCTTGTTATTGTACCTCCTATGGGACAAGATGTCAATGTATTTGATCATGTAAAACACTTGAAAGAATCAATGTAAACCTAGGGGTGAAATCACAAAGAAAATATTTATTAAATGAAATGTTTTGTATCCCCCCAAGACAAGTCGGTCTAATGGGTAAACTACCCCGAAACAGTGGCAATTTGCCCCAAAAGATGGGCAGAACTGCCCCAGTTAGGTCGATACAGTAAGGGAAAGTTAGGTCGGCCCAGTCAAGTAAAAAGTCGCCCTTTGATGTGTATAAATAGACAATTCGACATCTCATTTGGTCAAACACTCAAGCAAGTACGCTCTAGCCAAGAGAGGTTCGCTACTTCAGTTAAGAGACTAATTTTTTGGGGTTCTCCACTATTGGAGAAGTTTCTCCCTTGTTTTCTTGGGTTTGCACTGCTACTATCCGGATGTACATCGTTCTCTATTGGAAGGTATGAGCTCGGGGGAGACAAACAACTTTGTCTATGGTTGGGAGATGATTGTTCTTGTCATCACGGTTTAAACGAGCTCGACACTCAGTTTGTTTCTGTGCTTTAACACTATTTTACTGATCCTCGCATTCGCCTGCTTGTTTTTTTTCTGTACGAGGTGGTGTCACAATCAATTTCATGTAGAGAAATATTGCTTATTTGTGGATGGTTCATTTGGGGAACGATCTCCTTTCTTTAGTGTATCCTTGTGTTGGAATGGACATTCTTATGATAACAAGATGTGTTCCGACGTGATGATACCTCCCTAGCTAAGAGGGACCGTTGATGATGTAGGCACCCGACGGACTGGGTTGAGCTGAGCACATATTATTGATGCATGATAGACTCTCCGATGGACTATGTAGAGTTCTTGAGCTGAGGCACGAGTGATTCACCCATGGATAGGGCATAGTCGTGGAGCTAGTGCATGTTGTCCGATGGACTGGATTGAGCAGGATGCACGAAGATTGATTTGTTGACACTTCTCGACTAACTATGATTGTGTTGGAAGAACTTCCTTATGATATAGAGAGGTTAGAGATAACGGTGATGTACATATGATATCGAGATGTGTTTCAGTATGATAATCCTGATCATACCTCCATGGCCAAGAGGGAGTGTTGGAGTAGTAGCTGCATGGGGCATCACCTCATAGGTCGACAAAAGGAAGAATAAGATTAAAGTACAGTGTTCAAAGAATACCTTCCTTGTCGAGAGGAAGTATTGGAAATAGTGCAACTTCAAAAGCTATTCTTATTGTATTTCATCTTGTTATTGTACCTCCTATGGGACAAGATGTCAATGTATTTGATCATGTAAAACACTTGAAAGAATTAATGTGAACCTAGGGGTGAAATCAAAAAGAAAATATTTATTAAATGAAATGTTTTGTATTCCCCCAAGACAAGTCGGTCCAGTGGGTAAACTGCCCCGAAATAGTGGCAATTTGCCCCAAAAGATGGGCAGAACTACCCCAGTTAGGTCGATACAGTTAGGGAAAGTTAGGTCGGCCCAGTCAGGTAAAAAGTCACCCTTTGATGTGTATAAATAGACAATTCGACATCTCATTTGGTCAAACACTCAAGCAAGTTCGCTCTAGCCAAGAGAGGTTTGCTACTTCAGTTAAGGGACTAATTTTTTGGGGTTCTCCACTATTGGAGAAGTTTCTCCCTTGTTTTCTTGGGTTTGCACTACTACTATCCGGATGTACATCGTTCTCTATTCGAAGGCCTGAGCTCGGGGGAGACAAACAGATTTGTCTATGGTTGGGAGATGATTGTTCTTGTCATCACGGTTTAAACGAGCTCGACACTGAGTTTGCTTCTGTGCTTTAACGCTATTTTATTGATCCTCACATTTGCCTGCTTGTTTATTTTCTGTATGAGGTGGTGCCACAATCAATTTTGTGTAGAGAAATATTGCTTATTTGTGGATGGTTCATTTGGCGAACGATCTACTTTCTGCAGTGTATCCATGTGTTGGAATAGACCCTCTTATGATAGCAAGATGTGTTCCAACGTCATGCTACCTCTCTAGCTAAGAGGGAGCATCGATAATGTAGGCACCCGATGGACTGGTTTGAGCTGAGCACATTGTATTCATGCATGATAGACTCTCCGATGGACTATGCAGAGTTCTTGAGCTAATGCATGAGTAACTCACCCATGGATAGGGAAGAGTCGTGGAGCTAGTGCATGTTCTCTAATGGACTGGATGAAGCAGATGCACGAAGATTGATTTGTTGACACTTCTCGACTAACTGTGATTGTGTTGGAAGACCTTCCTTATGCTATAGAGATGTTAGAGATAACTGTGATGTACATATGATATCGAGAAGTGTTTCAGTACGATAATGCCGATGATACCTCCATGGACAAGAGGGAGTGTTGGAGTAGTAGCTGCATGGGGCATTACCTCATAGGTCAACCAAAGGAAGAATAAGATTAGAATACAGTGTTCGAAGAATACCTTCCTTGTCGAGAGGAAGAGTTGGAAATAGTGCAACTTCAGAAGTTGTTCTTATTGTATTTCATTTTGTTATTGTACCTCCTATGGGACAAGATGTCAATGTATTTGATCATGTAAAACACTCGAAAGGATGAATGTAAACCTATGGGTGAAATCAAAAAGAAAATATTTATTAAATGAAATGTTTTGTATTCCCCCAAGACAAGTCGGTCCAGTGGGTAAACTACCCCGAAACAGTGGCAATTTGCCCCAAAAGATGGGCAGAACTGCCCCAGTTAGGTCGATACAGTTAGGGAAAGTTAGGTCGGCCCAGTCAAGTAAAAAGTCACCCTTTGATGTGTATAAATAGACAATTCGACATCTCAATTGGTCAAACACTCAAGCAAGTTCGCTCTAGCCAAGAGAGGTTCGCTACTTCAGTTAAGAGACTAATTTTTTGGGGTTCTCCACTATTCGAGAAGTTTCTCCCTTGTTTTCTTGGGTTTGCACTACTACTATTCGGATGTACATCATTCTCTATTGGAAGGCCTGAGCTCGGGGGAGACAAACAGCTTTGTCTATGGTTGGGAGATGATTGTTCTTGTCATCACGGTTTAAACGAGCTCGACACTCAGTTTGTTTCTGCGATTTAACGCTATTTTATTGATCCTCGCATTCGCCTGCTTGTTTATTATCTATACGATGTGGTGTCACAATCAATTTCGTGTAGAGAAATATTGCTTATTTGTGGATGGTTCATTTGGCGAACGATGTACTTTCTATAGTGGATCCATGTGTTGGAATAGACCCTCTTATGATAGCAAGATGTGTTCCAACGTCATGCTACCTCTCTAGCTAAGAGGGAGCATCGATAATGTAGGCACCCGATGGACTGGGTTCAACTAAGAACATTGTATTGATGCATGATAGGCTCTCCGATGGACTATGCAGCGTTCTTGAGCTAATGCATGACTGACTCACCCATGGATAGGGAAGAGTCGTGGAGCTAGTGCATGTTCTCTAATGGACTGGATGAAGCAGATGCACGAAGATTGATTTGTTGACACTTCTCGACTAACTGTGATTGTGTTGGAAGACCTTCCTTATGATATAGATATGTTAGAGATAACTGTGATGTACATATGATATCGAGAAGTGTTTCAGTACGATAATGGTGATGATACCTCCATGGACAAGAGGGAGTGTTGGAGTAGTAGCTGCATGGGGCATTACCTCATAGGTCAACCAGAGGAAGAATAAGATTAGAATACAGTGTTCGAAGAATACCTTCCTTGTCGAGAGGAAGTGTTGTAAATAGTGCAACTTCAGAAGTTGTTCTTATTGTATTTCATTTTGTTATTGTACCTCCTATGGGACAAGATGTCAGTGTATTTGATCATGTAAAACACTTGAAAGAATCAATGTAAACCTATGGGTGAAATCACAAAGAAAATATTTATTACATGAAATGTTTTGTATTGCCCCAAGACAAGTCGGTCCAGTGGGTAAACTGCCCCGAAACAGTGGCAATTTGCCCCAAAATATGGGCAGAACTGCCCCAGTTAGGTCGATACAGTTAGGGAAAGTTAGGTCGGCCCAGTCAGGAAAAAAGTCACCCTTTGATGTGTATAAATAGACAATTCGACATCTCATTTGGTCAAACACTCAAGCAAGTTCGCTCTAGCCAAGAGACGTTCACTACTTCAGTTAAGAGACTAATTTTTTGGGGTTCTCCACTATTGGAGAAGTTTCTCCCTTGTTTTCTTGGGTTTGCACTACTACTATCCGGATGTACATCGTTCTCTATTGGAATGTCTGAGCTCGGGGGAGACAAACAACTTTGTCTATGGTTGGGAGATGATTGTTCTTGTCATCACGGTTTAAACGAGCTCGACACTCAGTTTGTTTCTGTGCTTTAACACTATTTTATTGATCCTCGCATTCGCCTGCTTGTTTATTTTCTGTACGAGGTGGTGTCACAATCAATTTCGTGTAGAGAAATATTGCTTATTTGTGGATGGTTCATTTGGCGAATGATCTACTTTCTGCAGTGTATCCATGTGTTGGAATAGACCCTCTTATGATAGCAAGATGTGTTCCAACGTCATGCTACCTCTCTAGCTAAGAGGGAGCGTTGATAATGTAGGCACCCGATGGACTGGGTTGAGCTGAGCACATTGTATTGATGCATGATAGACTCTCCGATGGACTATGCAGAGTTCTTGAGCTAATGCATGAGTGACTCACCCATGGATAGGGCAGAGTCATGGAGCTAGTGCATGTTCTCTAATGGACTGGATGAAGCAGATGCACGAAGATTGATTTGTTGACACTTCTCGACTAACTGTGATTGTGTTGGAAGACCTTCCTTATGATATAGAGATGTTAGAGATAACTGCGATGTACATATGATATTGAGAAGTGTTTCAGTACGATAATGCCGATGATACCTCCATGGACAAGAGGGAGTGTTGGAGTAGTAGCTGCATGGGTCATTACCTCATAGGTCAACCAAAGGAAGAATAAGATTAGAATACAGTGTTCGAAGAATACCTTCCTTGTCGAGAGGAAGTGTTGGAAATAGTGCAACTTTAGAAGTTGTTCTTATTGTATTTCATTTTGTTATTGTACCTCCTATGGGACAAGATGTCAATGTATTTGATCATGTAAAACACTTGAAAGAATCAATATAAACCTATGGGTGAAATCACAAAGAAAATTTTTATTAAATGAAATGTTTTGTATTCCCCCAAGACAAGTCGGTCCAGTGGGTAAACTGCCCCGAAACAGTGGCAATTTGCCCCAAAAGATGGGCAGAACTGCCCCAGTTAGGTCGATACAGTTAGGGAAAGTTAGGTCGGCCCAGTCAGGTAAAAAGTCACCCTTTGATGTGTATAAATAGACAATTCGACATCTCATTTGGTCAAACACTCAAGCAAGTTCGCTCTAGCCAAGAGAGGTTTGCTACTTCAGTTAAGAGACTAATTTTTTGGGGTTCTCCACTATTGGAGAAGTTTCTCCCTTGTTTTCTTGGGTTTGCACTACTACTATCCGGATGTACATCGTTCTCTATTGGAAGGTCTGAGCTCGGGGGAGACAAACAACTTTGTCTATGGTTGGGAGATTGTAGTGTCCCCTCTATCATACCAGCGTGATAGAGAGGATCACCGTGCTCAATCCGGGCAATTAGCCCCAAAACGTTTGAATTAAAAACATTGATGCAAGAACTGTATCTGTGCATACTATGGAAAAACGACGGTAATCAAATAAATGCTATTGATCTCTAAAACACATTCAAAATTCTATGGTAGCCATGAAATAAAGATCTGTGCAGAATTATACAAGATCATATGGAAATTCCTAAACTTTTAAAAACACAGCAGAAGCAAATTCGTTTAATACATCCACATACATTCATAACATTCATCAAATGATAATTGCCAATTTACACAAGAGAGTACTTATCTCAATAAGGCAGTCCCAAGCAACTGGCTATGCAACTGCAACGTTCCACCCAACCATAGGCCAGTGTGCTCCTCAATCTCTCAGCACCACTGCCACCCCCGAGCTGGGCATGATCTCTACAAGGAACCAGGGAACAGCAGACTCACACATAGCCAAGCATACACCAAGATGAGCCAAGCCAATCTACAATTGGGTTTATCAGGCTACTAGGAGATGGAAAGGAAGAGTTGCTAAGCTAGTGAGCTCCAGCTCAGAGCCAGGGATAACCTTGCAAGATCTATCTAGCTTGGCACCCACATTACCTACACACCCAGCACAAGGAAGTATTCTTTTCACTGCTGTGCAGTCCCTCAAGCCATACCTTCCCTATGTAGTGCTCTCAGGGTATGCATAGAAGAGTAACCAAAGCCCTCTTGATCTTTTTGACAGGTTGTCTCCCCCACTAGGTTTATCAAGCCACTTCTATCCCCTACCACTCCAACACTTCAGCTCACAGGCTCAAACCAAGAACAAGGATGCACATAACAGCAGAACCCCACTTGCTGGGCATGAGGAAAACGTTTTCCACAATGGAATGCATGAGATGGGGTTTCAACTAACCCAGAAAAACGTGGGAACCCACAAAAAATGAAAATGGGAAGTTGGTGAACAACCCAGGAAGCCAAATCCGTTTTTAGAAAAACGTCATTGGACATTCAGGGGCAAAAACGACCTCCCTACAGTCCCCAAAACGTGGCCCTCCCTCTCCCAACTGTTATATACTGCAAAAACGACTCCCAGGCATGGAAAAATGCAGCATTTGGATGAAAAACGTAAATGGAAAGACCCAGCTAACTCTAACTGCGTGAATGATCAAAGGCTGCCTGTACAGAATGGCTTTGGGCACCATTTCGTGGGTGGTTTCTTGCCCCACAAGCAAAAACACGATTTTCCAAGTTGATGGCTTGCCCATGCACGAAAATGGCTTGCCCATACTCTTTCATTCCCAAGGCATTAACTGCCTTAACCAATTTCTTGGAAAAATTAAATGATTGGGTACATGAGACAAAATGGGTAGTTGGTGGTTTATGGGTTTCCCCATTGACACATGGATTAATACCCTTGGCTCAAGGTTTGAATAATTTCCCTCCCTTTTCCTTGTAGAGATATGCCCCATCTCTTTTGTTGCATTGCATAGCCGGTTGTGGGTTTTTCATTGAAAATTCATAATTACATGATGTCTTATATACATTGTGCCCATCTCGCACAAGAACCATGGGCATATATTTTTAATTGCCGATACATGAAACGCTAAATCAATGGTGGGGCCTTGGCCTTGAGCTCCTCACCATGATTAAATTACAATATTTACATCATTTACGGTTTAATACAAAGGGGGTCAAAATGGGGACATTACAGAGATGATTGTTCTTGTCATCACGATTTAAACGAGATCGACACTCAGTTTGTTTCTGTGCTTTAACACTATTTTATTGATCCTCGCATTCGCCTGCTTGTTTATTTTCTGTACGATGTGGTGTCACAATCAATTTCGGGTAGAGAAATATTGCTTATTTGTGGATGGTTCATTTTGCGAACGATCTACTTTCTGCAGTGTATCCATGTGTTGGAATAGACCCTCTTATGATAGCAAGATGTGTTCCAACGTCATGCTACCTCTCTATCTAAGAGGGAGCGTCGATAATGTAGGCACCCGATGGACTGGGTTGAGCTGAGCACATTGTATTGATGCATGATAGACTCTCCGATGGACTGTGCAGAGTTCTTGAGCTAATGCATGAGTGACTCACCCATGGATAGGGTAGAGTCATGGAGCTAGCGCATGTTCTCTGATGGACTGGATGAAGCAGATGCACGAAGATTGATTTGTTGACACTTCTCGACTAACTGTGATTGTGTTGGAAGACCTTCCTTATGATATAGAGAGGTTAGAGATAACTGTGATGTACATATGATATCCATAAGTGTTTCAGTACGATAATCCCGATGATACCTCCATGGCCAAGAGGGAGTGTTGGAGTAGTAGTTGCATGGGGCATTATCTCATAGGTCAACCAAAGGAAGAATAAGATTAGAATAAAGTGTTCGAAAAATACCTTCCTTGTCGAGAGGAAGTGTTGGAAATAGTGCAACTTCAGAAGTTATTCTTATTGTATTTCATCTTGTTATTGTACCTCCTATGGGACAAGATGTCAATGTATTTGATCATGTAAAACACTTGAAAGAATCAATATAAACCTATGGGTGAAATCACGAAGAAAAGATTTATCAAATGTAATTTTTTCTATTCCCCCAAGACAAGTCGGACCAGTGCGTAAATTGCCCCAAAACAGTGGGAAATATGCCCCAAGAAATGGGCAGAACTGCCCCAGTCAGGTCGGCGCAGTTAGAAAAAATGTTAGGTCGGCCCAGTCAGGTAAAAAGTCACCCTTTGATGTGTATAAATAGAGAGTTCAACCTCTCATTTGGTCAAACACACAAGCAAGTTCGCTCTATCCAAGAGAGGTTCGCTACTTCAGTTAAGAGATTGATTTTTTGGGGTTCTCCACTATTGGAGAAATTTATCCCTTGTTTTCTTGGGTTTGCACTACTACTATCCGGATGTACATCATTCTCTATTGGATGGTCTGAGCTCGAGGGAGACAAACAACTTTGTCTATGGTTGGGAGATGATTGTTCCTGTCATCATGGTTTACACGAGCTCGACACTCAGTTTGTTTCTGTGCTTTGCCACTCTTTTAGTGATCCTCGCATTCGTCTGCTTGTTTATTTTCTGTATGAGGTGGTGTCACAATCAGTTTCGTGTAGAGAAATATTTCTAACATCTATGTACCAGAGATACTAACCTTCGTAGGCTAGTATATACAAGTGAGATGAAGTGATAATGGAGACAATAGAGGATAGAAAGAGGAAAAATGTAGGAGATGTTGAGTCATCGATCTCACCACTGCAGTCTATGTGATGCAACGAAAACGAACAACACCTTACACAGGAGAAAATGAAAAAAGTCACCTTGAATACTGTTGACGATGGTTTTGAGATTTCCTTGACCTTGTTAATGTTTATAGCAGCATAACTAGGATCACTGAAAGAATGGAAAAGCACATAAACAAAATCACTGTGGAACTCGAAATCAACATCAACACTATTTCAGGTGATTTTTTACATTTTCTATCGTATACGGTCTTATTCGTTCTCGTAGCCTCAAATAAAATAGACTGCAGCTATGGGATCAATGACTCAACATCTCTGGCATTTTTTCTCCTTCCATCGTCTACTTTTCCTCGTATCTCCTCATCTCACTTCTCGCCTTCCAAATATTTTCCCAATCATTGCCGCCTTCCATAGATAAAGTGCATGACGAAGTAATCCTCTGCGGTCTAGAATGACCAAGTTGATCAGCTAGATCAATTATCTTCTTTAAAACGATGATATGGTCCCTTTGTGGAACGTACTCCTTTCTGGAGTGTGTCCGATTGTGGGATGGTTCTTTTGTGGAACGTGCTTATTTGTGTATGGTTCATTTGGGGAACGATCTTCTTTCTGGAGAGTATCCCTATCTTGGAATGGACCCTCTTATGATAACAAGATGTTGTCCGACGTGATGATACCTCTCTAGCTAAGAGCGAGCGTTGATGATGTAGGCACCCGATGGACTGGGTTGAGCTGAGCACATTGTATTGATGCATGATAGACTCTCCGATGGACTGTGCAGAGTTCTTGAGCTGATGCATGAGTGATTTACTCATGGATAGAGCATAGTCGTGGAGCTAGTGCATGCTCTCCGATGGACTGGATTGAGCAGGATGCACGAAGATTGATTTGTTGACATTTCTCGACTAACTGTGATTGTGTTGGAAGACCTTCCTTACGATATAGAGAGGTTAGAGATAACTGTGATGTACATATAATATCGAGATGTGTTTCAGTATGATAATCCTGATGATACCTCCATGGCCAAGAGGGAGTGTTGGAGTAGTAGCTGCATGGGGCATCACCTCATAGGTCGACCAAAGGAAGAATAAGATTAGAATACAGTGTTCGAAGAATACCTTCCTTGTCGAGAGGGAGTGTTGGAAATAGTGCAACTTCAGAAGTTATTCATATTGTATTTCATCTTGTTATTCTACCTGCTATGGGACAAGATGTCAATGTATTTGATCATGTAAAACACTTGAAACAATCAATGTAAACCTAGAGGTGAAATCACAAAGAAAAGATTTATTAAATGTAATTTTTTGTATTCCCCCAAGAAAAGTCGTCCCAGTCGGTAAATTCCCCCAAAACAGTCAGAGATATGCCCCCAAAAATGGCCAGAACTGCCCCAGTCAGGTCGGCGCAGTTAGGAAAAGTTAAGTCGGCCCAGTCAGGTAAAAAGTCACCCTTTGATGTGTATAAATAGAAAGTTCAACCTATCACTTGGTCAAACACTCAAGCAAGTTCGCTCTAGCCAAGAGAGGTTTGCTACTTTAAGAGACTCATTTTTGGGGGTTCTCCACTATTGGAGAAGTTTCTCCCTTGTTTTCTTGTGTTTGCACTACTACTATCCGGATGTACATAGTTCTCTATTGGAAGGTCTGAGCTCGGGGGAGACAAACAGCTTTGTCTATGGTTGGGAGGTGATTGTTCTTGTCATCACAGTTTAAACGATCTCGACACTCAGTTTGTTTCTTTGCTTTAACACTCTTTTAGTGATCCTCGCATTCGCCTGCTTGTTTATTTTATGTATGAGGTGGTGTCACAACAGTTTCGTGTAGAGAAATATTGCTTATTTATGGATGGTTCATTTGGCAAACTATCTCCTTTCTGCAGTGTATCGATGTGTTAGAATAGACCCTCTTATGATAGCAAGATGTGTTCCAACATCATGCTACCTCTCTAGCTGAGAGGGAGCGTTGATAATCTAGGCACCCGATGGACTGGGTTGAGCTGAGCACATTGTATTGATGCATGATAGACTCTCCGATGGACTGTGCAGAGTTCTTGAGCTGATGCACGAGTGAATCACCCATGGATATGCCGGAGTCGTGGAGCTAGTGCATGCTCTCTAATGGACTGGATGAAGCAGATGCACGAAGATTGATTTGTTGACACTTCTCGACTAACTGTGATTGTGTTGGAAGACCTTCCTTATGATATAGAGAGGTTGGAGATAAATGTGATGTACATATGATATGGAGAAGTGTTTCAGTACGATAATGCTGATGATACCTCCATGGCCAAGAGGGAGTGTTGGAGTAGTAGCTGCATGGGGCATTACCTCATAGGTCGACCAAAGGAAGAATAAGATTAGAATACAGTGTTCGAAGAATACCTTCTTTGTCGAGAGGAAGTGTTGGAAATAGTGCAACTTCAGAAGTTATTCTTATTGTATTTCATCTTTTTATTGTACCTCCCTTGGGACAAGATGTCGATGTATTTGATCATGTAAAACACTTGAAAGAATCAATATAAAACTGGGGGTGAAATCACAAAGAAAAGATTTATTAAATGTAATTTTTTGTATTCCCCCAAGACAAGTCGGCCCAGTGGGTAAATTGCCCCAAAACAATGGGAAATATGCCTCAAGAAATGCGCAGAACTGCCCCAGTCAGGTACACGCAGTTAGAAAAAATGTTAGGTCGGCCCAGTCAGGTAAAAAGTCACCCTTTGATGTGTATAAATAGAGAGTTCAACCTCTCATTTGGTCAATCACACAAGCAAGTTCGCTCTGGCCAAGAGAGGTTCGCTACTTCAGTTAAGAGATTGATTTTTTGGGGTTCTCCACTATTGGAGAAATTTCTCCCTTGTTTTCTTGGGTTTGCGCTAGTACTATCCGGATGTACATCGCTCTCTATTGGAAGGTCTAAGTTCGGGGGAGACAAACAGCTTTGTCTATGGTTGGGAGATGATTGTTCTTGACATCATGGTTTAAACGAACTCGACACTCAGTTTGTTTTTGTGCTTTGCCACTCTTTTATTGATCTTCGCATTTGCCTGCTTGTTTATTTTCTATATGAGATGGTGTCAAAATCAGATTCGTGTAGAGAAATATTGCTAACATCTATGTTCCAGAGATACTAACTTTCGCAGGCTAGTATATACAAGTGAGATGAGGTGATACTGGGGACAATAGAGGATGGAAATAGGAAAAATGAACGAGATGGTGGGTCATCGATCTCATCACTGCAGTCTATGTGATGTAACGAAAACGAACAACACCTTACAAGGGAGAAAATGAAGAAACTCACCTTGAATAGTGTTGACGGTGGTTTCGAGACTTCCTTTACCTTGATAATGTTTATAGCAGCATAACCAGGGTCACTCAAAGAATGGAAAACACATAAACAAAATGAGTGTGGATCTCAAAACAAAGATAAACACTATTTAAGGTGATTTTCTACAATTTCTCTCGTGTAGGGTCTTGTTCGTTGTCGTTGCCTCAAATAGACTGCAGCTATGGGATCAATGACTCAACATCTCCGACATTTTTCCTCCTTCCATCCTCTACTTTCCCTCGTATCACCTCATCTCACTTCTCGCCTTCCAAAGAATTTCCCCAACATTGCCACCTTGCCTTGATAAAATGCACGAGGAAGTAATCCTCTATGGTTTAGAATGACCAACTTGATCAGGTAGATCAGATATCTTCTTTAAAACGATGATATGGTGCCTTTGTGGGATGGTTCCTTTATGGAACGTAGTCCTTTGTGGAGTGTGTCCTGTTGTGGATGGTTCTTTTGTGGAACATGCTTATTTGTGGATGGTTAATTTGGGGAACGACCTCCTTTCTGGAGTGTATCCCTGTGTTGGAATGGACCTTCTTATGATAACAAAATGTGTTCCGACGTGATGATACCTCTCTAGCTAAGAGGAAGCATTGATGATGTAGGCACCCGATAGACTGGGTTGAGTTGAGCACATTGTATTGATGCATGATAGACTCTCCGATGGACTGTGCAGAGTTATCAAGCTGATGCATGACTGATTCACCCATGGATAGGGCAGAGTCGTGGAGCTAGTGCATGTTCTCCGATGGACTAGATTGAGCAAATGCACGAAGATTGATTTGTTGACACTTCTCGACTAATTGTGATTGTGTTGGAAGACCTTCCTTATGATATAGAGAGGTTAGAGATAACTATGATGTATATCTGATATCGAGATGTGTTTCAGTATGAGAATTCTGATGATAACTCCATGGCCAAGAGGGAGCGTTGGAGTAATAGCTGGATGGGACATCACCTCATAGGTCGACCAAAGAAAGAATAAGATTGGAATACAGTGTTCAAAAAATAGCTTCCTTGTTAAGAGAGAGTGCTGGAAATAGTGCAACTTCAGAAGTTATTGTTATTGTATTTCATCTTGTTATTGTACCTCCTATGGGACAAGATGTCAATGTATTTGATCATGTAAAACACTTGAAAGAATCAATGTAAACCTAGGGGTGAAATCACAAAGAAAAGATTTATTAAATGTAATTTTTTGTATTCCCCCAAGACAATTCGTCCCAGTGGGTAAATTGCCCCAAAACAGTGGGAAATATGCCCCAAGAAATGCGCAGAACTGCCACAATCAGGTCGGCGCAGTTAGGAAAAGTTAGGTCGGCCCAGTCAGGTAAAAAGTCACACTTTGATGTGTATAAATAGAGAGTTCGACCTCTCATTTGGTCAAACACTCAAGCAAGTTCGCTTTAGCCAAGAGAGGTTCGCTACTTCAGTTAAGAGACTGATTTTTTGGGATTCTCTACTATTGGAGAAGTTTCTCCCTTGTTTTCTTGGGTTTGCGCTACTACTATCCGGACGTACATCGTTCTCTATTGGAAGGTCTTAGCTCTAGGGAGACAAACAGCTTTGTCTATGGTTGGGAGATGATTGTTCTTGTCATCATGGTTTAAATGAGCTCGGCACTCAGTTTGTTTCTGTGCTTTGCGACTCTTTTAGTGATCCTCGCATTCGCCTGCTTGTTTATTTTCTGTAGGAGGTGGTGTCACAATCAATTTCGTGTAGCGAAATATTACTAACATCTATGTTCCAGAGATACTAGCCTTCGCAGGCTAGTATATACAAGTGAGATTAAATGATACTGGGGATAATAGAGGACGCAAAGAGGAAAAATTTACGAGATGTTGAGTCATCGATCTCATCACTGCAGTCTATGTGATGGAACGAAAACGAACAACATCTTACAAGAGAGAAAATGAAGAAACTCACCTTGAATAGTGTTGACCGTGGTTTCGAGAATTCCTTGACCTTGTTAATGTTTATAGCAGCATAAGCAGGACCACTAAAAGAATGGAAAAACACATAAACAAAATGAGTGTGGAGTTCGAATCCAACATCAACAGTATTTAAGGTGATTTTCTACATTTTCTCTCGTGTAGGGTGTTATTCGTTGTCGTTCCCTCAAATAGATTGCAGCTATGGGATCAATGAGTCAACATCTCCGAAATTTTTCCTCCTTCCATCCTCTACTTTCCCTCCTATCACCTCATCTCTCTTCTCACATTCCTAAGATTTTCCCCATCATTGCCACCTTCTCCAGATAAAGTGCACAAGGAAGTAATCCTCTATGGTCCAGACTGACCAAGTTGATCAGGTAGATCAGATATCTTCTTTAAAACGATGATATGGTCCCTTTGTGGAATGGTTCCTTTGTGGAACGTACTCCTTTGTGGAGTGTGTCCCATTGTGGGATGGTTCCTTTATGGAACGTGGTTATTTGTGGATGGTTCATTTGGGGAACGATCTCCTTTCTGGAGTGTATTCCTGTGTTGGAATGGACCCCCTTATGATAACAAGATGTGTTCCGACGTGATGATGCCTCTCTAGCTAAGAGGGAGCTTTGATGATTTAGGCACCCGATGGACTGGGCTCAGCTAAGCACATTGTATTGATGCATGATAGACTCTCTGATGGACTACGCAGAGTTCTTGTGCTGATGCAGGAGGCACTAACCGATGGATAAGGTTGAGTCGTGGAGCTAGTGCATGTTCTTCGATGGACTGGATTGAGCAGGATGCACGAAGATTGATTTGTTGACAATTCTCGACTAACTGTGATTGTGTTGGAAGACCTTCCTTATGATATAGAGAGGTTAGAGCTAACTGTGATGTACATATGATATCGATATGTGTTTCAGTATGATAATGTTGATGATACCTCCATGGCCAAGAGGGAGTGTTGGAGTAGTAGCTGCATGCGGTATCAATTCATTGGTCGACCAAAGAAAGAATAAGATTGGAATACAGTGTTCGAAGAATACATTCCTTGTCGAGAGGAAGTGTTGGAAACAATGCAACTTCAGAAGTTATTCTTATTGTATTTCATCTTGTTATTGTACCTCCTATGGGACAAGATGTCAATGTATTTGATCATGTAAAACACTTGAAAGAATCAATGTAAACCTAGGGGTGAAATCACAAAGAAAAGATTTATTAAATGTAATTTTTTGTATTCCCTGAAGACAAGTCGGCCCAGTGGGTAAACTGCCACAAAACAGTGGGCAATTTGCCCCAAACAATGGGCAGAACTGCAAGAGTCAGGTCGTTGCAGTTAGGGAAAGTTAGGTCGGCCAAGTAAGGTAAAAAGTCACCCTTTGATGTGTATAAATAGAGATCTTGACCTCTCGTTTGGTCAAACACTCAAGCAAGTTCGCTCTAGCCAAGAGAGGTTCGCTACTTAAGTTAAGAAAATGATTTTTTGGTGTTCTCCACTATTGGAGGAGTTTCTCGATTGTTTTCTTGGGTTTGCGCTACTACTATCCGCATGTACATCGTTCTTTATTGGAAGTTCTAAGCTCGGGGGATACAAATAGTTTTGTCTATGGTTGGGAGATGATTGTTCTTATCATCATTTGGTAACCGAGTCAAAGACTGGATTCATAAAGAAGAGAATCAATGTGTAACATCTTCTTCTTTTTACTTCTTCCCTTCTTTCATTTGGCTTACTATGAACTCATATGGCTTCATGAATATTTTATACTTTCGCTATCAGTGCCGCACATCAACTCTCACATTCGTTACTACATCCCTAGTTAAACTACCACTTCATTTTCCTTGACCATGCAATTCCATGTTTGTTGCATTTCTCTAAGAGATTGCATCACAATTCCATCCACGGTGGAGTAGAATTTGTAACATTTGTGTTCCAGATATACCAATCTTCTCATGCGTTTGTTCGTTGCAACATCGTGGGATCCTGTATTCTAATTAGTATGAGTGTTATTTTTGTACACGTTTTTTTTGGTTTCGTCATATATATGGTTGACCTACTATCATCATTGCATTGTATTCTATATCATGATTGAGCATGTTTTAAAAGGACTACGATGTGGCACATCAACTCTCTTCTTGAGGAATCCAATAATTGACTAGGTTACCAAATGAGGCTACCAAGAAGAAAAAATAAAATTGGAACGGTTGATGGGAAGTTTAGTTGCCATTACATGTAATGCAACTTGAGGCATTCCATGGCCAACAGAGAGTGTTGGAGTAGTATCTGCATGGGACATCACCTCATAGGTCGACCAAAGATAGAATAAGATTAGATGACAGTGTTCGAAAAATACATTCCTTGTTGAGAGGGTGTGTTGGAAATAGTGCAACTTCAGAAGTTATTCTTATTGTCTTTCATATTTTTATTGTACCTACAATGGGACAAGATGTCAATGTATTTGGTCATGTAAAACACTTGAGAGAATCAATGTAAACCTTGGGGTGAAATCACAAAGAAAAGATTTATTAAATGTAATTTTTTGTATTCCCCCAAGACAAGTCGGCCCAGTGGGTAAACTGCCCCAAAAGAGTGGGAAATTTGTCCCAAATAATGGGCAGAAATGCCATAAGAATAACTTCTGAAGTTGCACTATTTCGAACACTCCCTCTCAACAAGCAATATATTCTTCGAACACTGTCTTCTAATCTTATTCTATCTTTGGTCGACCTATGAGGTGATGTCCCATGCAGCTACTACTCCAACACTCCTTGTTGGCCATGGAATGCCTCAAGTTGCATTACATGTAATGGCAACTAAACTTCCCATCAACCCTTCCCATTTTATTTTTTCTTCTTGTTAGCCTCTTTTGGTAACCTAGTCAATTACTGGATTCCTCAAGAAGAGAGTTGATGTGCAACATCTTCGTCCTTTTAAAACATGCTCAATCCTGATATATAGTACAATGCAATTATGATAGTAGGTCAACCATATAGATGACCAAACCCAAAAAAAGGTGTACAAAAATAATACTCGTACTAATTAGAATACAGGAGCCCACGATGTTCCAACGAACAAATGCATGAGAAGATTGGTATATCTGCAACATAGATGTTACAAATTCTACTCCATCGTGGATGGAATTGTGATGCAATCTCTTATAGAATGCAACAAACATGGAATTGCATGGGCAAGGAAAATGATGTGGTAGTTTAACTAGGATGTAATAACGAATGTGAGAGTTGATGTGCGGCACTGATAGCGAAAGTCTAGAAAATTCATGAAGCCATATGAGGTCATAGGAAGGCAAATGCAAGAAGGGAAGAAGTAAAAGGAAGAAGATGTTGCACATTGACTCTCTTTTTTATGAATCCAGTCATTGACTAGGTTACCAAATGAAGCTACCAAGAAGAGAAAATAAAATGTGAAGGGTTGATGGGAAGTCCTCCTTGCTGACCTAACAATATGGCACACAAGAATTAGTGTGGTGCATCATTCCACCATAACGAGAAAGAATAGAAAGTATTCACCACTCTTTTTTAGGGTAAAATAATGAAAATCTAGAAGAAATAACAAGAGCAACAAATTAATACGAAACGACACCATTTTGATTAGTGTTTACAATTGATTAACTATCATTGACCTTGTTAATGTTTATAGCAGCATAACCAGGATCATTAAAAGAATGGCAAAGCACATAAACAAAATGAGTGTGGAGCTTGTTTGACAATGATGATAAGAACAATCATCTCCCATCCATAGACAAAACTATTTGTCTCCCCCGAGCTTAGACCTTCCAATAGAGAACGATGTACATCCAGATAGTAGTAGCACAAACCCAAAAAAACAAGAGAGTAACTTCTCCAATAGTGGAGAACCCCCAAAAATCAGTCTCTTAACTCTAGTATCGAACCTCTCTTGGCTAGAGCGAACGTGCTTGAGTGAATGACCAAATGAGACGTCGAACACAATGAGTGAGGTAGGTCCACAGATACTAATTGGAGCCTGATGCAGAGGGGCCATATTAGAGCGAACAAAGTAGACTGATGATGGAGTCCCAGTCTACGGTGGTGCACTAATTAAACGAACCGCCAATACTAGTTGGATTCTTACATAGATGTTGGCCCATATCGGCTAGACAATGAGGCAATCTGACATTATTTGACCCTATAGGAAACGATGTGTAAAGGCCACCTCTATGTTGAGGCCCCTACCCCATTTTATAACGATAGGCCACGTTAATACTCTCTGTAATCTGGATACACCACCTTTTAGTACTAAATTTAACCACTTTAACGGGATGGGGTAAACTAGGGCTTACTTTTGTATCTATTCCCACCCAACCAGGATAGCCACTCACTAGACGCCACCTTTTAGCTCTGAATCCCCCCCCTTTTACAAGGGTGATGCAGGGTAGAGAAGGAACTCGGCTTGGTAGTTGTTGGGTTGATAAATCATCCATAATTATTAGGGCAATTATCCTTCCCACAACTCTTAGGGTAGTTATACCTCTACAGCTTTCAAGCGGGTCATACCTCCATGACTCTCAGGGCAGTCATCCACCTATAGTTTTGTCATATCCCTATAGCTTTTTCATTTCCTTGTGTTAACTCGTAGATAATAAAACACTATTCGTAGACAGGAAGGAGTATAGTAGCAGTAAGACTCGCATGCATCTATAGAGGTGCATGGAGGAAATGATTAGGAGGCGTTCTACCCTAAGGCGCCTTACACGCATATAGGCGCATGGATAAATTGATTAGGAAAATGAATAAAATTACCGGTAAAATAAAAAATGACTAGCTTTTGGTAGGATTTATTAGGGGAAATTAACAAATGCCCAAAATTATCGGGAAAATAAGACTTGATCCTATTTGGACAAGATTTATTAAGGGAAATTGGGAAATGAATAAAATTAAAGGCACGGGGGGTTCACTCGGTGAACTTGTTACATAGCGCGATCGTTCGCGAAATATTAAAGAATATCCCTAATTTCACTAAATATTGGAAAATTCCTCCTAAAATTGTATTGTTGAACCCCCCTCCCAATATACATTTCCACTTAAAAAAACCCCTACTTTCACCAAATATTGTAGGTATCCATTTTTATCAACCCATTTTTAATACCCCCTTTATATCATATTATCAAGTTGTAACAAAAATGAGCCCTAACACGTCTTAGTATAAGAAAACAACATAATGGGGAGGCCTCCTCTAAACCACAAACAAAATCTTATACATCTGAAACAGTGGATGGATGAGCAAGGAATGAAAATCTCAAGCAATATTTCAAATTGGAATGAGGGTAATGATAAATGGACAAGCTAGAAAGTTCTTAACACTCATCAAAACTTGATGCCTCTTTTGAAGGAGCTACACATAGCCCTGGGCGACTATGCCCCCATTAACAAAAGAGAGGATTCAAGGGGATGGGGTAAGCAAGGGTACTCAGTAAAAGAAGGATACATTTCAGAACTGCAAAATATTCCTCTTCCTCAGACTTCCAGCATGTGGAAGTATGTGTGGAATCCAAATGGAATTTCCAAAGTTAGTATATTCAATTCCATATTCTAGTGCATGACAAACTATTTACTACTAATAATATACCGCGGAGAGTACTTCCAAGCCCTTCTAGAAGATCGAACCCAAAGGAAATTTTCAAAGAAAACCTCTTCTTAAAAGAGTGGAATATTCACCCCAAGTATCTTTGCTCGAAGGTGTGGTTAGATAGGAATGATGTTATTTTTCAAGAGCAGTGTGACAACCCTTGAAGAATAGCCATAAAAGCTCGCAAACTATTAAAATATTACCTTCAAACTAAGAAGGCTTTAAATTAGAATATGCAATAGTTAGATCAAAATGAAAGGGACTAGTTAAGGGATATGTTGGAACCACCCTCTTTGCAAAAAATATTCATCGTCTCTCAATTAGACAAGAAATGGAAATTGAAGCTATTCAACTATGAGTTCCAAAATGGGAAAATTATAGAAAAAAACAAGCATCATGTTCTTTGATGGAGCCTCAAAGGGAGACCCAGGGGTTGTAGGTGCAGGAGGGATAATTTTGGATCCTAGTGGGAAAGAAGAACTACACTATGAATTGGAACTGGGAAAAACCACAAACAATCAAGCAGAAGTTGTTTCTCTTTATCAAGGCCCCTTACAAGCTTGTATTCTAGTATTAGACTGCCTCAAAGTGGTCGGAGACTCAAAAATTATAATCAAGTTGGTTCATGGTGTCACCTCGCCCAAAGACATTACTCTCGCCATATGGATTGACAAAATAAATTATGAGATGAAGAACTTCAACACCATCAGTTTCTTCCATGTTCTTCATCATCAAAACCAGAAAGCTTATGAAAGGGAAAACAATACCACTCAAAGTAATAAAGGGTATCTCAAAATAAATGAGACCATCTCATTAATCCATATCCCATGATCCTTCTTTGAAGAAAACATCCAACGATCAAATCAACATGTAAAATGGATAAGAGGCAGAGCACAATAAATCTAGCATAAGCAGGAGTCCTGAAGCCTAAATTCTCAATCTGAAGGTAATAATGTTAGTCCAGATCATTCACCACACCAGTGGGAATCATTCATAGTTAAATGTAAAGGTAAGCTCCATCACTTCATGGTACATTGTACATAAGTTGGAATATGGATTAATAAAGTGTAATATTAATAAATAATTATAATTATAATGTTGTCAATTTCCGCTAGCTCATTTGGTTAAGGTGTGGGTCTCATCATGATTTCTTACGCCAAAAGCCAAGTCAAGAAATCAAACAAACAAAAAATATAATTATAATATTAAAACCAACCAATTTTATTTTATAATAAACATTTATTAATTATAATTAACATATATTATTTTTAAAATTATTTTATTTAATTTTATTGTTTATAATTAAATTTTTTTTGTTTTTATTTAACAGGTTTTATTTAATTTTGTATTATTTTGAATTCAATGTTACATCTGAATTTAAAACTTTAATTGAATTTTAGATAATTTTGATATATTTAAAATTAAACAAAACTTCTTATCAAATTTACAAATTGAATAAATTCAAATTTAAACAAGATAATCCTATTAAGATCTTAATATTTGAATCATTAAAAAAACCGTGCTCATACCTAAAATTTAATACATACTATTATGACTAAAAAAATTAGTTTTTCTCTAAAATTAACTTATTCAAACTTCAAACAAAGTAGTCGATAAAAATATCCTCCTATGCTGAAAATGAAAAGCCTTCGATGTAGGGAAGGATAGCAACAAACTCGATGAGAACATAGAAAGGATAACAATTAGACTCAAAAATGGGGGCATAGACGTAGTTCTACATTTTTCGAGCTTTCTCTCTCTATTAAATTCACATTTTAATTTCCATTTACAAGCGTGATACCAGATATTTGAAGTCTCAACTATTTTGATTCAATGACAATATCGTGGGTATCCTTAATTTTATGGCTATTTTATGACAATCCCAGGCATATGGCTGGATGGAAGAGCGATCACCCAATGCGAACAACTCATGGAAATGCCAATGATCCTCCTGGCCCCTGGGCCTCATCTTGCTGCTAATTTCTATTTTGGGTTTGTACAGTACTGCCACTGCTACTGCTTGTCAAATAAATCTTTTGATCAAGGCCTACACGTTAGTTAAGTTTTTCCTTTTTTCATTAAGTATTTTAATTGATGGTGATGAGTTCAAGGAGTCATTGGATCCAGAATTACATGGAAGATGAGAATAACTGGAAGAGTATCGGTGGCTACATCTGACAATCTAACATTTGTCAGCGCAGGGATGTAAATGACTTGTGTTCACAACGAATTCTGGTATCTTTTATTTTTGTTTTGTTTTCATATAAATACTTTCCTTTCCGACTGTCTAAAATGGTTAGCGTTTCCCATATTTAAGTTGGTTATCCGTTCCATCGAGTTTTATGCGAAGCTACTATTTGGAAAACACATGTAGTTAAGTTCAGAGTTTAAAAGTTCCTTTTCCCACAGTCTAGATATGAGAAGAGCCCACAAAGAGAGTTTAGTAAGTCGAGATATTGCCACATCAGGAGGTCCCGGTTTCCCAATTCCTCAATGGATACAAGGTGAAGATCCCATTTTTCCTATACATTTCCTCAAAAGGACAGATACCTTTACAACCCAATAAAAAAGGTGGGTCAATATATCTTCCAAATAAACCCTGTGATAGTCTAGATATATTTCTCCATCTATTGGAAATGTTACCCTACCTTATAGGAGGTGGATATAAACCTGAATTCATTTCCAATATTCTTTATAGAGGATGAGCTACTTGTTTCGGGCCAAAAATAGTTCGTTGGAAATGTTAAGTGCCCCAGCGGAGAATTGTTCAAGCATATAATGGAAATTGGGGAAATCTGTCTGAAATATTGTGCCCCGTAGAAGTTGGAACTTCTTTTACATATGAAAATACTTTGGGATCCACAACATTTCCCTATTATTGGAAATTCTTTTACATATGAAAATACTTTGGGGATCCACAACATTTCCCTATTACTAGTCCCTGCCAAAGCAAGGATTATAACAATCAGTTTGCATTTAATTTTTAATTGGTTTACAAATTTTTATATAGTTACCCAATGTTCAATGAATTTTAATTATAATTTATATTTTTAATATTACATAATTTATATTTTTTAATTGGCTAATTTATATTTTTCAATTGGCTTATTACATATTTTTATTGGTTTTAAAATCTGATTTGACAATTTTGCCCCGCCTAGATGTAACTTATGTTAAATTAAAAATAAAATAAAAAAAATAAAAAAAATAAAAATTATATATTGCAGATTACAAGGCAATGTGACATTATTTTTTGACACCAGTTACGATGTTGCAGACAATCCATACCCTGACATACCTAACACTTCTACAACAAAAAATGTTAGGGTTAAACTAGGGATGCTCGCGCAGTGGATCTTGAACTCTGGACAAACCTGCTGCCCCACTCTCGGAGTATGAATAACGCTTCCTTTGCTGTTCTCACTTCTCCATATTTGGGGTTTATAACGCTTGCAAGTTTTGTATGCAGGAATCTTGCACGGCTTTTATTCTTTTAAGGCCAGCATCATTCGTGTAAAACGAAAAACATTAATAATTGATGGGGATTCCGAAGCTTACAAGTTTAATATTGTATTAGAGATCAAAAATTGATATTAATGATATCTTTCTTCATGTGTCGTACTAACATTTGGAATTTTAATCCGTGTGATACCATTTAAATTTTTGTCCTTGTGATACAACTTGTTTGATTATATTTATCTTTTGTTGATATATTCTATATATTTTAAAGTTATTATTTTCACAGGTGTATTTTTTATTTTTATAAACACAGTTTTTTAATTGATTCAAAAATATTTTTATATTTTTTTTAATTAAAAAATATACTTTTATTCAAATTATCTATTTCTATAAATTAAGTCAAGCTATATTCTTTATATTTTTTAAATTAAAAAATATAAAGAAATCTAAATTGATTACATTTCCCAATGAAGTGACACCAACTTTATCGATCCATCCATTAAACACCAACGCTGTCGACCATGACATGATAGAGATACTAAATTAACTTGTCTATGCAACCTTGGAAAATCACTCTACGGACTTTAATGAGAATCCAAATCAATCTATCTTTAGATTAGGTAATTAGTTGAGCAAGCATATAATAATTTTTCATGGAATTAGTTTAGATTGGTTTTAATATAACTTCTAAATTGAGATATTAGATAAAACTTATAAATTAAAATTTCGAAATATTTGATTTGATATTCAATTAGCAAAGCTTATTTTTCATATTCAATATACTAAAAATGAAGATTGACTTTTCATTTTTAAATAAAAATTAGTTCTAAAAATATATGGTTAGTTTGTTCAAATAAATATAATGAATAATATTTTAAATATTATTATTCTAATTCTATATTCACTCTTTACAAATATAACGAAAAAAGTTTTATTTCAGCTTATTATCTATTACTTGCACTAACTCTCCAAAATGTGAAATACTACAAACAATTTCTATAAATAGTATTGAAAATTACTCAAAAAATAATAATTGTTATTCTAATTACAACTCCACTCTTACAAATATAACCATGAGTAATGACACAAAATTCTCTTTTACAATCTTGTAATAATAATTCATTATAAAAATACATTAATAATTAAAAAAATTGGTTGCTAGGAGACTTTAAAATTCAGACTTCTAAAGGAGGGACTAGTTGCTTTGCAGCTATTTTGCTTGTTTATTTAGGAGTTTGTAAACATAATTTCAGTTGGTGTTTAATGAACCTGGCTGCATTTCATTTACTTAATCATTGGACATTGAATCTATCTAATCATCGGGTATTGAAACCTTTATAAACTAGCACACCTACTTAACTTGTGGCAAGTTAACACCAATAGCTCACAAGTTAATTGAAATGAACAAGTTATTTGTTTCTTGTTCTCCATGCTTAGTTGTAATCACTTGTTGTCTATGTTTGAGGGTCTATGTCTCAGGTACCTATTACCTTATTTAGTTAAATGGGTCGTTTGTCACTACCTGATATCCATGCAAGAGTTACGAGTTATTCATACGTTAGCTACAAGTTATTCATACATTAGCGACTGATTATCTTTCACATAATTCTAAATATATATATATATATAGAGAGAGAGAGAGAGAGAGAGAATTATTTAGAATTTTGAACACGTCCATAACATCAAGCCCATAAAATCAATCAGTACACTTGCCCCATCCTCCTTCAATTTTTGAAAAGCATAGATGGTAGTCCACCCCAAATTTTAAGATATAAACACCTATCAGTGTAACAAGTTTGGATGTCCTAATCCCATAGGTCTTCACGTGCTTAATCTATGTGCCATGTACACTTGCCCCATCCTCCTTCAATCTATGAAAAGCGTAGATGATAGTCCACCTTTGCAAAATATTATATTGTCCAATACTATTCAATATCTCACTAAAATTTGTAACATAAATCTATTTATAAAATGAGATAAACTTAATTCTATATAAACATAAAAGACACTAAGTTACTATGGATTTATGATAGATTTATTTTAATAATATTGATGACACATCTACTCGAACAATAAATATTCTTAATACAATGACAATTTAATTATCATTTACAATTCATATGGATAATATTACAAATATTTAATTATTTAATATATATATATATATTATAAAATTTTAATTAAAAAATAACAGCCAGAATATTTGTAATTATAAAAATTATTTAAGATAATCAATAATATATTTAATTATTGATTTACACAAATTCATATCACATAAATGGGAAATTCAGTTAAGAAAACATGACACATTAACTTTTAAATAACTGAATTACCAACTTTTTAAACAACAAAACCTTTATGATAGTTTGAATTTATTATATGCTCAATATGTACTATATTTCTAATTTTTTCAAGGCATTTGATTGATTTGTTCCCCTTATTTTCAAACACTTTTAAGCTAATCAAGTTTTGTCTTTATGGAACCGTTATAACAAGTGCCAGGAATCGATGCTACAGAACAACACCACATAGTCCAATAACCCTAATTTTTGTATCTTTAATCATATTGTTATTAATGGAGTTATAGAATTTTGTTTGAATTGATTTTTTTAAGATGTGAGTTTTCAATATTTACATCTATTTATATTACACTTTTTTTTAATTAAATATGATAAATTGTGATGATTTTATAAAATGTGAGTTATTTTTATATATTTATTTTACATAATTTGTTTTTTAATTAAATATCATAAAATTTTGATGATGTTTTAATTTTTTTACTGAATTATTAGATTATCATTCTTATCCTTATGGTTAAAATTCTTATTTAAGTATTTTAAATTTTATTTTTCCGGAATATTTAATAAAAAGAAGTTGGAGTGCTAAACTTTAAAACAGTTTAGTTCATAAAAACATAGTTTAAAAAAAAATCTTAATAAAGATAATCTATCTTTAAAGGGAAATCAAGATTTTGATTGAATTTTTGAAAATTTGTATTGCAGAAGAAGAAAAGAACAAAACTGTTTAAAACATCAACATCTTTTCACAGTTCACAATATATATATATATATATATATATATATAATGCTTTAAATTTGAGCAGATTTATTTGTGCCGAACTCTTATAAAATTTATAGCCAGAAGGAGATCCCTTTGCTAACATACTTCATCTTCAACATGAAATTAGTCCCTTTGTTGTGCAATTGCACTGGTCTGATAGTCTCAGCCCGCGAGCATGTGAGAAAGAAGGCCACAAAAAGAAAGGAAATGATAATCACAACATCAAAGACAACCGCCCTGTGCCAAATATGCTTTACAATTGTCTCCACGCTCTCCTTGAAAGACGTGCAATTATAGCATGAGATTGGTGGTTTGCAACAACCTACCTGCCGAAGAAATAATTGAATAGAATAGAGGTAAAATGTTTCATCTGGGTACCTTCATATTATAAGTGCCACGCATCTGTGAAGAGTTGTGTGCATTTTCCATAGCCTGTAAGATTTATATGAAAACAAAACAAAAATAAAAGATACCAGAATTCGCTGTAAACACAAGTCATTTACATCCCTGCGCTGAAAAATGTTAGATTGTCAGATGTAGCCACCGATACTCTTCCAGTTATTCTCATCTTCCATGTAATTCTGGATCCAATGACTCCTTGACCTCATCACCATCAATTAAAATACTTAATGAAAAAAGGAAAAACTTAACTAACGTGTAGGCCTTGATCAAAAGATTTATCTGAAAAGCAGTAGCAGTGGTAGTACTGTACAAACCCAAAATAGAAATTGGCAACAAGATGAGGCCCAGGGGCCAGGAGGATCATTGGCATTTCCATGAGTTGTTCGCATTGGGTGATTGCTCTTCCATCCAGCCATATGCCTGGGATTGTCATAAAATAGCCATAAAATTAAGGATACCCACGATATTGTCATTGAATCAAAATAGTTGAGACTTCAAATATCTCGTATCACGCTTGTAAATGGAAATTAAAATGTGAATTTAATAGAGAGAGAGAGAGCTCGAAAAATGTAGAACTACGTCTATGCCCCAATTTCTAAGTCTAATTGTTATCCTTTCTACGTTCTCATCGAGTTTGTTGCTATCCTTCCCTACGTCGAAGGCTTTTCATTTTCAGCATAGGAGGATATTTTTATCGACTACTTTGTTTGAAGTTTGAATAAGTTAATTTTAGAGAAAAACTAATTTTTTTAGTCATAATAGTATGTATTAAATTTTAGGGATGAGCACGTTTTTTTTAATGATTCAAATATTAAGATCTTAATAGGATTATCTTGTTTAAATTTGAATTTATTCAGTTTGTAAATTTGATAAGAAGTTTTGTTTAATTTTAAATATATCAAAATTATCTAAAATTCAATTAAAGTTTTAAATTCAGATGTAACATTGAATTCACAATAATACAAAATTAAATAAAACATGTTAAATAAAAACAAAAAAGTTTTAATTATAAACAATAAAATTAAATAAAATAATTTTAAAAATAATATATGTTAATTATAATTAATAAATGTTTATTATAAAATAAAATTGGTTGGTTTTAATATTATAATTATATTTTTTGTTTGTTTGTTAGAATTTCTTGACTTGGCTTTTGGCGTAAGAAATCATGATGAGACCCACACCTTAACCAAATGAGCTAGCGGAAATTGACAACATTATAATTATAATTATTTATTAATATTACACTTTATTAATCCATCTTCCAACTTATGTACAATGTACCATGAAGAGATGGAGCTTACCTTTACATTTAACTATGAATGATTCCCACTGGTGTGGTGAATGATCTGGACTAACATTATTACCTTCAGATTGAGAATTTAGGCTTCAGGACTCCTGCTTATGCTAGATTTATTGTGCTCTGCCTCTTATCCATTTTACATGTTGATTTGATCGTTGGATGTTTTCTTGAAAGAAGGATCATGGGATATGGATTAATGAGATGGTCTCATTTATTTTGAGATACCCTTTATTACTTTGAGTGGTATTGTTTTCCCTTTCATAAGCTTTCTGGTTTTGATGATGAAGAACATGGAAGAAACTGATGGTGTTGAAGTTCTTCATCTCATAATTTATTTTGTCAATCCATATGGCGAGAGTGATGTCTTTGGGCGAGGTGACACCATGAACCAACTTGATTATAATTTTTGAGTCTCCGACCACTTTGAGGCAGTCTAATACTAGAATACAAGCTTGTAAGGGGCCTTGATAAAGAGCAACAACTTCTGCTTGATTGTTTGTGGGTTTTCCCAGTTCCCATTCATAGTGTAGTTCTTCTTTCCCACTAGGATCCAGAATTATCCCTCCTGCACCTACAACCCCTGGGTCTCCCTTTGAGGCTCCATCAAAGAACATGATGCTTGTTTTTTTCCATAATTTTCCCATTTTGGAACTCATAGTTGAATAGCTTCAATTTCCATTTCTTGTCTAATTGAGAGACAATGAATATGTTTTGGAAAGAGGGTGGTTCCAACATATCCCTTAACTAGTCCCTTTCATTTTGATCTAACTATTGCATATTCTAATTTAAAGCCTTCTTAGTTTGAAGGTAATATTTTAATAGTTTGCGAGCTTTTATGGCTATTCTTCAAGGGTTGTCACACTGCTCTTGAAAAATAACATCATTCCTATCTAACCACACCTTCGAGAAAAGATACTTGGGGTGAATATTCCACTCTTTTAAGAAGAGGTTTTCTTTGAAAATTTCCTTTGGGTTCGATCTTCTAGAAGGGCTTGGAAGTACTCTCCGTTGTATATTATTAGTAGTAAATAGTTTGTCATGCACTAGAATCTGGAATTGAATATACTAACTTTGGAAATGCCATTTGGATTCCACACATACTTCCACATGCTGGAAGTCTGAGGAAGAGGAAGATTTTGCAGTTCTGAAATGTATCCTTCTTTTACTGAGTACCCTTGCTTACCCCATCCCCTTGAATCCTCTCTTTTGTTAATGGGGGCATAGTCGCCGAGGGCTGTGTGTAGCTCCTTCAAAAGAGGCATCAAGTTTTGATGAGCGTTAAGAACTTTCTAGCTTGTCCATTTATCATTACCCTCATTCCAATTTGAAATATTGCTTGAGATTTTCATTCCTTGCTCATCCATCCACTGTTTCAGATGTATAAGATTTTGTTTGTGGTTTAGAGGAGGCCTCCCCATTATGTTGTTTGCTTATACTAAGACGTGTTAGGGCTCATTTTTGTTACAACTTGATAATATGATATAAAGGGGGTATTAAAAATGGGTTGATAAAAATGGATACCTACAATATTTGGTGAAACTAGGGGTTTTCTTAAGTGGAAATGTATATTGGGAGGGGGGTTCAACAATACAATTTTAGGAGGTATTTTCCAATATTTAGTGAAATTAGGGATATTATTTAATATTCCGCGAACGATCGCGCTATGTAACAAGTTCACCGAGTGAACCCCCCGTGATTTATAGCTGAGGTTCACCCATAATATTTTCTTACTGTTGCATGAAGGTAGAAAAAGCTGGAACATTCCTAGATCACCTTAGACAGTGACCAACACGCTTCAAGAGTCCAAATATGTAGAAATGCCTTTTGTAGTGTGAGTTGACCAATGAAGAATGCCTCAAAATATGTAAATTTAAATCAAGAAGAATGAAATGCCTCAAAAAACTGCTTCTCAATGGAAGAACATATGTCAAACTATTTAGAAAGAGCTTGTAATTTTATAAATTTAAATTTCGTAATCTCAAAGTCAACATTGTTGGCCATGCTAATAAACACTCTGTGCATAATTATAAACATGGTATACTTTTTTTACAGCACCGTTGACTTTGTTTTCTTTTGATTGTTATAACCACTAAATTCAAAAAATAAAATTCCAAAATCTTGGGCGGGTTCCAAAATTTGTCTAAACTACTGGCTATTCATCTTCATCTTCGTTTGGGGGTTTGTTTGGCCGTCCAGGAAATAGTCTGTTCGCTTTCGGCAGCATTACTATTGCAAATCAAAGAGAGTTGGAATACTATTGGCCACATTAGAATAGCAGCGCATTCTTAGGTGGAGTAAACCTGGGTCTCTGAAGAATTCTCACTCTGAGCCAGTTTCATGCTTAGAAGTCATTGAAGAAGATTGTAGGGACTCTAATATTCTTGATGTTTGAGTGTGGGAGTTTGAAGAGGCAAATACTAGTCACAAATATCTTTTGGAAGAGTTCTATGTGTGTATGCTTGATGCTGAGCATGAATTTGGAGATCTGAGACATATTGAGACATTTCATATCTCCTGGGCACATCACTCAAGATTGTTTCCATTTAGTATCCATCTAAATATCAGTCTAAGCGATTAACCTCCATCTTAGCTTCCTGTGTTAAGGATAATTACTACATTTCACTGTCATCCACCTTCACTTTCCAAGTTGTGGGATTTTTAAGGTTTATATATCAAGCTCTCTGAATGAGAGCAACCAACACTAATCATAGTTCATATAGCTAGGACTTTCCTTATAGTCTGGAATGGTAGAGTTTGCATAGTTTAGTCTCGTATTTCCTAGCATCTGCACTTATATTACATGAGGTATACATAGATATTCTGCTACAAACATTCTAACATAACATACTGCCACTGTGTCTATCCTGATTCCTTACACATTAGCAAATTTGACAAAAAACAGAGGACAAAATATAGGCAAGTGTTAAAATTCTTGCCTCATAGGGCAGCAGATTTACAACTTAGAAGTCCTAGCCCTAATGTTGAATCTGAAACCTCTGTCGAAACCTCAGATCTGCATTCAACAAAACCGCTAGGGTAATATTCAAGAGTGTAAACAACACAGGCCAAATGATTAGATTGTTTTAGCAAGCCGCTAAGGCTAGATATAATACAAAATCAGATCTGAAAATTGCATTTGTTCACAGCCAATCCATCATTAATCAGTTATGAGAATACAATTTAAAGCATGCTAAATCAGCTGAACATCAGCTCAGCAGTTCATTAGATCAAAGCAATAAATCAACAATATAACACTCATAAATCATATTTGCATGCAAATTTGGGACAACAAACACTCCCTTTCTGTTACACATGAAACATGATTCTATTACGACAATAATTCAGCTTTCTCCTAAGCTGCAAATGCAAAACCCAAACAACAAATCAGCCCCTTCCAAACTTGCAATGCAAAACAAGCAGCTTCTCTTAAGTTCATGAAGCAAAACAATGAAATAACATGAAGTAGCTATTACATCCCTCACTTTACTCTTCTCCAGCTCTCCTCAAACTAGCTAATATTGTTATAGTGATGTGCTCCTCCTTAAAGGAAGAGTGAATTACAAGTACCATAAAATCCTAACCCTAGACTAGGTCCACGTGGAGAATGGGTCCACAAGTTGAGCACTCTACATGTGCCAAGTAGGTAGGCACATCCCCACAAATGCTAACTCACCCACTCCACATATATTTATACAACACTGCATATTTGTATGCACCCACAAGTGCAAATTCATCCAAATTCATCCACTCCACATATTTTTATGCAACAAGTCCCTGCCCTCCTACTCCAAATAACTCCCAAGGACCAAAAATAGTTAGAAGCATCTCCTTTCAGCATTGCACCCTCATGTATGAATTCCCTCCCATACATGTGCACCCCCTCTCTAGCAAGATCTTGCTCACGGTGAATTCTCAACAAATTGAAAAAGAATGAAGAACTTCAGTTAAGCACTCATCTAGTTGATGATGAATTAAAAACAAGTTTGAAGCAACAAGGCAAAAAACTAACACTCCCTCGTTGCTAAGAGCATCCTCTCCATCAAACCAGATACTCTCTTAGCATTTCGAACTTCCCCTTTGCTAGCGGCTTTGTCATAGTGTCGACCACTTGTGAATATGAAGGAATGTAAATTAGGATCACTGCTTCCTTCTGTATTTTGAAATCTCTTCAGAATCTTCTAGGTGTATTTATCTTGTTCAAGGAAGACTTCATCAACTTCCTGTCATTTTCCAATGTCCTTCATGTCAAACTCATGGGAAAATTTCTTCTCACACCACAATATTAGCTGTTTAGAACTCCCTCCTATGATAAACTCATCTACATAGATAACTAATACAGGTGGATCGAATCTGTAAAAACACCAAAGATTAAAATCTGCAGAACTCTTAGAAAATCCCAACCTAATTTCCATCTCGCTTCCCAAGGCCATTCAGGGACACCAAGTGAATTTCAAGCGGGGGCATAAAACCAAACCAAGCAACAAAATTGAGTTTCATTGCCTCCTGCAAGTGTGTTTGGGCAAGGAAGAGATGACTGCGATGCCCACACACTCACTCGACACATTTTTAAAAATATTAGCATATCGTGCATAAATTGCATTGCACGTCACTTAACAAAACCCTAGTTTAGAAAACCATCAAAATAGACAACTTTTGGTCCATGAAGCCATTGGAAAGGGGTGTCCCTAGTGGTACTTGGGTGTCTCGAATTCAATGAAGTTGATGGTTTGTCCATTGGAGCCATGGTTTTCGAGTTATTGCAAGTTTCATCTTGCTTCTCAGGGCCATTCAAGGACACTAGGAAAATTTCAACCGGGGGCATAAAAACCAAACCGAGCAATGAAATTGAGTTTCATTTCCTCCTGCAAGTGTGTTTGGGAAAGAACGAGATGAATGCGATGCCCACACACTCACTCGGCACATTTTTAAAAATATTAGCATATCGTGCATACATTACATTGCACGTCACTTAGCAAAACCCTAGTTTAGAAAATCATCAAAATAAACAACTTTTGGTCCATGAAGCCACCGAACAAGGGTGTCCATAGTGGTACTCGGATGTCACTAATCCATCAGAACTGACGGTTTGTCCACCAGAGTCACGGTTTTTGAGTTACAACGAGTTTCATCTCACTTCCCAAGGCTATTCAGGGACACCATGCAAATTTCAATTGGGGGCATAAAAACCAAACTGAGCAATGGAATTGAGTTTCGTTGCCTCCTACAAGTGTGTTTGGGCAAGGACGAGATGACCACGATTCCCACACAATCGCTCCCCACATTTTTCAAAATATTAGCCTATGGTGCAGAAATTGCATTGCATATCACTATGCAAAACCCTAGTTATACTCGGATGTCACGAATCCAACATAATCGACAGTTTTTCCATCGAAGCCATGGTTTTCAAGTTATTGCGAGTTTCATCTTGCTTCCCATTGCCATTAAGGGAAACCAGACAAATTTCAACTGGTAGCATAAAAATCAAACTAAGCAATGGAGTTGAGTTATGTTACATCTTGCATGTCTATTTGGGAAATGGCGAGAGGACCACGATGCCCACGCACTCACTTGGCACATTTAGAACATCTTATCCCATCGTGCAAAAATTGCACTGCACGTCTCTAATCAAAACCCTAGTGTAGAAAACCATCAAAATAAATTATGTTTGGTCCAGGAAGTCGCTGGACAGGGGTGTCCCTATAGGTGTTCGGATGTCAAGAATCCATCGAAACTGACGATTTTCCCATCTAAGCCTCATTTTCCGATTTATTGCAAATTTCAACTCTCTTCCCAAGGTCATTCAGGGATACTAGGCGAAAATTCAACCAAGGGCATAAAAACCAAGCCAAGTAACGAAATTGAGTTCCGTTGCTTCTTGCAGGTACTTGGATAACATGAATCCAACGAAGATTTATAAGCTTTGCGATTATTATACCAATGATATGATTAATATGTTAAAAACTATATTTATGATAATATTCTTTTAGCCATGTTTATGAGGGGATATTATCAAGCATGTTATATTAAATTTACTTTTAGATTAAAAATGTAAACAATTCATGAACTTTATTGAGAGATGAAAACCATGGTTAATATGGTCTTAAAGATATAGATTGAATAACATGTTATATATAGAGATTTAATGATATAACAACTTAGACAAAAAAATAGTTCGAAGCGAATACTATATGCGATATCATATTTTTCTCCACTTTATATATAATCACTGGGATGTCTATTTTTCCTTGCCTCTATGTCTTGTTGTGATATGAAAATTAATGGTGTACATGTCTGTGTATGTGTGTGTGTGTGCATGGTTGTGGATACACTTTACATGCGTGGTTACTATCTGTTGATGAGGTGATGTTTATATTCATGGTTGGAAAACTCGTGAGAATGCATAAATTATCACACTAATATTTGCAATATAACACAAAATATGCATTATGTAATGAAATTAATACTAATATTTTAAATTGATTATTTCTTGCTGTTTGTAGAAAAATTGTGAAGATGACTCCTTAGATGATCTAGATTATGTTGTCACCAATGTACCAGAGAAAGATATTGCTGATAATGATGCAAATGGATCAGATGAAAATGATGATGGATATGATGTTGGGATAGATGAGAATGAGGATGAGGATGAGGATGATGATGATAATGGTGGTGATGATGATGACAATGGTAGCCATTGATGCTACTATTGAGATTGTGGATGTTTATTGTTTTCTCGATGCTACTAGACATGTATTCTTATTTTTGTGATGATCCACGTTCATATTAAATTCTGGGTCATTTTGATTGGTATGGTGGATTTATGTTGACATATAAACTTTGATTACCCTTGATCATTTTGACATTTCTAAATATAGATATTAAAAAAGATATTTCTTGTGATATTGGTATTTTCACTATATATATCGTTCACTTGTTCTTTTAACCCTAATATATATCGTTTACTTGTTCTTTTAACCTTAAAAATGATGATATGTATGATAGGTCATTGATGTGATGATGTTTTATAATTTCACTTGTTTTGATGAAAGATAATGGCGATGTTACCATTATTATATTGTAAATTTATCTATATTGGAAATTAATTGTCGATGATCTTTTCATGTAAAATTGATATATATATATATGGTGTTACTACTTTGGATAAATGTTGTTTGTTCGTGTTAAATTTTCTTCATAAATGCTATGCAATTAATTTCAATAATGGTATCTACAATTAATTTCAATGTTTCATTATGTTATTTAAGAACTATGAAGTAAATGATATCTGAGAACTGTTGAAATTAATGAAATAATTATAATAATTTGATATAATAAATATATTAGAACACAATTGGATATAGTTCTAGGTGTTAAATAGAAAGCCTAATGTGGTTCAAGGAAGCAAAATAGGAAGCAAAGCTAGGAGCTAAAATGGAAGCCCACTATGTCATAGATTTAGAAGCAACATTGGATGCAATACCTAGCACTAAGTTGGAAGTCAATTCTGATGCTATTTTGGATGCCAAACCAGAAGCTAAACTAATGGCCAAAAAAGAAGCAAAATTAGATGCTTAATGGGAAGCTAAATGCGGTGTTCACGATGAAGGAAAACAAGAAGAAATTCAAGGAGCTAAACGAGAAGCAAAATGTGGTGCTAGTGTGGGAGTAAAAATGGATGCTAAATTGAGTGCTAAAGTGGTAACAAAACATGGTGCTAATGTTGACATCAATAGAGATGCAACACTAGGCGTTAAAAATGATGCAATACTTGATGCTAATGAGGAAGCTAAACATGGCATTGATATGGTAGAAAAATAAGATGTTACTTAGGATGAAAAACATGGCGTTACATAGGAAGCAAAATATGGTGCAACAATAGAAGAAAAAATTGGCGCCATTTTGGTAGCAAAACACGATGCAAAAAATGAAGCAAAAATTGGTGGAAAATTAGAAGCGAAAATTGGTGCATATTGGAAGTAAAACATGGTGCAAAATGGGATGCTAAAGTGGTAGCACATATGGATGCAATATTGGATGCTAATTTGGATGCAAATATGGTGCGAATGTAGATGCAAACATAAATGCTAACATGGCGCTTTTAGTGATGCAAATAGGGCGCTAATGGGGGCGTCATTTAGGAAGTAAAAGAGGACGATCTTTAGGAAGCAAAATAGGATGTTATTTAGGAAGAAAACCTCGACGTCGCTTAGGAAGAAAAATTGGACGCTATTTTGGAAGCTAAAAAATGAGCGTTATTTTAGACATCAGAAAGGATGCTATATAGGACGCAAAAAAAGACGCTATTTTAGACTCTTTAAGTGTTAAATTTTCAGAATTTACTTCAATCTTATCTAGAATCTTAATTGAGAGAACAACATGTACAACATATCTACAACATATCAATCATGGACACAATAATGCAAGCACACAAGAGACACAGAGTTTACTTGGGGAAAACCATAAAGGTGAAAAACCCCAATAACTTCCTCAGAGATAGATAGAGCAATGATACAACCAGAATACAAGATAGTCTTCTCCTAGCAGCAGAGCCTCCTCCTCCACAAGTGCACCACTCTCCAAAGTGTGAGTGAGAGAATAGAATGTGTAAAATGAGAGAGACACACTCTCTATTTATACACTAGCTTGACTTGACCTTTACTCAACTAGGTCAGCCTCAACTTAACCACTTAACATAATGCTGACTGGGCCGACCCCCACTAGGGTGGTCTAATAACCCTTTGACCCACATGGCCGACCCCCAATAGGGTGGTCTAATAACCCTTTGAACCACATGACTTATACAGGGCCGACCCCAACAAGGTGGTCTAATAACCCATCAAGTATAAGTTACGACACTTACAATATAAATGACGACACTTCCGTATAGAGGAATAATAACATCTCTATAGGAATACAACATACATATATGTGAAATACATTCCGAAGTTACATATACATCAACACTCCCTCTTAACTAGGAAGGTATTTCTCGACACAGTTCTTCTAGCACAAGTCATCTTCTCTGGATCATCATCACTGAATAATCGTCATCGAGTCATCATCGTCGTCACTGCTGCTGCTATCTCAATCAATCTCTGAATCTACTCATCATAGGAAGTTCTACAGAGCCAGTCCTTTTTCATACTGGATGTAGGCCCACCACCTGCAGGTCTTCGTCATCACTAGCCATACTGTGGAATCCTCAGGACTTATTACGTGCGTCACAAAACCTGGCTGTAGCATCCCAGGCTATTACGAGCACACAGCTCTACCTGTCAGATCTCCCAGGAGCACACTACATGTGACCCATCACAAAACCTGGCTGAAGCATCCCAGGCTATTACGAGCACACAGCTCTACCTATCGGATCTCCCAGGAGCACATTACATGTGATCTCACCACAAAACTAGGCTGAAGCATCCCAGGCTGTTACGAGCACACAGCTCTACCTGTAGGATCTCCCAGGAGCACATTACATGTGGTCCACCACAAAAAATGGCTGAAGCATCTGAGGCCTTTTTCATCCTGTCCAGATCTCCCAGGAGCAAATTACATGTGGTCATGGCAAAACCTGGATGAAGCATCTGAGGCCTTTTTCATCCTGTCCAGATCTCCCAGGAGCAAATTACATGCCATAGGACAAAACCTCTCAAGAGCATCACAGGATGTTATGGGTACACAACTCCGACCTGAAATCTCCCAGGGCACAAATTACATGTCCTCCCAGAGCAATGTCTCGAAAGAGCATCCCAGGCTGTTACGGGTACACAACTCCGACCTATAGGATCTCCCAGACATGCTCATCTGCACAACCTGATCCACAGCCACAAAGTATCATCTTGATACTCATCATACATCATCCTGATGTACACATGATCATCCTGGTCATCATCACTGCATCGTCCTGATGCATGTCATCTGGAGAAGCTCGTCATCCATGATCATCCTGATCGTACAATGCATCCACCTGATGCATACCCCATAGCTGCAGTATATGGGATTCGACAAGGAACAAAATTGTCTAGAGAACAGAAAGGGATGAAGGGGGGAAATGACCAGTCTAATCTAGTAAGAAGTCGTCTCGAGTTGGGTTCCTTTTTGAGACATCAACGTAGAGGGAGCCAGTCAATTTTTGCAGCCGTCAAAGATGGAGTCCACAAAGAATATAGAAGAGAACTGAGGGGTGGATGGGAACTAAATTGTTGGAAAAACACAAGAAATTTTAGGAGACAAAGCGATTAGAAGAGAAGAGGACAAAATGAAAGAAGGTATATTTATTGGGTTTTACAGTTGATTAAGTGACCCAAGGCCCTATATTTACTAGCATAATTCAATTAATTCTAAGCCGTAAGTAGAATTAACAATAGATTAAGACAATCCCACAGGGGTGTAGCTCAACCGACGATTCGCTTGATATGAAGGAAATGTTGTAAATGGAGGTCACGAGTTCAAATCACCCCGGCTTACCCGTGTCCCATGCTTGTGTGATGTGCGGGTGCACCTAAGGGTATAGTGGTAGCGGACGGGATTGGATTTTGGACCCCGTGTCATGTGAGTACCAGCCCCATCCTAGTTTCTGATCCCCCTAGTTACAAAAAAAGAACAATAGATTAAGAAAAGAGGGAAACCTGGCTGTGGGGAACGGTTGGAAGAAAAGAGGAAAAAATGAAGTTATATTTATTGGGTCCTAGGGCCCTAGATTTTCTAGGGTAATTCAGTTAGTTCTAGGACGCAAGTAGAATTAAGAACATATTAAGAAAAGAAGGGAAACCTAACTAGGGTAAACGCATTGTTTAACTAAACCAGGGTTTTAGAATATTATCGAAATTCAATTAGTTCATACCAACAACTACAATTAACAAGAAATTTGTAATAGCGAGGGAAGGTAACTCACGTCAAACTATCGAGTACCTTTCCTCATCTAACTTACCTAAATGTTAAGTATGACAAACTGGTGAAAGGTAAAGAACTCACCAAAAAATGTTTTAATGTGCATTGCCAAATATGAGAGCCACTACAGGCCTCTTTGAGACTTTTACAATGATCAAATGAAGTTGTACATGCTGCTACACCTTCCTGCAAAAGACAACTGATCTAAATCCTCGACATTATGCAATAATCACATATCCATCTACGATATAAATGATTGAAAAACAAAATAAATGAGAAGTGAAAGGAATACATGTACTTATCCAACTACACAAGACGATAATATGGGATATCCTTGATGCATGTCAAGGATGGTAATGTCCTCGCTAATGAAAGATATCAACCGAAAAAATGTGAGGAAGCAGATAGTGAATAAGCAGAGAAAGTAGGGTGGAACTAGCAAAGGAAATAGGAAAGAGGTGGAGATGATTGGGAAAATCTACCAAAGGAAAGAGGCCGGAGATAGGAGTTGTTGAGTGACCGACCTAATAGATAACGTCTATGGGATGTGAAAAGGAACAATATTTACTAGAGAAAATTTAAGGAAAGGGGGAAATGTCCAGTCTAATATGTTAAGAATTCGTCACGAATCGAGCCTAGTCCAATCACCAACTAGATGGATCTTGCTCTGGTACAATGTTGACTTTTTAGGGCTTTTACAGTTCTTTTCAAAATTGAAACATAAAATTTATTGGATCACATGAAGATAACCATTGCATAGGTAACATGGTGATTATGGAGCTCATTTAACCACGATGATGATCAATCACCTACCAACCATAGACAATGCAGAACCATTATCTCACCTACACTTGATCCGGATCCTCGAATTAATGCAATAATAACACCTAGATCTATGATATGAATGATTAAAAAAGAAAATAAATGAGATTGGAAAGGAATACATGTACTTATCCAACTACACAAGACGATAATGCGGGATATCATTGATGCATGTCAATGATGCTAATGTCCTTGGTAGAGAATGATAGCAAGCGAACAAATGTCATGAAGCAGATAGTTAAAAAGTAGAGACAATAGGGTGGAAATAGCGAAGGAAAGAGGCAAGAGGTGGAGATGATTGGGAAAATCTACAAAAGGAAAGAGGCCAGAGGTGGGTGTTGTTGAGTGATCGAACCCATAGATAATGCTATGGGTTTCGAAAAGCAATAATATTTCATAGAGAAAGGTGAAGGATGAAGGGGGGAATGACCAGTCTAATCTATCAAGAAGTAATCCCGATTTGCTCCCTACACCAAAAAACTACTAGATGGAGCCAGTACTTTTCGAGTAAAGCAAAGATGGAATCCACCTAGAAGAGTGAAGTGAACCGAAGGGTGGTTGGGAACTAAATTTTAGGATAAAATGAAGAAACATTGGGAGAGAGAATGGGAGGGAAGGACGAAAGGGAGTTATTGTGATTATGGGTTTTTAGTTGATTATGGTAATTCAATCAGTTCTCAGCCAAAAGCTAAACCAACACCAGAATGAGAAAAGAAGGGCAACCCAACTTGGGTTAAGTAGGTGTTTAAACTAAACTAGGGCCCTAGAATATCACGGAAAATTAGTCAGTTCTTACCAGCGACTACAATTAAGAAGAAATTTACAATAGAGAGGGAAGCTAAGTGAATTCGACCTATCGAGGACGCCGAGAGTGAAAAAATGGAAAAGATATGGTGAACAATAGAAGGAAAAAGGCAATATGTGGTGATGTTTGGAAAAAACTAGTGAATGAAAGAGGTGGGGGGTTTCCAGTGAACGACCCCATAGCTGTAGTCTATGGGATTCGACAAGGAACAATATTTTCTGGAGGAAAGAAGTGGATGAAGTAGGGGAACAAAGAGTCTGATCTACTAAGAAGTCGTCTCGAGTCGGGACCTACGCGAGACATCAACCTAGAGTGAGCTAGCCACAAACTAGGGTTAAGTAGTTGTTTAAACTAAACTAGGGCTCTAGAATATTGGGGAAATTTAATCATTTCTTACCAACGACTATAAAAACCAGATATTTACAATGGAGAGGGAAGCTAAGTTAACGCAAAATATCGAGGATGTGGAGAGTGAGAAATTGGAGGCAATAGTGTGAATAAGGCAAGGCAAGAGACAAGATGTGGAGATGAACTCGTTAACACAATTGATTATTTTTGTACATATATGAAGTGCTAAATACAATTTATTGTTTTCAAATGTATGAATTCGTATAATTAGATTGCATGGGAAGGGATCGATAATCATATATTTTAGCTCTTAGGGTAAAATTACAATTATTGTTTTTAAATATATGAAGTCATGTAATTAGTTTGTAGGAGAAGAAATTTCTAATATGATATTTTATCTCTTAGGATAATTGCCAAACATATCCATAAATTTGAATATTCTAGTTGAATATCTTATGAGCATTTTAAATGGTAGTTGTAAAATGAATTTAAGCGAATTGTTTTTGTGAGTTGGATTATAAAAACTTCAAGAGAATGGTCTACACATGTTTGGAATGGCATAAGGCATAACCTGAGTAGTGATTGAAAAGTGAAATTAATTTAGTGAGTACATTTGCATGATTCCCAATAATGAGATTTATTTAAATTGGAGGTACCGATAACTTGCATTATTTGTACCGCTGTGCATGTCCCTTAGATAGTTAATTAAAAAAAATGAAAAGAGAAAATCATATGTTTATGATATCTTCATATTTTTCAATATATATATATATATATATTCAATAGAAGAATTATAGGTCTATATGATATGTTGATAATTAAAAAGAAAAGAAAATAATAGCATATATCTATATGCTAATAGATATATTACTATTCAAAGGAAGAGCATGCTATATTTATATAATGTGTTTTTATTTTAAAAAGAAGAATTATAAGTATTATGTATATTATCCCTACATGAGAAAAAGTAAAAAAACCATATTCATAGAATACGATTGTCATTTATACAATGGGGTTTCCACATATTTGAATCACATTTGTTGTGTATAAAATAGATTGTTACCTGAACAAGGAATATCTCACATCCATGAATTAGTCTCTATTTTATAAGGAAATGTTATATATCATTCCAATGATCCATGGTTATGATCAAAAGGGTCATTATAATGGAAATGCAATAAATGTGTATATAAGTGGTATCGAAAGTTATGCATATAATTATTGGACAATGATTAAAAGTTACTGTATTTGTTGCTTTTATATAAATAGGAATTTATAAGTTATGAAAGTGATTTCCATTGCCGAACTAAAACATGATTAGACTTATGGATTAATCATAATGTATCCAAATTATAGAGGTTATATATATTTAATACATTATTGGTTCGAAAGGAGATTCCAAATATATGTATATAAATACACTTATAGAATATATCGTTACTTTTATATGAAAGGAGAAGTTATAAGGGGTAAAAAAGATATGTGGATATAACTAAATAATGTTATTGAAAAATAAAAATATTTATAAATACATATAAGTTTTATAACTCTATTGGTTATAGAGAAATATTTATTATTTCTAAAGAATGAAATAATATATTTAAGTTTATTATATATATTTGAATATAAGATTTATATATGTATATAAAAGCATATGTGGTTCAAGAGAAAGATATACACATGATAAGGAATATATAGGCTTATGTTTATGTCCATATTGTATAAAGAACTATTTAGATGTAGTGTGATTGTCATTATTGAGAAATGATAGTGATGTATTGATCTTGTGTAAAGAAAAAAAAATCGATACCTAGGGACGAGGTAACCATAGGGAACGTTACTGGTTTTCCAAAATTGTTAAAACATCTTAAACCTAAGGTTATATATATAGTGGATACTTTTAAAAATGTATGGGCATTATTAAATGCATATCCTTGCTGAGAATTCGATAGATTATCGAGAGGGTCAAACAGACATGGAATTAAGAAAACAAGATATTGATGCGACTAGTGTGATGCGTTGAACTCAATGACACTACTTTTGCATCATGACAAGACTGATAACGAAAATGGAAAAAAACTACAAACTTGACGTTACCACGATGGCGTAAAATGGAGAAATTATAACTTGGAACACCCGTCGAAAGGGTCAAATAAAGCATGTTTTGTAAAACAAAGTATGGAGAACATCAACATGATGAGTTGAATGCAATGATGCTAACCATTTGACATGGTGAATTCTAAACAAGAATACGGATGTTGCTTGAGATGGGACTCAACGAGATTAAGACAACATGCATAATGTGACTTGGGAAGTCTACTGAAGTGGTCATATGACAATGGAAATGATAAATGAGGTAACAATGTGATGATCTCCTTGAGCGGGACATGATGTCACCAACTAGATGACTAGGTGGTTAAATTTAATATGTTCGTCTAATAAGTTGAAAATCAACCTATTAAAAAATTATGGGTTTGAAAGTAGTTTTATGGGGATAATGAGTGACTCATGCATTGATTTTTGGCCATGTGATAGTTTCTCTTGAGTTGATAATTCATGATTGTAACTTACCAATTTATATTATACTGAATATTGTATGATGTTTATCTTCTTGTCTTGGAGGAAATGATAGCTTAATAAATTTGAATTCTTACTTGGATTTTGTTGTGCTAAAGATCGATTGGGTAAGAAGTGTTGGAAATCTAAGTTGGTGTTGACAATTATTGAAAGTATTACTGGATTTACATTACATGAAATTACCGTTGGATTATTGAGAATCTGTTGGAACTTTGTTGGATGAAACATAAACGATAGAAAAGCTAGTGTTTATGGCCAAGGATATTTGGTGAAAATAGAAGAGAATGGCATGAAAATTAATTATGAAAAGAAAGTGAAAGTGTGTATGAATGTACAATAAAAATTAACTTCGGGATGAAGTTTTTAATAAGAGGGGGTGTATGTAATGCCCGCCTTTGACATAGTTGATTGAATAGACTTTGAGGGCACTTGTATTGAAGTGACCCAGTTAAATAAAATTGAAAAAAATGTGTTATGCTTTATTATTTGAATAAGAATTGATAATCGACAAGCAAATGATGATTATACTCGATTGATTGAGAAATGTGAATTAAAGATATGTTATGAATAAATGAAAGAAATTGTGCTTTTATTTTCGTAGATGTGAAAAAATCCCACTTGTTTAACTAGAATTGAATAAATATGAATAATGGATGATGATATACTTTATATGGTGTAGCATTGCTAATGTGTGCACTGGCAGGTACAATGAATTACCGACTGACTCTCAAATGGAATAAAAAGGGGGTTGTAAAGAACGGGAAACATACATAGGGGTATGACGGTAGACTGTCGGCTCTGAAATAACATTCCATGCACGAGTCAAAATCTCTATCATCTCACTCGGTTAGCGTGTGCCATACGGACGAGGCCATCACAATTTGGTCGCATACGATGTGTTGAGGGGCACAAAATAAGGAAGATCTTATTCCTCAATTGCCATTAGTCTCCATATAAATGTAGTTAGATGATTACGATAACGATTCCTGATCGCTGCATCGCACTCCCCACATGAGGACAAGGAGGACAAGGAATTAGTCAGAAGGACCCATAGACGTGGTACCTAGACAACAACAAGAAATGGAACTACTTGTGTACTTTCACTAAACATTTAAACATATAGTTGAATTATGCATATGTTAATGTTAAATTTGAGAATAATTAAATGAAAAACTATTTTAATTTGAGCAAATATTAAGGGGGGATATTTTGAGGTAGACTTCATGTGCACCCACCGAATTAGGAAGACATGCATTGCATAAATATAAAAATAAATAAATAAGAGATAATTGATTTTGGAGCAAATCTATATTAGTAGATATTCTTGAGTTTAACTCCACATGCACCCACTGATTTAGGGATTAGGATTTTAGACCAAAGAGACAACTAAGAGCAATTTGTGGAATTATGTGCACCCTCATGTGAAGGTGACACGTGGTTGCATGAGAATGAATATTAGAAAATTAATAAATTAATTAATTTTGCATGAGACGACACATGTCGTCCAAGACTTTTCTATTTAAGAAAGGAGGAATGGAGAGGAAGGGATCTCTTGCTCCCTAATCCTGGATGGATTCCGTAATGGAAATTTGAGAAAAGTGTGATCTATGTGAGTTTGGTTGAGAATTACTCCGGGGATTGGGAGATCTCATATGCGTTTTTGGGCTTGTATGTTAGTTGTGACCCCCTAATTGCTCGGGGGACTGGGAGGAAGAATATTACTCCCAATGTGGTAGGGAGGTCAACCGACGAGTCCTTCGATAATTGCATCAAGATTCGATTGGATTGGAGTGGAAACAAGATCAACGTCTATGACTTCTGCAGGATCGGCCATCCAGACAGGTTATCTGTAGTTATTTTTGTTACTTTGATTATTCATTATAACTGTTTATTAGAAATTTATTTATGCATATAGTAATGTTATTTGCTTATATGCACAAGTTATTTTTTCCCTAAACTGAATAAGGGGTGGGAATTTTAATTTCGAAAACTAATTCTAAAAGGTGTTTAAAAGTAAAAAATGTAAACATTATTTCATTCTTTTGCCGAAATTTCTAAGGGAGAGTTGATATGCGAAATGTGCCAGTAGGGATGTCGAAAAAGTGTACAAGGAGATGGTCAAGGAAATGTTCAAGGAAATAGACATAGTTGCATCGTAGGAGGAGCCATAATAGTGGGACTAGATATGATCTGTCGTGGCGCTGAGAGACACCGTTTTGACTTTCCTCATGGTTTAAGGATCTAGAAGTGTGCTCAAAATGGTATTGTCGTGTGGATTTGTATGAGCCCAGGACAGTGCATGCTCATGTGTGCTTTCAATTTTAAGGAGTCTGAAAGTGATAAGAAGACTCTGAAGTGGTGGAGAGGTACTGTCATATGGATTTGTGTGATCCCAGGACGGTAAGTGCTGATGGTTTCTTTCAATTTTAGAGAGTCAGAAAGCAAGTAAGAAGAATCCAAGAGGTTCTTTTTTGTATGTTAGTCTCCAAGGCCTGAAAAAGCATAAAAGTATGCAATGAAGAAATCTTCTAGACGGTGTGACTAGAGTATTCCTTTTTCGTAATTAGTATACAAGGTCCGGAAAAGGGTTAAACTTATACCAGGTAGATGCCCTTTCAGATATTTTTATCCAGCATGAAAGGAAGCAAGATTGCTCGACAATCTTTTCATTGTTTTAGGAGTCAGAAAAGAGCTTAATAGAAACTCCCTAAGTGCCTTTTTCGTAAAGGGATTGCTCGGCCCGAAAAAGGGATAAAATTATACCGAACAAATGTAATAGCCAAGCAAGAAGGAAGTGTTCAATTGAGGGACGATTATGTGAACCAAGGATGAAGGCTATGAGGGGAACACTGATGGGGCCTCCTTGTGGGTTGATGAATGGTGGAAAAGTAATGCAATGACTATAGTATGGATGGAGCGGACGGCTCATGGATGGGTTGCTATGCAAAAAATGATAGCGGACGATGTGGCACGCAAATCGAGGCAACGAGGTGCATGGAAAAAATGCCTAAAAAAAGTTTTTGTGAGAGCGAGAAATGATCTCAAGCATCATCATGGGCATGAAAATATGAATTTGGTGGTGCGAATGGTGCAAAATACAGAAGTCGACACATAAATCGAGGCGACAGGGGGCTGGAAAAATGCCCAAATTTATTTTCGTGAGAGAGAGAATTGATGTCAAGCATCATCACGGGCACGGAAATCTGAATTTGGCAGTGCGAACGGTGTGAAAAACAGAGGTAATATGGCTCCGGACTGGTTAAAACAAGAAATGGGTGAAAAATGGCTATAAATAGTAATGGGAGCCCACTGCCATGTGTCATTGTCACTGTGCAAATTTGGAGGAGTGTGGAGTGGATTAGAGGAGAAAACTCAGATTTCTCGCATTCCAACCGGTGGAATTGCATTCTGCGACTTGCAGGTAAGTGGCATAGTGTTTTGTGACATTTTTAATGCTTTTTTGGGGGGGTTGGTGTCCTGGGGAGGCATGCCAAGCAAAGCTTGGTCGCCACTGCGACAGAGCACGGGGCTAGGCTTGATGGTCGCGCTTCTAAAGCGTAGCTGGGGCCGCACTTCAGAAGCACGGCTGGGGGCCAAATAGTTGCGCTTCGAAGCGTGGCTGTGGGCCAGATAGTCGCACATCAAAGAACGACTGCGGGATACGTAGCCGCACTTTGGATCGTGGCATGGGGATGGGTAGCCGCGCTTTGGAGCGCCAAGTTGGGCTAGGTAGCCGCGCTTTGAAGCACGACATTTCGGTGGAAATGCTCACTTCAAGGCGCAACTTGGGGTTCCATGGATGCGCTTTTGAAGCGTGACTTGGGGGCCGAAATGCGTGCTTTGGAGAGCACATTTCAGCTTGTGTTGGGTGTTTTCTTTCTTTATTTATTTATATATTGGAATTATGGGTTTTGTTTTTTTGGTTGGAAGGATGCCAGTATCTTGGAGTGAGCACGAGCTGGGGGGTCCACTACTAGAGGCGGTCGAGGAGGACGAGGATGTGCAGTACATCCTGGCTCGGTGTAGACTGTTGAAGTTCGCACAGGTGCCCCTGATGCGCTCGGCTAGCTTGTTGTCGAACAAGTTAGTCGGTTTCTGGGATGAGGATGCTGAGGCATTCATGATCCAGGGTGAGCAGCTAGAGATCACACTCACTGATGTGTATTTCTTGACGGGGCTGTCACAACTGGTTGTGATTTTGGATACCCAGCCGAGGAGGCCAAGTGACGTATCTATGGAGGATTTGTTGGAGAGGCACTGTTATCCGACAACTTTTGTGCATGAAAATGCACGATTGATTTGTGACATTCAGAGCATGGAGACTCGAGCAATTGCATCGCTGGTGGTGCGTGTACTGGGGTCAGATTCGACCCATAGGGTCTCTGGGGGGTAGATGGTGCTTGTGGAGCGGGTGTTGGAATGGACCTACTATGGCTGGGGTCAGATGTATCTGATGGTAGTTCAGCGAGAGCTGAACAGGGTGAGTTGTTAGGGAGGGGAGTTCTGTTTTCCTTCATTTCTTTGCTTGTTTTTCTTTGAGTGTGTCCCAACACTACGACTGCACTTGGCAGTGCGTGACAGGGGGCTGATGGAGCCGTGGATGCGGCGGTGGGGCGAGATGATGACTCGCGGGGGTGGCAGGCTGGTGGGGTGGTTCTTCACTGAGGAGTTGTCCACTCAGTGGATGCAACTGCCGGTGGTGATTGAGGACTACCCGTACTACAGGATGGATTACAGAGGGGATCCAGAGCTGTCACGGCCTCCTGGTCAGGCATGGGGACCAGATGGTATGTTGTTTACTTATGTTTTAGCATCATATTTTATAAATATCATATCATGGATGGTAGATAAATGATTTGTATGACATTGATCCCGATGAGATCTGTTTCGTGTGCAGATATTGGAGAACAACCTCCGAGCGAGTACCGTGTGCAGAGGGGTCGTGCAGAGGGTGTATACTCTCCTGGACATGGGCAGAGTCGACGGTGGAGTTCCTCAACGACATTAGAGAGTTTGCGAGTGGGTATTGACCGCCTCCTGGATGGGGTGATAGAGATTAGCTGGTAGCACTTGAGCCAGGAGATTATCGACATTTGCTATGATGCTCCCCAAGAGTGGAGGCCTATTATGAGGCACATCGCGATGGCGGCTGAGACAGTGCGGGCCATGGAACAAGGGGATACCCCCTATTATGGTGACTCGGATGCTAAGACAGAGTCTAATGAGTTGTAGGAGGAGGAGGCGGAGGAGGAGGAGGAGGATGACGATGATGATGGCGATGGAGATGACTTTGATTGACGAGGCAGTCGATGGAACTGCCCCCATGTGATGAGCATGGGAATTTTGTATTCGGATGTATTATATGACGAGGACACTGTTAGGGCTCCTCTACGTATGTATGTGTATGGGGTGCTGTGGGCACGATGACATTTCTATTTATGATGTATATATATATATATATATATATATATATGCATGTGGATGCAGCTTATGATGATGGCTATGTGTATGTATATGCACGTGGATGCAACTTTTGATTATGGCTTCTTTTTGTCTTTTATGATGTTTATGTATGCCTATATGACATGGTTATGATTTGCTTCCTACATGTGATTTATGTGCCAGTCTAGAATATTGTTAGCCATATGGTCTGCTACACTGTTTTTACTTCTTGGGACATGAGTGAATGAAATGGATTCAAACTGTCTGACCATATGTTTAGTGTGCAGGAACTTTCTAAAAAGGCAAGGGTACCGTACCTGGTAAAATTTGTTTAGTTGGGAGACAAGCAGCTGGGAGTCAAGGAACACACGGAGGTGGATTATACCTATCTAGAGGGCAGCAGTCAAGAGATCGATCACATCATCGTACTCAACCTGGTTATTGGTGGCAACACCTATGCACACTCCGTCGAGGTGGATCAACTCAAGTGAGGGGGAATATAATACCCAAGCTGCAGAGGCAAGGTTTGGAGACCAACGACTTGCGCTGTCGACGAAACCGACATAGTATGGTGGAACAAGATCCATCTATAATCATGTAGGGAAGCCAAGTGTGAGGTGCTAGATGTAAAAAAGTAAGAAAAAGCAAAAGGAAATGAAATTGTACAACATGGACTAGTGGCTCCAAAAAGTGCTAAGGGTAAAAGCGTTTGAGGTACAACCGATTATGGGGGTTGCGCAAGGGGTTCCCTTCAGAGTCGGTGAGGATATACGCCCCATGTCCTAGGAAGGTGTGGATGATGTATGGGCCTTGCCACATGGACTCAAACCTTCCTTTCCCAGTTTTGTCACGTGCTTGGTCATAAGCGAGGACTAGGTTTCCTTCTCGAAAATTGCGGGGGTGGAAATGCTTATCATAGTCGGCTTTGGAGCGGTTCTTCGCGGCCTCGATGGTTTGTAGGGTTGTGTGGAAGTATTCATTGGCTTGCTCCAAAAGGATTTAGGCATTGTTCGAGTGGTGAAGTGTCCAAGAGGAGTTCAATGGAAATATGTAAGGCGGGAATCTGACATTCAATGGGGAGAACTGACTCGACACGATGAACCAAGTGAAAAGGGATGAAACCCATGACAGTCTTAATAGACGTGTGGTAAGCCCAAAGTGCGGGAAATAGAATATGGTTCTAGTTGGACTTGTGGTGCTCTACAATGCGTTGAAGGATGGTCTTCAGGATTTTGTTAATCTCCTCTACTTGGTCGTTCCCTTGGGGGTAATAGGCGGAGGCATACTGGTGTTTGAATTTGAGGAAGGTCGACAACTCCTTCCAGATGGAGTCTTCAAAATGTTTGTCATGGTCGGAAACGAGTTGCTTTGGGACCCTGAACTGAGTGATGACGTGGTTAAAAAAGAAACGGGATGCAGTGTCATATTTGCAGTTAAACGTAGGCATGGCCTCGGCCCATTTTGTGAAATAGTCGACAGCCACAATGATGTATTTGTGGCCATTCACCGAGGGAGGATTACACTCCATAAAATCAATGGCCCATTTGCAGAAAGGGCCAACGGTAAGAACTGGATGGAGGGGGGCAGGAGGGGTCCTCACCTTTAGGGAAAAGAGCTAGCAGTTTTTGCAATGCTTGACAGGTGTGATGCATCAGTAAATAAGGTGGGCCAAAAGTATCCAGCGTGGATAACCTTTTGGGAAGTGGCCATTCTCAAAAAATGGCCCCCGCAGGCTCCGCTGTGACAATCGTTGAGGACTTGTTCTGCCTCGTCTTGAGTGAGGCATCGACGTAAAATGGTGTCAATACCGCACCGGTAAAGGAGATCTCCAAGGAGGAGATATCACGAGGCATGATGGCGTATGCGACGATGATCATCGTGTCCGATGTTGGATCAAAACTTTTGTGTGCGTAGGTACACTAGGATGTCACCGTACCAAGGGTCATCCAACGAAATGATAAACAAGTGATCACCAAGTAGGTCGGTATTGATTATTGGTGACGTGGATGCAGATGGTAAGTCCGTCATGAGTTGTGCCAATGCGAGGGATTTGGTACTCTTGGGGGTAGTGAACATGAGGTCATACTCTTGAAGGATGATGACCCATTTAGCTATGTGGCCCTGAAGAAGGCGACAACTCAAGATATAGACCATGGGGTTGGAATTGAGTGCATGGAGACTCGAGCGATTGCATCGCTGGTGGTGTGTGTACTGTGGTCACATTAGGCCCATAGGGTCTCTAGGGGGCAGATGGTGCTTGTGGAGCGGGTGTTGACAGGGACCTACTATGGCTGGGGTCAGATGTATTTGATGGTGGTTCAGCGAGAGCTGAACAGGGTGAGTCGTTAGGGAGGGGGGTTCTGTTTTCCTTCGTTTCTCTGCTTGTTTTTCTTTGAGCGTGTCCCAACACTACGACCGCGCTTGGCAGTGCGTGACGGGGGGCTGATGGAGCCGCGGATGCGACGGTGGGGCGAGATGATGACTCGCGGGGGTGGCGGGCTGGTGGGGTGGTTCTTCACTGAGGATTTGTCCACTCAGTGGATGCAACTGCCAGTGGTGATTGAGGACTACCCGTACTATAGGATGGATTACAGAGGGGATCCAGAGCTGTCGCGACCTCCTGGTCAGGCATGGGGACTAGATGGTACATTTTTTACTTATTTTTTAGCATTATATTTTATAAATATCATAGCATGGATGGTAGCTAGATGATTTGTATGACATTGATCCCGATGAGATCTGTTTTGTGTGCAAATATTGGACAAAAACCTCCGAGAGGGTACCGTGCGCGGAGGGGTTGTGCATAGGGTGTATACTCTCCTGGACATGGGAAGAGTCGACGGGGGAGTTCCTAAACAACATTAGAGAGTTTGTGATTGAGTATTGACCGCCTCCTGGACAAGGTGATAGAGATTGGATGGTAGCACTTGAGCCAGGAGATGATCGACATTTGCTATGATGCTCCCCAGGAGTGGAGGCCTATTATGAGGCGCATCGCGATGGCGGCTGAGACAGTGCGGGCCATGGAATGAAGGGATACCCCCTATTATGGTGACTCAGACACTGAGATAGAGTGTGATGAGCTAGAGGAGGAGGAGGTGGAGGAGGAGGAGGAGGATGACGACGATGATGGCGATGGAGATGACTTTGATTGACCAGGCAGTCGATGGAACTGCCCCCATGAGATGAGCATGGGAATTTTGTATTCGGATGTATTATATGACGAGGACGCTGTTAGGGCTCCTCTATGTATGTATGTGTACGGGGTGTTGTGGGCACGATGACATTTCTATTTATGATGTATATATATATATATATATATGCACGTGGATGTAGCTTATGATGATGGCTATGTGTATGTATATGCACGTAGATGCAACTTATGATTATGGCTTCTTTTTGTTTTTTATGATGTTTATGTATGCCTATATGACATGGTTTCGATTTGCTTCCTACATGTTGTGATTTATGTGCCAGTCTAGAATATTGTTAGCCATCTAGTCTGCTACATTGTTTTTACTTCTTGGGACATGAGTGAATGAAATGGATTCAAACTGTCTGACCATATGTTTAGTGTGCAGGAACTTTCTAAAAAGGCAAGGGTCCTGTACCTGGTAAAATTTGTTGAGTTGGGAGACAAGTAGCTGGGAGTCAAGGAACACACGGAGGTGGATTATACCCATCTAGAGGGAAGCAGTCAGGAGACCGGTCACATCATCGTACTCAACCTGGTTATTGGTGGAAACACCTATGCACACTCCGTCGAGGTGGATCAACTCATGTGAGGGGGAATATAATACCCAAGCTGTGGAGGCGAGGTTTAGAGACCAACGACTTGCGTCGTCGACAAAACCGACATAGTATGGTGGAACAAGATCCATCTGTAATCATGCAGGGAAGCTAAGTGTGAGGTGCTAGATGCAAAAAAGTAAGAAAAAGCAAAAGGAAATGAAACTGTACAACATGGACTAGTGGCTCCAAAAATTGATAAGGGTAAAAGCGTTTGGGGTACAGCCCATTATGGGGGTTGCACAAGGGGTTTCCTTCAGAGTCGATGAGGATATGCGCCCCATGTCCTAGGAAGGTTTGGATGATGTATGGGCCTTGCCACATGGACTCAAACTTTCCTTTCCCAGTTTTGTCATGTGCTTGGTCATAAACGAGGACTAGGTCTCCTTCTCGGAAATTGCAGGGGTGGACATGCTTATCATAGCCGGCTTTGGAGCGGTTCTTCGCGACCTCGATGGTTTGTAAGGTTGTGCGGTGGTATTCATTGGCTTTCTCCAAAAAGATTTAGGCGTTGTTCGAGCGGTGAAGTGTCCGGGAGGAGGTCAGTGAAAATATGTAAGGCGGGAATCTGACATTCAATGGGGAGAACAGACTCGACACGTTGAACCAAGTGAAAAGGGGTAAAACCCATGGCGGTCTTAGTAGACATGTGGTAAGACCAAAGTGCGGGAAATATCATATGGTGCCAATTGGACTTGTGGTGGTCTATAGTGCGTTGAAGGATGGTCTTCAGGATTTTTTTAATAGCCTCTACTTGGTCGTTCCCTTGGGGGTTATAGGCAGAGGCATACTGGTGTTTGAATTTGAGGAAGGTCGACAACTCCTTCCAGATGGAGTCTTCAAAATGTTTGTCATGGTCGGAGATGAGTTGCTTTGGGACCCCGAACCGAGTTATGACGTGGTTAAAAAAGAAACGGGCTACAGTGTCATATTTGCAGTTAAATGTAGGCATGGCCTCGACCCATTTTGTGAAATAGTCGACAACCAAAATGATGTATTTGTGGCCATTCACCAAGGGAGGATTACACTCCATAAAATCAATGGCCCATTTGCAGAAAGGGCCAACGGTAATAACTAGATGGAGGGGGGCGACAGGGGTCCTCGCCTTTGGGGAAAAGAGCTAGCAGTTTTTGCAATGCTTGACTGCTGTGATGCATCAGTAAATAAGGTGGGCCAAAAGTATCCAGCGCGGATAACCTTTTGGGAAGTGGCTATTCCCAAAAAATGGCCCCTGCAGGCTCCGCTGTGACAATCATTGAGGACTTGTTATGCCTCGTCTTGAGTGAGGCATTGGCGTAAAATGGTGTCAATATCACGCTGGTAAAGGACATCTCCAAGGAGGAGATATCGCGAGGCATGATGGCGTATGCGACGATCATCATCGCATCTGATGTTGGATCAAAACTTCTATGTGTGTAGGTACACCAGGATGTCGTTGTACCAGGGGTCATCCGACGAAATGATAAACAAGTGATCGTCAGGTAGGTCGGTATTGATTGTTGGTGACGTGGATGCAGATGGTAAATCCGTCATGAGTTGTGCCAATGCGAGGGATTTGGTACTCTTGGGGGTAGTGAACGTGAGGTCGTACTCTTGAAGGATGATGACCCATTTAGCTGCACGACCCTGAAGAAGGCGACAACTCAAGAGATAGTCCATGGGGTTGGAATTGGCCATGACTATCGTCCGGCTTAGTAAGAGATAGTGACGAACCTTTTGTACTAAGAAGACGACAGCAAGGGCCAATTTCTCCTCATGGGGTAACATAGTTGTGGGCCGGATAAGGTCTGGCTCACATAGTAGATGATGTGTTCTTTTTGTGCACTATCTTCTTGAACAAGCACCCCTGAAACGACATATTCGGCTACCGAAACGTAAAGGATAAAATCCTTTGAGAAATCAGGAGGTAAAATCAGCGGGGCATTAGTCAAGGATGTTTTGAGGGATTCAAAAGCCAATTCTGCTTGTTCATCCCAAACAAAAGGAATGTGGGTACGAAGTAAGCGAAGAAAACCATGGACGGTCGTAGTGTTATCTGGAACAAAACGACAAAGAAAGTTAGATCGCCCATGAAGGCTCTGTAACTGTCGTAATGTACGGGGAGATGGGAGTTCAACAATGGCTTGGACCTTTAGTGGGTCGATGGAAATTCCTTTCTAGGAGACGATAAAACCAAACAAATGGCCTTCCGGGACGCAGAATACACACTTGAGGGGGTTCAAGCGAATTCGATACTTGCGAAAACGCAGAAAAACTTGCCAAAGGTCATTTAGATGGTCAGACCATTTCTTGGATCGAGCCGTGAGGTCGTCAAGGTTGACCAGAATTATATGAACCAAATCATGAAAGCAATATGTCATGGCCCACTGAAAATTGGTGCCAGCATTTTTGAGACCGAATGGCATGATGTGATAGGAAAAGGTGCCCCATGGGGTAGTGAACGCAGTCTTGTACTGGTCTTCCTTGCGAATTTGAATTTGGTTTTACCTAGAGAAACCATCCATGAATGACAGAATCTCATGCCTCGCACAAGTAGCAACAAGTTGGTCAATGAAAGGTGTGGGGAATTTTTCTTTGGGACAAGCGTGGTTTAGATCGCGAAAATCGGTACAGACGCGACTGGTGCCCTGTTTTTTGTTAACTAGCACCGGATTGGAAACCCAAGTGGTGTAGGCGATGGGGTAAATGAACCCAGATTTATGGAGTTTCTAAACCTCCATTTTGACAGCGGGGAGCTTGGATGGGTGGATGGGTCATTGTTTGGCAGACGGGTGGGACCTCCGGCCAAGTATCAATATGGTGTTCAACAATGACGAGGTCTAGGCCAGGCATCTCGGTATAGGACCAAGAAAACACGTCGCGAAAATCTTGGAAGAGCTTCTTGTACTCCTTGATTTCGTGTTCCGTACAGGAAACACCTAATGTGATGAGTTTGGGTGTGGTGGAAATGTCAACCTGTATGGTAGGTGAAATGTTGGCCATGTTACCCTCCTCGAAGGCGTCGGGGAATGGAATGGGGTTCTTGAACTAGTCCACCTTCTCTGGGAGGAAGTCCTCTGTCTCGACTGAAATCTGACTGACCGCAGGCAAAATAGGTGGTTGTTTGCAGGGTACAGGAAAAAACGTAGAAAAAATTAGGGCAAACAGGGGTTGCCGAGCGCGACTGTGTGATTGATTTCCGCGCTTCGGGCCGCGCTTGTTGGCCGGGACCCTGCACTGCAGGCCGCGCGTCTGGGTGGCCAGCTGGCGTTGCAGGCCGCAGGTTTGGGAGTGAAACCTGCGTTGTAGGCCGCGGGGGAGGGACGGGGTGCTAAGCGCTGCGGGCCGCAGGGGTGGGCGGGAAGCACTATGCTGTGGGGCACGAGGGCTGGGCACTGCGAGAACGGGGGGGAATCCTGCGCTGCAGGCTGCGGTGGGTGGAGAGGGAGCTACGTGCTGCGGGCCGCAGAGGCTGGGCGAGCAGCCGAGCGTTGTAGACCGCGGGGGATGGGTCGGCGACTGCGATCGGGGCCGCAGGAAGGGTGCCAGAGGACGTGTTTGGGGCGTCGGAGGTTTGGTAGAAGACTGCGTCGGGGCTGCGAACCGCGGGCTGAGGGTTGTGGCTGCGGGGCGCAGTGAGCGGGGCAGGGGAAATGGTGCTGTGGGCTGCGACAAGGGGGATGGGGCTGCTACGATTTAGGCCGCGACAAGGAGAAGGGGTTGCTGCGCTCCAGGCTGTGGCAGGGGGAAGGGGAAACGACGCTGTGGGAAGGGGCTAGGACAGCTGCTCTTCGGGATGTGGGTTTGGGTTGGGGACCTGCGCTGTAGGCTGCGGCTGTGGGATGGGAATCCGCACTATAGGCCATGATTGTAGGGCCAAAACCTTGCTTTGCGGTGCGAAAAATATCCACGAAAAAGTCGGTTGAAAGGAAAACACAAGGCTTCAGGGGGTCATAGAAACAACTAGGGATGAATCTGGAAGTATAGGGGTTGAAGGGAGAAACATACCTGCAAATAAAAAAACAAACGGAAGATACTAACTGAAAAAACTAAACAACCAAAGATTCGAACAATGGAGTCGCCAAAACTGTAGTTAGGGTTTTCACCCTAGCTTGTGTAAATGAGCCCTGCTAAGGATTATGGAATCCTTAGCAGTAGTTCAGAAAAAATAGTAAAACCTAATGTAAATAACATAATTTCTAATGTAAAACCTAAGCATATGCATAGCAAATAATAAAAACTAAATCTAACATAAAACAGTAAATAGTAAACTTGAGAACACAGTAAAAATGGATTTACGATTATTTTTTCATTAACATTAAACAAAGGTGTTACATGGGTTTTTTAGCTCAAGGGTGAGGTTGGTGGAGTATTTGCAGCCATACTAGGGAGGTGCACCAGTACTCCAATGTTCTTCTCTTCTCCAAAATGCTCCAAGGTTTTCCAAAGGGTCCACTAAAATGGTAAACACAAGCACAAATGGTGGACTAGGGTTTTGAGTGAAATTCGACAGCACAAGGGTAGAGTGAATAGTGGATGGAAAATAGGGGGCCTCCATAACCTTTTTATAGATTTTTTGGGTGGTGGAGTGTTGACCCATGGTTTTAGGCAAATAATGGTTTAGGTAAATGGTTTAGGGTTTTTTCCCTCTTTTTCCCTCCTTTTTTCTTGATTTTTTTTTTAATTTATTCCCTTTCTATTTGATTTTGGGAATTTTGGACCCCTTTTGAGGGTTTTTGGTATTTTTGAAGGAATTTAATTAATTTGAGGAGGAAACAATTGATTTTTTCCTTTTGTATAACCATTTGAGGTTTTTTTAAGGTTTTGGAGGCCAAAATGGTAGGAAAAGTGGGAAAATAAGTCATGTGACTAGGGAGATGAGCTAGTGAACAATTTTCGGGTGTTAACAATAGGCTTGGCCACATGAGTGATAAGGGGATGCAAATTATCCACTCAAGGAAGTTGCTTTCGGATCTGAAGCAGGTAAGTTTTGAATTCTGTGAGAATTGTGTTTATGGAAAACAAAAGAGAGTCAAATTTCTCAGGGTTGGTAAACAAAAGAAGACTGAAAAGTTAGAGCTCGTGCATACAAATGCATGGGGAACGGCTCAGCTACAATCTCTTGGTAGCTCTCATTATTATGTTAATTTCATTGATGATGCAACTAGAAAAACTTGGGTTTATTGCATTAGATAGAAATATGATGTGTTTTCTACTTTTAAGAAATGGAAAGCTTTGGTTGATAATGAGATAGGAAAAAGGTTGAAGTGTCTTAGATATGATAATGGAGATGAATACTGCAGCAAGGATTTTGATATTTATTGTTCATGCCATGGGATTCTTAGAGAGAAAACAGTCCCAAGAACACCATAAGAAAATGGTGTGTTAGGAAGGATGAACATAACAATTATGGAGCATGCAAGGTGTATGCGATTGCATGCAGGGTTGCCCTTACAGTTTTGGGAAGATGTTGTAGATACTGCTGTTTACTTAATAAAAAGAGGGCCTTCAAGTGATTTGGATGGTGGTATTCCAGAGGAGGCATGGACAAGTAAAAAGGTAAACTACTCTTTTGTAAGAAATTTTGGTTGTGAAGCATTTGTCCATATTGATAAAGAAAATAGAACAAAGCTTGAGGCTAAATTAAATAAATGTACCTTTATTGGATACATGGTTGATGATTTTGGTTATCGCTTATGTGATTATGAAAATAACAAATCATTAGGATTAGAGATTTGGTATTAAATGAAAAGGTCATGTATAAAGATCAGTTGTAGGGATAGAAACATGAAAAGGAAAACACAGAGTACACAATGCTTGATGAAATCAAAGAAAATGAAGTTCCAAAGGTGCCAAAAAATCAAGAACAATAGGTACCTCAAACTCCTACAAGTGTTAGAATATATACCATGTTAAGTAGACCCCTGAATGATTATCTCTTTCACTATATTATTTCTTGATGATTGATTCTGGTGAAACAAAATGTTATGAATAAGTAATGCAGGTGGAGACTAGAAATAAGTGGGAGCAAGGCATGAATGAGGAGATGGACTCATTGGTAAGAAACCAGACATGGGATTTGGTTTAGTCGCATGTAGGTAAAAGAACATTACAGAATAAATGGGTTTACAGGTTGAAGGAAGAAGAAGGAGGAAAGATGCGGTACAAGGACAAACTTGTTGTAAAGGGGTTTTCACATAAGAAATGTATAGATTTTGATGAAATATTTTCTCCCGTTGTTAAAATGACTTCAATTAGAACTATTTTAAGTCTAGTGGCAGTAGAATATTTGCATCTTGAACATTTAGATGTAAAAAAAACCTTTCTCCATGGGGATTTGGAGGAAGAGATTTATATGCAACAGCCACAGGGGTATGAGGTCAAAGGGAAGGAGAATTTGGTATGTATGTTGAAGAAGAGCTTGTATGGCTTGAAGAAATCTCCAAGGCAGTGGTATTTGAAATTTGACAGGTTTATGACAGAACAGGGTTATAGTATATGTCATTTTGACCACTGTGTTTATTTCAAGAGGCTAGATAATGGAAGATGTATTATCTTGTTATTGTATGTGGATGGAATTCTTGTTGCAGGGTCTAACATGCAGGATATAAATGTGCTCAAAATAAAGTTATCTAATTCATTTGTGATGAAGGATTTGGGTGTTGCAAAGAAAATCCTTGGTATGAGAATAACAAGAGACAGGAAAAATCGCAAATTGACATGGTCTCAGGATTAGTACATACAAAAGGTGTTGGAGAGGTTCAGAATGCAGAATGCAAAACCAGTAAGTACACCGTTGGCCAGCCATTTCAAACTAAGTAAGGATATGTGTCCCAGGGCACATGAAGAGATAGATGACATGTCCAAGGTACCTTATTCACCAGAAGTTAGCAGCTTGATGTATGCCATGGTGTGCACAAGACCAGATATTGCACATGCAGTGGGAGTTGTGAGCAGGTATATAAACAATCCAGGTAAAGAACATTGGAAGGCAGTACAATGGATTCTGAGGTATTTCATAGGAACTGCCACTCATGCATTATGCTTTAGAGGTTCATACACTATTCTACAGGGATATGTTGATGCATATATGGCAGGTGATAAAGACAACAGGAGGAACACCACGATGTATGTTTTTATTGTAGTTGGAACGACAATAAGTTGGAATTCGAAGCTACAAAAGGTCGTTTCACTTTCAACAATGGAAGCAGAGTATGTTGTTGCTACAGAGGCTAGTAAAGAGATGATTTGGTTGGATAGGTTCATGGAGGAATTAGGTAAGAAGAAGGAGGATAACAGTTTTATAGTGAAAGCCAAAGTGGCATTCATCTTGCAAAGAACACATCCTTCAATTCTAATACTAAACATTTACAACTCAAGTACCATTTCATATGGTTTGTTCTAGAAGATGAACTGTTGAAGCTGGAAAAGATACACACTAGCCAGAATATGGAAGACATGTTGACAAAAGTAGTAACCAGAGAGAAACTAAGTTCCTGCTCGGCTTCAGTTGGCCTTCAAGCATGAAGGTGAAGATGATAAATTTCCAAGTACAAGGTTCACATCATAGTCCAGCAAGTGTAGCAGCGGTGGGGTTTGATGTGATAAGTCTCCAAGTGGGAGATTGTTGGTTGTGGAGCCTGATCTTCCTGATTCAGAGATGATGTTGTTTCAGCCATGTTTGCACCCCAATTTTATATGATATGCAGGTGGACTGTACACTCACCCCAGCGGAGTGGTGTGGGGGGGCATTGCCAAGAAATGTTTTGGGTTTTTTTGTTGGCCAACGGATTACGGGCCCATGGTTTTGGGTAGCCCGTGGTAATTCCCCTTTAAAAGGAATACATTGTAATACGACTATGTAATGTATTGTAGCATTGTAGAGATATCCGATTGTGTAAGAGAGACTGTGAGAGAGTGAAGAGGAAGTTGCAACAGATGTGCTGCAGGTTGTATCCCTTCATTTGTTGGATGGTATAATAATAAGTACTGGCAATTTCTGTGTGTACATATCCCATATTGGGTGAACCACATTATATTGGTGTCTCTCTTGTGATGTGTTTTATGTGATTTATATTTGCATCTTGTTTATTGTTATTGCTCTGCGATCCTGTTTTTCTAACAAAGATAACTCCTCTCGCACCTGCCACCCCTGTGCAATTTTTGTATTTAAGCAGTGTATAAAATGATTTATCAGATACTGTATATGTAGAGTAATTAATTTTACCCTTTTTATTATTTGATGCAAAAATAAGCTTGGACCATCTGGAGGCGTATCTAAAATATTGGTTAGAAGCAGAAAAGAAATCGAAGGTTTTTATCAAAGGTTATAATTTATGTAGTATTTATATTATGCCTTTAGAAATACTCTGTTTTTTGACTCTTGCTTTCCAATTAAGAGATCATGTATAACCTGTGTAGGCCATTTTGAATTCCTGTCTTGATTGCATAATTTTACTTCTTATAAATTTGATCATGTTAAATACATACCCTGATCCATTGCCACATACAGAATGGAAGTTATTGCCTCCAAAGGTTGTGGAAGAAGTTTTTCGAATACTTGCTGAAGAGGATGTTGAACAAGAAAATATCACGGGGGGTTCAGTTCGTGGACAATATCATATCACGTACATTCATATTGGGGAAAAAAATTTGATACAGAAATGAGAAAATATATTTCCATGTATTAAGGGGCCAAGGGGACTTAATTATGTTACATGGAAATACAAATATTTAGGGTATATTTTATTACATTTCATGTAGAAGTTAGTGGAGGGGAGGCAAAGGGGAAATTAGGGGACAAGGGAATGAGGTATTGAGTTTGATGGACATTAAGGGATACTCAATCAGGGTGTCGAATGGTTGATGGTTGTGCTCTATTGAAGGGTTTTCATGTTGCTCATGTGCTTGGTTGGTTAATGGATCTTCAAATTGTTAATGGAATTAGGTAATGAAGGATTAGTATTTCTATCATTTATGTGATTGTTATCAATTGGAAGTGTAGTCTTCCAAAATCCAAAAACAATCACCTTGGATAGTCTTCCAAATGTTGTTGTGGTCAAAACAACCCGTAGGGATCGACATATCTAAATGTAGGAAGCAGTTAACAAATCTGAGTAGCGTTGAATCACAAGCGTTCTGAAGTTGCATTATTAATGTTATGGATATAAGGATCGGAAAATCAACACAACTTTAGAAACAAGACCTCATAAAGGAAAATCAGATCAAACTCAAGATCACCTAAGAATCCATTGGAGGAAGGAATTGCACAATTCTTTCCTCGAATGTCAATTTAGAAGTATTACCCAAACTCCTCTGACTCGTGATAAAGCCTATTGAACAACAAACTACTATACTGTGATCATAAGATCTGGACATTTGGCTCTATATTAATTCGTTGAAGTTGGTTTGCATAGCTATGTAAACTTGTATGGATTTGGTATAGTTATTTTCTAGATTACTGTCATGATGTCCTTTTTTTCATAAATTCTCGTCTTAAGTATAATATTGTAACCTTTAATTGAAAACTGTTGAGAAAAGTCCACATGTATTTACATATTCATAATTATATTATTTTGTTCTCGTCTTTCACTTACGCAACTAGTGGAGTAATGCCAATATAGAGACTGTTATTCTAGACACAATCTAGCTTATCTAAACTGGATTACACTTGTGTCATTATTCACATAATAATATTTTCTACAGATAGATTACGCAACAACGCAAATTGTCCATATTTAACTACTATTTCTCCTCTATATAAGTAGTAAGAGGGTTAAGATATTATTAGTCCCTGTCGAAGGCGAGGGTAACTATTGTAATCAATTTGCTATTAATAAGCTTTTGACTTTATTTATTTTTGGCATAGTCTAATGTAGGACATAGGAAAACCAAAATAGTTTATTTTCATTATATATAAAATTATTTAACCCACAATTTATATCATAGGTTATTGGTTGAAAACTTAGATGTCTTATTATCGGGCTCCTGCTTGTTTAGCTAGTGCATAAACGAGTACCATCCAAAGTTTTAACATAGGCCAACCAAAAATTTGAGATTCATTAATGATACTATTGACGATATCATTTATTTGGCTGCATTAGATATTATGTTAGATGGTGGCATTGCTTGGTTCATTGGGCCATTCTGTCAAGAGGTGGCATGCGCCACGACTAAAGCACCACTGCCCCTACTTCACCATTTCCTCTCTAGTTGTGATTAGGATTCTATCTCTACAAAATATGGCAAATTCTTCATCAGTTTGCAGGAGAGATATGTGTAAATTCTCATACTCTGGCAAATGAAAAGAGGAGTATATCACTATATACCTTGGATCACATGTAGTTGTTGGTACTGCATCGACCAATTTTGAATTCTACTTACAGCAACAGGGTGGCAATCCAAGCTCCAAGAGTACCAATTTATTATGTTGTCGTAATGTATACCAAGTAATCAAGTAAGGCAATAATTCCTCCTAGTTGTAACTAGCATCGATACTAGGTTAATTTCTACAATGTCAACTCACCCCTGTCCAAACAGATGTGTTTGCAACATTCAAATTTGTAGAAAAAATTCCAAATTATCACTAACAAAAGGATCACGGTGCATCACTCACAACATATATCTCCTTATTGGCCTCGACATGGGAATCATACCAATCTGAGACATTGAAACATTTGACCCTGGCCCTGTGGAATTCAATAAAGTTGAAAATTATTCATCTCCACAGTTAGCACTAAACATAAAGTCATTGCGTTCTTTAGTCTTTACGTTAACCGATGTGACAAGAATGCAATAAAAAAAATTGTTGTTGCATGGATTCCTATTTCCATACCTGTAATCAAATTAATACCGATGTACAGTATGCAAGGTAAATATTTTAAACGCAATAGCTTCCTTTGCTTGTTGGAATGATTGTTGGGACTCCTCAATATTATTTTATAACTCCACCTCCTTTGGGTTCGGTTGAGGCTTGAGCCATGCCTGTAACTTTTCCTTTTGTTGTTGTAGCTTCTTTATTATTGGTTTCATTGTTGCTAACTTTTCTTGCGGATGCAGATAGAAACATGTTGAGATATTAAAATCCAAATGTGTTTACCTTATTCTTTTCATGAAAACGATTTATAGAATGGAAACACTTACCAATTGTTTTCACTAAATATTGAAGCAACAAGACCATCCAGAGGGGTGATTGGATCATTGTATTCACCGCATTCTCTCTCAGATTGGCTTCCCACAAGAAGGAATCATAATTCAAAAGCACCTATGTGAGATGCATACCATACAAAATTCAGGATCCCACTTCAAAGTTGGCTTGGTTTTAGAATTCCAATTTGGAATCTTGCGACCTCTAGGAAGCAACTCTTAGTTTAATTGTGTGTGAAAACAAACTATTTCCTTGTCTCATGTACTTGTACCCACAAATCCTTTTTGAAATGTTACAACTACTAATGAATCTCTATCTTTAATGACACTCAGCTTACGAACTTTTGTTACAGTTGTTGGAAAGTAATTCAAGAATTGATGCAATGCCTAGATTCAATGTAGTGGCATCTGGAGTTTGCATGAAACTCTAGCCACGAATTGCAGTGGAAAGGGGCGAGAGAAAGCACCAACAAAATATTCAGTGACCCACATCTAATTGTTATCACACTCACACATGACACTTAGTGGTCTTGGCGATTGCATGCTGAAGAATTTGGCAGTTAGTTGGAAACATGTAGGAAGTGCCAACCATTTTTTTTCATATAATTGAAGTGCAATGTGTTTGTTAATGTATGCTTATCCTTTTTTGTTGTATATGAGTGTCATGTTGGTTGAAGTGAGGTTCCCATTCCAGAGCGACACCATTTTTCTTGGGTCGAGACACAAGGGATAGCCTACTAGTTTGACAGTAGAATTAATGTAAATGCTTCGCTACTACGTGTACTTTGGTTGGCTGCCACTTGGGGCATATGTCAAGGCCACCACTGAACTACTCACCAGAGAGACAAGATCATGTAAAGAATGCTTTATCGTTGTTTTTTTAACTATCTTGAAATGTTATGTATCAATCTTCGTTTTGTTTTTTGATTGGAAAAACATGCATAATATATAAAACATATTCACATCCACAGTTTTCAAGCTTCTTCAGTGTAGGATTTTCAAGTACCCCACTCTCATCCTTTGTCACATCTTTTTCAAACACATTCGACTGCTAATATATCCCCTTTCCACTTTGTCACATGGATTTACTCAGCAAAAAATGTAAGTTGTAACAATCATGAACATTAAATCTGTTACATAGATTCTCAAACATACACAAACCATGAACATTACAATCTATTTTAGAGATTCTTCACACCAGCATATTTCTATTCCTGAATGAGCTTGTTGGTTTTCCACTCCTCTCCCAACACGAGAGCTCCTCTTTACCCATCAATAAATGGTTATTCCGTCACTTCTAGTAATGCCAATTATAAGGAGCATGATGAGCAAAGAGTCCAAGTAAACTCTTACTACCTGTTACTAGCCACCTTCTCTTAGCGCTAATAGTGACCTCTTCTAGCTCTATATTATTTAAGGGGCTTACATATCGAACTTGACCTCAACTCAGCGGCTCCCCACTATGACAAGCAAGATTGGAGGCTATGAATGGATGCAACCACCAAAAGCACTTGAGCTGGACCCATAAAGTGTCTGATGGTTTTGACAACCTTATAACTTGAATGTTTCTCCTTTAGTCAATCTTGAGTGCCTAAAGATGAAGAGTAACCTACCTATGGAAAAGTAACCTCTCTAGGATTGTTCTATTTTGTCATAATAAATCTCATTGCAGGATTCTTTTTCAAGTTTCGATGCATAAAAAATATTTGTTTAAATTGAGTTTTCCATTAGTCTAATCGATGAAATAAATAATAATACTAACTTGTTAAAATCCTAAATACAATTTATCCTTTTTAAGCCATGTTAACCTTTCTTTCTTTTTTAGTGTTTACTCTCATTATGAAAGTGCTTGTACTAATTGATTAATCTAAGGAAAGTGTTTGACTTGGTTGAATCTTTGCATGTGTTTGTGACTTAATTCTTGTCTTGGCTCTTTATTGCAAACGCCAAATTGGTTTCCTTTATGCAAATCGATGCTAAGGATTTGGGGAGTCTATGCGTTGTTAATGCTAGCTTGCAACATTATAAAAACTTTCAAGCTAGACATATTCTTATATACTAAAAAGTTTTGAACAAGCTTACATAAATATAAAATATATTTCTCTTTCATATAAAATAGGATTGTTTGACAATTTCATAAAACCTATGGAAGGTGTGCTAAAATTTCCTCATGATTTGAAATTTTGACAATTTGACCTCCAAATTCTACTCTTGATGTCACATTAAAGATGTTAACACACATTGTGGCTAATTCTAAGATGATTAGAGAGACTAAGATATAGGTTCATAATGTGATAATTTTAATTAAAATATTTTATATTAAAATTGATATAATTTTTTCATTCTTTTATTAATAGAGATTTAAAAACTCTATTTTAAATTTTATTTTTTCTATTATATATATATATATATATATATATAAATTGCTTATACTTGATCATTTTATTATACTATTAATAATAAACCCATTTTCATTTACCATATTAATAAAACGTGACAGTATAAAAATATAAAGATTAATATTAATCTAATAAAATTATATAGGCCTTGCACTAAGAACTAATTTAAAGTGATTGTGGCCATCCGCATGCCAACCAGATCCAAAGTACGGTTAGCTTTTTATGAGAATGAATACAAATAACATGCTTTCCTCCTGCCATTTTTGTTTATTTTAATTTGTCAAATGGCAATTCAACCTAAAATATTTCAAAGATTCCAATAATTTAGCTATCTAACATTTTTATTTGGACATGGACAAGGTTACTTTGCAACACTTGTTCAAAAGTTATCTTGTTAAATTCAACGTTCTTTTACTTTGCAACACTTGTTCAAAAGTTATCTTGTTAAATTCAACGTTCTTTATGATTAACCTGTAAAAACATTATCAATTAATTAGAATAACAAGTATATAGATAACTAACGCTCAATTCCATGACCTTCAATATAATCAAAATCTTCATTATCAATATACTCATATATTATAGAATTGTCCAAACTTTGCTTTATACTCCCAAAGAATGCATTAATTCGTGTGACCACATGGACTAATACTGCTTGTGTAATAGCATCACGATTTTCCTTTTGATTTGATACCACGTCCACATCTCTATAAATTGGATCATCCGCCGACAATATCAACCTACAATAATTTGGCGCCATCATCACTAAACGTTACAACTGGAGCATTGATTAACCAATACAGGGTTTAGGTGGACTGACAGAGTTTTTTAATGGAATTCTTGGTATTCTATCCCACGCAAGTTCCATGGTTCGCCATCTGTAACTATAGTACTTGAACCATAAATGCCTCGACCTTGGTGTTCAAAAAATATTGTAAATTTCTTGCTCTTCTTTTACACATGCACCAATTGGTTATTGGGTTTCTTCCATGCGAGGACTCAACAGAGAAGGAATACCATCTCTGGCATGGAATATGATGCCAACTCTAGCATACACATAGTTGACTTCCTCTGCACGAATTTTAGGATAGAGGAGGACGGAGGTTCAAGATTTTAATTCACGAAATTATTGGTCGACTGATGATTTTAACTTGCGAAAGACAGAAAAGAACACTCTCTCATAGGTAATAGTTTTGCAATAAGTTTTTCGTGTCCAGATATATTATTCACTCATGGTTCACATGGTTCACTCATTTGTATTTATTTGATACATAGGTTTGGCTAGAGTTTGAAGCCAACCATGGTCGTATCCTTCCATATCTCCCTTCGGCAACCTTTGTAGATACAACACAACTCGCGTCCAGTCATATTCAGGGGTTCTATTGGCAGGTCAACTTGAATCCAACGCAACTACTTCTTGGTGCGTAATATATAACCTAGTTTTTTTCTGAAAGAATTTGTGTCCATAATAATATTTGGCTATGGAAAAGTGTTAACATCTTTACTGTTTATTGCAAATGCAGAGTCCACTTGGGCGCTTTTGGGTTCTCCGCATACAAAAGGAGCAATTTCCTAGGTAAGTGAATTCTTTTGCTCTCCGTGTTCTATATGAACAATTGTACTCTGCTCTTAAAAATTCAGCTGTAGGGTTGCTATATAGTTCCACTAGGATTTACATAATTTATAATACGGTCTTTAGGTTTCCTTTCTTGCATTCAGGTTTAAACCATTGTAAAAAAGGCTACTTTCTTTGGATTTTATTTAATCCTTACACGGCTTTCAAGAGTTATTATTGTTCTTTTTCCTCAACTTGTATCTTATTGTAAAAGAAGCCTGTCTTCTAGTTAGCCAAGCTTTTGCAACCAATACTTTCCTTTCCGACTGTCTAAAATGGTTAGCATTTCCCATATTTAAGTTGGTTATCCGTTCCATCGAGTTTTATGCAAAGATAATATTTGGAAAGGACATGTAGTTAAGTTCAGAGTTTAAAAGTTCCTTTTCCCACAGTCTAGATATGAGAAGAGCCCACAAAGAGAGTTTAGGAAGTCGAGATATTGCCACATCAGGAGGTCCCGGTTTCCTAGTTCCTCAATGGATACAAGGTGAAGATCCCATTTTTCCTATACATCTCCTAAAAAGGACAGATACCTTTACAACCCAATAAAAAAGGTGGATCAATATATCTTCCAAATAAACCCTGTGATAGTCTAGATATCTTTCTCCATCTATTGGAAATGTTACCCTACCTTATAGGAGGCGGATATAAACCTGAATTCATTTCCAATATTCTTTATAGAGGGTGAGCTACTTGTTTCGGGCCAAAAATAGTTCGTTGGAAATGTTAAGTGCCCCAGCGGAGAATTTTTCAAGCATATAATAAAAATTGGGGAAATCTGTCTAAAATATTGTGCCCCGTAGGAGTTGGAACTTCTTTTACATATGAAAATACTTTGGGATCCACAAAATTTCCCTATTATTGGAATTTCTTTTACATATGAAAATACTTTGGGGATCCACAAAATTTCCCTATTACTAATCCCTGCCAAGGCAAGGATTATAACAATCAGTTTGCATTTAATTTTTAATTGGTTTACAAATTTTTAATTTAAATTTTTATATAGTTACCCAATGTTCAATGAATTTTAATTTTAATTTCTATTTTTAATATTACATAATTTATATTTTTTAATTGGCTTATTACATATTTTTATTGGTTTTAAAATCTGATTTGACAATTTTGCCCTGCCTAGATGTAACTTATGTTAAATTAAAAATAAAATAAAAAATAAAAATTTAAAAAATTATATATTGCAGATTACAAGGCAATGTGACATTATTTTTTGACACCAGTTATGATGTTGTAGACAATCCATAGCCTGACATACCTAACACTGCTACAACAAAAAATGTTAGGGTTAAACTAGGGATGCTCGCGCAGTGGATCTCGAACTCTGGACAAACCTGCTGCCCCGCTCTCGGAGTATGAATAACGCTTCCTTTGCTGTTCTCACTTCTCCATATTTGGGGTTTATAACGCTTGCAAGTTTTGTATGCAAGAATCTTGCACGGATTTTATTCTTTTAAGGCCAGCATCATTCGTGTAAAATGAAAAACATTAATAATTGATGGGGATTCCGAAGCTTACAAGTTAAATATTGTATTAGAGATCAAAAATTGATATTAATGATATCTTTCTTCATGTGTCGTACTAACATTTGGAATTTTAATCCATGTGATACCATTTAAATTTTTGTCCTTGTGATACAACTTGTTTGATTATATTTATCTTTTGTTGATATATTCTATATATTTTAAAGTTATTATTTTCACAGGTGTATTTTTTATTTTTATAAACACAGTTTTTTAATTGATTCAAAAATATTTTTATATTTTTTTTAATTAAAAAATATACTTTTATTCAAATTATCTATTTCTATAAATTAAGTCAAGCTATATTCTTTATATTTTTTAAATTAAAAAATATAAAGAAATCTAAATTGATTACATTTCCCAATGAAGTGACACCAACTTTATCGATCCATCCATTAAACACCAACGCTGTCGACCATCACATGATAGAGATACTAAATTAACTTGTCTATGCAACCTTGGAAAATCACTCTGCGGACTTTAATGAGAATCCAAATCAATCTATCTTTAGATTAGGTAATTAGTTGAGCAAGCATATAATAATTTTTCATGGAATTAGTTTAGATTGGTTTTAATATAACTTCTAAATTGAGATATTAGATAAAACTTATAAATTAAAATTTCGAAATATTTGATTTGATATTCAATTAGCAAAGCTTATTTTTCATATTCAATATACTAAAAATGAAGATTGACTTTTCATTTTTAAATAAAAATTAGTTCTAAAAATATATGGTTAGTTTGTTCAAATAAATATAATGAATAATATTTTAAATATTATTATTCTAATTCTATATTCACTCTTTACAAATATAACGAAAAAAGTTTTATTTCAGCTTATTATCTATTACTTGCACTAACTCTCCAAAATGTGAAATACTACAAACAATTTCTATAAATAGTATTGAAAATTACTCAAAACTAATAATTGTTATTCTAATTACAACTCCACTCTTACAAATATAACCATGAGTAATGACACAAAATTCTCTTTTACAATCTTGTAATAATAATTCATTATAAAAATACATTAATAATTAAAAAAATTGGTTGCTAGGAGACTTTAAAATTCAGACTTCTAAAGGAGGGACTAGTTGCTTTGCAGCTATTTTGCTTGTTTATTTAGGAGTTTGTAAACATAATTTCAGTTGGTGTTTAATGAACCTGGCTGCATTTCATTTACTTAATCATTGGACATTGAATCTATCTAATCATCGGGTATTGAAACCTTTATAAACTAGCACACCTACTTAACTTGTGGCAAGTTAACACCAATAGCTCACAAGTTAATTGAAATGAACAAGTTATTTGTTTCTTGTTCTCCATGCTTAGTTGTAATCACTTGTTTTCTATGTTTGAGGGTCTATGTCTCAGGTACCTATTACCTTATTTAGTTATATGGGTCGTTTGTCACTACTTGTTATCCATGCAAGAGTTATGAGTTATTCATACATTAGCTACAAGTTATTCATACATTAGCGACTGATTATCTTTCATATATATATATATATATATATATATATATATATATATATATAGAATTATTTAGAATTTTGAACACGTCCATAACATCAAGCCCATAAAATCAATCAGTACACTTGCCCCATCCTCCTTCAATTTTTGAAAAGCATAGATGGTAGTCCACCCCAAATTTTAAGATATAAACACCTATCAGTGTAACAAGTTTGGATGTCCTAATCCCATAGGTCTTCATGTGCTTAATCTATGTGCCATGTACACTTGCCCCATCCTCCTTCAATCTATGAAAAGCATAGATGATAGTCCACCTTTGCGAAATATTATATTGTCCAATACTATTCAATATCTCACTAAAATTTGTAACATAAATCTATTTATAAAATGAGATAATCTTAATTCTATATAAACATAAAAGACACTAAGTTACTATGGATTTATGATAGATTTATTTTAATAATATTGATGACACATCTACTCGAACAATAAATATTCTTAATACAATGACAATTTAATTATCATTTACAATTCATATGGATAATATTACAAATATTTCATTATTTAATATATATATATATTATAAAATTTTAATTAAAAAATAACAGCCAGAATATTTATAATTATAAAAATTATTTGAGATAATCAATAATATATTTAATTATTGATTTACACAAATTCATATCACATAAATGGGAAATTCAGTTAAGAAAACATGACACATTAACTTTTAAATAACTGAATTACCAACTTTTTAAACAACAAAACCTTTATGATAGTTTGAATTTATTATATGCTAAATATGTACTATATTTCTAATTTTTTCAAGGCATTTGATTGATTTGTTCCCCTTATTTTCAAACACTTTTAAGCTAATAAAGTTTTGTCTTTATGGAACTGTTATAACAAGTGTCGGGAATCGATGCTACAGAACAACACCACATAGTCCAATAACCCTAATTTTTGTATCTTTAATCATATTGTTATTAATGGAGTTATAGAATTTTGTTTGAATTGATTTTTCTAGGATGTGAGTTTTCAATATTTACATCTATTTATATTACACTTTTTTTTAATTACATATGATAAATTGTGATGATTTTATAAACTGTGAGTTATTTTTATATATTTATTTTACATAATTTGTTTTTTAATTAAATATCATAAAATTTTGATGATGTTTTAATTTTTTTACTGAATTATTAGATTATCATTCTTATCCTTATGGTTAAAATTCTTATTTAAGTATTTTAAATTTTATTTTTCCAGAATATTTAATAAAAAGAAGTTGGAGTGCTAAACTTTAAAACAGTTTAGTTCATAAAAACATAGTTTAAAAAAAAATCTTAATAAAGATAATCTATCTTTAAAGGGAAATCAAGATTTTGATTGAATTTTTGAAAATTTGTATTGCAGAAAAAGAAAAGAACAAAACTGTTTAAAACATCAACATCTTTTCACAGTACACAATATATATATATATATATATATATATATATATATATATATATATATATATATATATATATATATATATATATATATATATATATATATATATATATATATATAATGCTTTAAATTTGAATAGAGTTATTTGTGCCGAACTCTTATAAAATTTATAGCCAGAAGGAGATCCCTTTGCTAGCATACTTCATCTTCAACATGAAATTAGTCCCTTTGTTGTGCAATTGCACTGGTCTGATAGTCTCAGCCCGCGAGCATGTGAGAAAGAAGGCCACAAAAATAAAGGAAATGATAATCAAAACATCAAAGACAACCGCCCTGTTCCAAATATGCTTTACAATTGTCTCCACACTCTCCTTGAAAGACGTGCAATTATAGCATGAGATTGGTGGTTTGCAACAACCTACCTGCCGAAGAAATAATTGAATAGAATAGAGGTAAAATGTTTCATCTGGGTACCTTAATATTATAAGTGCCACGCATCTGTGAAGAGTTGTGTGCATTTTCCATAGCCTGTAAGATTTATATGAAAACAAAACAAAAATAAAAGATACCAGAATTCGTTGTAAACACAAGTCATTTACATCCCTGCGCTGACAAATGTTAGATTGTCAGATGTAGCCACCGATACTCTTCCAGTTATTCTCATCTTCCATGTAATTCTGGATCCAATGACTCCTTGACCTCATCACCATCAATTAAAATACTTAATGAAAAAAGGAAAAACTTAACTAACGTGTAGGCCTTGATCAAAAGATTTATCGGACAAGCAGTAGCAGTGGCAGTACCGTACAAACCCAAAATAGAAATTAGCAGCAAGATGAGGCCCAGGGGCCAGGAGGATCATTGGCATTTCCATGAGTTGTTCGCATTGGGTGATCGCTCTTCCATCCAGCCATATGCCTGGGATTGTCATAAAATAGCCATAAAATTAAGGATACCCACGATATTGTCATTGAATCAAAATAGTTGAGACTTCAAATATCTGGTATCATGCTTGTAAATGGAAATTAAAATGTGAATTTAATAGAGAGAGAGAGAGCTCGAAAAATGTAGAACTACGTCTATGCCCCAATTTCTGAGTCTAATTGTTATCCTTTCTACGTTCTCATCGAGTTTGTTGCTATCCTTCCCTACATCGAAGGCTTTTCATTTTCAGCATAGGAGGATATTTTTATCGACTACTTTGTTTGAAGTTTGAATAAGTTAATTTTAGAGAAAAACTAATTTTTTTAGTCATAATAGTATGTATTAAATTTTAGGGATGAGCACGGTTTTTTTAATGATTCAAATATTAAGATCTTAATAGGATTATCTTGTTTAAATTTGAATTTATTCAGTTTGTAAATTTGATAAGAAGTTTTGTTTAATTTTAAATATATCAAAATTATCTAAAATTCAATTAAAGTTTTAAATTCAGATGTAACATTGAATTCACAATAATACAAAATTAAATAAAACCTGTTAAATAAAAACAAAAAAGTTTTAATTATAAACAATAAAATTAAATAAAATAATTTTAAAAATAATATATGTTAATTATAATTAATAAATGTTTATTATAAAATAAAATTGGTTGGTTTTAATATTATAATTATATTTTTTGTTTGTTTGTTAGAATTTCTTGACTTGGCTTTTGGCGTAAGAAATCATGATGAGACCCACACCTTAACCAAATGAGCTAGCGGAAATTGAAAACATTATAATTATAATTATTTATTAATATTACACTTATTAATCCATCTTCCAACTTATGTACAATGTACCATGAAGTGATGGAGCTTACCTTTACATTTAACTATGAATGATTCCTACTGGTGTGGTGAATGATCTGGACTAACATTATTACCTTCAGATTGAGAATTTAGGCTTCAGGACTCCTGCTTATGCTAGATTTATTGTGCTCTGCCTCTTATCCATTTTACATGTTGATTTGATCGTTGGATGTTTTCTTCAAAGAAGGATCATGGGATATGGATTAATGAGATGGTCTCATTTATTTTGAGATACCCTTTATTACTTTGAGTGGTATTGTTTTCCCTTTCATAAGCTTTCTGGTTTTGATGATGAAGAACATGGAAGAAACTGATGGTGTTGAAGTTCTTCATCTCATAATTTATTTTGTCAATCCATATGGCGAGAGTGATGTCTTTGGGCGAGGTGACACCATGAACCAACTTGATTATAATTTTTGAGTCTCCGACCACTTTGAGGCAGTCTAATACTAGAATACAAGCTTGTAAGGGGCCTTGATAAAGAGAAACAACTTCTGCTTGATTGTTTGTGGTTTTTCCCAGTTCCCATTCATAGTGTAGTTCTTCTTTCCCACTAGGATCCAAAATTATCCCTCCTGCACCTACAACCCCTGGGTCTCCCTTTGAGGCTCCATCAAAGAACATGATGCTTGTTTTTTTCCATAATTTTCCCATTTTGGAACTCATAGTTGAATAGCTTCAATTTCCATTTCTTGTCTAATTGAGAGACGATGAATATTTTTTGCAAAGAGGGTGGTTCCAACATATCCCTTAACTAGTCCCTTTCATTTTGATCTAACTATTGCATATTCTAATTTAAATCCTTCTTAGTTTGAAGGTAATATTTTAATAGTTTGTGAGCTTTTATGGCTATTCTTCAAGGGTTGTCACACTGCTCTTGAAAAATAACATCATTCCTATCTAACCACACCTTCGAGCAAAGATACTTGGGGTGAATATTCCACTCTTTTAAGAAGAGGTTTTCTTTGAAAATTTCCTTTGGGTTCGATCTTCTAGAAGGGCTTGGAAGTACTCTCCGCTGTATATTATTAGTAGTAAATAGTTTGTCATGCACTAGAATCTGGAATTGAATATACTAACTTTGGAAATGCCATTTGGATTCCACACATACTTCCACATGCTAGAAGTCTGAGGAAGAGGAAGATTTTGCAGTTCTGAAATGTATCCTTCTTTTACTGAGTACCCTTGCTTACCCCATCCCCTTGAATCCTCTCTTTTGTTAATGGGGGCATAGTCGCCGAGGGCTATGTGTAGCTCCTTCAAAAGAGGCATCAAGTTTTGATGAGTGTTAAGAACTTTCTAGCTTGTCCATTTATCATTACCCTCATTCCAATTTGAAATATTGCTTGAGATTTTCATTCCTTGCTCATCCATCCACTGTTTCAGATGTATAATATTTTGTTTGTGGTTTAGAGGAGGCCTCCCCATTATGTTGTTTGCTTATACTAAGACGTGTTAGGGCTCATTTTTGTTACAACTTGATAATATGATATAAAGGGGGTATTAAAAATGGGTTGATAAAAATGGATACCTACAATATTTGGTGAAAGTAGGGGTTTTCTTAAGTGGAAATGTATATTGGGAGGGGGGTTCAACAATACAATTTTAGGAGGAATTTTCCAATATTTAGTGAAATTAGGGATATTCTTTAATATTCCGCGAACGATCGAGCTATGTAACAAGTTCACCGAGTGAACCCCCCGTGGAAAATATATGAAAAATAAAGCAACAATTGTCTATATAGCAACAAAAGTCATGGAAATCATATAGACTTGCAAAAATTGATTGTTGGAGTGATGATGATGTATCCAATGGTAATGATGTTGAGAACCAACCTAATGATAAGGAAACACCTTATCAACTCTTATGTCGTTCCACTCTGCAGTATGTTAAGGGCAAGGTTCCAAACTTTGATACAATTGCTTTTCTTAAAGGAGAAAATGGTTTAGAAGAAATCATTATCTACAAAGTTATATATGAGTCACATACATGAAATGTAGAGTTGACAATGTTCGATCCTTGTGGTGATGATCCAATTCTTTACACTGTTAGTACTAATGACACATGGGCACATACTATGGATGATGTTCTGCTTGTGCAAATGGTGTATTCAGATGAAAGTGGAAAGCTTATGTTGCACCGTCCTTCAATTTCTGAAATAAAATCACAATTATCTTCAAGTGGGACAAATGAAAATCACAAAAAACATTCCACTGCAGTCATCAAGCGAGGGTTTTATATGGGATCTTGTTCAGATATGACTCCCCTACAGACTCAAAATGGTCATTTTATGAAGATTGGTAGAAATAAATTCATTCAAATGGATGGGATATTGGTGTGCAACACAAATCCATTTTATTTTACCATAAAGGTAGGCATGTATGTCTGTATTTATTATGAAAAATTGCTTGGAATGTCTGAAGATGAGTCATTGAAAATTCCATATCCTGTAGAAGTGTTGGATTGTTTAGTAGATGTTTCAACTGGTGGAACATTTTTTTGGGTAAGAATATTTGAAAATCATGTAGATGTTTTTGGTAGAGGCCACTATATTCCCGAAGGTGTGAATTTGCATCCACGTGAGGTGTTTTACACAAAACAAGGTCTATTGATACCACCTGAAATAATTAATGGTGAGTATACATGTGTATCTTTTAATACATATTCTTCAACTCATATATGAAAAAGTTATTGATAGTATCTAATGTTATATTTTGTTGTGTTGTAGGCATTGTTTATGTTTTCTTTATTGTGAGCTCAATTAAAAGGTGGGGCACTAGGAGTCGAAAAAAGAGAATTGGTTTTTTGTCATTTTATTGCTACGAATGATGATAAGCACACCACTTTTCAACTTCTTGCAACAAAAGGTGACAATGAAGTTGTGACTGCTAGATTAGCCGCCTCTATAGAATATGGAACACACAATTCATTGCCATCATATATCGGAGTATTGTAGCCCAATCGAGTACATTGTCACAATATTCATCTTCTTTCCTACAAATTTTTCAATCACACAAGGTCTCGAAACATTATACACAGTGAATCTTATGTGGAAATTCCTTGTTTAGATGAAATTTTCATGGTTAATTTTGAACTAATTGCAATGCTTTATGTACCTCCTGGGATTGTAAAGAAGAATAATTCACTAGAGTTCAACATAGAAGGCTATGATAATCTTGAGGCAATTTTCTATACATGGCCAACCTTTCCTAATAGATATCAACGAACTTCAGGCTCAAGTGATCAGACTCAACCTCTTGGTAAATGGAGAGTGGGACCAAAATTTAGATTTCGCTATTTGTATAATATCCTACAACCTCATGTAAATATTTCATTTTCATGCAATCTTGTGCATGAGATCATTTTCATTTTTTGATCTCAAGCACTTGAGAATAAGCTGCGAAAACCATTCTATTTTTGGTCTACACCCTTTAGATGCCACCCATATCATCTTACCAGTTTTCAATCAAAAGCGGTTTCAGGCTCCAGAAAGAGTGGTTTCCTGAAACTGCTTTTATGAGCCTGAATGCATGATGGAGTAACACGTTGCAAGGTGGTTTCCATCTCAGGCTCATGCAAGATTAGTTATCTATCGTGCAAGTTCACAGGCCTGAATCAATGCTGGCCATCGAATAAATATGCACAATATTCCATAGATGAAATGATTAACAAGGGTCCCACCTTTCCTGACATTACTGCGCGTCAAATATCCTCACGTCACATCACTTTCTGTCAGACTGAAAGTGGTTTCAGGCTTCGAGGAAAATGGTTTCCCGAATCTGCTTTCACGAGCCTGAGTGCACGAGAGGGCGACACATCATAGGGTGGTTTACCACTTCAGATTTGTGTTGATCAGTTATACTTCATGCACCTTCATGAGCATGAAATGCTGTTAGCCGTCGATCTGGATCTCCACCATCCAATGGTTAGATCTATTCCCCCTTCGCTCTTCGTCACTTGTGCATGTAGATATGATGTGGTTGGTTTGCATCAAACATTCCTCCCACATGGCCCCTCCACGTCGAGCCTCTTTCCCATGTGGCTCCTCCACATCACCCATCCACATGGAATGGATGGGGGCTCGACATAATTTTTTCCATTTTTTTTTAAATTTCGTAATTATACAAAAAATTTAATCGGACAATAAGGGGAAATTTTCGAAATTGATTTTAAATTATTACTGACCCCTTCTCTGTTATGTAATAGAAATTAATTTCCCCATAACCATTTCTGATTTATGTGTGTGAATTTGGATTTATGACCCATACAGCTCTAATTTTTCAACATGCAGCTCTGATACCAATTTGTCATGTACCCAGTGACCTAACGATGACTCTGGGGTCATGGGGTACTGAATCTACTAGCTGAATATATCTGATATGCAATTTTATTCTTCTACTAATTTCAATTATACATTTACAACATAATTATTATGTGCATAGTTATTCATAAAACATATGTGAAAGCTCTACCAACTGTTTCCATACGAATGCATTTACACAGTCATTATTTTGGTTCCATAGTTCATATGATGACATCGAGTAATATAATTAGAATTAAATACCATGCATTTATTCGCATATTGAACTTATTTGAAATATGACCAATTGACTGCAAACCAAAGACGTTCCTCCCTGCCATAGGCTCTATCAAGCCATATCTTTCTTTGACAGAGCCACCCCCAAGCTGGGGCTATCCATCCACAAGAAGGTACTGATATTCTGCTACAACTACCTAATCATCTATTCTTAGTTTGACTCCAATTTCCCATTCTGGTGATGATGGTATAGGATTGATAGTAAAGAAGGTTTAGACACCAAAGAATCATGGAAAAATGATTTACCAACCAAATATGAGTGTCTCTAACATGAATAAAAATGAATGGAATTATGGGATAGCTGTCTCTTTATATATGCATGGTTGAGACTAGCCAAGTGGCACTAGGGTTGATGGAAACTAGCCATTTGGATTCCATGCGGTTGGACACTTTTCCCCTTTTTCTAAGGAAAGTTGGACAAGTGGCATACTTGGGATTTGGACATATTTCCTTTCTCCAATCCTAGACTTAGGATGATCACTCTCCCCCTTGTGGAAGGATAGTCCCTCATCTCTTATTCGTCCTTCTTGGTTTGCAGTAGTGATGTGTTATATTAAATATATAATGTACTTAATTACATTGTTCATGTTTGGCTTCTAGCCATATCATGATCCATATTTACATTATTATATTATGGGGTAAAAAATAGGGTGTTACAAAGTCCACCTTCTTGCATGGGGATTTGCAGGAAGAAATTTATATGGAACAACCTCCTGGATATGTTTAGATGGACTCTAGCCTTGTCTGTCGCCTTAAAAATCTCTACATGGCCTTAATGAAGCTCCTCGAGCCTGGTATGCCAAAATGGATAGCTTTCTCCTTGACATGGGATTGATGCCATTTTTATCCCAATATTTATACCAAAAAGGTAGGAAACTACCTCATCATCCTTGTTCTTTATGTTGAAGACCTTATTCTTACTGGTAGTGACCATAAAATTTTAACCCATGTAAAATCCAGTCTTAAGCAGAAATTTGAAATCATAGATTTAGGACATTACATTATTTTCTTGGCCTATAGTCTTGCAAACCAATGAAGGAATCTTTCTTTCTCAGAATAAGTATGCTTGTGACCTTCTTTGTCGCTTTCATATGGAATATTGTAAACCAGCCCCATCCCCCTTCTAGTCTAGAGTCAAAGGATTTTTCCCACTTGCACTTCACCTAAAGTAGATGCCACCTTGTATTCTCATATCATTGGTAGTATCCTGCACTTGACTCATAACTATCCTGATATTTCCTTTATTATTGGTTGTGTTGCTAGCTATATGAAACCACCACATGAAATCCATTAGAAAGCAACAAAAATGATACTTCGATATATTAAGAGTACAGTTCTGTTTGGGATTCATTACAATTCAGGGGGACTCCTTTGTTGGTTGGTTTCACTGATTCAGATTGGGTTGACGACCCTGATGATTGGAAGTCTATTGTAGGTTATGTTTTTAGTCTTGGTTTTCGTCTCATCACTTGGGATTGTAAGAAATAATAAGCTCTTGCTCTTCCTTCAACATAAGCAGAGTATCAAGCCATAGTTAATGCAAGTCAGGAATCCTTGTGGCTTCGGAAGATCATTTTAGAGTTTGGATTGGAGTAGTAACATCTGAATACCCTTTGGTGTGACAATCAAAGTGCCCTCAAGCTCACCAAATATCTAGTTCAACATCAGTGCATCAAACACATAGAGCTACATATGCACTTCATCAGAAAGCTTGTTCATGTTTCTGTTCTCAAAGTGCTCTTTCCGATATCTTTCTTTGTTTTTCCGGTGTCCTTCTTTGCTTGCGGCTTGGACTGGTTTTCCTGATACTGTCCATCTTTGCTCTGTCCTCTATTCTGTGGGTTGGGGCGCCCTTTCCTGTCTTTGGCTGTGAAGGGTTCCCAGGCCCAAATTGCCGCGTCTTTTGTTTGAGCTTCTGCTCGATTTTGACGGCATATCGGTAGGTCGCGCCCAAGGAAGAGACGTCTAGAAATTCCATTTCGGTCTGGATGTATCTATGCAAACCATCGCGATACTTGCGCACCAAATATCACTCTGAATCTTTGATACCCAGCTTGGTGCGCAAGGTATGGAAGATATTTGTGAACTCTGGCACTGCTTGGTCTCTTTCTTATAGTAGTGTGGTCCATTTGGTATACAAGTTGTCATAACTTCCAACAGGGTAGTATTGTTCCTTAATAGCATCCCTGAAGGATTCCCAGGTGGCCGTGACTGAAAATAATGAGGCTTCTTCTGTGTCCTTTTGCTCGCAGAATGCTTCCCACCAATCTTTGACATGGGGAATGGCTTTGAGGAGCGCAAAAGTAATCTTTTCTTTATTCGAAAAGTTATGGACAGAAAAATACCCTTCTAGTAGATTCAACCACTTATCTACAGCATCTGCGTCTATCTGTCCTTCAAATATAGGAATATCAAAGTTGATTTGTACCTTGAAGGGGGCGGCGCCTCCGCTCGAGGAAGATGCGTCGCTTGTTGGTAGTCACCAAAGGATTCGCGCGAAATTATCCATCATCTCGTTCCTCTGCTGCATGAGGGCTTCCTCAAGAAACAATTTGATAGGATCTCCTATCCCGTCATCTTTCTTTTCTCCTACCATGAGAGGTCGCTTGGGCGTGCGAGAGCTTTTGTCCTTAAGAGAAACAAGCTCGAGACCCAATTCTTTGTACACTGACCTCTTTGGGGACATGCATTAAGACGACAAGGAGCATACCGCTCTGATACCACTGATCCGGATTTTATGAGCAGAACGAAATGAATACAGATTATTATCAGATGCTTAACACAAAATAACAGAGATACAGTAAAATTGGTTTTCTATTCAATAAGGAAATAAGCTAGAACTGTAAAATGCAGCGGAAAACAAGCTTGCTGGAATGGTGGCGACTTATCTCTGAGAAGAGATGTGACGGCTGCGCTCATTTCGCAAGAAGATGGTTACAATGAGGCTCTCAAGGCCTTTTACAATAAACAGGAATGTCAAAAACCCTAGACATCCAAAAACCTAACCCTAGGAGATGAAGCGCCAAAAGTCACGTGGGCCCTGTTTGGGTAAGTTAGTACATCAACTTCCCAGGGTCGTAACTTTTGCATACGATCTCCGTTTGGGGCACTCGGTAGCCTGTTGGAAAGGTCTATCCGAGATTTACAACTTTCAATTGGGGATAAATGCATGCCAAAGGCAACCATTTGGCCCCCCAAATTGCTAAAAAAGGTCGTTTAGGGCCTCAAAATGGCCCCAAAAGTTCAGGACCCGAAAAAATGCTAAAAATATTACAATACCAAAATTGCCATAAAACTGTTTTGAGCCAGTTGGAAAGGTGGGTGGCCACCAATATCCACCTGGATCATTTTCCCTACATATGATTAAGTTGCATACATATTCACAAGGTCTCTTATAGAAACGAAGTTTTATAAACTTCGACCCTTGTTAGGAGTTCGAGAATTGGTCATTGAGGGGGGATAGGCTCTAATGCCTCCTTCCTTCTCCTATAGTCACTTTTGTAAATCCTTCAATCCCATCCCAACTTGTTCTTAAGGGGGATGTTAGGATATCTAGACACTTAGGAGTTAGTTAATATCAACTTGTTATAATGTATCTTTAGGAAAATTTAATTTCTTTAGTATGCATTAGTATGCATTTGTACATATGTAATTCAATGATCACGATATGCTCTGGACATAGAGTGATCCAACGATTTCTCTCCTTGATATTAACAACCATTGATTCGTGGCTTAACACATGATTGGTCCATGATCTCTATTTAAAGAGAATGGAGGTTCATTTGGTTAATGATATATTGTGAGAAACTCATTGTAACATTCTTTTTTCTTTTGCATAATAATATTGCCTCAAGTGGCTATTTGGATGGGGCCATGGACGGTTTCCCTCTTCGAGGGTTTTAATCACATAAAAACATTGATGTGATGATCTTTGATTTGTTTGTGTGAGTGACTGCTCAAGGTGTTCAATATTTTGGAAATATCTTGTGTTAGTTGAAGAATTAAAATGTATTTATGCTCTTTGGAAGAGTTTGGGTTGATATCGCTAATTATATCTAATCCCCATTGCTTGAAAGGATCTATAATGTTAACAGGATGCAAAGGAATATCATGTCTCTTTTCCCTCCCATCACTCTATTTTTTACAAGTTTAACATTGTCTTGCATAACCATGTGCATCTCTGAATAGAGTTAAAAAGCTAAAACTAGGAAAATGACAACTTGCTTTTAGGATCTTATGAGTCGTAGTTTCAATTGCAAAATGCCCCCTAATAGGTCCATCATGTAACTATGATAATACTTGATTGATATCAACCTTTTCTAGGTGGCTCAACAATACTCCATCATAATTTCTTTTACACAAGTTGATGCCATTCACTAACTAAGATTGGGCAGATTGAGTGTTGGGATCTTCTTTTCTTGATGTTCATGTATTTAGGTTTAGTGCCATGTTGAAGATATTATTGTAAATCATTATACTAGGAACCAAGGTTGCCTGGAACATAAAGGACTTCTTGGGCATAGAGTACAATCTCATTTTCCCATCCTTCCTCAATTTCCTCTATGGGTTCCAAGGTTTTAGTAACCAATTTTCATAGATCTTTCCCTTTGATGATTGTGGTTGGATTAAATTCAAGGTCATACTCTTGCATTGTAGTAACCCAAATTCCTCCTCCCTCACCCAATTCCTTTTGCATGTAAAGTGACCTTACAACTGATTGTGGTATGATCACCTTGGTGTGGTTCTTCAAAATGTAGGGTCTGAATTGTTTGACTACTTTGAACATGGGAAATGCTTCTTTGTGTACTACATGATAATCCAACTCAACTCCATGTAATCTAGTGCTCATAAAATATATAGGAAATTCATCCATGTGTTCTCCCTTTTGTGTGTGCACATGTAAGGGAATAATCATGTGCAAAAGTGTACAATGATAAAACTTTACTGAAATTTAGGGTTGTGAAGTGATGGAGAAACAATTATGGCCATTTTTATTTTTTTAAAGCTTCCTTTTATGTGGCAATCCATTTGAAATTTGCATAATTTATAATCATCTTATGAAGAGGTTTGACAATTTCTGCAAAGTCTGTGACGAACCTTCGACGAAATTGATTTTCCGTAAAAATAATTGCATTGATTTCTTACTAGTAGGTAGAGGGATCTGCATGATTGCTTGAGTTTGTTTAGAATCCACAGATACCTCCTCTTTAGAACTACATGTCCCAGTAATTTCCCTTAGGAAACAATGAAGATGATTTTCTTGGGATTAAGGGAGATGTCATACTTTTTGCATCTTTCCAATATTTGTTCTAGGTGATGGATATGATATGACCTATTCTTGGAGTATATTTGACATCGTTGATGTACACAATTACACTTAGTCCAATCAGTCCTCTAAATGTTGTGTCCATGGTTCACTAAAATGTATCTCTTGCATTGATCAAACCAAATGGCATCATTCGGTAGGAAAATGTGCCCCACTTCATTCGAAAAGTGGTCTTTAAGTATCCATTTTTTGCCACGATGACCTAATTATAACTAGAAAACCTGTCTAGTAAGGAAAACATTTATGAACCGGAGATGAGCTGTAAAACTTGTACCATAGATGGAATTGGGTAAATATCCTTGTCATAGGATTTGTTTAAGTTTTGAAATATACACATAGTCTAATCCCCCTGACTTCTTTCTTATCTAGACTAAATTAGCAACCCAATTGGAATGATGAACTTTGAATATGATATTGGCATATAATAATTTCTTCAATTCCTTCAAGACCAAAGGTTCGGAAGTTGGGTTTACATTGTTGAGATTTTGCTGAAAAGGTTTTACATTCACTTCTAATGAAATTACACATTGAATAATATTTGTGTCGTATGTCTTTAGATTGTCATAGGTCCAACAAAAAACATATTTTTTTCATTTGAAAAACCGAATAAATATTTGATTTTCTTCCTATGAACAACATGTTCCCAAATTTATGTTTTTGGGATCCACTTTAGTGCCTAGGTTAAGGAATTCAAATTGCATAGAGGAACTATTTGTCTCTATATTGACTAGTTTTCTAAATATGGTATGGATACCATACAAATTATCTAAGATACGAACCCCTCTTGGAGTAGGATTACCTTTATGTTTTTGGATGCTTTCCACATATTATTGAGGAAATTTTCATGTTCTTTGTCATCAGTTGCTACATCCTTGAGCATGTATTCATTAGTGAGGAAATTAATGATGCACTCATCATCATTGAATACCCTCCAGTTTGTTATATTTTTTGGGACATAGGGTTTGAAAAGAAATTCAATAGAAAAAACACCACTTAAAGGCATGAAACAAGAAGCAATAGTAGCTAAAGTATCAACTACAACTTTCATAGTGAAAAGGGTAGAGTCAATATTAAAATCATCAAAGTTAGAAATTAGATTCCATACCTCATTTTGGTACCTGTTATCACCAGACTTGTAGTTTCCCCTAGAGATGAATCCAAAATGGATGGCAGAAGAGATGGGAAACCAAAGAGGAGCAACCGCGATAGCCTCGACTCCCAATGGATCGTTGTCACGCCAATCGAGGCAACCTTCACTTTATGTTATCTAGCCCAAGACAACAAAGGGGGAGACCCAGATCTACTCCCAATAGGAGAGATCAAACCAATACACCAGATCAAATCAAGAATAGGTGAAATACGTAAGGTGTATGGTGAATCCTAGATCTATGGATGAAGTCACAACATGAGTAGTAGGTTGGATAAAGGGGTTTAGAGAGTGTAGCTTTGGTCCATTATGAGTGTGAGAGTGACTTATGGTATTTGAAATAAGATCCAGGATTAGGGTACTAGTCAATTATGAGAAAATCCACTGCCTTGGGAACCGTGTCCCATGCAGGGTAGTTAAGGACCAAATTGGGGCTAACCAGTACCAAAGGTGAGCTTGATTGATATGACAATGTCAAGGGGTTCAAGCAACTAAAACAAGGATCAAACCACAAGCAAACTCAATAGTCCAAGAAAGTCGAATTAGCTTGGAGAAAGATTAGTGCCTTGGGAAGTGGGCCAAATGGAGTAAGATGTCCACCAAATTGTAGATCAGGAATGTTGAGGTGTTGAGGTAGGTGGATCTTGAAAATTAAGTTCATCCAATGGCTAGATCTAAGTAGATTTGACATTGAAGTGTATCACAAAGTGACCCAAGTGGGGCTCAACCCTCAAAATGAGGAATGGGGCCCACAAGGTCAAAATCACTGAAGTGACACACTAGGGGTAGGTTATCAAATGTGTAGATGAAGGATCAAGTGGGATCTCACCTACCCAGGTTCTAGATCCTAGCAAACTCACCTCTCCCAGAGAGTGCGACTTCCCTTGGAGAAGCTTCTTTGCCTTGGGAAATGGGTCAAATGAGGGCCAATCCACACCAAATTATAGATCCGATTCGCCGTGGATACTATAGAGGTGGGTTTTAAATTTTATACCCAAAAGCCAAGTAGATCTTGCTAGATCTGAGAAAATGTAAAATGAGGGTTTGAAGCATTTAGACAAATGGATAGATCATGGAAAGAGAAATTACATTGAGATCATATCTGAGTGTTGGAATGAGATGCCTTGTTGTTGAGGAAGACTCCCGCGGAGATCAAATGAGAAATTGTTGAAATTGCTTGCTGAAATGATTCCCTAGCCCAAAAGTGCGACCTCCTCTACCTGCCAAACCAAGGAAAATCGATTCAATCATTTAGATCAAGTATGGAGGAAATACAAGTGAAATGCAATGATAACATGAAATAGAAGGTCAAAGACAGTAATACTCCCTGTTACCAACGAACAAACCCAAAGAAGAAGTAGGGAGGGTCCTCCCCTACCAATTCGTCCTCCTCAAATGAATTCGGCCTCCACCTGTAGATGCAAAAACGTGGTACAAAAATATAGCAAGACAAAATCTCCAAGAACCCAGTGCAAAGGAAGAATCAATGAACGAACTCCAAAAGCATTCACCACAAAACAACAGATAGATGCAATAATAATTCTCTATTCCAATAATCCAGAGCCAAAAGTCCCCTTTACAATGAGAAGCTCTCTCCTTTAAATAGAATGGAGAGAGGCCACAATCCTAACCACTTTTTGAATGAGTGGCTAAGATTAAAAGATCAAAAGATCTAATCAATGGTTGAGATGAGCTCAACAATACAATACATGGATCAATAATAAAATATAACAATATGTGGACAAACTCACCCTAGGAGAGGGGATCCCACCAAATCACAATGATAAAACATAAGAAATAGCTCATGGTGGGTCCAAGGGGTAATTTCTAACACCCTTGGTCAATCCCCATGGCACAATATCCAAGAATTAAAGACCAAGACACCAAATCGTGCCTCTCTGGGAATGTCGTGAGCCTTAGGAGGCTCCAGAAATCATCAAAAAGTGCCATAAATGATGGATGTGGGCCTCGATGAAGCTAAAACTGCTGGAGAAGTTGTGGGAGACATCCCACTCATCATCACTGATCATCCCATGCCATAACCTTGCCTCAGTAGCCCAAATTGAATTCTTTTGTAGCCATTTTTACCATTTCTAGACTACCTCGGGAAGTGTGAAACTACCCAAACTGCCTCCTGGAGTGCCTGCACTGTCAAGGTGAGCTCTCCAATGAGTCTAGGGGGGGGTAATATGGTAATAACAAGTGGCTGGACCACCCCCTCCATGCACAACTCCCTAGGTGAACCAAATAAATCCCATCACTGCTCTGACAAGGCCTCTGACAGGCCAAAACTGCACTAGGATAGCCAACTGAGGCTCAAACATCACTGTAACTGCCCGGAACTGAAAACAGACTGTCTCATTGGACTTAGAAGTTCCAAATCCATCTAAAGTGTGTACTCATACACCATATAGACCTCTGCATGATCAAAAGTAAATGCTCATCATATCTGGCAGATCCAATAATAATAATCTGTAAAAGTGTTGAAAAGCACAAATCATCATCATAAGCCTGAAACCACTGCATAATCCCACCATGGTGACCTGTACCAGACCATATATCATCTATTTGTAACATTTGAGGTCTTCCACCTCATGTCCTGTGGTTGACTTTTGGTCAAATTGGGTTTGACCGAGTCAACATGACCAAAATATAACTCAAACTGTCATCAAGCTTCTGCAAGGTGTCAAAGGTTAAAACATGCTTTACAATTTATTCAAATAGAAATTATAACAAGAAGTAATCATTACTGGCGATCTAAATCCAAATATAATAGGTCGTTAATTATTATTATTACTTAGACAAGACTTTCAAGGTCATACTCACTTCATAGTTGTGATCAATTTGCTAGTGAAGGGTGAAGGCTTTGTACTGCAAAGGCTAGGATAGAGGGAATGACTTACTAAATTAACACCGTGACACTTTGGAAATGGAAAGGGGATACACACCATAGCATATACTGAATAAGTAACAACACAGGGAATGACAGTGTCTCACAAATGGGTAAGTTGTTCAAAGAGTGTTTATTCACCTTGACTGATGCGCACAATCCATAATACAAATGAGGCCAGCAATCTTTTTGATATAGAGTTTAAGTTCCATTGCTTTTTGGGCCTAGAGTTTCCATAGCCTTTGATCTATGTGTGTTTATGAACACATTGCATAGATTTACATTTAATTTAGGCTTCTTGCTGCAGGTGTGTTTTTAAGGCACTTGTTTACCTGAGCACTTCTAGGTGTGTCACAGACAGGTTGTTACCTAGGTATTTACATTTCAAAAAAGATAAAACATTTGATATTTCATAGCCATTCTCATTTGGCTTGCCTTTCATTCATGTGTGTTGAGAAACACATTACATGAATGGGCTTTTCATACAAGATACAACATTTCATTTCCATATTTTGTATTCATGGCAGCACTAAAAGTTTAAGGTTTAGCCAACAACATCTTTAGTGACTAGGGGGACTTCACAAGGAAATCCAACTCACCATAGGTAAGTTTTGTCACCAACTCAGAGCTGAGACACAATAAACAGGGAAGTTTATCCAATATAGAGGCTACGGTGGGGAAAAGTCCTCCATGCCACTAGTCAAGTAGTAAGTCAAGGTAATGAACAAACTGGGTAAGTCATGGATGGATGAAGACAGTGAATAATGAAACCAACACTAGCAAGCCAAAGTACGGCGGGAATGACCACCTCTATTCTCCCTAGGGAGGGTAAAACCAATGAGTATAGGCCAATAACTTCTAATTCTGAGTAGGGACAAATATGATATATATAGTACAACCAGGTCCACATATCTATATGATCACCAGAGCATGATACTAAATGCTAAGACATGCTAAGAGAATGGAAATAAAAGCAACATAGCCACAACACCATAATATACCCGCTGAGTCATATACCTGAATGCTCATCATCTGAACCATCATCTGACCTCTGAAACTGCTGCTGTAACTCTAGGCAATACTAACTGCTCTGTGTAAATGGCTAAATAGCTACATTGGTCATCTCTCTGAGTGTCCTGAGACTCAACCATGGCATGGGGAATAAAATTGCTGTCCAAAACCTGATAGTGATCCATAGTAAATGCTCATCTCAGCATCTCAACGCAAGGGAACTGGCTGAATAGTGTACTGGAATCAGAAAAATAATGTATGGTAGCCCGGCTACTATATATGTGATAACAGTACCCTTTTAAGTGTGGATAGAAACATTGTGTACTATTTATCACCTATCTAATAATAATATCCGAATCACCAAAAAACTTCAAATATTTTACTTTTAAACTGACATCCTTTTATTAGGCCTTAAACCAAGGCCTCATACTCAATTGTTTTGTTCCGTGCATTGAAATTCTAATCTACATGAAAGGAGTCTTGCATTTGTATGGATCTATGAAGATGTAACCTACTACCGCTCCTTGATATGTCTTGGAACCATCAAAATACAAGGCCCATAAGTTAGTGTTTACACTACCGTGTTAGAAGAAAAATAACTATTTACTACTATATAGTGCATTTGTCCTCATCAATCCACATAAAATGAAGGAGTTTAGACTGTATTTTTGTTCCTACAAGTGACTCTTCAGCCTCATAACAACTGAAATTTGTCTCTAAAAAGTAGTTCTTGAGAATTGAATGTGCAAAATTAATCTGTCCATTTTATCCTTCCAGTATTGCCACCGTATGTCCACTCAAATTCGATTCTCTTCCTTTTGTATGGTACCCACAAGTGTGACCAATCGATGGTGAAATACCCTTGTATTTTTTGTGACCAATCCCTATTCAGAAGTAATCCATATGCTTTTGCAATATCCACAACAATGATATCAATACTTTGGTAAAACCTAGGATTTGAATACAATATGATCATTACGTATTTAAGTTCACATATTACTTCGACACCTGATTGGTTTAATTGGATAACTCAAGAAATACATTTAGTTGGTACGTCATTGAGGTTCTAGTAAAATAAATAGGACATTATGTTGGATGAGGCTCCAGAGTCCACTAAACAATTGTGTATGTTGTAATTAAAAATTTCAAATGTCAAGAGGAATAGAGGAGTTTGAGACTTGGATTGAATCTCTATGTTGGTTGCATTCATTACGACACTTAGTTTTTCTTGGGGAGAATATGATTTTTCCTCATTGGAAGCATTAAGTAATAGATCCCTTTGTTGCAAAATGTTACATAATTTGAATAGGGAGACATTTTCCTTAGTCCTTTTCATGTCCTCGACCACGTTGTACTCCGTGTTTTGTGGGATAGTTTTGATTTCTACGGTCTTCGGTGTTTGAGAAGAGCTAGAGGAATCTTTATCATTGTTATAATATTGAGAATATGCATAAACATCCAACAATATGTTTGCTAACATGCAAATCAAGAATCTACAAGTCTATCCTTCTATCTATAAAAGCAACAAATATTCATGTAAGAAACAAGAGACAAGAGAATAGAACGATACACCATATATACGTGGTAAAACCGCAAATGGGGAAACATACACATGAAGGTATTGTCTTCTTATTCTTAAAAAATCTCTAATCTTACAATACATCGCATCCTCACATATGCATCACATCACACTTCATCTTCACATCGTGCCATAATGATGTTTCATCAACATACCCTCAAAAGGTCTCCTTCACCTCTATTATATAGCTAGAGGTATGGAAGATTTACATCCCATAACACACGTGGGATAAATAGCTTTCCACCTCTCTTATATAAAGAATGGTTATAAGAGAATCTTTTACATGATGCATGTGGGGTAACTCTATTTTATGATATTAGAGTTATTTATGCCTTTTATGATATTTCACTAACAATATCACACAAGTCATCATTACATATTCCAACACTCCCCCTTAATGATGATTGGGAGAAAGAATACAAATGGAGGAAGATGGCATTGCATTGGCATCCCCCTTGATGACAACTTCCAAAATTCCACATAATATGTGAATATGAACACACTTCGGCTCATGGATTTGATGAAGATAACAATCGCTTCTCAATATGTACGATGAACTCTTTCCGAACACCACAATAGTGTACAAAAACCTTATATGGCCAATACAACATAAAATGTGGCTAGAAGATAGTAATCACAATAGTGACCCAATTGATAGTTGAAATAACTCTGCAGTAGACCTCATCACAAATATAAGAACCCCAGATCTATACATCAAAATGTTTCCAGCAGATAGTATTCATAACCAAATAAATCTACTAGAGATTACATTGCAAATACAAGACCCCAATGGTTCATCCATCGAAAGATGTGCCAAGCAGTCAATATTCAAAACCAAGTTGAAAGATGTAAGAATTCGATAGTAGACTCATCACGAATACAAAAACTACAAATCTATACATCGAAATGTTTCTAGCAGACAATCTTCAAAGAACTCTACAGAAGATTACATTGCAAATACACCAACATAGATCCATCTTAAACCCATATCTATCAAGCATCGAGAGGGATCCAATTTCTTGATGTGTATTTTTTTTATCTTAATTTTTTTACACATTAAGATATTTGATCCCTCGTGCTTGATATATCTAGGTTTAAGATGAAATCAATATAATTTTTTTTTTGTTTAAGCCGACATTATTTGCATATTTATTTCTTTTTAATAGGAATGGCATGCTACATAACATTACACAACATTATTCTTTACAACATCTCCCTCATACCGGGATGTAGAGCACCTCGCTACTCTCGATGCAAAGACCCCAATGGCCTATCCATCGAAATGTTTTCCCTACATATAATCATCATGACTTTATAGTAGAAGATGGTTGTTCATTTCATTATCACTAGAATATGGTGATTTTATTTGGATTTCATTACATTACATTACATTCCTTCTTAGTTTACAACTTCAAACATCTATATAACAAAAGGTTTCAACTTTGGTGTCGTCAATGATAAGTTGAAAAGAGGAGAAATGTAGAAGAACTAGAGAGAACCACAATAATATGCTTAAGATAGGAAGGCTTGACACAACCAATAAGTCCCTCAAGTCTTTGTTGATGCTCAACATGGAAATCATTATGAAGTGTTGAAATATGATCCGAGAGGTGAAACTAATGAACTTTGTTGCAAGATCAGTTTGTATGTACCGTTGTTTATAGGGTGATGTTCTCATCATGTCCATATTTCATTTCCTCATTTTCACGTTCATATGATCCCTATGACAGACTTGCCAAGTTGTGTTTTATGCATCGTCGTATCATTGGTCAAGTTGATTTTTGGGAGATTTGTCGTATTTTCTTCTGGACATCGTCATGTCATGGAGGTGGTTCATTACATCCGTCTTGTCACATGATCGTGCTCATATTTCATTTGGCCAAAACTGCCGTCGTTTGACCCTTTCTATATTTTGTCAAAATTTCGACAAGTAAAGGCATATTGCATCTTGTCAGTTAAAATTCATGAATTTCACATTCTTTGATTAATTTTTCGAGCATGTCCTTCGTCAGTTTTCTCGCTACACCTATGCCCACAAATTTTTAAATGCCCCCCCTGGGAACCTCTTTTCAAAAAGGCTAATATCCTTTTTTTTTTAAATTGGAAAAGACCCTCCCAAGAGCATCTCTTCTTCTCAATTATCCTAAGCCCTTCCTTTATATTTTCCCTAAGCTTTACCTATCGAATTTTTCCCAAATGCCTTATTATTTTCCCCATTATGAAAGCACATCTCCGTTACTTTTTCAATTTTATATCTTATTTTCCCCTTTGTCCTAAAGTCCTATCCCCTTCCATTAATGTTCATCTTATATTTCTTTTCCTTTTTTCTCCCTTAAAGTATTACCCATTTCCTTTTCCTATCTACCCATTGTCCTCCTTATTTAAAAATATCTCTTTTCCCTTTCATTAATCTTTTGACCCTCTCTCCATTTATTCCCATATTCCCCTAATTCCAAACCCTAATTTGCTTGACATATAGAGCATGATGAGGGAAACAATCTTTTGGTAGGGTTAAGACAAACCAACCAAGCATAATAAATGAAATGTGGGAAAAAGAGAATCCCAAAGCAAAGGTCAGGAAAATATTCACAGACATGCACAATGGCAGAAGGTAAGAGGGTCATTCCTTCACTCCTCAGCGAAAAGAGAAAAAAAATTCACTCAGAATGATGTTAGATAGGGAAAAATGACCGCAACCATATCTAACACGAGTGTCATCCAAAGAAAACATAGACATACACACAGTTGAAACGCCACATCACAATGAGAGACAGTGGCATCACAACTCATTGGATGCCTAGTAAGAAATAGGGAGCCATTATCACTCAAACACTAGACTGAATGCCACAGGTGGTAGGCCCATACTCCTTCCTGATGGAAATAAATACACATAAAACATGGGACTTCCACGTAAATTGGACAGAGTTTCAATGTATATTAGAAGAAGAGAAGGCCAACACACCATGAACCAATGGTTGGCGCGTTTACAACTCGAAAAGACAAGCAACACATTCCCACCAGTATGGAATCTACAAAAAGTTGGTCATTGCAAAATTGGGATAGGAGTGATTGATTGAATGATTAGCACAAATTCCTAAGGAGAAAGAAACACTTGGCAGAAAAAATCCATAGAGGGAACATCGTAGGCACGTCGAGGGTATGTTGGAGGCAAACATAAAGAGAAAACACATGCAGGAGCAAACCATGAAAACACCACTCATGCAAACACTCATTCAAGCATACATACATTGCACACAAAACAACAACAACAACAAATAGAAGTTCAAATCAAGATAATAACAAATAATTCATCTAGCACATGAAGCATCTATCCTGCCGTGGATTTCTATGCGTGTGTTCACCTCAAACTAAACCCCAACATATGCAATTGTACATTGAAGGGATATTTGCAGCGGATTTGCAATGAGATTTTGGAAAATTGAAGGTTGTGGATGAAACTTTTATTATCACAAAATACGGGTGAAATATCCCATAGTAGCACACACTATCTCAATGAGGAACTATTTCAAGGTCGAGTTGATAGCTCCAATGAAAATGGAGGAACTGGAACATAATTATTGTTGTAAACAATGATTAGGAACCTTCGCCACATTGATACATAGGCTCATTAGTCTAGGATCACAAACATTAAGTAGGAATCCATCTCGTAGCCTTGATTGGAATAGTAACATTCTTTGTCATAGAGACAGATGCAGTTGTAGATGCGCAGTTTCACCATGCCTTCCCCAGCAAAGAGATGTGATGATGCCATTCTAGTGAAATATAGTTTCTGTAAATAGAAGAAGATACATGGCACGAGCGAGTGGTAAATACAAAGTGAACCAATGCAGTACGAAACCAAATGAGGTGTGCAAGGATTGCTGGAAGTTGTCAGGGTCCCAAGAAGCACAGGGATGTGCGGGAAAATATCAGGTCTCCATGAGTGGGATCCTTTAGTTATTTTTTTAGTCACCCTTTTCACTTGAAATGTATTTAATGACCAGGGAAATATTTGTTATAATTTGTGTTGCATTCACCACAACTTGTTTTTATTGACAAAGGAACTTTTAACCGTCATTTTTTATAAGCATATAATAGACTTTATACAACAAATAACATATGCGACCTTTGAATTATTTTGAAGAGGTTGAGTATGACTCATAAGAGCCTTGAAATATCCAGGTTATTCCCATGTAAAATGTTTTTAAACTAACATCGTTACAAATGAGTACTTTTTCTTATAAAATAGTTTCGGCCTTCTTTGATCTTTTATTTTACATGGATAAATATCATTCATCTCTTAAGAAGAAGGTGGACATTAGTTACTGCGGTTCATCTTCCTCTTTTCAGACACACATGGAAAACTAAATTCCACTATGACCTAATTATAACCAGAAAACCCGTCTAGGAAGGAAAACATTTTGAACTGGAGATGAGCTGTAAAACCTGTACCATAGATGGAAATGGGTAAATGTCCTCATCATAGGATTTGTTTAAGTTTTGAAATATACACACAGTCTAATCCCCCCCAACTTATTTCTTATCGAGACTAAATTAGAAACCCAATTGGAATGATGAACTTTGAATATGATATTGGCATCTAATAATTTATTCAATTCCTTCTAGACCAAAGGTTCAGAAGTTGGGTGTACATTGTTGAGATTTTGCTGAAAAGGTTTTACATTCACTTTTAATGAAATTACATGTTGAATAATATTTGTGTTGTATGTCTTTAGATCATCATAGGTCCAACAAAAAACATCTTTATTTCATTTGAAAAATCACATAAATCTTTGATTTTATTCCTATGAACAACATGTTCCCAAATTTATGTTTTTGGGATCCTCTTTAGTGCCTAGGTTAAGCAATTCAAATTGCATAGAGGAACTATTTGTTGCTATATTGAATAGTTTTTTAAATATGGTATGGAGATCAAACAAATTATCTAAGATAAGAACCCCTCTTGGAGTAGGATTACCTTTATGTTTTTGGATGCTTTCCACATATTATCGAGGAACTTTTCATGTTCTTTGTCATTAGTTGCTACATCCTTGAGCACGTATTCATTAGTGAGGAAATTAATGATCCGCTCATCATCATTGAATACCCTCCAGTTCGTTATATTTTTTGGGACATAGGGTTTTAAAATAAATTCAATAGAAAAAGCATCACTTAGAGGCATGAAACAAGAAGCACTAGTAGCTAAAGTATCAGCTACAACGTTCATAGAGAAAAGGGTAGAGTCAATATTAAATCATCAAAGTTAGAAATTAGATTCCATACCTTAGTTTGGTACCCTTTTAAGTGTGGAGATAGACATTGTGTACTATTTTTCACCTATCTAATAATAATATCTGAATCACCAAAAAAACTTCAAATATTTTACTTTTAAACTGATATCCTTTTTAACGCCTTAGACCATGGCCTCATACTCAGTTGTGTTGTTCCATGCATTGACATTCTCATCTACATGAAAGGAGAGTCTTGCATTTGTATGGATCTATGAATATGTAACGTCCTACCCCCGCTCCTTGATATGTCTTGGAACCATCAAAATACAAGGCCCAGAAGTTAGTGCTTACACTACTATTAGAAGAGAAAGAACTATTTACTACTATATAGTGCGTTTTTCCTCATCAATCCACATAAAATGAAGGAGTTTAGACTACATTTTTGTTCCTACAGGCGACTCTTTAGCCTCATAACAACTGAAATTTGTCTCTAAAAAGTAGTTCTTGAGAACCGAATGTCCAAAGTTAATCGGTCCATTTTGTCCTTCTAGTATTGTCACCGTATGTCTCATGTGTTTTTGGCCAATTCGACCATTAGACTAGTAATGACTCAAATGCTTCCAAATGGCTCCAAATGCTTCCAAATTGGGTCTGAATTTGTTTGGAAGGTATTAAGACATAAAAATGAGGCTGATGGATTCTTGGACACTCTCAAAAGACTTCTGCAACATTCATTTACACTCAGGGAAAAATAGGGAAATTTGCTAGTCAATTTGAGGTTCAAAACCCCCAAGGGTAGGGGAAAAAAATGGATTTCCAAATGCAGTACGAACCTCCAAAATTTCAGAAAAGAGACATGGAATTTTTAAAGGACTTCAATGGGCTCCCAAATTCATCATTAATCAGTTCCTAAAGGCTGGTGCAACACCCATAAATCATAGGTTTGTGGACATGTCTTCACCTTGGGGGAAATGATAGGAAACTTCACCATTTGCTATGAAATTGAGATTTATGTTCCAAAGGATTATGCAATGTATATGAAACTTCTTTAGGACATTAATGAATCTCCATACATATAAAAATCATAGAATGAACTAATACAAGTCGAAATAAAGCAACTTCAAGCTTTCATAACAAGATACGAGGAAAATGGCACCATTTATACATTGTTTGGTATTTTGACATAGTCTCACTTGGTATTTCGACCTGAGGACCTTCTGAGAAGAAAATAAAAAGTAAATAAATCATATTACAAATAAATGGGGCCACAATATCTCCCCCAAAGAGATCAATATCTCACCAAGTGCGCCCTTCCTCCAAGAGCCAAAATATGAAGAGAAAAGTGGGAAAGGTGTGGAAACAAGTTGAAGAAGAGAATGTCATGACCTTCCCTGTAGCTTCAAACTGCAATAAATGGCTCCATTGTAGCTCCAAATGAAAGGTCTGAATGGCCTCTTCAATTTCCAATTAGTATGGGAATCTTGCACCCTCGAAATTGGTACCAAGGCAAGTAGAGTAAACACTCCACAAGCATGGACAAGCTATGCTCTCCAATATGAAAAATGAGAAATGATAAAAAGCTACTCTCCTCCTTTGTTCATTACTTTTATAAAATTCCAAATACCTCCTTATCTCGAATTCCATCCATGAGCTTCATGCCAACTCGCATTGGGAAGAGATTCCAATGTGTGCCACTTGTCCCTCCATTCCTAGCCTCCTCCTTCACTCAATTCAAATGGATGACTCTTTGGCTGCCATAAATCCCTTGTGCGCCCTCTTGGAGGCTATTTTTAGCCCTGACATGTCATATATGTTATATGTCAGCAATCAGGTCTGGTTTTTCTCATAAGTGTCATAACATCTTCATCATTGTTGTCATAGAAGCTAGGGAATCTAGCCCAAGTGTCCCAATAGCTCCAAAATGCCTCTTCCTCTTCCATGGGAGTTAATATTCCTCTCAATTTCGACCTCATTGAGTCATTCCGAGTATTATGCCCTTCCAACTCCCCCAAGAATATTGGACTCCACCTTGGATTCGAATGGGTGAGAGTGGAATGCCATGTGGCATGGGGAATCTAGCTTGAGTGGGCCCCACACCTCCAATGTGCCCTCATGACCAAGTGCCACCTTATTTTTCTATATTAAATATTTATTTATTCCCCATTTAATATAATTGGTTAAGCTAATGTCCATTTGGGGTTTTATAGTCTCCTTATTCCAAATCTAATGTTTCCACCCCAACCTAGGAAACTAGTAGCTTGGTGGAATTTTCTCTTTTGAGATTTATTTGAATGGGGACATTACACGATGGTGAAATACCCTTGTAGTTTTTGTGACCAATTCCTATTCAAAATTAATCCATATGCTTTTTGGAATATACATAACAATGATATCAATAGTTTGGTAAAACCTAGGATTTGAATACAATATGATCATTACATCTTTAAGTTCACATATTACTTTGACACCTTATTGGTTTAATTGGATAATTCAAGAAGTAAATTTAGTTGGTACGTCATTGAGCTTCTAGTAAACAAAATAGGACATTATGTTGGATGAGGCTCCAGATTCCACTAAACAATTGTGTATGTTGTAATTGAAAATTTCAAATTTCAAGAGGAATAGAGGAGTTTGAGACTTGGATTGAATCTCTATGTTGGTTGCATTCATTGCGACACTCTGTTTTCTTGGTGAGAATTTGATTTTTCCTCATTGGTTGTTATTTTCTATTGTTGATAAGAGAGTTTCTTAGAAGCATTAAGTAACAGATCCCTTTGTTGCAGAATGTTACATAATTTGAATAGGGAGACATTTTCCTTATTCCTTTTCATGTCCTCAACCATGTTGTATTCCATGTTTTGTGGGATATTTTTTATTTCTATGGTCTTATGTGGTTTAGAAGAGCTTGAAGAAGCTTTATCATTGTTAGAATATTGATAATATGCATAAAAATCCAACAATATGTTTGCTAACATGCAAATCAAGAATCTACAAGTCTATCTTTCTATCTATAAAAGCAACAAATAATCATGTAAGAAACAAGAGACAAGAGAATAGAACGATACACCATATATACGTGGTAAAACCCCAAATGGGGAAACATACACATTACACATGAAGGTATTGTCTTCTTATTCTTAAAAAATATCTAATCTTACAATACATCGCATCCTCACATATGCATCACATCACACTTCATCTTCACATCATGTCATAATAATGTTTCATCAACATACCCTCAAAGGGTCTCCTTCACCTCTATTATATAGCTAGATGTATGGAATATTTACATCTCATAACACATGTGGGATAATAACTTTCCACCTCTCTTATATAAAGAATGGTTATAAGAGAATTTATTACATGATGCGTGTGGGGTAACTCTATTTTATAATATTAGAATTATTTATGCCTTTTTTAATATTTCACCAACAATATCACACAAGTCATCATTACATATTCCAACACTCCCCCTTAATGATGTCTGGGAGAAATAATACAAATGGACGAAGATGGCATTGCATTGGAACCCCCCTTGATTTATTTAACCCTAATTGGATGATGGATTGTGCCTTCAATGCTCAATCCCTCATGCTCCCCCATCATTGATGAGAAATCATTTCACATTGTGAAATCCCTTTAATGGATGCACAAATCACGATTTTTGAGACATCCATAGATAGTATGCTTATCCAAATCTGGAATTATCACCGGGATTTGATGGATGGTATGTAATGGAATGTGATGGATCATCATTTAATGCTAAAAAATAACATAATTGTTGAATCAAGTTGAGTTCAAGTAGAATATCATATTTATTTCCATTCCTTGTTTCAATCTATGCCTTGTGCATTCCCTCGCCTCCTTCATATATTGAGGTTGCTTGTTTTGTGACTTAAGGTTGGTATATATGAGTAAGTTTTGAGCACTTTATGTCATGTTTCGTTATGCATGCATGTGTCTATGAGTCATACATGTGTCCTCTAGGTGTTATCTATAATGGATTTGTGTTATTTGGCATTGAGAGGTGGAGGCATGCCATTGCAAAATGCTCCATCTCCCTCATATCTTTTCATCTTTGCAACTACCTTCTAGTAAATCCTTACCAATGTGTCTATTATTGCAAGGATATCCCTCTCTCTCTATCCTCTAATAACATTCTCTAATTGAACAATTTGTACCCATGGTGTTATATGGTCCATCCTCTTTAGTTGAGATTTTAATGTTTCACTACCATTTCATCCACACGTTTTGATGTAGTGGTTCATAAATTTCCTTTCCCTTCTTCCATGATCCCTCTAGAAGTCCAAAACAAGAACCCTTTTATGCCATGTGTCATCGACCTGTGATCTACATTATGCCCCTTCTCATCAACTCAATGAAGCCTTTACTTTTATGCCCACCATGCATTATACCTCTATCAGAATCACTTTGGACCGTCGATACTTGCTCTCAAGCCCATACTTTGTCTTATATTGTTCCAATGCCTTTGTGCTTATGTGGTGAGATTCAAGGAGATTTTATACTTGATGGATCATCCACTTTAACATCCTATAAATATGTTGAATCCTCCTTGTTTTCTCAGATATTGTTATACTTTAATCCTTCTTGCTTTGAAACTATTCATGTACCCTTTGTGGGTTCACCATTGTTGGAGATATCTCTCGACAGTCCTTTCACACTTATAATTTGTCTTGGAGTCCAAAACATCCTCAATATGTACATTCATGTCATACTTGGTGTTCTCAAACTCAGTATCAAAGTACCTTCATGATCTTGCATTATAGTCCCTAAGTTATTTAAGAAGCATGTCCTCATGCTTAAGTGGCATACCCTCATCTCAATTACCACTATGATTCCTCATCTTTAGTGTGCTAATCTCTTCTTGGACCAATGCTCTTCGATGATCATCGCTTCTACCTATCTTTCTATTTTCCAAGGTAGTCTTCACAACATCTTCATTATACTAAATTTTCCAATCACTCTTGCAACATCTACCCAAGACACCATTATTGGAGTCGTCTACACTTTTTTTTCTTTATAGAGTCTTCACTCACTCAATGAAATTCACCATTGTTTTCTTGTAGTCTTCACTATTCTACAATATTTGTCATCTTGTTCATAATACTCCCACCTTTCTCATATTTATTCTCTTTGCAACATTCTCCTCTTTCAACATCTTGTTCTACAAGGTCTTATCTTCATTGTGCCATAGTTGTTACCATTTATGATACCACTTATGTGAGAGATCATGGCAAGCCCAAAACTCATATCGACTCAATTGATGGTGAACAAACTCGCATATCAACATTGCCTTCCTGCAACACACCTTCAAAACCTTCGAGGTGCCAATATTTCTCTTTGGAGTACTACCCAAAGGTATTTAAAACAAATTTTCAACCATGGGGCTCAATGATTATTACTCTTTAAAAAATATAACTAGCATTCAAAAGTTAATTCAATAGCAAAATTACGCATACACGTAATAAAGAATCTCTTCACTTTCATTTAATGCTCAAGGCATTCATAAGTGGACTTACAAACACACGCAAATTCACAAGAATATGGAGATCATCTTCCCCTGTTTCATTAATACATGGATACAATTACAAATTACATACATTGGGCACCCATTCCTTAAAAACAACCACTTAAATTTTATTTAGTAGACTATCTTCTAATATTCTAATCTAGTTGTGGGTTCCATCTACCACTACCACAACTCATTGATGCAAGGGAAAATGCCATGGTAGCTTACAAAGGCTCTACGGTCATTCTCCGGTTTCGAGCTTGACCTCTATATCTTTGTGCCTTCTATTAACTAACTTTGCTTATATGTAACAATTTCTCATGGCTATTTGATTCCCTAATTCTTTTCTCTCTTTTTTTTGCTACTTAAAATGATCCACCTTCTCCCCATGAATCTTCACATTTGTCACTATCTTGGTGGTCATTCCTATTCCATGTGCCTATTGTTTCAATGCTCGCCCTCTCTTCGCCCTTCAATAACATTTTCTAATGAAAATTTCTGCAAACATATGTTTCTAATGAACATATTTTTGCAGAAATTCTACAAGCATATGTTACAGATAAAAAGTCCAATCTTTAGATTCTATCAAACTTTTTGGAGCATTTGTACCCTCTTGCATTCACGTCATTGTGAAGGACAAATTAGAATCGGAATCCGTGGGAATTCCCTGCGATGATCACTGTTTCAGTTTTATGGATCCCTCCGTTTCAGCAAATTCTAATGAATCCACCTCTGATTCGACCTTCGCTAATTCTGTTTCAACGAGCAGATGTTCGTAACTCGAGCTCAGAAATTGATTGACCACAAAACCATAGCTTGCAACAGTTGGTTCTTGCTTATGTTGCCAACCATGGAGACTCATGTGGTGTAATGGGAAGACTGATCAGGGCTATTGGAGAAATAGTTTTTGTGCAACGATCAACATAACACAATGCTAGCATGGAGGCTATAAGACAAAAGTTATGGTCGTTACATCCATATTGTAGTTCTCAAGCATGATGTTTGGCATGTAAAGGTCATAGTTTAGGTACACATCTCTATTTCCTTTTGTGAATGTTAGTTTGCGGTCTTAACTGTCACAAGTTCCCCTGTTGAGAGTACAAAATGTGTAGATCTGGCACATCTAATTAACAAATTTATGAATTTAAAAAAACACGCGAAGTGTCTTTGTTGTGTTTTGTGGTGGAATAACTCCCTGAAATTTGAAAGTCTATCCATTGATAGGAAATTGCTACTCTTACTACTATAAGAAATCCCTTGTCATGCATAAAGTATTAGTTTCTATTGTAGGTGTTGGTATTGTCAATTTGTACCATTAGATCAAACTCACTATGTTATTTGTCAAATGTATTAAAAGTCACTTTTGTCCAAGTTGAAGTTACCAAATTCTTTCTAAACTCAAATTATCAGTGCGTATTTTGACATCATTTTCTTATAGTAGATACAACAGGGCATATGACATTGTGTTGTTATATATAATAGAACTAAAAATGGTCAATTAATGGTTAATTTGAGTCCTCTGAATATTTTAAGTTCATTGTCTTGATTGTTTGAGGCTCGCAGTAATAATTCTTATCGCCCCATCCTTGCAATGATAATCAATATATGTATGCAACACCCAAGAGCGGAACAAAATGATTTTCGATATCTGTATTGTTATCATCGATGTACCCCCCACTCCAGTCCGAGAGTTTGGGATATCTAGTACGAGATACAATTCTTGATATCTGATACAATTAGAGGTAGTGATATCTGGTCTTATATATTTCATACCATCCTATTTGTATATTTCATACCCATTGTTAGTTGTAGCTCATATGCCATAGGGAGGGAGGGGTCAAGCAGACGGTCAGGATACGTAACCCTTTCGGTGGTGATGCTCATATGCCATTGGGTGGGTTTTTGGGGTTAGACCAATGGGGCATACCTTAGACATTTATGGTTTCTAGTTCAAACTCAGTCCCTTTTGGTCTTCTTAGAATGGTGGTGGGAATTCCTCAGACATTTCTGGGTTCAAGTTCAGGCTCATACACCTTTCTGAGCGGTCAGACCATTGGCAGGCATACCTCAGACATTTCTGGGTTCAAGTTCAGGCCCAATACCTTTGGGTGCAGTCAGAAAGTTTGGTAGAAACCCATAACTATTAGCGAATTCACGCATACCCTCTTTTTGAATATTTACATAGTCTTTCGTGCAACTAGAGAAACCATTGGTCACCCATATACCTTCTTTTCCTTTTTATTTTTTTACATCAGACCTTTTGTAGTTGCAACTACTCATTACATTACTCCATAAGCGACAAACAGGGAAGGGGTTTGGCCGGACCTAGAACCTACATCTCGTTTTAGACATAACCCCATATACTAGATAGAAAGATATTCTTGAGTCCAGGCAGAGCAGCCAAAGTTAGGAATATACTTTACACATCGAATAGAGGACACCCATTCCTGCCTTAGTTGATATCGACCCATCCATGCAATGATCTTTGAAATATTATGCAGCACCTTATCTCATATTCAATAGCTGTATCCAGGCAGGTATGCAAGAAGGAAGCACCTTCTCTTATCTTGCGAGAGCAGGTATCGATATTACAGCTGATCGAAGAGCGATATGATGAAACTTGTCGAAGGAACAAAGCAGGTTGGAGAGTGATATGGTGTAATAACTATGAGCTATGAGCTATGAGCTATATGGTGTTAAGATATATAAATCATACCATTCGTAGATATCCTATCTCTCAATCATTGGTAGTATATGTCCTTCCCTCCATTCGTTGATAGAAGTCCTACCATCCATTGTTCATTAGTCAGAGTCTATCTATTGCTGACAGTATTTGTCTGTCAATACTCTGTGGCTAGTGCTAATCCCTTGCTAGTGGTAGGAGTATCCGGTGTGCGATAGCGTGTGGATAGTAATTCCTGCTCTGTTGTTAGAAGTGAACGCTTGCCCTGCATTAGTGGATTGCCTACCTGCATTGCTTGGCTAGTATCTGGTCTACACCCCTTGGTGCAAGGAATGTAAATCTCTTCAGCACTGCATGTCTCTTTCAAATATGTTTTATATATTTTCCTTTGTCTTCACATACAACAAAAACATATAGATTTTATTTCTCTTCACATGCAACAAAAAACGAATGGTTAAAAACAACAAAAATGAATATTTAAAAACATTTATTCATATTACTATAACAAAATAAAAGGGAATAGTTAAAAACGTTTATTCATATTATTATGACTAGTATAAAATAATTAATGCATTTTTTTACTGTACATGTAACTTTTCCAATCCCTCCAAAGATAAGAAATTCACTTAAACTAATTATCAAGAAATTCCTGATCTAGAATCTATGTTAAGTAATATAGTCTTTTCTAATCCCTCCAAAGATAAGAAATTCACTTAAACTAATTATCAAGAAATTTACTGTATCCTGATCCAGAATCTATGTTAAGTAATATAGTGACATTCATCTGCTATTTTTTTTAGATTTGTCCATCCACCATTTCCATGAATCATAATGTCTTCGGACATAATCAGTCCTTTTGAGCAGCAAGGAGATCTACTTGTCTTGGATATTCGTTTTCTATAACTCCACAGTTGACTATCTCCCCTGCTGCGAACAAACAGATACGATACTGGGAGCCGGCAGGGGATTTGAGTATATATACACTAACAATTAGATTCTCAATGCCTCAAAATGATTTGAATCAGAGGGAAAAAATCTGTATTTGAGTGAAGGACTCAGGACTGGACTGAATATACAATATTATTTAAAATCTCTGACAATTCTGTTATATAAAATCTGGATAATTCTGACAAAATCTCTGACAACATTTTTGTTAAGTTCAATTTGAATTTTTTACAACCCTGTTTTTACATTTCTGTTAAGTTCAATTTGAATTTTTTACAACCCTGTTTTTACTCGTTGGATCTTAATTTAAATCCTTATGAATTTACCCTGTTTTTTACTGGTTAGGCTCAATTTGAATTTCCATCGGTTGGATGAATCTTGATGGAACCTTCTAGCATCCTGGATTTAGAAGGGCGAAAGGATTGTTTCTATCTTGCCATTTTATCCAACACGGATAGTCACAGGGCTCAAAATTAGCAATATTAAGAGATTCATTGATGTGTTTAATGCCTGATAAGCAGCCGTAGTAGCATGGGGGGCGAAGCAGTTGCTGGTTATTGAAGAAATTCAAGTAGATCCACCACAGGCTATGGAAGTCCGTATCAAAATCACCCACACATCTCTCTGTCATACTGATATTACATTTCTGGATTGGCAGGGTAATCTAACTTGTTATGCCATACATTTGCCATCAATTGCTACTCACCTATGGTAATATCTTTTTTTAATTCGAACCGCCCATGTTTGCAGGATGAAAACACCCAAGCGCAAGTGTTTCCTCGCATACTTGGACACGAGGGTGCTGGGTAAATCTTCGTTATCTATGGTTAATATGAATATCATTGTATGCTTTGCAGGCTATTTACTAAATCAGAAAGACAATTTATGTTTACAGAATTGTGGAGAGCATAGGAGAAGGCGTGACAGATATTAAGGAGGGAGACCATGTAGAGATTGTGTGTTCTGTAAATCAAAGAAGACTAATCTCTGTGATAAATTCAAAATCGATCTTACCAGAACAATGATGAGAAACGATGGAAAGACGCGTTTCTGCGTATAGTCCTTCAATAATGGCGTTGATCTACGGGTACTTCCTCTCGAAGGAGGCATCGAAATTCATGTCGAAGGAGGAAATTATGTCATCAGCTGACCTCAATGTTGGTAATGAAATGGAAGGAAAGGATTCATCGGCGTGGGTATAAGTCTCATGGGCAACGACAACGCAGTAACGAAGTCGTCAATGAATCAAACTACAGCTCGGTGGATTGACTCAGTCGAAGATCATCGGCTGTTATCTGCATTATGGAATCGGTTGGATGAATCTTGATGGAAAAACCCGGAAAAAGATAGGATGTGCATAAACCCGGAACAGAGTAAGTTGCTGCTATACGAACTGTAAGGGATGCTACAGGGTATGGGTCAAGATCAGCTAGTGGATGGCTAGCTGGCTTTGTATCAGCACCTGGCTTCGCTTCTGTTGGTAGGGAAGTGTAGTAAACCTCTAGCTCTGGATCAATATATACTCCTGCTGGTGCTGGCTAAACTACCGTTTCTACTCGTTCTACCTCCGCTACTGCGGCTGCTGCTGCTACTGGCTCTGCTCCATATGCCTTTGGTTGTTACTGATACTTATGGACGGACTAGTGCTGCTCCTGCTGCTTATGGTGCTACTGGTACTACTACCCTTTTGCATTTTGAAATTCATAAAACGTTATTTCTTTCTTATGATTATGATTATTGTATGCTCTTTGCTTTCTGCAATTATTTTTTATTATGCATCTTCAAATCTTATTTTAGATGATTTTAATTCATCCATGGAATTAGATTTTTAGTTTCTGAATTCGTGGTGTTAATTTTTGTTTGTGATGCATCTGCAAATCTTATTTTAATTTGATTTTTAGTTTCTGAGTTCCTGATGTTAATTTTTAATCACAGAATGAAGCAATTAAGGAGGAGCCACTGTGTTGGTTATCGGCAGACAGTAAAAGTAGCTAAGATATTTGAGCAAGAAAATGAAATAGGTAAATGGACTTATTGTTTTAAACTTTATTTCACAAAAATGTAACGGACGGCTTCATGTTTTGGTGGTTATAATTTACTAGAATAAATCACTAGTGATATCCCTTTATTTCTGAGCTTCTGAATTCCTCAGTAATTGAGCAGAAACTTGATGCTGGCAATTCAGGAGGCACTGTGTAAAATTAGATGCTGGAATGTCAACACAGCCAAATGCAAAAGAAAATGAAACAGGTAAATGAATCTACCTTTTCCCTCACATAGCTTCCGAATGAAATAGAAACAAACAACATCTGGAATAAAGATTAGATTGATTTAATGTGGCATAGTTTGCATGGTTTCGGCATATATGATGTGGCATAGTTTGTTAAGTACTTTTAGCTAGTAAAGACAAATGTGAAATGAACAAAATGCAAAAGAAAAATCTATTCGTAAATAAATGACAATAGCGACCAGCCAGAAAAACTTGCCTTGTTTTCACAAACACTAACAGATCCTGCTTGCTCATATTTTGTAGTAGTCCTAGAAAGACCACTTACCTTGTCCCCGGAAATTATTAGAGAATTTTGTCTGTTCTATTTGACACTACAGAGATATTTGAAAACAAAATATGTTTTTATCCTATCTATTAGGAGCAAAGAACTTAAAGCCACAATTACCCGTTGAAATATAGTAATTATACTGACAGAATGATTAAATAATAATTATAATTTTGACAACAAAATTTCAAGAGGGAGGTCATTCAATGCGTTTACATCCTTGCATCATTTGCAGAAATAAAAATTTGTATACGGGATGGGCAACAGGAGTTATCGTAGATAATTACATCACATATAGAAACTCTTTAATGGTATTCCATGCTGGAGTATTGGTTGGTACATGCTGTACCTTTGGGATTATAATATGTATTAACAGTCACTTTGTATAATCTAATCAGATCTTGTGTTTGGTTTTAAATGTTTATAAAAATTTGCAGGTTTTGGTGTAATAACAAACCTTACATTGTATTAGGTCTTAGGTTCGATTCCGTTATAACCACACACCCAATCTGCTGTATCCGCATTCTCGTTATCTTTTCCTAAACTAATAGAGATACAGTAAAGGATCCAATCTATCTGTATTGTGTAATAATTTTCTACAGGTTCACCTTTGCGCAACCATTTGAAAATCCACGCTAATGATGAAGGAGGAAGAGAAGTCCATCAGGCTGAAGAGGAAAGCAATGCCACCAAATGCCTGAGGTAGGGGAGAGGATATACCAAAAGATAGCGCGACTTATACCTCTGACTCACTTGCCCCTTGCCAGTTGTCTTCCATCATTGATATGCATCCTTTTTATACCAATTTGTATTATACCCCTTCTCATCCCATGTTCATTGATACCAATATTGCTATTGCAGAGAAATCTAGTTGGTCATTCCCTTTTTCCTCTGTTGTTCATTGTTTCACTGATCAATCATCATCGACAATAATAAGTGATAGAGATCTGTCAAACTGACATCAATGGAAGGGCTCATAACTTGTATTCACAGAGCTGTATTCTGACCCATATCCACTCATCTAATGGTTTGCTACATGCTCATGTTGTTTTATGGTTACATAGTCTAAAACAATGAGCCTGTACTTTAAGGCTTTTAATTCATAATTCAATATTAACCTACAATCATTCTCATATACAAAAAATGGATCTGTTGGATTACAAGCAGGTTTGTTCCCTATCATTTATTTGTCATTATATTAGTTTCTTTAGAGTCATGCTAACAAACAAATCAAATGTACTCCAATTTAATATGAGATATACCCCCTTACGCTTTAACTTGGACATGGCCTTGGTTTGGAGTCCGTGACTATTTTATTTGTAATTCAGTTCATTTTGTTTCTATCTCTGGCTTAATAGTTAAGATTGACGGTACGTGGCAATCCCGAATGCAATGGTTGACTGTATGCAATCCATTTGGGAGTGTGTCTTATGGAGGTTCCCAAATTCCCTTACTTTCTCAGCCTTAACAAGACAAGTATATCTAGCAAGATGGCTTAATTAGCATTCAATCACCCCCGGAGATTTAATTATCGAGGTGCCTTATTTTTCTCTTTCTTGGATTACATTAGAGAAAGTATTTAATATCATGCAATCATCACAAACATAGCAGCTCTTGGATTTTCCATTTATTTAATTGCTAACTTCTTTTTTGTTAGGATCCAAGCTCATACATCTACCATTGCAGTGGGTAATTCCTAATGTTGTTGTTATACGCTATTGTCAGTGGATGAAAACGTTTGTTAGTAGTTTCTGCTGATTGGAAGTATGAAGTACTGCAATATCTCATGGATAAAAGCCGTTGCAGAATTACCAACTGAGGAGCCACTATGTTTTCACAGAATTTGCATTGGAGCAGTGGGGAATGTTTGCCGAGGTGATATGAAATGCTTATTAACAATTGAAGAGGGATTTTTGTCCCTCGTGAAAAATTCTTAGACCGCAAAACCATAGCTTGCAACAGTTGGTTCTTGCAGCTTTATAATAATTATTGTAACTTTATGAAGTATGTTGATATATTTTTCCTGTTTTAAACTTAGGAAAAAATTGCCTCCACGCAGGATCGAACTGCGGACCTTCAGTTTACAAGACCGATGCTCTACCACTGAGCTATAAAGGCAGTCATTGATTTGTGTACTTATAGTTTTATTATAATTATTATAGTAAGAAAGAATAAGGTGTCCTATTTTATCCTCCAGGTATATTATTCAAATCAAGAAAAACGAAGGAAAAAGTAGTTTGCCAAACATTTAGTTACAACTATCATTCAACAAAATATAAATCTGGAATGAGTAGTGTATCTGCTAACCAAAACTCACTCTAGAGTCGGCGACAGAGGAAAAAATGTTGGAATAGCAATTTTGAGTACTCAAATCGCGATTTCAAAGATTTGGGTGGTTTCTAAGAGGACAGAAAAAAGACTCAAATGGCTTCGCAACCTGATGTTGTCACTATACAAGAAGTCCCAGTAGTTGAGGGAACTAATAAAGATCCAAATTTCATGGCATCGGTTAATGTTGCTGCAACATTGGCTAACAAGTTGATGGAAAATGTAGAAAGCAGTAAGGCCAAAGTGGTCAAACTTTTTGGAGCATTTGTACCCTCTTGCATTCGTGTCATTGTGAGGGACGAATTAGAATCGGAATCTGTGGGAATTCCCTGCGATGATCACTGTTTCAGTTTTATGGATCCCTCCGTTTCAGCAAATTCTAATGAATCCACCTCTGATTCTACCTTCGCTAATTCTGTTTCAATGAGCAGATGTTCGTAACTCGAGCTCAGAAATTGATAGACCACAAAACCATAGCTTGCAACAGTTGGTTCTTGCTTATGTTGCCAACCATGGAGACTCACGTGGTGTAATGGGAGGACTGATCAGGGCTATTGGAGAAATAGTTTTTATGCAACGATCAACATAACACAATGCTAGCATGGAGGCTATAAGACAAAAGTTGTGGTCGTTACATCCATATTGTAGTTCTCAAGCATGATGTTTGGCATGTGAAGGCCATAGTTTAGGTACACATCTCTATTTCCTTTTGTGAATGTTAGTTTGAGGTCTTAACTGTCACAAGTTCCATTGTTGAGAGTACAAAATGTGTAGATCTGGCACATCTGATTAACAAATTTATGAATTTAAAAAAACACGAGAAGTGTCTTTGTTGTGTTTTGTGGTGGAATAACTCCTTGAAATTTGAAAGTCTATCCATTGAAAGGAAATTGCTACTCTTACTACTATAAGAAATCCCTTGTCATGCATAAAGTATTAGTTTCTATTGTAGGTGTTGGTATTGTCAATTTGTACCATTATATCAAACTCACTATGTTATTTGTCAAATGTATTAAAAGTCACTTTTGTCCAAGTTGAAGTTACCAAATTCTTTCTAAACTCAAATTATTGGTGCGTATTTTGACATCATTTTCTTATAGTAGATACAACAAGGCATATGACATTGTGTTGTTATATATAATAGAACTAAAAATGGTCAATCAATGGTTAATTTGAGTTCTATGAATATTTTAAGTTCATTGTCTTGATTGTTTGAGGCTCACAATAATAATTCTTATCGCCCCATCCCTGCAATGATAATCAATATATGTATGCAACACCCAAGAGCGGAACAAAATTATTTTCGATATCTGTATTGTTATCATCGATGTACCCCCCACTCCAGTCTGAGAGTTTGGGATATCTAGTACGAGATACAATTCTTGATATCTGATACGATTAGAGGTAGTGATATCTGGTCTTATATATGTCATACCATCCTATTTGTATATTTCATACCCATTGTTAGTTGTAGCTCATATGCCATAGGGAGGGAGGGAGGGGTTAGGATACGTAACCCTTTCGGTAAGGATGCTCATATGCCATTGGGTGGGTTTTTGGGGTTAGACCAATGGGGCATACCTTAGACATTTATGGGTTCGAGTTCAGAATCGGTACCTTTTGGTCTGCTTAGAATGGTGGTGGGAATTCCTCAGACATTTCTGGGTTCAAGTTCAGGCTCATATGCCTTTCTGAGTGGTCAGACCGTTGGCGGGCATACCTCAGACATTTCTGGGTTCAAGTTCAGGCTCAATACCTTTGGGTGTGGTTAGAACTTCGGGTAGAAACCCGGAGCTATTAGCGAATTCACGCATACCCTCTTTTCTAATATTTACATAGTCTTTCGTGCAACTAGAGCAACCATTGGTCAACCATATACCTTCTTTTCCTTTTTATTTTTTTACATCAGACCTTTTGTAGTTGCAACTACTCATTACATTACTCCGTAAGAGACAGACAGGGAAGGGGTTTGGTTGGACCTAGAATCTACATATCGGTTTAGACATAACCCCATATACTAGATAGAAAGATATTCTTGAGTCCAGGCAGAGCAGGCAGAGTTAGGAATATACTTTACACATCGAATAGAGGACACCCATCCATGCCTTAGTTGATATCGACCCATCCCTGCAATGATCTTTGAAATCTTATGCAACACCTTATCTCATATTCAATAGCTGTATCCAGGCAGGTATGCAAAAAGGCATCACCTTCTCTTATCTTGCGAGAGTAGGTATTGATATTACAGCTGATCGAAGAGCGATATGATGAAACTTGTCAAAGGAACAAAGCAGGTTGGAGAGTGACATGGTGTAATAACTATGAGCTATGAGCTATGAGCTATGATTTATATGGTGTTAAGATATACAAATCATACCATTCGTAGATATCCTATCTCTCAATCATTGGTAGTAGATTTCCTTCCCTCCATCTATTGATAGAAGTCCTACCATCCATTGTTCATTAGTCAGAATCTATCTATCGTTGGCAGTATTTGTCTGTCAATAATCTGTGGCTAGTGCTAATCCCTTGCTAGTGGTAGGAGTATCCGATGTGCGATAACGTGTGGATAGTAATTCCTGCTCTGTTGTTAGAAGTGAACGCTTGCCCTGCATTAGTGGATTGCCTACGTGCATTGCCTGGGTAGTATCTGGTCTACACCCCTTGGTGTAAGGAATGTAAATCTATGTCCCTCAGCAGTTCATGTCTCTTTCTCTGTGCATTTCTGGGCAATCTCTCAGTGCAGTCGAGGTGTGTCTCTCTGAGCAGTCTCTGCCAAGTGCTAGGTAATATATGTGATAATGCTTATGAAGGTTTATATGCTCAAGGATATTGGTGGAAGGAACACCATATATAAGAAAAAGGAGGGTAATACTTTATCCAAATGCCCCTCCACTTCTTATGGAGGACCACCTCCTCCTAACCGATAATCCCCCTATTCTAAAGGTGCAACACACGAGCTTCTACCTTATCAGGGATCCTTTGTCCCTAATAACCCTACGCCCTCGTCTAACATCAATCTTGGTCAACCTTTTGGGTTTATATATTTCTCAAGGATACCCCAACAAGGCCAAGTTTTTGTACAATAGAACCTCCCCAACCAACCCCCTCAATAACAAAGGAAAAAAGGAAGAAAAAAGTAAAAAATGAGAATAACCCAAACAACTAGAACAAAACACAAGGACAAGGGTACAACTAGCCCAACCAACCTGATAATCCTGGGGGAACAACAATCACTCAAGTAGGGAAAGAACTAAATTTTAGGATAACTCCCTTCCGTCCTTCCCTCCCATTCTCTCTCCCAAGGTTTCTTGTTTTTATCCTAAAATTTAGTTCCCAACCACCCTTCGGTTCTCTTCACTCTTCTAGGTGGATTCCATCTTTGCTTTATTTGAAAAGGACTGGCTAGGTTTTCCTCTTTTCTTAACCTATTGTTTTTTTTTTGTAACTAGGGGAATTGACAACTGGGATCGGGTTGGTACTCGCGTGACACGGGGTCCAGGGATCCAATCCCGTCTGCTAACACTATACCCCTAGGTGCACCCACACAGCGCACAAGCATGGGGCACAGGTAAGCCGAGGTGATTTGAACTCGTGACCTCCATTTACAACATTTCCTTCATATCAAGCGAATCGCCGTTTGAGCTACACCCCTGCGGGCGTTTCTTAATCTATTGTTAATTCTACTTGCGGCTTATAATTAATTGAATTACGCTAGTAAGTCTAGGGCCCTAGGTCACCTAATCGACTGTAAAAACCAATACATATCCCTTCTTTATTTTTGCTTTTCTCTTATAATCTCTTTGTCTCCTAAGGTTTCTTAATGTTTTCCAACAATTTAGTTACATCCAGCCCGTCAGGTCTCTTCTATCTTCTCCCTGGACTCCATCTTTAGTGGCCCCGAAAATGATTTTCTCCCTCTAGGTTGATGTCTCGAGTAGGAACTCAAATCGAGACGACTTCTTACTAGATCAGACTGGTCATTTCCCCCCTTCATCCCTTTCTGTTCTCTAGACATATTTGTTCCTTGTCGAATCCCATAGACTGCAGCTATGGGGTCGTTCATTGAACAACTCCTGCCTCTTTCCTTCACTAGATTTTCCCAAACATTTCCACATCTCTCCTCCTTCCTTCCCTTGTTCACCATCTTGTATCCACTCTTTCAGTGTCTGCGTCCTCGATAGGTTTAGTTAAATTAGCTTCCCTCTCTATTGTAAATTTCTTGTTAATTCTAGTCGATGGCAAGAACCGACTAAATTTCTGTAATGTTCTAGAGTTCTTGTTTCGATTGAACAACTTCTTAACCCTAGTTAGGTTACCATTCTTTTCTCAATTTGGTGTTAATTCAACTTGCGGCTGAGAACTAGGTGAATTATGTTGAAGATTGTGTAGCTTCATAAGATATTCTTATAGTACCAGCTGGGAGCCCCTACTCTCTGTCAATGTGGACATACTAGGGTGACATCTTCATTTGGATTGGAGAATCCTCACACAATTAGACACAACCTGAGCATGACTTGGATACCTGGCAAGGGATTAGCTAACCCTTGGTGTGAAAGCAGTACCAAGTATTATAGGGACGCCTATGTTGTAGCTTTGGGTCAGTAGGAGCAATTAGGTGTGAGGTGATATGCTACACATGAGTGTGTGTGATTGTGATGATGGAGATACCTTTCATATGTCTTTGAGTGAGTCCAAGTCAAGTCGCCATGTATTAGAGTGGAACTTGTCGTTGGAACATATGTTGAGTAGCCACATGAGTCGTGGCACACTTGGATATGTTGAGTGGACCCTTATTGATGGTAGTCACCCCAAGATGTGGAGATGCTTGGGAAAATCTAGTGAAGGAAAGAGGCGGGGATTGTTCAGAGAGACACCATAGTTTTCATCTACAAAATAGACTTGATCTGGATCTCTGATACAATGCAATAAAAACACGCCAACTATGGCGACATAAACAAAATGAGTGTGGAGCTCGAAACCAACATCAACACTATTTAAGATGATTTTCTACATTTTCTCTTGTGTAGGGTGTTGTTTGTTGTCATTGCCTCACATAGGCTGTATGCAATCCCTTTGGGAGTGTGTCTTATGGAGGTTCCCAAATTCCCTTACTTTCTCAGCCTTAACAAGACAAGTATATCTAGCAAGATGGCTTAATTAGCATTCAATCACCCCTGGAGATTTAATTATCAAGGTCCCTTATTTTTCTCTTTCTCGGCTTACATTAGAGAAAGTATTTAATATCATGCAATCATCACAAACATAGAAGCTCTTGGATTTGCCAGTTATTTAATTGCTAACTACTTTTTTGTTAGGATCCAAGCTCATACATCTACCATTGCAGTGGATAACTCCTAATGTTGTTGTTATATGCTATTGTCATTGGATGAAAACGTTTGTTAGGAGTTTCTGCTGATTGGAAGTATGAAGTACTGTAATATCTCATGGATAAAAGCCGTTGCAGAATTACCAACTGAGGAGCCACTATGTTTTCACGGAATTTGCATTGGAGCAGTGGGGAATGTCTTCTGAGGTGATATGAAATGCTTATTAACAATTGAAGAGGGATTTTTGTCCCTTGTGAAAAATTCTTAGACCACAAAACCATAGCTTGCAACAGTTGGTTCTTGTAGCTTTATAATAGTTATTGTAACTTTATGAAGTATGTTGATATATTTTTCCTGTTTTAAATTTAGGAAAAAATTGCCTCCATGCAGGATCGAACTGCAGACCTTCAGTTTACAAGACCGACGCTCTACCACTGAGCTATAAAGGTAGTCATTGATTTGTGTACTTATAGTTTTATTATAATTATTATAGTAAGAAAGAATAAGGTGTCCTATTTTATCCTCTAGGTATATTATTCAAATCAAGAAAAACAAAGGCAAAAGTAGTTTGCAAAACATTTAGTTACAACTATCATTGAACAAAATATAAATCTGGAACGAGTAGTGTATATGCTAACCAAAACTCACTCTAGAGTCGGCGACAGAGGAAAAAATGTTGGAATAGCAATTTTGAGTACTCAAAATTGCAATTTCAAAGATTTGGGTGGTTTCTAAGAGGACAAAAAAAAGACTCAAATTGCTTCGCAACCTGATGTTGTCACTATACAAGAAGTCCCAGTGGTTGAGGGAACTAATAAAGATCCAAATTTCATGGCATCGGTTAATGTTGCTGCAACATTGGCTAACAAGCTGATGGAAAACGTAGAAAGCAGCAAGGCCAAAGTGGTCAAACTTTTTGGAGCATTTGTACCCTCTTGCATTCGCGTCATTGTGAAGGACGAATTAGAATTGGAATCCGTGGGAATTCCCTGTGATGATCACTGTTGGGATTGTTCAGAGAGACACCATAGTTGTCGTCTACAAAATAGACTTGATCCAGATCTCTGATACAATGCAATAAAAACACGACAACTATGGTGTCTTTCTCTGATCAATCCCCGCCTCTTTCCTCAACTAGATTTTCCCAAGCATCTCCACATCTTGTCTCTTGCCTTCCCTTGTTCACACTATTGTCTCCAATTTTTCACTCTATACGTCCTCGATATTTTGCGTTAACTTAGCTTCCCGCTCCATTGTAAATTTCTAGTTAATTATAGTCGTTGGTAAGAAATGATTAAATTTCCCCAATATTCTGGAGCCTTAGTTTAGTTTAAACAACTACTTAACCCTAGTTTGTGGCTAGCTCCCTCTAGGTTGATGTCTCGTGTAGGGCCCGCCTTGAGACGTCTTCTTAGTAGATCAGACTGGCTGTTCCCCTGCTTCATCCGCTTCTTTCCTCCAGACAATATTGTTCATTCACACAGTCTTGGTGGGTTAGAAAGAACGAAGTTTGTGAAAGACTCAATACCTTCCAAACAAATTAAAAAGGTCGAATCAGGAAGACCTTGATACCTTTCAAGTGTGCTAAAAATAATGGATTTATTAACTAACATGATTATTTTCAAGCACATCAAAACATTGAGATTTTTTAAAACAATCATGCCTTTTTTTCTTTTTCAAAAGATTTGATTATGTAAACAACATGATGCCTCTCATGAAAGTTCAAAATTTCAAAATTTGGTTGCGTTGAATGGAACCCTAGCTTGGGAAATATTCAAGGTATTGCAGGTAAGTTAAACAGATCCTATAAGCACTTCGAAAGACTAAATTCTTTTAACAAGAAGATAAAATTCATGGGAAAAAAACAAAAACACATTGTAGAAAACATCATGCCATTCTGACGTGTCAAATAGATAGAACTTTGCAAAGATCATGATGACATTTTGTACTGTTAAAATGATCAATGTTCTAAAAGTCACAAATCCCTTGGGTGAAGATTTAAAAACTAAAATAATAAGAAGTTAAAATAATACAAAGGCGTTGACGCTTTTTGAGCGTCTTAAAAATATTGAATTTAGTGAAGAACATGACACCTTCCTCTTGCATTAAAACAACAAAATTTTCTCGGAGGATGATTCCATTTCTGGCGGTTGCACAGATTGAATTTTGTCAGGAACACAATTCGTTTCAAGCAAGTTAAAATGATCAAATTTTGCGAACGCTTCTATGCCTTTCAGGTTAGATGAAAATATTAAGTTTTACGGAGGCCTTGATGGATTTAGGGAGTGTTAAAAAGAAGGAATTTTTATGAAGAACACCATGCCTTCCGAGCATCTAAATTAGAACATGATAACTTCCTGTTACATAAAATCAAAGAATTTTTTTTAGAAGACGATGCAATTTGTGGCAGTTAAATAGATTAGATTTTGTCAAGAACACAATCCATTTCAAGCAAGTTAAAAGGATCAAATTTTGCGAAATCTTCTATGCCTCTAAGGCTAGATAAAAGATTATGCTTTTAGAAGACCTTGATGTATTTAGGGTGTGTTAAAAAGATGAAATTTTTTATGAAGAATGTGATTCCTTCCTACCGTGTATATTAGATTGGAGTGTAAAGATGCTTATCTTGAATTTCATTAACAATTATTGACCCCTGTTACTGAAGATAAAGACCAATCTTTCACTGACCAAAATGCTAATTCAGATTGTTGTGAAAAATTCTTTGTTCAAAGGCTCTTTCAAGAAAGAAAAGTGCATGGCTCTTGCATGTTAAAAAAATGATTTTTTTTAAAATTCCTATTGGGCATGTCAAATAGATTGAATTTTGAAATTTTGGAGAGCTGAATTAGCATTCCATTCTGAGCATTTAACAGGGAAGATGATTTTACCTAATGCATACTATTTCTTACTTTAGAAACAAAAGGGTGAAGGAATGGACAGGAAGCAACAAGATCTTTGACTGGTATTACTGGAAAAGACATTTCACCTGACGAAGTGTTCTAGGTTGGTTAGTGAAGGAGAGATGTATATAAATAATTTTGAATCCAAGCATCTAAATTTAGTTTCAGTCAAAAAAAATATTTTTAGTTTATACACAAAATTTCCAGGGAATGATAAGCAGGTTTTTCATAATAGAAAAAGATGGTTGCATGGTGTTGGGTTAGGCTTATTCACAGGTTTCCATAGTGTTAGTCTCATTCACATAGTATTGATGTGCAAGAAATATTGAAGTTTGTGAAAGATTTAATACCTTCCAAACAGATTAAAAAGGTCGTATCACTAAGTAGGCTACACCAGGAGACACTTCAATGCACTTGAGATTGGGGGGACTTATATATCCAAAAGTGTTTTCACCTGAAGTGTAGCGAGAATTTAAATAGTAGATTAAATAAATGTAATATGCAATGAGATGATTGATAAAGTATACAGAGAGAAGAATAAGAGTAACCATGTCATGCCAATAAGACTCCATGGAGTATATGAAAGTAACAAAAATATACAGGAGTTTCATAAAAGTATTTGGTATAAATCATATAATAGAGTTAATAAAAAGCCTCCTTTCAACTTCAAATTGACGAAAATATATAGCATTTATAGCAAATGTTAGGAGTTATCCGTGTATTCAATTTGTTTAAAGCAGTGTTGCATGTATCGGTGATATATCGGAAATATCAGAGATATCGCCGATATTTTCCACCATCCGATATATTGGATTGAAAATATCGCGATATATCCGATATTTTCAATATATCGCGATACTTTCAAAATATCGCGACATTTTCTCAATATATCGCGAGTCGATGGAATATATCGGCCTGCTGGGTTAAAAAGTGCGGCCGTGGGGGTGTTTTAAGTCCACAACAACTCCAATGACTTTCTCTTACATGCATAGTCTACTAGTTATGACAAGATAACTATTACACAACCAGAAAGATAGGAATGAACTCTTAACACAATATACACAGTTGTCATGAATATTTAGGCATTATATCAAGTCTGAATTCTCATTGAATGAAGAAGTCTGTATGATAATGATATGAACAGCATGAAGCCAATACCAACCAGCAACTACCTATCCACTAGCTCTACACCAACCACCAAATTGATTACAATCAAAGGAAGGTGTATAAATAAATATACAGCCCAGGGGAACATGAACTGTTTCCCATTCTGTCTATTATGTTCATATGTCACAATATATTAGTGTGTGTCAAGAAGATGAGACAGAGAGAAGGAAAAGGTGATCCATTATGACTGTCGGACTGTCATCATAGATTCATAACAGTTTGCTGAATTATGGGCCCTAATATTCAGTCAATGTGAAATCCAATTCGTATATGGGACCTGGACATACAGTTAGTTATACTAGAATTCTGGAGGCATCTAAATTGGAAAGTAAGTATTACCACACTTGTATGCAAATGCATTTATACCCTGTTATTCTTAGAGGTTTGAACCTTAAATAAAGGAATAAATAACCACATAGAAAATCTCCTCCTTCTACAATGAGGGAGTTCAAAGACCTGGTGAGTTTTTTATAAAGGGTTTTGAGTCACTCTGTGAGTTGTAGTTGTTAAGGTAATTGGCTCTCATCAATTCAGGATCGAGGAATTCAGGTCCACTTCTCTGACCAAAATTAGTCTCTATGTTTAATGTAAATGTTGTCAGAAGTTAATTAAGAAATCCCAGAATTCTTTGACCACTTGACATCTTATGCATCTTATTTATTACTTGTATCATCATATTTATGTAACAATGTGTCTATTTGATGTTGTTGTTGCTTTATATGTTTTAAAAATTGAAAAAAAAATGAGTATTTTTGTATTTTTTGTTGCATGCCGACATTTTCCGATATTTTCCGTCGATACCGCCGAGAAGTTATATTCCAGACCCTCGCCGATACTTTCCCCAAGACGATATATGCAACATTGGTTTAAAGTACTATGTCTCCGATATAAAAGTTGTAAGAGATCACACGCTTCTTACAAGTCTTATTTTTCTAGTGGATCAACCTGATTGGATCAATCCTAAATTACCTAAAGTTAGAAGGATATTGAAGATATAAGGGTTTTTGTTTATTTTTTAGGACTTAATGCAAAATGCATTAATGATCCTTTTACGATTTCCTCATTGATTAGACATTGGATCAGGTCATCCCACAACTGAAAAGTAAAAAAGAGATGGTTAATAACCAATAAGGTAGTTGTCAGCTCATGAGTCTTGCTAATATAAGAGAAAGTAGCACAAAAATTATAGTTAACCACTACATGTTCCTTAGTTTGTATTGCGAATTCTTAATGCAAGTACCATGTGCTAGCGTTCAACCCTAAAATATGCAAAAAATTATGTACCCAGTATTCCAATGGAAGAAATTTTCTCCACCCACTTCTGTAAAAAATTTCAATATGAATAGAGCGGCTTCTCTTACCTTCACATTGTTTCACAAATGTCATTACCTCCCCATGTGTTTAAGACAGATCCTAACACTCAAACTCGGGAGGGAAAAAAAATGATGTAGCATGGCTAGATGGACTACAGCCCATGTAGCATGGCTAGATGGACTACAGCCCATGTAGTATGGTCCTCCTTATGTGTTTCCCACAGGCGAGCAGGCGTACCTTCGGAACTACATATAAAGTAGGTACATGCTGCTCTTCCGCAACTTGGTACTACATTCTATCCAAGTATTCTTCCACATTACCTGTCCCATCATAGATAGGGTGGTCCCACAAATCCGATATTATCCATCGAAAGTCTTGAATGAGGCACATCTTCTAATAGAAAACTGACGGTTGCAATCCTACTAATTACACATTGTTTATTTTAAATTAATATATCAAATAATGGATGCTCCTCCAGCTAACTGAGCCATCTTCTAATCCTCAAACATGCCTGCTGTCAGATTGTAGATCTAATCTAGCATGGTATCCTTCAAAGCATATCTTCAGATGGTTCAGTATACCATGTCCCTTGATAAGAAAATCACTTGGAAGAGCATTTTATCCAACAGTTGTGGACCACATCAAGAACGAAAGAGTTGGTTTGCACCCGCAAGGGAAATACTACAACGTAGTGGAAACAAATCAGTTATTTATGATTTTGTTGTTTAGCTTCTACTCGTTAATAATTTCTTATTATCTAGTCAATAGTTGTCTTGCTTAAAGTTTATTAGTCCTTGTTGTTTGCTGCTCACTAAGAGATAATTTATTATGAGTTTGATTGAGTTTTTCTTTAGTGGATACTTTTCGTAACATGCCCACGACAGTGGTCTTGCTATCCCGGCTATTGTACATAGGGAAAGTGTGTTTGTTGTAAGCAATTAGACTCTACATGCAACCATGTTTATGAATATGAATAGCCTAAGTTTTACTGTTGGAGGTGGTCAAATACTATTACCAGGTTATCAAGTACTATCATTTTTTTCTATGGGGACATCAAGCCCAGTTGCGCAACCAAAACCTCTAGAATTAACTCTAATCCCTAGTTTACAAGCTTAAATAGCAGGTCAAGGTCAGATGTCAATGTTATTTCATCTTGTTATTGTACCTCCTATGGGACAAGATGTCAATGTATTTGATCATGTAAAACACTTGAAAGAATCAATGTAAACCTAGGGGTGAAATCACAAAGAAAATATTTATTAAATGAAATGTTTTGTATTCCCCTAAGACAAGTCGGTCCAGTGGGTAAACTGCCCCGAAACAGTGGCAATTTGCCCCAAAAGATGGGCAGAACTGCCCCAGTTAGGTCGATGCAGTAAGGGAAAGTTAGGTCGGCCCAGTCAGGTAAAAAGTCACCCTTTGATGTGTATAAATAGACAATTCGACATCTCATTTGGTCAAACACTCAAGCAAGTTCGCTCTAGCCAAGAGAGGTTCGCTACTTCATTTAAGAGACTAATTTTTTGGGGTTCTCCACTATTGGAGATGTTTCTCCCTTGTTTTCTTGGGTTTGCACTACTACTATCCGGATGTACATCGTTCTCTATTGGAAGGTCTGAGCTTGGGGGAGACAAACAGCTTTGTCTATGGTTGGGAGATGATTTTTCTTGTCATCACGGTTTAAACGAGCTCGACACTCAGTTTGTTTCTGTGCTTTAACACTATTTTAGTGATCCTCACATTCGCCTGCTTGTTTATTATCTGTACGAGGTGGTGTCACAATCAATTTTGTGTAGATATTTATTGCTTAATTGTGGATGGTTCATTTGGCGAATGATCTCCTTTCTGCAGTGTATCCATGTGTTGGAATAGACCCTCTTATGATATCAAGATGTGTTCCAACGTCATGCTACCTCTCTAGCTAAGAGGGAGCGTCGATAATGTAGGCACCCGATGGACTGGGTTGAGCTGAGAACATTGTATTGATGCATGATAGACTCTCCGATGGACTGTGCAGAGTTCTTGAGCTGATGCATGAGTGACTCACCCATGGATAGGGCAGAGTCATGGAGCTAGTGCATGTTCTCTGATGGACTGGATGAAGCAGATGCATGAAGATTGATTTGTTGACACTTCTCGACTAACTGTGAGTGTGTTGGAAGACCTTCCTTATGATATAGAGAGGTTAGAGATAACTGTGATGTACATATGATATCGAGAAGTGTTTCAGTACGATAATGCCGATGATACCTCCATGGACAAGAGGGAGTGTTGGACTAGTAGTTGCATGGGGCATTACCTCATAGGTCAACCAAAGGAAGAATAAGATTAGAATACAGTGTTCGAAGAATACCTTCCTTGTCGAGAGGAAGTGTTGGAAATAGTGCAACTTCAGAAGTTATTCTTATTGTATTTCATCTTGTTATTGTACCTCCTATGGGACAAGATGTCAATGTAATTGATCATGTAAAACACTTGAAAGAATCAATATAAACCTATGGGTGAAATCACAAAGAAAATATTTATTAAATGTAATTTTTTGTATTCCCCCAAGACAAGTCGGCCCAGTGGGTAAATTGCCCCAAAACAGTGGGAAATATGCCCCAAGAAATGGGCAGAACTGCCCCAGTCAGGTCGATACAGTAAGGGAAAGTTAGGTTGGCCCAGTCAGGTAAAAAGTCACCCTTTGATGTGTATAAATAGAGAGTTCAACCTCTCATTTGGTCAAACACACAAGCAAGTTCGCTCTAGCCAAGAGAGGTTCGCTACTTCAGTTAAGAAATTGATTTTTTGGGGTTCTCCACTATTGGTGAAATTTCTCCCTTGTTTTATTGGGTTTGCGCTACTACTATCCGGATGTACATCATTCTTTATTGGAAGGTCTGAGCTCGGGGGAGACAAACAGCTTTGTCTATGGTTGGGAGATGATTGTTCTTGTCATCATGGTTTAAACGAGCTCGACACTCAGTTTGTTTCTGTGCTTTGCCACTCTTTTAGTGATCCTCGCATTCGTATGCTTGTTTATTTTCTGTATGAGGTGGTGTCACAATCAGTTTCGTGTAGAGAAATATTTCTAACATCTATGTACCAGAGATACTAACCTTCGCAGGCTAGTATATACAAGTGGGATGAAGTGATACTGGAGACAATAGAGGATGGAAAAAGGAAAAATGTAGGAGATGTTGAGTCATCGATCTCACCACTGCAGTCTATGTGATGCAACGAAAATGAACAACACCTTACAGAGGAGAAAATGAGAAAACTCACCTTGAATAGTGTTGACGATGGTTTCAAGACTTCCTTGACCTTGTTAATGTTTATAGCAGCATAACCAGGATCATTGAAAGAATGGAAAAGCAAATAAACAAAATGATTGTGGAACTCGAAAGCAACATCAACACTATTTTAGGTGATTTTCTACATTTTCTCTCGTGTACGGTGTTATTCATTGTCGTTGCCTCAAATAGATTGAACCTATTGGATCAATGACTCAACATCTCTGACATTTTTTATCCTTCCATCCTCTACTTTTCATCGTATCACCTCATCTCACTTCTCGCCTTCCAAATATTTTCCCCATCATTGCCACCTTCCCCAGATAAAGTGCATGACGAAGTAAGCCTCTACGGTCTAGAATGACCAAGTTGATAAGGTAGATCAGCTATCTTCTTTAAAACGATGATATGGTCCCTTTGTGGAATGTACTCCTTTCTGGAGCGTGTCCGATTGTGGGATGGTTCTTTTGTGGAACGTGATTATTTGTGGACGGTTCATTTGGGGAACAATCTCCTTTCTGGAGTGTATCCCTGTGTTGGAATGGACCCTCTTATGATAACAAGATGTGTTTCGACGTGATGATACCTCCCTAGCTAAGAGGGATCATTGATGATGTAGGCACCCGATGGACTGGGTTGAGCTGAGCACATTGTATTGATGCATGATAGACTCTCCGATGGACTGTGCAGAGTTCTTGAGCTGATGCACGAGTGATTCACCAATGGATAGGGCATAGTCGTGGAGCTAGTGCATGTTCTCCGATGGACTGGATTGAGCAGGATGCACGAAGATTGATTTGTTGACACTTCTCAACTAACTGTGATTGTGTTGGAAGACCTTCCTTATGATATAGAGAGGTTAGAGATAACTGTGATGTACATATGATATCGAGATGTGTTTCAGTATGATAATCCTGATGATACCTCCATGGCCAAGAGGGAGTGTTGGAGTAGAAGCTGCATGGGGCATCACCTCATAGGTCAACCAAGGGAAGAATAAGATTAGAATACAGTGTTCGAAGAATACCTTCCTTGTCGAGAGGAAGTGTTGGAAATAGTGCAACTTCAGAAGCTATTCGTATTGTATTTCATCTTGTTATTGTACCTCCTATGGGACAAGATGCCAATGTATTTGATCATGTAAAACACTTGAAAGAATCAATGTAAACCTAGGGGTGTGTTGGCAGCCAGCAACAACCTCTTCATTTCTTGACAAAATGAAGAGAGATCAGCTCTTTATGGGATTTATCAATTCAAAAATTATGTTAGAGCACCTTCAGAATCTTTGATTCTGAAGGTACTCTTAATCAAAGGAAAGTAATTTAATGGTTGATAGGAACTTGATCATAAAACTTGGCTTTTAAACGAATGTTAGATAAGTTTCGTAAATTCTCATTAAATCTATTTAAAACATCAAAATGAATTTATGTGACTTAAGGGATTTGTGCCAAGAGAAATATCATATAACGCATTGTTTAGGGGATTATTAGTCCTAATACTAGGAGAATTTTGGAAGTTAACATCGTATGTAATACCCTATTATGAACTTTGTAAATATCATAGTTAATGGATAAATGAGGTTTGTATAGGCAATTTTTACATATGATAAATACCCTATATGATGGTATAATGTATCAATAGGATGTTTAAAGGTTTTTTAAACTTAGTGTTGTACATATATATATAGCTTTGTACATATACATAGAATAAACATTAAGCTAGCCATTTGATTAATGCCTCCTTAACATTAAAATGCTTTATTACTCTTCATACCACTACGTAACATGATAAAACAGGGATGATTGTTTGATGAACTGGCCATGCAATAAACCAATGGTTAAATCAATAAACGTTTTGGATCGATGAGCTGGCATGAAAACGTGGCTTTCACCCCTTGACAGAATCAACAGTTGTATGCATTTGGTAAAATCGTGTTGACAGTGTTAATTTCTAACAGTCGTGTCAAATTACGCCATTGTACTTATTAATTATGAACCACTGTCAATAATCAATGATCGTAATGATGATTCTATCACTCTTAGTATCGCTGGTTCACCAAGTTAAGTGGTTATCACTAACACGCATGGCCAAACGTAGATACATTGGCATAAATCATGGTGTAGTGTGAAAGTTGTAACATTTATCACTACTCGAAATCCCGCTAAAATGGTAGGTTCAGAGATTTGATTTCTGATTAGATTTGAAGCATGTGAAGATTATCTATTATGTCGTGTGTATGGATACCTATTCCCTCTGTTTTCACTTTCCCTTTCATTTCGCGACCAATCCCAGAAAGTGCTGGAGAAATCATGTCTCCTCTGAATCGTTTTGATATCTCAGGGTTTGAGCTTATTGAATCCAACCAGGAAGCTGCCAAGAGATTTGAGAAAATGGGATGGACACATTTCTTTCGAAGCTTTGATGGTCACCATGCGGAGATTACTAAGATGTTTGCAATGAGTTTTGAAGATGACAGGGTGCGAATTGGGGGTTTCGAATTTGTTATCAATGAAGACAAAATTGCCGAAGCCACGAAACTTCCCCAAGTGGGAGGACGCTGGTTTAAGGGCACTATGGTTGACAAGAAGAAGTGTTTGGCTTTGTTAATGCCTTTACCAGATAAAACGAAGCTGAGGATAGGCGTACCTGTAAAATTTCTAAAGCCCGAATGGAGAGCTTACTATGAAATCTTAGTAAGGTACGTAACCTGTTGTGGACGCTATTCCCATTTGCACTTGTATCATTTACGGTTGTTGTTAGCAGTAAAGGGTTATAAACTTAATTTTCCCTTCTATCTTTGGCAAATCCTTAAGAAAATGTCACAGTCTGTAAGGAATTTCAATAACCCTGACAATAGTTTGTGTCATCATGGATTGATAAAAATTTTACTGCAATTCCAATTATCTGCAAAAGGTCTGTCTTGGGATAAATTTCTAGTTGATTGTCAATTGGGGCCAACACAGTATTGGCCTAATCCATCTCCTCGAACTTGTAGAAGACGAAAAGTCATAAATCCTGAGGTTAATAGCTCAGAGGTTAAGGAACCAGAGGTCGTAAAGATGCCCATAGATGATGAGATAAATGAAGATGCTGATAGGGTTTCAGTTCCCTGCGATTCTAGGGAAATATTAGAAGAACCCGAACCTGGTAAGAATGATGGCAACCCTGCAAAATTAAAAGAAGGATCAGCCGAAGACGAAATTGTTAAACCTGATGAATGTGATAAAAATTCTATGCATAAGTTGAACCATTTGGCTCAGGTTTGTTGTGACAAGGAAGGGTTGAATTTTGAAAACTTATCATTTTCGCGCAGAGTCACTAGGAGCATGCATAATCTTCATTCGATTCCAGGATATAGGTCTGATCCACAGACTTCCAAATCTACAGCTATTGAACCTACAGTTGTAAATATTGAGGATGATATTCCGATGTCTGTCTCTAACACAATGGATGTAGGGAATTCTGCTACTGCGCAGGGAAGTGATGTGCAATCAGGTGAGGTCGAGGGCAATCAACCAGAAATAAACGTTAACACTGTAGAACTTGAACCATTACACAATCAGCATTGTGACAGTCCTCGTTCTCCTCATGTAGCTAGAGAAGACGAAACTCTGCAATAGGTATTAGGAAATATTTATCAAGATAAAATCACAGAGTTCAGAGGAAAGCGTAAACAGTGTCTATTAAGTACAACCTTACTGGAAGAAGAAAATAAAACTTTCAGGAAAGAATTGCTAGAATGGATTGACAGGTGGAAAAAGGCCAACATGAAGAAGAATCAACTCAAGAAATCCAGGAAATCAATATTAAATACGAATCAGCTATTATTGGAACGAATTGAAAAACAAAATGTTAAAATTATCAGGTTGAAGGCTAAATTATCCGAAGCTAGAAGAGTAGTCGCTCTTCATTATGAGGCTTAATAGTATTCTCTTCTCTTATGTCACAGTATAACAGGTAATGGTTATTTCGATTTTGCATGCCTGTAAAATCGGAGATTTAATAGGCATGCATTTATAATTTTTAAGTATTTCTGTTAACTGTGTTAAATTGATTTTAATATAATGCATTGATTGAATTTAATGCAGGAAATTTTATCACCTCCTTCTTCCAAGAATACAGGACATGGTTGATGCGATGGCATGGAGATGTAGCTGATTTGTTACAAGCTGGAGTTTTGTGAATGGGCAAGAACTTTCTGAGATACCTCGACTCAGGCCAGTCGATTTTTATTTTTAGTAGCAGGTGTAATTAGATGCCCTTTTGGTTAAATAAGTTCCTATAATGTTGCATGCAACATTTATAGCAAAACTGACTCTCAGTAGTATATAAATGGAGATTTTTTGATGAACTCGGGGGATGGAGTGGTGAAGAAAACTTATTGAAATATATTTTGTTAACTAGTACTACATCAAACTTGAAGCTGAAGCTTTCATGTGGATGATACTTGATATCTGCGAATGATACTGTGACTGGTATTCATTTTTGGATTTATATATATATACATATATTTCTGTTTGTTGTATTCTGTTTATACGTGAACTCTGTGTGCTGTGACACATTGATGTTTAAATGTTTCTCTCACTTTATCATCTCAAGTTAGTTGTTGAATAAATATTTCATTACGGTTTTGTTTATTAGTGTGTTCACTATAAACATCAGTTTTAATGATATACTTTTCTGTTTATTTAAAATTCCATTTGTATGTTAACAGTGAATTTTAAATGAGCATTATTTCAAATTCAAATGACTGTCTTGATAATTAATTATTAATCAGTTTTGGAAGTGGAATTTGACTGTGTATGTAGAGGTTAAATCTCATTTCTATTACTACATAGCAGAATTACTTTCGTTATGATTTAAATATGTTTTTTTAGATCATACTTCAGTTTTCTGTTATTGATTAATAACTAATATAGTTTCAAATTTGCTCTCAGCTGAGATAGAGTTAAATAGGATAAATAGATTAATTAGTTTTAAAGTTTATTTTATTATTGATTTAGCACTGTTAAATCATTCTTCATACTATAAGTAAGTTTTCATATTTAAAAAAAAAATTCCCAAAAAAAAAATCGAAGTCTTTCCTTACGAAAGCAATCTTAGGACATTTGTAGATATATAGATAGGATAAAAGTTAGAATAGTTTAGATTTTGCTAGTTTTAAGGTTTCCTTAATAGACAAACTAGCTGGTAGCAGGATCATAACCTGCGAGGTCTTGTTAATCCAAACACACCGGACGCTGCTTTAAGCTGATTGTGTGGACAAAACCTCCTTATTGGCTCTGATTCATAAAATCAGATCAACAAATGGCGCTAGAAGGAGGGCCTGAATTAATTAATGGCAGGTGAAACTAATGAAACATTTCCAACCAGCCAACAATCTTCGGAAGTTAGTAGACCACCTTTTATCGAAGCTGTTAGGAATATCCTGGAACGTGTAGTGCTCTAGTTTTTACGGCAGAGCACTATGTAAAATTTCAGGTTTAATTTTCTACGTTTTAAACTTTATCCGTTTATGGAAGTGAATTTCTACGAATTACTATGTGCCTAAATAATGTTTAGTGTACTGTGGTGTTTTCACTAACCTTACATTCGTAATTTAAAATAAACAAACATATCGTTATTTTCTTTTTAACAATCATGTTCCAGCATAAGAATAGGTTTCACAACTTAGTAAATTAGTAAATAGCAGTAAATCAGTAAATAGTAAGTTTGCATGTTTACAGTAAGATTTAGCATAATAGTAAATAACGGAAATTACCTGATGCTGATGCTAACCGTAAGTTGTAGCAGGTTGTATAACCCCTTAGACAGCCAAACTGAAGTGTCCACCCTACCGACCAGCTATTATCTTGCTGGCCCTTGGAAATCAAAGGATTTCCAAGCCCCCGAGCCCACAACCTGATAATCCCGAGAGCAGTCTTTCCTTCTGTTCTCAAAATCTTTCTGTTCGCCAAACTTTCTGTTCTCCCAACTTCTGTTCTCCAACTTCTTTTCTTCCCCAATCAAAAAAACCTCCCCTTTCTCCAAGCTCTCCCCCTCTATATAATTTCCCTTCCTCGAGAATATCTTAGGCTTACTCCACCGCCCCAAAATCCCCCTCTCGAGCCCCTCAACATTTACCCCTCTCACTAGTTCATTCATACACGGTTCTTTATAAAAATGTATAATTAATTACTCTCATGGAAAAATTAGTTGGTTTTGGATTGACGGTCGTAAATATTTATTACGGTGGGGATTATCACCCCAAGGTTATCCATTCGGGACAAGTTTCATTAAATACAAGTCTATCCGCCATCCTTGATATTTTAATGTTATTAATGTAATTAATAAAATATTATATAATTAGTTGCCCCTTGTCAACTTGGACATGATGTGTCTTAATGATCCACCTTATCCGTCGAGACTACTTAGCTTGAGGTTTAAATTCCAAGATTAACATTGAATAATTAAATATCCATTTTCCATCACATCACGTTTATTCCAAAAATGATTATCTTATTATGGCTAACTTTTGAAATGGAATTAATCACACAATATTAATTTATAAATCAATATTTTAAATCTTACTTATATTGCATTTGTTACGATAGGGATATAAATGTTGCTGGAATATCATTTATTAATTAATAAAATAATTAAATCACCCCTTGACAATAATAAAAGGTGAATCAATCATAGTATTCTTAATTATTTGTTTATCACATGAGTACCCTATCATCAACATAGCATCCTTGTTCTTATAAACAAAGCACTTGTGAGGGCTTAAACAATTTTACTAATTAATTAGACACTATCACTACCCTATTCACAACAGTTCTCCTATGACAATGTTAACTGACGACACTTGCCTTAGTTTATTATTACAATGTTTTCATATAATTACTAATTCACTTATTTACACATCGACAACCTAACCATTCATTACCTAAGTTGATGGATGTATCCTTAACTGAGTTATCTATGACATTTATACTACTATTCAAGCATGACGAGTATGTTATACACCAGTAATATTGTACACGTACAAGGTGTGCATGCATGGCCAGTGTATGCACATGTCGGATATGTACTATAAACAAACCCCATTCCACCTATGCATACTTGATAACTAATAATAGTATCTACCCCCATGCAGAAGAGCAAGCATAACATATAGTATAATTACTTTAACATCCTCGGTTATTTAACAGTTGACCCTTTACGATTTAACATCATTCTCTTTATCTTTACATTAGTTTAATCAATCATGTACAAGGAGGGTGCCTACTTCCACTAACTCGAACGCAAGGAATACTAAACCCCCAACAGTACTAACTAACACATCCTCCCGTCATAACCTACGTCCAGCATCCTCCCTATCCTTCCTCTGCTAGTACAACAGTGGATGTCGGACTCACCGATCTGACCACATAGAACTTGAGAGCGATAGCGTCGGCTGAACAGCGGACCTATCCTCCCCTAGCAGGCATCCGACAATCGTCATCACAACAACATGGGGAGCGTGTCTCAGCACGGCCCTCCCACGACCTCGGGTCTCATGGAACCATAGGGTGGGAAACACATCCATCCCTCTCAACATACTGGGCCTACGCCCTTATCAACTCATACTTGCTGCTATCGGGATTATCAGTTTGTGTTATCGTATCCTCATTTTGGCTGCTAAGGTTTGCTGTATGAACATGTTTTTCCTTTCCAATATATATCAGATCAAGTAACTGGCTATCCCATAGCCCCTGTGTCCTGTAGGTTAGTGTTTTGCAAAATACAATTTATAGAAAGCATTTTCCATTGATCGCCAATTGATCCATGTTATCATTTTATTTCATGTAACCTTTTAGCTCATCATAGATGCGTATGACATATAACATTTCAGCAATTCATATAAGAAGATGGTATCCACGTACCGAATCATATATTTCACATTTCATTAAGGAAAACATATAAACATATACTGCAATCGTAAAATAAGGAAATCATATGATAATCATGACATCATAACTGCATAACATAGTAACATCATAATCATGGTGAAATCATAAGACAGAGTAACATCATATAATGAGGTCCAATATAGTTTACTCAGTCGAGCTGAGTTCGACAAAATATATAAGAAATAAAGTATGGTGTGTCTAACTAATAAATATGCCGAATCAAAATATGGGTATTACATACACCCACCCTTCGGGAAACTTCGTCCCGAAGTTATGGTCAAAATAGTGAGGGAAAATCTCGACGCATGGTCTCTGCGTCCTCCCAGGTAGCAGACCCGAGGCTATACTTGTCCCATTGGACCTTAACTTGGTCCACATGGCGACTACGGAGCTGTCGAACCCTACGATCAAGTATACGTAATGGTTCGACCCTGAAGGTTCCCTCGTCCGAGACCTGCAATTCCTTCCAATGAATTTTGTGAGTCTCATCAGCTATGTAATGTCGTAATACAGAAACATGAAATACATTATGAGTTTTATGCAAGTGGGGTGGCAGCGCAAGACGATAAGCAACTGGTCCGATTTTCTCAAGAATCTCAAATGGACCTATAAAGCGAGGTGACAGCTTGGTACCCTTCCCAAACCGAATGGTACTTTTATTTGGTCTGATGCGAATAAATACACGGTCTTCTACTTCATAAGTTCTATCTGATCTGTGTGCATCAGCGTAACTCTTTTGCCTATCCAGTGCTTCCTTCAACCGCTGCCTAATCTGTATCACTTGCTCCTCCATTTCCTGAATCAATTCAGGCCCAATTAAAACTCGATCCTCTAACCTGTCCCAACTGAGTGGTGTCCTGCACGGCCTCCCATACAATGCCTGATATGGCGGCATACCAATGGAGCTGTGATGACTATTGTTGTATGCAAACTCCACTAAAGGAAGATATTTCTCCCACTGTGTCTGTTGATCCATAACATACATCCTAAGCATGTCCTCCATCACTTGATTCACCCTCTCAGTCTGTCCATCTGTCTCGGGGTGATAAGCTGAGCTTAAGTTCAACTGTGTCCCTAATGCTGACTGCATGCTTGTCCAAAATCTGGAGGTGAACTTAGGGTCTCTGTCAGAGATTATCTTTTTAGGAACTCCATGAAGACGTACAATCTCATTTATGAATACCCTTGCCACATCTGTCACATCATAGGTGTCTCTAACTGGAATGAAGTGAGCACTTTTGGTCAGTTTGTCAACTACCACCAAAATAGCATTATGTCTCAGAGATGTGAGTGGTAATCCTACAACGAAGTCCATGGAAATGACTTCCCATTTAGTCATAGGAATATCATGCGGTTGTAGGAGACCGGCCGGGTGATGGTGATCTGCCTTCACTTGTTGACACTCAAGGCATTTCGAAACAAAATCCACTACATCCATCTTCATACCTGGCCAAAAGAAGAGTTGCTTCATGTCAGCATACATCTTCTTCACTCCTGGGTGCGCACAGTAATGCGATCTATGGGCCTCTCTAAGGATGGTTTCCCTGATATCACCTTCCTTAGGAACATACATCCTTCCCTGATACCGCAACAACCCATCTTCCTCAAGGTGGTACCCATCATACTTCAATTCCTGTTTCATTCCATTCTGAATAGCTGAGGTTACTTTTAGATACCAACTATCGCCCAATAGTTGTCCTAGTACCCTTTCCCTCAAGTCAACCTTCAAGGGAATTAAGGAGAAAATTCTCGGCCTTCACCTTAGAGCGTCTGCCACCACATTCTCCTTTCCTTTGATGTAAGAGATACCAAAGTCATACTCACTCATGAACTCACTCCATCTCCTTTGCCTAGCATTCAAATCCCTTTGGGTAAATATGTACTGCAAGCTCTGATGGTCTGTTTTAAGGGTGAAGCTTCTACCAACTAGGTAGTGCCTCCATAATTTTAGTGCCAACATTACTGCTGCCAATTCTAGATCATGCGTGGCATACTGCTCCTCATGAGGTTTCAACTTTCGAGATGCATAAGCTATTACCCCACCTTCCTGCATCAACACCGCTCCTAATCCTTGCTTCGAGGCATCGGTGCATACCATGAAATCTTTATCCATGTCTGGTACCCGCAAGATCGGTGCACTTGTCAACAATCTTTTTAACTCTGTAAAAGCGGCATCGCATTCATCGGTCCATTCATACCGGATTCCCTTGCGTTGCAAGGTGGTAATAGGTTTTGCAATTTTAGAAAATCCTTCCACAAACCTCCGGTAATAGCCTGCTAACCCCATGAAGCTGCGCACCTCATGAGCATTCCTTGGAATTGGCCAATCTTCAATGGCCTTTACCTTTTCTGGGTCTACAGAGATCCCTTCACCTGAGATGATGTGCCCCAAGTAGTGAATCTCTTTTTGGAAGAAGGAACACTTTGACAATTTACCATAAAGTTTATGTTCCCTTAAGCATGTCAAGACTAACCGCAAGTGTTCCTCGTGCTCCTTCTCATTCTTAGAATAGATAAGAATATCATCTAAGAAGACCTGAACAAATTGGTCCAAGTATTTTCGGAAGACCCCATTCATGAGGCTCATGAATACAGCTGGAGCATTGGTCAAACCAAATGGTACCACTACAAACTCGTAATGCCCAAATCGAGTTCGAAAGGCAGTCTTAGGAATGTCGCCTTCCTTGATCCTCAACTGGTGATATCCTGATCGCAAATCAATCTTTGAGAAGACTGACGCACCTTTCATTTGATCAAAGAGGTCATCAATTCTTGGTATGGGATACCTGTTCTTCACGGTGGCCTTGTTCAAATCTCTGTAATCTATGCACAGTCGCAGAGATCCATCCTTCTTCTTAACGAAGATCACTGGTGCTCCCCATGGTGAGATACTAGGTCTAATCAGTCCCAAATCTAGCAATTCTTTTAACTGGATCTGTAACTCACGGAGCTCTGGAGTTGTCATTCTATACGGAGTCTTTGAGATAGGTTCTGCACCAGGTTTTAGTTCGATTGTGAAATCGAGCTCTCTTTCTGGAGGTAGTCCTGGTAATTCCTTCGGAAAGACATCCTTGAACTCAGGAAGTACTGGGTAAGAATTCAAGGAAGGTCCTTTACTATTGCTCACGGCCTCCACTACGAACAATTGGCATCCTTGTCTTAGGCACCGCTTAGCTTTCACCATAGAGATGAAACGGAGGGATACCTTCCTCTTCAAGCCTTGGATTTGAATTGTCCTTCCCTCGTCATCGAGGCACAACACCTTCTTTGCATAGCAGTCTATGAAAGCTCTATGGTATTCTAACCAATCCATGCCAATAATGAGATCATAAGTCCCCAAATTGGTGACATAAGCATCCAACTTAGTGGTGCAAACTCCTAAGTCAACCCCACAACCTCTCACTTTAAGACCTACTGGTTGCTTAGTTCCTGAAGCCATTTCGACCAGTTTGAAATCATCGTGCTCGTAGGCTGCCAACCCACATTTATCTAATGCAAATGGTGAAATAAAACTATCAGTTGCTCCTGGATCAAACAAAATTTTAAGTTTGACATTGTTTACATTACCAGTGGATTCTACTACGGTAGACTGATGTTCTGCCTGGTGGTTATGCACCGCTGCATGAATCCGATGACTGTTACCCGAACTATCCATGGGTGCCTTTCCTTCCCTGTGCCTGCTACTTGACTGACCCTTGGGACAGTCTCGCTGGAAATGAGGACCTCCGCATCCCCAACAAGAGAGATTGGGAGGGGCTTTCCTGTTGCTCGAAGGAATCCTCTGAGATGAGTTCCTTCCCCTGGTTCCTCTAAAACCCCCTGCTCCTCTATAGGAACTTCCCTGTGTACGTCCCTGGCTTTGGTGGGTTGCGGACGATACCTGCGAGATTGAGTTAACTGAAGTATTACCCCTCGGTGTGAACCGGTTACCATAAGGAGGAGGTCTAGATTGTCCTCCCCTGAAGTAAGGATGTGATGCCTTCCCTGAAACATACTGATTGGTTCCTGTCAACTTACTGCCCCCTTTTCCATCTGACATATCAGCTGCATAACGAGCATACTCAACTGCCATGGCAACTGAAGTTGGCTTCCACATCTGCACAGCAGCTCTAATCTTGTAGTTAAGTCCATACACAAAACGCTCTACCTGACAATCATCTGCATCTAGGTAAGGAACATATTTTACCAGTTCCATAAATCGAGATTCATACTCCTCCACTGTCTTGTCTCCCTGTACTAAGGCATGGAGTGCACCTGCCTGCTCTTCCTTGTAATAATTTGGCAAATACTTCATGTGGAACCTTTCCTCGAACAGTTCCCAAGAAGTTGTAAGAGGAGTAAGGTGCAACTGCTTCTCGAGTTCTGACCACCAATTCAAAGCATCACCTTTAAGCTGGAAGACGGCCATCCTAGCCTTGGAACTAGATGTGTACTCATTCAATGCGAAGCATCTCTTCATGCCTTCCAGCCATGCCTCCGCATGCTTACCGGGTCGTCCTCCTGAAAACTCTGGAACCTTTATCTTTTGCAACTCCCTCGATATGTCTTGAAGCGGTTCCAGTCTTGGGCCATGTGCCCTTTCAGAGTTCTCTCGACTCACTTGAGTGGTTTCCACCTCGACGGCCCTTTCCGATTGCCTGTTCATCGTGGTCATAATAGCCTCCAATGACCTCATTATGATCTGCATTTCTGGTGTTGAGGTTGGTTGTGGCGGTGTTGGCGGTGGCGGAGGTGGTGGTGACGGTGGTCGACCTTGACCCCGACCTCGACCTCTGCGTGTTGTCACCATGATAGTTCCTGAGTTATTAAAATAAAATCATATCCTTAGTTGTTCAATCGAATATACGCGGAACTAAAATGTAGGTATTTAATAACTTGCATCATGAGATAACAAATTGTCAAGATTAGCGCAGTAAAATCTATAGTCGTTTTTATTTAAACAATATTGTCATGGTGTTCAGCTCGTCGTGCTGGTCTTAATGGTGTCTTGCTTTTGAGATTTCGGGTCTCTTTCATCCCTTCGACTAGGAGTTGAAATCTTGGCAAAATTTTTAATATTAAATTTTAATTCTTAACAAAACTTAGGTTATACACTATATAAATGTATACCAAATTTAATTAAATTAAATAAAATGATGCTAACACTATATAAATATATATACGAAATTAAATTTAAATAAAGCAACGCTAACACTATATAAACGTATACAAAATTTAATTAACTTTTTAAATAAAATGATACTAACACTATATAAATATATATACGAAATTAAATTTAAATAAAGCAACGCTAACACTATATAAACATATACAAAATTTAATTAATTTTTAAATAAAATGATACTAACACTATATAAATATATATACAAAATTTACCAAAACTTAGGTTATAACACTAAAACTAAATTTAAATAAAATAAATAAAAATAAATAAGGAAAATTTGCTCGACCGCTTAGCCCTTTTCACTCGACTCTCGGCTAAGCAAAAGGTATGGCCACGCGGCTCTTCGTGTCAGTTCACCGCCATGCAAAGAGCGAGTATGCATGAAGGACACGCGGTCTCTCCAAGCAACCCACCGCCCTCGGAAAGTGGGGGAAACCCTAAATAGAGTCAATCCCCAAGGCGCGGCCATTTTCACCCTCTCTCCTGGAGTTTTAGCTCTGCAACTCAAATGCAAGCTGGCTTAGGGTTTCGGAAAGGAAGGAGCTTTCCATTTTCTACTGCAGAATACTACTGTCAGACCTGCTATTGTAAAGAATGAACGGGATTTACCCTTTCATTTCTGGTGTTTTATGGCTATTGTAGGGTGTTTATCTGATTACTGTTGAGTTTTTCGTATTCTCAGTGGCTTTCTGTGGAGATTTTTTTTTCCAGAACAGAAATGCAAAATGATGAAGCTTGTATTTATTTTCGCAAGGAACGCGAGATGCAGAAGATTATATACTTTTCTGTGAGAATGTTTTGGTAGTTTTCTTACAGAGATTTCTTTCAACAGGCTTAAAGCCAATATTAATTTTCATAATAAAGTGAGGTGGATATCGGGTTCTTGTGTTTGTTCAAATTATTTGGAGGCAAAATCTGATTTCTTAGCCGCACTCTAATGAATAGCTCGCGTATGTTACAGGAAATAGAATGGCTAAAGAAACTTCTCGCAGAAAAAGAGTATCCGCAGTTCCTTATTCATGGAAAACTAGAGTTGCTAGCAATTTTTCTCTGATTTATGAATGTTTTTTGTTATGTGTGCATGTCTGATTGATGCATTGGATATTATTGAAGTGTTTGTTAACCAAGATATTCTCCCCCATAATATTTTGCATCTGGAAGAGTAGCAACCTCATTAAAGGAAAGCGGATTAAAGGTGTTGGTTCTGCTCATACTTAGCCGGATACTCTAATAGTTACAAAAGTTCTTGGGCCAAGCTGTACTGTGTTAGTCACGACTCGAGATAAGAGAATACTGGAGCTCACGCAATTTCTATGGTTTATGAAGCTACAAGACTCAACCATGATCAGGCAACTGAACTCTTTTGCCGTCATGCTTTTCTCAGTCCCCGGTCTAATGTTGGTTTTGATGACTTGGTCATAAAATTTGTAGAGATCTTAGACAATTTTCCGCTCTCTTTGGAAACATTTGGGAGCCATCTGTATGGAAAAACTCATAGAAAGATATGGGAAGCTCTACTGGGAAATATTTCGAGAATTCTGCCGCGGAATATCAAGGAAAGGCTGAAGATCACAGTCGAGGTACTCGATGAAGAAGAGAAATCAATGTTCCTCGACGCTGCTTGCTATTTGGTGGGGGAAGACAAGGATACAGCTATACGGATATGGGGCGCGTCCGGGTGGAGTGGTTGGCTCGGTTTTGAGACTCTTGAACAAATTTGCTTGATTCAGGTGGATGCTAAGAACCGGATCAAAATGCACGATCATCTGCGCGACATTGGAACTGTAGTGCTCTGGCTTGGGTCTCGTTCAGTTGAAAAGCCCTCGGTGCTGGGCCCTCGGTGCTGGGCAAATGAGAAAAGCTTTGGCGTTGGGTGTTTGGGCGATGGAGGATTCGCGGGGCTCCTTTGACTTGGCTCGTGGTCCCTAGGTAAAGCCGTGGGTGCTGGGCGCGTCACCTTTGATCTGCGCTAGGGTTCCACAAGTTTCTATGCGCTAGGGTTCCAGTGGTATGATTCTCGCTTAGGGTGCGAGAGGTCCCAAGTTCAATTCTCGGAATGCCCCAGGTTTTTCTTGCAACGAGTTTCGGAATGCCCCAGGTTTTTCTTGCAACGAGTTTTGGAATGCCCCAGGTTTTTTTTTTTTTCTTGATATGAATATTAATAACTCATCCGTTGCAGTCTTGATATATATACATAATCCATTTCTGAAATAAATCTGCAGAGCATTTATTTATTTTTTTTTGACTTAATGAACAGAGTATAATATATATATTTTTTTTTCTTCCATTAATCTCTGGTAGCGTTGAAAACACAAAATAGAGTTCCATCATCCCAGTTAAATATAAATCTAAGCCATCCGTGATTATGTATATAATATAAAATCGATCTAAGAAGGAGTTCCTTTCTAAAATAATTCAAGCTATATTTTGCTCTGTATTTCCTACAGAAACCATAGATCCGAGATCAACACTATAATATTGTTATTTTAAAATTTCGATTCATATATACATATATATATATAATATCATTAATATACAGCATTCCGTCAATATTTCACAATTGTAGAGAACGTTTTCCAGCAAAACCTACGGTATTCAAAGGAAGTAACACTTTAAACCATTAGGATTATCATATGTATTGTCAATTAGAATAGCATTCATGATTTTCTAAGGTAATGTTAGCAAAGAATTAAACCTGGAATAATGTCGCTATAACAGGATTGTCATTGATGTCAAAGAAGCTCACCAATGACAAAGGAAGAATCAAGGATTGATGGCAAGGCAAATACAAGTGAAGGCAGGGATTTAAAGTTTCTGATATTGTTGGTTCGAAGAAACTAACATTGGCAAATAAATTCTAACATTTGAGTGCTTCCCTTTGAGTTGCCCCACACTAATAAAAGTGATTGTCTCGTGAGATCTTCTTTTCTCTTTTTAACTATAGATTTTTTTTTGTCTTAAATTCCTTGCTACCTAAATATTTAGGCTCCCTGATTTTCGTTTGCACAAATTTTACCCAAATTTTATCACTTCCAATTTGCTCGGTTAGTTAACAATTTTAACCCAAGCTGTACTAAAAGGAAAAAAGTTGCTAGCTCGTGTTATTATTATTTTTTATTTCTAACTATATTTGCTCTATTTATTTTTATTTCTAAATATATTTCCAATGTGTATCTATTTTGAAATACAAACACATGTCGTTTTCTAACATATCCAGATTTTCTAATGGTGTTCCAATTTGTGGTCGTGCAGGTAAAAGAGGCTAAAGTTTGGTGCTGTTCATACCTCAATTCTATCCAGGTTTATGTCCTAAGTTCTTGTAGGTTTTAATATCTTGAATCCTCACAATGGTTTAGGCATGTGCAGGCCCGAAAGGTCCAAAAGTGTCTGAGCCTTAGGCTCTGATACCATCTGTAGTGCTCTGGTTTTTACGGCAGAGCACTATGTAAAATTTCAGGTTTAATTTTCTACGTTTTAAACTTTATCCGTTTATGGAAGTGAATTTCTAAGAATTACTATGTGCCTAAATAATGTTTAGTGTACTGTGGTGTTTTCACTAACCTTACATTTGTAATTTAAAATAAACAAACATATCGTTATTTTCTTTTCAACAATCATGTTCCAGCATAAGAATAGGTTTCACAACTTAGTAAATTAGTAAATAGCAGTAAATCAGTAAATAGTAAGTTTGCATGTTTACAGTAAGATTTAGCATAATAGTAAATAACGGAAATTACCTGATGCTGATGCTAACCGTAAGTTGTAGCAGGTTGTATAACCCCTTAGACAGCCAAACTGAAGTGTCCACCCTACCGACCAGCTATTATCTTGCTGGCCCTTGGAAATCAAAGGATTTCCAAGCCCCCGAGCCCACAAACTGATAATCCCGAGAGCAGTCTTTCCTTCTGTTCTCAAAATCTTTCTGTTCGCCAAACTTTCTGTTCTCCCAACTTCTGTTCTCCAACTTCTTTTCTTCCCCAATCAAAAAAACCTCCCCTTTCTCCAAGCTCTCCCCCTCTATATAATTTCCCTTCCTCGAGAATATCTTAGGCTTACTCCACCGCCCCAAAATCCCCCTCTCGAGCCCCTCAACATTTACCCCTCTCACTAGTTCATTCATAGACAGTTCTTTATAAAAATGTATAATTAATTACTCTCATGGAAAAATTAGTTGGTTTTGGATTGACGGTCGTAAATATTTATTACGGTGGGTATTATCACCCCAAGGTTATCCATTCGGGACAAGTTTCATTAAATACAAGTCTATCCGCCATCCTTGATATTTTAATGTTATTAATGTAATTAATAAAATATTATATAATTAGTTGCCCCTTGTCAACTTGGACATGATGTGTCTTAATGATCCACCTTATCCGTCGAGACTACTTAGCTTGAGGTTTAAATTCCAAGATTAACATTGAATAATTAAATATCCATTTTCCATCACATCACGTTTATTCCAAAAATGATTATCTTATTATGGCTAACTTTTGAAATGGAATTAATCACACAATATTAATTTATAAATCAATATTTTAAATCTTACTTATATTGCATTTGTTATGATAGGGATATAAATGTTGCTGGAATATCATTTATTAATTAATAATAATAATTAAATCACCCCTTGACAATAATAAAAGGTGAATCAATCATAGTATTCTTAATTATTTGTTTATCACATGAATACCCTATCATCAACATAGCATCCTTGTTCTTATAAACAAAGCACTTGTGAGGGCTTAAACAATTTTACTAATTAATTAGACACTATCACTACCCTATTCACAACAGTTCTCCTATGACAATGTTAACTGACGACACTTGCCTTAGTTTATTATTACAATGTTTTCATATAATTACTAATTCACTTATTTACACATCGACAACCTAACCATTCATTACCTAAGTTGATGGATGTATCCTTAACTGAGTTATCTATGACATTTATACTACTATTCAAGCATGACGAGTATGTTATACACCAGTAATATTGTACACGTACAAGGTGTGCATGCATGGCCAGTGTATGCACATGTCGGATATGTACTATAAACAAACCCCATTCCACCTATGCATACTTGATAACTAATAATAGTATCTACCCCCATGCAGAAGAGCAAGCATAACATATAGTATAATTACTTTAACATCCTCGGTTATTTAACAGTTGACCCTTTACGATTTAACATCATTCTCTTTATCTTTACATTAGTTTAATCAATCATGTACAAGGAGGGTGCCTACTTCCACTAACTCGAACGCAAGGAATACTAAACCCCCAACAGTACTAACTAACACATCCTCCCGTCATAACCTACGTCCAGCATCCTCCCTATCCTTCCTCTGCTAGTACAACAGTGGATGTCGGACTCACCGATCTGACCACATAGAACTTGAGAGCGATAGCGTCGGCTGAACAGCGGACCTATCCTCCCCTAGCAGGCATCCGACAATCGTCATGACAACAACATGGGGAGCGTGTCTCAGCACGGCCCTCCCACGACCTCGGGTCTCATGGAACCATAGGGTTGGAAACACATCCATCCCTCTCAACATACTGGGCCTACGCCCTTATCAACTCATACTTGCTGCTATCGGGATTATCAGTTTGTGTTATCGTATCCTCATTTTGGCTGCTAAGGTTTGCTGTATGAACATGTTTTTCCTTTCCAATATATATCAGATCAAGTAACTGGCTATCCCATAGCCCCTGTGTCCTGTAGGTTAGTGTTTTGCAAAATACAATTTATAGAAAGCATTTTCCATTGATCGCCAATTGATCCATGTTATCATTTTATTTCATGTAACCTTTTAGCTCATCATAGATGCGTATGACATATAACATTTCAGCAATTCATATAAGAAGATGGTATCCACGTACCGAATCATATATTTCACATTTCATTAAGGAAAACATATAAACATATACTGCAATCGTAAAATAAGGAAATCATATGATAATCATGACATCATAACTGCATAACATAGTAACATCATAATCATGGTGAAATCATAAGACAGAGTAACATCATATAATGAGGTCCAATATAGTTTACTCAGTCGAGCTGAGTTCGACAAAATATATAAGAAATAAAGTATGGTGTGTCTAACTAATAAATATGCCGAATCAAAATATGGGTATTACAGAACGTGATCCTATTACTTCTCCCTTCACTCCTGCACAAAGTGCTCAAACTCTAGAAGAATCCATACATATCCTTACTAGAGCTTACGCTAATCAGTTAGGTATTTCTCCAATAGATTATGGTCTTCCTAGACAACAGCGACACAATCCACAATTGACCATAGTTACGGAAGATTTGGAGATAACTGGTAGTACTCCTCAACATCAAGTTGAAAGTTATCAAAGATAGATTACACAAACCAATACCGCAAGGAGGTTAATCTCAGGAAGTGGGTCTGATCAGCCACCTTCTCCTCCTGAGTCACCACCCAATAGTCCAAGACCTTCTCATTCAGAGAGTTCCTCTAGTTCTCAAGGAAATCCAATGGCAGGAAATGTGGGAGGAGGAGGTAATCCTCCACCCCCTCCACCTAATCCACATCTCCCTTGGTTAAGGGCAGCTACTGTAGCAATTCCTAGGGTACAGCACCCATTACCAAAACATTCAGATAAAATTATTCCTAAATTCAACCCAGATGACAAAGAACCTGCAGAGGTGCATATTGATAAATTCATGTTGGCTGTTCAAACTTTAAATGTTCAGCATGAAGATGTTGTTTGTCGATTGTTTCCTCTCACCTTTGAGGGAAGAGCTTCTACCTGGTACTTTTCATTAGTACAAGGATCTATTACAAATTGGGGGGAATTTAATAAAGCTTTTCTAGATAAATTCGGGGAAGATAAAACACTTGCTCTTTTAGCCCTAGAGTTATCTAGAATTAAAATGGAACCCAAAGAAAGGATTAAAGACTTTAATCAAAGGTTTCTAACATTGAAAAATAAAATTCCAGTTGCTTCTCAACCTCCGGAAGATATAATCATTGAAAATTATACATCAGCCTTACCTAGGAATTCCGGAATGTTTGCGAAGAGAGCTGGAAAAACAACGCTGATAGAAACATTTGAGGAAGCAATTAAAGTAGAAAAAGATTCCATGTCTTATGAACCAGATAGAAGTGGTAAATATGATTCTTTTCCTCGAAGGAAAGTAGAAAAATCTAGTTCAGATAAAGATAAAGCTTTCGATGTAGAACAGCTACAGAACGCTATTCGAACGTTAACCAATGAAGTTATAGGGTTAAAAAAGACTAGTTCTGAAGCTTCTCCTTCTAGGGGTTACTTCAGAAACCAATTTAGACAAAACCCAAACACGAATAATAAGAATACACCCCCAGATGTAGCTGCTAATGAAGAGATCTTTAATACAATTCGAGTTGGTCTATCTTTGTATGAAATACCTAGTCAAGAGATAAATGAAAATGAAGAAGATGAAGAATCTGAAAATGAGGATGAATCAGAAGAACCTCAACAAATTAATGGTCATTTCTGGGATAATTTTGTGAAAAAACATGAGAACAGAAGTCCACCTTCAGGACAACACGCATATAATACACGTAATAAAGAAATTGCAAATACTCCTGGTGCTTCAAGCTCCACTTCAAACACTGATAATAATAACTCACAACTAAACAAACAAACTCAATCCGGCAAGCAAACTCAACCAAATAAGGGTACCCAAACCATTCAAAACGCTCCAAAGTTGGATTTACAATATGACATAATTGAGGATTTGAAGAAGACACGTGCAAACATTAGTATGTACGATCTCCTTCAAATCTATCCAATGCCTAATAGTCATATTATTAATCCTGCAGTAAGTTCGATCGTCCCTAATACAAAGCGAAATGTTGCTGCAAACAGTTCAAACAATGATCCAACAGCAACTGATAAAGGGAAAACATCAACCGATAAAGCTTCTTTGATAGGTAAGAATTCTAAGTCAACTACACCTCCATTCTTACTTACCTTTGAAATTTTTAATAGGAATGTCCACAACTGCATGGTAGATTCAGGAGCATCCTCTAATGTTATGCCTTTATCTGTGTGTAAGAAATTAAATGGCAAATTTGTTCCATCTGATTCACAAATAACTCAATTAGATAGAACAAACGTTAAAGTTGTCGGAGAGATGAAAGATGTCTTAATTAGGATTACTTGTAATCCTTCAGTTTATCAAATCATAGACATCGTAATTGCTGATATTCCAGATGCATATGGACTATTCTTAAGTAGGGATTGGTCTCAACAACTAAATGGTTTCTTTGCCACTCATTGGTCAACCTTGTGGCTACCAAAAGATGGAAAATCAAATCAGATAAAGATACATAGAGAAAGGTACATGAAACATACTGTTACAGAACTACATGATCCTAGTGAACCTGTGTTATTTTCTGATTCCATTATGGGAAATTACATGTATGAATTAGGTTTTGGAAATTTCAAAGCTGAAAACTCTCTTCTTCTTGAAAATAGCAAGCAATCTGAGATTTGTAATGTAACAGCTATTTCTCCTAATTGTTCCCTTAAGGAGACCATTGGTGATGAAAATAATGTAAATATTGTAAATATCATAGAAAGTAAAGTGATTGTACATAATTCTATTTGGACTCTTTATTTCGATGGTGCAAAATCTAAAGAAGGAGCAGGAGCCGGTTGTTTACTAATAGATCCTCAAGGTAATAAGACTTGTATAGCTTGTAGAATAGAATTTAGTTGTACAAATAATACAGTTGAATATGAAGCTTTGATTCAAGGATTGAAAAAAGCAATCGATTTGGGCATCAAAGAGATAGTGGTTTATGGCGATTCAGAGATCATTGTTAGACAGGTGCGTAATTCCATTCATTGTTTATCTGAACATTTACAAAGTTATCAGAAAGAGGTATGGAATCTTATCACGTATTTTGATGCATTTAACATAAATTCTGTTCCTAGAAGTCAAAATCAAGAAGCAGACTTATTGGCAAATGTAGCTTCCAAGTTGATTCCTTCAGAAAATTTTTCACCAGAATTCTTTTCTGTTGAATTAATTTTTAGGCCCTCCATACCGGATAACATTCTTAATTGGCGTGTGTTTGACAATGATACACAGGTACTGCATTTTCTAACAAATGATGGAATCTTTAAAGATTCAGCAATAGATGAAATCACTCACGACGACAATTTACGAGATTTTTCGGTAATTAATGATTTCTGTTCAATTGAGAAAGCTTTCGAACAGGTAAAACCCGTTCCCAACTCAGTATTAAGATTATAAAAGTTTTTTGATTTGCAGGATAAGTTTAAGTCAGTTCCTAATTGTAAAACAAATAGCTCTCGCATGAAATATGAAACCATCAATTTGGGAACAGAATCTAATCCCCAAACTATAAACCTAGGAATAGATTGTGATCTTGTAGAAAAAACAGCTTTCATAAAATTATTCAAGGAGTTTAAAGATATATTTGCATGGACATATGATGACTTAAAAACATTCAATACTCAAGTCATGCAACATATAATTCCAATTAAACAAGAATCAAAACCTTTTCAGCAGAAGTTAAGAAAATATCACCCATCATTAGAACCAACAATTAAAAAAGAACTGAATAAATTGTTAGCTGCCAAGATCATTTTCCCTATTAGACACACTCAATGGGTAGCAAACTTAGTTCTTGTTAGAAAGAAAAATGGGGATATTCGACTATGTGTCGATTTTAGAAATTTAAATAAAGCTTCTGAAAAAGATAACTACCCTGTTCCACCCATGGAACAAATTCTTCAGAAAGTGTCTGGGTCTGAGATACTGTCTCTCCTTGATGGTTTCTCAGGGTACAACCAAATACTAGTCTCCCCGGATGATCAATTAAAAACAGCTTTTAGAACTCCATGGGGAACGTACGCATACCGTAAGATGCCCTTTGGGTTAATCAACGCAGGAGCAACATTTCAATGAGCAATGGATATTGCCTTTAGAGGCTTAATCAGTCATTCAGTCGTTGTCTATTTGGATGACGTTAATGTCTACTCTAAACATCGTCCTGATCATCTTAACCATTTGAGAAAAGTATTTGAACGATGTAGAAAATTTGGAATATCTTTAAATCCTAAGAAAACAATATTTGTTGTTTCAGAAGGTATCTTGTTAGGATGTGTAGTATCAAAACACGGAATCATGATTGATCCTTAAAGAACACAAGCTATTTCAAAGATTACTTTCCCTTCCAGCAAGAAAGGAATGCAGTCATTCTTAGGGAAAATTAACTTTGTTAGGAGATTCATTCCTAGTTTTTCAGAGATCATTCGTCCTTTGCAGAAAATGATTAAAAAAGATGATGTGTTTAATTGGGGACAAACTGAAAAAGAATCCTTTCAGAAAATTTTAGAAGCTATTTCAGAAGCTCCTAGTCTTCTAAGTCCAGATTTTAACAAGGATTTTATATTATATACCTTTGCTTCTGATATTGCGTATGCAGCAGTATTAACCCAATTAAATCAACAAAATAATGAGGTTCCAATTTCGTTCATGAGTTCGAATTTCAAAGGTGCTGAACTAAACTATCATGAAGTGGATAAACAAGCTTTTGTCGTTTTTAAAGCGGTAAAACATTTTCATCCTTACTTGTTAAAATCTAAAACAAAAGTAATTGTACCTTATTCTTCAGTAATAAATTTGTTGGTACAAAAAGATTTAGGAGAAAAAAGGGCACCTTGGATGACAGCTCTTCAAGAATATGACTTAGAAATCAAACCATCAACGAAAGTTAAAGGACAAGGGTTGTGTAAACTGGCTGCTGAAGCTGCTCATTTGCCTGATGATAAAACTTAAATTGTCATTGATGAAGATTTACTTACCAGAGAAATTTATTTTTATCCACCACCTCAAGATTCCTGGTACACAGACATACGAGTACTTCTGGAAACAGGGACTGCCCCTGATTACTTAGATCCAAGGAAGAAAAGAGCACTAATATTGAAATCTACCCCGTACTTATTAATAGATAATGTCCTCTTTCAAAAAAATTCAGATGGGGTATACCTTCGATGTTTAGATAAAGATGAAACAGAAACAATTCTGAAAGAATTGCATTCTGGACCAGCAGGAGGTCATTTCGGTGGAGAAACCACAGCTCATAAAATTCTTAGGGTTGGTTATTATTGGCCTACCTTGTTTCGAGATTCTTATACTTTCGTCAGAAGGTGTCAAGAGTGTCAACTTGCCGCTGGAAGAGTTAAAAAATCTGCTTTCCCTTTACAACCTGTTTCAGCTGAAAGACCCTTTCAGCAGTGGGGTATCGATATAGTAGGTCCAATAAACCCTCCCTCATCAATGCAACACAAGTATATAATAACTGCAACTGATTATTTCACTCGTTGGGCTGAGGCTGCACCGTTAAAAGTTGTGAATACTAATCAAGTTATATTATTTTTGGAGTTCTTTATCATAACAAGATTTGGTGTTCTTGATTCTTTGGTCTTCGATAATGCATCATATTTTTCATCAGTTGAATTGACTCAGTTTGCTTTAGAAAAAGGAATAAGAATCAGATATTCAGCTAATTACCATCCTCATGGGAATGGTCTAGCTGAATCAACAAACAAAAATTTATTGAAAATTCTTAAAAGAACTGTTTCAGTTCACCATCGAAATTGGCATACAGAATTGGTCAATGCTCTTTGGGCAGACAGAGTAACTCCAAAAGTTGCAATAGGTAACTCACCATTTTTCTTAGTGTATGGGACTGAAGCTATTCTTCCGCCAAATTTGTTCTTACCTTCATTACAGTTAGCTCAGTCTGTCCAAGAAGAAGAATGCCCAGCAATGGAAAAAAGAATTAATGCATTTCTAAAATTAGAAGAAGATAGAGAAAAATCAAAACAACACTTTAATAAACATCAACAGATTGTTAAGTCGTGGTTTGACCAATCATTTAGTTCTGATCGCGAATTTCAGGTAGGAGACTTGGTCTTAAAATGGGATAAAGCTCATGAAGATAAGGGTGATCATACTAAGTTTCAAAAATTGTGGTTAGGTCCCTTTGTTATTTCTGAAAAAATAGGTCCAAGTACCTTTCGATTGCAAACACTTGAAGGACAATCCGAGACATTCCCTGTGAATGGACTAATTCTTAAGAAATATTTCTGTTGATAATTTGTTGTCTAAAAATGTATATACTTATTCGCTGTTGTAAATAATTTGTATTTCTGTATATAAACTAGTAAACTGTATATGAATCAAATTTCTGTCAAAGTCAAATATTTCAGATTGTTAAAATTTATGTATATAACCAGTCTTAGACAGAAATATGTAATTAACAACTGTAATTAGTATAAATAAATAAGATCAGTTTACTCATCAGTCTTTAAAATTTTGATTTAGACTGAAATCTTTTAAAATTTGTTCAGATTGATCAAAATTTCTTGAATTTGTAAAAAACCTTCGTTATTTCTATTTATAAGTGTTTCTCGGATTTTCCTTCATCTGGTTATTTTCTTAAATAAGGATAGTTTATTATATATCTTTTTCGAAGCTTGTACTTTTGAAAAATCTTTATAGATTTCTATCATCAGTTTTAGAAAACTTTTGTCATTTGAGAACTGTCTAGCATCTGTTCCAGTTAATAAGAAGTTAAAGTGAGAGACGGAAGGTCTCAGTAATGAGCCGGTCTGATCAGAATCACAAATATCACTGGTGTGACATTATTAGGAAACTAGTAATGGCTTTTGGTCTTGAAACCAAAAGATAAGGGGTCTCATCACGAGCTAGCTGATTCATTTTCTGGTGATATTAATGACTGACATTACCATTTGGTTACCATGCTAGGTGATGATCTCTCATTTTAGTTAAAAGAAAAATAATGAAAATCGTAATAAAACACAACTTTTTCCCAAAGAATAGGAGGTCTCAGTAATGAGCCGGCCTAATCATGATCATCAGTGTTGCCTGGAATAACTTCATTTCTGATCACCAGGGTGATGGCTTTTGATTTTAAATTAAAAGACAGGAGATCTCGTCAGGAGTCGGCCTGCTTATTTCAGACAACTCTCGTGAATGATACTATCACCTTGGGACACCAAACCCAGATAGTAGTCTTCAAACAGAATTATTATTTTAAAAGAACAGCAAAAGCAAGAAACAAGAAAATTACTATGCCATGGAACAGGTTCTAGATAGTTTTCAGAGGAACAGTATTCGATGCTGATGGTAAGATCATCTTTACTAAGAAGTACTGGTTTCGATGAAGATATTTGTAAGCCTATCTCTAATCAAATGTTTGTTTCAAAAGATGAAATATTTCTGAGTTATACTTATGAATCTCAATAAATAAAGGTTTGACATGAATAAAGGATTTTGATTATTTTTAACAGATTTCTAAGATTTCGTTTTGATCATCTTGTTTTAAGTAGAGATAACTGGTTCACCCAGGTCGTCACCATTTGTTGGCAGCCAGCAACAACCTCTTCATTTCTTGACAAAATGAAGAGAGATCAGCTCTTTATGGGATTTATCAATTCAAAAATTATGTTAGAGCACCTTCAGAATCTTTGATTCTGAAGGTACTCTTAATCAAAGGAAAGTAATTTAATGGTTGATAGGAACTTGATCATAAAACTTGGCTTTTAAACGAATGTTAGATAAGTTTCGTAAATTCTCATTAAAGCTATTTAAAACATCAAAATGAATTTATGTGACTTAAGGGATTTGTGCCAAGAGAAATATCATATAACACATTGTTTAGGGTATTATTAGTCCTAATACTAGGAGAATTTTGGAAGTTAACATCGTATGTAATACCCTATTATGAACTTTGTAAATATCATAGTTAATGGATAAATGAGGTTTGTATAGGAAATTTTTACATATGATAAATACCCTATATGATGGTATAATGTATCAATAGGATGTTTAAAGGTTTTTTAAACTTAGTGTTGTACATATATATATAGCTTTGTACATATACATAGAATAAACATTAAGCTAGCCATTTGATTAATGCCTCCTTAACATTAAAATGCGAGTTATTACTCTTCATACCACTACGTAACATGATAAAACAGGGATGATTGTTTGATGAACTGGCCATGCAATAAACCAATGGTTAAATCAATAAACGTTTTGGATCGATGAGCTGGCATGAAAACGTGGCTTTCACCCCTTGACAGAATCGACAGTTGTATGCATTTGGTAAAATCGTGTTAACAGTGTTAATTTCTAACAGTCATTTCAAATTACGCCATTGTACCTATTAATTATGAACCACTGTCAATAATCAATGATCGTAATGATGATTCTATCAGTCTTAGTATCGCTGGTTTGCCAAGTTAAGTGGTTATCACTAACAGGCATGGCCAAACGTAGATAAATTGGCATAAATCATGGTGTAGTGTGAAAGTTGTAACATTTATCACTGCTCGAAATCCCGCTAAAATGGTAGGTTCAAAGATTTGATTTCTGATTAGATTTGAAGCATGTGAAGATTATCTATCATGTCGTGTGTATGGATACCTATTCCCTCTGTTTTCACTTTCCCTTTCATTTCGCGACCAAGCCCAGAAAGTACTGGAGAAACCATGTCTCCTCTGAATCGTTTTGAGATCTCAGGGTTTGAGCTTATTGAATCCAACCAGGAAGCTGCCAAGAGATTTGAGAAAATGGGATGGACACATTTCTTTCGAAGCTTTGATGGTCACCATGCAGATATTACTAAGATGTTTGCAATGAGTTTTGAAGATGACAGGGTGCGAATTGGGGGTTTCGAATTTGTTATCAATGAAGACAAAATTGCTGAAGCCACGAAACTTCCCCAAGTGGGAGAACGCTGGTTTAAGGGCACTATGGTTGACAAGAAGAAGTGTTTGGCTTTGTTAATGCCTTTACCAGATAAAACGAAGCTGAGGATAGGCGTACCTGTAAAATTTCTAAAGCCCGAATGGAGAGCTTACTATGAAATCTTAGTAAGGTACGTAACCTGTTGTGGACGCTATTCCCATTTGCACTTGTATCATTTACGGTTGTTGTTAGCAGTAAAGGGTTATAAACTTAATTTGCCCTTCTATCTTTGGCAAAGCCTTAAGAAAATGTCACAGTCTGTAAGGAATTTCAATAACCCTGACAATAGTTTGTGTCATCATGGATTGATAAAAATTTTACTGCAATTCCAATTATCTGCAAAAGGTCTATCTTGGGATAAATTTCTAGTTGATTGTCAATTGGGGCCAACACAGTATTGTCCTAATCCATCTCCTCGAACTCGTAGAAGACGAAAAGTCATAAATCTTGAGGTTAATAGCTCAGAGGTTAAGGAACCAAAGGTCGTAAAGATGCCCATAGATGATGAGATAAATGAAGATGCTGATAGGGTTTCAGTTCCCTGCGATTCTAGGGAAATATTAGAAGAACCCGAACCTGGTAAGAATGATGGAAACCCTGCAAAATTAAAAGAAGGATCAGCCGAAGACGAAATTGTTAAACCTGATGAATGTGATAAAAATTCTATGCATAAGTTGAACCATTTGGCTCAGGTTTGTTGTGACAAGGAAGGGTTGAATTTTGAAAACTTATCATTTTCGCGTAGAGTCACTAGGAGCATGCATAATCTTCATTCGATTCCAGGATATAGGTCTGATCCACAGACTTCCAAATCTACAGCTACTGAACCTACAGTTGTAAATATTGAGGATGATATTCCGATGTCTGTCTCTAACACAATGGATGTAGGGAATTCTGCTACTGCGCAGGGAAGTGATGTGCAATCAGGTGAGGTCGAGGGCAATCAACCAGAAATAAATGTTAACACTGTAGAACTTGAACCATTACACAATTAGCATTGTGACAGTCCTCATTCTCCTCATGTAGCTAGAGAAGACGAAACTCTGCAACAGGTATTAGGAAATATTTATCAAGATAAAATCACAGAGTTCAGAGGAAAGCGTAAATAGTGTCTATTAAGTACAGCCTTACTGGAAGAAGAAAATAAAACTTTCAGGAAAGAATTGCTAGAATGGATTGACAGGTGGAAAAAGGCCAACATGAAGAAGAATCAACTCAAGAAATCCAGGAAATCAATATTAAATATGAATCAGCTGTTATTGGAACGAATTGAAAAACAAAATGTTAAAATTATCAAGTTGAAGGCTAAATTAGCCGAAGCTAGAAGAGTAGTCGCTCTTCATAATGAGGCTTAATAGTTTTCTCTTCTCTTATGTCACAGTATAACAGGTAATGGTTATTTCGATTTTGCATGCCTGTAAAATCGGAGATTTAACAGGCATGCATTTATAATTTTTAAGTATTTCTGTTAACTGTGTTAAATTGATTTTAATATAATGCATTGATTGAATTTAATGCAGGAAATTTTATCACCTCCTTCTTCCAAGAATACAGGACGTGGTTGATGCGATGGCATGGAGATGTAGTTGATTTGTTACAAGCTGGAGTTTTGTGAATGGGCAAGAACTTTCTGAGATACCTCGACTCAGGCCAGTCGATTTTTATTTTTACTAGTAGGTGTAATTAGATGCCCTTTTGGTTAAATAAGTTCCTATAATGTTGCATGCAACATTTATAGCAAAACTGACTCTCAGTAGTATATAAATGGATATTTTTTGATGAACTCGGGGGATGGAGTGGTGAAGAAAACTTATTGAAATATATTTTGTTAACTAGTACTACATCGAACTTGAAGCTGAAGCTTTCATGTGGATGATACTTGATATCTGCGAATGATACTGTGACTGGTATTCATTTTTGGATTTATATATATATACATATATTTCTGTTTGTTGTCTTCTGTTTATACGTGAACTCTGTGTGCTGTGACACATTGATGTTTAAATGTTTTTCTCACTTTATCATCTCAAGTTAGTTGTTGAATAAATATTTCATTACGGTTTTGTTTATTAATGTGTTCACTATAAACATCAGTTTTAATGATATACTTTTCTGTTTATTTAAAATTCCATTTGTATGTTAACGGTGAATTTTAAATGAGCATTATTTCAAATTCAAATGACTGTCTTGATAATTAATTATTAATCAGTTTTGGAAGTGGAATTTGACTGTGTATGTAGAGGTTAAATCTCATTTCTATTATTACATAGCAGAATTACTTTCGTTATGATTTAAATATGTTTGTTTAGATCATACTTCAGTTTTCTGTTATTGATTAATAATTAATATAGTTTCAAATTTGCTCTCAGCTGAGATAGAGTTAAATAGGATAAATAGATTAATTAGTTTTAAATTTTATTTTATTATTGATTTAGCACTGTTAAATCATTCTGCATACTATAAGTAAGTTTTCATATTTAAAAAAAAAAATTCCCAAAAAAAAAATCGAAGTCTTTCCTTACGAAAGCAATCTTAGGACATTTGTAGATATATAGATAGGATAAAAGTTAGAATAGTTTAGATTTTGCTAGTTTTAAGGTTTCCTTAAGAGACAAACTAGCTGGTAGCAGGATCAGAACCTGCGAGGTCTTGTTAATCCAAACACACCGGACGCTGCTTTAAGCTGATTGTGTGGACAAAACCTCCTTATTGGCTCTGATTCATAAAATAAGATCAACAGGGTGAAATCACAAAGAAAATATTTATTAAATGAAATGTTTTGTATTCCCCCAAGACAAGTCGGTCCAGTGGGTAAACTGCCCCGAAACAGTTCCAATTTGCCCCAAAAGATGGGCAGAACTGCCCCAATTAGGTCGATACAGTAAGGGAAAGTTAGGTCGGCCCAGTCAGGTAAAAAGTCACCCTTTGATGTATATAAATAGACAATTCGACATCTCATTTGGTCAAACACTCAAGCAAGTTCGCTCTAGCCAAGAGAGGTTCGCTACTTCAGTTAAGAGACTAATTTTTTGGGGTTCTCCACTATTGGAGAAGTTTCTCCCTTGTTTTCTTGGGTTTGCACTACTACTATCTGGATGTACATCGTTCTCTATTGGAAGGTATGAGCTCGGGGGAGACAAACAGCTTTGTCTATGGTTGGGAGATGGTTGTTCTTGTCATCACGGTTTAAACGAGCTCGACACTCAGTTTGTTTATGTGCTTTAACACTATTTTAGTGATCCTCGCATTAGCCTGCTTGTTTATTTTCTGTACGAGGTGGTCTCACAATCAATTTCGTGTAGAGATTTATTGCTTATTTGTGGATGGTTCATTTGGCGAACGATCTCCTTTCTGCAGTGTATCCATGTGTTGGATTAGACCCTCTTATGATATCAAGATGTGTTCCAACGTCATGCTACCTCTCTAGCTAAGAGGGAGCATCGATAATGTAGGCACCCGTTGGACTGGGTTGAGCTGAGCTCATTGTATTGATGCATGATAGACTCTATGATGGACTGTGCAGAGTTCTTGAGCTGATGCATGAGTGACTCAACCATGGATAGGGCAAAGTCATGGAGCTAGTGCATGTTCTCTGATGGACTGGATGAAGCAGATGCACGAAGATTGATTTGTTGACACTTCTTGACTAACTGTGATTGTGTTGGAAGACCTTCCTTATGATATAGAGAGGTTAGAGATAACTGTGATGTACATATGATATCAAGAAGTGTTTCAGTACGATAATGCCGATGATACCTCCATGGCCAAGAGGGAGTGTTGGAGTAATAGTTGCATGGGGAATTACCTCATAGGTCAACCAAAGGAAGAATAAGATTAGAATACAGTGTTCGAAGAATTCCTTCCTTGTCGAGAGGAAGTGTTGGAAATAGTGCAACTTCAGAAGTTATTCTTATTGTATTTCATCTTGTTATTGTACCTCTTATGGGACAAGATGTCAATGTATTTGATCATGTAAAACACTTGAAAGAATCAATATAAACCTATGGGTGAAATCACGAAGAAAATATTTATTAAATGTAATTTTTTGTATTCCCCCAAGACAAGTCGGCCCAGTGGGTAAATTGCCCCAAAACAGTGGGAAATATGCCCCAAGAAATGGGCAGAACTGCCCCAGTCAGGTCGGCGCAGTTAGAAAAACGTTCGGTCGGCCCAGTCAGGTAAAAAGTCACCCTTTGATGTGTATAAATAGAGAGTTCAACCTCTCATTTGGTCAAACACACAAGCAAGTTCGCTCTAGACAAGAGAGGTTCTCTACTTCAGTTAGGAGATGATTTTTTGGGGTTCTCCACTATTGGAGAAATTTCTCCCTTGTTTTCTTGGGTTTGCGCTACTACTATCCGTATGTACATCGTTCTCTATTGGAAGGTCTGAGCTCGGGGGATACAAACAACTTTGTGTATGGTTGGGAGATGATTGTTCTTGTCATCATGGTTTAAACGTGCTCGACACTCAGTTTGTTTCTGTGCTTTGCCACTCTTTTGATCTTCGCATTCGTTTGTTTGTTTATTTTCTGTATGAGGTGGTGTCACAATCAGTTTCGTTTAGAGAAATATTTCTAACATCTATGTACAAGAGATACTAACATTCGCAGGCTAGTATATACAAGTGAGATGAAGTGATACTGGAGACAATAGAGGATGGAAAGAGGAAAAATGTAGGAGATGTTGAGTCATCGATCTCACCACTGCAGTCTATGTGATGCAATGAAAACGAACAACACCTTACAGAGGAGAAAATGAAGAAACTCACCTTGAATAGTGTTGACGATGGTTTCGAGACTTCCTTGACCTTGTTAATGTTTATAGCAGCATAACCAGGATCACTGAAAGAAAGGAAAAGCACATAAACAAAATGACTGTGGAACTCGAAAGCAACATCAACACTATTTCAGGTGATTTTCTACATTTTCTCTCGTGTACGGTGTTATTCGTTGTCGTTGCCTCAAATAGACTGCAGCTATGGGATCAATGATTCAACATCTCCGAAATTTTTCCTCCTTCCATCCTCTACTTTTCCTCGTATCACCTCATCTCACTTCTCACCTTCCAAATATTTTCCCCATTATTGCCACCTTCCCCAGATAAAGTGCATGACGAAGTAATCCTCTGCTGTCTAGAATGACCAAGTTGATCAGATATCTTCTTTCAAACGATGATATGGTTCCTTTGTGGAACGTACTCCTTTCTGGAGTGTGTCCGATTGTGGGATTTTTCTTTTGTGGAACGTACTTATTTGTGGATGGTTCATTTGGGGAAGGATCTCCTTTCTGGAGTGTATCCTTGTGTTGGAATGGACATTCTTATGATAACAAGATGTATTCCGACGTTATGATACCTCCCTAGCTAAGAGGGAGCGTTGATGATGTAGGCACCCGATAGACTGGGTTGAGCTGAGCACATTGTATTGATGCATGATAGACTCTCCGATGGACTATGCAGAGTTCTTCAGCTGATGCACGAGTGATTCACCAATGGATAGGGCATAGTCGTGGAGCTAGTGCATGTTCTTCAATGGACTGGATTGAGCAGGATGCATGAAGATTGATTTGTTGACACTTCTCGACTAACTGTGATTGTGTTGGAAGACCTTCCTTATGATATAGAGAGGTTAGAGATAACTGTGATGTACATATGATATCGAGATGTGTTTCAGTATGATAATCCTGATGATACCTCCATGGCCAAGAGTGAGTGTTGGAGTAGTAGCTGCATGGGGCATCACCTCATAGGTCAACCAAAGGAAGAATAAGATTAGAATACAGTGTTCGAAGAATACCTTCCTTGTTGAGAGGAAGTATTGGAAATAGTGCAACTTCAGAAGATATTCTTATTGTATTGCATCTTGTTATTGTACCTCCTATGGGACAAGATGTCAATGTATTTGATCATGTAAAAAACTTGAAAGAATCAATGTAAACCTAGGGGTGAAATCACAAAGAAAATATTTATTAAATGAAATGTTTTGTATTCCCCCAAGACAAGTCGGTCCAGTGGGTAAACTGCCCAGAAACAGTGGCAATTTGCCCCAAAAGATGGGCAGAACTGCCCCAGTTAGGTCGATACAGTAAGGGAAAGTTAGGTCGGACCAGTCAGGTAAAAAGTTACCCTTTGATGTGTATAAATAGAAAATTCGACAACTCATTTGGTCAAACACTCAAGCAAGTTCGCTCTAGCCAAGAGAGGTTCGCTACTTCAGTTAAGAGACTAATTTTTTGGGGTTCTCCACTATTGGAAAAGTTTCTCCCTTGTTTTCTTGGGTTTGCACTACTACTATCCGGATGTACATCGTTCTCTATTGGAAGGTCTGAGCTCGGGGGAGACAAATAGCTTTGTCTATGGTTGGGAGATGATTGTTCTTATCATCATGGTTTATAGGAGCTCGACACTTAGTTTGTTTCTGTGCTTTAACACTATTTTAGTGATCCTCGCATTCGCCTGCTTGTTTATTTTCTGTACAAGGTGGTGTCACAATCAATTTCATGTAGAGATTTATTGCTTATTTGTGGATGGTTCATTTGGATAACGATCTCCTTTCTGCAGTGTATCCATGTTTGGAATAGACCCTCTTATGATATCAAGATGTGTTCCAATGGCATGCTACCTCTCTAGCTAAGAGGGAGCGTCGATAATGTAGGCACCCAATGGACTGGGTTGAGCTGAGCACATTGTATTGATGCATGATAGACTCTCCGATGGACTGTGCAGAGTTCTTGAGCTGATGCATGAGTGACTCACCCATGGATAGGGCAGAGTCCTGGAGCTAGTGCATGTTCTCTGATGGACTGGATGAAGCAGATGGACGAAGATTGATTTGTTGACACTTCTCAACTAATTGTGTTTGTGTTGGAAGACCTTCCTTATGATATAGAGAGGTTAGAGATAACTGTGATGTACATATGATATCGAGAAGTGTTTCAATACGATAATGTCGATGATACCTCCATGGCCAGAAGGGAGTGTTGGAGTAGTAGTTGCATGGGGCATTACCTCATAGGTCAACCAAAGGAAGAATAAGATTAGAATACAGTGTTCGAAGAATTCCTTCCTTGTCGAGAGGAAGTGTTGGAAATAGTGCAACTTCAGAAGTTATTCTTATTGTATTTCATCTTGTTATTGTACCTCCTATGGGACAAGATGTCAATGTATTTGATCATGTAAAACACTTGAAAGAATCAATATAAACCTATGGGTGAAATCACGAAGAAAATATTTATTAAATGTAATTTTTTGTATTCCCCCAAGACAAGTTGACCCAGTGGGTAAATTGCCCCAAAACAGTGGGAAATATGCCCCAACAAATGGGCAGAACTGCCCCAGTCAGGTCGACGCAGTTAGAAAAAGTGTTAGGTCGGCCCAGTCAGGTAAAAAGACACCCTTGGATGTGTATAAATAGAGAGTTCAACCTCTCATTTGGTCAAACAAACAAGCAAGTTCGCTCTTGCCAAGAGAGTTCACTACTTCAGTTAGGAGATTGATTTTTTGGGGTTCTCCACTATTGGAGAAATTTCTCCCTTGTTTTCTTGGGTTTGTGCTACTACTATCCGGATGTACATCGTTCTCTATTGGAAGGTATGAGCTCGGGAGAGACAAACAACTTTGTGTATGGTTGGGAGATGATTGTTCTTGTCATCATGGTTTAAACGAACTCGACACTCAGTTTGTTTTTGTGCTTTGCCACACTTTTAGTGATCTTCGCATTCGTCTGCTTGTTTATTTTCTGTATGAGGTGGTGTCACAATCAGTTTCGTATAGAGAAATATTTCTAACATCTATGTACCAGAGATACTAACATTCGCAGGCTAGTATATACAAGTGAGATGAAGTGATACTGGAGACAATAGAGGATGGAAAGAGGAAAAATGTAGGAGATGTTGAGTCATCGATCTCACCACTGCAGTCTATGTGATGCAACGAAAACGAACAACACCTTAAAGAGGAGAAAATGAAGAAACTCACCTTGAATAGTGTTGACGATGGTTTCGAGACTTCCTTGACTTTGTTAATGTTTATAGCAGCATAACTAGTATCACTGAAATAATGGAAAAGCACATAAACAAAATGACTGTGGAACTCGAAAGCAACATCAACACTATTTCAGGTGATTTTCTACATTTTCTCTCGTGTACGGTGTTATTCGTTGTCGTTGCCTCAAATAGATTGCAGCTATGGGATCAATGATTCAACATCTCCGACATTTTTCCTCCTTCCATCCTATACTTTTCCTCGTATCACCTCATCTCACTTCTCGCCTTCCAAATTATTTCCCCATTATTGCCACCTTCCCCAGATAAAGTGCATGACGAAGTAATTCTCTACGGTCTAGAATGACCAAGTTGATCAGATATCTTCTTTCAAACGATGATATGGTCCCTTTGTGGAACGTACTCCTTTCTGGAGTGTGTCCGATTGTGGGATTGTTCTTTTGTGGAACGTACTTATTTGTGGATGGTTCATTTGGGGAACGATCTCCTTTCTGGAGTGTATCCTTGTGTTGGAATGGACATTCTTATGATAACAAGATGTGTTCCGACGTGATGATACCTCCCTAGCTAAGAGGGAGCCATGATGATGTAGGCACCCGATGGACTGGGTTGAGCTGAGCACACTGTATTGATGCATGATAGACTCTCCGATGGACTATGCAGAGTTCTTGAGCTGATGCACAAGTGATTCACCCATGGATAGGGCATAGTCGTGGAGCTAGTGCATTTTCTCCGATGGACTGGATTAAGCAGGATGCATGAAGATTGATTTGTTGACACTTCTCGACTAACCGTGATTGTGTTGGAATACCTTCCTTGTGATATAGAGAGGTTAGAGATAACTGTGATGTACATATTTATATCGAGATGTGTTTCAGTATGATAATCCTGATGATACCTCCATGGCCAAGAGGGTGTGTTGGAGTAGTAGCTGGATGGGGCATCACCTCATAGGTCGACCAAAGGAAGAATAAGATTAGAATACAGTGTTCGAAGAATACCTTCCTTGTCAAGAGGAAGTATTGGAAATAGTGCAACTTCAGAAGCTATTCTTATTGTATTTCATCTTGTTATTGTACCTCCTATGGGACAAGATGTCAATGTATTTGATCATGTAAAAAACTTGAAAGAATCAATGTAAACCTATCGGTGAAATCACAAAGAAAATACTTATTAAATGAAATGTTTTGTATTCCCCCAAGACAAGTCGGTCCAGTGGGTAAACTGCACCGAAACAGTGGCAATTTGCCCCAAAAGATGGGCAAAACTGCCCCAGTTAGGTCGATACAGTTAGGGAAAGTTAGGTCATCCCAATTAAGTAAAAAGTCACCCTTTGATGTGTTTAAATAGACAATTCGACATCTCATTTGGTCAAACACTCAAGCAAGTTCGCTCTAGCCAAGAGAGGTTCGCTACTTCAGTTAAGATACTAATTTTTTGGGGTTCTCCACTATTGGAGAAATTTCTCCCTTGTTTTCTTGGGTTTGCACTACTACTATCCGGATGTACATCGTTCTCTATTGGAAGGTCTGAGCTCGGGGGAGACAAACAACTTTGTCTATGGTTGGGAGATGATTGTTCTTGTCATCACGGTTTAAACGAGCTCGACACTCAGTTTGTTTCTGTGCTTTAACACTATTTTACTGATCCTCGCATTCGCCTGCTTGTTTATTTTTTGTACGAGGTGGTGTCACAATCAATTTCGTGTAGAGAAATATTGCTTATTTGTGGATGGTTCATTTGGCGAACGATATCCTTTCTGCAGTGTATCCATGTGTTGGAATAGACCCTCTTATGATAGCAAGATGTGTTCCAACGTCATGCTACCTCTCTAGCTAAGAGGGAGCGTTGATAATGTAGGCACCCGATGGACTGGGTTGAGCTGAGCACATTGTATTAATGCAAGATAGACTCTCTGATGGACTGTGCAGAGTTCTTGAGGTAATGCACGAGTGACTCACCCATGGATAGGGCAGAGTCGTGGAGCTAGTGCATGTTCTCTGATGGACTGGATGAAGCAGATGCACGAAGATTGATTTGCTGACACTTCTCGACTAACTGTGATTGTGTTGGAAGACCTTCCTTATGATATAGAGAGGTTAGAGATAACTGTGATGTACTTATGATATCGAGAAGTGTTTCAGTACGATAATGCCGATGATACCTCCATGGCCAAGAGGGAGTGTTGGAGTAATAGCTGCATGGGGCATTACCTCATAGATCAACCAAAGGAAGAATAAGATTAGAATACAGTGTTCGAAGAATACCTTCCTTGTCGAGAGGTAGTGTTGGAAATAGTGCAACTTCAGAAGTTATTCTTATTGTATTTCATCTTGTTATTGTACCTCCTATGGGACAAGATTTCAATGTATTTGTATTCCCCCAAGACAAGTCGGCCCAGTGCGTAAATTGCCCCAAAACAGTGGGAAATATTCCCCAAGAAATGGGCAGAACTGCCCTAGTCAGGTCGGCGCAGTTACAAAAAACGTTAGGTCGGCCCAGTCAGGTAAAAAGTCACCCTTTGATGTGTATAAATAGAGAGTTCAACCTCTCATTTGGTCAAACACATAAGCAAGTTCGCTCTAGCCAAGAGAGGTTCGCTACTTCAGTTAAGAGATTGATTTTTTGGGGTTCTCCACTATTGGAGAAATTTCTCCCTTGTTTTCTTGGGTTTGCGCTACTATTATCCGGATGTACATCCTTCTCTATTGGAAGGTCTGAGCTCGGGGGAGACAAACAACTTTTTCTATGGTTGGGAGATGATTGTTCCTATCATCATGCTCTAAACGAGCTCGACACTCAGTTTGTTTCTTTGCTTTGCCACTCTTTTAGTGATCCTCGCATTCATCTGCTTGTTTATTTTCTGTATGAGGTGGTGTCACAATTAGTTTCATGTAGAGAAATATTTCTAACATTTATGTACCAGAGATACTAACCTTCGTAGGCTAGATTATACAAGTGAGATGAAGTGATACTGGAGACAATAGAGGATGGAAAGAGGAAAAATGTAGGAGATGTTGAGTCATCGATCTCACCACTGCAGTCTATGTGATGCAACGAAAACGAACAACACCTTACAAAGGAGAAAATGAAGAAACTCACCTTGAATAGTGTTGACGATGGTTTCAAGACTTCCTTGACCTTGTTAATGTTTATAGCAGCATAACCAGGATCACTGAAAGAATGGAAAAGCACATAAACAAAATGACTGTGGAACTCGAAAGCAACATCAACACTATTTCAGGTGATTTTCTACATTTTCTCTCATGTACGGTGTTATTCGTTGTCATTGCCTCAAATAGACTGCAGAATGTTGTGAACACCAACCTGGATCCCAATCATCCTCCTAACCATGGAAAAACCCTCAGTTGAGAACCAATAAGCCTTGCACTCTTTGTGGTGTTTACAAACTTTACATGCACCATTGCCCGCTCATCCTTGAGCCTCTACATTTTAAAAAGTTAGTAGACTAGGACAAAGTAAATGTTTCAAGTAGGAGTTACTTTTGTATCATGAAGGAGAGACCTATTTCATTAAGTGAGACTCATGCTCATTCTCTCTTTCCCTCGATGGAAGTCATTCTTTCCTTATATAGCCTATGTTTCAATGTTTCTTATGTTGTGTATTATCACTAGAGTTGAACCTAGACTACTGGGTTTCAAGCCTAGAGAAATCTTAACAGTAAATAAAGGATAACTGGAAAATAACTTTATAGAATTTGGTGGTAGGTAAGCAATTACTACAGAAATTAGGCTAGGTTTAAATATTGAACAGCAGGAAATGTATCACTACCATGGAGATTAATAAGACAAAGCTACGAGCATAACTTTATGAAAGAAATGAACCAGGTTTTGCATCAAGCATCTAAAGATAATTGCATATTAATCATAAGAATCTTGGCATAGATTCATAAGACCACACACAGGACAAAATCATGACAACATGTAATTCATTTATTAAAGCAAAACAGGCTCATATGATCACAATCATTTCAAAGCAACTATTTCATATTAACACAAAGCAAAATATATACATGCTTGCCATTCGTGTTCAAAGTCTGACTTCCATAATATATTCCAACCACTTCTTCCTTCTCAGAGGAATAAACCCTTCTCAAATGTTACAATCATGCCTCATATAGGTGTTGAGGTCGAAATCCTCCCTATGAGATAGAATTTCTAAAGATAGCAGAAATTACATTAAATTTTGGAATTTTCTGCCATGAAAAATGGACAAGATTGCCATGAAAAATAGGGCTACAATTATGATTTCATATCTCCTCAATCATGACATTTTTGTACAATCCAGGAGAGGTTTTTGTAAATCATTTTGTTATGAGAAAAAACCTCTCTCAATTCCTTGATATTTGTTTCCATTTGCCTGAGATCTGCATTCTAAAAACATGTGTCAAAACAGGAAAATTCTGAAATCTGAAAAATAGGACTCAATGATGGATTCGATTCTCCCAATCTGTGACACATGTAGGAAAAATGAAATAGGTTAGTATAGATGAAGATATTAATAAGATAAACCTCTTTCAGTTTGTCAAAATTCCCCTCTATCTATTCATAATCAACTCTGCAAAAATATGACTCAAACTGGATTTTGCGCAGTCAGAAAAATAGGCTGAAATGACGAGAGTGGATCTTCTGATCCTTGACACCTGTGTAGAAAGTGAGATAGGTTTTTGTTCTTTGAAGTGTTAGGAACAAATAACTCCTCCTTTTTTTTTAAATGATTTTCCATCCGTTCATAATCGTCATTTGAAAATGATGAGTAAACAACACCATTGCTACTTAATCTCGGGCACTTGAATTTTGTTTTATTTATTTGTGCAGTGAAAATATCCCATATGCATCTTGATGAGAGCCATGCTCTAAATACTAATTCTTTGGACAGAGAGCATAATCAATTAGTGTTTTGGAAACAAAATACTGATTCCTATCTAAGTAACCTCCTGCAAGCACAACTTCCACTGCATCTTTCATGGATAACCTTTTACCTCTGTAACTATTAGCTGAAACCTACCAACTATCTTCATTTCGCTTGTGTAAAAATCTAAACTAGAAGCATCATTTCCTTTCACATCTTTTCACATGCTACTGGTATATAGCTATAAATCATATATGAAATTAAAATTTATAATGTTCCAAGCATGATAACATTTAATCATGGTAACATTTGTATTATTTTCATCAAAAAATACAAGCTTTTGAAAATCAAATGAACAATGAGCCTTATTTCAGTTTTAATAAATAACATATTTAATCAAAAACCCACTAAGGTAAAATTTGGGATAAAGAAAATGAGAAATCAAAGGGAAGCTAGGGTAAAAATAGGAGTGGTAACTATGTAAAGTCGAAAATTCTAGAATACAACCCTAGAGATAACACCGTGGATGACAAGTTCCCCACTTCCTTTGTTCTTGTGGTCTTGGCCAATATAAATTCAATTTTGTATCCTCCCAAACCTCTCGCATTCTTTTCCATCTTATGCCTAGAAATCCCATTGACCAGACCTCTCCACCCAACCTGATAAGTGGTGTAAGTATCATAAGGGCGAGACCCAAAATATGAAAGATTGCCATGCAATTTGAACAAAGGATGGCCTTAGTAGTCTATCCTCCCTCCAATCCTACACCCTCCTTCATTGCCTCCTAACCAGAGTCCTCCATGTTGGACACAATGGCACATTGAGAGGGGGGGGGGGTGAATCAGTGTGCTAGCAACTCCATAATTTTTCACTTCTCAATAATGTTAAGCATAGTTAATCATTTACATTAAATTACCAAGTTCATCATCATTCATCAACTAATCAACACATGCCATATTAATACATAAGCATGTCATCAACATAGATCATAACAAGAGACACATCAAAAGACAAGTGTAGTAAAATTTATTTATAATTTTATATGATGTACAATGGAAGACTTCAATCTTCGAGATTACATCAGCACCAAATAACTAAAGAATACCAACTCCTATTCCAAGACCCAACTTGGTTTTCGTAGCTCCAACTAAGAATATGTGAGGTATCCAAACCTCAAATGCAAGACTCAGGTTGCCATAGGAAACAATCTGTCATACAACCAACTGCCAATAAACATGTCACTGTCATCAGTCATCACCCTGTTACTGCTATCATCAATTGCTGTTACACACATGTCACTCTAATATAACTATTAGTCTTCTATCTTTTTCCTTGTCATCAATCCTCTACTGTCATTGTCATCATGGCTATCACAGTGATGTCATGTCAACTATCACATCAAGTTTCCATTATCAAGTTTGTCTTTATCATGTCAAAGTCTTTGAATTTTCACACCTTTCAAGGATGATAGGTAGGATGTTGATCAATATTTTATCCTTGACTTCCTCAGTGTTTTGGAGCTCTATACAAATTCTTGCTTATGATCTCCAATCCTTCAATGAACAAAAATTGTATGTTTTTAATAAACTTCTTATATATATGCCTTCTTATTGCTTGTCTCCAAGCTTCAAAAAATGCCTTGATGTCCTTCAGAATGACTTCAATGCTCCACTGTTTTGGGTATTGGCTTTCACTCTTCTTGACCACCGAAAATCAGACTTGAATCATTGCTTGGAATCCTTCCAAATAGGGTGTGAGGACTACTTATTGTTTCACTTACTCATTTCTATGCTTGGAAACCTCTTTGGATGCTTTCTTCTGTGCAACACTTGATGAACATGTCTTCATCTGATCTCAGATAGCTTCAGAACACCATTTTGGATGCATGTATCAGACTTGTATCTTGTAGAAACCACCTTTGGACTTGATCATGCTTCAGAGCTTAATGTTGGACTCAAATTGTGGTTCTCCAATATGTCTTTAGATGCTCTAGAAAATTTTGATTCCAAGTCAGATATTATAACACTTGTTTCAAAACTTCACTGCAGCTCCTCTACAGTCTTTCTCATGCATGAATTTCAGACATAGTATAAAACACAATTTTCAGACTTTCATGAAATGCTTATACCCAAGATCAGAGATCTGAATTTCAAAGAGAGTTCTTCACATTTGTGGATGCTGCTTCTACGTCTGTCTTATACCAAAATGAATCTTGATAATACTTCACACCTGCGGCTGCCTCAGTGCACTGTATACCCGAAATTTAGAGATCTTTTCTTCAATTCAAAGTACACCCACAAATGAGGTCGTGGCCCTCTTATTTATAAGAATATTTGTCATGTTTCTGGGACGACCTTGTAAGTCGAGTCTTCAATCCTTCGATGTGGAAGAGTAGATCTATGGAAATATGAATACACATGAAACCAAATGCTTCATCCAATCTATTCAGATACTTGGTTTTCTCCACAGCTGATGTTGGTTCGGGATCCTTCTCCATTGTCACCCTGTACAGTGATTTGTTGTGCAATACCATCTGCATATCAACCCTCCAATCAAGGTAATTGAAGGGTGTCAGGATCCTGGAAGAGAGAGGAGATTTCGAATTGTCCATTACAATTGCTGGAGCGAATACAAGGTGAAACTGCTGCTACTGCAGGAAAAGACTGCTACAACTGTAGAAAACTGTTGTAACTATTGCAACTGCAGAAAAATGTTGTAACTGCTGCTGCACTCAAAAAATTTGAATCACTTGCAAAAAAATATCAATAATGGAGGTAGAATACTACTGAGCACTGCTTTAGGATATTAGGCAATTTTATCCAGATCCTTCACACCTCGCTAGACCTCATTGGATTTATCCAATGAATTCAATGCAATGGCACCAGGATTTGTTGTGGAAATCCATAGGCTTCTAGTACACTACCGAAAGCAGTTGATCAACCTATTCTCTCTATGGCTCTGATACCATGTGAAATTCTATGTCACAATAGATCTAATAGATGAGGATACCTCATAAAGAAAGAATGAGCAGAAAATTTGAATATGAGTGAAAACTGCAGTAAAAAAGAGCAGAAGAATAATTATGTAGCGGAACTCAGATAGGAGCAGAATAATGTTGGCATGTTCCAATAATCAGTATAATGAACAATGATGTTACAATGAAGAGAATTCGAATCACATAGGAGAATTTGAACCTCAGTTGGTCTAGCATAGGGATTATCACCACTGGATTGATCCGAAAGACTCAAACTCAACTGAAATGAACCTAAACTCAGCTAACTGAAGACATAATCAATTAGCTGACTAAGGAGGGCGCAATAGTGATTTTGTCATGCATTTCATTCAGAAAAGGGTGCATGAGGCCATAATAAGTGGCATCCATAGCTCTAACCCCCCACCAGAGTTAGCTAACTTAGGTGGACTGCACTGGAACACTCAGGTAGGTTCCTACAAAATAGGGAACTAACTGAAGTGGTCCTAAAATGATGTAGGTAGGGCTTAGAAGGTGGTAGATGGATCCTGGACGACATCTGCACACCACTAGGGGGAAAATGACATCAACAACAACTAGGAAAAATAAATAATGCTAGGTAGGATAAGGATGGAGTATTGAAATATCCTAACAACACCCACAAACGAACAACGAATAATGACACTGCAAAGTGAACACAAAAATTTAATTGCATTTTAACTTGCGTGGTAAAATATATAAATAAAGAATAAAAAGAACATTTTTTTGACACTATATGTACCCTTAGAAGGTTGATATTGTCATGTGATTTCAAACCCAACAAATGTTCGTCTACAGTGAAGCAGTGCCGTAGAGTACACCCATATAAAGAAGGCACCTTCACATCCAATATAACTTTGCTATAGAAATATCATCTTTCTTCAAAATCCACGGGACATCTCCTTTTTAAAAAAGGATGGTCCAACCTCTGCTCTATTTTCTTGTCTTGGCCAATGCTTCTTTTTAGTAATTGAAGAAATAAGACCTCTCCTATGTGGTTCAAGAGAAATATATACACATGATAAGGAATATATAGACTTATGTTTATGTCCATATTGTATAAAGAACTATTTAGATGTAGTATGATAGTCATTATTGAGAAATAATAGTGATGTATTGATCTTGTGTAAAGAAAAAAAAATCGACACCTAGGGATGAGGTAACCATAGGTAATGTTACTGGTTTTCCAAAATTGTTAAAACATCTTAAACTTGAGGTTATGTATATAGTGGATACTTTTAAAAATCTATAGGCATTATTAAATGCATATCCTTGCCGAGAATTCGATAGATTATCAAGAGGGTCAAACAAACACAGAATTAAGAAAACGAGATATCGATGCGGCCATTGTGATGAGCTGAACTCAATGACACTAATTTTGCATCATGACAAGACTGATAACGAAAATGAAAAAAACTACAAACTTGACATTACCACGATGGCGTAAAATGGAGAAATTATAACTTGGATCACCCATCGAAAGGGTCAAATAAAACATGTTTTGTAAAACAAAGTATGGAGAACATCAACATGATGAGTTGAATGCAATGATACTAACCATCTGACATGGTGAATTCTAAACAAGAATACAGATGGTGTTCAAGATGGGACTCAACGAGACTAAGACAACACGCATAATGTGACTTGGGAAGTCTACTGAAGTGGTCATCTGACAATGGAAATGATAAAATGAGGTAACAATGTGATGATCTCCTTGAGCGGGACATGATGTCACCAATGAGATGACTAGGTGGTTAAATTGAATATGTTCGTCTAAAAAGTTGAAAATCAACTTATTAAAAAATTATGGGTTTGAAAGTAGTCTTATGGGAATAATGAGCGACTTATGCATTGATTTTTGGCCATGTGATAGTTGCTCTTGAGTTGATAATTCATGATTGTAACTTACCAATCTATATTATACTGAACATTGTATGATGTTTATCTTCTTGTCTTGGAGGAAATGATAGCTTAATAAATTTGAATTCTTACTTGGATTTTGTTGTGCTAAAGGTCATTTGGGTAAGAAGTGTTGGAAATCTAAGTTGGTGTTGACAATTATTGAAAGTATTACTGGATTTACATTATATGAAATTACCGTTGGATTATTGAGAATCTGTTGGAACTTTGTTGGATGAAACATAAACGATAGAAAAGCTAGTGTTAATGGCCAAGGATATTTGGTGAAAATAGAAGAGAATGGCATGAAAATTAATTATGAAAAGAAAGTGAAAGTGTCTATGAATGTACGATAAAAATTAAATTCGGGATGAAGTTTTTAATAAGAGGGGGTGTATGTAATGCCCTCCTTTGACATAGTTGATTGAATAGACTTTGAGGGCACTTGTATTGAAGTGACCCGGTTAAATAAACTTGAAAAAAATGTGTTATGCTTTATTATTTGAATAAGAATTGATAATTGACAAGCAAATGATGATTATACTCTATTGATTGAGAAATGTGAATTAAAGATATGTTATCAATAAATGAAAGAAATTACGCTTTTATTTCCGTAGATGTGAATAAATGCTACTTGTTTAACTAGAATTGAATAAAGATGAATACTAAATGATGATATACTTTATATGGTGTAGCGTTGCTAATGTGTGTAGTGGCAGGTAAAATGAATTACCGATTGACTCTCAAATGGAATAAAAGGGGGTCGTAAAGAACGAGAAACATACATAGGGGTATGACGATAGACCGTCGGCTCTGAAATAGCATTCCATGCACGAGTCATAATCCCTATCATCTCACTCGGGTAGCATGTGCCGTACGGTTGAGGCCATCACAATTTGGTTGCATACGATGTGTTGAGGGGAAAAAAATAAGGAAGATCTTATTCCGCAATCACCATTAGTCTCCATAGAAATGTACTCAGATGATTGCGATAATGATTCCTAATCGCTACATCAGACCCCCACACGAGGACAAGGACACAAAAGTTGTCAGAAGGACCTGTTATCACCTAAACTGTAGTTACCCCCGTGGATGTATCCATTAGTGGATGGCAATAGGGAAAGGCAACTCAAAAGGTGCAGCCACGATCACCTCGACCTCCAATAGATGGTTGTCATGCCAGTTGAGGCAACCTTCGCTTTATGTTATCTAGCCTAGACAACAAAGGGGGAGACCCGATCTACTCCCGACAGGAGAGATCAAAACCAAGACACCAAATAAAGTTAATTCTAAGTGAAGTAAGGTGTATGGTTTATCCTAGACCTTAGGATGAAGTCACAAGACAAGTGAGGGGTTCAATGAGTATAGCTTTGGTTGATGTGAGAGTGACTTATGATTTGTGAAATAGGATCCAGGATTAAAGTACTAGTTCAATGTGAGAAAATCCACTGCCTTGGGAACCGTGTCCAATGCAGGGTAGTTTATGGGTTGAATTGGGGCTAACTAGTACAAGTGACAAGTTTGATCATGATACATGATGACATCAAAGGGTTTAGTTCACCACACAAAGGTCAAACCACAAGTTAATCCAACAATCTAGGAAAGTCGAATTGACTTGGAGAGAAACCAGTGCCTTGGGAATTGGGATAATGGAGTCAAAGTAAGGTTAACTTGTGTCTAAGGACTCCTATTGCATGAGACAAGTGGGCAATTAAAGTCTTGATGGATGAATAGGTCTAGATCTAGAGATTTGATGTTTGACCTAAGTGGACCACAATCCCTTAAAACAAGGAATGCTATCCCCAAGGCAAGATTTGACAAGGTGACCTACTAGACCTAGGTTTTGAATTATGCCCGTTCCAAATCCACAAAGATCTCATGTACCCATGTCCTAGAAGTGGATCAACTCAGTTCTCCAAGGTGGTGCGACTTTACCCAAGGAGGCTAAAAAGTGGGATAAATGACTCAAGACAAGTCCAATGGCATCCAAAATTTAGATCCAAGTAGTTTAAGCAAGTGAGAGTGTGGATCTATAATTTCATGGCAATCCAATGGCTAGATCTTACTAGATCTGAGTTTAAAGATACCAAGTGGTCCAAAATGGGGATTAAATCCCTTAAAATGTGGAATAGGGCCCACAAGGTAGAAATCAGAAAAGTGACAATCTGGGGGTAGGTTATTGGATGTGTAGATCATGAAACAAGCAGGATCTCAACTACCCACATACTAGATCTAGGTAAACCCACCAAACTAGGAAGTGCGCCCTTGCTTGGAGAGGCTAAATGCCTTGGGAAGAGGGTCAAATGGAGGCCAATCCTCACCAAACTATAGATCCGGGATGCCGTGGATACTATAGAGGTGGGTTTTAAATATCTTACCCAAGAAGCCACTAGATCTTAGTAGATCTGAAAAAATGTAAAAATGAGGGTTTGAAGAAATAAGGGTTTTATCAATTTATGAGTTATGTCAATGGATTGGATCAAGATAAGAGAAACAAACCTATGGATCTTACCTGGGTAACCTTGTAGATGCCTTGATGATGATGATCTATGCAAACCCGATCAATTTGGAAGCTTTGAGGTAGTTTTCTATGCAATCGATTTAGTCCAAGAAGCCAATGCGCCCTCCCTCCTGCACAACAAACGTCAACAATATCATATTTGATGTATCCAAGAGATAAGACTAATGCCATAAGAGAAGTAACAGAAAGATAGCATAGATCACAATGATACTAATGATAACCCCCTGATACAAGCAAATGCCAAGAAATTCGATTTGAAGAAGCCTTGCAAAATCGCCCTCCTGTAGACAAGACAATGATTTCCAAAATAGATAGATCTTACCACAAATTCCAAATGCTAGGTTGCAATAGACTTTCCAATCACCATCTAAGAACACCAGATGCAAAGGAGACCATAAGAATTTCCACAAGAAAGTTTTTCTATACCAATAATCCAAGAGCCAAAGACCCCTTACAATGAGAAGCTCTCTCCTTTAAATAGGAAGGAGAGGCATCAAAATCCTAACCACTTTTTGAATGAGTGGCTAAGATTAAAAGATAAAAATGTCTAATCAATTGTTGAGATGAGCTCAACAATAAAATACATGGATCACTAATAAAATATAACATAAGTGGACAAAATCGCCCTAGAAGAGGGGAATCCCACTAAATCATGATGACAAAATATAATAGGAAGCTTATGGTGGGTCCAAGGGGTAATTTTAGCCACCCTTGGTCAATCCCCATAGCACAATAATAATAAAATAGTCATCAATATACCAAATCGTGCCTCTATGGTCAAATCGTAGGCCTCAAAAGACCTCAGAAATCATCAAAAAGTTCCATAAATGATGGATGCGGGTCCCGATGAAGCTGAAACTGCTGGAGGAGGTGCGGAATACATCAATCCATCATCACTGATCATCCCATGCCAAGAAATTTCCTCAGTAGCCCAAATCGAATTCTTCAATTGCCATTTCTACCAATCCTGAAATGCCTCGGGAAGCGTGAAACTGCACCAAACTGCCTCCTGGAGTGCCTGCGCTGTTAGGGTGAGGGAACCAGTGTGTCTGGTAGGGGGGTAATATGGAAAAAACAAGTGGCTGGACCATCCCCTCCAAGCACAACGCCCTAGGTCAACCGGATAAAAACCACATCTGTTCTGACAGTGTCTCCGACAGACCAAAACTGCACTGGGATAGCCTACTGAGGCTCAATCATCACTGTAAGTGCCCGGAACTGAAAACAGACTATCTCATTGGACTCAGAAGGTCCAAATCCATCAAAGATGTGTACTCATACACCATATGAGTCTCTGCATGATCAAAATATATATCCAATATACCGGAATAGGTAAAATAATAATAATCTGTAAATGATCAAATAATGCTGTAAACCATGAATCATCATCATAACCCTGTAGCGGCTGCATAGAATCATCATGCACATGTATATAGACCATATATCATCAATCCATATCATCACAAGGTCCAACCATCTCATGTCCTATGGTTGACCTTGGTCAAACTAGGTTTGACCAAGTCAACATGACCAAATATAACTCAGACCATCATCGGAAGCTGCTGCAAAGTGTCAAAGGTTAATGCATGCTCTACAACTTATTCAAATAACAATTATAACACAAAGTAATCATTACTGACGATCTAAATCCAAATATATAATGTCATTAATTATTATTATTACTCAGACTAGACTTTCAAGATCATACTCACTTCATAGCTGTGATCAATTTGCTAGTGAAGGGTGAGGGTTAAAAGAACTGGCTAGGCTAAGGGATGATTTGACTGACTTAACTTTGTGACACTTTGGAAAAGGGAAAGGGAATACATACCATAGTATATACTGAATGAGCAACAACACAGGGAATGACGGTGTCTCACAAATGGATGAGTTGTTGAAAGAGGGTTTATTCACCTTTAACAGATGCACACAATCCATAATACAAATAAGGCCAACAATTGTTTTGATATAGCATTTAATTTCCATTGCTTTTTGGGACTAGAGTTTCCATAGCCTTTATCTACGTGTGTTTAAAAACACATTGCATAGATTTACATTTATTTTAGGCTTTCTGTTGTAGGTGTGATTTTAAGGCACTTGTTTACCTAAGCACTTCTAGTTGTGTTACAGACAGCTTGTTTACCTAGGTATTTACATTTCCAAAAGATATAACATTTTATTTTCATGGCCATTTTCATTTGGCATGCCTTTCATTCATGTGTGTTTAGAAACACATTGCATGAATGAGCTTTTCATACAAGATATAACATTTCATTTTTTCCAGACTTTGTATTCATGGCAGCACTAAAAGTTTCAGGTTTAGCCAACACAACTTTAGTGACTAGGGGGAATTCACAAGGAACTCCAACTCACCATAGGTAAGTTTTGTCACCAACTCAGAGCCGAGACACAATAAACAAGGAAGCTCATCCAATACAGAGGCTACGGTGGGGAAAAGATCCTCCATGTCACTAGTCAAGTAGCAAGTCAGGGTGATAAACTAAAAGGTAGGCAATGGATGGATGAAGACAATGAATAATGGAGCCAACACTAGCAAGCCAAGGTATGGTGGAATGATCACCTCCATTCTCCCCAAGGAGGGTAAAACCAATGAGTATGAATAGTGAACTTCTAAGTCTGAGTAGGGACAATATAATATATATAATAAGATCAACCAGGTCCATATATCTATATGATCGCCAGATCATGACACTAGGTGCTAAGACATGCTATAAGAATAAATATAAAAGTAATATAACCATAACACAATGATATACCTGCTGATTCATATACCTGAATGATCATCACCTGTACCATCATCTGTCCTCTGAAACTACTGTTGTAACTCTGGGCACTACTGACTGCTCTGTACCAATGGTATAATGGATACATCGGTCATCTCTCTGAGTGTCCTGAGACTTAGTCATGGCATGGGGAATACAAATGCTGTCCAAAATATGATAGTGATCCAATATAGATGCTCATCTCAGCATCTCAAATGTAAGGGAACTGGCTGAATAGTGTACTGGGATCAGAAAAATAATGTATGGTGGCCCGGCTACTATATATGTGATAACAAGACCCATAGATGTGGTACCTAGACAACGACAAGAAATGGAACTACTTGCGTACTTGCACTAAACATTTAAACATATATATATATTTTTTGTAAGCTAGAGAAAATATTTATATTGCCTTCACAAAATTAAACAGTGATAGAGTAGTACCGGGCCCTCTCTTAACCGAGAAAACAAACCCCAAAACAAAGTTGAAAACAGATTTGAGAGAAGTCATCCTAATGAGGAAACCAGACTTTACAGAGAAAGAGTTTAACTGATCGACTAACAAGCAAAAGTGCTCTGAAACAACATAATGAAAAAGTCTAAACAAAAATAGAAAAGGAGACCAACATACAGAGCTAATTACTGTTATAACCCATCTGTCCAATGTGGGTAGGCTGGTAGTAGGCTCTTTAGCGAGAGTAATCCTGAAATGATGATCTAGCTGCTACCGATTGAAGAGAATTTGCTTCAGGAAATTAACCATTTCATCCTGCTGGAGAAGAATTTCAGCTTGGGCTTAGCCCCTGTTTGCAAGTGCCTTTCCAAGCACATTTTTTTGGGACCAATGGTAGTCGATATTTTTCTGATACAGGGTGGCCCTACCCCTGGTAGTCCCCGGGTCTAGAACCAGGGCTTCAAATTTGCTTCAAATTTCCACATCTGTGAGACACCCACGGGAAACCATGGCATCATCCTCTGCATCCTGGATTTCTGCCTGCGCCTTCTGCGGGATTTATTTTTTGAATCTATGAGCTTTCCCAACGACCCCGCACATGAGGCGCATCGACAGATCGGAAGAGGGTCTAGCTTGCTACACCGAGGGACGAGTGTAATCTCTTTTGGTGGGTGGCATGTTCGCTTCTAATGCAAACGGACCAAAGAGCTGAGGGAGTCGAGCACTGGAGAGCCGAGCACTGGAGAGCCGAGCACTAGAGAGTTGAGAGAAGCACCAGAGAGCCGAGAGAGTTGACTACCAAGGAGTTGAGTGCCAAAGAGCCGAACACCAGAGAGACAAAAACCATAGAGCCAAGTGCCTGTGGATCCTTTACGCTAAATTTCCAGGAGATGAGCGTCTATAGAGAAATTGCGTCGCAATAAAATGTGCTAGTGAACCAAAGCTTCATACCTAATGTTTCCTGCTATTTTTATGAGGGTGAAAGTACAACCCCTTTCTTCCATTTTCGTGGGAGTAATCATAGCCAGAACACTGAGCTGGACAGGAGCAACCAGACAGGATGGAGCCACGTAGGAGAGGTTGAGCAACTGGTGGGAGAATGAGAGCTGGACGAGGCGCCTGCCGAGGAAATTAAGAGGCAGCATGGGACACGTGGGTGGGATTGGACGACACATGCCCAACCTCTTGGTCAGAGTAGGTGGGCATGTGGCTGGACATGTTGGTGGGCACGTGGCTTGGCTTGTGGCTGGTCACGTCCTTTTGCACCCGCAGTGGGGTCATTTAAACATATAGTTGAATTATGCATATGTTAATGTTAAATTTGAGAATAATTAAATGAAAAACTATTTTAATTTGAGCAAATATTAAGGGGGGTTATTTTTAGGTAGACTTCATGTGCACCCACTGAATTAGGAAGACATGCATTGCATAAATATCAAAAATAAATAAATAAGAGATAATTGATTTTGGAGCAAATCTAAATTAGTAGATATTCTTGAGTTTAACTGCACATGCACCCACTGATTTAGGGATTGGGATTTTAGACCAAAGAGACAACTAAGAGCAATTTGTGGACTTATGTGCACCCTCATGTGAAGGTGACACGTGGTTGCATGAGATTGAATATTAGAAAATTAATAAATTAATTATTTTTGCATGAGACGACACATGTTGTCCAAGACTTTTCTATTTAAGAAAGGAGGAATGGAGAGGAAAGGATCTCTTGCTCCCTAATCCTGGATGGATTCCGTAATAGAAATTTGAGAAAAGTGTGATCTATGTGAGTTTGGTTGAGAATTACTCCGGGGATTGGGAGATCTCATCTACATTTTTGGGCTTGTATGCTCTTTGTGACCCCTTAATTGCTCGGGGGACTGGGAGGAAGAAGATTACTCCCAGTGTGATAGGGAGGTCAACCGAGGAGTCCTTCGGTAATTGCATCAAGATTCGATTGGATTGGAGTGGAAACAAGATCAATGTCTCCGACTTCTGCAGGATCGACCATCCAGACAGGTTATTTGTAGTTATTTTTGTTACTTTGATTATTCATTATAACTATTTATTGGAAATTTATTTATGCATATAGTAATGTTATTTGCTTATATTATCAATTTTATTTGGGACTAAGATAAGCCATCATAAAGACCAGCTTTGGTAATCCTGACATGAAAAAATTGTACTACTGATTAGTTGAAATTTCACCATTCAGATTTACGGATTGAAACTGTGGAGCGGTTTAGTTAGGCTCAGATCTTCCTAGATCGAGTCACAGTTATTATATTGTTGAGTTTAAAAAAAAAAGAAAAAAGAAAATATATGACCTTACAATGATTAGTGACATCAAGAAATTACATTTAGATAGGGATTTTGGGTGAGGCCCTACAATATGTTTATACGGTGCTACATTAAAATTCAAACACACTAGTGCACTTAATGCATATACATGCCAGTGCGACATAATCAAAAGCACACTTGAATGCCGAAAATGAAAATTAAAAAATTGCACAAATTATTGTTGCCCTAAACTGGATAAGGGGCAAGAACTTTAATTTCGAAAACTAATTCTAAAAGGTGTTTAAAAGTAAAAAATGTAAACATTATTTCATTCTTTTGCCGAAATTTCTAGGGGAGAGTTTTGGAAGAGAGACATTCGTGGAAGGGTTTGGAGCAACCAGATTATTCCGAGGATCGAAATTTGTTAGGTATGGCGAATCAATCAAAACCCTGCATAGTATAAATTTCAAGTATGTAAAATATTACTATTGATCTTATTATCCTATTTAGATTTTAACTAAATTTACAAAAAAAAACTCCATAGTTACCTTCAATGTTGCAACCCTTCTTTTTTCGTTGCTTCTTTTCTTTTTATGTGGCTGCAAATTTTACATTAGGGTTTAAATCCCTCTAGTGTTTCACAATTACGATTTTTTTATTTTTAGGGGTTTTAAATTTAATGAGTGTGATTTTATATAGAAGGCATTGGGTACGATGGGGCCACTTTTTGGGTTGAATCCAAAACCCTATTGGCCCTATCAGGTTTTTTTTTTCATTAAAAAAACTCGTGTCATTTTAGGCGTGTTTTTATAAAATAAACACATCGATGCATTTATAGTAATAGTGCACTGATAGTGTTGGTCCTACCATTATATTTTATTTTCTAAAAAATGTAAATTTGTTTTTCATAGTTTTGGGTAGCCCGTGGTATTTTCCCATGGTAATTCCCCTTTAAAAGGAAGACATTGTAATACAACTGTGTAATGTATTTTAGCATTGTAAAGATCTCTAATTGTGTAAGAGAGACTGGAGCAAGTTGCAACGAATGTGCTGCAGGTTGTATCCCTTCATTTGTTGGATGGTATAATAATAAGGACTGACAATTTATGTGTGGACGCAGCCCATCTTGGGTGAACCATGTTCTATTGGTGTCTTTCTTGTGATGTGTTTTATGTGATTTATATTTGCATCTTGTTTATTCTTATTGCTCCATGATCCTGTTTTTCTAACAATTGGTATCAGATCCAAAGGTCTATTTTGCAGATAAACTCACAGGAAAGAAGGGTTCTTGGTTCGAGTGAGAGAAATGGTGGAAGAAGGAAAGTTTAAGGTTGAGAAATTTAATGGCCAAAACTACCAGTTATGGAAGATGCAAATGGATGAGTATCTATACCAAAAGTATCTATTCCTACCGTTGGGAGGAAAAGCAAAACAAATGGTGACTATGAATGATGACGAATGGGAGGTTCTTGACATAAAGGAATTGGGAACAATACGACCGTTCCTGGCTTCGTCGGTGGCTTTCAATATTTCAAAATAAAATCAATGAAGGGTTTGATGAGTGCATTGGGTATGAAAAACCCTTGACATCCAACAAGGTATTTCTAATGAAGCGTTTATTCAATATGAAGATGTCAGAAGGTGGATCTGTTGCTGATCATTTAAATGAAATTAATACGATTACAAATCAACTAAGTTCTGTAAAAGTGAACTTTGGTGATGCGATTAGGGATCTTCTAATATTGTGTTCATTGCCAGAAAGCTGGAATGGCTTGGTCATGGTTGTAAGTAACTCTGTCTCTGGTTCAAACACTTTAAAATTTGATGATATTGTTGGTGTTATTCTTAGCGAGGAAATGCGAAGGAAAAGCACATATGAGACATCAGGTAATGCGTTGACCATGGAAAGAAGGAGAAGACAAAGGGAGAGAGGAAAGAGCCCAGGTAATCGCAGTAAGCCTAAAAAGGGCAGATCTAAGTCTAGACTGGGAAATATAGAGTGATGGAACTGTGGAAAGAAAGGACATCTAAAGAAAGACTGCAGATCTCTAAAGAAGAAAGGAGATAGACAGCAGGAGACTACTCAGGAAGCAAATGTAGCAGGTGATGTGTAACAAGATGCTTTAATTATTGCATTAGATAATACTAGTGATTACTGGGTAGTAGATTCATGGGCTTCATTTCTTGTTACACCCCATATGAAATTCTTTCATGATTATGTTCCAAGCGATTTTGGACATGTTTTATTGGGTGATGATGATCCATGCAAAATTGTTGGAATGGGCAAGGTATGGATAAAGTTAAAGAATGGTGAATGGTTGCTGAAAGATGTAAGGCATATTTATGCTATGAAAAGAAATCTTATCTCATCAGGGTAGTTGTGAGATGGTGGTTGTTTATCTACATTTGGAGAGACGTGGTGGAAGATCACTAAAGGATCGATGGTGATAGCAAAAGTAGACAAGATAGGTACGTTGTATTTATGTCCTCATAATATTGACTATCTCTTTAGCTTCCACAGGAACATATACAACATTGTGGCATCATAGGCTTGGCCACATGACTGAGAAGGGGATGCAGGTTCTCCACTCAAGGATGTTGCTTCCAGATCTGAAGCAGGTAAGTTTGGAATTATGTAAGAACCGTGTTTATGGAAAACAAAAGAGAGTCATATTTATTAGGGTTGGTAAACAAAATAAGAGTGAAAAGTTAGAGCTTGTGCATACCTATGCATGGGGATCGACTTAGCTACAATATCTTGGTAGCTCTCGTTATTATGTTACTTTCATTGATGATGCAACTAGAAAAACTTGGGTTTATTGCATTAGATAAAAATATGATGTGTTTGCTACTTTTAAGAAATGGAAAGCTTTGGTTGAGAATGAGATAGGAAAAAGGTTGAAGTGTCTCAGATCTTATAATGGAGGTAAATACTGCAGCAAGAAGTTTGATATTTATTGTTCATGCCATGGGATTCGTAGAGATAAAACAATCCCAAGAACACCACAAGAAAATGGTGTGTCAGAAAGGATGAACAGAATAATCATGGAGCATGCAAGGTGTATGCGATTTCATGCAGGGTTTCCCTTACAGTTTTGGGAAGATGTTGTATACTGATGTTTACTTAATAAACATAGGGCCTTCAAGTGATTTGGATGGTGGTATTCCAGAGGAGGCATGGACAAGTAAAAAGGTAAACTACTCATTTATAAGAACTTTTGGTTCTGAAGCATTTGTCCATATTGATAAAGAAAATAGAACAAAGCTTGAGGCTAAGTTCAATAAATGTACCTTTATTGGATACATGGTTGATGATTTTGGTTATCGCTTATGTGATTATGAAAATAACAAAATTATTAGGAGTAGAGATGTGGTATTCAATGAAAGGTCATGTATAAAGATCAGTTGCAGGGATAGAAACATGAAAAGGAAAACATGGAGTACACAATGCTTGATGAAATCAAAGAAAATGAAGTTCCAAAGGTGCCATAAAATCAAGAAAAACAACAGGTACCTCAAAATCCTACAAGTTATAGAAGATATAACAAGTTAGGTAGACCCCCTGAATGATTCTTTCCTTCACTGTATTATTTATTGATGACCGATTCTGGTGAAACAGAATGTTATGATGAAGCAATGCAGGTGGAGACTGGAAAGAAGCGAGAGCAAGGAACGAATGAGGAGATGGACTCATTGGTAAGAAACCAGACATGGGATTTGGTTTAGTCGCCTGTAGGTAAAATAACATTACATAGTAAATGGGTTTACAGGTTGAAGGAAGAAGATGGAGGAAAGAAGTGGTACGAGGCCAGACTTGTTGTAAAGGGGTTTTCACAGAAGAAAGGTATAGATTTTGATGAAATATTTTCTCGTGTTGTTAAAATGACTTCAATTAGAACTATTTTAAGTCTAGTGGCAGTAGAATATTTGCATCTTGAACAGTTAGATGTAAAAACAACTTTTCTCCATGGGGATTTGGAGGAAGAGATTTATATACAGCAGCCACAGGGGTATGAGGTCAAAGGGAAGGATAATTTGGTATGCATGTTGAAAAAGAGCTTGTATGGTTTGAAGCAATCTCCAAGGAAGTGGTATTTAAAATTTGACAGGTTTATGACAGAACAAGGTTATAGTATATGTCATTCTGACCACTGTGTTTATTTCAAGAGGCTATATAATGGAAGATATATTATCTTGTTATTGTATGTGGATGGCATGCTTGTTGCAGGGTCTAACATGCAAGATATAAATGTGCTCAAATGGATGTTAGTTAATTCATTTGTGATGAAGGATTTGGGTGTTGCAAAGCAAATCTTTGGTATGAGAATAACAAGAGGCAGGAAAAATCACAAATTGACATTGTCTCAGAATTGGTACATACAAAAGGTGTTGGAGAGGTTCAGAATGCAGAATGCAAAACCAGTTAGTACACCTTTGGCCAACAATTTCAAACTAAGGAGATGTGTTGCAAGCCACAGGAAGGGATAGATTACATTACCCTATTCACCAGAAGTTAGCAGCTTGATGTATGCCATGGTGTGCACAAGACCATATATTGCACATGCAGTGGGAGTTATGAGCAGGTATATGAACAATCCAGGTAAAGAACATTGGAAGGAAGTACAATGGATTCTTAGGTATTTGAGTGGAACTGCCACTCATGCATTATGTTTTGGAGGTTTATACACTATTCTATAGGGATATGTTGATGCAGATATGGAAGGTGATAAAGACAGCAGGAGGAACACCACGAGGTATGTTTTTATTGTAGTTGGAACGACAATAAGTTGGATTTCGAAGCTACAAAAGGTTGTTGCACTTTCAACAATGGAATCAGAGTATGCTGTTGCTACAAAGGCTAGTAAAGAGATGATTTGGTTGCAGAGGTTCATGGAGGAATTACGTAAGAAGCAGGAGGATAACAGGTTGTATAGTGACAGCCAAAGTGGCATTCATCTTGCAAAGAACACATCCTTCGATTCTAAGACTAAACATTTACAACTCAAGTACCATTTCATATGGTATGTTCTAGAATATGAACTGTTGAAGTTGGAAAAGGTACACACTAGTTAGAATCCAACAGAAATGTTGACAAAAGTAGTAACCAGAGAGAAACTGAGTTCCTACTCGGTTTCAGTTGGCCTTCAAGCATGAAGGTGAAGATGATAAATTTGAAAAGTCCAAGGTTCACATCATAGTCCAGCAAGTGTAGCATCGGTGGAGTTTGCTGTGATCAATATCCAAGTGGGAGATTGTTGGTTGTGGAGCTCGATCTTCTTGATTCATAGATGATGTTGTTTCAGCCGTGTTTGTACCCATATTTTATATGATATGCAGGTGGATTGTACACTCACCCTAGCGGGGTGGTGTGGGGGGGCATTGCTAAGAAATGTTTTGGGTTTTTTTGTTGGCCAACAGATTATGGGCCCATGGTTTTGGGTAGCCCGTGGTAATTCCCCTTTAAAAGGAAGACATTGTAATACAATTATGTAATGTATTGTAGCATTGCAAAGATCTCTGATTGTGTAAGAGAGACTGTGAGAGAGTGAAGAGCAAGTTGCAACATATGTGCTGCAGGTTGTATCCCTTCATTTGTTGGATGGTATAATAATAAGGAGTGGCAATTTCTGTGTGTACATATCCCATCTTGGGTGAACCACGTTATATTGGTGTCTCTCTTGTGATGTGTTTTATGTGATTTATATTTGCATCTTGTTTATTTTTATTGCTTTGCGATCCTATTTTTCTAACAAAGATAACTCCTCTCGCACCTGCCACCCCTGTACAATTTTTGTATTTAAGCAGTGTATAAAATGATTTATCATATACTGTATATGTAGAGTAATTAATTTTACCCGTTTTATTATTTGATGCAAAAATAAGCTTGGACCATCTGGAGGCAAATCTAAAAGCTTGGTTAGAAGCATAAAACAAATCGAAGGTTTTTACCAAAGGTTATAATTTATGTAGTATTTATATTATGCCTTTATAAATACTCTATTTTTTCACTCTTGCTTTCCAATTAAGAGATCATGTATAACCTGTGTAGGCCATTTTGGCTTCCTGTCGTGATTGCATAATTCTACTTCTTATAAATTTGATCATGTTCAAAACATACCCTAATCCATTGCCACATAAAGAATGGAAGTTATTGCCTCCAAAGGTTGTGGAAGAATCTTTTCTAATACTTGCTAAAGAGGATGCTAAACAAGAAAAGAGATGAAAAATAAAGCAACAATTGTCTATACAACGACAAAAGTCACGGAAATTATATTGAATTGCAAAAACTGATTGTTGGAGTAATGATGATGTATCCAATGGTAATGATGTTGAGAACCAACCTAATGATAGGGAAACACCTTATCAACTCCGATGTCGTTCAACTTTGCAGTATGTTAAGGGAAAGGCTCCAAAATTTGATACAATTGATTTTCTTAAAGGAGAAAATGGTTTAGAAGAAATCATTATCTGCAGAGTTATAGATGAGTCACATACATGAAATGTAGAGTTGACAATGTTGGATCCTTGTGGTGATGATCCAATTCTTTACACTGTTAGTACCAATGACACATGGACACATACTATGGATGTTGTTCTGCTTGTGCAAATGGTGTATGCAGATGAAAGTGTAAAGCTTATGTTGCACCATCCTTCAATTTCTGAAATAAAATCACAATCATCTTCAAGTGGGACAGATGAAAATCATAAAAAGAATTCCACTACAGTCATCAAGCAAGGTTTTTATATGGGATCTTGTTAAGATGTGACTCCCCTACTGACTCAAAATGGTCATTTTATGAATATTGGTAGAAATAAATTCATTCAAATGGATGGGATATTGGTGTGCAACAAAAATCCATTTGATTTTACCATAAAGGTAGGTATGTATGTCTGTATTTATTATGAAAAATTGCCTGGAATGTCTGAAGACGAGTCATTGAAAATTCCATATCATGTATAAGTGTTGGATTGTTTAGTAGATGTTTCAACTGGTGGAACATTTTGTTGGGTAAGAAGATTCGAAAATCATGTAGATGTTTTTGATAGAGGCCACTATATTCCCGAAGGTGTGAATTTGCATCCACGTGAGGTGTTTTACACAAAACAAGGTCTGTTGATACCAACTGAAATAATTAATGGTGAGTATAAATGTGTATCTTTTAATATATATTCTTCAACTCATATATGAAAAAATTATTTATAGTATCTAATGTTATATTCTGTTGTGTTGTATGCATTGGTTATGTTTTCTTTACTGTGAGATCAATTAAAAGGTGGGGCACTAGGAGTCGAAAAAAGAGAATTGTTTTTTTGTCATTTTATTGCTACGAATGATGATAAGCAAACCACTTTTCAACTTCTTGCAACAAAAGGTGACAATGAAGTTGTGGCTACTAGATTAGTTGCCTTTACAAAATATGGAACACACAATGCATTGCCATCATATATCGGAGTATTGTATCCCAATCGAGTACATCGTCACAATATTCATCTTCTTTCCTACAAATTTTTCAATCACATAAGGTCTCAAAACATCATACACAATGAATCTTATGTGGAAATTCCTTGTTTAGATGAAAGTTTCATGGTTACTTTTGAACTAATTGTAATGCATCCTGTACCTCCTGGGATTGTAAAGAAGAATAATTCACTAGAGTTCAACATAGAAGGCTATGAGAATCTTAAGGAGGTAATTTTCTATACATGGCCAACCTTTCCTAATAGATATCAGCGAAATTCAGGCTCAAGTGATCAAACTCAACCTCTTGGTAAATGGAGAGTGGGACCAAAATTTAGATTTTTCTATTTGTATAATAGCCTACAACCTCATGTAAATCTTTCATTTTCATGCAATCTTGTGCATGAGATCATTGTCATTTTTTGATCTCAAGAACCTGAGAATAGGCTGCGAAAACCATTCTATTTCTAGTTTACACCCTTTATATGCCACCCATATCATCTTACCAGTTGTCAATCATAAGCTGTTTCAGGCTCCAGAAAGAGTGGTTTCTTGAAACCACTTTTATGAGCCTGAATGCATGATGGAGTAACATGTTGCAAGGTGGTTTCCATCTCAGGCTTATGCACAATTAGTTATCTTTCGTGCAAGTTCATATGCATGAATCAATGTTGGCCGTCGAATAAATCTGCACAATCTTCCATAGATGACACGATTAATATCCTCACATCACATCACTTCTTGTCAGACCAAAAGTGGTTTCAGGCTTTGAGAAAAATGGTTTCCCGAACCTGCTTTATCGAGCTTGAGTGCACGAGAGGGCGACACGTCATAGGGTGTTTTACCACTTCAGGTTTGTGTTGATCAGTTATACTTCGTGCACCTTCATGAGCATGAAATGCTGTCAGGCGTCGATCTGGATCTCCACCATCGAACGGTCAGATCTATTCCCCCTTCGCTCTCTGTCACTTGTGCATGTAGATATGATGTGGCTGGTTCACATCAAACATTCTGCCCACATGGACCCTCCACGTCGAGCCTCTTTCCCACGTGGCTCCTCCACATCACCCATCCACGTGGAATGGGTGGGGCCCGACATAATTTTTTCCATTTTTTTTTAAATTTCATAATTATACAAAAAAATTAATCGGACAATAAGGGGAAAATTTTGAAATTGATTTTAAATTATTCCTGACCCCTTCTCTGTTATTTAATAGAAATTGATTTCCCCATAACCATTTCTGATTTATGTGTGTGAATTTGGATTTATGGCCCATACAGCTCTAGTATTGCAACATGGAGCTATGATACCAATTTTTCATGTACCCAGTGACCTCACGATGACTCTCGTGTCGTGGGGTACTGATTCTACTAGCTGAATATATCTGATATATAATTGTATTCTTCTACTAATTTCAATTATACATTTACAACATAATTATTATGTGCATAGTTATTCATAAAACATATGTGAAATCTCTACCAACTGTTTCCATACGAATGCATTTACGCAGTCATTATTTCGGTTCCATAGTTCATATGATGATATCAAGTTATATAATTAGAATTAAATACCATACATTTATTTGCATATTGAACTTATCTGAAATATGACCAACTGACTGCAAACCAAGGACGTTCCTCCCAACCATAGGCTCTATCAAGCCATATCTTTCTTTGACAGAGCCACCCCCGAGCTGGGGCTATCCATCCACAAGAAGGTACCGAGATTCTGCTACAACTACCCAATCATCTATTCTTAGTCTGACTCCAATTTCCCATTATGGTTATGATGGTATAGGCTTGATAGTAAAGAAGGTTTAGACATCAAAGAATCATGGAAAAATTATTTACCAACCAAATATGAGTGTCTCTAACATGAAGGAAAATGAATGGAATTATGGGCTAGCTCTATCTTTATATATGCATGGTTGAGACTAGCCAAGTGGCACTAGGGTTGATGGAAACTAGACATTTGGCTTCCATGTGGTTGGACACTTTTCCCCTTTTTCTAAGGAAAGTTGGACAAGTGGCATACTTGGGATTTGGACATATTTCCCTTCTCCAATCCTAGAATTAGGATGATCACTCTCCCCCTTGTGGAAGGATAGTCCCCCATATCTTATTCGTCCTTCTTGGTTTGCAGTAGTGATGTTTTATATTAAATATATAATGTAATTAATTACATTGTTCATGTCTGGTTTATAGCCATATCATGATCCATATTTACATTATTATATTTTGGGGTAAAAAACAGGGTGTTACAAAGTCCACCTTCTTGCATGGGGATTTGTAGGAAGAAACGTATATGGAACAACCTCCTGGATATGTTTGTATGGATTCTAGCCTTGTTTGTCGCCTTAAAAATCCCTACATGGCCTTAATCAAGCTCCTCGAGCCTGGTATGCCAAAATGGATAGCTTTCTCCTTGACATGGGATTTTCTAGATGCCATTTTTATCCCAATATATATACCAAAAAATTAGGAAACTACCTCATCATCCTTGTTCTTTATGTTGATTACCTTATTCTTACTGGTAGTGACCATAAACTTTTAACCCATGTGAAATCCAGTCTTAAGCAGAAATTTGAAATCATAGATTTAGGACATTGCATTATTTTCTTGGACTCTAGTCTTGCAAACCAATGAAAGAATCTTTCTTTCTCAGAATAAGTATGCTTGTGACCTTCTTTGTCTCTTTCATATGGAATATTGTAAAACAACCCCATCCCCCTCCTAGTCTAGAGTCAAAGCATTTTTCCCACTTGCACTTCACCTAAAGTAGATGCCACCTTCTATTGCCAGATCATTGGTAGTATCCTGTACTTGACTCATAACTATCCTGATATTTCCTTTATTATTGGTCTTGTTGCTCTCTATATGCAACCACCACATTGAATCCATTAGAAAGCAACAAAAATGACACTTAAATATATTAAGGGTACAATTCTATTTGGGATTCATTATAGTTCAGGGGGGACTCCTTTGTTGGATGGTTTCACTGATTCAGATTGGGTTGACGACCCTGATGATTGGAAGTCTATTGTAGGTTATGTTTTTAGTCTTGGTTTCCGGCCCGTCACTTGGGATTGTAAGAAACAATAAGCTCTTTCTCTTCCTTTAGAATAAGCAGAGTATCAAGCCATAGTTAATGCAAGTCAAGACTCCTTGTGGCTTTAGAAGATCATTTTAGAGTTTGGATTTGAGTGAGAACATCTGAATACCCTTTGGCATGACAATCAAAGTGCCCTCAATCTCACCAAATATCCAATTCAACATCAGTGCATCAAACACATAGAGATACATATGCACTTCATTATAAATCTTGTTCATGATTCTATTCTCAAAGTGCTCTTTTTCCCTAAATATGATTAAGTTGCATACATATTCAAAAAGTCTCTTATAGAAGCGAAGTTTTATAAACTTCAATCCTTGTTAGGAGTTCGAGAATTGGTCATTGTGGGGGGATAGGCTCTAATGCCTCCTTCCTTATCCTATAGTCACTTTTGTAAATCCTTCAATACTATCCCAACTTGTTCTTAAGGGGGGATGTTAGGATATCTAGACACGTAAGAGTTAGTTAATATCAACTTGTTATAATGTATCTTTAGGAAAAATTTAATGCATTAGTATGCATTTGTACATATGTAATTCAATGATAAAGATATGCTTTGGACATAGAGTGATCCAATGATTTCTCACCTTGATATTAACAACCTTTGATTCGTGGCTTAACACATGATTGGTCCATGATCTCCATTTAAAGAGAATGGAGGGTCATTTGGTTAATGATCTATTGTGAGAAACTCATTGTAACATTCTTTTTCCTTTTGCATAATAATATTGCATCAACTAGCTATTTGGATGGGGCCATGGACAGTTTCCCTCTCCGAGGGTTTTAACCACATAAACATTGATGTGCCGATCTGTGATTTGTTTTTGTGAGTGACTGCTCAAGGTGTTCAATATTTTGGAAATATCTTGTGTTAGTTGAAGAATTAAGATTTATTTATGCTCTTTGGAAGAGTTTGGGTTGATCTCGCCAATTATATCTAATCCCAATTGTTTGAAAGGATATTTTAATGTTAACAGGATGCAAAGGAATATCATGTCTCTTTTCCCTCCCATCACTCTATTTTTTACAAGTTTAACATCGTCTTGCATAACTATGTGCATCTCTGAATAGAGCTAAAAAGCTAAAACTAGGAAAATGACAACTTGCTTTTAGGATCTTATGAGTCGTAGTTTCACTTGCAAAATGGACCCCAATAGGTCCATCGTGTAACTATGCTAATACTTGACTGCTATCAACCTTTTCTAGGTATCTCAACAATACTCCATCATATTAGCCATAGTTTCGCTTGCAAAATGGCCCCAACAGGTCAACATGTAACTTTTATAATACTCAATCGACATCAACCTTTTCAAGGCACCTCAACAATACTCCATCATAATTTCTTTTACACAAGTTGATGCCATTCACTAACTAATATTGGGCGGATTTGAGTGTTGGGCTCTTCTTTTCTTGATGTTCATGTATTTAGGGTTAGTTCCATGTTGCAGATATTATTGTAAATCATTATACTAGGAACTAAGGTTTCATGGAACATAAAGGACTTCTTGGGCATATAGTACAATCTCATTTTCCCATCCTTCCTCAATATCCTCTATGGGTTCCAAGGTTTTAGTAACCAATTTGCATAGATATTTCCCTTTGATGATTGTGGTTGGCTTAAATTCAAGGTCATACTCTTGCATTGCAGTAACCCAAATTGTGGTTGTGTTGTTCTGTGTATTGAAATTCTAATCTACATGAAAGGAGAGTCATGCACTTGTATGGATCTATGAAGATGTAACCTACTACCGCTCCTTGATATGTCTTGGAACCATCAAAATACAAGGCCCATAAGTTAGTGTTTACACTACCATGTTAGAAGAAAAAGAACTATTTACTACTATATAGTGCATTTGTCCTCATCAATCCACATAAAATGAAGGAGTTTAGACTGTATTTTTGTTCCTACAAGCCACTCTTCAGCCTCATAACAACTGAAATTTGTCTCTAAAAAGTAGTTCTTGAGAACTGAATGTGCAAAGTTAATCGGTCCATTTTGTCCTTCTAGTATTGCCACCGTATGTCTCATGTGTTTTTCTATGTCCACTCAAATTTGATTCTCTTCCCTTTGTATGGTACCCACAAGTGTGACCAATCGATGGTGAAATACCCTTGTAGTTTTTGTGACCAATCCCTATTCAGAAGTAATACATATGCTTTTGGAATATCCACAACAATGATATCAATACTTTGGTAAAACCTAGTATTTGAATACAATATGATCATTACGTATTTAAGTTCACATATTACTTTGAAATTTGATTGGTTTAATTGGATAATTCAAGAAATACATTTAGTTGGTACATCATTGAGGTTCTAGTAAACAAAATAGGACATTATGTTGGATGAGGCTGCAGAGTCCACTAAACAATTGTGTATGTTGTAATTGAAAATTTGAGGAATATAGGAGTTTGATATTTGGATTGAATCTCTATGTTGGTTGCATTCATTGCGACACTCAGTTTTTCTTGGGGAGAATATGAGTTTTCCCCATTGGTTGTTATTTTCTGCTGTTGATAAGAGCGTTTCTTAGAAGCATTAAGTAAAGGATCCCTTTGTTGCAAAATGTTACATAATTTGAATAGGGAGACATTTTCCTTATTCCTTTTCAAGTCCTCAACCATGTTGTATTTCGTGTTTTGTCGGATAGTTTTTATTTCTATGGTCTTCGGTGTTTGAGAAGAGCTTGAGGAAGCTTTATCATTGTTAGAATATTGAGAATATGCATAAACATCCAACAATATGTTTTCTAACATGCAAATCAAGAATCTACAAGTCTATCCTTCTATCTATAAAAGCAACAAATAATCATGTAAGAAACAAGAGACAAGATAATAGAACAATACACCATATATACGTGGTAAAACCCAAATGGGGAAACATACACATTACACACGAAGGTATTGTCTTCTTATTCTTAAAAAATCTCTAATATTACAATACATCGCATCCTCACATAGGCATCACATCACACTTCATCTTCACATCATGTCATAATGATGTTTCATCAACATACCCTCAAAGGGTATCCTTCACCTCTATTATATAGCTAGATGTATGGAATATTTACATCCCATAACACATGTGGGATAAATAACTTTCCACCTCTCTTATATAAAGAATGGTTATAAGAGAATTTATTACATGATGCATGTGGGGTAACTCTATTTTATAATATTAGAATTATTTATGCCTTTTTTAACATTTCACCAACAATATCACACAAGTCATCATTACATATTCCAACACTCCCCCTTAATGATGACTGGGAGAAATAATACAAATGGAGGAAGATGGCATTGCATTGGAACCCCCCTTGATTTATTTAACCCTAATTGGATGATGGATTGTGCCTTGAATTCTCAATCCATCATGCTCCCCCATCATTGATGAGAAATCATTTCACATTGTGAAATCCCTTTAATGGATGCACAAATCACGTTTTTTGAGACATCCATAGATAGTATGCTTATCCAAATATGGAATTAGAACCGGGATTTGATGGATGGTATGAAATGGAATGTGATGGATCATCATTTAATGCTAAAAAATAACATAATCGTTAAATCAAGTTGAGTTCAGGTAGAATATCATATTTATTTCCATTCCTTGTTTCAATCTATGCCTTGTGCATTCCCTCACTTCCTTATGCCCGTTCTCATCAACTCAATGAAGCCTTTACTTTTATGCCCACCATGCATTATACCTCTATCAGAATCACTTTGGACCATCGATACTTACTCTTAATCCCATACTTTGTATTATATTGTTCTAATGCCTTTGTGCTTGTGTGGTGAGATTCAAGGAGATTTTATCCTTGATGGATCATCCACTTTAGCATCCTATAAATATGTTGAATCCTCCTTGTTTTCTCAAATATTGTTATACTTTAAGCCTTCTTGCTTTGAAACTATTCATGTACCCTTTGTGAGTTCACCATTCTTGCAGATATCTCTCGACAGTCCTTTCACACTTATAATTTGTCTTGGAGTCCAAAACATCCTCAATATGTACATTCATGTCATCCTTGGTGTTCTCAAACTCAGTATCAAAGTACCTTCATGATCTTGCATTATAGTCCCTAAGTTATTTAAGAAGCATGTCCTCATGCTTAAGTGGCATACCCTCATCTCAATTACCACTATGATTCCTCATCTTTAGTGTGATAATCTCTTATTGGACCAATGCTCTTCGATGATCATCGCTTCTACCTATATTTCTATTTTCCAAGGTAGTCTTCACAACATCTTCTTTATACTAAAGTTGCCAATCACTCTTGCAACATCTACCCAAGACACCATTATTGGAGTCGTCTACAATTTTTTTTTCTTTATAGAGTCTTCACTCACTCAATGAAATTCACCATTTTTTTCTTGTAGTCTTCACTCTTCTACAATATTTGTCATCTTGTTCATAATTCTCCCACCTTTCTCATATTTATTCTCTTTGCAACATTCTCCTCTTTCAACATCTCGTTCTACAAGGTCTTATCTTCATTGTCCCATAGTTGTTACCATTTATGATACCACTTATGTGAGAGATCATGGCAAACCCAAAACTCATATCGACTCAATTGATGATGAACAAACTCGCATATCAACATCGCCTCCCTGCAACACACCTTCAAAACCTTCAAGGCATCAATATTTCTCTTTGGAGTACTACCCAAAGGTCTTTAAAACAAATTTTCAACCATAGGGTTCAATGATGATTACTCTTTAAAAATTATAACTAGCATTCAAAAGTTAATTCAATAGCAAAATTACCCATACACGTAATAAATCATCTCTTCACTTTCATTTAATGCTCAAGGAATTCATAAGTGGACTTACAAACACATGCAAATTCACAAGAATATGGAGATCATCTTCCCTTGTTTCATTAATACATGGATACAATTACAAATTACATACATTGGGCACTCATTCCTTAAAATCAACCACTTAAATTTTATTTAGTAGACTATCTTCTAATATTCTAATCTAGTTGTGGGTTCCATCTACCACTACCACAACTCATTGATGCCAGGGAAAATTCCATGGTAGCTTACAAAGGCTCTACGGTCATTCTCCGGTTTCGAGCTTGTTGACCTCTATATATTTGTGCCTTCTATTAATTAACTTTGATTATATGTAACAATTTCTCATGTCTGTTTGCTTCCCTAACTCTTTTCTCTTTTTTTTTTTGCTACTTAAAACGATCCACCTTCTCCCCATGAATCTTCATATTTGTCACTATCTTGGTGGTCATTCCTATTCCATGTGTCTATTGTTTCAATGCTCGCCCTCTCTTCGTCCTTCAATAACATTTTCTAATGAAAATTTCTGCAAAAACATGTTTCTAATGAACATATTTTTGCAGAAATTCTACAAGCATATGTTACAGATAAAAAGTCCAATCTTCAAATTCTATCTTCTCTCCTTAAACAACAATTCTCCCTTGCTCTTTCACTAGTCAATTTGACTAGCGCTTACCATTTTGGCCACAACTTCTCTCCATAAACTTAAAATCATATTTGTAAGTTGTTGTAGCTCCCTAAGGTGGGTTAGGGTCCATATCAGTTGTCCATTTAGTAAATTTGTATCTCTCAGTATGATTTGGGGATGCTTGAAAACTGCTTAGCTGGCTGGCCTACTAAATTGGACTAGTTTCACTTGTTGAGCCATATCTTGAGATCTGGAGCTCCAAATATGGTTCTATAAAGTGTAGTAGGTAGGTGGGACACCATAGAGCCCATCCTCGAATATTATTTCAGAATTCATGAGCCCTAGGTACAGTTTGGGTCACCTCCAAAGTAGTCCAACTGAACATTCCTAGTGTGGAAAATCATCTCCTATTCACTTCTAAAAACTAAAGCTTCCCAGATTTATGTTCCTAATCCTTTCTGTAGTAGTGTAGGGTTCTGACCAAATTCAATATGCATCCAGAGTGCACTAAAAGCTATTAGGTTTCCACAGAACTCTCGGGGATTGACAACCATGTAGTCCTTATGACCATCCCGAGTGTGATGCATCCAGAGAATGTGCCTCTGTCGATGTAGAGTCATTTCCCATGTCTAATACACCTTGCTATCCTATCACTGGTATGCAATAAACCTCATATTACAGTTTGGTAAGTTTGGGAGTGTTTGGGGTCTGTAAGTCAAGTATAGTCAGAGCTTCATTGAAGAAGGGTTAGTGTGCCAAATTTCCTAGTTTGGTACATTACACGTGCAAAGAAAATAAAAACAGAGAATTAAAAAAAAACTATTCTCCATCTTTCTCTCATCACTTAGGTCATCTAGATTCAAGAAAATATATTCCATGACTACAAATCTAATTTTTCAATTATAAATAAACTCCATGGAGATAAAATAACACACTTTGGTAATGACATTTTGTCATGAATGGTTATAATGGACATTATTAATCTATACTGAAAATTCTAAGGTATTTTGGGTTTTTTTCTTCAATGAAACTTTGTTTTGATTAATTATATATTATGCACAAGCTCTTTTTCTAAGGTCACACTATTTCAAAATATTTGCATCTTTAGTAATCTTCATAACTTGCTAACATATGAAATGCAAAAGAAATAGAAAGTTGGTATATTAATCGTTATTATCTTCAACATAATTATACTAAGATATACTCAATTTCCATTGAGAGCAATGATAGATATTTCTGATTTTATAAAAAATATTTGTATTCAAAATCTATAAAATAGAAAGATAAATAATATTATTGAAAAATATAAATTTTAAATTATTATAATAAATTTTAAAAATGATTAAAATTAATTTATTATAATTTTTAAATATAATTTTGTTAGTATTTAAATATTAAATAAAAATTTTCATATCAAAGAAATGGAAGTAAATAATTTAATTAGGTTAAAGACTTAATTTTAAAATTTCTCTCAAGTAAAACATCAATTTTCAATCAACACTTTAATGCTATGTATTTAAATACAAATATTAATTTTTTTTATAAATAAATTGATTATAATTAATGTTACTAAAAAATACTAAATTGGTTTACCAAAATTTTTGATACACTTTAAAAACAAGTAAAATATTTATTTTGTTAATTAATACAACAGAAAAAAATCTACAATAAAAATATTATTTATAAAATATTTTTAAAAAATGTAAAATTATAATTTTTTTTTTTGAATTATGTAAATTACCAAATAAAATAACTAATTGTTTTTATGTTATATATTTATAATTTATGTTTTTAAGCTGATTATTAGTTAAAATTAATATGTTTTATCTTAAAATATATAATTGTTAAAAATTAGGCACATCTTTGCAAACAAAATAAAGTTTTTGACAATTCTGTTATATAAAATCTGGACAATTCTGACAAAATCTCTGACAATTTTGTTAGTAAGGGATCAAGAAAATCACAACATTTATGTTAAGTTCAATTTGAATTTTATCCAACACAGATAGTCACAGGGCTCACATTTTGTTGTTTCTTGGAATTTTAATCAACAACTGTGCAAGATAAATATTATTCAGATACCTCTAGAGTATTGAGTTTGATTATTGTCTGGTTGAATGCGTGCAGCGTGGGTGTAGATCAGATCCGGGAGCTCTGCTTTAGTTACAGCAACTGTGGCAATGGACAATGTGAACTTCACATGTGCTGGGACTGTTCAAGCTACAAGTGGCTGCTGGTCTTTTCTCAAGGGCGGATTCGTTCTTGGCTGGTCTCCCCCTCACTCTCATTTATACTTCGAGGTTATTTCTTATGCCTTTCGGTCAAATTAATGCCTCTAATTTTGATTCCAATTCTTCGCCTAAAATTAAAACGACCGAGCCCATTGCGTTCCTAATTGCAGAGTAACAATATGGATGTCGAAATATTGGTTGATAGCGTATCCCTACAACCATTTACAGATGATGAATGACGTTTGCAGCAAGAAGAAAGAACAGCGATGGTACTTTTCATTCTTTCTATAACAATTCGTTTATGATGGTATCTGGTTTTTGGGAATTTTAATTTTATTTCAGTTTAAAATGACCTACCTGAATCCGATTGGTCATGATCGGTGGCAATTAATTGATCTTAGTGATGGGATTTAAATGTCTGAATGCAATTGGTCAATATTAGTGCCATTGCAAGAGTTTTAATTATGCAATTGAATCAAATTTGATTGTTGGTGGATTGAATTCAAATTTTACTTTTGATGTTGGATTGGATTGAATGACAGAAAAGGTAAAAGAAAGTCATTGTTCATGTGACAGATTTGCATGGCAATCGACTGGAAAATGCAGAGGTCATAGTGAAGCAGAAATCAAGGCAGTTTCCGTTTGGGTCTGCAATAGGCAAGACTATTATGGGAAACAAGCCATATCAGGTCAAATATTCAATGCTCTGCTCTTCAATATTTTCATTGACTATAATCTTATGCTTAATCATAGAATTGTAGGGAGGAAATTGACAGCGGCACTGTGTTGAAGCAATTGAAGATGCTGGATTGTCTACACAACCTACGCACCCAAATGCAAAAGAAAATGAAACGGCTGGATCGTCTATATAACCTACACACCCAAATGCAAAAGAAAACAAAACAGGTAAATGAATCTAATGCTTCCCAATGAAATAGAAACAAATAGTTTGCACTGTTTCGACATAGTCTGCACTGTGGCATAGTTATGTTTTTTTTAATATTTACTTAATTAATTTATAAAGGTTAAAGATTTATAATACAAAGATTTGTGAGAAATAAAAAAATCACTTCTCATTACATAAATCACTTACACAATATTTGCATATATTTATTACTTATAATTTAAATAAATTTATCAAGTTTATAAAATTATTAATTCGGCAAAATTATAAAAATATTGAATTAAGAATTATAAATATTATAAATTATAAATTAAGAATTATACATATTATAAATTATAAATTATAATTTTTTTACTTAATAAGTATCAACTCATCTTAATATTACATACGGCTAATATTGAATGGTAATTTTTATATTACATACTGCTAAATGTCATAGAGAAATTCTTCGATGTTCCATGAATTTGGAAGAATAATCATATAAATATATTTTTTTAAGGAGTAAAAATATTTTATTATTTTAATATGCTGATTCAAGTTTCATGTTATGCCTGTTAGTGCTAAAGTTAGCTCTCGACTGCAAGAGGGCCAAGCTTAACACATCTTAATGCTCAGAGGCAAATATAGATTGATTGGTTGAATTAATATGTAGAGAGATCAAGAGAATATGCAGATAAAGTATAGGATAGCTGAAGACATCGAGCTCTGTGATAAACAAGGATGACAAGGGTTCAAAGAGAATTGTTGATGTATGGAGCAAACAACTCATTCAAACATCAACATAAAGAAACGTGTTCAGAAAAAACATTCCAAAGATGGAATTTGAAATACTAAATCTCAGCACGGACAATCACAATAAAAACATTATCGATCAAGATTCCATAACTAAGACCAATTAAAACATAACTGCACAGTATATTCAGATTGAAAGACAGCTTTGAACTTGGCACAACTGATAAAAAAATCATGTGTAACAGGCCTCCAAAAAATACAGAGCAAGGTCTCTGCCTTCAGTTTATAATTTTCTGACTCATTAAAATTTTCTCACATAGCCTCTCGGTTGGAACCTCCTCCCTGTACAAAACATAAAAAAAATATATATATAGATCAATAAAACTAAATAAAACTCCTTCCAACACTCGAGCACTAAAATCTAACAATAGAATTCTGTTTTGATTAAGTTTGCAAATAGAATTAGGGGAACAGATAATCGAATCCTTCAAATCTGAAATTGCTAGATGTTACTTTGTTGTTTGTTGACCTTAAAATCTGGAGATGATCATGAGTGCCACATAATCTGGAACTGCCTTTTGACTGCTTAACTGTCTGCCAGGTGCCCCTGCCATTTTTCATTTGATGTCAACTGATCCCTATCCTATTTGAAGTCAGGGATACTTTGCCTTCCAATGCTCTGACACATGTATAATACAAAGTGCGCAAACCTTTGAGCCATATCTTGTATGGATCATTTGTACAAAAAGTGACCCAGATAGCTGCTGAATTATATCTGTTACATATGTCTTGTTTGCTATACAGATGCACTCCAGCAAAGCTATGCCACCTGATAATTTTAGGCCTGGAGATATGGAGATGACCTTTTGACCCATGCTAATGATCTGCCTAGAAAAATGGATCTGATCCACTGCCTCCAGATATTTTGGCACTAAACCTTAACATCGGATCAAACACAACAACAACCATAAGCAGATAGAATAACAAAGGCCAAGCGATATCAATTGTAATGACAATTAAGACAATGGCTGTTGGCAATATGGCAGATAGATTTGTTGGCATTGATGTCAATATATGAATGGAGGATTGGTGACATTTGGTGAACTGATAATTGTGGACAGACATATCCCAGTAATGGTAATTGATGACAAACAAGATAGATGACAAAAAGTGAAAATTAAGACAGACATCCAAAACATGCTTCTTCTGCTGATGTATAGAATGATGACTTCACAGCTGAAGCTGCAGAAGATAACAGACAAAGGCATGGAAAACTCAAGACCAGCTCTGTTGTAAACTTGACAATTCTTTTCCATCTTCCTCTGTTGGAAATGGGCATAAGTCCAAGGATAAAACAAAAATGAGAGTTTGCAGAAGAACTCGGTCCATGAAGGCTGTTGTTGAGGAAGCCAAGGGAATTATGGACAGCTTAGGAAATTGAAAGCTGAGTTAAATGTGACAGAAGATCTCGCCTTCACCAGGAAAAGTGGGTGATTCTACTGTCTTAAAGGAAGAAATTGAGAGATCACATTCACCGGATCTTGAAGTCGTTCCTGGTACAGAGACTGAAAAAATGACTAGCCCTATATTCAGCAACTTCTTAGGAAGTTTTCTTCGTTGCGTTGAATGGAGTGATGTCCAGGAAGCCTGGCAGGCAGTGGATTTGATACGGAAGTAGGCACGTATTGACACTGCAGATGCATTGGAGCTCTTGTCTCCCGTATTCAAAAATGAAGATGTGCGTACATATGCAGTAAATGCCCTCGAACGAGCAGAGGATGGAGAGCTGCAGTACTACTTGCTTCAACTTATTCAGGACCTCCGATTTGAGCATTATGAGAAATCACAGCTTGCTCCTTTTTCTTGTTCAGTGTTCTGTATATTGATTTGGCTAGCCTCCTTCGTTGGTATGTCACGGTGGAGATTCCTGATGTGCAAAGTCTTATCTACGTATGAAAATTTGGAAGACTATATTGTAAAGTACAAGCTTGAGGGGAGAAAGGCTGAGAATGGGGTGTAGATGTGGCAGAGTTTAGTGCGCGTCAGACAGAACTAATTGCTCAGTTGTGCACAAAATTGTAAGCGAGACTCAGACACCGTCCGATCGAAAGATCAACGGTAGCGATTAAAATACTTCATTGGATTTATCCCACATTGGTTGTGTGGATAAGTCTGTATGTGTTGATATGTGCCGGTCGTTCCATACTCCACTGGATGCGTAGTGCAAAGGATAGGCAGAGGCACTGTGTATTTGGAACTCCACAAGAAGTTCACCAGCTTGGGCACAATACAACCTATCAAGCCCCCTACCCTTTTGGTACCCGTGGCAACTCACTTGTTGAGAAGGATAATGACATGGCAACAGTGTGGTGCAGACGTAGCAGTTCGGATGTCTAAATAGACAGTGACATGGTAGTATGTGTCGCGCCTATCTTTTTAGTACACGTGGCAACTCACTTGTTGAGAAGGATAATGACATGGCAACTGTGTGGCGTAGACGTAGCAGTTCGGATGTCTAAATACACAGTGACATGGCAGTATGTGTCGCTCAGGTGGTTAAACTCTAAGGCGATGGTTCTGTGTGTAAAGGAACCAGGGGCTAGAAGACTTAAATACACAAAGAGCCGAAGCTCCTAGGAACTAATACAAAAACAAAAACAAAAAATATATATATATATATACTAAGTTTATAAAGTATCGAAAAAGTTTTTTTTTATATAATTTGAATAGGATAAAAGTATATAAATAAAAGAAAAAGGCTAAATATAATTATTACTAAATTTAGTTTAAACTTTATTTTTGTCCATTATATGAAAATACATGTTATTTCATGAAGAGGTGTGTTTATGAACAAACACATTGTTCCATGAAGAGGTGTGAGGAAAATGTATAAGTATGAAGACATCATATGAAGAAAATACACATTTTTAGAAAAAGACTGAATTGAAGATCAAAAGCAAGAACAAAATGTGTGCAGCAATCCAAGAAGTTTATTAAAGAAATTTATCTGAAGGGTGGTGCTAGGGCAGGTTGGTGTCTGCAAAAGGGAGTTGGTGCTTCCTTGTCAGTCGTAGCTGACTAAACAGGGGGTCGCAGCCTCCTACTAGTTGGTGCTGGTGAAGAAGGGTGTGGGTGCATCCCGATCAGTCGATGCTGATCTAAAACATCTTCTTCTATTGTATAATTGTAAAAACAAAGTTTTGCAAATAATAGAAAAGTATTGGTGGTTTACCTTATTGGGTTCCAAGATAAATTATTGTGTTCAAATATGTTCTTATGTATGCTAAAAGTAAAAATTGTGCATAAAACTGTGTCATTGATTCACCCCCCCCCCTCTCAGTGACAGAACCTGATCCAACAATGACTACAAAACTTCCACAATGAATGCAGGAACAATTTCTACGCTTGTTATCGTCATCGGCTTGATCATCACTCTGTTTGACATAAAAGATACCACAAGATGAGACATAACAGTCTTTCGACTTCACAATGCGACCTGTATCTTGAACTTCCTCTGGTCCTTTTAATGATTTTCAGTTTAGCTCCAATTTCACATATGAAACACTTGTTCTATTGCTTGGCTACCTTTTTCCTTTATGGCTTCTGCGTTTTCTTTGCCAGGTAGTTGCAACCTAAATTCTCCACGCCGACTCCTCCTCATGGAACCTTGTATGCTATCGACCAGTCATGTGCGTTTTTGTCAATATAGGTGCTGTTAAAGAAGTCACTCGAAAACTTTGAAGGACAAAACACTCTGAATAACTTTGCACGTGCTAAGGAAACATGAACACCATATTCTTCTGTCTCTAATTTCATTGCAGGTTCCAGTTCTGATGGTGATTTAAAGAATGCTTCAACCAATGCCATAAATACTGAAATTTCTAAATTGCAGCTCCTCTTGTATTTTTTAAATGCTTTTGCAGGCATTCACTGTATGAGGCGAACCCAATTTCTCTATCAAACATGAATTCCTTAATGAGCCCGTCCAAAGTATTGAATATGAAATATTCAATCTTCAAAAAGGAAGACTTTGTACATAATGCAATCAGTGACTGGGAATTGCACTAGAATATATCTACGTTTAAGATGAAATCAATATAATTTATTATTTTTTGTTTAAGCCGACATTATTTGCATATTTCTTTCTTTTTAATAGGAATGTCATGCTACATAACATTACACAACATTATGCTTTACAACATCTCCCTCATACTGAGATGTAGAACACCTCGCTACTCTCGGTGCAAGGACCCCAATGGCCTATCCATCGAAATGTTTTCCCTACATATAATCATCATGACTTTATAGTAGAAGATGGTTGTTCATTTCATTATCATTAGAATATGGTGATTTTATTTGGATTTCATTACATTCCTTCTTAGTTTACAACTTCAAACATCTATACAACAAAAGGTTTCAACTTTGGTGCCATCAATGATAAGTTGAAAAGAGGAGCAATGTAGAAGAACTAGAGAGAACCACAACAATATGCTTAAGATAGGAAGGCTTGACACAACCAAGAAGTCCCCCAAGTCTTTGTTGATGCTCATCATCGAATCATTTCAAAGTGTTGAAACATGATCCGAGAGGTGAAACCACTGAACTTTGTTGCAAGATCAGTCTGTATGTACCGTTGTTTCTAGGGTGACGTGCTCATCATGTCCATATTTCATTTCCTCATTTTCACGTTCATATGATCCCTATGACAGACTTACCAAGTTGTGGTTTATGCATCGTCGTGTCATTGGTCAAGTTGAGTTTTGGGAGATTTGTCATCTTTTCTTCTGGGCATCGTCATGTCATGGAGCTGGTTCATTACATCCGTCTTGTCACATTGATCATGATCATATTTCATTTGGAAAAAAATTCCGTCGTTTGACCCTGTCTATAGTTTGTCAAAATTTCGACAAGTAAAGGCATATTGCATCTTGTCAGTTAAAATTCACAAATTTCACATTCTTTGATTAATTTTTCGGGCATGTCCTTCGTCAGTTTTCTCGCTACACCTATGCCCACAAAGTTTTAAATGCCCCCCTTGGGCACCTCTTTTCAAAAAGGCTAGTATCTTTTTTTTAAATTGGAAAATACCCTCCCAAGAGCATCTCTTCTTCTCAATTATCCTAGGCCCTTCCTTTATATTTTCCCTAAGTATTACCTATCGAAATTATCCCAAATGCATTATTATTTTCCCCATTATGAAAGTACATCTCCCTTACTTTTTCAATTTTATATATTATTTTCCCCTTTGTCCTAAAGTCCTATCCCCTTCCATTAATGTTCATCTTATATTTCTTTTCCTTTTTTCTCCCTTAAAGTATTTACCCATTTCCTTTTCCTATTTACCCATTGTCCTCCTTATTTAAAAATATCCCTTTTCCCTTTCATTAATCTTTTTCCCCTCTCTCCATTTATTCCATATTCCCTAATTCCAAACCCTAATTTGCTCGACATATAGAGCATTAGGAGGGAAAAAATATTTTGATAGGGTTAAGACAAACCAACCAAGCATAATAAATGAAATGTGGAAAAAAGAGAATCCTAAAGCAAAGGTCAGGAAAATATTCACAGACATGCACAGTGGCAAAAGGTAAGAGGGTCATTTCTTCACTCATCAACGGAAAGAGAAACAAATTCAATCAGAATGATGTTAGATAGGGAAAAATGACCGCAACCATATCTAACATGAGTGACATCCAAAGAAAACATAGACATACGCACAGTTGAAATGCCACATCACAATGAGAGACAGTGGCAACACAACTCATTGGATGCCTAGTAAGAAATAGGGTGCCATTATCACTCAAACACTAGATCGAATGCCACAGGTGGTAGGCCCATACTCCTTCCTGAGGGAAATCAATACACATAAAACATGAGACTTCCACGTAAATTGGCCAGAGGTTCAGTGTAGATTAGAAGAAGAGAAGGCCAACACACCATGAACCAATGGTTGGCGCATTTACAACTCGAAAAGACAAGCAAAAAATTGCCACCAGTATGGAATCTACACAAAGATGGTCGTTGCACAATTTGGATAGGAGTGATTGATTGAATGATTAGCACAAATGCCCAAGGAGAAATAAACACTTGGTAGAAAAAATCCAAAGAGGGAACATCATAGGCACGTCGAGGGTACGTTGGAGGCCAACATAAAGAGAAAACACATGCAGGAGCAGACCATGACAACACCACTCATGCAAACACTCATTCAAGCATATAAAATTTGCACACAAAACAACAACAACAACAACAACAACTAGAAGTTCGAATCAAGATAATAACAAATAATTCATGGAGCACATGAAGCATCTATCCTACCGTGCCTTTCTATGCGTGTGTTCACTGCAGACTAATCCCCAACATATGCAATTGTACATTGAAAGGATATTTGCAGCTGATTTGCAATGAGATTTTGGAAAACTGAAGGTTGTGGATGAAGCTTTTATTATCACAAAATACGGGTGAAATATCCCATAGTTGCACACACTATCTCAATGAGGAACTATTTCAAGGTCGAGTTGATAGCTCCAATGAAAATGGAGGAACTGGAACATAATTATTGTTGTAAACAATGATTAGGAACCTTCGCCACATTGATACATAGGCTCATTAGTATAGGATCACAAACATAAAGTAGGAATCCATCTCGTAGCCTTGACTGGAATAGTAACATTCTTTTTCATAGAGACATATGCAGTTGTAGATGCAGAGTTTCACCATGCCTTCCCCATCAAAGAGCTGTGATGATGCCATTCTAGTGAAATATAGTTTTTGGAAATAGAAGAAGATACATGGAACGAGCGAGTGGGAAATACAAAGTGAACCAATGCAGTGCGAAACCAAAAGTAGGCGTGCAAGGATTGCTGGAAGTTGTCAGGGTCCCAAGAAGCACAGGTATGTGCGGGAAAATATCAGGTCACCATGAGTGGGATCCTTTAGTTATTGTTTTAGTCACCCTTTTCACTTGAAATGTATTTAATGTCCAGGGAAATATTTTTTATAATCTTTGTTGCATTCACCACAACTTGTTTTTATTGACAAAGGAACTTTTAACCGTCATTTTTGACAAGCATATAATAGACTCGATACAACAAATAACATATGCGACCTTTGAATTATCTTGAAGAGGTTGAGTATGACTCATAAGAGCCTTGAAATATCCAGGTTATTCCCATGTAAAATGTTTTTAAACCAACATTGTTACAAAGGAGTACTTTTTCTTATAAAATAGTTTCGGCCTTCTTTGATCTTTTATTTTGCATGGCTAAATATCATTCATCTCTTAAGAAGAAGGTGGACATTAGTTACTACGGTCCATCTTCCTCTTCTTACACACACATGGAAAACTAAATTCCACTATGACCTAATTATAACCAGAAAACCCATCTAGTAAGGAAAACATTTTGAACCGGAGATGAGTTGTAAAACCTGTACCATAGATGGAATTGGGTAAATGTCCTTGTCATAGGATTTGTTTAAGTTTTGAAATATACACATAGTCTAATCCCCCCAACTTATTTCTTATCGAGACTAAATTAGCAACCCAATTGGAATGATGAACTTTGAATATGATATTTGCATCTAATAATTTCTTCAATTCCTTCTAGACCAAAGGATCGGAAGTTGGGTGTACATTGTTGAGATTTTGCTGAAAAGGTTTTACATTCACTTTTAATGAAATTACATGTTGAATAATCTTTGTGTCGTATGTCTTTAAATCATCATAGGTCCAACAAAAACATCTTTATTTCATTTGAAAAAACGAATAAATCTTTGATTTTATTCCTATGAACAACATGTTCCCAAATTTATGTTTTTGGGATCCTCTTTAGTGCTTAGGTTAAGCAATTCAAATTGCACAGAGGAACTATTTGTCTCTATATTGAATATTTTTTTAAATATGGTATGGAGATCAAACAAATTATCTAAGATAATAACCCCTCTTGGAGTAGGATTGCCATTATGTTTTTGGATGCTTTCCACATATTATCGAGGAACTTTTCATGTTCTTTGTCATCAGTTGCTACATCCTTGAGCACGTATTCATTAGTGAGCAAATTAATGATCCGCTCATCATCCTTGAATACCCTCCAGTTCGTTATATTTTTTGGGACATAGGGTTTTAAAATAAATTCAATAGAAAAAACATCACTTAAAGGCATGAAACAAGAAGCACTAGTAGCAAAAGTATCAACTACAACGTTCATAGAGAAAAGGGTAGAGTCAATATTAAAATCATCAAAGTTTGAAATTAGATTCCATACCTCAATTTGGTACCCTTCTAAGTGTGGAGATAGACATTGTGTACTATTTATCACCTATCTAATAATAATATCCGAATCACCAAAAAAACTTCAAATATTTTACTTTTAAACTGATATCCTTTTTAAGGCCTTGGACCATGGCCTCATACTCAGTTGTGTTGTTCTGTGCATTGACATTCTAATCTACATGAAAGTAGAGTCTTTCATTTGTACGGATCTATGAATATGTAACCTACTCCCACTCCTTGATATGTGTTGGAACCATCAAAATACAAGGCCCAGAAGTTAGTGTTTACACTACTGTTAGAAGAAAAAGAACTATTTACTACTATATAGTGCATTTGTCCTCATCAATCCACATAAAATGAAGGAGTTTAGACTATATTTTTGTTCCTACAGGCGACTCTTTAGCCTCATAAAAACTACAATCTGTCTCTAAAAAGTAGTTCTTGAGAACTGAATGTTCAAATTTAATCGGTCCATTTTGTCCTTCTAGTATTGTCACCGTATGTCTCATGTGTTTTTCTATGTCCACTCAAATTTGATTCTCTTACCTTTGTATGGTACCCACAAGTGTGACCGATCGATGTGTAGTGTCCCTTTTTAATATATTTGAGAAAATTGGAAAAATTGCACTTTTTGGCCAATTCAACCCTTAGACTAGTAATGACTCAAATGATTCCAAATGGATCCAAATGCTTACGAATTGGGTCTGAATGTGTTTGGAAGATATTAAGACATAAAAATGAGGCTGATGGATTCTTGGACACTCTCAAAAGACTTCTACAACATTCATTTACAATCAGGAAAAAATAGGGAAATTTACTAGTCAATTCGAGGTTCAAAACCCCCAAGGGTAGGGGACAAAAATGGCTTTCCAAATGCAGTACGAACCTCCAAAATTTCAAAAAAGAGACATGGAATTGTTAAAGGAATTCAATGGGCTCCCAAATGCATCATTAATCAGTTCCTAAAGGTTGGTGCAACTCCCATAAATCATAGGTTTGTGGACATGTCTTCACCTAGGGGGAAATGATAGGAAACTTCACCATTCGCTATGAAATTGAGATTTATGTTCCAAAGGATTATGTAATGTATATGAAACTTATTCGGGACATTAATGAATCTCCATACATCATAAAAATCACAGAATGAACTGATACAAGTCGAAATAAAGCAACTTCAAGGTTTCATAACAAGATATGAGGAATATGGCACCATTTATACATTGTTTGGTATTTTGACATAGTCTCACTTGGGATTTCGACCTGAGGACCTTCTGAGCAGAAAATACAGAGTAAATACATCATATTACAAATAAATGGGGCCACAATATCTCCCCCAAAGAGATCAAGATCTCACCAAGTGCACCCTTCCTCCAAGAGCCAAAATATGAAGAGAAAAGTGGGAAATGTGTGGAAACAAGTTGAAGAAGAGAATGTCACGAGCTGCCCTGTAGCTTCAAGATGCAATAAATGATTCCATTGTAGCTCCAAATGAAAGGTTTGAATGACCTCTCCAATTTCCAATTAGGATGGGAATCTTGCAACCTCGAAATTGGTACTAAGGCAAGTAGAGTAAACACTCCACAAGCATGGACAAGCTATGCTCTCCAATATGAAAAATGAGAAATGATCAAAAGCTACTCTCCTTCTTTGTTCTTTACTTTTATAAACTTCCAAATACCTCCTTATCTCGAATTCCATCCATGAGCTTCATGCCAACTCGAATTGGGAAGAGATTTCAATGTGTGCCACTTGTCCCTCCATTCCTAGCCTCCTCCTTCACTCAATTCGAATGGATGACTCTTTGGTTTCCATAAATCCCTTGTGCGCCCTCTTGGAGGCTATTTTTAGCCCTCACATGTCATATATGTTAGATGTCATCAATCAGGTCTGATTTTTCTCATAAGTGTCATAACATCTTCATCATTGTTGTCATAGAAGCTAGTGAATCTAGCCCAAGTGTCCCAATAGCTCCAAAATGATTCTTCCTCTTCCATGGGAGTTACTCTTCCTCTCAATTTCGACCTCATTGAGTCATGCCAAGTATTATACCCTTACAACTCCCCCAAGAACATTGGAATCCACCTTGGATTCGAATGGGTGAGAGTGGAATGCCATGTGGCATGGGGAATCTAGCTTGAGTGGGCCCCACACATCCAATGTGCTCTCATGACCAAGTGCCACCTTATTTTACTATATTAAATATTTATTTATTCCCCATTTAATATATTTGGTCAAGTTAATGTCCATTTGGGGTTTTATAGTCTCCTTATTCCAAATCTAATGTTTCCACCCCAACCTAGGAAACTAGTAGATTGGTGGAATTTTCTCTTTTGAGATTTATTTGAATGGGGACATTACACGATGGTGAAATACCCTTGTAATTTTTGTGACCAATCCCTATTCAGAAGTAATCCATATGTTTTTGGAATATACACAACAATGATATCAATAGTTTGGTAAAACCTAGGATTTGAATACAATATGATCATTACATCTTTAAGTTCACATATTACTTTGACACCTTATTGGTTTAATTGGATAATTCAAGAAGTAAATTTAGTTGGTACGTCATTGAGCTTCTAGTAAACAAAATAGGACATTATGTTGGATGAGGTTCCAGATTCCAGTAAACAATTGTGTATGTTGTAATTTCAAATTTCAAATTTCAAGAGGAATAGAGGAGTTTGAGACTTGGATTGAATCTCTATGTTGGTTGCATTCATTGCGACACTCTGTTTTTCTTGGGGAGAATTTGATTTTTCCTCATTGGTTGTTATTTTGTGTTGTTAATAAGAGAGTTTCTTAGAAGCATTAAGTAACAGATCCCTTTGTTGCAAAATGTTACATAATTTGAATAGGGAGACATTTTCCTTAGTCCTTTTCATGTCCTCAACCACGTTGTATTCCATGTTTTGTGGGATATTTTTTTATTTCTATGGTCTTATGTGGTTGAGAAGACCTTGAGGAAGCTTTATCAATGTTAGAATATTGATAATATGCATAAGAATCCAATAATATGTTTGCTAACATGCAAATCAAGAACCTACAAGTCTATCTTTCTATCTATAAAAGCAACAAATAATCATGTAAGAAACAAGAGACAAGAGAATAGAACGATACACCATATATACGTGATAAAACCCCAAATGGGGAAACATACACATTACACATGAAGGTATTGTCTTCTTCTTCTTAAAACATCTCTAATCTTACAATACATCGCATCCTCACATATGCATCACATCACACTTCATCTTCACATCATGTCATAATGATGTTTCATCAACATACCCTCAAAGGGTCTCCTTCACCTCTATTATATAGCTAGATGTATGGAATATTTACATCCCATAACGCATGTGGGATAAGTAACTTTCCACCTCTCTTATATAAAGAATGGTTATAAGAGAATTTAATACATGATGCATGTGGGGTAACTCTATTTTATAATATTAGAATTATTTATGCCTTTTTTAACATTTCACCAACAATATCACACAAGTCATCATTACATATTCCAACACTCCCCCTTAATGATGACTGGGAGAAATAATACAAATGGAGGAAGATGGCATTGCATTGGAACCCCCATTGATTTATTTAACCATAATTGGATGATGGATTGTGCCTTGAATGCTCAATCCATCATGCTCCCCCGTCATTGATGAGAAATCATTTCACATTGTGAAATCCCTTTAATGGATGCACAAATCATGATTTTTGAGACATCCATAGATAGTATGCTTATCCAAATATGGAATTAGCACCGGGATTGTTAGGATATTCCTATACTCCATCCTAGTCCTTCTAACATTCTTGTCATTTACATTTTCAGTCCTGCATGCAAAATTAGGGTTTGCATGCAATTAGGGTTTGCATGCATCCTAGTCATCAGCACCAGCACCTATCCCTCAGCAAACTAGCCCCAGGAGCTTCTCTCGGATCAGTCTTAGCTCTCCTAGAGCTTAGTGCGCCCTCTTTTCAGTTATTGCATGAGAAGGGCGCCTTTCTTCATCTGCCAGTCCAGTTTAGTTCAGTTATCTTCAGTTCTTCCTTGATTTAAGGATTAACTGACTCCTAACTAACCTTATCACTCTTTTGGACCTCTAGTGTGACTAGATAGACTGTTTTGACTCCAGTTAGCTCCATGAGCACCCTCCACTGAGTCTCCTTCACTATATCAGTGCTTCCATGTGCCAGTTACACCAACCACACTCAGTTAGACTCAGTTTGACTCCCGGTTGATCACTACTTGTGCATTGATGACTTCACTGATGATGAGATAGACTCCTAGTTTGGCACTGATGACTCTCCACTGATTATGGATATGTGCATGAAGGATAATTCGAATTACACCTAGTGAATTCGAATCCTCATACTCAGCATTGTATATTTACCCGGTTACTATTCTGATTAATGTAGTGTGTGCAATTATTCTGCCTCTATTGGATCTATGTTCTATTGCTTCTCTCTTCTTCCTTAATTCCTTAATACTTTCACTGTGAGGTTACATTATCTCTTTGGATCTTATGTTGGCAATCTAACATGGTATCAGAGCCATTTGAGAGTATATTCTACCTCCATTCTTGAGAGTTTTTTTGCAGGTATTTCGAAGTTCTAGCAGTTGCAGCAGCAGATTCAGCAGCTCTCTATTTGCACTTATTCAAGCAGTCAAGATGAGCAATTCGAATGCTCCTTCTTCTCCTATACTTCTCACTCCTTTCAATTACTTAGAATGGAGGGATGAGATGAATATTTTCTTGATGACAAAAGGGTTTGAAAGATTGGTTTATGAAAGAGATGCCACACCACATATAGCTAGAGATAAAGTCAAGCATCTAACCAAATTGGATGAAGCTTTTGGATACATATGCCTTTACATGTCCAGAGATCTATTGTTCCATGCTGAAGGTTTGAAGTCTCCAAAAGAGTTATGGACCAAATTGGAAAGCCTTTTTGGCAAACAAGATGGGATGAGAGGCTACACTCTTGAAAATGAATTGGCCTCTCTACAACCTAGCAATTTTGAGAGCATTCAAACATTCATCTCAAAATTTCAGAATTTGGTTACTCAATGCAAGCATTGTGGCATCACCAAAAGTGATAAGCAATTAGTACTCTCCATTTTGAGCAAACTTGGATCTCAATTTTCTGTTTTTGTCTCTACTTTCCATTCTGGGCGAATGTCAATCCTGGATGGAAGTTTCCTACCTTGGAAAAATTTACTACCGCTCTCATTCAAGAAGAAGACAAATTGATTCAAATGGGTTCCATCACAATCTCCAGAGATCCAGCTCTTTTAGCTGGTGAATCAAGTGGAGCGAATGCAAGGGGGTGGCAAAAGGGCAAAGGAAAGAAACCTTCAAGATCCAAGAATGACAAACAAAAGAGACCTAATTATACCTACTGCAAGAGAGGAAACCATCCTGAGCATTCCTGCATGCATAAGAAGATTGATCTTCTAACCAAGCTTCTTGAACAAAACCAAATTGTTGTTCCAAAAGAAGCAAAGATGTCTGATTCTGGAAGTGGATCTGATGATTGTCATGCATTGATGGCTGGTTTTTCAAACACAAAAGCTCTCCTCATAGATTCTGGAGCTTCCAACCACATGATGGCACAAAAAGAATCCTTCTCTTCTCTAGATCTCCATGATGGGCCTACCATTCACATTAGAGACAACACTCAGGTTTCTGCAAAAGAAGTGGGTACAGTGCATATGGAACATGGTAAGTTCAAAAATGTCTTGTTTGTTCCTTCTCTAACTGCAAATTTATTATCAGTTTATCAGATGACCCATACAGGATCTCCAAAGCAAGTTACTTTTGGTCCAAACACTGTCGAGATCACAGAAATATCCACTGGAAAGGTTATAGCGAATGGGATTGCTAATCATGCCTCAAAGGCATATGAATTTTCTCACTTTATGCCTTTCTCTCCAAGTGTTTCTTCAGATTCCGATCAAGATCAGAGTGACTTCTCTTCCGATGAAGAAGAAGAGAAAGATTCTGATGTAGAAGTCATAGTTCAAAGAGATTGCAATCCAAAATCAACACCTATTCTCAGTCCAAATACAAGGTCAACATGGGCTCACACAGCTCTTGCTACTACTGAGAATCCTGTTAAGGATCATCACACTACCAGACTTCCACACCATGCCAACCTTGCATTATGCCATCCACCTCTCCATGAGAGATGCAACATGATGATGGGGTTTACTCTTCCATTCTTTGGGAAAACTCATCATGATACATTCGCTCCAGTGACAGAAAAGGTTCCTGAAAGACTTGCTACATTCAGCACATTCTCTAGCACTTGCATTCGCACTTTACAGAGGATCAGCTTACCAAGTCTCTTTGCAAAGTTTTCACTGATGAAAGCTTGCTTCTTTTCTGCTTAGAGTGATGGCTCCTTGAGTTATTCAAAAATATAAAACAAAAAAAAAAAATGAAAAAGAAAAATTGAGGCACTATTTTTTTTATCATTTCATTGATTGTATGGGTGACCTTTGGTCCTAGTTACCAGGGCCCAGGATGGATTAAGGCGGGGTGTTAAGATATTCCTATACTCCATCCTAGTCCTTCTAACATTCTTGTCATTTACATTTTCAGTCCTGCATGCAAAATTAGGGTTTGCATGCAATTAGGGTTTGCATGCATCCTAGTCATCAGCACCAGCACCTAGCCCTCAGCAAACTAGCCCCAGGAGCTTCTCTCAGATCAGTCTTAGCTCTCCTAGAGCTTAGTGCGCCCTCTTTTCAGTTATTGCATGAGAAGGGCACCTTTCTTCATCTGCCAGTCCAGTTTAGTTCAGTTATCTTCAGTTCTTCCTTGATTTAAGGATTAACTGACTCCTAACTGACCTTATCACTCTTTTGGACCTCCAGTGTGACTAGATAGACTGTTTTGACTCCAGTTAGCTCCATGAGCGCCCTCCACTGAGTCTCCTTCACTATATCAGTGCTTCCATGTGCCAGTTACACCAACCACACTCAGTTAGACTCAGTTTGACTCCCGGTTGATCACTACTTGTGCATTGATGACTTCACTGATGATGAGATAGACTCCTAGTTTGGCACTGATGACTCTCCACTGATTATGGATATGTGCATGAAGGATAATTCGAATTACACCTAGTGAATTCGAATCCTCATACTCGGCATTGTATATTTACCCGGTTACTATTCTTATTAATGTAGTGTGTGCAATTATTCTGCCTCTATTGGATCTATGTTCTATTGCTTCTCTCTTCTTCCTTAATTCCTTAATTCTTTCACTGTGAGGTTACATTATCTCTTTGGATCTTATGTTGGAAATCTAACAGGGATTTGATGGATGGTATGCAATGGAATGTGATGGATCATCATTTAATGCTAAAAAATAACATAATTGTTGAATCAAGTTGAGTTCAAGTAGAATATCATATTTATTTCCATTCCTTGTTTCAATCTATGCCTTGTGCATTCCCTCGCCTCCTTCATATATCGAGGTTGCTTGTTTTGTGACTTCAGGTTGGTCTATATGAGTAAGTTTGATCACTTTATGCCATGTTTCGTTATGCATGCATGTGTCTATGAGTCATACATGTGTCCTCTAGGTGTTATCTATAATGGATTTGTGTTGTTTGGCATTGAGAGGTGGAGACATGCCATTGCAAAATGCTCCATCTCCCTCAAATCTCTTCATCTTTGCAACTACCTTCTAGTAATTCCTTACCAATGTGTCTATTGTTGCAAGGATATCCCTCTCTCTATCCTCTAATAACATTCTCTAATTGAACAATTTGTACCGAAGGTGTTATATGGGCCATCCTCTTCAGTTGAGATTTTAATCTTTCACTACCATTTCATCCACACATTTTGATGTAGTGGTTCATAAAGTTCCTTTCCCTTCTTCTATGATCCCTCTAAAAGTCCAAAACAAGAACCCTTTTATGCCATCTTTCATCGACCTGTGATCTACATTATGCCCCTTCTCATCAACTCAATGAAGCCTTTACTTTTATGCCCACCATGCATTATACCTCTATCAGAATCACTTTGAACCATCGATACTTGCTCTTAAGCCCATACTTTGTCTTATATTGTTCCAATGCCTTTGTGCTTATCTGGTGAGATTCAAGGAGATTTTATCCTTGATGGATCATCCACTTTAGCATCCTATAAATATGTTGAATCCTCCTTGTTTTCTCAAATATTGTTATACTTTAAGCCTTCTTGCTTTGAAACTATTCATGTACCCTTTGTGAGTTCACCATTCTTGGAGATATCTCTCGACAGTCCTTTCACACTTATAATTTGTCTTGGAGTCCAAAACATCCTCAATATGTACATTCATGTCATCCTTGGTATTCTCAAACTCAGTATCAAAGTACATTCATGATCTTGCATTATAGTCCCTAAGTTATTTAAGAAGCATGTCCTCATGCTTAAGTGGCATACCCTCATCTCAATTACCACTATGATTCCTCATCTTTAGTGTGCTAATCTCTTCTTGGACCAATGCTCTTCGATGATCATCGCTTCTACCTATCTTTCTATTTTCCATGGTAGTCTTCACAGCATCTTCTTTATAATAAAGTTGTCAATCACTCTTGCAACATCTACCCAAGACACCATTATTGGAGTCGTCTACACTTTTTTCTTTCTTTATAGAGTCTTCACTCACTCAATGTAATTCACCATTGTTTTCTTGTAGTCTTCACTCTTCTACAATATTTGTCATCTTGTTCATAATTCTCCCACCTTTCTCATATTTATTCTCTTTGCAACATTCTCCTCTTTCAACATCTCGTTCTACAAGGTCTTATCTTCATTGTCCCATAGTTGTTACCATTTATGATACCACTTATGTGAGAGATCATGGCAAACCCAAAACTCATATCGACTCAATTGATGATGAACAAACTCGCATATCAACATCGCCTCCCTGCAACACACCTTCAAAACCTTCAAGGCAGCAATATTTCTCTTTGGAGTACTACCCAAAGGTCTTTTAAACAAATTTTCAACCATAGGGTTCAATGATGATTACTCTTTAAAAAATATAACTAGCATTCAAAAGTTAATTCAATAGCAAAATTACCCATACACGTAATAAATCATCTCTTCACTTTCATTTAATGCTCAAGGAATTCATAAGTGGACTTACAAACACATGCAAATTCACAAGAATATGGAGATCATCTTCCCCTGTTTCATTAATACATGGATACAATTACAAATTACATACATTGGGCACTCATTCCTTAAAATCAACCACTTAAATTTTATTTAGTAGACTATCTTCTAATATTCTAATCTAGTTGTGGGTTCCATCTACCACTACCACAACTCATTGATGCCAGGGAAAATTCCATGGTAGCTTACAAAGGCTCTACGGTCATTCTCCAGTTTCGAGCTTGTTGACCTCTATATATTTGTGCCTTCTATTAATTAACTTTGCTTATATGTAACAATTTCTCATGTCTATTTGCTTCCCTAACTCTTTTCTCTTTTTTTTTGCTACTTAAAACGATCCACCTTCTCCCCATGAATCTTCATATTTGTCACTATCTTGGTGGTCATTCCTATTCCATGTGTCTATTGTTTCAATGCTTGCCCTCTCTTCGTCCTTCAATAACATTTTCCAATGAAACTTTATGCAAAAATATGTTTCTAATGAACATATTTTTGCAGAAATTCTACAAGCATGTGTTACAGATAAAAAGTCCAATCTTCAGATTCTATCTTCTCTCCTTAAACAACAATTCTCCCTTGCTCTTTTGCTAGTCAATTTGACTAGCTCTTACCATTTTGGCCACAACTTCTCTCCAAAAACTTAAAATCATATTTGTAAGTTGTTGTAGGTCCTTGAGGTGGGTTAGGGTCCATATCAGTCGTCCATTTAGTAAATTTGTATCTCTCAGTATGATTTGGGGATGCTTGAAAACTGCTTCGCTGGCTGGCCTACTAAATTGGACTAGTTTCATTGGTTGAGCCATATCTTGAGACCGGGAGCTCCAAATATGGTTCTATAAAGTGTTGTAGGTAGGTGGGACACCATAGAGCCCATCCTCGAAATTTATTTCAGAATTCGTGAGCCCTAGGTACAGTTTGGGTCACCTCCAAAGTAGTCCAACTGAACATTCCTAGTGTGGAAAATCATCTCCTAATCACTTCTAAGAACTAAAGCTTCCCAGATTTATGTTCCTAATCCTTTCTATAGTAGTGTAGGGTTTTGACCAAATTCAATATGCATCCAGAGTGCACTAGAAGCTATTAGGTTTCCACATAACTCTCGGGGATGTACAACCATGTGGTCCTTATGACCATCCCGAGCGTGATGCATCCAGAGAATGTGCCTCTATCGATGTAGAGTCATTGCCCATGTCTAATACACCTTGCTATCCTATCACATGTATGCAATAAACCTCAGATTACAGTTTGGTAAGTTTGGGAGTGTTTAGGGTCAGTAAGTCAAGTATAGTCAGAGCTTCATTGAAGAAGGGTTAGTGTGCCAAATTTCCTAGTTTGGTACATTACACGTGCAAAGAAAATAAAAACAGAGAGTTAAAAAAAAACTATTCTCCATCTTTCTCTCATTACTTATGTCATCTAGATTCAAGAAAATATATTCCATGACTACAAATCTAATTTTTCAATTATAAATAAACTCCATGGAGATAAAATAACACACTTTGGTAATGACATTTTGTCATGAATGGTTATAATGGACATTACTAATCTATACTGCAAATTCTATGGTATTTTGGGTTTTTTTCTTCAATGAAAGTTTGTGTTGATTAATTATATATTATGCACAAGCTCTTTTTCTAAGGTCACACTTTTTCAAAATATTTGCAATTTTAGTAATCTTCATAACTTGCTAACATATGAAATGCAAAAGAAATAGAAAGTTGGTATATTAATCATTATTATCTTCAACATAATTATACTAAGATATACTCAATTTCCATTGAGAGCAATGATAGATATTTCTGATTTTATAAAAAATATTTGTATTCAAAATCTATAAAATAGAAAGATAAATAATATTATTGAAAAATATAAATTTTAAATTATTATAATAAATTTTAAAAATGATAAAAATAAATTTATTATAATTTTTAAATATAATTTTGTTAGTATTTAAATATTAAATAAAAATTTCATATAAAAGAAATGGAAGTAAATAATTTAATTAGGTTAAAGACTTAATTTTAAAATTTCTCTCAAGTAAAACATAAATTTACAATCAACACTTTAATGCTATGTATTTAAATACAAATATTAATTTTTTTTATAAATAAATTGATTATAATTAATATTACTAAAAAATACTTAATTGGTTTACCAAAATTTTTTAGACACAGTAAAAACAAGTAAAATATGTATTTTGTTAATTAATACAATATAAAAAAACTACAATAAAAATATTATTTATAAAATAATTTTTTTAAATATTTTTAAAAAATGTAAAATTATAATTTTTGTTTTGAAATTATGTAAATTATCAAATAAAATAACTAACATAATTGTTTTTATGTGATATATTTATAATTTATGTTTTTAAGCTGATTATTAGTTAAAATTAATATGTTTTATCTTAAAATATATAATTGTTAAAAATTAGGCACATATTTGCAAACAAAAAAAAGTCTTCTGACAATTCTGTTATATAAAATCTGGACAATTCTGACAAAATCTCTGACAATTTTGTTAGTAAGGGACCAAGAAAATCACAACATTTATGTTAAGTTCAATTTGAATTTTATCCAACACGAATAGTCACAGGGCTCACATTTTGTTGTTTCTTGGAATTTTATCCAACAGCTGTGCAAGATAGATATTATCGAGATACCTCTAGAGTATTGAGTTTGATTATTGTCTGGTTGAATGCGTGCAGCGTGGGTGCATATCAGATCCGGGAGCTCTGCTTTAGTTACAGCAACTGTGGTGATGGACAATGTGAACTTCACATGTGCTGGGACTGTTCAAGCTACAAGTGGCTGCTGGTCTTTTCTCAAGGGCGGATTCGTTCTTGATTGGTCTCCCGCTCACTCTCATTTATACTTCGAGGTTATTTCTTATGCCTTTTGGTCAAATTAATGCCTCTAATTTTGATTCCAATTCTTCGCTTAAAATTAAAACGACCGAGCCCATTGCGTTGCTAATTACAGAGTAACAATACGGATGTCGAAATATTGGTTGATAGCGTATCCCTACAACCATTTACAAATGATGAATGGCGTTTGCAGCAAGAAGAAAGAACAGCGATGGTACTTTTCATTCTTTATATAACAATTCGTTTATGCTGGTATCTGGTTTTTGGGAATTTTAATTTTATTTCAGTTTAAAATGACCTACCTGAATCCGATTGGTCATGATCGGTGGCAATTAATTGATCTTAGTGATGGGATTGAAGTGTCTGAATGCAATTGGTCATTATCAGTGCCACTGCAAGAGTTTTAATTATGCAATTGAATCAAATTTGATTGGTGGTGGATTGAATTCAAATTTTAGTTTTGATGTTGGATTGGATTGAATGACAGAAAAGGTAAAAGAAAGTCATTGTTCATTTGACGGATTTGCATGGCAATCGACTGGAAAATGTAGAGGTGATAGTGAAGCAGAAATCAAGGCAGTTTCCGTTTGGGTTTGCAATAGGCAAGACTATTCTGGGAAACAAGCCATATTAGGTCAAATATTCAATGCTCTGCTCTTCAATATTTTCATTGACTATAATCTTATGCTTAATCACAGAATTGTAGGGAGGAAATTGATAGTGGCACTGTGTTTAAGCAATTGAAGACGCTGGATTGTCTACACAACCTACGCACCCAAATGCAAAAGAAAATGAAACAGCTGGATCGTCTATACAACCTACGCACCCAAATGCAAAAGAAAACTAAACAGGTAAATGAATCTAATGCTTCCCAATGAAATAGAAACAAATAATTTGCACTGTTTCGGCATAGTTTGCATTGATTTACTGTGGCATAGTTTGCACCGTGGCATAGTTATGTTTTTTTTAATATTTACTTAATTAATTTATAAAGGTTAAAGATTTATAATACAAAGATTTGTGAGAAATAAAAAATCACTTCTCATTAAATAAATCACTTGCACAATATTTGCATATACTTATTACTTATAATTTAAATAAATTTATCAAGTTTATAAAATTATTAATTCGGCAAAATTATAAAAATATTGAATTAAGAATTATAAATATTATAAATTATAAATTAAGAATTATACATATTATAAATTATAAATTATAATTTTTTTACTTAATAAGTATCAACTCATCTTAATATTACATACGGCTAATATTGAATGGTAATTTTTATATTACATACTGCTAAATGTTATAGAGAAATTCTTCAATGTTCCATGAATTTGGAAGAATAATCGTATAAATAGATTTTTTTAAGGAGTAAAAATATTTTATTATTTTAATATGCTGATTCAAGTTTCATGTTATGCCTGTTAGTGCTAAAGTTAGCTCTCGACTGCAAGAGGGCCAAGCTTAACACATCTTGATGCTCAGAGGCAAATATGGATTGATTGGTTGAATTAATTATGTAGAGGGATCAAGAGAATATGCAGACAAAGTATAGGATAGCTGAAGACATCGAGCTCTGTGATAAGCAAGGATGACCAGGGTTCAAAGAGAATTGTTGATATATGGAGCAAACAACTCATTCAAACATCAACATAAAGAAGCATGTTCAGAAAAAAACATTCCAAAGATGGAATTTGAAATACTAAATCTCAGCACGGGCAATCACAATAAAAACATTATCAATCAGGAATCCATAACTAAGACCAGTTAAAACATAACTGCACAGTATATTCAGATTGAAAGACAGCTTTGAACTTGGCACAACTGATAAAAAAATCATGTGTAACAGGCCTCCAATCTGAAATTGCTAGATGTTACTTTGTCGTTTGTTGCTTGTTGACCTTAAAATCTGGAGATGATCATGAGTGCCACAAAATCTGGAACTGCCTTTTGACTGCTTAACTGTCTGCCAGGTGCCCCTGCCATTTTTCATTTGATGTCAACTGATCCCTATCCTATTTGAAGTCAGGGATACTTTGCCTTCCAATGCTCTGACACATGTATAATACAAAGTGCGCAAACCTTTGAGCCATCTCTTGTATGGATCATTTGTACAAAAAGTGACCCAGATAGCTGCTGGATTATATCTGTTACATATGTCTTGTTTGCTATACAGATGCACTCCAGCAAAGCTATGCCACCTGATAATTTTAGGCCTGGAGATATGGAGATGACCTTTTGACCAATGCTAATGATCTGCCTAGAAAAATGGATCTGATCCTCTGCCTCCGGATATTTTGGCACTAAACCTTAACATCGGATCAAACATAACAACAACCATAAGCAGATAGAATAACAAAGGCCAAGCGATATCAATTGTAATGACAGTCATTAAGACAATGACTGTTGGCAATATGGCAGATAGATTTGTTGGCATTGATGTCAATATATGAATGGAGGATTGGTGACATTTGGTGAACTGATGATTGTGGAAAGACATATCCCAGTAATGGTCATTGATGGCAAACAAGATAGATGAAAAAAAGTGAAAATGAAGACAAACATCCAAAACATGCTTCTTCTGCTGATGTATAGAATGATGGCTTCACAGCTGAAGCTGCAGAAGATAACAGACAAAGGCATGGAAAACTCAAGACCAGCTCTGTTGTAAACTTGACAATTCTTTTCCATCTTCCTCTGTTGGAAATGGGCATAAGTCCAAGGATAAAACAAAAATGAGAGTTTGCAGAAGAACTCGGTCCATGAAGGCTGTTGTTGAGGAAGCCAAGGGAATTATGGACAGCTTAGGAAATTGAAAGCTGAGTTAAATGTGACAGAAGATCTCACCTTCACCAGGAAAAGTGGGTGATTCTACTGTCTTAAAGGAAGAAATTGAGAGATCACATTCACCGGATCTTGAAGTCGTTCTTGGTACAGAGACTGAAAAAATGACTAGCCCTATATTCAGCAACTTCTTAGGAAGTTTTCTTCGTTGTGTTGAATGGAGTGATGTCCAGGAAGCCTGGCAGGCAGTGGATTTGATACGGAAGTAGGCACGTATTGACACTGCAGATGCATTGGAGCTCTTGTCTCCCATATTCAAAAATAAAGATGCGCGTACATATGATGTAAATGCCCTCGAACGAGCAGAGGATGGAGAGCTGCAGTACTACTTGGTTCAACTTATGCAGGACCTCCGATTTGAGCATTATGAGAAATCACAGCTTGCTCCTTTTTCTTGTTCAGTGTTCTGTATATTGATTTGGCTAGCCTCCTTCGTTGGTATGTCACGGTGGAGATTCCTGATGCGCAAAGGTTCTTATCTATGTATGAAATTTTGGAAGACTATATTGTAAAGTACAAGCCTGAGGGGAGAAAGGCTGAGAATGGAGGTTAGATGTGGCAGAGTTTAGTGCGCGTCAGACAGAACTAATTGCTCAGTTGTGCACAAAATTGTAAGCGAGACTCAGACACCATCCAATCAAAAGATCAACGGTAGCGATTAAAATACTTCATTGGATTTATCCCACATTGGTTGTGTGGATAAGTCTCTATGTGTTGATATATGCCGGTCTTCGCTAGTACTTTAGATGCGTAGTGCAAAGGATAGGCGGAGGTGCGGTCTATTTGGAACTCCACAAGAAGTTCACCAGCTCGGCATTCAGGTCAACCAATCAGCCTCCCTTTCCTTTCGATACACGTGGCAACTCACTTGTTGACAAGGTACCTTTTGGTACACGTGGCACCTTTTCTTTTGGTACACGTGGCACCTCACTTGTTGACAAGGTACCTTTTGGTACACGTGGCAACTCACTTGTTGACAAGGATAATGACATGGCAACAGTGTGGCGCAGACGTAGTAGTTCGGATGTCTAAATAGACTGTGACATGGCAGTATGTGTCGCTCATGTAGTTAAAATCCAAGGCAATGGTTCTGTGTGTAAAGGAACCAGGGGCTAGAAGACTTAAATACACAAAGAGCCGAAGCTCCTAAGAGCTATTACAAATACCAATATATATATATATATACACTAAGTTTATAAAGTATCGAAAAAGTTTTTTTTTTTATATAAGTTGAAATAGGATAAAAGTTTAATAAAGAAAAGAAAAGGGCTAAATATAGTTATTACTAAATTTAGTTTAAACTTTATTTTTGTCCATTATATGAAAATACATGTTATTTCATGAAGATGTGTGTTTATGAACAAACACATTGTTCCATGAAGAGGTGTGAGGAAAATGTATAAGTATGAAGACATCATATGAAGAAAATATGTGTCGCTCAGGTAGTTAAAATTTAAGGCAATGGTTCTGTGTGTAAAGGAACCAGGGGCTAGAAGACTTAAATACACAAAGAGCCGAAGCTCCTAAGAGCTATTACAAATACCAATATATATATATATACACTAAGTTTATAAAGTATCGAAAAAGTTTTTTTTTATATAAGTTGAAATAGGATAAAAGTTTAATAAATAAAAGAAAAGGGCTAAATATAGTTATTACTAAATTTAGTTTAAACTTTATTTTTGTCCATTATATGAAAATACATGTTATTTCATGAAGATGTGTGTTTATGAACAAACAAATTGTTCCATGAAGAGGTGTGAGGAAAATGTATAAGTATGAAGACATCATTTGAAGAAAATACACATTTTTAGAAAAAGACTGAATTGAAGATCAAAAGCAAGAACAAAATGTGTGCAGCAGTCCAAGAAGTTTATTAAAGAAATTTATCTGAAGGGTGGAAGGGTGGTGCTAGGGCAGGTTGGTGTCTGCAAAAGGGAGTCGGTGCTTCCTTGTCAGTCGTAGCTAACTAAAAAGGGGGTCGCAGCCTCCTACTAGTTGGTGCTGGTGAAGAAGGGTGTGGGTGCATCCCGATCAGTCGATGCTGATCTAAAACATCTTCTTCTATTGTATAATTGTAAAAACAAAGTTTTGCAAATAATAGAAAAGTATTGGTGGTTTACCTTATTGGGTTCCACGATAAATTATTGTGTTCAAATCTGTTCTTATGTATGCTAAAAGTAAAAATTGTGCATAAAACTGTGTCACTGATTCACCCCCCCTCTCAGTGACAGAACCTGATCCAACAATGACTAAAAAACTTCCACAATGAATGCAGGAACAATTTCTACGCTTGTTATCGTCATCAGCTCGATCATCACTCTATTTGACATAAAATATACCACAAGATGAGACATAACAGTCTTTCGACTTCACAATGTGACCTGTATCTTGAACTTCCTCTGGTCCTTTTAATGATTTTCAGTTTAGCTCCAATTTCCCATATGAAACACTTGTTCTATTGCTTGGCTACCTTTTTCCTTTATGGCTTTTGCGTTTTCTTTGACAGGTAGTTGGAACCTTGGATGCTATGGAACATAATTATTGTTGTAAACAATGATTAGGAACCTTTGCCACATTGATACATAGGCTCATTAGTCTAGGATCACAAACATAAAGTAGGAATCCATCTCGCAGCCTTGACTCGAATAGTAACATTCTTTTTCATAGAGACATATGCAGTTGTAGATGCAAAGTTTCACCACGCCTTCCCCATCAAAGAGCTGTGATGATGCCATTCTAGTGAAATATAGTTTCTGGAAATAGAAGAAGATACATGGCACAAGCGAGTGGGAAATACAAAGTGAACCAATGCAGTGCGAAACCAAATGAGGTGTGCAAGGATTACTGGAGTTGTTAGGGTCCCAAGAAGCACAGGTATGTGTGGGAAAATATCAGGTCACCATGAGTGGGATCCTTTAGTTATTGTTTTAGCCACCCTTTTCACTTGAAATGTATTTAATGTCCAGGGAAATATTTTTTATAATCTGTGTTGCATTCACCACAACTTGTTTTTATTGACAAATGAACTTTTAACCGTCATTTTTGACAAGCATATAATAGACTCGATACAACAAATAACATATGCGACTTTTTAATTATTTTGAAGAGGTTGAGTATGACTCATAAGAGCCTTGAAATATCCAGTTCCGATGGCTCTTTAAAGAATGCTTCAACCAATGCCATAAATACCGAAATTTCTAAACTGCAGCTCCTCTTGTATTTTTTAAATGCTTTTGTAGGCATTCACTGTATGAGGCGAACCCAATTTCTCTAACAAACGTGAATTCCTTAATGAGCCTGTCCAAAGTATTGAATATGAAATATTCAATCTTCAAAAAGGAAGACTTTGTACATAATGCAATCGGTGACTGGGAATTGCACTGGAATATATCTAGGTTTAAAATGAAATCAATATAATTTATTATTTTTTGTTTAAGTTGACATTATTTGCATATTTCTTTCTTTTTAATAGGAATGTCATGCTACATAACACTACACAACATTATGCTTTACAACATCTCCCTCATACTGGGATGTAGAACACCTCGCTACTCTCGGTGCAAGGACCCCAATGGCCTATCCATCGAAATGTTTTCCCTACATATAATCATCATGGCTTTATAGTAGAAGATGGTTGTTCATTTCATTATCACTAGAATATGGTGATTTTATTTGGATTTCATTACATTCCTTCTTAGTTTACAAATTCAAACATCTATATAACAAAAGGTTTCAACTTTGGTGCCGTCAATGATAAGTTGAAAAGAGAAGCAATGTAGAAGAACTAGAGAGAACCACAACAATATGCTTAAGATAGGAAGGCTTGACACAACCAAGAAGTCCCTCAAGTCTTTGTTGATGCTCATCATCGAATCATTTCGAAGTGTTGAAATATGATCCGAGAGGTGAAACTACTGAACTTTGTTGCAAGATCAGTTTGTATGTACCGTTGTTTCTAGGGTGATGTGCTCATCATGTCCATATTTAATTTCCTCATTTTCACATTCATATGATCCCTATGACAGACTTACCAAGTTGTGTTTTATGCATCGTCGTGTCATTGGTCAAGTTGAGTTTTGGGAGATTTGTCATCTTTTCTTCTGGGCATCGGCATGTCATGGAGCTGGTTCATTACATCCGTCTTGTCACATTGATCGTGCTAATATTTCATTTGGAAAAAACTGTCGTCGTTTGACCCTGTCTATAGTTTTTCAAAATTTCGGCAAGTAAAGGCATATTGCATCTTGTCAGTTAAAATTCACGAATTTCACATTCTTTGATTAATTTTTCGGGCATGTCCTTCATTAGTTTTCTCACTACACCTATGCCCACAAAGTTTGAAATGCCCCCCCTGGGCACCTCTTTTCAAAAAGGCTAGTATCCTTTTTTTAAATTGGAAAAGACCCTCCCAAGAGCATCTCTTCTTCTCAATTATCCTAAGCGCTTCCTTTATATTTTCCCTAAGTTTTACCTATCGAAATGATCCCAAATGCCTTATTATTTTCCCCATTATGAAAGTACATCTCCCTTACTTTTTCAATTTTATATATTATTTTCCCCTTTGTCCTAAAGTCCTATCCCCTTCCATTAATGTTCATCTTATATTTCTTTTCCTTTTTTCTCCCTTAAAGTATTACCCATTTCCTTTTCCTATTTACCCATTGTCCTCCTTATTTAAAAATATCCCTTTTCCCTTTCGTTAATATTTTGCCCCTCTCTCCATTTATTCCATATTCCCTAATTCCAAACCCTAATTTGCTCGACATATAGAGCATGAGGAGGGAAAAAATATTTTGGTAGGGTTAAGACAAACAAACCAAGCATAATAAACGAAATGTGGAAAAAAGAGAATCCTAAAGCAAAGGTCAGGAAAATATTCACAGACATGCACAGTGGCAAAAGGTAAAAGGGTCATTCCTTAACTCCTCAATGGAAAGAGAAAAAAATTCACTTAGAATGATGTTAGATAAGGAAAAATGACCGCAACCATATCTAACACGAGTGACATCCAAAGAAAACATAGACATACGCACAGTTGAAACGCCACATCACAATGAGAGACAGTGGCAACACAACTCATTGGATTCCTAGTAAGAAATAGGGAGCCATTATAACTCAAACACTAGACCGAATGCCACAGGTGGTAGGCCCATACTCCTTCCTGAGGGAAATCAAGACACATAAAACATGAGACTTCCACGTAAATTGGCCAGAGGTTCAGTGTAGATTAGAAGAAGAGAAGGCCAACACACCATGAACCAATGGTTGGCGTGTTTACAACTCGAAAAGACAAGCAAAAAATTGCCACCAGTATGGAATCTACACAAAGATGGCGGTTGCACAATTTGGATAGGAGTGATTGATTGAATGATTAGCACAAATGCCCAAGGAGAAATAAACACTTGGCAGAAAAAATCCATAGAGGGAACAACAGAGGCACGTTGAGGGTACGTTGGAGGCCAACATAAAGAGAAAACACATGCAGGGGCAGTCCATGACAACACCACTCATGCAAAAACTCATTCAAGCATATAAACTTTGCACACAAAACAACAACAGCAACAACAACTAGAAGTTCGAATCAAGATAATAACATATAATTCATGGAGCACATGAAGCATCTATCCTGCCGTGCCTTTCTATGTGTGTGTTCACCACAGACTAATCCCCAACATATGCAATTGTACATCGAAAGGATATTTGCAGCTGATTTGCAATGAGATTTTGGAAAACTGAAGGTTGTGGATGAAGCTTTTATTATCACAAAATACGGGTGAAATATCCCATAGTTGCACACACTATCTCAATGAGGAACTATTTCAAGGTCGAGTTGATAGCTTTTGCAGGCATTCACTGTATGAGGCGAACCCAATTTCTCTATCAAACATGAATTCCTTAATGAGCCCGTCCAAAGTATTGAATATGAAATATTCAATCTTCAAAAAGGAAGACTTTGTACATAATGCAATCAGTGACTGGGAATTGCACTAGAATATATCTAGGTTTAAGATGAAATCAATATAATTTATTATTTTTTGTTTAAGCCGACATTATTTGCATATTTATTTCTTTTTAATAGGAATGTCATGCTACATAACATTACACAACATTATGCTTTACAACATCTCCCTGATACTGGGATGTAGAACACCTCGCTACTCTCGGTGCAAGGACCCCAATGGCCTATCCATCGAAATGTTTTCCCTACATATAATCATCATGACTTTATAGTAGAAGATGGTTGTTCATTTCATTATCAATAGAATATGGTGATTTTATTTGGATTTCATTACATTCCTTCTTAGTTTACAAATTCAAACATCTATATAACAAAAGGTTTCAACTTTGGTGCCGTCAATGATAAGTTGAAAAGAGGAGCAATGTAGAAGAACTAGAGAGAACCACAACAATATGCTTAAGATAGGAAGGCTTGACACAACCAAGAAGTCCCTCAAGTCTTTGTTGATGCTCATCATTGAATCATTTCGAAGTGTTGAAACATGATCCGAGAGGTGAAACTACTGAATTTTGTTGCAAGATCAGTTTGTATGCACCGTTGTTTCTAGGGTGATGTGCTCATCATGTCCATATTTCATTTCCTCATTTTTACGTTCATATGATCCCTATGACAGACTTACCAAGTTGTGTTTTATGCATCGTCGTGTCATTGGTCAAGTTGAGTTTTGGGAGATTTGTCATCTTTTCTTCTGGGCATCGTCATGTCATGGAGCTGGTTCATTACATCTGTCTTGTCACATTGATCGTGCTCATATTTCATTTGGAAAAAACTGTGGCCGTTTGACCCTGTCTATAGTTTTTCAAAATTTCGACAAGTAAATGCATATTGCATCTTGTCAGTTAAAATTCACGAATTTCACATTCTTTGATTAATTTTTTGGGCATGTCCTTCGTTAGTTTTCTCCCTACACCTATGCCCACAAAGTTTTAAATGCCCCCCCTGGGCACCTCTTTTCAAATGGGCTATTATCATTTTCTTTAAATTGGAAAAGACCCTCCCAAGAGCATCTCTTCTTCTCAATTATCCTAAGCCCTTCCTTTATATTTTCCCTAAGTTTTACCTATCGAAATGATCCCAAATGCCTTATTATTTTCCCCATTATGAAAGTACATCTCCCTTACTTTTTCAATTTTATATATTATTTTCCCCTTTGTCCTAAAGTCCTATCCCCTTCCATTAATGTTCATCTTATACTTCTTTTCCTTTTTTCTCCCTTAAAGTATTACCCATTTCCTTTTCCTATTTACCCATTGTCCTCCTTATTTAAAAATATCCCTTTTCCCTTTCGTTAATCTTTTGCCCCTCTCTCCATTTATTCCATATTCCCTAATTCCAAACCCTAATTTGCTCGACATATAGAGCATGAGGAGGGAAAAAATATTTTGGTAGGGTTAAGACAAACCAACCAAGCATAATAAATGAAATGTGGAAAAAAAAGAATCCTGAAGCAAAGGTTAGGAAAATATTCACAGACATACACAGTGGCAAAAGGTAAGAGGGTCATTCCTTCACTCCTCAACGGAAAGATAAAAAATTCACTCAGAATGATGTTAGATAGGGAAAAATGACCGCAACCATTTCTAACACAAGTGACATCCAAAGAAAACATAGACATACGCATAGTTGAAACGCCACATCACAATGAGAGACAGTGGCAACAAAACTCATTGGATGCCTAGTAAGAAATAGGAAGCCATTATCACTCAAACACTAGACCGAATGCCACAGGTGGTAGGCCCATACTCCTTCCTGAGGGAAATCAATACACATAAAACATGAGACTTTCACGTAAATTGGCCAGAGGTTCAGTGTAGATTAGAAGAAGAGAAGGCCAACACACCATGAACCAATGGTTGGCGCGTTTACAACTCGAAAAGACAAGCAAAAAGTTGCCACCGGTATGGAATCTACACAAAGATGGTCGTTGCACAATTTTGATAGGAGTGATTGATTGAATGATTAGCACAAATGCCCAAGGAGAAATAAACACTTGGCAGAAAAAATCCACAGAGGGAACATCAGAGGCACGTCGAGGGTACGTTGGAGGCCAACATAAAGAGAAAACACATGCAGGAGCAGACCATGACAACACCACTCATGCAAACACTCATTCAAGCATATAAAATTTGCACACAAAACAACAACAACAACAACAACTAGAAGTTCGAATCAAGATAATAACATATAATTCATGGAGCACATGAAGCATCTGTTATCTCCTCAAATGAACATAGGCTAGTTGTTTTTCTAGGTGATAGGAAGTCTTTCAAGTTTTCATTTTTATATACATTTGAGGTTCTTTTTCAAGATTTTGAAGTATGTAATAAATCTCGAAATAACATTTGAGGTTACTTTTCTCTGAAAAATAAATTTCAGGTTTCGGTAGCTTATGCGGACCAGGCGATGGTTCATTAGCTACCGAAAACCCAGCTTTCGGCAGCTTACAGAATGGAAGACAAAACTGTTCAGCTACCAAAAGAAAAGGCACATGTCAAGTATCGTGGAACAGTTTTGGTGGCTTAGGCGGACAAGGCGATGGTTCATTAGCTACCGAAAACAGAGCTTTTGGTAGCTTACAGATTCGGACTTGGGCTTTCCTAGCTACCGAAAGCTAAAAAACTGGACAGAATGTTACCGTTCTTGCACAGATCTGATTTTTGCTGATCCAAACACCTCAAGTGTGGTTTGTAATGTTATATAATAATTAAAGGCATCATGATCAAGGTTCTGTTCCAGATTTAAAAATGTCGGCAAGGTGGAGAAGATGAAGGATATTTACTGAAATTAATGGCGTTTTTACTGTGAAAGGTCATCATTTTCAAATGAAGTTTCTTATCAACTCGAGAATAATTTTTCAAAACGTTCGGAGGTTTGTTTTTCTAACATGTCAGAAAAAAATAACCTTTATCAGTTTTCCTGCAGGGTTCATAGGTTGGGAGAATCGAATCCGTCACTGAGCCCCAATTTTCGGATCCCAGAATCTGCCTGTTTGACACATGTTTTTGAAATGCAGATCTCGGGCAAATGAAAACGAATTTCAAAGATATGAGAGAGGTTTTTGCTCACAACAAATCAATGTACAATAAACTCTTTCAGTTTATACACAGGTATCACATATCTGGAGAACTGAACCCATCTTTGAGCCTATTTTTCAGCAGTTTTAGCAAAAATGACGTTTTTTACTATGCAAAGTCATCATTTTAAAATAATGATTCTGAGCGACTGGAGAATTATTTTTCAAAATGATCGGAGATTTTTGTGTCTGACACGTCAAAGAAAAATAGCCTCTCTCAGTTTTCCTATAGGTGTCATAGATTGGGAGAATCGAATCCATCTCTAAGTCCCATTTTTCAACATTTTCTCCAAATTAAAGAGGATTTTTCCTAGTTTATTAAAAACGGTTTTGATTTTCTATCTTTAGCAGATTTGACCGAACTCTTCAGGATCTTGAACGTTTTTGTAAAGGCTATAAAGTCTGTGACTCATGTAGAACAAGGGTTCGATTTTGGAGAGAGTTGTAACCGTACTTCATTCAGATTTTGATGAATACATTTTGACACAGGAAGCTTCTTTCACTGTGTTTGTTCAGTTTCATTTTCTTTCTTTTTCTATTTATGTGTGTTTGATAATAGATGATTGTCATCTCATCTCTTTATCGGTATACTAAGCCTGCATGTATTCTTTTCATGTTTCATCTAACGCCTGGTAGTTGTCATCTTATCACTGTGTTGATGAACTTGATCTGCAATATATTTTATCTATCATAGCCAGCTATTCACATATCTTTTGTATGTAGATCTGCTAGTATGATAAGTATTCTTCTTACTTTCACACCTTTGATTTAAGCCCGCTGAGCATATAGTAGAAAGCCTTTCGTCTTCAAGTGGATTCATATGTTACTGAGTGAATGTGAGTATATCAAGTCATCCGATTTAATCTTTTCTCCTACATTATTGAATATTTAAGTTACCAGGCTCATTCCCTTCACAGTCAGGGAAAGACACCTGGAGTGATAACAAATTGGCGTTGTTGCCGAGGAACGGAAGTGAAGTTAGTTTTGCTAGGAAGAACGACATAGATCTGACTTTTGATGGCAGACAAAAGTAGGACACAGAATCGACTGTATCATCTGCTTGGTGACTCCACTGGGGAGGATCCGGTTGACAGAAGATGAAGAGGCTAAATTTCCAATCCAAATATCAGTTCATCAGTCTACTTCATGATCTGTTGTTGTTTTTCATCAGCTCTTTCATGTTGTTCCCTTTGCATGTAAAGAGAAACATTTTCTGCTTTGTATATTCAGAAAAATATCATCCTTTTTGTATATATCAGTCTTTAGAAGAAGGAGATATGCATACTGCTTGTATTGTAGATATAGATTCAAGATCTTTACCTCAGTCTGTTCATAAAAATTATCATTGCATTCAAATCTCCCTTGAATCTGATCAGCCATGTGACCTTACCAAGATTAGAATTGATTCAAACCCTGTCCAGACTTCAGCACCTTTGGATGTGACTGCTGAACCTGATCATCAACCTGTTAACTTTCATGATCATCCCACTGCCTTTCAAATTAAAATTAGAATGAAGATGTTCAAGCCCTTGAGGCTTCCCTATCTCCTTCATCCTTACCTTGTTGACTGTTATGAATATCTCCCTTGGTTTTCTGGAGAAAATCAAGTTTCAGCTGAAAGACACTTGGAATCCTTTGAGGATTTTATTGATTGGTTCGAAATTGTCCATGAAGATGTGATCATGAGATTGTTTTCCAAAACTCTGATCAGAGATGCTGCTGTATGGTTTAAGGGTCTGCGAGCTGACTCTATTGGCTCTTGGATCGAGTTCTCTAATGCTTTCTTGAAGTATTGGACTGAGTACAAATCTTTAGATTCATACCTTGCTGATTTCTATGCTTTGAAGCGAGAGCAAGATGAATCCTTGCCTATTTTCAACAGAAGGTTCTACCATGTTTATCATGACATGCCTTTGGAGGTTCGACTTATAGAGATAGCTGCCATGATATACTATGTTATGGCTCTTCATTTAGAGCATGCCCTTCTTTTGCTAGAAATGAAGTCTTCATCCTTAAGGAGCTTGCTTGAAGATGCTCAGGAGGTAGAGAAGAACATTCATGTTTCTAGGATGATTAGAGAGCAGGATTACTCTGAAAATCTGCATGTACATGAGCAAGCAAAATGTCAACATATTTTAGATCCCGAGCATGAAGGTAATGAGTTCGAAACAGATATGGAACAGCAGCATGAAGGTGAGTATATTTCTGATTCAGATCTAAATTCTTCCGTAGGTACAGATTACTCCCGAGACAAGTATGAGTATGAATTTTATAATCAGTTTGTAAATCAGGATGACCCTATGATAAGTAGTGATTGCATAAGCAATTACATGTTCCTAGTTGATCATCGTCCTTGTCTTTTAAACATGGCTCTATCATCATTTTCTGAGCACTTTTTTGAAGAGGAAGATGTAATGATTGATCATCAAGATCTGATTATAAGAGAACTAGAAGGTGATCAGTTTTCCGAAAGGGGAATAGGCACGACTGAGCAAGTAGGTGAATTTATTTCAGATTCAGGTCGGGATTCTTCAATATTTGTTGAGTATTCTAGAGACAGGTATGCATGTGATGTTTGTGATCAGTTTGTAAATTGGGAAGAGCCTATGACAACTGATGATTGCATAGGAAATTATATGTTTTTAGCTGATCCTAATCCATATGATGTGAACCCTGTTTTGTTATCCTCTTGTGAGCACTATTCTGATGAGGAAATTGTAGTTTTTGATGATCACAAGTTGATCTCAAGAGGACAAAAGGATGACCCGTCTTCCCGTAAAAGAACAATCATGGTTGAGTAAGAGGCTGCCATAGATGTGCAGTTGTTTCCCAAGGAGCAGCATGTTTCTAATCTTCTTTTCAAGGATCCAATAGCAGCATTCATGGAGTTATACCTTTCAGAAAGCTTCAAAGTTTCAGATTTCTTTAGCTTGCCAGTGTTTCCGGGTAAGTATAGTTTCCTGAAAGACTTTTTATCATTGTTATTGCATGTCAAACATCATTTTCTGAGCAGTGACAGAGATAAGATTATTTCAATCTTAAAGTTGCTTGGATGGCTATTATGGAAGTCAGCATTCACTTGATCAATTGCAGATCCGGTTAGAGTAGACTAGTGTAGGAAATAAGCTCGTTGCCCGAGCATTTCTTTTCTTTCAGTTTGTAGCAGAAATATCAGTTAGCTCGTGTGAATAAAGACAACTCTTGAAAGGTGTCTAGAGGGTGGTTGTAGTGCTGACTCCATGCCCAATGGAACTGCAAGTTCAAAACCTTCCATTGTAAATAACATTTCTTTTCTGTCAGTTTTGCAGTTTAAATGACTCCATAGCCCAATGGAGCACTAGAGGACAGGTTTGAATTTTGTTTTATAGGAAAGGCATTGTATCTATGGTTCTTGAAACCTCACGGGGAGACTTTCTTCCCCGAGTAGGCCAGATGTTATCTCCTCAAATGAACATAGACTAGTTGTTTTTCTAGGTGATAGGAAGTCTTTCAAGTTTTCATTTTTATATACATTTGAGGTTCTTTTTCAAGAGTTTGAAGTATGTAATAAATCTCGAAATAAAATTTGAGGTTACTTTTCTCCGAAAAATAAATTTCAGGTTTCGGTAGCTTAGACGGACCAGGCGATGGTTCATTAGCTACTGAAAACCCAGCTTTCGACAACTTACAGAATGGAAGACAAAACTCTTCAGCTACCGAAAGAAAAGGCACGTGTCAGGTATCGTGTAACATGGAGAACGTGAATACAAGTATTGAATACCTCTAGAGGTTTTCTCTAAATTTGCAAGAAAAGACAAGCCAAAAGCGATAATTAATTATATATATATATATATATATATATATATGAAAAACAAAATTCAACCTTAAATTGAAATATTGATTAGTCATTGATAAATTTATTAGACATAATTGATAATTTATATCCAAGATAAAGTATAATCAAAACTAAAATATACTTCATTTTGTAATTATTAATGATTACCCCATATATATAAAATGTTTATTAATTTTATTAAGAATTGATTTTATGCAAATTAGACATTATAACCATAAATCGTCAACAATTATATGGATTTAAAAACAGAAAACTTAAAAAACTACAACTTCGTCTTCAACTATTGTATTTATCTAGACTTCACATAAACTAGCCCAGGATAATATTTAATAATAACTTCTTTATTTTAAATTATAAAAAATTAAAAATTCAATATTCTACTTGAAATTATAAAAAAAAAATACATAAAAACGTTTATAAAAGCAGCAAAATAAATTCAGATCTATAAATATCTGGAAAAAAAATATTTATTTCTATTTGGAAGAGTCTATAATGTTAGAGATGATGTACATTGGAAATCACAAAGCCCTTATGCCTTTTGTATCATGGTTACATAGGCTACGGGTTCGATGATTTGTGTCGGAACCCGACCATCGTCGACATTTCCCGGTTGAACTCATATTTTCGATGATCGGCCAACTCCCAGCCGGAAAGGTTCTACTTCTCAGTTCTCACCGTCCGCTGGAAGGAGGCTCCGCATGGGCCGGAAGGAAAAAGTACGGGAGACTCTAGTTTGGAGGGCCCGCCGCATGCATTCAATGCATGGCCTCACGTCGCGTGCCACCAACTCTAGCCCATTCAACATTCAAACACAGCTCTGCTCCCCTGTTCGACACTAGGCTCTGCTCCCCTCAAGTTTCTGCGACTGGTTCAAATAGCGGGGAAGGCCCGATCAGTCTTTGAGTTTCCATGTATCCCTCTATCGACCTGTTCATCTTCTCATAATGTATGTGCTTTGACTTGATTACGCATCATTGTCTGAGGTTTCATTGACAGCTGACTGAGCATTACCTATAGCAAGGATAGGATGGTCATAACAGGAATGGACATGTGAATTTGAGCATACTAAAATACATATGGAATCATGCACTGTTCATTCAGATTAATGTAAAATTTCATGAAATTTTGTTCTAGTTCGATTAAATGCAAAAAACTCCGACACAGATTAAGCAGCATTTTACAATTAATGATCATTTTTACAGGAAAACTTCAGATTATATTCAATCTTAGTGGAATCCGTAGTTCACAAATGGTTGATCGGGGATTTTAGAGATTTTCCTGTTTCATTTATTTGGGGTTCCTGCAAGTTCGTGATGCTGGAGAAGACTATTACTGCAAACATATGAAGGAATTTAAATAGATTTAATATCCAAACAAGAATCCTTGCATAGCTAGTTGATTACACAGATATCCGTACAAAATTGTTGTATTTATAATGTTATTTTTCCCATAGCATTCTTAATAAGCTTTAAGGACGGGGTAACATTAATGGAAAAAGAGCTTATTATTTGATTTATTTACTTATAAATCACATGGACATGTACTGGGAGCCATGTGCTTTCCATACCTTCAATGGGAAAGCTTTTGAAACAAAATTCTCAAATGTAAGACTGATTTTCCTTTCCTTGAAAATATTTTAATGCTTCCTCGGCGTATTTGTCCTTGAGAGGTATGTGCTCTTCAAGTTTTTCCCAAGCAAAATGCAGCCACAAACCACGGAACATGTTGCCCGTTTACTTTCCATTTGTGGGATGGTTCATCATCTTCAAATAGAGGAAACGAGATATTCTCACTTGTGGAGGTCATCTCAATTCTTACAAAATCAACTTTTTGTTGTTCCTCAGCCTCGTTATTTTGAGTCTTGACATGTCTGTAAGACAAACACCCTTCTTTTCTCTATTGTGTATGAGGAGCTCAGCATTATCTGTAATATAATCATGTGTTTCTTTCGCTGCACCAGAGTCAAGAATATGCCCTGTATTACTTATGGAACGTTTACTATTTGATGACAAGTCCTTTTCAATATGTTTCAAAACATCATGTTTCTTAATATCCTCATTTATTTCAATCCCAACATTCACATCTTTTTCCTGAAAGACAGCTCGTAAGACAGATTCTTTACATACAAGACTCTCCTCTGTCAGAATTATTTTATCATTATGATTATCAATAGACTCATGAGATTTGCTCAAACTAATAATCACCAAAGGGTTGTTAATACCACTCATTGCTTTAGAAAGGTTAATTAAGAATATTTTTCTGTTGGAAGACCACTTTCCCAAAAGTTGCAGCAGCCCATCTCTGAATTTGAAAGGCAAATTCTTTGTAATCTCACTATCTTTGAAGATTTGCCTCAACAATTGGGTATAATTTGGCAGATTTCCTGTGCAGTTGATGCATATCAAGCAAAGCATAATGATCAAATGCAATATGAACTTAGGAAAATACTTTCTGCCGTCAATATTCGAAGCTTCAATCCATTTAACTGTTCCATATTTAAGGTGACAAATTATATTTGACATCCGATCATAATTTTTTTCACAGCTCCCTTCAAATCTCAATTGACTCTGATTGAAGCAACTAGGTGCAGGAGAATTCCCCTTGTTTGCCAGTCATGAATTCAATGAAGAAAGATCTTGGTAGAAACAAGCCTGTCAAGAGTTGTTCACATGAAGATGCAAGGAAGAACAACTTCTCAATAAGAATGAGGAAAATATGTGGAGAAATATAATCAATCTTCTACCAGTTTTTAAAAGTAGAAAATAAGGCTTGCCCAAAGCTTTTTACCAGATATAGTCTTCTATCTAGAAAACTAATTTACGGAGATGTGTCGATGTCTAGCCAGAGCAGTTGATCACTCCAATAATGTTTGTCATTGAGGCATTCCATAATTTTCTTTCCATACTCTGTACTTAAATCCTTTGGTAAAAAGCGAAGTAATACTTTTTATCTTCCAATCTGGCCAAGAGTTATGGCCCTTTGCATATTGCACACAATGCCACTCGTGATGTCTTGAAGAATCAAAATACTTGCTGCATCTTCTCGTAGACTGATAAATTCTTGAATGTTTTCATCTTGATGTTTTAGTGGGAAAAAAACATCAAAAAAATGTTCTTTACAACCTTTCACCACTCCAGCAAACTTCATTGCAACCTGCTGTAACCCATACTATCCAGTCAAGTGCTCTATATTTTTCAAGGGTTCTGAAACCTGATACAATTGAACTAACAGGGCTCCTTGGATAGGAATATTATAGTTTTGTCTCATGCATAAAGAGTAGAACTTCTCCAGTTTTTCAATAACATTCCTTCCTACAGAATATAGGTCCATTGTAAAGAACTTCTTTGCAGGCGTAAAAAATGTTTGAATGTTGATTTGCATGGTATTCCCTTGTCTTTGCAAAAATTTGACATCAATACCCTTTGCAAAAATTTGTGCCCTTTTCTAGGGCAGCACACTCCTCTCTCTCTATTCAACCAAAACACTCGTTTTTTCTAGGGAAGTGCTAGTACCATGTGCATCTATGGATGGAAAATGGCTTTTTTTCCATATTAAAGGGGCCAACTACCATATTTAGGCTGGTCAATGAAAACCCATCTTTGTATGATGTATCAAGGCTTTATGAATGTATTTGGAGAAACCCCTTCTTGCCCTCGATGATCATTTATGACAACTATGACTTTGTTTGCTTGAAAAAGGATGATGCCTTTGGATTGTTTACTCTCTATGTGGAGTCGGATCTTGTTCATCACATCAAGAATAACAAAAGTGCAAAGCAATCTTGGGGTATTTTTCACAACTTATTAGATGTAGTGAACACTACTCAAGTCAATCAAATTGAAACTCAGCTCTCCAATCTCAAGATTTCCAACTTCACTATTCTCAAGGAGTATATTGCAAGGTTCAAGAACCTAAAAGCTAACATTATTACACCTAGAGGCAAGGAAAAATCATATTTAGAATATGTAAGTATTGTTCTGAAATTTTTTTTCTTGCATAGAAAAATTTTACTGTCATTTTCTACAACATTCCTTTCTTTGTCAAGGCATATGTTTCTCCATCTTTAGAGGATGTTTTTTCAAACCTTATCGAACATCAAGTTACTTGGAGGAATTTGGGAGAACTACCCCCTCGTGTTCAAGCTCATTCTAATGCTACCTCATCCTTGTGCATGCATGAGTGTAGAGAGGAACCTCCCAAATCCTCGAAGAAGGAGAGGATAAAGGCTTAGAAGATATGTAAATCTATAAAAGACCCTTGCCTCATCAATACAAACCAACTTATGGGTGTTCATTTTGATGGATTATCAATTGGTGGGTGTTCATTTTGATTTTTGAGATCTTGGGGGGAAACTAATGCCTATGTTTATGATATGGGCATGAACTGCCTTTCCCTATTCGAGTGTTGCTATAATGGCACATGCTACAATAGTACCGGAAAAAGGTCAATTGATTAGGTTGTGCCCCCCAACTTTAGGATGCATTTGATATTGCTTTTGTTGAAGATTTCATGCAAAGTCTACATTTTGATGGCTTTTTAATAAACCTATAGTAACTCCGCATTCCATGAAATTCCAAGTGGCTTTATCAAATTCAAATGAAAAACCTTCTTCATTTCTCTCCCCTAATTTTTCTTCCAGCTCCAACATGCCTTGATGGTTGTATTTTATGCTTGAAATAGTTGCAATATCTGCACTACTTTTCATTTCTATTGGCTAGTTATTTTAGCTCTTTTATGCTTCTAATAAAGTAGTGATAGGTGTTTCTCCCACACTCACACTAGCACAATTTGATTTGCTAGATGATAGTGGGTTCATTAGTGCTAAATAATGCATTGGTTTATTTAATATGTTTATTTGTTTATATATTTGTATAATAGTTTCTTTTGTTTTTGTTTTTGCAGCGCATTGGATACATTCATGATGGTGGAAGAATGGATGTTATGCATTGAAGTCTCATGTTATCCCAACCCAGGACAAGCAACCATTGCTTATGTTCTGTATAATAATGCTACAAATCAGGTGTTCCAACGAAAAAGGGATGTATGCGGAAGGACTACAAGCAATTAGGCTTATTATATTGCTCTCATTGAAGGGCTACAAACATCGATAAAGCATGGTGCCAATGACATCGGTGTCTTCACGAACTCCGAACTTATATGCAACCAAATGAAAGGCACATACCAAGTTAGAAAGGAACATTTAAAACCGCTTCATAGGGAAGCTAGAAACATTGCTTCCCAATTTGATTCATTCATGATAAATTACCATAGAAATATTCATAGGATGTCCAATAATCTACTATCTGGGGCAATGTCAACACTAGCGGGGGGGGGTGAAAGATGATTTGGTATCAAGTTACATTCCGTCAAATTTTTTTGATGGAAATTGTTATAATGCTCCGATATGTGTATGTTTTCTTATTATATTTATTTTGGTGCCTCTAATTGTATGGTTCTTATGCCTATGAGAGCCTCCGTTGGCCTTTCTTATTTTGTAAACTTGATTCGTTTTTAGTAATGAAAAAAACATTGGTGTATTGTCTGGTGAAAATAGCTCCATCATAGCCTGTATGATTGATTTATGTCCAAATAATGTTTAATGCTTGAATATGTAGATTGATTCGAATGGCGGCCCATGATACCTTGACAAAAAAAAAATGCAAAAAAATCCAAGATATTCATTCAAATGTATTGGAATGTGACTTTCAATTTTCCAAGTTCCCAAGTGTTTATATCATGCATCAAGTGTTATCTTTTATCCTTTATTGAAGATGAGTTTCATGCTTGTATTTGTGCAACTAAATTCTAATTTTAGGCTGAGGGATTCAGTGGATTTGACGTGGATAAAGTGAATTTGAAAAATCAGGCAATTGGTGAAACTGATTCCCAAAATAATAAGCAGTCTTGTAAACTTAATTGTCATTTGTACCACCTTAAACTCCAGGATGTGAAGCATTGATATAGTCCAACTCCATGTCAATAAGATGTTGAATCATAATCTTAACCTCCATGCATCGACCCCATTGTCATTGTTGTAGTAGGACTTTATGCTTTGAACATTCATCAAGCAAATTCCATTGCCACAACGTAGAACTTATTCTATTGTTAGATATGCCATGACTGCTTCAACAATGCTACACAAGTAATCTTCATCAATTACACAAGCCAACTCCAATGACATTGATAAAACAACTTCATATGACATTGATAAAACAACTTCTTATAGCATTGTTGCATTCAGTGATACATTATCCCAAATTGAATTGAATGAAGTCAAAAGTAAAACAACTCATGTGTGGGAGGAAACTTAAGTATTTCTCAAACAGATGAGAGCAAATGTGAAATGGCATTATGCTTATGTGAAGCTCTGCCTCCTCCTCAAGTCCAGCGGGAAGTGTCAACATCTCAGTATTTATCAACAACCAAAAGAAGGTTTTCACTTCTCAACATACTTCATTTGATACAATCTCAACTTCAACTTCGGAATCTTTTGGAAGTGCATGAAAAGTTCATTCTTTACCAAGTGGGAAAAGATCATTCTTTACCAAGTGGGCAAAGAAGTAATTTATCTAATGACAAAAGTTCTAGTGGTTATGAAGCAAGTGGAGAGAGGTTAAGGGATGCCATCAAGAACTGTGATATGTCTATGGTCAAAGAGCTTCTAATGTCATGTGTGGATGCCAACTATTATGACAAACAAGTTATGCCTTTAATGCATTTGGCCATGCTATTCTATCCCATAGAAATAGATTCTACAAGGACTTTTTCCCTGCTCTATTCATTGATGTAAGAATTGTACTGCTTTGTTTATACAACTGATAAGCAATTCAAAATTTGAGTTTGTGCAAACAGATTTGGAGTAGGCCCTACAGCTGGCCTAACAGTGCCATCCTTTAGATGCCTATATTCTCAAAGAAAAGAGAGTTTGTTTAGGAGTTTTATGTATGCATACTCGAGTTGCAATGATCAAAATGGAGAGCGTTTTCCTTAGTTGTTTGATCCTTGCAAGTGGGCAGGGATCTCACTGTTGAATGACAGTCATGCACACAAAGTTGAAAAAAAATGAGTATACACTTTTAAACAGTGTACAAGTCTAATAAACAAAATTCAACTTTGTTATTGATAGCTGTTAAGATAGACCATATCCAAGTGTAAGAGTTATAAATACTTGCACGCTGAAAATGGGAATGAATTCTGACTAATGAACTCAGCCTATTGTTGAGATTGCAGAGTTTTATGCTCACAGTAGAGAATCAATGAGCAGACTTATGTACATCAAGCAAAAATAATCAGCATCTACAACAAGCAAAATAATTTAGATTTCAGTGTTTGATTTGTATTTTTGTTTTCTGTACAGAACATGCCATCAATCTGCTGCTATGAAACTTAAAATCAATCTGCTGCCATAATTGACTAATTTTGAAGCAATCAATTTGTCAAAAACTTGAAATGGACATATCTCAAACACCGTTCATCCAAATCACATAAAATTTTGAGTGCATAAGCATTGTACCGAGATGAACAACCTCTGTAAATTTCACGTCAGTCCATTGCATAGTTTTGGAGAAATTGACCATCGTAACCTACAACCAATTCGTCTTTATCTTGATATCAGTGCATCCATTTACTCTGATTTCTGGTGTGGATATGTCCTATAGTGAAGGGAACAAGCACACAAAATTTCAGCCAAATTTGATTTGTCATTTTGGAGAAAAACTCCATTGTCACCGACAGTCATTTGTCTTTTATCTCAAAAATTGTGCATCCATTTGCTCTGATTTTTGGTAGATTTGTTTTTCTTTGTGAACCCACTGCAATTTTGTTCATAACTTTTATCCTTCAAGGTCAACATGACCTTGTTTAGCATGTCATATAACAATAGCTCATCCCTGAATTCTTTTCATGACACATTGACAATGAGGGTTTCAATGGCTTCAATGAGATACCACTCTTATGCCATTCCTTCTTAGTTCAACTTATGCGATGACCTTTTATACTTCCCAAATTTAAAACATTTTGAAAATTCCTCTACCACATAAGCTAAATATAAATACTATCGAAAGTCAACAATATGAGATCTATATTACATAAACATATTTAATTTACAGAGAGTAGTGTACCCTGAATTATAAAGTGCAACTCACTTCTTTACATAAAACCCCATATGAGTAAAGCCTCTTATATTAAGACTATCACAACCAATTAAAACTAGTGAAAGACACAACAATCCACTAAAATGTACATCAAAACATCAAAATAAGGACAACCAAAACATAACTGGACCTGCACTTAACTTTTGATATTAGAATAAAATAAAGTGAATTACATGGTCATATCAAAGAGAGTATGTTATGCTCCTCATGGTTTCCATGCTCAAGGATGCATATCTCAATTTCATGTAAATGGGTGTTATATCAAACGTTGGAAATGTAGTCACCACTAAACCACCACCACCGAAATTGCTTGGAATTTCCCCAGTATGCCTGCAAGAGAACACATTACATCCATCAATATCTTCAAAGAAAACAAAATGCCATCAAGGTGATATGAAAAAACTATAAACAAAAAATTAATTTAAATTTATCCGAAAACTAACTTGTGTTTTGTCTGCATCTAGATTCTAAAAAAGGGCTTTGAGTAAAGGGATTATGAAACCTTAAAAAAAATGTCTATAAAAGGAATGCATATGTCTAAGGTTGCAACAAGATATACTGCTCATGCAAACAAATATATTGCTCATGCAAGCCTTACAACAAGAATAGGAACCGAATGAATACCATGAGAAGGTTATACAAACTAGATTCCACATCTTCCCCTACATAATCTGCCAGCATTCATGAGATAATTGTAGTTGTTTTACTCCTTTCCTTACTGTGATGTAGATCAAAAAGACTAAGTCTGAAAGGGGAGGCTCAATGCCATTATAGTTAACAGGATCAACTAGACTTGATATTGGGTTTGGTGATATTAGTATTTCGAGTTAGACTTGATATTGGGTTTGGTGATATTAGTATTTCGAGTGGAGTTAGTTTTGGGAGCAACTTTAGTTTTGACCCAAGTTTAGATTAAGTACTAATCCAAAACCATTACTCTAATGAAGATATGAAACTAACCTGGATGCATAGAGTTTACCGATGAAATTGTGAACTCATATAGGATAAATTAGTTTTCTAGATAAATTATAGATAAATTAGTTTTCTATATTGTGAACACATATAGGATATGCTAAATCATTCAAAAAGTATAAATATTAAATAGGTCGTGATTGTATCGCTAAGGGCAATCAAGGGAGAGCTTGCACCATATGTGTTAAAACTAGATTGCAATAAGTTATTCCAGTTATTTACAACAAATGTTAATCATTTTGTTTCCTACAACGTTGGGTCTAGACTCTATATGATATCCCATGGTGGTTCCCTACCATGCTCATCTGCAATGACTTTACTGCTTTCAAAATCCAGGGTTGCACACCATCAATGGTGAAAATAAGTTGGTCCATGCATCCTGGTGGAAGGTGTAGTTTAATTGTTCTCTTAATTAGAATTGTGATGAAATTGCAGATATAAGTTATTGAAATTGGATAAACAAGGGTTTTTTTATGACACTGAATTAATTTTTGCAAACCAAAATACAATTTTGAATAATGAAAAATCACAATTTTAACAAAATTTTTATTACCACGTTGTAAGAAAAAAACCCAAAAAGTCCTGAACATAAAAGGATTAGCCAACTGCCCTTTGTGGATTCCCGAACCTAAGCCTATATGGTCCACGCTTTGCAGTAACTATTGCACGGCTACATTTTTCTATGTGCGCTTAGAAGTCGATGACTCAACAAAGTTACAAGTGGTTATGAAATTGCAGATATAAGTTATTGAAATTGGATAAACAAGGGTTTTTTTATGACACTGAATTAATTTTTGCAAACCAAAATACAATTTTGAATAATGAAAAATCACAATTTTAACAAAATTTTCATTACCACATTGTAATAAAAAAACCCAAAAAGTCCTGAACATAAAAGGATTAGCCAACTCCCCTTTGTGGATTCCCGAACCTAAGCCTATATGGTCCACGCTTTGCAGTAACTATTGCACGGCTACATTTTTCTATGTGCGCTTAGAAGTCGATGACTCAACAAAGTTACAAGTGGTTACAGAGCAGTTGTTTGATGCACAATCTGCACACATCTCGAATAAAATGTGACTTCTTGTTCGGACACTCTCTTATTCCCTATGCTTGGGCATGCATTTGCTTTTGTTATTTCCACAGAGAAGAATAGTTTGTTTCCTTAACTGCGTATGGCTCCTGGAATTGGATTGATTCTTGTAATGTCTACTTCCACTATTAGTATTGGCAACCTCCCTCTGGCACATGTTCAGTCATTTGATGGAGACTCAAACATTCAAAAACATGTTTCATGCTGGAGAGTCACTGGGATATCCTTCCTCAAGGTATGAGGACGGATCAATTTAAGCTTTTCCTACATCAAGAGAAACCTTAGAAATCACCTTCTTCAGTGAAAGGAACATCTACATCCACGTTCGACTACATTTCAACAAGAGAACGATAACTTTATGCAAATATGGAGTGAAATGATATAGAAGACCTATCAAGATGTATTGCAAAATTTACAACTGATTATACAATCCTATGATTGCATCCTCAATCATGTCGCATACTCTCTTACATCTTCTGAATTGAATAAACAATTTCAACAACTGGATACCAAATTGTGATTTGATGGCAACTCATTTTAGAAATGAAAGAGACTATGGCCTGGATGCAAGATAAATTAGTTTTAACTTTATGCCTTTTGTATCATGGTTACATTATAATATATATACATATTCATAAAATTAAAAATTCTAAAAAATCTGTCGTGAGTCTATATTGAAATTAGGAGAGCTCAAAATTCCCGTGGCTGTTGTGAGTCTACTTCATGTCAGAGAAAAGCAATGATGTGTGTCAGAGAGATCTTACATCGATTTACACCTGACACAGTGACACATAACACAATCAGCAACCTTCGTTGGAATTTTTCATAACAGAATTGTCAGTTTCTAACAAATAAATTTGCAGTGTCAGAATTCAATTTGCCGTGTCAGAGAGATAATTGGTAGTGCTTATCAAACCGGGAGATTTTCCTTCCATGAATCAATTTGCAGTGTTATGCAGTGCTTATCTCAGAGAGATGATTTGGGGTGCTTATCAAACTCGGGAAGTGGCTTTGGGATCCATTGCAACGGTCCATTGATTCGAAAACAATCTCACTCTTCCTACATGTACCAGGAATTTGGATCCGATTTTTGTATGACCTTCACTTTTTGGATTAACAAGTACCAGGAATTTGGATGATTGCAGGGATATCAATACGAAACAAGAGAGAATGGGTAGAACAGCAGCTCATGGAGCACAGCATTCCCTCTCAGATCGGCCTTCGATTGATATCAATATTTCATTCCCTACAGGTTAGTTGCATGCATTAATTCTGCTGGTGGCCCTGCTGCCGATACCTTGTCACTGCGGCTGCAACTTTCCTGCAATATTTAATTTTGGGGACTCGACCTCTGATACCAATGCTATTCACTTTGCTTTCCCGTATCATGAGGCCGCAGAGAATCCTCCCTATGGACAAACCTACTTCGGTAAACCTGTATATCGCTACAGTGATGGACGCCTGCTATTGATTTCTTCGGTATGTTGTTGACTATAGTTTGCATATTTTCTCTACACATAGTAAATAAGAAGGATTCTTTTTTTTTTTCTGATAATGTTGTTGGATTTTGATACATCAAAGGCGCTGGGATTGTCGTTTCTGAGTGCATACTTGCAGCCTGTGGGCTCTAATTATGGGTCGGGATCCAACTTTGCAGCCTCTGGTGCGACTGCGATTGACACCAATTCCTTCATATCTCCAGTGTCTCTCCCTGTTCAGATCAATCAGTTCAAGATCTTCAAGCAGCAGGTCAATGCCACTATCAGTGCAAACCGTAATTATGGCCGCTTTCATGGCTAATTAATTATAACTCTAATAAACGCCAAAGTATGGTCTAATGTAGATGGAAACATTTGGTCGATATATCATTTTTGTTTTGTGGGTGCAGGTGCTCAAAGCTATCTTCCAAGAGCAGATGCATTTGAGAAGGGAATTTACATGCTAGAAATCGGAGGCAATGACTTCAGCTATGCGTACAAGAACCTCAATATGACCCCAAGCCAGCTTCCACAGAGCGTTCTTCCCAACATGGCCAGGTCTATTGCAGCTGCTGTCCAGGTATTCTCTATCTCCATTTGGGTTTACAAATTCTTTTGACTTACCCAACCACGATCGATCTTAACGGAATTTAATCACAGAAAAGCACATTCTAAAAACAATCTCACTCTTCCTACATTTACCAGAAATTTGGATCCGATTTTTGTATGACCTTCACTTTTTGGATTAACAAGTACCAGGAATTTGGATGATTGCAGGGATATCAATACGGAACAAGAAAGAATGGGTAGAACAACAGCTCATGGAACACAGCATTCCCTCTCAGACACGAAGGGAATGCTATGTTCCACATATTCTTACACATCACACATGTCTTCTCTATAAATCTCCGCATCCCTTTCACTCCCACACCCTGAGTCCAACTTTAGCTCTCAAAACTGGTAGACTCTGCAAATTGTTATTGGTCTCCTCTCCCCTTGCGAATAAACGAGTATTTTCTGAGGTACTCATTTCATTTTCATTCTCTCCTTTGCTTTTCTATCCGTTTTTGGCATAGAAATTTCTAGGATGCCTTGCGTTTTATCTAGTTTTTTAATAGAAATTATTGGTATATGTCAGTTTGGGGATCCTCAGCTAAAATGAATACATGGGTGTATAAACTAGTTATATTGAACTCCCACTGATCTTTCACTAGACAGCCAACCTGACCATTCTCTACGGCATGACTCGCAGCGCAGCAATGGGTCCAAAGAACAGTGCAATCGCTTATGAGGAAGTTCGCAAACAACGGCTGGAAGAGAACAAGAAGCGCATGGAGGTCAGTAACTACTAATAAAGCATTTGGGTTTTGCTAGTGTTTGCCTTGTTTTATTTGAGTGTTATCAATGAATAAATGAATGCAGGAGCTGAATCTCGTAGCGCTCTCCAACATTTTTTCTGAGACGCGTAATTTGGCGAACAAAACAACTCCTCAGGTTTGTTTTGAAGTTCAGTGGCTGTTATGGTGTTTTTGTTTTTTTTGGTTTTTGGATGTTCTGTTTTGATGTGCATTTGCCCTGTTTGTTACAGAGGAATGCCAAGCCGCGAACGCCTAAGTTGGAGAGGGGTCCTGTCTCCATAATGGTCTACGGCACGCTGTTCCCGTTGCTGAGTGCCCTCTCCGTTACTTTACTCTTTGCTGTCAATTGGCGAACCTGGAGAATATACAGGTTAGTTGTGATTCTCTGCTTTATCAATATTTCAAGGTGCACGGAATTTAATCACAGCAAAGCACATTCTAAAACAATCTCACTCTTCCTACATGTACCAGGAATTTGGATCCGATTTTTGAATGACCTTCACTTTTTGGATTAACAAGTACCAGGAATTTGGATGATTGCAGGGATATCAATACGAAATACGAAACAAGAGAGAATGGGGAGAACAGCAGCTCATGGAGCACAGCATTCCCTCTCAGATCGGCCTTCGATTTGTGGAAGAGTTTGGATGGGAAGAAGAGGCACGAGTCGCTAGATTTCCACCAATGTCTCTGGTAAGCTATAGCCTATGTCGATTTATTTCAAATATCAATATCAAATAACCATGCTGGTTAGAGTTAAAGATGGATATCCAAATAGTTGAATTTGAAACCTGTGCTATGCCTGTTATTCAACTTGCTTTTGGTAAATGTAAGTTCTGAATCGATTTTCTATTATACTAGTGAAGCAGATCCAGGCTTCATTTGTTTTTATTAAATGTAAGGTGTGATTCGATTTTCTATTATGTTGGTTGGGGAATCCAAAAACCGGTAATGACCTCCTCTGCCTCCATTGATGGTGGATAGGGCTCCATCCCTAGCTTCCCCCCCTTTGCTACAGGATTAGGTCAAGTTTGGTCGAAGGGATTAGTTTCAAATATGTGAATAGGCCCTTACGCGGTGACCCGTAGGGTGGAGTGTCTCGTCTTACACTGTGGCGGTGGCGGTGTTAATGGGGAGACGCTCGGTCCAATGAGGAGTGATGCAAAGGTTTGTGCCGCTGGCTCCTACGGTGCTTGACTCAGTTCTCCGATGGCGACTACTCTTCTTTTACCAGACAGGATTCAACCCTCTTGTTGTGGTGGAGTTTTGGTTTAGCGGCGCGACGAGAAGCTCTGTGGAGGCACGGGGGTGGGCCAAATACCTGCCTGTGCATTTTTGTAGTTAAGACCCCATACCCATCTCATGTTTTGGCTGCACTCATAATCGTTGCTATGATCTTGGGACAATAAGCCTATGTGATGGGATTTTGAATCTATCAAATCCAACTTAATTGGCTTATTCCTGTGGCATTTTCTGATCTCTTTCTCTTATGAGCAGTTTTTTGTAGTGCTCCAATGCATACTTTTGGCTGCTCTATAATGGGGTGTTTTGAGGCCTCTTACTGTGTTTGGCTCATTTTGAGCAGCTTTGTAATGGTGCTTAAAGGCACAATTTCGTTTCCCTGTAATAGGGTGTCTTCATACTTTCCTCGAAGTGTGTTCAGACAATTGTTGGATCTGGTTGAAGGTTCTTGTAAGGGTTCATGTACGGGTTTGTGTAAGAAGAGACAAAGAAGTTGCAGATAAAGTCAAGCTTCATCTTCGCCGAAAAAAGCCCCTGACGAAGATGCCGTCAGACATCTTCAAAATTCTTCAAAATTGGTATCGAAGCAAAAGGTCATCTATTACGGATAACAATAATAAGAAGTGGAGTGCTTTTGAAGATGATCATTGCAAAAGACTCGAGGTTGAGAAAAATCCACATCACACTCAACCTACCTTTGTGTTTCCTCGCATTGAAAATATACAATAAAGACGCTGGTTGTGCCGCAGCCGTCACTGTGGTTGTGTCACAGCCGTCGCATTATTATTTACAGAATTGTATTTAATCATGGTTAGATAACGTGATATTCATTTCTGAGCATTTAGTAAGTTGCAAGAAACATGTGATAGAAACCGAAAGATACCGAGTAGTGTGTGAGATTGTTGTAGGTTGACCAGATTGTGGTGTGGACAAGACAGACGGTATACTTTAAAAAACAATGGGTAGCCAGCAGGCTCTGACTCACTTGCCCCTTGCCAGTTGTCTTCCATCATTGATATTCATCCTTTTTATACCAATTTGTATTATACCCCTTCTCATCCCATGTTCATTGATACCAATATTGCTATTGCAGAGAAATCTAGTTGATCATTCCCTTTTTCCTCTCTTGTTCATTGTTTCACTGATCAATCATCATCGACAATAATCAGTGATAGAGATCTGTCAAACTGACATCAATGGAAGGGCTCATACCCTGTATTTACAGAGCTGTATTCCGACCCAGCTCCACTCATCAAATTTTATCCCGCGGCGGCAGCAGCAGGAAGAAGCTATTATTATCAGGCGAACATTCGAGTGGCCGACGATCATTTGGGAGGGATGTCTTCATACTTTCCTTGGAGCATTGATCTTTTGTGCTTATGCACATGAAAACTTTCGGGTTCTCCACAATGTGTTTTGTTTTTCATTAATGGAATGCAATTTATTTTCTGCGAAAAGGCTCTTATTAGAATGCAGGGGATAAATACGACAACAAGCAAAAAAACTTAAAAATAAATGTTTTCCTTGCTATGGAGGAGGACAAGGGAATTACCCAGCATAACTTATGTATGATGAACATAATAATACTACAATTGATATTAGATTAGGAATTTGCAATATGCATTAACTAAGTCTGTAAAAGAATTATCTTATGGATTTCAAGCATCACTACGACCCTTGAATGCACCTTTATGTTACAAGAACTCTTTCTGAAGACACTTCCTCCACGAAACATTTGTCATTTCAGATCTAAACAAAATAGTACCTATTGTCAGGATAGTATCCATCTTCCTCAAAAAGTGTCCTACAGACTCCAGAAGCTGCTGTCGATTTTGTTTCTCTCGAGGACAGATGGAAAGTCCCTTGGGAAATAAAAATCCATACTCTTTTGCTTGGGGCTAGATACAAAAGGTCTAGCATAACTTGCTGCCAGACCTCCTATAGGTAGCAATATCTTCAACTGCTGGAAATGATGCCCCAAAAAGTGTTATATTTTTAACTTTTAATCAGTACTTATCTAGGATCTTACTGAGAGAATAACAAGCACAACATAAACACAAGAGACATGAAGATTTTTCTCGGGGAAACCATAAAGGAGAAAACCCCGCAACTTCCTCAGAGATAGAATGATCACCAATACAATGTCACAAAAGTAAAACCCAAAAATAGAGATGGTCTTCAGCAACTTCTCTCTTCTCCACTTGTGTGAACTTGAGTGAGTGAGTGAACGAATAAATGAGAGAGCCTAGCTCTCTATTTATACATTCACTTCCACTTTACCTTTTCTACTTGACATGTCAGCCTCAACTAAACCTGACTAGGCCGACTCCTCTAGGGGACTTAAAAACCCCATTACATTTGACTCTGGGGGGATCTATTTACCCGACTTACAAGGGATGATTTACCTCAATGACTTTATATGACCAAATGTAATAATTACATCCCCGACCGGAGGAATAAATATCTCCGTCGGAGGTACAAATAAAATACAATAATAATTACAATATAAAATACAAGTGAATATGTTCCGCATTTACAATAACATTAACAAAAAGTTTATACATTTTGAGAGGTAACATCATCCATGGTGTCAGTTCTTGACGATGATATTATTTAATGCTCTATACTCTATTTACATTCTCCATGAACCATTCTTCTTTTGAATGGTGAACTGCAAGGAGATGCCTTGCCCTAATGACTCATTCCTAAATTAAACCACGAATTTACTTCTTGACTTCATTGCTTTCAAGAATGGACTTCCTACACAATCCTATGGTGAGGGTAGGTGCACTGGGCAGCATGTGCATTTGATGTTCAACCCCTCTCTATGGCAGTAAACCCTTGGGTTCTTGGAACACTTTTTTTGGGGGGGATATTTCTTATTAAATCCCTTCAGCTAAGTTGTCAAGCTATGATGGGCTTATCTCTATCGTCAAAATCACCTAGGACTTGCAATGGACTTATTTGCACCCATTCGGGGAGCGGTGGGGATTTTTAACCTTGTCTTTGTGTTTATACACTTGGAACAATTGTGTTACCTTATAGAAATATTTTTTGTTCGAGATCTACTGATTGCAGTTGAAGTAAAAACTTAAAATTACCTTTTGCCCCCATTTCTAGTGGTTTGCTACATGCTCATGTTGTCTTACGGTTGCATAGTCTAAAACAATGAGCCTGTACTTTAAAGGCTTTTAATTCATAATTCAATATTAACCTACAATCATTCTTATATACAAAAAATGGATCTGTTGGATTACAAGCAGGTTTGTTCCCTTACATTTATTTGTCATTATATCAGTTTCTTTGGAGTCATGCTAACAAACAAATCAAATGTATGCCAATTTCATATGAGATATACCCCCTTACGCTTTAACTTGGACATGGCCTTAGTTTGGAGTCCGTGAATATTTTATTTGTATAATTCAGTTCATTTTGTTTCTATCTTTGGCTTAATAGTTAAGATTGATGGTACGTGGCAATCCCGAATGCAATGGTTGACTGTATGCAATCACTTTGGGAGTGTGTCTTATGGAGGTTCCCAAATTCCCTTACTTTCTCAGCCTTAACAAGACAAGTATATCTAGCAAGATGGCTTAATTAGCATTCAATCACCCCTGGAGATTTAATTATCGAGGTCCCTTTTTTTCTCTTTCTTGGCTTACATTAGAGAAAGTATTTAATATCGTGCAATCATCACAAACATAGCAGCTCTTGGATTTGCCAGTTATTTAATTGCTAACTGTTTTTTTGTTAGGATCCAAGCTCATACATCTACCATTGCAGTGGGTAACTCCTAATGTTGTTATATGCTATTATCGTTGGATGAAAACATTTGTTAGGAGTTTCTGCTGATTGGAAGTATGAAGTACTGCAATATCTCATGGATAAAAGCCGTTGCAGAATTACCAACTGAGGAGCCACTATGTTTTCACAGACTTTGCATTGGAGCAGTGGGGAATGTGTGCTGAGGTGATATGAAATGCTTATTAACAATTGAAGAGGGATTTTTGTCCCTTGCGAAAAATTCTTAGACCACAAAACCATAGCTTGCAACAGTTGGTTCTTGCAGCTTTATAATAATTACTGTAACTTTATGAAGTATGTTGATATATTTTTCCTGTTCTAAATTTAGGAAAAAATTGCCTCCACGCAGGATCGAACTGCGAACCTTCAGTTTACAAGACTGACGCTCTACCATGTTAAAAATAAAAACTGATAGCAGTAACAGACTGTAAATAACAAAAGTGCAGAGATAGCTAAATAAAAATAGAACACAACAATTTTTTTACGGGGAAACCTTTCAAGGACAAAAACCCCAAAGCAATATAATAATAATTTATCTCAAAATGAGATGTCTGAGTTTTACAACAGCAGGCTGATAACAAGCCTCTCCAACAAATAGGATTGTTTCAATGACCAAGAAGAACCCTATTCTGCTGTAGCTGAAGCAATCTCAACCTTGTGTAACCAATCCTGTACTGTTCACTGATGTCTGTTGTGGCCTTTTCCAGGGTTGTAGTGACTTGTAGAAGGCTGCAAACACTTAGGGACAGACTGTGAATGCAACTTAGCTGAACTGCAACATGCCCTAGCAGGGCTCGAACCAACAGTAGTAACCACAGTGTAAAGAGTGAACTCAGCAGTAACAGTAATATGGAGATATCCCAGCAGTATGAGTAGTATGGTGATAACCCAGCAGTATGAAATCACCCTTGACAGGGGCCGAGTATGCACAACAGCCAGCAGTGAGAAATCACCCTTGACAGGGGCCAAGTATGCACAGCAGTAGGTATAAGAAATCACCTTTGACAGGGGCCGAGTATGCACAGTAGTAAGTATATATAACCCAGCATAACAATGGAGAGAACTTAGTAATAACGTGGAGAGAACCCAGCAATAACCACCGAGCTGTCTTACTTGACACCACCGAACTGTTTTAGAGCTGTCCTCAAACTCATGCGAATTGATGATGTAATGATGAGTTTACTTTTGTATTTATAGTGGAATAATTCCACACAAAATAAATGAGGCTGACTTGCTTATTTCAGCCATTAACTTTTATTTAAATTGTTGAGGCCGACCTGCATCTTTTATAGATGTTTGTTTTTCATTTAGTGAATTAATTTGAGGCTGTCCCTTCTATATATATATATATATAGCATATATATTTTATTTTCTTCACAACATTCATCATTTTATTTGTCTTTTCCTCCAATAATGAGTTGACCCAAAAATAAATAAATAAATACATATTTATTTTTCTTCTTCTAACTGGTGGGTTCATGGACCAAGCCAAGTGGTGCTTGGGTTCTATGGTTCTCCAATACATCATCCAGGTGTTCTTCAAGGTCTTCATGTCCACTCCAAACGCATCATCATCAAGAGATAAATTAATTGATTTACTTCACCCTCCTATTGCCACCAAGACCAAGTGGAGGAGTACACCACTTGCCCAGACCCGGTCTGGGGCTTACAGTGAAATCCTGGTAACTGACCAGATACCTCCATTCTCCCAGAGAATGGCTCTCAGCCCCAGGCTGAGCTTCCAGTCCCAGACTGGATCAATATCCTGGTAACTGACCAGGTGCCTCCATTCTCCTAGAGAATGGCACTCAGCCCCAGGCTGAGTTCCCAGTCCCAGACTGGGTCAATATCCTGGTAACTAACCAGGTGCCTCCATTCTCCCAGAGAATGGCTCTCAGCCCCAGGATGAGTTCCCAGTCCCAGACTGGGTCAATATCCTGGTAACTGACCAGGTGCCTCCATTCTCCCAGAAAATGGCTCTCAGCCCCAGGCTGAGTTCCCAGTCCTAGACTGGGTCAATATCCTGGTAACTGACCAGGTGCCTCCATTCTCCCAGAGAATGGCTCTCAGCCCCAAGCTGAGTTCCCAGTCCCAGACTGGGTCAATATCCTGGTAACTGACCAGGTGCCTCCATTCTCCCAGAGAATGGCACTCGATGTTGCTCAGGAAAAATCAACATACCACTGAGCTATAAAGGCAGTCATTGATTGATGTACTTATAGTTTTATTATAATTATTATAGTAAGAAAGAATAAGGTGTCCTATTTTATCCTCCAGGTATATTATTCAAATCACGAAAAACAAAGTCAAAAGTAGTTTGCCAAACATTTAGTTACAACTATCATTGAACAAAATATAAATCTGCAACGAGTAGTGTATCTGGTAACCAAAACTTACTCTAGAGTCGCCGACAGAGGAAAAAATGTTGGAATAGCAATTTTGAGTACTCAAATTGCGATTTCAAAGATTTGGGTAGTTTCTAAGAGGATAGAAAAAAGACTCAAATTACTTCGCAACCTGATATTGTCACTATACAAGAAGTCCCAGTAGTTGAGGGAACTAATAAAGATCCAAATTTCATGGCATCAGTTAATGTTGCTGCAACATTGGCTTACAAGCTGATGGAAAATGTAGAAAGCAGTAAGGCCAAAGTGGTCAAACTTTTTGGAGCATTTGTACCCTCTTGCATTCACGTCATTGTGAAGGACGAATTAGAATCGGAATCCGTGGGAATTCCCTGCAATGATCATTGTTTCAGTTTTATGGATCCGTCCGTTTTAGCAAATTCTAATGAATCCACCTCTGATTCGACCTTCGCTAATTCTGTTTCAACGAGCAGATGTTCGTAACTCGAGCTCAGAAATTGATAGACCACAAAACCATAGCTTGCAACAGTTGGTTCTTGCTTATGTTGCCAACCATGGAGACTCACATTGTGAAATTGCCCACATAAGATCCAAAGAGATGATGTAAACCTCACTATGAAAGAATTTAGGAAGAAGAGAGAAGCAATAGAACATAGATCCAATAGAGGCAGAATAATTACACACATTACATTAATCAGAATAGTAACCGGGTAAATATACAATGCTGAGTATGAGGATTCGAATTCACTAGGTGTAATTCGAATTATCCTTCATGCACAGATCCATAATCAGTGGAGAGTCATCAGTGCCAAACTAGGAGTCTATCTCATCATCGGTGAAGTCATCAATGCACAAGTAGTGATCAACCGGGAGTCAAACTGAGTCTAACTGAGTGTGGTTGGTGTAACTGGCACATGGAAGCACTGATATAGTGAAGGAGACTCAGTGGGGGGCGCTCATGGAGCTAACTGGAGTCAAAACAGTCTATCTAGTCACACTGGAGGTCCAAAAGAGTGATAAGGTCAGTTAGGAGTCAGTTAATCCTTAAATCAAGGAGGAACTGAAGATAACTGAACTAAACTGGACTGGTAGGTGAAGAAGGGCGCCCTTATCATGCAATAACTGAAAGGAGGGCGCACTAAGCTCTAGGAGAGCTAAGACTGATCCGAGAGAAGCTCCTGGGGCTAGTTTGGAAAGGGCTAGGTGCTGGTGCTGCAAACCCTAATTGCATGCAAACCCTAATTGCATGCAAAACCCTAATTGCATGCAAAACCCTAATTTTGCATGCAGGACTGAAAATGTCAGAAATGTTAGAAGGACTAGGATGGAGTATAGGAATATCCTAACACCCCCCCTTAATCCATCCTGGGCCCTGGTAACTAGGACCAAAGGTCACCCATACAATCAATGAAATGATAAAAAGAATACTGCCTCAATTTTTTTTTTTTCTTTTTTTTTTTTTGCTTTTACATTTTTGAATAACTCAAGGAGCCATTACTCTAAGCAGAAAAGAAGCAAGCTTTCATCAGTGAAAACTTTGCAAAGAGACTTGGTAAGCTAATCCTCTGTAAAGTGCGAATGCAAGTGCTAGAGAATGTGTTGAATGTAGCAAGTCTTTCAGGAACCTTTTCTGTCACTGGAGCGAATGTATCATGATGAGTTTTCCCAAGGAATGGAAGAGTAAACCCCATCATCATGCTGAATCTCTCATGGAGAGGTGGATGACATAATGCAAGGTTAGCATGCTGCTGAAGTCTAGTAGTTCTGTAAGCAAATACATCATCAACTGTGTTCTTAGTAGTAGCAAGGACTGTGTGAGAACATATTTCTCTTGAATCTGGACTAAGAATAGGTGTTGGTTCTGAATCTTCTTGAACTATGATCTCAACATCAAAATCTTGATCTTCTTCCTCACTAGAATAAGAGTCACTGGAAGAGAAGTCACTGTGATCCTCATCAGAATCTAAAGGGATAGTTGGAGAGAAGGGCATGAAGTGGGAGAACTCATATTCCTTTGAGGCATGATTAGCAATCCCATTCGCTATAACCTTCCCAGTGGAGATTTCTGTAATCTCTACTGTGTCTGGACCAAAAATCACTTGTTTTGGAGATCCTGTATGAGTCATTTTATATACTGATAACAAATTAGCTGTAAGAGAAGGAACAAATAAGACATTTTTGAACTTACCATGCTCCATATGAACTGTACCCAAACCTTTGGCAGAAATCTGAGAGTTGTCTCCCATGTGAATGGTAGGCCCATCTTGGAGATCCAAAGAGGAGAAGGATTCTTCTTGTGCCATCATGTGGTTGGAAGCTCCAGAATCTATGAGGAGAGCTTTTGTCTTTGAAAAACCAGCCATTAATGCATGACAATCATCAGATCCACTTCCAGAATCAGACATCTTTGCTTCTTTTGGAACAACAATTTGGTTTTGTTCAAGAAGCTTGGTTAGAAGATCAATCTTCTTATGCATGCAGGCATGCTCAGGATGGTTTCCTCTCTTGCAGTAGGTACAATTTGGTCTCTTTTGTTTGTCATTCTTGGATCTTGAAGGTTTCTTTCCTTTGCCTTTTTGTCCCCCTTTATCATTCGCTCCACTTGATTCACCAGCCAACAGAGCTAGATCTCTGGAGGTTTTGATGGCACCCATTTGAAACAGTTTGTTCTCTTCTTGAGTGAGAGCCTCAATGAAGTCACTTAAGGTGGGAAACTTCCATCCAGGGATGGACATTCGAACAGAATGAAAGGTAGATACAAAGACAGAAAATTGAGATCGAAGTTTGCTCAATATAGAGAGTATCAATTGCTCATCACTTTTAGTGATGCCACATTGCTTGCAATGCAAAACCAAATTCTGAAATTTGGAGAAGAAATCTTGAATGCTCTCGAAATTGCTAGGTTGAAGGGCAACCAATTCATTCTCAAGAATGTAGCCTCTCAGTTCGTCTTGTTTGCCAAAAAGACTCCTCAATTTTATCCATAAATCATATGGAGACTTCAATCCATCAGCATGAAACAATAGATCATCAGAAATATGAAGGCATATGAATCCAAAGGCTTCATCCATTTTGTTTAGGTGCTTGACTCTCTTTTCAGCTTGATGTGGTATGACATCTTTTTCTTCAACTATTCTAGTAAACCCTCTTGATCGTAAGAGTATTATCATCTTCCTTTTCCATTCGAAATAATTGAAAGGAGTGAGAAGTATAGAAGAAGGATCATTCGAATTGCTCATCTTGATTGCTTGAACAAGTGCAAAATAGAAGCTACTGAATCTGCTGCTGCAACTGCTGGAACTTCAAAATACCTGCAAAAAAATCTCAAGAATGGAGGTAGAATATACTCTCAAGGCTCTGATACCATGTGAAATTGCCCACATAATATCCAAAGAGATGATGTAAACCTCACTATGAAAGAATTTAGGAAGAAGAGAGAAGCAATAGAACATAGATCCAATAGAGGCAGAATAATTACACACATTCCATTAATCAGAATAGTAACCGGGTAAATATACAATGCTGAGTATGAGGATTCGAATTCACTAGGTGTAATTCGAATTATCCTTCATGCACATATCCATAATCAGTGGAGAGTCATCAGTGCCAAACTAGGAGTCTATCTCATCATCGGTGAAGTCATCAATGCACAAGTAGTGATCAACCGGGAGTCAAACTGAGTCTAACTGAGTGTGGTTGGTGTAACTGGCACATGGAAGCACTGATATAGTGAAGGAGACTCAGTGGGGGGCGCTCATGGAGCTAACTGGAGTCAAAACAGTCTATCTAGTCACACTGGAGGTCCAAAAGAGTGATAAGGTCAGTTAGGAGTCAGTTAATCCTTAAATCAAGGAGGAACTGAAGATAACTGAACTAAACTGGACTGGTAGGTGAAGAAGGGCGCCCTTATCATGCAATAACTGAAAGGAGGGCGCACTAAGCTCTAGGAGAGCTAAGACTGATCCGAGAGAAGCTCCTGGGGCTAGTTTGGCAAGGGATAGGTGCTGGTGCTGCAAACCCTAATTGCATGCAAACCCTAATTGCATGCAAAACCCTAATTGCATGCAAAACCCTAATTTTGCATGCAGGACTGAAAATGTCAGAAATGTTAGAAGGACTAGGATGGAGTATAGGAATATCCTAACACACATGGTGTAATGGGAAGACTTATCAGGGCTATTGGAGAAATAGTTTTTGTGCAACGATCAACATAACACAATGCTAGCATGGAGGCTATAAGACAAAAGTTGTGGTCGTTACATCCATATTGTAGTTCTCAAGCATGATGTTTGGCATGTAAAGGCCATAGTTTAGGTACACATCTCTATTTCCTTTTGTGAATGTTAGTTTGAGGTCTTAACTGTCACAAGTTCCCCTGTTGAGAGTACAAAATGTGTAGATCTAGCACATCTGATTAACAAATTTATGAATTTAAAAAAACACGAGAAGTGTCTTTGTTGTGTTTTGTGGTGGAATAACTCCTTGAAATTTGAAAGTCTATCCATTGATAGGAAATTGCTACTCTTACTACTATAAGAAATCCCTTGTCATACATAAAGTATTAGTTTCTATTGTAGTTGTTGGTATTGTCAATTTGTACCATTAGATCAAACTCACTATGTTATTTGTCAAATGTATTAAAAGTCACTTTTGTCCAAGTTGAAGTTACCAAATTCTTTCTAAACTCAAATTATTGGTGCGTATTTTGACATCATTTTCTTATAGTAGATACAACAGGGCATATGACATTGTGTTGTTATATATAATAGAACTCAAAATGGTCAATCAATGGTTAATTTGAGTTCTCTGAATATTTTCAGTTCATTGTCTTGATTGTTTGAGGCTCGCAACAATAATTCTTATCGCCCCATCCCTGCAATGATAATCAATATATGTATGCAACACCCAAGAGCGGAGCAAAATTATTTTCGATATCTGTATTGTTATCATTGATGTACCCCCCACTCCAGTCCGAGAGTTTGGGATATTTGGTACGAGATACAATTCTTGATATCTGATACGATTAGAGGTAGTGATATCTAGTCTTATATATGTCATACCATCCTATTTGTATATTTCATACCCATTGTTAACTGTAGCTCATATGCCATAGGGAGGGAGGGGTCAGGCAGACGGTGAGGATACGTAACCCTTTCGGTGGTGATGCTCATATGCCATTGGGTGGGTTTTTGGGGTTAGACCAGTGGGGCATACCTCAAACATTTATGGGTTAGAGTTCAGACTCAGTACCTTTTGGTCTGCTTAGAACGGTGGTGGGAATTCCTCAGACATTTCTATGTTCAAGTTCAGGCTCATACGCCTTTCTGAGCGGTCAGACCGTTGGCAAGCATACCTTAGACATTTATGGGTTCAAGTTCAGGATAAATACCTTTGGGTGCGGTCAGAATGTCGGGTTTTAACCCGGAACTATTAGCGAATTCACGCATACCCTCTTTTCGAATATTTACATAGTCTTTCGTGCAACTAGAGCAACCATTGGTCACCCATATACCTTCTTTTCCTTTTTATTTTTTACATCAGACCTTTTGTAGTTGCAACTACTCATTACATTACTCCATAAGCGACAGAAATCAGCCAAAGATGGCATCTTCCAATTTCTAACTGTGAGCTTTGTGGAGTAAAATGTAGAGACAAAAACTGAGTACTTAGGACCAAGGCTGTTGGGAGCGGGGAGCGAAGCGGGAAGCGGGAGCGGGAGCGAAAAGCGAAATTTTCAAAAGCTTCCGTTTCGGGAGCGTTTTTTATATAATATATATTTTAATATATTTTGATGCATATAAATTAAAAAAAACATGTATTATGCCAAATTAGCTATAGAAAACATCAAAACATAGAATCTAGATATTCATATAACCATTTAGTACACATTGATATAACATTAATGATTAATCATCTCGTCTTCTAGATTCTAGGAGCTATAACTTATAACATTTTCATTAAATGAGCATCATCAAATCATCAATCATCAATCATCAACAACATCAACCTTCAAATTTCAACATATAATATTTGCCATCAAACTAGGCCATAATGTTTACAAAATAGGCCAACTGCCAAAATAAACATGAAAATGAAATACAAACTACAAACTACAAACTACAAACTACTATGAATCTACTAAGATTTCCGCTTGCCACGAGTAACTTCCAATTTATTTTCTCGTGTTCTAGGTGGAATAGGTGCTGGTGGAAGTGATCATGGAACATGAGTAGAAGATGAATGGCCCCCGCGGGCTGAAACTGGACGTTGTGAAGCTAAAGGCAAAACTCCTGCATCCGGAAAGCTGCTTCTGCTTGGGGGTGGCATCTCTATATGGGTAGTCTGAATTGGATCATCATGATCACCCAATAGTTCAGCCTCCAAGCGCTCTAATGCTATGGCTCCATCCTCCACATTAGCCTCCTCTGGATTGTTGTCCCAAGTCAAAAATGTTCTATCATTCTTGGCCGCCTCACAATAATGGGACAACAACCTCAAGTTGTAGTGCACATAAACCAAGCTTTCTGCACGATCTACATTCAGACTGTTTCTCTTTACATTGTGGATGAAGTTGTAGGTGCTCCAACACCTCTCTGCAGAAGAGCTATTAACAACCTGTGATAGCACCCTCAGCGCCAATTTATGCAAATATGTGGCTCCAGAGCCATGCATGTTCCACCAATGGATAGGATCCAATCTGTCTCGATCTTTGGTTGCAAATAGCGAACCAAAGCGTCCATGCTCACTTATGTATATGCTCAATTCACTCCGTACTTGAGCACACTCTTCCTCATCAGGCACCAAATTTTCTAATGCAAGCATATACCCAGCAGCAACCTCTGGATCTGTGTGGGGTTTTTTCCTGACTCCACCCCCAGGTGCAGGTTGGGCCAACCAAATTGGAGAATAGTATTTTGGGGTGAGGACATATGCAAGGGCATGGAGTGGAACATTTAGATTATCCCACCTTTTGACCACAAGTTTATGAATATGGTCATACAAGACTGCATCTCTTTGCTCAACAATGTCTTTGATTTGACCAAGCATGCTATCCATCTACTCATATACCTCCCCAATCACCGGCTGATCTGTATCTGCAAAACGAATCATGTTATAAACTGGCTTGGTGAACTGCAGAACATACTTAACCTGTGACCAAAAATGACCTTCAAGAACGGTGTCCTCCACCTCCTGAAAGTCACTTCTATCCGATGCACTTGCAACTCTGTCTTTCAACTCCTGCCATGGATCACTTGATACCATACTAGCCAATGCCTCTCTTACCTTCAAAAGCCTCCTGAAGGTGAGGTAGTAGCTAGCCAATCTAGTCTTTGCAATCTTCAATAGCTCCAACTTAGAGTGATTGCGAAAAATGTGGTGGGCCATGCTATGATTGGTAATAAATTTGATCATTTTCTTACCTCTCTTGTACAAGGCACCAATCCATCGGTAATTATTGTCCTTCATCTTAACAATATCACGCATCAAAAGGTTCAATGTGTGAACCAAACACCCTGACCAAAATATGATGGGATACTTATCCATAATGATTGCTCCTGCTGCCTTACAATTAGCAGCATTATCAGTGATGACTTGAATGACATTGTATGGCCCAATCTCCTGAATGGTTTTAAGTAAAGGTTGTGCAATATTAATAGCGGTATTGTAGCGATCTGAGTAGTCATGGGATGAAAGTAAGACCGCACCACTAGCAGAAACGCCAAGAATATTTATCAACGGCTTGCCTTTAACATTTGTCCACCCATCAGATACAATGGATACCCCATAGTTGGACCAATCATTTGTGAACTTTCCAAGAACACTATTGATTTTGGCTCTTTCCTTGTCAAGTCCCACGGTTCTAGCTTTGTCATACCTAGGGCTTCTGTATCCTTGAGGGCCACCATTGATGGCTTGTACCATTTCATGCCAATAGGGTGAGCGAAGAAAATTGAATGGCACACCACATGCATAAAGAAACCTATAAACTTTTGAATCCACATCATCTCTACAACCTTGGTCAAGGAAATCAGATATTGTTCTTCGTATAGGCGAGACTCCATGGGGAGATGAGGCTCCCGATCGAGCCGATGATGATCCAGCAGCAGCTCCACTACCAAACATTCTCTGTGGGGATTCAGAATCAACCCTCGATCTCTTGGACTTGTTTTGAGCGGCCTCTTCTTCCATCTTGTATTTGCTTCTCTCTTTAGCTCCCACTTTGTCACAAGTTTTGACTCCATGAGACTTACCTACATCGCATGGCATAACCCCACACAAATGCTTTCTCATCCGGGTATATGAACCTATGTATGTTTTCCCACAATGGGGGCATCCAAACTTTGTGGTTCCACCCCCTCTCCCTCCCCCTTGCCTTGTCACATACTTCCACAAAGGTGTTGTGTCTCTTTGTTTTTGACCCACATCACCCTCACCCTCATCCTCATCATCATCACCCTCTTCCCCTCCTCCTCTTCTCCTTGGTATGCATCACTCTCTACCTCTTCCCCCTCATCACTACCACCACCACATCTACTTCCCAACACCATCATAATGAGAAGAAGTGGAATGAAAAACCAAAACCACATACCCATCATGTTTCTTGATTCAAGATGAGAGTCACTTGTTCCCTGCAATAGAATGATGGAGAAGAAGATATTGGAAAGAGTAGGAGAAGAGAACATTGCAAGTTTTCCATTTTTTAACATAGTGAAAAAAAATTGCAAAAACAAACAAAGAAGAATTTATAGAGCCTACCTTTTAGCTCTTCAATGGTGGTTGAATGTCTCTATGAAAGCTTCAATCTCCCTTGCAAGCTCTCTCCCCTTCAATCTCCCCTTCAATATCCCACTCAATGCTCAAAGCTCTCAAATCTCAAAGCTCTCAAACTCTTCCCAATCAAACAAATGAGCAATGGAATGAGTCCAAATGGACTCATTCACCTTTTAATGGCCCAAAGTGACCTATCGCAACAAACAAAACCCTAAAAAAAATTCCAAAAAAATAAAAAAAATAAAATCGGCCCGTCCGTGGAATCAGTCTGGGAATCGATTTAGGAATCGATTTTTTACTTTGGGTTCGATTGGGAATCGATTGGGAATCGATTTGGGATCGACCCGGGATCGACCTGGGAGCGACGATTCCCCAACGAATTACAAGATGGCAGGGAGCATTTTTTTTCTCTTCAATTCGCGAATTGAAAAATCGATTCCTGACGGAATCGATCTCAAATCACGCTTCCAAAATCGATCCCTCATCGATTCCGTCTGGAGCGCAATTCGAGGGGGGGGGTCAATTCCCGGCTGCTTTGCTTAGGACCCAATTTTGAAATGATGGACAAAACCAATTGTTCTTCCTTCTTATCAATGTCACACTGTTTGATTTTCAAGACCAAGCTTTTGAACTTGGTGAAGAAGTCTTGGATGGAGTCGAAGTTGCTTGGACTTAGTGAGATCAACTCATTCTCAAGTTGATGGCCCCTCATATCATCAGTCTTTCCAAACAAAGACTCAAGCTTGGGCCACACTTCATTTGGAGTAGATAGACTTTCGACATGAAACAGGAGGTCTCTCGAAATACTGAGACAAAGGAGGCCGAATGCCTCATCCATTTTATTGAATAATTTCGACTTCTCCACAGCAGAGTTTGGCTCAACATCAATGCCCATGGTGATCCTGAAAATACCATTGGATCTCAATTGAATGACCATTTCAGCCTTCCATTCGAAATAGTTGAATGGAGTGAGCAAATTTGGATGAGTTTGCTCCATTTTCTTCTGTTGCTTGCGTGCTTGGTGACAATGGTGCACTTTAATACCTGTAAGAAAACTCTCAATACTCAGGAGGGAATCTACACTAATAGATTTGAACCATGTTTGATAGTAGGTACATTCGGGAGAGCATCACACCCTAGATCGACTCCAATGGATTTCTCCAATGGATTCAATGCAATGGTTCCAGGGACTTATGTGGTTTCTCCACTGCTTCTGGCATACCACTAAAACAGTCTATTGGTTCGAATAATAGATCCAAGAGCTCTCATACCGTGTAAAATCCTTATCACAGTAGGATCTAGCTACTATAGATGCCTCACAATTCAAAGGTTTAACTATTTCTGCAAGATATAAGTGTATAAACAATCTGGAAAAACGAATGATAAAAAAACGGGCACAAATGATAAATATCAGATTCTATTAACTCTGTCCATGATTACAATGAGTTTGGATCATCCTTATATAGAAATAGGAAGAAATAGGATGCACTTGGAGTGTCCACACCTAGCTAGCTTAGATTAGACTCAAATCCCCCCTAAGTTGACTAAGGATCTCCCAAATCACCTCAAACCCTTACGAATTGCTCATGTGAACATTGGGCATGCTTTGGAAGACTCACTTGAGGCTCACACATGTGAGGGAGGTGGTTGGTGGGTGGTTAGGTATCCAAGGAGAGGCCAAAACAACTATTTTTGGGCCTAGATGACTAGATACAATGTATGGGCACCTTTGGTCAACAGTGCTTCCTTAAAACAGGGAAACAGGGCGCCTTAGACCAAATTAATGGTGCAATAAATGCATGAGGTGGTCATAATTAGGGTGCCTTACAGACATTTGACCACCTTTGGCCCATATTTTTGGTGGATAAGTCATCATGGAGCCTAACTAACTTATAACAACCTTGTTCACACCTTGGGATACAATAATTAACTAGTTGAGGACCATTTAATAAATAATATCTAATGACTAAGGTCCTAGGTGCAATATTGTTCTGACAATTTGAAAATAATGGTGTCCTTTCTTTACAGACATTACATATTCAAAAGCTTGAAGAGGAAATAATTGTAAAAGACCAGAATTGGGGTATAATTAGAATTGGCGTATAATTGGTGTATAATTATCCTTTCGTTATGGTTAAATTTCAAAGGATATATTATGTGAAGCATGTTGTTTAATATCAATACCTATATTTAATATTGAACCCTCTGATGATAAAATTAATGATGCTGATATTCAAGAGCAAGAAAATCAGTTTTCTAAACAAGCATCTTCATAATTTTTTACTAGTGGACCAGTTTATGATGTATATGAAGATGCTTATGCTGAATTTCATTAAGAATTACTGACACCTAGTGGTGAAGATACCTTCCAAACAAATTAAAAAGGTCGAATCAGGAATACCTCGAGACCTTTCAAGTGTGCTAAAAAGATTGGATTTAGTAACTAACATGATTCTTTTCAATCACATCAAAAGATTGAGATTTTTGAAAACAATGATCCCTTTTTTGCTTTTTGAAAAGATTTGATTATGTGAACAACATGATGCCTTTCGAGAAAGTTCAAAATATAAAAAATTGGGTGCGTTGAAAGGAACCAAGTTTGGGAAATATTCCATGTGTTTTAGGTAAATTAAAGAGATCCCTTAAAGCACTTCGAAAAACTAAATTCTTCTAACAAGACGAAAAAATTCATGGAAATCAAAGAAAAAAACAAACAAACAAATTGTACACAACATAATGCCATTCTGACATGTCAAATAGATAGAACTTTGCAAAGATCATGATCACTTCTTGTGCTGTTAAAATGATCAATATTTTGAAAGACCCACAGCCCCTAAGGGAAGGTTTAAGAGCTAGAATTATAAGAAGGCACCGATGTTTTTTCAGCATCTTAAAAAGATTGAATTTAGTGAACTACATGTCCAACTAGTCAATGCTCCCCTTCATATGACACTTCTCAGTAAATCCCATCCCATTATCCTATCATGCCCTACTATCCTTCTCCTTTTGAGCCATATTCCCCTCCCCCTCACCTCCCCGACCTCGAGGCCCACCCCAAACCATTATCCTCTTTTATGAGGAGGACCCAGACACTTTTTCGTCTCACCTTCGCCGAATTCTTCCCTTTGATTCCCAATTTTCCTCTCTCGACTCAACATGCTCCAAATATCCATGCCTCTCGTCCACCATTTGCAAAACAACCCTTGAAACTTATCCCCATGTCACCCATGCCAACTCCCATGGCCGAAAACTTGGCTCATATCCTATGATCCGGTGATATGATGCAAACTGCAAATCCCTTTATATCCAACATCGACATGTTTACTCTCATAAAAATCGCTGCTACCCCAGCTTGAAAGCTTCTTATAATTGCCTCCTTCACGATGGTAATAAGACGAGACTTGCGCCCTTCCCTCCCTAGCTCCCCTAAGAGATCCCAACACACCCTAAGAAATACCAGCACACCATCTTCCCCTGCCATTCCTCCCTATCACCCAATATCAACCCTAGCTCCATTTTCACCAATACAGCCACCTTTCGTAATATACATGGTCATCCCTCTACTAATGTTACATGTTCCCCTTGTTCTTGCCACTTATTCTCAATCTAGCACATCCGAGAGGCACTTTGGGAGAGGAATTCCAACAAAACTACCTAATCCCAAAATTATGAAAACAAAAATGTATCAATTTTTTTTGAAATAGTAGTAAGATTTCTGCTTTTGTCACTGGGATGGTTTTTTTGCACATATTTGGAAAAAATCATGTGGATTGTAGTATGGCCAGCCATAACTGCAGCATAGAACCCAATGAACAAAAGTTGTTTGTCAAGATACTCCTAATTGTTTATCGGGTTTTTCGTGAACTTTAGTTCAAATGCGAGACTGACACGCTTTGATTTTCTCAATTGAAATTAGAGGTCCAGTTCCTATTATTTGACTGTGCAAAAACTGAAGAGTGTTCCCAACCCCTATCGATTAGGAATGGAAAACACCCACCAAGGTAAACTGTGAAAAAAACCGGTCAAGTAACATACTTGGCAGCCCAATCTAGGTAAATCGCGATCAGACAAGGAAATAGTGAATTGATTTGAGCATGGAAATTCATGTAGCAACAAGTGAAGCACAGTACTCTATAGCTTGTTAGGCTCATTCACAGGTTTCCACATGGCTAGTCTCATTCACAGGTTTCCACATGGCTAGTCTCATTCACACAGTCTTGGTGGGTTAGAAAGAACGAAGTTTGTGAAAGACTCAATACCTTCCAAACAAATTAAAAAGGTCAAATCAAGAAGACCTTGATACCTTTCAAGCGTGCTAAAAAGAATGGATTTAGTAACTAACATGATTATTTTCAAGCACATCAAAACATTGAGGTTTTTGAAAACAATCATGCCTTTTTTTTCTTTTTCAAAAGATTTGATTATGTGAACAACATGATGCCTCTCGTGAAAGTTCAAAATTTCAAAATTTAGTTGCATTGAATGGAACCCTAGCTTGGGAAATATTCAAGGTTTTGCAGGTAAGTTAAACAGATCCTATACAGCACTTTGAAAGACTAAATTCTTCTAACAAGAAGATAAAATTCATGGAAAAAAAAACAAAAACACATTGTAGAAAACATCATGCCATTCTGACGTGTCAAACAGATAGAACTTTGCAACGATCATGATGACATTTTGTACTGTTAAAAGGATCAATGTTCTGAAAGTCACAAATTCCTTGGGTGAAGATTTAAAAGTTAAAATAATACGAAGTTAAAATAATACAAAGGCGTTGACGCTTTTTGAGCGTCTTAAAAATATTGAATTTAGTGAAGAACATGATACCTTCCTCTTGCATTAAAACAACAAAATTTTCTCGGAGGATGATTCCATTTGTGGCGGTTGCACAGATTGAATTTTGTCACGAACACAATTCCTTTCAGGCAAGTTAAAATGATCAAATTTTGCGAACGCTTCTATGCCTTTCAGGTTAGATGAAAATATTAAGTTTTACGGAGGCCTTGATGGATTTAGGGAGTGTTAAAAAGAGGGAATTTTTATGAAGAACACCATGCCTTCCAAGCATCTAAATTAGAACATGATAACTTCCTGTTACATAAAATCAAAGAATTTTTTTTAGAAGATGATGCAATTTGTGGCAGTTAAATAGATTAGATTTTGTCAAGAACACAATCCATTTCAAGAAGGTTAAAAGGATCAAATTTTGCGAAATCTTCTATGCCTCTAAGGCTAGATAAAAAGATTATGCTTTTAGAAGACCTTGATGTATTTAGGGTGTGTTAAAAAGATGGAATTTTTTATGAAGAATGTGATTCCTTCCTACCATGTAAATAAGATTGGAGTGTAAAGATGCTTATCTTGAATTTCATTAACAATTACTGACTCCCGTTACTGAAGTTAAAGACCAATCTTTCATTGACCAAAATGCTAATTCAGATTGTTGTGAAAAATTCTTTGTTCAAAGGCTCTTTCAAGAAAGAAAAGTGCATGGCTCTTGCATGTTAAAAAAATGAATTTTTTTTAAATGCCTATTGGGCATGTCAAATAGATTGAATTTTGAAATTTTGGAGAACTGAATTACCATTCCATTCTGAGCATTTAACAGGGAAGATGATTTTACCGAATGCATACTATTTCTTACTTTAGAAACAAAAGGGTGAAGGAATGGACAGGGAGCAGCAAGATCCTTGACTGGTATTACTGCAAAAGACATTTCACCTGACGAAGTGTTCTAGGTTGGTTAGTGAAGGAGAGATGTATATAAATAATTTTGAATCCAAGCATCTAAATTCAGTTTCAGTCAAAAAAATTATTTTTAGTTTGTACACAAAATTTCCAGGGAATGATAAGCAGGTTTTTCATAATAGAAAAAGATGGTTGCATGATGTTGGGTTAGGCTTATTCACAGGTTTCCATAGCGTTAGTCTCATTCACATAGTATTGATGTGTAAGAAATATTGAAGTTTGTGAAAGATTTAATACCTTCCAAACAGATTAAAAAGGTCGTATCACTAAGTAGGCTACACCAGGAGACACTTCAATGCACTTGAGATTGGGGGGACTTATATCCAAAAGTGTTTTCACCTAAAGTGTAGCGAGAATTTAAATAGTAGATTAAATAAATGTAATATGTAATGAGATGATTGATAAAGTATACAGAGAGAAGAATAAGAGTAACCATGTCATGCCAATAAGGCTCCATGGAGTATATGAAAGTAACAAAAATATACAGGAGTTTCATAAAAAGTATTTGGTATAAATCATATAATAGAGTTAATAAAAAGCCTTGTTTCAACTTCAAATTGACGAAAATATATAGCATTTATAGCAAATGTTAGGAGTTATCCGTGTATTCAATTGTTTAAAGTACTATGTCTCCGATATAAAAGTTGTAAGAGATCACACGCTTCTTGCAAGTCTTATTTTTCTAGTGGATCAATCTGATTGGATCAATCCTAAATTACCTGAAGTTAGAAGGATATTGAAGATATAAGGGTTTTTGTTTATATTTTAGGACTTAATGCAACATGCGTTTATGATCCTTTTACGATTTCCTCAGTGATTAGGCATTGGATCAGGTCATCCCACAACTGAAAAGTAAAAACGAGATGGTTAATAACCAATAAGGTAGTTGTCAGCTCATGAGTCTTGCTAATATAAGAGAAAGTAGCACAAAAGTTATAGCTAACCACTACACGTTCCTTAGTTTGTATTGCAAATTCTTAATGCAAGTACCATGTGCTAGCGTTCAACCCTAAAGTATGCAAAAACTTATGTACCCAGTATTCCAACAGAAGAACTTTTCTCCACCCACTTCTGTAAAAAATTTCAATATGAATAGAGGGATTCTCTTACCTTCGCATTGCTTCACAAACGTCATTACCTCCCCATGTGTTTAAGACAGATCCTGACACTCAAACTCCGGAGGGAAAAAATTTGATGTAGCATGGCTAGATGGACTACAACCCATGTAGTATGGTCCTCCTTATGTGTTTCCCACAGGCGAGCAGGCGTACCTTCAGAACTACATATAAAGTAGGTACATGCTGCTCTTCCGCCACTTGGTACTACATTCTATCCAAGTATTCTTCCACATTGCCCATCCCATCATAGATAGGGGGGTCCCACAAATCCGATATTATCCATCAAAAGTCTTGAATGAGGCACATCTTCTAGTAGACAACTGATGGTTGCAATCCTGCTAATTATACATTGTTTATTTTAAATTAATATATCAAATAATGGATGCTCCTCCAGCTAACTGAGCCATTTGTAGTAGGATTAATGTAATCCTCAAACCTGCCTGCTGTCATATTGTAGATCTAATCTAGCATGGTATCCTTCAAAGCATCTTCAGATGGTTCAGTATACCATGTCCCTTGATAAGAAAATCACTTGGAAGAACATTTTATCCAACAGTTGTGGACCACATCAAGAACGAAAGAGTTGGTTTGCACCCACAAGGGAACTGCTACAACGTAGTGGAAACAGATCAGTTATTTATGATTTTGTTGTTTAGCTTCTGCTCATTAATAATTTCTTATTATCTGTTCAATAGTTGTCTTGTTTAAAGTATATTAGTCTTTGTTGTTTGCTGATCACTAAGAGATAATTTATTATGAGTTTGATTGAGTTTTTCTTTAGTGGATAGTTTTCGTAACATGCCCACGACAGTGGTCTTGCTAGCCCGGGCTATTACACATAGCGCAAGTGTGTTTGTTGTAAGCAATTAGACTCTACATGCAACCATGTTTATGAATAGCCTAAGTTTTACTGTTGCAGGTGGTCAAATATTATTACCAGCTTATCAAGTAGTGTCATTTTTTTCTATTGGGACATCAAGCCCAGTTGCGCAACCAGGACCTCTAGAATTGACTGTAATCCCTAGTTTACAAGCTTAAATAGCAGGTCAAGGTTAGATGACTGAGTCTACCCATTGGTGGATGCTTCTGCTTAATTATTGTTGTTAAGAGGATTCCTAACGGCACTGGTTCCTTTGCGACACTATCTAGAACACATGGAGGACCAAAAATGTTGTTCGTTTGGTGGAGTTTCTGGAAACTCTACGTGGGAGAGCCTTGCAATGTACATGAAATGCAAGCAAAGTGCTCATTCCAGTCTAGATATGACTCTAGGTCAAATATGGAAATACTTAATTAAATAATTTTATAATTTGAAGTCCGAAGAACAAAGCATTGTTGAAATGAAAGAGATCAAGGAAAGAGTTGTAGAATCAGTTTGACATTGCAATCAATGGTTTCGAGATTTGATTAGCTAGCTAAGCTATACTATCCAATATGTTCATGATGAATAATAGTTTATTTATGTTTTGTTACCACATTTGTGTACTCCTCTACTATAGTAGAGGCTTTAGTAATCATTGAGAGGCATTGTAGTTTTCTATGAGATTGGAGTCTATCGGTGGTTAGGCGGATGCATTGATTACAGGATTAGCACATAGCATCACATAGTTCCAATGCCAGCTCACAGCTCTGTCTGAACAAATTCGTGAGTTGGAAAAGTGTAAGTAGATTGGGGGAGAAGCAGTGTGGTGTTAGTTTTTGTACCTAGGGAAGTGTTCCCCTAGTGACTTTATGCCTAAGTCACTTAGAAGGGGGAAAAAGGTGAACCTCACATTAAATGACTTGAGAATAGCATTTAATGAGACTTTATAAACTCAAAGTCACTTTTTGATAAATTTCAGTGGGTGAGGGAAATTAATATTTATGAAAAGTAAATGGAGCATTTAATTTCCACCGTTGATCTAACTCAATCTCATCCATTGGATTAAAAGCACCCTAGGGTTTGATCAAAAAGCTTGAGGGAGGCATTCATTCTCACTTTTGCTAAAATAGAGTGAAGAGGCGAAGAGATATAGCTGGAGGTGGCACGAAATTCGAAGCATCCATTTGAGCAGTTCAGTTGGCACAAAAATCAAGGAAACCATTTGAGGAGTTCAGTTGGCACAAAAATCGAGGCACTAGTTTTAGCTTGAAGAGACGACACACATTTCGAGTCAGCTCGAGGAGGAATTTATGAGGCACAGAAATCGAGAAAAGTACAGCATGATTCTGGGCACAGAAATTGAGGTGGTCAGTTGGGCACACATCCCAAGGCAGACACGATTTTCTATGAATTATTGCTGGGCACATTTCCCAAGACAGGGCACGATTTTCTAGAATATTTTTTTGCACATTTTTATAGGTTCGTACAGTCTGTCCGAACAGTACTTGTTGCACAGATTTCAAGACTGTTTTTGCACAGATTTCAGGACTGTCCTTTGGCACAGAAACTGAGGCAAGAGTGGAAACAGAAATCGAGAAAGAAGTTGGCACATAAATCGAGGCAGGTTAGGCATAGAAATCGAGACAGTGTTTGCAACAAAATTTGAGGCAGCAGCCAGACACAGAAATCGAGGCAGCAGTTTGGCACTGAATTCGAGATAACACTTGAAAGAATCAAGGTATATCTAGGGGTGAAATCAGAAAGAAAAGATTTATTAAATGTAATTTTTTGTATTCCCCCAAGACAAGTCAGCCCAGTGGGTAAACTGCCCCAAAACAGTGGGCAATTTGCCCCAAACAATGGGCAGAACTGCCCCAGTCAGGTCGGTGCAGTTAGGGAAAGTTAGGTCAGCCCAGTAAGGAAAAAAGTCACCCTTTGATGTGTATAAATAGAGAGTTCGACCTCTCAATTGGTCAATCACTCAAGCAAGTTCGCTCTAGCCAAGAGAGGTTCGCTACTTCAGTTGAGAGATTGATTTTTTGGGGTTCTCCACTATTGGAGAAGTTTCTCCCTTGCTTTCTTGGGTTTGCGCTACTACTATCTGGATGTACAGCGTTCTCTATTGGAAGGTCTGAGCTCAGGGGAGACTGTGCTTGAAACCAACATCATTGCCAACTTCCCCATCATTTCCCTTGTTTTATTGTATTTCATCTTGTTATTGTACCTCCTATGGGACAAGATTTCAATGTATTTGATCATGTAAAACACTTGAAAGAATCAATGTAAACCTAGGGGTGAAATCACAAAGAAAATATTTATTAAATGAAATGTTTTGTATTCCCCCAAAACAAGTCGGTCCAGTGGGTAAACTGCCCCGAAACAGTGGCAATTTGCCCCAAAAAATAAGCAGAACTGCCCCAGTTAGGTCGATATATTTAGGGAAAGTTAGGTTGGCCCAGTCAGGTAAAAAATCACCCTTTGATGCGTATAAATAGACAATTAGACATCTCATTTAGTCAAACACTCAAACAAGTTCGCTCTAGCCAAGAGAGGTTCGCTACTTCAGTTAAGAGACTAATTTATGGGGGTTCTCCACTATTGGAGAAGTTTCTCCCTTCTTTTCTTGGGTTTACACTACTACTATCCGGATGTATATCGTTCTCTATTGGAAGGTCTGAGCTCGGGGGAGACAAACAACTTTGTCTATGGTTGGGAGATGATTGTTCTTGTCATCACGGTTTAAACGAGCTCGACACTCAATTTGTTTCTGTGCTTTAACACTCTTTTAGTGATCCTCGCATTCACCTGCTTCTTTATTTTCTGTATGAGGTGGTGTCACAATCAGTTTCGTGTAGAGAAATATTGCTTATTTGTGGATGGTTCATTTGGCGAACGATCTCCTTTCTGCAGTGTATCCGTGTGTTGGAATAGACCCTCTTATGGTCACAAGATGTGTTCCAACGTCATGCTACCTCTCTAGCTAAGAGGGAGCGTTGATAATGTAGGCACCCGATGGACTGGGTTGAACTGAGCACATTGTATTAATGCATGATAGACTATCCGATGGACTGTGCAGAGTTCTTGAGCTGATGCACGAGTGACTCACCCATGGATAGGGAAAAGTCGTGGAGCTAGTGCATGTTCTCTGATGGACTGGATGAAGCAGATGCACGCAGATTGATTTGTTGACACTTCTCGACTAACCGTGATTGTGTTGGAAGACCTTCCTTATGATACAGAGAGGTTAGAGATAACTGTGATGTACATATGATATCGAGAAGTGTTTCAGTATGATAATGTTGATGATACCTCCATGGCCAGGAGGGAGTGTTGGAGTAGTAGCTGCATGGGGCATTACTTCATAGGTCAACCAAAGGTAGAATAAGATTAGAATATAGTGTTCGAAGAATACCTTCCTTGTCGAGAGGAAGTGTTGGAAATAGTGCAACTATAGAAGTTATTCTTATTGTATTTCATCTTGTTATTGTACCTCCTATGGGACAAGATGTCAATGTATTTGATCATGTAAAACACTTGAAAGAATCAATATAAACCTAGGGGTGAAATCACAAAGAAAAGATTTATTAAATGTAATTTTTATTATTCCACCAAGACAAGTCGGCCCGGTGGGTAAATTGCCCCAAAACAGTGGAAAATATGGCCCAAGAAATGCGCAGAACTGCCCTAGTCAGGTCGGCGCAGTTAGAAAAAATGTTAGGTCGGCCAGTCAGGTAAAAAGTCACCCTTTGATGTGTATAAATAGAGAGATCAACTTCTCAGTTGGTCAAACACACAAGCAAGTTCGCTCTAGCCAAGAGAGGTTCGCTACTTCAGTTAAGAGATTGATTTTTTGGGGTTCTCCACTATTGGAGAAATTTCTCGCTTGTTTTCTTGGGTTTGCGCTACTACTATCCGGATGTACATCGTTCTCTATTGGAAGGTCTGAGCTCGGGGGAGACAAACAACTTTGTCTATGGTTGGGAGATGATTGTTCCTGTCATCATGGTTTAAACGAACTCGACACTCAGTTTGTTTCTGTGCTTTGCCACTATTTTAGTGATCCTCGCATTCGTCTACTTGTTTATTTTCTGTATGAGGTGGTGTCACAATCAGTTTCGTGTAGAGAAATATTTCTAACATCTATGTACCAGAGATACTAACCTTCGCAGGCTAGTATATACAAGTAAGATGAAGTGATACTGGAGACAATAGAGGATGGAACGAGGAAAAATGTAGGAGATGTTGAGTCATCGATCTCACCACTGCAGTCTATGTGATGCAACGAAAACGAACAACACCTTACAGAGGAGAAAATGAAGAAACTCACCTTGAATAGTGTTGACAATGGTTTCGAAACTTCCTTGACCTTGTTAATGTTTACAGCAGCATAACCAGGATCACTGAAAGAATGGAAAAGCACATAAACAAAATGACTGTGGAACTCGAAAGCAACATCAACACTATTTCAGGTGATTTTCTACATTTTCTCTCGTGTACGATGTTATTCGTTGTCGTTGCCTCAAATAGACTACAGCTATGGGATCAATGACTCAACATCTCCGACATTTTTCCTCATTCCATCCTCTACTTTTCCTCGTATCACCTCATCTCACTTCTCGCCTTCCAAATACTTTCCCCATCATTGCCACCTTCCCCAGATAAAGTGCATGACGAAGTAATCCTCTGCGGTCTAGAATGACCAAGTTGATTAGGTAGATCAGCTATCTTCTTTAAAACGATGATATGGTCCCTTTGTGGAACATACTCCTTTCTGGAGCGTGTCCGATTGTGGGATGGTTCTTTTGTGGAACGTGCTTATTTGTGGATGGTTCATTTGGGGAACGATCTCCTTTCTGGAGTGTATCCCTGTGTAGGAATGGACCCTCTTATGATAACAAGATGTGTTCTGACGTGATGATACCTCCCTAGCTAAGAGGGAGCGTTGATGATGTAGGCACCCGATTGACTGGGTTGAGCTAAGCACATTGTATTGATGCATGATAGACTCTCCGATGGACTGTGCAGAGTTCTTGAGCTGATGCACGAGTGATTCACCCATGGATAGGGCATAGTCGTGGAGCTAGTGCATGTTCTCCGATGGACTGGATTGAGCAGGATGCACGAAGATTTATTTGTTGACACTTCTCGACTAACTGTGATTGTGTTGGAAGACCTTCATTATGATATAGAGAGGTTGGGGATAACTGTGATGTACATATGATATCGAGATGTCTTTCAATATGATAATCCTGATGATACCTCCGTGGCCAAGAGGGAGTGTCGGAGTAGTAGCTGCATGGGGCATCACCTCATAGGTCAACCAAAGGAAGAATAAGATTAGAATACAGTGTTCGAAGAATACCTTCCTTGTCGAGAGGAAGTGTTGGAAATAGTGCAACTTCAGAAGCTATTCTTATTGTATTTCATCTTGTTATTGTACCTCCTATGGGACAAGATGTCAATGTATTTGATCATGCAAAACACTTGAAAGAATCAATGTAAACCTAGGGGTGAAATCACAAAGAAAATATTTATTAAATGAAATGTTTTGTATTCCCCTAAGACAAGTCGGTCCAGTGGGTAAACTGCCCCGAAACAGTGGCAATTTGCCACAAAAGATGGGCAGAACTGCCCCAGTTAGGTCTATACAGTAAGGGAAAGTTAGGTCGGCCCAGTAAGGTAAAAAGTCACCCTTTGATGTGTATAAATAGACAATTCGACATCTCATTTGGTCAAACACTCAAGCAAGTTCGCTCTAGCCAAGAGAGGTTCGCTACTTCAGTTAAGAGACTAATTGTTTGGGGTTCTCCACTATTGGAGAAGTTTCTCCCTTGTTTTCTTGGGTTTGCACTACTACTATCCGGATGTACATCGTTCTCTATTGGAAGGTCTGAGCTCGGGGGAGAAAAACAGCTTTGTCTATGGTTGGGAGATGATTGTTCTTGTCATCACGGTTTGAACGAGCTCGACACTCAGTTTGTTTCTGTGCTTTAACACTATTTTAGTGATCCTCGCATTCGCCTGCTTGTTTATTTTCTGTACGAGGTGGTGTCACAATCAATTTCGTGTAGAGATTTATTGCTTATTTGTGGATGGTTCATTTGGCGAACAATCTCCTTTCTGCAGTGTATCCATGTGTTGGAATAGACCCTCTTATGATATCAAGATGTGTTCCAACGTCATGCTACCTCTCTAGATAAGAGGGAGCGTCGATAATGTAGGCACCCGATGGACTGGGTTGAGCTGAGCACATTGTATTGATGCATGATAGACTCTCTGATGGACTGTGCAGAGTTCTTGAGCTGATGCATGAGTGATTCACCCATGGAAGGGGCAGAGTCGTGGAGCTAGTGCATGTTCTCTGATGGACTGGATGAAGCAAATGCACGAAGATTGATTTGTTGACACTTCTCGACTAACTGTGATTGTGTTGGAAGACCTTCCTTATGATATAGAGAGGTTAGAGATAACTGTGATGTACATATGATATCGAGAAGTGTTTCAGTACGATAATGCCGATGATACCTCCATGGCCAAGAGGGAGTGTTGGAGTAGTAGTTGCATGGGGCATTACCTCATAGGTCCACCAAAGGAAGAATAAGATTAGAATACAGTGTTCGAAGAATACCTTCCTTGTCGAGAGGAAGTGTTTGTAATAGTGCAACTTCAGAAGTTATTCTTATTGTATTTCATCTTGTTATTGTACCTCCTATGGGACAAGATGTCAATGTATTTGATCATGTAAAACACTTGAAAGAATCAATATAAACCTAGGGGTGAAATCACGAAGAAAAGATTTATTAAATGTAATTTTTTGTATTCCCCCAAGACAAGTCGGGCCAGTGGTTAAATTGCCCCAAAACAGTGGGAAATATGCCCCAAGAAATGGGCAAAACTGCCCCAGTCAGGTCGGCGCAGTTAGAAAAAACGTTAGGTCGGCCCAGTCAGGTAAAAAGTCACCCTTTGATGTGTATAAATAGAGAGTTCAACCTCTCATTTGGTCAAACACACAAGCAAGTTCGCTCTAGCCAAGAGAGGTTTGCTATTTCAGTTAAGAGATTGATTTTTTGGGGTTCTCCACTATTGGAGAAATTTCTCCCTTGTTTTCTTGGGTTTGCGCTACTACTATCCGGATGTACATCGTTCTCTATTGGAAGGTCTCAGCTCAGGGGAGACAAATAGATTTGTGTATGGTTGGGAGATGATTGTTCCTGTCATCATGGTTTAAACGAGCTCGACACTCAGTTTGTTTTTGTTCTTTGCCACTCTTTTAGTGATCTTCGCATTCGTCTGCTTGTTTATTTTCTGTATGAGGTGGTGTCACAATCAGTTTCGTATAGAGAAATATTTCTAACATCTATGTACCAGAGATACTAACATTCACAGGCTAGTATATACAAGTGAGATGAAGTGATACTGGAGACAATAGAGGATGGAAAGAGGAAAAATGGAGGAGATGTTGAGTCATCGATTTCACCACTGCAGTCTATGTGATGCAACGAAAACGAACAACACCTTACAGAGGAGAAAATGAAGAAACTCACATTGAATAGTGTTGACGATGGTTTCGAGACTTCCTTGACCTCGTTAATGTTTATAGATGCATAACCAGGATCATTGAAAGAATCGAAAAAGCACATAAACAAAATGACTGTGAAACTCGAAAGCAACATCAACACTATTTCAGGTGATTTTCTACATTTTCTCTCATGTTCGGTGTTATTCGTTGTTGTTGCCTCAAATAGACTACAGCTATGGGATCAATGACTCAACATCTCCGATATTTTTCCTCGTTCCATCCTCTACTTTTCCTCGTATCGCCTCATCTCACTTCTCGCCTTCCAAATATTTTCCCCATCATTGCCACCTTCCCCAGATAAAGTGCATGACGAAGTAATCCTCTGCGGTCTAGAATGACCAAGTTGATTAGATATCTTCTTTCAAATGATGATATGGTCCCTTTGTGGAACGTACTCCTTTCTGGACTGTGTCTGATTGTGGGATTGTTCTTTTGTGGAACGTACTTATTTGTGGATGGTTCATTTGGGGAACGATCTCCTTTCTGGAGTGTATCCTTGTGTTGGAATGGACCCACTTATAATAACAAGATGTGTTCCGACGTGATGATATCTCCCTAGCTAAGAGGGAGCATTGATGATGTAGGCACCCGATGGACTGGGTTGAGCTGAGCACATTGTATTGATGCATGATAGACTCTCCAATGGACTATGCAGAGTTCTTGAGCTGATGCACGAGTGATTCACCCATGGATAGGGCATAGTCGTGGAGCTAGTGCATGTTCTCCGATGGACTGGATTGAGCAGGATGCACGAAGATTGATATGTTGACACTTCTCGACTAACTGTGATTGTGTTGGAAGACCTTCCTTATGATATAGAGAGGTTAGAGATAACTGTGATGTACATATGATATCGAGATGTGTTTCAATATGATAATCCTGATGATACCTCCATGGCCAAGAGGGAGTGTTGGAGTAGTAGCTGCATGGGGCATCACCTCATAGGTCGACCAAAGGAAGAATAAGATTAGAATACAGTGTTCGAAGAATACCTTCCTTGTCGAGAGAAAGTATTGGAAATAGTGCTACTTCAGAAGCTATTCTTATTGTATTTGATCTTGTTATTGTACCTCCTATGGGACAAGATGTCAATGTATTTGATGATGTAAAACACTTGAAAGAATCAATGTAAACCTAGGGGTGAAATCACAAAGAAAATATTTATTAAATGAAATGTTTGTATTCCCCCAAGACAAGTCGGTCCAGTGGGTAAACTACCCAGAAACAGTGGCAATTTGACCCAAAAGATGGGTAGAACTGCCCCAGTTAGGTCGATACAGTTAGCGATAGTTAGGTCGGCCTAGTCAGGTAAAAAGTCGCCCTTTGATGTGTATAAATAGACAGTTCGACATCTCATTTGGTCAAACACTCAAGCAAGTTCGCTCAAGCCAAGAGAGGTGCGCTACTTTAGTTAAGAGACTAATTTTTTGGGGTTCTCCACTATTGGAGAAGTTTCTCCCTTGTTTTCTTGGGTTTGCACTACTACTATTCGGATGTACATCGTTCTCTATTGGAAGGTCTGAGCTCGGGGGAGACAAACAGCTTTGTCTCTGGTTGGGAGATGATTGTTCTTGTCATCACGGTTTAAACGAGCTCGACACTCGGTTTGTTTCTGTGCTTTAACACTATTTTACTGATCCTCGCATTCGCCTGCTTGTTTCTTTTCTGTGCGAGGTGGTGTCACAATCAATTTCGTGTAGAGAAATATTGCTTATTTGTGGAGGGTTCATTTGGAAAACGATCTCCTTTCCGCAGTGTATCCATGTGTTGGAATACACCCTCTTATGATATCAAGATGTGTTCCAACGTCATGCTACCTCTCTAGCTAAGAGGGAGCGTCGATAATGTAGGCACCCGATGGACTGGGTTGAGCTAAGCACATTGTATTGATGCATGATAGACTCTCCGATGGACTGTGCAGAGTTCTTGAGCTGATGCACGAGTGAATAACCCATGGATAGGGCAGAGTCGTGGAGCTAGTGCATCTTCTCTGATGGACAGGATGAAGCAGATGCACGAAGATTGATTTGTTGACACTTCTCGACTAACTGTGATTGCGTTGGAAGACCTTCCTTATGATATAGAGAGGTTAGAGATAACTGTGATGTACATATGATATCGAGAAGTGTTTCAGTATGATAATGTCGATAATACCTCCATGGCCAAGAGGGAGTGTTAGAGTAGTAGTTGCATGGGGCATTACCTCATAGGTCAACCAAAGGAAGAATAAGATTAGAATACAGTGTTTGAAGAATACCTTCCTTGTCGAGAGGAAGTGTTGGAAATAGTGCAACTTCATAAGTTATTCTTATTGTATTTCATCTTGTTATTGTACCTCCTATGGGACAAGATGTCAATGTATTTGATCATGTAAAACACTTGAAAGAATCAATATAAACCTATCAGTGAAATCACGAATAAAAGATTTATTAAATGTAATTTTTTGTATTCCCCCAAGACAAGTCGGCCAAGTAGGTAAATTGCCCCAAAACAGTGGGAAATATGACCCAAGAAATGGGCAGAACTGCCCCACTCTGTTCGGCGCAGTTAGAAAAAACGTTAGGTCGGCCCAGTCAGGTAAAAAGTCACCCTTTGATGTGTATAAATAGAGAGTTCAACCTCTCATTTGGTCAAACACACAAGCAAGTTCGCTCTAGCCAAGAGAGGTTCACTAGTTCAGTTAAGAGATTGATTTTTTGGGGTTCTCCACTATTGGAGAAATTTTTCCCTTGTTTTCTTCGGTTTGCGCTACTACTATCCGGATGTACATCATTCTCTATTGGAAGGTCTGAGCTCGGGGGAGACAAACAGCTTTGTGTATGGTTGGGAGATGATTGTTCCTGTCATCATGGTTTAAACGAGCTCGACACTCAGTTTGTTTCTGTGCTTTGCAACTCTTTTAGTGATCTTCCCATTCGTCTGCTTGTTTATTTTCTGTATGAGGTGGTGTCACAATCAGTTTCGTGTAGAGAAATATTTCTAACATCTATGTACCAGAGATACTAACATTCGTAGGCTAGTATATACAAGTGAGATGAAGTGATACTGGAGACAATAGAGGATGGAAAGAGGAAAAATGTAGGAGATGTTGAATCATCGATCTCACCACTGCAGTCTATGTGATGCAACGAAAACAAACAACACCTTACAGAGGAGAAAATGAAGAAACTCACCGTGAATAGTGTTGACGATGGTTTCGAGACTTCCTTGACCTTGTTAATGTTTATAGCAGCATAACCAGTATCACTAAAAGAATGGAAAAGGACATAAAAAAATGACTGTGGAACTCGAAAGCAACATCAACACTATTTCAGGTGATTTTCTACATTTTCTCTCGTGTACGGTGTTATTCGTTGTCGTTGCCTCAAATAGACTACAACTATGGGATCAATGACTCAACATCTCCGACATTTTTCCTCCTTCCATCCTCTACTTTTCCTCGTATAACCTCATCTCACTTCTCGCCTTCCAAATATTTTCCCCATCATTGCCACTTTCCCCAGATAAAGTGCATGACGAAGTAATCCTCTGCGGTCTAGAATGACCAAGTTGATCAGATAGTTTTTTTTACGATGATATGGTCCCTTTGTGGAACGTACTCCTTCCTGGAGTGTGTCTGATTGTGGGATTGTTCTTTTGTGGAACGTACTTATTTGTGGATGGTTCATTTCGGGAACGATCTCCTTTCTGGGGTGTATCCTTATGTTGGAATGGACATTCTTATGATAACAAGATGTGTTCCGACGTGATGATACCTCCCTAGCTAAGAGGGAGCGTTGATGATGTAGGCACACAACGGACTGGGTTGAGCTGAGCACATTGTATTGATGCATGATAGACTCTCCGATGGACTATGCAGAGTTTTTGAGATGATGCACGAGTGATTCACCCATGGATAGGGCATAGTAGTGGAGCTAGTGCATGTTCTCCGATCGACTGGATTAAGCAGGATGCACGAAGATTGATTTGTTGACACTTCTCGACTAATTGTGATTGTGTTGGAAGACCTTCCTTATGATATAGAGAGGTTAGAGATAATTGTGATGTACATATGATATCGAGATGTGTTTAAGTATGATAATCCTGATGATACCTCCATGGCCAAGAGGGAGTGTTGGAGTAGTACCTGCATGGGGCATCACCCCATAGGTCGACCAAAGGAAGAATAAGATTAGAATACAGTGTTCGAAGAATACCTTCCTTGTAGAGAGGAAGTATTGGAAATAGTGCAACCTCAGCATCTATTCTTATTGTATTTCATCTTGTTATTGTACCTCCTATGGGACAAAGATGTCAATGTATTTGATCATGTAAAACACTTGAAAGAATCAATGTAAACGTAGGGGTGAAATCACAAAGAAAATATTTATTAAATGAAATGTTTTGTATTCCCCCAAGAAAAGTCGGTCCAGCGGGTAAACTGCCCCGAAACAGTGGCAATTTGCCTCAAAATATGGGCAGAACTGCCCCAGTTAGGTCGATATAGTTAGGGAAAGTTAGGTCCGCCCAGTTAGGTAAAAGGTCACCCTTTGATGTGTATAAATAGACAATTCGAGATCTCATTTCGATAAACACTCAAGCAAGTTCGCTCTAGCCAAGAGAGGTTCGCTACTTCAGTTAAGAGACTAATTTTTTGGGGTTCTCCACTATTGGAGAAGTTTCTCCCTTGTTTTCTTGGGTTTGCACTACTACTATCCGGATGTACATCGTTCTCTATTGGAAGGTCTGAGCTAGGGGGAGACAAACAGCTTTGTGTATGGTTGGGAGATGATTGTTCTTGTCATCACAGTTTAAACGAGCTCGACACTCAGTTTGTTTCTGTGCTTTAACACTATTTTACTGATCCTCGCATTCGCCTGCTTGTTTATTTTCTGTACGAGGTAGTGTCACAATCAATTTCGTGTAGAGAAATATTACTTATTTGTGGATGGTTCATTTGGCGAACGATCTCCTTTCTGCAGTGTATCCATGTGTTGGAATAGAGCCTCTTATGATAGCAAGATGTGTTCCAACGTCATGCTACCTCTCTAGCTCAGAGGGAGCGTCGATAATGTAGGCACACGATGGACTGGGTTGAGCTGAGCACATTGTATTGATGCATGATAGACTCTCCGATGGACTGTGCAGAGTTCTTGAGCTAATGCATGAGTGACTCACCCATGGATAGGGCAGAGTCGTGGAGCTAGTGCATGTTCTCTGATGGACTGGATGAAGCAGATGCACGAAGATTGATTTGTTGACACTTCTCGACTAACTGTGATTGTGTTGGAAGACCTTCCTTATGATATAGATAGGTTAGAGATAACTGTGATGTACATATGATATCGAGAAGTGTTTCAGTACGATAATGCCGATGATACCTCCATGGCCAAGAGGGAGTGTTGGAGTAGTAGCTGCATGGGGCATTACCTCATAGGTCAACCAAAGGAAGAATAAGATTAGAATACAGTGTTCGAAGAATACCTTCCTTGTCGAGAGGAAGTGTTGGAAATAGTGCAACTTCAGAAGTTGTTCTTATTGTATTTCATCTTGTTATTGTACCTCCTATGGGACAAGATGTCAATGTATTTGATCACGTAAAACACTTGAAAGAATCAATGTAAACCTATGGGTGAAATCACAAAGAAAATATTTATTAAATTAAATGTTTTTTATTCCCTCAAGACAAGTCGGTGCAGTGGGTAAACTGCCCCAAAACAGTGGCAATTTGCCCCAAAAGATGGGCAGAACTGCCCCAGTTAGGTCGATACAGTAAGGGAAAGTTAGGTCGGCCAAGTCAGGTAAAAAGTCACCCTTTGATGTGTATAAATAGACAATTCGACATCTCATTTGGTCAAACACTCAAGCAAGTTCGCTCTAGCCAAGAGAGGTTCGCTACTTCAATTAAGAGACTAATTTTTTGGGGTTCTCCACTATTGGAGAAGTTTCTCCCTTGTTTTCTTGGGTTTGCACTACTACTATCCGGATGTACATCGTTTTCTATTGGAAGGTCTGAGCTCGGGGGAGACAAACAGCTTTGTCTATGGTTGGGAGATGATTGTTCTTGTCATCACGGTTTAAACGAGCTCGACACTCAGTTTGTTTCTATGCTTTAACAATATTTTAGTGATCCTCGCATTCCCTTGCTTGTTTATTTTCTGTACGAGGTGGTGTCACAATCAATTTCGTGTAGAGATTTATTGTTTATTTGTGGATGGATCATTTGGCGAACGATCTTCTTTTTGCAGTGTATCCATGTGTTGGAATAGACCCTCTTATGATATCAAGATGTGTTCCAACGTCATGCTACCTCTCTAGCTAAGAGGGAGCGTCGATAATGTAGGCACCCGATGAACTGGGTTGAGCTGAGCACATTGTATTGATGCATGATAGACTCTCCGATGGACTGTGCAGAGTTCTTGAGCTGATGCACGAGTGACTCACCCATGGATAGGGCAGAGTCGTGGAGCTAGTGCATGTTCTCTGATGGACTGGATGAAGCAGATGCACGAAGATTGATTTGTTGACACTTCTCGACTAACTGTGATTGTGTTGGAAGACCTTCCTTATGATATAGAGAGGTTAGAGATAACTGTGATGTACATATGATATCGAGAAGTGTTTCAGTACGATAATGCCGATGATACCTCCATGGCCAAGAGGGAGTGTTGGAGTAGTAGCTGAATGGGGCATTACCTCATAGGTCAACCAAAGGAAGAATAAGATTAGAATACAGTGTTCGAAGAATACCTTCCTTGTCGAGAGGAAGTGTTGGAAATAGTGCAACTTCAGAAGTTATTCTTATTGTATTTCATCTTGTTATTGTACCTCCTATGGGACAAGATGTCAATGTATTTGATCATGTAAAACACTTGAAAGAATCAATATAAACCTATGGGTGAAATCACGAAGAAAAGATTTATTAAATGTAATTTTTTGTATTCCCCCAAGACAAGTCGGCCCAGTGGGTAAATTGCCCTAAAACAGTGGGAAATATGACCCAAGAAATGGGCAGAACTGCCCCAGTCAGGTCGGCGCAGTTAGAAAAAACGTTAGGTCGGCCCAGTCAGGTAAAAAGTCACCCTTCGATGTCTATAAATAGAGAGTTCAACCTCTCATTTGGTCAAACACACAAGCAAGTTCGCTCTAGCCAAGAGAGGTTCGCTACTTCAGTTAAGAGATTGATTTTTTGGGGTTCTCCACTATTGGAGAAATTTCTCCCTTGTTTTCTTGGGTTTGCGCTACTAGTATCCGGATGTACATCGTTCTCTATTGGAAGGTCTGAGCTCGGGGGAGACAAACAACTTTGTCTATGGTTGGGAGATGATTGTTCATGTCATCATGGTTTAAACGAGCTCGACACTCAGTTTGTTTCTGTGCTTTGCCACTCTTTTAGTGATCTTCGCATTCGTCTGCTTGTTTATTTTCTGTATGAGGTGGTGTCACAATCAGTTTCGTGTAGAGAAATATTTCTAACATCTATGTACCAGAGATACTAACATTCGTAGGCTAGTATATACAAGTGAGATGAAGTGATACTGGAGACAATAGAGGATGGAAAAAGGAAAAATGTAGGAGATGTTGAGTCATCGATATCACCATTGCAGTCTATGTGATGCAACGAAAACAAACAACACCTTATAGAGGAGAAAATGAAGAAACTCACCTTGAATAGTGTTGACGATGGTTTCGAGACTTCCTTGACCTTGTTAATGTTTATAGCAGCATAACCAGGATCACTGAAAGAATGGAAAAGCACATAAACAAAATGACTGTGGAACTCGAAAGCAACATCAACACTATTTCAGGTGATTTTCTACATTATCTCTCGTGTACGGTGTTATTCGTTGTCGTTGCCTCAAATAGACTGCAGCTATGGGATCAATGACTCAACATCTCCGACATTTTTCATCCTTCCATCCTCTACTTTCCCTCGTATCACCTCATCTCACTTCTCGCCTTCCAAAGAATTTCACCAACATTGCCACCTTGCCTTGATAAAATGCACGAGGAAGTAATCCTCTATGGTTTAGAATGACCAACTTGATCAGGTAGATCAGATATCTTCTTTAAAACGATGATATGGTGCCTTTGTGGGATGGTTCCTTTATGGAACGTACTCCTTTGTGGAGTGTGTCCTGTTGTGGATGGTTCTTTTGTGGAACGTGCTTATTTGTGGATGGTTAATTTGGGGAACGACCTCCTTTTTGGAGTGTATCCCTGTGTTGGAATGGACCTTCTTATGATAACAAGATGTGTTCTGACGTGATGATACCTCTCTAGCTAAGAGGGAGCGTTGATGATGTAGGCACCCGATAGACTGGGTTGAGTTGAGCACATTGTATTGATGCATGATAGACTCTCCGATGGACCGTGCAGAGTTATCAAGCTGATGCATGACTGATTCACCCATGGATAGGGCAGAGTCGTGGAGCACGTGCATGTTCTCCGATGGACGAGATTGAGAAAATGCACGAATATTGATTTGTTGACACTTCTCGACTAACTGTGATTGTGTTGGAAGACCTTCCTTATGATATAGAGAGGTTAGAGATAACTATGATGTATATCTGATATCGAGATGTGTTTCAGTATGAGAATTCTGATGATAACTCCATGGCCAAGAGGGAGTGTTGGAGTAATATCTGCATGGGACATCACCTCATAGGTCGACCAAAGAAAGAATAAGATTGGAATACAGTGTTCAAAAAATAGCTTCCTTGTCGAGAGAGAGTGTTGGAAATAGTGCAACTTCAGAAGTTATTCTTATTGTATTTCATCTTGTTATTGTACCTACTATGGGACAAGATGTCAATGTATTTGATCATGTAAAACACTTGAAAGAATCAATGTAAACCTAGGGGTGAAATCACAAAGAAAATATTTATTAAATGTAATTTTTTGTATTCCCCCAAGACAATTTGTCCTAGTGGGTAAATTGCCCCAAAACAGTAGGAAGTATGCCCCAAGAAATGCGCAGAACTGCCACAATCAGGTCGGCGCAGTTAGGAAACGTTAGGTCTGCCCAGTCAGGTAAAAAGTCACACTATGATGTGTATAAATAGAGAGTTCGACCTCTCATTTGGTCAAACACTCAAGCAAGTTCGCTTTAGCCAAGAGAGGTTCGCTACTTCAGTTAAGAGACTGATTTTTTTGGATTCTCTACTATTGGAGAAGTTTCTCCCTTGTTTTCTTGGGTTTGCGCTACTACTATCCGGATGTACATCGTTCTCTATTGGAAGGTCTTAGCTCTAGGGAGACAAACAACTTTGTCTATGGTTGGGAGATGATTGTTCTTGTCATCATGGTTTAAACGAGCTCGGCACTCAATTTGTTTATGTGCTTTGCGACTCTTTTAGTGATTCTCGCATTCGCCTGCTTGTTTATTTTTTGCAGGAGGTGGTGTCACAATCAATTTCGTGTAGAGAAATATTCCTAACATCTATGTTCCATAGATACTAGCCTTCGCAGGCTAGTATATACAAGTGTGTTTAAATGATACTGGGGATAATAAAGGACGCAAAGAGGAAAAATTTACGAGATGTTGAGTCATCGATCTCATCACTGCAGTTTATGTGATGGAACGAAAACGAACAACATCTTACAAGAGAGAAAATGAAGAAACTCACCTTGAATAGTGTTGACCGTGGTTTCGAGAATTCCTTGACCTTGTTAATGTTTATAGCAGCATAAGCAGGACCACTAAAAGAATGGAAAAACACATAAACAAAACGAGTGTGGAGTTCGAATCCAACATCAACAGTATTTAAGGTGATTTTCTACATTTTCTCTCGTGTAAGGAGTTATTCGTTGTCGTTGCCTCAGAAAGACTGCAGCTATGGGATCAATGAGTCAACATCTCCGAAATTTTTCCTCCTTCCATCCTCTACTTTCCCTCATATCACCTCATCTCTCTTCTCGCCTTCCTAAGATTTTCCCCATCATTGCCACCTTCTCCAGATAAAGTGCACAAGGAAGTAATCCTTTGTGGTCCAGAATGACCAAGTTGATCAGGTAGATCAGATATCTTCTTTAAAACGATGATATGGTTCCTTTGTGGAATGGTTCCTTTGTGGAGCGTACTCCTTTGTGGAGTGTGTCCCATTGTGGGATGGTTCCTTTATGGAACGTGGTTATTTGTGGATGGTTCATTTGGGGAACGATCTCCTTTCTGGAGTGTATTCCTGTGTTGGAATGGACCCCCTTATGATAACAAGATGTGTTCCGACGTGATGATACCTCTCTAGCTAAGAGGGAGCTTTGATGATTTAGGCACCCGATGGAATGGGCTCAACTAAGCACATTGTATTGATGCATGATAGACTCTCTGATGGACTACGCAGAGTTCTTGTGCTGATGCACGAGGCACTAACCAATGGATAAGGTTGAGTCGTGGAGCTAGTGCATGTTCTCCGATGGACTGGATTGAGCAGGATGCACGAAGATTGATTTGTTGACAATTCTCGACTAACTGTGATTGTATTGGAAGACCTTCCTTATGATATGGAGAGGTTAGAGCTAACTGTGATGTACATATGATATCGATATGTGTTTCAGTATGATAATCCCAATGATACCTCCATGGCCAAGAGGGAGTGTTGGAGTAGTAGCTGCATGGGGTATCACTTCATAGGTCGACCAAAGCAAGAATAAGATTGGAATACAGTGTTCGAAGAATACATTCCTTGTCGAGAGGAAGTGTTGGAAACAGTGCAACTTCAGAAGTTATTCTTATTGTATTTCATCTTGTTATTGTACCTCCTATGGGACAAGATGTCAATGTATTTGATCATGTAAAACACTTGAAAGAATCAATGTAAACCTAGGGGTGAAATCACAAAGAAAAGATTTATTAAATGTAATTTTTTGTATTCCCTGAAGACAAGTCGGCCCAGTGGGTAAACTGCCACAAAACAGTGGGCATTTTGCCCCAAAAAATGGGCAGAACTGCAAGAGTCAAGTCGGTGCAGTTAGGGAAAGTTAGGTCGGCCTAGTAAGGTAAAAAGTCACCCTTTGATGTGTATAAATAGAGAGTTGGACCTCTCATTTGGTCAAACACTCAAGCAAGTTCGCTCTAGCCAAGAGAGGTTCGCTACTTAAGTTAAGAGACTGATTTTTTGGTGTTCTCCACTATTGGAGGAGTTTCTCGATTGTTTTCTTGGGTTTGCGCTACTACTATCCGCATGTACATCGTTCTTTATTGGAAGTTCTAAGCTCGGGGGATACAAATAGTTTTGTCTATGGTTGGGAGATGATTGTTCTTATCATCATTTGGTAACCGAGTCAAAGACTGGATTCATAAAGAAGAGAGTCAATGCGTAACATATTCTTCCTTTTACTTCTTCCCTTCTTTCATTTGGCTTACTATGACCTCATATGGCTTCATGAATATTTTAGACTTTCGCTATCAGTGCCGCACATCAACTCTCACATTCGCTACCACATCCCTAGTTAAACTACCACTTCATTTTCCTTGACCATGCAATTCCATGTCTGTTGCATTTTTCTAAGAGATTGCATCACAATTCCATCCACGGTGGAGTAGAATTTGTAACATCTGTGTTCCAGATATACCAATCTTCTCATGCATTTGTTCGTTGCAACATCGTGGGATCCTGTATTCTAATTAGTACGAGTATTATTTTTGTACACCTTTTTTTTGGTTTCGTCATATATATGGTTGACCTACTATCATCATTGCATTGTATTCTATATCATGATTGAGCATGTTTTAAAAGGACGACGATGTGGCACATCAACTCTCTTCTTGAGGAATCCAGTAATTGACTAGGTTACCAAATGAGGCTACCAAGAAGAAAAAATAAAATCGGAACGGTTGATGGGAAGTTTAGTTGCCATTACATGTAATGCAACTTGAGGCATTCCATGGCCAACAGAGAGTGTTGGAGTAGTATCTGCATGGGACATCACCTCATAGGTCGACCAAAGATAGAATAAGATTAGATGACAGTGTTCGAAAAATACATTCCTTGTTGAGAGGGTGTGTTGGAAATAGTGCAACTTCAGAAGTTATTCTTATTGTCTTTCATATTGTTATTGTACCTACAATGGGACAAGATGTCAATGTATTTGGTCATGTAAAACATTTGAAGGAATCAATGTAAACCTTGGGGTGAAATCACAAAGAAAAGATTTATTAAATGTAATTTTTTGTATTCCCCCAAGACAAGTCGGCCCAGTGGGTAAACTGCCACAAAATAGTGGGAAATTTGTCCCAAATAATGGGCAGAAATGCCCCTGTCAAGTTGGCCTAGTTAGGGAAAGTTAGGTCGTCCCAGTCAGGGAAACAATCACCATTTCATGTGTATAAATAGAGAGTTCGACGTCTCATTTGGTCATTCACTCAAGCACGTTCGCTCTAGCCAAGGGAGGTTCGATACTAGAGTTAAGAGACTGATTTTTTGGGGTTCTCCACTATTGGAGAAGTTACTCTCTTGTTTTTTTGGGTTTGTGCTACTACTATCTGGATGTACATCGTTCTCTATTGGAAGGTCTAAGCTCGGGGGAGACAAATAGTTTTGTCTATGGATGGGAGATGATTGTTCTTATCATCATTGTCAAACAAGCTCCACACTCATTTTGTTTATGTGCTTTTCCATTCTTTTAATGATCATGGTTATGCTGCTATAAACATTAACAAGCTCAATGATAGTTAATCAATTGTAAACACTAATAAAAATGGTGCCGTTTCGTATTCATTTGTTGCTCTTGTTCTTTCTTCTAGATTTTCTTTATTTTACCCTAAAAAAGAGTGGTGAATACTTTCTACCTTTCTCGTTATGGTGGAATGATGCACCACACTAATTCTTGTGTGTCATATTGTTAGGTCAGCAAGGAGGACTTCCCATCAACCCTTCACATTTTATTTTCTCTTCTTGGTAGCTTCATTTGGTAACCTAGTCAATGACTGGATTCATAAAAAAGAGAGTCAATGTGCAACATCTTCTTCCTTTTACTTCTTCCATTCTTGCATTTGCCTTCCTATGAACTCATATGGCTTCATGAATTTTCTAGACTTTCGCTATCAGTGCCGCACATCAACTCTCACATTCGTTATTACATCCTAGTTAAACTACCACATCATTTTCCTTGCGCATGCAATTCCATGTTTGTTGCATTTCTATAAGAGATTGCATCACAATTCCATCCACGATGGAGTAGAATTTGTAACATCTATGTTGGAGATATACCAATCTTCTCATGCATTTGTTCGTTGCAACATCGTGGGCTCCTGTTTTCTAATTAGTACGAGTATTATTTTTGTACACCTTTTTTTGGGTTTGGTCATCTATATGGTTGGCCTACTATCATAATTGCATTGTACTATATATCAAGATTGAGCATGTTTTAAAAGGACGAAGATGTTGCACATCAACTCTCTTCTTGAGGAATCCAGTAATTGACTAGGTTACCAAAAGAGGATACCAAGAAGAAAAAATAAAATGGGAAGGGTTGATGGGAAGTTTAGTTGCCATTACATGTAATGCAACTTGAGGCATTCCATGGCCAACAGGGAGTGTTGGAGTAGTAGCTGCATGGGACATCACCTCATAGGTCGACCAAAGATAGAATGAGATTAGAAGACAGTGTTCGAAGAATATATTGCTTGTTGAGAGGGAGTGTTCGAAATAGTGCAACTTCAGAAGTTATTCTTATTGTATTTCATCTTGTTATTGTACCTCCAATGGGAAAGGATGTCAATGTATTTGGTCATTTAAAACGCTTGAAAGAATCAATGTAAACCTTGGGGTGAAATCACAAAGAAAAGATTTATAAAATTAAATTTTTAGTATTCTTCCCCCAAGACAAGTCGGCCCAGTGGGTAAACTACCCCAAAATAGTGGGCAATTTGCCCCAAACAATGGGCAGAAATGCCCCAGTCAGGTCGGCCTAGTTAGGGAAAGTTACGTCGGCCCAGTCAGGGAAACAATCACCATTTGTGATGTGTAGAAATAGAGAGTTCGACCTCACATTTGGTCATTCACTCAAGCATGTTCGCTCTAGCAAGGAGAGATTCGCTACTACAGTTAAGAGACTGATTTCTTGGGGTTCTCCACTATTGGAGAAGTTACTCTCTTGTTTTCTTGGGTTTGCGCTACTACTATCTGGATGTACATCGTTCTGTATTGGAAGGTCTGAACTCGAGGGAGACAAATAGTTTTGTCTAATGGTTGGGAGATGATTATTCTTATCATCATGGTCAAATGAGCTCCACACTCATTTTGTTTATGTGCTTTTCCATTCTTTTAGTGATCCTGGTTATGCTGCTGTAAACATTAACAAGGTCAATGTAAATCTTGGGGTGAAATTACAAAGAAAAGATTTATTAAATGTAAGTTTTTGTATTCCGACAAAACAAGTCGGCCCAGTGGGTAAACTGCCCCAAAATAGTGGGAAAGAGTCAATGTAAATCTTGGGGTGAAATTACAAAGAAAAGATTTATTAAATGTAAATTTTTGTATTCCGACAAGACAAGTCGGCCCAGTGGGTAAACTGCCCCGAAATGGTGGGCAATTTGCCCCAAACAATGGGCAGAAATGCCCCAGTCAGGCCGGCCTAGTTAGGGAAAGTTAGGTCGGCCCAATCAGGTAAACAATCAGCATTTGACGTGTATAAATACAGTGTTCGACCTCTCATTTGGTCATTCACAAAAGCATGTTCGCTCTAGCCAAGAGAGGTTCGCTACTATAGTTAAGAAACTGATTTTTTGGGGTTCTCCACTATTGGAGAAGTTACTCTCTTGTTTTCTAGGGTTTGCGCTACTACTATCTGGATGTACATCGTTCTCTATTGGAAGGTCTGAGCTCGGGGGAGACAAATAGTTTTGTCTATGGTTGGGAGATGATTGTTCTTGTCATCATGGTTAAATGAGCTCCACACTCATTTTGTTTATGTGCTTTTCCATTTTATTAGTAATCCTGGTTATGCTGCTATAAACATTAACAAGCTCAATGATAGTTAATCAATTGTAAAAAGTAATCAAAATGGTGCCCTTCCGTATTCATTTGTTGCTCTTGTTCTTTCTTCTAGATTTTCTTTATTTTACCCTAAAAAAGAGTGGTGAGTACTTTCTATCCTTTCTCCTTATGGTGGAATGATGCACCACACTAATTCTTGTGTGCCATATTGTTAGGACAGCAAGGAAGACTTCCCATCAACCATTCCCATTTTATTTTCTCTTCTTGGTACCCTCATTTGATAACCTAGTCAATGACTGGATTCATCAAGAAGAGAGTCAATGTGGAACATCTTCTTACTTCTATTTCTTCCCTTCTTGCATTTGCCTTGCTATGTCCTCATATCGCTTCATGAATTTTTTAGACTTTCCCTATCAGCGCCGCACATCAACTCTCACATTCGTTATTACATCCCTAGTTAAACTACAACTTCATTTTTCTTGCCCATGCAATTCCCTGTTTGTTGCATTCCTCTAAGAGATTGCATTTCCACGGTGGAGTAGAATTTGTAACATTTGCGTTGTAGATTTACTAATCTTCTCATGCATCTGTTCGTTGCAACATCGTGGGCTCCCGTATTCTAATAACTACGAGTATTATTTTTGTACACCTTTTTTCGGTTTGGTCATCTATATGGTAGACCTACTATCAGCATTGCATTGTATTCTATATCATGATTGAAAATATTTTAAAACGACAAAGGTGTTGCACATCAACTCTTTTCTTGAGGAATCCCATAATTGACTAGATTACCAAGAAGAGAAAATAAAATGGGAAGGGTTGATGGGAATTTTAGTTTCCATTTCATGTAATGCACCTTGGGGCATTCCATGGCAAGAGGGAATGTTGGAATAGTAGTTACGTGGGGAATCACCTCATAGGTCTACCAAAGATAGAAAAAGAATAGAATACAGTGTTCGAAGAATACCTTCCTTGTTCAGAGGGAGTGTTGGAAATAGTGCAACTTCGGAAGTTATTCTAATTGTATTTCATCTTGTTATTGTACCTCCTATGGGACAAGATGTCAATTTATTTGGTCATGTAAAACACTTGAAAGTGTCAATGTAAATCTTGGGGTGAAATCACAAAGAAAAGATTTATTAAATGTAATTTTTTTATTCCCCAAAACAAGTCGGCCCAGTGGGTAAACTGCCCCAAAATAGTGGGGAATTTGCCCCAAAAAATGCGCAGAAATACCCGAGTCAGATCGGCCTAGTTAGGGAAACTTAGGTCGGCCCAGTAAGCGAAACAATCACCATTTGACTTGTATAAATAGAGTGTTCGACCTCTCATTTGGTCATTCACTCAAGCATGTTCGCTCTAGCCAAGAGAGGTTCGCTACTACAGTTAAGAGACTGATTTTTTGGGGTTCTCCACTATTGGAGAAGTTACTCTCCTGTTTTCTAGGGTTTGCGCTACTACTATCTGGATGTACATCGTTCTCTATTGGAAGGTCTGAGCTCAGGGGGGACAAATAGTTTTGTCTATTGTTGGGAGATGATTATTCTTATCATCATAGTTAAACGAGCTCCACACTCATTTTGTTTATGTGCTTTGCCATTCTTTTAGTGATCCTGGTTATGCTGCTATAAACATTAACAAGGTCAATGATAGTTAATCAATTGTAAAAACTAATTAAAATGGTGTCCTTCCGTATTCATTTGTTGCTCTTGTTCTTTCTTCTAGATTTTCTTTATTTTACCCTAAAAAATAGTGGTGAGTACTTTCTATCCTTTCTCCTTATGGTGGAATGATGCACCACACTAATTATTGTGTGCCATATTGTTAGGACAGCAAGGACGACTTCCCATCAACGCTTCCCATTTTATTTTCTCTTCTTGGTAGCCACATTTGGTAACCGAGTCAATGACTTTCGCTATCAGTGCCGCACATCAACTCTCACATTCGTTATTACATCCCTACTTAAACCACCACTTCATTTTCCTTGCCCATGCAATTCCATGTTTGTTCCATTTCTCTAAGAGATTGCATCACAATTCCATCCACGGTGGAGTAGAATTTGTAACATCTATGTTTCAGATATAAAAATCTTCTCATGCATTTGTTCGTTGCAACATCGTGGGCTCCTGTATTCTAATTAGTACGAGTATTATTTTTGTACACATTTTTTCTGGTTTGGTCATCTATATGGTTGACCCACTATCATCATTGCATTGTATTCTATATCATGATTGAGCATGTTATAAAAGCACGAAGATGTTGCACATCAACTCTCTTCTTGAGGAATCCAGTAATTGACTAGGTTGACAAATGGGACTACCAAGGAGAAAAAATAAAATGGGAAGGGTTAATGGGAAGTTTAGTTGTTGTTACATGTAATGCAACTTGAGGCATTCCATCGCCAACAAAGGGTGTTGGAGTAGTAGCTGCATGGGACATCACCTCATAGGTCGACCAAATATAGAATAAGATTAGCGGACAGTGTTCGAAGATTACATTCCTTGTTGAGAGGGAGTGTTGGAAATAGTGCAACGTCAGAAGCTATTCTTATTGTATTTCATCTTGTTATTGTACCTCCAATGGGACTAGATGTCAATGTGTTTGGTCATGTAAAACACTTGAAAGAATTAATGTAAACCTCGGGGTGAAATAACTAAGAAAAGATTTATTCAATGTAATTTTTTTATTCCCTCAAGACAAGTCGGCCTAGTGGGTAAACTACCCCAAAATAATGGGCTATTTGCCCCAAACAATGGGCTGAAATACCCCAGTCAAGTCGGCCTAATTAGGGAAAGTTAGGTCAGCCCAATCAGGGAAAAAATTACCATTTGATGTGTATAAATAGAGAGTTTGACCTCTCATTTGGTCATTCACTCAAGCATGTTCGCTCAGTTTCAGTTCAGTGCCTAGATATGTAGTTCAGCAGTGTTTCAGATGATGCATGATGATGATTATTATGATGATGTTGTATGATCTATGGATATGTTCTCACTGACTGTGGATTATTATCTTGTTGATTTAGTCATGATCATGGCATGTGCTTGGTATATTATTCCTGATGTGGCAAACTATTTAAAATGAACTGTAAATCATAAAATGGACAATTGCTTGCACTTTTAGGTCATTTAACAAAACTTACTGGTAAATCACCTTACATAGACATGGTATTTCCCCGACACCAGTTGTCTGCTAGTGTAGGCTCCATATTCACTTGTCTCCATCCATACATGACCTTCCTGTTTGACTCTAAACCTTGACATGTCTCATTTGACTTTTTGATACTGAGGACTTCCCCATTTTTCTACCTCTGTGTTTGGACCGCATCCCTGTTTATTCAGTGTCTCGGCTCTGAGTTGGTGACAGAACTTGCCTTTGGTGAGTTGGATTGTAGGCCTAAATCATTCTGGTCGGTTGTCCCGATGTTTGGCATTGGCTCGAACTCCCCCTAGTCACTTGAGATGTTGTTGGCTAAAACTGAAAGCTCATGTTCTACCTGTGGAAACTAAATAAATTCGCCCATGGAAACAAAAAGGGCAAGAGCAATGAAAAGCTAAAAATACTCCTCGAAGAGTATAAGAAAGGTCCAAAAAGCAATAGTTCTTAAAAGCTATATCTAAACAATTGCTGACCTTGTATAAATATATGAAAAACATGCCCTGGATGCAAGCTGCAACTAGTTGTGCTTCTCAGCACATCTGAAATCCGAAGGGTTATGTAGGCCAAAAAGGCCATGGAAATAAAATTGAATGATCCTAATGAACCTGGATCAACTTGATGTAGACATGATGCCTAAGTTGAATAAGCACTCTCTAAACAACTTATCCATTTGTGAGGCACAGCCATTCCCCGTGTTCTTTTGTCCAGCACAGAGTTTGTAGCTTCCCCCTTCTCCTAGTCCAAAGTATTTTTGAGTTAAGTTAGACAAGTCAAACCCTTGGCCCAACCTTGCTCCTCGCCTTCATCCTTCACTAGCAGTTTGACCATGTCCAATGGGTGAGTTTGTCATTTGGACTATTGTGCAAGTAATTTTATATAACAATGGAATATGTTAAACTGATTAATGCCACTGAATGGAATTTATACTTTGAGCTTAGCTGTGGGAATGATTAGAAAAACATTGTCTTAGTCTACTGATGTGATTTATCCTTGATTATATGTTCTTGGGATCCGTGATGATGTGGACCATGCATGGATGATTATTGATGATGATTTATGGTCCCACATGTTTGATGATGATATCATATGATGGACATATGATGCAGATGATGTTTGATCCAGTTCAGCAGGTTTATTACTACTTCAGATCAGCAGATTATACATTGTCCATATATGGTGGACCCTACAGCAGGCCCATTAGGGCAACCCAGGGTGTATGAGTACTCATTCCTAGTGGATTTGGGTCTTCTGGATCCATTGAGACACCTATCTTTCAGTTCCAGGCACTTCTGACAGTGATTGATGCAGTTTTACACTTGTTGACCAAATTGGGGGCTGATTTCCCAGCCTGAGCAGCAGGGGCCCCGAGAGGCCAGTTCACCTAGGGCGCTGATGATGGAGGGGGTGGTCCAGCCACTTGTTATTACCATTTATCCCCCCTTCCGGAGAGCCTGGTGGGCTCAGATGGACAGCGCTAGCACCCTAGGAGGCAGTTTTGGCACTTTCACAGTTCCCGAGGCAGTTAAAAAATGGGATAAAGTGGTCATTGAGGAAATCGATTTGGGCAATTGAGGCAAGGTTTTTGCATTTGGTCTTCACAGAGGTCTTCCAGGATGGCATCACTATCTTCCAGTCAGTTTTCACCATGTGGGTATGCCCGGATTGATCACAGGAGGACATTTACTGCTTGACTGTCATGGATTCTGAGGACAGTTTTGGTCATTTTTATTATATTGGACATATTTTATTATTTTATTGTGCCTTGGGGATGAGCTAGTAAGGATTGATGCCTCCTAGCCCCACCATGTGCTTATTTTATTATGTCCTAGTCATCATGAGGTGGATTATTGTACTTTTTACCCCTCTAGTGGGATGACGTCACCCTCCATTGTACCATTTAGTGAGGGCGCTTTTGTTATTTTGAGTGATCCATGTGATATATTGTTATGGGTCATCTTAGCCATTGATTGTATGATGAGATCTTATAATCTCAACCACTCATTTGATGTAGTATTATGAAGTGGTATAGGGTTTTGGTCTTTATTATCCTATATAAGGAGGAGACCCCCCATTGTAAAGCTGACCTTTGGAGCTATGGAATATTGGAATAGAAGATTTTTTGTGGAGCACATCTCTCTTGCATTGTGGATTCTCTTGCATATTGAATATAAAGTATCTCTTCTATGTATCATTGTGGATTTTGGTGCTTTTGCTAACCTTTTGACAGGAAAGTCGAATTGGAGAGAGGAGGGCGACTTCATGAGGGTTATTGTTGGAGGGATCCACATATTCTCTCTTGGGTTGATCTTGTGACAGGGAGTATCATTATTGTATCTTCGTGACATAGTTGATGCTTTCTATTACATCTTTCTACCATTTTCATAATCATCTTGCTTGACTTGTTTCTTTGATCTTGTCTTGTAGGAGGAGGACGATTTGGCTATCTTGGAGAAGGGCAATTTGGTTGGAGCACTTGGATCTCACTCTTGAATATACACATAGGAGAATGATATCAATTTGCAAGGTGGCCACAAGCAATTGAGGTAAGATATACAAGGTATGTGCCTCTTTCATCCATTCTATCTTCATTGGTCATAAAACCCTAATTAAATCAAAACCCCAATTTTGGTATTTCTTAGATCTACTTAGATCTAGCCTTGCAATTGAAAAGATACTAAAAACCCACCTCTATAGGATCCACCCCTAGTTGGATCTATAGTTTGGTGGTGATTGGCTAAAAATTGACACACTTTTCAATGCAAAAAGCCTTCTTGAACCTAAATCGATTTTCCTAAGAGAAGCTTGTTGGGTTAGATCTAGCATATGGGTAGGTGAGATCCCACTTGATTTTAAATCTAGACACTTGATAACCTATACCCATATCTTTACTTTGGTGAAAACTACCTTGTGGACATCTCTCCATGTTTAAAGGGGTTAAAACCCCCTTTTTGATCTTCTTGGCATCTTAAAACTTAGATCTACTAAGATCTAGCCTTTGGATTCACTTGAAACTTTGAACATGCATAGATCGGGGTACTAACATCCCGGATCTATATTTTGGTGGCCATTGGACTTGATTTGGTCCACCAAAACCCATTTTTGGACCCTCCTTGAGCAAATCGCACCCCCTTGATTTTTTGAGTTGGTCCACTTCTAGGAAGTGGGTGTTTGAGTTGTTCGTGGATTTGGAATGCCCATGCCTTGAAACCTAGGTCTATACTGTCCTTTCATCAAGATCCGCCTTGGCGATTGCATTCCTTGTTTTAAGGGATTGTGGTCCACTTTTGGTCATCACTTAAAAAAAACCTAGATCTAGTAAGATCCAACCATTGGATCTCATCCAATCCACTTGACTTGGCTTCTAGGCGTCCCGATCTACACTTTGACATACTTTTTGACCCCATTAGCCCACTTAACAAGGCACTAGTCCATCACCAAGCAAGTCGCACTCCTTGGGATTGGTGTCAAATCCTAGATCTAGCACATGGGTATCCTTGAAATCAACTTCAAATCATAGATCTAGCCTACATATAACCTATAGTACCTACCTCACATCTAACTTTACCTTGTGGGCCTACCTAGAATCACTTCACACTTCCCAAGAAAACTAGACCCACTTGTGTAAACACATGGTACTATACCTAGTCATCATACCCCATCATGTGGCCTAAACCATACATAGGTTGAAACATTAACAATCTCTTACATCTCCCTCAACCATACCTTAACCCTTAGGTCCACTTAGCCTTGCATTGGTTTCCGTAACTCATTACTTGCCTACCCATAGAAACCTTTGTTTGGGTCCAATCAACTGTGATTGGGGTATAGGGTCTCCCCCTTGGTCTAGTTACACCCTTGACCTAAAGCGAAGAGTGCCTCGGTTGACGTGACTCCCGCCTGCATTGGGAACCGTGGCATCTCTTGGGTCACCTCTTTAGTTGCCTGACTCCTCTACCGTCCGGGATGGGATACCTCTAGGGGCAACTACAAGTTGTGTGATAACAGGAACGTCTGAGCTCGGGGGAGACAAATAGTTTTGTCTATGGTTGGGAGATGATTGTTCTTATCATCATGGTCAAATGAGCTCCACACTCATTTACTTTATGTGCTTTGCCATTCTTTTAGCGATCCTGGTTATGCTGCTATAAACATTAACATGGTCAATGATAGATAATCAAAATGGTGGGCTTCCGTATTCATTTATTGCTCTTGTTCTTTCTTCTAGATTTTCTTTATTTTACCCTAAAAAAGAGTGGTGAGTACTTTCTATCCTTTCTCCTTATGGTGGAATGATGCACCACACTAATTCTTGTGTGCCATATTGTTAGGACAGCAAGAAGGACTTCCAATCCGCCCTTCCCATTTTATTTTCTCTTCTTGGTATCCTCATTTGATAACCTAGTCAATCACTGGATTCATCAAGAAGAGAGTCAATGTGCAACATCTTCTTCCTTCTACTTCTTCCCTTCTTGCATTTGCCTTGCTATGACCTCATATGGCTTCATTAATTTTCTAGACTTTCGCTATCAGTGCCGCACATCAACTCTCACATTCGTTATTACATCCCTAGTTAAACTACCACTTCATTTTTCTTGCCCATGCAATTCCCTGTTTGTTGCATTTCTCTAAGAGATTGCATCACAATTCCATCCACGGTGGAGTAGAATTTGTAACATCTGCGTTGTAGATTTACTAATCTTCACATGCATCTGTTTGTTGCAACATCGTGGGCTACCGTATTCTAATAACTACTAGTATTATTTTTGTATACCTTTTTTTGGTTTGGTCATCTATATGGTAGACCTACTATCAGCATTGCATTGTATTCTATATCATGATTGAGAATGTTTTAAAACGACGAAGACGTTGCACATCAACTCTCTTCTTGAGGAATCCCATAATTGACTAGGATACCAACAAGAGAAAATAAAATGGGAAGGGTTGATGGGAATTTTAGTTGCCATTACATGTAATGCACCTTGGGGCATTCCATGGCCAAGAGGGAATGTTGGAATAGTAGTTGTGTGGGGCATCACCTCATAGGTCGACCAAAGATAGAATAATATTAGACTACAGTGTTCGAACAATACCTTCCTTGTTGATAGGTAGTGTTGGAAATAGTGCAACTTCGGAAGTTATTCTTATTGTATTTCATCTTGTTATTGTACTTCCTATGGGACAAGATGTCAATGTAAATCTTGGGGTAATATCACAAAGAAAAGATTTATTAAATGTAATTTTTTGTATTCCTCCAAGACAAGTCAGCCCAGTGGGTAAACTGCCCAAAAATAGTGGGCAATTTGCACCAAACAATGCGCAGAAATGCCCCAGTCAGCTCGGCCTAGTTAGGGAAAGTGAGGTCGGCCCAGTCAGGGAAACAATCACCATTTGACGTGTATAAATAGAGTGTTCGACCTCTCATTTGGTCATTCACTCAAGCATGTTCGCTCTAGCCAAGAGAGGTTCGCTACTACAGTTAAGAGACTGATTTTTTCGGGTTCTCCACTATTGGAGAAGTTACTCTCTTGTTTTCTTGGGTTTGCGCTACTACTATCTGGATGTACATCGTTCTCTATTGGAAGGTGTGATCTCGGGGGAGACAAATAGTTTTGTCTATGGTTGGGAGATTATTGTTCTTATCATCATGGTCAAACGAGCTCCACACTCATTTTTTTTATGTGCGCTGCTATTCTTTTAGTGATCCTAGTTATGCTGCTATAAACATTAACAAGGTCAATGATAGTTAATCAATTGTAAACACTAATTAAAATGGTGCCCTTCCGTATTCATTTATTGCTCTTGTTCTTTCTTCTAGATTTTCTTTATTTTACCCTAAAAAAGACTGGTGAGTACTTTCTATCCTTTCTCGTTATGGTGGAATGATGCACCACACTAATTCTTGTGTGTCATATTGTTAAGACAGCAAGGAGGACATCCAATCAACGCTTCCCATTTTATTTTCTCTTCTTGGTAGCCTCATTTGATAACCTAGTCAATGAATGGATTCATCAAGAAGAGACTCAATGTGCAACATCTTCTTCCTTCTACTTCTTCCCTTCTTGCATTTGCCTTGCTATGACCTCATATGGCTTCATGAATTTTCTAGACTTTCGCTATCAGTGCCGCACATCAACTCTCATATTCGTTGTTACATCCCTAGTTAAACTACCACTTCATTTTTCTTGCCCATGCAATTCCCTGTTTCTTGCATTTCTCTAAGAGATTGCATCACAATTCCATCCACGGTGGAGTAGAATTAGTAACATATGCGTTGAAGATTTACTAATCTTCTCATGCATCTGTTCGTTGCAACATCGTGGGCTCCCGTATTCTAATAACTACTAGTATTATTTTTGTACACATTTTTTCGGTTTGGTCATCTATATGGTAGACCTACTATCATCATTGCATTGTATTCTATATCATGATTGAGAATGTTTTAAAAGGATGAAGATGTTGCACATCAACTCTCTTCTTGAGGAATCCCATAATTGACTAGGTTAACAAGAAGAGAAAATAAAATGGGAAGGGTTGATGGGAATTTTAGTTCCCATTACATGTAATGCAACTTGGGGCATTCCATGGCCAAGAGGGAATGTTGGAATAGTAGTTGCGTGGACCATCACCTCATAGGTCGACCAAAGATGGAATAAGATTAGAATACAGTGTTCAAACAATACCTTCCTTGTTCAGAGGGAGTGTTGGAAATAGTGCAACTTCGGAAGTTATTCTTATTGTATTTCATTTTGTTATTGTACCTCCAATGGGACAAGATGTCAATGTATTTGGTCATGTAAAACCCTTGAAATAGTCGATGTAAATCTTGGGGTAAAATCACAAAGAAAAGATTTTTTAGATATAATTTTTTGTATTCCCCCAGGACAAGTCGGCCCAGTGTGTAAACTGCCCCAAAATAGTGGGCAATTTGCCCCAAACAATGGGCAGAAATACCCCACTCAGGTCGGCCTAGTTAGGGAAAATTAGGTCGGCCCAGTAAGGGAAACAATCAAAATTTGACTTGTATAAATAGAGTGTTCGACCTCTTATTTGGTCATTCAGTCAAGCATGCTCGCTCTAGCCAAGAGAGGTTCGCTACTACAGTTAAGAGACTGATTTTTTGGGGTTCACCAATATTTGGAGAAGTTACTCTCCTGTTTTCTCGGGTTTGCGCTACTACTATCTGGATGAACATCGTTCTCTATTGGAAGGTCTGACCTCGGGGGAGACAAATAGTTTTGTCTATGGTTGGGAGATGATTGTTCTTGTCATCATGGTTAAACGAGCTCCACACTCATTTTGGTTATGTGCTTTGCCATTCTTTTAGTCATCCTGGTTATGCTGCTATAAACATTAACAAGGTCAATGATAGTTAAACAATTGTAAACACTAATTAAAATGGTGTCCTTCCGTATTCATTTGTCGCTCCTGTTCTTTCTTCTAGATTTTCTTTATTTTACCCTACAAAGAGTTGTGAGTATTTTCTATCCTTTCTCCTTATGGTGGAATGATGCACCACACTAATTCGTGTGTTATATTGTTAGGACAGCAAGGAGGACTTCCCATCAACCCTTCCCATTTTATTTTCTATTCTTGGTAGCCACATTTGGTAACCGAGTCATATGGCTTCATGAATTTTCTAGACTTTCGCTATCAGTGCCGCACATCAACTCTCACATTCGTTATTACATCCCTTGTTAAACTACCACTTCATTTTCCTTGCCCATGCAATTCCCTGTTTGTTGCATTTCTCTAAGAGATTGCATCGCAATTCCTTCCACGTTGGAGTAGAATTTGTAACATCTTCGTTGCAGATTTACTAATATTCTCATGCATTTGTTCGTTGCAACATCGTGGGCTCCCGTATTCTAATAACTACTAGTATTATTTTTGTACACCTTTTTTCGGTTTGGTCATCTATATCGTAGACCTACTATCAGCATTGTATTGTATTCGATATCATGATTGAGAATGTTTTAAAAGGACGAAGATGTTGCACATCAACTCTCTTCTTGAGGAATCCCATAATTGACTAGGTTACCAAGAAAGGAAATTAAAATGGGAAGGGTTGATGGGAATTTTAGTTGCCATTACATGTAATGCAACTTGGGGCATTCCATGGCCAAGAGGGAATGTTGGAATAGTAGCTACGTGGGGCTTCACCTCATAGGTCGACCAAAGGTAGAATAAGATTAGGATACAGTGTTCGAATAATACCTTCCTTGTTGAAAGGGAGTGTTGGAAATAGTGCAACTTCGGAAGTTATTCTTATTGTATTTCATCTTGTTTCTGCACCTCCTATGGGACAAGATGTCAATGTATTTGCTCATGTAAAACAATTGAAAGAGTCAATGTAAATCTTGGGGTGATATCACAAAGAAAAGATTTATTAAATGTAATTTTTTGTATTCCGCCAAGACAACTCGGCCCAGTGGGTAAACGTCCCTAAACTTTTGGGCAATTTGCCCCAAACAATGGGCAGAAATGCCCCAGTCAGGTCGGCCTAGTTAGGGAAAGTTACGTCGGCCCAGTTATTTTTCTTTCCCATGCAATTACCTGTTTGTTTCATTTCTCTAAGAGATTGCATCACAATTTCATCCACTTTGGAGTAGAATTTGTAACATCTGCGTTGCAGATTTACTAATCTTCTCATGCATCTGTTCGTTGCAACATCGTGGGCTCCCGTATTCTAAGAACTACTAATATTATTTTTGTACACCTTTTTTCGGTTTGGTCATCTATATCGTAGACCTACTATCAGCATTGCATTGTATTCGATATCATGATTGAGAATGTTTTAAAAGGACGAAGATGTTGCACATCAACTCTCTTCTTGAGGAATCCCATAATTGACTAGGTTACCAAGAAGAGAAAATAAAATGGGAAGGGTTGATGGGAATTTTAGTTGCCATTACATGTAATGCAACTTGGGGCATTCCATGGCCAAGACGGAATGTTGGAATAGTAGCTACGTGGGGCTTCGCCTCATAGGTCGACCAAAGGTAGAATAAGATTAGGATACAGTGTTCGAATAATACCTTCCTTGTTGAGAGGGACTGTTGGAAATAGTGCAACTTCGGAAGTTATTCATATTGTATTTCATCTTGTTATTGAACCTCCTATGGGACAAGATGTCAATGTATTTTCTCATGTGAAACACTTGAAAGAGTCAATGCAAATCTTGGGGTGAAATCACAAAGAAAAGATTTATTAAATATAATTTTTTGTATTACGCCAAGACAAGTCGGCCAAGTGGGTAAACTGCCCTAAAATATTGGGCAATTTGCCCCAAACAATGGGCAGAAATGCCCCAGTCAGGTCGGCCTAGTTAGGTAAAGTTACGTCGGCCCAGTCACGGAAACAATAACCATTTGACGTGTCTAAATAGAGTGTTCGACCTCTCATTTGGCCTTTGACTCAAGCATGCTCGCTCTAGCCAAGATAGGTTCATTCATTCACTCAAGAATGATGTAAGAGACTAATTTTTTGGGGTTCTCCACTATTGGAGAAGTTACTCTCATGTTTTCTAGGGTTTGCACTACTACTATCTGGATGTACATCGTTCTCTATTGGAAGGTTTGAGCTCGGGGGAGACAAATAGTTTTGTCTATGGTTGGGAGATGATTGTTCTTATCATCATGGTTAAACGAGCTCCACACTCATTTTGTTTATGTGCTTTGCCATTCTTTTAGTGATCCTGGTTATGCTGCTATAAACATTAACAAGGTCAATGATAGTTAATCAAACGTAAACACTAATTAAAATGGTGTCCTTCCGTATTCATTTGTTGCTCTTGTTCTTTCTTTTAGATTGTCTTTATTTTACCCTAAAAAATAGTGGTGAGTACTTTCTATCCTTTCTCCTTATGGTGGAATGATGCACCACACTAATTCTTGTGTGCCATATTGTTAGGACAGCAAGGAGGACTTCCCATCAACCCTTCCCATTTTATTTTCTCTTCTTGGTAGCCACATTTGGTAACCGAATCAATGACTGGATTCATAAAGAAGAGAGTCAATGTGAAACATCTTCTTCCTTTTACTTCTTCCCTTCTTGCATTTTCCTTACGATGACCTCATATGGCTTCATGAATTTTCTAGACTTTCGCTATCAGTGCCGCACATCAACTCTCACATTCCTTATTACATCCCTACTTAAACTACCACTTCATTTTCCTTGCCCATGCTATTCCATGTTTGTTCCATTTCTCTAAGAGATTGCATCACAATTCCATCCACGGTGGAGTAGAATTTGTAACATCTGTCTTGCAGATATAACAATCTTCTCATGCATTTGTTCGTTAACACATCGTGGGATCCTGTATTCTAATTAGTACGAGTACTATTTTTGTACACCTTTTTTTTGGTTTGGTCATCTATATGGTTGACCAACTATCATCATTGCATTGTATTCTATATCATGATTGAGCATGTTTTAAAAGCAAGAAGATGTTGCACATCAACTCTCTTCTTGAGGAATCTAGTAATTGACTAGGTTACCAAATGAGGCTACAAAGAAGAAAAAATAAAATGGGAAGGGTTAATGGAAAGTTTAGTTGCCATTACATGTAATGCAACTTGAGGCATTCCATCACCAACAGGGTGTGTTGGAGTAGTATCTGCATGGGACATCACCTCATAGGTCGACCAAAGATAGAATAAGATTAGAGGACAGTGTTCGAAGAATACATTCCTTGATGAGAGGGAGTGTTGGAAATAGTGCAACTTCAGAAGTTATTCTTATTGTATTTCATCTTGTTATTGTACTTCCAATGGGACAAGATGTCAATGTATTTGGTCATGTACAACACTTGAAAGAATCAATGTAAACCTTAGGATGAAATCACAAAGAAAAGATTTATTAAATGTAATTTTTTCTATTCCCCCAAGACAAGTCGACCTAGTGGGTAAACTGCCCCAAAATAGTGGGCAATTTGTCCCAAACAATGGGCAGAAATTCCCCAGTCAGGTTGGCCTAGTTAGAGAAAGTTAGGTCGGCCTAGTCAGGGAAACAATCACCATTTGATGTCAATAAATAGACAATTCGACCTCTCATTTGGTCATTCACTCAAGCATGTTCGCTCTAACTAAGAGAGGTTCGCTTCTATAGTTGAGAGACTGATTTTTTGGGGTTCTCCACTATTGGAGAAGTTACTCTCTTGTTTTGTTGGGTTTGCGCTACTACTATCTGGATGTACATCGTTCTCTAATGGAAGGTCTAAGCTCAGGGAAGACAAATAGTTTTGTCTATGGTTGGAAGATGATTCTTATTATCATCATGGTCAAACGAGCTCCACACTCATTTTGTTTATGTGCTTTGCCATTCTTTTAGTGATCCTAGTTATGCTGCTATAAACATTAACAAGGTCAATGATAGTTCATCAATTGTAAAAACTAATCAAAATTGTGCCCTTCCGTATTCATTTGTTGCTCTTCTTCTTTCTTCTAGATTTTCTTTATTTTACACTAAAAAAGAGTGGTGAGTACTTTCTATCATTTCTCCTTATGGTGGAGTGATGCACCACACTAATTCTTGTGTGCCATATTGTTAGGACAGTAAGGAGGACTTCCCATCAACTTTTCCCATTTTATTTTCTCTTTTTGGTAGACTCATTTGATAACCTAGTCAATGACTGGATTCATCAAGAAGAGAATCAATGTGCAACATCTTCTTCCTTCTACTTCTTCCCTTCTTGCATTTGCCTTGCTATGACCTCATATGGCTTCATGAATTTTCTAGACTTTCGCTATCAGTGCCGCACATCAACTCTCACATTCGTTATTACATCCCTAGTTAAACTACCACTTCATTTTTCTTTCCCATGCAATTCCCTGTTTGTTGCATTTCTCTAAGAGATTGCATCACAATTTCATCCACTTTGGAGTAGAATTTGTAACATCTGCATTGCAGATTTACTAATCTTCTCATGCATCTGTTCGTTGCAACATCGTGGGCTCCCGTATTCTAATAACTACTAGTATTATTTTTGTACACATTTTTCGGTTTGGTCATCTATATAGCAGACCTACTATCAGCAGTGCATTGTATTCGATATCATGATTGAGAATGTTTTAAAAGGACGAAGATGTTGCACATCAACTCTCTTCTTGAGGAATCCCATAATTGACTAGGTTACCAAGAAGAGAAAATAAAATGGGAAGGGTTGATGGGAATTTTAGTTGCCATTACATGTAATGCAACTTGGGGCATTCCATGGCCAAGACGAAATGTTGGAATAGTAGCTACGTGGGGCTTCACCTCATAGGTCGACCAAAGGTAGGATAAGATTAGGATACAGTGTTCGAATAATACCTTCCTTGTTGAGAGGGAGTGTTGGAAATAGTGCAACTTCGGAAGTTATTCTTATTGTATTTCATCTTGTTATTGCACCTCCTATGGGACAAGATGTCAATGTATTTGCTCATGCAAAACACTTGAAAGAGTCAATGTAAATCTTGGGGTGAAATCACAAAGAAAATATTTATTAAATGTAATTTTTTGTATTCCGCCAAGACAAGTCGGCCCAGTGCGTAAACTGCCCCAAAATATTGGGCAATTTGCCCCAAACAATGGGCAGAAATGCCCCAGTCAGGTCGGCCTAGTTAGGGAAAGTTAGGTCGGCCGAGTCACGGAAACAGTAACCATTTAAAGTGTATAAATAGAGTGTTCGACCTCTCATTTGTTCATTCACTCAAGCATGTTAGCTCTAGCCAAGAGAGGTTTGCTACTACAGTTAAGAGACTGATTTTTTGGGGTTCTCCACTATTGGACAAGTTACTCTCTTGTTTTCTTGGGTTTGCGCTACTACTATCTCATTGTACATTGTTCTCTATTGGAAGGTCTGAGCTCGTGGGAGACAAATAGTTTTCTCTATGGTTTGGAGATGATTGTTCTTATCATCATGGTCAAACGAGCTCCACACTCATTTGGTTTATGTGCTTTGCCATTCTTTTAGTGAGCCTGGTTATAATGCTATAAACATTAACAAGGTCAATGATAGTTATTCAATTGTAAACACTAATCAAAATGGTGCACTTCCGTATTCATTTGTTGCTCTTGTTCTTTCTTCTATTTTTTCTTTATTTTACCCAAAAAAAGAGTGGTGAGTACTTTCTATCCTTTCTCCTTATGGTGGAATGATGCACCACACTAATTCTTGTGTGCCATTTTGTTAGAACAGCAAGGAGGACATCCCATCATACCTTCCCATTTTATTTTCTCATCTTGGTAGCCTCATTTGATAACATAGTCAATCACTGGATTCATCAAGAAGAGAGTCAATGTGCAACATCTTCTTCCTTCGACTTCTTCCCTTCTTGCATTTGCCTTGCTATGACCTCATATGGCTTCATGAATTTTCTAGACTTTCGCTATTAGTGCCGCACATCAACTCTCACATTCATTATTACATCCCTAGTTAAACTACCACTTCATTTTTCTTGCCCATGCAATTCCCTGTTTGTTGCATTTCTTTAAGAGATTGCATCACAATTCCATCCACGTTTGAGTAGAATTTGTAACATCTACGTTGCAGATTTACTAATCTTCTCATGCATATGTTCGTCGCAACATCGTGGTCTCCCGTATTCTAATAACGACTAGTATTATTTCTGTACACCTTTTTTCGGTTTGGTCATCTATATGGTTGAGCTATTATCACCATTGCATTGTATTCTATATCATGATTGAGAATGTTTTAAAAGGACGAAGATGTTGCACATCAACTCTCTTCTTGAGGAATCCCATAATTGACTAGGTTACCAAGAAGAGAAAAAAAAATGGGAAGGGTTGATGGGAATTTTAGTTGTCATTACATGTAATGCACCTTGGGGCATTCCATGGCCAAGAGGGAATGTTGGAATAGTAGCTGCGTGGGCATCACCTCATAGGTCGACCAAAGATATAATAAGATTGGAATACAATGTTCGAAGAATAGCTTCCTTGTTGAGAGGGTGTGTTGGAAATAGTCCAACTTCAGAAGTTATTCTTATTGTATTTCATCTTGTTATTGTACCTCCTATGGCACAAGATGTCAATGTATTTGGTCATGTAAAACACTTGAAAGAGTCAATGTAAATCTTGGGGTGAAATCACAAAGAAAAGATTTATAAAATGTAATTTTTTGTATTTTGCCAAGACAAGTCGGCCCAGTGGGTAAACTGCCCCATAATATTGGGCAATTTACCCCAAACAATGGGCAGAAATACACCAGTCAAGTCGGCCTAGTTAGGGAAAGTTAGGTCGGCCCAGTCAGGGAAACAATCACCATTTGATGTGTATAAATAGAGTGTTCGACCTCTCATTTAGTCATTCACTCAAGCATGCTCGCTCTAGCCAATAGAGGTTCGTTACTACAATTAAGAGACTGATTTTTTGGGGTTCTCCACTATTGGAGAAGTTACTATCCTGTTTTCTAGGGTTTGCGCTACTACTATCTGGATGTACATCGTTCTCTATTGGAATGTATGAGCTCGGGGGAGACAAATAGTTTTGTCTATGGTTGGGAGATGATTGTTCTTATCATCATGGTTAAACGAGCTCCACACTCATTTTGTTTATGTGCTTTGCCATTCTTTTAGTGATCCTGGTTATGCTGCTATAAACATTAACAAGGTCAATGATAGTTAATCAATTGTAAACACTAATCAAAATGGTGTCCTTTCGTATTCATTTGTTGCTGCTATTCTTTCTTCTATATTTTCTTTATTTTTCCCTAAAAAAGAGTTGTGAGTATTTTCTATCCTTTCTCCTTATGGTGGAATGATGCACCACACTAATTCTTGTGTGCCATACTGTTAGGACAGCAAGTAGGACTTCCCATCAACCCTTCCCATTTTATTTTCTCTTCTTGGTAGCCACATTTGGTAACCGAGTCAATGACTGGATTCATAAAGAAGAGAGTCAATGTGCAACATCTTCTTCCTTTTACTTCTTCCCTTCTTGCATTTGCCTTACTATGACCTCATATAGCTTCATGAATTTTGTATAAGTTCGCTATCAATGTCGCACATCAACTCTCACATTCGTTATTACATCCCCAGATAAACTACCACTTCATTTTTCTTGCCCATCCAATTCCATGTTTGTTGTATTTCGCTAAGAGATTGCATCACAATTCCATCCACGGTGGAGTAGAATTTGTAACATCTGGGTTGCAGATATACCAATCTTCTCATGCATTTGTTCCTTGCAAGATCGTGGGCTCCTGTATTCTAATTAGTATGGGTATTATTTTTGTACACCTTTTTTTTGGTTTGGTCATTTATATGGTTGACCTACTATCACCATTGCATTGTATTCTATATCATGATTGAGCATGTTTTAAAAAGACGAAGATGTTGCACATCAACTCTCTTCTTGAGAAATCCAGTAATTGACTAGGTTACCAAATGAGGCTACCAAGAAGAAGAAATCAAATGGGAAGGGTTGATGGGAAGTTGCCATTAGATGTAATGCATCTTGAGGCATTCCATGGCCAACACCTCATAGGTCAACCAAAGATAGAATAAGATTAGAGGACTGTGTTCGAAGAATACATTCCTTTTTGAGAGGGAGTGTTGGAAATAGTGCAACTTCAGAAGTTATTCTTATTGTATTTCATCTTGTTATTGTACCTCCAATGGGACAAGATGTCAATGTATTCGGTCATGTAAAACGCTTGAAAGAATCAATGTAAACCTTGTGGTGATATCACAAAGAAAAGATTTATTAAATGTAATTTTTTGTATTCCCCCAAGACAAGTCGACACAGTGGGTAAACTGCCCCAAAAAAGTGGGCTATTTGCCCCAAACAATGGCCAGAAATGCACCTATCAGGTCGGCCTAGTTAGGGAAAGTTAGGTCGGCCCAATCAAGGAAACAATCACCATTTGATGTGTATAAATAGAGAGTTCGACCTCTCGTTTGGTCATTCACTCAAGCATGTTCGCTCTAGCCAAGAGCGATTCGCTCCTACAGTTAAGAGACTAATTTTTTGGGGTTCTCCACTATTGGAGAAGTTACTCTCTTGTTTTCTTGGGTTTGCGCTACTACTATCTGGATGTACATCGTTCTCTATTGGAAGGGCTGAGCTCGGGGGAAAGAAATAGTTTTGTCTATGGTTGGAAGATGATTGTTTTTATCATCATGGTCAAACGAGCTCCACATTTATTTTGTTTATGTGCTTTGCCATTCTTTTAGTGATCCTGGTTATGCTGCTATAAACATTAACAAGGTCAATGATAGTTAATAAATTGTAAATACTAATAAAAATGATGCCCTTCCGAATTCATTTATTGCTCTTGTTCTTTGTTCTAGATTTTATTTATTTTACCCTAAAAAGACTGGTGAGTACTTTCTATCCTTTCTCCTTATGGTGGAATGATGCACCACACTAATTCTTCTGTGCCATATTGTTAGGACACAAGGAGGACTTCCAATCAACCCTTCCCATTTTATTTTCTCTTCTTGGTAGCCTCATTTGATAACCTAGTCAATCACTGGATTCATCAAGAAGAGGGTCAATGTCCAACATCTTCTTCGTTCTATTTCTTCCCTTCTTGCATTTGCCTTGCTATGACATCATATGGCTTCATGAATTTTCTAGACTTTCGCTATCAATGCTGCACATCAACTCTCACATTCGTTCTTGCATCCCTAGTTAAACTACCACTTCATTTTTCTTGCCCATGCAATTCCCTGTTTGTTAGATTTCTCTAAGAGATTGCATCACAATTCCATCCACGGTGGAGTAGAATTTGTAACATCTGCATTGCAGATTTACTAATATTCACATGCATGTGTTCGTTGCAACATCGTGGGCTACCGTATTCTAATAACTACTAGTATTATTTTTGTACACCTTTTTTTGGTTTGGTCATTGTTATCACCTAAAATGTAGTTACCCCTATGGATGTATCCAGTCATGGATGGCAATAGGGAAGGGCAACTCAAAAGGTGCAACCACGATCACCTCGACCTCCAACATATGGTTGTCACGCCAGTCGAGGTAACCTTCACTTTATGTTATCTAGCCCAGACAACAAAGGGGGAGACCCGATCTACTCCCGACAGGAGAGATCAAAACCAAGACACCAAATCAAGTTGTTTCTAAATGAAGTAAGGTGTATGGTTTATCCTATACCTTAGGATAAAGTCACAAGCCAAGTGAGGGGTTCAATGGGTATAGCTTTGGTTCATGGTTGATGTAAGAGTGACTTATAATGTTTGAAGTGAGATCTAGGGCTAGTGTACTAGTTCAATGTCAGAAGACCTACTCCCTTGGGAACCGTGTCCAGTGCATGGTAGTTTAAGGGTTGTATTGGGGCTAACTAGTACAGATGACAAGCTTGACAATGATACATGATAGCTTCAAGGGTTTAGTTCACCATGCATAGGTCAATCCACAAGTCAATCCAACAATCTAGGAAAGTCGAATTAACTTGGAGAGAAGCCAGTGCCTTGGGAATTGGGAAGTGGAGTCAAAGTAGGGTTGACTTGTGGTTTAGGACTCCTAATACATGGGACAAGTAGGCAATAGAGGTCTTGATGGATGAATGTGTCTAGATCTAGGTTTGACCCAAGTGGACGACAATCCCTTAAAACAAGGAATGCTCTCCCCAAGGCAAGATTTGACAAAGTGATAGTCTAGACCTAGGTTTTCAATTATTTCGGTTTCAAATCTCCAAAAATCTCAAGTACCCACGTCCTAGAAATGAGTCAACTCACTTCTCCAAGGTGGTGCGACTTTGCCCAAGGAGGCTAAAAGGTGGGGTTAGGTGGGTCAAGACAAGTCGAATGGCATCCAAACTTTAGATCCGGGTAGGTTAGTCAAGTAGGAGTATGGATCTATAATTTCGTGGCAATCCAACGGCTAGATCTTAGTAGATCTGAGTTTGAGTGTTCCAAGTGGTCCAAAATGGGGATTAAATCCCTTGAAATGTGGAATAGGGCCCACAAGGTGAATTTCAGGAAAGTAACAATCTGTGTGTATGTTATTGGATGTGTAGATGACGAATCAAGTGGAATCTCAAACACCCACCACCTAGATCTAGGTCAACTTGCTCAAACTAGGAAGTGCGCTTTGCTTGGGAGGAGCTAAGTTGGCATGGGAGGGGGGTCAAACGGAAGCCAATCCTCACCAAACTATAGATTCGGGATGGCCGTGGATGCTATAGAGGTGGGTTTTCAATATTATGCCCAACAACCCACTAGATCTAAGTAGATCTGAGAAAATGTAAAAATGGGGTTTTGATTAATTAGGGTTTTAAATGTTTTTGACAATTGGATAGATCATGGAGATAGAACTTACCTTGAGATCATACCTGAGTGATGTGAATGAGATTCCTTAATGTTGAGGAAGATTCCCGCAGAGATCAAATGAGAGATTGTTGATTTGCTTGCCGAATTGATGCCCTAGCCCACAAGTGCGACCTCCTCTACCTGTCAAACCAAGGATCAACGATTCAATCAGTAAGATCAAGTATGGAGGAAATACAAGAGAAATGCAATAGTAACATGAAATAGAAGGTCCTGGGACAGTAATACTCCCTGTTACCAACGAAGAGCTCCAAAGAAGAAGTAGGGAGAGTCTTCCCCTACCAATACCTCCTCCTCCAAGCAAATCGGCCTCCACCTGTAGATGCAAAATCGTGGTACAAAGATATGGAAAACAAGATCTCCAATAACTCAGTGCAAAGGAAGAACCAACGAACGAACACCAAAAACATTCACCACAACACTGGAGATAGATGCAATAATAATTTTCTATTCCAATAATCCAGAGCCAAAAGTCCCTTTACAATGAGGAGCTCTCTCCTTTAAATAGGAAGGAGAGGCATCAAAACCCTAACCACTTTTTGAATGAGTGGCTAAGATTAAAAGATACAAATGTCTAATCAATGGTTGAGATGAGCTCAACAATAAAATACATGGATCACTAATAAAATATAATGTAAGTGGACAAAATCGCCCTATAAGAGGGGAATCCCACCAAATCATGATGACAAAATATCATAAGAGGCTTATGGTGGGTCCAAGGGGTAATTTTATCCCTCCTTGGTCAATCCACATAGCACAATAACCATAAAATAATCATGAATGTACCAAATCGTGCCACCATAGTCAGATCGTAGGCCTCAAAAAGACCTCAGAAATCCACAGAAAGTGCCATAAGTGATGGATGCGGGCCCCGATGAAGCTGAAACTGCTGGAGAAGGTGTGGAAGGCCCCGATCTATCATCACTGATCATCCCAAGCCATAACTTTTCCTTAGTAGCCCAAATCGATTTCCTCAATAGCCATTTCTACCAATCCTGAAATGCCTCGGGAAGCGTGAAACTACCCCAAACAGCCTCCTGGAGTGCCTGCGCTGTCAAGGTAGGGCACCAGTGTGTCCGGGAGGGGGGTAATATGGTAAAAACAAGTGGCTGGACCACCCCCTCCATCATCAGCGCCCTAGGTCAACCGGATAAAAATCATATCTGCTCCGACAGGGCCTCTGACAGACCAAAACTGCACTGGGACAGCCTACTGAGGCTCAATCATCACTGTAAGTGCCCGGAACTGAAAACAAACTATCCCATTGGACTCAGAAGGTCCAAATCTATCCAAGATGTGTACTCATACACCATATGAATCTCTGCATGATCAAAATAAATATCCAATATATCGGAACAAGGCCAATAATAATGATCTGTAAATGACAAAACACTGCTGTAACCCAAGCATCATCATCATAACCCTGTAGCTGCTGCATAGAATCATCATGTATGTGTACATAGACCATATATCATCTATCCATATCATCATAAGGTCTAGCATCTCATGTCCCATGGTCCTCCATGGTCAAACTGGATCTAACCAAGACCAAATATAACTCAGACCATCATCCAAGGCTGCTGCAAAGTGTCAAGGTTAATACATGCTCTACAACTTATTCAAATAACAATTATAACACAAAGTAATCATAACTGGCGATCTAAATCCAAATATATAGTGTCGTTAATTATTATTATTACTCAGACTAGACTTTCAGGATCATACTCACTTCATAGCTGTGATCAATTTGCTAGTGAAGGGTGGAGGCTGAAATAATTGGCTAGGCTAAGGGATGACTTGACTGACTTAACTTTGTGACACTTTGGCAAGGGAAAAGGAATATACACCATAGTATATACTGAATGAGCAATAACACAGGGAATGGCGGTGTCTCACAAATGGATGAGTTGTTTAAAGAGGGTTTATTCACCTTCACAGATGCGCACAATCCATAATACAAATAAGGCCAGCAATTGTTTAGATATAGCATTTAAGTTCTATTGCTTTTGGGCCTGAAGTTTCCATAGCCTTGATCTATGTGTGTTTATAAACACATTGCATAGATTTACATTTTTTCTTTAGGCTTTCTGCTGCAGGTGTGTTTTTAAGGCACTTGTTTACCTGAGCACTTCTAGGTGTGTCATGGACAGCTTGTTTACCTAGGTATTTATTTTCCAAAAGATATAACATTTTATTTTCATTGCCATGTTCATTTGGCATGCCTCTCATTCATGTGTGTTTAGAAACACATTGCATGAATGGGCTTTTCATACAAGATATCGCATTTCATTTTTCCAGATTTTGTATTCATGGCAGCACTAAAAGTTTCAGGTTTAGCCAACACAACTTTAGTGACTAGGGGGAATTCACAAGGAACTCCAACTCACCATAGGTAAGTTTTGTCACCAACTCAGATCCGAGACACAATAAACACGGAAGCTCATCCAATACAGAGGCTACAGCGGGGAAAAGATCCTCCATGTCACTAGTCAAGTAGTAAGTCAGGGTGATAAACTAAAAGGTAGGCAATGGATGGATGAAGATAATGAAATGATGGAGCCAACACTAGCAAGCCAAGGTATGGTGGAATGATCACCTCTATTCTTCCTAAGGAGGGTACATACCAATGAGTATGAATAGTGAACTTCTAAGTCTGAGTAGGGACAATATAATATATATATAGATCAACCAGGTCCAAATATCTATATGATCGCCAGATCATGATAATAAGTGCTAAGACATGCTATAAAAATAAGTATAAAAGCAATCTAACCATAACACCATGATATACCTGCTGAGTCATATACCTGAATGCTCATCAACCAGTACCATCATTTGTCCTCTGAAACTGCTGCTGCAACTCTGGGCACTACTGACTACTCTGTACCAATGGTATAACGGCTACATCGGTCATCTATCTTAGTGTCCTGAGACTCAGTCATGGCATGGGAATACAACTGCTGTCCACAATCTGATAGTGATCCAATCTAGATGCTCATCTCAGCATCTCAAATGTAAGGTAACTGGCTGAATAGTGTACTGGAATGAGAAAAATAATGTATGGTAGCCCGGCTACTGTATATGTGATAACAGTCATCTATATGGTAGACCTACTATCAGCATTGCATTGTATTCTATATCATGATTGAGAATGTTTTAGAAGGATGAAGATGTTGCACATCAACTATCTTCTTGAGGAATCCCATAATTGACTAGGTTACCAAGAAGAGAAAATAAAATGGGAAGGGTTGACGGGAATTTTAGTTGCCATTACATGTAATGCACCTTGGGGTATTCTATGGACAAGAGGGGATGTTGGAATAGTAGCTGCGTGGGGCATCACCTCATAGGTCGACCAAAGATAGAATAATACTAGAATGCAATGTTCGAAGAATACCTTCCTTATTGAGAGGGAGTGTTGGAAATAGTGCATCTTCGGAAGTTATTCTAATTGTATTTCATCTTGTTATTGTACTCTCTATGGGACAAGATCTCAATGTATTTGGTCACGTAAAACACTTGGAAGAGTCAATGTAAATCTTGGGGTAAAATCACAAAGAAAAGATTTATTAAATGTAATTTTTTGAATTCCGACAAGACAAGTCGGCCCAATCGGTAAACTGCACCAAAATAGTGGGAAATTTGCCCCAGTCAGGTTGGCCTAATTAGGGAAAGTTAGGTCGGCCCAGTCAGGGAAACAATCACAATTTGATATGTATAAATAGAGTGTTCGACCTCTCATTTGGTCATTCACTCAAGCATGTTTGCTCTAGCCAAGAGAGGTTCGCTACTACAGTTAAGAGACTGATTTTTTGGGGTTCTCCAATATTGGAGGAGTTACTCTCCTGTTTTCTAGGGTTTGCACTACTACTAACTGAATGTGCTTTGCCATTCTTTTAGTCATCCTGGTTATGTTGGTACAAACATTAACAAGGTCAATGATAGTTAATCAATTGTAAACACTAATCAAAATGGTGCCCTTCCGTATTCATTTGTTGCTCTTGTTCTTTCTTCTAGATTTTCTTTATTTTACCATAAAAAAGACTGGTGAGTACTTTCTAACCTTTCTCCTTATGGTGGAATGATGCACCACACTAATTCTTGTGTGGCATATTGTTAGGACAGCAAGGAGGACTTCCCATCAACCCTTCCCATTTTATTTTCTCTTCTTGGTAGCCTCATTTGATAACCTAGTCAATGACTAGATTCATCAAGGAGAGAGTCAATGTGCAACATCTTCTTCCTTCTACTTCTTCCCTTCTTGCATTTGCCTTCCTATGGCCTCATATGGCTTCATGAATTTTCTAGACTTTCGCTATAAGTGCCACACATAAACTCTCACATTCGTTATTACATCCCTAGTTAAACTACCACATCATTTTTCTTGCCCATGCAATTCTCTGTTTGTTGCATTTCTCTAAGAGATTGCATCAGAATTCCATCCATGGTGGAGTAGAATTTGTAACATCTGGGTTGCAGATATACCAATCTTCTCATGCATTTGCTCCTTGCAACATCGTGGGCTCCTGTATTCTAATTAGTACGAGTATCATTTTTGTACACCTTTTTTTTGGTTTGGTCCTCTATATGGTTGACTTACTATCATCATTGCATTGTATTCTATATCATGATTGAGCATGTTTTAAAAGGACGAAGATGTTGCACATCAACTCTCTTCTTAAGGAACCATTTATTGACTAGGTTACGAAATGAGGCTACCAAGAAGAAAAAATAAAATGGGAAGCGTTGATGGGAATTTTAGTTGCCATTACATGTAATGCAACTTGAGGCATTCCATGGCCAATAGGGACTGTTGGAGTAGTAGCTGCATGGGACATCACCTCATAGGTCGACCAAAGATAGAATAATATTAGAGGACAGTGTTCGAACAATACATTCCTTGTTGAGAAGGAGTGTTGGAAATAGTGCAACTTTGGAAGTTATTCTTATTGTATTTCATCTTGTTATTGTACCTCCAATGGGACAAGATGTCAATGTATTTGGTCATGTAAAACACTTGAAAGAATGAATGTAAACCTTGGGGTGAAATCACAAAGAAAAGATTTATTAAATGTAATTCCTTGTATTCCCCCAAGACAAGTCGGCACAGTTGGTAAACTGCCCCAAAATAGTGGGTTATTTGCCCCAAACAATGGGTAGAAATGCCCCAGTCAAGTCGGCCTAGTTAGGGAAAGTTACGTCGACCCAATCAGGGAAACAATCACCTTTTGATGTGTATAAATACAGACTTCGACCTCTCATTTGGTCATTCACTCAAGCATGTTCGCTCTAGCCAAGAGAGATTCGCTACTACAGTTAAGAGACTGATTTTTTGGGGTTCTCCACTATTGGAGAAGTTACTCTCTTGTTTTCATGGGTTTGCGCTACTACTATTTGGATGTACATCGTCCTCTATTGGAAGGTCTAATCTCGGGGGAGACAAATAGTTTTGTCTATGGTTGGGAGATGATTGTTCTTATCATCATGGTCAAACGAGCTCCACACTCATTTTCTTTATGTGCTTTGCCATTCTTTTAGTGATCCTGGTTATGCTGCTATAAACATTAAAGGTCAACGATAGTTAATCAATTGTAAACACTAATCAAAATGGTGCCCTTCCGTATTCATTTGTTGCTCTTGTTATTTCTTCTAGATTTTCTTTATTTTACCCTAAAAAAGAGTGGTGAGTACTTTCTATCATTTCTCCTTATGGTGGAATGATGCACCACACTAATTCTTGTGTGCCATATTGTTAGGAGAGCAAGGAGGACTTCCCATCAACCCTTCCCATTTTATTTTCTCTTCTTGGTAGCCTCATTTGATAACCTAGTCAATCACTGTATTCATCAAGAAGAGAGTCAATGTGCAACACTTTCTTTCTTCTACTTCTTCCCTTCTTGCATTTGCCTTGCTATGACCTCATATGGCTTCATGAATTTTCTAGACTTTCGCAATCAGTGCCGCACATCAACTCTCACATTCGTTATTACATCCCTAGTTAAACTACCACTTCATTTTTCTTGCCCATGCAATTCCCTGTTTGTTGCATTTCTCTAAGAGATTGCATCACAATTCCATCCATGATGGAGTAGAACTTGTAACATCTGCGTTACAGATTCACTAATCTTCTCATGCATCTGTTCGTTGCAACATCGTGGGCTCCCGTATTCTAATAACTACTAGTATTATTTTTGTACACCTTTTTTCCGGTTTTGTCATCTATATGGTTGACCTACTATCATCATTGCATTGTATTCTATATTATGACCGAGCATGTTTTAAAAGGACGAAGATGTTGCACATCAACTCTCTTCTTGAGGAATCGAGTAATTGACTAGGTTACCAAATGAGGCTACCAAGGAGAAAAAATAAAATGTCAAGGGTTGCTGCGAAGTTTTGTTGCCATTACATGTAATGCAACTTGAGGCATTCCATGGCCAAGAGAGAGTGTTGGAGTATGTTAAGTGTAAACCAAATAGACAAGCAAGATCACTGAAAGAAACACAATCACAAGATAGACACACAATATACCCTGGGAAACCCTCATGGGGTAGAAAACCCAGCAAAGCTTTCCTCAATAAGATGATCAACCAAAATACAAGATGTGCTCCTTCCTTCTTTGTCTCCTTAGCAGATCTCCCAGACAAGTGCGCACTCTTCCACAAGTGAGTGAGTAATCTAATGAGGAGTTCACCTCCTCTATTTATACTTGACTCTCAACTGACTAAAAGACCTTATGGGGCCGACCTCACTTGGAGATGTCTAATAACCCCTAAAATATAACTACAGGGCCGACCCACACATGGTGGGTCTAATAACCCTAGTTAATACTAACCCTCGGAGGAATAAACATCTCCGGATACATAATAGGGTTACCTCGGAGGGATGAAACATCTCCGGAATAATAAAGCACAAATATAATATTCTTTGAAGTTACAATATTCAACACTCCCCCTTAACGAGAAGGATATTATAACAACATCTGCAGGAGCAAGGAGTCACTACACATGATACATCTATAAATCATCGGAAGCTTTCTTCAATTCGTCTTCATCAGTAACTCAAACAATTAGTGGTACATCAATGTCAACATCAACATCAACATCACGATCTTTAGCATCATCTTCACACGATCAGCAGCATCGTCATCACACGATCAGCAGCACACGATCAGCAGCATCGTCATCACACGATCAGCAGCATCGTCATCACACGATCAACAGCATCGTCATCACACGATCAGCAGCATCCTCATCACACGATTAGCAGCATCGTCATCACACGATCAGCAGTATCGTCATCACACGATCAACAGCATCGTCATCACACGATCAGCAGCATCGTCATCACACGATCAGCAGCATCGTCATCACACGATCAGCAGCATCGTCATCACATGGTCAGCAATACAAGTATCCTACCGATACATCATCAATACAAGTATCCTACCGATATAAGTAACCACATCATAAATACAAGTATCCTACCGATACAAGTAACCACGTCATCAATACAAGTATCCTACCGATACAAGTAACCATATCATCAATACAAGTATCCTACCGATACAAGTAACCACATCATCAATACAAGTATCCTACCGATACAAGTAACCACATCATCAATACAAGTATCCTACCGATACAAGTAACCACATCATCAATACAAGTATCCTACCGATACAAGTAACCACATCATCAATACAAGTATCCTACCGATACAAGTAACCACATTATCAATACCATTACTTTCTCGGAGACCATTCGTCTATGGATCGATTCAGGGACCGAAGTCCGGGGATGATACAATCCCCATCACGTACATTTTGAACTAGCAGTTCCGGGATGATGCAATCCCTATCACGTACATTTTGAACTATCAGTTCCGGGATGATGCAATCCCCATCACGTACATTTTGAACTATCAGTTCCGGGATGATGCAATCCCCATCACGTACATTTTGAACGATCAGTTCCGGGATGATGCAATCCCCATCACGTACATTTTGAACTATCAGTTCCGGGATGATGCAATCCCCATCACGTACATTTTGAACTATCAGTTCTGGGATGATGCAATCCCCATCACGTACATTTTGAACTATCAGTTCCGAGATGATGCAATCCCCATCACGTACATTTTGAACTATCAGTTTCGGGATGATGCAATCCCCATCACGTACATTTTGAACTATCAGTGCCGGGATGATGCAATCCCCATCACGTACATTTTGAACTATCAGTTCTGGGATGATGCAATCCCCTCAACTGTCCTTTAAGGACTTCATTCTCGGAGACCTCACGTCTACGGCTCTCTTTAGGACTGAGAGTCCAGGGATGATCCAATCCCCTCAACTGTCCACCAAGGACTTCATTCTCGGAGACCTCACGTCTACGGCTCTCTTTAGTACTGAGAGTCCAGGGATGATCCAATCCCCTCAACTGTCCACTAAGGACTTCATTCTTGGAGACCTCACGTCTACGGCTCTCTTTAGGACTGAGAGTCCAGGGATGATCCAATCCCCTCAACTGTCCACTAAGGACTTCATTCTCGAAGACCTCATGTCTACGGTTCTCTTTAGGACTAAGAGTCCAGGGATGATCCAATCCCCTCAACTGTCCACTAGGGACTTCATTCTCGAAGACCTCACATCTACGGTTCTCTTTAGGACTAAGAGTCCAGGGATGATCCAATCCCCTTCTGTATTCTTATCTATACAGGTACAAATATCCAAGAGCATGTATCACATTTATCATGTATTCTCACTAATACATCTAATCATCAAGATATGTATACATCACAACTAGCATGTATTCTTACTAATACATCTAACATCAAAACATGTATACATCACACCAAAACATGTATACATCACAACTAGCATGTATTCTTACTAATACATCAAAACATGTATACATCACACTAAAACATGTATACATCACAACTAGCATGTATTCTTACTAATACATCAAAACATGTATACATCACACTAAAACATGTATACATCACAACAAAAACATGTATACATCACAACTAGCATGTATTCTTACTAATACATCAAAAAATGTATACATCTAGCATCAAAACATTTATTTGAGAAAATAGAAGATATATAAGAGTTCTAAATCTAAATAATTTGAAAGTAGCTAAGAGCAACAAAACAAAAAAAAAAATGCTATCAAATACTATACTACTCCCCCTTTCGAGGAGGGTCCTTCTGGACTAAACCAAGCATGTCTCGGAAGTGTTCAAACTTTACTCGAGACAGAGGTTTAGTCAGAATATGGCAATCTGATCCTCAGTGCTTATGTATTCGAGCTTGATGGCTCCCTTCTGCACCATGTCTCGTATATAGAAGTAACGGATCTCAATGTGTTTTGACTTATCATGGAACACAGGATTTTCAGTCATCTTAATGCAACTTGGATTATCACACATAATCACCGTGGGATCCATTTCTAAGTCAAAAATTCCAGATAAGAGTTTCCGAAGCCACACTGCTTCACAGCTGGCAGAGCAAGCAGCTATATATTCTGCTTCGGCAGTACTGAGGGCCACACTAGATTGTTTCTTGCTGAACCAAGAGATCATGGCAGATCCAAGGCCATAACATCCACCTGAAGTACTTTTCCTGTCTGAGATACTTCCTGCCCAATCAGAGTCTGAGTAACCATGTAACTTGAGTTCATTACCTCCAAGATAGTATAGGCCAAAGTCCACTGTACCTTTTAGGTACCTCATTATATGCTTTGCAGCTATAAGGTGAACCTTTCGAGGTTCTACTAAATACTGACTTAGGGTATTTACAGCAAAGCATATATCCGGCCTAGTATTTGTCAAATACATTAATGATCCAATGATTTGTCTATATAGAGTTATGTCCACTAGTTCTGATGAATCATTAACTAATAGTTTCAGGTTGGAGTCCATGGGAGTGGCCATGGCTTTACACTCCAACATATCAAATCTTTTGAGAATCTCCACAGTATACTTACCTTGATTTAGAAAGATTCCTTTTGGCTCTTGCCACACTTCTAGGCCTAAGAAGTAGTGCATTAGTCCGAGATCTTTCATCTCGAATTCTGAAGAAAGATTCTTCTTGCTTTCAATGATTTGATTCTCATTTCCGGTTAGAAATAGATCATCTACATACAACAGCAATATAACAGGTTCATCATTCATCACTTTAAGATAAAGGTTGGGGTCAGCTTTACTTTTGGTAAAGCCCATGCTTGTTAAGAAACTGTCAATCCTTCCGTACCAAGCCCTGGGAGCTTGCTTCAATCCATATAATGCCTTTTTCAGTTTGCATACATGTGTCCTTCCGTCTTTGACCTCAAAGCCTTGAGGTTGTTCTATGTATACTTCTTCTTCAATTACACCATTCAGAAAAGTTGTCTTAACATCCATTTGATGCAATTTCCATTTCATCATGGATGCAAGTGCCATGATAGTTCTAATCGAAGTATACCTAGCAACAGGTGCAAATGTTTCTTCATAGTCAATTCCCTCCTTTTGAGAGAATCCTCTGGCTACAAACCTTGCCTTGTATTTTTCAATGCTACCATCTGCAGCATGTTTTATTTTGAAAATCCATTTGGAAGAAACCACACTTTTATCTCTTGGTTTGGGGACTATATCCCAAACATCATTTTTCATTATCGACTGATATTCTTCTGTCATTGCTTCTACCCATTCTTTCTTTTGAGCTACTTCTTCATAGCTAGTAGGCAGTTGATCCACAAGATCACACATCAAGGCCATATAGTTGGACACTAGCTTTGGTTTCTTCCTTTCTCTAGTGGAGCCTTCAGGAGCACCATATCTTTCAGCTCCTTGAATAATATCTCTAGCCCATGCTGGTCTTCTTTTCCTAGATAATTTTGTAACAGGAGGTTCTTGTGGTTCCAGCATGTCATGATCCTCTGGTATGTCCTCTTCAGGGATGTGAACAGTCTCTGAGATTCTGGGAGATGTATCTTCTTCATAAGCTTCTTCAATTTGACACTTTCTAGATTTCTTAAGAGCTGCTTCCTCATCGAAGGTTACATCTCTACTTATTTCTATATGATGAAAGCCTGGTATGTAAATCCTGAAGGCTTTGGATGATTCACAGTAGCCAACAAATATTCCTTTCTTACCAGAAGGATCCAACTTGGTTCTCTTTTCCTTTGGAATGTGGATGTACACGGGACACCCAAATATTTTAAGATGGCTTACCTCGGGCTTCTTTCCAGAAAACACTTCTTCTGGAGTTTTGAAATCAAGAGCACTATGAGATAATCTGTTTTGAACATATACTGCTGTTCTGGCTGCTTCAGCCCACAGATACATGGGAAGATCCTGATCATGTATCACAGTCTTCACAGCTTCCATGATGGTTCTATTTTTCCTTTCTGCAACCCCATTTTGTTGGGGATTGTAGGGAGTGGTTAGTTCTCTCTTGATTCCAGCTTCCTTACAGAATTCTTCAAACTCTTTTGAAGTATATTCTCCACCATTGTCTGTTCTGAGAATCTTGATTTTCTTTTCTGAGAGATTTTCTATTAGAGCCTTGAACTCTTTGAACTTTCCAAAAACTTCATTCTTACCCTTTAGAAAGTATATCCAAGTTTTCCTTGAATGATCATCAATGAATGAAAGATAGTATTCAAACCCACTTAGAGAGGTGGTGGGCATTGGACCACATACATCTGAGTGTATTAACTCCAAGATACCTTTGGTCTTTGTTTCACTCTTTGGAAAGGGGTTCTTGACATTCTTGCCTTTCTTACATCCTTTGCATGAGCCATCATGATCAACCTTTAAATCTGGTAGTCCTATGACCACCTTGCTTACATAAGGTAAGGCTTTGTAGTTAATGTGAGCTAGTCTTCTATGCCATAGCTCACTGGGGATAGAGGTTTCATGAACAAGAGCAGCTTCCGGATGACCCTTGAGTTTATATAAACCTCCTTCCTCTTCACCAATAACAATTGCATCCTTAATGGATTTGCCTTTGGACCACATTAACACTTGTCCATCAATGAATGCAACTCTGTAGCCTTTCTTGTCTAAAGCTGAGATTGAAAGCAAATTCTTCTTTAATCCTGGAACATATAGAACTTCCTTCATCTTCATGGGAGTTCCAGAATCGAGTTTGTAGTTTGCTTCACCAATTCCCTTAATGGGATATTGATAGTCATCTCCTAGAGATACCTTTTGGGGAGAATTATTTTCTTCAAGATTTGAGAGAGTCCTCTTCTGTCCTGTCATGTGCTTTGAAGCACCACTGTCAATAAGCCATGTACCTTCTCCAGGGGTTATGGATCCAGAGAGTGCGGAGAAGAGAACATATTCTTCTGCATCTTCTTCTGTGTTTCTTCTTGACCTCCTTTTGAAGAAGGTCCTTTCTTCTTCTTCCTCTTCATCTCTAGGCCTTTTATTGTGAGACCTTTCTTCCTCTACTTCTTCTTCTTCACTATCATCCTCTGCAAGATGTGCTTGGTGTCTTTTGTAGTGATTACCCTTTTTCTTCCGTAGAGGGCAATCTTTAGCAATGTGTCCTAATTTGTGGCAAGAATAGCACTGGAAAGAAGAGTAATCCCTTCTTTGAGTAGATCCTCTTTTCTTGTGAAATCTGTGAGGAGGATGAGACTCCTTGTGACTACCTTTCTTGAAGTAGGATTGACTCCTTCTTCTTTTGGTATGGGTAGCCAAAGCTTGGTCATCTTCTTTGAGCAAGGCTTCTCTATTTGAAACCCTAGCCTCCTCTTGTACACAATCCTCCCAAACTACATCAAACTTCATACTTTCTTTTCTGGCACACATAGTTTGAATGAATGACTCCCAAGGTCTAGTGAGACCATTTAGAGCTGTCATCACAAGTTCATCTTCATCAAGAGTATCACCAATGGCATCTAGTTGTTCTTTGATTTGATCGACTCTTGAGAAGTAGTCTTGAATGGATTCTCCTTTGTGCATCTTGGTACTCTTCAACTGAGTCCTTAGATTCATCTTCCTATTGATGTTCTTTCCTTCATACATTCTTCCTAGGGCATCATACATTTCCTTTGGAGTCTTCTTGGAAGACACTTGGGGAATCAAGTGGTCTTTAATAGAATCAGCTATGATTCTCTTTGCCCTAATCAGATCCTTCCTGTGTTTTTCTTTGGCTTCATCTTCTTCTGGTTCTGCAACTTCCTCCTTGATATAATGAGCAAGATCATTCTCCTCAAGAATTAGACCAATTCTGTATTTCCATGCCCGGAAATTCTCTATGCCTTCTAGCTTGTCTTCAAGCTTAGTATATGGAGCCATCTTCTCTTGGGGGAGTCCAAGAGACAGAGTAGACTTACCTGGAAACTTACTTTTTACTTTTCCGGAATCTGGAACAGAATTTTATCGCACTTTTGGTAGAATTAGGGTTTGACTTTCCCGGAGTTCTACCCAACCAAAAAGTTCGATCTATAGCTCAAAAGAATGCTCTTGAGAAGGGCTATCCAGCCATGTAATCAGAATTAAAAAAATTACAACTTTTTTCTGAAACCAAAATTTGACGTATCGCACTTTTGGTAGAATTAGGGTTTGGATTTCCCGGAGTTCTACCCAACCAAAAAGTTCGATCTATAGCTCAAAAGAAAGGTACTGAAAAGAGCTATCCAGCCGTGCAACCAAAAATCAATAATAACAACTTTGGGCTGAAACCCTAACTTCACCAAAGAGAGAGAAAGAGGTATTCTTACCTTGTGAAAGATGTCCTATTCATTTTAGCTCTGATACCATGTTAAGTTTAAACCAAATAGACAAGCAAGATCACTGAAAGAAACACAATCACAAGATAGACACACAATATACCCTGGGAAACCCTCATGGGGTAGAAAACCCAGCAAAGCTTTCCTCAATAAGATGATCAACCAAAATACAAGATGTGCTCCTTCCTTCTTTGTCTCCTTAGCAGATCTCCCAGACAAGTGCGCACTCTTCCACAAGTGAGTGAGTAATCTAATGAGGAGTTCACCTCCTCTATTTATACTTGACTCTCAACTGACTAAAAGACCTTATGGGGCCGACCTCACCTGGAGATGTCTAATAACCCCTAAAATATAACTACAGGGCCGACCCACACATGGTGGGTCTAATAACCCTAGTTAATACTAACCCTCGGAGGAATAAACATCTCCGGATACATAATAGGGTTACCTCGGAGGGATGAAACATCTCCGGAATAATAAAGTACAAATATAATATTCTTTGAAGTTACAATATTCAACAGATTAGTAGTTGCATGGGACATCACCTCATAGGTCGACCAAAGATAGAGTAAGATTAGAAGGCGGTCTTCTAAGAATACATTCCTTGTTGAGAGGGAGTGTTGGAAATAGTGCAACTTCAGAAGTTATTCTTATTGTATTTCATCTTGTTATTGTACCTCCAATGGGACAACATGTCAATGTATTTGGTCATGTAAAACACTTGAAAGAATCAATGTAATCCTTGGGGTGAAATCGCAAAGAAAATATTTGTTAAATGTAATTTTTTGTATTCCCCCAAGACAAGTCGGCCCAGTGGGTAAACTGCCCCAAAATAGTGGGCAATTTGCCCCAAACAATGGGTAGAAATGCCCCAGTCAGGTCGACCTAGTTAGGGAAAGTTAGGTCGGCCTAGTCAGGGAAACAATCACCATTTGATGTGTATAAATAGAGAGTTCAACCTCTCATTTGGTCATTCACTCAAGCATGCTCGCTCTAGCTAATAGAGGTTCGCTACTACAATTAAGAGACTGATTTTTTGGGGTTCTCCACTATTGGAGAAGTTACTCTCTTGTTTTCTTGGGTTTGCGCTACTACTATCTGGATGTACATCGTTGTCTATTAGAAGGTCTGAGCTCGGGGGAGACAAATAGTTTTGTCTATGGTTGGGAGATGATTGTTCTTATCATCATGGTCAAACGAGCTAAAGAATCATTTTGTTTATGCGCTTTGCCATTCTTTTAGTGATCCTGGTTATGCTGCTATAAACATTAACAAGGTCAATGATAGTTAATCAATTGTAAACACTAATCAAAATGGTGCCCTTTCGTATTCATTTGTTGCTCTTGTTCTTTCTTCTAGATTTTCTTTATTTTACCCTAAAAAAGACTGGCGAGTACTTTCTATAATTTCTCCTTATGGTGGAATGATGGACCACACTAATTCTTGCGTGCCACATTGTTAGGACAGCAAGGAGGACTTCCCATCAACCCTTCCCATTTTATTTTCTCTTCCTGGTAGCCTCATTTGATAACCTAGTCAATGACTAGATTCATCAAGACGAGAGTCAATGTGCAACATCTTCTTACTTCTACTTCTTCCCTTCTTGCATTTGCCTTGCTATGACCTCATATGGCTTCATGAATTTTCTATACTTTCGCTATCAGTGCCGCACATCAACTCTCACATTCGTTATTACATCCCTAGTTAAACTACCACTTCATTTTACTTGCCCATGCAATTACGTGTTTGTTGCATTTCTCTAAGAGATTGCATCACAATTCCATCCACGGTGGAGTAGAATTTGTAACATCTGGGTTGCAGATATACCAATCTTCTCATGCATTTGTTCGTTGCAACATCGTGGGCTCCTGTATTCTAATTAGTACGAGTATTATTTTTGTACACCTTTTTTTTGGTTTGGTCATCTATATGGTTGACCTACTATCATCATTGCATTGTATTCTATATCATGATTGAGCATGTTTTAAAAGGACGAAGATGTTGCACATCAACTCTCTTCTTGAGGAATCCCATAATTGACTAGGTTACCAAGAAGAGAAAAGAAAATAGGAAGGGTTGATGGGAATTTTAGGTCCCATTACATGTAATGCAACTTGGGGCATTCCATGGCCAAGCGGGAATGTTGGAATAGTAGCTACATGGGCCATCACCTCATAGGTCGACCAAAGATAGAATAAGATTAGAATACAGTGTTCGAAGAATACCTTCCTTGTTGAGAGGGAGTGTTGGAAATAGTTCAACTTCGGAAGTTATTCTTATTGTATTTCATCTTGTTATTGTACCTCCTATGGGACAAGATGTCAATGTATTTGGTTATGTAAAACACTTGAAAGAGTCAATGTAAATTTTGGGGTGAAATCACAAAGAAAAGATTTATTAAATGTAATTTTTTGTATTCCGCCAAGACAAGTCGGCCCAGTGGGTAAATTCCCCCAAAATAGTGGGCAATTTGCCTTAACAATGGGTAGAAATGCCCCAATCAAGTCGACCTAGTTAGAAAAAGTTAGGTCGGCCCAGTCAGGGAAAAATTCACCCTTTGATGTGTATAAATAGAGAGTTCGACCTCTCATTTGGTCATTCATTCTCTCAAGCAAGTTCACTCTAGCCAAGAGAGTTTCGCTACTCAACATCTCCTGCATTTTTCATCTTTCCATCCTCTATTTTCCCTCATATCACCTCATCTCACTTCTTTCCTTCCAAAGATTTTCTCTATCATTGCCACCTTCCCCAGATAAAGTGCATGAGGAAGTAATCCTCTATGGTCTACAATGACCAATTTGCTTAGGTAGATCATATATCTTTTTTAAAAAGATGATATGGTCCCTTTGTGGGATGGTTCCTTTGTGGAACGTACTCCTTTGTGGAGTGTCCCATTGTGGGATGGTTCCTTTGTGGAATGTGCTTATTTCTGGATGGTTCATTTCTGGAACGTTCTTCTTTGTGGAGTGTATCCCTGTGTGGGAATGGACCCTCTTATGATAACAAGATGTGTTCTGACGTGATGATACCTCTCTACTTAAGAGGGAGTGTTGATGATGTAGGCACCCGATGTACTAAGCTCTCCAATTCGAGTCACAAATCAATAATCATATAAGCAAGTCTTTCTTACTTGCTTTACCTTTCTTTTATAGCATTCACCTGTTAGACCTAACGTTTAACCTAATTAGGTCGCTTTATCTTCTAATTTCCAGTTGATTTGCATGCAGTGCTTCCAGAGTGTTTGGATACCCAATGAAGAAGTATCAGTGCATGCAACATGAAATATAGCTCGAATGTTATGCCTGCAGGTGGCCTTAAGTTCCTGTGGCCCATCTTTACCTACTGATGATATAATAACCATGCTAAATATCTCCTTAGGGTGCATATGGCATCAATTGTCAGTTAATTCCCTCGATGTCAAGCCCACTCGAACCTATGGGAATCAGATAGGTTAGCGGGATGGTCCTATGTGCTTAAGCAGAAGAGGACATTACAGTCCTCCCCGCTCAAAATTGCTTGTCCTCAAGCAACTGTAATGAAATCCATGGAAATGCTTTCCCACTTCTGCTCAGGAATGGGCAAGGGTCGTAGTAAAACGGCTGGGTGAGTGTGCTCTATCTTGTTCTATTGGCACAAACTGCACTCTTTTACACGTTGCATCACATTATTCTCGAGGCCCTTCTGTGAGAGCCTCTCTCTTAAGAAACCCCTAATGCCCTGATAAAGGTGACTCATGCGAAGCTTGCAAAATCTTTTTCTTAAGGGAAGACTCAGGGGGACCAAGTAGATTCTTAGTAGAAGGTTTAAAAACTCGAATGATACGAAGGCGTCGATGCTTTTTGATCGTCTTAAAAAGATCAAATTTAGAGAAGAACATGATACCTTCCTCTTACATTAAATCAATGAATTTTTCTCAGAAGATTATTCCATTTGTGGCAGTTACACAAACCTAATTTTGTCAGGAACAAAATGCCTTTCAAGCAAGTTAAAAGGATCAAATTTTGCAAACACTTCTATGGCTTTCAGGCTAGATGAAAAGATTAAGTTGTAAGATGACCTTGATGGATTTAGGGAGTGTTAAAATGATAGAATTTTTATGAAGAACACAATGCGTTCTGTGTTAGATTTTCTAGAATTTTAATCAATATTATCTAGGATCTTATCTGAGAGAATAACATGCACAACATAACACAATAGACAAAGAATTTCCTCGGGGAAACCATAAAGTTGAGAACCCCGCAACTTCCTCAAAGATAGAATGATCACCAATACAATGTCACAAAAGTAAAACCAAAAATAGAGATGGTCTTCAGCAGCTTCTCTCTTCTCCACTTGTGCGAACTTGTCCTCTCTCTCACTAATGCAAACTTGAGTGAGTGTGTGAATGAATAAATGAGAGAGCCTAGCTCTCTATTTATACTTTACTTTCACTTGACCTTTTCACTTACTAGGTCGGCCCCAATTGTACCTGACTGGGCCAACTTCTCTATAAGACTCTATTAACCCTAATACAATCTGACTATGGGGTCTATAGCCCCGACTTACAATGGAGGGTTAACCTCAATGACTTTACATGACCAAATATAATAATAACATCTCCAACCGGAGGAATAAACATCGTCGTCTGAGGTACAAATAAAATACAATAATAAATACAATATAAAATACAAGTGAATATCTTTCGAAGTTACAATTTCATTAACACTCCCTCTTAACTAGGAAGGTATTCTCTTGACACCGTCATCAACACATCTGGACACAAGTCTTCACCCTTGGATCATATTCACTGGATCTTAATCGTCGTTGCTGCTGCAATCTTCATCATCTCGATCATCGATCGGTGACATCTCTCGAATCTACTCGTCATAAGAAGTTCTACAGAGCCATCCCTTTTTCATGTTGGATGTAGGCCTAGCCTCCATGTAGGTGTTCATCATCTCTGCGAGCAAGCAATCACCTGCGTCTCTTACTATTGCCTCATCACGTCCAGATAATTTTATCGTCACACGGAGCACAGCCCAAATGAACATAACAAGTCTACCAACATGGGAGGACCAACCTACCACCATGTGAGACACATCAGTTACATAGACCGACATGGGAGGACTTTCCTACCACCATTCGGAAAAGGCTCAGCACTTACATCAACCGACATGGGAAGACTCTCCTACCACCATTCAGGAAAGGCACATCACTTACATCAACGGCCATGGGAGGACTTTCCTGCCACCATGTTGGAATGGCTCAACACTTATACCAACGGCCATGGGAGGACTTTCCTGCCACCATGCCAGAATGGCTCTGCAGCCATGGGAGGAATTTCCTAGCGGCTTGGTCAACACGTCGTCTATCTGCTCGCCCGTCACAATATACTGGAGCTTCATTGCTCCTCTCTGCACCATATCCCCAATATAGTGATACTTCATCTCAATATGCTTCGACATGTCGTGGAACACCAGGTTCTCGGAAAAAGTTTCACACAACTCTGGTTGTCACAGAATATACAAGTCGCATCTAACTGGAGATCAAAAAAATCAGACAATAGCTTCCTAAGCCATACTACCTCACAATTAGTCAAACAAGCTGCAATATACTTTGTTTCGGCTGTACTCAGTGCCACGCACGACTGGTTCCTGCTAAACCAGGAGATCATACCGAATCCCATACTGAAGCAGCATCCTGAAGTGCTCTTCCTATCACCGGCACTGCCTTCCCAATCCAAATCAACATAACCCTCTAGGTCAATCTTTTGATTCGCGTCATACTTGAGCCCATAATCAAGTGTACCCTTCAGGTACCTCAATGTGTGTGATTTGCAGCAACAAGATGAACTTGTCTCGGATCCATTAGGAACTGGCTCAATGTGTTCACAGCAAAGCATATGTTTGGTCTCGTGCTCGTCGGGTACATCAATGAACCAATCATCTGACGATAGTGGCATCAACTGATTCTGATGAATCGTCACATAGTAGCTTCGCGTCCGATGCCATAGGTGTGGCCATAGCCTTGCTGTCCATCATTCTGAATCTCTTCAAAATCTCCACTGCATAATTCCATTGTCCAAGGAAGAGCTCATTCGCACTCTGCCACACCTCCATGCCTAGGAAATAATGCATCATACCCAAGTCCTTCATCATGAACTCTGCGACAAGTTTCCTCTTCATATCTGCAATGAGCCCATCCTCCCCTGTTACAAACAGGTCACCTACATAGAGTATAAGTATCACTGGATTTCCCACTTCAACCTTGTAGTAAAGGTTGGAAAGAGTCGCACCTACGTGTTGTACTTGGGGATGAAGTTAGATATGCTGTGAAGGGTTTTGGGGATACCTCCCTCCAGATTGATTCTAGTGATACTCTACACTTAAGCGATGTGTTGTTTGCACCTAGGATGAAAAGGAACAATGTATCCATATCAGCCTTGGAGGACAGATGTTACAAAGTTCCATTCTATGATGGGAAGGTTCTTGCATGGCACAAGATAAGGAGCAGATAAGGTTCTAGTATGAATTCAACTCGTATCACTGGTGTCTGAGAGGAGAGCTTATACAGGTTGACTACACAACCAGTTCAGGTATTGGTAAATGATTATGCCAATTTGTGTAAGCTGTGGCACAGAAGACTTGCTCATCTACACTATAGACCTCCTCCATCATTAAGGACAATGATGACAGGACTTCCAGTACTCCATGTAGGCTGTGATGGTATTTGTAGAGGATGTGCACTTGGTAAGAATGCCAAGAGCAACAGGGACTATACCTTCTTATAAGGGACTGTTAGCTGGTGTGATATTTTCTATTTGTCCCTACCACAATTTCTTGTAATCTCTGTGCACTTTTGTTGTCATGTCTGTCATTCACTTTCAATATCCACTACATCTGCCATTGCCAATATTTCAAGTAGCTTGTGTTGCCGACTCCATCATCAGGTCTTCATAGTGTTTCACCCCCACGCAAAGATTACAATTCCATCTTACCAAGGCCTGGTAGAATACCCTGTTCCACCATCAATATCCACGTAGGTGTCTCTTCAATGAATCTTCCATATAGTCCTTTGTTGAAAAATGATAGCGCTTTGGTTAAAGACTGATGACATTCCCCCGTAAATTTTATAGCATAACCTTCTACGACACCATTGAACCAAAAGTCGACCGCTCGAGTCAAATCATGATCATACAACTAAATATTTAACAAATTATCCACATTCCACTTGATTCTTGGCTACGAAACCCAATGACAATGACGCTCCACAAGTCTATCTAGCAATTCACAATAATTACTGGATATTTAACCCATAAAATATCATGTAAACACTCAAACAAAGTGCTTGTGTTTAAATATTGCGACATCTTCACCTAGATATGCTCTTTCTTGTTGAAATTTGTAACTTTGAAGAATATTCTATTGTAATTTATCATTGTAATTAATTCGGAGATGTTTTATTCCTCCGTCGGGATGTCATTATTGTACTTGATCATGTAAAGTCAATGAGGTAAATCCTCCCATGTAAGTCGGGGCAATAAATCCCCTTGATTCAATTGTAATGGGGTGTTTAAGTCCCCTAGTAAAGTCGGCCTAGTCAGCATTAGGTTAATTTGTTAGGGGCCAACCTAGTTAGGGTAAATGTCAAATGAAAGTTAACGTGTAAATACAAGTGTCGAGCTCCTCATTTGGACACACACTCACTTGTGGATTGCGCATTAGGAGAGAGAGAGAGAGAGAGATCTGTGAAGGAGAAGGAGCTCTTGTTTGGGGATTTCATCTTTGTACTTTTGGTCATCTATATTGAGGAAGTTTTGTTTGGTTTTCTACCCCATGAGGGTTTCCCAGGATAAATTGTGTCTCTTGTGTTTATGTTGTTCTTGTTATTCTTTCAGTGATCCTAACATGGTATACGACACTTGTTTCAGTTGCAACAATTTGAAAGCTAGGGCTTTGTATAGCAAAACCTAGTCATCATGGAACTTTCGCTATAAATCACTTTTGGCGAAGGTTCAGGATCTAAAACTTAGACAAGCCGAATATTACATGTTCTTGTACCTTGTGTCCGAGTTTCAGCCTCAAATTTGTTATACTTTGTGAGATATGATCCGTACAAGTTAGGGTTTTTGCCTCTTCCAGAATGCAACCCTAAACATGTGACCTAGGAAAAACGGTCATATCCCAGGCTGGGAAGCTCCAAATGGAATTCCGTAAACAGTGACAGTTAGGAAACGGACTGCAGTTTCACAGGTCCGATTATCAAAGGCCGAAGTTGAAACAGTGACACGTGGCACTCCGTACAAGTTCGCTATGTTGTTTCATCCCATAAACAGATAATGTTGGGAAACTTAGCATATCTCTCTCATGGAGAATATAACGAAGCTCAAATATGTGGGGTTGGAAAGATGACATGTCAGGATACCATAAAGCTAAGTTTCAGACCCTGAGGATCTGAAATTTCAAAGATACACCAGAAACAATAAGGCACATCTGAAATAGCTGAACGGCGGAAATCAAAGAAGAGGAGGAAGAAGCTCTCACTTAGGGTTTTCAGTTTTTTAGGTATGGCACACCTGATGCAATGTTGGAGACACCTGATGCAACATTGGAAACTTTGAATGTGGATTTGGAATCCATTCATCATAGATATTAATCTTCCATCAAAATGTTGTGGGAGGAAGGAGATTGAAAATTGGGGTTTCCAAGTAAGAAGAAACCCTAGGATGATGTTGTCTGATAACATGAAGGTACACCAAGAAAGACAAATCAAGTTCTAGATCAAGAATACATGACCATGATGACATGAAGACAAAGACTCATCCATAGTCTTTGTTCACATAAAAGCACTACTTACGAGGTATGTATGATTTGGTTCTACTATGCTTAACTTATGAGATATGCAGGTTACTAGCACAAGGTCTCTAAATCATTGAAGAGAACAAAGAAGATATTGTTTGGGTATGTTAGACATAACTAGCAAGCATTCTAATCCAGGTATGTTTTCCTATATTGAGTTACAATCCTACTTTGTGTTAGGATCTTAGATAAGTATACTTTCATATGGTTGATAATAATTATTCCTGAAAAATAGAGTTTAGCTAATCAAGGCTTTATGCATATTATGTTTCATAGTTTGATTAATGATTATGACCATACTTGTTTAAGATTATTTAGGGTTATAATGTTTTTAATCTTATTGAGATTATACTAATGAATGTGTGATTATGTATGAGATCTTGAGGATGACACAATGATGAAACTAGTGCACATTTAAGGGTGCATAGTGCTACAGGATGGATAAAAGCTCAAAGACACAAGTTCATGATACTATCATGACATGGAAAGGAAGTAGAGATCAAGAAGGAAGCAAAGATCCAGATGGAGGCAACCCCACAAAACATAAAAAGATAAGTATTTGAATTACTTCTTGAATCTCTGAATAGTATTTGAGGACAATGGTGACAGGACTTCCAATACTCCTCCGTGTAGATTGTGATGGTATTTGTAGAGGATGTGCACTTGGTAAGAATGCCAAGAGCTCTTTCCCGAGCAGTGACAGAAGGTCCAAGGGAATCTTGGATCTCGTACATTCAAACTAGTGTGGACCCATGATAGTTGCCTCAGGGGTGGATACTACTGGTTTTTCATGTAACTTGTGTATTGCATTCAGAACCTTTTTTTGGCATACAGCCAGACCATTCAAAACATGTATGAGGCAGTGGAATGCAATCTTATCATCGTACTCAGTTTTCTTACATGTGTCCATCTCGAGGTAACAATCTGATTCGCTCTTGTCAGAATCTCAATCCCCTAGGTCTATATACTCTAGATCTGGGTCCTCTTTCTTTGTCCTACCCTTTCTCCTCTGGTAAGTGACGAGTGGAGTGTTGTTCAGATTCATTTAACTGCTCAAAATTGCATGGTTCCCACAGTTGGCGAGGAACATGCTCTGAACGTGCATTTCTAGCACTAGAATTTTCTAAAGAAATGTACATTTCCATCATTTCATATTTCATTGAGAACTCTACACTTCCAACATTACACTTGATGTTATTCTATGATAGTTGTGGGGTGTGACCTTTCATCTTACACCTCCACATGTAGGAAGCGCCCAACATTGTAGGCATGGAGGACCACTCATATTACATCTTGGTAGACCTTGGCTTGGACATACACCCCTCTCATGCTAATGTGGACTTGGAAACCCTCTCATGCTAATGTCGACTTGGAAGCCTCTCTTGAGGAAAATCATTGCTTATTCAATATAGGTTGCAAGTCCAAGGATCAAAAGCATAGAAATCAAAGATCAAACCCACAACTTCAAAAATGACAACTCGGCAAAAGTTTGAAAGGCCTAAGCATCTTCATCAAAGATTTTTCTCAAAGTGAAAATCCATCGTATTAGATTCATGGAGCTTCAAAATACACCAAGATTACAACTACAATATTCCTTGAATTTTAATAGTAGCATGTACATTAAGTTAAAGTTCTGCCACAACTTTCTAGATAATGAATTCAATTAACAAGTCATAAATATTCTCACAAGGCAAGCAGACTAGTTCACAGTGACACTAAAATCTTAAAATCAAATATGTATTGCATGGTTTACCAAATATACATATGTTTTGAAAGGATGTGAGATTGCATATCATTTTTTCTTGCATAAAAGAGAAGAAAATGCCAACAATTATACAATGCAAGTGAGAAGATTACACGAAAAAAATTTGTCACTTCCAGGAAATGCATTGAGATTTTACAACTGAGAGATTCCAAGTAAACAAGGTCCCATAAATAGTTGAAAGGTTCACAAGCTTCCACAAATCTCTAATGATCTATCTTGGCATGTTAATTCTATGGTTAAGCCATCCATATGCACTACACATATCAAGCTTGTCAGATGTCCAAGTTCAATACTTAAATGCGGAAGCAAACAACTCGTTGTTCAATAGGAAAGATGCAAGTATCAACATAGAAAGTGTGCCAGGGAATATAAGTATAAAAGAAAAATGACTATACTGTGCACAGTTATCTCAAGAATCTTGAAGTATATGTTGTACACTCTTAAAACAATCAACATATCATACTCTATATATGCCATGAATAAGCAAGAGCTGAAGTTCAGCAGAAAAAGTATAGATCATGATTCAAAAAACAAATTGTAGATATTCAACACTCTACACACAAGTTTGCACAAGTCAAGAAATGAAGTGAGCATACAGATCTAAAAATTCCAGCGGCATTATTAGAGCAGTTAGTCTTGGCTTTTGTTAAGGTTTCAAATATAAGTGTAAAGTGATCATGAACGGATTGAATTATAGGAGGCACTCTGCATCTTATACTCGCAACTCACCCTGATTGCCAACAGGAAGCCCTCACCTCATCAGCCAAGCAGTCCAGAGGTTGCGATTGAAACCGGAGGTCTAGGGGAGAGTTCAATAGGCTTTGTGCATTTCAATTGAAGCTCTGACCATACATTGCTCACTTTTGTAATAGAGGCTGGATTGCTTTCATGTATTTAGTCGTTTCGGAAGTGAAACACAATCAATTGCAGGATTATCTTCTAAAATATATGGCTTGGAGTTTAAACATATTCCTAGTCACTTGTACAGTCTATCTAAAGGAATTTAAACTATGGATATCTTAAGGTGGGTTCCATAAAGAGCACAGCACAGGGTGTTGGATGTCAGTTAGTTTCAACAGAACGATCAAGTAAAACCAGTAAGAGGCCCACTGAACTTCCTGAGATTAAACATTGTCGGGAGAACTACCTAGCAAATGCTTGTAAATATGTTGTATATTGCAACTACTATATTCTACTTTTTGCCAGTAGCAATGTCAAAAAGAGTCTGGAATGAATATATTGATGGGATTTATTAGACTAAATAGAGAATGATCAAAACAAGAAAGGATAACAATTTAAATGGACATTCTGACAGCTACTGTCAACTGCCTCGTTTTACCAGTGAGCACCATATAAAAACCCTTGTGTATTAATAAAAACAATAATAACAACAACAGAAATAGAAAGACTCACCTAAATAATCCTCTATATTAGCCTTCACAATGCGTCCATTGGGGCCAGTACCTTTTATGCTTGAAATTAGAACCTGGAAAATAGTGGCAAACAGTGTGGACCCACGGCCGCGCAAACAAGATAAGTAAAATAGCCATAAAATGATAAAAGTATTATTGAAATATAAAGACTTATTTCTATGACAGAAGTACAATCACTAGCAGAATGCCTATGACAAGTAAGAAACTGACCTAATGATCTTCTGCCATCTTTCTTGCAATAGGGCTAGCAAAAATGCAATCTTCTGTTTCAGGAGATGCTGCACTGTTCCCTGTTTTAGGAGTTACAACAGGGCTTGGAGTCTCTTCTTTTAGTGGAGGTGGTGGAGGAGAAGCTTCCTTTGAAGGAGCCTTGTCAATGGTAGCTCCCTACCCCGAGGGTGTGTAGTCCCTCAATTTTGCAATGCCATCCTCATCTTCCACCATAATTGCTATAACCTGATTCAAAACCAGTACAATAAAACCTTCCAGATTTTGAATAAACCCTACCAGTTCACTATACACAAACTGTTAAAATATATAGATGCACCAGCACATTCACACATTGATGTAACAATTAGAACTCCTTTGCCAACAATAAACCCAAGCAAAAAATTCAATATAACAATTGCAACTGTAGACTGAGAAAGAGATTTCTTAATGATTGTGAGTGTACCTCCCCAACTTTTAATTTACTTTGATATGTCACCATGGACATTTTCTTCCAAATAGCCATCCTCCATACTCTCCATATTGACAATTGCTATATCCTAAAACCATTTCATAACAATCAGCATTCTTCAGCAACATTACCAAATAAGCAAGGAAAGGAAATTAGTTGACCTTTGGAGTTTCTTTGAAAGAAGATAGAACATAAAAAAAGTAGTAAACGAAATTAGTTGACCTTTGGAGTTTCATTAAAAGAAGATAGAACATAAAAGTACATCCCCAGCTGAAACTTTATCTCCCTCTTTCGTTTTCCACTTAGCAACGTTACCCTTCAGAATGCAGATTATAATTAATATCCTAGGTGCCAATGATCAGAAATCTCAAATGCTCACTTCATAAGCGGGTAATGTACAAAGGAAAATGGTACGAATTTGGAAGCTATTGAAAGATGCATGGACCGCATTGTTATCTATAATAACCATTTGTTCTTAAATCCTGGGTAGAAAAGTGCCCAGGATTTAAGAACAAATGGTTCTTCCTGCTGATCTAGTCCACAAAAGTGCTTAGATTGCCTAAAATTGTCTTTTGACACACAGGTTTGTCCTCAAATTTAGCCCAAAACCAGATCACTGATGACTAGGGGATCAAATAGGGCTGAGAATTGATTTCAGCGCCTAGGATGTGCCCATCAACATGGATTTATTTCTCAAATAAAGACTTTTACTGTTGCTACTCATTCTCAGAAGTGCACAGGTCTGAGTTTTAGCCACTTTACCATTGGTATGATGCATAAACTTGTAAAAAATGTACCCAGAACAAACCAAAACTTGGATTTGCTTGATGTATGGTTGTTTGAAGGCTGGGACAGATTTGATCTGTTGCTGTTTGAGGCTAACAAATACCAGAACTGCCCAGAAATATCCCAGATCAACTAATTAGGCTGTTAGGAGGCTCAACATATGCCCAGGTCATCAAGGAATGTGCCCAGGACTCATTTTGATTGTTGTATGAGGATAGGACATGCCAGCATAACCAGGATTGCTTTCCATCATCCATAGAACTGTTGAGGGGTCAGAGTCCATATCAAATGAGATCGGAAATTATCCATGTCACCGTCACATGAAGCAAAGATGTACCAATCTGGACTCCAAGGCATCATACTAAGCCGTCCATGCATGATAAAACAAATGCAATCATCAAAGGAGAGGTGCGAAGTGATATGCTACACATGAGTGTGTGTGATTGTGATGATGGAGATAACTTTCATATGTCTTAGAGTGAGTCCAAGTCAAGTCGCCATGTATTAGAGTAGAACTTGTCGTTGGATCATATGTTGAGTAGCCACATGAGTCGTGGGACGCTTGGATATGTTGAGCGGACCCTTGTTGATGGTAGTCACCCCTTGAGGTTGTGTTGGTGGCCTTGTCTGAGGTCCATATTCCATGTGTCATGTTCCTAGAGGAGACGTTGTGATGAGGGAACCCTAGCCTACATGTGACCCTCCTTTTTTGTGAGTATGCTCTTTAGTTAACATTAGTTAACTCAAGTGCATGTCGGCCTATGTTTAGAATCATCACTTTCTCCTCTTAACGGTCTATATATAAGGAGAGTTATTCTCGTTGCTCAAATGCACTTCTTTGGTATCTTGTATCTTGCTCTGGGGATACGCTATCTTGACTTCTTGTCTACAGGGTTTGCTAAACTTGAGGTCTCTTCCTCTAGAACTCGCTATGCAAGTGGAGTGTCCCTTCTCTATCTTGGAGCGTTTGTGTAAAGATGCTATGACGTAACGATGTAGGATTCTATTACATGATGAAAGGTGCAAGCTCATGGGAGACAATGGTTCTGCATTATCTATGGTTGGGAGGTGTTACCTGTGCAATGGTTATCTTCATGTGGTCTAGTGGATTTTATGGTTTAGTTTTGAAAAGAACTGTAAGTGCCCTAAAAACTCAACAAATTACCACAATCAAATGTAAAAGAATAATTACTATAACTCCCTTTTGTTCTTTCTTCCCTTTCTCTCTTCTAAGGTTTCTTGATTTTATCGTAAAATTCAGTTCCCAACCACCCTTCAGTTCCCTTCTTCGTCTTTGGTTTCCTTAAAAAAAACTAGTTCCATCTAGGTTGATGTCTAGAGCAAGGCCTGACTCTGGGTGAATTATTACTAAATTAGACTTCCCATTTCCCCCCTTTTCCACTTCTTTTCTATTGGGAGTATTGTTCCTTTTCGCATCAGATAGACTTTGTCTGGGGTGTCGAATACTAAACAACTCCTGCCCCTCACCTCTTTCCTTCACTAGATTTTCCTCAACATCTCCACCTCTTGCCCCTCGCCTTTGCTAGTTCTCCCGTATGGTCTTCGATCTTTCACTCCGCATCCTCACATTTTTTCGTTGGTTATCTTTCTCTAATGATAGATGTCACAATCGAGTAGCTTATAGAGGAAAACATCGAACACTTGTGTTGTGGATACATAGCTTTCTTTGGGGAGGACACTACCATCCTTGATGTGCAGCGTGGATCTCCCACGTTATCGTCTTTTGTAGTTGGATAAGTACATGCATTCCTTCCACATCTCATTTATTTCGTTTCTTATTCATTTATATTGTTAGAACTAGGTGTTTTTACTGCATTGTACAGAGATATGGATCAAGTCTATTTTGTAGCGAGGCGTAGTAGCGTGTACAAATTCGTTTGATCGTAGTAAAATTTTGTAAGAAGCCTATGGCGGCTCTCATATTTTGCAATTGACATCAACGCATTTTCTGGTGAGTTCCTTACCTTTCAATTTATTTTCTTATTTAACATTTTGGTTCGTAAGCTCAGGAAAGGTAATGGATAAGTCGAAATGAATTGGTGTCCCTCACTATTGTAAGTTTATTGTGAATTGTGGTTGTTCGTAAGAGCTATGTGGATTTTGCCAATACGCTAGAACCCCATATTAGTTAAACAACTATTTAATCCTAGTTAGGTTCCCGTCTTTTCTTTATTTGTTGTTAATTATATTTGTGGCTAAGAACTAATTGAATTACCTTAGTAAATCGAGGGCCCTATGTCACTTAGTCAACTATAAAACCCAATAAATATGACCTCATTTTGTCCTTTTTTCTTCCAACCCTTTTCTCTCCTATGTTTTCCTTATTCTATCACAAAATTTAGTTCCTAGGCACCCTTTGGTTTTCTTCATTCTTCTCGATGCACTCCATATTTGGTTGCCTCGAAAACGACTAGCTCCCTCTAGGCTTATGTATCGAGTAGAGCCCGACTCAAAAATTCTTACTAGATCAGACTGGTCATTTCCCCTCTCCATCGTTTTCTTTTCTCTACGCAATATTGTTCCTTCTCGAATCCAATAGACGACAACTATCGTGTCTTTCTCTGAACAATCTCCGCCTCTTTCCTTCACTAGATTTTCCCATCATCTCCACATCTTGTCTCTTACCTTCCCTTGTTCACACTATTTTCTCCAATTTTTCACTATCTACGTCCTCAATATATTGCGTTAACTTAGCTTCCCGCTACATTGTAAATTTCTAGTTAATTATAGTCATTGGTAAGAAATGATTAAATTTCCCCAATATTCTAGAGCCCTAGTTTAGTTTAAACAACTACTTAACCCTAGTTTGTGGCTAGCTCCCTCTAGGTTGATGTCTCGTGTAGGGCCCGACTCGAGACGTCTTCTTAGTAGATCAGACTGGTCGTTGCCCCGCTTCATCCGCTTCTTTCCTCCAAACAATATTGTTCCTTTGTCGAATCCCATAAACTGCAGCTATGGGGTCATTCACTGAACAACTCCCACCTCTTTCCTTCACTAGATTTTTCCAAACATCACCACGTCTTGCCTTTGTCCTTCTACTGTTCACCATATCTTTTCCAGTTTTTCACTCTCGGCGTCCTTGATAGGTTGACTTCACTTAGCTTCCCTCTCTATTGTAAATTTCTTCTTAATTTTAGTCGTTGGTAAGAACTAACTAAATTTCCTTGATATTCTAGGGCCCTAGTTTAGTTTAAACAACTACTTAACCCCAATTGGGTTGCCCTTCTTTTCTCATTCTGGTGTTGGTTCAGCTTTTGGCTGAGAACTATTTGAATTACCATAATAAACTAAAAACCCAGAATTACAATAACTCCCTTCTGTCCTTCCCTCCCATTCTCTCTCCAAAGGTTTCTTGATTTTATCCTAACATTTAGTTCACAAACACCCTTCGGTTATCTTCACTCCTCTGGGTGGACTCCATCTTTGCTTTACTAGAAAAGGACTGGCCAGGTTTCCCTCTTTTCTTAACCTATTTTTTTTTTGTAACTAGGGGAATCGGAAACTGGGACCAGGCTGGTACTCGCGTGACACGAGGTCCAGGGATCCAATCCCATCCACTAACACTATACCCCTAGGTGCACCCACAACGCACAAGCATGGGGCACGGGTAAGCCGAGGTAATTTCAACTCGTGACCTCCATTTACAACATTTCCTTCATATCAAACAAATCGTTGGTTGAGCTACACCCCTGCGGGCTTTTCTTAATCTATTGTTAATTCTACTTGTGGCTTAGAATTAATTGAATTACACTAGTAACTCTAGGGCCCTAGGTCACTTAATCGACTGTAAAACCCAATAAATATACCTTCTTTCTTTTTGTACTCTTCTCTTCTAATCGCTTTGTCTCCTAAGGTTTCTTGATGTTTTCCAACAATTTAGTTCCCAGCCACCCATCAGGTCTCTTCTATCTTCTCCGTGGACTCCATCTTTGGCGGCACCGAAAATGATTGGCTCCCTCTAGGTTGATGTATCGAGTAGGAACCCAACTCGAGACGGTTTCTTACTAGATCAAACTGGTTATTTCCCCCCTTCATCCCTTTCTATTCTCTAGACAATTTTGTTCCTTGTCGAATCCCATAGACTGTAGCTATGGGGTCATTCATTGAACAACTCCTGCCTCTTTCCTTCACTAGATTTTCCCAAACATTTCCACATCTCTCCTTTTTCCTTCCCTTGTTCACCATCTTGTCTCCACTCTTTCAGTGTCTGCGTCCTCGCTAGGTTTAGTTAAATTAGCTTCCCTCTCTATTGTAAATTTCTTGTTAATTCTAGTCATTGGCAAGAACCGACTAAATTTCTGTAATGTTCTAGAGCGCTTGTTTCGATTGAACAGCTACTTAACCCTAGTTAGGTTACCCTTCTTTTCTCAATTTGGTGTTAATTCAACTTGCGGTTGAGAACAGGGAGAATTATATTGAAGATTGTGTAGCTTCAGAAGATATTCTTATAGTACCAGTTGGGAGCCCCTACTCTCTGTCAATGTGGACATACTAGGGTGACATCGTCAGTTGGATTGGAGAGTCCTCACACAATTAGACACAACCTGAGCATGACTTCGATACCTGGAAGGGGATTAGCTAACCCTTGGTGTGCAGGCAGTACCAAGTATTATAGGGACGCCTATATTGTAGCTCTGGATTAGTAGGAGCAATTAGGTGTGCAGTGATATGCTACACATGGGTGTGTGTGATCGTGATGATGGAGATACCTTTCATCGGTCTTAGAGTGAGTCCAATTCAAGTTGCCATGTATTAAAGTAGAACTTGTCGTTGCATCATATGTCGAGTAGCCACATGAGTCGTGGGACGCTTGGATATGTTGAGTAGACCCTTGTTGATGGTAGTCACCCCAAGATGTAGAGATGCTTGGTTAAATCTAGTGAAGGAAAGAGGCGGGGATTGTTCAGAGAAAGACACCATAGTTGTCGTCTACAAAATAGATTTGATCCAAATCTCTGATACAATGCAATAAAAACACGAGAACTATGTTGTCTTTCTCTGAACAATCCCCGCCTCTTTCCTTAACTAGATTTTCCCAAGCATCTCCACATCTTGTCTCTTTCCTTCCCTTGTTCACACTATTGTCTCCAATTTTTCACTCTCTACGTCCTCGATATTTTACGTTAACTTAGCTTCCCGCTCCATTGTAAATTTCTAGTTAATTATAGTCGTTGGTAAGAAACGATTAAATTTCCCCAATATTCTAGAGCCTTAGTTTAGTTTAAACAACTACTTAACCCTAGTTTGTGGCTATCTCCCTCTAGGTTGATGTTTCGTGTAGGGCCCGAATCGAGACATCTTCTTAGTAGATCAGAATGGTCGTTCCCCAGCTTCATCCGCTTCTTTCCTCCAGACAATATTGTTCCTTGTTGAATCCCATAGACTGCAGCTATGGGGTCGTTCACTGAACAACTTCCACCTCTTTCCTTCACTAGATTTTTTCAAACATCACCACGTCTTGCCTTTTTCCTTCTATTGTTCACCGTATCTTTTCCATTTTATCAATCTCGGCATCCTCGATAGGTTGACTTCACTTAGCTTCCCTCTCTATTGTAAATTTCTTCTTAATTGTAGTTGTTGGTAAGAACTGACTAAATTTCCCTGATATTCTAGGGCCCTAGTTTAGTTTAAACAACTACTTAACCCCAGTTGGGTTGTCCTTCTTTTCTCATTCTGGTGTTGGTTCAGCTTTTGGCTGAGAACTAATTGAATTACCATAATCAACTAAAAACACATAATTATAATAACTCCCTTCCGTCCTTCCCTCCCATTTTCTCTCCCAAGGTTTCTTGATTTTATCCTAAAATTTAGTTCTCAACCACCCTTCGATTCTCTTCAGTCTTCTAGGTGGATTCCATCTTTGCTTTACTAGGGGAATCGGCAACTGGGATCGGACTGGTACTCGCATGACACGAGGTCCAGGGATCCAATATCATCTGCTAACACTATATCCCTAGGTGCACCCACACATCTTGAAATCATGGGGCACGGGCAAGCCAGGTTGATTTGAACTCGTGACGTCCATTTACAACATTTTCTTCATATCAAGCGAATCGCTGGTTGAGCTAAACCCCTACTGGCTTTTCTTAATCTATTGTTAATTCTACTTGTTGCTTAGAATTAATTGAATTACGCTAGTAAGTCTAGGGCCCTAGGTCACTAAATCGACTGTAAAACCCAAAAAATATACCTTCTTTCTTTATGTCCTCGTCTCTTCTAATCGCTTTCTCTCCTAAAGTTTCTTGATGTTTTCCAACAATTTAGTTCCCAGCCACCTGTCAGGTCTCTTCTATCTTCTCCGTGGACTCCATCTTTGGCAGCCCCGAAAATGACCAGCTCCCTCTAGGTTTATGTCTCGAGTAGGAACCCAACTCGAGACGACTTCTTACTAGATCAGACTGGTCATTTCCCCCCTTCATCCCTTTCTATTCTCTAGACAATTTTGTTCCTTGTCGAATCCCATAGACTGCAGCTATAGGGTTGTTCATTGAACAACTCCTACCTCTTTTTTTCACTATATTTTCCCAAACATTTCCACATCTCTCCTCTTTCCTTCCCTTGTTCACCATCTTGTCTGCACTCTTTCAATGTTTGCTTCCTCGATAGGTTTAGTTAGATTAGCTCCCCTCTCTATTGTGAATTTCTTGTTAATTCTAGTCGTTGGCAACAACCAACTAAATTTCTGTAATGTTCTAGAGCGCTTGTTTCAATTGAACAGCTTCTTAACCCTAGTTAGGTTACCCTTCTTTTCTCAATTTGGTGTTAATTCAACTTGCGGTTGAGAACTAGGTGAATTATGTTGAAGATTGTGTAGCTTCAGAAGATATTCTTATAGTACCAGCTGGGAGCCCCTACTCTCTGTCAATGTGGACATACTAGGGTGACATCCTCGGTTGGATTGGAGAGTCATAACACAATTTGTCACAACCTGAGCATGACTTGGATACCTGGCAAGGGATTAGCTAACCCTTGGAGTGCAGGCAGTACCAAGTATTATAGGGGCGCCTATATTGTAGCTCTGGGTCAGTCGGACCAATTAGGTGTGAGGTGATATGCTACACAAGTGTGTGTGATTGTGATGATGGAGATACCTTTCATATGCCTTAGAGTGATTCCAAGCCAAGTCGCCATGTATTAGAGTAGAACTTGTCGTTGGATCATATGTTGAGTAGCCACATGAGTCGTGGGACACTTGGATATGTTGCGTGGACCTTGTTGATGGTATTCACCCCTTGAGGTTGCATTGGTGGCCTTGTTGGCGGTCCATATGCCATGTGTCATGTTCCTAGAGGAGATGTTGTGATGAGGGAAACCTAGCCTACGTGTGACCCTCCTTTGTTGTGAGACGGCCCAAGTTCAGAATCACGACTTGCTCCTCCTCTTAACGGTCTATATATAAGAAGAGTTATTCTCATTGCTCAGATGCACTTCTTTGGTATCTTGTATCTTGCTCTATGGATATGCTATCTTGATCTTCTTGTCTACAAGTTTTGCTAAACTTGAGGTTTGTTCCTCTAGAGCTCGCTATGTAAGTGGAGTGTCTTGTTAGGGTATATGATCCTTCTCTATCTTGGCGCGTTTGTGTCAATATGCTATGACGTAATGATGTTGGAATCTATTACATGATGAAAGGTGCTAGCTCGGGGGTGACGATGGTTTTGCATTGTCTATGGTTGGGAGGTGATAGATCATCACTGTGGTTAAACGACCTCCATAATCATTTTCTTACCTATGCAATAGTTATCTTCATGTGGTCTAGTAGCTTTTATGGTTCAGTTTTGAAAAGAACTGTAAGTGCCCTAAAAACTCAACAAATTACCATAATCAACTGTAAACGAATAATTTATATAACTCCCTTTTGTCATTTCTTCCCTTTCTATCTGATAAGGTTTCTTGATTTTATCGTAAAATTCAATTCCCTTCTTTGTCTTTGGTTTCCTTAAAAACAACTGGCTCCATCTAGGTTGATGTCTAGAGCAGGACCCGACTCTGGGCGAATTACTACTAAATTAGACTGGCCATTTCACCCCCTTTTCCACTTTTTTTCTATTTGGAATAGTGTTCCTTTTCGCATCGCATAGACTTTGTCTGGGGTGTCGAATACTAAACAACCTCTTTCCTTCACTAGATTTTCCTCAACATCTCCACCTCTTGCCTCTCGCCTTTGCTAGTTCTCTCGTATGCTCTCGTCTCTTTCACTCCGCGTCGTCACATTTTTTCGTTTGTTATCTTTCTCTAACAACAGATGTCACAATCGCGTAGCTTATAGATGAAAACATCGAACACTTGTGTTGTCGATACATAGCTTTCTTTGGCGAGGACACTACCATCCTTGACATGCATCGCGGATCTTCTACATTATCGTCTTTTGTAGTTGGATAAGTACATGGATCTAATTTATTTTGTTTCCTATTCATTTATATTGTTAGAACTAGGTGTTTTTATTGCATTTTATCATAGATCTGGATCAAGTCTATTTTGTAGGGAGGCGTAGTGGCGTGTACAGATTCGTTTGATCATAGTAAAAGTTTTTAGGAAGCCTATGGCGGCTCTCATATTCTGAAATTGACATCAACACATTTTCTAGTGAGTTCATTTTGGTTAGTAAGCTCAGGAAAGGTAATGGATAGGTTGAAATGAATTAGTGTCCCTCACTATTGTAAGTTTATTGTGAATTGTGGTTGTTGGTAAGAGCTATGTAGATTTTGCTAGTACGCTAGAACCCCATATTAGTTAAACAACTATTTAATTCTAGTTAGCTTGCCCTTCTTTTTGTTATTTGTTGTTAATTATATTTGCGGCTTAGAACTAATTGAATTAGCCTAGTAAATCGAGGGACCTATGTCACTTAGTCAACTGTAAAACCCAATAGATATAACCTCATTTTGTCCTTTTTTCTTCCAACCCTTCTCTCTCCTATGTTTTCCTTATTCTATCCAAAAATTTAGTTCCCAAGCACCCTTTGGTTTTCTTAATTCTTCTCGATGGACTGCATATTTGGTTCCTCGAAAACGACTGGCTCCCACTAGGTTTATGTATCGAGTAGAGACCGACTCAAAAATTCTTACTGGATCAGACTGGTCATTTCCCCTCTCCATCGTTTTCTTTTCTCTACACAATATTGTTCCTTCTCGAATCCAATAGGCGACAACTATGGTGTCTTTCTCTGAACAATCCCCGCCTCTTTCCTTCACTAGATTTTCCCAAGCATCTCCACATCTTGTCTCTTGCCTTCCTTTGTTCAAACTATTGTCTCCAATTTTTCACTCTCTACGTCCTCGATATTTTGTGTTAACTTAACTTCCCTCTCCATTGTAAATTCCTAGTTAATTATAGTCGTTGGTAAGAAATGAGTAAATTTCCCCAATATTCTAGAGCCCTAGTTTAGCTTAAACAACTACTTAACCCTAGTTTGTGGTTAGCTCCCTCTAGGTTGATGTCTCGTCTAGGGCTCGACTCGAGACGACTTCTTAGTAGATTAGACTGGTCGTTCCCCCGCTTCATTCGCTTCTTTCATCCAGACAATATTGTTCCTTGTCGAGTCCCATAAACTGCAGCTATGGGGTCGTTCACTGAACAACTCCCACCTCTTTCCTTCACTAGATTTTTCCAAACATCACCACGTCTTGCCTTTTTCCTGCTATTATTCACCATATCTTTTCTATTTTTTAACTCTCGACGTCCTTGATAGGTTGACTTCACTTAGCTTGCCTCTCTATTGTAAATTTATTCTTAATTGTAGTCGCTGGTAAAAACTAACTAAATTTCCCTGATATTCTACGGCCCTCGTTTAGTTTAAACAACTACATAACCCCAGTTGGATTGCCCTTCTTTCCTCATTCTGGTGTTGGTTCAACTTTTGGCTGAGAAATAATTGAATTACCATAATCAACTAAAAACCCATAATTACAATAACTCCCCTCTGTCCTTCCCTCCCATTATCTCTCACAAGGTTTCTTGATTTTATCCTAAAATTTACTTCCCAACCACCCTTTGGTTCTCTTCACTCTTCTAGGTGGATTCCATCTTTGCTTTACTCGAAAAGGACTGGCCAGGTTTCCCTCTTTTCTTAATCTATTTTTTTTTTTGTAACTAGGGGAATTGACAACTAGGATGGGGCTAGTACTCGAGTTACACGAGGTCCAGGGATCCAATCCCGTCTGCTACCACTATACTGCTAGGTGCACCCACACAGCGTGCATGCATGGGGCACGAGAAAGCCGTAGTGATTTGAACTCGTGACCTCCATGTACAACATTTCCTTCATATCAAGCGAATCGTCGGTTGAGCTACACCCCTGTGGGATTTTCTTAATCTATTGTTAATTCTACTTGGGGCTTAGAATTAATTGAATTACACTAGTAACTCTAGGGCCCTAGGTCACTTAATCGACTGCAAAACCCAATAAATATACCTTCTTTCTTTTTGTCCTCTTCTCTTCTAATCACTTTGTCTCCTAAGGTTTCTTGATGTTTTCCACCAATTTAGTTCCCAGCCACTGGTTAGGTCTCTTCTATCTTCTCCGTGGACTCCATATTTGGCGGCCCCGAAAATGACTGGCTCCCTCTAGGTTGATGACTCCAAAAGGAACCCAACTCGAGACGACTTCTTACTAGATCACTTCTTACTAGACCAGACTGGTTGTTGGTAAGAGTTATGTGGATTTTGCTAATACGCTAGAACCCCAGATTAGTTAAACAACCATTTAATCCTAGCTAGGTTGCCCTTCTTTTCTTTATTTGTTGTTAATGATATTCGTGTCTTAGAACTAATTGAATTAGCTTAGTAAATCTAGGGCCCTATGTCACTTAGTCAATTGTAAAACCCAATAAATATAACCTCATTTTTCCCTTTTTTCTTCCAACCCTTCTCTCTCCTATGTTTTCCTTATTCTATTCCAAATTTAGTTCCCAAGCACCCTTTGGTTTTCTTCATTCTTCTCGATGGACTCCATCTTTGGTCACCTCAAAAACAACCAGCTCCCTCTAGGTTTATATATCGAGTAGAGCCCGACTCAAAAATTCTTAGTAGATCAGACTTGTGACACACTGCACCGAATTCCAAAGAGAAAAAGATTAACATTTTGTGTCAAACATTATTGATTTGTCTGTGGAATTCAGTGCAGTATTTGTTAATAGGTACAGAGAATGTGGAGATAATGAGCTCTAGAGTGAATGGTAATACATAATGATCTAATATGTAGATCAGTTGGCGATAGGGTGCACTGTTAAGGCATTCCTTGCAACGTTGTTGGTACAAACCTCGGCTAGTCTTGTGTTCCAAGCATGGGGCAACCTGGGCATGCCTGGAGGTTATAGTGGCAACAGACCGGAATCAACACCATGTCACGCAAATATAAGCACGGCCTAGTTACTGATTCCACCAAATACCAATAAAATAAAATAAAAGAGATATAGCTCAAAACCATTTTAATTCAATTTCATCACATTAATAGCAAAAAGAATGAAGAGATGGATGATCTCTATAAGGAAAGTCTGCAGCTGGAACCAGGTTCATGCCGTATCCATGAATGCAAGAATGATCAAATTTCTGAATATTTGCATTCATCTTTTTTCTGATATGGGATCTTTGGGACATTAAACTTTCTGTCATATTATTTTTATGTTGCTTAAGAGCCCTAGGGGGGCAATCTGTTGAAGGTTTTTCTTCAGCTCTGTGTACGACAACATATAAGCTACTAATAGGTTTAATTCTGGATCTATATGTGAAGAAGTCTGTGGAACTGTTTTGATGCTTTTTGAAAAACCAGAGTTATGTAGTTTTTAGGACTTGTGAGTTCGGTATTTTTCACTGAAGAGTGGTGTATTTGCACCTCATTTGATGTTTTCAGAAATGCTTGACTGAATCTATGGCCTGTAATTTTATCTTTTAATGAATAAAATTACAATATTTTCCCAAGGAGAAAAACAAAAACATCTAGGAAATGTTTCCCAGCTTGTTCCAGTATTGAAATGAATTCCTGAACTATAACAGATAATTTCATCAATTTATTTCTTAAATTAGGTATGGCCTTGTTCCTTATCTATGAATGCCTAAGGCATTCTGTGACTAAGATAAGGTACATCGCAGATCTATATACAAACTATGCAGAAAGAATTTCCTTCCTACTCGTACATTTATAGCTTAACAATTGAATACCTCTACCAATGTGATAGGAATAAGATAAGAAACAAAGCTTCTTACACATGGACCTTTCCACAACATGTTCATGTTGCTCATGATAGGAGTCTGTTCATTGTACCCATGTGTAAAGATCAGATGCTATTTAAGATGGGGCCATGTTTGTATCTCTGGAGGCTGTGGAGTCCCACATGGTTTATCAACAAAAGTAAGCAATCAAGACAAACCCTCAAGGAAGCACTCTTTTGAAATAAAGAATCAACTAAGTAAGCATAGGATCTATCAATTGAAAGAAAGAAAAAAGTGCATACAAGTGTTATTATCGTAAACTTCAGGGAGTGGTTCAACAACTAGAAGACAACAATCTTCAAATCAATTGACATGCAAATTTGCAATACCTATTTCACTGATCATCACATTAGCTTGGAATTCAATGGGTAGAGATGCACATGTTTTGGTAGAATAACAAGAAAAATAAAACATTCAGTCTAAAATCTTCCAACAGAGATCCAAAGGTACAGAAATGACAAATATGGCCAAACATTAGCATAAGAATACCTGTGCTAAAGCTTGACAATATGCTCCTCAATGAGTCAGAAATAACTCTTCTGTATGAAAATGGAACTTTTGTGGAACTTTGGCTAGAGGAATATTTCTTGAATTGCATACCTGCCAAGCAGATAGATAAGATTAATTAATTAATGTCCAACAAATGACCAAAATTAAGTCAACAGGACTGCTCTAATGTACAACAAATGACCAAAAGTAGGTCAACGGGACTGCTCAATACATAAGAATACATAGTGAAATTGCAAAGGCCACTCCTATAAAAATCTATATCATCTAAGCACGACTCTCACAATCTCAAAAAGAAAACCAAGACTTGATATTTATTATTAACAACCTAGCAGCACAAAAAAAATGCAAACAGTATAAACTATTCTGCATATTTTGCAAACCTTTAAAGAACAAGTCCTACATGATATCATTGAGAGCGAATCCACAATAGTATTATAATAAAGCCACAACTGAGAAAACACTTTCAACAGATAACTCAGATTAATTCTGCATTTGAAGGTCCACGTAATATTCTCAATCAAAATTACTATTAGTATGATGAGTGGTAGTTCTCAATATGGTGATAGTTGTATAAAAAAACTGTAGACGAAGAATCCTACCTGTTTGTCCATTTAACAAATTCAATTCCATTTTGTATCTAGCTAAACTGTGTAGATGAGTATACAATTTAGCTTGAGAAACTAGAGATCCTCCGAAAAGAGGAAACATCAAAATCATGTACAAGCTTTCATTGATGGATTTTAATGAAACACCATCTCCCAAACTTACAATAGCAGATTTAATACAAGTTCACAACTTCTATCTTTTATTTGATTAATCTGAGGGAAACGGTTAGCCCGTTTACATAATGCACTATTCAAAGTGTACTAAATAATTAATATGTCATAAGTGTTGATTTTCATAGATCTAGACCCGATTATCAGCCCGAATAATTCTTAGTGTTTGCACTTTAATTCAATTATGTTAGACCTTTAATCTGAACAATAGACAAGCATAGCAATACACAAGAACACAAGAAATTTCTTCGGGGAAACCATAACTCGACATCAAATAAATCTGACAGTAGCTTCCAAAGCCACACTGCCTCACAACTAGCCAAACAGGCTGCAATATACTATGCTTCGGATGTACTCAGTGCCACACTTAACTGCTTCCTGCTAAACCAAGATATCATACCGGATCCCAAACTGAAGCATCATCCCGAAGTGCTCTTCCTGTCTGTGGTACTACCTGCCCAATCTGAATCAACATAACCATGCAGGTTAATCTTCTGATTCGTCGCATATTTGAGCCCATACTCAATTGTACCCTTTAGGTACCTCAATATATGCTTTGCAGCAATCAGGTGAACATGTCTCGGATCTGTCAGGAACTGGCTCAGGGTGTTCACAGCAAAGCATATGTCCGGTCTCATGTTCATCAAGTACATTAACGAACCAATCATCTGCATGTACATCGTGGCATCAACTGTCTTTGAAAAAGCATCACACAGTAGCTTCAAATTCGATGCCATTGGTGTGGCCATTGCCTTGCAGTCCATCTTTCCGAACCTCTTCAGAATCTCTACTGCATACTTTCCTTGACCAAGGAAAATCGCATCTGAACTCTGCCACACCTCCATACCTAAGAAGTAGTGCATCATTCCCAGGTCCTTCATCTCGAATTTTGCGGCAAGCCTTCTCTTTGTTTATGCAATGAGCTTATCCTCTCCTGTTAAGAACAGGTCATCTACATATAGCAGTAATATTACTGGTCTTGCGCTCTCAACCTTGAAGTAGAGGTTGGTATCTGCTTTACTCTTGGTAAATCCTAAGCTCATCAGAAAACTGTCCATCCTGTTGTACCATGTCCTGGCCCCTGGGTGCCTGCTTCAAACCATACAAGGCTTTCTTAAGCTTGCACACATGAGTCTGTATGTCATGTGTCTCGAATCCCTGTGGCTCATCCACATACACTTCCTCTTCGACCACACCATTCAAGAATGTTGTCTTGACGTCCATCTGGTGTACCTTCCATTTCATTACTGCGGCTAAAGCAAGTATAGATCTTATGGAAGTGTATCTTGCTACAGATGCAAATGCCTCCTTGTAGTCTATGCCTTCTTTCTGGGAGAAGCCACGTGCTACAAATCTTGCCTTGTGTTTTTCGATGCTACCATCTACAGCATGCTTGATCTTGTAGATCCATTTTGAAGTCACAACAAACTTCCCTTCTTGTCTCGAAACTATCTCCCAAACATCATTCTTCATAATCGATTGGTACTCTTCAATCATGGCATCCTTCCATTCTTTCTTTTCTGTTGCTTCCTTATAGTTCGAAGGTTCTTTATCAATGATGTCGCATAGTAGGGCCACATAGTTGGAGTATGGTCTGGATCTCGTGCTTTCTCTGAGTGCCCCATCTGGAGCACCATACTTCTCTGCATCTTGTATTGCTTCATGTGCCCATGCTGGTCTTCTCTTGTGGGATTTCTTCTCACGAGGTGGATCTACAGGTTCTTGTGGTTCTATTATATAGGTTCTTGTGGTTCAATATGAGGTTTAAGCAAGGCTTTGAATTCCTTGAATTTGCTAAACTCTTCATCTTTTCCTTTCAAGAAATAAATCCATGTCTTACGAGAAAAAGCATCTATGAAGGAAACATAGTATACATACCCACTTAAGGAGTTGGAAGACATGGGGCCACACACATCTGAGTGAATTATCTCCAAGATTCCTTTTGCCTTTCTTTCACTGCTAGGAAATAACTTCTTAACATTCTTCCCTTGTGCACATCCCTTGCAAATGCTTTCATACTTTGTTTGAATTTCTGGTAGACCTGATACTGCTTTGCTTGCAATTGGTAGTGCTCTATAATGTACATGTCCAAGCCTTCTATGCCATAATTCGCTTGGTTCCATGGAGTTATGAACCAATGCTTGTTCTGGTTGTCCTTTTAACTTGTACAGGCCTCCCTCTTTCTCTCCAATTACTGTTTCATCATTCATTGTCTTTCCTCTTGGCCACATTAGAACTTGGCCATCAACAAATGCAACACGAAGTCCTTTAGCATCTACCCGAAAACTACCTGGGGCTGCTTGAAGTTTTCATACCTACCCTGAATTTTGCTGTCCCCCCTGCCGAACGCCTTCCCGTAGCTTTTCTGGGCACTTTTTCCCAAGCTTTCCCGGTGGTTGTGTTGACTCACTCGATGGCTTGCATAGATCTGCCCTAGTGGCTAGCTAGTATGGTGGTTGAGCAGCTACTAGCGGCTGCTACAGCCATCTTCTTTTTCTCTCTGACAGCCATGTCTTTCTTTCAACATTAAGCCTGTCTCATCCATCACAACAGCGACTGCACTTCCCACTCAGTTGGCGGATGCCTGGCAATGCTCACGTCGACAGCTATGCAACAATCCCATTCCACTTAGTTCCCAAAGCTGTCTCTTCTGCAAGCTAAGTCCACAATCTTCCTGCATTCTATCGCACCTTTGCAATTGTTCTCGGCTACTTGGCTGTCGGTCTGTGCTTCTAGTTCCTTCACCCACATGCATCACTCTACTGGTTACCTAGCATCCACATCCATCTCGCGGCTTGTCTGCAACCCGATCTAGCTTTGGCTCCCCTAGCTCCGAGATGTCCCCTGATATATTGGTCGCGTCACTGTCTCAACAGCCTCCCGACATGACTTTCACGCAGCTACTACCCTCCTGACAGCCACTGGTGGTGCCTACACAGTCTGTTGCTAGTTCGTGTTGCCTCTACCCAACTTACACAACCCAATTTCCTCCTTTCGAGTAGCCAAGACTAAACCTCAGTTCTGGCACCAACAGCTCCGCGATCTTCAACGATCTCCCTGCGAGCCCGATCCAATGGCCTCTCGACCCCTTCACCATGGATCTCCAGTCCAATCGAGACCACGGCCACGACTTCCGCTTGCACCCAGATCATGCAACTCTGCCTCAAAAGATACCACGACTTGTCCCCCAGCTAATCCACTCAATCGTACAATGATACGGCGTTCGTACGACCTGTACCGTGTTCATATAGTACTTCTTCAATTTTTTTCTTCCTCTCGTAAATCTTGCCAACCCATCAAATGTGATTTAATTCAAACCAAAGTTGGCTCTAATACCATGTTGATTTTCTTAGATCTAGACCCAATTTATCACTCGAAAAATCTACACAAGTATTATTGAAAAATACACTAGATCTACAACAAAAATGCAATGGAAAAACTCAAGAAACCAATCACACATTTAACAATGGATTTACCCTGGAAACCCCCAGCTGGGGAAAAACCAACCAACAGAACCCTCGTGCTCTCTCCCTAGGAAAATGACCCACTGAGGAAAATAAAATGACAAAAGCTATCAAACCTCAAGATCAGTCCTTCGATCTTGCTGATTACTAACTCTCACTGCCCCTTGATCCAAGCCTCGAACCTTTACCAGCACACTTCATTGAATGTCCTCCAACTACTGTGTGACTATTGTCTTTGTTCTCTCTCCTTCCTCTCACTTAGGTTGCCTCTTATACTATTACAATATCCAAATACTTGGGGCCAATACCACAGACCACCAAATACCATGGGCCCTCACTTTACATAAAGTAATTACAAAATAGCATTCACTTTAATAATTCACTTAACTAAAGTGAAACTCCTAAGTTTGAGAGGTCTCCTGGATGACACCTGCATGCCAAACACTTAGCCTATGCAGAAGTACCTGTCACCCTTTGTTTTCCATGTTTAAGTATTTCTCACTTATTTAATAATTATAACCATTTTTATTCACTTGGAAGAAAAAGAGATAAATAATATTTTCGTAAATATAAACATGGTTGACCTGTTAGGAACTCTAACCAAGAGAGGTTCGCTACTATAGTTAAGAGACTGGTTTTTTGGGGTTCTCCACTATTGGAGAAGTTTCTGACTTGTTTTCTTGGGTTTGCGCTACTACTATCTGGATGTACATCGTTCTGTATTGGAAGGTCTGAGCTCGGGGGAGACAAATAGCTTTGTCTATGGTTGGGAGATGATTGTTCTTATCATCATGGTTAAACGAGCTCCACACTCATTTTTTTTCTGTGCTTTGCCATTCTTTTAGTGATCCTGGTTATGCTTCTATGAACATTAACAAGGTCGATGATACTTAATCAATTGTAAACACCAATTTAAATGGTGCCCTTTCGTATTCATTTGTTGCTCTCATTCTTTCTTCTAGCTTTTCTTGATTTTACCCTTAAAAAGAGTGGTGAGTATTTTCTCTCATTTCTCCTGAAGGTATAATGATGCACCACACTAATTCTTGTGTGACATATTGTTAGGACAGCAAGGGGGACTTCCCATCAACCCTTCCCATTTTATTTTTCCTCCTTGGTCGCCTCATTTCGTAACCTAGTCAATGACTTGATTCCTCAAGAAAAGAATTGATGTGCAACATCTTCCTCCTTTTACTTCTTCCCTTCCTGCATTTGCCTTACTATGACCCCATATGGCTTCATCAATTTTCTAGATCTTCGCCATCAGTTACGCACATCAACTCTCACATTCATTATTACAGCCGTAGTTAAATTACCACTTCATTTTTCTTGCCCATGCAATTCCATGTTTGTTGCATTTCTCTAAGAGATTGCATCACAATACCGTCCACAATGGAGTAGAATTTGTAACATATGTGTTGCAGATATGCCAATCTTCTCATGCATTTAATCACTGCAACTTCGTGGGCTCCTGTTTTCTAATAAGTACGAGTATTATTTTTGTACACTTTTTTTTTGGTTTGGTCATCTATATGGTAGACCTACTATCATCATTGCATTGTATTCTATATCATGATTGAGCATGTTTTAAAAGGACGAAGATGTTGCACATCAACTGTCTTTTTGAGGATTCCAATAATTGAATAGGTTACTGTTATCACACAACTTGTAGTTTCCCCTAGAGGTATCTCATCCGGGACGGTAGAGGAGTCAGGCAACTAAAGAGGTGACCCAAGAGATGCCACGGTTCCCAATGCAGGTGGGAGTCACGTCAACCGAGGCACTCTTCGCTTTAGGTCAAGGTATAACTAGACCAAGGGGGAGACCCTATACCCCAATCACAGTTGATTGGACCCAAACAAAGGTTTCTAAGTGTAGGTAAGTAATGAGTTACGGAAACCAATGCAAGGCTAAGTGGACCTAAGGTTTAAGGTATGGTTGAGGGAAGTATAAGAGATTATTAACGTTTCAACCTATGTATGGTCTAGGCCACATGATGGGGTATGATGACAAAGTATAGTACCATGTGTTTACACAAGTGGGTCTAGTTTTCTTGGGAAGTGTGAAGTGATTCTAGGTAGGCCCACAAGGTGAAGTTAGATGTGAGGTAGGTACTATAGGTTATATGTAGGCTAGATCTATGAGTTGAAGTTGATTTCAAGGATACCCATGTGCTAGATCTAGGATTTGACACCAATCCCAAGGAGTGCGACTTGCTTGGTGATGGACTAGTGCCTTGTTAAATGGGCTAATGGGGTCAAAACGTATGTCAAATTGTAGATCGGGACACCTAGAAGCCAAGTCAAGTGGATTGGATGAGATCCAATGGTTGGATCTTACTAGATCTAGGTTTTTAAATGATGACCAAAAGTGGACCACAATCCCTTAAAACAAGGAATGCAATCCCCAAGGCGGATCTTGATGAAAGGACAGTATAGACCTAGGTTTCAAGGCATGGGAATTCCAAATCCACGAACAACTCAAACACCCACTTCTTAGAAGTGGACCAACTCAAAAAATCAAGGGGGTGCGATTTGCTCAAGGAGGGTCCAAAAATGGGTTTTGGTGGACCAAATCAAGTCCAATGGCCACCAAAATGTAGATCCAGGATGTTAGTACCCCGATCTATGTTCCTTCAAAGTTTCAAGTGAATCCAATGGCTAGATCTTAGTAGATCTAAGTTTTAAGATGCCAAGAAGGTCAAAAGGGGGTTTCAACCCCTTAAAACATGGAGAGATGTCCACAAGGTAGTTTTCACCAAAGTAAAGATATGGGTATAGGTTATCAAATGTCTAGATGTCAAATCAAGTGGGATCTCACCTACCCATGTGCTAGATCTAACCCAACAAGCTTCTCTTAGGAAAATCGATTTAGGTTCAAGAAGGCTTTTTGCATTGAAAAGTGTGTCAATTTTTAGCCAATCATCACCAAACTATAGATCCAACTAGGGGTGGATCCTATAGAGGTGGGTTTTTAATATCTTTTCAATTGCAAGGCTAGATCTAAGTAGATCTAAGAAATACCAAAATTGGGGTTTTGATTTAATTAGGGTTTTATGACCAATGAAGATAGAATGGATGAAAGAGGCACATACCTTGTAGATCTTACCTCAATTGCTTATGTCCACCTTGCAAGTTGATAGCATTCTCCTATGTGTATATTCAAGAGTGAGATCCAAGTGCTCCAACCAAATCGCCCTTCTCCAAGATAGCCAAATCGTCCTCCTCCTACAAGACAAGATCAAAGAAACAAGTCAAGCAAGATGATTATGAAAATGGTAGAAAGATGTAATAGAAAGCATCAACTATGTCACGAAGATACAATAATGATACTCCCTGTCACAAGATCAACCCAAGAGAGAATATGTGGATCCCTCCAACAATAACCCTCATGAAGTCGCCCTCCTCTCTCCAATTCGACTTTCCTGTCAAAAGGTTAGCAAAAGCACCAAAATCCACAATGATACATAGAAGAGATACTGTATATTCAATATGCAACAGAATCCACAATGCAAGAGAGATGTGCTCCACAAAAAATCTTCTATTCCAATATTCCAGAGCTCCAAAGGTGCCTTTACAATGAGAGGCTCTCTCCTTTAAATAGGAAGGAGAGGCACCAAAACCCTAACCACTTTTTGAATGAGTGGCTAAGATTAAAAGATACAAATGTCTAATCAATGGTTGAGATGAGCTCAACAATGAAATACATGGATCACTAATAAAATATAATATAAGTGGACAAAATCGCCCTATAAGAGGGGAATCCCACCAAGTCATGATGACAAAATATCATAAGAGGCTTATGGTGGGTCCAAGGGGTAATTTTATCCCTCCTTGGTCAATCCCCATAGCACAATAACCAATAAATAATCATGAAAGTACCAAATCGTGCCTCCATAGTGAAGTCGTGGTCCTCAAAAGACCTCAAAAATCCACAGAAAATGCCATAAGTGATGGATGCGGGCCCCGATGAAGCTGAAACTGCTGGAGAAGGTGTGGAAGGTCCCGATCTATCATCACTGATCATCCCATGCCATAACTTTGCCTCAGTAGCCCAAATCGATTTCCTCAATAGCCATTTCTACCAATCTTGAAATGCCTCGGGAAGCGTGAAACTGCCCCAAACAGCCTCCTGGAGTGCTCGCGCTGTCAAGGTGAGGGCACCAATGTGTCCGGGAGGGGGGTAATATGGTAAAAAAAAGTGGCTGGACCACCCCCTCCATCATCAGCGCCCTAGGTCAACCGGATAAAAATCACATCTGCTCCGACAGGGCCTCCGACATACCAAAACTGCACTAGGACAGCCTACTGAGGCTAAATCATCACTGTAAGTGCCCGGAACTGAAAACAAACTGTCCCATTGGACTCAGAAGGTCCAACTCCATCCAAGATGTGTACTCATACACCATATGAATCTCTGCATGATCAAAATAAATATCCAATATACCGGATCAAGGCTAATAATAATGCGCTGTACATATACAAACACTGCTGTAACCCCAGAATCATCATCATAACCCTGTAGCTGCTGCATAGAGTCATCATGTATGTAAACATAGACCATATATCATCTATCCATATCATCATAAGGTCCAACATCTCATGTCCCATGGTCCTCCATGGTCAAACCAGGTCTAACCAAGACCAAATATAACTCAGATCATCATCAATAGCTGCTGCAAAGTGTCAAGGTTAATATATTTTCTACAACTTATTCAAATAACAATTATAACACAGATTAATCATGACTGGCGATCTAAATCCAAATATATAGTGTCGTTAATTATTATTATTACTCATACTAGACTTTCAGGATCATACTCATTTCATAGTTGTGATCAATTTGCTAGTGAAGGGTGAAGGCTTAAATTAACTGGATAGGCTAAGGGATGACTTAACTGTCTTGACTTTGTGACACTTTGGTAAGGGAAAGGGAATACACCATAGTATATACTGAATAAGCAATAACACAGGGAATGGCGGTGTCTCACAAATGGATGAGTTGTTTAAAGAGGATTTATTCACCTTCACAGATGCGCACAATCCATAATACAAATAAGGCCAGCAATTGTTTAGATATAGCATTTAAGTTCTATTGATTTTGGGCCTGAAGTTTCCATAGCCTTGATCTATGTGTGTTTATAAACACATTGCATAGATTTACATTTTTTTCTTTAGGCTTTCTGCTGCAGGTGTGTTTTTAAGGCACTTGTTTACCTGAGCACTTCTAGGTGTGTCAAAGACAGCTTGTTTACCTAGGTATTTATTTTCCAAAAGATATAACATTTTATTTTCAAGATTTTGTATTCATGGCAGCACTAAAAGTTTCAGGTTTAGCCAACACAACTTTAGTGACTAGGGGGAATTCACAAGGAACTCCAACTCACCATAGGTAAGTTTTGTCACCAACTCAGAGCCGAGACACAATAAACAGGGAAGCTCATCCAATACAGAGGCTACAGTGGGGAAAAGTCCTCCATGCCACTAGTCAAGTAGTAAGTCAGGGTGATAATCTAAAAGGTAGGCCATGGATGGATGAAGACAATGAAATGATGGAGCCAACACTAGCAAGCCAAAGTATGGTGTAATGATCACCTCTATTCTCCCTAAGGAGGGTACATACCAATGAGTATGAATAGTGAACTTCTAAGTCTGAGTAGGGACAATAAAATATATATAATAGATCAACCAGGTCCATATATCTATATGATCGCCAGATCATGACACTAAGTGCTAAGACATGCTATGAGAATAAGTATAAAAGCAATCTAACCATAACACCATGATATACATGCTGAGTCATATACCTAAATGCACACCAACCTGTACCATCCTCTGTCATCTGAGACTGCTGGTGTAACTCTGGGCACTACTGTCTGCTCTGTACCGATGATATAATGGCTACATCGATCATCTCTCTGAGTGTCCTGAAACTCAGTCATGGCATGGGGAATGCAACTGCTGTCCAAAATCTGATAGTGATCCATAGATAGCTGCTCATCTCATCATCTCAAAGTAAAGGAACTGGCTGTAATGTGCTCTGGAATCTGAAAAATAATGTATGGTATCCCGGCTACTATATATGTGATAACAGTTACCAAATGAGGCTATCAAGAAGAGAAAATAAAATGGGAAGGGTTGATGGGAATTTTAGTTGCCATTACATGTAATGCAACTTGGGGCATTCCATGGCCAAGAGTGAGTGTTGGAGTAGTAGCTGCGTGGGTCATCACCAAATAGGTCCACCAAAGATAGAATAAGATTAGAATACAGTGTTCGAAGATTACCTTCCTTGTTGAGAGGGAGTGTTGGAAATAGTGCAGCTTCAGAAGTTATTCTTATTGTATTTCATCGTGTTATTGTACCTCCTATGGGACAACATGTCCATATATTTGATCATCTAAAATACTTGAAAAAATCAATCCAAACCTTGGGGTGAAATGACAAAGAAAAGATTTATTAAATGTAATTTTTTGTATTCTCCCCAGACAAGTCGGCCTAGTGGGTTAACAGCCCCAAAGCACTGGGCAATTTGCCCCAAACAATGGGCGGAAATGCCCCAGTCAGGTCGGCCCAGTTACGAAAAGTTAGGTCGGCCCAGACAGGGAAAAAGTCACCATTTGATGTGTATAAATAGAGAGTTCGACCTCTCATTTGGTCATTCACTCAAGCATGTTCTCTCTAACCAATATAGGTTCGCGATTGTAGTTAAGAGACTGGTTTTTTGCTGTTCTCCACTACTGGAGAAGTCTCTCTCTTGTTTTCCTGGGTTTGCGCTACTACTATCGTTCTCTATTGGAAGGTCTGAGCTCGGGGGAGACAAATAGCTTTGTCCATCGTTGGGAGATGATTGTTCTTATCATCATGGTTAAACGAGCTCCACACTCATTTTCTTTCTGTACTTTGACATTCTTTTAGTGATCATGGTTATGCTGCTATAAACATTAACAAGGTTAAGGATACATAATCAATTGCAAACACTAATTTAAATGATGCCCAGCTAGTAGATCTAGTTTCATCATTCAATTTTATTATAGATTATGATCGAGCATGTTTTGTAGGAACTTGTATTTTGATGTGCATGTTCAATAAAAACGAGTAGAAGTCTTAAGGAGGCTTGTGGTAATTCTTATTCTCAAGAAGGAACGCTCGAAACCAACATCAACACTACTCAATGTGAGTTTCTTCATTTTCTCTCGTGTAGGGTGTTGTTCGTTGTCATTGCCTCGCGTAGACTGCAACTATGGGATCAACGACTCAACATCTCCTAAATTTTTCATCGTTCTCTCCTCTATTTTCCCTCATATCACCTCATCTCACTTCTTGACTTCCAAATATTTTCTCTATCATTGCCACCTTCCCCAGATAAAGTGCATGAGGAAGTAATCCTCTGTCATCTAGAATGACCAAGTTGATCAGGTAGATCAGATATTTTCTTTAAAATATGATATGGTCCCTTTGTGGGATGGTTCGTTTGTGAAACGTACTCCTTTGTGGAGTGTGTCCCATTGTGGGATGGTACCTTTGTGGAACGTGCTTATTTGTGGATGGTTCATTTGTGGAACGTTCTCCTTTGTGGAGTGTATCCGTGTGTGCGAATGGACCCTCTTATGATAACGAGATGTGTTCTGACCTGATGATACCTCTCTACCTAAGACGGAGTGTTGATGATCTAGGTACCTGATGGACTGGAGCAGATGCACGAAGATTAATTTGTTGACACTTCTCGACTGACGAAGATGGTATTGGAATACCTTCCCTATGATATAGAGAGGTTAGAGATGACCATGATGTACAGATGATATTGAGATTTGTTTCAGTACGATAATACTGCTGGCCAAGAGGGAGTGTTGGAGTACTAGCTGCGTGGAGCATCACCTCATAGGTCGACCAAATATAGAATAAGATTAGAATCGAGTGTTCGAAGAATACCTTCCTTGTTGAGAGGGTGTGTTGGAAATAGCGCAACTTCAGAAGTTATTCTTATTGTATTTCATCTTGTTATTGTACCTCTTACGGGACAAGATGTCAATGTATTTGATCATGTAAAACACTTGAAAGAATCAATGTAAACCTTGGGGTGAAATCACAAAGAAAATATTTATTAAATATAATTTTTTGTAATCCCCCAAGACAAGTCGGCCCAGTGGGTAAAGTTAGGTCGGCTCAGTCAGGGAAACAATCACCATTTGATATGTATAAATAGAGTGTTCGACCTCTCATTTGGTCATTCACTCAAGCATGTTCGCTCTAGCCAAGAGACGTTCGCTACTGCAGTTAAGAGAATGATTTTTTGGGTTCTCCACTATTGGAGAAGTTTCTCTCTTGTTTTCTTGGATTTGCGCTACTACTATCTGGATGTACATAGTTCTCTATTGGAAGGTCTGAGCTCGGGGGAGAAAAATAGCTTTGTCTATGGTTAGGAGATGATTGTTTTTATCATCATGGTTAAACGAGCTCCACACTCATTTTGTTTCTGTGCTTTGCCATTCTTTTAGTGATCCTGGTTATGCTGCTATAAACATTAACAAGGTCGACGATACTTAATCAATTGCAAACACTAATTTAAATGGTGCCCAGCAAGTAGATCTAGTTTCATCATTCAATTTTATTGTAGATTAGGATCGAGCATGTTTTGCAAGAACTTGTATTTTGATGTGCATGTTCAATAAAAACGAGTAGAAGTCTTAAGGAGACTTTTGGTAATTCTTATCCTCAACCAGGATGGCTCGAAACCAACATCAACACTATTAAATGTGAGTTTCTTCATTTTCTCTCATGTAGGGTGGAGTTCATTGGCATTGCCTCGCGTAGACTGCAACTATGGGATCAATGACTCAACATGTCATAAATTTTTCATCTTTCTCTCCTCTATTTTCCCTCATCTCACTTCTTGACTTCCAAATATTTTCTCTATCATTGCCACCTTCCCTAGATAAAGTGCATGAGGAAGTACTCCTCTGTCATCTAGAACGACCAAGTTGATCAGGTAGATCAGATATTTTCTTTAAAAAGATGATATGGTCCCTTTGTGGTATGGTTCGTTTGTGGAACGTACTCCTTTGTGGAGTGTGTCCCATTGATAACCATGATGTCCAGATGATATTGAGATTTCTTTCAATACGATAATACTAATGGCCAAGAGGGAGTGTTGGAGTACTAGCTGCGTGGAGCATCACCTCATAGGTCGACCAAAGATGGAATAAGATTAGAATAGAGTGTTCGAAGAATACCTTCCTTGTATTTCATCTTGTTATTATAATGGGACAAGATGTCAATGTATTTGATCATGTAAAACATTTGAAAGAATCAATGTAAACCTTGGGGTGAAATCACAAAGAAAAGATTTATTAAATGTAATTTTTTGTATTCCCCCAAGACAAGTCGGCCCAGTGGGTAAACTGCGCCAAAACAGTGGGCAATTTGCCCAAAACAATCGGCATAAATGCCCAGTCCGGTCAGCCCAGTTAGGGAAAGTTAGGTCGGCTCAATCACGGAAACAATCACCATTTGATGTGTATAAATAGGGTGTTCGACCTCTCATTTGGCCATTCACACAAGCATGTTCTCTCTAGATAAGAGTGGTTCGCTACTACCATCTGGATGTACATCGTTCTCTATTGGAAAGTCTGAGCTCGGGGGAGACAAATAGCTTTCTCTATGGTTGGGAGATAACTGTTCTTATCAACATGGTTAAACGAGCTCCACACTCAATTTATTTATGTGCTTTGCCATTCTTTAAGTGATCCTGGTTATTGCTATAAACATTAACCAGGTCAATGATACTTAATCAATTCTAAACACTAATTTAAATGGTTCCCTTTCTTATTCATTTCTTGCTCTCATTCTTTCTTCTAGTTTTTCTTGATTTTACCCTAAAAAAGAGTGGTGAGTACTTTCTCTCCTTCCTCCTTATGGCGAAATGATGCACCACACTAATTCTTGTGTGCCATATTGTTAAGACAGCAAGGGGGGACTTCCCATCAACCCTTCCCATTTTATTTTCTATTTTTGGTAGCCTCATTTGGTAACCTAGTCAATGACTGGACTCCTCACGAAGAGAGTTGATGTACAACATCTTCTTCCTTTTACTTCTTCCGTTCTTGCATTTGCCTTACTATGACCCCATATGGCTTCATAAATTTTCTAGACTTTTGCAATCAGTGCCACACATCAACTCTCACATTCGTTATTACAACCCTAGTTAAACTACCGCTTCATTTTTCCTGCCCATGCAATTCCCTGTTTGTTGCATTTCTCTAACATATTCCATCACAATACCATCCATAGAGGAGTAGAATTTGTAACATCTATATTGCAGATATACCAATATTCCCATGCAATTGTTCGCTGCAACATCATGGGCTCCGATATTCTTATAAGTACGAGTATTATTTTTGTACACCTTCTTTCGGTTTAGTCATCTATATGGTAGACCAACTATCATCATTGCATTGTATTCTATATCATGATTGAGTTTGTTTTAAAAGGACGAAGATGTTGCACATTAACTCTCTTCTTGAGGAAACCAGTAATTGACTAAGTTACCAAATGAGGCTACCAAGAAGAGAAAATAAAATGGGAAGGGTTGATGGGAAGTTTAGTTGTCGTTCCTTGTAATGCAACTTGGGGCATTCCATGGCCAAGAGGGAGTGTTGGAGTAGTAGCTGCGTGGGGCATCACCTCATAGGTCGACCAAAGATAGAATAAGATTAGAATACAGTGTTCGAAGAATACCTTCCTTGTTGAGAGGGAGTGTTGGAAATAGTGCAACCTCATGAGTTATTCTTATTGTATTTCATCTTGTTATTGTACCTCCTATGGGACAAGATGTCAATATATTTGATCATGTAAAAAACTTGAAAAAATCAACGTAAACCTTCCGGTGAAATGACAAAGAAAATTTTTATTAAATGTAATTTTTTGTATTCTACCCAGACAAGTTGGCCCAGTGGGTAAATTGCCTGAAAACAGTGGGCAATTTGCCCCAAACATTGGGCAGAAATGCCCCAGTCAGGTTGTCCCAGTTACGAAAAGTTAGGTCTGCCCAGACAGGGAAAAGTCACCATTTGATGTGGATAAATAGAGAGTTCGACCTCTCATTTGGTCATTCACTCAAGCATGTTCTCTCTAACCAAGAGAGGTTCACTACTGCAGTTAAGAGACTGGTTTTTTTGGGTTCTCCACTACTGGAGAAGTTTCTCTCTTGTTTTCCTGGGTTTGCGCTACTACTGTCGTTCTCTATTGGAAGGTCTGAGCTCGGGGGAGACAAATAGCTTTGTCTATCATTGGGAGATGATTGTTCTTATCATCATGGTTAAACGCACTCCACACTCATTTTGTTTCTGTGCTTTGCCATTCTTTTAGTGATCCTGGTTATGCTGCTATAAACATTAACCAGGTCAAGGATACATAATCAATTGCAAACACTAATTTAAATGGTGCGCAGCGAGTAGATCTACTTTCATCATTCAATTTTATTCTAGATTAGGATCGAGCATGTTTTGCAAGAACTTGTATTTTGATGTGCATGTTAAATAAAGGGGAGCAGAACGAGTAGAAGTCTTAAGGAGGATTGTGGTAATTCTTATTCTCAACCAGGAAGACTCGAAACCAACATCAACACTATTCAATGTGAGTTTCTTCATTTTCTCTCGTATAGGGTTTTATTCGTTGTCATTGCCTCTGGTAGACTAGAACTGTGGGATGAATGACTCAACATCTCCTAAATTTTTCATCTTTCTCTCCCCTATTTTTCCCCATATCACCTCATCTCACTTCATGACTTCCAAATATTTTCTCTATCATTGCCACCTTCCCCAGATAAAGTGCATGAGGAAGTAAACGTCTCTTGTCTAGAATGACCAAGTTGATCAGGTAGATCAGATATCTTCTTTAAAAATATGATATGGTACCTTTGTGGGATGGTTCGTTTGTGCAACATACTCCTTTGTGGACTGTGTCCCATTGTGGGATGGTACCTTTGTGGGATGGTTCGTTTGTGCAACATACTCCTTTGTGGACTGTGTCCCATTGTGGGATGGTACCTTTGTGGAACGTGCTTATTTGCGGATCGTTCATTTGTGGAACGTTCTCCTTTGTGGAGTGTATCCATGTGTGCGAATGGACCCTCTTATGATAAAAAGATGTGTTTTGACCTGATGATACCTCTCTACCTAAGAGGGAGTGTTGATGATGTAGGCACCCGATGGACTATAGCAGATGCACGAACATTGATTTGTTGACACTTATCGATTGACTAAGATTGTGTTGGAAGATCTTCCCTATGATATAGAGAGGTTAGAGATAACTATGATGTACAGATGATATTGAGATTTGTTTCAATACAATAATACTGATGGCCAAGAGGGAGTGTTGGAGTATTAGCTGCGTGGGGCATCACCTCATAGGTCAACCAAAGATAGAATAAGATTAGAATACAGTGTTCGAAGAATACCTTCCTTGTTGACAGGGAGTGTTGGAAATAGTGCTACTTCAGAAGTTATTCTTATTGTATTTCATCTTGTTATTGTACCTCCTATGGGACAAGATGTCAATGTATTTGATCATGTAAAATACTTGATCGAATCAATGTAAACCTTGGGGTGAAATCACAAAGAAAAGATTTATTAAATGTAATTTTTTGTATTCCCCCAAGACAAGTCGGCCCAGTGGGTAAACTGCCCCAAAACAGTGGGCAATTTTCCCCAAACAATGGGCAGAAATGCCCCAGTCAGGTCGGCCCAGATAGGGGAAGTTAGGCCGGCCCAGTCAGGGAAAAAGTCACCATTTGATGTGTATAAATAGAGAGTTTGACGTCCCATTTGGTGATTTACTCAAGCATGTTCGCTCTAGCCAAGAGAGGTTCGCTACTACAGTTAAGAGACTAATGTTTTGGGATTCTCCACTATTGGAGAAGTTTCTCTCTTGTTTTCTTGGGGTTGCGCTACTACTATCTTGATGTACATCGTTCTCTATTGGAATGTCTGAGCTCGAGGGAGACAATTAGTTTTGTCTATGGTTGGGAGATGATTCTTCTTATCATCATGGTTAAACGAGCTCCACACTCATTTGTTTATGTGCTTTGCCATTCTTTTAGTGATCCTGGTTATGCTGCTAAAAACATTAACAAGGTAAATGATAATTAATCAATTGTAAACACTAATTAAAATGGTGCCCTTCCATATTCATTTGTTGCTCTTGTTCTTTCTTCTAGATTTTCTTTATTTTACCCTAAAAAAGAGTGGTGAGTACTTTCTATCCTTTCTCCTTATGGTGGAATGATGCACCACACTAATTCTTGTGTGCCATATTGTGAGGGCAGCAAGGGGGACTTCCCATCAACCCTTCCCATTTTATTTTCTCTTCTTGTTAGCCTCATTTGGTAACCTAGTCAATGACTGGATTCATCAAAAAGAGAGTTGATGTGCAACATCTTCCTTTTACATCTTCCCTTCTTGAATTTTCCTGACTATGACCTCATATGGCTTCATGAATTTTCTAGATTTTCGCTATCAATGCCACACATCAACTCTCACATTCGTTATTACATCCCTAGTGAAACTACCACTTCATTTTTCTTGCCCATGCAATTCCCTGTTTGTTGTATTTCTATCAGTGATTGCATCACAATTCCATCCATGGTGGAGTAGAATTTGTAACATCTGTGTTGCAAATAAACTAATCTTCTCATGCATTTGTTCGCTGCAACATCGTGGGCTCCTGTATTCTAATAAGTACGAGTATTATTTTTGTACACCTTTTTTTTTGGATTCGTCATCTATATGGTAGTCCTACTATCATCATTGCATTTTATTCTATCTCATGATTGAGCATGTTTAAAAGGACGAAGATGTTGCACATCAACTCTCTTCTTGAGGAATCCCTTAATTGACTAGGTTACCAAGAAGAGAAAATAAAATGGGAAGGGGTGATGGGAATTTTAGTTGCGATTACATGTAATGCAACTTGGGGCATTCCATGTCCAAGAGGGAGTGTTGGAGTAGTAGCGGCGTGGGGCATCACCTCATAGGTCGACCAAAGATAGAATAAGATTAGAATACATTGTTCGAAGAATACCTTCCTTGTTGAGAGGCAGTGTTGGAAATAATGCAACTTGAGAAGTTATTCTTATTGTATTTCATCTTGTTATTGTACCTCCTATGGGAAAAGATGTCAATGTATTTGATCATGTAAAACATTTGAAATAATCAATGTAAACCTTAGCGTGAAATCAGAAAGAAAAGATTTATTAAATGTAATTTTTTGTATTCCCCCAAAACAAGTTGGCCCAGTGGGTAAACTGCCCCAAAACAGTGGGCAATTTGCCCCAAACTATGGGCAGAAATGCCCCGGTCAGGTCGGCCCAGTTAGGGAAAGTTAGGTCGGCCCAGTCAAGGAAAAAGTCACCATTTCATGTGTATAAATAGAGAGTTCAACCTCTCCTTTGGTCATTCACTCAAGCATGTTTGCTCTAGCCAAGAGAAGTTCTCTACTACAGTTAAGAGACTAATTTTTGGGGGTTCTCCACTATTGGAGAAGTTTCTCTCTTGTTTTCTTGGGTTTGCGCTACTACTATCTAGATGTACATCGTTCTCAATTGGAAGGTCTGTGCTATGGGGAGACAAATAGCTTTGTCTATGGTTGGGCGATGATTGTTCTTATCATCGTGGTTCAATGAGCTCCACACTCATTTTGTTTATGAGCTTTTCCACTCTTTTAGTGATACTGGTTATGCTACTATAGACATTAACAAGGTCAATGATACTTAATCAATTGTAAACACTAATTTAAATGGTGCCCTTTCGTATTCATTTGTTGCTCTTGTTCTTTCTTCTAGCTTTTCTTGATTTTACCCTAAAAAAGAGTGGTGAGTACATTATCTCCTTTCTCCTTATGGTGGAATGATGCACCACACTAATTCATGTGTGCCATATTGTTAGGACAGCAAGGGGTACTTCCTATCAACCCTTCCCATTTGATTTTCTCTTCTTGGTAGCCTCATTTGGTAACCTAGTCAATGACTGGATTCCTCAAGAAGAGAGTTGATGTGCAACATCTTCTTCCTTTCACTTCTTCCCTTCCTGCATTTGCCTTACTATGACCCCATATGGCTTCATGAATTTTCTAGATCTTCGCCATCAGTGCTGCACATCAACTCTCACATTCGTTATTACAGCCCTAGTTAAACTACCGCTTCATTTTTCTTGCCCATGCAATTCCATGTTTGTTGCATTTCTCTAAGAGATTGCATCACAATACCATCCACGGTGGAGTAGAATTTGTAACATTTGTGTTGCAAATATACCAATCTTCTCATGCATTTGTTAGCTGCAACATCGTGGGCTCCTGTATTCTAATAAGTACAAGTATTATTTTTGTACACATTTTTTTTGGTTTGGACATCTATATGGTAGACCTACTATAATCACTGCATTGTATTATATATCATGATTGAGCATGTTTTAAAAGGACGAAGATATTGCACATCAACTCTCTTCTTGAAGAATCCAATAATTGACTAGGTTACCAAATGAGGCTACCAAGAAGAGAAAATAAAATGGAAAGGGTTCATGGGGAGTTTAGTTGCCATTACATGTAATGCAACATGGGGCATTCCACGGCCAAGAGGGAGTGTTGGACTAGTCGCTGCGTGGGGCATCACCTCATAGGTCGACCAAAGATAGAATAAGACTAGAATACAGTGTTCGAAGAATACCTTCCTTGTTGAGAGGGAGTGTAGGAAATAGTGCAACTTCAGAAGTTATTCTTATTGTAATTCACCTTGTTATTGTACCTTCTATGGGACAAGATGTCAATGTATTTCATCATGTAAAACACTTGAAAGAATCAATGTAAACCTTGGCGTGAAATCAGAAAGAAAATATTTAATAAATGTTATTTTTCTGTTCCCCCAAGACAAGTCGGCCCAGTCGTTAAACCACCCCAAAACACCGAGCAATTTGCCCCAAAGAATGGGCAGAAATGCCCTAGCAAGGTCGGCCAAGTTAGGGAAAGTTAGGTCGGCCCAGTCAGTGAAAAAGTCACCATTTGATGTGTATAAATAGAGAGTTTGAGCTCTCATTTGGTCATTCACTCAAGCATGTACGATCTAGCCAAGAAAGGTTCGCTACTACAGTTACGAGACTCATTTTTTGTGGTTCTCCACTATTGGAGAAGTTTCTCTCTTGTTTTATTGGGTTTGCGCTACTACTATATGGATGTACATCGTTCTTGATTGGACGGTCTGAGCTCGGGGGAGACAAATAGCTTTGTCTATGGTTGGGAGATGATTGTTCTTATCATCATGATTAAAAGAGCTCCACACTCATTTTGTTTATGTGCTTTGCCATTCTTTTGGTGATCCTGGTTATGATGCTATAAACATTAACAAGGTCAGAGTCGTGGAGCTAGTGCATGTTCTCCAATGGACCGGATTGAGCATATGCACGAAGATTGATTTGTTGACACTTCTAGACTGACTGAGATTGTGTTGCAAGACCTTCCCTATGATATAGAGAGGTTAGAGATAACTATGATGTACAGATGATATCGAGATGTGTTTCAGTATGATAATATTGATGATACCTCCATTGCCAAGAGGGAGTGTTGGAATAGTAGCTGTGTGGAGCATCCCCTCATAGGTCGACCAAAGAAAGAATAAGATTAGAATACAGTGTTCGAAGAATACCTTCCTTGTTGAGAGGGAGTGTTGGAAATAGTGCAACTTCAGAAGTTATTCTTATTGTATTTTATCTTGTTATTGTACCTCCTATGGGACAAGATGTCAATGTATTTGATTATGTAAAACACCTGAAAGAATCAATGTAAAGATTGGGGTGAAATCACAAAGAAAAGATTTACTAATCTCATTGAAAATAAGATAATCTCAGTTCAAGGGGGGGCAAGTTTCTCGATCAACCTAGAAGACATTGAAGCTTATGAAGACCATGTTATTTCTACAACATTCCATATAGCATTGATGATTCATGATGCATGGTTGAAATGGTTGACAAGCCTATGAGAGAAATCCTATTCTGCTCATTGACATATAAGCATGAAGCCATAAGCATGAGCATGTGATCAACAGATTGGCATGAGCAGGAGTTTTGTGCTTAGAAGAAAGACCACACACGTATAGCAGAAGTTTACATTACAGGAAGAGTAATATGTATAAAAACCTATAAAAAATTTGAAGATGGCAAGTCATGGAAGATCTAACTCAGTAAATGTTTTTATGAAAGCATTCATTTTGTTTTGGGCATTGTGAAGCCATAAATGGCTCATTGACCCTTTGTCATTAATGTCAAAGGGGGAGAGAGAGATCAGTTGCCATCAATGACAAAGGGGGAGATTGATGAATATGGTTGTCTGTAGTTGTCATTGATGACAACATTAATGACAAAGGTGCAAAGATGAAGTAGACAAGGCTAATGACATGGAACACATGACAAGCATGCCAATGATTGGACCACCTAATGAGCCAAATGACCCATTCAGTGGTCATTTGGAGATTTCCCTAATACCCTAGATAATGAGGTGGGCAAAGGGCTTGACTGGGACAAGACAAACAAGACAAGAATGCGTGATGGGCCAGATGACCATTTGGACAAGCAAGAATGACTTAAGGAAAGCAAGCAAGCACTACAATAACATGGCAAAGAAGACAAATGCCAAGCAAGCGTAAACTTGAGGGCATGTCAATGGAAAATAGATATGCATGATGGAAACCCTGGAGGGCATCATTGGAGATGGATAAACAAGCCCTTGAGGGCATTCGAAGGACCCCATTACGGTCACCTTCACTGAGAATGAACAGATCTATACGGACACCCAAAATGGATCTTCTTGCGAGCATGGTACATGGTGCTACGGGCATGGATTATTGAGACCTGCGGGGCACCTTCTCAGCACACCCCGTGGGCACATGCTAAGAAGTCTGTTGCGGGCACACTCCTTGAAGGGTTAAACCTCCAGTGCGGGCATGTGCTAATGGGATCACGCGAGCATCCCAAAGACACCAGCGCGGGCATGAAGACCACGATTTATGTGGGAGAGAGATCCAAAACATATTTATATTTTGATGAGAAAACAAGTCGGCCTCCATTGTGTAAGGAAAGAAAATGTTTTATTTAAGTTGAAATAAGTGTTAACATGTCGGCCTTCCTTGGACAAAATGCAAGTATAAATACCAAAAGCAAATCATTGTTTTGTTAAGTGTTGAGATGTGAGATTGTCGTAGAAGCTGGTGTGGAAGAATTCGGGGGTTTTGGAGCAGTCAGAGTACAGCTCGATGAGGAGAAGGAGCAGCATGACCAACATTTAAACTTTGATTTTATGGGTTATGTAAAAACAGCAAAAGTATGGACAGAATTATAATTAATACATGATGCTGGTAGAGAAGAGAATTTCGTATGAGGAACAGAATGAATATTTCGGTGGTGAAGCAATAGAGACAATTCGGAGGTTCAGGATAGCTCGGTGGATGCATTGGAGCAGCAAACTCAGTTATAGACTCAACTCTAATTTTCAGGTCTGATTTTTTTTATGGATCAGCATGAACAAGCAGGAAGATTGACAAGGTAGTATCAAGGTGAACAGGTTGAGGACATGAGCAGAGGACTGTAATGAGTGGACAAGTGATGGACAGATCTATGATGATATTATTATGGGCAGAATATTGAATGCTGATATGATTTGATGCTGAACATCTTGATGATGGCTGAAGCTTGATGACAACATGTAGTTGAAAAAGAGACAAGTGCTGCAGTTAATGATATAACAGAGTTGATAACTTATGTTGATGATGATGACAGTATGATCGATTGATGTAATTTGTACATGAAATACAAGCAGGGACTTTCTATGAGTTGTACTTGAATACAAGCAGAGTCTTGTATCCCTTTCTTAGTAAAATCTAAGAAAACCTAGGCAGTGTCCTAGATATTGAGTAGGTGCTCTTGATTCAGTTGGTGCTGATTCACCTCACGGTTGTAGCCGGTCCAAAAACAAATACAAAAAGATTACAAAATATATCTTGTGTCTCTTGTCCAATGTGTTGGTGATTATGTGTTTTACATGGTGAATGACTAATGATATAATACATTGATGAATATGTTATAGAAGTAAATGTGTGAATGATAATATAAGATTTTGATTGAAGTTGAATTTTTAAATAAGTATAGACCCACTGATTCACCCCCCCCCCTCTCAGTGAGCACTGTGTCTAACAAAGATAACTACCTCTACGACGTGTGGGAACACTTCATCCAAACATGTGGCCAAATCTTACCTGCTTGTATTCCCCCAAGACAAGTCGGCCCACTGGGTAAACTGCCTCAAAACAATGGGCAATTTTCCCCAAACAATGGGAAGAACTGGCCCAGTCAGAGAAAAAGTCACCCTTTGATGTGTATAAATAGAGAGTTTGACCTCTCATTTGGTCATTCACTCAAGCAAGTTCGCTCTAGCCAAGAGAGGTTCGCTACTGTAGCTAGGAGACTGATTTTTTTGGGGTTCTCCACTACTGGAGAAGTTTCTCTCTTGTTTTCTTGGGTTTACGCTATTACTATCTGGATGTACATCATTCTCTATTGGAAGGTCTTAGCTCGGGGGAGACAGATAGCTTTGTCTATGGTTGGGAGGTGATTGTTCTTATCATCATGGTTAAACGAGCTCCACACTCATTTTGTTTCTGTGCTTTGCCATTCTTTTTGTGATCCTGTTTATGCTGCTATAAACATTAACAAGGTCAAGGTTACGTAATCAATTGTAAACACTAATTTAAATAGTGCCCTTTCGTATTCATTTGTTGCTCTCATTCTTTCTTCTATCTTTTCTTGATTTTACCCTTAAAAAGAGTGGTGAGTACTTTCTCTCCTTTCTCCTTATGGTGGAATGATGCGTCACACTAATTCTTGTGTGCCATATTGTTAGGACAACAAGGGGGACTTCCCATCAACCCTTCCCATTTTATTTTATCTTCTTGGTAGCCTCATTTGGTAACCTAGTCAATGATTGGATTCCTCAAGAAGAGAGTTGATGTGCAACATCTTCTTCCTTTTACTTCTTCCCTTCCTGCATTTTCCTTACTAAGACCTCATCTGGCTTCATGAATTTGCTATATTTTCGCTATCAGTGTCGCACCTCAACTCTCACATTCGTTATTTCAGCCCTAGTTAAACTACCACTTCATTTTTCTTGCCCATGCAATTGCCTATTTGTTTCCTTTCTCTAAGAGATTACGTCACAATACCATCCACGGTGGAGTAGAATTTCTAACATACGTGTTACAGATATACCAATCCTCTCATGCATTTGTTCGCTGCAACATCGTGGGCTCTTGTATTCTAATAAGTCCGAGTATTATTTTTGTACACCTTTTTTTTGGTTTGGTCATCTATATATGGTAGACATACTATCATCATTGCATTGTATTCTATATCAAGATTGAGCATGTTTTGTAGGAAGTTTAGTTGACATTACATGTAATGCAACTTGGGGCATTACATGTAAGGGAATAGAGTATATATTAAACTACATTAACCACCTTTGCAACGAGCAACGCATTATAGACTCCAGCTATGGTGTCGATGTTGCAACATATTTTTCCTTTTGTCTCTTGCCTTCCTACACTTGTACTACTCTCGCTTCATCTCACTTCATGCCTTTACTGGATTTTCCCTATCATCGCCACATAGCACCTCTTGCATTGGTTATTTTGCCCTAGTTTATCAACCTCTAAATTTTTTCGTCCTCGCATTTGCCTATATGTTGTGTTTCTCCAGGAAACGATATCACCTTTGTCCGATCTTATAGGCTGCAGCTATCTAATCGATGTTAAAATGTGTCCTAGCATTTGCCTCTTACCTGTTTCTATTTTCCCTACTATCGCGTTATCTCACTTCATGACATTGTCAATAAAAGCTGAAAGCAAGGATGATGAGTGGTTGGATTGAAGATTGATGCAGATCGGTTCGAGACCAGAGACTCTGAGGTTCTCAAGTGCTCTCTCCCTTAGAGCACTTGTCCCAGCTGGAGCCAGATGTTATCACACCATAGTAGCTGGGCTACTATTCTTGCTGAGCAGATATCTACACTTTCCAGAGCTTTGTTTTTCCAGAGATCAGTTATGATGAGCAGCATTATCTGAGATCACTTACAGATTAGAGCAGTTTATGTCAGACATTGAGTAGACCTTGTGCCAAGGCTGAGCCTTGAGAGCTTAGAATTGATGACTGATGCGACCTTTTGTTCCATACAGTTTCAGTTCAGTGCCAGGATGTTATTATTGCAGCAGTGTTTCAGCTATTTATGGATGATGATGATTATTTATATGATATGATGTGACCTATGGACTTGTGATTATTTTCATGGATTATTATCTTGTTGTTTTAGTCATATTCATAGCATTGACTTGGTATATGATTCATGATGTGACAGTACTATCTAAATAAATGATATGAAATATCTTGGTCGCTCTAAATAATAATTTGGATGTATCACTTGCACTCTAAGGTTTTCTGACAATACTCGTTGCTTTCAGTACCCTCCTGTGAGCATGGACATGGTCTTTCACGACATTTTTGTTTGCTAGCCTATGCACCACATTCACTTGACTCCATCCATCCATGACTGTCCTTGTTTTGGCTTTCACCTTGACTTGCCTTCTTGACTGCTTGATATGGAGGACTTCCCCATTTCTACCTCTGTGTTGGACCGCATCCATGTTTGTTTTGTGTCTCTGCTCTGAGTTGGTGACAGAACTTTCCTTTGGTAAGTTGGATCGTATTCCTAAATCATTCTGGTCGATGTACCGATGTTTGGCACTGTGCAGAACTCCCTCTAGTCACATGAGTTTTTGTTGTCTAAAACTGAAAGCACATGTACTGCACATGTAGCTACCCCTTTCCCCGTCCAAAGTGTCACTTAGAAAAGTTGGTCAAGTCATCCCCTTTTGTCCAGCCTTCTTCTTAGCCTTCACCCTTTGCTATCAGTTAGGCCATGTCAATTGAATGAGTATGTCTTTGAAGCTTTTGTTCAAGTGAATTCTAAATAACAATGATGAACTATATATATGTTTTAACTGCCATGGAATGACGTTTATACTTTAAGTTAAGCTGTGAATATGATTAAAGTAACATGTATGGTCTTATGTTATAATCTAGTCTTTGGTTGTATTTTGACCTAGTCAAACATAGTTTGACCATGGTCATTCTTGGGATCTATGATGAGATGGACCACTTGAGCTTTAGGATGATGATATATGGTCCCACATGCACCTATTTGATGATTCCTCATGTTGGATATATGCTACAGATGATGATTGATGCAGATGGTCATTTTTATTATTATTTTCAGATCATCATATTTTACACTGTCCGGGTATGGTGGACCTTACAGTTGACCCCACAGGTCAACCCATTGTGTATGAGTACTCATCTCTAGTGGATTTGGGTCTTCGGGATCCATTGAGACACTTATATTTTAGTTTTGGGCACTCCTGGGCACGATAGCAACAGTTATCCACCTGTTGACAAGTTTTGGCATACTGATCTTGCCTGTCCAGCAGGGGCATTGGAGGCCATTCGTTGCCTAGGGCGCTACAGAGGAAGGGGATGGTCCAGCCACTTGTTTTTACCATTATACCCCCCTTCCGGATAGCCTGGTTCACTCAATTTGACAGCGCAGGCACTCTGGATAGCATTTTGGTCCATTCTCGGGGTTTTCAAGAGGATTAAAAAATGGAATAAAAGGGTCATTGAGGAATCCGATTTGGGCAATTGAGGCAATGTTTTGGCACTTGGTTTTCTTTGAGCTCATCCATGGTGAACCCCCCATCTTCTAGATCGGTTGGCATCAGTCAGTGGGGTCCACAGTGGTTACAGAAGGTCTTTTCCTGCATGTCTCTCTCAGATTTTGGAGACAAGATTTGATCATTTGTATATTTGACATTTCATAGATTCATTATTTTATATTATTGTGCCATGGGGACATGCTAGTGAAGGGAATTAATACCTCCTAGCCCCACCATGTGCTCCTGGGGACTTGTCTTGATCTTATGTTGTGGCACATGTGTTTCTAGCCACCTTTCATGTATGACGTCACCCTCATTGAGTCTCTTTTAGCTATGACGTCATCATTTAGTGAGTGATCCATGTGATATCATGTATTGGCTCATCTTATCCGTTGATTAGATTGTTATATCTTTTGATCTCAACCACTAGTTTTAAAAAGTGGTTTTGTGGTTTAGCGTTTTGGTCTTTATTATCCTATAAAAGGAGGAGACCCCCCTATTGTAAAAGCACCTTTGGGATATGGAAAACTTGGAATGAAAATATTATTTTGGAGATCTACTTCTTGGCTTTGATTGGGATGCTCTTGTATATGATTATGCATCTCTTCTTTTAGACATCTTTGCTTGTAATAGGTGAAATCGACTTCTACAGAGGGAGGCCGAATTGCTTTGGAGCTAGAGTGCGACTTGTTTGATGGGAAGATTGTAGGGGTTGCTCACATCCCCCATGGGCAAGACGTCTTCATCTTGAGGGAGTTTTTCAATTGTGCTTTGTCCATTGATTGCTTCTTTGACATGACATGCTTAGATCTCATTGATTTGTGGATCAAATCTAACATCTTGTAGTTTGATCTACAGGTTGCATGGGACATCTCTCCTCTTAGGGCTTGGACAATTTGGGTTGAAGACACTTGGATCAAGCTAGGAATTGTAACTAAGGGCAAGAATCATCCATATGCTAAGAGGCCGCAAGATTTTGAGGTAAGAGCTACAAGGTACGTATCTATTTCACTTGTTCTCCATCCTATCGGTCACACAAACCATTAAAATCAAAACCCTCATTTTTTTACTTTTTCCTAGATCTACTTGGATCTAGCTTGGCTTTGGGGATAATATTTAAAACCCACCTCTATAGAATCCATGGCAATTCGGATCCATAGTTTGGTGGTGATTGGACTCCATTTGACCCACTTCCCAAGGCACCTAGCCCTCCTTAAGGCAATTCACACTCCTTGAGGAAGGCTAGTTGGGCTAGTTCCTTGACATGGGTAGGTGAGATCCACCTTGATAACCTACCCCTAGTGCTTCACCTCTTTGATTTTTGCCTTGTGGGCCACATTCGTCATTTTGAGGGTTGAGGCCCACTTGGGTCATTGGGTGATGCATTTTAAATCTTAGATCTATGGAGATCTAGCAAGAATTTGGACTTAGTAATCAAAACCCACCTTGATATGTATCTTAACTACCCCGATCTACAGTTTGGTGGAATTTGGACTCCATTTGCCCCCTCAAATTAAGGCACTAGTCTCCCTTGGGTAAATCGCACTCCTTGGGCTAGTTGTCTTTTGCTAGATCCCATATGTGGGTGTTGCTACTTGCATCTTAGATCCATAGATCTACATTATTGCATGCCTTACTACCATTCAACCCCTAACTTGACCTTGTCGGCCCCATTTGAACCATTTTCCACTTTTTAAGGAGTGGACCCCACTTGTGTGATTTTCATGGAACTAGATCCTAAGTCACCGCATTCGGCGATTTTCCACCATGAAAATCAAAATTCGACGATTTTTTAATGCACCCGAACTGAATCGTTTAAATTCATCGATTTTTAAAACAAATCCATTTTTTTTTGTTGAATCTGAAGGCGAATTAAATCGCCATAAAATCGATGCGAATTTAAAACAATTGAAAAAAAACTGTTTAGAATCGAGTTTTCCCCCTTTTCAGGGCCCGCAGGGAATCCCTACTCCTACCTCCGCGCGCGAAACTCCTCTCTCCATTTATTGTTGTAGAAACTCATCACTACCTATTTCAGCTTTGATTCACCTCACTGCTCGTTCAACTTCTAGCCCATCATTCTTCTGAGTTTAGTTGTTGTTGAGAGAGGGCTGACTCGCAGAGTTCACACTCCCAAGGGTCGAGTCGCAAATGTTGCAACTTTGCAATTGCAGACTCCCGACAACTCTTCGCGGCTCTGCGACTTAATCCGTGACTCTAGTGAGTGTTAACCTTAGTCGTGGACGGTGGACCGTGACTGCATTATGTTACATGTTAGTTTTAGTATTTTGTTATTACTTAGTTGGGACTCTTGTAATTCATTTTTTTAATACTATGTTATTGGTTAATTAAGATGTTGAAATTTAGTCGAAATTTTTTTAATTATTTTTTTAATTAATATATGTAATTTTTAATATTTTTAAGTTTTGGGTGTGTTATTTGTTTTAATATCGTGTTATTAGCTAGTTCTTGGTTTTAATATTGTGTTACTATTTAGTTGATATTCTTTTATTTTATTTCTTGTTTTAATATTATGTTAGTAGTTAGTTTTTAGTTTTAATATTATGTTATTACTTAGTTAAGATTCTTTAGTTGCTAGTTGTCACGACTTGAGGGTGGACCGTGACTTGTGTTCTCGTTCTATTCTCTAGACTTCTAGTTTCTTTTTGGGATGCTATTTTGTTAAGTAGTGACTATCATAAATATTGATAACATTTTAATATTATGTTTTATCACTTTATGAACATGTTTTTAAATTTCAATCAAGATGTAGACTCTAACGTTTTCAAAATATATGTTTAATCGTTCTTGCTGCCATATTTTTATTTCTATGGTGCAATGGATATCATGTACATACTTCATTCAATGTTGATGTGTTCATTATATCTATGATTCTATAACTATCATGTTCATTTTTTATGTGTTTGACGTGTTTAGTGTTCATAGTTTAATGAGCATAATGAAATTTATTGAAAATTTTCATATACTTTTTAATTTCCATATTTTATAGTCATTCGAACTTTATGCCGAATTTTATACCGATTTTTATCGCCAAAATTTCAAGTGTCGATTTTTTGCCGAATTTCAAGGTCGTTGAATTCGAACACGAACTCGAACTAGGTGACTTAGACTAGATCTATTCAATTGAGCTTCATAGGTGGCCCCAGTCATTCATTGGTTGAAACACTTGTCACCCCCAAGCCTCTTCAACCATACTTAAACTCTTGGGTCCACTTAATCTAATTCACTCATTGGTTTCCATAACTCAACTTACACATTTCTCTAGGAACCTTTGGGTTAGCTAATCGTCATTCGATTGGCTAGGGTCTCCCCCTTGATCTTGATTAGTCTTGATCTAAAATGAAGAGTGCCTCGGTTATTATGACACCCAGCTTGCATTGGGAACCGTGGCATCTCTTGGGTCACCTCTTTAGTTGTCCATCTCCTCTACCATCCCGGATGGGATACCTTTAGGGACAACTACAAGTTGTGTGATAACACGAGTATCTGTAAACTAAAATCTAATGAGGACAAAGTAATACAAAGTCTTGCTTTCCATCCAGTAAAAATGTGCATTGAATGAAGACAATGCAAAAACCAATCTGTCCTCGAACCACAACAATCTAGATCCAACAATGCTTGCATGTATCACCATTCTCAACAAGGAAGTTACTTCAAAGATAGTGCATTTGATCCTTCACTCTCTCATCCACAGGTCTTTGAGCCATCAAACGTACACAATCTACCTAGTATCTCGAATGACAACAAATATTGTCCAATGTTCCATGGGGACACGTCCCACAAGGTCGAGGGCATGCTTTCCACACCCCTCGAGACAAGGGGTCTTCTAGTGGATGGCATATCAAGAATAACAAGAGGAACGAAACCAATCTCCCTCTTAGTTGGATGGATATCGTAAGGAGGAGAGCTCTAGTGACCACCCTAGAGGCCTCCTAGTTGATAGAACTTTACACTGGGTGGCATTGTCTCTAGCAAGAGATTCCACAATTCAATGAGGGATGCTGACCCTAATGAAGGTGTCTTTGTCTTTATTCTCAAGGAACATGAGACAAAGATGTCTATTATCTCTAACCAAATATAATTACAAATAAAAAAGAGAGTCAATTCAATACTAGGCCTCGAAATAGGAGAAAATCATATTGCCAAAGTTATATACAACAATAAAAAAATGTAAGAAAGTATAATATTTTATTTTTAAAAAAAGCTACTTACATTAAGAAAGAACAAGGAGAATATAATGTGCAAACGAGTGTGCCTACTTGCCTACCTAAAGGCCAAAACGAAGGCCTTCAAATCAAAGCATGCCTCGATAAAACATCCACATGCATCTGTCACAAACAGGGTTCAACGATGATGCTTGTGTACATTGAGGCAAGAGATGCCATTCAGCGTGTAGATTTAGAGATGCATATCTAGAGGTTCATTAGAAGTAATTGGAGAAGCATATTCTTCAATAGGATCCACTCATAAGTGGCCATGCTAGGTGATGACAATTCCTTTCGACCTTAAGAAGTTTCGCAATTGTATGTTATTAGTGGTAGTGTTCTCTCTTGTTTCTTTTAAAGAGGTTAACGTCATAATTCAGAAAAATATAGACTTTAAAAGACATGTATATCATTTTTATTTTGAAAGCCGCCATCCATCATCTGTAGTCACTACCACTTCTTGAAAAATTAAATCACATGTGCCTATGTACATTGAATGCCATCTTGGTTAGAATAGTGTGATCTAAAGCATTGTCTACAAACGATATAAATTTTCTACCTAGAAGTAATATATTATCATGTCTTGTAAACATTAAGCAAGATAAAAGAAATCATTATGAATCACATAATTGAGCTTTAAATCAGTCCATAACAATTAAATGTGTATAACTTTACCCTTCCTCCAATAAAACAAAAGAAAATAAAAAATCTAGAAAAAACACAAAGGAAATGACAAAACAAGAATGATAGAAATTGTCATGTCATCTTTTCATATCTACTTTAGTCAAATGATTACCTTTTGCTCCTTCAATCAAAAACAGTTTAAACATATTTTGCTAAGAATTCGTTTAAGCTCCTCCACATGAGAAGGATGATAAATTGGTGTTGGAAGTCTAATGTGTCCAAAATGACCTGCAAAACAGTTTCAACTTCTAGAAATAGTAAACCACGCTGCATTTAGAGTTAAGGTTTTCTGCCAATTAATATAATCATTAACATATTGTTATTGATTGATCAAATGATTGAGAATTTTTCCACCATACAACATAGTACATACCATCACATTCATCAGGCTTCTCAGTTCCACATGTTTCACATTTACCAGACTTAACCGGGAGTCCCAGTCGAGCATTCACAAGCTGAGTTGGATGTTGAATAGAAGACATTCGGTAGACTGACACCTTACTCTGCAAACACCAAAATAAAAGTGGGACTTAAATATGTGCAGTGAGTAAAGATTGGTTAAGGTACAAAATTCCAGAATAATGTTGCAAAGCCACATTTCTTAACTATAATTACATATATATAACAATTTCTCATAAATTGCACACTATGCTTGATCAATTCACTTAAATTTCCCCATAAATTTTCTTCTTGTAAATATCTAACAACCATTATAGAAAGTGAAAGCGCTAGCCGAGTGGATACGTTTCTTATAACAACCTGTCACTTGCAAACATACGTACGTTCTTCATGACAATCACAAACAAAAAAGAGGAGCACCACTTGGATATTTAACAAGCTTTTTCACCTAAAACATCAACAATCTTTATAAGAAAAGATTGAAAACAACCAAGATTGTTTTCTTGAGTAAACCATGCAAAGAGCCGCAACAACAGCAATCATCTTTGGCAGTGGCCACCCCAGAAGATCTTAAAAGAATGAACTTTAGAAAATTATATAAGAAGCTTACATTAACAAATCATTTGAGTTATGTAAGGGGGTTGCATGGCATGGTGAAAATTACAATTCCATTCCTGTATTCATTTGACCAGCTTCAATAAAGATGAAGACCTAAAATGCACTGGGTTCACTATCCTTTTGATAACAAGCATGGGATGAATTGGTTATTTAGATTGTTTGTTCACTAGGTATATATATATAAATAAAAGAATCTCTATTTTTACAAGTTACCACGCTGGATGAAATTAAATGTTTCCTGGGAAGTTATACCTAAAGAGAGCAGACTTTCAAGTAACAGACCTAGGGATAAACTGACCATACAGGTTTGAAACCATTCCCAGGGTGATTTAGCATATGAACGGAACTCTAAAATATATATTTTGTGATAGGCGGGGCACTTGGACTATGAAACTCCTATCAATTTCAGGGTTGGTCCAAGAGGAAGGCTACCCAGAATAAAGTACCGATCCTTTTTAGGCTCAATAAAAGATTTACACACTAAATGGAGCGGAACCAACCATGTAGATTGCTTAGATCCAAGTCTCCAGAGCTTGTTTAACTTAGTTAGCATCTAGCCTAGGTCTAACACTAAGCCACCAATAATCAAGTATATGGTTCCAAATTCTAATTAGACATCCCTCACAAACAGAGCTATGGGAAGGTGGTAAGGGAATCAAATAAATAACCAATCTAAGGACGCTCGCATACAGGTTCGTGTAGGATCTTTGCATGTACGATAGAAAACGAGAAATACAGATTAATTGGCCCAAGTAAACCTCAATCAGGTTTGAATCGATATTTCCCAGTACGATAGTCATAATAAGGCTAGGTTCTAAAGATTAATTGCCCAGCAAGCAAGGCCATGTGACTTTTATGGTTTCCAATCTTTATATTCAGGGTCTGGAGTTGAAGTGTGACCCACTCTTTCCATAATAAGAGGAGGTCCACTTGTCCCTAATATGTATTATTTGAGCTTTCTTCGGTGGATCATACTCTGGCTCTATACCACCAACCAGTGGCCAAGAGAGAACTAACACCCCAAGGATAAGGGTAGGTGCTCTCAAGTATGAGGGGGACTATGGCATTAATGAAATGCCCGCTGGAACAGGTGGTATTGCAACCTGGATCCTTAAAGCGGCCTGATCCATATAGCCAGAGAATCCAAAGAGTGCACAACAGAGGATATTCCCGTAGTGAAGAGAACTTTAACTTTCCCAAGCGTAGTTAGGAAATTTTCGAAGTTAGCCTACCCTTATCTCGACCCCATTTCTACGCTAAGGAGTTAGGCATTAAGGAAATTGGAGACCAACAGGTTAAGCTCCACAAGCCGCCTATTTAACAGTCTTTTTTACAAACCCACCTAGGGGGTTTCAGTAAATATTTTGTTGCTAAGATACCCATATGAGCTATCCTTCTATAGGAACCATATCTACCGGATTATAAAAAAATAACAAATCACGAAGCATACCAGCCCAAGCTCTACTGCCCTTACATTAGCTACGATAATTATACCAAGGAGGCCCATTATTCCACTTTAGGAGGCAATCCGCGATTCCGCACATCCTATATAGAATATATATTATAAGATTTTAAATAGATAAGATAATTGATATGTAGCTTATGATGGATGCCTTGAAGAAGTCACAGTGGAAATGCACATTCCTTTGGAAGGAATCAAAGAACAAAATGCCAAAAGATCTAGGTTGAGGTTTGAAACAGAAGGGAGGGGTAGATCTCCAATGGGACCTCCAGGCAGTTGCTCATCCATTTTTGCACCAAGTCCATCTATCACCTCTCCTTTCTTCCTTCCTCGTTCTACCTTAGGATCTCAACCAACCTTGGACAGCTTTAATGAAAGGAAAAGGAAGGAGGCAGATATGGTAGTTAGGAGGTTCTGGTACCATGACAACCTCCCATTCAACATTGCAAGGTCACCTTTTTATCAACCCATGGTAGATGTTATTGCTAGCGCTAGCCCTGGATACAAAGGCCCCTCTTATAGTGCACTTAGGGGGAAAGATCTAAATGAGGAATTGCAATTTGTCAAGGCACAGTTCGAGAGCATTAAAAGCTCATGGGAGTTTACAGGTTGCACAATCTTGCCAAATGGGTGGACATATCAGAGGACTAGAACAATCATAAATTTTCTTGTGGCTTGCCCTAAAGGAACAATGTCCCTGAAATCTGTTGATGCATCTTCACATGTGAAAGATGCAAATCTGATATTTACATTGTTAGCAAAGGTTGTGGAAGAAGTGGGGGCCAAACATGTTGTCCAAGTAATCACAGACAACGCTGCAAATTATGTGGCAGCAGGCACATTTCTTTGTGCAAAATACCTTACTATTTTTTGGACCCCTTGTGCTGCCCACTGTATAGATTTGATTTTGGAGGACATCGGGAAGTTGGTGTGCGTGCAAGATGTGGTTCATGAGTGCAAACAAATAACCAAGTACATTTATAACCATGATTGGGTGTTGGGCCTTATGAGAGAGTACACAGAAGGCTATGTAGCATGGTTACCCGTACCCGAGGGTAGGGTATGCGTACCCGTACTAGGTACTTGGGTACACGTAAGGTAGGTCTCCTGTCTTACCCTTTCGTACCCCATATTATCTCCACATACCCGAGATGCCATTATAAAAAAAGGGGTATGGTGCGGCGTACCCCGTGTTTGGCTACTCCGGGGGTACGGCCAACTCAGCAAAATGCAAATCCATTGGGGAAAATATAATGACCCACAACAAAATCTGAACTAAATTTTTGCTAACTGCATATGGAGTCTGGTTCAGGGCTTATGTCAAGCACTTTACAACACTGTTCAAATTCCACTGAACATTGTCCAAATCCGGTAGACCAATTTTGCATTGATTTACAAGGAATGTTTTTATGGTTTTTTGTTCACCACTCATGGAACATAATTTAACTACCAAATGTGCACATAAAAAATATACATATGTATTTAATACTAATAAATACACTCACATCAACCCAGTAATACATTTGCAACTTTTTATTGCCTGTAACAGTAGTACAAATAGGTGTTTAAAATCGGATTTCAAGTGTACCCTCAAATTACAATATGACTGTTTGTTACAACTACCTAATATAGTGATTTATCAAATTTTATGTAACTTCCAGTCTTCCACTTGATATCTACTATGAGTATATGATTTTTCAAATTTTCAATGTGAATGTTCCTTATCCAATTAATCATTGAATTTAGAATTATGAATCATGATTCATAATTTATGAAGAAATCTAAAATATGCATGTATAATGTGACTATGACATGTTTTATTTTTATAATATATATATATAAAGACCATTCCCCGTCCCCGTACCCAAGTTTCTTGGCAACTTAGACAGAAGGTGAGTTCAGTCGCCCTACTATCACACAGTTTGCAACAAACTTTCTCTCCCTCCAAAGCCTTCTTAATGAGTACCAAGCATTGAGACAAATGGTTACTAGTAGCAAGGAATGGATACATTATAAGGACAACACAAAACCAAATGCAATGGCTATGAGTTTGTCTATCCGTAGAGATAGTTTATGGGAGGAAGTCACTGAGATTGTCACCATGACAAAACCACTTGTGAAAGTGTTGAGGATCATAGATGGTGACAAACAACTACTTAACCCCAGTTAGGTCGCCCTTCTTTTCTCATTCTGGTGTCGGTTCATATTTTGGCTGAGAACTAATTGAATTACCATAATCAACTAAAAGCCTATAATTACTATAAAATATAACTCCCTTTTGTCCTTCCCTCCCATTCTCTCTCCTATCAATGGTGACTCAGCATCCATTCTCATATCTTGGCAATGCTCGTTGTGGAGAATAAATCAAGCAGTTCCGACGATGCCACACCACCTTGCGTTGGTTCATCCCATCCTAAGAAGAGAAGGGTAAGTGCACGTTGCCCTATATATCAATGTGTAATCGAGCCACCCACCCCGTGGAACAAAGGAAGGAGTCTCACAGGGCATGGGAACAGAGGCGTTTGGTAGTGCAGGAATAGCTCCATAGATGAATACAGGGTTGGGGCTCCGCTTTGGTGCCAACTATTCGTTATGGGTCGAACAGAGCAAGCTTGCTCAGGACACGTTACTATGAGACCAATTTTATTAAAAAAGAAAAAACACATAGTTAGTCCAAAATAATAAGGTCCTGGCGACCACAACAATATTTACAGTTCTTTCGGTTGTACTTAGGTGTGTAGTAGCATGTGGGTCCATTTTCTATCACTATATTTGTGCACTCCCTTCCCCGTCATCTGTTGGGAAAGATTGAGAAACGTAAAAATAACTAAAAAGGGCCAACCGTAGGTTGGAAGGAGATAGGCTCGGCATTTACAAAGTGTTGGATCGGGAAGCCTTGTAATTGGCTTAACAGGGTAGCGTTCTCTCTCTTTTGCTTTGTTTCGATGAGTGACTTACATAACCCGCCAAAACACTGATGAAGTAAGAGCCTGGACTTACTTAGCGTGTTACGGGGGGGAGTTTCCACCTCTAGTACATTTCCAATAAATCCTCCAAAACCATATATGTATCTACGTATACGTACAGCTTATAAAGTTCATAATAAAAGACTAAATATAATAATGGCAATTAACTCGGGAAGTGAACTGCTGCAAGATTTTAAACAACATTTGTTGCCTCCGCAATACCCTTTACGCTCGCTGCTATATATTATGGCTCTGGGACTGGAATTGGAATGAGGCACTCTCGAACCGAAAGAAATGGAATTGGACAAGGTTATAGCTATCAAACCGGTTCTGCATCTAGTGAATCTGTTTATGCCACTGATGTTTGTTCTTAGTAAACAGGATCCGGGAATGTATTTGGATACATAGATTGACTCTGCCATGCATCCCTTCTAGGGTGAGAACCAACAAAGATATATCCATATTTATATTGATACCCAGTAGCGGGCGATGGATTCAAATATAGATCCCATGTCAGTTGATCGGGTGAAAGCATCCAAGCCATCAGCATATAAAGCACCCGAGTAAACAGTCAAGGCATTAGTATAGGCAATCGCAGAGATAGAGTCAGAGCAAGTATTACTGGCGAGTTTTAGTTCGAGAGCTTATTGCAGAGCCCACTACACTACTCGAGATGTAGTTTCGATTCAAGAGTAAGCATCCATCCAATAACCCGTTGAAGGAACACCAGTTTCTTAAGCTAGGGACGTTGTTGTCGGGATTGAGTACTAAAGCTTACAGCTCGTAGACTTTACTTGAGAGTGATAAACAGAAACTATCCCTACGGAGACAATCCTGCCCACCTCAGAGCTTTGGAGGTCCAAAAGCCATCCCAACCACAACTTATAAATACCAAAATAGATTACATGGCCCTCCTATAAATTAGTGGGGCAGAGGTGAAAGGGAAATGAATCAATAGAGGCCTTTCTTTGTGTTCCGGGAGCGGAAGATATTTAAACCCCAACTAAGTTTGTTGGTCCAAAACAACCAAGCAGATCGGAGGCAGAGGTAGAGACTTCGATAACAACACAGATAGCATAGGGGTTTCATTTCCTGAAAGGGGTACATCTGCAAGTTATTCTTATATAGTAAACGCAAAAGCGTTTGACTATAAGATATAAATAGAAGCAGGGATAAGAGTTCAGTTGAGGTTATGGGTGGGAATAATAGAATGTACGCATAGCGAGGAACCATTACCTTTTACTGGACGGAAATATCTCATCAGGGAAGGACCGAGCGAAGGGCTAATGATGGGTTACACACAGTGCACACTATACGACACGACATTGTTTCCGGGGAGTGGAACCACGAGCCTGTGCCAAATCGATATCGAGATTGATATAAGGACACGCTACCAGTAAATAGAGATCGAGATCTGGATTGAGTAATGAATGGATGCCACGGGCTTATCTCCTGTTACTGGCACTAGTCCAGGTAAACTGGTGAAACTGTTACTTAATCATCTAAATCAACTGGCTCCGGTTATCAATCTCTAACTGGCTCTACATATGCGTCTGGATCTGCTACTGGTCCTGGTTCTTCAACTGGCTCTGAAACGACAACTGACACTTGGTCAACTTGATCAAGGTAAACAACTTGATCTGAAAGGGATGACACGGACTCTCAAAAAGGAAGGGATGCCACTGGCTATCAATTTGAATCTGCCACTTTGATTAAACTACTAATGCTCGCTCGGATACTGCTCTATAAGCTACTAGTGATGGGTTAAAAATTGCTTTCAAAAAAACTTAATATAATAATTGCAACTACATCTTCCTTTATTATTAAGGACCATTAAGGGCCAGATGAAATCCAACAGCCCCTAACAGCCTTGAACGATTATGAAATAGGTGACCCTGCTGGTTCAAATGTTCTTGGTTCTTCAACATAGGATCAAAGTGTTAAGCCTTTCATTGATTGATGGGAGGGAAAAGGATTAGATCAAGTAACAAGCTACTGCTTGGTAAGAGTACACTATCTCCTGGGTGGGAGGGGGCCGCTCGCAAGCTATGGGTAAAGGTGGGCCCGGTCTATAACAAGTTGATACCCACTATGTATCCTACCCATAACCCAAAATACTTTGGACCATACAACGACACGGGGGATACCATATGAAGTGATGGGATCTGATGCCGCGGCTAAGACCTAGTTTGAACCGCGAGGACTTTTTGTAAAGGATTGAGTGCTAGACTTGGGCCAACATTGTGGAAGGAATGACTTCATGGCTTTGTCTTCATACTGAGGGCTTCATTGGAAAGTTCCCATACTTCATTCATAGCGCATAGCTTGGACCAATCTATCCAATGGGTAGACCTTGATTGGCTAGCAGGAGGGATAAGCACAGATATAAGTTGAACCCTTTATATTTCGTTTCAACTAGAAAAAAGAAACCTGTTTAGGTAGTTGTTATCACACACATAGTAGCTAGGCTACCATGTGAGCAGAGCAGATATCTGCACTTTTCAGAGCTTTTCCTTTACACTTTTTCAGTGGGATCAACTATGGTGAGCTCATTATTTATGATCACTCACACATCAGAGCATCTTTGTATCAGACATTCAGTAGACCTTATGCCAAGGCTGATCCTTGAGACCTCAGATTTGATGACCGATATGGCCTTTTATTCCATACAGTTGCAGTGCAGTTTTCAGTGTTTCAGATACAGTGTTCTTAGTGGTTACAGTTGGTTCAGATTGCAGTTGTTGATTGATGACCCAGTATATATATGTTGTGCATTGATGTTATTACCTTGTTGTTTAGGTCATTTTGACAGCGTTGACTTGGTATGAAGTAATTATGATCTGGCAGTGTATTAAAATTGAAATAATTTGGTTATGGATTATATGTATCGGTTGTATTGCTGACATTTGGAAACTCTTATTTATACTTGTTGGTCTTTACCTTCATATGAATGTGAACATGATCACTTAGTGTCTGTATGACCTACTAGCTTAGGCACCATCTTCATTTGTCTCCATCCATCCATTTGTCATTTCCCCATATGTTGATCTTCACCCTGACTTACACCTTGACTTGTGATATGGAGGACCTTTCCCGCTTCTGCCTCTATGTTGGACTTGCATCCATGTTTATTTTGTGTCTCGGCTCTGAGTTGGCAACAAAACTTGCCCTTGGTGAGTTGGATTTTATGCTTTTATCATTCTAGTCGGTTGTCTCGATCTGTGGTTTATATTTGCGGAAGTCCCCCTAGTTGCTTGAGTTGTGTTGGCTAAAACCTGAAGCAAAATTGTACTACATGTGGAGATTATTGTTATATCTTGTACATCCCAATGAAAAGGGCTATGAAATTGAAGTGAAATTCAAAGGCTATATAAATGCACCCCGGATGTAAGCTGCTATTAGTTGTGCTTATAAGCACATGTGAAATCCCAGAGGGGTCATATTAGGCCTAAAAAATCAATGGATAAATGTATGCTAAATCTAAATATTGCTGACCATGAAATGTAATCAAATGAAAGGTCCTAAAAAGCAGTGGCTAAATGTATGCTATATCTAAAGACTGCTGACCTTATGTGAAACTATTCCTCATTGAACCTGCGAGTTATGATATGAGATGGAGCAAGGGACAACTAATTCTAAGTGTCCCCTAGAACCTCAAGTTACGGTTAGCCTGGCTCTTAGATCATGGCGGTTCTAGTAGTAGACAATTTCTGTCAAGGTTGAATAAGCACTTCTCTAAACAACTCATCCATTTGTGATACACTACCATTCCTTGTGTACTCCTTGTCCAACACATGCTTAAGTGTATAGCACCATGTCCCTCATCCAAAGTATCACAGTGTCAAGTCAGTCAAGCCATCCCTCTCAACCTAGACTTGTGTTTTTAGCCTTCACCCTTTGCTAGCAATTTGATCATGTTTACAAACAAGTATATTCTTGAGATTCTTCTTGAAGGTAAATTATTTAACTAACCTACAACCATTTACTCCAGTGAAATGATGCTTTTCACTCTAGAGTCTTCCTATGAAAATGATTTAGAGAGCATGTCTTAACTACTTGCACTTGCAGCAGCATGGCTTCCTAGCCAGGGTCATATTTTGATAATTTTGACCGGTCAAACTATGTTTGACCAGTCACACATAGTTTGACCAATGTCAACCTTGGGATCCATGATGAGATTGACCACTTTATGTATAATGTTGATCTATGGTCTTCTATATACCTTTTTGATGATTCCATATGATGGGCACAGGCTTCAGATGATGGTTGATGCAGTTTCTCATGATTATTGTTATTTCTAGATCATCATATTTTTATACTGTTCGGGTATGGTGGACCCTACAGATGATCCTACAGGTTATCATGAGGTGTATGAGTACCCATCCCTAGTGGATTTGAGTCTTCTGGATTCATTGAGACACTTATCTATCATTTTCAGGCACTCCCAGGCATGTTATGAGCAACTTTCCACCAGTTGACCAGTTTGGCCATGTTGATGTGGCTTGTCCGGCTTGATCAGTGGAGGCCAGTCGTTGCCTAGGGCGCTACAGGGGAAGGGGGTGGTCCAGCCACTTGTTATTACCATATTACCCCCCTTCCGGACATGATGACACAGTCAGATGACAGCGCAGGCACCAAATGTCAGGTATGGGCAGTTTTAGGGTTTTTCAGGAGGATAAAAAATGGAATAAAAAGGTCATAAAGGAATTCAATTTGGGCAATTGAGGCAAGGTTTTGGCATGAGGTCTGCTTTGAGGTCATCTATGGTGTATCCCGCTCCTTCCAGATCAGTTTGCAGCAATCAGTGGGATCCACACAGTCAGCATGATGTCTTTTGATGTATTTCTCGCTCAGATTTGGGGGAACAGGATTTGATCATTTGTGTACTTGGACATAGTTGATGCTTTCTCTTTCATATTTTCATCAATTTCATCATTCTTTTGATAGGCTTTTTTCTCATTGATCTTGCCTTGCAGGAGGAGGGCGAATTGGTCATCTTAGGAGGAGGACAATTTCACTTGGGCTCTTGGATCTCACTCTTGAATATACACACAAGGGTAAGGTTATCAATTTGCAAAGTGGCCAAAGATTTTGAGGTATGTTCTACAAGGTATGTATCTAGATCCATTCATCTTTTCTCCATTGGTCACATAAACCCTAAAATCAAAACCCTCATTTTTCTTTTTTTCAGATCTACTTGGATCTAGCAATTATTGGGGCCTAATAATTAAAACCCACCTCTAAAATCAACACAACATCTCCGATCTATAATTTGGTGGACATCCGACTCCATTTGCCCCTCGAACTAAGGCACTAGGCATCTTTTGAGGAAGTCACACTAGTTGGGTGAGTTGTCTTTTGCTAGATCCGGTTCATGGGTATTGCTTGTTTCATCTCTCATCCATAGATCCATGCTATAGCATACCCCCTAATGCCATTTCATCTTGATCTTGACCTTGTGGGCCCAATTTGGACCATTTTCCACTTTTTAAGGGTGGGCCCCACTTGGGTATCTTTCCTTGGCATTAGATCTATCTAGATCTACTATCCCTAATCCATAAGTGACCCTATCCTACACTTGGTTCAATATTTGTCCTTGTCTTAAGCCTCTTCAACCAAGCCCTAACCATATTGGGTCCACTTATCATCATAGATCTAGATCTATCCCTCTTGATCTCTCCATACTTAACCTTTCACATTTCCCTAGGAGGTCTTGAGTTGGTTCGCTAGCCTTCATTGGCTAAGCTAGGGTCTCCCCTTGGTTTTGCTTAGGATTGATCTAAAGTGAAGAGTGCCTCGGTTGACGTGACACCCATCTTGCATTGGGAACCGTGGCATCTCTTCAGTCACCTCTTTAGTTGTCTACACCTCTATCGTCCTGGATAGGATACCTTTAGAGACAACTACAAGTTGTGTGATAACAATAGCTTACAAGCTAAGTCACCTGACACGGGGACACGAGACACGTAGGACACGAAAATACGAGAGTCCGACACGGACACGATGACCCCCGAAATCAGGACACGTAGGACACGTTTTATAAACATATATATATTTTTTTTAAATATATTAAAATTTAAAAATATAGACATATAGATCCAAAAATATCTAGAAACTAGAACATTTACAAATATTCAATAGAAATTAGAATAAAAACACCTTAATGATTATGATTACACATTGTTATCACAAATCACGATTCACAAATCACAACACATTTCACATTTGTCATTCACAAATAACAATGAGACATCAGACACATAGATGCATGTCGGAACCATATTTCTCATTAAGTCATCAAAATCAAAATGTATACATATATGTCGGAATGCCACTGGGCACTGGCAAATGCCAAATAGACTAATAGTCAATACAAAAAGGGGTGGATCAAGATGGGAGAATCCAAACCCATATCATCAGGAAAGACATCCCACATATTTTTCTTTCCCTTCACCCACTCCTCCCTCTTCCTGTAAATAAGACGAAGGTTGGAGTGCACATACACCATCGACTCTTCCCTGGACTGCTCAAGCCTGCTCTTCTTCACACTGTACAAGTTCCCATATGTGCTCCAATTCCTCTCACAACAAGAGGATGATGTAACTTGAGAGATGACCCTGAAGGCTAACTTCTGTAGAATAGGGGATGTTGCCCCATGAGTTTCCCACCAAGCATAGGGTTTCTTACCCTCCCTATCTTTAAGCACATCATAGCCTCCAAATCTCCCAGTGCCAGTGGAAAAATCTACAAAGCCATCCTCCACCTCCTCAAGCATGTCTCTATCCTGAAATAGCTGTCTAAGTGCTATCTTCCTCCCATTTGAAATCTCTGCATCCATGTGAGGAGGGACTCTGTGTGAGGCCGCAGATCCACCAGTGAGCCACTCCTGAGTGTAGAACTTGGGGTTCAAGGAGTGGGCCAAGCAATGCAAAGGTGTGCAATTCTTATCCCACCTGGAGATAAGAATATCCCGAATAATGGTCCATAAGTTCTCTGCCGATGTCCCATACTCGGGACACTCATTCTCCATGACAATGGACGTCATGGACTCAATCATGGAATCCCACCCCTCATAAACCTCTGCTAGGATGGGTTGGTCCGTGTCTGCAAACCGCAACAAAGAAATGATTGGCTCCATGATCTTAATAGTAAGATCCACCGTGTCCCACCAACCATCATTTCACACCATGTCCTTCACCTTTTGTGAAGCAGCCTGATCCGTCTTTCTCCAAAAAGCCCAAAACTCTGAAATCACCATGGACCCAAGAGCGGTTTTGACCTCCCTCAACCTCTTGAGCATGATGAATGAGGAAGCAAACCGAGTATCTGCAATCTTCAGCAATGAAAGCTGTGTGTACTGTTTGTAGATGGTGAGGGCATTTGTGTGGTTTTGTACAAAGTTACGGATATGGCGTGCATCCTCAATAAGGTTGTCAATCCATGCCACATCCGAAGCAATGGCTTTCAGTGCTAAATTCAAGGAATGGACAATGCAAGGTGTCCAAAAAACCTGTAAGAGCAATAAAAGCATGTATCAATGACTCTACAACACTAACATTGCAATGACCAAATTCAAACAATGAGCAAATTAGAAATGAAAGGTGTCCAAAATGAACATACCTGTGGATATTTAGCTTCCACAATCATGCCAGCAGCCTTACAAACAGGTGCATTGTCCGTGATGATTTGTACACACGACTCAACACCTACTTCTTCAATGGTTTTGATGAATAAATCACCCATAAATTGTGCATCCTTGTATTCCCAAGAGCATCCACCGCTTTCAAGAACAATGGTCCATTTTGGGAAGATACCATGAAATTGATGAGTGGATGGCGTGCGGGATCCGTCCATCCATCAGAAACAATACTCACACCAGATGAGGGCCATGTTGATCTAATTGGCTCAAGAATTTTATCTACCTCCTTCTTTGCTTTAACCAACAATGTGGTTCTAAGTTTCTCTGAACCAGGAGGCACATAACCATTTGGAGCTCGTTCCAAGATAGTTTTAACCGTCTCAAAATACAATGGTGACCGTGCAACATTGAATGAGATGAAGTTGAGGTAGAAGAAAAATGCAATAGTAAGGTCTACCTCTTCTCGTGCCTCTTTTTGGAAAATCCTATCCATTGGACCACCTGTAGATTGCCTCTTTCTTGTTTGATAAGTATCCCCACGCCCACGCCCATGAACGCTAAGTGGAAATGGAGGCTTGGTGCTAGAGGACTTCCTCAAAAATGGAAGAGGATCATCCTCTTTTTTCTTGCTTGCTGCTGCCACCTTCCCTAAGCCAACATGATCCTCTCTTGTCATATCCCTCCTTTGGTGAACAGTCATCGCTTTGCATGAAGAAATCCCACAAGAAGGAAGGGCCAACAAATGGCCCTTAACCCGGAAATATGTGCTCTTGAACTCATGCTTGCGAAAATTGAATCGCCAAGACACATTGCCTCCCCCACCAAGCTTTTCCCCGGGTCCATCTTTCCTTGTCACATACTTCCACAAAGGGTATTTTTTTTCTTGGGCTTGTTGTCTTGCTAAAACAGGGTTAAGTGGAGCCATAGAATGAGCTCCACTAGCAGCCGATGGAGCACTTGACAGAGGAGGAGAACCGCTTGTGCTTGGTGGAATAGGAGGGGAGGCCCTAGATGGTGCATTTCTCCCTCTCCTTTGCCCCCTACCTCCTGCCCTAGCTGATTGAGACATTCCTTTTGTTGTGTGATGGTTGAGCTTGCAATCCTCTCCACAAATCCACCGGAATGCACTTGGAATCGCTTGGAAACAATGGATAGCCTTCAAATCTCCTTCACCTGCACATACAACTCACTCTCAACCAAATGCTTCCTTGCAAATGACAGAAAGAAAGGCAAAATTCTGTTTTTAAACAAACCCGAACGCCTTTTTTCCGTGCATAACGTGTTTTGTTTTTCCGATTCGTGTCCGACAGTCGGGACACGCTTTAAACTTGTGTCCGATTCGATTTAAAACCGTGTCCCGAATCCGGATTCGAAGGAAAGTCGAATCGGACACGAATTCATATCAAATCGTGTCCGATTCGACCGATTCGGGACACAGGGAGGGGTTAGAGCGAATCTGGTTTCTGAGCTTACAAGTAAAAACCCATAGACCCGAACGCAGGTTGCACTTAAAGCAGAATTGCCTATTTATTAGCTCGTTTCTACAAATGACCTCCTCATCGCTTCTACATCTCTGACCTTTTGTTTTAGGGGCTACCATTCCGTCGTACTATTCCAATACAAAACATAAAGGGATCACCGGTTGTCTCACCTGGTTAATCATCACTGCAATTCTATCATTTTCCATTATGTTCCCTAGGCCTATGTAAACGACGGGAAGGGCCACGTAAACTCGGGACACAGGTACGATAAGCGGGGAAGGAAGTGAGCACGCCTTCTTCGCCATGCAGGTACTATAACAGATCTTTTATTTCCCATTTGTTGCCCAGAATCGTACTAAGCCTTATTTCGAAACAAGTTAAAAGGGTATTTACATTATTAATACGGACCTCACTAATGAAGGTCTGGGTCTCATTCTGTACCTACACATGGATCTCTATCTAGCCATTTTTATTCGTTGATATTTTGAATAACATTTTTTTTAGGTTAGGTCCAGGGAGCAATGTAATCGGAGTGGAACTAAATAGAACGGATAGGTTATTATATCTGATAGGTGTAACAGGAAGTAGCTTAGTCTTTGGAGTATTTTTTTATAGGATTAAAGCATGTTTTCCCTTGAAATGCATAGGTTTTATACGCATAGAGAAGAGACGTGGGTTTCATGCCCTTTTTGCATGAAACTTGATTTTGATTATAGTGGTTGAGTGGAAATCTATTTGATAGTGGCTGAGTGGAAAAACTCTGCATTTGTTCAAGGTTCGTTGGGGTTTGCAGTCCTTACAGAGGTTAGTTTCCATAGAACCAGATACTATTTAGTGATTCAGTGAACTTTATGTTTCTGTCATTCAAATTTGAGTTTCTGAACTTCTATATCTCCTTCAAAGCACATTCATAATACATACAGGAATGTTTTCCATGCTCTGTAACTATACAAAAATGTTGCGTTGTTGATCTGTTTTCTGTCTATATTGAGAACATTTGTGATTCCATTCATAGTCTATATCTTTGCTGCCACTAACAATTTGTTTCACAAAGAACCCAATTTCGGTGCCTTGTGTATGTGTGTATAATGGAGATTGAGTATTAAGGTCCGAGAATCAAATGGTATTGTCACTAGAACTACTGGCCAGATGACATCAATCAAGGTTGAATGCTATTGAAGAAATCACTGCTATATGACACGGCATCCATAGGTTAACAATTTGACCACAAAATCCAAATATTATAAATCCTGCTTGGTTTGTGGGTCTGCACTCAATGCATTTTTATATCATGTAGATTCCATTCTGGTCAGTACACATTGCAAGACATATTCGTCAATTTTTGATACCAACTAACTTCTAGTTACTAAAAGCTCTTATGAACTTAACATTTCTTGAGCATAATCATATTCATTTCCAGATAAGTTGGTGAACGGAGTCAAAATATAATAGGGGTTGTGCAGTTTGAATTTATAAAAAGAATGCGTTGTAAGAGTTGACAATTGTTTTCTGAAAGCCTTGTAACTATTTTACATTATTGATGGAAGTCAGAACCTTCATTGGATATGTGTGAGAGGTTGATAATTATCTAAGGGATCCTGCAATTTCACTAAGCATGGTATCTTCGCATGTCAGGTTTTTAGTGACATTGATCAAGGGTCCATCTCATCAAAGCTTCTCTTTACAGAGTAATCCCTAATACTATGTAGACATTGGTGTGAAGCATGTATGTCTAAGCTACTACTAATACGCCATAAATACACCTACTTCTAAGTAAAATTTGCATCTGATGACAACTCCCCAGATTCCTGCAACAATTGGCTTGTATTTCAAGTGATGACAATTCTTCTAAAACCTAAATTCTAAGTAGAATTTGCATCTGGAAATTCTTTGCATTCTTATAAATGGTTTGCAAAGAATTTCCAGATGCAAATTTTACTTAGAATTTAGGTTTTAGAAGAATTGTCATCACTTGAAATACAAGCCAATTGTTGCAGGAATCTGGGGAGTTGTCATCACTTGCATACAAGCCAGTTCTCCTACAACAAGAAGGCCCAACTGAGCATTCAGGAATTCCTTTTCACTGGATATAAGTCAAAGAGACAATGAGAAGTAGTACAATTAATCCAATAATAATCAGACTTAGAGACTAGACAACCATTCATCCAAAATACATAAATGAAACTTTTCACCTGGCTCAACAATGTTTCTGACTTATTAACTGCTTGAAACTTCAATTAGCATCATACATCGATGGTCATATTATGAGAAACACTAATTTGTAAAAGCATGTGATAGGGTAAAGTTCTTACTATAATTAAATATCTATGACATTTCTTAAGGTTTTTGTAAGATACTAAAGAGAATAAACCCTAACATATTATATGAAGGATAAGATAAGATAATATAGTTCTACAAATGTCCACAAGTGACCAAAATAGGTCATTGAGACTACATAATGCAACAACCACAATGATGATCTAGAAGTGCATAGGAAACTCCCAAGGGGAAAGATCAATAAATATGAAATGAGACAAAGAGGTAGTGAGCAGAACGGGGTAAAACCTAACAAAAACCAAGGATGAGTACATCATTGTGCAAAAGGATAAAAGAGGAAAGCCACTACTTTACACCACACTAATATCATGAGCAAAATGGTTAGAATCATTCTGCTATATACGTGCATCAGACTTCAAGGAGCCAGTAGCCTATCTTAATTTATGAAAATATCCCAAAAATCATAAGAGATAATCATGTATTAACACTAGATCCATCTTAGAAACTCATAGAGCTATCTTTAAATTAACATTTGTTCCACCTAAGATACCAATAAGTAAAATTTTCATTAATGGACCCAATCTAAGTTGTCCATTGACCTATACAAAATAAACTTGATTTTTTGTTTCTTGTCTTTCTGTGATCTTAGTGTAATCTCCACTGTTGTTACATGGTTGATAGGGTCCATATCCTATAAAGAAGTTTTGAAACCTGAATGGGACTATCTTATTGTTATTTATCTCAATGCAAATTGTATTAAACCTAGAGGAAGATATTGTTGACTTCATCTTTGAGCAGATTCAAAAACACAAGTTTTTAACTAGATAGACAATATGAAAGTTAGCCAATTTCTCCGATTAAGGACATCATTCTGAAAGAAGGCTAAACAGTTTCAAGTTCTCATACATAATACAGATTTTCCTAAAGAATGGTCGTATCACAAAGAAATTATGTTTACTAGTAAAGTCATATTCTCCAACTGAGGTGTTGAACCATGCTCTAATCAAGGTCCTCGGATTCCAAAGAGGATTTTATTCTTGCTACTAGAGGGAGCATTGGAGGAGATAGAAATGGATAGCTTGGTTAAAAGATCATGGCTGACATTGAAAAAAGATGTTTGAGAATCGAGATAGTCTATGGTTATAAATATACACTTGTGACCCTTAGGATCTAATTTCTTCCATTTCTCATCAGAAACATGATCCCATGCTGTTCGGATATCCACATCATCTATTTCGGGATACATCATCTATTTCAGGATCTTGCATGATCTATTTTAGGATATGATCTATTTCAGGATTCTGCATGCACAGGCATGCATCCCAGTCACCAGTTTGATGCCTCCAGCACCTTATCCACCTTCTTCTAGCACCCGGGAGCCACTTACCATAGAGTTTTAGCCCTCCTAAGCTGAAAGGCGCCCACTTCTCACCTACTGCCAGAGAAGGGCGCACTTGTTCACCTACCACTGCAGATTCACTTCAGTTACATTCAGTTAGCTCCGATTCTCCCTGATTTGAGGCTAGTTTCACTCCCAACTGACTATATCACTTCCGTTTGACCTCCAGTTTGATTAGGTGACTTGTTCTGACTTCCGTTAGCCTCCCATGCGCCCCCACTGAGCCTCCAGATCCTATATCAGTGCTACACACTTCAGTTACATTTATTACACTCAGTTAGACTCAGTTTGACACCTGGATGACTGGTTGTTGTGATTGATGAGCACCACCGATGATTGATGAGGACTCCTAGATAGAGTCAAGCTACTCCATTCAGTGATTTGAATGACCTCCTTAGGTAATTCGAATTGCTCAGTCATTGTGACAGTTTGTATTGTAATTCATTCACCCTTTCTGGGATAGAGAGCACTGCTGCATGTTTTGCACAGTTTTGCACCATATTTTCTATGTTCATCTGTTGTGATTGATTTACTTGTTCATTAGATCTGCTGTGACTAATTTTACATGGTATCAGAGCCATTGCAGGGACAAGATCTCTTTTCTACAGGTGTTTCTACAAGAAGATTTGACTGAATTGCTAAAAATTGCAAAAAGTTTGGCATGAGATATCTCAAGGGCATTCGCTCCTGTGCATGAAAAGCTTGAAAAATACTCCAATACCACTCCAGAAGCTTGAGTTACCACATAATTCCTGGATCTGATACATTGGACCTATTCAACATTGCTTGAAATCCAATCCCAGGTGTGATGCAACTCTCAAAGGGTGGATTGTTCGACCTTATTGTGGTTGTTTTGATGTGACTTGCAGGTTTATTGTCTCCTCCAAGTGCACTCGCTATCTTCTGCATGCAAGCTTCCCTACAGCATTTGCATTCGCTATAGTCTGCATGCAAGCTTCCTCTTCATCAGTTGACTCAATCCTTGCAATGGAATACTCATCTTCAAAGCCTATCCTCACCCCATTCAATTATTTTGATTGGAAAGATGATATGGAGATCATATTACGTTCAAAAGGTTACTACCGAGTCACTCTTGGTCTTGAATTGGAGCCAAACAATGTGGCAGAGCGAACCAAACACTACAACAAGCTTGATGAAGCTTATGGTCTTCTTTGTCTCTCCATCTCCAAGGATCTTCACTTCCATCTCAGCGGATTGAAGACTCCAAAAGCCATATGGGAGCAACTTGAAACACTATTCGGCAAGCAGGATGAGCTTAGGGCTTTTCAATTAGAGAATGAATTGATTGGCCTTAATCCTGAGAATTTCGAGACCATCAATGAGTTCTTCACAAAATTCAAGAACTTGAACTTGCAATTGAAGAACAGTGGTGTTATCAAAGAGGATAAACAGTTGATCCTCTCCATTCTAAGCAAGCTTGGGAAAGATTATTCGGTATTTGTCTCTACTTTCAATTCCGGTCGGCTAACTACCCCGAATTGGAAGATGCCTACCTTGAATGCCTTCATTGAGTCCGTTACGAAAGAGCATGACAAGTTGATTCAAATGGGGTCCATAAGCTCCAAAGATTCAGCCCTATTTGTTCAAGGACCCAAGATCTCGAATGGTAAAGGAAAGCTAAAGAAGGAGAAGCCCAAATTCGAGCCTCACAAGCAAAAAGACAAAGGCAAGCAAACGGATGCACCATCCAGTTCGAAATCCAAGCAAAAGGGCAAAGAAGGTAACCAAAAATCTAAATGTACTTATTGTAACCGTGGCTTTCATCCCGAAAGTTCATGTATGAAGAAGACTATAGATCAAATGGCCCTCCTTTTGGAAAAGAACAACATAACCCTTCCTGACGGTGCAAGGAAGAAGGATCAGAATGATGATCATGAAAGAGGACAAGCACTCATGGCAACGGTTTCGAAGCCCTCAACTCTCTTGATAGATTCGGGTGCATCAAATCATATGGCTGCAAACATTGATTCTTTTTCCTCATTCGATCCAAACAACTCCATCCCCATCCATTTGGGAGATGACTCAAAAATTTCTTCAAAGGGCAAAGGTACGATTCATGTAGAACATGGATGCTTTCATAATGTTGTCTATGTGCCTTCCTTAGCTTCGAATCTCCTTTCTATGTATCAAATGACACATACTGGTGATCCAAAGAAAGTCACATTCAGCCCTAATACAGTTGAAATTTCTGATATCAAAAGTGGAAGACTAGTTGCGGTTGGAAAGGCAAACCACACTGCTAAATGTTATGAGTTTTCGCACTTTATTCCACTTGCAAAGCCCACTGCTCTTCGCACACATGGTAATGAGGTTAGTAGGCTTTGGCATGAAAGATTTGGACATCTAAATTATAAGTATTTGCTGCTGCTATCAAATAAATCCATGGTAGATGGGCTTCCACAACTCCGTTCCTCGAAGGGAATATGCACCGGTTGCATTATTGGGAAGCACCCCGAGCACAGATTCGACCGCGGCAAGGCTAGCAGAGCCTCTACTATTTTGGGATTGATCCATTCTGATATCAGTGGTCCGCTGCCCCATATGTCATTAAATGGTTCAAGGTATGTTTTGACATTTATTGACGATTTTTCCCGCTTTACATGGGTATTCTTTCTCAAAAACAAGTCAGAAGTGCTTGGAAAATTCAAGGATTTTAAGGCTTCTGTTGAGACCACCACTGAGAGCAAGATCAAAGCTCTTAGATATGATAATGGTGGGGAATATATCAAGTCCGATTCGCTGCAACTTTGTGCCCAAAGCGGAATCAAGATCCAACATACAGTTCCCTACACACCCCAGCAGAACGGTGTAGCGGAAAGGAAAAACCGGTCACTGAAAGAGATGGCTACATGTATGATTGAATCGAAAGGTTTGGCTGCAAATCTTTGGGCTGAAGCAATCAATGTTGCTGCATATAAACAGAACCGTGTTCCACATTCATCCGTGAAAGGTATGACTCCTTTCGAAGCATTCTTTGGTCACAAACCGGATGTGTCAAATTTGAGAGTTTTTGGCTCTACTGCATGGGCTAGAATTCCTTCTGAGAAGAGACGAGCTTTGGATCCACGAAGTATCGAGTGCATATTGATAGGATATGGGGAAGAATCAAAAGCATATAAACTCATGGATATCAGATCTAAAAATATATTCATAGAGCGCAGTGTGCAGTTTGAAGAACCGCTTCAAGAATTGCAACTAGTTGAGGAGAAAACTGCCGATTCACCGCCTTCACCAGAAGAAGATTCGAGCAGCGATAATGAAGGTATGAGTTCTGATATTTCTGATATTGTAGCAGCATATGATGATCATGACATATCAGGTTCGGAATCCGACCATTCAGATCCCCCTCAGTTACCAAAGTGGGCCCAAAACACTCTACAATATGCTGGTTCTAGTCTTGGAAATCCTGTTGATCCGAGACGAACAAGAGGAGACTTTCAAAGGGCAGGTATGGCTCTTTCTATTGCTGATCCATTTCTTCCTGAGATTTGTTATTTGATGGCTGGTTCAGATCCCCAATCATACTATTCATCCCATCGAGATCCGAGATGGAAAAGTGCCATGGATGAAGAGTACAGTTCTCTTCAAAAGAACAATACATGGGAGCTAGTTTCCCTTCCACCTGGAAGAAAATTAGTGAAGTGTAAATGGGTCTACCGTACTAAAGTTGCTGCTGATGGCACTATCAGCAAATATAAAGCAAGGTTGGTGGCAAAAGGTTTTTCCCAAGTCCAAGGAGTGGACTACACAGATACCTTTGCACCGGTTGCAAAGATGGATTCCATCCGCCTTGTTTTAGCTATTGCCGCATCCAAGCACTGGGAGGTGCATCACATGGATGTGAAGAGTGCATTTTTACATGGAGACCTTGCTGAAGAGGTCTATATGCAGCAGCCAGAGGGTTATACATCAGATCCATCATTGGTTTGTAGATTGAAGAAATCTTTGTACGGGTTAAAACAGGCCCCAAGAGCTTGGTACGCAAAGATGGACTCCTTCCTTCTTTCTCAGAATTTCCAAAGATGCAAATCTGATCCGAATGTCTATCTTCAGCGAGTTAAAGGTAATTTGTTGGTTATTGTACTTTATGTTGATGATCTGCTTATTACTGGTAGCACACTTACTTCAATAAACAAGCTAAAATCTGCCTTAAATCTAGCTTTTGACATGAGCGATTTGGGCTTGCTGAGTCACTTTTTGGGCTTGGAGATAGCTCAAAATTTCGATGGGATCACTATATCTCAGCAAAAATATGCTTCCGACCTGTTATTGAAGTTTAATATGGCTGAATGTAAGGCAGCCTCATTCCCATTCCTCTCAGGAATGAGTCTTGAGGAGGGAGATTCCACACCGCTTGCAGATTGCAGTATGTATCGACAGTTGATTGGTTCACTACTTTATTTGACACATTCACGGCCTGATATCTCATATGCCGTGAGTGCCGTGTCAAGATATATGCAGCAGCCACATGAGCTTCATTGGCGAGCAGCCAAGCGGATCTTGCAGTATGTGCAAGGTACGAGACAGTTTGGCATACATTATGCTGCAGATTCTGAGCTAGATTTCATTGGTTTTACTGATTCAGATTGGGCAAGTGATAGCATTGATCGGAAGTCCACTTCCGGTTATGTTTTCATGATTGGTCATGGTGCTATTTGCTGGTCCAGCAAAAAGCAAGCAGCCATTGCACTTTCTTCAGCAGAGGCAGAGTATCAAGGGGCAGTCAATGCCTGCATTCAGGCAGTTTGGTTGCAGGGTATTCTTTCGAGTTTGGTTTTGGTGGCACTACTTCGACTGTCCTATTTTGTGACAATCAAAGTGCTATCAAGATCTCCACAGATCCAGTTCAGCGGCAGAGGACCAAACACATTGAGATTCATATGCATTACATTCGACAGTTGGTGCACGACCGCACCATCATTCTGCAATATTGCCCTACTGATGAGCAAATTGCAGACATCTTCACCAAGAGCTTCACTGAGAAGAAGTTCTCTTACCTCCGTTCACTGTTGGGGGTGAGTTCCATCATGGTGGAGACAGATTGATTCATTATTATGCTTTAGCTTGAGGGGGGGCTTTCTTCCCACTGGGTTTTCCCTCTTTCCTCACTTAGTTTATTTTCAGCATTTTTTGGATTATTGTATTGGGGTGACCTTTGGTCTTAGTTACCAGGGCCCCACATTATTTTAGTTGGCACATCATAGTCTAGCTTGAGGGGGGGTGTTCGGATATCCACATCATCTATTTCGGGATACATCATCTATTTCAGGATCTTGCATGATCTATTTCAGGATATGATCTATTTCAGGATTCTGCATGCACAGGCATGCATCCCAGTCACCAGTTTGATGCCTCCAGCACCTTATCCACCTTCTTCTAGCACCCGGGAGCCACTTACCACAGAGTTTTAGCCCTCCTAAGCTGAAAGGCGCCCACTTCTCACCTACTGCCAGAGAAGGGTGCACTTGTTCACCTACCACTGCAGATTCACTTCAGTTACATTCAGTTAGCTCCGATTCTCCCTGATTTGAGGCTAGTTTCACTCCCGACTGACTGTATCACTTCCGTTTGACCTCCAGTTTGATTAGGTGACTTGTTCTGACTTCAGTTAGCCTCCCATGCGCCCCCACTGAGCCTCCAGATCCTATATCAGTGCTACACACTTCAGTTACATTTATTACACTCAGTTAGACTCAGTTTGACACCTGGATGACTGGTTGTTGTGATTGATGAGCACCACCGATGATTGATGAGGACTCCTAGATAGAGTCAAGCTACTCCATTCAGTGATTTGAATGACCTCCTTAGGTAATTCGAATTGCTCAGTCATTGTGACAGTTTGTATTGTAATTCATTCACCCTTTCTGGGATAGAGAGCACTGCTGCATGTTTTGCACAGTTTTGCACCATATTTTCTATGTTCATCTGTTGTGATTGATTTACTTGTTCATTAGATCTGCTGTGACTAATTTTACACATGCAAGAAAACCAAAAGTCTTAAAATGAGCAATGAAAAACTTAATCCCACTCCATACTTTTGTAGAGCATGGTATACCACAACTTGTGGAGGACTATGACTGAGAATATAGCAAGCACATGGAACTGCTTATACCCAAAAATTTGCTCCATTTTTCTTCCATGCATCATAGACTGCTATTTCCATCAAGGTCATGTTGTTACACTCAACTACACCATTTTGCTATGGATTGCAAAGCATTGTATGTTTACACAATATCCCTTGTTGTTGACAAAATGCCTTGACTAATGAAATGAAGATTTCCATCCATTACTCTTTCATTTATCATGTTAATTTGCTTCATGGGGATTTATTTAAACTTGGAACTGTTTTAAGTACTTAATAAGTTTGATGTCCATAATTAGTAGCCATGGTAATGAGTTCATCAACAACCCCCCCAAACTAAAAATACATTTTCCCTGAGTTATATGTCAAGAAAAATTAGATTATGGTGCCTGTTATCAACTGATTTGTACAAATAGTTGAAACCTTATTGAGCCGCCAGTGTTGGAACACATCAGTGTTCACTTCCAGAGTATCTGGGTTTCATTGTATTTGGGTATAGCCAGTTTTGGCTAGCCAGTTTTGTTTTTGAGTCGACATGACCATGGCCCCATGGGGGTTTGTATCAAAGTGTGCTAGTAGGGTCTGAGTGGCTCGGTTCCCCATGACTGGATTAAACAACTAAGGTATTCCAGGGAGTTTTTTCACCGTCAGATTATACTTTGCTTCAGGCGAAATATAATCTCTTGGTTTTTCTCCCGCTTCCTCCAAAGCTGGAATGCCCGATTTTGGAAATTTGGCCGTGGGGGGTTATTAGGGTCCAACTATAATATATAAACCTACTAGACACTATTAGAATAGGTTTTGGTCATGTCCTAGGTCTCTAGGACCCCCAGAAAAAAATTTCGAAAAAATTTTACCGGACGCGTCGAAATTGGGGTTTTTAATTTTTTAATTATTTTTTAAATTTTAATTAAATTTCTCTATAGTTTAAATAGAGAAATTTGAGTCTGTAATATGTCAGTCATCCGGGGTCCGAATTCAGTGTTTGATGGCTCGTTTCATAAGCCAAAAATCACACATGACCCGTGGAGCAGCTAAACCCAACTTTCGGATGTCAATTCCGCCCCGTAATTAATATTTTCTCTGAAAAGTCATTTACAGAGAAATTATTAATTAAAATAATAAAATTGATTATTTTGGAGATAATCCAAATCTCTCCAAAATTAATCAATTTGATTAAAATAAAAGGCTAAATGACATGGCGATGAGCATTTAGGAAGATTCCAATCAACTCCAAGCCCACCCAGTCATCCATCCAGTCACCAGCAAAGAATCTTTTTGAGCAAATTCGCCCTCTTCCATGCAAAAATCGATTTTGTGATGTGGCAATGATTGAATGGGTTGTTGGATGGCATTAAAGCCAATGGTGGGCGCCTCCTTTAAACTAGCAATCAATCCAAGCTTGGTTCTCTTCATAACTCAAGTCTACACCTACCATTCCCCACGTGTCTCCCTCACAACCAACTCGCAATCCCTTGAATCCTCATGTCAAACCCATAGATCCTCACGTCAATCTCCTTGAGCTCGTGTTAGACCCTTGTTGGAGCTTAGGCATTGGTTAAATGAAGTAACACGTGGGCTTGGCTCTCACATAAACTTGAGTTAGTGCCTACCACTCCCTAGCTCGCCCTCCACATAAGCTCACGCCTTTGCTATCCTAGCTCGCCTTTCCTTGTTGTAGTTTGTCCATTGGTTAATGCCCTCACCTCACACCTACCTCAAGTCGAGTTTTGCCACCTAGTGCCATTCACACCTACCTCAAACTCGACTCCATTGCTCCAAGCCTTTGATTGATTGGAATTCGACCTCATGCTCACCACCAATTCGACCTAGGGTTTTGGCACTTAGATTTAGTATAAAGAGAGGCCCTTTGGGGTTATTATCTCATGGAGAATTTGAGGCAAACTTACTCTGCCAAAATTGTATATGTGTTATAGCTTTTGCTAATTGAAATAAAGTGGCTTTGGAGGTCCATATGGTGTGTTGATCTTGTTCATGGAAAGTGCTTCAATATAATCAAGGTGATATTGTTTTATGGTTTTTGCTTACATGTTCCATGTTTTGATCAAATTTTTTAAGCTTAGAAGACTTTTCCAAGTCCATAGGGTGGGAATTTGGGTTCAATTTGTCCATTGATGTTGGGTTGTTTGTGATTGGGAAGTAGTGGATTGTAGTTGGAAATACTAACACTCTTCTTGTCCCTTTCAACTTGGCATACTATACTTGATCAATCTTGTTTGTAAGTGATACCTTTTGCAGATCTATAGAGTTATGAAGAGGAGTTGGAACTAGGTTGTCTCCTCCATCTCTTCAAAGAACAATCTTTCCATTAACATTCATACATTTGCAGGATCTCCCAAAGTCGACCTCACAACACCAAGATGGTGGCATAAAGGGGTTTGATTTCAAAGATCCATCTCTTATATTCAAAATATTGTTCATTGGTTACTTTAGGCTTTCACTTCTTCAAGCCCTCTCATTTGCTCCTTAAATCTTTTTGTACTTGCATGCTAAGCCTATTCCTCCTTGCCCTAGTTTCGTCCTACCCTTTTCTCCCACTCGTTTTTGTCCTCTCTCTCTCCCATTCGCCTTTGTATTCTAGCTTCTCCCCTTCCCTCCTTTCTTCCTACCTCTCTTTGCCTTAGATCTCTTTAGCTTTCTCTCATTTGCTCTCGTCCCATCTCCTTTTGCCCTTTTTTACTCCCTCTCGTCCCACTCTATTTCCTCCTCTCTTCATACCATACCATTTAGCCCATTCGTTTTTTCCCTACTCCTTAGCTACATCCTCCCTTCTCGTCCATCCTCTCTTGGGCCTTAAAACATAAACAAAACAAACAAAAACATTAGTTTGGTTAATGGTTAGAAGTTAGTTAGCAGCTATATCTATCTTTGCATTTCTTGGTAATAGTCTCATACACTTGAAAAGATAAACACTTAGGCATAATAGTTAGATCTCATACCAAAAGTTTAGATCTTGCATTTTGAAGGGTTGATTGAGCATATAGGTTAGTGAAATATTGCATGTAGCTTGTACTTACTTAAGTTTTCTTTCCTCATTCCAAATATAGAAATTTTGCACAAAAAATATTTTAGTATTTTTATAATTTAGATCTATTTTCTAGCACATTTCAAGAGTTTGTTGTTCGCTGGTCCGTTTCGCCATAGTTAACATTTTATGATAAAATCTCATGCATTCCACATTTTAGAGTTAAAATTTCAAATCTAAACTTAACTAGTTGCAAGTTTTGGTTTTTGCTAACGGTTAATGGGTGCCTTGTTTAAACGCTTTGGACTTGTGTAGATCATTTGGGAAAGAGAGATAGTTGATAAAGATCTTGAAGCAAAGGATCAAACGCAAAATAAAGTGAAGGAGCCATGAGAATGACTCAATCTTGATATACTTATCCTTTGTAATAACAAGTAGAATTTATATCTTCTTCAATAATTTCCCAAGTATTATCGTTCTCAAAAGACCTTGCAAGGTTTTAAACCCAAGGCATCTGTAACAATTTAATAAAAAGTTTCAAGTGGAGAGGGGTCTCCACTTCTGGGTCTTCTTCCCCATTTGGGGAAGAGTGTTGGGTCTTGTGTTTTGATTTGGCTTAGTTTATGTTTCCATGCTCTTAGATTAATTTCTATTTCACTAAGTAAATTCGGTTATTTGTTTTCCATATTCTACTTACCCCCATGCTTTCCCGAGTAGGGTCTTGAACCTGAAAGAGATTCTTGGGTAGTTTAGTTTAATTTTTATCATCATCTTGTTTCTCTTCCAAAGCCCTCAGCCGGAAGTTGTATCCTTGAGACTTCGTCTCAAGGGCAGGACCACATAATTTGTGGTTACTCTTCCATCCCCGTCGGTTTCCTTGGTAGAGCTTTTAGCTAGCTGGAGGTTCTCAAGTGCAGGCGGTTCTAGCGGTTGATCCTGTTTCGGGGATCAATCCCACCTGTTAGATTAGGTCTTGTATGGTAGAACACTAGTTGTTTTTCTTAAGTTCACGTTATTTGGCAAAGTATTTCTTGTTAAGCATTAATTTATACCTTTCAAGTTTATCAAGTGGATTCATCTTTTAAAGTTATTTTACTGCTTTCACAACACAAATACTTTTGCTTCCTTAAAATAAACCAAAGTCTCTTGAACTTGGCCAAATCCAAGTCAAGAGCACCCTCTATCGGAGGGCATTTTTAGTCTTGCATCATCCCTGCATTAGGCATTGTTAATCTAGCAAGTCTCTTGAACTGTGGTCATAAGACCGAGTCAAGAGCGCTCTCTGTCGGAGAGTTGAACAAGGCCTTCTAATAAATAAAAAAATTTCCACTCACACACCCCTAATTAATTTATCTTGGTTTGTCCTACACCCGTATGCTCTGCCAACCGGAAACGGTTGGGCTAGTACTCAAAAAGGTGGAAGACTTGATAATTACGATCGATAAACTTAATTAAAAATTTTACCCAAAACCTCAACCAAGGCAAAATACTGTTCTTCCCACGAGAGGTGACGCCGGGAAATCACTGTCAGACTCAGGGGCGGTTTAAACATTGGACACCAATCCTTATCGAATTTGGGTGCTTCCGACAGGTCACTTAGGGTTGCCAGTATCTTTCTTGGGTAGGGTTCTACCATCTTTTGATACCTTTTGGTCTTAGCCCTAATAATCAAGACAACTAAAACTTTGAAATTTACCAAGATAAGCTGCACAACGTTCTCACAAACTATCTATTTCAAAGCATTTGTATCAAGTTTTTACAATCACTTTTATTTTTGACTCCATAAGGCACTGGTCCTTCATCATATATCTTTGTATGCTTAAATATCTATACTGGAGTACTCAGCTTAATCTGTGTGAAAAGTGATTTATTTATTTGTTCAAGTGCATCCTTTATTTTTTGTTGCAACGTGGATTGCGCTATCTTGTGTCACATTAAAGTTTCATATTGTCTCTCATTTCAAAAAACTCCTAAAAAACACTCATCCGCATCACTACATCCAAAACATTTAAATACACAAAGAGCCTTAGACAACTTTTCTTTTAGGGACTACCCCCCTTGGCTTCGTTAGGAGTTTGCCTAAATGGAGGAGCTGGGATTCAGGTGACAGTACCTGGCTCATTGCTTGCCCCCAAGGCCACACCTCTCTCACTTGTAGTGAAGAGACAGCTTTCGAAAGATTTCTGCTGCTGGTGTGCACATTGGCGGACAACATCTTTGGCGCCGCTGCTGGGGACAAATCTTTTTGTTCCTGGACGACCTTAGTTTTTTCTAGTTTGTCTTACCTTTTGATAGATTCTCATATCTATCTGGCGACTCCACTTCACCTTTTTACTTTGGTAGATTTTTTAGTTTAATCACTCTCTGAAATTAGACTTGGATTCACCTGGCGACTCCACCGTCAGTTAACACATCAAGGTATTCAACTAGAAGAAACTCTGAAGGCTTGCTTAGTTTTATCCCTGAGCCTAAAAGGTTTATAGGAGGAGACTGAACAAGCTTGCTTCTCGTAGAATTCTTGAAAATATTAGATCCGAATCTATTTTAGACATCCATTCTTTGTTTCAAGAAAATCTAGAAAATCAAACAAATTCTGAAAGTAATAACTGTTTCCTTTCCACAATGGGTGAGTTCTTTACTCAGCTCAACTTTACTCAGATACCAGGTCAACCTCACGATATTCCCGAGAAGGCTATTGATAAGATCACAAATTTCAATGGCACTGATGCCTCATTATCTGCTGAACAACATATTAGAAACTTCACCAAGTTGTGTAGTACTCATGTCAGGGGAGCTGATAAACATGAAGACGTTTACATGACTCTTTTTGCCTTATCCTTGGAGGGTAAGGCAGGGAATTGGTACGACAATCTACCTGACAATTCTTTTGCCACCATAGCAGCCTTCAAGACGGCCTTCCTCAACAAGTTTGGTTGCAGAAAAGAACCTAGACATTTTAACTAATAATCAGCTTAAAAACATAAATTATAAATATATCACATAAAAACAATTATGTTAGTTATTTTATTTGATAATTTACATAATTTCATAACAAAAATTATAATTTTACATTTTTTAAAAATATTTAAAAAATTATTTTATAAATAATATTTTTATTGTAGTTTTTTTATATTGTATTAATTAACAAAATAAATATTTTACTTGTTTTTACTATGTATAAAAAATTTTGGTAAACCAATTAAGTATTTTTTAGTAATATTAATTATAATCAATTTATTTATAAAAAAATTAATATTTGTATTTAAATACATAGCATTAAAGTGTTATTGTAAATTTATGTTTTACTTGAGAGAAATTTTAAAATTAAGTCTTTAACCTAATTAAATTATTTACTTCCATTTCTTTTATATGAAAATTTTATTTAATATTTAAATACTAACAAAATTATATTTAAAAATTATAATAAATTAATTTTAATCATTTTTAAAATTTATTATAATAATTTAAAATTTATATTTTTCAATAATATTATTTATCTTTCTATTTTATAGATTTTGAATACAAATATTTTTTATAAAATCAGAAATATCTATCATTGCTCTCAATGGAAATTGAGTATATCTTAGTATAATTATGTTGAAGATAATAATGATTAATATACCAACTTTCTATTTCTTTTGCATTTCATATGTTAGCAAGTTATGAAGATTACTAAAATTGCAAATATTTTGAAATAGTGTGACCTTAGAAAAAGAGCTTGTGCATAATATATAATTAATCAACACAAAGTTTCATTGAAGAAAAAAACCCAAAATACCATATAATTTGCAGTATAGATTAGTAATGTCCATTATAACCATTCATGACAAAATGTCATTACCAAAGTGTGTTATTTTATCTCCATGGAGTTTATTTATAATTGAAAAATTAGATTTGTAGTCATGGAATATATTTTCTTGAATCTAGATGACATAAGTAATGAGAGAAAGATGGAGAATAGTTTTTTTTTAACTCTATGTTTTTATTTTCTTTGCACGTGTAATGTACCAAACTAGGAAATTTGGCACACTAACCCTTCTTCAATGAAGCTCTGACTATACTTGACTTACTGACCCTAAACACTCCCAAACTTACCAAACTGTAATCTGAGGTTTATTGCATACATGTGATAGGATAGCAAGGTGTATTAGACATGGGAAATGACTCTACATCGATAGAGGCACATTCTCTGGATGCATCACGCTCGGGATGGTCATAAGGACCACATGGTTGTACATCCCTGAGAGTTCTGTGGAAACCTAATAGCTTCTAGTGCACTCTGGATGCATATTGAATTTGGTCAAAACCCTACACTACTATAGAAAGGATTAGGAACATAAATCTAGGAAGCTTTAGTTCTTAGAAGTGATTAGGAGATGATTTTCCACACTAGGAATGTTCAGTTGGACTACTTTGGAGGTGACCCAAACTGTACGTGGGGCTCACGAATTCTGAAATAAATTTCGAGGATGGGCTCTATGGTGTCCCACCTACCTACAACACTTTATAGAACCATATTTGGAGCTCCCGATCTCAAGATATGGCTCAACCAGTGAAACTAGTCTAATTTAGTAGGCCAGCCACCGAAGCAGTTTTCAAGCATCCCCAAATCATACTGAGTGCCCAATGTATGTAATTTGTAATTGTATCCATGTATTAATGAAACAGGGGAAGATGATCTCCATATTCTTGTGAATTTGCATGTGTTTGTAAGTCCACTTATGAATTCCTTGAGCATTAAATGAAAGTGAAGAGATGATTTATTACGTGTATGGGTAATTTTGCTATTGAATTAACTTTTGAATGCTAGTTATATTTTTTAAAGAGTAATCATCATTGAACCCTATGGTTGAAAATTTGTTTTAAATACCTTTGGGTAGTACTCCAAAGAGAAATATTGATGCCTTGAAGGTTTTGAAGGTGTGTTGCAGGGAGGCGATGTTGATATGCGAGTTTGTTCATCATCAATTGAGTTGATATGAGTTTTGGGTTTGCCATGATCTCTCACATAAGTGGTATCATAAATGGTAACAACTATGGGACAATGAAGATAAGACCTTGTAGAATGAGATGTTGAAAGAGGAGAATGTTGCAAAGAGAATAAATATGAGAAAGGTGGGAGAATTATGAACAAGATGACAAATATTGTAGAAGAGTGAAGACTACAAGAAAACAATGGTGAATTACATTGAGTGAGTGAAGACTCTATAAAGAAAGAAAAAAGTGTAGACGACTCCAATAATGGTGTCTTGGGTAGATGTTGCAAGAGTGATTGACGACTTTATTATAAAGAAGATGTTGTGAAGACTACCATGGAAAATAGAAAGATAGGTAGAAGCGATGATCATCGAAGAGCATTGGTCCAAGAAGAGATTAGCACACTAAAGATGACGAATCATAGTGGTAATTGAGATGAGGGTATACCACTTAAGCATGAGGACATGCTTCTTAAATAACTTAGGGACTATAATGCAAGATCATGAAGGTACTTTGATACTGAGTTTGAGAATACCAAGGATGACATGAATGTACATATTGAGGATGTTTTGGACTCCAAGAAAAATTATAAGTGTGAAAGGACTGTCGAGAGATATCTCCAAGAATGGCGAACTCACAAAGAGTACATGAATAGTTTCAAAGCAAGAAGGCTTAAAGTATAACAATATTTGAGAAAACAAGGAGGATTCAACATATTTATAGGATGCTAAAGTGGATGATCCATCAAGGATAAAATCTCCTTGAATCTCACCAGATAAGCACAAAGGCATTGGAACAATATAAGACAAAGTATGGGCTTAAGAGCAAGTATCGATGGTTCAAAGTGATTCTGATAGAGGTATAATGCATGGTGGGCATAAAAGTAAAGGCTTCATTGAGTTGATGAGAAGGCTTCATTGAGTTGATCCGATGTTGTGTTTGATCCGATGTTAAGGTTTAGTGCCAAAATATCCGGAGGCAGAGGATCCGATCCATTTTTCTAGGCAGATCATTAGCATTGGTCAAAAGGTCATCTCCATATCTCCAGGCCTAAAATTATCAGGTGGCATAGCTTTGCTGGAGTGCATCTGTATAGCAAACAAGACATATGTAACAGATATAATTCAGCAGCTATCTGGGTCACTTTTTGTACAAATGATCCATACAAGAGATGGCTCAAAGGTTTGCGCACTTTGTATTATACATGTGTCAGAGCATTGGAAGGCAAAGTATCCCTGACTTCAAATAGGATAGGGATCAGTTGACATCAAATGAAAAATGGCAGGGGCACCTAGCAGACAGTTAAGCAGTCAAAAGGCAGTTCCAGATTATGTGGCACTCATGATCATCTCCAGATTTTAAGGTCAACAAGCAACAAACAACAAAGTAACATCTAGCAATTTCAAATTTGAAGGATTTGATTATCTGTTCCCCTAATTCTATTTTCAAACTTAATCAAAACAGAATTCTATTGTTAGATTTTAGTGCTCGAGTGTTGGAAGGAGTTTTATTTAGTTTTATTGATCTATATATACTTTTTTTTTTATGTTTTGTACAGGGAGGAGGTTCCAACCGAGAGGCTATGTGAGAAAATTGTAATGAGACGGAAAATTATAAACTGAAGGCAGAGACCTTGCTCTGTATTTTTTGGAGGCCTGTTACACATGATTTTTTTATCAGTTGTGCCAATTTCAAAGCTGTCTTTCAATCTGAATATACTGTGCAGTTATGTTTTAACTGGTCTTAGTTATGGATTCCTGATCGATAATGTTTTTATTGTGATTGTCCGTGCTGAGATTTAGTATTTCAAATTCCATCTTTGGAATGTTTTTTCTGAACACGCTTCTTTATGTTGATGTTTGAATGAGTTGTTTGCTCCATACATCAACAATTCTCTTTGAACCCTGGTCATCCTTGCTTATCACGGAGCTCGATGTCTTCAGCTATCCTATACTTTATCTGCATATTCTCTTGATCCCTCTACATATTAATTCAACCAATCAATCTATATTTGCCTCTGAGCATTAAGATGTGTTAAGCTTGGCCCTCTTGCAGTCGAGAGCTAACTTTAGCACTAACAGGCATAACATGAAACTTGAATCAGCATATTAAAATAATAAAATATTTTTACTCCTTAAAAAAATATATTTATATGATTATTCTTCCAAATTCATGGAACATTGAAGAATTTCTCTATAACATTTACCAGTATGTAATATAAAAATTACCATTCAATATTAGCCGTATGTAATATTAAGATGAGTTGATACTTACTAAGTAAAAAAATTATAATTTATAATTTATAATATGTATAATTCTTAATTTATAATTTATAATATTTATAATTCTTAATTCAATATTTTTATAATTTTGCTGAATTAATAATTTTATAAACTTGATAAATTTATTTAAATTATAAGTAATAAATATATGCAAATATTGTGTAAGTGATTTATGTAATGAGAAGTGATTTTTTATTTCTCACAAATCTTTGTATTAGAAATCTTTAACCTTTATAAATTAAGTAAATATTAAAAAAAACATAACTGTGCCACAGTGCAAACTATGCCGAAACAATGCAAACTATTTGTTTCTATTTCATTGGGAAGCATTAGATTCATTTACCTGTTTTGTTTTCTTTTGCATTTGGGTGTGTAGGTTGTATAGACGATCCAGCCGTTTCATTTTCTTTTGCATTTGGGTGCGTAGGTTGTGTAGACAATCCAGCATCTTCAATTGCTTCAACACAGTGCCGCTGTCAATTTCCTCCCTACAATTCTGTGATTAAGCATAAGATTATAGTCAATGAAAATATTGAAGTTCAGAGCATTGAATATTTGACCTGATATGGCTTGTTTCCTAGAATAGTCTTGCCTATTGCAGACCCAAACGAAAACTGCCTTGATTTCTGCTTCACTATGACCTCTGCAGTTTCCAGTCGATTGCCATGCAAATCCGTCACATGAACAATGACTTTCTTTTACCTTTTATGTCATTCAATCCAATCCAACATCAAAAGTAAAATTTGAATTCAATCCACCAACAATCAAATTTGATTCAATTGCATAATTAAAACTCTTGCAATGGCACTAATAATGACCAATTGCATTCAGACATTTAAATCCCATCACTAAGATCAATTAATTGCCACCGATCATGACCAATCGGATTCAGGTAGGTCATGTTAAACTGAAATAAAATTAAAATTCCCAAAAACCAGATACCATCATAAACAAATTGTTATAGAAAGAATGAAAAGTACCATCGTTGTTCTTTCTTCTTGCTGCAAACGTCATTCATCATCTATAAATGGTTGTAGGGATACGCTATCAACCAATATTTCGACATCCGTATTGTTACTCTGCAATTAGCAACGCAATGGGCTCGGTCGTTTTAATTTTAGGCGAAGAATTGGAATCAAAATTAGAGGCATTAATTTGACCGAAAGGCATAAGAAATAACCTCGAAGTATAAATGAGAGTGAGGGGGAGACCAGTCAAGAACGAATCCGCCCTTGAGAAAAGACCAGCAGCCACTTGTAGCTTGAACAGTCCCAGCACATGTGAAGTTCACATTGTCCATCGCCACAGTTGCTGTAACTAAAGCAGAGCTCCTGGATCTGATCTGCACCCACGCTGCACGCATTCAACCAGACAATAATCAAACTCAATACTCTAGAGGTATCTAAATAATATTTATCTTGCACAGTTGTTGATTAAAATTCCAAGAAACAACAAAATGTGAGCCCTGTGACTATCTGTGTTGGATAAAATTCAAATTGAACTTAACATAAATGTTGTGATTTTGTTGATCCCTTACTAACAAAATTGTCAGAGATTTTGTCAGAATTGTCCAGATTTTATATAACAGAATTGTCAAAGACTTTATTTTGTTTGCAAAGATGTGCCTAATTTTTAACAATTATATATTTTAAGATAAAACATATTAATTTTAACTAATAATCAGCTTAAAAACATAAATTATAAATATATAACATAAAAACAATTATGTTAGTTATTTTATTTGGTAATTTACATAATTCAAAAAAAATAATTATAATTTTACATTTTTTAAAAATATTTTATAAATAATATTTTTATTGTAGATTTTTTTTCTGTTGTATTAATTAACAAAATAAATATTTTACTTGTTTTTAAAGTGTATCAAAAATTTTGGTAAACCAATTAAGTATTTTTTAGTAATATTAATTATAATCAATTTATTTATAAAAAAAATTAATATTTGTATTTAAATACATAGCATTAAAGTGTTGATTGAAAATTTATGTTTTACTTGAGAGAAATTTTAAAATTAAGTCTTTAACCTAATTAAATTATTTACTTCCATTTCTTTTATATGAAAATTTCTATTTAATATTTAAATACTAACAAAATTATATTTAAAAATTATAATAAATTAATTTTAATCATTTTTAAAATTTATTATAATAATTTAAAATTTATATTTTTCAATAATATTATTTATCTTTCTATTTTATAGATTTTGAATACAAATATTTTTTATAAAATCAGAAATATATATCATTGCTCTCTATGGAAATTGAGTATATCTTAGTATAATTATGTTGAAGATAATAATGATTAATATACCAACTTTCTATTTCTTTTGCATTTCATATGTCAGCAAGTTATGAAAATTACTAAAATTGCAAATATTTTGAAATCGTGTGACCTTAGAAAAAGAGCTTGTGCATAATATATAATTAATCAAAACAAAGTTTCATTGAAGAAAAAAACACAAAATACCTTAGAATTTGCAGTATAGATTAATAATGTCCATTATAACCATTCATGACAAAATGTCATTACCAAAGTGTGTTATTTTATCTCCATGGAGTTTATTTATAATTGAAAAATTAGATTTGTAGTCATGGAATATATTTTCTTGAATCTAGATGACCTAAGTAATGAGAGAAAGATGGAGAATAGTTTTTTTTTAACTCTCTGTTTTTATTTTGTTTGCACATGTAATGTACCAAACTAGGAAATTTGGCACACTAACCCTTCTTCAATGAAGCTCTGACTATACTTGACTTACTGACCCCAAACACTCCCAAACTTACCAAACTGTAATATGAGGTTTATTTCATACCTGTGATAGGATAGCAAGGTGTATTAGACATGGGAAATGACTCTACATCGACAGAGGCACATTCTCTGGATGCATCACACTCAGGATGGTTATAAGGACCACATGGTTGTCAATCCCCAAGAGTTCTGTGGAAACCTAATAGCTTCTAGTGCACTCTGGATGCATATTGAATTTGGTCAGAACCCTACACTACTACAGAAAGGATTAGGAACATAAATATGGGAATCTTTAGTTTTTAGAAGTTAATAGGAGATGATTTTCCACACTAGGAATGTTCAGTTGGACTACTTTGGAGGTGACCCAAACTGTACCTAGGGCTCACGAATTCTGAAATAATATTCGAGGATGGGCTCTATGGTGTCCCACCTACCTACTACACTTTATAGAACCATATTTGGAGCTCCAGATCTCAAGCTATGGCTCAACAAGTGAAACTAGTCCAATTTAGTAGGCCAGCCAGCTAAGCAGTTTTCAAGCATCCCCAAATCATACTAAGAGATACAAATTTACTAAATGGATAACTGATATGGACCCTAACCCACCTTAGGGACCTACAACAACTTACAAATATGATTTTAAGTTTATGGAGAGAAGTTGTGGCCAAAATGGTAAGCGCTAGTCAAATTGACTAGTGAAAGAGCAAGGGAGAATTGTTGTTTAAGGAGAGAAGATAGAATCTGAAGATTGGACTTTTTATCTGTAACATATGCTTCTAGAATTTCTGCAAAAATATGTTCATTAGAAACATGTTTTTGCAAAATTTTCTTTAGAAAATGTTATTGAAGGACGAAGAGGGGGCGAGCATTAAAACAATAGACACATGGAATAGGAATGACCACCAAGATAGTGACAAATATGAAGATTCATGGGGAGAAGGTGGATCGTTTTAAGTAGCAAAAAAAAAAGAGAAAAGAATTAGGGAAGCAAATAGACATGAGAAATTGTTACATATAAGCAAAGTTAATTAATAGAAGGCACAAAGATATAGAGGTCAACAAGCTCGAAACCGGAGAATGACCGTAGAGCCTTTGTAAGCTACCATGGAATTTTCCCTCGCATCAATGAGTTGTGGTAGTGGTAGATGAAACCCACAACTAGATTGGAATATTAGAAGATAGTCTACTAAATAAAATTTAAGTGGTTGATTTTAAGGAATGAGTGCCCAATGTATGTAATTTGTAATTGTATCCATGTATTAATGAAACAGGGGAAGATGATCTCCATATTCTTGTGAATTTGCATGTGTTTGTAATTCCACTTATGAATTCCTTGAGCATTAAATGAAAGTGAAGAGATGATTTATTACGTGTATGGGTAATTTTGCTATTGAATTAACTTTTGAATGCTAGTTATATTTTTTAAAGAGTAATCATCATTGAACCCTATGGTTGAAAATTTGTTTTAAATACCTCTGGGTAGTACTCTAAAGAGAAATATTGACGCCTCAAAGGTTTTGAAGGTGTGTTGCAGGGAGGCGATGTTGATATGCGAGTTTGTTCATCATCAATTGAGTCGATATGAGTTTTGGGTTTACCATGATCTCTCACATAAGTGGTATCATAAATGGTAACAACTATGGGACAATGAAGATAAGACCTTGTAGAACGAGATGTTGAAAGAGGAGAATGTTGCAAAGAGAATAAATATGAGAAAGGTGGGAGAATTATGAACAAGATGACAAATATTGTAGAGGAGTGAAGACTACAAGAAAACAATGGTGAATTTCATTGAGTGAGTGAAGACTCTATAAAGAAAAAAAAATTGTAGACGACTCCAATAATGGTGTCTTGGGTAGATGTTGCAAGAGTGATTGGCAACTTTAGTATAAAGAAGATGCTGTGAAGACTACCTTGGAAAATAGAAATATAGGTAGAAGCGATGATCATCGAAGAGCATTGGTCCAATAAGAGATTAGCACACTAAAGATGAGGAATCATAGTGGTAATTGAGATGAGGGTATGCCACTTAAGCATGAGGACATGCTTCTTAAATAACTTAGGGACTATAATGCAAGATCATGAAGGTACTTTGATACTGAGTTTGAGAACACCAGGGATGACATGAATGTACATATTGAGGATGTTTTGGACTCCAAGACAAATTATAAGTGTGAAAGGACTGTCGAGAGATATTTTCAAGAATGGTGAACTCACAAAGGGTACATGAATAGTTTCAAAGCAAGAAGGCTTAAAGTATAACAATATTTGAGAAAACAAGGAGGATTCAACATATTTATAGGATGCTAAAGTGGATGATCCATCAAGGATAAAATCTCCTTGAATCGCACCACACAAGCACAAAGGCATTAGAAAAATATAAGACAAAGTATGGGCTTAAGAGTAAGTATCGATGGTCCAAAGTGATTCTGATAGAGGTATAATGCATGGTGGGCATAAAAGTAAAGGTTTCATTGAGTTGATGAGAATGGGCATAAGGAAGTGAGGGAATGCACAAGGCATAGATTGAAACAAGGAATGGAAATAAATATGATATTCTACCTGAACTCAACTTGATTTAACGATTATGTTATTTTTTAGCATTAAATGATGATCCATCACATTCCATTTCATACCATCCATCAAATCCCGGTGCTAATTCCATATTTGGATAAGCATACTATCTATGGATGTCTCAAAAATCGTGATTTGTGCATCCATTAAAGGGATTTCACAATGTGAAATGATTTCTCATCAATGATGGGGGAGCATGATGGATTGAGAATTCAAAGCACAATCCATCATCCAATTAGGGTTAAATAAATCAAGGGGGGTTCCAATGCAATGCCATCTTCCTCCATTTGTTATATTTCTCCCAGTCATCATTAAGGGGGAGTGTTGGAATATGTAATGATGACTTGTGTGATATTGTTGGTGAAATGTTAAAAAAGGCATAAATAATTCTAATATTATAAAATAGAGTTACCCCACATGCATCATGTAATAAATTCTCTTATAACCATTCTTTATATAAGAGAGGTGGAAAGTTATTTATCCCACATGTGTTATGGGATGTAAATATTCCATACATCTAGCTATATAATAGAGGTGAAGGATACCCTTTGAGGGTCTGTTGATGAAATATCATTATGACATGATGTGAAGATGAAGTGTGATGTGATGCATATGTGAGGATGCGATGTATTGTAATATTAGAGATTTTTTAAGAATAAGAAGACAATACCTTCATGTGTAATGTGTATGTTTCCCCATTTGGGTTTTACCATGTATATATGGTGTATCGTTCTATTCTCTTGTCTCTTGTTTCTTACATGATTATTTGTTGCTTTTATAGATAGAAGGATAGACTTGTTGATTCTTGATTTGCATGTTAGAAAACATATTGTTGGATGTTTATGCATATTCTCAATATTCTAACAATGATAAAGCTTCCTCAAGCTCTTCTCAAACACCGAAGACCATAGAAATAAAAACTATCCGACAAAACACGGAATACAACATGGTTGAGGACTTGAAAAGGAATAAGGAAAATGTCTCCCTATTCAAATTATGTAACATTTTGCAACAAAGGGATCCTTTACTTAATGCTTCTAAGAAACGCTCTTATCAACAGCAGAAAATAACAACCAATGGGGAAAACTCATATTCTCCCCAAGAAAAACTGAGTGTCGCAATGAATGCAACCAACATAGAGATTCAATCCAAATATCAAACTCCTATATTCCTCTTGGCATTTGAAATTTTCAATTACAACATACACAATTGTTTAGTGGACTCTGCAGCCTCATACAACATACACAATTGTGAATTCGGACTATAGAATAGCCACCAAGAGATTATTGAGCTAAGTTGAATAACTTGTGAAGGTAAAGTGAGGAGGAATAAGAGAAAATATCATGGGAATCCAACGGAAGTAATGGGTCTCTATATTACTTCTAGCCAACCAAGGATCATCATTATAATCGAGATCTCATATAGGAAATTTATCAGCAATAACGAATTTATATTAAAAATCTAACCAGAATTTTTGGACTAGAAAAGATATACTTATCTTTTTTTTAAAGACTTCAATACCAAGCAATTAAGTGATACAGAACACCCTTTCTGAAGAACACCCTTGTTAGTACCATGTCCACTGGTTATGATGAAGTACAGGTTTCGAGTAATAATTTTTTATCCTAAGATGGAGGAATTATCTCAAGCAAATGTGCTAACCAATGCTCTTAATCACTTGAATGTATCTTACTCAAATTACACCAGGGTCGACATCAATCACGAGGAATTGATATAAATGTGATCTAGAGAAGTGATGAGTTAAGAAATACATCGGTATAATAATCATTGAGTTCATCTCCATGATGTCTAGCAAAGGACATACCATACAAACCTAATATTTTTAAGGAATACAAGGACAGATATATGGGTATCCTGAAAATTTTCTTGTTCATATATATATAAAAAAATACTAATTAACCTCAACATAAAATATCCTCTATGACATGTATGGACCCTATCCATCACAGGAAAACATAACAACTTGATAAAAGGTCATAAAGACCTAGCACCCACCTAGAAGAGGTCATAAACATTTAGCATCCAAGTCAAGCGATATGATAAAGTACCCTGAGTTGGCACGTGTGGGCCATAGAGACCAAGAGAAGGGTCTGTGGTGACTTAGTTAAATGATTATGGTCTTGGAACCACAATGGAGGACCAAGAACCCCAATGAGGGTCCAAGAGCCCACTACTAAAAGACCAAAAGACCAAGATGGAAGTCAAAGGGTTAAAAAGTACAAATAAAATAGTTGGGGTTATGGAATCTCATTAAAGGAGCAAGAGCCCACTTGTAAAGGACCAAAGGTCCAAGATAAAAGTCAAGTTCTATTGTGAAGGGCTATTAGCCCAAGTAAAAGTCAACGACCCTAAATAAAATCATTAAAGTGGTTTTTAATTGGTAAATTAAAATTACAAAAGTGGTCTTTCAAAGGTGGATTCCTTAACTTATGGATTTGTTAATCCTCATCTCACTCAATGATGAATTATAAATAGTGAGCACTCTCATTTGCAAAACACTCTCATCCATACTCATTCATTTTCTATCCAAGGAAATCGTGGGGTTATTTTTGCAGCAGGTGCTCATTTTTCCTTCTCAGCAATAATCATCTGCAGGGTTGTTCTCTCCCTCAATTGTTGTCACTTTGTCTACAGGACAATCTTATTCTTCATTTAGGACAGCACTGTCATCTTCAAGACAATGTAAGGAAGATCAGGGCCCGATGTTGACATTGTGAAACAGTTAAGGGCTCGGTGCTGATAGGGGAAGGTAGACTGAGGCTTGGTTTATCTTTTTCAAATCCTAGCAAGGCTTGGATTGTTCATAGCAGTCCTCAACAGGGTTCGGACCTCTCACAGTGGCCATACCCTAATCAGAGCTCGGTCTTCTCCTATCAGACATAACTAAGGCTCAGCTTGCCTATATCAGACCTAGAAAGGGAATTGTCCACCTACAATAGAACTCGGGCCAGTGAAAGAAGACCCTAAGGGACAGTTGGGGGTCTACAGAAGACAGTCAAGGGATTACAAAGGCAGTTGTGGCTGCCAGGTGTCTCAATCATGGCTGCCATGGTTCTAGTAGGCCGCAGATCATAAATATAAACTGCTACAGGAAACTGAAGATTGTTGCAGGTTTCTGAAGACTGCTATTGAGGCTGCTACAATTTGTTATTGGGCTTACATCATTTTCTCTTGTTTCATTTTGGTCGGCGGCAGCCTCACTGTTGGTTCATGCAATCTCATATCAGTTGATGAAGAAGGTTAGGGTTTGGGCAAGTTGATTTGGTGGCAATAGTCGTCATTTGCAGGCTGCCTCTTCTCTTGGATTGACTGTCCATATCTACATTGCGTGGGAGCGCCCCCCCTGCTTCGGAAGCTCACTCCGAGCCAAAGCGAAGCGGAAGCGCTCAGAAAGTGCGCTTCGCTTTCGCTCCCGATCCGGAGTGATATTTGGGAGTGCGCTCTAGGGTGAGAAAAAGAACTCCCTGCCACTGCTCTGGAGCGATGAGGGAGCGACTGGGAGTAATCGCTCCCGAGCGCTCCCTAAAACCCTTTAAAAACGCTCCCAGATCGCTCCCCGTCGCTCCCGAGGAAGTTTGCGGATTGAAGAAGAGGGTGAGTTTTTTTTTGTTTTGGGGGGAGTTTGCTTGGGTTATAAAGCACTCCCCCACTTCATTGTTGCCATTTCATTCACCATTGCAAGATTTTGAGGAGCATGGAGTGCATTTGGAGATTTTGAAAGAAGATTGGAGTCTTGAGACTTGGACTCTTGGAGAGCTTGGAAGAGAGATTGAACATTGAAGGGTGCCATTTGTGAAAGCTTGGAGGGGAGATTGAAGGCTTCAATAGGGTTCAAGGATTCAAGCCTTCAAGCACACCATTGGAGAGCCAAAGCGGTAGGCTCTAAACTCATCCCTTTTTTTTGGCTTGAAATTGAATGCTTGTTACTTGTATGTTTTCTTCTCCTACTCTTTCCCATTCCTACTCCCTCATGGAGACTTCCTTTCTTAATGGTGAAGTTGAGGAAGAAGTATATATACAACAACTTGAGGGGTTTGTAGTTCATGGTTGTGAAGAACCAACCATTGATCTTAGTTCTCTATGTTGATGACTTGTTCCTTACTAGAGAGGAACGACAGACAACTTGCTACAAGAGGGAGCTCACTTCTGAGTTTGAAATGAAAGACATGGGTCTTATGCACTACTTTTTTGGTCTGGAAGTTTGGAAAAGGAAAGATGAGATCTTTCTTTCACAAGGAAAGTACACAGTCGATGTGTTGCGCAAGTGTCTACACCAATGGTTTCTAATCTAAAGAAACTACATGAGTCAAATTCTGGATCGGATCTAGTGGATCCTACCATGTATAGACATCTCATTGGTTCCTTGATGTATTTGATACATAGTAGACCAGACATATGTTGTGCAGTGAGTATCTTGAGTCAGTTCATGTCTGAGCCAAAACATAGACATTGGGTTGCTGCCAAGCATGTCCTTAGATACTTTTGAGGTGCTATTTCTTATGGACTCAAATATGCTTCCAGTGGAGGAGTGATGATACTTGGTTATGCCGACTCTGACTAGGGTGGTAGTATTGTGGACCGAAAGAGTACATTGGATTTTGGTTTATCTTGGGATCAACTATGATCTCTTAGTCCACCAAGAAGCAGGGCTCTGTAGCCCATAGTACTACAAAAGTAGCGTATATTGTAGCTAATACCGCCTACCGAGAAGTTGTGTGGCTCAAGAAGCTACTTGTTGGTTTTTTCGGTGAGAAGCTTGAGACTATTGTCATTCACTTTGATAATCATAGCTACATCAAGCTCTCAGAAAACCCTGTGTTTCACGATATATCGAAACACGTTGAGATGAAATACCACTACATCAAATACATGGTCCAAAGAGGTGCCATAAGACTTCAGTACATTGTTACTGGTGAGCAGATAGCAGATATGTTGACTAAGCCTCTATCCTTGATGAAGTATAGGTACTTATTAGACAATATTGGCATGGCAGAGAATGCCTCCCTTGCTGAGAGGGAGTGTTAAAGTTACAGCATCATGAGTCATTCTCCGAGTCAATCTTGTGTGCCAAGATCGAGCCTCGTGTGTCGAGGTAGTGCATTATAGGATCCTAAGTTGGACTCATGAAACTTGGAAGAATCTTGAGTTGGACTTAAGAATGAATAAGCCTCGTGTGTTGAGCTAAGTGCTTTGTATGACAAAGTGATGATGGTGTACAATCTTGCTTGGCAAGTCTAAGGTCTCGTGTGTCAAGACAAATCCTCATGTGTTGAGGTGGTGTCTCATGTGTTGAGGTAATGTTGTGCATGTCGAAGCATGAATGGTGTGCGATGTACTACTAACCATGGTTGAGCTATTAAGTCTCCTCTAGAAACTGGCCACCTCTAGAGTGAATTACTTTAGCATATGACCACTTGGAACAATAGTAGAACAAGATGATCACATCATTGGAAAAATCTCCTTAGTATATTTGATATGATAGATAAATTAAAGTTGGCACATGTGGACCATGTAAATAAGACAAGAGATAAAGATAAGATGTGATAAGATAAGAGAGAACTCGATTTGCTCAGTAATGATAAAGACTTCAGTTAAATAAGAGAGAACTCGAATTACTAAAATTCAATGATGTTAACAAGAAATACTGTAGTTAATTAAAGGAGAATTCGATTTGTTCACTTCAGTGATGCTATATTCAAGAAGGACTTCAGTTAAAAGAGTTGACTAATTGTTAATAAAGAAGATCTAGTTAACTAAAGTGTTTTGCATGTCAACACTTGAGTTAAACTAAAATAAGACACTTAAGTTGAATTAAAAGAAAACACTTGAGTTATGACACTTGAGTTGCGACACTTGAGTTACAACACTTGACTTATGACACTTGAGTTAGCATCCTAACTAAGTGACCTAGCATCCAGATCAAGGGTGAGTTCATCCTTAATTCAGATGATAAAAGTAGAAGCCAAAGCATGAGAATAATGATACATATATGTTATACATGATTGATTAATTTAGTGTGAGAGCAAATTCTCTTCTCTCTTGAAGGCAATGCGCTTTTCTTTGTGCAGTATATTATTCTGAGTTCTATTCTTCCATCTTCTCTCTTGCTCTGATATTGCACCTAGGGTTCTTGGTATTTCTCTCTGATAATGCACTAGGGGTGCTTGATGTAATTTGTGCATTGTAAAGACATTCTCTGTGTTAACGGACAATCTACCAAAGACAGATCTAAGGCATGATCTCCCTAGCTTAACATAAGTCTAGAACAAATAGAACATAATATAGATCTACTTTCCTAGATCAATAGAAGTGAAAACTAGTAGATAGATAGATTACCGCAGATTTGCAGATCCCTTTGCTCTTCATTGATCCAATGCTCCAGCGTCGTCAGATCTCAAGCTGCAAGACCCTGTTGAACATATAGATACTAGCAAACAGTGAAAGCATGTATTTCATATGATTGATCTAAGTTAACAGTTAAGGAAGAAAACTCTAAAAATCACCAATGAGACAACAATTTATGGAAAGAGATTATATTAACTGTATAAAAGTGGGAATTGCATAGAAAGGATGAAGCTACAACCAAAGCCTCAATGTTGCATCCTCCATCCAACATGTCCAAGCCAAGCCTCCAAGATGGTACAAGCTTCCCAATCACCAATATGGATTCTATCAGCATAAGGATACCATAGACCTTCCCTCCTCTCATGGAGAGAGTGGGTGTTTATATAGGGATAAAGAGATAGGGTAGGTTGAGGATTAGGGGGATATGGTTAATGGATCTTCCCATAAGGTTAGGAACCGAAATGCCACCTCACCTAGAGTCTAGGGATAGGTCTCCACCTCAACAAACTTCTAAAAAGACCTCGAGACTCCCCAAAATAGCCTTTAACCAACCTCGTCGCACCCCGGTAGAGGACACAGAGCGACAAAGAGGGGTCGTCGCACTCTGTAGGAATACAAAGTGCAACAGTGTCTCACCCTAGCTGACCAAGAACTGTGATGTCACACCCTAGATGAAGGATAAGTGCGACAGCCTACTCAAAGAGGTCAACTAGGCAGGAAAAATCTCTCAATTGGATGTGTTTTAGCCCAGAATGAGTTTAGGGGTTAGAGCACAGAGTTTACACAATGGTCAAGATGACAACTTTATCACAACAGTCACAATGACGACACTTGGTCATAAGGATGATACTTGCAACGGTCATGGTGACGACACTAAGTCAGGATGACGACACTTGCAACACTTGCACAAGGGTGACGACACTTGCAACACTTGCACAAGGGTGACGACATTTTGGTGTAACAGAATGCCCCCCAAAGCATGAAGCTGACGGAATGAGACAGGTGAAATGATTTGTAATAATAAAAATGGCAAGGACTTGCTGGTTGGAAGGAGATGTTGCAGAAATGACCTGAGATCCACAAGTCTCATACAACACAAAACATGGATGCCGACCAATACACTGCAGATCCATGATAGTAAAGACTGACTGAACACAATCATGGCTACTAGACACAATCGTAGATCCATGATGTGATGATAACATAGCCACGACCAATACAAAATTGGATCTGTGTAACTCTGAACTGACAACACAGCCATGACCAATACAAAGTGGATCTGTGTGTCTCAAACAATCTCCATCGCAACCCGGGTAGAAAATAACTTCCCCGGGGTCTTCAAGCTGAACCCACAATGATACAAATCTATCCATGTGATTACAATGTTTTGGAGTCGAACATGGTAGAAACCACTTGATTATCGGTCATTAATGTATACCGTTAACAAGTGCGAGGGGAATCACCATTAATGTCAATGATCCCCAAGGTATCACAGTACATACCACCAAGCGTGAATCAATGAGCTGAAGTCGAACGCCTAATGGAATCTTTCAATCAAGAGTCAATGAGGTAAACTCATGTTGAAAGCGAGGTAACCTGCCATTGAGGCATGCAGGCCCAAGGTACTTGGTTGGTTTCTAAGTTCAATCCTCAGATGATGATTTGAAGTCAACGAGGATGAACCCGTCGAAGGAGGGCCATGATGAATCCCCCATCATCGACATGAAACTTGATAACAGATGTTTGGTATAGATCGGATGGTAGAGTAATGTGCAAGACTGACTCAAGGTAGACCAACACAATTGAAGGTATACTGACTGCAGATGATTATTAACAAATGTCTCTTGAACATGGGCATGGCATGACTTGGCAATATTGACATGACGAGAACGACACCAACCCCCAATGCAACTAATGGTGGAAGCATTCTTTGGCTAACCCAAAGGAGCGATGCGACTCATGGAATTGACAAGACTCGAGGACAAACAGATTACCCAAGTACTGAATGCAAATGCAAACGAGTGCCATGTTCAAGAGTGACTATGTACTGCCGTAATTAAGATGTAACATAAAATCTTCCCTTTTTCCCCATCATGATTGATGAGTGCCTCATATGTTTTTGACGAGCTTGATGAGGGTAACCAGATGCTCGGTATGGCTCATCTCATAGATGAGTCCAATCCCAAACGTTTTACGAACTTGGGAAAGGAGGGGTTCATCCCATAATGGGCCCTTCAATGTTAAAAATTTAACGAGTCCAAAGAAGGAAAACTCGGCGTCATTTCATGTTTAGAGAGTCTGAAAAGAACTAAAGGAGACTCCAACGGTCCTTTTTTGTAAAGTTAGCCTCATCACCCGAAAAAGGGTAAGACAACGCAGGAGAGGACTCTTCCAGCCATGGTTGGTTGTAGTATTCGTATTTCGTAAATAGTGCTTCCTGGTACGAAAAAGGGGTAAACTATCATCAGAAAGACGATCATTCAAATGCTTTTACAAGCGTGAAAGTATCAAGTTCGCTTGGCAATATTTTCCTATTTAGGGAATCTGAAAAGAGCTTAAAAAGGACTCCATGAACAACTTTGTCATGATTGATGACCGAGTATGACAAAGGAAAAGTAAACTCGGCACAGTTCCCATTCCGTAAATAGTCTAGCGAGGCCGGTTAAAGTGATAAACCTATACTCGTTAAACACACCTTTTTGCTCAAATTTTTAACGAGCACGATAATGGTATCAAAAGCACTCGAAATATTTTTCATGTTTGAACCAGAGCACAAAAAGGTAAACACTAAGCTCGAACCACTTTTCATGTTTTAACCAGAGCACGAAAGAAGTGAAAAGTAAGCTCAAATGCCATCTTACTGTTTTTAACGAGCTCGAAGATAGGTTGGAAGAATGCTCATGATGTCTGCTTCATTTTTTAATGAGCTTGTAACAGAAAATGAACTATGCTCGGGATAATTTTCATGGTGAGCTCGAAACCTAAAAAAGGAAAGTATGCTCGAAAATGTTCCCAATGGTGAACTTTTCCCCAACATGGCATCCATAGGTTGGTGTGTGCCCCCAGCATGATTGCTGGAAGTAAGTGACTTAGCTCCAACGTGGTGTGGAGAGGCAATCGAGTTGACTCCAACGTAACTTCCAGAGGTTGAAGACATGCCCCCAAGATTTTTTTCATTCGCCTAAGGAATAGGCGGGTGAAAAGAAGGTTCAGGTACTAAGTCTACGAGGAGACTCAACTCAAAGGGAGAGGATATGTTTCATTTTTTAACGAGCTTGACACAGGAATAGAACTCTGCTCAAAAAGACCTGTTTCATTTTTTAAAGAGCTTGACACAGAAAGGAAATTATGCTCATGAAGTTGGTCTCATTTTTATGCAAGCTTGAAACCAAAGGTAAACTATGCTTAGGGGTTCTATTCCATTTTTTAACGAGCTTTGTTGGAGCCGAGGCCGTAGCTACGGTAAAGCTGCGAATTTTGGGAAAAAAGCACAAGTATGGAAGGAAAGTGCTAATTTTGGGACAAGCACTAAGGTTTGGGTAAGAAGGAGACGGTGCGCAGTACGGTGCCAGATGGACAAGCTCAGCGAAGATCACGGACAAGAAATCGCGGATCTCGCGCGCACGTCATCGAAGAATGAAGGTGGCTCAGCTACCATAATAAATAAGGCGATGGAGTAGAGGGCTCAGCTACCCTCATTTAAGGGCTAAGTACAGAAGTTATGGTTGCTCGGATCAAGGAGGAGCAACGGACCAGAGCATTGAAGGCGAAGGACAAGCGCCCATACCCACAATCTGCGCCGGAAGTCAAGGAGCCTGCAGGAAGCGGCGACGTGACTGCAAGCGGCGCCTACAGTACACCTAGCCATGTGTGTGGTTAGGGTTTTTGGGAATCACTGTTGGGAAAGGCCCACAGTTTTGTAAAGGTGTGACCGTCATGGCCACCTATATATATGTATACATGATAAAGAAGAAGAGTTAGATACTTTTGGGATAGTTAGATGGTTAGACTGTTAGATAGTCAGTCTCGAGGATAGATCATGTGTTGATTATCCTTTGCTGTGTTTTCTACCGAGTGTGTAGAACTAGAGTAGAATCGGATAGCCGAGGAGCTAATCCCTGAGTTGCCAGATAGTCTGAGTGACGTCTGCGCCTTTGTAGTCTCTGTAGAGAAGAGACTAGATCGAGAGAAGGGCTCCCAGCTGTGTGCGTGGAGTTTCCTGTAAAGATCTGAGGCTGCAGCTGTGTGCGCAGCATATTGTATAACTCTATCATTTTCTAGTTAATACAACTCCCGTGGACGTGGTTTTCCTCGAGGAGATGAGCTTCACATATTTCTTCTTGTTATAATGTTTGCGTGAATGATTAACTGTTTAAGTTCATTACCTGTGCATGTAAGACTCTTGTATTATCTTTGTGACTGTTAAGTGAGTTTGGGAAGGTCCCTTGATAGCTATAAGTGTTAAGTACCGAAGAAGTGGTGAAGCGCTGTCGCGGCAGAGATCGAGGAATGCGTTACTGCGCTGGGTGCGCAGGGCGAGGAAGTACTTAACGCGTCAACGCAAGGACTAGTTGCCTTCTGCGCTAGAGAGGAGAAACTGCGCAGCGGGCCTGCTGAGGAAGGAAGCCTCGCAGTTGCGCCGAGGGGCCTGCGGGAAAGTCAGACCACCGACATCTGAGGAACCGGAAGAGGAAGAACAATCTCCGCGTCACCAAGGTTAAGGAAATCTGATTCCTTAACCCCCCCATAGCCACTTCGGGTGAGACCTCGAGCTGCTGCGCAGCTCGTTGCCGAGAGGGCCAGTGCACCAAGGGGTTTGTTGCTGCGCTTCATTAAAACCCAGGTCTGCCCAAGAAAGCAGCCAACAAGCTTGGAATCAAAGACTAATCTGTGCTCAAACTACTGGTTTCATTTTTTAACGAGCTCGAAGCCAAAGGTAAACTCTACTCAGGGTTAAGGTCCATTGACGAGTTCCTTCCCAACATGATTCCCAGGGGTTGGTAAATGCCCCTAGCATGATTGTTGGTGGCGTAACATGGTAGTTTTCCCTCAACATGATTGCTGATGGTACGACATGTGGCATGCCCCCCACGCTTCATTTCGTCTGAAAATGTTGCTTGCTAACCCAACTACCAACCTGGCTACTAATATGAAAATGTTCACAAAGGGGGGGGAACGAGAATCAAATGAAATGAAGGTTCAAGTTCTAACTCTAGCGAGAGATTCGAATCGATGGGAGGGAGATCTATTTCATTTTTACACAAGCTTGAAATAGACAATAACTATGCTTGAGGGATCCATCTTATTTTTTAACGAGCTTGAAATGGAATAAAACTATGCTCGAGTGGATTGGTTTCATTTTTATGCAAGCTTGAAACCAAAGGTAAACTATGCTTAGAGGAGTCGGTTTCATTTTTTAACTAGCTTGAAACATAACATAAACCATGCTCATACCCCCCATCCTCAGGGGGAAGAAACCACTAAAACATGCGGAACATTCAAGGAAGTCTGATGACTAGGAGTCATATGATGAGTGGGTGTCACGAAGGAAAGTTGATCAATGGTCACAATATTCCCATGATGAGGAAAATACATCACTCAAAAGAGTGTGTACACTACAGCTTTCATAGCATAGACATAATCACGTCCAAGGAGCAGATTGAAATCTAAAGGACCTTGGACAACCATGACATCAATATAAACAGTTTTACCTCTCAACATGACAGGTAACTGCGGGAGAATCCCTAAAGGTCTGGTAGCCCTTCTATTAAAAGCCAAAATCTGGTCAGTTGCTGGCACAAGCTGAGGGGAACCTATAGCTTGCCAAGCAGTTGAGGATAAAATACTAATAGAATCTCCCTCATCAAGTATCGTACGGAAGATTTCTTTATCGAAATCTCCTACAGATATTTGAAAAGGAATACTCGAAGGAAGACGAGATTCTGTTAGACCATTCCAATCAAATAAAATAACCTCAGTACTTGGAGGGGGTCCCGTGGAAATATACATGGTTTCCCCTCGCCCAGAACAATATGAACTGACCAGAAAAACATGAGCAGTTTCTATTTCACCCTCAACTAGAGGAGTGGGGTCAACCGAGAATGAGACTTGATTAACCGCTTGGGTATCATCCCTCAAAGGGAGGAATGGGGTCGATCGACGATGTTGTTGAATCGACTGCTTCATTTTCACTCTCTGATAAAAGAGTGGGGTCAACCGAGGGTGGGGTCGGATTGACCGCCCTATCAACCAGTGAAGGATCAGGGGACAACCTACAATACTTCGTTGGAAGGTGTTTATGGGATGTGTCCATGTATTCCAACAATTATGAAGCTTCATCCATACGAGGACAAAGGTAAGTACGGTGCATGCCCTTGCATAACCATCAAGGGTCTGTAGCTCTACCCTTCCGAACCTTAATTACAACATCACTAGTTGATGGGGTATCATCAGTATGATGTCCGGAGACTGATGACAAGGGTTGTTCAGAATACGACCATATTTCTAAGACCTTGGAGATACCAAGGCAGCTCTTAAGAAACTGGGACCCTTTACAAATTTTGCAAGGGAATTTTGGTTTACGCGAATTCAGAACAGGTGTATCGGTGCCCCCAGCATGATGATCAGTGGTTGGGGTTGTGACCTTCTGCTTAGTGTTCTTCTTCTTAGTCTTCCCTTTCTTCTTCTTCTCAACCGCCTTCTTACTAACATCAGATTTTTCATTAGGAGAAGAGGAAGAGACGGAAGCCGATTCAACTTTCGACGAAGAAGGAGAAGGGTCACCATGAGATTGATGCTCATGTGATGAAGGACCTAGGTCCGACACAATTGGTGCACTTGGTGTAACTGGATTGGAGAATAACCATACTAGTAATCCTATCGTCAATCCAGGAAGACTCAACGTAGCCATAAAGGGAGGACCAACAGTTCCACAAGGGGGAATAACAAATGGCACACCCTGGAAATGAGCGCTTTGGTTGGTAGTCCCGGAAGAATCTTCCATATCTAACCTCCCTAAGAGATTCTAAAGTACCACACAAGTCAAACACTACTCAAGTCTAAAAGCAACACGCAAACTGTGTGAATAGGAGTGGATGAAAAGTCAGTATCCTCACAAGATTATCAAGGCATTACAAACCGCTATATACTGCAGGGTCCAACAATATGACACGACAAGCAGGATTGGGACCATACCCTTGCTTGCATACCCGATTACCTGGACAGTACGTGCATGTTAATCTCCCTGAGTGCTGTTCTCGGTGTATTTCTTTGCCAATACGGCCAAATGGTTAACTCAGTTGGTTTCAGGAATCCTAGTGGTGTCTCCTAATATACGTAAGGTACGTGGGAGCCCAAATCCATAGTGGTGTTGTCTAATGCACAACCTTTCAGCAAGAGACCTTCCGGTATACTACCGAGTACATGATACACCCTTCGATATACGCCAAGTACGGATTATGGTACTTTGTGGGTACGTGAAGGAGCTCGATATACCGATAAGTACGTGGAAGACTACAATACCCCTGGGATACAGTGCTGGCAAATAACGACAGCTGCCACGCTTAACGACGCCGGAACACGTCTTTAACTTACACACAGTTACTAAATGATTTTAGCCTAAGCTAGCGTTAATTTTATCTTGTACAGTTAGGTGGATGCATGAAGTGAGTACATAAATGTAAACATAATGCAATCCTCAACTACATGATAATCCACATTTTCCTTTCCTTTTCAATGAAAACTACTTAAGGTAAGGAGAGATTTTTCTTTCTTTCAAACCAAAAATATTTAAGTAGTAGAGAAAAGAAGAATTCCTTCCTAGAGTGCAATAACTCTACCTTTCTACAATAATCATCTAAAAAGCGCAAAGAAAATGAAAGATGCAACTAATCTTAACAATTTATAAGACAAAATAATGAAGCGCTTTCAATTTTCAAATGCATGTATCAAAAATGGAATTTGATAACTAAATGCTTTTCATATCTATATACAAAAAGTGAGAGAATATCTACAACACTCTTTAATCATTCAGAAATTCCCAAAGAAAAACGACAAGCACCCAACACAACTCAAAGGCACTCAAGAACGGCTTAAAATCTACCAAATGCAATCAAAACTCAATGATCGAGTAGAGGAAGGGTTTGGAGATCAGATCTAATGATCTGAAAAGATATGGTAATGTGACCAGGGATTGGAAGATCAACCCAATAGGCGGGGGGGGGGATTGAAATTGCTCCTTACAACCAAGTAAAACACTTGATTGATCAAGCACCCAAAATCAACCAAAACACATCCAAACTCAAGCAATGTTGGATCTAGGGGGTGTGTGACCACAATACACAGCCTATAGGCCTCAAGCAATCAGACCAAAAACTCAAAAAGGAAAAAACCCTGCTAATATTTATGTTTTAAGAGATCGTCGCACCCTATACACATGCAAGGTGTGATAGAGGGGGTTCGTCGCGGGTTGTACACAGGCAAAGTGCGACGCTGTCGCAGTTTGGCTTCAGGAAAAGTGAGACGGTCAGACAGTGGCGCAAGGAAGACTCAAACCAGGTGTGACAGTCGAATTTTGAGTAGTAAAGGTGTGAGATCCCTCAAGGTAAAAGGGCAGGAGGCTTAATGATGACCCAAAGGAGAATGAAGGACACACACAAAACTCTTTTATGAAAGAGATATGATGGGAGGAAGGCTTAAAAAGGATAGAAATGGCTCAGACAAAAGAGTTGAAATCAAACATACATGAAAGCAATTCTATTGTTCTATTCCCCAGTATGGTCGCCAAATTTGTTAACGGACAATCTACCAAAGACGGATCTAAGGCGTGATCTCCCTAGCTTAACGTAAGTCTAGAACAAATAGAACAGAATATAGATCTACTTTCCTAGATCAATAGACGTGCAAACTAGTAGATAGATAGCTAACCACAAATTTGCAGATCCCTTTGCTCTTCTTTGATCCAATGCTCCAACGTCATCAAATCTCAAGCTAAAAGACCCAGTTGAACATATAGATACTAGCAAACATTGAAAGCATATATTTCATATGATTGATCTAAGTTAACAGTTAAGGAAGAAAACTCTAAACATCATCAATGAGACAACATTTTATGGAAAGAGATTATATTAACTGTATAAAAGTGGGAATTACATAGAAAGGATGAAGCTACAACCAAAGCATCAACGTTGCATCCTCCATCCAACATGTCCAAGCCAAGCCTCCAATATGGTACAAGCTTACCAATCACCAATATGGATTCTATCAGCATAAGAATACCATAGACCTTCCCTCCTCTCATGGAGAGAGTGGATGTTTATATAGGGATAAAGAGATAGGGTAGGTTGAGGATTAGGGGGAGATGGTTAAGGGATCTTCCCATAAGGTTAGGAACCAAAATTCCACCTCACCTAGAGTCTAGGGATAGGTCTCCACCTCAACAAACTTCTAGAAATACCTCGAGACTCCCCAAAATAGCCTTTAACCAACCTCGTCACACCCCGGTAGAGGACACAGAGCGAAAAAGAGGGGTCGTCGCACTCTGTAGGAAGACAAAGTGCGACAGAGTCTCACCCTAACTAACCAAGAACTGTGACGTCGCACCCTAGATGAAGGAGAAGTGCGACAGCCTACTCAAAGAGGTCAACTAGGCAGGAAAAATCTCTCAATTGGATGTGTTTTTGTAATGTCCCTTGTTAGGAATTTTATTAAAATGGCAATTTTCCACTTTTTTTCCCTAGTTCGACCTTTGACTAGTTTTGATCTCTAGGTCCCAAATTTGCCCCAAATGATCCCAAATTTTCTGAGAAGGTATATGAATGATATTAGAAAATAAATATTTGTTTCAGGGATGCCTTTGGACCTTTAAAATACTTCTGCAAATCCTCTTTCAATTCTGGTCAATGTAGGTAACTTTACTAGTGATTTCCCTTTGACTAGTATTGGTCTCTAGGTCTCAAATTGACTCGAAATGCCTTCAAATATTCAAGGAAGGTGTATTAATGATATTAGGACTTGAATATTATGTTCAGGGATGATATATGGCCACCAAAAGACCTCTGAAAACTCTCTTAAGATTCTGGACCAAGTATGCAATTTTACTAGTAATTTGGGGTTCAAATCCCCCTGAGGTAAGTACTGAAAATGGCTTCCCAAATGCCTCCAAACCCACTCAAATTTATGAATAGAGGTATGTAATGTGTTAAGTATGTTATTAAGGTCTCATATGCACCATTAATGGTTTATTACAACTGTTCTCACCCTCTCCCATTCAACTGCAAAAATCCCCAATTCGACCCTTGGGGAAATGGCACTATTTCACCTCCCAATACAACTAAACTGAGTAAAAATGCTTCAAATGCTCAAGTACAGTACATGAAACTTGTAGAAGACATCCATGGAATTATATTGACCACAAATATATCAGAGAATCATCCATTCATTCGAAATCATCATCAATACATTGGCTCACAACAAGGTAGTGGGGAAATGGCACTGTTCTTCCATTAAAAATGAGATTTATACATTTATACTTGGAATTTCGACCTGAAACTTTTTGGAGATTAATAACAGAGTATTTTCTTCATATTACAAAATAAATGGGGCATTAAAATCTTCCCCAAAGAGTACAATAGCTCACCAAAAACGCCCTCCCTCAAGGATCAAGAATATGCCATCAAAACTGGAAATGGTTGAAGGAGTGAGCTGCAATAGAAGAAACCATGAGCTGCCCTGTAGCTTACACCTACAAATAAAGACTCCATTAAAGCTCCAAATGAAAGGTCTAAATGGACTTTCCAATTACCAACTTGGATGGGAATCTTTCACCCTCGAAATTGGCTAAGGCAAGAAACTAGTCATCCACTAGCTCTCCCTCTTCACAAATGCAATTGCAAATTCTACAAATGATCAAAAGCTGGTTTCATTCTTTGTTATTAACATTTATAAACTTCTAATGTCCTCCATGGGTCGAATTCCTTCCAAGAGATTCATGCCAACTCATGTTGGGAAGAGATTCCAAAGAACGCCACTTGTACAACAATTCCTAGTCTCCCACTTCCACCAAATCACATGTGGAAGCATCGTAGCTTCCCTAACACACTTGAGCGCCCTCTTGGAGTCTATTTTTAGCCCTGACATGTCATATATGTCATATGTCAGCCTTCAGATCTGATTTGTGTCATAGGTGTCATAGCATCTTCATCATTGTTGTCATAGAGCTAGGGAATCTAGCCCAAGTGTCTCACTAGCTCCAAATTGCCTCTTCCTCTTCCATGGGAGTTACTCTTCCTCTATATTTCGACCTTGGATGATTCATGCAATGAATAATACCTTTTGGACTCCCCCAAGTATGTTACCATTCACCTTGAATTCGAATTGGTGAGAGAATGATGCCAAGTGTAGTGGGGAAATCTAGCCATATGTGGGTCCCACTTCCTCCATGTGTCTTCATGATGAAATGCCACTTTGATTTTCACTTGTATATATTTATTTATCTCCTTTATTAAATATCTATGCCATTCTAATGTTCAAACATCATTTATTATCCCCATTATTCCAAATCCCAAAGCTTCCACCCCAAACCTAGGAAACTAGTAATTTTCCTCCTTGGCAATTATTTGACCTTTAGCATCAATTTGACAAACTCTAATGAATAGGGCCAATGTGATTAGGCCATTTTGACCCAATACCAAATTTGGGACATGACAGTTTTAGCCCATAATGAGTTTAGGGGTTAGAGCACAGAGTTTACACAATGGTCAAGATGACGACTTTATCACAACAGTAACAATGACGACACTTGGTCATAAGGACGATACTTGCAACGGTCATGGTGATGACACTAAGTCAGGATGATGACACTTGCGACACTTGCACAAGGGTGACGACATTTTGGTGTAACACTCTGCTATCTATCAATATTCTAAGGAAGATTTTGCCGGGGTTTTCTCCCTCAAGTACTAGAGAGTTTCCCCAGGGTAAATACTGTGTCTCATGTGAATTCTTATGCTTGTTGATTGTTCATTTGATTTCAATTACTACTATAATTATCCATTAAGATTAGAAAAAGGCTTTATAAGTGTAAATTCTACTAGGATAGGCACAAAGCATAACGCCATCTAAAATTTTGGCAACTATCACAAGCAAACAAGCATTTGGAAACTTAGAAAAGAAAAACAAATGTGACATCAAATGAAGAAAGCAATTCAAAAACTTTAAATCAGTTAGCCTTAGACATCAACTATTTAATAACGATTGTAAGCATTGGAACATACAATAACATATATATTGGCATGCTTTGATTGGCCCATTGTTTATGTTTTCGATTACTGGCAACAAGATTCTGTATATTCTACCCATGTTTACAGTTCTAATAGACAAGCACATTTGTATACTAACCAATAAACTTAGTAATTTACCATAAGATTGCACGAGTTTGTTGAAACCGGAGCCAAAACCAACCCTCGGGACCAAGTTTGGTGTGAAGGATGAATGGGTTATGCCATTTAATGTAATCCCTATAATCAACATTACACACTTGGGGGATAAACCTGTTGGGAAGGTGTGACCAAACTTGAACATCAACAACCAAAACAATGAAGACAACAACTAGATCTATCTAAAATCAAGGCTATGTCATAATTGCAGCGCTCTACACGGATAAACACCATCTTTGACTATGCAAAGTATATAAGTGACAAAATTTGCAAAATAGCCCAAGTACTTGCATCCACCGCTTCAATTGTGAGATGCCCTAGACATTACAATGTTCCAAATCAAAGAACACATAAAGAAGCAATTAAAATAACACAATTGAAGCAAGATTTACAAGGCCATGAGAAAAAAAGAAAAAATCATGTGCATTTTTGCATTAGCACTTTGATTGGGAGAATATAAATATATTTTTCAACAGTTGTTGTTGATCCAAAACTGCATCACCAAGCACAGGTTTCCAAGGGCTAACAAGGAACAAAACCATTTTTATTGCAGTTTCACCAAAGTAGGAGTGAGAATTTTTTTTTGTATTAGTAGCAGGCAATGTTTTTTTTTTTTTAATGCAGAGGAGAAGGTATCCAAACGAAAGCTATGCAGTGTTTTGTTGGCGCCCAGATAGTGATAGAAACCATGCATAGCAAACACAAAGTAGTCCAGGGAAACAAAAGTGGAAATGTAAAGAAAACACCAAGGCAATAAAAAGGCTATGCAACAAGCATTGTAGTAGAATCCAGAAGTTCAAAGATTTATCCATTTCTTTTGCCATAACCAAGAGACTTGATTATTGCAGTAAAAATCCTAGCAATGTGAACACATGTGAAAAACAAGAAACAAAATCAAAAAATCGCAGTCAACTAAGAATCTTCCAAAATTTCAAACAGGGAAACTATTGCATAATCAATACAACAATGTGTTACAACATAAACCAAAACTACACAAGAATTCAAAAAACGAATTCAATACAAAACCCATTGTTGCACATAAACTTGCAAATTCATCAAGCCTAAGTGATTTAAAAAGAATAGCATCAATAATTGAAAATGCACCGAGAACAACAACCAGCTTTTTCAAAACCTACTCAAAACAATAGCCACTTTTGGTTGCGATCTGAGCCTGGTCAATTCTCATTTACTTAATGAAAACCAGTGCATGAGTAGTAACTATTCCCAAACAGAAGTTGGAAAATAGAAAGAGTGGCTCTCTTTTTAAGAGAATGCAAAGAGCAAGGGAGGAAACTACGAATCATAAACAATTGCAACTTTGTAAAAAAACAAAACAGACTTCGTAAAAGAGACTGGATAAGTCTCAATAAATATACAAGCTACTATGGAAAGCATAAAGAAGGGACATCCAATGGAAACTATCGACATGGAATTCTCCTAACTATTTCCTTTGCAATATACCATTTACAGGAGAGAGAGTAACCCTATCTAATATTCACAACGTTACAAGCAATAAACAACTTGTGCAAAATCCACTATAGGAAAACGACAATGCCATCAAAACACAGTAGTTCAAAAGCATAAAGTTGTTTAGCTTAGCACACTAACTATTTAATGGAAGTTTCAAGTATAACAACACACCACATCATAACTCAAGAGCAGTAAACTATTTAGGCTAACGTACTAGTTTAAAATCCCAAAATTAGACTCTATCTTGGGCTCCTTGCCACGTAGTTTCTGCGGGCTAACTATACTAGCTTCAACAGGGCAAATGCCTCCAAATGTAATGCCAGTCCAAAGCAAGAAGTTTTCACACCATAGAATATTTAACTGCATTTGTTTGGACCACAAATACCAACCTAGTCCTAGAAACATTAATTTTAGCACTTAATTTTGCAAACAAAAATTATTTTAAATGGCCTATTCATAAAAATAAAGCTTACCAAAGCATTATAAAACAATCGAAACTTGCAATCTAAGAGGGCCAAAAACCTACCATGTTCAATGCATTTTAAAAGTACATAAAAATTTCAAACACATTAAATCTCCCATGATCAATGTAGCAATGCATTTGGAAAACAACAAAAGAGAAAAAACTATCAATCAAAGCCCAACATTTCTAATTGTCTTAATTATCCTTTTCATAAAAGTAATCCCTACTTGAACATCATGGAAAACAATGAGAACTTGCATTGAGAAACAACCAAAACACCTTATGATTACTAAATTTTGACAGAACAACTAAGAAGTGGAAAGGGAAAAGTTTTCTCATTGTTAATGCAACAATGGATCTAAGAAGCAACACAGAAATTGCGAGTCAAAGTTAGAAAAGTTAAACTATGAAGATAAAGGAATCCATACTCATACCTTATTGAGATTTGAACTAGTTTCCATGATATGTCTACCAACAAGAGCCCACTACAAATGATCCAAACTTCCAACATCTACAAAACAACACCAGGGACAAATTCTAAAATTAGGAACATAACTGCAATATGGAAGCCAAAACTGTGGATATTTCCTGTGAAACCTTATGACAACAAGATTTCCAAGCTTGTCCATTGATTAAACTTGAATTGTTCCAGGTTTTTTATGAATGAAAACACCATCTCCAACTGCACATATGCACATGTTCTAGCAGTTAAGATACCATCTCCAACCAAACAAAAACACCATATTTTAATGGAACAACATAGCACATAACTCTCAATACATTTCCATGGTAGTTAATTTGTTTATGATACCAAATATAAGAAGAAGATTACACTCCTAGTTGGTATTTCATTCACTCTAGGATTACTAGTGGAACAAAACCATTTGCAATGTTGGTTTTGTGTATAGTTTCTAATTTACAAGCAACAAAACAACGAGCACGACATTTGCACATGTTGTATCAACAAGGACATAATCTTCAATCGAACATATATACCCTAGGGTAATCAGAAAACATAGCATAGATCTCTCAATACATTTTCATTGTAGTTAGTTTGCTTATGATAGGAAGGGCATGTTACGGCATATTTTGCCACCCTGTGAGCATTTTTACTATTTGGCCCCTGATATTCATTTTATGGACTCATAACCACTTTTTTCCGTTCACGAACCCAATTTTCCCTATTTTTGTTCCTGTACACGAGCTGCTTTCCTGCAAATCGCGCATGCGCAGGCTGTCCCACTACAGCCCGCGTACATCGAGTTAAAATGGTAAATTTTAATAAAAAACTCACTTTTTACTCCAAGAAGCGGTCTTAGGGTGACCTTTGGCCCTCCATGTATCCCGAAACGACTCGATTCGACCTTTCACCTACCTTTGGAAGGATATATATTGAGCTCTTATGGTACATGGAAAGAGGAGAAAGAGAGAGCATCGAAACTCTATTGGATTTTTGCCATAGCTTGAGTCTACATCCATTGATCCTAGTTGTTGTGAACCTCTTATGTTCACCTACCAAACTCCTTCATAGTTTGAGTTTTCCATTGCATGGGGGATTGAAGTGGAGGGACCTAGTTCTCGGTTCAGATGAGTTGCTGGCAAGAGTTTGTATCATGTACTTCTTGTTTCATTAATAGAAATATTCATTTTCTCATCCAATTGATGTTGTGAATGGTTAATTAACATTGGGTACATTTGCTTATTATATCATGGACCATGCTATTGTTTGTGCTAATATCTTTCATGTATAATATGCACTTAATTGTATTTGTTGTTGAGACTAAGTTGCAGTTTCAAGTGTAGAGATTGGAAAGCTCAACGAGGATCTACTTCGAACATCCGGTTGAAGGTTGGTCATTTATCCACATCTTAGCATTTTCATTTATATAGCATCGTATTGAGAATTGAGTTGATTTCTGGTAGTCATCTGTCTATTGTGGTCTACCCCAAGCCATAGAAATTTTTTCTCCATAACAAAATTGGCGACTTCGCTGGGGAGAAACCTCCATTTTGGGGATTTTTGGCATTTTTCCTTGTTTTGAGTTTCTGTTTTGTCGAGCTTCTGTGTCATTGACTGGCTATTATGATTTGTATAAGAAATATTGACTTTTCTTGGCTGTTTGATTCATTTTTGGTCCACTCACCTTTCCATGTGTGCGGTCAACCTTGCTTAGCCCGCGTGGATGCACTGCTGTCAGTACAGTAGACTACGTATACACGCTATTGTTCTATGAACAGTTGCGTACAACTCCAAGATTGATTTGTTTTTATCTTTGGTTGTTGCTGGGTGAATTCTGGGTGTTCCTAAGTCTTACTAGGCCTGCTTGTATTCTGACTGTTCCATGTCTCTTTGTTGACCAGAAACTCCTCTTTCTTTAGTTTTTGAGCTTTTTGGTTTTGAACCATTTTTCATTTGTATAGCTCATTAGCTTGTTGAGTCTTACTTTTTGGGATCTACTGGTTTGCTTTCTTTGCTTGCTCTGAATTTTTCTAAAGAGTCCTGATTCTGCTTGCATTTTTTTCATTCATCTATATTGAAAAAATACAAAAACATTGTTTTGCATTTTCCTTTCATTTATAAGAGAAAATACAAAAATATTTGCTTTATGTTATTGCATTTTGCGTTTAGAGTGCCTGTGATTTCGTTAGGACTTGCTTGAGCATGAAATTGTAAAGAGATTGCATTGTTATTTTGTGAGTTACGAAATGTTGGTTTGATTGTCATTTAGTGGCATATTTTTTCCATTGAATAGAAGGGTCTAGTGTTTATTAGATGTGCATTTATTGATTGAGTCTATTCACATCATCAGTTGCGCGACCATATCCTTTGAGTAATCACAACCATTTAAAATTAACGCTTAATCTAAAATTGATTAGAAACGATTTTCTCTTTTATAGGGTGCACCAACTAGTATAGGTTTAGAGTCTTGGAATAGATCACTGTGAGTTAACAATCCAAGACTATTGAACCAAACATTATGTGTCTGACCAGGGAGTGGTGAAACCCATGGTATACATTAGTGTTCTCAAGAAGCTCTACTCAAACCAGAGTTAACCACGAGGTCACGGGAGGCTGGTTGCGGAGATAGCCCTCCAATACTAGTTGAACGTGGGATATATTTCTAGGATTTGTTCGTGTTTGGGGACTCTTGGGGGATTTGACCCTCTTGATTTTTGGGCTTAGTTACCCTTCCCATACGACGGATCCCACCTGCGATTGTCCTCCTAAGCATTGGTTATACGTGGTGTCCTTAGTTGCTTTACCTAGGTATCACATAGGATGCTTGTAACGGTTATTCTGTGAGTATCATGAGTCAGATAGGGGTCGGACAACACAGTTGTTGGATGTATAAGGATTTGACCTTGTGCATGTAGTGAAGTCTGAGGGCCCTTATAATTGATTCTCTTACCTGTGGTTATAGTTTGGAAGTCTCAAGCCTCTCCTAGGAGAGACATACCGGCTGTAGCTTCGGGAGGTCCCTTCCTATTTGTGTGCATTTGGCTGTAGGTTTCTTTTAGGTGTATGCTCTGTGACGCTCTAGTAGGCCTTTAGGAGATTATTATTTGGTTGACTCTTTGAAGTCATCGTGGATTGAGATCCGACGCTTCGTCGATCTCGTAGGTTGGTCGGTTTACCAGCTAGCAATCCATCGCAGTCTTTTATTAAGAGGCGTCGGAAGACTACTGCTGGTCTTTCATTTACATCTCACGAGCTTCATAGAGCTCTTATCATGAGTTTCACATATGGCGCAACCAGAGTCCCTTCGACTCCACCCGTTATTCCAAAGCAAACTCCCCCTCCTCTCATATTCTCTTCGAGAACTGATTGGGTGGATAGTTCACCACACATGACTTCTCATGGGTCTGGGTGTTACACCTAAAATCTTACCACCATTAGATTCAGTGTATACATCCCTGAAGTTCTATTGGCTAAGTCACTTACCTAGAAGGGACATCATTGTGCTTATGCTAGGTTTTGAGAGGTCGTTGCAGGTTGCACTCATGCAACCTGCGACTTCGCACCTTGCTCCACTACAGGGTGCGACGAAGTCAGTTAATGGACAAAAATAGGCCTTTCGAGCTCATTCTCGAAGCCTGTTGACTTGTACCCTTATCCTCGACCTCTTGGGGGAGCTGGCACTCGGTTCCTAACCTCATGGAAGGATCCCCCATCTCTCTCCTACCATATCTCAACCTACCCTATCCACATCCTATCCACTTAGCCCTATATAAGTGAGGCTCTACCCCTCTCCAAGGGGAGGAAGTCTATGTTACTCTTATGCTGGTGAAATTAGGCTTAATAGATTTAGCACTCTAGCTTGGGAGACATCCACTTCTCTCTAGGAGCTTTGGCATGGCTTGTCGGAAGGAGCTTGCTACGTTAAGGAAATGGTTGTAATCCTCTTTTCTATTGTACTCTCCACTTTTCAATACAGTTAATACAATTGCTTTCCATAAATGTTGTTGCGTTGATGATGTTTAGAGTTTCCCTCCTTAACTATTAACTTAGATCTATCATATGAAATATATGATTTCACTATTCTTGGTCTGTTATATGTTCAACAGGGTATAGTTGTTTAAGATCTGGCAGTGTTGGAGCATTGGATCAATGAAGGAGAAAGGGATCTGCAAATCCAAGGTAAACGATCTATCCTTCCATTTGCACTTTTATTTGATCTAGGAAAGTATTTTGTGTTATGTCCTATTTGTTCTAGACTTACGTTAAGCTAGGGAGATCAGGCCTTGACTCCGCTCTTGGTAGATTGTCCGTCAAACAAATCTAGCGACCATACTGGGGAGAGAACATTGCTTTATAGTTGTCAATTTGAATGTCATTTTTCATTTGATTTCTTGCCAAGCCATACTATTGTGTCATTTCCTTCTTGAACTGCATTTCACCATCACATCTTCACCTTGAAGAGTCTGGTCAGCTTCCTTTGAGTTTGCACATCTCATTTGCAGACCTTTTTATGCTCACTAGTTGGAGAATTGGTTCATTTTTTAACTCAGATCTTGCCTGTCGCACCTGGTCAGTGTACCCAGAGCGACACTGTGTGTTTTTTGATCTCTATTCTTTGCCTGTTAGTCTGTCGTCGTATCCCTTCCATTGGTCTACTGCGACACCGTCGCACTCCCCGCATTGGTGAACTGCAACGTCGCACTATGTATAAGCATAGAGTGCGTCGATCTACCATTTTTTCCATACAAGCATGCCCTCTCTAGTTCTATTGTGAGTTTGGTTTGTGTGCAGACTCCCTCTTTGTTGTACGATCCAGTCAGAGATCCATTTTTGCTTTGTGTGATTGAGTTGTTTGGTTTTTGTTTGGAGTTGTTTTGGGTTCCATCTTGGACTAGTCTGAGACTTTGTAGTGGCGGATACTCTTGTCTCCCCCGCCTGCATCCACTCACCCTTGCATTCCCTCCTCTCCTTTCCAAATTTGACCATTCTGTTGGATCAGTTTCCAGACCTCACTTGCATTCATTTTGTGAGTTTTGCTTGATTTTAGTCTTGCTTGTTGCTGATTGACTTTGAGTGTTTGTCTGTATTTTCATTCCATTGTGTGCGCATCTCTTCTTGAGATTTTATGAGTTATTAGAGTGTTGCGAGTCATCTTTTCAATTCAACCATTCATGTTTAAAAGCACAGTTGTTATCAAATTGTCATTTTGATGCACTCATTGAAAAATCAAAAGTACTCTATTTCCGTTATTTTTCAAGATCATTTGAAGAATTGCCTAAGCATTGGAATATCTCATTCATAGATCTTTTGGAGAAGTTGAAAGAAAGTTGCATTATTTGTATTTTTCATGACTTATGAGTCGCTCATCTTCTTAAAGAATTCGAATGTAGATCAAGTTTTGCAAAAGTAATTCCGTGCTTTGGAAATTGCATTGTATCTTTTGGTTTTTGTGTTTTTAGGCCATCATAGTGAAAGTGAAAAGTTTGCATACCTTACTTAGAAATTCTCTCTTTTCATTACTTAACATCATTTTTGTTTTGGAAAGACAAAAGAAAAAGAAAAAAACACGCATTGATTTGGCTTAGTAGTGTTGTGAAAATTTTTGCATTTCGTTGAAAAGGAAAAAGAATACTTCATAGTCATTTTTTGGTAGATTTGGGATTGTCTTGCATTGCATTGCTTTGGTAAAGTTGTTGGAAAGAAAAAGAAAATTTCTCCTTCCCATTAATAGAGTTCATTGAAAGAAAAGTGTATTTGTTCATGTAGTTAGGGTATGCATTATGTTTACGATTATGTACTCACCTCATGCATTCACCTAATCGTCCAGATAAAATTAACGGTAGAACTAGGGTAAAATATTTAGAAACTTGTGTGTAAGTTAGAGACGTGTTACAGTGTCGTTAAGCTTGGCAGCTATCGTTATTTGCCAGCACTGTATCCCAGGGGTATTGTAGTCTTCCACATACTTATCGGTATATCGAGATCCTTCACGTACCCACCAAGTCATCGTGAGTACTTGGCATATATCGAAGGGTGTATCACGTACTCGGTAGTATATCAGAAGGTCTCTTGCCGAACGGTTGTGAATTAGACAGCACCACTATGGATTTGAGCTCCCACGTACCTTGCGTATATCAGGAGACACCTTTAGGATTCTTGAAACCAACTGAGTTAACCTTTTGGCCGTCTTGGCGGAGCAATACATCAAGAACAACACTCAGGGAGCTACTACGCACGTACCGTCCAGGTAATCGAGTATGCAGGCAAGGGTATGGTCCCAATCCTCCTTGTCGCGTCATATTGTTGGACCTTGCGGTATATCGCGAGTTGCGAAGCCTTGACAATCCTGTGAGGTTCCAGACCTTGAATCCACTCTTATAACATAAGTTTGCTTGTGGCCTTAGTTTGTGTAGGGTTTGTCTGGTCTGCTTTTCTTTTAGTTTTCCCTTAGGAGAAACTTTTCATTTCAGTCACTCTTGCTTACTTTCCTTGGAGAAGGTCTCACGGGATTCAGAATTTGCCATCGGAATATCCCCTTAACCAGGAGGTAATTTCGAGGGTAAGAATGGATCCACATGCCAGGGTTGAGTCACGTAAAGTGGAAAACCCCACTTTGAATGTTGGAGGACTCTTGTTTCCTCATACTCCTCCAGATTCACCTGCCTCTCCTCCCCCGCAGGATGAAGAAGCACAAATACCCACTTCACAAGACTTACCTCTCGTTGCATCGGGAGAGCCTGGATCATTGGAATGGATAAATCAACCCCAGGATGACCCCACAGTAGCTGCTGGTCCTGCAGCAAAGTTATTGGACATCTTCTACCGGTCACCCAGTGGCCCATTTTCCATTGCACCCCCACCCAATGAGACTACTCCGGATGATCCCTTGGCCTACTACCATATCCAATTGGCTCACTTTCGGTCTATGGCCGAGAGGTGTCAGAATTCAATTCTCCAATGAAGGGTTGAAGACCCATCGTTACCCCCTTACAAACCAATCCCAGGTCGCTCTTTATCTTTTGAGTCACCGGAATCATCCACGCAACACGTGACCGTTGCTGAAACGGGTCAACCATCCATTCCTGCACATGCATCTCCTAGATAGGAGACCAATTCAGTACCCCCCATAACCCAACCTGTTGAAGGACAACAGTCCAACACACCCGTGACTACCACAGTTACGTCACCTGTTCCTCCCCCACCCCAAATTTCACGGGGAGGATACTCTTTACCCCCTACCTTCTTTACGGGTAGTGGTAATCCTACGGTGAATAATCAAAAACCAGTGTTGGGTCAACCTTTACCCAGTGGTTAGCAAGTTGTTACTAGGGGGAAACCCCCGTCTCTTAACCATAATCCTGCAGTAGGGGTTCCCATCGGGCCTTCCGTTAGAAATTCCTTACCTCGTGGACCTTCCACTTTGGGACTATCCCATTTTGGGGGACCATCCAATGTAATTCAACCTCCATCGAGTCAAGCGTATCCAGGTCATCTTAACCTTGTGTCGGGTCAACTTAATCCCGGAAACACACTCTACAGAGTACCTTACCCCGGTAATTATTACACTCTATGGGGCCACCAAAATGTTTTACAACATGGACCCCCACTTATAGTCCCTCCACCCACGTTTGGTCCAACCCCACCTCCCATTGGAGGCGGAGGGCCCCCACATAACTCTGGAGGAGGCGGACCTCTACTTTCTGGTGGAGGACCGCCCAACTTCAGTCATCATGGCCCACCACCCCCTGGCGTAGGTGGTGGAGGACCACCCCCTCCTCTCGACGAAGGTGGGGGAGGACCATCTCATCCCGGTGGTGGTGGAGGAGCACCACCCCCTTTCGGTGGTGGTGGAGGACCTTATAATCCTGGTGGTGGTGGTGGTGGACCCCCACCCTACTACGGTGGAGGTGGCGGAGGAGGCTCTTACCCTTCCGACGATGGCGATGGCCCACCACCTCCTCCCAGCGGAGGTGGTGGAGGCCCGTCATATTCCGGTGGTGGTAGCGGACCACCACTTCCTCCCGACGGAGGCAGTGGCATCCCATCCTACCCTGGCGGTGGTGGCGGACCCCCACCATTTGTAGGCGGTCCACCCCCTCCCAGCGGCGGAGGCGAGCCCCCATTTTATGGTAACGGGCCACCTTATTTTGGTTATGGACCACCTTACTATGGCGGCGGACCTACATTTGGTCTGGGTGGCGAGTACCCCTACGGCCAGTTTCCTCCTAGAACACCCTATGGTCAGTCGATACAAGGTCCCACAGGTCCTTACACGCCTTATCCGTACTATCAGTACTTGCAACCTAATCCGCAGCTGCCCTTTTTAGCAACTTTGGATCTACCTGACCTATCTCATTTAACAAATGACCCCATTTACCACGGAACTAATTGGCCACCCATTCCAATGAAACTTCCGTCAGATATCCCAAAATTTGATGGTAAGTCGGGTGAGAATCCTAAAAACCGTGTGATGACATACCATTTATGGTGTTCATCCAACTCCCTGATGGACGACTCGATCCGTCTTCGGTTATTCCAACGGACTCTCACTGGTTCGACTACCAAGTGGTACATTAAACTACCACCCCATTCTTTTCCTGATTTTTGTTCTCTTGCTATGAAATTTTTTACTCATTTCCAACTTCCTATACTGTATGAAACTGGTACAGAGTTTTTAACCTCGCTCTGTCAAAATACTGCCACTCATATCTCAGATCATATAAACGAGTGGCGGAGGAGACGACGTCTCATTAAGGCTCCTATTCCAGATCAGCTCCTAGCAGATTGGTTTACGAAGTCTCTCATACCAACCATAGCACGAGATGTTGCCATGGGAGGTGTTGTCACTAAAGAACAAGCCATCCCACGTGCCCACTTACTAGACTTAGTCTACGCCTAGTCTGGCACATTGTTTGATATCCTTCCTGACACACCCCGCAATATTTACAACCCCGTGAAACCACCCAAGGTACCCCAAACTGATGGCATCATTGGATCCCTTACCACCCAGCCTCCTTCTCAAACTTTTGGTTCGTCGAACCCCTTGGGTTCTTCCCCATCACCAACTCAGGCTGGTCACGGCACCGCCAAATCATCCACTCCTGCTATCACCGAAGAAGTGAATTTTGTTTCATCAGTTTCACCTCAAAAGTTTGGTGGTAAGAAGAAAAACAAGGGGAAACCTAAGAAACCTACCACCCAGCAGGAACAAAAGAGCACCCCTGATGATACCAAACAAAAAAGGAAGTTGAAGTATCCTTTCCTACTGTGTGGTGATGATCACTTTTCTAAAGAGTGCCCCCATAGAGACGAAGTTCAAAAGTTTCTTAAGGGTAAACCCACACCCGCAATTCTCAACAATCCCTTCCCTACTGAAAATCAGTAGTCGATCGCTCACACTTCTTCTTCCCAAGGAGAAGCATCCACCACCGCACATGTTCTCATGGTGTGTAACTAGACCATCAACTAGAACACCCGTTCTCGTTCGTATGACTCCGTTCGAGCTAAGGAACCTGTTGGAAGTAATACTGAAAAAGCTTCCACTTCGATGCGCGACATCACCGTACCGACTGCGCCTCTCACCATGGAGAATCCCTCTCTCGATTCAGTGTTGCGTCCACCGAAGAGCACGATTATAAAATCAGTTTTGAATCCTAATGCTCGGGCTGCTCAAAACTACAACATTGTAGAGGACCTAGCACAAGCTCCTTGTGCTATGTCGACGTTCGAGGTCTTGCAAAACTGTCCAAATCAGCGCAAGACTATCCTCACTGCCATCGATGCAGTTGACCCGGATTCATCGAACACCATTATGTTTCGGCTGGAGTATTTTAAACCGAGGCTCTCCCATCAATTAGGATTTCAAGTTGCTACAAACGTTGCTGGGAAGATAACCCATCATACCATTTTGGACAAAGGAGCCTCTACGTCAGTCATGTCGATTGCATGCTGGAGAGCCATTGGTTCTCCCGAGTTGAACCGTTCTCCTACCACTTTGAGAGCCTTCGACGGACGTGGCTTTCAACCTCATGGGATGTTACAAGTTTTACCATTCGAGCTGGGGGGCAAGACCACAACCATTAACGTGGAGGTAGTCGCTGCCCCGTTGGATTATAACATTTTGTTTGGTCGCAATTGGTTTTACGCCATGACTGCGGTCGCATCATCTATCTTTTGCATAGTACAATTCCCCCATCAAGGCCGAATCCTCACATGCAGGCGGTACAGTATCAAATGCAGGCGGTACAGTATCTGTCTGAATCCTCACAAGAGTAATTTTTGTGTCGAGTCTGGACGCATCTTAGGGTTCATCGTCTCAAAAGATGGGATCCGCATTGATCCCTCGAAGGTGGAAGCTATCGTCGCTCTTCCACCTCCGACCAACATTACGGAACTTCATAGTTTGCAAGGACGTGCGACTTATTTAAGGCGTTTTGTTTGTAATTTCACACAAAAGACGCAGGCTTATATGAGATTGATGAAAAAAGACGTCCCGTTCATTTGGGATGATCAAGCTCAACAATCTTTCGAAAGTTTGAAACATGCCATCACGCATGCCCCTGTGATCCAACCGTTGAATTACTATCGAGATTACATTTATATCTCACAGCTTCCAACACCACTATCTCCATGGTTTTGGTACAGGAAGACCAGAACGCCCAAGAACATGTGATATACTATGCCAGCAAAGGTCTCATTGACACTGAAACTCGCTATTCACATGTTGAGAAGCTCGCTCTCGCGACAGTCATTGTCGTGCAGAATTTTTTTGTCGTTACATTTTGCTCCGCACCACCACTATCATCGCTGATTCGAACCCCATGTACCACGTTTTGACTCGTTAGGTGCTTGGGGGAAAGTATTCACGCTGGATCGTGATACGGCAAGAATTCGATCTTCTTTTCGAAAAAGCCAAGTCGAAAAAGTCTTTGGTGTTCGCTGAGCTCATCTGTGACCTCCCTCATACTGATACATAAGCTGAGCCCAATGACTTGTTTCCAGATGAGTCATTGTTTCTTATCAGTACGTCTGATACGTGGTATGGAGATATCACTTTGTATCTTCAAACCCAACATTTCAGCCCTGAATTGTCTCGTGACGATCGTTGTCGAATACACCACCATGCAAAGTATTATTTGATTACCAGTGATACTTTGTACCGTCGTGGCATCGATTTTATCCTTCGACGTTGTTTGACTCATGATGAGGCTGAACGCGTTCTGAATGACTGTCACGCTGGGGCATGTGGCGGTCACCTCTCTGGGATGGCTACAGCCCAGAAGATTTTGTGCACAGGATATTATTGGTCGTCTATATTGAAAGATTGTATCAAGGCCGTAAAAAAATGTCCTCCATGTCAACATTTTCATACGAAAAAGCGCACCCATCTCGCCCCGTTACACTTGGTTATTGTCGTTGGCCCCTTCGCTAAATGGGGCATCGATTTCATGCATTGTAAGCCTACCTCGGCCGGGGGGCATAGTTACGTCATTGTAGCTGTGGACTACTTTACAAAGTGGGCCAAGGCAATTCCTACATACACGAACGACAATAAGACCACCACACTCTTCATGTTTAACCATGTAATAGTGCGGTTTGGAGTTCCTCAAGCGATAGTTACTGACCATGGTTCACACTTTATGAACCACATGGTTGATGAGTTGAGCAATAGATTGGGTTTTCACCATGAAAACTCAACACCATACTACCCTCAGTCGAACAAACAGGTCGAGGCCATTAACAAGGTCTTGAAAACTATGGTCGAACAGATGGTGGGTACGCACAAGGCCAATTGGCATAATATGCTCTTCTCCGCAATGTGGGCTTATAGAACCTCCGTTAAAACTGCCACTGGATTTACTCCTTTCCAACTAGGGTATGGATTGGAGGCGATCCTTCCCATTGAGTGCGAGATTCCGTCTCTCAAGCTCACCATCGAACTTCTCCCAAACACTACTACAAAGGAAGAACGCTTCCTCTACCTAGCTAAGCTCGACGAGACTCGCTAATATGCCTCTCTTTCCAACATGGCTCATAAGAAAACCATAAAAGCGTAGTACGACAAGTCGGTAGAACCTCGCACCTACATCAAGGGATATTTGGTCCTCACATATGACCAAAAGCATGATAAGCTGGGGGCAGGAAAGTTTGAGTCCATGTGGCATGGACCTTACGTAGTGAAACATGTCTTAGAGAAGGGAGCTTATGAGCTTGAAGAGTATGACGGGATATCTTTGGGTGAACCCCGCAATGGGCTTTACCTGAAGAGGTACTATGCTTGAGTCTTTCATGCATGAGTACTTTTGTATATACTGTACATGGCGTGCGTTTGTGTTTTCTGTGTGGTGTGACACTTTGATTTCTTGCGTGTTTAGGTCTTGTTTTGTTTCTTATACCATGTTCTGTCTGCGTGTGCAGATGGCAACGTGTTATGGATTCGCGAATGACACCAGTCGGCATACCCACAACCTTGCTTTGGCAGACTGGGTACTCTATTCACCTACCGTTGAGTTCATCAGCTCAGGGGGAATGTCTCTAGGTTTTGCAACCAACAATGCTGCAGAATATCAAGCAGTCATTGGAACCCTAACTGACGCCATTTCTTTGGGTATGGACCATGTTGTTATCCACCTGGATTCTCCACTAGTGGTCTCTCATCTTAACCAAGTCTACATCATCCGCGATCCTACCTTACTCTGTCTCTATTGACGAGTCTGTCTTATGGAAAGGTCCTTCGAGTCCATTCAGTACCTACACATTCCACAAGACGTTAACACAGTTTCCGACTCTATGGCCAACTTCATCTTAGATTGGTACATTGCACACACATAAGCATATATTATGAATTATTAAAAGTAGACATAACATGTCAATAACTCATTTTATATATAAGCAAATACATAACAAGACCACACCATTCATTCATTTTGAAACACATAAAGTATAAATCATCGGAATGTTTGTATATACATATATATCTCAAAAAGTAGTGCTGGTACAAAAATCTGAAGCACGACAGCTTTCAGTGAGTCTCTACAAAATTTGAAGCCTTGTAGCTTTCATTAGTACAAAATCTGAGGCCTCTAAGCTCTCGTTGCATACATAGTAACAACGTAAGCCCTAGCGCCTGGCCCGTAAAACCCTAGGTGGTATAACAACTCTCGCCTGCTGAGTGTGGAATCAGTCAACTTCTCTCGCAACCCTACGAAGCAGTGCGTTGAAGCGTGCAGTCGCTCCAACCGTGTACACCTGCATGGGTCGTGGCACCTCATCCACCGTTGACTCAAGAACGTCTAGTGTCAACCTACTCAGGTTGGCATAGACTCCATCCATCTCTGCAATCACAGCATGCACTGCAGGTCTCATGACTGCTCCCTCTCCTCTCTCTCTCCTAGTAAGAAGAGAGACTCCCACTGGTCGTACAGTTCCCACGTCTGTACACACATGTTGTTCACTTGTCAGCAATACATCAAAAAAATCATAAATGCACAAAAATTAAAAAGTACAAGGGTTATTTGTTCTTACTACGGTCTCCCCATGTTGCTCCTTCTGGTAGCGACAAGTCCCTATCATCTCTAAAGTCCGTACCATTGTATGGAAATTCCTCCACCATCAGTAACTGGCCTTCCATCCAAGTGAAGAACTCAGTGCCATATGAGAGGATGGGACCCCCACCATGACAGGACATCACTGCCGTCCATTTGGCCATGTGTTGATCCCTGGGATCCCTGTCATCCAATAGTACCTGAGGGTGCAAGAGGGGAACCCGTTCCAGTAAGAACGAGATCACTATCAAACCATAGCCAAACTATTTGAGCTCTCCCTGCCGACACTTGGTCAGTTGAGCTCGCATGTTTGCAAGGAGTCCCTCGCACCAGTTAAAGATCTTCAGATACATACAGTCCTCCGCGTATAGCATCTGTGATCTGGTGGCTAAGTGAGGAGCTTGGCTCCCTGCCATCCTCGTAATGGTGAAGAGTATGGTGCGCAATGGACGTTCCCGCACGTCTTTTATGGGAATTTTTCCACTAGAAGCAGCAGTGTGGGGAGTACAATGCTGCAGGATCATGTCACCCACAGTCCGATCACTCCCACGTGATCCAGTCAGAATCACATTGTCCCCTCTTCGGGACAATCCAGTCAAGAAATAGATGTCCTCGACATCTATGGTAAGCACATGCTCACCGATCACGAAGTATTGCTGGGCCGCATCCCAGCATCGGAGCATATGGGTCAGTAGTGGGATTTGGTACCTCATCCCCTGAATCTCGAAGAACTTGAGGAGCCCACAGTTCCTCAGTGATTCCACACATCGTGGATCATTTGCAGCTTGTTCATCATCTAACTCATGCTCCCGTTCACGCCACTCCAAGACCATTTTGGATGCTTGGAACCTGCCAAAAGGAGAGTTTTAACATTGTTAGAACTTGCTTCAACCACCAAAAGTTCATTTTTTGAGCTTGGCATGAGTTTGGGGATGGACATTTCCGTCGTCTCACCCCATTTTTGCAAACAGTGCGACGTCGTCGCAGTCCAATTATGCGACCCTTGCGACGACTCAGTCTCGTCGCAGTTCCCGAAAGGGCAGACTGTGACGAGTCGAGGGCGCAATGGCCCTTCCCAAACCAAGCCAAAACCCAAAAAATTGAACGAAATTCAAAAATGTAAACCACTACAATTATGTTGGATGAAGTTTAGGGTTGCTTGCTCCGGACGGCGGGTGAAATGGCTGCTCCTAGCTCCCAGAATTGACGAGTGAAGTTTTGGATCCAAACGACACTACTCCCAAATTTGGCAAATAGAACAATGGTGACTATATTTGGTTTTTATTTCTATTTATAAACAAAATGGAATATTCCTTTTTCAAAATGGAATATTCGGTTGACTATTTGACTTAGTTTCCGAGTGTGCAGGAGTTGTTAAGTGTCTTTTTATGCCATTTTCACATTGGAACGGTCATCTCAGGTATGAACACCCCTTGTGATTTTTTGTCATTTATCTTTTCATTCATTAGGTGGTAATTATTTAATGATTATGAGCTTACTCTTTGTTCTTTCTCGTGCTCTTGAAACTATAAGAATACGTTACTGAGTTACGATTTATCACTTTTTCGGGCTCGTTAAACTCCTACAGAAAAGGAACCCCCTGGAGTCAGATTGCCAAGCGAACTTATCGCGTTCACTCTTGTAAAAGGATTTGAATGGTCATCTTCCTGGTGATAGTTTACCCCTTTTTCGAACCAAGGGGCACTACTTGCGAAAAAGGTATACTTCAGCCAATCATGACTGGAAGAGTCCTCTCTCGTGTTGTTTTACGCTTTTTTCAGGCGATGAGACTAACTTTACGAAAAAGGACCGCTGGAGTCTTCTTTAGTTCTTTTCAGACACTCTAAACATGAAATGACGACCGAGTTTACCTTCTATGGACTCGTTAAATTTTTTCATTGAAGGCCCTACCATGGGACAAACCCCTCCTATCCCAGGTTCGGAAAATATTTGGGATTGGACTCATCTATGAGATGAGCTATACCAAGCATTTGGTTACCCTCATCAAGCTCATAAAAAACACATGAGGCACTCATCGTTCATGATGGGGAAAAAGGAGAGCTTTTGTATTACACCTTTATCTGTGGCAGTACTTAGTCGTTCTTGAACATGCCACTCATTTGCATTTGCATACAGTACTTGGATCATCTGTTTTCCCTCGAGTTCTACTTGCTTCCTGAGTCTTGTTACTCCTTTGATTCATTCAAAGAAATCTTCCATCATCAATTGCATTAGGAGTTAGCGTCGTGCTCATCATGTCAATACTGCCAAGTTATGTCATGCCCATGTTCAAGAATACTTTCACCATTCATTATCTGCAATTAGTACACCTTCCATCATGTCGGTATACTCTGATTCAATCATGCATGTTACTGTACCATCTGATCCACTCTACACATCCTTTGTTGTGTTTAGTGTCGATGATGGGGGATTCATCATGGCCCTCCTTCGACGGATTCATCCTTGTCGACTTCAGCTCATCATCCGAGGATTGAATCTAGAAACCAACCAAGTACCTTGGCCCTGCATGCCCCAATGGCAGGTTACCTTGCTTTCAACATGAGTTTACATCATTGACTCTTGATTGAAAGATTTCATCTCGCATTCGACTTCAACTCATTCATTCACGCTTGATGATATGTACTGTGATACATTGGGAATCATTGACATCAATGGTGATTTCCCTCGCACTTGTTAACGGTATACATCAATGACCAATAATCAAGTGATTTCTACCATGTTCGACGTCAAGACATTTGTAATCACATGGTTGGATTCATATCATTGCGGGTTCAGCTTGAAGACCCTAGGGAGTCATGTTTTACCCAAGTTACGATGGAGTTTGTATTGCGTCATATTACATGGATCCACATTTGTATTGGTCGTGGCTGTGTTACCATCTCATCATGGATCTACGCTTGTGTCTAGTAGCCATGATTGTGTTCAGTCGATCATTACTACCATGGATCTGCATTGTATTAGTCGGCAGCCATGATGTACATCATATGAGATTGTCAGTTCAGAGTCAGTTGTACTGTAGCAGTGTCCTTCATCCGACAAGTCCATTTGCCATTATTTTTTCAAAGCATTTCACCTGTCTGATATTTCAACAGCTTCATGCTTTGGGGGGCATTCTGTTACACCTAAAATCTTACCACCATTAGATTCAATGTATACATCCATGAAGTTCCATTGGCTAAGTCACTTACCTAGAAGGGACATCATTATGCTTATGCTAGGTTTTGAGAGGTCGTCGCAGGCTGCACTCATGCAACCTGCGACGTCGCACCTTGCTCCACTACAGGGTGCGACGAAGTCAGTTAATGGACAAAAATAGGCCTTTCGAACTCATTCTCGAAGCCTGCTGACTTGTACCCTTATCCTCGACCTCTTGGGGGAGCTGGCACTCAGTTCCTAACCTCATGGAAGGATTCCCCCATCTCTCTCTCCTACCATATCTCAACCTACCCTATCCACATCCTATCGCCCTATATAAGTGAGGCTCTACCCCTCTCCAAGAAGAGGAATTCTATGGTACTCTTATGCTGGTGAAATTAGGCTTAATAGATTTCGCACTCTAGCTTGGGAGACATCCACTTCTCTTTAGTAGCTTTGGCATGGCTTGTCGGAAGGAGCTTGCTACGTTAAGGAAATGGTTGTAATCCTCTTTTCTATTGTACTCTCCACTTTTCAATACAGTTAATACAATTGCTTTCCATAAATGTTGTCGCGTTGATGATATTTAGAGTTTTCCTCCTTAACTGTTAACTTAGATCTATCATATGAAATATATGCTTTCACTATTCTTGGTCTGTTATATGTTCAACAGGGTATAGTTGTTTAAGATCTGGCAACGCTAGAGCATTGGATCAACGAAGGAGAAAGGGATCTACAAATCCAAGGTAAACGATCTACCCTTCTATTTGCACTTCTATTTGATCTAGGAAATTATTTTGTGTTCTATCCTATTTGTTCTAGACTTACGTTAAGCTAGGGAGATCAGGCCTTGAGTCCGCTCTCGGTAGATTGTCCGTCAGGACATCCCATCCCACGAGCACAAACCCTTTTGATGGAACATGGTCAAGAGGTTATTTATATGGTTCATCCTTGGGGATGTAAGGTTATGGTTCTACATCCGTCCCTATGACCTCACACCCTTTTTCATTGGGAATGCCCGGCTATACGTCGACTCTTACTTCCACCATGTCTAGTAGTCATGCTAGCTCTAGTGCCGGAGTGGGGGGAACCATGCCAGCTTACACCACCTATCAGTTTGGTAGTCACATCCCTCCATCTAGTCCGTATGTTGGAGGAGGACCATGTCCTACGACAGCCCCTAGTGTTAGTGTGAACCCATTTTCATGTAGAGGTTTCACGATAGGTATAGGATATACAACCTACATTCCATCTCTTAACCCGCATACCTCTATGCCTGTACCCTCGAATGCTTTTATAATGTCAAACCCTCCCCCTATCTCTAGCTCATCGATTCCAGTGAGTGGAAATAAACCATTTTCGTACAACCATCACTCGTCTAGTTTCCCTTCTTCAAGTGGCTATATGGGACCCCATTCTTATGGAAGCCATTCTTGTGGCTTTTCAACTGGTCCTAGTTATTATCCTAATCCCTCTCACGGAATCCCTTCTATGCACATTCCTGTGTATCATAACATGGGTCAGTACGGAAGAGGTTATTATCCTTACGGTCACAGTCACGGCTTCTATCATAGTTTGTCGGCACCTCAGGTGTCAGCTACCATGAACACGATCTTACCTTCATAGAACCAATCTCTTTTGGGAGCTTATAGTCAAGCTTCACAACCTCAACTCCCTTTTCTTGCTAGATTGAATCTACCTGATCTTTCGAAGCTCATGAATGATCCTGTGTGTCACGATCCTACATGGCCTCTAGTCCCCACCAAGCTCCCTTCTGACATTCCAAAGTTTGAAGGGAAAAAGGGTGAGGATCCAAGTGATCACTATTAGTCCCAGAGACGTTCTAAGGCTGTCTTTAGAACTGTGCCTGGGCATCAATAATATCTTCTGAATTCTTACTGAATCAAATCACAACTGACAGAAAATAATGTGGAATTCCAATCTTGAAATATATGGGCAGTATATCAATGTGCCAGAAATCAAACTTTGAGTATCAAATGGAAAATGAAATGGCATAAGATAAAGGTACTGCAGAGAGTAAATCTTTATTCTATGTTTAAAGAATGATGTATTGAGCCTGTGAGAGGAATTCAACAGTCTTAACAAAATGAACATAGAACTGCCACAGAATAATACGAGGATATCACCTCCAGACCAATTAGCATGAATACTTCAATTACTAACCATCTTAGAAGAAATAAATTTAAGCAACTGCACTCATATTAAACCCAGAACATATCTATGAATCATACATACATGGAAGAGATGAATAACAAGAGAAGATACTAACTATACACATTAAAACTTTGAATCCATAAAAGCTTCAAGATATGGCAATGATATTCTTCTTTCTGTATTGATCAAACTGTCAAATATTAGAAGTAATACTTCTTACAAAAGAGAGCCGACCTTTTGTCTATCGCCTATCTGGCTATATATAGCCTTCATATCCTCTACAACAGAAATTGTTACAATCCGTTACAACTCAACAACTTTAAGTATTTTTGTTTGTACTCTCTAATAGAGTTTGTTACAAATAACAGTCATATGGAATATATTGGTTATCCTATAACTATGACCCGAGACCACTTTGCTAGCAAAGTAGTACGTCCAGCTAGACAAAATTTCTCACCAATTTAAGACATACAGGCATTAACGATGTTCCATTCTTTCAGAGCTATTAAGAGCCTTTTACACACTTGTTGGACCACCTACGGCCTCATGAAGACATAGATGCAGCCACCCTGCTGACGCATGCTGCTTTGTAGAACCTCTATCATCCATCCCTTCTACCCCATGCAAGCCCTTTTCTCTCGGACCCTGTTTTTGACAGGGCAAAAGTTCACCACTGTTGCCGAGCTGTGGAACAGGACCTGATTTCTTGAATACCTCGTTCAAACTGCTCAGGTACTATCGCTCAACCATTTGATCCTCCTTTGTTGGGACCGGCGTGCCCCTTCCTTCCGTGCTTGTGCATTCAAAAGGACCATCTCCTTTTTAACCACTGTAATAGCTGAATTCTCTTTAGACATCTCGGGTGAGACCTCAGGCTTCTCCCGCTAGATTGTCTACGTATGTGCGTCTGCAGGTTGACGTCTTGTCCCATAAGGGGTACAATAACAAGATGAAATACAATAAGAATAACTTCTGAAGTTGCACTATTTCCAACACTCCCTCTCGACAAGGAAGGTATTCTTCGAACACTGTATTCTAATCTTATTCTTTCTTTGGTCGACCTATGAGGTGATGCCCCATGCAGCTACTACTCCAACACTCCCTCTTGGCCATGGAGGTATCATTAGCATTATCATACTGAAACACATCTCGAGATCATATGTACATCACAGTTATCTCTAACCTCTCTATATCATAAGGAAGGTCTTCCAACACAATCACAGTTAGTCTAGAAGTGTCAACAAATCAATATTCATGCATCTTGCTCAATCCAGTCCATCGGAGAACATGCACTAGCTCTACGACTCTTCCCTATCCATTGGTGAGTGACTCGTGCATCAGTTCAAGAACTCTGCATAGTCCATCGGAGAGTCTATCATGCATCAATACAATGTGCTCAGCTCAATCCATTCCATCGGGTGCCTACATCATCAATGCTCCCTTTGAGCTAGAGAGGTATCATCACGTCGGAACACATCTTGTTATGATAAGAGAGTCCATTCCAAAACAGGGATACACTCCAGAAAGGAGATCGTTCCCCAAATGAACCATCCACAAATAAGCAAGTTCCACAAAGGAACCAACCCACAATGGGACACACTCCACAAAGGAGTACATTCCAAAAAGTAACCATTCCACAAAGGGACCATATAGTCATTTTAAAGAATATATCTGATCTACCTGATCAACTTGGTCATTCTAGACCACGGAGGATTACTTCCTCCTTCACTTTATCTAGGGAAGGTGGCAATGATGGGGAAAATCTTTGGAAGGCGAGAAGTGAGATGAGGTGATACGAGGGAATGTAGAAGATGGAAGGAGGAAAAATGTTAGAGATGTTGAGTCATTGATCCCATAGCTGCAGTCTATTTGAAGCATTGAGAACGAAAAACACCCCGCACGAGATATAATGTAGAAAATCACCTTAAATAATGTTGATGTTGGTTTCGAGCTCCACACTCATTTTGTTTATGTGCTTTTCCATTCTTTTAGTGATCCCGGTTATGCTGGTATAAACATTAACAAGGGCAACGAATTCTCGAAACCACCGTCAACACTATTTAAGGTGAGTTTCTTCATTTATTCCATGTAAGGTGTTGTTCTTTTTCATTGCATCACATAGACTGCAGTGACGAGATCGATGACTCAACATCTCCTACACTTTTCTTATTTCCATCCTCTACTGTCCCCGGTATCACCTCAACTCACTTGTATATACAAGCCTGCGAAGGCTAGTATCTCTTGAACACAGATGCTAGCAATATTTCTCTACACCACCTCCTACAGAAAATAAACAAGCAGGCGAATGCGAGGATCACTAAAAGAGTGGCAAAGCACAGAAAAAAATTGAGTGTCGAGCTCATTTAAACCATGATGACAAGAACGATCATCTCCCAACCATAGACAAAGCTATTTGTCTCCCCCAAGCTCAGAGCTTCCAATAGAGAATGATGTCAATCCGGATAGTAGTAACGCAAATCCAAGAAAACAAGGCGAAACTTGGCTAGAGAGAACTTGCTTGAGTGGTTAACCAAATGAGAGGTCAAACTCTCTTTTTATACTAATCAAAGGGTGACTTTTTACCTAACTGGGCCGACCTAACTTTCCTTAACTGCGTCGACCTAACTGGGGATGTTCTGCCCATTTTTTGGGGCAAATTGCCCACTATTTTGGGGCAGTTTACCCACTTGGCCAATTTGTCTTGGGGGAATACAAAAAAATACGTTTAATAAATCTTTTCTTTGTGATTTCAATCCTAGGTTTATATTGATTTTTCAAGTGTTTTAGATGATTAAATACATTGACATCTTGTCCCATAGGAGGTACAAAAACAAAATGAAATACAATAAAAATAACTTCTGAAGTTGCACTAGTTCCAACACTCCCTCTCGACAAGAAAGGTATTCTTTGAACACTGCATTGTAATCTTTTTCTTTCTTTGGTCGACCTATGAGGTGATGTCTCATGCAGCTACTACTCCAACACTCCCTCTTGTCCATGGAGGTATCATCATCATTATCATACTAAAACACATCTCGATATCGTATGTAGATCACAGTTATCTCTAAGCTCGCTATATCATAAGGAATGTCTTCCAAGACAATCAGAGTTAGTCGAGAAGTGTCAACAAATCAATCTTCATGCATCTGCTCAATCCAGTCCATCGGAGAACATGCACTAGCTCCACAACTCTTCCCTATCCATCGGTGAGTGACTCGTGCATCATCTCAAGAACTCTGTACATTCCATCAGAGAGTCTATCATGCATCAATACAATGTGCTCAGCTCAACCCAGTTTATCGGGTGCCTACATCATCAACACCGCCTCTTAGCTAGAGAGGCATCATCACGTCCGAACACATCTTGTTATCATAAGAGGGTCCATTCCAAGACAGGAATACACTCCAGAAAGGAGATTGTATGCCAAATGAACCATCCACAAATAAGCACGTTCCACAAACAAACCATCCCACAATGGGACACACTCGACAAAAGAGTACGTTCCACAAAGGAACCATCCCACAAAGGCTCCATATCGTCGCTTTAAAGAAGATATCTGATCTACCTGATCAACTTGGTCATGCTAGACCACAGAGGATTACTTCCTCATGCACTTTATCTGCGGAAGGTGGCAATGATGGGGAAAATCTTTGGAAGGCGAGAAGTGAGATGAGGTGATACGAGAGAAAGTAGAGAATGGAAGGAGGAAAAATGTCGGAGATGTTGAGTCATTGATCCCATAGCTGCAATCTATTTGAGGCAACGACAATGAACAACACCCTACACAAGAGAAAATGTAGAAAATCACCTTAAATAGTGTTGATGTTGGTTTCGAGCTCAACATTGATTTTGTTTATGTGCTTTTGCATCTTTTTAGTGACCCTGGTTATGCTGCTATAAACATTAACAAGGTCAAGGAAGTCTCGAAACCACCGTCAACACAATTCAAAGTGAGTTTCTTCATTTTCTCCCTTGTAAGGTGTTGTTCGTTTTCGTTGCATCACATAGACTACAATGATGAGATCGATGACTCAACATCTCCTACATTTATCCTCTTTCCATCCTCTATTGTTCCCAGTATCACCTCATCTAACTTGTATATACTAGCCTGCGAAGGATAATATCTCTTGAACATAGATGTTAGCAATATTTCTCTACATGAAATTGATTGTGAGACCACCTCCTACAGAAAATAAACATGCAGGCGAATGCAAGGATCACTAAAAGAGTGACAAAGCATAGAAACAAACTGAGTGTCGAGCTCGTTTAAACCATGATGACAAGAACAATCATCTCCCAACCATAGACAAAGCGATCTATCTCCCTCGAGCTCAGACCTTCCAATAGAGAACGATGTACATCTGGATAGTAGTAGCGCAAACCCAAGAAACAAGGGAGAAACTTCTCCAATAGTGGAGAACCCCAAAAAATCAGTCTCTTTACTTAAGTAGCGAACCTCCCTTGGCTAGAGTGAACTTGCTTGAGTGGTTGACCAAATGAAAGGTCGAACTCTCTATTTATACAAATCAAAGGGTGACTTTTTACAAGACTGGGCCGACACAACATTCCCTAACTGTGTCGACCTGACTGGGGCAGTTCTGCCCATTTTTGGGGGCAAATTGCCGACTGTTTTAGGGCAGTTTTCCCGCTGGGCCGAGTTGTCTTGGTGGAATACAAAAAATTACATTTAATAAATCTTTTCTTTGTGATTTCACCCTAGGTTTACATTGATTCTTTCAATTGTTTTACATGATCAAATGCATTGACATCTTGTCCCATAGGAGGTACAATAACAAGATGAAATACAATAAGAATAACTTTTGAAGTTGCACTATTTCCAACACTCCCTCTCAACAAGGAAGGTATTCATCGAACACTGTATTCTAATCTTATTCTTTCTTTCTTCGACCTATGAGGTGATGCCCAATGCAGCTACTACTCCAACACTCCCTCTTGGCCATGGAGGTATCATCAGCATTATCATACTGGAACACATTTCAATATCATATGTACATCACAGTTATCTCTAACCTCTCTATATCATAGAGAAGGTCTTCCAACACAATCACAGTTAGTCGATAAGTGTCAACAAATCAATCTTCGTGCATCTGCTCAATCCAGTCCATCGGATAACATGCACTAGCTCCGCGACTTTTCCCTATCCATCGGTCAGTGACTCGTGCATCAGTTCAATAATTCTACACAGTCCATCGGAGAGTCTATCGTGCATCAATACAATGTGCTCAGCTGAGCCCAGTCCATCGGGTGACGACATCATCAACGCTCCCTCTTAGCTAGAAAGGTATCATCACGTCGGAACATATCTTGTTATCATAAGAGGGTTCATTCCAACACAGGGATACACTCTATAAAGGAGATCATTCGTCTAATGAACCATCCACAAATAAGAACGTTCCACAAAGGAACGATCCCACAATGGGACACACTCCACAAAGGAGTACGTTCCACAAAGGGACCATATCATCGTTTTAAAGAAGATATCTGATCTACCCTATCAACTTGATCATTCTAGACCACAGAGGATTACTTCCTCATGCACTTTATCTTGGGAAGGTGGCAATGATGGGGAAAATCTTTGGAAGGCAATATGTGAGATGAGGCGATACGAGGGAAAGTATAGGATGGAAGGAGGAAAAATGTCGGAGATGTTGAGTCATTGATCTCAAAGTTGTAGTCTATTTGAGTCAACGACAACGAACAACACCCTACACGAGAGAAAATGTAGAAAATCACCTTAAATAGTGTTGATGTTGATTTTGAGCTCCACACTCATTTTGTTTATGTGTTTTTTCATTCTTTTAGTGATCCTGGTTATGCTGCTATAAACATTAAGATGGTTAAAGAAGTCTCGCAATCACCGTCAACACTATTCAAAGTGAGTTTCTTCATTTTCTCCAGTGTAAGGTGGTGTTCGTTTTCGATGCGTCACATAGAATACAGTGATGAGATCGACGACTCAATATCTCCTACATTTTTCCTCTTTCCATCCTCTACTGTCCCGAGTATCACCTCATCTCACTTGTACATACTAGCCTGCAAAGGCTAGTATCTCTGGAACATAGATGTTAGCAAAGCACAGAAACAATCTGAGTGTCGAGCTCCTTTAAACCATGATGATAGAGCAATCATCTCCCAACCATAGACAAAGCAATTTGTCTCCCTCGAGCTCATACTTTCCAATAAAGAACGATGTACATCTGGATAGTAGTAGCGCAAACCCAAGAAAAAAAGGCAGAAACTTCTCCAATAGTGGAGAACCCTAAAAAATCAGTCTCTTAACTGAAGTAGCGAAACTCTCTTGGCTAGAGGAAACTTGCTTGAGTGTTTGACCAAATGAGAGTTCGAACTGTTTATTTACACACATCAAAGGGTGGCTTTTTACCTGACTGGGCCGACCTAACTTTCCCTAATTGCGCCAACCTAACTGGGGCAGTTCTGCCCAAATTTTTGGGGCAAATTGCCCACTGTTTTGGGCTAATTTACCCACTGCGCTGACTTGTCTTGGGGGAATACAAAAAATTACATTTAATAAATATTTTCTTTGTGATTTCACCCCTAGGTTTACATTGATTCTTTCAAGTGTTTTACATGGTCAAATACATTGACATCTTGTCCCATAGGAGGTGCAATAACAAGATGAAAACAATAAGAATAAATTTTGAAATTTCACTATTTCTAACACTCCCTCTCGACAAGGAAGTTATTCTTCGAACACTGTATTATAATATTATCCCTTGTTTGGTCGACCTATGAGGTGATGCCCCATGCAGCTACTACTCTAACACTCCCTCTTGGCCATGGAGGTATCATCAGCATTATCATACTAAAACACATCTCTACATCATATGTACATCACAGTTATCTCTAACCTCTCTATATCATAAGGAAGGTCTTCCAACACAATCACAGTTAGTCGAGAAGTGTCAACAAATCAATCTTCGTGCATCTGCTCAATCCAGTCCATTGGAGAACATGCACTAGCTCCACTACTCTACCCTATCCAGGGGTGAGTGACTCGTGCATCAACTCAAGAAATCTGCACAGTACATCGGAGAGTCTATCATGCATCAATACAATGTTCTCAGCTCAACCCAGTCAATCGGGTGCCTACATCATCAACGTTCCCTCTTAGCTAGAGAGGTATCATGACGTCGGAACACATCTTTTTATCATAAGAGGGTCCATTCCAACACATGGATACACTCCAGAAAGGAGATTGTTCGCCAAATGAACCATCCACAAATAAGCAATATTTCTCTACACGAAATTGATTGTGACACCACCTCCTATAGAGAATAAAGAAGCACGCGAATGCGAGGATCACTAAAAGAGTGGCAAAGCACAAAAACAAACTGAGCATCGAGCTCGTTTAAACCATGATGACAAGAACAATAATCTCCCAACCATAGACAAAGTTATTTGTCTCCCCCGAGCTCAGACCTTTCAATAGAGAACGATGTACATCTAGATAGTATTAGCACAAACCATACAAAACAAGGGAGAAACTTCTCCAATAGTGGAGAACCCCAAAAAATCAGTCTCTTAACTGAAGTAGCCAACCTCTCTTGGCTAGAGCAAACATGCTTGATTGTATGACCAAATGAGAGGTCGAACTCTGTATTTGTACACATCAAAGGGTGACTTTTTACCTGACTGGGCCGACCTATATTTACGTAACTGCACCGAACTGACTGGGAGAGTTCTGCCCATTTTTTGGGGCAACTTGCCCACTGTTTTGGGGTAGTTTACCCACTGGGCTGACTTGTCTTGGGGGACTACAAAAAATTACATTTAATAAATCTTTTCTTTGTGATTTCACCCCTAGGTTTACATTGATTCTTTCAAGTGTTTCACATGATCAAATGCATTGACATCTTGTCCCATAGGAGGTACAATAACAAGATGAAATACAATAAGAATAACTTCTGAAGTTGCACTATTTCCAACACTCCCTCTCCACAAGGAAGGTAATTTTTGAACACTGTATTCTAATCTTATTCTTTCTTTGGTCGACCTATTAGGTGATGCCCGATGCAGATACTACTCCAACAATCCCTCTTGGCCATGGAGGTATCATCAGCATTATCATACTGAAACACATCTCGATATCATATGTACATCACAGTTATCTCTAACCTCTCTATATCATAAGGAAGGTCTTCCAACACAATCACAGTTAGTCGAGAAGTGTCAACAAATCAATCTTCATGCATCTGCTCAATATAGTCGATCGGAGATAATGCACTAGCTCCATGACTCTGCCCTATCCATCGGTGAGTGACTCGTGCATCAACTCAAGAACTCTGCACAATCAATTAGAGCGTATAACGTGCAACAATACAATGTGCTCAGCTGAGCCCGGTCCATCGGGTTCCTACATCATCAATGCTCCCTCTTAGCTAGAGAGGGATCATCATGTCGGAACACATCTTGTTATCATAAGAGGGTCCATTCCAACACAGGGATACACTCCATAAAGGAGATCGTTCCCCAAATGAACCATCCACAAATAAGCATGTTCCACAAATGAACCATCCCACAATGGGACACACTCCACAAAGGAGTACATTCCATAACCTTACCACTGCACAAAGGGACCATATCATCGTTTTAAAGAAGATATCAGATCTACCTGATCAACTTGGTCATTCTAGACCACAGAGGACTACTTCCTTATGCACTTTATCTGGGGAAGGTGGCAATGATGGGGAAAATCGTTTTAAGGCAAGAAGTGAGATGATGTGATATGGGGGAATGTAGAGGATAAAAAGAGGAAAAATGTCAGAGATGTTGATTCATTGATCCCGTAACTGCAGTCTATTTGAGGCATTGAGAATGAACAACACCCCACACGAGAGAAAATGTAGAAAATCACCTTAAATAGTGTTGATGTTGGTTACGAGCTCAACACTCATTTTGTTTATGTGCTTTTCCATTCTTTTAGTGATCCTGGTTATGCTGCTATAAACATTAACAAGGTCAAAATACTCTCGAAACCACCGTCAACACTATTCAAGGTGAGTTTCTTCATTTTCTCCTGTGTAAGGTGTTGTTCGTTTTCATTTCATCACATAGACTGCAATGATGAGATCGATGACTCAACATCTCCTACATTTTCCTCTTGCCATCCTCTACTATCCCCAGTATCTCACTTGTATATACTAGCCTGCGAAGGCTGGTATCTCTTGAACATAGATGTTACCAATAATGACAAGAACAATCATCTCGCAACCATAGACAAAGTTATTTGTGTCCCCCGAGCTATTACCTTCCAATAGAGAACGATGTACATCCGGATAGTAGTAGCGCAAACCCAAGAAAACAAGGGAGAAACTTCTCCAATAGTGGAGAACCCCAAGAAATCAGTCTCTTAACTGAAGTAGCGAACCTCTCTTGGCTAGAGTGATCTTGCTTGAGTGGTTGACCAATTGAGAGGTGGAACTCTCTATTTATACTAAACAAAGGGTGACTTTTTACCTAACTTGGTCGACCTAACTTTCCCTAACTGCGCCGACCTGAATAGGGCAGTTCTACCCTTTTTTTGGGGCAAATTGCCCACTGTTTTAGGGCAGTTTACCCACTGGGCTGACTTGTCTTGGGGGAATACAAAAATTACATGTAATAAATCTTTTTTGTGTGATTTCACGCCTAGGTTTACATTAATTCTTTCAAGTGTTTTACATGATCAAATACATTGACATCTTTTCCCATAGGAGGTACAATAACAAGATGAAATAAAATAAGAATAACTTCTGAAGTTGCATTATTTCCAACACTCCCTCTTGACAAGTAAGGTATTCTTCGAACACTGTATTCTAATCTTATTATTTCTTTGGTCGACCTATAATGTGCTGCCCCATGCAGCTACTACTCCAACACTCCCTCTTGGCCATTGAGGTATCATCAACATTATCATACTAAAACACATCTCGATATCATATGTACATCACAGTTATCTCTAACCTCTCTATATCATAAGGAAGGTCTTCCAACACAATCACATTTAGTCGAGAAGTGTCAACAAATCAATCTTCGTGCATCTGCTCAATCCAGTCCATCGGAGAACATGCACTAGCTCCGCGACTCCGCCCTATCCATCGGTCAGTGACTCGTGCATCAGTTCAAGAATTCTACACAGTCCATCGAAGAGTCTATCGTGCATCAATACAATGTGGTCAACTGAGCCCAGTCCATCGGGTGACTACATCATCAACCCTCCCTCTTAGCTAGAAAGGTATCATCACATCGGAACACATCTTGTTATCATAAGAGGGTTCATTCCAACACAGGGATACACTCTAGAAAGGAGATCATTCGTCTAATGAACCATCCACAAATAAGAACGTTCCACAAAGGAACTATCCCATAATGGGACACACTCCAGAAAGGAGTATGTTCCACAAAGGAACCATTCCACAAAGGTACCATATCATCTTTTTAAAGAAGTTATCTGATCTACCCTGTCAACTTGGTCATTCTAGACCACAGAGGATTACTTCCTCATGCACTTTATCTGGGGAAGGTGGCAATGATGGGGAAAATATTTGGAAGGCAAGAAGTGAGATGAGGCGATACGAGGGAAAGTAGAGGATGGAAGGAGGAAAAATGTCGGAGATGTTAGGTCATTGATCCAAAAGATGTACTCTATTTGAGTCAACGACAACGAACAACACCCTACACGAGAGAAAATGTAGAAAATCACCTTAAATAGTGTCGATGTTGGTTTTGAGCTCCAAACTGATTTTGTTTATGTGCTTTTCCATACTTTTAGTGATCCTGGTTATGCTGCTATAAACATTAAGAAGGTTAAAAAAGTCTCGCAATCACCGTCAACACTATTCAAGGTGAGTTTCTTCATTTTCTCCAGTGTAAAGTGGTGTTCGTTTTCGATGCGTCACATAGACTGCAGTGATGAGATCGACGACTCAACATCTCCTACATTTTTCCTCTTTCCATACTCTACTGTCCCGAGTATCACCTCATCCCACTTGTATATACTAGCCTGCAAAGGCTAGTATCTCTGGAAAATAGATGTTAGCAAAGCACAGAAACAAACTGAGTGTCGAGCTCGTTTAAACCATGATGATAGAACAATCTTCTCCCAACCATAGACAAAGCAATTTGTCTCCCTCGAGCTCAGACTTTCCAATAGAGAACGATGTACATCTGGATAGTAGTAGCGCAAGCCCAAGAAAAAAAGGGAGAAACTTATCCAATAGTGGAGAACCCCAAAAAATCAGTCTCTTAACTGAAGTAGTGAACCTCTCTTGGCTAGAGCAAACTTGCTTGAGTGTTTGACCAAATGAGAGGTCGAACTGTTTATTTATACACATCAAAGGGTGGCTTTTTACGTGACTGGGCCGACCTAACTGCGCCGACCTGACTGCGGCAGTTCTGCCAAAATTTTTGGGGCAAATTGCCCACTGTTTTGGGGAAATTTACCCACTGGGCTTACTTGTCTTGGGGGAATACAAAAAATTACACTTAATAAATCTTTTCTTTGTGATTTCACCCCTAGGTCTACATTGATTTTTTCAAGTGTTTTACATGGTCAAATACATTGACATCTTGTCCGATAGGAGGTACAATAACAAGATGAAATACAATAAGAATAACTTTTGAAATTTCACTATTTCCAACACTCCCTCTCGACAAGGAAGTTATTCTTCGAACACTGTATTCTAATCTTATCCCTTTCTTGGTCGACCTATGAGGTGATGCCCCATGCAGCTACTACTCCAACACTCCCCCTTGGCCATGTAGGTATCATCAACATTATCATACTAAAACACATCTCGATATCATATGTACGTCATAGTTATCTCTATCCTCTCTATATCATAAGGAAGGTCTTCCAACACAATCACAGTTAGTCGAGAAGTGTCAACAAATCAATCTTCGTGCATCTGATCAATCCATTCCATTGGAGAACATGCACTAGCTCCATGACTCTACCCTATCTAGGGGTGAGTGACTCATGCATCAACTCAAGAACTCTGCACATTACATCGGAGAGTCTATCATGCATCAATACAATGTGCTCAGCTCAACCCAATCAATCGGGTTCCTACATCATCGACGTTCCCTCTTAGCTAGAGAGGTATCATGATGTCGGAACACATCTTGTTATCATAAGAGGGTCCATTCCAACACATGGATACACTCCAGAAAGGAGATTGTTCGCCAAATGAACCATCCACAAATAAGCAATATTTCTCTACACGAAACTGATTGTGACACCACCTCCTACAGAGAATAAAGAAGCAGGCGAATGCGAGGATCACTAAAAGAGTGGCAAAGCACAAAAACAAACTGAGCGTCGAGCTCATTTATACCATGATGACAAGAACAATAATCTCCCAACCATAGACAAAGTAATTTGTCTCCCCCGAGCTCAGACCTTCCAATAGAGAACGATGTACATCCGGATAGTATTAGCGCAAACCATACAAAACAAGGGAGAAACTTCTCCAATAGTGGAGAACCCCAAAAAATCAATCTCTTAACTGAAGTAGCCAACCTCTCTTGGCTAGAGCAAACATGATTGAGTGTATGACCAAATGAGAGGTCGAACTCTCTATTTATACACATCAAAGGGTGACTTTTTACCTGACTGGGCCGACCTATATTTACGTAACTGCACCGAACTGACTGGGGCAGTTCTGCCCATTTTTTGGGGCAAATTGCCTACTGTTTTGGGGCAGTTTGCCCACTGGGCCGACTTGTTTTGGGGGACTACAAAAAATTACATTTATTAAATCTTTTCTTTGTGATTTCACCCCTAGGTTTACATTGATTCTTTCAAGTGTTTGACATGATCAAATACATTGACATCTTGCGCCATAGGAGGTACAATAACATGATGAAATACAATAAGAATAACTTCTGAAGTTGCACTATTTCCAACACTCCCTCTCGACAAAGAAGGTATTCTTTGAACACTGTATTCTAATCTTATTCTTTTTATGGCCGACCTATGAGGTGATGCCCCATGAAGCTACTACTCCAACACTCCCTCTTGGCCATGGAGGTATCATCAACATTATCATACTGAAACACATCTCGATATCATATGGACATCACAGTTATCTCTAACCTCTCTATATCATAAGGAAGGTCTTACAACACAATCACAGTTAGTGGAGAAGTGCAACAAATCAATCTTTGTGCATCCTACGCAATCCAGTCAATTGGAGAACATGCACTAGCTCCACGACTATGCCCTATCCATTGGTGAGTGACTCGTATACAGCTCAAGAACTCTGCACAGTCCATCGAAGAGTCTATCATGTATCAATACAATGTGCTCACCTCAACCCAGTTCATCGGGTGCCTACATCATCAACACCCCCTCTTAGCTAGAGCGGTATCATCACGTCGAAACACATCTTGTTATCATAAGAGGGTCCATTCCAAGACAGGGATACTTTCCAGAAAGGAGATTGTTCGCCAAATCAACCATCCACAAATAAGCACTTTCCACAAATGAACCATCCCACAATAGGACACAATCAACAAAGGAGTACGTTCAACAAAGGAACTATCCCAGAATTGGACCATATCATCGCTTTAAAGAAGATATTTGATCTACCTGATCAACTTGGTCATTGTAGACCACAAAGGACTACTTCATCATGCACTTTATCTGGGGAAGCTGGCAATGATGGGGAAAGTCTTTGGAAGGCGAGAAGTGAGATGTTGAGTCATTGATCCCATAGCTGCAGTCTATTTGACGAAACGACAACGAACAACACCCTACATGAGAGAAAATGTAGAAAATCATCTGAAATAGTGTTGATGTTGGTTTCGAGCTCCACACTCATTTTGTTTATGTGCTTTTCCATTTTTTTAGTGACCCTGGTTAGGCTGCTATAAACATTAACAAGGTCAAGGAAATCTTGAAACCACCGTCAACAGTAGTTAAGGTTTCGTCATTTTCTCCCTTGTAAGGTGTTTTTCATCTTCGTTGCATCACATAGACTGCAGTGATGAGATCGATGACTCAACATCTCCTACATTTTTCCTCTTTCCATCCTCTATTATCCCCAGTATCACCTCATCTCACTTGTATATACTAGCCTGCGAAGCCTAGTATCTCTCGAACATAGATGTTAGCAATATTTCCTACACAAAACTGATTGTGACGCCACCTCCCACAAAAAAATAAACAAGCAGGCGAATGCGAGGATCACTAAAAGTGTGGCAAAGCATAGAAACAAACTGAATGTCGAGCTCGTTTAAACCATGATGACAAGAACAATCATCTCCCAACCATAGACAAAGCTATTTGTCTCCCCCGAGCTCAGACCTTCCAATAGAGAACGATGTACATCCGTATAGTAGTAGTGCAAACCCAAGAAAACAAGGGAGAAACTTGAACTATGTGGAGGACCCCAAAAAATCAGTCTCTTAACTGAAGTAGTGAACCTCCCTTGGTTAGAGTGAACTTGCTTTATTGTTTGACCAAATGACATGTCGAACTCTCTATTTATACACATTAAAGGGTGAATTTTTACCTGACTGGGCCGACCTAACTTTCCCTAAATGTGCTGACCTGACTGGGGCAATTCTGCCCATTTTTTTGGGCAAATTGCCCACTGTTTTGGGACAATTTACCGACTGGGCTGACTTGTCTTGGGGGAATACAGAAAATTACATTTAATAAATCTTTTCTTTGTGGTTTCACGCCGAGGTTTACATTGATTCTTTCAAGTGTTTTACATGATCAAATACATTGTCATCTTGTCCCATAGTAGGTACAATAACAAGATGAAATACAATAAGAATAACTTCTGAAGTTGCACTATTTCCAACACTCCTTCTCAACATGGAAGGTATTCTCGAACACTGTATTCTAATCTTATTCTTTCTTTGGTCGACCTATGAGGTGATGCCCCATGCAGCTACTACTCCAACACTCCCTCTTGGCCATGGAGGTATCATCAGCGTTATCATGCTGAAACACATCTCGATATCATATGTACATCACAGTTATCTCTAACCTCTCTATATCATATGGAAGGTCTTTCAACACAATCACAGTTAGTTGAGAAGTGACAACAAATCAATCTTCGTGCATATGCTCAATCCAGTCCATCGGAGAACATGCACTAGATCCACAACTCTACCCTATCCATGGGTGAGCAACTCGTGCATCAGCTCAAGAACTCTGCATAGTCCATCATAGAGTCTATCATGCATAAATACAATGTGCTCAGCTCATCCTAATCGATCGGCTTCCTACATCATTAACGCTTTCTCTTGGCTAGAGAGGTATCATGACGTCGGAACACATCTTGTTATTATAAAAAGGTCCATTCCAACACATGGATACACTCCACAAAGGAGATCGTTCGCCAAATGAAACATTCACAAATAAGCAATATTTCTCTACACGAAACTAATAGTGACACCACATCCTACAGAAAATAAACAAGCAGGCGAATGCGAGGATCACTAAAAGAGTGGCAAAGCACAAAAACAAAGTGAGTGTCAAGCTCGTTTAAACCATGATGACAAGAACAATCATCTCCCAACCATAGACAGAGCTATTTGTCTCCCCGAGCTCAGAACTTCCAATAGAGAACGATGTACATCCAGATAGTAGTAGTGCAAACCCAACAAAACAAGGAAGAAACTTATCCAATAGTGGAGAACCCCAAAAAATCAGTCTCTTAACTGAAGTAGCGAACCTCTCTTGGCTAGAGCGAACTTGCTTGAGTGATTGACCAAATGAGAGGTGGAACTTTCTACTTATACACATCAAAGGGTGACTTTTTTCATGAATAGGCCGACCTAACTTTCCCTAACTACAAAGACTGACTGCGGCAGTTCTGCCCATTTTTTGGGGCAAATTACCTACTGTTTTGGGGCAATTTACCCACTAGGCTGACTTTTCTTGGGGAATACAAAAATTTACATTTAATAAATCTTTTCTTTGTGATTTCACCCGTAGGTTTACATTGATTCTTTGAAGTGTTTGACATGATCAAATACATTGACATCTTGTCCCATAGGAGGTACAATAACAAGATGAAATACAATAAGAATAACTTCTGAAGTTGCACTATTTCCAACACTCCCTCTCGACAAGGAAGGTATTTTTCAAACATTGTATTCTAATCTTATTCTTTCTTTGGTCGACCTATGAGGTGATGCCCCATGCAGCTACTACTCCAACACTCCCTCTTGGCCATGGAGGTATCATTAGAAATATCATACTGAAACACATCTCGATATCATATCTACATCACAGTTATCTCTAACCTCTCTATATCATACGGAAGGTCTTCCAACACAATCACAATTAGTAGAGAAGTGTCAACAACCAATATTTGTGCATCCTGCTCCATCCAGTCCATCGGAGAACATGCACTAGCTCCAGGACTCTGTCCTATCCATTGCTGAGTGACTCGTGCATCAGCTCAGGAACTCTGCACAGTCCATCGGAGAGTCTATCATGCATCAATACAATGTGCTCAACTTAATCCAGTTCATCGGGTGCCTACATCATCAACGCTCCCTCTGAGCTAGAGAGGTATCATCATGTCGGAACACGTCTTGTTATCATAAGAGGGTCCATTCCAACACAGGGATATACTCCAGAAAGGAGATCATTCCTCAAATGAACCATCCACAACTAAGCAAGTTCCACAAAGGAACCAACCCACAGTGGGACACACTCCACAAAGGAGTACGTTCCACAAAGTAACCATTCCACAAAGGGACCATATAGTCGTTTTAAAGAAGATATATGATCTACCTGATCAACTTGGTCATTCTAGACCACAAAGGATTACTTCCTCATGCACTTTATCTGGGGAAGGTGGTAATGATGGGGAAAATATTTGGAAGGAGAGAAGTGAGATGAGATGATACGAGGGAATGTAGAGGATGGAAGGAGAAAAAATGTCAAAGATGTTCAGTTATTGATCCCATAGCTGCAGTCTATTTGAGGCATTGAAAACGAACAACACCCCACATGAGAGAAAATGTAAAAAATCACCTTTAATAGAGTTGATGCTTGATTCGAGCTCCACACTCATTTTGTTTATGTGCTTTTCCATTCTTTTAGTGATCCTGGTTATGCTGCTATAAACATTAACAAGGCCAGAGAAGTCTCGAAACCACCGTCAACACTATTCAAGGTGAGTTTTCATTTTCTCCCGTATAAGGTGTTGTTCGTTTTCGTTGCATCACATAGACTGCAGTGATGAGATCGATGACTCAACATCTCCTACATTTTCCCTCTTTCCATCCTCTACCTTCCCCAGTATCACCTCATCTCACTTGTATATACTAGAGTGCGAAGGCTAGTATCTCTTGCACATAGATGTTAGCAATATTTCTCTACTTGAAACTGATTGTGACACCACTTCCCATAGAAAATAAACAAGCAGGCGAATGCGAGGATCACTAAAAAGGTGGCAAAGCACAGAAACAAAATGAGTGTCGAGCTCGTTCAAACCATGATGACAAGAACAATCATCTCCCAACCATAGACAAAGCTATTTGTCTCCCCCAAGCTCAGAGCTTCCAATAGAGAATGATGTCAATCCGGATAGTAGTAGCACAAACCCAAGAAAACAAGGGAGAAACTTCTCCAATAGTGGCTAACTCCAAAAAATTAGACTCTTAACTAAAGTAGCGAACCTCTCTTGGCTAGAGAGAACTTGCTTGTGTGGTTGACCAAAGGGACCATATCATCGTTTTAAAGAAGATATCTGATCTACCTGATCAACTTGGTCATGCTAGACCACAGAGGATTACTTCCTCATGCCTTTATCTGGGGAAGGTGGCAATGATGGGAAAAATCTTTGGAAGGCGAGAAGTGAGATGAGGTGATACGAGGGAATGTAGAGGATGAAAAGAGGAAAAATGTCAGAGATGTTGATTCATTGATCCCATAGCTGCAGTCTATTTGAGGCATTGAGAACGAACAGCACCCCACACGAGCGAATATGTAGAAAATCACCTTAAATAGTGTTGATGTTGGTTTCGAGCTCCACATTGATTTTGTTTATGTGATTTTCCATTTTTTTAGTGACCCTGGTTATACTGCTATAAACATTAACAAGGTCAAGGAAGTCTCGAAACCACCATCAACACTATTTAATGTGAGTTTCTTCAATTTCTCCATTGTAAAGTGTTGTTCGTTTTCATTGCATCACATAGACTGTAGTGATGAGATCGATGACTCAACATCTCCTACATTTTTCCTCTTTCCATCCTCTATTGTCCCCAGTATCACCTCATCTCACTTGTATATATTAGCCTACGAAGGCTAGTATCTCTTGAACATAGATGTTAGCAATATTTCTCTACACGAAACTGATTGTGAGACCACCTCCTACACAAAATAAACAAGCATGCGAATGCGAGGATCACTAAAATAGTGGCAAAGCACAGAAACAAACTAAGTGTCAAGCTCGTTTAAACCATGATGACAAGAACAATCATCTCCCAACCATAGACAAAGTTATTTGTCTCCCCCGAGCTCAGACTTTCCAATAGAGAATGATGGACATCCGGATAGTAATAGCGCAAACCCAAGAAAACAAGGGAGAAACTTCTCCAATAGTGGAGAACCCCAAAAAATCAGTCTCTTAACTGAAGTAGCGAACCTCTCTTGGCTAGAGCGATCTTCCTTGAGTGTTTGACCAAATGAGAGGTAGAACTCTCTATTTATACTAATCAAAGGGTGACCTTTTACCTAACTGGGCCGACCTAACGTTTCCTAATTGCGTCGACCTGACTGGGGCAGTTCTGCGCATTTTTTGGGGCAAATTGCCACTGTTTTGGGGCAGTTTACCCACTGGGCCGACTTGTCTTGGGGGAATATAAAAAATTACATTTAATAAACCTTTTCTTTGTGATTTCACCCTAGGTTTACATTGATTCTTTCAAGTGTTTTACATGATCAAATGCATTGACATCTTGTCCCATAGGAGGTACAATAACAAGATGAAATACAATGACAATAACTTCTAAAGTTTCATTATTTCCAACAATCCCTCTCAAAAAGGAAGGTATATTTTGAACACTGTATTATAATCTTATTCTTTCTTTGGTCGACCTAGGAGGTGATGCCCGATGCAGCTACTACTCCAACACTCCCTCTTGGCCATGGAGGTATCATCAGCATTATCATACTGAAACACATCTCGATATCATATGTACATCATAGTTATCTCTAACCTCTCTATATCATAGGGAAGGTCTTCCAACACAATCACAACTAGTTGAGAAGTGTCAACAAATCAATCTTCGTGCATCCTTCTCAATCCAGTCCATCGGAGAACATGCACTAACTCCACGACTCTGCCCTATCCATTGGTGAGTGACTCGTGCATCAGCTCAAGAATTTTGCACAGTCCATCGGAGAGTCTATCATGCATCAATACACTGTGCTCATCTCAATCCAGTCCATCGAGTGCCTACATCATCAACGCTCCCTCTGAGCTAGAGAGGTATCATCACGTCGGAACACATCTTGTTATCATAAGAGGGTCCATTCCAACACAGGGATACACTCCAGAAAGGAGATCGTTCCCCAAATGAACCCACAAATAAGCAAGTTCGACAAAGGAGCCAACCCACAATGGGACCCACTCCACAAAGGAGTACGTTCCACAAAGGAACCATTCCACAAAGGGACCATATCATCGTTTTAAGGAAGATATATGATCTACCTGATCAACTCGGTCATTCTAGACCACAGAGGATTACTTCCTCATGCACTTTATCTAGGGAAGGTGGCAATGATGGGGAAAATCTTTGGAAGGCGAGAAGTGAGATGAGGTGATACTGGGGAATGTAGAGGATAAAAAGAGGAAAAATGTCAGAGATGTTGATTCATTGATCCCATAGCTGTAGTCTATTTGAGGCATTGAGAACGAACAACACCCAACATGAGAGAAAATGTAGAAAATCACCATAAATAGTGTTGATGTTGGTTTCGAGCTCAACACTCATTTTGTTTATGTGCTTTTCCATTCTTTTAGTGATCCTGGTTATGCTGCTATAAACATTAACAAGGTCAAAATAGTCTCGAAACCACCGTCAACATTATTCAAGGTGAGTTTCTTCATTTTCTCCCGTGTAAGGTGTTGTTTGTTTTTGTTAAATCACATAGACTGCAGTGATGAGATCGATGACTTAACATCTCCTACATTTTTCCTCTTTCCGTCCTCTACTATCCCCAGTATCACCTCATCTCACTTGTATATACTAGCCTGCGAAGGCTGGTATCTCTTGAACATAGATGTTAGCAATATTTCTCTACATGAAACTGATTGTGACACCACCTCCTACAGAAAATAAACAAGCAGGATAATGCGAGCATCACTAAAAAGTGGCAAAGCACAGAAACAAACTGAGTGTCGAGCTTGTTTAAACCATAATGACAAGAACAATCATCTCCCAACCATAGACAAAGTTATTTGTCTACCCTGAGCTCTTACCTTCCAACAGAGAACGATGTACATCCGTATAGTAGTAGCGCAAACCCAAGAAAACTAGGGAGAAACTTCTCCAATAGTGGAGAACCCCAAAAAATCAGTCTCTTAACTGAAGTAGCGAACCTCTCTTAGCTAGAGTGATCTTGCTTGAGTGGTTGACCAAATGAGAGGTCGAACTCTCTATTTATACTAATCAAAAGGTGACTTTTTACCTAACTGGGCCGACCTAACTTTCCCTAAGTGCGTCGACTTAACTGGGGCAGTTCTGCCCTTTTTTTGGGGCAAATTGCCCACTGTTTTAGGGCAGTTTACCCACTGGGCTGACTTGTCTCGGGGGAATAAAAAAATTACATTTAATAAATCTTTTTTTTGTGATTTCACCCCTAGGTTTACATTGATTCTTTCAAGAGTTTTACATGATCAAATACATTGACATCTTTTCCCTTAGGAGGTACAATAACATGATGAAATACAATAAGAATAACTTCTGAAGTTGCACTATTTCCAACACTCCCTCTCGACAAGGAAGGTATTCTTCGAACACTGTATTCTAATCTTATTATTTATTTGGTCAACCTATGAGGTGATGCCCCATGCAGCTACTACTCCAACACTCCCTCTTGGCCATTGAGGTATCATCAGCATTATCATATTGAAACACATCTCGATATCATATGTACATCACAATTATCTCTAACCTCTCTATATCATAAGGAAGGTCTTCCAACACAATCACATTTAGTCGAGAAGTGTCAACAAATCAATCTTCGCGCATCTGCTCAATCCAGTCCATCGGAGAACATGCACTAGCTCCGCGACTCTGCCCTATCCATCAGTTAGTGACTCCTGCATCAGTTCAAGAATTCTACACAGTCCATCGGAGAGTCTATCGTGCATCAATACAATGTGCTCAGCTGAGCCCAGTCCATCGGGTGACTGCATCATCAACGCTCCCTCTTAGCTAGAAAGGTATCATCACGTCGGAACACATCTTGTTATCATAAGAGGGTTCATTCCAACACAGGGATACACTCCAAAAAGGAGATCATTCGTCCAATGAACCATCCACAAATAAGAACGTTCCACAAAGGAATGATCCCACAATTGGACACACTCCACAAAGGATTACGTTCCACAAAGGGACCATATCATCGTTTTAAAGAAGATATCTGATCTACCCTATCAACTTGATCATTATAGACCACAGAGGATTACTTCCTCATGCACTTTATCTTGGGAAGGTGGCAATGATGGGGAAAATATTTGGAAGGCAAGAAGTGAGATGAGGCGATATGAGGGAAAGTAGAGGATGGAAGGAGGAAAAATGTTGGAGATGTTGAGTCATTGATCTCAAAGCTGTAGTCTATTTGATTCAACGACAACGAACAACACCCTACACGAGAGAAAATGTAGAAAATCACCTTAAATAGTGTTGATGTTGATTTCGAGCTCCACACTCATTTTGTTTATGTGCTTTTCCATTCTTTTAGTGATCCTGGTTATGCTGCTATAAACATTAACAAGGTCAAAGTGAGTTTCTTCATTTTCTCTAGTGTAAGGTGGTGTTCGTTTTCGATGCGTCACATAGACTACAGTGATGAGATCGATGACTCAACATCTCCTACACTTTTCCTCTTTCCATCCTCTACTATCCCGAGTATCACCTCATCTCACTTGTATATACTAGCCTACGAAGGCTAGTATCTCTGGAACATAGATGTTAGCAAAGCACAGAAACAATCTGAGTGTCGAGCTCGTTTAAACCATGATGATAGAACAATCATCTCCCAACCATAGACAAAGAAATTTGTCTTCCTCGAGCTCAGAATTTCCAATAGAGAACGATGTACATCCGGATAGTAGTAGCACAAACCCAAGAAAAAAAGGCAGAAACTTCTCCAATAGTGGAGAACCATAAAAAATCAGTCTCTTAACTGAAGTAGCGAAACTCTCTTGGCTAGAGCAAACTTGCTTGAGTGTTTGACCAAATGAGAGGTCGAACTGTTTATTTATACACATCAAAGGGTGGCTTTTTACCTGACTGGGCCGACCTAACTTTCCCTAACTGCGCCGACCTGACTGGGGCAGTTCTGCCCAAATTTTTGGGGCAAATTGCCCACTGTTTTGGGGAAATTTACCCATTGGTCCGACTTGTCCTGGGGGAATACAAAAAATTACATTTAATAAATCTTTTCTTTGTGATTTCACCCCTAGGTTTACATTGATTCTTTCAAGTGTTTTACATGGTCAAATACATTGACATCTTATCCGATAGGAGGTACAATAACAAGATGAAATACAATAAGAATAACTTTTGAAATTTCACTATTTCGAACACTTCCTCTCAACAACGAAGTTATTCTTCGAACAATGTATTCTAATCTTATCCCTTGTTTGCTCGACCTATTAGGTGATGCCCCATGCAGCTACTACTCCAACACTCCCTCTTGGCCATGGAGGTATCATTAGCATTATCATACTAAAACACATCTTGATATCATATGTACATCACAGTTAGTCGAGAAGTGTCAACAAATCAATCTTCGTGCATCTACTCAATCCAGTCCATCGGAGAACATGCACTAGCTCCACGACTCTACCCTATCCAGGGGTGAGTGACTCGTGCATCAACTCAAGAACTCTGCACAGTACATCGGAGAGTCTATCATGCATCAATACAATGTGCTTAGCTCAACCCAGTCGATCGGGTGCCTACATCATCAACGTTCCCTCTTAGCTAGAGAGGTATCATAACGTCGGAACACATCTTTTTATCATAAGAGGGTCCATTCCAACACATGGATACACTCCAGAAAGGAGATTGTTCGCCAATTGAACCATCCACAAATAAGCAATATTTCTCTACACGAAACTGATTGTGACACCACCTCCTACAGATAATAAACAAGCAGGAAAATGCGAGGATCACTAAAAGAGTGGCAAAGCACAAAAAAAAAACTGAGTGTCGAGCTCATTTAGACCATGATGACAAGAACAATAATCTCCCAACCATAGACAAAGTTATTTGTCTCCCCCGAGCTCATACCTTCCAATAGAGAACGATGTACATCTGGATAGTATTAGCGCAAACCATACAAAACAAGGGAGAAACTTCTCCAATAGTGGAGAACCCCAAAAAATCATTCTCTTAACTGAAGTAGCCAACCTCTCTTGGCTAGAGAAAACATGCTTGACTGTATGACCAAATGAGAGGTCGAACTCTTTATTATACACATCAAAGGGTGACTTTTTAGCTGACTGGGCCGACCTATATTTACGTAACTGCACCGATCTGACTGGGGCAGTTTTGCCCATTTTTGGGGGCAACTTGCCTACTGTTTTGGGGCAGTTTACCCACTGGGCCGACTTGTCTTGGGGGACTACAAAAAATTACATTTAATAAATCTTTTCTTTTTGATTTCACCCCTAGGTTTATATTGATTTTCAAGTGTTTCACATGATCAAATACATTGACATCTTGTGCCATAGGAGGTACAAGAACAAGATGAAATACAATAAGAATAATTTCTGAAGTTGCACTATTTCAAACACTCCCTCTCGACAAGGAAGGTATTCTTCGAACACTGTATTCTAATATTATTCTTTCTTTGGTCGACCTATGAGGTGATGCCCCATGCAGCTACTATTCCAACACTTCCTCTTGGCCATGGAGGTATCATCAGCATTATCATACTGAAACACATCTCGATATCATATGTACGTCACAGTTATCTCTAACCTCTCTATATCATAAGGAAGGTCTTCCAACACAATCACAGTTAGTCGAGAAGTGTCAACAAATCAATCTTCATGCATCTGCTCAATATAATCGATCGGAGAACATGCACTAGCTCCATGACTCTGCCCTATCCATCGGTGAGTGACTCGTGCATCAGCTCAAGAACTCTGCACAGTCCATTAGAGAGTCTATCGTGCATCAATACAATGTGCTCAGTTGAGCCCAGTCCATCGGGTGCCTACATCATCAACGCTCCCTCTTAGCTAGAGAGGGATCATCACGTCGGAACACATCTTGTTATCATAAGAGGGTCCATTCCAACACAGGGATACACTCCATAAAGGAGATCGTTCCCCAAATGAACCATCCACAAATAAGCATGTTTCACAAAAGAACCATCCCACAATGGGGCACACTCCACAAAGGAGTATGTTCCACAACGGAACCATTGCACAAAGGGACCATATCATCATTTTAAAGAAGATATCTGATCTACCCGATCAACTTGGTCATTCTAGACCACAGAGGATTACTCCCTCGTGCACTTTATCTGGGGAAGGTGGCAATGATGGGAAAAATATTTTTAAGGCGAGAAGTGAGATGAGGTGATACGAGGGAAAGTAGGGGATGGAAGGAGGGAAAATGTTAGAGATATTGAGTCATTGATCCCATAGCTGTAGTCTATTTGAGGAAACGACAACGATCAACACACCACTCGAGAGAAAATGTAGAAAAACACCTTAAATAGTGTTGATTTTGGTTTCGAGCTCACTACTCATTTTGTTTATGTGTTTTTCCATTCTTTTAGTGATCCTGGTTATGCTACTATAAACATTAACAAGGTCAAAGAAGTCTCGAAACCACCGTCAACACTATTCAAGGAGAGTTTCTTCATTTTCTCCCGTGTAAAGTGTTGTTCATTTTCGTTGCATCACATAGACTGCAGTGATCAGATCAATGACTCAACATCTCCTACATTTTTCCTCTTTCCATCCTCTACTGTCCCCAGTATCACCTTATCTCACTTGTATATACTAGCCTGCGAAGGCTAGTATCTCTTGAAGATAGATGTTAGCAATATTTCTCTACACGAAATTGATTGTGACACCACCTCCTACGGAAAATAAACAAGCAGGCGAATGTGAGGATCACTAAAAGAGTGGCAAAGCACAAAAACAAACTGAGTATCGAGCTCGTTTAAACCATGATGACAAGAACAATCATCTCCCAACCATAGACAAAGCTATTTGTCTCCCCTGAGCTCAGAGCTTTCAATAGAGAATGATGTCAATCCGGATAGTAGTAGCGCAAACCCAAGAAAACAAGGGAGAAACTTCTCCAGTAGTTGAGAACCCGAAAAAATCAATCTCTTAACTAAAGTAGTGAACCGCTCTTGGCTAGAGAGAACTTGCTTGAGTGGTTGACCAAATGAGAGGTCAAACTCTCTATTTATACTAATCAAAGGGTGACTTTTTACCTAACTGGGCCGACCTAACTTTCCTTAACTGTGCCGACCTGACTGGGGCAGGTCTGCCCATTTGTTGGGGCAAATTGCCCACTATTTTGGGGTAGTTTACCCACTGGGCCGACTTGTCTTGGGGGAATACAAAAAATTAATTTTAATAAATATTTTCTTTGTGATTTCACCCCTAGGTTTACATTGATTCTTTCAAATGTTTTAAAAGATCAAATACATTGACATCTTGTCACATAAGGAAGGTCTTCCAACAGAATCACAGTTAGTCGAGAAGTTTCAACAAATCAATCTTCGTGCATCTTGCTCAATCCAGTCCATCGGAGAACATGCACTAGCTCCACGACTTTTCCCTATCCATGGGTGAGTCACTCATGCATCAGCTCAAGAACTATGCACAGTCGATCAAAGAGTCTATCATGCATTAATACAATGTGCTCAGCTGAACCCAGTCCATCAGGTGCCTACATCATCAACGCTCCCTCTTAGCTAGAGAGATATCATCACGTCGGAACACATCTTGTTATCCTAAGAGGGTCCATTCCAACACAAGGATACACTCTTGAAAGGAGATCGTTTTCCAAATGAAACATCCACAAATAAGCACGTTCCACAAAGGAACCATCCCACAATGGGACACACTCCACATAGGAGTACGTTCCACAAAGGAACCATACCACAAAAGGACCATATCACCGTTTTAAATAAGAAATCTGATCTACCTGGTAAACTTGGTCATTCTAGACCACAGAGGATTTATTCCTCATGCACTTTATTTGGGGAAGGTGGCAATGATGGAGAAAATCTTTGGAAGGTGAGAAGTGAGATGAGGTGATACGAGGGAAAGTAGAGGATGGAAGGAGGAAAAATAACGGAGATGTTGAGTCATTGATCGCATAGTTGCAGTCTATTTGAGGCAACGACAATGAACAACACCCTATGCGGGAGAAAATGTAGAAAATCACCTTAAATAGTGTTGATGTTGGTTTCGGTCTCCACACTCATTTTGTCTATGTGCTTTTCCATTCCTTTAGTGACCCTGGTTATGATGCTATAAACATTAACAAGGTCAAGGAAGTCTCGAAACCACCGTCAACACTATTCAAGGTGAGTTTCTTCATTTTCTCCTATGTAAGGTGTTGTTCGTTTTCGTTGCATCACATAGACTGCAGTGATGAGATCGATGACTCAACATCTCCTACATTTTTTCCTCTTTCCATCCCCAATTGTCCCCAGTATCACCTCATCTCACTTGTATATACTATAGCCTGCGAAGTCTAGTATCTCTGGAACATAGATGTTAGCAATATTTCCCTACACGAAACTGATTGTGACACCACCTCTTACAAAAAAATAAACAAGCAGGCGAAAGCGAGGTTCAATAAAAGATTGGTAAAGCATAGAAACAAACTGAGTTTCAAGCTCGTTTAAACCATGATGATAAGAACAATCATCTCCCAACCATAGACAAAGCTATTTGTCTCCCCCGAGCTCAGACCTTCCAATAGAGAACGATGTACATCCGGATAGTAGTAGCGCAAACCCAAGAAAACAAGGGAGAAACTTCAGCAATAGTGGAGAACCGCAAAAATTCAGTATCTTAACAGAAGTAGCGAACCTCTCTTGGTTAGAGAGAATTTGCTTTAGTGTTTGACCAAATGAGATGTCGAACTCTCTATTTATACACATCAAAAGGTGACTTTTTACCTGACTGGGCTGACCTAACTTTCCCTAACTGAGCCGACCTGACTGGGGCAGGTCTGCCCATTTGTTTGGGCAAACTGCCCAATGTTTTGGGGCAGTTTTCCCACTAGGCCGACTTGTCTTGGGGAATACAAAAAATTACATTTAATAAATCTTTTCTTTGTGATTTCACCCCTAGGTTTACATTGATTCTTTCAAGTGTTTTACATGATCAAATACATTGACATCTTGTCCCATAGAAGGTACAATAACAAGATGAAATACAATAAGAATAACTTCTGAAATTGCACTATTTCCAACACTCCCTCTCAACAAGGAAGATATTCTTGGAGCACCATATTCTAATCTTATTCTTTCTTTGGTCGACCTATGAGGTGATTCCCCATGCAGCTACTACTCCAACACTCCCTCTTGGCCATGGAGGTATCATCAGCATTATCATACTGAAACACATCTCGATATCATATGTACATCATAGTTATCTCTAACCTCTCTATATCATAAGGAAGGTCTTCCAACACAATCACAGTTAGTCGAGATGTCTCAACAAATCAATCTTCATGCATCTGCTCAATCCAGTCCATCGGAGAACATGCACTAGCTCCACGACTCTGCCCTATCCATGGTTGAGTAGCTCGTGCATCAACTCAAGAAGTCTGCACAGTTAATCAGAGAGTCTATCATGCATCAATACAATGTGCTCAGCTCAACCCAGTCCATCGGGTGCCTACATCATCAACGCTCCCTCTTAGCTAGAGAGGTATCATGACGTCGAAACACATCTTGTTATCATAAGAGGGTTAATTCCAACACATGGATACACTCCAGAAAGGAGATCGTTCGCCAAATGAACCATCCACAAATAAGCAATATTTCTCTACATGAAACTGATTGTGACACCACCTCATACAGAAAATAAACAAGCAGGCGAATGTGAGGATCACTAAAAGAGTGGCAAAACACAGAAACAAATTGAGTGTCTAGCTCGTTTAAACCATGATGACAAGTACAATCATCTCCCAACCATAGACAAATTTATTTGTCTCCCCCGAGCTTAGACCTTCCAATAGAGAACGATGTACATCCGGCTAGTAGTAGGGCAAACCCAAGAAAACTAGGGAGAAACTTCTCCAATAGTGGAGAACCCCAAAAAATGAGTCTCTTAACTGAAGTAGCGAACCTCTCTTGGCTAGAGCGAACTTGCTTGAGTGTTTGATCAAATGAGAGGTCGAACTCTGTATTTATACACATCAAAGGGTGACTTTTTACCTGACTGGGCCGACCTAACTTTCCCTAACTGCGCCGACTTGACTGGGGCAGTTCTGCCGATTTGTTTGGGCAAATTGCCCACTGTTTTGGGGCAGTTTACTCACTTGGCTGACTTGTCTTGGGGAAATACAAAGAATTACATTTAATAAATCTTTTCTTTGTGATTTCACCCCTATGTTTACATTGATTCTTTCAAGTGTTTTACATGATCAAATACATTGACATCTTGTCCCATAGGAGGTACAATAACAAGATGAAATACAATAAGAATAAATTCTGAAGTTGCACTATTTGCAACACTCCTTCTCGACAAGGAAGCTATTTTTCGAACACTGTATTCTAATCTTATTCTTTCTTTGGGTGACCTATGAGGTGATGCCCCATGCAGCTACTACACCAACACTCCCTCTTAGCCATGGAGGTATCTTCAGCATTATCATACTAAAACACATCTCGATATCATATGTACATCACAGTTATCTCTAACCTCTCTATATCATAAGGAAGGTATTACAACACAATCACAGTTAGTGCAGAAGTGTCAACAAATCAACCTTCATGCATCTGCTCAACCCAGTCCATCGGAGAACATGCACTAGCTCCACGACTCTGCCCTATCCATCGGTGAGTGACTCGTGCATCAGCTCAAGAACTTTGCATAGTCCATCGGAGAGTCTATCATGCATCAATACACTGTGCTCAGCTCAACCCAGTCCATCGGGTGCCTACATCATCAACGCTCCCTCTTAGCTAGAGAGGTATCATCACGTCGAAACACATCTTGTTATCATAAGAGGGTCCATTCCAACACAGGGATACACTCCAAAAAGGAGATCGTTCCCCAAATGAACATCCACAAATAAGCACATTCCACAAAGGAACCATCCCACAATGGGACACACTCCACAAAGGAACCATCCCACAATGGGACACACTCCACAAAGGAGTACGTTCCACAAAGGAACTATCCCACAAAGGTACCATATCATCGTTTTAAAGAAGATATCTGATCTACATGATCAACTTGGTCATTCTAGACCACAGAGGATTACTTCCTCATGCACTTTATCAGGGGAAGGTAGAAATGATGGGGAAAATATTTGGAAGGCGAGAAGTGAGATGAGGTGATACGAGGGAAAGTAGAGGATGGAAGGAGGAAAAATGTTAGAGATGTTGAGTCATTGATCCCATAGCTGCAGTCTAGTTGAGGCAACGACAACGAACAACACCCTACACGACAGAAAATGTATAAAATCACCTTAAATAGTGTTGATGTTGGTTTCGAGGTCCACACACATTTTGTTTATGTGCTTTTCCATTCTTTTAGTGATCCTGGTTATGCTGCTATAAACATTAACAAGGTCAAGGAAGTCTCGAAACCACCGTCAACACTTTTCAAGGTGAGTTTCTTCATTTTCTCCTGTGTAAGGTGTTTTTCGTTTTCGTTGCATCACATAGACTGCAGTGATGAGATCGATGACTCAGCATCTTCAACATTATTCCTCTTTCCATCCTCTATTATCCCCAGTATCACCTCATCTCTCTTGTATATACTAGCCTGCGAAGGCTAGTATCTCTTGAACATAGATGTTAGCAATATTTCTCTACACCAAAACTGATTGTGACACCACCTGCTACAGAAAATAAACAAGCAGGCGAATGCGAGGATCACTAAAAGAGTGGCAAAGCACAGAAACAAACTGAGTGTCAAGCTCGTTTAAACCGTGATGATAAGAACAATCATCTCCCAACCATAGACAAAGCTATTTGTCTCCCCCGAGCTCGAACTTTTCAATAGAGAACGATGTACATCCGGATAGTAGTAGCGCAAACCCAAGAAAAGAATGGAGAAACTTCTCCAATAGTGGAGAACCCCAAAAAATTAGTCTCTTAACTGAAGTAGCGAACCTCTCTTGGCTAGAGCAAATTTGCTTGAGTGTTTGACCAAATGAGAGGTCGAACTCTCTATTTATACACATCAAAGGGTGACTTTTTACCTGACTGGGCCGACCTAACTTTCGCTAACTGCACCGACCTGACTGGGGCAGTTCTGCCCAATTTTTTGGGGCAAATTGCCCACTGTTTTGGGGCAGTTTACCCACTGGGACGACTTGTCTTGGGGGAATACAAAAAATTACATTTAATAAATATTTTCTTTGTGATTTCACCCCTAGGTTTACATTGATTCTTTCAAGTGTTTTACATTATCAAATAAATTGACATCCTTTCGCATAGGAGGTACAATAACAAGATTAAATACGATATGAATAACTTCTGAAGTTGCACTATTTCCAACACTCCGTCTCAACAAGGAAGGTATTCTTCGAACACTGTATTCTAATCTTATTCTTTCTTTGGTCGGCCTATGACGATTGGCCTATTGCGCAACATTTATAGATGACAGTACAGTAGGCCGTTTTGTTGATCAAGTGCTCTCCTTATACATAACATCATGTGCATGCTTACCTTCTTGGATGTGTATCAAAATGTGTAGGATTGGTCAAGCGATATTATTATTCCAGGTCAAAATATTTGAATTCTGGGATGAATGGGGAACTGGTATTCATGTCCTCCTTATATATAATTTGGCCAGTAGGTGGAGCACCTGTGTGCTCGTTGATTGCTCCTGGAGAGATAGGGGCGCTCACTTTATTTTGTTTGGCTTTCCAAGGTATTGGAAGATTTGTCCATAGCTATGAGAAGAAGTTGGGGGCGTTCTTTCTTGCACAAGGAGATGTCCATGACCCATTAGAGTAGGAGTTGAATAGATGCATTTCAATTCTTTCAATTTTTGTTGTGTGCATTGTTTTAATTGTTGTATTTTAATTCCTGCAAGTGTGTTTACTTTTTTGCAAGTGTGGTGTGTTAACTTTTACGCAACGTTATTTCCTTTATTAGAATCATTATAGAAACCAACTGCATAAGAGACTTGAGGCCTGCACATACAATGCACGGTATCTCACAATGACTTATGTTTCTCGATTTGATATTGAAATGATCAATTAATTTAACCATTCCTTCTGAAATAAGAAGGGTAATGAAAATAACTGTTAGCATGCTTCCTATTTCTCAATAGCTCTGGACAATCTTTTGTATTGTTCCCTATATTCCTGCAATGTCCACATCATGGTTGACGAGATTACGGGCAGTTCTATGCAATGTGGCCCAGCTCATTGCAATTAGCACCTCCACAACACTCGATTTCCATCGTTTTGTGGTATTCGATTATCCTAGTTATGGTTCGGGCCTTTGTTTCCACCTGCTATTGATTCCACCACAAAAATCTTATTATTAACCTTCATTCCAATACTTACAAGGCTGGACAGGTTTCCTTATGGTGTGTATTCACTCAACATAAGTTATAATGTAGCACATCTTGCATTTTGTAGTACTTATATAGTAGGGGACAATAATAGTGGTTATGTCCTGGGTTTCACCAAAGTAGACAAAATCTCGCTTCCACTTTTATTAGAAATGGGTTAGCAATAGCAGCGGTATACCTTTGCACCATGGGGCAGTGATTATTCCATGGGCGACCTTCTATTTTGCAGAGTGTGCACCAAACTGCTTCTCCCCCAATCTACTTACACTTTTCCAACTCACGAATTTGTTCAGACAGAGTTGTGAGCTGGCATTGGAACTATGTGATGCTATGTGATAATCCTGTAATCAATGCATCCGCCAAACCACCGATAGACTCCAATCTCATAGAAAACTACAATGCCTCTCAATGATTACTAAAGCCTCTACTATAGTAGAGGAGTACACAAATGTGGTAACAAAACATAAATAAACTATTATTCATCATGAACATATTGGATAGTATATCTTAGTTGGCTCATCAAATCTCGAAACCATTGATTGCAATGTCAAACCGATTCTACAACTCTTTCCTTGATCTCTTTCATTTCAACAATGCTTTGTTCTTTGGACTTCAAATTATAAAATTATTTAATTAAGTATTTCCATATTTGACCTAGAGTCATATCTAGACTGGAATGAGCACTTTGCTTGCATTTCATGTACATTGCAAGGCTCTCCCACGTAGAGTTTCCAAAAACTCCACCAAACGAACAACATTTTTGGTCCTCCATGTGCTCTAGATAGTGTCGCAAAGGAACCAGTGCCGTTAGGAATCCTCTTAACAACAACAATTAAGCAGAAGCATCCACCGATGGGTAGACTCAGTCATCTGACCTTGACCTGCTATTTAAGCCTTTAAACTAGGGATTAGAGTCAATTCTAGAGGTCCTGGTTGCGCAACTGGGCTTGATGTCCCCATAGAAAAAAATGACACTACTTGATAAGCTGGTAATAATATTTGACCACCTCCAACAGTAAAACTTAGGCTATTCATAAACATGGTTGCATGTAGAGTCTGATTGCTTATAACAAACACACTTGTGCTATGTGTAATAGCTCGGGCTAGCAAGACCACTGTCGTGGGCATGTTACGAAAACTATCCACTAAAGAAAAACTCAATCAAACTCATAATAAATTATCTCTTAGTGAGAAGCAAACAACAAAGACCAATAAACTTTAAGCAAGACAAATATTGAACAGATAATAAGAAATTATTAATGAGCAGAAGCTAAACAACAAAATCATAAATAACTGATCTGTTTCCACTACATTGTAGCAGTTCCCTTGTGGGTGCAAACCAACTCTTTCGTTCTTGATGTGGTCCACAACTGTTGGATAAAATGTTCTTCCAAGTGATTTTCTTATCAAGGGACATGGTATACTGAACCATCTGAAGATGCTTTGAAGGATACCATGCTAGATTAGATCTACAATATGACAGCAGGCAGGTTTGAGGATTACATTAATCCTACTACAAATGGCTCAGTTAGCTGGAGGAGCATCCATTATTTGATATATTAATTTAAAATAAACAATGTATAATTAGCAGGATTGCAACCATCAGTTGTCTACTAGAAGATGTGCCTCATTCAAGACTTTCGATGGATAATATCGGATTTGTGGGACCCCCCTATCTATGATGGGATGGGCAATGTGGAAGAATACTTGGATAGAATGTAGTACCAAGTTGCGGAAGAGCAGCATGTACCTACTTTATATGTAGTTCCGAAGGTACGCCTAATCACCTTTGGGAAACACATAAGGAGGACCATACTACATGGGCTATAGTCCATCTAGCCATGCTACATCAAATTTTTTCCCTCCGGAGTTTGAGTGTCGGGATCTGTCTTAAACACATGGGGAGGTAATGACGTTTGTGAAACAATGCGAAGGTAAGAGAAGCCCTCTATTCATATTGAAATTTTTTACAGAAGTGGGCGGAGAAAAGTTCTTCTGTTGGAATACTGGGTACATAAGTTTTTGCATACTTTAGGGTTGAACGCTAGCACATGGTACTTGCATTAAGAATTTGCAATACAAACTAAGGAACGTGTAGTGGTTAACTATAACTTTTGTGCTACTTTCTCTTATATTAGCAAGACTCATGAGCTGACAACTACCTTATTGGTTATTAACCATCTCGTTTTTACTTTTCAGTTGTGGGATGACCTGATCCAATGCCTAATCACTGAGGAAATCGTAAAAGGATCATGAACGCATGTTGCATTAAGTCCTAAAAAATAAACAAAAACCCTTATATCTTCAATATCCTTCTAACTTTAGGTAATGTAGGATTGATCCAATCAAATTGATCCACTAGAAAAATAAGACTTCCAAGAAGCGTGTGATCTCTTACAACTTTTATATCGGAGACGAAGTACTTTAAACAATTGAATACACGGATAACTCCTAACATTTGCTATAAATGCTATATATTTTCGTCAATTTGAAGTTGAAACAAGGCTTTTTATTAACTCTATTATATGATTTATACCAAATACTTTTTATGAAACTCCTGTATATTTTTGTTACTTTCATATACTCCATGGAGCCTTATTGGCATGACATGGTTACTCTTATTCTTCTCTCTGTATACTTTATCAATCATCTCATTACATATTACATTTATTTAATCTACTATTTAAATTCTCGCTACACTTTAGGTGAAAACACTTTTGGATATAAGTCCCCCCATTCTCAAGTGCATTGAAGTGTCTCCTGGTGTAGCCTACTTAGTGATACGACCTTTTTAATCTGTTTGGAAGGTATTAAATCTTTTACAAACTTCAATATTTCTTACACATCAATACTATGTGAATGAGACTAACGCTATGGAAACCTGTGAATAAGCCTAACCCAACATCATGCAACCATCTTTTTCTATTATGAAAAACCTGCTTATCATTCCCTGGAAATTTTGTGTACAAACTAAAAATAATTTTTTTGACTGAAACTGAATTTAGATGCTTGGATTCAAAATTATTTATATACATCTCTCCTTCACTAACCAACCTAGAACACTTCAACAGGTGAAATGTATTTTCCAGTAATACCAGTCAAGGAGCTTGCTGCTTCTTGTCCATTCCTTCACCCTTTTGTTTCTAAAGTAAGAAATAGTATGCATTCGGTAAAATCATCTTCCCTGTTAAATGCTCAGAATGGAATGGTAATTCAGTTCTCCAAAATTTCAAAATTCAATCTATTTGACATGCCCAATATGCATTTAAAAAAAAATCAATTTTTTAACATGCAAGAGCCATACACTTTTCTTTCTTGAAAGAGCCTTTGAACAAAGAATTTTTCACAACAATCTGAATTAGCATTTTGGTCAATGAAAGATTGGTCTTTAACTTCAGTAACGGGAGTCAGTAATTGTTAATGAAATTCAAGATAAGCATCTTTACACTCCAATCTTATTTACATGGTAGGAAGGAATCACATTCTTCATAAAAAATTCCATCTTTTTAACACACCCTAAATACATCAAGGTCTTCTAAAAGCATAATCTTTTTATCTAGCCTTAGAGGCATAGAAGATTTCGCAAAATTTGATCCTTTTAACCTTCTTGAAATGGATTGTGTTCTTGACAAAATCTAATCTATTTAACTGCCACAAATTGCATCATCTTCTAAAAAAAATTCTTTGATTTTATGTAACAGGAAGTTATCATGTTCTAATTTAGATGCTCGGAAGGCATGGTGTTCTTCATAAAAATTCCCTCTTTTTAACACTCCCTAAATCCATCAAGGCCTCCGTAAAACTTAATATTTTCATCTAACCTGAAAGGCATAGAAGCGTTCGCAAAATTTGATCATTTTAACTTGCCTGAAAGGAATTGTGTTCCTGACAAAATTCAATCTGTGCAACCGCCACAAATGGAATCATCCTCCGAGAAAATTTTGTTGTTTTAATGCAAGAGGAAGGTATCATGTTCTTCACTAAATTCAATATTTTTAAGATGCTCAAAAAGCGTCAACGCCTTTGTATTATTTTAGCTTTTAAATCTTCACCCAAGGAATTTGTGACTTTCAGAACATTGATCCTTTTAACAGTACAAAATGTCATCATGATCTTTGCAAAGTTCTATCTGTTTGACACGTCAGAATGGCATGATGTTTTCTACAATGTGTTTTTGTTTTTTTTTCCATGAATTTTATCTTCTTGTTAGAAGAATTTAGTCTTTCGAAGTGCTGTATAGGATCTCTTTAACTTACCTGCAAAACCTTGAATATTTCCCAAGCTAGGGTTCCATTCAATGCAACCAAATTTTGAAATTTTGAACTTTCACGAGAGGCATCATGTTGTTCACATAATCAAATCTTTTGAAAAAGAAAAAAAAGGCATGATTGTTTTCAAAAACCTCAATGCTTTGATGTGCTTGAAAATAATCATGTTAGTTACTAAATCCATTCTTTTTAGCACGCTTGAAAGGTATCAAGGTCTTCCTGATTTTGACCTTTTTAATTTGTTTGGAAGGTATTCAGTCTTTCACAAACTTCGTTCTTTCTAACCCACCAAGACTGTGTGAATGAGACTAGCCATGTGGAAACCTGTGAATGAGACTAGCCATGTGGAAACCTGTGAATGAGACTAGCCATGTGGAAACCTGTGAATGAGCCTAACAAGCTATAGAGTACTGTGCTTCACTTGTTGTTACATGAATTTCCATGCTCAAATCAATTCACTATTTCCTTGTCCCTAGATTGGGCTGCCAAGTATGTTACTGTAATGTCCCAGCTTGACCCTATTGCATTAATATTGTAAATGATGTAAATATTGTTATTTAGTCATGGTGAGGAGCTCAAGGCCAAGGCCCCGCCACTGATTTGTCGTCTTATGTATCGGCAATTAAAATAGATGCATATGGTTCTTGTGCTAGCGGAGCACAATGTAAAATCGGATATCATGTAAACAAGCAATTTTTAATGAAAAACCCACAACCAGCTACGCAATGCAACAAAAGAGATGGGGGCATGATCTTTACAAGGAAGAGGGAGGGAAAATAACTGAACCCTTGAGCCAATGGTTTTAATCCATGTGTCAATGAGAAAGCCCATGAACTCTCAACTACCCATTTTGGGTTATGGACCAATCATTTAATTCTCCCAAGAAATTGGTTAAGGCAGTTAATGCCTTGGAAATGAAGAAGTATGGCAGCCAATTTCGTGCATGGGAAAGCCACCAACCTGGAAATTCGTGTTTTTGCTTGTAGGGCAAGAAAACACCCACGAAATGGTGCCCAAATCCATTTCTGAACAGTCAGTCTTCTCTCACTCACGCAGTTGGAGTTAGCTGGGCCTTTCCCTGCACGTTTTTCATCCAAATCCTGCATTTTTCCATGCCTGGGAGTTCGTTTTTGCATATACAGTAGCTCGGGGGTGGCAGTGGTGCTGAGAGATTAAGAGCACACTGGCCTACGGTTGGGTGGAACGTTGCAGAAGCATAGCTAGTTGTTTGGGACTACTCCATTAAGATAAGTATTCTCTTGTGTTTGTAACTTTGCAATTGCTCCTTTGATGAATAGCTGGAATGGATTATGGATGTGCTAATGAATTTACTTTCGCTGTGTATTCAAATGATTATGCATTTCCATATGCCCCTTTATAATTCTGCAAAGGTCTTTATTTAATGACTGTCACGGAATTTTGAATGTATGTTAGATATCAGCATGATTTATTTAATCTCTGTTGTGTTCTATAGCATGCACATATACATGTCTTTGTATCAACCAGTTTAATTTAATGGATATGGGGCTAATTGCCCGGATTGAGCACAATGATCCTCTGTATCACGCTGGTATGATAGAGGGGACATTACAGTTACTTGACCGGTTTTTTTCACAGTTTACCTTGGTGGGTGTTTTCCGTTCCTAATCGATAGGGGTTGGGAACACTCTTCAGTTTTTGCACAGTCAAATAATAGGAACTGGACCTCTAATTTCAATTGAGAAAATCAAAGCGTGTCAGTCTCGCATTTGAACTAAAGTTCACGAAAAACCCGATAAACAATTAGGAGTATCTTGATAAACAACTTTTGTTCATTGGGTTCTATGCTGCAGTTATGGTTGGCCATACTACAATCCACATGATTTTTTCCAAATATGTGCAAAAAAACCATCCCAGTGACAAAAGCAGAAATCTTACTACTATTTCAAAAAAAATTGATACATTTTTGTTTTCATAATTTTGGGATTAGGTACTTTTGTTGGAATTCCTCTCCCAAAGTGCCTCTCGGATGTGCTAGATTGAGAATAAGTGGCAATAACAAGGGGGGACATGTAACATTAGTAGAGGGATGACCATGTATATTACGAAAGGTGGCTGTATTGGTGAAAATGGAGCTAGGGTTGATATTGGGTGATAGGGAGGAATGGCAGGGGAAGATGGTGTGCTGGTATTTCTTAGGGTGTGTTGGGATCTCTTAGGGGAGCTAGGGAGGGAAGGGCGCAAGTCTCGTCTTCTTACCATCGTGAAGGAGGCAATTATAAGAAGCTTTCAAGCTGGGGTAGCAGCGATTTTTATGAGAGTAAACATGTCGATGTTGGATATAAAGGGATTTGCAGTTTGCATAATATCACCGAATCATAGGATATGAGCCAAGTTTTCAGCCATGGGAGTTGGAATGGGTGACATGGGGATAAGTTTCGAGGGTTGTTTTGCAAATGGTGGACGAGAGGCATGGATATTTGGAGCATGTTGAGTCGAGAGAGGAAAATTGGGAATCAAAGGGAAGAATTCGGCGAAGGTGAGACGAAAAAGTGTCTGGGTCCTCCTCATAAAAGAGGATAATGGTTTGGGGTGGGCCTCGGGGTCGGGGAGGTGAGGGGGAGGGGAATATGGCTCAAAAGGAGAAGGATAGTAGGGCATGATAGGATAATGGGATGGGATTTACTGAGAAGTGTCATATGAAGGGGAGCATTGACTAGTTGGACATGTAGTTCACTAAATTTGATCTTTTTAAGATGTTGAAAAAACGTCGGTGCCTTCTTATAATTCTAGCTCTTAAACCTTCCCTTAGGGGCTTTGGGTCTTTCAAAATATTGATCATTTTAACAGCACAAGAAGTGATCATGATCTTTGCAAAGTTCTATCTATTTGACATGTCAGAATGGCATTATGTTGTGTACAATTTGTTTGTTTGTTTTTTTCTTTAATTTCCATGAATTTTTTCGTCTTGTTAGAAGAATTTAGTCTTTCGAAGTGCTTTAAGGGATCTCTTTAATTTACCTAAAACACATGGAATATTTCCCAAACTTGGTTCCTTTCAACGCACCCAATTTTTTATATTTTGAACTTTCTCGAAAGGCATCATGTTGTTCACATAATCAAATCTTTTCAAAAAGCAAAAAAGGGATCATTGTTTTCAAAAATCTCAATCTTTTGATGTGATTGAAAAGAATCATGTTAGTTACTAAATCCAATATTTTTAGCACACTTGAAAGGTCTCGAGGTATTCCTGATTCGACCTTTTTAATTTGTTTGGAAGGTATCTTCACCACTAGGTGTCAATAATTCTTAATGAAATTCAGCATAAGCATCTTCATATACATCATAAACTGGTCCACTAGTAAAAAATTATGAAGATGCTTGTTTAGAAAACTGCTTTTCTTGCTCTTGAATATCAACATCATTAATTTTATCATCAGAGGGTTCAATATTAAATATAGGCATTGATATTAAACGACATGCTTCACATAATATATCCTTTGAAATTTAACCATAACGAAAGGATAATTATACATCAATTATACGCCAATTCTAATTATACCCCAATTCTGGTCTTTTACAATTACTTCCTCTTCAAGCTTTTGAATATGTAATGTCTGTAAAGAAAGGACACCGTTATTTTCAAATTGTCAGAACAATATTGCATCTAGGACCTTAGTCATTAGATATTATTTATTAAATGGTCCTCAACTAGTTAATTATTGTATCCCAAGGTGTGAACAAGGTTGTTATAAGTTAGTTAGGCTCCATGATGACTTATCCACCAAATATATGGGCCAAAGGTGGTCAAATTTCTGTAAGGCACCCTAATTATGACCACCTCATGCATTTATTGCACCATTAATTTGGTCTAAGACGCCCTGTTTCCCTGTTTTAAGGAAGCACTGTTGACCAAAGGTGCCCATACATTGTATCTAGTCATCTAGGCCCAAAAATAGTTGTTTTGGCCTCTCCTTGGATACCTAACCACCCACCAACCACCTCCCTCACATGTGTGAGCCTCAAGTGAGTCTTCCAAAGCATGCCCAATGTTCACATGAACAATTCGTAAGGGTTTGAGGTGATTTGGGAGATCCTTAGTCAACCTAGGGGGGATTTGAGTCTAATCTAAGCTAGCTAGGTGTGGACACTCCAAGTGAATCCTATTTCTTCCTATTTCTATATAAGGATGATCCAAACTCATTGGAATCATGGACAGAGTTAATAGAATCTGATATTGATCATTTGTGCCCGTTTTTTTATCATTCATTTTTACAGATTGTTTATACACTTATATCTTGCAGAAATAGTTAAACCTTTCAATTGTGAGGCATCTATAGTAGCTAGATCCTACTGTGATAAGGATTTTACATGGTATCAAAGCTCTTGGATCTATTATTCGAACCAATAGACTGTTTTAGTGGTGTGCCAGAAGCAATGGAGAAACCACATAAGTCCCTGGAACCATTGCATTGAATCCATTGGAGAAATCCATTGGAGTCTATCTAGGGTGTGATGCTCTCCCGAATGCACCTACTATCAAACATGGTTCGAATCTATTAGTGTAGATCCCCTCCTAAGTATTGAGAGTTTTCTTACAGGTATTAAAGTGCACCATTGTCACCAAGCGCGCAAGCAATAGAAGAAAATGGAGCAAACTCATCCAAATTTGCTCACTCCATTCAACTATTTCGAATGGAAGGCTGAAATGGTCATTCAGTTGAGATCCAAGGGTATTTTCAGGATCACCATGGGCATTGATGTTGAGCCAAAATCTGCTGTGGAGAAGTCGAAATTATTCAATAAAATGGATGAGGCATTCGGCCTCCTTTGTCTCAGTATTTCGAGAGACCTCCTGTTTCATGTTGAAAGTCTATCTACTCCAAATGAAGTGTGGCTCAAGCTTGAGTCTTTGTTTGGAAAGACTGATGAAATGAGGGGCCATCAACTTGAGAATGAGTTGATCTCACTAAGTCCAAGCAACTTCGACTCCATCCAAGACTTCTTCACCAAGTTCAAAAGCTTGGTCTTGAAAATCAAACAGTGTGGCATTGACAAGAAGGAAGAACAATTGGTTTTGTCCATCATTTCGAAATTGGGTCCTAAGCAAAGCAGCTGGGAATCGACCCCCCCCCCCCTCAAATCGATCCTGAATCGCGCTCCAGACGATATCAATGAGGGATCGATTTTGGAAGCGCGATTCGAGATCGATTCCGTCAGGAATCGATTTTTCAATTCGCGAATTGAAGAGAAAAAAATGCTCCCTGCCATCTTGTAATTCGTTGGGGAATCATCACTCCCAGGTCGATCCCGGGTCGATCCCAAATCGATTCCCAATCAAACCTGAAGTAAAAAATAGATTCCTAAATCGATTACCAGACCGATTCCGCGGACGGGCCGATTTTTTATTTTTTATTTTTTATTTTTGGAATTTTTTTTAGGGTTTTGTTTGTTGGGATAGGTCACTTTGGGCCATTAAAAGGTGAATGAGTCCATTTGGACTCATTCCATTTCTCATTTGTTTGATTGGGAAGAGTATGAGAGCTTTGAGCATTGAGTGGGAGATTGAAGGGGAGAGAGCTTGCAAGGGAGATTGAAGCTTTCATAGAGACATTCAACCACCATTGAAGAGCTAAAAGGTAGGCTCTATAAATTCTTCTTTGTTTGTTTTTGCAGTTTTTTTTTCACTATGTTAAAAAATGGAAAACTTGCAATGTTCTCTTCTCCTACTCTTTCCAATATCTTCTTCTCCATCATTCTATTGCAGGGAACAAGTGACTCTCATCTTGAATCAAGAAACATGATGGGTATGTGGTTTTGGTTTTTCATTCCACTTCTTCTCATTATGATGGTGTTGGGAAGTAGATGTGGTGGTGGTAGTGATGAGGGGGAAGAGGTAGAGAGTGATGCATACCAAGGAGAAGAGGAGGAAGGGGAAGAGGGTGATGATGATGAGGATGAGGGTGAGGGTGATGTGAGGCAAAAACAAAAAGACACAACACCTTTGTGGAAGTATGTGACAAGGCAAGGGGGAGGGAGAGGAGGTGGAACCACAAAGTTTGGATGCCCCCATTGTGGGAAAACATACACAGGTTCATATACCCGGGTGAGAAAGCATTTGTGTGGGGTTATGCCATGCGATGTAGGTAAGTCTCATGGAGTCAAAACTTGTGACAAGGTGGGAGCTAAAGAGAGAAGCAAATACAGGATGGAAGAAGAGGCAAGATGGAAGAAGAGGCCGCTCAAAACAAGTCCAAGAGATCGAGGGTTGATTCTGAATCCCCACAGAGAATGTTTGGTAGTGGAGCTGCTGCTGGATCATCATCGGCTCGATCGGGAGCCTCATCTCCCCATGGAGTCTCGCCTATACGAAGAACAATATCCGATTTCCTTGACCAAGGTTGTAGAGATGATGTGGATTCAAAAGTTTATAGGTTTCTTTATGCATGTGGTGTGCCATTCAATGTTCTTCGCTCACCCTATTGGCATGAAATGGTACAAGCCATCAATGGTGGCCCTCAAGGATACAGAAGCCCTGGGTATGACAAAGCTAGAACCGTGGGACTTGACAAGGAAAGAGCCAAAATCAATAGTGTTCTTGGAAATTTCACAAATGATTGGTCCAACTATGGGGTATCCATTGTATCTGATGGGTGGACAAATGTTAAAGGCAAGCCGTTGATAAATATTCTTGGCGTTTCTGCTAGCAGTGCAGTCTTCCTTTCAGCCCATGACTACTCAGATCACTACAAGACCGCTATTAATATTGCACAACCTTTACTTAAAACCATTCAGGAGATTGGGCCATACAATGTCATTCAAGTCATCACTGATAATGCTGCTAATTGTAAGGCAGCAGGAGCAATCATTATGGATAAGTATCCGAACATATTTTGGTCAGGGTGTTTGGTTCACACATTGAACCTTTTGATGCGTGATATTGTTAAGATGAAGGACAATAATTACCGATGGATTGGTGCCTTGTACAAGAGAGGTAAGAAAATGATCAAATTTATTACCAATCATAGCATGGCCCACCACATTTTTCGCAATCACTCTAAGTTGGAGCTATTGAAGATTGCAAAGACTAGATTTGCTAGCTACTACCTCACCTTCGGGAGGCTTTTGAAGGTAAGAGAGGCATTTGCTAGTATGGTATCAAGTGATCCATGGCAGGAATTGAAAGACAGAGTTGCAAGTGCATCGGATAGAAGTGACTTTCAGGAGGTGGAGGACACTGTTCTTGAAGGTCATTTTTGGTCACAGGTTAAGTATGTTCTGCAGTTCACCAAGCCAGTTTATAACATGATTCATTTTGCAAATACAGATCAGCCGGTGATTGGGGAGGTATATGAGCAGATGGATAGCATGCTTGGTCAAATCAAAGACATTGTTGAGCAAAGAGATGCAGAGTCTTGTATGACCATATTCATAAACTTGTGGTCAAAAGGTGGGATAATCTAAATGTTCCACTCCATGCCCTTGCATATGTCCTCACCCCAAAATACTATTCTCCAATTTGGTTGGCCCAACCTGCACCTGGGGGTGGAGTCAAGAAAAAGCCCCACACAGATCCAGAGGTTGTTGTTGGGTATATGCTTGCATTAGAAAAGTTGGTCCCTGATGAGGAAGAGTGTGCTCAAGTACGGAGTGAATTGAGCATATACATAAGTGAGCATGGACACTTTGGTTCGCTATTTGCAACCAAAGATCGAGACAGATTTGATCCTATCCATTGGTGGAACATGCATGGCTCTGGAGCCACATATTTGCATAAATTGGCGCTGAGGGTGCTATCACAGGTTGTTAATAGCTCTTTTGCATAGAGGTGTTGGAGCACCTACAACTTCATCCACAGTCTGAATGTAGATCGCGCAGAAAGCTTGGTTTATGTGCACTACAACTTGAGGTTGTTGTCCCATTATTGTGAGGCGGCCAAGAATGATAGAACATTTTTGACTTGGGACAACAATCCAGAGGAGGCTAATGTGGAGGATGGAGCCATAGCATTAGAGCGCTTGGAGGCTGAACTATTGGGTGATCATGATGATCCAATTCAAACTACCCATACAGAGATGCCACCCCCAAGCAGAAGCAGCTTTCCGGATGCAGGAGTTTTGCCTTTAGCTTCACAACGTCCAGTTTCAGCCCGCAGGGGCCATTCATCTTCTACTCATGTTCCACGATCACTTCCACCGGCACCTATTCCACCTAGAACATGAGAAAAGAAATTGGAAGTTACTCGTGGCAAGCGGAAAGCTTAGTAGATTCATAGTAGTTTGTAGTTTGTAGTTTGTATTTCATTTTCATGTTTATTTTGGCGGTTGGCCTATTTTGTAAACATTATGGCCTAGTTTGATGGCAAATATTATATGTTGAAATTTGAAGGTTGATGTTGTTGATGATTGATGATTGATGATTTGATGATGCTCATTTAATGAAAATGTTATAAGTTATAGCTCCTAGAATCTAGAAGACGAGATGATTAATCATTAATGTTATATCAATGTGTACTAAATGGTTATATGAATATCTAGATTCTATGTTTTGATGTTTTCTATAGCTAATTTGGCATAATACATGTTTTTTTTAATTTATATGCATCAAAATATATTAAAATATATATTATATAAAAAAAGCTCCCGAAACGGAAGCTTTTGAAAATTTCGCTTTTTGCTCCCGATCCCGCTCCTGCTCCCCGCTCCCAACAGCCTTGGTCCTAAGTACTCAGTTTTTGTCTCTACATTTCACTCCACAAAGCTCACAGTTAGAAATTGGAAGATGCCATCTTTGGCTGATTTCTGTCGCTTATGGAGTAATGTAATGAGTAGTTGCAACTACAAAAGGTCCGATGTAAAAAATAAAAAGGAAAAGAAGGTATATGGGTGACCAATGGTTGTTCTAGTTGCACGAAAGACTATGTAAATATTCGAAAAGAGGGTATGCGTGAATTCGCTAATAGTTCTGGGTTTCTACCCGACATTCTGACCGCACCCAAAGGTATTGATCCTGAACTTGAACCCATAAATGTCTGAGGTATGCTTGCCAACGGTCTGACCGCTCAGAAAGGCGTATGAGCCTGAACTTGAACATAGAAATGTCTAAGGAATTCCCACCACCGTTCTAAGCAGACCAAGAGGTACTGAGTCTAAACTCTAACCCATAAATGTTTGAGGTATGCCCCACTGGTCTAACCCCAAAAACCCACCCAATGGCATATGAGCATCACCACCGAAAGGGTTACGTATCCTAATCGTCTGCCTGACCCCTCCCTCCCTATGGAATATGAGCTATAGCTAACAATGGGAAATATACAAATAGGATGGTATGACATATATAAGACTAGATATCACTACCTCTAATCGTATCAGATAACAAGAATTGTATCTCGTACCAAATATCCCAAACTCTCGGACTAGAGTGGGGGGTACATCGATGATAACAATATAGCTATCGAAAATAATTTTGCTCCGCTCTTGGGTGCTGCATACATATATTGATTATCATTGCACGGATGGGGCGATAAGAATTATTATTATGAGCCTCAAACAATCAAGACAATGAACTGAAAATATTCAGAGAACTCAAATTAACCATTGATTGACCATTTTTAGTTCTATTATATATAACAACACAATTTCATATGCCCTGTTGTATCTACTATAAGAAAATGATGTCAAAATACGCACCAATAATTTGAGTTTAGAAAGAATTTGGTAACTTCAACTTGGACAAAAGTGACTTTTAATACATTTGACAAATAACATAGTGAGTTTGATCTAATGGTACAAATTGACAATACCAACACCTACAATAGAAACTAAAACTTTATGTATGACAAGGGATTTCTTATAGTAGTAAGAGTAGCAATTTCCTATCAATGGATAGACTTTCAAATTTCAAGGAGTTATTCCACCACAAAACACAACAAAGACACTTCTCGTGTTTTTTTAAATTCATAAATTTGTTAATCAGATGTGCCAGATCTACACATTTTGTACTCTCAACAGGGGAACTTGTGACAGTTAAGACCTCAAACTAACATTCACAAAAGGAAATAGAGATGTGTACCTAAACTATGGCCTTTACATGCCAAACATCATGCTTGAGAACTACAATATGGATGTAACGACCACAACTTTTGTCTTATAGCCTCCATGCTAGCATTGTGTTATGTTGATCGTTGCACAAAAACTATTTCTCCAATAGCCCTGATCAGTCTTCCCATTACACCACGTGAGTCTCCATGGTTGGCAACATAAGCAAGAACCAACTGTTGCAAGCTATGGTTTTGTGGTCTATCAATTTCTGAGCTCGAGTTACGAACATCTGCTCGTTGAAACAAAATTAGCGAAGGTCGAATCAGAGGTGGATTCATTAGAATTTGCTAAAACGGAGGGATCCATAAAACTGAAACAATGATCATCGCAGGGAATTCCCACGGATTCTGATTCTAATTCGTCCTTCACAATGACGCGAATGCAAGAGGGTACAAATGCTCCAAAAAGTTTGACCACTTTGGCCTTACTGCTTTCTACATTTTCCATCAGCTTGTTAGCCAATGTTGCAGCAACATTAATTGATGCCATGAAATTTGGATCTTTATTAGTTCCCTCAACTACTGGGACTTCTTGTATAGTGACAATATCAGGTTGCGAAGTAATTTGAGTCTTTTTTCTATCCTCTTAGAAACTACCCAAATCTTTGAAATCGCAATTTGAGTACTCAAAATTGCTATTCCAACATTTTTTCCTCTGTCGGCGACTCTAGAGTGAGTTTTGGTTAGCATATACACTACTCATTGCAGATTTATATTTTGTTCAATGATAGTTGTAACTAAATGTTTGGCAAACTACTTTTGCCATTGTTTTTCTTGATTTGAATAATATACCTGGAGGATAAAATAGGACACCTTATTCTTTCTTACTATAATAATTATAATAAAACTATAAGTACACCAATCAATGACTACCTTTATAGCTCAGTGGTAGAGCGCCAGTCTTGTAAACTGAAGGTCCACAGTTCGATCCTGTGTGGAGGCAATTTTTTCCTAAATTTAGAACAGGAAAAATATATCAACATACTTCATAAAGTTACAGTAATTATTATAAAGCTGCAAGAACCAACTGTTGCAAGCTATGGTTTTGTGGTTTAAGAATTTTTCACAAGGGACAAAAATCCCTCTTCAATTGTTAATAAGCATTTCATATCACCTCAGCAGACATTCCCCACTGCTCCAATGCAAAGTCTGTGAAAACATAGTGGCTCCTCAGTTGGTAATTCTGCAACGGATTTTATCCATGAGATATTGCAGTACTTCATACTTCCAATCAGCAGAAACTCCTAACAAACGTTTTCATCCAATGATAATAGCATATAACAACATTAGGAGTTACCCACTGCAATGGTAGATGTATGAGCTTGGATCCTAACAAAAAAACAGCTAGCAATTAAATAACTGGCAAATCCAAGAGCTGCTATGTTTGTGATGATTGCACGATATTAAATACTTTCTCTAATGTAAGCCAAGAAAGAGAAAAATAAGGGACCACGATAATTAAATCTCCAGGGGTGATTGAATGCTAATTAAGCCATCTTGCTAGATATACTTGTCTTGTTAAGGCTGAGAAAGTAAGGAAATTTGGGAACCTCCATAAGACACACTCCCAAAGTGATTGCATACAGTCAACCATTGCATTCGGGATTGCCACGTACCGTCAATCTTAACTATTAAGCTAGAGATAGAAACAAAATGAACTGAATTATACAAATAAAATATTCACGGACTCCAAACTAAGGCCATGTCCAAGTTAAAGCGTAAGGGGGTATATCTCATATGAAATTGGCGTACATTTGATTTGTTTGTTAGCATGACTCCAAAGAAACTGATATAATGACAAATAAATGTAAGGGAACAAACCTACTTGTAATCCAACAGATCCATTTTTTGTATATAAGAATGATTGTAGGTTAATATTGAATTATGAATTAAAATCCTTTAAAGTACAGGCTCATTGTTTTAGACTATGTAACCGTAAGACAACATGAGCATGTAGCAAACCACTAGAAATGGGGGCAAAAGGTAATTTTAAGTTTTTACTTCAACTGCAATCAGTAGATCTCGAACAAAAAAATATTTCTATAAGGTAACACAATTGTTCCAAGTGTATAAACACAAAGACAAGGTTAAAAATCTCCACCGCTCCCCAAATGGGTGCAAATAAGTCCATTGCAAGTCCTAGGTGATTTTGACAATAGAGATAAGCCCATCATAGCTTGACAACTTAGCCAAAGGGATTTAATAAGAAATATCCCCCCCAAAAAAAGTGTTCCAAGAACCCAAGGGTTTACTGCCATAGAGAGGGGTTGAACATCAAATGCACATGTTGCCCAGTGCACCTACCCTCACAATAGGATTGTGTAGGAAGTCCATTCTTGAAAGCAATGAAGTCAAGAAGTAAATTCGTGGTTTAATTTAGGAATGAGTCATTAGGTCAAGGCATCTCCTTGCAGTTCACCATTCAAAAGAAGAATGGTTCATGGAGAATGTAAATAGAGTATAGAGCATTAAATAATATTATCGTCAAGAATTGACACCATGGATGATGTTCTCTCAAAATGTATAAAATTTTTGTTAATGTTATTGTAAATGCGGAAGATATTCACTTGTATTTTATATTGTAATTATTACTGTATTTTATTTGTACCTCCGACGGAGATGTTTATTCCTCCGGTCGGGGATGTAATTATTATATTTGGTCATGTAAAGTCATTGAGGTAAATCATCCCTTGTAAGTCGGGTAAATAGATCCCCCCAGAGTCAAATGTAATGGGGTTTTTAAGTCCCCTAGAGGAGTCGGCCTAGTCAGGTTTAGTTGAGGCCGACATGTCAAGTAGAAAAGGTAAAGTGGAAGTGAATGCATAAATAGAGAGCTAGGCTCTCTCATTTATTCATTCACTCACTCACTCAAGTTCACACAAGTGGAGAAGAGATAAGTTGCTGAAGACCATCTCTATTTTTGGGTTTTACTTTTGTGACATTGTATTGGTGATCATTCTATCTCTGAGGAAGTTGCGGGGTTTTCTCCTTTATGGTTTCCCCGAGAAAAATCTTTGTCTCTTGTGTTTATGTTGTGCTTGTTATTCTCTCAGTAAGATCCTAGATAAGTACTGATTAAAAGTTAAAAATATAACACTTTTTGGGGCATCATTTCCAGCAGTTGAAGATATTGCTACCTACAGGAGGTCTAGCAGCAAGTTATGCTAGACCTTTTGTATCTAGCCCCAAGCAAAAGAGTATGGATTTTATTTCCCAAGGGACTTTCCATCTGTCCTCGAGAGAAACAAAATCGACAGCAGCTTCTAGAGTCTGTAGGACACTTTTTGAGGAAGATGGATACTATCCTGACAACAGGTACTATTTTGTTTAGATCTGAAATGACAAATTTTTCGTGGAGGAAGTGTCTTCAGAAAGAGTTCTTGTAACATAGAGGTGCATTCAAGGGTCGTAGTGATGCTTGAAATCCATAAGATAATTCTTTTACAGACTTAGTTAATGCATATTGCAAATTCCTAATCTAATATCAATTGTAGTATTATTATGTTCAGCATACATAAGTTATGCTAGGTAATTCCCTTGTCCTCCTCCATAGCAAGGAAGACATTTATTTTTAAGTTTTTTTGCTTGTTGTCGTATTTATCCCCTGCATTCTAATAAGAGCCTTTTCGCAGAAAATAAATTGCATTCCATTAATGAAAAACAAAACACATTGTGGAGAACCCGAAAGTTTACATGTGCATAAGCACAAAAGATCAATGCTCCAAGGAAAGTATGAAGACATCTCTCCCAAATGATCGTCGGCCACTCGAATGTTCGCCTGATAATAATAGCTTCTTCCTGCTGCTGCCGCCGCGGGATAAAATTTGATGAGTGGAGCTGGGTCGGAATACAGCTCTGTAAATACAAGGTATGAGCCCTTCCATTGATGTCAGTTTGACATATCTCTATCACTGATTATTGTCGATGATGATTGATCAGTGAAACAATGAACAACAGAGGAAAAAGGGAATGATCAACTAGATTTCTCTGCAATAGCAATATTGGTATCAATGAACATGGGATGAGAAGGGGTATAATACAAATTGGTATAAAAAGGATGTATATCAATGATGGAAGACAATTGGCAAGGGGCAAGTGAGTCAGAGCCTGCTGGCTACCCATTGTTTTTTAAATTATACAGTCTGTCTTTTCCACACCACAATCTGGTCAACCTACAACAATCTCACACACTACTCGGTATCTTTCGGTTTCTATCACATGTTTCTTGCAGCTTACTAAATGCTCAGAAATGAATATCACGTTATCTAACCATGATTAAATACAATTCTGTAAATAATAATGCGATGGATGTGACACAACCACAGTGACGGCTGCGGCACAACCAGCGTCTTTATTGTAAATTTTCAATGCGAGGAAACACAAAGGTAGGTTGAGTGTGATGTGGATTTTTCTCAACCTCGAGCCTTTTGCAATGATCATCTTCAAAAGCACTCCACTTCTTATTATTGTTATCCGTAATAGATGACCTTTTGCTTCGATACCAATTTTGAAGAATTTTGAAGATGTCTCACGGCATCTTCGTCAGGGGCTTTTTTCGGCGAAGATGAAGCTTGACTTTATCTGCAACTTCTTTGTCTCTTCTTACACAAACCCGTACATGAACCCTTACAAGAACCTTCAACCAGATCCAACAATCGTCTGAACACACTTCGAGGAAAGTATGAAGACACCCTATTACAGGGAAACAAAATTGTGCCTTTAAGCACCATTACAAAGCTGCTCAAAATGAGCCAAACACAGTAAGAGGCCTCAAAACACCCCATTATAGATCAGCCAAAAGTATGCATTGGAGCACTACAAAAAACTGCTCATAAGAGAAAGAGATCAGAAAATGCCACAGGAATAAGCCAATTAAGTTGGATTTGATAGAGTCAAAATCCCATCACATAGGCTTATTGTCCCAAGATCATAGCAACGATTATGAGTGCGGCCAAAACATGAGATGGGTATGGGGTCTTAACTACAAAATTGCACAGGCAGGTATTTGGCCCACCCCCGTGCCTCCACAGAGCTTCTCGTCGCGCCGCTAAACCAAAAATCCACCACAACAAGAGGGTTGAATCCTGTCTGGTAAAAGAAGAGTAGTCGCCATCGGAGAACTGAGTCAAGCACCGTAGGAGCCAGCGGCACAAACCTCTGCATCACTCCTCATTGGACCGAGCCTCTCCCCATTAACACCGCCACCACCACAATGTAAGACAAGACACTCCACCCTACGGGTCACCGCGTAAGGGCCTATTCACATATTTGAAACTAATCCCTTCGACCAAACTTGACCTAATCCTGTAGCAAAGGGGGGGAAGCTAGGGATGGAGCCCTATCCACCATCAATGGAGGCAGAGGAGGTCATTACCGGTTTTTGGATTCCCCAACCAGCATAATAGAAAATCGAATCACACCTTACATTTAATAAAAACAAATGAAGCCTGGATCTGCTTCACCAGTATAATAGAAAATCGATTCAGAACTTACATTTACTAAAAGCAAGTTGAATAACAGGCATAGCATAGGTTTCAAATTCAACTATTTGGATATCCATCTTTAACTCTAACCAGCATGGATATTTGATATTGATATTTGAAATAAATCGACATAGGCTATAGCTTACCAGAGACATTGGTGGAAATCTAGCGGCTCGTGCCTCTTCTTCCCATCCAAACTCTTCCACAAATCAAAGGCCGATCTGAGAGGGAATGTTGTGCTCCATGAGTTGTTGTTCTACCCATTCTCTCGTGTTTCGTATTTCGTATTGATATCCCTGCAATCATCCAAATTCCTGGTACTTGTTAATCCAAAAAGTGAAGGTCATTAAAAAATAGGATCCAAATTCCTGGTACATGTAGGAAGAGTGAGATTGTTTTAGAATGTGCTTTGCTGTGATTAAATTCCGTGCACCTTGAAATATTGATAAAGCAGAGAATCACAACTAACCTATATATTCTCTAGGTTCGCCAATTGACAGCAAAGAGTAAAGTAACGGAGAGGGCACTCAGCAACGGGAACAGCGTGCCACAGACCATTATGGAGACAGGACCCCTCTCCAACTTAGGCGTTCATGGCTTGGCATTCCTCTGTAACAAACAGGGCAAATGCACATCAAAACAGAACATCCAAAAACCAACAAAAACAAAAACACCATAACAACCATTGAACTTCAAAACAAACCTGAGGAGTTGTTTTGTTCGCCAAATTACGCGTCTCAGAAAAACTGTTGGAGAGCGCTACGAGATTCAGCTCCTGCATTCATTTATTCATTGATAACACTCAAATAAAACAAGGAAAACACTAGCAAAACCCAAATGCTTTATTAGTAGTTACTGACCTCCATGCGCTTCTTGTTCTCTTCCAGCCGTTGTTTGCGAACTTCCTCATAAGCGATTGCACTATTCTTTGGACCCATTGCTGCGCTGCGAGTCATGTCGTAGAGAATGTTCAGGTTGGCTGTCTAGTGAAAGATCAATGGGAGTTCAATATAACTAGTTTATACACCCATGTATTCATTTTAGCTGAGGATCCCCAAACTGACATATACCAATAATTTCTATTAAAAAAACAGATAAAACGCAAGGCATCCCAGAAATTTCTATGCCAAAAACGGATAGAAAAGCAAAGGAGAGAATGAAAATGAAATGAGTACCTCAGAAAATACTCGTTTATTCGCAAGGGGAGAGGAGACCAATAACAATTTGCAGAGTCTACCAGTATTGAGAGCTGAAGTTGGACTCAGGGTGTGGGAGTGAAAGGGATGCGGATATTTATAGAGAAGACATGTGTGATGTGTAAGAATATATGGAACACATCATTCCCTTCGTGTCTGAGAGGGAATGTTGTGTTCCATGAGCTGTTGTTCTACCCATTCTTTCTTGTTTCGTATTGATATCCCTGCAATCATCCAAATTCCTGGTACTTGTTAATCCAAAAAGTGAAGGTCATACAAAAATCGGATCCAAATTCCTGGTAAATGTAGGAAGAGTGAGATTGTTTTTAGAATGTGCTTTTCTGTGATTAAATTCCATTAAGATCGATCCTGGTTGGGTAAGTCAAAAGAATTTGTAAACCCAAATGGAGATAGAGAATACCTGGACAGCAGCTGCAATAGACCTGGCCACGTTGGGAAGAACGCTCTATGGAAGCTGGCTTGGGGTCATATTGAGGTTCTTGTGCGCATAGTTGAAGTCATTGCCTCCGATTTCTAGCATGTAAATTCCCTTCTCAAATGCATCTGCTCTTGGAAGATAGCTTTGAGCACCTGCACCCACAAAACAAAAATGATATATCGACCAAATGTTTCCATCTACATTAGACCATACCTTGGCGTTTATTAGAGTTTTAATTAATTAGCCATGAAAGCGGCCATAATTACGGTTTGCACTGATAGTGGCATTGACCTGCTGCTTGAAGATCTTGAACTGATTGATCTGAACAGGGAGAGACACTGGAGATATGAAGAATTGGTGTCAATCGCAGTCGCACCAGAGGCTGCAAAGTTGTCTCCTGACCCATAATTAGAGCCCACAGGCTGCAAGTATGCACTCATAAACGACAATCCCAGCGCCTTTGCTGTATCAAAATCCAACAACATTATCAAAAAAAAAGAATCCTTCTTATTTACTATGTGTAGAGAAAATATGCAAACTATAGTCGACAACATACCGAAGAAATCAATAGCAGGCGTCCATCACTGTAGCGATATACAGGTTTACCGAAGTAGGTTTGTCCATAGGGAGGATTTTTTGCGGCCTCATGATACAGGAAAGCAAAGTGAATAGCATCGATATCAGAGGTCGAGTCCCCGAAATTAAATATTGCAGGAAAGTTGCAGCCGCAGTGACAAGGTATCGGCAGCAGGGCCACCAGCAGAATTAATGCATGCAACTAACCTGTAGGGAATGAAATATTGATATCAATCGAAGGCCGATCTGAGAGGGAATGCTGTGCTCCATGAGTTGTTGTTCTACCCATTCTCTCTTTTTTTGTATTGATATCCCTGCAATCATCCAAATTCCTGGTACTTGTTAATCCAAAAAGTGAAGCTCATACAAAAATCGGATCCAAATTCCTGGTACATGTAGGAAGAGTGAGATTGTTTTCGAATCAATGGACCGTTGCAATGGATCCCAAAGCCACTTCCCGAGTTTGATAAGCACCCCAAATCATCTCTCTGAGATAAGCACTGCATGACACTGCAAATTGATTCATGGAAGGAAAATCTCTCGGTTTGATAAGCACTACCAATTATCTCTCTGACACGGCAAATTGAATTCTGACACTGCAAATTTATTTGTTAGAAACTGACAATTCTGTTACGAAAAATTCCAACGAAGGATGTTGATTGTGTTATGTGTCACTGTGTCAGGTGTAAATCGATGTAAGATCTCTGTGACACACATCATTGCTTTTCTCTGACATGAAGTAGACTCACAACAGCCACGGGAATTTTGAGCTCTCCTAATTTCAATATAGACTCACGACAGATTTTTTAGAATTTTTAATTTTATGAATATGTATATATATTATAATGTAACCATGATACAAAAGGCATAAAGTTAAAACTAATTTATCTTGCATCCAGGCCATAGTCTCTTTCATTTCTAAAATGAGTTGCCATCAAATCACAATTTGGTATCCAGTTGTTGAAATTGTTTATTCAATTCAGAAGATGTAAGAGAGTATGCGACATGATTGAGGATGCAATCATAGGATTGTATAATCAGTTGTAAATTTTGCAATACATCTTGATATGTCTTCTATATCATTTCACTCCATATTTGCATAAAGTTATCGTTCTCTTGTTGAAATGTAGTCGAACGTGGATGTAGATGTTCCTTTCACTGAAGAAGGTGATTTCTAAGGTTTCTCTTGATGTAGGAAAAGCTTAAATTGATCTGTAGTCATACCTTGAGGAAGGATATCCCAGTGACTCTCCAGCATGAAACATGTTTTTGAATGTTTGAGTCTCCATCAAATGACTGAACATGTGCCAGAGGGAGGTTGCCAATACTAATAGTGAAAATAGACAGTCTCTTGTAGCCGGAGACTGTCTGGGATCCTGATAACCAGGATGTACATAAGTCGAAGCCGTGACTGGAGTAGTCATGCCGAAATCTAAGCCTCGGCGCAGGAATTGACGAACAACTTCTTCAGTTGACAGGTTCTCCGTCGTGAATCGATGTAGGGAACAAAAACTTTGGACAGCAAATGGCGGACCTGCGTAGGATATGGACGCTGAAAACAAGGGAAAATACTCTGCACAACTCGGCTCTGAAAACAATAACTTAGATTCATAAACAAGATAGCAACTTGAGGAAAGTAACCCAAAAATTATAGAAGTGTGAGGTATTTATAGCCAGAGGTGATAGTAAATGCGACCAAGCGGGGTTACGTAGGTGTAGGCGACTATACATGAGTTGACAACACGCTATCCTCCTCGCCGCATTGGTGCATTTATTATGATTGACGGGCTCTGACAGCCTTCCGGGAGAAGCTAATGCTTTCGGCGCCTGAGTTAAATGCAAATCTATCGGAGATCAAGCCAAATCCGTCAGAGCGGCTAGACTTAAATAACGGAGTTATCCTTCATTTATTCAGACGCGGCTACATAACTGCTGTAATTCAAAATTTTCGGCGGGTCATTTCAACTTAGGGAACTGTGCCTCTAGAGGTCCACAAGGAGAACTCTTCAAGCGGTGAATTAACACAGGGAGCTCCGCAAGAGCGATAGTTCAATAGTCTGGGGAGAAGCTTCACAAGAGCGCAACTATGTTCGCTCCAACCAAACTTTAGACATGCGCGGATGTTTCTAGGAACTGCGCAGGAAGCCGGAGACTGAGTGTCTCGCAACTTCCGTGTAGACTGAATGCGGTGCCTCTTTCAACTACACTGGGCATCTGCATCTCTTTAGCCATATATTAGGTCGACAGAGCGGAGTGGCCGTTGCGATAAAGCTTGAGCCGACTCCCGTTGATCATTGTGGGTAGTAATTCTCCATCCAGCTTTGCAAGCTGAACTGCGCCTCCTTCTGTTATTTTTATCACCTGAAAAGGGCCTAACCAATGTACACGAAACTTGCCCGGAAACTTGATGAATTTACTATCATAAAGGAGTACCAAGTCTCCTTCTTCAAAGTGTTTATGCTTAATGTGCTTGTCATGCCAAGCTTTCTGTCTTGCCTTCTGTACCTGTTGATGGAATCCGGCCAAAAGTCGGTCTTCTTCTAAGGCAAGCAGTTGCGAAAGTCTTTCATTCATAGTATCAGGATCTGTCATTTCTGTGATTTGCGCAATTCTAAGACTGGGAACAATGTATTCCATGGGCATAACTGCTTCTTGTCCATACACCAAGCTGAAAGGTGTGTGACCTGTTAGTTTCTTGCAAGTGGTTCTGTAAGCCCATAATACAGCTGTGACTCTAAGGTCCCAATCGTCTCTTTGTTGACTACAGATCTTTGTCAGGGCATTCTCAAGGATCTTATTGAATGCTTCCACCGTACCATTAGCTTGAGGATGGTAGGGTGTACTCTTATGGTGATTAATTTGAAATTCTTCAGTAAGGGCCTCTATAGTCTCATTGAGGAAATGTGTACCCTGATCACTCATGAGGATCACTGGGCATCCAAATCTAGTGATAATATTCTCAAAAATGAACTGTGCGGCCGTAGCAGCGTCGCAGTTCTTAACTGGCTTCGCCTCAGCCCATCTGGTGAGGTATTCAGTAGCTGTAATGATGTATCTTGCGCCAGTTCTTTTTCCTGGTGGGTTAATAGGTCCTACAAAGTCAATGGCCCATTTATCAAAAGCACGCAGTGTGATCTGGGGTCTTAGCGGCATTTCATCTCTTCTTGAGGGTTTTCCTGTTCGCTGGCACACATCGCAACATTTACAGAATGCCTTAGTATCCTTGTGCAATGTCGGCCACCAAAGACCTGCAGCTAATATCTTTTGCGCAGTCGTCTTTCCTGCGAAATGGCCTCCTGCGGTACCTGAATGCGCTTCTGCGATGATAGAGTTCTTTTCATGTGGTAAGATACATCTGCGCAAAACTTCGTCAGGGCCCAACTTATAAAGCTGGCCTGCTATCAAAGTGAAGTCTGCGGCTCTGACAACAAGTTGCTTCTTCTGCTGGATTGTAAACTCAGCCGGTGCTTTCCCGGTAGTGAGAAACTCAAGAATATCAGAATAATATTCGTCTGCTGCTTGAATAGAAAACAACTGTGCGTCAGGCAGATTGTCCTCCAGACTTGTAGGTTCCTCTCTTGACTCTATCCTGGATAGATGGTCAGGCCCTGCATTCAATCTTCCTGGCTTTACAATAACCTCGAAATCATATTCTTGAAAGAGCAGTAGCCATCTGCAAATTCTTCCTCCTAACACTGGTTTATTAACCAAATATTTCAAAGCAGAATGGTCAGTATACATTTTAAAATGAGCGCCTAACAGGTAGTGTCTGAATTTCTGTAGGGCATACACCATAGCTAATCCTTCCCTTTCTGTAGTGGTGTAATTCTTCTTAGTTGTAGATAGCTTTCTGCTGGAGTAAGCAATCGGGTGGTCAATACTTCCTTCTCCAGACTGTGTAAGCACAACCCCCAATGCTATGGAATAAGCATCAACATGAAAATGAAAAGGTTTTCTCCAGTCCGGGAAAACTAGAATAGGCGCTGTGATCATCTTTTCTTTAAGTGTGTCCAAGCTCTGTTGGCATTCCTCTGTCCATTGGAACTTCGAATCCTTTTTCAGCAATCTTTCCATAGGCGCTGTGATCTTTGCATAACCCTTGATGAATTTTCTGTAGTATCCTGTATGTCCCAATGTAGTGCGCAATTGCTTAACTGAGTTGGGCGCAGGTAAATTAGCAATGATGGCAACCTTCGCAGGATCCATCAGGAGTCCTTGTCTACATACAATATGTCCCAACAAAATACCAAAGGGCGCACAGAATATACATTTTTTCAAGTTAAGGGAAATATGATGCTGTCTACATTTTTCTAACATCATGCGCAGATTTGCAATATGATTCTTTAATAGGCCAAATACAGTCCAGTCATCAAAATAGACTTCTAAAAATTTGTGAATGAATTCTTTAAAAACAGCAATAACAACTCTAGAGAAGATAGCAGGTGCGTTTTTAAGACCAAAGGGCATTACCGTATACTGGAATGAGCCCCATTCAGTTGCAAAAGTAGTCTTGTGGCGGTCGTCCGGATCGATTCTGATCTGATGATATCCCGAAAAACCATCAGTGAAAGAGTAAGCCTCTTGTCCTCCAACATTATCAAGTACTTCATCTGTGAAAGGAGTGGGAAATGGATCGTGCGCTGATGCATCATTGAGTTTGCGCAAGTCGACACAGATTCTTATTTCACCTTTCGTTTTCTTTTCTTGGACCACCATAGGACTAATCCAATCGCTTTCCTCTACTGGCTCAATAATACCTGCTGCGAGCATTTTATCAATTTCTTCTTTGACTTTTTCTTTATAGCGCGGGTTCAGCCTGTATGGGCGCTGTTTTACTGGCTTGGCGTCTGCTTTCAGAGGTATGCGCATCACTCCTAAGTCTCCTAGGATGCCTTTCATTTCTGTGAACTTGGTAGGAAAGATATCCTAGTAGTCGCGTAATAGTTCTGAAACATGTCCAACAGTTTCATCATCCCAATAATCTCCTATAGAAGCAAACTTTGGGTCAGCTTCTGTACCAATGTTAATCTTCTTGAGCTTGATGTGTTCTGTGATGGCAGGAATATCAAGCTCAGGACCTTTGATATTGCGCGTCCCTTCTGATTCTGGGATATTGATGTTGCGAGGATCGTCCTCCTCATCTTCAGCGGTGAAGTTATAACATTCCAGGGCATGTTCTATCTGGACAGCCCAATCTGGTTGGGAATATTCTGATAACGGGCATTGTTCAAATATCTTCTTTTTAATACACTTCAAAGCTTGATCAATACTCGGATGTTCTGACTCAAAACTGAAGGTAAGTTGAAAACTTTCCATCATTAGAGGCCAAGTGAGAGTGCCTCTGCGCAATTCTGTTTCAGTGTACCAGTTCCTTGGAACTGTATCCAATGTGTGGATGAATAGGTGAACCCATTCATCTTCCGGAATATCTGACCATTGCTGAATACATGCTTCAATGTGTGACGTGGGGTCACTCTGTCCCTCGTATTTGCGTAGGACTTCGGCTGTGGTGTCCTGAAATCTGCGCAGTATCAATCTGCGACAGTCTTTCCATGTATGAATATTCTCCTTATGCGCAACCCACCATCTTGCGGGTGTAGCGCGCAATGCCACGTCCAGTGCCTGTATGCGCTGCTGTTCTGGAAGCTTTTGTTCATATTCATGTATGAATTTAGTTACTTTGGTTAAACCATCAAAAATTGGAGTGTCTGTTAATTCTGTGCCAATCCATCGAATGGATTTAGTCATCATGGCGCAACGCCTTGCAGAAACCTCATGTAACCGATTCTGCCAGTTTTCCAATCCTGCATCTGAGTCTGATGTGCACGAGCTATCGCATCGCCAGCTGATATGGCCATCTGCTGTGGGGTTGACATAGTCACTGTGGTTAGTAGTCATTTGGTACAAACTTTCCATGTGGCGCGCTTCCTCTTCTGCGCGGATGGGTTCTATATACCTTGGTCCTTGAATAGGATCAAGTGGTGCGATGACCCTAATCTGGTCATCCTCAAAGGTCATCTGTCTTTTCTTCAAATTAATGACAGCCAAATTATCAAATGCCCAATCTATTCCTAAAAGTGCTGGGTATGGTTTACTATCATCCATGATTTTGATTACTTCAAAATCTGCAGAGCTTCTTACTCCTTCAATATCAATAGGTACATTGGGTAATCTTCCCAATGGAGAGACTCGTTGCTGATTCGCGAGTCTTAGCTGGATAGGGGATCTTGTAAGCTGAGGGATTCCCATCTGTTCCCATGTCTGCATAGTGAGAACATTGGCTTCTGAACCCAAATCTAACATGACTTCGTCCATTTCAAATGCTCCAATCTGCGCTGTAAGCCTCATCTCTTTTCCAGTTCTAATATGACTCCTAATCTGGTGAACAGCACACTGCGGTGTGTTCGTTGAAGCAGCCTGTTGGCACTGATCCAACAGGTGTTGGAGTTCTAGAGTTGCCTTTTCATTGCGCAACAATTTTAAACATTGTCGCAGGAACGCATGAACACTGCCTAGGGCATGCTCGTCGTCAGACCTTCCAGCTGTAGTGGCCTGTTCTTGTACCAGGTTGTCTTGTCTTAGCACTTGCGATCTAATATTGTTCTGCGGAGTTGCGGCAGAACTTGAAGCTCTCTGATCTGAGAAATACTCTTGAGCTTGCTTGAATGCTTCTTTTTGCTTCTGCAGGTTAAGTGGGGCTGGTTTAATATTAGCGCGGTGCACCCATTGCGTCGCTTGCTTTCCCATTCCCATCTCTTGCGCACCAGTGGTTGCTCCACTGTGTGTCACTATATTAACTGTAGGGTCTGGTTCTCTTTGTTCTGCTGCAATCAACTGAATATTTTGATTGACCTGTGGGGTCTTTGCTTGCATCTTAGCCTGTAACTGAGGGCATTCTTCAATGATATGGTCAGAAGATTTACAATACCTGCAGAGAGTTGTAGGATTTTGGCAATCCCTGGCAAAATGACCTTGTGCTCCGCAATTATAACAAGTGATCTGTCCTCTTCCGCGACCAAAATTTGTTGTGCGTCCGCGTCCCCTGTAATTTCCTGCTCGGGCGTCGCGAGTTTGGTCATAAGGTGGACCTGCTGTGGGTCCTTGTGTCTCTGCTTGTACCCTATAAACATCATGCTTTCTTTCTATCATAAGATCATATGCTCTACAATTGTTCTCATCATGACCTACTGATTTATAGAAATTACAATATAGATTCTTTGGAGTTTGTACATATTTCTGAAGTAAGTGACATTCTTGTGGTCTATGACCTCTAGTTCTACAGATTTCACACCAAGGCCCCTGTGCCTGTGGTAAAGGGTTAGGTGCTCCAGTTGCAATATAGTCTATGAAAACGGGACAATGGTCCTTTGAATGACCTTGGGCTTTACATTTTGTACACCAAATTTCTTCCTTAATCTCCTTGCCTTTCTTAATATCATGCACTTGCAAGGTTAAGTTTGCTAATTGGTTCTGTAAATGCGCAACATCGTTGCTTGTTCCCGCTATTGGCGAAGCTTCTAGTTTCATAGCCATCTCTAGAGCTTGTTCCTGAGTATTGAGATTCTGTTGCATAAGAGGAAGTCTAATGTGTGGGAGCAGCGCAGCAATGAACCATTCTTTATGCTGTTGTGGTGCAAACTCGAAGCTTACTTGATCTATCAAGGCTTTGAACTTCTGGTCAAAGTCCCATACTGATTCTGTAGGTAGCTGTTTGATGTCTTTGAGCTCTGTTATACACTGTGATTCTGATTTAGGTTTCTTGAATTCCCAAATCATAGCATTTCTTACATCAGCAAGCGTTCTATTCTGTGCTGCTGAGTATTTCATGAACCAAGTCAAGGCTCTTTCTCTTAGTGTGGTTGCTAACTGAACCAGTTTAACAGCATCATCATTAATTTGCTTAATTGTCCAAATGGCTTCACATAAGAACCAGTGTTGCTCAGGGTCTTCTATCCCTGTTCCTCTAAAAGTTGGTAACTTCATGTCATCACCCATCCTTCTTGTGCTAGGTTGAGGTGAGGGTGTTGTAGCAGTGCTTCTGGGTTGGTTAAATAAAGGTGGTACAGAGGTACTAGAAGTACCGTGTGAGCTACTAGAAGGTGTTACTGCAGGGTTATACTGAGCTTTGTCTGGCTTTTGCGGTGTAAAAGGGTAATAAGGGATATGAGCACTCCCTTGTCTTTCTATATGGCTTGGTCCAGGGACTTGGCTATCTTCTGGGCTCGACTCAAAAGAATATTGGTCAAGGCCTACTTTATATCGTTTTCCACTACGAGTGCAACCAATAAATTCAGGATCACTATCAGAATCTACGGACATTACTTGTCTATGCTATTCATCAGAAGCAATACATAGCTTTCCTTTTTCATACAGAAGCATTTTAATCCATAAGTTCAGAGAATTTAAGAACTCACCTCTGTGTACTTGAAAGACATTCCTCTCAGCTTCACTGAAACTCTTTCTTGTATCTACGGCAAACTCGGTGATGAAACCTTTTAGTAGACTATTCAACCAAAAGTCTACTGCGCGGGACACAAGATTGTCTATCCGCTTCACAATACTGACTAGCTCAGGCGTCCAAGCGACGGGTCGATCAATATGCACAGTAGGTCTAGAGTCTGCTAACTTGGCTATCCAAGCGTGTAACTCAAGTGCAAATGTGACAAAGAAAATTTCGTGAAGGTCAGTATAAATATACTTCTGTAACCAGTCTTCTGTTTGGAGCGTAGAACTTCTATTTTCTTGTTCAGCGAACTCTTTAGCCGTTAAATCAAACCAGTCTCCAATTTCTTTAGCTGTAGGATTCCAGTAACACATTTGTGAACTGAGCAAGTCTCAGTGTAACAGAACCTTTTGCTGGCTTCAGCAACAATCTCAGACGTCGGGGAAATAGTAAGTCTCACAGCAGCAAGTCGCAAGACAAGGGAACCATTTGTTGGCTCAACAACAGGGTTCAAAGCAAAGGAAGTGACATGATCAAAAAGTCACAAGGCAACGGAACCATTTGTTCTCCTCGATCTCGCGCGTCGCCTAAATAACAAATCTCACAACAGCAAGTCGCAAGGCAACGGAACCATTTGTTGGCTTCCTTCTTTCTCTGGGTTGTGCATCAATCTCGCACGTCACTGGAATAAGAAGTCTCGTTCATGCGGCAACGGAACCATTTGTTGGCTTCTTTCTTGGGCAGACCCGGGTTTTAATGAAGCGCAGCAACAAACCCCTTGGCGCACTGGCCCTCTCGGCAACGAGCTGCGCAGCAGCTCGAGGTCTCACCCGAAGTGGCTATGGGGGGCTAAGGAATCAGATTTCCTTAACCGTGGTGACACGGAGATTGTTCTTCCTCTTCCGGCTACTCAGATATCGGCGGTCGGACTTTCTCGCAGGCCCCTCGGCGCAACTGCGCGGATTCCTTCCTCTCTGGCGCAGAAGGCAACTATTCCTTGCGTCGGCGCGTTAAGTACTTCTTCGCCCTGCGCACCCAGCGCAGTAACGCAGTCCTCGCTCGCTGCAGCGACAGCGCTCCACCACTTCTTCGGTACTTAACACTTATAGCTATCAAGGGACCTCCCCAACTCACTTAAACAGTAGCAAAGATAATACAAGAGTCTTGCATACACAGGTAATGAACTTTAACAGTTAACCATTCACGCAAACATTATAACAAGAAGAAATATGTGAAGCTCGTCTCCTCGAGGAAAACCACGTCCACGGGAGTTTATATTAACCAGAAAACCATAGAGTTATACAATATGCTGCGCACACAGCTGCAGCCTTAGATCTTTCCAGGAAACTCCACGCACACAGCTGGGAGCCCTTCTCTCAATCCAGTCTCTTCTCTACAGAGATTACAAAGGCACAGACATCGACTCAGACTGTCTGGCAACTCATGGATTAGCTCCTCGGCTATCCGATTCTACTCTAGTTCTACACACTCGGTAGAAACACTCAGCAAGGGATAATCAACACATGATCTATCCTCGAGACTGTCTATCTAACAGTCTAACCATCTAACTATCCCAAAAGTATCTAACTCTTCTTCTTATCATGTATACATATATATAGGTGGCCATGACGGTCACACCTTTACAAAACTGTGGGCCTTTCCCAACAGTGATTCCCAAAAACCCTAACCACGCACATGGCTAGGTGTACTGTAGGCGCCGCTTGCAGTCACGTCGCCGCTTCCTGCAGGCTCCTTGACTTCCGGTGCAGATTGTGGGTATGGGCGCTTGTCCTTCACCTTCAATGCTCTGGTCTGTTGCTCCTCCTTGATCCGAGCAACCATAACTTCTGTACTAAGCCTTTAAATGAGGGTAGCTGAGCCCTCTACTCCATCGCCTTATTTATTATGGTAGCTGAGCCACCTTCATTCTTCGATGACGTGCGCGCGAGCTCCGCGATTTCCGGTCCGTAATCTTCGCTGAGCTTGTCCATCTGGCACCGTACTGCGCACCGTCTCCTTCTTTCCCAAAACTTAGTGCTTGTCCCAAAATTAGCACTTTCCTTTCATACTTGTGCTTTTTCCCAAAATTCGCAGCTTTACCGCAGCTACGACCTAGGCTCCAACAGCAAGCAACAGTTGTGATCATATTGCGTTGGATAAGATTGAACCAACATCATATCAGATCATAGAGACAAAGGAACTAGCTTATCGAGATGAGAACCTCACTTGATTAAATGAAGGGCAGGACCTCTCGATCATGACAATGTGAGTTTTATGAATAATAATTTCATTGCTATTATTTGGTGCCATGGTCCTTCCTTGATGGCGATTGGATTTCATACATATGAACTTAAACTAATTGATATATAAATTTTGGGATCTGAAACATTAAAACTATTTGAAATGCAGATGTTCATTGTTTAGTGTTTATGCCTATTATGAAAATTGACGTTAATTAGTACTTACATAAGCTTATGTCGATGTTAGATTGTTAATAAATCTATTTTTATGGATTTGTCAAAATTAGCACACTAAGAGTAAGTTGAAGCCTTTTTATTTCATAAGATAATAGTTTTTCGGAACACTCGTTTTGCTTTGACTATTTGAATTCCAAAGATTTTGCACTTCATCTTTAAAGATTCGAAATCCAAAGCTGTGCATTTTAGTTTTAACTATTAAAATATCATCGGGTTATATTGAGATTGAGAGTTTTGGAGGCTTGTGTTCTGATTTAAACTGTTGAGAAATTAAATGCTTTTTGTATTTTAATGATGTATTAAACTTCTTTACACCTCTTTGTTAACTGCAGGTTCACGTTACAAATCTGGAGGGATATTAGAAGATATACGAAGAAGAACCTAAGGTGGTTTGGGAATAGTATTGATGACTGCTTGGGGAAGTGGCGAGCATATGGGGAAAAATGGGAGTCGTTGCCAATTTTTGTCTTGTGGTCTGTTGTCCGCCAATATGCACACCAGCAGCGGAAATCTTTCGAAAGCTGTCTCTTCACTACAAGTGAGAGAGGTGTGGCCTTGGGGGCAAGCAATGAGCCAGGTACTGTCACCTGAATCCCAGCTCCTCCGTTTAGGCAAACTCCTAACGAAGCCAAGGGGGGTAGTCCCTAAAAGAGAGTTTCACTAAGGCTCTAGTATTTATAGTGTTTTTTAGGTGTTGTGATGCGGATGGGTGTTGTTTAGGAGTTTTTTGAGTGAGAGACAATATAAGATTTAAAAATAAAACAAGACAGCGCAATCCACGTTGCAACAGAAAATAAAGGATGCACTTGAACAAATAAATAAATCACTTTTCACACAGATTAAGCTGAATACTCCAGTATAGATATTTAAGCATACAAAGATATATGATGAAGGACCAGTGCATTATGGAGTCAAAAATAAAAGTGATTGTAAAAACTTGATACAAGTGCTTGAAATAGATAGTTTGTGAGAACGTTGTGCAGCTTATCTTGGTAAATTTAGGATTTTAATTGTCTTGTTTATTAAGGCTAAAACCAAAGGTATCAAAAGATGGTGGAACCCTGCCCAAGAAAAATACTGGCAACCCTAAGTGACCTGTCGGAAGCACCCAGATTCAAAAGGATAGGTGTCCAATGTTTGAACCGCCCCTGAGTCTGACAGTGGATTCCTGGCGCCACCTCTCGTGGGAAGAACAATATTTTGCCTTGGTTGAGGTTTTGGGTAAAAAATTTAATTAAGTTATCGATCGTAAATTATCAAGTCTTCCACCTTTCTGAGTACTAGCCCAACCGTTTCCGGTTGGCAGAGCATACGGGTGTAGGACAAACCAAGATAAATTAATTAGGGGATGTATGAGTGGAAAATTTTATTATTTAGAAAGCCTTGTTCAAATATTCGACAGAGAGCGCTCTTGACTTGGTCTTATGACCACAGTTCAAGAGACTTGCTAAATTAACAATGCCTAATGCAAGGAAATGCAAGAAACTAAAATCCCTCCGATAGAGGGTGCTCTTGACTTGGATTTGGCCAAGTTCAAGAGACTTTGGTTTATTTTAAGAAACAGATAAAAAGTAGTAGCAGTATATCTCAGACTTAAACAGATTTTAAGCAATAGTATTGATCACAAGATAAAAATTACCACTAACAATAATGCTCGCAAGGTAAATAAATCTAGTATTCTACCACACAAGTTTTAAACTACTAGGTGGGATTGATCCTCGAAACAGGATCAACCACTAGAACCGCCTGCACTTGAGAACCTCCAGCTAGCTGAAAGCTCTACCAAGGAAACCGACGGGGATGGAAGAGTAACCACAAATTATGTGGTCCTGCCCTTGAGACGAAATCTCAAGGATACAACTTCCGGCTGAGGGCTTTGGAAGAGAAGCAAGATAAAATGCGAAAGTATAAAACTAATCTACCCAAGAATCTCTTTCAGGTCAAAGACCCTACTCGGGAGAGCATGGGGGTAAGTAAATATGGAAGATAAATAACCAAATGACTTAATGAAATAGAAACTAATCTAAGAGCATGGAAACATAAACTAAGTTAAACCAAACCACAAGACCCAACACTCTTCCCCAAATGGGGAAAAAGACCAAAAAGTGGAGGCCTCCTCCACTTGAAACTTTTATTAAAAGGTTACAAATGCCTTGGGTTTAAAACCTTGCAAGGTCTTTTGAAAATGAAGCAAATGAAAATACAAGGCTAGCTCTTATAAGCTTATTACAAAGGATAAGTATATCAAGTTTAAGTCATTCTCATGGATCCTCCACTTTGTTTTGCTTTGATTCTTTGTTTCAAGATCTTATCAAATACTTCTCTCTCAAATGACCTACACAAGTTCAAAACATCTCAACAAGGCACCCATTAACCATTAGCAAACACAAATCCAAATTTGAAACTAGTTAAGTCTAGATTTAAAATTTTAACTCTAAAATGGAAAATGCATGAGATTTTATCATGAAATCTTAACTATGGCGAAACGGACCAGTGAACAACAAACTCTTGAAAAGTACTAGAAAAGAGATCTAAAGTATAAAAAATTGAAATATTTTTGGTGCAAAATTTCTATATTTTGAGAGATGACATAAACTTAAACTAATGCAAGCTATACTAAGGCAACAAGAGAGATCTAGAATGCTCCTAAAGTTAAGCTTTTTAATGCATGCCAATGCCAAAGATGTAACAAATTTATATCTAAAGATTCTAAACTATCAAATAAATCACTCTAACCAATACTAACTTAATCAATTCGTTTTTGCTTTTATGTGGTTTTTTAGGGCACTTTGGAAAATGGACGAGAGGAGGGAGAAAGGGGAAATCTAAGGGGAAAAGATGAAGAAGTGAAGAAGCAAATGAAGAAGGGATAAGCTAGATGACAAAGGCGAATGGGAGAGAGGAAAAAATAGGGCAAGGAGGAAATAGGGCTAGCAAATTCAAGGGGAAAAACTCAAGGAGAAAAAGAGAAGGCTTGAAGAGAGAGCCTTTTGGGACCAAGGTAACCAGTTTGAACTTTTGAAAATTGTGGATGGATTTTTATGAAACCTCTCAAGCTCAATTCTTGAAGCACGAATCGATCTTTGAAGAAACCTGAAATGCACAAAGGTTAACAAAATAATGGCAAAGGGGAAGAAGAAGCAACCGAGCTCAAGGTCCCACTTTGCACTTAGGAGATCTGCAAAACTAAACCACTTCAACAATGATTTGATCAAGTCTAGTATGATTAGCCAAAAAAGGGCAAGAAGAGCATGAGTATAACCGATTACTTTTTGCTACTTCTAGATCTCAATTAACCAAGCATAAATGAATAAATTGAAACCAAATATTCATTCCATGGACATAAAAATGACTTCTAAGCTAGAATGATCAAACAATTATATATGAAATAGCATTAATAAAACAACATCACCTCATTTTAGCTTTAACAATGGACCAATGTGCACATCAATATGACCTCCAAAGTCGAATTTATTCCCAATGATAGCCAATAGCTATTCCAATCTCCGCAGAGTAAGTTTACAATAATTCTCCATGAAGAGAAAGCCCAAATGGCCTCTCTTATATAACAAAACTCAATGCTAAAACCCTAATTCGAATTGGTAATGAAGAGAGACAAAAACTCCATCAAAAACCAATCAAATCCTGGTCAACACCAACCAAATCGAGCTTGGAGTCTTAACTCATCTTTAAACTTGAGTTTGGAGCCCATAATTTGAGGAAGGAGCCCCACATGCATTGATTTCAAAATCCAACAACCCATTAATCAGTTGCCAAATCACAAAAACGAATTTGCATGAAGGTGGGTGAATTTCTCAACTGTAAATCACTCCCAGTGCTCCGAAACTGATCTGAATCAGGTGGGTGAAGATTCCAATCATCATAAATGCTTTTTGCCATGTCATTTAGCCTTTTATTTTAATCAAATTGATTAATTTTGGAGAGATTTGGATTATCTCCAAAATATTCGATTTTATTATTTTAATTAATAATTTCTCTGTAAATGACTTTTCAGAGAAAATATTAATTATGAGGCTGAATTGACATCTGAAAGTTGGGTTTAGCTGCTCCATGGGTCATGTGTGATTTTTGGCTTATGAAACGAGCCATCAAACACTAAGTTCGGACCCCGGATGACTGACATAATTACAGACCCAAATTTCTCTATTTAAACTATAGAGAAATTTAATTAAAATTTAAATAATTAAAAAATAAAAAACCCCAACTCCGACGCGTCCGGTAAAATTTTTTCGAAATTTTTTCTGGGGGTCCTAGAGACCTAGGACATGACCAAAACCTATTCTAATAGTGTCTAGTAGGTTTATACATTATAGTTGGACCCTAATAACCCCCCATGGCCAAATTTCCAAAATCGGGCATTCCAGCTTTGGAGGAAGCGGGAGAAAAACCAAGAGATTATATTTCGCCTGAAGCAAAGTATAATCTGACGGTGAAAAAACTCCCTGGAATACCTTAGTTGTTTAATCCAGTCATGGGGAACCGATCCACTCAGACCCTACTAGCACACTTTGATACAAACCCCCATGGGGTCATGGTCATATCGACTCAAAAACAAAACTGGCTAGCCAAAACTAGCTAGACCCAAAAATAATGAAACCCAGATACTCTGGAAGTGAACACTGATGTGTTCCAACACTGGCGGCTCAATAAGGTTTCAACTATTGTACAAATCAGTTGATAACATGGTCTATTTGGACACACAAGAACAGGATTATCTTTGAAGATTACAGAGGAAATAGAGATAAATTTGTGGTGCAGACGATGGAGTCTTGGAGGAGCTATATTTTTCCAAAGGTGGAGTCAGTTCACAAAGTGCGTCCACCTCCATTGATACACTCAATCGGGCCGATTGGGTTTTTCGATGGCTCTTCTCAATTACTTGGAGAGTTGTCTGGGGCGGGTATTCTGTTGAGAATGGATGCCAATAATTTGTTTAGACTGTGAGTTGGTTGTGGAAGGGGAACTAACACTAGAAATGAACTTCTGGGACCGACGGCGCTTCTATTATTTGCAAGTACTGAGCAAATTAGGGACTTGACAGTGGTAGGGGATTCGAAGGTTATTTTGGACTGGGGTCAAGCTAAGTCAGAGATCCGAGTTACATTTTTTGAGGGTTGGAAAACCCGCCTCCAAGGACTACAGGCGCATTTCCAGACTATTCATTATTTGCATGTTATGAGGGATTTTAACCAGGAGGCAGACAGACTGTCTAAACTGGTTCTTCAAAGTCCTGAAGGGATTATTCATTACCAACACTGGTGTGACAACAACCTGATGCGTGAGGGCACTTTGGATTTCTATTAATCCAAGTTGGTTTCCGGCTATTGAGCATCCTCCTAGTCCTGCTGCTGGAGTTGGCGGACATGAACTGATGTCAAGTAGGCTTCTTCAGCCTATTTTCATGTTTATTTGTTTTATTTGTGACAGATTTGCTTGAGGACTAGTCACAGGTGAACATAGATAGCTCCTAACTTCATTCCCGTGATCCTCAGCTTTCGAGGAACGACAAGCTTCAGCGATTTTGATTTTGTTTGATCGGTCTCTGCTGTGTGTTATTAGCCTGTTATCCCCCTTTTTGACAGGGTTATAGGGCAGCAGGGGACAATCACCAACAGCAGGTCTGGGCCCTAATATCAGCAATGAAGGGGGTCCATTATGTTCCTTAAATGACTGTGTATCAGCATACTCAGCAGTGAAGACATTCAGACTTTGGAAAGTATACAATTTCAGGAAATCTGAAAATGGTAGATAAGCTTGATACATATGGACTTCCGTTCATTGCTTCAGATCTCTGCAGTGATGATATTTTGATTGGACATTCACAACCCAATTAGCTGAGACATTTGCAAAATAAGGATATCAAACAAAGCAAACCAGAATGCAGGTCGATGGTAACTCACGATGACTACAACATCACGTCAAAACTGCCAAAAGTGAAAACATCTGTTGCAACAGTTTTGCGCATCCTGTAGGTCGTGTGTTTGACACTTGTGAGTTTTCTGTGGAGGTTGCATTTAGGTTTTTTGATTCATCTGAACTTAGCATATTCTATGTGCTTGAGACAACAAGGCAACACAAAGTCTCTAGCGAGAAATATGCCAGTTTAAGCACGTTAGATCCAAGTACGGTGACTATTTTGGGATTACAGTTGCTGGCTATCCAGTGGCCCATCCTAATATGATAAAAAATGAAGTGGGCTCCATCGAGGAAGATTATCAAAGGGACCTTGCCTACTGGAAATTGAAGGTAGAGGCAGGTGCATATGTAATAATTACACAGTTATTTTATGACACTGACATATACCTGAAGTTTGTAAATGACTGCCGGCAAATTGGGATGAAATGCCCCATTGTGCCTGAAGTCATGCCTATAAACAATTACAAGGGTTTCCTACGCATGGCTGGATTTTGTAAAACTAGGATTCCTTCTGAAATCACTACTACATTGGAGCCTATCAAAGACAATGAAGAAGCTGTAAGGGCTTATGGAATTCATCTTGGCACTGAAATGTGCAAGAAGATTCTAGCTCATGGAGTTAAGACTTTGCATTTGTATGCGCTCAACATGGAGAAATCAGTCGAGAAATGAAGAATATGTAAATGTATCAATGGGAATCGACTCTGGTAGCTTTGTCAAAGAAGGTCAAAGCTTGAATCACGGGTGGAGCCAAGGAGCGTGTCTCTTTGTGTTTGTATCGGGTCATCCCTCACGACCTCCCTTCGTATGTCACACTGGCTCTGGCTATCATGCTCAGAACTCGTTTGATGAAGTGTAGCAGCATTCAAAACAGGGTTTTTTCTTTAAAATGCTCATCGTCATGCTCATCATCAGGAGGGGCCCTCCTGCGGTTCTGTGTGGAAGTTAATACCATAGAAACAAAAATATAAACAGAGCTGTCATCGCCGATTTCATTTGTGCTTATCTGTTCTGGTTTCAAGACGATGCATAAGTTATAAAATCAAGTGCCAAAACCCAGGTTTCAGCAGAATGTCAATCACACCAGTGCAAGTTAGTGTTATTCGGGGTCACGTTGAGAGATTAATTCACGGCCACTTGAAGTTTTGAAGTGAGCAGTAGGGAGAATTTTGTGCCTACGCGGAGTCCGGACTGCCAGTGACAAGCTGATCCACGTTATTGACAGCCATTCGGCGGTTATCAGAAGGCGCCATCCACCCACGTGGAAACGTGAAACTCGGGTTCTAAATCTGATTGCGTTGGTGGGTCGTGTGGCAGTAGCTCTTTCATATCAATCCTGGACCCGCGGTTTCATTTTCTACCTGGCATATCCAGCATTGGACGGCCGTTTCAGATAGTCGATTGCAGCTGAGTCATTAAACGAGTCCCACTTCAAGCAGCCACCCGGGTTTCATTTTTTACGAGGAGATCTTCTTTCTCCGTGACTATTGGAGCCCAGTCAAGGTCGATCCCGTCCACAAATTTACGCCAAGCTTGCTGTGAGTGATTGCAAACACATGGAGTAATCTTTTTGGCGACCGGTCTAGATTTAAACACGCCCTTACCTATAATGTCGATTACTGCGAGCTCCGATTGAAGACAGGTCGATTTTTGTCATAGGCAGCTGTGGCTACGTTCCAAATGAATCCGCCTCTGCCCGATCTCTAATTAGACGTAATTTTGCCGATTGAAAAAAGCCACGAATCATCAGCGTGCCGCTTTAATTTGACAGCTGATACGGTAGCGGCAGGCAGAATTGAACTCTTGGCAACCGCTCAGGGGCTAACTTTGCGGTCATAGGGGATTTTTGGAACATTTCACAGCTAATTGGCAGTGTTTTTCTGTAACGAGGAGTTTTTGAGAAGCTATTCTAAACATCTGTTGAAGCTCATCTAGTTTACATTGACAGCTGATTCACGCTTTACACGTGGCAGTTAACTTTTATTTCTGACAACCTTAAGAATGCTCGCTCTAGTTAAAAAGCATTAAGTCTGTTTAGACTTCAGTTGAGAAAAAGTGGATTTTTACTTTTTTCTTAATTTTTATTTATTTTATTCTTTTGAAAAAAGGCATGAGAGCCTTTTTAGGCCTATAAAGGAGCCAGCCTCCTCATTGTAAAAGCATGGAAATTTTTTGGGGTTTTCTCTCCCTGTCGAGCTTAATGAAAAAATCCGCCGGTTTTGTGGATAGATTGAGCATCCTTCATGTGCTTGTGTGATGTATTTCAAGTTGTAGAATGAATCTAGCTTGTGAGGGCTTTCTCAAGCACAATAGATTAGCCATTTAGGATTAAGTTGGTTAATTATGCTTGAACAATTAGTTTTTTCAATGGACATCAGTATTCGGTTGTACGAAATGTTGATGAAGATCCGATTGTTTATGCATTCTAGATTCATCTCACTTTTATGAAGCATAAAGCCTCCATGAGTCCTCTTTTGACTCCATTTCCCCTTCTGATACTGGCACTGGTCTTTCCCTGAGGATTGATCTTCCCTTATTTTCCATCACCCATTTAAAAACTATCTTTTGTTACTTCCGTTTCTCTAAGGTAGCCTCTTCCATTCACCTTGCCCGTTATCGTACCTGCCTTAGCGATCCTACTTTAGGGATACCCCCCTAGTGTTGGAGAAGAGCCAACCTGAAGCGAAGAGGAGAGGAGTGTGGTGACATTGGCCTCTCTCCTGAGAGAGTTGTCATTCCAGCTGGTGTGTTGCATTTTGGGCTTTCAAACGACACGCATGCCATTTCGGAGGACAACATAGCCCACTGGGCGTTGCTGTGTTGGGCACAGGCTTTTCATGTTTGGAAGGATGTGAGACCCGCTTCTTGTGCTTTCTTCTCTCTCCACCGGTGGTCTCGTGTAGTCGATTCTTTAACTAGCTCAAATTTCTGAGAGTGGCATTAACCAACCCGTGAATTGGAGGATCGGTGTCTCTGGATCCTTCCCGGTTTCTATTTTGGAGGGTTTATAACATTTCTGTATGTTGGAATACGGGTGATCTGTTTGAGGATGAATCAGTGAACCAGTCTCCACTCAGATTTGTTTGGTTTTCGTATATATACTTGCATTAGTTTCATGTGTTAGGAAAGCTGAGAAGGCCTCTGTTTTACCACTTGTATACTTTGATTCTACTCTGGAATATTAAGTATAGTTTTTTTTCGGTGAAAATACTTCAAGGGTTAGCGTTTTAAGTCAAATTGTGCAATTTTTTAGGGTTTGTGGTATAAGTTAAAGACTTTGTATTTCAAGGGTTTTGAAAAAAAAATTGCATTCCAATTTCAGATGCCAGCGACACGATATGATAAGCAGAAAAGAATACTACTAAAAAATTCCAGAGGTAAATATGAACATGGTGCCTAATTTTAAAAGACAAACACCAATACAATTTTAAAAAAAAAAAAAAAAAAAAAAAAACGAAGAAAACCTACTAGGTGTTGGGGAAGTGGCGACTCCATTTTCAGCTGGAAGGGACTCCCCACTAGGTCCAGCCTCGGCCTCGGCATGCGCCTGCGCCTCTTGGTCTGCCTGCATGCTCTCAGTACATCACAAACACCATTCCCAGCTGCAAACCCTAACTGTATTTTAACTCACCCACGGGTGACGAGATCCAGTCTCAAGGCATCTCAAATCGGTCGAAAGTACAGCTTGGAAGCGATCACAGTGACGACAGACAAAAGGACAAAACAATTTAATTTTTTTCTAAACATAAATATTTAACAAAAAAATAATGTCAATTAATAAGGAGGTCAACCAGTGAGCCATGCCAATTGCAAGATACCGCGCTCTCTACATGTGAAGTGGCTTCAAATTTGAAGCCTTCAGGGCCCTTCAAAGGCCATTTTACACGTCATAGAAGGCCACCTCAAATTTTACCATGCAAAAAAAAATTAATTTCATGGTAAGCCCTTCAATAAATAAATTAACCACTATTGTTTAAAATTGCAACAAAACGGCAGCTTCAAATTTCACCCATCGACAGTTTTCAGTGGGAAATTGGGAATGCAGCTACTAGCTAGGTGACTTGGGAGTGGGACTTGGTACTTGGTTACTCTCCAATATCCACGTGTCTGGTCATCGATGGATCATGGGCCATTGGGCCTCTAATAATATCATTGACCAATTTACGTGGATAGGCTTACACTGTGTAGCCCATGTCTTGAACGCTTCTAAGTTCGCGTGTCAGCGGCGAGCGCTTACGTGTTTAACACATTTAATGGCAACAACAACTTTATTAAATATGGTTGGTGGCTCATACGTGTGGCTGGCAGTGAGCTTACCAAGTTACCAGTTATCACATACCAATTCGTGACTTCTGTCGTGAGTTAATTTAGTATTCAATATATAATATATTATGTTAATGTGCCCCGAATTTGGCATTTCGGACAAACTCCACAATCCATAAAATTCTTGTAATGTTGCAGGTTGTCGCTCCCGCCCGTGGCCCCTTCCCACAACCCTTTGTTTTCTTTGTTGTATCAAGTTAATCCTACCGTCTACGGCTCCCAACCTCACACCCTGTGTTTTCTTTGTTGTATCAAGTCAATCCTACGGCTCTCGAGTCCCACCTTGTGTTTTCTTTGTTGTATCAAGTCAATGCTCGAATTCCATGCTTCCATGGCTCCGACCATCAATATATAATATTACAGGAATAAAAACAAGCTTTTGCTTATACCCCTGCTTCATCGTGATCGAGCTACTTCCAAGTTCCACCTACCCTATCTCCTCTAGTCCTCTAGGAGAGTTTGCAAAGCGAAGCTACCAATGTCGGCCTGCCATAAACATATATAAAGAAATTTGTTTTCTTTGAGGAGCTTAACTTCACGGCTAACTGGATTGTTGACATCCTATGAATTTACAGGTATGTACATCATTTTATCCATTCATGATCCCATCAATTATTTAAAAATTTTGTAACTTCAAAGTTCAAACACAATATTATTATTTGATTGAAAATTTGTAACTTCAAATGGTCCTTGAAGGATTCAAATTTGAAGCCTAGACCCAAGAGTGGGTTTGTCACAAATCTCTGTTAGATGTTGTTCAAAACGGAATTTATCGATTCCCAACCATAGCAACAACAACAATTGCTTCTTTCTTCATATGTTTTGTGTACACGCATATGATTCCATGTGCTCCTTGCCTTGCCTTTTTTTCCATTGTCGCCCGATCGAATCTTTTGAGAATTTAGCCTCCCTTTAACTTTCCTGAAATGGAGGGGACAAGGAAGACCATTGTTTTCACTCTGAAACCGAGCGCTTCCCCGGGTAGCTGCCATTGGCCACAGTTGCTGCCCTACGAGAAATAGGTGTGCGCATTGCGCCCCCCATCTTTACCAAAAAGCCTGGGGATTTGGGGATGTTCCAACTCTGCCAGCCTCCATGCATCTAGTTAATGAGTCAGATCAAGAATCCAGACTTTGTATCTAAAACTGTATTGCATGAGCCATTTTCCCCAATTGCTCAGTCGTCGATTCGACACCTTCCTCTGGTACACAATTTAAGATTCCTGGGATTTATTAATATGAAGACCATCGATGCTAATACACTTACAATCCCAACTAGCTATCAAATTTCAGCATGATTGAGAATAAGCAACAACATCTGGAGAAGGACAATGTTGAAAGCTGGCAATTTTCTTAGAATGCCCAATGCCCACTCCTGCGTTCAACTGTACGAACTGGGACAAAAATGTTTTTGTAATCTTGATTTTTAGAACGACAGTGCTACTTTCCCTTTTTATTTTGTTTCCCTTATCTGTTGGTCTTGAATAGAACATGAACTTCAACCATATAACAAGAACTTCAACCATCTATGCATCTCCTCTCTACTTGGTCTGCCTATGTTTTACTTATGCTTCACAACCTATCCTCTACTCCGTCATACCACAGAGTTAGTATGTATAACGAGATCTAGCGGGGGGGCTATAAGGAATAAATAGCCAGGGTCCTTAATCAACTATTGAGAACACAAGTTGCATGGAGTCGGCTAGTTCTCTTTGTTCAAACCATAACATAGCATGTAACATGTAAGGAGCGCTTAAACTTATTCTATCCCAAGTACATGTGGCATTCATAGTGTTGAATGAAAAATTAGAACATATATTGTTTCCATTGGCATTCAATTTTGTTGTAGGGTACACAATTAGAGTGACAAAGAAACTTGCTATTGGTTTTCAATCCAATCCAACTTCTTTGTTGAATTGTTCTCTCTGGTAGACTTTCGTGAAGGAGGATTATAAATGGCATAGGAAACACAGTTGTTTGATAGAGGTGCATGAAAGTGAATTATGGTCCTCAATTCAACTAAGTAAAAAAAAGTTACCATTCAGATTCTTTCCCTTCACCTTTTTTATTGCCTTTCTGCATGCATCTCTATTGTTCACTAATTTAGCAACAGATACAGACCAGACTCAACGTCCAATGTTTTTGGCTTCTGAAACAATTTCTTCCTTTTTTGGCTTACATTATCATTTTTTTCCATTGTTAAGTAGGCTAGAATTTATATTAGTTTGAAGAACGCTAGCGATTTACAAAGATTGAACTTTTCCAAGAATAAGCATCGCGTTGCTTTTATAAGAGTTGAAGAACCCAATTCTGCATCGAGCTTGTATTGTTCGAAGTAGCCTAGGAACCCATTTTAAGAGGTATTAAATATTATTAAACTGGTTAAAAGTTGGATTGGAATTGGGCTAGCAAGCTAACTATAGCTTCACTGATGCAGAAAAAAAAGATCTATAAAATTATCACACTGAACGTCTGGAAAGTGGATTTTCTGTGTGTCTCCTAAGTTATGTTTCACTAATAAATTCCTCATGTTCAAGCAGATCATGAAAGAGTAAAATAGTATTAATTTTGGCTGTAAGGATGAAAGTTGGATTGGAATGGGGTTAGCAAGTTAACTTATTATTATACTGGTTAAAAGTTTAAGAAGCAAGAAATAAAGCCTCTCAACTTTACTACATAAGTAAACAATGAAATTTTGATGTACTAATACATTTTCAAATGAAAAGAATGACTTATTTTTACATGTCAGCATTGAAGGGTTCAATATCTCATAGCCCTTCAAAGTGAAATGGGACCCCACCCTTCAAATTTGATCCCTTGTGAACACAGCGGCACAAATATAAACTGACTATTTTTCCTTCTTTTGTCATCGTTGCGTTACGACATATTTATTTTACCTTTTTCCTTTTCAATTATAATAATAATAAAAAGTGGTATTTTGCTATGACTATAAGTTTGTTGGGTAATTAATGAGAGACGAGGCGGTTTTATGAAATTCAAATTCAAGGTTTTATTTCCCAGCCCTCCCATATTTCCTTTTGCATTTGGAAAGGTATAACATTGACAATTATAGCTTTTGTTTTGTCTTCACCCTATGCTTTTGCTTAATTTCTAATGCAATTTAACATAAATTCTATTAATTTTGATTTTATCAACTAAAAAAATTTAATTAAATATATCAACTATTTTTTTTATAGTTAAAGCAATTGATTTTATCCATTAAAAAAAAAACAAATATGATCTTTTATTTTACATAATTAAAGTAATTGATTTTTAACATAAAAAAATAGTAAATCAAACATGAGTTCATCTTTACGCTGTGATAATTGTAAGAGGGTAGGATAAGTTCATCCTTACGCCGTGATAATTTTAAGAGGATAAGATAAGTTCATCTTTACGACGTATTTATAGACGTCTTCTCTCTTATCCTTCTATGTGATGATGATCCTAGCTCAAGGACCGAAATTGGTCAGGGATGCTCAATATTACAAAACGTAGATTCCTATCCTCTTGAAAAAATGAACATGGTAAATTAAAACTTTTTTTAAATTGTAATCTATAAAGATATTATATTTAATTTTGATAGCATTTAGAATAAAATTAATTATATAATTTGTTAATTCATCAAGATCAAATAAAACTTGAAATTTTCATTTTCTAATTATTTTATTATAAAAATTACTTGACAAATTAAAGTATTTAATTTAAGTTATAGGCTCCGAAGTTGGTCTTGCTAGACTTAATCATGCATGTGTTTCTTCCTCAGAGATCATAAGTTCAAATGTGGATAGGTGTAGGATTTGTACACCTCCATAAACCAATTAGCCAAATCATTGTGTGGAGGTTTCTTGTCCCACAAATAAGGGGTCTCGTACATCAATTTGGTGTATGGCTAGGTCATGAACTTAAAAATTATATTATCACTATTATTGTTCTTGTTGTTGTTGTAGGTCCCTTATTCCATAAACAATGGAGAATACATCAACTTGGTGTTTGTCTAGGTCGTGAACTTAAGAATTATATTATTATTATTATAGAGAGAGAAAGCTAGAAATTAAATATATATACAAAAATAAGGTGACAAGTACATGGTCGATATGTATTGCTAAAACGTGATTATTAGTAAATACTCATAATCATTCATTTTTATTTTAGATGTATGGTCCTCAGTGCGATGGAGGACCTTGACCTTATCAATTATGAGGAGAAAAGCATAATGAATCCATCTTCAAGGTCATGTCAAGGGGTTATCGAATTATGGAAAAGACAGTAGGGATTTAAAAGGTGACCAATCTTCTGACAAGATGGATTAGGTCTCTAGTTGAATGGGGTGTTTGGGATGCAATAGGGCACCCACTAATTGCCACATCTGACCCCTAAAATAACACCTATGATATCAGGCATCACCTCTCATGCTGGGAGCATTTGCGACAAGTACGCAAGGACCAGTACAACATATCCTCTTAGTCTACCGATTACATACTTCACAAAATGATGATAACCATCGTTTGCTCAAGAGCACCAACAGAGATGGCAATTATTATTATGACCTGCCTCGGTTTCATCTTCGATGTGGTGAGCGATCATTATGATGTCAGGAACATCATTGTTCAACAAGTTTCTCCATGAACTTCCCTTTGACCATACCATTTCTTTATGTCTCCTTCATCATTAACGCAGGTCATCTTTTGAAATCCCACATTTCCTTCTCTCTGCGATGAACTCTCTCTTGCCTCTATTTTTTAAAACTTCAGGTTAAGGCACTAGGTTGACCAACCTTCTCTCTCGATCCTAGTATTTTTTCTTCTCGTTCATTGTAGTGACCACCTTGGCTCGTTATTCTCTCTGCGATGAACTCTCTCTTGCCTCTATTTTTTAAAACTTCAGGTTAAGGCACTAGGTTGACCGACCGTCTCTCTCGATCCTAGTATTTTTTCTTCTCGTTCATTGTAGTGACCACCTTGGCTCGTTCGTTTATGCTCCACTCCTCTTAATAGACCGTCGCACTCCCATCTCCTTTCCCCATGCATGCATTCTTGTTGAGGCTCTGGTTTTGTCCCTCATGGATCCCTATATTGGTCACCCTATTACCACTACCCCTTCTATTTGTGATAGCCCCCCATCTCTGTTAACTATCCATCCTCAGGTTGTCCTATGCATTTCCCCTTCTTCCCACAATGGTTGACATCTTGTACGGGCTCCAGCTTCTTCAATGGCAGGTGGGGTTCATGGTCATTGCATGAAAATGGATCACACCACTAATTATGATCCCATAGTTTTAGTGGAAGCAGAGGAGGCTAAGGATACATATCTCCAATAAACCTCAACTCATATCCAGCGAGAAATTTAACCCAACCCATAAAGATCCTTTTGAAAGGATAGGTCCTCGATTAACTTGGAAACAAGGTCCTAACCAACACCTTTAAGGTATTGCGTAAATTAACCCCTTTTAAGGTATGGTCTTAAAAGGCTTTGTTTGGTCTAGTGTTGATAATGAAAGGGCTGAGAGTTTGACTAAGTCCATAATTAATTGATCAAATTGATGAGAGAGGCTCATTAAGAATTTTTTTAAGAACATACTTATGGATTTGGTTGTTGTGTTTGATATGCATGTTAGTATAAAGGTATTGGTGCTCGATGCACATTTCAATGGTGAATATTCAACACAAATTAAACTTGGCAAGTAATGATGTGTTATAAAAGCACTAATATTCTTTGTCACGCACTTGTGGTGTTGTGACCTAGCCACATAGGCATAAATTTAAATCATGTGATATGCATTTCATAACATAGTGCAGTGATTCTTGCTGTAGACATGACATATTGATGAGTTGAGGAGCTCAATAGTTTGTGCATGGAATGCCAATATTCAAGATTAATTGTCTTCCTTGTTTGTCTCTTCTTCTTTGGGAATTTGTGTACTTTGTTCAATATAGACAATATGAATAGACTAGAAGACAAAACATTTGTATCCCTTAACTAGATGATGAATGCCATATCATGAGAGTGTGAATACCTGAATAGTCTGTTGCTTGAATATAATTCTCAACTTCAAGTTGTCCATACATTGTCATACATTTTCATAAACTTAATGGGAATTTGGAGTTGATTCATTGCTAGTATAGACATGCTAATGTTTATGTGAATGAATATTTTTTTATTTTTTTTCTGGGTTCACTAATATTTAATTTGAACAAGATAGTGAATAAGCAATATATTTTTGGGTGTATGTTGTGATCCCTACTCATCGGTTGGCTCGGCAAGAACAAATATGTGTGTCTTATGAAAATGCAATAGGGATTTTTCCATACTAGTCAATTACGGTAGAGATAAACATAGTTCCACTAAATGTGTGTGGAGTTATTTTCACTTGTCCACACATTTGTTAGTGGAATGCAAAAAGCCCCTAGGGTTGGCTCAAGTGGTTTAACTTGGCATGCTGAAGTCATATTTGCCAAAGAGGTCACAATTTCAAATCCACCATAGTCCCTCAAGGTTAGGCATACATGTTGTATATCAACAACATTTACTCTTCATGAGCACTTTAGATACCAGTGTAGGATCAGTGGCATACCGTGTCTTCCAAATGAATCTTTGGATTGTTGGAGAGGCTCTTTTTGAACACGAAATGTTGTTATGATCCTATCTGAACAAGTTATTTTGCACACAAGCCCATAACTTCAAAATAAATCCATAGTGCTAGGACGTTTGATATTGCACTATAGTAAAAGGCCACAAGGCCTAAAGCAAATTATTAGGTCTTAAATGCCACTTAGGGTGACTTCAACCTCGAGTTGATGATATTGGCTATGGGTTGCATGTCCTCGAGTTGATGATATCATCCTCCCTCACTTCCTTGTTGTCAAAACATTTGATGCGATGTCATGTTGTCATCTTTTCAAAAGTTATGCTTATTGAACATGTTTCATATGTGTAATTGTCTTTGTATTTCCTTTGTAATGGAAATATTGTCTTCAGTGATAATCCTTACAATGAAGACCAAACAAGTAACCATGGTTGACGAGGAGGTGGATTTGTGGCATAGGCTTCTATGGATACACTCCTTGCATAACAAATGTTGAGGATCCCTGAAGTGGGGTATCAAGGGTTTTGAACTATTGGTTTCCACGCACATCTTTCGACAAAATTATTGTTGAGGCAATGATGTTTTTGTTTAATGGCTCTATTTGAAAAGTTGTTGTTATGCTGCTTAAGTTAGGCTCACCATTTGCACATTCAATGTCATTAAAGCCTCAACAACAAAGATGGATGAATAGGTGCAAATTCTCATGGTGAGTTTTGTGACGATGAGATTTCTATGTACTTATTTTATAGGGGGTTTTAGTATAGTGGATAATAGAGCCACTATTTTAAAAAATAGTTGCATTCCTAGTTCTCCAAATCCCTCCGATGAAAAATCATAGACACTTCTTTAAAAAGAGGGGCATTTTTTATCCATGTTTCCATACGTATATCAAAAGAGGAAGATTCCCAAACCTCATAAATATGTAGACTCAACCTCACTTCCAGCCAAACTTGCTTTGAGAATTCACATTGTACAAAGAGATGAGTTATAGACTCTGCATCCTTAGTACACAAGCTAAAGAAAATATTTCTTTCCAATTGCCAATTTTCCAAGACAGCCAAGAACCCATCCAGGGGAACATATTAACAATCCCTCAATTATTAGTTTGGGGTCCCTAAGGACTTGAAGCTTTAGATTACTCAGATTACATAAATATATAATTTACATTGTTGTTGACTAATATTAGTGAAAAGATTCACTTCATGATTATCCTACAACTGAGGTGTAACGTTGTTGGTCTAGAAAGTGCTTCATGCTTGCATCTTGAAATTGCACTAAAAAAGTCGAGATAGACCATTGAGAATGCAATAATACCATTCAATGGTCACTAAAGTTTAAAAGATTTTATGGGACCAAGAAGACAAGTTCTGTGTTCTGAAACAAATCCTTCAAGATAGGAATATGCGTGACTAATGGTATATAGAAGGAAGTTAGAAACCAATTCAGTCAAGATAGGACTGTGAATAATGGTATAAGCATAAAAAAGTTAGAAACCAAGCATGTGAAACAAAGTTAGAAATCAATTCATTCAAGATAAGACTGTGTGAATAATAGTATATGCATTAAAAAACATCAACTTAATGTTATAGTAGAATGCGCACGAAGGGCTTTTGAAAGCAATAAAGAGTAATTCACAAGATATCAAGCAGAGTTGTTCCATACAAAGTGTTAGGAACTTGCAACTTTATAAAACTAATTAATTTTACATAAGCCTACAAATCTAACCATATCATGGCATGATTCTAAAATGTCATTGGTACTAGTGCTATGAAAATATGATGTAATGGGGCTTGTAATATATATGCCTTTACATACGTTATGACCCTCTGTAAGGGTGTAACGGCGGCCAAAGGGCCCATTAGAGTAATAGTGGATACCATTTAACGTAAAGTGGATTAAGTCCACAATGTTTGTTATTATGGTTCAAAACAAATATCTTACCTAGTATGGCTCCTATCTAATCTAGTGGTTGCTCCACAATCCAGTCTCCTTCCACAACCATCTCAAACAATTCAATCCTCTTGCTCAACTTCAAAGCTAAGCCGTTATCGCAATTCGAATTCCATCCAAGGTCCACTTCTTGGCACCTTGCTTCCCTGTTGTCCCACTGTCAGCCCCCGATCCCTCTCAATCGATTCGACGTCATCTGCTCATAATGCAATCGCAACTCTCTCTCACAAAAGAAAACAATATCATCCTCACTATGGTCAAGAAACCAATTCATTTCATCCACCGCACGTCATCTACTCATAACGCAATCCCAACTCTCTCTCACAAAAGAAAATAATATCATCCTCACTATGGTCAAGAAACCAATTCGTTTCATCCACCGCACCCTCATCCTACTCAACAAATCCATCTTCATGAACTTCTTGCTCGACTTCAACATCTTCATTGCATTTCACCTTAGAGTCGATCTGAGCTAATGCCTCAATGCACTACTCACGTTTGCTACATGCATCGACTTCCATCAATGCATTGTTTGCTACCTTAAGGTCTGCATCCAGGTGTGAACCTTCGCAAGCGTCCGCGTCTCTTGCCGGTGCATGTATCACCATGCAGCCAACAGTCTGCTTCTACTCCAAAGCACCTAACTATCCAACTTCAAAATCTGAATGCACCCACATTTCCAATGTTTCCTTCTCGACTTCTTGAACTACCCCATACCGAGCATCCAAGTTTGTTGCAATCAAACCCTTCACACCTTCCTGTTGAGCCATGAACTGAGGCCTTTCAATGGGTGCACTGGCTACTCTGATTAGCATCATGCTAGTCATCCGAGCCACTTTCCCCAACTTCCTCCTTGTCTGATCCGCTCAACCCAACCGATTCATATGTGGAACCGGAACTGCTTGAGCCAACCTCTGAAAATCCTGCCCCCAGACTACATTGTGATCATCCATATGGGTCACTGTCATATCTAAAGTGCCAATCCAACTCATAACTTTCAAATATGTTGAATGAACAAATTCAGCAACTGATCCCACTTCTGATTTCACCACCTTCACTTAGGCTCTGCAACTCTCGGCCTTTCGATGGAGACCCTTTATTGTCTTCACTTGTGAAACTATGAGTAAGGCCAGTGTCAACCAAAGCTACTACCAATCCACAGATTGTTGCATTCACAAAGGAGAGTGCATGCACCTCTTCTCTCTACAATGCCTCATCGCAAGCCTCTTTTGCAATCTTACTTTAGACTTTCCATCAACTCGTTCAAAACCATCTACTTCGACTCAGAAATTTCAAGAACTGGCTTAACTTCCGATGCCATCAAATTCACCTTCTTAGTGCACAACGAAGCTTGGGCTTCTGCCAAGGCTTTTGGTTGCCACTTCCAAGGACATCTACTTTTAAAATGGTTTTGTTCACAAATGAAACGTTTTGCAACCAATATCAAACTATTGAAAATGTCAAAGAAAAATTAGATGTCCTTAGAAGTGGCAATTGGCAGCAGTAGTTAAAAACATTGTGCAACCAGTACCAAATTTTTGAAAATGTCGAAGAAAATTTTGATATCCATAAAAGACAATTTGGTTATAAATGGAATAGCACAAAATGGTTGTATACCATTAAAGAAAAAAAAATACCAACTCAATCTTTGTAGTGAACAAGAATAGAGAGAGGCATTTGACAATTTGTAGCCAAGAAGAATGAATTCTGAGTGTGGATGAACTTGACTGGAATAAATTCCGAGTGTGGACCAATTTGACTGGAATAAATTCTGAGTGTGGACCAATGTGAATGGCATCAATCATTCACAGAGTGCCATATTCCAGAAATATTTTCCAATGTTAAACTTCACCTAAGACCCTCTTTTGAAAATGAAACACAACAACAATGTAAATAAAAAATGAATAAGAAATCCAACAACTTCTTGATGTACACACCTAGAAACTCGAGTATCATTCCTTTCCTTCTCAATAAACAGTTATGAAAAAAATACAGTGAAGTGCATACAACAAATGATATTGGCATGCACTTATCATAAACGGTAAAAAGAGCTTATAATAGATGAAACATGCATGAGTAGCCACTGCATACTTCTATTATCCCGCTCAAATCTATAATTACAGAGCATTATACCCTATTTCCAAGACGCTCTTTGCGTATGTCCTACATGTTGTGGAGGTTGCTGAAATCCATGAGGATACGCACGGCACAAAAATATGTAATTTCCTCTTCTGCTTAAGCACAGAGGACCATCCCACTAACCTATCTACTTCCCATAGGTTCGAGCGGGTACTGACATTCAGGGAATTGATACCATTCAGACTTAAAGAAGATCTTAATCATGGTTAATAGATCATCAATAGATAAAAGAGGGCCACAGAAACTAGGGGCCACTTGCATGCATTACATGCGGGCCATATTTCATGATGCATGCACAAAAACACTTTAATTGAAGCCTTCATGCACGTGGAAAGCAATGCATGCAAGTCAACCGAAAATTAGAAGAGAAAAGCGACCTAGGCATGCAAAATTTAGGGCATGCGATGTCAAAGTTATAAAAGAAGGATAAAGTGAATGATTAGGTCTACTTATTGATTATTGATTTGAGAATTCGACTTGGAGAGCTCAAAGAACCAATTTTGGGTTGAGGGCACACTACTCAACCATCAAGTGTATTTCGACAGTGAAATCTATCTACCCTAGTCGCTTTCAGGGTTGGATCATACAGGTTCAACATTACTTTCATTTGACACAACATTCTACCAAATTCAATGCCACAGATTGGATAAAGAGGACTCACCTTCTTGCATGGGCGACTTGCACAAGGAGGATATCTTCATATCTTGACAGATAGTCACCATTTAGTCTGCATTCAGCTTCCATCCTTCTCAGAGCACCACCATCAGCCTATTTATTGAATACAGGCTTCTTATTCACCTTCAGAAGAGAGATCTCACCATTTCATCATTCAAAAGGGCGCCTTCCTTGCATGGGCGACTTTCCTTGAGGAAGATTCCCGCCCTCTGAACTAGAGTTCATGCATGACTAGCATGCGGCTTCCATACTGACCAGGAGGGCATTATAACCCTAGTACCTTCGTCTGGGAGCTATCTGACATCATTTGAGTGGTCATTCATCCATCCACATATTGAAGAGGGCGCATTTATTACAAGGGTGCATTATTGGAGAGAGATCATCTCACATTTGACCAATCCTTGGCACATATCTTACATGCTTATCTCATATTGATCTACATCCATTGCTCGATCTATTGGTACGTACATGCATCATTTCTATCCTTATTTTATAGCATATCTAAATATTTGGGTTATTTAGGCTTTTGGAAAACACATGCACCTACATGAATGGTCATCTAATTAGAGTACAACACATGCATTCACATTTTACTATATTATTGAGTTACAAGACTTCAGACAAGCAAGAAACTACATCAGAAAGACTATAAAAGGCAACAAAATATCAGTTGGAATATTACAAAATACGTTAGAAATTGGACTTCCCATGTTGTGGTTGTGCCATAGCAATATTCTAATTATGTGGTCCGCATTCAGCCGATTTCTTCACTGCAGATGCTGCAATATAGTAGAATAGGCCAAGAGTTCACAGTGGCTAAGGCTAACACTGCTCCTCCTGCAAAAACACCTGACTTCACAACATAACAATAACCATTAATGGTCCTCGTGTTTATATTGTGTTGGTTATTCAAAGCATCTCCAACCATAAGTAATAGAATGGTAATCGTGTAAAATGACAAATAGTCAAGAGTTATCTTTCCATTTTTCATGCAATGATATTGCGTAGTTAGGAGTCAGTGACATAAAAATGGTAGCAAATATGTCAATCAAAGTGAATGGACTAGCCTTAACTTGGACATCTACACTTGGACTTACCCATCTATAAACCTTAAAAAATCATACAATCAACAAAATCCATAAAATTAATAATAATGTGAAGGAAAATGTAAACTCCATCTGTACTGCAGCTTGTTTTTCATACACACATAATGTTTGAACCCTCTGACAAATATCTCCAGCTAAAATGTGCCACTAAAGATCCAACATTGTAAATGGCATATCAACAGATTAAATTCTAACATTAAAATATAATCATTGTCTTGAGTAAGGTGTAAACAAGAATGTAGGTCAAAGTACAACTCCTATCAAATTTGGGCTTACTAAGCATACAGATGTGAAAAGCTTGAACAATAAACATAAAATCCCACAATTATCAAATTATTATGCAAAGATCAACAATATTAGCAAGGCTACAGAGGAAAGTTTGTCACAACTTGTAGCAAATCCCACAAAGACAATAGATAGGAAAGCCGGGTAAGAAAAATGCAAATATTTGTTGGAAGCATCAGAGTGGTTCAATTCTTCTATCGATAGTAACATTTTCACAATCACATAAAATCTATGTTAGAACATAGGCACATAATAAAGAACCCTGAGTCTGACCAACTCAAAAATCAATATAGAAACAAATTGTGAAAAGCTCTACCAATAAACCAGTTAGAGAAACGCATGTTTCATGAGTTAGTCAAGTCAGTTGAGGATGAATGGGGAGGAAGTGGGTTATCCTGCTCCTGCTAGAATCTTGGTTTCCACCTGATCAACATGGAAAATAAACCACCAGACTAAAGATTGTGCAAGCAAGCATCATCCAGTATTTGCAGCTCCATCAACCTGAATCTCAGTTGCTAAATGCAGTGTCATGCACAGCATCAAGATAAAGATCCCCGCCTATGCTCCCCAGTCTGAGCACCCTCGTCTCCACATGTTTTGCAGCCCTTGAAGAATACCTAGAATTCCAAAATGTCCATTGGGAATTCAAGCAATGTTTCTCCTCTGGTTTGCTACAAATATGCAGTGAGAAACAGGTTCAGGAGCAGCATGAATGCCTCCGAATGTTTCTAGAGCAAGGTTACTTGGGAGCGGGCGGGAAGCGTGTGCAAAAGCGAAATTTTCAAAAACTTCTGGTTTGGATGCGTTTCGGAAGTAGTTTCTCTCTCTCTCTCTCTATATATATATATATATATATATATTGATGCATATGTCAACAAAACCATGTGCATCCATCAGAATTCAAACCATTATACAAAAATATCTGAACCAAAATAACACCGAGTGCAATCCATATCTGAACCAAAGTACATCATAAATAGGCTATATACTAGGGATTCCTCAAAAACTAGTGTTGAGGCCACCAACATCAATCTGAACAATCAGCACCACTAACATCAAGGTGCGTAGAGGGGATGATGCGTTTGATTAAATTCCAATCCCATACCCTCATACATGATAGAATCCAGTGGAAACATTGCAATCTTGAAATCTTAAAAACCGTTAAGCCTGTTGAATTTTGAATGGGATAAAAAATTATACTTTTTGCATTTGAAGTCCGATGAGGTTGGAACTGTTGGAATTTGTGCAACTTCGGAAGATATTATTAGTGTATTTTATTATAATTAATTGTACCTCCTAAGGGATTTGAACTTGATGTAATTAATCATGTAAACCCTAGAAAGAACAATGTAAACCTTGGGGTGAAAAGCAAGTAAAGAAAAAGACTAAAATAATTTATTTATTGTACCCCAGGTCAGGTCGGCCCAATCAAGTTAGACAAGTCGGCCCAATTAGGGAAAAGGCCAGTTTGGCACTTGTATAAATCGAGGGAAAGTTCACCTCATTATTCACTCATCCACTCAAGAGAAGCTCGCATCACTTGGAGAGAGATTCGCACCTGCAGCTAGGAGAAGACATTTCGAGGTTTCTACTTGGAAAGTATTTCCATCTTTTCTCTCTCATCATTGTACTTTGTTCTTGGAATTATTCATCTATATACGAAGGTTGCTGGGTTTTCTCCCGATTGGGTTTCCCAGGATAAATTCTCGTGTTCTTGTTTTTGTGCTTTGTCTTTCTTCTAATGATCCTACTGAATTTATGCAATTGAATAATTATGCTATAATTGTATGAAAAACTAACAGGAACCACTCTCAAACATCCTAAAACAATTAATGGTAATGTTAAAAATTTAACTAAAACGATAGAAAATGAAAGATAAGCAAGAGCAGGGGGGGGGGGTGGCGCTTCCACGGAACATAGTTCCGGAGCCAACAATATCCAAGCACAATGGGAAAGCTTCCCCACAGAGAAGACACAAATTTTTACAGTCCTTACCGTGTTCTTAGGCCAGACAAGGTTTGGAGTCGAGACTTGTAAGCCAATGCCCTCGTTAGAAAAATCAACAGATATTGGCCAAGTAGTGAGGCAGTAGAAAAATAAGCCAAATTTGGACTAAAGTTATTTTATCAATTTCTGTAAGTTTGTAACAGAGCTTTATTTATGGTTTTTGTGAAAACATTGGAAAGAAATATGATCTTAGTCTTAGCCCTACTCCCTTGGTTCTAGGGAAGAGCCAACCTCTTTATGAAACCATGGTTCCCGGAGTTTAAATTGACAATAATATTTGAAACCGCTGCACCCTGTGGGTGAGACTCCCAAACATTCTCATCCAACTATGCCAAGAAACATATAAGAAAATCGGCCATGCATTAGGCTAGTTCATTAAATCCGACAGTAGAAATAACACAGGTTTGTATACCTGTGCGAGACTATGTGCAGAATTAGATCCCAACAAATGTTTATCATATATAAATTAAAATTATTTTGGATCATTATGGATCCGAGTGGGTCCAAACACTGGAATATGAGAAACCCACTGACAGGACTATGTGCAGAATTAGATCCCAACAAATGTTTATCAAATATAAATTAAAATTATTTGGGATCATTATGGATCCCAGTGGATCCAAACACTGGAATATGAGAAACCCACTGACAGGTGTAGAATCTATCACGAAACAGGGTTTTTCATCACAAATTTCCCAAATAAGCAACCTCAAACTAGCCATAAAATGATAAAAGAAATATGCCCACTATAAAGCATACAACAGAGTGGATGGATTCCTTAAGGTGAAGGAAATGGAAAAAAATCAAGCTAGGAAGGCCCACAAACTAAAGAGTAGAGCATCTCTCACCCATAAATGAGCCCTTTGCTGAGACAGCTTTACCAACAATGATTCATGGATCTCGATTGTAGAATCACTAGAAAATTCTCAGAACAATCTTCTAGAAGTCGCTCCTGCAGGAAAAGGACCTTCTACAGTTGGAATTATTACACCAAACGCCCAAAGCACACAAGACGATACCAGGTTTCCCATGCTATGAAAAGGGAAACCAAGAACAATCGTCAACCCTTGAGCATTCATTATTCGGTTTCCTTGTGTAACACCCAATAAAATGCTTGAGGAGCCAAGTTCTAGAAAAGGGAATTGGGTAATTCTTGTAACATTATGACGATGTAGATGCAAATATGACACTTCCAAATGCTTAATACAGTTTGCACATTATTATGTTCTAGATAGTGGAATAATGTATCTATAGACTACTATGACATTTATGTGAGTTGTTTTACTTTGATTGAGCTACATAATGTAATAATGTAATATGATGTGATTTGACATTCTATAATCCATCATGATGTGAAATTTGGAATCTAATTTCATTTATATTACTTATATTATTATATTCCTAAACACATAGCATGGTGTTCTTATCCCAAAACCCTGTAACCCCTTTTTCTCATTTCTAGCAAGTTGTAGCATAGGTTACATGAGCAAAAATTTGCGTAGCAGTGAACATGAGTAAGAAGCTTTCAAAAGGGATAATGTCATAATTTTAAGGATCTATATAAATAATCTTTCAGTTTCAAACATTGTGTTGCGATACGTCAGGGGGGAAAAGAAAAACTAAATCCAGCTCAAAAGATGCTTCTAATAATACATGCTCGAGCATGATGTTCCATGGCTAAGGATACTGTTTTTTATCTTCTCTTAAGATAGTTTTCTAATCTTCTCTAAATTAGCATTCCTATGTTCTCCAAAAAATTATCTTACCTTATCTTATCTAAATTAGGATTATTATCCTCTTTCCAATGCGCCTCTCCATCAAGCCATTAGTGCAGTCACAAGCCCTCTCAAGGTCCACTTGCCAACCAACTTTCAAAAGATGCTTCTAATAATACATGCTCGAGCATGATGTTCCATGGCTAAGGATACTGTTTTTTATCTTCTCTTAAGATAGTTTTCTAATCTTCTCTAAATTAGCATTCCTATGTTCTCCAAAAAATTATCTTACCTTATCTTATCTAAATTAGGATTATTATCCTCTTTCCAATGCGCCTCTCCATCAAGCCATTAGTGAAGTCACAAGCCCTCTCAAGGTCCACTTGCCAACCGACTTCCAACTTTGCTGATTTTGAATGTTGCAGGCCCACTCACAAGCTCTGAGCTCCAAGTGCATCCAAGTTATCTATAAAGCCAACGCCTTCCAAACACACTTCACAAGTGTTGAGCCTTGCCATTGTGTCCAAGGATTCTCCAAGCTCAATATAATGTTTTCACGTTGGTCTGGTGTGCATCCACATCCCGCCTTACTCTATCTCAGTCAATGTCTACAATGCTCAACACTTAGACAAGAGGGTGCAAGCCTTGGTCAAGTCCAGGGCCTAACATTCATACCTTTCTCATGAATACCTTGTTGATTTCAAAAAACATACAAGAGGAATCGGTTTGAAATTGTTAAGGAAGATGGGCTATGAAGAACATGGGCTAGGCAATAGAAGGCAAGGCATCCTAAGCCCCATTATAGAAGGCAAGGAATCCTAAGGATTATGATAGAAGTCAAGGTATCCTAAGGCATCAATAGAATTTTCATCTAAAGTCTCCACAAGTGTTGTCATCTACGGAGTATACCACATTCTATGCATTATATTTGGGACCCCATGCAGTATACCCCATTCTTTCATCAAGGCATCCCATGAAGCCTTGTGCCTTTGGAACAAATATGTGTGTCTTCTATCTTAGATCTAAAAGTTTAGATGCTCAAAATGAATGAAGTACAATTAACAGACATGGCTCTAAATTTGGAAAGTATCCACGATAAAGTATACTTATAAGAGCATTGTGAGTCTCACCCACAACCATGATTTGTAGGACTTTAAAGGCCATGTCTTTGTTGATCAAAACTTCATCCAAATTTTGCACTAGGTCTTCCTACATCTACTCAAAGTCTCAATCCTTAGATCCATGAGATTCCATAAGATGGCTCAAAATTTCCTTCATGTGAGGCCCTTGTGTGCCATTGCACCTTAATCTTCTCATTTCTAAATATTGAACTTGCTTGGCATCTCCTATGTTGTGATGCCTTTCCATTCCTTTAAAAGAGTAAGGTGCTTCAAGTTTACTTATGATGTTAGAAAGTACTCTCTACTTAAATTTGAGTTTTCAAATCTCTTTTACTTATGATGTAAGAAGCTTTCAAAAGGGATAGTGTCATAATTTTAAGGATCTATAAAAATAATCTTTTAGTTTCAAACATTATGTTGCGATACGTCAAGGGGGAAAAGAAAAACTAAATCCAGCTCAAAAGATGCTTCTAATAATACATGCTCGAGCATGATGTTCCATGGCTAAGGATACTGTTTTTTATCTTCTCTTAAGATAGTTTTCTAATCTTCTCTAAATTAGCATTCCTATGTTCTCCAAAATATTATCTTACCTCATCTTATCTAAATTAGGATTATTATCCTCTTTCCAATGCGCCTCTCCATCAAGCCATTAGTGCAGTCACAAGCCCTCTCAAGGTCCACTTGCCAACCGACTTCCAACTTTGCTGATTTTGAATGTTGCAGGCCCACTCACAAGCTCCGAGCTCCAAGTGCATCCAAGTTATCTAGAAAGCCAACGCCTTCCAAACACACTTCACAAGTGTTGAGCCTTGCCATTGTGTCCAAGGATTCTCCAAGCTCAATATAATGTTTTCACGTTGGTCTGGTGTGCATCCACATCCCGCCTTACTCTATCTCAGTCAATGTCTACAATGCGCAACACTTAGACAAGAGGGTGCAAGCCTTGGTCAAGTCGAGGGCCTAACATTCATACCTTTCTCATGAATACCTTGTTGATTTCAAAAAACATACAAGAGGAATCGGTTTGAAATTGTTAAGGAAGATGGGCTATGAAGAACATGGGCTAGGCAATAGAAGGCAAGGCATCCTAAGCCCCATTATAGAAGGCAAGGAATCCTAAGGCTTATGATAGAAGTCAAGGTATCCTAAGGCATCAATAGAATTTTCTCCACAAGTGTTGTCATTACGGAGTATACCACATTCTATGCATTATCTTTGGGACCTCGTGCAGTATACCCCATTCTTTCATCAAGGCATCCCATGAAGCCTTGTGCCTTTGGAACAAATATGTGTGTCTTCTATCTTAGATCTAAAAGTTTATATGCTCAAAATGAATGAAGTACAATTAACAGACATGGCTCTAAATTTGGAAAGTATCCACGATAAAGTATACTTATAAGAGCATTGTGAGTCTCACCCACAACCATGATTTGTAGGACTTTAAAGGCCATGTCTTTGTTGATCAAAACTTCAACCAAATTTTGCACTAGGTCTTCCTACATCTACTCAAAGTCTCAATCCTTAGATCCATGAGATTCCATTAGATGGCTCAAAATTTCCTTCATGTGAGGCCCTTGTGTGCCATTGCACCTTAATCTTCTCATTTCTAAATATTGAACTTGCTTGGCATCTCCTATGTTGTGATGTCTTTCCATTCCTATAAAAGAGTAAGGTGCTTCAAGTTTACTTATGATGTTAGAAAGTACTCTCTACTTAAATTTGAGTTTTCAAATCTCTTTCCTAGTGTTTGATGGCCACACTTATATTTATCTGGACTCATAGATATGTAAGCTCTATAGTTGTTATCTCTACCAACTCTTTTTCCTCGTGCATAGGTAAGGAAAGATGGTAGAAGACACAAATGACTCGTTCCCTATTCTAGGAAAACAACCATCCTCTGCCTCCCATTTTCATAATGTATATTGTGAATTCGGACTATAAAATAGCCACCAAGAGATTATTGAGCTAAGTTGAATAACTTGTGAAGGTAAAGTGAGGAGGAATAAGAGAAAATATCATGGGAATCCAACGGAAGTAATGGGTCTCTATATTACTTCTAGCCAACCAAGGATCATCATTATAATCGAGATCCCATATAGGGAATTTATCAGCAATAACGAATTTATATTAAAAATCTAACCAGAATTTTTGGACTAGAAAAGATATACTTATCTTTTTTTAAAGACTTCAATACCAAGCAATTAATTGATACAGAACACCCTTTCTGAAGAACACCCTTGTTAGTACCATGTCCACTGGTTATGATGAAGTACAGGTTTCGAGTATTTATTTTTTATCCTGAGATGGAGGAATTATCTCAAGCAAATGTGCTAACCAATACTCTTAATCACTTGAATGTATCTTACTCAAATTACACCAGGGTCGACATCAATCACGAGGAATTGATATAAATGTGATCTAGAGAAGTGATGAGTTAAGAAATACATCGGTATAATAATCATTGAGTTCATCTCCATGATGTCTAGCAAAGGACATACCATACAAACCTAATATTTTTAAGGAATACAAGGACAGATATATGGGTATCCTGAAAATTTTCTTGTTCGTATATATATAAAAAAATACTAATCAACCTCAACAGAAAATCTCCTCTATGACATGTATGGACCCTATCCATCACAAGAAAACATAACAACTTGATAAAAGGTCATAAAGACCTAGCACCCACCTAGAAGAGGTCATAAACATCTAGCATCCAAGTCAAGCGATATGATAAAGTACCCTGAGTTGGCACGTGTGGGCCATAGAGACCAAGAGAAGGGTCTGTGGTGACTTAGTTAAATGATTATGGTCTTGGAACCACAATGGAGGACCAAGAGCCCACTAGTAAAAGACCAAAAGACCAAGATGGAAGTCAAAGGGTTAAAAAGTACAAATAAAATAGTCGGGGTTATGGAATCTCATTAAAAGAGCAAGAGCCCACTTGTAAAGGACCAAAGGTCCAAGATAAAAGTCAAGTTCTATTGTGAAGGGCTATTAGCCCAAGTAAAAGTCAACGACCCTAAATAAAATCATTAAAGTGGTTTTTAATTGGTAAATTAAAATTACAAAAGTGGTCTTTCAAAGGTGGATTCCTTAACGTATGGATTTGTTAATCCTTATCTCACTCAATGATGAATTATAAATAGTGAGCACTCTCATTTGCACAACACTCTCATCCATACTCATTCGTTTTCTGTCCAAGGAAATCATGGGGTTATTTTTGCAGCAAGTACTCATTTCTCCTTCTCAACAGTAATCATCTGCAGGGTCGTTCTCTCCCTCAATTGTTGTCACTTTGTCTACAGGACAATCTTATTCTTCATTTAGGACAACACTGTCATCTTCAAGACAATGCAAGGAAGATCAGGGCCCGATATTGACATTGTGAAACAGTTAAGGGCTCGGTGCTGATAGGGGAAGGTAGACTGAGGCTCGGTTTATCTTTTTCAAAGCCTAGCAAGGCTTGGATTGTTCATAGCAGTCCTCAACAGGGTTCGGACCTCTCACAGTAGCCATACCCTGATCAGAGCTCGATCTTCTCCTATCAGACATAACTAAGGCTCAGCTTGCCTATATCAGACCTAGAAAGGGCATTGTCCACCTACAATAGAACTCGGGCCAGTGAAAGAAGACCCTAAGGGACAGCTGGGGGTCTACAGAAGACAGTCAAGGGATTACAACGGCAGTTGTGGGTGCCAGGTGTCTCAATCATGGCTGCCATGGTTCTAGTAGGCCGCAGATCATAAATATAAACTGCTACAGGAAATTGAATATTGTTGCAGGTTACTGAAGACTGCTATAATTTGTTATTGGGCTTACATAATTTTCTCTTGTTTCATTTTGGTCAGCGGCAGCCTCACTATTGGTTCATGCAATCTCATATCAGTTGATGAAGAAGGTTAGGGTTTGGGCAAGTTTATTTGTTGGCAACAATCGTCATTTGCAGGCTGCCTCTTCTCTTGGATTGACTGTCCATGTCTACGTTGCGTGGGAGCGCCCCCACCACCCCCCCCCCCCCCCGCTTTGGAAGCTCGCTCCGAGCCAAAGCGAAGCGGAAGCGCTCAGAAAGTGCGCTTCGTTTTCGCTCCCGATCCAGAGCGATATTTGGGAGCATGCTCCAGGGTGAGAAAAAACACTCCCTGCCACTGCTCTGGAGCGATGAGGGAGCGACCGGGAGCAATCGCTCCCTAGTCGCTCCTAAGCGCTCCCTAAAACCCTTTAAAAATGATCCCAGATCACTCCCCGTCGCTCCCGAGGAAGTTTGCGGATTGAAGAAGAGGGTGAGTTTTTTTTTTTGTTTTGGGGGGAGTTTGCTTGGGTTATAAAGCACTCCCCCACTTCATTTCACTTCATTGTTGCCATTTCAGTCACCATTGCAAGATTTTGAGGAGCTTGGAGTGCATTTGGAGATTTTGCAAGAATATTGGAGTCTTGAGACTTGGACTCTTCGAGAGCTTGGAAGAGAGATTGAACATTGAAGGGTGCCATTTGTGAAAGCTTGAAGGGGAGATTGAAGGCTTCCATAGGGTTCAAGGATTCAAGCCTTCAAGCACACCATTGGAGAGCCAAAGAGGTAGGCTCTAAACTCATCCCTTTTTTTTGGCTTGAAATTGAATGCTTGTTACTTGTATGTTTTCTTCTCCTACTCTTTCCCATTCCTTCTCCCTCATTCGCAAAGGGTTATTCTTGGAACATAAAGTTTGAAACTTTTAAAGTTTGAATATCTACAAGCATGATGATCATGAGTTATCCAATGTGGCTTCTCTTTTTGGTTCCATTGTTTGTAATGATGGTGTTGATTGGAAACCGAAGGAGAAATGATGGAGAGGATGAAGAAGTGGGTAGTGGCGCATATCATGGAGAGGAGGAAGAGGAGGGAGAGGGAGAGGATAGTGATGACGATGGAAGGAAAAACAGAGAGGACCACACACCCTTGTTGAAATATGTCACAAAGCTTGGAGGAGGTAAAGGGGGCGGAACCACAAAATTTCCATGTCCCCATTGTAGAGTAACATTCACAGGTTCATATACCCGTGTGAGAAAGCATTTATGTGGGGTTATGCCATGGGATGAAAATAAGACTATAGGAGTCAAAAATTGTTTTGAAGTGCCATCAAAATACAGATCCAAATATAAGAGGGAATAGGAGGAAGCACAATACCAAACCAAAAACTCAAAGGTTGAACAGGAGACCTCAAGCTCACATAGAGGATTCAGTGCTCAAACCCCATCCACCCATGGTAGTGGATTCTCAGCCATGCATGCAAGTTCAGGGCGTAGAACAATATAAGATTTCCTTGACCAAGGTGGTAGGGATGACGTGGATGCAAAAGTGTTCTGGTTTCTCTATGCATGTGGCATACCATTCAATGTTCTTCGCTCCTCCTATTGGCATGAAATGATAGAAGCCATATGTTCTGCCCCTAAAGGATATAGGAGCCCTGGGTATGAAAAAGCTAGAACCGTAGGTCTTGAAAAGGAAAAATCCAATATACAAAATGATTTGGGGCAATTGACAAATGCTTGGAATGAATATGGGGTTTCCATTGTATCTGATGGTTGGACAAGTATAAAGGGAAATCCATTGATAAATATTCTTGGGGTGTCTGCAAGTGGTGCAATCTTCCTTTCATCCCATGACTACTTTGATCACTTCAATACCAGCATCAATATTGCAGAAGCCTTAATTAAAACCGTTGAATATATTGGTACATACAATGTCATACAAGTCATTACTGATAATGCTGCTAATTGTAAGCCAGCGGGAGCAATCATTGGGGATAGATACCCCAACATATTTTGGTCTGGGTGTTTGGTTCACACATTGAACCTTTTGATGCATGACATTATCAAGATGAAGGAACATGATTACAAATGGTTTGGTTCATTGTACAAGAAAGGCAAGTTCATGATAATATTCATTACCAATCATAGTAATGCCCGCCACATTTTCTGCAGTCACTATTGAAGATTGCAAAGACTAGATTTGTTAGCTATTACCTCACCTTCAGGCGCCTTTTGAAGGTAAGAGAGGCATTGGCTAGTATGGCATCAAGTGACTCATGGCAGGTTTTGAAAGACAAGGCTACATCTGCATCTGACAGGCAAGATTTTCAGGGGGTGGAGGACACAGTTCTTCATAGTCAGTTTTGGGCAAGTGTAAGGTATGTTTTGAATTTCACCAAGCCCATTTATCACATGATTTGGTTTGCAGATACTGATGAATCGGTAATTGGGGAGGTGTATGAGCAAATGGATAGCATGCTAGGCCAAATAAAAGATATTGTTGAGCCAAAAGATGCAATCGTGTATGATCATATTCGCAAACATGTGGTCAAAAGGTGGGATAATCTTAATGTTCCACTCCATGCCTTATCCTACGTCCTTACACCCAAATATTATTCTCCATCTTGGTTGGCCAAACCAGCACTTGGGGGTGGGATCAGGAAAAAACCCCACAAAGATCTAGAGGTACAGAATGGGTACATGCAAGAATTAGATAAGTTGGCCCCTGATGAAGAGGAAAGTGCCATTTTGCGTGCTCAATTGAGAAAATATCTTAGTCAACATGGGGTGTTTGGTACTTTGCATGCAAACAAAGATCGAGAAAGGATTCCTCCTATCGAGGGGTGGAATATGTATGGCTCCGCCTCCACACAGTTGCATAAATTGGTCATTAAAGTGCTTTCACGGGTGGTTAATAGTTCTTCTGCAAACAGGTGTTGGAGCACATATAGCTATATCCACAATGTGAAAATAAACAACCTAAATGATAACAGGGAAGAAAGCTTGGTTTTTGTACACTTCAACTTGAGTTTGTTGTCTCATTATTGTGAGCGGTCCAAAAGTGATAGAACATTTGTCACTTGGGACAACAACCCAGAGGAGGATAATTTGGAGGATGGAACCATGGTTTTAGAGCGCTTGCAGGCTGAAATTTTGGACGATGATGATGTTATTGTTGACCGTGTAGCAATAGCAACAACAACAGCGATGCCACCTCCCTCCAGTAGTAGTTTTCCACATCCACTTCCACTTCCAGCGACAGTCCCAGATGTACCGGTTTTGCGTCTAGCTTCACAACCTCCATTGTTTCGTGGGGGTCGTGTAGTTGTTGGATGTGGTTCACGACCACTTCTAGTTCCACCTACTGAGGATGAGGATCCTGATACTACTGTTAGCAGTGATCGTAGATCACGAGAAAAGAAATTAGAAGTTTCCCGTGGCAAAAGGAAATATTAATACTTGTCTTTTTCTAGTTTTTCAGTACTTTGCATTTTGCAAATTGAACCTATTGACTCTTTACTATTTCTTATAGTCAATTTTGAAGACATTATATGGAAATTTAATTTTGATGTTTGAACTTTGAAGTTCATTTCTTTGTGAAATTGAATCATTTCATTTCATGGTTGAACACTTGAACTTGATCATTTTATGTTCTTTGTTATAGTTTGGTAACTTGGTTACAAGAATTATGAGTTTGATGATTGATGATTGATCATTTGATGAGTCATGCCAAAATTACAAATGTTATATATTGAAAATGGTTGATGCTATGGTTGATGATTTGATGATTTGATCATGATGACAATGTTATAAGCTATAGGTTATAACTTATAACTACTAGATGATTGATGTTATATAGTTTAATCCATGTTTTTATGTTTTTTGAAACTAATTCAACATTCTGCATGGTTTTGTACACATATATGCGTCAAAATATATAAATATATATATATTATATAAAAAATGCTCCCAAGACAGAAGCTTTTGAAAATTTTGCTTTTCGCTTCGCTCCCGCTTCCCGCTCTCGCTCCCCGCTCCCGACGGCGTAGGTCCAGATCTAGTATGCATGATACAATTCAGATTAATATGGCACTATGTGATAAAAGATAGAGATGCTAGCTTCCATAGCTAGTCTAGCGTAACCTAGGGCTTTGTATTATCCCTTGATGTGATCTAGCATGGCAATTCTAGTATGACTCACGATGGTGACAGTACTTCTATGCTAGATTCGATGCTACAGTTTCATGCCCTACAAGAAAAAGATAAGTATTTGGTTTCTCTTTTTAATGTATACCCTTATGTGTGAAAGGGCTTATGGTCATTTTATGTATACTTGTTCTTTTATCATGAATTCATCCTAAGAAAGGTTGTTGGTTTTTTCCCCTCTGAATAAAAGAGGGTTTTCCTAGGGTAAAATAAGGTGTCTACAGTGCATGATTGATATGATATGATATATTTACTTGCATGTCTATTCTAACATGATGTGTTTACTTTTTGCCATATTTAGTTCATTGTTTAACTTGTTATGCTACTCATACACATAACTTTCATGTGTGATTATGCAAGAGAGAATTATAAAATTGCATTTATAATTACCAGTTTAAGAAATTAGCAAAAATTCAACATGGGATTAGAGCATGGTTCTGATGTTTTGCCTTGATCAAAGCAGGAACGATCCTGGATATGGAGCAGTATGCAAGTTGATGAAATACTGGATGATGAACTCCCTTGATTGAGCAACAGATATTCCTCAAAAAATGTCCACTGGAAATTTGCAGCAGTATAGAATATCAGGTGTTCCTAGAAGACACTGCAGATGGTGGACTGCAAAATGTCTATTAACAAGCTATTGCATGAAAATTAAATCTTCAAGAACAAATGCCAGTAAGAAGAAGCCAGAGCTACAAGGATATAATCAAGAGTGTTCTTGTTGCAACACATTTTCTTCTTTGCAAGGAGAAATTTTGAGGCTTTGGAGAAGTAACATTGATTAAAGGTCTTTAGTACGACTGATTTCACACCCGCAAACAGTGATCTATTGGAATATTTTTGAGGATATGCACTAAAAAGACCATAAATTGAGAAATTCAGATGAAAGTTCCTTGATATGAAGCAGTGCATCAGTTAATGAATACCTTGAACGATGAACATCGAAGGCTATGTGTTGAATCTTAGCATACAAAATAATACGTGATGATGATCTCCCTCAAAAGATGCTACCGGGAAAGAAAAGTTATGGTTTACCGAGCATATACTCTAAATGGTCAATGAGTGAGAATTTGAGTCAACCTTCCTTCAATCATAATACTTAGATTCTGTGAATGAGTTGTGCACAGATTTAGTAATTGGAATCTAAGGATGCTTGACAGCCTTTACAGATAGACACATCTTTGTATGACCTGGGATCGGACATTTGTACTGTCAATAGTATGGTGATGGCGGCCTGGTCAAAGCCCTAGAGGAAGCATGATGAGATCTCTGATATAATCCTATTGGCTAGAGTATTATGAGATCTGTTCTTGACAGTAGAACCTGACAACTTTCCAAGAGCATATTAGATATTAGTATCTCCTGAATTGTGTGACTTTGCCTAGATACATGGATAAAGAGGGAGTAGTTAGTTACTTATCTCTCTCATTGTTCAAAGAGATGGTTACTCCTATGAGATACCTACATATTCTACTCTCTGAGACAGAGTTAGATTGAGATTGTTAGGATGTTACCCTGACATGGTGGTAGCCTTCCAGAGGTACTTGGGACCTCACTTGGAGATCATCTATAAGGAGCACGGGACTCCGAAGGACTTGTAAGCTTGAGCATGCAGCAACGAGCAACATTGAGATGACTCTCTCACAGAGCGAGTGGACAATGAGGAGTCATATATCTCCAGTACACTTCAAATGTACCGTGATGAGTTTGAGATTACATCTGATGGATGTGTGAACCACCTTCCTCATCAATTTGGTTCAGTATGAGGAGTATTGAAATGATTTGGTTACAGATTGCTTAGACGGACTGTTGTTGGGCTCAAAGGGAGCCTGTAGATCTTTCCAGTGACATAAGAAGAGCATTGATGATTGAGGATCACTTGTTGTGATCTATGCAGTAGAGACAGTTGGTTCCTCCAGTTCTGAGATAAATTTATGTGTACTTTGAAAACTCCCAAGGTATGGTACTTGAAGATACCTAGTGAATTCACTAAGAAGTAATGCGGATGAGATAGTTCGTTAATATTAGTGATGACTTATTTTTTTCTTTGGAAGAAAACAAAAGGGAGTAAGTCTCTGGTTATGAGATGGAGGATAATTTCCATTTGGATCACTTTTTGAGATCGATGATGAGCACCACACACGAAATCCATTCCCTAGAGAATGGAGGCACCTGGTCAGGGACCAGAAAGTTGATCAACATTCAGTCTGGTACTGAAGCTCAGCCTGGGGCTCAGAATCATTCTTTGGGAGAATGGAGGCACCTGATCAGGGACTGAGAAGTTGATTAACATTCGGTATAAGACTGAAGCTCAACCTGGGGCTGAGAACCATTCTCTATGGCAATGGAGACACTTGGTCAGTTACCAAGATGTTGACTTCAGTCAACCTTCAGCCCAGGGCTAAAGAACCTATTCAGGGACTAGGACGTTGATGCAAATCAACGTGAGAAGTCTTAGACTAGTTCTGGGCAGATGATGTATGACGTACTCCCCTCCTTGGTCATTCGAGAGGGTTGAGATATGGGACCTCCTCAAGGGACTGGCCACCCCTTGTTGGAGTAACTATCATATGGCCTTGGTGTTAGTGGGGAGAAAGAGATGATTACATTATCTAGAGATTATTACATCATCTTACCATTCTCTGGGAGAATGGATGCATCCTAGACTTGAATTTCCTTCTCACCTACCAGGACATTCATGACATGTAACATGCATCAATGTGTGTGTGGTGACTCGAGCTACTTCTATGATGTGTCTTGAAGTCTACTTGACAGAGAATGCTTCTCTCGGTGAGAGGGAGTGTTCATTTATGGGCAGCTTCGAGATCCATTCTTCAGTATACTAGCATTAGCCTAGGGCCGAGGACCTAGTTGAGGACTAGGATGTTGATGTACTTGTCAAAATTAATAAACCTTTCTTATGAAGATACTAGAAGACAAGTTTGACCATTAACAAGTTATAAATTTGAATCTAGGATACTCAAGTAAAAAGCACTTGGAAGAGTGCTTATCTATTGGCACTTGTGGATATTGAGGGTTCCTTATCAAGGAAGGAAGGGTTGACCTTTTAACAACTTGATAAAAGTTCATAAAGAACTAGCGCCCACCTAGAAGAGGTCATAAACATCTAGCATCCAAATCAAGCGATATGATAAAGTACCCTGAGTTGGCACATGTGGACCATAAAGACCAAGATAAGGGTCTGTGGTAACTTAGTTAAAGGATTATGGTCTTGGAACCATAATGGAGGACCAAGAACCCCAATGAGGGTCGAAGAGACCACTAACAAAAGACCAAAAGACCAAGATGGAAGTCAAAGGGTTAAAAGGTACAAATAAAATAGTTGGGGTTATGGAATCTCATTAAAGGACCAAGAGCCCACTTGTAAAGGACCAAAGGACCAAGATAAAAGTCAAGTTCTATTGTGAAGGGCTATTAGCCCAAGTAAAAGTCAACGACCCTAACTAAAAGCATTAAAGTAATTTTTAATTGGTAAATTAAAATTAGAAAAGTGGTCTTTGAGAGGTGGCTTACTTAACTTATGGATTTCTTAATCCTTATCTCACTCAATGATGAATTATAAATAGTGAGCCCTCTCATTTGCACAACACTCTCGTTCATACTCATCCATTTTTTGTCCAAGGAAATCGTGGGGTTATTTTTGCAGCAGCTACTCAAGTTTCCTTCTCAACAATAATCATATGCAGGGTTGTTCTCTCCCTCAATTACTATCATTTTGTCTACAGGATAGTCTTATTCTTCACTTAAGACAGTACTGTCATCTTCAAGACATTAGCAAGGAAGATCAGGGCTCAATGTTGACATTGTGATGCAGTTAATGGCTCCATGTTGATAAGGGAAGACAGACAGAGGCTTGGTCTATCTTTTTGAAGGCCTAGCAAGGCTTGTACTGCTCATAGCAGACCTCAACAAGGTTTGTACTTGTCACAATAGCCCTAACTAGGGCTCAATCTACTAGCAACAGCCCTAATCAGAGCTCGATCTTCTCCTATCAGACCCAACTGAGGCTCAACCTGCCTATATCATCCCTAGAAAGGGCACCGTCCACCTACATCAGAACTCACACCAGTGAAGGAATACCCTAAGGGACAACCGAGGGTCTACAAAAGACAGTCAAGGGTTTACAAGCGCAGTTGTGGTTGCCATGTATCTCAATCATGGCTCCCATGGTTTCAGTAGGCCGCAGATCATAAATATAAAGTTGTTATAGGCAACTCAAGATTGTTACAAGGTACTGAAGACTGCTACTGAGGCTGCTACAAGTTGTTATTGGCCTTACATTAGTTTCTCTTGTTTCATTTTGGTCAGCGGCAGCCTCACTGTTGGTTCATGAAATCTCAAATCAGTTGATGAAGAAGGTTAGGGTTTGGGAAAGTTGATTTGGTGGTAGGAATCATCATTTATAGGCTACTTCTTCTCCTGGATTAACTGTCCAGATCTAGTATGCATGACACAGTTCAAATTTAGATAGAACTATGTGATAAAAGATAGATATGCTAGCTTCCATAGCTAGTCTAGGGTAACCTAGCACTTGGTATTAGCCCTTGATGTGATCTAGCATGGCAATGCTAGTATGACTCACGATGGTGACAATACTTATGTGCTAGAGTTGATGCTACAGTTTCATTCCCTACAAGAAAAACATAAGTATTTGGTTTCTCTTTTTAATGTATACCCGTATGTGTGAAAGGGCTTATGGTCATTTGATGTATACTTGTTCTTTTTTCATGAATCTATCATAAGAAAGGTTGTTGGGTTTTTTCCCTTTGAAGAAAAGAGGGTTTTCCCATGGTAAAATATGGTGTCTACTGTGCATGATTGATGTGATGTGATCTGTTTACTTTCATGTCTATTTTAACATGAAGTGTTTACTTTCTGCCATATTTAGCTCATTATTTAACTTGTTATACTGCTCATACATATACTTGATACTTTCATGTTTGATTATGTAAAAGAGAAGTATAAAATCGCATTCATAATTACCAGTTTATGAAAGTAGCAAAAATTCAACAACCATTACATGGAAAGATTTGAAAAACTCACCATAGAGTCTTTCCCCCTAAATCCTAAAAGGTGGAAACGCTATGTTGATGACACGGATGTAGTTTCGCACCATGGAGAAGGCAACTTAACTAGATTCCTTGAGCATCTTAATAACCAAAATGGTAGTATTACGTTTACCATGAAGATCGAGAAGAACAATAGCCTTCCTTTCCTTGGTGTCTTAGTTTCAAAGGAGTATGGCTCAATAGCGCATCAGGTTTATAGAAAGAAAACACATACTGAAAGGTACCTGCATGCTAAATCTCACCATATCCCCCACAAAAAACTTGTGTCATTAGTACTTTGGTAACTAGGGATTTACGAATCTCATATAGTGAACACATTGATCAAGAAATAGAACACCTAGCCCAAGTCTTTGAAAGAAATGGTTATGATAACAAACAATTTAGAAAAGTGGTATTTGATGGGAATTGAATTAACTAGATTGTTCGACTTACTCAAATTGTGTGCTCGACTAGATTCGATCTCTACCTTTTAGTAAGTGAGATTATAATAGTAGAGGCTCAACGCAATATAACTTTTATGTTATATTATAAGTCTCTACACAATCACAAAGTCTTAAATCACCTCTCATATGACTTGTTATTGTTATCACTTTATGAGTTGTCATACTTATCCACTAATGAATTGTCAATGAGATCTAAATATAGAGCTGATTATGATCCAAGTACTATTTAACAACATCATTGATATGAAGATCAATACAATAGAATGGCTTAAGCATTTTTCATCAGTTTATATTTCTTAACATAGTATGAGAACCATGGTGAAAAAATGTTGATAATATCATTAGCTCCTTTAATATTGATGGCCCTATAGTTCCTTCAAAGTAGTGGCCCATGAAAAGTAAGGTGTTGTGAGAAATCCATAATAGTGATTCATGAGGGAGGAGTGACACTACATAAAAAAAAATTGCATATCTACATCCATCCATTTGAAGGTGCAATGGCAATAAAAAGTTCATAGATTTTTTTATCTTTTGTAATATGGTATTGTAGATCTTACTCTTGTTATGCTCAAATTCTTGATTTTGTATGGAATCAAATTGATCTCACAATTTGTAGATTGAGGTGTTAACTAGAAAAACATTATATTTAAATAGGCTCTATGGGACTGCTAAGTATATCAGTTAGATTACAAAGTGAAACAAAGCCACTCTTGGAAAATCACGATAACAACAAATATATTCTATATAAAGAAGAATCCAAAACCTAAGTCACGACAGCATGGAAAAGTGAAATAAAGCAATGATGCATATACATGCAAATGCGATACAAAATTGAAGTTCAAGATCCATTCGCCATCCTAGGGAGATGTCTCACCTGGGGCGCACTCAACATCCCTTGAATCACTCTCTCCTAACATCCAAGGCCAAAGGGAAGAAACACCTAATAGATGACTAGTCGGATGATCTGAAAGGGCCCAGGGATAAGATATGAGATATGTTTCGTTGTCTAAACACAAAAGTCTACAAACATGACCTGGACGAGGTAACCTAACTACTGGTGTGGTGTGAGATATCCTGGAAGCAAAGGCAATACGATCGATCGTAACGGTCTAGCTAATCGAGCAATGATGCCCTCCCGAGGTCTTACAATTCTAATATCTGATGTAGTATTGTTGTATACCTGCCTCTCAATGCCTCTATTTGGTGGAAGCACCAAAAAGAAATATGTAATCAATGAGCTCAAGTTTTGGACGAGGTTGTAATGCAAGTATCTAGCATAAATAATTTGTCATTATCTTGCACATATTACCAAGGAAAAATTTAGGCAATTTCACCATTTGATTAATTTTCCTTTTTGTTTCCAAAATAGATTCTCCAATTTCAATTTTTTTCCAAGAACAATTTGCCTAAATTCTATAGGATAAAATTATTTTACTAAAAAGTCACCAAAATATTCAAAAAACTATTTAAAATCAGCAGAGAGATCAATATTTTAACAAAATTATGGCCAAACATTTTATAGTTAACATTTTAACAATTAGTAAGATTCCCCGAGGTTTTTACATTCTAATATATGTTGATTTTTTAGCAGCATCGAGAGCCATTCTCTGGGAGAAGGAGGCACCTGGTCAATTACCGGGAATATCATGCAGTATGGGACTAAGGCACTTGGTCATTTACCCAGTTGTTGACATTGATAAACTTGATTTAGCCTGGGGTTGAGGCACCTAGTCAATTACCAAGAATATCATGGAGTTTGGGACTGAGGACGTGGTCAGTTACTAAGTTGTTGACTTTGGTCAACTAGATTAAGCTTGGGACTGAGGCACCTGGTCAATTACCGGTTCATAATTATAAGCCCTAGACCGATTCTAGGCAAGTGATGTACTCCTATCCTTGGTCATTGGGCTACGGGACCTCCTCAATGGATTGGCCACCCCTTGTTGGAGTAACTAGCCTGGGGCCTTGGTGTTAGTCGAGAGAACGATACAACCGAAGAATATCTTCCTTGTATATGATGATGTACTTGAATTGCACGTGTGGACCATGGAGACCAAGAGAAGGGGCTAAGAATTCATCAAAAGGTGACTTACCCGAAGAGGGTGGGTCGAAATCCCGTAATGAACCCCAAATAAGGTGTTAAAATGTCAAAAAACAACAATGAACCCCAACTAAGGTGTTGAAGTGTTAAAATCCCACATTAAAATTAAAAGGGACATAACCAATGTATTTTATATTATTATTTTGGACTCCTTGACTTATGGAAGACACACAATGATGAGATATAAATCAGGAACCCTCTCAAATGAAATTGATCACCACAAATTCATTCCTCATCTCTGTCCAAGAAATTCATTGGGGTATTTGCAGTTGTTGTTCAATTCTTCATCATCTCAGAAATTTTCTCTTAGGTATTGGATCGGCTACAGGATTGTTTTTCCTCCTCTTCATAACTGCCAAAGGTCTACCCTAACTTCAACGAGATTATCATCATTCCATTCAAGGGTGTCGTCTTCTACATAACTGGTTTTTCTCTCTTCTGAGGTTGTTGAGGGTTCAGGAAGGGCTTCCAAGGGAAACCAAGGTTTCAGGAAGGGATTCCAATGGAAGTTGAGGGTTCTGGAAGGGCTTCCAAGGTCAATGCTAAAGTTGAATAGCGTTGTTGTGGTCTATTAAGGCCCCATTGAGGGTTCTCGAGTCATGCCCCTATTAACGGTTGTCGTGAACAGTTGTGGCCCTATCGTGGATTGTGGCTGTCAAGTCATGATAAGGCCCTATTAATGGCTGTCGTGAACAGTTGTGGTCCTATTAACAGCATCTGTGGACTGTTAAGGCCCTAAGGAGGGCTCCTGTCGACTATTCATGCCCTAAAGTGTTGTCATCAAACTCTAGATGAATTGTTGCTATCAATACCAAGCTGACATTGCTTACTTAAAGAGTTTATGTCATCAAGATTGGGGCTCTCTTAATCTACTCATGTAAATTTCAGTCATCTCATATTAAGGAAGATATTCTTTCCTGGGGTTTTATTCCTGAAAAGGTTTCCCTGGGGTAAAAATCTCTGTGAACTTGTCTATGGTTCTTGTGGATGATTATTTTGTCTACTACTGGTTTACAAACTAAATGCTAGAAGTCTGCTAAAATTTTGAAAAAGAGAGCTACTGCTCTCAAATCAAATCTATGTTAAAAATTTAACAAGATAAACATCGACCCTTAAAATATTTCTTATTGTTCATATTGGAAAAGCCAATTTGGGTAATATTGTTGCTTTCTCAAATCATTAGGTTATGTATAAGATTGCAAAGTGAATGTCACTCTAAAGGTCTTTTCTCATCCAAATATTACGCCAGGCATAAACATGCAAAAATTATTTAATCTATCACTTGCTTCTCTTGTGCTTGAAATTCAGATCCTAACTTACAAAATACTATTATTTCAAGTAATGGCTTGGGGTCAACACATTCCCATAACCAGATTTTGTTATCTCTAGAAGTTAAGGTGTTTCAATTACAAGTTAGGGGTCACAATATGAAATAATTAGGTACAACAAGCATGCTACATAGCACACTCCATATGTTTCGTGGGCCCTAACACCATGAGGTACTCAGGCCTCTATCACGTCGGGTAAAATATTTCAGCGTTTGCCAACCAGTTGTCTCGAGTTCAATCCTGCTCTCATTCGCACAATACAATAGAGGACCCCTAAACTAATGACAAGATCATCAATCCTCCAACAGTTGGCACACCACAGTCTACTCACCACTATGCAGTCTCTAATTCGAGACACACCTGCAGTGATCCCAAACAAAACCACACAATTGAAACGCAGGAACTCATTACATGAGTCGAGCTACGACAAACACTCGGAACGCTACGGGACTCGAACTGAAAACCATGAAATCCAATAATAATGATCCTTAACAACATTCCACAACTAAAACAAACGAATGGGATCCATCATCCACAGTGGCTCAGAAGATACCCCTTGCGCTAATTTGAACTAGAAAATAAAATTTCAAAAAAATGAAGAAAACCCCAAAAACATAAAATTTCAAAATATAGAATTTTGGACTTGGAGATCGAACGAGGGCAAAACAGACCAAGCAAATAGTTGAACGAATGAAGAAAGAATTGAATTGACATACCTAATTGGGGAGGAGCGAATTTGAACCATGGTAGTGCTCGAGCTCGCAAGGGCTCGATTGTGAGCAAATTGTTCTACGAATTCCACGGTCAAGAAACAATCTTTCGGATCCACGCAAAATGCACGAATTTGGTGAAAGATCAATGGGCACCAACACTGAATTGAAGAGTATCAAAACCTAGTTGATAGACAAGTGTACGCCTTCCATCTCTTTGTGTCTTCTGGTTTGTACTATGCGTGAATCTGTGGAAGTTGGGCTCGAGGGAGCGTATTGTTGAGATTGTGAAAAACCTAAAGAGGAAAACTTTGTCCCTTTTAACACTCTCCTCTACTGCTGATGTGGTTGTCTAATAGGCGTCAAAGTGGACGCCGATATGACAAGTCATGCAAATGTTTGACGTATTTGAGTTTCTTGGTGAGATTTGTAGAAGAGACCAAGAAGAAGTATCATTGGGGGATATTAGTCTACTGAATGTTTAAAAAAATTATCTACATATGTTTTAAATATTAGAATTTTTATCCACTTTTTCCAAGTTATTAGAGATTGGAGTGAGTGGTTTTTTAAATACAAATAGTTATTAACATTTGTTAGCACCAGTTTTGTCTTGGACGATTGGAGGGTTTCAGTGAGTAAGGCCTCGGTTTTTTAAGTCATATGACCCAAGGAATGCCAAATAAGATCTCTGTATGTGTATTTGTAGTTTAGGAGTGAAATGATCAAAAGTCCTAAGCTTTAACATTGCAAACGAGGGTGAAGTTATAAAAATCCGCTCAATGTTATATAGGGGCACAAATGTTGGGCGTAGATCTGTGGCTATGAAGATTGACGGTCGTAAGCGCTTTTCGCAAAGCAAGATGGAGGGGTTTATGCGTGGGAGGAGCATTGCTAGCCCGCGAGCAAATTAGAAGTCAGATCAACAGACGAGAGGACAGATCTACAGTCGACAGGTACTTCGGTGATTTGACATGTGCGGAGAAATGAAATTTTGAGATTTGCGAAGTGGCGGTAGGCCCAACAAGTTGCGACAGCGCAGATCTGGCATGGAAAGACATCGACGACGGAGGTTTAGTTCGCAAACTGAACATGCACGGAGTATCGGCACTTTCCTTATCTATGAACCATGATAGGGGCCGCACCTTTGGACGGTTGGGATGCAGCTAGGAGCCAGATCTACGGTTGATAGTGACTACGTAGATCTAAGGTGTGAGGAGGCAGCCTGCTGGAAGGCGAAGACCGCGAAAAGTTGTGGAGTTAAGCAGCGAAGGAGATCGACGGTGCAGGATGGATTATACAGATGGACGGTTAAAATAAACCTCTTCACTGCAACAAGTGAAAGCACATTATGAAAAGTAAAATAAAATAAAAATGCTGCTGCATGGGGATCTTGATATTGTTTGTCTTGAATGCATTGGAAAGCGAAAGGCAACGAACGTGTTGCACGCAGACAACTCAGCTCAATTCTCAGACTAGCTGTCAGTAACCAGGTAGGCCTCTTGTCCCCCATTGGAAAACTATTTAAATGGCCAAGCTTAGAGAGGTAGAGCCCCCAGGTTTTGAACACTCGAAGATAGATGAGGTGTTAGAGGATAAGGATGCCGAGGTTTATGATACAGTGTTTATAAACAACTCCATTGAGACAGCCAAAGACAGACTAAAGATAATTAGGGACCAGGTGTTAACGGACAATCCACTCGACCAGAGGCGAGCCGGATCTCCCTAGCTCAATGCGAGTCTAGAACAAATAGAATAGACTACAAACACGTTTCCTAGATCTGCTTAAGGATCAAGTACTAGATGTATTACCTCTTTGATTCGCTAGCCTTTCTCCCGAATGTTGCTCCACGTCCCATGGTCGTCAGATCCAAGTTGCAAGACCTGTTAAGACACAGAAAAGAGAAACGAGTAAAGAGCATCTATAGAATAAGATATCTATGTAAACAGTTAAGCAGGTAAACAACACAACATCATCACATATAAGAGCGATATTGGTGGAAAGCATTTGTATTACTGCAAATAAAGGAGTACATGATAGAGATATAGAACTACAACCAATGACTTAACATAGCAGCCCTTCTCCACACAAGCCAATTGCCAAGCCCTTCGAAGGAAGCATGAATTCTCCAAGAGGTGAGTGAAGGTGTCCTAAGAGAGATTTCACCAGCATGTAGATACCATAGTCTTCCTCCCTTTGGTATGGGAGTGAGCCTCATATATATAGGACTAAGTGGATGAGGTTATGGATAGGATAGGATGAGAGATGGTAGGAGAGAGACAGGGGATCCTCCCAATGAGTTAGGGGTCGAGTACCAGCTTTCCAAGAGATCAGGGATAAGCCCCCAAATGGGAAAGATTCGAGAAAGATCTCGAAATGGCTATTTTTTCCCATTAACAGACCTCGTCACACCTTGCTATGGAGCAACCTGCGACGTCACATGTTGCTAGTGTGCAACCTGCGACAACCTCTCAAAAGGTTGTACAAACTGAGTACAAATCCTCCCAAATGAGTACTTGGTCCAAGTGACTTCAGGGATGTATACACAATGGTCAAGATGACGACATTATCACAACGGTCATGATGACAACACTTGGTCATAATGACGGTACTTGCAACGATCATGATGACGACACTTGCAACACTTGCGACACTTGTGACACTTGCACAAGGGTGACGACATTTTGGTGTAACAGAATTCCCCCCAAAGCATGAAGTTGTAAAGGATGTACAGGTGAAATGCTTTGATAGAAATAATGGCAAAAGACTTGTCGGATGAAGGACGCTGCTGCAGTAAAACTGACTCTGAACTGACAATCTCATATGTAGTACAACATGGCTGCCGACCAATACATTGTAGATCCATGGGAGTAATGACCGAATGAACACAATCATGGCTACTAGACACAAGCGTAGATCCATGATGAGATGATAACACAGCCACGACCAATACAAAAGTGGATCCGTGTAATATGACTCAATACAAACTCCATCGCAACCTGGGTAAAACATGACTCCCCAGGGTCTTCAAGTTGAACCCGCAATGATACGAATCTATCCATGTGATTACAAATGTCTTGACGTCGAACATGGTAGAAACCACTTGATTACCGGTCATTGACGTAAACCGTTAACAAGTGCGAGGGAGATCACCATTAATGTCAATGATTCCCAAGGTATCACATTACATATCATCGAGCGTGAATAAATGAGTTGATGTCGAACGCAAGATGAAATCTTTCAATCAAGCGTCAATGATGTAAACTCATGATGAAAGCGAGGTAACCTGCCATTGAGGCATGCAGGGCCAAGGTACTTGGTTGGTTTCTAGATTCAATCCTTGGATGATGAGTTGAAGTCGACAAGGATGAATCCGTCGAAGGAGGGCCATGATGAATCCCCCATCAATCGACACAAAACACGACAAAAATGTGTAGAGTGGATCGGATGGTACAATAACATGTGAGACTGACTCATAGTAACAACGGCATGACGACGTGTGTATTGACTGAAAATGATGAGTGATGAATGTGTTCTTGAACATGGGCATGGCATGAATTGGCAGTATTGACATGAGAATGATGCAAACTTCTAATGCAATTGATATCGGAAGCTTTCTCCGAATGACTCAGAGGAGTAACAGGACTCATAAAGTAAGCGGGGACTCATAGACAAACAGATGACCCAAGTGTTGGTATGCAAATGCAGACGAGTTCCATGTTCAAGAACGACTATATACTACCACTAACAAAAACACTTTCCTTTTTCCCCATCATGAATGATGAGTGCCTCACTTGTTTTTTAATGAGCTTGATGAGGGTAACCAGATGCTAGGTATAGCTCATCTCATAGATGAGTCCAATCCCAAACGTTTTATGAACCTAAGAAAGGAGGGGTTCGTCCCATAATGGGCCCTTTAATGTTTAAAACTTAACGAGTCCAGAGAAGGAAAACTCGACGTCATTTCATGTTTAGAGAGTCTGAAAATAACTAAAGGAGACTCCAAAAGGTCATTTTTCGTAAAGTTAGTCTCTTCGCCCGGAAAAGGGTAAAACAACGCGAGAGAGAACTCTTCCAGCCATGGTTGGTTGGAGTATACCTTGTTCGTAAATAGTGCTTCCTGGTCCGAAAAAGGGGTAAACTATCACTAGAAAGATGATCATTCAAATGCTTTTACAAGCGTGAAAGCATCAAGTTCGCTTGGCAATCTTTTCCTATTTAGGGAGTTTGAAAAGAGCTTAAAAGGACTCCATGAACAACTTTGTCATGGTTGATGACCGGGTACGACAAAGGAAAAAGTAAACTCGGCACAGTTCCTTTTCCGTAAATAGTCTAGCGAGGCCGGATAAAGTGATAAACCTATACTCGTTAGACACACCTTTTTAACTCAAATTTTAACAAGCACGAGAATGGTATCAAAAGCACTCGGAATCTTTTTCATGTTTGGACCAGAGCACGAAAAAAGTAAAAACTAAGCTCAAACCACTTTTCATGTTTTAACCAGAGCACGAAAAAGTAGAAAGTAAGCTCAAACCACTTTTCATGTTTCAACCAGAGCACGAAAAAAAGTGAAAAAGTAAGCTCAAATACTATCTTACTATTTTTAACGAGCTCGAAGATAGGTTGGAAGAATGCTCATGATGTCTGTTTCGTTTTTTAACGAGCTTGTAACAGAAAAACGAACTGTGCTCAGGATAATTTTCATGGTTTAATGAGCTTGAAACCTAAAAAAGGAATGTATGCTCGAAAATGTTCCCAATGGTGGATTTCTTCCTGTCATGAAATCCAAAGGTTGGTGCATGCCCCCACCATGATTGCCAGAAGTAAGTAACTTAGCTCCAACGTGGTGTGGAGAGGCGATCGAGTTGACTTCAACGTAACTTCTAGAGGTTGAATACATGTCCCCAAGCTTCATTTCATCCGCCTAAGGCATAGGCGGGTGAAAAGAAGGTTTAGGTACTAAGTCTACGAGGAGACTCGACTCAAAGGGAAAGGATATGTTCCATTTTTTAACGAGCTTGACACAAGATTAGAACTATGCTCAAAAGACTTGTTTCATTTTTTTAAAAGCTTGACACAGAAAGGGAACTATGCTCATAGGTTAAGGCCCATTAACGGGTTCCTTCCCAACATGATGCCCAGAGGTTGGTAAATTCCCCCAGCATGATTGCTAGTGGCTTAACATGGTAGTGTTCCCTCAACATGATTGTTGACAATATGACATGTGGCATGCCCCCCAAGCTTCATTTTTTCTAAAAATGATGCTTGCTAACCCAACTACCAACCTGGCTACTAATATGAAAATGTTCACCAAGGGGGGGAAAACGAGAATCAAATGAACTGAAGGTTCAAGTTCTAACTCTAGCGAGAGACTCGAACCGATGGGAGGGAGATCTATTTCATTTTTACACAAGTTTGAAATAGACAATAACTATGCTTGAGGGGGCCCATCTTATTTTTTAACGAACTTGAAATGGAATAAAACTATGCTCGAGGGGGCCCATCTTATTTTTTAGCAAGCTTGAAATGGAATAAAACTATGCTCGAGTGGATGGTTTCATTTTTATGCAAGCTTGAAACCAAAGGTAAACTATGCTTAGAGGGGTCTATCTCATTTTTTAACGAGCTTGAAATAGAATAAAACTATGCTCTAGTGGATTGGTTTCATTTTTATGCAAGCTTGAAACCAAAGGGAAACTATGCTAGGGTGGTTGGTTTCATTTTTATGCAAGCTTGAAACCAAAGGGAAACTATGCTAGGGTGGTTGGTTTCATTTTTTAACGAGCTTGAAACATAACATAAACTGTGCTCGTAGGAACCTATTTCATTTTTTAACGAGCTTGACATAGAATGGGAACTATGCTCATGTGAAATGGTTTCATTTTTATGCAAGCTTGAAATCAAAGAGAAACTTTGCTTGAAGGTTGGTTTCATTTTTTAACGAGCTTGAAACATAACATAAACTATGCTCGTAGGGAATGGTTTCATTTTTATGCAAGCTTGAAATCAAAGAGAAACCTTGCTTGAAAGTTGATTTCATTTTTTAACGAGCTTGAAACAAAACATAAACTATGCTCGTACCCCCCATCCTCAAGGGGAAGAAACTACTAAAACATGTGGAACATTCAGGGAAGTTTGATGGCTAGGAGTCATATGATGAGTGGGTGTCATGTAGGAAAGCTGATCAATGGTCACAATCCTCCCATCATAGGGAAAATACATCACTCGAAAGAGTGTGGACACGACGGCTTTCATAGCATAGACATAATCACGTCCAAGGAGCATATTGAAATATAAAGGACCTTGGACAACCATGAAATCAACATAAACAGTTTTACCTCTCAACGTGATAGGTAACTGCGGGAGAATCCCTAAAGCTCCAGTAGGCCTTCTATTAAAAGCCAAAATCTGGTCAGTTATTGGCACAAGCTGAGGTGAACCTATAGCTTGCCAAGCATTTGAGGATAAAATACTAATAGAATCTCCTTCATCAACTATCGTACGAAAGATTTCTTTATCGGAAACTCCTACAGATATTTGAAAAGGAATACTCAAAGGAAGACAAGATTCTGTTAGCTCATTCCAATCAAATGAAATGACCTCGGTACTTGGGGGGAGGGGGGGGTCCTATAGGAATGGACAGGGTTTCCCCTTGCCTAGGACATTCTGAACTGACTAGGAAAACATCAGTGGTTTCCAATTCACTCTCACTTGGAAGATAAGAATGAGACGAAGATTGTGTCATGGTGACTGCTTCAGTATGGACTTTCTCCAATGAAAGAGTGGGATCGAGTGGAGATGACAGCGACTCGATCGCTTCACTCTCGGAAGGGAGAGTGGGATCAATTACAGATGAAACTGAATTGATCACTTGGTCAACCAGTGGAGGATCGAGGGACAACTTACTATCACTTGTTGGAAGCACCTGTTGAGAACTAGTAATATCTTCCAACCACCGTGAAGCTTCCTCCATGCTTGGACAAAGGTAAGTACAATGCATGCCCTCGCATATCCAACAAGGGTCCGCAGCTCTACCCTTCCGACCCTTCGCCAAAGGGTCACTGGTCGAGGGAGTGTCATCAACATAATGGTCAGAGGTTGACGATACAAGCGGTTTGGGGTTTTTAGACCACACTTCTAACACACGGGAAAGACCGGGACAATTCTTGAGAAGGTGATCACCCTTGCAAAGTTTGCAAGGGAACTTTGGCTTGCGATGCATTCTCATAGAATGAGTGCCATCAGAGGTAGATGGTTAATGCTTGGTCTCTTTCTTATCTTTCTTCTTCTTAATCTTCCCTTTCTTCTTCTTCACACCCGCCTTCTTACTAACTTCAGCGTTTTCAGTAGGAGAAGAGGAAGAGATGGAAGCCGATTCAACTTTCGACGAAGAAGGATAAGGGTCATCATGAGATTGATGCTCATGTGGTGAAGGACCTAGGTCCGACACGATTGGTGCACTTGGCGTAACCGGATTGGATAATAACCATACTGGTAATCCTATCGTCACTCCAGGAAGACTCAACGTAGCCATAAAGGGAGGACCAACAGTTCCACAAGGGGGAATAACAAATGGCATACCCTGGAATGGGGCGCCTTGGTTGGTAGTCCCGGAAGAGTCTTCCATATCTAAGCTTCCTAAGAGTCTCTAAAGTACCACACAAATCAAACACTACTCAAGTCTAAAAGCAACAAGGAAACTGTGTGAATAGGAGTGGATTCAAAGTCTAGAACCTCACAGGATTATCAAGGCATCGCAAACCGCTATATACTGCAGGGTCCAACAATATGACGCGACAAGGAGGATTGGGATCATACCCAATTACCTGGACAGTACGTGCATGCTAATCTCCCCGAGTGCTGTTCTTAGTGTATTGCTTTGCCAAGATGGCCAAATGGTTAACTCGGTTGGTTTCAGGAATCCTAATGGTGTCTCCCGATATACGCAAGGTACGTGGGAGCTCAAATCCGTAGTGGTGCTGTCTAATGCACAATCGTTGGCACGAGACCTTCCGATATACGTGTCGAGTACGTGATACACCCTTCGATATACGCCAAGTACGGATTATGGTACTTGGTGGGTACGTGAAGGAGCTCGATATACCGATGTACGTGGAAGACTACAATACCCTTGAACTACAGTGCTGGCAAATAACGATAGCTGCCATGCTTAACGACGTCGGAACACGTCTCTAACTTACACACAAGTTGCTAAATGATTTTAACCTAAGATCGCGTTAATTTTATATTGTACGGTTAGGTGGATGCATGAGGTGAGTACATAAATGTAAACATAATGCAATCCTCAACAACATGATAATGCACATTTTCTTTTCCTTTTCAATGAAAACTACTTAAGGAAAGGAGAGATTTTTCTTTCTTTCAAACCAAAAGTACTTAAGTGGTACCGAAAAGAAGAATTCCTTCCTAGAGTGCAATAATTCCAACTTTCTGCAATAATCAACCGAAAAGCGTAAAGAAAAATGAAAGATGCATCTAATCTTAACAATGTATAAGACAAGATAATGAAGCACTTTCAATTTTCAAATGCATGTACCCAAAATGGAATTTGATAACTAAACGCTTTTCATATTTATATACAGGAAGTGAGAGAATATCTACAACACTCTAATCTTTCAGAAATTCCAAAAGAAAAATGGCAAGCACCCAAACAACTCAAAGGCACTCAAGAGAGGCTCAAAATCTACCAAATGCAATAATTATAACTCATTTCCTATCTTTTTACACTTGAAAAGGACACATCTAAGCTATGGAAAGACGGATTCCACAAACATTTCCAATCAAATGCAAGACAAAGATAAGCACTTAACAATCTTATCTAACTCAAATGCACACAAATATGAAACAAGCCTTTCTTCTTCTTATGATGATAAGACCAAGAATATCAAATGATCAAAATAAAGTAAGAAGAATATTTATGTTTTCCAAATTCATGAATATAGCAAAAGAGTGACAAAATCAAGCTTTTCTTTGAACTAAAGTGGAGACAAAGAATCAATCTTCCCCAAAAATGATTGAATAGCTCAGCATGTAAGGGAAACAAGATGCATAACCCAAGAAAGAGAGGCTAAAAAAGACATGGATATCCCACACTCTTCAAGTCTTTAAAACAAACCAATCACGCCAAACCAAAAAATGATCTCAAAACCTTGAGATGAGTGAAAACGACTGATGAATGCGCGATTCATGGCCCCCGGCCATGAGGGGGAATTTTGTTTTCAAAAATATAACCCATTTTGCTTAAAAATGCAAGCAAAACACTAGTTTTTACTCAAGGGGCCAAACATGAATCCAAAACTCAAAAGACCCAAAAACCAATACAAACAAGCCAAACAAAACACTGTTGGACAAAAGGGTTTCTGCCTGGAAGGTACAGTGTAGAGGGAGTTCACACATCAGACCAAGGCTCAAACTGTCAGATGAGAGGATGGATGCATGTATGCCAACTTTTGGCAGATCGGCACACTCTGGCTTCACCCACAGTGCGATGTCGCAGTCTGCCTTCACGAGAGGTGAGACGATGTCGCAGTGTACCAATGCAAAAGTTGTGACGGGTAAGCAACAGACAAGGGACAGAGACTCAGAAAAACACAGTGTCGCTCTGTTTTCACTTCCCAGGTGCGATAGGCGAGTTATGGATTTAAAAAATGAATCAGATCTCTCAATAATAAACCATGACAGACTTGGAACTGAGTTGTATGGACTCAAAGGAAGAAGATCGGGATCTTCAATGTGAATATCTAACAATGGAATCAATCCTAAGAAGGAAAAATGGAAAAAAATGACAACAAGGCTTGTGACAAGTAATCAACTGAAAATGACTCAGATTAACAATCACTAAACAAGAATACTCCCCAGCGGAGTCGCCATATTTGTTGACGGACAATCCACTCGAACAGAGCCGAGCCGGATCTCCCTAGCTCAATGCGAGTCTAGAACGAATAGAACAGACTACAAACACGTTTCCTAGATCTACTTAAGGATCATGTACTAGATGTCTTACCTCTTTGATTCGCTATCCTTTCTCCCGAATGTTGCTCCACATCCTAGGGTCGTCAGATCCAAGCTACAAGACCTGTTAAGACACAGAAAAGAGAAATGAGTAAAGAGCATCTATACAATAAGAGATATATGTAAACAGTTAAGCAGGTAAACAACACAACATCATCGCATATAAGAGCGATATTGGTGGAAAGCATTTGTATTATTGCAAATAGAGGAGTACATGATAGAGATATAGAACTACAACCAATGACTTAACGTAGCATCCCTTCTCCACAAAAGCCAATTGCCAAGCCCTTCGAAGGAAGCATGAATTCTCCAAGAGGTGAGTGAAGGTGTCCTAAGAGAGATTTCACCAGCATGTAGATACCATAGTCTTCCTCCCTTTGGTATGGGAGTGAGCCTCATATATATAGGACTAAGTGGATGAGGTTATGGATAGTATAGGATGAGAGATGGTAGGAGATAGATAGGGGATCCTCCCAATGAGTTAGGGGTTGAGTACTAGCTCTCCAAGAGATCAGGGATAAGCCCCCAAATGGGAAAGCTTCGAGAAAGATCTCGAAATGGCTATTTTTTCCCATTAACAGACCTCGTCGCACCTTGCTATGGAGCAACCTGCGACGTCGCATGTTGCTAGTGTGCAACCTGCGACGACCTCTCAAAAGGTTGTACAAACTGAGTACAAATCCTCCCAAATGAGTACTTGGTCCAAGTGACTTCAGGGATGTATACACAATGGTCAAGATGACGACATTATCACAACGGTCATGATGACAACACTTGGTCATAATGACGGTACTTGCAACGGTCATGATGACGACACTTGCAACACTTGCGACACTTGTGACACTTGCACAAGGGTGACAAAATTTTGGTGTAACACCAGGGCATAGATGTTCATAAGGTGTATAGGTCTTTTTTCCATCTTTTTGCAATCGACCAAACCCTTAGCTGCCCTGAGTTCTTCGACGGGTGCGCCACCAATTACTCCTCCCCTGAGAGGGTAATTATGCACGCATCCGGTTCAAAGATCATGTGCCCAGTCAATTCTCTCACCATCAGAAAATACCTGTCAATCCCAGACGAGTTCTGCCAGAAATCCAAAGAGTATACAGAAGAAGCCCTAATTCAGCATTTCAGACAGGCCATAGCAGAGCTTAAGCAAAGTTTTTTCAGAGTTTGTCTCCAGCCCAATGTCTCCTTCCAAGACCAACCTTTCCCTGGTGAAGTCAGTCTTTTTAGAGAAGATTCCAAATGTGTCATAACCATGCTAAGCCAGTTCCTAGGGTTAGATACAGACCAGTATGTCACTGACCTTTAATAAGCCTATTGTTTGTCTTAAGCACATGTCCACTTGATTCAGATGAGCCCAGTTAGTCCATCAGTGTCTGCCTTAAATTTGATGAGTCCCTAGCTGATAATATCCATTCTCAGCAAGTGGACTTCCACAAGACTAGAAGCTTCAGGTTTCAGTCATACCTACTGAGGATGTTCCTATCATTGAATGAAAAAAACCTGCAAATTCCTAAGATGCTACTCACACGGGAAATGTACACAGGTTACAACAAGTTCATGAACAACCTCATGTCAGAGGTGTACAATGTTTTCTTTCAGGGGAAACTGCCCAGAGTGCTGACAGAGATGAAGGAAATGTTACATCCTTCCCCTGAGAAGAAGATTGGAGATTGGTTCCTGTTAGATCATGGCACAGTGATCAAGGTGTATGTCTTTTCCCATCCACCATACATATTTCCTGCCTTCTTAACCCCCAGAATATTTGCCATGGAGCTGATCAGACAGAAGTTGAGTGTGGAAATTGAACATTTCCTGGACCACAGGAAGGCTTCAGATATCACCTTTCCCTGGGTTGTAGGCCCATTCATTGTTAAAAACAAGGCTGCCCTTCCAACCATTGAGTGTGTGTTGAGGGAAATGGGTTTTCAAACCAAGGCTACCATCATTTATGACCCCCACCATATCATCTCAGACAGAAGACAAGAGAGCAAAAGAAAGTCTTTTGAACATTTTGAGCTTGCGGGTCTGGCAGAGACTGCAAATTGGCTGGAATATCCCTGCAAAGGTCATATGGATGTAGATGTGCAGGATGACCCCACTTACCTGATATAGAAAGCCACATTTACTCAACCTGGCACCTCCAGGCTGGTCCCAACAGTTGGAGCAGTTACACCCCTTGCCAGCAGCTCTGGAAAATACTGCAAGTTAGAGGTCATTGATCCCATGGATGTGGAAGATGAGGAGGCATAAAGGGCTGCAAAAAGGCAGAAAACAAAAGAGCCTATGCAACAGATGGTAGCAGTGACAACTAGTCAAGGCAAGAAGAAATAAGTGAAGGATAAAGTTCCTTCCTTCGAGGTCAAAGAATATGTATCCAACCCAACAGCTATTGAGCCTCCCACACAAGGCAAAAGCAGAGCAGAACTGTTGGATGAGTATAAAGACAGTAAAGAGGCAGCTTCAAAAGAGTCTAAGTTGTATGCAGAAGTGAGACAGATTTCCAATAAAGATGTGTCTTTGGTGGCTAGCAGAATCCATGCCCAGAACACCTTGAACTTGGCCTTGGCTACCAAAAACAAAGCTATTGAACTGAAAGTGAACTTGGAGGACATCCCTGTCCCTGACATGATACATTTGCACAAGGAAACTGGAGATGTCATCTATGCCAAGTTGTTGAAAGCAACCTTAGAACTATCAAAGCTACAGTCCAGAAAGGGTAAGGTTGAAAGCCAGCTCAGACAGGAGAGGGTGGAAAACAAGGCCCATAAAACACAAATTAAAAAGCTGCAGACTGAAATAGTGGCTACTGTTGGCCAAGCAGACAAGAGGGCTAGTATACAAAATTTGCTAAATGAGAAGGATAACACTATTCAGACTTTAAAGAAGAAGCTAAAAATTCACTCCACCTAGTTAATAGAGGCATCTGAGCTGACTGAGCTGGAAAAGGAGAAAGAGGAACTGAAAGGTGAGTTGACAGACTACAAGGCCAAACTGTTGAAGTTTGAAGAGAAGGAGAAACAATGGCAAAAATATAAAGCTCTGGTGGTGGAAAGTGAGAAGAGTTTAAAGGCCAAGTCTGAAGATTTGGAGAAGAAGCTGCAAGAGAAAGTAAAGGAGCTGGAAAACATGGTCACTTATTTCTCAGTTGAAGCTGGGGACTTCTCCATTGTCCAAGCTATGGCTCAGGTTAGTCTGAAGGACTTAGAGCTGGAAAGGTTACGAAAGCAGAATACAAATCTGAAAAACCTGATGTCAAGGGAAGAGCAGGAAAGGGAGGTTTGGGAAACCAAGTACCAGGAGATGTAGGTTAAGAATGAAGAGTTGATAAAGCAGTCCACAGGTCAGACCTCCCTGCAGAAAGAAAACCAGGTGCTTTGGGATGACATAATTGCAAAGGCAGAGAGATTGAGGCCATATCTTGATTTCATTTTGGACAAAGAGTTTGTAATCAAGCTAGCCAGACAAAGCATGACAACATAGGAAAAGCTGAACAAGAATCCCAATGAAAGTGTTGCAAATGCCATAGAATTCTTGAATGGATTGACTGAGGATGAGTTAAAGGTAACCAACATCAAGGACAGATTATCTACCATCATTTGGGGCAAGGAAGGTGATGAACAAGCATCACCAGCTGGACACAATTCAGGCAAGGATAGACATCTTGGCACACCAAGTAAAGCTCTTCAGAGAGATGTTTGATCCAGTATTCAAGAAGGGGCTTCCACTCTTCTGGGAAGAAGATGGCACCATTATGACACAAGAAGAGTATCAGGGGAGGTTGGTGGCATGCAAATCAGATCATGCAAGTTTTGATGACATGAACCAGCCACTGTTAGGCAAAACAATGGTGGATAAATTGACAAAGGAATTTGAACTAGTTTTGGTCTTCAAAGAAGCTTGTGCACACCTTCGGAGCTACTCATACAAGGATCATAGAGAAATGCAAGTGTTGTCGAAGGAGGTGTCCGCGTCAGACTTGTCGGGTGCAAAGTGGATTGTTGTGTTGTTATGCTTTCCATTTTTGTCTTGGACGATTGGAGGGTTTCAGTGAGTAAGGCCTCAGTTTTTTAAATCATATGACCCAAGGAATGCCAAATAAGATCTCTGGATGTGTATTTGTAGTTTAGGAGTGAAATGATCAAAAGTCCTAAGCTTTAACATTGCAAATGAGGGTGAAGTTATAAAAATCCGCTCAATGTTATATAGGGGCAAAAATGTAGGGCATAGATCTGTGGCAATGAAGATCGACGGCCGTAAGCGTTTTTCGCAAAGCAAGATGGATGGGTTTAAGCATGGGCGAAGCATTGCTAGCCCGCGAGCAAATTAGAAATCAGATCAATGGACGAAAGGATAGATCTACGGTCGACAAGTACTTCGGTGATTTGACATGCACGGAGAAATGCAATTTTCAGATATGCGAAGTGGCGATAGGCCATGCAAGTTGCAACGGTGCAGATATGGCGGGGAAAGACATCGATGATAGAGGTTTAGTTTGAAGATTGAGCATGCACGGAGTATTGACACTTTCCAAATCTGCGAACCGTGGTAGGGTCCGCACCTTTGGACGGTCGGGATGTGGCTAGGATCCAGATCTACGATTGATAGTGACTAAGCAGATCTAAGGTGCGAGGAGGCAACATGCTGGAAGGCGAAGACCGCAAAAAGCTGTGAGGTTAAGAAGCGAAGGAGATTGACGATGCAGAACGGATTATACAGATGGACAACTAAACAAAACTCTTCACTGCGATAGGTGCAAGCACGTTATGAAAAGGAAAATAAAATAAAAATGTTGTTGCACGGGGAAGTGGATATTGTTTGTCCCAATTGCATTGGAAAGCGAAAGGCGACGAATGCGCTGCATGCAAACAACTCGGCTAGATTCTAAGATCAGCTGTCAGTAATTAGGTAGGCCTATTGTCCCCCATTCAAAAATGATTTAAATGGTCGAGCTTAGAGAGGTAGTGGCCCCAGGTTTTGAAAACCCGAAGATAGATGAGGTGTTAGAGGATAAGAATGTCGAGGTTTATGATACAATGTTGATAAAAAGCTCCATTGAGACAGCCAAGGATAGACTAAAGATAAATAGGGACTAGGGAATAGATGTTCATAAGGTGTACAGGTCTTTTTTCCATCTTTTTGCAGTCGACCAAACCCTTAACTACCCTGAGTTCGTCGACTGGTGCGCCACCAATTACTCCTCCTCTGAGAGGGTAATTATGGACGCATCCAGTTCAAAGATCCAGTTCCCAGTCAATTCTCTCACGATTAGAAAAGCCCTGTAAATCCCGGACGAGTTCTGCCAGAAATCCAAAGAATACATAGAAGAAGCCCTAATTCAGCATTTCAAACAGGCCACAGCCGAGCTTAAGCAAAGTTTTTTCAGAGTTTGTCTCTAGCCCGATGTCTCCTTCCAATACCAACCTTTCCCTGGTGAAGTCAGTCTTTTTATAGAAGAGTCCAAATGTGTCATAACCATGCTAAGCCAGTTCCTAGGGTTAGATACAGACTAATATGTCACTAAGTCTTTAATAAGCATGTTGTTTGTCCTAAGCACATGTCCACTTGAGTCAGATGATCCCAGTCAGTCCATCCAGTGTGCCTGCCTTAAATTTGATGAGTCCCTAGCTGAGAATATCCATTCTCAGCTAGTGGACTTCCACAAGACTAGAAGCTTGAGGTTTCATTCATACCTGCCGAGTATGTTCCTATCATTCAATGAAGAAAACCTGCAGATGCCTGAGATGCTACTCACACGGGAAATGTACACAGATTACAACAAGTTCATGAACAACCTTATGTCATAGGTGTACAATGTTTTCTTTCGGGGGAAACTGCTCAGGGTGCTAACAGAGATGAAGGAAATGTTACATCCTTCCCTTGAGAAGAAGATTGGAGATTGGTTCCTGTTAGAGCATGGCACAGTGATCAGGGTGTATGGATTTGCCTATCCACCATACAAATTTCTTTCCTTCTTAACCCCAGAATATTTTCCATGGAGCTGATCCAACAGAAGCTGAGCATGGAAATTTAACATTTCCTGGACCACAAGAAGGCTTCAGATATCACCTTTCCCTGGGCTGTAGGCCCATTAATTGTTAAAAACAAGTCCGCCCTTCCAACCATTGAGTGTGTGCTGAGGGAAATGGGGTTTCAAACCAAGGCTGGCATCAATTATGACCCCCACCATATCATCTCAGACAGAAGACAAGAGAGCAAGAGAAAGGATTTTGAACATTTTGAGCTTGCAGGTTTGTCACAGACTGCAAATTGGCTGGAATATCCCTGTAAAGGTCATATGGATGTAGATGTGCAGGATGACCCCACTTCCCTGATACAGAAAGCCACATTTACTCAACCTGGCACCTCCACGCTGGTCCCAGCAGTTGGAGCAGTTACACCCCTTTCCAGGAGCTCTGGAAAATCCAATAAGTTAGAGGTCATTGATCCCATGGATGTGGAAGATGAGGAGGCAGAAAGAGATGCAAAAAGGCAGAAAGCAGAACAGCCTGGGAAGCAGATGGTACCAGTGAAAACTGGTCAAGGCAAGAAGAAACAAGTGAAGGCTAAAGTTCCTGCCTTTGAGGTCAAAGAATATGTATTCAACCCAACAGCTACTGAGCCTGCCACACAAGGCAAAAGTAGAGAAGAACTCCTAGATGAGTATAAATATAGTAAAGAGGTAGCTTCAGAAGAGTCTAAGTTGCATGCAGAAGTGAGACATATTTCCAATAAAGATGTGCCTTTGGTGGCTAGTAGAAGCCATGCCCAGAACACCTTGAACTTGGCCTTAGCTACCAAAAACGAAGCTACTGAACTGAAAGTGAACTTGGAGGACATCCCTATCCTTGACATGATACATTTGCACAAGGAAACTGGAGATGTCATCTATTCCAAGCTGTTGAAATCAACCTTAGAACTATCAAAGCTACAGTCCAGAAAGGGTAAGGTTGAAATCCATTTCAGACAGGAGAGGGTGGAAAACAAGGCCCATAAAGCACAAATTAAAAAGCTGCAGACTGAAATAGTGGCTACTGAAGGCCAAGCAGACAAGAGGGATGGTATACAGAATTTTCTAAATGACAAGGATAACACTATTTCAAACTTTGAAGAAGAAGCTAAAAATTCCCTCCACCCAGTTAATAGAGTCATATGAGCTGACTGAGCTGGAAAAGGAGAAAGAGGAATTGAAAGGTGAGTTAACAGAATGCAAGGACAAACTGTTAAAGTTTGAAGAGAAGGAGAAACAATGGTAGAAAGATATAGCTCTGGTGGTGGAAAGTGAGAAGAGTTTAAAGGCTAAGTCTGAAGATTTGGAGAAGAAGTTACAAGGGAAAGGAAAGGAGCTGGAAAACATGGTCACTTCTTCCTCAGTTGAAGCTGGGGACTTCTCCATTGTCCAAACTATGGCTCGAGTTAGTCTGAAGGACTTAGAGCTGGAAAGGTTACAAAAGCAGAACACAAATCTGAAAATCCTGATGTCAAGGGAAGAGCAGGAAAAGGAGGCTTGGGAAACCAAGTACCAGGAGATGCAGGTTAAGAATGAAGAGTTGATAAAGAAGGTCGCAGGTCAGACCTCCCTGTAGGAAGCTAAGCAGGTGATTTAGGATGACATAATTACAGAGGCAGAGAAATTGGGGCCATATCTTGATTTCATTTTGGATAAAGAGGTTGTAATCAATCTAGCCAGACAAAGCATAAGAACAGTCAAGGAAAAGATTAACAAGAAGCCCATTGAAAGTGCTGCAAATTTCATAGAATTCCTGAATGGCTTGACTGAGGATGAGTTAAAGGCATCCAACATCAAGGACAGATTATCTACCATCATTTGGGAAAGGAAGGTGATGAACAAGCATCACCAACTGGACACAATTAAGGCAAGGATAGATATCTTGGCACACCAAGTAAACATCTTCAGAGAGATGTTTGATCCATTATTCAAGAAAGGGCTTCCACTCTTCTGGCAAGAAGATGGCACCATGATGACACAAGAAGAGTATCAGGGCAGGTTAGTGGGATGCAAATCAGATCATGCAAGCTTTGATGACATGAACCAGCCACTGTTAGGCAAAAAAGTGGTGGATAAATTGACAAAGGAATTTGAACTAGTTTTGGTCTTCAAAGAAGCTTGTGCACACCTTCGGAGCTACTCATACAGGGATCATACAGAAATGTGAGTGTTGCTAAAGGAGGTGGCCACGTCAGACTTGTCAGCTCTAGAACAATGGAAGACCATTGAGAAGTATGGAAAGGCCAAGCTAATATTGCATGCATGAAGATTCGAGGATCGTGGAGGGTGGAAGCCTGCAGAATTATTCACCTAGGCTTTTTGTTTATTTTACAAAATTTGTTACTAGCTAGTAAATGCTCAGTGACACTTGTAAAGGCTGTCAAGCCTATTTGTTAGCATTTTATTTTATTTTATTTTTCTGTTGTAACTAATTCTCGAGGATGATGGACCTATCTGTATAGGTGTCACCCATTTTGTAACAACTTTCTGTTAGGGTGACTCGAGCCTGAGGGTTGAAAGATATCTATATATTCATATGTAATGAAGAGAAAAGGGTTGTTGGTTGGAACCCGTGAGACCTGTGTTGTGTAATTTGAGATAGTTCTTTAATAAAATTGGCAGAGCCGAGCAAGTATTTTGAGGAGAGATTCTTGTGTTATTTGCTTTACATTATGTATCTTCTTTTCTTCATGTGAATGTTTCCTTGTTATCTATGCCATATTGTTTTCTTTTCATGTTTGGATAAGTGTATATTGAAGTAGAATTCATATTTTTCTACTATGTTTCTTTGATTCCAAGCATTCACATAGCATTTTTCTACTAAAGTTAGTGCAAAATTCATCATAAGATGCTCTGTGTTAATGGATTGTTCTTATTTTCTTCTCTATCACCTGACAAACAACTTTTTGACTATGAATGAGTAACTACCCCGCCTCTGTTTAGAATTTATTTGCAAAGCATTGCCACTTTATCATCATAAGTGTTTTGACTCCATTTCCCAGTAAATGTTCACTTTGTTTTCAACCAAACAACAATCTAAATTTAATTTTCATTCACATATCTGGCCTTGTTAAACCATCATTGAGAGATCCCTCTCTAGAAAGATAGAAGCCAACTCTCTTTCCTAAAGCTTGGTTTTGTGGTTACCTTAAAGTGGCCTTCTCACAACCTGAGGTTCATTTTGAGTGCTAACAACATTAATAATTTAGAAATTGAAAAAAATAGTATGTTAGATCAACATTAATAATTTAGAAATTGAAAAAATGATTATGTTAAATCAAATTAATTGAATTGATTAGATATTAGTATTTATAATTTGGAAATTATAAAATTTATAAAAGTAATTTATATTAAATTAGATTTAATTTATGTGAAGATGAAATTAAATGTAGGCTTAATGGTTTTGAATATAAGCGGACTTTCACCCAAATATAAATTAGCACTACCACTTAATTTGTGGCGAGTGAATATTGATGGGCCACAAGTTAAGTGTTACAAATAAGTAATAAGTTATATGTTGTTTGTTGTCGATAGGTCACAAGTTAAGTGTCAAAAATAAGAAATAAGTTATATGTTGCTTATTGTCTGCCACGAAGCCCCTTATCCATGCATCAACTAAGAGTTATCCATGCATTAGTTATCAGTTATCCATGCATCAACTACTATTTATTTCTTATATTATTTTTCTTTTATAATTGTTTATTTTGAATTTTGAATGACTGCCATAAAATCAATTTGGACAGTACACTTGTCTCGTCCTCGTGCAATCTAGGAAAATAATAGATGCTAGTCCACCCCAAATTCTAAGATATAAACACCTATCAATGTAAATAGATACTTAATAATATAAAGTTTGGCGTTAATCATTGGGTTTTAGTCCAATGATATGTTAGTGTGTTTGTTTTGGTTCTAATAGAAGTTTGAATCTTTGATAGACAAATTATTGTAAAAGAATTGCATCGAAGGCTAAGTAGGAGTCTCTCTAACATTCACAGTGTCTTGAGTGGACCTAACAGTTAAGAACATGTGTTTCCTCCTAGGAGGTCATAGGTTCAAATCCGAAGTGGGGTAGAGTATGTACTCTTCCGTAGGCTTTAGCAGTTAAATCGTTGCATAGAGGGGGGTCCCTTGTCCCACAAACAATGGGGTCTCATACACCAAATTGGTGTCTAGTTTGGTTGTGACCTTAAAATATTATTATTATTATTATTATTATGGCAAAATCGGAGTAGAGTGGTGATGTACTTATGAAGTAGGAAAGCCTACAAATTGTTGTAAAAAGTAAATTAAATAATCACCCTTCATTAGAACTAAGCATACAAGAATACATCTGAGTGGGCCTAAGGGTTAAGAACATGTGTTTCCTCATGGGACGTCGCACGTTCAAATCTGTAAGGGGTAGGGCATGTACACATCTGTAAGCTTTAACAGTCAAATTGTTGCACAAAGGGGGTCTCATACACCAATTTGGTGTTTGGCTTTGTCGTGACCTTAAATTAGATTATTATTATTATTATCATAAAAAATAAGACTTAGTTTCAAATCAGATTGTAATCATCCTTTAGATGAGATATTAACTTTAACATGAAAATGTATAATGATAACAAGAAAATGAGATAAACAGTAGACATTAATTGAATATCTACATTGTGAACCAAAATCATGAGGTAATGGATGTGATACCTGCATATACATGTACACATCACACGGCAAAGGGTGTGATAGTTGTGTTCACCATGGACATGTCGCAACTACTGTAGATCAATATACAAAGTTGCAAGACACATGTATATGATATAAAAGGGATTGATTTCCTCGAGTTGATCAAGAGGGGGAAGAAAGGGTAGCATCCACTCCCTTGGGAGGATAGGAGGTGAAGGAACAAACGGGAAAAGACAAGACCTTGAAAACAAGGCATAATTGGACAAGGTGTCCATATATAAGTTATTTGTAAAGTGTGCCAACGAAGAGAATCAACTTAAGGGGCCAACAAAAGGAAAATTATGATCAATCATTGTAGGGGACCAAATACCTCAGGTGGGGCCCACACCTCCAACTAGAACAACCTAGTGCCAGTTAATCATTAAAGATGAGAGGATCGAAAAGAAAGACAATAGGCATGTGACTTGAGTGGGTTGAGGTGAGAGGAATGAGAGAGAAAGAATCAGATCAATAAGGGAGCCCCTAAAATGGCTAAGGAAAGGGTTGAACTTGTCCAGGGAAGGATATGTCGTGAGGAATTGTTCTAAAGGAGAGAGAAGCAGATGGAAGGGCATATGCATTAGGTATAGCACATGAGAGGAAATCCACATGGAAGGGATTGTGTAGAAAAAAGGCCAAAATGAGGGGTAACAAGCAATATAGGAAGCTACGACGGTAGTCATGCATAACATGGCATGCTTACAAGGAGGAGGCGTTTGTGCTAGAAATTTTCTCGTGACTACTAGAGAGACAAGCCTAACACATCTTAAGCTCAAAGGAAAATGTTGATTGATTGATTGGGTTGGTTGGCTTGGTTGTGTAAAAGGGGTAAAGAGAATATGCAGGCAGAGAAAGTGTAAGACACCTGAAAACATCAGGCTCTGCTAGACTTGACTAAAACAAGGATCATATCAATGATGATACAAGTTCGAAGTTGAATGAAAACACATGGAACTAACAGTTCATTCATAGGTTACATTAAAAATACCATATCCAGAAAGACATTACAAATACATACATGGGAATATAAGTTCTCAGTATGAGCATTTATAGTGAAAACATCAAAATAAAAAGGGTTTCATAACTGTGGCCAGTCTAAACAAGACCAAAAAATATCCAAGCTGAAAACCAGCTAAAACCTGGCTCATAATAGATACAATCTCATCTCAGATACAAGTATTCAACAAAATAAATAGAGCAAAAGTCTCATACTTTGCGGAATTTAGATTCTCGACTTTTACAAACTCTCATCCTCCCAGCTAGAACCTTCTCTCAAATTACAAATGACAGAATGTATAGAAGGTTACATCAATAAATTATTACTAGACTTTTGGAACAAGAATCTCACCAAAATGCTTTCAAATTAACTGCAAAAGATCACATAAAAGATCTGAAGTTATTCCCTTTACTGTCGATTTCTTGTTTGTATATACTTTGCCACCTCATACTAAATTTCTTCAAAATTTGGAGTTGGTTAGCCAGGTATTGATCTATGACCCAAAGTATAGGTACCCTGCTTGGAAATGATGAATTGCTTTCCGAAAATAGAACTTTACTGAATTTGTTGGATGCTCTGCTTCCAAATACTTTGCCATCTGTTTATAAAATATATAAATGTTTCCTGAATATGCTAATCAGATCCTTGGAGATTTGGGATCTAATTGACCTTTTGACTAATCAAATCATATCTTCAATCTCTCACCCATAGATCTAGAAATGATTCAATATTACTGATTTCATGTCTAGAAAATTGGGATTACTTTATTCACGAGGAAGAAGTTTGACAACCATCATAGCCATTCATATATTTCAATATCAAGAGGAAGAAGAGTATCACTGAATCCATCGATTGTCCAATAATTTTATCATGCAAAAGTGTGCATATCATCCCATTCAAGACTATTCTATGTGTATGGCTTCATCTTACCATTTGCAATTAGTTCAATTCTCCACATGTTTGTGATGCCAATGATTTTCCAAGCTCTACACCCTTTGGATTTTAGTCGAATGTTACAGGCAGAGAGGACTGCAAAACCATTGAAATTATAGTATTCATCTCTTGCTATTAACACTCTGCACTTAAAGTAGATCACCTGCTATGATTTGGCATTTGGACAGTCTCCTTAATGTCACTTTTTCTTCCAAAGGATGACTAATATGACCCCAAGTCCGTCATTAAGACTTTCAGGTTGATCTTGGCAACAAATTAAGTTGCACCGAGTGAGCAAACTAAACCCATTTGACTTCACATATCCATGCAAGAGAGTTTTTGAACATTTGGCGATTTATGGAGACTTACCAATAGTCGAAAACGCTAAGTCTAGCATCTGAATATCCCATCAACACCTCAGCATAGATATGAATGCTCAATACTCTACTTGGTTTTGGACTGGACGCATCTAAAACTTTATTCCATATGCAATGATCAGAGTGATTTTCAATGCATTATCTTTGCAGTTGTCAACGCCTCCTGTTGACGTGTTGTGCAGTCTTTTGAACCCGTGGGCTTCTCATGTGAATGACCTGTTTAATAGTGCTTCTTTGGTTGGCATGAATCAATCTCTTTACATCTGGCGTTGGGTTTTACAATGCTGCGGTTTTTTACTTTGCGTGGTTTTATACCACGTGCTTTGTAGGAAAATCTCTTATGGTGTTTATATACACTATTGCTCTCAAAAGCCCTAACGCGTAGTGCAAAGACTAGTGGCCCTTGTGGGGTCTCTCCTTAGCGTCTTGTGAGTGAGTGTTACCTTATGCTTTGGCTCTTGGACTCGGGTTCGACCTCGATGATGCTTGATTGTTTGTAATGTCATTGACTTGTAGTGGGATCGATGATCAAAACCCAATATTTTTTGCAAAATCAAACAAAAAGAGTTTTCATAATAAAATAAATATAAAGCTTTATTTTAAAATTCTAAAATAATAAAATTTTATATTTATTTATTATTTTTTACTCTTTTATACTTTTTAGAATAAAGAGTGAAACAATATCATCTTGAATAGCTATTTGGACTTTGAATCATGGAGACTTGGATTCAAATAGCAATGGAAGATCGTAAGACTTCGTCAAGTTACAAGCTTTGGTATAAGGAGCACAGACCAGGCTGGATGGAACATTTATAGTTCTGGAAAAAGTTCTTGTGGACTTTCCGGAAGCAAAGAATGGGGTTCTTCTTTACACATGAGCTGTCGGAATCTAAAATTTTGATGGGACAGATTCTGATACCAACAGGAGGATATACTGCAAGGGTGGGATGGACAAGAGAAGGAGGCCAAAAAGGAGCTTGGGATACAAGATTAGCATGGTATAATGATGCAAGAGGTATGACTGAGGTGGGAAGAATAGGATCAAGACTCTGGATAAAAAAAGGAGTAAGGTCACAAATAACTTGTTGCTGAGGGCAAGGCTTTGAGAGGGGAGAGCTCGTGGGAAGTGTGTCAATGGAGACTAGGTAATAATAGGAGGAAAAATTAGTGGAGGACTCGGGTTAGGAGGAAATGAACTAGTATGTATGATTGGAGGGAGGATAGACTACTAAGGTCGTCCTTTGTTCTAAGTGCACAACAGTCTTTCATATTATGGGTCTCGCCCTTATGATACTTACACCACTTATCAAGATGGGTGGAGAGGTATGGTCAATGGGATTAGGGGGATAAGATGGAAAATAATGCGAGAGGTTTGGGAGGATCCAAAATTGACTTTATATTGGCCAAGACCACAAGAACAAAGGATGTGGGGAACTTGTCATGCACAACATAAGAAACATTGAAAGATACACCGTATAAGGCAAGGATGACTTCCATTAAGGGCAAGGGAGAACGAGCATGAGTCTCACTTAATGAAATAGGTTTCTCCTTCATGATAGAAAAGTAACTCCTACTTGAAGGTGAAAGGTACCTTCATCATGGCATCAAGCCATGGTCATTCACGAAGAAGGTCGTACTTAATTATTTCTAAGTTTATAATCATAGGAAGAGAGGACGCAATCATGGGCTAAAGAATAATCTTGAGAACAATAGAAAGGGAGGACAGAATTGTGGGCTAAAGAGTAATGTTTAGAGTCGTAGAGTCGATCAATTTTTTACAGATTTATTAAAACCTCTACAAGAAACGTTAATAAGAGAGAGGGTGGTTATTTACATTTCACGACATACTCAAAGAGAGAATGTTAAGAGCAGAGCCAGTATCTACAATAGCATGTTGAATATTAAAATTGTTATGTTTTAATTCGATGTAACAAAGGGAGTGTTATAAAAATATATATAACATAATAAGATATATATATATATATAATTAATAAATAGAAATGAATAATTAATTAATTAAGAAAAGTCAAGAGACATGCCCTTATACTTGAAAAGGCACGATAAGGCTTATTTGAAGCCCTATCATTGTAATTGTAAAACATCATCAATATCATATCTTGTCTCTTATTCAAATATTTTACTCATGGCTTATTCGATATTCCAAATATGTTGGTAATCTATGTGTGAGATAACTTTTTGTTTGGCTCATTTGGTATTAGAGCTACGTTCACGATCCAGGCCTTTGACCATATTGTGGGTTTTAACCATTATCCTAGGGTTTCCTTAAAATTGTGGGCTTTGACCAAGGAGGAAAAAAGAAAAGTAAAAAGAAAAGAGAATATGGGAAAAAAAGAAAAGTAAAAAGAAAAAAGTAAAAGAAGTAAAATGAAAAGGAAAAAAAAGTAAAAGAAAAGGTAAAGACAAAGAAGTAAAAAGAAAAGAAAATATAGAAACCACACGTGGTTTCTTAAAAACAGTAGATGGTTTATTTTCCAATAATATTGGAAGCATTTGTGAAATCTAGAAGTCCATAAGAAGTCTTAAGGATGGTTTTGTGAAAGTTAATAATAAAGTTAGAACATAAAAGCTAGTAGTGCATAAGAAATCTTAATGCAACCAAGAAGCAAGCGAGAATTAAACTTGGATGGGGAAGGTAACAATCATTCCTCCCAACCACCCAATCCACACCATCTTCATTATCCTTCCACTCGAAAAACAATTATTATAATTATTAATAATTATTATTATTATTATCATAATAATTATTATTATCATAATAATTATTATTATCATAATAATTATTATATTATATTTATTAATAATATTATTATTACTAACTTTAAATAATAATAATAATAATTTAATAATTGTATCTATTACAATTATTATTAAAAATATATATATTGAAGGAATTCATTGAAGCGATTACTGAATAAGTGAGTGGTGAATAATGAATTCCATATATAAGTCCAAATTTTGGATTGAGTGTCCTTATTACGAAATGGAATTCCAATATGCGACAATTTTTAAGAATTGCAATCGCTCTTGTCCAATATGTGGTAAATATTTTTTTATGAAAGACAATCAAGGTCAATCACAATTGCAATCGCAAATACAAAAATTGGAAGGTGAATTAGGATACTACAAGGAAAGCAATAAAAGCCTACAATTTGATATAAGTAAGTGGGGCATTTTTTATCAGTTGACAGAACAAGAGAATCGTCGCTTAAAAGATCAAAATCAAAAGCTGGAAAAAGCTAATGAAAGTATCGAGAAAATGTTATCGGCTAAGAATGAATAAATATCTCAATTAAAAAATCACAATCAAGATCTTGAAGAGAAAATCAAAAATTCTAAAACTAACGAAGAATCACCTTATAGAAACGATGACAATCTCAAATTAGAAATAAAGCGTTTAAACCAGCTCGTCATGGAAAAAGATAATAAATTGGCGCAAGTCCAAAGAAAGTTAGAAAGTCAAGAATCATAGACATGTCGACATCAACAACGGAAAAAAGAAATCCGGCAGAAGTATGACGAGACTAAGAAGACACACAAGTTGGAAATCTCAAAACTCAATAACACCTTATCAAGCAATATAGAAGAAATTTTTCGACTAAAGAATCATAACAAAACATTAGTTACAAAGATAAAAAAAAAAAAAATTGAAAAATAGTCGGAAGATAGATCATTCTAATGAAGACTTCGAAGGAAAAATACTATAAAAACAAGAATAAAATCAACGCCTAAGAAATCTTAATCAAGAAGTTAACAGGGGACAAAAAGTTGCAAGATGAAAAGTTCGAGAAGATTCAGCATGATAACAATCTATTAGAGAACAAATTAGAACAAATCCAGAAGGAAGCATCCAAACTCTCTGAAAAAACAAATTCAAGTTGAGGAAAAAGAAGCCAATTTAGTAAAAGAACAGACAACAAGAGCGTCCTATCGACACCCAAATTATAAAAATAATTTTGACCAACAACATGGTCAAAATGAACATAAACAAAAGAATTATGAATTCAGAAAAGAAAGAACTCAAAATCAACAAACTAAGCGGAATACGAGAAGTTCCATCCAACAAAGCAATCAACAAACAACCCCGATGAAGATAAATCTCAGATGGACCACTTCACAAACGATGCGACATTTTTTCTTTGCATTTGTAACTTATATCACCTTGTTTCGTCAAGTATTAGAGTTACATGTTCAGAAGATCATGAGAAGAAGTTATGAATAAGAACAAATGATAAGAATCTTCTATAATTATACTTTGAGGACAAAGCATCTCTAAGAGGAAGGCAATGTTATATAAAAAATATATAACATAATAAGATATATAAATATATATAAACATTAAATATCAATATTAATTATTAATATTAATAATTAATAATTAATAAATAGAAATAATTGCAGCTACAAGGATGAATGGAAGGAGGTGTGGGACCAGAAATTGGTGAGGTGGCTCAAGTAAATCCACGGTTAAATTGAGGAAGTGGGTCGCTGAATCGAATAAGTGGATGAAGTTTTCATTTAGTTTGAGAAGCCTTCCTTAGAATACATTTTGGAAACAAGATCAATGAGCCTACAGCAACACAATCCGAACTTAAGAATGCTTCCTTCAGGTTTGGTTGTTTTTTCTCTTATTTTATGTCTCTGTAATCTGCTAGTAGTGGTATGGACCTGGTCGTTTGGGAACTGTTTGAATAGTTATCTATGGCATTTACATAAAACCAGATTATGTAACCCTTCAGTGGTCTGTCCACTTTTTTTTTCTTAATCTAATCTATAATCGTTCTTGTCTAAAAAAAATATAGAAATAATTAATTAATTAATTAAGAAAAGTCGAGAGACGTGCCCTTATACTTGAAAAGGCACGATAAGGCTTATATAAAGCCCTATCGTTGTAATTGTAAAAGATCATCAATATCATATCTTATCTCTTATTCAAATATTTTACTCATGGCTTATTCGATATTCCAAATATTTTGGTAATCTGTCTATGAGCTAACTTTTTGTTCGGCTCAAGGAGGTGAGATAGGCCTATCAATCGATAGCGATAGGAAGGTAAGAAACATAAAAATACAAGCTACGCTTGAGGGGGTGATTTTAGGGCCATTAGAAATATCCATGATAGGCCAATGGAGGGAAAGGAAAAATTATGGTCACCTTGTCGGAGTTATATCTACTCATTGTGAACTTATAATTATGACTTGAAGAGCTTGTCAGAAAGCTTGAAACAAGGACAACAAGATGGAGAGGTTATGAACTACGTTAGTATAAATTTTGTTGTAAAATAGGTTGTTTAAAGGAACAGAGAGAAACAGGGCACTCTAAAGACAATCGGGAGGGCAAGGAATGTGGAGTACTCACCCGACCCAAGGAGGGCGAGGAACGTAGTCGCGAAGCCGCTAAGGGAAAGGAATTCAATCTTGAATTTTTTATCCTCGATATAAATAGTGTTAGTCTTCAGTGAGATAAATTTCAATTTAGCACAATAGATCCCTCAGTAAATGAAGACGTCCCTTATTAACATAATTTTTATTTGAGAGATGATTGGTAACATATTAATTTTATTCTAGCATGTAGGAGTAAGGAATTAGATTTAAGGGGGACTACTTACAACAGGCATTAAAATGCAGTGCTAAAGGCTATTAATTTTTTGACATATTCACCTTGTCCTATTTAGGAGAACAAAAAGCTCCAATATGAATGTTCTTAGTGACACCAGGGGTAATAGAAATGTCCACTTTAATAGTGGGATAAATATTAGCCATATTCCCTTCTTCGAAGGCGTCTGGAGCAGGAATGGGATTCTTGAACCAATCAACATGTCAGGGAGGAACAAAGTCTTTGGTTTCAAATGTGTATTGGTAGGAAGGATTCTTCAGTGAAAATGTGTTCTAAGCTAAAAAGTTAAAACAATGATGCATATTGTACCATGGGAATTCAGGAACATTAAGGGCTTCTATAATATCTTCGTCTGAATGAAAAAATAGGGTACTAGAGCCCAGGAATTCCAGTACCACCATTGTATAAATGGTGCAACGTACAGAATCACGTCAAGACCCTAAATAAACTTCGTATGTGCACACAGTTTAGATAACATAGGAAACACCTACAAATGTAGATTGGGCATAGAAGGCATGCTCATATGGACATCAGATGAGAATAAACCACTCTCATAAGATAGTGAACCAACAGAAGTGGAGATGTAATACATCGACATCGAATTCGGATCATTCTGAGTAACAGGGGGCAGGATCTCTTAGATGTCTTCCTCCATAGCATTAACACGGTGGATCATGTCTAGGAAGTCTCTCAACTCAAGTAGCTTAAAAATGATGAGAATAATGTATGTATGTGTCACATAAGGCACATGGATGATTGGTCCATAAGGACTCAATGCGCTTTTTTGTATTACTCAAGAAGATTGACTTCCACAATAGGAATAAAATCACCAGAGTATAAATAATCACCAAACATTAACTCTCACAAATCTTCATCACGCATATATGACTACGTCCTAAAAGATTGTTATATTCCAAGTTAGCATCTACAACCTCAATGTCAATTAAAACTGTCTTACATGTTGTCTCGATGGGGCCATTCTTCCACAATCCTTTCTTGTGGAAAGGACGAGCATCATACGGACGAAGGGTGATCATCGATGGCACAAGTTTGGGTGAACAAAGTTTATTCCACACACTAACTGGCATGACACGAGTCGAAGCACCTTCATCTATAATGCAACGATTAATCACAATATTCTTCGTTGTATCTGGGATTTGGAACACCACCGAGGGGGGAAGGTGAGGTTCAACATTACATAAATCAAAGGTCATTAACCGAGTGTCAAATGGATCAATTGCTCCCAAAACAGATAGAAAAGCTTTCTGTTGCGTAGGGCAGGCCTTAAGGACTTCAATACCTAACATAACAGAGGGGGATTGAGCTAAATGATATACAATCCTATATTGATGAGAGGCCCTTGATGAGAATGGTTAGTAGTAGCACATAGAGGGATCTTAGGTGCCTTAGGAGGCAGATCAACACTAAGTCATAGAATTTGCAAGGGTCCACTACTCTTTACTAGGGGTCACTAGTTTATTTAGGCATTAACTATGGGGGCATGATCTCCGGTGGCATCCCATACTGTTGAGTATAGGTCTGCGGGTTCACATTTGCTTACATCATATAAATCCAATTAGATGGAGTAGAAGTTAAATCTTGATTCACGACAGGAGTGGTGGTTGAATTAACTAATCCTTGTGAAGGAAAAGAGTTATGCAATACTGTTGGTTGAGCAGTAGGAGACGTATTAGGTTTATTATTCGGCTGACCTTGGGAAACGTTTACTTTGGTCTACTCTACTAACTTTTTAAAATGTGGAATCTCAAGGATGAGCGGGCAATGATGAGTGTAATGTTTGTAAACACCACAAAGAGTGCAAGACTTATTGATTCTCAACTTAGGGTTTTTCCTTGGTTAGGAGGATGACTGGGATCCAGGTTGGTGTTAACAACATTCTGGTTTCCCGTTATGCTGAGGTCATACTCCTCAAGCTTTGCAATGGTGAACCTTCCTCCTGATGGTAAGAAGTAGAATGCAAAAAAAGTTAGGTTTCCAATACTGTCCAAAGCTTTGGAATCACCCAACCTTCATCAGTAAAAGGTAGGTTTCCAATACTCTCCAAAGCTTTGGAATTGCTCGACCTTCATCAGTAAAAGGTAGGTTTACAATATTGTCATACTGTCCAAAGCTTTGGGATTGTCACTGTTGAAGCTAATGCTCCCCCTCCTCTGTAATACTTCTTCAATACTGTAACACTTGGGGCAAGGAACGCCACACATGTTATGGAAAACCTGACAGTAGCACCAAATATGTTGTATAGCCATAGCTAGATGAACTGGTTGTCACAGAAAAACAAATTATGGATGGCACATTGCCACACAAACAAGGGCTTTTCCATTCCTTCAAATTAGAGCAAACAAATGAAGCTAAATCTCGCTTCAATGGTGTATACAAAAAGCACTAATATTCATATAATTGAAGACGATGTTACAAAACATGGTTGCTCCAGCCAAAAATTACTTACAAGACATCCGAGCAACGTAATTTTGCATAATATCTGTAACTGATTCTCGAGCCTCTGATTCTCAAGCCTTCTACCATCATTGCTACAATAAAATTTGTCAACATCCCTGCATCCCTAGCTATTAGGTTTGCATTTGATGACCGTTTAATGCGTCAAACTGTTTTATGGTGTCCCATACAACATTCCTATACATTTTTTTATCTTTCACTTTTGCACGCAAAGATGTTTTTAACCTAGGAAACAACTAAGTCATAATCTCCTTTTATAGATAAGATTTTGATCCCCATGTCTTTGGCAAATTCTAACCTTTTCAAAAGTGCCTCATACTCTACCATATTATTCGAAGCATCAAACTCAAGTCTAAAAGAAAATTTAAAGGTTTGCTTAGATGGTGAAATCATGACAATCCCAACTCCCAACTCCTTTCCCAGCTCTAGAATACGCTCCATCAAAACTAATCCTCCACAGTTCACTTATTTTTTCATCTTTAGTTGCCTCTTTGAAAGGTGCTACGAAGTTTGATAAAATTGTATAGTTTCCAAAGTTGTCTGACTCATAAACAAATTCATTTGTATGACTTCCGGTATTTTCAACATGAAACTTCCTAGCTTGTTCATTATATAACTTAACCAGCGTGTGCTTTGATGCAAGAATGGTGGCATATGTCCAATCCATCCTTATGTCTTTAGTAACAACGAGTAAAATAATCATTTTCAACATTCCATAAATAATTAGCCGGTAATACTCTCATGACCATTACAATGTTACCTAAATTCGCACTAAAAGAGCTTCTTGCTTTCAAGTTTATAGGTTGTGTGGGCACCCTCAAGCGGAATTCTCAATCACCATAGGCATGTGTTGCATTTGGATCAGCACTCGCATCCGCTCTAGTGCTCTCATTGTTTGGGCACCCTCCGACTCCTAAAATAAGAGAGGGGAAAAACAAGGTTGAGTTATTGATTGAATTTGGTCACTCGTAAATATCAATATTAAAATTAGATTTCATTAAATTGTATTTTTTTTCTTGTAGGAAATAGTTGGGGCATAACACCCTAATTTTCATCCCCAAATCATGTCTTCATCCTTGGCACCAGTCCCTGGTTTATGACACCTTTAAATATTTACCATATAAGACTCATATACAGTATATCCTCTACTTTGACTTGTTCATGCCTTTTCATTGCAAAGAAAAGAAAAAATAATTCCTTTCAAATTCTTTCACAAATTTTCCAAGGCATTGGATGATAGGATTCAAACAAGACTATGATCAATATTTCAACTAATATGATGAGTTGAAAATACTCACAAGGCCTTATTTTTTCATTCAGGGATATTTTTTAGTAGACTACTTAGCCATTTTGAGTTCTTCAATTGGATCAAGGGCCTGGAGGTTCTTTGATTTTTCTGTAACAATTTTTGGGTCCTCTTGATATTCTTAATTCTCTCCTATAAGGGTTTTCGTTCCTTTCTATGGATCATCCTTTTCTACAATCGGTATCTTATCCCCCTCCTTTTTCCTTTTCAAGTGCTTCTAGATTCTCTCAAAGCCTCGAATCCATTTGCTATCCTAAACGGGTTTTGTTCCTTCTAACTGGAGGGGTTCATGGACTACAAAGGCTTCTCCTCTTGGGTATTCCAACAAGTTTTAGCAAAATTCCCATACTCATGGAAAACATTGCATTTGAAGTGGCACTACTCATAATCTAATTCATGTAGGGGGGCATAGGCAACTAGTTTTAGTTTAATATTAATCCCTAGAAATGGGATCAACCATCAAAGAGTAAACAAACAAGATAAACAATAGTGGGGTGTTACAACACTTCCTTGATAAAAATTGCCATGAACCTAGAGTTGAGTTATCATTCCTCGTTTCTAATTCTTGTTCTCATGTATTATCTTCTTTTAAATAATGCTACTAATAGACCTTGACCATTCAATGAATCTACTCCATAAATGCTACCTCTTAGTGCATACGAACATTAGAGGTTTAGTAATGAACTCTCTTGTGTCCTTCGTGTGTATAACATCAAAGTATAGAACATGGTTGGGACCATGCACATATTTATTAAGCTAGGACATATGCAAAATATCATGAATAGCCACAAGCGATGGTAGGGATAGTCTACAAGTGACTGCACCAATCTGTACAAAAATATTGAAATATCCACAATATCTAGGTGCCAACTTTCTCTGTTTTCCCAAGCACAAGGAACTCCTCTTTGGATTAACACTAAGGAACACTTTCTCTCTAACCTTGGAGCTTTGTTCTAAACTTTTCTTGTATGCATAATTCTCTATCATATCATGTGTGGTGTTCATACTTTGTTGCACATGCTTCACTATACTTTCCAATTCCTTCAAGGTTGCCATAGATCATGAATATATAGGTTTTCAATCTTGATGAAGAGTTAGGAGTTGTCTACTTCTATTGACTCAAGATTCATAAATAAATGCATGAAAATAAAAAAAAATATTGTTGAAAAACCAAGACTAAGTACCAAGCCCTGAACTTAAAGACTAAAGATGAGTATAAAAAACTCTTTATCATATAACAAGTGGCTACATGGTAGCATTACCTGCCAATGAAGAAATTTGTTGTAGACAAATGCAATAGTTGTGGGAGCATTATTTGGCTTGATAAATAATAAACGAATGAATTTAAAAAACAATAGCCAAATCGGGTTTGGTTCACAAACTTGCAACTTGTGAACTCATTTCTCAATTGAAACATGCATTGTCATTGCCTTGACAAATGTTACTGTCCAATGGAATGCATGCTCCACAACTATGACGCCTTTACAAATTGGAGTAATAAACATCTTCCATGAAACTTTTCATTAATCGCATTAATTGACTAAGTGGTATTATATATTCTCATTAATGCCAATCTATCAAAGTTATCATTGTTTTTTTCAGTGTTGGCAAATTCATCAATACAATAGTTAGGGCTGTTGGGATTTGTGTTAGTGCAAAGTTAGCAATCAACAATGGAAACTATTTATTTGAATGGGTCATATTTGCAACTCTATCTATTCGACAATACAAGAGACGAAGATGTCGAGCAATACTAGTTCCTTTGCGATGTGCTATTTGGAATGCAGAGAGGACTATAGATGCAACTAGGTTGATGGAATTCCACCTGAAACTTGTCTAGAATTTCTTTACTAACATTAAATTTAAACAGTTTTAAACACAATTGAGATATTTGGTGTAAGATCATAATGCCAATCACTCCCGTTGTTAGCTACCACCACATTAAATGAATACTAAAATGAATTTTACACATTTGTTAAATGATATATGATTTTTTTTAAAGACATACATATCAGGATGTTATGTATATGTAGCTTTGTCAAGGGAATTAAAGAGTGTGATTTTCATCCTATATCCATAAAAGTCATGTGATTCCTCTGAAAGAAAGAAGAATTACAATATGTGATATAAGCTCAAAGTTCTATCACTATATTTGAGTGCAAATTAACTGATTAGGGTATGAAATAACATCACTCGAATACAGATCTAGTAAATGCAGAGAAGAAGCAGCCTCTCAAGATACATTTCCATGCCCTATCCATACCCATCAACTTACAACTAATTAATATTACTAAATAGGATATTGCCAACCTACGTGTAAACACTAAATAAACTACCCATTGTTCGACGCTATAACGTATATCAACTACCCATTAACTTAGCATAGCTGGCCAGGGATCGAATGATTGGTTGAGCGGTGTTGCCCATTGCTAGTCACCTCCATATCGAGATCAGCTACCCACGCGTCAATTTTAGGAGAAGTATTATGGGTAGGTGTAGAATTAAGGAAAAGGTATTCTAATAGCTTTTATGGTCAAGTTCTTTTTATTTGGAATAGTTTTCCATTATAAATTCGTTTTCTTAATAATCAACTTTACAATAGTCAACTTTAAACTTAAAAAATAATTATATTGTAAATATGTTTGTTTGTTATTTGATTTCATGAAAAAATTTATATGATAATTTTGATGCGCTTTTTTATCATATTTTTTTACTTTGATTATGAAAAAGTTGGAAAGAGAAAAGGTAGTTGTTTTAGACTTATCGTTTTTTTTTAGTTGGAATAAGATTAAATACATTATTATTATTTTTTAAAATTGATTTTAATTTTTTTAATTTTATGTTTAAATGAGAAAACATGAATTTAAGAAATTGAAAAAAACATATATATAATAATTGGTGACAAGTTTGATAGATTTGATCAACATGCAAAATGGTAAAAACCTACGACCGAATGTAAAATATTCAGCACAAACAATTAACCTCGGTATTTTTTTCTTGGTGAAAAGTTCGTTGTTTCCTATAGACCATACTAAAAAAATAGAATTAGACAAATCTTTTAGATTCCAAAGGGGATGGAGAACTTTACATGAGAAAGTGTGGTGAGAGATGAGTATCATCCATCATGACATGCCCGTCCTACAGTCATTGGAGCACAAACATTTCATAATCTACTTTTTTACTAACATAGGATTTAGCAATAAATTTAAGGATAAATAAAAAAACCCTTACGAATGGAAATCTACGGCGATTTATATTGAAAACAAAGAAGGGAAGACACAATGCTTCTCATGTAGCCTTGAATCATTGTAGAAAACATTGATGGCATGACATCAACATCAAAATCTCCCATCTTTCACCACTCGACATAATACAATAAAAACAATATGTTCATTTCTTTCAATGTGTTATTATTCCTTTCATTCAGTCCGTACGTGAAAACACATTACACTGCAGTAAAGAGACAGTACTTCGACCAGTGTTGCAACGTGGTGTCTAAAGGTTGCTCTGTCCTCATTTGTGGATGGTTTTTAACCTTTTCATGTAAGGTGACTCATAGAATTTTACTTCGGCTTAATTTAATATTATTATTTACTTGTATATTTAACAACCGAGTGTACATCAACTGCGTTACGTGTTTGACATGCACTTAATAGACTGAATGTATGGCGTGTCGTTTATGTTGTTAATTTCTCTGAAAACTAACTGCATGTGATGCTACCACTACATTCGTTTGGGCATGAATAAATAGATGTTGATTGCTCGATTCACGAAAAACTATAATTACCTACAACCAAAATTCCCTCAGGGTCATGACACTGTAAATAAGTTGGGAAGTTACAGCGAAGATCTATTGACAACGTTGCAGGGATTAGCTAAAATAAAAACCAAAAACAATTAAATGTGTGCCAACAGTAAAAAGACTGAACATGTCGTTGGTACAAAGAGGATTGACGACATTATTGTAGACGTTGGCATGAAGCTAGAATGGTCATCGAATGAAACACTAATAGCCATGCATGCAGGGATGTTGACAAATTTTATTTTAGCAACGATAGTAGAAGGCTTGGGAATCAAAGGCTTGAGAATCGGTTACAGATATTATGCAAAATTACGTTGCTTGGATGTCTTGTAAGTAATTTTTGGCTGGAGCAACCATGTTTTATAACATCATATTCAATTATATGAATGTTAGTGCTTTTTGCATACACCATTGAAGTGGGATTTAGCTTCCATTGTTTGCTCTATTTTGAAGGAATGGATAAGCTATTGTTTGTGTGGCAATGTGCCATTCATATTTTGTTTTTTATTCGACAGTCGATTCATCTAGCTATGGCTATACAACATATTTGGTGCTATTGCCAAGGTTTCCACAGCATGTGTGGTGTTCCTTGCCCCAAGTGTTACAGTATTGTTGAAGTATTACAAAGGAGGGGGAGCATTAGCTTAAACAACAACAATTCCAAAGCTTTGGAGAATATGACAGTATTGTAAACTTGCCTTTTGTTGATGAAGGTCGGGCAATTCCAAATCTTTGGACAATATTGGAAACCTTCCTTTAATTGATGAAGGTCGAGCAATTCCAAAGCTTTGGAAAATCTTAAAAACATACATTTTTCCGCATTATGCTTCTTACCATGAGGAGGAAGGTTCACCATTGCAAAGCTTGAGGAGTACTACCTCAGCGTTACAAGCAACCAGAATGCTATGAACAACAATTTGGATCCCAATCATCCTCCTAACCAAGAAAAAACCCTCGATTGAGAACCAATAATCCTTGCGCTCTTTGTGGTGTTTACGGACATTACACGCACCATTACCCTCTCATCCTTGAGCTTCTACACTTTAAAAAGTTAGTAAATTAGGCCAAAGTGAATACTGCACAAGGTCGGTCGAATAATAAACCTAATACACCTCACGTTGCTCAACCAACAGTATTGCACAACCCCTTTCCTTCACAAGGATTAGTTAATTCAGCCACCACTCCTATCCTGAATCAAGTTTAACTTCTACTCCATCTAATCAGATTTATATGATGTAAGCCAGTGTGAAACTATAGACCCGTACTCGACAGTATGGGATGCCACCAAAGCTCATGCCTCCAGAGTTAATGCCTAAATAAACTAATGACCCCTAGTAAAGAGTAGTGGACCCTTGTAGATTATGCGACTTAGTGTTGATCCACCTCCTAATGCACATAAGATCCCTCTACGTGCTACTACTAAGCATTCTCATCAAGGGTCGCTCATTAGTATAGGATTATATATCATTTATCTTAGTCCCCCTCCTCTATGTTAGGTATAGAAGTCCTTAAGGCATTCCCTACACAGCGAAAGGATTTACTATCTATTTTGGGAGCAATTGATCCATTTGGCGCTCGGTTAATGACCTTTGATCTATATAATGTTGAACCTCACCTTCCCCCCTCGGTGGTGTTCCAAATCTCGGTTACAACGAAGAACATTGTGATTAATTGTTGCATTATAGACGAAGGTGCTTTGACTTGTGTCATGTCAGTTAGTGTGTGGAATAAACTTTGTTCACCCAAACTTGTGCCATCAATGATCACCCTTCGTGTGTATGATGGTCGTCCTTTCCAAGATAAAGGACTACAGCAGAATTCCCCCACTGAGACAACAAGTAAGGCAATTTTAATATTGAGGTTGTAGATGATAACTTGGATTATAACAATATTTTAAGACACAGTCATATATGCGTGATGAGGGTGGTTGCCTCTTCGATTTTTCGTACCATGATGTTGCCTCATGATGGAAAAGTTGTTACCATCGACCAATTAACCTACTATGATCCTAAGTATCAACTGCATTTATACAACTCTCTACCTACTATTTAGGGTAGTCAATCCATTACTTATTTTTCTAATGTGTGTCCCGAAATTTAAAAAGATTATACCTTGCTCGGAACCTACCATGGTCACCCCTATGTTTGTACTTCCCAGTAGTTCTAGCATGTGTACGGTGACCTTGGATAAAAAACCATTGCCAAATCCACCGCAATGTGGACCACCTACTCATTGCATGGGAGATCCATATACTTCTGCTAGTTAAATGCCTTCTCGAGGAAGCTATCTTGCCTCTGGTTATCCTATTTCTTAAATCCCTTTAGTTTTCCCTCCCCTAGGGGTGGTTGGGATGACCATGATGGCCACATTTAACCTTCCTAATTTTACATTTTGTATCCTTGTTTGGTACCTGAATTCCCCCAACCCCGTGCCAACACCTAAAGTGGTTTTGACTACAGTACGACTTATGACTTTTCCATAAATGCCAAATGTTACGGCACAACAGGAACCTATTGTTTCAACTACACATGGGAAAGCAACCAGGGCCGAGTAAAAAATTACAAAGTTGGGAGCACCAATACTCCTGGACAAGCCATGGCCACACTGACCACCGTGCCTAGAGTTATCCCTCCTTATGCTTTGTGCAACCTCAATGGCCATGCTACCAATAAATCTCCTCACTCCCAGATTTGCGAGAGCTAATGTTTGGTGATTATTTATACTCTGATGATTTTATTCCTATTGTGGAAGTCACTATTCTTTAGTAATCCAACAAACACATTGAGTCCTTATGGACCAATCATCCATGTGCCTTATTCCACGTGTATAGACATTATTCACATAATTTTTAAGCTACTTGAGTTGAGAGACTTCCTAGCCATGGTCCACCGTGTTAATGCTATGGAGGAAGAGATCCAAGAGATCCTGCCCCCTGTTACTCAGGATGATCCGAATTCTATGTCGATGTATTACATCTCTACTTCTGTTGGTTCACTATCTTATGAGAGTGGTTTATTCTCATCTGATGTCCATATGAGCATGCCTTCTATGCCCAATCTACCTTTGTAGGTGTTTCCTATGTTAGCTAAACTTTGCGCACTTATGGAGTTTATTTAGGTACTCAACGTGGTCGTGTACCCTCCATTATTTACAAAAGGGTGGTACTTGAATCCCTGGGCTCTAGTACCCTAGTTTTTCATTCAGATGAAGATATTATAGAAGCCCTTAATATTCTTGAATTCACATCAGACACTATGCATCATTGTTTTAACTTTTTAACTAAGAACACATTTTCGTCGAAGAATCCTTCCGACCAATACGCAGTTGAAACCAAAGACTTTATTCCTCCTGGATGTGTTGACTGGTTCAAGAATTTTGTTCCTACTCCAAACGCCTTCGAAGAAGGGAATATGGATAATATTTATCCAACTATTAAAGTGGACATTTATGTTACCCCTGGTGTGACTGAGAACATCCTTATTGGAGCTTTCTGTTCTCCTAAATAGGACCAAGTGAAAATGTCACAAAATTAACAGCCTTGAGCACTCCATTTTAACCCCCCACAGTAAGAGTTCCTCCCTCCCACATGACATAATAAAATTAATATGTTACCAGTCATCTCTCATTTAAAATATGTTAATTAAGGATGTTTTCATTCAGAGAGGGAGCTACTGTTCCTATGGGTAGATTGGAGATTATCTTGGTGAAGACTAACACCTTTTTATCTTAAGGATACAAAATCCCATATTGAATTCCTTGCCCTTAGTGGCTTCGCGACTACATTCCTCGCCCTCCTTGTGTCAGGCGAGTACTCCTTGTTCCTCACCCTCCTGCGTACTTTGTTTCTCTTGGTTCCTTTAATTTTACAACAAAATTTGTGCTAGCGTAGTTCATAATCTATCCATCTTGTTGTCCTTGTCACAATCTTTCTGACAATCTATTGAAGTCATAACTCTAAGTTCACAATGAGTAAATATAACTCCGACAAGGTGACCATAATTTTGCCTTTCCCTCCATTTTCCTATCATGGAGATTTATAATGGCCCTAAACTCATCCCCCTCAAGCCTACCTTGTCTTTTTTATGTTTCTTACCTTCCTATACCTATCGATTGATAGGCCTATCTCACCTCCTTTTGTTACATCCAGTTAAAACATAACAACTTTAATATTCAACTTGCTGCTGTAGATCCTGGCTCTGCCCTTAACATGTTAGTTTTTCACAATTTAATCAATATTAATCTAGGATCTTACTGAGAGAATAACAAGCACAACATAAAAACAAGAGACGCAAATATTTTCCTGGGGGAAACCATAAAGGATAAAACCATGCAACTTCCTCAGAGATAGAATGAGCAACAATACAATAGCAGAAAAGTAAACCCCAAATATGGATGGTCTTTAGCAGCTTCTCTCTTCTCCACTTGTGCGAACTCATCCTCTCTCTCTCACTAATGCAAATTGAGTGAGTGAGTGAATGATCCAAATGAGAGAGGCACCCTCTCTATTTATACGTTTACTTTCACTTGACCTTTACCCCAAACAGGTCGGCCCTTAGATGTACCTGACTGGGTCGACTTCTCTAGGAGAGTCTAATAACCAATAGACAAGTTAACTCTGGGGTCTAATGCCCCGACATACAAAGGAGGGTTAACCTCAATGACTTTACATGACCCAAATACAATAATGACTTCTCCGACTGGAGGTATAAACATTTCCGTCGGAGGTACAATAATAAAATACAAATACAATATAAAATATACAAGTGAATATCTTCCGAAGTAACAATTACATTAACACTCCCTCTTAACTAGGAAGGTATTCTCTAGACACAGACATCAATACATATAGACACAAGTCTTCAGTGTTGGATCATCATCGTCACGGTTGCTGCTATCCTCATCATCTCGATCATCAATCTCCAATCTACTCGTCATAGGAAGTTCTACAGAGCTAACCCTTTTTCATGCTGGATGTAGGCCTAGCCTCCATGTAGGTATTCATCATCTCTGCGAGCAAGCCATCATGTAGGTAAAGCTCAGGACTTATTACATTGCCTCTGCAAAACCTATGCACATCTTAGGACTGATTACATTGCCTTGCAAAACCTGTGTACATCACAAGACTAATTACATTGCCTTGCAAAACCTGTGTACATCATAGGACTGATTACGTTGCCTTGAAAAACCCGTGTACATTGGAGGACTGATTACATTGCCATGCAAAACCTATGTACCCTACTGTCACGTCATCATGTCCAGATCATCTCATCGTCAACGGAGAACAACCCAGATGCATGTACCAAGTCTATCGGCATGGGAAGACATATCTACAAGCATGCAAGACTGGATCATATGCATCTGCGTCTTCTAGAGTCATCACTTCCCCCTGGAAGGAACCTCGATCTAGAATACACTAAGCTTCTCTTTGAAGTACTCAAAATTCTCTGGCCAGCGGCTTGGTCAACACATCGGTTATTTGCTCGTCAGTCGCAACATACTAGAGCTTCACTGCTCATATCTGCACCATATCCCTGATATAGTGATACTTGATCTCGATGTGATTCGACTTGTCATGGAACACCGGGTTCTTAGACAACTTCACACAACTCTGGTTGTCATAGAATATACAAGTCGCATCCAACTGGAGATCAAATAAATCAGACAGTAGATTCCTCAGCCATACTTCCTCACAGCTAGCTGAACAAGCTGCAACATACTCTTCTTTGGCTGTACTCAATGACACGTAGGACTGCTTCCTGCTAAACCAAGATATCACACTTGATCCCAAATTGAAGAAGCACCCTGAAGTGCTCTTCCTATCAATGGAACTGCCTGCCCAATCCGAATCAACATAACCCTCCATGTTAATCTTTTGATTCACATCGTACTTGAGACATAATCAACCGTACCCTTCAGGTACCTCAGAATATGCTTTGCAACAATCAAGTGAACATGTCTCAGATCTATCAGGAACTGGCTCAAAGTGTTCACAACAAAGCAAATATATGGTCTCGTATTCGTAAGTTACATCAAAGTTCCAATCATCTGATGATACATCGTGGCATCAACTGACTCTAACAAATCATCACTCAATAGCTTCAGGTTCGATGCCATAGGTGTGGCCATGGCCTTGCAGTCCATCATCATGAACCTCTTCAGGATCTCCACAGCATACTTGCCTTGTCCAAGGAAGATTCCATCCGCACTCTGCCACACCTCCATGCCTAGAAAATTGTGCATCATACCTAAATCCTTCATCTTGAACTCGGCAGCAAGCTTCCTCTTCGTTTCAACAATCAACCCATCCTCACCTGTCACAAAAAGATCATCTACATAAAGTAGAAGTATCACTAGGTTCCCTTCCTCAACCTTGTAGTAAAGGTTGGAATCCGCTTTAATCTTGGTAAATCCCAAACTATTCAGGAAGCTGTCTATCCTGCCGTACCACGTCTTGGGTGCCTGTTTAATACCATACAATTCCTTCTTCAATTTGCACACATGAGTCTCCCTGTCATGTGTCTTGAATCCGAGTGGCTGCTCCACATACACTTCCTCTTCCACTACAGCATTCAAAAAAGTTGTCTTCACATCCATCTGGTGTACCTTCCACTTCATCACTGCAGCCAGAGCAAGTACTGATTTGATGGAAGTGTATCTGGATACAGGTGCAAATGTCTTTTCGTAATCTATCCCTTCCTTCTGGGAGAAGCCATGTGCCAAAAATATTGCCTTGTGTTTTTCTATGCTACCATCGGTAGCATGCTTGATCTTGTAGATCCACTTGGAAGTCACAACATGCTTCCCTACTGGTCTCAGGACCACATCCCAGACATCATTCTTCATGATCGACTGGTACTCCTCGATCATGGCATCCTTCCATTCTTTCTTCTCAACTGCTTCCTCATAGTTGGAAGGTTCTTTGTCAATGATGTCACACAGCAAGGCTACATAGCTAGAGTATGGCCTCGGTCTCTTGCTTTCTTTTTGCATTCCTTATGGAGCGCCATATCTCTATGCATCCTGAATTGCCTCTTGTACCCATGTTGGTTTCCTCTTGTGAGAGTTCTTCTCACGGGGTGGATCTATAGGTTCCTGTGGGTCTTCTATCTCGCGATCTTCGTCTTCTTCTGGGGTTGCTTCATTCATTGTTGTATCTCGGATCCTGAGTGCTTCTGGTTCTTCAATGTCTTCAATAGGTAGCTTTCTGGATTTTTTGTAGGCTGAGCCTTCATCAAATGTCACGTCCTTGCTGATGTCGATCTTCTTGAACCCTGGAAAATATATTATGTAAGCCTTCGAGCTTTCACTATATCCCACGAATATGCCCTTCTTTCCTCAAGGATATAGCTTTGTCCTCTTCTCTTTCGGAATATGTATGTACACCGGGAAGCCAAATATTATGAGATGCCTGACTTCTGGTTTCTCGCCGGAGAAAGCTTCTTCTGGTGACTTGTTGTCAAGTACTCTATGTGGAGTACAATTATGTACATACACGACTGTCCTCGTAGCTTCTACCCATAGATTCATAGGAAGATCCTGGTCATGAAGCATCGCTCTTGCTACTTCCATGATTGTTCTATTTGTCCTTTTTGCAACTCCATTCTGTTGCGGATTATATGGAGTGGTCAACTCCCTCTTAATCCCTGAATCTCTGCATAATTTCTTGAAGTCTTCTGATGTGAACTCTTTGCCATTGTCTGACCGAAAAGTCTTGATTTTCTTCTCTGTGTGGTTCTCAATCAAGGCTTTGAATTGGGCCTTGAACTTGCTGAATACCTCATCCTTGTTCTACAAGAAATATATCCATGTCTTCCTAGAAAAATCATCAATGAAAGAAACATAATATACATACCCATTCAATGAACTGGATGACATTGGACCGCATACATCTGAGTGGATGATTTCTAAGATTCCTTTTGCCTTGCTCTTGCTGCTTGGAAATGTCTTCTTTATGTTCTTTCCTTTCACGCATCCTTTGCAAATGCCTTCATGCTTTGCCTGGATTTTTGGAAGACCCTCAACTGCTTTGCTTGCAGCTCTATAGTGCACATGTGCAAGCCTTCTATGCCATAGTTCACTTGGCTCTATTGAAATATTGTAACTTCTAAGAATATTATATTTGTACTTTATTATTCTGGAGATGTTTCATTCCTCCGTGAAGATCTTATTGTATATCCGGAGATGTTTATTCCTCCGTCGGAATTTGGTAACTTAGGTTATTAGATTTCCCTAGTGGGGGTCGGCCCTGTATGTGTTATGTGGGTCAAAGGGTTATTAGACCACCTTAGAGGGGTCAGCCCAGTCAGTTGTAATGGGGTGTTTAACCCAGTGGTTAAGTTGGGGCCGACCTAGCTTGTGTAAAAGACAAGTCGGAGTTGTGTATAAATAGAGGAGGTGTGTTCCTCATTTAACACACATTGCACTCACTTGTGAATAGTGCATAAGTGAGAGAGAGATATGCTATGGAGGAGAAGTAGCTCATGGTTGTGGTTTACATCTTTGTATTTGCTGGTCATCTATATTGAGGAAGCTTTGCTGGGTTTTCTTCCCCATGAGGGTTTCCCAAGATAAATTTGTGTCTCTTGTATTTATGATGTGCTTGTTGTTCTTTCAGTGATCCTGTATATGCTATTATTGTGAAATGGAATGTAATGTTGATATTTTTTTTCTTAGCATATTGAATCTTAACATGGTATCAGAGCTAACCTGAAGGAAGGAAATGTATGGCACTTACGACACTTGCGACAATTTGAAGGTTGGGGTTTTGTATAGCAAAAACCAATCATCGTGGAACTTTCGCTATAAATCCATTTTGGCGAAGTTTCAGGATTGGAAACCTTTACAGGTCGTAGATAACATCTCCATGTACCGTGTGTCCAAAGGCCACCCTCGGATTCGTTGTACTTTGTGAGTTATGATCAGTACAAGTTAGGGTTTCTGCCTCTTCCAGATCTCAGTCATAATCAGGTGACCTAGGAAAAAATGTCATAACCTGGGCTAGGAAGCTCCAAATGAAATTTTGTAAAAAATGACAGGTAGTGCACGGACTGTACTATCTCAGGTAACTTTTGCAGAGGCCAAATTTGAACCAGTGACACGTGGCACGCCGTACAAGTTCGCTCTCCTGTTTTATCCCATAAACAAGTCACGTTGTGACACTTGGCATAAATCTCTCTCAGAGAATCCAATTGAGGTCAGACCCATGGGATTGGAAAGAGGACAAGCTGGGATACCACAGGAAGAAGTTTCAGACCCTGTGGATTCATAATTTCGGAGTTACACCAAAAACAATCAGGTGCATATTTCTGTCAAAACATATTTGGATTTTGAGCACCTTCATTCTTGAATCGTCACTGCTATGGGAAATTAGGGTTTCGAAGAAAGTTGGAATTTTTGGAATCGAAGTCCATGGTTGAATGATACTCAAAAAAATCTAAATTTAGAGACCAAGATCGAATTTTTTGGTTGGTCAGAAGGGTGGGCTTGTTCAAACCCTAGTTCGAGACCTTGATCGGAAAGGTGGAAAACTAGGGCTTCTGCAAAAGTTGAAATTTTTGAAGTCTGTGACCACGACTGGAAGCTGCTCAGAAAAATAGAAGTTTAGAGCTTTGGATCGAACCTTTTGATTGGGCAGAAGGGTGGGCTTCATTAAACCCTAGTTCGGGATCCTATCCAGAAGATCCATAAGTTTCAAAGGCAATTTTGAGGGGTCAAATTTTGGAGATTTCAAAATTGAAGTATGCTAGCTTGATCAACTCAGCAAGGCGCATCTTTCCATCCATTCAGAAGTGTGAAATTCAAAGTTTGAATTTTTAGGGTTTCTCTGACAAACCCTAATCGAGATCCAGATCAAGTTTCAGGGGGAGATGAGGCTAAGGCCTTACGTAAGAAGACTACAAGAATTCCTTGGCAGGTATGACTTGAGGAGATACAGGTATGTGTTGAAATCTGTTCATGATTAAGTTTATAATATGCTTGTCTTCATTTTATTGAGGTTAGTACAATCTTGATTAATCTTAGAATTGTCTTATCACCCTAGTAAAAGTATGAATGCATGTGAATGATAGAAGACATTCTTTGATCAAGGTTATATGATTGTACTAATTCACCTATGGTGTTGTATGAGGATGATGTTGTCTACTAACAAAAGACAGGTACATCAAGAAAGACAAATCAAGTTCTATGACCATGATGACATAAAGACAAAGACATATCCATAGTCTTTAGAAGCTCTACTTACGAGGTATGTATAATTTATTTCTACTATGCTTAACTTATGAGGTATGTAGGTTACTAGCACAAGGTCTCTAAATCATTGAAGAGACTAAAGATATTGTTTGGGTATGTTAGACATAACTAAGCATGTATCTAATCCAGGTATGTTTTCCTATGTTAGAATCCTACTTTGTGCTAGGATCTTAGTATACCCATGTATTATCATGACCATACATATTCAAGATTATTTAGAATTGTAATGTTTTGATAATATTGAGATTATACTAATGAATGTATGTTTGTGTATGAGATCATGAGGATGACACCAGTGCACACTTGAGCATGCACAGTGGTACAGGATGGATAGAAGCTCATGACATGGAAGGGAAGTCGAGACCAAGAAGGATGCAACCTCACAAGACATAAAAAGATAAGTATTTTAATTGTTATTTGAATTACTGAATAGTCTCTGATATTGCTCATAATAGTTGTATGCATATTTGTATTCCTAGAATATATCATGCTAAGTGTAAGCATTGATATAGCATTGAACACTATACTACTAATATGCATATGATTGGTAAGTTGGACAAACATTCCATTGTTGATTGTTTAGAATGAAAACTCTTTGCTGATGTGCTGAGAGTTGTGCACACTCTCAATAAGTTGTTCTGGTAGAGATGGAAGGCATCTAGATAGCCACTGTATGCATACAGGATATGGAAAAGTGTTGTGCCAAAGTGTTGGTCAAGATAGTAGCATAACTATGTAAATCACATCTATATGCATAATAGGTTATCATGTCAACATGATTTGATGATTATGAAGTATTACTAATCATATACTTAATTTTGATTTGTAGGAAATATCATGAAGAATGATGAACACTGAACAAGTGATGGATGTTCAACAAGAAGATTTACAAATCAAACATACTATAGAAGGCTCGTGGCTAGAATATTCTCTTAGAAAGAGGAAGAGGATCATGACGAGATGTTTGCTCCAAGTAGCTAGATAAATATTGTTCTCTTAATGGTGTGATTGAAGAAGAAGTGCGAATCGAGAAATCCCTATACGGGTTCCCAGGATCGATAGTCATTTGATGAGCTTAATGATCACCATGGGTGATGCAAATTTCAACCTTTGCTACAAGGTTGAAGATGGTATCTATATACCGAAGGAACTCACCACAGATTTCGAATGATCTTGAGGCGCATATCCGTGGACCCATCTGACGAGAGATGGCACGGATAGATATGCAGAAGATCACTCAATGCAGAGTGTGAATGATGTTCAGTCACGTTGGAAGAATTGATAGCTTCTTGACAAGCTTGGGCTTTACCAAAAGTAAAGTTGATCCTAACCTTTAACTTAAGGTTATGGATGATACTGTTATTGTATGTGGATGATCTCCTTCTGACAAGGAATGAGAAACAGATCATGGAAAGCAAGAAGAAGCTAGCTACAGAGTTCGAGATGAATGATCTCGGATTGATGCATTACTTCCTAGGACTGAAAGCATGAAAAGGCTCAAAAGGAATCTTTCTCAACCAGGGAAAGTATGCTGAGAAATCTTGAAAAGATTTGATGTGTTGGAATGGCCACTCTCATGGGTTCCAACTTGAAGCTTTTACCCGATGAATCATCAGAGTTAGTGGATGTGACTCTGTATAGACAGATTATTGGGTCATTGATGTATCTGATGAATACCAGGCCAGATATATGCTTGGCTGTGAATACCTTGAGTCAGTATCTAGTGGAACCTAGACATGTTCACTTAATAGCTACGAAACATGTGATGAGGTACCTAAAGGGTACAATAGATTTTGATCTATGTTATATTGGAGATCATGACTTCAGATTGTATGACTACACAGATGCTGATTGGGCAGGAAGTGTACATCGGGTGGATGTTATTTTATGGGATCTGCCATGATCTCGTGGATTAGCAGGAAGCAATATAGTGTGTCTCTCAGTACAGCTGAAGCGGAATATATAGCTGCTTGCTGTGCTAGTTGTGAAGCGCTATGGCTTTGGAAGTTGTTATCAGGATTGTTTGACTTAGAGATGGAATCCACTGTGATCCTATGTGACAACCAGAGTTGTATCAAGATGACAGAGAATCCAGTGCTCCATGATAAGTCAAAGCACATAGAGATATGATATTTTTATATACGGGATATGGTGCAGAAAGGAGCTATCAAGCTCGAGTATGTAGGCACTGATGAAAAATTTGCTGATGTGTTGACCAAACCTCTGTCTCGAGTAAAGTTTGAGTATTTTCGAGACAAGCTTGGTGTAGTTCAATAGGACCCCCCTTGAAAGGGTGAGTGATATGGTCGATACAGATATATGTGGATACTTGTATTGGTGTGGATACGTGTATTTGATGATGTGTATACTTGTACTGGTGTGGATACTTGTATTGATGATGTGTATACTTGTGTTGGTGTGGATACTTGTATTGTTGATTTGGATACTGTATCGATGATGAGGATACTTGTATCGATGTTGAGGCTACTTATTCTGACAATGAGGTCAGTATATGGTACCTAGTTGATATCATAGGACTGTATCATCCCTGAACGCCTAGTTCAAAATGTGCGTGACGGGGATTGCATCATCACGGAACCACTAGTCCAAAATGTACATGCTGGGGATTGCATCATCCCGGAACCACTAGTTCAAAATGTACGAGAGGGGATTGTATCGTCCCCGAACTTCGGTCCCTAAAGTGATCCGTAGACAGATGTCTCCGAGAGTAAGAGGATTGCACCATCTGTGGACTTCAGTCCTAAAGTGATTCACATACAGATGTCTCCGAGAGTAAGAGGATTGCATCATCTATGGACTTCAGTCCAAAAGTGATCCGCAGATAGATGTCTCCGAGAGTAAGAGGATTGTATCATCTGTGGACTTCAGTCCTAAAAGTGATCCACAGACAGATGTCTCCAGGAGTGAGGGGATTGTATCATCCTTGGACTTCAGTCCTAAAAGTGATCCGCAGACAAATGTCTCCGAGAGTGAGGGGATTGTATCATCCTTGGACTTCAGTCCTAAAGTGAGCCGCAGACAGATGTCTCTGAGAGTGAGTGGATTGTATCATCCCTGGACTTTAGTCCTAAACTGAGCCGCAGACAGATGTCTCCAAGAGTGAGAGGATTGTATCATACCTGGACCTCAGTCCTAAATTGATCTGCAGACAGATGTCTCCGACAGTGAGGGGATTGTATCGTCCCCGGACTTCGGTCCCTGAATTGATCCGTAGACATATGTCTCCGAGAAGTGGTCCTTAGACTTTGTCTAAGTTGGTGAGTGGACTGCATCGTCCCTAGACGTGACATGGTGTCTTAAGTAGAACATGTGTGTTGCAAGGTGTGCTACTATTGTGCTGTTGATCGAGAGGATCCAGTTGACGATGATGATGTAGATCGTGTGATGACGATGCTGATCGTGATGGTCTAGATGACGATGTTGTTGATCATGATGATCGTGATGACGATGCTGTTGATCATGATGATCTAGATGACGATGCTGTGGTCGTGATGGTCTAGATGATGATGCTAATGATCGTGTGATGACGATGTTGATGATCGTGAGGATCCAGATGATGATGTTGATGTTGCTGTAGCTGTTCAAGTGCTACAGAATATGAAGACTCAGTACTGAAGATGTTGATGTTCCAGTATTGAAGATGTTCCAATAACTGCTTGAGTTACTGATGATGTTGAGAAAGCTTCCAATGACTTATAGATGTATCATGTATGATGTACTTGATGACTCCTTGCTCGTGCATATGTTGTTATAATACCCTTCTCGTTAAGGGGAAGTGTTGAAATATTGTAACTTCAAAGAATATTATATTTATACTTTATTATTCCGGAGATGTTTCATTCCTCCGTGAAGATCTTATTGTATATCCGGAGATGTTTATTCCTCCGTCGGAATGTGGTAACTTGGGTTATTAGACTTCCCTAGTGGGGGTAGGCCTTGTATGTGTTATGTGGGTCAAAGGGTTATTAGACCACTCTAAAGGGGTCGGCCCAGTCAGTTGTAATGGGGTGTTTAACCCAGTGGTTAAGTTGGGGCCAACCTAGCTTGCGTAAAAGACAAGTCGGAGTTGTGTATAAATAGAGGAGGTGTGTTCCTCATTTAACACACATTGCACTCACTTGTGAATAGCGCATAAGTGAGAGAGAGATCTGTTGTGGAGGAGAAGGAGCTCATGGTTGTGGTTTACATCTTTGTATTTGCTGGTCATCTATATTAAGGAATATTTGCTGGGTTTTCTTCCCCATGAGGGTTTCCCAGGATAAATTTGTGTCTCTTGTATTTATGTTGTGCTTGTTGTTCTTTCAGTGATCCTTTATATGCTATTATGTGAAATGGAATGTAATGCTGATATTTTATGTTTTAGCATATTGAATCTTAACAGGCTCTACTGAGTCATGGACTAGGGCTTGTTTAGGTTGGCCCTTCAGTTTGTATAAACCTCCCTCTTGCTCTCCAATCACCACAGCATCATCTATGGTCTTTCCATTTGGCCACATAAGAACTTAGCCACCTACAAAAGCAACCCTCATACCTTTAGCATCTAAAGCTGATATGGAGAGAAGATTCTTCTTTAGTCTTGGTACATACAGGACATCTTTCATCTTCATAGACTTTCCAGAGTCTAGCTTATAAGAGGCTTCACCACTTCCTTTTATGGGATACTGGTAGTCATCCCCAAGTTTCACTTTGTGGGGTGACTCATGTTTAGATAGGTTCACAAAGGATTCTTTGAATCATGTCATATGCTTGGAAGCCCCACTATCTATGAGCCAATCATTGCTTACGTGTGTGACAATGCCTGTGAGCACTGAAATTAGAACATATTCTTCATCACTTGAAGAATCTTCGTTGTCTTCTCTGGTTCTCTTCCTTGGAGGTTCATCATCTTCTGCAGTGTGAGCATGATGTATTTTATTGTTGTTCTTCTTCTTGTGGGAGCTACTTTTGTTCTTGGGACAATCTCTGGAGTAGTGTCCCTTCTAATCACAAGTAAAGCATCGAATGCGAGATAGATCTTTCTTGTAACTTCTGAGGTTCTCCCTCTGGTTCTGGTGGTGGTGTTTACCCTTCTTGTGATGAGGATGCTCCCTCTTGTTGATGTTCTTCCTGGTGCGTACCGCGAGAGCCTGGTCTTCATTACCCATGTTTTCTTCTCGAGCTACAATTCGAGCTTCTTCCTATGAGCACTCTTCCCATAGTTTACTGAAGGTGATCAACTTTCTTCTTGCACAGATTCCTTTAATAAAGGAATCCCATGACCTAGGAAGACTAATCAAGGTGGTCATCACTATTTCTTCATTCTCTATATTTTCTCCCACAACTTCAAGTTGTTATTTTATCTGGGAGACCCTTGTAAAGTCTACACTTTGTATTTTGACATTCTTCAATTGGTTCCTCAATGTCATCTTCCTATTTATATTCCTCCCTTCAAATAAGGTGGTCAAGGCATCAAACATCTCTTTAGGTGTCTTCGGAGATGACACATGTGGTATGATATGGTCCTTGATAGAATCTGCAATGATTCTCTTAGCCTTAACCAGGTTCTTCTTGTGTAAGGATTTTGCCTCATCTCCCTCTAGAACTGGAACCTCTTCATTCACATAGGTGTCCAATTCATTCTCTTTTAGGACAAGCCCAATCCTATACTTCCATGCTCAGAAGTTATCAGCCCGTTCAAGCTTATCCTTAAGCTTGGTATGGTGAGACATCTTTAATGAGAAACTCAAGTGGAAATAGAAAAGCTTTTAGGTCTTACCACTTGATTTGCTGAAATTGGATCTGGAGCTGGCTAGGGTTTGATAGAGAAACCCTAAAAATTCAAACTTGGAATTTGAAACTTCTGTCTGGATGGAAATATGCGCTTGACTAAGGCGAGCAGGCTGGTACCCTTAGTTTCTAAAGATTCCAAAAATTTACCCCTGAAAATTGACTTGCGAATTTTGGATTTGCAGTTTCTGGTCCTTTCCAGTTTTCTGGTTTTTCTGGTCTAGAGTCAAATTAGGGTTTGACTTTCTGAAAGTTTTACCCATACAAAAACTTTGACCTTGGTCTCTAAATTTCGATTTTGATGAGGAGCATCTCCCGATGCTGAAATCACTCCAAAATTCCACTTCTGTGAAAATCCCTAATTTCCCGCAGTAGTGACAGGCCAAAAAGTGAAAATGCTCAGAATCAACTTCTGCTTTGACAGAAAGATGCGCCTTCATTAGGAGAGTTAGCCTAGCCTCCTTTTGTTGATGATATGTGGAGAGAAATCCAAAAAATAAGAAGCCCTAGATTCCGTAGCTGCACAGTGTCTTCTTCTCAAGTTAGCTCTGGTACCATGTTAGTTTTTCACAATTTAATCAATATTAATCTAGGATCTTACTGAGAGAATAAGAAGCACATCATAAACACAAGAGACACAAATATTTTCCTTGGGGAAACCATAAAGGAGAAAACCCCGCAACTTCCTCAGAGATAGAATGAGCAACAATACAATAACAGAAAAGTAAACCCCAAATATAAAGATGGTCTTCAACAACTTCTCTCTTCTCCACTTGTGCGAACCCCTCCTCTCTCTCTCTAATGCGAATTGAGAGAGTGAGCGAATGATCCAAATGAGAGAGGCACCCTCTCTATTTATACTTTTACTTTTACTTGACCTTTACCCCAAGTAGGTTTACCCCAAGTAGGTTGGCCCCTATATGTACCTGATTGGACCGAATTCTCTAGGAGAGTGTAATAACCCATATACAACTTAAATTTGGGGTCTAATGCCCCGACATACAAAGGAGGGTTAACCTCAATGGCTTTACATGACCCAAATACAATAATGACGTCTCTGACCGGAGGAATAAATATCTTCGTTGGAGGTACAATAATAAAATACAAATACAATATAAATATACAAGTGAACATCTCTCGAAGTTACAATTACATTAACATAACATTCTCTCTTTGAGTATGTCGTGAAATGTAAATAACCACACTCTCTCTTACTAACGTTGCTTGTCGAGGTTTCAATAAATTTGTAAAAATTTGATCGACTCTATGACTCTAAACATTACTCTTAAACCCATGATTTTGTCCTTCCTTTCTATTGTTCCCAACATTACCCTTTAGCTCATGATTGTACCCCCTCTTTCTATGGTCATAAACGAATAAATAATTAAGTACGAGTTACTTTTCAATCATGAAGGAGAGACCTATTTCATTAAGTGAGACTCATGCGCATTCTCCCTTGCCCTTGATGGAAGTCATTCTTGCCTTATACAACCTATCTTTCAATGTTTCTTGTGTTGTGGATTACAAGTTCCCCACTTCCTTTGTTCATGTGGTATTGGCCAATATAAAGTCAATTTTGTATCCTCCCAAACCTCTCGCATTCTTTTCCATCTTATCCCTAGCAATCCCATTGACCAGACCTCTCCACCTAACTTGATAAGTGGTGTAAGTATCATAAGGGCAAGACCCATAATATGAAAGACTGCCATGCACTTAGAACAAAAGATGGCCTTAGTAGTCTATCCTCCCTCCAATCCTACACCCTCATTCATTGCCTCCTAATTTGAGTCCTCCACTGCTTTTTCCACCTATTATTACCTAGTCTCCCTTGGCACACTTCCCACGAGCTTTCCCCTCTCAACGCCTTCCCCTTAGCAGAAGTTCTTTGTGACCTTACTCCTTTCTTTATCTAGAGTCTCGATTGTATTTTTCCCAACTCAATCAGACCTCTTGAGTCATTATACCATGCCAATCTTCTATCCCAAGCTAGTTTTTGGCCTCCTTCCCCTGTCAATCCCGCCCTTGCGGTGTAACCTCCTCCTTGTAAGCATCCCATGTTGTTTATGACCGCCTTGGTAGCTTCCTATATTGCTTGTTACCCCTCATTTCGTCCTTTTTTTCTACCCAGTCCCTTCCTTGTGGATTTCCTCTCATGTGATCTACTTAACATATATGCCCTTCCCTTTGCTTCTCCCTCCTTTAGAACAATTCCTCACGGATTATCCTTCTCTGGACAAGTTTGACTCTTTCCCTAGCCATTTTAGGGGCTCCCCTATTGATCCGATTCTTTCTCTCTCATTCCTCCCACCTCAACCCACTCAAGTCACATGCCTATTGTATTTCTTTTCAATCCTCTCATCTTTGATGATTAATTGGCACTAAGTTGTTATAGTTGGAGGTGTGGTACCCACTTGAGGTATTTGGTCCCCTACGATGATTGATCATAATTTTCCTTTTGTTGGTCCCCTAAGTTGATTCTCTTCGTTGGCACCTCCTACAAATAACTCATGTATGGACGCCTTGTCCAATTATGCCTTGTTTTCCAAGTTTTTTCTTTTCCCGTTTGTTCCTTCACCTCCTATCCTCTCAAGGGAGTGGATGTAACCCTTTCTTCCCCCTCTTGATTAGCTCGAGGCAATCAATCCCTTTTATGTCATAGGTTTGTGGTTAGTAGGTTTGTAGAATTATCTTCAATGGTTTCCAAATGTCCATGGCAAACATAGGTATCACACCCTTTGCCTTGTGACGTGTACAGGTATATGCAAGTATCACATCCATTGCCTCGTGATTTTGGTTCACAGTGTAGCTATTTAATAAATTTCTACTATTTATCTCATTTTCTTGTTATCATTATACATTTCCATGTTAAAGTTGATGTCTCATTCAAAGGATGATTACAATCTGATTTGAAACTAAGTCTTATGCTTGATGATAATAATAACAACAATAATAATCTAGTTTATGTTCACGACAAATCCAAAGACCAAATTGGTGTATGAGATCCCTTTGTTTGTGGAACAAGGGATCCCCTCTGCACAACAATTTGACTGTTAAAACTTATGGATGTGTACATACCCTACCCCTTAAAGATTTGAACGTGTGATGTCCAATGAGGAAACACATGTTCTTAACCCTTAGGCCTACTCAGATGTATTCTTGCATGATTAGTCGTAATGAAGGGTTTTGATTATTTGAATTATTGTTTACAAGAATTTGTAGGCTTGCCTACTTCAAAAGTACATCACCACGCTACTTCGATTTTGCCATAATAATAATAATATTTTAAGGCCACAACCAAATCAGACACCAATTTGGTGTATGAGACCTTTTTGTTTGGGACAAGGGACCCCCCTCTATGCAACGATTTAACTTCTACATCCTACGGAGGAGTACATACTCTAGCCCACTTCGGATTTGAACCTATGACCTCCTAGGAGGAAACACATGTTCTTAATCGTTAGGTCCAGTCAGGACAGTATGGATGTTAGAGAGACTCCTAGTTATCCTTCGATGCACTTCTTTTACTACAACTTGTCTACCAAAGATTTAAACTTATACTAGAACCGAAACAAACACTCTAACTTATTGCTGGACTAAAACCCAATGATTAACGTCAAACTTTCTATCTTTAAATATCTATTTACACCGATAGGTGTTTATATCTTTGAATTTGGGGTGGACTAACATCTATTATTTTATTAGATTGCATGAGGATGAGACAAGTGTATTGTCCAAATTGATTTTATGACAGTCATTCAAATTTCAAAATAGACAATTATAAAAGAAAAAGGAATATAAAAAATAACTAGTAGTTGATGCATGGATAACTCTTAGTTGATGTATGGATAATGGGCTTCGTGGCAGACAACAAGCAGCATATAACTTATTACTTATTTGTGACAATTAACTTGTGGCCTATCGACAACAAACAACATATAACATGTTACTTATTTGTGACACTTAACTTGTGGCCCATCGATGTTCACTGACCACAAATTAAGTGGTTGTGCTAATTTATATTTGGGTGAAAGTTTGTTTATTTTTTTTCTCACTAAAACGATTAAGATTATATTTAAAAAAGGTCACGACCGTAGCCTAAAACGACCAAATTACAATTTTCCAAAGAATTCTAAGTATATATATATTTAATTGAAACAACTAAAATGTATTGAGAATAAAGAAGAAAAAAATGAGTGAGTCGTGGCCAAGGCCAAATCTGACTGAGTACATTATTCAAGAGATCTGTATGAACTTTGCTTAGTGTTCTAGAATATTCTCAGATTGATGTTGGCACCAATGGTGAACCTGATATGTATTCTGATTGTGAATAGGATTATAGTGAAAAGTAATGAAAGTTTGGGTATTATCTGCTCAGTTATTGGTTCTCTGTAGTCGATTCTCTATATGCACAGTTTTCCTTGTAATGTTGAGCAATAGAATTGTTTGGAGTTTAAACAATCTGAATATCATACTTCGTATTCAACGTTCACCTCGTTCTGCTCCGCTATGACTTGTGTCCAGTTCACAACTTGATCCGTTGGATTCAGATGGAGGAAAGTGTTGGATATCAATTTCAGTCTTCATTGAGGTCGGAGGGGTGATTCTGTTCTTCACCAATGTGACTGTCACATTATGTGTTGCGGTTTATTGATTCTTGATTTGCGTTTGATAACAATTCTTACTAATTATTGCTTATCATACTGGTTGCCGAATCTCTCACTAAGTGCCTGCCATTCTAAATATTGATTGTCTTGTTGGGCCTACGAATTGCCTTTTTTGGTCTCAGGGGATGTGGTGGTGATCTATTTTCCCAATTGAAAACTCGATTTTTCCAGGTGCTAAAATGGTTCTTGATTTTGCTTCCACATTTACCTCATGGTTCAGATTTCTTGCGATGTGAAATGCTTTGAATTGGTTGAATGAGCTTGTGATTTGTTGAATCCGGCGGATAATCCGATCAATTGCTAGATTATTGTAGTTTGTCTGCAAGTTGAAGCCTTTGATGATCAGGAGAGAGTCTCCAAATACCTGTAAGTTTTCTATTATATGTTTCTTGGCAATTTGGCAGCCTTTAAGAAGAGCTAATGCTTCTGCTAGATTGTTTGAGCAGATTCCCATTCCCCACCTGTATCTGAGTCTTAGTGCTCCTCCGACGAATGACAAGACCCCTCCAGCTCCTGCCACACCAGGATTTCTTTTGGACACACCATCAAAGTACAAAATATCCATGGGTTGTGTGTTTATCCAAACTTGAAATTCAAAGTTATGGGTTTTGATTTTCCAAGGTGGAGGGTTCCGGCGCTGAGAGTCAATTTATTTTTTGGGGCTTGGATGAAGAGTACCGATCCATTTTGATTCTTTTGTAGTGAGATTTGTATCGGTTTTGATGCTAGAGTGATTTAAGCATTTGATAAGTAGGCCTTTGGCTTGTCCAACTACTTGTAGGGGAGTGAGAGGGGAGTCTTGAAAAATCACTCTGTTCTTGGCGGTCCAGATTTTCCAGCACGTGAATTTAGGGATGGTTATCCAAATTTGGAGCCAAAGTTTCTTTTTCGAAAGAGAGGAATGATAAGCGGATTTCCAATCTTTGAGAAGGCAAGTGGTGGTGTCGAACGTTGGCATTGTGATATTGAGTTCATGAAGCATGTGATTCCAGACCTTTTTTTTGAAAATGGGCACTCCAAAAATAAGTGTTCTATTAATTCAGAATTTTTATGGCATAGCGAACACCAATGTGGCCTGATAATTCCTCTTTTGATGAGATTGTCTCCAGTGAGTACTTTTCGATGAGCAAGGGTCCACATGAAGAAGTTTACCTTGGGAATTCCAAATGAATTCCAGACTAATTCCCAAGTGCTTTTTCTCGAGACTTCACGGTTTTGAAGAGCAATGAAGCCCAGGGCAACAATGTATTTTCCTTTTGGGCCCCAACCATGTTCATCTTTGTCTTGGATGTTAGTAGGTGCGCAGCCTGCCAATCTTTCAATTAAGAGAATTCTGGAGGGTTCCAAATTGGCCGGAGTTGATAAAAATTTCCAGCTGTTCCATATGCCATTCGAATTCCAGGCGTTGAGGTCACTTAATGTTCTGATTCCTTGCTGAGTGAGCCAATGTTGCATGTCTTGAAGATCATGATTATTCTGAAGTGGTTCGTTTCCCATAATGTTGTCTGAAAAAAGATATTTATATCTTTTCCACTTCTGGAAACCCAATATAATTCTTGGGAGAAGAAATCCCAAGCGATTCTGCATAAGGACCAGATTGAAGTGCCTTTGGAAACTAGCTTGCTATCAAGGCATCTTATATTAGTACTTGATAAGTTTTTCATCTTTAATAGCTGAATGACCCGATGGTTTTTGTTGTGGATAATTTGCCAAAGAATTTTGCCTCCCATTGCCATATTTTACTGGGTAGTGTCTCGAACTTGGAGTCCGCCTGAGTATTTTGGCTGTTTGATAATATTCCAATTGACCAGATGTATTTTCTTCTCGTTATTTTTCCCTCCGGGCCATAGGAATTCTCTCAGGAGCTTGCTGATGTGTTCTGACACTCCTTTGGGTGCTAGCAGTAGAGAAGATTGGTAAATTGGAAGAGCTGAAAGAACTGATTTTATCAGAATTAGTTTCCCGTCTTTGTTGAGCCATTGTCCCCCATCTCCTTATTTTGGATTTGATTTTGCATATTATATCTTCCCAGTTTCCCAAATTTGAGCGTCCTTGGGTTATTGGGAGGCCCAACTATTTGAATTTGTCCCATTGCTTATGGACTTTGATTCCGAGGATTTGGGCAATACTGACAGCAACGTTGTTGTTTAAGTTCCACCTGTAGACTGCACTTTTATGGAGGTTGATCTTAGCTCCTGAAGCTTTACAGTACCAGGCCATATTTTTCTTAAAATTTTGAGCTATTATAGAGGATTCCCATCCTAGTAGGAGGGAATCGTCGGAAAAAAGAGCATGGTTAAGGGGCATAGAGTTAGGAGCGATGTTGAGGCCAGGTAAGAGTCCATTTTTGAGATCAAAGTTTAGTTTCCGACTGAGGTAGTCAGCCAGGATAATCTATAAGAAGGACGAAAGGGGGCATCCTTGTCGAATTCCACGGGTGGCTTGGAAGAAATAGGTAGGGAGACCGTTATTTAAGGGAGCAATCCAAGGGATTTTAATGCAAGCAGAGATCCATTTTATGAAATAATCTCCAAAACCGAAGTTTTTCATGATTTTAAGAAGGAAGGAGTGCTTAACACGATCAAATGCATTGCCCATATTGAGTTTGATCAACCTACATTTTTCCTTGCGAATCTTGCTGGAGTGGATGGCCTCTTGAACGAGGATGACGTTGTCGAGAATTTGTCTTCCTTGTAGGAAGCCTCCTTGGTTGTCCGACATAATTTTAGCAAGAAGAGGCTTCATCCTGTTTGCGAGCATTTTGGAGATGATCTTGTAAGAAGAATTACATGATGCAATTGGTCGAAATCTGCCGAAGGTGTTGGGGTTGCTCTGTTTTGGGATGAGGGCAAGGAAGGTGATATTGGTGAAGCATCCGATTTTTGCTTTTGAGTGGAAGTCCTTGACCATTATCATGTAGTCCTTTCTAATGTACTGCTAACAGGCTTTATAGAAGTCGATCGAATAGCCGTAAGGCCCTGGGGCTTTGTCAGGATTGAAAGACCAAATTGTGTTGATGACTTCCTTCTTAGTGAATGGCTTGATAAGGTTGGCGTTGTCTTCAATTGTGATATTCTTTGGAATGTGATCAAGGAGGATTTGCTCTCCTTCCTCACCATCGTTGTTTTCTTCCATAAAGAGATTTGAAAAATGTTTATATGCTGCAGTTTTGATTTCTTCATGTCCTTTGATTGTCGATCCATTGTCAATTTTGATTTCAGATATATAATTAATGGAATGCCTTGCTTTGGTTTGTTTGTGAAAGTATGTAGTATTCTTGTCACCTGCCTTGAGCCAAGTGCTGCGAGATTTTAATCTCCATAATTCTTCTTCTTTTCGAAATGCTTGATAAGCTTTGAATTGATAATCGACTTCTTCCTATAGCGTTGTATTATCGATTGGATTATCGTCCAACGAATTGTGAATAGATGCTAAATCATCGAAAACCTTCTTTATGAAGTTTGAGGGTGGAGGGAAATTTGTTTTGGCCCATTGTTTTAGAGATTTTTTGGTGTTTGTAAGTTTTTGCTCCCATTCGTATCTAGGGAAGCCGAATACATGAATTCTCCACATGTTGTCCTACAAAACAAAACAAAACAAAACAAGTAATAACAAATAAAGCGCAATCTCCAAGATACAAATTCACATATGTAAATAATTTTTTATTAAACATTAAGAGACTAATACCCCCGATGATACTACTTCTCGCTCTCTTGGGCAAATCTCACCAAGAACCTCAAATACGAAACATTTGCAAGACTTACCATATTAGCGTCCACTTCGACGCTTATTAGACGACTGCATCAACAGTTGAGGAGAGTGTTAAAAGGACAGAGTTTCCTCTTCATGTGTTTCACAATCTCAACAATACGACAAACCAGAAGACACAGAGAGCTATCAACTAGGTTTTGATATTCTTCAATTCAATTCAGTGTTGGCGCGCATTGATCTTTCACCAAATCCATCCGTTTTGCGCGGATCCTGCCGATTGTTTCCTGGCCATGGAATTCGTGGAGCAATTTGCTGTCAATCGAGCCCTTGCGAGCTCGGGCACTACCAGGGTTCAAATTCGCTAGTCCCCAATTAGGTATGTCAGAATCTAATTCTTTCTTTGTTCGTTCGGCTCCTTGCTTGGTCTCTTTTGCCTCGTTCGATCTCCAAGTCCAAAATTTTATATTTTGAAATTTTATGTCTTTGGCGTTTTGTTTATTTTTTTTCACTAGTTCAAAATTAGGGCACGGGGTAGCTTCCGAGCCACTGTGGCTGATGGATCCCATTTGTTCGTTTTAGCTGTGGAATGTTGTTAAGGATCATTATTATTGGATGTCATGGTTTTATGTTCGAGTCCCGTAGCGTTCCGAGTGTTTGTTGTATCTCGACTCATGTAATGAGTTCCTTAGTTTTAGTTGTGTGGATTTGTTTGGGCTCACTGCGGGTGTGCCACGAATTAGAGACTGCATAGTGGTGAGTAGAGCGTGGTGTTCCAGCTGTTGGAGGATTGATGATCTTGTCATCAGTTCAGGGGTCCTCTACTGTACTATGCGAATGCGAGCGGGATTGAACTCGAGACAACTGGTTGAAAAACGCTGAAATATTTCACCCGACGTGATAGAGGCCTGAGTACCTCATGCTGTTAAGGCCCACGAAACATATGGTGTGCTATGAAGCATGCCCGTTGAACCTAATTATTTCATATCGTGACCCCTAGCTGGTAATTGCAACACATTAACTTCTAGAGATAACAGACTCTGGTCATGCGAATGTGTCTACCCCAAGCCATTACGTGAAATAATAGTCTTTCGTAAGTTAGGCTCTGAATTTCAGGCACAAGAGAGGCAAGTGATAGATTAAAGATGCTTTGCAAGTTTATCACTGGCGTAATATTTGGAGGAGAAAAGACCTTTAGAGTCACATTCACTTTTCAAGCTTACACACAACCTAATGCTTTGAGAAAGCAGCGATATTACCCAAATTGGATTTTCCAATTTGGACATTAAGAAATATTTTAAGGGTCAATGTTTATCTTGTTAAATTTTTATCATAGATCTGATTTGACAGCAGTAACAGTCTTTTTCAAATTTTTAGCAGACTTCTAGCATTTAGTTTGTAAACTAGCAGTAGACAAAATAATCATCCACAAGAACCATACACAAGAACACAAAGATTTTTACCATTGGGAAACCTTTTCAGGAATAAAACCCCAGCAAAGAATATCTTCCTTAATATGAAAGGACTGAAATTTACATGAGCAGATTAAGAGAGCAGACTTTAATAGAGAAGCCTCTAGGTCTTATTACATACCAAGAGATACAAAAAAATGAACCCACTATAATCACTGATGTCTGCTGTAGGTGATGGCAGCCCCAATCTTGATGACACTAGCCCTTTAAGTAAACAATGGCAGCCTGATCCTGATAGCAACACTTCATCTAGAGTTTGATGACAGCCCTTTAGGGTCTGAACAATCCACAACAGCCCTCCTTAGGGATTGAACAGTCCATGATTACCCTCCTTAGTGCCTGAATAGTTCACGGCTGCCCTTAATAGGGCCACAACTGTTCACGGAAGCCGTTAATAGGGCCTTAGCATGACTCGACATCCCTGAATGGGGTCTTAACAGACACCGGCAACCCTATTGGGTTTTAGCATTGACCTTGGCAGCCCATCCTGAACCCTTGGCTGCCCCTGGAATCCCTTCCTGAACCCTTGGCTGCCCCTGGAAGCCCTTCCTGAACCCTTGGCTGCCCCTGGGAGCCCTTCATGAACCCTCTGCAGCCTCAGAAGAGAGAAAAACTAGTCCTGTAGAAGACGACAACCTTGAATGGATGGATGTAGATATGCAATTTTGTTTGATGCAATGTCACTCCCTCATGAATCACTATTATGGATTTCTCACAACACCTTACTTTTCATGTGACATGGACCATTACTTTGAAGGAACTATAGGGCCATTAAGATTAAAGAAGCTATTGATACTATCAACATTTTTTCACCATGGTTCTCATACTATGTTAAGAGATATAAACTAATGAAAAATGCTTAAGCCATTCTATTGTATTGATCTTCATATCAATGATGTTATTATATAGTACTTGGATCATAATCAGCTCTAGATTTAGATCTCATTGACAATTAATTAGTGGATAAGTATGACAACTCATAAAGTGATAACAATATCCAGTCATGCGAGAGGTGATTTAAGACCAAGTCATATGAGAGGTGATTTAAGACTTTGTGATTGTGTAGAGACTTATAATCTAACATAAAAGTTGTAATGCATTGAGCCTCTACTTTTATAATCTCTGCGACTAAAGGGTAGAGATTGAATCTAGTCTAGCACACAATTTGAGTAAGTTGAACACTCTAGTTAATTCAATTCTCATCAAATGCACATTAAATGTTAGGCGTTTTTACCGAGTAATCCGCCGTCAGCTTTGGCAATAACACCCGAAATATTTTAGCGTAAGTCACTTGACACGAGGACACAGGACACGAAAATACGAGTGTCTGACACGGACACGGTGACCCCGGAATCAAGACACGAAGGACATGTTTTATATACATATATATATATTTTTAAAATATATTAAAATTTAAAAATATAGACATATAGATCCAATTTTTTTTAGAAACTAAAACATTTACAAATATTCAATAGAAATTAGAATCAAAACACATTAATGATTACACATTTGTCATTCACAAATAACAATGAGACACATAGATGCATTGAAATTTGATAGGCATGGGCAATGGCTCAAGATGTCGAAACCATATTTCTCATTAAGTCATCAAAATCAAAATGTATTACATAGATGTCTGAATGTCACTGGGCACTCGCAAATGCCAAATAGACTAATAGTAAATACAAAAAGGGGTATCAAGATGGAAGAATCTCATCTGTCAATAGTCGTCCTCCATGCCTGAATCAACAAACTCATCACTGCCCTGATCCTCCTCCTCCTCCCCTCCTCTCTGCCCATCTGACGATCTGCATCTGCTGGTGTGGAGTATGACCCCTCCATATGGTCACCATCATCAAAATTGACCAACTCTAGCACTGGATCATTAAGATCCATGTTGGCTAATGCCAACTCAGTACTGCTGTCCAAACCCATATCATCAGGAAAGACATCCCACATCTTTGTCTTTCCCTTCACCCTCTCCTCCCTCTTCTCGTAAATAAGACGAAGGTTGGAGTGCACATACACCATCGCCTCTGCCCTGGATTGCTCAAGCCTGCTCTTCTTCACACTGTACAAGTTCCCATATGTGCTCCAATTCCTCTCACAACAAGAGGATGATGTAACCTCTTGAGCATGATGAATGAGGAAGCAAATCGAGTATCTGCAATCTTCAACAATGAAAGCTGTGTGTACTCTTTGTAGATGGTGAGGGCATTTGTGTGGTTTTGTACAAAGTTACGGATATGGCGTGCATCCTCAATAAGGTTGCCAATCCATGTCACATTTGAAGCAATGGATTTCAGTGCTAAATTCAAGGAATGGACAATGCAAGGTGTCCAAAAAACCTGTAAGAGCAATAAAAACATGTATAAATGACTCTGCAACACTAACAACTCAAATGAGTCAAAGACCCCTAGATGAATCATGAATCTTGTGATAAATTCAAACAATGAGCAAATTAGAAATGAAAGGTGTCCAAGATGAACATACCTGTGGATATTTAGCTCCCACAATCATGCCAGTAGCCTTACAAACAGGTGCATTGTCCGTGATGATTTGTACACAAGAATCAACACCTACTTCTTCAATGGTTTTGATGAATAACTCACCCATATACTGTGCATCCTTGTATTTCCCAAGAGCATCCACCGCTTTCAAGAACACCGGTCCATTTTGGGAAGATACCATGAAATTGATGAGTGGATGGCGTGCTGGATCCGTCCATCCATTAGAAACAATACTCACACCGGATGAGGGCCATGTTGATCTAATTGGCTCAAGAATTTTATCTACCTCCTTCTTTGCTTTAACCAACAATGTGGTTCTAAGCTTCTCTGAACCAGGAGGCACATAACTACAGTCTTGCAAATTCCTCTGTGCAACCTCTTCTTTTTCTTGGTGCATTCTTCAACCCAAAAAGGCATCACTGTATATTGGTAGCATCCCCATTTTTTCACAAAGGTTTTCTTATGCCTATCTTCCTACACAATCTTGATCTGATGATATCTAGAGAATCCATCAGTAAACGAGTAGGATTCCTGTCCTCCAACTTGTTCTAAAAATTCATCCATGAAAGGGGTAGGAAATGGATCATATAAGAAAAATCATTTAACTTGAGCAGATCTACACAAATTCTGATTCCACATGTTTTCTTATCTTGGACCACCATTGGACTGATCCATTCCGACTCCTTGAAAGGTTCAATTATCCCATTTTCCAGCATTCTTTCTATCTTTGCTTTGACTTTCTACTTATATACCGAATTCAATCGGTATGGTCAATGCTTTACTGGCTTGGCATCCGGTTTCAATGGGATATTCATCTCCCCTAATTCCGTAGTAATCCCTTTAATTTCTGAAAAAGTTGTTGGAAACGGGTCCTTGTACTCATGTAGTAAATCAACAATCTTCTCAACAATTTCATCATTCCAATAATCTCTAATATTTGTGAACTTACACTTCTCCTTCATTCTAATATTCACCTTATGAATCGATGTACAAGAGTCGATACTTCACCAATTGAATATACTGTCAACAGTAGAATCCACATAGTCCTCCATCTACGTGGTCATCTTGTACAAGTTATCTAATTCTCCATTTTCGACAGGTTCTACATATCATCTTCCTTCTATTGGATCTAATGGTGCAGTAACTGTTAATTTTTCTCCTTCAAAGATCATTTGAATCTGTTTTAGATCAATAATAGCTTGGTTATCAAATTCCCAATCGACACCAAGCAACACTGAACAAGGATTAATGTCATCCACTATCTCAATAACTTCAAATTCTGATGTATTGTGCACTCTGTCAATATCAACATTCAGTCATTGCATCCTTCCAATTGTAAGTCGGGTCGTTAGCACCCAAAAGAATATAATATAATATTATATTGAGTCTTCCTAGAGAAGTCGGCCCAGTTAGGGTTAAAGGCCAGTGAAAATTAAAGTATAAATAGAGGGAGTCTTTCCCTCATTTGTACATTCACTCACTTGTGCATTGCGCATTAGAGGAGAGAGAGATCTGCGAAGGAGGAGGAGGATTGGCTTGGGTCTAGAGTTTGAGTCTTTTGTCTCTCTTATTTGTGAGACCTATTTTTGGGCATTGTACTTTGATCATCTATATTGAGGACGTTCTAGCTGGGTGTTCTTCCCCTTGAGGGTTTCCCATAATATATTGTTGTGTCTTTGTGATTGTGCATCTTTCAGAGATCCTTATCATGCTGCTATTGTGAAATTGTATTGAATGCTCCTGGAATTAGAATCCAGTCTATAGTAGCATATAATCTTAACATGGTATCAGAGCTAGCCTGAAAAGAACAACTTTCACAAGGTGAAACTCTCTCTCTCTCTTCGAGCATAAAAAATAGGGTTTATCACAGAAGTGGAGTTTTTGAGTGCAAGTGGCATAGGCAAGTGCGCCTCTCCTAGGCGCATCTATTGGCAAAAAAAGATCGAAGTTTTCAGTGGGTGAAACTTCCGGAAAGTCAAACCCTAGTTTGACTTTGGACCCAAAAGACCAGAAAACCAGAGAACCAGAAACTGCAGACCAGAATTTTGCAAGTCAAATTTCAAGGGTGAAATTTTGGATTTTTCATAAACAAAGCATTCCAGCATACTCGCCTCAGTCAAGCACATCTTTTGGTGAGTTCAGTTTTTGCCATAGTTACCGGATTCGGTCCTAGGCCTCACCGCACCCGAATCGGATTCTTCAGAATCAGATTCTCGTATTCTTCCACCTTGTTTTGACTTAATCTAAAGTTGTTTATGTAGGATAAATGTAGGATAATTAGGGTTTAGGATTCCAAATCCCCGATTCCTAATATTGGGATGAGTGCCGCACCCGTATCGGATTCTTCAGCCGATTCCGATCGCACCCACGGTTCGTGTAACCTTGGTTTTTGCTTTTGAAATTTTTTAATTTGTGGTTATTCTCTGCTCCTCGGGACAATATTGCCCCAAGCACTAAGCTTGAAGAGAAGTTGGAAGGCATAGAAAATTTCCGTGCTTGGAAATACAGGATTGGGCTCATTACAAAGTTTGTTAAAGAAGTTGTTCTTGAACCCGAAGAAGCTGAAGCAAAGGAAAAGCATAAGAAGGATATGATTAGAGCTATGGGGATCATAGCAGACTCCATTAAAGACCACTTGATTCCTCAAGTGTCCTCCAAGAAAACTCCAAAGGAGATGTTTGATGCCCTAACAAGAATGTATGAAGGAAGAAACATCAATCAAAAGATAAATTTGAGAACTCAACTCAAAAGTACAAAGATGAGTAAAGTAGAATCCATTCAAGAATATTTTACAAGGGTCTCCCAATTCAAAGAACAACTAGAAGTAATTGGAGACCACATTGATGAAGATGAGTTGGTGATGACTGCTCTCAATGGTCTGACTAGACCTTGGGACTCCTTTATCCAGACAATGTGTGCAAGAAAGGAAAGTCTACTATTTGAAGTTGTATGGAAAGAAGGCCGAAGTGGCAAATCGAGAAGATCTACTCAAAGATGATGATCAAGCTCTAGCTACCCACACTAAGAGAGGAAAGGGAAAACCTCATTTCAAGAAGGAAAATCATAGAGAGTCTCATCCTCCTAAGAAGCTTCAAAAGTATAAGAAGGGAAACTACAAGTGAAGAGACTTCCATTCTTATCAATGTTTTCGATGTGATAAGATGGGACATATTGCCACAGATTGTCCAGAGTGAAAAGAAGAATGCAAGAAAAAGAGCAACAAAAGACATCATGCTCACTTAGCCGAAGAAGAAGAAGAAGAAGAAGAACCTCACAGGAAGTTAGCAAAAGAAGAAGCAGAAGAATATGTTTTATTCTCCGCTCTCTATGGGTCCGTTACACCTGGAAATGACACATGGTTGATTGATAGTGGTGCTTCAAAGCACATGACAGGTCAGAAGAAGACTCTCTCCATTCTAGAAGAAAAAAACTCTCCTCAGAAGGTATCTCTAGGAGATGATTATCAATACCCAATTAAGGGAATAGGAGAAGCCACCTACAAGCTTGATTAAGGAACCCCGATGAAGATGAAGGATGTACTATATGTACCAGGCCTAAAGAAGAACCTACTTTCTATCTCAACTTTAGATAAGAAAGGATTTAGGGTTGCTTTTATAGATGGAGAAGTTCTCATGTGGTCCAAAGGAAAATCTATAAAAGATGCTATTGTTATTGGGATACAAGAAGGAAGCTTATATAAACTAAAAGGACATTCAGAATCAGCTTTGATTCATGATACTACAAGTCCATGTGAACTATGGCATAGAAGGCTTGCTCACATAAGGTACAAAGCATTACCATTGTAAGCAAGGTAGTAACAGGATTACCCGATCTAAAGATTGATCATGAAGGAATATGTAAAGGATGTGCAAAAGGGAAGAACATAAAGAATCCATTTCTGAAGAGCGACACCAAGTCAGAATGGATATTGGAACTTATTCACTCAGATGTATGTGGTCCAATGCCCTCCACATCTCTCAGTGGATATGAGTATTATGTTACATTCATTGATGATTACTCTCGAAAGACTTGGATTTACTTTCTGAAATCAAAAGGTGCAGTATTCGAAAAAGTTCAAGGAATTCAAAGCCTTGATAGAGAATCTTTCAGAAAGGAAGATAAAGACACTTAGGTCAGATAATGGAGGAGAATACACTTCAAAATATTTTGAAGCCTTTTGCAAAGATGCTGGGATTAAGAGGGAACTTACCACTCCCTATAATCCTCAACAAAATGGTGTTGCTGAAAGAAAGAATCGAACTATTATGGAAGTAGTGAAGACCATGATCCATGATCAAGATCTTCCTATGCATCTATGGGTTGAAGCAAAAAGGACAACAATATATGTCCAAAACAGAGTGTCCCATAGTGCACTTGGGTTCAAAACCCCTGAAGAGATGATCACAGGAAAGAAACCAGAGGTAAGTCATCTCAAGATATTTGTTTGTCCAGTGTTTGTTCATATTCCAAAAGAGAAAAGGACCAAATTGGATCCTTCCGGAAATAAAGGAATCTTTGTTGGATACTGTGAGGTCTCCAAGGCCTTCATAATATATATATCAGGCTATCATCACATGGAGATTAGTAGGGATGTAACATTTAATGAAGATGCAGCTCTCAAGAAGTCCAGAAAGTGCCAACATGAAGAAGTATATGAAGAAGATGTAGCTCCTAGAGTTACAGAAGTGGCACCCTCTCCCGTTGATGAGACTCCAGAAGATCATGATATGTTGGAGCCCCAAGAACCTCCATCCATGACTATCTCTCGCAAGAGAAAACCAGCTTGGGCTCGAGAAATTATTCAAGATGTAGAGAGGTATCGATCTCCAGAAGGCTCCTCGAGAGAAAGCAAGAAGCCAAAGCCATTTTCGAGTTATGTTGCTTTGATGTATGATCTTGTAGACAAAGAGCCTACTTGCTTTGAAGAGGCCATTCAAAAGAAAGAATGGGTAGAAGCTAGGACGGAAGAATACCAATCTATAATAAAGAATGATGTATGGGACATAGTTCCCAAACCAGAAGGTAAAAGAGTGGTATCTTCCAAATGGATATACAAGATAAAAAGTGCTGCTGATGGAAGTATTGAAAAATACAAAGCTAGATTTGTGGCTCGAGGATTCTTTCAAAAGGAAGGAATCGATTATGAGGAAAAATTTGCTCTTGTAGGAAGGTACACTTCCATTAGAACCATCATGGCACTTGTAGCCACGATGAAGTGGAAGTTACACCAGATGGATGTGAAAACAACTTTCCTGAATGGTGTCATTGAAGAAGAAGTGTACATAGAACAACCGCAAGGATTTGAGGTTGAAAACAAAGAGACACATGTCTGCAAACTGAAGAAGGCTCTGTATGGGTTGAAGCAAGCTCCAAGAGCTTGGTATGGAAGAATTGATAGTTTTTTGACGAGCTTGGGCTTTACCAAACGTAAAGCTAATCCTAACCTTTACTTCAAGGTTATGGATGATAAACCAGTCATATTATTGCTATATGTGGATAACTTGTTCCTGATAGGTAATGAGAAGCAAATCTTAGAGTGCAAGAAGAAGCTCGCTGCAGAATTTGAGATGAAAGACCTTGTCTTAATGCATTATTTTCTAGGTCTTGATGTATGGCAGAGCCCAGAGGGAATCTTTTTTAACCAAGGGAAGTATGCAGTAGAAATCTTGAAAAGATTTGATATGTTGGAGTGTAAAGCCATGGCCACACCCATGGATACCAACTTGAAGTTATTATCTGATACTTCGTCAGAATTAGTGGATGTGACTATACAAGCAAATTATTGGGTCGTTGATGTATTTGACGAATACTAGGCCAGATATATGCTTTGCTTTGAACACCTTGAGTTAGTATCTGGTTGAGCCCAGACGTGTTTACATTGTAGCTGCAAAGCATGTGATGATGTACCTAAAAGATACAATAGACTATGGTCTCAATTATTCTAGAGATCATGATTTCAGACTGTATGGTTATACAGACTCTGATTGGGTAGGAAGTGTCTCAATAAGGAAGAGCACTTCAGGTGGATGTTACAGTCTGGGGTCAGCCATGATCTCATGGCTAAGTAGGAAGCAGTCCAGTGTTGCTCTCAACACTGCAGAAGCATAATATATTGCAGCCTGTTCTGCTAGTTGTGAAGCTATATGGCTTCGGAAGTTGTTATTAGGTCTATTTGATCTAGAGTTAGATACCACAGTGATTCTATGTGATAACCAGAGTTGTATAAAGATGATAGAGAACCCTGTGTTCGATGATAAGTCAAAACACATAGAAATACGATATTTCTACATCTGTGATATGGTGCAGAAGGGAGCTATAAAGCTCCAATATGTGAGCATGGATGAGTAGGTTGCATATGTGTTGACTAAGCCTCTGTCTCGTGTGAAGTTTGAGTACTTCCGCGACAAGCCTGGTGTAGTCTGTAAGGACTTCCCTCGAAAGGGGGAGTAGTGTTGATGATATGATGATGAAGGTGGGATTGATCATCCCTAGACAGTGATCCCGTAATTCCGAAAGGAAGGATAGTCTTAAATGTTGATCCTTAGATTGAATCCCTAGTTTCGAAAGGAAGGATTGTCTAAGATATGAGTGTTGGACTTAATCCCGAGTTCCGAAAGGAAGGATCACCAGTGTTGTTGGATTGAATCCTTGGTTCCGAAAGGAAGGATTGTCCATGATCTCGAGTTCTGAAAGGAAGGATCACCGGAGTTGTTTGGACTTAATCCTAAGTTCGGAAAGGAAGGATTGTCCATGATCCCGAGTTCCGAAAGGAAGGATCACCAGAGTTGTTTGGGATTAATCCCGAGTTCCGAAAGGAAGGATTGTCCATGATCCCGAGTTCCGAAAGGAAGAATCACCAGTGTTGTTGGACCGAATACCTGGTTCCGAAAGGAACGATTTTCCATGATCCCTAGTTTCGAAAGGAAGGATCACCAGTGTTGTTGGACTGAATCCATGGTTTCGAAAGGAAGGATTGTCCATGATCCCTAGTTCCGAAAGGATGGATCACCATTGTTGTTGGACTGAATCCCTGGTTCCGAAAGGAAGGATTGTCCATGATCCCTAGTTCCGAAAGGAAGGATCAACGGTGTTGTTGGACTGAATCCCTGGTTCCAAAAGGAAGGATTGTCCATGATCCCTAGTTTCGAAAGGAAGGATCACTAGTGTTGTTGGACTAAATCCCTGGTTCCGAAAGGAAGGATTGTCCATGGTCCCTAGTTCCGAAAGGAAGGATCATATGTGTGTTGCAGGTGATGATGATGATACTTTAGCTCTGCACTGAAGATGATGATGATGATGATACTTCAGCTTTGTACTGAAGATGATGATGATACTTCGACTTTGTACTGAAGATGATGATGATACTTCGGCTCTGTACTGAAGATGATGATGCTGATGATACTTCAGCTTTGTACTGAAGATGATGATGATGCTGATGAATTTAGTTCTGCACTGAAGATGATGATGTTCCAGCTCCGTGCTGCAGATGTTGATGATGTTATAGTAGCTGTTCCAGCTGTTGCTGATGATGGTGTTGAAGAGCTTCCAATGATTTATAGATGTACCAACCAATGTTCCAGATGATGTTGTTGATGATGCCTTCCTCCTCCCGATGATGTTGTGTAGAGACACATCTGTTATTGCTGTTGTCAGTAGAATACCTTTCTTGTTAAGGGGGAGTGTTGATTTAATGTAACTTCAAAGTATATTCTACTTGTACTTTATTATTGTAACTCCTTCGGGGATGTCATTATTACATTTGGTCATGTAAAGGTCATAAGGTTAAACCTCCATTGTAAGTCGGGTCGTTAGCACCCAAAAGAATATGATATAATGTTATATTGAGTCTTCCTAGAAGGTCGGCCCAGTTAGGGTTAAAGGCCAGTGAAAAGTAAAGTATAAATAGAGGGAGTCTTTCCCTCATTTTTACATTCACTCACTTGTGCATTAGAGGAGAGAGAGAGATCTGCGAAGGAGGAGGAGGATTGGCTTGGGTCTAGAGTTTGAGTCTTTTGTCTCTCTTATTTGTGAGGCCTATTTTTGGGCATTGTACTTTGATCATCTATATTGAGGAAGTTCTTGCTGGGTTTTCTTACCCTTGAGGGTTTCCCAGGATATATTGTTGTGTCTTTGTGTTTGTGTATCTTTCAGAGATCCTTATCATGCTGCTATTGTGAAATTGGATTGAATGCTCATGAAATTAGAATCTAGTCTATATTAGCATATAATCTTAACAGTTGCCTAGGGGTAGGTTTGAACAAAACTCACCTCCTAAACCCTTCCCACATGCAAGGCTTACTGGAGACCCCTTAAGAACCCTTGGCCTTCACTTTTTCCCCATAGACTCTCCAAACTTATATACACCTAGATCTAGTCATTTCCCTAGTTCAAAATCTTGAGAAACCTCATTATGTGGAATCAAAGAATGAGATTCAACATCAGCCTTTCCCTTTTCTGCCATAACTTAAATTTGATGAGGTTCATCCTCCTTGGATTCCAGGCTTTGCCTGGATCCTCCATCACCTTTTTCAATATGGTTGACCTTTGGAGATAGAGAAGAAGTCCTAACATTAGACAAAGCTCCCCCCCAAACCACACTTCCAAAACCCCCCTTCTTTTCATCTCCACATAGTTTTACCCTTGCCTTATTGGGTTTCACCTTGAATCCCTTTGTCCTACATTTTCTACTCTGGATTTCAAACCCATATTTTCGTGCTAAATTTGGGCTTACAATGTTGATGTTTTGTAGCTCGAACAAGAACTTCCACATAGTTTTTGTGTCGAACATGCGTGAAGTCATCCATGTCAAATCTATCTTGTAATTCATGTTATTAAAGTGAAAGTCTTATATTTTGCTTATTGAGTCTAATAAAGTGCATTTTTAATGCATTAGTGATTTAGACTAATCTCAATCTTTGATCTCATCGAGAGACTAGGGTTTTGGTAGATTACGGTTACAATTAAAGTATAAAGGCAGGTCAAAGTAGAGGGTAAAGACACATTCATTATTCACAAGAAGTCAATTTTAGTTGGAAGGTGAAGAAACTCATCCGAAGAGTGAAATTAGAGGACCAAAGGGGAGCCCAGTCAACAACCAGGCAGATTTCAGCAAGCAGGCAGCAGCATGGACAGATCTGTACAGTTGTATGGATCCATATAGCAAGTCCATACAGTTATATGTATTTATACGGGCTGGTCAGTACAAGTGTGCAAACAGTCCGTACCACGGCCGACAAGCTTCAACTGGATTTCTTGGTTGATTGAGTGCAGTTTTCCTCAGTAAGTTTGCTGTTTATTTCAGTTGTGGAGGTTTTTTTGTAAACCTAGATCTATTAATGAAATGCTGATTTGAAGGTGTAAATCGTCTGTATTGTGTTTTTGCTTATGTTGTTCATTTTCAGCTAAATATTCATTTCTGTGATTAGATATGATTAGATAAGTTCAGGTCTGATTTATTTAATTAAGAGAAACATAGGATAGTAGTCATCTAGGGCCTGAAAAATTTACATACAATCCACTCCTAGGTTTCTATACCCTTGAAATCTAGGCTTCTAGCACAATGAAAAGGCACACCAACACAATCTGGAATCTAGCAATGAGAAAAAGGGCCCTTTTCTAGAATTCTCTGCAACTAAATCATATCAAAGATAATAGCCACCACGATTTGAGCAATGTATAAAGCATTGGATTCTAGAAAACTCATATCCACTTCAAAATCATCAATTTCCTTAAAAACTTTAAACGTCTAGAATTCAAGGGGAAGATCGTGGAGTTCTACCCACACCAAATGCACATTGGTCCTTTCCATCCTCAATTAAAAAAGGACTCCAACACTTAATGGATAAGGGTGAAGAACCCCACTTCCACTGAAAATTCAAGGCTTTGTTTGCGTCTATCTCTATCCTATACATAGATGCCATCCACCCCTTGGAGAAAATGTTGAAGACAGGAGTATATCCAATCAAAGACTCCTACTCAACATGCAAGCAATCTTTCAGGGTTTCTTCACAAATAGCTCTACAATGAGTCACTAAAAGTGCATTTTCACATCATCACCAAGCATTGGTTTGACTTGTTTTTTTTAAGCTCCACGGACACCACTACATTGAACACCCGCCTCCTGAATCTAGCACTTTTCCTCCTTCAATTTGTGAAAATGCTCATAGTAGATCCAAAGAGATGATGTAAACCTCACAATGAAAGAATTTAGGAATAATAGAAGAAGAATAGAGCAGTAGAACATAGATCCAAAGGAGCTCAGATATAGGCAGAATAATTACACATGTTACATTAATCTGAATAGTGAAACAATAAATATACAATGCTCAGGATTCGAATACACTAGGTGTGATTCGAATTAGCCTTCATGGATAGATCCATAATCAGTGGACTGTCATCAAAGCATAACTAGGAGTCCACCTCATCATCAGTGAAGTCATCAATGCACAAGTAATAGTCAACCAGGAGTCAAACTGAGTCTAACTGAGTGTGGTAGGTGTAATTGGCACATGGAAGCACTAATGTAGTGAAGGAGGCTTAGGGAGGGCGCATATGGAGCTAACTGGAGTCAGAATAGGCTATCTAGTCACATTGGAGGTCCATCGGAGTGATAAGGTCAGTTAAGAGTGAGTCAAGCCTAAAATCAAGGAGAGAACTCAGTTAACTGAAGATAACTGGACTGGTAGGTGAAGAAGTGCGCCTCTCACAAGCAGTAGGTGAAAGGAGGGCGCACTAAGCACTAGGAGGGCTGAAACTGATCAGAAAGAAGCTCCCGGGGCTAGCTAACTGAGGGCTAGGTGCTGGGACTGATGACTGGGATGCATGCAAACCCTAGAATGCATGCAAACCCTAAAAGACTGAAAAGCTAGTAGGACTAGGATGGAGTATAGGAATATCCTAACACAATTTACCAATCTCACTCAACTAACTTATATACTCCTAAGGAAAGCATTCGCCTCCCTTAATCAGAGGATATTCAACATGCTACATAAAAATCTTCATAGTGGAATCATAGCTGACACAGTGAAATCTCCCATAGACTGGAGAAGGCAATGATTTGAGAAAGCCTGTCGATCCTTTTGGATTGAGACATGACCTTCATGACCCCCAAAAGTTGTGTTTAGTGTGCTTTTACTACCTTTGGCCCTTTGAACTAATGAACTTGTACCACTCTCTATCCGTTGACGTTACCAATCTGGTCATATTGCCTTTCCCTTGTGCCTCCTGCCAAGCTGGCCCTTGCACCTCTAACAACACTATCCCCCACATGTAGAATGCCTTGAGTCTACTAGTCTATGAAGATTTGGATTCCCTCTAGAGGGTCAGACGAATAGTCTACAACATCGTTGTACATTGTCAGGTACTGTCACGAATCCCCATCTTCCTTTTGTCATATCTTAAATGAAAATAGTAAATTTGACTGCTAGTTCTCTTCTTTCATCTGGAAAGAAAGAAGAGATTTTTATCATCTGCACTTGTCAAATGTTCCTCACCTTGAAAGGTAGTGAGTGCATCTTTATTTCAAGCAGAGCAAGAGGTAGATAATTTGGCTAAGAGGAGGCAAAACAGCACTTCCTATGAGGTGAGTTCAAGTTGCATTATTCCTGTTCTTTTACATAAATCTCAACGTTGCTGATTTCTTTTCCACATTGGCATGCGCTCAGTCTTTCCATCAGGAAAAATAGACAACATAAGGATCCAAGACAAAACGAACCTCCAACCTGCATGATTAAAAACACAAACCGTGGTTAGGTAGAGTTTTGAAACGTGAGTTTGAGGCTTCCTTTTGGGTCATCCGCTTTTTCCAGAATATTACATTTCAGGGGTATTGCCACTCATGAGATAATCGATCCTAAATGTAACATTATCTGCATTATAAAATATTCTTTCTTATGAAGCATTTTGGAGATTATTCTGTTCTCTAGCAGTTCAACTGAAGCAAAGTAGTTATATCTTATAAAACATTCTGGATTATATCATGTTGTATCATTTCTAATCAAGTAAATTAAAGTATATTCTCTTCCCAGTATTTCAATCCTTTGTTATGTTGACTCAGTGAGATGAGAACACAGATACTCAATTGGGGATTGGAATATGTTTGCAGCTAGTTTTCTCTATGGAAGTCACTTTCCTTCTTCTCAAATCCTTTGGAACCGCATGTGTGATCATACCTCTAAACTGAGGACAAGGTATAATTCTTCTTCTAAAGATTGCCTTAGCAGCAGAAGTCCAGTACCTGGTGTTACTATTGGTTCCAGTTTTACAATAATAAATTGAAAAAACATTCAATGGATCTTATTTTGAGACAGAATTGTTCCAATCTATCTTGGTAAGGATATTCAATCTGATGCCATGTGGAATTTATTACAACCAAAATGTTTAGTGGAATTTATTTTGAGATCTAGAATCCGTCCATCTATCCCTGTAGCTGTCTTTTGCTCTATTTAATTTTTGCCTAATACCTCGAGAATCGAGAAGTAACACTATTATGTTTTCTAGTTTGCTTTAGAGAAGCATGCCTTGTTTGAAACTTAAAACATCAACAAAAAATATAATTGTGACTTACTTTTATGCTATTGCAATGAGCATTGTGTTTTGGGAATTGAAGTGATAGGCCATTTGAAATATTGAATCCTTCATATGCTGTTCCAGTTTTTGGTACTAATGTTGGGGCCAGCTTATGTCATTGGTAACATATCAGTTGTCTTATGAACAGGCTATCTTGATTCTTGGTCGGGGAGATCATCTGGAAATACATTCATATGCTCTTTAGTCAATGGCTTCAGTATTTCATGTATACATCATAATTGGCTTGCATCAGCAGATTTTTCACATCCATTGGTCATGGACAAAAATGGGTTCTTCTTTATCATTTACCTCAATATATTCTCTGATTGTTCATCCCTTAATAGTTCAGGTTCTGGAAAATCCGTGGATCATAGACCCCAGTCAGTTTAAATTTCCACAGCAGCAGGTTTGCACATTGATTTATTCATAAATCTATTTCATTGAATTTTCTGGTTATTCTTTAAATCTTATTTGTTGTCTCCACCTGTACAATTTGTATGTCTAACTACAGAGTTGACAGTTATCTTTTAGTAATAGCAGTGCACTTCATGCATACACTCCCGTGGTTCTAATCAGAAATCTATTTTAGTGATATTCCTGGTTAATCTTTAAATCTTTTTGGTTGTATCCACTTGTACAATTTGTATTGATAACTATGAAGTTGACAGTTGTATTTTAGTAATTCCAGTGTGCTTCATTTATACATCCCCGTTGTTCTATTTGTAATCAGAATTGATATTTGTTGGTGATATTTTGAAACATCTAGTGTGTTTGAACACTGATGAGAAACAAAATCTACTGGCAGATTTGATCAACTTTATCTCAGCTGCACCCACAACCAACCAGTGTAATGAATAGTATGTTTAAAAGTTGTTTTTATGCAATCCTATCATGATGAAAAACATTGTAAAATTTGAATGACGAGAGAGGCTCTTAGCTTGTTCTAGTCTGGTTTTAGACGAGAATTTGAGAAACTTTTGACAAGAGCAAAAAGAAAACAGAATGTCTGGAATTAGAGATGTATGCCTGGTTTGACTCTTAAGAAGCATCAACAAAAAAGAATAAAAGGCGTCTTCTAAAATTTGAATGATGAGGGACACTCTTAGCTTCTTCTAGTCTGGCATTGGATGAGAAACTTTTGACAAGAGAAAATGAAAGTCAAGTCTTGTAATTCTCAGTCTCCGCTGTGTGTTTTTACTGAATGAAAGTTGTTGCTTTGGATAGTCTTGTGTCTAGGCGAATTTTAACAAATGATCTTCTTGCAATTCTTCAGTCACCAGAAGTTTGGTATAAGCTTGAATCAATGATGACCATATTGGCCAAGAGACTACAGTTAATCACCTGTGAATATCCATCATATTGACTGCTCCCTAGATGAAAGCAAAATAATGGAAACAAAACATGAATGATAAACAATAAATGGGCTAGAGAAAACAAGAGCAAGAGCGGGTAATGACAGACAGGAATGAGGAAATACACTCTTTGTTATTCATCTTATTAGTTTAACATGGATAAATGATTTATATTTCTGGTTTTGTCTTTTTTCCCTCTTTGAACTTTGCAAAGCTATTTGATCATGGAAGTTCCTTTTGGTTGTAGCAAGTTCTTCTGAAGCCATGCAAAATGATGTTCCTTGCATTCTAAAACGTGATCAAACCAGAGAGGACTCAGGTATAGGAAAATAACACAAGGAAACCTCTTTGCAAGTGAGACCATTCAAATGTGGTGGTAAAGCATGGATCTTGTGAGAAGGCATGCATACACTGTTACAGCATGAAGTAGCAGGTAAAGTTAAAACCCCAAAGAACACGACTAGCCCAACTGCAGCCTAGAGGTGTTACCCACTGTCACCCCGGTAACCACCTCTTTGCACTTTTAGTTGTCTCTTCTCCAACTCGAGGGGGCTTCCCTAAATAGGATTTCTAGGTTGTGGCAATGTGGGACAAGGTGATCTCGAAAACCATAGCAAAACATGAAGTCTTTTTGTAGTATACTTTAAGGGGGGGGGTGATGGGAGGACTTTGAAAGATCATCAATCCCTGGGGCATATGGAGTCTCGGGATGATTCCCCTTTAGACCTTGAAGTGTATGTGTTTGGATGGAACCTCTACAACAAATCAAGACAAGCCCCTACCCCAAAGCTATTGAAGCTTCATGCTAATTCCCACTAAGGAAGGGTGACATTGAAGACCCACTCCTCCAACCTATATCTTGCTTGTACTCTAACCTATGCAAGCATATGATTCAGGATTCCTCCTAAGATTTCTATCCCACAATACAAGGCGCAAGGCTAAACCAAAAAATATTAAATTCCACTTGAGCAAGACTGCCCCTCAAAGTGATCTAGAAATATAATTTTTACATTGGCAGAATATAGCATGTTACCTCGGCATTGGATCCATCAAGTAAAAAACCCAAGAGAAGAAAGTTCTTTCACTTCAAATGCTCCATAAGATATAATTTTTACATTGACAGAATATAGCATGTTACCTCGGCATGGGATCCATCAAGTAAAAAACCCAAGAGAAGAAAGTTCTTTCACTTCAAATGCTCCATAAGATATAACAATTAGTCTGTTCACTCCACATTGCCACAATGAGGAAGGAGTGAGTTGAGCCACCCTCCTTTTAGACAAAACTCAGGAAACTCTAGGAGGATAAGAGAGGAAGACAAGGGAAGGAGACCAAGCTGCTAGATTTATTAGGGTTTAGTGTCGACTATCTTATCAAGGTTGTAGAGTAATTAGGGGAAATCAATAATGGTTCAACAAGAAGTAGGAAAGAACAATAAATTTACAAATGATGATGGAAGATGGAGGAGAAAGAGCTCCTTTCCCTTGAAGATCAGTGCAGAAGTTATGGTCCTCATCAACGCCCTCTTGAGAAGAATGATCTTGCTTCATCTTCAATGGTGCAATGATTGCCTCTTAAGATTGCTAGGCCACAATACAAGCTATAAGGCTAAAGTTAAACCACAATAAAATTCCGCTTGAGCAAGACTGCCTCTCAAAGTGATCTAGAAAAATAAGTTTTACAATGGCATAATATAGAATGTTACCTAGGCACTGGATCCATAAATAAAAACCCCAAGAGAAGAAAATCCTTTCACTTCAAATGCTCCATAATATATAACTATTAGGCTCCAAAGAGAAATATCTCATAATTCAACCATGCCAAATGAATGAGAAGGCCAACCCTGATATGGGTTGTATCCTTATCTCGTTTTACAATAAAATAACATTATTTTCTAGATCTAGCCTAGGGTAGAGTAAACAAATAATAAAACCCTAACAACTCCAACAAAATCCTAACTAAATGCTTAAAGTAATTAATGGTGAACAACAAGTACAATGTATCCATCAAAAGAAAATCATTAAAAGATCCTTATCTCGTTTTACAATAAAATAACATTATTTTCCTAGATCTAGCCTAGGGTAGAGTAAACAAATAATAAAACCCTAACAACTCCAACAAAATCCTAACTAAATGCTTAAAGTAATTAATGGTGGTAAACAACAAGTACAATGTATCCATCGAAAGAAAATCATTAAAAGAGGATCACATGCTCAAAGATACATAAGGCTCAATTTAGCACAAATATTCCTCATTTAACCAACTCAAACAAAGTGGTTAGATCCTCAATAAAATATTAAAGCCCCTCTAACAACTTCAAAAGATAAGTTTAGAAAGTAGCCATTCTCAAAAAGAGTTTGCCCAAACTCCATCAAACACATGAAAGGCCCCCTCAAATATCTTTTAAAAGCTCCTTTAAATGAGCATTCCAATGAAACAACGATAACAAAGTGGCTCGTGAACAAAGTTCCATGAACAAATGCCTTTGCCCAAACCTACACATCATCGATTTGGACCCTTGAGCAATGCACAAGCATCTACGAAAGCATATGAATAAAAAGGGTTCATCCTCCACGATTGTTAGCTCCATCTTATTGATTAAATCGCACCTTGCATTTTTGTTGTTGTAAAGCTTCAGGCTCCCGTCCTCATGAACCATCATTTGATCTTGTGGTGGCTATATTATTTTTGCCCTATTCGTCGATGCTTATATTTCTATGACATGGGCGTACTACTGTTGCTTTTTTGCGGGTTACATGTTGCACTCAAAGTATGTGAGGTTAAATCATAGTTTGAGCTTTGACTACAGCGGAATTGCATCAAAAACATGCTTTGTGTGCACATGTATCCTGTTCTTTGTGTACTGAGACTTGGGGCCGCAATATTCTGCCAAGAAGAATATCTAAAGATGGATTTGATCTCAAGGTTGCGGTGAAAGAGGTGCACAGATTCGACAAATGTATTCGCTGTTGATCAAAATTCCTATATTATTTCTTTTGGGTGCATCTAATCTCATCAATTATCAAGCTGGGTCATAGTCCAGGTGGGGTGCATCAGTTAAGCAATCAGTTTGATGAACTGCAGAAGTTTCCTCACACATGAACCTGTGTTCTGGGTATTTTTAGCTTCAAGAATTTGAACACAAGTTCCTCACTTGCCAGTTTTTGTCACTAAATCTACCCAAATCATGTTAGTTGACATAACCTCTATGATGATATGGTTGTTTTCCTCTTAATGTTGGTGGACATGCTTAGACTAGTCTTCACTATTGTTAATACCTTAAAGAACCCTCCAGAAATAGCAGAAAAGTCTGCCATAAGTGTTGTTGCATGATGTGAAGAGGTAATAGTTGTCCAAAGATTTTTGCCTATTGCATCTCTAAAACCTGCTGTTGTGCATCAAAGTGCTAGAAATGCTGATTATTGCTGACCTAGAAAGACAATGCCACAACTCAAATTTCCATAAGTTCATATTTGGTCTATTATGCCCTAGATTCTCTACAGTGCACCTTACCAGATGTGCCAACGAGGAGGTCTTTTTTTCCATTGTAAAAGTCCAAATTGGGTCTTGTTTATGTAAAAGTGTTGGTCTAGCGGGGCTCATGACCCTTGGTCTATTCATGGGAGGTCCACTTGGTTCTCATTTCAAGGAACGCTGACCTTGTGGCTTTGCTAACTACCCCTTGATGGGTGGAAGTCTCTCATCATGTTGGGCATTTATGCCCTAGGTGTTAAAAATTCAAAAATGATAGCAGTAGCAGACTGTAAATATAAAAAATGCAGAGATAGCTAACTTTAAATAAAAATAGAACAACATGCACCCACAAGAACATAGATGTTTACCTTGGGGAAAACCTTTTAAGGTATAAAAACCCCAGCAAAAATATCTTCCTTAAATATGAGATGTCTGAGTTTTACAACAGCAGGCTAAACAAGCCTCTCCAACAATTAGAATTGCTTCATTTAACAAGAAGAACCCTGTTCTGCTGTAGCTGAAGCAGTCTCAACCTTGTACAACCATCCTGTACATGTCACTGTCTGTTGTGGCCTTTTCCAGGGACTGTAATGGCTGCCAAAAAGTTAGGGACAGACCCTGAACCATGTACCAGTGATAGAACCCAGCAGTAACAGTAATATGGAGATATCAGCAGTATGGAGATGACCCAGCAGTATGCTAGTATGGAGATAAACCAGCAGTAAACCCAGCAGTAAGAATTCACCCTTGACAGGGGCCGAATATGCACAACAGTAAGTGTATTTAACCCAGCATTACAAATGGAGAGAACCCAACAATAAAATGATCACCTTTGAATGCACAGCAAAGGCTCGGGTATGCACAGTAATAAGAACCAGAAGTGTATTTCCCAGCAAGTAAGAAGGTCATCCCACATTATCTTTCGAATCAGTCAAAAGCCACCACCGAACTGTCTTGTTCACATCAGCGAACTATTTTCAGAGCTGTCTTCAAAGCACACGAGTTTTCTGTTTGAATGATGAGTTTACTTTTTGTATTTATAGTGGAATAATTCCACACAAAATAATGAGGCCGACTTGCAATAAATAGCCATTAAATTTTAATTTTAATCAATGTGGCCGACCTGCATCTTTTATAGATGTTTATTTTTATTTAGTGAATTACATGAGGCCGACCCTCCAATATATATATGTAACATATAAATTTTAATTTCTTCATATCATCCATCATTTTAATTTTGTCTTTCCTTCAATAATGAGTTGACCCCAAAATACATAAATAAATACATATTTATTTTTTCTTCTTCTTCTTCTAGCTGGTGGGTTCATGGACCAAGCCAAGTGGTGCTTGGGTTCTATAAATCAGCCAGGTGTCCTTCAGGTTCTTCATGTCCACTCCAAGTACATCATCATAGGAAGATATTTAATTGCTTTACTTCACCCACCTGTGGTCACCAAGTCCAAGTGGAGGAGTACACCACTTTCCCAAACCCGGTCTGGGGCTTACAGTGAAATCCTGGTAACTGACCAGGTACCTCCATTCTCCCAGAGAATGGCTCTCAGCCCCAGGCTGAGCTTCCAGTTCCAGACTGGATCAATATCCTGGTAACTGACCAGGTGCCTCCATTCTCTCAGAGAATTGCACTCAGCCCCAGGCTGAGTTCCCAGTCCCAGACTAGGTCAATATCCTGGTAACTGACCAGGTGCCTCCATTCTCCCAGAGAATGGTACTCAGCCCCAGGCTGAGTTCCCAGTCCCAGACTGGGTCAATATCCTGGTAACTGACCAGGTGCCTCCATTCTCCCAGAGAATGGCACTCGATGCTGCTCAGGAAAAAAATCAACACTCCCTCTCAGCGAGAGGGTCATTCTCTGCAATACCAAGCTTGTCTCGAAAGTGCACAAGCTTTGTCAATGACAGGGGCTTGGTCAATATGTCAGCAATCTTCTCATCTGTACGAATGTACTGGAGCTTCATGGCACCTCGCTGTACCATATCTCTGATGAAGTGGTACTTCATCTCAATGTGTTTTGACCTGTCGTGAAATACAGGGTTCTCTAAAAGCTTAATGCAACTCTAATTATCGCAATGGATAACAGTTGGTTCAAGCTTTCCACCAAACAGGTCAGAGAGAAGCTTTCTAATCCAAACTGCTTCTCTGCAGGCATCACTGGCAGCAATATACTCAGCTTCAGCTGTGCTCTGAGCTATGGAACCCTGTTTTCTGCTGGACCATGAGATCATGGCTGATCCCAAACTGAAACAATACCCTGATGTGCTTTTCCGGTCCACTACACTGCCAGCCCAATCGGAGTCAGCATATCCAAGTAGCATTACCCCACTGTTGGAGGTATATCTGAGCCCATATGTAATAGTACCTCGCAAATATCTGAGCACATGTTTGGCAGCTATCCAGTGTATGTGCTTTGGCTCGGACATGAACTGACTCAATGCATTCACAGTATAATAGATATCTGGTCTCGTATGCACTAGATACAACAAACATCCAATAAGTTGTCGATACTGAGTAGGATCCACTGCCTGTGAAGAAGTAGCTGAGTCACGTAACTTCTTCAGATTTGATGTCATAGGTACACTCATGGGTTTGCAGTCATGCATCCCAAACCTCTGCAAGATATCAACTGTATACTTTCCTTGAGACAGAAAGATCTCATCTGGCTTCTGCCATACCTCTAAACCAAGGAAATAGTGCATGAGTCCCAGATCCTTCATTTCAAATTCTGAAGTAAGCTCCCTCTTGCACTGAGCTATAAGTTGCTCCTCTCCAGTGAGGAACAGATCATCCACATATAGGACTAGGATCAAGACATGGTTCTGAACAACCTTAAAGTAGAGGTTGGGATCAGCAGTGCTCTTGGAGAATCCCAAACTGTGAAGGTAACCATCAATCCTGGCATACCAGACCCTTGGGGCCTGTTTGAGTCCACACAAAGCTTTCTTTAGTTTGCACACATGAGACTGCATTTCATGTGTCACAAAACCTTCAGGTTGCTCAATGTAGACCTCTTCTTCAACTTCTCCATTAAGAAAAGTTGTCTTTACATCCATTTGATGGAGTTTCCATCCAAAGACAGCAACGAGGGAGATAATAGTTCTGATGGTGGTATACCTGGCAACAAGGGCAAATGTTTCATCATAGTCTATGCCTTCCTTTTGTGAGAAACCACGTGCCACAAATCTTGCTTTATATTTCTCAATGCTGCCATCAGCAGCATGCTTGATTTTATAGATCCATTTGGAAGTTACCACAGACTTCCCTTGTGGTCGAGGAACAATTTCCCACACATCATTTTTCATTATGGACTTATATTCTTCTGTTATTGCATCAATCCATACCTGATGAGACTCTACTTCTTTGAATGTAGAAGGATCTGCATCAATGAGCTTACTCATAATACTTGAGTATTTATGGGGCTTCTTGCTTTCTCTGAATGTCCCAGATGGAGCTTTATGCTTCTCTGCTTCTTGCAATATTTCTCTTGCCCAAGTAGGTCTTCTCTTGGATGGAGGAGCTTCAAGTAGTTCTTCAATTGGTCTTTCTGGTTCTGAGTAAGCATGAGGTTCATCTTCTTCCTCCCTCTGATTCTCTGAATGAGGAGAGTCTGGAATGTTAGAAAGAGATCCTTCTGGATCTTTTGGAAGCTCTTTGGAGTGGCGGAAAACAGCTTCCTCATGAAATATCACATCTCTGCTGATTTCAATGTACCTTTGACCAGGAACATAGGTACGGTAAGCTTTTGAATTTTCACTGTACCCAACAAATGTGCCTTTCTTTCTGGAAGGCTCCAGCTTTAATCTCTTTTCCTTTGGCACATGGATGTAGACTAGAGTGCCAAAGATCCTCATGTGGTCAACTACAGGTTTCCTTCCTGTAAAGACTTCCTCTGGAGTCTTTTCTCCCAAAATGGCATGAGGACTTCTGTTTTGAATATAGACAGCTGTACTAGTAGCCTCATCCCATAGAGACAAGGGAAGATCTAGATCACATAACATGGCTTTAGCAGCTTCATAGACTGTTCTGTTCTTCCTTTCTGCAACCCCGTTCTGTTGGGGGTTGTAAGGTACAGTGCGCTCCCTCTTGATCCCTGCTTTTTGGCAAAAATCATCAAAATCATTTGATTCAAACTCACCTCCATTGTCTGACCTCAAGATGCGAATGTGTCTTCCTGTCTGATTTTCAATCAGCGCCTTGAACTCCTTGAACTTATCAAAAGTTTCACTCTTAGCCTTTAGAAAGTAAATCCAAGATTTACGAGAGTAATCATCAATGAACAGTACATAGTATAAGCAACCACTTAAGGAAGGTGAAGACATAGGTCCACAAATGTCAGAGTGAATCAAATCCAAAATACCTTTTGATCTGTTGTGACTTTTGGAAAAAGACTTCTTGGTATTTTTACCAAGGGCACAACCTTTGCAAATACCATTATGTTCGTTAGAAAACTCAGGCATACCTGCAACCATCTTTTGAAGACCAGGGAGAGCTGCATAGTGAAGGTGCCCAAACCTGCGATGCCATAGCTCACAAGGGTTGATAGTGTTGTGAACCAATGCTTGAGTAGAATGCCCAGATGCCTTGTAAAGGCCTCCCTCTCGAACTCCAACAAATTCTGCTGTACTTAACCTTTCATTCTTTGACCAAAGCAAAACCTTTTTGTCCATGAATATAACTCTGTAGCCTTTGTCTTCTAAGCCAGCAACAGAAAGAAGATTTTTCTTCAAACCTGGAACATATAGTATGTCTTCAATGTGCAACATGGTCCCTGAATCAAGTTGAAATGAGACTGAACCCACTCCCTCTATTTTGTATGTGGATTCATCTCCAAGTTCTACTTGAGTGTCAAACTTCTTCTTTCTGTAGCTTGTAAGGGCTTCACGGGAACTTGTCATATGTTTTGAGGCTCCACTGTCCACCAACCAAGAATTTGAGCTATTGGTGATGGACCCTGCTAGGGCAGAAATCAAATAGTATTCTTTCCTTGATTCTTCTTGCTTGGAAGACTTTGTATTTTTCTTCTTCTTTGGTTCTTCTTCTTCAGCTGTAGATGCTTGGAATTTTCTTTTGGGCCTTCTCTTTGGCAGCCTACAGTCCCTAACATAATGTCCCATTTTGAAACAATTAAAACATTTAACTTGTGACATATCAAATTGCCTACCTTGTGGCTTGTTCTCTTTCTTCTTGGGATGGAAAGGCTTCTTGAATTGTCTCTTGGTTTTAGCTGCTAGTGCAAGGTTCCCTTCTTTAGGACCCTTAGTTCTGCTCTGTACTCTGCCTTCTTCTTCTAAACAGTCATGCCAAAGTCTCTCAAAATTTGGCTGAGTCTCACGCCCACTAACAGAAGCTAAGAAGGTTTCCCAAGAACTTGGAAGACCATCAAAAACAGTTTGTACAAGATCATCATCATCTATTGTAACCCCAATAGCAGAAAGTTGATCTCTTACCTGAGCAATCTTTGTGAAGAAGGAGGCCACTCCTTCATCTTTTTCCATCTTCAATGTACGAAGTCTATTTTTCAAGACTCTCTTTTGACTAGGTGCTTTCTTCTCGTACAAATTTTTCAAGGTGTCAAAACACTCCTTGGCTGTCTTCAGTGGTGTTATGGCAGGCATTATATTTTCCTTGACTGAATCATATATAATCCTCCTAGCCTTGGCTTGCTTCTTTTTGAATGCTGCCCTTCCTGTGTTTGACGTGGGTTCTTCTACAACATTGATGACCAAGTCATCAAGGTCATTTTCTTCCAAGGTGGCCATAAGCCTGGCTTTCCATGAATTAAAGTTTGCTGAGCCCTCAAGCCTGTCCTCTGGTCTGAAAGAGGTAGAAGAATCCATCTCTAGTCTGTCTGTGCTGTCCCAAGGTCTATGTAAGACACAGTCAGTTGCCCAAACACTGTGTGTTTTACAAGCAGAGCTCTGATACCATGTTAAAAATTCAAAAATGATAGCAGTAGCAGACTGTAAATATAAAAAATGCAGAGATAGCTAACTTTAAATAAAAATAGAACAACATGCACCCACAAGAACACAGATGTTTACCCTGGGGAAAACCTTCTAAGGTATAAAAACCCCAGCAAAAATATCTTCCTTAAATATGAGATGTCTGAGTTTTACAACAGCAGGATAAACAAGCCTCTCCAACAATTAGAATTGTTTCATTTAACAAGAAGAACCCTATTCTGCTGTAGCTGAAGCAGTCTCAACCTTGTACAACCATCCTGTACATGTCACTGTTTGTTGTGGCCTTTTCCAGGGACTGTAATGGCTGCCAAAAAGTTAGGGACAGACCCTGAACCATGTACCAGTGATAGAACCCAGCAGTAACAGTAATATGGAGATATCAGCAGTATGGAGATGACCCAGCAATATGCTAGTATGGAGATAAACCAGCAGTAAACCCAACAGTAAGAATTCACCCTTGACAGGGGCCGAATATGCACAGCAGTAAGTGTATTTAACCTAGCATTACAAATGGAGAGAACCCAACAGTAAAATGATCACCTTTGAATGCATAGCAAAGGCTCGGGTATGCACAGTAATAAGAACCAGAAGTGTATTTCCCAGCAAGTAAGAAGGTCATCCCACATTATCTTTAGAATCAGTTAAAATCCACCACCCAACTGTCTTCTTCACATCAGCGAACTATTTTCAGAGCTGTCTTCAAAGCACACGAGTTTTCTATTTGAATGATGAGTTTACTTTTTGTATTTATAGTGGAATAATTCCACACAAAATAATGAGGCCGACTTGCAATAAATAGCCATTAAATTTTAATTTTAATCAATGTGGCCGACCTGCATCTTTTATAGATGTTTATTTTTATTTAGTGAATTACATGAGGCCGACCCTCCAATATATATATGTAACATATATATTTTAATTTCTTCATATCATCCATCATCTTAATTTTGTCTTTCCTTCAATAATGAGTTGACCCCAAAATACATAAATAAATACATATTTATTTTTTCTTCTTCTTCTTCTAGCTGGTGGGTTCATGGACCAAGCCAAGTGGTGCTTGGGTTCTATAAATCATCCAGGTGTCCTTCAGGTTCTTCATGTCCACTCCAAGTACATCATCATAGGAAGATATTTAATTGCTTTACTTAACCCACCTGTGGTCACCAAGTCCAAGTGGAGGAGTACACCACTTGCCCAAACCTGGTCTGGGGCTTACAGTGAAATCCTGGTAACTGACCAGGTACCTCCATTCTCCCAGAGAATGGCTCTCAGCCCCAGGCTGAGCTTCCAGTCCCAGACTGGATCAATATCCTGGTAACTGACCAGGTGCCTCCATTCTCTCAGAGAATGGCACTCAGCCCCAGGCCGAGTTCCCAGTCCCAGACTGGGTCAATATCTTGGTAACTGACCAGGTGCCTCCATTCTCCCAGAGAATGGCACTCAGCCCCAAGCTGAGTTCCCAGTTCCAGACTGGGTCAATATCTTGGTAACTGACTAGGTGCCTCCATTCTCCCAGAGAATGGCACTCGATGCTGCTCAGGAAAAAAATCAACACTAGGTGGGTGTTCTGGTGTACCATGGGATGAATCCCATGGTTTTGGGATTCTAACCACATTTGTTGAGAGCAAACAAAAAATTTTGGGGTTAGATGGGGCATGATGTTCTCCTTCCAAGCTCAACTCATCCTCAAGTTGAAGCATTTCATCATTTTTTATCATTATTTTATTTTTTACGAGGTTTAGTCCTTGGATTGTGGGTGACAAACCCTAGAAAAATATTAAAAGTAATTTTAAAGACAAATTATGTAGGTCGACTTAGAGGAGGGAAAAGTTGTCTTTTTTGAAAAGGCACGTCTTTTTTCATATAAATAAGACATCCTCCTCTCATTTGTAAGCAAGATCATGGGATTTATATGACTAAAACAAAGTATGATAAGAATAGACCATAAATAAATAATAATAAAACTTTAATAAATATGTTTATGATTTATTCAAGTGGTGTGCACCTCCTTCTTGGAAATTTCTAGGGATTTTAAGGAGCAAAGTTTGATGTTTAAGGTTTCTTAACAATCTCCCAAGGCTATTCCAAGATGAAAGAATTCTCGAGGCATTTTTCTCTTTTTCTTTTTCTCTCGATTGTGGTAAGGTCGCAAATCTCTTGTCTTGCATTGTTGAAGGCATCCAAGTAGGGGTAATTTAGGTTTTATGCATAATAACTTGGTCTTGTTAGTGAGACATCCCTCTTGAAGGGTCTCTCCTGTTTGGGCCTTGGCATCTTGTTTGCCCTAATTGGGTCAAAGGTTGACACAACCTAGGGTTTCTTAGCCTTGCACTAGTCTTTTCAAATATTGTATTGCCAATTCGTGGAGAAACATTGACCTTGATTTCTTGTTGCTTGGTGGATTAATATGTAGGTCTATTTTCCATCTCTTCAATATTGCAATTTTTTACAAAATTCCTTTTATTATATTATTGGAAAAAATACAAAAAATATAAAATATAAAAACCCTAAAAAACAAATGTTTTGAGAAATGCAAAAAATATTTATTTTTGTGCCATTGCAATTCTTTTACTTGTTCAATTCCGAAATAGTTATTGCCGCTGTAAATTTTTGAAGTTGCTATATTGTCGAAAAATCCATAAAAAGTGAAAAAATTCCATTAAAAAGTTGTTTTGTAGCTCAAAAGGGGTGATGTCAGCTCTAGGGAGCGTGATTTCATCTTCTAAAGGCTTCTACATCCTTGTTGCAGGTTTGGTATAATTGTTTTGTAGGTCCATTTGATAGGAAGATCAAACCCTAGTGGTTGTAAGGAGTTACTACTTTATCTCCAAGTCTTGGTTGTTGATCCTAGGGGGTTTTGAAGTGCCAATTCAAGTCTTTCATCTATTATTGTAGGTTATTATAGATCTGATGGGGAAATTAGTTTGGAATCCCCTCATCCATCTTTCAAAACAAGTGTGCCCTAGGGGGAGTTTGTCTCGAATCCCCTCATCCTTCTGTCAAAACAAGTGCGCCCTAGGGTGATTGAGTCTCCTTTGGTTGGTGATCGCCGCGAGGTACCTTTTGTGGTGTTTCCATGGTCTAATTTGGGTTTTCTTGCAAGTTTATGTTTTTACTGCAAAAAATTGATTCATCTTATTGTCCAACCAGTACCAAGTTTTATTGCCCCTAAACCTTCCTAGTCATCAAGTATATTGAATATCTTGTTGACTCCACCAAGGCACGAATCTACTAACTTAGTGGGAAGATCTTGTAGAGATAGAGTTGTTCTCATTGCATATCTTACATGTCTATTTCTACTTGTATTTGGGAAGCCTCTTGTGGCCTAAAGAGCAAGGAGTGTGCACTAAGGTGACAGTGGGTGCATCTCCTGAAAAGTTGTCAATCTTAGCACCGTCCTTTGTGACATAACCTAAAGGGTGCTAATTTGTTAGGTAGCATGTGGATTTGCTGGATATCATATTGTTTACTGTTTCTACTTCAGGTGAAAAACAAGTCATCTTTGCCATGGATAAATATCATTTGACCAACTATCAATTATATTTTTCCAAAATTCTAGTATCACAAGAGTGAGGTCAAAATCATAGAAGTCTCGCATTGTCGTCTTAAGAATGAGATTATCCCATATCGGGCAAATCAAACACACAAAGAGACCAAGTAATTGCTTGAAAGATCTATTGTATTTGTCCTGCATTGTTGCCTTAATGATCATATTATCCCATATCATGGAAATCAAACACACAAAGAGACCAAATAATAGCTTGAAAGAGCTATTGTAATATATATCATATAGATGAGAAAGAAAAAGCTTTCTTATAAAGGTTTACAACGAGATCGAGTTATTCCACTTTATGCATGTGGGATGGATTGATAAAAGTAATAAAGCAACTTAAACATAAACACATGAAATAAACTAAAATCATAAGTGATCCAAAAAAATCTGCTCAAAAAATTGTTATTTTTTTGAAAAAACCACCCAGGCATTCTGTTTGCGGCTTTGAAAAGGTGATTTGAGGTTTTCTTTTGTCATTTTCTTGTGCAGGTTGGAGGAGGGAGAAGGGCTTGTGGAGACCATCAACCATTGTGGAGGCAGGCAAAGATTCCAAGTTTATTGATATATTGTCTATGGTATACTTGTTCGATATACTGATACATTGTCTAAGTATAGGATGGAGACTGTGATGCCTATCATGGAGGAGGCACCTGCATGGTTAGATCCATAGGAGGAGAAACATGAGGGGCAAGAGGAGGAGGGGTAGGAGCAGGTCAGAGACATCATGGAGGGTGATGTGTTGGCATCGGCATCACTTTTACATCGATTGATGTAGCTATTCCTCGACCCATCAGTCACCGTCAAATATTAGATGCAGAGCCATGGTCTTCTACTACTAGTGCTAGGGGTAGGCTTGGCTGTTAGTTTTGTGACTTTTGTCATTGTTAATCTACCTCAAATAGATTTATATATGTGATGTCATTTTGTATTTGTTATCCCTTTCGAGTCCTTGATTGGACAACTATTAGGTTTTAGGATTCAGTATCAAGTTTGATGTATCATTTTTTATTTGGCATGACTACATGATATATATCAGTACTTTCTCCATATTTATGTTCCAATGTGTTTATCTGATGTTGTTGTTGCTTTATATGTTTAAACTTTTGAAAAAATAAATATATTTTGTATTTTTTAATATTTTCCGTGGTTTGATGATTTTTTTCGCCATTGTTGTTGAAAAGATGTTTTCTGGACCCTTGTCGATTTCTTATTGATGCCGACATTATCTACACTGTTAACTCCCCTTGATTGTAGCAGAGTAGGGGTGTATCTTCATATCGTGAAGCATCCTCGTGGGCCAAATTGCCTCACATGCTCCTTTCATTGTTCCGCGATATTTTGCTTTTGTCGATGAAAGGGCTACTGCCTACTGGTTCTTACTGGTCCATGCCTGCTGCCTCTTGTTGGTCCACGTGATTGCACCTGTGCCAAGGTTGAATACATATCCATAGGTTGATTTTTTGTCGTACATGCAACCTGCTCAATCTAGATCTATATATCCACATAACCAGAGATCTTTGCTTTTGTTGTAGGAAAGGCCAAAGTCAAGTGTTCCTTTCACATATCTCGAAACTTGCTTTGCTACAGTCCAATGCTTTGCTTTTGGTGTTGTCATCAATTTGGAATGAAGCTCACAACATAACTCAAATAAGGCCTAGCAGTTGTAAGGTATATCAAGCTACCCACTAGTTTCCTCTATATTGGCTCATTCATTGCCTTAGAGTTGGTCTTGCCTAAAATTTTTACAGTCCAATGCTTTGCTTTTGGTGCTATCATCAATTTGGAATGAAGCTCACAACATAACTCAAATCAGGCCTAGCGGTTGTAAGGTATATCAAGCTACCCACTAGTTTCCTCTATACTGACTCATTCATTGCCTTAGAGTCGGTATTGGCTAAAAGTTTTATCTCTTTCTCCATAGGTGTAGATGAGATTTTGCAATCTGCCATTCTAAATTTATCAAGCAAACTCTTGGCATATTTTGTTTTTGAGAAAAAATGATGCTACCTATTTGCCTAACTTCACCTATACAATAATGTAGGAGGCCTGGATTAGTCATATCAAAATCTTTACTCATGTTTTATTTTTATCTGTTCAATCATGTTTGCCTCGCTACCTGTGATGATGATGTCATCTACATAAATAACTAGTAGGATGATATCATTACCATTGCTTTTGACTTATAAGTTGGCATCTGAAGGACTCCGTTGGGGTTATGAAGGACTCCGTTAGAACCCCTGCTCAACTAAGTACCTTCCAATCTTGATGTACCATGCCTTGGGTTCCTGCTGTAGGTCATATAGCACCTTCTTTAACCTGCAAGCAAAGTGCTCTTTCCCTAAAATCTCAAATCCTTGTGGTTGATACATATAGACTTCTTCCTCCAAATCTTCGTTAAGGAAGACTCCTCACGTCCATCCGATGGACCTTCCATCCACATTGTGCTTCCATGGCTAGAACAAGATGGATGGTGCTCAATATGCTGTAGGGGCAAAGGAAAATTCTAGTTTTGCGAGTGTTACGCCTCAAAATTCCTCTGATTTTGAGATTTATTTCCAGTTGTATGAAGGACACTCTCTAGGGGTTATTCTTAGTTTTTGAAACGACAGATTTCGAATATGCCTCTTGTAGGCATTTTCGGCAGGGTTGAGGGTGTCTAGTTGTTCCAGAAATGATCAGCTCAAGGATATGAGTTTAATGAGTGAATCTGAAATAGATTTCTATTCTGTGGACTGCCAGCCCACTAGAAAGGTATGGAAGGATCATTGCTATGGCAGGTAAATCATTCTGGACTGAGGACTGTGCTTATTTTGTAGGTGAAGCAAAGGGGGCAATGCAAATTTTTGAAGTTGCTGAATGTGGATGTTCTAAAGAGGTTTGCATCACGTTATTTCCATAAGTATCTCGGTTTAATTATGTTGTCGAAGTTAGCCAAACAACTAGTCTTGAAAGAGCTAGTTTAAGTAAGGGTTGAGGGTGGCTCTTCGAGTAGATAAGGGCTCCATACAACAACCTATCGGTGCATTCAGAATTGACAATTTTTCAGATGAGAGCATGTGTATACTGAGGATCCAGGGCTATAGAAGATGACATACCATCTTACTAGTCGAGATATGCCCATTCCAACGCTACTTCCAGTTGGGCCTTGCTGTAAATTTGTCAAAGGCAGTTCGTTTCAAGTTCGGTCCTTCTAGGTCATCAACTGAGCTTACCTATCAAATGATTAATAGGCTTATGCCAAGTGATTGATCTACATATGAAGATTATGTTTGGGCATATATATTACCTAAGTTCATGACACAGAAGGAGGATAGATTACAAACATTGAAACTTCTAGGGCTGGTTTTGTGCATTGGGGGAATATTGCAGATTGAACTGCTGGGTAGAGTTTAGAAGCAATGCCATGGATGGTGTAAGAATTTGGCAAAGTTTTTGAGAAGCATAAAGTTGAGGGCGTGGAGGATCATTGCTGTCGGAACTTGGCTGTAGGTATGGACCTAAGAGTTGAAGCTAGCCTTATAGATGCTAGCACTCTTCTTGCTGCCAAACCATTTCCAGATCTACAAGTCTTCTTTGTGGTTCCTCTAGCATATTTCCATTTCTTTAGCTCCAAGTTAGTCATTTAAGTATGTTCTTTTCTTGACCTCTCTGTTTCCATTTCTTTGGCTCCAAGTTAGTCATTTAAGTAAGTTCTTTTCTTGACCTCTCTGTAAGCAGGATTATAGTCTCGATAAGGGTAGTTTTGGATTTGGGCTATAAACCTCTATTGTGTAATGGGCAGTGAGCTATAATGATATGGGACCGTCTATGCTATTCTGTGAGTAAAGTTTTTTTCAATAATATATATATATCGTTGTCATTATAATAATCATAATATTATCATTGAACATCATCATCATCACTTGACACTACTATCTAATATCATCAATCATACATGTCACATGATACTGTGCAAACTCTAATTTTTTTATAAAGGGCAGCCTACTATCATATTCATAATTCAATGTTCATTGTTCATAAGCTAAACTTAAAACATCATAAAATTAAATTCACAAAATCACATATCATCGAAAAAACCTTCATCCATGTAACAAAGCCCAACATCATCATGTTCATCCTTTCCAAAACTAGTAACATTGTTGTTATGTCCACTTGAAGATGCAATTGTTGGAGCCTCCTCATCAAACAAATTAAGATGAGACATGGCACTCAACGCCATATCTAAGTCAACCAACTCTAGTTCTAGATCCCATAGTTTGGTGGGCCTTGACTTGTATTCATCCTTTTGGTGTGATAGAAGGTGAAGGTTAGAGTGAACACACACAAGTCCCTTAGCCTTCTTGGCTCTTTAACTTAAGAGCATCTCTTCTCTACCCATCACAAGATAAAAGTATGTCATCGACAAAGAGAAGATGGGACAAAAATAGAGATTTCCCTAACTTAATACCTTTAAAGGTTTCGATCTTTCTTGCCTCTAGGAGTGTCCTGCTCAATTTCTATGCTACAATTAGGAACAAGAGTGGGGATAAAGGTCACCCATACTCGTGATCCCTACATGGTCTTAAAAACTCAAATTTTAACCATTGATAAGAACAATAAAGGACACTGTGGATACACAACATATCACCCATTTTACAAAATGAACACAAACCCCAAGTGGATAAGCATCAATTTCAAATACAACCAACTTGCTTGGTCATAAGCCGTGGGCATGTCCAATTTCACCACCATAGCTAATAGTTTTTTGGTGTGGATAAAATGTAGCACTTCTTGATCTACCCCTATTGCCTCAAGAATTTCCCTCCCCACTAGGAACCCAAACTACTCTTTTGATATAGACTTAGATAGTAGCTTTTCACTTGTAATGCTATTTATCTTAGCTATAATCTTATATATACAAATGCATAAAGAAATGGCTATGTACTTCTCGAAAGAGCTTGGATTATCTATCTTTGGAATGAGAGCATTGGAAGTGGAGTTAAAAGTAGCTAGCATCTTCCTAGTTGATCGAGACTCTTCAATAACCCTTAGCAAATCATCCTCGATAATTGTAGAACATCTTAGAAAAATTTAGTTCTCCACCCATTTGACCCAAAACATTTGTCCTTCTCGAAACTATGCTTCACTTGTAGGAGCTCATCTTTTGAGACTTCCTTTAATAGTCTCACATTATCCTCTTCTTCTCCAAAATTAGGAAAAATGAAGTCATTCTTACCAACTTAGCTGTTGAAGCCCTACTATCTTTTTTATAAATGCCTTCAAAGTAATCCACCCTGTGCTTAGTAATATCTTGAAAACATGTAGTTGAAGAACCATCATCCTTTCTGATCTCCCATTTAGTATTCCTTCACATTTTTTTGATGATTAGCATATTCATGGAAATATTTGGTATTCTCGTCACCTTTTGAGAGCCCTAAAGCCCTCTGGAATTTCCTTTTATATTGTTCGAAACCCTCACTTGGAATTTAAAGGCTTCATCAAAATATCTTGCAGTCTCCTTGTTATTTAGAGCCTCCAGTTGGATTTCTAAAGAGATAAGATCCTAATCATCCTTAACCCTCTTTTGGTGAGCCCATTTTGCAATTGTTTGTTTTATCCTTTACAAATTTGATTCAAATTGAATATTGGTAGATTCCCTTAGTGATCCATTAAAAGGAATCCACTTCTCTTAATTAATGGAATAAATTCTCCTCCAACCGAGCTAGATTGAATTTGGAAGGCCTAGGGTGTTTTCTTCCTTTCTTTGCTAACTCCATAAAAACCAAGAAATGATCAGAATCTTCCCCTAGTGCTTAAACTTGATATGACCGGTCATAATAGATTTAGAAAGTAAAATGCTATCAGTTCTCTTAGCAATTCTATCAACACCTACATCAAATGTTTTATAGGAAAAAGTTTGATAGGTTCCACATCTAATTGACTTTTTCCAATTTTCAAAGAAATAGTTTCACAAAGTGTCTTAAGTTTTAGGTCCCTAGATTGTAGCTCTACTCATGGTGAAATTTAGATTCCCTCCCAATATAATATTCCCTTGCCTCAACAAATCCATTGTAAAGATTTTGTCCCAGTATCCCACTATGTTTGCATAAGGCCCATAAATATTTAGAATTGCAAATTCCTCTTCAGTTCCTGAGAAAATAAGACAACAACTTTACTGGATCCAAAATACTCTAACGAGCATTTGTTTTAATGGAAAGAAGTGGAGCAATATACTCTAAAATGGGAACATAAAATATATGAAGTTGTGCCATACATGAACTCATCCATCTTGGATGGATGGTATTCGTAGGGGAGGTTTTTAACCTATTTGGAAATAGAGCTTTAGATGGATCAAAGATCCATGTAAAAGATCCTTCAATTATTTGAGTTCATAATGTAACGAATCACACTTTTACTATTAACTATACATGCCACGATCCGATTGTAACATATAGATTGAGCCCCATAATGAAGTTTTGGCACACCAACGAGCATTTGTTTTAATGGAAAGAAGTGAAGCACTATACTGTAAAATGGGAACATAAAATATATGAAGTTGTGCCATACATGAACTCGATGGATGGTATGTATTCGTAGGGGAGGTTTTTAACCTATTTGGAAATAGAGCTTTAGTTGGATCAAAGATCCATGTAAAAGATCCTTCAATTATTTGAGTTCATAATGTAACAAATCACACTTTTACTTGTAACTATACATGCCACGATCCGATTTTAACATACAGATTGATCTTTTGTCCAACCAATAGGTAGATGGGGAGTTACCAATCTCTATTGAAAGTTTCTATCCATCATTATCTCGTTTTCATCATTACATGAATCTTCATCTAAAAAGGTAAAAAGTAATTGTGTAATAATGAAAAGTTATGATGTAAAAGTAAAGGGTTGTTACTTTTTGGTATTGGACCCTTATATACTATTTAAAGTGAATTATTTGGTTGGAGAGGGACATTGGAGGATGTTTTCCACAAACAAGAGAGTGGGGTTATGGGAGAGGCCATGTACGAGAGGTGTATTTTTCCATGTTGGGCACATGTGGGGGTTACCACGTACATGAGGTTAGGGTGAGCTCAAGACCTGACATGTCGTGGGAAGCAACCACGGGATTTTCCTCTCTTTCGAGTGAGCTAGTGTACCCTTAGATAAGTATTTGGTGCCTGCATTGTTCTTAAAATAAATATTGAGAATATAAATATTATTGGAATAAAATAAATAATAAGCTATGTTGCATGGGTACCTGTACCGGGGGGTTGGGTACACGTACTCGTACTGGGTACTTGGGTACTTCAATGGTACGTTCCCAGCCGTACCCAAATTCAAACTCGCGTACCAGGTACTTCACTTATGAAAATAGGGTGCTTGCATGGATTTTGGTACGTCGTACCGCATGTTTGGGTACTCGGGAGGTACGGTCGTTGGGAAATTTACCTTAGCTTGCCGTCGAGGGGGGTCGATTTGCAATGTTTGATGTTTAAAATTTTAAAAATAAAAAATTAAAACATTGAAACACATGTTATGTGGGCACTTACCCCTTACCTAAACCTGCACGACATTCCATTTCTCACTGCTAGTGCTCCGTGCTCACTACTCCAGCGATGCCTATCCAGAGAGCTTCCTGACAGAGGACCTTAGTGATGCTGATGACATTGATCGTGAGGACGCTAATGACATGGCTTGAGGAAGCCAAATCAACTATCTTGTTCATTGGTCAATGTTTACTGTTTTGAACTTTCTTTTTCATGTCTGGAAATGCCATTCAGTATTCCAGTCTTCCACTTGATATCTACTATGAGTCTATGTCATATGATTTATCAAATTTATTATTTTATGTTTCAAATTTTCAATGTGAATGTTCATATGAATCATTGAATTTAGAAATATCAAATATACATGTATGATGTGACGTGACATGTTTTATTTTTATAAATTTTAATATATATATATATATACAGTACCCCTGACTTACCCAAGTACCCTGTATCAAAAAGTGGCGTCCCCGTCCCCGTACCCATGTTTCCTGGCAACTTAGATAATACGTGAATATGCATGTTTATATTTACGAAAATATTATTTACCTCTTTTTCTTCCAAGTGAATAAAAATGGTTATAATTATTAAATATGTGAGAAATACTTAAAGATGGAAAACAAAGGGTGACAGGTACTTCTGCATAGGCTAAGTGTTTGGCATGCAGGTGTCATGCAGGAGACCTCTCAAACTTAGGAGTTTCACTTTAGTTAAGTGAATTATTAAAGTGAATGTTATTTTGTAATTACTTTATGTAAAGTGAGGGCCCATGGTATTTGGTGGTCCGTGGTATTGGCCCCAAGTATTTGGATATTGTAATAGTATAAGAGGCAACCTAAGTGAGAGGAAGGAGAGACAACAAAGACAATAGTCACACAGTAGTTGGAGGACATTCAGCGAAGTGTGCTGGGCAAGGTTTGAGGCTTGGATCAAGGGGTAATGAGAGTTAGTAATCAGCAAGATCGAAGGACTGATCTTGAGGTTTGATAGCTTTTGTCATTGTACTTTCCTCAGTGGGCCATTTTCCTAGGGAGAGAGCATGAGGGTTTTGTTGGTTGGTTTTTCCCCACTTGGGGGTTTCCAGGGTAAATCCATTGTTAAATGTGTGATTGGTTTCCTGAGTTTTTCCATTGCATTTTTGTTGTAGATCTAGTGTATTTTTCAGTAATACTTGTGTAGATTTTTCGAGCTGATAAATTGGGTCTAGATCAAAGAAAATCAACATGGTATTAGAGCTGGCTTCGGTCTGAAGGAAATCACATTTGATGGGTTGGAAAGATTTACGAGAGGAAGAAAAAAATTAGAGAAGTACTATACGAACACGGTACAGGTCGTATGAACGCCGTATCATTGTACGAATGAGTGGATTAGCTGGGCGACAAGTCGTGGTATCTTTTGAGGCAGAGTTGCACGATCTAGGTGCAAGTGGAAGTCATGGCCGTGGTCTCGATTGGATTGGAGATCCGTGGGGAAGGGGTTGAGAGGCCATTGGATCGGGCTCGCAGGGAGATCGCTGGAGATCGTGGAGCTGTTGGCGCCAGACTTGAGGTTTAGTCTTGGCTACTTGAAAGGAGGAAATTGGGTTGTGTAAGTTGGGTAGAGGCAACACGAACTAGCAACAGACTGCGTAGGCACCACCAGTGGCGGTCAGGAGGGTAGTAGCTGCGTGAAAGTCATGTCGGGAGGCTGTTGAGATAGTGACGCGACCAATAGATCGGGGGACATCTCTGAGCTAGGGGAGCCAAAGCTAGATTGGGTTGCAGACAAGCCGCGAGATGGATGTGGATGCTAGGTAACCAGTAGAGTGATGCATGTGGGTGAAGGAATCAGAAGCACAGACCGACAACCAAGTAGCCAAGAACAATTGCAAAGGTGCGATAGAATGCAGGAAGATTGTGGACTTAGCTTGCAGAAGAGACGGCTTTGGGAACTAAGTAGAATGGGATTGTTGCATAGTTGTCGACATGAGCATTTCCAGGCAGGCGCCAACTGAGTGGGAAGTGCAGTCGCTGTTGTGATGGATGAGACAGGCTTAACGTTGAAAGAAAGACATGGCCGTCAGAGAGAAAAAGAAGATGGCTGTAGCAGCCGCTAGTAGCTGCTCAACCACCATACTAGCTAGCCACTAGGGCAGATCTATGCAAGCCATCGAGTGAGTCAACACAGCCACCGGGCAACCCTGGGCAAGAGTGCCCAGAAAAGCTACGGGAAGGCCTTCGGGCAGGGGGGACAATAAAATTCTGGGTAGGTATGAAAACTTCAAGCAGCCCCAGGTAGTTTTCGGGTAGATGTTAAAGGACTTCGTGTTGCATTTGTTGATGGCCAAGTTCTAATGTGGCCAAGAGGAAAGACAATAAATGATGCAACAGTAATTGGAGAGCAAGAGGGAGGCTTGTACAAGTTAAAAGGACAACCAGAAGAAGCATTGGTTCATGACTCCATGGAACCAAGCGAATTATGGCATAGAAGGCTTGCACATGTACATTATAGAGCACTACCAATTGCAAGCAAAGCAGTATCAGGTCTACCAGAAATTCAAACAAAGTATGAAGGAATTTGCAAGGGATGTGCACAAGGGAAGAATGTTAAGAAGTTATTTCCTAGCAGTGAAAGCAAGGCAAAAGGAATCTTGGAGATAATTCACTCAGATGTGTGTGGCCCCATGTCTTCCAGCTCCTTAAGTGGGTATGTATACTATGTTTCATTCATAGATGATTTTTCTCGTAAGACATGGATTTATTTCTTGAAAGGCAAAGATGAAGAGTTTAGCAAATTCAAGGAATTCAAAGCCTTGGTCAAAAATCATATTGAACCACAAGAACCTATATAATAGAACCACAAGAACCTATAGATCCACCTCGTGAGAAGAACTCCCACAAGAGAAGACCAACACGGGCACGTGAAGCAATACAAGATGCAGAGAAGTATGGTGCTCCAGATGGGGAACTTAGAGAAAGCACGAGATCCAGACCATACTCCAACTATGTGGCCCTACTATGCGACATCATTGATAAAGAACCTTCCAACTATGAGGAAGCAACAGAAAAGAAAGAATGGAAGATGCCATGATCGAAGAGTACCAATCGATTATGAAGAATGATGTCTGGGAGATAGTTTCGAGACCAGAAGGGAAGTCTGTTGTGACTTCAAAATGGATCTACAAGATCAAGCGTGCTGTAGATGGTAGCATCGAAAAACACAAGGCAAGATTTGTAGCACGTGGCTTCTCTCAGAAAGAAGGCATAGACTACGAGGAGGCATTTGCATCTGTAGCAAGATACACTTCCATAAGATCTATACTTGCTTTAGCCGCAGTAATGAAATGGAAGGTACACCAGATGGACGTCAAGAGAACATTCTTGAATGGTGTAGTCGAAGAGGAAGTGTATGTGGAGCAGCCACTGGGATTCGAGACACATGACATACAGACTCATGTGTGCAAGCTTAAGAAAGCCTTGTATTGTTTGAAGCAGGCACCCAGGACATGGTACAACAGGATGGACAGTTTTCTGATGAGCTTAGGATTTACCAAGAGTAAAGCAGATACCAACCTCTACTTCAAGGTTGAGAGCGGAAGACCAGTAATATTACTGCTATATGTAGATGACCTGTTCTTAACAGGAGAGGATGAGCTCATTGCATAAACAAAGAGAAGTCTTGCCTCAGAATTCGAGATGAAGGACCTGGGAATGATGCACTACTTCTTAGGTATGGAGTTGTGGCAGAGTTCAGACGTGATTTTCCTTGGTCAAGGAAAGTATGCAGTGGAGATTCCGAAGAGGTTCGGAAAGATGGACTGCAAGGCAATGGCCACACCAATGGCATCGAATTTGAAGCTACCGTGATGCTTTTTCAAAGACAGTTGATGCCACGATGTACATGCAGATGATTGGTTCGTTAATGTACTTGACGAACATGAGACCGAACATATGCTTTGCTGTGAACACCTTGAGCCAGTTCCTGACAAATCTGAGACATGTTCACCTGATTGCTGCAAAGCATATATTGAGGTATCTAAAGGGTACAATTGAGTATGGGCTCAAATATGCGACGAATCGGAAGATTAACCTGCATGGTTATGTTGATTCAGATTGGGCAGGTAGTACCACAGACAGGAAGAGCACTTCGGGATGCTGCTTCAGTTTGGGATCCGGTATGATATCTTGGTTTAGCAGGAAGCAGTTAATTGTGGCACTGAGTACAACCGAAGCAGAGTATATTGCAGCCTGTTTGGCTAGTTGTGAGGCAGTGTGTCTTTGGAAGCTACTGTCAGATTTATTTGATGTCGAGTTATGGTTTCCCCGAAGAAATTTCTTATGTTCTTGTGTATTGCTGTGCTTTTCTATCGTTCAGATTAAAGGTCTAACATAATTGAATTAAAGTGCAAACACTAAGAATTATTCGGGCTGATAAATCGGGTCTAGATCTATGAAAATCAACACTTATGACATATTAATTATATAGTACACTTTGAATAGTGCATTATCTAAACGGGCTAACCGTTTCCCTCAGATTAATCAAATAAAAGATAGAACTTGTGAACTTGTATTAAATCTGCTATTGTAAGTTTGGGAGATGGTGTTTCATTAAAATCTATCGATGAAAGCTTGTACATGATTTTGATGTTTCCTCTTTTTTGAGGATCTCTAGTTTCTCAAGCTAAATTGTATACTCATCTACACAGTTTAGCTAGATACAAAATGGAATTGAATTTGTTAAATGGACAAATAGGTAGGATTCTTCGTCTGCAGTTTTTTTATACAACTATCACCATATTGAGAACTACCACTCATCATACTAATAGTAATTTTGATTGAGAATACTACGTGGACCTTCAAATGCAGAATTAATCTGAGTTATCTGTTGAAAGTGTTTTCTCAGTTGTGGCTTTATTATAATACTATTGTGGATTCGCTCTCAATGATATCATGTAGGACTTGTTCTTTAAAGGTTTGCAAAATATGCAGAATAGTTTATACTCTTTGCATTTTTTTGTGCTGCTAGGTTGTCAACATCAAGTCTTGTATTTCTTTTTGAGATTGTGAGAGTCGTGCTTAGATGATATAGATTTTTATAGGAGTGGCCTTTGCAATTTCACTATGTATTCTTATGTATTGAGCAGTCCTGTTGACCTACTTTTGGTCATTTGTTGTACATTAGAGCAGTCCTGTTGACTTAATTTTGGTCATTTGTTGGACATTAATTAATTAATCTTATCTATCTGCTTGGCAGGTATGCAATTCAAGAAATATTCCTGTAGCCAAAGTTCCACAAAAGTTCCATTTTCATACAGAATAGTTATTTCTGACTCATTGAGGAGCATATTGTCAAGCTTTTGCACAGGTATTCTGATGCTAATGTTTGGCCATATTTGTCATTTCTGTACCTTTGGATCTCTGTTGGCAGATTTTAGACAGAATGTTTTATTTTTCTTGTTATTATACCAAAACATGTGCATCTCTACCCATTGAATTCCAAGCTAATGTGATGACCAGTGAAATAGGTATTGCAAATTTGCATGTCAATTGATTTGAAGATTGTTGTCTTCTAGTTGTCGAACCACTCCCTGAAGTTTACGATAATACACTTGTATGAACTTTTTTCTTTCTTTCAATTGATAGATCCTATGTTTACTTAGCTGATTCCTTACTTCAAAAGAGTGCTTCCTTGAGGATTTGTCTTGATTGCTTACTTTTGTTGATAAACCATGTGGGACTCTACAGCCTCCAGAGATACAAACATGGACCCCATCTTAAATAGCATCTGATCTTTACACATGGGTACAATGAACAGACTCCTATCATGAGCAACATGAACATGTTGTGGAAAGGTCCATGTGTAAGAAGCTTTGTTTCTTATAGTTTCTCATCTTATTCCTATCACATTGGTAGAGGTATTCAATTGTTAAGCTATAAATGTACGAGTAGGAAGGAAATTCTTTCTGCATAGTTTGTATATAGATCTGCGATGTACCTTATCTTAGTCATAGAATGCCTTAGGCATTCATAGATAAGGAACAAGGCCATACCTAATTTAAGAAATAAATTGATGAAATTATCTGTTATAATTCAGGAATAACATTTCAATACTGGATCAAGCTGGGAAACATTTCCTAGATGTTTTTGTTTTTCTCCTTGGGAAAAAATCGTAATTTTATTCATTAAAAGATAAAATTACATGCCATAGATGCAGTCAAGCATTTCTGAAAACATCAAATGAGGTGCAAATACACCACTCTTCAGTGAAAAATACCGACCTCACAAGTCCTAAAAACTACATAACTCTGGTTTTTCAAAAAGCATCAAAACAGTTCCACAGACTTCTTCACATATAGATCCAGAATTAAACCTATTAGTAGCTTATATGTTGTCGTACACAGAGCTGAAGAAAAACCTTCAACAGATTGCCCCCTAGGGCTCTTAAGCAACATAAAAATAATATGACAGAAAGTTTAATGTCCCAAAGATCCCAGATCAGAAAAAAGATGAATGCAAATATTCAGAAATTTGATCATTCTTGCATTCATGGATATGGCATGAACCTGGTTCCAGCTGCAGACTTTCCTTAGAGAGATCATCCATCTCTTCATTATTTTTGCTATTAATGTGATGAAATTGCATTAAAATGGTTTTGAGCATTTGTATATCTCTTTTATTTTATTTAATTGGTATTTGGTGGAATCAGTAACTATGCCGTGCTTATATTTGTGTGACATGGTGTTGATTTCGGTCTGTTGCCACTATAACCTCCAGGCATGCTCACGTTGCCCCATGCTTGGAACACAAGACTAGCCGAGGTTTGAACCAACAACGTTGCAAGGAATGCCTTAACAGTGCACCCTATCGCCAACTGATCTACATATTAGATCATTATGTATTACCATTTACTCTAGAGCTCATTATCTCCCACATTCCCTTTACCTATTATCAAATACTGCACTGAATTCCACAGACAAATCAATAATGTTTGACACAAAAAGTTAATCTTTTCTCTTTGGAATTCGGTGCAGTGTGTCACAAGTCTGATCTACTAAGAAGTTTTGAGTCGGTCTCTACTCGATATATAAACCTAGAGGGAGCTAGTCGTTTTCGAGGCGACCAAAGATGGAGTCCATCGAGAAGAATGAAGAAAACCAAAGGTTGCTTGGGAACTAAATTTTGGAATAGAATAAGGAAAACATAGGAGAGAGAAGGGTTGGAAGAAAAAAGGGAAAAATGAGGTTATATTTATTGGGTTTTACAATTGACTAAGTGACATAGGGCCCTAGATTTACTAGGCTAGTTCAATTAGTTCTAAGACACAAATATCATTAACAACAAATAAAGAAAAGAAGGGCAACCTAACTAGGATTAAATGGTTTTCTAACTAATCTGGGGTTCTAGCGTATTAGCAAAATCCACATAAATCTTACCAACAACCACAATTCACAATAAACTTACAATAGTGAGGGACACTAATTCATTTCAACCTATCCATTACCTTTCCTGAGCTAACTAACCAAAATGTTAAATAAGAAAATAAATTGAAAGGTAAGGAACTCACCAGAAAATGTGTTGATGTCAATTGCAAAATATGAGAGCCGCCATAGGCTTCCTACAAACTTTTACTACTATCAAACAAATTTGTACACGCTACTACGCCTCCCTACAAAATAGACTTGATCTAGATCTCTGATACAATGCAATAAAAACACCTAGTTCTAACCAATGTTGCACGACTCGGACTCGGCAAAGACTCGGCTGGCATATGACTCGTCTACTCGGGAAAGACTCGGGAAAGACCCGGGACAAACTCGGCAAGACTCGGCAAATAGAAAAAAAATTAAAATATGGTAAATTTTGGGCACAAAAAAGAGGTTAACGACATTTCCAATCCATATAAGTTATAAAACTACAATCTATGCAATAATTCATAACATTATCTCATAAACTTTGATAATTCAACATAACACAATCCATTTTGGATGCAAAAATTTAAATAATGATCATAATTTTTTTTTTTTTTTGGTTTATAAAGTTTGTTCAATTATTGTTTATACCTTATCTCTTTAGATTATTTTTTTTTTTAATAAATAATATTTCTAATAAGGACTATTCTTTAAAAAATAATCTTTTTAATTATTAATCTAAAATATAAGGACTATTTTTATTTTAAATAAATAATTTTTAAAATCTATATAATATTAAATAAATAATTTTTTAAAATCTATATAATATTAAGTAAATAATTTTTAAAAATCTATATAAATTATATTATAATATTATAAAATAATAAAAAAGCTTTTCAAAATCAAAGTCACATGATGATATTTCATATAATAAAAAAATCGATTTTTAAATAAAGCCAAATCCACTTGGAACATCATCGCCGATTCGCCATACATACCCTAGCCTCACGTTTTATAGTTAATTTAATGAATTTTTATTATTATGTGTTCTAACGGAAAGGAATTTAGTGTGCAACATGGATTGAAGTTTGTATATAACTAATCACGTAGATACAAAAATCCAGAGAAGAAGCTGAGCTCCATTCATCCAAGTTACGTTATTACATTACGAAATAGGAAATCGTTTTTTCAGTTCGTCAGTGTCTATCATGGCGATGGAGATAGACCGAAATGCAAAGGAGAGCAATGATACAGTGAGACTTTCCATTCCGCGGGGAGTTATTTTTTGTCCTTCCCGAGTGAGTGTCGAGTTCAACCGAGTCCGAGCCGAGTTCACCTGAGTCCGTGCGATTCCGTACCGAGTAAACCGAGCATGCGACTGTGCCGATTCTTTGGCCGAGTCTTCAACGATTAATCATTTCAGAGGTTGGCTCGCCTAGACTCGCGAGTACTCGCGAGTCTTGGGCGAGTGGTGCTTCACTGGTTCTAACAATATAAATGAATAAGAAACGAAATAAATGAGATGTGAAAGGAATGCATGTACTTATCCAACTACAAAAGACGATAATGTGGGAGATCCACGATGCACGTCAAGGATGGTAGTCTATGGGATTCGACAAGGAACAAAATTGTCTAGAGAACAGAAAGGGATGAAGGAGGAAAATGACTAGTCTGATCTAGTAAGAAGTCGTCTCGAGTTGGGTTCCTTCTTGAGACATCAACCTAGAGGGAGCCAGTCATTTTCGTGGACGCCAAAGATGGAGTCCACGGAGAAGATAGAAGAGACCTAACGGGTGGCTGGGTACTAAATTGTTGGAAAACATCAAGAAACCTTAGGAAACAAAGCGATTAGAAGAGAAGAGGACAAAATGAAAGAAGGTATATTTATTGGGTTTTATAGTGGACTAAGTGACCTAGGGTCCTAGACTTACTAGCGCAATTCAATTAATTCTAAGCCGCAAGTAGAATTAACGATAGATTAAGAAAAGGCCGTAGGGGTGTAGCTCAATCAGCGATTCGCTTGATATGAAGGAAATGTTGTAAATGGAGGTCACGAGTTCAAATCACCCCGGCTTACACGTGCCCCATGCTTGCGCGCTGTGTGGGTGCACCTAGGGGTATAATGGTAGCGGACGGGATTGGATCCCTGGACCCCGTGTCACGTGAGTACCAACCCCATCCCAGTTGCCGATTCCCCTAGTTACAAAAAAAAACAATAGATTAAGAAAAGAGGGAAACCTGGCCAGTCCTTTTCGAGTAAAGCAAAGATGGAATACAACTAGAAGAGTGAAGAGAACCAAAGGGTTGTTGGGAACTAAATTTTAGGATAAAATCAAGAAACCTTGGGAGAGAGAATGGGAGGGAACGACGGAAGGGAGTTATTGTAATTATGGGTTTTTAGTTGATTATGGTAATTCAATTAGTTCTCAGCCAAAAGATGAACCAACACCAGAATGAGAAAAGAAGGGCAACCAAACTGGGGTTAAGTAGTTGGTTAAACTAAACTAGGGCCCTAGAATATCAGGGAAATTTAGTCAGGTCTTACCAGCGAGTACAATTAAGAAGAAATTTACAATAGAGAGGGAAGCTAAGTGAAGTCAACCTATCAAGGACGTCGAGAGTGAAAAAATGGAAAAGATATGGTGAACAATAGAAGGAAATAGGCAAGACGTGGTGATGTTTGGAAAAATCTAGTGAATGAAAGAGGTGGGAGTTGTTCAATGAACGACCCCATCGCTACAGTTTGTGGGATTCGACACGGAACAATATTGTTTGGAGGAAAGAAGCGGCTGAAGAGGGGGAACGACCAGTCTGATTTACTAAGAAGACGTCTCCTTACATGAGACATCAACCTAGAGGGAGCTAGCCACAAACTAGGATTAAATAGTTGTTTAAACTAAACTGGGGCTCTAGAATATCCGGGGTTCTACCGTATTAGAAAAATCCACATAGCTCTTACCAACAACCACAATTCACAATAAACTTACAATAGTGAGGGACACTAATTCATTTCAACCTATCCATTACCTTTCCTGAGCTTACTAACCACAATGTTAAATAAGAAAATAAATTGAAAGGTAAGGAACTCACCAGAAAATGTGTTGATGTCAATTGCAAAACATGAGAGCTTCCATAGGCTTCCTACAAACTTTTACTACGATCAAACGAATCTATACACGCTACTACGCCTCCCTACAAAATAGACTTGATCCAGATCTTTGATACAATGCAATAAAAACACCTAGTTCTAACAATATAAATGAATAAGAAACGAAATAAATGAGATGTGAAAGGAATGCATGTACTTATCCAACTACAATAGATGATAATGTGGGAGATCCGCAATGCACGTCAAGGATGGTAGTGTCCTCGCCAAAGAAAGCTATGTATCCACAACACAAGTGTTCGATGTTTTCCTCTATAAGCTACGCGATTGTGACATATGTCGTTAGAGAAAGATAACAAACGAAAAAATGTGAGGACGCGGAGTGAAAGAGCGGAGACCATACGGGAGAACTAGTGAAGGAAAGAGGCGAGGGGCAGGAGTTGTTTAGGATTCGACACCCCAGACAAAGTCTATGGGATGCGAAAAGGAACAATATTCCCAATAGAAAAGAAGTGGAAAAGGGGTGGAAAAGGCCAGTCTAATTTAGTAACAATTCGCCCAGAGTTGGGTTCTGCTCTAGATATCAACCTAGATGGAGCCAGTTGTTTTTAAGGAAACCAAAGACAAAGAAGGGAACTGAATTTTATGTTAAAATCAAGAAACCTTAGCAGAGAGAAAGGGAGGAAAGGACAAAAGGGAGTTATAGTAATTATTCTTTTACAGTTGATTATGGTAATTTGTTGAGTTTTTAGGGCACTTACAGTTCTTTTCAAAACTGAACCATAAAAGATACTTGACCACATGAAGATAACCATTGCACAGGTTACACAGTGATTATGGAGCTCTTTTAACCACAGTTTCGATCTATCACCTTCCAACCATAGACAATATAGAACCATTGTCTCCCCCGAGCTTGCACCTTTCATGATGTAATAGATTCCAACATCATTACATCATATCATCTTGACACAAACACGCCAAGATAGAGAAGGATCATATGCCCTAAGAAGACACTCCACTTGCATAGCGAGCTCTAGAGGAAGAAACCTCAAGTTTAGCAAACCCTGTAGACAAGAAGATCAAGAGAATGTATCCCCAGAGCAAGATACAAGATACCAAAGAAGTGCATCTTAGCAATGAGAATAACTCTCCTTATATATAGACCGTCAAGAGGAGCAAGTCATGATTATGAACCTAGGTCGACATGTACTTGAGTTAACTAATGTTAACTCAAGTGCATACTCACAACAAAGGAGGGTCACACGTAGGCTAGGGTTCGCTCATCAAAACGTCTCGTCTAGGAACATGACACATGGCTTATGGACCACCAACAAGTCCACCAACACAACCTCAATGGGTGACTACCATCAACAAGGGTCCACTCAACATATCCAAGCATCCCACGACTCATGTGGCTACTCAACATATGATCCAACGACAAGTGCTACTCTAATACATGGCTACTTAACTTGGACTCACTCTAAGAGATATGAAAGGTATCTCCATCATCACAATCACACACACTCTTGTGTAGCATATCACCTCGCACCTAATTGGTCCTACTGACCCAGAGCTGCAATATAGGTGTGCCTATAATACTTGGTACTGCCTGCACACCAAGGGTTAGCTAATCCCTTGCCAGGTATCCAAGTCATGCTTAGGTAGTGTCTAATTGTTTGAGGACTCTCCTATCCAACTGACGATGTCAGCCTAGTATGTCCACATTGACAGAGAGTAGGGGCTCCCAACTAGTACTATAAGAATACCTTCCGAAGCTACACAATCTTCAACATAATTCACCTAGTTGTCAGCCGCAAGTTGAATTAACACCAAATAGAGAAAAGAAGGGTAACCTAACTAGGGTTAAGAAGTTGTTCAATCGAAACAAGCGCTCTAGAACATTACAAAAATTATTCGGTTCTTGCCAATGACTAGAATTAACAAGAAATTTACAATAGAGAGGGAAACTAATTTGACTAAACCTATCGAGGACGAAGACACTGAAAGAGTGGAGACAAGATGGTGAACAAGGGAAGGAAAGAGGAGAGATGTGGAAATGTTTGGGAAAATCTAGTGAAGGAAAGAGGCAGGAGTTGTTCAATGAACGACCCCATAGCTGTAGTCTATGGGATTCGACAAGGAATAAAATTGTCTAGAGAACAGAAAGGGATGAAGGGGGGAAATGATCAGTCTGATCTAGTAAGAAGCATAGTAGCAAGATTCGAGTACGGATTCGAATACGATTCGGATACAATACAGAAAAAATACGTAACAAAAAATCAAGTACGACTAAAATACGGTAGTAGACACCTTATAAATACAAAAAACATGCAATTTTAATTTAAAAAAATATTATACGTAATCATTCCAAATTTTAACATCTCATTTATTATTCATTGAAAACTTTAAAAATAAAACTTAAAACTACACAAATATATTTTTATATAAAATGACTTGAAAAAGATAAAAACAGAAAATACAAAAAAATAAAAATAAAATAACAATTACATAAAAATAAAACTTGAATAAAAAAACTACATGTAATAGTAACAATGTAATAATAATAACTCAATAGTAATGATATAAAAACCTAGCAGTATAACACTAACACAAAATTATGAACTTAGCCCAGAAAGCCGAGGTGCTAATTTCGTGTTCTTTGTTAGCAAATCAACATTCTGAAATAAGTTTGATTTTCTTTGATTCACGATTATTTTTTTGTTCGAGGTTTTGTTCTAGGGATGGTAAATTCTTATTTTCTTTGATTCACGATTATTATTTTGTTCTAGGGATGGTAAATTTATAAGAATTTGAAAAAGTATTGGGTTGACTGTACCGAACCAGTATCATCTCGAATGTTCGCTGTATTTTTAACTTGATTCGAATTTCTGTACAACAACTACCAATACGGCCGTATTTTGCTACTATGGTAAGAAGTGATCTAGTAAGAAGTCGTCTCGAGTTGGGTTCCTTCTGGAGTCATCAACCTAAAGGGAGCCAATCATTTTCGGGGCTGCCAAAGATGGAGTCCACAGAGAAGATAGAAGAGACCTGATCGGTGGCTAGGAACTAAATTGTTGGAAAACATCAAGAAACCTTAGGAGACAAAGTGATTAGAAGAGAAGAGGACAAAAAAAAAGAAGGTATATTTATTGGGTTTTACAGTCGATTAAGTGACCTAGGGCCCTAGACTTACTAGCGTAATTCAATTAATTCTAAACCCCAAGTAGAATTAACAATAGATTAAGAAAATCCCACAGGGGTGTAGCTCAACCGACGATTCGCTTAATATGAAGGAAATGTTGTAAATGGAGGTCACGAGTTGAAATCACCTCGGCTTACCCGTGCCCCATGCTTGTGCACTGTGTGGGTGCACCTAGGGGTATAGTGTTAGCGGATGGGATTGGATCCCTGGACCCCGTGTCACGCGAGTACCAGCCCGGTCCCAGTTTTCGATTACCCTAGTTACAAAAAAAAAAAATAGGTTAAGAAAAGAGGGAAACCTGGCCAGTCCTTTTCCAGTAAAGCAAAGATGGAATCCACCCAGAAGAGTGAAGAGAACCGAAGGGTGGTTGGGAACTAAATAATAGGATAAAATCAAGAAACCTTGGGAGAGAGAATGGGAGGGAAGGACGGAAGGGAGTTATTGTAATTCTGGGTTTTTAGTTTATTATGGTAATTCAATTAGTTCTTAGCCAAAAGCTGAACCAACATCAGAATGAGAAAAGAAGGGAAACCCAATTGGGGTTAAGTAGTTGTTTAAACTAAACTAGGGCCCTAGAATATCAAGGAAATTTAGTCAGTTCTTACCAACGACTAAAATTAAGAAGAAATTTACAATAGAGAGGGAAGCTAAGTGAAGTCAACCTATCGAGGATGCCAAGAGTGAAAAAATGGAAAAGATATGGTGAACAATAGGAGGACAAAGGCAAGACGTGGTGATGTTTGGAAAAATCTAGTGAAGGAAAGAGGTGGGAGTTGTTCAGTGAGCGACCCCATAGCTGCAGTTTATGGGATTCGACAAGGAACAATATTGTCTGGATGAAAGAAGCGAATGAAGCGGGGGGACGACCAGTCTAATCTACTAAGAAGTCGTCTCGAGTCGAGCACTAGACGAGACATCAACCTAGAGGGAGCTAGCCACAAACTAGGGTTAAGTAGTTGTTTAAACTAAACTAAGGCTCTAGAATATTGGGGAAATTTACTCATTTCTTACCAACGACTATAATTAACTAGAAATGTACAATGGAGAGGGAAGCTAAGTTAACACAAAATATCGAGGACGTAGAGAGTGAAAAATTGGAGAGAATAGTGTGAACAAGGGAAGGCAAGAGACAAGATGTGGAGATGCTTTGGAAAATCTAGTGAAGGAAAGAGGCGGGGATTGTTCAGAGAAAGACACCATAGTTGTCGCCTATTGGACTCGAGAAGGAACAATATTGTGTAGAGAAAAGAAAACGATGGAGAGGGGAAATGACCAGTCTGATCCAGTAAATATTTTCAAGTCGGGCTCTACTCGATACATAAACCTAGAGGGAGCCAGTCGTTTTCGAGGAACCAAATATGCAGTCCATCGAGAAGAATGAAGAAAACCAAAGGGTGCTTGGGAACTAAATTTTGGGATAGAATAAGGAAAACATAGGAGAGAGAAGGGTTGGAAGAAAAAAGGACAAAATGAGGTTATATTTATTGGGTTTTACAATTGACTAAGTGAAACAGGGCCCTCGATTTACTAGGCTAATTAAATTAGTTCTAAGCCACAAATATAATTAACAACAAATAACGAAAAGAAGGGCAAGATAACTAGGATTAAATAGTTGTTTAACTAATATGGGGTTCTAGCGTATTAGCAAAATCCACATAGCTCTTACCAACAACCACAATTCACAATAAACTTACAATAGTGAGGGACACTAATTCATTTCAACCTATCCATTACCTTTCTTGAGCTTACTAACCAAAATGAACCCACTAGAAAATGTGTTGATGTCAATTTCAAAATATGAGAGCCTCCATAGGCTTCCTACAAACTTTTACTACGATCAAATGAATCTGTACATGCCACTACGCCTCCCTACAAAATAGACTTGATCCAGATCTTTGATAAAATGCAATCAAAACACCTAGTTCTAACAATATAAATGAATAGGAAAAAAAATAAATGAGATGTGAAAGGAATCCATGTACTTATCCAACTACAAAAGACGATAATGTAGGAGATCTGTGATGCACGTCAAGGATGTTTGTGTCCTCGCCAAAGAAAGCTATGTATCGACAACACAAGTGTTCGATGTTTTCATCTATAAGCTACGCGATTGTGACATCTGTTGTTAGAGAAAGATAACAAACGAAAAAATGTGACGACGCGGAGTGAAAGAGACGAGAGCATACGAGAGAACTAGCAAAGGCGAGAGGCAAGAGGTGGAGATGTTGAGGAAAATCTAGTGAAGGAAAGAGGTTGTTTAGTATTCGACACCCCAGACAAAGTCTATGCGATTCGAAAAGGAACAATATTTCGAATAGAAAAAAAGTGGAAAAGGGGGAGAAATGGCCAATCTAATTTAGTAATAATTCGCCCAGAGTCGGGTCCTGCTCTAGACATCAACCTAGAGGGAGCCAGTTGTTTTTAAGGAAACCAAAGACAAAGAAGGGAACGGAATTTTACGATAAAATCAAGAAACCTTAGCAGATAGAAAGGGAAGAAATGACAATAGGGAGTTATAGAAATTATTCTTTTACAGTTGATTATGGTAATTTGTTGAGTTTTTAGGGCACTTACAATTCTTTTCAAAACTGAACCATAAAAGCTACTAGACCACATGAAGATAACCGTTGCATAGGTAAGAAAATGATTATGGAGCTCGTTTAACCACAGTGATGATCTATCACCTCCCAACCATAGACAATGCAAAACCATCGTCACCCCCGAGCTAGGACCTTTCATCATGTAATAGATTCCAACATCATTACGTCATAGCATCTTGACACAAACGCGCCAAGATAGAGAAGTATCATATGCCCTAACAAGACACTCCACTTGCATAGCGAGGTCTAGAGGAATAAACCTCAAGTTTAGCAAACCTTGTAGACAAGAAGATCAAGATAGCGTATCCCTAGAGTAAGATACAAGATACCAAAGAAGTGCATCTGAGCAATGAGAATAACTCTTCTTATATATAGACAGTTAAGAGGAGGAGCAAGTCGTGATTCTGAACCTAGGCCGACTCACAACAAAGGAGGGTCACACGTAGGCTAGGTTTCCCTCATCACAACGTCTCCTCTAGGAACATGACACATGGCATATGGACCGCCAACAAGGCCACCAACGCAACCTCAAGGGGTGACTACCATCAACAAGGTCCACTCAACATATTCAAGCGTCCCATGACTCATGTGGCTACTCAACATATGATCCAACGACAAGTGTCTACTCTAATACATGGCGACTTGGCTTGGACTCACTCTAAGACATATGAAAGGTATCTCCATCATCACCATCACACACACTCATGTGTAGCATATCACCTCACACCTAATTGCTCCTACTAACCCAGAGCTACAATATAGGCGTCCTTATAATACTTGGTACTGCTTGCACACCAAGGGTTAGCTAATCCCTTGCCAGGTATCCAAGTCATGCTCAGGTTGTGTCTAATTGTGTGAGGACTCTCCAATCCAACTGACGATGTCACCCAAGTATGTCCACATTGACAGAGAGTAGGGGCTCCTAGCTGGTACTATAAGCATATCTTCTGAAGCTACACAATCTTCAACATCATTCACCTAGTTCTCAACCGCAAGTTGAATTAACACCAAATTGAGAAAAGAAGGGTAACCTAACTAGGGTTAAGAAGCTGTTCAATCGACACAAGCGCTCTAGAACATTACAGAAGTTTAGTTGGTTCTTGCCAACAACTAGAATTAACAAGAAATTTACAATAGAGAGGGAAGCTAATCTAACTAAACCTATCGAGGAAGCAGACATTGAAAGAGTGCAGACAAGATGGTGAACAAGGGAAGGAAAGAGGAGAGATGTGGAAATGTTTGGGAAAATCTAGTGAAGGAAAGAGGTAGGAGTTGTTCAATGAACGACCCCATAGCTGCAGTCAATGGGATTCGACAAGGAACAAATTGTCTAGAGAATAGAAAGGGATGAAGGGGGGAAATGACCAGTTTGATCTAGTAAGAAGTCGTCTCGATTTGGGTTCCTACTCGAGACATCAACCTAGAGGGAGCCAGTCATTTTCGGGGCAGCCAAAGATGGAGTCCACGGAGAAGATAGAAGAGGCCTGATGGGTGGTTGGGAACTAAATTGTTGGAAAACATCAAGAAACCTTAGGAGAGAAGCGATTAGAAGAGACGAGGACATAAAGAAAGAAGGTATATTTATTGGGTTTTACAGTCGATTTAGTGACCTAGGGCCCTAGACTTACTAGCGTAATTCAATTAATTCTAAGCAACAAGTAGAATTAACAATAGATTAAGAAAAGCCTGCAGGGGTTTAGCTCAACCAGCGATTCGCTTGATATGAAGAAGATGTTGTAAATGGAGGTCACGAGTTCAAATCAACCCGGCTTACCCGTGCCCCATGCTTTCAAGCTGTGTGGGTGCACTTAGGGGTATAGTGTTAGCGGACGAGATTGGATCCCTGGACCCCGTGTCACGCGAGTACCGGCCCGATCCCAGTTGCCGATTCCCCTAGTTACAAAAAAAAATAGGTTAAGAAAATAGGGAATCCTGGCCAGTCCTTTTCGAGTAAAGCAAAGATGGAATCCACCTAGAAGAGTGGAGAGAACCGAAGGGTGGTTGGGAACTAAATTTTAGGATAAAATCAAGAAACCTTGGGAGAGAAAATGGGAGGGAAGGACGGAAGGGACTTATTGTAATTATGGGTTTTTAGTTGATTATGGTAATTTAATTAGTTCTCAGCCAAAAGCTGAACCAACACCAGAATGAGAAAAGAAGGTCAACCCAATTGGGGTTAAGTAGTTGTTTAAACTAAACTAGAGCCCTAGAATATCAGGGAAATTTAGTCAGTTCTTACCAGTGACTACAATTAAGAAGAAATTTACAATAGAGAGGGAAGCTAAGTGAAGTCAACCTATCAAGGATGCCGAGATTGAAAAAATGGAAAAGATATGGTGAACAATAGAAGCAAAAAGGCAAGACGTGGTGATGTCTGGAAAAATCTAGTGAAGGAAAGAGGTGGGAGTTGTTCAGTGAAAGACTGCATAGCTGTAGTCTATGGGATTCGACAAGGAACAATATTGTGTGGAGGAAAGAAGCGGATGAAGCTGGGGAACGTCCATTCTGATCTACTAAGAAGACGTCTCGAGTCGGGCCCTACACGAAACATCAACCTAGAGGGAGCTAGCCACAAACTAGGGTTAAGTAGTTGTTTAAACTAAACTAAGGCTCTAGAATATTGGGGAAATTTAATCATTTCTTACCAACGACTATAATTAACTAGAAATTTACAATGGAGCGGGAAGCTAAGTTAACGCAAAATATCGAGAACGTAGAGAGTGAAAAATTGGAGACAATAGTGTGAACAAGGGAAGGCAAGAGACAAGATGTGGAGATGGTTGGGAAAATCTAGTTAAGGAAAGAGGCGGGGATTGTTTAGAGAAAGACACCATAGTTGTTGTGTTTTTATTGCATTGTATCAGAGATCTGGATCAAGTCTATTTTGTAGACGACAACTATGGTGTCTTTCTCTGAGCAATCCCTGCCTCTTTCCTTCACTAGATTTTCCCAAGCATCTCTACATCTTGGGGTGACTACCATCAACAAGGGTCTACTCAACATATCCAAGCGTCCCACGACTCATGTGGCTACTCGACATATGATGCAACGACAAGTTCTACTTTAATACATGGTGACTTGACTTGGACTCACTCTAAGACATATGAAAGGTATCTCCATCATCACGATCACACACACCCATGTGTAGCATATCACCTCACACCTAATTGCTCCTACTGACCCAGAGCTACAATATAGGCGTCCCTATAATACTTTGCTGCCTGCACAGCAAGGGTTAGCTAATCCCTAGCCAGGTATTGAAGTCATGCACAGGTTGTGTCTAATTGTGTGAGGACTATCCAATACAACTGACAATGTCACCCTGGTATGTCCACATTGACAGAGAGTAGGGGCTCCCAACTAGTACTATAAGAATATCTTCTGAAGCTACACAATCTTCAACATAATTCACCTAGTTCTCAACCGCAAGTTGAATTAACACCAAATTGAGAAAAGAAGGGTAGCCTAACTAGGGTTAAGAAGCTGTTGAATCGAAACAAGCACTCTAGAACATTATAGAAATTTGGTCGGTTCTTTCCAACGACTAGAATTAACAAGAAATTTACAATAGAGAGGGAAGCTAATTTAACTAAACCTATCGAGGACGCAAACACTGAAAGAGTGGAGACAAGATGGTGAACAAGGGAAGGAAAGAGGAGAGATGTGGAAATGTTTGGGAAAATCTAGTGAAGGAAAGAGGCAGGAGTTGTTCAATGAACGACCCCATAGCTGCAGTCTATGGGATTCGACAAGGAACAAAATTGTCTAGAGAATAGAAAGGTATGAAGGGGGGAAATGACCAGTCCGATCTAGTAAGAAGCCGTCTCGAGTTGGGTTCCTACTCGAGACATCAACCTAGAGGGAGCCAATCATTTTCGAGGCCGCCAAAGATGGAGTCCACGGAGAAGATAGAAGAGACCCGATGGGTGGCTGGGAACTAAATTGTTGGAAAACATGAAGAAACCTTAGGAGACAAAGTGATCAGAGGAGAAGAGGACAAAAAGAAAGAAGGTATATTTATTGGGTTTTACAGTCGATTAAGTGACCTAGGGCCCTAGAATTACTAGCGTAATTCAATTAATTCTAAGCCGCATGTAGAATTAACAATAGATTAAGAAAAGCCCGCAGGGGTGTAGCTAAACCGACTATTCGCTTCATATGAAGGAAATGGAGGTCACGAGTTGAAATCACCTCGGCTTACCTGTGCCCCATGCTTGTGCGCTGTGTGGGTGCACCTAGGGGTATAGTGTTAGCGGATGGGATTGGATCCCTGGACCCCGTATCATGCGAGTACCAGCCCGGTCTTAGTCTCTGATTCCCCTAGTTACAAAAAAAAAAATAGGTTAAGAAAAGAGGGAAACTGTAGTAGCGAACCTCTCTTGGCTAGAGCGAACATGCTTGAGTGATTGACCAAATGAGAGGTCGAACTCTCTATTTATACAGATCAAATGGTGACTTTTTCCCTAACTAGGCCGACATAACTTTCCCTAACTGGGCCGACCAGACTGGGGCATTTTTGCCGATTGTTTGGGGCAAATTGCCCACTGTTTTGGGGTAGTTTACCCACTGGGCAGACTTGTCTGCGGGGAATACAAAAAATTACATTTAATAAATCTTTTCTTTGTGAATTCACCGCAAGGTTTACATTGATTTTTTCAAGTGTTTTACATGATCAAATATATTGACATCTTGTCCCATAGGAGGTACAATAACAAGATGAAATACAATAAGAATAACTAATGAAGTTGCACTATTTCCAACACTCCCTCTCAGCAAGGAAGGTATTCTTCGAACACTGTATTCTAATCTTATTCTATCTTTGGTCGACCTATGAGGTGATGGGGCGTTCGACAAAAAACTAAGACTTGCTGAAATAATCTTAGGAGATAAGCACTTTGACCAGTAATATTACCTTTTACCGGAAGGATTCATTAAGTGTGACCTACAGCAGCTACCTACCAACGTTTTGCCTCACTTTAAGTAACCTTTTATAGAATGGCTCCATGACCTGAACTTAGAGCATTCCCCCCCTTCAAGAACTAACAAACACTTACTTGAGTCATGCTTAGGAGGTACAACACTCCTCTTTTTGGGTCGGGCTTCTAGATACTTTTTATTTATGAAGACAACATTGCTAGGATATGTCCACTTGCCTTTTATGGGTTAGTGCCTGCCTGCTACCAACTAACTCTTATAGTTACCCAGCTATATTTACTGCCTACCTCACTTAACTTAGGAATGGAATCCCTTACACTTACAGCGTTGGACGGAGGGCTTAGAGCTGTTGTACCGTACAACATTCATTGGAATCACACTTGCTTAAATAAGCTAGTACATTACCTATTTCAGCTGAGCCTTGCCCATAAAAGTCAGTAAGTACTCGGAATCGTTTATCGGGCACCCACTCTATTGTTACGAATAAAACTACCTTTCAGATAAATATGTCTGCTATTCCACTTATCCACCTGAAAACCTATTTATTTATTAATCCCTTCAACCTAGGAGAGGAGATTTAGTGTTTTCCAACCCACGATCTTAGATTAGAAGCACCGGATGGGATGGACGAATAACCTTAAATACTCTAGACTTGCCTAAATAAAAATTTGATTTATGGAACCCGATGGAGGAATATGCCTGCCTCCGAATCCCCTCAGCACAAGGGGCGTAGCGTTTATAAAATCGCGTTTTAAGAAGGCTTTTTAATTTACCGGAACCGACCAACAATCGGGCACCCAATTGTTTGGGGAATTGACTTTAACAAATATATTTTTACCTCACCCGCCTAAGTCTAGCACTGCTACCCCCCTTACTTATTGGAAGGAATTAATCGACATGCATTCAATTGGCTATTTAGCCTAATACAAATGTTATTTATCAACCCGGATAGATCTACCACTTGACTATTTACATTTACTTACTAGCCTCCCTTGTACCTTATTACTCTTACCAACTACCCACCTTACGATTTACCTTTGGACATGCCCTAAACAACCTTCCACTGGCTTCCCAGAGAGCTTTTACACCATCTTCCAACCAGACAGCATTCACAGGCAGACCTTTAATCACCACTTGCTGACAAATTCTAGCATTGGTACCAACCACCTATGACTATTATTGTTTCGGAACCCAGCGTCGTTGCCCGACCGGCTACTCTTCTGTCATTCTTACCAACTGCTTTATAGGAAGAGTCATACTTGCACTTTTCTTTTACCTGCTTCACCAACCAGAATACCTATACCTCTTAGCCCTTAACACTTGCTTCATTAATCCTTTGTTGCTAGGCACTTATACCTTGAGTATTTACTTTTGAAGCCTACCTTATATCTTATATTAACTGTTAGCAATAGCAGAAAGGGGAATTGTTAATGAGATATAAAATAATGTAGAAACACAAACATAGTGCCTAAGCTGCTCCATGAACCCGGCCTTCATTAGCCTGATGCCCCATGCATCTACTACTCCAACACTCCCTCTTGGCCATGGAATGCCTCAAGTTGCATTACATGTAATGGCAACTAAACTTCCCATCAGCCCTTCCCATTTTATTTTCTCTTCTTGGTAGCCTCATTTGGTAACCTAGTCAATTACTGGATTCCTTAAGAAGAGAGTTGATGTGCAACATCTTCGTCCTTTTAAAACATGCTCAATCATGATATAGAATACAATGCAATGATGATAGTATGTCTACCATATAGATGACCAAATAAAAAAAAGGTGTACAAAAATAATACTCGTACTTATTAGAATACAGGAGCCCATGATGTTGCAACGAAAAAATGCATGAGAAGATTGGTATATCTGCAACACAGATGTCACAAATTTTACTACACCGTGGATGGTATTGTGATGCAATCTCTTAGATAAATGCAAGAAACATGGAATTGCATGGGCAAGAAAAATGAAGTGGTAGTTTAACTAGGGCTGTAATAACGAATGTGAGAGTTGATGTGCGGCACTGATGGCGAAGATCTAGAAAATTCATGAAGCCATATGGGGTCATAGTAAGGAAAATGCAGGAAAGGGAGAAGTAAAAGGAGGAAGATGTTGCACATGAACTCTCTTCTTGAGGAATCCAGTCATCGAATAGCTTACCAAATGAGGCTACCAAGAAGAGAAAATAAAATGGGAAGGGTTGATGGGAAGTCCCCCTTGTTGTCCTAACAATATGGCACAAAAGAATTAGTGTGGTGCATCATTCCACCATAAGGAGAAAGGAGAGAAAGTACTCACCACTCTTTTTTACGGTAAAATCAAGAAAAGCTAGAAGAAAGAACGAGAGCAAGCATGAATACGAAAGGGCAGCATTTAAATTGGTGTTTACAATTGATTAAGTATCATTGACCTTGTTAATGTTTATAGCAGCATAACCACGATCACTAAAAGAATGGCAAAGCACAGAAACAAAATGAGTGTGGAGCTCGTTTCACCATGATGATAAGAACAATCATCTCGCAACCATTGACAAAGCTATTTGTTGCCCCCGAGCTGAGAATTTCCAATAGAGAACGATGTACATCTAGATAGTAGTAGCGCAAACCCAAGAAAACAAGAGAGAAAATTCTCCAATAGTGGAGAACCCCAAAAAATCAGTCTCTTAACTGCAGTAGCGAACCTCTCTTGGCTAGAGCGAACATGCTTGAGTGAAGGACCGAATGAGAGGTCAAACATTCTATTTATACACATCAAATGGTGATTGTTTCCCTGACTGGGCGGACCTAACTTTCCCTATCTAGGCCGACCTGACTGGGGCATTTCCGCCCATTGTTTGGGGAAAATTGCCCACTATTTTGGGGCAATTTACCCACTGGGCCGACTTATCTTGGGGGAATACAAAAAATTACATTTAATAAATCTTTTCTTTGTGATTTCACCCCAAGGTTAACATTGATTCTTTCAAGTGTTTTACTTGACCAAATACATAGACATCTTATTCCATTGGAGGTACAATAACAAGATGAAATACAATAAGAATAACTTCTGAAGTTGCACTATTTCTAACACTCGCTCTCAACAAGGAAGGTATTCTTCAAACACTATATTCTAATCTTATTCTATCTTTGGTTGACCTATGAGGTGATGTGCCACGCAGCTACTACTCCAACATTCCCTCTTGGCCATGGAATGCCCCAAGTTGCATTGCATCTAATGGAAACTAAAATTCCCATCAACCTTTCCCATTTTATTTTCTCTTCTTGGTAACCTAGTCAATTATGGGATACCTCAAGAAGAGAGTTGATGTGCAACATCTTCGTCCTTTTAAAACATTATCAATCATGATATAGAATACAATGCAATGCTGATAGTAGGTCTTCCATATAGATGACCAAACCGAAAAAAGGTGTACAAAAAGAATACTAGTAGTTATTAGAATACGGGAGCCCACGATGTTGCAGCGAACAAATGCATGAGAAGATTAGTAAATCTGCAATGCAGATGTTACAAATTCTACTCCACCGTGGATGGAATTGTGATGCAATCTCTTAGAGAAATGCAACAAACAGGGAATTGCATGGGCAAGAAAAATGAAGTGGTAGTTTAACTAGGGATGTAGTAACGAATGTGAGAGTTGATGTCCGGCACTGATAGCAGAATTCTAGAAAATTCATGAAGCCGTATGAGGTCATAGTAAGGCAAATGCAAGAAGGAAAGAAGTAAAAGGAAGAAGACGTTGCACATTGACTCTCTTCTTGATGAATCCTGTCATTGACTACGTTACCAAATGATGCTACCAAGAAGAGAAAATAAAATGGGAAGGGTTGATGGGAAATCCCCATTGCTGTCCTAACAATATGGCACACAAGAATTAGTGTGGTGCATCATTCCACCATAAGGAGAAAGGATAGAACGTACTCACCACACTTTTTTAGGGTAAAATAAAGAAAATCTAGAAGAAAGAACAAGAGCAACAAATGAATACGGAAGGGCACGATTTTAATTAGTGATTACAATTGATTAACTATCATTCACCTTTTTAATGTTTATAGCAGCATAACCAGGATCACTAAAAAAATGGAAAAGCACATAAACAAAATGAGTGTGGAGCTCGTTTAACCATGATGATAAGAATAATCATCTCCCAACCATAGATAAAACTAGTTGTCTCCCCCGAGCTTAGACCTTCCAATAGAGAATGATGTACATCCAGATAGTAGTATCCCAACAAAACAAGAGAGTAACTTCTCCAAAAGTTGAGAACCCCAAAAAATCAGTCTCTTAACTGTAGTAGCGAACCTCTCTTGGCTAGAGCGAACATGCTTGAGTGAATGACCAAATGAGAGGTCGAACTCTCTATTTATACACATCAAATGGTGACTTTTTCCCTGACTGGGCCGACCTAACTTTCCCTAACTGGGCCGACCTAACTGGGTCATTTCTGCCCATTGTTTGGGGCAAATTGCCCACTGTTTTGGGGCAGTTTACCCACTGGGCAGGCTTGTCTTGGGGGAATACAAAAAATTACATTTAATAAATCTTTTACTTATGAATTCACGCCAAGGTTTACATTGATTTTTTCAAGTGTTTTCCATGATCAAATATATTGACATCTTGTCCCATAGGAGGTACAATAACAAGATGAAATACAATAAGAATAACTTCTGAAGTTGAACTATTTCCAACACTCCCTCTCAACAAGGGAAGTATTCTTCGAACACTGTATTCTAATCTTATTCTAGCTTTGGTCGACCTATGAGGTGATGCCCCATGCAGCTACTACTCCAACACTCCCTCTTGGCCATGGAATGCCTCAAGTTGCATTACATGTAATGGCAATTAAACTTCCCATCAACCCTTCCCATTTTATTTTCTCTTCTTGGTAGCCTCATTTGGTAACCTAGTCAATTACTGGATTCCCTGAGGAAGAGAGTTGATGTGCAACATATTCGTCCATTTAAAACATGCTCAATCATGATATAGAATACAATGCAATGATGATAGTAGGTCTACCATATAGATGACCAAACCAAACAAAAGGTTAGAAAAATAATACTCGTACTTATTAGAATAGAGGAGCTCACGATGTTGCAGCGATCAAATGCATGAGAAGATTAGTATATTTGCAACACAGATGTTACAAATTCTACTCCACCGTGGATGGAATTGTGATGCAATCTCTTAGAGAAATGCAACAAAGAGGGAATTGCATGGGCAAGAAAAATGAAGTGTTAGTTTAACTATGGATGTAATAACGAATGTGAGAGTTGATGTGCAACACTAATAGGGAAAATCTAGAAAATTCATGAAGACATATGAGGTCATAGCAAGGCAAATGCAGGAAGGGAAGAAGTAAAAGGAGGAACATGTTACACATTAACTCTCTTCTTGAGGAATCTAGTCATTGAATAACTTACCAAATGAGGCTACCAAGAAGAGAAAATAAAATGGGAAGGGTTGATGGGAAGTCCCCAATGTTGCTCAAACAATATGGCACACAAGAATTAGTGTGGTGCATCATTACACCATAAGGAGAAAGGAGAGAAAGTACTCACCACTCTTTTTTACGATAAAATGAAGAAAAGGTAGAAAAAAGAACGGGAGCAACAAATTAATATGAAAGGGAAACATTTAAATTGGTGTTTACAATTGATTAAGTATCATTGAGCTTTTTAATGTTTATAGCAGCATAACCAGGATCACTAAAAGAATGGCAAAGCACAGAAACAAAATGAGTGTGGAGCTCATTTCACCATGATGATAAGAACAATCATCTCCCAACCATAGACAAAGCTATTTGTCGCCCCCGAGCTTAGAATTTCTAATAGAGAACGATGTACATCTAGATAGTAGTAGCGCAAACCCAAGAAAACAAAAGAGAAAATTCTCCAATAGTGGAGAACCCCCAAAAATCAGTCTCTTAACTGTAGTAGTGAACCTCTCTTGTCTAGAGCGAACATGCTTGCGTGAATGACCAAATGAGAGGTCGAACACTCTATTTATACACATCAAATGGTGATTGTTTCCCTGACTGGGCCGACCTAATTTTCCCTAACTAGGCCAACCTCACTGGGGCATTTCTGCCCATTGTTTGGGGAAAATTGCCCACTAATTTGGGGCACATTACCCACTGGGCCGACTTGTCTTGGGGGTATACAAAAAATTACATTTAATAAATCTTTTCTTTGTGATTTCACCGCAAGGTTTACGTTGATTCTTTCAAGTGTTTTACATGACCAAATACATTGACATCTTGTCCCATAGGAGGTACAATAACAAGATGAAATACAATGAGAATAACTTCTGAAGTTGCACTATTTCCGACACTCCTTCTCAATAAGGAAGGTATTCTTCGAACACTGTATTCTAATCTTATTCTATCTTTGGTCGACCTATGAGGTGATGACCCATGCAGCTACTACTCCAACATTCCCTCTTGGCCATGGAATGCCCCAAGTTGCATTACAAGTAATGGCAACTAAAATTCCCATCAACACTTCCCATTTTATTTTCTCTTCTTGGTAACCTAGTCAATTATGGGATTCTTCAAGAAGAGAGTTGATGTGCAACATCTTCGTCCTTTTAAAACATGCTCAATCATGATATAGAATACAATGCAATGGTGATAGTAGGTCTACCATATAGATGACCAAACCCAAAAAAAGGTGTACAAAAATAATACTCGTACTTATTAGAATACAGGAGCCCACGATGTTGCAACGAACAAATGCATGAGAAGATTGGTATATCTGCAACACAGATGTCACAAATTTTACTCCACCGTGGATGGGACTGTGATGCAATCTCTTAGATAAATGCAACAAACATGGAATTGCATGGGCAAGAAAAATGAAGTGGTAGTTTAACTAGGGCTGTAATAACAAATGTGAGAGTTGATGTGCGGCACAGATGGCGAAGATCTAGAAAATTCATGAAGCCATATGAGGTCATAGTAAGGCAAATGCAGGAAGGGAAGAAGTAAAAGGAGGAAGATGTTGCACATCAACTCTCTTCTTGAGGAATCCAGTCATTGAATAGGTTACCAAATGAGGCTACCAAGAAGAGAAAATAAAATGGGAAGGGTTGATGGGAAGTCCCCCTTGTTGTCCTAACAATATAGCACACAAGAATTAGTGTGGTGCATCATTGCACCATAAGGAGAAAGGAGAGAAAGTACTCACCACTCTTTTTTACGGTAAAATCAAGAAAATCTAGAAGAAAGAACGAGAGCAAGAAATGAATACGAAAGGGCAGCGTTTAAATTGGTGTTTACAATTGATTAAGTATCATTGACCTTGTTAATGTTTATAGCAGCATAACCAGGATCACTAAAAGAATGGCAAAACACATAAACAAAATGAGCGTGGAGCTCGTTTCACCATGACGATAAGAACAATCATCTCCCAACCATAGACAAAGCTATTTGTCGCCCCCGAGTTGAGAATTTCCAATAGAGAGCGATGTACAACTAGATAGTAGTAGCGCAAACCCAAGAAAAAACAAGAGAGAAAATTCTCCAATAGTGGAGAACGCCAAAAAATCAGTCTCTTCACTGTAGCAGCGAACCTCTCTTGGATAGAGCGAACACGGGGCCGACCTAACTTTCCCTAACTAGGCCGACTTGACTGGGGCATTTCTGCCCATTGTTTGGGGAAAATTGCCCACTATGATGGGGCAGTTTACCCACTGGGTCGACATGTATTGGGACAATACAAAAAATATCATTTAATGCATATTTTCTTTGTGATTTCACCCCAAGGTTTACATTGATTCTTTCAAGTATTTTACATGACCAAATACATTGCCATCTTATCCCAGAGGAGGTACAATAACAAGATGAAATACAATAAGAATAACTTCTGAAGTTGCACTATTTCCAACACTCCCTTTCAACAAGGAAGGTATTCTTCGAACACTGTATTCCAATTTTATTCTATCTTTGGTCAACCTATGAGGTGATGCCCCACGCAGCTACCACTCCAACATTCCCTCTTGGCCATGGAATGCCCCAAGTTGCATTGCATCTAATGGCAACTAAATTCCCATCAACCATTCCCATTTTATTTTCTCTTCTTGGTAACCTAGGCAATTATGGGATTCCTCAAGAAGAGAGTTGATGTGCAACATCTTCGTCCTTTTAAAACATTATCAATCATGATATCGAATACAATGCAATGCTGATAGTAGGTCTACCATATAGATGACCAAACCGAAAAAAGGTGTACAAAAATAATACTAGTAGTTATTAGAATACGGGACCTCACGATGTTGCATCGAACAAATGCATGAGAAGATTAGTAAATCTGCAACGCAGATGTTACAAATTCTACTCCACCGTGGATGGAATTGTGATGCAATCTCTTAGAGAAATGCAACAAAGAGGGAATTGCATGGGCAAGAAAAATGAAGTGGTAGTTTAACTAGGGATGTAATAACGAATGTGAGAGTTGATGTGCGGCACTGATAGCGAAAGTCTAGAAAATTCATGAAGCCATTATGAGGTCATAGTAAGGAAAATGCAAGAAGGGAAGAAGTAAAAGGAAGAAGATGTTGCACATTGACTCTCTTCTTGATGAATCCAGTCATTGACTAGGTTACCAAATGATGCTACCAAGAAGAGAAAATAAAATGGGAAGGGTTGATGGGAAATCCCTCTTCCTGTCCTAACAATATGGCACACAAGAATTAGTGTGGTGCATCATTCCACCATAAGGAGAAAGGATAGAAGTTAGTCACCACTCTTTTTTAGGGTAAAATAAAGAAAATCTAGAAGAAAGAACAAGAGCAACAAATGAATACGGAAGGGCACGATTTTAATTAGTGATTACAATTGATTAACTATCATTGACCTTGTTAATGTTTATAGCAGCATAACCAGGATCACTAAAAGAAAGGCAAAGCACTGACTAATAACCAAGTCATGTACCAAATAAGTGGGTACAAGACTAATAACCAAGGGTATGTTTCAAAAGTGGAAAAACACCCATAATACCCTATAAGAGCCAAACATTAACAAGGTGGTAAAAATAAAAAAATAACTCAAGGTGGGTAAATGATCCCAATAACCACAAGTCAAAGACAAGGTACCCCAAGACCAATAAAATCATGGTGTAAGGGTCAAAATTAAACCAACCAAGGTGGAGAAGGTACAACCAATCATCTCTCTCTCAAATGTACAAATGTTCCATATAACTTGAAAGTTCATCATCACTGTATGAGGAAGGGTTCACACAGATGATGTGATCATGTGGTCCTCTCAACTACTCTTTAGGTCAAATGTTAGTAGCTTCCACAAGGGGTGGCCAGTCCCTTGAGAAGACCAACTAACTCATCCATCTCGAAGACCTAGGAGAAGAGGACATCACACATCATAATCTTGGTAACTGAACAAGTGCCTCCATTCTCAAGGAATGACTTCTCCGCAGTCCTAGACTGGGACATGTTGATCAACCATCTTGTCCATGACCAGGTTCTCTGTTGTCCCAGAGAATGGTCCTCAGCCTCAAGCTGAGCATTCAGTCCTAGACTGAATGTTGATTAACCATCTGCAGGACCTTGGATGTCTCTGTCTCAACCTGCAGGATATGCTTGGTCCTCGTGAACAAGAAACTATCTGGTTCTATACCAGAATACCCTAGAGACAAATAGGGGCCCTAGCCACATGCTATCTTTGGTCGACCTATGAGGTGATGCCCCACGCAGCTACTATTCCAACACTCCCTCTTGGCAATGGAATGCCCCAAGTTGCATTACATGTAATGGCAATAAAATTCCCATCAACCCGTCCCATTTTATTTTCTATTCTTGGTAAACTAGTGAATTACGAGATTCCTTAGGAAGAGAGTTGATGTGCAACATCTTCGTCCTTTTAAAACATGCTCAATCATGATATAGAATACAATGCAATGATGATAGTAGGTCTACCATATAGATGACTAAACCAAACAAAAGGTTAGAAAAATAATACTCGTACTTATTAGAATAGAGGAGCCCACGATGTTGCAGCGATCAAATGCATGAGAAGATTAGTATTTCTGCAACACAGATGTTACAAATTCTACTCCACCCTGGATGGAATTGTGGTGCAATCTCTTAGAGAAATGCAACAAAGAGGGAATTGCATGGGCAAGAAAAATGAAGTGTTAGTTTAACGAGGGATGTAGTAACGAATGTGAGAGTTGATGTGCGGCATTGATAGCGAAAATCTAGAAAATTCACGAAGCCATATGAGGTCATTGTAAGGCAAATGCAGGAAGAGAAGAAGTAAAAGGAGGAAGATGTTGCACATCAACTCTCTTCTTGAGGAATCCAGCCATTGAATAAATTACCAGATGAGGCTACCAAGAAGAGAAAATAAAATGGGAAGGGTTGATGGGAAGTCCCCCTTGTTGTCCTAACAATATGGCAGACAAGAATTAGTGTGGTGCATTATTCGACCATAAGGAGAAAGGAGTGAAAGTACTCACCACTCTTTTCTACGGTAAAATGAAGAACAGCTAGAAGAAAGAAGGAGATGAACAAATGAATAGGAAATGGTAGCATTTATATTGGTGTTTACAATTGATCAAGTATCATTGACCTTTTTAATGTTTATAGCAGCATAACCAGGATCACTTAAAGAAAGGCAAAGCACAGAAACAAAATGAGTGTGGAGATCGTTTCACCATGATGATAAGAACAATCATCTCTCAACAATAGACAAATCTATTTGTCGACCCCAGGCTGAGAATTTCCAATAGAGAACGATGTACATCTAGATAGTAGTAGCGCAAACTCAAGAAAACAAGAGAGAAAATTCTCCAATAGTGGAGAACCCCAAAAATCAGTCTCTTATCTGCAGTAACGAACCTCTCTTGGCTAGAGCGAACATGCTTGAGTGAATGACCAAATGAGTGGTCGAACACTCTATTTACACTCATCAAATGGTGATTGTTTCCCTGACTGGGCCAACCTAACTTTCCCTAACCAGGCCGACTTGACTGGGGCATTTCTGCCGATTGTTTGGGGCAAATCGCCACTATTTTGGGGCAATTTACCCATTGGGCCGACTTGTCTTGGGGGAATACAAAAAATTACATTTAATAAATCTTTTCTTTGTGATTTCACCCCAAGGTTTACATTGATTCTTTCAAGTGTTTCACATGACCAAATACATTGACATCTTGTCCCATAGGAGGTACAATAACAAGATGAAATACATTAAGAATAACTTCTGAAGTTGAACTATTTCCAACACTCCCTCTCAACAAGGAAGGTATTCTTCGAACACCGTATTCTAATCTTATTCTATCTTTGGTCTGTTAAATTTTCATCAAGTTAGGGTTAAATGCAGAAGAATAATAAATCAATATACTTTAATGCAGAAATACATTTAATAAACATTTACAAACATTGAATGCAGTAGTAAAATCTAAGATAACATAATTTTCATCTCTTTCAACCTCACACTTTTAGCACTATCAGGTCGATCACTATGTTAAGGTAATTTTAACACTACCAGTTAGATCACTGTGCTGAATTAAACTTCAGTAACATGTAATGTAAATATATAAATTGATCACATAATAATTAAAGAGATATAGTTGAAGATACTTACCTGGGTTTGAAACCCTTCCTATAAGAATACTCAGAAGAGTTACTTTCAGTAAACCCTAACATGTAATGTAACATGTAATGTAAATATATAAATTGATCACATAATAATTAAAGAGATATAGCTGAAGATACTTACCTGGGTGTGAAACCCTTCCTATAAGAATACTCAGAAGAGTTACTTTCAGTAAAAGACTGATCCTCAAAGAGGCCAGTCAAATATGGGAACTAACAGACCCTAAGAGGGTAGTACAAACCAGAGAGAGAGAGATGAAAGGTTGAAGACAAAATTCAATGACAGTCAAAACACAATTACAGTCTCATCATAGCAGAGTCAACAAATAAATATGGTTTCAACAAATTCTCAGCACAGAAAACAGATCTCAATAATATAGATCTTGTTAGAGGCAAGTCTCAGTAGTAACTGATCATAAACAGGTCTAGAAACCCATGATCTCCACAGGTGTACACACAGTAGGATATATTAGATCCTACGGCCTTATGTCCTTCACAACAAAGTAACTAGTAGGCAGATCGTAGACCAGAAAAGAACTTATGGCTGAGTTTAGAGTCACAACCTCCCTACAACCAGAGATATAGTAGATCAGTTGTCATCAACAACAAAACAAATCCCAACCAAAGCTATAGTAGGCAGATCGGGTTCCAAACAGACCACAACCAAAAAACCAAGTCTTAGACAAACCACAGAAGAGTAGATCGAGCCTCTTATCAGGTATATCAGACCTAATAAAAAACCAAATAAGTAGATCAGGCTTCAAGTAATCTTTAGCAAATAGAAAAGACCTCAGTTGAGCAGATCGAAACCCTTAAACAATAGATTGAACCGCTTTTAGGCTTTAGGAAGCAGATCGGATTCCATCAGTAACATATCAGACTTCAATAAGAAATAAAAAACCAGGCCAATAGCAAATTAGGGTCTCATGGATTAGCAGGGAGCTGCCAATAACCTTGATGTCAGCCCTAACAAGCAGAACTGGGATGAGTGGTGAGCTTTAGCAATAGTGTGACCTCAACAGTTAAGAAAAAGCAGCAGCAATAAACCCCAAAAGACCCTTGACGTCAAGTAGCAGAGAGCTGAGATAAAAATGTTATGTATCTTCTTACTAAACGGGGAAAAAAAATCTCAATAAATAGGAGCATAGATCTTCTAGAAAGTTTAATAATTTAATCCTTTACATTAGGGCTCCATAAATTTAGGGAAGAATCAAAAGATAAAAAGAATAAAACATAAAAATAATAAAAGATAAAAATATAAAATATAATTTAAGAAAAAAAAAATATAAACTATGGTCATGTACCAAATAAGTGGGTACAAGACTAATAACCAAGGGTATGTTCCAAAAGTGGACAAACACCCATAATACCCTATAAGAGCAAAACATTAACAAGGTGGTAAAAATAAAAAAATAACTCAAGGTGGGTAAATGATCCCAATAACCACAAGTCAAAGACAAGGTACCCCAAGACCAATAAAATCATGGTGTAAGGGTCAAAAGTAAACCAACCAAGGTGGAGAAGGTACAACCAATCATCTCTCTCTCAAATGTACAAATGTTCCATATAACTTGAAAGTTCATCATCACTGTATGAGGAAGGGTTCACACAGATGATGTGATCATGTGGTCCTCTCAACTACTCTTTAGGTCAAATGTTAGTAGCTTCCACAAGGGGTGGCCAGTCCCTTGAGAAGACCAACTAACTCATCCATCTCAAAGACCTAGGAGAAGAGGACATCACACATCATAATCTTGGTAACTGAACAAGTGCCTCCATTCTCAAGGAATGACTTCTCCGCAGTCCTAGCCTGGGACATGTTGATCAACCATCTTGTCCATGACCAGGTTCTCTGTTGTCCTAGAGAATGGTCCTCAGCCTCAAGCTGAGCATTCAGTCCTAGACTGAATGTTGATTAACCATCTGCAGGACCTAGGATGTCTCTGTCTCAACCTGCAGGATCTGCTTGGTCCTCGTGACCAGGAAACTATCTGGTTCTATACCAAAATACCCTAGAGACAAATAGGGGCCCTAGCCACATGCTAGGGACTTTGCCATGGCATCAACTTGCTTGGTCCTCGAGCAAGAACCCCAGGAGACAGTTGGGGGCCCTAGGGTACCTTCTAGGGTCTTACTCATACTCTGCTTGGTTAACTTGACGAGGTACCATAGTCAACTGACTAGGGAACCATTCTCTCTGAGAATGTGTCTCGCAGCTTCACTAAAAAATCAACTCTCTTCTTGAGGAATCCAGTCATTGAATAGCTTACCAAATGAGGCTACCAAGAAGAGAAAATAAAATGGGAAGGGTTGATGGGAAGTCCCCCTTGTCCTAACAATATGGCACACAAGAATTGGTGTGGTGCATCATTCCACCATAAGGAGAAAGGAGAGAATGTACTCACCACTCTTTTTTACGGTAAAATCAAGAAAAGCTAGAAGAAAGAACGAGAGCAACAAATGAATACGTAAGGGCACCGTTTAAATTGGTGTTTACAATTGATTAAGTATCATTGAACTTGTTAATGTTTATAACAGCATAACCAGGATCACTAAAAGAATGGCAAAGCACATAAACAAAATGAGCGTGGAGCTCGTTTCACCATGATGATAAGAACAATCATCTCCCAACCATAGACAAAGCTATTTATCGCCCCCGAGCTGAGAATTTCCAATAGAGAATGATGTACATCTAGATAGTAGTAACGCAAACCGAAGAAAACAAGAGAGAAAATTATCCAATAGTGGAGAACCCCAAAATATCAGTCTCTTAATTGCAGTAGCGAAGCTCTCTTGGCTAGAGCGAACATGCTTGAGGGAACGACCAAATGAGAGGTCGAACACTCTATTTATACACATCAAATGGTGATTGTTTCCCTGACTGGGCCGACCTAACTTTCCCTAACTAGGCCGACCTGACTAGGTCATTTCTGCCCATTGTTTGGGGCAAATTGCCCACTATTTTGGGGCAGTTTACCCACTGGGCCGACTTGTCTCGGGGGAATGCAAGAAATTACATTTAAAAAATCTTTTCTTTGTGATTTCACCCCAAGGTTTACATTGATTCTTTCAAGTGTTTTACATGACCAAATACATTGACGTCTTATCCCATAGGAGGTACAATAACAAGATGAAATACAATAAGAATAACTTTTGAAGTTGCACCAAGGTTTTAAAACTCGAACTCGGACTCGGAATCGGTTGAGGGTCAACTCGGACTCGGACTCGGAATCGGCAATGACTCGGACGATTTGATTTTAATGACTCGGTTTACTAAAAACCACATAAAATATTTAAATTTTAAAGAAAAAAGACATTTTAAAGATTATAATCCATCATTCCAAAGCATTAGAGACAAAATATCCAAAGTCTATCATGTATATACCATATAAGGATGAACATATCAAAATGGCACGAACTATACTATGCCGACCCAGTGTGCAATACATAATACATATTTGGAAGACTAGAACAAAGTGAAAATACATAATCAAAGAGGCCTAAATGGCATGTGGAGTGATAGAGTCCAAAAAACAAAATGTTATGATGCCAGTAATAAGTATGCCACTACATCATTGATCAACATGATCAATCATCATCATGAAACTCATCACCACTGCTATGCCCAGAACTACCACTCGGACTAGCAATGATATAGGCAACGGCATCTGGCTCGGGCTCAAACCCCTCAAGGTCATCTACAACTGCTGCATTAGGAACAACACTAGCTGAAGTACTAGCTGAATGGGTAAAAGCACAAGGTGGACATGGATAAGGGGCTGCAGGTGCAGGCATCTCTCCCTCTCGACTAGTGCCTGCCATGTTTGGAAAGAAATAATGTTATATCAGTAGTTATATCAAATTATTAATATAGTAATATTGAAACACTCATATATTATTCAATGATAGAAAAAAATATTACGGATCTAGATTCTACACCTGCATGAACTGATGATGGTGCTGATAATAGTGGATCTGCCTCCAGACTAACATTACCGGCTGCATCTAGCTCAATATCATAATCAACATCGAACTCAGGCTCTTCAGTCTCCACTAACCAATCTAAGGCTGGATCGATATCATCCAACACAATGGGATCAGTATCAGGTCTTTTGTTCATCAATTGGTTGCGCCTTAAACAAAGGTTGTACTGCACGAAGACTAGATCATTTAACCGGTTTTGCTCTAAACGGTTTCTCTTCTTCGTGTGAATCCGCTCAAAGACAGACCAATTGCGTTCACACCCGGAAGAACTGCATGGTTGACTAAGGATTCTAATTGCAAACATTTGCAATTGAAGGCCTTGGCCACCAAATGACTCCCACCATGAAGCTGCACGTACAAAGACAGTTAAATCAACAAATTAGATTGTGAATTCGTCTAAATATTGAAGTTTTTTAATTTTAAAAATTAAATAACTGAATTTAATAAAACAATGGAATTGTTTACCTGGTTGGTCCACATCTCTTGCAATCTTAGCCACAGGTTTGCCAAAGGTACCTGTGCCTCTAGTGTAAGCTGTAATCTGTTGGTGTATCTCCAACTGCGCCATCTCATTTGGGACCATGCGCCCAAGGCACTCATACAATCCATCTTTGACCTCCCCAGTCTGATCTTCTCCAAATCGAGCTCTATAATGTTACCTCGGGTTCAAAAAATACCCAGCTGCATGTATAGGACGATGGAGTTGATTGTTCCATCTCCTATCGATGATATCCCAAATAGGCCCATACTTGCCCACTCTATCCTTGTATGCTGCCCTTATTTTCTCCTTTGCCTGATCCATGGCCTCATAAATGTAGCCCACGGCCAATCTTTCCCCATCCACCAACCGCAACACTTTAACAAGTGGCTCGGTAATTTTCAAAACCTCTGCTGCTTTTCTCCAAAATGAGCGTTCCAAGATTGCCTTCTTGGTGTCTTTTCCATCTGTTCTGCGGGCCCATCTACTTGAATTCCATTCATCACTTGAAATCATTTGTTCCAAGTTTTGTCTTTGAGCAAGGAGAGATTGCAACGTGAGGAAGTGAATTGCAAATCTAGTAATGGTGGGCCTAACAAGTTCCCTGCCCTGTGTGTGTTTCCTCATCAAGCTCAATATCCATGAGTGGTTGTAAATGTATCTTGTGATGCTTTTGGCATGCTCTACAGTGTGCGTGATCCAATCCTGTTTGCATATGTCCTCAAGCATGAGGTCTATGCAATGTGCCGCACATGGGGTCCAAAATATTGTGGTGTATTTTTCCTCTAACATCTTACCAACAAGAACATAGTTAGAAGCATTATCTGTGATGACCTGCACAACATTAGCTGCCCCCACCATCTCAACAACCTCAACAAAAAGTTGAAATAAGAGATTTGCATCTTTCACCTTATCGGATGCATCAAATGATTTCAAAAACATTGTTCCCTGTGGGCAAGAGACAAGGAAGTTTATGATGGTTCGGTTCCTTGTATCAGTCCATCCATCTGACATGATTGTGCATCCTGTTACGGCCCATGATTCTTTGTACTCCTTGAAGTATTCATCCAAGGATTTGATCTCTTTCTGCAAAAGAGATCCCGTCAAGTCATGCATACTAGGGCCTTTGAAGCCCTTACCGGCGGCAACAACAGAATCCCACATAGGCTGAAAATAAGGTGAACGAGCAGCATTGAAGGGAATATCTGCATCATACCACCATCTAGCTATGTACTCATGAGCAGTATCTTTGTATTATTTTTTCCAATGGGCATCTAAGGTGGGCTGAATTGGTCGAGAAGCAGTAGCAGTAGCACTAGTAGTCCCAATAGAGGTGTTTTGACTCTTTTGAGGTGGGAAATAGTTTTGGATATTAGGCCCCTTCTTGGACAGATTTGTTTGGGGGCGAGGAACATACTGAAAGGGATCACCGAATTTGGTAGAAGGCATGGACGAGGAGCCTTCATATTCAGCATGAGGCACAGATCTCATCATTTCTGAAAGATGCCTCTTCTTCCCTATTTCTTCCTCTCTTTCTTTTTGATTAGTCTTATCCACTTGATATTGATCAAATTGCTGTTGCAACTCCAGCCTTATCTCTCCAATCACCTCTGAATCAGCTTCACATGGGGCAACATTTCCTCTAATCGCAGCTAAATGTTGTTTAAGTCTATGAATGCCCCCTCCTTTAATCCATTTTTTGCAATATTTGCAATACATTTTCCCGTCAACCACATCAGCATGGATCCATGATGGATCTTTCGATTTCGGGGCCATCTTGAAGTGTGAAGTTCACTGTTGTTCCAAAATTCAAGCTATTGTTCAACTGCAAACATACAAAAACTGTAATTAAAGCTAGTATGAGTCTAACTGTCTATGACTGTAATTAAATTGAAATTAATTGCAATTTTTTTTTTTAAAACAGTAAAAATTACAAAAACAATCAAAATTTCAAAACAATAATTTTTTTTTATAAATTAAACAATAAAGTTTTAAGTTTTAACAAATTAAATATAAAAAAAAACAGTAAAAAAATTAAATAAGCAAATTAAAAAAAAAACAGTCAAGGAAATTTCGAAAAATCTGTAAGTAATTAAAAAAAAAACAGTAAGAAAATTTATAAAAACTGAATGGAAAATTGGAAATTTTATTAACAAAAATAAATAAATTTTATTAAAAAACAGTGAGAAAATTTACCTCTCTGTGCGATGGCGGGACTCGGGTCTCCACTTCCAGCGGCCTCACTCAGCAATCAACGACTCAGTCACTCAACAGTCCACTCGGCAGTCTCCAGTCTCACTCGACAGTCGGCAGTAGCAGCAGCGGCCTCACTCAAGTTTCAACGAGTCAGCAGTCGGCGGCCTCACTCGGCATTCTCCATCGGCTCTGTCACTCGGCAGTCGGAAGACTTGGCACTCCACGAGTCCACTCTCCAATGGAACTCCACTCAGCACTCCACTCGACACTCCACGGACCACGACTCCACTCCACTCTTCAGCGACGGCTCTGAGTCTGAAACTGGTCTCCACGGGCACGCAGCGACGGCTCCCAAAGTTGGAATGTTCGACGGCTCTCCCAACGGACCCAACCAAAAGTTAAAACATGGTCTCGGGCAAGGGTGGGGACAGTATATTAGTGGGTTAAGGGTAGGTTAGGGTTAGGTTAGGGTTAGGTTAGTATTAAAGCTTAAAACAAAAATTAAAAATTTTATTTTTTTAACTCGGGAATGACTCGGCCGAGTCGATCCCTAACTCGGGCGAGTTGGCCGGTTCGGTACCGAACCGGCCGAGTTGAACTTCGACTCGGCCGGTTCGGAACCGAACCGGCCAACCGACCCGAGTTAAGGGCCGACTCGGCTCGGCTCGGGGTCAACTCGGTCAACTCGGCCGAGTCCGAGTTCGAGCAGGCCGATTTTTAAAACGTTGAGTTGCACTATTTCCAACACTCCCTCTCAACAAGGAAGGTATTCTTCAAACACTGTATTCTAATCTTATTCTATCTTTGGTCGACGTATGAGGTGATGCCCCACGTAGCTACTACTTCAACATTCCCTCTTTGCCATGGAATGCCCCAAGTTGCATTGCATCTAATGGCAACTAAAATTCCCATCAACCCTTTCCATTTTATTTTCTCTTCTTGGTAACCTAGTCAATTATGGGATTCCTCAAGAAGAGAGTTGATGTGCAAAATCTTCGTCCTTTTAAAACATTATCAATCATGATATAGAATACAATGCAATGCTAATAGTAGGTCTACCATATAGATGACCAAACCGAAGAAAATGTGTACAAAAATAATACTAGTAGTTATTAGAATACGGGAGCCCACGATGTTGCAGCGAACAAATGCATGAGAAGATTAGTAAATCTGCAACGGAAATGTTACAAATTCTACTCCACTGTGGATGGAATTGTGATGCAATCTCTTAGAGAAATGCAACAAAGAGGGAATTGCATGGGCAAGTAAAATGAAGTGGTAGTTTAGCTAGGGATGTAATAACGAATGTGAGAGTTGATGTGCGGCACTAATAGCGAAAGTCTAGAAAATTCATGAAGCCATATGAGGTCATACTAAGGCAAATGCAAGAAGGGAAGAAGTTAAAGGAAGAAGACGTTGCACATTGACTCTCTTCTTGATGAATCCAGCCATTGACTAGGTTACCAAATGATGCTACCAAGAAGAGAAAATAAAATGGGAAGGGTTGATGGGAAATCCCCCTTGCTGTCCTAACAATATGGCACACAAGAATTAGTGTGGTGCATCATTCCACCATAAGGAGAAAGGATAGAAAGTACTCACCACTCTTTTTTAGGGTAAAATAAAGAAAATCTAGAAGAAAGAACAAGAGCAACAAATAAATACGGAAGGGCACGATTTTAATTAGTGTTTACAACTGATTGACTATCATTGACCTTGTTAATGTTTATAGCAGCATAACCAGGATCACTAAAAGAATGGAAAAGCACATAAACAAAATGAGTGTGGATCTCGTTTAACCATGATGATAAGAACAATCATCTCCCAACCATAGACAAAACTATTTGTCTCCCTCGAGCTCAGACCTTCCAATAGAGAACGATGTACATCCAGATAGTAGTACCCCAACAAAACAAGAGAGTAACTTCTTCGGTAGTGGAGAACCCCAAAAAATTAGTCTCTTAACTGTAGTGGCGAACCTCTCTTGGCTAGAGCGAACATGCCTGAGTGAATGACCAAATGAGAGGTCGAACTCTCTATTTATACACATCAAATGGTGACTTTTTCCCTGACTGGGCCGACCTAACTTTCCCTAACTGGGCCGACCTGACTGGGTCATTTCTGCCCATTGTTTTGGGGCAGTTTACCCACTGGGCAGACTTGTCTGCGGGGAATACAAAAAATTACATTTAATAAATCTTTTCTTTGTGAATTCACGCCAAGGTTTACATTGATTTTTTCAAGTGTTTTCCATGATCAAATATATTGACATCTTGTCCCATAGGAGGTACAATAACAAGATGAAATACAATAAGAATAACTTCTAAAGTTGCACTATTTCCAACACTCCCTCTCAACAAGGAAGGTATTCTTCTAACACTGTATTCTAATCTTATTCTATCTTTGGTCGACCTATGAGGAGATGCCCCATGCAGCTACTACTCGAAGACTCCCTCTTGGCCATGGAATACCTCAAGTTGCATTACATGTAATGGCAACTAAACTTCCCAACAACCCTTTCCATATTATTTTCTCTTCTTGGTAGCCTCATTTGGTAACCTAGTCAATTACTGGATTCCTCAAGAAGAGAATTGATGTGCAACATCTTCCTCCTTTTAAAACATGCTCAATCATGACATAGAATACATTGCAATGATGATAGTAGGTCTACCATATAGATGACCAAACCAAAAAAAAGGTGTACAAAAATAATACTCGTACTTATTAGAATACAGGAGCCCACGATGTTGCAACGAACAAATGCATGAGAAGATTGGTATATCTGCAACACAGATGTCACAAATTATACTCCACCATGGATGGTATTGTGATGCAATCTCTTAGATAAATGCAGCACTGATAGCGAAAATCTAGAAAATACATGAAGCCATATGGGGTCATATTAAGGCAAATGCAGGAAGGGAGGAAGATGTTGCACATCAACTCTTTTCTGGAGGAATCCAGTCATTGAATAGCTTACCAAATGGGGCACCAAGAAGAGCAAATAAAATGGGAAGGGTTGATGGGAAGTCCCCCTTGTTGTCCTAACAATATAGCACACAAAAATTAGTGTTGTGCATCATTCCACCATAAGGAGAAAGGAGACAAAGTACACACCACTTTTTTTACGGTAAAATCAAGAAAAGCTAGAAGAAAGAACGAGAGCAACAAATGAATACGAGATGGCACCATTTAAATTGGTGTTTACAATTGATTAAGTATCATTGACCTTGTTAATGTTTATAGCAGCATAACCAGGATCACTAAAAGAATGGCAAAGAACATAAACAAAATGAGTGTGGAGCTTGTTTCACCATGATGATAAGAACAATCACCTCGCAACCATACACAAAGCTAATTGTCGCCCCCGAGCTGAGAATTTCCAAGAGAGAATGATGTACATCTAGATAGTAGTAGCGCAAACCCAAGAAAACAAGAGAGAAAATTCTCCAATAGTGGAGAACCCCAAGAAATCAGTCTCTTAACTGCAGAAGCGAACCTCTCTTGGCTAGAGCGAATGTGCTTGAGTGAATGACCAAATGAGAGGTCGAACACTCTATTTATACACATCAAATGGTGATTGTTTCCCTGACTGGGACGACCTAACTTTCCCTAACTAGGCCGACCTGACTGAGGCGTTTCTGCCCATTGTTTGGGGCAAATTGCCCACTATTTTGGGGTAGTTTACCCACTGGGCCGACTTGTCTTGGGGAAATACAAAAAATTACATTTAATAAATCTTTTCTTTGTGATTTCACCCCAAGGTTTACATTGATTCTTTCAAGTGTTTTACATGATCAAATACATTGACATCTTGTCCCATAGGAGGTACAATAGCAAGATGAACTACAATACGAATAACTTCTGAAGTTGCACTATTTCCAACACTCTCTCTCAACAAGGAAGGTATTCTTCGAACACTGTATTCTAATCTTATTCTATCTTTGGTCGACCTATGAGGTGATGCCCCATGCAGCTACTACTCCAACACTCCCTCTTGGCCATGGAATGCCCCAAGTTGCATTACATGTAATGGCAATAAAATTCCCATCAACCCGTCCCATTTTATTTTCTATTCTTGGTAAACTAGTGAATTACGAGATTCCTTAGGAAGAGAGTTGATGTGCAACATCTTCGTCCTTTTAAAACATGCTCAATCATGATATATAATACAATGCAATGATGATAGTAGGTCTACCATATAGATGACCAAACCAAACAAAAGGTTAGAAAAATAATACTCGTACTTATTAGAATAGAGGAGCCCACGATGTTGCAGTGATCAAATGCATGAGAAGATTAGTATTTCTGCAACACAGATGTTAAAATTCTACTCCACCGTGGATGGAATTGTGATGCAATCTCTTAGAGAAATGCAACAAAGAGGGAATTGCATGGGCAAGAAAAATGAAGTGTTAGTTTAACTAGGGATGTAGTAACGAATGTGAGAGTTGATGTGCGGCATTGATAGCGAAAATCTAGAAAATTCATGAAACCATTTGAGTTCATTGTAAGGCAAATGCAGGAAGGGAAGAATTAAAAGGAGGAAGATGTTGCACATCAACTCTCTTCTTGAGGAATCCAGTCATTGAATAAATTAACAAATGAGGCTACCAAGAAGAGAAAATAAAATGGAAAGGGTTGATGGGAAGTCCCCCTTGTTGTCCTAACAATATGGCACACAAGAATTAGTGTGGTGCATTATTCGACCAGAAGGAGAAAGGAGTGAAAGTACTCACCACTCTTTTCTACGGTAAAATCAAGAAAAGCTAGAAGAAAGAAGGAGAGGAACAAATGAATAGGAAATGGTAGCATTTATATTGGTGTTTACAATTGATCAAGTATCATTGACCTTTTTAATGTTTATAGCAGCATAACCAGGATCACTTAGAGAAAGGCAAAGCACAGAAACAAAATGAGTGTGGAGCTCGTTTCACCATGATGATAAGAACAATCATCTCCCAACAATAGACAAAGCTATTTGTCGACCCCAGCCTGAGAATTTCCAATAGAGAACGATGTACATCTAGATAGTAGTAGCGCAAACCCAAGAAAACAAGAGAGAAAATTCTCCAATAGTGGAGAACCCCCAAAAATCAGTCTCTTATCTGCAGTAACGAACCTCTCTTGATAGGTCTTCTATATCATTTCACTCCATATTTGCATAAAGTTATCGTTCTTTTGTTGAAATGTAGTCGAACGTGGATGTAGATGTTCCTTTCACTGAAGAAGGTGATTTCTAAGGTTTCTCTTGATGTAGGAAAAGCTTAAATTGATCTGTAGTCATACCTTGAGGAAGGATATCCCAGTGACTCTCCAGCATGAAACATGTTTTTGAATGTTTGAGTCTCCATCAAATGACTGAACATGTGCCAGAGGGAGGTTGCCAATACTAATAGTGGAAGTAGACATTACAAGAATCAATCCAATTCCAGGAGCCATACGCAGTTAAGGAAACAAACTATTCTTTTCTGTGGAAATAACAAAAGCAAATGCATGCCCAAGCATAGGGAATAAGAGAGTGTCTGAACAAGAAGTCACATTTTATTCGAGATGTGTGCAGATTGTGCATCAAACAACTGCTCTGTAACCACTTGTAACTTTGTTGATTCATCGACTTCTAAGCGCACATAGAAAAATGTAGCCGTGCAATAGTTACTGCAAAGCGTGGACCATATAGGCTTAGGTTCGGGAATCCACAAAGGGGAGTTGGCTAATCCTTTTATGTTCAGGACTTTTTGGGTTTTTTTCTTACAATGTGGTAATAAAAATTTTGTTAAAATTGTGATTTTTCATTATTCAAAATTGTATTTTGGTTTGCAAAAATTAATTCAGTGTCATAAAAAAACCCTTGTTTATCCAATTTCAATAACTTATATCTGCAATTTCATCACAATTCTAATTAAGAGAACAATTAAACTACACCTTCCACCAGGATGCATTGACCAACTTATTTTCACCATTGATGGTGTGCAACCTTGGATTCTGAAAGCAGTAAAGTCATTGCAGATGAGCATGGTAGGGAACCACCATGGGATATCATATAGAGTCTAGACCCAACGTTGTAGGAAACAAAATGATTAACATTTGTTGTAAATAACTGGAATAACTTATTGCAATCTAGTTTTAACACATATGGTGCAAGCTCTCCCTTGATTGCCCTTAGCGATACAATCACGACCTATTTAATATTTATACTTTTTGAATGATTTAGCATATCCTATATGGGTTCACAATATAGAAAACTAATTTATCTATAATTTATCTAGAAAACTAATTTATCCTATATGAGTTCACAATTTCATCGGTGAACTCTATGCATCCAGGTTAGTTTCATATCTTCATTAGAGTAATGGTTTTGGATTAGTACTTAATCTAAACTTGGGTCAAAACTAGAGTTGCTCCCAAAACTAACTCCACTCGAAATACTAATATCACCAAACCCAATATCAAGTCTAGTTGATCCTGTTAACTGTAATGGCATTGAGCCTCCCCTTTCAGAATTAGTCTTTTTGATCTACATCACAGTAAGGAAAGGAGTAAAACAACTACAATTATCTCATGAATGCTGGCAGATTATGTAGGGGAAGATGTGGAATCTAGTTTGTATAACCTTCTCATGGTATTCATTCGGTTCCTATTCTTGTTGTAAGGCTTGCATGAGCAATATATTTGTTTGCATAAGCAGTATATCTTGTTGCAACCTTAGACATATGCATTCCTTTTATAGACATTTTTTTAAGGTTTCATAATCCCTTTACTCAAAGCCCTTTTTTAGAATCTAGATGCAGACAAAACACAAGTTAGTTTTCGGATAAATTTAAATTAATTTTTTGTTTATAGTTTTTTCATATCACCTTGATGGCATTTTGTTTTCTTTGAAGATATTGATGGATGTAATGTGTTCTCTTGCAGGCATACTGGGGAAATTCCAAGCAATTTCGGTGGTGGTGGTTTAGTGGTGACTACATTTCCAACGTTTGATATAACACCCATTTACATGAAATTGAGATATGCATCCTTGAGCATGGAAACCATGAGGAGCATAACATACTCTCTTTGATATGACCATGTAATTCACTTTATTTTATTCTAATATCAAAAGTTAAGTGCAGGTCCAGTTATGTTTTGGTTGTCCTTATTTTGACGTTTTGATGTACATTTTAGTGGATTGTTGTGTCTTTCACTAGTTTTAATTGGTTGTGATAGTCTTAATATAAGAGGCTTTACTCATATGGGGTTTTATGTAAAGAAGTGAGTTGCACTTTATAATTCAGGGTACACTACTCTCTGTAAATTAAATATGTTTATGTAATATAGATCTCATATTGTTGACTTTCGATAGTATTTATATTTAGCTTATGTGGTAGAGGAATTTTCAAAATGTTTTAAATTTGGGAAGTATAAAAGGTCATCGCATAAGTTGAACTAAGAAGGAATGGCATAAGAGTGGTATCTCATTGAAGCCATTGAAACCCTCATTGTCAATGTGTCATGAAAAGAATTCAGGGATGATCTATTGTTGTATGACATGCTAAACAAGGTCATGTTAACCTTGAAGGATAAAAGTTATGAACAAAATTGCAGTGGTTTCACAAAGAAAAACAAGTCTACCAAAAATCAGAGCAAATGGATGCACAATTTTTGAGATAAAAGACATATGACTGTCGGTGACAATGGAGTTTTTCTCCCAAATGACAAATCGAATTTGGCTGAAATTTTGTGTGCTTGTTCCCTTCACTATAGGACATATCCACACCAGAAATCAGAGTAAATGGATGCACTGATATCAAGATAAAGACGAATTGGCTGTAGGTTACGATGGTCAATTTCTCCAAAACTATGCAATGGACTGACGTGAAATTTACAGAGGTTGTTCATCTCGGTACAATGCTTATGCACTCAAAATTTTATGTGATTTGGATGAACGGTGTTTGAGATATGTCCATTTCAAGTTTTTGACAAATTGATTGCTTAAAAATTAGTCAATTATGACAGCAGATTGATTTTAAGTTTCATAGCAGCAGATTGATGGCATGTTCTGTACAGACAACACAAATACAAATCAAACACTGAAATCTAAATTATTTTGCTTGTTGTAGATGCTGATTATTTTGCTTGTTGTAGATGCTGATTATTTTTGCTTGATGTACATAAGTTTGCTCATTGATTCTCTACTGTGAGCATAAAACTCTGCAATCTCAACAATAGGCTGAGTTCATTAGTCAGAATTCATTCCCATATTCAGCGTGCAAGTATTTATAACTCTTACACTTGGATATGGTCCATCTTAACAGCTATCAATAACCAAGTTGAATTTTGTTTATTAGACTTGTACACTGTTTAAAAGTGTATACTCATTTTTTTTCAACTTTGTGTGCATGACTGTCATTCAACAGTGAGATCCCTGCCCACTTGCAAGGATCAAACAAGTAAGGAAAACGCTCTCCATTTTGATCATTGCAACTCGAGTATGCATACATAAAACTCCTAAACAAACTCTCTTTTCTTTGAGAATATAGGCATCTAAAGGATGGCACTGTTAGGCCAGCTGTAGGGCCTACTCCAAATCTGTTTGCACAAACTCAAATTTTGAATTGCTTATCAGTTGTATAAACAAAGCACTACAATTCTTACATCAATGAATAGAGCAGGGAAAAATTCCTTGTAGAATCTATTTCTATGGGATAGAATAGCATGGCCAAATGCATTAAAAGCATAACTTGTTTGTCATAATAGTTGGCATCCACACATGACATTAGAATCTCTTTGACCATAGACATATCACAGTTCTTGATGGCATCCCTTAACCTCTCTCAACTTGCTTCATAACCACTTGTTTCATAACCACTAGAACTTTTGTCATTAGATAAATTACTTCTTTGCCCACTTGGTAAAGAATGATCTTTGCCCACTCGGTAAAGAATGAACTTTTCATGCACTTCCAAAAGATTCCAAAGTTGAAGTTGAGATTGTATCAAATGAAGTATGTTGGGAAGTAAAAACCTTCTTTTGGTTGTTGATAAATACTGAGATGTTGACACTTCCCGCTGGACTTGAGGAGGAGGCAGAGCTTCACATAAGCATAATGCCATTTCACATTTGCTCTCATCTGTTTGAGAAAGACTTAAGTTTCCTCCCACACATGAGTTGTTTTAACTTCATTCAATTCAAATTGGGATAATGTATCACTGAATGCAACAATGCTATAAGAAGTTGTTTTATCAATGTCATATGAAGTTGTTTTATCAATGTCATTGGAGTTGGCTTGTGTAATTGATGAAGATTACCTGTGTAGCATTGTTGAAGCAGTCATGGCATATCTAACAATAGAATACGTTCTACACTGTGGCAATGGAATTTGCTTTGATGAATGTTCAAAGCATAAAGTCCTACTACAACAATGACAATGGGGTCGATGCATGGAGGTTAAGATTATGATTCAACATCTTATTGACATGGAGTTGGACTATATCAATGCTTCACATCCTGGAGTTTAAGGTGGTACAAATGACAATTAAGTTTACAAGACTGCTTATTATTTTGGGAATCAGTTTCACCAATTGCCTGATTTTTCAAATTCACTTTATCCATGTCAAATCCACTGAATCCCTCAGCCTAAAATTACAATTTAGTTGCACAAATACAAGCATGAAACTCATCTTCAATAAAGGATAAAAGATAACACTTGATGCATGATATAAACACTTGGGAACTTGGAAAATTGAAAGTCACATTCCAATACATTTGAATGAATATCTTGTATTTTTTTGCATTTTTTTTTGTCAACGTATCATGGGCCGCCATTCGAATCATTCTACATATTCAAGCATTAAACATTATTTGGACATAAATCAATCATACAGGCTATGAAGGAGCTATTTTCACCAGACAATACACCAATGTTTTTTTCATTACTAAAAACGAATCAAGTTTACAAAATAAGAAAGACCAACGGAGGCTCTCATAGGCATAAGAACCATACAATTAGAGGCACCAAAATAAATATAATAAGAAAACATACACATATCGGAGCATTATAACAATTTCCATCAAAAAAGTTTGACAGAATGTAACTTGATACCAAATCATCTTTCACCCCCCCCGCTAGTGTTGACATTGCCCCAGATAGTAGATTATTGGACATCCTATGAATATTTCTATGGTAATTTATCATGAATGAATCAAATTGGGAAGCAATGTTTCTAGCTTCCCTATGAAGCGGTTTTAAATGTTCCTTTCTAACTTGGTATGTGCCTTTCATTTGGTTGCATACAAGTTCAGAGTTCGTGAAGACACCAATGTCATTGGCACCATGCTTTATCGATGTTTGTAGCCCTTCAATGAGAACAATATAATAAGCCTAATTGCTTGTAGTCCTTCTGCATACATCCCTTTTTTGTTGGAACACCTAATTTGTAGCATTATTATACAGAACATAAGCAATGGTTGCTTGTTCTGGGTTGGGATAACATGAGACTTCAATGCATAACATCCATTTTTCCACCATCATGAATGTATCCAATGCGCTGCAAAAACAAAAACAAAAGAAACTATTATACAAATATATAAACAAATAAACATATTAAATAAACCAATGCATTATTTAGCACTAATGAACCCATTATCATCTAGCAAATCAAATTGTGCTAGTGTGAGTGTGGGATAAACACCTATCACTACTTTATCAGAAGCATAAAAGAGCTAAAATAACTAGCCAATAGAAATGAAAAGTAGTGCAGATATTGCAACTATTTCAAGCATAAAATACAACCATCAAGGCATGTTGGAGCTGGAAGAAAAATTAGGGGAGAGAAATGAAGAAGGTTTTTCATTCGAATTTGATAAAGCCACTTGGAATTTCATGGAATGCGAAGTTACTATAGGTTTATTAAAAAGCCATCAAAATGTAGACTTTGCATGAAATCTTCAACAAAAGCAATATCAAATGCATCCTAAAGCTGGGGGGCACAACCTAATCAATTGACCTTTTTCCAGTACTATTGTAGCATGTGCCATCATAGCAACACTCGAATAGGGCAAGGCAGTTCATGCCCATATCATAAACATAGGCATTAGTTTTCCCCCAAGATCTCAAGAATCAAAATGAACACCCACCAGTTGATAATCCATCAAAATGAACACCCATAAGTTGGTTTGTATTGATGAGGCAAGGGTCTTTTATAGATTTACATATCTTCTAAGCCTTTATCCTCTCCTTCTTCGAGGATTTGGGAAGTTCCTCTCTACACTCATGCATGCACAAGGATGAGGTAGCATTAGAATGAGCTTGAACACGAGGGGGTAGTTCTCCCAAATTCCTCCAAGTAACTTGATGTTCGATAAGGTTTGAAAAAACATCCTCTAAAGATGGAGAAACATATGCCTTGACAAAGAAAGGAATGTTGTAGAAAATGACAGTAAAATTTTTATATGCAAGAAAAAAAAATTCAGAACAATACTTACATATTCTAAATATGATTTTTCCTTGCCTCTAGGTGTAATAATGTTAGCTTTTAGGTTCTTGAACCTTGCAATATACTCCTTGAGAATAGTGAAGTTGGAAATCTTGAGATTGGAGAGCTGAGTTTCAATTTGATTGAATTGAGTAGTGTTCACTACATCTAATAAGTTGTGAAAAATACCCCAAGATTGCTTTGCACTTTTGTTATTCTTGATGTGATGAACAAGATCCGACTCCACATAGAGAGTAAACAATCCAAAGGCATCATCCTTTTTCAAGCAAACAAAGTCATAGTTGTCATAAATGATCATCGAGGGCAAGAAGGGGTTTCTCCAAATACATTCATAAAGCCTTGATACATCATACTGTTATGTGGAATTCTGCCCTACGGATAAGTCACAATTCCCTTAGGCTAAAGCAGACTTAGACTAACTCTAGGCTAAGAACAAAACGAAACAAATGCAACCTTGAATCCCTAGATCTAACACACATCTCAGTATTAAAATGCTGAAGAGAACAGAAGGAGTTCAACTGACCTTATGTCTAAATGCTTGTCTTTGGTATTTGCTCCAAGCTCCAAGTCTTCACAAATGAACCTGTTAAAGAGGAACCAAAATACAAGTATGCACTATTCTCTAGCAATCTGAAACATGAGTTAGAATCTAAATCTATGAAAGATACAAATCATATCATTAAAACAAGATTAACACAAATGATTTGGGAAAACAAGACAAGTTATTCCATTACAACTTGAAGATTACTTACAAAGGGTGCTTGATGTCCAAGCCAAACCTCCAACTCCAAGTGTCTTCTCCTCTAGCTATCTCCACAATGCTGCAAGACCATAAGTTTGGTGCTCTCAAGAGTCCTCCCCCTTTCCAATGGCATGCCTCTCTTTTATAGTGAATGGTGAGGTTAACTAACAAGAGAGATGGGTGGATCTAAGGAGGGATAAGTGGATCAGGGTTTCTAATCGAAGGAGATGAGTTGAGATCGAATCAAGGAACCCAATCTTCCATTATCTTCGAAAATCCAAAATCCCACAAGCCAAGGGCAAAAAACTATTAAAAGGGTGCCGCGTTTTGCAAAGTCTGCAGAACGCGGCACTGCCGCGCTTTGAGGAAAAAGTAGCACGCGGTAGTATCTAGTACCGCGTTTTGGGAACATAGCAAGGCGCGGTAGTGTGTAAAAATAAAGTCCAAGGTGGGTCAAAACTTGCCAGGGTGGATTTACCTTCAAGGTTGACTCATCATCTGTCTCTTCTGGATGGTTCAAAACAGTAGGGAAAGTGTCGTCAACTTGTTTTGTGATGGGGATGCGACACTGTGAAATATAGAGGTATAACAGATGCCCCCTAAAGTGTGAGGTCAGAAGGGACTGATGGCCGAAAGACTTTACGAAAATAATGTGCAGAGATAGCATCGAGGAGAGCGACACGGAGCTGAAATAGAAACAAAGTGTTAGATATACCACCGAGGCGGGCATTCCCATGCTCGGAAACAAATGACTCAAAGCATGGCTGCCGACCAATACATTGCAGATCCATGAGTACTGAGATAATGTAAACTGTGGACAGATCATGGCTACTATGAACAATCGTAGATCCATGAGACAATAACGACACAGCCACGACCAATACAATAAGTGGATCTGTGTGACAATACAAAAGACATCTCCATCGCAGCCTGGACGTAGTCAAGATACAGTGATACGCCCAGGGTCTTCTACCCGATCGCATAAAGATACGAATCTAACCATGTGATTACAATGTGTTGGAGTCGAACATGGAAGAAACCATTTGATTACCGGTCAATGATGTGGACCGTTAACAAATGCGAAGGAGATCACCAATAATGACAATGATTCCCAAGGTATCAATAGTACATCTCAACGAAATGCGAATGAATGAGTTGATGTCGAGCATCCGAGAGATTGCTTGATCAGAGGTCAATGAGGTGAACCTGCTGTCAAACACGAGGAAACCTGCCATTGAGGCATGCAGGTACCAAGGTACTAATGGTTGATCTCTAAGTCTAATTCCCGGATAGTGATTTGGTGTCGACAGGAATAGACTCGTCGAAGGTGGGCCATGATGATTCCCACATCATCGACACGAAATCGGCACATATGATAGGATGATGAAGTAATGAAATATGTACTGACACAGCGGAGGCCTGACACAATGAATGACTCGATATAATGCAACCCTTTGAACATATAATGGCATGTAACAAGACTTGGCAGCATGGATTATTGATAAATAGAGGATAGACACCGGATGAGTGGACTCGTGGCCAGGGAGACGACCCATGATGATGACTATGACTCAATGAAAGACGGATACCCAAATATAGACAAGAGATGGACACATGCCATGTTCAAAGGTAATGACCGACAAGCTGCCATAGATAAACTTGACTTGTTTCCCCATATTTCCCCGACATGATGGACGAGTACCTCTTTCTTGTTTTACGAGCTTGAAGAGGATAACAGATGCTCGGTGTAGCTCATCTTGTGGATGAGTCCAATCTCACATGTTTTACGAACCTGAGAAAGGAGGGGTTCGTCCCAAAGTGGGTCCTTCGATGTTAATATTTTAACGAGCCCAAGGAAGGAAAACTCGGCAGTTTTTCATATTTAGAGAGCCTAAAAAACTTAAAGGAAGCTCCGTAATGTACTTTTTCGTAAAATTTAGTCTCTCGATCCCGAAAAAGTGTAAAACGATTCCCGAGAGAACTCTCCCAGCCGAGATTGACTGAGGTATACCTTTCTCGTAAATAGTCTAGACGGGCCAAAAAAGGGGTAACCTATCACCGAATAGACGACCTTTCAAATACTTTTACAAGTGTGAAAGAGTCAAGATCACTTGGCAATCTTTTCAATTTTAAGGAGTCTGAAAAGAGCTTAACTATGGACTCCTATGGTCTTTTTCGTAAATTTTAAATTATTCTGGTCCGAAAAAAGAATAAAATACAACCAGGATAATACTTTCCTCATCGTTTAACGAGCATGGGTAAAGTTGACCGTACTCGACACCGTTTACTTGCGTTTGACAAGCACGACACAGGTGTGAAAGCGCTTGGAATCTTTTTCAAGTTTTAAATCCAGAGCACGAAAAAGATAAAGTGGGCTCAATATGAAGGTCAAACTATGAACAAATACCAGTATGAATGCATCCCATTTCTACCGCAGATCCTGTCAATAAATGCTCAAAAACCGGGCATCAGCAATGTGAACAAGGGTTTATTTATTTGAAATAGTAATTAATTAATTAAAAATGTGAAAAATGCTATATAAGGCATGGTAAAAATAGAAATTACTATTCATTTGTGCTTTTTACCCAAAGGAGACATTTTTACCCATTTTGGAGCAAAATTTCAAGGATCGATACCGAGAGTTCTGGGACACCATTTCGACCGCCGTCTGCGCCAGGTAAGAGTGCTTGAACCCCTCTTTCATTTCATGCAAGAAATTTTTACTTTCACCAGGGGAAAATTAATTTTTTGGGAAGCCCTTTTGGGAAAAAATCGCCTGCCGTACTGCCGCGCGTGTCTCTTATCGAAAATCGCGGCACTGTTCAACAGTGCCGCGCTGTAACCTCAAAATGAGGCGCGGCACTGTGGACTGCCGCGCGGCAAGGTGCCCTCCAGGCGCGGCACGTGCGAAATTTGAGTTCAAAAAATCAAATTTTCCTCAATTTTTTGCTGGAAGTAAGTTGTTAAATAGTTACTAATTACTTTGTTTGCCCTTTTGCAGGGATTTGCAACTTATTTGGAGCCAAATGGTGAGTTGGAAAGAGAGGGAACATGAAGCGGATGATTTCGCAGCCGAAAATGACTTACCAACCGTGACCGCATTGCGAGAATGTGGTTTGCTAAAGTTTTTCAAGACTAAAGGGATCCGCCAACAACCTAAGCTCCTTACTCACCTTGTTCAATTGTGGGACCCCGATATCGAAGCTTTCCGAGTGGGAGAGCATGTGCTTGAAATCCAACTTGAAGACATCTACTTTCTCACGGGTCTCTCGAAAAGAGGGGCCCGACCAAATTTTACCGGGTACAGCGCTTCAGAATCAAGCACGGATGATTTGATTGCTCGATATTGCGAGGCGGGTTCGAGTAAGAAGAGTGGGAAAGTGGCCATAAAAGCGGTCACAAATCTTCCTTTTAAAACCTTGCTATTCACTATTACACGTGCAGCAGGAAGCGTGAGCCCACATCAAGCAACCCGCACACAGGTAAATCTCGCAGCAGAGTGCATGGGAGGGACAGTCTTCAACTGGTGTGAGGCAGTGTTGTCCAACATGAAGGAACAGGTGCACAAATGTAGAACTGGGAAAAATACCCAGTTTGGCTATGGGAGTATCCTGGTTACCTTCTTTCTGGCAAGAGTGCCATTACTGCGTCCACAGATATCTATGCGTCCTCGCCCACCTACTGAGCCATGGATGGCTCGATGGAGCGACTACGTCGGGCGCCTTGGAGGACCTCAGCGGCTAGCCTTTGGAGAGGACTTTTTCTCTTGGCTAGAGGAGCAGATAGTCATGATCGACGACTATCCCTATTCAGGGGTAGATTTCCGTGAGGATATTGACTTGGCTTTGCCAGAAGATGATGACTGGGACAACTCTGGTATGACCTTCATGGATATGTATTTTTCTTTTTGAATATTTAATTTTTTAATGCTTTTTTAGAATGTGTAAAAGACTTCTAATGTATATTCGCATGCATGTTGCAGACCGTGGACCACAGAGACCAGCTGGATACTCTCCACTACGTCGTGGCGGTGTAGATCGTCAAGCTGATCCTGTCGAAGAAGAAGATGAAGACGAGGTAGGAGGTGTACGGGATATTGAGAGGAACCTGCAGGGATTGACTCATGGGATCCCTGCTATGCGGATGGATGATGTCCCCTACCACCTCCAGCGGCATACTGTGGGTGTACCTGGACGTATTAGTCGACTTCTTCGCAAGGTGGTTCGAGCTGTGATGTGTTACCACCATCAGCAGGAGGAGTCCGATGAGGGACATGATAGGTCTCCTAGATCTCCATAGATGGTTTTTAGATCTTTTTGCGGCATGTACACGATATGTAGGCTTTGAGGGCCAATTTTTGTATATGGGATTTAATCCCCAATTTTGTCTTTGACACAAACTTTATGTATTTTGGAAAAAACACTTTTATATACAGTGATATGGACCTATTTATGATCTAAATATTTACAATGACTTGTGCATTTTATTTTTTATAATGTGTTTATGTATGGGCAAGATGCCAGTCCAAAATGTAATTAGCCAATGAATCGGCAATACAATTGAATTCTCTCGGTATGTGTTGATATGTGATAAAATCAAATAACCGTTCCAAGAGGCGTACTCTTCGAAATAAACGAAGTAATGTAGGATCGCGAACTGTGTAAACACGGTTTAGATGAGAAACCACGAGTTGGGAATCTAAAAAGACCGATAAGGAGTCAATCCCGAGTGAAGCAACCTCTGTCAAGAGACCAATGACTGCATGGTACTCTGCGATATTGTTGGTTGCGGGACCTAAACAAATAGCTCCTGAATAAATCAACTCGCCAGTGGGGGAATAAATCACCCATGCTGCGGAAGCGAGATTCCGGGTATGTCGGCTTGCACCGTCAGCGAATCCAAAGTAGGTAGACATCTGCGCATAAAGGCACGAGTCAAAGTAAGAGTAGATACATGAGATCCACGCGCATACTAAAAAATAAAGCAAAAAGCAAACTAAGTACATTATGTACAAGAAGTAACCCGTGTGGGGTAACCTCACGCGTAGAAAGGCTTGAGGTATAGCCCGTTGCGGGGCCGTGCCAATGGCGTACCATCACAGTCGACTAGTTCATAGGCTCCTTTTTCTAAGACACGTTTTATGATGAAGGGGCCGTACCACATAGATTCAAGCTTACCTTTTCCAAGTTTATCATGCATCTGATCATATGTAAGTACGAGGTCACCCTCATTGAAGATCCGAGGTTGAACGGATTTGTCGTATTGAGCTTTGACGCGTTTTTTGTGAGCTTCATTAGCCAAAGCGGCGTCGCGGCGGGTTTCATCTAGCTTAGCTAGGTATAGAAACCGTTCTTCTTCGGAAGTAGTGTGTGGGAGTAGCTCTATGGCTATCTTGAGTGATGGAATTTCACATTCAATCGGGAGAATGGCTTCCAGGCCGTACACCAATTGAAATGGTGTAAACCCAGTAGCACTTTTCACTGAGGTTCGGTATGCCCACAGTGCTGAGAACAGAGCTGAGTGCCAATTGGATTTTTGGGTACCCACAATGCACTGAATCATTCGTTTCAGGACCTTATTGATGGCTTCAACTTGGCCATTAGCTTGTGGGTAATACGGGGTTGAGTTTTCGTGGCGAAAACCCAGTTTGGCACTTAGTTCTTCGATCATATGATTCCTAAAATGGGAACCATGATCGGTCACAATAGACTGTGGGACACCGAATCTAGCTATGATATGATTGAATATGAACTGCGCTGTTGTTTTGCCGTCTTCAGCATATGTAGGCATCGCTTCAGCCCATTTTGTAAAATAGTCCACAGCTACTATGACATAGCTATGCCCCCCGGCTGAAGTGGGCTTACAGTGCATAAAATCAATGCCCCATTTGGAGAAGGGGCCGACGGCAATGACAGGATGGAGTGGAGCAGGATGCGAGCGTGCTTTGCTATGAAAGAATTGACATGGCGGACACTTCTTGACTGTTTCAATGCAGTCTTTGAAAATCGAGGGCCAGAAGTATCCCGCTCGCAGTATTTTCTGGGCCGTAGCCATCCCAGAGAGATGACCACCACATGCTCCAGCGTGGCAGTCATTGAGAACGCGTTCCGCCTCATCTAAGGTCAAACAACGTCGAAGGACAGTGTCGACACCACGTCGATACAAAGTATCGTTCACGATAAGGTAATATTTTGCGTGATGTCTGATACGTCGTCGTTCATCGCGGGTGAGATCGGGACGGAAGCGTTGGGTTTGGAGATATAAGAGAATATCTCCGTACCACGGATCAGACGTGCTAATGAGGAACAATGATTCGTCGGGAAGAGAATCAATGGGCTCGGATTGCTCAGTAGCACGGGGCAGGTGACAAATTAACTCAGCAAAGACCAGATATTTCTTAGACTTGGCCTTGACAAATTCCAAGTCAAATTCTTGAAGGATGACAATCCAACGGGAGTACTTGCCCCCAAGCACTTGTCGTGTGAGGATATAGTACATTGGATTGAAATCGGCGATAACGGTGGTCCGGCGGAGTAAGATGTAATGACGGAATCTCTGGACAGCAAACACTGTTGCCAGAGCCAGCTTTTCAACATGTGAGTAGCAAGTTTCAGAGTCGAGAAGACTCTTGCTGAGATAGTACACCACATGTTCTATGCCGTTGTGGTCTTCCTGGACTAACACCATACCAATGGTGGAAATCGAGGCTGCGAGATAAAGGATGTAGTCCTATGTGTAATTGGGGGGTTGAATCACAGGATCTTTGGTTAAGGCTGCCTTTAAATTATCAAAGGAGCGTTGGGCTTCATCATCCCATATGAAGGGAACATTCTTCTTGAGAAGCCGCATGTAGCCTTTTGTTATCTCGGACAGATTACAGATAAAACGGCGTAGAAAGTTTGCATGCCCTTGCAAACATTGAAGTTCTGGAATATTGGTAGGTGAAGGCAGGGCTATGATAGCTGCTACCTTTGCGGGATCTAGACGTATCCCGTCTTTGGAGACTATGAAGCCCAACAGTTTTCCGGCTTCTACACAGAAGACGCACTTATGCGGGTTCAAACGTATATTGTAGCGCCGGCACCTTTCGAAAATGGCACTCAAGTGATCTGGATGTTCTTCCCGGGTTCGAGAATGAGCGGGAAGGTCATCGAGATATGGCTCTACGATATGTTTGATGTCATGAAATGCGTAGGACATCACCCGTTGGAAAGTTGCCCCGGCATTTTTGAGGCCAAAAGGTAACTTCCGATATGCAAAGATCCCCCAAGGGCAGATAAAGGCCGTTTTGTGCTGGTCGGCTGGGAGGATATCGATCTGATTATAGCCAGAAAAGCCATCCATAAATGAAAAAATAACACTTCCGGCACAGTTATCGATGATCTGGTCAATAAACGGAGTTGGGTAGTTGTCCTTGGGACAAGCTTTGTTCAAATCACGGTAATCAACACAGACTCTGATCGTTCCCTGTTTCTTGGCTACAGGGACGATGTTGGATACCCATTCTGTCAATGGGACAGGATAGATAAAACCAGCACGCAAAAGTTTTTCAACTTCTGCTTTAATGGCGGCTGCCTTACGAGGATGAACGGGTCGAAGCTTTTGCCGAACAGGTCGGGCGCCAGGAAAAGTTGGAATTTCGTGGACCACAATCGACAGGTCGATTCCTGGCATCTCTTCATAACTCCAAGCGAAAACATCGCGGAAAGTTTTAAAGTAGGCATTATAGAACTCCGTCTCGAGGGGAGTACATTTTTTGCCAATGTGTACATTTTCCATGATACCAGGCTTTACTGAAATGTCGATGGGAGTGGTTGCCATAAGATTGGCCAAGTTGCCTTCAGAAAACACTTCGTCCAGGGAAGTGGGGAACTTGGTTTGAACCATCCCAAGTGAAGCACTGGATTTGGTGTCAGGCTCAAGTGACTGAATGGTGGGGAATGAAGATCGATGATGAAAATCTCCCCATGGTGGCTCATTACAGCACATAACCTCTATGATTGATTCGTCGGTGGGAAAAATCAAGTTGAGAGGATCAAACAATGGTGGGTGTGTATGAGTTTCAGTCGAGAGCTGTGCCACTGTGTAATCAGTAGAACAGTCGACCCAATCTGTGGCTGATTGGATCGCGTCATAAGCTGCAAGGTTTCTGTTCAAAGGCATGGAATTGCCATAGCCTTGGATCTGAGTAGGACTCGGGATCACCCATGAATCATCGGACGGGGTGACATGCGATGAAATCATGTTGACTGGTTGAAGATGGGTTCCCAGCTCTGGAAAAACTCCAATGAGGGACGAATCCTTCATGAGACCAACACCTATGTCTTGGAACCGGTACCGTGGTTGATCCAATAACGGAACGGTATTGGCGGAGTTCGGATGGGAGTCTGGGATACAGTAATCCAATTGATCAATAGTGACAATTTTCCCTTCATGAGGAAATTGTACAATCCGGAAGACTGTAGATGCTATGGCAGTCATGGCATAGAACCAGTTCCGACCAAGTAGGAGGTTGTAATCCAAAGGTGCATCTACGACTTCGATGTGTACGGATACTGTTTTGCCCCCCAGTTCAACACCGATTGAGGGGATGAGTCCATATGGTTGAAAACCATGTCCATCAAACGCTCTAAGAGTAGTGGGAGAAGTTGTGACCTCAGGCGAGCCGAGGGCTCTCCAGCAGTTCAGAGACATAATCGACGTGGAAGCACCCTCATCTAACACAGTGCGGTGGATAACATTTCCACGGATTTTCGTATGCACCTGGAAGGCTAACTGGTGAGAAAGCCTAGGTTTAGCGTGCTCCAAGTTAAACATGATGAAGTTTGAAGTATCTGGGTCCAGTGCCCCCAGTGCTGAAAGTAGGGTTCTACGCTGCGTGGGGCAGTGTTGAAGAACCTCGAGAGTTGACATAGCGCAAGGTGCTTGAGCCAAATCTTTAACAATGTTGTAGTTTTGGGCAGCTCGCGCATTCGGATTGAATGTCGCCTTTCGTATGGTGCCCTTGGGTGGGCGTAGCACTGTATCCATAAGTGGTCTCTCGATATGGAGATGACCATTAGGGGGGGAGTAGGAATCGGATCTTCAACAGGAGATTTGCCTTTGGCTGTCTCCGATTGTTTGGTTGAACTTGGAGGATTGTCATACGTCTTTGAACGAGTGGTGATATTAATCTCCTCATTACTTGTCATTAGGATCTCGCGGTTTGTGGACGTCTCTCCACGGGAAGGATTGGTCGGGTTGCCCCCTTGTGGGGATTCTTGGGCAACCATTTGCTGTTGCTGTTGGGGGAAAGGGTCAGTTAGCACTGTCGGTCGAGAGGATCCTTTAACGAACTTATGGACCTCGTCCTTGTAGGGACAATCACGCGTATAATGATCATCTTGACAAATCAAGCAGGGAAACTTAGCTTTCCGACGTGGTTTTTGGTCATTCTGGGTAGGTTGTGGTTTGGGGTTCTCCTGCTGGTTCTTCTTAGGTTTACCACGGTTGTTTTTCTTCTTCCCTCCGGATGGTTGTGATGTGGATTGGACTGCATTCACCTCGGAGGAGACAGCAGGAGAGGTGGAATTTTTTGAAGCGGCCTGGGTAAAAGCCGGGGAAGCAGAAGCTTGTTGCCCCGTCGGGTTGGTAGCAGGATGAGCCTTAACTGAACCAACGATACCATCAATGGGTGGTTCAGTAGTAGGCTTTGTAGGATCAGTGTGAACGCGGGAGGCATGTGGAAGAAGTTCATGTAAAGTACCGGATTGAGTATATACTAAATCCATGTATTGTGCTGCCGAGATGGCTTGTTCTTCCGTAACTGGTCCGCGCATAGCAATATCTCTGGCTATGGGAGGCAAAAAGGACTTTGTAAACCAATCAGCAAGTAGTTGATCTGGAATAGGTGCCTTTATTAGCCTACGGCGTCTTCGCCACTCATGGATGTGATCCGAAATGTGTGTGGAAGTGGTTTGACGCAGTGAAGTTAGCAGTTCTGTTCCGGTCTCATACCGGATGGGAAGCTGGAAATGTGTCAGAAACTGCATAGCCAAAGTGTTGAAATCACGAAAAGAGTGCTGTGGCAGCTCGATGTACCATTTTGCTGCCGTTCCGGTAAGCGTACGTTGGAAGAGCCGAAGTCGGATGGAATCATCCATCAAGGAGTTGGATGAACACCAAAGATGGAAGGTCATCACGTGGTTCTTGGGGTCTTCCCCGGGCTTAGCATCGAACTTGGGAATGTCCGATGGTAGTTTGGCTGGGATAGGTGGCCAGTGAGGTTCGTGCCATATAGGATCGTTGATAAGCCTCGACAAATTAGGTAGATCAAGTGTGGCCAAAAAGGGAAGTTGCCGGTTGGTCTGCGGGTATGAGTAATAACCATGTGGTGCAGAGAATCCTGGAGGGCCCTGCATAGCATGCTGTTGTGTGTTATACCCATATGAGTTTCCCGCGGGATACTGCTGGAAGTTCTGCGGATAGTAAGCCATCTGGTTAACCGGTTGATTGTAAGCAGCCGGTTGGTAGGTGTTCTGCTGAGTGGGTATAGTACCCTGAGGCTGTTGATACCCAGGAATGATTGTTGTTCCTTGTTGGGGAAAAGTTCCTTGGAATTGTTGTGTTCCAGGGATGTTGCCACCATATTGTGCAAGTGGCAGATTTCCAATAGCAGGGTTGGGGGGTGGCTGCGACGGTGGTGTCCATGGAAGACTTGTTCCTGCTTGAGGAACGAGTGGAAATTGAAGTGACGGGTTCCATGGAGTTGTAGCAGCCGAAGGGTAAGGGAAGCCAGAATTCAAGTTGGGGGAAATCTGAGATTGCCCCCCAGCTTGGTTCCAGTTTCCAAAAAGTGAGTACCCCCCACTCTGTGGGATTTGATGATCCCAAGAAGGAAACATGCCTGGCGGGGGTTGTTGAGAATGAGGCCCGGTTGCAACACCGGAATAAGGTTGCCCACTGCCAGGTGGATTGTACATACCAAACTGAGTAGACACTGCTGGTTGGGAAACTTGTTGGATTGAGCCAATAGGTTGTCCGCCAGCAGTTAGGTTGGATGGCCCTATGTGAGGAGGTTGTAGACTGGGAACTGAGTTCCCAACAAAAGGTTGTCCTCCGACTGGTTGGGTTGATGGCCCACCAGTGGGAGGTTGTTGACTAACAATGGGGTTCCCAACGAAAGGTTGCCCCCCAGCTGGTTGGGTTGATGGCCCACCAGGGAGGGTTTGTATGTTGGAGTTAGGGATCATTGCAGTCGGTTGTCCACCTCCTGAAATAGTATAGATGGTGGCTGAAGGTGATCCTCCGGTCGAAGCGGAAGATCCAACAATATGACTAGGTTTTCTTCCGCCGCTAGCCAAATATGATAGCATGGATTGGCCAACGGCGCCAAAAGTACCGATTTGCGGAGGAGGTCGTCCATATTGGACAGGTGAGGACGGAGAAAAAACTGGGTTATCCCTCATAGAATGTGCACCAAACATAGGTGATGACAGCAAATGTGGGGAATTTAGCCCAGGGGTATCGGTGTCGTCCATAACATGTTCAATGATAGGAGGACCTATGAGAACTGGGTCCGAGTTCATATCCTGAAAAAGATGTTGGGGATCCGGCAGGAACCTAGGTGTAGTAAAGTCCGAAGGTCCTGAGCCGTCTGCGAAGGAGTGATGAAATTCTGTGCTAGACGGGACGTTGGGATCCCTATAATCAGAAGGACGAGAAACAGGGGGGTATCTAGACGCTGTCGAAAGCATTTGCTCTGTGTTGCGTCTAAATTGTGCCGATGCTAACGGAGAGTTCGCTAGGCTAACCATACTAGACTGGATGGAAGCCATGATTTCGTGTCCCGGTGGGATGTTGGGTAGATGTAAAGTGCGAGGTACGTTGCTAGAAGAACTTGTCTCCTGAGGATGAACACTGGGTGACGTAGTAATAACAGGCGGAAGGTCCGTCTGGGAAGTAATGAAGCCATAATCAGGTTCAAAAGGTGTGTCAGGTAGACGAGTATCTTCAACGATCTCAACGTATCCGCCTAGGACTGAAATTAAGCCAGGTATGTCCTGGTCGGATCCTTCTGTGGTGCCAATAGATCCATCTATATCATCGTGGAAAGTGTCTGATGGACGAGAAATGTTGGCATCCGGTAGAAGGATGACGTCTGGTCTAGTACTCTGGGTCGTGCTAGGTTCAGCTGTTGTAATTGTGCCCACTGTTACAGATAAATCTGGAATGATAGTGGGTGAGGTGACAGTGGAAGTCTCAGACATGCTAGTGGTTACCGAAGCTGCCATAGATTCTGAGACTGTGCTGTGTGTGGCAGTTACGGGCGTAACTGAAGATGTTGTATGTATCGGCGGGGGGATGTTGCCTCGACCAGCACCGCGGCCAGGAGGAGCAGGAATGCGTGATGCAGGCAGACCAGAAGTCCGTGGCGGTGGTGGTGGTGGAGGGCTTAGGCCCTGTTGTCTTCGTGATCTGCGTGGTTGATCTGACATGATGATGGGAAAATGAAAATCGGGGGTAGTACCGTAAACAAAGAACTCAAAAACTCTAATGCAGCCGAGTGTGCAAAAGAGGAGCTAGAAAAAGCAAGGCTCACAGGCCAAAAAAGCAAGCTCTAAAATCTATACTGAGACCGATGTCTCAATAAGCGAGCTAATCAACAAAAATGGCCAGAATGCCAACAAGCAGTCCCTACAAAGAAAAAATGACCCTCTATAAAGATGAGACGCCAAGCAAACTCCTAACTAAGAGCTGGAGACCTCAACAGGCTGTATCCTTCGCAAGGTGATGAAATCCAAGTCGAACAATACAACATGAGACCGATATAAGAAGGATATCCCTCTACCGAAAGGGATCCTGGGTAAAAGAGCCCTAGTAGAATAGATACTAAGCCACCTCGTTCATGACACGTCGGAAAAGGTTTTGGGCACTTCAGCCTTCCGAAGAAGACAGCGATCGATGTTGCCTTAGGGCTAAGTGGAGTGCGGTATTCCACAGAGTCCGTCCGGTTCTCAATCTCGCGGCCGTTTAACCCCTGAACAGTTGGAAACAGTCAGGAGGCCCCTCCACAAACTAGCTGTGACCGTGTCAATAAGTACTAGAGGATTTTAGTTCCCTAAAGACAACGACTATGTCTCAGATGAAAATGACAAGGGGGAATTATTTTGATGCCTATCCCCGGTGTCCTACCTAACTACCAAATTCTTTTGATTTCCTCAAGTGAGGTTAAAGTTGGTTTAATTAGGGTGATTAATTTTAGTGGCTGTCTTTACTCAATCGGGTAGTGGACGTGAAACTTGATGGTGTTATGACGACTCAAACCATGCAAATGAGAATGAATCACAAACAAACCTTTGTCTTCGATGAAATCTAGCTAAGGTAAAGATAGAGGTTCTTCGATCAAATATGCATAACAATTTTCACAAGCAATCAAAGTAAAAGATTTTTCTTTTCTTTTTGATTTATAAACAAAGCCAAACTGAAGTAAATACTCTTTTCAATGCACTGATTTTACAATCTACAATGCTTCTATAATGAGAATTTCTATGGCAAAATTAATGGTTCATTTCTCTATGCAAAATACCACTAGACTTTTTCAATTTAAACAACAAAATTTGCTAACCAATGATCTTTTTAATTTACTGATAATGATAATGACAATATGACTGTAAAACTACAATGTTCAGTAACAGAAGACAGTGGTGTTGAGTTGGTTGTGGGGAAAAAGTCAAGTCAAATGCAATCAAATTGAAAAATGACCAATATGTCAAAAGTGCCACTTAATTCAATCAATCAATCAAAGTCACAAACTAGGTGATAAGCAGACCATACAGACTGGGAATTAACCAGGATGCTAACAGGCAACAGTAAAGACTATCTGAGGCAGAGAGAAACTCAGGAAACCAAGCAAAAATAAAAAAAATTACACACTTGCAGACACTACCGCGGGCTATGGCCTAGCTGAAGCGCGGCACTGTGTAACTACCGCTCTGGTACTAAGGGCTAGGGCGCGGTACTATCGCGCTGGAAGTGGTTATGGGGGCGCGGTACTGTGGCAAGGGAGGGAAAAAGCGCAACTGGAAAAGAAAAAATAAGATTTTCAGGGTTGTTGCTAACCCAGGGGACTCAGTAATTAAACAGGGAGATAAATACTGCGAGGAGGGGTGAATAAGGGTCAAAAAAGACCAAAATTCAAGCTGGTTTGAAGTGCAACAAAAAAATCACAATTCAAAGGTAAATGACTGTGAATTGAACCAATCAAGCAGTAATCAAAACCAGCGGAGTCGCCATTCTTGTTATGTGGAATTCTGCCCTACGGATAAGTCACAATTCCCTTAGGCTAAAGCAGACTTAGACTAACTCTAGGCTAAGAACAAAACGAAACAAATGCAACCTTGAATCCCTAGATCTAACACACATATCAGTATTAAAATGCTGAAGAGAACAGAAGGAGTTCAACTGACCTTATGTCTAAATGCTTGTCTTTGGTATTTGCTCCAAGCTCCAAGTCTTCACAAATGAACCTGTTAAAGAGGAACCAAAATACAAGTATGCACTATTCTCTAGCAATCTGAAACATGAGTTAGAATCTAAATCTATGAAAGATACAAATCATATCATTAAAACAAGATTAACACAAATGATTTGGGAAAACAAGACAAGTTATTCCATTACAACTTGAAGATTACTTACAAAGGGTGCTTGATGTCCAAGCCAAACCTCCAACTCCAAGTGTCTTCTCCTCTAGCTATCTCCACAATGCTGCAAGACCATAAGTTTGGTGCTCTCAAGAGTCCTCCCCCTTTCCAATGGCATGCCTCTCTTTTATAGTGAATGGTGAGGTTAACTAACAAGAGAGATGGGTGGATCTAAGGAGGGATAAGTGGATCAGGGTTTCTAATCGAAGGAGATGAGTTGAGATCGAATCAAGGAACCCAATCTTCCATTATCTTCGAAAATCCAAAATCCCACAAGCCAAGGGCAAAAAACTATTAAAAGGGTGCCGCGTTTTGCAATGTCTGCAGAACGCGGCACTGCCGCGCTTTGAGGAAAAAGTAGCACGCGGTAGTATCTAGTACCGCGTTTTGGGAACATAGCAAGGCGCGGTAGTGTGTAAAAATAAAGTCCAAGGTGGGTCAAAACTTGCCAGGGTGGATTTACCTTCAAGGTTGACTCATCATCTGTCTCTTCTGGATGGTTCAAAACAGTAGGGAAAGTGTCGTCAACTTGTTTTGTGATGGGGATGCGACACTGTGAAATATAGAGGTATAACAATACAAAGATGGGTTTTCATTGACCAGCCTAAATATGGTAGTTGGCCCTTTTAATATGGAAAAAAGCCATTTTCCATCCATAGATGCACATGGTACCAGCACTTCCCTAGAAAAAACGAGTGTTTTGGTTTAACAGAGAGAGAGGAGTGTGTTGCCCTAGAAAAGGGCACAAATTTTTGCAAAGGGTATTGATGTCGAATTTTTGCAAAGACAAGGGAATACCATGCAAATCAACATTCAAACATTTTTTTATGCTTGCAAAGAAGTTCTTTACAATGGGCCTATATTATGTAGGAAGGAATGTTATTGAAAAACTGGAGAAGCTCTACTCTTTATGCATGAGACAAAACTATAATATTCCTATCCAAGGAGCCCTGTTAATTCAATTGTCTCAGGTTTCAGAACCCTTGAAAAATATAGAGCACTTGACTGGATAGTATGGGTTACAGCAGGTTGTAATGAAGTTTGTTGGAGTGGTGAAAGGTTGTAAAGAACATTTTTTTGATGTTTTTTTCCCACTAAAACATCAAGATGAAAACATTCAAGAATTTATCAGTCTGCGAGAAGATGCAGCAAGTATTTTGATTCTTCAAGACATCACGAGTGGCATTGTGTGCAATATGCAAAGGGCCATAACTCTTGGAAAGATTGGAAGATAAAAAGTATTACTTCCCTTTTTACAAAAGGATTTAAGTACAGAGTATGGAAAGAAAATTATGGAATGCCTCAATGACAAACATTATTGGAGTGATCAACTGCTCTGGCTAGACATGGACACATCTCCATAAATTAGTTTTCTAGATAGAAGCCTATATCTGGTAAAAAGCTTTGGGCGAGCCTTATTTTCTACTTTTAAAAACTGGGAGAAGATTGATTATATTTCTCCACATATTTTCCTCATTCTTCTTGAGAAGTTGTTCTTCCTTGCATCTTCATGTGAACAACTCTTGACAGGCTTGTTTCTACCAAGATCTTTCTTCATTGAATTCATGACTGGCAAACAAGGGGAATTCTCCTGCACCTAGTTGCTTCAATCAGAGTCAGTTGAGATTTGAAGGGAGCTGTGAAAAAAATTATGATCGGATGTCAAATATAATTTGTCACCTGTTATCTGATAAATATGGAACAGTTAAATGGATTGAAGCTTCGAATATTGACGGCAGAAAGTATTTTCCTAAGTTCATATTGCATTTGATCATTATGCTTTGCTTGATATGCATCAACTGCACAGGAAATCTGCCAAATTATACCCAATTAGTGAGGCAAATCTTCAGAGATAGTGAGATTACAAAGAATTTTCCTTTCAAATTCAGAGATGGGCTGCTGCAACTTTTGGGAAAGTGGTCTTCCAACAGAAAAATATTCTTAATTAACCTTTCTAAAGCAATGAGTGGTATTAACAACCCTTTGGTGATTATTAGTTTGAGCAAATCTCATGAGTCTATTGATAATCATAATGATAAAATAATTCTGACAGAGGAGAGTCTTGTATGTAAAGAATCTGTCTTACGAGCTGTCTTTCAGGAAAAAGATGTGAATGCTGGGATTGAAAGAAATGAGGATATTAAGAAACATGATGTTTTGAAACATATTGAAAAGGACTTGTCATCAAATAGTAAACATTCCATAAGTAATACAGGGCATATTCTTGACTCTGGTGCAGCCAAAGAAACACATGATTATATTACAGATAATGCTGAGCTCCTCATACACAATAGAGAAAAGAAGGGTGTTTGTCTTACAGACATGTCAAGACTCAAAATAACGAGGCTGAGGAACAACAAAAAGTTGATTTTGTAAGAACTGAGATGACCTCCATAAGTGAGAATATCTCGTTTCCTCTGTTTGAAGATGATGAACCATCCCACAAATGGAAACTAAACAGGCAACATGTTCCGTGGTTTGTGGCTGCATTTTGCTTGGGAAAAACTTGAAGAGCACATACCTCTCAAGGACAAATACGCTGAGGAAGCATTAAAATATTTTCAAGGAAAGGAAAATCAGTCTTACATTTGAGAATTTTGTTTCAAAAGCTTTCCCATTGAAGGTATGGAAATCACATGGCTCCCGGTACATGTCCATGTGATTTATAAGTAAATAAATCAAATAATAAGCTCTTTTTCCATTAATGTTACCCCGTCCTTAAAGCTTATTAAGAATGCTATGGGAAAAATAACATTATAAATAAAACAATTTTGTACGGATATCTATGTAATCAACTAGCTATGCAAGGATTCTTGTTTGGATATTAAATCTATTTAAATTCCTTCATATGTTTGCAGTAATAGTCTTCTCCAGCATCACGAACTTGCAGGAACCCCAAATAAATGAAACAGGAAAATCTCTAAAATCCCCGATCAGCCATTTGTGAACTACGGATTCCACTCAGATTGAATATAATCTGAATTTTTCCTGTAAAAATGATCATTAATTGTAAAATGCTGCTTAATCTGTGTCGGAGTTTTTTGCATTTAATCGAACCAGAACAAAATTTCATGAAATTTTACATTAATCTGAATGAACAGTGCAGGATTCCATATGTATTTCAGTATGCTCAAATTCACATGTCCATTCCTGTTATGACCATCCTATCCTTGCTATAGGTAATGCTCAGTCAGCTGTCAATGAAACCTCAGACAATGATACGTAATCAAGTCAAAGCACATACATTATGAGAAGATGAACAGGTCGATCGAGGGATACATGGCAACTCAAAGACTGATCGAGCCTTCCACGCTATTTGAACCAGTCGAAGAAACTTGAAGGGAGCAGAGCCTAGCGTCGAACAGGGGAGCAGAGCTGTGTTTGAATGTTGAATGGGCTGGAGTTGGTGGCACACGACATGAGGCCATGCATTGAATGCATGCGGCAGGCCCTCCGAACTGGAGTCTCCTGTACTTTTTCCTTCCGGCCCATGCGGAGCCTCCTTCTAGCGGACGGTGAGAACTGAGAAGTGGAACCTTTCCGGCTGGGAGTTGGCCGATCATCGGAAATATGAGTTCAACCGGGAAATGTCGACGATGGCCGGGTTCCGACACAAATCATCGAACCCGTAGCCTATGTAACCATGATACAAAAGGCATAAGGGCTTTGTGATTTCCAATGTACATCATCTCTAACATCATAGACTCTTCCAAATAGAAATAAATATTTTTTTTCCAGATATTTATAGATCTGAATTTCTTTTGCTGCTTTTATAAACGTTTTTATGTTTTTTTTTTTTTAAATTTCAAGTAGAATCTTGAATTTTTAATTTTTTATAATTTAAAATAAAGAAGTTATTATTAAATATTATCCTGGGCTAGTTTATGTGAAGTTTGGATAAATACAATAGTTGAAGACAAAGTTGTAGTTTTTCAAGTTTTCTGTTTTTAAATCCATATAATTGTTGACGATTTATGGTTATAATGTCTAATTTGTATAAAATCAATTCTTAATCAAATTAATAAACATTTTATATATATGGGGTAATCATTAATAATTACAAAATGAAGTATATTTTAGTTTTGATTATACTTTATCTTGGATATAAATTATCAATTATGTCTAATAAATTTATCAATGACTAATCAATATTTCAATTTAAGGTTGAATTTTGTTTTTCATATATATATATATAATTAATTATCGCTTTTGGCTTGTCTTTTCTTGCAAATTTAGAGAAAACCTCTAGAGGTATTCAATACTTGTATTCACGTTCTCCATGTTACCACATTCTGAAAACCTGTGCAACATGGAATTTGAGTGAGTATTTTGTACAAACATGAAATTTAATCAAATTAAAATAAGTTAGTGTTACACCACAGCAACAAGTATTATACCTATCCACCACAAGATGTATTGTTATTGTTTCAAGTGAACTTTGCTTTTACATATTTGAACACATTTTTTATAATGTTTTGGAAATATTATATATTAATTGAATTTTAAAAATTAAAAAAAAAAATTATTAGAATTTTTTAAAATTAAATATTATAGTTTTTCTTTTAACTTGTGAAAAAATTAAATTAATTATTTTTTTTTGAAATAGTTCATTACTAATTTTGAAAGCATTATACATTAATGGAATCGTAGATTAATTAATTATTGCCAAAAAAAATAGTTACTAAAATGAAAGAATAATCCCATCCTAGATTTGAAAACAACACTATCCAAAATAAAACATTAATGGAATCGTAAATTAATTAATTAATGCCAAAAAATAGTTACTAAAATGAAAGAATAATCCCATCCTAGATTTGAAAAACAACACTACCCAAAATAAAACATTTTTGTAGGAAGTGTTATATATATATTCTCACTCTCTTACACATACAAACACAAATTCATGTATATGTAGGTGTGGGTGTTTGCCCAGACACACACACTCTCTCACGTACATACATATAAAACAAATTCATAAATACATAAATAGTTTTTTTTTTTTTTTTTTAAATCTATAAATTATATATGATTAATTTAAAAATAAAATAAATTTTTAAATGTATATTTATGTTATTTTAATTTTAAGTATATATTTTCAAAGCCAATATCATAATAATTTATTTTTAATAAGATTTTTTTACTAATATTGTGATGTATCTTTTTTAAAAATTTAACATTTTTGAAGTGATATATATATATATATATATATATATATATATATATATATATATAGTTAATTGTCTTATATAAAAAATCTATAAATTATATATGATTAACTTAAAAATAAAATATATTTTTAATGTAAATTTATGCTATTTTAATTTTTCAGTATATATTTAATAGACAATATCATAATAATATTTAATAATTTATTTTTAGTAGGAATTTTTTACTAATAATTTGATGTATCTTTTTTAAAAATTCACTTATAGTGATTAATATACTATAAAATTAAATTACATTGAAAATCTATTCACAAAATTTTTAAATAATTATTAATTTATTATTTTGTATTCAATACTATATTTGTGTAACAAAATTAATCAACTATTTTTCTATACACATTTTATTTAGTTATTATATTTAAAATAACTAATTCATAAAATTTTCAAAATAAAATTTATTCAAATAAATTTTATTATAAAAATAATAAAAAAATGTTATAAATAATTTAATCATTAAATTAAATTAAATGTGTGCCTTATACATTAGTAAAAAAAGAGTTGCATAGCATCTCCTCTTTATCTAATACTTATTAATTGTTATCAAAATTTATTTAACTATTTTTTATCAATTTGTTTTCAAAGATATGTACTTTGCTACTAATTCCACCCATTATTATAATACTTATTGATTGTTATCAAAATTTATTCAACTATTTGTTATCAAAATTTTCTTTAAAGATATGTACTTAGATACTAATCCTGTCCGTTATTATTATTACTATTGTATAACAAAAGGGAAATTTATGGTCACATTATTATAATACTTATTGATTATTATCAAAATTTATTCAACTATTTTTTATCAATTTTTTTTTTAAAGATATGTACTTTGCTGCTAATTCCACCCATTATTATAATACTTATTGATTGTTATCAAAATTTATTTAACTATTTGTTATCAAAATTTTCTTTAAAGATATGTACTTCGCTACTAATCCTACCCATTATTATTATTACTATTGTATAGCAAAAGGAAAATTTATCGTCACATTTTATTCATATTATCTGTGATAAGATATTGAATTAATTGAAAAGTGTAATCTTAAATTTTAATCTGTTAAAATAAAATACAACGAAGCTTGAGAATCATACATTTTTCAAATAATATTCAATATGTAAAACAAGTTAGAAGATGGAACAATGATGCTTGAATGATTGATCTATGTTGAATATATAACAATAGTTGGATATATTCCAAAACAAAGAGACATATAACATGCAATAGCTAAGGATATCCAACTTAAAACTAACCATAAAAATTTGAAGTGTAGACCAACAAAAATTTAGAAAGTTAAAAAGAAGAAACAAAAATCCTTTTAGGGACGACCCACCTAAATTTGCAACTTGCCATCCCACCTAGCTTCGCGGTCTGCCAGCTGTTTTGCGACCCACCTAGCTATGTGGCCCACCTAACCTTAGTCGCCACTCCACGACCTCCCTAGCTTCATGGTCATTCAAATCTGTAATAGTGTTGCCATGGAACATATGGCTTCTTGATATGTTCCTGTGGAAGGTTACTTTGTTTTCACTGATTGATTTTTCCAATTCTGGGAGTTTACGTCAATGGGTCAACTATATCCTTCCACATGCAATCCTTACCTTGGGGCAAGTCTGACATGCTTCCAAGGTTAGATTTGACACATCCTAATTTCTTTGAAGTGGATCATTTTTTTGCAGGCCACGTGTGCCGTCATTTTCTTCGAATATTGTTTCCCATATCTAATAAATGCAAATGTGTAGAATAGGTATGATCAAATTCTTTGGACTAAAACCATGAAACCGAATAAGCTCGAAGCGGTGTATGAGGCCTTCCACTGAGCTGACTCATTAGAAAATTTTTGCTACCTTTAGATAGGAACGGACATTTTAATGACTATGAACATGTCTACTGGCATTGCCTTGGTTTATGTTTAAAAGAACTAGCTTAAAAAACTAATCACTGTGAAGGTTTTCCGCTAAGATGATAACAAAACAATGCACATGATTTCACATCATTTTGAGTTTAACATGACGTATTACATTTTAATAAATTATATTTTACACCATCGTTTGAAGTTTACATAAGGGACAATTAAGGATAATAAAGTACAAAAGAAGTGGGCATTCTCACGTAAATAGAGAGAGATCTATAAAGGGGAAAGAGTGGGTGTAAGATGATCCCAAGTCAAATACAAGGGTGGATAAGTATATGAAGACCCAACCATCATCATGGAAATGCTTAATATTTAGAGGAAATATAATCATTATCATGGAGCTACTTAACAAATAGAACATAATATTCAAATGCAGAACAAAACACGAGTTATTTTTTTATGAATAGAGGTTGCAAATATATAGCTGTGATAGTCTTTAACAAATATATAGCTGCGATAGTTTACTAACTGTCTAACAATATACTAAATTAAGTATTTCTACATTATTATTCCAACACTCCCCCTTAATGGAGAAATGGATTCTCTACCACACCTAACTGATTCCTACATTCTTCAAAACTCATCTTCCCAAGAGGCTTGGTAAAGATGTCAGCCACATTCTCAGTGGTATTACAGTAGGTCAAGTCAATTTCCTTCTCTTGTATATTTTCTCTTACAAAATGATGTTGAATTTCAATATGCTTGGTTCTGGCATGATAAATTGGATTGTATGCCAATTTAATAGAGCTTTGATTGTCACATTTGAGAACAGTTGGCTTCATTTGCTTGTTGTCAATGTCTTCAAGAATTCTCCTTAACCAAACAGCTTCACAAGTAGCATTGCATAAAGCTTTGTATTCAGCTTATGTTGATGATAAAGAAACAATTGGTTGTTTCTTACTGCTCCATAATATGAGCCCTGTACCTATGTTGAAAGTATATCCCGAGGTTGATTTCCTGTAATCAGGATTTCCAGCCCAATCTGAATCAGAGTAACCTGTCAACTCAACATCACAATTATTAGTATACATAATACCAAAATTAACAGTTCCTTTCAGATATCGAAGGACTTTCTTTGCAGCTATATACTGGCTTTCCAGTGGTTTATCCATGAATTGACTCAGAATGTTGACAGAATATGCTAAGTCTGGTCTGGTAGTGGTAAGATAGTTTAGACTTCCCACCAACTGGCGATACAGGACACCATTTGCCTCTTTAGTTTCATCAAGACTAGATAACTTAACATTCTGTTCTAAATGTGTTGATACTGCCTTGCTATCACTCATATTGAATCTTTCTAGAATCTCCCTTGAATATTTTCTTTGAGTGACAATTGTTTTATTGCCTTCTCTCCATGTCTCCAAACCTAAACAATAATGTATTTCACCAAGATCCTTCATTTCAAATATCTGTACTAACTGAATCTTAATGTCTTCAATCAAATGAGAGGCACTACCAGTGATAATTAAATCATCAACATATAAGGATATCAAAACAACTTTTCCATTTTCATCCTTTTTAACATACATATTAGGATCATTTTTGCTATTCACAAAACCTTTCTGGGTAAAGAATGAATCAATCTTGATATACCAAGATCTAGGTGCTTGTTTCAAACCATATAAAGCTTTCTTGAGTTTACAGACAAGATCTTCTTCCCCTTTCTTTATAAATCCTTCAGGCTGAACCAAATAAACTTCTTCTTTTAAATCACCATTCAGAAATGCAGATTTAACATCTAACTGATGAACTTTCCAATTGTATTTTGTAGGTAATGAAATCATGACTCTAATTGTATTTAACTTAGCTACAGGTGAAAAAGTGTCTTCATAATCAATTCCTTCCTTTTGTGAATACCCTTTTGCAACTAATCTGGCCTTATATTTGTCAACACTTCCATCTGCATTAAATTTGGTTTTATACAGCCATTTACATCCTATGGGAACTTTGTTTTCAGGCAGCTCAGTTAATTCCCAAGTTTCATTCTTCATTATTGATTCATATTCTTCGTTCATTGCATTATTCCAGTCCTTATGATTTTTGGCTTGTTCATAAGAAGTAGGTTCTACAACATTCATTACTTGTGTCATCAAAGCATAGTCTTTATACCTAGAGGGTATCTGAATTGTTCTTGTAGACTTCCTCAGTGGTCCACCACTTTCTTCACTTTCATCTCTTCTTTTCTGAGGCGTAGGAGTTGTTGGAGTCTCTACGCTGCTTTCACCTTGTTGTTGTACCTGTTCCTGTTCATTATCTATATCAATTTTCACATGAACATCATTGTCATAAGGAGTTTGCCAGACATAATACTTACTTACTTCTTCATCTGTAGTCTCATGAAAAATCACATCTCTGCTTGCTATGAGCTTATGTGAATTAAGATCAAACAGTTTGTATGCCTTATGATCATCATAATAACCAAGAAAAGTACACTTAACAGATTTTGAATCCAGTTTTCTTCTCTCATCTTTGGGAATATGAGCAAATGCCTTTGAACCAAATACTTTTAAATGACCGACTTCAGGTTTATAGCCATAAAAAAACTTCAAAAGGCATTTTTGAATCTAGAATCTTAGTTGGACTTCTATTCTTTAAGTAAAAAACAGTGTTAATGGCTTCTGCCCAAAAACCATTAGAGATATTTTTACCTGTTAACATGCTGCGAGCACATTCCACTAATGTCATGTTCTTCCTTTCAGCTACACCGTTTTGCTGTGGTGTAGAAGGCACTGAGAATTGTTGAATGATTCCATTGTTCTTGCAGTAGCTTTCAAAAGCTCCTGAGGTGTATTCTCCACCTTGATTAGATTTGAGTATCTTGATGCATTTACCTGTCTGCTTTTCCACCATAGTTTTGAATTCTTTAAAATATTCAAATACATCACTCTTTTTCCTTATAAAATAAACCCAAGTAAATCTAGATTTGTCATCAACAAATATGAGAAAGTACCTCGTACCACCAAGTGATAAGGTTTGCATGGGACCATAGACATCAGTATGCATTAATTCAAGTAATTCCCTCTGTTTCTTCTCTTTGTGTACAACAAATTCTTCCCTATGTTGCCTACCTAGTGCACAAGCTTCACATTCTATATGTTCATGTTTCAAAACAGGAAGCCCTTCAACCATCAATTTCTTTTGAAGTAGCACTAAGTCATTTTGATTAAGATGCCCATACCTGTGATGCCATAGCTCTTCAATTTTCATTGTAGTAGATGTCAATGCTTGATGAGTGGGCTTTGTGACATCAAGCTTATACAGTCCTCCAATTCTTGTCCCTGTGGCTAGGACATTATAATGATTCTGAATATCCTTCACAAGACAGTGAGACTGCATAAATTCTACATTCAGATTTTGGTCAGTTATTGTGGAAACAGAAATCAAACTCTTTTTTATGCCTGGAACATACAACACATCATGAATCTGTTTCTTTTGGCCATTAGGTAATCTCACACTTATCACTCCATAACCCTGAATCTTATGAGATCTATTATCTCCTAAATATATGTGTGTCTCATTTGTTCTCTCATGATATTCATCAAACCACTCTTTGACACAAGACATATGGGCCAAGGCACCTGAATCTATGAACCATGCATTTTCATCATCAGTTTTTGCAGACAATGCAGCTTCTGAAATAAACAACTTTAAATTCTTAAAACCTTCATTGGTGGATGTGTCAGTTGTCTAACCTTCATTTTCATTATGTTTTCTAAACTTCTGTTTGGCTTCATTAGCTTTCCTTTTATAACAGTCTTTAGCATGGTGACCAGGTTTCCCACAGTAAAAAACAACCATAATTTTTCTTATCATGTGAATCAGATTTTGAGTGAGTCATACCTCTGTTTCTTGGCTGAAACTTGCTTGTCCTGTTTCTGTCCCATGTCTTGCCCCTGTAGGGCTGTTTCCCTTTTGCTATTAACGCCACTTCTGAATATTGAGAGTCCATCTCAAACACTTTCATCCTTTCTTCTTCTTGTAGAAGAATACATGTTAATTGATTAAATGTAGGTGGCGTTGCTCTACCTCCTAGACTTGAAATAAAGACATGATAATCTCTAATTAAACCCTTTAATGTAATAGTTACCATGTCAGTATTTGAAACAGTATCACCAATTGCACTTAACTGATCACATAAATCCTTAATCCGGGAAACATAGCTGGTGATATTCTCATTTGCATCCATTTTTATGGACAATAAATTAGTCTTCAGAAACAAAATTCTATTAGAGTTTGTAGTTTCATACAAACCTTTCATGATGTCCCATGTCTCCTTGGAAGTTTTACAATCTCTGATGTGCAGGATTATGTTGTCTTTGACAGACAGCCGCAACAATACTTTTGCCTTCGTTTCTCATTTCTCCCAGTCTACAAGAGTAGCACCTGTGGGCTTGGTTTCATCTCCTTTCACTATAGTCCAGACATTCAGTGCTTCGATCATAGTTAAGATCTTGAATTTCCATCAAGGTAATTGTCCCCGTCAAGCTTAGAAGCTTCGTTCAGATAATTTTTGGGAAAAGAATTTGTCATAGTTGCTGAAAGACGAATTCAATAAAAAAAAAATACCTTTGTTTTTTTTTTAAATACCTCTTTTCTCCCGTGACTCCCTTCTTCATAATAGTGAACAGAATTGAACGATTTGGGGCTCGAAAAAAACCTAGCGGCTTGTGCCTCTTCTTCCCATCCAAACGCTTCCACAAATCGAAGGCTGATCTGAGAGGGAATGCTATGCTCCATGAGCTGTTGTTCTACCCATTCTCTCTTGTTTCGTATTTCATATTGATATCCCTGCAATCATCCAAATTCCTGGTACTTGTTAATCCAAAAAGTGAAGGTCATACAAAAATCGGATCCAGATTCCTGGTACATGTAGGAAGAGTGAGATTGTTTTAGAATGTGCTTTGCTGTGATTAAATTCCGTGCACCTTGATAAAGCAAAGAATCACAACTAACCTGTAGGGAATGAAATATTGATATCAATCGAAGGTCGATCTAAGAGGGAATGAAATATTGATATCAATCGAAGGTCGATCTGAGAGGGAATGATGTGCTCCATGAGCTGTTTTTCTACCTATTCTCTCTTGTTTCGTATTGATATCCCTGCAATCATCCAAATTCCTGGTACTTGTTAATCCAAAAAGTGAAGGTCATACAAAAATCGGATCCAAATTCCTAGTACATGTAGGAAGAGTGAGATTGTTTTCAAATCAATGGACCGTTGCAATGGATCCCAAAGCCACTTCCCGAGTTTGATAAGCACCCTAAATCATCTCTTTGACACTGCTTCAAATTGAATCCTCGAAGGTGGGACAGTTTCAATACGTGAGATCCCAAAGCCACTTCCCACGTTTGATAAGCACTGCATAACATTGCAAATTGATTCATGGAAGGAAAATTGATTCGTAATATCTCCCGGTTCGATAAGCACTACCAATTATCTCTCTGACACTGCAAATTTATTTGTTAGAAACTGACAATTCTGTTACGAAAAATTCCAACGAAGGATGCTGATTGTGTTACATGTCACTGTTTCAGGTGTAAATCGATGTAAGATCTCTCTGACACTACTTCATTGCTTTTCTTTGACATGAAGTTAATTAAAATTTTGAAATGAGATAATATATAACATTTTGATTAAGCCTACTTAATATAAATATGATGAAAATCTTTCATTTAAATGTGATGGGCTGATTTTCATTAAAAATCTAAATCTACTTAAAATCTAAATCTACCTATTATTAATATAAATCTAATGAGCATATTTTGATTAAAAATCTAAATGTATATGAACCTCTTGAAAATTTTGAAATCTCAATTAAATATCATAAACAAATATATCTGCAAAATATAAACCTAACCTGCCTTAATCAGAGAGAGATGCCCAACTCTGCCATACCCAACCAAAGTGTGACCAGGACCTACCTCCTCATCCATATAAATATGAATCATCAAAATCAACATATTTTGATAAGAAGATGTAAATCTGAATTATCAAAATCAGCATATTTTGATCAGAAGATTTGGCATAGATCATATAATATAATAAAATCCTAAAAAATGTAAATCTTAATATGTAAACTCAAATGAAATCAATGAAATTCATAATCTCACAGAAAACTGAACCAAATTAAAAAGTTGACGTTTGAATTAAATTCAAACTATATTACAATGGCATTATTAGTACTGAAATTTTCCCATCAATATTCTCAGATTCTAGTAGAATGCAGGTAAATAAGGATCCATATTTTCATTGCCAAAAAATCCACTAGCATCCAAGTTCTTGCCTCACATATCAACACATATCATATGGATCCTTTAGCTACCTTTTTCCTTTGTAGATTCTCGATTTGCATGTTAGAAAACATATTGTTGGATGTTTATGCATATTCTCAATATTCTAACAATGATAAAGCTTCCTCAAGCTCTTCTCAAACACCAAAGGCCGTAGAAATCAAAACTATCCGACAAAACAAAGAATACAACATGGTTGCGGACATGAAAAGGACTAAGGAAAATGTCTCCCTATTCAAATTATGTAACATTTTGCAACAAAGGGATCCGTTACTTAATGCTTCTAAGAAACGCTCTTATCAACAACAAAAAATAACAACCAATGGGGAAAAATCATATTCTCCCCAAGAAAAACTGAGTGTCGCAATGAATGCAACCAACATAGAGATTCAATCCAAGTCTCAAACTCCTATATTCCTCTTGACATTTGAAATTTTCAATTACAACATACACAATTGTTTAGTGGACTCTGCAGCCTCATCCAACATAATGTCCTATTACGTTTACTAGAACCTCAATGATGTACCAACTAAATGTATTTCTTGAATTATCCAATTAAACCAATCAGATTTCAAAGTAATATGTGAACTTAAATACGTAATGATCATATTGTATTCAAATCCTAGGTTTTACCAAAGTATTGATATCATTGTTGTGGATATTCCAAAAGCATATGAATTACTTCTGAATAGGGATTGGTCACAAAAACTACAAGGGTAATTCATAGTTTTTGCCAAATGAAATATGAGCACGATCAATGTGACAAGACGGATGTAATAAACCAGCTCCATGACATGACGATGCCCAGAAGAAAAGATGACAAATCTCCCAAAACTCAACTTGACCAATGACACAACGATGCATAAAACACAACTTGGTAAGTCTGTCATAGGGATCATATGAACGTGAAAATGAGGAAATGAAATATGGACATGATGAGCACATCACCCTAGAAACAACGGTACATACAAACTGATCTTGCAACAAAGTTCAGTAGTTTCACCTCTCGGATCATGTTTCAACACTTCGAAATGATTCGATGATGAGCATCAACAAAGACTTGAGGGACTTCTTGGTTGTGTCAAGCCTTCCTATCTTAAGTATATTGTTGTGGTTCTCTCTAGTTCTTCTACATTGATCCTCTTTTCAACTTATCATTGACGGCACCAAAGTTGAAACCTTTTGTTATATAGATGTTTGAAGTTGTAAACTAAGGAGGAATGTAATGTAATGTAATGAAATCCAAATAAAATCACCATATTCTAGTGATAATGAAATGAACAACCATCTTCTACTATAAATTCATGATGATTATATGTAGGGAAAACATTTCGATGGATAGGCCATTGGGGTCCTTGCACCGAGAGTAGCGAGGTGTTCTACATCCCAGTATGAGGGAGATGTTGTAAAGCATAATGTTGTGTAATGTTATGTAGCATGACATTCCTATTAAAAAGAAAGAAATATGCAAATAATGTCGGCTTAAAAAAAAATAATAAATTATATTGATTTAATCTTAAACCTAGATATATTCTAGTGCAATTCCCAGTCACCGATTGCATTGTGTACAAAGTCTTCTTTTTGAAGATTGAATATTTCATATTCAATACTTTGGACGGGCTCATTAAGGATTTCACGTTTGATAGAGAAATTGGGTTCGCCTCATACAGTGAATGCCTGCAAAAGCATTTAAAAAATACAAGGAGCTGCAGTTTAGAAATTTCAGTATTTATGGCATTGGTTGAAGCATTATTTAAATCGCCATCGGAACTGGATATTTCAAGGCTCTTATGAGTTATACTCAACCTCTTCAAAATAATTCAAAGGTTGCATATGTTATTTGTTGTATCGAGTCTATTATATGCTTGTCAAACATGACGGTTAAAAGTTCCTTTGTCAATAAAAACAAGTTGTGGTGAATGCAACACAAATTATAAAAAATATTTCCCTGGACATTAAATACATTTCAAGTGAAAAGGGTGACTAAAACAATAACTAAAGGATCCCACTCATGGTGACCTGATATTTTCCCGCACATACCTGTGCTTCTTGGGACCCTGACAACTTCCAGTAATCCTTGCACACCTCATTTGGTTTCGCACTGCATTGGTTCACTTTGTATTTCCCACTCGCTCGTGCCATGTATCTTCTTCTATTTCCATAAACTATATTTCACTAGAATGGCATCATCACAGCTCTTTGATGGGGAAGGCATGGTGAAACTCCGCATCTACAATTGCATCTGTCTCTATGACAAAGAATGTTACTATTCCAGTCAAGGCTACAAGATGGATTCCTACTTTATGTGTGTGATCCTAGACTAATGAGCCTATGTATCAATGTGGTGAAGGTTCCTAATCATTGTTTACAACAATAATTATGTCCCAGTTCCTCCATTTTCATTGGAGCTATCAACTCGACCTTGAAATAGTTCCTCATTGAGATAGTGTGTGCAACTATGGGATATTTCACCCGTATTTTGTGATAATAAAAGCTTCATCCACAACCTTCAGTTTTCCAAAATCTCATTGCAAATCAGCTGCAAATATCCTTTAGATGTACAATTGCATATGTTGGGGATTAGTCTGCGGTGAACACATGCATAGAAAGGCACGACAGGATAAATGCTGTTATCACTCCAGTTGTCTTTCCCTGACTGTGAAGGGAATGAGCCTGGTAGCTTAAATATTCAATAATGTAGGATAAAAGATTAAATCGGATGACTTGATATACTCACATTCACTCAGTAACATATGAATCCACTTGAAGATGAAAGGATTTCTACTATATGCTCAGCGGGCTTAAATCAAAGGTGTGAAAATAAGAAGAATACTTATCATACTAGCAGATCTACATACAAAAGATATGTGAATAGCTGGCTATGATAGATAAAATATATTGCAGATCAAGTTCATCAACACAGTGATAAGATGACAACTACCAGGCGTTAGATGAAACATGAAAAGAATACATGCAGGATTAGTATACCGATAAAGAGATGAGATGACAGTCATCTATTATCAAACACACATAAATAGAAAAAGAAAGAAAACGAAACTGAACAAACACAGTGAAAGAAGCTTCCTGTGTCAAAATGTATTCATCAAAATCTGAATGAAGTATGGTTACAAGTCTCTCCAAAATCGAACCCTTGTTCTACATGAGTCACGGGATTTATAGCCTTTACAAAGACATTCAATATCCTAAAGAACTGGGTCGAATATGCTAAAGATAGAAAATCAAAACCGTTTTTAATAAACTAGGAAAAATCCTCTTTAATTTGGCAAAACTGCTGAAAACTAGGGCTCAGAGATGGATTCGATTCTCCCAATATATGACACCTGTAGGAAAACTGAGAGAGTCTATTGTTCTCTGACATGGTAGGCACAAAAACCTCCAATATTTTTGCAAAATAATTCTACAGTCGCTCAGAATCATCATTTTAAAATAATGACTCTGCAGAGTAAAAAACGTCATTTTTGCTGAAACTTCTGAAAAAGAGGCTTAGAGATGGGTTCAGTTCTCCAGATATGTGATACCTGTGTATAAACTGAAATACATTACATTGATTATTTGTGAGAAAAACCCTCTCTCAGATCTTTAAAATTCGTTTTCATTTTCCCGAGATCTGCATTTCAAAAACATGTGTCAAACAGGCAGATTCTGGGATCCGAAAATTGGGGCTCAGTGACGGATTTGATTCTCCCAACCTATGACACCTGTGGGAAAACTGAGAGAGGTTATTTTTCTCTAACATGTTAGGAAAACAAACCTCCGAGCATTTTGAAAAATGATTCTCCAGTCGCTCAAAAACGTCATTTTAAAATGATGACCTTTCACAGTAAAAACGTCATTAATTTCAGTAAATATCCTTCATCTTCTCCACCTTGCCGGAATTTTTAAATCTGGAAAAGAACCTTGATCATGATGCCTTTAATTATCAGATCTGTTATCAGATCATGATGCCTTGCCTTGAGGTGTTTGGATCAGTAAAAATCAGATCTGTGCAAGAACGGTAACAGTCTGTCCAGTTTTTTAGCTTTCAGTAGCTAGGAAAGCCCAAGTCCGAATCTGTAAGCTACCGAAAGCTCTTTTTTCAGTAGCTAATGAACCATCGCCTTGTCCGCCTAAGCCACCGAAACTGTTCCACGATACCTGACACGTGCCTTTTCTTTCGGTAGCTGAAGAGTTTTGTCTTCCATTCTGTAAGCTATCGAACGCTGGGTTTTCAGTAGCTGATGAACCATTGCCTGGTCCGCCTAAGCTACCGAAACCTAAAATTTATTTTTCGGAGAAAAGTAACCTCAAATTTTATTTCGAGATTTATTACATACTTCAAACTCTTGAAAAAGAACCTCAAATGTATATAAAAATGAAAACTTGAAAGACTTCCTATCACCTAGAAAAACAACTAGTCTATGTTCATTTGAGGAGATAACATCTGGCTCCTACTCGGGGAAGAAAGTCTCCCTGTGAGGTTTCAAGAACCATAGATACAATGCCTTTCTTGTAAAACAAAATTCAAACCTGTCCTCTATTGTTCCATTGCGCTATGGAGTCATTTAAATTGCAAAACTGACAGAAAAGAAATGTTATTTACAATGGAAGGTTTTGAACTTGCAGTTCCATTGGGCATGGAGTCAGCACTACAACCACCCTCTAGACACCTTTCAAGAGTTGTATTTATTCACACGAGCTAACTGATATTTCTGCTACAAATTGGAACAAAAGAAATGCTCGGGCAACGAGCTTATTTCCTACACTAGTCTACTCTAACCGGATCTGCAATTGATCAAGTGAACGCTGACTTCCATAACAGCCATCCAAGCAACTTTAAGACTGAAATAATCTTATCTATGTCACTGCTCAGAAAATGATGTTTGACATGCAATAACAATGATAAAAAGTCTTTCAGGAAACCATACTTACCCGGAAACACTGGCAAGCTAAAGAAATCTGAAACTTTGAAGCTTTCTGAAAGGTATAACTCCATGAATGCTGCTATTGGATCCTTAAAAAGAAGATTAGAAACATGCTGCTCCTTGGGAAACAACTGCACATCTATGGCAGCCTCTTGCTCAGCCATGATTGTTCTTTTACGGGAATACGGATCATCCTTTTGTCCTCTTGAGATCAACTTGTGATCATCAAAAACTACAATTTCCTCATCAGAATAGTGCTCACAAGAGGATAACAAAACAGGGTTCACATCATATGGATTAGGATCAACTAAAAACATATAATTTCCTATGCAATCATCAGTTGTCATGGGCTCTTCCCAATTTACAAACTGATCACAAACATCACATGCATACCTGTCTCTAGAATACTCAACAAATATTGAAGAATCCCGACCTGAATCTGAAATAAATTCACCTACTTGCTCATCCATGCCTGTTCCCCTTTCGGAAAACTGATCACCTTCTAGTTCTCTTATAATCAGATCTTGATGATCAATCATTACATCTTCCTCTTCAAAAAAGTGCTCAGAAAATGATGATAGAGCCATGTTTAAAAGACAAGGACTATGATCAACTAGGAACATGTAGTTGCTTATGCAATCACTAGTTATCATAGGGTCATCCTGATTTACAAACTGATTATAAAATTCATACTCATACTTGTCTCGGGAGTACTCTGTACCTACGGAAGAATTTAGATCTGAATCAGAAATATACTCACCTTCATGCCGCTGTTCCATATCTGTTTCGAACTCATTACCTTCATGCTTGGGATCTAAAATATGTTGACATTTTGCTTGCTCATGTACATGCATATTTTCAGAGTAATCCTGCTCTCTAATCATCCTGGACACATGAATGTTCTTCTCTACCTCCTGAGCATCTTCAAGCAAGATCCTTAAGGATGAATACTTCCTTTCTAGCAAAAGAAGGGCATGCTCTGAATGAAGACCCATAACATAGTATATCATGGCAGCTATCTCTATAAGTCGAACCTCCAAAGGCATGTCATGATAAACACGGTAGAACCTTCTATTGAAAACAGGCAAGGCTTCATCTTGCTCTCGCTTCAAAGCATAGAAATCAGCAAGGTATGAATCTAAAGATTTGTACTCAGTCCAATACTTCAAGAAAGCATTAGAGAACGCGATCCAAGAGCCAATAGAGTCAGCTCGCAGACCCTTAAACCATACAACAACATCTATGATCAGAGTTTTGGAAAACAATCTCATGATCACATCTTCATGGACAATTTCGAACCAATCAATAAAATCCTCAAAGTATTCCAAGTGTCTTTCAGCTGAAACTTGATTTTCTCCAGAAAACCAAGGGAGATATTCATAACAGTCAACAGGGTAAGGATGAAGGAGATAGGGAAGCCTCAAAGGCTTGAACATCTTCATTCTGATTTTAATTTGAAAGGCAGTGGGATGATCATGAAAGTTAACAGGTTGATGATCAGGTTCAACAGTCACGCACAAAGGTGTTGAAGTCTGGACAGGGTTTGAATCAATTCTAATCTTGGTAAGGTCACATGGCTGATCAGATTCAAGGGAGATTTGAATGCAATGATAATTTTTATGAACAAACAGAGGTAAAGATCTTGAATCTATATCTACAATACAAGTAGTATGAATATCTCCTTCTTCTAAAGACTAATATATACAAGAAGGATGATATTTTTTCTGAATATACAAAGCAGAAAATGATTCTCTTTACATGCAAAGGGAACAACATGAAAGAGCTGATGAAAAACAACAACAGTTCATGAAGTAGACTGATGAACTGATATCTGGATTGGAAATTCAGCCTCTTCATCTTCTGTCAACCGGATCCTCCCCAGTGGAGTCTTTAGTGGTGGAGTCACCAAGCAGATGATACAGTCGATTCTGTGTCCTACTTTTGTCTGCCATCAAAAGTCAGATCTATGTCGTTCTTCCCAGGGAAACTAACTTCACTTCCGTTCCCCGGCAACAACGCCAATTTGTTATCACTCCAGGTGTCTTTCCTTGACTGTGAAGGGAATGAGCCTGGTAACTTAAATATTCAATAATGTAGGAGAAAAGATTAAATCGGATGACTTGATATACTCACATTCACTCAGTAACATATGAATCCACTTGAAGACAAAAGGCTTTCTACTATATGCTCAGCGGGATTAAATCAAAGGTGTGAAAGTAAGAAGAATACTTATCATACTAGCAGATCTACATACAAAAGATATGTGAATAGATGACTATGATAGATAAAATATATTGCAGATCAAGTTCATCAACATAGTGATAAGATGACAACTACCAGGCGTTAGATGAAACATGAAAAGAATACATGCAGTCTTAGTATACCGATAAAGAGATGAGATGACAGTCATCTATTATCAAACACACATAAATAGAAAAAGAAAGAAAATGAAACTGAACAAACACAGTGGAAGAAGCTTCCTGTGTCAAAATGTATTCATCAAAATCTGAATGAAGTATGGTTACAATCTCTCCAAAATCGAACCCTTGTTCTACATGAGTCACAGACTTTATAGCCTTTACAAAAACGTTCAAGATCCTGAAGAATTGGGTCGAATCTGCTAAAGATAGAAAATCAAAACCGTTTTTTCCCTCCTCATGCTCTATATGTCGAGCAAATTAGGGTTTGTAATCAGGGAATATGGAATAAATGGAGAGACGGGAAAAAGATTAACGAAAGGGAAAAGGGATGTTTTTAAATAAGGAGGACAATGGGTAAATAGGAAAAGGAAATGGGTAATACTTTAAGGGAGAAAAAAGGAAAAGAAATATAAGATGAACATTAATGGAAGGGGATAGGACTTTAGGACAAAGGGGAAAATAATATATAAAATTGAAAAAGTAAGGGAGATGTACTTTCATAATGGGGAAAATAATAAGGCATTTGGGATCATTTCGATAGGTAAAACTTAGGGAAAATATAAAGGAAGGGCTTAGGATAATTGAGAAGAAGAGATGCTCTTGGGAGGGTCTTTCCCAATTTAAAAAAAATGATAATAGCCCATTTGAAAAGAGGTGCCCAGGGGGGGCATTTAAAACTTTGTGGGCATAGGTGTAGGGAGAAAACTGACGAAGGACATGCCCGAAAAATTAATCAAAGAATGTGAAATTCGTGAATTTTCACTGACAAGATGCAATATGCCTTTACTTGTCGAAATTTTGACAAACTATAGACAGGGTCAAACGACGACAGTTTTTGCCAAATGAAATATGAGCATGATCAGTGTGACAAGACGGATGTAATGAACCAGCTCCATGACATGACGATGCCCAGAAGAAAAGATGACAAATCTCCCAAAACTCAACTTGACCAATGACACGACGATGCATAAAACACAACTTGGTAAGTCTGTCATACGGATCATATGAACGTTAAAATGAGGAAATGAAATATGGACATGATGAGCACATCACCCTAGAAACAACGGTACATACAAACTGATCTTGCAACAAAATTCGGTAGTTTCACCTCTCGGATCATGTTTCAACACTTCGAAATGATTCCATGATGAGCATCAACAAAGACTTGAGGGACTTCTTGGTTGTGTCAGGCCTTCCTATCTTAAGCATATTGTTGTGGTTCTCTCTAGTTCTTCTACATTGCTCCTATTTTCAACTTATCATTGACGGCACCAAAGTTGAAACCTTTTGTTATATAGATGTTTGAAGTTGTAAACTAAGAAGGAATGTAATGTAATGTAATGAAATCCAAATAAAATCACCATATTCTAGTGATAATGAAATGAACAACCATCTTCTACTATAAAGTCATGATGATTATATGTAGGGAAAACATTTCAATGGATAGGCCATTGGGGTCCTTGCACCGAGAGTAGCGAGGTGTTCTACATCCCAGTATGAGGGAGATGTTGTAAAGCATAATGTTGTGTAATGTTATGTAGCATGACATTCCTATTAAAAAGAAAGAAATATGCAAATAATGTCAGCTTAAACAAAAAATAATAAATTATATTGATTTCATCTTAAACCTAGATATATTCTAGTGCAATTCCCAGTCACCGATTGCATTATGTACAAAGTCTTCCTTTTTGAAGATTGAATATTTCATATTCAATACTTTGGATAGGCTCATTAAGGAATTCACGTTTGATAGAGAAATTGGGTTCGCCTCATACAGTGAATGCCTACAAAAGCATTTAAAAAATACAAGAGGAGCTGCAGTTTAGAAATTTTAGTATTTATGGCATTGGTTGAAGCATTCTTTAAATCGCCATCGGAACTGGATATTTCAAGGCTCTTATGAGTCATACTCAACCTCTTCAAAATAATTCAAAGGTCGCATATGTTATTTGTTGTATTGAGTCTATTATATGCTTGTCAAAAATGACGGTTAAAAGTTCCTTTGTCAATAAAAACAAGTTGTGGTGAATGCAACACAGATTATAAAAAATATTTCCCTGGACATTAAATACATTTCAAGTGAAAAGGGTGACTAAAACAATAACTAAAGGATCCCACTCATGGTGACCTGATATTTTCCCGCACATACCTGTGCTTCTTGGGACCCTGACAACTTCCAGTAATCCTTGCACACCTCATTTGGTTTCGCACTGCATTGGTTCACTTTGTATTTCCCACTCACTCGTGCCATGTATCTTCTTCTATTTCCATAAACTATATTTCACTAGAATGGCATCATCACAGCTCTTTGATGGGGAAGGCATGGAGAAACTCCGCATCTACAACTGCATCTGTCTCTATGACAAAGAATGTTACTATTCCAGTCAAGGCTACGAGATGGATTCCTACTTTATGTTTGTGATCCTAGACTAATGAGCCTATGTATCAATGTGGAGAAGGTTCCTAATCATTCTTTACAACAATAATTATGTTCTAGTTCCTCCATTTTCATTGGAGCTATCAACTCGACCTTGAAATAGTTCCTCATTGAGATAGTGTGTGCAACTATGGGATATTTCACCCGTATTTTGTGATAATAAAAGCTTCATCCACAACCTTCAGTTTTCCAAAATCTCATTGCAAATCAGCTACAAATATCCTTTCGATGTACAATTGCATATGTTGGGGATTAGTTTGTGGTGAACACACACATAGAAAGGCACGGCAGGATAGATGCTTCATGTGCTCCATGAATTATATGTTATTATCTTGATTCAAACTTCTAGTTGTTGTTGTTGTTGTTGTTGTTTTGTGTGCAAAGTTTATATGCTTGAATGAGTGTTTGCATGAGTGGTGTTGTCATGGACTGCTCCTGCATGTGTTTTCTCTTTATGTTGGCCTCCAACGTACCCTCGACGTGCCTCTGATGTTCCCTCTGTGGATTTTTTCTGCCAAGTGTTTATTTCTCCTTGGGCATTTGTGCTAATCATTCAATCAATCACTCCTATCCAAATTGTGCAACGACCATCTTTGTGTAGATTCCATACTGGTGGCAATTTTTTGCTTGTCTTTTCGAGTTGTAAACGCGCCAACCATTGGTTCATGGTGTGTTGGCCTTCTCTTCCTTTAATCTACACTGAACCTCTGGCCAATTTACGTGGAAGTCTCATGTTTTATGTGTATTGATTTCCCTCAGGAAGGAGTATGGGCCTACCACCTGTGGCATTCGGTCTAGTGTTTGAGTGATAATGGCTCCCTATTTCTTACTAGGAATCCAATGAGTTGTGTTGCCACTGTCTCTCATTGTGATGTGGCGTTTCAACTGTGTGTATGTCTATGTTTTCTTTGGATGTCACTCGTGTTAGATATGGTTGCGGTCATTTTTCCCTATCTAACATCATTCTAAGTGAATTTTTTTCTCTTTCCATTGAGGAGTTAAGGAATGACCCTTTTACCTTTTTCCATTGTGCATGTCTGTGAATATTTTCCTGACCTTTGCTTTAGGATTCTCTTTTTTCCACATTTCATTTTTTATGCTTGGTTGGTTTGTCTTAACCCTACCAAAATATTTGTTCCCTCCTCATGCTCTATATGTCAAGAAAATTAGGGTTTGGAATTAGGGAATATGGAATAAATGGAGAGAGGGGAAAAAGATTAACGAAAGGGAAAAGGGATATTTTTAAATAAGGAGGACAATGGGTAAATAGGAAAAGGAAATGGGTAATACTTTAAGGGAGAAAAAAGGAAAAGAAATATGAGATGAACATTAATGGAAGGGGATAGGACTTTAGGACAAAGGGGAAAATAATATATAAAATTGAAAAAGTAAGGGAGATGTACTTTCATAATGGGGAAAATAATAAGGCATTTGGGATAATTTCGATAGCTAAAACTTAGGTAAAATATAAAGGAAGGGCTTAGGATAATTGAGAAGAAGAGATGCTCTTGGGAGGGTCTTTTCCAATTTAAAAAAAAGGATACTAGCCTTTTTGAAAAGAGGTGCCCAGGGGGGGCATTTAAAACTTTGTGGGCATAGGTGTAGTGAGAAAACTAACGAAGGACATGCCCGGAAAATTAATCAAAGAATGTGAAATTCGTGAATTTTAACTGACAAGATGCAATATGCCTTTACTTGTCGAAATTTTGAAAAACTATAGACAAGGTCAAACGACAACAGTTTTTTCCAAATGAAATATGAGCACGATCAATGTGACAAGACGGATGTAATGAACCAGCTCCATGACATGCCGATGCCCAGAAGAAAAGATGACAAATCTCCCAAAACTCAACTTGACCAATGACACGACGATGCATAAAACACAACTTGGTAAGTCTGTCATAGGGATCATATGAACGTGAAAATGAGGAGATGAAATATGGACATGATGAGCACATCACCCTAGAAACAACGGTACATACAGACTGATCTTGCAACAAAGTTCAGTAGTTTCACCTCTCGGATCATATTTCAACACTTCGAAATGATTCGATGATGAGCATCAACAAAGACTTGAGGGACTTCTTGGTTGTGTAAAGCCTTCCTATCTTAAGCATATTGTTGTGGTTCTCTCTAGTTCTTCTACATTGCTTCTCTTTTCAACTTATCATTGACGGCACCAAAGTTGAAACCTTTTGTTATATAGATGTTTGAAGTTGTAAACTAAGAAGGAAGGTAATGAAATCCAAATAAAATCACCATATTCTAGTGATAATGAAATGAACAACCATCTTCTACTATAAAGCCATGATGATTATATCTAGGGAAAACATTTCGATGGATAGGCCATTGGGGTCCTTGCACCGAGAGTAGCGAGGTGTTCTACATCCCAGTATGAGGGAGATGTTATAAAGCATAATGTTGTGTAGTGTTATGTAGCATGACATTCCTATTAAAAAGAAAGAAATATGCAAATAATGTCAACTTAAACAAAAAACAATAAATTATATTGATTTCATCTTAAACCTAGATATATTCCAGTGCAATTCCCAGTCACCGATTGCATTATGTACAAAGTCTTCCTTTTTGAAGATTGAATATTTCATATTCAATACTTTGGACAGGCTCATTAAGGAATTCACGTTTGATAGAGAAATTGGGTTCGCCTCATACAGTGAATGCCTACAAAAGCATTTAAAAAATACAAGAGGAGCTGCAGTTTAGAAATTTCAGTATTTATGGCATTGGTTGAAGCATTCTTTAAATAGCCATCGGAACTGGATATTTCAAGGCTCTTATGAGTCGTACTCAACCTCTTCAAAATAATTAAAAAGTCGCATATGTTATTTGTTGTATCGAGTCTATTATATGCTTGTCAAAAATGACAGTTAAAAGTTCCTTTGTCAATAAAAACAAGTTGTGGTGAATGCAACACAGATTATAAAAAATATTTCCTTGGACATTAAATACATTTCAAGTGAAAAGGGTGACTAAAACAATAACTAAAGGATCCCACTCATGGTGACCTGATATTTTCCCGCACATAACTGTGCTTCTTGGGACCCTGACAACTTCCAGTAATCCTTGCACACCTCATTTGGTTTCGCACTGCGTTGGTTCACTTTGTATTTCCCACTCGCTCGTGCCATGTATCTTCTTCTATTTCCAGAAACTATATTTCACTAGAATGGCATCATCACAACTCTTTGATGGGGAAGGCATGGTGAAACTTTGCATCTACAACTGCATATGTCTCTATGAAAAAGAATGTTACTATTCCAGTCAAGGCTACGAGATGGATTCCTACTTTATGTTTGTGATCCTAGACTAATGAGCCTATGTATCAATGTGGCGAAGGTTCCTAATCATTGTTTACAACAATAATTATGTTCCACAGCATACAGGGTTCCAACTACCTGCCAAAGAAAACGCAAAAGCCATAAAGGAAAAATGTAGCCAAGCAATAGAACAAGTGTTTCATATGTGAAATTGGAGCTAAACTGAAAATCATTAAAAGGACCAGAGGAAGTTCAAGATACAGGTCGCATTGTGAAGTCGAAAGACTGTTATGTCTCATCTTGTGGTATCTTTTATGTCAAACAGAGTGATGATCGAGCCGATGACGATAACAAGCGTAGAAATTGTTCCTGCATTCATTGTGCAAGTTTTGTAGTCATTGTTGGATCAGGTTCTGTCACTGAGAGGGGGGGGGTGAATCAGTGACACAGTTTTATGCACAATTTTTACTTTTAGCATACATAAGAACAAATTTGAACACAATAATTTATCGTGGAACCCAATAAGGTAAACCACCAATACTTTTCTATTATTTGCAAAACTTTGTTTTTACAATTATACAATAGAAGAAGATGTTTTAGATCAGCATCGACTGATCGGGATGCACCCACACCCTTCTCCACCAGCACCAACTGGTAGGAGGCTGCGACCCCATGTTTAGTCAGCTACGACTGACAAGGAAGCACCGACTCCCTTTTGCAGACACCAACCTGCCCTAGCACCACCCTTCCACCCTTCAGATAAATTTCTTTAATAAACTTTTTGGACTGCTGCACACATTTTGTTCTTGCTTTTGATCTTCAATTCAGTCTTTTTCTAAAAATGTGTATTTTCTTCATATGATGTCTTCATACTTATACATTTTCCTCACACCTCTTCATGGAACAATGTGTTTGTTCATAAACACACATCTTCATGAAATAACATGTATTTTCATCTAATGGACAAAAATAAAGTTTAAACTAAATTTAGTAATAACTATATTTAGCCCTTTTCTTTTATTTATTAAACTTTTATCCTATTTCAACTTCTATAAAAAAAAAACTTTTTGGATACTTTATAAACTTAGTGTGTATATATATATATATTGGTATTTGTAATAGCTCTTAGGAGCTTCGGCTCTTTGTGTATTTAAGTCTTCTAGCCCCTGGTTCCTTTACACACAGAACCATCGCCTTAGATTTTAATCACCTGAGCGACACATACTGCCATGTCACAGTCTATTTAGACATCCGAACTGCTACATCTGCGCCACACTGTTGCCATGTCATTATCCTTGTCAACAAGTGAGTGGCCACGTGTACCAAAAGGAACCTTGTGAACAAGTGAGTTGCCACGTGTACCAAAAGGAAAGAGGGGCTGATTGGTTGTCCCGGGACACTGAGTTGGTGAACTTCTCGTAAAGTTCCAAATACACGGCACACCCGCCTATCCTTTGCACTATGCATCTGAAGGACATGCGAAGACCGGCATATATCAACACATAGAGACTTATCCACACAACCAATGTGGGATAAATCCAATGAAGTATTTTAATCGCTACCGTTGATCTTTCGATCGGATGGTGTCTGAGTCTCGCTTACAATTTTGTGCACAACTGAGCAATTAGTTCTGTCTGACGCGCACTAAACTCTGCCACATCTAACCTCCATTCTCAGCCTTTCTCCCCTCAGGCTTGTACTTTACAATATAGTCTTCCAAAATTTCATACATAGATAAGAACCTTTGCGCATCAGGAATCTCCACCGTGACATACCAACGAAGGAGGCTAGCCAAATCAATATACAGAACACTGAACAAGAAAAAGGAGCAAGCTGTGATTTCTCATAATGCTCAAATCCGAGGTCCCGCATAAGTTGAAGCAAGTAGTACTGCAGCTCTCCATCCTCTGCTCGTTCGAGGGCATTTACATCATATGTATGCACATCTTTATTTTTTAATATGGGAGACAAGAGCTCCAATGCATCTGCAGTGTCAATACGTGCCTACTTCCGTATCAAATCCACTGCCTGCCAGGCTTCCTGGACATCACTCCATTCAACGCAACGAAGAAAACTTCCTAAGAAGTTGCTGAACATAGGGCTAGTCATTTTTTCAGTCTCTGTACCAAGAACGACTTCAAGATCCGGTGAATGTGATCTCTCAATTTCATCCTTTAAGACAGTAGAATCACCCACTTTTCCTGGTGAAGGCGAGATCTTCTGTCACATTTAACTCAGCTTTCAATTTCCTAAGCTGTCCATAATTCCCTTGGCTTCCTCAACAACAGCCTTCATGGACCGAGTTCTTCTGCAAACTCTCATTTTTGTTTTATCCTTGGACTTATGCCCATTTCCAACAGAGGAAGATGGAAAAGAATTGTCAAGTTTACAACAGAGCTGGTCTTGAGTTTTCCATGCCTTTGTCTGTTATCTTCTGCAGCTTCAGCTGTGAAGCCATCATTCTATACATCAGCAGAAGAAGCATGTTTTGGATTCTTGTCTTCATTTTCACTTTTTTTCATCTATCTTGTTTGCCATCAATGACCATTACTGGGATATGTCTGTCCACAATCATCAGTTCACGAAATGTCACCAATCCTCCATTCATATATTGACATCAATGCCAACAAATCTATCTGCCATATTGCCAACAGTCATTGTCTTAATGATTGTCATTACAATTGATATCGCTTGGCCTTTGTTATTCTATCTGCTTATGGTTGTTGTTATGTTTGATCCGATGTTAAGGTTTAGTGCCAAAATATCCGGAGGCAGAGGATCAGATCCATTTTTCTAGGCAGATCATTAGCATTGGTCAAAAGGTCATCTCCATATCTCCAGGCCTAAAATTATCAGGTGGCATAGCTTTGCTGGAGTGCATCTGTATAGCAAACAAGACATATGTAACAGATATAATTCAGCAGCTATCTGGGTCACTTTTTGTACAAATGATCCATACAAGAGATGGCTCAAAGCCTCAAAGGTTTGCGCACTTTGTATTATACATGTGTCAGAGCATTGGAAGGCAGAGTATCCCTGACTTCAAATAGGATAGGGATCAGTTGACATCAAATGAAAAATGGCAGGGGCACCTGGCAGACAGTTAAGCAGTCAAAAGGCAGTTCCAGATTATGTGGCACTCATGATCATCTCCAGATTTTAAGGTCAACAAGCAACAAACAACAAAGTAACATCTAGCAATTTCAGATTGGAGGCCTGTTACACATGATTTTTTTATCAGTTGTGCCAAGTTCAAAGCTGTCTTTCAATCTGAATATACTGTACAGTTATGTTTTAACTGGTCTTAGTTATGGATTCCTGATCGATAATGTTTTTATTGTGATTGCCCGTGCTGAGATTTAGTATTTCAAATTCCATCTTTGGAATGTTTTTTTCTGAACACGCTTCTTTATGTTGATGTTTGAATGAGTTGTTTGCTCCATATATCAACAATTCTCTTTGAACCCTGGTCATCCTTGCTTATCACAGAGCTCGATGTCTTCAGCTATCCTATACTTTGTCTGCATATTCTCTTGATCCCTCTACATAATTAATTCAACCAATCAATCCATATTTGCCTCTGAGCATCAAGATGTGTTAAGCTTGGCCCTCTTGCAGTCGAGAGCTAACTTTAGCACTAACAGGCATAACATGAAACTTGAATCAGCATATTAAAATAATAAAATATTTTTACTCCTTAAAAAAATCTATTTATACGATTATTCTTCCAAATTCATGGAACATTGAAGAACTTCTCTATAACATTTACCAGTATGTAATATAAAAATTACCATTGAATATTAGCCGTATGTAATATTAAGATGAGTTGATACTTATTAAGTAAAAAAATTATAATTTATAATTTATAATATGTATAATTCTTAATTTATAATTTATAATATTTATAATTCTTAATTTAATATTTTTATAATTTTGCCGAATTAATAATTTTATAAACTTGATAAATTTATTTAAATTATAAGTAATAAGTATATGCAAATATTGTGCAAGTGATTTATTTAATGAGAAGTGATTTTTTATTTGTCACAAATCTTTGTATTATAAATCTTTAACCTTTATAAATTAATTAAGTAAATATTAAAAAAAACATAACTATGCCACGGTGCAAACTATGCCACAGTAAATCAATGCAAACTATGCCGAAACAGTGCAAACTATTTGTTTCTATTTCATTGGGAAGCATTAGATTCATTTACCTGTTTAGTTTTCTTTTGCATTTGGGTGCGTAGGTTGTATAGACGATCCAGCTGTTTCATTTTCTTTTGCATTTGGGTGTGTAGGTTGTGTAGACAATCCAGCGTCTTCAATTGCTTAAACACAGTGCCACTATCAATTTCCTCCCTACAATTCTGTGATTAAGCATAAGATTATAGTCAATGAAAATATTGAAGAGCAGAGCATTGAATATTTGACCTGATATGGCTTGTTTCCCAGAATAGTCTTGCCTATTGCAGACCCAAATGGAAACTGCCTTGATTTCTGCTTCACTATCACCTCTGCATTTTCCAGTCGATTTCCATGCAAATCTGTCACATGAACAATGACTTTCTTTTACCTTTTCTGTCATTCAATCCAATCCAACATCAAAAATAAAATTTGAATTCATTCCACCACCAATCAAATTTGATTCAATTGCATAATTAAAACTCTTGCAGTGGCACTGATAATGACCAATTGCATTCAGACACTTCAATCCCATCACTAAGATCAATTAATTGCCACCGATCATGACCAATCGGATTCAGGTAGGTCATTTTAAACTGAAATAAAATTAAAATTCCCAAAAACCAGATACCAGCATAAACGAATTGTTATATAAAGAATGAAAAGTACCATCGTTGTTCTTTCTTCTTGCTGCAAATGCCATTCATCATTTGTAAATGGTTGTAGGGATACTCTTTCAACCAATATTTCGACATCCGTATTGTTACTTTGCAATTAGCAACGCAATGGGCTCGGTCGTTTTAATTTTAGGCGAAGAATTGGAATCAAAATTAGAGGCATTAATTTGACCGAAAGGCATAAGAAATAACCTCGAAGTATAAATGAGAGTGAGCGGGAGACCAGTCAAGAACGAATCCGCCCTTGAGAAAAGACCAGCAGCCACTTGTAGCTTGAACAGTCCCAGCGCATGTGAAGTTCACATTGTCCATCGCCATAGTTGCTGTAACTAAAGCAGAGCTCCCGGATCTGATATGCACCCACGCTGCACGCATTCAACCAGACAATAATCAAACTCAATACTCTAGAGGTATTTCAATAATATCTATCTTGCACAGCTGTTGGATAAAATTCCAAGAAACAACAAAATGTGAGCCCTGTGACTATTCGTGTTGGATAAAATTCAAATTGAACTTAACATAAATGTTGTGATTTTCTTGGTCCCTTACTAACAAAATTGTCAGAGATTTTGTCAGAATTGTCCAGATTTTATATAACAGAATTATCAGAGACTTTATTTTGTTTGCAAATATGTGCCTAATTTTTAACAATTATATATTTTAAGATAAAACATATTAATTTTAACTAATAATCAGCTTAAAAACATAAATTATAAATATATCACATAAAAACAATTATGTTAGTTATTTTATTTGATAATTTACATAATTTCAAAACAAAAATTATAATTTTACATTTTTTAAAAATATTTAAAAAAATTATTTTATAAATAATATTTTTATTGTAGTTTTTTTATATTGTATTAATTAACAAAATAAATATTTTACTTGTTTTTACTGTGTATCACAAATTTTGGTAAACTAATTAAGTATTTTTTAGTAATATTAATTATAATCAGTTTATTTATAAAAAAAATTAATATTTGTATTTAAATACATAGCATTAAAGTATTGATTGTAAATTTATGTTTTACTTGAGAGAAATTTTAAAATTAAGTCTTTAACCTAATTAAATTATTTACTTCCATTTCTTTTATATGAAAATTTTTATTTAATATTTAAATACTAACAAAATTATATTTAAAAATTATAATAAATTAATTTTAATCATTTTTAAAATTTATTATAATAATTTAAAATTTATATTTTTCAATAATATTATTTATCTTTCTATTTTATAGATTTTGAATACAAATATTTTTTATAAAATCAGAAATATATATCATTGATCTCAATGGAAATTGAGTATATCTTAGTATAATTATGTTGAAGATAATAATGATTAATATACCAACTTTCTACTTCTTTTGCATTTCATATGTTAGCAAGTTATGAAGATTACTAAAATTGCAAATATTTTGAAATAGTGTGACCTTAGAAAAAGAGCTTGTGCATAATATATAATTAATCAACACAAAGTTTCATTGAAGAAAAAAACCCAAAATACCATAGAATTTGCAGTATAGATTAGTAATGTCCATTATAACCATTCATGACAAAATGTCATTACCAAAGTGTGTTATTTTATCTCCATGGAGTTTATTTATAATTGAAAAATTAGATTTGTAGTCATGGAATATATTTTCTTGAATCTAGATGACATAAGTAATGAGAGAAAGATGGAGAATAGTTTTTTTTTAACTCTCTGTTTTTATTTTCTTTGCATGTGTAATGTACCAAACTAGGAAATTTGGCACACTAACCCTTCTTCAATGAAGCTCTGACTATACTTGACTTACTGACCCTAAACACTCCCAAACTTACCAAACTGTAATCTGAGGTTTATTGCATACATGTGATAGGATAGCAAGGTGTATTAGACATGGGAAATGACTCTACATCGATAGAGGCACATTCTCTGGATGCATCACGCTCGGGATGGTCATAAGGACCACATGGTTGTCAATCCCCGAGAGTTCTGTGGAAACCTAATAGCTTCTAGTGCACTCTGGATGCATATTGAATTTGGTCAAAACCCTACACTACTATAGAAAGGATTAGGAACATAAATCTGGGAAGCTTTAGTTCTTAGAAGTGATTAGGAGATGATTTTCCACACTAGGAATGTTCAGTTGGACTACTTTGGAGGTGACCCAAACTCTACGTAGGGCTCACGAATTCTGAAATAAATTTCGAGGATGGGCTCTATGGTGTCCCACCTACCTACAACACTTTATAGAACCATATTTGGAGCTCCAGATCTCAAGATATGGCTCAACCAGTGAAACTAGTCCAATTTAGTAGGCCAGCCAGCGAAGCAGTTTTCAAGCATCCCCAAATCATACTGAGAGATACAAATTTACTAAATGGACGACTGATATGGACCCTAACCCACCTCAAGGACCTACAACAACTTACAAATATGATTTTAAGTTTCTGGAGAAAAGTTGTGGCCAAAATGGTAAGAGCTAGTCAAATTGACTAGCGAAAGAGCAAGGGAGAATTGTTGTTTAAGGAGAGAAGATAGAATCTGAAGATTGGACTTTTTATCTGTAACACATGCTTGTAGAATTTCTGCAAAAATATGTTCATTAGAAACATATTTTTGCATAAATTTTCATTGGAAAATGTTATTGAAGGACGAAGAGAGGGCGAGCATTGAAACAATAGACACATGGAATAGGAATGACCACCAAGAGAGTGACAAATATGAAGATTCACGGGGAGAAGGTGGATCGTTTTAAGTAGCAAAAAAAAAAGAGAAAAGAGTTAGGGAAGCAAATAGACATGAGAAATTGTTACATATAAGCAAAGTTAATTAATAGAAGGCACAAATATATAGAGGTCAACAAGCTCGAAACCGGAGAATGACCGTAGAGCCTTTGTAAGCTACCATGGAATTTTCCCTGGCATCAATGAGTTGTGGTAGTGGTAGATGGAACCCACAACTAGATTAGAATATTAGAAGATAGTCTACTAAATAAAATTTAAGTGGTTGATTTTAAGGAATGAGTGCCCAATGTATGTAATTTGTAATTGTATCCATGTATTAATGAAACATGGGAAGATGATCTCCATATTCTTGTGAATTTGTATGTGTTTGTAAGTCCACTTATGAATTCCTTGAGCATTAAATGAAAGTGAAGAGATGATTTATTACGTGTATGGGTAATTTTGCTATTGAATTAACTTTTGAATGCTAGTTATATTTTTTAAAGAGTAATCATCATTGAACCCTATGGTTGAAAATTTGTTTTAAATACCTTTGGGTAGTACTCCAAAGATAAATATTGATGCCTTGAAGGTTTTGAAGGTGTGTTGCAGGGAGGCGATGTTGATATGCGAGTTTGTTCATCATCAATTGAGTCGATATGAGTTTTGGGTTTGCCATGATCTCTCACATAAGTGGTATCATAAATGGTAACAACTATGGGACAATGAAGATAAGACCTTGTAGAACGAGATGTCGAAAGAGGAGAATGTTGCAAAGAGAATAAATATGAGAAAGGTGGGAGAATTATGAACAAGATGACAAATATTGTAGAAGAGTGAAGACTACAAGAAAACAATGGTGAATTACATTGAGTGAGTGAGGACTCTATAAAGAAAGAAAAAAGTGTAGACGACTCCAATAATGGTGTCTTGGGTAGATGTTGCAAGAGTGATTGACAACTTTATTATAAAGAAGATGCTGTGAAGACTACCTTGGAAAATAGAAAGATAGGTAGAAGCGATGATCATCGAAGAGCATTGGTCCAAGAAGAGATTAGCACACTAAAGATGAGGAATCATAGTGGTAATTGAGATGAGGGTATGCAACTTAAGCATGAGGACATGCTTCTTAAATAACTTAGGGACTATAATGCAAGATCATGAAGGTACTTTGATACTGAGTTTGAGAATACCAAGGATGACATGAATGTACATATTGAGGATGTTTTGGACTCCAAGACAAATTATAAGTGTGAAAGCACTGTCGAGAGATATCTCCAAGAATGGTGAACTCACAAAGGGTACATGAATAGTTTCAAAGCAAGAAGGCTTAAAGTATAACAATATTTGAGAAAACAAGGAGGATTCAACATATTTATAGGATGCTAAAGTGGATGATCCATCAAGGATAAAATCTCCTTGAATCTCACTAGATAAGCACAAAGGCATTGGAACAATATAAGACAAAGTATGGGCTTAAGAGCAAGTATCGATGGTTCAAAGTGATTTTGATAGAGGTATAATGCATGGTGGGCATAAAAGTAAAGGCTTCATTGAGTTGATGAGAAGGGGCATAATGTAGATCACAGGTCGATGAAAGATGGCATAAAAGGGTTCTTGTTTTGGACTTTTAGAGGTATCATGGAAGAAGGGAAAGGAACTTTATGAACCACTACATCAAAATGTGTGGATGAAATGGTAGTGAAACATTAAAATCTCAACTGAAGAGGATGGCCCAAATAACACCTTGGGTACAAATTGTTCAATTAGAGAATGTTATTAGAGGATAGAGAGAGGGATATCCTTGCAACAATAGACACATTGGTAAGTAATTACTAGAAGGTAGTTGCAAAGATGAAGAGATTTGAGGGAGATGGAGCATTTTGCAATGGCATGTCTCCACCTCTCAATGCCAAACAACACAAATCCATTATAGATAACACCTAGAGGACACATGTATGACTCATAGACACATGCATGCATAACGAAACATGGCATAAAGTGCTCAAACTTACTCATATAGACCAACCTTAAGTCACAAAACAAGCAACCTCGATATATGAAGGAGGCGAGGGAATGCACAAGGCATAGATTGAAACAAGGAATGGAAATAAATATGATATTCTACTTGAACTCAACTTGATTCAACAATTATGTTATTTTTTAGCATTAAATGATGATCCATCACATTCCATTGCATACCATCCATCAAATCCCGGTGCTAATTCCATATTTGGATAAGCATACTATCTATGGATGTCTCAAAAATCGTGATTTGTGCATCCATTAAAGGGATTTCACAATGTGAAATGATTTCTCATCAATGACGGGGGAGCATGATGGATTCAGCATTCAAGGAACAATCCATCATCCAATTAGGGTTAAATAAATTAATGGGGGTTCCAATGCAATGCCATCTTCCTCCATTTGTATTATTTCTCCCAGTCATCATTAAGGGGGAGTGTTGGAATATGTAATGATGACTTGTGTGATATTGTTGGTGAAATGTTAAAAAAGGCATAAATAATTCTAATATTATAAAATAGAGTTACCCCACATGCATCATGTATTAAATTCTCTTATAACCATTCTTTATATAAGAGAGGTGGAAAGTTACTTATCCCACATGCGTTATGGGATGTAAATATTCCATACATCTAGCTATATAATAGAGGTGAAGGAGACCCTTTGAGGGTATGTTGATGAAACATCATTATGACATGATTTGAAGATGAAGTGTGATGTGATGCATATGTGAAGATGCGATGTATTGTAAGATTAGAGATTTTTTAACAAGAAGAAGACAATACCTTCATGTGTAATGTGTATGTTTCCCCATTTGGGGTTTTATCACGTATATATGGTGTATCGTTCTATTCTCTTGTCTCTTGTTTCTTACATGATTATTTGTTGCTTTTATAGATAGAAAGATAGACTTGTAGATTCTTGATTTGCATGTTAGCAAACATATTATTGGACTTTTATGCATATTATCAATATTCTAACATTGATAAAGCTTCCTCAAGCTCTTCTCAACCACATAAGACCATAGAAATAAAAATATCCCACAAAACATGGAATACAACGTGGTTGAGGACATGAAAAGGACTAAGGAAAATGTCTCCCTATTCAAATTATGTAACATTCTACAACAAAGGGATCTGTTACTTAATGCTCCTAAGAAACTCTCTTATTAACAACACAAAATAACAACCAATGAGGAAAAATCAAATTCTCCCCAATAAAAACAGAGTGTCGCAATGAATGCAACCAACATAGAGATTCAATGCAAGTCTCAAACTCCTCTATTCCTCTTGAAATTTGAAATTTTCAATTACAACATACACAATTGTTTATTGGAATCTGAAACCTCATCCAACATAATGTCCTATTTTGTTTACTAGAAGCTCAATGACGTACCAACTAAATTTACTTCTTGAATTATCCAATTAAACCAATAAGGTGTCAAAGTAATATGTGAACTTAAAGATGTAATGATCATATTGTATTCAAATCCTAGGTTTTACCAAACTATTGATATCATTGTTGTGTATATTCCAAAAACATATGGATTACTTCTGAATAGGGATTGGTCACAAAAACTACAAGGGTATTTCACCATCGTGTAATGTCCCCATTCAAATAAATCTCAAAGGAGAAAATTCCACCAATCTACTAGTTTCCTAGGTTGGGGTGGAAACATTAGATTTGGAATAAGGAGACTATAAAACCCCAAATGGACATTAGCTTGAGCAAATATATTAAATGGGGAATAAATAAATATTTAATATAGTAAAATAAGGTGGCACTTGGTCATGAGAGCACATTGGATGTGTGGGGCCCACTCAAGCTAGATTCCCCATGCCACATGGCATTCCACTCTCACCCATTCGAATCCAAGGTGGATTCCAATGTTCTTGGGGGAGTTGGAAGGGCATAATACTTGGCATCACTCAATGAGGTCGAAATTGAGAGGAAGAAGCATTTTGGAGCTATTGGGACACTTGGGATAGATTCCCTAGCTTCTATGACAACAATGATGAAGATGTTATGACACTTATGAGAAAAATCAGACCTGATTGATGACATCTAACATATATGACATGTGAGGGATAAAAATAGCCTCCAAGAGGGCGCACAAGGGATTTATGGAAACCAAAGAGTCATCCATTCGAATTGAGTGAAGGAGGAGGCTAGGAATGGAGGGACAAGTGGCACACATTGAAATCTCTTCCCAATTCGAGTTGGCATGAAGCTCATGGATGGAATTCGAGATAAGGAGGTATTTGGAAGTTTATAAAAGTAAAGAACAAAGAAGGAGAGTAGCTTTTGATCATTTCTCATTTTTCATATTGGAGAGCATAGCTTGTCCATGCTTGTGGAGTGTTTACTCTACTTGCCTTAGTACCAATTTTGAGGTTGCAAGATTCCCATCCTAATTGGAAATTGGAGAGGTCATTCAGACCTTTCATTTGGAGCTACAATGGAGTCATTTATTGCAGTTTGAAGCTACAGGGCAGCTCGTGACATTCTCTTCTTCAACTTGTTTCCACACATTTCCCACTTTTCTCTTCATATTTTGGCTCTTGGAGGAAGGGCGCACTTGGTGAGATCTTGATCTCTTTGGGGGAGATATTGTGGCCCCATTTATTTGTAATATGATGTATTTACTCTGTATTTTCTGCTCAGAAGGTCCTCAGGTCGAAATCCCAAGTGAGACTATGTCAAACTACCAAACAATGTATAAATGGTGCCATATTCCTCATATCTTGTTATGAAACCTTGAAGTTGCTTTATTTCGACTTGTATTAGTTCATTCTGTGATTTTTATGATGTATGGAGATTCATTAATGTCCCAAAGAAGTTTCATATACATTACATAAGCCTTTGGATCATAAATCTCAATTTCATAGCAAATGGTGAAGTTTCCTATCATTTCCCCCTAGGTGAAGACATTTCCACAAACCTATGATTTATGGGAGTTGCACCAGCCTTTAGGAGCTGATTAATGATGCATTTGGGAGCCCATTGAATTCCTTTAACAATTCCATGACTCTTTTTTTAAATTTTGGAGGTTCGTACTGCATTTGGAAAGCCATTTTTGTCCCCTACCCTTGGGGGTTTTGAACCTCGAATTGACTAGTAAATTTCCCTATTTTTTCGTGATTGTAAATGAATGTTGTAGAAGTATTTTGAGAGTGTCCAAGAATCCATCAGCCTCATTTTTATGTCTTAATACCTTCCAAACACATTCAGACCCAATTCGTAAGCATTTGGATCCATTCGGAATCATTTGAGTCATTACTAGTCTAAGGGTCGAATTGGCCAAAAAGTGCAATTTTTCCAATTTTCTCAAATATATTAAAAAGGGACACTACACATCGATCGGTCACACTTGTGGGTACCATAAAAAGGTAAGAGAATCAAATTTGAGTGGACATAGAAAAACACATGAGACATACGGTGACAATACTAGAAGGACAAAATGGACCGATTAACTTTGAACATTCAGTTCTCAAGAACTACTTTTTAGAGACAGATTGCAGTTTTTATGAGGCTAAAGAGTCGCCTGTAGGAACAAAAATATAGTCTAAACTCCTTCATTTTATGTGGATTGATGAGGACAAATGCACTATATAGTAGTAAATAGTTCTTTTTCTTCTAACAGTAGTGTAAACACTAACTTGTGGGCCTTGTATTTTGATGGTTCCAAGACATATCAAGGAGCGGGAGTAGGTTACATATTCATAGATCCGTACAAATGAAAGACTCTCCTTTCATGTATATTAGAATGTCAATGCACGGAAAAACACAACTGAGTATGAGGCCATGGTCTAAGGCCTTAAAAAGGATATCAGTTTAAAAGTAAAATATTTGAAGTTTTTTTGGTGATTCGGATATTATTATTAGATAGGTGATAAATAGTACACAATGTCTATCTCCACACTTAGAAGGGTACCAAACTGAGGTATGGAATCTAATTTCTAACTTTGATGATTTTAATATTGACTCTACCCTTTTCTCTATGAACGTTGTAGTTGATACTTTTGCTACTAGTGCTTCTTGTTTCATGCCTTTAAGTGATGTTTTTTCTATTGAATTTATTTTAAAACCCTATGTCCCAAAAAATATAACGAACTGGAGGGTATTCAATGATGATGAGCGGATCATTAATTTCCTCACTAATGAATATGTGCTCAAGGATGTAGCAACTGATGACAAAGAACATGAAAAGTTCCTCGATAATATGTGGAAAGCATCCAAAAACATAATGGTAATCCTACTCCAAGAGGGGTTATTATCTTAGATAATTTGTTTGATCTCCATACCATATTTAAAAAAATATTCAATATAGAGACAAATAGTTCCTCTGTGCAATTTGAATTGCTTAACCTAGGCACTAAAGAGGATCCCAAAAACATAAATTTGGGAACATGTTGTTCATAGGAATAAAATCAAAGATTTATTCGTTTTTTCAAATGAAATAAAGATGTTTTTGTTGGACCTATGATGATTTAAAGACATACGACACAAAGATTACTCAACATGTAATTTCATTAAAAGTGAATGTAAAACCTTTTCAGCAAAATCTCAACAATGTACACCCAACTTCCGATCCTTTGGTCTAGAAGGAATTGAAGAAAGTATTAGATGCAAATATCATATTCAAAGTTCATCATTCCAATTGGGTTGCTAATTTAGTCTCGATAAGAAATAAGTTGGGGGGGATTAGACTATGTGTATATTTCAAAACTTAAACAAATCCTATGACAAGGACATTTACCCAATTCCATCTATGGTACAGGTTTTACAACTCATCTCCGGCTCAAAATGTTTTCCTTACTAGACGGGTTTTCTGGTTATAATTAGGTCATAGTGGAATTTAGTTTTCCATGTGTGTCTAAGAAGAGGAAGATGGACCGTAGTAACTAATGTCCACCTTCTTCTTAAGAGATGAATGATATTTAGCCATGCAAAATAAAAGATCAAAGAAGGCCAAAACTATTTTATAAGAAAAAGTACTCCTTTGTAACGATGTTGGTTTAAAAACATTTTACATGGGAATAACCTGGATATTTCAAGGCTCTTATGAGTCATACTCAACCTCTTCAAGATAATTCAAAGGTCGCATATGTTATTTGTTGTATCGAGTCTATTATATGCTTGTCAAAAATGACGGTTAAAAGTTCCTTTGTCAATAAAAACAAGTTGTGGTGAATGCAACAAAGATTATAAAAAATATTTCCCTGGACATTAAATACATTTCAAGTGAAAAGGGTGACTAAAACAATAACTAAAGGATCCCACTCATGGTGACCTGATATTTTCCCGCACATACCTGTGCTTCTTGGGGCCCTGACAACTTCCAGCAATCCTTGAACGCCTACTTTTGGTTTCGCACTGCATTGGTTGACTTTGTATTTCCCAATCGCTCGTTCCATGTATCTTCTTCTATTTCCAGAAACTATATTTCACTAGAATGGCATCATCACAGCTCTTTGATGGGGAAGGCATGGTGAAACTATGCATCTACAACTGCATATGTCTCTATGAAAAAGAATGTTACTATTCCAGTCAAGGCTACGAGATGGATTCCTACTTTATGTTTGTGATCCTAGACTAATGAGCCTATGTATCAATGTGGAGAAGGTTCCTAATCATTGTTTACAACAATAATTATGTTCCAGTTCCTCCATTTTCATTGGAGCTATCAACTCGACCTTGAAATAGTTCCTCATTGAGATAGTTTGTGCAACTATGGGATATTTCACCCATATTTTGTGATAATAAAAGCTTCATCCACAACCTTCAGTTTTCCAAAATCTCATTGCAAATCAGCTGCAAATATCCTTTCAATGTACAATTGCATATGTTGGGGATTAGTCTGCAGTGAACACACGCATAGAAAGGCACGGTAGGATAGATGCTTCATGTGCTCCATGAATTATTTGTTATTATCTTGATTTGAACTTCTAGTTGTTGTTGTTGTTGTTGTTTTGTGTGCAAATTTTATATGCTTGAATGAGTGTTTGCATGAGTGGTGTTGTCGTGGTCTGCTCCTGCATGTGTTTTCTCTTTATGTTGGCCTCCAACGTACCCTCTATGTGCCTATGATGTTCCCTCTTTGGATTTTTTCTGCCAAGTGTTTATTTCTCCTTGGGCATTTGTGCTAATCATTCAATCAATCACTCCTATCCAAATTGTGCAACGACCATCTTTGTGTAGATTCCATACTGGTGGCAATTTTTTGCTTGTCTTTTCGAGTTGTGAACGCGCCAACCATTGGTTCATGGTGTGTTGGCCTTCTCTTCTTCTAATCTACACTGAACCTCTGGCCAATTTACGTGGAAGTCTCATGTTTTATGTGTATTGATTTCCCTCAGGAAGGAGTATGGGCCTACCACCTGTGGCATTCGATCTAGTGTTTGAGTGATAATGGCACCCTATTTCTTACTAGGCATCCAATGAGTTGTGTTGCCACTGTCTCTCATTGTGATGTGGCGTTTCAACTGTGCGTATGTCTATGTTTTCTTTGGATGTCACTCGTGTTAGATATGGTTGCGGTCATTTTTCCCTATCTAACATCATTCTGAGTGAATTTGTTTCTCTTTCCGTTGATGAGTGAAGGAATGACCCTCTTACCTTTTGCCACTGTACATGTCTGTGAATATTTTCCTGACCTTTGCTTTAGGATTCTCTTTTTTCCACATTTCATTTATTATGCTTGGTTGGTTTGTCTTAACCCTACCAAAATATTTTTTCCCTCCTAATTCTCTATATTTCGAGCAAATTAGGGTTTGGAATTAGGGAATATGGAATAAATGGAGAGAGGGGAAAAAGATTAACGAAAGGGAAAAGGGATATTTTTAAATAAGGAGGACAATGGGTAAATATGAAAAGGAAATGGGTAAATACTTTAAGGGAGAAAAAAGGAAAAGAAATATAAGATGAACATTAATGGAAGGGGATAGGACTTTAGGACAAAGGGGAAAATAATATATAAAATTGAAAAAGTAAGGGAGATGTACTTTCATAATGGGGAAAATAATAAGGCATTTGGGATAATTTCGATAGGTAATACTTAGGGAAAATATAAAGGAAGGGCTTAGGATAATTGAGAAGAAGAGATGCTCTTGGGAGGGTATTTTCCAATTTAAAAAAAGGATACTAGCCTTTTTGAAAAGAGGTGCCCAAGGGGGGCATTTAAAACTTTGTGGGCATAGGTGTAGCGAGAAAACTGACGAAGGACATGCTCGAAAAATTAATCAAAGAATGTGAAATTCGTGAATTTTAACTGACAAGATGCAATATGCCTTTAATTGTCGAAATTTTGACAAACTATAGACAGGGTCAAACGACGACAATTTTTTCCAAATGAAATATGATCACGATCAATGTGACAAGACGGATGTAATGAACCAGCTCCATGACATGACGATGCCCAGAAGAAAAGATGACAAATCTCCCAAAACTCAACTTGACCAATGACACGACGATGCATAAAACACAACTTGGTAAGTCTGTCATAGGGATCATATGAACGTGAAAATGAGGAAATGAAATATGCACATGATGAGCACATCACCCTAGAAACAACGGTACATACAGACTGATCTTGCAACAAAGTTCAGTAGTTTCACCTCTCGGATCATGTTTCAACACTTCGAAATGATTCAATGATGAGCATCAACAAAGACTTGAGGGACTTCTTGGTTGTGTCAAGCCTTCCTATCTTAAGCATATTGGTGTGGTTCTCTCTAGTTCTTCTACATTGATCCTCTTTTCAACTTATCATTGATGGCACTGTTATCACATATATAGTAGCCGGGCTACCATACATTATTTTTCTCATTCCAGTACACTATTCAGCCAGTTCCCTTACATTTGAGATGCTAAGATGAGCATCTAGATTGGATCACTATCAGATTGTGGACAGCAAGTGTATTCCCCATGCCATGACTGAGTCTCAGGACACTCAGAGAGATGACCGATATAGCCATTATACCATTTGTACAGAGCAGTCAGTAGTGTTCAGAGTTGCAGCAGCAGTTCCAGAGGACAGGTGATGGTACAGGTTGATGAGCTTTCAGGTATATGACTCAGCAGGTATATCATGGTGTTATGGTTAGATTGCTTTTATACTTATTCTTATAGCATGTCTTAGCACTCAGTGTCATGATCTGGCGATCATATAGATATTTGGACCTGGTCGATCTATTATATATATTACATTGTCCCTACTCAGACTTAGAAGTTCACTATTCATACTCATTGGTTTTACCCTCCTTAGGGAGAATAGAGGTGATCATTCAACCATACCTTGGCTTGCTAGTGTTGGCTCCATTATTCATTGTCTTCATCCATCCATGGCCTACCTTTTAGATTATCACCCTGACTTACTACTTGACTAGTGGCATGGAGGACTTTTCCCCACTGTAGCCTCTGTATTGGATGAGCTTCCCTGTTTATTGTGTCTCGGCTCTGAGTTGGTGACAAAAATTACCTATGGTGAGTTGGAGTTCCTTGTGAATTCCCCCTAGTCACTAAAGTTGTGTTGGCTAAACCTGAAACTTTTTGTGCTGCCATGAATACAAAATCTGGAAAAATGAAATGCTATATCTTGTATGAAAAGCCCATTCATGCAATGTGTTTTTAAACACACATGAATGAGAGGCATGCCAAATGAACATGGCAATAAAAATAAAATGTTATATCTTTTGGAAAATAAATACCTAGGTAAACAAGCTGTCCATGACACACCTAGAAGTGCTCAGGTAAGCAAGTGCCTTAAAAACACACCTGCAACAGAAAGCCTAAAAGAAAAAATGTAAATCTATGCAATGTGTTTATAAACACACATAGATCAAGGCTATGGAAACTTCAGGCCCAAAAGCAATAGAACTTAAATGCTATATCTAAACAATTGCTGGCCTTATTTGTATTATGTATTGTGCGCATCTATGAAGGTGAATAAACCTTCTTTAAACAACTCATCCATTTGTGAGACACCGCCATTCCCTGTGTTATTGCTCATTCAGTATATACTATGGTGTATTCCCTTTCCCTTGCCAAAGTGTCACAAAGTCAAGTCAGTCAAGTCATCCCTTAGCCTAGCCAGTTAATTTAGCCTTCACCCTTCACTAGCAAATTGATCACAACTATGAAGTGAGTATGATCCTGAAAGTCTAATCTGAGTAATAATAATAATTAACGACACTATACATTTGGTTTTAGATCGCCAGTTATGATTACTATGTGTTATAATTGTTATTTGAATAAGTTGTAGAGCATGTATTAACCTTGACACTTTGCAGTAGCCTTGGATGATGGTCTGAGTTATATTTGGTCTTTGTTAGACCTAGTTTGACCATGGAGGACCATGGGACATGAGATGTTGGACCTTATGATGATATGGATAGATGATATATGGTCTATGTATACATACATGATGATTCTATGCAGGAGCTACAGGGTTATGATGATGATTCTTGGGTTTCAACAGTGTTTTGTCATTTACAGATCATTATTATTGGCCTTGTTCCGGTATATTGGATATTTATTTTGATCATGAAGAGACTCATATGGTGTATGAGTACACATCTTGGATGGATTTGGACCTTCTGAGTCTAATGGGACAGTTTTTTTTCAGTTTTGGGCACTTACAATTATGATTGAGCCTCAGTAGGCTGTCCCAGTGCAGTTTTGGTATGTCGGAGGCCCTGTCGGAGCAGATGTGATTTTTATCCGGTTGACCTAGGGCGCTGATGATGGAGGGGGTGGTCCAGCCACTTGTTTTTACCATATTACCCCCTTCCCAGACACACTGGTGCCCTCACCTTGACAGCGTAGGCACTCCAGGAGGCTGTTTGGGGCAGTTTCACGCTTCCCGAGGCATTTCAGGATTGGTAGAAATGGCTATTGAGGAAATCGATTTGGGCTACTGAGGCAATGTTATGGCATGGGATGATCAGTGATGATAGATCGGGGTCCTCCACACCTTCTCCAGCAGTTTCAACTTCATCGGGGCCCGCATCCATCACTTATGGCACTTTCTGTGGATTTTTGAGGTCTTTTGAGGACCACGACTTGACTATGGAGGCACGATTTGGTACTTTCATGATTATTTATTGGTTATTGTGCTATGGGGATTGACCAAGGAGGGATAAAATTACCCCTTGGACCCACCATAAGCCTCCTATGATATTATGTCATCATGATTTGGTGGGATTCCCCTCTTCTAGGGCGATTTTGTCCACTTACATTATATTTTATTTGTGATCCATGTATTTTATTGTTGAACTCATCTCAGCCATTGATTAGACATTTGTATCTTTTAATATTAGCCACTCATTCAAAAAGTGGTTAGGGGTTTTGGTGCCTCTCCTTCCTATTTAAAGGAGAGAGCCTCTCATTGTAAGGGGTCTTTGGCTCTTGGATTATTGGTATAGAAAAATATTCTTGTGGAAATTCTTGTGGTCTCCTTTGCATCTGGTGTTCTTAGATGGTGATTGGAATTTCTATTGCAACCTAGCATTTGGAAATTGTGGTAAGATCTATCTTTTTTGGAAATCATTGTTTGTCTACAGGAGGGCGACTTCAACAAGGGCGATTTTGCAAGGCTTCTTCAAATCGACTTTCTTGGCATTCGCTTGTATCAGGGGGTTATCATTAGCTTCATTGTGATCTATGCTATCTTTCTGTTACTTATCTTGTGGCATTAGTCTTATCTCTTGATGCATCAAATCTGATATTGTTGACGTTTGTTGTGCAGGAGAGAGGGCGCATTGGCTTCTTGGATCAAATCGACTTGCATAGAAACTACCTCAAAGCTTCTCAAATTGATCGGGTTTGCATAGATCATCATCATCAAGGCATCTACAAGGTTACCCAGGTAAGATCCACAGGTTTGTTTCTCTTTCCTTTATCCAATCCATTGACATAACTCATAAATTGTTAAAACCCTAAATATCTTAAAACCCCCATTTTACATTTTCTCAGATCTACTTAGATCTAGTGGGTTGTTGGGCATAATATTGAAAACCCACCTCTATAGCATCCACAGCATCCCGGATCTATAGTTTAGTGAGGATTGGCTTCTGTTTGACCCCTTCCCAAGCCAACTTAGCCTCTCCCAAGCAAAGCGCACTTCCTAGTTTGAGCAAGTTGACCTAGATCTAGTACATGGGTGCTTGAGATCCCGCTTGATCCATAATCTACACATCAAATAACATACACCCAGATTGTTACTTTTCTGAAATTCACCTTGTGGGCCCTATTCCACATTTTAAGGGATTTAATCCCCATTTTGGACCACTTGGAACACTTAAACTCAGATCTAGTAAGATCTAACCGTCGGATTGCCATGAAATTATAGATCCACACTCCTACTTGACTAACCTACCCGGATCTAAAGTTTGGATGCCATCGGACTTGTCTTGACCCACCTAACCCACCTTTTCAGCCTCCTTGGGTAAAGTCGCACCACCTTGGAGAAGTGAGTTCACTCACTTCTAGGAACTGGGTACTTGAGATTTTTGGAGATTTGGAACCAGAATAATTCAAAACCTAGGTCTAGTGTGTCACTTTGTCAGATCTTGCCTTGGGGATAGCATTCCTTGTTTTAAGGGATTGTGGTCCACTTGGGTTAAACCTAGATCTAGACCTACTTATCCATCAAGACCTTAATTGCCCACTTGTCTCAAATACTAGGAGTCCTTAACCACAAGTCAACCCTACTTTGACTCCATTATCCCAATTCCCAAGGCACTGGTTACTCTCCAAGTCAATTCGAATTTCCTAGATTGTTGGATTAACTTGTGGTTTGACCTTAGTGTGGTGAACCAAACCCTTGATGCCATCATGTATCATGGTCAAACTTGTCACTTGTACTAATTAGCCCCAATCAACCCCTAAACTACCCTGCATTGGATACGGTTCCCAAGGCAGTGGGTCTTCCAACATTGAACTAGTACACTAATCCTAGATCTCACTTCAAACATTATAAGCCACTCTCACATCAACTATGAACCAAAGCTATACTCATTAAACCCCTCACTTGGCTTGTGACTTCATCCTTAGGTCTAGGATAAACCATACACCTAACTTCACTTAGAAATACCCTGATTTGGTGTCTTGGTTTTGATCTCTCCCGTCGGGAGTAGATCGGGTCTCCCCCTTTGTTGTCTGGGCTATATAACATAAAGCGAAGGTTGCCTCGACTGGCGTGACAACCATATACTGGAGGTCGAGGTGATCGTGGTTTCACCTTTTGAGTTACCCTTCCCTATTGCCATCCATGACTGGATACATCCATAGGGGTAACTACAGTTTAGGTGATGTTTGAAGTTGCAAACTAAGAAGGAATGTAATGTAATGTAATGAAATCCAAATAAAATCACCATATTCTAGTGATAATGAAATGAACAACCATCTTCTACTATAAAGTCATGATGATTATATGTAGGGAAAACATTTCGATGGATAGGCCATTGGGGTCCTTGTACCGAGAGTAGCGAGGTGTTCTACATCTCAGTATGAGGGAGATGTTGTAAAGCATAATGTTGTGTAATGTTATGTAGCATGACATTCCTATTAAAAAGAAAGAAATACGCAAATAATGTCGGCTTAAACAAAAAATAATAAATTATATTGATTTCATGTTAAACCTAGATATATTCTAGTGCAATTCCCAGTCACCGATTGCATTATGTACAAAGTCTTCCTTTTTGAAGATTGAATATTTCATATTCAATACTTTGGATAGGCTCATTAAGGAATTCATGTTTGATAGAGAAATTGGGTTCGCCTCATACAGTGAATGCCTGCAAAAGCATGTAAAAAATACAAGAGGAGCTGCAATTTAGAAATTTCAGTATTTATGGCATTGGTTGAAGCATTCTTTAAATCGCCATCAGAACTGGAACCTGCAATGAAATTAGAGACAGAAGAATATGTTGTTCATGTTTCCTTAGCACATGCAAAGTTATTCAGAGTGTTTTGTCCTTCAAAGTTTTCGAATGACTTCTTTAACAGCACCTATATTGACAAAAACACACATGACTGGTCGATAGCATACAAGGTTCCATGAGGAGGAGTCGGCGTGGAGAATTTAGGTTGCAACTACCTGGCAAAGAAAACGCAGAAGCCATAAAGGAAAAAGGTAGCCAAGCAATAGAACAAGTGTTTCATATGTGAAATTGGAGCTAAACTGAAAATCATTAAAAAGACCAAAGGAAGTTCAAGATACAGGTCACAATGTGAAGTCGAAAGACTGCTATGTCTCATCTTGTGGTATATTTTATGTCAAACAGAGTGATGATCGAGCCTATGACGATAACAAGTGTAGAAATTGTTCCTGCATTCATAGTGAAAGTTTTGTAGTCATTGTTGGATCAGGTTTTGTCACTGAGAGGGGGGGTGAATCAGTGACACAGCTTTATGCACAATTTTTACTTTTAACAAACATAAGAACAGATTTGAACACAATAATTTATCGTGGAACCCAATAAGGTAAACCACCAATACTTTTATATTATTTGCAAAACTTTGTTTTTACAATTATACAATAGAAGAAGATGTTTTAGATCAGCATCGACTGATCGGGATGCACCCACACCCTTCTCCACCAGCACCAACTGGAAGGAGGCTACGACCCCCTGTTTAGTCAGCTACGACTGACAAGGAAGCACCGACTCCCTTTTGCAGGCACCAACTTGCCCTAGCACCACCCTTCCACCCTTCAGATAAATTTCTTCAATAAACTTCTTGGACTGTTGCACACATTTTGTTCTTGCTTTTGATCTTCAATTCAGTCTTTTTTTAAGAATGTGTATTTTCTTCATATGATGTCTTCATACTTATACATTTTCCTCACACCTCTTCATGGAACAATGTGTTTGTTCATAAACACACCTCTTCATGAAATAACATGTATTTTCATATAATGGACAAAAATAAAGTTTAAACTAAATTTAGTAATAATTATATTTAGCCTTTTCCTTTTATTTATATACTTTTATCCTATTCAACTTATATAAAAAAAAACTTTTTCGATACTTTATAAACTTAGTATATATATATATATATATATATATTTTTTTTTTGTTTTGTTTTGTTTTTGTATTAGCTCCTACGAGCTCGGCTCTTTGTGTATTTAAGTCTTCTAGCCCCTGGTTCCTTTACACACAGAACCATTGCCTTAGAGTTTAACCACCTAAGTGACACATACTGCCATGTCACTGTCTATTTAGACATCCGAACTGCTACGTCTGCGCCACACTGTTGCCGTGTCATTATCCTTCTCAACAAGTGAGTTGCCACGTGTACCAAATAGACAAGTAGCCTGATAGGTCAACCCGGGCACCAAGCTGGTGAACTTCTTGTAGAGTTCCAAACACACAGCGCCCCTGTCTATCCTTTGCACTACGCATCTAAAAGAATTAGGAACGACCGGCAGATATCAACACATAGAGACTTATCCACACAACCAATGTGGGATAAATCCAATGAAGTATTTTAATCGCTACCGTTGATCTTTCGATCGGACGGTGTCTGAGTCTCGCTTACAATTTTGTGCACAACTGAGCAATTAGTTCTGTCTGACGCGCACTAAACTCTGCCACATCTACACCCCATTCTCAGCCTTTCTCCCCTCAAGCTTGTACTTTACAATATAGTCTTCCAAAATTTCATACGTAGATAAGACCTTTGCGCATCAGGAATCTCCACCGTGACATACCAACGAAGGAGGCTAGCCAAATCAATATACAGAACACTGAACAAGAAAAAGGAGCAAGCTGTGATTTCTCATAATGCTCAAATCGGAGGTCCTGAATAAGTTGAAGCAAGTAGTACTGCAGCTCTCCATCCTCTTCTCGTTCGAGGGCATTTACTGCATATGTACGCACATCTTCATTTTTGAATACGGGGGACAAGAGCTCCAATGCATCTGCAGTGTCAATACGTGCCTACTTCCGTATCAAATCCACTGCCTGCCAGGCTTCCTGGACATCACTCCATTCAACGCAACGAAGAAAACTTCCTAAGAAGTTGCTGAATATAGGGCTAGCCATTTTTTCAGTCTCTGTACCAGGGACGACTTCAAGATCCGGTGAATGTGATCTCTCAATTTCTTCCTTTAAGACAGTAGAATCACCCACTTTTCCTGGTGAAGGCGAGATCTTCTGTCACATTTAACTCAGCTTTAAATTTCCTAAGCTGTCCATAATTCCCTTGGCTTCCTCAACAACAGCTTCATGGACCGAGTTCTTCTGCAAACTCTCATTTTTGTTTTATCCTTGGACTTATGCCCATTTCCAACAGAGGAAGATGGAAAAGAATTGTCAAGTTTACAACAGAGCTGGTCTTGAGTTTTCCATGCCTTTGTCTGTTATCTTCTGCAGCTTCAGCTGTGAAGCCATCATTCTATACATCAGCAGAAGAAGCATGTTTTGGATGTTTGTCTTAATTTTCACTTTTTGTCATCTATCTTGTTTGTCATCAATTACCATTACTGGGATATGTCTGTCCACAATTATCAGTTCACCAAATGTCACCAATCCTCCATTCATATATTGACATCAATGCCAACAAATCTATCTGCCATATTGCCAATAGCCATTGTCTTAATTGTCATTACAATTGATATCGCTTGGCCTTTGTTATTCTATCTGCTTATGGTTGTTGTTGTGTTTGATCCGATGTTAAGGTTTAGTGCCAAAATATCTGGAGGCAGTGGATCAGATCCATTTTTCTAGGCAGATCATTAGCATTGGTCAAAAGGTCATCTCCATATCTCCAGGCCTAAAATTATCAGGTGGCATAGCTTTGCTGGAGTGCATCTGTATAGCAAACAAGACATATGTAACAGATATAATTCAGCAGCTATCTGGGTCACTTTTTGTACAAATGATCCATACAAGAGATGGCTCAAAGGTTTGCGCACGTTGTATTATACATGTGTCAGAGCATTGGAAGGCAAAGTATCCCTGACTTCAAATAGGATAGGGATCAGTTGACATCAAATGAAAAATGGCAGGGGCACCTGGCAGACAGTTAAGCAGTCAAAAGGCAGTTCCAGATTATGTGGCACTCATGATCATCCCCAGATTTTAAGGTCAACAAGCAACAAACAACAAAGTAACATCTAGCAATTTCAGATTGGAGGCCTGTTACACATGATTTTTTTATCAGTTGTGCCAAGTTCAAAGCTGTCTTTCAATCTGAATATACTGTGCAGTTATGTTTTAACTGGTCTTAGTTATGGATTCCTGATCACTAATGTTTTTATTGTGATTGTCCGTGCTGAGATTTAGTATTTCAAATTCCATCTATGGAATGTTTTTTCTGAACACGCTTCTTTATGTTGATGTTTGAATGAGTTGTTTGCTCCATACATCAACAATTCTCTTTGAACCCTGGTCATCCTTGCTTATCACAGAGCTTGATGTCTTCAGCTATCCTATACTTTATCTGCATATTCTCTTGATCCCTCTACATATTAATTCAACCAATCAATCTATATTTGCCTCTGAGCATTAAGATGTGTTAAGCTTGGCCCTCTTGCAGTCGAGAGCTAACTTTAGCACTAACAGGCATAACATGAAACTTGAATCAGCATATTAAAATAATAAAATATTTTTACTCCTTAAAAAAATGTATTTATACGATTATTCTTCCAAATTCATGGAACATTCAAGAATTTCTCTATAACATTTACCAGTATGTAATATAAAAATTACCATTCAATATTAGCCGTATGTAATATTATAATATGTATAATTCTTAATTTATAATTTATAATATTTATAATTCTTAATTCAATATTTTTATAATTTTGCCGAATTAATAATTTTATAAACTTGATAAATTTATTTAAATTATAAGTAATAAATATATGCAAATATTGTGTAAGTGATTTATGTAATGAGAAGTGATTTTTTATTTCTCACAAATCTTTGTATTATAAATCTTTAACCTTTATAAATTAATTAAGTAAATATTAAAAAAACATAACTATGCCACAGTGCAGACTATGCCGAAACAGTGCAAACTATTTGTTTCTATTTCATTGGGAAGCATTAGATTCATTTACCTGTTTTGTTTTCTTTTGCATTTGGGTGTGTAGGTTGTATAGACGATCCAGCCGTTTCATTTTCTTTTGCATTTGGGTGCGTAGGTTGTGTAGACAATCCAGCATCTTCAATTGCTTCAACACAGTGCCGCTGTCAATTTCCTCCCTACAATTCTGTGATTAAGCATAAGATTATAGTCAATGAAAATATTGAAGAGCAGAGCATTGAATATTTGACCTGATATGGCTTGTTTCCCAGAATAGTCTTGCCTATTGCAGACCCAAACGGAAACTGCCTTGATTTCTGCTTCACTATCACCTCTGCATTTTCCAGTCGATTGCCATGCAAATCCGTCACATGAACAATGACTTCTTTTACCTTTTCTGTCATTCAATCCAATCCAACATCAAAAGTAAAATTTGAATTCAATCCACCAACAATCAAATTTGATTCAATTGCATAATTAAAACTCTTGCAATGGCACTAATAATGACCAATTGCATTCAAACATTTAAATCCCATCACTAAGATCAATTAATTGCCACCGATCATGACCAATCGGATTCAGGTAGGTCATTTTAAACTGAAATAAAATTAAAATTCCCAAAAACCAGATACCATCATAAACAAATTGTTATAGAAAGAATGAAAAGTACCATCGCTGTTCTTTCTTCTTGCTGCAAACGTCATTCATCATCTGTAAATGGTTGTAGGGATACGCTATCAACCAATATTTCGACATCTGTATTGTTACTCTGCAATTAGCAACGCAATGGGCTCGGTCGTTTTAATTTTAGGCGAAGAATTGGAATCAAAATTAGAGGCATTAATTTGACCGAAAGGCATAAGAAATAACCTCGAAGTATAAATGAGAGTGAGGGGGAGACCAGTCAAGAACGAATCCGCCCTTGAGAAAAGACCAGCAGCCACTTGTAGCTTGAACAGTCCCAGCACATGTGAAGTTCACATTGTCCATTGCCACAGTTGCTGTAACTAAAGCAGAGCTCCCGGATCTGATCTGCACCCACGCTGCACGCATTCAACCACACAATAATCAACCTCAATACTCTAGAGGTATCTGAATAATATTTATCTTGCACAGTTGTTGATTAAAATTCCAAGAAACAACAAAATGTGAGCCCTATGACTATCTGTGTTGGATAAAATTCAAATTGAACTTAACATAAATGTTGTGATTTTCTTGATCCCTTACTAACAAAATTGTCAGAGATTTTGTCAGAATTGTCCAAATTTTATATAACAGAATTGTCAAAGACTTTATTTTGTTTGCAAAGATGTGCCTAATTTTTAACAATTATATATTTTTAGATAAAACATATTAATTTTAACTAATAATCAGCTTAAAAACATAAATTATAAATATATAACATAAAAACAATTATGTTAGTTATTTTATTTGGTAATTTACATAATTCAAAAAAAATAATTATAATTTTACATTTTTTAAAAATATTTTATAAATAATATTTTTATTGTAGATTTTTTTCTGTTGTATTAATTAACAAAATAAATATTTTACTTGTTTTTAAAGTGTATCAAAAATTTTGGTAAACCAATTAAGTATTTTTTAGTAATATTAATTATAATCAATTTATTTATAAAAAAAATTAATATTTGTATTTAAATACATAGCATTAAAGTGTTGATTGAAAATTTATGTTTTACTTGAGAGAAATTTTAAAATTAAGTCTTTAACCTAATTAAATTATTTGCTTCCATTTCTTTTACATGAAAATTTTTATTTAATATTTAAATACTAACAAAATTATATTTAAAAATTATATTTAAAAATTATAAGAAATTAATTTTAATCATTTTTAAAATTTATTATAATAATTTAAAATTTATATTTTTCAATAATATTATTTATCTTTCTATTTTATAGATTTTGAATACAAATAATAAAATCAGAAATATCTATCATTGCTCTCAATGGAAATTGAGTATATCTTAGTATAATTATGTTGAAGATAATAATGATTAATATACCAACTTTCTATTTCTTTTGCATTTCATATGTTAGCAAGTTATGAAGATTACTAAAATTGCAAATATTTTGAAATAGTGTGACCTTAGAAAAAGAGCTTGTGCATAATATATAATTAATCAAAACAAAGTTTCATTGAAGAAAAAAACCCAAAATACCTTAGAATTTGCAGTATAGATTAATAATGTCCATTATAACCATTCATGACAAAATGTCATTACCAAAGTGTGTTATTTTATCTCCATGGAGTTTATTTATAATTGAAAAATTAGATTTGTAGTCATGGAATATATTTTCTTGAATCTAGATGACCTAAGTAATGAGAGAAAGATGGAGAATAGTTCTTTTTTAACTCTCTGTTTTTATTTTCTTTGCACGTGTAATGTACCAAAGTAGGAAATTTGGCACACTAACCCTTCTTCAATGAAGCTCTGACTATACTTGACTTACTGACCCCAAACACTCCCAAACTTACCAAACTGTAATATGAGGTTTATTGCATACCTGTGATAGGATAGCAAGGTGTATTAGACATGGGAAATGACTCTACATTGACAGAGGCACATTCTCTGGATGCATCACGCTCGGGATGGTCATAAGGACCACATGGTTGTCAATCCCTGAGAGTTCTGTGGAAACCTAATAGCTTCTAGTGCACTCTGGATGCATATTGAATTTGGTCAGAACCCTACACTACTACAGAAAGGATTAGGAACATAAATCTGGGAAGCTTTAGTTTTTAGAAGTGATTAGGAGATGATTTTCCACACTAGGAATGTTCAGTTGGACTACTTTGGAGGTGACCCAAACTGTACCTAGGGCTCACGAATTCTGAAATAATATTCGAGGATGGGCTCTATGGTGTCCCACCTACCTACTACACTTTATAGAACCATATTTGGAGCTCCAGATCTCAAGATATGGCTCAACAAGTGAAACTAGTCCAATTTAGTAGGCCAGCCAGCTAAGCAGTTTTCAAGCATCCCCAAATCATACTGAGAGATACAAATTTACTAAATGGACAACTGATATGGACCCTAACCCATCTTAGGGACCTACAACAACTTACAAATATGATTTTAAGTTTATGGAGAGAAGTTGTGGCCAAATTGGTAAGCGCTAGTTAAATTGACTAGTGAAAGAGCAAGGGAGAATTGTTGTTTAAGGAGAGAAGATAGAATCTGAAGATTGGACTTTTTATCTGTAACACATGCTTGTAGAATTTCTGCAAAAATATGTTCATTAGAAACATGTTTTTGCAGAAATTTTCATTAGAAAATGTTATTGAAGGACGAAGAGAGGGCGAGCATTGAAACAATAGACACATGGAATAGGAATGACCACCAAGATAGTGACAAATATGAAGATTTCTGGGGAGAAGGTGGATCGTTTTAAGTAGCAAAAAAAAAAGAGAAAAGAGTTAGGGAAGCAAATAGACATGAGAAATTGTTACATATAAGCAAAGTTAATTAATAGAAGGCACAAAGATATAGAGGTCAACAAGCTCGAAACCGGAGAATGACCGTAGAGCCTTTGTAAGCTACCATGGCATTTTCCCTGGCATCAATGAGTTGTGGTAGTGGTAGAAGGAACCCACAACTAGATTAGAATATTAGAAGATAGTCTACTAAATAAAATTTAAGTGGTTGATTTTAAGGAATGAGTGCCCAATGTATGTAATTTGTAATTGTATCCATGTATTAATGAAACAGGGGAAGATGATCTCCATATTCTTGTGAATTTGCATGTGTTTGTAATTCCACTTATGAATTCCTTGAGCATTAAATGAAAGTGAAGAGATGATTTATTACGTGTATGGGTAATTTTGCTATTGAATTAACTTTTGAATGCTAGTTATATTTTTAAAGAGTAATCATCATTGAACCCCATGGTTGAAAATTTGTTTTAAATACCTTTGGGTAGTACTCTAAAGAGAAATATTGACGCCTCGAAGGTTTTGAAGGTGTGTTGCAGGGAGGCGATGTTGATATGCGAGTTTGTTCATCATCAATTGAGTCGATATGAGTTTTGGGTTTGCCATGATCTCTCACATAAGTGGTATCATAAATGGTAACAACTATGGGACAATGAAGATAAGACCTTGTAGAACGAGATGTTGAAAGAGGAGAATGTTGCAAAGAGAATAAATATGAGAAAGGTGGGAGAATTATGAACAAGATGACAAATATTGTAGAAGAGTGAAGACTACAAGAAAACAATGGTGAATTTCATTTAGTGAGTGAAGACTCTATAAAGAAAAAAAAATTGTAGACGACTCCAATAATGGTGTCTTGGGTAGATGTTGCAAGAGTGATTGGCAACTTTAGTATAAAGAAGATGCTGTGAAGACTACCTTGGAAAATAGAAATATAGGTAGAAGCGATGATCATCAAAGAGCATTGGTCCAATAAGAGATTAGCACACTAAAGATGAGGAATCATAGTGGTAATTGAGATGAGGGTATGCCACTTAAGCATGAGGACATGCTTCTTAAATAACTTAGGGACTATAATGCAAGATCATGAAGGTACTTTGATACTGAGTTTGAGAACACCAAGGATGACATGAATGTACATATTGAGGATGTTTTGGACTCCAAGACAAATTATAAGTGTGAAAGGACTGTCGAGAGATATCTGCAAGAATGGTGAACTCACAAAGGGTACATGAATAGTTTCAAAGCAAGAAGGCTTAAAGTATAACAATATTTGAGAAAACAAGGAGGATTCAACATATTTATAGGATGCTAAAGTGGATGATCCATCAAGGATAAAATCTCCTTGAATCTCACCACACAAGCACAAAGGCATTAGAACAATATAAGACAAAGTATGGTCTTAAGAGTAAGTATCTATGGTCCAAAGTGATTTTGATAGAGGTATAATGCATGGTGGGCATAAAAGTAAAGGCTTCATTGAGTTGATGAGAACGGGCATAAGGAAGTGAGGGAATGCACAAGGCATAGATTGAAACAAGGAATGGAAATAAATATGATATTCTACCTGAACTCAACTTGATTTAACGATTATGTTATTTTTTAGCATTAAATGATGATCCATCACATTCCATTGCATACCATCCATCAAATCCCGGTGCTAATTCCATATTTGGATAAGCATACTATCTATGGATGTCTCAAAAATCGTGATGTGTGCATCCATTAAAGGGATTTCACAATGTGAAATGATTTCTCATCAATGATGGGGGAGCATGATGGATTGAGCATTCAAGGCACAATCCATCATCCAATTAGGGTTAAATAAATCAAGGGGGGTTCCAATGCAATGCCATCTTCCTCCATTTGTATTATTTCTCCCAGTCATCATTAAGGGGGAGTGTTGGAATATGTAATGATGACTTGTGTGATATTGTTGGTGAAATGTTAAAAAAGGCATAAATAATTCTAATATTATAAAATTGAGTTACCCCACATGCATCATGTAATAAATTCTCTTATAACCATTCTTTATATAAGAGAGGTGGAAAGTTATTTATCCCACATGTGTTATGGGATGTAAATATTCCATACATCTAGCTATATAATAGAGGTGAAGGATACCCTTTGAGGGTATGTTGATGAAACATCATTATGACATGATGTGAAGATGAAGTGTGATGTGATGCATATGTGAGGATGCGATGTATTGTAATATTAGAGATTTTTTAAGAATAAGAAGACAATACCTTCATGTGTAATGTGTATGTTTCCCCATTTGGGGTTTTACCACGTATATATGGTGTATCGTTCTATTCTCTTGTCTCTTGTTTCTTACATGATTATTTGTTGCTTTTATAGATAGAAGGATAGACTTGTAGATTCTTGATTTGCATGTTAGAAAACATATTGTTGGTTTTTTATGCATATTCTCAATATTCTAACAATGATAAAGCTTCCTCAAGCTCTTCTCAAACACCGAAGACCATAGAAATAAAAACTATCCAACAAAACACGGAATACAACGTGGTTGAGGACTTGAAAAGGACTAAGGAAAATGTCTCCCTATTCAAATTATGTAACATTTTGCAACAAAGGGATCCTTTACTTAATGCTTCTAAGAAACGCTCTTATCAACAGCAGAAAATAACAACCAATGGGGAAAACTCATATTCTCCCCAAGAAAAACTGAGTGTCGCAATGAATGCAACCAACATAGAGATTCAATCCAAATATCAAACTCCTATATTCCTCTTGGCATTTGAAATTTTCAATTACAACATACACAATTGTTTAGTGGACTCTGCAGCCTCATCCAACATAATGTCTTATTTTGTTTACTAGAACCTCAATGATGTACCAACTAAATGTATTTCTTGAATTATCCAATTAAACCAATCAAATTTCAAAGTAATATGTGAACTTAAATACGTAATGATCATATTGTATTCAAATACTAGGTTTTACCAAAGTATTGATATCATTGTTGTGGATATTCCAAAAGCATATGGATTACTTCTGAATAGGGATTGGTCACAAAAACTACAAGGGTAGTTCACCATCGATTGGTCACACTTGTGGGTACCATACAAAGGGAAGAGAATCAAATTTGAGTGGACATAGAAAAACACATGAGACATACGGTGGCAATACTAGAAGGACAAAATGGACCGATTAACTTTGCACATTCAGTTCTCAAGAACTACTTTTTAGAGACAAATTTAAGTTGTTATGAGGCTGAAGAGTCACCTGTAGGAACAAAAATACAGTCTAAACTCCTTCATTTTATGTGGATTGATGAGGACAAATGCACTATATAGTAGTAAATAGTTCTTTTTCTTCTAACATGGTAGTGTAAACACTAACTTAAGGGCCTTGTATTTTGATGGTTCCAAGACATATCAAGGAGCGGTAGTAGGTTACATCTTCATAGATCCATACAAGTGCATGACTCTCCTTTCATGTAGATTAGAATTTCAATACACAGAACAACACAACCACAATTTGGGTTACTGCAATGCAAGAGTATGACCTTGAATTTAAGCCAACCACAATCATCAAAGGGAAATATCTATGCAAATTGGTTACTAAAACCTTGGAACCCATAGAGAAAATTGAGGAAGGATGGGAAAATGAGATCGTACTATATGCCCAAGAAGTCCTTTATGTTCCATGAAACCTTAGTTCCTAGTATAATGATTTACAATAATATCTCCAACATGGCACTAACCCTAAATACATGAACATCAAGAAAAGAAGAGCCCAACACTCAAATATTCCCAATATTAGTTAGTGAATGGAATCAACTTGTGTAAAAGAAATTATGATGGAGTATTGTTGAGGTGCCTTGAAAAGGTTGATGTCGATCGAGTATTATAAAAGTTACATGTTGGACCTGTTGGGGCCATTTTGCAAGCGAAAATATGACTAATATGATGGAGTATTGTTGAGATACCTAGAAAAGGTTGATAGCAGTCAAGTATTAGCATAGTTACACGATGGACCTATTGGGGTCCATTTTGCAAGTGAAACTACGACTCATAAGATCCTAAAAGCAAGTTGTCATTTTCCTAGTTTTAGCTTTTTAGCTCTATTCAGAGATGCACATGGTTATGCAAGACGATGTTAAACTTGTAAAAAATAGAGTGATGGGAGGGAAAAGAGACATGATATTCCTTTGCATCCTGTTAACATTAAAAGATCCTTTCAAACAATTGGGATTAGATATAATTGGCGAGATCAACCCAAACTCTTCCAAAGAGCATAAATAAATCTTAATTCTTCAACTAACACAAGATATTTCCAAAATATTGAATACCTTGAGCAGTCACTCACAAAAACAAATCACAGATCGGCACATCAATGTTTATGTGGTTAAAACCCTCGGAGAGGAAAACCGTCCATGGCCCCATCCAAATAGCTAGTTGAGGCAATATTATTATGCAAAAGGAAAAAGAATGTTACAATGAGTTTCTCACAATAGATCATTAACCAAATGACCCTCCATTCTCTTTAAATGGAGATCATGGACCAATCATGTGTTAAGCCACGAATCAAAGGTTGTTAATATCAAGGTGAGAAATCGTTGGATCACTCTATGTCCAAAGCATATCGTTATCATTGAATTACATATGTACAAATGCATACTAATGCATTAAAATTTTCCTAAAGATACATTATAACAAGTTGATATTAACTAACTCTTACGTGTCTAGATATCCTAACATCCCCCCTTAAGAACAAGTTGGGATAGGATTGAAGGATTTACAAAAGTGACTATAGGATAAGGAAGGAGGCATTAGAGCCTATCCCCCCTCAATGACCAATTCTCGAACTCCTAACAAGGATTGAAGTTTATAAAACTTCGCTTCTATAAGAGACTTTTTGAATATGTATGCAACTTAATCATATTTAGGGAAAAAGAGCACTTTGAGAACAGAATCATGAACAAGCTTTATGATGAAGTGCATATGTATCTCTATGTGTTTGATGCACTGATGTTGAACTGGATATTTGGTGAGATTGAGGGAACTTTGATTGTCATGCCAAAGGATATTCAGATGTTCTCACTCCATTCCAAACTCTAAAATGATCTTCTGAAGCCACAAGGATTCTTGACTTGCATTAACTATGGCTTGATACTTTGCTTATTCTAAAGGAAGAGAAAGAGCTTATTGTTTCTTACAATCCCAAGTGACGGGCCGGAAACCAAGACTAAAAACATAACCTACAGTAGACTTCCAATCATCAGGGTCGTCAACCCAATCTGAATCAGTGAAACCACCCAACAAAGGAGTCCCCCCTGAACTATAATGAATCCCAAATAGAATTGTACCCTTAATATATTGAAGTGTCATTTTTGTTTCTTTCTAATGGCTTCAATGTGGTGGTTGCATATAGAGAGAAACAAGACCAATAATAAAGGAAATATCAGGATAGTTATGAGTCAAGTAAAAGATACTACCAATGATATGGCAATAGAAGGTGGCATCTACTTTAGGTGAAGTGCAAGTGGGAAAAATGCTTTGACTCCAGACTAGGAGGGGGATGGGGTTGTTTTACAATATTTCATATGAAAGCGACAAAGAAAGTCACAAGCATACTTATTCTGAGAAAGAAAGATTCCTTCATTGGTTTGCAAGACTAGAGTCCAAGAAAATAATGCAATGTCCTAAATCTATGATTTCAAATTTCTGCTTAAGACTGGATTTCACATGGGTTAAAAGTTTATGGTCACTACCAGTAAGAATAAGGTAATCAACATAAAGAACAAGGATGATGAGGTAGTTTCCTACTTTTTTGGTATATATATTGGGATAAAAATGGCATCTAGAAAATCCTATGTCAAGGAGAAAGCTATCCATTTTGGCATACCAGGCTTGAGGAGCTTGATTAAGGCCATGTAGGGATTTTTAAGGCGACAAACAAGGCTAGAATCCATATAAACATATCCAGGAGGTTGTTCCATATACGTTTCTTCCTACAAATCCCCATGCAAGAAGGTGGACTTTGTAACACTCTGTTTTTTACCCCAAAATATAATAATGTAAATATGGATCATGATATGGCTATAAACTAGACATGAACAATGTAATTAATTACATTATATATTTAATATAAAACATCACTACTGCAAACCAAGAAGGACGAATAAGATATGGGGGACTATCCTTCCACAAGGGGGAGAGTGATCATCCTAAGTCTAGGATTGGAGAAGGGAAATATGTCCAAATCCCAAGTATGCCACTTGTCCAACTTTCCTTAGAAAAAGGGGAAAAGTGTCCAACCGCATGGAAGCCAAATGTCTAGTTTCCATCAACCCTAGTGCCACTTGGCTAGTCTCAACCATGCATATATAAAGATAGAGCTAGCCCATAATTCCATTCATTTTCCTTCATGTTAGAGACACTCATATTTGGTTGGTAAATAATTTTTCCATGATTCTTTGATGTCTAAACCTTCTTTACTATCAAGCCTATACCATCATAACCATAATGGGAAATTGGAGTCAGACTAAGAATAGATGATTGGGTAGTTGTAGCGGAATCTCGGTACCTTCTTATGGATGGATAGCCCCAGCTTAGGGGTGGCTCTGTCAAAGAAAGATATGGCTTGATAGAGCCTATGGTTGGGAGGAACGTCCTTGGTTTGCAGTCAGTTGGTCATATTTCAGATAAGTTCAATATGCGAATAAATGTATGGTATTTAATTCTAATTATATAACTCGATATCATCATATGAACTATGGAACCGAAATAATGACTGCGTAAATGCATTCGTATGGAAACAGTTGGTAGAGCTTTCACATATGTTTTATGAATAACTATGCACATAATAATTATGTTGTAAATGTATAATTGAAATTAGTAGAAGAATACAATTACATATCAGATATATTCAGCTAGTAGATTCAGTACCCCATGACACGAGAGTCATCGTGAGGTCACTGGGTACATGAAAAATTGGTATCAGAGCTCCATGTTGCAATACTAGAGCTGCATGGGCCATAAATCCAAATTCACACACATAAATCAGAAATGGTTCTGGGGAAATCAATTTCTATTAAATAACAGAGAAGGGGTCATGAATAATTTAAAATCAATTTCAAAATTTTCCCCTTATTGTCCGATTAATTTTTTTGTATAATTACGAAATTTTAAAAAAAATGGAAAAAATTATGTCGGGCCCCACCCATTCCACGTGGATGGGTGATGTGGAGGAGCCACGTGGGAAAGAGGCTCGACGTGGAGGGTCCATGTGGGCGGAATGTTTGATGTGAACCAGCCACATCATATCTACATGCACAAGTGACAGAGAGCGAAGGGGGAATAGATCTGACCATTGGATGGTGGAGATCCAGATCGACGCCTGACAGCATTTCATGCTCATGAAGGTGCACGAAGTATAACTGATCAACACGAACCTGAAGTGGTAAACCACCCTATGACGTGTCACCCTCTCGTGCACTCAGGCTCGATAAAGCAGGTTCGGGAAACCATTTTCCTCGAAGCCTGAAACCACTTTTGGTCTGACAAGAAGTGATGTGACGTGAGGATATTTGACACGCAGTAATGTAAGGAAAGGTGGGACTCTTGTTAATCGTGTCATCTATGGAAGATTGTGCAGATTTATTCGACGGCCAACATTGATTCATGCCTACGAACTTGCACGAAAGATAACTAATTGTGCATAAGCCTGAGATGGAAACCACCTTGCAACATGTTACACCATCATGCATTTAGGCTCATAAAAGCGGTTTCAGGAAACCACTCTTTCTGGAGCCTGAAACCGCTTATGATTGACAAATGGTAAGATGATATGGGTGGCATGTAAAGGGTGTAAACTAGAAATAGAATGGTTTTCGCAGGCTATTCTCAGGTTCTTGAGATCAAAAAATGACAATGATCTCATGCACAAGATTGCATGAAAATGAAAGATTTACATGAGGTTGTAGGATATTATACAAATAGAAAAATATAAATTTTGGTCCCACACTCCATTTACCAAGAGGTTGAGTTTGATCACTTGAGCCTGAATTTCGATGATATCTATTAGGAAAGGTTGGCCATGTATAGAAAATTACCTCCTTAAGATTCTCATAGCCTTCTATGTTGAACTCTAGTGAATTATTCTTCTTTACAATCCCAGAAGGTACAGGATGCATTACAATTAGTTCAAAAGTAACCATGAAACTTTCATCTAAACAAGGAATTTCCACATAAGATTCATTGTGTATGATGTTTTGATACCTTATGTGATTGAAAAATTTGTAGGAAAGAAGATGAATATTGCGACGATGTACTCGATTGGGATACAATACTTCGATATATGATGGCAATGCATTGTGTGTTCCATATTTTGTAGAGGCAACTAATCTAGTAGCCACAACTTCATTGTCACCTTTTGTTGCAAGAAGTTGAAAAGTGGTTTGCTTATCATCATTCGTAGCAATAAAATGACAAAAAAACAATTCTCTTTTTTCGACTCCTAGTGCCCCACCTTTTAATTGATCTCACAGTAAAAAAAACATAACCAATGCCTACAACACAACAGAATATAACATTAGATACTATAAATAATTTTTTCATATATGAGTTGAAGAATATATATTAAAAGATACACATTTATACTCACCATTAATTATTTCAGTTGGTATCAACAGACCTTGTTTTGTGTAAAACACCTCACGTGGATGCAAATTCACACCTTTGGGAATATAGTGGCCTCTATCAAAAACATCTACATGATTTTCAAATATTCTTACCCAACAAAATGTTCCACCAGTTGAAACATCTACTAAACAATCCAACACTTATACATGATATGGAATTTTCAATGACTCGTCTTCAGACATTCCAGGCAATTTTTCATAATAAATACGGACATACATACCTACCTTTATGGTAAAATCAAATGGATTTTTGTTGCACACCAATATCCCATCCATTTGAATGAATTTATTTCTACCAATATTCATAAAACGACCATTTTGAGTCAGTAGGGGAGTCACATCTTAACAAGATCCCATATAAAAACCTTGCTTGATGACTGTAGTGGAATGCTTTTTATGATTTTCATCTGTCCCACTTGAAGATAATTGTGATTTTATTTCAGAAATTGAAGGATGGTGCAACATAAGCTTTACACTTTCACCTGCATACACCATTTGCACAAGCAGAACAACATCCATAGTATGTGTCCATGTGTCATTGGTACTAACAGTGTAAAGAATTGGATCATCACCACAAGGATCCAACATTGTCAACTCTACATTTCATGTATGTGACTCATCTATAACTCTGCAGATAATGATTTCTTCTAAACCATTTTCTCCTTTAAGAAAATCAATTGTATCAAATTTTGGAGCCTTTCCCTTAACATACTGCAAAGTTGAACGACATTGGAGTTGATAAGGTGTTTCCCTATCATTAGGTTGGTTCTCAACATCATTACCACTGGATACATCATCATTACTCCAACAATCAGTTTTTGCAAGTCACTATAATTTCCGTGACTTTTGTCGTTGTATAGACAATTGTTGCTTTATTTTTCATCTCTTTTCTTGTTTAGCATCCTCTTCAGCAAGTATTCGAAAAGATTCTTCCACAACCCTTGGAGGCAATAACTTCCATTCTTTATGTGGCAATGGATTAGGGTATGTTTTGAACATGATCAAATTTATAAGAAGTAAAATTATGCAATCACGACAGGAAGCCAAAATGGCCTACACAGGTTATACATGATCTCTTAATTGGAAAGCAAGAGTGAAAAAATAGAGTATTTATAAAGGCATAATATAAATACTACATAAATTATAACCTTTGGTAAAAACCTTCGATTTGTTTTATGCTTCCAACCAAGCTTTTAGATTTGCCTCCAGATGGTCCAAGCTTATTTTTGCATCAAATAATAAAATGGGTAAAATTAATTACTCTACATATACAGTATCTGATAAATCATTTTATACACTGCTTAAATACAAAAATTGCACAGGGGTGGCAGGTGCGAGAGGAGTTATCTTTGTTAGAAAAACAAGATCGCAAAGCAATAACAATAAACAAGATGCAAATATAAATCACATAAAACACATCACAAGAGAGACACCAATATAACGTGGTTCACCCAAGATGGGATATGTACACACAGAAATTGCCACTCCTTATTATTATACCATCCAAAAAATGAAGGGATACAACCTGCAGCACATATGTTGCAACTTGCTCTTCACTCTCTCACGGTCTCTCTTACACAATCAGAGATCTTTGCAATGCTACAATACATTACATAATTGTATTACAATGTCTTCCTTTTAAAGGGGAATTACCACGGGCTACCCAAAACCATGGGCCCATAATCTGTTGGCCAACAAAAAAACCCAAAACATTTCTTAGGAATTCCCCCCCACACCACCCCGCTAGGGTGAGTGTACAATCCACCTGCATATCATATAAAATTTGGGTACAAACACGGCTGAAACAACATCATCTCTGAATCAGGAAGATCAGGCTCCACAACCAACAATCTCCCACTTGGATATTGATCACAGCAAACTCCACCGATGCTACACTTGCTGGACTATGATGTGAACCTTGGACTTTTAAAATTTATCATCTTCACCTTCATGCTTGAAGGCCAACTGAAACCGAGTAGGAACTCCGTTTCTCTCTGGTTACTACTTTTGTCAACATTTATGTTGGGTTCTGGCTAGTGTGTACCTTTTCCAACTTCAATAGTTCATATTCTAAAACAGACCATATGAAATGGTACTTGAGTTGTAAATGTTTAGTCTTAGAATCGAAGGATGTGTTCTTTGCAAGATGAATGCCACTTTGGTTGTCACTATACAACCTGTTATCCTCCTGCTTCTTACGTAATTCCTCCATGAACCTCTGCAACCAAATCATCTCTTTACTAGCCTTTGTAGCAGCAGCATACTCTGCTTCCATTGTTGAAAGTGCAACAACCTTTTGTAGCTTCGAAATCCAACTTATTGTCATTCCAACTACAATAAAAACATACCTCGTGGTGTTCCTCCTGCTGTCTTTATCACCTGCCATATCGGCATCAACATATCCCTATAGAATAGTGTATAAACCTCCAAAACACAATGCATGAGTGGCAGTTCCACTCACATACCTGAGAATCCATTGTACTTCCTTCCAATGTTCTTTACCTGGATTGTTCATATACCTGCTCATAACTCCCACTGCATGTGCAATATCTGGTCTTGTGCACACCATGGCATACATCAAGCTGCTAACTTCTGGTGAATAGGGTAATGTAATCTATCCCTTCCTGTGGCTTGCAACACATCTCCTTACTTGCTTTGAAATTGTTGGCCAATGGTGTACTAACTGGTTTTGCATTCTGCATTCTGAACCTCTCCAACACCTTTTGTATGTACTAATCCAGAGACAATGTCAATTTGCGATTTTTCCTGCCTCTTGTTATTCTCATACCAAGGATTTGCTTTGCAACACCCAAATCCTTCATCACAAATGAATTAGCTAACATCCATTTGAGCACATTTATATCTTGCATGTTAGACCCTGCAACAAGCATGCCATCCACATACAATAACAAGATAATATATCTTCCATTATATAGCCTCTTGAAATAAACACAGTGGTCAGAATGACATATACTATAACCTTGTTCTGTCATAAACCTGTCAAATTTCAAATACCACTTCCTTGGAGATTGCTTCAAGCCATACAAGCTCTTTTTCAACATGCATACCAAATTATCCTTCCCTTTGACCTCATACCCTTGTGGCTACTGCATATAAATCTCTTCCTCCAAATCCCCATGGAGAAAAGTTGTTTTTACATCTAACTGTTCAAGATGCAAATATTCTACTGCCACTAGACTTAAAATAGTTCTAATTGAAGTCATTTTAACAACACGAGAAAATATTTCATCAAAATCTATACCTTTCTTTTGTGAAAACCCCTTTACAACAAGTCTGGCCTCGTACCACTTCTTTCCTCCATCTTCTTCCTTCAACCTGTAAACCCATTTACTATGTAATGTTATTTTACCTACAGGCGACTAAACCAAATCCCATGTCTGGTTTCTTACCAATAAGTCCATCTCCTCATTCGTTCCTTGCTCCCGCTTCTTTCCAGTCTCCACCTGCGTTGCTTCATCATAACATTCTGTTTCACCAGAATCAGTCATCAATAAATAATACAATGAAGGAAAGAATCATTCAGGGGGTCTACCTAACTTGTTATATCTTCTAACACTTGTAGGATTTTGAGGTACCTGTTGTTTTTCTTGATTTTATGGCACCTTTGGAACTTCATTTTCTTTGATTTCATCAAGCATTGTGTACTCCGTGTTTTCCTTTTCATGTTTCTATCCCTGCAACTGATCTTTATACATGACCTTTTCATTGAATACCACATCTCTACTCCTAATAATTTTTTTATTTTCATAATCACATAAGCGATAACCAAAATCATCAACCATGTATCCAATAAAGGTACATTTATTGAATTTAGCCTCAAGCTTTGTTCTATTTTCTTTATCAATATGGACAAATGCTTCACAACCAAAAGTTCTTATAAATGAGTTGTTTACCTTTTTACTTGTCCATGCCTCCTCTGGAATACCACCATCCAAATCACTTGAAGGCCCTATGTTTATTAAGTAAACATCAGTATCTACAACATTTTCCCAAAACTGTAAGGGAAACCCTGCATGAAATCGCATACACCTTGCATGCTCCATGATTATTCTGTTCATCCTTTCTGACACACCATTTTATTGTGGTGTTCTTGGGATTGTTTTATCTCTACGAATCCCATGGCATGAACAATAAATATCAAACTCCTTGCTGCAGTATTTACCTCCATTATAAGATCTGAGACACTTCAACCTTTTTCCTATCTCATTCTCAACCAAAGCTTTCCATTTCTTAAAAGTAGCAAACACATCATATTTTTATCTAATGCAATAAACCCAAGTTTTTCTAGTTGCATCATCAATGAAAGTAACATAATAACGAGAGATACCAAGATATTGTAGCTAAGTCGATCCCCATGCATAGGTATGCACAAGCTCTAACTTTTCACTCTTCTTTTGTTTACCAACCCTGATAAATCTGACTCTCTTTTGTTTTCCATAAACACGGTTCTTACATAATTCCAAACTTACCTGCTTCAGATCTGGAAGCAACATCCTTGAGTGGAGAATCTGCATCCCCTTCTCACTCATGTGGCCAAGCCTTTGATGCCACAATGTTGTATATGTTCCTGTGGAAGCTAAAGATATAGTCAATATTATGAGGACATAAATACAATGTACCTATCTTGTCTACTTTTGCTATCACCATCGATCCTTTAGTGATCTTCCACCACGTCTCTCCAAATGTAGATAAACAACCACCATCTCACAACTACCCTAATGAGATAAGATTTCTTTTCATAGCATAAATATGCCTTACATCTTTCAGAAACCATTCACCATTCTTTAACTTTATCCATACCTTGCCCATTCCAACAATTTTACATGGATCATCATCACCCAATAAAACATGTCCAAAATCGCTTGGAACATAATCATGAAAGAATTTCGTATGGGGTGTAACAAGAAATGAATCCCATGAATCTACTACCCAGTAATCACTAGTATTATCTAATGCAATAATTAAAGCATCTTGTAACACATCACCTGCTACATTTGCTTCCTGAGTAGTCTCCTACTGTCTATCTCCTTTCTTCTTTAGAGATCTGCAGTCTTTCTTTAGATGTCCTTTCTTTCCACAGTTCCATCACTCTATATTTCCCAGTCTAGACTTAGATATGCCCTTTTTAGGCTTACTACGATTACCTGGGCTCTTTCCTCTCTCCCTTTGTCTTCCCCTTCTCTCCATGGTCAACGCATTACCTGATGTCTCACATGTGCTTTTCCTTCGCATTTCCTCGCTAAGAATAACGCCAACAACATCATCAAATTTTAAAGTGTTTGAACCAGAGAAAGAGTTACTTACAACCATGACCAAGCCATTCCAACTTTCTGGAAATGAACACAAGATTAGAAGATCCCTAATCGCATCACCAAAGTTCACTTTTACAAAACTTAGTTGATTTGTAATCGTATTAAATTCAATTAAATGATCAGCAACAGATCCACCTTCTGACATCTTCATATTGAATAAACGCTTCAATAGAAATACCTTGTTGGATGTCGAGGGTTTTTCATACCCAATGTTCTCATCAAACCCTTCATTGATTTTATTTTGAAATATTGAAAGCCACCGACGAAGCCAGGCACGGTCGTGTTGTTCCCAGTTCCTTTATGTCAAGAACCTCCCATTCGTCATCATCCATAGTCTCCATTTGTTTTGCTTTTCCTCCCAACGGTAGGAATAGATACTTCTGGTATAGATACTCATCCATTTGCATCTTCCATAACTGGTAGTTTTGGCCGTTAAATTTCTCAACCTTAAACTTTCCTTCTTCCGCCATTTCTCTCACTTGAACCAGGAACCCTTCTTTCCTGCGAGTTTATCTGCAAAATAGACCTTTGGATCTGATACCAATTGTTAGAAAAACAGGATCACGGAGCAATAAGAATAAACAAGATGCAAATATAAATCACATAAAACACATCACAAGAAAGACACCAATAGAACATGTTTCACCCAAGATGGGCTACGTCCACACATAAATTGTCAGTCCTTATTATTATACCATCCAACAAATGAAGGGATACAACCTGCAGCACATTCATTGCAACTTGCTCCACTCTCTCACAGTCTCTCTTACACAATTAGAGATCTTTACAATGCTACAATACATTACACAATTGTATTACAATGTCTTCCTTTTAAAGGGGAATTACCATGAGAAAATACCACTGGCTACCCAAAACTATGAAAAACAAATTTGCATTTTTTAGAAAATAAAATATAATGGTAGGACCAACACTATCAATGCACTATTACTATAAACGCATCGATGTGTTTATTTTATAAAAACACGCCTAAAATGACACAAGAGTTTTTTTAATGAAAAAAAAATCTGATAGGGCCAACAGGGTTTTGGATTCAACCCAAAAGGTGGCCCCATCGTACCCAACACCTTCTATATAAAATCACACACTCATTAAATTTAAAACCCCTAAAAATAAAAAATCGTAATTGTGAAACAATAGAGGGATTTAAACCCTAATGTAAAATTTGCAGCCACATAAAAAGAAAAGAAGCAACGAAAAAAGAAGGGTTGCAACATTGAAGGTAACTATGGAGTTTTTTTTTGTAAATTTAGTTAAAATCTAAATAGGATAATAAGATCAATAGTAATATTTTACATACTTGAAATTTCTACTATGCAGGGTTTTGATTGATTCGCCATACCTAACAAATTTCGATCCTCGGAATAATCTGTTTGCTCCAAACCCTTCCACGAATGTCTCTCTTCCAAAACTCTCCCCTAGAAATTTCGGCAAAAGAATGAAATAATGTTTACATTTTTTACTTTTAAACACCTTTTAGAATTAGTTTTCGAAATTAAAGTTCTTGCCCCTTATCCAATTTAGGGCAACAATAATTTGTGCAATTTTTTAATTTTGATTTTCGGCATTCCAGTGTGCTTTTGATTATGTCGCACTGGCATGTATATGCATTAAGTGCACTAGTGTGTTTGAATTTTAATGTAGCACCGTATAAACATATTGTAGGGCCTCACCCAAAATCCCTATCTAAATGTAATGTCTTGATGTCACTAATCATTGTAAGGTCATATATTTTCTTTTTTCTTTTTTTTTCAAACTCAACAATATAATAACTGTGACTCGATCTAGGAAGATTTGAGCCTAACTAAACCGCTCCACAGTTTCAATCCGTAAATCTGAATGGTGAAATTTCAACTAATCAGTAGTACAATTTTTTCATGCCGGGATTACCAAAGCTGGTCTTTATGATGGCTTATCTTAGTCCCAAATAAAATTGATAATATAAGCAAATAACATTACTATATGCATAAATAAATTTCCAATAAATAGTTATAATGAATAATCAAAGTAACAAAAATAACTACAAATAACCTGTCTGGATGGTCGATCCTGCAGAAGTCGGAGACATTGATCTTGTTTCCACTCCAATCCAATCAAATCTTGATGCAATTACCGAAGGACTCCTCGGTTGACCTCCATACCACACTGGGAGTAATCTTCTTCCTCCCAGTCCCCCGAGCAATTAAGGGGTCACAAAGAGTATACAAACCCAAAAATGTAGATGAGATCTCTCAATCCCCGGAGTAATTCTCAACCAAACTCACATAGATCACACTTTTCTCAAATTTCTATTACGGAATCCATCCAGGATTAGGGAGCAAGAGATCCCTTCCTCTCCATTCCTCCTTTCTTAAATAGAAAAGTCTTGGACAACATGTGTCGTCTCATGCAAAAAATAATTAATTTATTAATTTTCTAATATTCAATCTCATGCAACCACGTGTCACCTTCACATGAGGGTGCACATAAGTCCACAAATTGCTCTTAGTTGTATCTTTGGTCTAAAATCCCAATCCCTAAATCAGTGGGTGCATGTGGAGTTAAACTCAAGAATATCTACTAATCTAGATTTGCTCCAAAATCAATTATCTCTTATTTATTTATTTTTGATATTTATGCAATGCATGTCTTCCTAATTCAGTGGGTGCACATGAAGTCTACCTAAAAATAACCCCCCTTAATATTTGCTCAAATTAAAATAGTTTTTGATTTAATTATTCTCAAATTTAACATTAACATATGCATAATTCAACTATATGTTTAAATGACCCCACTGCGGGTGCAGAAGGACATGACCAGCCACAGGCCAAGCCACGTGCCCACCAACATGTCCAGCCACATGCCCACCTACTCTGACCAAGAGGTTGGGCACGTGTCGTCCCAGCCCACCCACGTGTCCCATGCTGCCTCTTAATTTCCTCGGCAGGCGCCTCGTCCAGCTCTCATTCTCCCACTAGTTGCTCAACCTCTCCTGCGTGGCTCCATCCCGTCTGGTTGCTCCTGTCTAGCTCAGTGTTCTGGCTATGATTACTCCCACGAAAATGGAAGAAAGGGGTTGTACTTTCACCCTCATAAAAATAGCAGGCAACATTAGGTATGAAGCTTTGGTTCACTAGCACATTGTATTGCGACGCAATTTCTCTATAGGCGCTCGTCTCCTGGAAATTTAGCGTAAAGGATCCACAGGCACTTGGCTCTATGGTTTTTGGCTCTCTGGTGTTCGGCTCTTTGGCACTCAACTCCTTGGTACTCAACTCTCTCGGCTCTTTGGTGCTTGGCTCTCTCAACTCTCTAGTGCTCGTCTCTCCAGTGCTCGACTCCCTCAACTCTTTGGTCCGTTTGCAGTAGAAGCGGACATGCCTCCCACCAAAAGAGATTACACTCGTCCCTCGGTGTAGCAAGCTAGACCCTCCTCCGATCTGTCGATGCACCTCATGCGCGGGGTCGTTGGGAAAGATCGTAGATTCAAAAAAGAAATCCCGCAGAAGGCGCAGGCAGAAATCCAGGATGCAGAGGATGATGCCATGGTTTCCCGTGGGTGTCTCATAGATGTGGAAATTTGAAGCAAATTTGAAGCCCTGGTTCCAGACCCGGGGACTACCAGGGGTAGGGCCACCCTGTATCAGAAAAATATCGACTACCATTGGTCCCAAAAAAATGTGCTTGGCAAGGCACTTGCAAACAGGGGCTAAGCCCAAGCTGAAATTCTTCTCCAGCAGGATGAAATGGTTAATTTCCTGAAGCAAATTCTCTTCAATCAGTAGCAGCTAGATCATCATTTCAGGATTACTCTCGCTAAAGAGCCTACTACCCAGCCTACCCACGTTGGACAGATGGGTTATAACAGTAATTAGCTCTGTATGTTGGTCTCCTTTTCTATTTTTGTTTAGACTTTTTCATTATGTTGTTTCAGAGCACTTTTGCTTGTTAGTCGATCACTTAAACTCTTTCTCTGTCAAGTATGGTTTCCTCATTAGGATGACTTCTCTCAACCCTGTTTTCAACTTTGTTTTGGGGTCTGTTTTCTCGGTTAAGAGAGGGCCCGGTACTACTCTGTCACTGTTTATTTTTGTGAAGGCAATATAAATATTTTCTCTAGCTTACAAAAAATATATATATATGTTTAAATGTTTAGTGCAAGTACGCAAGTAGTTCCATTTCTTGTCGTTGTCTAGGTACCACATCTATGGGTCCTGTTATCACATATATAGTAGCCGGGCTACCATACATTATTTTTCTAATGCCAGTACACTATTCATCCAGTTCCCTTACATTTGAGATGCTGAGATGAGCATCTATATTGGATCACTCTCAGATTTTGGACAGCATTTGTATTCCCCATGCCATGGCTGAGTCTCAGGACACTCAGAGAGATGACCGATGTAGCCATTATACCATTGGTACAGAGCAGTCAGTAGTGCCCAGAGTTACAACAGCAGTTTCAAAGGACAGATGATGGTTCAGGTGATGAGCATTCAGGTATATGACTCAGCAGGTATATCATTGTGTTATGGTTATATTGCTTTTATATTCATTCTTATAGCATGTCTTAGCACCTAGTGTCATGATCTGGCGATCATATAGATATATAGACCTGGTTGATCTTATTATATATATTATATCGTCCCTACTCAGACTTAGAAGTTCACTATTCATACTCATTGGTTTTACCCTCCTTGGGGAGAATAGAGGTGATCATTCCACCATACCTTGGCTTTCTAGTGTTGGCTCCATTATTCATTGTCTTCATCCATCCATTGCCTACCTTTTAGTTTATCACCCTGACTTGCTACTTGACTAGTGACATGGAGGATCTTTTCCCCACCGTAGCCTATGTATTGGATGAGCTTCCCTATTTATTGTGTCTCGGCTCTGAGTTGGTGACAAAACTTACCTATGGTGAGTTGGAGTTCCTTGTGAATTCCCCCTAGTCACTAAAGTTGTGTTGGCTAAACCTGAAACTTTTAGTGCTGCCATGAATACAAAGTCTGGAAAAAATGAAATGTTATATCTTGTATGAAAAGCCCATTCATGCAATGTGTTTCTAAACACACATGAATGAAAGGCATGCCAAATGAAAATGGCCATGAAAATAAAATGTTATATCTTTTGGAAATGTAAATACCTAGGTAAACAAGCTATCTGTAACACAACTAGAAGTGCTTAGGTAAACAAGTGCCTTAAAAACACACCTGCAACAGAAAGCCTAAAATAAATGTAAATCTATGCAATGTGTTTTTAAACACACGTAGATCAAGGCTATGGAAACTTCAGGCCCAAAAAGCAATGGAACTTAAATGCTATATCAAAGCAATTGTTGGCCTTATTTGTATTATGGATTGTGCGCATATGTTAAAGGTGAATAAACCCTCTTTCAACAACTCATCCATTTGTGAGACACCGCCATTCCCTGTGTTGTTGCTCATTCAATATATACTATGGTGTGTATTCCCTTTCCCTTTGCCAAAGTGTCACAAAGTTAAGTCATTCAAATCATCCCTTAGCCTAGCCAGTTCTTTTAACCCTCACCCTTCACTAGCAAATTGATCACAGCTATGAAGTGAGTATGATCTTGAAAGTCTAGTCTGAGTAATAATAATAATTAATGACATTATATATTTGGATTTAGATCGTCAGTAATGATTACTTTGTGTTATAATTGTTATTTGAATAAGTTGTAGATCATGCATTAACCTTTGACACTTTGCAGCAGCTTCCGATGATGGTCTGAGTTATATTTGGTCATGTTGACCTGGTCAAACCTAGTTTGACCAAGGTCAACCATAGGACATGAGATGGTTGGACCTTGTGATGATATGGATTGATGATATATGGTCTATATACATGTACATGATGATTCTATGCAGTAGCTACAGGGTTATGATGATGATTCATGGTTTATAGCATTATTTGATCATTTACAGATTATTATTATTTTACCTGTTCCGGTATATTGGATATATATTTTGATCATGCAGAGACTCATATGGTGTATGAGTACACGTCTTAGATGGATTTGGACCTTATGAGTCCAATGAGACAGTCTGTTTTCAGTTCCAGGCACTTAAAGTGATGATTGAGACTCAGTAGGCTATCCCAGTGCAGTTTTGGTTTGTCGGAGACACTGTCAGAACATATGTGGCTTTTATCCGGTTGACCTAGGGCGTTGTGCTTGGAGGGGGTGGTCCAGCCACTTGTTTTTACCATATTACCCCCCTCCCGGACACACTGGTTCCCTCACCTTGACAGCGCAGGCACTCCAAGAGGCAGTTTGGTGCAGTTTCACGCTTCCCGAGGCATATCAGGATTGGTAGAAATGGCTATTGAAGAATTCGATTTGGGCTACTGAGGCAATGTCTTGGCATGGGATGATCAGTGATGATGGATTGATGTCTTCCGCACCTCCTCCAGCAGTTTCAGCTTCATCGGGACCTGCATCCATCATTTATGGCACTTTTTGATGATTTCTGAGGTCTTTTGAGGCCTACGATTTGACCATAGAGGCACGATTTGGTATATTGATGACTATTTTATTATTATTGTGCTATGGGGATTGACCAAGGGTGGCTAAAATTACCCCTTGGACCCACCATAAGCTTCCTATTATATTTTGTCATCATGATTTAGTGGGATTCCCCTCTTCTAGGTCGATTTTGTCCACTTATGTTATATTTTATTAGTGATCCATGTATTTTATTGTTGAGCTCATCTCAACAATTGATTAGACATTTGTATCTTTTAATCTTAGCCACTCATTCAAAAAGTGGTTAGGATTTTGATGCCTCTCCTTCCTATTTAAAGGAGAGAGCTTCTCATTGTAAGGGGTCTTTGGCTCTTGGATTATTGGTATAGAAAAACTTTCTTGTGGAAATTCTTGTGGTCTCCTTTGCATCTGGTGGTCTTAGATGGTGATTGGAAAGTCTATTGCAACCTAGCATTTGGAATTTGTGGTAAGATCTATCTATTTTGGAAATCATTGTCTTGTCTACAGGAGGGCGACTTCAACAAGGGCGATTTTGCAAGGCTTCTTCAAATCGAATTTCTTGGCATTTGCTTGTATCAGGGGGTTATCATTAGTATCATTGTGATCTATGCTATCTTTCTGTTACTTCTCTTGTGGCATTAGTCTTATCTCTTGGTTACATCAAATCTGATATTGTTGACGTTTGTTGTGCAGGAGGGAGGGCGCATTGGCTTCTTGGACTAAATCGATTGCATAGAAAACTACCTCAAAGCTTCCAAATTGATCGGGTTTGCATAGATCATCATCATCAAGGCATCTACAAGGTTACCCAGGTAAGATCCACATGTTTGTTTCTCTTATCTTGATCCAATCCATTGACATAACTCATAAATTGATAAAACCCTTATTTCTTCAAACCCTCATTTTTACATTTTTTCAGATCTACTAAGATCTAGTGGCTTCTTGGGTAAGATATTTAAAACCCACCTCTATAGTATCCACGACAACCCGGATCTATATTTTGGTGAGGATTGGCCTCCATTTGACCCTCTTCCCAAGGCATTTAGCCTCTCCAAGCAAGGGCGCACTACCTAGTTTGGTGGGTTGACCTAGATCTAGTATGTGGGTAGTTGAGATCCCTCTTGTTTCATGATCTACACATCCAATAACCTACCCCCAGATTGTCACTTTTCTGATTTCTACCTTGTGGGCCCTATTCCACATTTTAAGGGATTTAATCCCCATTTTGGACCACTTGGTATCTTTAAACTCAGATCTAGTAAGATCTAGCCATTGGATTGCCATGAAATTATAGATCCACACTCTCACTTGCTTAAACTACTTGGATCTAAAGTTTGGATGCCATTGGACTTGTCTTGAGTCATTTATCCCACTTTTTAGCCTCCTTGGGTAAAGTCGCACCACCTTGGAGAACTGAGTTGGTCCACTTCTAGGACATGGGTACATGAGATCTTTGTGGATTTGGAACGGGCATAATTCAAAACCTAGGTCTAGTAGGTCACCTTGTCAAATCTTGCCTTGGGGATAGCATTCCTTGTTTTAAGGGATTGTGGTCCACTTAGGTCAAACATCAAATCTCTAGATCTAGACCTATTCATCCATCAAGACTTTAATTTCCCACTTGTCTCATGCAATAGGAGTCCTTAGCCACAAGTTAACCTTACTTTGACTCCATTACCCCAATTCCCAAGGCATTGGTTTCTCTCCAAGTCAATTCAACTTTCCTAGATTGTTGGATGAACTTGTGGTTTGACCTTTGTGTGGTGAACTAAACCCTTTGATGTCATCATGTATCATGATCAAGCTTGTCGCTTGTACTAGTTAGCCCCAATTCAACCCATAAACTACCCTGCATTGGACACGGTTCCCAAGGCAGTGGATTTTCTCACATTGAACTAGTACTTTAATCCTGGATCCTATTTCACAAATCATAAGTCACTCTCACATCAATAATGAACCAAAGCTATACTCATTGAACCCCTCACTTGTCTTGTGACTTCATCCTAAGGTCTAGGATAAACCATACACCTTACTTCACTTAGAATTAACTTGATTTGGTGTCTTGGTTTTGATCTCTCCTGTCGGGAGTAGATCGGGTCTCCCCCTTTGTTGTCTGGGCTAGATAACATAAAGCGAAGGTTTCCTCAACTGGCGTGACAACCATCTATTGGAGGTCGAGGTGATCGTGGTTGCACCTTTTGAGTTGCCTTTCCCTATTGCAATCCACTAATGGATACATCCACAGGGGTAACTACAGTTTAGGTGATAACAGGTCCTTCTGACAACTTTTGTGTCCTTGTCCTCGTGTGGGGGTCTGATATAGCGATTAGGAATCATTATCGTAATCATCTGAGTACATTTCTATGGAGACTAATGGTGATTGCAGAATAAGATCTTCCTTATTTTTTGCCCCTCAACACATCGTATGCAACCAAATTGTCATGGCCTCAACCGTACGGCACATGCTACCCGAGTGAGATGATAGGGATTATGACTCGTGCATGGAATGCTATTTCAGAGCCGACGGTCTATCGTCATACCCCTATGTATGTTTCTCGTTCTTTATGACCCCCTTTTATTCCATTTGAGAGTCAATCGGTAATTCATTTTACCTGCCACTACACACATTAGCAATGCTACACCATATAAAGTATATCATCATTCACTATTCATCTTTATTCAATTCTAGTTAAACAAGTGGCATTTATTCACATCTACGGAAATAAAAGCGTAATTTCTTTCATTTATTGATAACATATCTTTAATTCACATTTCTCAATTAATAGAGTATAATCATCATTTGCTTTTCAATTATCAATTCTTATTCAAATAATAAAGCATAACACATTTTTTTCAAGTTTATTTAACCGGGTCACTTCAATACAAGTGCCCTCAAAGTCTCTTCAATCAACTATGTCAAAGGAAGGCATTACATACACCCCCTTTTTTAAAAACTTCATCCCGAAGTTAATTTTTATCGTACATTCATAGACACTTTCACTTTCTTTTCATAATTAATTTTCATGCCATTCTCTTCTATTTTCACCAAATATCCTTGGCCATTAACACTAGCTTTTCTATCGTTTATGTTTCATCCAACAAAGTTCCAACAGATTCTCAATAATCCAATGGTAATTTCATGTAATGTAAATCCAGTAATACTTTCAATAATTGTCAACACCAACTTAGATTTCCAACACTTCTTACCCAAACGACCTTTAGCACAACAAAATCCAAGTAAGAATTCAAATTTATTAAGCTATCATTTCCTCCAAGACAAGAAGATAAACATCATACAATGTTCAATATAATATAGATTGGTAAGTTACAATCATGAATTATCAACTCAAGAGCCACTATCACATGGCCAAAAATCAATGCATAAGTCGCTCATTATTCCCATAAGACTACTTTCAAACCCATAATTTTTTAATAAGTTGATTTTCAACTTTTTAGACGAACATATTAAATTTAATGACCTAGTCATCTCGTTGGTGACATCATGTCAACTCAAGGAGATCATCACATTGTTACCTCATTTTATCATTTCCATTGTCATATGACCACTTCAGTAGACTTCCCAAGTCACATTATGCGTGTTGTCTTAGTCTCGTTGAGTCCCATCTTGAACACCATCTGTATTCTTGTTTAGAATTCACCATGTCAGATGGTTAGTATCATTGCATTCAACTCATCATGTTGATGTTCTCCATACTTTGTTTTACAAAACATGTTTTATTTGACCCTTTCAACGGGTGTTCCAAGTTATAATTTCTCCATTTTACGCCATCGTGTTAACGTCAAGTTTGTAGTTTTTTTCATTTTCGTTATCAGTCTTGTCATGATGCAAAATTAGTGTTATTGAGTTCAGCTCATCACACTGGTCGCATCGATATCTCGTTTTCTTAATTCCGTGTTTGTTTGACCCTCTCGATAATCTATCGAATTCTCGGCAAGGATATGCATTTAATAATGCCTATAGATTTTTAAAAGTATCCACTATATACATAACCTCAGGTTTAAGATGTTTTAACAATTTTAGAAAACCAGTAACATTACCTATGGTTACCTCATCCCTAGGTGTCGATTTTTTTTTCTTTACACAAGATCAATACATCACTATCATTTCTCAATAATGACTATCATACTACATCTAAATAGTTCTTTATACAATATGGACATAAACATAAGTCTATATATTCCTTATCATGTGTATATATTTCTCTTGAACCACATAGGAGAGGTCTTATTTCTTCAATTACTAAAAAGAAGCATTGGCCAAGACAAGAAAATAGAGCATAGGTTGGACCAGCCTTTTTTAAAAAGGAGATGTCCCATGGATTTTGAAGAAAGATGATATTTCTATAGCAAAGTTATATTGGATGTGAAGGTGCCTTCTTTATATGGGTGTACTCTACGGCACTGCTTCACTGTAGACGAACATTTGTTGGGTTTGAAATCACATGACAATCTCAACCTTCTAAGGGTACATATAGTGTCAAAAAAATGTTCTTTTATTCTTTATTTATATATTTTACCACGCAAGTTAAAATGCAATTAAATTTTTGTGTTCACTTTGCAGTGTCATTATTCGTTGTTCATCTGTGGGTGTTGTTAGGATATTTCAATACTCCATCCTTATCCCACCTAGCATTATTTATTTTTCCTAATTGTTGTTGATGTCATTTTCCCCCTAGTGGTGTGCAGATGTCGTCCAAGATCCATCTACCACCTTCTAAGCCCTACCTACATCATTTTAGGACCACTTCAGTTAGTTCCCTATTTTGTAGGAACCTACCTAAGTGTTCCAGTGCAGTCCACCCGAGTTAGCTGACTCTTGTGGGGGGTTAGAGCTATGGATGCCACATATTATGGCCTCATGCACCCTTTTCTGAATGGAATGCATGACAAAATCACTATTGCGCCCTCCTTAGTCAGCTAATTGATTATGTCTTCAGTTAACTGAGTTTAGGTTCATTTCAGTTGAGTTTGAGTCTTTCGAATCAATCCAGTGGTGATAATACCTATGCTAGACCAACTGAGGTTCAAATTCTCCTATGTGATTCGAATTCTCTTCATTGTAACATCATTGTTCATTATACTGATTATTGGAACATGCCAACATTACTCTGCTCCTATCTGAGTTCCGGTACATAATTATTCTTCTGCTCTTTTTTACTGCAGTTTTCACTCTTATTCAAATTTTCTGCTCATTCTTTCTTTATGAGGTATCCTCATCTCTTATATCTATTGTGACATAGAATTTCACATGGTATCAGAGCCATAGAGAGAATAGGTTGATCAACTACTTTCGGTAGTGTACTAGAAGCCTCTGGATTTCCACAGCAAATCCTGGTGCCATTGCGTTGAATTCATTGGAGAAATCCAATGAGGTCTAGCGAGGTGTGAAAGATCCGGATAAAATTGCCTAATATCCTAAAGCAGTGCTCAGTAGTATTCTACCTCCATTATTGATATTTTTTTGCAAGTGATTCAAATTTTTTGAGTGCAGCAGCAGTTACAACATTTTTCTGCAATTGCAACAGTTGTCCCGATGTTTGGCATTGGCTCGAACTCCCCCTAGTCACTTGAGATGTTGTTGGCTAAAACTAAAAGCTCATGTTCTACCTATGGAAACTTATAAATTCGCCCATGGAAACAAAAAAAAGGGGCAAGAGCGATGAACAACTAAAAATACTCCTCGAAGAGTATAAGAAAGGTCCAAAAAGCAATGGTTCTTAAAAGTTATATCTAAACAATTGCTAACCTTATATATATTTGAAAACATGCCCTGGATGCAAGCTGCAACTAGTTGTGCTTATCAGCACATCTGAAATCCGAAGGGTTATGTAGGCCAAAAAGGCCATGAAATAAAATTGAATGATCCTAATGAACCTGGATCAACTTGATGTAGACATGATGCCTAAGTTGAATAAACACTCTCTAAACAACTTATCCATTTGTGAGACATGGCGATTCCCCGTGTTATTTTGTCCAGCACAGAGTTTGTAGCTTCCCCCCTTCTCCCAGTCCAAAGTATTTTTGAGTTAAGGTAGACAAGTCAAACCCTTGGCCCAACCTTGTTCCTAGCCTTCATCCTTCACTAGCAGTTTGACCATGTCCAATGGGTGAGTTTGTCATTTGAACTATTGTGCAAGTAATTTTATATAACAAAGGAATATGCTAACTTGATTAATGCCACTGAATGGATGTTATACTTTGATCTTGGCTGTGAGAATGATTAGAGAAGCATGTCTTAGTCTACTGATGTGATTTGTCCTTGGTTGTATATTCTTGGGATCCGTGATGATGTGGACCATATATATATGCTTATTGATGATGATTCATGGTCCCACATACTTGATGATGATATCATATGATGGACATATGATGCAGATGATGATTGATGCAGTTCAGCAGGTTTTATTATTACTTCAGATCAGCGGATTATGCATTGTCCATATATGGTGGACCCTACAGCTGGCCCATTTGGGAAACCCATGGTGTATGAGTACACATTCCTAGTGGATTTGGGTCTTCTGGATCCAATGAGACACTTATCTTTCAGTTCCGGGCACTTTTGACAGTGATTGATGCAGTTTTACACTTGTTGACCAGATTTGGGGCTGATTTCCCAGCCTGAGCAGTAGGGGCCATGAGAGGCCAGTTCACCTAGGGCGCTGATGATGGAGGGGGTGGTCCAACCACTTGTTTTTACCATTTACCCCCCCTTCTGGAGAGCCTGGTGGGCTCAGATAGACAGCGCAGATGCCCTAGGAGGCAGTTTTGGCACTTTCACAGTTACCGAGGCAGTTAAAAAATGGGATAAAGTGGTCACTGAGGAATTCGATTTGGGCAATTGAGGCAAGGTTTTGGCATTTGGTCTTCGCAGAGGTCTTCCAGGGTGATCTCACTATCTTCCAGTCAGTTTTCACCATGTGGGTATGCCCACATTGATCACAGGAGGTCTTTTACTGCTTGTCTGTCACAGATTTTGAGGACAGATTTGATCATTTATATTATCTTGGACATATTTTATTATTTTATTGTGCCTTGGGGATGAGCTAGTAAGGATTGATGCCTCCTAGCCCCACCATGTGCTTATTTTGTCATGTCCTAGTCATCATGAAGTGGATCATTGTACTTTTACCCCTCTAGTGGATGACGTCACCCTCTTTTGTACCATTTAGTGGGGGCGCTATCATTATATTGGGTGATCCATGTGATGTATTGTTATGATTTATTGTGAGCCGTTGATTAGATCTTTTGATCTTTTGATCTTAGCCACTCATGTAAAAAGTGGTTAGGATTGTACTCTCTCCCCATCCTATTTAAGGAGGGAGTCTCTGATTGTAAAATTCATCTAGAGATTTTTGGCTCTTGGCTCTTGGAATAAAATTTCTATCTTTTGGAGTACATGCTTGGATTGGAGTGGATGTTGGTTGTTTCGATTGTAAATGCTTTTGTCCATTGCACTGGAGGATTTATTGTAGCTATCTTGCATATTTGCCATATCTTATTTACAGGTTAAGAGGACATTTTTGGACAAGTGCGAATTGGTGGGGAGGCTTTCCCTTCAAGCTTGGAGAAAGACGTTTTGGTTTGACAGGGAATAGTTTTGCCTTTGTGTCAACTATTCTTTGTTTATCTCTCTCTTGCTTGTATCTACCTTCAACATGTTAAACTGATTGATGCTTTGCTCCTTGGTTTTGACAGGTTAGAGGGAATCACATGTGGCTTGGGAAAATCGATTTGGCAAGAGGGCTTCAAGAATTCTCCATTTGATCTTTGGAAAAGTAATCCTCGTCTCAACTAGCATTCATCTCTTCATCCAGGTATGCTCCAAGAGGTATGATCTTCTTCTTCCTTGATTCATCCATAATTTCTAGATCATAAAAACCCTAATTGATTAAAACCCTTGTTTTTGGTTTTTCTTAGATCTACTTAGATCTAGCCTTGCTTTTGAAGAGATATTGAAAACCCACCTCTATAGCATCCACCCCTAGTTGGATCTATAGTTTGGTGGTGATTGGCTTAAAATTGACACACTTTTCAAGGCAAAAAGCCCTCTTGAACCCAAATCGCACTTCCTAGAGAGAGGCTTGTTTGGTTAGATTTAGCACATGGGTAGGTGAGATCCCACTTGATTGGTAATCTACACACTTGATAACCTACCCCCAGATTCTTACTTTGGTGAATTCTACCTTGTGGACATCATTCCATGTTTTAAGGGGTTAAAACCCCCTTTTGAATTTCTTGGCACCTCAAAACTCAGATCTACTAAGATCTAACCCTTGGATTGACTTGGTTTTTGGGATCCACATAGATCGGGGCATAAGCCACTTGGATCTATAGTTTGGTGGCCATTGGACTTGATTTGGTCCACCTAACCCCTCCTTTAGCCCTCCTTGAGCAAAGTCGCACTACCTGGGGAAGGTGAGTTTGTCCACTTTGAGGAAGTGGGTGTTTGAGATTTCTGTAGATTTGGATTGGCCATACCTCGAAACATAGGTCTAGAGTATCATTTTGTGACGATCTGCCTTGGGGGTAGCATTCCTTGTTTCAAGGGATTGTGGTCCACTTAGGGTCATTTCATGAAAACCTACATCTAGCAAGATCCAACCATTCAATCTCATTTAGCCCACTTGACTTGGCTTCTAGGTGTCCCGATCTACACTTTGACATACCTTTTTGACCCCATTAGCCCATTTAACAAGGCACTAGTCCTCCTCAAAGCAAGTCGCACTCCTTGGAAATTGTGTCAAACCCTAGATCTAGTACATGGGTACTCCTAAAATTAACTTAGATCCATAGATCTAATCATTACCTAACCTCTAGTACCAATTTCACACCTAAGCTTCACCTTGTGGGCCACTTAAAGCCATTTCACACATCCCAAGAAAATAAGACCCACTTGTGTGAACATATGGTACTACACCTTGTCATCATACCCAATTATGTGGCCTAAATCATACATAGGTTGAACACTAACAATCTCTCAAACCACCTTCAGCCATACCCCAACTTCTAGGTCCACTTAGCCTTGCATTGGTTTCCGTAAATCATCATTTACTTATCCTGAGAAACCTTTGTTTGAGTCCAATCCACTGTGATTGGTTATAGGGTCTCCCCCTAGGTCTTGTTACAGCCTGACCTAAAGCGAAGAGTGCCTCGGTTGACGTGACTCCCACCTTGCATTGGGAACCGTGGCATCTCTTGGGTCACCTCTTTAGTTGCATGTCTCCTCTACCGTCCCGGATGGGATACCACCAGTGGCAACTACAAGTTGTGTGATAACAGCAACCTGAGTCTTGCATTTGAGGTTTGGATACCTCACATATTCTTAGTTGGAGCTACGAAAACCAAGTTGGGTCTTGGAATAGGAGTTGGTATTCTTTAGTTAGTTGGTGCTGATGTAATCGCGAAGATTGAAGTCTTCCATTGTACATCATATAAAATTATAAATAAATTTTACTACACTTGTCTTGTGATGTGTCTCTTGTTATGATCTATGTTGATGACATGCTTATATATTAATATGACATGTGTTGATTAGCTGATGAATGATGATGAACTTGGTAATTTAATGTAAATGATTAACTATGCTTAACATTATTGAGAAGTGAAAAATTATGGAGTTGCTAGCACACTGATTAACCCCCCCCCCCTCTCAATGTGCCATTGTGTCCAACATGGAGGACTCTGGTTAGGAGGCAATGAAGGAGGGTGTAGGATTGGAGGGAGGATAGACTACTAAGGCCATCCTTTGTTCAAAGTGCATGGCAATCTTTCATATTTTGGGTCTCGCCCTTATGATACTTACACCACTTATCAGGTTGAGTGGAGAGGTCTGGTCAATGGGATTTCTAGGCATAAGATGGAAAAGAATGCGAGAGGTTTGGGAGGATACAAAATTGAATTTATATTGGCCAAGACCACAAGAACAAAGGAAGTGGGGAACTTGTCATCCACGGTGTTATTTCTAGGGTTGTATTCTAGAATTTTCGACTTTACATAGTTACCACTCCTATTTTTACCCTAGCTTCCCTTTGATTTCTCATTTTCTTTATCCAAAATTTTACCTTAGTGGGTTTTTGATTAAATATGTTATTTATTAAAACTGAAATAAGGCTCATTGTTCATTTGATTTTCAAAAGCTTGTATTTCTTGATGAAAATAATACAAATGTTATCATGCTTGGAACATTAGCAATTTTAATTTCATATATGATTTACAGCTATATACCAGTAGCATGTGAAAAGATGTGAAAGGAAATGATGCTTCCAGTTTAGATTTTTACACAAGCGAAATGAAGATAGTTGGTAGGTTTCAGCTAATAGTTACAGAGGTAAAAGGTTATCCATGACAGATGCAGTGGAAGTTGTGCTTGCAGGAGGTTACTTAGATAGGAATCAGTATTTTGTTTCCGAAACACTAATTGATTATGCTCTCTGTCCAAAGAATTAGTATTTAGAGCATGGCTCTCATCAAGATGCATATGGGATATTTTCACTGCACAAATAAATAAATAAATAAAACAAAATTCAAGTGCCCGAGATTAAGTAGCAATGGTGTTGTTTACTCATCATTTTCAAATGACGATTATGAACTGCTGGAAAATCATTTTTAAAAAAAAGGAGTTGTTTGTTCTAAACAAGTCAAAGAACAAAAACCTATCTCACTTTCTACACAGGTGTCAAGGATCAGAAGATCCACTCTCGTCATTTCAGCCTATTTTTCTGGCTGCGCAAAATCCAGTTTGAGTCATATTTTTGCAGAGTTGATTATGAACAGATGGAGGGGAATTTTGACAAACTGAAAGAGGTTTATCTTAGTAATATCTTCATCTATAATAACCTATTTCATTTTTCCTACATGTGTCACAGATTGGGAGAATCGAATCCATCATTGAGTCCTATTTTTCAGATCTCAGAATTTTCCTGTTTTGACACATGTTTTTAGAATGCAGATCTCGGGCAAATGGAAACAAATATCAAGGAATTGAGAGAGGTTTTTTGTCATAAAAAACTGATTTACAAAAACCTATCCTGGATTGTACACAACTGTCATTATTGAGGAGATATGAAATCATAATCGTAGCTCTATTTTTCATGGCAGTCTTGTCCATTTTTCATGGCAGAAAGTTCCAAAATTTAATGTAATTTCTGCTATCTTTAGAAATTCGACCTCATAGGGAGGATTTCGACCTCAACACCTATATGAGGCATGATTGTAACATTTGAGAAGGGTTTCTTCCTCTGAGAAGGAAGAAGTGGTTGGAATATATTATGGAAGTCAGACTTTGAACACGAATGGCAAGCATGTATATATTTTGCTTTGTGTTAATATGAAATAGTTGCTTTGAAATGATTGTGATCATATGAGCCTGTTTTGCTTTAATAAATGAATTACATGTTGTCATGATTTTGTCCTGTGTGTGGTCTTATGAATCTATGCCAAGATTCTTATGATTAATATGCAATTATCTTTAGATGCTTGATGCAAAACCTGGTTCATTTCTTTCATAAAGTTATGCTCGTAGCTTTGTCTTATTAATCTCCATGGTAGTGATACATTTCCTGCTGTTCAATATTTAAAACTAGCTTGATTTCTGTAGTAATTGCTTACCTACCACCAAATTCTATAAAGTTATTTTCCAGTTATCCTTTATTTACTGTTAAGATTTCTCTAGGCTTGAAACCCAGTAGTCTAGGTTCAACTCTAGTGATAATACACAACATTAGAAACATTGAAACATAGGCTGTATAAGGAAAGAATGACTTCCATCGAGGGAAAGAGAGAATGAGCATGAGTCTCACTTAATGAAATAGGTCTCTCCTTGATGATAGAAAAGTAACTCCTACTTGAAACATTTACTTTGTTCTAGTCTACTAACTAATTAAAATGTAGAGGCTCAAGGATGAGCGGGCAATGGTGCATGTAAAGTTTGTAAACACCACAAAGAGTGCAAGGCTTATTGGTTCTCAACTGAGGGTTTTTCCATGGTTAGGAGGATGATTGGGATCCAGGTTGGTGTTCACAGCATTCTGGCTTCCCGCTACGCTGAGGTCGTATTAATCAATCTTTGCAATGGTGAACCTTCCTCCTCATGGTAAGAAGCAGAATGCAGAAAAAGGTAGGTTTCCAATACTGTCCAAAGGTTTGGAATTTCCTGACCTTCATCAGTAAAAGGCAGGTTTCCAATATTGTCCAAAGCTTTGGAATTGCCCGACCTTCATCAGTAAAATGAAAGTTTCCAATACTGTCCAAAGCTTTGGAATTTCCCGACCTTCATCAGTAAAAGGGAGGTTTACAATATTGTCATATTCTCCATAGCTTTGGAATTGTCACTGCTGAAGCTAATGCTCCCCGTCCTCTATAAGACTTCTCCAATAGTATAACACTTGGGGAAAGGAACGCCACACATGCTGTGGAAACCCTGACAGTAGCACCAAATATGTTGTATAGTCATACTTAGATGAACCAACTGTCACAGAAAAAAAAATTATGAATGGCACATTACCACAAAAACAATGGCTTCTCCATTCAATGGTGTATGCAAAAAGCACTAATATTCATATAATTGAATATGATGTTACAAAACATGGCTGGTCCAACCAAAAATTACTTACAAGACATCCAAGCCACGTAATTTTGCATAATATCTGTAACTGATTCTCAAGCCTCCGATTCTCAAGCCTCCGACCATCATTGCTACAATAAAATTTGTCAACATCCCTGCATGCCTGGCTATTAGTGTTGCATTCGATGACCGTTTAATGCGTCAAACCATTCCATGGTGTCCCATACAGCATTCCTATACTTTTTTAATATTTCACTTTTTCACGCAAAGATGTTTTTAACCTAGGAAACAACTAAGTCAGGATCTCCTTTTATAGATAAGATTTTGATCCCCGTGTCATTGGAAAATTCTAACCCTTACAAAAGTCCCTCGTACTATGCCACACTATTCGAAGCATCCAACTCAAGTCTAAAATCAAATTTAATGTTTTGCTTAGATGGTGAAGTTATGACAATACCAGCTCCTTTCCGAGCTCTAGAATATGCTCCATCAAAACTCATCAGCCACACTTCACTTATTTTTTCATCTTTGGTTGCCTCTTTGAAAGGCACTATGAAGTTTGATAAAATTGCATCGTTTCCAAAGTTGTCTGACTCATAAACAAATTCATTTGCAGGCCTTTCAGGATTTTCAACATGAAACTTACTAGCTCTTTCGTTATATAACTTAACCAACGTGTTCTCTGATGTAGGAATGGTGGCATAGGTCCAATCCATCCTTATGTCTCCTCCCAAAGATGCAACCCAATTCTTGAAAGAAGCATACCCCAATTATCTTGAACATCAATCACTAGCACATCCATGGTCAGATGGATGTTGGGTTACTTGGCCAATTTTATAGGTAAATTCAGGATTATGCCAATGGTGTTAACCTCTCTTGAGTCCATGGCATATACATTATGATAAGGCCTGGTTATCTTTGAACCAAGTTGATCCATAACCTTCTTGGTCATAAAATTAGAAGAAGCACCCAAATCCAACATGCAATTGTGTAAAAGCAGATTGTTCACTAACAGAGATATGTAAAATGGCGGATGATCTTCTTTCCTAGGATCCAAACTATGCAAAATAACGGGGGCATCTTCAATAACATATGAATCTAGCGGCTTGACTTCTTCTCTTGATTTATTAGGAGCTACTTTCTTAGTGTCATTTGGAGCTTTTATTATCACTTGTTTAGGAGGATCTATTATCTTCATCAAATCTTCTTGTAAGCTTGGGATTTTAATGAATTCAATTATGTGAACATGAATCTTAGCACTAGTACAAACTGAGAGATAAATGACTAGGCAACCAAAAATTTTGGTCACCACAATTTTTTCAAGGGATAAATGACTAAAATTAAAAATTTTTAAGTGAGCTAACTAAAAATGACCAAGATAAATGACCAATTTGGTAACGGGATAAGAATTAAACTAAAAATGGCCACATAACAATTCGTCATTTATTTCGACATTTTTAGTTGTGTCACTCTGACAATGGAAAACTACAATTTTGACAATGAATTTGTACATTTTACTAAAGTTTAACACTGTAGATGGATTCAAAGACCCCCTTGAAGGGTGTCTTTGATCCATATGCACTGTTAAAGTTTAGTAAATTGTAGACCCCCGCATGAAACATAGAGAAGAATGCTCCATGATGAGCTTTCTCCATGACCATCCACCCTTTAAGGATAATGTTATTGCACAAATGTGAATCTAAGTATGTCGTAACTAAATTTCTTTTATTTATTAAGAAAACACAATATACTATAATAAGTATGTCATCAATCCATCTACAGTTTTGGAATTTCGTAAATTTTAACACTACAAATGGATTCAAAATCCATCTGCAGTATTAAAATTTACTAAATTTGGATTTTGAAAAAAAATTCACAAGATTCCTACCAAAAACTACTAGAATAAACAAAACATCTAACAAGTAGAATACTCCTATATATATGCTATACTAAATATATAATATAATTATTTATATTATATATAATAGTTAATATATTAAAGTTTTCGGTAAGATCCCAACTTACTGTTGACGTGTTTTTGTGTAGTAGATCAGATTGGTTTACGTTATACTGGCTCAATTTAAGATTGGTTTCTTGTTTTTTCCATACGTTTGCATGCATGTTCATATGATAGACATAATTGCATAATCATGATGAAGATAATGTCAGTACATTCAACTGAGATTTACATAACCAGCAATTGTATTATACAGATATAAAAATTAGAAAGAGATCATAAGACGTGCCTGGAATATAAATGGCAAATATGCTATGTGAGGATTCCTCAAGGTATGAGAGTGATTTAGTAACACTATAGGTGATAATTAGCTATTACAATCTGTTGTTGTAGAATCTGCAATATGTAAATGCCCTTGTGAGGTTAAATGGAAATCTTCCACGGCCTTTGAACATGAATCCAACGCCTATCCTACAAATCACAACTCTAGATCCACTGTACTCAGCAAATGGTGATGGTCATTAGTTGACTGTAGCAGCTGATAGTTGTTGTGGAAGCAACGAACTACAAAGTGGGACAACCCTCCATGTTCAAGCTTGAGCTGTGTAGTAGTCTTATAAACACATGCAAATGGAATATTGAACATCGAGTCTTATCGCTGCCCAGATCTCACCGAACTGCTAATTGTATGCTTCAGATTTATTCTATTATAAGACTGTCACCAATGGGCATTTAGCAGAGATATACTCCTCTATTCACTCCACACAACTTCAGCAAGGTTACATTCTCCACTATGTTGAGTTGGCAATTAAAACACAGTTATGCCCAACCTTTGAAGTGTGCCTTGGTATTGAGAGTCTCTCCCCAAGAGATCAATACTGTCAAGCACCATGAGCTCCCCCTATAAGGTCACATCCTCTTTACCTTTAAACACTGCCTGAGATCAATCAAAGGCTTCCATAATTATTGGATATCAGACACCAGTATAGATCATTGCCTTCAATGAAGTTTTGATATGAACAAGGGAATCGATCTACTCAAAGGGTCACGAATTCTCTCAATTTGAGAATGCCAAGAGGCCATATGCCTTCCAAATTCAATTAAGCGTTGTCATACAGGAAGTTACCCTCAGATGTAATGATCGCACCCTCCCTATTGCTTGATCGTTGTTTGGAATGATGGATTTGGCCCTCTATATGGTCACATGCCCCTCTTCACAATCCCATTATCCTTTGTGCTCAAGCTGCCAAGGAAAATGCACAGGATTACAATAAAATATTATTTCCTTATCAATTCTTGAGAAAGAGAATGCGCCCTGTTGTCACATTTTATGTCGGGAGCAGCTTCCACACTGCAGACTGTGCGGCCGAGGACCGCACAGTACTTTTTTTTCCAGATCGGAGATCAGCTGCCTTCAGAGGAGGCATTTTTGTTCAGATTGCCCCTAGCAGACATATCGGAGGGGACAGGCAGTTGGACTTACCATCTACCATAGGGTTACCTTTCCTTGCCATGCTTTGACACAAGCCCATTTGAGACAGTTGCCTAGTCTTGTTCTGATCGAGATTATCACAGTACAGTGTTGGTTTATTATGTGCCCGGATTCAGCAGAGATCCAGCTCAGATACAGGTTCAGTAGCAGCAGGTATATGGTGCAGCAGGTATTGCATATATTGATTATTGCTCATGTTGTAGATTAGACTCTTTTATACTTGTTAGTACACTAACTTTGCATTGGATGATATATTTGGTGATCTGTTTATGATATGATGTGTTTGGGCCTTTGGTGATGTCATTCCACCCCTCCGGTTAGACTTATGTGTATGCACACTGAGTCATGTCCTCTATACTTGGCTTAGACTTGATCACTTAGCCCCTCGATAGCTGACTTTAGCACCATTATCACCTTCTCCACCCATCCGACTCATTCATGACACTCCTTCCCCGACTTGGATTCTGATTTGTGATCACGAGGACCCCCTTTCCCCACTGATCTCTGAGTTTGCCATGACTCCATGTTTATTGTGCCTCGGCTCTTTAGTGTGTGAGATACACGGTTAGACCTGGGATTTGCTCCTGTCTGTTGCCCCCGATGTTGCTATGCAGTTAGGATTGTGTAGCCTCACCGGGTGTTCCCCATTGGTCATCAAAGCTTGTATTACCCACCCCCATTACCTTTGCAGTATGAGCGCCATGTTTATATCTTTTGAGATATGTATGTAGCCCAAGAGGGCCATGAAGAAATGAAGAAATGAAATGTAAATCAGGCTAAAAGGCCATTGTATTGTAAATTGTAAAATCTAGCCAAAAAAGGGGTTAGTATGAAACTCATTGTAAAATCCATGCAATGTGTTTATAAACACACATGGATTCTGGTCAGCTATACATGTCAGCATTTGTAGTGCTTATTCCTCACCTAGTCCCGCGGGACAAGGAGGTGAGAAGGAGCAAGGGACAAGCTCAAGATTGCCCCCAAGAGTCTCAAGTTACGGTTTGCCGGACACCCAGTTTTGCGGCTCTAGAAAAGAACCTCACGGAGTCTTCGAATATGGATGTGAGTTGTGAGATACTTGTTAGATGACTAGTGGTGGTTTCCCTACACTATACCCATTTGTGAGGCACCACCCTTCCCCGTGTTTTGTCATGGCATACTTACCTCAGTGGACCCCGCTTTCTCGAGTTGTCTTAGTCGTCACATGATCCTTATCCTCGTCTTCCCATATCTTTTACCATGTTGTCCACATCACCTAGAGTCAGCAAGGTGGTCAATTCTATGGAGGTGTATAGCATCCTAGTCTTTTGGAGGTGGTGGGCCCACTTCACTAGGGCCTTGTACTATTTCAGGATTTAATGTATTTTTTATCACCATGATATCATTTATTGCTTAGTAATGTACTAATTTGTTTAATTGAGCCTTATCACTTCATGCTTGCATACAGGTTTCAGCTAGCACTATAGTTGACCAGATTTGACGTAGTCAAACTGGGTTGACTAGGCCAAAAATGGGCCCGAAAAAATGTTGTGATCGAAATTTCGATTTCGATCATTTAGTATCTACAGGGGTCCCATATGAGCATGCAACTGACGGAATTGCAAAACATTGAACCGTTTGAGAGATTTTTAATTATTATTGGTCAACTTTGACCTGTTTTAATTAAAAATCATGGATTTGGGGAAAATAATGCCAAAGTGATGGATCGGGGTCATTCAAGTGGTCATCCCTACTACTTTTGGGGTCCACGATCGCATTGCAGCAGACGGTTCAGCAATCCGGGAAATAAAAGTGGGTCAAAATCCCAATTTTCATCTTCAGCCATATAAACCAGCAGAAAATACATGGAAATCAGAATTTTGACTAAGGCAACTATAGGCAAATGGCAAAATTAAAGGTTGGCCATGGTAAAGGTAATTACTAAGGTATTTTTGGTAATGTTTGATGTGTATTTACATGTTGTGGGGCCCTCATTTTCCCAGCTCACCATGAGGGGCGAATTTGCCCATAGGGGGCGTTTTTCCATTTAGCAAAACTCATAATTTTGGTGTTTTATTGTACTTGGACCATAGTGTATTGGTATGGGGGGCTAAAACAGCCCATAGGCACCCCCCAACCACAATTGTATTGATTTTATGGGCCCCACTCTCCACTTGGGCGTTTTTGAGGGTAGCTCGCCCCCCCTCTTGAGAGTGATCTCCTCCATTCGTTTTAGATGGTTGGGGATTGATCTCAACCCTCCATTTTGTGGGGAAATAGGTATTGAGAGCTGCATTCCTCTATAAGAGAGAGCACTCCCCCATTTTGTAATCCTCTTGGCACATTTGTACACTTGAGTTTTTGATGATATAGAGCCATTCTTCCACAATTTCTTGAGAGTTTATGGATAGATGTGTGTTGCTTGACTGATATCTAGTTTTCCATAGCCTTGTTGAGTTGCTAGTGTATTGTTTCCACATTGTCCTTGGCCATTCGACTTGCAGGTGAAGAGCTCAGCTGGAGGAGAACGCAGTTTTGGGAGTGGGAATTCCTCAACTGCTCATATTCTTCAGTGTTTTAACAAGGGAGTTGTTATTGCATTTTCAGCCTTTCATTTCTCTCATTTTAGTCATTTTACTTGCTGGTTTCTCTTATTATTTGTTGTATCACTGACTTAGTCTTGTTTGTGGCACGTACCTAGGGCGAATTTGGCCACTGGAAGCTCAGAACGCAAAGGGAACACACTGCTGCTCGGCAACTGAGTTTGGAGAGCTAGTCTTCGGCAATCTCATCCGTTCATTCACTCTCAGGTAGGTTGTTCTTTCTGGTCTCTAACATTTTAAATTTGAATATGTGTGTGTTGAGTAGAAAACTCACTTAAAAAACCCTAAAAATACAAAATATTAGTTTTAACCGTAGGATTTCTTTTTTTATTAAAAACCCAGTAATGATTTATGCCTAAAAGCCTATATCCCGAGTTCATTCGAATCCGACCCCGTTTACCCCTAGAACTAGGAGCTGGTCACCTGCTGAATTCGCCCTCCTTGGGCATTTCAACCAATTTCACTGTTGCGTTAACTTTTGGGTTGTGGGTATTCTTGATTTCAGCTTAGAACGCTATCTTACCTCAGGGAATCAAGTTTCAAAGCTTTTAGACTCCATTTGCCTGTAATTTTAGCACTAGTCCACCTGGCAAAAACGCCCCACTTGGGCGTTTTTCTCTTGCTGCTTGATTGGGTTGATTTGGGGTTTTGGGTACTTCTGATTTGGATTTCTATTGTCATTTTACCTTAGGAAATCAAGTGCCATCATCGAGAAGTGATCATAAACGTCATTTTCTTGCTACCCTAGGTCCATTTGACTCATTACTTAACCGTTTTCCTGGGTAGCTCATCTTAGCATCACTTCTATTTCATTTCAGCTCCCTAATCATTTCAGCCATATAATCTCTTGTTATAATCATAGTATTTAACTATTTCTGATTGCTGGTCAGTGGTCACTTATCTCATCACGCTTATTTTACTGCTTGTGTCCACTTATTGGTTGAAATCAATCATAGGAGCTCATCTACACTCATCCCTTGCTTTCATCTCTCATCTTTCTGTGTTTGGGTGTATTTGTTGTCTCTCAACCATCACTGGTTAAGCAGGGTCTCCCCCTTGACTTGGCCAAGTGCCTCGTCTAAAGTGATAGTAGCCTTGTTCGGTGTGACTTCCGTTCATTTGAGCGGAGGACCTGGCTATTGCCGGTTACACCCTCCTAGTTGTATCCTCTACCGTCCCTATTGGGATATCCACCACAAACAACTAGAGATTTTGTGATAACACACTATTCAGCGAGTTCCCTTACATTGAGATGCTGAGATGAGCATCTATATTGGATCACTATCAGATTTTGGACAGCAGTTGTATTCCCCATGCCATGATTGAGTCTCAGGACACTCAGAGAGATGAATGATGTAGCCATTATACCATTGGTACAGAGCAGTCAATAGTGCCCAGAGTTACAACAGCAGTTTCAGAGGACAGATAACGGTTCAGGTGATGAGCATTCAGGTATATGACTCAGCAGGTATATCATTGTGTTATGGTTATATTGCTTTTATATTTATTCTTATAACATGTCTTAGCACCTAGTGTCATGATCTGGCGATCATATAGATATGTGCACCTGGTTGATCTTATTATATATATTATATTGTCCCTACTCAGACTTAGAAGTTCACTATTCATACTCATTGGTTTTACGCTCCTTTGGGAGAATAGAGGTTATCATTCCACCATACCTTGGCTTGCTAGTGTTGGCTCCATTATTCATTGTCTTCATCCATCCATTGCCTACCTTTTAGTTTATCACCCTGACTTACTACTTGACTAGTGACATGGAGGATCTTTTCCCCACTGTAGCCTCTGTATTGGATGAGCTTCCCTATTTATTGTGTCTCGGCTCTGAGTTGGTGACAAAACTTACCTATGGTGAGTTGGAGTTCCTTGTGAAGTCCCCCTAGTCACTAAAGTTGTGTTGGCTAAACCTGAAAATTTTAGTGCTTCCATGAATACAAAATCGGGAAAATGAAATGCTATATCTTGTATGAAAAGCCCATTCATGCAATGTGTTTTTAAACACACATGAATGAAAGGCATGCCAAATGAAAATGGCCATGAAAATAAAATGTTATATCTTTTGGAAATGTAAATACCTAGGTAAACAAGCTGTCTGTGACACACTTAACAGTGCTCAGGTAAACAAGTGCCTTAAAAACACACCTGCAAAAGAAAGCCTAAAATAAATGTAAATCTATGTAATGTGTTTATAAACACACATAGATCAAAGGCTATGGAAACTTCAGGCCCAAAAAGAAATGGAACTTAAATGCTATATCTAAATTATTGCTGGCCTCATTTGTATTATGGATTGTACGCATCTGTTAAAGGTGAATAAACTCTCTTTGAACAACTTATCCATTTGTGAGACACCGCCATTCCCTGTGTTGTTGCTCATTCAGTATATACTATGGTGTGTATTCCCTTTCCCTTTGCCAAAGTGTCACAAAGTCAAGTCAGTCAAGTCATCCCTTAGCCTAGCCAGTCATTTTAGCCTTCACCCTTCACTAGCAAATTGATCACAGCTATGAAGTGAGTATGGTCCTAAAACTCTAGTCTGAGTAATAATAATAATTAATGACAGTATATATTTGGATTTAGATCGCCAGTAATGATTATTTTGTGTTATAATTGTTATTTGAATAAGTTGTAGAGCATGTATTAACCTTTGACACTTTATAGCAGCTTCTGATGATGGTTTGAGTTATATTTGGTCATGTTGACTTGGTCAAACCTAGTTTGACCAAGGTCAACCATAGGACATGTGATGGTTGGACCTTGTGATGATATGGATAGATGATATATGGTCTATGTACATGTACATGATGATTCTATGCAGCAGATACAGGGTTATGATGATGATTCATGGTTTAAAGCATTATTTGATCATTTACAGATTATTATTATTTCACTTGTTTCGGTATATTGGATATATTTTATGATCATGCAGAGACTCATATGGTGTATGAGTACACATCTTGGATTGATTTGGACCTTATGAGTCCAATGAGACAGTCTGTTTTCAGTTCCGGGCACTTATAGTGATAATTGAGCCTCAGTAGGCTAACCCAGTGCAGTTTTGGTCTGTCGGAGACCCTGTCAGAGTAGAGAGGATTTTTATCTCATTGACCTATGGCACTGTGCTTGGAGGGGGTGGTCCAGCCACTTGTTTTTACCATATTACCCCCCTCCCGGAGACACTGGTGCCCTTACCTTGACAGCGCAGGCACTCCAGGAGGCAGTTTGGGGCAGTTTCACGCTTCCCGAGGCATTTCAGGATTGGTAGAAATGGCTATTGAGGAATTCAATTTGGGCTACTGAGGCAATGTCTTGGCATGGGATGATCAGTGATGATGGATTGATGTCTTCCACGCCTCCTCCAGCAGTTTCAGCTTCATCGGGACCCACATCCATCACTTATGGCACTTTCTGATGATTTCTGAGGCCTTTTGAGGCCTACGATTTGTCCATAGAGGCACGATTTGGTATATTGATGACTATTTTATTATTATTGTGCTATGGAAATTGGCCAAGGGTGGCTAAAATTACCCCTTGGACCCACCATGAGCTTCTTATTATATTTTGTCATCATGATATGGTGGGATTCCCCTCTCCTAGGGCGATTTTGTGCACTTATGTTATATTTTATTAGTGATCCATGTATTTTATTGTTGAGCTCATCTCAACCATTGATTAGACATTTGTATCTTTTAATCTTAGCCACTCATTCAAAAAGTGGTTAGGATGTTGATGCCTCTCCTTCCTATTTAAAGGAGAGAGCTTCTCATTGTAAGGGGTCTTTGGCTCTTGGATTATTGGTATAGAAAAACTTTCTTGTGGAAATTCTTGTGGTCTCCTTTGCATCTGGTGTTCTTGGATGGTGATTGGAAAGTCTATTGCAACCTAGCATTTGGGATTTGTGGTAAGATCTATCTTTTTTGGAAATCATTGTCTTGTCTACAGGAGGGCGACTTCAACAAGGGCGATTTTGCAAGGCTTCTTCAAATCGATCTTCTTGGCATTTGCTTGTATCAGGGGGTTATCATTAGTATCATTGTGATCTATGCTATCTTTCTGTTACTTCTCTTGTGGCATTAGTCTTATCTCTTGATTGCATCAAATCTGATATTGTTGACGTTTGTTGTGCGGGAGAGAGGGCGCATTGGCTTCTTGGACTAAATCGATTTCATAGAAAACTACCTCAAAGCTTCTCAAATTGATCGGGTTTGCATAGATCATCATCATCAAGGCATCTACAAGGTTACCCAGGTAAGACCCACAGGTTTGTTTCTCTTATCTTGATCCAATCCATTGGCACAACACATAATTGAAAACCTAATTAATTCAAACCCTCATTGTTACATTTTCTCAGATCTACTAAGATCTAGTGGGTTGTTGGGTGTAATATTGAAAACCCACCTTTATAGTATCCACGGCATCCCGGATCTATAGTTTGGTGAGGATTGGCCTCCATTTGACCCTCTTCCCAAGCCAACCTAGCTTCTCCAAGCAAGGGCGCACTTCTTGGTGAGGGTGAGTTGACCTAGATCTAGTTGATGGGTAGTTGAGATTTCAATTGATTCATGATCTACATGCCCTAAAACCTACCCCTGGACTCTTATTTTGGCAATTCCTACCTTGTGGGCCCTTTTCCACATTTTAAGGGATTTAATCCCCATTTTGGACCACTTGGTATCTTTAAACTCAGATCTAGTAAGATCTAGCCATCGGATTGCCTTGAAATTGAAGATCCACACTCTCACTTGATCAACCTACTTGGATCTAAAGTTTGGATGCCATTGGACTTGTCTTGATTCATTTATCCCACATTTTACCCTCCTTGGGAAAAGTCACACTTCCTTAGCAGACTGAGTTGGTCCACTTCTAGGACGTGGGTACATGAGATTTTAGTAGATTTGGAAGGAGCATAATTCAAAACCTAGGTCTAGTTGGTCACTTCATCAAATCTTGCCTTGGGGATAGCATTCCTTGTTTTAAGGGATTGTGGTCCACTTAGGTCAAACCTTGAATCTCTAGGTCTAGACCTATTCATCCATCAAACCTTTAATTGCCCACTTGTCTCATGCAATAGGAGCCATCAACCACAAGTTAATTTCATTTGACTCCATTATCCCAATTCCCAAGGCACTGATCTCTCTCGAAGTCAATTCGACTTTCCTAGATTGTTGGATTAACTTGTGGTTTGATCCTTTTTTGGTGGACTAAACCCTTTGATGTCATCATACTTCATGATCAAGCTTGTCACTTGTACTAGTTAGCCCCAATTCAACCCCTAAACTACCCTGCATTGGACATGGTTCCCAAGGCAATGGATTTTCTCACATTGACTAGTACCATAATCCTGGATCTTATTTTCAAATACTATAAGTCACTCACACATCAACAATGAACCAAAGCTACACTCATTGAACCCCTCACTTGTCTTGTGACTTCATCCTAAGGTCTAGGATAAACCATACACCTTACTTCACTTAGAATTAACTTGATTTGGTGTCTTGGTTTTGATCTCTCCTGTCGGGAGTAGATCAGGTCTCCCCCTTTGTTGTCTGGGCTAGATAACATAAAGCGAAGGTTGCCTCGACTGGCGTGACAACCATCTATTGGAGGTCGAGGTGATCGTGGTTGCACCTTTTGAGTTTCCCTTCCCTATTGCCATCCATCAATGGATACATCCATAGGGGTAACTACAGTTTAGGTGATAACACTACCCATTCGGGTCGGACCCGATGTTGGTTTACAGGGGTTTCAGATCTCCTAGAGGAAGTGGGTATTCAGGTGGATCGTCTCCCCCCTTTCCGATATTCATTGGATGATCCTGGACACCTTTTACCCACTAGACAGAAACTGAATAAGACCATCCGGGAAGACATCTACAGGCAGTTCGTCCAGGTCACATGGGTCAATCCTCCAGGAGGGTTACGCCCAAAGATGGCCTTTTACGCAGAGCACTTCCTAGAGCTGAGAGACGGGCTCATTTTCCGACCCCAGAATATGTTTCGTCACTGGATGCATGCTCTTCGCATCCCTCTAGGCCAGTTCAGAGTCGGTTCTCATAGACTCCGGGTTGAGACGGACCACCAGATTGATAGACCAGATAGAATCTGTCAAGTATGTCACCTACAAGAAGTGGAGACCGAGGCACACTTCATTTTTAGATGCCCCAGTTACTACGAGATTAGAGGACGGTTTTATTGTTTGTTTAGAGACTCTCAGACTCTTGCCGAGTTTTTCAGGTACCCCGATCAGAGATGTTTGGTTCTCTACATGCAGGAGGCTCTTAGACTTCGAGCGCATATTCTTCAGCCTCCCATCAGACCGAACCCCACGCAGAAGATCACGTCATTTTTCAGGGTATTACCCTCAGACAGGGGCACCAAGAGACTGACCGATATCAGTACATATCCAGGCTCTAGATCAGTGAGGATCCGTGGGACCTCATCCCGACCCACGAGATCTCAGCAGCAGACTCATCGCAGACTCCGTCCTGAGAGACGGGCTAGATCCTCCCAACCTCAGCAACGTACGAACCCCCCAAGGCAACGAGCTTGTGGGCAATCCACACTCTCTACTAGCCCTTCATCAGGACAACAGACTTTGTTGAGTTTTCTTCAGTCCTCTTCTTTCAGCCTCGGATGTTAGGAGAGATGGATCGGATCCTCAGACCCTTTCGCTCCTGGATCTTTTCTGCTAGGACATCTCCACCCCATTGCGGGTTTTCTGGATTCGCGTCTGCAGTCAAAGCTCTCTTACTTCAGTCATGTTCACTTTTGTTCACTCTTTTCTTTCTTTCTTCATGCATTGTACCTTTTTATAGGAGACCGTTTGGTTCTCCCGCTTTGTACGGACATCATTGTAATCAGTAGTCCCTTTGACATACTTTGTGGTCATTAGTTGGACATTAATATAATTATCTTGTCTTGTCTTATCTTACAACTCATATTTTTAGGTTGAAAAACTAGATGAACAACCTAGGGTTTCAAGTCAAAACTATCTACCCAACCCTAGGGCATCAATGAGAGAAGTTACCCTCCTTGAGATGGTACTTAGCAAGCTTGGTAACTAGGGATAACTTCAACAATCTCTAGGATTCGTTGAGGAAACCTAGTCTTGGCAAGACTTGAAGACCTAAAGCTCAAGCTTGAATGAAAAGGTGACCAAAAACAAAAATGACATGCTAATCAAGACAAAATGAAGCAACAATGGCTTCCATTCAACCCTAACAGCATCACTTTCATACAATTTGACAAAGAGACATCAAACAAAAAGTATGGATACCTCTATGTGCATGTGTTAAGCAAACAACTCTAGCCTCACCTTAGCAATGGCATGAACAAAAGTAAAACTTCCAAGAAATGCTTCAAACTTGCAAAATAACCTTCATCAAGGAGAGCGCATCCCTTCAAAGAGCCCTAGTTAGGGCAAATAGTAGACATAATGATTTATCCCAAGAGTTGATGTCTAAAAATGAAGTGAGTAGATTGAATTTATATGATCTCACACTCACTTTACACAAAATAAGGTCAATTTAATATTTAAAAATCTTAACTTAAAAAAATAACAAAAATAATATAAAATAATCTAAAGATGGCCTATAGTAGGCCACCTCGAGTATTTTCCCCCTTAAGTGCAAAAATATGCTAAACAGGGCCAATTTTTACAAAATTGAAGGCTAGATTGTGCATGGGGGGTCGTCATGCCCCAACTAACCCCAGCAATGATGAAAACCCTCAACCCCCCCCTTTTAGCAAGCAAATAGTCTTCCAAGGAGGATGACATCATCCTCTGAAGGAGGGCCCAAAGAGAGGGCGTTATTGACCTGGAGGGCCAGAAGGGTGTTGGATGTGCTCTGGAATATGAGAGTGAGTCTCAGTGCTAGAACAATTGTCGCTGGAGTGCTGAAATAAGGTCGGGATCATGTGACCCAGTGACACACCCCTGGAAGCCCCAGACACCAACCTCATGGTTTCAAACCCTTTAATGAGGCAGCCAGCGATTCCATTAAGCCATAGTACTTCCAGAAGAGAATCCAGAGGGTCTGGCCATGCCCCTACCTCAGAATGAGTTGGCTAAACACCCCTCCTGGTCAGAAAAAAGCAGTGTTCCACAGGGACGCGTCTCCCAAGGGTCGGGGGCTCACCCCCTGTGCTTCCCACGCCCCGGGGGCTGGGAGGCTCCATGGGAAACGTTTCCCAGCGCCCCCTTTTCTGCGAAACTTGGGGAAACGCACTAGGAGGAGTTTCGCGCAAAGGGGGGCTTGTAGACGCCCCCTCTCGAAAATGGGGGACACCCAGGTGCTACCCCCTCCTGAATTTTTAAATTTTTTTATGAAAAACTAAAAAATAAATCAGTCTCGAGGTTGAGACTGAGAGTGACTCTAACTTAGATGGTGACACTCCCATAGATGGTGACTTCATGCAGCAGAAGCATCAGCAGGACCAGTCCATGGAACTATCTCCTTGATGCTCTTTTGATGATTTCTTTTTGCTACTTTTAGTTTTATAATTTTATTTACTGTCATTGATGAACTCAGATTGAGTCTTTGACTCATCACTCTTTATTTGTAGGTGCTTATCTGATATATCTATAATTCAAATTTATGATTTATCATTTTAAATTTATCTACTCTGATTTATGATTTATGATTTATGATTATTGATTTGTCATTTAAAATTTATCTATTGTTTATGTTTATGATTCAAAGTTATTATGGAAGATGTGCATGCATTTAAAATTTAAAATAGCCATCATGAATTGAATATCATGTTTACAATGTACATTGCACAATGATGAATTTCAATTTAGTATGTAAATGTTGATGGGATGAAGAATTGATATGTAATATGTACACAATTCATATTTTTTATTTTTTAATAATTTAAAATTTTGGAGACGGGGCCCCCTACGTTAGAACTTAGGACCCCGACACCCCCCCGTCCCCCAAAATACCCCAAAATTTGGGGGTGCCTCTACACGTCCCCAATGTGCGTTTCCCCGCTCCCGCGTCCCGAGGACTCGGTGGAACATTGGAAAAAAGACACCCTCTCCCTAGGGAACCTCTGCAGGTACATTGGTGCTAGTACCATCGTAAAACTCCCCCTACACTGTTGATTGTGCTCCCTATGAACCACTCTAATACCATCCCTGCAACGTTGATCCTAACATACATCTTTGATGAACCTATGCTGCAAGGTGACGACACATCCCCTCTGCTCTGTCCTGGGACGAGGGTGGTCTGCCCTAGTCTAGCTAGATAATACTGCTCTGAATCATGCGACTGAAAAGTCAGACACTCCTTCCAGTGTCTCGTCATATCATACTCGAGATCCTTCCAAGAGAATCTCTCTCTAATTTGTTGACAGGTCCTAAGGTGTCTCTCTAAAGGTGTCTCATGTACAGTTCTTGGGATCTCGGTCCTAAATGCAGACTCAGAGGCGAGGTCTATGGTGTCTCTGTAGTAGATGATGTCGTCCACTACCCTGTACTGGTCATCTTGGATGCGCCCATCCATCAACTCACATGCGAAGAAGGTGGTACTTCCAATCAGGGATAATAATAGTGAGCTAATCCCACGTGTCCAGATCCAAATCTTCTATGTTAGATCTCTCCTTGGTCACTGGCAACTCTGAGTGCTCCTCATGGAGAATATCAAACTCCACATGCTCCTCGTGCAGAATCATCACCGGAGGTTGTTCTCTCAACCCATGAGTGGCACTCCTGCTCTCATGTGTCACAATTGTCATGTATCCTGTGTGTGTTGTCATATCCTCCTGCGTGCTCACTACATTGGTGTCATCTGAACCAGGATCCCACACATCTACACTATACTCATCCCGAAAAGCGTGGTGTGTATCTATGTCACTATCGGATGGTCCTTGGAGCAGGCCTCACATCAACACATCCGCAACTCGAAGTGGATCCATCAATGGCCCTTCCACAAGAGGTGAATCATAACCTCCATCCGGCCTAGCATGTATAGTGTCAATCCTCTCCGAGTCATGCCTCTCCACGTGTATCTCACATGTCATAAATGTTGGGATTCCTGCAGTGGATGATGAAGTGTGTATCAAATCCAACTCACCACATGGCCTATCCTCTATCAATCCATCAACTGTGTTGATGTCGCTAAACTCAAAAGATAGCTCTAATGCTAACTCTTCATGTGCATCCTCATCATGTACTGTCAGCTCACTGTCAAGCTTACCATCAACTTGTACTGCATGCTCACCTTTCTCCACTTCCTCTTCAATCTTGTAGCCATCTGGAAGTGTTACATGTTCCTCAATTGTAGATGCATGGAGATATTCATCTTTGGGGCCGCCATATGATGACAGATTTTTGCTTTCCCCATGATCACTTGTATGTTGATCAATGACTGTCGATTTCACCCTCTCAAAACCAAACACTTCATAGAGACTTTTGGATACTTCATTTGTGGATACACCAAGTCTTTCCTTCTTGTTTTGTGATGTAAATCATCTTGATAGAGAGTCTTCAAACTGCTGCACGCTACGCTCTAACCTCCGTTGTATTTCAGCAAGGCCCTTCTTTACCTCCTCCCAACTAAGCTCATTTTCCTCTATACTTCTTGCCATTGATGTAACCACTGAGGTAATAGTTGTATATGTTGATGTTAATTTAACTGCTTAAAGATGCATGTTTCCCACAGCTGGCGAGGAACATGCTTTGATACCACTGTAAGATCCCAACTTATTGCTGACGTGTTTTTGTGTAGTAGATCAGATTGGTTTATGTTATACTTGCTCAATTTAAGATTGGTTTCTTGATTTTTCCATACGTTTGCATGCATGTTCATATGATAGACATAATTGCATAATCATGATGAAGATAACCTCATTACATTCAACTGAGATTTACATAACCAACAATTGTATTATACTGATATAAAAATTAGAAAGAGATCATAAGACATGCCTGGAATATAAATGACAAATCTCCTATGTGAGGATTCCTCAAGGTATGAGAGTGATTTAGTAGAATCTGCTATATGTAAATGCCCTTGTGAGGTCGCATGCAAATCTTCCAAGGCCTTTGAACATGAATCCAATGCCTATCCTCCATATTACAGCTCTAGATCCACTGTACTCAGCAAATGGTGATGGTCATTAGATGATTGTAGCAGCCGATAGTTGGTGTGGCAGCAACGAACTACAAAGTGGGACAACCCTCCATGTTCAAGCTTGATTTGTATAGTAGTCTTATAAACACATGCAAATGGAATATTGAACACCAAGTCTTATCGATGCCGAGATCTCACCGACCTGCTAATTGTATTCTTCAGATTTATGCTATTATAAGACTGTCAACAATGGGCATTTAGCAGAGATATACTCCTCTATTCACTCCACACAAATTCATCAAGGTTGCATTCTCCACGATGTTGAGTTGGCATTTAAAACATAGTTACGCCCAACATATGAAGTGTTCCTTGGTATTGAGAGTCTCTCCCAAAGAGATCTCAAACACCATGATCTCCCCCTATAAGGTCACGTCCTCTTTACCTTTAAACGTTTCGTGAGATCAATCAAAGGCTGCCATAATTATTGGAAATCAGACACCAGTATAGATCGTTTCCTTCAATGAAGTTTTGATCTAAACAAGGGAATCGATCTACTCAAAGGGTCACGACTTCTCTCAATTTGAGAATGCCAAGAGGCCAGACGCCTTCCAAATTCAATTGAACGCTGTCATACAGGAATTTATGTAATGATCGCGCCCTCCCTACTACTTGATTGTTGTTTGGAATGATGGATTTGTCCCTCTATATGGTCACGCGCCCCTCTTCACAATCCCATTATCCTTTGTGCTCAAACTACCAAGGAAAATGCATAGGACTACAATAAAATATTCTTTCCTTATCAATTCTTGAGAAAGAGAATGCGCCCAACTATAAATAACTTGATCTCTGCCTTAGAATCTCCAACACAATTCAATCCATGTTTAGCAACTCAACAAAATCCTTCGCAATGAAGCACACAGTGATAGATCTGAATGATCTATCCAAGAAATTGACTAGGATGGATAGATTTCATTGTCGACATCAATATTGGCTAGGGCAATCTCCCTCAACCCTAAAAGGCTCTCAGAGCTCTCAAAACCAATTCTCAATCAACAATAACAATACATCCTAGTAACTCACTTTATCCTTCTTTTATAACTTTGACATTGCATGCCCTAACTTTTGTATACCCAAGTTACTTTTCTCTTCTATTTTTCAGTTGAGTTGCATGAATCTCACTTGTTGCATGGATGTATATTTGCATGCATCTCACTTTTGCATGCATGCATGCTTACACGCTCTTGAGCTATGGATCGCATGCTCTACATGTCATTTGTTCTTTTTTATCAAAACGGAACATTATATTTTAGTTATTATATATATTATACACTATTTTTATATATATTGTAATACAGATTGTATTTTAACATATATAAAATAAATAATAAAAAATAAAAAAATAACACATATTTGAACTTACATGAAACTATGAAGTCTACAACATGAAACCGTGAAGTCTTCAAACCCTCATTTCATGGAAGAAAGTGTAATTTTGGCGCTTAATCGAGATATTTTGAGGCTTTGGGGGTAATCTTTGGGTTTAGTTTTGGAGATTTGGAGGCTTGTATGTCAAATTCCCTTATTTGCAGTGTGCACGCCAACTATTTTACAAAAAAAATGAAAGAAATTCGGCTTCCTCAAATTAAATAATAGTTGGTTGTGTTCAAGGAAGCCCCTTGGATTATATCTCTAGTTTCAGACCTTGGATTTGCAGTGATGATAGCTTGGAGGCGTTCATCATAGCAGGTGATGGCTATTCAAAAACTGGTGAGCATGTTTATTCTCAACAGCGTTAAATGTTCTAAAATTGAATATCTATAGTGTCCCATACTTTGAAAGGGATTTTTTAGGTATAATTTTTAGTCTACAAGGGATTTTAGTTTATCCTAGTTTCTACACACAAGATAGGGTTAAGATTTATCAGATGGTTGCCAAAGTCGGGGTTTATATTTACACATCTTTAAGCATTTTGAAATTTTGTAACAGTTTATTGCATCTTAGTGCTTTGGGTGTTAGAGTTATTGGATATGGGGCACCAACTTTACCGCTCTACCCAAGCTATGGGTTAAATTTTTTGTGGAAACTCTGTACTTAGTTACAATTTTAGAAGGGGTCTTAAGGTGCCCATATTTCTAGCCAAGCCCTATGATCTTCCCATCAAGTCTCAATATTTTTATGCAGACCAATTGTTCAACTCTATGAGGTGACAAACCAGAAGGTGCTACATGTTTACGGACCATATTTCCAACAAGCACAATCCTTCTAAAACTAGGATCCACCATGTCTAACTGAATCTGTATAGGTACATTCCCTCATAAGAAATGCAATGGGTTGATTCTTGTAGGTAGTATCTTGGCCATAACAACTGACTTATTAAATGGTAGTGACACAACCCTCTGCAAAGGTGAAGATTCAGTAGGTTTCAGGTCGATGAGCATTTATTTTTCTAGTAATAATTAAGTAAGTACCACTCCTCGTCCTCTGTAGCATACATAGTGGCTTGATACATATATTTTGATGCTTGAAAGCAGCCTCTCCTATAGGCATGGAACCTTGGTTTCTTATCATTTGCTCCTGATGTCACATCATTCACATTTATGTTTTCTAGTTGCTTCCCTAGTTCCTTCTTGCAGACTGAAGTTTCAATTCATGAGCTTATTGGCCTGAACTAGTCCATTACCCTGAACCAATCCAATTAGAGACCCCTGAAATCAATATTTGGCGCCAAATATTTCTCTTTTACAGGAAAGGGGGAAGGGTTTGGAGCATGGATACAACTCTAGATCCAATGTGCCTAAGTTCAATTTGTTTCACGTAATTTGTTTCATGTAAATAGGGGGTGTTGCAGTGACCATGATCTGAAAACAACCCTGGTAAAAACCGAAAGTGATCTCAATGGCAATGGATCATTATAGGTTTTTTTTGAATCCATTGGTGAATGCCATCTTTGATGGCAGTATGCACTCTATGTTTTATCTATATGTCTCAAAAGTTCAAAACCCTCAAAGACATCATGATGCACCTTCTTCTCGATCCCCCACGCATCCCATTGTATGCTTCCATCACAAAACAGTAAGGCTTAGGATTCCCCTGTGCCACTAAAGAAAGTAAGCTCCCCATTTTGTGTGAATGTCATCTTTGATGGCAGTATCCACTCTATGTCTGATCTATGTCTCGAAGGCCTCATCGACATCATGATGAACCTTCCTTCATCATTTCTCCCATGCATCCCATTGTATGATAGTTCCATCGACAAAACAACAACCTTTGGACCATCATTGCCAGATACCCTCATTACTAGATACCCTCCTCAAGGTCAGCATCTTTCCCTTATTAAATGGTGGAACTGGGCCTAGGATATCTCTAAAATCTATGGTATTTTTCCACAACTTTTCGTCTGCAACATATGCATTTTATGAAAGGAAAATAATAAAATGTTGACCTCCTCTGTGCTAACCATATATGACTTTTCACAAGAAAACAGAAAACTTTGGATATACCTGATTTTACATCTTCTAACTACAGTTGACTCGGAATAACTAGTAAAAAACTGTGATAGACAGGTTTACACTTAAAACTAAATTTGAACTTTTCAATATGCAATTAAAAAAATGCAACCATCAATGCCAGATGCCCTCCTCGAGGTCGGCATCTCTCCCATATTAAATGTTGGAACTAGGCCTAGGATATTTCTAAACTGTATTTTTCTGCAACTTTCTGACTGCAGCATCTGCGTCTTATGAAAGGAAGAAAGTCACCAGTGGCCTTAGTAAGTTGTAATGCACCAAAATCAGGAAAGAAAACAGTCAAAGATTATAGCAAGCTAGAGCTATCAATATCCGTAGCATATTCAAGGCCAAAATTTCAGCCTGGCACAACATGTTTCTGACCTTAGCTTGGATGGAGAATACTACTTATCCAACCTTTTTTGACAGCCATCCCAATCTTTTAAAGCTCTAAATTCCTGATCTCGAAAGGATTCCCAAGTGAGCCTAGGAGCTTGATGAACTACTTCTGGTCTGCAACAAATAGAATCAAGGAAATTGCATCTTTTGGCCTGGGAGAAAGCTTCTATACCAAATGGACAGGAGTTAGAATTCAGAACTTTGAGTTAGTGAGTGAGGCGTTGGGAGCCAAAATTTTATGGAGGATGATCTAGGAAAGATCATCCAGGAAAAAGGTAGATTATGGAGTAAACTTCTCAGGGCCAAACACAAAGAAAATGCTTCCAACTCAACTCTTTCTTGGAAACTGCTCTTCCTCTTGTTCAAGCATAGGGAACTTGGTAATCAAAAAAGGAAATTAATTGTTGACCAATTAATTGCGGACCATGCATTCTCAATAGTCTGAGGTGGAAAGGCTGTTAAGTTCTGGGATAATCAATGGTAGAGTTTCCAAGAATATAAAATATTCCAGGGTTAGAAATAGTTTGTGAACTACTTCTACAAAGAGCATGGGTGAAATTTAACGACTACTGGGAACACAAGCCATTCGAAGATTAGATCATAATAATAACAGAAGTAAGATGGAAAGCTTTGAACAATGGCCCATATGAAGCTCTTGATCAAAGAAAGATCTTGTATGGCCCATATGAATCTCTTGATCAGAGAAAGATTCTGTGTAGACTGTTTCTTGGACAAGCTGAGCTAGAATGTGAAAGGCAGAGGTACCTATTTGGTTAGAGAAGGGTACTATCTTGCTTTATTCAGGAACTTTGGAGTAGAAAAATATTCATTCTGGAACAAGTTTTGGAAAAGATATCAACATTTGGATGGGTAGCTATCAAAAATAAACTCCTTACACGGCTCTCTTTGAGGAAGAGAGTAGCAGGCCACTCCAAATATAGTGTCTGCCAACAAAATGAAGGAATGGTAGTCATTTTTTCTTTAAATGTGAAGTTGCTAAGTTGGTATGGTTGTTATGGGAAAAATAAATACCCTGCTATGGACCAGAAGGTTTTACGGTACGAAAACCATTTCAAGATTATTTACTTCAAAATACTTATAAATTAATCTACAATATCAGTCTATTCAGTTTTGGAATTTATGACTTGCCAAAAACTACGGGATATTTCAGAAGAAAACAGTTGATCCTCTTCAGATATTGAAGAAGACAAAGAGCTCTATCCAAGAATCTGCATGAATCAAGTTCCAATCTAAAGAGGAAGAGATTATTATCCAAGAGGAAAAATAAATCGTGGCAAAATGGGGTAGAAATCAACATCCATCTACCGATAAAGGACAATCAACAAGTATCAAGGAAGATCATGGAAAGCACTCAGGTATGGCAGATTTAAACTCAACTTGGATGGAGCTGCAAAAGGGAACCCAAGAAGGGAAGGAATTTTGGGGAGTACAGAGAGATAGCAAGGGCTTGTAATAATGTCATGTATCTGAATAATATAGGATCCAATATGAACAATCCAGCAGAAATGAAAGATTAAATAAGAAAATTAGCGTTTGGCATAAGCTAGGACTGAAAGAGATAGATATAGAAGGGAATTCCGAGGTATATATCAATATGATGCAAAGCTCAATATTAGTTTCAGATTGAAATTTAGAAACCCAACACATGTGGGTAAATGAAGTTACTTCAGGAAAATTGACGTTGAATATTTATGTTTGACAATTGGCTAACAGATGGCAGATTGGTGAGCCAAACAGGCTCTAAATCTAAAGCATTGGGAGTTAGAACTTATGATTGAAGAGACTCCGCAAATAAGTGAGGTTTCAGGGTGGAAGGAAGAATTGACAAAAATAATTGAAAAGGAAATCCAAAACAATGTTGGGATGACAGACACTTGGAGTTTTTTTTTGTTATAAGGTGTTGGCAATCTTAGGCATCTATCTATTGTCACGTTGGGGGCAATCATTAAAGGATCGATGGGACACCACCAACCTGCATTTACTGCATTCTTTTGGCTTGTAGGTACATCCAACTTTAAATGGAGACATTTGTCATCTTGCCCATCTAAATTTGCAAGGTTCTCCTGCTATGGTTTTTGTCTGTCACTCTCGATTCCACAACAATGGTTGAGCAACGAGAGGAGTCCAAAAGAAGGCTTCCCATGAAGGTTGTCACTGGGATTCCTATGCCAAAGCATCCCTGCTTAGCCTTGAAGGGTCAAGGCAAAAGGGGTTCAATGGAAATCCATTGGAAGTTTCAACAAAGTGGAAAGCATTGGACTCTTAAACAGAGATTAGGGGAGCAATCTGGAATAGAGAGATGTGAACCATTAGAATGGAAAGACAAAAAATATTATCAAGGCCACTCAGACGTTTACCTCATTGCAACTGAATACAAGGAAATGCATAAGAAGATAGCAGGTCTGCGTGAGAGGATGGCCAAAGCAGATGAGGATAGAACAAATTAAAAAATGAATTGAGGGAGATAATGAGAGGAGTGTTCTTGTGAAACTTAGATTCAGAGATCACTACTCCCTCTGAATCACCCTGAGAAATCAAGCAGTTTGAGCCTCGATATCAATATATGCTCATATAAATATAAACTCAACAGCTAGATCTCTTTACCAAACGAAACATACATGCAATCACACATAAACACTAAATATACCCTGGAAACCCCAACCGAGTGTTAGCACCAGATTTCTGCTAGGCATTGGGAAGGGTTTTGGAAGATTGGAAAGGGGTCAAAGCCATAGAGATGGTGAAGGAAACTTCAGCTTTTAGTCTGCATGGCCCAAAGATTCGAGAATCAAAGCTAAATGCAGTCGGTCCTGGATCAGAAATAAGAATATTTGAGGAAGCACAGGGCTTTAATGGTGAAAAGGGGATGAAATGCAGAGAAATGTGCCTGCGGTATGTGGTGGCGCCTTCGGACGGCGCATATCCAGAATGATGAAGATCTACGGTGGTAGGCGCACATCGCAGAAGAAGTTGGGGGTGTTGTAAGCGCAGGCGGGGTTACTGGCCAGCGAGCACCTTAGAAAGCAGATCGACAGTCGCCAGAGAAGATCTACGCTTATATGCGTTTTGTTGATACAACGTGCGCGGGGCAGGAAAGCTGATTCATATCTGCGAAATTTCGGTGGAAGCCGCAGATTAGGACGACACATAATTGGCAGGATTAAGATCAACGGCCCAGGTCATGTTCGCATTTTCGACTTGCACGTTAGCGCCAGCGCAATTCCTATCTGCGAAGTCGAAAGGGGCCCCATCGTTCAATGGTCCCGATGCAAGTAATATCAAGATCAACGGTTGGCGACTGTTCCATGGATCTTAGTGGCTGGAAAGGTGACACAAGGCATGTTTTGGGGCCACGGGGGTCGCAGAGTTAGTAGATGGTAGAGATCGACGGCCCAACATGGATTTTGCAGATGGATGGTTGAGATAGCCTCTTTGCTGTAGAAGGTGAAGGAATTATAAGGAAAGCAAAATATTATAAAAAGAGTACCTGCACGAGGATCCAGATTCCAATTGTCCTGTTCGCATTGGAGAACGATCGAGCTTGACTGTGCAGAAGTGGACAAGTCAACTCGGAGCCCCGACCATCTGTCAGATAACCAGGTAGGCCCTTTGTCCCCCACTGTAAGCTACTTAAATGGCTGAATTAGTAGAACCATTGGATTTTGAGCCCCAGAGGGTAGAAGATCTATTTGAGGACAAAGATACAGAGGTTCACGACACGGTATTAATAAATAACACCATACAAATGGCTGAGGACCAGTTGAAGATGGTTAGGGAGGGAAATGTAGATGTCCACAAGGTTTATCAAACGTATTTTAATTTGTTTGCTATTGACCAAACCCCGAACTGTCCATAATTTGTAGATTGGTGCGCCTCAAACTACTCCCCCGCCGAGAGAACGATTATAGCCTCAGCCAACTCCACAATCCTGTGCAAAATCTGTCCCCTTACCATTAGAAAGGATTTTTCCATCCCAGACGAGTTCTATCTGAAGGCCAAGGAGTATAAAGTGGAAACCCTAGTCCAGCATTTTAGACGAGCCCCGACCGACCTCAAGGAAAGTTTTTTCCATTGCAGCCTGCAACCAAACACCCCTTTCCAAAACCAGCTTTTCCCTGATGAATCCAGTGTATTCACAAAAGATTCCAAGTGTGTCATTACCATGTTGGCCCAATTTCTAGGTCTAGATAATGATATGTACATCACTGAGCCCCTAATAAGCCTAATGTTTGTTATGAGTACATGCCCCCTCGAGTTAGATATCCCAAACCAGGCCTCCCAGTGTGCTTGTCTCAAATTTGATGAAGCCTTATTTGACAGTATCCACTCTCAGCTGACCGAATTCCCCAGGACTAGAAGTTTTCATTTTCAGTCATACCTGTTGAAAATGTTTTTGACCTTCAATGAGGAGAATTTGCAAATGCCTGAGATGATGCTCACTCAGGACGTGTTGTCAGACTATGTAAAATTCATGGACACCATCATGTCTGAGGTATATCAAGCTATTTTCCAAAATAGGTTTCCCAGAGAGCTGACAGAGATGAAAGAATTGCTACATCCATCCCCAGAAAGGAGAATTGGTGCCTGGTTCCATTCACAACACAACACTGCAATTAGATTCTATGGCTTTTCCCATACCCCTTATGTGTTGCCAACTTTCCTTACCCCCAGGATGTTCACTCTAGAATTCATCAGATGGAAGTTGAAAGCAGAGGTAGAGCATTTCTTAGATGATAGAAAGGCTTTTGATATCAATTTTCCTTGGGCTGTGGGTCCATTCCTGGTTAAAAGCAAAGCTGCCCTGCCAATTATTGAAAATATGATGAGGGATATGGGGTTCAAAACCAAAGCAGCCATTAACTATGACCCTCACCACATCATATCAGACAGGAGAAAGGAGACTAACAGAAAAGCTTTTGTGCATTTTGAACTCACAGGGTTGGCTAAAGCTGCAAATTGGCTGGAATATCCTGACACCAGTCAAATGGATGTGGATAAACAGGAGGGCTCCACCTCCCTAGTATCACAGGTCATTTCCCCACCATCCAGATCCTCCAGCCCAAGACCAGAAGCTGAAGGAAGTATACCCCCCTGCCAGTGGCTCTAGGGAGTCTAGCAAGCCAGGAAGTAGTGACCCCACGGATGTGGACAATGATGCAGAGAGAGCCTCGAAGAGGAAAAAAGTAGAGGAGCCTAGGAAGCAATTAGTAAAGGTACACGCAGAGCAGCCCAAGAAAAAGCAGGTCAAGTTCCTGGTGCCATCTTTTGAGGTGAAAGAGTATGTGTTTAACAAACCACCCACTGGACTTACAACACCAAGCATAAGCAAGGCTGAGTTGCTGGAAGAATATGAAGAGAGCCCAGAAACAATCTCAGAAGAAGCTAAGTTGTATGCTGATGTGAGAAAAATCTCAAAGAAGGATGTAGCCTTGGTGGCGAGTAGGAACCTTGCCAAGAACACCTTAAGTCTTGCTTTAGCCACCAAGAGTAAGGCCACCAAGCTGAAGGGAAACTTAGATGACATCCCTGTGCCAGATGTGATAAATTTACACAAAGAGACTAGCGAGGTCATCTATAACAATTTGTTGAAAGCTGCCTTGGAGCTATCAAAAGTACATACCAACAAGAGTAAGGTTCAAAATCAGCTAAGATTGGAGAAAGTAGAAAATAGGTCCCTGAAAGCACAAGTAAAAAAGCACCAAGCTGCCACTCCTACATTTTTGGCCTTTAGGGGGGGTTGTCTTCCGCCCCCAAAAGTGACCTACGGGATTTTGGCTTTGGGGGCGATTTTGGCAAAACCGCCCCTAATGGCACCTATGTTAAAATTTTTGCCCTTTAAGGGCGGTTTTTGACTAGATTGGAACCGCCCCCAAAAGTGACTTTTGGGGGCGGTTTGTGACCCCCCTCGTAGAGGTCTACGGAGGCGGTTTGAAACCCCCCTCGTAGACCCCTTCATAGAGACCTACGGGAGCGGTTTTGAACCTCCTTCATAGAGACCTACGAGAGCGGTTGTGAACCCCCCTCATACAAACCTACAGGGGCGGTTTGGAAGCCCCCTCGTATAGGACTATAGGGGCAGTTTCAAACCCCCCTCGTAGAGGCCTATAGGGGCGGTTGTGAACCCCCCTCGTATAGTCCTATAGGGGCGGTTTGGAACCCCCCTTGTAGAGGCCTATAGGGGCAGTTTTGAACCCCCCTCGTAGAGGCCTATAGGGGCGGTTTGGAAACCCCCTCGTAGATTCCTATAGGGACAATTTGAAACCCCCCCATAGACACCTACGGGGGTGGTTTGAAACCCCCCCCCTAAAACTCCATCTTACAAACCTTTGGGGGCGGTTATGAACCCCCCCCCATATAAACCTACAGGGGGGGTTTTGAACCCCCCTTGTTGTAACATACAATGACAGTTTTGAACCCCCCTCGTAGTGACATATGAAGGTGGTTTAGAACCCTCATCGTAGCAACATACAAAAACGGTTTGAAACCCTCCCTATAGCCATAATAAATCATAATAAAATATATTTTATTAAAAATACCAATATTGCAATATCATTAGGGCATGGAGGAATCGAACCACCAACCTTCTGCTTGTAAGGCAGATGCTCTTCCATTGAGCTAGAACCCTTTAAGAATTGGGGAAAGGAGAAATATTAACACCAAGATTGCATCATTTGTAATTCTAATAAAAGACAATAAGATCTAAATAAAACCATGCTTAAAATCCAATTTATATTTCCAAAGACAACCATGCTTAAAATCACTCATCAGCTACCTACATGCTCATATCTTGTTAAATCAAATCCTACAATCAATGTTGTATTCTAGTATTATGTCTGCAATTTTCAAATATATGAGAGCATTCTAGGTTGAGTTGACTCTTGACTTATCCTAACTGGTCAATAAAATTACAATCACAAATGCGTCTCCCGATTCCTTTTCCTGAAACTAAACCAATGTAAGTTATATATAGGGTATGGGACAAAATATGAGGTTTTAATCATAATGAGCACAATTGACTCCTTTTCAATTGCTTCAAGCTAAACGACTTCTCTTAAACAATCAAATTATATAGGACTAATTCCATCATCGCACTGATTAGATAGGGTCTAGTTATGCTAGTGTTATTGAAAATATAAAAGAAATTGAGATTTTGGATACTTCATTTGAATTTATCATGGTACATGTCAGTTGTAAAATGTAATACATATTTTCTAGAGTGATAACGCCACCTTTTGTTTATGCTTTTAGTCCATACATTATCCTCCAGATAAAACCGATATCAAATTGTTGGTAAACAATACAAAAATAACCAATCTATGGCCAATTGTATAAGTCAATGTAATTAACATTTTATTAGAATGGGTTACTGAAACAGACCTATTCCCAAAAATATAAACATTACAAAAATAACCAATCTATGGCCAATTGTATAAGTCAATGCAATAAACATTTTATTAGAATGGGTTACTGAAACAGACCTATTCCCAATATCTTTTTCATGCCAGTTTCTCCCATAAGTTACATATCATATAGATGATAATGCCTCTCTTAGGTTAAGGAGCTTTATATAGTCCAGAATAGGGCACCTTATGTCAAGAGTCACTTCCTTGCATAAGCCATTTGTTGGTCTAGTGAAGTTTATTAAGGCTAGATGTAACCACTGAACGTATAATGACTATTAAAGCCTTAATTAAGGGGCACCAAGGATTAATTGAATGGGTGAATTTTAGCTAAAGACCACTTAGGCACAATAAAGATTGTACGAATAGTTGTTGATCTTGGATGAACTGATAGGTGCATTGATGGAGACGGCCAAGGATAATTTATTGGGATTGGATAGCTTTCCCTGTGATTTTTATAAGGCCACATGGGATTTTGTTGTGCTAGACCAGTTCAAGGTACACAAAGAAGCTATTAGAAAACAATCTTTGGGTGGGGGTTTGCATAAATGAAGGAATAATCAGGTTCATTTGCAAGCCCTAGAGACTGATTACCCTGTTGAACGTTTCTTACAAAATCTTGGCTATGTGTATTAAACATATTTTACTGAACATTATTTACTTGTTATTGGGGGTGATTTATTTTGGACAATATCATAGTAGTGCCTGAAGGCATGGAGTGGGCCAGATGCATTGACCTAAACCCACATTCACTAAAATCGACTTTGAAAAGCTTGTGACAGGGTTGAGTGGTCCCTTCATCCTAGCCATTCTCAAGTTGTTGTGATTTGGACAAAATTTCCTCAACGCTGTGGAGACCCTATTTTAAGAAGCCTTGGCTTGCTTGTCCATGGCTGGCTTGACCATCAACATCTTCGTATCAGAGGATGTAGGGCTCTTGAGGTCCATTTCAAAAGGTTGTCTGTTGGACCTAACTCTTTATGTGATGGCAACAAAGGACTTAGAGCATCTCATTTTCCATTGAATTAGCCAGGGCCTTATCAAAGGCATCAATCTTCTAGAACAGGGGGCTAGTCAGTAGGTTAATCATTACTTTCGTAGATGACTCCTTCCTCACTATTATTGAATATCAAGCTTCCATCGAGAACACTATGGGTTGCCTTCAGATACTTTGTGATACTTTGGGTTGTTGAATTCAGTGGGGTAAACTTCTATGTTATAGACAAAGCCTTCATGACATGCGTGCTTTGCTTGTTGACTAGGGATGGTCTTGAATTCAACCTATCCAAATTTTTAAGTTTCTTGGTATCCCTTTTGCATTTTAACCCTTTCCTAAGGACCTCTGGGATATAATTATACAAAGGGTGGAAATGAAGATGAGAAATTGGCTTATGAAGCCCATGGCCGTGGCTTCCAAATTTCAGATGTGTACAAAAGTCTTAGTAGCCACCCATCTGTAGTACTCCTCTTCGTATTGGGTCCCATTTGCTAGTGCCTACGAGTGACTTGAGAAATTGTTGCATAGATTTATTTGGGATAATCTGGATGAGAACAAACTGCAAAGGCTTTCACTTAGTCAGTTGGAACTTATGCTGCACTCTTAGTGATTGGGGAGGCATGAGATGATTAAGATACATGCCCAAGCCTAGGCACCCTATGCCATTTGGGTCATCAGGGCATTGGAAGGAAATGAAACCTGAAATGTGCTTTTGAGGAATTGCATTCGCTTAGGAGCTCCTCTTGGCAAAGAATCCCAGGCCATTCTTAACTTGCAAACTCTTATTGTCACTTCAACGTACATTAAGTTGAAAGGTACTTCTGTTTCTCAAATAATTTAGAAGGCCTGGGAGGTGGTTAAACCCTATCTTAGTTGAAAGGGCCAAGTTTTCAAATTTGGTGTGTCCTTCAGTGGCGATTCCCCTTGGTGCTCTCCTATTTTGATGCATGAAGGAAAGGTTCTGGTTGAGGCAACCTAGTTCTTGGCTTGAGAATTTTTAGAAGAGGCATCAACAATATTGGGGACATCTTCAATACCTAAACTTGGGATTGGGTGCCTTTGGCCAGAACAAAAAGGCAAATTTCATTTGGCATGCTAGTTTTTGATTGAATTAAAGATTTAATCCCGAACTTTGCTCATTAAGCTAGGCTTGCAATACCCTAACCTTGGTGGAAGGAATTGAAATGTAATAAATCCAAGACTTAAAGGAAATACACACCAGCCGATGACTACAGATGGCTCTCTATCATAAGCCGATCTTGAATGGTTGATTGAATAAACATTGGATAGTTAATCTAAGCAAATGACCTCACTCCTCTGACTATGCAGTGTCTGGAACCTCTAGTCACCAAAATTGGCCCTTTTTTGCCAAGTCCTCATCCATGGGGTTTGGATCTTGGTAATATCTCAACCTAAGTGTCCCCTTTGTGGTAGATCTGAAATGCTGAAGCCCTTTTCTGGTCTAGTACATATGTAAAGTTAATTGGGTCACTCAATTCTATGGCCAACTCCTCCCTATTATCATATCCTGGAAAGTCACCCTCTTTGGAGATAAATTTCCTTGGGCTGTTGAATTCCACACAACACGACAGCTATTCAAAATTGAAGGTGCTTTTCCTCACAGTTGGCACAATTTGTACAAGTGTAGTTTTCAAATGGAGAGTAATTCAAACATCTAATTCTGGTTTCTTCTGGTTTCTTCCATGACAAAGGGATGATAGACCTGCCAGGAGAATCATGCTGTATTAAAATAAAGACATCAACTTAGATGAAGATTCATTGAAAAATTGATTGGTTTTAACTTTTATCGCATTTGGAGAGCATGTGTTATCCTCAAGATAGTTGGAATTCACTTTGAACTCATGCTAGAAGTAAATATGCTAAATGGGAGACAAAATACTTATGGGGTATAAGCCATAAATACAGCCAAGCAAGCCCATGCAAGTGATGCCACTTATCCAAAGTCTAAATCATGGAAGTTAGACTCAGGCCATCACATAGGCCATACAGTCCATAGAATGTCGTATAGGTTCTTGTGATTTTAATAGATCAGATCTATAATTAACAGGATGTATTAATGTATTTTGATTCCTATGGCAAAATTTCAGCATGCATGTCTGCTTTACTAGGATAAAATGTCATGTTGTCAGCATCCTTGACAAACCCAGTGGCAGATCTAAGTATTTGTTGCATGATTCTCACTACATTTTACCAATTTGTGGCAAAATAGTAAGATGTTTGAGTAGATCTAACTATAAAGCAATAGAAATTCCACTAGATAAATATTTTGGCTTCAATTTCCACATATGGAAAGTGAAAATACAGATGCAGTTGATGAATAAAAAGTTAAAACTTGTGGGGAGATGTAAAAGGAACTACGACACCATCGGCAGATCCAAATAAACTATTGGAATGGAAAAATAGAGATGAAAAAGTCAAAGCCATTATCTATCAAATTTTGAATTGCATCATATAAACATAGAAAAATCATCTAAGGTAATCTAGGACAATCTGAATAAGCTCTTTGGAGCACAAGCAGTTGATGCAAAGTTCTCTTTGAAACTACAATTATTCAAATTCAACCCAAAACTCCTTTCCATTTCTATTATATTTTCAACATGGCATTTGAAATTTTCTAGATAGGGTTGGCATTTGTTTAACTGCAACTCTTTAGAATCAAGCAACACATTGTCTGTCACATTGCAGTGTGAACTAGTTTTGCTTACACTCTTTTTATTATTGTTGTGTATGTTATAGGCAAGCAAGTTGTATGAATTACATGTTTACACAATGGGTAGAAAATTCCATGCCATAGAGATGACGAAAGTGCTTGATTCCACAAGAAAAATATTTGTAGGACGTGATATTTATAAGGGCGATGAGGCTGATGGAGGTGTATTTGGAATATCTTCCAAAATAAAAGACTTGGATGGAGTAATGGGTTTGGAGTCTTCAACAATTGTTATTGATGACATTGAGAAGATGTGGCCTTAGCACAGGCCCAATTTGATTGTGGTTGAAAGGTAGAAGCTAAGCTCACAATTTTTGTGGTTCATTTTTGTTCTCAAGGTTTTCCATTCTTAAAAATGACAACATGTGATGTACAGGTATACATACTTCCCATGTAGTAGATTCCACTTTGGACTGGAAAGGGCCTCACTGTTTGAGATTGATCATGATGAGAGGCCAAAAGATGAAATGTTGGCATCTACTTTATGTGTTAGATGCTATCCTGAGATTTCACTATTTGCAAGGATAAATTGTGTATTGATAGTTTGTTAACCTGTGACTAACTCTTAAAAATCTATAATGCCAAACAGGCTATTGAAAAAATACACCATGATTTTTTCTCAAAAAACGGTTATTTGAAGTAGATGTCCGTGATATTCTGGGCCATTAAACACATTTGATAGGTTTGTGGATAGGATCCTTGTGCAGTGTGCACCCATTTAACTAAAGTACCAAATAGGAGGTTGCTTACTCATCAGCCAACTACAAGATTTTTCTCGCAAGTCAGGCAAATACATCCATACCTATAAACAACATTCCATCAAGTCAAAAAATCATTATTAGGAATAGCACTCTATATAAGGACAAGCAACTTGAAGACAACAGTTTCTAGAGGATGAGTTGGGAAAATAGGCAGCTAGACTTGGAACTCCAACAAAAACAATCAAATTAGCAGAGATAGAGTGCATGCATGTGAAGAGCTTATTCAGTATAGGAAGGCGTTTTTAAGAGGTCCAGTGAACAAGGTTTAAATCAACTCTTGACCAAAACTTAAATCAACATTTTATGGAGATCCTAAAGCAGTCAAATTAGCCCCAATCCACGGTCAAAGGTTGCCTGTTTATCAAACAAAGAATGACAGTGTTTGCATGCAATATTGTCTACACCAAGAATAGTGCATCTTATCAGGACAAAAGAAGAATCAAATCTGACTTTTCATGGAAGACAAATAGATGCTGAAGGGAGTCAAATTTAGCACACATCATGTTAAATTATGCATGATAAGTGTGCTGCATCATGTGGAGGTTAAAACTTGATTTTATGCTGATATTAACACTGGAAAGGAGCACTGTTCTTATGCCAATAGCATCCCTGGTCAGTATGATGAGAACATTGTTTCCTATGCCTAATTTCAGCATCAAGATATGAGATGGTGGGTGTAGCTTGAAGACAACAATTTCTAGAGGATGAGTTGGGAAAATAGGCAGCTAGACTTGGAACTCCAACAAAAACAATCAAATTAGCAGAGATAGAGCGCATGCATGTGAAGAGCTTATTCAGTACAGGAAGGCATTTTTAAGAGGTCCAGTGAACAAGGTTTAAGTCAACTCTTGACCAAAACTTAGATCAGCATTTTATGAAGATCCTAAAGCAGTCAAATTAGCCCCAATCCATGGTCAAAAGTTGCTTGTTTATCAAACAAAGAATGACAGTGTTTGCATCCAGGATTGTCTACACCAAGAATAGTGCTTCTTATCAGGACAAAAGCGGAATCAAATCTGACTTTTCATGGAAGACAAATAGATGCTGAAGGGAGTCAAATTTAGCACACATCAGCTAAATTAAGCATGATAAGTGTGCTGCAGCATGTGGAGGTTAAAACTTGATTTTATGCTGATATTAACACTAGAAAGCAGCACTGTTCTTATGCCAATAGCATCCCTGGTCAGTATGATGAGAACATTGTTTCCTATGCCTAATTTCAGCATCAAGATATGAGATGGCGTGTGTTTCTTGTGCCTTGAAAGTTGAAGATTATGTTATGACAACGTTTGCATGCAGGATTATCTACACCAAGAATAGCACATCATATCAGGGCAAAAGCATAAACAAATCTGACTTTTCATGGAAAACAATTAGCTTATGACGGGTAGTGAAATTTGGCATACATCATGCTAAATTAAACATGACAAGAGTGCTGCAGTTCTGCTGGTCAAATGTTATTTTTATCTTGCTGTTAATACTAGAAAGGGGTGTTGTTCTCATGCCAAAAACATCCCTGATAAGCATGGTGAGAAGGTTGCTTCCTTAGCCTAATTTCAGCATACTGAAAAGATATGGATGCCATTGCTTATGGCTTGAATAGTATACTATGTAAGGGTCCTCTTCTATTTTTGAAAGGCATATAGCTGCTATAATCTGATGAGGATTGATATTTTTAGAAAAGCAAGTTGCTGATATTTTTAGATGTCGACATTTTGGAAAAGCACTGAAAACCTTCATGAAGCATGAGCACAAATGCATGTTGAGGGAAGAGAATCAGATTATTGATGCATTTCTCCCTTCTTCTCTCTATCATCTATGCTTCCCTTCCTTCCTTCTAAGCTTCAGGTCGTTCAAAATCCTAATGCTTTATTTCAAGCAAAATAGCAATTTTATGAGGAAGTAAGTATAAATATAACTCTAGCTTCACTCCCCAAAAATATTTGTTCTACTGAGATGAATCCCAGAGAAAAGATTGGACAATCAATACAAAAGTAACAGCACAGCTCACTTGCAATACCTTGGCAGCAATACAAAAATCTACAATATTAGCCAATCTTCATTGACCCAATAATTTGGGAGAGTTTTTCCTTGATCCTAGCTCATCTTCCTCATGGTCAAAAATAATTCTTTTTCTTTTTTTCCTTCAATTCTGGCCACCATTTAGTTTCAAACATTCATTGTACAGACCATGAACCTAAAGGGTATGCCCACTGCCCAGTAACTCCATCTATGTGAGATTCAACATAAATCATAGTTGAATGGACCGGAGATGGTGAAAAGTGAGAAAATCTATACAAAGATCCTATTATGCCAAGGAGAAAGACATAAGGAACTTACTCAGAAAAACACCATGTAGTATCTCAACAACTCTGGGCCTGTAGGTACACTTGAACAAAAAAATATATGCTTCTGTACAATAATGGAGGCCCTTACATAGGCAAAGGCCTCGATTGGAAAAACGTCACCTTCTTTAGCCAATAAAGGAATCTCTAGAGGGGTTACAAATTACAGGTGACACCTAGATGGGAGTCACATTCCACTAAAAATGAAATCCCTTAAGATGAAGCATACTATAAAACAGAATTACCAAGGACAAAACTCAGATTTGCAACATATGATAAGCACTTTAACCCCATAGTGCTCATCATTTCCTCCCTGCTTAAGAAGAAATTGTCCCCAGTTTCTATTGTAGATGGAAAAATTGCTGCTTGAATGTGTACTGGGACTTGGGAGATCCATTTAGCTTGCAAAGGCAGGTTTCCTTTTCTTTCAATACGATATAGTTTAGTTTGTTTCTTTCAATGGTCCTCCTAGCATTTAGTGGTGTCTACTGGGACTTGGGAGATCCATTTAGCTTGCAAAGGCAGGTTTCCTTTTCTTTCAATACGATATATTTTAGTTTGTTTCTTTCAATGGTCCTCCTAGCATTTAGTAGTGTCTTCTGGGAGAGGAGACTGAAAATTAGGAATAGTATCTTATCTGTGCACAAACTGTCTACTCTTCTAAATGCCACGGCTCATATAATTTGAGGTTGCTTATGTTACTCACATAATGAATGTCGATATGAGATGGATGTTGAGACAGACATTATTTGGCCCAAAAGCTTGCAGGATGGTATAAAAACCATATCTGATAGGCTTTAACTTGGGATGGTATATGTACTCTGTCTTTTCCATCTAAAAACAAAGGTTGCTTGTGCATATAACTGATAACATTTTCTCAACCAAGAAAAATGATGACAGTTTACATGATTTTAAATCAGAATTTTGAAATTAACCTATTGTCACTTTATGTAGAAACAAACTGAATATTTTGCTCGATGTCCTAAAAATTTCAAGTCAAAATCACTTTGGCTCTTTAAATCTGTTTAAAATTCTTCCCGTATAATCTGAATCTGAATTTCTCTCCTTCTCTTGGCTCAGTAGGGATGGTTTCTACCCTTGCAAGAACTCTAGTTTAAAGTTCAGGGTTCAATTATTAATTTATTTCTGTTTGAAGATCCTCTAAATATCTGTTATGTTTGAGAAGATAGCCAGACTGTAGAGATTCAGGAATGAATGTGGTTAAAGAAATGAGATGTACAGCAGATAGAAAAGCATGCATGTAATTTATTTGAAAGCTATATTCTGAGTATAAGGAAGGACATCACAATCAGAGACAAGATCAGATTTGAAAGCTATATTCTGAGTATAAGGAAGGACATCACAATCAGAGACAAGATCATATCTGAAAGCTATATTCTGAGTATAAGGAAGGACATCACAATCAGATGAGTCATCAAACCTAATTTTGTCATGTTAACTTAGTTTTATTTACTGCTGCTCATGATTTTATTTTTATAGTACTGCTGTTACTGTTCATGATTTATTTCCTGTACTTTGTGTAGAAATTTTCTGCTCTTGACTGTTTGCTGGTTTATGTCAACATTTTGTGGTTTTCACCTACAGCCGGTTATAGGCTGTAGGTTACTTATAAAAAAAATTACTGTAACAATAAACACACAGTAATAGCTTTTAACAGGCTGAAAAACACATTTCAACACACACATGAAAATAATAGACTCAGAGATTTTTGGCCAAAATCAAGCCCTGGAAAAACCCCCACGGTGAAAACCAGTTAGAGAGAGAGAAAGAGTTTTATTTCATCAGCAAAATATTCCAGTACAAATATTACAGTCAAAATGTACTTATCTGACCACCCACAGACACCCAGATTTCTGCCTCGATTTCTGTGCCTCACGGTCTCGAAATCTGTGCCACAACTTCACGAATCTTGTACACAACTCTGCCTCGATTTCTGTGCATTAACAGCACCTCGAAAACTGTGCCAAAATTACTAGAAAACAGTGCAGCAAACCACCTCGAAAACTGTGCAGAAAAACTGTCTCGAAATCTGTGTAGAAAGGTACAGTCCGTACGACTGTACGGACCTCGGTTTCCGTGCCCAAAAAATCCGTACGGCACGGAATCCGTACACCTCGATTTCTGTGCCTGCAATAAAAGCAGTCCGTACACTCCTCAATTTCTGTGCCTGCAAATAATGGCTGAACTTGCCTTGGGAATCGTGTTGATAATAAATGTAGACTGTCTCGATTTGTGTGCCCACCAAAATCTCTGTAGCAAGCTCCTTGGAAATCGTGCCCTTGCTCTCTCTCTTCAACTCTCTTCACTTCAATCACAAAAAGTGAGCTCTCTGCCTCTCTCAAGATTTTTGTTCTAACCCTAAGTGAGTTTTTAATCCAACGGTGAATATTGAATCTAATCCAATGGATGAGATTCAATGTGAGTGAAAATCCCTTTTATTTAATTCACATAAATAAAATCGCTCACCCACTTAAGTTAAATCAAAAAGTGACTTTCATTTTATAAAGTCTCATTAAGTAGCTTTTAATGTGAGGGTCACTTTTTTCCCCCTTCTAAGTGACTTAGGCAAAAGTCACTAGGGGAACACTTCCCTAGGTACAAAACTAACACTCCCTCTTACCGAAGAAGGTGTTCCACACCACTCCCAACTTATCTCTGAAGAAGACAAATTTCCCCCTCCCCAAAGACTTCGTCAGGACATCTGCAACCTACTCATTAGTGGATTTATACTGTAGCTCAACTGCCCCTCTCTGAACGTAGTCTCGAATGAAGTGGTACCTGATCTCAATGTGCTTCGACCTGTCATGGAATACCGGATTCTCAGAGAGCTGAATGCAACTCTGATTGTCGCAATAAATCACCGTAGGTCTCAGCTGCTGATCAAATAAATCTATCAATAACTTACGAAGCCACAGTGCTTCGCAAGTCCCCTGACTGGCTTCCATATACTCAGCCTCAGCAGAACTCAATGCAACGGACTTCTGTTTCCTGCTGAACCACGACACTACTGCCGAGCCCAAGCTGAAACAGCAACCGGAAGTGCTCTTCCGGTCCCTCCCACAACCTGCCCAGTCTGAATCTGTGAACCCAACCAAGCTGACTCCATCCGAACCCCTGTAGTCCAGACCATAATCCACTGTCCCTGCTAGGTATCTCAAGATGTGCTTTCCGGCCGCCCAATGCACACTCCTAGGCTGTACCATGAACTGGCTAAGAGTGTTGACCGCAAAGCACAAGTCTGGCCTGGTGTTGACCAGATACATCAACGATCCGATGAGCTGACGATATAGTGTGGGATCCACCAACTTACCCTCTAAAGCATGAAGTTGCTTCAAGTTGGTGATCATAGGTGTAGACATAGGCCTGCAGTCGTCCATCCGAAAAGTCTTCAGAATCTCTGCTGCATACTTCCCCAGTCCTAGGAAAATATGTCCAAGCTCCTGCCAAACCTCCATCCACAAATAGTAATGCATCAGCCCAATATCAGTCATCTCATACTCAGCAGCAAGATCTCTCTTGCACTGTGCAATAAGACGCTCATCTCCAGTGATAAATAGGTCATCAACATATAACAGAAGAATGAGTGGATCTCCACCAACCACAATGTAGTATAGGTTGGGATCAGCCTCACTCTTCTGGAATCCCATCGAAGTCAAATATGCATCTATCCTGGAGTACCAAGCTCTAGGAGCTTGCTTCAGATCGTACAAGGCTTTCCTAAGCCTGCACACATGAGAATCTCTCCCATGTATCTCGAATCCCTGTGGCTGCTCCAAATACACCTCCTCCTGCAGAAGACCATTGAGAAACGCGGTCTTCACATCCATCTGGTGGATCTTCCAACCCATCTCTGCTGCTATAGATATCACTGCCCTGATAGAGGAATACCGAGCAACTGGAGCAAATGTCTCATCATAGTCAACTCCCTCAACCTGTGAGAACCCCCTAGCCACAAATCGAGCCTTGAATTTCTCCACACTGCCATCTGCAACATGCTTGACCTTGTAAAGCCACTTGGAAGTCACAACTGACTTCCCCTCAGGTCTCGGCACAATCTCCCAAGCATCATTCTTCATGATGGAATGGTACTCTTCCATCATGGCATCTCTCCATACCTGATGCTGAGAAGCCTCCTCAAATGTAGAAGGCGCAGAGTCACGAAGACTCGCAACAAGGGCCATCCCATATCTGTCTGGCTCAACAATCGTCCTAATCGGCTCCTGAGGTCTACCAAATGCTTCTGCTTCCTTCAAAGTGTCCTGAAACCACTTGGGCTTCTTCTTCCTTGAAGGCTCCTCCCAAACTGGTGTATCCTCATCTGAGGAAGTGCCAGAAGCATTAGGTCTAACACCCTGAGGACCTGTAGCTGATGAACTAGTCCCTGAGGACGCTGCAATCTGTGAGCCTGAAACCTGTGATCCTGAACTTGTGCCAATCCCTGAATCTGTCCCTGAACTTGTCCCTGAAGTACTTGTAATCTGAACCACTAATCCTGTAGAAGCTGTGCCTGTACCCTGTGATCCAGTCACCCTAGAAACCTGCGGACCTGAAACCTGTATGGAAGAAGCCTAACTCAACTGAGGTGTGGGAGCTGGTGGCTCCCCCTGCTCCATCTCTCTCGACTTCCTGAAGGCTCTCTCCTCATCAAAATTCACCTCCCGCCTAACTACAACTCTCCTCTGGCCAGGAATGTAAAGCCGATATGCCTTCGAAGTCTCATCGTAACCCACAGAGATACCTCTCTCTGCGGTGGGATCGAACTTCGTCCTCTTCTCAGAAGGGACGTGAGAGTAAGTCAGAGAGCCAAATATCTGAAAATGGCTCACCTCAGGCTTCTTGCCTGAATACATCTCCTCTGGAGTCATCCTCCCCAAAGCACGGTGAGGACTCCTGTTCTGCAGATACACTGCAGTGTTGCAAGCCTCTGCCCATAGAAAGAACGGCAACCCCTGATCATGAAGCATGGCTCTCGCTGCTCCAACGATCGACCTGTTCTTTCTCTCTGCTACTCCATTCTGCTCAGGAGTGTAGGGAACTGTCAACTGTCGTTGTATACCCTCCTGCTTGCAGAAAGCATTGAACTCCTTGGAGGTATACTCACCCCCATTATCTGATCTCAACATCCTGATCTTCCTCCCTGTCTGCTTCTCCACAAGGGCTTTGAACCCTTAGAAGATACTTAATACAAGTGGGGACTTCTTGCTCCTCAAGAAGTAGATCCAGGTCTTCCTGGAGTAGTCATCGATGAAGCTGATATAGTACTCGTGACCAGTCAAAGATACTGAGGACATAGGACTGCAAATGTCGGAATGAATCAAGTCAAGCACTCCTGCTGCTCTCGTGTCACTGCTAGGAAAAGCAGTCTTGGTGTACTTTCCCAAAGCACACCCTCTGCACACATCACTCTGCTCAGTGTCGAACTCAGGTAAACCTGTGACCATGCTCCTCAACAATCTCAGAGCGGGGTGATGTAAATGGGCCATCCTCCTGTGCCATAACTCACATAACTCACTGCTGCTGCTGCTGTGTGCTAGAGCATGTTGTGGCTGAAACAATAACTTGTACAGTCGTCCACATCTAACTCCAATATCCATGGGGGTAGATACACCTGTGGTCTTGGGAAACACCTGCACTCTGCCATCTGAGAAACACACCCCAAGACCCCTGTCCTCAATAGTGGAAACTGAAACAAGGTTCTTTTTCAGCCCAGGGACGTACAACACATCCCTCAAGGTCATGGGACTCATGGACTCCCTCTCAAATGTAATGGTCCCCTGACCCACTGCTCTAACAATGGTGTTGTCACCAAGTACCACCTCCACCTCTCTAGCTGTCCATGATAGCTCGGAGAACAACTCCCGAGTACCTGTCATGTGTCTCGAGGCTCCGCTGTCAATGTACCACGTACCAGTGGTGGATGGACCTGTCTGATGCCCTGTCAACAATGAGTGCTCACTCTCCATATCCATGTCTGTGCTGGTGGCTAAGGAGACTCTCTCTCTCTCAATCTGTCCAGCATATAGGGAAAACTCCCTCTGAAACCTATCACCAAACTCATCAACCTCTGCTGAGGCTGTTGTCTGCTGTCCCTGTCCCTTCTTCTTCTTCTTGCTTGGACACTGTGATGCATAGTGCCCAAACGCCTGACAACAATAGCACTTGATTTTACTCAAGTCCTTCTTCTGTCCACCCTGTGGTTGCTGCTGCTGCTGCCCCTTGGCTCCATTCTCCTTAGGACCCTTCTTCTTCTTACCCTTGGCTGTCAGTGCCACGTTCTCCTCATCTGCCCCACCACCTGATGAACTGCCCTGTACGAGACCCCTCCTGGTCTCCTCCTGCACAAAGTCATCCCACATCCTCTCCCAAGATGGTAGGTTCTCTCTGCCCACTATGGCCTGCACAAATGCACTCCAGGACTTTGAAGCCCCATTCACTGCTGTGCGTACTAGCTCAGTAGGAGATACTACTTCACCAATCGCTGCCAGTTCATCCCGAACTGCAGAAATCCTAGTGAGGTAAGCTGTGACTCCCTCTCCTCCATTCATCTTGATACTCTTGAGTTTCTCCTTGAGAACCATCTTCCTGTTCTCATTGGAACTCTCATACAAGCTGGTCAAGGCACTCCACATCTCATGTGCCTTGGTCTTCCCAGAAATGTGAGGGATTATGTGGTCTTTTACTGCATCAAGGATGATCCTCCTAGCCTTACAGTCTTTCTTGTTGAAGGTTGAAAGAGTTGTAGCATCTGTGCCATCTGGAATGGCAATGGGGTTGGTATTAGTGTTCCTCACCACCTCCACCCATAGCTCATTCTCCTCCAAAATCAACAAGATTCTGGCCTTCCAAGGCACAAAGTTTTCTGTTCCATTCAACCTATCTTCAATCCTCAAACCTGTAGCCATCTGAACACCAACCCAATAGAACGCTGCCCACTAACAGAAGATAAAAAATACTGAAGTTTCTGAGATCTGAAAATTTATGTGTGTCTGCAAACTATCACTTTTTTTTGCCCCCTTTGCTCTGATACCATGTAGAAATTTTCTGCTCTTGACTGTTTGCTGGTTTATGTCAAAATTTTGTGGTTTTCACCTACAGTCGGTTATAGGCTGTAGGTTACTTATAAAAAAAATTACTGTAACAATAAACACACAGTAAAAGCTTTTAATAGGCTGAAAAACACATTTCAACACACACACATGAAAATAAGGGACTCAGAGATTTTTGGCCAAAATCAAGCCCTGGAAAAAACCCCACGGGGAAAACCAGTTAGAGAGAGAGAGTTTTATTTCATCAGCAAAATATTCCAATACAAATATTACAGTCAAAATGTACTTATCTGACCACCCACAGACACCCAGATTTCTGCCTCGATTTCTGTGCCTCACGGTCTCGAAATCTGTGCCACAACTTCACGAATCTTGTACACAACTCTGCCTCGATTTATGTGCATTAACAGCACCTCAAAAACTGTGCCAAAATTACTAGAAAACAGTGCAGCAAACCACCTCGAATTTTGTGCAGAAAAACTGTCTCGAAATCTGTGCAGAAAGGTACAGTCCGTACGACTGTACGGACCTCGGTTTTCGTGCCCAAAAAAGCCGTACGATACGGAATCCGTACACCTCGATTTCTGTGCCTGCAATAAAAGCAGTCCGTACACTCTCGATTTCTGTGCCTGCAAATAATCGCTGAACTTGCCTTGGGAATCGTGCTGATAATAAATGCAGGCTGTCTCGATTTGTGTGCCCACCAAAATCTCTGTAGCAAGCTCCTTGGAAATCGTGCCCTTGCTCTCTCTCTTCAGCTCTCTTCACTTCAATCACAAAAAGTGAGCTCTCTTGCCTCCCTCAAGCTTTTTGTTCTAACCCTAAGTGAGTTTTTAATCCAACGGTAAATATTGAATCTAATCCAATGGATGAGATTCAATGTGAGTGAAAATCCCTTTTATTTAATTCACATAAATAAAATCACTCACCCACTTAAGTTAAATCAAAAAGTGACTTTCATTTAATGTGAGGGTCACTTTTTCCCCCCTTCTAAGTGAATTAGGCAAAAGTCACTAGGGGAACACTTCCCTAGGTACAAAACTAACACTTTGCAATTGTTAAATTCTATTTCAAGCACTAACTTTAACACAACGATCTTTGGGGAGTGTTAAAGTTGAAAGAGATGAAAATTATGTCTTGTTAGATTTACTACTATTGCTGTATTTTTACTTCAGTACTATTTTGTAGTTTAAATTTGCATTAAAGTACAAGTTTTTCAATTTTTTGAAAAAGCCCTAAAACTTTAACAAGACCGACATAGTTGGCTACTTTCCTTAGATTGTTGACATGTTGACATCGCTTTAGGAAGCTGAAACTACAAACAGAACTTTGAATGCCATTCTGTACAATAAATATATAGTCAGTACTGAAACAAATGTCATCCTTTCCAATGGCCAAGTTAACCACTTCTAGAAGGGATTAAACCAAGAAGTTCAAAATTCAATTTAATTTCGGATGGAGTCTTAAAATGACAAGGTATAGTGAACCATATAGTATGATAATATGCACCCACCACCCCACCCCATCTGAAAACTATAGACACTCTTCCTCTACTTTCACATACAATGACAGAGAACATTAATGTTTTTCTAAGTTATATCGGAAGAGGAGAGAAAGCCCACTTGATTCTTGTTCTTACTCTGTACTCGACTGGTAATTTTCTCAAAGTTCTGTTCACAGCAGATGAGATTATAACATCTTCACCATAAAACATCTTCATTGGTAAAAATCAGTGAAGCACCACTCGTCACCTACTCGCGAGTCTGGACGAGTGGGCACCTAGAACGCGCAATCGGGCGAGACTCGCTGGAAAACTCGCCACCCGTGAATACTCGTTGAAAATCGGGCACTCGGCCGGACTCGGCAACACTCGGGAGACTCGGCCGTAGGCTTTCCCGCGGAAACTAGGGCGGGATAGCAAGATTTTTTGGCGCCGGATTTCGCTGGGGCCCGCGTTCTGCTTGTTTGGAGGGAAACCGAACTGTGCGGGAGGCTATAAACAGCCCCGACAGTCACCCTGTCCACCACAATTCTTGTCTGAGATCTGTCGTGGAGTGGTCTGAGTCTTGTTGAGAAGGTCGCAGTCTGAGTTTTGTTGAGAAGGTCGTGGTCGGAGTAGTCGTTGAGGAGTTCCAATCGTGGTCGGAGTCTGAGCGAGGAGGTTGGGTTCGTGGAATAGCTCGAGCATCAGTGGAGCGTCGAGCACGAGCAACAGGTCAGTAATTTTATTGTTTATTTATTTATTTTATGAAATGTTTTTAATTTTTATTAATACAATTTTAATACTGTATTACAGTATTAATACAACATTGTATTAATACTGTAATACAGTATTAATACAGTATGTAATCTGCGCTGCTGTATTACATACAGTATTACAGTATTAATACTGTATTACAGTATTAATACAATGCTGTATTAATACTGTAATACAGTATTAGTAATTAAAATTTAGTATTAAATTTAATGTCCAATTATTGTTTTTTTTTATTTTTATAGATTTTAATTTTATTTTTAAAGTTATTTTATATTTTAAAATTTATATATAAAATTAAAAACGTTAAGAAGTTGAAATAATAAAAACTATAATATGTAATTATGTATAGTTATTTAATAGTTTTTTTCAAAGTTTTTTTATATTTTATTTATAAAAAGTTAAAACTATAGTTATTTAAATTTAAAATTTTTATTTTTATTTTTTATGTTTTCAATAGTTATTTAAATTTAATTTTTTTATGTTTTTATTATTTAATAGTTATTTATATTTTTTTATGTTTTTAATAATTTTACAAGCTGCAAGAAAATGTGAATTGGCTCTAAATAACATAAATTTGGGGCAACAGGGTGCAAAGAATGACAGTTTGTTATTAGTTTGGTTACCATTTGCACTTGTATACAGTTACACCTGTGCTTCTTTTGTCAGGGCACAATTACAAACATTTAAGTAAATTTTGTCAGTAGTTGCCCTACCATCCATTCATTTTTGATAAATCTTCTAGAAGAGTCCATATTTTAGAACATCCATATACCATGAAGAAATCCCTATTCATGCTTATCTAATATATTCTTGATTGTCTTACACTACACTATTTCAGTGTTTGTCATGTAAACTGATGGAATGATTAATACATACAAGTGAAACACAGTTTGACAAATCCAAAAATTTCAGTGTTTGTCATGTAAACTGATGGAATGATTAATACATACAAGTGAAACACAGTTTGACAAATCCAAAAAATTTGCAGATTGAATCTCTTGCTCGTCAACTACAAATTGCATTGTTGGATTGGACTTGTAAATGCTATTGACAATAACTTCAAGTTGCTGCTAACAAGATTTTCAGCAGGCGATAAAGATGTGTAACATGCTTAAAGAATGCACTATTTGTTCATTTGCATATTTTTTATTATATATTTTTATGTGAATTTTAATTAATTTTTGTATTTTTTTATTTCTTTAAAATTTTATGTTTATTTATATTTTTAATTTCCTTATTTTCTTATCAATTTTCTTATTATGTTTAGTCAATTTTATGTTTAATTTTATAATTTTTTTATGTTTTTAATAGTTATTTAAATTTTTTTATGTTTTTAATATTTATCATATAATATTTTTATTATATATTTTCCTTTGAATTATAAATTTTTTTTTTTTTTTTTTATTTATTTAAAATTGTATGTTTATTTATATTTTTAATTTTCTTATTACATAGTTTTCTTTAACCATAGTTTATTTATTTAAATTTTTTTTTAAATAGTTTTCTTTAACCATAGTTTTCTTATTACATAGCTTTCCTTTTTCCTAAAATTGAACCAAGTCAATAATAAGCTAAAGTAGTGTATTAGGAAACAAGTAAGCTAAACTAATGTATGAGAAAAGAACTAGAAGTAAGCTAAATTTTAAAGTATATAATTTTAATTCAGAATTTTTTTAAAATATAAATACATTTTTATATTTTAAGAACATAGATACATTTCAATTTAAAATGGTTTTCCACCTGTTGCTTTAGGATGAATTTCCAGTTTGAAATTATTCTTTTGATAGAGCTTTTGTTTTAGAGGAAAATAGAAACAAATATCAATAAAGACAGTGCTACTTTGAGTCACCACTGTGTAGAAGTCCTTGTTTGCAAATCCAATGAAAAATGATAGCTTTTAAATAATAGCTTTCGGAATCTCAGATGCACCCTATCCTTGTGAATTTTTAACCATTTTTCAGCTCAATGCTACATGTTTCTAACAAAATTCAATGATTTAGCAAATAGTGAAAAAAATTTAAATTTAAATGTTTTTTGCAATCCAGATTCCATGGCGCCTAAGGCTAGAAGGCCTCTTGATCCGGCATGGAAATATTGTGTCAGGGTGAATCCCAATGAAGACCATAGGGTCATTTGCAACTTCTGCACCTCTCAAATGTCTGGGGGCATAAACAGGATGAAATATCATCTAGCAAGAATTGTTTGCAAAGATGTGGCAATTTGTGAGAAATGCCCCGATGAAGTCACAGCAGAAATGGTAGTTGCTTTGGATGCCATTAGGGAACAGAGTGAAAAGAGGGCAAGATACAAGTTTGAAACTTCCATGATAGGTAGATCTGCCATGGCACCACCGAATGCAAGTCCAAGTACAGGAGGGTCCACTTCAGCTGCTGCAGTAAATAGAAGTGTAGCTTCTTCTTTCTTCCTTCCTCGCACAACTCCAGGATCTCAGCCATCCCTGGAGCTTCAATGAAAAGAAGAGGACAGAGGCAGATATGGCAGTGCGGAGGTTTTGGTACCATAATAGCCTTTCATTCAACTATGCAAAGTCTTATTTTTATCAGCCCATGGTAGATGCCATTACAGCTGCTGGCCCTGGATACAAAGCCCCCTCCTATAATGCACTTAGGGAGAAAGAGCTAGATGAGGAGCTCGAGTGTGTTAAGGAACAATTGGAGAGCATTAAAAGCTCATGGAAGTTTACAGGGTGCACAATTTTGTCTGATGGGTGGACAGATCAAAGGGGCAAAACAATCATCAATTTTGTTATAGCTTGCCCTAAAGGAACCATGTTCCTAAGGTCCATTGATGCATCCTCGCATGTAAAGGATGCAAATCTAATTTTATCACTGTTGTCTGATGTTGTGGAGGAAGTCGGGGTAACAAATGTTGTCCAGGTAGTCACGGACAATGCTGCAAATTATGTGGCAGCTGGAAGGTTGCTTTCTGCAAAATACCCCACCATTTTTTGGACTCCATGTGCTGCCCATTGCATAGACTTGATGCTGGAGGACATTGGGAAGATGGAATGGGTGCAAGCAGTTGTGCAAGAGTGCAAACAAATTACCAAATTCATTTATAACCATGCTTGGGTGTTGATCCTTATGAGGGGATACGCACAGGGTGAACTAAGTCGCCCTGCTATCACACGGTTTGCCACAACCTTTCTTTCCCTCCAAAGCCTTCTGAATGAGTACCAAGCTTTGAGACGGATGGTTTGTAGCCAAGAATGGATATTTTGGAAAGATAGCACAAAGCCAGATGCAGTTGCTGTGAAATTGTCTCTCTTAGGAGATGGTCTATGGGAGAAAGTCACTGAGATTGTCAGCTTCACTGAGCCACTTGTAAAAGTCTTGAGGATCATGGATGGAGAGAAACCTGCAATGGGATACATCTATGAGGGCATGGATAGGGCCAAAGAGGCCATCAAGACTTTCTACAAGGGGAATTCATCAAAATATCTCCCTATATGGCAAATTATTGATTCCAGGTGGGACAGGCAGCTACATTCACCATTGCATGCAGCCGGAGCATATCTCAATCCAAGCTTATTCTATCATCCATATTCCGGCATTCAAAGAGATCAGGAGGTGATGAGAGGTGTCATGATATGCATTGAGAAGATGTTCCCAAATCCAGAAATTCAGGACAAAATCAACATGCAACGTGATATGTACAAAGAAGCATCAGGCATGTTTGGATTCAGCTCAACCCAACGACTCAAGGACAAGAAAATGCCATGTAAGATTCAATTTGTAAAAACTAAATTGTTAAACTTATAACTTAGCTTGTAAATTTGTTAGTTCTTTTTTTCAATTTTGGCATTGCAAAACTTGTAATCATTGTTGTTTTTAACTTTTACAGCCCATTGGTGGATAGATTGTGGCTCTGAAGCACCACAATTACAAGAATTCGCCATCAGAGTTCTGAGTCAACCCTGCAGCGCTTCAGGATGTGAGCGCAATTGGTCGGTATTTGAGCATATCCACAGCAAAAAGAGGAATAGGTTGGAGCTTGAAAGGTTGGAAAAGTTGGTTTTCATCTACTACAACCTTCGAATGCTCACAAAGCAAATGCAACCGAAGGACCTAGATCCAATTTTATTGGATGATATTGATTTAGAGTCTGAGTGGGTTGTGGAGGAGGATTTCTCTGATGATTTGGCTTGGCTTGATGAGGAGACTCAGGATCCCTCTAGTTTGCCATCTCAAATGGAAACTCCAAATACACCTGCTTCACAGTTGCTTCAGTCTGTCGATGTTGGCACTAGCTCCTCGATGACTTATTGTAGGCGTGCTCGTGGTTAGGCATGAGACTCGAGTACATGGAGACATTGTCTATTTTGGTTTTCTATTTCTGTTATGAGACTATATTTTGAACTTGCACCAATCTGATTTTTAAATCAGTATGGTTTATGTTTATGGTTATGATTTATGGTTTATGAACACTATGGTTTATGACCACTTTATGGTTTATAAACACTATGGTTTATGAGCACTTTATGGTTTATGTTTATGGTTATGATTTATGAACACTATGGTTTATGATCACTTTATGGTTTATGCTTATGGTTATGATTTATGGTTTATGAACACTATGGTTTATGATCACTTTATGGTTTATGAACACTATGGTTTATGATCCCTATTCAAATTTTTGCTTACAAAAATTGATTGTGTTATGTCGTATATTCATAGTTTATGAGGCAATGTTATGACTTATTGCATAAATTGTAATTTTATAGCTTATATGGATTGGAAATGCTTTTAAACTCTTTTTTGTGCCCAAAATGTACAATATTTTAAGTTATTTTAATTTTCGCCGAGTCTTGCCGAGTCTTTCCCGAGTTTTTCCCAAGTCGCTGAGTCATATGCCAGCCGAGTCTTTACTGAGTCCGAGTCGTGCAACATTGGTAAAAATACAGAAAGAGAAAGAAAGATTCCAAGGTGTGCAGTTTTATATGCAGATCATACTTTGCCAACTTGCCGCAATGCGATAAAAAAGTTCTCCTCATCTTGACGAGTCCAAGCAGCCCATTGTCATGTTGGTTTTTTGCCTGTACCCAACAAAGCACATAATCAACTCACACATCTTACATAAAACAATTCATTCCTTGAATAGTAAAAAGAGTTGCCTCTTTCCTCATCAACCACATTGTAATAAAACAAAGAAAAGCAGTATGATAGTGTTTTAATGCTCTACAAATGCACATGTTTGGTTTTTAGTAGTTGACTACAGAACAATATACAAGATATGAAATATCTTATCTCATATTTCCAAATTGCAAAAACCAGAAGAACATGAAAGCAAAAGCTCGTTATGCAAAGCCATAGATGAGAACACAAGTGTAACAAACTGAAATCAGCAAAACATGTTGAACGCCACAAATAGAAAGACTGAAACAAAATGAAGTAGCTAGCTATTCCCCATGAATAATATGAGGTTTACTTGGCAGGTTGTGTTTTCCATTGGACGTGGAGGATATGTATATATAACTCATCAATAACCACAAGAGCAAAGTCATTCTCAAAGATAATTTAACAGATACCAGAAATTATGACAATATAGAAACTTTCTGATAAACTAACACATCATGGGGGACTCCAATCTTAAAGGGTACAAACATCGATAAATGCCACCAATAGGTCAATGACAATCACAAATGGATTCCCCTCTTAAATCAGCTCCAAATTAGCCCAAAATTAAGTCCAACAGCAGGTGAGGTTCACTCACCAACTTAGCTCCAAACTCTTCACATGTAAGCAATGATTGATAAATAAGGAGAAAGACTTCTGATTCTCTGAAGAGCTAATATCAGGTTCATTTTTTTCTTTTCTAACTTTTTCAATAATTTTCATTTTTTTCTAGTGGGGTTAGAACTAGACACGTAAGATACCTGGGACAACTCAGTCGAGTTATTCTACAACTTGGCTGAGTGACAATTTGACTCAGTCAAGTAAGATCAAGGCAGTCAACTCTGTTCATACCAAGCCAAGTTAGACTCAGTTGCTTCCAACTGATTCAGCCGACGCTTACTACATTGGTTAAAACTTAATGTGCTTTAAATGCTTAATAGGGAAAAGCCTGCTATGTGAAGCATATATGAGGCCATAGGTAGGGCAAGGACTAAATTCCAACACATTCTGGGGCAAGGAGGAGAAATATGTGCCCTACGTGGAAATTATTGGTTCCAAGTGGCAACATCAACTTCATTATCCATTGCATGTTTCTAGGTACTATCTCAATCCAACATTCTTTTATGATCAGAACTACAATGTCAATACTGAGGTGATCAAAGGCATTTTCCCTTGCATAGAGAGGATGTTCCTTGGTGATCTAAATCAAGAGCCGGGGCTATTTGGAATTTGGAATAAAGTGATGATTAAGTCTTCAAACAACATCATTACCCAATAAATTTCTAAAATTTACTTTAAGTTCATGTTTTTGAAATTTTCCATGTTCATTTGAATATTGAACTCTTTCTTCTTACTCTTATTTTTTCAAATTGTGAAATTGTTTTGCAAGTTGCAACTTGTGTTCGGCACCAAGTTAGCTGTATGGTGGGAGGGATTTTGTTGACAAACTTCAGCACTGCAGACAATGGCAATTTGAGTGTTAAACCAAATCTATAGTGCCTCCAGATGTTAGAGTAATTGGATTATGATTAAGCACATACACTCCAACAAGCGCAACAGGCTGTCCGAATAAATGATGTAATGATTTGGTTTCAGTGGACTATAATATCAAGCTTTGCAACAAGTAATTGGAAGCAAGCAACAGTTGTGATCACATTGCATTGGATAAGATTGAACCAACATCACATCGGATCGTAGAGACAAAGGAACTAGCTTATCGAGATGAGAACCTCACTTGATTAAATGAAGGGCAGGACCTCTTGGCCAAATAAATGGCAATGATTTGGTTTTTGTGGACTATAATATCAAGCTTTGCAACAAGTAACTGGAAGCAAGCCACAGTTGTGATCACATTGCATTGGATAAGATTGAACCAACATCATATCGGATCGTAGAGACAAAGGAACTAGGTTATCAAGATGAGAACCTCACTTGATTAAATGAAGGGCATGACCTCTTGGCCGAATAAATGACGTAATGATTTGGTTTCTGTGGACTATAATATCAAGCTTTGCAACAAGTAATTGGAAGCAAGCAACAGTTGTGATCATATTGCGTTGGATAAGATTGAACGAACATCATATCAGATCATAGCGACAAAGGAACTAGCTTATCGAGATGAGAACCTCACTTGATTAAATGAAGGGCAGGACCTCTCGATCATGACAATGTGAGTTTTATGAATAATAATTTCATTGCTATTATTTGGTGCCATGGTCCTTCCTTGATGGCGATTGGATTTCATACATATGAACTTAAACTAATTGATATATAAATTTTGGGATCTGAAACATTAAAACTATTTGAAATGCAGATGTTCATTGTTTAGTGTTTATGCCTATTATGAAAATTGAAGTTAATTAGTACTTACATAAGCTTATGTCGATGTTAAATTGTTAATAAATCTATTTTTATGGATTTGTCAAAATTAGCACACTAAGAGTAAGTTGAAACCTTTTTATTTCATAAGATAATAGTTTTTCGGAACACTCGTTTTGCTTTGACTATTTGAATTCCAAGGATTTTGCACTTCATCTTTAAAGATTCGAAATCCAAAGCTGTGCATTTTAGTTTTAACTATTAAAATATCATCGGGTTATATTGAGATTGAGAGTTTTGGAGGCTTGTGTTCTGATTTAAACTGTTGAGAAATTAATGTTTTTTGTATTTTAACGATGTTTTAAACTTCTTTACACCTCTTTGTTAACTGCAGGTTCACGTTACAAATCTGGAGGGATATTAGAAGATATACGAAGAAGAACCTAAGGTGGTTTCGGAATAGTATTGATGACTGCTTGGGGAAGTGGCGAGCATATGGGGAAAAATGGGAGTCGCTGCCAATTTTTGTCTTGTGGTCTATTTGGACACACAAGAACATGATTATCTTTGAAGATTACAGAGGAAATAGAGATAAAATTGTGGTGCAGACGATGGAGTCTTGGAGGAGCTATATTTTTCCAAAGGTGGAGTCAGTTCACAGAGTGCGTACACCTCCATTGATACACTCAATCGGGTCGATTGGGTTTTTCGATGGCTCTTCTCAATTACTTGGAGAGTTGTCTGGGGCGGGTATTCTGTTGAGAATGGATGCCAATAATTTGTTTAGACTGTGAGTTGGTTGTGGAAGGGGAACTAACACTAGAAATGAACTTCTGGGACTGACGGCGCTTCTATTATTTGCAAGTACTGAGCAAATTAGGGACCTGACGGTGGTAGGGGATTCGAAGGTTATTTTGGACTGGGGTCAAGCTAAGTCAGAGATCCGAGTTACATTTTTTGAGGGTTGGAAAACCCGCCTCCAAGGACTACAGGCGCATTTCCAGACTATTCATTATTTGCATGTTACGAGGGATTTTAACCAGGAGGCAAACAGACTGTCTAAACTGGCTCTTCAAAGTCCTGAAGGGATTATTCATTACCAACACTGGCGTGACAACAACCTGATGCATGAGGGCACTTTGGATTTCTATTAATCCAAGTTGGTTTCCGGCTATTGAGCATCCTCCTAGTCCTGCTGCTGGAGTTGGCGGACATGAACTGATGTCAAGTAGGCTTCTTCAGCCTATTTTCATGTTTATTTGTTTTATTTGTGACAGCTTTGCTTGAGGACTAGTCACAGGTGAACATAGATAGCTCCTAACTTCATTCCCGTGATCCTCAGCTTTCGAGGAACGACAAGCTTCAGCGATTTTGATTTTGTTTGATCGGTCTCTGCTGTGTGTTATTATCCCACTGGGCGTTGCTGTGTTGGGCACAGGCTTTTCATGTTTGGAAGGATGTGAGACCCGCTTCTTGTGCTTTCTTCTCTCTCCACCGATGGTCTCATGTAGTCGATTCTTTAACTAGCTCAAATTTCTGAGAGGGGCATTAACCAAACCGTGAATTGGAGGATCGGTGTCTCTGGATCCTTCCCGGTTTCTATTTTGGAGGGTTTCTAACATTTCTGTATGTTGGAATACGGGTGATCTGTTTGAGGATGAATCAGTGAACCAGTCTCCACTCAGAGTTGTTTGGTTTTCGTATATATACTTGCATTAGTTTCATGTGTTAGGAAAGCTGAGAAGGCCTCTGTTTTACCACTTGTATACTTTGATTCTACTCTGGAATATTAAGTATAGTTTTTTTTCGGTGAAAATACTTCAAGGGTTAGCGTTTTAAGTCAAATTGTGCAATTTTTTAGGGTTTGTGGTATAAGTTAAAGACTTTGTATTTCAAGGGTTTTGAAAAAAAAATTGCATTCCAATTTCAGATGCCAGCGACACGATATGATAAGCAGAAAAGAATACTACTCAAAAATTCTAGAGGTAAATATGAACATGGTGCCTAATTTTAAAAGACAAACACCAATACAATTTAAAAACGGAAAAAAAAAAGAAACGGAGAAAATCTACCAGGTGTTGGGGAAGTAGCGACTCCATTTTCAGCTGGAAGGGACTCCCCACTAGGTCCAGCCTCGGCCTCGGCATGCGCCTGCGCTTCTTGGTCTGCCTGCATGCTCTCAGTACATCACAAACACCATTCCCAGCTGCAAACCCTAACTGTATTTTAACTCACCCACGGGTGACGAGATCCAGTCTCAAGGCGTCTCAAATCCGTCGAAAGTACAGCTTGGAAGCGATCACAGTGACGACAGACAAAAGGACAAAACAATTTAATTTTTTTCTAAACATAAATATTTAACAAAAAAATAATGTCAATTAATAAGGAGGTCAACCAGTGAGCCATGCCAATTGCAAGATACCGTGCTCTCTACATGTGAAGTGGCTTCAAATTTGAAGCCTTCAGGGCCCTTCAAAGGCCATTTTACACGTCATAGAAGGCCACCTCAAATTTTACCATGCAAAAAAAAATTAATTTCATGGTAAGCCCTTCATTAAATAAATTAACCACTATTGTTTAAAATTGCAACAAAAGGGCAGCTTAAAATTTCACCCATCGACAGTTTTCAGTGGGAAATTGGGAATGCAGCTACTAGCTAGGTGACTTGGGAGTGGGACTTGGTACTTGGTTACTCTCCAATATCCACGTGTCTGGTCATCGATGGATCATGGGCCATTGGGCCTCTAATAATATCATTGACCAGTTTACGTGGATAGGCTTACACTGTGTATCCCATGTCTTGAACGCTTCTAAGTTCGCGTGTTAGCGGCGAGCGCTTACGTGTTTAACACATTTAATGGCAACAACAACTTTTTTAAATATGGTTGGTGGCTCATACGTGTGGCTGGCAGTGAGCTTACCAAGTTACCAGTTATCACATACCAATTCGTGACTTCTGACTTCGTGAGTTAATTTAGTATTCAATATATAATATATTATGTTAATGTGCCCCGAATTTGGCATTTCGGACAAACTCCACAATCCATAAACTTCTTGTAATGTTGCAGGTTGTCGCTCCCGCCCGTGGCCCCTTCCCACAACCCTTTGTTTTCTTTGTTGTATCAAGTTAATCCTACCGTCTACGGCTCCCAACCTCACACCCTGTGTTTTCTTTGTTGTATCAAGTCAATCCTACGGCTCTCGAGTCCCACCTTGTGTTTTCTTTGTTGTATCAAGTCAATGCTCGAATTCCATGCTTCCATGGCTCCGACCATCAATATATAATATTACAGGAATAAAAACAAGCTTTTGCTTATACCCCTGCTTCATCGGATCGAGCTACTTCCAAGTTCCACCTACCCTATCTCCTCTAGTCCTCCAGGAGAGTTTGCAAAGCGAAGCTACCAATGCCGACCTGCCATAAACATATATAAAGAAATTTGTTTTCTTTGAGGAGCTTAACTTCACGGCTAACTGGATTGTTGACATCCTATGAATTTACAGGTATGTACATCATTTTATCCATTCATGATCCCATCAATTATTTAAAAATTTTGTAACTTCAAAGTTCAAACACAATATTATTATTTGATTGAAAATTTGTAACTTCAAATGGTCCTTGAAGGATTCAAATTTGAAGCCTAGACCCAAGAGTGGGTTTGTCACAAATCTCTGTTAAATGTTGTTCAAAACGGAATTTATCGATTCCCAACCATAGCAACAACAACAATTGCTTCTTTCTTCATATGTTCTGTGTACACGCATATGATTCCATGTGTTGCTTGCCTTGCCTTTTTTTCCATTGTCGCTCGATCGAATCTCTTGAGAATTTAGACTCCCTTTAACTTTCCTGAAATGGAGGGGACAAGGAAGACCATTGTTTTCACTCTGAAACCGAGCGCTTCCCCGGGTAGCTGCCATTGGCCACAGTTGCTGCCCTACAAGAAATAGGTGTGCGCATTGCGCCCCCCATCTTTACCAAAAATCCTGGGGATTTGGGGATGTTCCAACTCTGCCAGCCTCCATGCATCTAGTTAATGAGTCAGATCAAGAATCCAAACTTTGTATCTAAAACTGTATTGCATGAGCCATTTTCCCCAATTGCTCAGTCGTCGATTCGACACCTTCCTCTGGTACACAATTTAAGATTCCTGGGATTTATTAATATGAAGACCATCGATGCTAATACACTTACAATCCCAACTAGCTATCAAATTTCAGTATGATTGAGAATATGCAACAACATCTGGTGAAGGACAATGTTGAAAGCTGGCAATTTTCTTAGAATGCCCAATGCCCACTCCTGCGTTCAACTGTACGAACTGGGACACAAATGTTTTTGTAATCTTGATTTTTAGAACGACAGTGCTACTTTCCCTTTTGATTTTGTTTCCCTTATCGGTTGGTCTTGAATAGAACATGAACTTCAACCATATAACAAGAACTTCAACCATCTATGCATCTCCTCTCTACTTGGTCTGCCTATGTTTTACTTATGCTTCACAACCCATCCTCTACTCCGTCATACCACAGAGTTAGTATGTATAACGAGATCTAGCGGGGGGGCTATAAGGAAGAAATAGCGAGGGTCCTTAATCAACTATTGAGAACACAAGTTGCATGGAGTCGGCTAGTTCTCTTTGTTCAAACCATAACATAGCATGTAACATGTAAGGAGCGCTTAAACTTATTCTATCCCAAGTACATGTGGCATTCATAGTGTTGAATGAAAAATTAGAATATATATTGTTGCCATTGGCATTCAATTCTGTTGTAGGGTACACAATTAGAGTGACAAAGAAACTTGCTATTGGTTTTCAATCCAATCCAACTTCTTTGTTGAATTGTTCTCTCTGGTAGACTTTCGTGAAGGAGGATTATAAATGGCATAGGAAACACAGTTGTTTGATAGAGGTGCATGAAAGTGAATTATGGTCCTCAATTCAACTAAGTAAAAAAAAGTTACCATTCAGATTCTTTCCCTTCACCTTTTTTATTGCCTTTCTGCATGCATCTCTATTGTTCACTAATTTAGCAACAGATACAGACCAGACTCAATGTCCAATGTTTTTGGCTTCTGAAACAATTTCTTCCTTTTTTGGCTTACATTATCATTTTTTTCCATTGTTAAGTGAGCTAGATTTTATGTAGGCTAGAATTTATATTAGTTTGAAGAACGCTAGCGATTTACAAAGATTGAACTTTTCCAAGAATAAGCATCGCGTTGCTTTTATAAGAGTTGAAGAACCCAATTCTGCATCGAGCTTGTATTGTTCGAAGTAGCCAGGGAACCCATTTTAAGAGGTATTAAATATTATTAAACTGGTTAAAAGTTGGATTGGAATTGGGCTAGCAAGCTAACTATAGCTTCACTGATGCAGAAAAAAAAGATCTATAAAATTATCACACTGAACGTCTGGAAAGTGGATTTTCTGTGTGTCTCCTAAGTTATGTTTCACTAATAAATTCCTCATGTTCAGGCAGATCATGAAAGAGTAAAATAGTATTAATTTTGGCTGTAAGGATGAAAGTTGGATTGAAATGGGGTTAGCAAGTTAACTTATTATTATACTGGTTAAAAGTTTAAGAAGCAAGAAATAAAGCCTCTCAACTTTACTACGTAAGTAAACAATGAAATTTTGATGTACTAATACATTTTCAAATGAAAAGAATGACTTATTTTTACTTGTCAGCATTGAAGGGTTCAATATCTCATAGCCCTTCAAAGTGAAATGGGACCCCACCCTTCAAATTTGATCCCTTGTGAACACGGCGGCACAAATATAAACTGACTATTTTTCCTTCTTTTGTCATCGTTGTGTTACGACATATTTATTTTAACTTTTTCCTTTTCAATTATAATAATAATAAAAAGTGGTATTTTGGTATGACTATAAGTTTGTTGGGTAATTAATGAGAGACGAGGCGGTTTTATGAAATTCAAATTCAAGGTTTTATTTCCCAGCCCTCCCATATTTCCTTTTGCATTTGGAAAGGTATAACATTGACAATTATAGCTTTTGTTTTGTCTTCACCCTATGCTTTTGCTTAATTTCTAATGCAATTTAACATAAATTCTATTAATTTTGATTTTATCAACTAAAAAAATTTAATTAAATATATCAACTATTTTTTTTATAATTAAAGCAATTGATTTTATCCATTAAAAAAAAAACAAATATGATCTTTTATTTTATATAATTAAAGTAATTGATTTTTAACATGAAAAATTAGTAAATCAAACATGAGTTCATCTTTACGCTGTGATAATTGTAAGAGGGTAGGATAAGTTCATCCTTACGCCGTGATAATTTTAAGAGGATAAGATAAGTTCATCTTTACGACGTATTTATAGACGTCTTCTCTCTTATCCTTCTATGTGATGATGATCCTAGCTCAAGGACCGAAATTGGTCAGGGATGCTCAATATTACAAAACGTAGATTCCTATCCTCTTGAAAAAATGAACATGGTAAATTAAAACTTTTTTTAAATTGTAATCTATAAAGATATTATATTTAATTTTGATAGCATTTAGAATAAAATTAATTATATAATTTGTTAATTCATCAAGATCAAATAAAACTTGAAATTTTCATTTTCTAATTATTTTATTATAAAAATTACTTGACAAATTAAAGTATTTAATTTAAGTTATAGGCTCCGAAGTTGGTCTTGCTAGACTTAATCATGCATGTGTTTCTTCCTCAGAGATCATAAGCTCAAATGTGGATAGGTGTAGGATTTGTACACCTCCATAAACCAATTAGCCAAATCATTGTGTGGAGGTTTCTTGTCCCACAAATAAGGGGTCTCGTACATCAATTTGGTGTATGGCTAGGTCATGAACTTAAAAATATATTATCACTATTATTGTTCTTGTTGTTGTTGTAGGTCCCTTATTCCATAAACAATGGGGAATACATCAACTTGGTGTTTGTCTAGGTCGTGAACTTAAGAATTATATTATTATTATTATAGAGAGAGAAAGCTAGAAATTAAATATATATACAAAAATAAGGTGACAAGTACATGGTCGATATGTATTGCTAAAACGTGATTATTAGTAAATACTCATAATCATTCATTTTTATTTTAGATGTATGGTCCTCAGTGCGATGGAGGACCTTGACCTTATCAATTATGAGGAGAAAAGCATTATGAATCCATCTTCAAGGTCATGTCAAGGGGTTATCGAATTATGGAAAAGACAGTAGGGATTTAAAAGGTGACCAATCTTCTGACAAGATGGATTAGGTCTCTAGTTGAATGGGGTGTTTGGGATGCAATAGGGCACCCACTAATTGCCACATCTGACCCCTAAAATAACACCTATGATATCAGGCATCACCTCTCATGCTGGGAGCATTTGCGACAAGTACGCAAGGACCAGTACAACATATCCTCTTAGTCTACTGATTACATACTTCACAAAATGATGATAACCATCGTTTGCCCAAGAGCACCAATAGAGATGGCAATTATGATTATGACCTGCCTCGGTTTCATCTTCGATGTGGTGAGCGATCATTATGATGTCAGGAACATCATTGTTCAACAAGTTTCTCCATGAAATTCCCTTTGACCATACCATTTCTTTATGTCTCCTTCATCATTAATGCAAGTCATCTTTTGAAATCCCACATTTCCTTCTCTCTGCGATGAACTCTCTCTTGCCTCTATTTTTTAAAACTTCAGGTTAAGGCACTAGGTTGACCAACCTTCTCTCTCGATCCTAGTATTTTTTCTTCTCGTTCATTGTAGTGACCACCTTGGCTCGTTCGTTTATGCTCCACTCCTCTTAATAGACCGTCGCACTCCCATCTCCTTTCCCCATGCATGCATTCTTGTTGAGGCTCTGGTTTTGTCCCTCATGGATCCCTATATTGGTCACCCTATTACCACTACCCCTTCTATTTGTGATAGCCCCCCATCTCTGTTAACTATCCATCCTCAGGTTGTCCTATGCATTTCCCCTTCTTCCCACAATGGTTGACTTCTTGTACGGGCTCCAGCTTCTTCAATGGCAGGTGGGGTTCATGGTCATTGCATGAAAATGGATCACACCACTAATTCTGATCCCATAGTTTTAGTGGAAGCAGAGGAGGCTAAGGATACATATCTCCAATAAACCTCAGCTCATATCGAGCGAGAAATTTAATCCAACCCATAAAGATCCTTTTGAAAGGATAGGTCCTCGATTAACTTGGAAACAAGGTCCTAACCCTCACCTTTAAGGTATTGCATAAATTAACCCCTTTTAAGGTATGGTCTTAAAAGGCTTTGTTTGGTCTAGTGTTGATAATGAAAGGGCTGAGAGTTTGACTAAGTCCATAATTAATTGATCAAATTGATAAGAGAGGTTCATTAAGAATTTTTTTAAGAACATACTTATGGATTTGGTTGTTGTGTTTGATATGCATGTTAGTATAAAGGTATTGGTGCTCGATGCACATTTCAATGGTGAATATTCAACACAAATTAAACTTGACAAGTAATGATGTGTTATAAAAGCACTAATATTCTTTGTCACGCACTTGTGGTGTTGTGACCTAGTCGCATAGGCATAAATTTAAATCATGTGATATGCATTTCATAACATAGTGCAGTGATTCTTGCTGTAGACATGACATATTGATGTAGTTGAGGAGCTCAATAGTTTGTGCATGGAATGCCAATATTCAATATTAATTGTCTTCCTTGTTTGTCTCTTCTTCTTTGGGAATTTGTGTACTTTGTTCAATATAGACAATATGAATAGACTAGAAGACAAAACATTTGTATCCCTTAACTAGATGATGAATGCCATATCATGAGAGTGTGAATACCTGAATAGTCTGTTGCTTGAATATAATTCTCAACTTCAAGTTGTCCATACATTGTCATACATTTTCATAAACTTAATGGGAATTTGGAGTTGATTCATTGCTAATATAGACATGCTAATGTTTATGTGAATGAATATTTTTTATTTTTTTTGGGGGTTCACTAATATTTAATTTGAACAAGATAGTGAATAAGCAATATATTTTTGGGTGTATGTTGTGATCCCTACTCATCGGTTGGCTCAGCAAGAACAAATATGTGTGTCTTATGAAAATGCAACAGGGATTTTTCCATACTAGTCAATTACGGTAGAGATAAATCCACTAAATGTGTGTGGAGTTATTTTCACTTGTCCACACATTTGTTAGTGGAATGCAAAAAGCCCCTAGGGTTGGCTCAAGCGGTTTAACTTGGCATGCTGAAGTCATATTTGCCTAAGAGGTCATAATTTCAAATCCACCATAGTCCCTCAAGGTTAGGCATACATGTTGTATATCAACAACATTTACTCTTCATGAGCACTTTAGATACCAGTGTAGGATCAGTGGCATACCGTGTCTTCCAAATGAATCTTTGGATTGTTGGAGAGGCTCTTTTTGAACACGAAATGTTGTTATGATCCTATCTGAACAAGTTATTTTGCATACAAGCCCATAACTTCAAAATAAATCCATAGTGCTAGGACGTTTGATATCGCACTATAGTAAAAGGCCACAAGGCCTAAAGCAATTATTAGGTCTTAAATGCCACTTAGGGTGACTTCAACCTCGAGTTGATGATATTGGCTATGGGTTGCATGTCCTCGAGTTGATGATATCATCCTCCCTCACTTCCTTGTTGTCAAAACATTTGATGCCATGTCATGTGGTCATCTTTTCAAAAGTTATGCTTATTGAACATGTTTCATATGTGTAATTGTCTTTGTATTTCCTTTGTAATGGAAATATTGTCTTCAGTGATAATCCTTACAATGAAGATCAAACAAGCAACCATGGTTGACGAGGAGGTGGATTTGTGGCATAGGCTTCTATGGCTACACTCCTTGCATAACAAATGTTGAGGATCCCTGAAGAGGGGTATCAAGGGTTTTGAACTAATGGTTTCCGCGCACATCTTTCGACAAAATTATTGTTGAGGCAATGATGTTTTTATTTAATGGCTCTATTTGAAAAGTTGTTCTTATGCTGCTTAAGTTAGGCTCACCATTTGCACATTCAATGTCATTAAAGCCTCAACAACAAAGATGGATGAATAGGTGCAAATTCTCAGGGTGAGTTGTGTGACGATGAGATTTCTATGTACTTATTTTATAGGGGGTTTTAGTATAGTGGATAATAGAGCCACTATTTTAAAAAATAGTTGCATTCCTAGTTCTCCAAATCCCTCCGATGAAAAATCATAGACACTTCTTTAAAAAGAGGGGCATTTTTTATCCATGTTTCCATACTTATATCAAAAGAGGAAGATTCCCAAACCTCATAAATATGTAGACTCAACCTCACTTCCAGCGAAACTTGCTTTGAGAATTCACATTGTACAAAGAGATGAGTTATAGACTCTGCATCCTTAGTACACAAGCTAAAGAAAATATTTCTTTCCAATTGCCAATTTTCCAAGACAGCCAAGAACCCATCCAGGGGAACATATTAACAATCCCTCAATTATTAGTTTGGAGTCCCTAAGGACTTGAAGCTTTAGATTACTCAGATTACATAAATATATAATTTACATTGTTGTTGACTAATATTAGTGAAAAGATTCACTTCATGATTATCCTACAACTGAGGTGTAACGTTGTTGGTCTAGAAAGTGCTTCATGCTTGCATCTTGAAATTGCACTAAAAAAGTCGAGATAGACCATTGAGAATGCAATAATACCATTCAATGGTCACTAAAGTTTAAAAGATTTTCTGGGACCAAGAAGACAAGTTCTGTGTTCTGAAACAAATCCTTCAAGATAGGAATATGCGTGACTAATGGTATATAGAAGGAAGTTAGAAACCAATTCAGTCAAGATAGGACTGTGAATAATGGTATAAGCATAAAAAAGGTAGAAACCAAGCATGTGAAACAAAGTTAGAAATCAATTCATTCAAGATAAGACTGTGTGAATAATAGTATATGCATTAAAAAACATCAACTTAATGTTATAGTAGAATGCGCACGAAGGGATTTTGAAAGCAATAAAGAGTAATTCACAAGATATCAAGCAGAGTTGTTCCATACAAAGTGTTAGGAACTTGCAACTTTATAAAACTAATTAATTTTACATAAGCCTACAAATCTAACCATATCATGGCATGATTCTAAAATGTCATTGGTACTAGTGCTATGAAAATATGATGTAATGGGGCTTGTAATATATATGCCTTTACATACGTTATGATCCTCTGTAAGGGTGTAACGGCGGCCAAAGGGCCCATTAGAGTAATAGTGGATACCATTTAACGTAAAGTGGATTAAGTCCACAATGTTTGTTATTATGGTTCAAAACAAATATCTTACCTAGTATGGCTCCTATCTAATCTAGTGGTTGCTCCACAATCCAGTCTCCTTCCACAACCATCTCAAACAATTCAAGCCTCTTGCTCAACTTCAAAGCTAAGCCTACGTTATCGCAATTCGAATTCCAACCAAGGTCCACTTCCTGGAACCTTGCTTCCCTGTTGTCCCACTGTCGGCCCCCGATCCCTCTCAATCGATTCGACGTCATCTGCTCATAATGCAATCGCAACTCTCTCTCACAAAAGAAAACAATATCATCCTCACTATGGTCAAGAAACCAATTCATTTCATCCACCGCACGTCATCTACTCATAACGCAATCCCAACTCTCTCTCACAAAAGAAAATAATATCATCCTCACTATGGTCAAGAAACCAATTCGTTTCATCCACCGCACCCTCATCCTGCTCAACAAATCCATCTTCATGAACTTCTTGCTCGACTTCAACATCTTCATTGCCTTTCACCTTAGAGACGATCTGAGCTAATGCCTCAATGCACTACTCACATTTGGTACGTGCATCGACTTCCATCAATGCATTGTTTGCTACCTTAAGGTCTGCATCCAGGTGTGAACCTTCGCAAGCGTCCGCGTCTCTTGCCGGTGCATGTATCACCATGCAGCCAATAGTCTGCTTCTGCTCCAAAGCACCTAACTATCCAACTTCAAAATCTGAATGCACCCACATTTCCAATGTTTCCTTCTCGACTTCTTGAACTACCCCATACCGAGCGTCCAAGTTTGTTGCAATCGAACCCTTCACACCTTCCTGTTGAGCCATGAACTGAGGCCTTTCAATGGGTGCACTGGCTACTCTGATTAGCATCATGCTAGTCATCCGAGCCACTTTCCCAAACTTCCTCCTTGTCTGATCCGCTCAACCCAACCGATTCATATGTGGAACCGGAACTGCTTGAGCCAACCTCTGAAAATCCTGCCCCAAGACTACATTGTGATCATCCATATGGGTCACTATCATATCTAAAGTGCCAATCCAACTCATAACTTTCAAATATGTTGAATGAACAAATTCAGCAACTGATCCCACTTCTGAGTTCACCACCTTCACTTAGGCTCTGCAACTCTCGGCCTTTCGGTGGAGACCCTTTATTGTCTACTCACTTGTGAAACTATGAGTAAGGCAAGTGTCAACCAAAGCTGCTACCAATCCACAGATTGTTGCATTCACAAAGGAGAGTGCATGCACCTCTTCTCTCTACAATGCCTCATCGCAAGCCTCTTTTGCAATCTTACTTTAGACTTTCCATCAACTCGTTCAAAACCATCTACTTCAACTCAGAAATTTCAAGAACTGGCTTAACTTCCGATGCCATCAAATTCACCTTCTTAGTGCACAACGCTGCTTGGGCTTCTGCCAAGGCTTTTGGTTGCCACTTCCAAGGACATCTACTTTTAAAATGGTTTTGTTCACAAATGAAATGTTTTGCAACCAATATCAAACTTTTGAAAATGTCAAAGAAAAATTAGATGTCCTTGGAAGTGGAAATTGGCAGCAGTAGTTAAAAACATTGTGCAACCAGTACCAAATTTTTGAAAATGTCGAAGAAAATTTTGATATCCATAAAAGACAATTTGGTTATAAATGGAATAGCACAAAATGGTTGTATACCATTAAAGAAAAAAAAATACCAACTCAATCTTTGTAGTGAACAAGAATAGAGAGAGGCATTTGACAATTTGTAGCCAAGAAGAATGAATTCTGAGTGTGGATGAACTTGACTGGAATAAATTCCGAGTGTGGACCAATTTGACTGGAATAAATTCTGAGTGTGGACCAATTTGAATGGCATCAATCATTCACAGAGTGCCATATTCCAGAAATATTTTCCAATGTTAAACTTCACCTAAGACCCTCTTTTGAAAATGAAACACAACAACAATGTAAATAAAAAATGAATAAGAAATCCAACAACTTCCTGATGTACACACCTAGAAACTCGAGTATCATTCCTTTCCTTCTCAATAAACAGTTATGAAAAAAATACAGTGAAGTGCATACAACAAATGATATTGGCATGCACTTATCATAAACGGTAAAAAGAGCTTATAATAGATGAAACATGCATGAGTAGCCACTGCATACTTCTATTATCCCGCTCAAATCTATAATTACAAAGCATTATACCCTATTTCCAAGACGCTCTTTGCGTATGTCCTACATGTTGTGGAGGTTGTTGAAATCCATAAGGATACGCACTATACTGTGAATATTCATTCCCAGGCACAAAAATATGTAATTTCCTCTTCTGCTTAAGCACAGAGGACCATCCCGCTAACCTATCTACTTCCCATACATTCGAGCGGGTACTGACATTCAGGGAATTGATACCATTCAGACTTAAAGAAGATCTTAATCATGATTAATAGATCATCAATAGATAAAAGAGGGCCACAGAAAATAGGGGCCACTTGCATGCATTACATGCGGGCCATATTTCATGATGCATGCACAAAAACACTTTAATTGAAGCCTTCATGCACGCGGAAAGCAATGCATGCAAGTCAACTGAAAATTAGAAGAGAAAAGCGACCTAGGCATGCAAAATTTAGGGCATGCGATGTCAAAGTTATAAAAGAAGGATAAAGTGAATGATTAGGTCTACTTATTGATTATTGATTTGAGAATTTGACTTGGAGAGCTCAAAGAACCAATTTTGGGTTCAGGGCACACTACTCAACCATCAAGTGTATTTCGGCAGTGAAATCTATCTACCCTAGTCGCTTTCAGGGTTGGATCATACAGGTTCAACATTACTTTCATTTGACACAACATTCTACCAAATTCAGTGCCACAGATTGGATAAAGAGGACTCACCTTCTTGCATGGGCGACTTGCACAAGGAGGATATCTTCATATCTTGATAGACAGTCACCATTTAGTCTGCATTCAGCTTCCATCCTTCTGGGAGCACCACCATCAGCCTATTTATTGAATACAGGCTTCTTATTCACCTTCAGAAGAGAGATCTCACCATTTCATCATTCAAAAGGGCGCCTTCCTTGCATGGGTGACTTTCCTTGAGGAAGATTCCCGCCCTCTGAACTAGAGTTCATGCATGACTAGCATGCGGCTTCCATACTGACCAGGAGGGCATTATAACCCTAGTACCTTCGTCTGGGAGCTATCTGACATCATTTGAGTGGTCATTCATCCATCCACATATTGAAGAGGGCGCATTTATTACAAGTGCGCATTATTGGAGAGAGATCATCTCACATTTGACCAATCCTTGGCACATATCTTACATGCTTATCTCATATTGATCTACATCCATTGCTCGATCTATTGGTACGTACATGCATCATTTCTATCCTTATTTTATAGCATATCTAAATATTTGGGTTATTTAGGCTTTTGGAAAACACATGCACCTACATGCATGGTCATCTAATTAGAGTACAACACATGCATTCACATTTTACTATAGTATTGAGTTACAAGACTTCAGACAAGCAAGAAACTACATCAGAAAGACTATAAAAGGCAACAAAATATCAGTTGGAATATTAAAAAATACGTTAGAAATTGGACTTCCCATGTTGTGGTTGTGCCATAGCAATATTCTAATTATGTGGTCCGCATTCAGCCGATTTCTTCACTGCAGATGCTGCAATATAGTAGAATAGGCCAAGAGTTCACAGTGGCTAAGGCTAACACTGCTCCTCCTGCAAAAACACCTGACTTCACAACATAACAATAACCATTAATGGTCCTCGTGTTTATATTGTGTTGGTTATTCAAAGCATCTCCAACCATAAGTAATAGAATGGTAATCGTGTAAAATGACAAATAGTCAAGAGTTATCTTTCCATTTTTCATGCAATGATATTGCATAGTTAGGAGTCAGTGACATAAAAATGGTAGTAAATATGTCAATCAAAGTGAATGGACTAGCCTTAACTTGGACATCTACGCTTGGACTTACCCATCTATAAACCTTAAAAAATCATACGATCAACAAAATCCATAAAATTAATCAACAAAATCCATAAAATTAATAATAATGTGAAGGAAAATGTAAACTCCATCTGTACTGCAGCTTGCTTTTCATACACACATAATGTTTGAACCCTCTGACAAATATCTCCAGCAAAAATGTGCCACTAAAGATCCAACATTGTAAATGGCATATCAACAGATTAAATTCTAACATTAAAATATAATCATTGTCTTGAGTAAGGTGTAAACAAGAATGTAGGTCAAAGTACAACTCCTATCAAATTTGGGCTTACTAAGCATACAGATGTGAAAAGCTTGAACAATAAACATAAAATCCCACAATTATCAAATTATTATGCAAAGATCAACAATATTAGCAAGGCTACAGAGGAAAGTTTGTCACAACTTGCAGCAAATCCCACAAAGACAATAGATAGGAAAGCCGGGTAAGAAAAATGCAAATATTTGTTGGAAGCATCAGAGTGGTTCAATTCTTATTTCGATAGTAACATTTTCACAATCACATAAAATCTATGTTAGAACATAGGCACATAATAAAGAACCCTGAGTCTGACCAACTCAAAAATCAATATAGAAACAAATTGTGAAAAGCTCTACCAATAAACCAGTTAGAGAAACCCATGTTTCATGAGTTAGTCAAGTCAGTTGAGGATGAATGGGGAGGAAGTGGGTTATCCTGCTCCTGCTAGAATCTTGGTTTCCACCTGATCAACATGGAAAATAAACCACCAGACTAAAGATTGTGCAAGCAAGCATCATCTAGTATTTGCAGCTCCATCAACCTGAATCTCAGTTGCTAAATGCAGTGTCATGCACAGCATCAAGATAAAGATCCCCGCCTATGCTCCCCAGTCTGAGCACCCTCGTCTCCACATGTTTTGCAGCCCTTGAAGAATACCTAGAATTCCAAAATGTCCATTGGGAATTCAAGCAATGTTTCTCCTCTGGTTTGCTACAAAGATGCAGTGAGAAACAGGTTCAGGAGCAGCATGAATGCCTCCGAATGTTTCTAGAGCAAGGTTACTTGGGAGCGGGCGGGAAGCGTGTGCAAAAGCAAAATTTTCAAAAACTTCTGGTTTGGATGCGTTTCGGAAGTAGTTTCTATATATATATATATATATATTGATGCATATGTCAACAAAACCATGTGCATCCATCAGAATTCAAACCATTATACAAAAATATTCAAATTTTCTAATGTATATAGCAAGTAAGAGTGCATACAACCAAAATAACACCGAGTGCAATCCATATCTGAACCAAAGTACATCATAAATAGGCTATATACTAGGGATTCCTCAAAAACTAGTGTTGAGGCCACCAACATCAATCTGAACAATCAGCACCACTAACATCAAGGTGCGTAGAGGGGATGATGCGTTTGATTAAATTCCAATCCCATACCCTCATACATGATAGAATCCAGTGGAAACATTGCAATCTTGAAATCTTAGAAACTGTTAAGCCTGTTGAATTTTGAATGGGATCAAAAATTATACTTTTTGCATTTGAAGTCCGATGAGGTTGGAACTGTTGGAATTTGTGCAACTTCGGAAGATATTATTAGTGTATTTTATTATAATTAATTGTACCTCCTAAGAGATTTGAACTTGATGTAATTAATCATGTAAACCCTAGAAAGAACAATGTAAACCTTGGGGTGAAAAGCAAGTAAAGAAAAAGACTAAAATAATTTATTTATTGTACCCCAGGTCAGGTCGGCCCAATCAAGTTAGACAAGTCGGCCCAATTAGGGAAAAGGCCAGTTTGGCACTTGTATAAATCGAGGGAAAGTTCACCTCATTATTCACTCATCCACTCAAGAGAAGCTCGCATCACTTGGAGAGAGATTCGCACCTGCAGCTAGGAGAAGACATTTCGGGGTTTCTACTTGGAAAGTATTTCCATCTTTTCTCTCTCATCATTGTACTCTGTTCTCGGAATTATTCATTTCTATACGAAGGTTGCTGGGTTTTCTCCCGATTGGGTTTCCCAGGATAAATTCTCGTGTTCTTGTTTTTGTGCTTTGTCTTTCTTCTAATGATCCTACTGAATTTATGCAATTGAATAATTATGCTATAATTGTATGAAAAACAAACAGGAACCACTCTCAAACATCCTAAAACAATTAATGGTAATGTTAAAAATTTAACTAAAACGATAGAAAATGAAAGATAAGCAGGAGCAGGGGGGGGGGGTGGCGCTTCCACGGAACATAGTTCCGGAGCCAACAATATCCAAGCACGATGGGAAAGCTTCCCCACAGAGAAGACACAAATTTTTACAGTCCTTACCGTGTTCTTAGGCCAGACAAGGTTTGGAGTCGAGACTTGTAAGCCAATGCCCTCGTTAGAAAAATCAACATATATTGGCCAAGTAGTGAGGCAGTAGAAAAATAAGCCAAATTTGGACTAAAGTTATTTTATCAATTTCTGTAAGTTTGTAACAGAGGTTTATTTATGGTTTTTGTGAAAACATTGGAAAGAAATATGATCTTACTCTTAGCCCTACTCCCTTGGTTCTAGGGAAGAGCCAACCTCTTTATGAAACCATGGTTCCCGGAGTTTAAATTGACAATAATATTTGAAACCGCTGCACCCTGTGGGTGAGACTCCCAAACATTCTCATCCAACTATGCCAAGAAATATATAAGAAAATTGGCCATGCATTAGGCTAGTTCATTAAATCCAACAGTAGAAATAACACAGGTTTGTATACCTGTGCGAGACTATGTGCAGAATTAGATCCCAACAAATGTTTATCATATATAAATTAAAATTATTTTGGATCATTATGGATCCGAGTGGGTCCAAACACTGGAATATGAGAAACCCACTGACAGGACTATGTGCAGAATTAGATCCCAACAGATGTTTATCAAATATAAATTAAAATTATTTGGGATCATTATGGATCCCAGTGGGTCCAAACACTGGAATATGAGAAACCCATTGACAGGTGTAGAATCTATCACGAAACAGGGTTTTTCATTACAAATTTCCCAAATAAGCAACCTCAAACTAGCCATAAAATGATAAAAGAAATATGCCCACTATAAAGCATACAACAGAGTGGATGGATTCCTTAAGGTGAAGGAAATGGAAAAAAATCAAGCTAGGAAGGCCCACAAACTAAAGAGTAGAGCATCTCTCACCCATAAATGAGCCCTTTGCTGAGACAGCTTTACCAACAATGATTCAAGGATCTCGATTGTAGAATCACTAGAAAATTCTCAGAACAATCTTCTAGAAGTCGCTCCTGCAGGAAAAGGACCTTCTACAGTTGGAATTATTACACCAAACGCCCAAAGCACACAAGACGATACCAGGTTTCCCATGCTATGAAAAGGGAAACCAAGAACAATCGTCAACCCTTGAGCATTCATTATTCGGTTTCCTTGTGTAACACCCAATAAAATGCTTGAGGAGCCAAGTTCTAGAAAGGGAATTGGGTAATTCTTGTAACATTATGACGATGTAGTTGCAAATATGACACTTCCAAATGCTTAATACAGTTTGCACATTATTATGTTCTAGATAGTGGAATAATGTATCTATAGACTACTATGACATTTATGTGAGTTGTTTTATGACATTTATGTGAGTTGTTTTATGACATTTATGTGAGTTGTTTTACTTTAATTGAGCTACATAATGTAATATGATGTGATTTGACATTCTATAATCCATCATGATGTGAAATTTGGAATCTAATTTCATTTATATTACCTATATTATTATATTTCCAACACATAGCATGGTGTTCTTATCCCAAAACCCTGTAACCCCTTTTTCTCATTTCTAGCAAGTTGTAGCATAGGTTACATGAGCAAAAATTTGCGTAGCAGTGAAAATGAGTAAGAAGCTTTCAAAAGGGATAGTGTCATAATTTTAAGGATCTATATAAATAATCTTTCAGTTTCAAACATTGTGTTGCGATACGACAAGGGGGAAAAGAAAAACTAAATCCAGCTCAAAAGATGCTTCTAATAATACATGCTCGAGCATGATGTTCCATGGCTAAGGATACTGTTTTTTATCTTCTCTTAAGATAGTTTTCTAATCTTCTCTAAATTAGCATTCCTATGTTCTCCAAAAAATTATCTTACCTTATCTTATCTAAATTAGGATTATTATCCTCTTTCCAATGCGCCTCTCCATCAAGCCATTAGTGCAGTCACAAGCCCTCTCAAGGTCCACTTGCCAACCGACTTTCAAAAGATGCTTCTAATAATACATGCTCGAGCATGATGTTCCATGGCTAAGGATACTGTTTTTTATCTTCTCTTAAGATAGTTTTCTAATCTTCTCTAAATTAGCATTCCTATGTTCTCCAAAAAATTATCTTACCTTATCTTATCTAAATTAGGATTATTATCCTCTTTCCAATGTGCCTCTCCATCAAGCCATTAGTGCAGTCACAAGCCCTCTCAAGGTCCACTTGCCAACCGACTTCCAACTTTGCTGATTTTGAATGTTGCAGGCCCACTCACAAGCTCCGAGCTCCAAGTGCATCCAAGTTATCTATAAAGCCAACGCCTTCCAAACACACTTCACAAGTGTTGAGCCTTGCCATTGTGTCCAAGGATTCTCCAAGCTCAATATAATGTTTTCACGTTGGTCTGGTGTGCATCCACATCCCGCCTTACTCTATCTCAGTCAATGTCTACAATGCGCAACACTTAGACAAGAGGGTGCAAGCCTTGGTCAAGTCCAGGGCCTAACATTCATACCTTTCTCATGAATACCTTGTTGATTTCAAAAAACATACAAGAGGAATCGGTTTGAAATTGTTAAGGAAGATGGGCTATGAAGAACATGGGCTAGGAAATAGAAGGCAAGGCATCCTAAGCCCCATTATAGAAGGAAAGGAATCCTAAGGCTTATGATAGAAGTCAAGGTATCCTAAGGCATCAATAGAATTTTCATCTGAAGTCTCCACAAGTGTTGTCATCTACGGAGTATACCACATTCTATGCATTATATTTGGGACCCCGTGCAGTATACCCCATTCTTTCATCAAGGCATCCCATGAAGCCTTGTGCCTTTGGAACAAATATGTGTGTCTTCTATCTTAGATCTAAAAGTTTAGATGCTCAAAATGAATGAAGTACAATTAACAGACATGGCTCTAAATTTGGAAAGTATCCACGATAAAGTATACTTATAAGAGCATTGTGAGTCTCACCCACAACCATGATTTGTAGGACTTTAAAGGCCATGTCTTTGTTGATCAAAACTTCATCCAAATTTTGCACTAGGTCTTCCTGCATCTACTCAAAGTCTCAATCCTTAGATCCATGAGATTCCATTAGATGGCTCAAAATTTCCTTCATGTGAGGCCCTTGTGTGCCATTGTACCTTAATCTTCTCATTTCTAAATATTGAACTTGCTTGGCATCTCCTATGTTGTGATGTCTTTCCATTCCTATAAAAGAGTAAGGTGCTTCAAGTTTACTTATGATGTTAGAAAGTACTCTCTACTTAAATTTGAGTTTTCAAATCTCTTTCCTAGTGTTTGATGGCCACACTTATATTTATCTGGACTCATAGATATGTAAGCTCTATAGTTGTTATCTCTACCAACTCTTTTTCCTCGTGCATAGGTAAGGAAAGATGGTAGAAGACACAAATGACTCGTGCCCTATTATAGGAAAACAACCATCCTCTGCCTCCCATTTTCATAATGTATATTGTGAATTCGGACTATAAAATAGCCACCAAGAGATTATTGAGCTAAGTTGAATAACTTGTGAAGGTAAAGTGAGGAGGAATAAGAGAAAATATCACGGGAATCCAACGGAAGTAATGGGTCTCTATATTACTTCTAGCCAACCAAGGATCATCATTATAATCAAGATCCCATATAGGAAATCTATCAGCAATAACGAATTTATATTAAAAATCTAACCAGAATTTTTGGACTAGAAAAGATATACTTATCTTTTTTTTAAAGACTTCAATACCAAACAATTAATTGATATAGAACACCCTTTCTGAAGAACACCCTTGTTAGTACCATGTCTACTGGTTATGATGAAGTACAGGTTTCGAGTATTAATTTTTTATCCTGAGATGGAGGAATTATCTCAAGCAAATGTGCTAACCAATACTCTTAATCACTTGAATGTATCTTACTCAAATTACACCAGGGTCGACATCAATCACGAGGAATTGATATAAATGTGATCTAGAGAAGTGATGAGTTAAGAAATACATCGGTATAATAATCATTGAGTTCATCTCCATGATGTCTAGCAAAGGACATACCATACAAACCTAATATTTTTAAGGAATACAAGGACAGATATATGGGTATCCTGAAAATTTTCTTGTTCGTATATATATAAAAAAATACTAATCAACCTCAATAGAAAATCTCCTCTATGACATGTATGGACCCTATCCATCACAAGAAAACATAACAACTTGATAAAAGGTCATAAATACCTAGCACCCACCTAGAAGAGGTCATAAACATCTAGCATCCAAGTCAAGCGATATGATAAAGTACCCTGAGTTGGCACGTGTGGGCCATAGAGACCAAGAGAAGGGTCTGTGGTGACTTAGTTAAATGATTATGGTCTTGGAACCACAATGGAGGACCAAGATCCCCAATGAGGGTCCAAGAGCCCACTAGTAAAAGACCAAAAGACCAAGATGGAAGTCAAAGGGTTAAAAAGTACAAATAAAATAGTCGAGGTTATGGAATCTCGTTAAAGGAGCAAGAGCCCACTTGTAAAGGACCAAAGGTCCAAGATAAAAGTCAAGTTCTATTGTGAAGGGCTATTAGCCCAAGTAAAAGTCAACGACCCTAAATAAAATCATTAAAGTGGTTTTTAATTGGTAAATTAAAATTACAAAAGTGGTCTTTCAAAGGTGGATTCCTTAACTTATGGATTTGTTAATCCTTATCTCACTCAATGATGAATTATAAATAGTGAGCACTCTCATTTGCACAACACTCTCATCCATACTCATTCGTTTTCTGTCCAAGGAAATCGTGGGGTTATTTTTGCAGCAGGTGCTCATTTTTCCTTCTCAACAATAATCATCTGCAGGGTCGTTCTTTCCCTCAATTGTTGTCACTTTGTCTACAGGACAATCTTATTCTTCATTTAGGACAGCACTGTCATCTTCAAGACAATGCAAGGAAGATCAGGGCCCGATGTTGACATTGTGAAACAGTTAAGGGCTTGGTGCTGATAGGGGAAGGTAGACTGAGGCTCGATTTATCTTTTTCAAAGCCTAGCAAGGCTTGGATTGTTCATAGCAGTCCTCAACAAGGTTCGGACCTCTCACAGTAGCCATACACTAATAAGAGCTCGGTCTTCTCCTATCAGACATAACTAAGGCTTAGCTTGCCTATATCAGACCTAGAAAGGGCATTGTCCAATTGCAATAGAACTCGGGCCAGTGAAAGAAGACCCTAAGGGACAGCTGGGGGTCTACAGAAGACAGTTAAGGGATTACAACGGCAATTGTGGCTTCCAGGTGTCTCAATCATGGCTGCCATGGTTCTAGTAGGCCGCAGATCATAAATATCAACTGCTACAGGAAACGGAAGATTGTTGCAGGTTACTGAAGACTGCTACAATTTGTTATTGGGCTTACATCATTTTCTCTTGTTTCATTTTGGTCAAAGGCAGCCTCACTATTGGTTCATGCAATCTCATATCAGTTGATGAAGAAGGTTAGGGTTTGGGCAAGTTGATTTGGTGGCAACAATCGTCATTTGTAGGCTTCCTCTTCTCTTGGATTGACTGCCCATATCTACGTTGCGTGGGAGCGCCCCCCCCCCCCGCTTCGGAAGCTCGCTCCGAGCCAAAGCGAAGCGGAAGTGCTCAGAAAGTGCGCTTCATTTTCGCTCCCGATCCGGAGCGATATTTGGGAGCATGCTCCGGGGTGAGAAAAAACACTCCCTGCCACTGCTCTGGAGCGATGAGGGAGCGACCGGGAGCAATCGCTCCCTAAAACCCTTTAAAAATGCTCCCAGATCACTCCCCGTCGCTCCCGAGGAAGTTTGCGGATTGAAGAAGAGGGTGAGTTTTTTGTTTTGTTTTGGGGGGAGTTTGCTTGGGTTATAAAGCACTCCCCCACTTCATTTCACTTCATTGTTGCCATTTCATTCACCATTGCAAGATTTTGAGGAACTTGGAGTGCATTTGGAGATTTTGCAAGAAGATTGGAGTCTTGAGACTTGGACTCTTCGAGAGCTTGGAAGAGAGATTGAACATTGAAGGGTGCCATTTGTGAAAGCTTGGAGGGGAGATTGAAGGCTTCCATAGGGTTCAAGGATTCAAGCCTTCAAGCACACCATTGGAGAGCCAAAGAGGTAGGCTCTAAACTCATCCCTTCTTTTTGGCTTGAAATTGAATGCTTGTTACTTGTATGTTTTCTTCTCCTACTCTTTCCCATTCCTTCTCCCTCATTCGCAAAGGGTTATTCTTGGAACTTAAGTTTGAAACTTTTAAAGTTTGAATCTCTACAAGCATGATGATCATGAGTATTCCAATGTGGCTTCTCTTTTTGGTTCCATTGTTTGTAATGATGGTGTTGATTGGAAACCGGAGGAGAAATGATGGAGAGGATGAAGAAGTGGGTAGTGGCGCATATCATGGAGAGGAGGAAGAGGAGGGAGAGGGAGAGGATAGTGATGATGATGGAAGGAAAAACAGAGAGAACCACACACCCTTGTTGAAATATGTCACAAAGCTTGGAGGAGGTAAAGGGGGTGGAACCACAAAATTTCCATGTCCCCATTGTAGAGTAACATTCACAGGTTCATATACCCGTGTGAGAAAGCATTTATGTGGGGTTATGCCATGGGATGAAAATAAGACTATAGGAGTCAAAAATTGTTTTGAAGTGCCATCAAAATACAGATCCAAATATAAGAGGGAAGAGGAGGAAGCACAATACCAAACCAAAAACTCAAAGGTTGAACAGGAGACCTCAAGCTCACATAGAGGATTCAGTGCTCAAACCCCATCCACCCATGGTAGTGGATTCTCGGCCATGCCTACAAGTTCAGGGCGTAGAACAATATCAGATTTCCTTGACCAAGGTGGTAGGGATGACGTGGATGCAAAAGTGTTCTGGTTTCTCTATGCATGTGGCATACCATTCAATGTTCTTCGCTCCTCCTATTGGCATGAAATGATAGAAGCCATCTGTTCTGCCCCTAAAGGATATAGGAGGCCTGGGTATGAAAAAGCTAGAACCGTAGGTCTTGAAAAGGAAAAATCCAAGATACAAAATGATTTGGGGCAATTGACAAATGCTTGGAATGAATATGGGGTTTCCATTGTATCTGATGGTTGGACAAGTATAAAGGGAAAGCCATTGATAAATATTCTTGGGGTGTCTGCTAGTGGTGCAATCTTCCTTTCATCCCATGACTAATTTGATCACTTCAATACCAGCATCAATATTGCAGAAGCCTTAATTAAAACCGTTGAATATATTGGTACATACAATGTCATACAAGTCATTACTGATAATGCTGCTAATTGTAAGCCAGCGGGAGCAATCATCGAGGATAGATACCCCAACATATTTTGGTCTGGGTGTTTGGTTCACACATTGAACCTTTTGATGCATGACATTATCAAGATGAAGGAACATGATTACAAATGGTTTGGTTCATTGTACAAGAAAGGCAAGTTCATGATAATATTCATTACCAATCATAGTAATGCCCGCCACATTTTCTGCAGTCACTATTGAAGATTGCAAAGACTAGATTTGCTAGCTATTACCTCACCTTCAGGCGCCTTTTGAAGTTAAGAGAGGCATTGGCTAGTATGGCATCAAGTGACTCATGGCAGGTTTTGAAAGACAAGGCTACATCTGCATCTGACAGGAAAGATTTTCAGGGGGTGGAGGACACTGTTCTTCATGGTCAGTTTTGGGCAAGTGTAAGGTATGTTTTGAATTTCACCAAGCCCATTTATCACATGATTTGGTTTGCAGATACTGATGAATCGTTAATTGGGGAGGTGTATGAGCAAATGGATAGCATGCTAGGCCAAATAAAAGATATTGTTGAGCCAAAAGATGCCATCGTGTATGATCATATTCACAAACATGTGGTCAAAAGGTGGGATAATCTTAATGTTCCACTCCATGCCTTATCCTACGTCCTTACACCCAAATATTATTCTCCATCTTGGTTGGCCAAACCAGCACCTGGGGGTGGGATCAGGAAAAAACCCCACAAAGATCCAGAGGTACAGAAATGGGTACATGCAAGAATTAGATAAGTTGGCCCCTGATGAAGAGGAAAGTGCCATATTGCATGCTCAATTGAGCAAATATCTTAGTCAACATGGGGTGTTTGGTACGTTGCATGCAAACAAAGATCGGGAAAGGATTCCTCCTATCGAGGGGTGGAATATGTATGGCTCCGCCTCCACACAGTTGCATAAATTGGTCATTAAAGTGCTTTCACGGGTGGTTAATAGTTCTTCTACAAAGAGGTGTTGGAGCACATATAGCTATATCCACAATGTGAAAATAAACAACCTAAATGATAACAGGGAAGAAAGCTTGGTTTTTGTACACTACAACTTGAGTTTGTTGTCTCATTATTGTGAGCGGTCCAAAAGTGATAGAACATTTGTCACTTGGGACAACAACCCAGAGGAGGATAATTTGGAGGATGGAACCATGGTTTTAGAGCGCTTGCAGGCTGAAGTTTTGGACGATGATGATGTTATTGTTGACCGTGTAGCAGCAGCAACAACAACAGCAATGCCACCTCCCTCCAGTAGTAGTTTTCCACGTCCACTTCCACTTCCAGCGACAGTCCCAGATGTACCGGTTTTGCCTCTAGCTTCACAACCTCCATTGTTTCGTGGGGGTCATGTAGTTGTTGGACGTGGTTCACGACCACTTATAGTTCCACCTTCTAAGGATGAGGATCCTGATACTACTGCTAGCAGTGATCGTAGATCACGAGAAAAGAAATTAGAAGTTTCCCGTGGCAAAAGGAAATATTAATACTTGTCTTTTTCTAGTTTTTCAGTACTTTGCATTTTGCAAATTGAACCTATTGACTCTTTAATATTTCTTATAGTCAATTTTGAAGACATTATATGGAAATTTAATTTTGATGTTTGAACTTTGAAGTTCATTTCTTTGTGAAATTGAATCATTTCATTTCATGGTTGAACACTTGAACTTGATCATTTTATGTTCTTTGTTATAGTTTGGTAACTTGGTTACAAGAATTATGAGTTTGATGATTGATGATTGATCATTTGATGAGTCATGCCAAAATTACAAATGTTATATATTGAAAATGGTTGATGCTATGGTTGATGATTTGATGATTTGATCATGATGACAATGTTATAAGCTATAGGTTATAACTTATAACTACTAGATGATCGATGTTATATAGTTTAATCCATGCTTTTATGTTTTTTGTAACTAATTCAACATTCTGCATGGTTTTGTACACATATATGCGTCAAAATATATAAAAATATATATATTATATAAAAAACGCTCCCAACACAGAAGCTTTTGAAAATTTTGCTTTTCGCTTCGCTCTTGCTCCTCGCTCCCGACGGCGTAGGTCCAGATCTAGTATGCATGATACAATTCAGATTAATATGGCACTATGTGATAAAAGATAGAGATGCTAGCTTCCATAGCTAGTCTAGCGTAACCTAGGGCTTTGTATTATCCCTTGATGTGATCTAGCATGGCAATTCTAGTATGACTCACGAAGGTGACAGTACTTCTATGCTAGATTCGATGCTACAGTTTCATGCCCTACAAGAAAAAGATAAGTATTTGGTTTCTCTGTTTAATGTATACCCTTATGTGTGAAAGGGATTATGGTCATTTTATGTATACTTGTTCTTTTATCATGAATTCATCCTAAGAAAGGTTGTTGGTTTTTTTCCCTCTGAAGAAAAGAGGGTTTTCCTAGGGTAAAACAAGGTGTCTACAGTGCATGATTGATATGATCTAATATATTTACTTGCATGTCTATTCTAACATGATGTGTTTACTTTCTGCCATATTTAGTTCATTGTTTAACTTGTTATGCTACTCATACACATAGTTGATACTTTCATGTGTGATTATGCAAGAGAGAATTATAAAATTGCATTTATAATTACCAATTTAAGAAATTAGCAAAAATTCAACATGGGATTAGAGCATGGTTCTGATGTTTTGCCTTGATCAACGCAGGAACGATCCTGGATATGGAGCAGTATGCAAGTTGATGAAATACTGGATGATGAACTCCCTTGATTGAGCAACAGATCTTCCTCAAAAAATGTCCACTAGAAAATTGCAGCAGTATAGAAGATCAGGTGTTCCTAGAAGACACTAAAGATGGTGGACTGCAAAATATCTATTAACAAGCTATTGCATGAAAATTGAATCTTCAAGAACAAATGCCAATAAGAAGAAGCCAAAGCTACAAGGATATAATCAAGAGTGTTCTTGTTGCAACACATTTTCTTCTTTGCAAGGAGAAATTTTGAGGCTTTGGAGAAGTAACATTGATTAAAGGTCTTTAGTACGACTGATTTCACACCTGCAAACAGTGATCTATTGGAATATTTTTGAGGATATGCACCAAAAAGACCATAAATTGAGAAATTCAGATGAAAGTTCCTTGATATGAAGCAATGCATCAGTTAATGAATACCTTGAACGATGAACATCGAAGGCTATGTGTTGAATCTTAGCATACAAAATAATACGTGATGATGATCTCCCTCAAAAGATGCTACCAGGAAAGAAAAGTTATGGTTTACCGAGCATATACTCTAAATGGACAATGAGTGAGAATTTGAGTCAACCTTCCTTCAATCAGAATACTTAGATTCTGTGAATGAGTTGTGCACAGATTTAGTAATTGGAATCTAAGGATGATTGACAGCCTTTACAGATAGACACATCTTTGTATGACCTGGGATCGGACATTTGTACTGTCAATAGTATGGTGATGGCGGCCTGGTCAAAGCCCTAGAGGAAGCATGATGAGATCTCTGATATAATACTATTGGCTAGAGTATTATGAGATCTGTTCTTGACAGTAGAACCTGACAACTTTCCAAGAGCATATTAGATATCAGTATCTCCTGAATTGTGTGACTTTGCCTAGATACATGGATAAAGAGGGAGTGGTTAGTTACTTATCTCTCTCATCGTTCAAAGAGATGGTTACTCCTATGAGATACCTACATATTCTACTCTTTGAGACAGAGTTAGATTGAGATTGTTAGGATGTTACCCTGACATGGTGGTAGCCTTCCAGAGGTACTTGGGACCTCACTTGGAGATCATCTATAAGGAGCACGGGACTCCGAAGGACTCGTAAGCTTGAACATGCAGCAACGAGCAACATTGAGATGACTCTCTCACAGAGCGAGTGGACAATGAGGAGTCATATATCTCCAGTACACTTCAAATGTACCGTGATGAGTTTGAGATTACATCTGATGGATGTGTGAACCACCTTCCTCATCAATTTGGTTTAGTATGAGGAGTATTGAAATGATTTGGTTACAGATTGCTTAGACAGACTGTTGTTGGGCTCAAAGGGAGCCTGTAGATCTTTCCAGTGACAGAAGAAGAGCATTGATGATTGAGGATCACTTGTTGTGATCTATGCAGTAGAGACAGTTGGTTCCTCCAGTTCTGAGATAAATTTATGTGTACTTTGCAAACTCCCAAGGTATGGTACTTGAAGATACCTAGTGAATTCACTAAGAAGTAATGCGGATGAGATAGTTCGTTAATATTAGTGATGACTTATTTTTTCTTTGGAAGAAAACAAAAGGGAGTAAGTCTCTGGTTATGAGATGGAGGATAATTTCCATTTGGATCACTTTTTGAGATCGATGATGAGCACCACACACGAAATCCATTCCCTAGAGAATGGAAGCACCTGGTCAGGGACCAGGAAGTTGATCAACATTCAGTCTGGTACTGAAGCTCAGCCTGGGGCTCAGAATCATTCTTCGGGAGAATGGAGGCACCTGATCAGGGACCGAGAAGTTGATTAACATTCGGTATAGGACTGAAGCTCAACCTGGGGATGAGAGCCATTCTCTATGGCAATGGAGACACTTGGTCAGCTACCAAGATGTTGACTTCAGTCAACCTTCAGCCCAGGGCTAAAGAACCTATTCAGGGACCAGGACGTTGATGCAAATCAACGTGAGAAGTCTTAGACTAGTTCTAGGCAGATGATGTATGACGTACTCCCCTCCTTGGTCATTCGAGAGGGTTGAGATATGGGACCTCCTCAAGGGACTGGCCACCCCTTGTTGGAGTAACTATCATATGGCCTTGGTGTTAGTGGGGAGAAAGAGATGATTACATTGTCTAGAGATTATTACATCATCTTACCATTCTCTGGGAGAATGGATGCATCCTAGACTTGAAGTTCCTTCTCACCTACCAGGACATTCATGACATGTAACATGCATCAATGTGTGTGTGGTGACTCAAGCTACTTCTATGATGTGTCTTGAAGTCTACTTGACAGAGAATTCTTCTCTCGGTGAGAGGGAGTGTTCATTTCTGGGCAGCTTCGAGATCCATTCTTCAGTATACTAGCATTAGCCTAGGGCTGAGGACCTAGTTGAGGACTAGGATGTTGATGCACTTGTCAAAATTAATAAACCTTTCTTATAAAGATACCAGAAGACAAGTTTGACCATTAACAAGTTATAAATTTGAATCTAGGAGACTCAAGTCAGAAGCACTTGGAAGAGTGCTTATCTATTGGCACTTGTGGATATTGAGGGTTCCTTATCAAGGAAGGAAGGGTTGACCTTTTAACAACTTGATAAAAGTTCATAAAGAACTAGCGCCCACCTAGAAGAGGTCATAAACATCTAGCATCCAAATCAAGCGATATGATAAAGTACCCTGAGTTGGCACATGTGGACCATAAAGACCAAGATAAGGGTCTGTGGTAACTTAGTTAAAGGATTATGGTCTTGGAACCATAATGGAGGACCAAGAACCCCAATGAGGGTCCAAGAGACCACTAGCAAAAGACCAAAAGACCAAGATGGAAGTCAAAGGGTTAAAAGGTACAAATAAAATAGTTGGGGTTATGGAATCTCATTAAAGGACCAAGAGCCCACTTGTAAAGGACCAAAGGACCAAGATAAAAGTCAAGTTCTATTGTGAAGGGCTATTAGCCCAAGTAAAAGTCAACGACCCTAACTAAAAGCATTAAAGTAATTTTTAATTGGTAAATTAAAATTAGAAAAGTGGTCTTTGAGAGGTGGCTTACTTAACTTATGGATTTCTTAATCCTTATCTCACTCAATGATGAATTATAAATAGTGAGCCCTCTCATTTGCACAACACTCTCATTCATACTCATCCATTTTTTGTCCAAGGAAATCGTGGGGTTATTTTTGCAGCAGCTACTCAAGTTTCCTTCTCAACAATAATCATATGCAGGGTTGTTCTCTCCCTCAATTACTATCATTTTGTCTACAGGATAGTCTTATTCTTCACTTAGGACAGTACTGTCATCTTCAAGACATTAGCAAGGAAGATCAGGGCTCGATGTTGACATTGTGATGCAGTTAATGGCTCCATGTTGATAAGGGAAGACAGACAGAGGCTTGGTCTATCTTTTTCAAGGCCTAGCAAGGCTTGTACTGCTCATAGCAGACCTCAACAAGGTTTGTACTTGTCACAGTAGCCCTAACTAGGGCTCGATCTACTAGCAACAACCCTAATCAGAGCTCGATCTTCTCCTATCAGACCCAACTGAGGCTCAACCTGCCTATATCATCCCTAGAAAGGGCACCGTCCACCTACATCAGAACTCACACCAGTGAAAGAAGACCCTAAGGGACAACCGAGGGTCTACAAAAGACAGTCAAGGGTTTACAAGCGCAGTTGTGGTTGCCATGTATCTCAATCATGGCTCCTATGGTTTCAGTAGGCCGCAGATCATAAATATAAAGTTGTTATAGGCAACTCAAGATTGTTGCAAGGTACTGAAGACTGCTACTGAGGCTGCTACAAGTTGTTATTGGCCTTACATCAGTTTTTCTTGTTTCATTTTGGTCAGCGGCAACCTCACTGTTGGTTCATGAAATCTCAGATCAATTGATGAACAAGGTTAGGGTTTGGGAAAGTTGATTTGGTGGCAGCAATCATCATTTATAGGCTACTTCTTCTCCTGGATTAACTGTCCAGATCTAGTATGCATGACACAGTTCAGATTTAGATGGAACTATGTGATAAAAGATAGAGATGCTATCTTCCATAGCTAGTCTAGGGTAACCTAGCACTTGGTATTAGCCATTGATGTGATCTAGCATGGCAATGCTAGTATGACTCACGACGGTGACAATACTTATGTGCTAGAGTTGATGCTACAGTTTCATTCCCTACAAGAAAAACATAAGTATTTGGTTTCTCTTTTTAATGTATACACGTATGTGTGAAAGGGCTTATGGTCATTTGTTGTATACTTGTTCTTTTATCATGAATCTATCATAAGAAAGGTTGTTCGATTTTTTCCCTTTGAAGAAAAGAGGGTTTTCCCATGGTAAAATATGGTGTCTACTGTGCATGATTGATGTGATGTGATTTGTTTACTTTCATGTCTATTTTAACATGAAGTGTTTACTTTCTGCCATATTTAGTTCATTATTTAACTTGTTATACTGCTCATACATATACTTGATACTTTCATGTTTGATTATGCAAAAGAGAAGTATAAAATCGCATTCATAATTACCAGTTTATGAAAGTAGCAAAAATTCAACAACCATTACATGGAAAGATTTGAAAAACTCACCATAGAGTCTTTCCCCCTAAATCCTAAAAGGTGGAAACGCTATGTTGATGACATGGATGTAGTTTCGCACCATGGAGAAGGCAACTTAACTAGATTCCTTGAGCATCTTAATAACCAAAATGGTAGTATTACGTTTACCATGAAGATCGAGAAGAACAATAGCCTTCCTTTCCTTGGTGTCTTAGTTTCAAAGGAGTATGGCTCAATAGCGCATCAGGTTTATAGAAAGAAGACACATATTGAAAGGTACCTGCATTCTAAATCTCACCATTTCCCCCACAAAAAACTTGTGTCATTAGTAATTTGGTAACTAGGGATTTACGAATCTCATATAGTGAACACATTGATCAAGAAATAGAACACCTAGCCCAAGTATTTGAAAGAAATGGTTATGATAACAAACAATTTAGAAAAGTGGTATTTGATGGGAATTGAATTAACTCGATTGTTCGACTTACTCAAATTGTGTGCTCGACTAGATTCGATCTCTACCTTTTAGTAAGTGAGATTATAATAGTAGAGGCTCAATGCATTATAACTTCTATGTTATATTATAAGTCTCTACACAATCACAAAGTCTTAAATCACCTCTCATATGACTTGTTATTGTTATCACTTTATGAGGTGTCATACTTATCCACTAATGAATTGTCAATGAGATCTAAATATAGAGCTGATTATGATCCAAGTACTATTTAACAACATCATTGATATGAAGATCAATACAATAGAATGGCTTAAGCATTTTTCATCAGTTTATATTTCTTAACATAGTATGAGAACCATGGTGAAAAAATGTTGATAATATCATTAGCTCCTTTAATATTGATGGCCCTATAGTTCCTTCAAAGTAGTGGTCCAGGAAAAGTAAGGTGTTGTGAGAAATCCATAATAGTGATTCATGAGGGAGGAGTGACACTACATAAAAAAAAATTGCATATCTACATCCATCCATTTGAAGGTGCAATGGCAATAAAAAGTTCATAGATTTTTTTATCTTTTGTAATATGGTATTGTAGATCTTACTCTTGTTATGCTCAAATTCTTGATTTTGTATGGAATCAAATTGATCTCACAATTTGTAGATTGAGGTGTTAACTAGAAAAACATTATATTTAAATAGGCTCTATGGGACTCCTAAGTATATCAGTTAGATTACAAAGTGAAACAAAGCCACTCTTGGAAAATCACGATAACAGCAAATATATACTATATAAAGAAGAATCCAAAACCTAAGTCACGACAACATGGAAAAGTGAAATAAAGCAATGATGCATATACATGCAAATGCGATACAAAATTGAAGTTCAAGATCCATTCGCCATCCTAGGGAGATGTCTCACCTGGGGCGCACTCAACATCCCTTGAATCCCTCTCTCCTAACATCCAAGGCCAAAGGGAAGAAACACCTAATAGATGACTAGTCGGATGATCTGAAAGAGCCCAGGGATAAGATATGAGATATGTTTCGTTGTCTAAACACAAAAGTCTACAAACGTGACCTGGACAAGGTAACCTAACTACTGCTGTGGTGTGAGATATCCTGGAAGCAAAGGCAATACGATCGATCGTAACGGTCTAGCTAATCGAGCAATGATGCCCTCTCGAGGTCTTACAATTCTAATATCTGATGTAGTATTGTTGTCTACCTGCCTCTCAATGCCTCTAAGCACCAAAAAGAAATATGTAATCAATGAGCTCAAGTTTTGGACGAGGTTGTAATGCAAGTATCTAGCATAAATAATTTGTCATTATCTTGCACATATTACCAAGGAAAAATTTAGGCAATTTCACCATTTGATTAATTTTCCTTTTTGTTTCCAAAATAGATTCTCCAATTTCATTTTTTTTCCAAGAACAATTTGCCTAAATTCTATAGGATAAAATTATTTTACTAAAAAGTCACCAAAATATTCAAAAAACTATTTAAAATCAGCAGAGAGATCAATATTTTAACAAAATTATGGCCAAACATTTTATAGTTAACATTTTAACAATTAGTAAGATTCCCCGAGGTTTTTACATTCTCAGATATGTTGATTTTTTAGCAGCATCGAGAGCCATTCTCTGGGAGAAGGAGGCACCTGGTCAATTACCAGGAATATCATGCAGTATGGGACTAAGGCACTTGGTCATTTACCCAGTTGTTGACATTGATAAACTTGATTTAGCCTGGGGTTGAGGCACCTAGTCAATTGCCAAGAATATCATGGAGTTTGGGACTGAGGACGTGGTCAGTTACTAAGTTGTTGACTTTGGTCAACTAGATTCAGCCTGGGACTGAGGCACCTGGTCAGTTACCGGGTCATCATTATAAGCCCTAGACCGAGTCTAGGCAAGTGATGTACTCCTATCCTTGGTCATTGGGCTACGGGACCTCCTCAATGGATTGGCCACCCCTTGTTGGAGTAACTAGCCTGGGGCCTTGGTGTTAGTCGGGAGAACGAGACAACCGAAGAATATCTTCCTTATATATGATGATGTACTTGAATTGCACGTGTGGACCATGGAGACCAAGAGAAGGGGCTAAGAATTCATCAAAAGGTGACTTACCTAAAGAGGGTGGGTCGAAAGCCCGCAATGAACCCCAAATAAGGTGTTAAAATGTCAAAAAACAACAATGAACCCCAACTAAGGTGTTGAAGTGTTAAAATCCCACATTAAAATTAAAATGGACATAACCAATGTATTTTATATTATTATTTTGGACTCCTTGACTTATGGAAGACACACAATGATGAGATATAAAGCAGGAACCCTCTCAAATGAAATTGATCACCACAAATTCATTCCTCATCTTTGTCCAAGAAATTCGTTGGGGTATTTGCAGTTGTTGTTCAATTCTTCATCATCTCAGAATTTTTCTCTTAGGTATTGGATCGACTACAGGATTGTTTTTCCTCCTCTTCATAACTGCCAAAGGTCTGCCCTAACTTCAACGAGATTATCATCATTCCATTCAAGGGTGTCGTCTTCTACATAACTGGTTTTTCTCTCTTTTGAGGTTGTTGAGGGTTCAGGAAGGGCTTCCAAGGGAAACCAAGGGTTCAGGAAGGGATTCCAATGGAAGTTGAGGGTTCTGGAAGGGCTTCCAAGGTCAATGCTAAAGCTGAATAGCGTTGTTGTGGTCTGTTAAGGCCCCATTGAGGGTTCTCGAGTCATGCTCCTATTAACGGTTGTCGTGAACAGTTGTGGCCCTATCGTGGATTGTGGCTGTCAAGTCATGATAAGGCCCTATTAATGGCTGTCGTGAACAGTTGTGGTCCTATTAACAGCATCTGTGGACTGTTAAGGCCCTAAGGAGGGCTCCTGTCGACTATTCATGCCCTAAAGTGCTGTCATCAAACTCTAGATGAATTGTTGCTATCAATACCAGGCTGACATTGCTTACTTAAAGAGTTTATGTCATAAAGATTGGGGCTCTCTTAATCTACTCATGTAAATTTCAGTCATCCCATATTAAGGAAGATATTCTTTCCTGGGGTTTTATTCCTGAAAAGGTTTCCCTGGGGTAAAATCTCTGTGAACTTGTCTATGGTTCTTGTGGATGATTATTTTGTCTACTACTGGTTTACAAACTAAATGCTAGAAGTCTGCTAAAATTTTGAAAAAGAGAGCTACTGCTCTCAAATCAAATCTATGTTAAAAATTTAACAAGATAAACATTGACCCTTAAAATATTTCTTATTGTCCATATTGGAAAAGCCAATTTGGGTAATATTGTTGCTTTCTCAAATCATTAGGTTGTGTATAAGATTGCAAAGTGAATGTTAATCTAAAGGTCTTTTCTCATCCAAATATTACGCCAGGCATAAACTTGCAAAAATTCTTTAATCTATCACTTGCTTCTCTTGTGCTTGAAATTCAGAGCCTAACTTACAAAATACTATTATTTCAAGTAATGGCTTGGGGTCAACACATTCCCATAACCAGATTTTGTTATCTCTAGAAGTTAAGGTGTTTCAATTACAAGTTAGGGGTCACAATATGAAATAATTAGGTACAACGGGCATGCTACATAGCACACTCCATATGTTTCGTGGGCCCTAACACCATGAGGTACTCAATGAAATAATTAGGTACAACGGGCATGCTACATAGCACACTCCATATGTTTCGTGGGCCCTAACACCATGAGGTACTCAGGCCTCTATCACGTCGGGTAAAATATTTCAGCGTTTGCCAACCAGTTGTCTCGAGTTCAATCCCGCTCGCATTCGCACAATACAATAGAGGACCCCTAAACTGATGACGAGATCATCAATCCTCCAACAATTGGCACACCACAGTCTACTCACCACTATGCAGTCTCTAATTCGAGACACACCTGCAGTGATCCCAAACAAAACCACACAATTGAAACTCAGGAACTCATTACATGAGTCGAGATACGACAAACACTCGGAACGCTACGGGACTCGAACTGAAAACCATGAAATCCAATAATAATGATCCTTAACAACATTACACAGCTAAAACAAACGAATGGGATCCATCATCCACAGTGGCTCGGAAGATACCCCGTGCCCTAATTTGAACTAGAAAAGAAAATTTCAAAAAAATGAAGAAAACCCCAAAAACATAAAATTTCAAAATATAGAATTTTGGACTTGGAGATCGAACGAGGGCAAAACAGACCAAGCAAATAGTTGAACGAATGAAGAAAGAATTCAATTGACATACCTAATTGGGGAGGAGCGAATTTGAATCATGGTAGTGCTCGAGCTCGCGAGGGCTCGATTGTGAGCAAATTGCTCTACGAATTCCACGGTCAAGAAACAATCTTTCGGATCCACCCAAAATGCACGAATTTGGTGAAAGATCAATGGGCACCAACACTGAATTGAAGAGTATCAAAACCTAGTTGATAGACAAGTGTACGCCTTCCTTCTCTTTGTGTCTTCTGGTTTGTACTATGCGTAAATCTGCGGAAGTTGGGCTCGAGGGAGCGTATTGTTGAGATTGTGAAAAACCTGAAGAGGAAAACTTTGTCCCTTTTAACACTCTCCTCTACTGCTGATGTGGTCGTCTAATAGGCGTCAAAGTGGACGCCGATATGACAAGTCATGCAAATGTTTGACATATTTGAGTTTCTTGGTGAGATTTGGTGAGATTTGCAGAAGAGACCAAGAAGAAGTATCATTGGGGGATATTAGTCTACTGAATGTTCAAAAAACATTATCTACATATGTTTTAAATATTAGAATTTTTATCCACTTTTTCCAAGTTATTAGAGATTGGAGTGAGTGGTTTTTTAAATACAAATAGTTATTAACATTTGTTAGCACCAGTTTTGTCTTGGACGATTGGAGGGTTTCAGTGAGTAAGGCCTCGATTTTTTAAGTCATATGACCCAAGGAATGTCAAATATGATCTCTGGATGTGTATTTGTAGTTTAGGAGTGAAATGATCAAAAGTCCTAAGCTTTAACATTGCAAACGAGGGTGAAGTTATAAAAATCCGCTCAATGTTATATAGGGGCACAAATGTTGGGCGTAGATCTGTGGCGATGAAGATCAACGGCCGTAAGCGCTTTTCGCAAAGCAAGATGGAGGGGTTTAAGCGTGGGAGGAGCATTGCTAGCTCGCGAGCAAATTAGAAGTCAGATCAACAGACGAGAGGACAGATCTACAGTCGGTAGGTACTTCGGTGATTTGACATGCGCGGAGAAATGAAATTTTGAGATTTGTGAAGTGGCGGTAGGCCCAACAAGTTGCGACGGTGCAGATCTGGCATGGAAAGACATCGACGACAGAGGTTTAGTTCGCAAGCTGAACATGCACGGAGTATCGGAACTTTCCTAATCTGTGAACCATGATAGGGGCCGCACCTTTGGACGGTTGGGATGCAGCTAGGAGCCAGATCTACGGTTGATAGTGACTACGCAGATCTAAGGTGTGAGGAGGCAGCCTGCTGGAAGGCGAAGACCGCGAAAAGTTGTGGAGTTAAGCAGCGAAGGAGATCGACGGTGCAGGATGGATTATACAGATGGACGGCTAAAATAAACCTCTTCACTGCAACAAGTGCAAGCACGTTATGAAAAGGAAAATAAAATAAAAATGCTGCTGCATGGGGATCTTGATATTGTTTGTCTTGAATGCATTGGAAAACGAAAGGCGACGAACGTGTTGCACGCAGACAACTCAGCTCAATTCTTAGACTAGCTGTCAGTAACCAGGTAGGCCTCTTGTCCCCCATTGGAAAACTATTTAAATGGCCAAGCTTAGAGAGGTAGAGCCCCCGGGTTTTGAACACCCGAAGATAGATGAGGTGTTAGAGGATAAGGATGCCGAGGTTTATGATACAGTGTTTATAAACAACTCCATTGAGACAGCCAAGGACAGACTAAAGATAAGTAGGGACCAGGTGTTGACGGACAATCCACTCGACCAGAGGCGAGCCGGATCTCCCTAGCTCAATGCGAGTCTAGAACAAATAGAACAGACTACAAACACATTTCCTAGATCTGCTTAAGGATCAAGTACTAGATGTATTACCTCTTTGATTCGCTAGCCTTTCTCTCAAATGTTGCTCCACATCCCATGGTCGTCAGATCCAAGCTGCAAGACCTGTTAAGACACATAAAAGAGAAACAAGTAAAGAGCATCTATAGAATAAGAGATCTATGTAAACAGTTAAGCAGGTAAACAACACAACATCATCACATATAAGAGCGATATTGGTGGAAAGCATTTGTATTACTGCAAATAGAGGAGTACACGATAGAGATATAGAACTACAACCAATGACTTAACGTAGCAGCCTTTCTCCACACAAGCCAATTGCCAAGCCCTTCCAAGGAAGCATGAATTCTCCAAGAGGTGAGTGAAGGTGTCCTAAGAGAGATTTCACCAGCATGTAGATACCATAGTCTTCCTCCCTTTGGTATGGGAGTGAGCCTCATATATATAGGACTAAGTGGATGAGGTTATGGATAGGATAGGATGAGAGATGGTAGGAGAGAGACAGGGGATCCTCCCAATGAGTTAGGGGTCGAGTATCAGCTCTCCAAGAGATCAGGGATAAGCCCCCAAATGGGCAAGCTTCAAGAAAGATCTCGAAATGGCTATTTTTGCCCATTAACAGACCTCGTCGCACCTTGCTATGGAGCAACCTGCGACGTCGCATGTTGCTAGTGTGCAACCTGCGACGACCTCTCAAAAGGTTGTACAAACTGAGTACAAATCCTCCCAAATGAGTACTTGGTCCAAGTGACTTCAGGGATGTATACACAATGGTCAAGATGACGACATTATCACAACGGTCATGATGACAACACTTGGTCATAATGACGGTACTTGCAACGGTCATGATGACGACACTTGCAACACTTGCGACACTTGCACAAGGGTGACAAAATTTTGGTGTAACACCAGGGCATAGATGTTCATAAGGTGTATAGGTATTTTTTCCATCTTTTTGCAATCGACCAAACCCTTAACTGCCCTGAGTTCTTCGACGGGTGCGCCACCAATTACTCCTCCCCTAAGAGGGTAATTATGCACGCATCCAGTTCAAAGATCATGTGCCCAGTCAATTCTCTCACCATCAAAAAATCCCTGTTAATCCCAGACGAGTTCTGCCAGAAATCCAAAGAGTACACAGAAGAAGCCCTAATTCAGCATTTCAGACAGGCCATAGCAGAGCTTAAGCAAAGTTTTTTCAGAGTTTGTCTCCAGCCCAATGTCTCCTTCCAAGACCAACCTTTCCCTGGTGAAGTCAGTCTTTTTATAGAAGATTCCAAATGTGTCATAACCATGCTAAGCCAGTTCCTAGGGTTAGATACAGACCAGTATGTCACTGGCCTTTAATAAGCCTATTGTTTGTCTTAAGCACATTTCCACTTGATTCAGATGAGCCCAGTTAGTCCATTAGTGTCTGCCTTAAATTTGATGAGTCCCTAGCTGATAATATCCATTCTCAGCTAGTGGACTTCCACAAGACTAGAAGCTTCAGGTTTCAGTCATACCTACTGAGGATGTTCCTATCATTGAATGAAAAAAACCTGCAAATTCCTGAGATGCTACTCACACGGGAAATGTACACAGGTTACAACAAGTTCATGAACAACCTCATGTCAGAGGTGTACAATGTTTTCTTTCAGGGGAAACTGCCCAAGGTGCTGACAGAGATGAAGGAAATGTTACAGCCTTCCCCTGAGAAGAATTTTGGAGATTGGTTCCTGTTAGAGCATGGCACGATGATCAAGGTGTATGTCTTTTCCCATCCACCATACATATTTCCTGCCTTCTTAACCCCCAGAATATTTGCCATGGAGCTGATCAGACAAAAGTTGAGTGTGGAAATTGAACATTTCCTGGACCACAAGAAGGCTTCAGATATCACCTTTCCCTGGGTTGTAGGCCCATTCATTGTTAAAAACAAGGTTTCCCTTCCAACCATTGAGTGTGTGTTGAGGGAAATGGGGTTTCAAACCAAGGTTACCATCAATTATGACCCCCACCATATAATCTCAGACAGAAGACAAGAGAGCAAAAGAAAGGCTTTTGAACATTTTGAGCTCGCGGGTCTGGCAGAGACTGCAAATTGGCTGGAATATCCCTGCAAAGTTCATATGGATGTAGATGTGCAGGATGACCCCACTTACCTGATATAGAAAGCCACATTTACTCAGCCTGGCACCTCCAGGCTGGTCCCAACAGTTGGAGCAGTTACACCCCTTGCCAGCAGCTCTGGAAAATACAGCAAGTTAGAGGTCATTGATCCCGTGGATGTGGAAGATGAGGAGGCAGAAAGGGATGCAAAAAGGCAGAAAACAAAAGAGCCTATGCAGCAGATGGTAGCAGTGACAACTAGTCAAGGCAAGAAGAAATAAGTGAAGGATAAAGTTCCTGCCTTCGAGGTCAAAGAATATGTATCCAACCCAACAGCTATTGAGCCTCCCACACAAGGCAAAAGCAGAGCAAAACTGTTGGATGAGTATAAAGACAGTAAAGAGGCAGCTTCAAAAGAGTCTAAGTTGTATGCAGAAGTGAGACAGATTTCCAATAAAGATGTGTCTTTGGTGGCTAGCAGAATCCATGCCCAGAACACCTTGAACTTGGCCTTAGCTACCAAAAACAAAGCTACTGAACTGAAAGTGAACTTGGAGGACATTCTCGTCCCTGACATGATACATTTGCACAAGGAAACTGGAGATGTCATCTATGCCAAGTTGTTGAAAGCAACCTTAGAACTATCAAAGCTACAGCCCAGAAAGGGTAAGGTTGAAAGCCAGCTCAGACAGGAGAGGATGGAAAACAAGGCCCATAAAACACAAATTAAAAAGCTGCAGACTGAAATAGTGGCTACTGTTGGCCAAGCAGACAAGAGGGCTAGTATACAAAATTTGCTAAATGAGAAGGATAACACTATTCAGACTTTAAAGAAGAAGCTAAAAATTCACTCCACCCAGTTAATAGAGGCATCTGAGCTGACTGAGCTGGAATAGGAGAAAGAGGAACTGAAAGGTGAGTTGACAGACTACAAGGCCAAACTGTTGAAGTTTGAAGAGAAGGAGAAACAATGGCAGAAATATAAAGCTCTGGTGGTGGAAAGTGAGAAGAGTTTAAAGGCCAAGTCTGAAGATTTGGAGAAGAAGCTACAAGAGAAAGTAAAGGAGCTGGAAAACACGGTCACTTATTTCTCAATTGAAGCTAGGGACTTCTCCATTGTCCAAGCTATGGCTCAGGTTAGTCTGAAGGACTTAGAGTTGGAAAGGTTACGAAAGCAGAATACAAATATGAAAAACCTGATGTCAAGGGAAGAGCAGGAAAGGGAGGCTTGGGAAACCAAGTACCAGGAGATGCAGGTTAAGAATGAAGAGTTGATAAAGCAAGCCACAGGTCAGACCTCCCTACAGAAAGAAAAACAGGTGCTTTGGGATGACATAATTGCAAAGGAAGAGAAATTGAGGCCATATCTTGATTTCATTTTGGACAAAGAGTTTGTAATCAAGCTAGCCAGACAAAGCATAACAACATTCAGGGAAAAGCTGAACAAGAATCCCAATGAAAGTGCTGCAAATTCCATAGAGTTCCTGAATGGATTGACTGAGGATGAGTTAAAGGCATCCAACATCAAGGACAGATTATCTACCATCATTTGGGCAAGGAAGGTGATGAACAAGCATCACCAGCTGGACACAACTAAGGCAAGGATAGATATCTTGGCACACCAAGTAAAGCTCTTCAGAGAGATGTTTGATCCATTATTCAAGAAAGGTCTTCCACTCTTCTAGGAAGAAGATGGCACCATGATGACACAAGAAGAGTATCAGAGCACGTTGGTGGGATGCAAATCAGATCATGCAAGCTTTGATGACATGAACCAGCCACTGTCAGGCAAAACAGTGGTGGATAAATTGACAAAGGAATTTGAACTAGTTTTGGTCTTCAAAGAAGCTTGTGCACACCTTCGGAGCTACTCATACAGGGATCATACAGAAATGCAAGTGTTGCCGAAGGAGGTGGCCACATCAGACTTGTCAGCTCTAGAACAATGGAAGACCATTGAGAAGTATGGAAAGGCCAAGCTAATATTGCATGCATGAAGATTCGAGGATCGTGGAGGGTGGCATCCTGCAGAATTATTCACCTAGGCTTTTTGTTTATTTTACAGAATTTGTTACTAGCTAGTAAATGCTCAGTGACACTTGTAAAGGCTGTCAAGCCTATTTGTTAGCATTTTATTTTATTTTATTTTTTTGTTGTAACTAATTCTCGAGGATGATGGACCTATCTGTATAGGTGTCACCCATTTTGTAACAACTTTCTGTTAGGGTGACTCGAGCCTGAGGGTTGAAAGATATCTATATATTCATATGTAATGAAGAGAAAAGGGTTGTTGGTTGGAACCCGTGAGACCTGTGTTGTGTATTTTGAGATAGTTCTTTAATAAAATTGGCAAAGCCGAGCAAGTATTTTGAGGAGAGATTCTTGTGTTATTTGCTTTACAGTATGTATCTTCTTTTCTTCATGTGAATGTTTCCTTGTTATCTATGCCATATTGTTTTCTTTTCATGTTTGGATAAGTGTATATTGAAGTAGAATTCATATTTTTATGCTCTGTTTCTTTGATTCCAAGCATTCACATAGCCTTTTTCTACTAAAGTTAGTGCAAAATTCATCATAAGATGCTCTATGTTAATGGATTGTTCTTATTTTCTTCTCTATCACCTGACAAACAACTTTTTGACTATGAATGAGTAACTACCCTGCCTCTGTTTAGAATTTATTTGCAAAGCATTGCCACTTATCATCATAAGTGTTTTGACTCCATTGCCCAATAAATGTTCACTTTGTTTTCAACCAAACAACAATCTAAATTTAATTTTCATTCACATATCTGGCCTTGTTAAACCATCATTGAGAGATCCCTCTCTGGAAAGATAGAAGCCAACTCTCTTTCCTGAAGCTTGGTTTTGTGGTTACCTTAAAGTGGCCTTCTCACAACCTGAGGTTCATTTTGAGTGCTAACAACATTAATAATTTAGAAATTGAAAAAAATAGTATGTTAGATCAACATTAATAATTTAGAAATTGAAAAAATGATTATGTTAAATCAAATTAATTGAATTGATTAGATATTAGTATTTATAATTTGGAAATTATAAAATTTATAAAAGTAATTTATATTAAATTAGATTTAATTTATGTGAAGATGAAAGTAAATGTAGGCTTAATGGTTTTGAATATAAGCGGACTTTCACCCAAATATAAATTAGCACTACCACTTAATTTGTGGCGAGTGACTATTGATGGGCCACAAGTTAACTGTTACAAATAAGTAATAAGTTATATGTTGTTTGTTGTCGATAGGTCACAAGTTAAGTGTCAGAAATAAGAAATAAGTTATATGTTGCTTATTGTCTGCCACGAAGCCCCTTATCCATGCATCAACTAAGAGTTATCCATGCATTAGTTATCAGTTATCCATGCATCAACTACTAGTTATTTCTTATATTATTTTTCTTTTATAATTGCTTATTTTGAATTTTGAATGACTGCCATAAAATCAATTTGGACAGTACACTTGTCTCGTCCTCGTGCAATCTAGGAAAATAATAGATGCTAGTCCACCCCAAATTCTAAGATATAAACACCTATCAATGTAAATAGATACTTAATAATATAAAGTTTGGCGTTAATCATTGGGTTTTAGTCCAACGAAATGTTAGTGTGTTTGATTTGGTTCTAATAGAAGTTTGAATCTTTGATAGACAAATTATTGTAAAAGAAGTGTATCGAAGGCTAAGTAGGAGTCTCTCTAACATTCACAGTGTCTTGAGTGGACCTAACAGTTAAGAACATGTGTTTCCTCCTAGGAGGTCATAGGTTCAAATCCGAAGTGGGGTAGAGTATGTACTCTTCCGTAGGCTTTAGCAGTTAAATCGTTGCATAGAGGGGGGTCCCTTGTCCCACAAACAATGGGGTCTCATACACCAAATTGGTGTCTAGTTTGGTTGTGACCTTAAAATATTATTATTATTATTATTATTATGGCAAAATCGGAGTAGAGTGGTGATGTACTTATGAAGTAGGAAAGCCTACAAATTGTTGTAAAAAGTAAATTAAATAATCACCCTTCATTAGAACTAAGCATACAAGAATACATCTGAGTGGGCCTAAGGGTTAAGAACATGTGTTTCCTCATGGGACGTCGCACGTTCAAATCTGTAAGGGGTAGGGCATGTACACATCTGTAAGCTTTAACAGTCAAATTGTTGCACAAAGGGGGTCTCATACACCAATTTGGTGTTTGGCTTTGTCGTGACCTTAAATTAGATTATTATTATTATTATCATCAAACATAAGACTTAGTTTCAAATCATATTGTAATCATCCTTTAGATGAGATATTAACTTTAACATGAAAATGTATAATGATAACAAGAAAATGAGATAAATAGTAGACATTAATTGAATAGCTACACTGTGAACCAAAATCATGAGGTAATGGATGTGATACCTGCATATACATGTACACATCACACGGCAAAGGGTGTGATAGTTGTGTTCACCATGGACATGTCGCAACTACTGTAGATCAATATACAAAGTTGCAAGAAACATGTATATGATATAAAAGGGATTGATTTCCTCGAGTTGATCAAGAGGGGGAAGAAAGGGTAGCATCCACTCCCTTGGGAGGATAGGAGGTGAAGGAACAAACGGGAAAAGACAAGACCTTGAAAACAAGGCATAATTGGACAAGGTGTCCATATATAAGTTATTTGTAAAGTGTGCCAACGAAGAGAATCAATTTAAGGGGCCAACAAAAGGAAAATTATGATCAATCATCGTAGGGGACCAAATACCTCAGGTGGGGCCCACACCTCCAACTAGAACAACCTAGTGCCAGTTAATCATTAAAGATGAGAGGATCGAAAAGAAAGACAATAGGCATGTGACTTGAGTGGGTTGAGGTGGGAGGAATGAGAGAGAAAGAATCAGATCAATAAGGGAGCCCCTAAAATGGCTAAGGAAAGGGTCGAACTTGTCCAGGGAAGGATATGTCGTGAGGAATTGTTCTAAAGGAGGGAGAAGCAGAGGGAAGGGCATATGCATTAGCTATAGCACATGAGAGGAAATCCACATGGAAGGGATTGTGTAGAAAAAAGGCCAAAATGAGGGGTAACAAGCAATATAGGAAGCTACGACGGTAGTCATGCACAACATGGCATGCTTACAAGGAGGAGGCGTTTGTGCTAGAAATTGTCTTGTGACTACTAGAGAGACAAGCCTAACACATCTTAAGCTCAAAGGAAAATGTTGATTGATTGATTGGGTTGGTTGGCTTGGTTGTGTAAAAGGGGTAAAGAGAATATGCAGGCAGAGAAAGTGTAAGACACCTGAAAACATCAGGCTCTGCTAGACTTGACTAAAACAAGGATCATATCAATGATGATACAAGTTCGAAGTTGAATGAAAACACATGGAACTAACAGTTCATTCATAGGTTACATTAAAAATACCATATCCAGAAAGACATTACAAATACATACATGGGAATATAAGTTCTCAGTATGAGCATTTACAGTGAAAACATCAAAATAAAAAGGGTTTCATAACTGTGGCCAGTCTAAACAAGACCAAAAAATATCCAAGCTGAAAACCATCTAAAACCTGGCTCACAATAGATACAATCTCATCTCAGATACAAGTATTCAACAAAATAAACAGAGCAAAAGTCTCATACTTTGCGGAATTTAGATTCTCCACTTTTACAAACTCTCATCCTCCCGGCTAGAACCTTCTCTCAAATTACAAATGACAGAATTTATAGAAGGTTACATCAATAAATTATTACTAGACTTTTGGAACAAGAATCTCACGAAAATGCTTTCAAATTAACTGCAAAAGATCACATAAAAGATCTGAAGTTATTCCCTTTACTGTCGATTTCTTGTTTGTATATACTTTGCCACCTCATACTAAATTTCTTCAAAATTTGGAGTTGGTTGGCCAGGTATCGATCTATGACCCAAAGTATAGGTACCCTGCTTGGAAATGATGAATTGCTTTCCGAAAATAGAACTTTACTGAATTTGTTGGATGCTCTGCTTCCAAATACTTTTCCATCTGTTTATAAAATCTATAAATGTTTCCTGAATATGCTAATCAGATCCTTGGAGATTTGGGATCTAATTGACCTTTTGACTAATCAAATCATATCTTCAATCTCTCACCCATAGATCTAGAAATGATTCAATATTACTGATTTCATGTCTAGAAAATTGGGATTACTTTATTCACGAGGAAGAAGTTTGACAACCATCACAGCCATTCATATATTTTCAATATCAAGAGGAAGAAGAGTATCACTGAATCCATCGATTGTCCAATAATTCTATCATGCAAAAGTGTGCACATCATCCCATTCAAGACTATTCTATGTGTATGGCTTCATCTTACCATTTGCAATTAGTTCAATTCTCCACATGTTTGTGATGCCAATGATTTTCCAAGCTCTACACCCTTTGGATTTTAGTCGAATGTTACAGGCAGAGAGGACTGCAAAACCATCGAAATTATAGTATTCATCTCTTTCTATTAACACTTTGCACTTAAAGTAGATCACCTGCCATGATTTGGCATTTGGACAGTCTCCTTAATGTCACTTTTTCTTCCAAAGGATGACTAATATGACCCCAAGTCCGTCATTAAGACTTTCAGGTTGATCTTGGCAACAAATTAAGTTGCACCGAGTGAGCAAACTAAACCCATTTGACTTCACATATCCACGCAAGAGAGTTTTTGAACATTTGGCGATTTATGGAGACTTACCAATAGTCGGAAACGCTAAGTCTGGCATCTGAATATCCCATCAACACCTCAGCATAGATATGAATGCTCAATACTCTACTTGGTTTTGGACTGGACGCATCTAAAACTTTATTCCATATGCAATGATCAGAGTGATTTTCAATGCATTATCTTTGCAGTTGTCAACGCCTCCTGTTGACGCGTTGTGCAGTCTTTTGAACCCGTGGGCTTCTCATGTGAATGACCTGTTTAATGGTGCTTCTTTGCTTGGCATGAATCAATCTCTTTACATCTAGCGTTGGGTTTTACAATGCTGCGGTTTTTTACTTTGCGTGGTTTTATACCACATGCTTTGTAGGAAAATCTCTTATGGTATTTATATACACCATTGCTCTCAAAAGCCCTAACGCGTAGTGCAAAGACTAGTGCCCCTTGTGGGGTCTCTCCTTAGCGTCTTGTGAGTGAGTGTTACCTTATGCTTTGGCTATTGGACTCGGGTTCGACCTCGATGATGCTTGATTGTTTGTAATGTCATTGACTTGTAGTGGGATCGATGATCAAAACCCAATATTTTTTGCAAAATCAAACAAAAAGAGTTTTCATAATAAAATAAATATAAAGCTTTGTTTTAAAATTCTAAAATAATAAAATTTTATATTTATTAATTATTTTTTACTCTTTTCTACTTTTTAGAATAAAGAGTGAAACAATATCATCTTGAATAGCTTTTTGGACTTTGAATCATGGAGACTTGGATTCAAATAGCAATGGAAGATTGTAAGACTTCGTCAAGTTACAAGCTTTGGTATAAGGAGCACAAACCAGGCTGGATGGAACATTTATAGTTTTGGAAAAAGTTCTTGTGGACTTTCCGGAAGCAAAGAATGGGGTTCTTCTTTACACATGAGCTGTCGGAATCTAAAATTTTGATGGGACAGATTCTGGTACCAACAGGAGGATACACCGCAAGGGTGGGATGGACAAGAGAAGGAGGCCAAAAAGGAGCTTGGGATACAAGATTAGCATGGTATAATGATGCAAGAGGTATGACTGAGGTGGGAAGAATAGGATCGAGACTCTGGATAGAAAAAAGGAGTAAGGTCACAAATAACTTCTTGCTGAGGGGAAGGCTTTGAGAGGGGAGAGCTCGTGGGAAGTGTGTCAATGGAGACTAGGTAATAATAGGAGGAAAAATTAGTGGAGGACTTGGGTTAGGAGGAAATGAACTAGTGTGTATGATTGGAGGGAGGATAAACTACTAAGGCCGTCCTTTGTTCTAAGTGCACAACAGTCTTTCATATTATGGGTCTCGCCCTTATGATACTTACACCACTTATCAAGATGGGTGGAGAGGTATGGTCAATGGGATTAGGGGGATAAGATGGAAAATAATGCGAGAGGTTTGGGAGGATCCAAAATTGACTTTATATTGGCCAAGACCACAAGAACAAAGGATGTGGGGAACTTGTCATGCACAACATAAGAAACATTGAAAGATAGACCGTATAAGGCAAGGATGACTTCCATTAAGGGCAAGGGAGAACGAGCATGAGTCTCACTTAATGAAATAGGTTTCTCCTTCATGATAGAAAAGTAACTCCTACTTGAAGGTGAAAGGTACCTTCATCATGGCATCAAGCCATGGTCATTCACGAAGAAGGTCGTACTTAATTATTTCTAAGTTTATAATCATAGGAAGAGAGGACACGATCATGGGCTAAAGAATAATCTTGAGAACAATAGAAAGGGAGGACAGAATTGTGGGCTAAAGAGTAATGTTTAGAGTCATAGAGTCGATCAATTTTTTACAGATTTATTAAAACCTCTACAAGCAACGTTAGTAAGAGAGAGGGTGGTTATTTACATTTCACGACATACTCAAAGAGAGAATGTTAAGAGCAGAGCTAGTATCTACAATAGCATGTTGAATATTAAAATTGTTATGTTTTAATTCGATGTAACAAAGGGAGTGTTATAAAAATATATATAACATAATAAGATATATATATATATAATTAATAAATAGAAATGAATAATTAATTAATTAAGAAAAGTCAAGAGACATGCCCTTATACTTGAAAAGGCACGATAAGGCTTATTTGAAGCCCTATCATTGTAATTGTAAAACATCATTAATATCATATCTTGTCTCTTATTCAAATATTTTACTCATGGCTTATTCGATATTCCAAATATGTTGGTAATCTATGTGTGAGATAACTTTTTGTTCGGCTCATTTGGTATTAGAGCTACGTTCACGATCCAGGCCTTTGACCATATTGTGGGTTTTAACCATTATCCTAGGGTTTCCTTAAAATTGTGGTCTTTGACCAAGGAGGAAAAAAGAAAAGTAAAAAGAAAAGAGAATATGGAAAAAAAAGAAAAGTAAAAAGAAAAAAGTAAAAGAAGTAAAATGAAAAGGAAAAAAAAGTAAAAGAAAAGGTAAAAACAAAGAAGTAAAAAGAAAAGAAAATATAGAAACCACATGTGGTTTCTTAAAAACAGTAGATGGTTTATTTTCCAATAATATTGGAAGCATTTGTGAAATCTAGAAGTGCATAAGAAGTCTTAAGGATGGTTTTGTGAAAGTTAATAATAAAGTTAGAACATAAAAGCTAGTAGTGTATAAGAAATCTTAATGCAACCAAGAAGCAAGCGAGAATTGAACTTGGATGGGGAAGGTAACAATCATTCCTCCCAACCACCCAATCCACACCATCTTCATTATCCTTCCACTCAAAAAACAATTATTATAATTATTAATAATTATTATTATTATTATCATTAATAATAATTATTATCATAATAATTATTATTATCATAATAATAATTATATTATATTTATTAATAATATTATTATTACTAACTTTAAATAATAATAATAATAATAATAATAATAATTTAATAATTGTATCTATTACAATTATTATTAAAAAATATATATTGAAGGAATTCATTGAAGCGATTACTGAATAAGTGAGTGGTGAATAATGGATTCCATATATAAGTCCAAATTTTGGATTGAGTGTCCTTATTACGAAATGGAATTCCAATATGCGACAATTTTTAAGAATTGCAATCGCTCTTGTCCAATATGTGGTAAATATTTTTTTATGAAAGACAATCAAGGTCAATCACAATTGCAATCGCAAATACAAAAATTGGAAGGCGAATTAGGATACTACAAGGAAAGCAATAAAAACCTACAATTTGATATAAGTAAGTGGGGCATTTTTTATCAGTTGACAGAACAAGAGAATCGTCGCTTAAAAGATCAAAATCAAAAGCTAGAAAAAGCTAATGAAAGTATCAAGAAAATGTTATCAGCTAAGAATGAAGAAATATCTCGACTAAAAAATCACAATCAAGATCTTGAAGAGAAAATGAAAAATTTTGAAACTAACGAAGAATCACCTTATAGAAACGATGACAATCTCAAATTAGAAATAAAGCGTTTAAACCAGCTCGTCATGGAAAAAGATAATAAATTGGCGCAAGTCCAAAGAAAGTTAGAAAGTAAAGAATCATAGACATGTCGACATCAACAACGGAAAAAAGAAATCCGGCAGAAGTATGACGACAATAAGAAGACACACAAGTTGGAAATCTCAAAACTCAATAACACCTTATCAAGCAATACAGAAGAAATTTTTCGACTAAAGAATCATAACAAAACATTAGTTACAAAGATAAAAAAAAATTTGAAAAATAGTCGGAAGATAGATCATTCTAATGAAGACTTCGAAGGAAAAATACTATAAAAACAAGAATAAAATCAACGCCTAAGAAATCTTAATCAAGAACTAGAAGAACAAATCAATAAGTTAACAGGGGACAAAAAGTTGCAAGATGAAAAGTTCGAGAAGATTCAACATGATAACAATCTATTAGAGAACAAATTAGAACAAATCCAGAAGGAAGCATCCAAACTCTCTGAAAAACAAATTCAAGTTGAGGAAAAAGAATCCAATTTAGTAAAAGAACAGACAACAAGAGCGTCCTATCGACACCCAAATTATAAAAATAATTTTGACCAACAACATGGTCAAAATTAACATAAACAAAAGAATTATGAATTCAGAAAAGAAAGAAGTCAAAATCAACAAACTAAGCGGAATACGAGAAGTTCCATCCAACAAAGCAATCAACAAACAACCCCGATGAAGATAAATCTCAGATGGACCACTTCACAAACGATCCGACATTTTTTCTTTGGCATTCGTAACTTATATCACCTTGTTTCGTCAAGTATTAGAGTTACATGTTCAGAAGATCATGAGAAGAAGTTATGAATAAGAACAAATGATAAGAATCTTCTATAATTATACTTTGAGGACAAAGCATCTCTAAGAGGAAGGCAATGTTATATAAAAAAAATATAACATAATAAGATATATAAATATATATAAACATTAAATATCAATATTAATTATTAATATTAATAATTAATAATTAATAAATAGAAATAATTGCAGCAACAAGGATGAATGGAAGGAGGTGTGGGACCGGAAATTGGTGAGGTGGCTCAAGTAAATCCACGGTTAAATTGAGGAAGTGGGTCGCTGAATCGAATAAGTGGATGAAGTCTTCATTTAGTCTGAGAAGCCTTCCTTAGACTACATTTTGGAAACAAGATCAATGAGCCTGCAGCAACACAATCCGAACTTAAGAATGCTTCCTTCCAGTTTGGTTGTTTTTTCTCTTATTTTATGTCTCTGTAATCTGTCAGTAGTGGTATGGACCTGGTCGTTTGGGAACTATTTGAATAGTTATCTCTGGCATTTACATAAAACCAGATTATGTAACCCTTCAGTGGTCTGTCCACTTTTTTTTTCTTAATCTAATCTATAACCGTTCTTGTCTAAAAAAAATATAGAAATAATTAATTAATTAATTAAGAAAAGTCGAGAGACGTGCCCTTATACTTGAAAAGGCACTATAAGGCTTATATAAAGCCCTATCATTGTAATTGTAAAAGATCATCAATATCATATCTTATCTCTTATTCAAATATTTTACTCATGGCTTATTCGATATTCCAAATATTTTGGTAATCTGTCTATGAGCTAACTTTTTGTTCGGCTCAGGGAGGTGAGATAGGCCTATCAATCGATAGCGATAGGAAGGTAAGAAACATAAAAAGACAAGATAGCAATAGGAAGGTAAGAAACATAAAAATACAAGCTACGCTTGAGGGGGTGATTTTAGGGCCATTAGAAATCTCCATGATAGGCCAATGGAGGGAAAGGAAAAATTATGGTCACCTTGTCGGAGTTATATCTACTCATTGTGAACTTATAATTATGACTTGAAGAGCTTGTTAGAAAGCTTGAAACAAGGACAACAAGATGGAGAGGTTATGAACTACGTTAGCATAAATTTTGTTGTAAAATAGGTTGTTTAAAGGAACAGAGAGAAACGGGGTACTCTAAAGACCATCGGGAGGGCAAGGAATGTGGAGTACTCGCCCGACCCAAGGAGGGCGAGGAACGTAGTCGCGAAGCCGCTAAGGGAAAGGAATTCAATCTTGAATTTTTTATCCTCGATATAAATAGTGTTAGTCTTTAGTGAGATAAATTTCAATTTAGCACAATAGATCCCTCAGTAAATGAAGACGTCCCTTATTAACATAATTTTTATTTGAGAGATGATTGGTAACATATTAATTTTATTCTAGCATGTAGGAGTAAGGAATTAGATTTAAGGGGGACTACTTACAACGGGCGTTAAAATGCAGTGCTAAAGGCTATTAATTTTGTGACATATTCACCTTGTCCTATTTAGGAGAACAAAAAGCTCCAATACAAATGTTCTTAGTGACACCAGGGGTAATAGAAATGTCCACTTTAATAGTGGGATAAATATTAGCCATATTCCCTTCTTCGAAGGCGTCTGGAGCAGGAATGGGATTCTTGAACCAATCAACATGTCAGGGAGGAATAAAGTCTTTGGTTTCAAATGTGTATTGGTAGGAAGGATTCTTCAGTGAAAATGTGTTCTAATCTAAAAAGTTAAAACAATGATGCATATTGTACCATGGGAATTCAGGAACATTAAGGGCTTCTATAATATCTTCGTCTGAATGAAAAAATAGGGCACTAGAGCCCAGGAATTCCAGTACCACCGTTGTATAAATGGTGCAACGTACAGAATCACATCAAGACCCTAAATAAACTTCGTATGTGCACACAGTTTAGATAACATAGGAAACACCTACAAATGTAGATTGGGCATAGAAGGCATGCTCATATGGACATCAGATGAGAATAAACCACTCTCATAAGATAGTGAACCAACAGAAGTGGAGATGTAATACATTGACATCGAATTCGGATCATCCTGAGTAACAGGGGGCAGGATCTCTTAGATGTCTTCCTCCATAGCATTAACACGGTGGATCATGTCTAGGAAGTCTCTCAACTCAAGTAGCTTAAAAATGATGAGAATAATCGGTATGTATGTGTCACATAAGGCACATGGATGATTGGTCCATAAGGACTCAATGTGCTTTTTTGTATTACTCAAGAAGAGTGACTTCCACAATAGGAATAAAATCACCAGAGTATAAATAATCACCAAACATTAACTCTCACAATCCTTCATCACGCATATATGACTACGTCCTAAAAGATTGTTATATTCCAAGTTAGCATCTACAACCTCAATGTCAATTAAAACTGTCTTACATGTTGTCTCGATGGGGCCATTCTTCCACAATCCTTTCTTGTGGAAAGGACGAGCATCATATGGACGAAGGGTGATCATCGATGGCACAAGTTTGGGTGAACAAAGTTTATTCCACACACTAACTGACATGACACGAGTCGAAGCACCTTCATCTATAATGCAACGATTAATCACAATGTTCTTCGTTGTATCTGGGATTTGGAACACCACCGAGGGGGGAAGGTGAGGTTCAACATTACATAAATCAAAGGTCATTAACCGAGTGTCAAATGGATCAATTTCTCCCAAAACAGATAGAAAATCCTTTTGTTGTGTAGGGCAGGCCTTAAGGACTTCTATACCTAACATAACAGAGGGGGATTGAGATAAATGATATACAATCCTATATTGATAAGAGGCCCTTGATGAGAATGGTTAGTAGTAGCACATAGAGGGATCTTAGGTGCCTTAGGAGGCAGATCAACACTAAGTCATAGAATTTGCAAGGGTCCACTACTCTTTACTAGGGGTCACTAGTTTATTTAGGCATTAACTATGGGGGCATGATCTCCGGTGGCATCCCATACTGTTGAGTATAGGTCTGCGGGTTCACATTTGCTTACATCATATAAATCCAATTAGATGGAGTAGAATTTAAAGCTTGATTCACGACAGGAGTGGTGGTTGAATTAACTAATCCTTGTGAAGGAAAAGAGTTATGCAATACTGTTGGTTGAGCAGTAGGAGATGTATTAGGTTTATTATTCGGCTGACCTTGGGAAACATTTACTTTGGTCTAGTCTACTAACTTTTTAAAATGTGGAAGCTCAAGGATGAGCGGGCAATGATGAGTGTAATGTTTGTAAACACCACAAAGAGTGAAAGACTTATTGATTCTCAACTTAGGGTTTTTCCTTGGTTAGGAGGATGACTGGGATCCAGGTTGGTGTTAACAACATTCTGGTTTCCCGTTATGCTGAGGTCATACTCCTCAAGCTTTGCAATGGTGAACCTTCCTCCTGATGGTAAGAAGTAGAATGCAAAAAAAGTTAGGTTTCCAATACTGTCCAAAGCTTTGGAATCACCCGACCTTCATCAGTAAAATGTAGGTTTCCAATACTCTCCAAAGCTTTGGAATTGCTCGACCTTCATCAGTTAAAGGCAGGTTTACAATATTGTCATACTGTCCAAAGATTTGGGATTGTCACTGTTGAAGCTAATGCTCCCCCTCCTTTGTAATACTTCTTCAATACTGTAACGCTTGGGGCAGGGAACGCCACACATGTTATGGAAAACCTGACAGTAGCACCAAATATGTTGTATAGCCATAGCTAGATGAACTGGTTGTCACAGAAAAACAAATTATGGATGGCACATCGCCACACAAACAATGGCTTTTCCATTCCTTCAAATTAGAGCAAACAAATGAAGCTAAATCTCGCTTCAATGGTGTATACAAAAAGCACTAACATTCATATAATTGAAGACGATGTTACAAAACATGGCTGTTCCAGCCAAAAATCACTTACAAGACATCCGAGCAACGTAATTTTGCATAATATCTGTAACTGATTCTCGAGCCTCTGATTCTCAAACCTTCTACCATCATTGCTACAATAAAATTTGTCAACATCCCTGCATCCCTAGCTATTAGGTTTGCATTTGATGACCGTTTAATGCGTCAAACTGTTTTATGGTGTCCCATACAACATTCCTATACATTTTTTTATCTTTCACTTTTGCACGCAAAGATGTTTTTAACCTAGGAAACAACTAAGTCATAATCTCCTTTTATAGATAAGATTTTGATCCCCATGTCTTTGGCAAATTCTAACCTTTGCAAAAGTGCCTCATACTCTACCATATTATTCGAAGCATCAAACTCAAGTCTAAAAGAAAATTTAAAGGTTTGCTTAGGTGGTGAAGTCATGACAATCCCAACTCCCAACTCCTTTCCCAACTCTAGAATACGCTCCATCAAAACTAATCCTCCACAGTTCACTTATTTTTTCATCTTTAGTTGCCTCTTTGAAAGGTGCTATGAAGTTTGATAAAATTGTATAGTTTCCAAAGTTGTCTGACTCATAAACAAATTCATTTGTATGACTTCCGGTATTTTCAACATGAAACTTCCTAGCTTGTTCATTATATAACTTAACCAGCGTGTGCTTTGATGCAAGAATGGTGGCATATGTCCAATCCATCCTTATGTCTTTAGTAACAACAAGGAAAATAATCATTTTCAACATTCCATAAATAATTAGCCGGTAATACTCTCATGACCATTACAATGTTACCTAAATTCGCACTAAAAGAGCTTCTTGCTTTCAAGTTTATAGGTTGTGTGGGCACCCTCAAGCGGAATTCTCAATCACCATAGGCATGTGTTGCATTTGGATTAGCACTCGCATCCGCTCTAGTGCTCTCATTGTTTGGGCACCCTCCGACTCCTAAAATAAGAGAGGGGAAAAGCAAGGTTGAGTTATTGATTGAATTTGGTCACTCGTAAATATCAATATTAAAATTAGATTTCATTAAATTGTATTTTTTTCTTGTAGGAAATAGTTGGGGCATAACACCCTAATTTTCATCCCCAAATCATGTCTTCATCCTTGGCACCAGTCCCTGGTTTATGACACCTTTAAATATTTACCATATAAGACTCATATACGGTATATCCTCTACTTTGACTTGTTCATGCCTTTTCATCGCAAAGAAAAGAAAAAACAATTCCTTTCAAATTCTTTCACAAATTTTCCAAGGCATTGGATGATAGGATTCAAACAAGACTATGATCAATATTTCAACCAATATGATGAGTTGAAAATACTCACAAGGCCTTATTTTTTCATTTAGGGATATTTTTTAGTAGACTACTTAGCCATTTTGAGTTCTTCAATTGGATCAAGGGCCTGGAGGTTCTTTGATTTTTCTGTAACAATTTTTGGGTCCTCTTGATATTCTTAACTCTCTCCTATAAGGGTTTTCATTCCTTTCTATGGATCATCCTTTTCTACAATCGGTATCTTATCCCCCTCCCTTTTCCTTTTCAAGTGCTTCTAGATCTCTCAAAGCCTCGAATCCATTTGCTATCCTAAACGGGTTTTGTTCCTTCTAACTGGAGGGGTTCATGGACTATAAAGGCTTCTCCTCTTGGGTATTCCAACAAGTTTTAGCAAAATTCCCATACTCATGGAAAACATTGCATTTGAAGTGGCACTACTCATAATCTAATTCATGTAGGGGGGCATAGGCAACTAGTTTTAGTTTAATATTAATCCCTAGAAATGGGATCAACCATCAAAGAGTAAACAAACAAGATAAACAATAGTGGGGTGTTACAACACTTCCTTGATAAAAATTGCCATGAACCTAGAGTTGAGTTATCATTCCTCGTTTCTAATTCTTGTTCTCATGTATCATCTTCTTTTAAATAATGCTACTAATAGACCTTGACCATTCAATGAATCTACTCCATAAATGCTACCTCTTAGTGCATACGAACATTAGAGGTTTAGTAATGAACTCTCTTGTGTCCTTCGTGTGTATAACATCAAAGTATAGAACATGGTTGGGACCATGCACATATTTATTAAGCTAGGACATATGCAAAATATCATGAATAGCCACAAGTGATGGTAGGGATAGTCTACAAGTGACTGCACCAATCTGTATAAAAATATTGAAATATCCACAATATCTAGGTGCCAACTTTCTCTGTTTTCCCAAGCATAAGGAACTCCTCTTTGGATTAACACTAAGGAACACTTTCTCTCTAACCTTGGAGCTTTGTTCTAAACTTTTCTTGTATGCATAATTCTCTATCATATCATGTGTGGTGTTCATACTTTGTTGCACATGCTTCACTATACTTTCCAATTCCTTCAAGGTTGCCATAGATCATGCATATATAGGTTTTCAATCTTGATGAAGAGTTAGGAGTTGTCGACTTCTGTTGACTCAAAATTCATAAATAAATACATGAAAAAAAAAAGATTGTTGAAAAACCAAGACTAAGTACCAAGCCCTGAACTTAAAGACTAAAGATGAGTATAAAAAACTCTTTATCATATAACAAGTGGCTACATGGTAGCATTACCTGCCAATGAAGAAATTTGTTGTAGACAAATGCAATAGTTGTGGTAGCATTATTTGGCTTGATAAATAATAAACGAATGAATTTAAAAAACAATAGCCAAATCGGGTTTGGTTCACAAACTTGCAACTTCTGAACTCATTTCTCAATTGAAACATGCATTGTCACTGCCTTGACAAATGTTGCTGTCCAATGGAATGCATGCTCCACAACTATGACGCCTTTACAAATTGGAGTAATAAACATCTTCCATGAAACTTTTCATTAATCGCATTAATTGACTAAGTGGTATTATATATTCTCATTAATGCCAATCTATCAAAGTTATCATTGTTTTTTTCAGTGTTGGCAAATTCATCAATACAATAGTTAGGGCTATTGGGATTTGTGTTAGTGTAAAGTTAGCAGGAAACAATGGAAACTATTTATTTGAATGAGTCATATTTGCAACTCTATCTATTCGACAATACAAGAGACGAAGATGTCGAGCAATACTAGTTCCTTTGCGATGTGCTATTTGGAATGCAGAGAGGACTATAGAGGCAACTAGGTTGATGGAATTCCACCTGAAACTTGTCTAGAATTTCTTTACTAACATTAAATTTAAACAGTTTTAAACACAATTGAGATATTTGGTGTAAGATCATAATGCCAATAACTCCCGTTGTTAGCTACCACCACATTAAATGAATACTAAAATGAATTTTACACATTTGTTAAATGATATATGATTTTTTTTAAAGACATACATATCAGGATGTTATGTATATGTAGCTTTGTCAAGGGAATTAAAGAGTGTGATTTTCATCCTATATCCATAAAAGTCATGTGATTCCTCTGAAAGAAAGAAGAATTACAATATGTGATATAAGCTCAAAGTGCTATCACTATATTTGAGTGCAAATTAACTGATTAGGGTATGAAATAACATCACTCGAATACAGATCTAGTAAATGCAGAGAAGAAGCAGCCTCTCAAGATACATTTCCATGCCCTATCCATACCCATCAACTTACAACTAATTAATATTACTAAATAGGATATTGCCAACCTACGTGTAAACACTAAATAAACTACCCATTGTTCGACGCTATAACGTATATCAACTACCCATTAACTTAGCATAGCTGGCCAGGGATCGAATGATTGGTTGAGCGGTGTTGCCCATTGCTAGTCACCTCCATATCGAGATCAGCTACCCACGCGTCAATGTTAGGAGAAGTATTATGGGTAGGTGTAGAATTAAGGAAAAGGTATTCTAATAGCTTTTATGGTCAAGTTCTTTTTATTTGGAATAGTTTTCCATTATAAATTCGTTTTCTTAATAATCAACTTTACAATAGTCAACTTTAAACTTAAAAAATAATTATATTGTAAATATGTTTGTTTGTTATTTGATTTCATGAAAAAATTGATATGATAATTTTGATGCGCTTTTTTATCATTTTTTTTTACTTTGATTATGAAAAAGTTGGAAAGAGAAAAGGTAGTTGTTTTAGACTTATCGTTTTTTTTTAGTTGGAATAAGATTAAATACATTATTCTTATTTTTTAAAACTGATTTTAATTTTTTTAATTTTATGTTTAAATGAGAAAACATGAATTTAAGTAATTGAAAAAAACATATATATAATAATTGGTGACAAGTTTGATAGATTTGATCAACATGCAAAATGGTAAAAACCTACGACCGAATGTAAAATATTCAGCACAAACAATTAACCTCGGTATTTTTTTCTTGGTGAAAAGTTCGTTGTTTCCTGTAGACCATACTAAAAAAATAGAATTAGACAAATCTTTTAGATTCCAAAGGGGATGGAGAACTTTACATGAGAAAGTGTGGTGAGAGATGAGTATCATCCATCATGACATGCCCGTCCTACAGTGGTCGGAGCACAAACATTTCATAATCTACTTTTTTACTAACATAGGATTTAGCAATAAATTTAAGGATAAATAAAAAAACCCTTACGAATGGAAATCTACGGCGATTTATATTGAAAACAAAGAAGGGAAGACACAACGCTTCTCATGTAGCCTTGAATCACTGTAGAAAACATTGATGGCATGAAATCAACATCAAAATCTCCCATCTTTCACCACTCGACATAATACAATAAAAACAATATGTTCATTTCTTTCAATGTGTTATTATTCCTTTCATTCGGTCCGTACGTGAAAACACATTACACTGCAGTAAAGAGACAGTACTTCGACCAGTGTTGCAATGTGGTGGCTAAAGGTTGCTCTGTCCGCATTTGTGGATGGTGTTTAACCTTTTTATGTAAGGTGACGCATAGAATTGTACTTCGGCTTAATTTAATATTATTATTTACTTGTATATTTAACAACCGAGTGTACATCAACTGCATTACGTGTTTGACATGCACTTAATAGACTGAATGTATGGCATGTCATTTATGTTGTTAATTTCTCTGAAAACTAACTGCATGTGATGCTACCACTACATTCGTTTGGGCATGAATAAATAGATGTTGATTGCTCGATTCACGAAAAACTATAATTACCTACAACCAAAATTCCCTCAGGGTCATGACACTGTAAATAAGTTGGGAAGTTACAGCGAAGATCTATTGACAACGTTGCAGGGATTAGCTAAAATAAAAACCAAAAACAATTAAATGTGTGCCAACAGTAAAAAGATTGAACATGTCGTTGGTACAAAGAGGATTGACGACATTACTATAGATGTTGGCATGAAGCTAGAACGGTCATCGAATGAAACACTAATAGCCATGCATGCAGGGATGTTGACAAATTTTATTTTAGCAACGATAGTAGAAGGCTTAGGAATCAAAGGCTTGAGAATCAGTTACAGATATTATGCAAAATTACGTTGCTTGGATGTCTTGTAAGTAATTTTTGGCTGGAGCAACCATGTTTTATAACATCATATTCAATTATATGAATATTAGTGCTTTTTGCATACACCATTGAAGTGGGATTTAGCTTCCATTGTTTGCTCTATTTTGAAGGAATGGATAAGCTATTGTTTGTGTGGCAATGTGCCATTCATATTTTGTTTTTTATTCGACAGTTGATTCATCTAGCTATGGCTATACAACATATTTGGTGCTATTGCCAGGGTTTCCACAGCATGTGTGGTGTTCCTTGCCCCAAGTGTTACAGTATTGTTGAAGTATTACAAAGGAGGGGGAGCATTAGCTTAACCAACGACAATTCCAAAGCTTTGGACAATATGACAGTATTGTAAACTTTCCTTTTGTTGATGAAGGTCGGGCAATTCCAAATCTTTGGACAATATTGGAAACCTTCCTTTAATTGATGAAGGTCAAGCAATTCCAAAGCTTTGGAAAATCTTAAAAACATACATTTTTCCGCATTATGCTTCTTACCATGAGGAGGAAGGTTCACCATTGCAAAGCTTGAGGAGTACGACCTCAGCGTTACAGGCAACCAGAATGCTATGAACAACAATTTGGATCCCAATCATCCTCCTAACCAAGAAAAAACCCTCGATTGAGAACCAATAAGCCTTGCGCTCTTTGTGGCGTTTACGGACATTACACTCACCATTACCCTCTCATCCTTGAGCTTCTACACTTTAAAAAGTTAGTATATTAGGCCAAAGTGAATATTGCCCAAGGTCGGTCGAATAATAAACCTAATACACCTCACGTTGCTCAACCAACAGTATTGCACAACCCTTTTCCTTCACAAGGATTAGTTAATTCAGCCACCACTCCTATCCTGAATCAAGTTTAACTTCTGCTCCATCTAATCAGATTTATATGATGTAAGCCAATCCAATGTGAAACTATAGACCCGTACTCGACAGTATGGGATGCCACCAGAGCTCATGCCTCCAGAGTTAATGCCTAAATAAACTAATGACCCCTAGTAAAGAGTAGTGGACCCTTGTATATTATGCGACTTAGTGTTGATCCGCCTCCTAATGCACATAAGATCCCTCTACGTGCTACTACTAAGCATTCTCATCAAGGGTCGCTCATTAGTATAGGATTATATATCATTTATCTTAGCCCCCCTCCGCTATGTTAGGTATAGAAGTCCTTAAGGAATTCCCTACACAGCGGAAGGCTTTACTATCTATTTTGGGAGCAATTGATCCATTTGGCGCTCGGTTAATGACCTTTGATCTATATAATGTTGAACCTCACCTTCCCCCCTCAGTGGTGTTCCAAATCTCCGTTACAACGAAGAACATTGTGATTAACTGTTGCATTATAGACGAAGGTGCTTTGACTTGTGTCATGTCAGTTAGTGTGTGGAATAAACTTTGTTCACCCAAACTTGTGCCATAAATGATCACCCTTCGTGTGTATGATGGTCGTCCTTTCCAAGATAAAGGACTACAACAGAATTCCCCCACTGAGACAACAAGTAAGGCAGTTTTAATATTGAGGTTGTAGATGATAACTTGGATTATAACAATATTTTAAGACACAGTCATATATGCGTGATGAGGGTGGTTGCCTCTTCGATTTTTTGTACCATGATGTTGCCTCATGATGGAAAAGTTGTTACCATCAACCAATTAACCTACTATGATCCTAAGTATCAACTGCATTTATACAACACTGTACCTACTATTTAGGGTAGTCAATCCATTACTTATTTTTCTAATGTGTGTCCCGAAATTTAAAAAGATTATACCTTGCTCGGAACCTATCATGGTCACCCCTATGTTTGTACTTCCCAGTAGTTCTAGCATGTGTACGGTGACCTTGGATAAAAAACCATTTCCAAATCCACCGCAATGTGGACCACCTACTCACTGCATGGGAGATCCATATACTTCTGCTAGTTAAATGCCTTCTTGAGGAAGCTATCTTGCCTCTGGTTATCCTATTTCTTAAATCCCTTTAGTTTTCCCTCCCCTAAGGGTGGTTGGGATGACCATGATGGCCACATTTAACCTTCCTAATTTTACATTTTGTATCCTTGTTTGGTACCTGAATTCCCCCAACCCCGTGCCAACACCTAAAGTGGTTTTGACTACGGTAAGACTTATGACTTTTCCATAAATGCCAAATGTTATGGCACAACAGGCACCTATTGTTTCAACTACACATGGGAAAGCAACCAGGGCCGGGTAAAAAATTACAAAGTTGGGAGCACCAATACTCCTAGACAAGCCATGGCCACACTGACCACCGTGCCTAGAGTTATCCCTCCTTGTGCTTTGTGCAACCTCACTGGCCATGCTACCAATAAATCTCATCACTCCCAGATTTGCGAGAGCTAATGTTTGGTGATTATTTATACTCTGGTGATTTTATTCCTATTGTGGAAGTCACTATTCTTTAGTAATCCAACAAACACATTGAGTCCTTATGGACCAATCATCCATGTGCCTTATGCCACGTGTATAGACATTATTCACATAATTTTTAAGCAACTTGAGTTGATAGACTTCCTAGCCATGGTCCACCGTGTTAATGCTATGGAGGAAGAGATCCAAGAGATCCTGCCCCCTGTTACTCAGGATGATCCGAATTCTATGTCGATGTATTACATCTCTACTTCTGTTGGTTCACTGTCTTATGAGAGTGGTTTATTCTCATCTGATGTCCATATGAGCATGCCTTCTATGCCCAATCTACCTTTGTAGGTGTTTCCTATGTTAGCTAAACTTTGCGCACTTATGGAGTTTATTTAGGTACTCAACATGGTCGTGTACCCTCCATTATTTACAAAAGGGTGGTACTTGAATCCCTGGGCTCTAGTACCCTAGTTTTTCATTCAGATGAAGATATTATAGAAGCCCTTAATATTCTTGAATTCACATCAGACACTATGCATCATTGTTTTAACTTTTTAACTAAGAACACATTTTCGTCGAAGAATCCTTCCGACCAATACGCAGTTGAAACCAAAGACTTTATTCCTCCCGGACGTGTTGACTGGTTCAAGAATTTTGTTCCTACTCCAAACGCCTTCGAAGAAGGGAATATGGATAATATTTATCCCACTATTAAAGTGGACATTTATGTTACCCCTGGTGTGACTGAGAACATCCTTATTGGAGCTTTCTGTTCTCCTAAATAGGACCAAGTGAAAATGTCACAAAATTAACAGCCTTGAGCACTTCATTTTAACCCCCCACAGTAAGAGTTCCTCCCTCCCACATGACATAATAAAATTAATATGTTACCAATCATCTCTCATTTAAAATATGTTAATTAAGGATGTTTTCATTCAGATAGGGAGCTATTGTTCCTATGGGTAGATTGGAGATTATCTTGGTGAAGAATAACACCTTTTTATCTTAGGGATACAAAATTCCATATTGAATTCCTTGCCCTTAGTGGATTCGCGACTACATTCCTCGCCCTCCTTGTGTTAGGCGAGTACTCCTTGTTCCTCACCCTCCTGCGTACTTTGTTTCTCTTCGTTCCTTTAATTTTACAACAAAATTTGTGCTAACGTAGTTCATAATCTATCCATCTTGTTGTCCTTGTCACAATCTTTCTGACAAGCTATTAAAGTCATAACTCTAAGTTCACAATGAGTAAATATAACTCCGACAAGGTGACCATAATTTTTCCTTTCCCTCCATTTGCCTATCATGGAGATTTATAATGGCCCTAAACTCATCCCCCTCAAGCCTACCTTGTCTTTTTTATGTTTCTTACCTTCCTATACCTATTGATTGATAGGCCTATCTCACCTCCTTTTGTTACATCCAGTTAAAACATAACAACTTTAATATTCAACTTGCTGTTGTAGATCCTGGCTCTACCCTTAACATGTTAGTTTTTCACAATTTAATCAATATTAATCTAGGATCTTACTGAGAGGATAACAAGCACAACATAAAAACAAGAGACACAAAGATTTTCCTGGGGGAAACCATAAAGGATAAAACCATGCAACTTCCTCAGAGATAGAATGAGCAACAATACAATAGCAGAAAAGTAAACCCCAAATATGGATGGTCTTTAGCAGCTTCTCTCTTCTCCACTTGTGCGAACTCGTCCTCTCTCTCTCACTAATGCGAATTGAGTGAGTGAGTGAATGATCCAAATGAGAGAGGCACCCTCTCTATTTATACGTTTACTTTCACTTGACCTTTACCCCAAACAGGTCGGCCCTTAGATGTGCCTGACTGGGTCGACTTCTCTAGGAGAGTCTAATAACCCATAGACAAGTTAACTCTAGGGTCTAATGCCCCGACATACAAAGGAGGGTTAACCTCAATGACTTTACATGACCCAAATACAATAATGACTTCTCCGACTGGAGGTATAAACATTTCCGTCGGAGGTACAATAATAAAATACAAATACAATATAAAATATACAAGTGAATATCTTCCGAAGTTACAATTACATTAACACTCCCTCTTAACTAGGAAGGTATTCTCTAGACACAGACATCAATACATATAGACACAAGTCTTCAGTGTTGGATCATCATCGTCACGGTTGCTACTATCCTCATCATCTCGATCATCAATCTCCAATCTACTCGTCATAGGAAGTTCTACAGAGCCAACCCTTTTTCATGCTGGATGTAGGCCTAGCCTCCATGTAGGTATTCATCATCTCTGTGAGCAAGCCATCAAGTAGGTAAAGCTCAGGACTTATTACATTGCCTCTACAAAACCTGTGCACATCTTAGGACTGATTACATTGCCTTGCAAAACCTATGTACATCACAGGACTGATTACATTGCCTTGCAAAACCTGTGTACATCATAGGACTGATTACGTTGCCTTGAAAAACCCGTGTACATTGGAGGACTGATTACATTTCCATGCAAAACCTATGTACCCTACTGTCACCTCATCATGTCCAGATCATCTCATCGTCAACAGAGAACATCCCAGATGCATGTCCCAAGTCTATCGGCATGGGAAGACATATCTACAAGCATGCAAGACTGGATCATATGCATCTGCGTCTTCTATAGTTATCACTTCCCCCTGGAAGGAACCTCGATCTAGAATACACTAAGCTTCTCTTTGAAGTACTCAAACTTCACTTTGGCCAGCGGCTTGGTCAACACATCGCTTATTTGCTCGTCAGTCGCAACATACTAGAGCTTCACTGCTCCTATCTGCACCATATCCCTGATATAGTGATACTTGATCTCGATGTGATTCGACTTGTCATGGAACACCGGGTTCTCAAACAACTTCACACAACTCTGGTTGTCATAGAATATACAAGTCGCATCCAACTGGAGATCAAATAAATCAGACAGTAGATTCCTCAGCCATACTGCCTCACAACTAGCCAAACAAGCTGCAACATACTCTTCTTCAGCTGTACTCAATGACACGTAGGACTGCTTCTTGCTAAACCAAGATATCACGCTTGATCCCAAATTGAAGCAGCACCCTGAAGTGCTCTTCCTATCAATGGAACTGCCTGCCCAATCCGAATCAACATAACCCTCCATGTTAATCTTTTGATTCGCATCATACTTGAGCCCATAATCAATCGTACCCTTCAGGTACCTCAGAATATGCTTTGCAATAATCAAGTGAACATGTCTCGGATCTGTCAGGAACTGGCTCAAAGTGTTCACAACAAAGCAAATATATGGTCCCGTATTCGTAAGGTACAACAAAGTTCCAATCATCTGACGATACATCGTGGCATCAACCGACTCTAATGAATCATCACTCAATAGCTTCAGGTTCGATGCCATAGGTGTGGCCATGGCCTTGCAGTCCATCATCATGAACCTCTTCAGGATCTCCACTGCATACTTCCCTTGTCCAAGGAATATTCCATCCGCACTCTGCCACACCTCCATGCCTAGAAAATTGTGCATCATACCCAAGTCCTTCATCTTCAACTCGGCAGCAAGCTTCCTCTTCGTTTCAACAATCAACCCATCCTCACCTGTCACAAAAAGATCATCTACATAAAGTAGAAGTATCACTAGGTTCCCTTCCTCAACCTTGTAGTAAAGGTTGGAATCCGCTTTACTCTTGGTAAATCCCAAACTAGTCAGGAAGCTATCTATCCTGCCGTACCACGTCTTGGGTGCCTGTTTAATACCATACAATGCCTTCTTCAATTTGCACACACGAGTCTCCCTGTCATGTGTCTCAAATCCGAGTGGCTGCTCCACATACACTTCCTCTTCCACTACAGCATTCAAGAAAGTTGTCTTGACATCCATCTGGTGTACCTTCCACTTCATCACTGCGGCCAAAGCAAGTACTGATTTGATGGAAGTGTATCTGGATACAGGTGCAAATGTCTTTTCGTAATCTATCCCTTCCTTCTGGGAGAAGCCACGTGCCAAAAAGATTGCCTTGGGTTTTTCTATGCTACCATCGGCAGCATGCTTGATCTTGTAGATCCACTTGGAAGTCACAACATGCTTCCCTACTGGTCTCAGGACCACATCCCAGACATCATTCTTCATGATTGACTGGTACTCCTCGATCATGGCATCCTTCCATTCTTTCTTCTCAACTGCTTCCTCATAGTTGGAAGGTTCTTTGTCAATGATGTCACACAGCAAGGCTACATAGTTGGAGCATGGCCTCGGTCTCTTGCTTTCTTTTTGCATTCCTTCTGGAGCACCATATCTCTATGCATCCTGAATTGTCTCTTGTACCCATGTTGGTTTCCTCTTGTGAGAGTTCTTCTCACGGGGTGGATCTACAGGTTCCTGTGGGTCTTCTATCTCGCGGTCTTCGTCTTCTTCTGGGGTTGCTTCATTCATTGTTGTATCTCGGATCTTGAGTGCTTCTGGTTCTTCAATGTCTTCAATAGGTAGCTTTCTGGATTTTTTGTAGGCTGAGCCTTCATCAAATGTCACGTCCTTGCTGATGTCGATCTTCTTGAACCCTGGAAAATATATTTTGTAAGCCTTCGAGCTTTCACTATATCCTACGAATATGCCCTTCTTTCCTCAAGGATATAGCTTTGTCCTCTTCTCTTTCGAAATATGTATGTACACCGGGAAGCCAAATATTATGAGATGCCTGACTTCTGGTTTCTCGCCGGAGAAAGCTTCTTCTGGTGACTTGTTGTCAAGTACTCTATGTGGAGTACAATTCTGTACATACACGACTATCCTCGCAGCTTCTACCCATAGATGCATAGGAAGATCCTGGTCATGAAGCATCGCTCTTGCTACTTCCATGATTGTTCTATTCGTCCTTTCTGCAATTCCATTCTGTTGCGGATTATATGGAGTGGTCAACTCCCTCTTAATCCCTGAATCTCTGCATAATTTCTTGAAGTCTTCTGATGTGAACTCTCCGCCATTGTCTGACCGAAAAGTCTTGATTTTCTTCTCTGTGTGGTTCTCGATCAAGGCTTTGAATTGGGCCTTGAACTTGTTGAATACCTTATCCTTATTCTACAAGAAATATATCCATGTCTTCCTAGAAAAATCATCAATGAAAGAAACATAATATACATACCCATTCAATGAACTGGATGACATTGGACCGCATACATCTAAGTGGATGATTTCTAAGATTCCTTTTGCCTTGCTCTTGCTGCTTGGAAATGTCTTCTTTATGTTCTTTCCTTTCACACATCCTTTGCAAATGCCTTCATGCTTTGCCTGGATTTTTGGAAGACCCTCAACTGCTTTGCTTGCAAGTGATAGTGCTCTATAGTGCACATGTGCAAGCCTTCTATGCCATAGTTCACTTGGCTCTATTGAAATATTGTAACTTCTAAGAATATTATATTTGTACTTTATTATTCTAGAGATGTTTCATTCCTCCGTGAAGATCTTATTGTATATCCGGAGATGTTTATTCCTCCGTCGGAATGTGGTAACTTAGGTTATTAGATTTCCCTAGTGGGGGTCGGCCCTGTATGTGTTATGTGGGTCAAAGGGTTATTAGACCACCCTAGAGGGGTCAGCCCAGTCAGTTGTAATGGAGTGTTTAACCCAGTGGTTAAGTTGGGGCCGACCTAGCTTGTGTAAAAGACAAGTCGGAGTTGTGTATAAATAGAGGAGGTGTGTTCCTCATTTAACACACATTGCACTCACTTGTGAATAGTGCATAAGTGAGAGAGAGATCTGCTGTGGAGGAGAAGGAGCTCATGGTTGTGGTTTACATCTTTGTATTTTCTGGTCATCTATATTGAGGAAGCTTTGTTGGGTTTTCTTCCCCATGAGGGTTTCCCAAGATAAATTTGTGTCTCTTGTATTTATGTTGTGCTTGTTGTTCTTTCAGTGATCCTGTATATGCTATTATTGTGAAATGGAATGTAATGTTGATTTTTTTGTCTTAGCATATTGAATCTTAACATGGTATCAGATCTAACCTGAAGGAAGGAAAAGTATGGCACTTACGACACTTGCGACAATTTGAAGGTTGGGGTTTTGTACAGCAAAAACCAGTCATCGTGGAACTTTCGCTATAAATCCATTTTGGCGAAGTTTCGGGATCGGAAACCTTTACAGGTCGTAGATAACATCTCCATGTACCTTGTGTCCAAAGGACACCCTCAGATTCGTTGTACTTTGTGAGTTATGATCAGTACAAGTTAGGGTTTCTGCCTCTTCCAGATCTCAGTCATAATCAGGTGACCTAGGAAAAAAGGTCATAACCTGGGCTAGGAAGCTCCAAATGAAATTTTGTAAAAAATGTCAGGTAGTGCATTGTAATAACCCAATTTTGACCCTTAGGAAATATTGGCTTCTAATGTAAATATTGTATACACACTATGTATGTTTCCTAGCGTGGAGCTCAAGGCCAAGGCCCCGCTAGTTTATGCTCAGATTTTATTTTAAATTAGACACGCTTGATATTTTGTTACCCACGTGCTATTAAGCCATGGGATATTGTAAATTGATGTAAATATTTAATATTGAAATAAAATACCAAAACTGGCTATGGAGGCAACGAATGAGAAGGGGCCACGTGTATCCACTAGGGAGTGGTGAGGGGGCTATGGGACTAAACCCTAGGCTGCCATTTTTCATTATGAGAACCCATTGACTTCTCTATGTGACATTAATGCCTGTTGTAAGGAAGTGGTTGAGATTTCAGCCCATGGCTTCAATGGAGAATGGGCAACCCTGAAATTCGTATGGGTAGGTAAGGGATTTGTTTTCTTGTACAAGAAGTCACTCAACCTCATGGGAGGTTGCTTCATTCTCACCCCCATTCCATTGTGAAAGTACCTAGCATCATTCCCCATCCAAAGAAAAAAACGAGTGCCAACAGTGAGAGAACCAGAAATCGCGACCTTGAGAGAACCCAGATTTTGAAAGACCAAAAACGCCCAGATTTGGCATTGGATAGGGAAATCCAATGGGGGATCCATTGGCATGAACCTTGGGGCGAATTTGGGAGCATTAGCTATCCCGAAATCAATAGGATAACCCAGTTTTTGCAGCCCAGAAAACCAGTGACGGATTTGAGTTCCTTGGTGAACAGAATGGTGAGAAATCAAGTTGGGAATGACTATGCAGAGGTTGGGTGTGCTTGATAAACCCAGTGAAGGCTAGGATCTCAAGGTTAGCAGCTGGACCTTTCTATGCCCATCCTGAAGAGCACTGGAGGGAAGAGTTGCCTGAGAAACTGTGTAACAGAGAAGGGAATCTTCCTTGTGTTGGATGTGGTAGGTAATGTGGGTGCCTGACTATTGAGTTCACTTGAGATTCCTGTAGATCTGTGGTTGAGCTCACTAGCTTAGCTTTACCCTCCTCTATCTTCCTGGATGCTTGATAAACTCAACGGCGTGTTGGCTTAGCATAGCAGATGACCGAAACCATGGCTATGAGTGAACCCAGCTAGTTCCTCCTTAGTGGATACACATCCCAGCTCGGGGGTGACCTCTCAGCTGAAAGAACACAAGCTGGATAGAGGTCTATGGTTGGGTGGAACGTTGTTCTTCCATAGCCAGTCGTTTGGACCGTTACAATCCAAGATAAGTATTCTTGTGGTGGAGTTATGTTAATTCTATGCTCTGCGAATATTTTAATTAATGACTGCTGTTTATATGTTGAATGCATGATGAAACTGTGTGCATATGTAATGTTTAATCCCGCTGTGTTTTTATTAAATTGAATCTGCACATAGAAGTTTTTAATTGTTGTGAAATTATGAGAAATAATATTGGGGCCAAGTTTGTCAAAAGCCCGGTAGTTTGGTTAACGTTTCCTTCCTTGCACGGGAGTGATGGAAGGGGGCGTTACATGCACGGACTGTACTATCTCAGGTAACTTTTGCAGAGGCCGAAGTTGAACCAGTGACACGTGGCACGCCGTACAAGTTCGCTCTCCTGTTTTATCCCATAAAAAAGTCACGTTGCGACACTTGGCATAACTCTCTCTCAGAGAATCCAATTGAGGTTAGACCCATGGGATTGGAAAGAGGACAGGCTGGGCTACCATAGGAAGAAGTTTCAGACCCTGTGGATTCATAATTTCGGAGTTACACCAAAAACAATCAGGTGCATATTTCTGTCAAAACAGATTTGGATTTTGAGCACCTTCATTCTTGAATCGTCACTGCTATGGGAAATTAGGGTTTCGAAGAAAGTTGGAATTTTTGGAATCAGAGTCCATGGCTGAATGCTACTCAAAAAAATCTAAATTTAGAGACCAAGATCAAATTTTTTGGTTGGTCAGAAGGGTGGGCTTGTTCAAACCCTAGTTCGAGACCTTGATCGGAAAGGTGGAAAATTAGGGCTTCTGCAAAAGTTGAATTTTTTTTAAGTCTGTGACCACGGCTGGAAGCTGCTCAGAAAAATAGAAGTTTAGAGCTTTGGATCGAACCTTTTGATTGGGCAGAAGGGTGGGCTTCATTAAACCCTAGTTCGGGATCCTATCTAGAAGATCCAGAAGTTTCAAAGGCAATTTTGAGGGGTCAAATTTTGGAGATTTCAAAATTGAAGTATGCTAGCTTGATCAGCTCAGCAAGGCGCATCTTTCCATCCATTCAGAAGTGTGAAAGTCAAAGTTTGAATTTTTAGGGTTTCTCTAACAAACCCTAATCGAGATCCAGATCGAGTTTCAGGGGGAGATGAGGCTAAGGCCTTACATAAGAAGACTACAAGAATTCCCTGACAGGTATGACTTGAGGAGATATAGTTATGTGTTGAAATCTGTTCATGATTAAGTTTATAATATGCTTGTCTTCATTTTATTGAGGTTAGTATAATCTTGATTAATCTTAGAATTGTCTTATCACCCTAGTAAAAGTATGAATGCATGTGAATGATAGAAGACATTCTTTGATCAAGGTTATATGATTGTACTAATTCACCTGTGGTGTTGTATGAGGATGATGTTGTCTGCTAACAAAATACAGGTACATCAAGAAAGACAAATCAAGTTCTATGACCATGATGACATAAAGACAAAGACTTATCCATAGTCTTTAGAAGCTCTACTTACGAGGTATGCATAATTTATTTCTACTATGCTTAACTTATGAGGTATGCATGTTACTAGCACAAGGTCTCTAAATCATTGAAGAGACTAAAGATATTGTTTGGGTATGTTAGACATAACTAAGCATGTATCTAATCCAGGTATGTTTTCCTATGTTAGAATCCTACTTTGTGCTAGGATCTTAGTATACCCATGTATTATCATGACCATACCTATTCAAGATTATTTAGAATTATAATGTTTTGATAATATTGAGATTATACTAATGAATGTATGTTTGTGTATGAGATCATGAGGATGACACTAGTGCACACTTGAGCATGCACAGTGGTATAGGATGGATAGAAGCTCATGACATGGAAGGGAAGTCGAGACCAAGAAGGATGCAACCTCACAAGACATAAAAAGATAAGTATTTGAATTGTTATTTGAATTACTGAATAGTCTCTGATATTGCTCATAATAGTTGTATGCATATTTGTATTCCTAGAATATATCATGCTAAGTGTAAGCATTCATATAGCATTGAACAGTATACTACTAATATGCATATGATTGGTAAGTTGGACAAACATTCAATTGTTGATTGTCTAGAATGAAACCTCTTTGCTGACGTGCTGAGAGCTGTGCACACTCTCGATAGTATGTTCTGGTAGAGATGGAAGGCATCTAGATAGCCACTGTATGCATACAGGATATGGAAAAGTGTTGTGCCAAAGTGTTGGTCAAGATAGTAGCATAACTATGTAAATCACATCTGTATGCATAATAGGTTATCATGTCAACATGATTTGATGATTATGAAGTATTACTAATCATATACTTAATTTTGATTTGTAGGAAAGATCATGAAGAATGATGAACACTGAACAAGTGATGGATGTTCAACAAGAAGATTTACAAATCAAACATACTATAGAAGGCTCGTGGCTAGAAGATTCTCTTAGAAAGAGGAAGAGGATCATGATGAGATGTTTGCTCCAAGTAGCTAGATAAATATTGTTCTCTTAATGGTGTGATTGAAGAAGAAGTGCGAATCGAGAAAGCCCTGTACGGGTTCCCAGGATCGATAGTCATTTGATGAGCTTAATGATCACCATGGGTGATGCAGATTTCAACCTTTGCTACAAGGTTGAAGATGGTATCTATATACTGAAGGAACTCACCACAGAGTTCGAATGACCTTGAGGCACATATCCGTGGACCCATCTGACGAGAGATGGCACGGATAGATATGCAGAAGATCACTCAATGCAGAGTGTGAATGATGTTTAGTCACGGAGGAAGAATTGATAGCTTTTTGACAAGCTTGGGCTTTACCAAAAGTAAAGTTGATCCTAACCTTTACCTTAAGGTTATGGATGATACTGTTATTGTATGTGGATGATCTCCTTCTGACAAGGAATGAGAAACAGATCATGGAAAGCAAGAAGAAGCTAGCTACAGAGTTCGAGATGAATGATCTCGGATTGATGCATTACTTCCTAGGACTGAAAGCATGAAAAGGCTCAAAAGGGATCTTTCTCAACCAGGGAAAGTATGCTGAGAAATCTTGAAAAGATTTGATGTGTTGGAATGGCCACTCTCATGGGTTCCAACTTGAAGCTGTTACCCGATGAATCATCAGAGTTAGTGGATGTGACTCTGTACAGACAGATTATTGGGTCATTGATGTATTTGACGAATACCAGTCCAGATATATGCTTTGCTGTGAATACCTTGAGTCAGTATCTAGTGGAACCTAGACATGTTCACTTAATAGCTACGAAACATGTGATGAGGTACCTAAAGGGTATGATAGATTTTGATCTATGTTATATTGGAGATCATGACTTCAGATTGTATGACTACACAGATGCTGATTGGGCAGGAAGTGTACGTCGGGCGGATGTTATTTTATGGGATTTGCCATGATCTCGTGGATTAGCAGGAAGCAATATAGTGTGTCTCTCAGTACAGCTGAAGCGGAATATATAGCTGCTTGATGTGCTAGTTGTGAAGTGCTATGGCTTCGGAAGTTGTTATTAGGATTGTTTGACTTAGAGATGGAATCCACTGTGATCCTATGTGACAACCAGAGTTGTATCAAGATGACAGAGAATCCAGTGTTCCATGATAAGTCAAAGCACATAGAGATATTATATTTTTATATACGGGATATGGTGCAGAAAGGAGCTATCAAGCTCGAGTATGTAGGCACTGATGAACAAGTTGCTGATGTGTTGACCAAACCTCTGTCTCGAGTAAAGTTTGAGTATTTTCGAGACAAGCTTGGTGTAGTTCAAAAGGACCCCCCTTGAAAGGGTGAGTGATATGGTCGATAAAGATATCTGTGGATACTTGTATTGGTGTGGATACGTGTATTTGATGATGTGTATACTTGTATTGGTGTGGATACTTGTATTGATGATGTGTATACTTGTGTTGGTGTGGTTACTTGTATTGTTGATTTGGATACTGTATCGATGATGAGGATACTTGTATCGATGTTGAGGATACTTATTCTGACAATGAGGTCAGTATATGGTACCTAGTTGATATGATAGGACTGTATCGTCCCTGAATGCCTAGTTCAAAATGTGCGTGATGGGGATTGCATCATCACGGAACCACTAGTCCAAAATGTACATGCTGGGGATTGCATCATCCCGGAACCACTAGTTCAAAATGTACGAGAGGGGATTGTATCATCCCCGGACTTCGGTCCCTAAAGTGATCCGCAGACAGATGTCTCCGAGAGTAAGAGGATTGCACCATCCGTGGACTTCAGTCCTAAAGTGATCCGCATACATATGTCTCCGAGAGTAAGAGGATTGCATCATCTGTGGACTTCAGTCCTAAAGTGATCCGCAGATAGATGTCTCCGAGAGTAAGAGGATTGTATCATCCGTGGACTTCAGTCCTAAAAGTGATCCGCAGACAGATGTCTCCGAGAGTGAGGGGATTGTATCATCCTTGGACTTCAGTCCTAAAAGTGATCCGCAGACAGATGTCTCCGAGAGTGAGGGGATTGTATCATCCTTGGACTTCAGTCCTAAAGTGAGCCGTAGACAGATGTCTCTGAGAGTGAGTGGATTGTATCATCCCTGGACTTTAGTCCTAAACTGAGCCGCAAACAGATGTCTCCAAGAGTGAGAGGATTGTATCATACCTGGACCTCAGTCCTAAATTGATCCGCAGACAGATGTCTCCGACAGTGAGGGGATTGTATCGTCCCCGGACTTCGGTCCCTGAATTGATCCATAGACATATGTCTCCGAGAAGTGGTCCTTAGACTTTGTCTAAGTTGATGAGTGGACTGCATCGTTCCTAGACGTGATATGGTGTCTTAAATAGAACATGTGTGTTGCAGGGTGTGTTGCTATTGTGCTGTTGATCGAGAGGATCCAGTTGACGATGATGATGTAGATCGTGTGATGACGATGCTGATCGTGATGGTCTAGATGACGATGTTGTGATCATGATGGTCTAGATGACAATGTTGTTGATCATGATGATCGTGATGACGATGTTGTTGATCATGATGATCTAGATGACGATGCTGTGGTCGTGATGGTCTAGATGACGATGCTAATGATCGTGTGATGACGATGCTGATGATCGTGAGGATCCAGATGATGATGTTGATGTTGCTGTAGCTGTTCGAGTGCTACAGAATATGAAGACTCAGTACTGAAGATGTTGATGTTCCAGTATTGAAGATGTTCCAATAACTGCTTGAGTTACTGATGATGTTGAGAAAGCTTCCAATGACTTATAGATGTATCATCTATGATGTACTTGATGACTCCTTGCTCGTGCATATGTTGTTATAATACCCTTCTCGTTAAGGGGGAGTGTTGAAATAATGTAACTTCAAAGAATATTATATTTATACTTTATTATTCCGGAGATGTTTCATTCCTCCGTGAAGATCTTATTGTATATCCGGAGATGTTTATTCCTCCGTCGGAATGTGGTAACTTGGGTTATTAGACTTCCCTAGTGGGGGTCGGCCTTGTATGTGTTATGTGGGTCAAAGGGTTATTAGACCACCCTAAAGGGGTCGGCCCAGTCAGTTGTAATGGGGTGTTTAACCCAGTGGTTAAGTTGGGGCCGACCTAGCTTGTGTAAAAGACAAGTCAGAGTTGTGTATAAATAGAGGAGGTGTGTTCCTCATTTAACACACATTGCACTCACTTGTGAATAGCGCATAAGTGAGAGAGAGATCTGTTGTGGAGGAGAAGGAGCTCATGGTTGTGGTTTACATCTTTGTATTTGCTGGTCATCTATATTAAGGAAGCTTTGCTGGGTTTTCTTCCCCATGAGGGTTTCCCAGGATAAATTTGTGTCTCTTGTATTTATGTTGTGCCTGTTGTTCTTTCAGTGATCCTGTATATGCTATTATTGTGAAATGGAATGTAATGCTGATATTTTCTGTTTTAGCATATTGAATCTTAACAGGCTCTACTGAGTCATGGACTAGGGCTTGTTTAGGTTGGCCCTTCAGTTTGTATAAACCTCCCTCTTGCAGTCCAATCACCACAGCATCATCTATGGTCTTTCCCTTTGGCCACGTAAGAACTTGGCCACCTAGAAAAGCAACCCTCATACCTTTAGCATCTAAAGCTGATATGGAGAGAAGATTCTTCTTTAGTCTTGGTACATACAGGACATCTTTCATCTTCATAGACTTTCCAGAGTCTAGATTATAAGAGGCTTCACCACTTCCTTTTATGGGATACTGGTAGTCATCCCCAAGTTTCACTTTGTGGGGTGAATCATGTTCAGATAGGTTCACAAAGGATTCTTTGAATCATGTCATATGCTTGGAAGCCCCACTATCTATGAGCCAATCATTGCTTACGTGTGTGACAATGCCTGTGAGCACTGAAATTAGAACATATTCTTCATCACTTGAAGAATATTCGTTGTCTTCTCTGGCTCTCTTCCTTGGAGGTTCATCATCTTCTGCAGTGTGTGCATGATGTATTTTCTTGTTGTTCTTCTTCTTGTGGGAGCTACTTTTGTTCTTGGGACAATCTCTGGAGTAGTGTCCCTTCTAATCACAAGTAAAGCATCGAATGCGAGATAGATCTTTCTTGTAACTTCTGAGGTTCTCCCTCTGGTTCTGGTGGTGGTGTTTACCCTTCTTGTGATGAGGATGCTCCCTCTTGTTGATGTTCTTCCTGGTGCGTACCGTGAGAGCCTGGTCTTCATTACCCATCTTTTCTTCTCGAGCTACAATTCGAGCTTCTTCCTGTGAGCATTCTTCCCGTAGTTTATTGAAGGTGATCAACTTTCTTCTTGCACATATTCCTTTAATAAAGGAATCCCATGACCTAGGAAGACCAATAAAGGTGGTCATCACTATTTCTTCATTCTCTATATTTTCTCCCACAACTTCAAGTTGTTATTTTATCTGGGAGACCCTTCTAAAGTGTGCACTTTGTATTTTGACATTCTTCAATTGGTTCCTCAATGTCATCTTCCTATTTATATTCCTCCCTTCAAATAAGGTGGTCAAGGCATCAAACATCTCTTTAGGTGTCTTCGGAGATGACACATGTGGTATGATATGGTCCTTGATAGAATCTGCAATGATTCTCTTAGCCTTAACCAGGTTCTTCTTGTGTAAGGCTTTGGCCTCATCTCCCTCTGGAACTGGAACCTCTTCATTCACATAGGTGTCCAATTCATTCTCTTTTAGGACAAGCCCAATCCTATACTTCCATGCTCAGAAGTTATCATCCCGTTCAAGATTATCCTTAAGCTTGGTGTGGTGAGACATCTTTAATGAGAAACTCAAGTGGAAATAGAAAAGCTTTTAGGTCTTACCACTTGATTTGCTGAAACTAGATCTGGAGCTGGCTAGGGTTTGACAGAGAAACCCTAAAAATTCAAACTTGGAATTTGAAACTTCTGTCTGGATGGAAATATGCGCTTGACTGAGGCGAGCAGGCTGGTACCCTTGGTTTCTAAAGATTCCAAAAATTTACCCCTGAAAATTGACTTGTGAATTTTGGATTTGCAGTTTCTGGTCCTTTCCAGTTTTCTGGTTTTTCTGGTCTAGAGTCAAATTAGGGTTTGAATTTCCGAAAGTTTTACCCATACAAAAACTTTGACCTTGGTCTCTAAATTTCGATTTTTATGAGGAGCATCTCCCTATGCTGAAATCGCTCCAAAATTCCACTTCTGTGAAAATCCCTAATTTCCCACAGTAGTGACAGGCCAAAAAGTGAAAATGCTCAGAATCAACTTCTGCTTTGACAGAAAGATGCACCTTCATTAGGTGAGTTAGCCTATCCTCCTTTTGCTACTGATATGTGGAGAGAAATCCAAAAAATAAGAAGCCCTAGATTCCGTAGCTGCACAGTGTCTTCTTCTCAAGTTAGCTCTGGTACCATGTTAGTTTTTCACAATTTAATCATTATTAATATAGGATCTTACTGAGAGAATAAGAAGCACATCATAAACACAAGAGCACAAGTATTTTCCTTGGGTAAACCATAAAGGAGAAAACCCCACAACTTCCTCAGAGATAGAATGGGCAACAATACAATAACAGAAAAGTAAACCCCAAATATAAAGATGGTCTTCAACAACTTCTCTCTTCTCCACTTGTGCGAACTCCTCCTCTCTCTCTCTAATGCGAATTGAGAGAGTGAGCGAATGATCCAAATGAGAGAGGCACCCTCTCTATTTATACTTTTACTTTTACTTGACCTTTACCCCAAGCAAGTTGGCCCCTAGATGTACTTGACTGGGTCGACTTCTCTAGGAGAGTGTAATAACCCATATACAACTTAAAGTTGGGGTCTAATGCCCCGACATACAAAGGAGGGTTAACCTCAATGACTTTACATGACCCAAATACAATAATGACGTCTCCGACCGAAGGAATAAACATCTTCGTTGGAGGTACAATAATAAAATACAAATACAATATAAAATATACAAGTGAACATCTCTCGAAGTTACAATTACATTAACATAACATTCTCTCTTTGAGTATGTCGTGAAATGTAAATAACCACACTCTCTCTTACTAACGTTGCTTGTCGAGGTTTCAATAAATTTGTAAAAATTTGATCGACTCTATGACTCTAAACATTACTCTTAAACCCACGATTTTGTCCTTCCTTTCTATTGTTCCCAACATTACCCTTTAGCTCATGATTGTACCCCCTCTTTCTATGGTCATAAACGAATAAATAATTAAGTACGAGTTACTTTTCAATCATGAAGGAGAGACCTATTTCATTAAGTGAGACTCATGCGCATTCTCCCTTGCCCTCGATGGAAGTCATTCTTGCCTTATACAACCTATCTTTCAATGTTTCTTGTGTTGTGGATTACAAGTTCCTCACTTCCTTTGTTCATGTGGTATTGGCCAATATAAAGTCAATTTTGTATCCTCCCAAACCTCTTGCATTCTTTTCCATCTTATCCCTAGCAATCCCATTGACCAGACCTCTCCACCTAACTTGATAAGTGGTGTAAGTATCATAAGGGCAAGACCCATAATATGAAAGACTGCCATGCACTTCGAACAAAAGATGGCCTTAGTAGTCTATCCTCCCTCCAATCCTACACCCTCATTCATTGCCTCCTAATCTGAGTCCTCCACTGCTTTTTCCACCTATTATTACCTAGTCTCCCTTGGCACATTTCCCACGAGCTTTCCCCTCTCAATGCCTTCCCCTTAGCAGAAGTTCTTTGTGACCTTACTCCTTTCTTTATCTAGAGTCTCGATCGTATTTTTCCCAACTCAATCAGACCTCTTGAGTCATTATACCATGCTAATCTTCTATCCCAAGCTAGTTTTTGGCCTCCTTCCCCTATCAATCCCGCCCTTGCGGTGCAACCTCCTCCTTGTAAGCATCCCATGTTGTTTATGACTGCCTTGGTAGCTTCCTATATTGCTTGTTACCCCTCATTTTGTCCTTTTTTTCTACCCAGTCCCTTCCTTGTGGATTTCCTCTCATGTGCTCTACTTAACGTATATTCCCTTCCCTTTGCTTCTTCCTCCCTTAGAACAATTCCTCACGGATTATCCTTCTCTGGACAAGTTTGACCCTTTCCCTAGCCATTTTAGGGGCTCCCCTATTGATACGATTCTTTCTCTCTCATTCCTCCCACCTCAACCCACTCAAGGCACATGCCTATTGTATTTCTTTTCAATCCTCTCATCTTTGATGATTAATTGGCACTAAGTTGTTATAGTTGGAGGTGTGGTACCCACTTGAGGTATTTGGTCCCCTACGATGATTGATCATAATTTTCCTTTTGTTGGTCCCCTAAGTTGATTCTCTTCGTTGGCAACTCCTACAAATAACTCATGTATGGACGCCTTGTCCAATTATGCCTTGTTTTCCAAGTTTTTTCTTTTCCCGTTTGTTCCTTCGCCTCCTATCCTCTCAAGGGAGTGGATGTAAGTAACCCTTTCTTCCCCCTCTTGATTAGCTCGAGGAAATCAATCCCTTTTACGTCATAGGTTTGTGGTTAGTAGGTTTGTAGAATTATCTTCAATGGTTTCCAAATGTCCATGGCTTAGTTTATTACGGTAATTCAATTAGTTCTCAGCCAAAAGCTGAACCAACACCATAATGAGAAAAGAAGGGTAACCCAATTGGGGTTAAGTAGTTGTTTAAACTAAACTAGGGCCCTAGAATATCAAGGAAATTTAGTCAGTTCTTACCAGTGACTAAAATTAAGAAGAAATTTACAATAGAGAGGGAAGCTAAGTGAAGTCAACCTATCGAGGATGCCAAGAGTGAAAAAATGGAAAAGATATGGTGAACAATAGAAGGACAAAGGCAAGACGTGGTGATGTTTGGAAAAATCTAGTGAAGGAAAGAGGTGGGAGTTGTTCAGTGAGCGACCCCATAGCTGCAGTTTATGGGATTCGACAAGGAACAATATTATCTGGATGAAAGAAGTGAATGAAGCGGGGGGACGACTAGTCTAATCTACTAAGAAGTCGTCTCGAGTCGAGCACTACACGAGACATCAACCTAGAGGGAGCTAGCCACAAACTAGGGTTAAGTAGTTGTTTAAACTAAACTAGGGCTCTAGAATATTGGGGAAATTTACTCATTTCTTACCAACGACTATAATTAACTAGAAATTTACAATGGAGAGGGAAGCTAAGCTAACACAAAATATCGAGGACGTAGAGAGTGAAAAATTGGAGATAGTGTGAACAAGGGAAGGCAAGAGACAAGATGTGGAGATGCTTTGGAAAATCTAGTGAAGGAAAGAGGTGGGGATTGTTCAGAGAAAGACACCATAGTTGTCGCCTATTGGACTCGAGAAGGAACAATATTGTGTAGAGAAAAGAAAACGATGGAGAGGGGAAATGACCAGTCTGATCCAGTAAGAATTTTCGAGTCGAGCTCTACTCGATACATAAACCTAGAGGGAGCCAGTCGTTTTCGAGGAACCAAATATGCAGTCCATCGAGAAGAATGAAGAAAACCAAAGGGTGCTTGGGAACTAAATTTTGGGATAGAATAAGGAAACATAGGAGAGAGAAGGGTTGGAAGAAAAAAGGACAAAATGAGGTTATATTTATTGGGTTTTACAGTTGACTAAGTGACATAGGGCCCTCGATTTACTAGGCTAATTAAATTAGTTCTAAGCCGCAAATATAATTAACAGCAAATAACGAAAAGAATTGCAAGCTAACTAGGATTAAATAGTTGTTTAACTAATATAGGGTTCTAGCGTATTAGCAAAATCCACATAGCTCTTACCAACAACCACAATTCACAATAAACTTACAATAGTGAGGGACACTAATTCATTTCAACCTATCCATTACCTTTCCTGGGCTTACTAACCAAAATGAACTCACTAGAAAATGTGTTGATGTCAATTTCAAAATATGAGAGCCGCCATAAGATTCCTACAAACTTTTACTACGATCAAATGAATCTGTACATGCCACTATGCCTCCCTACAAAATAGACTTGATCCAGATCTTTGATAAAATGCAATAAAAACACCTAGTTCTAACAATATAAATGAATAGGAAAAAAAATAAATGAGATGTGAAAGGAATCCATGTACTTATCCAACTACAAAAGACGATAATGTAGGAGATCTGCGATGCACGTCAAGGATGTTTGTGTCCTCGCCAAAGAAAGCTATGTATCGACAACACAAGTGTTCGATGTTTTCATCTATAAGCTATGCGATTGTGACATCTGTTGTTAGAGAAAGATAACAAACGAAAAAATGTGACGACGCGGAGTGAAAGAGACGAGAGCATACGAGAGAACTAGCAAAGGCGAGAGGCAAGAGGTGGAGATGTTGAGGAAAATCTAGTGAAGGAAAGAGGTTGTTTAGTATTCGACACCCTAGACAAAGTCTATGCGATTCGAAAAGGAACAATATTTCAAATAGAAAAAAAGTGGAAAAGGGGAAGAAATGGCCAGTCTAATTTAGTAATAATTCGCCCAGATTCGGGTCCTGCTCTAGACATCAACCTAGAGGGAGCCAGTTGTTTTTAAGGAAACCAAAGACAAAGAAGGGAACTGAATTTTACGATAAAGTCAAGAAACCTTAACAGATAGAAAGGGAAGAAATGACAATAGGGAGTTATAGAAATTATGCTTTTACAGTTGATTATGGTAATTTGTTGAGTTTTTAGGGCACTTACAGTTCTTTTCAAAACTGAACCATAAAAGCTACTAGACCACATGAAGATAACCGTTGCATAGGTGAGAAAATGATTATGGAGCTCGTTTAACCACAGTGATGATCTATCACCTCCCAACCATAGACAATGCAAAACCATCGTCACCCCCGAGCTAGGACCTTTCATCATGTAATAGATTCCAACATCATTACGTCATAGCATCTTGACACAAACACGCCAAGATAGAGAAGGATCATATGCCCTAACAAGACACTCCACTTGCATAGTGAGGTCTAGAGGAAGAAACCTCAAGTTTAGCAAACCCTGTAGACAAGAAGATCAAGATAGCGTATCCCTAGAGCAAGATACAAGATACCAAATAAGTGCATATGAGCAATGAGAATAACTCTTCTTATATATAGACCATTAAGAGGAGGAGCAAGTCGTGATTCTGAACCTAGGCCGACTCACAACAAAGGAGGGTCACACGTAGGCTAGGTTTCCCTCATCACAACGTCTCCTCTAGGAACATGACACATAGCATATGGACCGCCAACAAGGCCACCAACGCAACCTCAAGGGGTGACTACCATCAACAAGGTCCACTCAACATATCCAAGCATCCCACGACTCATGTGGCTACTCAACATATGATCCAACGACAAGTTCTACTCTAATACATGGCGACTTGGCTTGGACTCACTCTAAGACATATGAAAGGTATCTCCATCATCACAATCACACACACTCATGTGTAGCATATCACCTCACACCTAATTGCTCCTACTGACCCAGAGCTACAATATAGGCGTCCCTATAATACTTGGTACTGCCTGCACACCAAGGGTTAGCTAATCCCTTGCCAGGTATCCAAGTCATGGTCAGGTTGTGTCTAATTGTGTGAGGACTCTCCAATCCAACTGACAATGTCACCCAAGTATGTCCACATTGACAGAGAGTAGGGGCTCCTAGCTGGTGGTACTATAAGAATATCTTCTGAAGCTACACAATCTTCAACATCATTCACCTAGTTCTCAACCGCAAGTTGAATTAACACCAAATTGAGAAAAGAAGGGTAACCTAACTAGGGTTAAGAAGATGTTCAATCGACACAAGTGCTCTAGAACATTACAGAAGTTTAGTTGGTTCTTGCCAACAACTAGAATTAACAAGAAATTTACAATAGAGAGGGAAGCTAATCTAACTAAACCTATTGAGGAAGCAGACATTGAAAGAGTGCAGACAAGATGGTGAACAAGGGAAGGAAAGAGGAGAGATGTGGAAATGTTTGGGAAAATCTAGTGAAGGAAAGAGGCAGGAGTTGTTCAATGAACGACCCCATGGCTGCATTCAATGGGATTCGACAAGGAACAAAATTGTCTAGAGAATAGAAAGGGATGAAGGGGGGAAATGACCAGTCTGATCTAGTAAGAAGTCATCTCGAGTTGGGTTCCTACTCGAGACATCAACCTAGAGGGAGCCAGTCATTTTCGGGGCTGCCAAAGATGGAGTCCACGGAGAAGATAGAAGAGGCCTAACGGGTGGCTGGGAACTAAATTGTTGGAAAACATCAAGAAACCTTAGGAGAGAAGCGATTAGAAGAGACGAGGACATAAAGAAAGAAGGTATATTTATTGGGTTTTACAGTCGATTTAGTGACCTAGGGCCCTAGACTTACTAGCGTAATTCGATTAATTCTAAGCAACAAGTAGAATTAACAATAGATTAAGAAAATCCTGCAGGGGTTTAGCTCAACCAACGATTCGCTTGATATGAAGAAGATGTTGTAAATAGAGGTCACGAGTTCAAATCAACTTGGCTTACCCGTGCCCCATGCTTTCAAGCTGTGTGGGTGCACTTAGGGGTATAGTGTTAGCGGACGAGATTGGATCCCTGGACCCCGTGTCACGTGAGTACCAGCCCGATCCCAGTTGTCGATTCCCCTAGTTACAAAAAAAAACAATAGGTTTAGAAAATAGGGAATCCTAGCCAGTCCTTTTCGAGTAAAGCAAAGATGAAATCCACCTAGAAGAGTGGAGAGAACCGAAGGGTGGTTGGGAACTAAATTTTAGGATAAAATCAAGAAATCTTGGGAGAGAAAATGGGAGGGAAGGACGGAAGGGACTTATTGTAATTATGGGTTTTTAGTTGATTATGGTAATTTAATTAGTTCTCAGCCAAAAGTTGAACCAACACTAGAATGAGAAAAGAAGGGCAACCCAACTGGGGTTAAGTAGTTGTTTAAACTAAACTAGAGCCCTAGAATATCAGGGAAATTTAGTCAATTCTTACCAGGGACTACAATTAAGAAGAAATTTACAATAGAGAGGGAAGCTAAGTGAAGTCAACCTATCGAGGATGCCGAGATTGAAAAAATGGAAAAGATATGGTGAACAATAGAAGCAAAAAGGAAAGACGTGGTGATGTTTGGAAAAATCTAGTGAAGGAAAGAGGTGGGATTTGTTCAGTGAACGACCCCATAGCTGTAGTCTATGGGATTCGACAAGGAACAATATTGTGTGGAAGAAAGAAGCGGATGAAGCTGGGGAACGGCCATTCTGATCTACTAAGAAGACGTCTCGAGTCGGGCCCTACATGAAACATCAACCTAGAGGGAGCTAGCCACAAACTAGGGTTAAGTAGTTGTTTAAACGAAACTAAGGCTCTAGAATATTGGGGAAATTTAATCATTTCTTACCAACGACTATAATTCACTAGAAATTTACAATGGAGCGGGAAGCTAAGTTAACGCAAAATATCGAGGACGTAGAGAGTGAAAAATTGGAGACAATAGTGTGAACAAGGGAAGGCAAGAGACAAGATGTGGAGATGCTTGGGAAAATCTAGTTAAGGAAAGAGGCGGGGATTGTTTAGAGAAAGACACTATAGTTGTCGTGTTTTTATTGCATTGTATTAGAGATCTGGATCAAGTCTATTTTGTAGACGACAACTATGGTGTATTTCTCTGAGCAATCCCCGCCTCTTTCCTTCACTAGATTTTTCCAAGCATCTCTACATATTGGGGTGACTACCATCAACAAGGGTCTACTCAACATATCCAAGCATCCCACGACTCATGTGGCTACTCGACATATGATGCAACGACAAGTTCTACTTTAATACATGGTGACTTGACTTGGAATCACTCTAAGACATATGAAAGGTATCTCCATCATCACGATCACACACACCCATGTGTAGCATATCACCTCACACCTAATTGCTCCTACTGACCCAGAGCTACAATATAGGCGTCCCTATAATACTTTGTTGCCTGCACAACAAGGGTTAGCTAATCCCTTGCCAGGTATTGAAGCCATGCACAGGTTGTGTCTAATTGTGTGAGGACTATCCAATATAATTGACGATGTCACCCTAGTATGTCCACATTGACAGAGAGTAGGGGCTCCCAACTGGTACTATAAGAATATCTTCTGAAGCTACACAATCTTCAACATAATTCACCTAGTTCTCAACCGCAAGTTGAATTAACACCAAATTGAGAAAAGAAGGGTAGCCTAACTAGGGTTAAGAAGCTGTTGAATCGAAACAAGCACTCTAGAACATTACAGAAATTTGGTCGGTTCTTGCCAACGACTAGAATTAACAAGAAATTTACAATAGAGAGGGAAGCTAATTTAACTAAACCTATAGAGGACGCAAACACTGAACGAGTGGAGACAAGATGGTGAAAAAGGGAAGGAAAGAGGAGAGATGTGGAAATGTTTGGGAAAATCTAGTGAAGGAAAGAGGCAGGAGTTGTTCAATGAACGACCCCATAGCTGCAGTCTATGGGATTCGACAAGGAACAAAATTGTCTAGAGAATAGAAAGGGATGAAGGGGGGAAATGACCAGTCTGATCTAGTAAGAAGCCGTCTTGAGTTGGGTTCCTACTCGAGACATCAACCTAGAGGGAGCCAATCATTTTCGAGGCCGCCAAAGATAGAGTCCACGGAGAAGATAGAAGAGACCCGATGGGTGGCTGGGAACTAAATTGTTGGAAAACATCAAGAAACATTAGGAGACAAAGCGATCAGAAGAGAAGAGGACAAAAAGAAAGAAGGTATATTTATTGGGTTTTACAGTCGATTAAGTGACCTAGGGCCCTAGAATTACTAGCGTAATTCAATTAATTCTAAGCCGCAAGTAGAATTAACAATAGATTAAGAAAAGCCCGCAGGGGTGTAGCTAAACCGACTATTCGCTTGATATGAAGGAAATGGAGGTCACGAGTTGAAATCACCTCGGCTTACCCGTGCCCCATGCTTGTGCGCTGTGTGGGTGCACCTAGGGGTATAGTGTTAGCGGATGGGATTGGATCCCTGGACCCCGTGTCACGCGAGTACTAGCCCGGTCTTAGTTTCTGATTCCCCTAGTTACAAGAAAAAACAATAGGTTAAGAAAAGAAGGAAACTGTACTAGCGAACCTCTCTTGGCTAGAGCGAACATGCTTGAGTAATTGACCAAATGAGAGGTCAAACTCTCTATTTATACAGATCAAATGGTGAGTTTTTCCCTGATTGGGCCAACATAACTTTCCCTAACTGGGACGACCAGACTGGGGCATTTTTGCCGATTGTTTGGGGCAAATTGCCCACTGTTTTGGGGCAGTTTACCCACTGGGCCGACTTGTCTGCGGGGAATACAAAAAATTACATTTAATAAATCTTTTCTTTGTGAATTAACCGCAAGGTTTACATTGATTTTTTCAAGTGTTTTACATGATAAAATATATTGACATCTTGTCCCATAGGAGGTACAATAACAATATGAAATACAATAAGAATAACTTATGAAGTTGCACTATTTCCAACACTCCCTCTCAACAAGGAAGGTATTCTTCGAACACTGTATTCTAATCTTATTCTATCTTTGGTCGACCTATGATGTGATGGGGCGTTCGACAAAAAACTAACACTTGCTGAAATAATCTTAGGAGATAAGCACTTTGACCAGTAATATTACCTTTTACCGGAAGGATTCATTAAGTGTGACCTACAGCAGCTACCTACCAACGTTTTGCCTCGCCTTAAGTAACCTTTTATAGAATGGATCCATGACCTGAACTTAGATCATTCCCCCCCTTCGAGAACTAACAAACACTTACTTGAGTCATGCTTAGGAGGTACAACACTCCTCTTTTTGGGCCGGGCTTCCAGATACTTTTTATTTATGAAGACAACATTGCTAGGATATGTCCACTTGCCTTTTATGGGTTAGTGCATGCCTGCTACCAACTAACTCTTATAGTTACCCACCTATATTTACTGCTTGCCTCACTTAACTTAGGAATGGAATCCCTTACACTTACAGCGTTGGACGGAGGGCTTAGAGCTTTTGTACCGTACAGCATTCACTGGAATCACACTTGCTTAAATAAGCTAGTACATTACCTATTCCGGCTGAGCCTTGCCCATACAAGTCAGTAAGTACTCGAAATCATTTATCGGGCACCCACTCTATTGTTAGGAATAAAACTACCTTTCACATAAATATGTCGGCTATTCCACTTATCCACCTGAAAACCTATTTATTTATTAATCCCTTCAACCTAGGAGAGGAGATTTAGTGTTGTCCAACCCATGATCTTAGATTAGAAGCACCGGATGGGATGGATGAATAACCTTAAATACTCTAGACTTTCCTAAATAAAAATGTGATTTATGGAACCCGATGGAGCAATATGCCTGCCTCCGAATCCCCTCAGCACAAGGGGCGTAGCGTTTATAAAATCGCGTTTTAAGAAGGCTTTTTAATTTACCGGAACCGGCCAACAATCGGGCACCCAGTAGTTTGGGGAATTGACTTTAACAAATATATTTTTACCTCACCCGCCTAAGTCTAGCACTGCTACCCCCCCTTACTTATTGGAAGGAATTAACCAACATGAATTCAATCGGCGATTTAGCCTAATACAAATGTTATTTATCAACCCGGATAGATCTACCACTTGACTATTTACATTTACTTACCAGCCTCCCTTGAACCTTATTACTCTTACCAACTACCCACCTTACGATTTACCTTTGGACATGCCCTAAACAGCCTTCCACTGGCTTCCCAGAGAGCTTTTACACCGTCTTCCAACCAGACAGCATTCACAGGTAGACCTTTAATCACCACTTGCTAACAAATTCTAGCATTGATACCAACCACCTATGACTATTATTGTTCCGGGACCCAGCGTCGTTGCCCGACCGACTACTCTTCTGTCATTCTTACCAACTGCTTTATAGGAAGAGTCATACTTGCACTTTTCTTTTACCTGCTTCACCAACAAGAATACCTATACCTCTTATCCCTTAACACTTGCTTCATTAATCCTTTGTTGCTAGGCACTTATACCTTGAGTATTTACTTTTGAAGCCTACCTTATATCTTATATTAACTGTTAGCAATAGCAGAAAGGGGAATTGTTAATGAGATATAAAATAATGTAGAAACACAAACATAGTGCCTAAGCTGCTCCATGAACCCGGCCTTCGTTAGCTTGATGCCCCATGAAACTACTACTCCAACACTCCCTCTTGGCAATGGAATGCCTCAAGTTGCATTACATGTAATGGAAACTAAACTTCCCATCAGCCCTTCCCATTTTATTTTCTCTTCTTGGTAGCCTCATTTGGTAACCTAGTCAATTACTGGATTCCTCAAGAAGAGAGTTGATGTGCAACATCTTCGTCCTTTTAAAACATGCTCAATCATGATATAGAATACAATGCAATGATGATAGTAGGTCTACCATATAGATGACCAAATAAAAAAAAAGGTGTACAAAAATAATACTCGTACTTATTAGAATACAGGAGCCCACGATGTTGCAACGAAAAAATGCATGAGAAGATTGGTATATCTGCAACACAGATGTCACAAATTTTACTACACCGTGGATGGTATTGTGATGCAATCTCTTAGATAAATGCAAGAAACATGGAATTGCATGGGCAAGAAAAATGAAGTGGTAGTTTAACTAGGGCTGTAATAACGAATGTGAGAGTTGATGTGCGGCACTGATGGCAAAGATCTAGAAAATTCATGAAGCCATATGGGGTCATAGTAAGGAAAATGCAGGAAGGGGAGAAGTAAAAGGAGGAAGATGTTGCACATGAACTCTCTTCTTGAGGAATCCAATCATCGAATAGCTTACCAAATGAGGCCACCAAGAAGAGAAAATAAAATGGGAAGGGTTGATGGGAAGTCCCCCTTGTTGTCCTAACAATATGGCACACAAGAATTAGTGTGGTGCATCATTCCACAATAAGGAGAAAGGAGAGAAAGTACTCACCACTATTTTTTACGGTAAAATCAAGAAAAGCTAGAAGAAAGAACGAGAGCAACAAATGAATACGAAAGGGAAGCATTTAAATTGGTGTTTACAATTGATTAAGTATCATTGACCTTGTTAATGTTTATAGCAACATAACCAGGATCACTAAAAGAATGGCAAAGCACAGAAACAAAATGAGTGCGGAGCTCGTTTCACCATGATGATAAGAACAATCATCTCCCAACCATAGACAAAGCTATTTGTCGCCCCCGAGCTGAGAATTTCCAATAGAGAACGATGTACATCTAGATAGTAGTAGCGCAAACCCAAGAAAACAAGAGAGAAAATTCTCTAATAGCAGAGAACCCCAAAAAATCAGTCTCTTAACTGCAGTAGCGAACCTCTCTTGGCTAGAGCGAACATGCTTGAGTGAATAACCAAATGAGAGGTCGAACACTCTATTTATACACATCAAATGGTGATTGTTTCCCTGACTGGGCCGACCTAACTTTCCCTAACTAGGCCGACTTGACTGGGGCATTTCTGCCCATTGTTTGGGGCAAATTTCGCACAATTTTGGGGTAGTTTACGCACTGGGCCGACATGTCTTGCGGGAATACAAAAAATTACATTTAATAAATCTTTTCTTTGTGATTTGACCCCAAGGTTTACATTGATTCTTTCAAGTGTTTTAACATGATCAAATACATTGACATCTTGTCCCATAGGAGGTACAATATCAAGATGAAATACAATAAGAATAACTTTTGAAGTTGCACTATTTCCAACACTCCCTTTCAACAAGGAAGGTATTCCTCGAACACTGTATTCTAATCTTATTCTATCTTTGGTCGACCTATGAGGTGATGATCCACGCAGCTACTTCTCCAACATTCCCTATGCCATGGAATGCCCCAAGTTGCATTACATGTAATGGCAACTAAATTCCCATCAACCCTTCCCATTTTATTTTCTCTTCTTGGTAACCTTGTCAATTATGGGATTCCTCAAGAAGAGAGTTGATGTGCAACATCTTCGTCCTTTTAAAACATTATCAATCATGATATAGAATACAATGCAATGGTGATAGTAGGTCTACCATATAGATGACCAAACCGAAAAAAAGGTGTACAAAAATAACACTAGTAGTTATTAGAATACGGGAGCTCACGATGTTGCATCGAATAAATGCATGAGAAGATTAGTAAATCTGCAACGCAGATGTTACAAATTCTACTCCACCATGGATGGAATTGTGATGCAATCTCTTAGAGAAATGCAACAAACAGGGAATTGCATGGGAAAGAAAAATGAAGTGGTAGTTTAACTAGGGTTGTAATAACGAATGTGAGAGTTGATGTGCGGCACTGATAGCGAAAGTCTAGAAAATTCATGAAGCCATATGAGGTCATAGTAAGGAAAATTCAAGAAGGGAAGAAGTAAAAGGAAGAAGACGTTGCAAATTGACTCTCTTCTTGATGAATCCAGTCATTGACTAGGTTACCAAATGATGCTACCAAGAAGAGAAAATAAAATGGGAAGGGTTGTCGGGAAATCCCCCTTGCTGTCCTAACAATATGGCACACAAGAATTAGTGTGGTGCATCATTCCAACATAAGGAGAAAGGATAGAAAGTAGTCACCACTCTTTTTTACGGTAAAATAAAGAAAATCTAGAAGAAAGAACAAGAGCAACAAATGAATACGGAAGGGCACCATTTTAATTAGTGTTTACAATTGATTAACTATCATGGACCTTGTTAGTGTTTATAGCAGCATAACCAGGATCACAAAAAGAATGGCAAAGCACATAAACAAAATGAGTGTGGAGCTCGTTTAACCATGATGATAAGAACAATTATCTCCCAACCATAGACAAAACTATTTGTCTCCCTCGAGCTTAGAGCTGCCAAGAGAGAACGATTTACATCCAGATAGTAGTATCCCAACAAAACAAGAGAGTAACTTCTCCAGTAGTGGAGAACCCCAAAAAATCAGTCTCTTAACTGTAGTAGCGAACCTCTCTTGGCTAGAGCGAACATGCTTGAGTGAATGACCAAATGAGAGGTCGAACTCTCTATTTATACACATCAAATGGTGACTTTTTCCCTGACTGGATCGACCTAACTTTCCCTAACTAGGCCGACCTGACTGGGTCATTTCTTCCCATTGTTTGGGGCAAATTGCCCACTATTTTGGGGCAGTTTGCCCACTGGGCCGACTTGTCTGCGGGGAATACAAAAAATTACATTTAATAAATATTTTCTTTGTGAATTCACCCCAAGGTTTACATTGATTTTTTCAAGTGTTTTACATGATCAAATATATTGACATCTTGTCCCATAAGAGGTACAATAACAAGATGAAATACAATAAGAATAACTCCTGAAGTTGCACTATCTGCAACACTCCATCTCAACAAGGAAGGTATTCTTCGAACATTGTATTCTAATCTTATTCTATTTTTGGTCGACCTATGAGGTGATGCCCCACGCAGCTACTACTCCAACATTCCCTCTTGGCCATGGAATGCCCCAAGTTGCATTGCATGTAATGGCAACTAAAATTCCCATCAACCCTTCCGATTTTATTTTCTCTTCTTGGTAACCTAGTCAATTATGGGATTCCTCAAGAAGAGAGTTGATGTGCAACATCTTCGTCCTTTTAAAACATTCTCAATCATGATATAGAATACAATGCAATGTTGATAGTAGGGCTACCATATAGATGACCAAACTGAAAAAAGGTGTACAAAAATAATACTAGTAGTTATTAGAATACGGGAGCCCACGATGTTGCAGCGAACAAATGCATGAGAAGATTAGTAAATCTGCAACGCAGATGTTACAATTTCTACTCCACTATGGATGGAATTGTGATGCAATATCTTAGAGAAATGCAACAAACAGGGAATTGCATGGGCAAGAAAAATGAAGTGGTAGTTTAACTAGGGATGTAATAAGGAATGTGAGAATTGATGTGCGGCACTGATAGCGGAAGTCTAGAAAATTCATAAAGCCATATGAAGTCATAGTAAGGCAAATGCAAGAAGGGAAGAAGTAAAAGGAAGAAGATGTTGCACATTGACTCTCTTCTTGATGAATCCAGTCATGGACTAGGTTAATAAATGAGGCTACCAAGAAGAGAAAATAAAATGGGAAGGGTTGATGGGAAGTCCCCCTTGCTGTCCTAACAATATGGCACACAAGAATTAGTGTGGTTCATCATTCCACTATAAGGAGAAAGGATATAAAGTACTCACCACTCTTTTTTAGGGTAAAATAAAGAAAATCTAGAAGAAAGAACAAGAGCAACAAATGAATACGGAAGAACACCATTTTAATTAGTGTTTACAATTGATTAACTATCATTGACCTTGTTAATTTTTATAGCATCATAACCAGGATCACTAAAAGAATCGCAAAGCACATAAACAAAATGAGTGTGGAGCTCGTTTAACCATGATGATAAGAAGAGACATCTCCCAACCATAGACAAAACTATTTGTCTCCCCCGAGCTCAGACCTTCCAATAGAGAACGATGTACATCCAGATAGTAGTATCCCAAAAAAACAAGAGAGTAACTTCTCCAATGGTGGAGAACACCAAAAAATCAGTCTCTTAACTGTAGTAGCGAACCTCTCTTGGCTAGAGCGAACATGCTTGAGTGAATGACCAAATGAGAGGTCGAACTCTCTATTTATACACATCAAATGGTGACTTTTTCCCTGACTGGGCTGACCTAACTTTCCCTAACTGGGCCGACCTCACTGGGGCATTTTTGCCCATTGTTTGGGGCAAATTTCCCACTGTTTTGGGACAATTTATCCATTGGGCCGACTTGTTTGCGGGGAATACGAAAAATTACATTTAATAAATATTTTCTTTGTGAATTCACCCCAGGGTTTACAGTGATTTTTTCACTTGTTTTACATGATCAAATATATTGACATCTTGTCCCATAGGAGGTACACTAACAAGATGAAATACAATAAGAATAACTTCTGAAATTGCATTATTTCCAACACTCTCTCTCAACAAGGAAGGTATTCTTCGAACACTGTATTCTAATCTTATTCTCTCTTTGGTCTGTTAAATTTTCATCAAGTTAGGGTTATATGCAGAAGAATAATAAATCAATATACTTTAATGCAGAAATACATTTAATAAATATTTACAAACATTGAATGCAGTAGTAAAATCTAACATAACATAATTTTCATCTCTTTCAACTTCACACTTTCAGCACTATCAGGTCGATCACTTTGTTAAGGTAATTTTAACACTAACAGTTAGATCACTGTGTTGAATTAAACTTCAGTAACATGTAATGTAAATATATAAATTGATCACATAATAATTAAAGAGATATAGCTGAAGATACTTACCTCGGTGTGAAACCCTTCCTATAAGAATACTCTGAAGAGTTACTTTCAGTAAAAGACTGATCCTCAAAGAGGCCAGTCAAATATGGGAACTAGCAGACCCTAATAGGGTAGTGCAAACCAGAGAGAGAGATGAAAGGTTGAAGACAAAAGTCAATGACAATCAAAACACAATTACAATCTCATCATAACAGAGTCAACAAATAAATATGGTTTCAACAAATTCTCAGCACAGAAAACAGATCTCAATAATATAGATCTTGTTAGAGGCAAGTCTCAGTAGTAACTGATCATAAACAGGTCTAGAAACCCATGATATCCACAGGTGTACACACAGTAGGATATATTAGATCCTAGGGCCTTACGACCTTCACAACAAAGTAACTAGTAGGCAGATCGTGGACCAGAAAAGAACTTATGGCTGAGTTTAGAGTCACAAACTCCCTACAACCAGAGATATAGTAGATTAGATGTCATCAACAACAAAACAAAGCCCAATCAAAGCTCCAGTAGGCAGATCGGGTTCCAAATAGACCACAACCAAAAAACCAAGTCTTAGACAAACCACAGAAGAGTAGATCGAGCATCTTATCAGGTATATCAGACCTAATAAAAAACCAAATAAGTAGATCAGGATTCAAGTAATCTTTAGCAAATAGAAAAGACCTCAGTTGAGCAGATCAGAACCCTTAAACAATAGATTGAACCCCTATTAGGCTTTAGGAAGCAGATCGGATTCCATTAGTAACATATCAGACTTCAATAAGAAATCAAAAACCAGGCCAATAGCAAATTAGGGTCTCATGGATTAGCAGGGAGCTGCCAATAACCTTGATGTCAGCCCTAACAAGCAGAACTGGGATGAGTGGTGAGCTTTAGCAATAGTGTGACCTCAACAGTTAAGGAAAAGAAACAACAATAAACTCCAAAAGACCCTTGACGTCAAGCAGCAGAGAGCTGAGATAAAAATGTTATCTATCTTCTTACTAAACGAGGAAAAAAAATCTCAATAAATAGGAGCATAGATCTTCTAGAAAGTTTAATAATTTAATCCTTTAAATTGGGGCTCCATAAATTTAGGGAAGAATCAAAAGATAAAAATAATAAAATATAAATATAATAAAAGATAAAAATATAAATATAAAATAAGAAAAAAAATAAAAATATAAACTATGGTCATGTACCAAATAAGTGTGTACATGACTAATAACCAAGGGTATGTTTTAAAAGTGGACAAACACCCATAATACCCTATAAGAGCAAAACATTAAGAAGGTGGTAAAAATTAAAAAATAACTCAAGGTGGGTAAATGATCCCAATAACCACAAGTCAAAGACAAGGTACCCCAAGACCAATAAAATCAAGGTGTAAGGGTCAAAAGTAAACCAACCAAAATGGAGAAGGTACAACCAATCATCTCTCTCTCAAATGTACAAATGTTCCATATAACCTGAAAGTTCATCATCACTGTATGAGGAAGGGTTCACACATATGATGTGATCATGTGGTCCTCTCAACTACTCCTTAGGTCAAATGTTTGTAGCTTCCACAAGGGGTGGCCAGTCCCTTGAGTAGACCAACTAACTCATCCATCTTGAAGACCTAGGAGAAGAGGACATCACACATCATAATCTTGGTAACTGACCAAGTGCCTCCATTCTCAAGGAATGACTTCTCCGCAGTCCTAGACTGGGACATGTTGATCAACCATCTGGTCCATGACCAGGTTCTCTATTGTCCCAGAGAATGGTCCTCAGCCTCAAGCTGAGCATTCAGTCCTAGATTGAATGTTCATTAACCATCTGTAGGACCTAGGATGTCTCTGTCTCAACCTGCAGGATCTGCTTGGTCCTCGTGACCAGGAAACTATCTGGTTCTAGACCAGAATACCCTAGAGACAAATAGGGGCCCTAACCACATGATAGGGACTTTGCCATGGCATCAACATGCTTGGTCCTCGAGTAAGAACCCCAGGAGACAGCTGGAAGCCCTAGGGTACCTTCTAGGGTCTTACTCATACTCTGTCTGGATAAATTGACCAAGAACCCTAGTCAACTGACTAGGGTACCATTCTCTCTGGGAATCTGTCTCGCAGCAACTGCACTAAAAAATCAACATGGTCGACCTATGAGGTGATGCCCCATGCAGCTACTACTCCAACACTCCCTCTTGGCCATGGAATTCCTCAAGTTGCATTATATGTAATGGAAACTAAACTTCCCATCAACCCTTCTCATTTTATTTTCTCTTCTTGGTAGCCTCATTTGGTAACCTAGTCAATTACTGGATTCCTCAAGAAGAGAGTTGATGTGCAACATCTTCGTCCTTTTAAAACATGCTCAATCATGATATAGAATACAATGCAATGATGATAGTAGGTCTACCATATAGATGACCAAACCAAAAAAAAGGTGTACAATAATAATACTCGTACTTATTAGAATACACGAGCCCACGATGTTGCAACGAACAAATGCATGAGAAGATTGGTATATCTGCAACACAGATGTCACAAATTTTACTCCACCGTGGATGGTATTGTGATGCAATCTCTTAGATAAATGCAATAAACATGGAATTGCACGGGCAAGAAAAATGAAGTGGTAGTTTAACTAGGGCTGTAATAACGAATGTGAGAGTTGATGTGCGGCACTGATGGCGAAGATCTAGAAAATTCATGAAGCCATATGGGGTCATAGTAAGGCAAATGCAGGAAGGGAAGAAGTAAAAGGAGGAAGATGGTGCACATCAACTCTCTTCTTGAGGAATACAGTCATTGAATAGCTTACCAAATGAGGCTACCAAGAAGAGAAAATAAAATGGGAAGGGTTGATGGGAAGTCCCCCTTGTCCTAACAATATGGCACACAAGAATTAGTGTGGTGCATCATTCCACCATAAGGAGAAAGGAGAGAAAGTACTCACCACTCTTTTTTACGGTAAAATCAAGAAAAGCTAGAAGAAAGAACGAGAGAAACAAATGAATACGAAAGGGCAGCATTTAAACTGGTGTTTACAATTGATTAAGTATCATTGAACTTGTTAATGTTTATAGCAGCATAACCAGGATCACTAAAAGAATGGCAAAGCACATAAAAAAAATGAGTGTGGAGCTCGTTTCACCATGATGATAAGAACAATCATCTCGCAACCATAGACAAAGCTATTTGTTGCCCCCGAGCTGAGAATTTCCAATAGAGAACGATGTACATCTAGATAGTAGTAGCGCAAACCCAAGAAAACAAGAGAGAAAATTCTCCAATAGTGGAGAACCCCAAAAAATCAGTCTCTTAACTGCAGTAGCGAACCTCTCTTGGCTAGAGCGAACATGCTTGAGTGAATGACCGAATAAGAGGTCGAACACTCTATTTATACACATCAAATGGTGATTGTTTCCCTGACTGGGCGGACCTAACTTTCCCTATCTAGGCCGACCTGACTGGGGCATTTCCGCCCATTGTTTGGGGAAAATTGCCCACTATTTTGGGGCAGTTTACCCACTGGGCCGACTTGTCTTGGGGGAATACAAAAAATTACATTTAATAAATCTTTTCTTTGTGATTTCACCCCAAGGTTAACATTGTTTCTATCAAGTGTTTTCCATGATCAAATATATTGACATCTTGTCCCATAGGAGGTACAATAACAAGATGAAATACAATAAGAATAACTTTTGAAGTTGAACTATTTCCAACACTCCCTCTCAACAAGGGAAGTATTCTTCGAACATTCCCTAATGGCCATGGAATGCCCCAAGTTGCATTGCATCTAATGGCAACTAAAATTCCCATTAACCTTTCCCATTTTATTTTCTCTTCTTGGTAACCTAGTCAATTATGGGATTCCTCAAGAAGAGAGTTGATGTGCAACATCTTCGTCCTTTTAAAACATTATCAATCATGATATAGAATACAAAGCAATGCTGATAGTAGGTCTTCCATATAGATGACCAAACCGAAAAAGGGAATACAAAAAGAATACTAGTAGTTATTAGAATACGGGAGCCCACGATGTTGTAGCGAACAAATGCATGAGAAGATTAGTAAATCTTCAATGCAGATGTTACAAATGCTACTCCACCGTGGATGGAATTGTGATGCAATCTCTTAGAGAAATGCAACAAACAGGGAATTGCATGGGCAAGAAAAATGAAGTGGTAGTTTAACTAGGGATGTAGTAACGAATGTGAGAGTTGATGTGCGGCACTGATAGCGGAATTCTAGAAAATTCATGAAGCCGTATGAGGTCATAGTAAGGCAAATGCAAGAAGGAAAGAAGTAAAAGGAAGAAGACGTTGAACATTGACTCTCTTCTTGATGAATCCAGCCATTGACTAGGTTACCAAATGATGCTACCAGGAAGAGAAAATAAAATGGGAAGGGTTGATGGGAAATGCCCCTTGCTATCCTAGCAATATTGCACACAAGAATTAGTGTGGTGCATCATTCCACCATAAGGAGAAATGATAGAAAGTACCCACCACTCTTTTTTAGGGTAAAATAAAGAAAATCTAGAAGAAAGAACAAGAGCAACAAATGAATACGGAAGGGCACCATTTTAATTAGTGTTTACAATTGATTAACTATCATTGACCTTGTTAATGTCATAGTAGCATAACCAGGATCACTAAACGAATGGAAAAGCACATAAACAAAATGAGTGTGGAGCTCGTTTAACCATGATGATAAGAACAATCATCTCCCAACCATGGACAAAACTATTTGTCTCCCCCGAGCTCAGACCCACCAAGAGAGAACGATGTACATCCAGATAGTAGTATCCCAACAAAACAAGAGAGTAACTTCTGCAATAGTGGACAACCCCAAAAAATCAGTCTCTTAACTGTAGTAGCGAACCTCTCTAGGCTAGAGCGAACATGCTTGAGTGAATGACCAAATGAGAGGTCGAACTCTCTATTTATACACATAAAATGGTGACTTTTTCCCTGACTGGGCGGACCTAACTTTCCCTAACTGGGCCGACCTAACTGGGTCGTTTCTGACCATTGTTTGGGGCAAATTGCCCACTGTTTTGGGGCAGTTTACCCACTGGGCAGACTTGTTTGCGGGGAATACAAAAAATTACATTTAATAAATATTTTCTTTGTGAATTCACCCCAAGGTTTACATTGATTTTTTCAAGTGTTTTACATGATCAAATATATTGACATCTTGTCCAATAGTAGGTACAATAACAAGATGAAATACAATAAGAATAACTTCTGAAGTTGCACTATTTCCAACACTCCCTCTCAACAAGGAAGGTGTTCTTCGAACACTGTATTCTAATCTTATTCTATCTTTGGCCGACCTATGAGGTGGTTCCCCATGCAACTACTACTCCAACACTCCCTCTTGGCCATGGAATGCCTCAAGTTGCATTACATGTAATGGCAACTAAACTTCCCATCAACCCTTCCCATTTTATTTTCTCTTCTTGGTAGCCTCATTTGGTAACCTAGTCAATTACTAGATTCCTCAAGAATAGAGTTGATGTGTAACATCTTTGTCGTTTTAAAACATGCTCAATCATGATATACAATACAATCCAATGATGATAGTAGGTCTACCATATAGATTACCAACCCGGAGAAAAGGTGTACAAAAATAATACTCGTACTTATTAGAATACAGGAGCCCACGATGTTGCAACGAACAAATGCATGAGAAGATTGGTATATCTGCAACACAGATGTCACAAATTATACTCCACCATGGATGGTATTGTGATGCAATCTCTTAAATAAGTGCAGCACTGATAGCGAAAATCTAGAAAATTCATGAAGCCATATGGGGTCATAGTAAGGCAAATGCAGGAAGGGTAGAAGTAAAATGAGGAAGATGTTGCACATCAACTCTCTTCTTGAGGAATCCAGTCATTGAATAGCTTACCAAATGAGGCACCAAGAAGAGAAAATAAAATGGGAAGGGTTGATGGGAAGTCTCCCTTGTTGTCGTAACAATATGGCACACAAGAATTAGTGTGGTGCGTCATTCCACCATAAGGAGAAAGGAGAGAAAGTACTCACCACTTGTTCGAGCTCGTTTAAACCATGATGACAAGAACAATCATCTCCCAACCATAGACAAAGCTATTTGTCTCCCCCGAGCTCAGACCTTCCAATAGAGAACGATGTACATCCAGATAGTAGTAGCGCAAACCCAAGAAAACAAGGGAGAAACTTCTACAATAGTGGAGAACGCCAAAAAATCAGTCTCTTTACTGAAGTAGCGAACCTCTCTTGGCTAGAGCGAACTTGCTTGAGTGGTTGACCAAATGAGAGGTCGAACTCTCTATTTATATAGATGAAAGGGTGAGTGTTTACCAGACAGGGCCGACCTAACTTTCCCTAACTGCGTCGACCTGATTGGGGCAGTTCTGCCCATTTTTTGGGGCAAATTGCCCACTGTTTTTGTGCAGTTACCCACTGGGCCAACTTGTGTTGGGGGAATACAAAATATTACATTTAATAAATCTTTTCTTTGTGATTTCACCCTAGGTTTACATTGATTCTTTCAAGTGTTTTACAAGATCAAATGCATTGACATCTTGTCCCATAGGAGGTACAATAACAAGATGAAATACAATAAGAATAACTTCTGAAGTTGCACTATTTCGAACACTCCCTCTCATCAAGGAAGGTATTTTTAGAACACTGTATTCTAATCTTATTCTTTCATTGGTCGACCTATGAGGTGATGCTCCATGTAGCTACTACTCCAACACTCCCTCTTGGCCATGGAGGTATCATCAACATTATCATACTGAAACACATCTAGATATGATATGTACATAACAGTTATCTCTAACCTCTCTATATCATCGGGAAGGTCTTCCAACACAATCATAGTTAGTCAAGAAGTGTCAACAAATCAATCTTCGTGCATCCTGCTCAATCCAGTCCATCAGAGAATATGCACTAGCTCCACAACTCTGCCCTATCCATTGGTGAGTGACTCGTGCATCAACTCAATAACACTGCACAGTGCATCAGAGAGTCTATCATGCATCAATACAATGTGCTCAGCTGAATCCAGTCCATCGGGTTCCTACATCATCAACGCTCCCTCTGAGCTAGAGAGGTATCATCATGTCGGAACACATCTTGTTATCATAAGAGGGTCCATTCCAACACAGGGATACACTCCGGAAAGGAGATCGTTCCCCAAATGAAACATCCATAAATAAGCAAGTTCCACAAAGGAACCAACCCACAATGGGACACACTGCACAAAGGAGTAAGTTCCACAAAGGTACCATATCATCGTTTTAAAGAAGATATGTGATCTGCCTGATCAACTTGGTCATTCTAGACCACAGAGGATTACTTCCTCATGCACTTTATCCGGGGGGTGGCAATGATGGAGAAAATCTTTGGAAGGCGAGAAGTGTGATGAGGTGATACGAGGGAATGTAGAGGATGGAAAAGGAAAAATGTCAGAGATGTTGATTCATTGATCCCATAGCTGCAGTCTATTTGAGGCATTGAGAACCAACAACACCCCACACGAGAGAAAATGTAGAAAATCACCTTAAATAGTGTTGATATTGGTTTCGAGTTCCACACTAATGTTGTTTATGTGCTTTTCCATTCTTTTAGTGATCCTGGTTATGCTGCTATAAACATTAACAAGGTCAAAATAGTCGCGAAACCACCGTCAACACTATTCAAGGTGAGTTTCTTCATTTTCTCGTGTGTAAGGTGTTGTTCGTTTTCGTTGCATCACATAGACTGCAGTGATGAGATCGATGACTCAACATCTCCTACATTTTTCCTCTTTCTATCCTCTACTATCCCCAGTATCACCTCATCTCACTTGTATATACTAGCCTGTGAAGGCTAGTATCTCTTGAACATAGATGTTAGCAATATTTCTCTACATGAAACTGATTGTGACACCACCTCCTACAGAAAATAAACAAGAAGGAGAATGTGAAGATCACTAAAAGAGTGGCAGAGCACAGAAACAAACTGAGTGTCGAGCTCGTTTAAACCATGATGACAATAACAATCATCTCCCAACCATAGACAAAGTTATTTGTCTCCCTTGAGCTCAGACCTTCCAATAGAGAATGATGTACATCCCGATAGTAGAAGCACAAACCCAAGAAAACAAGGGAGAAACTTCTCAAATAGTGGAGAACCCTAAAAAATCAGTCTCTTAACTGAAGTAGCGAACCTCTCTTGGCTAGAGCGATCTTGCTTGAGTGGTTGACCAAATGAGAGGTCGAATTCTCTATTTATACTAATCAAAGTGTGACTTTTTACCTAATTGGGTCGACCTAACTTTCCTTAACTGCACCGACCTCACTGGGGCAGTTCTGCCCATTTTTTTGGGCAAATGGCCCACTGTTTTGAGGCAGTTTACCCACTGGGCCGACTTCTGAAGTTGCACTATTTCCAACACTCCCTCTCAACAAGGAAGGTATTCTTCGAACACTGTATTCTAATCTTATTCTATCTTTGGTCGACCTATGAGGTGATGCCCCACGCAGCTACTACTCCAACACTCCCTCTTGGCCATGGAGGTATCATCAACATTATCATACTGAAACACATCTCGATATCATATGTACATCACAGTTATCTCTAACCTCTCTATATCATAAGGAAGGTCTTCCAACACAATCACATTTAGTCGAGAAGTGTCAACAAATCAATCTTCATGCATTTGTTTAATCCAGTTCATCGGAGAACATGCACTAGCTCCACGACTCTGCCCTATCCATCGGTTGGTGACTCGTGCGTCAGTTCAAGAACTCTACACAGTCCATCGGAGAGTCTATCGTGTATCAATACAATGTGCTCAGCTGAGCCCAGTCCATCGGGTGCCTACATCATCAACGCTCTCTCTTAGTTAGAGAGGTATCATCACGTCGGAACACATCTTATTATCCTAAGAGGGTTCATTCCAACACAGGGATACACTCCAAAAAGGAGATCGTTCCTCTAATGAACCATCCACAAATAAGCACGTTCCAAAAAGGAATGATCCCACAATGGGACAGACTCCACAAAGGAGTACGTTCCACAAAGGAACCATTCCACAAAGGGACCATATCATCGTTTTAAAGAAGATATCTGATCTACATGATCAACTTGGTCATTCTAGACCACAGAGGATTACTTCCTCATGCACTTTATCTGGGGAAGGTGGCAATGATGGGGTAAATATTTGGAAGGCAAGAAGTGAGATGAGGTGATACGAGGGAATGTAGAGGATGGAAGGAGGAAAAATGTCAGATATGTTGAGTCATTGATCCCAAAGCTGTAGTCTATTTGAGGCAACGACAACGAACAACACCCTACACGAGAGAAAATGTAGAAAATCACCTTAAATAGTTTTGATGTTGGTTTCGAGCTCCACACTTATTTTGTTTATGTGATTTTTCATTCTTTTAGTGATCCTGGATATGTTGGTATAAACATTAACAAGGTCAAAGAAGTCTCGAAACCACCGTCAACACTATTCAAGGTGAGTTTCTTCATTTTTGCCTGTGTAAGGTGTTGTTCGTTTTCGATGCATCACATAGACTGCAGTGATGAGATCGACGACTCAAAAACTCCTAAATCTTTGGAAGGCAATAAGTGAGATGAGGTGATACGAGGGAATGTAGAGGATGGAAGGAGGAAAAATGTCAGATATGTTGAGTCATTGATCCCAAAGCTGTAGTCTATTTGAGGCAACGACAACGAACAACACCCTACACGAGAGAAAATGTAGAAAATCACCTTAAATAGTTTTGATGTTGGTTTCGAGCTTCACACTCATTTTGTTTATGTGCTTTTTCATTCTTTTAGTGATCCTGGATATGCTGGTATAAACATTAACAAGGTCAAAGAAGTCTCGAAACCACCGTCAACACTATTCAAGGTGAGTTTCTTCATTTTCGCCTGTGTAAGGTGTTGTTCGTTTTCGATGCATCACATAGACTGCAGTGATGAGATCGACGACTCAAAAACTCCTACATTTTTCCTCTTTCCATCCTCTACTGTCCGGAGTATCACCTCATCTCACTTGTATATACTACCCTGCGAAGGGTAGTATCTCTGGAACATAGATGTTAGCAATATTTCTCTACACCAAAACTGATTGTGACACCACCTCCTATAGAAAATAAACAAGAAGGCGAATGCAAAGGTCACTAAAAGAGTGGCAAAGCACAAAAACAAACTGAGTGTCGAGCTCGTTTAAACCATGATGATAAGAACAATCATCTCCCAAGCATAGACAAAGCTATTTGTCTCCCCCAAGCTCAGATTTTCTAATAGAGAACGATGTACATCCGGATAGAAGTAGCGCAAATCCAAGAAAATAAGGGAGAAACTTCTGCAATAGTGGAGACCCCCAAAAAATCAGTCTCTTAATTGAAGTAGCGAACCTATCTTGGCTAGAGAAAACTTGCTTGAGTGTTTGACCAAAAGAGAGGTCGAACTGTCTATTTATACACATCAAAGGGTGTCTCTTTACCTGACTGGGCCGACCTAACTTTCCCTAACTGAGCCGACTTGACTGGGGCAGTTCTGCCCATTTTTTGGGGCAAATTGCCCACTCTTTTGGGGCAATTTACCCACTGGGCCGACTTGCCTTGGGGGAATACAAAAAATTACATTTAATAAATCTTTTCTTTGTGATTTCACCCTTAGGTTTACTTTGATTCTTTCAAATGTTTTACATGATCAAATACATTGACATCTTGTCCCATAAGGAAGGTCTTCCAACACAATCACAGTTAGTCGACAAGTTTCAACAAATCAGTCTTCGTGCATCTTGCTTAATCCAGTACATCGGAGAACATGCACTAGCTCCAGGACTTTGCCCTATCCATGGGTGAGTCACTCGTGCATCAGCTCAAGAACCCTGCACAGTCGATCGGAAGGTCTATCATGCATCAATACAATGTGCTCAGCTGAGCCCAGTCCATCGGGTGCCTACGTCATCAACGCTCCCTCTTAGCTAGAAAGGTATCATCACGTCGGAACACATCTTGTTATCATAAGAGGCTCCATTCCAACATAGGGATACACTCCAGAAAGGAGATCGTTCCCCAAATGAACCATCCACAAATAAGCACGTTCCACAAAGGAACTATCCCATAATGGGACACACTGCACATAGGAGTACATTCTATAAAGGAACCATACCACAAAGGGACCATATCATCATTTTAAAGAAGAAATCTGATCTACCTAGTAAACTTGGTCATTTTAGACCACAGAGGATTACTTCCTCATGCACTTTATCTGGGGAAGGTGGCAATGATGGGGAAAATATTTGGAATGCGAGAAGTGAGATGAGGTGATACGAGGGAAAGTAGAGGATGGAAGAAGGAAAAATGTCGAAGATGCTGAGTCATTGATCGCATAGCTGCAGTCTATTTGAGGCAACGAAAACGAAGAACACCCTATGCGGGAGAAAATGTAGAAAATCACCTTAAATAGTGTTGATGTTGGTTTCGGGCTCCACATTCATTTTATCTATGTGCTTTTCCATTCTTTTAGTGACCCTGGTTATGTTGCTATAAACATTAACAAGTTCAAGGAAGTCTCGAAACCACCGTCAACACTATTCAAGGTGAGTTTCTTCATTTTCTCCCGTGTAAGGTGTTGTTCGTTTTCGTTGCATCCCATAGACTGCAGTGATGAGATCAATGACTCAATATCTCCTACATTTTTCCTCTTTCCATCCTCTTTTGTCCCCAGTATCTCCTCATCTCACTTGTATATACTATAGCCTGCGAAGGCTAGTATCTCTGGAACATAGATGTTAGCAATATTTCCCTACACGAAACTGATTGTGACACCACCTCCTACAAAAAAATAAACAAGCAGGCGAATGCGAGGATCACTAAAAGAGTGGCAAACCATAGAAACAAACTGAGTGTCGAGCTCATTTAAACCATGATGATAAGAACAATCATCTCCCAACCATAGACAAATCTATTTGTATCCCCCGAGCTTAGACCTTCCAATAGAGAACGATGTACATCCGGATAGTAGTAGCGCAAACCCCAGAAAACAAGGGAGAAACTTCAACAATAGTGGAGAACCCCAAAAAATCAGTATCTTAACGGAAGTAGCGAACCTCTCTTTTTTGGAGCGAAGTTGCTTGAGTGTTTGACCAAATGAGATGTCGAAATCTTTATTCATACACATCAAAGGGTGACTTTTTACCTAACTGGGCCGACCTAACTTTCCCTAACTGCGCCGACCTGACTGGGGCAGTTTTGCCCATTTGTTTGGGCAAATTGCCCACTTTTTTGGGGCAGTTTACCCACTGGGCCGACTTGTCTTAGGGGAATACAAAAAATTACATTTAATAAATCTTTTCTTTGTGATTTAACCCCTAGGTTTACATTGATTATTTCAAGTGTTTTACATGATCAAATACATTGAAATCTTTTCCCATAGGGGGTATAATAACAAGATGAAATACAATAAGAATAACTTCTGAAGTTGCACTATTTCCAACACTCCCTCTCGACAAGGAAGGTATTCTTCGAACACTATATTCTAATCTTATTCTTTCTTTGGTCGACCTATGAGGTGATTCCCCATGCAGCTACTACTTCAACACTCCCTCTTGGCCATGGAGGTATCATCAGCATTATCATACTGAAACACATCTCGATATCATATGTACATCACAGTTATCTCTAACCTCTCTATATCATAAGGAAGGTCTTCCAACACAATCACAGTTAGTCGAGAAGTGTCAACAAATCAATTTTCGTGCATCTTTCTCAATCCAGTCCATCGGAGAACATGCAATAGCTCCACGACTCTGCCCTATCCATCGGTGAGTGACTCGTGCATCAGCTCAAGAACTTTGCACAGTCCATCGGAGAGTTTATCATGCATCAATACAATGTGCTCAGCTTAACCCAGTCCATCGGGTGCCTACATCATCAACGCTCCCTCTTAGCTAGAGAGGTATCATCACGTCGGAACACATCTTATTATCATAAGAGGGTCCATTCAAACACAGGGATACACTCCAGAAAGGAGATCGTTCCCCAAATGAACCATCAACAAATAAGCACGTTCCACAAAGGAACCATCCCACAATGGGACACACTCCACAAAGGAGTACGTTCCACAAAGGAACTATCCCACAAAGGTATCATATCATAGTTTTAAAGAAGATATCTGATCTACCTGATCAACTTGGTCATTCTAGACCACAGAGGATTACTTCCTCATGCAATTTATCAAGGGAAGGTGGCAATGATGGGGAAAATATTTGGAAGGCGAGAAGTGAGATGAGGTGATACGAGGGAAAGTAGAGGATGGAAGGAGGAAAAATGTTAGAAATGTTGAGTCATTGATCCCATAGCTGCAGTCTAGTTGAGGCAACGAAAACAAACAACACCCTACACGACAAAAAATGTAGGAAATCACCTTAAATAGTGTTGATGTTGGTTTCGAGCTCCACACACATTTTGTTTATGTGCTTTTCCATTCTTTTAGTGATCCTGGTTATGCTGCTATAAACATTAACAAGGTCAAGGAAGTCTCGAAACCACCGTCAACACTTTTCAAGGTGAGTTTCTTCATTTTCTCCTGTGTAAGATGTTGTTCGTTTTCATTGCATCACATAGACTGCAGTGATGAGATCGATGACTCAGCATATTCAACATTATTCCTCTTTCCATCCTCTATTATCCCCAGTATCACCTCATCTCTCTTGTATATACTAGCCTGCGAAGGCTAGTATCTCTTGAACATAGATGCTAGCAATTTTTCTCTACACCAAAACTGATTGTGACACCACTTGCTACAGAAAATAAATAAGCAGGCGAATGCGAGGATCACTAAAAGAGTGGCAAAGCACAGAAACAAACTGAGTGTCAAGCTCGTTTAAACCGTGATGATAAGAACAATCATCTCCCAACCATAGACAAAGATATTTGTCTCCCCCGAGCTCAGACTTTTCAATAGAGAACGATGTACATCCGGATAGTAGTAGCGCAAACCCAAGGAAAGAAGGGATAAACTTCTCCAATAGTGGAGAACCCCAAAAAATCAGTCTCTTAACTGAAGTAGCGAACCTCTCTTGGCTAGAGCAAATTTGCTTGAGTGTTTGACCAAATGAGAGGTCGAACTCTCTATTTATACACATCAAAGGGTGACTTTTTACCTGACTGGGCCGACCTAACTTTCGCTAACTGCGCCGACCTGAATGGGGCAGTTCTGCCCAATTTTTTGGGGCAAATTGCCCACTGTTTTGGGGAAGTTTACCCATTGGGCCGACTTGTCTTGGGGGAATACAAAAAATTACATTTAATAAATCTTTTCTTTGTGATTTCACCCCTAGGTTTACATTGATTCTTTCAAGTGTTTTACATTATCAAATACGTTGACATCTTTTCGCATAGGAGGTACAATAACAAGATTAAATATGATATGAATAACTTCTGAAGTTGCACTATTTCCAACACTCTGTCTCAACAAGGAAGGTATTCTTCGAACACTGTATTCTAATCTTATTCTTTCTTTGGTCGGCCTATGACGGTTGGCCTATTGCGCAACATTTATAGATGACAGTACAGTAGGCCGTTTTGTTGCTCAAGTGCTCTCCTTATACATAACATCATGTGCATGCTTACCTTCTTGGATGTGTATCAAAATGTGCAGGATTGGTCAAGCGATATTATTATTCCAGGTCAAAATATTTGAATTCTGGGATGAATGGGGAACTAGTATTCATGTCCTCCTTATATATAATTTGTCCAGTAGGTGGAGCACCTGTGTGCTGGCTGATTGCTCCTGGAGAGATAGGGGCGCTCACTTTATTTTGATTGGCTTTCCAAGGTATTGGAAGATTTTTCCATAGCTATGGGAAGAAGTTGGGGGCGTTCTTTCTTGCACAAGGAGATGTCCATGACCCATTAGAGTAGGAGTTGAATAGATGCATTTCAATTCTTTCAATTTTTGTTGTGTGCATTGTTTCAATTGCTGTATTTTAATTCCTGCAAGTGTGTTTACTTTTTTGCAAGTGTGTGTTAACTTTTCCGCAACGCTATTTCCTTTATTAGAATCATTATAGAAACCAACTGCATAAGAGACTTGAGGCCTGCACATACAATGCACAGTATCTCACAATGACTTATGTTTCTCGATTTGATATTGAAATGATCAATTAATTTAACCATTCCTTCTGAAATAAGAAGGGTAATGAAAATAACTGTTAGCATGCTTCCTATTTCTCAATATCTCTGGACAATCTTTTGTATTGTTCCCTATATTCCTGCAATGTCCACATCATGGTTGACGAGATTACGGGCAGTTCTATGCATTGTGGCCCAACTCATTGCAATTAGCACCTCCACAACACTCGATTTCCATCGTTTTGTGGTCTTCGATTATCCTAGTTATGGTTCGGGACTTTGTTTCCACCTGCTATTGATTCCACCACAAAAATATTATTATTAAACCTTTATTCCAATACTTACAAGGCTGGACAGGTTTCCTTATGGTGTGTATTCACTCAACATAAGTTATAATGTAGCACATCTTGCATTTTGTTGACTTATATAGTAGGGGACAATAATAGTGGTTATGTCCTGGGTTTCACCAAAGTAGACAAAATCTCACTTCCACTTTTATTAGAAATGGGTTAGCAATAGCACCGGTATACCTTTGCACCATGGGCAGTCATTATTCCATGGGCGACCTTCTATTTTGCAGAGTGTGCACCAAATTGCTTCTCCCCCAATCTACTTACACTTTTCCAACTCACGAATTTGTTCAGACAGAGCTATGAGCTGGCATTGGAACTATGTCATGCTATGTGCTAATCCTGTAATCAATGCATCCGCCAAACCACCGATAGACTCCAATCTCATAGAAAACTACAATGCCTCTCAATGATTACTAAAGCCTCTACTATAGTAGAGGAGTACACAAATGTGGTAACAAAACATAAATAAACTATTATTCATCATGAAAATATTGGATAGTATAGCTTAGTTGGATCATCAAATCTTGAAACCATTGATTGCAATGTCAAACCGATTCTACAACTCTTTCCTTGATCTCTTTCATTTCAACAATGCTTTGTTCTTCGGACTTCAAATTATAAAATTATTTAATTAAGTATTTCCATATTTGACCTAGAGTCATATCTAGACTGGAATGAGCACTTTGCTTGCATTTCATGTACATTGCAAGGCTCTCCCACGTATAGTTTCTAGAAACTCCACCAAACGAACAACATTTTTGGTCCTCCATGTGCTCTAGATAGTGTCGCAAAGGAACCAGTGCCATTAGGAATCCTCTTAACAACAACAATTAAGCAGAAGCATCCACCGTTGGGTAGACTCAGTCATCTGACCTTGACCTGCTATTTAAGCTTGTAAACTAGGGATTAGAGTCAATTCTAGAGGTCCTAGTTGCGCAACTGGGATTGATGTCCCCATAGAAAAAAATGGCACTACTTGATAAGCTGGTAATAATATTTGACCACCTCCAACAGTAAAACTTAGGCTATTCATAAACATGGTTGCATGTAGAGTCTAATTGATTACAACAAACACACTTGCGCTATGTGTAATAGCCCGGGCTAGCAAGACCACTGTCGTGGGCATGTTACGAAAACTATCCACTAAAGAAAAACTCAATCAAACTCATAATAAATTATCTCTTAGTGAGCAGCAAACAACAAAGACTAATAAACTTTAAGCAAGACAACTATTGAACAGATAATAAGAAATTATCAATGAGCAGAAGCTAAACAACAAAATCATAAATAACTGATCTGTTTCCACTACGTTGTAGTAGTTCCCTTGTGGGTGCAAACCAACTCTTTCGTTCTTGATGTGGTCCACAACTGTTGGATAAAATGTTCTTCCAAGTGATTTTCTTATCAAGGGACATGGTATACTGAACCATCTGAAGATGCTTTGAAGGATACCATGCTAGATTAGATCTACAATATGACAGCAGGCAGGTTTGAGGATTACATTAACCCTACTACAAATGGCTCAGTTAGCTGGAGGAGCATCCATTATTTGATATATTAATTTAAAATAAACAATGTATAATTAGCAGGATTGCAACCATCAGTTGTCTACTAGAAGATGTGCCTCATTCAAGACTTTCGATGGATAATATCAGATTTGTGGGACCCCCCTATCTATGATGGGATGGGCAATGTGGAAGAATACTTGGATAGAATGTAGTACCAAGTTGCAGAAGAGCAGCATGTACCTACTTTATATGTAGTTCCGAAGGTACGCCTGCTCGCCTGTGGGAAACACATAAGGAGGACCATACTACATGGGCTGTAGTCCATCTAGCCATGCTACATCAAATTTTTTCCCTCCGGAGTTTGAGTGTCAGGATCTGTCTTAAACACATGGGGAGGTAATGACGTTTGTGAAACAATGCGAAGGTAAGAGAAGCCCTCTATTCATATTGAAATTTTTTACATAAGTGGGCGGAGAAAAATTCTTCCGTTGGAATACTGGGTACATAAGTTTTTGCATACTTTAGGGTTGAACGCTAGCACATGGTACTTGCATTAAGAATTTGCAATACAAACTAAGGAACGTGTAGTGGTTAACTATAACTTTTGTGCTACTTTCTCTTATATTAGCAAGACTCATGAGCTGACAACTACCTTATTGGTTATTAACCATCTCGTTTTTACTTTTCAGTTGTGGGATGACCTGATCCAATGCCTAATCACTGAGGAAATCGTAAAAGGATCATGAACGCATGTTGCATTAAGTCCTAAAAAATAAACAAAAACCCTTATATCTTCAATATCCTTCTAACTTTAGGTAATTTAGGATTGATCCACTAGAAAAATAAGACTTGCAAGAAGCGTGTGATCTCTTACAACTTTTATATCGGAGACGTAGCCTACTTAGTGATACGACCTTTTTAATCTGTTTGGAAGGTATTAAATCTTTCACAAACTTCAATATTTATTACACATCAATACTATGTGAATGAGACTAACGCTATGGAAACCTGTGAATAAGCCTAACCCAACATCATGCAACCATCTTTTTCTATTATGAAAAACCTGCTTATCATTCCCTGGAAATTTTGTGTACAAACTAAAAATATTTTTTTTGACTGAAACTGAATTTAGATGCTTGGATTCAAAATTATTTATATACATCTCTCCTTCACTAACCAACCTAGAACACTTCATCAGGTGAAATGTCTTTCCAGTAATACCAGTCAAGGATCTTGCTGCTTCCTGTCCATTCCTTCACCCTTTTGTTTCTAAAGTAAGAAATAGTATGCATTCGGTAAAATCATCTTCCCTGTTAAATTCTCAGAATGGAATGGTAATTCAGTTCTCCAAAATTTCAAAATTCAATCTATTTGACATGCCCAATAGGCATTTTAAAAAAATTCAATTTTTTAACATGCAAGAGCCATGCACTTTTCTTTCTTGAAAGAGCCTTTGAACAAAGATTTTTTCACAACAATCTGAATTAGCATTTTGGTCAATGAAAGATTGCTCTTTAACTTCAGTAACGGGGGTCAGTAATTGTTAATGAAATTCAAGATAAGCATCTTTACACTCCAATCTTATTTACATGGTAGGAAGGAATCACATTCTTCATAAAAAATTCCATCTTTTTAACACACCCTAAATACATCAAGGTCTTCTAAAAGCATAATCTTTTTATCTAGCCTTAGAGGCATAGAAGATTTCGCAAAATTTGATCCTTTTAACCTTCTTGAAATGGATTGTGTTCTTGACAAAATCTAATCTATTTAACTGCCACAAATTGCATCATCTTCTAAAAAAAATTCTTTGATTTTATGTAATAGGAAGTTATCATGTTCTAATTTAGATGCTCGTAAGGCATGGTGTTCTTCATAAAAATTCCCTCTTTTTAACACTCCCTAAATCCATCAAGGCCTCCGTAAAACTTAATATTTTCATCTAACCTGAAAGGCATAGAAGCGTTCGCAAAATTTGATCATTTTAACTTGCCTGAAAGGAATTGTGTTCCTGACAAAATTCAATCTGTGCAACCGCCACAAATGGAATCATCCTCCGAGAAAATTTTGTTGTTTTAATGCAAGAGGAAGGTATCACGTTCTTCACTAAATTCAATATTTTTAAGACGCTCAAAAAGCGTCAACGCCTTTGTATTATTTTAACTTCATATTATTTTAGCTTTTAAATCTTCACCCAAGGAATTTGTGACTTTCAAAACATTGATCCTTTTAACAGTACAAAATGTCATCATGATCTTTGCAAAGTTCTATCTGTTTGACACGTCAGAATGGCATGATGTTTTCTACAATGTGTTTTTGTTTTTTTTTCCATGAATTTTATCTTCTTGTTAGAAGAATTTAGTCTTTCGAAGTGCTGTATAGGATCTCTTTAACTTACCTGCAAAACCTTGAATTTTTCCCAAGCTAGGGTTCCATTCAACGCAACCAAATTTTGAAATTTTGAACTTTCACGAGAGGCATCATGTTGTTCACATAATCAAATCTTTTGAAAAAGAAAAAAAAGGCATGATTGTTTTCAAAAACCTCAATGTTTTGATGTGCTTGAAAATAATCATGTTAGTTACTAAATCCATTCTTTTTAGCACGCTTGAAAGGTATCAAGGTCTTCCTGATTTGACCTTTTTAATTTGTTTGGAAGGTATTGAGTCTTTCACAAACTTCGTTCTTTCTAACCCACCAAGACTGTGTGAATGAGACTAGCCATGTGGAAACCTGTGAATGAGACTAGCCATGTGGAAACCTGTGAATGAGCCTAACAAGCTATAGAGTACTGTGCTTCACTTGTTGTTGTTACATGAATTTCCATGCTCAAATCAATTCACTATTTCCTTGTCTGATCGCGATTTACCTAGATTGGACTGCCAAGTATGTTACTTGACCGGTTTTTTTCACAGTTTACCTTGGTGGGTGTTTTCCGTTCCTAATCAATAGGGGTTGGGAACACTCTTCAGTTTTTGCACAGTCAAATAATAGGAACTGGGCCTCTAATTTCAATTGAAAAAATCAAAGCGTGTCAGTCTTGCATTTGAACTAAAGTTTAGGAAAAACCCGATAAACAATTAGGAGTATCTTGACAAACAACTTTTGTTCATTGGGTTCTATGCTGCAGTTATGGCTGGCCATACTACAATCCACATGATTTTTTCCAAACATGTGCAAAAAAACCATCCCAGTGACAAAAGCAGAAATCTTACTACTATTTCAAAAAAAATTGATACATTTTTGTTTTCATAATTTTGGGATTAGGTAGTTTTGTTGGAATTCCTCTCCCAAAGTGCCTCTCGAATGTGCTAGATTGAGAATAAGTGGCAAGAACAAGGGGGACATGTAACATTAGTAGAGGGATGACCATGTATATTACGAAAGGTGGTTGTATTGGTGAAAATGGAGCTAGGGTCGATATTGGGTGATAGGGAGGAATGGCAGGGGAAGATGGTGTGCTGGTATTTCTTAGGGTGTGTTGGGATCGCTTAGGGGAGCTAGGGAGGGAAGGGCGCAAGTCTCGTCTTCTTACCATCGTGAAGGAGGAAATTATAAGAAGCTTTCAAGCTGGGGTAGCAGCGATTTTTATGAGAGTAAACATGTCGATGTTGGATATAAAGGGATTTGCAGTTTGCATCATATCACCGGATCATAGGATATGAGCCAGGTTTTCAGCCATGGGAGTTGGAATGGGTGACATGGGGATAAGTTTCGAGGGTTGTTTTGCAAATGGTGGACGAGAGGCATGGATATTTGGAGCATGTTGAGTCGAGAGAGGAAAATTGGGAATCAAAGGGAAGAATTCGGCGAAGGTGAGACGAAAAAGTGTTTGGGTCCTCCTCATAAAAGAGGATAATGGTTTGGGGTGGGCCTCGGGGTCGGGGAGGTGAGGGGGAGGGGAATATGGCTCAAAAGGAGAAGGATAGTAGGGCATGATAGGATAATGGGATGGGATTTACTGAGAAGTGTCATATGAAGGGGAGCATTGACTAGTTGGACATGTATTTCACTAAATTCGATCTTTTTAAGATGCTGAAAAAACGTCGGTGCCTTCTTATAATTCTAGCTCTTAAACCTTCCCTTAGGGGCTTTGGGTCTTTCAAAATATTGATCATTTTAACAACACAAGAAGTGATCATGATCTTTGCAAAGTTCTATCTATTTGACATGTCAGAATGGCATTATGTTGTGTACAATTTGTTTGTTTGTTTTTTTCTTTAATTTCCATGAATTTTTTCGTCTTGTTAGAAGAATTTAGTCTTTCGAAGTGCTTTAAGGGATCTCTTTAATTTACCTAAAACACATGGAATATTTCCCAAACTTGGTTCCTTTCAACGCACCCAATTTTTTATATTTTGAACTTTCTCGAAAGGCATCATGTTGTTCACATAATCAAATCTTTTCAAAAAGCAAAAAAGGGATCATTGTTTTCAAAAATCTCAATCTTTTGATGTGATTGAAAAGAATCATGTTAGTTACTAAATCCAATCTTTTTATCACACTTGAAAGGTCTTGAGGTATTCCTGATTCGACCTTTTTAATTTGTTTGGAAGGTATCTTCACCACTAGGTGTCAGTAATTCTTAATGAAATTCAGCATAAGCATCTTCATATACATCATAAAATGGTCCACTAGTAAAAAATTATGAATATGCTTGTTTAGAAAACTGCTTTTCTTGCTCTTGAATATCAACATCATTAATTTTATCATCAGAGGGTTCAATATTAAATATAGGTATTGATATTAAACGACATGCTTCACATAATATATCCTTTGAAATTTAACCATAACGAAAGGATAATTATACATCAATTATACTCCAATTCTAATTATACCCCAATTCTGGTCTTTTACAATTATTTCATCTTCAAGCTTTTGAATATGTAATGTCTGTAAAGAAAGGACACCGTTATTTTCAAATTGTCAGAACAATATTGCACCTAGGACCTTAGTCATTAGATATTATTTATTAAATGGTCCTCAACTAGTTAATTATTGTATCCCAAGGTGTGAACAAGGTTGTTATAAGTTAGTTAGGCTCCATGATGACTTATCCACCAAAAATATAGGCCAAAGGTGGTCAAATGTATGTAAGGAAACCTAATTATGACCACCTCATGCATTTATTGCACCATTAATTTGGTCTAAGGCACCCTGTTTCCCTGTTTTAAGGAAGCACTGTTGACCAAAGGTGCCCATACATTGTATCTAGTCATCTAGGCCCAAAAATAGTTGTTTTGGCCTCTCCTTGGATACCTAACCACCCACCAACCACCTCCCTCACATGTGTGAGCTTCAAGTGAGTCTTCCAAAGCATGCCCAATGTTCACATGAGCAATTCGTAAGGGTTTGAGGTGATTTGGGAGATCCTTAGTCAACCTAGGGGGGATTTGAGTCTAATCTAAGCTAGCTAGGTGTGGACACTCCAAGTGCATCCTATTTGTTCCTATTTCTATATAAGGATGATCCAAACTCATTGTAATCATGGACAGAGTTAATAGAATCTGATATTGATCATTTGTGCCTGTTTTTTTATCATTCGTTTTTCTAGATTGTTTATACACTTATATCTTGCAGAAATAGTTAAAACTTTCAATTGTGAGGCATCTATAGTAGCTAGATCCTACTATGATAAGGATTTTACATGGTATTAGAGCTCTTGGATCTATTATTCGAACCAATAAACTGTTTTAGTGGTGTGCCAGAAGCAGTGGAGAAACCACATAAGTCCCTGGAACCATTGCATTGAATCCATTGGAGAAATCCATTGGAGTCTATCTAGGGTGTGATGCTCTCCCGAATGCACCTAATATCAAACATGGTTCGAATCTATTAGTGTAGATCCCCTCCTGAGTATTGAGAGTTTTCTTACAGGTATTAAAGTGCACCATTGTCACCAAGCGCGCAAGCAACAGAAGAAAATGGAGCAAACTCATCCAAATTTGCTCGCCCCATTCAACTATTTCGAATGGAAGGCTGAAATGGTCATTCAGTTGAGATCCAAGGGTATTTTCAGGATCACCATGGGCATTGATGTTGAGCCAAACTCTGCTGTGGAGAAGTCGAAATTATTCAATAAAATGGATGAGGCATTCGGCCTCCTTTGTCTCAGTATTTCGAGAGACCTCATGTTTCATGTCGAAAGTCTATCTACTCCAAATGAAGTGTGGCTCAAGCTTGAGTCTTTGTTTGGAAAGACTAATGAAATGAGGGGCCATCAACTTGAGAATGAGTTGATCTCACTAAGTCCAAGCAACTTCGACTCCATCCAAGACTTCTTCACCAAGTTCAAAAGCTTGGTCTTGAAAATCAAACAGTGTGGCATTGACAAGAAGGAAGAACAATTGGTTTTGTCCATCATTTCGAAATTGGGTCCTAAGTACTTAGAGTTTTTGTCTCTACATTTCACTCCACAAAGCTCACAGTTAGAAATTGGAAGATGCCATCTTTGGCTGATTTCTGTCGCTTATGGAGTAATGTAATGAGTAGTTGCAACTACAAAAGGTCTGATGTAAAAAATAAAAAGGAAAAGAAGGTATATGGGTGACCAATGGTTGCTTTAGTTGCACGAAAGACTATGTAAATATTCGAAAAGAGGGTATGCGTGAATTCACTAATAGTTCCGGGTTTCTACCCGACGTTCTGACCGCACCCAAAGGTATTGATCCTGAACTTGAACCCATAAATGTCTGAGGTATGCTTGCCAACGGTCTGACCGCTCAGAAAGGCGTATGAGCCTAAACTTGAACCCAGAAATGTCTGAGGAATTCCCACCACCGTTCTAAGCAGACCAAAAGGTACTGAGTCTGAACTCGAACCCATAAATGTTTGAGGTATGCCCCACTGGTCTAACCCCAAAAACCCACCCAATGGCATATGAGCATCACCACCGAAAGGGTTACGTATCCCGACCGTCTGCTTGACCCCTCCCTCCCTATGGCATATGAGCTACAGCTAACAATGGGTATGAAATATACAAATAGGATGGTATGACATATATAAGACTAGATATCACTACCTCTAATCGTATCAGATATCAAGAATTGTATCTCGTACCAAATATCCCAAACTCTCGGACTGGAGTGGGGGGTACATCGATGATAACAATACAGATATCGAAAATAATTTTGCTCCGCTCTTGGGTGCTGCATACATATATTGATTATCATTGCAGGGATGGGGCGATAAGAATTATTATTGCGAGCCTCAAACAATCAAGACAATGAACTGAAAATATTCAGAGAACTCAAATTAACCATTGATTGGCCATTTTGAGTTCTATTATATATAACAACACAATGTCATATGCCCTGTTGTATCTACTATAAGAAAATGATGTCAAAATACGCACCAATAATTTGAGTTTAGAAAGAATTTGGTAACTTCAACTTGGACAAAAGTGACTTTTAATACATTTGACAAATAACATAGTGAGTTTGATCTAATGGTACAAATTGATAATACCAACACCTACAATAGAAACTAATACTTTATGTATGACAAGGGATTTCTTATAGTAGTAAGAGTAGCAATTTCCTATCAATGGATAGACTTTCAAATTTCGAGTTATTCCACCACAAAACACAACAAAGACACTTCTCGTGTTTTTTTAAATTCATAAATTTGTTAATCAGATGTGCCAGATCTACACATTGTGTACTCTCAACAGGGGAACTTGTGACAGTTAAGACCTCAAACTAACATTCACAAAAGGAACTAGAGATGTGTACCTAAACTATGGCCTTTACATGCCAAACATCATGCTTGAGAACTACAATATGGATGTAACGACCACAACTTTTGTCTTATAGCCTCCATGCTAGCATTGTGTTATGTTGATCGTTGCACAAAAACTATTTCTCCAATAGCCCTGATCAGTCTTCCCATTACACCACGTGAGTCTCCATGGTTGGCAACATAAGCAAGAACCAACTGTTGCAAGCTATGGTTTTGTGGTCTATCAATTTCTGAGCTCGAGTTACGAACATCTGCTCGTTGAAATAGAATTAGTGAAGGTCGAATCAGAGGTGGATTCATTAGAATTTGCTGAAACAGAGGGATCCATAAAACTGAAACAATGATCATCGCAGGGAATTCCCACGGATTCCGATTCTAATTTGTCCTTCACAATGACGCGAATGCAAGAGGGTACAAATGCTCCAAAAAGTTTGACCACTTTGGCCTTACTGCTTTCTACATTTTCCATCAGCTTGTTAGCCAATGTTGCGGCAACATTAACTGATGCCATGAAATTTGGATCTTTATTAGTTCCCTCGACTACTGGGACTTCTTGTATAGTGACAATATCAGGTTGCGAAGTAATATGAGTCTTTTTTCTATCCTCTTAGAAACTACCCAAATCTTTGAAATCGCAATTTGAGTACTCAAAATTGCTATTCCAACATTTTTTCCTCTGTCGGCGACTCTAGAGTGAGTTTTGGTTAGCAGATACACTACTCGTTGCAGATTTATATTTTGTTCAATGATAGTTGTAACTAAATGTTTGGCAAACTACTTTTGCCTTTGTTTTTCTTGATTTGAATAATATACCTGGAGGATAAAATAGGACACCTTATTCTTTCTTACTATAATAATTATAATAAAACTATAAGTACACCAATCAATGACTGCCTTTATAGCTCAGTGGTAAAGCGTCAATCTTGTAAACTGAAGGTTTGCAGTTCGATCCTGCGTGGAGGCAATTTTTTCCTAAATTTAGAATAGGAAAAATATATCAACATACTTCATAAAGTTACAATAATTATTATAAAGCTGCAAGAGCCAACTGTTGCAAGCTATGGTTTTGTGGTCTAAGAATTTTTCACAAGGGACAAAAATCCCTCTTCAATTGTTAATAAGCATTTCATATCACCTCAGCAGACATTCCCCACTGCTCCAATGCAAAGTCTGTGAAAACATAGTGGCTCCTCAGTTGGTAATTCTGCAACGGCTTTTATCCATGAGATATTGCAGTACTTCATACTTCCAATCAGCAGAAACTCCTAACAAACGTTTTCATCCAATGATAATAGCATATAACAACATTAGGAGTTACCCACTGCAATGGTAGATGTATGAGCTTGGATCCTAACAAAAAAACAGTTAGCAATTAAATAACTGGCAAATCCAAGAGCTGCTATGTTTGTGATGATTGCACGATATTAAATACTTTCTCTAATGTAAGCCAAGAAAGAGAAAAATAAGGGACCTCGATAATTAAATCTCCAGGGGTGATTGAATGCTAATTAAGCCATCTTGCTAGATATACTTGTCTTGTTAAGGCTGAGAAAGTAAGGGAATTTGGGAACCTCCATAAGACACACTCCCAAAGTGATTGCATACAGTCAACCATTGCATTCGGGATTGCCACGTACCGTCAATCTTAACTATTAAGCCAGAGATAGAAACAAAATGAACTGAATTATACAAATAAAATAGTCACGGACTCCAAACTAAGGCCGTGTCCAAGTTAAAGCATAAGGGGGTATATCTCATATGAAATTGGCGTACATTTGATTTGTTTGTTAGCATGACTCCAAAGAAACTAATATAATGACAAATAAATGTAAGGGAACAAACCTGCTTGTAATCCAACAGATCCATTTTTTGTATATATAAATGATTGTAGGTTAATATTGAATCATGAATTAAAAGCCTTTAAAGTACAGGCTCATTGTTTTAGACTATGTAACCGTAAGACAACATGAGCATGTAGCAAACCACTAGAAATGGGGGCAAAAGGTAATTTTAAGTTTTTACTTCAACTGCAATCAGTAGATCTCGAACAAAAAAATATTTCTATAAGGTAACACAATTGTTCCAAGTGTATAAACACAAAGACAAGGTTAAAAATCCCCACCGCTCCCCGAATGGGTGCAAATAAGTCCATTGCAAGTCCTAGGTGATTTTGACGATAGAGATAAGCCCATCATAGCTTGACAACTTAGCCAAAGGGATTTAATAAGAAATATCCCCCCCAAAAAAAGTGTTCCAAGAACCCAAGGGTTTACTGCCATAGAGAGGGGTTGAACATAAAATGCACATGCTGCCCAGTGCACCTACCCCCACCATAGGATTGTGTAGGAAGTCCATTCTTGAAAGCAATGAAGTCAAGAAGTAAATTCGTGGTTTAATTTAGAAATGAGTCATTAGGGCAAGGCATCTCCTTACAGTTCACCATTCAAAAGAAGAATGGTTCATGGAGAATGTATATAGAGTATAGAGCATTAAATAATATTATTGTCAAGAACTGACACCATGGATGATGTTACCTCTCAAAATGTATAAACTTTTTGTTAATGTTATTGTAAATGCGGAAGATATTCACTTGTATTTTATATTGTAATTATTACTGTATTTTATTTGTACCTCCGACGGAGATGTTTATTCCTCCGGTCGGGGATGTAATTATTACATTTGGTCATGTAAAGTCATTGAGGTAAATCATCCCTTGTAGGTCGGGTAAATAGATCCCCCCAGAGTCAAATGTAATGGGTTTTTTAGGTCCCCTAGAGGAGTCGGCCCAGTCAGGTTTAGTTGAGGCCGACATGTCAAGTAGAAAAGGTAAAGTGGAAGTGAATGTATAAATAGAGAGCTAGGCTCTCTCATTTATTCGTTCACTCACTCACTCAAGTTCACACAAGTGGAGAAGAGAGAAGTTGCTGAAGACCATCTCTATTTTTGGGTTTTACTTTTGTGACATTATATTGGTGATCATTCTATCTCTGAGGAAGTTGTGGGGTTTTCTCCTTTATGGTTTCCCCGAGAAAAATCTTTGTGTCTCTTGTGTTTATGTTGTGCTTGTTATCCTCTCAGTAAGATCCTAGATAAGTACTGATTAAAAGTTAAAAATATAACACTTTTTGGGGCATCATTTCCAGCAGTTGAAGATATTGCTACCTACAGGAGGTCTGGCAGCAAGTTATGCTAGACCTTTTGTATCTAGCCCCAAGCAAAAGAGTATGGATTTTTATTTCCCAAGGGACTTTCCATCTGTCCTCGAGAGAAACAAAATCGACAGCAGCTTCTAGAGTCTGTAGGACACTTTTTGAGGAAGATGGATACTATCCTAACAACAGGTACTATTTTGTTTAGATCTGAAATGACAAATGTTTCGTGGAGGAAGTGTCTTCAGAAAGAGTTCTTGTAACATAAAGGTGCATTCAAGGGTCGTAGTGATGCTTGAAATCCATAAGATAATTCTTTTACAGACTTAGTTAATGCATATTGCAAATTCCTAATCTAATATCAATTGTAGTATTATTATGTTTAGCATACATAAGTTATGCTGGGTAATTCCCTTGTCCTCCTCCATTGCAAGGAAAACATTTATTTTTAAGTTTTTTTGCTTGTTGTCGTATTTATCCCCTGCATTCTAATAAGAGCCTTTTCGCAGAAAATAAATTGCATTCCATTAATGAAAAACAAAACACATTGTGGAGAACCCGAAAGTTTACATGTGCATAAGCACAAAAGATCAATGCTCCAAGGAAAGTATGAAGACATCCCTCCCAAATGATTGTCGGCCACTCGAATGTTCGCCTGATAATAATAGCTTCTTCCTACTGCTGCTGCCGCGGGATAAAATTTGATGAGCGGAGCTGGGTCGGAATACAGCTCTGTAAATACAGGGTATGAGCCCTTCCATTGATGTCAGTTTGACAGATCTCTATCACTGATTATTGTCGATGATGATTGATCAGTGAAACAATGAACAACAAAGGAAAAAGGGAATGATCAACTAGATTTCTCTGCAATGGCAATATTGGTATCAATGAACATGGGATGAGAAGGGGTATAATACAAATTGGAATAAAAAGGATGCATATCAATGATGGAAGACAACTGGCAAGGGGCAAGTGAGTCAGAGCCTGCTGGCTACCCATTGTTTTTTAAATTATACCGTCTGTCTTGTCCACACCACAATCTGGTCAACCTACAACAATCTCACACACTACTCGGTATCTTTCGGTTTCTATCACATGTTTCTTGCAACTTACTAAATGCTCAGAAATGAATATCACGTTATCTAACCATGATTAAATACAATTCTGTAAATAATAATGCGACGGTTGTGACACAACCACAGTGACGGCTACGGCACAACCAGCGTCTTTATTGTAAATTTTCAATGCGAGGAAACACAAAGGTAGGTTGAGTGTGATGTGGATTTTTCTCAACCTCGAGCCTTTTGCAATGATCATCTTCAAAAGCACTCCACTTCTTATTATTGTTATCCGTAATAGATGACCTTTTGCTTCGATACCAATTTTGAAGAATTTTGAAGATGTCTCACGGCATCTTCGTCAGGGGCTTTTTTCGGCAAAGATGAAGCCTGACTTTATCTGCAACTTCTTTGTCTCTTCTTACACAAACCCGTACATGAACCCTTACAAGAACCTTCAACCAGATCCAACAATCGTCTGAACACACTTCGAGGAAAGTATGAAGACACCCTATTACAGGGAAACGAAATTGTGCCTTTAAGCACCATTACAAAGCTGCTCAAAATGAGCCAAACACGGTAAGAGGCCTCAAAACACCCCATTATAGAGCAGCCAAAAGTATGCATTGGATCACTACAAAAAACTGCTCATAAGAGAAAGAGATCAGAAAATGCCACAGGAAGAAGCTAATTAAGTTGGATTTGATAGAGTCAAAATCCCATCACATAGGCTTATTGTCCCAAGATCATAGCAACGATTATGAGTGCGGCCAAAACATGAGATGGGTATGGGGTCTTAACTACAAAAATGCACAGGCAGGTATTTGGCCCACCCCCATGCCTCCACAGAGCTTCTCGTCGCGCCGCTAAACCAAAACTCCACCACAACAAGAGGGTTGAATCCTGTCTGGTAAAAGAAGAGTAGTCGCCATCGGAGAACTGAGTCAAGCACCGTAGGAGCCAGCGGCACAAACCTCTGCATCACTCCTCATTGGACCGAGCCTCTCCCCATTAACACCGCCACCGCCACAGTGTAAGACGAGACACTCCACCCTACGGGTCACCGCGTAAGGGCCTATTCACATATTTGAAACTAATCCCTTCGACCAAACTTGACCTAATCCTGTAGCAAAGGGGGGGAAGCTAGGGATGGAGCCCTATCCACCATCAATGGAGGCAGAGGAGGTCATTACCGGTTTTTGGATTCCCCAACCAGCATAATAGAAAATCGAATCACACCTTACATTTAATAAAAACAAATGAAGCCTGGATCTGCTTCACCAGTATAATAGAAAATCGATTCAGAACTTACATTTACTAAAAGCAAGTTGAATAACAGGCATAGCACAGGTTTCAAATTCAACTATTTGGATATCCATCTTTAACTCTAACCAGCATGGATATTTGATATTGATATTTGAAATAAATCGACATAGGCTATAGCTTACCAGAGACATTGGTGGAAATCTAGCGGCTCGTGCCTCTTCTTCCCATCCAAACTCTTCCACAAATCGAAGGCCAATCTGAGAGGGAATGTTGTGCTCCATGAGCTGTTGTTCTACCCATTCTCTCTTGTTTCGTATTTCGTATTGATATCCCTGGAATCATCCAAATTCCTGGTACTTGTTAATCCAAAAAGTGAAGGTCATTCAAAAATCGGATCCAAATTCCTGGTACATGTAGAAAGAGTGAGATTGTTTTAGAATGTGCTTTGCTGTGATTAAATTCCGTGCACCTTGAAATATTGATAAAGCAGAGAATCACAACTAACCTGTATATTATCCAGGTTCGCCAATTGACAGCAAAGAGTAAAGTAACGGAGAGGGCACTCAGCAACGGGAACAGCATGCCGCAGACCATTATGGAGACAGGACCCCTCTCCAACTTAGGCGTTCGCGGCTTGGCATTCCTCTGTAACAAACAGGGCAAATGCACATCAAAACAGAACATCCAAAAACCAACAAAAACAAAAACACCATAACAGCCATTGAACTTCAAAACCAAACCTGAGGAGTTGTTTTGTTCGCCAAATTACGCGTCTCAGAAAAACTGTTGGAGAGCGCTATGAGATTCAGCTCCTGCATTCATTTATTCATTGATAACACTCAAATAAAACAAGGCAAACACTAGCAAAACCCAAATGCTTTATTAGTAGTTACTGACCTCCATGCGCTTCTTGTTCTCTTCCAGCCGTTGTTTGCGAACTTCCTCATAAGCGATTGCACTGTTCTTTGGACCCATTGCTGCGCTGCGAGTCATGCCGTAGAGAATGGTCAGGTTGGCTGTTAGTGAAAGATCAGTGGGAGTTAAATATAACTAGTTTATATACCCATGTATTCATTTTAGCTGAGGATCCCCAAACTGACATATACCAATAATTTCTATTAAAAAAATAGATAAAACGCAAGGCATCCCAGAAATTTCTATGCCAAAAACGGATAGAAAAGCAAAGGAGAGAATGAAAATGAAATGAGTACCTCAGAAAATACTCGTTTATTCGCAAGGGGAGAGGAGACCAATAACAATTTGCAGAGTCTACCAGTATTGAGAGCTGAAGTTGGACTCAGGGTGTGGGAGTGAAAGGGATGCGGAGATTTATAGAGAAGACATGTGTGATGTGTAAGAATATGTGGAACACAGCATTCCCTTCGTGTCTGAGAGGGAATGTTGTGTTCCATGAGCTGCTGTTCTACCCATTCTTTCTTGTTTCGTATTGATATCCCTGCAATCATCCAAATTCCTGGTACTTGTTAATCCAAAAAGTGAAGGTCATACAAAAATCGGATCCAAATTCCTGGTAAATGTAGGAAGAGTGAGATTGTTTTTAGAATGTGCTTTTCTGTGATTAAATTCCGTTAAGATCGATCATGGTTGGGTAAGTCAAAAGAATTTGTAAACCCAAATGGAGATAGAGAATACCTGGACAGCAGCTGCAATAGACCTGGCCACGTTGGGAAGAACGCTCTGTGGAAGCTGGCTTGGGGTCATATTGAGGTTCTTGTATGCATAGCTGAAGTCATTGCCTCCGATTTCTAGCATGTAAATTCCCTTCTCAAATGCATCTGCTCTTGGAAGATAGCTTTGAGCACCCGCACCCACAAAACAAAAATGATATATCGACCAAATGTTTCCATCTACATTAGACCATACCTTGGCGTTTATTAGAGTTATAATTAATTAGCCATGAAAGCGACCATAATTACGGTTTGCACTGATAGTGGAATTGACCTGCTGCTTGAAGATCTTGAACTGATTGATCTGAACAGGGAGAGACACTGGAGATATGAAAGAATTGGTGTCAATCGCAGTCACACCAGAGGCTGCAAAGTTGGCTCCCGACCCATAATTAGAGCCCACAGGCTGCAAGTATGCACTCAGAAACGACAATCCCAGCGCCTTTGCTGTATCGAAATCCAACAACATTATCAGAAAAAAAGAATCCTTCTTATTTACTATGTGTAGAGAAAATATGCAAACTATAGTCAACAACATACCGAAGAAATCAATAGCAGGCATCCATCACTGTAGCGATATATATGTTTACCTAAGTAGGTTTGTCCATAGGGAGGATTCTCTGTGGCCTCATGATACGAGAAAGCAAAGTGAATAGCATCGGTATCAGAGGTCGAGTCCCCGAAATTAAATATTGCAGGAAAGTTGCAGCCGCAGTGACAAGGTATCGGCAGCAGGGCCACCAGCAGAATTAATGCATGCAACTAACCTGTAGGGAATGAAATATTGATATCAATCGAAGGCCGATCTGAGAGGGAATGCTGTGCTCCATGAGCTGTTGTTCCACCCATTCTCTCTTGTTTCGTATTGATATCCCTGCAATCATCCAAATTCCTGGTACTTGTTAATCCAAAAAGTGAAGGTCATACAAAAATCGGATCCAAATTCCTGGTACATGTAGGAAGAGTGAGGTTGTTTTCGAATCAATGGACCGTTGCAATGGATCCCAAAGCCACTTCTCGAGTTTGATAAGCACCCCAAATCATCTCTTTGAGATAAGCACTGCATAACACTGCAAATTGATTCATGGAAGGAAAATCTCCCGGTTTGATAAGCACTACCAATTATCTCTCTGACACGGCAAATTGAATTCTGACACTGCAAATTTATTTGTTAGAAACTGACAATTCTGTTACGAAAAATTCCAACGAAGGATGCTGATTGTGTTACGTGTCACTGTGTCAGGTGTAAATCGATGTAAGATCTCTCTGACACACATCATTGCTTTTCTCTGACATGAAGTAGACTCACAACAGCCACGGGAATTTTGAGCTCTCCTAATTTCAATATAGACTCACGACAGATTTTTTAGAATTTTTAATTTTATGAATATGTATATATATTATAATGTAACCATGATACAAAAGGCATAAAGTTAAAACTAATTTATCTTGCATCCAGGCCATAGTCTCTAAAATGAGTTGCCATCAAATCACAATTTGGTATCCAGTTGTTGAAATTGTTTATTCAATTCAGAAGATGTAAGAGAGTATGCGACATGATTGAGGATGCAATCATAGGATTGTATAATCAGTTGTAAATTTTGCAATACATCTTGATAGGTCTTCTATATCATTTCACTCCATATTTGCATAAAGTTATCGTTCTCTTGTTGAAATGTAGTCGAACGTGGATGTAGATGTTCCTTTCACTGAAGAAGGTGATTTCTAAGGTTTCTCTTGATGTAGGAAAAGCTTAAATTGATCTGTAGTCATACCTTGAGGAAGGATATCCCAGTGACTCTCCAGCATGAAACATGTTTTTGAATGTTTGAGTCTCCATCAAATGACTGAACATGTGCCAGAGGGAGGTTGCCAATACTAATAGTGGAAGTAGGCATTACAAGAATCAATCCAATTCCAGGATCCATACGCAGTTAAGGAAACAAACTATTCTTCTCTGTGGAAATAACAAAAGCAAATGCATGCCCAAGCATAGGGAATAAGAGAGTGTCTGAACAAGAAGTCACATTTTATTCGAGATGTGTGCATATTGTGCATCAAACAACTGCTCTGTAACCACTTGTAACTTTGTTGAGTCATCGACTTCTAAGCGCACATAGAAAAATGTAGCCGTGCAATAGTTACTGCAAAGCGTGGACCATATAGGCTTAGGTTCGGGAATCCACAAAGGGGAGTTGGCTAATCCTTTTATGTTCAGGACTTTTTGGGTTTTTTTCTTACAATGTGGTAATGAAAATTTTGTTAAAATTGTGATTTTTCATTATTCAAAATTGTATTTTGGTTTGCAAAAATTAATTTAGTGTCATAAAAAAACCCTTGTTTATCCAATTTCAATAACTTATATCTGCAATTTCATCACAATTCTAATTAAGAGAACAATTAAACTACACCTTCCACCAGGATGCATTGACCAACTTATTTTCACCATTGATGGTGTGCAACCCTGGATTCTGAAAGCAGTAAAGTCATTGCAGATGAGCATGGTAGGGAACCACCATGGGATATCATATAGAGTCTAGACCCAACATTGTAGGAAACAAAATGATTAACATTTGTTGTAAATAACTGGAATAATTTATTGCAATCTAGTTTTAACACATATGGTGCAAGCTCTCCCTTGATTGCCCCTAGCGATACAATCACGACCTATTTAATATTTATACTTTTTGAATGATTTAGCATATCCTATATGGGTTCACAATATAGAAAACTAATTTATCTATAAAACTAATTTATCCTATATGAGTTCACAATTTCATCGGTGAACTCTATGCATCCAGGTTAGTTTCATATCTTCATTAGAGTAATGGTTTTGGATTAGTACTTAATCTAAACTTGGGTCAAAACTAGAGTTGCTCCCAAAACTAACTCCACTCGAAATACTAATATCACCAAACCCAATATCAAGTCTAGTTGATCCTGTTAACTGTAATGACATTGAGCCTCCCCTTTCAGACTTAGTCTTTTTGATCTACATCACAGTAAGGAAAGGAGTAAAAAAACTACAATTATCTCATGAATGCTGGCAGATTATGTAGGGGAAGATGTGGAATCTAGTTTGTATAACCTTCTCATGGTATTCATTCGGTTCCTATTCTTGTTGTAAGGCTTGCATGAGCAATATATTTGTTTGCATGAGTAGTATATCTTGTTGCAACCTTAGACATATGCATTCCTTTTATAGACATTTTTTTTGAGGTTTCATAATCCCTTTACTCAAAGCCCTTTTTTAGAATCTAGATGCAGACAAAACACAAGTTAGTTTTCGGATAAATTTAAATTAATTTTTTGTTTATAGTTTTTTCATATCACCTTGATGGCATTTTGTTTTCTTTGAAGATATTGATGGATGTAATGTGTTCTATTGCAGGCATACTGGGGAAATTCCAAGCAATTTCGGTGGTGGTGGTTTAGTGGTGACTACATTTCCAACGTTTGATATAACACCCATTTACATGAAATTGAGATATGCATCCTTGAGCATGGAAACCATGAGGAGCATAACATACTCTCTTTGATATGACCATGTAATTCACTTTATTTTATTCTAATTTCAAAAGTTAAGTGCAGGTCCAGTTATGTTTTGGTTGTCCTTATTTTGATGTTTTGATGTACATTTTAGTGGATTGTTGTGTCTTTCACTAGTTTTAATTGGTTGTGATAGTCTCAATATAAGAGGCTTTACTCATATGGGGTTTTATGTAAAGAAGTGAGTTGCACTTTATAATTCAGGGTACACTACTCTCTGTAAATTAAATATGTTTATGTAATATAGATCTCATATTGTTGACTTTCGATAGTATTTATATTTAGCTTATGTGGTAGAGGAATTTTCAAAATGTTTTAAATTTGGGAAGTATAAAAGGTCATCGCATAAGTTGAACTAAGAAGGAATGGCATAAGAGTGGTATCTCATTGAAGCTATTGAAACCCTCATTGTCAATGTGTCATGAAAAGAATTCAGGGATGAGATATTGTTGTATGACATGCTAAACAAGGTCATGTTAACCTTGAAGGATAAAATTTATGAACAAAATTACAGTGGATTCACAAAGAAAAACAAATCTACCAAAAATCAGAGCAAATGGATGCACAATTTTTGAGATAAAAGACAAATGACTGTCGGTGACAATGGAGTTTTTCTCCCAAATGACAAATCGAATTTGGATGAAATTTTGTGTGCTTGTTCCCTTCACTATAGGACATATCCACACCAGAAATCAGAGTAAATGGATGCACTGATATCAAGATAAAGACGAATTGGCTGTAGGTTACGATGGTCAATTTCTCCAAAACTATGCAATGGATTGACGTGAAATTTGCAGAGGTTGTTCATCTCGGTACAATGCTTATGCACTCAAAATTTTATGTGATTTGGATGAACGGTGTTTGAGATATGTCCATTTCAAGTTTTTGACAAATTGATTGCTTAAAAATTAGTCAATTATGGCAGCAGATTGATTTTAAGTTTCATAGCAGCAGATTGATGGCATGTTCTGTACATACAACACAAATACAAATCAAACACTGAAATCTAAATTATTTTGCTTGTTGTAGATGCTGACTATTTTTGCTTGATGTACATAAGTCTGCTCATTGATTCTCTATTGTGAGCATAAAACTCTGCAATCTCAACAATAGGCTGAGTTCATTAGTCAGAATTCATTCCCATCTTCAGCGTGCAAGTATTTATAACTCTTACACTTGGATATGGTCTATCTTAATAGCTATCAATAACCAAGTTGAATTTTGTTTATTAGACTTGTACACTGTTTAAAAGTGTATACTCATTTTTTTTCAGCTTTGTGTGCATGACTGTCATTCAACAGTGAGATCCCTGCCCACTTGCAAGGATCAAACAACTAAGGAAAACGCTCTCCATTTTGATCATTGCAACTCGACTATGCATACATAAAACTCCTAAACAAACTCTCTTTTCTTTGAGAATATAGGAATCTAAAGGATGGCACTATTAGGCCAGCTGTAGGGCCTACTCCAAATCTGTTTGCACAAACTCAAATTTTGAATTGCTTATCAGTTGTATAAACAAAGCACTACAATTCTTACATCAATGAATAGAGCAGGGAAAAAGTCCTTGTAGAATCTATTTCTATGGGATAGAATAGCATGGCCAAATGCATTAAAGGCATAACTTGTTTGTCATAATAGTTGGCATCCACACATGACATTAGAAGCTCTTTGACCACAGACATATCACAGTTCTTGATGGCATCCCTTAACCTCTCTCCACTTGCTTCATAACCACTTGTTTCATAACCACTAGAACTTTTGTCATTAGATAAATTACTTCTTTGCCCACTTGGTAAAGAATGATCTTTGCCCACTTGGTAAAGAATGAACTTTTCATGCACTTCCAAAAGATTCCGAAGTTGAAGTTGAGATTGTATCAAATGAAGTATGTTGGGAAGTGAAAACCTTCTTTTGGTTGTTGATAAATACTGAGATGTTGACACTTCCCGCTGGACTTGAGGAGGAGGCAGAGCTTCACATAAGCATAATGCCATTTCACATTTGCTCTCATCTGTTTGAGAAAGACTTAAGTTTCCTCCCACACATGAGTTGTTTTACTTTTGACTTCATTCAATTCAAATTGGGATAATGTATCACTGAATGCAACAATGCTATAAGAAGTTGTTTTATCAATGTCATATGAAGTTGTTTTATCAATGTCATTGGAGTTGGCTTGTGTAATTGATGAAGATTACCTGTGTAGCATTGTTGAAGCAGTCATGGCATATCTAACAATAGAATACGTTCTACACTGTGGCAATGGAATTTGCTTTGATGAATGTTCAAAGCATAAAGTCCTACTACAACAATGACAATGGGGTCGATGCATGGAGGTTAAGATTATGATTCAACATCTTATTGACATGGAGTTGGACTATATCAATGCTTCACATCCTGGAGTTTAAGGTGGTACAAATGACAATTAAGTTTACAAGACTGCTTATTATTTTGGGAATCAGTTTCACCAATTGCCTGATTTTTCAAATTCACTTTATCCACGTCAAATCCACTGAATCCCTCAGCCTAAAATTAGAATTTAGTTGCACAAATACAAGCATGAAACTCATCTTCAATAAAGGATAAAAGATAACACTTGATGCATGATATAAACACTTGGGAACTTGGAAAATTGAAAGTCACATTCCAATACATTTGAATGAATATCTTGGATTTTTTTGCATTTTTTTTTGTCAACTTATCATGGGCCGCCATTCGAATCATTCTACATATTCAAGCATTAAACATTATTTGGACATAAATCAATCATACAGGCTATGAAGGAGCTATTTTCACCAGACAATACACCAATGTTTTTTTCATTACTAAAAACAAATCAAGTTTACAAAATAAGAAAGGCCAACGGAGGCTCTCATAGTCATAAGAACCATACAATTAGAGGCACCAAAATAAATATAATAAGAAAACATACACATATCGGAGCATTATAACAATTTCCATCAAAAAAGTTTGATGGAATGTAACTTGATACCAAATCATCTTTCACCCCCCCTGCTAGTGTTGACATTGCCCCAGATAGTAGATTATTGGACATCCTATGAATATTTCTATGGTAATTTATCATGAATGAATCAAATTGGGAAGCAATGTTTCTAGCTTCCCTATGAAGCGGTTTTAAATGTTCCTTTCTAACTTGGTATGTGCCTTTCATTTGGTTGCATACAAGTTCAGAGTTCGTGAAGACACCGATGTCATTGGCACCATGCTTTATCGATGTTTGTATCCCTTCAATGAGAGCAATATAATAAGCCTAATTGCTTGTAGTCCTTCCGCATACATCCCTTTTTCGTTGGAACACCTGATTTGTAGCATTATTATACAGAACATAAGCAATGGTTGCTTGTCCTGGGTTGGGATAACATGAGAATTCAATGCATAACATCCATTTTTCCACCATCATGAATGTATCCAATGCGCTGCAAAAACAAAAACAAAAGAAACTATTATACAAATATATAAACAAATAAACATATTAAATAAACCAATGCATTATTTAGCACTAATGAACCCACTATCATCTAGCAAATCAAATTGTGCTAGTGTGAGTGTGGGAGAAACACCTATCACTACTTTATCAGAAGCATAAAAGAGCTAAAATAACTAGCCAATAGAAATGAAAAGTAGTGCAGATATTGCAACTATTTCAAGCATAACATACAACCATCAAGGCATGTTGGAGCTGGAAGAAAAATTAGGGGAGAGAAATGAAGAAGGTTTTTCATTCGAATTTGATAAAGCCACTTGGAATTTCATGGAATGCGGAGTTACTATAGGTTTATTAAAAAGCCATCAAAATGTAGACTTTGCATGAAATCTTCAACAAAAGCAATATCAAATGCATCCTAAAGCTGGGGGGCACAACCTAATCAATTGACCTTTTTCCAGTACTATTGTAGCATGTGCCATCATAGCAACACTCGAATAGGGCAAGGCAGTCCATGCCCATATCATAAACATAGGCATTAGTTTTCCCCCAAGATCTCAAGAATCAAAATGAACACCCACCAGTTGATAATCCATCAAAATGAACACCCATAAGTTGGTTTGTATTGATGAGGCAAGGGTCTTTTATAGATTTACATATCTTCTAAGCCTTTATCCTCTCCTTCTTCGAGGATTTGGGAGGTTCCTCTCTACACTCATGCATGCACAAGGATGAGGTAGCGTTAGAATGAGCTTGAACACGAGGGGGTAGTTCTCCCAAATTCCTCCAAGTAACTTGATGTTCGATAAGGTTTGAAAAAACATCCTCTAAAGATGGACAGACATATGCCTTGACAAAGAAAGGAATGTTGTAGAAAATGACAGTAAAATTTTTATATGCAAGAAAAAAAATTTCAGAACAATACTTACATATTCTAAATATGATTTTTCCTTGCCTCTAGGTGTAATAATGTTAGCTTTTAGGTTCTTGAACCTTGCAATATACTCCTTGAGAATAGTGAAGTTGGAAATCTTGAGATTGGAGAGCTAAGTTTCAATTTGATTGACTTGAGTAGTGTTCACTACATCTAATAAGTTGTGAAAAATACCCCAAGATTGCTTTGCACTTTTGTTATTCTTGATGTGATGAACAAGATCCGACTCCACATAGAGAGTAAACAATCCAAAGGCATCATCCTTTTTCAAGCAAACAAAGTCATAGTTGTCATAAATGATCATCGAGGGCAAGAAGGGGTTTCTCCAAATACATTCATAAAGCCTTGATACATCATACAAAGATGGGTTTTCATTGACCAGCCTAAATATGGTAGTTGGCCCCTTTAATATGGAAAAAAAGCCATTTTCCATCCATAGATGCACATGGTACCAGCACTTCCCTAGAAAAAACGAGTGTTTTGGTTGAACAGAGAGAGAGGAGTGTGCTGCCCTAGAAAAGGGCACAAATTTTTGCAAAGGGTATTGATGTCAAATTTTTGCAAAGACAAGGGAATACCATGCAAATCAACATTCAAACATTTTTACGCCTGCAAAGAAGTTCTTTACAATGGACCTATATTCTGTAGGAAGGAATGTTATTGAAAAACTGGAGAAGCTCTACTCTTTATGCATGAGACAAAACTATAATATTCCTATCCAAGGAGCCCTGTTAGTTCAATTGTATCAGGTTTCAGAACCCCTGAAAAATATAGAGCACTTGACTGGATAGTATGGGTTACAGCAGGTTGCAATGAAGTTTGTTGGAGTGGTGAAAGGTTGTAAAGAACATTTTTTTGATGTTTTTTTCCCACTAAAACATCAAGATGAAAACATTCAAGAATTTATCAGTTTGCGAGAAGATGCAGCAAGTATTTTGATTCTTCAAGACATCACGAGTGGCATTGTGTGCAATATGCAAAGGTCCATAACTCTTGGCCAGATTGGAAGATAAAAAGTATTACTTCCCTTTTTACCAAAGGATTTAAGTACAGAGTATGGAAAGAAAATTATGGAATGCCTCAATGACAAACATTATTGGAGTGATCAACTGCTCTGGCTAGACATGGACACATCTCCATAAATTAGTTTTCTAGATAGAAGACTATATCTGGTAAAAAGCTTTGGGCAAGCCTTATTTTCTACTTTTAAAAACTGGGAGAAGATTGATTATATTTCTCCACATATTTTCCTCATTCTTCTTGAGAAGTTGTTCTTCCTTGCATCTTCATGTGAACAACTCTTGACAGGCTTGTTTCTACCAAGATCTTTCTTCATTGAATTCATGACTGGCAAACAAGGGGAATTCTCCTGCACCTAGTTGCTTCAATCAGAGTCAGTTGAGATTTGAAGGGAGCTGTGAAAAAAATTATGATCGGATGTCAAATATAATTTGTCACCTGTTATCTGATAAATATGGAACAATTAAATGGATTGAAGCTTCGAATATTGACGGCAGAAAGTATTTTCCTAAGTTCATATTGCATTTGATCATTATGCTTTGCTTGATATGCATCAACTGCACAAGAAATCTGCCAAATTATACCCAATTGTTGAGGCAAATCTTCAAAGATAGTGAGATTACAAAGAATTTTCCTTTCAAATTCAGAGATGGGCTGCTGCAACTTTTGGGAAAGTGGTCTTCCAACAGAAAAATATTCTTAATTAACCTTTCTAAAGCAATGAGTGGTATTAACAACCCTTTGGTGATTATTAGTTTGAGCAAATCTCATGAGTCTATTGATAATCATAATGATAAAATAATTCTGACAGAGGAGAGTCTTGTATGTAAAGAATCTGTCTTACGAGCTGTGTTTCAGGAAAAAGATGTGAATGCTGGGATTGAAAGAAATGAGGATATTAAGAAACATGATGTTTTGAAACATATTGAAAAGGACTTGTCATCAAATAGTAAACGTTCCATAAGTAATACAGGGCATATTCTTGACTCTGGTGCAGCGAAAGAAACACATGATTATATTACAGATAATGTTGAGCTCCTCATACACAATAGAGAAAAGAAGGGTGTTTGTCTTACAGACATGTCAAGACTCAAAATAGCGAGGCTGAGGAACAACAAAAAGTTGATTTTGTAAGAACTGAGATGACCTCCACAAGTGAGAATATCTCGTTTCCTCTGTTTGAAGATGATGAACCATCCCACAAATGGAAAGTAAACAGGCAACATGTTCCGTGGTTTGTGGCTGCATTTTGCTTGGGAAAAACTTGAAGAGCGCATACCTCTCAAGGACAAATACGCCGAGGAAGCATTAAAATATTTTCAAGGAAAGGAAAATCAGTCTTACATTTGAGAATTTTGTTTCAAAAGCTTTCCCATTGAAGGTATGGAAAGCACATGGCTCCCGGTACATGTCCATGTGACTTATAAGTAAATAAATCAAATAATAAGCTATTTTTCCATTAATGTTACCCCGTCCTTAAAGCTTATTAAGAATGCTATGGGAAAAATAACATTATAAATAAAACAATTTTGTACAGATATCTGTGTAATCAACTAGCTATGCAAGGATTCTTGTTTGGATATTAAATCTATTTAAATTCCTTCATATGTTTGCAGTAACAGTCTTCTCCAGCATCACGAACTTGCAGGAACCCCAAATAAATGAAACAGGAAAATCTCCAAAATCCCCGATCAGCCATTTGTGAACTACGGATTCCACTCAGATTGAATATAATCTGAAGTTTTCCTATAAAAATGATCATTAATTGTAAAATGCTGCTTAATCTGTGTCGGAGTTTTTTTCATTTAATCGAACCAGAACAAAATTTCATGAAATTTTACATTGATCTGAATGAACAGTGCAGGATTCCATATGTATTTCAGTATGCTCAAATTCACATGTCCATTCCTGTTATGACCACCCTATCCTTGCTATAGGTAATGCTCAGTCAGTTGTCAATGAAACCTCAGACAATGATACGTAATCAAGTCAAAGCACATACATTATGAGAAGATGAGCATGTCGATAGAGGGATACATGGCAACTCAAAGACTGATCGGGCCTTCCACGCTATTTGAACCAGTATATGTTTTCAAAGGCAATATCATAATAATTTATTTTTAATAAGATTTTTTTACTAATATTGTGATGTATCTTTTTTAAAAATTTAACATTTTTGAAGTGTTATATATATATATATATATATAGTTAATTGTCTTATATAAAAAAATCTATAAATTATATATGATTAACTTAAAAATAAAATATATTTTTAATGTAAATTTATGCTATTTTAATTTTTCAGTATATATTTAATAGACAATATCATAATAATATTTAATAATTTATTTTTAGTATGAATTTTTTACTAATAATGTGATGTATCTTTTTTAAAAATTGACTTATAGTGATTAATATACTATAAAATTAAATTACATTGAAAATCTATTCACAAAATTTTTAAATAATTATTAATTTATTATTTTGTATTCAATACTATATTTGTGTAACAAAATTAATCAACTATTTTTCTATACACATTTTATTTAGTTATTATATTTAAAATAACTAATTCATAAAATTTTCAAAATAAAATTTATTCAAATAAATTTTATTATAAAAATAATAATAAAATGTTATAAATAATTTAATCATTAAATTAAATTAAATGTGTGCCTTATACATTAGTAAAAAAAGAGTTGCATAGCATCTCCTCTTTATCTAATACTTATTAATTGTTATCAAAATTTATTTAACTATTTTTTATCAATTTGTTTTTAAAGATATGTACTTTGCTACTAATTCCACCCATTATTATAATACTTATTGATTGTTATCAAAATTTATTCAACTATTTGTTATCAAAATTTTCTTTAAAGATATGTACTTAGCTACTAATCCTGTCCATTATTATTATTACTATTGTATAACAAAAGGGAAATTTATGGTCACATTATTATAATACTTATTGATTATTATCAAAATTTATTCAACTATTTTTTATCAATTTTTTTTTTAAAGATATGTACTTTGCTGCTAATTCCACCCATTATTATAATACTTATTGATTGTTATCAAAATTTATTTAACTATTTGTTATCAAAATTTTCTTTAAAGATATGTACTTCGCTACTAATCCTACCCATTATTATTATTACTATTGTATAGCAAAAGGAAAATTTATCGTCACATTTTATTCATATTATCTGTGATAAGATATTGAATTAATTGAAAAGTGTAATCTTAAATTTTAATCTGTTAAAATAAAATACAACGAAGCTTGAGAATCATACATTTTTCAAATAATATTCAATATGTAAAACAAGTTAGAAGATGGAACAATGATGCTTGAATGATTGATCTATGTTGAATATATAACAATAGTTGGATATATTCCAAAACAAAGAGACATATAACATGCAATAGCTAAGGATATCCAACTTAAAACTAACCATAAAAATTTGAAGTGTAGACCAACAAAAATTTAGAAAGTTAAAAAGAAGAAACAAAAATCCTTTTAGGGACGACCCACCTAAATTTGCAACCTGCCATCCCACCTAGCTTCGCGGTCTGCCAGCTGTTTTGCGACCCACCTAGCTATGTGGCCCACCTAACCTTAGTGGCCACTCCACGGCCTCCCTAGCTTCATGGTCGTTCAAATCTGTAATAGTGTAGCCATGGAACATATGGCTTCTTGATATGTTCCCGTGGAAGGTTACTTTGTTTTCACTGATTGATTTTTCCAATTCTGGGAGTTTACGTCAATGGGTCAACTACATTCTTCCACATGCAATCCTTACCTTGGGGCAAGTCTGACATGCTTCCAAGGTTAGATTTGACACATCCTGATTTCTTTGAAGTGGATCATTTTTATGCAGGCCACGTGTGCCGTCATTTTCTTCGAATATTGTTTCCCATATCTAATAAATGCAAATGTGTAGAATAGGTATGATCAAATTCTTTGGACTAAAACCATGAAACTGAATAAGCTCAAAGCGATGTATGAGGCCTTCCACTGAGCCGACTCATTAGAAAAAAATTTCTACCTTTAGATAGGAACGGACATTTTAATGACTATGAACATGTCTAATGGCATTGCCTTGGTTTATGTTTAAAAAAACTAGCTTAAAAAACTAATCACTGTGAAGGTTTTCCGCGAAGATGATAGCAAAACAATGCACATGATTTCACATCATTTTGAGTTTAACATAACGTATTACATTTTAATAAATTATATTTTACACCATCGTTTGAAGTTTACATAAGGGACAATTAAGGATAATAAAGTACAAACGAAGTGGGCATTCTCATGTAAATAGAGAGAGATCTATAAAGGGGAAAGAGTGGGTATAAGATGATCCCAAGTCAAATACAAGGGTGGATAAGTATATGAAGACCCAACCATCATCATGGAAATGCTTAACATTTAGAGGAAATATAATCATTATCATGGAGCTACTTAACAAATAGAACATAATATTCAAATGCAAAACAAAACACGAGTTATTTTTTTATGAATAGAGGTTGCAAATATATAGCTGTGATAGTCTTTCACAAATATATAGCTGTGATAGTTTACTAACTATCTAACAATATACTAAATCAAGTATTTCTACATTATTATTCCAACACTCCCCCTTAATGGAGAAATGGATTCTCTACCACACCTAACTGATTCCTACATTCTTCAAAACTCATCTTCCCAAGAGGCTTGGTAAAGATGTCAGCCACATTCTCAGTGGTATTACAGGAGGTCAAGTCAATTTCCTTCTCTTGTATATTTTCTCTTACAAAATGATGTTGAATTTCAATATGCTTGGTTCTGGCATGATAAATTGGATTGTATGCCAATTTAATAGAGCTTTGATTGTCACATTTGAGAACAGTTGGCTTCATTTGCTTGTTGCCAATGTCTTCAAGAATTCTCCTTAACCAAACAGCTTCACAAGTAGCATTGCATAGAGCTTTGTATTCAGCTTATGTTGATGATAAAGAAACAATTGGTTGTTTCTTACTGCTCCATGATACGACCCCTGTACCTATGTTGAAAGCATATCCTGAGGTTGATTTCCTGTCATCAAGATTTCCATCCCAATCTGAATCAGAGTAACCTGTCAACTCAACATCACAATTATTAGTATACCTAATACCAAAATTAACAGTTCCTTTCAGATATCGAAGGACTTTCTTTGCAGCTATATAGTGGCTTTCCAGTGGTTTAGCCATGAACTGACTCAGAATGCTGACAGAATATGCTAAGTCTGGTCTGGTAGTGGTAAGATAGTTTAGACTTCCCACCTACTGGCGATACAGAACACCATTTTCCTCTTTAGTTTCATCAAGACTAGATAACTTAACATTCTATTCTAAATGTGTTGATACTGCCTTGCTATCACTCATATTGAATCTTTCTAGAATCTCCCTTGAATATTTTCTTTGAGTGACAATTGTTTTATTGCCTTCTCTCCATGTCTCCAAACCTAAACAAAAATGTATTTCACCAAGATCCTTCATTTCAAATATCTGTACTAACTGAATCTTAATGTCTTCAATCAAATGAGAGGCACTACCAGTGATAATTAAATCATCAACATATAAGGATATCAAAGCAACTTTTCCATTTTCATCCTTTTTAACATACAGATTAGGATCATTTTTGCTATTCACAAAACCTTTCTGGGTAAAGAATGAATCAATCTTGATATACCAAGATCTAGGTGCTTGTTTCAAACCATATAAATCTTTCTTGAGTTTATAGACAATATCTTCTTCCCCTTTCTTTATAAATCCTTCAGGCTGAACCAAATAAACTTCTTCTTTTAAATCACCATTCAGAAATGCAGATTTAACATCTAACTGATGAACTTTCCAATTGTATTTTGTAGGTAATGCAATCATGACTCTAATTGTATTTAACTTAGCTACAGGTGCAAAAGTGTCTTCATAATCAATTCCTTCCTTTTGTGAAGACCCTTTTGCAACTAATCTGGCCTTATATTTGTCAACAATTCCATCTACATTAAATTTGGTTTTATACAGCCATTTACATCCTATGGGAACTTTGTTTTCAGGCAGCTCAGTTAATTCCCAAGTTTCATTCTTCATTATTGATTCATATTCTTCATTCATTGCATTATTCCAGTCCTTATGATTTTTGTCTTGTTCATAAGAAGTAGGTTCTACAACATTCATTACTTGTGTCATCAAAGCATAGTCTTTATACATGGAGGGTATCTAAATTGTTCTTGTAGACTTCCTCAGTGGTCCACCACTTTCTGCACTCTCATCTCTTCTTTTTTGAGGCATAAGAGTTGTTGGAGTCTCTACGCTGCTTTCACCTTGTTGTTGTACTTGTTCCTTTTCCTGTTCCTGTTCATTATCTATATCAATTTTCACATGAACATCATTGTCATAAGGAGTATGCCAGACATAATACTTACTTACTTCTTCATCTGTAGTCTCATGAAAAATCACATCTCTGCTTGCTATGAGCTTATGTGAATTAAGATCAAACAATTTGTATGCCTTATGATCATCATAATAACCAAGAAAAGTACACTTAACAGATTTTGAATCCAGTTTTCTTCTCTCATCTTTGGGAATATGAGCAAATTCCTTTGAACCAAATACTTTTAAATGACCGACTTCAGGTTTATAGCCATAAAAAACTTCAAAAGGCATTTTTGAATCTAGAATCTTAGTTGGACTTCTATTCTTTAAGTAAAAAACAGTGTTAATGGCTTCTGCCCAAAAACCATTAGAGATATTTTTACCTTTTAACATGCTGCGAGAACATTCCACTAATGTCATGTTCTTCCTTTCAGCTACACCGTTTTGCTGTGGTGTAGAAGGCACTGAGAATTGCTGAATGATCCCATTGTTCTTGCAGTAGCTTTCAAAAGCTCCTGAGGTGTATTCTCCACCTTGATCAGATTTGAGTATCTTGATGCATTTACCTGTCTGCTTTTCCACCATACTTTTGAATTCTTTAAAATATTCAAATACATCACTCTTTTTCCTTATAAAATAAACCCAAGTAAATCTAGATTTGTCATCAACAAATATGAGAAAGTACCTTGTACCACCAAGTGATAAGGTTTGCATGGGACCACAGACATCAGTATGTATTAATTCAAGTAATTCCCTCTGTTTCTTCTCTTTGTGTACAACAAATTCTTCCATATGTTGCTTACCTAGTGCACAAGTTTCACATTCTATATGCTCATGTTTCAAAATAGGAAGCCCTTCAACCATCAATTTCTTCTGAAGTAGCACTAAGTCATTTTGATTAAGATGCCCATACCTGTGATGCCATAGCTCTTCAGTTTTCATTGTAGTAGATGTCAATGCTTGATGAGTGGGCTTTGTGACATCAAGCTTATACAGTCCTCCAATTCTTGTCCATGTGGCTAGGACATTATAATGATTCTGAATATCCTTCACAAGACAGTGAGACTGCATAAATTCTACATTCAGATTTTGGTCAGTTATTGTGGAAACAGAAATCAAATTCTTTTTTATGCCTGGAACATACAACACATCATGAATCTGTTTCTTTTGGCCATTAGGTAATCTCACACTTATCACTCCATAACCCTGAATCTTATGAGATCTATTATCTCCTAAATATATGTGTGTCTCATATGTTCTCTCATGATATTCATCAAACCACTCTTTGACACAAGACATATGGGCCAAGGCACCTGAATCTATGAACCATGCATTTTCATTATCAGTTTCTGCAGACAATGCAACTTCTGAAATAAACAACTTTAAATTCTTAAAACCTTCATTGGTGGATGTGTCAGTTGTCTAACCTTCATTTTCATTATGTTTTCTAAACTTCTGTTTGGCTTCATTAGCTTTCCTTTTATAACAGTCTTTAGCATGGTGACCAGGTTTCCCACAGTAAAAAACAACCATCATTTTTCTTATCATGTGAATCATATTTTGAGTGAGTCATACCTCTGTTTCTTGGCTGAAACTTGCTTGTCCTGTTTCTATCCCATGTCTTTTTCCTGTAGGGTTGTTTCCCTTTTGCTATTAACGCCACTTCTGAAGATTGAGAGTCCATCTCAAACACTTTCATCCTTTCTTCTTCTTGTAGAAGAATACATGTTAACTGATTAAATGTAGGTGGCGTTGCTCTACCTCCTAGACTTGAAATAAAGACATGATAATCTCTAATTAAACCCTTTAATGTAATAGTTACCATGTCAGTATTTGAAACAGTATCACCAATTGCACTTAACTGATCACATAAATCCTTAATCCGGGAAACATAGCTGGTGATATTCTCATTTGCATCCATTTTTATGGACAATAAATTAGTCTTCAGAAACAAAATTTTATTGGATTTTGTAGTTTCATACAAACCTTTCATGATGTCCCATGTCTCCTTGGAAGTTTTACAATCTCTGATGTGCAGGATTATGTTGTCTTTGACAGACAGCCGCAACAATACTTTTGCCTTCATTTCTCATTTCTCCCAGTCTGCAAGAGTAGCACCTGTGGGCTTGGTTTCATCTCCTTTCACTATAGTCCAGACATTCAGTGCTTCGATCATAGTTAAGATCTTGAATTTCCAGTCAAGGTAATTGTCCCCTTCAAGCTTAGAAGCTTCGTTCAGATAATTTTCGGGAAAAGAATTTGTCATAGTTGCTGAAAGACGAATTCAATAAAAAAAAAATACCTTTGTTTTTTTTTTAAATACCTCTTTTCTCCTGTGACTCCCTTCTTCATAATAGTGAACAGAATTGAACGATTTGGGGCTCGAAAAAAACCTAGCAGCTTGTGCCTCTTCTTCCCATCCAAACGCTTCCACAAATCAAAGGCTGATCTGAGAGGGAATGCTATGCTCCATGAGATGTTTTTCTACCCATTCTCTCTTGTTTCGTATTTCATATTGATATCCCTGCAATCATCCAAATTCCTGGTACTTGTTAATCCAAAAAGTGAAGGTCATACAAAAATCGGATCCAAATTCCTGGTACATGTAGGAAGAGTGAGATTGTTTTAGAATGTGCTTTGCTGTGATTAAATTCCGTGCACCTTGATAAAGCAGAGAATCACAACTAACCTATAGGGAATGAAATATTGATATCAATCAAAGGTCGATCTGAGAGGGAATGAAATATTGATATCAATCGAAGGTCGATCTGAGAGGGAATGATGTGCTCCATGAGCTGTTGTTCTACCCATTCTCTCTTGTTTCGTATTGATATCCCTGCAATCATCCAAATTCCTGGTACTTGTTAATCCAAAAAGTGAAGGTCATACAAAAATCGGATCCAAATTCCTGGTACATGTAGGAAGAGTGAGATTGTTTTCAAATCAATGGACCGTTGCAATGGATCCCAAAGCCACTTCCCGAGTTTGATAAGCACCCCAAATCATCTCTCTGACACTACTTCAAATTGAATCCTCGAAGGTGGGACAGTTGCAATACGTGAGATCCCAAAGCCACTTCCCACGTTTGATAAGCATTGCATAACATTGCAAATTGATTCATGGAAGGAAAATTGATTCGTAATATCTCCCGGTTTGATAAGCACTACCAATTATCTCTCTGACACTACAAATTGAATTCTGACACTGCAAATTTATTTGTTAGAAACTGACAATTCTGTTACGAAAAATTCCAACGAAGGACGCTGATTGTGTTACGTGTCACTGTGTCAGGTGTAAATCGATGTAAGATCTCTCTGACACTACTTCATTGCTTTTCTCTGACATGAACTTAATTCAAATTTTGAAATGAGATAATATATAACATTTTGATTAAGCCTACTTAATATAAATATGATGAAAATCTTTGATTTAAATGTGTGGGCTGATTTTCATTAAAAATCTAAATCTACTTAAAATCTAAATCTACCTATTATTAATATAAATCTAATGAGCATATTTTAATTAAAAATCTAAATGTATATGAACCTCTTGAAAATTCTGAAATCTCAATTAAATATCATAAATAAATACATATCATAAACAAATATATCTGCAAAATATAAACCTAACCTTCCTTAATCAGAGAGAGATTCCCAACTCTGCCATACCCAACCAAAGTGTGACCAAGACCTACCTCCTCATCCATATAAATCTGAATCATCAAAATCAACATATTTTGATAAGAAGATGTAAATCTGAATGATCAAAATCAGCATATTTTGATCAGAAGATTCGGCATAGATCATATAATATAATAAAATCCTAAAAAATGTAAATCTTAATATGTAAACTCAAATGAAATCAATGAAATTCATAATCTCACAGAAAACTGAACCAAATTAAAAAGTTGACGTTTGAATTAAATTCAAACTATATTACAATGGCATTATTAGTACTGAAATTTGCCCATCAATATTCTCAGATTCTAGTAGAATGCAGGTAAAGAAGGATCCATATTTTCATTGCCAAAAAATCCACTAGCATCCAAGTTCTTGCCTCACATATCAACACATATCATATGGATCCTTTAGCTACCTTTTTCCTTTGTAGATTCTCGATTTGCATGTTAGAAAACATATTGTTGGATGTTTATGCATATTCTCAATATTCTAACAATGATAAAGCTTCCTCAAGCTCTTCTCAAACACCAAAGACCATAGAAATCAAAACTATCCGACAAAACACGGAATATAACATGGTTGAGGACATGAAAAGGACTAAGGAAAATGTCTCCCTATTCAAATTATGTAACATTTTGCAACAAACGGATCCATTACTTAATGCTTCTAAGAAACGCTCTTATCAACAACAAAAAATAACAACCAATGGGGAAAAATCATATTCTCCCCAAGAAAAACTGAGTGTCGCAATGAATGCAACCAACATAGAGATTCAATCCAAGTCTCAAACTCCTATATTCCTCTTGACATTTGAAATTTTCAATTACAACATACACAATTGTTTAGTGGACTTTGCAGCCTCATCCAACATAATGTCCTATTTTGTTTACTAGAACCTCAATGATGTACCAACTAAATGTATTTCTTGAATTATCCAATTAAACCAATCAGATTTCAAAGTAATATGTGAACTTAAATACGTAATGATCATATTGTATTCAAATCCTAGGTTTTACCAAAGTATTGATATCATTGTTGTGGATATTCCAAAAGCATATGAATTACTTCTGAATAGGGATTGGTCACAAAAACTACAAGGGTATTTCACAGTTTTTTCCAAATGAAATATGAGCACGATCAATGTGACAAGATGGATGTAATAAACCAGCTCCATGACATGACGATGCCCAGAAGAAAAGATGACAAATCTCCCAAAACTCAACTTGACCAATGACACAACGATGCATAAAACACAACTTGGTAATTCTGTCATAGGGATCATATGAACGTGAAAATGAGGAAATGAAATATGGACATGATGAGCACATCACCCTAGAAACAATGGTACATACAAACTGATCTTGCAACAAAGTTCAGTAGTTTCACCTCTCGGATCATGTTTCAACACTTCGAAATGATTCGATGATGAGCATCAACAAAGACTTGAGGGACTTCTTGGTTGTGTCAAGCCTTCCTATCTTAAGTATATTGTTGTGGTTCTCTCTAGTTCTTCTACATTGATCCTCTTTTCAACTTATCATTGATGGCACCAAAGTTGAAACCTTTTGTTATATAGATGTTTGAAGTTGTAAACTAAGAAGGAATGTAATGTAATGTAATGAAATCCAAATAAAATCACCATATTCTAGTGATAATGAAATGAACAACCATCTTCTACTATAAATTCATGATGATTATATGTAGGGAAAACATTTCGATGGATAGGCCATTAGGGTCCTTGCACCGAGAGTAGCGAGGTGTTCTACATCCCAGTATGAGGGAGATGTTGTAAAGCATAATGTTGTGTAATGTTATGTAGCATGACATTCCTATTAAAAAGAAAGAAATATGCAAATAATGTCGGCTTAAAAAAAAAAAAAATTATATTGATTTAATCTTAAACCTAGATATATTCTAGTGCAATTCCCAGTCACCGATTGCATTATGTACAAAGTCTTCCTTTTTGAAGATTGAATATTTCATATTCAATACTTTGGACGGGCTCATTAAGGATTTCACGTTTGATAGATAAATTGGGTTTGCCTCATATAGTGAATGCCTGCAAAAGCATTTAAAAAATACAAGAGGAGCTGCAGTTTAGAAATTTCAGTATTTATGGCATTGGTTGAAGCATTCTTTAAATCGCCATCGGAACTGGATATTTCAAGGCGCTTATGAGTCATAATCAACCTCTTCAAAATAATTCAAAGGTCGCATATGTTATTTGTTGTATCGAGTCTATTATATGCTTGTCAAAAATGACGGTTAAAAGTTCCTTTGTCGATAAAAACAAGTTGTGGTGAATGCAACACAAATTATAAAAAATATTTCCCTGGACATTAAATACATTTCAAGTGAAAAGGGTGACTAAAACAATAACTAAAGGATCCCACTCATGGTGGCCTGATATTTTCCCGCACATACCTGTGCTTCTTGGGACCCTCACATACCTGTGCTTCTTGGGACCCTGACAACTTCCAGTAATCCTTGCACACCTCATTTGGTTTCGCACTGCATTGGTTCACTTTGTATTTCCCACTCACTCGTGCCATGTATCTTCTTCTATTTCCATAAACTATATTTCACTAGAATGGCATCATCACAGCTCTTTGATGGGGAAGGCATGGTGAAACTCCGCATCTACAACTGCATCTGTCTCTATGACAAAGAATGTTACTATTCCAATCAAGGCTACAAGATGGATTCCTACTTTATGTTTGTGATCCTAGACTAATGAGCCTATGTATCAATGTGGTGAAGGTTCCTAATCATTGTTTACAACAATAATTATGTCCCAGTTCCTCCATTTTCATTGGAGCTATCAACTCGACCTTGAAATAGTTCCTCATTGAGATAGTGTGTGCAACTATGGGATATTTCACCCATATTTTGTGATAATAAAAGCTTCATCCACAACCTTCAGTTTTCCAAAATCTCATTGCAAATCAGCTGCAAATATCCTTTAGATGTACAATTGCATATGTTGGGGATTAGTCTGCGGTGAACACACGCATAGAAAGGCACGACAAGATAGATGTTGTTATCACTCCAGTTGTCTTTCCCTAACTGTGAAGGGAATGAGCCTGGTAACTTAAATATTCAATAATGTAGGAGAAAAGATTAAATTGGATGACTTGATATACTCACATTCACTCAGTAACATATGAATCCACTTGAAGATGAAAGGATTTCTACTATATGCTCAGCGGGCTTAAATCAAAGGTGTGAAAATAAGAAGAATACTTATCATACTAGCAGATCTACATACAAAAGATATGTGAATAGTTGGCTATGATAGATAAAATATATTGCAGATCAAGTTCATCAACACAGTGATAAGATGACAACTACCAGGCGTTAGATGAAACATGAAAAGAATACATGCAGGCTTAGTATACCGATAAAGAGATGAGATGACAGTCATCTATTATCAAACACACATAAATAGAAAAAGAAAGAAAATGAAACTGAACAAACACAGTGAAAGAAGCTTCCTGTGTCAAAATGTATTCATCAAAATCTGAATGAAGTATGGTTACAAGTCTCTCCAAAATCGAACCCTTGTTCTACATGAGTCACAGGATTTATAGCATTTACAAAAACGTTCAAGATCCTGAAGAACTGGGTCGAATCTGTTAAAGATAGAAAATCAAAACCGTTTTTAATAAACTAGGAAAAATCCTCTTTAATTTGGCAAAATTGCTGAAAACTGGGGCTCAGAGATGGATTCGATTCTCCCAATCTATGACACCTATAGGAAAAATGAGAGAGTATATTGTTATTTGACGTGTTAGGCACAAAAACCTCCGATATTTTTGCAAAATAATTCTCCAGTCGCTCAGAATCATCATTTTAATATGATGACTCTGCACAGTAAAAAACGTCATTTTTGTTGAAACTGCTAAAAAAGAGGCTTAGAGATGGGTTCATTTCTCCAGATATGTGAGACCTGTGTATAAACTGAAAGACATTATTGTACATTGATTTTTTTTGAGAAAAAACCTCTCTCAGATCTTTAAAATTCGTTTTCATTTGCCCGAGATCTGCATTTCAAAAACATGTGTCAAACAGGAAGATTCTGGGATCCAAAAATTGGGGCTCAGTGATGGATTCGATTCTCCCAACCTATGACACCTGTAGGAAAAATGAGAGAGGTTATTTTTCTCTGACATGTTAGGAAAACAAAACTCCGAGCGTTTTGAAAAATGATTCTCCAGTCGCTCAAAAACGTCATTTTAAAATGATGACCTTTCATAGTAAAAACGCCATTAATTTCAGTAAATATCCTTCATCTTCTCCACCTTGCCGGCATTTTTAAATATGGAACAGAACCTTGATCATGATGCCTTTAATTATTATATAACATTACAAACCACCCTTGAGGTGTTTGGATCGGTAAAAATCAGATCTGTGCAAGAACGGTAACATTTTGTCCAGTTTTTTAGCTTTCGGTAGCTAGGAAAGCCCAAGTCCGAATCTGTAAGCTACCGAAAGCTCTGTTTTCAGTAGCTAACGAACCATTTCCTTGTCCGCCTAAGCCACCAAAACTGTTCCACGATACCTGACACGTGCCTTTTCTTTCGGTAGCTGAAGAGTTTTGTCTTCCATTCTGTAAGCTGCCGAAAGCTGGGTTTTCAGTATCTAATGAACCATCGCCTGGTCCGCCTAAGCTACCGAAACCTAAAATTTCTTTTTCGGAGAAAAGTAACCTCAAATTTTATTTCGAGATTTATTACATACTTCAAACTCTTGAAAAATATAAAAATGAAAACTTGAAAGACTTCCTATCACCTAGAAAAACAACTAGTCTATGTTCATTTGAGGAGATATCATCTGGTTCCTACTCGGGGAAGAAAGTCTCCCTGCGAGGTTTCAAGAACCATAGATACAATGCCTTTCCTGTAAAACAAAATTCAAACCTGTCCTCTAGTGTTCCATTGGGCTATGGAGTCATTTAAACTGCAAAACTGACAGAAAATAAATTTTATTTACAATGGAAGGTTTTGAACTTGCAGTTCCATTGGGCATGGAGTCAGCACTACAACCACCCTCTAGACACCTTTCAAGAGTTGTCTTTATTCACACGATCTAACTGCTATTTCTGCTACAAACTGGAAGAAAAGAAATGCTCGGGCAACGAGCTTATTTCCTACACTAGTCTACTCTAACCGGATCTGCAATTGATCAAGTGAATGCTGACTTCCATAACAGCCATCCAAGCAACTTTAAGACTGAAATAATATTATCTCTGTCACTGCTCAGCAAATGATGTTTGACATGCAATAACAATGATAAAAAGTCTTTCAGGAAACCATATTTACCCGGAAACACTGGCAAGCTAAAGAAATCTGAAACTTTGAAGCTTTCTGAAAGGTATAACTCCATGAATGCTGCTATTGGATCCTTGAAAAGAAGATTAGAAACATGCTGCTCCTTGGGAAACAACTGCACATCTATGGAAGCCTCTTTCTCAGCCATGATTGTTCTTTTACGGGAAGACGGATCATCCTTTTGTCCTCTTGAGATCAACTTGTGATCATCAAAAACTACAATTTCCTCATCAGAATAATGCTCACAAGAGGATAACAAAACAGGGTTCACATCATATGGATTAGGATCAGCTAAAAACATATAATTTCCTATGCAATCATGAGTTTTCATAGGATCTTCCCAATTTACAAACTGATCGCAAACATCACATGCATACCTGTCTCTAGAATACTCAACAAATATTGAAGAATCCCGACCTGAATCTGAAATAAATTCACCTACTTGCTCAGCCGTGCCTGTTCCCCTTTCGGAAAACTGATCACCTTCTAGTTCTCTTATAATCAGATCTTGATGATCAATCATTACATCTTCCTCTTCAGAAAAGTTCTCAGAAAATGATGATAGAGCCATGTTTAAAAGATAAGGACTATGATCAACTAGGAACATGTAGTTGCTTATGCAATCACTACTTATCATAGGGTCATCCTGATTTACAAACTGATTATAAAATTCATACTCATACTTGTCTCGGGAGTACTCTGTACCTATGGAAGAATTTAGATCTGAATCAGAAATATACTCACCTTCATGCTGCTGTTCCATATCTGTTTCGAACTCATTACCTTCATGCTCGGGATCTAAAATATGTTGACATTTTGCTTGCTCATGTACATGCAGATTTTCAGAGTAATCTTGCTCTCTAATCATCCTAGAAACATGAATGTTCTTCTCTACCTCCTGAGCATCTTCAAGCAAGCTCCTTAAGGATGAAGACTTCCTTTCTAGAAAAAGAAGGGCATGCTCTGAATTAAGACCCATAACATAGTATATCATGGCAGCTATCTCTATAAGTCAAACCTCCAAAGGCATGTCATGATAAACACGGTAGAACCTTCTGTTGAAAACAGGCAAGGTTTCATCTTGCTCTCGCTTCAAAGCATAGAAATCAGCAAGGTATGAATCTAAAGATTTGTACTCAGTCCAATACTTCAAGACAGCATTAGAGAACTCGATCCAAGAGCCAATAGAGTCATCTCTCAAACCCTTAAACCATACAGCAGCATCTCTGATCATCGTTTTGGAAAACAATCTCATGATCACATCTTCACGGACAATTTCGAACCAATCAATAAAATCCTCAAAGGATTCCAAGTGTCTTTCAGCTGAAACTTGATTTTCTCCAGAAAACCAAGGGAGATATTCATAACAGTCAACGGGGTAAGTATGAAGGAGATAGGGAAGCCTCAAAGGCTTAAACATCTTCATTCTGATTTTAATTTGAAAGGCAGTGGGATGATCATGAAAGTTAACAGGTTGATGATCAGGTTCAGCAGTCACGCCCAAAGGTGCTGAAGTCTGGACAGGGTTTGAATCAATTCTAATCTTGGTAAGGTCACATGGCTGATCAGATTCAAGGGATATTTGAATGCAATGATAATTTTTATGAACAGGCTGAGGTAAATATCTTGAATCTATATCTACAATACAAGCAGTATGCAGATCTCCTTCTTCTAAAGACTGATATATACAAGAAGGATGATATTTTTCTGAATATACAAAGCAGAAAATGATTCTCTTTACATGCAAAGGGAACAGCATGAAAGAGCTGATGAAAAACAACAACAGTTCATGAAGTAGACTGATGAACTGATATCTAGATTGGAAATTCAGCCTCTTCATCTTCTGTCAACCGGATCCTCCCCAGTGGAGTCTTTAGTGGTGGAGTCACCAAGCAGATGATACAGTCGATTCTGTGTCCTACTTTTGTCTGCCATCAAAAGTCAGATCTATGTCGTTCTTCCCAGGGAAACTAACTTCACTTCCGTTCCCCGGAAACAACGCCAATTTGTTATCACTCCAGGTGTCTTTCCCTGACTGTGAAGGGAATGAGCCTGGTAACTTAAATATTCAATAATGTAGGAGAAAAGATTAAATCGGATGACTTGATATACTCACATTCACTCAGTAACATATGAATCCACTTGAAGACGAAAGGATTTCTACTATATGCTCAGCGGTATTAAATCAAAGGTGTGAAAGTAAGAAGAATACTTATCATACTAGCAGATCTACATACAAAAGATATGTGAATAGCTGGCTATGATAGATAAAATATATTGCAGATCAAGTTCATCAACACAGTGATAAGATGACAACTACCAAGCGTTAGATGAAACATGAAAAGAATACATGCAGGCTTAGTATACCGATAAAGAGATGAGATGACAATCATCTATTATCAAACACACATAAACAGAAAAAGAAAGAAAATGAAACTGAACAAACACAGTGAAAGAAGCTTCCTGTGTCAAAATGTATTCATCAAAATCTGAATGAAGTATGGTTACAACTCTCTCCAAAATAGAACCCTTGTTCTACATGAGTCACAGAATTTATAACCTTTACAAAAATGTTCAAGATCTTGAAGAACTGGGTCGAATCTGCTAAAGATAGAAAATCAAAACCGTTTTTAATAAACTAGGAAAAATCCTCTTTAATTTGGCAAAACTGCTGAAAAATTGGACTTAGAGATGGATTCGATTCTCCCAATATATGATACCTGTAGGAAAAATGAGAGAGGCTATTTTTCTCTGACGTGTCAGGCACAAAAACCTCCGATCGTTTTGAAAAATAATTCTCTAGTCACTCAGAATCATTATTTTAAAATGATGACTCTGCACAGTAAAAAACGTCATTTTTGCTAAAACTGCTGAAAAATAGGCTCAGAGATGGGTTCAGTTCTCCAGATATGTGATACCTGTGTATAAACAGAAAGAGTTTATTGTACATTGATTTTTTGTGAGCAAAAACCTCTCTCATATCTTTGAAATTTGTTTTCATTTGCCCGAGATCTGCATTTCAAAAACATGTGTCAAACAGGCAGATTCTGGGATCCGAAAATTGGGGCTCAGTGACCGATTTGATTCTCCCAACCTATGAACCCTGCAAGAAAACTGATAAAGGTTATTTTTTTTCTGACATGTTAGAAAAAAAAAACCTCCGAGCGTTTTAAAAAATTATTCTCCAGTCGCTCAGAAACTTCATTTTAAAATGATGACCTTTCACAGTAAAAACGCCATTAATTTCAGTAAATATCCTTCATCTTCTCCACCTTGCCGGCATTTTTAAATCTGGAACAGAACCTTGATCATGATGCCTTTAATTATTATATAACATTACAAACCACCCTTTAGGTGTTTGGATCAGCAAAAATCAGATCTGTGCAAGAACGGTAACATTCTGTCCAGTTTTTTAGCTTTTGGTAGCTAGGAAAGCCCAAGTCCGAATCTGTAAGCTACCAAAAGCTCTGTTTTCGGTAGCTAATGAACCATCACCTTGTCCGCCTAAGCCACCGAAACTTTTCCACGATACTTGACATGTGCCTTTTCTTTCGGTAGCTGAACAGTTTTGTCTTCCATTCTGTAAGCTGCTGAAAGCTGGGTTTTCGGTAGCTAATGAACCATCGCCTGGTCCGCATAAGCTACCGAAACCTGAAATCTATTTTTCGGAGAAAAGTAACCTCAAATGTCATTTCAAGATTTATTACATACTTCAAACTCTTGAAAAAGAACCTCAAATGTATATAAAAATGAAAACTTGAAAGACTTCCTATCACCCAGAAAAACAACTAGTCTATGTTCATTTGAGGAGATAACAGATGCTTCATGTGCTCCATGAATTATATGTTATTATCTTGATTCGAACTTCTAGTTGTTGTTGTTGTTGTTGTTTTGTGTGCAAATTTTATATGCTTGAATGAGTGTTTGCATGAGTGGTGTTGTCATGGTCTGCTCCTACATGTGTTTTTTCTTTATGTTCCCCTCCAACGTACCCTCGACGTGCCTCTGATGTTCCCTCTGTGGATTTTTTCTGCCAAGTGTTTATTTCTCCTTGGGAATTTGTGCTAATCATTCAATCAATCACTCCTATCCAAATTGTGCAACGACCATCTTTGTGTAGATTCCATACTAGTGGCAATTTTTTGCTTGTCTTTTTGAGTTGTAAACGCGCCAACCATTGGTTCATGGTGTGTTGGCCTTCTCTTCTTCTAATCTACACTGAACCTCTAGCCAAATTACGTGGAAGTCTCATGTTTTATGTGTATTGATTTCCCTCAGGAAGGAGTATGGGCCTACCACCTGTGGCATTCGGTCTAGTGTTTGAGTGATAATGGCTTCCTATTTCTTACTAGGCATCCAATGAGTTTTGTTGCCACTGTCTCTCATTGTGATGTGGCGTTTCAACTGTGCGTATGTCTATGTTTTCTTTGGATGTCACTCGTGTTAGATATGGTTGCGTTCATTTTTCCCTATCTAACATCATTCTGAGTGAATTTTTTTCTCTTTCCGTTGAGGAGTGAAGGAATGACCCTCTTACCTTTTGCCACTGTGTATGTCTGTGAATATTTTCCTGACCTTTGCTTTAGGATTCTCTTTTTTCCACATTTCATTTATTATGCTTGGTTGGTTTGTCTTAACCCTACCAAAATATTTTTTCCCTCCTCATGCTCTATATGTCGAGCAAATTAGGGTTTGGAATTAGGGAATATGGAATAAATGGAGAGAGGGGCAAAAGATTAACGAAAGGGAAAAGGGATATTTTTAAATAAGGAGGACAATGGGTAAATAGGAAAAGGAAATGGGTAATACTTTAAGGGAGAAAAAAGGAAAAGAAATATAAGATGAACATTAATGGAAGGGGATAGGACTTTAGGACAAAGGGGAAAATAATATATAAAATTGAAAAAGTAAGGGAGATGTACTTTCATAATGGGGAAAATAATAAGGCATTTGGGATAATTTCGATAGGTAAAACTTAGGGAAAATATAAAGGAAGGGCTTAGGATAATTGAGAAGAAGAGATGCTCTTGGGAGGGTCTTTTCCAATTTAAAAAAAATGATAATAGCCCATTTGAAAAGAGGTGCCCAGGGGGGGCATTTAAAACTTTGTGGGCATAGGTGTAGGGAGAAAACTGACGAAGGACATGCCCGAAAAATTAATCAAAGAATGTGAAATTCGTGAATTTTAACTAACAAGATGCAATATGCCTTTACTTGTCGAAATTTTGACAAACTATAGACAGGGTCAAACGACGACAGTTTTTTCCAAATGAAATATGAGCACAATCAATGTGACAAGACGGATGTAATGAACCAGCTCCATGACAGGACGATGCCCAGAAGAAAAGATGACAAATCTCCCAAAACTCAACTTGACCAATGACACGACGATGCATAAAACACAACTTGGTAAGTCTGTCATAGGGATCATATGAACGTAAAAATGAGGAAATGAAATATGGACATGATGAGCACATCACCCTAGAAACAACAGTACATACAAACTAATCTTGCAACAAAATTCAGTAGTTTCATCTCTCGGATCATGTTTCAACACTTCGAATTGATTCGATGATGAGCATCAACAAAGACTTGAGGGACTTCTTGGTTGTGTCAAGCCTTCCTATCTTAAGCATATTGTTGTGGTTCTCTCTAGTTCTTCTACATTGCTCCTCTTTTCAACTTATCATTGACAGCACCAAAGTTGAAACCTTTTGTTATATAGATGTTTGAAGTTGTAAACTAAGAAGGAATGTAATGAAATCCAAATAAAATCACCATATTCTAGTGATAATGAAATGAACAACCATCTTCTACTATAAAGTCATGATGATTATATGTAGGGAAAACATTTCGATGGATAGGCCATTGGGGTCCTTGCACCGAGAGTAGCGAGGTGTTCTACATCCTAGTATGAGGGAGATGTTGTAAAGCATAATGTTGTGTAATTTTATGTAGCATGACATTCCTATTAAAAAGAAAGAAATATGCAAATAATGTTGGCTAAACAAAAAATAATAAATTATATTGATTTCATCTTAAACCTAGATATATTCTAGTGCAATTCCCAATCACCGATTGCATTATGTACAAAGTCTTCCTTTTTGAAGATTGAATATTTCATATTCAATAATTTGGACAGGTTCATTAAGGAATTCACATTTGATAGAGAAATTGGGTTCGTCTCATACAGTGAATGCCTACAAAAGCATTTAAAAAATACAAGAGGAGCTGCAGTTTAGAAATTTCAGTATTTATGGCATTGGTTGAAGCATTCTTTAAATCGCCATCGGAACTGGATATTTCAAGGCTCTTATGAGTCATACTCAACCTCTTCAAAATAATTCAAAGGTCGCATATGTTATTTGTTGTATTGAGTCTATTATATGCTTGTCAAAAATGATGGTTAAAAGTTCCTTTGTCAATAAAAACAAGTTCTGGTGAATGCAACACATATTATAAAAAATATTTCCCTAGACATTAAATACATTTCAAGTGAAAAGGGTGACTAAAACAATAACTAAAGGATCCCACTCATGGTGACCTGATATATTCCCGCACATACCTGTGCTTCTTGGGACCTTGACAACTTCCAGTAATCCTTGCACACCTCATTTGGTTTCGCACAGCATTGGTTCACTTTGTATTTCCCACTCGCTCGTGCCATGTATCTTCTTCTATTTCCATAAACTATATTTCACTAGAATGGCATCATCACAACTCTTTGATGGGGAAGGCATGGTGAAACTCCGCATCTGCAATTGCATCTGTCTCTATGACAAAGAATGTTACTATTCCAGTCAAGGCTACGAGATGGATTCCTACTTTATGTTTGTGATCCTAGACTAATGAGCCTATGTATCAATGTGGCGAAGGTTCCTAATCATTGTTTACAACAATAATTATGTTCCAGTTCCTCCATTTTCATTGGAGCTATCAACTCGACCTTGAAATGGTTCCTCATTGAGATAGTGTGTGCAACTATGGGATATTTCACCCGTATTTTGTGATAATAAAAGCTTCATCCACAACCTTCAGTTTTCCAAAATCTCATTGCAAATCAGCTGCAAATATCCTTTTGATGTACAATTGCATATGTTGGGGATTAGTCTGTCGTGAACACACACATAGAAAGGCACGACAGGATAGATGCTTCATGTGCTCCATGAATTATATGTTATTATCTTGATTCGAACTTCTAGTTGTTGTTGTTGTTGTTGTTTTGTGTGCAAAGTTTATATGCTTGAATGAGTGTTTGCATGAGTGGCATTTTCATGGACTGCTCCTGCATGTGTTTTCTCTTTATGTTGGCCTCCAACGTACCCTCGACGTGCCTCTGATGTTCCCTCTGTGGATTTTTTCTGCCAAGTGTTTATTTCTCCTTGGGCATTTGTGCTAGTCATTCAATCAATCACTCCTATCCAAATTGTGCAATGACCATATTTGTGTAGATTCCATACTGGTGGCAATTTTTTGCTTGTCTTTTCGAGTTGTAAACGTGCCAACCATTGGTTCATGGTGTGTTGGCCTTCTCTTCTTCTAATCTACACTGAACCTCTGGCCAATTTACGTGGAAGTCTCATGTTTTATGTGTATTGATTTCCCTCGGGAAGGATTATGGGCCTACCACCTGTGGCATTCGGTCTAGTGTTTGAGTGATAATGGCTCCCTATTTCTTACTAGGAATCCAATGAGTTGTGTTGCCACTGTCTCTCATTTTTATGTGGCGTTTCAACTGTGCGTATGTCTATGTTTTCTTTGGATGTCACTCGTGTTAGATATGGTTGCGGTCATTTTTCCCTAACATCATTCTAAGTGAATTTTTTTCTCTTTCCATTGAGGAGTTAAGGAATGACCCTTTTACCTTTTTCCACTGTGCATGTCTGTGAATATTCTCCTGACCTTTGCTTTAGGATTCTCTTTTTTCCACATTTCATTTATTATGCTTGGTTGGTTTGTCTTAACCCTACCAAAATATGTGTTCCCTCCTCATGCTCTATATGTCAAGAAAATTAGGGTTTGGAATTAGGGAATGTGGAATAAATGGAGAGAGGGGCAAAAGATTAACGAAAGGGAAAAGGGATTTTTTAAATAAGGAGGACAATGGGTAAATAGGAAAAGGAAATGGGTAATACTTTAAGGGAGAAAAAAGGAAAAGAAATATGAGATGAACATTAATGGAAGGGGATAGGACTTTAGGACAAAGGGGAAAATAATATATAAAATTGAAAAAGTAAGGGAGATGTACTTTCATAATGGGGAAAATAATAAGGCATTTGGGATAATTTCGATAGGTAAAACGTAGGGAAAATATAAAGGAAGGGCTTAGGATAATTGAGAAGAAGAGATGCTCTTGGGAGGGCTTAGGATAATGTTTTTATTGTGATTTCCCGTGCTGAGATTTAGTATTTCAAATTCCATCTTTGGAATGTTTTTTTTTCTGAACACGCTTCTTTATGTTGATGTTTGAATGAGTTGTTTGCTCCATATATCAACAATTCTCTTTGAACCCTGGTCATCCTTGCTTATCACAGAGCTCGATGTCTTCAGCTATCCTATACTTTGTCTACATATTCTCTTGATCCCTCTACATAATTAATTCAACCAATCAATCCATATTTGCCTCTGAGCATCAAGATGTGTTAAGCTTGGCCCTCTTGCAGTCGAGAGCTAACTTTAACACTAACAGGCATAACATGAAACTTGAATCAGCATATTAAAATAATAAAATATTTTTACTCTTTAAAAAAATCTATTTATACGATTATTCTTCCAAATTCGTGGAACATTGAAGAATTTCTCTATAACATTTACCAGTATGTAATATAAAAATTACCATTCAATATTAGCCGTATGTAATATTAAGATGAGTTGATACTTATTAAGTAAAAAATTTATAATTTATAATTTATAATATGTATAATTCTTAATTTATAATTTATAATATTTATAATTCTTAATTCAATATTTTTATAATTTTGCCGAATTAATAATTTTATAAACTTGATAAATTTATTTAAATTATAAGTAATAAGTATATGCAAATATTGTGCAAGTGATTTATTTAATGAGAAGTGATTTTTTATTTCTCACAAATCTTTGTATTATAAATCTTTAACCTTTATAAATTAATTAAGTAAATATTAAAAAAAACATAACTATGCCACGGTGCAAACTATGCCATAGTAAATCAATGCAAACTATGCCGAAACAGTGCAAACTATTTGTTTCTATTTCATTGGGAAGCATTAGATTCATTTACCTGTTTAGTTTTCTTTTGCATTTGGGTGCGTAGCTTTTGCATTTGGGTGCGTAGGTTGTATAGACGATCCAGCTGTTTCATTTTCTTTTGCATTTGGGTGTGTAGGTTGTGTAGACAATCCAGCGTCTTCAATTGCTTAAACACAGTGCCACTATCAATTTCCTCCCTACAATTCTATGATTAAGCATAAGATTATAGTCAATGAAAATATTGAAGAGCAGAGCATTGAATATTTGACCTGATATGGCTTGTTTCCCAGAATAGTCTTGCCTATTGCAGACCCAAACGAAAACTGCCTTGATTTCTGCTTCACTATCACCTCTGCATTTTCCAGTCGATTGCCATGCAAATCCGTCACATGAACAATGACTTTCTTTTACCTTTTCTGTTATTGAATCCAATCCAACATCAAAAATAAAATTTGAATTCAATCCACCAACAATCAAATTTGATTCAATTGCATAATTAAAACTCTTGCAGTGGCACTGATAATGACCAATTGCATTCAGACACTTCAATCCCATCACTAAGATCAATTAATTGCCACCGATCATGACCAATCGGATTCAGGTAGGTCATTTTAAACTGAAATAAAATTAAAATTCCCAAAAAACAGATACCAGCATAAACGAATTGTTATATAAAGAATGAAAAGTACCATCGTTGTTCTTTCTTCTTGCTGCAAACGCCATTCATCATTTGTAAATGGTTGTAGGGATACGCTATCAACCAATATTTCGACATCCGTATTGTTACTCTGCAATTAGCAACGCAATGGGCTCGGTCGTTTTAATTTTAGGCGAAGAATTGGAATCAAAATTAGAGGCATTAATTTGACCGAAAGGCATAAGAAATAACCTCGAAGTATAAATGAGAGTGAGCGGGAGACCAGTCAAGAACGAATCCGCCCTTGAGAAAAGACCAGCAGCCACTTGTAGCTTGAACAATCCCAGCACATGTGAAGTTCACATTGTCCATCGCCACAGTTGTTGTAACTAAAGCAGAGCTCCCGGATCTGATATGCACCCACGCTGCACGCATTCAACCAGACAATAATCAAACTCAATACTCTAGAGGTATCTCAATAATATCTATCTTGCACAGCTGTTGGATAAAATTCCAAGAAACAACAAAATGTGAGCCCTGTGACTATTCGTGTTGGATAAAATTCAAATTGAACTTAACATAAATGTTGTGATTTTCTTGGTCCCTTACTAACAAAATTGTCAGAATTGTCCAGATTTTATATAACAGAATTGTCAGAGACTTTATTTTGTTTGCAAATATGTGCCTAATTTTTAACAATTATATATTTTAAGATAAAACATATTAATTTTAACTAATAATCAGCTTAAAAACATAAATTATAAATATATCACATAAAAACAATTATGTTAGTTATTTTATTTGATAATTTACATAATTTCAAAACAAAAATTATAATTTTACATTTTTTAAAAATATTTAAAGAAATTATTTTATAAATAATATTTTTATTGTAGTTTTTTTTATATTGTATTAATTAACAAAATAAATATTTTACTTGTTTTTACTGTGTATCAAAAATTTTGGTAAACCAATTAAGTATTTTTTAGTAATATTAATTATAATCAATTTATTTATAAAAAAAATTAATATTTGTATTTAAATACATAGCATTAAAGTGTTGATTGTAAATTTATGTTTTACTTGAGAGAAATTTTAAAATTAAGTCTTTAACCTAATTAAATTATTTACTTCCATTTCTTTTATATGAAATTTTTTATTTAATATTTAAATACTAACAAAATTATATTTAAAAATTATAATAAATTAATTTTAATCATTTTTAAAATTTATTATAATAATTTAAAATTTATATTTTTCAATAATATTATTTATCTTTCTATTTTATAGATTTTGAATACAAATATTTTTTATAAAATCAGAAATATCTATCATTGCTCTCAATGGAAATTGAGTATATCTTAGTATAATTATGTTGAAGATAATAATGATTAATATACCAACTTTCTATTTCTTTTGCATTTCATATGTTAGCAAGTTATGAAGATTACTAAAATTGCAAATATTTTGAAATAGTATGACCTTAGAAAAAGAGCTTGTGCATAATATATAATTAATCAACACAAAGTTTCATTGAAGAAAAAAACCCAAAATACCATAGAATTTGCAGTATAGATTAGTAATGTCCATTATAACCATTCATGACAAAATGTCATTACCAAAGTGTGTTATTTTATCTCCATGGAGTTTATTTATAATTGAAAAATTAGATTTGTAGTCATGGAATATATTTTCTTGAATCTAGATGACATAAGTAATGAGAGAAAGATGGAGAATAGTTTTTTTGTAACTCTCTGTTTTTATTTTCTTTGCACGTGTAATGTACCAAACTAGGAAATTTGGCACACTAACCCTTCTTCAATGAAGCTCTGACTATACTTGACTTACTGACCCTAAACACTCCCAAACTTACCAAACTGTAATCTGAGGTTTATTGCATACATGTGATAGGATAGCAAGGTGTATTAGACATGGGAAATGACTCTACATCGATAGAGGCACATTCTCTGGATGCATCACACTCGGGATAGTCATAAGGACCACATGGTTGTCAATCCCCGAGAGTTCTGTGGAAACCTAATAGCTTCTAGTGCACTCTGGATGCATATTGAATTTGGTCAAAACCCTACACTACTATAGAAAGGATTAGGAACATAAATCTGGGAAGCTTTAGTTCTTAGAAGTGATTAGGAGATGATTTTCCACACTAGGAATGTTCAGTTGGACTACTTTGGAGGTGACCCAAACTGTACTTAGGGCTCACGAATTCTGAAATAAATTTCGAGGATGGGCTCTATGGTGTCCCACCTACCTACAACACTTTATAGAACCATATTTGGAGCTCCAGATCTCAAGATATGGCTCAACCAGTGAAACTAGTCCAATTTAGTAGGCCAGCCAGCGAAGCAGTTTTCAAGCATCCCCAAATCATACTGAGAGATACAAATTTACTAAATGGACGACTGATATGGACCCTAACCCACCTCAAGGACCTACAACAACTTACAAATATGATTTTAAGTTTCTGGAGAGAAGTTGTGGCCAAAATGGTAAGAGCTAGTCAAATTGACTAGCGAAAGAGCAAGGGAGAATTGTTGTTCAAGGAGAGAAGATAGAATCTGAAGATTGGACTTTTTATCTGTAACATATGCTTGTAGAATTTTTGCAAAAATATGTTCATTAGAAACATATTTTTGCATAAATTTTCATTGGAAAATGTTATTGAAGGACGAAGAGAGGGCGAGCATTGAAACAATAGACACATGGAATAGGAATGACCACCAAGATAGTGACAAACATGAAGATTCATGGGGAGAAGGTGGATCGTTTTAAGTAGCAAAAAAAAAAGAGAAAAGAGTTGGGGAAGCAAATAGACATGAGAAATTGTTACATATAAGCAAAGTTAATTAATACAAGGCACAAATATATAGAGGTCAACAAGCTCGAAACCGGAGAATGACCGTAGAGCCTTTGTAAACTACCATGGCATTTTCCCTGGCATCAATGAGTTGTGGTAGTGGTAGATGGAACCCACAACTAGATTAGAATATTAGAAGATAGTCTACTAAATAAAATTTAAGTGGCTGATTTTAAGGAATGAGTGCCCAATGTATGTAATTTGTAATTGTATCCATGTATTAATGAAACAGGGGAAGATGATCTCCATATTCTTGTGAATTTGCATGTGTTTGTAAGTCCACTTATGAATTCCTTGAGCATTAAATGAAAGTGAAGAGATGATTTATTACGTGTATGGGTAATTTTTCTATTGAATTAACTTTTGAATGCTAGTTATATTTTTTAAAGAGTAATCATCATTGAACCCTATGGTTGAAAATTTGTTTTAAATACCTTTGGGTAGTACTCCAAAGAGAAATATTGATGCCTTGAAGGTTTTGAAGGTGTGTTGCAGGGAGGCGATGTTGATATGCAAGTTTGTTCATCATCAATTGAGTCGATATGAGTTTTGGGTTTGCCATGATCTCTCACATAAGTGGTATCATAAATGGTAACAACTATGGGACAATGAAGATAAGACCTTGTAGAACGAGATGTTGAAAGAGGAGAATGTTGCAAAGAGAATAAATATGAGAAAGGTGGGAGAATTATGAACAAGATGACAAATATTGTAGAAGAGTGAAGACTACAATAAAACAATGGTGAATTACATTGAGTGAGTGAAGACTCTATAAAGAAAGAAAAAAGTGTAGACGACTCCAATAATGGTGTCTTGGGTAGATGTTGCAAGAGTGATTGACAACTTTATTATAAAGAAGATGCTGTGAAGACTACCTTGGAAAATAGAAAGATAGGTAGAAGCGATGATCATCGAAGAGCATTGGTCCAAGAAGAGATTAGCACACTAAAGATGAGGAATCATAGTGGTAATTGAGATGAGGGTATGCCACTTAAGCATGAGGACATGCTTCTTAAATAACTTAGGGACTATAATGCAAGATCATGAAGGTAATTTGATACTGAGTTTGAGAATACCAAGGATGACATGAATGTACATATTGAGGATGTTTTGGACTCCAAGACAAATTATAAGTGTGAAAGGACTGTCGAGAGATATCTCCAAGAATGGTGAACTCACAAAGGGTACATGAATAGTTTCAAAGCAAGAAGGCTTAAAGTATAACAATATTTGAGAAAACAAGGAGGGTTCAACATATTTATAGGATGCTAAAGTGGATGATCCATCAAGGATAAAATCTCCTTGAATCTCACCAGATAAGCACAAAGGCATTGGAACAATATAAGACAAAGTATGGGCTTAAGAGCAAGTATCGATGGTTCAAAGTGATTCTGATAGAGGTATAATGCATGGTGGGCATAAAAGTAAAGGCTTCATTGAGTTGATGAGAAGGGGCATAATGTAGATCATAGGTCGATGAAAGATGGCATAAAAGGGTTCTTGTTTTGGACTTTTAGAGGGATCATGGAAGAAGGGAAAGGAACTTTATGAACCACTACATCAAAATGTGTGGATGAAATGGTAGTGAAACATTAAAATCTCAACTGAAGAGGATGGCCCATATAACACCTTGGGTACAAATTGTTCAATTAGAGAATGTTATTAGAGGATAGAGAGAGGGATATCCTTGCAACAATAGACACATTGGTAAGGAATTACTAGAAGGTAGTTGCAAAGATGAAGAGATTTGAGGGAGATGGAGCATTTTGCAATGGCATGTCTCCACCTCTCAATGCCAAACAACACAAATCCATTATAGATAACACCTAGAGGACACATGTATGACTCATAGACACATGCATGCATAACGAAACATGGCATAAAGTGCTCAAACTTACTCATATAGACCAACCTTAAGTCACAAAACAAGCAACCTCGATATATGAAGGAGGCGAGGGAATGCACAAGGCATAGATTGAAACAAGGAATGGAAATAAATATGATATTCTACTTGAACTCAACTTGATTCAACAATTATGTTATTTTTTAGCATTAAATGATGATCCATCACATTCCATTGCATACCATCCATCAAATCCCGGTGCTAATTCCATATTTGGATAAGCATACTATCTATGGATGTCTCAAAAATCGTGATTTGTGCATCCATTAAAGGGATTTCACAATGTGAAATGATTTCTCATCAATGACGGGGGAGCATGATGGATTGAGCATTCAAGGCACAATCCATCATCCAATTAGGGTTAAATAAATCAATGGGGGTTCCAATGCAATGCCATCTTCCTCCATTTGTATTATTTCTCCCAGTCATCATTAAGGGGGAGTGTTGGAATATGTAATGATGACTTGTGTGATATTGTTGGTGAAATGTTAAAAAAGGCATAAATAATTCTAATATTATAAAATAGAGTTACCCCACATGCATCATGTATTAAATTCTCTTATAACCATTCTTTATATAAGAGAGGTGGAAAGTTACTTATCCCACATGCGTTATGGGATGTAAATATTCCATACATCTAGCTATATAATCGAGGTGAAGGAGACCCTTTGAGGGTATGTTGATGAAACATCATTATGACATGATGTGAAGATGAAGTGTGATGTGATGCATATGTGAGGATGCGATGTATTGTAAGATTAGAGATTTTTTAAGAAGAAGAAGACAATACCTTCATGTGTAATGTGTATGTTTCCCCATTTGGGGTTTTATCACGTATATATGGTGTATCGTTCTATTCTCTTGTCTCTTGTTTCTTACATGATTATTTGTTGCTTTTATAGATAGAAAGATAGACTTGTAGATTCTTGATTTGCATGTTAGCAAACATATTATTGGATTTTTATGCATATTATCAATATTCTAACATTGATAAAGCTTCATCAAGCTCTTCTCAACCACATAAGACCATAGAAATAAAAAAATATCCCACAAAACATGGAATACAACGTGGTTGAGGACATGAAAAGGACTAAGGAAAATGTCTCCCTATTCAAATTATGTAACATTCTACAACAAAGGGATCTGTTACTTAATGCTTCTAAGAAACTCTCTTATTAACAACACAAAATAAAAACCAATGAGGAAAAATCAAATTCTCCCCAAGAAAAACAGAGTGTCGCAATGAATGCAACCAACATAGAGATTCAATCCAAGTCTCAAACTCCTCTATTCCTCTTGAAATTTGAAATTTTCAATTACAACATACACAATTGTTTATTGGAATCTGGAACCTCATCCAACATAATGTCCTATTTTGTTTACTAGAAGCTCAATGACGTACCAACTAAATTTACTTCTTGAATTATCCAATTAAACCAATAAGTTGTCAAAGTAATATGTGAACTTAAAGATGTAATGATCATATTGTATTCAAATCCTAGGTTTTACCAAACTATTGATATCATTGTTGTGTATATTCCAAAAACATATGGATTACTTCTAAATAGGGATTGGTCACAAAAACTACAAGGGTATTTCACCATCGTGTAATGTCCCCATTCAATTAAATCTGAAAAGAGAAAATTCCACCAATCTACTAGTTTCCTAGGTTGGGGTGGAAACATTAGACTTGGAATAAGGAGACTATAAAACCCCAAATGGACATTAGCTTGACCAAATATATTAAATAGGGAATAAATAAATATTTAATATAGTAAAATAAGGTGGCACTTGGTCATGAGAGCACATTGGATGTGTGGGGCCCACTCAAGCTAGATTCCCCATGCCACATGGCATTCCACTCTCACCCATTCGAATCCAAGGTGGATTCCAATGTTCTTGGGGGAGTTGGAAGGGCATAATACTTGGCATGACTCAATGAGGTCGAAATTGAGAGGAAGAGTAACTCCCATGGAAGAGGAAGAAGCATTTTGGAGCTATTGGGACACTTGGGCTAGATTCCCTAGCTTCTATGACAACAATGATGAAGATGTTATGACACTTATGAGAAAAATCAGACCTGATTGATGACATCTAACATATATGACATGTCAGGGCTAAAAATAGCCTCCAAGAGGGCGCACAAGGGATTTATGGAAACCAAAGAGTCATCCATTCGAATTGAGTGAAGGAGGAGGCTAGGAATGGAGGGACAAGTGGCACACATTGAAATCTCTTCCCAATTCGAGTTGGCATGAAGCTCATGGATGGAATTCGAGATAAGGAGGTATTTGGAAGTTTATAAAAGTAAAGAACAAAGAAGGAGAGTAGCTTTTGATCATTTCTCATTTTTCATATTGGAGAGCATAGCTTGTCCATGCTTGTGGAGTGTTTACTCTACTTGCCTTAGTACCAATTTCGAGGTTGCAAGATTCCCATCCTAATTGGAAATTGGAGAGGTCATTCAGACCTTTCATTTGGAGCTACAATGGAGTCATTTATTGTAGTTTGAAGCTACAGGGCAGCTCGTGACATTCTCTTCTTCAACTTGTTTCCACACATTTCCCACTTTTCTCTTCATATTTTGGATCTTGGAGGAAGGGCGCACTCGGTGAGATCTTGATCTCTTTGGGGGAGATATTGTGGCCCCATTTATTTGTAATATGATGTATTTACTCTGTATTTTCTGCTCATAAGGTCCTCAGGTCGAAATCCCAAGTGAGACTATGTCAAAATACCAAACAATGTATAAATGGTGCCATATTCCTCATATCTTGTTATGAAACCTTGAAGTTGCTTTATTTCGACTTGTATCAGTTCATTCTGTGATTTTTATGATGTATGGAGATTCATTAATGTCCCGAAGAAGTTTCATATACATTACATAATCCTTTGGAACATAAATCTCAATTTCATAGCAAATGGTGAAGTTTCCTATCATTTCCCCCTAGGTGAAGACATGTCCACAAACCTATGATTTATGGGAGTTGCACCAGCCTTTAAGAACTGATTAATGATGCATTTGGGATCCCATTGAATTCCTTTAACAATTCCATGTCTCTTTTTTGAAATTTTGGAGGTTAGTACTGCATTTGGAAATCCATTTTTGTCCCCTACCCTTGGGGGTTTTGAACCTCGAATTGACTAGTAAATTTCCCTATTTTTTCATGATTGTAAATGAATGTTGTAGAAGTCTTTTGAGAGTGTCCAAGAATCCATCAGCCTCATTTTCATGTCTTAATACCTTCCAAACACATTCAGACCCAATTCGCAAGCATTTGGATCCATTTGGAATCATTTGAGTCATTACTAGTCTAGGGTCGAATTGGCCAAAAAGTGCAAATTTTCCAATTTTCTCAAATATATTAAAAAGGGACACTGCACATCGATTGGTCACACTTGTGGGTACCATACAAAGGTAAGAGAATCAAATTTGAGTGGAAATAGAAAAACACATGAGACATACGGTGACAATACTAGAAGGACAAAATGGACCGATTAACTTTGAACATTCAATTCTCAAGAACTACTTTTTAGAGACAGATTGTAGTTTTTATGAGGCTAAAGAGTCGCCTGTAGGAACAAAAATATAGTCTAAACTCCTTCATTTTATGTGGATTGATGAGGACAAATGCACTATATAGTAGTAAATAGTTCTTTTTCTTCTAACAGTAGTGTAAACACTAACTTTTGGGCCTTGTATTTTGATGGTTCCAAGACATATCAAGGAGCGGGAGTAGGTTACATATTCATAGATCCGTACAAATGAAAGACTCTCCTTTCATGTAGATTAGAATGTCAATGCACGGAACAACACAACGGAGTATGAGGCCATGGTCTAAGGCCTTAAAAAGGATATCAGTTTAAAAGTAAAATAGTTGAAGTTTTTTTGGTGATTCGGATATTATTATTAGATAGGTGATAAATAGTACACAATGTCTCTCTCCACACTTAGAAGGGTACCAAACTGAGGTATGGAATCTAATTTCTAACTTTTATGATTTTAATATTGACTCTACCCTTTTCTCTATGAACGTTGTAGTTGATACTTTTGCTACTAGTGCTTCTTGTTTCATGCCTTTAAGTGATATTTTTTCTATTGAATTTATTTTAAAACCCTATGTCCCAAAAAATATAACGAACTGGAGGGTATTCAATGATGATGAGCAGATCATTAATTTCCTCACTAATGAATACGTGCTCAAGGATGTAGCAACTGATGACAAAGAACATGAAAAGTTCCTCGATAATATGTGGAAAGCATTCAAAAACATAATGGTAATCCTACTCCAAGAGGGGTTATTATCTTAGATAATTTGTTTGATCTCCATACCATATTTAAAAAAATATTCAATATAGAGACAAATAGTTCCTCTGTGCAATTTGAATTGCTTAACCTAGGCACTAAAGAGGATCCCAAAATCATAAATTTGGGAACATGTTGTTCATAGGAATAAAATCAAAGATTTATTCGTTTTTTCAAATGAAATAAAGATGTTTTTGTTGGACCTATGATGATTTAAAGACATACGACACAAAGATTATTCAACATGTAATTTCATTAAAAGTGAATGTAAAACCTTTTCAGCAAAATCTCAACAATGTACACCCAACTTCCGATCCTTTGGTCTAGAAGGAATTGAAGAAATTATTAGATGCAAATATCATATTCAAAGTTCATCATTCCAATTGGGTTGCTAATTTAGTCTCGATAAGAAATAAGTTGGGGGGATTTGGACTATGTGTATATTTCAAAACTTAAACAAATCATATGACAAGGACATTTACCCAATTCCATCTATGGTACAGGTTTTACAACTCATCTCCGGTTCAAAATGTTTTCCTTACTAGACGGGTTTTCTGGTTATAATTAGGTCATAGTGGAATTTAGTTTTCCATGTGTGTCTAAGAAGAGGAAGATGGACCATAGTAACTAATGTCCACCTTCTTCTTAAGAGATGAATGATATTTAGCCATGCAAAATAAAAGATCAAAGAAGGCCGAAACTATTTTATAAGAAAAAGTACTCCTTTGTAACGATGTTGGTTTAAAAACATTTTACATGGGAATAACCTGGATATTTCAAGGCTCTTATGAGTCATACTCAACCTCTTCAAGATAATTCAAAGGTCGCATATGTTATTTGTTGTATCGAGCCTATTATATGCTTGTCAAAAATGACGGTTAAAAGTTCCTTTGTCAATAAAAACAAGTTGTGGTGAATGCAACAAAGATTATAAAAAATATTTCCCTGGACATTAAATACATTTCAAGTGAAAAGGGTGACTAAAACAATAACTAAAGGATCCCACTCATGGTGACCTGATATTTTCCCGCACATACCTGAGCTTCTTGGGACCCTGACAACTTCCAGCAATCCTTGCACGCCTACTTTTGGTTTCGCACTGCATTGGTTCACTTTGTATTTCCCACTCGCTCGTTCCATGTATCGTCTTCTATTTCCAGAAACTATATTTCACTAGAATGGCATCATCACAGCTCTTTGATGGGGAAGGCATGGTGAAACTCCGCATCTACAACTGCATATGTCTCAATGAAAAAGAATGTTACTATTCCAGTCAAGGCTACGAGATGGATTCCTACTTTATGTTTGTGATCCTAGACTAATGAGCCTATGTATCAATGTGGCGAAGGTTCCTAATCATTGTTTACAAAAATAATTATGTTCCAATTCCTCCATTTTCATTGGAGCTATCAACTCGACCTTGAAATAGTTCCTCATTGAGATAGTGTGTGCAACTATGGGATATTTCACCCGTATTTTGTGATAATAAAAGCTTCATCCACAACCTTCAGTTTTCCAAAATCTCATTGCAAATCGGCTGCAAATATCCTTTCAATGTACAATTGCATATGTTGGGGATTAGTCTACAGTGAACACACGCATAGAAAGGCACGGTAGGATAGATACTTCATGTGCTCCATGAATTATTTTTTATTATCTTGATTCGAACTTCTAGTTGTTTTTGTTGTTGTTGTTTTGTGTGCAAATTTTATATGCTTGAATGAGTGTTTGCATGAGTGGTGTTGTCATGGTCTACTCCTGCATGTGTTTTCTCTTTATGTTGGCCTCCAACGTACCCTCGACGTGCCTATGATGTTCCCTCTTTGGATTTTTTCTGCCAAGTGTTTATTTCTCCTTGGGCATTTGTGCTAATCATTCAATCAATCACTCCTATCCAAATTGTGCAACGACCATCTTTGTGTAGATTCCATACTGGTGGCAATTTTTTGCTTGTCTTTTCGAGTTGTAAATGTGCCAACCATTGGTTCATGGTGTGTTGGCCTTCTCTTCTTCTAATCTACACTGAACCTCTGGCCAATTTACATGGAAGTCTCATGTTTTATGTGTATTGATTTCCCTCAGGAAGGAGTATGGGCCTACCACCTGTGGCATTCGATCTAGTGTTTGAGTGATAATGGCTCCCTATTTCTTACTAGGCATCCAATGAGTTGTGTTGCCACTGTCTCTCATTGTGATGTGGTGTTTCAACTGTGCGTATGTCTATGTTTTCTTTGGATGTCACTCGTGTTAGATATGGTTGCGGTCATTTTTCCCTATCTAACATCATTATGAGTGAATTTGTTTCTCTTTCCGTTGATGAGTGAAGGAATGACCCTCTTACCTTTTGCCACTGTGCATGTCTGTGAATGTTTTCCTGACCTTTGCTTTAGGATTCTCTTTTTTCCACATTTCATTTATTATGCTTGGTTTGTTTGTCTTAACCCTACCAAAATATTTTTTCCCTCCTAATGCTCTATATGTCGAGCAAATTAGGGTTTGGAATTAGGGAATATGGAATAAATGGAGAGAGGGGAAAAAGATTAACGAAAGGGAAAAGGGATATTTTTAAATAAGGAGGACAATGGGTAAATATGAAAAGGAAATGGGTAAATACTTTAAGGGAGAAAAAAGGAAAAGAAATATAAGATGAACATTAATGGAAGGGGATAGGACTTTAGGACAAAGGGGAAAATAATATATAAAATTGAAAAAGTAAGGGAGATGTACTTTCATAATGGGGAAAATAATAAGGCATTTGGGATAATTTCGATAGTAATACTTAGGGAAAATATAAAGGAAGGGCTTAGGATAATTGAGAAGAAGAGATGCTCTTGGGAGGGATATTTTCCAATTTAAAAAAAAGGATACTAGCCTTTTTGAAAAGAGGTGCCCAAGGGGGGCATTTAAAACTTTGTGGGCATAGGTGTAGCAAGAAAACTGACGAAGGACATGCCCGAAAAATTAATCAAAGAATGTGAAATTCGTGAATTTTAACTGACAAGATGCAATATGCCTTTACTTGCCAAAATTTTGACAAACTATAGACAGGGTCAAAAGACGACAGTTTTTGCCAAATGAAATATGAGCACGATCAATGTGACAAGACGAATGTAATGAACCAGCTCCATGACATGACGATGCCCAGAAGAAAAGATGACAAATCTCCCAAAACTCAACTTGACCAATGACATGACGATGCATAAAACACAACTTGGTAAGTCTGTCATAGGGATCATATGAACGTGAAAATGAGGAAATGAAATATGGACATGATGAGCACATCACCCTAGAAACAACGGTACATACAGACTGATCTTGCAACAAAGTTCAGTAGTTTCACCTCTCGGATCATGTTTCAACACTTCGAAATGATTCGATGATGAGCATCAACAAAGACTTGAGGGACTTCTTGGTTGTGTCAAGCCTTCCTATCTTAAGCATATTGTTGTGGTTCTCTCTAGTTCTTCTACATTGCTCCTCTTTTCAACTTATCATTGACGGCACCAAAGTTGAAACCTTTTGTTATATAGATGTTTGAAGTTGTAAACTAAGAAGGAATGTAATGAAATCCAAATAAAATCACCATATTCTAGTGATAATGAAATGAACAACCATCTTCTACTATAAAGTCATGATGATTATATGTAGGGAAAACATTTCGATGGATAGGCCATTGGGGTCCTTGCACCGAGAGTAGCGAGGTGTTCTACATCTCAGTATGAGGGAGATGTTGTAAAGCATAATGTTGTGTAATGTTATGTAGCATGACATTCCTATTAAAAAGAAAGAAATATGCAAATAAGGTCGGCTTAAACAAAAAATAATAAATTATATTGATTTCATCTTAAACCTAGATATATTCTAGTGCAATTCCCAGTCACTGATTGCATTATGTACAAAGTCTTCCTTTTTGAAGATTGAATATTTCATATTCAATACTTTGGACAGGCTCATTAAGGAATTCATGTTTGATAGAGAAATTGGGTTTGCCTCATACAGTGAATGCCTGCAAAAGCATTTAAAAAATACAAGAGGAGTTGCAATTTAGAAATTTCAATATTTATGGCATTGGTTGAAGCATTCTTTAAATCGCCATCAGAACTGGAACCTGCAACGAAATTAGAGACAGAAGAATATGGTGTTCATGTTTCCTTAGCACATGCAAAGTTATTCAGAGTGTTTTGTCCTTCAAAGTTTTCAAGTGACTTCTTTAACAGCATCTATATTGACAAAAACGCACATGGCTGGTCGATAGCATACCAGGTTCCATGAGGAGGAGTTGGCGTGGAGAATTTAGGTTGCAACTACCTGGCAAAGAAAACGCAGAAGCAAAACGCAGAAGCCATAAAGGAAAAAGGTAGCCAAGCAATAGAACAAGTGTTTCATATGTGAAATTGGAGCTAAACTGAAAATCATTAAAAAGACCAGAGGAAGTTCAAGATACAGGTCACAATGTGAAGTCGAAAGACTGCTGTGTCTCATCTTGTGGTATATTTTATGTCAAACAGAGTGATGATCGAGCCTATGACGATAACAAGTGTAGAAATTGTTCTTGCATTCATAGTGGAAGTTTTGTAGTCATTGTTGGATCAGGTTCTGTCACTGAGGGGGGGGGTGAATCAGCGACACAACTTTATGCACAATTTTTACTTTTAGCAAACATAAGAATAGATTTGAACACAATAATTTATCGTGGAACCCAATAAGGTAAACCACCAATACTTTTCTATTATTTGCAAAACTTTGTTTTTACAATTATACAATAGAAGAAGATGTTTTAGATCAGCATCGACTGATCGGGATGCACCCACACCCTTCTTCACCAGCACCAACTGGTAGGAGGCTACGACCCCCTGTTTAGTCAGCTACGACTGACAAGGAAGCACCGACTCCCTTTTGCAGGCACCAACTTGCCCTAGCACCACCCTTGCACCCTTCAGATAAATTTATTCAATAAACTTATTGGACTGTTGCACACATTTTGTTCTTGCTTTTAATCATCAATTCAATTTTTTTTTTAAATGTGTATTTTCTTCATATGATGTCTTCATACTTATACATTTTCCTCACACCTCTTCATGGAACAATGTGTTTGTTCATAAACACACCTCTTTATGAAATAACATGTATTTTCATATAATGGACAAAAATAAAGTTTAAACTAAATCTAGTAATATTTATATTTAGCCTTTTTCTTTTATTTATATACTTTTATCCTATTCAACTTATATAAAAAAAAACTTTTTCGATACTTTATAAACTTAGTATATATATATATATTTTTTTTGGTTTTTGTATTAGCTCCTAGGAGCTTCAGCTCTTTGTGTATTTAAGTCTTCTAGCCCCTGGTTCCTTTACACACAGAACCAACGCCTTAGAGTTTAACCACCTGAGCGACACATACTGCCATGTCACTGTCTATTTAGACATCCGAACTGCTACGTCTGCGCCACACTGTTGCCATGTCATTATCCTTCTCAACAAGTGAGTTGCCACGCGTACCAAGAAGATAAGTGGTCTGATAGGTCGACCCAAGCACCAAGCTGGTGAACTTCTTGTAGAGTTCCAAACACACAGCGCCCCTGCCTATCCTTTGCACTACGCATCTAAAAGAATTAGGAACGACCGGCAGATATCAACACATAGAGACTTATCCACACAACCAATGTGGCATAAATCCAATGAAGTATTTTAATCGCTACCGTTGATCTTTCGATCGGACAATGTCTGAGTCTCGCTTACAATTTTGTGCACAACTGAGCAATTAGTTCTGTCTGACGCGCACTAAACTCTGCCACATCTACACCCCATTCTCAGCGTTTCTCCCCTCAAGCTTGTACTTTACAATATAGTCTTCCAAAATTTCATACGTAGATAAGACCTTTGCGCATCAGGAATCTCCACCGTGACATACCAACGAAGGAGGCTAGCCAAATCAATATACAGAACACTGAACAAGAAAAGGGAGCAAGCTGTGATTTCTCATAATGCTCAAATCGGAGGTCCTGAATAAGTTGAAGCAAGTAGTACTGCAGCTCTCCATCCTCTGCTCGTTCGAGGGCATTTACTGCATATGTACGCACATCTTCATTTTTGAATACGGGAGACAAGAGCTCCAATGCATCTGCAGTGTCAATCCACTGCCTGCCAGGCTTCCTGGACATCACTCCATTCAACGCAACGAAGAAGACTTCCTAAGAAGTTGCTGAATATAGGGCTAGTCATTTTTTCAGTCTCTGTACCAGGAACGACTTCAAGATCCGGTGAATGTGATCTCTCAATTTCTTCCTTTAAGACAGTAGAATCACCCACTTTTCCTGGTGAAGGCGAGATCTTCTGTCACATTTAACTCAGCTTTCAATTTCCTAAGCTGTCCATAATTCCCTTGGCTTCCTCAACAGCAGCCTTCATGGACCGAGTTCTTCTGCAAACTCTCATTTTTGTTTTATCCTTGGACTTATGCCCATTTCCAACAGAGGAAGATGGAAAAGAATTGTCAAGTTTACAACAGAGCTGGTCTTGAGTTTTCCATGCCTTTGTCTGTTATCTTCTGCAGCTTCAGCTGTGAAGCCATCATTCTATACATCAGCAGAAGAAGCATGTTTTGGATGTTTGTCTTCATTTTCACTTTTTGTCATCTATCTTGTTTGTCATCAATTACCATTACTGGGATATGTCTGTCCACAATTATCAACAATTATCAGTTCACCAAATGTCACCAATCCTCCATTCATATATTGACATCAATGCCAACAAATCTATCTGCCATATTGCCAACAGCCATTGTCTTAATTGTCATTACAATTGATATCGCTTGGCCTTTGTTATTCTATCTGCTTATGGTTGTTGTTGTGTTTGATCCGATGTTAAGGTTTAGTGCCAAAATATCTGGAGGCAGTGGATCAGATCCATTTTTCTAGGCAGATCACTAGCATTGGTCAAAAGGTCATCTCCATATCTCCAGGCCTAAAATTATCAGGTGGCATAGCTTTGCTGGAGTGCATCTGTATAGCAAACAAGACATATGTAACAGATATAATTCAGCAGCTATCTGGGTCACTTTTTGTACAAATGATCCATACAAGAGATGGCTCAAAGGTTTGCGCACTTTGTATTATACATGTGTCAGAGCATTGGAAGGCAAAGTATCCCCGACTTCAAATAGGATAGGGATCAGTTGACATCAAATGAAAAATGGCAGGGGCACCTGGCAGACAGTTAAGCAGTCAAAAGGCAGTTCCAGATTATGTGGCACTCATGATCATCTCCAGATTTTAAGGTCAACAAGCAACAAACAACAAAGTAACATCTAGCAATTTCAGATTTGAAGGATTCGATTATCTGTTCCCCTAATTCTATTTGCAAACTTAATCAAAACAGAATTCTATTGTTAGATTTTAGTGCTCGAGTGTTGGAAGGAGTTTTATTTAGTTTTATTGATCTATATATTTTCTTTTTTTAATGTTTTGTACAGGGAGGAGGTTCCAACCGAGAGGCTATGTGAGAAAATTGTAATGAGACAGAAAATTATAAACTGAAGGCAGAGACCTTGCTCTGTATTTTTGGGAGGCCTGTTACACATGATTTTTTTATCAGTTGTGCCAAGTTCAAAGCTGTCTTTCAATCTGAATATACTGTGCAGTTATGTTTTAACTGGTCTTAGTTATGGATTCCTGATCGATAATGTTTTTATTGTGATTGTCCGTGCTGAGATTTAGTATTTCAAATTCCATCTTTGGAATGTTTTTTCTGAACACGCTTCTTTATGTTGATGTTTGAATGAGTTGTTTGCTCCATACATCAACAATTCTCTTTGAACCCTGGTCATCCTTGCTTATCACAAAGCTCGATGTCTTCAGCTATCCTATACTTTATCTGCATATTCTCTTGATCCCTCTACATATTAATTCAACCAATCAATCTATATTTGCCTCTGAGCATTAAGATGTGTTAAGCTTGGCTCTCTTGCAGTCAAGAGCTAACTTTAGCACTAATAGGCATAACATGAAACTTGAATCAGCATATTAAAATAATAAAATATTTTTACTCCTTAAAAAAATATATTTATACGATTATTCTTCCAAATTCATGGAACATTGAAGAATTTCTCTATAACATTTACCAGTATGTAATATAAAAATTACCATTCAATATTAGCCGTATGTAATATCAAGATGACTTGATACTTATTAAGTAAAAAAATTATAATTTATAATTTATAATATGTATAATTCTTAATTTATAATTTATAATATTTATAATTCTTAATTCAATGTTTTTATAATTTTGCCGAATTAATAATTTTATAAACTTGATAAATTTATTTAAATTATAAGTAATAAATATATGCAAATATTGTGTAAGTGATTTATGTAATGAGAAGTGATTTTTTATTTCTCACAAATCTTTGTATTATAAATCTTTAACCTTTATAAATTAATTAAGTAAATATTAAAAAAAACATAACTATGCCACAGTGCAGACTATGCCGAAACAGTGCAAACTATTTGTTTCTATTTCATTGGGAAGCATTAGATTCATTTACCTGTTTTGTTTTCTTTTGCATTTGGGTGTGTAGGTTGTATAGACGATCCATCCGTTTCATTTTCTTTTGCATTTGGGTGCGTAGGTTGTGTAGACAATCCAGCATCTTCAATTGCTTCAACACAGTGCCGCTGTCAATTTCCTCCCTACAATTCTATGATTAAGCATAAGATTATAGTCAATGAAAATATTGAAGAGCAGAGCATTGAATATTTGACCTGATATGGCTTGTTTCCCAGAATAGTCTTGCCTATTGCAGACCCAAACGGAAACTGCCTTGATTTCTGCTTCACTATGACCTCTGCATTTTCCAGTCGATTTCCATGCAAATCCGTCACATGAACAATGACTTTCTTTTACCTTTTCTGTCCTTCAATCCAATCCAACATCAAAAATAAAATTTGAATTCAATCCACCAACAATCAAATTTGATTCAATTGCATAATTAAAACTCTTGCAATGGCACTAATAATGACCAATTGCATTCAGACATTTAAATCCCATCACTAAGATCAATTAATTGCCACCAATCATGACCAATCGGATTCAGGTAAGTCATTTTAAACTGAAATAAAATTAAAATTCCCAAAAACCAGATACCATCATAAACGAATTGTTATGAAAAGAATGAAAAGTACCATCGTTGTTCTTTCTTCTTGCTGCAAATGCCATTCATCATCTATAAATGGTTGTAGGGATACGCTATCAACCAATATTTCGACATCCGTATTGTTACTCTGCAATTAGCAACACAATGGGCTCGGTCGTTTTAATTTTAGGCGAAGAATTGGAATCAAAATTAGAGGCATTAATTTGACCGAAAGGCATAAGAAGTAACCTTGAAGCATAAATGAGAGTGAGGGGGAGACCAGTCAAGAACGAATCCGCCCTTGAGAAAAGACCAGCAGCCACTTGTAGCTTGAACAATCCCAGCACATGTGAAGTTCACATTGTCCATCGCCACATGTGAAGTTCACATTGTCCATCGCCACAGTTGCTGTAACTAAAGCAGAGCTCCCGAATCTGATCTGCACCCACGCTGCACGCATTCAACCAGACAATAATCAAACTCAATACTCTAGAGGTATCTGAATAATATTTATCTTGCACAGTTGTTGATTAAAATTCCAAGAAACAACAAAATGTGAGCCCTGTGACTATCTGTGTTGGATAAAATTCAAATTGAACTTAACATAAATGTTGTGATTTTCTTGATCCCTTACTAACAAAATTGTCAGAGATTTTGTCAGAATTGTCCAGATTTTATATAACAGAATTTTCAAAGACTTTATTTTGTTTGCAAAGATGTACCTAATTTTTAACAATTATATATTTTAAGATAAAACATATTAATTTTAACTAATAATCAGCTTAAAAACATAAATTATAAATATATAACATAAAAACAATTATGTTAGTTATTTTATTTGGTAATTTACATAATTCAAAAAAAAAATTATAATTTTACATTTTTTAAAAATATTTAAAAAAAAATATTTTATAAATAATATTTTTATTGTAGATTTTTTTCTGTTGTATTAATTAACAAAATAAATATTTTACTTGTTTTTAATGTGTATCAAAAATTTTGGTAAACCAATTAAGTATTTTTTAGTAATATTAATTATAATCAATTTATTTATAAAAAAAATTAATATTTGTATTTAAATACATAGCATTAAAGTGTTGATTGAAAATTTATGTTTTACTTGAGAGAAATTTTAAAATTAAGTCTTTAACCTAATTAAATTATTTACTTCCATTTCTTTTATATGAAATTTTTTATTTAATATTTAAATACTAACAAAATTATAATTAAAAATTATAATAAATTAATTTTAATCATTTTTAAAATTTATTATAATAATTTAAAATTTATATTTTTCAATAATATTATTTATCTTTCTATTTTATAGATTTTGAATACAAATATTTTTTATAAAATCAGAAATATCTATCATTGCTCTCAATGGAAATTGAGTATATCTTAGTATAATTATGTCGAAGATAATAATGATTAATATACCAACTTTCTATTTCTTTTGCATTTCATATGTTAGCAAGTTATGAAGATTACTAAAATTGCAAATATTTTGAAATAGTGTGACCTTAGAAAAAGAGCTTGTGCATAATATATAATTAATCAAAACAAAGTTTCATTGAAGAAAAAAAACCAAAATACCTTAGAATTTGCAGTATAGATTAATAATGTCCATTATAACCATTCATGACAAAATGTCATTACCAAAGTGTGTTATTTTATCTCCATGGAGTTTATTTATAATTGAAAAATTAGATTTGTAGTCATGGAATATATTTTCTTGAATCTAGATGACCTAAGTAATGAGAGAAAGATGGAGAATAGTTTTTTTTTTAACTCTCTGTTTTTATTTTCTTTGCACGTGTAATGTACCAAACTAGGAAATTTGGCACACTAACCCTTCTTCAATGAAGCTCTGACTATACTTGAATTACTGACCCCAAACACTCCCAAACTTACCAAACTGAAATATGAGGTTTATTGCATACATGTGATAGGATAGCAAGGTGTATTAGATATGGGAAATGACTCTACATCGACAGAGGCACATTCTCTGGATGCATCACGCTCGGGATGGTCATAAGGACCACATGGTTGTCAATCCCCGAGAGTTCTGTGGAAACCTAATAGCTTCTAGTGCACTTTGGATGCATATTGAATTTGGTCAGAACCCTACACTACTACAGAAAGGATTAGGAACATAAATCTGGGAAGCTTTAGTTTTTAGAAGTGAATAGGAGATGATTTTCCACACTAGGAATGTTCAGTTGGACTACTTTGGAGGTGACCCAAACTATACCTAGGGCTCACGAATTCTGAAATAATATTCGAGGATGGGCTCTATGGTGTCCCACCTACCTACTACACTTTATAGAACCATATTTGGAGCTCCAGATCTCAAGATATGGCTCAACAAGTGAAACTAGTCCAATTTAGTAGGCCATCCAGCTAAGCAGTTTTCAAGCATCCCCAAATCATACTGAGAGATACAAATTCACTAAATGGACAACCGATATGGACCCTAACCCACCTTAGGGACCTACAACAACTTACAAATATGATTTTAAGTTTCTGGAGAGAAGTTGTGGCCAAAATGGTAAGTGCTAGTCAAATTGACTAGTGAAAGAGCAAGGGAGAATTGTTGTTTAAGAAGAGAAGATAGAATCTGAAGATTGGACTTTTTATCTGTAACATATGCTTGTAGAATTTCTGCAAAAATATGTTCATTAGAAACATGTTTTTGCAGAAATTTTCATTAGAAAATGTTATTGAAGGACGAAGAGAGGGCGAGCATTGAAACAATAGACACATGCGAGCATTGAAACAATAGACACATGGAATAGGAATGACCACCAAGATAGTGACAAATATGAAGATTCATGGGGAGAAGGTGGATCATTTTAAGTAGCAAAAAAAAAAAGAGAAAAGAGTTAGGGAAGCAAATAGACATGAGAAATTGTTACATATAAGCAAAGTTAATTAATACAAGGCACAAAGATATAGAGGTCAACAAGCTCGAAACCGGAGAATGACCGTAGAGCCTTTGTAAGCTACCATGGCATTTTCCCTGGCATCAATGAGTTGTGGTAGTGGTAGATGGAACCCACAACTAGATTAGAATATTAGAAGATAGTCTACTAAATAAAATTTAAGTGGTTGATTTTAAGGAATGAGTGCCCAATGTATGTAATTTGTAATTGTATCCATGTATTAATGAAACAGGGGAAGATGATCTCCATATTCTTGTGAATTTGCATGTGTTTGTAATTCCACTTATGAATTCCTTGAGCATTAAATGAAAGTGAAGAGATGGTTTATTACGTGTATGGGTAATTTTGCTATTGAATTAACTTTTGAATGCTAGTTATATTTTTTAAAGAGTAATCATCATTGAACCCCATGGTTGAAAATTTGTTTTAAATACCTTTGGGTAGTACTCTAAAGAGAAATATTGACACCTCGAAGGTTTTGAAGGTGTGTTGCAGGGAGGCGATGTTGATATGCGAGTTTGTTCATCATCAATTGAGTCGATATGAGTTTTGGGTTTGCCATGATCTCTCACATAAGTGGTATCATAAATGGTAACAACTATGGGACAATGAAGATAAGACCTTGTAGAACGAGATGTTGAAAGAGGAGAATGTTGCAAAGAGAATAAATATGAGAAAGGTGGGAGAATTATGAACAAGATGACAAATATTGTAGAAGAGTGAAGACTACAAGAAAACAATGGTGAATTTCATTGAGTGAGTGAAGACTCTATAAAGAAAAAAAAATTGTAGACGACTCCAATAATGGTGTCTTGGGTAGATGTTGCAAGAGTGATTGACAACTTTAGTATAAAGAAGATGCTGTGAAGACTACCTTGGAAAATAGAAATATAGGTAGAAGTGGTGATCATCGAAGAGCATTGGTCCAATAAGAGATTAGCACACTAAAGATGAGGAATCATAGTTGTAATTGAGATGAGGGTATGCCACTTAAGCATGAGGACATGCTTCTTAAATAACTTAGGGACTATAATGCAAGATCATGAAGGTACTTTGATACTGAGTTTGAGAACACCAAGGATGACATGAATGTACATATTGAGGATGTTTTGGACTCCAAGACAAATTATAAGTGTGAAAGGACTGTCGAGAGATATCTGCAAGAATGGTGAACTCACAAAGGGTACATGAATAGTTTCAAAGCAAGAAGGCTTAAAGTATAACAATATTTGAGAAAACAAGGAGGATTCAACATATTTATAGGATGCTAAAGTGGATGATCCATCAAGGATAAAATCTCCTTGAATCTCACCACACAAGCACAAAGGCATTAGAACAATATAAGGCAAAGTATGGGCTTAAGAGTAAGTATCGATGGTCCAAAGTGATTCTGATAGAGGTATAATGCATGGTGGGCATAAAAGTAAAGGATTCATTGAGTTGATGAGAAGGGGCATAAGGAAGTGAGGGAATGCACAAGGCATAGATTGAAACAAGGAATGGAAATAAATATGATATTCTACCTGAACTCAACTTGATTTAACGATTATGTTTTTTTTGGCATTAAATGATGATCCATCACATTCCATTGCATACCATCCATCAAATCCCGGTGCTAATTCCATATTTGGATAAGCATACTATCTATGGATGTCTCAAAAATCGTGATTTGTGCAGCCATTAAAGGGATTTCACAATGTGAAATGATTTCTCATCAATGATGGGGGAGCATGATGGATTGAGCATTCAAGGCACAATCCATCATCCAATTAGGGTTAAATAAATCAAGGGGGGTTCCAATGCAATGCCATCTTCCTCCATTTGTATTATTTCTCCCAGTCATCATTAAGGGGGAGTGTTGGAATATGTAATGATGACTTGTGTGATATTGTTGGTGAAATGTTAAAAAAGGCATAAATAATTCTAATATTATAAAATAGAGTTACCCCACATGCACCATGTAATAAATTCTCTTATAACCATTCTTTATATAAGAGAGGTGGAAAGTTATTTATCCCACATGTGTTATGGGATGCAAATATTCCATACATCTAGCTATATAATAGAGGTGAAGGATACCCTTTGAGGGTATGTTGATGAAACATCATTATGACATGATGTGAAGATGAAGTGTGATGTGATGCATATGTGAGGATGCGATGTATTGTAATATTAGAGATTTTTTAAGAATAAGAAGACAATACCTTCATGTGTAATGTGTATGTTTCCCCATTTGGGGTTTTACCACGTATATATGGTGTATCGTTCTATTCTCTTGTCTCTTGTTTCTTACATGATTATTTGTTGCTTTTATAGATAGAAGGATAGACTTGTAGATTCTTGATGTGCATGTTAGAAAACATATTGTTGGATGTTTATGCATATTCTCAATATTCTAACAATGATAAAGCTTCCTCAAGCTCTTCTCAAACACCGAAGACCATAGAAATAAAAACTATCCGACAAAATACGGAATACAACGTGGTTGAGGACTTGAAAAGGACTAAGGAAAATGTCTCCCTATTCAAATTATGTAACATTTTGCAACAAAGGGATCCTTTACTTAATGCTTCTAAGAAACTCTCTTATCAACAGCAGAAAATAACAACCAATGGGGAAAACTCATATTCTCCCCAAGAAAAACTGAGTGTCGCAATGAATGCAACCAACATAGAGATTCAATCCAAATCTCAAACTCCTATATTCCTCTTGACATTGAAATTTTCAATTACAACATACACAATTGTTTAGTGGACTCTGCAGCCTCATCCAACATAATGTCCTATTTTGTTTACTAGAACCTCAATGATGTACCAACTAAATGTATTTCTTGAATTATCCAATTAAACCAATCAAATTTCAAAGTAATATGTGAACTTAAATACGTAATGATCATATTGTATTCAAATACTAGGTTTTACCAAAGTATTGATATCATTGTTGTGGATATTCCAAAAGCATATGGATTACTTCTGAATAGGGATTGGTCACAAAAACTACAAGGGTATTTCACCATCGATTGGTCACACTTGTGGGTACCATACAAAGGGAAGAGAATCAAATTTGAGTGGACATAGAAAAACACATGAGACATACGGTGGCAATACTAGAAGGACAAAATGGACCGATTAAATTTGCAACTTCAGTTCTCAAGAACTACTTTTTAGAGACAAATTTCAGTTGTTATGAGGCTAAAGAGTAACCTGTAGGAACAAAAATACAGTCAAAACTCCTTCATTTTATGTGGATTGATGAGGACAAATGCACTATATAGTAGTAAATAGTTATTTTTCTTCTAACATGGTAGTGTAAACACTAACTTATGGGCCTTGTATTTTGATGGTTCCAAGACATATCAAGGAGCGGTAGTAGGTTACATCTTCATAGATCCATACAAGTGCATGACTCTCCTTTCATGTAGATTAGAATTTCAATACACAGAGGAAATTGAAGAAGGATGGGAAAATGAGATTGTACTCTATGCCCAAGAAGTCCTTTATGTTCCATGAAACCTTAGTTCCTAGTATAATGATTTACAATAATATCTGCAACATGGCACTAACCCTAAATACATGAACATCAAGAAAAGAAGAGCCCAACACTCAAATCCGCCCAAATATTAGTTAGTGAATGGCATCAACTTGTGTAAAAGAAATTATGATGGAGTATTGTTGAGGTGCCTTGAAAAGGTTGATGTCGATTGAGTATTATAAAAGTTACATGTTGGACCTGTTGGGGCCATTTTGCAAGCGAAACTATGACTAATATGATGGAGTATTGTTGAGATACCTAGAAAAGGTTGATATCAGTCAAGTATTAGCATAGTTACACGATGGACCTATTGGGGTCCATTTTGCAAGTGAAACTACGACTCATAAGATCCTAAAAGCAAGTTGTCATTTTCCTAGTTTTAGCTTTTTAGCTCTATTCAGAGATGCACATGGTTATGCAAGACGATGTTAAACTTGTAAAAAATAGAGTGATGGGAGGGAAAAGAGACATGATATTCCTTTGCATCCTGTTAACATTAAAAGATCCTTTCAAACAATTGGGATTAGATATAATTGGCGAGATCAACCCAAACTCTTCCAAAGAGCATAAATAAATCTTAATTCTTCAACTAACACAAGATATTTCCAAAATATTGAACACCTTGAGCAGTCACTCACAAAAACAAATCACAGATCGGCACATCAATGTTTATGTGGTTAAAACCCTCGGAGAGGGAAACCGTCCATGGCCCCATCCAAATAGCTAGTTGAGGCAATATTATTATGCAAAAGGAAAAAGAATGTTACAATGACTTTCTCACAATAGATCATTAACCAAATGACCCTCCATTCTCTTTAAATGGAGATCATGGACCAATCATGTGTTAAGCCATGAATCAAAGGTTGTTAATATCAAGGTGAGAAATCGGTGGATCACTCTATGTCCAAAGCATATCGTTATCATTGAATTACATATGTACAAATGCATACTAATGCATTAAAATTTTCCTAAAGATACATTATAACAAGTTGATATTAACTAACTCTTACGTGTCTAGATATCCTAACATCCCCCCTTAAGAACAAGTTGGGATAGGATTGAAGGATGTACAAAAGTGACTATAGGATAAGGAAGGAGGCATTAGAGCCTATCCCCCCTCAATGACCAATTCTCGAACTCCTAACAAGGATTGAAGTTTATAAAACTTCGCTTCTATAAGAGACTTTTTGAATATGTATGCAACTTAATCATATTTAGGGAAAAAGAGCACTTTGAGAACAGAATCATGAACAAGCTTTCTGATGAAGTGCATATGTATCTCTATGTGTTTGATGCACTGATGTTGAACTGGATATTTGGTGAGATTGAGGGCACTTTGATTGTCATGCCAAAGGGTATTCAGATGTTCTCACTCCAATGCAAACTCTAAAATGATCTTCTGAAGCCACAAGGATTCTTGACTTGAATTAACTATGGCTTGATACTCTACTTATTCTAAAGGAAGAGAAAGAGCTTATTGTTTCTTACAATCCCAAGTGACGGGCCGGAAACCAAGACTAAAAACATAACCTACAGTAGACTTCCAATCATCAGGGTCGTCAACCCAATCTGAATCATTGAAACCACCCAACAAAGGAGTCCCCCCTGAACTATAATGAATCCCAAATAGAATTGTACCCTTAATATATTGAAGTGTCATTTTTGTTGCTTTCTAATGGCTTCAATGTGGTGGTTGCATATAGAGAGCAACAAGACCAATAATAAAGGAAATATCAGGATAGTTATTAGTCAAGTACAGGATACTACCAATGATCTGGCAATAGAAGGTGGCATCTACTTTAGGTGAAGTGCAAGTGGGAAAAATGCTTTGACTCCAGACTAGGAGGGGGATGGGGTTGTTTTACAATATTCCATATGAAAGTGACAAAGAAGGTCACAAGCATACTTATTCTGAGAAAGAAATATTCCTTCATTGGTTTGCAAGACTAGAGTCCAAGAAAATAATGCAATGTCCTAAATCTATGATTTCAAATTTCTGCTTAAGACTGGATTTCACATGGGTTAAAAGTTTATGGTCACTACCAGTAAGAATAAGGTAATCAACATAAAGAACAAGGATGATGAGGTAGTTTCCTACTTTTTTGGTATATATATTGGGATAAAACTGGCATCTAGAAAATCCCATGTCAAGGAGAAAGCTATCCATTTTGGCATACCAAGCTCGAGGAGCTTGATTAAGGCCATGTAGGGATTTTTAAGGCGACAAACAAGGCTAGAATCCATATAAACATATCCAGGAGGTTGTTCCATATACGTTTCTTCCTACAAATCCCCATGCAAGAAGGTGGACTTTGTAACACCCTGTTTTTAACCCCAAAATATAATAATGTAAATATGGATCATGATATGGCTATAAACCAGACATGAACAATGTAATTAATTACATTATATATTTAATATAAAACATCACTACTGCAAACCAATAAGGAGGAATAAGATATGGGGGACTATCCTTCCACAAGGGGGAGAGTGATCATCCTAAGTCTAGGATTGGAGAAGGGAAATATGTCCAAATCCCAAGTATGCCACTTGTCCAACTTTCCTTAGAAAAAGGGGAAAAGTGTCCAACTGCATGGAAGCCAAATGTCTAGTTTCCATCAACCCTAGTGCCACTTGGCTAGTCTCAACCATGCATATATAAAGATAGAGCTAGCCCATAATTCCATTCATTTTCCTTCATGTTAGAGACACTCATATTTGGTTGGTAAATAATTTTTCCATGATTCTTTGATGTCTAAACCTTCTTTACTATCAAGCCTATACCATCATAACCATAATGGGAAATTGGAGTCAGACTAAGAATAGATGATTGGGTATTTGTAGCAGAATCTCGGTACCTTCTTATGGATGGATAGCCCCAACTCGGGGGTGGCTCTGTCAAAGAAAGATATGGCTTGATAGAGCCTATGGTTGGGAGGAACGTCCTTGGTTTGCAGTCGGTCATATTTCAGATAAGTTCAATATGCGAATAAATGTATGGTATTTAATTCTAATTATATAACTCGATATCATCATATGAACTATGGAACCGAAATAATGAGTGCGTAAATGCATTCGTATGGAAACAATTGGTAGAGCTTTCACATATGTTTTATGAATAACTATGCACATAATAATTATGTTGTAAATGTATAATTGAAATTAGTAGAAGAATACAATTACATATCAGATATATTCAGCTAGTAGATTCAGTACCCCATGACACGAGAGTCATCGTGAGGTCACTGGGTACATGAAAAATTGGTATCAGAGCTCCATGTTGCAATACTAGAGTTGTATGGGCCATAAATCCAAATTCACACACATAAATCAGAAATGGTTCTGGGGAAATCAATTTCTATTAAATAACAGAGAAGGGGTCAGGAATAATTTAAAATCAATTTCAAAATTTTCCCCTTATTGTCCGATTAATTTTTTTGTATAATTACGAAATTTTAAAAAAAATGGAAAAAATTATGTCGGGCCCCACCCATTCCACGTGGATGGGTGATGTGGAGGAGACACGTGGGAAAGAGGCTCGACGTGGAGGGTCCATGTGGGAGGAATGTTTGATGTGAACCAGCCACATCATATCTACATGCACAAGTGACAGAGAGCGAAGGGGGAATAGATCTGACCGTTGGATGGTGGAGATCCAGATCGACGCCTGACAGCATTTCATGCTCATGAAGGTGCACGAAGTATAACTGATCAACACGAACCTGAAGTGGTAAACCACCCTATGACGTGTCGCCCTCTCATGCACTCAGGCTCGATAAAGCAGGTTCGGCAAACCATTTTCCTCGAAGCCTGAAACCACTTTTGGTCTGACAAGAAGTGATGTGACGTGAGGATATTTGACGCGCAGTAATGTAAGGAAAGGTGGGACCCTTGTTAATCATGTCATCTATGGAAGATTGTGCAGATTTATTCGATGGCCAACATTGATTCATGCCTACGAACTTGCACGAAAGATAACTAATTGTGCATAAGCCTGAGATGGAAACCACCTTGCAACATGTTACTCCATCATGCATTCAGGATCATAAAAGCGGTTTCAGGAAACCACTCTTTCTGGAGCCTGAAACCGCTTATGATTGACAACTGGTAAGATGATATGGGTGGCATGTAAAGGGTGTAAACTAGAAATAGAATGGTTTTCACAGCCTATTCTCAGGTTCTTGAGATCAAAAAATACAATGATCTCATGCACAAGATTGCATGAAAATGAAAGATTTACATGAGGTTGTAGGCTATTATACAAATAGAAAAATCTAAATTTTGGTCCCACTCTCCATTTACCAAGAGGTTGAGTTTGATCACTTGAGCCTGAATTTCGCTGATATCTATTAGGAAAGGTTGGCCATGTATAGAAAATTACCTCCTTAAGATTCTCATAGCCTTCTATGTTGAACTCTAGTGAATTATTCTTCTTTACAATCCCAGGAGGTACAGGATGCATTACAATTAGTTCAAAAGTAACCATGAAACTTTCATCTAAACAAGGAATTTCCACATAAGATTCATTGTGTATGATGTTTTGAGACCTTATGTGATTGAAAAAATTGTAGGAAAGAAGATGAATATTGTGACGATGTACTCGATTGGGATACAATACTCCGATATATGATGGCAATGCATTGTGTGTTCCATATTTTGTAGAGGCAACTAATCTAGTAGCCACAACTTCATTGTCACCTTTTGTTGCAAGAAGTTGAAAAGTGGTTTGCTTATCATCATTCGTAGCAATAAAATGACAAAAAAACAATTCTCTTTTTTCGACTCCTAGTGCCCCACCTTTTAATTGATCTCACAGTAAAGAAAACATAACCAATGCCTACAACACAACAGAATATAACATTAGATACTATAAATCATTTTTTCATATATGAGTTGAAGAATATATATTAAAAGATACACATTTATACTCACCATTAATTATTTCAGTTGGTATCAACAGACCTTGTTTTGTGTAAAACACCTCACGTGGATGCAAATTCACACCTTCGGGAATATAGTGGCCTCTATCAAAAACATCTACATGATTTTCAAATATTCTTACCCAACAAAATGTTCCACCAGTTGAAACATCTACTAAACAATCCAACACTTATACATGATATGGAATTTTCAATGACTCGTCTTCAGACATTCCAGGCAATTTTTTCATAATAAATACGGACATACATACCTACCTTTATGGTAAAATCAAATGGATTTTTGTTGCACACCAATATCCCATCCATTTGAATGAATTTATTTCTACCAATATTCATAAAACGACCATTTTGAGTCAGTAGGGGAGTCACATCTTAACAAGATCCCATATTAAAACCTTGCTTGATGACTGTAGTGGAATGCTTTTTATGATTTTCATCTGTCCCACTTGAAGATAATTGTGATTTTATTTCAGAAATTGAAGGATGGTGCAACATAAGCTTTACACTTTCATCTGCATACACCATTTGCACAAGCAGAACAACATCCATAGTATGTGTCCATGTGTCATTGGTACTAACAGTGTAAAGAATTGGATCATCACCACAAGGATCCAACATTGTCAACTATACATTTCATGTATGTGACTCATCTATAACTCTGCAGATAATGATTTCTTCTAAACCATTTTCTCCTTTAAGAAAATCAATTGTATCAAATTTTGGAGCCTTTCCCTTAACATACTGCAAAGTTGAACGACATCGGAGTTGATAAGGTGTTTCCCTATCATTAGGTTGGTTCTCAACATCATTACCACTGGATACATCATCATTACTCCAACAATCAGTTTTTGCAAGTCAATATAATTTCCGTGACTTTTGTCGTTGTATAGACAATTGTTGCTTTATTTTTCATCTCTTTTCTTGTTTAGCATCCTCTTCAACAAGTATTCGAAAAGATTCTTCCACAACCTTTGGAGGCAATAACTTCCATTCTTTATGTGGCAATGGATTAGGGTATGTTTTGAACATGATCAAATTTATAAGAAGTAAAATTATGCAATCACGACAGGAAGCCAAAATGGCCTACACAGGTTATACATGATCTCTTAATTAGAAAGCAAGAGTGAAAAAATAGAGTATTTATAAAAGCATAATATAAATACTACATAAATTATAACCTTTGGTAAAAACCTTCGATTTGTTTTATGCTTCTAACCAAGCTTTTAGATTTGCCTCCAGATGGTCCAAGCTTATTTTTGCATCAAATAATAAAACGGGTAAAATTAATTACTCTACATATACAGTATTTGATAAATCATTTTATACACTGCTTAAATACAAAAATTGCACAGGGGTGGCAGGTGCAAGAGGAGTTATCTTTGTTAGAAAAACAGGATCGCAAAGCAATAACAATAAACAAGATGCAAATATAAATTACATAAAACACATCACAAGAGAGACACCAATATAACGTGGTTCACCCAAGATGGGATATGTACACACAGAAATTGCCACTCCTTATTATTATACCATCTAACAAATGAAGGGATACAACCTGCAGCACATATGTTGCAACTTGCTCTTCACTCTCTCACGGTCTCTCTTACACAATCAGAGATCTTTGCAATGCTACAATACATTACATAATTGTATTACAATGTCTTCCTTTTAAAGGGGAAATTCTTGGTATAGAAAAACTTTCTTGTGGAAATTCTTGTGGTCTCCTTTGCATTTGGTGTTCTTAGATGGTGATTGGAAAGTCTATTGCAACCTAGCATTTGGAATTTGTGGTAAGATCTATCTATTTTGGAAATCATTGTCTTGTCTACAGGAGGGCGACTTCAACAAGGGCGATTTTGCAAGGCTTCTTCAAATCGACTTTCTTGGCATTTGCTTGTATCAGGGGGTTATCATTAGTATCATTGTGATCTATGCTATCTTTCTATTACTTCTCTTGTGGCATTAGTCTTATCTCTTGGTTACATCAAATCTGATATTGTTGACGTTTGTTGTGCAGGAGGGAGGGCGCATTGGCTTCTTGGACTAAATCGATTGCATAGAAAACTACCTCAAAGCTTCTCAAATTGATCGGGTTTGCATAGATCATCATCATCAATGCATCTACAAGGCTACCCAGGTAAGATCCACAAGTTTGTTTCTCTTATCTTGATCCAATCCATTGACATAACTCATAAATTGATAAAACCCTCATTTTTACATTTTTTCAGATCTACTAAGATCTAGTGGCTTCTTGGGTAAGATATTTAAAACCCACCTCTATAGTATCCACGGCATCCCGGATCTATAGTTTGGTGAGGATTGGCTTCCATTTGACCCTCTTCTCAAGGCATTTAGCCTCTCCAAGCAAGGGCGCACTTCCTAGTTTGGTGGGTTGACCTAGATCTAGTACGTGGGTAGTTGAGATCCCGCTTGTTTCATGATCTACACATCCAATAACCTACCCCCAGATTGTCACTTTTCTAATTTCTACCTTGTGGGCCCTATTCCACATTTTAAGGGATTTAATCCCCATTTTGGACCACTTGGTATCTTTAAACTCAGATCTAGTAAGATCTAGCCATTAGATTGCCATGAAATTATAGATCCACACTCTCACTTGCTTAAACTACTTGGATCTAAAGTTTGGATGCCATTGGACTTGTCTTGAGTCATTTATCCCACTTTTTAGCCTCCTTGGGTAAAGTCGCACCACCTTGGAGAAGTGAATTGGTCTGCTTCTAGGACATGGGTACATGAGATCTTTGTGGATTTGGAACGGGCATAATTCAAAACCTAGGTCTAGTAGGTCACCTTGTCAAATCTTACCTTAGGGATAGCATTCCTTGTTTTAAGGGATTGTGGTCCACTTAGGTCAAACATCAAATCTCTAGATCTAGACCTATTCATCCATCAAGACTTTAATTGCCCACTTGTCTCATGCAATAGGAGTCCTTAACCACAAGTTAACCTTACTTTGACTCCATTATCCCAATTCCCAAGGCATTGGTTTCTCTCCAAGTCAATTCGACTTTCCTAGATTGTTGGATTAACTTGTGGTTTGACCTTTGTGTGGTGAACTAAACCCTTTGATGTCATCATGTATCATGATCAAGCTTGTCACTTGTACTAGTTAGCCCCAATTCAACCCATAAACTACCCTGCATTGGACACGGTTCCCAAAGCAGTGGATTTTCTCACATTGAACTAGTACTTTAATCCTGGATCCTATTTCACAAATCATAAGTCACTCTCACATCAATAATGAACCAAAGCTATACTCATTGAACCCCTCACTTGTCTTGTGACTTCATCCTAAGGTCTAGGATAAACCATACACCTTACTTCACTTAGAATTAACTTGATTTGGTGTCTTGGTTTTGATCTCTCCTGTCGGGAGTAGATCGGGTCTCCCCCTTTGTTGTCTGGGCTAGATAACATAAAGCGAAGGTTGCCTCGACTGGCGTGACAACCATCTATTGGAGGTCGAGGTGATCGTGGTTGCACCTTTTGAGTTGCCTTTCCCTATTGCAATCCACTAATGGATACATCCACAGGGGTAACTATAGTTTAGGTGATAACAGGTCCTTTTGAAAACTTTTGTGTCCTTGTCCTCGTGTGGGGGTCTGATGTAGCGATTAGGAATCGTTATCGTAATCATCTGAGTACATTTCTATGGAGACTAATGGTGATTGCGGAATAAGATCTTCCTTATTTTTTGCCCCTCAACACATCGTATGCAACCAAATTGTGATGGCCTTGACCGTACGGCACACGCTACCCGAGTGAGATGATAGGGATTATGACTCGTGCATGGAATGCTATTTCAGAGCCGACGGTCTATCGTCATACCCCTATGTATGTTTCTTGTTCTTTACGACCCCCTTTTATTCCATTTGAGAGTCAATCGGTAATTCATTTTACCTGCCACTACACACATTAGAAACGCTACACCATATAAAGTATATCATCATTCAGTATTCATCTTTATTCAATTCTAGTTAAACAAGTGGCATTTATTCACATCTACGGAAATAAAAGTGTAATTTCTTTCATTTATTGATAACATATCTTTAATTCACATTTCTCAATCAATAGAGTATAATCATCATTTGCTTGTCAATGATCAATTCTTATTCAAATAATAAAGCATAGCACATTTTTTTCAAGTTTATTTAACCAGGTCACTTCAATACAAGTGCCCTCAAAGTCTATTCAATCAATTAATGCCAAAGTGATGTATCGGGGTCGTTCAAGTGGTCATACCTACTACTTTTGGGGTCCATGATCGCATTGCAGCAGACGGTTCAGCAATCCGGGAAATAAAAGTGGGTCAAAAGCCCAATTTTCATCTTCAGCCATATAAACCAGCAGAAAATACATGGAAATCAGAATTTTGACAAAGGCAACTATAGGCAAATGGCAAAATTAAAGGTTGGCAATGGTAAAGGTAATTACTAAGGTATTTTTGGTAATGTTTGATGTGTATTTACATGTTGTGGGGCCCTCATTTGCCCAGCTCACCATGAGGGGCGAATTTGCCCATAGGGGGCATTTTTCCATTTAGCAAAACTCATAATTTTGGTGTTTTATTGTACTTGGACCATAGTGTATTGGTATGGGGGGCTAAAACAGCCCATAGGCACCCGCCAACCACAATTGTATTGATTTTATGGGCCCCACTCTCCACTTGGTCATTTTTTAGGGTAACTCGCCCCCCCTCTTGAGAGTGATCTCCTCCATTCGTTTTAGATGGTTGGGGATTGATCTCAACCCTCCATTTTGTGGGGAAATAGGTATTGAGAGCTGCATTCCTCTATAAGAGAGAGCACTCCCCCATTTTGTAATCCTCTTGGCACATTTGTACACTTGAGTTTTTGATGATATAGAGCCATTCTTCCACAATTTCTTGAGAGTTTATGGATAGATGTGTGTTGCTTGACTGATATCTAGTTTTCCATAGCCTTGTTGAGTTGCTAGTGTATTGTTTCCACATTGTCCTTGGCCATTCGACTTGCAGGTGAAGAGCTCAGCTGGAGGAGGGCGCAGTTTTGGGAGTGGGAATTCCCCAACTGCTCATATTCTTCAGTGTTTTAACAAGGGAGTTGTTATTGCATTTTCAGCTTTTCAATTCTCTCATTTTAGTCATTTTACTTGCTGGTTTCTCTTATTATTTGCTGTATCACTGACTTAGTTTTGTTTGTGGCAGGTACCTAGGGCGAATTTGGCCACTAGAAGCTCAGAACGCAAAGGGAACACGCTGCTGCTCGACAACTGAGTTTGGAGAGCTAGTCTTCGGCAATCTCATCCGTTCATTCACTCTCAGGTAGGTTGTTCTTTCTAGTCTCTAACATTTTAAATTTGAATGTGTGTGTTGAGCAGAAAACTCACTTAAAAAACCCTAAAAATACAAAATATTAGTTTTAACCATAGGATTTCTTTTTTTATTAAAAACCCAGTAATGATTTATGCCTAAAAGCCTATATCCTGAGTTTCATTCGAATCCGACCCCGTTTACCCGTAGAACTAGGAGCTGGTCACCTGCTGAATTCGCCCTCCTTGGGCATTTCAGCCAATTTCACTGTTGGGTTAACTTTTGGGTTGTGAGTATTCTTGATTTCAGCTTAGAACGCTATCTTACTTTAGCGAATCAAGTTTCAAAGCTTTTAGACTCCATTTGCCCGTAATATTAGCACTGGTCCACCTGGCAAAAACACCCCGCTTGGGCGTTTTTCTCTTGCTGCTTGATTGGGTTGATTTGGGGTTTTGGGTACTTCTGATTTGGATTTCTATTGTCATTTTACCTTAGGAAATCAAGTGCCGTAATCGAGAAGTGATCATAAACGTCATTTTCTTGCTACCCTAGGTCCATTTGACTCATTACTTAACCGTTTTCCTCGGTAGCTCCTCTTAGCATCACTTCTATTTCATTTCAGCTCCCTAATCATTTCAGCCATATAATCTCTTGTTATAATCATAGTATTTAACTATTTCTGATTGCTGGTCACTTATCTCATCACGCTTATTTTACTGCTTGTGTCCACTTATTGGCTGAAATCAATCATAGGAGTTCATCTACACTCATCCCTTGCTTTCATCTCTCATCTTTCTGTGTTTGGGTGTATTTGTTGTCTCTCAACCATCACTGGTTGAGTAGGGTCTCCCCCTTGACTTGGCCAAGTGCCTTGTCTAAAGTGACAGTAGCCTTGTTCGGTGTGACTTCCGTTCATTTGAGTGGAGGACCTGGCTATTGTCGGTTACACCCTCCTAGTTGTATCCTCTACCGTCCCTATTGGGATATCCACCACAAACAACTAGAGGTTGTGTGATAACACACTATTCACCCAGTTCCCTGACATTGAGATGCTGAGATGAGCATCTATATTGGATCACTATCAGATTTTGGACAACAATTGTATTCCCCATGCCATGACTGAGTCTCGGGACACTCAGAGAGATGACTGATGTAGCCATTATACCATTGGTACAGAGCAGTCAGTAGTGCCCAGAGTTACAGTAGCAGTTTCAGAGGACAAATGATGGTTCAAGTGATGAGCATTCAGGTATATGACTCAGCAGGTATATCATTGTGTTATGGTTATATTGCTTTTATATTTATTCTTATAGCATGTCTTAGCACCTAGTGTCATGATCTGGCGATCATATAGATATGTGGACCTGGTTGATCTTATTATATATAGTATATTGTCCCTACTCAGACTTAGAAGTTCACTATTCATACTCATTGGTTTTACCCTCCTTAGGGAGAATAGAGGTGATCATTCCACCATACCTTGGCTTGCTAGTGTTGGCTCCATTATTCATTGTCTTCATCCATCCATTGCCTGCCTTTTAGTTTATCACCCTGACTTACTACTTGACTAGTGACATGGAGGATCTTTTCTCCACTGTAGCCTCTGTATTGGATGAGTTTCCCTGTTTATTGTGTCTCGGCTCTGAGTTGGTGACAAAACTTACCTATGGTGAGTTGGAGTTCCTTGTGAAGTCCCCCTAGTCACTAAATTTGTGGTGGCTAAACCTGAAACTTTTAGTGCTGCCATGAATACAAAATCGGGAAAATGAAATGCTATATCTTGTATGAAAAGCCCATTCATGCAATGTGTTTCTAAACACACATGAATGAAAGGCACGCCAAATGAAAATGGCCATGAAAATAAAATGTTATATCTTTTGGAAATGTAAATACCTAGGTAAACAAGCTGTCTGTGACACACCTAGAAGTGCTCAGGTAAACAAGTGCCTTAAAAACACACCTGCAGCAGAAAGCCTAAAATAAATGTAAATATATGCAATGTGTTTATAAACACACATAGATCAAAGGCTATGGAAACTTCAGGCCCAAAAAGCAATGGAACTTAAATGCTATATCTAAATTATTGCTGGCCTCATTTGTATTATGGATTGTGCGCATCTGTTAAAGGTGAATAAACTATCTTTGAACAACTTATCCATTTGTGAGACACCGCCATTCCCTGTGTTGTTGCTCATTCAGTATATACTATGGTGTGTATTCCCTTTCCCTTTGCCAAAGTGTCACAAAGTCAAGTCAGTCAAGTCATCCCTTAGCCTAGCCAGTCATTTTAGCCTTCACCCTTCACTAGCAAATTGATCACATCTATGAAGTGAGTATGGTCCTGAAACTCTAGTCTGAGTAATAATAATAATCAATGACAGTATATATTTGGATTTAGATCGCCAGTAATGATTACTTTGTGTTATAATTGTTATTTGAATAAGTTGTAGAGCATGCATTAACCTTTGACACTTTACAGCAGCTTCTGATGATGGTCTGAGTTATATTTGGTCATGTTGACTTGGTCAAACCTAGTTTGACCAAGGTCAACCATAGGACATGTGATGGTTGGACCTTGTGATGATATCGATAGATGATATATGGTCTATGTACATGTACATGATGATTCTATGCAGCAGATACAGGGTTATGATGATGATTCATGGTTTACAACATTATTTGATCATTTACAGATTATTATTATTTCACCTGTTCCGGTATATTGGATATATTTTATGATCATGCAGAGACTCATATGGTGTATGAGTACACATCTTCGATGGATTTGGACCTTCTGAGTCCAATGAGAAAGTCTGTTTTCAGTTCCGGGTACTTACAGTGATTATTGAGCCTCAGTAGGCTAACCCAGTGCAGTTTTGGTCTGTCGGAGACCCTGTCAGAGCAGAGAGGATTTTTATCTGGTTGACCTATGGCGTTGTGCTTGGAGGGGGTGGTCCAGCTACTTGTTTTTACCATATTACCCCCCTCCCAAACACACTGGTGCCCTTACCTTGACAGCGCAGGCACTCCAGGAGGCAGTTTGGGGCAGTTTCACGCTTCCCGAGGCATTTCAGGATTGGTAGAAATGGCTATTGAGGAATTCGATTTGGGCTACTGAGGCAATGTCTTGGCATGGGATGATCAGTGATGATGGATTGCTGTCTTCCACACCTCCTCCAGCAGTTTCAGCTTCATCGGGACCCGCATCCATCACTTATGGCACTTTCTGATGATTTCTGAGGCCTTTTGAGGCCTACGATTTGTCCATAGAGGTACGATTTGGTATATTGATGACTATTTTATTATTATTGTGCTATGGGGATTGACCAAGGGTGGATAAAATTACCCCTTGGACCCACCATGAGATTCTTATTATATTTTGTCATCATGATATGGTGGGATTCCCCTCTCCTAGGGCGATTTTGTCCACTTATGTTATATTTTATTAGTGATCCGTGTATTTTATTGTTGAGCTCATCTCAACCATTGATTAGACATTTGTATCTTTTAATCTTAGCCACTCATTCAAAAAGTGGTTAGGATTTTGATGCCTCTCCTTCCTATTTAAAGGAGAGAGCTTCTCATTGTAAGGGGTCTTTGGCTCTTGGATTATTGGTATAGAAAAGCTTTCTTGTGGAAATTCTTGTGGTCTCCTTTTCATCTAGTGTTCTTAGATGGTGATTGGAAAGTCTATTGCAACCTAGCATTTGGGATTTGTGGTAAGATCTATCTTTTTTTGAAATCATTGTCTTGTCTATAGGAGGGCAACTTCAACAAGGGCGATTTTGCAAGGCTTCTTCAAATCGATCTTCTTGGCATTTGCTTGTATCAGGGGGTTATCATTAGTATCATTGTTATCTATGCTATCTTTCTGTTACTTCTCTTGTGGCATTAGTCTTATCTCTTGATTGCATCAAATCTGATATTGTTGACATTTGTTGTGCAGGAGAGAGGGCGCATTGGCTTCTTGGACTAAATCGATTTCATAGAAAACTACCTCAAAGCTTCTCAAATTGATCGGGTTTGCATAGATCATCATCATCAAGGCATCTACAAGGTTACCCAAGTAAGACCCATAGATTTGTTTCTCTTATCTTGATCCAATCCATTGGCACAACACATAATTGAAAACCTATTAATTCAAACCCTCATTGTTACATTTTCTCAGATCTACTAAGATCTAGTGGGTTTTTGGGTGTAATATTGAAAACCCACCTCTATAGTATCCACGGCATCCCGGATCTATAGTTTGGTGAGGATTGGCCTCCATTTGACCCTCTTCCCAAGCCAACCTAGCTTCTCCAAGCAAGGGCACACTTCTTGGTGAGGGTGAGTTGACCTAGATCTAGTTGATGGGTAGTTGAGATTTCAATTGATTCATGATCTACATGCCCTAAAACCTACCCCTAGACTCTTACTTTGGCAATTCCTACCTTGTGGGCCCTATTCCACATTTTAAGGGATTTAATCCCCATTTTGGACCACTTGGTATCTTTAAACTCAGATCTAGTAAGATCTAGCCATCGGATTGCCTTGAAATTGTAGATCCACACTCTCACTTGATCAACCTACTTGGATCTAAAGTTTGGATGCCATTGGACTTGTCTTGATTCATTTATCCCACATTTTACCCTCCTTGGGCAAAGTCGCACTTCCTTACGAGACTGAGTTGGTCCACTTCTAAGACGTGGGTACATGAGATTTTAGTAGATTTGGAACGAGCATAATTCAAAACCTAGGTCTAGTTGGTCACTTCATCAAATCTTGCCTTGGGGATAGCATTCCTTGTTTTAAGGGATTGTGGTCCACTTAGGTCAAACCTTGAATCTCTAGATCTAGACCTATTCATCGATCAAACCTTTAATTGCCCACTTGTCTCATGCAATAGGAGCCATCAACCACAAGTTAATTTCATTTGACTCCATTATCCCAATTCCCAAGGCACTGATCTCTCTCCAAGTCAATTCGACTTTCCTAGATTGTTGGATTAACTTGTGGTTTGATCCTTGTTTGGTGGACTAAACCAGTGTTTTAATAACCGGTCCGGTCCGAACCGGAACCGATCGGTTTGACCGGTTAGCATAACAGGAGCATCAAACCGGGCTTTAAACCGGACCGGGGGTCCGATTTGGTATTGAACCGGTCCTAACCGGACCTAACCGAACCGGTTCAATACCAAACCGGTCTAGCCGGAACTAACCGGTCCGGTCTCGTAATAAACCGGCCGGCCAGCAAACTATCACATCCGCGAGCCCAGAATACGATTTTTTGATTTTTTGATTTTTTAATAAAAAAAGCATAAAACCCAACCCTAATTCGCCTTCCAAAAGTCATTAAATAAGTGCCCAGCCCCCACCTTCTCATTCACTCACAGTTCAAGAGCTCATTGTCTCATTGCTGCAGTCAACTGTCAAGTAACAAGTTTCTGTGTGAGTGTGTTGAGAACTTGAGTGTTCAAGACTTCAAGTTTTGGCAAGGAGTGAAGTGTGAAGTGTGAAGCCAGCTGACTGTGGACTGTGGAGGAGGCCGCTCAGCATCAAACTTCAATCATCTTCATTCCTTCAATCCAGCTGCAGATTTCAACTTCAAAGTTCAACTGTTCAAGGTATGCTTCTTGTTTTTTTGAATTTTGAGTATGCTGATTGCAATTTGCTGTTAGCACTGGCAGTCACTGTTTTTTTTAATTTTGAGTATGTTGATTGTTGAAAGTTTGAAACTTGAGTGTGTTGTCCAAACTCCAAGTTTCTGTTTGAGAAATTGAGACTTTGAGTATGCTTGTTGTTGCCTGTTAGCCTGTTTATGGCACTGTTTTTTTAATTTTTAAATTTGTAATTTTGTATGCAAATGCACATTGCAAAGTGCAAACTCATAATTGTTTTTTTTTTAATTTAAAATTTAAATCTGTTTTGCACATTTTCATTTTTTTTTCCATTATTTTGCACTTGCAGAATCTATTTTCAAATTTCCCAATGGCTCCTAGAGTGAAAGATGCTGCATGGGTCCATGTTGAGTGTGTTGAGGGGGAAATTTTTTGCCAATATTGCCACAAACACATGGGTGGGGGGGCATTCATAGGGTGAAGCAACACTTGGCTGGGATAAGAGACCAAGTTCTCCCATGTGATGCACCGGATGATGTGATTGGGGAGATTAGAGCTGAGATATTAAATCAACTTAAAAAATATCAAGAAGAGAAGGCTAGGCATAAAGAAATAGAAGCTAAAATTGGGAGGAAGAGGGAACTTGCAAATGCTGCCAGGAGGGCATCTGGTTTACATGATTTTGAAGGCTCTTCCTCTGCCCCTTCTACCGTTGCTAGGGACCCCTTCCAGTATGTTCCTCCCTCTCGTCAAAAGACCCAAAACATTGGAGAAAATCAGCCTAAAAAGAAGAAGACCCTTCAGCACTATTATTCTTCACATTCCCCCTCCTTTCCAAGTGGCAATGCTTCTCAATCTCAAGTTCAACCAACCCACATTCAACCCACCTTAGATGAGAATTGGAAGAAGCAATGCAAAGTAGTTTCTCATGAGTACATATCTAGATGGTGGTATGATTCAGATATTCCCTTCAATGCTTCTTGCTCAGCTTATTATCAACCCATGTGGGATTCTGTTCTTGCAGCTGGTAAGGGCTTCAAAGGCCCTAGTATGCATGAGTTGAGGGGATCACTTTTGCATAAGGAAGTTATGTCCATACATGAATACTTGGAGGGTTTTAAAGAGTCATGGGCCACCTCGGGATGTACCATCATGTCAGATGGATGGACTGATATAAGGAACCGTACTATCATCAATTTCCTTGTCTCTTGCCCACAAGGAACCATGTTTTTTAAATCAGTTGATGCATCTGATAGGGTGAAAGATGCAACCCTATTATTTCAACTCTTGGATGAAGTTGTTATGGAGGTGGGGGTGGAAAATGTTGTTCAAATCATCACAGATAATGCATCTAATTATGTTCTTGCTGGTAAGATGTTAGAGAATAAACACAAAACCATATTTTGGACCCCATGTGCTGCACACTGCATAGACCTCATGCTTGAGGATATAGGCAAACTGGATTGGGTCAAGAATGTTGTAGAGCATGGAAAGAGCATTACAAAATACATCTACAACCATGCATGGGTCTTGAACCTAATGAGGGAAAGCACTGGGAACAGGGAACTTGTTAGGCCTGCCATCACGAGATTTGCAACACACTTCCTGACATTGCAATCTCTCATTTCCCAAGAACAAAACTTGCAGAAGATGTTTTCATGTGATGAATGGAATTCATCTAAGTGGGCCCGTAAGCAAGATGCAAAAGACACCAAAAAAAGAGTTAATGATAGTGCATTTTGGAAAAAAGCAGCAGAGGTTGTGAAAATTGCTGAGCCCCTTGTTAAGGTGTTGCGGTTGGTGGATGGGGAAAAATTGGCAATGGGTTACATTTATGAGGCTATGGATCAGGCAAAGGAGCAAATAAGGGCAGCATACAAAGATAGAGTAGCCAAGTATTGGCCTATTTGGGAGATCATTGATAACAGATGGAACAATCAACTCCATCGCCCTATACATGCAGCTGGGTTTTTCTTGAACCCAAACTATCATTATAGAACTCGGCTAGGAGATGATCTAACAGGGGAGGTGAAAGATGGTTTTTATGATTGCATAGAGCACATGATCCCTGATGAGAATGACCAAATGGAAGTACATCGACAGCTTACCTCTTTCAAAAGAGCCACGGGCACTTTTGGAAAAAGCGTAGCAATAAAGATGAGAGATTGCGACCAACCAGGTAAACAATTTCAAGTTTTATTGCTTAAGACTTTAAGTTCAATTGTTTAAGCTTTAACTTTTAACTGTAAGTTGTTTATGTTCAATTCACAATCTAATTTATTAAATTTAATTTGTCCATGCAGCAAATTGGTGGGATTCATTTGGCAGCCATTGTGGTCTATTGCAAAAGTTTGCAATTCGTATCCTTAGTCAGACTTGCAGTGCTTCCGGGTGTGAGCACAATTGGTCCATCTTTGAGAGGATTCACACGAAGAAAAGAAACCGTTTGGAACAAAAACGGTTGAATGATCTTGTCTTCGTGCAGTACAACCTCCGACTAAGGCGCAACCAATTGCTAAACAAAAGACCTGATACAGATCCCATTGTGTTGGATGATATTGATCCAACCTCAGAATGGGTAGAGGAGACCCAACAGCCAGAGTTTGGTCCCGATTTTGATATTGATGCAGTCACAGATGACTTGGCTTTGGATGTTGATCCTGTTATCACCTAAACTATAGTTACCCCTATGGATGGATCCAGTCATGGATGGCAATAGGGAAGGGCAACTCAAAAGGTGCAACCACGATCACCTCGACCTCCAGTATATGGTTGTCACGCCAGTCGAGGCAACCTTCGCTTTATGTTATCTAGCCCAGACAACAAAGGGGGAGACCCGATCTACTCCCGACAGGAGAGATCAAAACCAAGACACCAAATCAGGGTATTTCTAAGTGAAGTTAGGTGTATGGTTTTTCCTAGACCTAAGGATGAAGTCACAAGCCAAGTGAGGGGTTTAATGAGTATAGCTTTGATTCATAGTTGATGTGAGAGTGACTTATAATATTTGAAGTGAGATCTAGGATTAGTGTACTAGTTCAATGTTGGAAGACCCACTGCCTTGGGAACCGTGTCCAATGCAGGGTAGTTTAGGGGTTGAATTGGGGCTAACTAGTACAAATGACAAGCTTGACCATGATACATGATGGCTTCAAGGGTTTAGTTTACCATGCAAAAGTCAAAACACAAGTCAATCAAACAATCTAGGAAAGTGGAATTAACTTGGAGAGAAACCAGTGCCTTGGGAATTGGGAAGTGGAGTCAAAGTAGGGTTGACTTGTGGCTTAAGACTCCTAGTACATGAGATAAGTGGGCAATTTAAGTTTTGATGTGTGAATGGGTCTAGATCTAGGTTTGACCCAAGTGGACCACAATCCCTTAAAACAAGGAATGCTGTCCCCAAGGCAAGATTTGACGAAGTGATAGTCTAGACCTAGGTTTTGAATTATTCTGGTTCCAAATCTCCAAAAATCTCAAGTACCCAGTTCCTGGAAGTGAGTCAACTCACTTCTCCAAGGTGGTGCGACTTTGCCCAAGGAGGCTAAAAAGTGGGGTTAGGTGGGTCAAGACAAGTCAGATGGCATCCAAACTTTAGATCCGGGTAGGTTAGTCAAGTAGGAGTATGGATCTATAATCTCGTGGCAATCCAACGGCTAGATTTTAGTAGATCTGAGTTTAAGTGTTCCAAGTGGTCCAAAATGGGGATTAAATCCCTTAAAATGTGGAATAGGGCCCACAAGGTGAATTTCAGAAAAGTAATAATCTGGGTGTATGTTATTTGATGTGTATATTATGGATCAAGCGGGATCTCAAACACCCATCACCTAGATCTAGGTCAACTCACAACCACCAGGAAGTGCGCCTTGCTTGGGAGAAGCTAAGTTGGCTTGGGAAGGGGATCAAACGGAAGCCAACCCTCACCAAACTATAGATCCGGGATGCCGTGGATGCTATAGAGGTGGGTTTTCAATATTATGCCCAACAACCCACTAGATCTAAGTAGATCTGAGAAAATGTAAAATGGGGGGTTTAAGATATTTAGGGTTTTAACAATTTATGAGCTATGTCAATGGATTGGATAAAGGAAAGAGAAACAAACCTGTGTATCTTACCTGGGTAACCTTGTAGATGCCTTGATGATGATGATCTATGCAAACCCGATCAATTTGAGAAGCTTTGTGGTAGTACTCTATGCAAGTCGATTTGATCCAAGAAGCCAATGCGCCCTCTCTCCTGCACAACAAACGTCAACAATATCATATTTGATACATCAAGAGATAAGACTAATGCCACAAGAGAAGTAACAGAAAGATAGCATAGATCACAATGAAGCTAATGATAACCCCCTGATACAAGCGAATGCCAAGAAAGTCGATTTGAAGAAGCCTTGCAAAATCGCCCTTGTTGAAGTCGCCCTCCTGTAGACAAACAATGATTTCCAAAAAAGATAGATCTTACCACAATTTCCAAATGCTAGGTTGCAATAGACTTTCCAATCACCATCTAAGAACACCAGATGCAAAGGAGACCACAAGAATTTCCACAAGAATATTTTTCTATACCAATAATCCAAGAGCCAAAGACCCCTTACAATGAGAGGCTCTCTCCTTTAAATAGGAAGGAGAGGCACCAAAACCCTAACCACTTTTTGAATGAGTGGCTAAGATTAAAAGATACAAATGTCTAATCAATGGTTGAGATGAGCTCAACAATATAATACATGGATCACTAATAAAATATAATGTAAGTGGACAAAATCGCCCTATAAGAGGGGAATCCCACCAAATCATGATGATATAATATCATAAGAGGCTTATGGTGGGTCCAAGGGGTAATTTTATCCCTCCTTGGTCAATCCCCATAGCACAATAACCAAGAAATAATCGTGAATGTACCAAATCATGCCTCCATAGTCAAGTCGTGGTCCTCAAAAGACCTCAGAAATCCACTGAAAGTGCCATAAGTGATGGATGCGGGCCCCGATGAAGCTGAAACTACTGGAGAAGGTGTGGAGGACCCCGATCTATCATCACTGATCATCCCATGCCATAAATTTTCCTCAGTATCCCAAATCGATTTCCTCAATAGCCATTTCTACCAATCCTGAAATGCCTCAGGAAGCGTGAAACTGCCCCAAACAGCCTCCTGGAGTGCTGGCGCTGTCAAGGTGAGGGCACCAGTGTGTCCGGAGGGGGGGTAATATGGTAAAAACAAGTGGCTGGACCACCCCCTCCATCATCAGCGCCCTAGGTCAACCGGATAAAAATCACATCTGCTCCGACAGGGCCTCCAACAGACCAAAACTGCACTGGGACAGCCTACTGAGGCTCAATCATCACTGTAAGTGCCCGGAATTGAAAACAAACTGTCCCATTGGACTCAGAAGGTCCAAATCTATCCAAGATGTGTACTCATACACCATATGAGTCTCTGCATGATCAAAATAAATATCCAATATACCGGAACAAGGCCAATAATAATGATCTGTAAATGACCAAACACTGCTGTAACCCAAGAATCATCATCATAACCCTGTAGCTGCTGCATAGAATCATCCTGTATGTGTACATAGACCATATATCATCTATCCATATCATCACAAGGTCTAACATCTCATGTCCCATGGTCCTCCATGGTCAAACTAGGTTCAACCAAGACCAAATATAACTCAGACCATCATCCAAGGCTGTTGTAAAGTATCAAGGTTAATACATGCTCTACAACTTATTCAAATAGCAATTATAACACATAATGATCATAACTGGCGATCTACATCCAAATATATAGTGTCGTTAATTATTATTATTACTCAGACTAGACTTTCAGGATCATACTCACTTCATAGTTGTGATCAATTTGCTATTGAAGGGTGAAGGCTAAATTAACTGGCTAGGCTAAGGGATGACTTGACTGACTTGACTTTGTGACACTTTGGCAAGGGAAAGGGAATATACACCATAGTATATACTGAATGAGCAATAACACAGGGAATGGCGGTGTCTCACAAATGGATGAGTTGTTTAAAGAGGGTTTATTCACCTTCACAGATGCGCACAATCCATAATACAAATAAGGCCAGCAATTGTTTAGATATAGCATTTAAGTTCTATTGCTTTTGGGCCTGAAGTTTCCATAGCCTTGATCTATGTGTGTTTACAAACACATTGCATAGATTTACATTTTTTCTTTAGGCTTTCTGCTGCAGGTGTGTTTTTAAGGCACTTGTTTACCTGAGCACTTCTAGGTGTGTCATGGATAGCTTGTTTACCTAGGTATTTATTTTCCAAAAGATATAACATTTTATTTTTATGGCCATTTTCATTTGGCATTCCTTTCATTCATGTGTGTTTAGAAACACATTGCATGAATGGGCTTTTCATACAAGATATAGCATTTCATTTTTTCCAGATTTTGTATTCATGGCAGCACTAAAAGTTTCAGGTTTAGCCAACACAACTTTAGTGACTAGGGGGAATTCCAAGGAATTCCAACTCACCATAGGTAAGTTTTGTCACCAACTCAGAGCCGAGACACAATAAACAGGGAAGCTCATCCAATACAGAGGCTACAATGGGGAAAAGTCCTCCATGCCACTAGTCAAGTAGTAAGTCAGGGTGATAATCTAAAAGGTAGGCCATGGATGGATGAAGACAATGAAATGATGGAGCCAACACTAGCAAGCCAAGGTATGGTTGAATGATCACCTCTATTCTCCCTAAGGAGGGTACATACCAATGAGTATGAATAGTGAACGTTTAAGTCTGAGTAGGGACAATATAATATATATATAATAGATCAACCAGGTCCATATATCTATATGATCGCCAGATCATGACACTAAGTGCTAAGACATGCTATAAGAATAAGTATAAAAGCAATCTAACCACAACACCGTAATATACCTGCTGAGTCATATACCTGAATGCACATCAACCTGTACCATCATCTGTCCTCTGGAACTGCTGCTGTAACTCTGGGCACTACTGAATGCTCTGTACCAATGGTATAATGGCTACATCGGTGATCTCTCTGAGTGTCCTGAGACTCAGTAATGGCATGGGGAATATAACTGCTGTCCACAATATGATAATGATCCAATATAGATGCTCATCTCAGCATCTCAAATGTAGGGGAACTGGCTGAATAGTGTACTGGCATCAGAAAAATAATGTATGGTATCCCGGCTACTATAAATGTGATAACAGATCCATTGGGAGTAGGAGATGCAGGTGCAGAGCAGGATCCAGGCATAGCGGACAATGATGGTGGCATTGGCACTGGCAGTAGCCAACCTAGCCATACAACCCGTGCTTCTACTAGTGCTACTGCTAGGGTCGTAGATGTCCGTGAGGAGTCCGACTCCGAGGAGTCTGATCCATATGTTGATGTTGAGCATTCCATTTCTAGCAGTGGTGCTGAGTTTGATGATTGATTAGTTATGAGTCATGACTCATCATTGATCATGTTTTTTCATTTTGGACTGTAGACTCTAGAGGATATAGAGCCTCATTTATATTGTATTTTGTTTCAGAATTTGAGATATATGCTATGAGACTTTACTATGAGTATGTAGTGCACTTGGTGCCATTTTGTTACCCATACATGGTTTATGGATTTCCGATTTATATATATGAGTAGACTTTACAAAGTTTACATATTATGTCAATGTGTCTACTAGTCTACTGGTTTCACTTTCAAATATGCATATTATGTGTCTAATGCTTCGAAATATAGCTTGGAATGTTAAATATAATTTTTATGATTAAAATTGTAATTTTTTTTGTATTTTTTAATAGTCCGGTTCATTGAAATCAAACCGCTCTGGTTCATTACCGGTTCCGGTTCCGGTCCGAGTTGACCCCAGACCGGTTTGATTCCCGGTTTCGGTTATTAAAACATTGGACTAAACCCGTTGATGTCATCATACTTCATGATCAAGCTTGTCACTTGTACTAGTTAGCCCCAATTCAACCTCTAAACTACCCTGCATTGGACACGGTTCCCAAGGCAGTGGATTTTCTCACATTGACTAGTACCATAATCCTGGATATTATTTTCAAATACTATAAGTCACTCACACATCAACAATGAACCAAAGCTACACTCATTGAACCCCTCACTTGTCTTGTGACTTCATCCTAAGGTCTAGGATAAACCATACACCTTACTTCACTTAGAATTAACTTGATTTGGTGTCTTGGTTTTGATCTCTCCTGTCGGGAGTAGATCGGGTCTCCCCCTTTGTTGTCTGGGCTAGATAACATAAAGCGAAGGTTGCCTCGACTGGCGTGACAACCATCTATTGGAGGTCGAGGTGATCGTGGTTGCACCTTTTGAGTTGCCCTTCCCTATTGCCATCCATCAATGGATACATCCATAGGGGTAACTACAGTTTAGGTGATAACACTATCCATTCGGGTCGGACCCGATGTTGGTTTACAGGGGTTTCAGATCTCCTAGAGGCAATGGGTATTCAGGTGGATCATCTCCCCCCTTTCCTATATTCATTGGATGATCCTGGACACCTTTTACCCACTAGACAGAAACTGAATAAGACCATCCGGGAAGACATCTACAGGCAGTTCGTCCAGGTCACATGGGTCAATCCTCCAGGAGGGTTACGCCCAAAGATGGCCTTTTACGCAGAGCACTTCCTAGAGATGAGAGACGGGCTCATTGTCCGACCCCAGTATATGTTTCGTCACTGGATGCATGCTCTTCGCATCCCTCTAGGCCAGTTCAGAGTCGATTCTCATAGACTCCGGGTTGAGACGGACCACCAGATTGATAGACCAGATAGAATCTGTCAAGTATGTCACCTACAAGAAGTGGAGACCGAGGCCCATTTCATTTTTAGATGCCCCAGTTACTACGAGATTAGAGGACGGTTTTATTGTTTGTTTAGAGACTCTCATACTCTCGCCAAGTTTTTCAGGTACCCCGATTAGAGATGTTTGGCTCTCTACATGCAGGAGGCTCTTAGACTTCGAGCGCATATTCTTCAGCCTCCCATCAGACCGGACCCCACGCAGAAGATCATGTCATTTTTCAGGGTATTACCCTCAGACAGGGGCACCAAGAGACCGATCGATATCAGTACATATCCAGGCTCTAGATCAGTGAGGATCCGTGGGACCTCATCCCGACCCACGAGATCTCAGCAGCAGACTCATCGCAAAATCCGTCCTGAGAGACGGGCTAGATCCTCCCAACCTCAGCAACGTACGAACCCCCCCAGGCAACGAGCTTGTGGGCAATCCGCACTCTCTACTAGCCCTTCATCAGGACAACAGACTTTGTTGAGTTTTCTTCAGTCCTCTTCTTTCAGCCTCGGATGTTAGGAGAGATGGATCGGATCCTCAGACCCTTTCGCTCCTGGATCTTTTCCGCTAGGACATCTCCGCCCCATTGCGGGTTTTCTGGATTCGCGTCTGCAGTCAAATCTCTCTTACTTCAGTCATGTTCACTCTTTTCTTTCTTTCTTCATGCATTGTACCTTTTTATAGGAGACCGTTTGGTTCTCCCGCTTTGTACGGACATCATTGTAATCAGCAGTCCCTTTGACCTACTTTGTGGTCATTAGTTGGACATTAATATAATTATCTTATCTTATCTTATCTTACAACTCATATTTTTAGGTTGAAAAACTAGATGAACAACCTAGGGTTTCAAGTCAAAACTATCTACCCAACCCTAGAGCATCAATGAGAGAAGTTACCCTCCTTGAGATGGTACTTAGCAAGCTTGGTAATTAGGGATAACCTCAACAATCTCTAGGATTCATTGAGGGAACCTAGTCTTGGCAAGACTTGAAGACCTAAAGCTCAAGCTTGAATGAAAAGGTGACCAAAGACAAAAATGACATGCTAATCAAGACAAAATGAAGCAACAATGGCTTCCATTCAACCCTAACAGCATCACTTTCATACAATTTGACAGAGAGACATCAAACAAAAAGTATGGATACCTCTATGTGCATGTGTTAAGCAAACAACTCTAGCCTCACCTTAGCAATGGCATGAACAAAAGTAAAACTTCCAAGAAATGCTTCAAACTTGCAAAATAACCTTCATCAAGGAGAGCGCATCCCTTCAAAGAGCCCTAGTTAGGGCAAATAGTAGACATAATGATTTATCCCAAGAGTTGATGTCTAAAAATGAAGTGAGGAGATTGAATTTATATGATCTCACACTCACTTTAAACAAAATAAGGTCAATTTAATATTTAAAAATATTAACTTAAAAAAATAACAAAAATAATATAAAATAATCTAAAGATGGCCTATAGTAGGCTACCTCGAGTATTTTCCCCCTTAAGTGCAAAAATATGCTAAACAGGGCCAATTTTTACAAAACTGAAGGCTAGATTATGCATGGGGGGTCGTCATGCCCCAACTAACCCCAGCAGTGATGAAAACGCTCAACCCCCCCTTTTAGCAAGCAAATAGTCTTCCAAGGAGGATGACGTCATCCTCGGAAGGAGGCCCCAGAGAGAGGGCGTTATTGACCTGGAGGGCCAGAAGGGTGTTGGATGTGCTCTGGAATATGAGAGTGAGTCTCAGTGCTAGAACAATTGTCGCTGGAGTGCTGAAATAAGGTCGGGATCATGTGACCCAGTGACACACCCCTAGAATCCCCAGACACCAACCTCATGGTTTCAAACCCTTTAATGAGGCGGCTAGCGATTCCATTAAGCCATAGTACTTCCAGAAGAGAATCCAGAGGGTCTGGCCATGCCCCTACCTCAGAATGAGCTGGCTAAACACCCCTCCTGGTCAGAAAAAAGTAGTGTTCCACGGGGACGCGTCTCCCAAGGGTCGGGGGCTCACCCCCTGTGCTTCCCACGCCCCGGGGGCTGGGAGGATCCATGGGAAACGTTTCCCAGTGCCCCCTTTTCTCCGAAACTTGGGGAAACGCACTAGGAGGAGTTTCCCGCAAAGGGGGGCTTGTAGACGCCCCCTCCCGAAAATGGGGGACGCCCAGGTGCTACCCCCTCCTGAATTTTTAAATTTTTTATGAAAAACCAAAAAAAAAACTAAAAAATAAATCAGTCTCGAGGTTGATACTGAGAGTGACTCTAACTTAGATGGTGACGCTCCCATAGATGGTGACTTCATGCAGCAGATGCATCAGCAGGACCAGTCCATGGAACTATCTCCTTGATGCTCTTTTGATGATTTCTTTTTGCTACTTTTAGTTTTATAATTTTATTTATTGTCATTGATGAACTCAGATTGAGTCTTTGACTCATCACTCTTTATTTGTAGGTGTTTATCTGATATATCTATAATTCAAATTTATGATTTATCATTTTAAATTTATCTACTCTGATTTATGATTTATGATTTATGATTATTGATTTGTCATTTAAAATTTATCTATTGTTTATGTTTATGATTCAAAGTTATTATGGAAGATGTGCAACTGCATGCATTTAAAATTTAAAATAGCCATCATGAATTGAATATCATGTTTACAATGTACATTGCACAATGATGAATTTCAATTTAGTATGTAAATGTTGATGGGATGAAGAATTGATATGTAATATGTACACAATTCATATTTTTTATTTTTTAATAATTTAAAATTTTGGAGACGGGGCCCCCTATGTTAGAACTTAGGACCCCGACGCCCCCCCGTCCCCCAAAATACCCCAAAATTTGGGGATTCCTCTACACGTCCCCAATGTGTGTTTCCCCGCTCCCGCGTCCCGGGGACTTGGTGGAACATTGGAAAAAAGACACCCTCTCCCTGGGGCACCTCTGCAGGTACATTGGTGCTAGTACCATCGTAAAAATCCCCCTACACTATTGATTGTGCTCCCTATGAACCACTCTAATACCATCCCTGCAACGTTGATCCTAACATACATCTTTGAGGAACCTGTGCTGCGAGGTGACGACACATCCCCTCTGCTCTGTCCTAGGACGAGGGTGGTCTGCCCTAGTCTAACTAGATAATACTGCTCTGAATCATGAGACTAAAAAGTCAGACACTCCCTCCAGTGTCTCGTCATATCATACTCGAGATCCTTCCAAGAGAATCTCTCTCTAATTTGTTGACAAGTCCTAAGGTGTCTCTCTAAAGGTGTATCATGTACAGTTCTTGGGATCTTGGTCATAAATGCAGACTCAGAGGCGAGGTCTATGGTGTCTCTGTAGTAGATGATGTCGTCCACTACCCTGTACTGGTCATCCTGGATGCGCCCATCCATCAACTCACATGCGAAGAAGGTGGCACTTCCAAACAGGGATAATAATAGTGAGCCAATCCCACGTGTCCAGATCCAAATCTTCTATGTTAGGTCTCTCCTTGGTCACCGGCAACTCTAACTGCTCCTAGTGGAGAATATCAAACTCCACATGCTCCTCGTGCAGAATCATCACCGGAGGTTGTTCTCTCAACCCATGAGTGGCACTCCTGCTCTCATGTGTCACAATTGTCATGTATCCTGTGTGTGTTGTCATATTATCCTACGTGCTCATTCCGTTGGTGTCATCTGAACCAGGATCCCACACATCTACACTATACTCATCCCGAAAAGCACGGTGTGTATCTATGTCACTATCGGATGGTCCTTGGAGCATGCCTCACATCAACACATCCACAACTCGAAGTGGAGCCATCAATGGCCCTTCCACAAGAGGTGAATCATAACCTCCATCCGGCCTAGCATGTATAGTGTCAATCCTCTCCGAGTCATGCCTCTCCACATGTATCTCGCATGTCATAAATGTTGGGATTCCTGCTGTGGATGATGAAGTGTGTATCAACTCCAACTTACCACACGGCCTATCCTCTATCAATCCATCAACTGTGTTGATGTCGCTAAACTCAAAAGATAGCTCTAATGCTAACTCTTCATGCACATCCTCATCATGTACTGTCAGCTCACTGTCAAGCTTACCATCAACTTGTACTGCATGCTCACCTTTCTCCACTTCCTCTTCAATCTTGTAGCCATCTGGAAGTGTTACATGTTCCTCAATTGTAGATGCATGGAGATATTCATCTTTAGGGCCGCCATATGATGACAGATTTTTGCTTTCCCCATGATCACTTGTATGTTGATCAATGACTGTCGATTTCACCCTCTCAAAACCAAACACTTCATAGAGACTTTTGGATACTTCATTTGTGGACACACCAAGTCTTTCCTTCTTGTTTTGTGATGTAAATCGTCTTGATAGAGAGTCTTCAAACTGCTGCACGCTACGCTCTAACCTCCGTTGTGTTTCGGCAAGGCCCTTCTTTACCTCCTCCCAACTAAGCTCATTTTCCTCTATACTTCTTGCCATTGATGTAACCACTGAGGTAATAGTTGTATATGTTGATGTTAATTTAACTGCTTAAAGATGCATGTTTCCCACAGCTGGCGAGGAACATGCTTTGATACCACTGTAAGATCCCAACTTATTGCTGACATGTTTTTGTGTAGTAGATCAGATTGGTTTATGTTATACTTGCTCAATTTAAGATTGGTTTCTTGATTTTTCCATATGTTTGCATGCATGTTCATATGATAGACATAATTGCATAATCATGATGAAGATAACCTCATTACATTCAACTGAGATTTACATAACCAACAATTGTATTATACTGATATAAAAATTAGAAAGAGATCATAAGACGTGCCTGGAATATAAATGACAAATCTCCTATGTGAGGATTCCTCAAGGTATGAGAGTGATTTAGTAACGTTGTAGGTGATGATTAGCTATTGCAATCTGTTGTTGTAGAATCTGCTATATGTAAATGCCCTTGTGAGGTCGCATGCAAATCTTCCAAGGCCTTTGAACATGAATCCAATGCCTATCTTCCATATTACAGCTCTAGATCCACTGTACTCAGCAAATGGTGATGGTCATTAGATGATTGTAGCAGCCGATAGTTGGTGTGGCAGCAACGAACTACAAAGTGGGACAACCCTCCATGTTCAAGCTTGATTTGTATAGTCTTATAAACACATGCAAATGGATATTGAACACCAAGTCTTATCGATGCCCAGATCTCACCGACCTGCTAATTGTATTCTTCAGATTTATGCTATTATAAGACTGTCAACAATGGGCATTTAGCAGAGATATACTCCTCTATTCACTCCACACAAATTCATCAAGGTTGCATTCTCCACGATGTTGAGTTGGCATTTAAAACATAGTTACGCCCAACATATGAAGTGTTCCTTGGTATTGAGAGTCTCTCCCAAAGAGATCTCAAACACCATGATCTCCCCCTATAAGGTCACGTCCTCTTTACCTTTAAACGTTTCCTGAGATCAATCAAAGGCTGCCATAATTATTGGAAATCAGACACCAGTATAGATCGTTTCCTTCAATGAAGTTTTGATCTAAACAAGGGAATCGATCTACTCAAAGGGTCATGACTTCTCTCAATTTGAGAATGCCAAGAGGCCAGACGCCTACCAAATTCAATTGAACGCTGTCATACAGGAATTTACGTAATGATCGCGCCCTCCCTACTACTTGATTGTTGTTTGGAATGATGGATTTGTCCCTCTATATGGTCACGCGCCCCTCTTCACAATCCCATTATCCTTTGTGCTCAAACTACCAAGGAAAATGCATAGGATTACAATAAAATATTCTTTCCTTATCAATTCTTGAGAAAGAGAATGCACCCAACTATAAATAACTTGATCTCTGCCTTAGAATCTCCAACACAATTCAATCCATGTTTAGCAACTCAACAAAATCCTTCGCAATGAAGCACACGGTGATAGATCTGAATGATCTATCCAAGAAATTGACTAGGACGGATAGATTTCACTGTCGACATCAATATTGGCTAGGGCAATCTCCCTCAACCCTAAAAGGCTCTCAGAGCTCTCAAAACCAATTCTCAATCAACAATAACAATACATCCTAGTAACTCACTTTATCCTTCTTTTATAACTTTGACATTGCATGCCCTAACTTTTGTATACCCAAGTTACTTTTCTCTTCTATTTTTCAGTTGAGTTGCATGAGTCTCACTTGTTGCATGGATGTATATTTGCATGCATCTCACTGTTGCATGCATGCATCTCACTTGTGCATGCATGCATGCTTACACGCTCTTGAGCTATGGATCGCATGCTCTGCATGTCATTTGTTCCTTTTTATCAAAATGGAACATTATATTTTAGTTATTATATATATTATACACTATTTTTATATATATTGTAATATAGATTGTATTTTAACATATATAAAATAAATAACAAAAAATCAAAAAAATAACACATATTTGAACTTACATGAAACCATGAAGTCTACAACATGAAACCGTGAAGTCTTCAAACCCTCATTTCATGGAAGAAAGTGTAATTTTGGCGCTTAATCGAGATATTTTGAGGCTTTGGGGGTAATCTTTGGGTTTAGTTTTGGAGATTTGGAGGCTTGTATGTCAAATTCCCTTATTTGCAGTGTGCACGCCAACTATTTTACAAAAAAATTGAAAGAAATTGGGCTTCCTCAAATTAAATAATAGTTGGTTGTGTTCAAGGAAGCCCCTTGGATTATATCTCTAGTTTCAGACCTTGGATTTGCAGTAATGATAGCTTGGAGGCGTTCATCATAGCAGGTGATGGCTATTCAAAAAATGGTGAGCATGTTTATTCTCAACAGCGTTAAATGTTCTAAAATTGAATATCTATAGTGTCCCATACTTTGAAAGGGATTTTTTAGGTATAATTTTTAGTCTACAAGGGATTTTAGTTTATCCTAGTTTCTACACACAAGATAGGTTAAGATTTTTCAGATGGTTGCCAAAGTCGGGGTTTATATTTACACATCTTTAAGCATTTTGAAATTTTGTAACAGTTTATTGCATCTTAGTGCTTTGGGTGTTAGAGTTATTGGTATATGGGGCACCAACTTTACCGCTCTACCCAAGCTATGGGTTAAATTTTTTGTGGAAACTCTGTACTTAGTTACAATTTTAGAAGGGGTCTTAAGGTGCCCATATTTCTCGCCAAGCCCTATGATCTTCCCATCAAGTCTCAATATTTTTATGCAGACCAATTGTTGAACTCTATGAGGTGACAAACCAGAAGGTGCTACATGTTTACGGACCATATTTCCAACAAGCACAATCCTTCTAAAACTAGGATCCACCATGTCTAACTGAATCTGTATAGGTACATTCCCTCATAAGAAATGCAATGGGTTGATTCTTGTAGGTAGTATCTTGGCCATAACAACTGACTTACTAAATGGTAGTGACACAACCCTCTGCAAAGGTGAAGATTCAGTAGGTTTCAGGTCGATGAGCATTTATTTTTCTATTAATAATTAAGTAAGTACCACTCCTCGTCCTCTGTAGCATACATAGTGGCTTGATACATATCTTTTGATGCTTGAAAGCAGCCTCTCCTATAGGCATGGAACCTTGGTTTCTTATCATTTGCTCCTGATGTCACATCCTTCACATTTATGTTTTCTAGTTGCTTCCCTAGTTCCTTCTTGCAGACTGAAGTTTCAATTCATGAGCTTATTGGCCTGAACTAGTCCATTACCCTGAACCAATCCAATTAGAGACCCCTGAAATCAATATTTGGCGCCAAATATTTCTCTTTTACAGGAAAGGGGGAAGGGTTTGGAGCATGGATACAACTCTAGATCCAATGTGCCTAAGTTCAATTTGTTTCACGTAATTTGTTTCATGTAAATAGGGGGTGTTGCAGTGACCATGATCTGAAAACAACCCTAGTAAAAACCGAAAGTGATCTCAATGGCAATGGATCATTATAGGATATTTTTGAATCCATTGGTGAATGCCATCTTTGATGGCAGTATGCACTCTATGTTTTATCTATATGTCTCAAAAGTTCAAAACCCTCATAGACATCATGATGCACCTTCTTCTCGATCCCCCACGCATCCCATTGTATGATTCCATCACAAAACAGTAAGGCTTAGGATTCCCCTGTGCCACTAAAGAAAGTAAGCTCCCCATTTTGTGTGAATGTCATCTTTGATGGCAGTATCCACTCTATGTCTGATCTATGTCTCGAAGGCCTCATCGACATCATGATGAACCTTCTTTCATCATTTCTCCCATGCATCCCATTGTATGATAGTTCCATCGACAAAACAACAACCTTTGGACCATCATTTCCAGATACCCTCATTACTAGATACCCTCCTCAAGGTCAGCATCTTTCCCTTATTAAATGGTGGAACTGGGCCTAGAATATCTCTAAAACCTAAGGTATTTTTCCACAACTTTTCGTCTGCAACATATGCATTTTATGAAAGGAAAATAATAAAATGTCGACCTCCTCTGTGCTAACCATATATGACTTTTCACAAGAAAACAGAAAACATTGGATATACCTGATTTTACATCTTCTAACTACAGTTGACTCGGAATAACTAGTAAAAAACTGTGATAGACAGATTTACACTTAAAACTAAATTTGAACTTTTCAATATGCAATTAAAAAAATGCAACCATCAATGCTAGATGCCCTCCTCGAGGTCGCCATCTCTCCCATACTAAATGTTGGAACTAGGCCTAGGATATTTCTAAACTGTATTTTTCTGCAACTTTCTGACTGCAGCATCTGCATCTTATGAAAGGAAGAAAGTCACCAATGGCCTTAGTAAGTTGCAATGCACCAAAATCAGGAAAGAAAACAGTCAAAGATTATAGCAAGCTAGAGCTATCAATATCCGTAGCATATTCAAGGCCAAAATTTCAGCCTGGCACAACATGTTTCTGACCTTAGCTTGGCTGGAGAATACTACTTATCCAACCTTTTTTGACAGCCATCCCAAGTGAGCCTAGGAGCTTGATGAACTACTTCTGGTCTGCAACAAATAGAATCAAGGAAATTGCATCTTTTGGCCTGGGAGAAAGCTTCTATACCAAATGGACAGGAGTTAGAATTCAGAACTTTGAGTTAGTGAGTGAGGCGTTGGGAGCCAAAATTTTATGGAGGATGATCTAGGAAAGATCATCCATGAAAAAGGTAGATTATGGAGTAAACTTCTCAGGGCCAAACACAAAGAAAATGCTTCCAACTCGACTCTTTCTTGGAAACTGCTCTTCCTCTTGTTCAAGCATAGGGAACTTGGTAATCAAAAAAGGAAATTAATTGTTGACCAATTAATTGCGGACCATGCATTCTCAATAGTCTGAGGTGGAAAGACTGTTAAGTTCTGGGATAATCAATGGTAGAGTTTCCAAGCATATAAAATATTCCAGGGTTAGAAATAGTTTATGAACTACTTCTACAAAGAGCATGGGTGAAATTTAACGACTACTGGGAACACAAGCCATTGGAAGATTAGATCATAATAATAACAGAAGTAAGATGGAAAGCTTTGAACAATGGCCCATATGAAGCTCTTGATCAAAGAAAGATCTTGTATGGCCCATATGAATCTCTTGATCAGAGAAAGATCCTGTGTAGACTGTTTCTTGGACAAGCTGAGCTAGAATGTGAAAGGCAGAGGTACCTATTTGGTTAGAGAAGGGTACTGTCTTGCTTTATTCAGGAACTTTGGAGTAGAAAAATATTCATTCTGGAACAAGTTTTGGAAAAGATATCAACATTTGGATGGGTAGCTATAAAAAATAAACTCCTTACACGGCTCTCTTTGAGGAAGAGAGTAGCAGGCCACTCCAGATATAGTGTCTGCCAACAAAATGAAGGAATGGTAGTCATTTTTTCTAAGTTGCTAAGTTGGTATGGTTGTTATGGGAAAAATAAATACCCTGCTATGGACCAGAAGGTTTTACGGTACGAAAATGATTTCAAGATTATTTACTTCAAAATACTTATAAATTAATCTGCAATATCAATCTATTCAGTTTTGGAATTTATGACTTGCCAAAAACTACGGGATATTTCAGAAGAAAACAGTTGATCCTCTTCAGATATTGAAGAAGACAAAGAGCTCTATCCTAGAATCTGCATGAATCAAGTTCCAATCTAAAGAGGAAGAGATTATTATCCAAGAGGAAAAATAAATCGTGGCAAAATGGGGTAGAAATCAACATCCATCTACCGATAAAGGACAATCAACAAGTATCAAGGAAGATCATGGAAAGCACTCAGGTATGGCAGATTTAAACTCAACTTGGATGGAGCTGCAAAAGGGAACCCAAGAAGGGAAGGAATTTTGGGGAGTACAGAGAGATAGCAAGGGCTTGTAATAATGTCATGTATCTGAAGAATATAGGATCCAATATGAACAATCCAGCAGAAATGAAAGCTTAAATAAGAAAATTAGCGTTTGGCATAAGCTAGGACTGAAAGAGATAGATATAGAAGGGAATTCCGAGGTATATATCAATATGATGCAAAGCTCAATATTAGTTTCAGATTGAAATTTAGAAACCCAACACATGTGGGTAAATGAAGTTACTTCAGGAAAATTGACGCTGAATATTTATGTTTGACAATTGGCAACAGATGGCAGATTGGTGAGCCAAACAGGCTCTAAATCTAAAGCATTGGGAGTTAGAACTTATGATTGAAGAGACTCCGCAAATAAGTGAGGTTTCAGGGTGGAAGGAAGAATTGACAAAAATAATTGAAAAGGAAATCCAAAACAATGTTGGGATGACAGACACTTGGAGTTTTTTTTTGTTATAAGGTGTTGGCAATCTTAGGCATCTATCTATTGTCACGTTGGGGGCAATCATTAAAGGATCGATGGGACACCACCAACCTGCATTTACTGCATTCTTTTGGCTTGTAGGTACATCCAACTTTAAATGGAGACATTTGTCATCTTGCCCATCTAAATTTGCAAGGTTCTCCTGCTATGGTTTTTGTCTGTCACTCTCGATTCCACAACAATGGTTGAGCAACGAGAGGAGTCCAAAAGAAGGCTTCCCATGAAGGTTGTCACTGGGATTCCTATGCCAAAGCATCCCTGCTTAGCCTTGAAGGGTCAAGGCAAAAGGGGTTCAATGGAAATCCATTGGAAGTTTCAACAAAAGGGAAAGCATTGGACTCTTAAACAGAGATTAGGGGAGCAATCTGGAATAGAGAGATGTGAACCATTAGAATGGAAGGACACAAAATATTATCAAGGCCACTCAGACGTTTACCTCATTGCAACTGAATACAAGGAAATGCATAAGAAGATAGCAGGTCTGCGTGAGAGAATGGCCAAAGCAGATGAGGATAGAACAAATTAAAAAATGAATTGAGGGAGATAATGAGAGGAGTGTTCTTGTGAAACTTAGATTCAGAGATCACTACTCCCTCTGAATCACCCTGAGAAATCAAGCAGTTTGAGCCTCGATATCAATATATGCTCATATAAATATAAACTCAACAGCTAGATCTCTTCACCAAACGAAAACATACATGCAATGACACATAAACACCAAATATACCCTGGAAACCCCAACCGGGTGTTAGCACCATATTTCTGCTAGGCATTGGGAAGGGTTTTGGAAGATTAGAAAGGGGTCAGAGCCATAGAGATGGTGAAGGAAACTTCAGCTTTTAGTCCGCATGGCCCAAAGAGTCGAGAATCAAAGCTAAATGCAGTCAGTCCTGGATCAGAAATAAGAATATTTGAGGAAGCACAGGGCTTTAATGGTGAAAAGGGGATGAAATGCAGAGAAATGTGCCTGCGGTATGTGGTGGCGCCTTCGAACGGCGCAGATCCAGAATGATGAAGATCTACGGTGGTGAGCGCACATCGCAGAAGAAGTTGGGGGTGTTGTAAGCGCAAGCGGGGTTACTGGCCAGCGAGCACCTTAGAAAGCAGATCGACGGTCGCCAAAGAAGATCTACGGCTTATATGCGTTTCGTTGATACAACGTGCGCGGGGCAGGAAAGCTGATTCATATCTGCGAACTTTCGGTGGAAGCTGCAGATCAAGACGACACATATTTGGCAGGATTAAAATCAACGGCCCAGGTCATGTTCGCATTTTCGACTTGTACGTTAGCGCCAACGCAATTCCTATCTGCGAAGTCGAAAGGGGCCCCATCGTTCAACGGTCCCGATGCAAGTAATATCAAGATCAACGGTTGGCAACTGTTCCATGGATCTTAGTGGCTGGAAAGGTGACACAAGGCATGTTCCGGGGCCACGGGGGTCGCAGAGTTAGTAGATGGTAGAGATCGACGGCCCAACACGGATTTTACAGACGGATGGCTGAGATAGCCTCTTTGCTGCAGAAGGTGCAGGAATTATAAGGAAAGCAAAATATTATAAAAAGAGTACCTGCACGAGGATCCAGATTCCAATTGTCCTGTTCACATTGGAGAACGATCGAGCCTGACTGTGCAGAAGTGGACAAGTCAACCCGGAGCCCCGGCCATCTGTCAGATAACTAGGTAGGCCCTTTGTCCCCCACTGCAAAGCTACTTAAATGGCTGAATTAGTAGAACCATCGGATTTTGAGCCCCAGAGGGTAGAAGATCTATTTGAGGACAAAGATGCAGAGGTTCACGACACGGTATTAATAAATAACACCATACAAACGGCTGAGGACCGGTTGAAGATGGTTAGGGAAGGAAATGTAGATGTCCACAAGGTTTATCAAACGTATTTTAATTTGTTTGCTATTGACCAAACCCCGAATTGTCCAGAATTTGTAGATTGGTGCGCCTCAAACTACTCCCCCACCGAGAGAACGATTTTAGCCTCAGCCAACTCCAAAATCCTGTGCAAAATCTGTCCCCTTACCATTAGAAAGGATTTTTCCATCCCAGACGAGTTCTATCTGAAGGCCAAGGAGTATAAAGTGGAAACCCTAGTCCAGCATTTTAGACAAGCCCCGGCCGACCTCAAGGAAAGTTTTTTCCATTGCAGCCTGCAACCAAACACCCCTTTCCAAAACCAGCTTTTCCCTGATGAAGCCAGTGTATTCACAAAAGATTACAAGTGTGTCATTACCATGTTGGCCCAATTTCTAGGTCTAGATAATGATATGTACATCACTGAACCCCTAATAAGCCTAATGTTTGTTATGAGTACATGCCCCCTCGAGTTAGATATCCCAAACCAGGCCTCCTAGTGTGCTTGTCTCAGATTTGATGAAGCCTTAGTTGACAGTATCCACTCTCAGCTGACCGAATTCCCCAGGACTAGAAGTTTTCGTTTTCAGTCATACCTGTTGAAAATGTTTTTGACCTTCAATGAGGAGAATTTGCAAATGCCTGAGCTGATACTCACTCAGGAAGTGTTGTCAGACTATGTAAAATTCATGGACACCATCATGTCTGAGGTATATCAAGCTATTTTCCAAAATAGGTTTCCCAGAGTGCTGACAGAGATGAAAGAATTGCTACATCCATCCCCAGAAAGGAGAATTGGTGACTGGTTCCATTCACAACACAACACTGCAATTAGATTCTATGGCTTTTCCCATACCCCTTATGTGTTGCCAACTTTCCTTACCCCCGGGATGTTCACTCTAGAATTCATCAGATGGAAGTTGAAAGCAGAGGTAGAGCATTTCTTAGATGATAGAAAGGCTTTTGATATCAATTTTCCTTGGGCTGTGGGTCCATTCCTGGTTAAAAGAAAAGCTGCCCTGCCAATTATTGAAAATATGATGAGGGATATGGGGTTCAAAACCAAAGTAACCATTAACTATGACCCTCACCACATCATATCAGACAGGAGAAAGGAGACTAACAGAAAAGCTTTTGTGCATTTTGAACTCACAGGGTTGGCTAAAGCTGCAAATTAGCTAGAATATCCTGACACCAGTCAAATGGATGTGGATAAACAGGAGGGCTCCACCTCCCTAGTATCACAGGTCATTTCCTCACCATCCAGATCCTCCAACCCAAGACCAGAAGCTGAAGGAAGTATACCCCCTTCCAGTGGCTCTGGGGAGTCTAGCAAGACAGGAAGCAGTGACCCCATGGATGTGGACAATGATGCAGAGAGAGCCTCGAAGAGGAAAAAAGTAGAGGAGCCTAGGAAGCAATTAGTAAAGGTACACGCAGAGCAGCCCAAGAAAAAGCAGGTCAGGTTCCTGGTGCCATCTTTTGAGGTGAAAGAGTATGTGTTTAACAAACCACCCACTGGACTTACAACACCAAGCATAAGCAGGGTTGAGTTGCTGGAAGAATATGAAGAGAGCCCAGAAACAATCTCAGAAGAAGCTAAGTTGTATGCTGATGTGAGAAAAATCTCAAAGAAGGATGTAGCCTTGGTGGCGAGCAGGAACCTTGCCAAGAACACCTTAAGTCTTGCTTTAGCCACCAAGAGTAAGGCCACCGAGTTGAAGGGAAACTTAGATGACATCCCTGTGCCAGATGTGATAAATTTACACAAAGAGACTAGCGAGGTCATCTATAACAATTTGTTGAAAGCTGCCTTGGAGCTATCAAAAGTACATACCAACAAGAGTAAGGTTCAAAATCAGCTAAGATTGGAGAAAGTAGAAAATAGGTCCCTGAAAGCACAAGTAAAAAAGCACCAAGCTGCCACTACTACATTTTTGGCCTTTAGGGGGGGTTGTCTTCCGCCCCCAAAAGTGACCTACGAGCTTTTGGCTTTGGGGGCGGTTTTGGCAAAACCGCCCCTAAAGGCACCGATGTTAAAAATTTTGCCCTTTAAGGGCGGTTTTTGAAGAGATTGGAACCGCCCCCAAAAGTGACTTTTGGGGGCGGTTTGTGACCCCCCTGGTAGAGGTCTACGGAGGCAGTTTGAAACCCCCCTCGTAGACCCCTTCATAGAGACCTACGGGGCGGTTTTGAACCCCCTTCATAGAGACCTACGAGGGCGGTTGTGAACCCCCCTCATACAAACCTACAGGGGCGGTTTGGAAGCCCCCTCGTATAGGACTATAGGGGCAGTTTCAAACCCCCCTCGTAGAGGCCTATAGGGGCGGTTGTGAACCCCCCTCGTATAGTCCTATAGGGGCGGTTTAGAACCCCCCTTGTAGAGGCCTATAGGGACAGTTTAGAACCCCCCTCGTAGAGGCTTATAGGGGCGGTTTTGAACCCCCCTCGTAGAGGCCTATAGAGGCAGTTTGGAAACCCCCTCGTAGATGCCTATAGGGGCAATTTGAAACCCCCCCATAGACACCTACGGGGGTGGTTTGAAACCCCCCCTAAAACTCCATCTTACAAACCTTTGGGGGCGGTTATGAACCCCTCCCCCATATAAACCTACAGGGGGGGTTTTGAACCCCCCTTGTTGTAACATACAATGACAGTTTTGAACCCCCCTCGTAGTGACATATGAAGGTGGTTTAGAACCCTCATCGTAGCAACATACAAAAACGGTTTGAAACCCTCCCTATAGCCATAATAAATCATAATAAAATATATTTTATTAAAAATACCAATATTGCAATATCATTAGGGCATGGAGGAATCGAACCACCAACCTTCTGCTTGTAAGGCAGATGCTCTTCCATTGAGCTAGAACCCTTTAAGAATTGGGGAAAGGAGAAATATTAACACCAAGATTGCATCATTTGTAATTCTAATAAAAGACAATAAGATCTAAATAAAACCATGCTTAAAATCCAATTTATATTTCCAAAGACAACCATGCTTAAAATCACTCATCCGCTACCTACATGCTCATATCTTGTTAAATCAAATCCTACAATCAATGTTGTATTCCAGTATTATGTATGCAATTTTCCAATATATGAGAGCATTCTAGGTTGAGTTGACTCTTGACTTATCCTAACTGGTCAATAAAATTACACAAATGCGTCTCCCAATTCCTTTTCCTGAAACTAAACCAATGTAAGTTATATATAGGGTATGGGACAAAATATGAGGTTTTAATCATAATGAGCACAATTGACTCCTTTTCAATTGCTTCAAGCTAAACGACTTCTCTTAAACAATCAAATTATATAGGACTAATTCCATCATCGCACTGATTAGATAGGGTCTAGTTATGCTAGTGTTATTGAGAATATAAAAGAAATTGAGATTTTGGATACTTCATTTGAATTTATCATGGTACATGTCAGTTGTAAAATGTAATACATATTTTCTAGAGTGATAACGCCACCTTTTGTTTATGCTTTTAGTCCATACATTATCCTCCAGATAAAACCGATATCAAATTGTTGGTAAACAATACAAAAATAACCAATCTATGGCCAATTGTATAAGTCAATGTAATTAACATTTTATTAGAATGGGTTACTGAAACAGACCTATTCCCAAAAATATAAACATTACAAAAATAACCAATCTACATTACAAAAATAACCAATCTATGGCCAATTGTATAAGTCAATGCAATTAACATTTTATTAGAATGGGTTACTGAAACAGACCTATTCCCAATATCTTTTTCATGCCAGTTTCTCCCATAAGTTACATATCATAAAGATGATAATGCCTCTGTTAGGTTAAGGAGCTTTATATAGTCCAGAATAGGGAACCTTATGTCAAGATTCACTTCCTTGCATAAGCCATTTGTTGGTCTAGTGAAGTTTATTAAGGCTAGATGTAACCACTGAACGTATAATGACTTTGAAAGCCTTAATTAAGGGGCACCAAGGATTAATTGAATGGGTGAATTTTAGCTAAAGACCACTTAGGCACAATAAAGATTGTACGAATAGTTGTTGATCTTGGATGAACTGATAGGTGCATTGATGGAGACGGCCAAGGATAATTTATTGGGATTGGATGGCTTTCCCTGTGATTTTTATAAGGCCACATGGGATTTTGTTCTGCTAGACCAGTTCAAGGTACACAAAGAAGCTATTAGAAAACAATCTTTGGGTGGGGGTTTGCATAAATGAAGGAATAATCAGGTTCATTTGCAAGCCCTAGAGACTGATTACCCTGTTGAACGTTTCTTATAAAATCTTGGCTATGTGTATTAAACATATTTTACTGAGCATTATTTACTTGTTATTGGGGGTGATTTATTTTGGACAATATCATAGGAGTGCCTGAAGGCATGGAGTGGGCCAGATGCATTGACCTAAACCCACATTCACTAAAATCGACTTTGAAAAGCTTGTGACAGGGTTGAGTGGTCCTTTCATCCTAGCCATTCTCAAGTTGTTGTGATTTGGACAAAATTTCCTCAACACTGTGGAGACCCTATTTTAAGAAGCCTTGGCTTGCTTGTCCATGGCTGGCTTGACCATCAACATCTTCGTATCAGAGGATGTAGGGCTCTTGAGGTCCATTTCAAAAGGTTGTCTGTTGGACCTAACTCTTTATGTGATGGCAACAGAGGACTTAGAGCATCTCATTTTCCATTGAATTAGCCAGGGCCTTATCAAAGGCATCAATCTTCTAGAACAGGGGGCTAGTCAGTAGGTTAATCATTACTTTCGTAGATGACTCCTTCCTCACTATTATTGAATATCAAGCTTCCATCGAGAACACTATCGGTTGCCTTCAGATACTTTGTGATACTTTGGGTTGTTGAATTCAGTGGGGTAAACTTCTATGTTATAGACAAAGCCTTCATGACATGCGTGCTTTGCTTGTTGACTAGGGATGGTCTTGAATTCAACCTATCCAAATTTTTAAGTTTCTTGGTATCCCTTTTGCATTTTAACCCTCTCCTAAGGATCTCTGGGATATAATTATACAAAGGGTGGAAATGAAGATGAGAAATTGGCTTATGAAGCCCATGGCCGTGGCTTCCAAATTTCAGATGTGTACAAAAGTCTTAGTAGCCACCCATCTGTAGTACTCCTCTTCGTATTGGGTCCCATTTGCTAGTGCCTACGAGTGACTTGAGAAATTGTTGCATAGATTTCTTTGGGATAATCTGGATGAGAGCAAACTGCAAAGGCTTTCACTTAGTCAGTTGGAACTTATGCTGCACTCTTAGTGATTGGGGAGGCATGAGATGATTAAGATACATGCCCAAGCCTAGGCACCCTATGCCATTTGGGTCATCAGGGCATTGGAAGGAAATGAAACCTGAAATGTGCTTTTGAGGAATTGCATTCGCTTAGGAGCTCCTCTTGGCAAAGAATCCCAGGCCATTCTTAACTTGCAAACTCTTATTGTCACTTCAACGTACATAAAGTTGAAAGGTACTTCTGTTTCTCAAATAATTTAGAAGGCCTGGGAGGTGGTTAAACCCTATCTTAGTTGAAAGGGCCAAGTTTTCAGATTTGGTGTGTCTTTCAGTGGCGATTCCCCTTGGTGCTCTCCTATTTTGATGCATGAAGGAAAGGTTCTGGTTGAGGCAACCTAGTTCTTGGCTTGAGAATTTTTAGAAGAGGCATCAACAATATTGGGGACATCTTCAATACCTAAACTTGGGATTGGGTGCCTTTGGCCAGAACAAAAAGGCAAATTTCATTTGGCGTGCTAGTTTTTGATTGAATTAAAGATTTAATCCCGAACTTTGCTCATTAAGCTAGGCTTGCAATACCCTAACCTTGGTGGAAGGAATTGAAATGTAATAAATCCAAGACTTAAAGGAAATACACACCAGCCGATGACTACAGATGGCTCTCTATCATAAGCCGATCTTGAATGGTTGATTGAATAAACATTGGATAGTTAATCTAAGCAAATGACCTCACTCCTCTGACTATGCAGTGTCTGGAAACCTCTAGTCACCAAAATTGGCCCTTTTTTGCCGAGTCCTCATTCACCAAAATTGGCCCTTTTTTGCCAAGTCCTCATCCATGGGGTTTGGATCTTGGTAATATCTCAACCTAAGTGTCCCCTTTGTGGTAGATCTGAAATGCTGAAGCCCTTTTCTGGTCTTGTACATATGTAAAGTTAATTGGGTCACTCAATTCTATGGACAACTCCTCCCTATTATCATATCCTGGAAAGTCACCCTCTTTGGAGATAAATTTCCTTGGGCTGTTGAATTCCACACAACACGGCAGCTATTCAAAATTGAAGGTGCTTTTCCTCACAGTTGGCACAATTTGTACAAGTGCAGTTTTCAAATGGAGAGTAATTCAAACATCTAATTCTGGTTTCTTCTGGTTTCTTCCATGACAAAGGGATAATAGACCTGCCAGGAGAAACATGCTGTATTAAAATAAAGACATCAACTTAGATGAAGATTCATTGAAAAATTGATTGTGTTAACTTTTATCGCATTTGGAGAGCATGTGTTATCCTCAAGATAGTTGGAATTCACTTTGAACTCATGCTAGAAGTAAATATGCTAAATGGGAGAAAAAATACTTATGGGGTATAAGCCATAAATACAACCAAGCAAGCCCATGCAAGTGATGCCACTTATCCAAAGTCTAAATCATGGAAGTTAGACTCAGGCCATCACATAGGCCATACAGTCCGTAGAATGTCGTATAGGTTCTTGTGATTTTAATAGATCAGATCTATAATTAACAGGATGTATTATTGTATTTTGATTCCTATGGCAAAATTTCAGCATGCATGTTTGCTTTACTAGGATAAAATGTCATGTTGTCAGCATCCTTGACAAACCCAGTGGCAGATCTACGTATTTGTTGCATGATTCTCACTACATTTTACCAATTTGTGGCAAAATAGTAGATGTTTAAGTAGATCTAACTATAAAGCAATAGAAATGCCATTAGATAAATATTTTGGCTTCAATTTCCACATATGGAAAGTGAAAATACAGATGCAGTTGATGAATAAAAAGTTTAAAACTTGTGGGGAGATGTAAAAGGAACTAGGACACCATCGGAAGATCCAAATAAACTATTGGAATGGAAAAATAGAGATGAAAAAGTTAAAGCCATTATCTATCAAATTTTGAATTGCATCATATAAACATAGAAAAATCATCTAAGGTAATCTAGGACAATCTGAATAAGCTCTTTGGAGCACAAGCAGTTGATGCAAAGTTCTCTTTGAAACTACAATTATTCAAATTCAACCCAAGACTCCTTTCCATTTCTATTATATTTTCAACATGGCATTTGAAATTTTCTAGATAGGGTTGGCATTTGTTTAACTGCAACTCTTTAGAATCAAGCAACACGTCTGTCACATTGCAGTGTGAACTAGTTTTGCTTACACTCTTTTTATTATTGTTGTGTATGTTATAGGCAAGCAAGTTGTATGAATTACATGTTTACACAATGGGTAGAAAATTCCATGCCATAGAGATGACGAAAGTGCTTGATTCCACAAGAAAAATATTTGTAGGACGTGATATTTCTAAGGGCGATGAGGCTGATGGAGGTGTATTTGGAATATCTTCCAAAATAAAAGACTTGGATGGGGTAATGGGTATGGAGTCTTCAATAATTGTTATTGATGACATTGAGAAGATGTGGCCTCAGCACAGGCCCAATTTGATTGTGGTTGAAAGGTAGAAGCTAAGCTCACAAAATTTGTGGTTCATTTTTGTTCTCAAGGTTTTCCATTCTTAAAAATGACAACATGTGATGTACAGGTATACATACTTCCCATGTAGTAGATTCCACTTTGGACTGGAAAGGGCCTCACTGTTTGAGATTGATCATGATGAGAGGCCAAAAGATGAAATGTTGGCATCTACTTTATGTGTTAGATGTGTTATCAACTATATCTGTACAATAGTTGAAACCTTATTGAGCCGCCAGTGTTGGAACACATCAGTGTTCACTTCCAGAGTATCTGGGTTTCAGATATTTGGGTCTAGCTAGTTTTGGCTAGCCAGTTTTGGCTAGCCAGTTTTGTTTTTGAGTCGACATGACCATGGCCCCATGGGGGTTTGTAACAAAGTGTGCTAGTAGGGTCTGAGTGGCTCGGTTCCCCATGACTTGATTAAGCAACTAAGGTATTCCAGGGATTTTTTTCCCTTGTCAATTATACTTTGCTTAAGGCGATGTATAATCGATGAGGTTTTCTCCCGCTTCCTCCAAAGCTGGAATGTCCGATTTTGAAAATCTGAGCCGTGGGGGGTTATTAGAGTCCAACTAATATGTATAAACCTACTAGACACTATTAGAATAGGTTTTGGTCATGTCCTAAGTCTCTAGGACCCCCAGAAAAAATTTCAAAAAAATTTTACCGAACGCGTTGGATTTGGGGTTTTTAATTTTTTAATTATTTTTAAATTTTAATTAAATTTCTCTATAGTTTAAATAGAGAAATTTGGGTCTGTAATATGTCAGTCATCCGGGGTCCGAATTTACTGATTGATGGCTCGTTTCATAAGCCAAAAATCACACATGACCCATGGACCAGCTAAACCCAACTTTCGGATGTCAATTCAGCCTCATAATTAATATTTTCTCTAAAAAGCCATTTACAGAGAAATTATTAATTAAATTTGAATATTTTGGAGAAATCCAAATCTCTCCAAAATAATCAGAAATGAATAAAATTAAAGGCTAAATGACATGGCAATAGACATTTATGAAGATTCCAATCAACTCCAAGTAGCTTCAGTTAGTTATCCAATCACCAGAAGACTCTCCACTTAAGCCAATTCGCCCTCTTCCATGCAAAACTCGATTTAGTGAGGTGTCAAGTGTTAAATGGGTTGGTTGATATGCATTTAAGCCTATGGTAGGCGCCCTCTTTGACTCATCAAATCACAAGCTTGGCTCCTCTTGCAAACTCAAGTTAGTACCTACCTTATCACTCCACTTGTCACCCACCAACCCACTCGCCTCCCTCATGAAGCTCACGCATCCTACCTAACCCTCACGTGGATCCTAGTTGTAACACGCCCATTTGATGGGTGATACTTCCCATGCATTAGCAAAGTGAAGTTTGCCACCTTGCCATTCACACCTACCAACAGTTCGAGTTGTCCATTGAGTTAGCTCTCCAAGTTTGGTTTAGATTGGAATTTAACTTCATGTCTATTGGTTTTTGGCTCTCTCTCAAGCCAAGTTCGACCTAGGGTTTAGGCTGTTGGTTCTACTATAAAGAGAGGCCCATTTTGGGTTATTATCTCATGGAATTTTTGTGCACCATTACTCTGGCAATTTTGTACTAGCTTATAGCAATTGCTATCTTGAAATAAAATAACGACTTTGGAGGTCTACATGGAGTGCTTTACTTGTTCATGAGGATTGTCTACACATGATAAGGTGATATTGTGCTATTATATTTGCTCATATTTGTTGTATTTGGTCATTCTTTTTCTTAGAAGTATTTTTGAAGACCATATAATGAACATTTGAAGGTACAAGTTGTTCATTTATGTTGTATTTCATGTGATTTAGAAGTGCAAACTGTAGTTGGCAATATTTATGCACCTTCTTATCCCATCTTATTTGACATACTAAGTTTGATCAAGTATTCTTGTGAGTTATATGTATTGTGCAGATCTATAGAAGTGAAGAGGAGTTTGAGCTCAAATGCATCTCTCTCTCCTTCACAAACATTTTTCTAACATGTTTAGCATTTCAGGGCTCTCCAAAAGTTAAATCGGTGATTCAAGCTTGACCTTGAGAAGTTGTCCTAAAATCCATCCATCAAAATATTTTATCAAGTTTTGGTTACTACATCCCAAGGGTTTTCTTCTTCAAACCTTCCTTTTCTCTCCTTGATTTTCTTGCCTTGATATGCTAGTCTTTTTCTTCTAAGCCATCATCATCCTACTTTCGTTTTGCCCTAGATCTCACCCTTCATCATACTTTCGTTTCCCTATTTTGCTAGTTTCCAAACCCTTTCTTTTGCTTTCCTCCTTCTAGATTTCTATCATCTTGACTGTCCCATTCTTTTTTGCAGCCTTAGTTGACTGTCCCATTCTTTCCACAGTCACTTGGTTGACTGTCCCATTCCTTTTACAGTCACTTAGTTGACTGTCCCATTTCTTTTTTGCAGCCTTGGTTGATTGTTCCATTCTTTCCACAGTCAGCTTGTTGGTTGCCCTTTCATTTTCCCCTCACTACTGTCCTTTTGTTTTTCTTTGTTGAGAGTCCCTTGCCTCATTCTTTAGGCAGCCCTCGTCCCTCATCTCCCTTGCCACCCCTTCCCTCTCGTCCACCTTCAAGTTCCTCCTCTTCTCTCCTATCGTCCACCTCCTTCTCTCTCATTTCACCTTCGTTTTAGCCTCATTTATCTCCTTTCGTCCACCCTAGAAAAGTGCCCTAAAACCACATCAAGACAACAAATAAAATTGTTAGTAGTAGTTAGTAGTTAGTTGTTGGTAGCTTACATTGTTAGATCTTAGTTTAATTTCAATTTACTAGTTTTGTTTTAGATCTTATAAGTAAATCCTAGTACACCTTTGTAGTTTGCATATAGTTTAACTTTGAGTTTTTTGCATTAGATCTCAATAGAAGTTAGCATTCTAGTTGGCATTTTGGATCTAGGGCTTGCAATTGTTAGTTAGGTTTCAAATTTTATTTTGATTTGATTAACAATGACGGGTGCTTAAGCTTTGTTGTGTAGGTGCCTAAAGGAAAGATCTATAACAAACAAGGCAAAAAGGAATTGAAGAAGTGCAAAAAGCTAAGGAGAAGACAAAACCAAAGATTTATAGAACCAATCTCCTTTTTTGTATAAGCCATAAAGGGCCATTCAAATCTTGATTCATAGTTGTTTATTTCCTTGAAAAGACCTCTTGAGGGTTTTATCCCCAAAGGCAATTGTAACCCAAGTAATAAAAAGGCTAGGTGGGATAGTGCCTCCCACACTTAGTTTCTCCTTCCCCATTTGGGGAAGTTTGTTCATGCATACTTAGATTAAGTTCATTCTCAGTTCTTAGATTGAAAATTTGTTTCCTGTACTTAGAATAATTTCTCTTCCAAGCCTTGACTAGAGTAAGCTAACTTTGGGATTGCATCCCAAAGTCCACATAGTTTTGTGGTAGCTTCTCGTTCCCCCATCAGCTTCTTGTGGACATCCAGCTAGCTGGAAGGTTTCCAAGACTGGTGGTTTCTAGTGGTTGACCTTGTTCGGAGGTTGATCCCACCTTTAGAGTAGAATTGCTTGGTAGAACACTAGATCTTTCAGTTTCATTTTATTTTGCAAGTAGCATAATTAGCAATACTTCACATTTATTCTGAGCTATCACATGATTTAAGTGTTACAAATTGAAGTGTCTTGTTATCACAATTGCTTTTTGCTTCTTAAAACGAACAAAGTCTCTTGAACTTGGCCAAATCCAAGTCAAGAGCACTCTCTATCGGAGAGCATTGTTAGACTTGCATCTTTCCCTGCATTAGGCATTTTAAATTAGCAAGTCTCTTGAACTGTGGTCATAAGATCAAGTCAAGAGCGCTTTCTGTCGGAGAGTTGAACGAGTGCTCTAATAATAAAAATTTTCAATCCACATTTCCCCTTTAATAAATTTACTCTTGGTTGATCGTCCAACACCCGTATGCTCTGCCAACCGGAAACGGTTGGGCTGGTACTCAGAAAGGTGGAAGACTTGTTAAATTCATAAGTGATAACATAAATTAAAACTTTACCCAAAACCCCAACCAAGACAAAATCACTGAGTACTTCCTGAAACAGGTGGTGCCGGGAATCCACTGTCAGACTCGAGGGCGGTCAAGCCGTAAGAACACTTGTTCTCTGAATCTGGGTGCTCCCGACCTATCATCTAAAAGGTTGCCAGTGTTTTTCTCGGTTAAGGTTCCACTTCTTGAATATCCTTGGTTTTGGCCTAATAATCAAGACCATTAAAATCTTCAAATTTACAAAGATAATCTGCACAACGATCTCACAAACAGCACTTTTCAAGGACCCACACATTCAGCATCACATTTTTATTATTTTTTGACTCCATAAGGCACTGGTTAATTAAAGCTTGTATTTTTATTAGGACCATTTGTCCTTGTGGTTATTTTATCTTGTGGATGCTTCATCTGGTTATCAAATCTTGAAACGTACTGTAATCTTGTTATCTCATTTAGCAACGTGGATTGCATTATGATCTTGTGTTTATCTCATTTTTTAAATTGGTCTCATTCTAAAAAACTCCTAAACAACACTCATCCGCATCACCTCATACAAAATACACTTAAAACATTGATCCATAGTTAAACTCTTTGTAGGGACTACCCCCCTTGGCTTCGTTAGGAGTTAGCCTAAACGGAGGAGCTGGGATTCAGGTGACAGTACCTGGCTCATTGCTTGCCCCCAAGGCCACACCTCTCTCACTTGTAGTGAAGAGACAGCTTTCGAAAGATTTCCGCTGCTGGTGTGCAATCTGGCGGACAACAAGATGCTATCCTGAGATTTCACTATTTGCAAGGATAAATTGTGTATTGACAGTTTGTTAACCTGTGACTAACTCTTAAAAATCTATAATGCCAAACAGGCTATTGAAAAAATACACCATGATTTTTTCTCAAAAAACGGTTATTTGAAGTAGATGTCCGTGATATTCTGGGCCATTAAACACATTTGATATAAGGAATAGCACTCTATATAAGGACAAGCAACTTGAAGACAACAGTTTCTAGAGGATGAGTTGGGAAAATAGGCAGCTAGACTTGGAACTCCAACAAAAACAATCAAATTAGCAGAGATAGAGCGCATGCATGTGAAGAGCTTATTCAGTATAGGAAGGCATTTTTAAGAGGTCCAGTGAACAAGGTTTAAATCAACTCTTGACCAAAACTTAAATCAACATTTTATGGAGATCCTAAAGCAGTCAAATTAGCCCCAATCCACGGTCAAAGGTTGCCTGTTTATCAAACAAAGAATGACAGTGTTTGCATGCAATATTGTCTACACCAAGAATAGTGCATCTTATCAGGACAAAAGAAGAATCAAATCTGACTTTTCATGGCAGACAAATAGATGCTGAAGGGAGTCAAATTTAGCACACATCATGTTAAATTATGCATGATAAGTGTGTTGCATCATGTGGAGGTTAAAACTTGATTTTATGCTGATATTAACACTGGAAAGGGGCACTGTTCTTATGCCAATAGCATCCCTGGTCAGTATGATGAGAACATTGTTTCCTATGCCTAATTTCAGCATCAAGATATGAGATGGTGGGTGTAGCTTGAAGACAACAATTTCTAGAGGATGAGTTGGGAAAATAGGCAGCTAGACTTGGAACTCCAACAAAAACAATCAAATTAGCAGAGATAGAGCGCATGCATGTGAAGAGCTTATTCAGTACAGGAACTTATTCAGTACAGGAAGGCATTTTTAAGAGGTCCAGTGAACAAGGTTTAAATCAACTCTTGACCAAAACTTAGATCAGCATTTTATGCAGATCCTAAAGCAGTCAAATTAGCCCCAATCCATGGTCAAAAGTTGCTTGTTTATCAAACAAAGAATGACAGTGTTTGCATCCAGGATTGTCTACACCAAGAATAGTGCATCTTATCAGGACAAAAGCAGAATCAAATCTGACTTTTCATGGAAGACAAATAGATGCTGAAGGGAGTCAAATTTAGCACAAATCATGCTAAATTAAGCATGATAAGTGTGCTGCAGCATGTGGAGGTTAAAACTTGATTTTATGCTGATATTAACACTAGAAAGCAGCACTGTTCTTATGCCAATAGCATCCCTGGTCAGTATGATGAGAACATTGTTTCCTATGCCTAATTTCAGCATCAAGATATGAGATGGCGTGTGTTTCTTGTGCCTTGAAAGTTGAAGATTATGTTATGACAACGTTTGCATGCAAGATTATCTACACCAAGAATAGCACATCATATCAGGGCAAAAGCAGAAACAAATCTGACTTTTCATGGAAAACAATTAGCTTATGACAGGTAGTGAAATTTAGCATACATCATGCTAAATTAAACATGATAAGAGTGCTGCAGTTCTGCTGGTCAAATGTTATTTTTATCTTGCTGTTAATACTAGAAAGGGGTGTTGTTCTCATGCCAAAAACATCCCTGATCAGCATGGTGAGAAGGTTGCTTCCTTAGCCTAATTTCAGCATACTGAAAAGATATGGATGCCATTGCTTGTGGCTTGAATAGTATACTATGTAAGGGTCCTCTTCTATTTTTGAAAGGCATATAGCTGCTATAATCGGATGAGGATTGATATTTTTAGAAAAGCAAGTTGCTGATATTTTTAGATGTCGACATTTTGGAAAAGCACTGAAAACCTTCATGAAGCATGAGCACAAATGCATGTTGAGGGAAGAGAATCAGATTATTGATGCATTTCTCCCTTCTTCTCTCTATCATCTATGCTTCCCTTCCTTCCTTCTAAGCTTCAGGTCGTCAAAATCCTAATGCTTTATTTCAAGCAAAATAGCAATTTTATGAGGAAGTAAGTATAAATATAACTCTAGCTTCACTCCCCAAAAATCTTTGTTCTACTGAGATGAATCCCAGAGAAAAGATTGGACAATCAATACAAAAGTAACAGCACATCTCACTTGCAAGACCTTGGCAGCAATACAAAAATCTACAATATTAGCCAATCTTCATTGACCCAATAATTTGGGAGGGTTTTTCCTTGATCCTAGCTCATCTTCCTCATGGTCAAAAATAATTATTTTTCTTTTTTTCCTTCAATTCTGGCCACCATTTAGTTTCAAACATTCACTGTAGAGACCATGAACCTAAAGGGTATGCCCACTGCCCAGTAACTCCATCTATGTGAGATTCAACAGAAATCATAGTTGAATGGACCGGAGATGGTGAAAAGTGAGAAAATCTATACAAAGATCCTATTATGCCAAGGAGAAAGACATAAGGAACTTACTCAGAAAAACACCATGTAGTATCTCAACAACTCTGGGCCTGTAGGTACACTTGAACAAAAAAATATATGCTTTTGTACAATAATGGAGGCCCTTACATAGGCAAAGGCCTCGGTTGGAAAAACGTCACCTTCTTTAGCCAATAAAGGAATCTCTGGGCCCTTACAAATTACAAGTGACACCTAGATTGGAGTCACATTCCACTAAAAATGAAATCCCTTAAGATGAAGCATACTATAAAACAGAATTACCAAGGACAAAACTCAGATTTGCAACATATGATAAGCACTTTAACCCCATAGTGCTCATCATTTCCTCCCTGCTTAAGAAGAAATTGTCCCCAGTTTCTATTGTAGATGGAAAAATTGCTGCTTGAATGTGTACCGAGACTTGGGAGATCCATTTAGCTTGCAAAGGCAGGTTTCCTTTTCTTTCAATACGATATATTTTAGTTTGTTTCTTTCAATGGTCCTCCTAGCATTTAGTGGTGTCTACTGGGACTTGGGAGATCCATTTAGCTTGCAAAGGCAGGTTTCCTTTTCTTTCAATACGATATATTTTAGTTTGTTTCTTTCAATGGTCCTCCTAGCATTTAGTAGTGTCTTCTGGGAGAGGAGACTGAAAATTAGGAATAGTATCTTATCTGTGCACAAACTGTCTACTCTTCTAAATGCCACGGCTCATTTAATTTGAGGTTGCTTATGTTACTCACATAATGAATGTCGATATGAGATGGATGTTGAGACAGACATTATTTGGCCCAAAAGCTTGCAGGATGGTATAAAAACCATATCTGATAGGCTTTAACTTGGGATGGTATATGTACTCTGTCTTTTCCATCTAAAAACAAGGTTGCTTGTGCATATAACTGATAACATTTTCTCAACCAATAAAAATGATTACAGTTTACATGATTTTAAATCAGAATTTTGAAATTAACCTATTGTCACTTTATGTAGAAACAAACTGAATATTTTGCTCGATGTCCTAAAAATTTCAAGTCAAAATCACTTTGGCTCTCTAAATCTGTTTAAAATTCTTCCCGTATAATCTGAATCTGAATTTCTCTCCTTCTCTTGGCTCAGTAGGGATGGTTTCTACCCTTGCAAGAACTCTAGTTTAAAGTTCAGGGTTCAATTATTAATTTATTTCTGTTTGAAGATCCTCTAAATATCTGTTATGTTTGAGAAGATAGCCAGACTGTAGAGATTCAGGAATGAATGTGGTTAAAGAAATGAGATGTACAGCAGATAGAAAAGCATGCATGTAATTTATTTGAAAGCTATATTCTGAGTATAAGGAAGAACATCACAATCAGAGACAAGATCAGATCTGAAAGCTATATTCTGAGTATAAGGAAGGACATCACAATCAGATGAGTCATCAAACCTAATTTTGTCATGTTAACTTAGTTTTATTTACTGCTGCTCATGATTTTATTTTTATAGTACTGCTGTTACTGTTCATGATTTATTTCCTGTACTTTGCAATTGTTAAATTCTATTTCAAGCACTAACTTTAACACAGCGATCTCTGGGGAGTGTTAAAGTTGAAAGAGATGAAAATTATGTCTTGTTAGATTTACTACTATTGCTGTATTTTTACTTCAGTACTATTTTGTAGTTTAAATTTGCATTAAAGTACAAGTTTTTCAATTTTTTGAAAAAGCCCTAAAACTTTAACAAGACTGACATAGTTGGCTACTTTCCTTAGATTGTTGACATGTTGACATCGCTTTAGGAAGCTGAAACTACAAACAGAACTTTGAATGCCATTCTGTACAATAAATATATAGTCAGTACTGAAACAAATGTCATCCTTTCCAATGGCCAAGTTAACCACTTCTAGAAGGGATTAAACCAAGAAGTTCAAAATTCAATTTAATTTCAGATGGAGTCTTAAAATGACAAGGTATAGTGAACCATATAATATGATAATATGCACCCACCACCCCACCCCATTTGAAAACTGTAGACACTCTTCCTCTACTTTCACATACAATGACAGAGAACATTAATGTTTTTCTAAGTTATATAGGAAGAGGAGAGAAAGTACACCTGATTCTTGTTCTTACTCTGTACTCGACTGGTAATTTTCTCAAAGTTCTGTTCACAGCAGATGAGATTATAACATCTTCTGCAGAAAACATCTTCATTGGTAAAAATACAGAAAGAGAAAGAAAGATTCCAAGGTGTGCAGTTTTATATGCAGATCATACTTTGCCAACTTGCCGCAATGCGATAAAAAAGTTCTCCTCTTCTTGACGAGTCCAAGCAGCCCATTGTCGTGTTGGTTTTTTGCCTGTACCCAACAAAGCACATAATCAACTCACACATCTTACATAAAACAATTCATTCCTTGAATAGTAAAAAGAGTTGCCTCTTTCCTCATCAACCACATTGTAATAAAACAAAGAAAAGCAGTATGATAGTGTTTTAATGCTCTACAAATGCACATGTTTGGTTTTTAGTAGTTGACTACAGAACAATATACAAGATATGAAATATCTCATCTGATATTTCCAAATTGCAAAAAACCAGAAGAACATGAAAGCAAAAGCTCGTTATGCAAAGCCATAGATGAGAACACAAGGGTAACAAACTGAAATCAGCAAAACATGTTGAACGCCACAAATAGAAAGACTGAAACAAAATGAAGTAGCTAGCTATTCCCCATGAATAATATGAGGTTTACTTGGCGGGTTGTGTTTTCCATTGGACGTGGAGGATATGCATATATAACTCATCAATAACCACAAGAGCAAAGTCATTCTCAAAGATAATTTAACAGATACCAGAAATTATGACAATATAGAAACTTTCTGATAAACTAACACATCATGGGGGACTCCAATCTTAACGGATACAAACATCGATAAATGCCAGCAATAGGTCAATGACAATCACAAATGGATTCCCCTCTTAAATCAGCTCCAAATTAGCCCAAAATTAAGTCCAACAGCAGGCGAGGTTCACTCACCAACTTAGCTCCAAACTCTTCACATGTAAGCAATGATTGATAAATAAGGAGAAAGACTTCTGATTCTCTGAAGAGGTAATATCAGGTTCATTTTTTTCTTTTCTAACTTTTTCAATAATTTTCATTTTTTTCTAGTGGGGTTAGAACTAGACACGTAAGATACCTGGGACAACTCAGTCGAGTTATTCTACAACTTGGCTGAGTGACAATTTGACTCAGTCAAGTAAGATCAAGGCAGTCAACTCTGTTCATACCAAGCCAAGTTAGACTCAGTTGCTTCCAACTGATTCAGCCGACGCTTACTACATTGGTTAAAACTTAATGTGCTTTAAATGCTTAATAGGGAAAAGCCTGCTATGTGAAGCATATATGAGGCCATAGGTAGGGCAAGGACTAAATTCCAACACATTCTGGGGCAAGGAGGAGAAATATGTGCCCTACGTGGAAATTAGTGGTTCCAAGTGGCAACATCAGCTTCATTATCCATTGCATGTTTCTAGGTACTATCTCAACCCAACATTCTTTTATGATCAGAATTCCAATGTCGATACTGAGGTGATCAAAGGCATTTTCCCTTGCATAGAGAGGATGTTCCTTGGTGATCTAAATCAAGGGCCGGGGCTATTTGGCATTTGGAATAAAGTGATGATTAAGTCTTCAAACAACATCATTACCCAATAAATTTCTAAAATTTACTTTAAGTTCATGTTTTTGAAATTTTCCATGTTCATTTGAATATTGAACTCTTTCTTCTTACTCTTATTTTTTCAAATTGTGAAATTGTTTTGTAAGTTGCAACTTGTGTTCGGCACCAAGTTAGGTGTATGGTGGGAGGGATTTTGTTGACAAACTTCAGCACTGCAGACAATGGCAATTTGAGTGTTAAACCAAATCTATAGTGCCTCCAGATGTGAGAGTAATTGGATTATGATTAAGCACATACACTCCAACAAGCACAACAGGCTGTCCGAATAAATGATGTAATGATTTGGTTTCAGTGGACTATAATATCAAGCTTCACAACAAGTAATTGGAAGCAAGCAACAGTTGTGATCACATTGCATTGGATAAGATTGAACCAACATCATATCGGATCGTAGAGACAAAGGAACTAGCTTATCGAGATGAGAACCTCACTTGATTAAATGAAGGGCAGGACCTCTTGGCCAAATAAATGACAATGATTTGGTTTCTGTGGACTATAATATCAAGCTTTGCAACAAGTAACTGGAAGCAAGCCACAGTTGTGATCACATTGCATTGGATAAGATTGAACCAACATCATATCGGATCGTAGAGACAAAGGAAATAGGTTATCAAGATGAGAACCTCACTTGATTAAATGAAGGGCAGGACCTCTTGGCCGAATAAATGACGTAATGATTTGGTTTCTGTGGACTATAATATCAAGCTTTGCAACAAGTAATTGGAAGCAAGCAACAGTTGTGATAATATTGCGTTGGATAAGAATGAACCAACATCATATCAGATCATAGAGACAAAGGAACTAGCTTATCGAGATGAGAACCTCACTTGATTAAATGAAGGGCAGGACCTCTCAATCATGACAATGTGAGTTTTATGAATAATAATTTCATTGCTATTATTTGGTGCCATGGTCCTTCCTTGATGGTGATTGGATTTCATACATATGAACTTAAACTAATTGATATATAAATTTTGGGATCTGAAACATTAAAACTATTTGAAATGCAGACGTTCATTGTTTAGTGTTTATGCCTATTATGAAAATTGAAGTTAATTAGTACTTACATAAGCTTATGTCGATGTTAAATTGTTAATAAATCTATTTTTATGGATTTGTCAAAATTAGCACACTAAGAGTAAGTTGAAGCCTTTTTATTTCATAAGATAATAGTTTTTCGGAACACTCGTTTTGGTTTGACTATTTGAATTCCAAGGATTTTGCACTTCATCTTTAAAGATTCGAAATCCAAAGCTGTGCATTTTAGTTTTAACTATTAAAATATCATCGGGTTATATTGAGATTGAGAGTTTTGGAGGCTTGTGTTCTGATTTAAACTGTTGAGAAATTAAATGCTTTTTGTATTTTAATGATGTATTAAACTTCTTTACACCTCTTTGTTAACTGCAGGTTCACGTTACAAATCTGGAGGGATATTAGAAGATATACGAAGAAGAACCTAAGGTGGTTTGGGAATAGTATTGATGACTGCTTGGGGAAGTGGCAAGCATATGGGGAAAAATGGGAGTCGCTGCCAATTTTTGTCTTGTGGTCTATTTGGACACACAAGAACAGGATTATCTTTGAAGATTACAGAGGAAATAGAGATAAAATTGTGGTGCAGACGATGGAGTCTTGGAGGAGCTATATTTTTCCAAAGGTGGAGTCAGTTCACAGAGTGCGTCCACCTCCATTGATACACTCAATCGGGCCGATTGGGTTTTTCGATGGCTCTTCTCAATTACTTGGAGAGTTGTCTGGGGCGGGTATTCTGTTGAGAATGGATGCCAATAATCTGTTTATACTGTGAGTTGGTTGTGGAAGGGGAACTAACACTAGAAATGAACTTCTGGGACTGACGGCGCTTCTATTATTTGCAAGTACTGAGCAAATTAGGGACTTGACGGTGGTAGGGGATTCAAAGGTTATTTTGGACTGGGCTAAAGCTAAGTCAGAGATCCGAGTTACATTTTTTGAGGGTTGGAAAACCCGCATCCAAGGACTACAGACGCATTTCCAGACTATTCATTATTTGCATGTTACAAGGGATTTTAACCAGGAGGCAGACAGACTGTCTAAACTGGCTCTTCAAAGTCCTGAAGGGATTATTCATTACCAACACTGGCGTGACAACAACCTGATGCGTGAGGGCACTTTGGATTTCTATTAATCCAAGTTGGTTTCCGGCTATTGAGCATCCTCCTAGTCCTGCTGCTGGAGTTGGCGGACATGAACTGATGTCAAGTAGGCTTCTTCGGTCTATTTTCATGTTTATTTGTTTTATTTGTGACAACTTTGCTTGAGGACTAGTCACAGGTGAACATAGATAGCTCCTAACTTCATTCCCGTGATTCTCAGCTTTCGGGGAACGACAAGCTTCAGCGATTTTGATTTTGTTTGATCGGTCTCTGCTGTGTGTTATTAGCCCACTGGGCGTTGCTGTGTTGGGCACAGGCTTTTCGTGTTTGGAAGGATGTGAGACCCGCTTCTTGTGCTTTCTTCTCTCTCCACCGGTGGTCTCGTGTAGTCGATTCTTTAACTAGCTCAAATTTTTGAAAGGGGCATTAACCAGCTCGTGAATTGGAGGATCGGTGTCTCTGGATCCTTCCCGGTTTCTATTTTGGAGGGTTTCTCACATTTCTGTATGTTGGAATACGGGTGATCTGTTTGAGGATGAATCAGTGAACCAGTCTCCACTCAAAGTTGTTTGGTTTTCGTATATATACTTGCATTAGTTTCATGTGTTAGGAAAGCTGAGAAGGCCTCTGTTTTACCACTTGTATACTTTGATTCTACTCTGGAATATTAAGTATAGTTTTTTTCGGTGAAAAGACTTCAAGGGTTAGCGTTTTAAGTCAAATTGTGCAATTTTTTAGGGTTTGTGGTATAAGTTAAAGACTTTGTATTTCAAGGGTTTTGAAAAAAAAATTGCATTCCAATTTCAGATGCCAGCGACACGATATGATAAGCAGAAAAGAATACTACTCAAAAATTCCAGAGGTAAATATGAACATGGTGCCTAATTTTAAAAGACAAACACCAATACAATTTAAAAACGGAAAAAAAAAAAGAAACAGAGAAAACCTACCAGGTGTTGGGGAAGTAGTGACTCCATTTTCAGCTGGAAGGGACTCCCCGCTAGGTCCAGCCTCGACCTCGGCATGCGCCTGCGCCTCTTGGTCCGCCTGCATGCTCTCAGTACATCACAAACACCATTCCCAGCTGCAAACCCTAACTGTATTTTAACTCACCCACGGGTGACGAGATCCAGTCTCAAGGCGTCTCAAATCCGTCGAAAGTACAGCTTGGAAGCGATCACAGTGACGACAGACAAAAGGACAAAACAATTTAATTTTTTTCTAAACATAAATATTTAACAAAAAAATAATGTCAATTAATAAGGAGGTCAACCAGTGAGCCATGCCAATTGCAAGATACCGCACTCTCAACATGTGAAGTGGCTTCAAATTTGAAGCCTTCAGGGCCCTTCAAAGGCCATTTTACACGTCATAGAAGGCCACCTCAAATTTTACCATGCAAAAAAAAATTAATTTCATGGTAAGCCCTTCAATAATTAAATTAACCACTATTGTTTAAAATTGCAACAAAAGGGCAGCTTCAAATTTCACCCATCGACAGTTTTCAATGGGAAATTGGGAATGCAGCTACTAGCTAGGTGACTTGGGAGTGGGACTTGGTACTTGGTTACTCTCCAATATCCACGTGTCTGGTCATCGATGGATCATGGGCCATTGGGCCTCTAATAATATCATTGACCAGTTTACGTGGATAGGCTTACACTATGTAGCCCATGTCTTGAACGCTTCTAAGTTCGCGTGTTAGCGGCGAGCGCTTACATGTTTAACACATTTAATGGCAACAACAACTTTATTAAATATGGTTGGTGGCTCATACGTGTGGCTGGCAGTGAGCTTACCAAGTTACCAGTTATCACATACCAATTCGTGACTTCTGACTTCGTGAGTTACTTTAGTATTCAATGTATAATATATTATGTTAATGTGCCCCGAATTTGGCATTTCGGACAAACTCCACAATCCATAAACTTCTTGTAATGTTGCAGGTTGTCGCTCCCGCCTGTTGCCCCTTCCAACAACCCTTTGTTTTCTTTGTTGTATCAAGTTAATCCTACCGTCTACGGCTCCCAACCTCACACCCTGTGTTTTCTTTGTTGTATCAAGTTAATCCTACGGCTCTGGAGTCCCACCTTGTGTTTTATTTGTTGTATCAAGTCAATGCTCGAATTCCATGCTTCCATGGCTCCGACCATCAATATATAATATTACAGGAATACAAACAAGCTTTTGCTTATACCCCTGCTTCATCGTGATCGAGCTACTTCCAAGTTCCACCTACCCTATCTCCTCTAGTCCTCCAAGAGAGTTTGCAAAGCGAAGCTACCAATGTCGGCCTGCCATAAACATATATAAAGAAATTTGTTTTCTTTGAGGAGATTAACTTCAAGGCTAACTGGATTGTTGACATCCTATGAATTTACACATCATTTTATCCATTCATGATACCATCAATTATTTAAAAATTTTGTAACTTCAAAGTTCAAACACAATATTATTATTTGATTGAAAATTTGTAACTTCAAATGGTCCTTGAAGGATTCAAATTTGAAGCCTAGACCCAAGAGTGGGTTTGTCACAAATCTCTGTTAGATGTTGTTCAAAACGAAATTTATCGATTCCCAACCATGGCAACAACAACAATTGCTTCTTTCTTCATATGTTCTGTGTACACGCATATGATTCCATGTGCTCCTTGCCTTGCCTTTTTTTCCATTGTCGCTCGATCGAATCTCTTGAGAATTTAGCCTCCCTTTAACTTTCCTGAAATGGAGGGGACAAGGAAGACCATTGTTTTCACTCTGAAACCGAGCGCTTCCCCAGGTAGCTTCCATTGGCCACAGTTGCTGCCCTACGAGAAATAGGTGTGCGCATTGCGCCCCCCATCTTTACCAAAAAGCCTGCGGATTTGGGGATGTTCCAACTCTGCCAGCCTCCATGCATCTAGTTAATGAGTCAGATCAAGAATCCAGACTTTGTATCTAAAACTGTATTGCATGAGCCATTTTCCCCAATTGCTCAGTCGTCGATTCGACACCTTCCTCTGGTACACAATTTAATATTCCTCGTATTTATTAGTATGAAGACCATCGATGCTAATACACTTACCATCCCAACTAGCTATCGAATTTCAATATGATTGAGAATATGCAACAACATCTGGTGAAGGACAATGTTGAAAGCTGGCAATTTTCTTAGAATGCCCAATGCCCACTCCTGCGTTCAACTGTACGAACTGGGACACAAATGTTTTTGTAATCTTGATTTTTAGAACGACAGTGCTACTTTCCTTTTTGATTTTGTTTCCCTTATCGGTTGGTCTTGAATAGAACATGAACTTCAACCATATAACAAGAACTTCAACCATCTATGCATCTCCTCTCTACTTGGTCTGCCTATGTTTTACTTATGCTTCACAACCCATCCTCTACTCCGTCATACCACAGAGTTAGTATGTATAACGAGATCTAGCGGGGGGGCTATAAGGAAGAAGTATCCAGGGTCCTTAATCAACTATTGAGAACACAAGTTGCATGGAGTCGGATAGTTCTCTTTGTTCAAACCATAACATAGCATGTAACATGTAAGGAGCGCTTAAACTTATTCTATCCCAAGTACATGTGGCATTCATAGTGTTGAATGAAAAATTAGAACATATATTGTTTCCATTGGCATTCAATTCTATTGTAGGGTACACAATTAGAGTGACAAAGAAACTTGCTATTGGTTTTCAATCCAATCCAACTTCTTTGTTGAATTGTTCTCTCTGGTAGACTTCCGTGAAGGAGGATTATCAATGGCATAGGAAACACAGTTGTTTGATAGAGGTGCATGAAAGTGAATTATGGTCCTCAATTCAACTAAGTAAAAAAAAGTTACCATTCAGATTCTTTCCCTTCACCTTTTTAATTGCCTTTCTGCATGCATCTCTATTGTTCACTAATTTAGCAACAGATACAGACCAAACTCAACGTCCACTGTTTTTGGCTTCTGAAACAATTTCTTCCTTTTTTGGCTTACATTATCATTTTTTTCCATTGTTAAGTAGGCTAGATTTTATGTAGGCTAGAATTTATATTAGTTTGAAGAACGCTAGCGATTTACAAAGATTGAACTTTTCCAAGAATAAGCATCGCGTTGCTTTTATAAGAGTTGAAGAACCCAATTCTGCATCGAGCTTGTATTGTTTGAAGTAGCCTAGGAACCCATTTTAAGAGGTATTAAATATTATTAAACTGGTTAAAAGTTGGATTGGAATTGGGCTAGCAAGCTAACTATAGCTTCACTGATGCAGAAAAAAAGATCTATAAAATTATCACACTGAACGTCTGGAAAGTGGATTTTTTGTGTGTCTCCTAAGTTATGTTTCACTAATAAATTCCTCATGTTCAGGCAGATCATGAAAGAGTAAAATAGTATTAATTTTGGCTGTAAGGATGAAAATTGGATTGGAATGGGGTTAGCAAGTTAACTTATTATTATACTGGTTAAAAGTTTAGGAAGCAAGAAATAAAGCCTCTCAACTTTACTACGTAAGTAAACAATGAAATTTTGATGTACTAATACATTTTCAAATGAAAAGAATGACTTATTTTTACATGTCAGCATTGAAGGGTTCAATATCTCATAGCCCTTCAAAGTGAAATGGGACCCCACCCTTCAAATCTAATCCCTTGTGAACACGGCGGCACAAATATAAACTGACTATTTTTCCTTCTTTTGTCATTGTTGCGTTACGACATATTTATTTTACCTTTTTCCTTTTCAATTATAATATTAATAAGAAGTGGTATTTTGTTATGACTATAAGTTTGTTGGGTAATTAATGAGAGACAAGGCGGTTTTATGAAATTCAAATTCAAGGTTTTATTTCCCAGCCCTCCCATATTTCCTTTTGCATTTGGAAAGGTATAACATTGACAATTATAGCTTTTGTTTTGTCTTCACCCTATGCTTTTGCTTAATTTCTAATGCAATTTAACATAAATTCTATTAATTTTGATTTTATCAACTAAAAAAATTTAATTAAATATATCAACTATTTTTTTTATAATTAAAGCAATTGACTTTATCCATTAAAAAAAAAAACAAATATGATCTTTTATTTTATATAATTAAAGTAATTGATTTTTAACATGAAAAATTAGTAAATCAAACATGAGTTCATCTTTACGTTGTGATAATTGTAAGAGGGTAGGATAAGTTCATCCTTACGCCGTGATAATTTTAAGAGGATAAGATAAGTTCATCTTTACGACGTATTTATAGACGTCTTCTCTCTTATCCTTCTATGTGATGATGATCCTAGCTCAAGGACCGAAATTAATCAGGGATGCTCAATATTACAAAACGTAGATTCCTATCCTCTTGAAAAAATGAACATGGTAACTTAAAACTTTTTTTAAATTGTAATCTATAAAGATATTATATTTAATTTTGATAGCATTTAGAATAAAATTAATTATATAATTTGTTAATTCATCAAGATCAAATAAAACTTGAAATTTTCATTTTCTAATTATTTTATTATAAAAATTACTTGACAAATTAAAGTATTTAATTTAAGTTATAGGCTCCGACGTTGGTCTTGCTAGACTTAATCATGCATGTGTTTCTTCCTCAGAGATCATAAGTTCAAATGTGGATAGGTGTAGGATTTGTACACCTCCATAAACCAATTAGCCAAATCATTGTGTGGAGGTTTCTTGTCCCACAAATAAGGGGTCTCGTACATCAATTTGGTGTATGGCTAGGTCATGAACTTAAAAATTATATTATCACTATTATTGTTCTTGTTGTTGTTGTAGGTCCCTTATTCCATAAACAATGGGGAATACATCAACTTGGTGTTTGTCTAGGTCGTGAACTTAAGAATTATATTATTATTATTATTATTATTATTATAGAGAGAGAAAGCTAGAAATTAAATATATATACAAAAATAAGGTGACAAGTACATGGTCGATATGTATTGCTTAAACGTGATTATTAGTAAATACTCATAATCATTCATTTTTATTTTAGATGTATGGTCCTCAGTGCGATGGAGGACCTTGACCTTATCAATTATGAGGAGAAAAGCATTATGAATCCATCTTCAAGGTCATGTCAAGGGGTTATCGAATTATGGAAAAGACAGTAGGGATTTAAAAGGTGACCAATCTTCTGACAAGATGGATTAGGTCTCTAGTTGAATGGGGTGTTTGGGATGCAATAGGGCACCCACTAATTGCCACATCTGACCCCTAAAATAACACCTATGATATTAGGCATCACCTCTCATGCTGGGAGCATTTGCGACAAGTACGCAAGGACCAGTACAACATATCCTCTTAGTCTACCGATTACATACTTCACAAAATGATGATAACCATTGTTTGCTCAAGAGCACCAACAGAGATGGCAATTATGATTATGACCTGCCTCGGTTTCATCTTCGATGTGGTGAGCGATCATTATGATGTGAGGAACATCATTGTTCAACAAGTTTCTCCATGAACTTCCCTTTGACCATACCATTTCTTTATGTCTCCTTCATCATTAACGCAGGTCATCTTTTGAAATCCCACATTTCCTTCTCTCTGCGATGAACTCTCTCTTGCCTCTATTTTTTAAAACTTCAGGTTAAGGCACTAGGTTGACCAACCTTCTCTCTCGATCCTAGTATTTTTTCTTCTCGTTCATTGTAGTGACCACCTTGGCTCGTTCGTTTATGCTCCACTCCTCTTAATAGACCGTTGCACTCCCATCTCCTTTCCCCATGCATGCATTCTTGTTGAGGCTCTAGTTTTGTCCCTCATGGATCCCTATATTGGTCACCCTATTACCACTACCCCTTCTATTTGTGATAGCCCCCCATCTCTGTTAACTATCCATCCTCAGGTTGTCCTATGCATTTCCCCTTCTTTCCACAATGGTTGACTTCTTGTACGGCTCCAGCTTCTTCAATGGCAGGTGGGGTTCATGGTCATTGCATGAAAATGGATCACGCCACTAATTCTGATCCCATAGTTTTAGTGGAAGCAGAGGAGGCTAAGGATACATATCTCCAATAAACCTCGGCTCATATCCAACGAGAAATTTAACCCAACCCATAAAGATCCTTTTGAAAGGATAGGTCCTCGATTAACTTGGAAACAAGGTCCTAACCAACACCTTTAAGGTATTGCGTAAATTAACCCCTTTTAAGGTATGGTCTTAAAAGGCTTTGTTTGGTCTAGTGTTGATAATGAAAGGGCTGAGAGTTTGACTAAGTCCATAATTAATTGATCAAATTGATGAGAGAGGTTCATTAAGAATTTTATTAAGAACATACTTATGGATTTGGTTGTTGTGTTTGATATGCATGTTAGTATAAAGGTATTGGTGCTCGATGCACATTTCAATGGTGAATATTCAACACAAATTAAACTTGGCAAGTAATGATGTGTTATAAAAGCACTAATATTCTTTGTCACGCACTTGTGGTGTTGTGACCTAGTCGCATAGGCATAAATTTAAATCATGTGATATGCATTTCATAACATAGTGCAGTGATTCTTGCTGTAGACATGACATATTGATGTAGTTGAGGAGCTCAATAGTTTGTGCATGGAATGCCAATATTCAAGATTAATCGTCTTCCTTGTTTGTCTCTTCCACTTTGGGAATTTGTGTACTTTGTTCAATATAGACAATATGAATAGACTAGAAGACAAAACATTTGTATCCCTTAACTAGATGATGAATGCCATATCATGAGAGTGTGAATACCTGAATAGTCTGTTGCTTGAATATAATTCTCAACTTCAAGTTGTCCATACATTGTCATACATTTTCATAAACTTAATGGGAATTTGGAGTTGATTCATTGCTAATATAGACATGCTAATGTTTATGTGAATGAATATATTTCTTTTTTCTGGGTTCACTAATATTTAATTTGAACAAGATAGTGAATAAGCAATATATTTTTGGGTGTATGTTGTGATCCCTACTCATCGGTTGGCTCAGCAAGAACAAATATGTGTGTCTTATGAAAATGCAACAGGGATTTTTCCATACTAGTCAATTACGGTAGAGATAAACATAATTCCACTAAATGTGTGTGGAGTTATTTTCCCTTGTCCACACATTTGTTAGTGGAATGCAAAAAGCTCCTAGGGTTGGCTCAAGCGGTTTAACTTGGCATGCTGAAGTCATATTTTCCAAAGAGGTCACAATTTCAAATCCACCATAGTCCCTCAAGGTTAGGCATACATGTTGTATATCAACAACATTTACTCTTCATGAGCACTTTAGATACCAGTGTAGGATCAGTGGCATACCGTGTCTTCCAAATGAATCTTTGGATTGTTGGAGAGGCTCTTTTTGAACACGAAATGTTGTTATGATCCTATCTGAACAAGTTATTTTGCATACAAGCCCATAACTTCAAAATAAATCCATAGTGCTAGGACGTTTGATATCGCTCTATAGTAAAAGGCCACAAGGCCTAAAGCAAATTATTAGGTCTTAAATGCAACTTAGGGTGACTTCAACCTCGAGTTGATGATATTGGCTATGGGTTGCATGTCCTCGAGTTGATGATATCATCCTCCCCCACTTCCTCATTGTCAAAACATTTGATGCCATGTCATGTGGTCATCTTTTCAAAAGTTATGCTTATTGAACATGTTTCATATGTGTAATTGTCTTTGTATTTCCTTTATAATGGAAATATTGTCTTCAGTGATAATCCTTACAATGAAGATCAAACAAGCAACCATGGTTGACGAGGAGGTGGATTTGTGGCATAGGCTTCTATGGCTACACTCCTTGCATAACAAATGTTGAGGATCCCTGAAGAGCGGTATCAAGGGTTTTGAACTAATGGTTTCCGCGCACATCTTTCGACAAAATTATTGTTGAGGCAATGATGTTTTTGTTTAATGGCTCTATTTGAAAAGTTGTTGTTATGCTGCTTAAGTTAGGCTCACCATTTGCACATTCAATGTCATTAAAGCCTCAACAACAAAGATGGATGAATAGGTGCAAATTCTCAGGGTGAGTTGTGTGACGATGAGATTTCTATGTACTTATTTTATAGGGGGTTTTAGTATAGTGGAAAATAGAGCCACTATTTTAAAAAATAGTTTCATTCCTAGTTCTCCAAATCCCTCCGATGAAAAATCATAGACACTTCTTTAAAAAGAGGGGCATTTTTTATCCATGTTTCCATACTTATATCAAAAGAAGAAGATTCCCAAACCTCATAAATATGTAGACTCAACCTCACTTCCAGCCAAACTTGCTTTGAGAATTCACATTGTACAAAGAGATGAGTTATAGACTCTGCATCCTTAGTACACAAGCTAAAGAAAATATTTCTTTCCAATTGCCAATTTTCCAAGACAGCCAAGAACCCATCCAGGGGAACATATTAACAATCCCTCAATTATTAGTTTGGGGTCCCTAAGGACTTGAAGCTTTAGATTACTCAGATTACATAAATATATAATTTACATTGTTGTTGACTAATATTAGTGAAAAGATTCACTTCATGATTATCCTACAACTGAGGTGTAATGTTGTTGGTCTAGAAAGTGCTTCATGCTTGCATCTTGAAATTGCACTAAAAAAGTCAAGATAGACCATTGAGAATGCAATAATACCATTCAATGGTCACTAAAGTTTAAAAGATTTTCTGGGACCAAGAAGACAAGATCTGTGTTCTGAAACAAATCCTTCAAGATAGGAATATGTGTGACTAATGGTATATAGAAGGAAGTTAGAAACCAATTCAGTCAAGATAGGACTGTGAATAATGGTATAAGCATAAAAAAGTTAGAGACCAAGCATGTGAAACAAAGTTAGAAACCAAGCATGTGAAACAAAGTTAGAAATCAATTCATTCAAGATAAGACTGTGTGAATAATAGTATATGCATTAAAAAACATCAACTTAATGTTATAGTAGAATGCGCACGAAGGGCTTTTGAAAGCAATAAAGAGTAATTCACAAGATATCAAGCAGAGTTGTTCCATACAAAGTGTTAGGAACTTGCAACTTTATAAAACTAATTAATTTTACATAAGCCTACAAATCTAACCATATCATGGCATGATTATAAAATGTCATTGGTACTAGTGCTATGAAAATATGATGTAATGGGGCTTGTAATATATATGCCTTTACATACGTTATGACCCTCTGTAAGGGTGTAACGGTGGCCAAAGGGCCCATTAGAGTAATAGTGGATACCATTTAACGTAAAGTGGATTAAGTCCACAATGTTTGTTATTATGGTTCAAAACAAATATCTTACCTAGTATGGCTCCTATCTAATCTAGTGGTTGCTCCACAATCCAGTCTCCTTCCACAACCATCTCAAACAATTCAAGCCTCTTGCTCAACTTCAAAGCTAAGCCTACGTTATCGCAATTCAATTTCCAGCTAAGGTCCACTACTTGGCACCTTGCTTCCCTGTTGTCCCACTGTCAGCCCCCGATCCCTCTCAATCGATTCGACGTCATCTGCTCATAATGCAATCGCAACTCTCTCTCACAAAAGAAAACAATATCATCCTCACTATGGTCAAGAAACCAATTCATTTCATCCACCACACGTCATCTACTCATAACGCAATCCCAACTCTCTCTCACAAAAGAAAATAATATCATCCTCACTATGGTCAAGAAACCAATTCGTTTCATCCACCGCACCCTCATCCTGCTCAACAAATCCATCTTCATGAACTTCTTGCTCGACTTCAACATCTTCATTGCCTTTCACCTCAGAGTCGATCTGAGCTAATACCTCAATGCACTACTCACGTTTGCTACGTGCATCGACTTCCATCAATGCATTGTTTGCTACCTTAAGGTCTGCATCCAGGTGTGAACCTTCGCAAGCGTCCGCGTCTCTTGCCGGTGCATGTATCACCATGCAACCAACAGTCTGCTTCTGCTCCAAAGCACCTAACTATCCAACTTCAAAATCTGAATGCACCCACGTTTCCAATGTTTCCTTCTCGACTTCTTGAACTACCCCATACCAAGTGTCCAAGTTTGTTGCAATCGAACCCTTCACACCTTCCTGTTGAGCCATGAACTGAGGCCTTTCAATGGGTGCACTGGCTACTCTGATTAGCATCATGCTAGTCATCCGAGCCACTTTCCCCAACTTCCTCCTTGTCTGATCCGCTCAACCCAACCGATTCATATGTGGAACCGGAACTGCTTGAGCCAACCTCTGAAAATCCTGCCCCAAGACTACATTGTGATCATCCATATGGGTCACTGTCATATCTAAAGTGCCAATCCAACTCATAACTTTCAAATATGTTGAATGAACAAATTCAGCAACTGATCCCACTTCTGATTTCACCACCTTCACTTAGGCTCTGCAACTCTCGGCCTTTCGGTGGAGACCCTTTATTGTCTACTCACTTGTGAAACTATGAGTAAGGCCAGTGTCAACCAAAGCTGCTACCAATCCAGAGATTGTTGCATTCACAAAGGAGAGTGCATGCACCTCTTCTCTCTACAATGCCTCATCGCAAGCCTCTTTTGCAATCTTACTTTAGACTTTCCATCAACTCGTTCAAAACCATCTATTTTGACTCAGAAATTTCAAGAACTGGCTTAACTTCCAATGCCATCAAATTCACCTTCTTAGTGCACAACGCTGCTTGGGCTTCTGCCAAGGCTTTTGGTTGCCACTTCCAAGGACATCTACTTTTAAAATGGTTTTGTTCACAAATGAAACGTTTTGCAACCAATATCAAACTTTTGAAAATGTCAAAGAAAAATCAGATGTCCTTGGAAGTGGCAATTGGCAGCAGTAGTTAAAAACATTGTGCAACCAGTACCAAATTTTTGAAAATGTCGAAGAAAATTTTGATATCCATAAAAGACAATTTGGTTATAAATGGAATAGCACAAAATGGTTGTATACCATTAAAGAAAAAAAAATACCAACTCAATCTTTCTAGTGAACAAGAATAGAGAGAGGCATTTGACAATTTGTAGCCAAGAAGAATGAATTCTGAGTGTGGATGAACTTGACTGGAATAAATTCCGAGTGTGGACCAATTTGACTGGAATAAATTCTGAGTGTGGACCAATTTGAATGGCATCAATCATTCACAGAGTGCCATATTCCAGAAATATTTTCCAATGTTAAACTTCACCTAAGACCCTCTTTTGAAAATGAAACACAACAACAATGTAAATAAAAAATGAATAAGAAATCCAACAACTTCTTGATGTACACACCTAGAAACTCGAGTATCATTCCTTTCCTTCTCAATAAACAGTTATGAAAAAAATACAGTGAAGTGCATACAACAAATGATACTGGCATGCACTTATCATAAACGGTAAAAAGAGCTTATAATAGATGAAACATGCATGAGTAGCCACTGTATACTTCTATTATCCCGCTCAAATCTATAATTACAGAGCATTATACCCTATTTCCAAGACGCTCTTTGCGTATGTCCTACATGTTGTGGAGGTTGTTGATATCCATGAGGATACGCACTATACTGTGAATATTCATTCCCAGGCACAAAAATATGTAATTTCCTCTTCTGCTTAAGCACAGAGGACCATCCCGCTAACCTATCTACTTCCCATAAGTTCGAGCGGGTACTGACATTCACGGAATTGATACCATTCAGACTTAAAGAAGATCTTAATCATGGTTAATAGATCATCAATAGATAAAAGAGGGCCACAGAAACTAGGGGCCACTTGCATGCATTACATGCAGGCCATATTTCATGATGCATGCACAAAAACACTTTAATTGAATCCTTCATGCACGCAGAAAGCAATGCATGCAAGTCAACTGAAAATTAGAAGAGAAAAGCGACCTAGGCATGCAAAATTTAGGGCATGCGATGTCAAAGTTATAAAAGAAGGATAAAGTGAATGATTAGGTCTACTTATTGATTATTGATTTGAGAATTCGACTTGCAGAGCTCAAAGAACCAATTTTGGGTTGAGGGCACACTACTCAACCATCAAGTGTATTTCGGCAGTGAAATCTATCTATCCTAGTCGCTTTCAGGGTTGGATCATACAGGTTCAACATTACTTTCATTTGACACAACATTCTACCAAATTCAGTGCCACAGATTGGATAAAGAGGACTCACCTTCTTGCATGGGCGACTTGCACAAGGAGGATATCTTCATATCTTGACAGACAGTCACCATTTAGTCTGCATTCAGCTTCCATCCTTCTAGGAGCACCACCATCAGCCTATTTATTGAATACAGGCTTCTTATTCACCTTCAGAAGAGAGATCTCACCATTTCATCATTCAAAAGGGCGCCTTCCTTGCATGGGCGACTTTCCTTGAGGAAGATTCCCACCCTCTGAACTAGAGTTCATGCATGACTAGCATGCGGCTTCCATACTGACCAGGAGGGCATTATAACCCTAGTACCATAGTCTGGGAGCTATCTGGCATCATTTGAGTGGTCATTCATCCATCCACATATTGAAGAGGGCGCATTTATTACAAGGGCGCATTATTGGAGAGAGATCATCTCACATTTGACCAATCCTTGGCACATATCTTACATGCTTATCTCATATTGATCTACATCCATTGCTCGATCTATTGGTACGTACATGCATCATTTCTATCCCTATTTTATAGCATATCTAAATATTTGGGTTATTTAGGCTTTTGGAAAACACATGCACCTGCATGCATGGTCATCTAATTAGAGTACAACACATGCATTCACATTTTACTATAGTATTGAGTTACAAGACTTCAGACAAGCAAGAAACTACATCAGAAAGACTATAAAAGGCAACAAAATATCAATTGGAATATTACAAAATACGTTAGAAATTGGACTTCCCATGTTGTGGTTGTGCCATAGCAATATTCTAATTATGTGGTCCGCATTCAGCCGATTTCTTCACTGCAGATGCTGCAATATAGTAGAATAGGCCAAGAGTTCACAGTGGCTAAGGCTGACACTGCTCCTCCTGCAAAAACACCTGACTTCACAACATAACAATAACCATTAATGGTCCTCGTGTTTATATTGTGTTGGTTATTCAAAGCATCTCCAACTATAAGTAATAGAATGGTAATCGTGTAAAATGACAAATAGTCAAGAGTTATCTTTCCATTTTTCATGCAATGATATTGCATAGTTAGGAGTCAGTGACATAAAAATGGTAGAAAATATGTCAATCAAAGTGAATGGACTAGCCTTAACTTGGACATCTACGCTTGGACTTACCCATCTATAAACCTTAAAAAATCATATACGATCAACAAAATCCATAAAATTAATAATAATGTGAAGGAAAATGTAAACTCCATCTGTACTGCAGCTTGCTTTTCATACACACATAATGTTTGAACCCTCCGACAAATATCTCCAGCTAAAATGTGCCACTAAAGATCCAACATTGTAAATGGCATATCAACAGACTAAATTCTAACATTAAAATATAATCATTGTCTTGAGTAAGGTGTAAACAAGAATGTAGGTCAAAGTACAACTCCTATCAAATTTGGGCTTACTAAGCATACAGATGTGAAAAGCTTGAACAATAAACATAAAATCCCACAATTATCAAATTATTATGCAAAGATCAACAATATTAGCAAGGCTACAGAGGAAAGTTTGTCACAACTTGCAGCAAATCCCACAAAGACAATAGATAGGAAAGCCGGGTAAGAAAAATGCAAATATTTGTTGGAAGCATCAGAGTGGTTCAATTCTTCTATCTATAGTAACATTTTCACAATCACATAAAATCTATGTTAGAACATAGGCACATAATAAAGAACCCTGAGTCTGACCAACTCAAAAATCAATATAGAAACAAATTGTGAAAAGCTCTACCAATAAACCAGTTCGAGAAACCCATGTTTCATGAGTTAGTCAAGTCAGTTGAGGATGAATGGGGAGGAAGTGGGTTATCCTGCGCCTGCTAGAATCTTGGTTTCCACCTGATCAACATGGAAAATAAACCACCAGACTAAAGATTGTGCAAGCAAGCATCATCCAGTATTTGCAGCTCCATCAACCTGAATCTCAGTTGCTAAATGCAGTGTCATGCACAGCATCAAGATAAAGATCCCCGCCTATGCTCCCCAGTCTGAGCACCCTCGTCTCCACATGTTTTGCAACCCTTGAAGAATACCTAGAATTCCAAAATGTCCATTGGGAATTCAAGCAATGTTTCTCCTCTGGTTTGCTACAAAGATGCAGTGAGAAACAGGTTCAGGAGCAGCATGAATGCCTCCAAATGTTTCTAGAGCAAGGTTACTTGGGAGCGGGCGGGAAGCGTGTGCAAAAGCGAAATTTTCAAAAACTTCTGGTTCGGATGCGTTTCGGAAGTAGTTTCTATATATATATTGATGCATATGTCAACAAAACCATGTGCATCCATCAGAATTCAAACCATTATACAAAAATATTCAAATTTCTAATGTATATACCAAGTAAGAGGGCATACAACCAAAATAACACCGAGTGCAATCCATATCTGAACCAAAGTACATCATAAATAGGCTATATACTAGGGATTCCTCAAAAACTAGTGTTGAGGCCACCAACATCAATCTGAACAATCAGCACCACTAACATCAAGGTGCGTAGAGGGGATGATGGGTTTGATTAAATTCCAATCCCATACCCTCATACATGATAGAATCCAGTGGAAACATTGCAATCTTAAAATCTTAAAAACTGTTAAGCCTGTTGAATTTTGAATGGGATAAAAAATTATACCTTTTGCATTTGAAGTCCGATGAGGTTGGAACTGTTGGAATTTGTGCAAATTCGGAAGATATTATTAGTGTATTTTATTATAATTAATTGTACCTCCTAAGGGATTTGAACTTGATGTAATTAATCATGTAAACCCTAGAAAGAACAATGTAAACCTTGGGGTGAAAAGAAAGTAAAGAAAAAGACTAAAATAATTTATTTATTGTACCCCAGGTCAGGTCGGCCCAATCAAGTTAGACAAGTCGGCCCAATTAGGGAAAAGGCCAGTTTGGCACTTGTATAAATCGAGGGAAAGTTCACCTCATTATTCACTCATCCACTCAAGAGAAGCTCGCATCACTTGGAGAGAGATTCGCACCTGCAGCTAGGAGAAGACATTTCGGGGTTTCTACTTGGAAAGTATTTCCATCTTTTCTCTCTCATCATTGTACTCTGTTCTCGGATTTATTCATCTCTATACGAAGGTTGCTGGGTTTTCTCCCGATTGGGTTTCCCAAGATAAATTCTCGTGTTCTTGTTTATGTGCTTTGTCTTTCTTCTAATGATCCTATTGAATTTATGCAATTGAATAATTATGCTATAATTGTATGAAAAACTAACAGGAACCACTCTCAAACATCCTAAAACAATTAATGGTAATGTTAAAAATTTAACTAAAACGATAGAAAATGAAAGATAAGCAGGAGCAGGGGCAGAGGGGGGGGGGTGGCGCTTCCACGGAACATAGTTCCGGAGCCAACAATATCCAAGCACGATGGGAAAGCTTCCCCACAGAGAAGACACAAATTTTTACAGTCCTTACCGTGTTCTTAGGCCAGACAAGGTTTGGAGTCGAGACTTGTAAGCCAATGCCCTCGTTAGAAAAATCAACAGATATTGGCCAAGTAGTGAGGCAGTAGAAAAATAAGCCAAATTTGGACTAAAGTTATTTTATCAATTTCTGTAAGTTTGTAACAGAGGTTTATTTATGGTTTTTGTGAAAACATTGGAAAGAAATATGATCTTACTCTTAGCCCTACTCCCTTGGTTCTAGGGAAGAGCCAACCTCTTTATGAAACCATGGTTCCCGGAGTTTAAATTGACAATAATATTTGAAACCGCTGCACCCTGTGGGTGAGACTCCCAAACATTCTCATCCAACTATGCCAAGAAATATATAAGAAAATTGGCCATGCATTAGGCTAGTTCATTAAATCCGACAGTAGAAATAACACAGGTTTGTATACCTGTGCGAGACAATGTGCAGAATTAGATCCCAACAAATGTTTATCATATATAAATTAAAATTATTTTGGATCATTATGGATCCGAGTGGATCCAAACACTGGAATATGAGAAAGCCACTGACAGGACTATGTGCAGAATTAGATCCCAACAAATGTTTATCAAATATAAATTAAAATTATTTGGGATCATTATGGATCCCAGTGGGTCCAAACACTGGAATATGAGAAACCCACTGACAGGTGTAGAATCTATCACGAAACAGGGTTTTTCATCACAAATTTCCCAAATAAGCAACCTCAAACTAGTCATAAAATGATAAAAGAAATATGCCCACTATAAAGCATACAACAGAGTGGATGGATTCCTTAAGGTGAAGGAAATGGAAAAAAATCAAGCTAGGAAGGCCCACAAACTAAAGAGTAGAGCATCTCTCACCCATAAATGAGCCCTTTGCTGAGACAGCTTTACCAACAATGATTCATGGATCTCGATTGTAGAATCACTAGAAAATTCTCAGAACAATCTTCTAGAAGTCGCTCCTGCAGGAAAAGGACCTTCTACAGTTGGAATTATTACACCAAACGCCCAAAGCACACAAGACGATACCAGGTTTCCCATGCTATGAAACGGGAAACCAAGAACAATAGTCAACCCTTGAGCATTATTCGGTTTCCTTGTGTAACACCCAATAAAATGCTTGAGGAGCCAAGTTCTAGAAAGGGAATTGGGTAATTCTTGTAACATTATGACGATGTAGTTGCAAATATGACACTTCCAAATGCTTAATACAGTTTGCACATTATTATGTTCTAGGTAGTGGAATAATGTATCTATAGACTACTAATGACATTTATGTGAGTTGTTTTACTTTGATTGAGCTACATAATGTATCTTCCCTTGTTATTATCTCTTGGGCTAATGGTGCTTCTTCCCTGAATGTTCTCCTGCTCAAACATTGGTTGGAAGCGGCTCGCAAGCTCATTCTTGAATTTGAGCACATTCACTTTGAACATATCTTCAGGGAGGTGAATCTGGAGGCGGATATGCTCTCTAAGCGGGCTCTCAACTCCCCGCCTGGGGTCATCATGTGGCAGGAATGGCGGGATGATTTGCTATTTTCACATGGTTCCCATTTGTTACATTGGACTTGAGGCTGTTTGTCTTTTTTGCTCATACTTTTTGTCTTTCCATATGGGATTTTTGCGGCTTGTTACTTATATGACTTGTAGTTTATATGTGCAGATTCTTGATTATGCTGCGTCCAATTACTTGTTGGGCATAGCTATATATACTCTTATATTTTTGCGGCCTTATATCACCTTCTTGCAGATGCTGTAGCTCAGATCGGGTGTAATATCCGTATTTCACCCCTCCTTGCTGGGGTGACTTTGATATTTGTTGTATGTGGATATTTATATTTTGGACTTTTTAGGAGATGCTTATACTTTTGATGATGTGGCATTAGTATTTCTGATATTACTGGATACATAGTAGTTTGCCTTATGGGCGTTGGTAGTTATTTGTTGACTGTTTTAGACAGCCTTCATGTTTTCATGTTGATGATATAACCGGTTTGTTCCGGGGATTACTACTGGCAGATTTGTATGTTTTGGTCATGGACTGACAGTTGGACATATTTTACTATTTCGCATATTAATAGTAAGTTATATTTTTCTGTGAAAAAAAAATGTAATATGATGTGATTTGACATTCTATAATCCATCATGATGTGAAATTTGGAATCTAATTTCATTTATATTACTTATATTATTATATTCCTAAACACATAGCATGGTGTTCTTATCCCAAAACCCTGTAACCCCTTTTTCTCATTTCTAGCAAGTTGTAGCATAGGTTACATGAGGAAAAATTTGTGTAGCAGTGAACATGAGTAAGAAGCTTTCAAAAGGGATAGTGTCATAATTTTAAGGATCTATATAAATAATCTTTCAGTTTCAAACATTGTGTTGCGATACGTCAGGGGGGAAAAGAAAAACTAAATCCAGCTCAAAAGATGCTTCTAATAATACATGCTCAAGCATGATGTTCCATGGCTAAGGATATTGTTTTTTATCTTCTCTTAAGATAGTTTTCTAATCTTCTCTAAATTAGCATTCCTATGTTCTCCAAAAAATTATCTTACCTTATCTTATCTAAATTAGGATTATTATCCTCTTTCCAATGCGCCTCTCCATCGAGCCATTAGTGCAGTCACAAGCCCTCTCAAGGTCCACTTGCCAACCGACTTCCAACTTTGCTGATTTTGAATGTTACAGGCCCACTCACAAGCTCCGAGCTCCAAGTGCATCCAAGTTATCTATAAAGCCAACGCCTTCCAAACACACTTCACAAGTGTTGAGCCTGTTGTCCTCCGAAATGGCATGCGTGTCGTTTGAAAGCCCAAAATGCAACACGCCAACCGAAATGACAACTCTCTCAGGAGAGAGGCCAATGTCACCACACTCCTCTCCTCTTCGCTTCAGGTTGGCTCTTCTCCAACACTAGGGGGGTACCCCTAAACTAGGATCGCTAAGGCAGGTACAGTAACGGGCAAGGTGAATGGAAAAGGCTGCCTTAGGGAAACAGAAGTAACAAAAGATAATTTTCAAAATGGGTGATGGAAAAAGGAAGGGAAAATCAATCCTCAGGGAAAGACCAGTGCCGGTAGCAGAAGGGGAAATGGAGTCAAAAGAGGGCTCATGGAGGCTTTATGCTTCATAAAAAGTGAGACGAATCTAGAATGCATAAACAATCATATCTTAATCGGCATTTTGTACAACCGAATACTGATGTCCATTGAGAAAATAATTGTTCAAGCATAATTAACCAACTTAATCCTAAATGGCTAATCTATTTGCTTGATAAAGCCCTAAGCTAGATTCATTCTACACTTTGAAATACATCACACAAGCACATGAATAAGACTCGATCTGTCCACAAAACCAGCTGATTTTTTCATTAAGATCGACAGGGAAAGAAAACCCAAAAAATTTCCATCCTCGTTACAATGAAGAGGCTAGCTCTTTATAGGCCAAAAAGGCTCCTATTTCTCCAAAAAAGAAAGGAAAAATAATAAAATAAAATGGAAAAAAGGTGAAGTCTAAAAAGACTTAACCTAACTCCGACGAATACTCCTCAGGCTGTTATTTAATACTGCCAATCAAAACTCAATCGTTAATATAAATGATATGTTGCTGGAAACCGATGCAACCATAAACACCTACTACATGAGAACGACGAATCTTCAGCTGTCAACTGGGATGATACAGGTGGCTGTCCCTGCTTCTCCCAAAAATCCACGCTGCAACTTAAGACACCACCAAACCATGAATTCTGGAAATCGCGGATTGTTCTGCTTATGCAAATGTGATGGCGGTTTGATTGAATCACTGTCACATATCAGCTATAAATCTGCCGTTTACTCAAAGTTGTGGTTGGTGTGAAAAAGACAGAAAGGAATAGCTATGATGAGTAACGGTTTCAGTAAATCGCAGCTGTAAAAAAAATCACGTATCTGGGGTCAACTTTCATGCACAAAATCGCGGGCCCATGTTCTATGTGAAGAGATGCGTCAGGTTTGAGTCACGGGCAGTTGGAGGAGCACCGAATCACGCCCAAAATGGCGACTGAGAGGGCCGTGATCTCCGATGAAGAGAAAACACAGCGTGTTGATTACTTGCAGAACCCCGAGCCTCTCCAAAATTTATTTTAACTCTGCGTTTGGACGCTAGTGCGTGAACCCTTGATTCCCTTGCTGTGCAAAATGATCACCGATAACTCGAGCTACGACCTGGATGTTACTCCGCATAAAAATGGATGGCAACCTAAAAATGCGGATCCACGACTGTCTGTCAACGCTAAGTCGAAACCATCTCCAGGTTTGTCGAATGTGGAGATACATTGGATGCCGAGGGGAAAATTTGCCCCGTTTTTAGTGTGCTACACTGTGGCGTTGATTTACCGGACGAAACCCGAGCTTGGCGTTTGAACGTAACTCCGCATCAAAGGAATCGGCTGGTACTGGCGCGTGGATTCAAAATTGTGTCGAGCTTGTGCATGAACACGTCTTCACAAGCACTTCTGCCGTATGTTGATTACTTTATTGAACCGAAATTTGGCGTTCAGCATCAGGCCGCTGATGAAGTGCGGATAGGTAAAAATGTGACGCGTATCCACAACTCGGCTGCCAACTGGAAAAACTCTGTGCTATAGTGAGACGATTTCCATTAAGCAATATGTGGGTCGAGAAGACACCATCACAGTCATCGTAATGGCGAGGATCAGTGATCTCTGGCTTCTTTTTTAATGCAGCGGAAGAGGTATCACGATCAGTCGGATTAGTTGACAGGATGCCGGGCAATATTGGAAGGATGCGTTTACAACTGAGAAAAATTGAAGTAACAAACGTTGAATACATCTTCCAGACAACTCAAATATCCGACCCACAGAGAGATCGCGAACTCTGTTCACTGCCTGATGAGTCTTTAGACTAAATCTCGAACTCCCTTTTCTGCTACAGGTTCGCTGACGGGAATAAATATGTATCACTCTATAGGCTAAGACCGAGCATACATGGGAGTTTTTCTACTGCTCATAAATTTGCTAATGAAGATGTTTTAAAACTGCCCCTGCCCAATCACGCTGATCGTCATAGTGACTGGCACAGCCCCCTACTGTCAGATTCAAGTGGTGTCTACCTTCTGCACGCAGTTCATTTTCCATGTTTTCTCTTTCTCCTCGGGGCCTTCAACAAATACAAAGTCAAACCCTTGATGCTATATAGCAATATTTTGTACACAGACTGTATATAAGCTGTTGAACTTCATCTAAAAGCTACACTCTTGAAACCTAAATGCATTGGTAGCAATAGCCACATCAGCAGCATCTGTAATGTTGAGAACTAGCAAAAGTATCGTTGCTGTTACTCCTTCACTATCAATCTTTTTCTTAGTTGTGATTTTCAAAAATGAAACTATAAGGAATGGATCAGAGTTCCATAATCAACGCACCAAACTTTCTCAAACTCAGTCTATCAGTCTTCGGCTGCCCTGCACATTTCTTTTGATGTCAATCTATTTGCTGATTCAAAGTCTGAAACTGCCCAGGTCGCCAAACTCCTGGATTTTAACCACTGAATACTGTAGAAGAAAATAAACCAATTTACATCTTCACAAATCCGTTGATCAGGATTATAAAATGCTGCATCTTTTACTTCTGGTGTGCTATCATCACTAAACCTGCTACATATTTATTTGACTGTCATATATGTGAAATGCAAACCAGACCTCCTGTAGCTCCTGAAGGTGTCGGCCTTTTGACAGTTTTGTGAGAGAAAATTTATCCCTGTCAAAAAAGGGGATAACAGAGCCTTGCCATTGTGTCCAAGGATTCTCCAAGCTCAATATAATGTTTTCACGTTGGTCTGGTGTGCATCCACATCCCGCCTTACTCTATCTCAGTCAATGTCTACAATGCGCAACACTTAGACAAGACAGTGCAAGCCTTGGTCAAGTCCAGGGCCTAACATTCATACCTTTCTCGTGAATACCTTGTTGATTTCGAAAAACATACAAGAGGAATCAGTTTGAAATTGTTAAGGAAGATGGGCTATGAAGAACATGGGCTAGGCAATAGAAGGCAAGGCATCCTAAGCCCCGTTATAGAGGGAAAGGAATCCTAAGGCTTATGATAGAAGGCAACGTATCCTAAGGCATCAATAGAATTTTCATCTGAAGTCTCCACAAGTGTTGTCATCTACGGAGTATACCGCATTCCATGCATTATATTTGGGACCCCATGCAGTATACCCCATTCTTTCATCAAGGCATCCCATGAAGCCTTGTGCCTTTGGAACAAATATGTGTGTCTTCTATCTTAGATCTAAAAGTTTAGATGCTCAAAATGAATGAAGTACAATTAACAGACATGGCTCTAAATTTGGAAAGTATCCACGATAAAGTATACTTATAAGAGCATTGTGAGTCTCACCCACAACCATGATTTGTAGGACTTTAAAGGCCATGTCTTTGTTGATCAAAACTTCATCCAAATTTTGCACTAGGTCTACCTGCATCTACTCAAAGTCTCAATCCTTAGATCCATGAGATTCCATAAGATGGCTCAAAATTTCCTTCATGTGAGGCCCTTGTTTGCCATTGCACCTTAATCTTCTAATTTCTAAATATTGAACTTGCTTGGCATCTCCTATGTTGTGATGTCTTTCCATTCCTATAAAACAGTAAGGTGCTTCAAGTTTACTTATGATGTTAGAAAGTACTCTCTACTTAAATTTGAGTTTTCAAATCTCTTTCCTAGTGTTTGATGGCCACACTTATATTTATCTGGACTCATAGATATGTAAGCTCTATAGTGGTTATCTCTACCAACTCTTTTTCCTCGTGCATAGGTAAGGAAAGATGGTAGAAGACACAAATGACTTGTGCCCTATTCTAGGAAAACAACCATCCTCTGCCTCCCATTTTCATAATGTATATTGTGAATTCGGACTATAGAATAGCCACCAAGAGATTATTGAGCTAAGTTGAATAACTTGTGAAGGTAAAGTGAGGAGGAATAAGAGAAAATATCATGGGAATCCAACGGAAGTAATGGGTCTCTATATTACTTCTAGCCAACCAAGGATCATCATTATAATCGAGATCTCATATAGGAAATTTATCAGCAATAACGAATTTATATTAAAAATCTAACCAGAATTTTTGGACTAGAAAAGATATACTTATCTTTTTTTTAAAGACTTCAATACCAAGCAATTAAGTGATACAGAACACCCTTTCTGAAGAACACCCTTGTTAGTACCATGTCCACTGGTTATGATGAAGTACAGGTTTCGAGTAATAATTTTTTATCCTGAGATGGAGGAATTATCTCAAGCAAATGTGCTAACCAATGCTCTTAATCACTTGAATGTATCTTACTCAAATTACACCAGGGTCGACATCAATCACGAGGAATTGATATAAATGTGATCTAGAGAAGTGATGAGTTAAGAAATACATCGGTATAATAATCATTGAGTTCATCTCCATGATGTCTAGCAAAGGACATACCATACAAACCTAATATTTTTAAGGAATACAAGGACAGATATATGGGTATCCTGAAAATTTTCTTGTTCGTATATATATAAAAAAATACTAATTAACCTCAACATAAAATCTCCTCTATGACATGTATGGACCCTATCCATCACAGGAAAACATAACAACTTGATAAAAGGTCATAAAGACCTAGCACCCACCTAGAAGAGGTCATAAACATTTAGCATCCAAGTCAAGCGATATGATAAAGTACCCTGAGTTGGCACGTGTGGGCCATAGAGACCAAGAGAAGGGTCTGTGGTGACTTAGTTAAATGATTATGGTCTTGGAACCACAATGGAGGACCAAGAACCCCAATGAGGGTCCAAGAGCCCACTACTAAAAGACCAAAAGACCAAGATGGAAGTCAAAGGGTTAAAAAGTACAAATAAAATAGTTGGGGTTATGGAATCTCATTAAAGGAGCAAGAGCCCACTTGTAAAGGACCAAAGGTCCAAGATAAAAGTCAAGTTCTATTGTGAAGGGCTATTAGCCCAAGTAAAAGTCAACGACCCTAAATAAAATCATTAAAGTGGTTTTTAATTGGTAAATTAAAATTACAAAAGTGGTCTTTCAAAGGTGGATTCCTTAACTTATGGATTTGTTAATCCTCATCTCACTCAATGATGAATTATAAATAGTGAGCACTCTCATTTGCAAAACACTCTCATCCATACTCATTCATTTTCTATCCAAGGAAATCGTGGGGTTATTTCTGCAGCAGGTGCTCATTTTTCCTTCTCAGCAATAATCATCTGCAGGGTTGTTCTCTCCCTCAATTGTTGTCACTTTGTCTACAGGACAATCTTATTCTTCATTTAGGACAGCACTGTCATCTTCAAGACAATGCAAGGAAGATCAGGGCCCGATGTTGACATTGTGAAACAGTTAAGGGCTCGGTGCTGATAGGGGAAGGTAGACTGAGGCTTGGTTTATCTTTTTCAAATCCTAGCAAGGCTTGGATTGTTCATAGCAGTCCTCAACAGGGTTCGGACCTCTCACAGTGGCCATACCCTAATCAGAGCTCGGTCTTCTCCTATCAGACATAACTAAGGCTCAGCTTGCCTATATCAGACCTAGAAAGGGCATTGTCCACCTACAATAGAACTCGGGCCAGTGAAAGAATACCCTAAGGGACAGTTGGGGGTCTACAGAAGACAGTCAAGGGATTACAAAGGCAGTTGTGGCTGCCAGGTGTCTCAATCATGGCTGCCATGGTTCTAGTAGGCCGCAGATCATAAATATAAACTGCTACAGGAAACTGAAGATTGTTGCAGGTTTCTGAAGACTGCTATTGAGGCTGCTACAATTTGTTATTGGGCTTACATCATTTTCTCTTGTTTCATTTTGGTCGGCGGCAGCCTCACTGTTGGTTCATGCAATCTCATATCAGTTGATGAAGAAGGTTAGGGTTTGGGCAAGTTGATTTGGTGGCAATAGTCGTCATTTGCAGGCTGCCTCTTCTCTTGGATTGACTGTCCATATCTACATTGCGTGGGAGCGCCCCCCCTGCTTCGGAAGCTCGCTCCGAGCCAAAGCGAAGCGGAAGCGCTCAGAAAGTGCGCTTCGCTTTCGCTCCCGATCCGGAGTGATATTTGGGAGTGCGCTCCAGGGTGAAAAAAAGCACTCCCTGCCACTGCTCTGGAGCGATGAGGGAGCGACTGGGAGTAATCGCTCCCGAGCGCTCCCTAAAACCCTTTAAAAACGCTCCCAGATCGCTCCCCGTCGCTCCCGAGGAAGTTTGCGGATTGAAGAAGAGGGTGAGTTTTTTTTTGTTTTGGGGGGAGTTTGCTTGGGTTATAAAGCACTCCCCCACTTCATTGTTGCCATTTCATTCACCATTGCAAGATTTTGAGGAGCATGGAGTGCATTTGGAGATTTTGAAAGAAGATTGGAGTCTTGAGACTTGGACTCTTGGAGAGCTTGGAAGAGAGATTGAACATTGAAGGGTGCCATTTGTGAAAGCTTGGAGGGGAGATTGAAGGCTTCAATAGGGTTCAAGGATTCAAGCCTTCAAGCACACCATTGGAGAGCCAAAGCGGTAGGCTCTAAACTCATCCCTTTTTTTTGGCTTGAAATTGAATGCTTGTTACTTGTATGTTTTCTTCTCCTACTCTTTCCCATTCCTACTCCCTCATGGAGACTTCCTTTCTTAATGGTGAAGTTGAGGAAGAAGTATATATACAGCAACTTGAGGGGTTTGTAGTTCATGGTTGTGAAGAACCAACCATTGATCTTAGTTCTCTATGTTGATGACTTGTTCCTTACTAGAGAGGAACGACAGACAACTTGCTACAAGAGGGAGCTCACTTCTGAGTTTGAAATGAAAGACATGGGTCTTATGCACTACTTTTTTGGTCTGGAAGTTTGGAAAAGGAAAGATGAGATCTTTCTTTCACAAGGAAAGTACACAGTCGATGTGTTGCGCAAGTGTCTACACCAATGGTTTCTAATCTAAAGAAACTACATGAGTCAAATTCTGGATCGGATCTAGTGGATCCTACCATGTATAGACATCTCATTGGTTCCTTGATGTATTTGATACATAGTAGACCAGACATATGTTGTGCAGTGAGTATCTTGAGTCAGTTCATGTCTGAGCCAAAACATAGACATTGGGTTGCTGCCAAGCATGTCCTTAGATACTTTTGAGGTGCTATTGCTTATGGACTCAAATATGCTTCCAGTGGAGGAGTGATGATACTTGGTTATGCCGACTCTGACTAGGGTGGTAGTATTGTGGACCGAAAGAGTACATCGGATTTTGGTTTAGCTTGGGATCAACTATGATCTCTTAGTCCACCAAGAAGCAGGGCTCTGTAGCCCATAGTACTACAAAAGTAGCGTATATTGTAGCTAATACCGCCTACCGAGAAGTTGTGTGGCTCAAGAAGCTACTTGTTGGGTTTTTCGGTGAGAAGCTTGAGACTATTGTCATTCACTCTGATAATCATAGCTACATCAAGCTCTCAGAAAACCCTGTGTTTCACGATATATCGAAACACGTTGAGATGAAATACCACTACATCAAATACATGGTCCAAAGAGGTGCCATAAGACTTCAGTACATTGTTACTGGTGAGCAGATAGAAGATATGTTGACTAAGCCTCTATCCTTGATGAAGTATAGGTACTTATTAGACAATATTGGCATGGCAGAGAATGCCTCCCTTGCTGAGAGGGAGTGTTAAAGTTACAGCATCATGAGTCATTCTCCGAGTCAATCTTGTGTGCCAAGATCGAGCCTCGTGTGTCGAGGTAGTGCATTATAGGATCCTAAGTTGGACTCATGAAACTTGGAAGAATCTTGAGTTGGACTTAAGAATGAATAAGCCTCGTGTGTTGAGCTAAGTGCTTTGTATGACAAAGTGATGATGGTGTACAATCTTGCTTGGCAAGTCTAAGGTCTCGTGTGTCAAGACAAATCCTCATGTGTTGAGGTGGTGTCTCATGTGTTGAGGTAATGTTGTGCATGTCGAAGCATGAATGGTGTGCGATGTACTACTAACCATGGTTGAGCTATTAAGTCTCCTCTAGAAACTGGCCACCTCTAGAGTGAATTACTTTAGTATATGACCACTTGGAACAATAGTAGAACAAGATGATCACATCATTGGAAAAATCTCCTTAGTATATTTGATATGATAGATAAATTAAAGTTGGCACATGTGGACCATGTAAATAAGACAAGAGATAAAGATAAGATGTGATAAGATAAGAGAGAACTCGATTTGCTCAGTAATGATAAAGACTTCAGTTAAATAAGAGAGAACTCGAATTACTAAAATTCAATGATGTTAACAAGAAATACTGTAGTTAATTAAAGGAGAATTCGATTTGTTCACTTCAGTGATGCTATATTCAAGAAGGACTTCAGTTAAAAGAGTTGACTAATTGTTAATAAAGAAGATCTAGTTAACTAAAGTGTTTTGCATGTCAACACTTGAGTTAAACTAAAATAAGACACTTAAGTTGAATTAAAAGAAAACACTTGAGTTATGACACTTGAGTTGCGACACTTGAGTTACAACACTTGAGTTATGACACTTGCATAATGACACTTGAGTTAGCCTCCTAACTAAGTGACCTAGCATCCAGATGAAGGGTGAGTTCATCCTTAATTCAGATGATAAAAGTAGAAGCCAAAGCATGAGAATAATGATACATATATGTTATACATGATTGATTAATTTAGTGTGAGAGCAAATTCTCTTCTCTCTTGAAGGCAATGCGCTTTTCTTTGTGCAGTATATTATTCTGAGTTCTATTCTTCCATCTTCTCTCTTGCTCTGATATTGCTCTTCTCTCTTGCTTGATGTAATTTGTGCATTGTAAAGACATTCTCTGTGTTAACGGACAATCTACCAAAGACGGATCTAAGGCATGATCTCCCTAGCTTAACATAAGTCTAGAACAAATAGAACAGAATATAGATCTACTTTCCTAGATCAATAGAAGTGAAAACTAGTAGATAGATAGATTACCGCAGATTTGCAGATCCCTTTGCTCTTCATTGATCCAATGCTCCAGCGTCGTCAGATCTCAAGCTGCAAGACCCTGTTGAACATATAGATACTAGCAAACAGTGAAAGCATGTATTTCATATGATTGATCTAAGTTAACAGTTAAGGAAGAAAACTCTAAAAATCACCAATGAGACAACAATTTATGGAAAGAGATTATATTAACTGTATAAAAGTGGGAATTGCATAGAAAGGATGAAGCTACAACCAAAGCCTCAACGTTGCATCCTCCATCCAACATGTCCAAGCCAAGCCTCCAAGATGGTACAAGCTTCCCAATCACCAATATGGATTCTATCAGCATAAGGATACCATAGACCTTCCCTCCTCTCATGGAGAGAGTGGGTGTTTATATAGGGATAAAGAGATAGGGTAGGTTGAGGATTAGGGGGATATGGTTAATGGATCTTCCCATAAGGTTAGGAACCGAAATGCCACCTCACCTAGAGTCTAGGGATAGGTCTCCACCTCAACAAACTTCTAGAAAGACCTCGAGACTCCCCAAAATAGCCTTTAACCAACCTCGTCGCACCCCGGTAGAGGACACAGAGCGACAAAGAGGGGTCGTCGCACTCTGTAGGAATACAAAGTGCAACAGTGTCTCACCCTAGCTGACCAAGAACTGTGATGTCACACCCTAGATGAAGGATAAGTGCGACAGCCTACTCAAAGAGGTCAACTAGGCAGGAAAAATCTCTCAATTGGATGTGTTTTAGCCCAGAATGAGTTTAGGGGTTAGAGCACAGAGTTTACACAATGGTCAAGATGACGACTTTATCACAACAGTCACAATGACGACACTTGGTCATAAGGATGATACTTGCAATGGTCATGGTGACGACACTAAGTCAGGATGACGACACTTGCAACACTTGCACAAGGGTGACGACACTTGCAACACTTGCACAAGGGTGACGACATTTTGGTGTAACAGAATGCCCCCCAAAGCATGAAGCTGACGGAATGAGACAGGTGAAATGCTTTGTAATAAGAAAAATGGCAAGGACTTGCTGGTTGGAAGGAGATGTTGCAGAAATGACCTGAGATCCACAAGTCTCATACAACACAAAACATGGATGCCGACCAATACACTGCAGATCCATGATAGTAAAGACTGACTGAACACAATAATGGCTACTAGACACAATTGTAGATCCATGATGTGATGATAACATAGCCACGACCAATACAAAATTGGATCTGTGTAACTCTGAACTGACAACACAGCCACGACCAATACAAAGTGGATCTGTGTGTCTCAAACAATCTCCATCGCAACCCGGGTAGAAAATAACTTCCCCGGGGTCTTCAAGCTGAACCCACAATGATACAAATCTATCCATGTGATTACAATGTTTTGGAGTCGAACATGGTAGAAACCACTTGATTATCGGTCATTAATGTATACCGTTAACAAGTGCGAGGGGAATCACCATTAATGTCAATGATCCCCAAGGTATCACAGTACATACCACCAAGCGTGAATCAATGAGCTGAAGTCGAACGCCTAATGGAATCTTTCAATCAAGAGTCAATGAGGTAAACTCATGTTGAAAGCGAGGTAACCTGCCATTGAGGCATGCAGGCCCAAGGTACTTGGTTGGTTTCTAAGTTCAATCTTCAGATGATGATTTGAAGTCAACGAGGATGAACCCGTCAAAGGAGGGCCATGATGAATCCCCCATCATCGACATGAAACTTGATAACAGATGTTTGGTATAGATCGGATGGTAGAGTAATGTGCAAGACTGACTCAAGGTAGACCAACGCAATTGAAGGTATACTGACTGCAGATGATTATTAACAAATGTCTCTTGAACATGGGCATGGCATGACTTGGCAATATTGACATGACGAGAACGATACCAACCCCCAATGCAACTAATGGTGGAAGCATTCTTTGGCTAACCCAAAGGAGCGATGCGACTCATGGAATTGACAAGACTCGAGGACAAACAGATTACCCAAGTACTGAATGCAAATGCAAACGAGTGCCATGTTCAAGAGTGACTATGTACTGCCGTAATTAAGATGTAACATAAAATCTTCCCTTTTTCCCCATCATGATTGATGAGTGCCTCATATGTTTTTGACGAGCTTGATGAGGGTAACCAGATGCTCGGTATGGCTCATCTCATAGATGAGTCCAATCCCAAACGTTTTACGAACTTGGGAAAGGAGGGGTTCATCCCATAATGGGCCCTTCAATGTTAAAAATTTAATGAGTCCAAAGAAGGAAAACTCGGCGTCATTTCATGTTTAGAGAGTCTGAAAAGAACTAAAGGAGACTCCAACGGTCCTTTTTTGTAAAGTTAGCCTCATCACCCGAAAAAGGGTAAGACAACGCAGGAGAGGACTCTTCCAGCCATGGTTGGTTGTAGTATTCGTATTTCGTAAATAGTGCTTCCTGGTACGAAAAAGTGGTAAACTATCATCAGAAAGACGATCATTCAAATGCTTTTACAAGCGTGAAAGTATCAAGTTCGCTTGGCAATATTTTCCTATTTAGGGAATCTGAAAAGAGCTTAAAAAGGACTCCATGAACAACTTTGTCATGATTGATGACCGAGTATGACAAAGGAAAAGTAAACTCGGCACAGTTCCCATTCCGTAAATAGTCTAGCGAGGCCGGTTAAAGTGATAAACCTATACTCGTTAGACACACCTTTTTGCTCAAATTTTTAACGAGCACGATAATGGTATCAAAAGCACTCGAAATATTTTTCATGTTTGAACCAGAGCACAAAAAGGTAAACACTAAGCTCGAACCACTTTTCATGTTTTAACCAGAGCACGAAAGAAGTGAAAAGTAAGCTCAAATGCCATCTTACTGTTTTTAACGAGCTCGAAGATAGGTTGGAAGAATGCTCATGATGTCTGCTTCATTTTTTAATGAGCTTGTAACATAAAATGAACTATGCTCGGGATAATTTTCATGGTGAGCTCGAAACCTAAAAAAGGAAAGTATGCTCGAAAATGTTCCCAATGGTGAACTTTTCCCCAACATGATTGCTGGAAGTAAGTGACTTAGCTCCAACGTGGTGTGGAGAGGCAATCGAGTTGACTCCAACGTAACTTCCAGAGGTTGAAGACATGCCCCCAAGATTTTTTTCATTCGCCTAAGGAATAGGCGGGTGAAAAGAAGGTTCAGGTACTAAGTCTACGAGGAGACTCAACTCAAAGGGAGAGGATATGTTTCATTTTTTAACGAGCTTGACACAGGAATAGAACTCTGCTCAAAAAGACCTGTTTCATTTTTTAAAGAGCTTGACACAGAAAGGGAATTATGCTCATGAAGTTGGTCTCATTTTTATGCAAGCTTGAAACCAAAGGTAAACTATGCTTAGGGGGTCTATTCCATTTTTTAACGAGCTTGGAATCAAAGACTAATCTGTGCTCAAACTACTGGTTTCATTTTTTAACGAGCTCGAAGCCAAAGGTAAACTCTGCTCAGGGTTAAGGTCCATTGACGAGTTCCTTCCCAACATGATTCCCAGGGGTTGGTAAATGCCCCTAGCATGATTGTTGGTGGCGTAACATGGTAGTTTTCCCTCAACATGATTGCTGATGGTACGACATGTGGCATGCCCCCCACGCTTCATTTCGTCTGAAAATGCTGCTTGCTAACCCAACTACCAACCTGGCTACTAATATGAAAATGTTCACAAAGGGGGGGAAACGAGAATCAAATGAAATGAAGGTTCAAGTTCTAACTCTAGCGAGAGATTCGAATCGATGGGAGGGAGATCTATTTCATTTTTACACAAGCTTGAAATAGACAATAACTATGCTTGAGGGATCCATCTTATTTTTTAACGAGCTTGAAATGGAATAAAACTATGCTCGAGTGGATTGGTTTCATTTTTATGCAAGCTTGAAACCAAAGGTAAACTATGCTTAGAGGAGTCGGTTTCATTTTTTAACTAGCTTGAAACATAACATAAACCATGCTCATACCCCCCATCCTCAGGGGGAAGAAACCACTAAAACATGCGGAACATTCAGGGAAGTCTGATGACTAGGAGTCATATGATGAGTGGGTGTCACGAAGGAAAGTTGATCAATGGTCACAATATTCCCATGATGAGGAAAATACATCACTCAAAAGAGTGTGGACACTACAGCTTTCATAGCATAGACATAATCACGTCCAAGGAGCAGATTGAAATCTAAAGGACCTTGGACAACCATGACATCAATATAAACAGTTTTACCTCTCAACATGACAGGTAATTGCGGGAGAATCCCTAAAGGTCCGGTAGCCCTTCTATTAAAAGCCAAAATCTGGTCAGTTGCTGGCACAAGCTGAGGGGAACCTATAGCTTGCCAAGCAGTTGAGGATAAAATACTAATAGAATCTCCCTCATCAAGTATCGTACGGAAGATTTCTTTATCGAAATCTCCTACAGATATTTGAAAAGGAATACTCGAAGGAAGACGAGATTCTGTTAGACCATTCCAATCAAATAAAATAACCTCAGTACTTGGAGGGGGTCCCGTGGAAATATACATGGTTTCCCCTCGCCCAGAACAATATGAACTGACCAGAAAAACATGAGCAGTTTCTATTTCACCCTCAACTAGAGGAGTGGGGTCAACCGAGAATGAGACTTGATTAACCACTTGGGTATCATCCCTCAAGGGAGGAATGGGGTCGATCGACGATGTTGTTGAATCGACTGCTTCGTTTTCACTCTCTGATAAAAGAGTGGGGTCAACCGAGGGTGGGGTCGGATTGACCGCCCTATCAACCAGTGAAGGATCAGGGGACAACCTACAATACTTCGTTGGAAGGTGTTTATGGGATGTGTCCATGTATTCCAACAATTATGAAGCTTCATCCATACGAGGACAAAGGTAAGTACGGTGCATGCCCTTGCATAACCATCAAGGGTCTGTAGCTCTACCCTTCCGAACCTTAATTACAACGTCACTAGTTGATGGGGTATCATCAGTATGATGTCCGGAGACTGATGACAAGGGTTGTTCAGAATACGACCATATTTCTAAGACCTTGGAGATACCAGGGCAGCTCTTAAGAAACTGGGACCCTTTACAAATTTTGCAAGGGAATTTTGGTTTACGCGAATTCAGAACAGGTGTATCGGTGCCCCCAGCATGATGATCAGTGGTTGGGGTTGTGACCTTCTGCTTAGTGTTCTTCTTCTTAGTCTTCCCTTTCTTCTTCTTCTCAACCGCCTTCTTACTAACATCAGATTTTTCATTAGGAGAAGAGGAAGAGACGGAAGCCGATTCAACTTTCGACGAAGAAGGAGAAGGGTCACCATGAGATTGATGCTCATGTGATGAAGGACCTAGGTCCGACACAATTGGTGCACTTGGTGTAACTGGATTGGAGAATAACCATACTAGTAATCCTATCGTCAATCCAGGAAGACTCAACGTAGCCATAAAGGGAGGACCAACAGTTCCACAAGGGGGAATAACAAATGGCACACCCTGGAAATGAGCGCTTTGGTTGGTAGTCCCGGAAGAATCTTCCATATCTAACCTCCCTAAGAGATTCTAAAGTACCACACAAGTCAAACACTACTCAAGTCTAAAAGCAACACGCAAACTGTGTGAATAGGAGTGGATGAAAAGTCAGTATCCTCACAAGATTATCAAGGCATTGCAAACCGCTATATACTGCAGGGTCCAACAATATGACATGACAAGCAGGATTGGGACCATACCCTTGCTTGCATACCCGATTACCTGGACAGTACGTGCGTGTTAATCTCCCTGAGTGCTGTTCTCGGTGTATTGCTTTGCCAATACGGCCAAATGGTTAACTCAGTTGGTTTCAGGAATCCTAGTGGTGTCTCCTAATATACGTAAGGTACGTGGGAGCCCAAATCCATAGTGGTGTTGTCTAATGCACAACCTTTCAGCAAGAGACCTTCCGGTATACTACCGAGTACATGATACACCCTTCGATATACGCCAAGTACGGATTATGGTACTTTGTGGGTACGTGAAGGAGCTCGATATACCGATAAGTATGTGGAAGACTACAATACCCCTGGGATACAGTGCTGGCAAATAACGACAGCTGCCACGCTTAACGATGCCGGAACACGTCTTTAACTTACACACAGTTACTAAATGATTTTAGCCTAAGCTAGCGTTAATTTTATCTTGTACAGTTAGGTGGATGCATGAAGTGAGTACATAAATGTAAACATAATGCAATCCTCAACTACATGATAATCCACATTTTCCTTTCCTTTTCAATGAAAACTACTTAAGGTAAGGAGAGATTTTTCTTTCTTTCAAACCAAAAATATTTAAGTAGTAGAGAAAAGAAGAATTCCTTCCTAGAGTGCAATAACTCTACCTTTCTACAATAATCATCTAAAAAGCGCAAAGAAAATGAAAGATGCAACTAATCTTAACAATTTATAAGACAAAATAATGAAGCACTTTCAATTTTCAAATGCATGTATCAAAAATGGAATTTGATAACTAAATGCTTTTCATATCTATATACAAAAAGTGAGAGAATATCTACAACACTCTTTAATCATTCAGAAATTCCCAAAGAAAAACGACAAGCACCCAACACAACTCAAAGGCACTCAAGAACGGCTTAAAATCTACCAAATGCAATCAAAACTCAATGATCGAGTAGAGGAAGGGTTTGGAGATCAGATCTAATGATCTGAAAAGATATGGTAATGTGACCAGGGATTGGAAGATCAACCCAATAGGCGGGGGGGGGGATTGAAATTGCTCCTTACAACCAAGTAAAACACTTGATTGATCAAGCACCCAAAATCAACCAAAACACATCCAAACTCAAGCAATGTTGGATCTAGGGGGTGTGTGACCACAATACACAGCCTATAGGCCTCAAGCAATCAGACCAAAAACTCAAAAAGGAAAAACCCTGCTAATATTTATGTTTTAAGAGATCGTCGCACCCTATACACATGCAAGGTGTAACAGAGGGGGTTCGTCGCAGGTTGTACACAGGAAAAGTGCGACGCTGTCACAGTTTGGATTCAGGAAAAGTGAGACGGTCAGACAGTGGCGCAGGGAAGACTCAAACCAGGTGCGACAGTCGAATTTTGAGTAGTAAAGGTGTGAGATCCCTCAAGGTAAAAGGGCAGGAGGCTTAATGATGACCCAAAGGAGAATGAAGGACACACACAAAACTCTTTTATGAAAGAGATCTGATGGGAGGAAGGCTTAAAAAGGATAGAAATGGCTCAGACAAAAGAGTTGAAATCAAACATACATGAAAGCAATTCTATTGTTCTATTCCCCAGTATGGTCGCCAAATTTGTTAACGGACAATCTACCAAAGACGGATCTAAGGCGTGATCTCCCTAGCTTAACGTAAGTCTAGAACAAATAGAACAGAATATAGATCTACTTTCCTAGATCAATAGACGTGCAAACTAGTAGATAGATAGCTTACCACAAATTTGTAGATCCCTTTGCTCTTCTTTGATCCAATGCTCCAACGTCATCAAATCTCAAGCTGAAAGACCCAGTTGAACATATAGATACTAGCAAACATTGAAAGCATATATTTCATATGATTGATCTAAGTTAACAGTTAAGGAAGAAAACTCTAAACATCATCAATGAGACAACAGTTTATGGAAAGAGATTATATTAACTGTATAAAAGTGGGAATTACATAGAAAGGATGAAGCTACAACCAAAGCATCAACGTTGCATCCTCCATCCAACATGTCCAAGCCAAGCCTCCAAGATGGTACAAGCTTACCAATCACCAATATGGATTCTATCAGCATAAGAATACAATAGACCTTCCCTCCTCTCATGGAGAGAGTGGGTGTTTATATAGGGATAAAGAGATAGGGTAGGTTGAGGATTAGGGGGAGATGGTTAAGGGATCTTCCCATAAGGTTAGGAACCAAAATTCCACCTCACCTAGAGTCTAGGGATAGGTCTCCACCTCAACAAACTTCTAGAAATACCTCGAGACTCCCCAAAATAGCCTTTAACCAACCTCGTCACACCCCGGTAGAGGACACAGAGCGAAAAAGAGGGGTCGTCGCACTCTGTAGGAAGACAAAGTGCGATAGAGTCTCACCCTAACTAACCAAGAACTGTGACGTCGCACCCTAGATGAAGGAGAAGTGCGACAGCCTACTCAAAGAGGTCAACTAGGCAGGAAAAATCTCTCAATTGGATGTGTTTTTTTAATGTCCCTTGTTAGGAATTTTATTAAAATGGCAATTTTCCACTTTTTTTCCCTAGTTCGACCTTTGACTAGTTTTGATCTCTAGGTCCCAAATTTGCCCCAAATGATCCCAAATTTTCTGAGAAGGTATATGAATGATATTAGAACATAAATATTTGTTTCAGGGATGCCTTTGGACCTTTAAAATACTTCTGCAAATCCTCTTTCAATTCTGGTCAATGTAGGTAACTTTACTAGTGATTTCCCTTTGACTAGTATTGGTCTCTAGGTCTCAAATTGACTCGAAATGCCTTCAAATATTCAAGGAAGGTGTATTAATGATATTAGGACTTGAATATTATGTTCAGGGATGATATATGGCCACCAAAAGACCTCTGAAAACTCTCTTAAGATTCTGGACCAAGTATGCAATTTTACTAGTAATTTGGGGTTCAAATCCCCCTGAGGTAAGTACTGAAAATGGCTTCCCAAATGCCTCCAAACCCACTCAAATTTATGAATAGAGGTATGTAATGTGTTAAGTATGTTATTAAGGTCTCATATGCACCATTAATGGTTTATTACAACTGTTCTCACCCTCTCCCATTCAACTGCAAAAATCCCCAATTCGACCCTTGGGGAAATGGCACTATTTCACCTCCCAATACAACTAAACTGAGTAAAAATGCTTCAAATGCTCAAGTACAGTACATGAAACTTGTAGAAGACATCCATGGAATTATATTGACCACAAATATATTAGATAATCATCCATTCATTCGAAATAATCATCAATACATTGGCTCACAACAAGGTAGTGGGGAAATGGCACTGTTCTTCCATTAAAAATGAGATTTATACATTTCTACTTGGAATTTCGACCTGAAACTTTTTGGAGATGAAGAACAGAGTATTTACTTCATATTACAAAAGAAATGGGGCATTAAAAGCTTCCCCAAAGAGTACAATAGCTCACCAAAAACGCCCTCCCTCAAGGATCAAGAATATGCCATCAAAACTGGAAATGGTTGAAGGAGTGAGCTGCAATAGAAGAAACCATGAGCTGCCCTGTAGCTTACACCTGCAAATAAAGACTCCATTAAAGCTCCAAATGAAAGGTCTAAATGGCCTTTCCAATTACCAACTTGGATGGGAATCTTTCACCCTCGAAATTGGCTAAGGCAAGAAACTAGTCATCCACTAGCTCTCCCTCTTCACAAATGCAATTGCAAATTCTACAAATGATCAAAAGCTGGTTTCATTCTTTTTTATTAACATTTATAAACTTCTAGTGTCCTCCATGGGTCGAATTCCTTCCAAGAGACTCATGCCAACTCATGTTGGGAAGAGATTCCAAAGAACGCCACTTGTACAACAATTCCTAGTCTCCCACTTCCACCAAATCACATGTGGAAGCATCTTAGCTGCCCTAACACCCTTGAGCGCCCTCTTGGAGTCTATTTTTAGCCCTGACATGTCATATATGTCATATGTCAGCCTTCAGGTCTGATTTGTGTCATAGGTGTCATAGCATCTTCATCATTGTTGTCATAGAGCTAGGGAATCTAGCCCAAGTGTCTCACTAGCTCCAAATTGCCTCTTCCTCTTCCATGGGAGTTACTCTTCCTCTATATTTCGACCTTGGATGAGTCATGCAATGAATAATACCTTTTGGACTCCCCCAAGTATGTTACCATTCACCTTGAATTCGAATTGGTGAGAGAATGATGCCAAGTGTAGTGGGGAAATCTAGCCATATGTGGGTCCCACTTCCTCCATGTGTCTTCATGATGAAATGCCACTTTGATTTTCACTTGTATATATTTATTTATCTCCTTTATTAAATATTTATGCCATTCTAATGTTCAAACATCATTTATTATCCCCATTATTCCAAATCCCAAAGCTTCCACCCCAAACCTAGGAAACTAGTAATTTTCCTCCTTGGCAATTATTTGACCTTTAGCATCAATTTGACAAACTCTAATGAATAGGGCCATTTTGACCCAATACCAAATTTGGGACATGACAGTTTTAGCCCATAATGAGTTTAGGGGTTAGAGCACAGAGTTTACACAATGGTCAAGATGACGACTTTATCACAACAGTAACAATGACGACACTTGGTCATAAGGACGATACTTGCAACGGTCATGGTGATGACACTAAGTCAGGATGATGACACTTGCGACACTTGCACAAGGGTGACGACATTTTGGTGTAACACTCTGCTATCTATCAATATTCTAAGGAAGATTTTGTCGGGGTTTTCTCCCTCAAGTACTAGAGAGTTTCCCCAGGGTAAATACTGTGTCTCATGTGAATTCTTATGCTTGTTGATTGTTCATTTGATTTCAATTACTACTATAATTATCCATTAAGATTAGAAAAAGGCTTTATAAGTGTAAATTCTACTAGGATAGGCACAAAGCATAACGCCATCTAAAATTTTGGCAACTATCACAAGCAAACAAGCATTTGGAAACTTAGAAAAGAAAAACAAATGTGACATCAAATGAAGAAAGCAATTCAAAAACATTAAATCAGTTAGCCTTAGACATCAACTATTTAATAACGGTTGTAAGCATTGGAACATACAATAACATATATATTGGCATGATTTGATTGGCCCATTGTTTATGTTTTCGGTTACGGGCAACAAGATTCTGTATATTCTACCCATGTTTACAGTTCTAATAGACAAGCACATTTGTATACTAACCAATAAACTTAGTAATTTACCATAAGATTGCACGAGTTTGTTGAAACCGGAGCCAAAACCAACCCTCGGGACCAAGTTTGGTGTGAAGGATGAATGGGTTATGCCATTTAATGTAATCCCTATAATCAACATTACACACTTGGGGGATAAACCTGTTGGGAAGGTGTGACCAAACTTGAACATCAACAACCAAAACAATGAAGACAACAACTAGATCTATCTAAAATCAAGGCTATGTCATAATTGCAGCGCTCTGCACGGATAAACACCATCTTTGACTATGCAAAGTATATAAGTGACAAAATTTGCAAAATAGCCCAAGTACTTGCATCCACCGCTTCAATTGTGAGATGCCCTAGACATTACAATGTTCCAAATCAAAGAACACATAAAGAAGCAATTAAAATAACACAATTGAAGCAAGATTTACAAGGTCATGAGAAAAAAAGAAAAAATCATGTGCATTTTTGCATTAGCACTTTGATTGGGAGAATATAAATATATTTTTCAACAGTTGTTGTTGATCCAAAACTGCATCACCAAGCACAGGTTTCCAAGGGCTAACAAGGAACAAAACCATTTTTATTGCAGTTTCACCAAAGTAGGAGTGAGAATTTTTTTTTGTATTAGTAGCAGGCAATGTTTTTTTTTTTAATGCAGAGGAGAAGGTATCCAAACGAAAGCTATGCAGTGTTTTGTTGGCGCCCAGATAGTGATAGAAACCATGCATAGCAAACACAAAGTAGTCCAGGGAAACAAAAGTGGAAATGTAAAGAAAACACCAAGGCAATAAAAAGGCTATGCAACAAGCATTGTAGTAGAATCCAGAAGTTCAAAGCTTTATCCATTTCTTTTGCCATAACCAAGAGACTTGATTATTGCAGTAAAAATCCTAGCAATGTGAACACATGTGAAAAACAAGAAACAAAATCAAAAAATCGCAGTCAACTAAGAATCTTCCAAAATTTCAAACAGGGAAACTATTGCATAATCAATACAACAATGTGTTACAACATAAACCAAAACTACACAAGAATTCAAAAAACGAATTCAATACAAAACCCATTGTTGCACATAAACTTGCAAATTCATCAAGCCTAAGTGATTTAAAAAGAATAGCATCAATAATTGAAAATGCACCGAGAACAACAACCAACTTTTTCAAAACCTACTCAAAACAATAGCCACTTTTGGTTGCGATCTGAGCCTGGTCAATTCTCATTTACTTAATGAAAACCAGTGCATGAGTAGTAACTATTCCCAAACAGAAGTTGGAAAATAGAAAGAGTGGCTCTCTTTTTAAGAGAATGCAAAGAGCAAGGGAGGAAACTACGGATCATAAACAATTGCAACTTTGTAAAAAAACAAAACAGACTTCGTAAAAGAGACTGGATAAGTCTCAATAAATATACAAGCTACTATGGAAAGCATAAAGAAGGGCCATCCAATGGAAACTATCGACATGGCATTCTCCTAACTATTTCCTTTGCAATATACCGTTTACAGGAGAGAGAGTAACCCTATCTAATATTCACAACGTTACAAGCAATAAACAACTTGTGCAAAATCCACTATAGGAAAACGACAATGCCATCAAAACACAGTAGTTCAAAAGCATAAAGTTGTTTAGCTTAGCACACTAACTATTTAATGGAAGTTTCAAGTATAACAACACACCACATCATAACTCAAGAGCAGTAAACTATTTAGGCTAACGTACTAGTTTAAAATCCCAAAATTAGACTCTATCTTGGGCTCCTTGCCACGTAGTTTCTGCGGGCTAACTATACTAGCTTCAACAGGGCAAATGCCTCCAAATGTAATGCCAGTCCAAAGCAAGAAATTTTGACACCATAGAATATTTAACTGCATTTGTTTGGACCACAAATACCAACCTAGTCCTAGAAACATTAATTTTAGCACTTAATTTTGCAAACAAAAATTATTTTAAATGGCCTATTCATAAAAATAAAGCTTACCAAAGCATTATAAAACAATCGAAACTTGCAATCTAAGAGGGCCAAAAACCTACCATGTTCAATGCATTTTAAAAGTACATAAAAATTTCAAACACATTAAATCTCCCATGATCAATGTAGCAATGCATTTGGAAAACAACAAAAGAGAAAAAACTATCAATCAAAGCCCAACATTTCTAATTGTCTTAATTATCCTTTTCATAAAAGTAATCCCTACTTGAACATCATGGAAAACAATGAGAACTTGCATTGAGAAACAACCAAAACACCTTATGATTACTAAATTTTGACAGAACAACTAAGAAGTGGAAAGGGAAAAGTTTTCTCATTGTTAATGCAACAATGGATCTAAGAAGCAACACAGAAATTGCGAGCCAAAGTTAGAAAAGTTAAACTATGAAGATAAAGGAATCCATACTCATACCTTATTGAGATTTGAACTAGTTTCCATGATATGTCTACCAGCAAGAGCCCACTACAAATGATCCAAACTTCCAACATCTACAAAACAACACCAGGGACAAATTCTAAAATTAGGAACATAACTGCAATATGGAAGCCAAAACTGTGGATATTTCCTTTGAAACCTTATGACAACAAGATTTCCAAGCTTGTTCATTGATTAAACTTGAATTGTTCCAGGTTTTTTATGAATGAAAACACCATCTCCAACTGCACATATGCACATGTTCTAGCAGTTAAGATACCATCTCCAACCAAACAAAAACACCATATTTTAATGGAACAACATAGCACATAACTTTCAATACATTTCCATGGTAGTTAATTTGTTTATGATACCAAATATAAGAAGAAGATTACACTCCTAGTTGGTATTTCATTCACTCTAGGATTACTAGTGGAACAAAACCATTTGCAATGTTGGTTTTGTGTATAGTTTCTAATTTACAAGCAACAAAACAACGAGCACGACATTTGCACATGTTGTATCAACAAGGACATAATCTTCAATCGAACATATATACCCTAGGGTAATCAGAAAACATAGCATAGATCTCTCAATACATTTTCATTGTAGTTAGTTTGCTTATGATAGGAAGGGCATGTTACGGCATATTTTGCCACCCTGTGAGAATTTTTACTATTTGGCCCCTGATATTCATTTTATGGACTCATAACCACTTTTTTCCGTTCAGGAACCCAATTTTCCCTATTTTTGTTCCTGTACACGAGCTGCTTTCCTGCGAATCGCGCATGCGCAGGCTGTCCCACTACAGCCCGCGTACATCGAGTTAAAATGGTAAATTTTAATAAAAAACTCACTTTTTACTCCAAGAAGCGGTCTTAGGGTGACCTTTGGCCCTCCATGTATCCCGAAACGACTCGATTCGACCTTTCACCTACCTTTGGAAGGATATATATTGAGCTCTTATGGTACATGGAAAGAGGAGAAAGAGAGAGCATCGAAACTCTATTGGATTTTTGCCATAGCTTGGGTCTACATCCATTGATCCTAGTTGTTGTGAACCTCTTATGTTCACCTACCAAACTCCTTCATAGTTTGAGTTTTCCATTGCATGGGGGATTGAAGTGGAGGGACCTAGTTCTCGGTTCAGATGAGTTGCTGGCAAGAGTTTGTATCATGTACTTCTTGTTTCATTAATAGAAATATTCATTTTCTCATCCAATTGATGTTGTGAATGGTTAATTAACATTGGGTACATTTGCTTATTATATCATGGACCATGATATTGTTTGTGCTAATATCTTTCATGTATAATATGCACTTAATTGTATTTGTTGTTGAGACTAAGTTGCACTTTCAAGTGTAGAGATTGGAAAGCTCAACGAGGATCTACTTCGAACATCCGGTTGAAGGTTGGTCATTTATCCACATCTTAGCATTTTCATTTATATAGCATCGTATTGAGAATTGAGTTGATTTCTGGTAGTCATCTGTCTATTGTGGTCTACCCCAAGCCATAGAAATTTTTTCTCCATAACAAAATTGGCGACTTCGCTGGGGAGAAACCTCCATTTTGGGGATTTTTGGCATTTTTCCTTGTTTTGAGTTTCTGTTTTGTCGAGCTTCTGTGTCATTGACTGGCTATTATGATTTGTATAAGAAATATTGACTTTTCTTGGCTGTTTGATTCATTTTTGGTCCACTCACCTTTCCATGTGTGCGGTCAACCTTGCTTAGCCCGCGTGGATGCGCTGCTGTCAGTACAGTAGACTACGTATACACGCTATTGTTCTATAAACAGTTGCGTACAACTCCAAGATTGATTTGTTTTTATCTTTGGTTGTTGCTGGGTGAATTCTGGGTGTTCCTAAGTCTTACTAGGCCTGCTTGTATTCTGACTGTTCCATGTCTCTTTGTTGACCAGAAACTCCTCTTTCTTTAGTTTTTGAGCTTTTTGGTTTTGAACCATTTTTCATTTGTATAGCTCATTAGCTTGTTGAGTCTTACTTTTTGGGATCTACTGGTTTGCTTTCTTTGCTTGCTCTGAATTTTTCTAAAGAGTCCTGATTCTGCTTGCATTTTTTTCATTCATCTATATTGAAAAAATACAAAAACATTGTTTTGCATTTTCCTTTCATTTATAAGAGAAAATACAAAAATATTTGCTTTATGTTATTGCATTTTGCGTTTAGAGTGCCTGTGCTTTCGTTAGGACTTGCTTGAGCATGAAATTGTAAAGAGATTGCATTGTTATTTTGTGAGTTACGAAATGTTGGTTTGATTGTCATTTAGTGGCATATTTTTTCCATTGAATAGAAGGGTCTAGTGTTTATTAGATGTGAATTTATTGATTGAGTCTATTCACATCATCAGTTGCACGACCATATCCTTTGAGTAATCACAACCATTTAAAATTAACGCTTAATCTAAAATTGATTAGAAACGATTTTCTCTTTTATAGGGTGCACCAACTAGTATAGGTTTAGAGTCTTGGAATAGATCACTGTGAGTTAACAATCCAAGACTATTGAACCAAACATTATGTGTCTGACCAGGGAGTGGTGAAACCCATGGTATACATTAGTGTTCTCAAGAAGCTCTACTCAAACCAGAGTTAAGCACGAGGTCACGGGAGGCTGGTTGCGGAGATAGCCCTCCAATACTAGTTGAACGTGGGATATATTTCTAGGATTTGTTCGTGTTTGGGGACTCTTGGGGGATTTGACCCTCTTGATTTTTGGGCTTAGTTACCCTTCCCATACGACGGATCCCACCTGCGATTGTCCTCCTAAGCATTGGTTATACGTGGTGTCCTTAGTTGCTTTACCTAGGTATCACATAGGATGCTTGTAACGGTTATTCTGTGAGTATCATGAGTCAGATAGGGGTCGGACAACACAGTTGTTGGATGTATAAGGATTTGACCTTGTGCATGCAGTGAAGTCTGAGGGCCCTTATAATTGATTCTCTTACCTGTGGTTATAGTTTGGGAGTCTCAAGCCTCTCCTAGGAGAGACATACCGGCTGTAGTTTCGGGAGGTCCCTTCCTATTTGTGTGCATTTGGCTGTAGGTTTCTTTTAGGTGTATGCTTTGTGACGCTCTAGTAGGCCTTTAGGAGATTATTATTTGGTTGACTCTTTGAAGTCATCGTGGATTGAGATCCGACGCTTCGTCGATCTCGTAGGTTGGTCGGTTTACCAGCTAGCAATCCATCGCAGTCTTTTATTAAGAGGCGTCGGAAGACTACCGCTGGTCTTTCATTTACATCTCACGAGCTTCATAGAGCTCTTATCATGAGTTTCACATATGGCGCAACCAGAGTCCCTTCGACTCCACCCGTTATTCCAAAGCAAACTCCCCCTCCTCTCATATTCTCTTCGAGAACTGATTGGGTGGATAGTTCACCACACATGACTTCTCATGGGTCTGGGTGTTACACCTAAAATCTTACCACCATTAGATTCAGTGTATACATCCCTGAAGTTCCATTGGCTAAGTCACTTACCTAGAAGGGACATCATTGTGCTTATGCTAGGTTTTGAGAGGTCGTTGCAGGTTGCACTCATGCAACCTGCGACGTCGCACCTTGCTCCACTACAGGGTGCGACAAAGTCAGTTAATGGACAAAAATAGGCCTTTCGAGCTCATTCTCGAAGCCTGTTGACTTGTACCCTTATCCTCGACCTCTTGGGGGAGCTGGCACTCGGTTCCTAACCTCATGGAAGGATCCCCCATCTCTCTCCTACCATATCTCAACCTACACTATCCACATCCTATCCACTTAGCCCTATATAAGTGAGGCTCTACCCCTCTCCAAGGGGAGGAAGTCTATGTTACTCTTATGCTGGTGAAATTAAGCTTAATAGATTTAGCACTCTAGCTTGGGAGACATCCACTTCTCTCTAGGAGCTTTGGCATGGCTTGTCGGAAGGAGCTTGCTACGTTAAGGAAATGGTTGTAATCCTCTTTTCTATTGTACTCTCCACTTTTCAATACAGTTAATACAATTGCTTTCCATAAATGTTGTTGCGTTGATGATGTTTAGAGTTTCCCTCCTTAACTATTAACTTAGATCTATCATATGAAATATATGCTTTCACTATTCTTGGTCTGTTATATGTTCAACAGGGTATAGCTGTTTAAGATCTGGCAGTGTTGGAGCATTGGATCAATGAAGGAGAAAGGGATCTGCAAATCCAAGGTAAACGATCTATCCTTCCATTTGCACTTTTATTTGATCTAGGAAAGTATTTTGTGTTATGTCCTATTTGTTCTAGACTTACGTTAAGCTAGGGAGATCAGGCCTTGAGTCCGCTCTCGGTAGATTGTCCGTCAAACAAATCTAGCGACCATACTGGGGAGAGAACATTGCTTTATAGTTGTCAATTTGAATGTCATTTTTCATTTGATTTCTTGCCAAGCCATACTATTGTGTCATTTCCTTCTTGAACTGCATTTCACCATCACATCTTCACCTTGAAGAGTCTGGTCAGCTTCCTTTGAGTTTGCACATCTCATTTGCAGACCTTTTTATGCTCACTAGTTGGAGAATTGGTTCATTTTTTAACTCAGATCTTGCCTGTCGCACCTGGTCAGTGTACCCAGAGCGACACTGTGTGTTTTTTGATCTCTATTCTTTGCCTGTTAGTCTGTCGTCGTATCCCTTCCATTGGTCTACTGCGACACCGTCGCACTCCCCGCATTGGTGAACTGCAACGTCGCACTATGTATAAGCATAGAGTGCGTCGATCTGCCATTTTTTCCATACAAGCATGCCCTCTCTAGTTCTATTGTGAGTTTGGTTTGTGTGCAGACTCCCTCTTTGTTGTACGATCCAGTCAGAGATCCATTTTTGCTTTGTGTGATTGAGTTGTTTGGTTTTTGTTTGGAGTTGTTTTGGGTTCCATCTTGGACTAGTCTGAGACTTGGTAGTGGCGGATACTCTTGTCTCCCCCACCTGCATCCACTCACCCTTGCATTCCCTCCTCTCCTTTCCAAATTTGACCATTCTGTTGGATCAGTTTCCAGACCTCACTTGCATTCATTTTGTGAGTTTTGCTTGATTTTAGTCTTGCTTGTTGCTGATTGACTTTGAGTGTTTGTCTGTATTTTCAGTCCATTGTGTGCGCATCTCTTCTTGAGATTTTCTGAGTTATTAGAGTGTTGCGAGTCATCTTTTCAATTCAACCATTCATATTTAAAAGCACAGTTGTTATCAAATTGTCATTTTGATGCACTCATTGAAAAATCAAAAGTACTCTATTTCCGTTATTTTTCAAGATCATTTGAAGAATTGCCTAAGCATTGGAATATCTCATTCATAGATCTTTTGGAGAAGTTGAAAGAAAGTTGCATTATTTGTATTTTTCATGACTTATGAGTCGCTCATCTTCTTAAAGAATTCGAATGTAGATCAAGTTTTGCAAAAGTAATTCCGTGCTTTGGAAATTGCATTGTATCTTTTGGTTTTTGTGTTTTTAGGCCATCATAGTGAAAGTGAAAAGTTTGCATACCTTACTTAGAAATTCTCTCTTTTCATTACTTAACATCATTTTTGTTTTGGAAAGACAAAAGAAAAAGAAAAAAACACGCATTGATTTGGCTTAGTAGTGTTGTGAAAATTTTTGCATTTCGTTGAAAAGGAAAAAGAATACTTCATAGTCATTTTTTGGTAGATTTGGGATTGTCTTGCATTGCATTGCTTTGGTAAAGTTGTTGGAAAGAAAAAGAAAATTTCTCCTTCCCATTAATAGAGTTCATTGAAAGAAAAGTGTATTTGTGCATGTAGTTAGGGTCTGCATTATGTTTACGATTATGTACTCACCTCATGCATTCACCTAATCGTCCAGATAAAATTAACGGTAGAACTAGGGTAAAATATTTAGAAACTTGTGTGTAAGTTAGAGACGTGTTACGGTGTCGTTAAGCTTGGCAGCTATCGTTATTTGCCAGCACTGTATCCCAGGGGTATTGTAGTCTTCCACGTACTTATCGGTATATCGAGCTCCTTCACGTACCCACCAAGTCATCGTGAGTACTTGGCGTATATCGAAGGGTGTATCACGTACTCGGTAGTATATCGGAAGGTCTCTTGCCGAACAGTTGTGAATTAGACAGCACCACTATGGATTTGAGCTCCCACGTACCTTGCGTATATCAGGAGACACCCTTAGGATTCTTGAAACCAACTGAGTTAACCTTTTGGCCGTCTTGGCGGAGCAATACATCAAGAACAACACTCAGGGAGCTACTACGCACGTACCGTCCAGGTAATCGAGTATGCAGGAAAGGGTATGGTCCCAATCCTCCTTGTCGCGTCATATTGTTGGACCTTGCGGTATATCGCGAGTTGCGAAGCCTTGACAATCCTGTGAGGTTCCAGACCTTGAATCCACTCTTATAACATAAGTTTGCTTGTGGCCTTAGTTTGTGTAGGGTTTGTCTGGTCTGCTTTTCTTTTAGTTTTCCCTTAGGAGAAACATTTCATTTCAGTCACTCTTGCTTACTTTCCTTGGAGAAGGTCTCACGGGATTCAGAATTTGCCACCGGAATATCCCCTTAACCAGGAGGTAATTTCGAGGGTAAGAATGGATCCACATGCCAGGGTTGAGTCACGTAAAGTGGAAAACCCCACTTTGAATGTTGGAGGACTCTTGTTTCCTCATACTCCTCCAGATTCACCTGCCTCTCCTCCCCCGCAGGATGAAGAAGCACAAATACCCACTTCACAAGACTTACCTCTCGTTGCATCGGGAGAGCCTGGATCATTGGAATGGATAAATCAACCCCAGCATGACCCCACAGTAGCTGCTGGTCCTGCAGCAAAGTTATTGGACATCTTCTACCGGTCACCCAGTGGCCCATTTTCCATTGCACCCCCACCCAATGAGACTACTCCGGATGATCCCTTGGCCTACTACCATATCCAATTGGCTCACTTTCGGTCTATGGCCGAGAGGTGTCGGAATTCAATTCTCCAATGAAGGGTTGAAGACCCATCGTTACCCCCTTACAAACCAATCCCAGGTCGCTCTTTATCTTTTGAGTCACCGGAATCATCCACGCAACACGTGACCGTTGCTGAAACGGGTCAACCATCCATTCCTGCACATGCATCTCCTAGATAGGAGACCAATTCAGTACCCCCCATAACCCAACCTGTTGAAGGACAACAGTCCAACACACCCGTGACTACCACAGTTACATCACCTGTTCCTCCCCCACCCCAAATTTCACGGGGAGGATACTCTTTACCCCCTACCTTCTTTACGGGTAGTGGTAATCCTACGGTGAATAATCAAAAACCAGTGTTGGGTCAACCTTTACCCAGTGGTTAGCAAGTTGTTACTAGGGGGAAACCCCCGTCTCTTAACCATAATCCTGCAGTAGGGGTTCCCATCGGGCCTTCCGTTAGAAATTCCTTATCTCGTGGACCTTCCATTTTGGGACTATCCCATTTTGGGGGACCATCCAATGTAATTCAACCTCCATCGAGTCAAGCGTATCCAGGTCATCTTAACCTTGTGTCGGGTCAACTTAATCCCGGAAACACACTCTACAGAGTACCTTACCCCGATAATTCTTACACTCTATGGGGCCACCAAAATGTTTTACAACATGGACCCCCACTTATAGTCCCTCCACCCCCGTTTGGTCCAACCCCACCTCCCATTGGAGGCGGAGGGCCCCCACATAACTCTGGAGGAGGCGGACCTCTACTTTCTGGTGGAGGACCGCCCAACTTCAGTCATCATGGCCCACCACCCCCTGGCGTAGGTGGTGGAGGACCACCCCCTCCTCTCGACGAAGGTGGGGGAGGACCATCTCATCCCGGTGGTGGTGGAGGAGCACCACCCCCTTTCGGTGGTGGTGGAGGACCTTCTAATCCTGGTGGTGGTGGTGGTGGACCCCCACCCTACTACGGTGGAGGTGGCAGAGGAGGCTCTTACCCTTCCGACGATGGCGATGGCCCACCACCTCCTCCCAGCGGAGGTGGTGGAGGCCCGTCATATTCCGGTGGTGGTAGCGGACCACCACTTCCTCCCGACGGAGGCAGTGGCGTCCCATCCTACCCTGGCGGTGGTGGCGGACCCCCACCATTTGTAGGTAGTCCACCCCCTCCCAGCGGCGGAGGCGAGCCCCCATTTTATGGTAACGGGCCACCTTATTTTGGTTATGGACCACCTTACTATGGCGGCGGACCTACATTTGGTCTGGGTGGCGAGTACCCCTACGGCCAGTTTCCTCCTAGAACACCCTATGGTCAGTCGATACAAGGTCCCACAGGTCCTTACACGCCTTATCCATACTATCAGTACTTGCAACCTAATCCGCAGCTGCCCTTTTTAGCAACTTTGGATCTACCTGACCTATCTCATTTAACAAATGACCCCATTTACCACGGAACTAATTGGCCACCCATTCCAATGAAACTTCCGTCAGATATCCCAAAATTTGATGGTAAGTCGGGTGAGAATCCTAAAAACCGCGTGATGACATACCATTTATGGTGTTCATCCAACTCCCTGATGGACGACTCGATCCGTCTTCGGTTATTCCAACGGACTCTCACTGGTTCGACTACCAAGTGGTACATTAAACTACCACCCCATTCTTTTCCTGATTTTTGTTCTCTTGCTATGAAATTTTTTACTCATTTCCAACTGCCTATACTGTATGAAACTGGTACAGAGTTTTTAACCTCGCTCTATCAAAATACTGCCACTCATATCTCATATCATATACATGAGTGGCGGAGGAGACGACGTCTCATTAAGGCTCCTATTCCAGATCAGCTCCTAGCAGATTGGTTTACGAAGTCTCTCATACCAACCATAGCACGAGATGTTGCCATGGGAGGTGTTGTCACTAAAGAACAAGCCATCCCACGTGCCCACTTACTAGACTTAGTCTACGCCTAGTCTGGCACATTGTTTGATATCCTTCCTGACGCACCCCGCAATATTTACAACCCCGTGAAACCACCCAAGGGACCCCAAACTGATGGCATCATTGGATCCCTTACCACCCAGCCTTCTTCTCAAACTGTTGGTTCGTCGAACCCCTTGGGTTCTTCCCCATCACCAACTCAGGCTGGTCACGGCACCGCCAAATCATCCACTCCTGCTATCACCGAAGAAGTGAATTTTGTTTCATCAGTTTCACCTCAAAAGTTTGGTGGTAAGAAGAAAAACAAGGGGAAACCTAAGAAACCTACCACCCAGCAGGAACAAAAGAGCACCCCTGATGATACCAAACAAAAAAGGAAGTTGAAGTATCCTTTCCTACTGTGTGGTGATGATCACTTTTCTAAAGAGTGCCCCCGTAGAGACGAAGTTCAAAAGTTTCTTAAGGGTAAACCCACACCCGCAATTCTCAACAATCCCTTCCCTACTGAAAATCAACAGTCGATCGCTCACACTTCTTCTTCCCAAGGAGAAGCATCCACCACCGCACATGTTCTCATGGTGTGTAACCAGACCATCAACTAGAACACCCGTTCTCGTTCGTATGACTCCGTTCGAGCTAAGGAACCTGTTGGAAGTAATACTGAAAAAGCTTCCACTTCGATGCGCGACATCACCATACCGACTGCGCCTCTCACCATAGAGAATCCCTCTCTCGATTCAGTGTTGCGTCCACCGAAGAGCACGATTATAAAATCAGTTTTGAATCCTAATGCTCGGGCTGCTCAAAACTACAACATTGTAGAGGACCTAGCACAAGCTCCTTGTGCTATGTCGACGTTCGAGGTCTTGCAAAATTGTCCAAATCAGCGCAAGACTATCCTCACTGCCATCGATGTAGTTGACCCGGATTCATCGAACACCATTATGTTTCGGCTGGAGTATTTTAAACCGAGGCTCTCCCATCAATTAGGATTTCAAGTTGCTACAAACGTTGCTGGGAAGATAACCCATCATACCATTTTGGACAAAGGAGCCTCTACGTCAGTCATGTCGATTGCATGCTGGAGAGCCATTGGTTCTCCCGAGTTGAACCGTTCTCCTACCACTTTGAGAGCCTTCGACGGACATGGCTTTCAACCTCATGGCATGTTACAAGTTTTACCATTCGAGCTGGGGGGCAAGACCACAACCATTAATGTGGAGGTAGTCGCTACCCCGTTGGATTATAACATTTTGTTTGGTCGCAATTGGTTTTACGCCATGACTGCGGTCGCATCATCTGTCTTTTGCATAGTACAATTCCCCCATCAAGGCCGAATCCTCACATGCAGGCGGTACAGTATCAAATGCAGGCGGTACAGTATCCGTCTGAATCCTCACAAGAGTAATTTTTGTGTCGAGTCTGGACGCATCTTAGGGTTCATCGTCTCAAAAGATGGGATCCGCATTGATCCCTCGAAGGTGGAAGCTATCGTCGCTCTTCCACCTCCGACCAACATTACGGAACTTCATAGTTTGCAAGGACGTGCGACTTATTTAAGGCGTTTTGTTTGTAATTTCACACAAAAGACGCAGGCTTATATGAGATTGATGAAAAAAGACGTCCTGTTCATTTGGGATGATCAAGCTCAACAATCTTTCGAAAGTTTGAAACATGCCATCACGCATGCCCCTGTGATCCAACCGTTGAATTACTATCGAGATTACATTTATATCTCACAGCTTCCAACACCACTATCGCCATGGTTTTGGTACAGGAAGACCAGAACGCCCAAGAACATGTGATATACTATGCCAGCAAAGGTCTCATTGACACTGAAACTCGCTATTCACATGTTGAGAAGCTCGCTCTCGCGACAGTCATTGTCGTGCAGAATTTTTTTGTCGTTACATTTTGCTCCGCACCACCACTATCATCGCTGATTCGAACCCCATGTACCACGTTTTGACTCGTTAGGTGCTTGGGGGAAAGTATTCACGCTGGATCGTGATACGGCAAGAATTCGATCTTTTTTTCGAAAAAGCCAAGTCGAAAAAGTCTTTGGTGTTCGCTGAGCTCATCTGTGACCTCCCTCATACTGATACATAAGCTGAGCCCAATGACTTGTTTCCAAATGAGTCATTGTTTCTTATCAGTACGTCTGATACGTGGTATGGAGATATCACTTTGTATCTTCAAACCCAACATTTCAGCCCTGAATTGTCTCGTGACGATCGTTGTCGAATACACCACCATGCAAAGTATTATTTGATTACCAGTGATACTTTGTACCGTCGTGGCATCGATTTTATCCTTCGACGTTGTTTGACTCATGATGAGGCTGAACGCGTTTTGAATGACTGTCACGCTGGGGCATGTGGCGGTCACCTCTCTGGGATGGCTACAGCCCAGAAGATTTTGTGCACAGGATATTATTGGTCGTCTATATTCAAAGATTGTATCAAGGCCGTAAAAAAATGTCCTCCATGTCAACATTTTCATACGAAAAAGCGCACCCATCCCGCCCCGTTACACTTGGTTATTGTCGTTGGCCCCTTCACTAAATGGGGCATCGATTTCATGCATTGTAAGCCTACCTCGGCCGGGGGGCATAGTTACGTCATTGTAGCTGTGGACTACTTTACAAAGTGGGCCAAGGCAATTCCTACATACACGAACGACAATAAGACCACCACACTCTTCATGTTTAACCATGTAATAGTGCGGTTTGGAGTTCCTCAAGCGATAGTTATTGACCATGGTTCACACTTTATGAACCACATGGTTGATGAGTTGAGCAATAGATTCATCCTTGTCGACTTCAGCTCATCATCCGAGGATTGAATCTAGAAACCAACCAAGTACCTTGGCCCTGCATGCCCCAATGGCAGGTTACCTTGCTTTCAACATGAGTTTACATCATTGACTCTTGATTGAAAGATTTCATCTCGCATTCGACTTCAACTCATTCATTCACGCTTGATGATATGTACTGTGATACATTGGGAATCATTGACATCAATGGTGATTTCCCTCTCACTTGTTAACGGTATACATCAATGACCAATAATCAAGTGATTTCTACCATGTTCGACGTCAAGACATTTGTAATCACATGGTTGGATTCATATCATTGCGGGTTCAGCTTGAAGACCCTAGGGAGTCATGTTTTACCCAAGTTACGATGGAGTTTGTATTGCGTCATATTACATGGATCCACATTTGTATTGGTTGTGGCTGTGTTACCATCTCATCATGGATCTACGCTTGTGTCTAGTAGCCATGATTGTGTTCAGTCGATCATTACTACCATGGATCTGCATTGTATTAGTCGGCAGCCATGATGTACATCATATGAGATTGTCAGTTCAGAGTCAGTTGTACTGTAGCAGTGTCCTTCATCCGACAAGTCCATTTGCCATTATTTTTTCAAAGCATTTCACCTGTCTGATATTTCAACAGCTTCATGCTTTGGGGGGCATTCTGTTACACCTAAAATCTTACCACCATTAGATTCAATGTATACATCCATGAAGTTCCATTGGCTAAGTCACTTACCTAGAAGGGACATCATTATGCTTATGCTAGGTTTTGAGAGGTCGTCGCAGGCTGCACTCATGCAACCTGCGACGTCGCACCTTGCTCCACTACAGGGTGCGACGAAGTCAGTTAATGGACAAAAATAGGCCTTTCGAACTCATTCTCGAAGCCTGCTGACTTGTACCCTTATCCTCGACCTCTTGGGGGAGCTGGCACTCAGTTCCTAACCTCATGGAAGGATTCCCCCATCTCTCTCTCCTACCATATCTCAACCTACCCTATCCACATCCTATCCACTTAGCCCTATATAAGTGAGGCTCTACCCCTCTCCAAGAAGAGGAAGTCTATGGTACTCTTATGCTGGTGAAATTAGGCTTAATAGATTTCGCACTCTAGCTTGGGAGACATCCACTTCTCTTTAGGAGCTTTGGCATGGCTTGTCGGAAGGAGCTTGCTACGTTAAGGAAATGGTTGTAATCCTCTTTTCTATTGTACTCTCCACTTTTCAATACAGTTAATACAATTGCTTTCCATAAATGTTGTCGCGTTGATGATATTTAGAGTTTTCCTCCTTAACTGTTAACTTAGATCTATCATATGAAATATATGCTTTCACTATTCTTGGTCTGTTATATGTTCAACAGGGTATAGTTGTTTAAGATCTGGCAACGCTAGAGCATTGGATCAACGAAGGAGAAAGGGATCTACAAATCCAAGGTAAACGATCTACCCTTCTATTTGCACTTCTATTTGATCTAGGAAAGTATTTTGTGTTCTATCCTATTTGTTCTAGACTTACGTTAAGCTAGGGAGATCAGGCCTTGAGTCCGCTCTCGGTAGATTGTCCGTCAGGACATCCCATCCCACGAGCACAAACCCTTTTGATGGAACATGGTCAAGAGGTTATTTATATGGTTCATCCTTGGGGATGTAAGGTTATGGTTCTACATCCGTCCCTATGACCTCACACCCTTTTTCATTGGGAATGCCCGGCTATACGTCGACTCTTACTTCCACCATGTCTAGTAGTCACGCTAGCTCTAGTGCCGGAGTGGGGGGAACCATGCCAGCTTACACCACCTATCAGTTTGGTAGTCACATCCCTCCATCTAGTCCGTATGTTGGAGGAGGACCATGTCCTACGACAGCCCCTAGTGTTAGTGTGAACCCATTTTCATGTAGAGGTTTCACGATAGGTATAGGATATACAACCTACATTCCATCTTTTAACCCGCATACCTCTATGCCTGTACCCTCGAATGTTTTTATAATGTCAAACCCTCCCCCTATCTCTAGCTCGTCGATTCCAGTGAGTGGAAATAAACCATTTTCGTACAACCATCACTCGTCTAGTTTCCCTTCTTCAAGTGGCTATATGGGACCCCATTCTTATGGAAGCCATTCTTGTGGCTTTTCAACTGGTCCTAGTTATTATCCTAATCCCTCTCACGGAATCCCTTCTATGCACATTCCTGTGTATCATAACATGGGTCAGTACGGAAGAGGTTATTATCCTTACGGTCACAGTCACGGCTTCTATCATAGTTTGTCGGCACCTCAGGTGTCGGCTACCATGAACACGATCTTACCTTCATAGAACCAATCTCTTTTGGGAGCTTATAGTCAAGCTTCACAGCCTCAACTCCCTTTTCTTTCTAGATTGAATCTACCTGATCTTTCGAAGCTCATGAATGATCCTGTGTGTCACGATCCTACATGGCCTCTAGTCCCCACCAAGCTCCCTTCTGACATTCCAAAGTTTGAAGGGAAAAAGGGTGAGGATCCAGGTGATCACTATTAGTCCCAGAGACGTTCTAAGGCTGTCTTTAGAACTGTGCCTGGGCATCAATAATATCTTCTGAATTCTTACTGAATCAAATCACAACTGACAGAAAATAATGTGGAATTCCAATCTTGAAATATATGGGCAGTATATCAATGTGCCAGAAATCAAACTTTGAGTATCAAATGGAAAATGAAATGGCATAAGATAAAGGTACTGCAGAGAGTAAATCTTTATTCTATGTTTAAAGAATGATGTATTGAGCCTGTGAGAGGAATTCAACAGTCTTAACAAAATGAACATAGAACTGCCACAGAATAATACGAGGATATCACCTCCAGACCAATTAGCATGAATACTTCAATTACTAACCATCTTAGAAGAAATAAATTTAAGCAACTGCACTCATATTAAACCCAGAACATATCTATGAATCATACATACATGGAAGAGATGAATAACAAGAGAAGATACTAACTATACACATTAAAACTTTGAATCCATAAAAGCTTCAAGATATGGCAATGATATTCTTCTTTCTGTATTGATCAAACTGTCAAATATTAGAAGTAATACTTCTTACAAAAGAGAGCCGACCTTTTGTCTATCGCCTATCTGGCTATATATAGCCTTCATATCCTCTACAACAGAAATTGTTACAATCCGTTACAACTCAACAACTTTAAGTATTTTTGTTTGTACTCTCTAATAGAGTTTTTTACAAATAACAATCATATGGAATATATTGGTTATCCTATGACTATGACCCGAGACCACTTTGCTAGCAACGTAGTACGTCCAGCTGGACAAAATTTCTCACCAATTTAAGACATACAGGCATTAACGATGTTCCATTCTTTCAGAGCTATTAAGAGCCTTTTACACACTTGTTGGACCACCTACGGCCTCATGAAGACATAGATGCGGCCACCCTGCTGACGCATGCTGCTTTGTAGAACCTCTATCATCCATCCCTTCTACCCCATGCAAGCCCTTTTCTCTCGGACCCTGTTTTTGACAGGGCAAAAGTTCACCACTGTTGCCAAGCTGTGGAACAGGACCTGATTTCTTGAATACCTCGTTCAAACTGCTCAGGTACTATCGCTCAACCATTTGATCCTCCTTTGTTGGGACCGGCGTGCCCCTGCCTTCCGTGCTTGTGCATTCAAAAGGACCATCTCCTTTTTAACCACTGTAATAGCTGAATTCTCTTTAGACATCTCGGGTGAGACCTCAGGCTTCTCCCGCTAGATTGTCTACGTATGCGCGTCTGCAGGTTGTTCATGGACACTGGTCGTCCGATTCCTCAGTGTTCCTTGGGAGCCTTCAAGAGAGATGAAATGTGCCATTGAGAACACCTATCTTTCAGCTTAATCTAGACAGTTCTGATCAATCTGAATACTTCAAGTTCTGCGCTCCGGACCAGTGAGGCTCAGGAGCTTTGTAATTCAAATTATGACACTATGGGAGTATTTGTAGTGCTATTGCATGATTCTCGAAGAACGCGCCTATACCTGCATAATGATCAGATAACCACCTTTCGGGCTTTGCGTGTTGAGATGGGACTATAGCTTGTATGGTGGCAGTGACAGTAGTGAGCGCTGGTAGACGATACCTTAGAATGACGGCGGGAGCTGACAAGACCGTTGAGGGGATCTCCTTAAGACATGTTGAGCACGCAATCCATTTAGTGGTTGTCTACCCAAAACCACCAACAGTTTTCAGGGCCCTCAAAAAGTAGTTTAGGGAAATCGCTTCAGGGCCCCTGAATGCTCCTGGGATTGCCACGTGGAAGTAGTGGTTTTTACTTCAGGGGGGAGCTGGGCATCATAAACATCGTGCAATTTGACCATCCTTGTGCCTTGATAACCGTTGATCCTCAGTTGGGCCTCTTCGAGATCTGTGCCAAGAAGATGCAACTTTTAAGAATGGGTCCCACTCTAGGCACGGCCTCCCTGTTTGGCGCCTTGTGATTCATAAAACCACCACAGTGTCTTTAATGGTTTCAGGGCCCCCACAAAACGGTTTGGGGAAATCCCCTTAAGGCCCCTGAATACCTAAGAAGCTGACACGCGTCTATGGCAGTTTTTTGTTAGGGACGATCTGGGCCAGATACCCTGAACTTCAGCTGCGCCATCTGGTCACTACGGCTTACAAATCTGCTATTTCACCTGCGCCATTTGTTGCTCTAGATTCTCCCTTTGAGATACTTCTCTAGTCTGGTGACGAGTTTCCCCTGGTTGATAATAATACTAACATTGGCTTCAATGGGGACAGCCTCTTTCTCCTGGGAGAGGTTGAGAACAGTAGACTAGTGCCTCGTATTCATTATTCTCCTTTGAAAAAGAAGCTTACAGAAAATAATTAGAGAATAGGTAAAAAACTGATAATAATTTTGAAAAACAGAAAAGAAGAAAAATATGTTACAAAATATAGTACACTGGATCCATCCATACAGTAGGATAAAGAACTAGTAATGAAAGAACTACTTTAGGAATCTCCCGTTTATAGGGTTTCCAAAGCTTTCACCATTAAGTTGGGCCAACTCGTAAGTGTTGTTGTCCTAGACTGTGATGATTTTGAAAGGACCCAACCATATGTTGTCAAAGTTCCCGTGTTTAGATCTTTCCTCTCTTCTAGCATCCCATTTCAGAACAGGATCTTCGTGCTAAAAATCCTGAGCAATAGCCCTTCGATCGAAAGTTGCTTTCACCTTGTCCCGATAGATTCTAGAGGAGTCGTCTAACTGTTATTTGACCTGTTGAACTTCTATCAACTGATGAATTCTCCTTTCCATATCATCCGGCTCTTCGTTTTTCGGTTGTAACAGATTCATTACTGGGAGGCCCAACTGAATCGGGAGGACAACTTCCTTTCCATAAACCAACTGAAACAATGAAGTGCCTATAACTCTTTTGACGTTGATTATGTCTGCCCATAATGCAAACTTTAGTTGGGAGTCCCAAGACCTTTTGTTTGTAATGAGCATATTCTTAATAATAGTCACCAAGCTCTTATTTGAAGACTCGGCCAAGCCATTTCCCTGCGAGTAGTATGTTTTTGAATGAATTAATTCAATATTATAATTTTGACAAAAGCTCATCATTTTATATGATTTGAAGGCTTGAGCATTGTTTGTAAGTATCTTCCTCAGACAACCAAATCTTGCCAAAATATTGTATTCTAAGAAGCTTATTATAACTGAGTCATTTGCGTTCCTAGTGGGAATAGCTTCCACCCACTTAGTGAAGTAGTCAGTGGCCGTAAGGATCCATGTGTGTTGGCCGCTAGAATGAGGGTTTATTTCCCCAATAAAATCAAGACCCCACTGCTTGAAAGGCGCTTCCACTCTGATGGGTTTGAGAGGTAACGGTTTCAGCTTTTGCTTTTCGGCGAACATTTGGCATTCCTTGCATGCCCTAACGATATTGTTGGTATCAGTAAATAGAGTGGGCCAGAAATAGCATGCTCACAATATTTTATGAGCCGTCTCCCTCCACGCATGATGCCCTCCACACATACCTTTGCGAAACTCAATAATTATGCCCTCTATCTCTTCTTCCACAATACAATTAAGCAGGATGCCAAGTGGGTCCTTCCAGAAGTGGTAACCATCCAAAACACAGTATTTGACCGCTCTGAGTTTAAGGGATCTTATTTTAGATTTCTCCATTTCGGGGGGATAAGTAAGATGTTGAAAATAGTAAACTATGTCCACGTACCACTCTGACCTCGTAAACTTCTTAACTACCTGGTCGGGAAGGTTTTGCTGACCCTCTTTGTTTTCCTAACTGAGGAATTGATCGATCAAATTGATATCGAGGGCTTGGAAGTTCGACTCAGCCAACAGTTTAGCTAATCCCTGTCCTTTTACCAACTTGGTAGGCTTAATCTCCATATCGTACTCTTGAATCTTGGAAATCCACTTTCCTCTCCTTCCTTCACTATCAGGATGACACAAGATATCTTTAATGGTACTCCCCGGGACATGAGCGATGATCTTGGAATGCAAGATGTAGCTCCTGAATTACTTGAGTGCTTTAACAAGTGCATATGCATGTTTCTCCATTGTGCTATATTTCAATCCTGCATCTCTCAGGGCTTGGCTGAAGAAAGCAATGGGTTGTTCATGCCCTTTCTGGTTTTTTTGTAAAAGGACTGCTGCAATAGTAACCTTAGAGGCAAAAGAGAAAATTAGGAAATCCTTGGTGTAGTCCAGGCTAGTCAAAACAGGCGCCTCTCCCAGGGAATCTTTTATCTGTCTAAAAGAGTTCCTCGAAGCTGTGGTCCATTTTATCTCAGCATGTCAGTAATTTCTTTCATTATTTCAACAAAATTAGGAATAAACCTTCGTAAAAAATGTATTTTACCAATGAAAGATTGTACATCCTTCTTGTTTCGTGGGAGCTCAATTAGCTTGATAGCCGCCACTCTTTCTGGGTTTATCCGCACGCCTTCTTTAGAAACGACATGCCCCAACAACTTTCCTTCTGTCATGGCAAAAAAGGATTTCTTTGGGTTGAGAGACAAGCCATACTTTCTGCACTTCTCAAAAGTTTGCTTCAAATGCTGAAGATGGTATTTGTCAGATTTAGAAAACATGGTCATATCATCCAGGTATATAACAATGAATCTGTCATTTTCACCTATGAATGCTATGTCCATGGCCCTTTGGAATGTCGCACCAGCATTCGTAAGACCGAATGGCATCTTGTCATACATAAAAGTCCCCCATGGTGTAGTGAAGGTCGTCTTTTCTTTGTCATCTAGGTGCATTGCAACTTACTTATAGCCTAAGAATCCATCCATCATAGATACTCGGGTTGACCCAACTATCATTTGCAGAATATGATCCATTTTGGGTAAGGGGTAATTATCATTCAACGAGCATTTATTCAGATTCCTGAAATCGACACATAGCCAGATCTCACTATTTTTCTTTCTGATTGGTACTAGGTTAGACACCCATTCTGAATATCTTAGAGGGATGATGATTTTTGCATCAAGAAGCTTCCTTACTTCTTTTTCAATTAGTGGAAACAAGATGGGGTTCACCTGTCTCAACTTTTGCTTAACTGGCTTAGGATCAGGTTTTAAGGGAATCCTATGTTGTATTATGGTAGTATCATAGGTTTTGAGGTCTTCATACTTCCATGCAAAAACATCCACATATTCTTTGAATAATTCTTGATACCTTTGCCTTTGCTCGATTGTGAGGGACTGAAAGAGTTTAACGAACTTGGGGTCTTCCATGGTATCGAGATTTATTTCCTGCACGGCCTCAGTAGTTGGTTGTACTGTTGTTTGTCTGGGATCTCATTTTTGTCGAACAACTGCTCTAGTGGAACCAGTCCTTTCGGAATGAAGTTGTTCTTTAACTGCAGAACCTTGTGGTCAGCAATCCACTGCATCAATCCAGAGCTTTCTGTATCCTCTCTCCGTGAATTACCTTCTTCTACCTCCCCAGGATCAACGTCTATGTCAATATTTGAGAATTCCCTGACAAGCTGCAAGAAGCGTTTAATTTTTTGGTCATCCTCAAAAACCTGCCAACTTTTGACGTTGTCAGGGATGGATGGATGGTATCTCATTTCAACCTCATAATTTAGTTTCGGCTTTTTGGGAGGATTGAAGGAACTTGCCATCATGGCCAATGCATCAGCTTGTTGATTTTCTTCCCGGGGGATGAAAGTAATATTGAAGGCATCAAGTAAATTCTCAATGAGGTCCCAAGCAAGATTGCGGTATGCTCTGAGTCTTGGATGTTTAGTCTGATAAATACTTCTAATCCGATTTACCACTAGTTCAGAGTGTCTGAAGACCACCAACTTGGTGATTTTTAAGTCTCTTGTCGCTCGGAGGCCAAGGATGAGTGCTTCATATTCAGCAACATTGTTGGTGGTGTCAAAATCTAGCTTGTAAGACAGACTGATTTCATCTCCCAATGGTGATGACAATACCGCACCTGCTCCAGATTCTTCTTTGGCAGATGCCCCATCGAAAAAGAGTTTCCAGACTTGGTTCTTTCTATCTTCAATGGTTGGTTTTGTCGCCTGAATATGTGCAACTTCTTCTTCAGACGGATCTCCCGATGATAACCTATAACATCCCATATCCTCATCGGTTGCATATATAGGGTAATTCATATGACTGTCTTGGTCACTTATAACATAGGCAAACATGGCTTCTATGTATAACTACCTGGTCTCTCCAACAAAAACGGGTATTGTAGCGTACTTCATGTCCATCTGCATGGTACCTCCCAGCTTTTTAGCCCAGCTCCTTGACAGAAGCATGCCATATTTAGCTGGGACATCTGCTACCACCACATCCATCATTACACTTTTAGCTGGTATCTGGGCAAGAGTGACCACCGAGTCTTTTATCATCCCTATGCATTTTACCTTTCTTGAATCGAAACTGTAAAGATCATGATATAGCCTAGTGATTTGCAGACCCAAATGCTCCATGATAGCTTTGGGCATTAGATTGTGAGATGCTCTGGAATCCAACATACAATTATGAAGAAGCTTTTCACGTACATTCAGGGTAACATAAAACGGGGCAGTGGGTTCTTCTTTATTATCAATGTGTGGGCCACATTGAAAAGTAGGGGCTTCATCATTTCGATTTATGGAATCTTACTCATCAGTGCTTTCGGCTCTGTGTAGCATTTTATCAATCTGGCTTTGGTACACAGGATTTCTCATTAACTCAGTCAAGGGAACAACTATTTTTAATTTGTTAAGTTCCTGCTCTAGGCTAAAAGAGGTGGACCCTTCTCTGGGGATTGGTTCTACTCTCTTATAGGGGCTTATGCCTGGCTGAATCAAACTATCTGGGATTATGGCCTCAACTTCTTTGTCCTTGGGGAGGTTTTTTCCTTTGGATAGGGCGGATGCTTGGGAGAATTCGCTTAAGCTGGCTTCTGTGGGGACCTTTTAAGAATAGGTCCACTCTGTTTATTTGCCGCCTCTGGCCTTGGTCTTAAGTTGTACTTTATATGCGGTTTATCTAGCTAAGTGTTATGGAAAGCGGGATAATCATCAAGGAATTGGTCATTTTCTTGGGATTCAAGGAGATCTGGGTTGATTTCTTCATATAAGAGTGAACTCTCATAATCTTCTCTAGTGAGGTGCATGAGGTGGGAATCCTCTTCCATCCAATTTAACAGTTCTTCGAAATCTTCATAATCTTCCTCTGTTGTAGTTCCAACTAGATTATTTTCCTTTTCACGGACAAGAGACCTTAATGGTTGTTCATCATTCCTCTTTTCTCTATACGCCATCTGTGGATTAAAGGGTCTTCTGAATTGATTCGGAGGACGAACGGGTGACTGTCTGTTAGGACTGCTACCCTCTAATTCCATTCTGGTGACCTTATTTGAAAGATTCTTAATAATGTGTGTCATCTAATCAATTTCCGCGTCCTGAGAGTCCCTTATTTTTGAAGAAACACGTTCCTCTTTGGCCTTTCCTTTGTCTTTTGATTCAACGTCACTGGTCATTTTAATCTTGCCTCTTGCTCTCATATTTCCTTCGACGTCTATGGCATCATCCTGCATGTCACTGAGCACGAGTGGTCTTCTTTCCCTTAATGTTATGGCAAAATCTGAGGGGAAAGCAGCTGCATACGTGACTCGAGCTGCTGCTCAGTAGGACGAATGTCCCCAGGAATTCTGAAGTACAACTTGTTAAATCTTGCTATGAAATCAACCACGTTTTCTGAGCTGTTATTTTTAAGGGCAAAGAATCTGTTAGATAGTAGAGACTGTCACGTTTAACTCCCCACTTCTTGACGAAGGTGGTTTCCAGAATCTCCATAGTACTGATGGAGGCATTAGGTAAAGATCCGAACCAATTTCTGGCCTCTCCTTCGAGTGACTGGGCACAAATCCGCATAAATACATCATCGTGTTCAATCAGGACATTGTCCGTGAAATCCTGGAATCGGTCCACGTGATCCTCGACAGATGTTCCTTTGCTGCCATCATACTTTGGCAGCAACTTCAGGTAATGGGTAGGCATATCATTCAGGGGCGTAGGCAATTGCAGAGGTTCGTGTCGGCTTGCCACCCATCTTGGTGTTCTGGGTGGTGGTGGAGGTGGTCCTCCGCCTCCTCCTCTTGACATGAGGTGGTCGGCGTTTAAATTCTCCGCCTATGAGGCAACGAAAGACTTGGGTGGATTTGTGTGAGCCTCAAACTCTTCGCTCACAGCAGGGATTCTTTGAAAGCTAGGAAAATCACAAGGAGTGTGAGGATCCTGAGGAAAAAGTTATTTTTCAAGGGTTTGGACAATGAATCCAAACGGAGGGAATTGAGGGACAAACAAAGGGGAGGCGAAATTTCGCTGATAGCTTGGTGAAGTAGACTGGAATATCCCACGTCTATGTCTCCAAGAAACTGAATCTTCTATGGCCACGAATTCTTCGTGGCTTGGGTTTTGGCGAGTATGTCTCCGTCCAGATGCCAGGTTTGCTACTGTGGAATCGCCAAGTGGATTACAGCTTGCAACCCAATTTCATCCACTATGAAACTGAGAGCGTATAATTTTGTCATTATACCCAGGGAAAATTTATCTTCTTGATTGCGTTCCTCAGCAACGTCGCCAAAAAAAGATGTTAGTCCCAGAGACGTTCTAAGGCTGTCTTTAGAACTGTGCCTGGGCATCAATAATATCTTCTGAATTCTTTATTGAATCAAATCACAACTGACAGAAAATAATGTGGAATTCCAGTCTTGAAATATATGGGCAGTATTTCAATGTGCCAGAAATCAAACTTTGAGTATCAAATGGAAAATGAAATGGCATAAGATAAAGGTACTGCAGCGAGTAAATCTTTATTCTATGTTTAAAGAATGACATATTGAGCCCGTGAGAGGAATTCAATAGTCTTAACAAAATGAACACAGAACCACCACTGAATAATACAAGGATATCATCTCCAGACCAATTAGCATGAATACTTCAATTACTAACCATCTTAGAAGAAATAAATTTAAGCAGCTGCACTCATATTAAACCCATAACAGATCTATGAATCATACATACATGGAAGAGATGAATAACAAGAGAAGATACTAATTGTACACATTAAAACTTTGAATCCATAAAAGTTTCAATATATGGCAATGATATTCTTCTTTCTGTATTGATCAAACTGTCAAATATTAGAAGTAATACTTCTTACAAAAGAGAGCCGACCTTTTGGGTACCGCCTATCTGGCTATGTATAGCCTTCATATCCTCTACAACAGAAATTGTTACAATCCGTTACAGCTCAACAACTTTAAGTATTTTTGTTTGTACTCTCTAACAGAGTTTGTTACAAATAACAGTCATATGGAATACTATTGGTTATCTTATGACTATGATCCAAGACCACTTTGTTATCAAAGTAGTACGTCCGGCTGGAAAAAATTTCTCACCAATTTAAGACATGTAGGTATTAACGACGTTCCCTTCTTTCAGAGTTATTAAGATCATTTTACACACTCGTTGGACCACCTACGGTCTAATGAAGATGTAGATGCGGACACCCTGTTGACGCATGCTGTTTTGTAGAACCTCTATCATCTATCCCTTCTACCCCAGCCAATCCGTTTGCTCTCGGACCCTGTTTTTTACGGGACAAAAGTTCACCACTGCTGCCAAGCTGTGGAACAGGACCTGATTTCTTAAATACCTCGTTCAAACTGCTCAGGTACTATCGCTCCACCATTTGATCCTCCTTTGCTAGGACCGGCGTGCCCCTGCCTTCCGTGCTTCTGCATTCAGAAGGACCATCTTCTTTTTAACCACTATAATAGCTGAATTCTCCTTAGACATCTCGGGTGAGACCTCAGGCTTCTCACGCCTGATTGTCTGTGAATGCACATCTGCATGCTGTTCATGGACGTTGGTCGTCCGAGTCGTCAGCATTCCTTGCGAGCCTCCACTAGAGATGAAATGTTCTATTGAGAACACCTATCTTTCAACTTAATCTAGATAGTTCTGATCAATCTAAATACTTCAAGTTCTTCACTCCGGACCAATGAGGCTCAGGAGCTTTGTAATTCAAATTATGACACTACGGGAGTATTTGTAACGTTGCTTGCATGATTCTCAAAGAACGCACTTGTACCTGCATAATGATCACATAACCACCTTTTGGGCTTTACGTGTTGAGATGGGACTGCAGCTTGTACAGTGGTGGTGACAGTAATGAGCGTTAGGAGACGATACCTTAGAATGACGGCGGGAGATGACAAGACCGCTGAGAGAATCTCCTTGAAACACGTGGAAGACACAATCCATTGAGCAGCTGTATACCCAAAACCACCAGTAGTTTTCCAGGCCCTCAGAACGTAGTTTAGGGAAACCGCTTCAGGGCCCCTGAATGCTCCCGGGACTGCCACGTGGAAGTAGTGGTTTTTACTTCAGGGGGGAGTTGGGCGTGATAAACATCGTGCGACTTCACCGTCCTTACGCCTTGATGACGGTCGATCCTCAGTTGGGCCTCTTCGAGATCTGTGCCAAGAAGATGCAACTTTTAAGAATGGGTCCCGCTTTAGGCACGGCCTCCCTGTTTGGCACCTGGTGATTCATAAAATCGCCACAGTGTCTTAAATGGTTTCAGGGCCCCCACAAAACGGGCTAGGGAAACTGCCTTAAGGCCCTTGAATACCTAAGAAGTTGACACGCGTCTATGGCAGTTTTTTGTCAGGGACGATCTGGGACAGAACAAACGTGAAACGCTTAAGGGTCATGACTGCGTTCGTCTATAGCCGGTCTATGAAAACTGATACCCTGAGCTTCAGCTGCGCCACCTGGTCACTACGACGTACAAATCTGGTATTTCACCTGCGCCATTTGCTACTCTAGATTCTCCCTTTGAGATACTTCTGTAGTCTGGTGACGAGTTTCCCCTGGCTGATAATAATACTAACAATCACATTACTACTTTTCACTTATGGTGCTCCTCAAATTCCTTGAACCATGACTGTATCCGTTTGAGGCTATTTCAACGCACCCTCACGGGGGCAGCGGCGAAATGGTATGTCAAGTTGCATGGGGGCACATATAGAGGTTTTATCGATTTAGCTTTGGTTTTCCTAGATCACTTCCAGTTGCCAGTTCGTTATGATACTGGTACCGAGATTTTATTCACCTTTTGTCAGGACAAAGCCACACACATCTCTGACCATATTCAGGAGTGGCACCGGTGGAAGAGGCTAGTGAAAGCCAACATTCCTCCAGAGTTTATGTTGGAGTGGTTCCTTAAGTCTTTACTCCCTTACGTTTTGAAGGACATTTCATTGTCTAGTATTATGACTGAGGAACAAGCTATCTTCAAAGCCCAGCAGCTAGACCTAATCTATGCTTAGTTTGGCATCTTATACAATATTATACCTGATGCACCGTGGTCACAACATGAGCCCAAGCCTGTTCCTGGACCACATGTCGATGGTATTGTTGTATCCATAAGTACTCACCCCATAGTTTTGGTTACGAATCAGATGCTGACAATCTATCCATTAGCCAATCTACCCCCGGACAGTCCCACGCCTCGTCCATTTCCACCCAGTCGTCGGATGTTCACTCTATTTAATCGGCGAACTCATCAGGTAACCAACAACCTGGTGGGAAGAAAAAGGGGAAGAATAATCGTAGGGGTGGAAATAATAAGAACAATAACGCTAAGAAGGAGAACGCCAACCTCCTCGGGACGACGAAAATGTTGGTGGGGACCACAAACCCATACATAAAGTGAAATTCCCTTGTAAACTTTGCACGGAAGATCACCTTACACATTTGTGTCCTCGTCTTGACGAAGCCACGAAGCACATTGCACAGGGCTCAGTTGTGCTGAAGGATCCCTTTCCTCATCACCAAAATATGGCTTTGGGTGCTTCGATCGCCGGTAGTGGGACATATGAAACTTTAACGTCCTCTACCTCCGTCGGTGGTTATGGATGCATTAATATGGTCAAATCAGAAGTTAGTGTTGCTACTCGCTCTCGTGATTATGGAGCTCCACAACCTCCGTTAGGGAATGAGTCCCCTCCTCCTGATACTCCATTGCATATCAAGAAGCCTAACTCTATGTCGTGGATACCGAAAGGTGTTCTTAATGATCGATGCACAATCCAAATGCTCGAGCCGCCCATAACTACTCCATTGTAGAATATCTGGACCAAACTCCATGTTCCATGTCAACTCTCGAGGTTCTCCAGGCTCTTCCTTCTTAGAGGACTTCCCTTTTATGTGCTTTGGGTGTCAAGGATCAGTGTATCTCGAATATCATCAAGTTCGACGCTACTGATGTTCAGCCTTAGTTTCCCTATCATGTGGCTTTCCAAGTCCACGTTAGGTGCCTACAGAAATCGTTAAACGTACCGTGGTTGATTAAGGTGCTTCTACATCGGTTATGTCGTTAGCTTATTGGAAGGCTCTAGGCTCCCCTCCCTTATCGAAGTCTATGACCATGTTGACTACATTCGATGGTCAGTCATTCAGAGCGCGTGGTATTATTCCCTCCCTTTAGGTCCACCTGGGTGGGAAGACCGTGCCAATTGAAGTCGAGGTGGTTGATTCACCCATCGACTAAAACCTTTTGTTGGGTAGGAATTGGATCTACGCTATGCGAGCGATCGTGTCTACTGTGTTTAGAGTTATCTGCTTTCCACACAAAGGCAGGATTGTGACGGTTGATCAGCTCGATTTCACGAGTTCCAATACCATTGAACCACTAGGAACAGAAGTTCCTCAGATCAAAAATTCTCAGTCGGCAACTGGGAATATTGGTGTAGGATTGTATTCCTCTTTGATGGGATCTTTTAACTTTGTTGCACCAATATCCTTTATAGGAACTGTTTCCGATAGTGCCCCGTCCTCATTACAGCGTGTACCATTCCGAACGTCATATTTTAATGATTCATGGAATTTACCTTCCACGAGTTCTTCGTATGGAAACATTGTGCACATCGGGATGGCTATGTCATTATTTGCAGTTGAGCTTGCTTACCGTGAGATTCAACAAGCCATTGCAGAACCAGATCTCTCCTCTTCATGGACAGGAGAGGAAGATCCCGTTACGCTGCTCACGTGGGTAGTCGACTCCTCTTGCTTGCATGACTGCCTTTATGGTACTTTTCCTTCAGATGAAGCTATCATCGAAGCCATGTGTGGTAGTGATAAGCCTTGGGAAGATCTACATCACCGATCATATTTTCTTCCCAACCTTGACCTTATTGAGCAGGAAGAGTTTCGATCGACTCTAACAAAGAAGGTTGGTCACCCTTTGGCTCCTTTGGATTCACATGGTATTTATGCGGAGGGGAATATGGCTAACATTTCCCCAACCCTTCCGATCAACATCTCTCGCACTCCCGGAAAGATTGAGAACGTTTACATCGGTGTCGATTATTCCCCCGAGGAAATCCGCATTTACACCGAGCTTTCCAAAGAATTTCGAGATGTTTTCGCCTGGTATTATGAGGAGATGCCAGGAATAGACCATAGTATTGTCGAACATGAAATTAAGACTTATCTAAATGTTAAGCATGTTCGAAAATGTCTTCATGTTGTGAATCCTAGGAAGGTGGTCCCGGTTAAGGCAGAGGTAGAGAAGCTGCTCAAAGATGGTTTCATCTACCCGGTTCCCCTTATCGAATGGGTTTCCAATCTCGTTCCTGTGGATAAGAAGTAGGGAACCATCCGTGTATGTACTGATTTTAGAGATTTGAATCGCGCATGTCCGAAGGATAATTTTTCCACTCCATTCATAGATCAAATCTTGGATGCGTGTGCGGGAAGCGAAGTATTTTCTTTCATGGACGGTTTTTCAGGTTACAATCAGATCCAGATTAAACCCGAGGATCAACGTAAAACTGCATTTATATGTTCTTGGGGTACCTTTGCATACCGGAAGATGCCCTTCGGATTTAAAAACACCGGAGCCACTTTTCAGCGTGCCATGACCTACACCTTTCATGACCTTAACTACATATTGGAGGCTTATCTGGATCATCTTGCTGGTCATTCTCGTAAGAGAGTTGATCATCCCAGTCACCTCCGCCTTATTTTCGAATGATGCTGGTGTTATAATATTAGGCTGAACCCTAACAAGTGAATCTTTATCGTGAAAACTGGTCGTCTTCTAGGGTTTGTAGTTTCCAAAGAGGGTACTAGAGTCGATCCTTTAAAGGTTGAGGCAATACTTCGATTACCTCCCCCGCGTAACTTGATTCAACTTCAGAGCCTAAAAGGGAGAGCCATTATCTTGTGCCATTTTATCATGAATTATGCCAATCTTACTAAGGGTTTCACGCGATTACTAAAGGACACCCCTTTTATCTGGGATGAGCAAGCCCAACAATCCTTCGACACTTTGAAGAAAGCCTTGGTATCGGCCCCTCTTCTTAATCCACCCGACTTTGCAAGATATTTTCTATTATATGTGGCCACGTCTCAAGAGACAATTGGTATGGTCTTAGTTCAGACGGATGATGTGCTTCAGGAGCATGTTGTTTATTATTTGAGTAGAAATCTCATAGATGTTGCGCTGAGATACTCTCACATTGAGAAATTGGCCCTTGCGACTGTTCATGCAGTCCAACGACTACGACATTATATTTTGCTTAGGAAGAACACCGTTATAGCGCATGTCAATCCATTTCAATTTGTGCTCTCATGACGCATAATTGGGGGTAAATATAATAAATGGATTGTCATCCTTCAGGAGTTCGATCTTGATTTTGCTTTGGCGAAGTCGGTGAAGTCCTTGGTTTTCGCATAATTGATGTTGCATTTCCCAAGACTTGATGAGGAAGTAGTCCAAGAAGACTCATTTGTGGATGAACAATTGTTTCTTATCTCGTCAACAGACCCTTGGTATGGGGATATCATTATATATCTCCAAACTCTGAATTTCCCTTCGCACTATTCCCGAGATGAGTGACGGCATGTGAGACATCACGCTAAAGATTATGTCATCGTCGGTGAAACTTTGTATCGCCGAGGAAAAGACTCTATCCTCCGTCGTTGTTTAACTAATGAAGAAGTGGAACTAGTACTTAATGATTGCCATAGCGGAGTGTAACAACCCCAAATTTTACAAAAATTTAAAATTTTATGTACAGTATAAGTACTATTTATTTACGGTGCGGAAGCTACATTTAATGCTAGTTGTCTCATTAAGAGCTACTCCCTCATATTTATGATGTCGACTTGTACTTATTTATGCATCGTTGTAATTTATTGTAAATGCTGTAGTGACAAAATGACTATGTAACTATTGTCGAAAAATATGTATTATATTTAATTTACAAAAAGCATTGTTCTTTCGTCATATTATGGATCATCCTTTATTCATATCTTTGCAACTTGATATAAATGTAATTATGCTTACTAACATTTTTATTTTCTTTTAATGAAGGGGTCCTATGGATACCCCGAGGCTTACTTAGCTATTGCATAGCTAACGCGCTTACTACTTTTGTACAAATCATAGGTGAGAATGTTATCTCCAGTTGAAGATTAAAATACTATACGTCATTTGGCATGTTGTAAATTTCCTATACTTCGATGTTAAGGGCATACCTGTAGAGGCCCTGCTTAATACCTAGGGTAAGACTTACCCTAACTATATTCACCATTAAAGAGTTTGTTCAGTTTTAATGACCTATTTATATAGATGAAAAGTATATATATGTTAGGTCTGTGTAGAAATTTCCTTTTAGGTTAAGCTTATCATACATGTTCACTATATGTAACTTGATATGGGTTAGCAACTCCATACTTTAAGTTATCCATATATTATTGTTTTTATTGACCTTATCATCTGATCATGGTTTAATACCATATAATCAATCTAAATTTTTATATAGTTCTTCTCTGTGAATATTTATATGTGGTAGGGTTATGATCCCATAACCACGATTAACAACTTGTACCATGGATAGGAATGGATGTTTGGATATAACGCGACCTTATTTTATAACTATACCTTGCAAAAGATCCAAGTATGAATACTTAGTGGAACTCTTCGTTGGCAAGTTTGACAGGTCAAAACTTAAATGTTCAAATAAATGCGACCATGGTGGAATGCACGATGGCAATCCCCGTGGCAGGGTTTCACGTGATGGCTTTGGGTTTTGGGATAAACTCTAACCATGCATTGATAGTGTACCATACATTGTAACTCATTTCATTTGGCATTACGGGGGTAGGGGAGGTTGATAGGCTTCCAACTGTTCAGGGTTTGAATGCTTCGAGCGTTTCCAGGGTTTCGAAAGGTGGTTTCGAGGCTTGGAAAAGCTGTTACAAGACAAAGGTAAGCTATTCCAAATCTTACAGTGTTAGTTCTTCAGGTTTTAATGCTTTCACGCATCATTAACTAACCACACTTCTCGTTGATGGGTTTGTGGGTGTTGAGTGACAGGTTTTTCTCTTTGATGAAGCTTGAGAAGTGAGAGCTTGCTTGTTTAAGGTGACGATACGCATACAAGGCACTGGTAAGCCTCTGTGGTTTCTCTTGGACAACCTATGTCGTGACTCTTGATGTGAAAAGATGATGATATGGCAATTGTGCCAGACTGTGAATGCCTCTCTGTGATGTGGTTTCAAACTTAAATTGATTCAAATGTTTTGTTTGGGCAGAAATGTAAGCCTTTTGGAAAATCGGTAGGGTATCAAACCCTCGAGCTACGGCTCTTGTAACACCTGTTTGAAAGGATGATGTGGTAATGGAATTCGAGTTTCCTTTGTTGAATTTTTATATGTGTATGAATCTTCAAGCATTCAGGATTGGATCATGTAACCAAATGTGTGTACTTTTTGGGTTCTCGGCGTAATGTCGGTTCTCATGAAAACCTTGTGCTCTGCGAAATAAAGGCAGTTTTGTTTATTTAAAAAGGAAAATGTATTGACATAAAAAAAGGTTTATGCCCGAGCTTGGAAAATTCTATAATTTGTTTCTCGGTTAAGTATTTAGAGTTCAATGGATGAATTTTAAGGAATCAAACCCTAGCTCTACAATGTTTGTTGCATTATTTATTTACTATTGTGCATTAGATGACTCGGAAGGTAATTTATGATTTTCCACGATACATTGGAATTTGCTGGGCTTTATGCCTCTGGTTTATGAGCTCGGCTTTTTGTTTTGCAATTCTTAAAGTTGGTAAAGGCTTCAGGTAAGAGCCTGCTTTGATTATGGCTCTGCTCTTCCTTGATTTCAATGGATGTTTAAAGAAATGGCCAAGCCCTAAGTCTTTAAGATATTTTAGTGGACGTTTAATATTTTTTATACTGTATGTTGATGTTTCATAAAAAGATGACTCTGTACAATACGAAAGCGTTTGTACCTGTGGTTATAAATATTAATGGTTTCGATACGGTTCTGCCTATCCAAGACTATGGTGTTAAAATAAAATTATTGGTAAAATACTAGAGGTTATCTACTGGTTTGAACTTTGTCGTAGATTAATAAAATTACAGGCTAGTTACGGGTTTTTAACCCTAACTGTTTCTTTGAAAAATTAACGTTGCTTATAAAGATAGTATGTCGATTTTGTAAAGTATATTTAGATTTCAGTATTTAATCCAGGTGTTATTTATTTTTACTCTGTTTCTGAATATTATATTCATACAATATTGTTTACTTAGGAAGTTTTGAAAGGAAAAGAATGGATATATATATATATATATATATATATATATATATATATATATAACTTTTATTCTTGTACTTTGCTTACATGAAAGAATACTCGTAGGGTTTAGCTAAAGATAATTTTTAAATGAGGTTGATTTAAATAAAAGATAGGAGTTATGTTTATTAATCTTGTTTAAGATTCTGTAATTAGTACCAAGAACTTTTCTATCGATGGTTTATAATATAGAGATGATAAATGGATTTATAAATATTGACCTATTTGTTTATACGGTAATTATTTGGTTTATGCAATGTTTAATAATTATATAATAATTATTTTCTATGACTGTGTAATTAGTTTATTGAATATAAACAATGAAAATGCAACTATATGTGTTAGCATATCTGCTAGCCATAACTTTGTAATTGATATTAATTTATAGAAGAAAATAGAACTGTATGTTTAGTTAGTTGGGTTATTTGCAGCATTCATGATAAAATTGTATGATACAGCAGTATAGAAGTTTCCTAACCTACTCAGAATTTATTCAATCTATTCCTAAAGAATCATTCGAATCTATCTATTTAAGTAAACTTTATGTACTAGAGTACGTCACATTTATTGTGAGTGGAAAAATATAGAAATGATTCTATTCAATCATTCTAGCATTCATTCAGAAATAACTATCATTTCAATAATTCTAATCTAACAAATAAGTAAAAAGACAATTTTCAGAATTTGTTTTAACGGACTAGAAGTAAATAAATGAAACAATGTAGAACCTGATAACTGAAGAAGAGACAAACACCCAAAGGATCCCGTTCCACCCAACCTTCTCCTGAAGACAGCCAAGTCACTTGCCTTGGGACCCCCGAGCCTGTTCACTGAACCACCAGGACGAAGATGTTGTGTGGAGAATGGAATAAATTCCTCTACAACTCTGCTATAATACTTATTTTACTCAACAATATCACTTCAGCCTTTAGCAGTATTGAACTCTGCATTAAGCAGTACTAGTTCAGATATGCAGACTTAATTCTATTAATCACTTCCTAGCCTTCCCCTCATCGAATCTCTTGTGCAACCCTTTCTTTTTCCCTACATAAATTATCACAAGCAAATCATAGTGAGCCTCCTGCTCAATTCGATGGATGTAAATAACATGCCTAGGTCTTTGGTCAGTTTTATCATTATTGAGCCACCTACTTTGTTCCACTTTCATGGGGAACATGACCATCAAAATAGGGAAGTTACCCCCTACAACAGCTAGAAGTGAATGATGATGCTGCCAAGTGCCAGTTTGCTCTCACCCCAGTCCATTCCTCCTAGTGGGTCAGTGAACACTCTTTAACAACCTCATTTGGATATTTGTCTCCACTTTTATTTATTAGTAATAAAATATTAGAGTACTTAATTACAGTCATCCTTGACCCCACTTGGTCAATAATCATAAAAACTTTACAATAAAATATAACATAATGTTTTTCTCACAACATAAAATGTTCAGATTTTGGGTATGTGACATACACCCCACCCCCTCTTAAGTTCAACATCATCCTCGATGTTGCTTTATTCATCATCTTCAGTGCCCTCCTGAAACAGAATTGGATATGCCACCTGCATATTGCTCTCCAATTCCCAGGTTGCTTCTTCTGGACTAAGGTGCTTCCATTGCACCTTTCACCTTTCCAATGGCACAATTCCGAAGTAAAATTTCCCTCTTGTCGAGGATACAATCCAGTTCCACCAGAAAATCTCCTTTGGGTTCCACCTAAACATCATTCCAATTAATCACATGAGTAGCATCATGTACATACTTTTTCAAAATGGAAATATGGAAGACATTATGTACTTTAAGATTCGGTGGCAAAGCCCACTGGTATGCCACTGGTCCAACCCTGGACAGAATTTCAAAAGGTCCACAGTACCTTGGTGCTAGCTTAGCACAGCTTCCTAGTTTTAAGGAGCTCTTTTTGGGTTTTACCTTGATGAAGACATGCTCACCAACCTGAAACTCTCTCTGAGTTCTTTTGAGATCTGCGTGACTTTTCTGTCTATCTTGTGCAATTTTCAAATTGCCTTGTACTTGTTTCACTGTTAGTTCCATCTCTTTTAATAATTCGGGTCCTAACATCAATCTATCAACTGGATTACTCCATGAAATAGGAGTATTACACATTCTACCATAAAGAATTTCAAATGGACTAAGTTTTGTTGAAGCTTGATAATGATTATTATAAGCGAATTCAACTAAGTGCAGATAATCCTCCCATTTATCTGGTTAATCGCTAACATACATTCTTAACATATCTTCAAGAATCTGATTGACTCTTTCTGTCTGCCCATCTGTTTGCAGATGAAATGATGTACTGAAATTTAAAGTAGTATGCAAACCTTTAAACAAATATTTCTATAAATTTCCCGTAAATTTAGAGTCTCTATCAGAAATTATAACTTTTGGAATCCCATGCAAACGAAAAACTTGTTTCATAAAAATTTCAGCAATGTTAGCAGCCTTGTTAGCAGCAATGTTTAACAGGTATGAAGTGGGCTGCTTTACTAAGATTATCCACAACTACCATTATAGAATCATTTTGTTTCTGATTTTTAGGTAAACCAATTATAAAATCAATGTTGATTATTTCCCACTTCCAATCTGGAATCGGCAATGGCTGCATTAATCCAGCTGGGTGTTGATGCTCAGCTTTAACTTGTTGACATTCAAAGCACCTAGCTATGTATTCAGCCACTTCATTTTTCATATTCCGCCAACAGTAGTCTTTTCTTAACATTGTTATCATATTTTGGTAACTAGGGTGTCCTCAATAAGGACTTTTATGTATTTCATTTAAAATCAACAACTTAACTTCAGGTACATTAGGTACAAACAGTCTGTTTTTATACAGCAGTAACCCTTTTTCACTCAGACTGTAATCTGTTACTAAATTTTCTGATATATTTTCAACAACCTTTTGATGTAATCTAATGTAATTTTCATCCAATTTTATTCCTTCTTCAAGCTGATTTTCTAAATCTGTTTTATAAGTGTTGATTGCTGCCATAAAATTCAATTTCGCATTCCTGCTCAAGGCATCAACAACTTTATTTTCTTTACCTTTAATGTGTTGAATCTCGAAAACATATTCGCTAAGGAAAGTTAGCCACCTAGTTTGCCTTGCGTTCAGATTTGGTTGATCCAATAAATATTTCAGACCTTTTTTATCTGTCATTAATGAAAACTTCCTTCCGATTAGATGATGGTGCCACATTTTTAAGGCATGTATCACGTCATCCAACTCCGAATCATAGGTAGCATAGTTCTTTTCGTGAATTTTTAGCTTTCTAGACTCATACGATATTACATGACCTTCTTGTGTTAAGACTCCGCTAAGGCCATCGTTGCATGCGTCAGTGCATACAATGAAGTCCTTGTTTGGATCTGCAATTTTGAGAATAGGTGTAGTAGTTAATAGTTCTTTTAATTTCTTAAAACTTTCTTCACACTTTTGATCCCAAACAAATTTCTTCCCCTTTTTCTGTAAGGAGATTATGGGATTTGCGATTTTTGAGAAACCTTCAATAAATTTTCGATAGTAACCTGTAATGCCCATGAATGACCGTACACTGGTTACATCCTTAGGGACAGGCCATTCATTAATTGCTCTTATTTTATCAGGGTCTACTACGATTCCTTCCTTGGATATCACATGCCCTAAATACTATATTTTATCTTTGTAAAAGTCACACTTGTTGAATTTAGCGTACAGTTGATGTTCCATTAACACTTGTAAAATTATCTTTAAGTGTTCATCATGTTCTTCCTTAGTCTTCAAATAAAATAATATGTCATCAATGAATACCACTACAAATTTATCCAAGTAATTATGTAAAACATTATTCATCAGACACATGAAAATTGCTGGAGCATTAGTTAGCCCAAAAGGCATAACCACAAACTCGTAATGCCCGTAGCGGGTTCTGAAGGTAGTTTTAAAGATGTCTTCATCTTTAGTTCTGACTTGATGATACCCAGATCTCAAGTCTATTTTAGAAAATATCATTGCCCCATGCACTTGATCGAATAGATCATCTATGCGAGGCAAGGGATATCTGTTTTTAATAGTCATTTTATTTAACTAACGGTAGTCTATGCATAATCACAAGGTACCATCTTTCTTTTTAACAAAAATGTCAGGTGCTCCCCAAGGAGACACGCTTGGTCATATATAATTTTTATCAATTAATTCTTTTAATTGTGATTTTAATTCGTTAACCTCTAGGATTTTCATCCGGTAAGGATCTTTTGAGTTTGGTACCGCACCCAGTACTAGCTCAATGGTGAAGTCCAATTCCCTTTTCGGAGGTAGTCCTGGAATTTCTTCCAGGAAAAGTCTCTTAGAATTGGGATGTCTTCAAGTTTTTGCCTATCTTCTTTAGTTGTGTATTCATCATTAATTACATTTACAACAAACATCTTACATCCTTTACGCACAACCTTCTTAACTTGTAAAGCATAAATCTGTCTAACTGAAGTTTTTCTAGGAATTCATTTTATTGTTATAGTTTCACACTTGTCATTTAAGCAAGTAAAGGTCTTTTCAAAACAATTTAACACTACCCTGTGCTTTTCCAGCCAATCCAATCCAATTAAAACATTGTAGGAGCCTAAAGGTAATACATTCATCTTAACATGAGTCCTAAACTGATTCATAAATAAATCACAATCTTTTACATAATCATCTACCTTCCTTTTAGTTCGTGTAGCTAACTGAACCAACCATGACTTTTCAAACTTTTCAACTTGCAGTTGGCATTTTTCTACAATACTAGGAGATACATAACTGAGACTAGCTCCTGGATAAATCAGAATAGAAATGGGTTTATCTTTCATCATACCTTCTACTTCAACCATTGAAGTTTGATGATTAGCTTGTATGTTTTCCAAGGCTGCATTGATCCTGGGCATCTCCCTCTCTAGGTCACCAACATTTGCTTCCTCTTGCACTGTATGAATGTTGTTGACGTTCTTTTTCCTGTTAGGACAATTGTTTGCATAATGCGGTCCTTGACATTCCCAACATTTAACAGGTTCCTTTTGTTCGTTACTTTTAGCATAATTATTAGGTGGATTTGTGTTTCTTGCAGCTGTAAAATTTTGTCGTACATTACCTCTTGAGTTATTTCCTTGAAATTTTCTGTTATAAAAGTTACGAGAATTATTATTTCCAGAATTTCAATTAAATGTAAAATTTTTCTTTCTTTGCTCAAAATTATTAGGCTTTTTATTCTTCCAACTATGTATGCTTTCCCTTTTCCTGTTTTGTTCATGACAGAAATTTGCCTTTCTCATGGCCTCTTCAAGGGTCTTAGGATTGTCATACTCAATTCTGTCCTTTATATGAAAAGGTAGACAGCTCAGAAACCTTTGTACCTTGGGTTTTTCATCAAAGATGTAAGGCACCTATCTCAACAAAATTAAAAACTTGTTGCTAAATTCATTCATATTCATGGAACCCAATTTTAAATCGTAGAATTCTTTAGCTCGTTCCTCAAAATACTGTTCTGACAGAAATTTCTTTTGAAAATACTTTTGAAAATTACTCCAACTTACATGTTTCTCTCTTATGCCTTTTACATGTTTTAGATCTTGCCACCAGATGTCAACTTTCCCAGTCAGATTATAAATTGCCATTTTAGTTTTTAACTGACTTGAGTAGTTGTAAATTTGAAAATATTTATTCATACCGGACATCCATGCTTCGGCCGCCTCTCCTTTTTTTGTTTCTCCATTAAAAGTTGGTGGTTTAATCTTCTTAAATTCTCCAGAAATCTCTTCGTATGGTTTGTACTTCTTCTTTTTAGTATAGGAATCACTTTCACTACTGTCGCTGGAATACTTGTGCTTCTTCTTGTGGGATTTAACATTATCTTCAGAAGAAGAGCTAGTTTCATAATTTATAAGTTTTAACTTCTTACCTTTACGTTGGTAGGACATGGTTCCAGACTCATAATTATTTTTGTTCTTTTATCTTTTTCGTTATTATGGAATTTATCCAGCAGGATTTGATTTAGCTCTTCTTGAGCTCTTAAAATTCGTTCATTCTCCTCCTTAACAGTTTTTGTTTCTGTTTTTAAATCTCTAACTATTCTCAGTAATTCAGATGAATTATCGTTTAATTCGACAAATATATTTTACGCATTAATATGTTCTTGCTCATTAAGATTTTGTTCATTAAGATGGGATCAGCTCACTCTTCTGGTCCTTCCATACCTGCAACTAAGTATAAAATATGCTGATAAAAAACAAATTAAAACAAAATCAGTAATTGAAATTCTATTTTTAATTTCAATTACGCGAGTTGAGCCACTTTCAGGCCTAGTATTTGAACTTGCGCTCTAATACACATGTAACAACCCCAAATTTCACAAAAAATTAAAAATTTTCTGTACAGTATAAGTACTATTTATTTGCAGTGCGGAAGCTACATTTAATGCTAGTTGTCTCATTAAGAGCTACTCCCTCATATTTATGATGTCGACTTGTACTTATTTATGCATCGTCGTAATTTATTTTAAATGTTGTAGTGACAAAACGACTATGTAACTATTGTCAGAAAATATGTATTATATTTAATTTACAAAAAGCATTGTTCTTTCATCATATTTATGGATCATCCTTTATTCATATCTTTGCAACATGATATAAATGTAATTATGCTTCCTAAGCTTTTTATTTTCTTTTGCTGGAGGGGTCATATGGATACCCCGACGCTTACTTAGCTATTGCATAGCTAACTCTCTTACTACTTCTGTACAGATCATAGGTGAGAATGTTATCTCCAATTGAAGATTAAAATACTATACGTCATTTGGCTTGTTGTAAATTTCCTATACTTCGATGTTAAGGGCATACCTATAGAGGACTTGCTTAATACCTAGGGTAAGACTAACCCTAACTATATTCACCATTAAATAGTTTGTTCAGTTTTAATGACCTATTTATATAGACTAAAAGTATATATATGTTAGGTCTGTGTAGAATTTGCCTTTTAGCTTAAGCTTATCATACATGTTCACTATATGTAACTTGATATGGGTTAGAAACTCCATACATTAAGTTATCCATATATTATTATTTTTATTGACCTTCTCATATGATCATGGTTTAATACCATATAATCAATCTAAATTTTTATATAGTTCTTCTATGTGAATATTTATATGTGGTAGGGTTATGATCCCATGACCACGGTTAACAACTTGTAACATGAATAGGAATGGATGTTTGGATATAACGCGACCTTATTTTATAACTATACCCTGCAAAAGATCCAAGTATGAATACTTAGTGGAACTCTTCGTTGGCAAGTTTGACAGGTCAAAACTTAAATGTTGAAATAAATGCGACCATGGTGGAATGCACGATGGCAATCCCCGTGGCAGGGTTTCATGTGATGGCTTTGGGTTTTGGGATAAACCCTAACCGTGCATTGATAGTCTACCATACCATCGTAACTTATTTCATTTGGCATTGCAGGGGTAGGGGAGGCTGATAGGCTTCCGACTGTTTAGGGTTTGAATGCTTCGAGCGTTTCCAGGGTTTCGAAAGGTGGTTTCGAGGCTTGGCAAAGCTGTTACAAGACAAAGGTAAGCTATTCCAAAACTTACAGTGTTATTTCTTCAGGTTTTAATGCTTTCATGCATCATTAACTAACCACGCTTCTCATTGTTGGATTTGTGGGTGTTGAGTGACAGGTTTTTCTCTTTGACGAAGCTTGAGAAGTGAGAGCTTGCTTATTTAAGGTGGCGATACGCATACAAGGCACTGGTAAGCCTCGGTGGTTTCTCTTGGACAACCTATGTCGTTACTCTTGATGTGAAAAGATGATGATATGGCAATGGTGCCAGACTGTGAATGCCTCTATGTGATGTGGTTTCAAATTTAAATTGGTTTAATGTTTTGTTTGGGCAGAAATGTAAGCCTTTTGGCAAAATTGTAGGGTATCAAACCCTCGAGCTACGACTCTTGTAACACCTGTTTGAAAGGATGATGTGGTAATGGAATTCGAGTTTCCTTTGTTGAATTTTTATATGTGTATGAATCCTAAAGCATTCAGGACTGAATCCTGTAACCAAATGTGTGTACTTTTTGGGTTCTCGGCGTAATGTCGGTTCTCATGAAAACCCTGTGCTCTGCGAAATAAAGGCAGTTTTGTTTATTTAAAAAGGAAAATGTATTGACATAGAAAAAGGTTTATGCCTGAGCTTGGAAAATTCTATAATTTGTTTCTTGGTTAAGTATTTAGAGTTCAATGGATGAATTTTAAGGAATCGAACCCTAGCTCTAAGTCTTTGTTGCATTATTTATTTACTACTGTGCATTAAATGACTCAGAATGTAATTTATGATTTTCCACGATACATTGGAATTTACTGAGCTTTATGCCTTTGGTTTATGAGCTCAGCTTTTTGTTTTGCAATTGTTAAAGTTGGTAAAGGCTTCAGGTAAGAGCCTGCTTGGATTATGGCTCTGCTCTTCCTTGATTTCAATGGATGTATAAAGAAATGGCCAAGCCCTAAGTCTTTAAGAGATTTTAGTGGACATTTAATTTTTTCTTATACTGTATGATGATCTTTCATAAAAAGATGACTCTGTATAATACGAAAGTGTTTGTACCTGTGGTTATAAATATTAATGGTTTCGATATGGTTCTGTCTATCCAAGACTATGGTGTTGAAATAAAATTATTGGTAAGATACTAGAGGTTATCTACAGGTTTGAACGTCGTCGTAGATTAATAAAATTATAGGCTAGTTACAAATTTTTAACCCTAACTGTTTCTTTGAAAATTAATGTTGCTTATAAAGATAGTATGTGGATTTTGTAAATTATATTTAGATTTCAGTATTTAATCCAGGTGTTATTTATTTTTACTCTGTTTCTGAATATTATATTCATACAATATTGTTTACTTAGGAAGTTTTGAAAGGAAAAGAATGGATATATATAAAACTTGTATTCTTGTACTTTGCTTACATGATATAATACTCGTAGGGTTTAGCTAAAGATAATTTTTAAATGAGGTTTATTTAAATAAAAGATAGGAGTTATGTTTATTAATCTTGTTTAAGATTCTGTAATTAGTACCCAGAACTATTCTATCGATGGTTTATAATATAGAGATGATAAATGGATTTATAAATATTGACCTATTTGTTTATACGGTAATTATCTGGTTTATGCAATGTTTAATAATTATATAATAATTATTTTCTATGACTGTGTAATTAGTTTATTGAATATAAACAATGAAAATGCAACTATATGTGTTAGCATATCTGCTAGCCATAACTCTGTAATTGATATTCATTTATAGAAAACACAGGAACCAAGGAACCAAGGAGACTAGCTAGTTTTCTTCACAATTCTCCCCTGTCACTATAATATATTAATGGGTGGAAAACACAACAGGATTCACAAAATCACCACATGCCCACATCCAACCCACCATCGATTCACATTTAAATGAATATGAACATTAACCAAAACATAAAACCTGTATACAAGCACTGAAATACCAATAAAATATGCCCACATTGTTTTTTACAAACCCTTGAAACCAAGTTGTGTGAACGTAAGGGGTTTTTACAGAGCAGCGCTAAAATGAACCAAGGGTTTTGCTCCCAATTTCAGGAACCAACAACAGCCGAACGAAAATTCCATGACTGCAATAAACCCTAAACACGAAATATACATCCAAAATACACTAAAATAAAGTAGATTAGCACCCAACTGCCAACAAAGATCACAATTTCACCCCAACAAACAAATTTCCAATGCCCAAATGCACCTCGACCAATAAACATACCTATGCACAAGATGCATAACAAAAGAGCGAAAGCAAGAGGCGACCTCGAGCAATAAACCACCACGAGCAGAAAAAGCAACCTTGCGACCAACAAACACCAAGAAGGGTCAAAACCTGAACATCTTGCCGAACATAAATAGAGAAAAGCAAAAAAACCCATAGCAGGAAATCTCTTTTACCTGGAATTCGACTCTTCCCAAGGCAAATGAAATGAGGGATGCGTTAAACCCACTAAAACAACAAAGCAAATAGCCCTCAAGCCCATCCACAAGAACTAATGAACATCCCAAAACTTCCAATCTCGCGAGGCTGAGCACAAATGAGACCAAGAACGACTTGATTCCACTGAAAAGACCAACCAAACAACAAATAGGATCAACAAAATAACACCAACAAACAACCTCCACATCGGAGAGAAATACACTAACACCGCAAAAAAAAAACAAAAATGCGCACAAGACCAACCACCGCAGGTAGATAAAAAGCCAAACCCTTGCCGCATCAACACCGATCTTCCAAAATTTGTACCCAGGAGAATGGGTGAACATTGCATTGTATCCACGATCAACCCACCTGAACGCGGGCATAATAAACACATAGTCTGTAATAACACACATCACACTAACCTGCAAACACCAAACACATCACACCAAACCACCTGCAATCGCATTAAAACCTAGCACTTGACACTAGATTGAATGCGGAGGAAAATGCATTGAAATGAAACCAATTGTCACGGCTAAACGCATTAAACCCGAGAACTATGGCATCAAAACCCATGCATCACACAAAACCACCTGCAATCGCATTAAACCCGAGAACTATGGCATTAGAACCCATGCATCACAGAAAACCACCTGCAATCGCATTAAAACCCGACACTTGACACCAGATTGAATGCGGAGGAAAATGCATTGAAATGAAACTAGTTGTCACGGTTAAATGCATTAAACCCAAAACACTTTTCGCTCGCCCACCGCCATGGCTTTGGAGCCCGAGGGCAGTCATCACTGTCGAATGAACCAAAAAAAACATTAGATAAAACAATTTATAAAAAAAATTCAATTCAACATCTATTCAACTTTTACTCCAACAAATGGCGTTGCAAGAAATAAAAATAATAAAAATTAAAATTAATAAAAAAACCCAAAACTATGGCCTAGCCTAAGTTTGTGCCCATGCAAAAATATTTCAAATTGCTGGTCACTATATGTCCCATGCTACGTATGCAGTGTTGGAATTTTGTTTTCATTTTATTCGTCGGATTATTTTTTTTGACGTTTTGAGTTTTTATATTACCTGTCGGGAAACGTTTTGTTTAAAATTTTACCCTTCAACAATGAAGTCTTCCCCAAAAAATTACCCTTCAATAATTTAATTTTGTTGATTTTTTTAGAAATATTTTTTTCTTAACATTTTTATATTAAAATTAAAATAATCATTATTAATATGTATTACTATCCATTAACTTGATTCACATTCATTTTATTTACCATTTATGTACTAAATTAATATTATATAAAAAGATAACTTAAAAAGAATAAATATGAATGCACTTCATAATACGCAAAAATAAATAAATAATGAAGCATAAATAAACAAAAAATGGTTTTATAATTTAGCACAATTATGCATATAAAAACAAAACAAATATCACATAATTACTTTTGTTTGCAAAATTGTTATCATAAAATGGAGATAAGAGTTACATTATATTTGAATTGAATCAATATGCCCACTGGAAAGCTATATATCTATACGCTAGTCATTATTGTTATAAAAGATGCTTGAACCTTTGTAAATATATGGCACATGTAATCATAATCCATATTTTTAAATAGATGCGAGCCTCTGTAAATTGAATCGTTATAAATAATGAATGCAAGACTCTACAAAATATAGCTCTATATGCATTTTTTTGTATGTATCGTTTATTCTACAAACTGCATAGGCAATTCCAAATGTTGCATCCAAATGTTGCACACAGATTTCATGTCTCTCAACTCCTTATTTAGTACTTTCCTTCATATAAATTCTGCATCCCTCACTGAAATTGAACCATGAGAGAAATATAAGAGATGTTCATTTCAATTTCAATGGGAGTTGGAGAATTAACCAATACTCTTCGAGTCCAAATCTATATAGATTATTGAAATTATGGGATAAATGACTAAATATGCATGCAAAAAAATAGTGCAAGAATTACCTCTACAATACAAATAACTCTCAACCTTTGTCTCCAAGGCCCTCCAACTCCCAACTTCCAACTCCCAAAGTTGTTGCAGCATGCTAATATAATCAATGAGCATTGAGCATTGAAATTTGTAGACTGTAGATACCCATGCACTAATAAAAAAAAAAAAAAAAATGAGTTTTCCTGTTCTTAGGAAAAATCAATGCAACTTGCAAATGGAAAGGCATGGAAATAATTATAATCTAATAGATTTTTTTTTATTTTTAATAAATGTATTCTTTGGAAGTTGGAATTTAAAAAGTATAGATTAACAAATCAATGCAACTTGTACATGGGAATAATTTTAATTTAATAGATGTTTCTATTTATTTAATGAATATATGCTTTCTAAGTTGAAATTTAGAAAGTATAATTTATATAACATAGATATATTAATACTATTATTAAATTAGTAGAATTTAGAAAGTATAATTTATATAACATAAATATATTAATACTATTATTAAATTAGTAATGTAATAACATTTTAGGAATTTTTTTCTCATTCAAAAATAGTAGTAATATAATGATGGTTTAGAAATTTGTTTGCTCTTCAAAAATAAGTTTTAGAAATTTTATTACCCTTCACAAAAGACGATTAGCTAAAATTTTAAACCTTATTTGACGGTCAAAATGCCCCTTAACAAACATTTTGCCCATCAAATTCCATCACTGTACGCATTGACATAACAAAAGTCACGACATATCATGGCCCTTTTGGCCCAAAAGTTTATTAAAAAAAATAATAAAAAATCTGAAAGATTTCAATGCACTTCAATTGCATGAGCCTCTCGGCTTTCAAGAAATGTGTTATATTTTTGGCCCTCAATAAAAAATGTTTTATATTTTTGGCCCTCTATAGATAGATGCTTTTGAAAAAGCGATGAAACTGCGAGGAAGGGAGCAAAGAAAAAGTGAAAAATGCAGCGAGTGACCAGCTCTGCTCCCTCCATGATCCGCAGATCCTTTGGGATTCCTCAACTGAAGCGCAGAGCTTCCAATTCATGGGCTGCTGTTCAGGACACCTTCTATTCAACCAAGGTATTTCTATTATATTTCATCAACTCAAAAACCCAGTGTCCATCCATCTTTTCTTCCATCACTCCAGAGTAGTTATACTTTCACGGGAAATGATTCATATCTGAGCTGCGATGTGGAATTGAGTTGAATTGACCTCATGTGGGATGAATACACATTCCATTTTCTTTGCAGGATGTATTCGAGAGACACCGTGTGGTATTTACCATTGGAACATCTATTGCTTCTGTAGGAACTGCATGGGCAGGTACGCTTTCCTTTTATATATATTTCTTCGTCATAATCTCGTGTATATCGGATGTAAATAGAAGAATCGCCCTTCTGCTTTCCTCAAACATTCCCGGCTAACAGTTGAGATAAAGCTGAGTAAGTCAAATGCAAAATCAGTCGTCTTAAGATAAATGTTTTCAATTGTGATTTAGATTAATCACTGGCTATACCTCTATTGAGTGTTACCCGGGCATTTACATTACAAATCTCGAACGTCTCTTTTGTCACATAAACCAAGGCGAAACTAAGTCACAAATCGAATGGTTTTCGTTTGATTGGTTGAATTAGCAGTATATGCACATTTTAAACTGGAAACAATGTGTGAAGAGTGCTTTATAGAATTTCAAAGGAGCCTTGCAAAAGCTAATGCCGGTAATCAGACCCTAAACTGATTTTGATTTCAAACTGCCAAAGCTCAAGACTGAAACAAATTCCATGCTTATGCGGCAACCAGGTTGTCACCATGTGTGAGGGGTTTGCACTGGTAATTTATGAACTATTTATTGTTACAGTCTAGTTGCTTACAATTCTCTAGTAGCAGTCAGGTGACCCAAGGCACTTTCCAAATCGCCCTCCCTGAAAGTATCAAATATAGCTGCTCAAAGGCGGGGATGGGGTGAATATTAAAAAATTAAGCTGTACAGATACAGATATGGATACAGTGTATGGAATGGATACAACAAACTCTTAGAAGATCAAGGTATGATACAACGCTTTCTCTCTCTCACACATATGCACAAAAAATACTAGACATAAATTTTTTAGAATACCATTCATAAATTTCAAATTTGGAACTAAAGTCCAAAAGATAGTTATCATTAAGGAAGGACCAAACCCTTTATTTTAAACTTGATTTAGCATTTTTTTCTCTGTTTTAGTGGTTTTAGTGACCAAATTACCACTGAAACAACTGATTGGGGTTTCAAAAGTCCGAAACTGTGAAACACCATTGAAATCTGAAATGTTTCAGCTGTGTTTCAGAGGCATTTTGAACAAGGATCCATTTCTGAAATGTATTTCTAGCACCTAGGGGTGGCGTTTCTGGTAACATAGGTAAAAACCCATCAGTCTACCTTTACATATATTGAAGAGTGGATGGGCCCCACCTTTATAGGCTCAAACCCAAAAGTTGAAGTTCATCCAACTTCAAACAATGTAAATTTCATCAACACAAAAAGGAAGCTAAACCTACACCCATTTCCATAATATCAATCATATTCACTACAGTTTGCTCCTTTGGAGAGTGGATGGGCCCCACCCTTACAGGCTCAAATACAAAAGTTGAAGTTCATCCAACTTCAAACAATGTAAATTTGATCAACACAAAAAGGAAGCTAAACCTACACCCATTTCTATATTATCAATCTTATTCACTACAGTTTGCTCCTTTGGGTATCTTCTTTGGAGTCCATTTTGAGGGCAGTCCTTCAACATGGTAGATCATGATGATATGATTTGTATGTAAATACTAAAAATGGGTTGCTCAATCAATCATTAAAGAAATTGAGTATTCTGGTTAGTAGATGATCAAACGTTGTCCAATTGGTAGTGTCTTAGAGGAGGCCAAACAAATGGAGCTCATTTTTGCTTATATACTCCACTAAGGGTTGTAAAGAGTCATTCAGTTTGTTGTATTAGCACTTTTCTGTCATCGTAAGGTGTTCTGTGGGTTGTGTTACCAACTTATTTGTACCATAGTTGGATTATCTGAAGAGCCGCCATTTGACAAACATGATGAATGTTTGTACTCCAGTGTATCAGATGATCCAGCATTTGTGCCTAGCCAATTTTGGCTAGTCAGTTTTGTTTTTCAGTCAACATGACCATGGCCCCATGGGGTTTGTAATAAAGTGTGTTAGTAGGATTCTGAGTGTCTCGGTCCCCCATGACTTGATTAAGCAACTAAGGTATTCCAGAGAGTTTTTTCCCCTGTCAATTATACTTTGCGTATAGCCGAGCTATAATCGATGAGGTTTTCTCCCGCTTCCCCCAAAGCTGGAATGCCCGATTTTGAAATTTTAGCCATGGGGGGTTATTAGAGTCCAACTAATGTATATAATCCTACTAGACACTATTAGAATAGGCTTTGGTCATGTCCTAAGTATCTAGGACCCTCAAAAAAAATTTCGAAAATTTTTTACTGGGTCCTCCGGTTTTGGGTTTTTAATTATTTTTAAATTTTAATAAATTTCTCTATAGTTTAAATGGAGAAATTTCAATTTGTAATATGTCAGTTGTCCGGGATCCGAATTCGATGATTGAAGGCTCCAACCTTAAGCCAAAAATCATTCATGATCCCCAGACTGGTTTATCCTAAGTTTTGGATGTCAATTCAGCCTCATAATTAATAATCTCTCAAAAAACCGAGTTACAGAGAAATTATTAATTAAAATAATAAGATTGAATATTTTGGAGATAATCCAAATCTCTCCAAAATAATCCAAAAAGATTAAAATAAAAGGCTAATTGACATGGCACTGGACATTGATGAAGATTCCAATCATCTCAGTCATCATTCAGTTGAGTATACAGTCAGCACAAGAGATCTCCATCAAGTGAATTTGCCCACCTTGCATGCAGAAGGCGAATTGGTGTTGTGTCAAGTATTAAATGGGTTGGTTGGATGGCATTAATGCCTATGGTAGGCGCCTTCCTATTTTTGTGCAATTATATGGGCTTGGCTCTCAACATAACTCATTGTATATCCCTACATTCACTCAAGCACTAGCACATGAAGGCTCATGCATATCTCTATTGGAGCTCGAATTTACACTTGTCCTTCAACTATTGATGGTGATACTTCCAAGAAGAGGATGGGGGGCGCCATGCCTAGGTGGAGGCCACCTCCTCATCCACATAGACCTCAAAGCTCGAGTTGTTTGGTGAGATTAACTCCAAGCTTGGTGTTGATTGGGATTAGATGGAATTCGAATTGTGTCTAATGCCATTGGCTCTCCTTCATGCCAATTCGACTTAGGTGTTAGGTATTGTCTAGTTTGCTATAAAGAGATGCCATTTTGGCCTTTCTCTCATGGAGATTTTGAGCATGAACACTCTGCCCAAATATCATTGTAACATTTGTTTGAAGTATTGAATATAAGAAGTGACTTTGGAGGTCCATGCAGGAGTACTTGTTAGTTTTGTACCTTGGATATGTTCCCCCTAGTGATTTTAGCCTAAGTCACTAAGAAGGGGGTGATGGGACCCTCACATTAATTAAACAATTAATGAGACTTTATGTTTGTAAAGTCACTTTTTGTCTAAAGTTAAAAGTGGGTGAGTAATAATTAATTAAGTGATTTAATTATGTGACTTTTACTCACTTCAAATCGTAGCCATTGATTTGATTTAATCTACACCATTGGATTAAGATTCCCTTTTAGGGATTGGACAAAAAGGAGGGAGGCTCCAAAACCTAGCTCATTGTGATGAGTGTGAATGAGATGAAGAGAGAGGTCGAGTGAAAGCAAAGAGGGCACCAGCGACTGTCATTTCCCAGGCACGAGTTTCCAGGCTCAGGGTTTACAGTTTTGGCTCAGATTTCACTGCATTCATTCTGGCATTTATTATCAGCAAGTGAACCGTGATTTTAGCTGTCATCTCAAACATTAAATCCGTGGTACCTTCCTGTACAGCAGCAGCACGCAGGTGGAGGTGGTACTATCCCGTACAGCAGCAGCACGCAGGTAGAGGAAGTCTCTGGGCTCTTATCTCGAGTTTGCTTCACATTGTTGGGGCACAGAAGTTGTGATATCAAACCCAGTCACCTATCCCGAGTTCCCTGTCACGCTGATTCAGTCTGCACGGTTTCTAGAGAGTGTCTGGTACAGTGAACCGTACAACAGTCATTCTCTGTCACGGTTTTTGAGGTTGGCAAAAGCACAAATTCGGGTAACAGCAGCAGCAGCATATTCAGAGTATTATGCACAAAAATAGAGGAAGGTACAGCAAGTACCAATGCCATTAATTGCACAGAATTCGAGAGGCTTCAGCTCACATTTCTAGACAACTGTCATGCACAGAAATCGAGGCAATCTGGAGTGCATTTAATGGAGATAAGTTGTATTTGTTTTTGTACTGCTGTTACACTACCCTGCTGAAGAAATAATAAACATCTCTCTCTCTCAACTGGTTTTCCCCGTGGGGGTTTTTCCAGGGCTCGATTTGGCCAAAAATCTCTGAGTCAAATTTATGTGTGAATGTTGTTGAATTAATTTGCAGCCTGTTAAATGCTTTTAAATTGTGTGTTTACTGTTAAAGAATTTTGTAATAAGTAGTTCCCAGTCTATGCATAACCGACTGGGAATGAAAACCACCTAAACTTGACATTAAACCAGCAGGCAGTTGAAGGCAGAATTTCTACAGTACTTGGGGTCTCTTTTCGCATTGTCTTGGTGATATCTCTCTCACCTTGTCTCTCTTTTATGCATTTCAATTTTCAATCTATGTTCTAAAATTATTTAGAAATAGCTTGTTTGGTTTTGTATGCTTGAGATCAAGGGTTTTGTAGGGGTGTTCCAAGGTGGAGAGTGGCTTGGAGATCAAGCTAGTTTTCATTCACCAATGAATATTATTGCCTAAACATCTTTTCTTGCAGGTTCCCAAAGGATCTTCTCATCTCAAGAGAAGAAACAAATAGAAGAGACTTGCCTCTTCCTCCATCAACAAACAAGCTACATTCTTTGGTTACAAAACACCTTTTACTCTTCTTTCTGCATGCTCCATTGGCTTTTCTTACCTTAGCTTTCGCTCCTCTCTTTTTTGTCTTCTCACCTTGCTTTCACCCCTCCTCTTCTTTCTTCCTTCCTACCATTCGCTCCCCATCTTAAACCCTCTCTTCCTCTCCATTCGCTCCTCCTCTTTCCAAAACCCTCTCCTAGCTTTCATCTTCCACATTCCCATCTAGCCATTCGCTCCTCCTCCTCCATCTCCTTTCGTTTTTGCTTCTCCATCTTCCCATTCGTCCACCTTCCAAAAGAACATAAACAAAAAGTAAAAAAGCAAGTAGTTTGTTAGTGTTAGATTAGTTCATACTTTAAGCTTTACATTGTAATAGTTAGATCTCATTTTAAAGCTCCAAAGTTTTGTTAAATAGCTTCTAGTTTCATGCTTTGAAAAGTAGCATATAGATTAGATCTTATGTTTGCACTTAGTCAAAATTTTGGTTTTCATTTACATCTAATGGGTGCCATGTTGAAGTTGGTTTAAGCTTGTATAGGTACTTTGGAAGAGAAGAAATACTTGTGAAGACAAGGCTCAAAGAGGTCAAAAGTTAAATCCAAGGGGAAGATTTGAATCAATACAATAAACCATGTATACTCTCCTTTGTAAAAGCCATTAAGGGCTTCTAAGTTTTATTTCCATAAGTAGTCTTTATCTTTCTCAAAAGACCTTTCAAGGGCTCCATCCCCAAAGGCACTTGTAATAAATAAATAAAAAGGCTAAGTGGAGGAGTCCTCCACTTTTTGGGTTCTTCTTCTCCATTTGGGGAAGAGTGTTGTTGCATGCTTTAGTTAGATTCATTTCAAGTTCTTAGATTAAATTTTACTTTTTGTACTTAGATTAGTTCTCTTCCAAGTCTTGACTTGAGATAGTATCCTTGGGATGAAATCCCAAGGGCAGGGCCACATAATTTTGTGGTTATTTCTCTTTCCCCATTAGACTCCTTGTCGAAACTCAACTAGCTGGAATTTCTCAAGGACTGGTGGTTCTAGTGGTCGACCTTGTTCGGAGGTAGATCCCACCTTTAGATTAATCTTGTTTGGTAGAACACTAAGTCTTTCAGTTATTACTATTGCAATCATCTTATTTCTTTTAAATATCTGTCATTTCACTTTCAGTTTCTTGAGCTTAATTCATGTTCTTTATGTTAAACTGCTTCTATTCTTAAAAAGAACTAAAGCCTCTTGAACTTGGCCAAATCCAAGTCAAAGAGCACTCTCTATCGGAGAGCATTCCCACTGCATCTACCTTGCATCAAGCATATAGATTAGTTTAAAATATTTTGAATTTCGTCATAAGACGAGGTCAAAAGTGATCTCTGTCGGAGAGTTGAACAAGTGTGCTCTTAATAATTTCTAAAATATTCCAACCCACACCCCATTAATTAATTTATCTTGGTCGTTATCTGACACCCGTATGCTTTGCCAACTTGAAAGGGTTGGGCTAGTACTCAGAAAGGTGTTGGACTTGTTAATCTCACTAGTGATAACTTAATAAAACTTTACCCCAACCAACGTACCGACGTTTTTTCAAGAAACTTTTAAGTGGGAGGCAAAAGATCCTAAACCTGGTGGGGCCAAGAAACATACTGTTGTAAGACATCAGGGTGGTCAAGCCATTGAACACTTACCCTTCGAAATCTGGACGGTCTTGACATACCATCAGAGGGGAGCCACTTAAAGGTGTATTTTCCGGTCTCTTGATTATCTTGTGTTCTTAGCCTAATAATCAAGACCATTAAAACTTTGAATTTACCAAGATAATTTGCACAACGTTCTCACAAACAGCTACTAAGACTATATATTCAGCATCCCCCAGCACTACATTCAATCATTTGGCTCCTTCACCCAATGGATAAGACACTGGTCTTTTATATTTACATGCTTTAAATTTAAGTTGAACCATTTGTTCATTGGAATTTATCTATCTGTGGATGCTTTATTTTATAAGTCTTTATATACTGCTAAATCTTGTTTCGCAACATGGATTGCATTTTATCTTGTGTCTATTTTAAGCTGTGGGTCTTTCATCATCAAAAAACTCCTAAACAACACCCATCCGCATCACCACACAATTAAAAACACTTAAAAAACATTGAGCCATAGTTAACTCTTTGTAGGGACTACCCCCCTTGGCTTCGTTAGGAGTTAGCCTAAACGGAGGAGCTGTGATTTAGGTGACAGTACCTAGCTCATTGCTTGCCCCCAAGGCCACACTTCTCTCACTTGTAGTGAAGAGACAACTTTCTAAAGATTTCTGCTGCTGGTGTGCATCTCGGCGGACAATAGGTTGTCAGGAAAGTGGTCAGGCCTCAACACAGAGGTGAGTGTATTTTCTGCTTTGAACAATTAGTATATGTTTCTTGTAAAACTTAATATGATTGTTGGAACTTCCCCTTTCACTGCTTGCATAAGGATACAAGTATTGATTTGTGCTTATATAGAAAATTTGACCTAGTCAACTATGGTGTATGGTTCGTTTAAGTTTGTTAAGGTCTCTTGGTTTTATGTTTGACATTAACACCCATGTTTTATGAAGTATCGACAGTTTTTTTATGCATTTGCTAAGGAATATCACGGGTGTTGATCAACTGGAGTTTGTTCTAATGTGGTTTCCTTTTTGAAGTTAGTTTTGGTGGTCCAGATAAGAAGCAAGATCACTAGGTTTCTCTCTCTAAGTTTCTCATAGAAAACATGGTCATATTTCATTCCATAAGTACATGCATGAAGTTTTGACATTAGAAGATCAATAAAAACTTTTAACTTTGTTACTTGTATATGCTATTGCTGAACAAAACCCAAGATCAGTACACCTGTCCAATTTTGTAATGCTAGGAGTGTATTTTTAAATCTGAAGCAATTTGCCTTTTGTTTTTGTAGACAAAATCTCTTCCTTATTGTGACTGGGAATATTTTTAACACTAGTGGGCGTTTTACTGCAGTGGGCAGTTTTTGGACTTTATTACCCCTGCACTAGTATCAAATTCAACTATTGTGAGATCAAGTTATTCTGACAAATGACCTACTGACAGAAGAAAGCGAAGACATTGCTATGTATTTTTCCCTTGTATAATCTGGGGTACAATCTGCCCAGCTCAGGCAATCTACTCACTGAATGGTGGAGTAATCTGCCAAAAGAAGGACATTATAATAGAATTGCTTTACATTTAAAACTTCCACATAAGAAGCTGTAAGTTTTGAGACATGTTCAAATGAGACTTAGTTGCCCATTTAGAGACAGCTTGGCAGCATTAAGAAACTAATTACTTATCTTAGATTTTACTTGGGGTGCTTATCACTGCCAAAATGTTAGGTAGGCACACTTACTGTTTGTTCCGATTATTTTCAAGTTTTGCACTTTCCTCACTCTATATTTGATTCAAGAAGTAATTAAGTTTTGACTAAATTTAACTGGTTTGTGGCCGTTCTCAAAGTATCTTGCACGTATGGCACACTTATTTGTTCCAATTATATTCAAGTTTTGCACTTTCCTCACTCTATATTTGATTTAAGAAGTAATTAAGTTTTGACTAAATTTAACTGGTTTGTGGCCTTTCTCGAAGTATCTTGCACGTACTAAAGGTTCCATACTTCAGCTATTATCGTTGGAAATCCATAAATGCAAGTCACCCTTGTTGATTATCTGTTTTCTTCGAGATAATAACCCTGCCTAGGAATGTTTAGACTAGTTTAAAAAACCTGCTTTGAAAGATATCACAGGAATGGGTGCATTACAAACCGTCCATGATCTTTCAAATAACAACACCTTCAGATTGAAGGAATAAACCCTAGTATAGTGGATACTGCATATATTCTCTTCTAAATTGTTGGAGAAGAATCACAAATAACATAAATTGTAATGCACTATACTGTTTTTATTTGGAGGTCAGTAATGATAAAATTTGCATATGGGTTTGAAAAACTTGCTACCAGTCAATACATCCGTGGGTGACATAGCAAAAATATGTTGTAGATTTTGAGTCAATGCTTTGTTCACACTTTAATTGCATCTTTTAAACTGGGAAGTGGACTGAATTTATGTCATAATATTTGCTGAACATTAAAGTTACCTCAACTGATTAAAGAGATAAATGATGTTGCATGATGATATTCACAAAAGTGAGGAGGATTGAATGGAACCAACTAGCAAACCCTAAATCCTGTAATAAACAAAGGAGGAAACAGCAATAGGGAAGCACATCATAAAACCCATAACAAGTGTGCTAGAGCTGAATGATAATTGCGCTAGAGAGAGAAGATCACAACCATAAAAATCAAGAACAAAAGAGAGTGCAATAGGCTAATCATTTGTATAAAGAATGAAAGAATGAAATTGATCACCCGACATGAAATACAAATAAGAGAGGATTTATGTACATTGTATACCCATCTCAAGTAATAGAGCACTTTCCTCAAGAAGGGTTGCAGGCCCATACAACTAACCATTATTAATTAAGTTGGCCTTACCTAAACCTAATAATAATGATTCATAAGGTTGGTCATGGCCGAAAGTGAAGCTTACAGCATTCACAACATCCCCTCTTAAGTTGAACATGAGGTCACACAGAAAAATGGGAATATAAATAAGAGTGGGTTTATAGATATCTAACACAATATAAGGTTAGCCATGACCGAAATACAAATGAGAGTGGTTTTATAAATACCCAACTCAATATAGGTTTGACTGTAGCCGGAATATAAATGAGAGTAGGTTTATGGATACCCATCTCAATATAGGGTTGGCCGTGGCTGAAATACAAATGAGAATGTGTTTATGGGAACCCAACTCCATACAGGGTTCAACCGTGGATGAAGAAGATTACACCCTTGTTATCAGCACCCCCCCTTAATCTGAACAGGGGGCCTCAAAGAGAAGGCATTACATCACAGAAGAACATCCCTTGTAATGCTCAACAAGGTCCACAAAGAGAAGATGTTACATATCACCCCCCTGAACGCCATAACTACCACACTAGTAGGTTTGCACAAGCAAGTGAAGATGGCCTCTAGCTGAGGTATAGAGAAGATGTCGGTAAGCTAGTTTGCTGAAAGTACAAAGATCGGCACAAGCTGTCTCTATTGATGAAGCTTCCTAATATAGTGCATCCAGAATGGATTGTCATCATGATGTGAAAAGAGATCCATTGAAACATGTTGAGAGTCATCTATCTATAAAAAATGGGTGGATGAGGAAGCACTTGTAGAAGGAATATCAATAAAGATGAGCTATATGTGATAGAGAAAGATCCACTGTAATAAGCTGTTAGTCATCCGTAGAAGAATCCTCCTTAAGAAGTAGTGGGAAGATGATTTCCCTTCTCCCATAGCTTCTGTCAGCATCAATTGCCCAAATTGAGACTCCACAATCTTCTTGGCAAGGCTGTAAATTGATTACCATTATTTGCTCTCAACATCCTGATATTTGTGATCCCAGACAATTCTTGTTTCCTTACAAGTTACAACTACTTGAACATGAAGGTGATATTCCCTTGTTCAATTCTTTTTTCCTTGAACATGAAGGTGATATTCCCTCGTTCAATTGTTTCTTCCTTGTGATTCATCTTGATTTTCTTTCCTTGTTAATTCTTGTATATCTAATCACATATTTGTTACATACACAATAGTAAATAAAATTAATAAATATGAATTATAAATATAAATAAGTAAGTAAGATATTGAATAAGAAAGATAATGAAAGAACATAACTAAGTTAATTACTAAGAGACATGACCTTTTATCAAAAAGGTACTTCCCGTTTAGAAATATTTATACAGGCCCCTTATTGTAAGGTCATCATCATTTGTTTTATTCAATCATCTTTTATACATATATATTAGTATCATTCTAAGTTATTTGAGCACGAGTAGAATATTTACTCCATTGGTATCAGAGCTAGAACCTAGTAAAGATTACCAGACACAGTAAAAATGATTTACTATACACTCAATCGAGATTTTTCACTAGACTTGGTAATTTTTTTTTACTAGACCCAATAATTATTTTTACGCAGACCTGGTAAATTGTTTTACTAGACCCAGTAAATTTCTTCTTACTAGCCTCGGTAAATTTTGTTTTACCAGATCCGATAATTTTTTACGACAGAAAGTAATCAATCAAAATTGATCATAAAATTTCTCCTCCAGTTACTAGAAAAATGGCTACACAGAAATTAATTATAGATTGGAAAAGTTAGAGAAACAATGCAGAACGGTAGAGGGCCCCAATACAAGCAAGTAGAAGACCAAGTCAAACATGTTTGTGAGCAAGCAAAACTGAAGGTGGAAATAACACAGACCCATGATAGTATGAAACAGGAAATAAAATAAAGCCATGATACACTAAAACAAGAATTAATGGAAACAACTGAGCAGGCCATAAAAAAACCGAAGATGCATTGAAGGAAGATTTAAAACAAAACCGGGAGGCACTAGAAAAACTTCTCAAAGATTTATTGGCCAACATTAAAGCATCAAATTCAGGTAAAAATAGTCCACTATCAAGTGGATCCATGAATGGGTTACTAGTCATTCTCCAACAAGAACAACCACCCTATGTAAATCCACCAATATTTGGGTATCCATGGAGGGCCAAACTAGACTTATCAAAATTTGATGGGGATGAAAAGTATTGTGTGGCCTGGTTTAACAAGGTAGAGGAGTACATTGTAAATGCCTTATTAGTTATGGTTTGGTCGGCTTAGTAGTAGGTTACATTGTGATCACTTCATCTCCTATTTATAATAAAGGAAATTCATTTGTATAATCATCTCATCTTGTCTTGTGTAATTGATACATTGTAAAAGGAGGTTGCCCCCTCGAAGAGGCTTCTTATTCATCTCTTTTATTCATTTTGAAGGTGTTGGATTACTCTCTTTTTCTTATTTTATTCTCTTTTGGGAATTTGGTGTTTAACATTTGGTATTAGAGCCTACGGTCCTTGGCTTGGCTCCTTCAAAACAAGTCATCTAGCCATTTTTGCTATAACTTTTTTTGGGGGCGTTTCATATAGCGAAATTCGGAGGAGCCTTAGAGGACATAGCGAAGTATCTGTGGTACAAAATTACAAATTTCAGGTTTTGGTTCGTTATAAGTTTGGAGTCATAGTTTGTGGAAGTTATGGTTTTTGAATAGTCCAAAAACTAGTCTCAAACATGTGTTATGGGTAGAAGTGTTATATCTGAATCTTAGGAGATTCAAATTGAATGCCACTTGTTGCATTAGAAAGAATACGGACCATAGTATTTGTGGTAACAATTTTAGAACCAAATAAGGAAATATTCAACACGTTCGTACAAGTTCACTTTGCTGGAAGGGACAAAAATAACAAGTTTTGGAAAACTTACCATAACTCTCTCTTGGCACATCATAATTTGATCAAACCTGTGGCATTACAGAGAAGACATACCAGATTACTATAGGAAGAAATTTTAGACTCAGAGGCCAAAATTTTAGATATAATTCAGGAACAAGGTTGGGTACCAAAACAACCTACAAACCAAGTTTTCTAAAGGTATGTTGACTTGAAACTACATAAATTTTGATTGGAATATATGTTTTGGGTGATTCAAAAGGTGTGATACAGAGGGAATAGAGATAATTATAGGTAAATATTAGTTTGGGCTCACATGGCAAGGGGTTCTGCAAAAACTCATACACCAATTAAACCCCAGAGAGCTCAAGCATGACTCATGAAGATATGAAGGAAAAATTGAAGGAATTGAATGATAGATCAATGACACATTTTCAATTGGTAAACACAAAAAAGCTAAGTCACCGGATTCGACGAATTTTCATCTTCAAAATCGAAATTTGCCGATTTTTGCAGCAACCCGAATTTGGGGACTGAGCCTACTATACATAGATTGGGACCCAATAGAAATTTTAGACCCTACTCCTCAAGTGCCTCATCCTATGCAAACGTATAGTTCCCTGGCCCATTATTTAGGCCGAGTTCAAAGTCCACCCCTTTTGCCTAAAGGCCATCTTTAGTTTGGTCTCTTTCCTACATAGAGTTAGGAATTTTAGTGACTCTACCTCTGGGACCGAGAGGTACCCCTAGGGCCCTACCTTGCACTTTGCTCCACAGATTACTCCAAATGGCGTGCACCAGGTTGGTTTTCGGAGACTAGAGTATTCTAGCCCATAGAGTGGTGAGACCCCATGTCTCCCCTAAACCTCTCCCTCTAGAGGTCAATCGATATCCTTGAGACCATTTTGGAGGTGTCGGACTAGACCTTAGATTGCACATCATCATAGTGACAGATGGATTAAACCTAGACAAATCTGAAGAAGGGGGTGCGTTGCCCATCAGACTACCTCCTAGCTTCAACAAAGTAGCTAGAGTTCTATTTAGAGCTTCTTTCCTTTGACCTTGGATGGTAGGAGAGCAGGGCTCCCTCGCTTCTACGTCATACAACCAAATCCGACTATTGTGCTCGATGTCTTCGATAGCGAGCCATCACCCTTGTCATCCCCTTCGCCCTAGGTCTTCAAGTTCTGGAGACTTTGACGTCATCCTCAGTTCTCTCTTTTTATCTCTTTTAGGGGCATCGAGTGACATACAAATGCTGGTATTACTTCTGAAACCAAATCAATTTGGACGCAGAAGACCACCTCACTTCCACTAGACCCTAATGGCATGGCCAGTGTTGTTCCCATACCAATAGTCATATGATTTCATCTAGGTCACATCGGTAGGCCCCCACTCTAGACAACGACACATTACCTAGTCTATCTCCTCTTCCAGATCTTCCTCCAGACAGAGTTCTATTTTGAGATTCCAACATTCGACCTTGGATGTTAGGAGAGATGGTTCCCGCGAGCCACGACAAACTTGCATCTTTTGTATCACAGATCCTATATCCATTCTTTTTGTATCTGCTCTCCATCTTTCGAGTTAGCTTTATAGTATTTAGGTTAGAGCCATATTTTTCTTTTTGCATTTCGGTTTTCATAGGAACCACTTTAGCACTCCCACTTTGTATTGACATCATGGTACCAAACAGACCTATTGACCTACTTTGTGGTCATTCATTGGACATTAATAAAATTATCTATCTTATCTTTATGTCATCTCTCTCTTTTTTGATCAACACCGAGATGTTTAGTCTCAGACTCTCACTGTGTAATATGTATCACTACACTTATGACACTATTATATATCTTTTGGGTTTGGTTTTAGTTAGACCTAGTGATTAGCTTAGCTAGACACTTATCTAGGCTGCACTTTTTCTTCGGTTTTATATATCTTACTTTCAGCATTACCTAGTAGCTGCTTTTGCACTCCCACATTATATCCACATTGGATGTATCTTTTAGTCCCATTGACCTACTTTTGTGGTCATATGTTGGACATTAATAAAATTATCTCATCTCCAAGAAACTCCTAATCCTCGGGCTCATCAATGCAAATCTCCAATAAAGGTGGGAAGGAGGATCCCTGTTCGACACCAATAATACTACTGAATCCTGATAATGTCAGAAAGACCCAGGGTTGTCTGAAAACAACTCACAACTGTCTCATACAGCCTTACGATGACAATAATGAAAGGGAGTGTACAGTGGATGCAGAACTAAGAATATGTGTTCTCTCTTTATCTTGCTCTCTCATATCACAAACACATTATTCTGCATCCAGGGTTTCAAGTCAGATTAATAACCTAAGTTCTGGTTGATATATTTGCAAATGAACCTATGCGAGATTGATATCTATATGGTTTATAACTACAGCCATTTCTTATTTAAACTATATAATGCATGGGTGCGAATTTCATTTTGTGTCATGCTTTCAAACTTCCTGTTCCAGATGTATCAAGCGGGTTTATAACTGCAGCCATTTCTTATTTAAACTATGCTGCATGTGTGCGAATTTCATTTTGTGTCATACTTTCAAACTTCCTGTTCCAGATGTATCAAGCAGGTTCTCTGTATTTTAGTCAGAAGGAATTTGATTAAACTGCTTAAATGACATAGCGGAAACTTTGTCATCAAGGAAAGAGTGGATTTCCCTTCTGCTTCCATTTGACTGTAATTTGTTCTCCATAGAGTACTGTTAAATTGTCTGAATTGGTTTTAGTCCCTTTGATAATCTTTCTTTATCAATGCTGTTTATTTGTTTATATGTTCATCTCTTGTTGGGACACGGTTTTGACTATAAAATGATTGTTCTTGCAGGTTATTCTTTAAGATACCTTCATCAGGCTAAGGTTGAACAACGCCTTGAGTCAATCGAGAAAGCCGTAGGTCTTTCTTTCTTCTTTGTTCTTCTGTTAAATGCGCGCAAAGTTACAAGGTTTTTGTTGTTCAGCCTATTCTTGATCTTCTATTTGGGGGCACACTGTTGTGATGATTGAAATCTTGGTAGAAAAATACGCCTAAAATTTGCAAACTACGTTAACTTGTTGGTCACATCCAATGATCAATATATAAGTGCAAAAGGTAATTTTACTTACAAAATTGTAAAATATATTGGATTAAGTAGGCTTTCTGTTATAATTCAAACCTACTTAACAAACTATTAATCCCTAGCTTGCCACCTTTCTCGCTTTCTATTTAATGGGACACTATTTAAGGTGTTTTCCTTAGATACAGATTCTACAAGCTGAATAGCTGTATCATGGATATGGAAATAGCATTTCTTTGTGCCTGGTTCTGAGTTGTGGGGGATTTTAATCAAAATCACAACACAAGTCTGAACTGAACAGGTTTTCAAGGATTGAATATTTTGATGTTTTCAAAATTTATTTATAACTTTTGTTTGTAGTTGACAAAAATTGCTTCTAAACTACAAAATGCTCAAGGAACTGATTTTGACTCTGCTCAACTAGTGGTTGATGTGTCTACTAGTTATTATTTTTTCAGATATAATCCTAGACTTAGTTATTGCACTAGTGTTGATAAAGTTGTGATTTTGAATTCAGTTTAAGTTTGGATATCTAGCTCGAAACAAGGATTGGCCTAAAAGTCTGGCCTAAGTTAACCTCTATTATTGTGGAAACTCGAAAGTACACCTAGCATTGCTGATGCCAGATGTTGTATTAAAACATCTAAAACAAAACCTGTAATGTTGTTGTGCTGTTTGATGTAGAAAGAAACTAATCCATGAAATGATTTGCTCTATAATCACACTGTGAAGTATCTATAATCGGCATGGATGTTGAAATCTTGAGAAGCTCTGGCCACAAGGCAGTGGCTGGTACATAGAGTTATAGTTATGAATTGAAAACATGTTGACGGATCTGGTGAGGAAAGCTGCCACAAGAAAACATGTCTCCTATGATGATTAAAACATGCTAGTTTAATGCCTTTATTATCATACCTTAGCATTGATTTCTGTTGCAATTCTTGCAAGTATCATCATTGTTTTAGTTTCTGCTTCAATTCCTGTATGTGTTATTATGTTCCATTTAGTTTCCCATTTGTTACATGTTGATTTTTGTAGCATCGGACAGGTACTTCTTCATAGGCCAAGTGTTTAGCATGCAGGAGACGTCTAATAGACCTCTCTAGGGGCTTGCTTGAGGAGCAAGAGATTTTTTGTATCTCTTTCCTAAGTCTAACTTAGGTAAATCACATTATTAACTTAACGTTGGCTAATAACTAGAAAGTGACTTAGGTCTCATTGCGCCGAGAGGCGCTCTACAGTCCAGTATGGGGGAGATCTTGTAACGGATGTCACATGTAACGTTTGTCGAACATAATAAAATGTAAAAAGTAATAGTATGGGGGAGATCTTGTAATGGATGTCACATGTAACGTTTGTCGAACATAATAAAATGTAAAAAGTAATAGTATGGGGGAGATCTTGTAATGGATGTCACATGTAACGTTTGTCGAACATAATAAAATGTAAAAAGTAATAGTATGGGGGAGATCTTGTAACATGTAACGGATGTAACATGTAACGTTTGTAAAAAGTAATAAATTGTAAAAAGTAATATATATTATGATATATTAAGTCGGCCATTAATATATATTTTGTAACGACGTGTATTTTCGTTTGAAAAACACCTTCGAAATCAATGGCTATATAATGGAAATCAAAACAACATAAAAAATATAGAAAACATTAATTAAACCAGTGTAGATCCATCTCAAACCCGGATCTATCAAGCACCGAGAGGGATCCAATTTCTTGAGGTGTAATTTTTTTTGTTTTATCTTAAATTTTTTACACATTAAGAAAAAAAATTACTCCTCAAGAAATTGGATCCCTTTCTTTTACTTTTTTAATTATTTTATTTTTATTTTTGATAAGCTATGAGCGGACATGAAATTTTTAATTACTTTTGATTTTTTATAAGTTATGAGCTGACATGGAAACGTAACGTTACAAACGTGACAAATGTGACAAATGTTACAACATCTCCCCCATACTGGGTTGTAACGTAACGTGACAAATGCGACAAATGTGACAAACGTTACAACATCTCCCCCATATTGGGTTGTAACGTAACGTGACAAATGTGACATGTGACATCCGTTACAGGATCTCCCCCATACTACAAACGTGACAAATGTGACATGTGACATGTGACATCCGTTACAGGATCTCCCCCATACTATTACTTTTTACATTTTATTACTTTTGAAAACGTTACATGTGACATGTGACATCCGTTACAGGATCTCCCCCATACTGGGTTGTAAGCACCTCGTTTACACTCGGTGCAAAAATTAATGTTGGTTCATAAAATAAAATATAGAAATCCATGTTGGTTCATAAAATAAAATATGATGAAAAGTACTTAAAAAATAGATATTCGTTTATAAAATAAAAACTTAAAACTTAAACCCGTATCTATCAATCAAGAGAGATCAAATTTCTTGAGTTTAAATTTAAAAAAAGAAATACACCTCAAGAAATTGGATCCCTCTCGGTGCTTGATAGATCCGGGTTTGAGATGGATCTATGCTGGTGGTATTTGACAATCCATGGTATTAGCCCAAGGTATTTTGGTCATTGAGATGTTACAAAAGGAAACCTAAGGAGAGGAGGTGACACAACAGTTACACAGAGCGAGGGGATCTCACTAAGTGGGTGGAGAAGCACTTCCATCCAAGTGTGTGGGCAGGGTTCAATGAACGGAGCAAAGGGGCAGCAAGGAAGATAGCAGCTAACCAGCAAGATCGAAGGGCTGATCTTGAGGTTTGCAGGCTTGTCTATTTGCTGATTTGTATATTCCTCAATGGGCTGTTATCCCAGGAAGGGAGCCCAGGGTTTATATTAATAAAATCTACTGTTTGCTGGTTTTACCCCAGTTGGGGTTTTCCACGGTAAATCTAAGTGTCAAATGTGTGATTTCCTGTCTTCTTTCCGCTCCGTAATTTGTTAGGGTTTTAGTGTGTTTTCAGATAATAGTTGCAGTAAACTATTTGAATCTGATAACCAGATCTAAGCTCGGAAAATAACATTACATGTGTATTTTGTTCTAATTTTCATGACCAATGCTCATGAAAGAGCAGACTATAAATTGTAACTGATTTACTAATTTCTGGCAAACTTTTGGGCATGCCTCTATCATTTCGGTTTTCAAGTATCAAGTGTATGATATTGTGGTGCTGGCAAATGTGCTTATGTATCTCTTGAGGCTTGAGAACCAAAATGTAATTCATATATTGGATGAGTGTGATCTCTTCTGTAATATATGTTACTGTGGATTGTATATAAACTCCTTAAACTCTTATGATGCCATTGTGGGAACATTAGTGCAATCTGGAAATGGTTAAGGCTTAAAATATATTCAACCATAATATAGAATATGCCGAGTTAATTTTATGAGAAACCCCTCCATCTTAAATTCTGGGTTCTGATTTAGCTTAGCAATGAATGGAAATTAAAGTTTGAAGGATGTCTGAAGAGAGTCTTGGTTTTTGTGCTTGTATGTTCTGTAGAGTCTAAATACCTGCAGACTGTTCTATTGTTCTATCCGGCCCAAAACAATATTCTCAGGACTTCCCTTACGGAAGTGATAGTTTTCTGTGTGTTGTCAGCTAAGTTGTACTTGGTTGGATTGTCAAGCGAGCGGGCATAATGGAACATGATACATGTTCAATTTTGGTGATTTGATATCCAACTGGCTTTTAAAAGGCCCCCGTTTTCATTTTTTTTCCACATGTCCATGGCCCTGCGGGGTTTGTAATAAAAACGTACTAGCATGGGGTTTTGTAAAAGACTTGGTTCCCTAGGACTTTTTGGCTAAGTCAGGTATCCAAGGAGTTTTTTCACCTATCTATTATGTCTTGCATTAGTGCATAACATAATTAATTGGTTTTTCTCCTGCTCCTCCAAAGCTGGAATGCCTGGGGAGGCTGACGGGCCTTCGGGGATTATTAGAGTCTATGGGTCAATGTATATGAACATGCTAGGCGTTAATTTTGAGTCATATGGACATGTGCTAAGTCCCCCTAGGTTGTTTTTAATTTTCGGCAAGTTTTAATTTTTCCGTAAATTGGGCCATTTTTTTAATGGTTCAATTAAAAAAATTTGTAATTGGCCTATAAGGGGCATCTGGAGGTATTTTTTGCCTTAGGGGTGCTTGTTTTCTAACTCAGAGCACCCCCTTAATCCCTAAACCCACTTTTCCTAAGGTTTGGGTGCTTCGATTTTTTCCTATGGCCCAAAAACCCAAAAAAGTCAAAAAAGTCGTTAAAAAATCAAAAAATGGGAAAAGTGACTAAAAAATTATTTAATTTTTGGAGAGAGTTATGGGTCTGATTTTGACCGGCATGATTCTAGGAATGTTTTGGGCTAATTGTAATATGTTTTGGCAGCCCCATATGTGGAGAATTTCATGCCCATATAGGAGGGGCGCATTCACTATGAGAGGGGCGCATTTGTTGAGTGGGCAGCCCACAATACAAGGGAAGAGCAGCACGTTATATGCTGCTGTGTTAGCACATTATGTGCTGCATGGGGCAGCTAGGAAAAGGGAGTGGGCAGCCCCAATCTCTCCCTCAAATCGTGCCACCACTCCCCCATTATCTCCTTCACTTGGGCGCCTCTCCTCTCATGGTTGCTCTATATATTGAAGTGCTTTCTCCATTGTTCAAGAGAGAGTTGGAATTGGAGCATGAAACTTATGATTGTAATACTTTTCTTGTATGAATAAAGAAGACTTTGGACGTCAGATCTGTGGTGTTCATTGTGTGAGTGGATGAAACATTTTGGACTTATATGATGGAGGTAACCTGTGCATAAGCTTTGATTATTCAATAGTATCAACTGTACTCATTGGAAAGATTAGTACTAATTTATGAGATAGACTAGTTTCAATTTGTTTATTGTCTAGTCCATTGTTATATGTTTGCAAAAGAAAATCATGCCTGTATGTTTCATTTGTTTATGAGTGTTCAGCATAGATTTCTTTTTCAGATATATCTCTACACTTGATCTTTGTTTGCAAAGTGTGTAATGTGCAGGTTATTTCAAACTGGAGTAGGTGGATCTTGTTTGTTTCCTCTTCTCTAATCTTTGTTTGCAGATGCAGTCCCTCGGAACACCACAAATATTACTCCAAAGCTTCGGATTTCAAGCAAAATTTGGCTCATTTTCTCTCTCTCCTTTATAAACAAAAAATTTTCTTTGGTTAACTGGTTACTTTTTTTGGAAATATTTCTGATTCATATGCTTATGTCCATTTTTTAAATAGATCAGAAATCATTTCATGAAGGATTAGTTTAGACTGTTACAAAGCTCATATCTTTGACTGTTAGATTTCTTCCTTCATTTAGATCTTTACTTCTTTCAAAACTCGAAAAAATTGTTAAATTTTTCAAAGTTTTCTTGAGTAGTTGTAGTTCTGATTTTAAAAGTATATTTGGCTGTTCAAGAGCATACAATTTGCAGCTCATAAAGCTTGCAAAGACCCCAAGCAAAACAAGCATTTATGCTTGTTTTACTTGGTTAAATTTTGCAATTTTTACTTAGATTTTCACTGTCTTATCAAATGGGCAAATGGAGTCAACCAAAGATCGCATGAGGGTTTCTTTAGAAAGATTAGAAAGTGCTAGGGTTGTGCAAAAACCTAGCTGCTCTCGAATGGCTGTGCTGATTTCAGAAATCAAACAAAGGGAAACTTCTAGAGCAGAAAATTTCAAATGCAATTAAGGAGGAAAGCTATCATGGAAGGCAGTGGAAAACACATGATCTAGAGTAGAAAATGTGAACCTAAAATACACATCTAGCAGATAACAACCACATAAAAGGCAGAGAACCTATTCTTTCATTACCTCAATGCCATTGACAATTTGTAGATCCATCAACCAACCAAGCATAAGCAATATAATTTTTTTTAATGGAGCACTAGCATCAACCATCCATAAGAGCCAACGATATTTCAGTAAGTCCAATGGGATTTCCCCCCAAATCCAAACATGATTAAAAATGAGGAAGAGGCTCTCTTATATATAGATGAGCTAAACTTCCTTTACAATAAAAATGTAATAGATCTTCCAAAACCCTAGATCTGTCATAGGGTGGAGTAAAAAAAATACAAAATACTCCACTACTCCAACTAACTCTAACAATATTCACTAAAATGGTGGTCAAAACTACAAGTACAATCTCCAAGAAAGAATAAAGCCAAAGAAAAGAGGGTGCCTCCACCAAATGAGGGATCAAATAGCAAGCAAGGTACATTTATTAGCCTCCAAAGGCTAGCGGTAGGTTCCAAGTGAATGGAGAATGATGAAGAGTCAACAAAGTTAGCCTTCCAAGGCTAGTGCTCTAGGACAAATGGTCCAATATGCATGCCTAAACCCTAGATATCGGGTTTGACCCCTAGATCATCTTTAAAACTTAACAAGCTCTATCATGAATGCAATATAACACCTCCAAAGTGGACCATATGTGGAATAGACATCCTCCAAGCTGGAACACCAATAGATAAGGCATAGAAACATGTACACTCCAACCTCCAAGCAAAGTACCCCATGAGAAAAGGCTAGGAATGGATCAATAATGCTCCATAAAGTGGATGCTCCTCAATCAAGGCATGAACAAGTGTGCAACTAACTCTCCATAAGTGGATGCTATCTTCCTTGACCATGTCAAGGATCCAACCATAAAACGTTTGCAAGGAACTCCCTCAACCAAATGTTGTCCACATAGCAACCAAAGCCTCAACCTCCACACTATCGCATCAATGCATGCAAGGTACAACCATGAACCAAGGAGTGCATCAATCCCAAGAGTCACATGTCCATGATAGGTGACGATGCCCATGAGGAAGAGGATAACCCCTTCTCCAACCAATACAAGCACCTCTACACGTGTTGTTATTGCTCAAACTAGCAACCCCAACACAACTAGGTTGTGTGGACTAGGGATAGTGTTGATAAGCTCAGGACTCCAGGAGAGAGTAGACCCAATGTCACCATAGTCTAACCTCTCAACACTTGGGGTAACTCTAGAACCCAGGGGGAGACTCTAATTGATGAAAGATACCTGCAACCACCAACACATCACAAATACCTTCCACCAAACCCTAATGGCTATGATCAGTGCCTTATCGGAGTTAAACAATATTAAACAAGACAATAATCATACAATAATGGAGTTATTCACTTTATGACAAAACTCATTGAATGTCATGCCTTTTAAGGCAATTTCACGCTTCCCTAGACAATATCACACTTCCCTAGGCAAGTCCTTAGAAAAGTGCCCACTTAAGGGAAAGAAGATAATTGCACTAGGGTGCACTTTGAGGGTGAACCACACCAGTGTTACCAACATCAGCGATATATCGCCAACATTGTGATATATCGTGATGTGAATGCCTCGACGATATTATCGGAAAAAATTGGGCGATGTTTTCGGCGATGTTTTAGGTGATATTTCGCAATTTTTTAGTAAAAATCGCGAGTCGATGGTTGGACATCGCCTATCCCATGGGGTCAACAAAATACACGTTTTTTTTTGCGTTTTTCTCCATCTTTTGAGCTGCGTACAGTTGGAGGAGGAGAGCAAGGGCTTGAGACTTGAGACTTGCCTCTTGAACATTGATCGTTGGCCCGTGGAGGAGAGAAAGGAGAGCTGCGAAGTGTGAAGTGCAAACAGTCTTGGAGGAGAGCTGTGAACTAAAAAGTGCAAGCAATCTTGGAGGGGGAGAGCAACCTGTCCAAAACGTGGAGGAGAGTTGCGAAATTTCTATGGAGGAGAATGCCCGTCCAAGCCTCAGCCCTCAAGGTATGTGCATTGTTTAAACTTTAACCCACGTTTTTTAATTTTTCCATGGATTAAATCAGTAATGAGTAAAACTGTAAAGTTGTAAACCCTCAAGGTGCGCCCTCTTCCTTCATGGTGCGCCCTCTGCATGAAAGATTCAAACTTTCAAACCTGAAGCCATTACCCCTCCGCCCTCCTTCACTCGTTAAAAACTTAAAAATCAAAATTTAAAATTAAAGGAGGCTTGTTTGATTGTTTGATGCAAAGAGAGTGCCCAGAATTAATGATGGTTGCTTATTGAGGGTTGAGAGTGCCCAAATGCCCTTGCCACTTAAATTCTTAATGCTTGTTTGAAACTTTGAAAGTTTGAATGTTTGTCTGATTTGCAATTTTTTGCAATGAAATATGCTAAAAAATGATTTTTTTTTATGTTACAGGTTCAAAGTTTTAAACTAGTTTCCAACTTTCCATATTTCAAAGTTACAAACATGCCGAAGAATTTGGATCCATTCTGGGAATATGCGGAGCTTGTTGATCCACATAATTGACAAAAGCGTAAATGCAATTTGTGTGGGAAGGAGATGACAGGGGGAATAAGTAGGCTCAAATTCCACCTCTCACAACTTAAAGGGCATGAGGTGGATATTTGTAAAAACTCCACTCCTGAAATTATTCATAAGGCCAAACTTGCAATTGAAGGTATTGGCAAGAGGAAAGATGAAAGGGAAGCTTTAGGGCAGGAACTTGGAATGAGAGCGGCATTAGGATCCAGGACAACCAGACAAACTTTAGGGGGAGGGGGGAGTGAGACGTTATCCTCATCTCCCACAATCCCTTCAACTACATCTCCTTTCTTTGTTTCGAGATCTGTGCTCGGTGGAAAACCAGGTATAAGGTCAATGTATAAGATAAATGAGAAAAAGGAAGTAGACAAACTTATGGGTCGATGCCTATTATGGAGTGATATTCCATTCCACTTTGCAAGGAGCCCATTCTATGTGCCTATGTTTGAGGCTGTAGCTATTGTTGGGCCGAGGTATAATCCCCCCACTTATGGGTAGTTAAGACTCGAGAGGGCCCATCCTTGATAACGAAAAGATCGATTGCACTTCTAGGTTGGAGGAGCTTCAAGCTGCATGGGAGGTCAAAGGTTGCACTGTGATGTCAGATGGTTGGACTGATATGAAGGGTAGGACCCTTCTCAATTTCTTGGTTCATTGTTCGAGGGGCACAATGTTTATAAAATCCGTGGATGCATCTGCACAGGTCAAAGATGCAACATTACTATGTCAGTTGTTGGATGGGTTCATCCAAGAGATAGGTCCGCAACATGTTGTCTAAGTCATAATGGACAATGTAGCGAATTATGTGGCAGCTGGCATGATGCTTATGGACAAATATCCTACATTCTTTGGACTCTTTGTGTAGCACATTGTATTGACTTGATCTTAGAGGATATGAGAAAGATTGAGTTTATTAGGGATGCCATTGATTCAACAAGAAGCATCACCAAATTTATATACAATCATGCTTCTGTGCTTAGCTTGATGAGGCAGTTCATTGGTGACAAGGAGTTGGTCCGTCCCGCCATCACTCGCTTTGCCACTTGTTTCATCTCTCTTCAGTCTCTCCTTACTTCTATGTGGGACTTGCAGACTATGTTCCTTTCAGTTGAGTGGCGTGCTTTATCAATTAGCACTAAACTGGAGGGATGTGCCATATTTAGGCTAGTGTCATACCAGGAGAGTTTTTGGGATGGGGTGAAGGAGGTGTGCACCATCTGTGAACCTTTGGTAAAGGTTCTTCGCTTGGTTGATGGAGACAAGCCCGCAATGGGCTACCTATATGAGGCCATGGATAGGGCCAAAGAGGCCATTCGTGCCTATTATGAGGACAAGGGGGATGAGGGGCAAGCGAAACAACAATTGATATGGGAGTTCATTGATTAGCGATAAAACAACACACTTCATTGCCCCATTCATGCTGCAGGGCTATTACTCAACCCCGCATTCTCTTGCTCCTGTGGCTTCGGGTTTGATGCAGAGGTAATGGATGGGTTCTTGGAGTGTGTCCAGAGGATGGTGCCAATGTAGCTATCCGTTCAGAGATTTCCAAAGAGTTGGAAGTCTATAGGAGGGCCATGGGAACATTTGGGTTTGATATGGCTATTACTGACAGGAAGAACATAATGCCAAGTAAGCTTCATTTTGTTTCAACTTTCAAGAATCAAAATTCAATTTATTTACTTTCTTTGTTTTAAATTTCATATTTTCAAAGTCTTCTCTTATGTTTCTCCAATTCATTGTAGATACTTGGTGGGAAACCTATGGCAGACGAGTACCCCATCTCCAAAATCTTGCTGTTTGGATCCTTAGCCAGACATGTAGTTCTGCTGGCTGGGAGAGCAACTAGACTGTATTTGAAAAAATACACACCAAGAAGCACAACAGGTTAGAGAATTTGAAATTAAATTCTAAATTCATTATAACTTGTAATTTATGTCCCATGGGTAATTTTAATTTCTGTATTCTAAATTCTAATTTAATAAATTTATGATCCTCATACAGGTTGGATACCCAACGCCTGAATGATCTAGTGTACGTCTCCTACAATATCAGGTTGTGGGTGAAGCAGATTGAGAAAAAACTTGAGGTGGATGCCATTTCATTGGATACCATTGACACCACTGCTACGTGGAGAGTGGAGATTGAGGAACTTATTATGGAGGCAGCCCCTGATTGGTTAGAGGATGATACACAAGACATGTAGAGTGAGATATGGGAGGATGAGGGTTTGAGAGTGTGCCACCACTGGAGTCACTAGTAGCACAACCACCAGTTGCACAGCCACTAGTTTCTGTTTCACAGCCACTAGTTTCAGAGCCACAATCTCAGCAAGAGGGAACCAGATATATGGGCAGCAGTAGCAGTAGCAGTAGCAGTGGTAGAGGACTTGACGAGGGTCTAGTACCTCATCATTCTTCTAGTTCTTCTAGAGTACATCACTTTCCAGGCACTTCTGGAGGACGCCATATTCCACAACGACCCCCACAAGCACCTAGGCTTTCTAGCTCTAGAGGCAGAGCTATTATTAGAGCGATTACCTTTTCCCGTAAAAGGGGTAGAGGGAATCCATAGTTTACTTTATTTAGTTGATTTCATATATGAGATACATTGATTGTATTTTTTTGGTGATTCATGAGTCGAGGACTCAAGATCCAGGACACGATTCATTTTTGATGTGTGATGTATCACTAGACGTCTTATACATCTTATATATCGGTTTTCTTTCCATATTCATGTGGCAATGTGTTTATTTGATGTTCTTGTTGCTTTAGATGTTTAGAAAATTGAAAAAAATGAATATTTTGTATTTTTTAAGTTTGTCGATATATTGCCGATGTTTGTCGACATTTTCGCCGATAAATCCGATAATTTCTTTTTGGACCCTCAGCGATATATTCGTCGACACGATATTTGTAACACTGAACCACACATACTAAACAACTATCAATTACCCAATTTCACATATCCCAATGCACTTGCTCAAAAGAGGATGCCATTTGGGTTTTATGAAGAAAACCCTAGGGAGAATTTGTAGGGTGGACTAGAAATACAAAATCACATGTATTTTGGATTTTCGAATTTACTTAGGTTTTTAGGGTTTTTCCAACTACATACGATTTTTATGTATTTTTTTGCATAAAGTAAAACATCTAAAAATTGATCAAGATAGAGAGTTGAAGGATAGGGTATTTGATTCTTGTCTCAAAACCTAAGGCTATGAGAGATTAAGGCTAACGTCCCTCCTCTTAAGATGGTATTCAATACTTGCAACTAGGGCTAAACTAGCGACCTCAAGGATTAGGTAGCGAAACCCTAATTAGGGCAAATAGAGAATTCCAAGGCCCGATTAAACAATGGAGAGCTCCTTTTTAGGATGGCCTCCTCAAGCAAGTTGACAAAATATTAGCAAAGAAACCCTAACTCAGGCCAAAGCACTTCAAGAGCAATGTTAAACCAGGGTTAGGAGAGAAACTTATCAACATTAATCAAGATTCAAGAATGAGCAAGAAAGTGCATCTTAGGTCACCCTTGAGCATGCGTTAGTACAACTAGTCTTACCATCAACTTGTCCTATGCAAAATCAAACCCTAGAAGACATTCCATTCATCCTTCAAGCAAAAATATACATCCCAAGAGAGGTGCACATAGCTCAAGTACTCCAATATACCAAGAGAAAAAGAAAAGATTTCAATTTGAACCCTTGGCCATGTTTTACAAATGAGGTGAGGTTGTCTTATTTATATGAGACAACCCTCAACCTTTTACAAATTCAAGTCTACAATGTTAACTAAAAATTATAAAATCTTAGGTTTGTAGTTGTACACCCACATGTTGTGTTAGAAAGTGGCAACAAGGAAGGTCTTCTATCATTGCATGTGTCCTTGAATGCTAGAAGACATAAAACAAGAAGCCAAATGTATTAATGTATTTTCCCACGTGCCCAGGAAGGAGGTAGTTGTTCGTGCCATGTGTGAACAATTTGATCAGCAATGGCAAGTAGCATCGGTTAGGGATTTATTTATTTCCCACATTGGCAGTTCCATATTTTATAGCTTTTGCATAGTCCCACACTATATGGCGCATATTTGCAGTCCCACATAGCGGTACCAGAAGGTGATTTATATGTGGTACTAAGAAGAATTCCTAAGGCGTAGTAGGGTACAAGGATTAATAGAATAAGAACCTTTTACAAATTCAAGTCTACAATGTTAACTAAAAATTATAAAATCTTAGGTTTGTAGTTGTACACCCACATGTTGTGTTAGAAAGTGGCAACAAGGAAGGTCTTCTATCATTGCATGTGGCCTTGAATGCTAGAAGACATAAAACAAGAAGCCAAATGTATTAATGTATTTTCCAAAGTTTAGATTTAGGAAAAGTGCATTAAGTGATCTAATTATTAATTGACTTAATGGAGTCACTTTTATAAAGTTCAAGTGAAAATAATTTAAGTAATGGCTAATCTAATCTTGGCCATTGATCTCACCGGAGGATCTCATCCATTGATCCATAGTGAGAAGTTAGGGTTTTCGCTTGGCCATTGAGTTAAAAGGAGGATTGATTTGGTGGAGAGGACACACAGACATACAGAGAGATTTCTTACTCATAGCTTTCAGCCGGAGAGCGAGAAAGAGAAGTTTGAAGAAGAAGTTTGCAGAGAAGTAGATGAAGGAGCATTCATCCGGAGGATCGACAGGGTGATCAGGCAGAGGAGAAGGCCGTACGGATTTGCAGAGAGGGAGGCCGTATAGATCTGCAGAGGCCGTACGCAGATCGACCGTACAACAGTTCGCAGAGGGGGCCGCACGTGCGAAGCAGGACCATACGGATCAATCCGTACAGCTGACGCAGAACCGTACGGATTCCGTACGAGTTTAGCAGAGGCCTGCACAGCTATGCAGGGAGGCCATACAAATTTGTGGGGTTGTCTCAGTGATTCCCGGTGGTTCGATTTTGTCAGGTTGGGTAAATCGATTTTCTGGATTGTATTTGTTCTATATCTTCATAATAAAATATCTTCTCAGACTGCTGCACCGGTTTTCCCATCTTGGGTTTTTTCGGGGGTTTATACCCAAAAGATTTGTGTCTCTATTGATGTGATTGATGTTACATTTCTCTCAGTGTTTTATTTTTCCGTTGCATTGTGAAGAAATCCATTTGTGGTTAAAAGTAGAAATTGGGTTTAATTAAAATTAAATTGGCATACTTTAACTCAAGATTGGATTTTAAGGAAATTTTCATGTTGGAGACTAAACCACATAATGACATAAAATAACAATAAAAATGTGCAATTAGGCTCCACCAAGTGCAAGGTGAGCCAAAAGGAGGATGTCATGCCCCAACTAACCCCAACAGATGCTTTTCCCTCAACGCCCTCCTTTTTTAACAATGTAGGTGTAATGACCCCAGCTAGAACTAGGATGATTTTGAACTAACTACTGAGGTATTTTTGTTTTGGTAGTTTGGTCAAACACTTTGGCAACTGTGCTTTAATCCTGTTGTCCGCCAAACTACACTCCAGTAGCAGAAATCTTTCGAAAGTTGTCTCCCTCACTGGAAGTGGGGAGAGGTGTGGCCTTGGGGGCAAGCAATGAGGCAGGTACTGTCACCTGAATCCCAGCTCCTCCGTTTAGGCTAACTCCTAACGAAGCCAAGGGGGGTAGTCCCTACAAAGAGTTTCACTAAGGCTCTTGTGTTTTATATGTTTTAAGTGTGGGGTGATGCGGATGGATGTTATTTAGGAGTTTTTTGTATGATGAGGAGAACACAATTAAACACGCAATCCACGTTGCAAATTTACAAGATACAATTTAGAAGATGAACAATATACTTTGACTTAGAATTAAAGTAAAGCATCCACAAGATAAAAATCAAACAAATGACAAGGACATATGGTCCAGATTCAGAAGATATATAAGAGTTTTTAAAGACCAGTGCCAAATGGAGTCAAAATGCCTGTGATGCTGGAAAATGTAAGTCTCAAAGTAACTGTTTGTGAGATTGTTTTGAAATTGTTCTTGGTAAATTTTAAGTGTTTTAGGTGTTCTTGATTATTAGGCTAAAACCAAGGATATCAAAAGAGTAGAACCTTGACCAGGAAAAAATACTGGCAACCTCTTAGATGATAGGTCGGGAGCACCCAGATTGCAGAGGATAAGTGTACAATGGCTTGACCACCCTCGAGTCTGACAGTGGATTCCTGGCACCACCTGTTTCAGGAAGCAACCTCAGTGATTTGATGCTGGTTTTGGATTGGGGTAAAGTTTTAATTATGTTATCACTTGTAAGTTTAGCAAGTCTTTCACCTTTCTGAGTACTAACCCAACCTTTTCAGGTTGGCAGAGCATACGGGTGTTGGATAATCAACCAAAAATAAATTAATTAAGGGGGATGTGAGTTGAAATGTTTTATTTATTAAGAGCACCGTTCAACTCTCCGATAGAGAGCGCTCTTGACTTAATCTTAAGACCAAAGTTCAAGAGACTTTTCTAATCTAATATGCCTAATGCAGGGGGGGGGAATGAAAGTTTTAAAATGCTCTCCGACAGAAAGTGCTCTTGACTTGGATTTGGCCAAGTTCAAGAGGCTTTGCTTATTTTATTGAACAGAAGCAGTTTGTAAAACTTGAAGAAATAAATGAAATCTAAAGTGACTGGAAAAAATGATAACCACAAGATAATACGATGCCTCTACAGATAATAGAAAGCAAAATTTAGTGTTCTACCAAACAGATTTACTCTAAGGTGGGATCAACCTCCGAACAAGGTCAACCTCTAAGAACCGCTAGCACTTGAGAACTTTCCAGCTAGCTAAAACTTCGACCAAGGCAACTAATGGGGAGAGAGGAGTAACCACAAAGTTATGTGGTCCTACCCTTGAGATGAAATCCCAAGGATACTACCTCCGGTCAAAACTTCGAAGAGAAGTATGACAAAGTGAAATAAAAGATTACTCTAAAGCATGAAATAAAGCTCTAAGCTAATCAACCACAACATTCTTCCCCAAATGGGGAAGAAAAACCCAAAGGTGGAGGGCTCCTCCACTTGAACCTTTATTAAGCCTTTACAGATGCCTTGGGTTTAAAACCTTTGAAGGACTTTTTGAGAGATAAAACTTAAATGAAAAAAGAAGAAAACTCTTATGAGTTTGTACAAAGGATAGTGGTTTAGTTCAAGTGATATTCATGGTTTGCACTTCTCTTTGACTCTTTCTTGGATCTTGTTTCTTAAAAGCTTTTCAAGTTCTCCTCTTTTTGAAACACCTACACAAGTCTCGAAGATTTCTTAAACAAGGCACCCATTAGTCATTAGAAGAAAGAAAATTTAAACTATTGAACCTAGAATCTAAAATAGACTATAAAACTATGACTTATGAGATTTTTAATTTCAAAACATGTGTAAAAATGTAAGCGGACCAGCAAGCAACAAATGCTTAAAATGTGATGGGAAAAAGATCTAGGATATAAATTTTTTGAGATATTTTTTGTATGGAAATTCTATCTTTTAAATGAAAACAAAATTTAAACAAATGCAAACTACACTAATAAAAAAAATGGGATCTAGAATGCTCTAAAATCTAACTCTTTCAATGCATGAGATTGTGAATAAGAGAAAAAGAACTTTGAAACTTTAATGAACTAGTGCAATGCTTAGATCTTTGAAAAGAGATTTAGACTATATCAAATACACAAGATCTAGATCATGAAAATAATTCTAACACTAACTACCTTACTCTTTTTGATTGTTATATGCTTTTATAGGTTGATGGAAGGGAAGAGGAGCAAGACGAGAAGAGGAGGGGGAGGTGAAACTTAATGGGGGAAGAGAGGGACGAGAAGAGGAAAAGAGGAAAAACGAGAGGGATAAGACTTGGGAAAAACGAGAGGAAGAGGAAGAATGGCTTTGATGAGGAAAACGAGAAGGCAAAAACCAAGTAGGCCAAAAACAAGGGCAAACAAGGTAGTGATCACAAACTTGGAGAAAGGAGAAACTTGGAAGTCCGCAGTTTGGATGGGTAGATCTAGTAACCAAGAATAGTTTTTTAAAATTTGAGAGATGAATTAAAGTGTGATACTTAGCTCCTTTGGAAATTTTGAAAGAAAGTTGGAATCCACTTGATGTTTGTTCTGGATCTTTTGCCTAGTTTCGAGAAGAGGGGATGCAAACTAACTCCACAAGCTTACTCGAAATGGGCGAGAAGATCTGCAACCATAAACAATCAAATGCTAACAAGATAGAGAATTAGTTATGTATTATCCATTAATGGAGATCAAAAGACATGAAATACAAAATAGTAATATGCATGTACTCTTAGATCTCTAAAGAGAATGAATATTCAAATAAATTGAGACTACAAATATTTGACTTATGTGCTTGAATAAAGCCCTCCCAAGCATGAACTAATTAATCAATATTGAATAAGAACATGAAATAATGAAACAATATCACCTCATTTCATAAGCATTAATCCAAATAACACAAGATGAGCCTCCAAAGCTTTAAATCTTATTCCACATGAGAAGTATTACAATATTTTGCCAGAGTTTATGTGCACAAGAAATCCATGGGAAGAGAGCTAAAATGCATCTCTTATATAACAAAGCACTAGCCTAAAACCCTAAGTCGAATTGGCAAGAGAAGAGAGCCAAATGCCACCTAACTAAAGTCGAGTTCCAATCAACAACTAATCTCAACCAATCGAAATACATGTCAATCAAACTTGGAGTGCTAGCTCCAATCTAGAACTTGAGTTCAAAGTCTACATGGATGGGGAGGTGGCCTCCACCTAGGCAAGGCACCCCCCCATCCCATTCTTGGAACAATCACCAACCAATATTCGAATGCCACATGTGAAACTCGAGCTCCAAAAAGGGGTTGATGTGAGCTAGCTTGGAGAGGGCGTGATTTATGTGGTAGGTACTTGGAGTTTGACAACTTTTAGATTGCAATCATGGTGGTTGAGAGTGGGAGGTGGCCTCCACCTAGGCAAGGCGCCCCCACTCCCATTCAATGCACTCCAAACCAACCAAAATACATTAAATGCCCACTCCACATCACCAAAATCGAGCTTGCATGCATGGAGGGCGAATTCACTTGAAGAGATTTGACTTGTGCTGATTGTACAGTTGACTGGAGCTCAGTGAAGTTGATTGGAATCATCTTTAATGTCAGGTGCCATGTCAACTAGTCTTTTATTTTATTCCATTTGGATTATTTTGGAGAGATTTGGATTATCTCCAAAATAATCAAATTTTATTATTTTAATTAATAATTTCTCTGTAATTGGGTTTTTTGAGAAATTATTAATCATGAGGCCTAGCTGATATCCGAAACTTAGGATAAACTGGACCGGGGATCATGAATGATTTTTGGCTCAAGGTTAGAGCCTTCAATCATCAAATTCGGATCCCGGACGACTGGCATATTACAAATTAATATTTCTCTATTTAAACTATAGAGAAATTTATTAAATTTAAAAAAAAAATAAAAAATCCAAATTTCAATGGACCCGGTAAAATTTTTTCGAAATTTTTTCTGAGGGTCCTAGAGACTTGGGACATGACCAACACCTATTCTAATAGTGTCTAGTAGGCTTATATACATTAGTTGGACTCTAATAACCCCCCATGGCTAAAATTTTCAAAATCGGGCATTCCAGCTTTGGAGGAAGCGGGAGAAAACCTCATCGATTATAGTTCGGCTATAGGAAAAGTATAATTGACAAGAGAAAAAACTCTCTGGAATACCTTAGTTGCTTAATCAAGTCATGGGGAACCGAGACACTTAGATCCTACTAGCACACTTTATTACAAACCCCATGGGGCCATGGTCATGTCAACTGAAAAACAAAACTGGCTAGTCACAAACGCTGGATCATCTGATACACTGGAGTCAAACACTTATCATGTTTGTCAACTGGCGGCTCTTCAGATAATCCAACTATGGTACAAAAAAGTTGGTAACAAATCCCCCTGTGACAATTCCTGTAGCTGAACTTGACTGAATTTTTTTTGTTGAGTGTGAATGGTGTTTATAATGTTGTTTTTTATCTGAAACATCATCAACCTTTTTATAAAAATTGCCCATAACATGTTTCAATTGCATTTTTGATCAATTAAAAAATACACCAAAATCAAACATGAACAGACTGCAAATTCTCATTGACTGTAACAGAGATACAAAGCTGGGACAAAGCCTGATCTAAATAATGATTTTGCAGACCTGTAGCTTAGTTGGAGTGATCAGCCCCTTACTTGTGGTGTAGAGTCATTCCAAGGGTCATGACTTGGCTGATTTGTAGTGTGGACAGCTGGTAAGTACTGGAAAAGATGCCCAGTAGAAATATTCAGCCTTTCCCAAGCAAGCTTGACACCGTACAGCAGCAATCTTTCTCACTGGTGAATGCACCCTTCTCTGAGTGATGAAAGACTCTGATAAAGCCATGATTTGACAGTGGGCTGAAGTTGACAATGTGTGGGGGCACGGGGGTGTGCCCAGCTCTCTAAATCAGTCCCATTTGGATTTCTGATTGATGTATTAACTGGCAGATTTCTTTTTTAAAACTTGTTTCTTAGCTTGTGGCTATATATTAAATGTGAATTGTCATTCTGGCCATAATAATACAACAATTAGAAGTAGTCTTAGATGTCACTTTATAACAATTCTGCACTGTTTTTAATTAGGATATGCTTGTTACCACACAAACCAATGGCTTGAGATTAAAAGCCCTAAAACCAATGATGGTTTATGGATAATTAAAAGGGGGCCATTGTCACCTCACCAACCCTCCTATGCTCTTTAGGCTAGCTCTTCTCTAGCTCAAGGGATGAGTCCCTAAATAGTGTCACTAGGGTTTAGTAATGAAGCACAAGGTGAATTTGAAGAGTAACCCTCGCAAAACTATCTTTTGCGAAATGAAAATATAAAAGTGATAAAGTGATTGAAGACCTGTGTCTTATCAAATGGTCAAATGGGGTCAAAGGCTAGTAGAGTGGAGCTTGCTAGCATCAAATAATAGTTAGGGTTTGAGTGCCAATCCTTAGCAAATCCAAGGAAGGCTAGAATTCACCCAAGGATCTACAAAGGAATAACTAGAGTGGTATCTTCAATACTACTTTGGGCATAATATTCTTCAACAATGGAATCCTAGGGCATACAGTCATAAGCTGAGAACACACCACCAATTCTTTGAAGATTAAACAACTTAATGATACAAAGTAAAGAGCTTACTTGCAAATCATCCCAAAATAGCAGCAATTGTTGATCCAAGAATAATCCAAAGCATTAGTAAGAAATCCACATCATAGCACTAGCATCACCATCCATAAGCACCAAGAGATATTTCATTAAATATTAGTGGGATTTCTCCCCCAATCCATACATGAGAAATGAATGAGGAAGAGGCTCTATTATATAAGAGAGGAGCTCAACTTCCTTTACAACAAAATGATGATAAAATCCTTAGATCTAGCCTAGGGTGGAGTAAACAAATCTAGCTCTCAAAAAGTGGATGCTCCTCAAAATCTGTTCTATACTCATGCTGAGCGCTCCTTATTCCAAGGTAACAGCCTCTTTATAAAGTGGATCTGAAGGATAGAGGTGCCTGAAAATGTGGATCTCAATGTGCAAAAGCATTTAGTGGTTGCCACAAAATGTGCATTGGACAACCTTCTAGATGGGACGATTCCTCTCTTGGATTAGATCCCCTTTCCTTTCTCAAAATCGACCTTTAAAACTTCTTGAATGCTGGTCTTGCATCAATGCCTGATGGAAATTTGCTTTCTACTTTGGAATTGGGCAACAAACCATGGGGAAAGTTTGGCAACATCAACACCACTTTCATTTTCATTCAATTTCATGACTTATTTTCTTTCATCAACATCATTTGTAGACCTTTCACTTTCACTCATAGTTACCAGAATCATGGTTTAAATTGCAATTTTTTGAGTTTGGAGTGGATCAGCCTCCAAAAGCGCCAATTTAAAGTGGGCCAAGTCAAAATCTTGTTGACTGAGTTTGACTTTGTCATTGCGAGTCAAATTTTGAGTCAAGCACAGATTGCAAGTTTGACTCACAAGTTATGTATGGATTGCGCGAATCAAATTCATGAGTCAAGTACAAATTTCAAGTTTGACAAGTGAATTATGTATGGATCGCACCAACAGTTCTATAAAACTTGATTTTAGTGTGTTTTGATTCAAGATACAAATGAAACCTAATCTGTAGGTTTCATTTGTGGTAGAGAAGTACTTAGTGCTGGAAATCAAAGATATGTTTGGTTACTTCTAAGTGCTATTAGCTATATTTTTTTAAATCTGAAATGATAAGTAAATGTACCAGAAAAGATCTGAAATTTGTTTTAGGAAAAATTGTTCATGAGTGCAAATAATAATACTATGTAAACAACTTCAAACAATTAAAGTTCAGCTTATAAATGTATAAATAAATTTAATTATGTTGAGCTAACCAACCATTCAATCTCAATTTTGCATCAAGTAAAGATAACTATGATCTATCCAATCATAAACATAGCATAAAATGAATTAAAGTGCAGCCCCAAAGGAGTTTGTTTAGATGTCCTTTACTTGTTAAAATGTGTGAGATTAAATGTTAATTTCTACATTTAAACACACAGAAAAATGCTTAAAGGAAATGAAAAGATGAATTTCAATGGGAAAAAGAAGAGAGAGAAAAAGATCTAATGACTAGTGCCTAAAGTCTAGTGAAAGGGCATGGGGTCATGATAGAAGAGAGTAGATTTTTTGATGATCAAAGAGCAAGAGTGGGTGGAGAATGAGTTTTTGGATTGCTATAACTCGTGGAGAATAAAACATCATTGCTATTTTGTGTCTATTGTATGATAGTATACTGGGTAAATCTTAGGAGCTAATTATGGATTTAATGGTAAAACCGTAAAACATAACTAAGATCTCCTTCCTTTTGTTTAAATAATGCTTGGAAACTAAGGTAATATCTTCACATAATACTACATAAGTTTGTTAACTAGATAATATTATTTCAGCATTTGGAATCTTGCATCTCTTTGTGGATTGTGTAGTATCTATTGCAGGTTTATCTTCATATATTTGTAGGTTCATTGGAGGATTTTCAGCATGTGAAATCCCCATATATTTGCAGGTTTTATTAGAGGGTTTTCATCTTACGGAATCCTCTATTTTGGACAATAGAAGAAGGGTTACTTGGCTATCAAAGACCAAGACTAAGGTGTGAAGTTTTACACCCACTCTTTCTATTTGATCATCAAGAGATCTATTCTATTCTATCATGACCCCATGCCCTTTCACTAGACTTTAGGCACTATTCATTAGATCTTTCTCACTCCCTTCTTTTAGCCATTAAATTTCATCATTTCATTTCCTAAGTTTTTTTCTTCTTTTGTTTTATAAATCTGGAGATTGATTTTTTCATCTTAAGTTCATAATATGCAATGCAATATTTCATGGTTAAACTAATTGATACACTTATTTGATGAATATTTGCTTGCTGGTTTCTAATTCTACTTATGGTGAATGATCATTTGCAGATTTCTTTCAGCTCCATGTACCAAAACATTCAAATGGGGCTGAATTTAAGATTGATTAAGAGTTTGTTCTTTAGTCACTTTCTTTTTATATTCTTGATCATTCTCCTTTTGTTATCAGATCTTGAACATCCTTGCATGATATCTTTTACTTAAATCTGAAAATAATATTTTGCTGTTATACATTAAGGGAATTAAATTAACATGGTTCATTAACAATGTTGTATTCACTCTCATACACTTAAGGTGCTCCGTGCTGGTAACTTTTAATGATTATGACCATGTATTTCATTTCATAACTTTTATTGTCATGTTAAAACAATCTTTAATCCATTGATGTGATACACGAGCTTATGGTTTTGAGTTATTTCAGTACATTGGCATTGTTAATAATCAATATTTTCTTCACTTATGATGACAACATATTTAAGTATCTAAGCACAATGTACTTGTTTCAAGGCATTGGTTACTTATTTCATGACTTAGTTTCTTGCATTTATTGTCATTGTTTTATGGAACTGAATCTCTATTGTTTATAGCCATATATTCTCCATTTGTTAATATCTTTTTGAGGCTACTAAGCAATGATTTTTGCTAGTTTATTTTATGTTATGAATGGACTCATTCTGTTGGCAAAATCAGCAATAGAAATAATTTTTTGTTGATGTCTTACACATATCTTTGAAGTCATTCTTATGCAGAAATTATACCACAATTTTAGTGAAGCATTTGGTGGGATAAAATTTACTTGTTTTACACTTTCATGCTTCATTTTAATTGCTGTTCCTGCAAGTTTATTTCAACACCTTTAAAACAGCTATTTCTTGTATCAATGATGTTTGATATGACAATCTTTAATGAGTATTTTTAACTTTATGTTCTCACATTTTTGATCTAGCCTTTAGGCAGCAAACTTCTATATTCACTAAGTGGTTTGGATTGATTGAAAGTTACATCATTTACATGGTTTGAGATTTGGTTAATCATGCAATCAATCACTTAATCTTCCTTGGACCATTCACCAAATCATAGTGAGAAGATTCTTTGACTTAGTTGCCTTAGGGACTCCCCCCTTAGTGGTTTATCTAAAACACTTAAAGTGAAGTGCAGTAGTTGTAGGTGATAGTTACCCTATTTCCATATTTACACTTAGCTAGAACCCTTTGAGTCCTTGCATTTAGGGTGCTAGTTTTTTTGGCAACATCTACTAGAAAGGGATGAGGGTTTCATCAACATAGGTTCTTTTGTGTACAAGAAGCTTTCAGATTTGCAATAGTCTGTACTCTGCTTTATTAGTTGGTGTGATATGATTAATGGAAGGTGTTGTCCTCCGAAATGGCATGCATGTCGTTTGAAAAGCCCAAAATGTGCAACGCCAGCTGGAATGACAACTCTCTCAGGAGAGAGGCCAATGTCACCACACTCCTCTCCTCTTCGCTTTAGGTTGGCTCTTCTCCAACACTAGGGGGGTATCCCTAAAATAGGATCACTAAGGCAGGTTCAGTAACGGGCAAGGTGAATGGAAGAGGCTGCCTTAGGGAAACGGGGGTAACGAAAGATAGTTTTGGATGGGTGATGGAAAGGAAAGGAAGATCAATCCTCAGGGAAAGACCAGTGCCAGTATCAGAGAGGGGCGAATGGAGTCAAAGAAAAGTTCAAATAGGACCTTGCTGCCAGGTGAAAGTAGTAACCAACTAAGAGCTCTTGCACTAGAGCATACCTGAAAGCCGCAAAACTTAAGAGAAAAACATGTCAAATAAAATTGGTGCTAGATTGTTAGCCTTCCATTCAGATGATCCCAGCTTAAGAGTCAAAAGTAAAAAGCTAAGAGAGGTATTGCCTCATACAAAATGAAAGATGGCATACAAATAAAAATGGCATACAAAGGGAAAAAGAACTCTCAATCTATCCAAGGAATCCCGTCATGATATTTTTCATTAAGTTTATGGGAAAAAACTTCCAAAATTCTCCATCCAGGTTACAATGAAAAGGCTAGCTCTTTATAAGCCAAAAAGGCTCCTCTAGAATAAAATAATAATAAAAAGGCAAAAAGGTGGGTGAGATCCACCTTTTCAGCTCCACTAAAGTCTAAGTAGACCAAAGTGGGTACTCTCAAGGCTGAATTATACCAACCCTCATGTGGGCAAAGAAGTCGACCAAGAGTCTGACTCATCAAGGATGCAATTGGTTGCCATTGGAACACGTGTCAAGTGGAAAATAAAAACTGCCTCAGAATGCCACGTAGACCTCTACCATGCTGAAGATTGAACATCGAGCTCGATATAACAAAAATGCACATCGGCTGCCAAAGGGACTCGGCTGTTAACTGAAAATGTGGCCTTTCATTAAATCAGCGGTGTGTATCACCTCGTTTGAACTCCGAGACTTGCACTCAAAAAAAAAAACTCGGCTGTTAAACACAGCCAGCCACCGATGCAATCAGCGCCCTTTTAAAAACGATCTGGTGTTTTCAGGTGACCTCGACGCTTTAGGTGACTGATATCATCTTCAGAATTTCCGCGTGTTAACCAACAGCAACTCACGAATGATGATAGATCGGTGGCCGCAGATGACACTCCCAGTTCAGACTTACGGTTGCCAGATAATTCGCGATTTCATCGATCTGCGAAATGGCTGCATCGAGCTCCGATTTGGATGTAATTTCGCCTAGAGAGAACTGGCTGGCAATGATGAGGCGTGGATTCAAACTCAAGAGCTGCACCTCGGTGTTTATTTCGATTTGGAGTCAACTTATGAAAACGGCAAAATGGCGAATCCAACAACTGCCCGATCAGTTACGAGAAAGATGCTCTTTGAGCTAGAAAACTCCCTGCCTGTGTCGTGAAAATCCCTCTTTTGCAATTGAACGCGTAAAGGTGGGTCTCGGCATCCAAATTGCAGTCAGCCAGCAGATCGTGGCTTTATTAAATTGGTGGCTTTATCAGTTTGAATTCGTCAACATCACCCGCAGAAAAATAGAACTCGCGTCAAGCTGATGTTATCATACAGATTTTGAGCCTGCGATGGCGGATTAATTTTTTTGATCGACTTCTTGATTTCTACATCCGTGCTCTATCTAGTGTAGCCTTCACTCTCAAAACCACAATAAAAATACCAATCTCATCCATTCTACTCAGGGATTCCCCTTTTCCTCATTCTCTGCGTCTGTAGAACTCGCGGATCTATCTGCCTCTGTTCACTGTCTTCATTAATTTCTTCTCTTTTAGCAGACCGCTGGCATATCTCCTTGTGTAAGCTCCTTGTCATGGATTGCTTTATCCAGATCCTCAGTGCTATAGTAGCTTGCACATATCTGCATGGGAGGACTGTCATCATAACAAGAAGCAAACAGACCAGTGCCCTCAGAATTCATAAATGCAACCCATCTAACATCTGTTCTGCCACCATTCTCACTTGGAACAGTATAAGGAACATGCATATCTAAAACATTTTTCTTGTATTTTCCAACATGTGCTGCCTGCTTTCTATCTGGGTAGCATTCAAAGGGTCCTCTGCCATACCACTCTACTTGGTTCAGGGTTTTGTCTATTTCAAATTCTATGCCAACACGTGGAAGAGGTGGAAGTGTATTATTTGGTTCTACATTGTACTGTACAATCAGATCTCCTGTGCCATATACCCAGTATCTAATATCAACTTTAAACCAAAATGGATTGATTTCCTGCTGTTCACAATCATCACTGTTTCCTTCTATTTTAGCATTGCCAGTTGTTACATCTGATGACACAACCACTAATTTGGAAGAACCACCAGTTTGTTTATTCATCGTCTTCATTAGTAATGAATCTTCAATATCCTTGGGTTTAAGTAGATGAGTCACTTTGATTTGGACAACATGCCGAGTGAGCTTCTCAATATCACAGCTTGCAGTGTGAACTTCTAATTTGTCCAAAAAGAAAGCTTTCCATTGAGACGCATAACTGATTGAGCCTCCACCTTTATCATTATCAGTTGGAGCCCTCCAAAAACATGCAAGTGGACCCCTTTTTAGAATAGGAAAGTTGTTGATCGTAAGGCCTTCGATTCTGACCATCTGAACTGTTCTGTAGAACCGATTGCAAACTGATGAGCAGAATTGGTAACTGAAGAAGTTCTGGGCTCTGTGGGCACCCCTGCCAAAATGGGGGTAACAGAAGGCAACTGTAGTGTTTGCACTAAAATTTGGTGCTTGATGGAAGCCCTAGGACCTAGGTATAGCCGAAAACTAATGATTGATGGATATAGAATTTTTCTTTGTCTAATGGAAACATAAAATAATTAAATTGCATTTATACTGTACATTCTCCAGGTAAAACGTGTATCCAAAAAAAGATATGGAGTTTCATTCATGAAAGGACATTGTGTGGTCTAGCCATGTTTGAATGTTTGAAGAAAGTTTGCAATACTTATTTGTAGTCATGTTGTTCCTCAACTCTAATTAAAATTGGAGTTTTTTTTGCGTTGTTCTTTCTAACAGCTTCAAGTTCTTGCTAATTGGGCTGCAAGTCTTTCCTTATATATCTGCTTTTGTATGAGTGTACTGTATTATTCTAAATCTTAGAATAAAATGGATTTATCTGGTGTCTTCTATTAACGCTTTCATGGGATATTGGAGCAACCTGTTTCAATGTGATCTGATCTTTATACACCGTTCTTTTAAAAGAAAAATGTATTCTTTTGACAAATTCATTTTGTTTTGGAGATAACAAGAATAATGGTACTTTACCATATTTGTTTGCAATGTTTTGAAGATAGCATACACTGATTTTGAATATACAACACTTAGCAAGTTTTGTTATTTGTTGGGATGTAAGTTCCCTTAGAACCCTTAAATTACTTATGGCATATTGTAGCATTATTGAACGATAATTATAGTATGGGGGTTCTTAAAGATGTATTCTCTAAGCTAGAAGACATGATAGCTTGTTTTCAAACAAAATTCATTTACTTGTACAACAGGTTTGATTGAGTTCCCAAAAATATGTAGCTTTGGAGTGAATTAAGAATATATTGTTAGAAATAGAGGTGTATCTCGGGATGTCTTTCATGTTCCGATACCTAGCATGGAGGTGCATTTTCAGTATAGGCATCAAGATGGGGTAGAGGGTGATATGCACTCTACCAGGTGTCATGAATTCAGCAGTGGACGCATGCAAACCTTTCAGGATGATTTTCCATACGCATGCAATATTTTGCATGCAACCTTTTTAATTAAAAAGCATGCAAAAGCGAGATTTTTTGCATGCACTCATATTAGGGTTCGAAAATCCTAATCAGTCAGTGAGGAGTTATAAGGAGTCAAGGGGTCACCGGAAAGGGTTACTTAGTAGTTTCTTTAGAGAGTGAGGAGATTCAAAGTGAGGGCACACTTGTGCATGCAAAGGGCGCATTCTTGAGAGGAGGGGCGCATCTGTAGAGGGAGAGAGTGAGTGGATTCGAGAGGGATCTGTATCAGCTTCATCTGAGTCACTAAGGATCCATTTGAGTGTGCAGTGAGGCTATCTGCACAGAGGGAGCTCAGAGACTGAGCTAGGACGACTTCATAGAGGAGAGGGGCGCACTTCTTGAGAAGAGGGGGCGCACTTGTCAGTAGGGACTTCCTTCTTGAGGCTAGTAGGGCCAAGAGAACTAGAGTAGTTCTTCTTCAGTGATTGACAAAGATCTAGAGAGGGGTGACTTCAGAGTAATGGAGGGGCGCATTTCCCATGTAGAGGGAGCGCACTTCATACTGAGTGGTTGCATCATTTCTTCCGTGGTTGAGCAAATCATAGCAGAGACAATTAGAGATCTTCTTCCAGAGAGTGGTTGAAGCTGAGATCAGAGATCAGTCAGTACAGAGTAGTTGGTTCATATCCCCAGAGAAGCAGGTGGAGCTGCATGCAGATCTAGGGCTTGGTCCCTTCAGGTTTCTTTACCTTATATTTATGATTGTACATCTCTTATTATATGCTCTGGCTTGAGATTGAAGAAAGCCCTCAGCAACTGGTTTTCCCATTGGGGATTCCAGGATATATTGTTGTCTATTGTGTGATTGCTTCAGTTGTTGTTGTTGATAAATATATTCCATGTGCCTTGTTCTTTAAGTATATTGCTTTCATTATTACTTCTCTGGCTTTGAGAAGTGGGTTTTTTTTGCATGAGGCTTGCGGTGAATTGAGGCCGAGTTGGGATTGAGATTTCCAGAGCGAGTAGTGACCTCTGGAAAGTTTATCATGGTATCAGAGCCTTGGTAAAGGTTAGACAGTCACACATTAGATCTGTGAGTATTCAGATCAAGAGGGGCACACTGATCAGATCTGTGAGATCAGGACTCAGATCTGAAGAGCAGGGTTCATATCTGTAGAGGAGACATCAGATCTGTGCAGTGACACATTGGATCTATTAGATCTGTGAGGAGGGAGGATTGACCTGAGATAGATCTATCAAATTTGTGCAAGTAGAGGCCAGATTTGTGACCGAGAGAGGTTCTTGGTCCATGAGATATTCTTGTTTCAGTTCTCAGTTGATCAGAGAGTATGGCTACTAGTTTGAGAGTCTAGGATAGGTTGGATGGGGCCTCGAACTTTAGTGCATGGAAGGCAAAGATTGTGTTGCTTTTGAAGGAAAGTGAATTGTGGGATATTGTGGAGAGTACGACCGCAAAACCAATGACAGTGTCGTCAGATGCTACTGCAAAAGCAACCTATGACAAGAAGAACATCAAATCCCAGAGGATCCTCCTTGATGCCATCGAGGACCATGTGATCCCACACATCATCGGTAAGGATAACATGTTTGCGATGTGGGACGCCTTGACCAATTTGTACCAAAGCTCCAATGTGAATAGGAGGATGGTACTCGGGGAAAAACTAAAGAGCATAAAGATGACAAAGATTGAGAGCATGGCCACTTATCTTACCAACATTACATAGGTAAGAGACGATTTGGGGGCAGTAGGGGAGAAGGTTGATGATGGAGAGCTTGTGCGGCAAGCCTTGAATGGCGTGACCAAGCCATGGGTAGTGTTTGTAGAGTCCATTGTGGCTAGAGAGAATCTCCCCAAGTGGGATCGTCTGTGGGATGATTTCACGCAAGAAGAGACCCATAGAGGATATATCCACGATAGCTCTTCTACCCCCCTTGATGAGGAGGATGTGGTGCTTGCTGGGAAGGGCAAGTAGAGATTCAAGAAAAGGGACCAGAAAAAGGACCTGAGTAAGGTAAGATGTTTCGCATTTAATGAGTATGGCCATTATGCAGGCCAGTGCCCTCACAAGATGAAGCGAAAGAGGGAGAAGGATGAGTAGGTAGCAGCAGCCAAGGAGGTTGATGAGTTTATTTCCAGGTTTGATCGTGAGTTCTCACTTGCTACTTTTGTATCGGGCCAGGATAGTAGTCAACCTAAGATTGAGGTTGATGAAAGGTGGGTGTTTGACAATAGATACTGCAACCACATGTCAAGAATGCGAGAGGCATTCCTCACACTTGATATTATCCATGATAAGATGGTACGAGATGTTGAGGGGTCAGTATATGTGATCAAAGGGTTGGGACGAGTACGGTTCCTACTCGAGTTTGGAGAACTCTTGGAGGTTTTAGGAGTACTCTTCATTCCTAGACTGAGATTCAACAGACTTTCAGTGCTTTCCTTAGAGGATGCAGGATATGCTATCTTGTTTTAGAGGGAGCACATATTTGTTTACACAGTGGGAGCAGATTCCAGTGATCCAGTGTTGATGGGTCATCAGGTTGGTATGCAGTATGTGGTCTAGGGATAGCCCACTTCAGGTACATTGGGGTGGATCTCAATGTCTTCTTCAGAGTCTGATAAGGATAGAGAGCGAGATGCTTCCAGGACGGATGAGGCACTGATGAGTCAGTCCTCATATAAGATGGATGAGCGAGAGGCTCATACAGGTACTGGTCAGAGATTGAGCTAGTAGGAGATGGCTGAGCTGGATTAGGCTCAGAAGAGAGATGAGAGATCTCAGGACAGAGGATTCAGGTACATGGTAGTGGATCCACTGATGGTCAGCTTCGAAGGGAGCTTTAAGGAGGGTTTCAGAGGGAGTCTGAGATAGGGGTCAGTGTTAGATGCAAAGGGACAGCGAGAGGCTTCTCTCGAGGCGACATTGATGGAGACAGAGCATGGATTGTCAGATCAGAGTGTAGTAGTGGCAACTAGTTCAGAGTTAGCAGTTGCAATAGTAGGGGATGTGGATGATCCAGGCATATATTCAGGACTTCCCTCGATAAGAGGGAGTGTTAGAGATAAAGGTGTATCTCAGGATGTCCTTCATGTTCCGATGCCTAGCATGGAGGTGCATTTTCGGTATAGGCATTAGGATGGGGTAGAGGGTGAGATGCACTCTACCAGATGTCATGAATCCAGCGGTGGATGCATGTAGACCTTTCAGGGTGATTTGTCTTACGCATGCAATATTTTGCATGCAACCTGTTACCGGGAAAACTAGTAGGGCTAGTTCCCGATAAGAAAAAATAAGAAAAGTAATCCAATGTCACCTCGATCACAATTCTAACTTCTTCGGAGCGTCGGAACCTCCAAGGAGAAGTACCCTTTGGAATCTTGTAGAACACTGATACAACCAAAACACTATATTCTCTATGCAAATATTAGTTAGACCAGTGCCTAAATGGAGTCAATCAGAGAATGGAGAAGACATAACACTTTGTTATCCAATGTCAGTAAGTGCAAATTAGGTAAGTGTATGATCAAAGAGTCACTGATTGTGCTATGTTTCTCCAAAACCATTAATCCACTTTATCATTCAATGAAGTGTAAAATCAAATACAAGAGATCATTTATCATACAGGCATGTATCATCAACAAAGTGTAAATGGACCAGATGTTAATTGCAATGTATTCAAGTCTCGGCAAGGTTACTTATCACATAAAATCTCTTTTGCATTCACTAGATAACGACCAACATTCACCATTAAGAGATCAACTTCCAGAACTTAGCAACCAGACTTCTGTACGTGAAATGCAAGTGTTGTAGTATAGCAGTAACAAAGTATGTGAGATAGACAATAAAAGTTTAACAACTTCACCACTCCCTCACGATTGTCGACAAAGGAAGCTTATGAGTTGTATGTCAAGTTGTTTTGATTAGAAAAATTGCTACAGCAGCTAATATACAAGGTATGTTCATTTAGCAATAAAAGTATCTAATGTGTTCCCATTCAGTTAACCCAAAATGTAAGTTTCAGATCTATATGTAAAAAGTACACAGTGCAGCAGCAAATTATGTGTAGATAAACAAAAATATTTGAACCAGATATAACTTCAAGAGCAGGTATAAAAGCCAACAAATAGTGCATACATCCATCTGTGTAACATAACCAGCACTTGTACTATTAAAAAGACCACCTTCCAGTATACCAACAGATTATAAAAATCAGACTTAAAGAGGATCCAAAACACAGTATTTAAAAGGATACTTAGCTGTGAAACAACACCAAAGATTGTACAGAATAGCAGTAGCACACACAGGGTCTGCAATATGATTGCAGACCTGTGGCAAAGTGGGAAAAGATAAGGGAAAGGCAGGGTAAAGGAAGTGGAAAGGAAAAAGGAGAGGACAACGAAGGGCAAGAAAAGGGATACGAAGGTATAGAAGGAAGGAGGAGGGAAAGAAAAAGCCGAGTAGGAAGGTAGGGTAGGTATAAGGAGAGGAAGAGGGATGCAAAGATGGAGAGGGTGGAACAGCAGGTCCGAAGTTGGGAGGAGGCCACCGAGGGAGTAAAAGGGAGGTCTGAAGGTGTAAGGAAGGGGAGAGAGGGAGGCCGAGCTAGGAAAGAAGGGAGCAAACGGAAAAGGAGCTGGGAAGGAGGGCCGCTAGGGTTGGAAAGGTGAAGGAAGAGGGGCCAAGCAGCTTGGGAGCTAGGTTAAAACCAGAAACATAAATTAGGGCTCACTTTTTAGGGTTTTTATTTTATGAAATTACTAATAAACTAACGTAAAATCAGGCTTAAATTATAATTAAAACAAATAATATAAACTAACATAATATTTACAAAATAAACAAACTCAGAAATCAGGTTAAAGAAAGTAGAGCAACCTAGGGTTTTATTAGTGAAATCTACCTAACCCTAGCTCATCAAAGAGGATGGCCCTCCTCTTGAGATGGTACTTGCCAATTTTGTAAAACTAGGGCTTCCTTAACAACTACAAGAGTTGGTTGATGATGCCCTAGCTAAGACAAACTTTGGAGACCTAAAATTCAAGTTGACAATGCTAGGGTAACTAAAGGCTGAAAATGACTTATGCTAGGGCAAAATGCAAAATCAATGGCTACCATTCAACCTTAGACAAGCACACATCCAACATTTAACAAAGAAATATCAAGAGAAGAGACTTGGATACCTCCTTGTGCATGTGTTAATCAAACAACTCTTAGCATTACCTTAGCAAAGAAACAAGAGCAAAGACTTCAAAAATTTGTCCCCAAATAGCAAGCATATCGATCCTCAGGAGGTGCTCATCACTCAGAGAGCCCTAGTGAGGGCAAAAATCAGAAATACAAGTTTTGTCCCATAAGTTGATGTGTAAAAATGAAGTGAGGAAAATTTATTTATACATTTTTACACTCACTTTTACAAAAATAAATAAAATTCAGTCTGACATGCCTTTTTAAAATGTCAAACAATAATAATACACAATAATCAGAATAGTGGGTAATTTGGGGTATTTTCCCCAATCTTTACCCACATATGACTAAAATGCCTTAAAACGAGCAAATCAGTCCGTTTTGAAGGCCAGACCGCGGAGGGGGGTCGTCATGCCCCATCTAACCCCAACAGTAGTGTAAATCCCTCAACGCCCCCCCTAATCAAACATCACAGCCTCGCCCCAAGAATGATGTCATCATCAGAAGGAGGCCCCAGAGAGAGAGGGCGCTGGTGAACTGGAGGGCCAGGAGGGTGCTGGAGGTGACCTGGAGGAGAAAGAGATGCCTTAGTATTGAAAGATCTGTCACCGGAGTGCTAAGTCAGGGTTGGGGTCATGTGACGCAGTGATCCACCCCTAGAAGCCCCAGACACCAACCTCAAGGCTTCAAGCCCTTTCATGAGGCAGTCAGCGATGCCACTAAGCCATAGTACTTCCAATGGAGAAACCAAATGGTTTGGCCATAACCCCTACTCAGAAAAAGCTGGCTAAACACCCCTCCTGGTGAAAAAAAATGACACCCTCTCCTTGGGGTACCTTTGCAGGTGCGTTGGTATTGGTACCATCGTAACACAACCTTTTTAATCAAAAAGCATGCAAAAGCGGTATTTTTTACATGCACTCATATTAGGGTTTTAGAAACCCTAATCAGTCACTGAATTGTTATAAGGAGGCAAGGGGTCACCGGAAAGGATAACTCAGCAGTTTCTTCAGAGGGTGAGGAGATTCAGAGTGAGCGCACACTTGTGCATGCAGAGGGGCCATTCTTGAGAGGAGGGGCACACTTGTAGAGGGAGAGTGAGTGGATCTGAGAGGGATTTGTACTAGCTTGATCCGAGGCACTAAGGAGCCATTTTAGTGTGTACTGAGGCTATTTGCACAAAGGGAGCTTAGAGACTGAGCTAGGGCGACTTCACAGAGGAGAGTGGGGACTTCCTTCTTGAGGCCAGGAGGGTCGAGAGAACCAGAGTAGTTCTTCTTCAGTGATTGAGGAGGACTAGATCAGATCTCATCAGAGATTGACAAAGATCCAGAGGGGCGACTTCAGAGCAGTGGAGGAGGGGCACATTTCCCATGCAAAGGGGGCGCTCTTCATACTGAGAGGATGCATCATTTCTTCTGTCGTTGAGCAGATCAGAGAAGAGACAGTTAGAGATCTTCCTCCAAAGAGTGGTTGAAGCTGAGATCAAAGATCAATCAATACATAGTAGCTGGTTCATATCCCTAGAGTTGCAGCTGCATGCAAATCTAGGGAGTTGTCCCTTCAGGTTTCTTTACCTTATATTTATGATTGTACATCTCTTATTATATGCTCTGACTCGAGATTGAAGAAAGCCCTCAGCAGCTGGTTCCCCATTGGGTTTTCCAGGATATATTGTTGTCCATTTTGTGATTGCTTCAGTTGTTGTTGTTGATAAGTATATTCTATGTGCCTTGTTCTTTAAGTATATTGCTTTCATTATTACTTCTCTGGCTTTGAGAAGTGGTTTTGTTTTGCATGAGGCTTGCGGTGAATTGAGGCCGAGTTGGGATTGAGATTTCCAAAGCGAGTAGTGACCTTTGGAAAATTTATCATAATATCTCATTTTCTGTATGAACATGCTTTATGCAGGTAAGGTAGATTTTCTGTCATCTTAATTTGTATGCTTAGTTTAGGCAAGCCAGGGTTTGCTCTTTCATTGGTTGCTATGAGAAGTTGTTAACGTGATATTAAACATCTTTCCTTATATATCTGCTTTTGTATGAGTGTAATGTATTATTCTGAATCTTAGAAGAAAATGGACTTATCTGGTGTCTGCTATTAACGTTTTCATGGGACATTGGAGCAACCTGTTTTAATGTGATTTGATCTTTATACACCATTCTTTTAAAATGTATTTTTTTGACAAATTCATATAAGTATGGGGTTTATTATAGATGTATTCTCTAAGCTAGAAGATAGGATAGCTTGTTTTCAAACAAAATTCATTACTTGTACAACAGGTTTGATTGAGTTCCCAAAAATATGTAGCTTTCGAGTGAATTAAGAATATATGTCTCGTTTTCTGTATGAACATGCTTTATGCCGTTAAGATAGATTTTCTGTCATCTTAATTTGTATGCTTAGTGCAGGCAAGCTAGGGTCTTCTCTTTCATTGGTTGCTATGAAAAGTTGTTAACGTGATATTAAAAGTGTTGGTTGGTTTGGCCTATAGATTAGCTTGTACAACACTGATTTTTTCTGTATTTTGATTCTTTCTATGCTCCTATATGAACATTGTATATTAAAAATGTAGTCAAATCTTAATTGTTTTATATGTAGACTAGCCAGTATTCTATTTTGATATACATTATTGTTTGCAGATGACAAATGTTCATGTCAGAGAGGAGGAAATCAAGAAAATTGTCAATACGGGAAATGTTAGCTACCCAGCATGTGTTGCTACTGTGGGAATCTCTCTAATTATCGGGTATTGCTCTTTGCAATTTTTTTGTAACGAGGACATCATCACAAGATCAACTTCCAAAATTGAATTTTGTGCCGGCATAGGAAGTTTCCTTTCACACGTTCCCTCTCAAATAAAGAATGTAATAGATGCAAATGATTTAGTGGTTTGTCTTTGTATTTTTTCAAATAAAGTTCTGCTTGTTAGGAATATGTATTGTATTTGCTAGAACAATATGCCACCTAGTATCTGCCAAAATTTTTCCCCATTTTTCCTTTTCATTGGATATTTTTGGTCTACCTATTTTATTCTACTTTCATTGTCCTGATTTACGTATTGTGAGAATATTATTATGTAATCAGATTTTTGGATTAGCCCTAATATAAGCAATCTTTCTGTAGCACTTGTGACTTTTTCAATTCTTTTGGGATTACCAGCTTGGAAGTGAGTAGTGCACAGTTTGAGCAGTAAGGGAATCCTATATGTCCTTGTATATTTGCTTAAACTCTAGATTTGGCAAGATTCCTATACTCAACAATGTCAGGATATCAATTCAAATAAAAGGGGAACATACCTATTAAACTGTTCTTACCAGGTTCACATCAAATGCCTCGTTTATCAACATATTGCACAATGCGCCGATCCAAACATAATGTTGACATACACGTTGTAGGGGATATACTACCTTCAGATCAATGCTTAGTAGTTTAAATAAGCAATTGTTCTTGTTTTCTGTCTATTCATTTATTGAATTTGATGCAGTTATTTCCACACCAGCTCTTATCCAAAAATTTTCCTCGGCACGCTGACCCTTCTTGGGTTACAGAGCCACTAATGAATTAGTTGCTCCAGTTTGCTTGTTATTTTATTGTAGCTGTTCTATTCATCTGACCAATCGTTCTGTTAGATTTTTAATGATATAGCAGTATAATTTTCATCTCTTTCAATTATATCATAAGCATACATAGAAACACAAGAGACAACAGCTTACCCTGGGAAAACCCAAACTCAGGAAAAAACCAGCAATCCTTTCTTATTCAGAGATTCAATATAGAATACAAGTACATCCAGATATAGAAGTTATCTTGTTAATGTATTTGTAACTTCGGAAGACATTCACTTGTATATGTTGTATTGTATTCATATGTTATTATTGTACTTCCGACGGAGAGGTTTATTCCTCCGATCGGGAAAGTTATTATTGTATTTGAAGGGTTATTAGACTCTCCTAGGAGAAGTCGGCCCAATTAGGGTTAAAGTCAAGTGAAAGTAGAGTATAAATAGAGAGGGTGCTCCTCTCTATTTGCTCATTCACTCACTGATCAAGTTCGCATAAGTGAGTAGGAGGACAAGTTCGCACAAGTAAAGAAGAGAGAAGCTGCTGAAGACCATTTCTACTTTTGGGGTTTATTGTATTGTTGCTCATTCTATCTCTGTGGAAGTTGCAGGGTTTTCTCCTTTATGGTTTCCCCCTTTATGGTTTCCCCTGTGAAATGCTTTGTGTCTCTTGTCTCTTGTGTTTGAATTGCTGTGCATGTTATTCTCTCAGATAAGATCCTGGATAATCTTGAATTAAATTGTGAAAAACTAACATGGTATTAGAGCTAACCTGAGAAGAAGACACTGTGCAGCTGCGGAAGCCAGGGCTTCTTAATTTTTTGGTTTCTCTCCATAGATCATCAGCAAAAGGAGGCTAGGCTAACTCACCTAAGGAAGGCGCATCTTTTTGTCGAAACATAAATTGATTTTGAGCATTTTCAATTTTTGGCCTGTCACCGCTGCGGGAAATTAGGCTTTTCACAGAAGAGGAATTTTGGAGTGCTTTTAGCACAGGGAGAAGCTCCTCAATTTTCAGGGGTCAATTTTTGGAATTTTCAAAATCCAAGTGTACCAACTTGCTCGCCTCAATCAAGCGCATCTTTCTATCCAGACAGAAGTTTCAAATTCCAAATTTGAATTTTTAGAATTTCTCTGTCAAACCCTAGCCAGCTCCCGATCCAGTTTCAGCAAATCATGTGGTAAGAACAAAATCTTTTCTATTTCCATTTGAAGTACTCATTAAAGATGTCTCACCACACCAAGCTTGAGGATAAGCTTGAAGGGGCTAATAACTTCCGAGCATGGAAGTATAGGATTGGGCTTGTACTAGAAGAGACTGAATTGGACACCTATGTGAATGAAGAGGTTCCAGTTCCAGAGGGAGATGAGGCTAAGGCCTTACATAAGAAGAACTTGGTCAAGGCCAAGAGGATTATTGCTGATTCTATCAAGGATCATCTTATACCACATGTGTCTTCCTTAAAGACACCCAAAGAGATGTTTGACTCCTTGACCAAGCTATTTGAAGGAAAGAATATAAATCAGAAGATGACATTGCGAAACCAGTTGAAGAATGTGAAGATACAAAATGCTGAGAACGTGTAGTCCTACTTTACAAGGGTCTCTCAGATAAAAGAACAACTTGAAGCTGTGGGAGAAGACATAGAAATTGGAGAAATAGTGATGACCACATTGAATTGTCTTCCTAGATCATGGGATTTCTTTATTTAAGGAATCTGTGCAAGAAGAAAGTTGATCACCTTCAGTAGACTATGGGAAGAGTGCTCATAGGAAGAAGCTTGAATTGTCGCTTGAGAAGAAAAGATGGGTAATGAAGACCAAGCTCTCACAGCACACTCTAGGAGGAATGACAAAAGGGAGCACCACCACAATAAGAAGGGAAAACACCATCACCAGAATCAGAGGGAGAACTTTAGAAGATCCCAAAGAGATGTATCTACCATTCGATGCTATACATGTGATGAGAAGGGACACTACTCCAGGGATTGTCCTAGAAATAAAAGTGGCTCTCACAAGAAGAAGAACAACAAGAGAAGACATCATGCTCACACTACAGAGGACGATGAACCTCCTAGAAAAAGAACCAGAGTAGAAAGTGAAGATTCATCAAGTGATGAAGAGTATGTTCTGATCTTTGCTCTCACAGGAATTGTCACACACAGAAGCAATGATTGGCTTATAGATAATGGGGCTTCCAAGCATATGACAGGATTCAAGGAATCTTTGATGAACCTATCTGAACATGAGTCACCCCACAAGGTGAAACTTGGGGATGACTACCAGTATCCCATAAAAGGAAGTGGTGAAGCCTCTTATAAGCTAGACTCTGGAAAGTCTATGAAGATGAAAGATGTCATGTTTGTACCAGGACTAAAGAAGAATCTTCTCTCCATATTAGCCTTAGATGCTAAAGGTATGAGGGTTGCATTTGTAGATGGCCAAGTTCTTATGTGGCCAAAGGGAAAGACCATAGATGATGCAGTAGTGATTGGAGAACAAGAGGGAGGCTTATACAAACTGAAGGAAGGGCCAACCTGAACAAGCCTTGGTCCATGACTCCATGGAGCTAAGTGAACTATGGCATAGAAGGCTTGCACATGTGCACTATAGAGCACTACCTCTTGCAAGCAAAGTTGTTGAAGGTCTTCCAGAAGTCCAGACAAAGCATGAAGGCGTTTGCAAAGGATGTGCAAAGGGAAAGAACATAAAGAAGACATTTCCAAGTAGCGAGAGCAAGGCAAAAGGAATCTTGGAAATCATCCACTTCGATGTATGTGGTCCCATGTCATCCAGTTCATTGAGTGGGTATGTATATTATGTTTCTTTCATTGATGGTTTTTCTAGGAAGACATGGATATATTTCTTGAAGAGAAAAGATGAAGTGTTCAACAAGTTCAAGGAATTCAAAGCCTTGATCGAGAACCACACAGAGAAGAAAATCAAGACCTTTCGATCAGACAATGGCAGAGAGTTCACATCAGAAGACTTCAAGAAATTATGCAGAGATTCAGGGATTAAGAGGGAGTTGACTACTCCATATGATCCGCAGCAGAATGGAGTTGCAGAAAGGAAGAATAGAACAATTATGGAAGCAGCAAGGGCGATGCTTCATGACCAGGATCTTCCTATGCATCTATGGGCAGAAGCTGCAAGGACAACAGTGTATGTATAGAATCGAACTCCACACAGAGTACTTTACAACAAAACACCAGAGGAAGCCTTCTCCGGTGAGAAGCCAGAAGTCAGCCATCTCAGAATATTTGGTTGCACGGTATACATACATATCCCAAAGGAGAAAAGGACGAAGTTAGATCCTTCAAGAAAGAAATGCATATTTGTGGGATATAGTGAAAGCTCGAAGGCTTACATAATATATTTTCCAGGATTCAAGAAGATCGACATCAACAGGGACATAACATTCGACCAAGACTCAGCATATCACAAATCCAGAAAGCTACATGTTGAAGACATTGAAGAACTAGAAGCACCCAGGATTCGAGATACAACAATAAATGAAGCAAATCCAGAATATCATGAAGAACGTGAGATGGAAGACCCACAGGAACCTGTAGATCCACCTCGTGAGAAGAATTCTCACAAGAGGAAACCAACATGGGTACGAGAGGCAATTCAGGATATAGAGAGATATGGCGTTCCAGAAGGAATGCATAGAGAAAGCAAGAGACCGAGGCCATTCTCCATATATGTAGCCTTGCTATGTGACATCATTGACAAGGAACTTGCCAACTATGAAGAAGTGGCAGAAAGAAAAGAATGGAAGGATGCCATGATCGAGGAGTACTAGTTGATCATGAAGAATGATGTTTGGGATGTGGTCCCGAGACCAGAAGGGAAGTCTGTTGTGACTTCCAAGTGGATCTACAAGATCAAGCATGCTGCAGATGGTAGCATAGAGAAACACAAGGAGAGATTTGTGGCACGTGGCTTCTCCCAAAAGGAAGGGATAAACTATGAGGAGACATTTGCACCTGTAGCTAGATACACTTCCAGTAGCTCAGTACTTGATCTGGCTGCAGTAATGAAGTGGAAGATACACCAGATGGATGTCAAGACAACGTTCTTGAATGGTGTAGTAGAGGAGGAAGTGTATGTGGAGCAGCCACTCGGATTTGAGACACATGACAGGGAGACTCATGTGTGCAAATTGAAGAAAGCCTTGTAGGGATTAAAACAGGCACCCAGGACGTGGTACGGCAGAATAGATAGCTTCCTGACTAGCTTGGGCTTTACCAAGAGTAAAGCGGATTCCAACCTTTATTACAAGGTTGAGGAAGGGAACCCAGTGATCCTCCTACTGTATGTAGATGACCTGTTTGTGACAGAGGTGAGGATGGGTTGATTGCTGACACGAAGAGGAAGCTTGCTGCCGAGTTCGAGATGAAGGACTTGGGTATGATGCACTATTTTCTAGTCATGGAGGTGTGGCAGAGTGCAGATGAAATCTTCCTTGGACAAGGGAAGTATGCAGTAGAGATCCTGAAGAGGTTCGGGATGATGGACTGCAAGGCCATGGCCACACCTATGGCATCGAACCTGAAGCTATTGAGTGATGCTTCATCAGAGTCGGTTGATGCCACAATGTATCGTCAGATGATTGGATCTTTAATGTACCTGACGAATACGAGACCAAATATTTGCTTTGTTGTGAACACATTTAGCCAGTTCCTGACGGATCCGAGACATGTTCACTTGATGGCTGCAAAGCATATTCTGAGGTCCCTGAAGGGTACGGTGGATTATGGGCTCAGGTATGATTCGACTCATAAGATTAACCTGGAGGGTTATGTTGATTTGGATTGGGCAGGCAGTTCCATTGATAGGAAGAGCACTTCGGGGTGCTGCTTCAGTATGGGATCAGGTGTGATCTCTTGGTTTAGCAGAAAGTAGTCCTGCGTGGCATTGAGTACAGCCGAAGCAGAGTACGTCGCAGCTTGTTTGGCTAGTTGTGAGGCAGTATGGTTGAGGAAGCTACTGTTTGATTTGTTTGATCTCCAGTTGGACGCGACTTGTATATATTGCGACAACCAGATTTGTGTGAAGTTGTGTGAGAACCCGGTGTTCCATGACAAGTCGAAGCACATTGAGATCAAGTATCATTATATTAGGGATATGGTGCAGAGAGGAGCAGTGAAGCTCTAGTATGTTGCGACAGACGAGCAGATAACCGATATGTTGACCAAGCCGCTAGCCAGAGTGAAGTTTGAATACTTCAGAGAGAAGCTTGGTGTACTTTAGATCGAGGTTCTTTCCAAGGGGAAGTGATGAGTCAGGAAGACGCAGATGCACATGGGCCATTATTGCATAGTGGTAGGAAAGTCCTCCTATGTTGGTAGATGCAAGGGCCGAGCCATTCTCACATAGTGGTAGGAAATTCCTCCTATGGTGTAGATGTAAGGGCTGATCCATTCTCACATGGTTGTAGGAAAGTCCTCCCATGGTGTAGATGTAAGGGCTGGGCCATTCCCGAATGGTGGTAGGAAAGTCCTCCCATGTCGGTTGATGTAAGTGCAATGTCTCACATGTTGGTAGGAAAGTCCTCGCATGTTGGTAGATTGGGTCTCGTATGGTGGTAGGACAGTCCTCCCATACTGAAGACATTGTGATGTGCATCTGGGCTGTGCTCCGTTGACGATGAGATGATCTGAAGATGATGAGGTGACAATAGGGTACATAGGTTTTGCAGAGGCATATAATCAGTCCTGGGATGCTCCTTCAGGTTTTGTAGTGGCATATAATTAGTCCTGGGAGATCCTGCAGGTTTTGCAGTGGCATATAATAAGTCCTGAGATGTACCTACTTGATGCCTTGCTCGCAGAAATGATGAAGACCTACATGGAGGCTAGGCCTACATCCAACATGAAAAAGGGTTGGCTCTGTAGAATTTCCTATGACGAATAGATTGGAGATTGATGGTCGAGATAGCAGCAGCAGTGACGATGATGATCTAGCGACGAAGACTTGTGTTGATGACTGTGTCAAGAGAATACCTTCCTAGTTAAGAGGGAGTGTTAATGTATTTGTAACTTCGGAAGATATTTGTTTGTATATTTTATATTGTATTCATATTATATTATTGTACTTCCGACGGAGAGGTTTATTCCTCCGATCGGGAAAGTTATTGTATTTGAAGGGTTATTAGACTCTCCTAGAGAAGTCGGCCCTGAGTTAGTCATGATCACAACATGTTGATTTAGTCATGATCACAACATGTGCTTGGTATATTATTCCTGATGTGGCAAAATAGTTAAAATGAACGGTAAATCATAAAATGGACAATTACTTGCACATTTAGGTCATTTGACAAAACTCACTGGTTTTTCACCTTACATAGATATGGTCTTTCTCGACACCAGTTGTCTGCTAGTGTAGGCTCCATATTCACTTGTCTCCATCCATACATGACCTTCCTATTTGACTTTAGACCTTGACCTGTCTCATTTGACTTTCTGATACCAAGGACTTCCCCATTTTTCTACCTCTGTGTTTGGACCGCATCCCTGTTTATTCAGTGTCTCGGCTCTGAGTTGGTGACAAAACTTGCCTTTGGTGAGTTGGATTGTAGGCCTAAATCATTCTGGTCGGTTGTCCCGATGTTTGGCATTGGCTCGAACTCCCCCTAGTCACTTGAGATGTTGTTGGCTAAAACTGAAAGCTCATGTTCTACCTATGGAAACTTAAAATTCGCCCATGGAAACAAAAAAAAAAGGGCAAGAGCGATGAACAGCTAAAAATACTCCTCGAAGAGTATAAGAAAGGTCCAAAAAGCAATGGTTCTTAAAAGCTATATCTAAACAATTGCTGACCTTATAAATTTGTGAAAAACATGCCCTGGATGCAAGCTGCAACTAGTTGTGCTTCTCAACACATCTGAAATCCGAAGGGTTATGTAGGCCAAAAAGGCCATGGAATAAAATTGAATGATCCTAATGAACCTGGATCAACTTGATGTAGACATGATGCCTAAGTTGAATAAGCACTCTCTAAACAACTTATCCATCTGTGAGGCACAACCATTCCCCGTGTTCTTTTGTCCAGCACAGAGTTTGTAGCTTTCCCCTTTCTCCCAGTCCAAAGTATTTTTGAGTTAAGTTAGACAGGTCAACCCCTTGGCCCAACCTTGTTCCTAGCCTTCATCCTTCACTAGCAGTTTGACCATGTCCAATGGGTGAGTTTGTCATTTGAACTATTGTGCAAGTAATTTTATATAACAACGGAATATGCTAACTTAATTAATGCCACTAAAGGGATGTTATACTTTGAGCTTAGCTGTGAAAATGATTAGAGAAGCATTGTCTTAGTCTACTGATGTGATTTATCCTTGGTTGTATATTCTTGGGATCCGTGATGATGTGGACCATGTATGGACGATTATTGATGATGATTGATGGGCCCACATATTTGATGATGATATCATATGATGGACATATGATGCAGATGATGTTTGATCCAGTTTAGCAGGTTTATTACTACTTCAGATCAGCAGATTATACATTGTCCATATATGGTGGACCCTACAGCTGGCCCATTAGGGAAACCCATGGTGTATGAGTACACTTTTCTAGTGGATTTGGGTCTTTTGGATCCAATGGGACACTTATCTTTCAGTTCCGGGCACTTCTGATAGTGATTGATGCAGTTTTACACTTGTTGACCAGATTTGGGGCTGATTTCCCAGCCTGAGCAGCAGGGGCCCCGAGAGGCCAGTTCACCTAGGGTGCTGATGATGGAGGGGGTGGTCCAGCCACTTGTTTTTACCATTTACCCCCCCTTCTGGAGAGCCTGGTGGGCTCAGATGGACAGCGCTAGCACCCTAGGAGGCATTTTTGGCACTTTCACAGTTCCCGAGGCAGTTAAAAAATGGGATAAAGTGGTCACTGAGGAAATCGATTTGGGCAATTGAGGCAAGGTTTTGGCATTTGGTTTTCACTGAGGTCTTCCAGGGTGGCATCACTATCTTCCAGTCAGTTTTCACCATGTGGGTATGCCCAGATTGATCACAGGAGGACAATTACTGCTTGACTGTCATGGATTCTGAGGACAGTTTTGGTCATTTACATTATTTTTGACATGTTTTATTATTTTATTGTGCCTTGGGGATGAGCTAGTAAGGATTGATGCCTCCTAGCCCCACCATGAGCTTATATTGTCATGTCCTAGTCACCATGAGGTGGATTTTGGTACTTATGTTTCTCTAGTGGATGACGTCACCCTCTTATTGTACCATTTAGTGGGGGCGCTATTGTTATATTGAGTGATCCATGTGATATATTGTTATGGGTCATCTTAGCCATTGATTGTATGATGAGATCTTTTAATCTCAACCACTCATTTGATGTAGTATTGTAGAGTGGTATAGGGTTTTGGTCTTTATTATCCTATATAAGGAGGAGACCCCCCATTGTAAAGCTCACCTTTGGAGCTCTGGAATATTGGAATAGAAGATTTTTTTTGTGGAGCACATCTCTCTTGCATTGTGGATTCTCTTGCACATTGAATATACAGTATCTCTTCTATGTATCATTGTGGATTTTGGTGCTTCTTCTAATCTTTTGACAGGAAAGTCGAATTGGTGGAGAGGAGGGCGACTTCATGAGGGTTATTGTTGGAGGGATCCACATATTCTCTCTTGGGTTGATCTTGTGACAGGGAGTATCATTATTGTATCTTCGTGACATAGTTGATGCTTTCTATTACATCTTTCTACCATTTTCATAATCATCTTGCTTGACTTGTTTCTTTGATCTTGTCTTGTAGGAGGAGGACGATTTGGCTATCTTGGAGAAGGACGTTTTGGTTGGAGCTCTTGGATCTCACTCTTGAATATACACATAGGAGAATGCTATCAATTTGCAAGGTGGCCATAAGCAATTGAGGTAAGATCTACAAGGTATGTGCCTCTTTCATCCATTCTATCTTCATTGGTCATAAAACCCTAATTCATTAAAACCCCAATTTTGGTATTTCTTAGATCTACTTAGATCTAGCCTTGCTCTTGAGAAGATTTTGAAAACCCACCTCTATAGTATCCACCCCTAGTTGGATCTATAGTTTGGTGGTGATTGGCTTAAAATTAACCCACTTTTCAAGGCAAAAAGTCCTCTTTGACCCAAATCGCACTTCCTAGTGAGAGGCTTGTTTGGTTAGATCTAGCACATGGGTAGGTGAGATCCCACTTGATTTGCAATCTAGACACTTGATAACCTACCCCCAGATTCTTACTTTGGTGAAATCTACCTTGTGGACATCTCTCCATGTTTTAAGGGGTTAAAACCCCCTTTTGAGTTTATTTGCACCTCAAAACTCAGATCTACTAAGATCTAGCCCTTGGATTGACTTGATTTTTTGGACATGTATAGATCGGGGTACCAGTATCTTGGATCTAAAGTTTGGTGGCCATTGGACTTGATTTGGTCCACCAAACCCTCATTTTAGCCCTCCTTGAGCAAAGTCGCACTCCCTTGGGTGAGTGAGTTTGCCCACTTTGAGGAGGTGGGTGTTTGAGATTTTCGTGGATTTGAAATGCCCATACCTTGAAACCTAGGTCTAGACTGTCTGTTTGTCACGATCCGCCTTGGGGGTAGCATTCCTTGTTTCAAGGGATTATGGTCCACTTAGGGTTATTACTTGAAAACCTAGATCTAGCAAAATCCAACCATTGGATCTCATTTAACCCACTTGACTTGGCTTCTAGGTGTCCCGATCTACACTTTGGCATACTTTTTGACCCCATTAGCCCATCTAACAAGGCACTAGTCTTTCTCTAAAGCAAGTCGCACTCCTTGGGAATTGTGTCAAACCCTAGATCTAGTACATGGGTACTCCTAGAATCAACTTAGATCCATAGATCTAGCCTTTATCCAACCTATAGTACCAACTTCACACCTAACTTCACCTTGTGGGCCTACCTAGAACCATTTCACACTTCCCAAGAAAACAAGACCCACTTGTGTAAATATATGGTACTATACCTAGTCATCATACCCCATCATGTGGCCTAAACCATACATAGGTTGAAACACTAACAATCTCTTACACCACCTTCAACCATACCTTAACTTTTAGGTCCATTTAGCCTTGCATTGGTTTTCGTAACTCATCATTTACCTACCCTTAGAAACCTTTGTTTGGATCCAATCAACTGTGATTGGGTATAGGGTCTCCCCCTTGGTCTAGTTATACCTTGACCTAAAGCGAAGAGTGCCTCGGTTGACGTGACTCCCACCTTGCCTTGGGAACCGTGGCATCTCTTGGGTCACCTCTTTAGTTGCCTATCTCCTCTACCGTCCCGGATGGGATACCTCTAGGGGCAACTACAAGTTGCGTGATAACAAGACCCTTGTAAAATATTCTTGAATGGATTCTCCTTTACTCATCTTTGTACTTTTGAGTTGAGTTCTCAAATTCATCTTCCGATTGATGTTTCTTCCTTCATACAATCTTGTTAGGGAATCAAACATCCCCTTTGGAGTTTTCTTGGAGGACACTTGAGGAATCAAGTGATCTTGAGTCTGCTATGATCCTCATAGCTCTAATCATATCCTTCTTATGCTTTTCCTTTGCTTCAGCTTCTTCGAGTTTAGGCACAACTTCTTTAACAAACTTTGTAAGATCATTCTCTTCTAGAATGAGTCCAATCCTATATTTCCAAGCACAGAAATTTTCTATGCCTTCCAACTTGTCTTCAAGCTTAGTGCTTGGGGCCATCTTATCCCGGAGAGCAGAGAATAACCAAAAATTAAAATTTTTCAAAAGCAAAAACTGAACTCATCAAAAGATGAGCTTGACTGAGGCAAGTATGCTGGTATGCTTTGTTTCTGAAAAATCCAAAATTTCACCCTTGAAATTTGACTTGCGAAATTTTGGTCTGCAGTTTCTGGTTTTTCTGGTCCAAAGTCAAACTAGGGTTTGACTTTTTGGAAGATTCACCCACTGAAAAACTTCGATCTTGGTGCCAATAGATGCGCCTAGGAGGGGCGCACTTTTCTATGCCACTTGCACTAAAAATACCACTTCTGTGGGAAACCCTAATTTTTATGCTCAGAGAGAGAGAGAGAGAGTTTTACCTTGTGAAAGCTGCTCTTTTCAGGCTAGCTCTGATACCATGTTAAGATTATATGCTACTATAGACTAGATTCTAATTTCATGAGAATTCAATATAATTTCACAATAGCAGCATGATAAGGATCTCTGAAAGATGCACAATCACAAAGACACAACAATATATCCTAGGAAACCCTCAAGGGGAAGAAAACCCAGCAAGAACTTCCTCAATATAGATGATCAAAGTACAATGCCCAAAAATAGGTCTCACAAATAAGAGAGACAAAAGACTCAAACTATAGACCCAAGCCAATCCTCCTCCTCCTTCGCAGATCTCTCTCTCCTCTAATGCACAATGCACAAGTGAGTGAATGTACAAATGAGAAAAAGACTCCCTCGATTTATACTTTACTTTTCACTGGCCTTTAACCCTAACTAGGCCGACTTCTCTAGGAAGACTCAATATAACATTATATTATATTCTTTTGGGTGCTAACGACCCGACTTACAATGGAGGTTCAACCTCATGACCTTTACATGACCAAATGTAATAATGACATCCCCGAACGGAGGTAAAACATCCCCGACGGAGTTACAATAATAAAGTACAAGTAGAATATTCTTTGAAGTTACATTAATTCAACACTCAGATCTAGTGTCCAACTTCTCAGATCTGTTAGATCTGATCTACTGTCACAGATCTGAACCCTACACTTCAGATCTCGTAGATCTGGCCTCCCTCTCCACAGATCTGAGTGTGATTGATCTCCCTGACCCTTACCAGGGCTCTGATACCATGTAAATTTTAATCCAGAGATCACTACTCCCTCTAGATAGCCCTGAGATCTCAAGCGGTTTGAGTCACTGTATATCAATAATGCTCTAATGAAATACGACTTAACAACCATATCTCTTTACAACATAAACACAATCAATCACACATATGACACTACATATACCCTGGAAACCCCAAACGGGGAAAACTAGCAATCCTGTGGGGCTTTCTTCTATCTCGAGCCCAGAGCAATATATGAAAAGAACAAATACAACAATGTTACCTCAGATGTAACAGTCAATCCTGAATGGGTCAAAACCCTAGATCTGCATGCATCAGCTGATAGATGCACTGGGGAAATGTGCCCTAACTGTCAATCTAGATTTGAGTCTCTCTGCAGGTAGCTCTGTCTGTACTGCCTCTCTCAATCCTCTGCTCTGATCTGCTCTGCAACGGAAGAAGGCCAACTGTTCAACTGATGAATGCGCCCTTCCTTTGCATGGAAAAGTGCGCCCTCCCCTTTGGATGTCAAATGCTCGTACTGGGTCAGATCTCAACAGATCTGAGCTTTGATCGTCACAGACCTTCCTCAAACACTGAGGCAAGGCTACTCTGAAAGTCTCAGACGCTCAATCGGTCGATCGGACTCTGAATGAGCTCCTCTCTCCTCAGGTAATGCACCCCTCTCCCTCTTTGGAAGACGTCCTCTATCTCTGCAGAAACCACTCCAGTGAACTATCTCAACCCACAGAATTGGGCGCCAAGTGCCTCTGGAGCAAGTGATCTCTGATCTAGCTTAGATTTGACCACTCTCCCTCCTGCAGAAGCTCCTCTCTCTCTCAGGAAGTCACCCTGCATGCACTAATGTGCCCCCCTCACTCCTGACAGATCACTCTCTCACAAGTCAACTAAGCAACCTCATCCGGGGACCTCCTGCCTCTATATATAATCTCACTGATCAATTAGGTTTACCAAAAACCTAATATTTGTGCATGCAAAAAGTCACTTTTGCATGCATCTCATAATCACTAACTGGCCATGCAAATCTCATGCATGGAAGAGGCAAAACACCCCGGAAGGTCCGCTTGCAGCCACCAATGGACTCATGCCACTGAGTAGAGTGTATCTCACCCTCTACTCCATCCTAATGCCTATACTGCTGCTGTACCTCCATGCAAGGCATCTGAATCATGGAGGACATCTCGAGATACCACAAAATCTAACAAGGGGGATTCCCGATATACCAAGATGGTAAAGGGAATATGTCCAGACTCACTAAGTGTGGCTCCACACGAGAAAATGTGGACTAGATGGAGTCACAGGGGTGTGTCCAACACTACAAACGAGGGTGTAGCCTGACGGGGCCCTGCAGTCACTCTCTAGTTGTTCCCGCTTTCTCTGTGAAATTTACCCACACGAAGCAAAACGAGACGTTGGATTTTCGTCTTGGGGAATGTAAATTACAAAAACTGTGAGACTAATTACTATTAGCTAAGAAACTCTTTTATGATCATCCACTACGTACTCAGGCAAGCCCTTTATGTGATGGCAAGAGCATACTTCGAGTATATAGAGCCGGGTTCGTTACTTTAAATTGCAAAATAAAGCGAAAGGTAAATGTGAATTAATTAGTCTTAAAGCTGAGAATCTCTTTTCCCTTACTCGAGCAAGCTCTTTTCGGTACTTCGGGAATGCACAACTACAAGTTCGTTACTTTTTTAAAATAAAGCAGAATTAGTAAAAATGACTAAAAGAAAATATTTATGCTCTTTTTAAACTTAAAAGTATATTGTCTGTATTGTGTGTGTGATTGTGTTAAAGAGAAAAACAAACCTTTTTAGAAAAAGTCAAATCACAAAAAAATCCGAATCCCCCTAGCCTCCAGGTGGGATGGGGTGTGGCCACTGTGTAGCCCACTTGCTTTTCTTTTACTTATTATTTTTTACAATAATCTAAAGAAGTCCTCTTTCTCCTTATAGATTTGGAGAAAAGAGATTACAAAGCTTTCAGAAGTTGATTGAGAAAAAGAAAGATTGGTTCAAGGCAGGCTTGGAAGTCTTGGTTTGTCAAAATTTTGCCCAAAATGCCTCTAAACCTGCTAACAAAATAAAAAAAACAGCAAACTAATTAGTGGCAAAAAATTCCCAAAATCACTTTAAAAGTGATTTGGGCAAATTAGAAAAATTACCGAAAAAATTACTATGTTAAACTAGATCCAAGAAGACAAATAAGTTAATAACTAAGACAAGTTGGCCTATGAAACCAACTTTCTTAGGGTCTTGGACAGTCTTTAAAAGACAGCCAATGAAGGCAATTGGAATGCTATATTTAACTTTTAAACATCATAAAATAAAACTAATCTAACAAGCCTTGAAATCTACTAATGAATGACTTGTACAGAGAAGTTTATTGCATGCTAGATCTAATAGAATAGAACTTGAAAGTATTGAGATCTAAGTAAAAACTACTTATTGACTAGATCTAAAGTAAGATTTAACTTTGCAATATGTAGATCGAATAAATAAGCATTAAACGAGAACAAGTAGCCAAGTAAATTTTTCTTTGAATTTAAGAAGAGGGAGAGAAAGAGAAAAGGCTTGGTGCCGAAAAGATTTGATTAAAGAGGCTTCCGGTGGCAAGCTTGTGGACTATGCTGAGTGAATCCCTGGAGATAAAAAAGAACAAACTTGTTCCAATTCCTCTCCACGCTTGGTAACCTGTAACTAATCAGAAACTTGCCAAAGAATTTGTGAAATCCGGTAACATACACATAAATAAATCAATAAAGCATGTTAATAATTTGATTGAACAATGCTACATTAGATCTCTAAATATGCATGAATAAAAGAGTCTTGCAATAAACTTATTACTTGATCCTTTCCTATCAATTGAGACCAATCCTTTCAAGGCCAAATTCACAAACACATAATCAAAACTAATTAAAGATACATGTTACCTGAAGCAAATGCAACAATGATTACCCAACAATAGAGCATGGCACCATGTAGCCTCCAAAGCTTAACCTTTATTTTGACAACTAAAGAATGAGAACACTATTACAATGGCAAGCTCTTCTCCAAACAAGTCCAACTAGTTTACAATGGAGCAAGAGCCTTGCTTTTATAGATCAATGAAGAGAGGGAGGACGCATGAGCTCCATAAGAGCAAGGGTACATCACATGAGAGAAAAAGGGGATTGAAAGAGTTGATTGAGGATTGAGTGGGAGTTAAGGTGATGAGGTGGGTGCCACCTCAACAAGAGGTTTGCCCCCTCTCCTTGGAAACCACTCCCATCCAATGAAAGTCACCCACATCAAGAAATTTGCTCATCTTAAGGAGATATGTGCCCCCCTCTTGAGGAGAAACTCGCCCTCATTGATTTGATTACCAATCAAGCTCGATCATGCTTGATTTGATCCTCAATCACCTCAATTTTGATCTTTAGTTAACTCTGATCTTGATTGAGACAAGATTCTAGCAAATTAGGAACTTGATTTTCTCTCATGATTTATTATTTTTCTATTTTTTTACACTTTTTTGATTTTTTGATAGAAAATCCACCTAAGTGATAAATAATCACTTAAACACTTAGGAAAAGTGGGTTTAGGGGTTTTCTGGGTGCTCCAGGTTAGAAAACGAGCACTCCGATGGTGAATTTCACCTCCTAACCACACTTTTGTTACATTTTTTATTTTTCCAATTAAACCATTAAAAAATAGCCTAAGTTTACGGAAAACATGATTTTTTGCGAAACATAAAAAAAACTTAGGGGGACTAGCACATGTCCATACGACTCAATACTAATGCCTAGCATGGTAATAAACATTGGCACTTAGACTTTAATAGCCTCCTAAGACCCAGGGACCAAGACGAACATTCCAACTTTGGAGGAGTAAGGTAAAAAACTCGAAAATTATACCTTGTTGACAATCAAAGTATAATTAACAAGCGAAACAACACCTTGGAATACCCAGATTGATTCCTAAGTCTAGGGAATTCAAATCTTTTACAAAACCATCATGCTACGACATTTTATTACAATTCCCCGCAGGGCATGGACATGTGATTTTTATTGAAAAAAGGGCCAAGGTGGCCTGCTAGGACTTCTGATCTTCTTAGCTTGAATGAACTTGTTCTATCTTTGCAGGCTCACTTGAAACCATCTAAGTGCAACTTAGCTGGTAACAGAGCTTTCACTCTTTAAAGTTTATAATCGAAGTTTACTTGCACAAATCAATAAGGTAAAAAATGACAAGAAGTTGCTACTGAATAAGTTATCTATCAGCAAGGAATCCTCAATAGATAAGGAAACAATGACCGATCTCATTCAAATAAATAAGTCATCATATGTAAAAATCGAGAAATTGGAGAAGGCAACCAATACAGAGCCAATCAAAATCTTACCAGACAATAAAACATCAGGAGTATCCAAGGACGAGAGTTGTAAGAATAAGAATAAGATACCTTATCGACATCCTAATCATAAGAGTCGATTCCTTAACCAACCAGTATATCAACATTTACAAAAGTAGATGACTTATGTTTCGAAGAATAATCATACCGGTACAATTCGATCTCAAAGTAGAAGTCATCTTGGAAATCGCAATACAATAGGTTTTCTCCAAGAATCCTATAAATGTTCAGTTCCACAGAAGATTGACTTAGGGTGGGCAGATCCTTTTACAATTCGACAGTTCTGCTCAGCACTTCGAAGATCATATCAGCTTGTATTGTCTACCATGACAAGCTTATAAATGAAGAATTCTGAGAAGGCATTGTATGCTAGAACCAAGACAACTTTGTATGCTTTGAGGACAAAGCATTTTTAAAGTAGGCAATGCAAAGAACAAAATAATCAAATATACATGTAAATACTAAATATTAATAATGATAAACAATAAATAATGAAAAGATATATTTTAACTAAAGGACATGATTTATGAAAAGGCTTGTCTATTCAACAACCATGGTGACTAGTCAATGCTTATTTAAGCACACCGTCCCAGGGCATTGTATCATCATCATCTCACATATTCTTATTCAATTATTACATTCTTATCATATATGGATTTCTGTCTTTTATCCTACTTATGTTGGATGTTTGTTCAGTAAACTAACTATAGTTCGTTTTAGATATGTGTGTATTATATTAAAATTTGCATATTTTATGTACTTTTTAGTATACTAGTTCACAAACCGGTTCACATTTCCAGTTCCAGTCTGTTTCCGGTTCCATACTGGTTTGATCCTTGACTGGTTCTGGACATGATAACTTTGATATATTCAAATTCTGATTTGACAAGAAGATGTGTTGTATTTTTGGACGATCTGGTTGAAACCTAGGAAATGGTGACATCCCATGGTGCACCATGCAAGTACAAGATAGTCTAGACCATGATATATAAACTATTTCCTTGCTCAGATTTTTCATGCTCTTTCTGTGTTATTGCTTCTGCGAGGGACACTCTCTTTGGCTACTTAGTTGCTATTATGCTAACTTATAAGATTGCCATATTTAAAATTACTCTCAATCCAAACTGCAATTTTGTTTTTGTCATTTTGTTTTCCTCCGGGCCAGTCAGGTATAATGCAATGAAGATAACCTATTAGATGTGGCATGACAGGTATGGGCTTGGATGGCGAGGTGGGAAATGGCATGCAAACAGAATATTCCGTAAGCAGCAGCAGAAGCTTCTAGGATTGAACAAGCCTAAAAAATGGCGGTTTTTGAAAAAACCTTTTTCAAGATTAAGACCTTCTGAAGCTAAGGTAGGGGAGTCTGGAATCACACATACGGATGCTCCAAATAATCAACAAGCACAGCTATCCTGATCAGCTATCCCTGTATTTGTGTTGCGATTTTTGTTTTATCTTCCAATAACCTTGGTCCTTCAGGTGATAGCCACATAAGTTTTTATTAGCCATTATTTTTCTAAGGAATTTAAATACCCATATCTTGGAAATCATTTTCTTAAAGTTCATCACGTCTCTCTTATGGCTGATAGCTTGGTTTATTTGGACAGTTATTCATTTAGTTTATACTCCCGCATCCTTCATCTTACATTTTCTTTTCCATTCCAAAGCGGAATTGAACTTTAAAATATGATGTTTCCATTGGCTTAGGTGCTAGGTGCCAGAAAACTGTGCACTGCAATGAAACATCATAGTTTCACGGTGCATACTTTTTCAGCTACAGAGTGCTAATACTTTTAGTGTACTATGGGAGATAGACTATCATCAATTGTGGGTTTTTCTTAATTGTGCATATGATATTTGCAAATGATTTAAGCAATAACAGATGTTTTATTGTTATTAAATCTTTATGAAATAATATTGACATGTACATGTACACAAAAGATATAGTTTTATCTCTTCTTGATTTGACAGAAACTTCTGTGCTCCTGTCATTTCTCAAAATCAGTCCTGTTGGAGAACGTACTGTCTGATAGACCATAGTGGGTTTTCTGGTTTGTGTTTATTGCATCGATAGAAATTTAAGGGGTGGAATACATGTTCTGTTGATAATTACATAGTTCTGGAATTCTGTGTGACCAGAAATGTTATGGTAGGGTAACGTTTTTCTAACAAATGGTCAAGAAACAGAAACGTTATAGATACACCATTTCCGGGGCATTTCTCTAGCCATGGAGTTGTTTTTAAAAACAGCCATAAAATGCTGGTGTGACTGTAATTTGATTTATTCTGGTCATGGATTACATATGGTGGATTGCTGGAGTCTTGAATGGATTTGGATTTAATCAAGTCTTTCATTGTCTTGAATGGATTTGGAATTAATCAAGTATCTCTTACGTGCATAATATGCAAACTTCAATGTGCCAGGGGGTTACATTTCTTACCCTTAACTGGCAACATTTCTTTTTCGTTTATCGTAACAGAGCTGCAATTAATTCTAAATTTTTGAGTCTAAACACATTTCTATGGTCAAATTTCTCTCATAGGTTATTTATTTATTCATTTGTGTTGGTCGTTTTCAATTTTTGGCAAACAAAGGATCTTTCAAAGACATAAACCGTAATATAGTTTTAAATTGGTGGGTTTCAGTGTATGCTTTTATAGACAATTAATGTACAGAAAAGGATGAGATGCAAATGACACATTATATCCAATAACTATAGCATGTTATTCAGTTTTGTAGGTTTCAGCTTGAAGAAAGTGATTTCAATCTAATTTTACTGCTAGGCTGTACAAATATAATTTCCTATTCCATTTTATTTTATTTCTAGAACACACTTATTAGCTACCATGGAAAAAAACTTGAATAATCTATTTTATATGAGATTGTTTGATGGGTATGTGCATTTGTCTGTTGTTGTCATGTGGGCAACAGATAAAGTCGATAAAACAATCTAGTGCATTCCTAGGTTCCATTCTTGTTGGTAGGCAATGCTAGGAATTTTTATAATATCATGTAATCTTAAATCCTTGTAAATAGATAATTTGCTATTGCAATGGATGAATAAATTTCATCTTTGGAAGGTATATGCATTTACCTGTTGGGCTTGATGGTAGGAATGCTATTTCTATTCTAATGAATCATGATGAAGCTTTGCTTTTTCTTCACATTGACTTTTGAGAAAGTACCTCCCTTATATAGCCTTATAAGTTCTAATACATCGTCTTCTTTAGTTGGCTAATCATAAGTACATTAGCGAAATTATGGCAGGCTTTCCATTTACCTTTATAATTTATTTACTGCATTTACTTTTATAATTTATTTGTAGCTTTTTGTTTTAAGACTGCAATCTTCTTTAATGTAATGCATTAACTTGTGATTTTCTAAGTGAAGTGTTGGAGTTATGTTGGTTAATCTTGATTTGTGCTGTAAACCAATTACGGGGTGCCTTTGTGTACCTAGTGGGTTCACTCATTCACCGTGATCAACTTGTGTTAATGGAAACCACCTAACCTAGCATTAGGGTCTACACAATGTGACCTTAACACCTTTTTATGAGGTGTTTAGTCTTATTTGTACACATCAATACATCAAGTCATCCAATCATTAGAGGTTATTGATATATCTTTAGGGTACTTGCTGTACGTAAAAACATTTTGTGTTACATGTTTATCTCTATGAGATGTGATTATATTCGATTGGGTTTATTAATAATCACCATGTTTATGCCCCAACACCTATATGGTAACAGGGAAAAAATAGTTCTTGATGTGGTTCTGAAGCTTGTGTAAGAATATTATGGTCATATCAGTGTTTTATTTTTATGACCTTTTGCCATGCAACACTTGAATGAGTGTGGAACACAGATCTTAGTGTAGTGCAATACACTGGTTTTGAGTGCACCTCAACTCATTTGATGGAGAAACCCTTAAAGGTATGGATTAATGGAGCATAAAACATTTCTTCTTGTGCCTCTGTTCGCAGTGAATGCTAGTGTTAGGTTTATGAAAGATGGAAATATAGTATTTTGCACTATATAGGTAATATTATTACATCAGAACAACCGTTGCATTAATGCCATAGAGGTAGTTAGAGCTTTAGTGTCTTCCCATAACGAGTTTCAATGAGCATAAAATTTGGATCTCAAAATGGTTATTTTTTTTGTACAGTGCAATCTCTTGTTCATAATGTACATTTGTTTTTGCTTGGCAAAGCAAGCCACATTCGAGCCTATTGCCCCCCTTGTCTACCCTTGCATGCATTTAATGTACACATTCCTTCAAGGTTTTGTGTGAGCTTGTGTGTCTTTTTAAGAACAACTTTATGCATATCCCACTCTTACATAGTAAAGTTGTGGTGTATTTATAGCAACTTGCTTGCATTTCAATGCTTAAGAGAATGTCCTACAACAACACTTTAGGGTGAGTGCAACCCTCCATGCAACAATTTGTTTGTGCAAATTTTAAGTTTTTCAACACTAGATTGAGTACTAGGCAACACAAGATTGCCCTCAATGTGGTCTGAGTATTTTGCTTCCGAATATAGTGTCCTCCATCTCAGCTTCTATCTCACTGTGTGAGCGAGATTTTGAGCTCTTTATTTTGGTTGTGGATGATGCATCTATAACATGTTTTATGAACTCTCCTTTGATATATTTAATTTATTATATTGCATAACTTTCACCACAAATTTTTCCTTTGAACAATCTTGTGTACATCGTGCTACCCATGTACGCACTCTCAAGTTTGATGTACCTTTAGATCTATGAAGTTTTATCACTTAAATTATCTCCATCTGCATTTGTTTGTTATGCACATTTTAGTTGAAGAGTTTTTTCTTTGAGTGAGCATCTATTACAAGGTTTTCTGTGTGCCCTTTGCAACAAATCTTTTGGGGGGTACATCCAAGCTATAGGGAATACAAAGATATGCAATAAAAATAATTATTGAATAATAGAAACGACGAGATCACAAACCATTTACCTAAAACAAATGGTTGAAGATGCTTTGAACTTCTAGTAATCCAAATACCTTCAAAAGGTAGGCATCAACCATAGAAGAGTCCTAAAGGAAGGATAAACTCCATATATATTCAATATGATAACAACACAAGAATAATTCAAGACATGCCTTCCTCTTACAATCAATACATAGTTATAGATGAGGTTGTTTTCTCTAGAAGCTATTAGCCATGTCTAGATGCACTATCGTTATGACCATGTATAAACATCAATATATATAGTACTATTGATGATAGGATATATGGGCTATAGGTACATAACATGCCTATCCCCACCCCCTCTTCCTCCCTCCCTCCCCTAAAATGCTTTGCCCTTAAAGCATAAGATGTGACCAAGTAGTATGATTGCCTTAGATTTGCGAACAATTGTGCACTACTTGATTCTCCAACCATACATATGTGATCTTAATTGATAAGTTGTGATGGAAACTTGCCTCACAATTGTTTTTCTTTTGATTGCAATTATAACCATAACTATGTCATTTGCTTTTTTAAAAATGTGAGTTCGATGTAGCCTATGTTTTCTCAAGTGCCTCATTCTCTTGTGTGAAATTTTATACCCTTAAACAGATTTGGATTAGCAGTCTTTAGTTTACTTAATCAATTTTAGATTATAACCAACAAACAACTATTGTAGATTTGAAACATTAAACAACTGTAATACATTGTCTAAGCAACCATTACAGAGAAAACCAAAACATAAGATGTACCCTATAAACCGTAGTCCTTCGGGGAAAACCAACCAACAATTTATCTTTTATTGCAGGTTTGTTAATCAACACTTACAACGATAGGATCCCGAATATGACTCACCGGATCTTCGACTCCCGATTCTCATTGTGCCCAAACCCTCGTGGAAAAGACAAACTCTAGACATAAGATATGACTCACTTTTGTCACTCACAAGAGATGTAACTCAGTCTTGTCCACTCAAGAGATATGACTCACCCTTGACCTCTGACCACTACAATAGATATAACTCACTACTACCACTGTGGTACTTATAACATTCTTCTTAGACTCCTTTTATAACTTCACTTTTTGTCAATACCATGGGCAATACCATCGGCTCACCCAATACCATTGACCCTACAGTACCATGGGCTAACAAATACCACCCAATACAATAAAGTATTACAAAAGCACTAAGACTGTCTAGAGAGTTACTCTCAGTCCCCCTTCTATGTTGCTAGACATCCCCTACATAGAAGTACCCCCTGAACTACAAAAACTAACACTCCCTCTTAGCGATGAAGGTACTTCTAGAGAAGCATTCACATGGATCCATCAAATCCTTTGCTGCTGCAGTTGCTCTCTTTGAATTGAAATACTTCCCGTCTTCATCCCTTGCACTCTGATCAAATAATATGTGCTCCTCCTCCATTGGTGTCACCTTGATGGAATTCTCATGCTCTCCCTCTGTCGTAGACACCGATCCAATCACTAGTACAAAATGAGAAATTAGTGACTAAAAAAATGACTAAAATTCGAATATAAACGACTATTTTTGAGTCGGTGACTAATAGTATCCGATTTCCACTATCTTATCTCTAGTCGTATTTCACTAGTCATTAATTGGTTGGCTTATTAGTCATTGATTTAGTCATTGATAGTCACTGATTAAGTCATTGATTTAGTCATTGATACTCACTGATTTAGTCATTGATACTGATTGATTTAGTCATTGATACTCACTGATTTAGTAATTGATACTCACTGATTTAGTCATTGATTTAGTCACTATAAGATACTGGAAATTAGCTACTAATAGTCGTATATATGTGAATTTAGTCGTTTTTTTAGTCACTAATTTATGATAGGGTACGGAGGAATCGAACCACCAATCTCCTGCTTATAATTAAGCAGGTGCTCTACCATTGAGCTAGCACCCTTTAAGAAGTTTTTATTGCTTGACAATGATGATATTCAAACAAATTTTGCATGGGAACAAAATGAATGTCAAACATATTCAAGAATAATGCTTCAAGTACTAAAATAATTCTAAGATATAGCAGTTCAACTGTGACAATGATGAAAATTCAAAGAATAATGATCTTACAAACTATGCATGAGCACAATAATCCATGGCTATACAAATTATCAGGAACAAAAACAAGCTACTGCCATTATCAGGAACAAAAACAAGTTGTTTTCCTTGATTAAGATTAAGTTTTCTTTGGGGAAATGAATCTATTATGTTATCCATCTGCTCAGAAGCATCTTCAAGTGCCTAATCTCCCTCTATAAGAAAATTTTCCAACTCTGAAGCTGGTTTTTCCCATTCATCCATCAATGTCCTTAACTCAGCATCTTTCTCAGCCAACAAACTTACTAATGTCCCATTCTCCTTTGTAACACATGTTAATCTAACTTGCAGTTCTTCTGTTTCTCCTTTCAAATGCATAATCTGTTCATTTGTGTCAGATTCTCACAGTGGTTGAATCAACCTATTCACGAAGTGCAACAAGTTCTTCCTATAAGGAAATGATTACCTCAGCTGTTTTTGTTTCAACCTATCTTTGGACCTGGTCCATTTCCTTTTCATGTGATGATTGTGAAGCTTGCTCATTCTCAAATCGTTGGTTGATCTTTCTGGCTTTATCAAGAGCCTTTGGCATTCTTTCTAGCTTAACTTGCATAGATGAATCCTCACAATTTAAGCATTCTCCACTTTGATCTTTTCTAAAAGTTTCCAATGCACAGAGCTTTTGATCTCTATTCAGTTGTTCTTGCAAAATTTCATTCTTCCTTTCCAGTATGTGTCTTTCTTCTTCGTTCCTGTTTAGAAGTTGTAAAATCTCCTTGTTCTTTAGTTGAAATTTCTCTAGCTCATTTATTGAAAAGAGCTGCTGTGATTCCAAGGCTTCAATCACTGACTTGTCATCCTCAACTTTTTCCAAAGCTGTTTCTAGTTCTTTGCTAACTTGCAAAGACTTTTCGCTTGTTGCTTCTAGCTCCTGGAGACACTGCAAAACCCTATCTTCTGCCTCTTTCCGACACAATCGCTCTTCTTCTAAAACAACTTCCAATGATTCAAGCTCTAATTGCAGTTGCATTATTTCCTCCGAATGCCTCATTTCCAGTTCTTGTTCTTTCTGTGCTTTCTCTTGCAAATCATGCCGGTTATTCTTCAAAGATGCTTGAACATCCTCAATCTGTGTTCTTAATTCTATTTCCTGTATAAAGGAATAGAATTTAGAATAGTGGTCGATTCACAAGTTGCACAAAGGAAAAGCATTCAATTATACAATACTATCTATCTTCAAACTTCGCTTCTACATCCTACTTTTGAAGTATGCATGCCATAAGACATTCTAAACGACAGAAATGAGCTAGTTACCTCAAAGAGGAACCGGTACACTAGATCTTAGCAGCCTTTATTCAGTACATGTGAAACCAAACCACTGATAGAATATAAGGCAAATAAGGCAAAGACTAACCGCATGAAGTTGTGCTTTTAGGTCATTTATGAATTGCTCCCGACTATTCTCTCTCTCCAGAGACTGACCACCAGTTGATTGAGATTGCAGATTTCAGAACAATCAGTAACAACAAATATTCTTAGAGATTTCTAACCAAGAATTCCGCTCCAGGCCTAACATCCTAACATAATAAAATGCAAGGCTTAAAAAACACTATACCCTCAAAGCTTCCAATTCCTCTTCTTGCTGAACACAAGCTTTCTTGAGTTCTTCAAGTTGCATATGGAATTCATCTATTTCACTGAGGACATTAACAGTAAAGAAATCGTCAAGTAAATAACTAACATTCCCTCACAAAAAACTAAGCTATGCAACTCCAGTAACATTAAAATGCATAATGGAATGCTCTCATAGGAATTGACTTCATCATAACCACCTTGTCATTTTTTCATTTGCTTCCAGGCATGCACTTAGATGATTCCTGCAATCTTCTATCTCTTTATGGGCATTATCTACATGCAACCAATGCAACATTCCATCATAAAGAAGAAATTTTAAATGGGGTAACACGGTAACATTAACAAGTTAAGCCGCGGACAGATAAGAGACAGACCTCCAATCTTAACATCCGGTTCTCCCTAGCAGAACTAGCAAGTTCTGGGGGGAGCACCTCATGCATCCAGAATGACAGTTCTCTTCAGAACCTAGATAAAATGCCAACATACACAATTCTTATCAAGTCAAGATATCCTTACCTGAGGTATTGAAAGTGCACATGGATTCTTATCGTGTTCAATCCTTCCTTCGAGAACTTCAACCAACTGTTAAGAACAAACAAATAAGGCATTTAAAGCTTGCTATTACTACTTAAATACCATTAAGATTATCTGATGATTTGTCCAGATGTCTTACAAACCTGATCACGCAAGTCAGAAACCTCTGCAAATAAAATTTCTCTCTCCCCTCCATAGAAATCTTGGAACCTACCATCCATTATAACTCAACAGAAGCATATCTATGTCCCTGTACTTATAACCAATATTGCAAATATTGTTTCACATAATATATCAAGGATCCAAAAAGAAAGTTAGTGGATGTATTAGGGAAAATATCAGCAAGTATAAGCTTGGACGTGAAAAACTCAAAAAAACCTAGAATAATCAGCAACCCGAAAAACTTGGAATAAAACAGAAATGTTGGAAGAAATCAAAGATATTTGCAACAATGCTTAAAATAGGAGAAATGGTATATGAACATGAGTTGATCTAAGGTAAAAAAGAGGGAGTGCCTACAAACATATACATTTTGTTTGTACTAGGAGGCATCTAAACACCCAGTAAAACCTAGGAGATAGAGGCTTCAGTCTTTAGTTGATGCAAGATATATTTGAGGAAACGCTAGCTAAATCTTACCTTCTGAGTTGTTCCAAAAGCCTTATGTTTTCCATGGCAAATCGAGTAAGTTCAAGGTTGCGATCAAGTCTCCCCCAAATAAGTTGAAGCTCTTCAGATAAGGAATTTTTCTCCTCTAATAGATATGCACCCACTGACAATAAACCATCCTCAATAGATTCCAGCCTTCCAATTTTATCCTCTCGAAAACGTAGCATCATTTTACTGCACTGTGTGTGCTCTTCTCTTTGGCGAACCTGTCATGTATAGGCAGCCAATAAGTATATCCCCTGATTTCATAAACGAATAAACACTCCATGTATGAAATTCAAGAACCACACAAACTAGAGTAGTTTTTTCTTCAGAAGCATAAAAGAAACGTAAATTCTTGAGAATCCAAATGTGGAAAGCCAACCATGAAAAGTATTTACTCATACAATATTTCACTGATTGAAATCTCTCAAAAACTAAATAAGTAGAGTCAATGGCTGCCCTAAGAGAACTATTTGCTTAGGACACTAAAAGCTCTGCAAATGGTAGGGCCAGAGAAACTCTAAAATGACACCTTTATCACATTGCCTGTCAACTACATTACAAAAAGGCTTTGTCAATTGCCCTGGACCGAACTAGACAGTTTCCTAATTTTATTTAGGAACATATATGCACCAAACATAGATGTCAGAATAGATTCAAACAAGGGAAAGGAGGAGATTGAGATTTTAGCTTTTAAGTCTTGACATACCAAACGGTTTAGCTGTTCAATCTCAGCTTCCAGCCGCTTCATGGTATTTTCAGCCACTTGTTCTCTTCTCAAGGCACCAGCCAAGGTAGCTTCTAATGATTTTAGCTATAGCAGAGAAACCAAATCGAAAAGTAATCAGGGTCTATTCATCTATCAATCTTTGGTATTTGGTGACCATATATACAGAATGTTAAACTGTAGATAATCTCATGTGAAAATAAGTCAAAAGACTGTAGATAATTAATATGAAAATAATCCAAACCTTCTTACTAGATATCCTTGGGCTCCCTGAAGCTCTGCTACTGTGCAACAGGTCAGAACATTCAGGAGGATCCAGATTGTTACCAGGCACAACAGTGATACTTCATTATTATTACCAAATTTCATCTTTGTAAAGATTGTAGACTGAAATGATAGAGATCTTGAAACATTTTGTCGTTTAAAAAAATTCAGCTCCTCCTGTAAAACATCATTTATACACATTTTCCCCAGTTTCAGCATACAGTGTGAACAGAAAAGAAAAGGATAACAGCAGTCAAGTCAGACCTTCAACTGTTGTATTTGGCGGTTTAAAGCCATAACATCTCCAGAAGCATCCTCATTGACAATAGCCTGATAGTAACAATCAATTCAAAATGTGATGGTTAGTTTACTTGTAAATTAGTAGAGGACGGCTCCAATAAAATTGAGAAAGAATGTTTACTTGTAAATTAGTAGAGGACGGCTCCAATAAATATGTAATTTGCTCATTATAAATCTCAAAGGAGCATTTGCAGACATATTTCACCTGCTCGTGTCTATGGCTTTCCTCGTCCTATGCCCACAAGGCAAGGAATTAAGCTCCAAACATTCTCACCACTAGCAAAAGCAACACTAGATAAAAAATGAAAACATGACTGATTACCGCTTTGATTCTTGCAAATAAGTATTCAAAAATACGAGTCATTCCACGGTTTGCACTAGGTCGCCTGTCCAATTCATCAATGTCACCAAGCATTGTATGTGTTTTTCCACTTCTAGTCTACATGGCATTTTTCATAAATTAGAATCAATTATTTCACATGCCATGCACTAGTAAATTGTAATTTGAGCTTCTGCAGTTTGTGACAGTTTTGTGAAAGTGGCGTTCCCACATTTTAACAATGACAGGGAGAAACGTACATCATACAAATAACAAATATTTAAAACCTACCTGACCATAAGCAAACATACATCTATTATAACCTGACATGCAATTTTCCACCATTGGCAAACCTGCCACTTTGAATAGCATTTCCTGCAGTCCAAAAATGATGTCCAAAAAGTATCACCTTAAGAAGCAATTCAAAATAAGATTCGCCTACATTTTATTATCCATAATGTCAATATGTGCACCTGTGTGATAGTCTCACAGGCAACATGATCAAATTTGAAACGTGTTTCAGGGGGACCAAGCCATGTAACAGTATGTGCACTCTCCTGCTTCAAAGACCTATTGTAACCTTGAGAAGCTACCTCTGCACTGTTTAGAGGGCGAATTCGGACTAAAACCTGTGTAATGCAAAAATTAATTATAATCACCAAAAACTACCATATGGCAGTTCTACCCAAATTCCTCATCTGTGATTATCAAATTTTAAAGATTTAGATGATCTGGCCCAACAGAGGTTTCTGTATCAACCTGCCATAGACAACACATCAGAAAACAAACTACATATACTTCCATAGCAAATTATCAGTTCACATGCATAGGTGATAGCCTATTGAAGCAAGATAGCAATATTTTGCCGCAACCTAGGAGCAACATCAATTCTCTGATAGAAAAAGAGTTCCCAGTCACAGAATGAGTAGTTTTTAGCATCAATTCTTTACTGATCCTCTTATGTGCATTTGGTGAAAAACTCTATACCATTTTTTCTTGTGTTCTTTAATCAAGAATTTTAACTAGTAGATAGCAATCAGTTTTTGGAAATAATAAACACTGTTAATCATATTCTTCCGATAGTTCCAATAAGAACTTATGCAACAAGAACTTATGCTAAAAATTGTGACCGCACTCTCAGAGACCAATTGATGGATGTTTTCTACCTGAGGCATGAGACCGGAGGACTGAGTGACCATATGAAGAGATATTTGTTCACCATACAAACCCTTGTGGAACTGGTTCTGCACATTATCTGTGAGGACCACCTTTCATGGAAAGCATACTTGGAAGAGAGAATTTACAGCTTCTCGATTCCAAACCCTCAATTTGCTTGGCTTCAAATGGTGTTCATGATAAGTGATGCACGTCAAATTGCATAAGGTAAAGTTGGTGTAATCTATATCCATTACTAACCTGAAAACCTTGTATCATATGTAATCCATTCCTAGCCTGAAAACCATGTATCATATGTAATTCATTACTAACCTGAAAACCATGTATCGAAGCTGAAAAGGGTTATAATAGCAAGTTCCAGAGTTCCACATTGGGATGAAGATACCATACATAGATTGTCAAGTTTGCATAAATATTGAAAGTGGTTTCATAACAATTCATATATCTTGATAATCCAGTTGTCTTTTGAAAATAGTTGGGTTTTCTTCATGGTGTGTTTCTACATCTTTTTATATCAAACCCAACTCATAGGAGCATCGCCAAACAAAACACAAGCAAATATGGGGTGCAATAATCATGTACTTGAGCAAATATTGGATTGTAACCAATCAAAACAAGGAGAATATTATGTTGGTATTGAATAGAGTAAATAAAGAGGTTGTATACTAGTAATTATCTCCCATTCTTGTTAAATCTCCATGCATAAATAGAGTTTTTTATCTATCAAAGTCTCATGTGCAGTTATACTCTCACCTTCATCATTAATCATATTTTTCATTGAAATTTTGATTATTGAATCACAATAGTCTCACTAAGAAGTTAAAACAAACTAAAGTTACTCAACAAGAACCCGTAACAGCATTAGAACCATGGCCATAACACAAACTTTAATCAAGAGAACCTATAGAAACATTCAAACTCTATAAAATTGCTCAAGCATTGAACTTTCGACTTAGGAGTCTAGGACATAACATTGGTGGAAGAATTAAACCCATGACTACTCATTCACATAGCTCTATGCCAATCAAACCCACAGCTACCACTGCTCAATAATGTCTTTGCATTGAACTTTTGATTGTTTACAACATAGACAACTTGGTGAGGCAGGGCAAGCATACATAGATGGCACTACAAAACCATAAGTATTCATTGTTTGAACATAACAGTTTTCAACTAACAGCTGCAGAACCAATTTCTTGTTTGATTTTAACTGCATAGCTATGAATAATGACCCAAACCAAGTATGACAAAATATTCTCCAATTTGCTATCATCAACAACATAACCAATTTATGATAAGAACATGAAAATAATCTAGATTGATGACTTTTCCAAAAACTTCTTTGGCCATCGTATGAAACTCCTTTCCTTCTCCTTCAAACGGAGACATCCATCTATTTTATCTTCATACAGAAGTGGAATGTTACTTGTAACACTGATGACATTCACATTTGCATCTTCAGGACCAAGTGTCACTCCATGGATCACAGAAAGTGAATGAATTCGTCCAATGCCGGCAATAGCACCGTCATATGTATCTAATATTTTAACTTTTTCACCTTCCTGGAGTATTTCATGCCCTGCTGGAATTATTGAGCACTGTCAAAAACAAAAAAGTAAACCAATTAAATCAGATTATGAGATATAAGGCTTGTAGAGATCCATAGAAACTACTATTGGTTTAGTACATACCTTTGCTTGTTCGTGGCCATTTTTGGGGTCTTTCAACATTCTTGCACCACCCAAATTTACGATTTTTTCCTATGATTAACAAGCATTTCCATTAAAAAAAAGAGGCCGCGTGAATGAAGTGAAATGGATCTAAAACATCAACAGATTATAATTTCAAGAGAAGAAATGGTTGCAAGGGAATGATAATTACTTACCTCATCTAAATCAATAGGAAATCCCTTATTTGAATTGAATGCGGCAACAAGAGGTTCTATGCGGGAGGCTATGGTCAACATCTTCTCTGACACCAACTCATCTATATGACGATTCATTGCATCGATATAATCTTCACTATGGTTTTCAGTAGTATATGGGGCTCATGTTTGGCTTCTATCGACTTTAATAGATGGCAAGGAACTTTCTATTGGATTTTTTGACATATTGTTTTGTTTAGATTTTTCTAAGTCTGCCATATATTGAGCCACTTCACTGAAATTGGGATCTCTATTAGTTCCTTCAACCTACAAATCATTGTTAGCACACAATTAGTTGGAAATATAGACAAATTAAAAGACATAACAAAATGTACAATATTCAGCAAAAAACCAGATACTTACACATATGTGTTGTTTGGCTCTCAACCCACCCCGACCCAAAAAATATCGAGCCTTTACAAGATCTCTTCCTTTCTTCCCTCTTGCACTCTTTGCCAAAAAATCTTCAGCACGCATACTTTCCTTCAAATCTTCCCACTGTTTGGGACTCAAGATGCTCTCCCTATCTTTTCCATCCAAGATTAATTTTCTGCATTTATGCCTAAAATTATTCATCAGAATTCTCATTTTGTACTTGTAATATTTAACGGAAATCCTTCCACCAATAGTCTCAAAAACATTTTCCATTTTTTGGATCACTAGATCAACATTTCTTGGATCTTGATCTGCAAAATTGGATTTGGTAACATCCAAATGAGACCTTATTCTCGTGCCCAACTCTGTGGACCACCTTGAAGCATTTGGTCCAGTAGGCTGGCCATTTTTTACCTCAAGCAGGTAAGCCTTCTTCCCTTCTGTTTTTCTTTCTTTTGCTTCCCTTTGTGTGCTCGTATACATGCCTTGAATAATTCTACGTCTTTTTTTGAAAGCTGATAGATCTTCAGAACCAGTTGTGGGTGTTGAACAACCACTCATATTAGTGGATACAACAGGTGCAGCTCCTAGCACGTTGCTTAAAGGAGAGGTAATTGGTGTTTTATCTGTGGCAGAAGGCTGAATTGGTTCCTCATAAATGGCCACAACAGGTGTGGCACTGGGTAGCTCACCAATTTCCTCAACAAGTGTCGCACTAGCTAGCTCAGGAGTATCCTCAACGGGTGTGTCACTTGTTGGCTCACCAATCCCCTCAGATGTGCCTTCAAATCTTTGCTTTAATTTTAAATAAATCTCTCGCAAGTCTGATTGTCCATAACATGCTAGTGTTTCAGAAATATCTTGGACATGATCATCTGATATATGAGGAAGTTGATCATTAGTATCGTCAGCTTCATCTCCATGTATTGAGCTACCAAGGCGTTGGCTTCTACGAGCTGGCAGTGATATGTATTTGCTTGCCTTTTGTTTCCGATGATCATTTTTTGTAGAATCCAACTTTGCCCTATAAAGAAAAAAACTTATCAAATTAGAATCAAAAGCATATATCACTGTATTCACGAAATAGAATATATACAACTTTCATGAAATATGCATAGAAGTGAAAGGTACAATTAACTACTTACTTATTTTCCAAACCAAGAGATGACAAATATTCTTCATTTCTTGTGATGCGGTCTTTACGAGCACACTCGTATTCTGTCACGTTTTCATCTTTGTTGGGATAAATTTTACGTTTCAACCCCTTGTTCTTCATAGCCTATAGGTCCAAAATTTCTCTTAAAAAACATCATTAATGCATGGGCAAACAAAGACTATAAAATATCTAGATTCAAATGCTCATGATAGCAACAAACACTTAGTTCTAAAGTTAGAATTACAGGTTAATTCCATGGATTCTTTACCAGAAAGTGATAAAATCTTCAAGATGATCAATTTCAACCAGAGAACCATTAGAATCATTATAATTAAAAAGTTAACAAGCATAAATCAATACGAATAACATATAAAGAGCTAAGAACCATAATTGCATTTTAAGTCCATAAAAATTTTAAAAAATAAGAACATATAGGGAACCTTGATTGCAATTTAGTATTCATGAATTATAACAACAGCTAAATGTGTGAGATGTAGCACATAGGAAGGCTACCAAGGTGAAAGCTTAAGTTGAACTTAGGAAGGCTGCCCACTGTCACCACGACGGTTCTTCCTCACACTCTAGTCTAGCTCTTTTCTGGACTTGAATTGTATCTGGTTTGTGATCTGGTTTATGTGTTTTGAGCAAAGTGAATTTTAGGTTACAAACCAGCATGTAAGTTTAGTATAGAGAGCATGCATGAAAGGTACCTAGGCTTGCTACAAATCTGATTTAGGTGATGTTATTATTGGCTGCTATTTTCAGAATTACAGAAGTGATGAACAAATTTATGACGGGAAAATGAAAGTTTATATGCTCAAATGTGACTGATAGGAGAGCACCTCCTCTGAAAGCATGTTCAATAAAGGTACCCTCCTGCGATAATACAACATCTTTAGATAAGTTCTTCCTAGACAAATATGCAATACTGGAAATGAAATTTCTGAGAAATAAAATGCAGAAAAAATGCTATTTTTTTATATATTTTTTGGATGGTGAAAAAGGTCTACCATTGCCTAATTGTTTCCTTGTTGAAGAAGTCAATCATTTTTTATGAAAGAGGGCAAAACTTATCAATATCCCAGGAATAATGGGCTGCCTAAGTGGATGCTACAACAATCCTATTTGGCTGAAAATTAAAACCAGAAAATGTGCAAGGAATCTATTGTCTACATTAACTATTCATCTCTTACACCATGAACACTAACTGGCTCCCATTTGAATCACACAATAACTTTCTTAAGCAACATATGCAAACTAACACAAGCAATTAAACATTACATAGTGCTGAAAACAAGTTGAACATGACTAGAATAACCCATATAAGATTTATGTAGAGATGCACAAAAACAAAAATGAAAATGTTGAATATCCAATAGATTGAAAAATGAAGGATAAATTCCATACAAAGTTTATTACAACCATTTGGCTAGCTAATCCCCATGGCCAAAACAATAAAATCCATTTGCATAGTGAAAATTTATTCCATAAAGTTAAGGTGACAAATCATCATCGTGATCATTTGCATCGCCATCATGATCGCAATCCTGATCACTCATGTATGTATCTGCTTCATTTTCTTCATCATCCTCATTCAATAGATTTTCATGACCATGCATTACATTCTCTATCTCAGTCTCTTCATTGAGAAGATAAGTTCCCTCTTCAAACACTCTATGGCCATCTTCAGCTTCTTCTTCCAATGCTTCTTGTAAACTATTACACTGCCCATCGACCATTGTATCAACATATTGCATGATTTTTCTTTTTGAATGAGGCTCCATTTGAATGACATATGACCATCCTGGGCTTGTTACATCATCAATTAGAAATGCCTGGTTAATTTGAAGAGGAGAAACATATGGCTCATCGGTCTTTGATAAGATTTGACGTGTATTTGCACGTAAAAATCCATACTCATCATGTTGTATTGCAGATGGTTTGATCCATTTACAATTTAATAATATAGGACTAGTTTCACCATAATCAACTTGAATAATTTCTTGGATGAATCCAACATAGAAGTTTTTTTCAGTGTTGTGATGAAATTCAACACTAACAATACAATCACAATTTGCCTTTCCTGTGTCCCTTTCTTCCACTCTTAAATGACTACCATAAGCCCACATGCCATTGAAACGAGAAGCCCATATATGTGGAGGTCATGAAAGCTCAATTTCCTCGATCGTTATATCTCGACCTTGTTGTTGTGCATCAATTATTGCATCAGTAATTCAATCATAAAATTTTGGAAAAGAACCACCACCAATATTCAAATCCTGAAGTCTTCGCTTTTGAGATGGACGCGTCCCTGTTTGAATCTCTTCTTCGTATTTTCTACACACAATATGAACATACAAGATAGTAAGAGTGGTAATAATTTAGCTATTTGATGAAATTAAATAAATAAATTATCATGTAAAAAATATTTCACCTGCGCCACTTATCAAATGAAGATGTGTTTTGAAGAACATGGGCATGTATCGCAGTTCTTTCTTCATTTGATAGCTTGAAGCGATGTCCATTTCCTTCCAATACTTCACCTGCAACTCTCTCATCTTCATCATCATCCCATACACGTCGATTGACACTGTTAAAATCCTTCATATATTCTTTGTAAAATCCTATGGCCTCTTGCATTAAATATACCTCACACATGCTACCTTCTGGTTTTGCCTTATTACGGACAAACTTTTTCAGAACCTTCATATATCGTTCTATGGGATACATCCATTTCGTTCTTATTGGACCACAATTCTCTAGTTCATGTTCTAGATGTATAAGAAGATGCATAGAAGTATTGAATATTGTTGGTGGAAATTCTCGTTCCAATAAGCAAAGGACTTCAACAAACTCTCCCCTCAAATTATCAAAGTTTGAAGGATCTAGCACATGCAAACTCATTCTCTTCAATATTAGGCCCAACTTTATAATTGCTAATCTTGGCCCCTTTTCCAAACTTGATATGACCACAATAGGTAAAATATCCTTGATTATGACATGATAGTCATGGGTCTTGAGGCCTCTTAAACTATTATTATCAGTTTGGCTTCTAATATTACTACTTACATATCCAGTAGGAAAGCGAGTCTGAGACATCAACTTTAAGAATTGTGCACGTTGTTCCTTTGTCCACACATAAGGAGCAATAGGCTTTCTATATTTTCCATCACAAATTTTTTCAACCCAAATATTTCGACGAATCTTTAGTTCTTGAAGGTCTAGGCATGATGACACTGTATCATATGCACCAAAAAGAGTTTCTATAATAGCAAAAGCTATGTTTTTCTCGGTATGCATAAAGTCAACAGTATGTCTAATGGCTATATGCTAATAGTATGGCAACTTATAGAATATGCACAATCGTTTTACACCACTATCATTAAGTGGATCATTTTTACTACCACAAATTCCACCATCCTTAATAAATTGCATTCTTTTTTCTCCATTCTCAATAATGTAATCTCTTGTTATTGCCAATGGTGCTTCACGATTCTCTTCCTGACCATTGAAATGTGACTTTTGTCGATGATATGGATGCTCCATTTTAAGATAAGCACGATGTCCACAATAAATGCACTTATGCAAACTACTTGAGTGCCTCACAAAACCCTTAAAGATGCAAGCCAGACATCCATGGTATCCATGAACATTGAGACTAGTCAATGTGCCATATGCAGGAAGATCATGTATCGTAAACAATAAAGAAGCTCTTAAAGTGAATTGGATTGAATCACCATCCCTTAAAACTTGAATTGCTTCAATTCCTTTCCACAATTCTGCTAGCTTGTCAAATAGAGGCTCTAAATAAACATCAATTGTATCTGAAGTCACACTTTTCTTTCCTGGTATAATTAATGAAAACATCAAGAAAAATGGTTTGGTTGCTAACCATGGAGGCAAGTTATAATTTATTAAAAAAACTGGCCAAGTTGACCATTTAGTACTTTGATCCGAGAATGGGTTAACACCATCTAGAGCTAAACCCAACCTTATATTACGAGGATCTTGGGCGAAATCAGGCCATCTGTTGTCAAATTCTATCCACATATTAGAATCAGCCACAAATCATTTTTTTCCATCGGTGCTCTTATTTTGGGCATGCCATTGCATAAGCTCAGCAATGTCTCGACATTTGTACATTCAAAGCAACCGTGGGATTAGTGGAAAGTGCCGAAGAACCTTTCTAGGAGTTGACTTTGATTTCAACCCTGGTTTATACCTCCCTTCTTTACATTTCGGGCATTCAGTCTCACTTGCAAGAATTTTGCGAAATAATACACAACCATTCACACATGTGTGAATGTTTTCATACCCTAAGCCTAGCTTAGTGATTTGTGCTTTACATGCTCTACGTTTTGTTGGCAATGTGGAGTTAGGTGGTAACAACTCATGTAAAAATGCCAATAACTCATCAACACTCTCATTTGTCCAACCATGCACTGTTTTTCAAGTTAAGAAGTACAAGGATTGTTGTTAAATGACTCAACTTGCAAGTATCATACACAGGTTTTGAAGCATCCTCCATCAACTTCTTCCAATCATCCTTGAAACCCTCATTCAACATTCTATCAACTTCAATCCCTTCATCTAAGGTTCCTACCTCTCGATCTGTGTTTGTTGCCTCTTTATGTTTGGCAACTCTATATCTCTCATGCTATGCACTTGTATCCTATCTGCATAATAATTTTGAGGGAAAGGGCTTATACCGCTATGACCAGATTTAGCATGTGTTCATAAATCACTTGTATTTTTCTCATCCTCCCACCACAACAAGCATTACATGGACATGCATATTTAAGCAAGCTCTTCGCATCGGCTATTCTCTCATCGTATGCATGGTATTCAGCGGTTGTCAAAATTGGGTGTTGACTCATCTTCAATTTTCTGCATTCAATTATGAAAATGATATGTTAACTCTTACTTTTCACTCTTTTCATCTATCTCATCTTGAATTGAATTGCATCAAAACCAATTCATAGAGAAAAAAAACAATGGATCAACATTCATCATTAATCATTTTCAAATTTCATCCATTAAATTTGATGAACATGGTGCCAATAAAAAATATAGTATTCTAGCATACTAATAAACTGATATCTGTTTTTTCAGGGCTATTATTGCCTTTCAGATCAAATGATAGGTCTGAGCGATAGGTTAGAGGAACTCTTGTCTCATATTTTAGAGATAACTAATGCAATTACCCTCATCAACCTATGTTTAGGTTTGCTACAGAGTCCCTAATTTGTGAAGAAAGATATTCTATGAATTGAAAGCCATACCAGAAGATATGAGAAACTTAGAGAGCACTCATAAATTTTACTTACCTATCTATTTTTTGATTTGCTGCAAGGGTAATGATGATGTATTGATGCTTCACCAAATAAGGAAGTACAGAGTCACAGACTCTATATAATCGAAATGACCTTTCTATTTACGATAATCAACTCTAACTGGATTTATGGAGGCCAGTCCTTGTGGTGGTTCTTTCACTACACGGACAAATCTCTCCATCTATTGAATGAAATAGTCTACATTGAAAATTTCTGCAAAACCACTGCAAATAAAGGAACCTCATTATAAAAAAAAAACTGTAATGGGTCATTTCCTAGACGTTTACACCAAATTTCATTTATATGTCAATTGTGTTACATGTGCTAGATTAGCCTTGAAATGGGGACAACCCTTCCTAAACAGCATGAGTAGGCTCAGAAAATACCCACAGTAAACACCAAAGTGTTCAGGTCGATCATGATATGCATTTTTAAGAGGAATGGCTCCATCAAATATGAGATTCATGGTGCTTCAAGGTGGATCCACTTGTTCAAATGGATACTAAAAATTCCCCAAAATATGAGTAAATGAGATGGCCCCTTCAATAACCATGAGATTAGCCTCTCAATTCATCCAACACTTCCAAGAATGATGGCTCGATGCTTCTATTAGTGCACACATATTCCTAGGAGTTGAAAGAATGAGAGTTCTACTACTGTCCGGAATACACAAATTTTCCCACACTATGCTGCCAGCTACTATGAATACCCCCAACACTAGAAAAATACTATTTAGTGCCCCACAGGCTTCCCATAATGCTTCTTTAGGTCTGAAATTAACCTAGGTTTTCCCAAAATCGAGGATTTAGGGATACTTATTGTTAATTTATGGTTAAGGTTTCCTTAGAATGCTTTCTCACTTCTCTATGAAGGTCAAATAGGGCCACGAATTGGCTTAACTGCACATAACAATCTTTAACCATGCCCAAATGTGCTCGGAAATAGCCCAGATTTGCTTCTTACACCAATTAGGATGCTCATTGTTGCTCTTCTTGTCCACATGACTTCTGAGAATTTGGGTTTTACTGCTAATTGAAAGTTAGGACAGTCCCAAACTATGCACAGGTCACCCAGATTTGAAAAGAATGTTGCCTCATACTTTGTATGGAGGTGGAAAATCCATCAAGCTGCTTCAACATATATGAAGATCTCTTCATTTAACAGCTCCAACCCTGGACAAAATTATGCGATTGGGTCTTCTTGTTGGATCTTATTATATGCTGTCAGTCAAAAGCTTGCTACAAAACGAAGTTGCAAGAAGGAAATCATGTGGTTTTAAGAAAATGCAGGAATCTATTTCCATCTGCTTCGGAATAAGGTCATCTCAAAAGAACTCTGCACTGTTTCTAAAGCCCGATGCATGGTTAACTGAGGCCAGTTCATTATAAGACTTAGAATGTCAACCTTGAGCATGCAAGGCTTCAACAATCTCATCAAGATGCATATAACAAATTTGAATGAACTCATCAACTCAAATCAAACCAAATACCTAAACCATCGCCAATCCTGCATTCACATCTTCAGTTGCAATAAAAGGAATTTGGTGGGAAGTCCAACTCAAGAATAGATCCCTATCCTTGAGATAGGATTCCCTCAAAATAACATCAAAACCAATAGACAGACACTAGTGCAGTAGCAGGTAAACTTATTGAGGAAAGTTTAGTCTATGACAGACCTAAAGAACATTCACCTCAACAAACATCAAATTTCAGATACTGAAAGTAGATTCTCACAAAAATACAGAGCCAAATGACAGAGCTGAAGATATTGCGCCAAATTTTAGATACCAAAAGTATAAAGTCTAAAAAATACAGAACCAAACTACAGAGCTGAATATATTGAGACAAAAAGTGCAGAACCAAAGGTGCATTGTGAAGATACAAAACTAGCAACTCTAAAACTCTACATAGTTGACTAACATGAGATGGAGATGTAGAAAGGTCAACAACAACCAGTTGGGAGACATCAATAAGCAACCCAACAGGAGAAAAAGAGGAACGTTTTGTGGATACATGCTGAGAATCATCACTAGAATCATCACCGGAAAGGGTTGACAAGAGAGATCCTGGTGGACCATGTGAAAAAGGCTCATCAAATATAGCATCAAAATTCTCAATCACCTATTGAGAGGTGGGTTCATAGAGACAATGCCCTTGAAAAGTGTCGTTGTATCCAACCAGAGACCTGTGAGGATTTTAATGGAAAGGGATGTGTCACCCATTTCACAATGCAGGTGGACCCATGCACCTATTCCAAAGATCACGGAATCTGAGATAGAGGGCTTCCTTAAGTTCTTCCCATGGAACTGCTCATAAGGAGTCCTACCCATAACTGCAAAAGTAGGTGTGTTATTGATGATAAATGTTGCACAAATGATTACCTTGCCAAAAAGATACCTTCAAGCTTTGAGAGTGAAGCATACAATGGACCACTTCCACGTAACCCTATTCTAACACTAAGCCACACTTTTCTCTTGAGTATATGGAACAATATTTTACCAATAAATACCTCGAGAGTGGAGAAACTATTGTAAAGCATTACCAATACACTCACCTCCCATATCAGTCCAAAGACACTTGATCTTATTCTTGCATTGAGCTTCTCCAAGAGACTTGAATTCTCAAAATTTTCCAAACACCTTGTCCTTGGATTTAATGGTGAAAATCCAAAGAAACTGAGAATAGTCATCAATAAAGGTAAGGGACCACAAATGTCACTGCAAATCAGTTCAAGGGGCTTGGAGGCACACGCCTTGATCTGTCCTTCAATAAGGACTCTCTATGATGCTTGCACATCACAAAGTGCTCACAGACAACACTAAGGAGGGTTAATATGTGGAATACCATCAAGAAGGCAAAGATGGTTAATGTGTCTCAAGGATGCATAATTGGTATGACCCAAAAAATAATTACATATCATACTATAATCATTTGCATTGGAAACTATTGTAATGAATTTACTATGAGTTGGAGGTGAAGAACTCTTCCCCAGCTTGTACATATGATCAAATTCATAGCAATACAAAGGAAACCACTTTGAACTTGCAATTAATATCCTTGGCAACCCATATATCTGACCAAAATTCCACCTTTTTGTTGGTTTGTGTGATGTGATAGATAGATGGAAGATTCATTCCCACCCTAAGAACATGGATAAAATCCCCAAACATAGCATTGCCAACCACAACAATGCCACAACCAGAGACTAGGAGAATGGATTCATCACTAATAGTTACCTTCTCTCCTTTATGCTGATCACTATAATCAGAGAGAAGATGTTTGTGTTTCAGCATATGTCTAGTAGCCCCAAAATATTTGATCCATTCCTATGAAGAAGTTTAAGACCACAAAGCAAAATGCGCAGCTAGATGTGCAGAATTAGAAGTACCAACCTTGTCTACAAAAAGGTCATTGTTGCTTGTTTGCCTAGCAATATCTTCAATCTTTTGAAGACAATGGAGACAAATTTTGAAAGAATATCCATCCTTGTGGAAATAAGAACACATTATTTTCTTCTTGGAGGATTTGATAGTTTCCCCTATAGATTCAAGCATGCATGAGATTTCTAACTTTAGAATGGGCTTGATCATGAGGGGGAAGTTCTCCCAAATTATTCAAGGTGACTTGATGCTAGATGATGTCTGAAAAAAAATCCTCTAAAGAGGGAGAGATGGGTGCCTTGATAAAGAGAGGAATATTGTAGAAAATGATAGAAATTTTTTTGAATGTAGGACAAATATTATTTAGAACATACTTACATATTCTGAATCCGTTTTTTCCCTACCAACGGATGTAATTATGTAAGCTTTGAGGTTATCTTGCAACATATTCCTCGACCTAGCAAAGTATTCCCTTTTGAGAGTAAACAGCTTAGTTTCAAGTCAATTAAGTTGAGGAGTGTTCACTATGCCAAATAAGTTGTGAAAAGTATCCTAAATCTGCTTTGCATTTTTGTTATTCTTGTTGTGATGAACATAATCTGGCTCCACATAAAGGGTAATCAACCCAAAAGCTTCATCCTTGTTTCAAGCAAACAAGGTCATAATTGTCATTATTGGGGGCAGAACAGGGTTTCTCCAAATACATTCACAAACCCTTGCTGCAAAGAAGAGTTGTAATGTGATCGGCCTAAACATGGTAGTTAGAAGCCATTTTTCAGCCATAGATTCACAAGATATCAACATTGCCCTAAAAAAACTAAAGCCTTTTGGTTGAAAGAGAGAAAAGAGTGCGACATCCTAGAAAATGGCATAAATCTGCAAATAAAAAATCACCTTGAATCCGCTGAAAAGACCAAAACATTTCCAGCAAATGAGGGCATTGGTGAAAGAGAGGCTGAAACACCTAGAAATTTGTTTGTTGTTCCAAAAATAGTGTTGAAACCCTAGTTTCATATCTGAAACAGACCTAAAACAGTGTTGGATAGAGAAAGAATTTTCCATGCTAGAGAAGGTGAGAGAGAAGTAATCATTTCCATGCAATTTCTGACCAGAGAAGGTGAGAGAGAAGTGACCATTTCCATTCAATTTGGATGCTCACGTTTATGCTTCTGCCAATGGATTCTCATGACACATGTAAGGTCTCAACTATCTGATTTCTTCTTATGACATAATATCATAGCATGCTTGGATTGGGGTTTTGTGAGGGTTTAGGCTTTTGGTTTGAAGGAAGACATGAGGCTAGGACATTCATCTAACATTTCCATTAAAAATCTGGGCTAAATCTGGGAAAACCTATACCACTTCTCCATCATATTGTCACCCAGAAGTTGAGGATATGAACAACATTTCATATTTATCCTACATGCAGTCATCATACCACTGAAAATTGTAACATACGGCCCTTCTTTTGACCTTCATACAGTTGTAAACAATATTGTTTACAAGTATGGGCATATTCTGAGCAACAAATATAGTGGTTTCCTGTAGCAATAGCCTTAAAACCAAGTTTTATGTGTGTTAAATATTTCAAAGAGAAGCATACTCCATTTTGTAGCAACACTCTCAGGTCTACATGTCACAGCCTTTGTTTGGCATCCCCTTCGTCACATTACAACAAAATTTTGTGGAATTCCCTTGAGAAGTAGCCCTCCATCTTTGGGTAATGATTACATTTGACCATGAATTGTGTGGATCATTTGAGAGCCCAATCACTGGAGGTATCCTTGCATTCCTTTCAAGGCACTTTTGTAGGTTCTTTTGTGTCTTTGACAGCTCTCGGAGAATTTTGGTACAATGTTCATCCCCTTGAAGCCTTTATGGCTAGTTTGGAGAGGTTTTATGCTATTGGGAGGGGTCATCCTCCTTAGGAACTGATTTGGCATGATTTAGAGCAGGTCATTGCTCTCTTGAGGCCCTTTCTACATGGTTACTATAGATTTTAGGGAGGATGTCACCTATTGGGATCATTTTTACTTGATCATTACCTATCCTATGGAGGTCATCACCTACTTGGAGACATATTCCCTTGGAGCGCATCACTTTCTTGACATTTGTAGGACTATTTGAAACTCTCTTTCTTAATTGAGTGTCATGTTCATCATTTAAACACGACACAACGAACCAAGAATCCATCCATGGTGTTGAAGGGTGGCAATTGGAAAGGGAAGAGGTGAGACAATTTAGAGGGAAAACGTTGAGACATGGTAAAAAAATTGCAGATGGAAGAATTTGGATTTCTAGAAAGCCAAGAAGAAAAAGACACACAGAGGATGATTACACAAATGGATGAATCCTATTTGAGATATGTGTTCTTGGATGAGCTGCAACTAGATCTATTGGTAAAAAACAATGGAGAAAAGGTATAGATGTTACAAACTATTTCATCTGGTGATCAAGTCTGGGCAATGAGGTTACTTGCTTGTCAAGCAATGACCAGTGCTTGCTTTAGGGGTCCAAGTTTGAATTTTCTTGGAAGACAAAAAAACACATATTTTTAGCTCTTGTCAAGGAGATAAACTCATCTAGGGAGTAGCACTAGCACAAGGATAAATTTGGTGGTTTCAGAGGTCAAAACCAATGCATGCATGGTGCCAAAATCAGTAGAACCAATCAATATACTTGGTTCCAAATCATCCTAATGCTTTTGTGAAAGACAAACCAGAGACAAGAAAACTGCTTTTGAGCGCAAATCAGCTTAGGAACCTCTGCTGGTGTTTGGAAAAAAATGGAAGTTCTAAACATATAAAAAAGTAGTGCTGCATTTGGGATATTCCTGTGATATTTAAGTCTACAAAAAAACACTTTTGTGAGGGCAGATATATCAAATTGATCATCAAGAGCTTGCAACACAGTCACTTCACTTCGTTATTGGAGGAAGTAAAAAATGAGGCAACTGAAAGTTTCATACAAGAGCTTGCAATAACAACCTATTGTTGTTATCTAATACTCACGCAATCAAACCATGGAGAGAAATAACATGACATATCCCGCACTTACCGAGAAAGATATGCAAAACATTTAATGAGTCTTGGAAGCATAAAGAACGAGAGCATTAACACATCAACTCAACTCCTAGAAGATGTTGATTTTGACTTTGAACTAGCAAGACTCTAAGACTATATTGTGGACCTCCCAAGCCACAAAAAGAAACTGGGCAGAATGTAACTACACTCTAAATCCAAGTAAAGACAAATTATTATGTAGTGAAGCTAACCACCACTTCGAAATCACTCCCTGCCATGTCAACATGTTCTAGCTTTCCAGCATGAAATATTCAATCAATTTTTAAAAAAGCAAACATTACCACTAGCATAGATCCATCTTAACCCCATAGTCATTAAGCATCAAGAAGGTTATAAAAACTTGAGATGTAAATTTCAATATTTTTCAATCTCACTCCATGTTTAATAGATCCAAGGCAACAAAGATAAATACAACATGCAAGCTTTATCTCATAAGAAAAATAAATACAATATGCACCGTTTCATTCATTTTTAATGTTATGGTAATTTCTTGTTTCAGTTCTCTTTTTTTGCAGCATGGTAATATTTTGTTTTTCATTTTCTTTAACATGCAAATTGGCAGGCATTGTTGAAGATCATCTCCCCCACCTGCTCTGTAGGGCATATTTCTTCTCTCAGCAAATTAAAAACCTTTTGATAAGGGCCTAGACCAACAATCCCTGGCATAATGAAAGCATATGCAAGTTATGTTGTGAGAACTGAGAATAAGCCTGATGACAAGGACCATTACATTACAATGCCAAGCTTACTACGTTTCTACAGCAAATGCAAGAATAGGCTATAACAGCTGGTCAAAATAGAGCATTGAATTTGAAAAACTGTGAACAGAAACATCATATTAGGATAAAGGATATCTTACTAGCATCCAGTTAGACCAATTTGGCCGGTCCAACATGCGTTAAGCTCCATTTGATGATAAAGTGAAACCCACTCCGGTATATCAAACACCTTCCCTCACACACACAAAAACACACAAAGGCTCTACACATGGCACATGCTAGTGCCAGTGTTTGAACTCGGGCTGTTTGCATGACAGCACCCTGCCCCAACCACTAGGTCACAAAGCATCTTCAAGTGCTTGTATACTTCATGGGTCCCCTTCTTTGTGATGGTTATCTTTGTGCTGCCTTCTTGATTGCAAGCTAACTGGAAACCATTGTGGCATATGCCTTGGTTCCTATGTTCTCTATTTATATGACTACAACTATCTTAAGTGCAACTCTACATTAAACCCTCCATGTGACCACATTCGTTAATTTCAGTTTTAGTCTTATGCCGCTGAGCTTTACAACCTAATGCTACAAAGTGAATCCTACTCCCACTTTCCAATTTTACTTTATGTTGTATCTCTTCTATTTTTGAGGAAATCAAGAAAATCAATACAGAATTGCAATGCCCCTTGGGAGGACTCTACCAAAAACACTAGAAAATAACTCTTCGCTCATCTTAAACTTGCAATTGCAATCCTAAGATTTAGACACCATCCAATATTAACTGTAGAGCTTAACAAATCCCCCAAACTATACGATTAAAATTCCAATTCAAAATACAGATTTACAGGAAACCAAGTGTGTAGCTACCCACAACAACATCTATGAAACTTAGAAGGATAGCTTCATAGGAGTCCTGCAGGTTTTTATCTATCAAAATAATGGAGACAATCACTGTATCTCTACCATATTTGAAGAAAAATCCCTTTCAGGAAAGCAAGAAACTACCCTGCAAATTTGTAAGGGAAGAAAGCAAGAAACTAACCTATGAATTTGTAAGGGAATTCGTAGAGTTGCTTGACTGTAAAGCTGCAGAATTCGTAGCTCGCCTCTTCAAGAGCCTCCAAGTTCTCTCCAATGCTCTTTTATCCATTGCAGCACTAGCAATTAAATACCCAAATTCTAAACCCCGTTAATAAGAAACACCATTTCCTCAACGGGTATCAATGGTAACCAAATAAATGCCCAAAAATGCCTCTAGGTCCAATTCACAACTACTTGCTTCTCAAAACCCACTAAACCCTCCTCGCTTCCCACCAACGGCAAATATTTGGCGCAACGGTTTGCTTGGACTGGTTAGTTAGCTCGAACGGGCTGCTTGACTCGAGATCTATGTAAATGGAGGATGAAATCTCCATGAGTTCGGGATAATCGGCCATGAATGCAGTCAAGCAGAGGTGGGAGGTGGGTCAATAATGGTTATGTATTTTGTTTATGGTCGGTTTCTTTTTTCAACATCTGTTTATGGTCGGTTTCGTAGGCATATTGATCCATTGGGTTCAATAGTTTGCAGTTTTGGGTATCCAAATATCACCGTGGAGAGAAAAGGTCCACCTTTTGCGTTGTAGCAACCATTGGATAATGGACTATTACCGTTTGCTTCCACCCATGTATGTAACCCGACACATTGTAACTAGCATCGAGCACTTTGAGTTATTGTCCACGCCATGATACTTGTGCTCAACATGTGTGCCCAAAGAGTAAAGATAATATTTAGTTTATATTTTTATATTTTTGGAGAACACGATAGATCAAGTTGGTTGTGATACATCAACCCATTAATATTACTTGTGGGAAATTTGTTGTTGGCACTAATTTCCAACAAGATAGATCAATTTGGTTGTGATACATCAACCCATTAATATTACTGGTGGGAAATTCATCGTTGGCACTAATTCCTAACAAGAAGAAGGATGTTGGTAGTTGATCAACAAGGGAATGAGTCTACATTGCACGCTAACTCCGTAGATGCCATCATGGCAATGTGGCATCCTTGAAAATCTTGATGAGAGTCATGTGGTGTAGTCCTTATGGTTTTAGACATATTTCATTCTCTATCACACAAATTTGAAATATTATATAACCTACCTTAATGAAGCTTTGGGCTCAAGGTAACTTGTGAAACCAAGAGAACAGAGGAATAATTGTTATAGCAATTGTGGACATTTCAAATAAGCTTGTATAGTGCCACCCATCAAATCTTTCAAAAGCAAAGATTCCCTTCTTAGAAAACTCATTCAAAATCATATCGCCATGTTTTAGTCCTACATAAGTTTCTTGACATACCTAATAACTAAATTAATCCCATTTCATAGATTTTTAGGATAATTAAGAAGCAATATGGAATAATTGGGATGGATTCCCTTGTCTATACAAACAAGGATCTCATAGATCAATATTTTAATGCCTTGCTAAACAATGACATAAAAAAAATTATTACTGAAAATCTGAAAAGATGGAAAAAATTACAATTATATTGAGTCATAAATCTATCTTCGTGGTGATGAGGTTGAATTGGAAAAATATGACAGCGGGAGTTGCTAGGGTTTACTAACTCGGGGGTTGCAGGCGGCAGCCCTTGCTGTACCGTTTCTCTGCACTACTTTCATTAGGAATGACGTCTGCAGCTAACGCAGGCTTTCGGATCCCACACATATCTCTTGGGGAACCTTGGGGGGACGTGGTGGATTACAGCTCTGACGACCCGTTTGAAGGTAAATCAGTTTTTACCTCCCATTTCACTTTCTGACCATCATCCATTGCAAAGGAAACACCGGGAACTGTGCTGGAGATGGCGACCACCGGGAAGCCGGATTCTGGCAATGTTTCTCCTGGTCTACATTCCCGTTTTAGTGCCTCACCGCCACAAAACGAGGTTTTTAACAAACTGCATTTTCCGGAGTCTCCTGAAGACCCAGACCTCCCATTTTTCTCTGCACGACCGTTGGCTCCTGAGCTAGGAGACACTCCTTTCTCGCTCTTTGATCCTCCATTACAAATGGAACTGGGAGCTCATGTGGTTACGAGCGCAACACGTACCCTATCGAAACATGAAGACTGGGGGGATACCCTCTACGGCCCCTATTTCAATTTTCAAGCAACGGTATGGCCTTCATCTCTCACTGCGGTTTTTAATCCAGAGCTGCCTGCGGACCTTACTCCACCCTCTTATGATCAAAGCCTGGACGACTTCGTCGCCTCGCTTCTTCATCCTTCGGATCCCAAGCCCGTGGAACCGTACACAACATGATCATCAGACTGAATTCCACTTATAATTACATAATTATGGATCAAATTACTTTCTTATAGGGTTCCTAACTAGGCACAGGCCTGGAGCAGTACACCTAATACCAGTGTAATAGAGTCTGGAACCACTCCCACCAGTTGCAATTGATGAAAGAGAACCAATGCCACATAATTAGCTTGATGACTATGTGCATAACCTAGAATCGTAACAGTCCATGAAACCACATCTCACTTAGACATTTTGTCAAACACTCGGCATGCATCATTGGCACATTCAAATTTAGCATACATATGAATGAGGCAGTTCCCACAAAAACATTGGAACTGAACCCATTTATGATAATATGATAATGAATCTCTTTATCCTCCTGCACAGCCGATAGATCTATATACGCTTTGAGTACCAATGGAAACGTAAAATCATTTGCGCATACGCCTTCATAATTTTCGATCAAATGGAAAAATAGGCCACCTTATACCTAGACTAACATAAATGACCAATTCATATTCTTAGTCAGTGTTAGCCAGTCATATTTCTATTCTACGACTAAATTAGTCATTTAAGTTAATCATTTTTATTTTAGTTGCTTGTTATCTAGTTGTATATTTTATCCCATGACTAAATTAGTCATTAATTTTAGTTGTTTATAGTTGGGTCACTCAAAATTGCTCATATTTAGTAGTAAATCACTTGAAAAAATTGTGGTGACTAGATTTTTTAGTCACGTAGTCACTAATTTCTCATTTTGTACTAGTGAAACTTCAGACTCTCTCTGGAACTTTGCTCTGAACTCCCTTTGAAGCTAACCATAATCTGTCCCAAGAACCTTTGCAACATGCCCTCCTTGATGCCAAGCCACACCGCTACATCGTTGGCACTTGCTCTCACTTCACGTATGAGTACTGCTCCATCCCAAAACTCCACTTCATACCCCCATGACTTCTAAGACTGATACTAAGATCAAATTGAACCTTAGCCCTAGAACATGCATCACTCCTACCGTCCAAAGTAACGCTTGACCCTTGTTGGAACATCACCAAACCAACTCTCCTCACTCCTAGCTTGACATAATAGTCTAAGTCTATCTCTGAAACATTAAGGAGCATTGAAATTTCTCCCATCATATGGCTAGATGCACTACTTCCTATGTCCATTGCTGGACCCGCAGTCCTTTGCTCGGATTTGTAGCCTTACTGCTGCCCAATCACTTTATTGGGTTTCCCAAGCGTCTTTCTTGTTGCCCAACATCATTTATGGGCTACCCAAGTGGCTGCCCATTGTCCTAGGCCATATGCTTGAATTTCCTAGGATGTTTCTGCCCCTACTCGAGCCCTTTACACAGCTGCTTGAGGTCTGTCATTTTACCTGGAAGATGCATTTTCCTTCGGTGGCTACCCATCGCCTTTCTTCATCAGCGGTTGAATCCTGTTTGGTAGCTACCAGTTGCCTTTTTCTTCATTGGAGGTTGACTGCAGTCGTCACTAGCTGCACATGTGGGTAGAGTGTCCTCAGCTGAGATGCCTGTTTTCATGTTTTCTGGCGGCTCTCTGCAGCTTTGTCCAAGTTCTCAACTCTCACGTCGCCCACTATACTTTGCTCGAGATCTGCCCATATCCTGATCTTTGGCAGCGCTGTCATCTTCGCCATTAACCACTCGAGCTTACACTTTTCAGTTGCAAGTTGAATGACAACTCGACTGCTGCACTTGCCTCTATTCGTATCCACGAGCCCACAGACTCACCTTCTTCCTGCCGTTGCGATTAGCTGGAAACATGCTCGCTCGGCCCTGCCTGCACTTCTCGACTATCGTTGATCCTTCAGCGTTGGACCACTGCCTCCCCTATAGTTGCAACACCACCCGTTGTAGCCCCTCTGCGTCCTCAACACCACCCGCTGCAGCCCCTCTGCGTCCTCAATGCCGATGGTTGTTGTGCGACCAACAGTCTATGCCCAAGCAATGACCTCCTCCCATCTACAGATCGAGCCTGATCTCAGTGTCGTCACCCTGCTCCATGCAGGGCTTCCTCCTACACCAGTTCGACTTGCTCAGTGTCATTTGCGGCCTTACTATCCACTATCGCCCCTCCTATCGCTAGCTACTACAACGACGTCGACAACTCTCTTCCAATGACCACTTCTATGTCGTCACGATCTACCATCGTGCCAATGCTATTGCAGGCCACAAATCCCCAACAGTCTCCTTGTGCATCATGCAGGCTTCCACGACAGCACGATCCTTGTGTCGGCCTGCTTGTTCCCCACGTCAACAACTCGACCGATGACTCTTGGCTCTTGTGTCTACAACCGCCACCAAGCTCGATCTCTCAGCCCAGTTCCTTCGGTGTTTTGTTTGTACGTGCAAACGAGTCCACCCACAAATAGCCCGATCACTCACGATGGCGGTGTATGACCCTTACCACGGCCGTACGATGCTCACATATTTTTCCCTCTTTTTGTTTCACGATCTTGTGCCCGAGTTTCTTCGTTCCCACTTTGATACCATGTGAAATTTTATACCCTTAAACAAATCTGGATTAACAGTCTTTAGTTTAATTAATCAATTTCAGATTTTAACCAACAAACATAACTATTGCAGATCTGAAATGTTAGACAATTGTAATACACTGTCTAAGCAATCATTACAGAGAAAACCATACCACAGGATGTACCTTGGAAACCCTAGACCTTTGGGGAAAACCAACCAACTATTTATATTTTATTGCAGGTTTATTAATTAGCACTTACAACGACAGGATCCCGGATATGACTCCCCGGATCTTAGACTCCTGACTCTCACTATGCCCAAACCTCTCAGTAGAAAAGACAAACTCTGACAAAAGATATGACTCACTTCTGTCACTCAAAAGAGATGTAACTCACTATTGTCCACGCAAGAGATATGACTCACTCTTGACCTATGGGCACTACAAGAGATATAACTCACTCCTGCCACTGTGGTACTTAGAACACTCTCCTTAGACTCCTTTTATGGGACACCCAATACCATGGTCTCACTCCTTCCTATGAACATGGTATTTTAAAACTTCAGAGAGGTGCATAAGGATATTAATCTTAGTTTGTACCTGATATCAAATGATGGTAGAGGAGGATCGGCTTTAGGTTTTTTTGTAGTAGGGTAAGACTTCATGATGATTGGATTTGGTGAGGGATATGCCTTAACTTTGCTACCTTTCCCTCTTGTCTCATAGGGATTGTTGGTTGCTTAAAGTCAACTTGTTAGGATATTCCTATACTCCATCCTAGTCCCACCAGTATTTGATCATTTACATTTTCAGTCATGCATGCACTTTTAGGGTTTGCATGCATCTTTTAGGGTTTGCATGCATTCCAGTCATCAGTCCCAGCACCTAGCCCTCAGTTAGCTAGCCTCCGGAGCTTCCTTCCACTCAGCTTCAGCCCTCCTAGCCTGTCATACGCCCTCCTTTCACCCACTGCATGAGAAGGGCGCCTTTCTCACCTACTAGTCCAGTTTACTTCAATTAGCCACCAGTCTTTCCTTGATTTGAGGCCAGACTGACTCCTCACTATTGTTATCACTCTGATTGACCTCCGATGAGACATGACTACATGTTCTGACTCTAGTTAGCTCCTCATGTGCCCTCCACTGATCCTCCTTCATTCAATTAGTTCCAGTTACACTCAGTTACACCTACCACACTCAGTTAGACTCAGTTTGACTGATGGTTGACAGTTACTTGAGCATTGATGACTCCATTGATGATGAGATAGACTACTAGTTGTGCTCCGATGACACTTCAGTGATCTTTTGATCACTTCATGAAGGCTAATTCAAATTGCCACCTTAGGCATTCGAATCCTCATGCATTGTACTAATTATTTGTCCATATTGTGATTAATTAATTAGTGTGTGTGAAGTATTTTTGCTTCTATCCGAGTTCTACTGTATTATTATTCTGTTGCTCATTATACTGCATTGACCACTCTTCTATTTTCTTGCTTAATCAATTACTTTCTTGTGAGGTATACATCATCTCTTAGATCTGCTGTGAGGATTTTCACATGGTATCAGAGCATGTTGAGAGTATTGTTTGTCTCCATTCCTGAGAGTTTGTTGCAAGTTATTATCATGATTTCGAGTGCAACAGTTGCAACAGTTTCTGCATTTTTGCAGCAGTAGCAGTTGCAGAGATTCTCTATTGTTTTTGCAGGTCTTCTACAACTTCAATGTATTCAGAAGAAATCCCTCATCTTTCTCCATTCAACTATGATCTTCTTTCTTTATTCAACTATGATGAATGGAAACCGAATATGATAGCACATTTGAAGAGAAATCGTCTCTTTGATTATTGTTTTGAAAGAGAGTTCGAATCCTCTGAAGAAGAGATTGATTGGTTAAATAATGGTGACAGAGCTTGTGCAGCCATGATGATTGGTATGCTTTTTTACATGACACACCAATTCATTGATATTGAAACTCCAAAAGAGCTATGGGCCCATCTGGATGAAAGATTCGACAAACAGAATGAAGGATTTGGTCCAAACCCCTTCAAAAGAAAGCAAAGTGATGCATTCGCCCTCCTTGATGATCTCATTGATCATGAACCAGTATCAAACACATATCATATTGAAGTTGTCCACAAAGAAGAAGAACTTGCAGATTCTACACTCATGCTCCAAATTTCTTCTCTTTTTGTGCCAACTCACACTCTAGATATTGCAGAAGGTCCTAAATCCTCTTTTACACCAGAATTTGTTGGTTTGCATCATGATCACATGATTATTTCGGAGGTAAAATTAGCGATTGGAGGTAATGCATTCGCTCTCCTCAAGTAATCACCTCTTATTTACTACTATATGATCATTATTCCATGCTTTCAGAAGGTTATTGAAGAATATGGCCATTGCCATTCGCTTGGGATAATTTCTCATGCACATCATGGTTTTGATCTCACCCCTGCTGGTTCAAAGGAGATCTCAAGAAACCATTGCCATCCGCTTGGGATAATTTCTCATGCATCTACTGGTTTTGATCTCACCTCTTATGGTTCAAAGGAGATCTCAAGAAACCATGATTCAAGCCTTGGATCTGATTTGGATTCCAAGCAATCACCTCTCATTTACTACTGTAAGATCATTCTTTCATGTTCTCAAAAGTTTATTGAAGATAATGGCCATTGCCATTCGCTTGAGAAAGTTTCTCATGCACTTACTGGTTTAGATCTCACCTCAAATGGTTCAAAGGAGATCTTAAGCAACCATGATTCAAGTCTTGGATCTAATTTGGATTCCAAGCAATATTTATTATTTGATGGTTCTTTTTGGCATAATCTCACCCATGGTGGTTCGAAGGAGAAGACAAAAGACTATTTGCACATTCATAGAGTTGATCCTACCTCAACTGATTCGAATCACAGGTTCAAGGATCATCCTCATACTTTTGGATTTGTTCTCATCACATTCGATCTGAAGAGAAAGTACAAGCACATGCTTTCTTAGCATGATCCACTTCTTCCCAAGAAGAAGATACCTCTATACATATGATCAAGCATCACACCTGCTTGAGTTTGGAGCATTTATTTTTTATGTGTGCCTTATAGTCTGTTTTGAGGGGGGGGTATTTTTCCCATGAAATTTTCCCCACTTCCTTGGTTTATTGACTGTTATTATTCATTGTATTGGGTGACCTTTGGTCTTAGTTACTAGAGCCTAGGATGGATTAAGGGGGGGTGTTAGGATATTCCTATACTCCATCCTAGTCCCACCAGTATTTTGATCATTTACATTTTCAGTCATGCATGCACTTTTAGGGTTTGCATGCATTCCAATCATCAGTTCCAGCACCTATCCCTCAGTTAGCTAGCCCCTGGAGCTTCCTTCCACTCAGTTTCAGCCCTCCTAGCCTGTCATGCACCCTCCTTTCACCTACTGCATGAAAAGGGCCCCTTTCTCACCTACCAGTCCAATTTACTTCAGTTAGCCACCAGTCTTTCCTTGATTTGAGGCCAGATTGACTCTTCACTGCTGTTATCACTCTGATTGACCTTTGATGAGACATGACTACCTGTTCTGACTCCAGTTAGCTCCTCATGCGCCCTCCACTGATTCTCCTTCATTCAGTTAGTTCCCGTTACACTCAGTTACACCTACCACACTCAGTTAGACTCAGTTTGACTGATGGTTGATAGTTACTTGAGTATTGATGACTCCATTGATGATGAGATAGAATACTACTTGTGCTCCAATGACACTCTAGTGATCTTTTGATCACTCCATGAAGGCTAATTCGAATTGCCACCTTAGGCATTCGAATCCTCATGCATTGTACTAATTATTTGTCCATATTGTGATTAATTAATTAGTGTGTGTGAAGTATTTTTGCTTCTATCCGAGTTCTACTGTATTATTATTCTGTTGTGTGTGTGAAGTATTTTTGCTTCTATCCGAGTTCTACTGTATTATTATTCTGTTGCTCATTATACTGCATTGACCACTCTTCTTCTATTTTCTTGCTTAATCAATTACTTTCTTGTGAGGTATACATCATCTCTTAGATCTGTTGTGAGGATTTTCACACAACTACCATGAGGGTTGTTGGATGAGATTATCAATCTCTCCCCCGTTATCATTGGACTGCTTGTAATATTCTTTCCTTATGTAATTTGGAGTATTAGGCCTTGGCCTTGGATCATAATTTCTACTCACCTTTTCCATTATGTCACACGATACCATTTGAAATTGGCTAGGAGATAAGTTGAACATATCATCTTCTTGTTGGAAGACCTCTTCCTTTGGAGTGACTTCTTTTTCACCCATCATCAATATACCTTCGATTCTGAGCTGTACATGGTTGGACTATTCGGCCTCACCATCTTATGGTTGAAACAACATACATAAATTTGAAGATGACTTGGGCAACTCTTCTTCCATTGGCTCATAATATTCTTCATAATGGAGAGGTGGAGTTTTCATGTTTGCTTGAGCTCTAGCATATTGAGGCAGATTTATATCATTTGGTCTAACTTCTCTTTGACGTGCATGAGAGGCACTTCCATATTGGGGCATGTGTCTAATGGATTGATTCTTGCCTCTAAGAGAAATCCCTACAGAAGAGTGAGCGACGTGCCCCTATAGGAATTTGGTGAGTTCATTGGCCATGGATTTAAGGAGTTTTGTGAACTACTCAAGCCTCATAGGCTCTTTCCCAGAAGAGGCATCTTTGGGCTCCTTACCCCTGATTTTTTCAGGGTATTCTCTCCTATAAGGAGGATATTGTCTAGTTTTCAATGTGATCCCTACAACCTTCGTGTTATTTTCAAAGTCCTTTGAATCATTAAAAAGAGTCTCCAAGTCAGGGGAGCTTTTTCCCCTCAGATGTAGAGAAATCAACCTCAAATGAGAAATCATTGCCAACATGCAACAACTTTTGAGGGCTTAACAACCTTGAGAATGAAGTGGTGCAACTTGCAAAATATACAAGTGAATTCTGGGATAGATTCACCATTATTTATCTTTAAAAAAATGAACTTGATTAAATAGTACACGTTGCCCTTCTTGATGCCCCATTTTTTTAGAAATTTCTCTATGAATTGCTTCCAATAAGTGGTGGAGTTATTGGGTAGAGTTTTGAACCATTTTGTAGATTCCTCCTCCAAAGAATGAGCAAACATCCTGGAAAACACATTATCTTCTTTTATAGAGAAATTATAAGTACATTCTTGGAAGGTTGTGAGGTGATCCTATGTAGTCAAACCATTTTTACCATTAAATCCAGGCACCACTTTTAGGTATCCATTTGGTAAATCACTCAACTGATTTGCAAGGGGTAGCACTAGGGGTTTAAACCTAGTAGCCAACAGAAGGTTTGGTGAATTTTCCCCAACCAAGGATGGATTTTGACCTAGGATTTGATACAATAGGATGACGTGTATGATGTATAAAAACATGTAAGGATGATATAACCACGACTTGAGGGGATGAAGGGGAATCTGAGTGTGATAAAATGGGGGTTAGAAGCTATCTTTTTCCTAGGGGAGAGTGATGTGAATATGTATTTTTAGGCCTACTGAAGTGATTGAAAGAAATAGGGATTTGTGAAAGGTCTATTAGTTGAAAACCTTGAAAGGGAGGAAAATATTCAAACATAAAAGATGATGAAGGGTGGGATATGTAGTCTAACTTAGGGAGGCTGTCGACACTAGTAGTAGCAGGAGAAAATATGATAACGTAATCTAGTTGTCTACCAACAATTCTTCCATGAAAATCCCTCTTTTTTTCCACACTTGGTTAGGGCCTTCTAGAGGGATAACCAACCTTCCTTTGGATTGGGACCATGTGACTAGAGATTTGGAATCCAGTTTTTCTGATGAATGGGTTGCCCCCAGTGGAGTCTCGAAGGGGGTTAGAGTCACCACACAAAGAATATTTCTTGACTTCCTATCTGAGTAAGGACTTATTGTCTTAGGATGCCAAGGAATTTATGAACCTTTACCTGCAACATTATTTCAGAAATATGTATTCATATACATATAATGATGTAAAACACACTGCTGATTCTATTCCGTGGATTCCCCTCATCTCTGACTTAGGAAGGGAAACTTATGTTGTATATTAGGAATCAATTGAATAGTCTTCTCTGACAACGGTGCCACTTTACTCCATTGTTCCCTAGGTTGTACCTTTCACCACCCAACGAGTAACATGGTGTTTCTTATCCCTCTTTTTCTTTCCTAAGTTTTCTCAAGCTAGTATAAACCTCTACATTAGGATGTTGCAAATAGAGGAATGGAAGAGAGAAAAGGGTTTGTATGAAAGGTTGCAAGGCCAATGATATTTGCGCAAGATACACCTTCCTTTGCCACTTTGGACCATCGAGAAAGTCCTTGGGAAAAGGGAGGGTGCCCTTGTTATCTCTAAGGTTGATATCTTAGTTTTCACCACAGGAAAACCCTTTTTATTTTATGCAGCTTAGATTACTAGAATTACAATAGGGGTTTGTGATGCATGGAATCAACCTTTGCTGTTGTAAGGGATTTTGGACATTATTTTAGGAGTGAAGGTAAAAACACAATGCAAACAACCAAAACTCAAACCCAACTAATATTGTTGGGGCACCTTAATCGTGACTTCATAGCTAGAAGAAAAATGTAAGATTGTAAACATATAATGTAGAAGAGAGTTCGACATACATTTTATATAGATTATGTTCATGAGAGACAAAAAATCAAATGGGAAACATATACATAGATCTGTTGATTCATTTAAAAAAATGGAAGGCATACAACAATGAAAGGAAATCATCATAACCTGCGTTAGATTTTTATTTCTTTACCAAGTGGTAGATATGCCTCGGTCCTAATTTTCTCAACATAAACCATAATTGTTCTGTAAATACAATAGGATGCACCGAAGAGGACCCTTTAATCTTGGTCCTGTGCCTATTGCTTTTCCTTCTAAAAGGAAGGCTTCATATGACGTTTACAGAGGGAGAGGAGAATGAGATTAAGGAAGAATGGCATTGATGTTTCATATCTCATTGTAGTCAGCTCATAAATTTTTTTCTAGCTTGATGGTATGAAAATGCTCGATTCAATTTATGTAGTCCGAGTTTCCTTTTATATTTTTTTCTCCCTTCTGCTAGTAGTTGGCCCGTGCTTAATATGGCACAAGTGTGAGGACAATTGGCACACCTTGATAACCTGTGATGTTGGGGTATATCTAGTGACTCATGATGAGGATATAGGAATGATTTTGTTGTTGTTGTCCCCAATACATGTTTGGATTCTTTATCTTGATATGATGGTATTTGGAAACAAACGAAACTCATGATATCTTACCAACTTTTATCCTATCATTAATTTCTTGATATTCTTTGATTTTCCTTCTATGACTCACTAATTTCTAGGCCTTCCTATATATTTTATTTTTGGAGGGGGAGGTTGAGAATACCTTGGCTGATTTGGAGGCCTTTGTGCTAGTGGAACAACTACTTAAGCCACTCTTGCTGGATTTGTTGTATATTGACTACATAATCATGTAGTATGCCCATATATCTCAAAAGATGCTCATTTATTTTCCTCTCTCCTATCAAAATCATAAATGATTTGAATAATTCAGTTAAAAGGGGGTGTAATCAATATCCCCTAGCTTTTGGATCAACTTTGCTAGTAAAACCCAAGTGGAAATGGAGGGGTGCAATTGATTATAAATTTTAATGGATGTGGGGATCATCTTCTTATAACGAACATCTATCAAATGTGGAAGGGAGTTTTTGAACTTTCTCTTGTAATCTTCCTCATGATGTAACATCGACATAATTCCATGGGAAAGGAAGACCATGACTAATCATTGTACTCATTTCAATGAGGAATGACTTGATAGGTTTTTCTGACTCTACTTCTCTTTGATTGGTGATACTCTATTGATTGAACTTGTTGATGTAGATCTCTATATCCATATATATTGAGGTTACATATTTGATTCCAAATAATCCCAGGTCCTGTGTGGAGAGAGTATTTATGAATCCTCTTGCCACCTTCGCTATTGTATGCTTGAGGTGTATGTTCCTGTCATTATTTTTGAGGTACTTAATGACTTGTTTACATCAAATTCTAGTTAGAATTGGAGGTGGCCTCTTATTGATGGGATATCATTAAAAATTTAACCCCAAGTCGAATTCTTGACTCCTTTGAGGGTTTTTCACCATTCTTGTTTCAATGAGGACTTTCTCATGTTTGTTTTTCCATGTTTCTATCTCTTGTTTGAGCTTGGCCATCTCCTTCTTATCCTCATGCTACTTTTTGTAGAAATCATCCAATTTCTTGTCTTGCTTTATGATCTTTTCTATCCTTTTGTTGGCCAAGTCTTAAACTGTTACTGCCTTCATAGTCCTATCCCTTGATTTTGTTCTCTATTCTATTACATCACAAGTTAGTTGGTGAATATGTTGTTGCAACTGTGATATTGATTATATCGACATGGGTGGCTGATTGGTTGAGGAAGCTAAGACATTTTCCTTGCAAGCTTCAGTGATTTCATGTCGTAGAGAAGTAATGAATTCTTTGGCTTCTTCTAACTTGAATGCCAAGTCCTTAGCATTTCCTTGAATGACCTCTAAATCAACAATCTTGTTTTCCATTACTTGTTTTTGTGTTGATAAAGAGACATTCCCCCCTCACAAGAAATTCACTTCATTGACCAATCTCTTTTTTTCTAACATTTCTTGAGTGATTGTAAAAATATGGGCCATTTTGGAGCTTTTTAGTGATTTTATTCTTTCGTCTTTTTCTTGCAGGAGGTAAATAAACTTAGTCAATTCTTGCTTACCTTTTCCCATTGAGTCCAAGATAGTTTATAGCTTTTCCTTTTCTGTCTCCAAGGTATTTACTCTAGATCTTAGGAATTGGTTCCTTATATTAATGGAATCCAATTGCTTCTTGTAATTGTCACTACAGAAAGTAACTTTGAGATATTTGCTATAGACTATGTTGTTAGATTCTTGGGCCATGGAAACATTATCCTCCGATAGGATGGGAATCTAAAGATCCTAATAGTAGAGAAGTTTGTTAATTGTTGTCTCATGACCACAACAATGGCCAATGCATATCTAAAATTGGGAATGCCAGGCATATTGTAGGCATCTACCATGGATACCATCCCTCGTCTATGTCTTCATTAGTCTCCCTTCCCAAGACTAAAGTGAAGATGGAGAAAGATTATTGGGTCCATTAAGCAAATATTTTGATTTCCCAAGGGGTAGGAGAAACCTCATACAAAATTGTAATTAATGGAAAATAGCTCCTCTTTGGGCTTTATTTAAGCTCATATATGACTTAGTCTAGCTATCAAGTAAGAGGATGACTTTCCCTAAGGACTTGGGAGATGGACATGGAATTAACATGGAACAAAACAGTCTGACCATATTTGGTAGTGATATAAGAAGAGGAAAGGTGGTAATTATGATTGCTAAGCTCCACAAATTAGGGAATGGGAAGGTGTCGAGAACAATATGCTGAGACAAGACTGATATCTAGAGGGTATTTGCTTTTCCATCAGCAATAAACTTTCCATAGGAAACCCCTTATTAATTGTTTAAGGGATGAGTTGGATGTATGAAGGGTGGTTATGTGAATGATATTATCACAGAAAGGCTGTCCGCGGGTGGGACGAGGACACCTCACTTTTATCAGAATGAGCACTAGTGGAGTTGGACGACGAGTTTCCTGAGGTGGTTCTTGATTCCTTCAACATGGTTATAGAGGCTACATTAAATCTAGAGGATTGGATTGATATAGGAATAAGTAATCTTCAAGCAATCCTTTTGATACAAATAAAGGAAATTGACTAAATGTGGGGTTCATAATATGATTTCCTCATCAATTAGTGGTGAAATGGTTTCCTAAACAATTAGTCGTGAAATGGTACCATAGGGATGATGGAAACACAATAATGACTTATCTGTCAATGCTCAGGTGACTGTGGGTGTAGTTTTATCCCATAGGATGCTCTCTTGGTCTGCTTGGAGGATTGACTATGAAGTAAAATGGATAGAAAGATGGATTTGAGTAGTTAATCGAAGGGGGAAGTTTGCATTAATGGATGAGTATCCAGTTTTTTAATTGTCATTCATGACTATCGTAGGGTGGTGTTGATGATTTTTTTCCAAGATGGAGATACACATGGCAATCTGTTATTGGTGTCTTAAATAAAATGTGGATGGGCCCCACTTTCAAGTTCATGTCATGGGGGGTAGCTTCTTTAATATCCCATTTGAGTCGGCAAAGTGACGCTACAACATCTTTTCTTTGGCACCGAATTTCGAGAGCGTACCTTGACCATTGACCTATGGATCTGATCACATCTCAGTTGTTGGTGCAAGTGTCCTTCATGTTAGGGCCTGCTTATTTCTTTTTGTGCAAATGATCTTGATTTATTGATCAAACTTGATCGACATAATCTGGGTCATTCACAATGATGTCGCTCCTACCAGCCCCTGATCACTTTGTGTTGCACGAATAATCTTGCTTGATCTAATCTTAAACGTATGTGACAATGCTCCTTATGTTTTACCCTGCTCGTATTCCCATGTGTGAATGGTCGCGTTTGATCGCTTCAATTGTGTTGATATAATATTATCCATTTACGGTGGGAGAACCATTGTTATACCTGTAGGATTTATGGTTATACTGAGAGGGAGGGTTGAATCAATACAACATACTTTTTATTTCTTTACTCATTCATCAAACAATTCATAATAATCAACACAAGTAGATTCAAATCATAGAACACAAGATGTAACGTGGAAACCCTATTGAGAGAAAACCACAATGATTTTTATCTTTATGAATCTTGAGTAGGCACCAACCTACTATTACAATAATTGTAGGCACCAACCTTCTATTGCAAGCACCAACTTGCTGGAGACACCAATCTTCTCAGTTGAGCACCAACTCGATATTACAATGTTTGCAAGCACCGACTTGCTGGAGACACCAATCTCCCTGGTTGAGCACCAAATTAACAAATATTGCATAGGAACCTACCTACTTTATCTGTATCTATCATTGGATTCAATACTGCGCTGCTGCTTACTTCAAGTCTTTCTTGTACAATGACTTGCCTATTGCATGTTGCACTTCACAAAACACTTTTGACCCTTGTGCACCAATTTTCCCTTTTCTCTAAAAAATAGTTCTAACTACTGTACACCAATGTACCTTCTTGCACTGTGAAGCAAATTTAACTTTTGTGAACCAATGTATCTTCCTATGCTATACTGTCACACTCTTCTCTGTTGCGTTATTCTTTACACAAGACTACTGTCACATTTTTCTTTGTCGCACTTTGTTCTACGCAAGACAATCTTCACTACTGTCACACTCTACTCTGTCGCAATCTTCTCTACACAAGACAATATTCACTATTGTCACACTTTGATCCGTCACACTTTGCTCCGCACAAGGAAATATTCACTATTTTCACACTTTGATTTGTCACACTCTACTCTGCACAATGCAATATTCACTACTGTCACAGTTTGATCTACCGCACTCTACTCTACGCAAGACAATCTTCACTATTGCGCAGTCTTCAAATTTTGTGTTTCTTTCAACTTCTATACCTCATACAAAGAAGAACCTACAAGAAAACATCCCTTCCTCTTCACAAGGTATGCCTTTTGTTCCTTGAAGAACTGTTATCACACCATAGTAGCTGGGCTACTATTCTTGCTCAACATATATATTTTTAGAGATTTTCCTTTACAGAGATCAATTATGATGAGAAGCATTATTTGAGATCACTTACAGATCATAGCAGTGTATATTAGACATTGAGTAGACCCTGTGCCAAGGCTGAGCCTTGAGAGCTTATATTTGATGATCGATATGACTTTTTGTTCCATACAATTTCAGTTCAGTGCCTAGAGTTCCAGATGTGATTATTGCAACAGTGTTTCAGTTGGTTCTAGATGATGATTATTGATATGCAATGACATGACCATTAGAATTATGATTGTTATCATGGATTATTATCTTGTTGTTTAGCCATCTTCATATCATTGAATTGGTATATAACTCATGATTTGGCAGTATTATTTAAATAAGTGAAATGAAATATCTTGGTTGTATTTAAATAATGAATTGGATGTATTACTTGCACTTAAAGGTTCACTGACTATACTCATTGGTTTCATTACCCTCCTATGAGCATGAACATGGTTTTTCATGACATTTATGTCTGCTAGCTTAGGCTTCACATTCACTTGACTCCATCCATCCATGACTTTCCCTATTTTTGGCTTTCACCCTGACTTGCCTTTTTGACTATTGATATGGAGTACTCCCCTTTTTCTACCGTTGTTGGATTGCATCCATGTTTGTGTTGTGTCTAAGCTCCGAGTTGGTGATAGAACTTGCCCCTGGTGAGTTGGATTTTATGCCTAGATCATTCTAGTTGGTTTCTCCGATGTGTGGCTTAGCACAGAATTCCCTCTAGTCACATGAGATGTTGTTGGCTAAAACCTGAAGCACTTGTACTATTTATGGAAATTATTGGAAATCTCTTATGAAAGCCTATGAAATTAAAATTATAGAATTTGTTTCTAAACACATGATGAATAAAGGCTAAAGCAATGAAATGCTAAAGTACCCCATGAAGGGTATAGAAAGGTCTAAAAAGCAATGGCTGAATAAATGCTGAATCTAAAGATTGTTGACCTCATAAATGTAAATATGCCCCGGATGCAAGCTGCGATTAGTTGTGCTTGTAAGCGCATGTAAAATCCCAGAGGGGTCATATAGGCCAAAAAGGCCATGGAAATTAAATGAATGATCATAATGAACTTGGATCAACTTGATATAGACATGAAGCCAAGGTTGAATAAGCACTCTCTAAACAGCTTACCCATTTGTGAGGCAGCCATTCCCTTTATTTATCTTTTCCAACACAGTGTGTAGCCTCCCCTTTTCCCAGTCCAAAATATCTCTTAGTTGAATCGGTCAAGTCATCCCTTTTACCTAACCTTGTCCTTAGCCTTCACCCTATCCTAGCAGTTAGACCATGTCCATTGGTGAGTATGTATTTAAAGCTTTGGTGCAAGTAAATTATAAATAACATTTAAATATATATGCATTAATTGCCATTTGATTGATGTTTATACTTGAAGTTAAGCCGTGAATATGGTTAAAGGAACATGTCTTAATCATTTGTTATGATCTAGTCCTTAGTTGTATTTTGATCTAGTCAAACATAGTTTGACCATGGTCATTCTTGGGATCCGTGATGAGATGGACCACTTATGCTTTATGATGTTGATCTATGGTCCCACATGCACCTATTGATGTTCCATATATTGGACATATGCTCCAAATGATGATTGATGCAGTTGGTCATTTTTATTATTATTTTAGGATCATCATATTTTACACTGTCCGGGTATGGTGGACCCTACAGATAACCCTATAGGTTATCATGAGGTGTATGATTACTCATCTCTAGTGGAATTGAGTCTTTTGGATCCATTGAGACACTTATCTTTCAGTTCTTGGCACTCCCGGGCATGATATTAGCAGTTTTTCACCTGTTGACTAGTTTGGGCATGTTGATGAGGCCTATCCAGCAGGGGCATTGGAGGCCAGTCGCTTCCTAGGGAGCTACAGAGGAAGGGGGTGGTCCAACCAATTTTTTTTACCATTATACCCCCCTTCCAGACAGTATGGTACACTCAGTTTGACAATGCAGGCACCTTGGATAGCAATTTTGGTCAGTTTCAAGGTTTTCAGGAGGATTAAGAAAATGGAATAAAAGGGTCATTGAGGAATTCGATTTGGGAAATTGAGGCAAGGTTTTGGCACTTGGTCTGCTAAGAGGTCATCCATGGTGTATCCCTCTTCTTCCAGATCAGTTGGCATCAGTCAATGGGGTCCACACGGGCTACATGATCTCTTTTATTGTATCTCTCTCTCTGATTATGGGGATAGGATTTGATCATTTGTGTACTTGGACATGTCGTAGACTCATATTTTATATTATTGTGCAATGGGGACATGCTAGTGAAGGCAAATAATACCTCCTAGCCCCACCATGTGCTCCTAGTTACTTGTCCATGTCTTATGTTGTGGCTCCATGATATCTAGCCACCCCCATGTGTGACGTCACCCTTCCTAGAGACACTTTAGCTATGGCGTCACCCTCTATTTGAGTGATCCATGTGTTATATTGTATTGGCTCATCTTAGCCATTGATTATATTGTTGTATCTTTTGATCTCAACCACTAGTTTTCAAAAGTGGTTTAGGGTTTTGGTCTTCCTCATCCTATAAAAGGAGGAGACCCCCTCATTGTAAAGGCACCTTTGGAGCTCTTGAAGATTGGATTAAAATACTATTTTGTGGATGTACTTCTCTTGTCTTGATGGATTATTTTAAAAGTTGAATATACAATCTTGTTCTTGTGTATCATTGTGGTTCTTGGAACTTCAATTCGTTTTCTACAGGGAAGGCCAAATTGGTGGAGAGGAGGACGAATTCAAGGGAGGCTATTGTGGGGAAACCCCATATATTTCTTTGGTTTGGTCTTTGGTTGAAGGGAGTATCATTATTATATCCTTGTGACATAGTTGATGCTTATAATTCTTTTGCTTGGCATTGTTTCTCATTAGATCTTGTCTTGCAGGAGGAGGACGATTTGGTCATCTTTGGGGGAGGACGATTTGGATTGGAGGCTCAAGATCTCACTCTTGAATATACACACAAGGAGAAGGTTATCAATTTGCAAAGTGGCCACAAGAATTAGAGGTATGTTCTACAAGATATGTACCTAGATCCATTCTTTCTTCTTCATTGGTCATAAAAACCCTAATAAATCAAAACCCTCATTTTACATTTTTTAGATCTACTTGGATCTAGCATGCTTTTGGGGATAACGTTTAAAACCCACCTATATAGCATCCACATAAATTAGGATCTATATTTTGGTGGTGATTGGCCTTCATTTGACCCACTTCCCAATGCACCTAGCCCTCCTTGGGGAAATTCACACCCCTTGAGGAAGGCTAGTTTTGCTAGTTCCTAGATGTGGGTAGGTGAGATTCTTCTTGCATTGAATAAATCAACCCTTAAAACCTACCCCTAGTGTCTCACCTTGTTGATTTTCACCTTGTGGGCCCCATTCCTCATTTTGAGGGTTGTGCCCCACTTGGGTCACTTGGTGATGCCTTAGATCTATGGAGATCTAGCCATGGCATGTACTTGACATTGAAAACCCACCTTGATATTCATCTCAACTATCCCAATCTATAATTTGGTGGAAATCCGACTCCATTTGGCCCTTGATCTAAGGCACTAGTCATCCTTGGGGCAATTTGCACTCCTTGGGTAGGTGGCCATTTGCTAGATCCCATACTTGGGTATTGCTATTTATTCATCAAACCTTTAGATCCATGCTATAGCATACCCCTACTGCCATTTCTTATCAAATTAGACCTTGTGGGACCAACTTGGACCATTTTCCACTTTTTAAGGAGTGGGCCCCACTTGGATATTTTTCATGGCACTAGATCTATCTAGATCTACTAGTTTAACTTCATAAGTGGTCCTTATATTGCATTGGTTGAATCATTTGTCACTTCATAAGCCTCTTTAACCATATCTTAACTATTTGGGTCCACTTAATCACCCTAGATCTAGATCTTATCTTATCTTGATCTCTTACTCTTTCATCATCACATTTCCCTAGGAGGTCTAGATTGCATTCACTAGATTTCATTGGATAAGCTGGGGTCTCCCCCTTGGTCTTTCTTTGGCTTGATCTAAAGTGAAAGTTGCCTCGGTTGATGTGACACCCATCTTGCATTGGGAACTGTGGCAAGCCTTGGGTCACCTCTTTAGTTGTCCAACACCTCTACCATCCTGGATGGGATACCTTTAGGGACAACTACAAGTTGTGTGATAACAAGAACCTTATAAATCTTTAATAAAAAAACTTTCGAAAAAATATCAAGAATATCTTCAAAAATCCAGAAAACATCTTCAAATCCATCTTCAAACCCTAGAAAACCTTCCTCTTCCACAAGTGCACACCTTTTTCAGAGCTCCATCAATGCTTGAATGAATAATCAAATGAGGGAGTGTTTAACTTATTTATAGCATCCATAAATCACTTTTTGGGCCGACATAACCTTGTTTAATATCTTGGGAGGACGACCTAACACTTTGGCTGGGTTGATTTTACAAATTCTTTCATATCTCCTCATTCCTATAAAGTTAGAGGGACTTGCAAATAATGTTGGAAAGGTCTTAGAATAATATTTCCAACCATGTAACCTATACTCCCATTTGAGCAAGGTATCGAGAGTAAAAATGCCTTTAAAGATAAGGTATCCAAACTGGACATCCAAACACAATATTTCGAACAATCTTCATCTTGCAATCTCTTTATGTAGTCTCCCCCTCTCTTTGACATTAATGACAACAATATTTCATTTCCTTTGACATCAATGACAACAAAATTTCCAACAACCTTCCCCTTTTTCTTTGATGGTAACCTTTAGACAATTATGCAACAAACCTGTAGATAGTCCCTTTGTCTGCAATTATATCTTTGCACAATTATGTTTCTACACAATTATTATTGAGCATTGGTTGTCATTGATGTAAAGTGTTTGAATGAAGAGGATGTCAAGTCTTTGAATGTCATTCAATGTGGGGAGATTGTTGAGCATTGGTTGTCATTAATTTCAACTAAAAAAGATGTCAAATGTTTGACTGTCATTCAATGTCAAAGAGGATGTCAACTGATTCAGTATGAGCCATTGATGTTAACCTAATTCAAAGTGGATACAACATTCCAACAGGAGTATGAAGAATCCACTTTGAGGTAGTTTATGTGCATGATAAAGAAAGCATGAACACCAAAAGTATATGTGCAAATGGTGAAGGTGACATATATGTATGCAAATTTGGAGTATATCTAAAAGTGCATTATGTCTGGAGATGTATATCAAGGATACACCACTCAAGCAACTTTGGAGTATATCTAAGAGTGCATCAAGGATACATATTGCAGGTCAAGTTTGAAGAAGTACATAAGAAGATACTTCATGAAGATCTAGTTCAAGAAGAAACACAAGTAATGGATCCTACATCATGTGGCCCTTACGCAGAAATCAAGTCCACCAAGTAATACTCTCTCATGCTAGCAAATTGAAGGATTTGGTTGGACTATGGTACATATGCTCAAACGACCAAGAATTTGGCTGAACAAATGGTGCAAGTATGCAAGCAAGCCTAAGCATTTCTTGGGAGTGCCTAGGAAGAAAGGAACAACAGATGGTTGGACAATCCTGAAAGTGCGCAAGCATAGCCAATGCTTTCAGTAAGTGGAATGCACACAAACTCCTAGAATGGTACAACAGTCGAAGTTAATATATGCACAAATCCCACAACCGACGAACAACAAGTGCGCAAGTCCCACAAGTGATGACAAGGCAGAAGTCAAATTCCTACCAAATAGAAGTCGGAGTATGTGCAGGTTCTATAAAGTATTTATACACCAAGGGCACATCACCCAAATGCAATGATGAAGCACGGGTCATAATCTCACTAAGCAGAAGCTGGAGGATGCGCAGTTTATGCAAAGTATTGATATCACAAGGGTGCATTACCCACAAGGGTTGGTATATCACAAGTCATGGTCACACCAAGACGAAGTAGAAGATTGCGCACACGCCATAAGGCAATGGTACATCAAGAGCACAATAAAGGTGTAGAGTTCCACTGAGTTGTGGACCTTGAGGGCATTTGATACATCTAAGACGACACATCAATAGCGCAGATGATGACACGCAGCACATGTACAATCCATGAAGTATGGAAAAAGGGATGCCACGACCAACTTGAAAACATACAATCCATGCACGACATGTATAAATAGAGATGCAAGTTGAAGATTTGAAGTAAGCTTGGAAACAAGAACGCAAGGGCTTTTCCGTAAAAGTTTTAGTTGTTTTTCGGGGCATCAAGGGGCTCGTGGACAGAACAAAGGATCTAGCGAAGAGCCAAATGCGCACATGCAACAGAACAAAGATTTTATGGTGTGTAGAATGATGCTATAGATTTGTGACAATTGCGCAAACACCAAAAGGAAGACATACTGAAGAATGCACAAGTGCTAGATATCTCAAAGGACAATAATGCAATCAGCACATCGATTGTCACAGATGTTGCAAAGACATAAGCGTAGAAACATAACTGATGTTTATCAGATATTGCGTAGATGTCTATATGATGTATAATAACATAAGTGAAAGTGTGCCAAGTTCAATATTTCATCTAATGTGCAAAAACATAACAACAACATAACTCGACATGTGCATCACGATGCCGATGATCTAAGACAAGTGAGTTAAACTGAACTAACCAACTATTTGATGCACAAGATGTCATCGATTATTTGAGTAACTACAACACTTTATCAGAACGAACACATCATAATTTGCACAATTCCATCTATTACTGGTGCTTCACTTTGACCAACAAACTATCAATTGAAAGCACACTATAAGTTGATCTTTGTAGTAATGTACAAGATAATGCAAAATCAAGAGCGCAGACTGTGGATTCAGCAGAGCGCATGATACAAGAAGCAAGTCATCAACCGAAGTGTTATTTAAGAGGAATGAGAAGTCAAGTGATGTATGCAACATAGTGACAGAGTACATTCTGCATACAAAGGTAACACACTTCAAAGAATCATCATCAGAAGACCTGAAGAAGTGCGTAGAGTTGAAGTTTGTCAAGATAGTAAAATATATTAGACATCAGAGCTATCGGACGAGGCAAGGAGAGAGGGAGTCACATCTTCCTTCAGGTTGGTGCTCGTAAAACAAAGTGATAGGGGGTCGGTTCCTCCTTCGAGTTGGTGCTGGAGAAAACACAGGGGGTTGGTGCCTCCTTCCAATTAGTGCTGGTAAACATAGGAAGTTGGTGATTCCTTAAATGTATTCCTTCCATGTAAAAATCATGTGTCTTATGTGATGCTGATGTGGTGCTTATATGTGTGAATGTTGGTTTACTGATGCATAATAAAAGATAAATATTAATTAAGGACTAATCTGTTTAAAGAAGGTAAAATATGCTAATAATTGCACTAATACCGATTCACCCCCCCTCTCAGTATTAAATCGATTCCAACAATTCTGTCTCTATACAGTTCTATTTCTTTGCAATTATGTCTTTGCACAATTTCATTATCTACAAATTCTCCCACTACATAATTTTTCCCCCTTTGACATCAATATTAAAGGGTTTATCCCCCTGATCTTATGCCTATCCTTGTGTCTATACATTGTTTCCTGTCTACAATTCTTCCCCTACCTACAATGCCACACCATTGGAAAAGGGTTTCTCCCTTTCAACTCGTGTATCTATTTAGGGATAGAAACTACAACCCAAGTTTTGTCGGAGATACTCAAATGTAGCTTTGGGAAGGGTTTTGGTAAATATATCTACAATTTGTTCCTTAGTAGCAATGTATTCCAACTTGACAATATGTTCTAAAACTCGTTCCCTTAGAAAATGATACTTGTTTGGAATGTGTTTTGTTTTTGAGTACATAACAAGGTTCTTGGAGATGTTTATGGAACTAGTGTTGACACACATCAAGGAGATTGGATGTTTGTATTCTAAATTAATATCTTTTAATGTTTGCTTCATCCAAAGAACTTGAGTGCAACAAGATGCTGCCGCGATGTACTTAGTTTCTGTTGCAGATAGAGAAATTGAATATTTCTTTTTGCTCAACCAAGATACTAAACAATTACCTGTTGCAGCTGCAACCATTTCCCCAAATATTTGTGAAAAAATTGTAGGGCCTCTCCTTTATTTTTTGATTTACTAAAGGTCTTTTGTTCCACCTTTCTTTGGTTACAAACCTTTTGACACTTAGAATTTTTTTTGAAGAAAAAATGTATTTTAGTTTCAGAGCAAAATCATGATTTGCGCCGAAACGGTCGGAAAAAAATGAATTTTAGTCCAATTGGAGCAAAACCGTTTTTTGCGCCGAAACGATCGGGGAAAAGGTGAGTTTGAAATGGTCGGAGAAAACTGTGTTTTGCGCTAAAATGGTCTAAATGATTTTTGTTTGTCACCGAAGTATCTTACATCGGAAGGAAGTGTTTTTACGCCAAAGGAATAAAAAAGAAGTTTCTCCGATCGGAGAAAAACTACGTTTTGCGCTGAAACTGTCGGAGCAAAACCATCTTTGTCTCCGAAACATTTCGGTGCAAAAATTTAGTTTGCTTGGATTTTTTCTTCCACGGACATTGCGATAAGACGCTCCGCCCAAACGTTGAAAGGAGAGTTGATTTTTTTCAAATCATGGCCCAAAACAACCTGGTAGTGAAAGAGAAGTTGGCTCGGTGCCAAATTGATATTTGACCTGAAAATAATCAGTGGGGACAAAATTTGCTCATGCGAAACGGTGTCAACGTAAAATGACCTTTTTGGTCCGAAACAAACTTTTGACAAGCATTATAATCACCGAAAAGGGATCCTTTGGAACCCTGGTTGTACGCATACCCAAATGCATTTATTGCTAGTGTTTTTATTGGTTATTTATATGAAAAGGGATTCAATGTTTTGTAATTGTAACATCGTTTGGAGTTAGAGTGAATCCCTGGACGACATATCACCAAGAGGTTGGAGCACCATTGACATCGGTTGCGCACCGCCAGGTAGGCATCTTATTCCCATAAACCTTGTTACACCTGGATGGTCTCCTTTCAAGTATAAAGGAAAAGTTTAAACATTGCTTTTGCACCCTTTTTTGTGTTTGAAGCCCTGAAAAGCGATATGGCGTAAAGCCAAGAGCTTTTATATATGCAAAAATGAAACCCCAGACAGAGAAAAAAAAACCATTTACAAATAAATTTAGGGGTGAAAGTTTATGTTTTAAGCCGTCGGTTACGTAGGTTAACGTACAGGTTCTTCATTTTCTGTATCAATAACGTTTTCAATAACGACCGTTGGTGTTTGGGGTTTGAAACCATGATCTATCTATAAAGCTTTTCTTGCTGATGAAAGCCATAGCCGTTTAGGGTTTGATTTTTTTGTTGAAGTAAAGTTGTGTTGAACCTTTTCCGTTAATCAAATCGATTCCAAATTTGTTGTCGGCAATTAGGCGGAGTTTTGAGATTCTTCATATTTAGAACCCGTGGCCTTGCAACCACAAATAGGAAATGAGTGGAAGTTTTCACGTAGAGTTTTGTTGATGTATTTATTGCTTTTATATTATGATGCTTGCTTATGTTATTTTGACCTCGATCCCCTCATTGTTGAAAACCATCCAACTTAGCTTAATTAGGTCTAAAGGTCTATAATTTGGGAAGCAAGGGATATTGAAAGCCTGACCATTCGCCATCCAACTATGGGTAATTAAAATAAATACTTTCCTGGATCTATATAACGGGATTTTAACCGAAGGACAAAGGATTCTGGTAAAATGTATCTATAATTTGAGTGAGTGTTAGTCAAGCAAGCCATGGTTCACATGATCAACTAGGTTTAGGTTAGCTTCCCTAGTGGATAGCTATAGTGTTTGGTGAACGAGCTATGGTTCGTAAGTGTTTTCAACAGAACATTGCTCAGCAAAACATGAAACCTTTTGTTCTTGTTTGAAGTCCTAAATTATGTGAATGTGGTGTCTTCAATACATTACTGGATACAACAAGTTTGACAAGTTGGTATGACACCATGGGAAGGGTGGCGAGTGATCCACATGTAACCCATTGGTCTGTTATATCTTATATGTGAACTCTCACTCTTTTAATTAAGTCCCAACCATTAATACTAGGATTAACTATGAATGAAAAAAGGAAGAAACCTACCTTACAGAGTGCATCAAAACAAGTACTTAGACCTTAAAACATGATTTTCTTTATTTGCAAACAATGCATATTGACAGGTTATACATTTGCAGTTCATTGTTTGCATTAGTATGGTTAAAAGGTATATATATTCATTATCATTTTTGCTTAAATGTGTTTCCTTAACATTGTATTATTTGATATGGTGTTTATACATAAATGTTGTTTCATCCTAGGATTCAAAAATGCAAAGGAGAGCTTCTAAGTGCAAAGCCAAGGTCGCGGAATCCGATTTTGATATTGAAATTGTCCCAGAAACCATGATGGAGACCCAATATGAAGACACCAGGGATGGAACGGGAGTAGTTCATGAATATAAATGGGGTGAATTATACCACCTTATTCAAGATTAGAACGTGCCAGAGCCCTCTATCAAAGAAATGATGATATACAAGAACATTAAGAAATTGGGTCTTCATAAGGCCACCACTCCTCTGGAGATATTCCCCTGTTCGAAGGTAATTGGATGGATTTTACCCCACGTAGATGTCAACTCAAGAATCATAGCTGCGGAAACTGGAAAAGGATTCACTTCATTTCAAACAGCTCATATCAGGACAGCCTATAAGTTACCTCCTACAAAAGTCATGATGTTGGAACACTGGATAAAAGGGGCCATCAACATATACCATTCTGAATATGCTAAGAAGATGTTGATACCCAGAAAACAACTAAGGTAGAGATCGAGCGGAGAGCATGATGCACAAAATATGAAAACACCCTTCAGAGTTATAGCAATGATGTTAAGTAGAATATTTGGAAGGGAAAACACAAATGTCTACAAACTTAGCTAGGTACCTCTTATGTATCATGCCGCTTCCCATGGTACTATCTTCACTTGGGAAGAAATTATCTCAGAGAGTATGGCATCAACAATAGCAGCCACCCAAGGAGGTATGACTCAGAAAAGGGAAGAATTCTTCATGTCCTCTAATCTCATTGACTATATATTGATAAGAAACTCGTTCCACAAGTTGGGGTGTCATTGGGTCCCAGCTGAAACCGTTCTCTATGATTCCTACCAAATGATGTGGGCTCACAAATATACAAGCTTCCATGCTAGGAGTTCCTAATTCCTCTATATAGGATAATATTTAATGAGGATCCTAATTGTTTGTCGGATAATGCAATGCCCGTAATCAGTGAATATCAGGATTACTAATTTGCCCTAGAAGATACTTATATCTGAATGTATGGAGGAACTAAATCTCCTTCTCTAATGCCAAAGTACACCACTGATTATGTAGTGCATAAAGAGGCTATGAGATAAGTTTTTATCAACGGAGTTGGGCACTTTCTAAACGAGAATAAGAAGGCTTCTTACCCTGCGCTCCCCTTCACCATCGGAGCATATAAATTCCCTAAGATTAAAGGAGCAGAAGTTTTAATAAAGGACTTGGAGGCATTCCATTTTGGAGAGAAGGTTTTCATTAGAAATGATAAATTACAGAAATCCGCCAAACATTGTGAATCATGTAAGATTCATTTTGAATATATAGACCACTTCCCAAAGGATGAAGAAGTATATCGAAGGGAAAACAATATGACAGATTTGTATAAAATATTTGGCTGAAAAGATGGAGTAGGTTCTAGCCAAACTAAAGATACTGCAAAAGAATCAGATCAATAGAAGGCTAGAGAAGGGGCCGTAGAAGCCAAAGAAGCAAGAAGAAAACAAGATGAAGAAAGAAAACTGAAACATGAAGCATAAAGAAAGAAAAAAGAGGAAGAATCCCAAAAGAAAGAAGAAGATGAAGAAGAAGAAGAAAAGGCAGAAGAAGAAGCACAAAAGAATAAAGAAGAGCAAGGAGCAGCAGATAAAGCAACTGAATTAGAGAAACAAAAGGAGGAAGAAGCTAGATTCAAGAAAGTTGTGGAAGATAAAGGGATCCAAGAAGAATATCACAGTTTCCATGACATGGACATAGACCCACCTGATGATTTGGGAATTCCACTTACAAGAGGACATCATCTATTCCCTGAGCTCGGGATCACACCGTTTACTCCTTCTAAGTAACATTCTGTAGCAAAATTGGATATTATAGTTTTTGACCCTAAGCGGAAGACAATATTGAGAAGAACCGAAAAGAGGTTGAAAATGGGTACGCAGCCATATAGAGTAACTATACAAGAAAGTACCTTGGTAGAAGGCACCCACAAAGATCCTAAGTTCACAACTTCAGTGAATATAGAAGTTGCTCAGGCCAATGCCGATAATAATGATAATTTGATGAATGATCTAGAGCGAAGCAAAGTAAAAATGTTAAAATTAAAAGATAATTTGGTGCAAGCAAGAAACAAAGGAATTGAAATGAAGAGGAAACGAGATACTGTGGAGTCTGGAAGGGAGAAGTTATTGCTAGATTATCAAGAACTAGAGGATGAAAGAGATTCTTTGACCATACAACTTGTAATTATAGAGGGAGAACGAGATGATTTTCGTTCTCGGGTCAATGAATTGGAAGAAAATGAAGTTGAGTTAAATCAACAGGTTGAAACACTGGTGATTGAAAAAGGATGTTTACAGTCACAAGTAAATGAATTGATGATCGAGAAAGGAGCTTTGCAATCCCAAGTTGATGAGTTAATGAATGAAAAGGAATCTATGATAGAATAGGTCAAAGTTTCCCAAAATCAGAAGCAAGATATGACGCCATTCTATGAGCATGCCTGTAAAGTACAAGAACAAATTTGTCATTCACAAGAATTGTTGACCGATGAAATTTATAAAATGAGAAAGATGATAGACAAGATGAAGGAAATTTCTGCAGATGCTCTCATTGTAAAACATAAAGTGATAAGTACATTTAATAAGGTATAGAAGTTAATTAGCTGGAAAGGAAAAAATCCAAACTTTCTAGATCACTTGTTGAATAAGACAACCGCTGAACTTAAATTAGATATATCTCTTCTAGACAGTTGCAGAAAAGTTTCCAGGAAAGTACAAGTGGAAGTACCAAAGACAATCTCGAAGTGTGAAGGAATTTACAAAGATATCTGTGAGGTGCACGAAAAGTGCCATATTTCAATTACTGAAGACATGTACGAGTTTCCTACCAAAGACCAACGTCTAACATAATTAAAGGACAACTTAAAGGATGACTTGGAGTGCATCAGGAAATTGGACGTGCTTAATGAAGAATATTTTAGACAACATATTGGCAAGTATCTGTGAATGCTTATTTTCTAGAAGAAATTTATAAAGCAACTACTAAAGGATTAGTAAATGTGGGGAAAGAATTATCTATTCATGTGGTCTCTTTAAATTATTAGAGCCTTAACAATGTAATGTAATATTTCACGAAAGTGATTTGTGGGATAATTATATTTCTAGTTTAGAGGCCCCACCAACAGAATAATGTAATTTATAAATAAATATCTATTTTGGTTGAGCAAGCACAAAAGACAAAATTTTAGCAATCCAAGGGTTGGGGGTAGGTGAAACGATTGGTCATGTAATGAAAAATTATCTTGTAATATAAATAGAGGAGAAAAGGGATTAGAAAAGGGATTTTTCTAGTGTAATAGAAGCTAGATACATTTTGTAAGAAAACTAATTTTCTGCTAATGAGAAGGGCCTATTTGCTGGGTAAAGCTTACATGGATTTTGCATGGAATGTCTTGGATAATAGATCATAATTATTTATTCCTCTATTCATCTTGATGCTGTGAGATATTTCTTACTTTATTGAATTATTTTAATGGTAATGAATGGTTTCACTTGTTTATGCAAATGTCCGTGTGATTAAAAGAGTAATAAATGGATATCAATTTCATCAAAGCTATCTTTGTGCATTTCTGCTGTGACTGTGTGTACTTTATTTAAACGATTATCTGTTGGATTTTGTGCAAAAATTCTCAGATATTACTCTTACTAAAACTCGCTCCTTGCACGGATATATTAGTTAGGTTAGAATAGTATTAGCTAATTGATAAGGTAGAAGTGATAAGACGAGAGGTAAGAACCTGCGCATCACTTGTGAGGCTTCTGCCTGTCAATTATAGGTTATGCATCATTTAGATTAGGGCACTTGCATTCTCATAATAAATATAAAATCTAAATGGTGGGTCAAAACGCAACTGGTGAAATCTATTCGAAACACATCTACGGTAGCCGAACCGTTAACCGAACAGATTCCCTATTCCAAGCAGTGAATGATCTAATTGAGATTATTCATTGGGGAGAATCCCTATTGTCGATGCTAGGATTTTCCATGCATCAATAGTTTTGGCGCTAGAAGGAGGGCCGCCAGTGCATTCCTGGTAGAGGAAATTTGTTTCCACGAGGAAATTTCTCTGGGTCTCCGTTTGAAACATCCCAACCATAAGAATTAATTTCTGAAACTGATTATCAAGAAAAGTTTGATTCTGAAATCGATCATACCGAACGTTTGTATGTTGTTCCTCACACAGAAGTAGATAATTTTAGGATACATACCCAATCTTCTGTAAGGAAACTTGGAGGATTATCGGTAGTACATTTCTTACCTAGAAGATAAGATCCTAGACGAAAAATTGTGCAAATTAGATATTTCGTGCTTGTAGAATCATTGGAATAATTAATAGACTTATCATTACAAGACATACCGGATCCCATAAATCAGCTAAGGTCTAATTCTCCTGAGTCGATCACTTCTCCGCACATACAAACACTTACACCACCACATATGCCTCCACACTCTCCTCGACGTATTCCTAACATGGTTCATAATACTAATCCACCACCTGCGTGGAGGGCTAGAGGACCACTCGGCTTACCCACTCCTTTACCTGATTTACCTAAACACCTAGAACGAGTATTAACTAAGTTTGATCTTGGAAAAGGAGTCTCTGCTAATGATCACTTAAATATTTTTTACCTAGTGTTAAATTTACTGAATGTAGAACATGAATATGTTGTATGCAAACTTAGTCAAATTGGTTCAAAAGCTATCAAATAAAGTAGTGGATTTGGAAAAGGAAAAGGGCACTAGTTCTTCAGTGAGAAAACCTTTTAATCCTTTCTACAAAAAAAATAATAAAGCACAATGCCTCCATAGAATGATTCTGCTGTTTTTAATTTAAATGAGGTTGGCATGGATCACTTTTGTACATTCCACCAAGAGCATCATTCTGAAAAAACTTGCCTGCAGTGGATACATTCAATGAATTTGGTAATGAATCAACTATTGGATACACAACTATTAGATCAATATGACCATAATGAAGATCAACCTAAGGAGACAAAAGATCACAATGAAGAAACCACATTAGTGTTATGGGATTGGGCCCCAAATTTAGTTTTGGATGATGAGGAAGGAGTAGAAGAAATACAAGTCTCATCAAGAGATTATGCTACTAGAAGTAAAGGAGCAGTGGAAGAACAAAGTATGTTACTACCATAATTGAGAGCATCCAAAGAAGTTATAAAAAACAATAACAACCCAAATCAATCACATCCAAAAGTGACTGAAAAAAGACTCACTAGTATTGCAGGGGCTTCAAAGGAAACAAATCCATTAATCAATAAACAACTAAACCCTATACTCAACAAATATGATCTTGGTGGAAATACTGGAGGAAATCGGAATATGGGGTATGATATTATAGAAGATATAAAGAAGACAAGCAAATGCATCTCTGTTTGAAATGTGTAATCTACCACAAAAGAGAAGAAATTTATTGGAAGATTTTGATTTAAAATCAAGCAGTATGGTAGACAAACAGTCAGAAAGGATTGAGTTTGATGCTGGTATTAATGAAGCAAGTAGTGGTGGAAAATCAAAGTCTCAAACTCTTCCTTTTCTTCTGACGTTTGAAATTTTTAATTACAATGTGCATAACTGTTTGGTAGATTCTAGAGCTTCATCTAACATCATGCCACTATCTGTTTGTAAAAGAATAAATTGGAAACCCATAGCATCCCCATCTCGGATTATCCAGCTTGATAGATCAGATGTTAAAGTTATTGGAGAAATGAAGAATGTATTGACTAGATTGGTTGTAGATTCAAGAGTATGTCAATTCATTGATACCATGGTAGTAGACATACCAAAATCCTATAGGTTAATACTGAGTAGGGATTGATCAAATAAGTTGAATGGCTAGTTTGCAACAAATTGGTCTCACTTATGGCTACCATATCAAAATAAGCAAAACCAAATCAAAGTGTTAAGGGAACCCCATATGAAGCATAATGTGACAGAATTAGAAGGCAAGAATGAACTAGTAAATTTTTCATCTTCTGTTTGGGAAATTATTTTTTGGAAATTGAACCTGGAAACTATCAAGCATAAAATACTGGTCATGATTCAAACACACAGTCCAATCTCCTTTAATTTGCACGGGATGATGATACTGACTATAATATAGTAGAGTTAGTTACTGACGTAGGTGACCATAATAACGCAGTTAGACTAGAGGATAAGTTTTGGAATTTGTATTTTGATGGCTCCAAGACACATGAGGGAGCAAGATCCGATTGTGTTCTTGTAGATCCCCAAGGAAAAAGACAATTTCTCTCTTGTAGACTAGAATTTGAATGCACAAATAATACTTCCGAATATGAAGCTCTAATTCAGGGCCTAAAGAAAGCCATTGGTTTAAATGTAAATAATTTGAAGGTTTTTGGTGATTCAGAGATAGTTGTTAGACAAGTAAGAAATACCATTCATTGCTTATCTCCGCACTTGAAAGGATATCAATCTGAGGTATGGAATTTAATATCTAATTTTGATGCTTTTAATATAAATGCCATCTCTAGGTTACAAAATGTCGCTACTAATTTATTAGCCACTTTTGCTTCACATTTAGTACCGACCAATAACAAGTGTTCCATTGAATTACTTTTCAGGCCATTTGTCCCTGATAATATTAAAAATTAGAGAGTTTTTGATGACGATGAACAAATTATCAACGTTTTCACAGATGAAGATACATTCAAAGAATCAGTTATTGAAGAAGATAAACACCAATCAGAATTAGAAGATGAAGACATGAGTAAAGGAAATTTTATGCCAAAGGGAGTATGGACTCTAGAAAAGTTATTCGATCTCCAGCATAAATTTCGAAAGAAGGTAATGTAAAAAAAATAGCTATTCGATGCAATTCGAACTAGTAAATTTGGGTACGGAACAGGAACCGAAGTATGTTAATTTGGGAAAATGTTGTTCACTTGGAAAAAGACATAAATTTGTCAAACTTTTTCAACAATATAAAGATATTTTTGCATGGACGTATGATGATTTAAAGACATATGATACAAGTATCATACAACATGTGATACCTATAAATCAAGGTATATAACCATTTCAACAACAACTCTGGAAAATGCATCCTACATTAGAACCCTTAATACAGAAGGAACTAAAGAAGTTGTTGGATGCCAAGATTATCTTAAGGTCAGACATTTTGAATGGGTGGAAAACTTGGTATCGGTACAAAAGAAATTAGGAGAGATAAGATTGTGTGTGGATTTTAGAAGCCTAAATAGAGCATCAGACAAAGACAATTATCTAGTCCCGCCTATGGAAAAAATATTGCAACTGGTATCAGGCTCATAGATGTTCTCCTTATTAGATGGGTTTTTCAGGATACAATCAAGTGTTAGTGGCTAAGAAAGATCAACTCAAGACTACCTTTCGTACGAAATGGGGAACATTTTCTTATAGATGAATTCCTTTTGGTCTTATGAATGCTGGAGCCACATTTCAAAGGGCCATGGATATCGCATTCCGAGGATTGGTCAGCCACATTGTTGTTGTTTATTTGGATGATGTCACGGTATTTTCCAAGAAGAGAGAGGATCATGCTTTTAATTTAAAACATATTTTTGAACGTTGCAGAAAATATGGCATATATTTAAACCCCAAGAAAAGCATATTCGTTGTTTTAGAAGGAAAGATATTGGGACACACCATTTATAGAAAGGGAGTCTCAATTTATCCATAAAGGATTCAGGCTATACTACAGATTCCCATGTCCCACAATAAGAAGATGATGCAATCTTTTATGGGTAGAATAAATTTTGTTCGAAGGTTTGTGCCCGATTTTGGGCAAATTGTAAAACCTTTGCAACAGATGGTGAAGCAAAGTGTGCAGTTTAAATGGACTGAATTGAAAAGGAGGCCTTTAAAGATATAAAAAATGCTATTACTCATGCACCTTCATTAAGCAATCCTGATTTTGAAAAGTATTTCATTATATATAATTTTTCTTCAGATCATTCTCTTGCAGTAGTGCTCACCCAAAAGGGAGAGCAATGGGATGAATATCCAATACCTTTTATGAGCATTGGATTACAAGGAGTTGAACTTAATTACTCACATGTAGAAAAACAAGCATATGCGGTATTTAAAGCAGTAAAACAGTTCAGACCTTATATTCTGAAGAATAGAACCAAGGTTATAATACCTCATTCGGCTGTAAGATATTTATTTGTACAAAAGGAAATGGGAGAAAGACATGGAAATTGGGTGACTGCGTTACAAGAATATGACCTAGAATTTAAACCAACCAACATTGTCAAAGGTCAAGGATTATGCAAGTTGCTTACTGAACATCCAAATGGCAAAGATCATGGTTGGGAAAATGAATATGAAATGAATTTATCCGAAGCATGCTCTAGTTTTACCACTCCATATTCATGGTATAGAGATTTAATTCATGATCTTTAGCATGGATATCTGCAAGAGCACTGGAATTCTAAGCAAAGGAGGGCTCTCAAATTGAAATCAGCTTCATATCAAATACTAGATGGAGTGATTTTTAGAAGAAATTATGGAGTTTTTCTTAGATGTCTTGAGAGAAATGATGCGGAAAAAGTGGTCAAGGAATTACATGATGGTCCTGCAGGAGGACATTATTCCATGGATACTACTGCACATAAAATATTGAGTGCTGGATATTACTGGTCCACTGTTTTCAATGATGCACATGCCTACGCACGAAAATGTGATATATGTCAAAGAAGTGCCAGTAAACTATCTAAATTAGCAGTACCACTACAGACAATCATCATTTCAAAACCATTCAAGCAATGGGGTTTAGACATTATTAGAGAAATAAATCCAAACTCTTCATTACAACATCACTATATTCTTATTGCCACATATTAGTTTACGCGGTGGACTGAAGTCGTCCCTTTAAGCAAAGTCATTGAAGATGCGGTCATCAATTGTTTACAAGAGAACATTATAACCAGGTTTGGGGTTCCAATTTCTTTAGTTTTTCATAATGCTTCTTATTTTTACTCTTACAAGATGAGTGAGTTTGCTATCGAAAAAGGGATTAAATTGCATTATTCAGCTAATTATTATCCACGAGGGAATGGGTTAGCGAAATCCGCAAATAAGAATTTAATAAGAATATTAAAGAAAATTGTTATTGAAAATCACAAAAATTGGCACGTAGCTCTTCCCAACGCTTTATGGGAAGATAGGGTCAATCCAAATAATTCTCTAGGGGTTTCTGCTTACTCATTAGTTTATGGGAAAGATGTTATTCTTCCTGCAAACATACTACTCCCTTCCTTGCAATTAGCGCAAGCATCCCAAGGATCAAATAGTGAAATCATGCAGTCACACATTAATACCCTGTTGAAACTTGAAGAAGCAAAGAAAAAGGCCATGGATAGATTCAATCGTCACCAAGAAATTGTAAAAAAATGGTTTGAGAATTAGAAGTCCGGAAAGAAAACTTTTGAGGTAGGAGAATTAGTTCTAAAATGGGATCATCCTCATGAGGAGAAGGGCAAGCATACCAAGTTCCAACATTTATGGCTTGGCCCTTATCAAGTTGTGGAAAAGCTTGGCCTAGGAACATATAAGTTACAATATTTACAAGGGGAGAAGGAAAACCTCCCTGTCAACGACCTAGCACTCAAACAATACTTTTCCTAGGAGTAGGGAAACATTTGTACATAAATAAATTTTTTATTTCCTTCGTTTTTTTTTCGTTTGTTTTCTTTCAATTTTTTCAAGTTACTTGGTTCCAACCTTATCACGATTTTGGTCTGTATTTTTTGCTATTAATTTACTTGCTTGATTTTTGTTTTTTTTAATAAATCCCAACTCAACTTTTAGAGTGATACGCAAGAAAGCAAAAATCTGAACACTCTTACACAAAAGTTTAGAATCTTGAAGGATTAAAATTAGCTTCAAAACAAAAGAATTTATTTTTGTAAAAAATATGAGACTAGTGATTTTAATCGCTGCTTTGTTTTAAAAAGGGGAAACCCGTTTCTTGGTTCATTTTGTGTCAGCATAAACTTTGTAAATTAAACAAGATCTAGGAATTCTAATTACTATCTTGAGGCTCCACTCACTCACACATAAATAACCTTCTTAGGTAGCCTACTATAGCTGACCCATGGAAAGGAAGCAAGTCTTGCAAATGTGTGGCAATTAAAATGATCCTATGCTACAAGAAATTATAGCCAAAATGCTCACAAATACGAGTCAAAATTCTCGGAAAGATTCCATATCCATAAAAGAAGTGGGTTTTGAAAAATAAAATACGACACATCCAATCAAGAAGATTCACCTGATGATATTCAAGAAGGTTCTTCTCCATCCATGAGTATGACAAGCCCAAATAAATATTCACCACTCACACAAAAATACATTATGGATGAAATAACCCACGACAAATGATTGAAGACTAAGGAAATCCATTTAAGAGAAGGAATCCAACGACAAAACTCGTTAAAAGCATCCAATGAAATGTTAGTAGCATGAGAATGAGGAACACACAAATATATATGTTTGATATTGTTACGATCATGTGGTGTCATTGTTAGTGGCAACCAAATATGGGACTAATAAAGAACTCCATATGATGGCCTCAAGAGAGTAATCGGGGTCCAGTATGCCCTACTTTCCGAAATAAATGACCAATATGATCCAAGAAGCTCCTCTCCCTGACTAAAATTTAGATTTTTAAAATCATCAAAAGAAATAATAAGGCATACCTTTACAATTAGAAATGATTAACAAGAAGAAGCAATTGTGGTCCTAAGTAAGAGTTTTCATTCAGAGATCATTGTTCACCAACCAGTCGCCAATTGTTGGAGTTGCAACCATTTCCCCAAATTTTTGTGAAAAAATTGTAGGGCCCCTCCTTTATTTTTTGATTTACGAAAGGTCTTTTGTTCCACCTTTATTTGGTTACAAACCTTTTGACACTTAGAATTTTTTTTGAAGAAAAAATCTATTTTAGTTTCGGAGCAAAATCATGATTTGTGCCGAAACGGTCTGAAAAAAATGAGTTTTAGTCCAATCGGAGCAAAATTGTGTTTTGCACCGAAACGGTCAAGGAAAAAGTGAGTTTGAAACGGTCGAAGCAAAACTTTGTTTTGTGCCGAAATGGTTGAAATGATTTTTGTTTGTCACCAAAGTATCTTACATCGGAAGGAAGTTGTATTTTACACCGAAGGAATAAAAAATAAGTTTCTCTGATCGGAGCAAAATTGCGTTTTGCATTGAAACTGTCAGAGCAAAACCATGTTTGTCTCTGAAACGTTTCGGTGCAAAAATTTAGTTTGCTCCAATGTTTTCTTCCGCCGACATTGCGATAAAACGCTCCGCCCAAACGTTGAAAGGAGAGTTGATTTTTTTCAAATTATGGCCCGAAACAACCTAGTAGTGAAAGAGAAGTTGGCTCGCGCGAAATTTATTTTTAACCTGAAAAGAATCGGCGGGGAAAAAATTTGCTCATGCGAAACGGTGTCAGCGTAAAATGACCTTTTTGGTCTGAAACAAACTTTTGGAAAGCGTTATAATCACTGAAAAGGGAGCCTTTTGAACCCTGTTTGCACGCATACCCGGATGCATTTATTGGTAGTGTTTTTATTGGTTATTTATATGAAAAGGGATTCAATGTTTTGTAATTGTAACGCCGTTTGGAGTTAGAGTGAATCCCTGGGCGACAGATCACCAATCCGTTGGAGAACCACTGACATCGTTTGCGCATCTTCAGGTAGGCATCTTATGCCCATTAACCCTGTTACACGTGAATGGCCTCCTTTAGAGTATAAAGGAAAAGTTTAAACATTGTTTTTGCGCCCTTTTTTGCATTTGAAGCCCTGAAAAGCGATAGGGTGTAAGGCCAAGAGCTTTTATATATGGAAAAATCAAACCACAAAAAAAAAAAAAAAAAAAAAACCATTTACGGATAAATTTAGGGGTGAAAGTTTATGTTTTAAGCTACTGGTTACATAGGTTAACGCACATGTTTTTCATTCCTTGCATATATAAAATTTTCAATAACGGTAGCCTGTGTTTGGGGTTTGAAACCATGATCTATATATAAATATTTTCTTGTTGATGAAATCCATAGCCATTTAGGGTTCGATGCTTTTGCTGAAGCAAAGTTGTCTTGAACCTTTTCTATTAGTCAACCCGATTCCAAATTTGTTGTCGGCAATTAGGCAAAGTTTCGAGATTCTTCATATTTAGAACATGTGGCCTTGCAACCACGAATAGGTAATGAGCGGAAGTTTTCACGCAGAGTTTTGTTGATGCATTCATTGCTTTTATATTATGATGCTTGCTTATGTTATTTTGACCTCGAGCCCCTCATTGTTGAAAAACATCCAACTTAGCTTAATTAGGTCTAAAGGTCCATAATTTGGGAAGCAAGGGATATTGAAATCCCGGATAGTCGCCATCCAACTATGGGTCATTAAAATAAAGAATTTACTGGATCTATATAACGAGAGTTTAACCGAAGGGAAACAAATTATGGTAAAAGGTATCTATAAATTGAGTGAGTGTTAGTCAAGAAATCCATGGTTCACATGATCAACTAGGTTTAGGTTAGATTCCCCAATGGATAGCTACAATGTTTGGTGAGCGAGCTATGGTTCATAAGTGTTTTCAACAGAACATCGCGCAACAAAACATGAAACCTTTTGTTCTCGTTTGAAGTCCTAAATGCTGTGAATGCCGTGTCTTCAATACATTACTAGATACATGTTATGCAATTTTTTTCCAAAAATAGTATGAAAAGAGTAGAAATAGATCAGAAAGAGTACTGCACGACTTGATTGAAAAAAATAGTTGAATAACAAGCCTCTTCGAGGGGAAACCTCCTTACACAATGTACTAAGTACACAAGACAATACAAGATACTCTAAATGAAAGGTCTCCTTCCTATGTATAGGAGACTACGGGGTACAATCCCAATTAATTGACCCAAGCCGACATAACTAATATAACCCTACTAATGACAATTACCACTAATGGACCAAATCCGACATCAAAACTAATGTAATGAACCACAATATAGGGGGAAATGTGCCCATATTTAGGGATTAACATGCCCCTGCCCTTCAGACAAGTGTTGTCCTCAATGCTTGATTAGTTGTGGATTCCTTTGTATGAAGGAATCATCTTCCCATGTTGAATCTTCAACAGGTAAGTTCTTCCACTTTATGAGGTACTCGGTAACCTGATTTCGTAGCTGTTTAGTCCTTGTTTCAGTGATTTGTTCAGGTTCCAATATGGATTTTTGTAGAACCCTTCTTGTAGAGTCCTCACGAACTGAACCTGAAACTTAACAACTTAATACAAAACAAATTATATACTATCATTAATAGAGAAATAAAATATATTAACTAAATAGCTTAGCAAATATAGACAAAACCATAACCTGTCAACCGTAGGTCATGACCGATGTCGAAGGAGGAGTTGTCGTTAATCCGATCTAGCTTGTCCATTTCCGTCTGCGTCTTCCTTAGGATCCCTCTAGAAAAGCTCGTTTAACCATATGCGAAGCAACCTTTAGCTTCACCACCCAACCATAGGCTCATGCTTTCAATCGCATAGCCACCGCCGAGCTTTAGAGTCGTAGAGCTCACACACACAATCTAGAGACTCAGAAATGGGTTCCCCCCCACCAAAATCCCTTGCCAAACTCCAATAGCAGCAAGTCACTCTCTTACCAAAAATTACGATAACCATCCAAACAATGGGTCCCTTCCCCATTCCCAAAGCCTTCCTTAATAGGAAAATCCATTGCGACACATGTCACTACATGCAAAAATGCTTAATTTCTTATTATTCAAATGTAATTTAGCTCACCTATCCATGTGTCAAATTTTCTAGGAGAATGCACCAACTTTCCTAAATTACTGAAGTTTGTCTCCATGATGTTCCATCTAACTTCTATTTTTGTGGGTGCAAGTGATGTCAACTAAATGCTCAAGCCTAGGATTCCATTTGCTCCTAAAATAATAATTTTAATTATTTTAAATACTAAAAATGCATTTTTATGTGCAAATGGTCTAAAATAATTATTTCTACTATTTTAAATGCATTTTCCTATGCAAATGGTCTAAATGCATTTTATAATTTTTTATGCATAAAGATTAACAATTAATCCCTTCTAGGACCTAGGTACTAGACCGTTGGTCTCATCCGTCCTTTATGCTCTCTGTCGACATGGTACCACTCCGTCAGGTCCACTCGGCCATCGTTTCCGTTTATTGGCAAGGTACCACATCGTGGGGTCCTTGCATCCGTCAATTTCGTCTGTCGACAAGGTACCACATCGTTGGGTCCTTCCGCCGATATCCTTTCGTTGTTTCTGACTTGTGGGAACTTCATGTAGGGATTTTAGGATCTGTTACCTTCAATCCTCCGTTTACACGCTATTGGAGACTAATGGCGCTGAGGAGTAAGTCCGTTCTTACTGTGCACCCCCCAAATCGTACGTGACCAACTCTGTCATGGTCCACTCACACGACCTCACTCTTCCCCTGAGTAAGCAGATCAGTGCTTCTCTACTCATGCGTGGAATGCTGTTGGAAGTCGACATCGTTGTCGTCCTTCCGTGTGTGATTTATCCGTACTCTACAACCCCTTTAATTCCTTTGTGTGCCTGCTGGTGAACCGTTTCACCTGTCGCTACACATATTCTCAAAAGCACATATTAATAGTCTTGTCCTCATTCATCATAATTCAATTCCTAAACCCGCTAATCATTAAGCAATTATCGTTTATTCATACATCATGCATTCCATTAATTAGTAAGGCATTATGTCAACATGTACTTCTTTCGTTCTCATCACATAATTTATCATACAACTAATCGTTAAGACATATCAAGACTCAAGAGGCCACTTTATCGAAGTTTGTTAAGCCGGGTCACTCTACAGGTACCCTTAAAGTCCATAATCATTCTAGGGGCATTACGTACACCCCCTCTTATATAGAACTTCATCCCGAAGTTAAATTTGTTCTCGTAATTTCGATGTTAGGCTTTACTTTAATTTCCTACTTTCATCTTCTTGTCATTCTTTTCTATTTTCTCAAACAATCATGGCCATAAACACTATTGGTTCTAATCATTAGTTTTCTAGATCATCTATTATGGTTCCAATACATCCTTAGGAATTCAATCGTAATTTTGCGTAATGCAGATCCAATAATATCCTCATAATTGTCAATACCAACTTAGATTTTCTATACCTTCTAGTCATCTATGAAGGTCTGCGATGCCCAACTTATCTACAAACTGCATTGCATCAATAGCCACCCAATAGTTTATCAAATCATCATTCAACATAACAAATCCAAGCAAGGATTTAAATCTATTTGGTTATCCTTCTTCTAAGACGAGAAGGTAAACATAATAAAATATTCGGTAAGATATAGTCACGGTTTTAACAAATAAGGAGAGACCATTAAATAGTCCAAAAACCAAATTCCATAAGACTACTTCCAAATACCTCTAAAATGTTTTCATAATGTTGGTTCTCAATAAGATAGGATTCGATTCGTTGAAACTTAGTGACTTAGTCGAGAGTATTAAAGTTTATCTCTTAGTCCTTTCATAAGTAACATCATGTCCAAGTCAATGAGCTTATCACCTCCTTACCTCATTTCATCATTTTCGTTGTCATAGGACTACTTCGACCGACTTATCAGGTCATACTATGTGTGTTTTCTCAACCTCATAGAGTTCCATCTTAGGCTAGTCGTATTTTCATCAAGGGTTGACTATGTCCTCGGGTTAGCTGCATTACATTCATTTCATTGTGTTGATCACCTTTCTACATTGTTTTACTAAAATTGTCTTCGTTTGGTCCTTTTGGTGGACTTTCCAAGTTTCATCTTATGTGTCTCTATCGTCTCATCAAGTCTTGTCTTAAGGTCTAGTCGTCATTTTCATATTTGTTTCGTCATATAATTGTGTCCAGCTCGCCGTTTCAATACTTCAAAAGTTGTCTTGATTTGTCCTTTTCGGGGAACTTCCCCACTAATTATTCGTCATTTACCGTTCTCATGGTCACGTCAAGTTTGTAGTTTTTCATCTTCAGTAACATCATTGTCACGATGCAAAATTAATTTCCTTGAGTTTAGATCTTCATGTTGGTCATATTGATATCTCGTTTTCCAAATTCCGATTCCATCTGACCCTCTCGACAGTCTATCGGATTCTCGGTAAGCATACACAATTGTTTTATTATAATCCTTTACCTAACATAAATATCCACACCTTATGTTAATATATCCTCACATTAAGTATTAATATTGCTCAACAATATATCTTAATAATGTCCACCATTTTTTTTTAACATGTGTCTAGTATGTTATATATGTTTAAACTCTCCTTATCCTTTATTAACCATCATTAGATTTATACATAAAATTTTTCCTTTGAATTACAAATAGGCATCTTACCCCTTCATTTGAGAGTACTACTATCTACCTCACCTTTATTTCCGTTACAAATTAACCTTCTAAACTAGTAAAGGCCTTTTTTTTTTTTTACAATTTAGACTCTAAACATCTTAGCTACTTCTCATGCAATGATTTCATAGTTCTCTTAAGATGTAAATATAAATCCACAAATTTTAGCTCCAAAATGTGAACGTAACTATATATGCTCTTATATATATTCATCATAAACATTAAAATACTCATTTCACGAGTTTGCTTTAAATAATTAAATACGAATTTTAATTATAAAACAAATGGTCCATAGTTCGAGTATAGACTCGAATTCTTAAATATATTTCTTACTAAAATATAACTCTTTTCTAAACATCACAAAGGTTAAGGGATTTTTTTAATTTTTAAACAAGAGTTGGATAAGGTATGTACCTCATCCCCCTAAGGGTGTTTATGATGCATTCAATATAAACTAAAAAAACCTTTCCAACGTATAAGAGTGGTGTCCAAAGCATTTATGACGACTACTCTTATCCTTCAGATACAAAATGCCTATCACTCTCAATACAAATACAACTGAATCATTCTATCTAAGCAACTCATAGTTTTTCTTTTTACATAATCTTGAACTTTTTACCCAAGCTATAAGTGTAGTCAAATTTGCCATTCTCTAAGTATACGACTAAGTATACGAATAAGCATAAATGAACAATCTTCTCAATTACAGGCAATTGTATTATAATTAATACCAGCTCCTTAGCACATAATAAATAAAGTTTGACAAGTTCTTTTTCCCAAGTGACACTACAACTACGAGATAATTATGTTTAAAGTGAGGCTTCTAGCATATAATTTATATCTTAACGAGTGGAATCCAACATATAACTTATGACTCTTGGTTACTTTTACATATACATTATATAAGATACAATCTTCACATATATTTGTAATTTTGAGTATGACTTCCAATTATATATATATAACCTTCACATATAAGTGTAATTAAAAGTATGATCTTCAGTTGTACAATATAAGTGAAATATTTCATGGAGGACCTCTTAGAACACATACTTCTTTTAACGAGTTGACTTCTGGGTTTGTACTAAGTGGAGGTTGAGTGCACAACTTAAATATGAATTCTATTAAGAATGGTATGCGAGGTGAGGACTAAATATTCCATCTTAATCGTCGGTGGTATAAGTTTTTGGATAAAAACTCCGTCAATTAATTAATCAATTTGATAACATATTTTATATGTCATGACGATTAAATTAGCACACTTCCATATGAGTATATATATACTTCTAGAAGTATCAATTTATGATCTTGAAGAATTATTATTGACATTTTATTTAGGAATTCTTTTGAGATTTTAGAAGTATGAATCTGAACTGTTGGAATTCTAGAAAATGCAAATCTATGTACCCGAAAGTTTATATATATTGTGTCTATTTTAGAAATGACTAGAGATATCGAATGCATCAATCATAACTATCCTAAATCTGGAAAAGAAATTAATATTTCTGGTCCTTCATTTTTGGTCTGCAATTCTGTTTGGTTACATTCTGATATATATAGTGTAAACCACATGTCCAACCACAGTTTGAGCATTGTTATTTTAGCTGAAGGAAATGCTGGGTTATATTAAGATTCAATATTTATCTCTGCCCACCAATTAATTTTGTTCTCTGCGCCATTTGGACCCTGTTGCTCAGATCGGGTTCCATTCAGCTATTTCGAGTGAGATTTCTACAATAAAAGATTACAATTTCATTATTATTTGAATCCTGATCTGTTATACAATTCAAATAGTATGTGATATCTCTGCGATATGATTTCATTACTTAGGTAATAACTAATATCTCTGTCATACAAATTCTGTATCTATGAGATACCCCTGTTTACGACTTCATTATGAGGGGATTAGGCTAATCGGCGCAGTAGGTGGATCACACCGACAGAACTCTAAAAGATGCTCAGCATGTATTTAAATGAGTCAGCTAGAGAAGTCTCTGTCTCACCTACTACCAACCCTTATCTGGCAGATTGATCAGGGTGATACGGCTCTTGGACAACTAGGCTTTGCAAAGTCATCTGTTGGACTGTAATGATACTCAGTTGACCGACGCCATAGGAAACAAGTCTTCGGATGGTTAACAAGATCAGGGAGGAAATCAAATTTTGCACGATTTAAATTGAATCGGGATTTTGAAGAAGTCTGTGGATGTTTCAATAATTAATTCGTAATTTCTGTTGTGGCCCAGTACACAGTCTCGTATCAGCTTCAGTGGGAAATACTCTTCTTAAGCACCAATTTACTGGGCAGATTTTCTATTGACCCCTATTCAGATTTGACAACAAATTATCAAAATACTTCAAATTGAAAACAAAGTATACCTTTCACTCATCCATGGAGAGCGTTGTCTCTGTATCTAAGACTTATTCTTCCCTTCATCGATATCCCATATCACGATCTGGTCTTAAAATGCAGATTCAACCATTTAAATGAATGTGCTCCACATCCACAATCACGAAACCTTGAACATCAACTATTTGCAGCGAATCTCTGCATCTTGGAATCAATCATCGATTTTTTTTTTTGTAAATTTCTACTGAAATCCTATTCAAATACCCAAGAAAATCAAAGCATAAGTTTTCAGGATTATTCTGCGTAATGAAATAAATAAAAGAACATAGTATGGGCAGGGCTTATCTCAGATGCGCAGAGTTCAAGGGGTGTTATCGGACAATCTACCAAGATCGGATTCAAGGCACTAGGTTTTTTGGACCAAAAATCCGACGGCCAAAAAGTCGGATTTTCTACATCTTGTGGTCGATCATCTGACAACCTCCATATTTTTTTAACGTCGGTCCAAAGTCGGCTGAAATCCGACGGCTGGAACTTCGTCGGTTATTCGATGCCATGAGGAAGTTGGATAACCGACCACGAGGAAGTCAAATAACCGACTTTGGGCACGTCATAAGAAGTCAGATATCTCAGTGTGGGTGTCGGATATCCGGCGACCATTACACATGGAAAGGGCTGGAATCCAACGTTCCTTGCCGTCAGATGGATGGCAAGAACGTCGTATACCTCCGGTGTGGGCATCGGATATCCGACGACCATTACACATGGAAAGGGCTGGAATCCGACGTTCCTTGCCGTTGGAGGTATGGCAAGAACGTCGGATACCTTCGGTGTGCATGTTGGATATCCGACGACCATTACACATGGAAATGGCTGGAATCCGACGTTCCTTGCCATTGGAGGTATGGCACGAACGTCGGATATCTTCGGTGTAGGCGTCAGATATCCAACGACCATTACACATGGAAAGGGCTGGAATCCGACGTCCTTGCCGTCGGAGGTATGGCACGAACGTCAGATTTCTTCGGTGTGGGTGCCGGATATCCAACGACCCTTACATGAGAAAATGCCTGGAATCCGACGTTCCTTGCCGTTGGAGGTATGGAAAGAACGTCGGTTTAGGGTTGCGTTGTCGTCGGATATCCGACTACCTTATGATATTTTAAAAAAAAAATACACTGTTATTTGGAAATCAATAGATATACTATTATTCTTGGATCTCACGAAGAGAGCCATGTTGGCTTTCCACTCAACATAGTTAGGTCTCATTATGCCCATCTAAAGATTCAAAGGGTATGGGGATGCAAATATACAAACACATAAGAGTGATAAAAAAACCAATAGAACATTGATGATAGGGGTTGTACTATATTGAAAACTTTGCAAATCACACCAATTGAAAAATCCTTGTCCTAAATCTGGAAAATTCACACCACTAAAGTCACACAACTGCAAAGCTAAAGCAACACACCCTCTTTAAAAAAAAATTATACTGCTGAAATAAAATCACACATGCTTGAAATGAAATCTCACACTGCGAAAAGGGAGGTCACACTTGCTTGAAAGAAGTCTCATACTATTGAAAATATAATTTATAATTTATAATTCTTGACGGAAATTGCTAAAAACATAGTATAATTGATTGAAATGCAACATTCTTCTATGATATCGATTTAGTTGAAGATGATTGGAGAATCTATGTGCTACATGTGTCTTGATATCCTTCCCGAATGTATTGGAGTTGATGTATAGTGCATTCCTTCCCATTTTAGAATTGCATGCTAAAATCAGGTTGCGACAATGTGCCATCCTTCTTTGGAATTCATAATTTGTATGCCAAGTTAAGGTAGATCAGAGAATGATATTGGATCTCTTCTCCATGCACACATAAATTTCAGCATTTTCATCCTTTATGCAAATCTAACTTGTAGTGACCATCTTTCTGAAGGCATTAACCACAAGTTGATTGAAGGCTGGAGTTGCATGTAATCAGTTTGGATATTGTGTACAGAACGTAGAACCATGTTGAAGAAAAACCATATGCTCAATCTCCCATTTGTATGCCACAAGTATTTGATTTAATGATTTATTGCAAAAATTGGTACTGGAAACAATCATGAAGACTCAACATTCACTATTAGCTAAATTGATCATTAAAAACCCTTAAAAATTATTAAAACAAAGGAATAAATATAAATAAGCAGTTAGGTCTCATTATGCCCATGTAGGGTTTCAAAGGGTATGGGAATGCAAATATACAAAAACATAGGAGTGATAAAAAAAACCAATAGAATGGATGAAAAGATTTCAAAACTCAAACCCAACACTCCCCCAAGCCTAAAGTTTTTCATGTCCTCATGCAAAGAGGATTCTTCTCTAGGATCAAATGAAATATTGCTACCTTGGCTATTTAATATAAGCTTGAAGCATTGAGTGTATTATTTAAGTTTCTAGCCATTCTATTCTTCATGTTGTGAAGCCAAAGCTTGAGATATTTGTTACATCAATCACAAAATGATAATGGAAAATTGGATGAGGTAATGCAAACAATCATGGACATAGGTGACTTGCACAAATTCTGATTTTGAATCCTTGCAGTGATTTGAAATAAGTTAAGAAATAGAATAATGTGGATCATGCAAGTGTACAATTAATAGGACATGGTATACATGGCAGTTAAAAGCACTTAGTGTTGTCATGAAAACAATTCTCACTTTTTCCTGCTTATCTCGAAGGACATCAATTAGCACTGATTTTATTCCAGTACTAGCCACTTCATCTTCATTAAGAGTTTCATGTCGAATCAACAAACCCATTACAAACAATATCTCACTCTACTCCACAAATAGTTACTCAAGTGATCTTTCATCATCTGGAAACCCGAAATTGGTTATGAAGAGCAACCAAACATCACAACAAGCTCCAAGAAATTGTCAAAATTTAGATGACACGCGAGTGGGTTGTAGAAATCCAGCATCATAGCCATTCATTGAGCTCCTCTCTGTTTCGAGAATAATTTAATATTCTCTACTGAACAGGGCCAACCACGTGAAGGTGGAAGCTCTTATGGCCCCTTCCCCCCCTCACATCACTCTCAATTCCCCATACCCAATCCATGTACTTGAAAAAAAAAAATACGTGCAAATTCATCCATATTTCATCATGAACTTTCATCTATCATTCATTCAATAAAGGCTAACATTCATTAACCCATTGTTTCATTCAGTCAACACATTCATACAATAAAAGATAACATTCAATAAACCATTCATTCATTCAGTCAACACATTCATTCAATAAAACCTGACATTCAATAAAGGTAACAATTTACTACACTGAATCATTAAACCATTAAACCATTCATTAAATCATTAATTCATTCATTAGGCCAAAATAATGGACGATATATTATTATAAAAAATAATTAGACGACATTTTTCCAGTCACTTCTTTTTAGTTTTTCTTCTCTTTAGTGGTAAATAATCTCTAATAGGAGCATCTACATCTAGACTTTCTCCTCCAGTTCTTGGTTCTTCATCAGGCGCTTGTGGTGATGTCTGCATCCTAGAGTGCTGATCTAGACGTGGATTGTGCGGCAAGGGGTTCGGATTTGTTGCAACAATGTGAAAATTTTACATCGTTGTATTTTGCTATTGTAATGACAAGTATTTCATTTAAAAAAAACATTACAAAGGTGTTTTTTTACCTGGTGTGGCCACATCATGTTGTTCATGTTCTTGTCCAGGATCAACCTGTACAGTTTCACCCTCTACATGCTCTGCAGTTGAAATATGGTGAACTACAATTAATGTTCACCATTTGCAATGCTATACATAAAATTGTAGCATATGGATAAATTCATTACTAGGATTTGAAGCATGATCTTCGATTTGTTGTTGTCCCTCCTCAACATTAGGGGGATCATTGCTTTCCTGCTCAAAACGGAGTCAATATTTTTTGTCAAGTATTTATAAAGAATAGATTGCACAAGCAATAAATCTTCATTAAAGTATATAGATTCTATTTACCTGTGCACCAGATGGATTGGTACCAAAAGATTGTGTTTTCCCAGAGAAGCTTTTTCGGCGTTCAATAACAGATCCAAAGCCTTGCTGGAAGCCAAGCTGCATGTCTTCCTCAGTGGCCACTTCATTGAATCGTTCGGCCTGCATATTTGCATAACGTCCTTAATTAACATTTTGCGGTGTAATAAAACGAAAAATAATTTGCAATTTATTATTTGTATGCATTATTGGTTTTTCAAAACTTACAATTCGTGCCGCCAAATTCGAATAACCACCAGGCCCAAGCTTGTGCTGACCTATTTTTTCCAGTCTTTCCTTTGTGGCCTTTGATGTGTCTGACAACCTATGCAAGTGTTGAAATGCGTTAGATGTTTCAAGTTCGATATAGAAATTAATAATAATAAGGTTTTGAATTACATTGCGGAAAATATTGCATACCTCCCTGTGCCTGGTGGTATCTTTCCTTCTCTTCTCTGAGCCCTCTCCTTTCCATCATCCACTAGAGATTTCCACTCCATTGCTGGAATCATTGGAGGGCGCTCATACCTATGGTTTTTTCCAGGTGGGTCCTATATTGGTCTCAGACAACCTTCATATGTTGTCCAACCTTTTTTAGGACCTTGGCTTGATTGAAGGTCTTGTCGCCGAATAGGCCAACCAACCGATTAGTGAGTTCATCTTTTAAAAATTTCGGTTGTATATCCCACCTTGTTTGGATGGTGGGCCCGAAGATCTCCAAGGACGCGTCATTCATTTGTTTATAGAAAACATCATTTCCTGCAAAACGATCATGCCATGATCATAATTAGTTGAAAAAAAACGTTTTATCGGTATATTACAATGAAATTATAAACACTAACTTGATCAACGTATATTAATTACCTGGGATTTTCTTGATATTTATTGGGACGAGATCTTCGTTGACTAAAAATTTTGCCTCCATTGTTCCCGTGCTAGTGACACGGGAAGATCCTGGAAATGCAGCTAGGTCGATATCAATATTACCAGGATTCTCGGTGTTGACCCCTTCTTCTGGACAATCCGGTGTGCGTCGGTCACTAGCGGCCGATGCGCTCATAGTTGGGGTCCGTGGTGTGTCAGAATGTGTTGCCGACTTTTCAGTCGATAACAATGGAAAAGGAGTCGATGCACGTGGATTCGTTTGCTCATGATGCCATGTCTCTCCACGAGCCTCGCTGGGGCCAACACCGCCTTGACCACTATTGTGCCATCTCTGATAATTCTGTAAATACAAACCACGTCTTATACGTTCAGTACTATCATATAAAAGAGAAAATTATAAAGATATAAATGATTATTTTATGATTCAAGATTCCTCAACTTACTCGCAAGGATTCAGATTTCCGTTCCAACAATTCAATCCTTGCCATAATCTGGCTTGTCCGTGGAACCTTGATTAGCAGAGAAACAATTTCCGCACTATATTTTCCAACCTTTTGTCTATAATCTTAAATGGGTTTGTGACTTCACCAATTATGTCAGAATCTTTAAGCATCTCAGCCACTTCAGGATCTACTGAATATTCTTGTGATGCTGTTTCAAACAACGATTCACTGGGTTGCAACAAAAATATATAAAACACTACTGAGTTATATCATGATAGATTCTAAAATTATATTAACAAAACATATCTATCAAGATAGATTCCTAAAATTACAACTAGGTTTACTTGGTGCCTGGACGATGGTGTCGTCTGATCCACAGCTGTGGACTTGCCCCGATCATCGGGCCCCTGCCAAAAAGAAGTAGAAAACATTATCACAACGAAACCAGTATACACACGAAAAATAAATAACAAAATAAACATTATGCTACGTATTATATTGGTACAATTCCAATGGATTATACCTGCAACCTAGAGGATTGTGATCCACTCATCAGATCGATGGTCATAGGTGACTTGCCTTGATCTGCTAATATCTGGGAGTTGCCCCTTACAGATACCTAAATAAAAAACATAGTGAAAGTCACCTAAACGAATCCAAAACTAATCATGAAAAACACATCGATTAAAAACTATTATTAAGTATTATATTTTTACTATTACAAAGATGTATACCTATTGCGTCGAGGGTACTGTGACCCTTGCAAAACCGGACTGCATAAAAAACATAGAGAAAATTACGTAAATGAAATAATTAGATAACATTATAGAAACGAAACCAATATACTAATAATGAAAAAACAAAGCAAAAAAAACCATTTTTTCTTATTAGATTTGTACTATTACAAAGATGTATACCTGCTCCCTCGAGGATGATGTACTCCTCCGACCATCTGCTAGCGGGGATTTATCCCGATCACTAGCCTGCGAAGTAAATATGGAAAATTTAAAAGAAATAAACTAATGAAAAAATCCTTAATATGCTAAGTTCATTAATAAAATGTTGGGTAAAATGTTATATGTACCACTCCCATAGTAACCTTGTTTGTATCTACTTGGTTCAAATTGTAATTAATAAGCAACTCTTCCCCTGCAGATATTGATTTAATGGCAACTACAAAAGCACGGTTTCCTTCACGCCCCTCAAATTCGCAGTTTGGTTGCTTAATTGTAGACCCTGGTTGTGTACTGTTTATAAACCCCACAATATTCCCTGTGGCCTTTGGCCTTCCGTCCATGTACAACGTTGCTCCTTTATTTTGATTTTTGTCTTTCAACTGTAAATAGTTTGCTGACAATCCATATCTACGCATACTTTTTGTATATTGGACCAGGCGCATCCAATATTTGTAGTTGTAACAGGGTCCAACATACTCCATCAATTATGTACATGTGCCGTAAGGGACCTTTATGCCATCCATGCAAAACAACCCGAAACCATGTATTGACGACGGTGCAATTCGATATATCTTCTCTTTCACACAAAAATTTGTGTTCGGTTGAGGAAGATCCTTGGGTACCCATTGTTTCACTAAATGTCTATACCTCAAGGGCACTTCGACGTTGTCTATTGTCTCATCATCATAGGAACATGACCACCCTCGACCTTGAAAAATTCATTGCATTTATGGAATTTTCTTTTGGTATTTTGACATCTAGTTGATACAACTGTTCTACACCTACTGGATGTCTCACTTTCCTCTAGCCTTCCTAAACTCCCCTCGCTCGAGGAAGACAGATATGACAAATACCTGTTTGGTTCTACCTGCACCATGGGAAAAAGGTTTAGATACGACCGCAAGGCATAGCGCCTCTTAAAAGGTGACGTGTAGCACCTTTTATAATGTTACTTGATCCTCATTCCCTTTCTCAACATGTAGCCATTCAAGCGATGAGGAAGACGATCACTTTATCTTTCGTATGAGTAGAAATTCATGCAATTATGAGCTTTCTTTTATTGCTACTTTGGGTCTTGAGTCCCATATCAAACCATCCAACTATCAACTTTGTCGTCATGGCCCTAAAGTCTCTCTCATCCCATCAGTTTGGGTTCATCACCTCGGTAATTGAAGTTCAGTCACATTTAGTAAGATATTTATATTAAGCAATAATAATATAAAATAAAAATAACTAACCATTATGGAAAACTTCTAAAATTTTTTATGACTTTCAAAATTAAGATCTTTTAGGTGGTTAATAAGTGTTCACAAATCTTCAAAAACAATATTTTATATAATGTTGTGGAACTTGTATAATCTTATTCAAGCATGGTCTTCTTAGATGACTGAAAGTAATTGAATCAAGCAAAAACAGAACCGTTAACATGCAAGTTGTTTTGAAAAATGGTAGCTTTCAGTCATACTCCCAACTAATGCTGCCTTTGGACAATTACTTGTAATCTTGACTTAGGGTATTTATTGCATAACATAGATTTTCATACATATTGACACAGAGAAAAGTAGGGATTTCTTTATATTATCATGACATAGTTACAAAGACTTTATTTTCAATCTTTATGACAATCTGAATGGCCAGGCCCCACTCATAGCCAAATACTTTTGAGATATTTACAAATCATCGGAGTATGGGGGACCATATATTTCTCAAAAGACGTTGGATTTAGTGCGCCATGACTTTGAATAAATAGACCTCCGAACCACGCGTCTATTATGATGCATGTGGACGTCTATGCGGGTTTTGACAAGCCATTGTTCTTTGTATTTAATGTAGTACCCAAGGATTTGATCCTCAGTAATCTTTGTCTGCAAAATATCTTTGACCTGTTTGAGAGATTCTCCAACTTCCCGTTTTAGATTATAAATAACAGCTGGTTCTAATGCTGTCGGGTTGATGCCGAATGACTGCCACCAGTCTCTCATCCAATCAGGGACGTACAATGCAGGATCCTCATGGATATGTGTAATTTGAAGTCCAAACTTTAGCATGGTATAATATGTTCTATCTATATTTTCTTTTCTCAAGAATTTCCACCATAATTTTTTATATTTTTCATAAGTGTGTGTAGTACTTGGAAACCTGAGACTAGCATCTTGATGTGGCCATGCTTCCAAAGAACGTATCTGGTTAATACAATAGTATTGATGGTCTAGTTGTATCCTAGGGTGATGTGTAGAGACCTCTTTCGAGATTAAGTTAAGATCATGGTAGAGGTTTGTTAACCAATTGCTTGCATTAGCTGCTTTTCTCAGGGAGTTGTTATAAATCATCTTCGGTACAATACTGGATCCCATAGGCATTCTTCTAAGTTCTGGCACTAGTCTAATAAAAGCATCAGATCCCTGTAAGTTAGCATCTAATACTTCAGTATGTCTCAACTCCCACCTAGGTTTCCATGCTTGCATATAATCCAACCAACTCATATTATCATTAGTTTTATAGATCTAATGTTTTCCTTCGGTACAAGCAGATATTTCCATGTTTACTTGTGGGTTATGGGCCCACTAGATTCCGCTTTGACCTTCTACGCTTGCTTGCCTCGGGTTCGCTTGCACCAGGCTTTCTTGTTTCAGGCTCGCTTGTTAAAAATTAACAGCATACTTCTGTGTCAAATATTCTCTTGTTAAAAAGTTAGCAATGCTTTTTGCTTTCCCAGAAATGTGCTCATGAACAGTACAGTTATAACATCAAAACAATGCTTTCCATCTTGCTAACTTTCCTTTTTCTATTGCAAATTTTATTGTGTTGTTTAGCACAAATGGAAGACTGGAGCAATTTGTTCTTATGATAAAGTCTTGGTTCAATAAATGAATCTAGAACTTCTCTATGCATCTCAGTGCTATAAGGATTTCTTTATCAACAATGGCATAGTTCTGCTCAGTTTTCTGTCAGGACACTTATTCTCCAAGATAATTTTCCTCACAAGTTCAATCGAGGAGTTCCACCACTCTTAAAATTCTTTACCAACAAATATAATTTGATTACCAACAATTTTGTCTGACAGGACAAGCCCTAAATACTTAATTAAAATTATTTACCACATATTTGATTACTAACAATTTGATTACTTAAGTCTTATAACCAACACATATTTGATTACGTGGGTGTAGATGTTTCCTGTAATATACTCAGAAGAGTTACTTTCAGAAATGACTGTGCCTCTTAGAGGCCAGTCGACTCTAGGAACCAAGTGACCCTATTATAGGGTTAGTACAAACCGGAGAGAGAGAGATGACTGGGATATGGTACAGTCAATCATATAAAGTCAATTATAGTCAAAAGGCTCAGTACAATCACAATAAAGATGAGCTGACAGCTAGCAGATTGAGGCCAAAGAGACTCACGGCCTCCAGTAAGGTATAAGGACCAACCAAAGGGTAAAAAAGACAACCAGTAAGGTACAAGTAATAAAGAAAAGAGTGGGTATAAATTAGACTCATAACCCTTGGGACTAAGGGGGTGTACTACCTCAAATGTGGACAAACTACCATAGTTATACCCACAAGACCAAAAACATAAAAGGCGGTACAAATCAAAAGATAACTCAAGATCAGTAAAAGACCCAAAAGGTGAGAGGCAAGGTACCACACAAAAATGAAAGGACAAGCTACCATAAGACCAATAAACAACAGGGTGTAAGGACCAAAAGTAAATCAACCATTGTGGGGAAGGTACAAATAAGGTCAAATATGTATTGCAATAGCTCCTTGTAACTACCTTTTATTTGACATGCCAAAGATATGGAAGGTCAAATAATGTCAAATATATGCAATAGCTCCTTGTAACTACCTCTTATATGCAATAGATCCTTGTAACTACTTCTTGTAACTCAAATAGGACCACCAAAAGGTATGATAGCAAGCAACTTTCCTAACTAAGGTCTGGAGGGTGGTACGAAGTGGGTATAAAGACTCATAACAACTTGGACAAAGGGGGCGTACCTCAAATGTGGACAAACTACCATAGTACCCACAAGACCAAAAACATAAAAGGTGGTACAAATCAAAAGATATCCCAATATGAGTAAAAGACCCAAAAGGTAAAAGGCAAGGTACCACAAAAATATTATCGACAAAATGAAAGGACCATAAGACAATCAACCAAGGTGGGGTACAACCAATCATCTCTCTCTCAAATGTACCATTGCTCCATATAACCTGAAAGACCATCATCACAGTAAACGAAAAATTCCACACAGATGATGTGATCACGTGGTCCTTTAAACTAATCCTAAGGTCAAGCATTAGTGGCTCCATCAAGGGGTGTTCAGTCCCTTGAGAAGACCATCTAACTCAACTATCTCGAAGACCTAGGAAAATAGGACATCACACATCATCGGATAATTGGTAACTGACCGTGTAAGAACTCAAAAACCCTAAAGCAACCGAGCGTGCAGAAGGGGAGCTAGGAAAAGACAAGGCTCGCAGGCCAAAAAAGCAAGCTCAAAAAACTGTACTGGGACCATTTTCACAGTAAGCGAGCTGAAACAAAAGTGGCCAGAATGCCAACAAGCAGCACTAAAAAGGAAAAGACCCTCTAAAAAGGTGAAATAGCAAGCAAACTTCCTAACTAGGAGCTGGATAGCTCGACAAATCGTATCCTTCGCAAGGTGATGAAATCCAAGTCGAACAATACGAAGTGAGAGACCAAATTTGAAGGATATCCCTCTACCGAAAGGGATCCTGGGTAAAAGAGCCTTAGAAGAAAAGTTACTAAGCTACCTCGTTCATGACACGTCAGAGAAGGTTTTCGCCACTTCTGTCTTATCGCCCCTGTATCACCAATACAGTAGAGTACAAGGAAGGCAATAGATTGATATGCCTTAGGCACTAAGTGGACTGCGGCATTCCATAAAGTCCATCCAGAATCAATCCTCGTGGCTTAACCCCCGAAAAAATGGGAGGCCCCTCCACAAACTAGTCGATGACCATGTCAATAAATACTAGAGGATTTTAGTACCCTAGAGGACAGCATCTATGTCTCAGATGAAAATGACAAGGGGGGAATTATTTGGATGCCTATCCCCGGTGTCCTACCTAACTACCAAATTATTTTTATCCTCAAGCGAGGTTAAAGTTTGTTGAGTTAACAAGTTAAATTTTAATGGTTGTATTACTCAGTCGGGTGATGGAAGTGCAACTCGTGGCATGATGACTGACTCAAACCATGCAAACGCATATGAATAAAAAATGCCTTTCCTTTCAATGAATTCTAGCTAAGTTAAGGAGAGAGTTCTTTCAAACTATAACTACTCTTTCAAATTAAATGATGCAGCAAGTGCTCAAGTTCATTCATGGGACCTCAAGGAGAGATTCATATATACTCAAGTCATGGAAATGAATTCATCACATAAAACAAAGTGATAATAAATATAAGGAATTGTATATATCCATGTTCATAATTCTTTAGGCACACTTATAACATTCTTCAATCATTTGTCACAAAAACACAGTGATAATTCTTTAGGCACACTTATAACATTCTTCAATCATTTGTCACAAAAACACAGTGATAATAGAAACAATAAACTACATATAAATGTTCATGAGCTTAATAAAAAAATAATAACCACAATAGGGGAAGATATACCACAACTTGTTTTTTTTATGACTATAAATACAAGAGTATCCTAATCATGAGCAATACATCCTTTACTTTTACATCATGAGCAATACTAATCATTTTCCCTTTAGCTTGCATTGAGTACCTTGACATCAATGCCCTCAATCTCTTGCCTATGGGAATTGAAACTTCCCTCCTACAACCATATAGATGATAATGATTGGTTGTTGTTATTTATTTCTTAGTACCCAAGTTTGTCATTCTTAGTGTTTGGTCAAAGATCTAATCCTTGATATGTTAAAACTTTCATCTATGGCACATCTATCCCACACATTAGTTGAATTGGAATTTCAAATATCAAATATTTAAATTGGAAAAAATTACCTTATACTAGAACTCCCATCAATCAGCTTATGGTCATGTTCATTTTCCTCAGTTCCTCTAAATTTTATTGCAGACAGAGTACTATCAACTAAGCTCAAAGTTTGATTGCAGACAGACTACTATCAACTAAGCTCAGTTCCTCTTGTGTGATATCCCACGCTTGGAAGAAAATCTAGACTCTGTGTACCCATTCCCGCCGTTCGAGGCTTGTTTCCAAGATGAAACTCAAGACCACTGGAAACACTCCTCGGACGGAAGGCGTGGGTACACAGAGTTAAGTCACTTCTATTTTTGGGATAAAAACAATAGAGGTCCAAGTTGAACAAAGAAAATATAATTATAAATACAAATATATTTATTTTTATCATGATATACTACTTCATAATGGGATGGGGCCAATTAATATTACTGTCAAAACTCATATGGTGGAACCATGAAAGAAAAACATTATGGGGGCTCCAACCTACAAGGTTATCTGAATTTAAGGAGTGAAACATTGACCTAATAAATGAAGCTAAACAATGTGTTTGTCAGAGGGTGCAATAGGCAGATTAGAGACCTTTTTAGGGTAGATAATCTTCCCTAGAGACTGAAACATGTATGAGGTAAGATCTTCTAAGGCATGAAACTTATTGGGATCCAAAGGAAGCACAATAACCTTCCCATACACCTGTGGCTCCTCTTGGGGTAGGTAATGGATCTGAATAATATGCAATAATCTGCATTATTTTATCTTAGGTATCTGTGAAAATCAGATCACATCCAAGAACTATGCAAGAAATTAACCTCTCTCATATAAAAAATCTCACACAACTGCTCAAAGACACAAAAATAATGCACAAGAATGGAATTCTGTATTACTTCTCATGAAAAATAATTACACTAGCCAACATATGAATGTTGTAGGCTGTTATTAAATAACATTACAACAATAATTCGAATGGATAAATATTCCAAAAGAATCTTCCATCCATCAGACTTTCTAAAACTGCCCATCCCCCCTAGGTGGCAAGTTGGATTTCCAAATCTGCTCAAAAGCTCACGAATTGCTAAATTAGTGATCTGAAGGTGAAATATAGGTAAAAAAAATGCCAAATACGAAATTTGGGTGGAAATAGTGTCAAGGAATTTTTTTGGTGTAAAAAACACTTTCCTAGGTTGACTAGCTCTTTCCTTTGGGGGAAAAAGCAGTAAAAGCAGCAGCTTTCTTCACAAATGCGCTCTCCTTCCTAAATATTATCCATAAATGTTTAGGAATGCGCCCAAGTGGCCTAGGAGACTTGTAGAACACACCTCAGATGGAAACTTATCCTCCCATGTTGCCTTGTGGGCCACACAATGGCAATTTCCTCAATTATTACATAGAATTAACCAACAAGTGATTAATTAAAGAATATTATGTAATTAATTAAATGGTAGGAAGGATTAAATATTCCAACACCCCTCTTAAGTCTGAATTGAATGATCTAATATCAGAATATATAAAAATGCTAAGGGCCCAGTAACAAGACTTGGTCACCCTGTACAAAATACTGCCGGTCCACAAAACAAGGATACAAGGAAAACCTCATGGGAAAAAACCTTCCCTCAAAACATGGAAATATCAAAATTGAAAGGTTGCTGATCAACCCTTCAATCCACCACATGTCCAACCATCCCAAGCAGTGATCTAAGATAGCTGAATGTCTTCTCTGTGAAAGCCTTGGTGAAGATATCTGTAGTTTGCTCACCTGTGGGTGTTATACCTCTATATTTCACAGTGTCGCATCCCCATCACAAAACAAGTTGACGACACTTTCCCCACTATTTTAAACCATCCGGAAGAGACAAATGTTGAGTCAACCTTGAAGGTGAATCCACCCTGGCAAGTTTTGACCCACCTTAGGCTTTATTCACATACACTACCGCTCCTTGCCATCTTGCCAAAACGCGGTACTAGACACTACCGCGTTCTGATTTTTCCTCAAAGCGCGGCAGTGCCGCGTTCTGCAGACTTTGCAAAACGCGGTACCCTTTTAATAGATTTTTGCCCTTGGCTTGTGGGATCTTGGATTTTCGAAGATAATGGAAGATTGGGTTCCTTGATTCGATCTCAACTCATCTCCTTCGATTAGAAACCCTGATCCACTTATCCCTCCTTAGATCCACCCATCTCTCTTGTTAGTTAACCTCACCATTCACTATAAAAGAGAGGTATGCCATTAAAAAATAAAAAGGACCCTTTCAAGCATTGTTATTATCTATTTCAAGCTTGTGTAAAAATGAAATAGATCTCCCTTCCATTTGTTCGAGTCTCTCGCTAGAGTTAGGATTTGAACCTTCATTTCATCTGCCTGGGTCACTTGATCCTGGTTCTCCCTACCCCCCCTGGTGAACACATTTGGATTAGTAGCCAGGATTTTTGGGTAAGAGTAGTCAGACGAAACGAAGCTTGGGGGGCATGTTTAGCCGTTAGCAATCATGCTGGGGGCATTTACCAACCTATGGTCATCATGTTGGGAGGGAACCCATCAATGGGCCTTAACTGTGAGCAGAGTTTACCATTGGCTTCAAGCTCATTAAAAAATGAAACCAGTATTCTGAGCAAAGTTCTACTCCTGTGTCAAGCTCGTTAAAAAATGAAACATATCCTTTCCCTTTGAGTCGAGTCTCCTCGTAGACTTAGTACCTGAACCTTCTTTTCACCCACCTATACTTTAGGAGAATGAAATGAAGCTTTGGGGCATGTCTTCAACCTCTGGAAGTTACATTGAATTCAACTCGATCGCCTCTCCACACCATGTTGGAGCTAAGTCACTTATTTCTAGCAATCATGCTGGGGGGCATGTACCAATCTTTGGTTTTCATGACGAGAAGAAGTTCACCATTGGGAACATTTTCGAGCATACTTTCCTTTTTAGGTTTCGAGCTCATTAAACCATGAAAATTATCCCGAGCATAGTTCATTTTCTGTTACAAGCTCATTCAAAAATGAAGCAGACATCATGAGCATTCTTCCAACCTATCTTCGAGCTCGTTAAAAACAGTAAGATGGTGTTTGAGCTTACTTTTCACTTTTTCGTGCTCTGGTTAAAAACATGAAAAGTGGTTTGAGCTTACTTTTTCCTTTTTCGTGCTCTGGTTATAAACATGAAAAGTGGTTTGAGCTTACTTTTTCCTTTTTCGTGCTCTGGATCCAAACATGAAAAAGATTCCGAGTGCTTTTGATACCATTATCGTGCTCGTTAAACAAATTTGCGTAAAAAGGTGTGTCTAACGAGTATAGGTTTATCACTTTATCCGGCCTCGCTAGACTATTTACGGAAAAGGAACTGTGCCGAGATTACTTTTCCTTTGTCGTACTCGGTCATCAACCATGACAAAGTTATACATGGAGTCCATAGTTAAGCTCTTTTCAGACTCCCTAAAATTGAAAAGATTGCCAAGCGAAATTGATTCATTCACGCTTGTAAAAGGATTTGAATGATCGTCTCCCTAGTGATAGTTTACCCCTTTTTCGGACTAGGGGGCACTACTTACGAAAAAGGAATACTCCAGCCAATCATGACTGGAAGAGTCCTCTCCCGCGTTGTTTTACCCTTTTTCGGGCGATGAGGCTAACCTTACGAAAAAGGACCGTTGGAGTCTTCTTTAGTTCTTTTCAGACTCTCTAAACATGAAATGACGACCGAGTTTTACTTCCTTGGACTTGTGAAATCAAACATCGAAGGACCCTTTTGGGACCGAACCCCTCCTTTCTCAGGTTCGTAAAACATGTGGGATTGGACTCGTCTAAAGGATGAGCTATACCGAGCATCTGTTATCCTCCTCAAGCTCGTTAAAAAACAAAGAGGTACTCATCAAACATGATGGGGGTTGGGGGGGAATAAGTTAAGTTTCTTTTAGAAAGCTTCATGGTAGCTTGTGTCGCCCTTGAACATGGCACCTTTTTGCGTCTCGTCATACAGTTGGGTAATTTACTTACCTCTGAGTCATGCCAATTCTATGAGTTGTCCCACTCCTTCAAATCATCTGAAGAATGCCTCAGTCATCGTTGCATTATGTCTTGGTCTCTGCCTCGTTGAGTCAATGCTGCCGAGTCATTATTGTCGTACCGTTCATGTTCAAGGGAAGTTTACCTTAGTCATACTCTGCAATATTGTCATCCTTTACATCCTTGTGTCAGTCCATACTCATCTGATTCGTTACTTCATCATCGTATCATATGTGCCGATTTCGTGTCGATGATGTGGGAATCATCATGGCCCACCTTCGACGAGTCTATTCCTGTCGACACCAAATCACTATCCAGGAATTAGACTTAGAGATCAACCATTAGTACCTTGGTACCTGCATGCCTCAATGGCAGGTTTCCTCGTGTTTGACAGCAGGTTCACCTCATTGACCTCTGATCAAGCAATCTCTCGGATGCTCGACATCAACTCATTCATTCGCATTTCGTTGAGATGTACTATTGATACCTTGGGAATCATTGTCATTATTGGTGATATCCCTCGCATTTGTTAACGGTCCACATCATTGACTGGTAATCAAATAGTTTCTTCCATGTTCGACTCCAACACATTGTAATCACATGGTTAGATTCGTATCTTTATGCGATCGGGTAGAAGACCCTGGGCGTATCACTGTATCTTGACTGCGTCCAGGCTGCGATGGAGATGTCTCTTGTATTGTCACACAGATCCACTTATTGTATTGGTCGTGGCTGTGTCGTTATTGTCTCATGGATCTACGATTGTTCATAGTAGCCATGATCTGTCCACAGTTTACATTATCTCAGTACTCATGGATCTGCAATGTATTGGTCGGCAGCCATGCTTTGAGTCATTTGTTTCCGAGCATGGGAATGCCCGCCTCGGTGGTATATCTAACACTTTGTTTCTATTTCAGCTCCGTGTCGCTCTCCTCGATGCTATCTCTGCACATTATATTCGTAAAGTCTTTCGGCCATCAGTCCCTTCTGACCTCACACTTTAGGGGGCATCTGTTATACCTCTATATTTCACAGTGTCGCATCCCCATCACAAAACAAGTTGACGACACTTTCCCCACTGTTTTAAACCATCCGGAAGAGACAAATGTTGAGTCAACCTTGAAGGTGAATCCACCCTGGCAAGTTTTGACCCACCTTAGGCTTTATTCACATACACTACCGCTCCTTGCCATCTTGCCAAAACGCGGTACTAGACACTACCGCGTTCTGCTTTTTCCTGAAAGCGCGGCAGTGCCGCGTTCTGCAGACTTTGCAAAACGCGGTACCCTTTTAATAGCTTTTTGCCCTTGGCTTGTTGGATCTTGGATTTTCGAAGATAATGGAATATTGGGTTCCTTGATTCGATCTCAACTCATCTCCTTCGATTAGAAACCCTGATCCACTTATCCCTCCTTAGATCCACCCATCTCTCTTGTTAGTTAACCTCACCATTCACTATAAAAGAGAGGTATGCCATTGGAAAAGGGGAGGACTCTTGAGAGCACCAAACTTATGGTCTTGCAGCATTGTGGAGATAGCTAGAGGAGAAGACACTTGGAGTTGGAGGATTGGCTTGGACATCAAGCACCCTTTGTAAGTAATCTTCAAGTTGTAATGGAATAACTTGTCTTGTTTTCCCAAATCATTTGTGTTAATCTTGTTTTAATGATATGATTTGTATCTTTCATAGATTTAGATCCTAACTCATGTTTCAGATTGCTAGAGAATAGTGCATGCTTGTATTTTGGTTCCTCTTTAACAGGTTCATTTGTGAAGACTTGGAGCTTGGAGCAAATATCAAAAACAAGCGTTTGGATATAAGGTCAGTTAAACTCCTTCTATTCTCTTCAGCATTTTAATACTGAGATGTTTGTTAGATCTAGGGATTCAAGGTTGCATTTGTTTCATTTTGTTCTTAGCCTAGAGTTAGTCTAAGTCTTCTTTAGTCTAAGGGAATTTTGACTTATCCGTAGGGCAGAATTCCACATAACAGTGGGGCAATACTACAAATCTATGATCTGGTCATGCACTAGTCTTATGATGTAGTGCATATGAATATCTATGTGCTTGGTCCTCTTCCTCTGTACTGGATCACATGAAACTCTAATGGAACTCTGGTTGTCACAATAAATGATAGCAGGAGTACTGAAAGCAATCTCAAACTCAGACAAAATCCCCTGCAACCAGACACACTGTGTAGCAGCATTCACTGCTCCTCTGTACTTTGCCTCCGCTGAAGATAGTGCTATGGCATTCTGTTTCTTGCTGGACCAGCAAACAGGGCCACCTCCAAGCATGAAAACAAATCCTGATGTGGATTTCCTGTCAAGGCTATCACCAGCCCAATCCGAATCTGTGAAACCCAAGAGATCTAAGCTCGAATCTGCCACATAGTGAATCCCATCACTCTTTGTGCCCTGCACATAATGAAGGATTCTTTTTGCATCCCTCCAATGTAACTCATGTGGCTGCTCCATGTATCTAGATTCCACACTCACAACATATGCAAGATTTGGACGAGTGTGAGTCAAGTAGAGTAAGCTACCAATCAACTGTCTGTAGAGTGTACTGTCAAAAAGCGCTGTAGATTCTGCTTCTTCCATTCTGACTCCAGAAAGGAATGGAGTCTTATAAGGCTTGCAATCAACCATCTTAAACTTCTTCAACAGATCAGAAGCATACTTTGACTGACATACCTTGGTACCTTCTTTTGTTTGTGAAATTTCAAGCCCCAAAAATTGCTTGAGAATTCCCAAGTCACTCATGGAGAATGCTTGGTGCATTGCGGTCTTAAGAGCTGCTATTTGTTCAATGCTATCACCTGTGATCAGAAAATGATTAACATACAACACTATTAACATAATAAAACCATCAGCAAACTTCATATAGACATTTCGATCAGATTTACACTGAACATAGGAATGTGACAGCAAAAAATTGTCCATCTTCGCATACCAAGCCCTGGGGGCTTGCTTGAGTCCATACAAATATTTTTTCAACCTGCAAACAAGGTTTGGATCTGATGTGTACCCCTGTGGATGCTGCATATATATCTCCTCCTCGAGTTCCCCATGGAGGAAAGCACTTTTCACATCCATGTAATGTACTTCCCACCGCTTGGAAGTTGCCACTGCCAAAACTAGTCTAATGGAGTCTTTCTGAGCTACCGGTGCAAATGTTTCATTATAATCAAGTCCTTGGACCTGAGAATAGCCCTTTTCTCCCAGCCTTGCCTTGTACTTAATGTCTGTACCATCCGCTGGACATTTAGTCTTATAAATCCATTTGCATCTTACCAACTTTCTTCCCGCGGGGAGCTTGACTAGCTCCCAAGTTTCATTCTTCTACAAAGATTGAAAATCCTCATCCATAGAAATATTCCATCTAGGATCATGTGAGGCATCATCATATGTTTGTGGATAAAAATCTATCATCATATAGCACTTCTCAGAAAGATAAGGATCATTCACATTGAGAGCAGTCTCAAACTGTGATCTAGTCCTCCTTTGGTCCTGAGGGTTACCTGCTAGTTCACCTGCTGCTTGCAAAGTTTTTGCAACCCAATTAGGCCTTGTAGGTGAGTTTGCATCTGCAATAAATTTATCCTCATCATCAGAAATATCATAATAAAAAATATCAACAACATCACTTACTTCTTCTTCAGTCGGCGGTGAAGATGAGTCTCCAATTTCTGCGCTCTGAGACGGCTCTTCCTCAAATTGCACACTTCTTTCAATGAATGCTTTATGAGTTGTCATGTTCAACAACTTATATGATTTGGAGTCCTCTGAATATCCCACAAACAAACATGGTTGGCTTTGGGGATGCATAGCCCTCCTCTTCTCAATCGGAATCCTAGCCCAAGCCTTTGAGCCAAAAATCCTGAAATGAGAGATATCCGGTTTCTTACCTGTCCAAGCCTCGGAAGGAGTGATACCCTTGAGATCTTTGTGTGGCACTCTATTTTGAATGTAGGTGGCACAATTTATTGCTCCAGCCCATAGCTTAGGATACAAACCTTTTTCCTCAAGCATGCATGTGGCCATCTCCTTAAGAGATTTGTTCTTTCTCTCAGCAACCCCATTCTGCTGAGGTGTATATGGAATTGTATGTTGCATCTGTATGCCTGATGAGGCACAAAATTGCTGAAAATATGATTTCACATACTCACCACCATTATCATACCTTAACACTTTAATATGCCTACCAGACAGATTCTCAACTGAGGCTTTGAATAGCTTGAAAAACCCAAAAACTTCTGATTTAAGCTTGATGAAATAAACCCAACAGTATCTGCTAAAATCATCTATGAATGTGAGAATGTATTTTGCTGAATTCAATGACTCATGAGGAAATGGACCTGATATATCAGTGTGTATAAGTTCCAATGGTGCAGTGGTTCTCTCAGTGGTAGATCTCCCATACTTGTGCTCAGGGTGTTTTCTTGGGATGCAGGATTGACAGACACCTTTGGAAAATTTGATATTGGGCAGCCCTATAACTATCTCTTTCTCATGAAGTTGGGAAAGGTATTTGTAGTTTAGGTGGCCAAATATTTCATGCCATAGCTTGCTGGACTAATTGGCATGGGTCAATAGAGAAGAAGGTGAGGAGTTTGGCACAAAATGAGAAAACTTGTAGATTCTAGAATAGTGGTCAGCAGTACCAAATGCAATAATTTTTTCTGTTGAAATTTTTGCTATCTCAACATCATTGGGGGTAAAGGTGACTCTCTTGGGAAGCCCTGTATGGGTCATATGATATACTGAAAGTAGGTTTGCAGTAAGTACAGGGACATATAAAACATTATTGAATGACCCAAACTCGAGATCTATGCTACCTTTGCCTTTGCTAGAAGTTTCAGAATTGTCTCCCAATACAATATTCGGACCACTGGAAGAGTCAAGTGAAGTAAAATACTTACTTGTAGACACCATGGGTCTTGAAGCACCGGAATAAATGATAAATGATGAAGATTGGGAAGTGCCGGCCATCAATGCATGAACTCTCTCTTTGTCATCGGAATTTAATCCTCCGTCTTTTCTTCTTGCGCTCTCTGGGAGAGGGATGTTGGCTTTCTCCAATGCCTGAGTTAATTGGTCGATGGTCTTCTTCATACAAGAGCTTTCAGGATGAAATCCCTTTCTGCAATATGTGCACTTTGTCCTCTCATTCTTCTTGTTCGGATTCTTCTTGAAGTTTGATGGCTCTCCATTAAAATTTTGCTTGTCTTTCCGCTCACTGGTGGGCTTCTTGAAGTTGCCTTTCTTCTTTCCTTTCGAATTCTTTGAGTCTCCAACACTTAGACAATGGTCTTTGGATGGATTTTTAATGGCTCCCATTAAGACCATCTTGTATTTTTCTTGAGTTAATGACTCCATAAATTCTAAAAGTGACAGGCTCTTCCAATTTTTAATTGCTTTTCGGGTGGAATGGAAGGTGGAGACAAAAATTGAATAGTCTGGGCCAAACTTGGAGAGAATGGCCAAAACTAATTGCTCATCTTTCTTGTCTATTCCAAATTGCTTCAGCTGCAATACAAGAGACTTGAATTTGGAGAAGAAGTCTTGTAGATTATCGAAATTCTGTAGACTCAAAGAGACTAGCTCGTTATCCGATTGGTGGCCTCTCAATTCAACGGTTTTACTGAACAATTCTTGAAGTTTCAGCCATACTTCATTGGGTGAAGTGAGGCCATCAAGATGAAATAAGAGTTCTATGGATGTAGTGAGACATAACATCCCATAGGCTTCATCCCTTTGATTATGCCATTTAGATTTCTCTATTGCTGAGGTTGGCTCAGCTTCTGTTGCCATGGTCACCCCGTAGAGCCCTTTGCTCCTCAATAGAATCTCCATCTGTTCTTTCCAATCAAAATAATTGAAAGGAGTGAGGATTATCTGCTGGATATGATCCATTGCTGCAACTTATATAAATTTTGGACTGAAATTAGAACACTTATGGATTCCAAAATGCGCCTTGCAGAGAATAGAATTCACCCAATGAATTGATCAATGCGCCCTTCCTGAGACTGTTGAATCCTGCAAGACAATCAATAGATGAAAGGAATAGCTTGATGGATCTGATACCATGTGAAAATAAGATCACATCCAAGAACTATGCAAGAAATTAACCTCTCTCATATAAAAAATCTCACACAACTGCTCAAAGACACAAAAATAATGCACAAGAATGGAATTCTGTATTACTTCTCATGAATACTAATTACACTAGCCAACATATGAATGTTGTAGGATATTATTAAATAAAATTATAACAATAATTTGAATGGCTAAAGATTCCAAAACAATCTTCCATCCATCAGACTTTCTAAAACTGCCCATCCCCCCTAGGTGGCAAGTTGGCTTTCCAAATCTGCTCAAAAGCTCACGAATTGATAAATTAGTGAGCTGAAGGTGAAATATAGGTAAAATCAATGCCAAATACGAAATTTGGGTGGAAATAGATTTAAGGAAATTTTTTGGTGTAAAAAACACTTTCCTAGGTTGACTAGCTCTTTCCTTTGGGGGAAAAAGCAGTAAAAGCAACAGTTTTCTTCACAAATGTGCCCTCCTTCCTAAATCTTATCCAGAAATGTTTAGGAATGTTCCCAAGTTGCCTAGGAGACTTGTAGAACACACCTCAGATGGAAACTTATCCTCCCATGTTGCCTTGTGGGCCACACAATGGCAATTTCCTCAATTATTACATAGAATTAACCAATTAGTGATTAATTAAAGCATCTTATGTAATTAATTAAATGGTAGTAAGGCTTAAATATTCCAACAGTATCAATATGAGTTTTCAACCTTGTTTCTTTTGCTATGGATACGCATTACCCAGGATAAAAATACCATTCAATATATAAAATTTAGGGCATACCATTTGGCCTGCTTAGCACACCATGAGTGGAAATTCATTCAGGGGTAAGAGTTCTTTAACTTGTACCATTTTCTTTTACAATCACTTCTTATTTAGTTTTTATTTAGCTCTGTATTTTATTTCTACTAATAACCATATTCTCTTCTTAATTCTCAGGTTGTAGCTTGTGTTGGAGTAATGGTTTATACATGAAGATTTCATGCATATGTAAACACCTTCATTAGTTCAAGCATTTTTTATTACATTTTTCACTCATTAGCGTTCTGTTATGTGGGAACATTGTTAGAGCTGGGTTATATTATAGTGTGAACTGGGGTTAATGTTTATATATATAAGTATAAAGTTTTAAGCTCATCTCAAGTTTTTTTATGCAAACCCTTACAGAGTATTGTTAGTAGAATATCATTTGGAAATTACTGGGTTAGGTTCAGTTGCTTTCTAATCTAGGGGTTTTATCATAAAAAATCGGAAAGAAGAAATCCATAGCAGATAAAAGCTTTCCAAATGGCATGACACAATTGGATTATGTACTATCATTTAATCAACCTGTATGCCAACTTATAGGCAATGAACAACATATCAAAGTAATGAAGAAGAATTGAGGCTTTTGTTTATATTCCAAGAATATGCTACAAGTCCTAAATATTTTGTTTTTGTAAAGAATCTTGTATGTTCTTTGTTTTCTACATAAATCTTATTTGTATGTTTACAATGATGGTGATCATAGTTGATCATGTCAACTAGCCAACCTTCCTTTACATAATAAATGTGGCCTTAATGAATTTCTATGACTAAAAGTCTATGATAGCTATATTATTTGTAAATAAAAACCAAGGGTATTGAAATTCCAGACCATAAAAAAGACAAAATCCATGATAGAGTCCCATGTACATCAACAAGATTAAAAGGAAGAGCTGGAATGAAACTCAAAATTATTTAATTGTATTAAACACTGCATGAGATTGTACATATGGACACAATACAGAGGATCAACTCTGTTGGGAAGGATATACTATGTTCGAAGAGAAAACCTCAAGCCATAAATTATTTAGGATGATTTACACTAAGATACCTAAGATATTTCTCTTTCACCTAACCTCTTATTTCACAATGAATCTATAACATCTCCCAATCAAGTCTGGACCTTACTGGAAGGAGTCTTTGGGAAGAAAGATGTGATGCAAGGACATAAATTGCAGAATGATCTCATAAGTTTAAGCCCAATAATATTTGTCACAATCCAAAATTTATTCACCAAATTCAAATCACTTCTACTATAGCTCAAGTTATGTGGTGTATACAAATATTCAAAAGAAGAATTCACAGTTTCAAATTGATTCTTCCTCTTGCATTATTTTTAATAAAAATTTTAACTTTTTTTCACAAAAATGGCTAATTTACGCAGTCTAGCCTTTACTTTCTTTCTACTTAGGAATTACAACAATTTATTCTTCAATGCTAAACCATAGACATGATGATAACAAATAATATTTCATACCTCTCCTGTCCTAACTACAAGTTCAAAAAACATTGACCTTTGACAAAGAACTGACTACGTATTTTTCATACTTTTTGCCTTCCATATCTTGAAATTCATACAAAAATATAAAACCCTTGACAAAACTATGTGATTCTAGACTTCTAGGACTTAAAAACATAAAAGTTCCAAATCATCCTTGTTGCGTTCTTAGAATCATTTCATTTTCTCCATATCCAAAAGAAGGGATTTTTTGGAAGAGCATCCAAGTGTCCTAAAATTCAATGGTGCATGGTAGGAAATTGCAGAAGGCAATGCACTAGGCTAATGAAGTAGGAAAATATTGTTTATGGATAGAATCTACGTAGGTCCATGCATTTCGAGCAAAGGGACAGAGCTAGAAAATGTGCTCCAAAGTTTATGCATGACCACATTGCGGATAGTGCAGGTTTTGCACTCCCAAGTATGTGAGCATTTTATCCAAAAGGAGAACTCCCACCACTAAAATATAGACAGTGAGTTAATATATAGAAAGTGTGGCATGCATATTCTTCCAACTTTATCATGCATTCTTTCATCTTTCCATATATAGTTTGAGATTCTACATATACGTATTTGAGAGGAGTTGGGAGCGTTATACTGTATTTTGTGAGCAGATTGTAGCAATGGAAATCAAATCATTTGTTCACCCACCATTTTTGACAAACTGCCTCCATAATTGCATGCTATTGGACCTATGGCATCCTGTCATATGTCGTCACTATGATGTAATCCATATCTCTTGATTAGTACATTGATTTGGATCAATTATTGCATTCATTTGGTTATCTTGCATGCACTTACTCTGATTTGGCGATAGATACCAAAGAAATTAACAAGGTAAGCAAATTCTGCTAGTAAGGGTCCTTGGAGCAAGGTAAACAAATTCTGCTAGTAGGAGAGATAGTGATAGTCTAGAAACCCTTCCATTCCTCTAATTAAATCTTATGTGGTTTTCTCAGTTATTTCCATCGAGTAATTTAGTAATGAGCTGGGGAGGTCTCTCAAACTCTTCAATTTCTATGGTCCTTATGAGAGTAGAGATTAGAATTTTTGTGCAATGCTCGGAATTTTTAGGAAATACCCTGGACCTTGCATAATGGGATGATATAATGCCAATTGAGCTATCAGATTGGATCTTTCTCATTCCTCCCATTCTACATTTCCCAAACTTTTCTAATTGTCTGAAAATTGAAGCTTTCAATTTTATCCAAACCATGTAAGGAGAACTTGACCTAATTGCAATTTTTATAATCTACATAGAAGGATATGTCTTCTTCTAAATATCCATAAAAGGACTTTGAAAAGAGAGATTTGGACATTGGTTAAATTGCCCAATGGTGTCAGAAAATATGAATCCCAACCTAATCATATTCAACTTAGTATCCAAGCTTATTGTCCTTATTTTATCATGAATTTTAGAAAGAAATTTAATCTATGTAGTAGCCCTAGATCTTGATGTTGGGAATGTCTTAAGCCCCTAAGAAACCCTAATATTTGATATAGTTATGGATAACAACAACAAAAAAAGGTTTTGGTGAGTTCTGGGCACCTTGCAGCTGCATAGGAAACCCCAAAAGAATGTTTTGGGCAATTTTGTGGACAAGAGGACCATAAAACCTCCACTATTGGTCATGTTTTTGCCCAAATTAACAGATTCTTCACCATTCTCGGCATACTCCAGCAATGAGGGGTCATCTTTTCAAATGTTGGGCATATTTCAGCCATTGAATAAGCAGTGGCAGTCATAATTATGAATTTTAGGCCACAAACCTGAGTTATGCCTTGCAACAAGTGATTGGAAGAGGATCAATCCCATTTTGAAGGTTTAATGCTTATTTATAAGGTAGAACTTAGAATTGAGGCTTACGGCTGGAATTATGGCGGTTTAGGGCCTCATGAGATGTAGTTGCAATTATTTACTGATGTAGTAGCAAGAGATTTGGCTCCTTATGGCGTTTTAGGTCCTCCTAAAAACAAGGGATGGGGCAAGTTTTAACTAGTTGGGAGCTCAAGAGGAATTTCGGGAGGTTCAAGTGTGTAAACTTGCCTTGGGCATATTTTCTTACATTTTCACAAAATTGACATCCAACCAAACTCTATACCATATAAAATGGTAAATAAAATTGGATTCTTACCGATTTGGGAGGCATTGCAGCTTCTATGGCTTCTCGACCTTCTCGACGAACTCCTTGACCTTGTTTGTGACCTACTCAACCTCCTCGACCTCCTCTTCGACCTACTCAACCACCTTGACCTCCTCGACCTCCTCTTTGAACTCCTCAACCATATTCACCTACTCAACCTTCTCGACCTCCTGTGCGGCCTCCTTCACCTCCTCTACAACCTCCTCTGCGGCCTCCTCAACCTCCACTGCAAGCTGCGAGCTATGGCCGAAGGTGAAAATGTGATTTTCCGGTCTAATGGTTCGCTCGAGAGAGGGAGGAGCAGAGTTTGGGCATGAGCTAATGGTTCGAGCGCAAGAGGGCAGAGCAGAGTTTGGGCATGAGCAGGTAAATTAGTTTTTGTTTTGTTTTTTTTGAAGTTTTTAAATTTTATAATGTAGTTTTTTTTATATTATATATATATATATAATATATATATATATATTATATGTTTTATATATTATATATAATATATATATATATAATATATATATAATATATATATATAATATATAAAACATATAATATATATATTAATATTATATATATAACAAAATATAAAAAAAACTACAAAACTTTAAAAAAAATCTATAAAATATATTAATAGGATGATGACGATGATGATGACAATGATGATGATGATGGTGGTGACGACAACGATGATGATGATGCTACTGTTGATGATGGTGATGACGATGATGAAGATGATGATCAATATGATGAAGATGTCAATGAAGATGAAAAAGATGATGATGAAGATGTTGATGAGGAAGAGGGTGATGACGATGATGATGATGATGATGATGATGTTTGAGTCTTGAAACTCTCCCACCCTGTTAATGCATGCGTCTAGTCTAACCATGCCAAATTTCAGTCCAAGCCAGCACCTATGTAAGAAATTTCAACGTTGGCCCCATGTATCACATTATTTAATCTATAGGTATGTTTTTTTATTCTACAATGGTTAGTGTAAGTCATGGTAGAAATGAAGAGATGATGATGATGGTGGTGGTGGTGATGGTGATGATGAAGATGATGATGATGACAATGATGATGATGATGATGAATATGAAGATGATGATGATGATGAATCCGATGACCTCGCTGCGTCGGATATCATACAACGATGATGATCATGATGAAGATGATCGTCATGATCAAGCATGCCATTTGGGTTAGCATGATAATTGTGCATTTCCTTACTAAGATTCTCTCTGTTTCGAGAATAATTTAATGTTCTCTACTAAACAGGGCCAACCATGCGAAGGTGGAAGCTCTTATGGCCCCTCCCCCCCTCACATCACTCTCAATTCCCCATGACCCGACAACAATATCTATGTACAAAAAAATTAAATGTGTTTTTTGTCATACTCTTTAACAAGCAATGTTTCTAATTATAACATATAGGAAAATGGAAACTCACTAAGAAACAGTTAATTTATTATTATTGCCTACCTTCTACACTTCAATGGAATTCATCATCTTCTCCATCCGATTCATCATCTGTATCATCCGATGATCCAGATTCAACATTGTAAGGATTGCCCATATCATCATCGTCGTCGATGTCAGTTATGACCATCATGTCATCGTCGATATCATCTTCATGGACATTGTCTGATACATCATCTGATTCAAGAAATTCTTCGACATATTCTACTATAACATGATCATCTAACTCATGTTGATCATGATCGTCTTCAATGATGTCTTCTTCTTCGAGAAGGTCTTCATTACCTTCATCTACGTTATAATTTACCGGCCTTCCCCTTGGATCGTGTCTCACATCAAATACCAACCTGCTCTACCTGGAACCTCATAGTAAAATACCTGTTCACATTGGTTTGGAAGAACATAGGGCTCCGTTCCATGCTCAAACAACCTTGTATTTACCATGGTAAATCCATTATCATGTTCAATAATTGTTTTATCGGGATCACGTTGATTCAATTGACACCTGTACCATTTGACAACGAACAAAAATACCTTGAAGGAGTTAAAGTCACACTGAAGAATGTATTTCAGATACCCATATTATCGATTTTCAGAGAGTTCTGGATGTCTGTCACTTCTAGAAGAAACATTGGTCACCTCAAAGACTGCAGATATCCCACAAAAAGATGTTTTCTTCGTTTCATCCAAATTTTTGATGCGATATCTACATCCATTGCACCACATAGCCTTATGGTGTTTTACCTACAACAAGCCATACAGGAAAAGATTACATAATGATCCAATATTTATGATTAACTAGTGCATGTTTATAATGCCATACAAGGAAACAAATCAGCGTGACGTACAACGACAATATTTTTTACAAAAAAATAAGTAGTGTGCTTGATTAATATGATTACCTGCTTATCTTTTAAACCTCTTGCTAAATCGATTTCCCTTTGTGTTAGATTGGTGTCTCCATTGCGATGTGCAGCTTTAACGAATGAAGCCACACCTTCCCATGATATTCCATGACCAGATTGTTCACATTGTTCGATCCATACCTTCATCCAGTCAAGATTGTTTGCGATGTATAAATGAATTGCATCCCACTCTCGACCAACTGTTTGATGACAATAAAATTAAAATTCAATACAAATGTATAGTCACTTAACGAAGTATATTACACTCTAAATTGATGCAAAATACTGAATATATATAAATATAGAATATGTATGATATATATACATAAAAATCACCAGTCAAATGTGTTATATTACCTTTCACCTTCCTCGATCTACCTTTCCCCTTTGGGTACTCTCCTTCAAAATCTTTATTGGAGTCCAGATGACAAATGCGACGTAAATTGAGCTTTGACGCTAACATAGGAAGATATTCACTAATATACAACATGTTTTGGTATACCATATATCCCTCCATCATAGAACCTTCAGCATATGCTCGTTGTCTGACCAAACCCTTCATAAATTTCAAGTGCCTCTCAACCATCCACATGGACCTTGAGTGCACAGGTCCACACAGTTCAATCTCCTCAACTTGGTGTATGAGGTAGTGTTCCTGCGCATTGAAAAATGTTGAAGGTAGATGCTTCTGCATTTCACACATGAGACGAGGAATTTATCTCCTCCAATACTTTATGTCTTTTTTATGGAATTCTTTAGATGATAACCATCTACAAGTGACATGATTACCCAATCAAGAGATTAAAGAAAAAAAACATTATATTACGTAACATGAATTAGAGAACGAAAATCAAATATAAGTTCTATGTTGAATTAAACAAACACTAAACGCATGGAAAAAATCACCACTTACCTCATGTATTTCTCGAGACTATATCTTATTTGCTTGACATTGTTGTCGAAGTTGTCCGGGATAGAGAGAGGTAGAACATACTGTAACAATAATATACAAATCGTTTCATTTTATAAACATAGAGTAGACAAACAAAAATACCAACCATATTGACCGGAATAGGAAAAAAAATAATAATTAAATGCATACCATAATAATTACCTTCATGAAGACATGCCAATCGTGCATTTTCACCCCCGCGAAGTCACCTTTCTTTGTTATGATATTCTTCATGTTCGCACAAAATCCGGTGGAAAATTTAATTTTTCGAATTACTTCTTTTACAACATTACTTTGCTGGTCCGTTAACATCCATGAGAGTGAGTTTATATTAATTTTCTCTCCATTGCTATGAAATTGAATGACGTCTCTCATTGCATGGTTGCTATCTTGAATGTCTTTGCAAATTTTGACAATTTTTTCTTTGTCACTCCTTCCATCCAATATTCACCATAATGTTTTGGTCACATTCTTTTCGATATGCATTGTATCAAATAGATGACCAATTTGTAGGTGCTCATAGTAGGGAAACCTACTAAATTGTCTAGGATAAATTTTCATTCCTAGTGGAAGCCCATTAATCCCTTCATGATCACATGAACGACAATCATGAAATTACATAAATCAATGTTAATTATAGAAAATAACACACAATAAAAAAATACAATATAACATTTCATATACGATGATTCATATGTACTTTGACGATTTCTATTATATTGCAACTTCCATAGGTGAGGTGTCATTCTCTACAATTTAAATGTAGTTTTTGCTTGCCATTGAACAAATGTTTTTCAGTAGTTCGATACCTATGATTCTTAGAGAGGAAGTGCCTATACTCATCAAACACCTCCTTTCCTAATCTTTTTGAACGACGAGATTTGATCTTAGGACCACAAACTGGACATGCAAATTTCCCCTTTGTCTGAAGACCTACATAAAGAGATGGAATATCTATGTCAATTATAATTATATACAAAATGACTGGATTATTTAGAAAAACATGCGTGCATAGTATATTAACTAGTAGTTCATAAAATTAAATGCAAATAAAGTGGAACTTATAATTACATACCACAAAATAGGTTAACCCTGGTGCATCATGTATTGTCCATACAAGCATTGCGTGGAATTGAAATTGCCTTTGTCGTATTGGTCTAGATATGTCATACATAGTGATTCCATTCCATAACTTCAGTAGCTCGTCAATAAGAGGTTCGATATATACATTTATGTCTTTGACTTGGTACTTACCTGATTGATTTGAACATATAAAAAATATAATTATGAGACGTACCATTTAGATATATATTAAACCATATTGCACAATAGAAAAACATTAAATATATATATGACATTATGCGACAAAAATACAACAAATGAGATACCACTACATTAAAAAAAAAACTGCAGGGTTCGTACCTGGAACAATCATCGACGACATTATGTGCTCCCTCTTTATTGTCAACCATGGAGGAATGTTGTTGTTGATAACAAAAATAGGCCACACCGAGTAAACGGATCTCATATTTGCAAATGGATTGACACCATCTGCTGCCAAAGAAATCCTAATATTACGAGGTTCTTCTTTAAAGTGAGGCCATTTTTCCACCATATCTCTAAATGAAGACCCATCTGCAGGAATCTGAATCATGTTGTCTTGAATTCTATTCCGTGCATGGTAATCCATAAACTGCGCTATGTTTTTGCACTTGAATAGTAGTTGCAAACGCGGAATAATGGGAATATAACGTAGAACCTTGCGAGGCACCTTTTTAGTTACTTGATCTGTGCGATATCTACTGATATGACATTCAGGACATTATGTTGCAAATTCATGCTGATTGTAATATAGAATATGGTCATCGGGGCATGCATGAATTGCTTCATACTGCATTCCAACTTCTTTCATGATGGCAGATAAATATTGATATGTGCGAGGTAAAATATTTGACGGTGGTAACAAATATTCACCTATCATGCTACAACAAATAAAAATAAAAATCTAGTTAATATAATATAGAAATAATATTAATGAAGCACATTTCATCCGTAATAATTTGACTTATATATGAATTAACAATAAAATACACGATCATATATATTTTGTAATGGAATATATTACATACCTTAACATTCGTGTGACTGATATGTTTGAAAGACCATTCATAACCTTCAAGTTCATTATCAACAATATAACAAAGAGAAGATTTGTCTTGGAGCCCTCATAAAGGGGTTCGTATGCCTTCTCAAGAAGAGGTATATCATGAATATCATCAAAATGTTCATCATTTTCATGATCATGATCATGATCATCATCCACTCTAAAATTAAATGAATCATGGACCAAAGTATTTGTAACATCATCTTCAACTATGTTATCAGTATGATCATCTTCTTCAATGTGATCATTAACTTGTTCTCCATTAATATTCATAGCTCCATGTTCCTCAAGTACTTGTTCTGGAATCACTTCCTCTGGACGATATGTTGTAGGATGTCTTTCCTTTATAATTACATGAAATCATCAATAGATAAAAGTTAATATAAGAAATTCAAACGCAAAATGTACAAATTTCAAACGCAAAATGTAAACATTTATGTGATGCATTTAAAATGTAACAAACTTTGTATTGTTGGGATGAAAAGAACAATGACCAATTGGACTGTTGGTCAAATAGGTGCATCCAAACTATCCAAGAGACATAATAATTGACCCAATTACTGAGCAAAGCTACTCAAATATAACTCAAAATTTCTCATACTATCCACTATGGTAAGATAAACGATGTTATGGTTTCTATAGAGAAAATATAAGAGAAATTACAACATGCCAATATAGTCGTTATTTCTTTTATCATGATGGAAAGTGTCACAAATCTAGAGAGTTAAGTGCTTTCCCCGGTGAGTGGGTTAGTCTCACTAACGAACAAATAAATGAGTTATTCTACTATACCCTAGATTCAACATGCACAAAACAAAAAAATATTATAATAAATATTAAATATTAAAATAATATTTATTGTCCATGTTAGTCCCCATATATTGAAACCACGATCAATAGATATAAGTTAATATAAGAAATATTAAAATAATACATACATTTACAAAAGCAATCAAAATAAAAACATATATAATGCAAAACTTACAAATGGATGGTATTCATGTCCCCCCTCAACGTGCCCATGCTCCCTACAATGTTTTCTGGCTGTTGTGATCAAAATTCTTCTCCTCTTAAAGCCCCTGCATTGACTACATGGACAATAGCATTTCCCATCACCCCTTATTTCAACTCCTTCCCACAATATAGCAAGCAATTGTCGATTTGTTTGTCTGGATTAGGAATATTGCTAGTTGACATTTTCTCGTAAAGAGCTTGAGTGAAGATTATCGATCTTAGAAAATGAAGCTCCACACTTCACTCGCTTTAATCACAAAAAAATGGAAATAATGAAAAACAGTCCGCCGAATAAAAAAACTTCCGCAAACCGTCACTTGTATAGAAAACATGTGGGAATGTTTCAATATTTATAGGTTTTAAAAGTCATCCTTCCATCCGATATCCGACGCCTTGAACTTTGTTACCGTTGGAGAGTTGATGTCGGATCTCCGATGAGCTAGAGCTTCATAAGTAGTTGGATATCTGACATCCTCGAGTATTGCTTGTCGTCGGATATCCGACATCCTAGGGCTTAATATTCGGTCGGATATTCGACATCCTCGGGCTTAATATTCGGTCGGATATCCGACATCCTCAGGCTTAATATTCAGTCAGATATCCGACCACATTGGTAACTATTCCAGGGGCCTCGTCGAATATCCACCGAGCCGTCGGATATCCGACGACACCTTCTATCAATTTAAAAAAAATCATCAAATTTCATCATTTTTAAGGTGTAATCCGATGACACAGTCCTTTTCATCGGAGGTCGTCGGATTTTCTCGTCAGATTTAGGGTTCAAATCTTGTAGTGAGGCGTGATCTCCCTAGTTCAAGTGAATCTAGAACAAATAGGACAAAATACAAGACTCATTTCATAGATCTAGTTAAAGATCGAGTACTTAGATATCATACCTTTCAGATCGTGGATCCCTCTCCTTGTTGTTGCTCCAAGTCCCGCGGTCATCTGATCTCTAGCTGCAAGACCTGTAATGACAATATGGAAACAATACAAGCAGTACAATATTTCTAAACAATAATTGATCTAAGTAAACGGTTAAGGAAGTAACTACAAATAATAATCAACACGATAACATTTGTGGAAAGAGTTTGTATTACTGTATTAAAAGTGGGAATACATAGAAAGGAGAAGAACACAACCAAAGCCTTAACGTCACATACTCCATCCAACATGTCCAAGCCAAACCTCCAAGATGGTACAAGCTTCCCAAGATGATAAGGAATCGCCAATGTGGATTCTACCAGCATAAGGATATTATAGACCTTCCCCTCTTTGGAATGGGAATGAACTTCACTTATATAGGACTAAGAGGATAGGATAGGTTGAGATATGGTAGGAGAGAGTTAGGGGATCTCACCAAAGGGCTAGGGAACCGAATTCCAACTCCCCTACAGACTAGGAATAGGGATCCACATCACTCAGCTTCGAGAATGGGCTCAAAGAGGCTCTTTTATCCAATTAACTGACATTGTCGCAGGCTGCATTAGGACAACCTGCGATGTCGCAGGTTGCACAAAGGTGAACTGCGATGACCTATAAAAATGGGTCAGTTAATCCAAGTCCAGTCATAGGAAACTTTAGGGATGTTTACATTGAGTCTCATGGTAGCAAGATTTAGGTGTAATAGAATGCCCCCCAAAGCATGAAGCTGTTAAAAATGGATAGGTGAAATGATTTGACAGAAGGAATGTCAATGGACTTGTCAGACGAAGGATGCTGCTGCAGTACAAATGACTCTGAGTACACAGTTTCATATGACTCACAACATGGATGCTGACTAATACAATGCAGATCCATGGTAGTAATGACCGACTGAACACAATAATGGCTACAAGACACAAGCGTAGATCCATGATGAGATGATAACACAATCATGACCAATACAAAAGTGGATCCATGTAATATGACTCAAAAAATCTCCATCGCAACCTGGGTAAAACATGACTCCCCAGGGTCTTCAAGCCGAACCCGCAATGATATGAATCTATCCATGTGATTACAAATGTCTTGACGTCGAACATGGTAGAAACCACTTGATTACCGGTCATTTATGTATACCGTTAACAAGTGCAAGGGAAATCACCATTAATGTCAATGATCCCCAAGGTATCATAGTACATATCATCAAGCGTGAATAAATGAGCTGAAGTTGAACGCCGGATTAAATCTTTCAATCAAGAGTCAATGATGTAAACTCATGTTGAAAGTGAGGTAACCTGCCATTGAGGCATGCAGGCCCAAGGTACTTGATTGGTTTCTAGATTCAATCCCCGGATGATGTGTTGAAGTCGACAAGGATGAATTCGTCGAAGGAGGGCCATGATGAATCTCCCATCATGGACACGAAACTCGATAACAGATGTTTTGAATAGATTGGATGGTATAGTAACATACAGGATTGACTCAGAGTAGACCGACATGGTGGAAGGTGTACTGACTGCAGATGATGAGTGGTGAAAGTATTCTTGAACATGGGCATGGCATGACTTGGCAGTATTGACGTGACGAGTACAATACCAACTCCTAATGCAACTGATGGTGGAAGTATTCTTTGGATCACGCAAAGGAGTAACAAGACTTAGGAAGTGGGAAAAAATCGAGGAAAAATGGATGATCCAAGTGCTGTATGCAAATGCAAATGAGTGCCATGTTCAAGAACGACTAGGTACTGCCATAGATAAAAAGCGTAACATAAAATATTTCCTTTTTCCCCATCATGACTGATGCGTGCCTCATGTGTTTTTTATGAGCTTGATGAGGGTAACTAGATGCTCAGTATATATCATCTCATAGATGAGTCCAATCCCAAATATTTTTCGAACCTGGGATAGGTCCCATAGCGGGCCCTTCAATGTTAAATTTTAACGAGTCCATAGAAGGTAAACTCAGCCGTCATTTCATGTTTAGAGAGTCTAAAAAGAACTAAAGAAGACTCCAACGGTCCTTTTTCGTAAGGTTAGACTCTTCGCCCGAAAAAGGGTAAAATAACGTGGGAGAGGACTCTTCCAGTCATGATTGGCTGGAGTATTCCTTTTTCGTGAATAGTGTCCCCTGGTCCGAAAAAGGGGTAAACTATCACCAAGGAGACGACCGTTCAAATACTTTTACAAGCGTGGACACATCAAGTTTGCTTGAAAATATTTTCCTATTTAGGGAGTTTGAAAAGAGATTAAAGAGGAATCCATGGACAACTTTGTCATGGTTGATGACCGAGTATGACAAAGGAAAAAGTAAACTCGGCACAGTTCCATTTCTGTAAAAAATCTAGCAAGGCTGGATAAATTAATAAACCTATACTCGGTAGACACACCTTTTTACTCAAATTTTTAACGAGCATGACAATGGTATCAAAATCACTCGAAATAATTTTCATGTTTGAACCAGAGCACGAAAAAGTAAAAATTAAGCTCAAACCACTTTTCATGTTTCAACCAGAGCATGAAAAAAGTTAAAAGTAAGCTCAACACCATCTTACTATTTTTAACGAGCTCGAAGATAGGTTGGAAGAATTCTCATGGTGTCTGCTTCATTTTTTAACGGGCTTGTGACAGAAAATGAACTATGCTCAGGATTATTTTCATGGTTTAGCAATCTCGAAACTCAAAAGAAAGTATGCTCGGAAATATTCGCATTGGCCAAAGTTTTTCCATCATGATATCTATAGGTTGGTATATGCCCCCAGCATGATTGCTAGAAGTAAGTGACTTAAATCCATATAAAGGGAAATGGCATTCAAATTGAAAACTAAAAGAATGTATTCCCCAGTATGGTCGCCAGATTTGTTTGACAGAAAATCTACCAAGAGCAGACTCGAAGCCTGATCTCCCTAGCTTAATGTAAGTCTAGAACAAATAAGACAGAATATAGAATAATTTCCTAGATCTAATTAGAGATCGAGTAGATAGATGCTTTACCTTTCAGATCGCTGATCCTTTCTCCTTGATATTCTCTCCAAGCTTGATGGTCTTCAGATCTCAGCTGCAAAACCTGTCAAGACAACACATAACAAAACAAGTAGTAAAATGCACCTAAACAATAATAGATCTAAGTAAGCAGTTAAGCAGGCAAACTACACAAAACATTATCAATGCAAAAATGTTTGGGGGAAAGCATTTATATTACTGTATAAAAAGGGAAAGTACATATAAAGAAGTGATTACAACCAAGACTTAATGTAGCAATCCTTTTCCGATCAAGCCAATGCCAAAGCCTCCAAAGGAAGTGTGGATCTCTCAAGGGATGAGTAGAGATCTCTCCTAAGCTAATTTCACCAGCATGTAGATGCTATAGAATTCCTCCCTTTGTAATGGAAATGAGCTTCACTTATATAGGACTAATGTTAGGATATTCCTATACTCCATCCTAGTCCTATCGGCATTTTCATTATTTGCATTTTCAGTCTTGCAAGCATTTCTACATGCAGCATGCATGCAATTGCATGCATCCCAGTCATCAGTCCCAACACCTATCCCTCAGTTAGATAGCCCCAGGAGATTCTTACTGATCAGTTTTATCCCTCCTAGATCTTAGTGTGCCCTCCTTCCTTGATTTTAGGAAGCCACTCGTCCTCTCTCACCTACCACTCAGTTGCACTTCAGTTATCTTTAGTTCTTTCCTTGATTTAAGGAAAGACTGACTCTCAACTGACTGTATCACTCTGATGGACCTCCACTAAGACTAGACTGCCCATTTTGACTCCAGTTAACTCCTCATGTGCCCTCCATTGAGCCTCCTTCATTTAGTTAGTGCCAGTTACACTCAATTACACCTACCACACTCAGTTAGACTCAGTTTGACTGAAGGTTGATAGTTACTTGAGCATTGATAACTCCACTGATGATGATGAAGACTTCTAGTTGTGCTCCGATGACACTCCAGTGATATTTTGATCACTCCATGAAGGCTAATTCAAATTTCCACCTTGGCATTCGAATCCTCATGCATTGTATTATTTATTTTTCCATTTGTGATTAATGAATTAGTGTGTGTGAATTTATTTTTCTTCTATCTGAGTTCTACTGTATTATTATTTTGTTGCTCATTTACACTGCATTGACCACTCTTAAACTTATTCCTAAATTCTTTCTTGTGAGGTATACATCAGCTCTTAGATCTGTTGTGAGGATTTTCACAACTAAGAGGATAGGATAGGTTGATATATGGTAGGAGAGAGTTAGGGGATCTCACCAAAGGGCTAGGGAACCGAATGCCAGCTCCCCTACAGGCTAGGGATAGGTATCCACATCACTCAGCTTCGAGAATGGGCTTGAAGATTCTCTTTTATCCAATTAACTGACATCGTTGCAGGCTGCATTAGGACAACCTGCGACGTCGTAGGTTGCACAAAGGTGAACTGCGACGACCTATAAAAATGGGTCAGTTAATCCCTGTAGTCATAGGAAACTTTAGGGATGTTTACACTGAGTTTCAGGGTAGAAAGATTTAGGTGGAACAATTAGGGGCATCTGTTAACAATTAGATTTCATGCACATGTGACATTTTGGATAATCTTGCATAAATTTATCATCAACATATAACATCGAGCTCACTGAAGACATCCTCATCAGATCCAAAGATAAATTGAGCCCTAAAATGTCAAAGGAAGTTGATACAGAAAATTGTGTATCTAAAAGCACTAGACACACACTCTTAGTGCAACCTTCATGTTCGGTAATCAACGGGTACCCGCATAGATTTACCTTCGAAAACTAATTGACTATCAAAACATTGGGACCACTTATTTCCACAGTGCATTCAAGGCTCAAATTGGATCTCTTGGTTCCAAAATTGGAATGAGACTCCTCACATGCTTGGGAGCCTTCAATAGCCCCTCTCATGTACTTGGAGAACCAATTCAAAGTAAAGAGTGTTCGCATTTGGATCTAGATATTTCTTAGCCTCCATTTTTCCTATAAAAGGAAGCCATGGGCATGTATTCTATAGGATAAAATTAGAGCAAAGTTATGGTGTTGGAATTTCATTGAGAACTCACCTTTCAATCCACTTCCTACCTTATGTTGGAATTCAAAAGCTCCCTTGCTTTTTTCCTCTAAGAAGCAAGTGTTTCTCCATTTTTATATGCTAGTTATCTTGCAATTGTGTGGACAAAAATGACCTCCCTAAGGGAGATTGTTAGATTCCATTTGAAGTCATCACCTCCTAGGATACACCATTGTATTTAGTTGGACTATTGGGAAATCAACATTTGGTTTGGTATACTCTTGTTCTATTTGTTTTTCTTAGCACTTGTCCCTTTTATTTCATGTTAGTTTTGTTTAGTTTCTTTTTTTATATTTTTCTTTTCCATTTGGATTTTGGGATACTAACTCACAATTCACAATACTAGGTCCTTGCTATAATCTCAATGATTTCTCAAATTAGGGGAGACTGCTCACACTTATGGCTATTTTCCCCTCAACACCCTCTATCCCAACTAAGTTTATATTTGGCATTCCCAATTTTAATGGATGACTAGGAGAAGACCCTTCTACCCATGCTATTAATTCCACTTATGGTGTTCATCCAAATCATTAGTGGATGATAGCATTCATTTATTCTTTTCCTACATTGATGGGAAGCACAACCTAGTGGTACATTGAATTACCTCGTAGTATTTTTTTCCAATTTCATATCTTTAGCCATGTTTTTTTTGAAACATTTTTAATTACCCATCTGAAATGAGATGGTAGCTCAAATTTTATCGTCTCTTAGAAATAATACTTTGACTCAAATTTTTTGCCACTCCTTTTATGTGCTCAAAAAATGGAATTGCTTTAATCCAAAATTGGAATGCTATATGATTTGATTCCCCATGCAGCCCAATCCATGATGGATTTGTCGAAACCCCCCAGGACCACATGCTAATGGTGTGATCAGTTTTGTTTCCCACACAATAGTCTATTAATTAACAAATCAAATGGGGAATATGAATAATTAACACCCACCAATTATACTAGCACAACATGCCCAAACTACCATGGATCTTATCCAAAGCTTCTATATCTTATATGTCCAATCCATGGAATAAAAAGGAAATTGAAAACTTAAAGGAAAATAAAAAAATAACAAGACTATTTCTAATATAGGGAAACATGCTACAGTAAATCCTACTACCATCAGTAGGATCATCAATGAGAATAAAAGATTCAAATTCCCTTACAGCCGAGGGGACTATCTTACTCACCAATGTCCTCGGATGAAGGATATTCACTGATATTTGGCTCATCAAGGATCTCAATTGTATCCTACCATGTTAAATAAACCATTCCTCCCCAACAATAAAAACATATGGTTGTTGCTAACCTTGTACCTCCACAATGGGGAAACTATCCAAATCCACCACTAAGCAGCAATACCATGAATTCCCAAATTTCCATTTGAGAAAGAGACATTTTGATACAAACTCGGTCTCTTAGTTACAAGGATCCTACCTTTAGATCCATTGAATCTGATCAATCTATGCCCCATCTGAGTGGATATCTGTATATAGAGAAGATTAACACAACGGTTGTCCCTCCCAAATTCATTTTACAAAGGTATACGGATAATACTAATTATGCTTGAGATGCTCAAAACTTCAATATAGTTGAATATATAGCTCAAGATCATTTTGCAATATCCACTTTGGAAGCCCTTTAGAGCTACCCAATGCAACAAAAGTTATTGTGGATATATATTGGCGAGTTTGACCTTTTAGACAATAACTTAATCACTTTTGATCTTGACCAGGATACGACTCAACTTCCCTATCATGTCGCATTCCAAAGTCAAGTGTCGTAAATATGCATTAACATTTTCAAAACCATAGTTAATGAGGGAGCTACAACTTCTGGCATGTATTTTTCATGTTGGAAATATTTGGGTTTTCCCAAGTCAATTCCATATTCCACCATGTTTAAGGAATAAGATTATCGCTATTTTAAAACTCACTATATCATATTTCCCTCCCTCCCTATTAATGTAGGGGGTAAGGTAGTTCTGATCGAAGTAGAGGTTGTCAACACTCTGCTCGACCACAATATTCTACTAGGAGGAAGCTAGTTACTTGCAATGACTAAGTTTGTGTCCACTATTTTCTAGGTAATTCACTTTCCTTATCAAGTAAATGTTTTTACCATTGACCAGTTGGAATATTATACACTCGATCTCAATACTAACACCCAATTTGATGTTTCATTCATTCAAAATTCCCAACCCTTGGTCAGGTTGTGTCCATTGTTTTCTAGGTAATTCACTTTCCTTATAAAGTAAATATTGTTGCCATTGACCATTTGGACTATTATACACCTGATCTCAGCATTGACACCCAAATTGATCTTTCATTCATTCAAAATTCCCAACCCTTGGTCAAAAGTATTAGCAGTGGGACATTTAAATATTCATCTCTCATGGTTACATTTACCCTCTTCTCTCTAGTTAGTGGAATCCATTATGAACGATAGAAAGAATCCAATATACACGATAACCTTGATTCCCATTACTTCCACGAATTTTCCTTCAAAAACACTTTTGGTTGTGGACTTAGTGTCATCACACTCAACACATTCTAGTGCCTACTTTTGAAAATAAATCAGTGGATCATGCCTAATCCTTTAATAGTTGAGCATGGAAAGTGATTCAACCTTTATTGAAAAATGAAGTTTCTTACCATTCCATTTAGATGGCCTCCAAAATTCAAGATCCAAATATCCACCTCTAGGAGGAGTATGTTCCATTTACTTCACCTGTTTGGGTAGTTAACACTACTACTTATAATGATGTCTTGGACACAATTTTTCATTATAATGAAGATATCCTCAAAGCACTCACCAATTCAAATTGGCCTTGGGAAGACATACATCATAGATCATCATTCCTTCTGGAGTTATAAAGCATGGAAGTTGGCCCCAAGAGTTTACCTTATCCCAAAAATGTTGAATGATACTAGTTCCCCATCCTTACACATAATGTGTATGCAAAGGGAAATCTGTAAAATATTTCCAAGAATATATGCATCGACATCTCAATCAAACCTAGCAATGTGGAAAATATCATGGTTGGAGTAGATTGTTCTCACAAAGAAATCAAGATATATACCACTCTATTTAAATAATTCTTAGACATATTTGATTCCTATCATGAAGAAATTCCTAGCATCGATCCCTATAATGTTGAACATGAAGTTCAAACTTAAGACAATGTAAACAAATTTCAACGAAAAATTATGGCCTGTGAATTGGAAGAAAGAAACCACTATCAAAGAAGAAGTTGAAAAGATAGTAAAAGTTGGCTTTATCTACCCAACACCCTTAACTAAGTGGGTAACTAACCCTATTCCAATTGATAAGAAGCAGGGAACTAATCGAGTCTGTATCAATTTTCAATATATTTTTAAGGTGTGTCAAAAATATAATTATCACACACCCTTTATGGATCAGATTATCGATGAATGAGCTGATAGAGAAGTCTCATTTTTTATGGATGTATTCTCCAAAGACACCCAAATACAAATAATATGGAATATAATCACAAATATGATTTTATATACCCTTGGGAACGTTTTCTTATTGAAATATGCCTTTTGGTATTGAAAATGTTAGAGCTACATTTTAGTAGTCCATTCATTATGACTTCCATGATATCAATCAAAGTATTGAAGTCTATTTTGATGATTTAGCTACTCATTCTAGGATAGGACTTCAACATCCTACACATATTTCTACCATCTTTATCAGGTGTCATCAATATAACATTTGATTAAACCCACACAAGTGCATTTTTGTGTGCTAACGAGGATATTACTTGGTTTCATTATTTCCAAGTATGGGATAATGGTCGATCCCTTAAACGTTGAGGTGATATTTTAGTTTCCTCCTATTTGTATTGTCAAACAACTTGAAAGTATTCAAGGGAAAGCTAAATTTTTGGGATGATTCATCGCAAATTACATATAAATTACAAAAGGTTTCATGAACCTTTTGAAAAAGGGATTACCTCTCATATGGGATGACCAAGCTCGATGATCATTTGAATCATTGAAAAAATCCTTAGTGTTGTCTGCCTTGCTAAGTCCCATGGACTACAATATGGAATTTTTTCTTTATATTGTTGCATCTAAATCAACCATCGGTATGGTATTGGCTTAGGAGGATGAGTTTCTCCAAAATTATGTGATTTATTACCTTAGTAAGTGCCTTGTTGGCCTTGAATATTGTTATTCTTATGTGGAAAAGTTGGCCTTAGTAGTTTTCTATTTAGTGCAACAATTTAGACATTACATTCTTCTTTAGAAAACCATTGTTTTGGTAGATATCAACCTGATGCATCATTTATTGACTCGGTGCATAATTCCAGGGGGGGGGGTGGATATTCAAAATGGATATTTATCTTCCAAGAGTTTTATATTTGAATTTGTTGCTTCAAAATCCAAGAAGCCTCTGGTCTTCACCAAGATGATGTATAAATTACATAGGAACATGGAGGAAACTTCAGTAAATGAATCTCTACCAGATGAACACATTTTCTTCATTGCTTCTTCAGGTCCTTGGGATGGAGTTGTTTTAATATATCACCAAACACAACATTTTTCTTCTCACTTATCTCATGATGAACAATGTCATATTCATCATCAAGCTACACATTACCTCATTATCAATGACACTCTTTACCAACGATGGGGTAGATTTAATTTTGTGATTATTTTTTAACCATGAGGAAGATGAGAAAGAAATAAATGATTTCCATATGAGAGCATGTGGTGGTCATCTTTATGGAATGGAAACAACACAGGAAATTCTATGAACAAGGTGTTTTTGGCCCATGATATTCAAATGTTGTATTCAATCTATCAAAACATGCCATCCTTTCTAGATTGTCACACACAAAAATGCACACTTACCCTGCTTCTATACACCCAATGGTTATGATCGACCCATTCACCAATAGGCTATTTTCTATGATGTACAATCCTGCATTATCCAATAGACACCACTACATCATTATGGCAGTCAATTACGTTACTAAGTGGGTCGAATCGATGCCTACACCATATAATGATGGTACTACGATGGATTTATTTATGTTTAATCACATAATCCTCTATTTTGTATGCCTCGTGAGACAGTCATTGATCAAATTTCGCATTTCCAAAACAAAACTATGAATGAATTAGATGCTAAGTTGGGTTTTCATCAAGAAAACGCATCACCTTATCCTCAATATAATGGTCAATTAAAATCCATTAATAAGATTTTAAAAAATATGATGTAGAGGATAGTCAACATGAATAAATACAACTGGTATTTGATGTCTTTTCCCTCTCTAGGCATGCTGTACTTTAGTCAAGACTTCCACTGGATTCACACCTTCCCAATTGGTATACGAAATGGAGGTAGTTATACCTATCCAATGCAAAGTTCCTTCCTTGAAACTAGCCATATAAATATTACCCAACACTTTTATTGAAGAAGAATGTCTCATCTATATACAATGTCTTGATGAACAACACCAAGACATTGTGCTCTCAAATAAATCTTGTAAGAAATGCATTAAATCTCAATACGACAAAAGTATTATACCAAGTACTTTTTCAGGAGACTTGGTTCTGGTTTATGATCAAGACCATGCTAAATTAGAGGCTAGGAAGTTTGAGACTATGTGGCACAGTCCCTACATTGTGAAATGTGTATTAATGAAAGGGGCCTGTGAATTAGTTGACTATGAAGGGAACTCACTCACAGAGCGCTGCAATGGGCTCTATTTGAAGAAATACCATGCATAGGAATTTGTGCCTTATTATTCGTGTTTCATCATGTTTTATATTAAATTTTTGTACTTTAACTGCTTTATTTGTGTACATTAGTTTCCATATTAGTGTTTAATATTTCTTAGTACTTGATTTTCAAATGTCATTGGACACCCATTTATATAGGATTCATGGACAATGCAAACCATAGCACTCAAAACATCGCTTCTACCACTTGGGTGGGTTTTTCTCCCACTAACCAGCTTTTGGATTTAGGAGATATCTTGGTCCTGCAACCAACAATGTAGCTTAATATTGTGCATTCATCGAGCTTCTTTATGAAGTTATCATGATGAGAATATGAAACATAGTGGTTAGCTTAGATTCAGATTTGGTAGTGTCACAATTGAACAATGTTTACAAATTTTGCAATATCGTCCTTTTTCTAAAGTATTTTAGAGTATGCCTTCTTGAATGTCGATTTGACTTTATTGAATACGGAAAAATCCCAAGAAGATCAAATGCATTAATTGAATCATTACCCAATCATGTACTTGACTAACATTTATCTCATTGTATTAATCATAGAAGCAAGCATGTAAAATATTTGTTAACACCAAAAAATTGTTCACTAGCTCATATCCCCAGTCACATAACCCATTTGTCCACTTTTCCTACACTTTTGGCCTCCAAAACCCTAAAAAACCCTCAAATGGTTACCAAAGGGGAAAAAATCATTATTTCCCTCCTCAATTAATGAAAGTCCTCCAAAAAAGGTCAAAAACCCTCAAAACAAGGGTCCAAAATTCCCAAAATAAAAGAAAAAAGGGAAAAAATTCAAAAATAAATTCAAAAAGAGGGAAAAACCCTAAAACCATTTACCAATAATATTGGTTTCCCAAAAACATGGGCCAATAATACACCTCCCAAAATCGCTATAAAAGGTGATGGAGACCGCCCATTTCACATCCATCAATCATTCTTCACACCCTTATGCTATCAAAATTCCTATTGAACTTTAGCCCTATCACCTTGATCTTTTCTTCCATATTTTAGTTGAGTCCTGGCTACCTCTTGGGCATTTAGAGAAGGGAAAGGAACTCTGGAGATCCGTTGCACTATTCTTTGTACATCTGCAATGACTCCAACAACCTCACCATTTGAGGTAAACACCATTGCAAACCTTTGTTTGCCCATTAATACAAAAAATTCCAAATTCCATTAATGAGTTCCTCATGGTTGTTTATTTTTACTGTTATTGTTAGGTTTATTTTTATGTTATCACTTTCACATCTCACATATTATTATTTTTTATCTATTATTGAGCTGCTACTAAGGGTTCATGAATCCTTAGTAGGTGCTCTTTAGCACGAGCTGGGGTGAAAACTCCAGCTACAGTTTTGGCGAATCCACTAGGTCAATTCCCTTAGAATATTTGGTTATTTTTAGTTCTTGTATTTGTTATTTTGTTTGCATTTTAGATCTATGGTCTATCCCTTGGACCCCATATTTGCATATCTATCCCTTGCCTCTACTATCAGCTTCAAAAATTATGTTTTTACGGCTCGACCCGCACGTTTAGTAGTCATTTTCCGCGTCGTGGATCACGATTGTCGCCTTGACAGTTGCGCTCTATAGCGTGTGTTCAAACGATGAAACCTCACCCTGTATTGCGGGTTCTCGCCCTGAAACTGTGCTCTGTAGTGTGGGTTCTAGCTCCAAAACCGCGCCTTGAAGCGCAAGGTCCATCTTCGAGGTCACGCTTTGTAGCGCGAGTCTCAACCCGAAAGCCATGCTCTACAGTGCGCTTTCCAACCCAGAAGTCACGCCCTATTTCCTGTTCCCCGCCGGTCTGTTCCAGAATGTTTTTTCTGCAGTTTGTCGCAACCAGAGCATGCGTTTTTTACTCACAGTCGCACCCTGCAGCCATTTTTCCCCCTTTTTCTTTCCCTAACAACCATCTGTTTGCTTGCATCCATTTTGCTAGTTGTATTTTTCTCCTATATACTTGTTGTAGCATTTACAATATTTCGTTTAGAATTTACACTTCAACAACTCATTTTATTTTACATAGCAGTTAATACTTTTTTATCTTTCATTGATCGATTTTCCCACTTGGATATCTTGGGTATACACCAATTCTGCACACACTCAGTCACCATAATCAAAGTGAGCCTTAAAATCTACCTAACTCAACCAACTTTAACCCCACTTGGGGAACACAAAAAGAACTTTGTAGCTAGGTAGGACAGTGGGGATAGGCATCCAAATAATACCCCATTTTTCATTTACATTTGAGACATAGTTGTTGTCCATTAGGGATCCAAAATCCCCTATTATTTGTTGGCATGGTTAACACCAATTTGTCAGAGGGCCTCTCCCTTAGGAGGGCAAGTAGAAAGATTGGTTCCGGAGGTCTAAGTGGAATTCCACAATACATTCTGTACTAAAGGACACCTACTCGTTGTTCTCGTCATCCATGTTGGCTCCCATACCGGGTGTACGACAACCAAAGAACTGAAGCTGTAGGACACCTTTTCGGACGTGCAATGAACGGGGTAGCTTAGTTTCCATTCTTCTAGGATTCGTTTACCCGGAGTCCCTTGCGGTAGAGGGATATCCTTAGCCATTTGGTTCTCCATTTCATATCTCTTGACTGCGGATTTCATCACCCTACTGGGCATACGATTTGTGTGAGATTTCATATATTTTAGATAGGTGTTTGCATGCTCCTATACTCCCATTGTATTAGTGAGTCTACCTTTTCATTTTTTAGGAGTGCTGGTTGTTGGTATTCTGACCAATTTATTGTTTCTTTCCTTGTTGTAGCACGCTGTTGCAGTAAGTGTTTTGAGCTTGTTGTTGGACTGAGCGCCGCATTTTTTGAGAGCTCTCCTTTTTCACACACGGTTGCACTTGTATTTTTGAGCATTTTATCTCCCACAACCATTTAGAATTTTTTACACCTGTCACCATTGATTCACCGGGACACTCTCGAATCCTACAGGGCCAGTCCCCGCAGTGCATTTCACTTGACACCACACGTAATAGATGAACATCTTCGTGGCCGAATACATATCCCGACAAACCTTATTTTACTTCTGATCCGGAGTCAGAATTCCCCACCCTCATAGCTCCGTCTATCCCCATGGTCGGCATGAATCCCAACCCATTTATCAGTGGGATCATTGGAAGTGGTTCCACCACTAGCCCAGCTACTATTTCAGCATCCATCCCTGTTATACCATCCACTAGACCTACACCGGTAATTCCATCACTACTTCCATACCCATCAGTAGTGGGCCCATTCCCACTACTGTCCCTTTGGTCACTATTAGTACACTTGGGGGCACTGGCCCTTCCTACTTGATCCCCGTTATGACTCACACAGTTTCCCCACCTCTCGGTGGAGGTGGCCCCTGTTGGAATATTCACACCATCATTTTTGTATTTTGCATACTTGCATGCAAAACTGCATGCTGCATGTATCCAGTCATCATCATGGTTGTCTCCCCAGCACCTAGAGATTTCTTCTAGTTCTCTAGAGCCTGTCTTTAGCCCTCATTTGGCCTCCTACCTACCTAATATGCCCTCCTTGACTTATCTGCTTAGCAAGTGCGCCCTTCTCACCTACCACTGTTAGTTAGAGCGCTTTTTCTCACCTACCACCAGTTATCACTCAGTTAGGGCACCTTATCTCACCTACTGGGAGTTATCATTCAGCTAGTGCATTGATTGAGTAGTTCTTCCACTGATTTCTCATACTGACTACTTGTAGCTTCTATTTAGCTAGTTCTAGAGTTCCACTTGACTGTTTGGCAGCCTCATGCGCCCTCCTTGGAGTCTCCATTCCTTGATTTATGCCTAGATGGTTCTATTAGACTCAGTTAGACACACTTGACTGACTATTACCATTTATGACTGATACTATTGACTGGATGATGTCTTCATTGTTATCCAAGCTAGACTTTGAGTTAGACCGCCTCGTGCACCCACCTTGGAGTCTCCATGCCTTGATTTATGGCTAGACAGTTATGTTAGAATCAATTGGTAAGACTTGACTAACTCTCACCAGTTGTGACTGATACTACCGACTGGATGATATCTCCATAGTTATTCATGCTAGACTTTGAGCTCAGATTCGAATTCCCTACTTAGCTAATTCGAATCCTATATGATGCCTCATCATTGATTATTGTAATACATTCTCTACATTCATTATTCATTGTATGATATTGACATTGTCCATTATTCTATGTTTATGAGTGATTATTGAATGCATGCTTCTTATTCTTTGCAAATAATCCTGAGAGTTAGATTGTGAGTTTGTTATAGTTGCTAGATTCCTACAGATTATCACAGCCCCACGACCACTGCCATGGCTAGCACACAGGTCACTACCACTATGTCACATCCTTCTACTATTTTTCCATTCATGGCCAGTCTCAACGTCCCTGATCTGGCCCAATTGACCAACGATCCGATCCAACATGATCCTACATGGTCTCCCATGCCTACCAAACTCCCTTCGGACATCCCAAAGTTTGAGGGGAAGGGTGGTGAGGCCCACAAAACCACATCATGTCCTTCCACTTATGGTGTTCCTCCAACTCCATAGTGGACGATTCGATCCGCCTCTTCATTTTACAACGGACCCTCACTGGCTCTGCAACTAAGTGGTATATTGAACAACCACATGGGACCCACTCCACTTTTACATACCTTTCTTTGAATTTCCCACAGTTCTTCCAATTACCTGTCCGTTATGATAATGGTGTTGAGATTATACTGTCTTGCAGATAGAACACGGCTACCCATATCACTGATCACTTTCATGAGTGGCGTAGATGCCGGAGTTTGTGCAAGATCAAGTTAGACGAACGCATCTTCTTAGATTGGTTCTTGAAATCCCTCATACCAGTTATTTCCAAGGATGTGGCATCCGAAGGCCCCAAACCGAACAAGAATCCATTCTTAAATCCCAACAGTTTGACCTTATCTATGCACAGTCGGGCTACCTGTACTCCATTTTACCTTATGCTCCCCACGGTAATTCCTCTTGGAAATATGCCCCAGGGGCATCTCACGCTTCCTATGGCATTATTGTCCATGTTTCATCTCGTAGTCATCCTTATACTTATATGCCTCCATCTACCCCCTGGGCTTACAACCCTACAACCAATTCTTCCATGAGTGGTCTCGACCTTTCGCGCGCCACAACCCATTCAGGAGAAACATCTTTGTATGCTCCCCCAGCCCAATCCCCCCATACGCATGTCCCTTCTTTTTCAACACATTGTTATGGACATGCCCAACAGGCATACGCTCCCCCTATCACACCATCTGCCTACTACCATCAACCAACAACACCCGTGCCTGCACAACCTCAAGCCCCTCCATCTTATTATCAACCAGAAGCCCCTGCGCCTGCACAACCTCAAGACCTTCCAACTTATTATCCACCGTAGCCTTCCCAAGCACCTGCTTAACCACAAAATCCCCCTGTTCCCCAAGGGAAATTCTATGCTCTATAAAACCAACAGAAGAACCAACCTGCCTAAGGGAACCAACAAAGACAACAAAATCAGGGACATGGTCGTAACCACGGAAAAAACCAACCTCTTGGTAGAGGCGATCCACCACCGAACCCTGACGATAATAATGGTGTCGCCCCGACTAACCAAAATCCTGATCGAACAATTAAAGAAGGAAAAAAAACCAACCTACACACAAACCACCCATGTTCTATCTGTGGGGTATATGGCCATTACATGCGCAATTTTCCCCACCTGGAGCGAGCTCGCCAACTTTGGAGCAATGAAGCCCAACGACAAGGACATTCTACACCTCCCGTGCCACCAAACCCACCACAACCTAATGCACAACCCATGGTGTTGTAAAACCCCTTACCCACACAAGGGATCGTAGCCACCCAACCTTTGGCTCCTCACCAAGGTGCCCCTGCACAACAACAACAAGTTACTTACGCTGCTCCTAATAGTCACCCCATTTAATCAAGTACCCATCACCTTTTGATGATGTCTTCCGCTGATGTCAACCTTCAAACACGTCGTAACCAATATGGTTCCACCACCGAAACCATTACTTTAGATAAGGTTGATAATAATTTTCCTACAGATCAATCGTTATGCATCCCGCCAACACCACTTGATGGAGCCCCTAAAGCTCCTCATTTTCCTCTGCGACTAATCAATAACAATCCCAACACTTGTGCTGCCACAAAATACAATATTGTGGATGACTTATCCCAGTCCTCTGCTGCTATGTCAACCCTAGAATTTTTGAATAACTTCGCAACGCAGCAAAAAACACTGTTGTATGCCATTGGTGCAATAGACCCTTTTGACTCACGGATGATGGAATTCGATTTAGAACAATTGGAACCACGCATGCCTTCCACATTAGCATTTCACGTTTCAGTTTCAGTCTAGAATCTTGTTATCCATCGGTGCATCATCGATGAGGGTGCCTCCACATACGTTATGTCTACATTCGTGTGGCAGAAGCTTGGTTCCCCTACTCTACAGCCATCCACGACTGCTTTACGAGCTTATGATGGCTGTTCATCCCAACCACAAGGCATCCTAGCTAACGTCCTAGTCCAACTAGATGATAAGATTGTCCTAATTGACATAGATCAAGTCGTCAATGCCCAACTCGACTACAACCTACTTCTAGGACAAAGTTACATGTACGGCATGAAGGTCGTTGCTTCATCGGTGTTCCGCATTATGATGTTCCCCCATGAGGGTTGAGTTGTTAAAGTTGACCAAGTCACATACTATGACCCGAATGCGCCTGCTACACCTGAAAATGTTCTCCCCATGGTTGAACAACCCGCATTTGGTGCACCCACCTCTTTGGTTTCCACCGTTGGCCCTGCACTATATTCGGATATTCCAATGGTCTCCACTTTTTGTTCATTACCACCTCCTTCGCCGACCGTTGATATTACTGATTTGTGCACCATTTCGTCAAACCAATCAAATCCTAACCCACAACCACCATCGGTACCCAGCCACATTGGAGCCACACCAATCCATACAATCTCGTTCTTGTTCCCACCATCTGGAGTAGTAAGTTCTCCTGTTATAGCCATGCTAAATCTCCCTAGGTTAACGTTAGTATTTCCTGTATAGTATCTTCTGGCTCCTAATACCGCTCCGACACCACAAGTCATCCTTCAACCGGTCCAACTGATTACCACTGCTACCCATCCACCTCCTGGTGTGGCAACCACATCTGCATTCAACCCTGCCCCTCCACCACCTAAGAACACTGGGGGAAGAGGCCTGCAAACTTATATCGCCACACATGCAACGAAACCCGTGAAAACTCCCCCTCCAGTTCATACACGCCCTAAGTGCTCGTTATGTGACGATTTGGGCCATGCTACCCATAATTGTCCCCAATTTCCAAACCTTCAAGAGCACATGAAAACGTTGGACGATGACCCCACTATTCTGGTTGTCGAGCTGGACGCCACCCCTAAACCACGTAACAAATAGCTGCGCACCAACCACTCCTGCACCATATGTGGAGTCTATGACCATTATTCACATCATTTCCCATACCTACCTGAGTATCGACTGTCTCTCCATGAACTAAAACAGTCCTCTTTAGAGTCCTCCATTACTACTATCGAGGAGATTCACCCACCCGAATCCTCCTCCTCGGGCGAGATTAACACGATCTATATGATTTCCACAATCACTGGACTGAACTTGTCCCTGACCACTATGTTTACCTCCCCTGAATTATCCACACACTTGTTTTGCAGCAATGAAGAAATCCTCGAGACATTAACGGTCCTTGACTTCCCTTGGGATGATATGCATCATTGATCCTATTTCATTCCGGAGGAGTCTACCACAAGTACGACCAACCAACTTTCCGTTGAGATGAAATACTTTATCCCTAGCAATGTGGAATGGTTTAAGAACCCCATACTAGCTCTCGATGCCTTCGAGGAAGGTAACATGGATAACATTTCTCCTACCATTTAGGCTGATATTTCCATCCCACCCGGTGCAGCTGAAATCATTACGTTAGGCGCTTCTTGTACTAAAGATGAAATTCATGCCTATAATAAACTCTTCCAAGAGTTCCGTGATGTTTTCGCTTGGTCGTATACTGAGATGCCTGGCCTTGACCCCAAAATCATTGAGCACTATATCAATACTTGGCCCGTTCACCCCGTCAAGATACCAGCTATGAAATTCAAGATTGAAAAATTACACCAAGATGGGTTAATTTATCCCATTTCCTACACCACCTGGGTGTCCAATCCTGTGCCGGTTAACAAAAAACAGGGCACCATTCGCGTCTGTACCGATTTTCAAGATCTGAATTTAGATTTTCCCAAAGAAAACTTCCCTACGCCTTTCATCAATCAACTCATTGATGCTTGTGAGGGTCACGAGATTCTATCCTCCATGGACGGCTTCTCTGTCTATAATCAGATACAAATCTGTAAAGAAGATCAATATAAGAATGCTTTCACTACCCCATGGAGCACCTTTTCTTACCGAGTTATGCCCTTTGTTCTTAAAAATGTTGGCGCCACATGTCAGCGGGCCATGACCTATTGTTTCCATGACTTGGTTCATATTATCCTTGTGTACTTGGACGACCTCACTGCGCGGTCCAATAAACGGTCCGATCATCTGGACAATCTCCGACAAGTTTGTTTGCATTGTCGCAAATACAATATCCGCTTGAACCCTCTCAAGTGTTTCTTTTGCATTCCTGTAGGCCGGTTATTGGGATTCATTGTTTCCCAACACAGGATCACTGTTGATCCTTTGAAGTTTCAAGCCATTTTGGACCTCACATCACCACACACATTACGCCAATTACAAATCCTTCAAGGGAAAGCAAACTTTCTCTGTCGCTTCATTCTAGACTATGCTACGAAAGTTCATGGTTTCCTTCACTTGCTTCAGACCCATGTCCCTTTCATTTGGGATGAACAAGCACAAGCAGCTTTTGAAGCACTCAAACAAGCATTGACTTCTGCACCTTTGATTTCACTTGCTGATTTCACAAAGGATTTTATCCTTTATGTCTCAACATCCGAGCATGTTGTTTTCGGTGTCTTATTCCAAGAAGATAGTGCATGACAAGAACGGGTTATTTATTATGTGAGTCAGACATTTTCTGGACCACCGCTACATTACCCCCATGAGGAGAAGTTGGCCCTTTCCATCGTCTGATCTATTCAAAAGTTACGACACTGCATCCTTATGAGTCGAACTACAGTTGTTGCAGACTCAAACCCCATGGGCTATCTCTTGCGTTGTCACCTCCTTCAGGGCCATGTGGTTAAATGGGTCATTATCCTGTAAGAGTACGACTTGAAATTTGCAACACCCAAGAGTACCAAATCCCTTGCCTTCACACAACTCATGACTGACTTACCCTCTTCGTCAGCATCACCACCTATTACCACTGACTTTCTCGACGACCACTTGTTCATCATTTTGTTAGATGACCCATGGTATGGTGACATCCGATATATCCTCCTAGGCGATGTCCTTTATCGACGCGATAGCGACACCATCTTCCGTCGATGCCTCACCCATGATGAGGCTGAACAAGTTTTAAATTATTGTCACAACGAAGCTTGTGGTGGCCACTTATCCAGAATGGCTACTTCCCAAAAGGTCATCCGCGCTGGGTATTCCTCGCCCACCCTTTTAACTCATTGCATCACAGTAGTCAAACATTGCTAGAATTGCCAACTTTTCCCCCCCAAATCCACGACCCCTCCTACCCCTCTCCATATAGTCATCACTGCTGTCCTTTTCTGCAAGTGGGCCATTGATTTTATGGAGTGCATTCCTCCCTCAACGAATGGCCATAAATACAACATTGTGGTCATCGACTATTTCACTAAATGGGTCGAGGCCATGCCTACTTTTAACTGCAAATATGAAACCACATCCCGTTTCTTTTTCAATCACGTCATTACTCGGTTCAGTTCCCCCAAAACAATTGTCTCCGACCATGGAAAACACTTCGAAGACACTGTTGGAGAGATTTGTCTACCTTTGTTAAATTCGACCACCAGTACGCCTCATCCTACTACCCCCAAGGGAACATCCAAGTTGAGGCTATCAACAAGATCTTGAAGACCATTCTTCAACGAACAGTAAACCAATACAAGTCCAATTGGTACCCTATTCTCTTTCCTGCACTTTGGGTTTACCGCACGTCCACCAAGACTACCAGGGGTTTTACCCCTTTCCATTTGAATCACGGTGTAGAGTCTATTCTTCCCATCGAATGTCAGATTCCCGCTTTACACATTGCTATTGAAATTCTCCCAGACACCTCACCACTTGAGCAATGCTTAATCCTTTTGGAGCAAGCCAACGAAGATCTATGAACAACCTTACAAATCATCGAGGATGCTAAGATTCATTCCAAATCCAGTTATGACAAGCATGTCCACCCTCGTACCTTCTAAGAAGGAGATCTAGTCCTTGTTTATGACCAAGCCCATGACAAGACCGGTAAAGGAAAGTTTCAATCCATGTGGAAAGGCCCTTACATTATCCACACCTGTCTTAGCAAGGGGGCATACATCCTTACCGATTCATAAGGCCATCCCTTAACCAACCCCCATAACGGGTTGTATCTCAAGCGGTTTTACCCATAACACTTTTTTTGGACCCAATAGTCCATGTTGTACAGTTTTACTACCCTTTTTGTTTTACACTTTTTTACATCCACAACCTTACACTTTGCTTTCCTACATTGACCCAGATGGATCCAGTTCCACCATTTCATGTTGGTTTTTCCGACGGCGCAAGTAGATGGTCTCCAAACCTCACCTCGACAGCTTGATACTGTATTCGCCCTCACACAAGTTGATCCACCTCGACGGAGTGTGTATTGGTGCTGCTACTAACAAAAAGGATGAGTACGATGTTGTGACCGGTCTCCTAACCGCTGCTCTTCATTTGGGTATAAGTCACCTTCGTGTGTTTCTCGACTCCTAGCTCCTTGTCGCTCAACTCAATAAGTTTTACCAGGTACGGGATCCTTGCTTGTTTAGAAAGTTCATGCGCACTAAACAATTGATTAAACAGTTTGAATACATTACATTCACTCATGCCGCATGAAGTCAAAACAATGTTGCAAATCAAATGGATAACAACATTCTAGACTAGCACATAACTCACAACTTATAGGAAGTAAACCATAAAAGTGAATCATCATATCATCTACATGCATATATACATCATATAGGCATATAACATCATAAAAGACAAAAAGAAAACCATCATCATAATAAACTGCATCCACGTGCATATATATATCATCATAGAAATGTCATAGTGCCCATAGCACAACATACACATAAATACACCAAGGATCCCCAACAACATCCTCATCATAAAATAAAATACGCATCCAAAAATTCCCCATGCTCATCGCATTTGGGGCAGTTCCATCAACTTCCTGGTCAATCAGAGTCATCTTCGTCATCATCATCATTTTCCTCATTTTTTTCATCCTCCTCCTCCTCCTCCTCTTCCTCATCATAGTAGGGGGAATCCCCCTACGTCATGGCCCTCACCGCCTCCACTACCATTGCAATCCACCTCATCACAGACCTCCACTCCCGTGGAGCATCATAGTAGATATCGATCAAATCCTAATATAAATGCTGCCAACCGTCCTTTATCACCCCATCCAGAAGGAGGTCGATCCCAACCCGCAATGTCTCCAATGTCGTCGAAGCACTCCGTCGTCGACCCTGCTCACGGGCGGGGGAGTATACTCCCTCCACTTGGCCCCTCCATGCCTGGTATCCCCTCGGAGGCCGCGGTCCCACATCTGCACAGAAACAAAAGCTCATCAGTGTCATAAACCTTGTCTAGCTACCATATATGCTATGAAATGATACCAAAACATGATACTATAAACCAAATAAATACAAACCATCTGGTCCCCACGTCTAAACAGGAGGTCGTGGTAGCTTTGGATCCCCTCTGTAGTCCATCCTATAGTAAGGGTAGTCCTCTATCACCACCGGGAGCTGCATCCACTGAGTGAACATCTCCCCAGTAAAGAAATGTCCCACTAGTCCTCCACCCCCACGGGTCATCATCTCACCCCATCGCTACATCGGTAGCTCGGTGTGCCCTCCATCACGCACTACTTTATCTGATCAAATTGTACGAACACGCTCAAAGAAAAAGGCACAAAGGAATGAGGGAAAACCAAAATCCCCTCCTATCTGACTCACCTTGTTCAGCTCACGCTGAACCACCATCAAGTACATCTGGCCCCAGCCAAAGGACTTACCTTCTAAGAACTTCTCCACCAGTATCATCTATCCTCCTGCGACCCTATGGGGTGACTTCGACCCCACTATGTGCACCACTAGTGCCGCTATATCCTGCGTCTCCAGACTCTATGTCACAAATCAGAATAGCATTGCCATGCACATATTTTCTGGCATAACAAGGACGCTCAAGCAAATCCTCCATGGAAATATCACCTGGCCTCCTCGGGAGGGTATCTACAATCATGCACAACCGTGGAAGCCCCATTAGGAAGTACACATCCATGAGCGATATCTCCAATATCTCCCCCTATATCATGAACGCCTCCACATCGGCATCCCAAAACCCTACTAACTTGTTCAACAACTACTTTGGCGTGTGCATCAAGGCCACATTTGCGAACTTCAACAGTCCACAACAGGCCAAACTGTCCTGAACATTCTCGTCATCTTGGATAGCCTCTAACAAGTTCCTGACCAGTGGGTTAGTGGGAACTCCCTCTCGGCATCCTGTCCACAAAACAACAAAAACCCCATTAGGTCCATATCAATAATACCGCGATCCCCACCGGATCGCTGCAACCAAACTTAGGAAAAAAGGCGCATTCAAAAGCACGCATTTTTTTTTCATAGGTTCCCTCTATAGCGCGCTTTTATCCTCGAAAAGAGTGCCCCTTGAGAGCACCTTTGGGGCCCACAACTAAGCCCTAGAGTGCATGTTTCCCAAGAAATGTCACGCTCCAGAGCGCGACTATATGGCCCATAGTCGCGCTCCCACAACGTGACTGTGTGGCCCAAAGCCATGCCCTAGAGTGTGTTTTCCCCTTCGAAATCTGTGCTCCAGTGTAGTGGAGTCCAAGCCTTGCTTGGCACGCCTCTCGATAGGCCCAAACCCCCCTCAAAATTCATCAAAAACGTCAAAAAACACTGCAAGACTTACCTGCAAGTCATTGAACTAGATTCCACTGGTCGGATTGAGAGAAATATGAATTTCCTCTTTTGAGCCCCTCCACACTTCTCACAATTTTCACAGTGAAAATGACATGTGGCATGAGGATCCCTTTGTTATTTATAGCCATTTTGTCCCTATTCTTGTTTCGACCATTCCGGAGTCATATGACCTTTGTTTTTTGCACCATTTGCACCACCGGATTCATATTTCCGAGCCCGTGATGATGCTTGAGATAATTTCTCTCTTTCACTACAACTTGTTTCGGGCATTTTTTCCATGCCCCTCGCCACCTTGATTTCCGTTCCACACAGGCCGTAGTCATTTTTCACCATTTTTTGCATCGCGGCCTATCCATGAACCCTTCCGCTCCATCCATATGAATTTATTGCGTTATTTTTCCACCATTCATCCACCCGCAAGGAGGCCTCATTAGTGTTCCCCCCTCACCTATATTCTTGGTTCACATGCTTGTCCCTTGTTTGAACACTTCCTCCTTGCTTGGCCATTACTTTTGTTCGGTATAATTTTATCCCTTTTTTGGGCCGAGCAATTCCTTTACGAAAAAGGCACTTAGGGAGTTTACGTTAAGATTTTTTCTGAATCCTTAAATAATGAAAAGATCGTCAAGCAATCTTTGTGAAAATCCTCACAGTGGATCCAAAGAGATGATGTAAACCTCACAATGAAAGAATTTAGGAAAATAGAAGAAGAATGGAGCAGCAGAATATAGGTCCAATGGAACTTAGATAGGATTATAATAATCACACATGTTTCATTAATCTGAATAGTAAAACAATAATGATACAATGCATAGGATTCGAATACCAAGGGTGTAATTCGAATTAGCCTACATGGAGAGATCAAAAGATGAGTGGAGTGTCATCAATGCACAAGTAATTGTCAACCAGATGTAAAACTGAGTCTAACTAAGTGTGGTAGGTGAAAATGGAACATGAAGCACTAATGTAGTGAAGGAGGCTCAATGGAGGGCACATGAGGATCTAACTAGATTCATAATAGGCATTCTAGTTTCATTGGAGGTCCATCGGAGTGATACAATCAGTTGAGGAGTCAATCTAGCCTTAAATCAAGGAAAGATATAAAGATAACTCAACTAACTGAAGTGAAACTGAGTGGTAGGTGAGAGAGGGCGCATTTCACAAGTGGTAGGTGAAAGGAGGGCGCACTAAGCACTAGGAGGGCTAAAACTGATCAGAAAGAAGCTCTCGGGGCTAGCTAACTGAGGGCTAGGTGCTGGGACTGATGACTGGGATGCATGCAATTGCATGCATGCATGATTGAAAATGAAAAAATGGAAAATGCTTATAGGACTAGGATGGAGTATAGGAAAATCCCAACACCCCCCCTTAATCCATCCTGGGCCCTGGTAACTAGGACCAAAGGTCACCCATACAATCAAATAAATGATAAAAAAAAAGAATTGTCCATAAACCGAAGAAATGGGGAAAACCTCATGGGAAAAATACCCCCCCTCAAAAGAACAGTAAAATAACTCAAAGAACCATCATACTAAGCAGAAAAGGAAGAAGCTTTCCTCAGTGAAAGCTTTTGCAAAAAACTTGGCAAGCTGATCCTCTGTACGATTCCAATGCAGGTGCTAGATCTGGATCTGGTCTTTTGATGTGCCTCCCACTTTGTAGAGGATGTATTGGATGAAGAAAGTCTTTCAGGAAACCTTTCTGCTACTGGAACAAATGGATCATGATGAGTCTTCCCAAGGGATGGAAGAGTGAACCCCACCATCATGCTGAATCTCTCATGGAGAGGTAGATGGAATAATGCAAGGTTGGCATGATGCTGAAATCTGGTAGTTCTGTGATCAAATGAATCCTCAATTGTGTTCTTAGAAGCTGCAAGGACTGTGTGAGCCCATATTGGCCTTGGCTCTGGATTGAGAACATGTGTTGGTTCTGGATCTGAATCTGAATGTTATTGAATTTTGATCTCAACATCAAGATCTTTATCTTCGTCTTCATTAGAAGAAGAGTCACTTGGATCTTCATCAGATTCCGAAGGAGTAGGAAGAGAGAAGGGAAGAAAATGTGAGAACTCATATGCCTTGGAGGCATGATTTGCAAACCCTTTCGCTATACTCTTCCCAGTAGAGATCTCTGTAATCTCAACTGTGTCGGGACCAAAAGTCACCTTCTTTGGTGACTCGGTGTGAGTCATCTAATATATAGACAACAAATTCGCCGTCAAGGAGGGAACGAATATAACATTCTTGAACTTGCCATGCTCCATATGTACTGTACCCAACCCTTTGGCAGAGATCTGAGAGTTGTCTCCCATGTGAAAAGTAGGCCCATCTTTGAGATCTAAGGAAGAAAATGATTCTTCAGAGGAAACCATGTGGTTGGAGGCTCTAGAATCTATGAGGAGGGCTTTTGATTTTGAAAATCCAACCATCAATGCATGGAAATCCTCATGACTATTAGATCCACTTCCAGAATCAGACATTCTTGCATCTTTTGGAATAACAATTTTGTTTTGTTCAAGAAGCTTGGTTAGTTGATCTATTTTCTTGTGCATGAAAGATCTCTCTGGATGGTTTCCTCTCTTGTAGTAGGGACACTCAGATCTTTTATGTTTGTCCTTCTTGGAGCTGGAGGCTCCTTTTGATGGACTTGAATTGTCATTCAGCTTGGATTTAGATGGCTTCTTATCCTTTCCTTTTTGCCTCCCATTCACATTTGCACTATTTTCTTCTCCATCTAGAAGAGCTAGATCTTTGGAGGCCTTGATGGCACCAATTTGAATCAATTTGTCTTCTTCTTGAATGAGAGCTGCAGTAAAAACTTCTAAGGTTGGCATCTTCCATCCGGAGATTGACATTCGCCGAGAGTGGAAGGTAGATACAAAGACAGAAAATTGAGATCCTAGCTTACTTAGAATGGAGAGCACCAATTGCTCATCCTTTTTCTCAATGTTACACTACTTGCATTCCATAACTAAGCCTTTAACTTTCAAGAAGAATTCTTGAATGGTCTCAAAATTGATTGGTTGTAGGGAAACCAATTCATTTTCCAGAGCATGGCCTCTTAGCTCATCTTGTTTTCCAAATAGGCCCTCTAATTTCAGCCATAAATTTCTTGGAGTCTTCAACCCTTTCAGATGAAATAGTAGATCTCTAGAAATATGAAGGCACATGTAACCAAAGGCTTCATCTAATCGATTTAGATGCTTGGCTTTCTCCACAGCTGAATTTGGTTCGGCTTCTCTTCCCATTGCTATCCTGTGTAGAGATTTATTTCTCAACCACATTTCCATATCAGCCTTCCAATCAAAGTAATTGAAAGGAGTGAGGATTCTAGGAGAGAGGGGAGCATTCGAATTTCTCATCTTAACTGCTGGAGCGAATGCAAAAGTGAAATTGCTGCTACTGCTGCTGCAACTGTTGGAACTTCGAATTACCTGCAAAAAAATCTCAAGAATGGAGGTAGAATATACTCTCAAATGGATTTGATACCATGTGAAAATCCTCACAGTGGATCCAAAGAGACGATGTAAACCTCACAATGAAAGAATTTAGGAAAATAGAATAAGAATGGAGCAACAGAACATAGATCCAATGGAACTCAGATAGGAGCAGAATAATCACATATGTTTCATTAATCTGAATAGTAAAACAATAACGATACAATGCACATGATTCGAATACCAAGGGTGTAATTCGAATTAGCCTGCATGGAGAGATCAAAAGATGAGTGGAGTGTCATCAAAGCACAACTAGAAGTCCTCATCATCATCAGTGGAGTCATCAATGCATAAGTAACTGTCAACTAGATGTCAAACTGAGTCTAATTGAGTGTGGTAGGTGTAACTGGAACATGAAGCACTAATGTAGTGAAGGAGGCTCAATGGAGGGAATATGAGGAGCTAACTAGAGTCAAAATAGGCAGTCTAGTCTCAGTGGAGGTCCATCGGAGTGATACAGTTAGTTGAGGAGTCAATCTAGCCTTAAGGCTTAAATCAAGGAAAGATCTAAAGATAACTCAACTAATTGAAGTGAAACTGAGTGGTGGGTGAAAGGAGGGTGCACTAAGCACTAGGAGGGATAAAAATGATCAGAAAGAAGCTCCTGGGTCTAGCTAATTGAGGGCTAGGTGCTGGGACTGATGACTGGTATGCATGCAAAATCACGATTGCATGCAAAATGCACGCGTGACTGAAAATGCAAAAAATGAAAATGTTGTTAGGACTAGGATGGAGTATAGGAAAATCCCAACAATCTTGCTTCCTTTCATGCTTGTTAAAGTACCTGAAAGGGCGTATATATGCTATAATTTTAACCCTTTTTCAGACCTGGTAGACTAATTACAAAAAATGAATACTCTAGTCACACCCGCTAGAAGATTTCTTAATTACATACTTTTTATGTTTTTTTTGGGCCTTGGAGACTAACACACGAAAAAGAAACCCCCTCAGAGTCTTCTTATTGCTTTCAGACTGTCTAAAATTGAAAGAAACCACAAGCATTCACCATCCTGGGCTCGTATAAATCCACACGACGGTACCTTTCCACCATTTAAGATTCTTCTTATCGTTTCCAGACTCCTTAAAATTGAAAGCAACCATGAGCATGAACTGTCCTGGGATCCTACAAATCCACACAATAGTACCATTTTGAGCACATTTCTATCTCTTCTTCAAGCTCCTTAAAATGTGAATAAGGTCAAAACGGTTCCTCTTGGTGCCACGACAGATCATATATCGTCCCCACATTATGGTAGCACCCCAAGTATGGTATCCTTTGTTCAAAGTATTCTGTGATGTGTCACCCTTAGAGTATCTTGATCTCACTCATCAGTTTTTCCCCCTCGAGTCTCCCCCATTGCATTCACAGCCCCTGGTCCTTTAATCTACTATCCCATTCCCTGAATTTAGTTTCATATGCTGCCAGGTTAGCCTTTCCATCATACTCTGAACAAAGGAAGTTTGATTCTCCCCCCCACTCCGCGACCTCATTTTTCCACCTCCACCACACATTATTTCAGTCTCACATCCAATACTATCACACCTTGGTTATAAACCCTGTGCTCCTATCAAGGACACATCATTTCCTTTCTAGTTGTAGGTATGCCTCTGTCGACACCAACACATCTATTCCAGAGGATAGACCCAGAGGCCCCTGTATCTTGGACTCATCTCCATTACTGGTGAGTTTCTACGAACCATCTGAGAGGAGTCCTTAGTGCCTCTTGGAATGGTTATTTCTCACATGCTAGAATCCAACTCTGTCATCGCATCGTTGAGATTCATATAGGGTATTGATCCCTTCAGATATTGGTCGAAGACCCCGGATGTCCCCTGACTCTAACACATTGGTGAGTCTATTAGGAACCCCCTAGTTGTATGTTCTCGTGGATATTCAGGCTGCATTGGCGACAATGTTCAGAAGCCATCCAGTCATATGCCTCCTAGAGCATCCAGTTCAGATGCAGTCCAATGTACCTTGAGATTCTGACTCTCAGTCATTGAATCCATACAGTTGTTGGACACCTTTAGATCCAACAGAGCATCAGTTGTTGTGGTACCGCATTCAGTTTGGATGTCATTGTTTCCATGTATCAGTCCTTCAAATTAGTCATGGTTGGACCATGAGTATGTCCCAGATTTGTGTCCCCTCTGGACCATTATGATGTACACAACAGTTCTCTATCTATTGTTCAGGTCCCCTTTTGGGCCTCATTATTATTTGTATATCTTTATACGAGCATGGGTATTCTATCCTCATCCATATATTTGAGATTATTCCTCATCCATTATTGAGGTCAGTTCTACCCTTTGCAGATTGCATGGAGTATGTGTTCCGGTCTCCAAACAGTTTCTTCTCTTATTCGACACAATGGTCACACCCATGGAAAATGTCAATACCTATGATGTCTATCGGCCATATGATGATCTCCTGCCTCACACATCAGGGGGCAATCTGTTAACACCCAAAAATTGTTCACTAGCTCATCTCCCTAGTCACATAACTCATTTGTCCACTTTTCCTACACTTTTGGCCTCCAAAACCCTAAAAATACTCAAACGGTTACCAAAAGGGAAAAAAATCATTATTTCCCTCCTCAGTTAATGAAATTCCTCCAAAAAAGGGTCCAAAATTCCCAAAATAAAAGAAAAAAAGGAGAAAAATTCAAAAAGAGGGAAAAACCCTAAAACCATTTACCAATACTATTGGTTGCCCAAAACCATGGGCCAATACTCCACCTCCAAAAATATCTATAAAAGGTGGTGGAGGCCCCCCATTTCACATCCATCAATCACTCTTCACACCCTTATGTTGCCGAAATTCCTGTTGAACTTTAGCCCTATCACCTTGAGCTTTTGTTCCATATTTCAGTTGAGTCTTGGCTACCTCTTGGGCATTTGGAGAAGGGAAAGGAACTCTGGAGATCTGGTGCACTACTCTTTGTACAGTTGCAAGGACTCCAACAACCTCACCATTTGAGGTAAACACCATTGCAAACCCTTGTTTTCCCATTAATACAACAAATTTCAAATTCCATTAATGAGTTCCTCATGATTGTTTATTTTTACTGTTATTGTTAAGTTTATTTTTATGTTATCACTTGCACATCTCACATATTATTATTTTTTATCTATTATTGAACTGCTACTAAGGGTTCCTGAATCCTTAGTAGGTGCTCTTTAGCATGATCTGGGGTGAAAAATCCAGCTACAGTATTCATGAAACTTAAATGCACATTTAAACAAAAAAAAAGTTTAGAGGATCCCAAACAAGTAGAATTTGAATCACTAGAATAGGTTTGGGGATTATATCGACAAGAGGATTAGTGGTGTTGGCTAAGGAGAGAAATTGGACTCTGAAGAAGGAGGTATTGCAAGTATAATCAAGTATTTATTTTGTCATACTTTATTTATTTGATTAATATAAATATATCTTCTCTTTCACCAACCAAAATATGTAGCAATTTCATGTGTGAATGTTTTTTGGTTGTTTATATATAGCTTGGATTGTATATTAATGTTTTTATTATGCATGATTTAGTATTTGTCTAAACTATTATAGATGAAGAATGAGAAAGGTTGTTGAGATATTGTAGCTTCTAAGAATATTATATTTGTACTTTATTATTCCAGAGATGTTTCATTCCTCCGTGGAGACCCTATTGTATATCCGGAGATGTTTTATTCCTCCGTGGAGAATGTGGTAACTTGGGTTATTAGACTTCCCTAGTGGGTCCAGCCCTGTATGATTCATGTGGGTTAAAGGGTTATTAGACAACACTAGTGGGGTTGGACCAATCAACATTATGTTAAGTGGTTAAGTTGGGGCCGACCTAGTTAGTGTAAAAGTCAAGTCGGAGTTGTGTATAAATAGAGGAGGTGTGTTCCTCATTTAACACAAATTCACTCGTGATTGGTGCATAGGAGAGAGAGATCTGTTATGGAAGAGAAGGAGCTCATGTTTGGGGATTACATATTTGTATTTTATGGTCATCTATATTTAGGAAGCTTTGTTGGGTATTCTACCCCATGAGGGTTTCCCAGTATAAATCTGTGTCTCTTGTGTTTATGCTGTGCTTGTTCTTTCAGTGATCCTGTATATTCTATTGTTGTGAAATAGAATGTAATAATGATGTTATATATCTTAGCATATTGAATTTGAACATAGTATCATAGCTATCCTAAAGGAAGGCAATGCATGGCACTTACGACACTTGCTTCACTTGTGAGAATTTGAAAGTTAGGGTTTTGAATAGCAAAACCTAGTCATCGTGGAACTTTAGATATAAATCCATTTTGGAGAAGGTTCAGGAATTGAAACTCCTACATGCTGAATATAACATCCCCATGTACCTTGTGTCTGAAGATTAGCCTCATATTCGTTGTACTTTGTTATTTATGATCCGTACAAGTTAAGGTTTCTGCCTCTTCCAGAATGCAGTCCTAAACAGGTGACCTAGGGAAAAAGGTCATATCGTGGGCTAGGAAGCTCCAAATGAAATTCTGTAAAAAGTGGCAGTTAAGGAATAGACTATAGTTTGATAGGTCCACTTTTCAGAGACCGAAGTTGAAACAGTGACACGTGAAACTCCGTACAAGTTCGCTATACTGTTTCATCCCATAAACAGGTCATGTTGTGACATTTGACATAAATATCTCTCAGAGAATCCATTAAATCTAAGACCTATGGGTTTGGAAATATGATAGGTCAGGCTACCACAGGCCGAATTTTCAGACCCTGCAGATCTGAAATTTCATAGATACACCAGAAACAATACGACACATCATAAATGGCTCATCGGAGGAAATCTAAGAAGAGGAGGAAGAAGCTCTCACTTAGGGTTTTTAGTTTTTAGGTCTGGAAGGACCTGATACAATGTTGGAGACACCTGATACAACATTGGAAGCTTTGATAATAGATTTGGAATCCATTCATCATAGATATTAATCCTCCATCAAAATGTTGTGGGAGGAAGGAGATTGAAGATTAGGGTTTTTCAAGTAAGAAGAAACCCTAGCAAAGTTGGGAGACTCATAAGGAAGTGATGAAGAAGGTTTAAATGGCACTGATATTTATCATCCTAGCACCATGAACATATACAATATGTTTTACAAGTAATCTACCTTAGACGGTTAGGGTTTTATCCCTATAGAGAAGACTACTCGCCAGGTATGACTTGAGAAGACACAGGTATGTTTTGAAATCTGATTCTTGATTAAGTTCATAACATGTTTGTCTTCATGTTATTGAGGTTAGTACAATTATGATTGTTTGATGATGAATGCATGCGAGTGATAGAATACCTTCATTGATTAGGGTTATGACACTTATGATTGTACTAATGCACCTGTGGTGTTGTATGAGGATGATGTTGTCTGCTAACAAGATACAGGCACATCAAGAAAGACAAATCAAGTTCTATGACCATGATGACATGAAGACAAAGACTCATCCATAGTCTTTGACCACATAGAAGCTCTACTTACGAGGTATGTATGACTTTGTTCTACTATGCTTAACTTATGAGATATGCAGGTTATAGCACACGATCTCTAAATCATTAAAGAGAACAAACAATATATTGTTTGGGTATGTTAAGACATAACCAAGCATGATAATCTAGGTATGTTTTCCTATATCAAGTTGGGATCCTACTTTGTGTTAGGATCTTAGGTAAGTATACCTATGTATGAAATGATCATGACCATACATACTTAAGATTATTTAGAATCATAATGTTTTGATAGTATTGATATTATACTAATGAATATATGATTATGTATGAGATCATGAGAATGACACTAGTGCACACTTAAGCATGCATAGTGGTCCAGAATGAATAGAAGTTCAAAGACTCATATAGAGATCAAGCGGGAGGCAACCACACAAACATAAAAGATAAGTATTTGAGTTTTTATTTGAATCTCTGAATAGTTAATGATATTGCTCGTAATAGTTGTATGCATATTTGTATTCCTGGAATATATCATGCATAGTGTAAGCATTCATATAGCATTGAACAATATACTACTAATGTGCATATGATGGGTAAGTTGGACAAACATTCCAATGTTGCTTGTCTAGAATGAAACCTATTTGCTGACATGTTGAGAGCTATGCACGCTCTTGATAGTATGTTCTGGTAGAGATGGAAGGCATCTAGATAGCCAATGTATGCATACAGGATATGGAAAAGTGTTGTGCCAAAGTATTGGTCAAGATAGTTGCATAACTATGTGAATCATATCTGTATGCATAATAGGTTATCATGTTAGCATAATTTGATGATTATGAAGTATTAATAATAGTGTAATTAACTTTGATTTGTAGGAAACATCATGTGCTATGATCTACAAAAGAAGGATGATGAACACCGAACAAGTGATGGATGTTCAACAAGAAGACTTACAAATCAAACATACTATAGAAGGCTCGTGGCTAGAAGATTCTCTTAGAAAGAGGAAGAGGACCATAACGAGATGTTTGCTCCAAGTGGCTAGATAATACCATTCTCTTAATGGTGTAATTGAAGAAGAAGTACGAATCGAGAAAACTCCCAGGATTCAATTGAATAAAGATCTGTACGGATACCCAGGATCGATAGTCATTTGATGAGCTTAATGATCACCATGGGTGATGCGGATTTCAACCTTTGCTACAAGGTTGAAGATGGTGTGTATATACAGATGGCATTCTTCTCTTAGATGGATGCAAGAAGGAGATCACCATAGAGTTCGAATGATCTTGAGGCTCATATCAGTAGACCCATCTGACGGGAGATGGCACAGATAGATATGTAGAAGATCACTCAATGTAGAGTGTGAATGATGTTCAGTCACAGAGGGAGAATTGATAGCTTCTTGAAAAGCTTGGGCTTTACCAACAGTAAAGCTGATACTAACCTTTACCTTAAGGTTATGGATGATGAACCTCTCATACTATTACTATATGTGGATGATCTCTTTCTGACGAGGAATGAGAAACAGATCATGGAAAGCAAGAAGAAGCTAGCTACAGAATTTGAGATGAAAGATCTTGGATTGATGCATTACTTCCTAGGTCTGGAATTATGGCAAGGCCCTGAAGGAATCTTTCTCAACCAAGGAAAGTATTTGATATGTTGGGATGTAAAACCATGGCCACTCCCATGGATTCCAACTTGAAGTTGTTAGGCAATGACTCATTAGAGTTAGTGGATGTGACTCTGTACAGACAGAATATTGGGTCATTGATATATCTGACGAATATCAGGCCAAATATCTGATTTGTTGTGAACACCTTGAGTCAGTATCTAGTGGAACCTAGGCATGTTCACTTGATAGCTGCAAAGAATTTGATGAGCACATCCTCAAATTATGCTAACATCATCGAGAGGATGTTATTGTCTGGGATCTTCCATGATCTCATGGTTTAGCAGGAAGTAGTATAGTGTGGATCTCAACACAGCTGAAGCAGAATATATTGCTGCTTGCTCTGCTAGCTGTGAAGAAATATGGCTTCGAAAGCTGTTATCAGGATTGTTTGACTTAGATATGGTACCAACTGTGATCCTGTGTGACAACTAGAGTTGTATCAAGATGACAAAGAATCCAGTATTCCATGATAAGTCAAAGCACATAGAAATCCGATAATTCTATATACGGGATATGGTGCAGAAAGGAGCTATAAAGCTCGATTATGTGAGAACTGACGTACAAGTTGCTGATATATTGACCAAACCTCTGTCTCGAGTAAAGTTTGAGTATTTCCAAGACAAGCTTGGTGTAGTTCTGAAGGGCCCTCCTCGAAAAGGGGGAGTAATATGGTCGATGATGATATTTGGATACTGGTATCGATGTGGATACCTGTATCGATGATGAGGATACCTGTATTGATGAGGATACTTCTATCGATGATTAGGATACTTGTATCGATGATGAGGATAATTGTGTCGATGATGAGGTTACCTGTTTTGACGGTGAGGTCGATGATGAGGTTACCAGTTACGACGATGAGTTCGATGCATGGTCCTTAGACTTTGTCTAAGTGGACAAGAAGGGATTGTATCATCCATGGACTTCGGTCTCTGAATTGATCCGTAGACAGATGTCTCCGAGAAGTGGTCCCTAGTGGATGAGAGGATTGTATCATCCCTGGACTTCAGTCCTTGAATTGATCTGTAGATAGATGTCTCCGAGAAGTGGTCCCTAGTGGACGAGAGGATTGTATCATCCCTGGATTTCGTTCCCTAAATTGATCTGTAGATAGATGCCTCTGAGAAGTGGTCCCTAGTGGACGAGAGGATTGTATCATCCCTAGACTTCAGTCCTGGAATTGATCCGTAGACAGATGTCTCTGAGAAGTGGTCCCTAGTGGACGAGAGGATTGTATCATCCCTGGACTTTGGTCCCTGAACCGATTCGTAGACAGATGCCTTCGAAAAGAGGTTTTTAGACTTGGTCTAAGTTGACGAGAGGGATTGTATCATCCCTGGAATTCAGTCCCTGAATTGATTCATAGACATATGTATCCGAGAAGTGGTCCCTAGTGGACGAGAGGATTGTATCATCCCTAGAATTCAGTCCTTGAATTGATCCGTAGACAGATGTCTCCGAGAAGTGGTCCCTCGTGGACGAGAGGATTGTATCATCCCTAGACTTCAGTCCCTGAACTAATCCATAGACAAATGTCTTCGAAAAGAGGTCCTTAGAATTGGTCTAAGTTGATGAGAGGGATTGTATCATCCCTGGACTTCAGTCCCTGAATTGATCCATAGACATATGTCTCCAAGAAGTGGTCCCTAGTGGAGGAAAGGGATTGTATCATCCCTGGACTTCAGTCCCTGAATTGATCCGTAGACATATGTCTCCGAAACGTGGTCCTTAGACTTTGTCTAAGTGTACGTGATAGGACTACATCATCCCTAGACATGATATGGTGTCTTAAATGGATAAGGATTGATCATCTTGTAAATAGATCATGTGTGTTGCAGGGTATGCTGCTATGGTGCTATTGATCTAGAGATCCAGATGATGCTGTTGATAGAGAGATCCATGTTAGGTTATACGATCATACATAATTTAACTTGTGAGAAAAATAAACAAAATAACAAGCATATAATAGACACATAATTTACCCTGGAAACCCCATGCAGGGAAAACCAACAGCCACTAAAGATCTTCATTACATGGCCAAAACTGGCCATTCGGGCCAAGTGAGATCACCTGTTCACCTCCAGGCCACATTACAATGGAGCCTCTCCAAGCCTTATAAAGGCTTCTTTGCATGCAATACCTTGGGCCAATACCATGGGCTACAACAAACCATGTTCCCAAAACCATGTGCTCAACCTAACCACCTTTGACTCATTCCTGAGTCAAGGTTAACCCTAACAATCCCCCTTTTAAACTTGACTTGGAGTAATGACCAACTCCCCTCAAATTTTTAACCGAGGAATATCACATACACCCCACCTATCACCTAGGTATTTCTCCCGACTTTATCGGTGAGTTACCAGGGGTATGCATGCCTTACCAGGTCTTACAGCCATATGCCCTTTTACATGCAAGCTGCTCCATTATTATATTTTTTTTTCATGTGTCTTCATGGTGACTACACCATCACCATCCATTGCTTCATCCTCTCGCTTGATTTTCCATGCTCGCTTTCTTGTACATTGTCATTGCTCATCATTCACCATGATTCATAAATCCATGAACCATTACATATGCAAAGAAATAAATTCTCTTGTAATTAATGAGAATTAAAAAAAAAAAAAAATCAGGTACAATCACATTTAAAATAAATCCATGGTTTCAAAATGAGTGAAGAAATTAGCCCTGTGATGCTGATCCATGTATTGAACCTCTACAACTCGTGCCACTAGCTACGCTCCTCTACTCAGCTTTGGTTATGCTATCTCTACCACTATTTAGGGAAATCAATTTCCTTTCCTCCATTCACCGTTTGCTCAACTATAGACCTCTTTCCTGCAACTCTTCACCTTTGGATCCCTCCTGCAAATTCCAAGCATCTCTATGTGGCTCCCGAACCTCGTGGATATATTTCGCTTGGGCATCACACACTCCACAGACCGGTCCTTTGTGTCCTTCACTGGACACAACTCCTTCACGTGCCTATGGTTTCTCTCAATGGCCGTGTGGAGGGCGATTTTCCTATCAATCCCATTGCAGATATGACAATGGGCTCTCGGCGTCTCAAATGAGTCTGCATCCTCCTCTTCTCGTGCAGCCCAACTCCATGAGATATACAACCTTTGCAACATGGCCATGACCATCACTAGATCAAGCGATCTGTGTCCTTTACCACGATCTATTATCAAGAATGAGGCTTGGTAGTTTCAACCCATGGATCTCCCATCAAATCTCCCACAATTTGGATAATTTTTTTTTTCGTGATCACACTCTTTCTCAGTTTCCACATGCTCCATGGACTACCCCTTCATTCAGTCAAGGTTGCTGTCTATGGCCAAATGGAGGGCGATATCGATAGCTACACCCACATAGTCTCTAATATGTGACCTTCTACTCTTCACACAGGCTTGTTGGCTCTCCATTGTGGCCTCCTCAAAACGTGTTCTTTGGCAGTGACTAAACTAGTGTAGATTTTCTCCTTTCGTGCAGCCTCCTCATGCGGCTTACACAATTGAGTCCTTTAGAGCCACGCAGGACTCCTTGCTCTTTTCACACGGTGGGATGGCTTGGAACAATGCACACAACGACACAATCTTCCTTTGCATGCGATTTGCCACACCATCTTCTCCAAATACAGTCTGCGACTGCTTTTAATTGCTCAAATCATCAACAACAGGTGTAACGTGAATCACAAGATCTCTAGATTCAAACCTCACACAGCATTGAAGGTTATTTTTTTTTCTTCCACGCAGCATATTTGAAATGGATCTTTCTCACAAATTTGCTCTCTTCACTTGGCTGGTACAACACATGCAGATCAGCTCTACACAAACTTTCCTTTACTTCATCAGATCTGTGATTCCCACTCCTCCTTGTGGACAAAATATAATCTTCACACCGCTAGATTTAAAAACAGGCCAAAAAAAAAATTCTCGGGGGCTCCCGCCTCTGAACCCCCATAAACCATCAGGCTAGGGGCCTCCACGAGGCCCCCGGACCCCCCTTATGTTCATCAGATGGGACTCCAAACACCATAGCTCTGATACCACTTGTTACGTTATACGAGCATACATAATTTAACTTGCAAGAGAAATAAACAAAATAAAAATCATATAATAGACACATAATTTACCCTGGAAACCCCATGCGGGGAAAACCAACACCCAATGGAGATCTTCATTACATGGCCAAACTGCCCATCCGGGCCAAGTGAGCTCACCTGCTCACTTCCAGGCCACTTTACAATGGAGCCTCTCCAAGCCTTATAAAGGCTTCTTTGCATGCAATACCTTGGGCCAATACTGTCACGTCCCCTTCCATCAATCCGATGCAAGGAAGGAAACATGAACCAAACTTACTGGGCTTATTGGCAATCTCAGCCCCATCTAATTTCTTAAGAAATGCATGGTTAAATAAAACTTGTGCATACATATTCATACTCAACAAGCACAGCGGAATTAAACACTATAGATGCACCTAGTTTCATCATGCATTCAACATATAAACAACAGTCATTAATGAAGACATTACAAAACATAGAATTAACACAACTCAATTAATAAACACAGTGGAATAACCATAATAACATACAAGCAGAAGGAGATGCATCAGCCTATTTCTTCCAGGCAGAATGATGAAACGGTCATACAATAATCCCTATGCACAGGCATCATGCCAACTAACTTAAGGCAATCATTTCATCCAAGTGACATGAGTAGTTTAACATACAAGATTAACACATTGCTGAACACATAATGCAAATAAATTAATCCACAGAGAATACTTATCTTGGAATGCAAACGCCCAAACAACTGGCTACGTGAGAGCAACGTTCCACCCAACCATAGATCTCTGTCCAGCCTATATTCTTTTACCTAAGAGATCACCCCCGAGCTGGGCTGTGTATCCACTAAGGAGGAACTAGACAGGCTCACTCACAACCATGGGTTCACTCAAACGGTCATGCTAAGCCAACACACAGTTGGGTTTATCAAGCATACAAAAGTAAAAGGAGGAGGATGCTAATCCAATGAGCTCAACCACAGAGCTACAGACATATCAAGCTGAATTCAAGCAATCCAATCCTCTGTTCAAACATCCACACTTGGATTTCTCACCATTTTGTCAATGAATAACTCAATCCCGTCACTAGTTTTCTGGGCTATAAAAATTGGGTTTTCCAATGGATTTCGTGGTAGCTAATGCTCTCAAATTCGCCCCATGGTTCATACCTATGGATCCCCCATTGGATTTCATTATCAAATACCAATTCTGGGCGTTTATGGCTCTTCAAAACGTGGGTTCTTTCACAGTTGTGATTTCTGGTTTTTCTCACTGCTGGGAATTCGTTTTTGGATGGAAAATGATGTTGGTTTCTTCCACAATGGAATGGGGATGAGGAAGAAGCAACTCCCATGAGGTAGAGTGACTTGTCGTACAAGAAAACAGAGCCCATACCTGCAAATACAAATTTCTGGGCTACCCATGCTCCATTGAAGCCATGGACTGAAATCTTCAACTGCTTCCTTACAACAGAAATAAATGTCATCAAGGAAGGTCAAATGGGTTCTCTAGGTGACATTTGGCAGCTTATGGTTCAATCCCACAACCCCCTCACCACTCCCTAGTGGATACACATGGCCCCTTCTCATTCGTTTCCTCCATAGGCAGTTTTGGTATTTTATTGCATGATGTTTATTTACATCATTTTTACAATGTTCCATGGCTAAATAGCACATGGGTAACATAATGTCTAATACTTGCCTTTTAATAAAATTCGAGCTTCCACTAGCGGGGCCTTGGCCTTGGCCTTGAGCTGCAACCAATGGATTTAATTTCCACCTGTGAAATTCATCATTACAAATCTTGTTAGGCCAAGCGTAACCTAAACACTAAAAATCAGTCAATTTTTTTCCCCAGTTGACATGGAGATCCCATGCTCTCTTCACGAGACTTTCACACTTTCCATGCTTTCCTAGCATACACATGAATTCTTTCATGTTCATCCATTCACAATAAATTAACTACTTCAGCATTCACAATTTATTTCAAGCAAATAAACACATTCTACTTCCAACCATACATGCATTCAACAATTTTCTGTTTTTATAATGCATCAATAAAAAGGAAAGAGAGATTAGTAAGAGTTTTCTTCTCTTAGTCTTGTGCCATTCTGGAACCCACACCACCACTGTGGTTTTCATGCTCCTAGCCTCTTTCACTTCCATGTGAATGCTTGACCATCCCTTCTATAATGTCCCCTATTCAAATAATTTCATAGTAAGACAATCCCATCAATCCTACTAGTTTCCTAGGTTGGATGGGCACATGTGGAATGGTAATAAGGAAGCTAATAAATGATGTTTATACATTAGAAGGGTTCAAGTATAAATAGAGTGAATAAGTAAATTCAAGAGAAATCCTAGATGGCAAATGGTTTTGGAGACATATGGAGGATGTGGGACCCACACTAGCTTGATTTTTCATAATACATGGTATCTCTCTCTTGCAAATTTGAATTAATGGGAAGGTGAACACTCTTGGGTGAGTTGGTAAGTCATAAAACATGTCATTGAGCATATTAGGTCGAATTGGGAAGGATTGGTAACCTCCATGGAAGATAAAGAGTCAAATTGGAAGTTTGTGGACACTTGGGCTAGATTCCCTAGCCCCTATGACACCAATGATGGAGCATCTATGACAACTATGACAAATTGCAGACCTGACCTCTGACATCTAACCACTATAAAATGCCATCCCCAAAATTAGGATCAAGGAAGGTGCTCATGGGAGTTGGAGAAGCCAAAGAGACTCAAAATCGAATTTGGGAGAAGATGGAAGGTTGGAACTAGGAGACAAGTGGCAAATGTGGAATATTTCCTAAATGAAAATCTATTGAATCGATTGAGATGATTTTGACCCTTAGAAGGCTAATGTTGGTTATAAAATGTAGAAATGAAGTATGAGAATGGGTTTTGATGATTTGAGAAAAATTGCATTTGTGAAGAGAGAACTAGTGGATGACTAGTTTCTTGCCTTAGCCAATTTCGAGGGTGAAAGATTCCCATACAAGTTGGTGTTTGGAGAGGCCACTTATGTATTTCATGGTGATTTAATGGATTTTTATTTGCAGGTATCAAATATAGGAAGTTTCATGGTTTGGTTTAGTGCAGCACTTTCTCTCCACCATTTCCAATTTTGAAGGCATATTCGGGCTCCTTGAGGGATTGCGCTTTGGGTGAGATCTTGCACTCATTGGGAGAAATTCATATGATATTTTTCTGATTGTAATAGATTCATATCCTCTGTTATTCATATTCAGAGACTCTCAATTCGAAATACCCATTGACTGTATGCAAAATTATTGATTAATGAGCAAACAATGTCCATTTCCCCAATGCTTTGATGTATGACACTATAAGGTTGATTATTTCGAATGGATGGATGATTCTATGATATATTTGTGATTCATATAATTCCATGGATATATTTTACAAGTTTCATATACTGTACTTGAGAATTTGAATCATTTTTACTCAGTTTGTTTGTATTGAGAGGTGAAATAGTGTCATTTCCCCAAGGGTCGAATTGGGGGTTTTTGCTGTTGAATGTGAGAGAGTTAGAACAGTAGTAAAAATCAATTAATGGTTCATATGAGACCTTAATCACATAATTAACACATTACATACCTCTGTTAATAAATTAGTGGGAGTTTGGAGGCATTTGGAAGGCCATTTGCAATGTTACCCCAAGGGGATTTGATGCAAAAATTAATAGTCAAAATTACATATATTGATCAGAATACAAATAAAGTTTGCAGAAGTATTTGGAGGGCCATAAAACATCCTTGAACATAATATTCAATTCTAAATATCATTCATACACTCCTACAGAAGATTTGGGAGCATTTGGGCTGATTTGGAGGTCAAAACAGTAAAACTAGTCAAAGATCGAAATTGGGGAAAAAGTGGAAAAATTGGCATTTTAATAAAATTTTGAAAAATGGTCATTACAAGTGGTATCAGAGCATGTTCTTGGCACCTGATGGTCTTAAAAAGAAGTCAAAAGAATAATCCACCACCGTTTGAACCAGTAGTTGAAAATATTTTTGTTGAAGAAGAGGTAGTAGAAGAAGAGAAGTCTTTTACTGAAATCATGGGTAGAGAGGAGGAGGACAAAGCAAGATATAAGGATGAACTTATTGCAACCTTAGATCCATGTTTATCTAAACTTTCAACAAACATGGATAGGATATGTGACATATTGTTGCAAGGATTCGAATTTTTGATTAGCCAGCTTCAAATCAAAGGGATGATAGGAGATAATAGTGATTCACACTCACAGGAAAAGATGAAAGGGAATGAGCATACTTTCTCAAGTATAGGACCTCATAATAGAACTGATGAATTTCAAAGCACACAAAGACATACTGCACCTAAATTTCTCACACCAAAAGAAGAGCCCAATCTTGATTTGGATTACAAGAAACTAGTAAATGATAGGAATGATTTGAATGAAGAGTGTAAAAGAGGTATACCACTCAGTGACTACATTGATGCTGTGAAAAAGATTAAAAGGAAGGGAGACAATAGGAGTCCATTCCAAAACAAAGAATTAAATAGTGCTATTGGAAAAATGTCACTTCCTACTTTTGATGGTTCTTCTCAAAATTCTGCTAACACTTGGGTGCAAAAATTGGATGTATATTTTCAGTTGAATCCTATGTTGGAAGAAGATGCATTAAAAATGACCATTTTTCATTTGGAAGGAGATGCCAATGAATGGTGATTTCATGGGATGAAAACCTTGGGTCATAATTAGGTTAAAAAATATGGATAATTTTTTGACAGGGTACTAGAAAGATTTGAACAAAAAGATCCAGAATTGCCTTTCAAAGAACTAGCTCAATTGAAGCAAACTGGGTCCCCTACTGAATATATGTTGAAATTTCAAAAATTATCAGTCAAGGTGGCTGATGTATCTATGGGAAGATTAGTATTGTTTTTCACTGAAGGTTTGGTTGAACCCTTAAAAGGTTTGGTCAAAGCTCACAAGCCAACTACATTAAAAGATGCAATGAGCTTGACTAGGGATCTCCAAAATGTGCTTCCTAGAACGATATTTCCTCCCAAGCCTGACTTCAGAATTGAAAAGAAACCTTGGAAAAGAGATGCACATGATAAGAAGCCATGGCAAGAAGAGGAATATCAAAAGGATAAGAAAGAGGAACTAAGCAGGGAAGAGCTCAGAAGAAAGAAATTGTGTTACTCATGCTTCCAACCATGGGTACCTGGACATAAATGTGCTAAAGGAAAGGCCCAATTCATTGAAGTATTTTGTGATGAGGGATATGAAGGGGGCATGGAGGAAGAAGGACATAATTCATCCCAAGAAGAAGAATATACTACAGCAGAAGAAGGGAAACTAGAGGTGAAGCATCCCTCACCCACCAAAGTAGCAATGGCAGTACTTTCAGCAGTACCTCGCTACCATACTATCCAATGCAAGGGTGTGGTACAAAGACAAAGAACTTCAGTTTTGGTAGATGGAGGAGCCACCCATAACTTAATTGACATAGAGATGGTGGAGAAAATAAATATACCTATTGAACCATTTGATGGCTTTACAGTTGTCATTCCCGGTCACAACACAATGCAGTGCAAAACATGGATTCCACAGCTGTAAGTCACCATAGGTAACAATACTTTTGTCGATAGTTTTTATGTGGTTGATATTGCTGATACTAATATTGTTTTGGGAGTGCAATGGTTGTATTCAATAGGAGAGCATACAGTAAATTATAAAATTACTGAAATGAAATTCCAAGATTCAAAAGGAGTACTAAGGATTGTGAGAGGGAAACACACCTATCTGAATCAGGTAGTTTCTTCCCACAGCATGAAGCACCGGAATAAAAAGATTTTGGGAGACATTACTCATGGAAGGCCACCTGATAGAGGAGGGAAAATTTTCCAACATGATAAATTGAGATTGCTTGAGGGAAAGCAATCTTGGGTGGGGAGGACTGTAATGTCCCCATTCAAATAATTTCATAGTAAGACAATCCCATCAATCCTACTAGTTTCCTAGGTTGGATGGGCACATGTGGAATGGTAATAAGGAAGCTAATAAATGCTGTTTAGACATTAGAAGGGTTCAAGTATTTAATAAATAGAGTGAATAAAGAAATTCAAGAGAAATCCTAGATGGCAAATGGTTTTGGAGACATATGGAGGATGTGGGACCCACACTAGCTTGATTTTTCATAATACATGGTATCTCTCTCTTGAAAATTCGAATTAATGGGAAGGTGAACACTCTTGGGTGAGTTGGTAAGTCATAAAAAATGTCATTGAGCATCTTAGGTCGAATTGGGAAGGATTGGTAACCTCCATGGAAGATAAAGAGTCAAATTGGAAGTTTGTGGACACTTGGGCTAGATTCCCTAGCCCCTATGACACCAATGATGGAGCATCTATGACAACTATGACAAATTGCAGACTTGACCTCTGAAATCTGACCACTATGACATGTCATCCCCAAAAATAGGCTCAAGGAAGGTTCTCATGGGAGTTGGAGAAGCCAAAGAGACTCAAAATCGAATTTGGGAGAAGATGGAAGGTTGGAACTAGGAGACAAGTGACAAATGTGGAATATTTCCTAAATGGAAATCTATTGAATCTATTGAGACGATTTTGACCCTTAGAAGGCTAATGTTGGTTATAAAATGTAGAAATGAAGTATGAGAATGGATTTTGATGATTTGAGAAAAATTGCATTTGTGAAGAGAGAACTAATGGATGACTAGTTTCTTGCATTAGCCAATTTCGAGGGTGAAAGATTCCCATCCAATTTGGTGTTTGGAGAGGCCACTCAGGTCTTTAATGGTGCTTTAATGGAGTTTTATTTGCAGGTATAAGCTATAGGAAGTTTCATGGTTTGGTTTAGTACAACACTTTCTCTCCACCATTTCCAATTTTGAAGGCATATTCGGGCTCCTTGAGGGATTGCGCTTTGGGTGAGATCTTGCACTCATTGGGAGAAATTCATATGATATTTTTCTGATTGTAATAGATTCATATCCTCTATTCTTCATATTCATATACTCTCAGGTCGAAATACCCATTGACTGTATGTAAAATTATTGATTAATGAGCAAACAATGTCCATCTACCCAATGCTTTGATGTATGACACTATAAGGTTGATTATTTCGAATGGATGGATGATTCTCTGATATATTTGTGATTCATATACTACCATGGATTTATTTTACAAGTTTCATGTACTGTACTTGATCATTTGAAGCATTTTTACTCAGTTTGTTTGTATTGAGAGGTGAAATAGTGTCATTTCCCCAAGGGTCGAATTGGGGTTTTTTGTTGTTGAATGTGAGAGAGTTATAACAGTAGTAAAAATCAATTAATGGTTCATATGAGACCTTAATCACATAATTAACACATTACATACCTCTGTTCATAAATTCGTGGGATTTTGGAGGCATTTGGAAGGCCATTTGCAGTGTTACCCCGGGGGGATTTGATGCACAAATTACTAGTCAAAATTACATATATTGATCAGAATACAAATCAAGTTTGCAGCAGTATTTGGAGGGCCATAAAACATCCCTGAACCTAATATTCAAGTCTAAATATCATTCATACACTCCTACAGAATATTTGGTAGCATTTGGGTTGATTTGGAGGTCAAAACAGTAAAACTAGTCAAAGATCGAAATTGGGGAAAAAGTGGAAAAATTGGCATTTTAATAAAAAAATTAAAAGGGTCATTACACCTTCTTGGCTATGACACTTAGTGTCTATGGTCTATTTCAGATCCCTCAACCATGGGGTCCCTCCATATGGTTTGTCTACAACTCCCTTGGCTTCTAGGACCCCTACAAGTCCAATAGCACCATCATTCATTTATGCGCAAGCTGAGCCTTTTAGGACAGTCACATGTCCACATGAATCCTTAAGATGCTTTCATAGTCATTGCTTCCAGCAATACCTACACTCAAACATTGAATTAATTCACATGTTTAGTTGATTTTCATAGGAAATCATAACCAAATCATATACACATGTATATTCATAAGCAAGAAATTACAAGATAACCAAATACTTATCTGCATTGGATGTCTTCACTTTATTCCATAGGGTCCTTCTTTGCTTTACAAGCCTTGGAATCGCCTATGGACTTGGATGTTTGGCCAGCGCGCAGGCTTCCCATCAACATCAAATAATCTTCTATGTTTGGCCAACACGCAGGCTGCTCCACAATATCAAATAATCTTGTATGTTTGGCCAGCACGCAGGCTGCTCCACAACATCAAATAACATTGTATGTTTAGCCAGCACGCAGGCTGCTCCACAACATCAAATAATCTTGTATGTTTGGCCAGCATGCAGGCTGCTCCACAAAATCAAATAATCTTGTATGTTTGGCCAGCACACAGGCTGCTCCACAACATCAAATTATCTTCTATGTTTGGCCAGCACGTAGGTTGCTCCACAACATCAAATAATCAATGCCCAACTAGTCACTCTCTGTATTTACCAAGAAATTTATAGTTCTTTCAGGGTCCTTGCTTTCTGTATGACCAAGGTTTCCAACAAAGAGACAATGGTGCATCAGCTTAACTATTACAACACTTATACTTGAAATCTTCATTATTCCAAACAAGAAATAAATGAAATTGAATACTTATCTGTATTGTGCATTTCCTCTCTGGTCCACAGGGTCCTGCTTTTACTTTACAAGCATTGGGATCCTCCTGTGGACTAGGATGTTTGGATAACACGCAGGCTGCTCCAAAACATCAATAATCAATTTCCAACCAGTACACCTTCACGCCGATTTGGAAGGAAACTTCACTATGACCATTTCTAGGTCAAGGCTCTATTATGGAGACATAGGCATATAATAGCCCTTTCATCAACACCTTCACAACCCTTCATCAAAATCCCCACAACCTCCACAACCTCCACAACATCCTTTCATACACATTAACCCTTCCACCACAACCACTCACAACAACCTTTTACTTTGTTCCTTTAGTGTGTAGCACCAAATTACATCTGTTTAAGGTGAAAACACAAGTAGTATAGGAAGACTTGTCAGCACTATTATTCATGAATTATAACCATAATTCATAGCATTCACTATCAATTATTGAAACACCAGGAATGCATCCATTCCTTTAGGGCGTAATCAATATTGACATCCTTGACATAACTCATCATCAGAAAGGCATGCACTCCTCACTGATGGGAGCTATGCAAGTCCTAATCATACTTCAAGCAGTCTGAATAATGTACATAAATAGAATATGTTCTGCATAGTAATTCTAACAATTAAACTTGCACACATATATGTTTATATATATATATATATATCAATCAGGGTTTATAGAACACTTATCCATTTCGCGGATGTAATTTCTCTTCATTAGTGAGGAATGGGGGCTACTTCTCTGAGTTGACAATCCCTCGGTTTGCCATCCCAACTCCTTTTGATGTTACATAACCCTCATATGTCTTACTGACATAATCTTTACCATCTCACTCATATTGTTTACCAATCATGCAGTGCGGATGAGACATTAATAATGTCTAATGGCGTTTCACCTGAAATCCATTTCCAAATCATGGAATCCCTTCCCATGAAGTTTGGCTTCTGCAGGCCATCACACATGGTCTTCCTGCAATGTGTCTTCCTGACACATTCCTCAAACATCCAAACAGTCAGCAACATTTAACAATAAAATTCAAATGTGATTGTTCCATAACCAATCAATGGTACTAATAATTAAATTCAATATGAAATTGCAACTCTGTCCACTACAGAAATTGATTTTCTTGGCCATGAGGCTATCCTCATATTGCTGGGCTCTTATAAGTGGCACCATTCTATCCATTATGGATTTATGTTTGCTACCATACATGGACATCCACCTACAACGTGTCCTCCTGACACAATTTTACATAATCCAAACAGTCAACAACATTTAACAATGCAATTCAAATCTGAAAATTTACAAATCTGAGATTTACAATTCTTCTTTCTAACAGAGCTTAGATTTCTCAACCATGAGATTCCTTCTCATAAGCTCTAAATCGAATTTTCAAATCTGCTCCCTATAGAAAATAGATTTGCAACCATGATATTACTCTCATAAACTTAAATGAGAATATTTTCAGATTTGTTCCATGCATAAGTTAAATTTCACACCCATGAGAGTCTTCTCATAACCTTTGGATTTTGCACATGGTAGGCTCCAGCCTTCATCATGGACTTACCCACATTGCCATGCCTAGAAAAATCTACCTGAAATATGAAACTTCAATCAGCCAAACACTTTGTAAGTCTCCATGCATATAATATTTCACTGCTGCAACATTCACTGAAGCATTTCCAGAATCATAACATTCCATAATTCAAACACTTCCAGCTGTTAACATATCAATATCACCAAAACTCATTTACTTCATGTGCATCATTATCATACTAAAATTAAAAGGTACAGTCGCATCATTTATCCAATCAACTTAAAGCTTTTAAATGCTCATTAATTCATAGCCATATTATTTATACAACTCCGTCCTTCCAACAGAGCACTCTGGAAGCCTGTCAATCATGACTACCTTCATGCAATTCTTCCCCCGCATTCATAGCAGCTCATGAAATGATCTCAGAATTATCATTAATTCATCATTTCATCCATTGCTCAATTATAATGAGACATATACATATATCACAATCATGCATGCACACAATACATCTCCTTAGGTGTAGCTACCCACATGCATGCATATTCACAACATTTACTCAAGTTTTTCATATGCATTTACTCAATGCTTAACTACAAGATTTATAAAATCTCTTAATGCACATCCACTCAATGCCACCTTGCATTGTTTCATGAATACTGTGCATTCAAGCATATTATGACTTAATCATGACTATCTCATATAACATGCATTACCATAATCAGGACCACCGGTCCTCACTTGCTTTGGTTGTTAAACTCACAATCGACATACTCAAATGGCATGATATAATTTCATATGAATGCATTGATATTCTAAGCAAGTATAGGGTGTAAGGATCATTTCTTTCACTTACCCACACCTCACCATACTCGGTAGGTTAACATTCCCATTCGGGCACTCAATACCACATGCAAACCAAATCATCATAGTTCAAACATAGTCGAAGGGATCTTACCAAATCCTCTTTCAACATTCATGCAATTATGAATCAATAACCATTACCTACATAGTTGTCATTAACATCACTTGATGTTACCTGATCGGTTGGCCTCTTACCAAGCCCTTTTGCCAACCTCATGATCACAGAATTGTTGCACCATCATTTCTTCATAAGGTTGTTGGCTTTATGCAACAACATCCTCGACATATTTAGCCATGCTTCTGTTGTCTTTGGTCCTACAACCAAAATCAATCACCAATAGTGATTATCAACCACAATATTTATCATTAGTGGTTCACTGCATATGTAAAATCTCACTACTTTTACCAATACGTAATGTCATATGCATGCAAAACATATACTCATGCACTGTGCACTGTTTATTAGTATGCCAACCAATGCATATTCATGCCACTCATCTAATCTCTTTCATTTTCAGCATTCTCATGCCATAATTTTATGCACATAAAGCTTATAAAATATAAATACAGTGGAAAAACGAGGTTAAGGGATTCTCCCTTTCCAATCCTTCATCGACGCATGGAATTCCTCTTCCACATCATAGCTGGTATGATTTCATGGCCTCTAGGAAGCATACAAGGAATCATTAGATATGATTTAATCACCAAGCATCAATTTAATACATATACTCATGCATAATATTCTAACTTGCTACTTTCTAGACATGTAATTCTAGAAATTGCTTATATTGACAACAATTTTTCCAAACAGCCACTGGCACTTTTCCGCTGCAATTATCTATGATGTCTGATGTCTCCATTCGAATTCTGCCTATGTACCATTGTTCCCTACTGGATAAGATTTCCAATGCCTATCCACTTGCTCCATTCCGACATCGGGTGTGGAAACTACATCACTTCAAGAATGACAACTTTTACCAATAATTCTGCACATTTTACACAGTTGTATTTTGGTCCAGAATGCCAATTTCGTCCACCTGTGGAAGAAAATCTATGACGAATGATGAAAACTTTTATACTGGGAGAAGTTAGTCCATATAACCAGGAACACTCAGCAACTAGCAGATCTCTGTTCCGATGCACCATTCATCTTCTATAAAATTATGAGTTTGACTACTTTCCACTTTTCACATTTTTCCAAAATTCCAAACTTTTGGGCCAAAAATCCAAACGCAAATTTTGAAAATTTGCGTTCTCGAAACCTGAAACCCGACAGCCCGAAAGACGAAAATTGCGGGTTCGGAATTTCGGAAATCTAAACGCAAATTTTGAAAATTCGCGTTCCCGAAACCTGAAACCCGAAACCCGACAGCCCAAAAGCCGAAAATTGCGGGTTTAGAATTTTGGAAATCCAAATGCAAATTTTGAAAATTCGCATTCCCGAAACCCAAAACCTGAAACCTGACATCCCAAAAGCCGAAAATTGCGGGTTTAGAATTTCAGAAATCCAAACGCAAATTTTGAAAATTCGTGTTCCCGAAACTCGAAACCCGACAACCCGAAAGCCGAAAATTGCGGGTTCGGAATTTCGGAAATCCAAACGCAAATTTTGAAAATTCGCGTTCCCGAAACCCGAAACTCGATAGCTCGAAAGCCAAAAATTGTGTGTTTGGAATTTCATAAATCCAAACGCAAATTTTGAAAATTCGCGTTCCCGAAACCTGAAACTCGACAGCCCGAAAGCCGAAAAACACCTACGTTTCATGTAACTTCCGGGGTTCATAACTCCCTCGTCCCTTGGATAAATTAGGCGAGTATGGTACCATTGGAAAGCTATTGGATATCTCTATGCAATGGTGTGATCCTCCCCCACACCTGAGAACTCTAACCTTGTCATTTGTCCAATAAAAAATGTCGTCCCATCTTCACCAATACTGCGTTAAAACCATTCGGTTACTTGCCTGTAACTCAGAATTTGGCCCAAGCAGCCCCAGTGCTGCAAGCTGGGCTCTGATACCACTCTGTCATGTCCCCTTCCATCAATCCGATGCAAGGAAGGAAACATGAACCAAACTTACCGGGCTTATTGGAAATCTCAGCCCTATCCAATTTCTTAAGAAATGCATGGTTAAATAAAACTTGTGTATACATATTCATACTCAACAAGCACAACGGAATTAAACACTATAGATGCACATAGTTTCATCATGCATTTAGCATATAAACAACAGTCATTAATTAAGAAATTATAGAACATAGAATTAACACAACTCATTTAATAAACACAGCGGAATAACCATAATAACATACAAGCAGAAGGAGATGCATTAGCCTATTTCTTCTAGGTAGAATGATGAAACGGTCATACAATAATCCCTATGCACAGGCATCATGCCAACTAACTTAAGGCAATCATTTCATCCAAGTAACATGAGTAATTTAACATACAAGATTAACACGTTGCTGAACACATAATGCAAATAAATTAATCCACAGAGAATACTTATCTTGGAATGCAAATGCCCAAACAACTGGCTACGTGAGAGCAACGTTCCACCCAACCATAGATCTCTGTCCAGCCTGTATTCTTTTACCTGAGAGATCACCCCCGAGCTGGGCTGTGTATCCACTAAGGAGGAACTAGACAGGCTCACTCACAGCCATGGGTTCACTCAAACGGTCATGCTAAGCCAACACATAGTTGGGTTTATCAAGCATACAAAAGGAAAAGGAGGAGGATGCTAAGCTAGTGAGCTCAACCACAAAGCTACAGACATCTGAAGCTGAATTCAAGCAATCCAATCCTCTGTTCAAACATCCACACTTGGATTTCTCACCATTCTGTCAATGAATAACTCAATCCCGTCATTAGTTTTCTGGGCTATAAAAGCTGGGTTTTCCAATTGATTTCGGGGTAGCTAATGCTCTCAAATTCTTCCCATGGTTCATACCTATGGATCCTCCATTGGATTTCATTATCAAATACCAATTATGGGCATTTATGGCTCTTCAAAATGTGGGTTCTTTCACAGTTGCGATTTCTGGTTTTTCTCACTGCTGGGAATTCATTTTTGGATGGAAAATGATGTTGGTTACTTCCACAATGGAATGGGGATGAGGTAGAGTGACTTGTGGTACAAGAAAACAGAGCCCATACCTGCAAATACGAATTTTTGGGCTGCCCATGCTCCATTGAAGCCATGGACTGAAATCTTCAACTACTTCCTTACAACAGAAATAAATGTCATCAAGGAAGGTCAAATGGGTTCTCTAGGTGACATTTGGCAGCTTATGGTTCAATCCCACAACCCCCTCACCACTCCCTAGTGGATACACATGGCTCCTTCTCATTCGTTGCCTCCATAGGCAGTTTTGGTATTTTATTGCATGATGTTTATTTACATCATTTTTACAATGTTCCATAGCTAAATAACACATGGGTAACATAATGTCTAATACTTGCCTTTTAATAAAATTTGAGCTTCCACTAGCGGGGCCTTGGCCTTGAGCTCCACGCTAGGAAAACATACATCACATGTATACAATATTTACATTAAAAGCTAATATATCCTAAGGGTCAAAATGGGGTATTACAAATACCATGGTCTACAACAAACCATGTGCCCAAAACCATGTGCTCGACCTAACCACCTTTGACTCATTCCCGAGTCAAGGTTAACCCTAACAATCCAGACGATGAGGTTGTTGATCTAGAGATCTAGATGATGCTGTTGATAGAGAGATCCATATGATGATACTGTTGATCGAGAGATCCAGATGATGTTGTTGATCGAAAGATCCATATGTTGATGCTGTTGATCGAGATGATCCAGATGATGATATTGGTCGAGATGATCCATATTTTGATGTTGTTGATCGAGAGGATCCATATGTTGATGTTGTTGATCGAGAGGATCCAGATGTTGATGCTGTTGATCGTGAGATACAGATGTTGATGCTGTTGATCGAGAGGATATAGATGTTGATGATGTTGATCAAGAGATCCAGATGATGATGTTACTATAGATGTTCGAGTGCTGCAGAAGATGAAGACTTAGTACTGAATATGTTGATGTTCCAGTATTGAAGATATTGAAGATGTTCTAGTAACTGTTTGAGTTACTGATGATGTATGAAGAAAGCTTCCAATGATTTATATATGTATCATGTATCATGTAGTGGATGACTCCTTGCTCTTGCAGATGTTGTTATAATATCCTTCTCATTAAGGGGGAGTATTGAGATATTGTAGCTTCTAATAATATTATATTTGTACTTTATTATTCTAGTGATGTTTCATTCCTCCATGGAGACCCTATTTTATATCCGGAGATGTTTTATTCCTCCGTGGAGAATGTGGTAACTTGGGTTATTAGACTTCCTAGTGGGGTCGGCCCTGTATGAGTCATGTGGGTTAAAGGGTTATTAGACCACCCTAGTGGGGTCGGCCCAGTCAACATTATGTTAAGTGGTTAAGTTGGGTCCGACCTGGTTAGTGTAAAAGTCAAGTCATAGTTGTGTATAAATAGAGGAGGTGTGTTCCTCATTTAACACACATTCACTCACTTGTGATTGGCACATAGGAGAGAGAGATATCTGCTATGGAGGAGAAGGAGCTCATGTTTGGGGATTACATCTTTGTATTTGCTGGTCATCTATATTGACGAAGCTTTGCTTGGTTTTCTACCCCATGAGGGTTTCCCAGGATAAATCTGTGTCTCTTGTGTTTATATTGTGCTTGTTGTTCTTTCAATGATCCTGTATATGCTATTGTTGTGAAATAGAATGTAATACAAGGTATGGTTGTTCTTCTCTACATGTAGGTCCATTTATGAAGCTTTTTAATTGGAGTAGGATCAAAGGATATAGCCATACAAAATATCAGGAAAACCTTCAATAAAATAGGTTCCATTCTCTCCCACATTTTTTAGTTTACACGTGCATGTATGTTGGATTGTAGGAAAGGTATAATAGGAATTTATTTGATATTTTTGTGGGCCTAACCCAATTATAGTAGTGAAAACACTGAACTCCATATTTTCTATGACACGTTCCCTCATAAAAAGTAGCTATTTTTTTCTCTATATGCAGAAAGAAACATCCCCTTAGGGATTGTCTATAAAAAAATGTTAAAGTTTGTAATGTTTGTGAGCAAAACCATGTCACTTGTAGTTTCCCTCTTTTTCCAGGACTCAAAGTTGTGTAACATGGAACTAATGAAGAGAAAAAACATATATTTTCATTACTGAGAAGTGAACTTGGAAAAATCTATCCTCGGGTATGGTTCAAGATACTTCTCAGTTTTAAAATGCTTTTTGAAGTAACCAAAAAAGGAAATACCCATCTCAATTTCTGCACTCCATGCCTTGGAAACAATGGCTAACTAAACCAACCCAAGGCTATCAATGGCCACAATATTAGAGATTTTTTTCCTTTTTCTCTGAGCAGTAATATCCCACTCCATAGCTTCCACAACAACAATTTCAATTACCTTACTAGCAACAATTTCAATTACCTTACTAACAACAATTACAATTGCTTGCTAGCAACCCTTCCTTGATGTATCTAGGTTATTCACATTAGCTACTACATAACTGCACCTACTAAGACTTGTGGAAATATTAGTAACAATTCATAAATGGCGGTGCAACCATGCAGTAAAAAAACAATAAACAACAGTAAACAAAAAATAAATCATATTATTACCATGAAGAAAATATATGGAAAGGAAAACTAAACTAAATATTTGTGTTCGTTCACACATACAAGAGAGTAAGGAAATAATATTTTTTATTTTATTGTATAAATGTAAAATAATACAATAATGGGGTTACCTCAAATAGAGTGAGTAGAGGGCCCTTGTAGAAGGTTGAAGCAGCGATTCCTTAGTCTCCAAGTAGCTTCGGGTTGTTCTCCACACAAATGTCACTAAAGGTGGCCAAAAATCACAATGAGTGAAACAAGAAGTCAAATGGGGGATTCACTGGTTTCTGGAGAAATTTTGGCAGAGTGATGGTAGGGTAACAAGTGAATGTATAATGTGATCCTTCACTTTATATTTATAGAAATATTTTCCCTATGTTTCTTTCCCATCGTATTAGACAAAACATAGTATTATCTCTTTGTTTTGGGTGACAGTTTTAGGGTTTCCCTCCTTTTTGACTTTTTTGAATATTTTCCCCATTTTTTCCTTTCTTATTTTATTTTTTCCTTTTTGGGGGGGGGTTTCCCTATTTTGGGGATTTATTTTCTTTTTTGGAGGGAATAAGTCCATTTTTCCCTATTTTCAAGAGGGAAATAATAATTATGAGCCAATTTGTGGGTTTTTACTTAGGCTTTATTGGTTAGTGAAGGATTTTATGAGGGAAAATTAAGGAATGTGGTGATGTCACTAGGGAATGAATATGGTGAGGAATTTTTTAGTGTTAACAGATTTCCCCTGATGTGTGAGGGAAAGAGTTCATCGTATGGCCGATAGACATCATAGGTTCTTAATTTTCCAATATAAGAGGTGAGACGGTAGTATGGAAAACATTAGTTTCATTGGAGGGTATAAAAAGTGCTTCGCCAAGACTACAAGGGCTTAATTTGCAGATAGAACACTCAAAATCGATAAGGTACATGTGATCTCAAATATATGGACAAGGAGGGAATACCCATGTTTGTATCAATGTCTCAACATATACAAATAATGTTTGTATTAATGTATCAACATATACAAATAATGTTTGTATCAATGTCTCAACATATACAATGTTTGTGGATAGAGCTTACCATGGAGGATGTGTACTTCATGATGGTGCTCCCACGATTAGGGGTGATTGCAAACACACAGCCGAGACATCCTCTGAATGTATCCATGCAGGATATTGTGGCTCATCATTGTTATGGGATGAAGGAGGTGCATGACACCTACATTCTTATATGCAACATTGAGAGCCTTGAGACAAAGGTGGTGGTGGCCACGATAATGAGGGTGCTGGGGTCTAAAGGACAACACAAGATCTCAGGAGAGCATTTGATGTTGTTGGAGTGGGCATTGGAGAGTACCTACTTTGAGTATGCTCAAATATACCTAATGGTTGCTCAGAAGGAGCTGACCAAGGTGAGCTGAATGGGAGGGGATTTCTGCTTCCCATCATTTATGTGCTCATTCTTGTTTGAGAAAGTGCCGACACTATGACTGCATGTAGCAGTGCGTGATGGTGGGCCCACTATGCCAAGGATGCAACGGTGGGGAGAGATGTTGAACCGTGAGGGAAGTGAGATAGTCGGTATTTTATTTACTTAAGATTTTTTTCTCAGTGGAAGAAATTTACAGTTGTGATCGAGGACTACCCCTACGTGAGCATGGAATTCAAGGGAGATGCAAAGCTGCCTCGACCTCCCGGCCAACCCTGGGGACCCGACAATACATATATTTTATTTTATAGTACCGCATGTTATACTTCTATATATTTTGATATAGCGATGATATTGATGGCTTGACCATGTGTGTGAATATTTTGGACCAGTGCCCCTAGCGGGCTATCAAAGGCGAGGGGGAAGAGTAGAGGGTATAGATACTCCCAATTGTAGGCACCAATGTCAGTGGAGTGCTTCGAAAACTCTTGAGTCACTGTGGAGGGGGATTGACTAGTTACTGGAGGGGGTTGTGGATAATGGGTGGTAGCGTTTGGACGAGGATTTGATCACCACATGCTTCTAGGCTCCTCCAAAGAGGAGGTAGATCATGTGGAGGATTTTCGTGGCGGCCAAGACTATGAGAGCCATGGCCTAGGGTGACATGCCTCTAGATGATGATGAAGAGGAGGACATAGAGGAGGATATTGAGGATGACCAGTTAGACGGCTTGGATGATTAGTTGGAAGTTTATGGAGCTACCCACCAATGTTATGGGCATGGGGAATTTTGATTGATGTACTCGACTTTTATTTTTGACGAGGAAGTTGTTGGGGCTACTCTATGCAAACATGCCTATGCGATGTTCTAGACATTATGAAATTATATATATATATATACATGCACGTGGATGCACTTTTTATGGTTTTTATGTTCATGAGAATTTTATTTTATGATGATGCTTATATGATGTATATATACATTGGGATGAAAAAAGATATGATGATGCATGTTAATAATTTAATTACTATATGCGGTGAATGATATGCCATTCTAGAATGTCGTTATCCATTTGGTCTGCAACACTATTTTGATTTTGGGGGACATGTGTGAAACTAATGAATTCAAAATGTCTAACCAATTGTTTAGTGTGCAGGAATTTTCTAAAATGGAAAGGATCGTGTACTTGGTAACAATTGTTCAACTGGGAGACAAGGAGTTGGGAGTCTAAAAATACACGAAGGTGATGAATGTCCAACTGGAGGGTAGTAGTTAAGAGACCAATCACAACATCGTACTCAGCCTGGTTATTGGTGGTAGCACCAATACAAATTCCATCGAGTTGGATAAACTCGTGTGAAGGGGAATATAACACCCAAGCTGACAAGGTGAGGTTAGGAGACCATATACTTGCGCCATCGATGAAACCGATGTGAATAGGGAGAACGAGATCCATCTGGTAACAATCAAGGAAGCAAAACATAAGGCTCAAACATCAGAAAATGTGGAAAAAAAAAGAAAGAAAACTATAGAGATTGAAGCACTAGGATCGGGGGGTTGAGCGTAAAATATCTTGAGGTACAACCCATTACGGGGATTGGTCAAGAGGCGTCCTTCATAATCATCTAGTATGTATGCCCCCTTGCTGAGGCAGGTTTTGATGATGTATGGGCCTTTCCACATAGATTCGAATTTTCCTTTCCCATGCTTGTTGTGAGCTTGGTCATAAATAGGAACAAGGCTTCCTTCTTTGAAGGTTCAGGGGTTGACGCAAGTATCATAGTGGGCCTTAAACCGATGCTTAGTGGCCTCAATCATCTGGATTGCTTCCCGACAATCTTTTTCCACCTGTTCTAACATGATTAAACGTTGTTCTAAAGGAGAGGTATCCGGTAGAATTTCGATGGCGATGTTTAAGGCTGGTATTTGGCACTCAATGGGGAGAACAGATTCCACGTTGTGCACCAGGTGGAATGGGGTAAAACCCGTCGCGATTTTGGTAGACATGAGGTAGGCCTATAAGGATAGAAAATCATGTGCTAACAATTAGACTTGTTTTTATATACCGTGCATTGCAACATGGTTTGGAGGATCTTATTGATAGCCTCAACTTAGTCATTCCCTTGCGGGTAGTATGAAGAGGAGTATTGATGTTCAAATTTCAGAAGGGTAGACAAATCCTTCTAGATGGCTGTCATGTCCCAAATTTGGTATTGGGTCAAAATGGCCTAATCACATTGGCCCTATTCATTAGAGTTTGTCAAATTGATGCTAAAGGTCAAATAATTGCCAAGGAGGAAAATTACTAGTTTCCTAGGTTTGGGGTGGAAGCTTTGGGATTTGGAATAATGGGGATAATAAATGATGTTTGAACATTAGAATGGCATAAATATTTAATAAAGGATATAAATAAATATATACAAGTGAAAATCAAAGTGGCATTTCATCATGAAGACACATGGAGGAAGTGGGACCCACATATGGCTAGATTTCCCCACTACACTTGGCATCATTCTCTCACCAATTCGAATTCAAGGTGAATGGTAACATACTTGGGGGAGTCCAAAAGGTATTATTCATTGCATTACTCATCCAAGGTCGAAATATAGAGGAAGAGTAACTCCCATGGAAGAGGAAGAGGCAATTTGGAGCTAGTGAGACACTTGGGCTAGATTCCCTAGCTCTATGACAACAATGATGAAGATGCTATGACACCTATGACACAAATCAGACCTGAAGGCTGACATATGACATATATGACATGTCAGGGATAAAAATAGACTCCAATAGGGCGCTCAAGGGTGTTAGGGCAGCTAAGATGCTTCCACATGTGATTTGGTGGAAGTGGGAGACTAGGAATTGTTGTACAAGTGGCGTTCTTTGGAATCTCTTCCCAACTTGAGTTGGCATGAGTCTCTTGGAAGGAATTCGACCCATGGAGGACATTAGAAGTTTATAAATGTCAATAACAAAGAATGAAATCAGCTTTTGATCATTTGTAGAATTTGCAATTGCATTTGTGAAGAGGGAGAGCTAGTGGATGACTAGTTTCTTGCCTTAGCCAATTTCGAGGGTGAAAGATTCCCATCCAAGTTGGCAATTGGAAAGGCCATTCAGACCTTTCATTTGGAGCTTTAATGGAGTCTTTATTTGCAGGTGTAAGCTATAGGGCAGCTCATGGTTTCTTCTATTGCAGCTCGCTCCTTCAACCATTTCCAGTTTTGATGGCATATTCTTGATCCTTGAGGGAGGGCATTTTTGGTGAGCTATTGTACTCTTTGGGGGAGCTTATAATGCCCCATTTCTTTTTTAATATGAAGTAAATACTCTGTTCTTCATCTCCAGAAAGTTTCAGGTCGAAATTCCAAGTAGAAATGTATAAATCTCATTTTTAATGGAAGAACAATGCCATTTCCCCACTACCTTGTTGTGAACCAATGTATTGATGATGATTTCGAATGAATGGATGATTCTATGATGCATTTGTGATTAATGGAATTCCATGGATGTATTTTACAAGTTTCATGTACTGTACTTGAGCATTTGAAGTATTTTTACTCGGTTTAATTGCATTGGGAGAAGAAATAGTGCCATTTCCCCAAGGGTCGAATTGGTGATTTTTGCAGTTGAATGGGAGAGGGTGAGAACAGTTGTAATAAATCATTAATGGTGCATATTAGACCTTAATAACATAATTAACACATTACATACCTCTGTTCATAAATTTGAGTGGGTTTGGAGGCATTTGGGAAGCCATTTTCAGTACTTACCTTAGGGGGATTTGAACCCCAAATTACTAGTAAAATTGCATACTTGGTCCAGAATCTTAAGAGAGTTTGCAGAGGTATTTTGGTGGCCATATGTTATCCATGAACATCATATTCAATCCCTAATATCATTCATACACCTTCCTTGAATATTTGAAGGCATTTGGAGTCAATTTGAGACCTAGAGACCAATACTAGTCAAAGGGAAATCACTAGTAAAGTTACCTACATTGACCAGAATTGAAAGAGTATTTGCAGAAGTGTTTTAAAGGTACAAAGGCATCCCTGAAACACATATTTATGTTCTAATATCATTCATATAACTTCTCAAAATATTTGGGATCATTTGGGGCAAATTTGGGACCTAGAGATCGAAACTAGTCAAAGGTCGAACCAAGGAAAAAAGTGGAAAATTGCAATTTTAATAAAATTCCTAACAAGGGACATTACAGTGGTATCAGAGCATGGTCCTTGCACCTGTGTATTAGGTACATACATTCAAGAATAATTGGCAGCCATGTCTTACTATTATGATGAATCCTATGAGTACAATTCTTATGATGAATATGCAGATGCTTATGAGCAATATGAAGCAGAATGTGAATGGTATGAGGAAAAGGTGCCATCATGCAACACTTCTTACAATTTCAAGAGAAATGAAGATTATTCTTATGAATTTAAATCTGATGAATATGAATGTGTCACACCAACCAAGGATAATTCTATGAGTGAGTTCCAAATATGGAGAGCAAATTATAAAACCTTGCCCCAGCAATATCAAAAATATCAAGAATATCTTGCTTCGAGCAAAAATACACAAAATGCCATGTCTTTTGAGTACTATGCTGAACATGTTTTTGAAAATAGGCCCAAAAATGAAGATGTGGAGTTAGTGAAGAAAGGTTTATGCCCTTCTTGTAAGAACCCTTGGAGCGAGTATCATATATGTGTGCATGAAATGATGTCCTCTTTGATGAGAGCTTTTGAGATTTATTCAAGGAGGGATTCCAAATATACCGATCCTAAGGAAAACAAGGGGAAAAATGAATCAGCTTGCTTGAAGGAGAAAAATGAAGAGACATCACAAGAGCATGAAGAAGATTCTATTGAAAATATGGAAGATCATTTCGAGACACCTTCTAGCTTATACACGAACCAAAGAGCATCTACTGATGGATGCTTAAACTATGAAGGAGTACCTACTGATGGGTGCTCACACCTCTATGTTGGTGACATAGAGATCACTTTTGAAAGTGTTGCTGCAATCCCAAGTTCCATTAAGCATGATAATGAAGACCTTGTAGCAGTTGAAGAAGAACCAAGATCAACTTCCCCATCACCACTTGAGCTTCATGAAGTTGGTCCAAGCAAAAATGAAGAAGATGAGGAGGTTCATTTGCAAGAGCCTCATTTTCTTGAAGGGTCCTTAAAGATGAATGAAAAGAAGATCCAAGAGTCCCTCAGCATTCTCCATGAGACTCAAGCATTGGTGTCAAATTCTTGTTGGAGAGCTACTTCATTGGAGGAAACATCCTTCCTTGAAGATATGGAGAAGATTCAAAGAGCAATGTGCCACATCAAAGGTAATTTCATGTCTTTGATTTTTGATAGAAACCATTTGTTTGAGCTTAATGAATTGTTACATGATGCATACTTGAAGAATAATGAGGATATTCATAAGCTCACAATTCAAAATGAGCAACTTCTTGAAAAGTTGCAAGATACTTGTTTTTCCTCCTATGTTTCAGATTGTCAAATGGTAGATTGTTTGGAGGATTCTAATGACATGGTGGATCATGAGAAATGTGAAAATTTGAATGTTCTTGATGTGTTTGGAGATGAACTTGAAGAGATCCAAACACTTGATGTGGTGGAAGAAGAATTTGAATTGCCTATTGATGAAGGTTGTGCAATTTTTAAAGAAGAGCATGATTCATCTACATTGGAACCAAACTATGACAAAGAGTTCACACTTTTGAAGGAGCTGCATGATACTACCCATATGGATCCTCCCCATGATGAAACTTCTGTACTTTTTGATCATTTGGGTGATTTGGTTCATTCTCCTACATCCTACAATTCCATGTTTTGCAACATTAGTCTCAATGAAGTATGGGTGAAAGGGTTCTTTTTGATGGTGCCACATGAGGAGTATGATATGGTTGGAGCACATTCTTATTCACATTTGCAGCAGCATACTTTATTACTTTATGATGATGCACATCTACATGGATGCACCTATGATATGCATTTGAGTCACTTGAAGACTCATGGTTTTTCTTGCTCAACACTTGATTCATTTGATGTTGGAGGAACTTCATCCAACACTTGGGTGAATAGATTTATAATTGGAGAAAATTTTTGTTGGAAGCCACATACTTTGTTATATCTTTATGATGATCACATTCAGGGATGTATGGGTGAGACTTCTTTGAGTCATTTGAAGTCTCCTTGTTTTTTCTGCTCATTATTTGGTTCAGATTTTAGTGGAGATTCTTCATTCACTTCTTGGATGAAAGAATACATGGCTGAATATTTTGATGCATATCACATCCTTTTGGAGCAGCTTTATAGGACATGGGATCCTCACCTATGTCATTGGAGCAGATTTTATTGGTCACTTGAAGCTTTTATGCACTTGGAAAACGGTGGTCTACTTGCTTGGAGGTATAAGCACTTTCATGATTCTTTGATGAAGCACCTCCTTGATATTAATTTTCATTATGTAGTTATGTACTTTGATGATATATATTTTGTACTCATGATGTTTGGAAGAATGCATACAAGAAAATGGGATCCAGGAATCCTCTTATATGATGGTATGGGTTGGAGAGCACTCTTAATTGTTCGGGTGCAGTACAAGCAATGGGACCCTGGAATAATTTTTATCTCATTGGTTTCAAATTTTTTGGGGAAACAAGCAGTATGGGAGATGGATTTCCCCACTTAATAAAGCGATTTTTATCAGAGTAGTGCAGCAGCAAGCATGTTGGTTCCTCTCTAAAATCTTCATGGAAACTCAAAGACTCAAGGTTGGGCAATTCAATGGCAACTTCAAAGAATTATACAGAAAGCAGGTTCTTCAACACCCATGTTTAAAATTGCTTGAGGACAAGCAATATTGGGAAGGGAGGATTTGTCATGTCCCAAATTTGGTATTGGTTCAAAATGGCCTAATCACATTGGCCCTATTCATTAGAGTTTGTCAAATTGATGCTAAAGGTCAAATAATTGCCAAGGAGGAAAATTACTAGTTTCCTAGGTTTGGGGTGGAAGCTTTGGGATTTGGAATAATGGGGATAATAAATGATGTTTGAACATTAGAATGGCATAAATATTTAATAAAGGAGATAAATAAATATATACAAGTGAAAATCAAAGTGGCATTTCATCATGAAGACACATGGAGGAAGTGGGACCCACATATGGCTAGATTTCCCCACTACACTTGGCATCATTCTCTCACCAATTCGAATTCAAGGTGAATGGTAACATACTTGGGGGAGTCCAAAAGGTATTATTCATTGCATTACTCATCCAAGGTCGAAATATAGAGGAAGAGTAACTCCCATGGAAGAGGAAGAGGCAATTTGGAGCTAGTGAGACACTTGGGCTAGATTCCCTAGCTCTATGACAACAATGATGAAGATGCTATGACACCTATGACACAAATCAGACCTGAAGGCTGACATATGACATATATGACATGTCAGGGCTAAAAATAGACTCCAAGAGGGCGCTCAAGGGTGTTAGGGCAGCTAATATGCTTCCACATGTGATTTGGTGGAAGTGGGAGACTAGGAATTGTTGTACAAGTGGCGTTCTTTGGAATCTCTTCCCAACTTGAGTTGGCATGAGTCTCTTGGAAGGAATTCGACCCATGGAGGACATTAGAAGTTTATAAATGTCAATAACAAAGAATGAAAGCAGCTTTTGATCATTTGTAGAATTTGCAATTGCATTTGTGAAGAGGGAGAGCTAGTGGATGACTAGTTTCTTGCCTTAGCCAATTTCGAGGGTGAAAGATTCCCATCCAAGTTGGCAATTGGAAAGGCCATTCAGACCTTTCATTTGGAGCTTTAATGGAGTATTTATTTGCAGGTGTAAGCTACAGGGCAGCTCATGGTTTCTTCTATTGCAGCTCGCTCCTTCAACCATTTCCAGTTTTGATGGCATATTCTTGATCCTTGAGGGAGGGCATTTTTGGTGAGCTATTGTACTCTTTGGGGGAGCTTATAATTCCCCATTTCTTTTGTAATATGAAGTAAATACTCTGTTCTTCATCTCCAGAAATTTTCAGGTCGAAATTCCAAGTAGAAATGTATAAATCTCATTTTTAATGGAAGAACAATGCCATTTCCCCACTACCTTGTTGTGAACCAATGTATTGATGATGATTTCGAATGAATGGATGATTCTATGATGCATTTGTGATTAATGGAATTCCATGGATGTATTTTACAAGTTTCATGTACTGTACTTGAGCATTTGAAGTATTTTTACTCGGTTTAATTGCATTGGGAGAAGAAATAGTGCCATTTCCCCAAGGGTCGAATTGGTGATTTTTGCAGTTGAATGGGAGAGGGTGAGAACAGTTGTAATAAACCATTAATGGTGCATATGAGACCTTAATAACATAATTAACACATTACATACCTCTGTTCATAAATTTGAGTGGGTTTGGAGGCATTTGGGAAGCCATTTTCAGTACATACCTTAGGGGGATTTGAACCCCAAATTACTAGTAAAATTGCATACTTGGTCCAGAATCTTAAGAGAGTTTGCAGAGGTATTTTGGTGGCCATATGTTATCCCTGAACATCATATTCAATCCCTAATATCATTCATACACCTTCCTTGAATATTTGAAGGCATTTGGAGTCAATTTGAGACCTAGAGACCAATACTAGTCAAAGGGAAATCACTAGTAAAGTTACCTACATTGACCAGAATTGAAAGAGTATTTGCAGAAGTGTTTTAAAGGTACAAAGGCATCCCTGAAACACATATTTATGTTCTAATATAATTCATATAACTTCTCAGAAGATTTGGGATCATTTGGGGCAAATTTGGGACCTAGAGATCGAAACTAGTCAAAGGTCGAACCAAGGAAAAAAGTGGAAAATTGCAATTTTAATAAAATTCCTAACAAGGGACATTACAATGGCATCCTCAAAATGTTTGTTGTGGTTCGATAAAAAATTTCGAGGTACCCTGAAACAAGTAATGACATGGTTGTCGACACACCGGGGGGTGAATAATTAGCAGTGTTGATGGGTTGAAATAGTTGACGCACGACCTATGGGTTTAGAGTGGGATTAGGTGCAGGTAAGTACCAAACAGGAATCCCCAACGTCAATCCCAGGAGATTCATCGTTTCCATGACTGGCATGCTTACGAATCTTGGTAGTGAAAACAGGAAAGGGATCATGTGGATCGAGGTATCTCCCACGTGGCTGGGTACTGGAGGAATTTGAGGTTGAGGTGGAGACTGAGGTTATGGTTGAGGTGTTGGTTGGATAACAACTGTGCTTGAGGAACCAATTTATTGGATAAAACAATGCACAAGTATGATACCTTAACAACCGGTTGGGGTAGGGGTAAGGCATTAAATGTGGAGGTCATTAAAGCCTCATAATAAAGACCCGATTCTATGGTGTAAATGAAAGGAGTAGACGAACCAAGTAGAGTTTTATCGACCATGGGGAGAACATTCTCTAGCATGGAAGGTACGTTGGGGTCATAGTTAGTGAGTTGGTATATTTTGACGACCCATCCCTCATGGGGGAACATCATAATCCAGAACACAAATGAGGCAACAATTTTGATGGCGTACATGTAGCTTCATCCTAGGAGAAGCTTGTAGTCGAGTTGTGCGTTGACGAATTCAATGTTAATCAGGTTGTTTTTATTGGCTAACTGAATGGGAATGTTGGTGAGAAGGCCTTGCAGCGGAGCTATGCAACCATAATAAGCTCGAAGGGAAGTCGTGGATTCTTGCAAAGGAGGGGATTAAAGATTTTTCCACATGAATGTGGACATGAAGCATGTAGAGGCTCCTTCATCGACTATGCATTGATGGATAACTAAGTTTCAGATCGAGATGGAGATATGCAAGGTTTAGATTGGTCTAAATCAAATGCCATCAATCGTGATCTTGAAGGATCAATCGCACCTAAGGCATAAAACAATGCTTTGTGTTATGCTGGAAAGTTCTTCAAAACTTCCAAGGTTGACATCAAAGAAGGGGACTGGGTTAAGACATCCACGATATTATAATTGGGGGTTGTATGAGCATTGGGGTTGTTGGTGATGCAACACAGAGGGAATTTGGGGGATTTAGGGGCCCCCTCTGGTGGTGCTGGGGATAGTCGTAAAGACTAGGATACAGGGTAAGATGTGGCATCCTTTTCCATAAGGATGGTCTCAGTGGTCGAACCATACTGATTACGATGCGTCTGAAGGTTTATATCGGAAGAGCACATAATTAAAAGGTTGTGAAATCCTGATTCAGGTAGTTGACTAGCTGGGGAAGCATAAGTGCGACATGTCCTTGATGTTGGGTGTCCACACTCCATAGTTGTCATGATCTCACCAAATAGGGACAATTGTTCATGTAATGGTTGTAAACCCCACAAATAGAACATGGGTGGTTCTTACAAAAGTTGGGGTTCTTATCTTGTCGGGGGGTGTCGATTAGTATTTGGTTGGCCGACACGACGCCATTATTATCGGGTGGATTTGGAGGTGGGTTGCCTCTGCCAGGTTGTTGGTTGTTTCCTTGGTTGCGATCTCATCTCCTATTCTGTTGACCTTTCTAGTTCCGTTGGGAAGGTTGGTCCCACGGCTAGTTTTGTTGGGCATAAAATTTCCCTTGTGGAATGGGAGGATTTTGTGGTTGGGAAGGGGTAGGGGCTATTGGTTGTGGTTAGTAAGCGGGAGGAGCTTGCGGTTGGATAGGAGCGGGTGCGACCAGTGGATGGTAGTAAGCGGGTGATGCATCAGGGGGGCATACGCTTGTGGTTTATGACCATAAAAATGTGTTGCATAGTTGCAGGTTATGACCATAACAATGTGCTGCATAGACGGCTTGGCTGATTAGTTGGAAGCTTATGGAGCTACCCCCAAATGCTATGGGCATGGGGAATTTTGATTGATGTACTCGACTTTTATTTTTGACGAGGAAGTTGTTGGGGATCCTCTATGTAGACATGCCTATGTCATGTTGTAGACATTATGACAATACATATACATATATATATATATATATGCGTGTGGATGCACATTTTAAATTTTTTATGTTGATGAGTATTTTATTTTATGATGATACCAATATGACGTATATATACATTGGGATGAAAAATGATATGATGATGCATGTTAATGATTTAACTCCTACATGTGGTGAATGATGTGCCATTCTAGAATGTCATTATCCATTTGGTCTGCAACACTATTTTGATTCTGGAGGAAATGTGTGAAACTAATGAATAAAAATGTCTAACCAATTGTTTAGTGCGGAGGAATTTTCTAAAAAGGAAAGGATCGCGTACTTGGTAACAGTGTTCAACTGGGAGACAAGGAGCCATGAGTCTAAAAATACACGAAGGTGATGAATCTCCAACAGGAGGGTAGCAGTTAAAAGACCGGTCACAGCATCGTACTCAGCCTGGTTATTTTTGGCAGCACCAATACAAACTCCATCGAGGTGGATCAACTCATGTGAAGGGGAATGTAACACCCCAGCTACCAAGGTGAGGTTAGGAGACCATATAATTCCACCGTCGGTGAAACCAGTCGAATAGGGGGAACTAGATCCATCTAGTAACAATCACAAAAGAAAACCATAAGGCTCAAGCATAAAAAAAGGTGGAAAAAGAAAGAAAGAAAACTATAGAGATCGAAGCACTAGGATCGTGGGGTTAAGCGTAAACTCTCTTGAGGTACAACCCATTATGGGGGTTGGTCAAGAGGTGTCCTTCAGAATAATCTAGGATGTATGCCCCCTTGCTGAGGAAGGTTTTCATGATGTATGGGACTTTCCACATAGATTTGAATTTTCCTTTCCCATGCTTGTTGTGAGCTTGGTCATAAACAAGCACAATGTATCCTTCTTTGAAGATTCAGGGGTAGATGCGAGTATCATAGTGGTCCTTAGACTGATGCTTAGTGGTCTAAATAATATGGTTTTCTTCCCGACGATCTTCATCTTCCTATTCCAACATGATTAAACGTTGTTCTAAACAAGAGGTATCCAGTAGAATTTCGATGGTGATGTTTAAGGCTGGGATCTGGCACTCAATGGGGAGAACATATTCCACGTTGTGCACCAGGTGGAATGGGGTAAAAACCGTCGTGGTTTTGGTAGAGATGAGGTAGTCCCATAAGGCTAGAAAAATCATGTGCTGACAATTACACTTGTTTTTATCTACCATGCATTGGAGCATGGTTTTGAGGATCTTATTGATAGCCTCAACTTGGTTGTTCCCTTACGGGTAGTATGAAGAGGCGTATTGATCCTTGAATTTCAAAAGGGTAGATAAATCCTTCTAGATGGCGTCCTAAAAAAAATTTCATGGTCCGATACAAGTTATCGAGGGACCCTAAAACAAGTAATGACATGGTTAAAGAAAAAATGTACCGTAGTCTCGGCCTGGAAGTTAAATGTGAGCATGGACTCGACCCACTTAGTGAAGTAGTTGACAGCCATGATGATGTATTTATGGCCACCGACTGAGGTCATATTACACTCCATGAAATCAATGGCCCATTTGTAGAACGGACCAACAATGACGATGGGGTGGAGTGGTGCAGGAGGGGTATTTTCCTTTGGGGAAAATAGTTGGAAATTGCGATAGTGCTTGACTGACTTGATGCAATTGGTAAAAATAGTTGGCCAAAATTTCATGGCCTGCTAAAAAGTGGCTCCGACATTTTTAAGACTGAAGGGAATGACGCGATGGGAAAAGGTGCCCCATGGAGTGGTGAACGCAATCTTGTACTGATACTCTTTGCAGATCTGAATTTGATTGTAGCCTGAGAAACCATCATAAAGGATAGAACCTCATGGCCCACACATGCATTGATACGTTCATCAATGAACAACGTAGGAAAGTTATATTTGGGGCAGGCTAGATTCAAATCCCGAAAATTGGTGCAGACACGAATGGTTCCTTGTTTTTAATTGACCGACACAAGGTTGGATGCACATGTGGTGTATGCAATGGGGTAAATGAACCCGGCTTGGCATAGTTTCTCAAGTTTGGTCTTCACCACTGGAATTTTGGATGGATGGATCAGTCATTGCTTCTGGAAGACAAGTGTGACATTAGGACAAGTGTCAATGCAATGCTCAATGATGGCAGGGTCAAGTCCAGGAATATCTATATAAGACCAAGTGAAGACAATACATAACTCTTGAAAGAGATTCTTGTAGGAAATGACCTCTCCAGGAATACAGGATGCGCCTAACATGATGTTATCAACTACATCGGGGTTAATGCATATATCGACTTGGATGGTGTATGAGATGTTAGCAATGTTACCTTCCTCGAAGGCGTCTGGGGATGGGATGGGGTTCTTAAACCAATCCACGTTTTCATGGATAAAATATTTTGACTCGACCGAGAATTCATTAGTTGAAATTGAAGTGGACTCCTCGAGAATAAAATAGGCGCGATGATGCATGTCATCCCAAGGAAAGTAGGGTTTGGTTAGTGCTTTGAGGATTTCCTCATCACTACGAAAGCACAAGGTGGAGAGGTCGGAAGAGGTGGTGTTGGGTGTCAAATGGATGGTGGGGTCTCCGGTTGAAACCATGGAAATGGTGTTGACCTCAACCGATGAGGATTCCTGGGGGTGGATATCCTCAATTACAGTGATCGAGGACTCTAGAGTCGGCTGACGCAACTCATGGAGTACCAACCAATATTATGGTAAATCAGGACAACGGTGGTAATAATGGTCCTAAATGCCACAAATTGCACATGAATGATTGGTGCACGATGATTTGTTATGCGTTGGAGGAGTGGCAGACAATTCAAAAACCAAAACATCTATATTTATCATCCAATGTTTGCATATGAGTGAGAAGGTCGGGCAAGTGATTTCAATTATGGGTAGCGTGACCCGAGGTATCACACAAAGTGAATTTCGGGAGTGATCGTGCTAGAGAAGGGGGGTTCACAGCCTTTTTTGCAGTTGTCGAGCCGTTGGTTTTTTTTCCTTAGGCCCCAACTTTCTTAGAAGACTAGGGGGTGGGTTTAGATGAAGTGGTTGTCAACACACCAGGGGTGGATGTTAATTTTTCAGAATTTACTTCAATCTGATCTAGGATCTTAACTGAGAGAACAACATGTACAACATATCAATCATGAACACAATAATGCAAGCACACAAGAGACACAGAGTTTACTTGGGGAAAACCATAAAGGTGAAAAACCCTAATAACTTCCTCAGAGATAGATAGAGCAATAATACAACCCAAGCATAAGAGATAGACATCTCCTAGCAGCAGCTTCTCCTCCTCCACAAGTTCGCCACTCTCCCGAGAGTGCGAGAGAGAATAGAATGATAAAATAGAGTGCCTCCCGCACTCTATTTATACTTGACTTGACTTGCCTAATAACCTTTACTAGGTCGGCCTTAACTCTTAACCACATAACATAATGCTGACTGGGATGACACCCAATAGGGTGGTATAATAACCCTTTGACCCACATGGCTGAACCCCGATAGGGTGGTCTAATAACCCTTAGACCCACATGACTTATATAGGGCCGACCCCAACAAGGTGGTCTAATAACCCATCAAGTATAAGTTACGACACTTACAATATAAATGACGACACTTCCGTATAGAGGAATAATAACATGTATATAGGAATACAAACACTTCTGTATAGAGGAATAATACCATCTCTATAGGAGTACAATATACATATATGAAATACATTCCGAAGTTACATATACATCAACACTCCCTCTTAACTAGGAAGGTATTTCTAGACACAGGTCTTCTAGAACAAGTCTTCTTCTCTGGATCATCGTCATCGAATCATCATCATCGTCACTGTTGCTGCTATCTCAATCAATCTCTGAATCTACTCGTCATAGGAAGTTCTATAGAGCCAGTCCTTTTTCATACTAGATGTAGGCCCACCACCTGCAGGTTTTCATCATCACTGGCCATACTATGGAATCCTCGGGACTTATTACGTGCGTCACAAAACCTTAAAAGAGTCTCTTGACTAGCAAGAACCCTAAAGAGCATCTGAGGCCTTTTTCATCCTGTCTAGATCTCCAGGACTTATTACATGTGACTATCACAAAACCTTAAAAGAGTGTCTTAGGAATGTTTATGTGCATAGCACGAATGGCAAGAACTCTAAAGAGCATCCTAGGAACATTTATGTGCCTAAGCACAACCATCAAGATCTCCAGGACTGATTACATGTGACCTCTGCTACAAACCCTCGAAAGAGCATCCTAGGACTTATTACGGGCACACAGCCCAACCTATCGGATCTCCCAAGTCTTACATGTAGAATCCCACCACAAACCCTCGAAAGAGCATCCCAGGACTTATTACGGGCACACAGCCCAACCTATCAGATCATCCAGGTCTTACATGTGGCCCACTATCAAAAACCCTCAAAACAACATCCCAAGACTTATTACGGGCACACAGCCCAACCTATCGGATCTCCCAGGTCTTACATGTGATACAAAGTGCCAGTCCTTTTTCATACTGGATGTGACCTAGAAAAAATCTAGGATTTCCTTTGCACAACCTATCCATGGCCATAGAGTATCAACCTGATACTCACCATACATCATCCTGATATACACATGATCATCCTGATCATCATCACTGCATCGTCCTGATGCAAGTCATCTGGAGTAGCATCCTGAAGCTCGTCATCCATGATCATCCTGATCATACAATGCATCTACCTGATGCATACCAAGTATCTACCTGATACATATCACCATACATGATCCACCTGATCATACAATGTATCCACCTGATACATACATAGATACATGAGCCACACAATGTATCCACCTGATATATATCAACATACATGATCTACCTGATCATACACAGTATCCACCTGATACATATACAAATACATGGTCTAAGCATCCAACATGATGCATATACAAATACATATAAATGATCCAACTGATCTTATCCAACATCCAACATGATGCGTACATACATATACATATAAATGATCCAACTGATCATATCCATCATCCAACATGATGCATACATACATATACATATAAATGATCCAACTGATCATATCCAGCATCATCCTGATGCATATATAGAGTAGTAACAGGAGTATCGTCCTGATGCTCATAATCCAGCGCTTACATCCACAACCATGTGAAGGATCCCCCTTTCAACATGCTAGGAATGGCTACAACAAATGTCTCCATCACTTCTTCCTCGAAGTGTCGTCGATCTAAAGAACACCAAGCCTCTCTCTGAAGTACTCAAACTTCACTCTGGCTAGTGGCTTTGTCAATACATCTGCAATATGCTCATCCGTCGCAACATACAGGAGCTTCACTGCTCCTCTTTGCACCATATCCTTGATATAGTGATATTTGATCTCTATGTGTTTCGACCTGTCATGGAACACCGGGTTCTTAGACAGCTTCACACAACTCTGGTTGTCACAAAATATACCAGTAGCTTCCAGTGGTAGATTAAATAAATCAGACTGTAGCTTCCGAAGCCATACTGCCTCACAACTAGCTGAACAAGCTGCAACATACTCTGCTTCGGCTGTACTCAGTGCCACATAGGACTGCTTCCTGCTAAACCAAGAGATCACACCTGATCCCATAATGAAGAAGCACCCATAAGTGCTCTTCCTATCTACAGCACTGCCTGCCCAATTGGAATCAACATAACCCTACAGGTTAAACTTTTGATTCGCATCATACTTGATCCCATAATCAATTGTACCCTTTAGGTACCTCAGAATATGCTTTACAACAACCAGGTGAACACTCCTCGGATATGTCAGGAACTGGCTCAATGTGTTCACCGCAAAGAAAATATATGGTCTCATGTTCGTTAGGTACATCAAGGACCCAATCATTTGATGATACATAGTGACATCAACTGGCTCAGATGAAGCATCACACAGAAGCTTCAGGTTTGATGCCATAGGTGTGGCCATGGCCTTGCAGTCCATCATCCCGAAACTCTTCAGGATCTCTACTGCATACTTCCCTTGTTCAAGGAAGATTCCATCTGCACTCTGCCACACCTCCATACCTAGAAAATAGTGCATCATCCACAAGTTCTTCATCTCGAACTCTGCAGTAAGCTTCCACTGCATGTCGGAAATAAATCTATCTTCACCTGTAATAAACAGGTCATCCATATACAAAAGTAGTATCACTGGATTGCCTTCCTCAACCTTGTAGTAAAGGTTGGAATCTGCTTTACTCTTGGTAAAGCCCAAAATGGATAGAAAGTTGTTTATCCTACCATACCAAGTTCTGCACATATATGACTCCCTTTCATGTGTCTCAGAACCAAGTGGTTGCTCCACATACACTTCTTCTTCAACTACACCATTCAAGAAAGTTGTCTTGAAATCCATCTGGTGTATCTTCCATTTCATCACGGCAGCCATATCAAGTATGGAAGTGTATCTGGCTACAGGAACAAAAGTCTCTATGCTACCACCTACAGCATGCTTGATCTTGTAGATCCTCTTGGAAGTCACTACAGACTCCCCTTTAGGTCTTGGGACTGCATCCCAAATATCTTCATGATCGACTGGTACTCCTCGATCATGGCATTCTTCCCAGATCCTGGGAACTTCAATATCTTCAATATTTTCAATATATAACTTTGTTGCTGAACAAATGTTGTAGTCCTTCTTTTGTAGGTGATGGTATACGATATTTCCTACACAACACGTTAAATTGCATGATTAGAAAACATCTCATAGTTTTCAGAACAAATTCTTACACATAAAGAAATATGTCATACAGTCATGCAATTATCTTAGCCAATGCTTCAATACAACATTTATCCATATCCCGTAACTTTCTAGATGCCTTCCAATCTCTACTAGAACATTTTTAAGAGTGTGCACAACTCCCAACATGTCAGCAAAGAGGTTTCATTCTAGATAAGTAGCAATGGAATGTTGTACAGTGCCATAGGCCACTTACCCATGTATATTAGTAGTATATTGTTCATCAATGCAACTATTCTAATATGCATAATACACAACCTAATTCTAGGAACATGAGTATATACATTATTGAACAATATTATTTAAACAATAAAATATACAAGGAATGATAATTCAAATACTTATCTTTGTTTTTTTGTTGGGTTGACTCCCTCTCAGTGTTTGCTTCTTTTCTACAACTCCATTCTGATGTGGATTGTGAGAAGTGGTCAACTCCCTCTGAATATCTGCATCCTTGCAGAAACTACTGAAGTGTGCTCCTTCTTGATCTTTGCTTCCTTGCAGGAACAACTGGAGTGTGCTCCCTCTTGATCTTCGCTTCATGGATTACCTGTCCTTGAACTTATATCCATCACTATGCATGATTATTAGTATCATCATTGTCTTATCCTAGAGGTCTCATACATAATCACACATTCATTAGTATAATCTTAATACTATCAAAACACAATAATCTTAAATATGTATAGTCATGATCATTTCAAACACAGATAATAAAAATTAGTATTCAAGGTTTCAGGGAAGTCTTCTTTTACTTGTGCATATTCTTATTTGATCATAGGACTCTTCTGGTTAGTTAAATCATCAATCAAGACAAGAGACATAAAATGCATAAACCCTTGATTACTTACATTTCTAACTTTATGAATAAACATAACCAATCATACCAAGTATACTTATATAAAGGATCCTAACACAACATAGGATTCTAACTTGATATAGGAAAAACATACCTGGATTGGTATGTTAGCTAGTTATGTCTAACATACCCACATGATGTCTTCTTGTTCTCTTCAATGACTTGTGCTAGTAACCTGCATATCTCATAGGTTAACCATTATAGAACTAAGTTATACATACCTCGCAAATAGATCTTCTAAGTGATTCATGACAATGGATGAATCTTTGTCCTCATGATCATATGTTCTTGAACTAGAACATGATTTGTCTTTCTTGGTGTACCTTTCATGTTAGCGGACAACATAAACCTCATATAACACCATAATGCATTAATACAATCATAAGTGTCAACACCCTAATCAATGAATATCTTCTATCATGCATTCATAATTTTATTAAGGTGATACGACAAGTCTAAATTTAATCAAGATTGTACTAACCGTAATAACATGAAGACAAACACACCATAAACTTAATCATGAACAAATCTCGAAACATACCTGGATGAGTCATACTTGTCGACATTGCTTGTAATCTTCTTATGTAAGGCCTTAGCCTCATCTCCCTCTGAAACAGGAACTTCTTCACTTATGCAGGTGACCAATCCATTCTCTTCTAGGATTAACCCAATCCACTTGATTTGCAGGAATTGGATTTGGAGCTGGATTAGGGTTTGTCAGAGAAACCCTAAAAATTTAAACTTTGAATTTCAAACTTTCGAAAGGATAGAAATATGCACCTTGATGAGCTGATCAAGCTGGTATACTCATAATTTGAAAACTGCAAATTTTCACCCCTCAAATTTTCCTTTGACACTTCCAGATTCACTAGACATGACCCCGAACTAGGGTTTGATAAATCCCATCCTTCTGCCCAATCAAAAGGTTCGATCCAAAGCTCTAAGCTTCTATTTTTCTGAGGAGCTTCCAGCCGTGGTCACAGATTTCAAAAATTTCTATTTTTGCAGAAGCCCTAATTTTCCACTTTTCCAATCAAAGTCCCGAACTAGGGTCTTATCAAGCTCGGCCTTCTATCCAACCAAGAATTCTTATATTGGTCTATAAATTTCTATTTTTATGAGTAGCATTCATCTGTAGTCTCCGATTACAAAAATTCAAACTTTCTCCGAAACCCTAAATTCCAGAAGCCATGAATGAAGGTGCTCAAAAATACTTCTGTTTTGACAGAAATATGTACTTGATTTTTTCTGGTGTAACTCCGAAATTTTCAATCCATAGGGTCTGAGAAATTTTCCTGTGATATCCCGACCTATCATCTTTCTAACCCCATAGGTCTGACCTCAAATGGATTCTCTGAGAGAGAGTTATGCCAAGTGTCGCAACGTGACCTGTTTATCGGGTAAAACAAGAGAGCTAACTTGTACGGCGTTCCACGTGTCATTGGTTCCGTTTCGGCCTTTGAAAACGTTACCTAAGAAAGTACAGTCCGTTCAATACCCTTCAATTTTTACAAAATTTCATTTGGAGCTTCCTAGCCCAAGTTATGACCTTTTTTCCAAGGTCACCTGTTTATGACTGAAATCTGGAAGAGGCAGAAACCCTATATTGTACAGATCATAAATCACAAAGTACAACGAATTAGAGGTTTTCCTTTGGAAAAAAGGTACATGGGGATCTTAGATTTTCCCTGTACAATTTTCAAACCCTGAAACCTCGCCGAAATGTATTTATAGAGAAAGTGATAAGATGACTGGTTTTTGCTATATCAAGCCCTAGCTTCGCAATTGCAACAAGTGTCATACATGCCATACCATGCCTTCTTTCAGGTTAGCTTTGATACCATGTTAATTTTTCAGAATTTACTTCAATCTAATCTAGGATCTTAACTGAGAGAAAATCATGTACAACATATCTACAGCATATCAATCATGGACACAATAATGCAAACACACAAGAGACACAGAGTTTACTTGGGGAAAACCATAAAGGTGAAAAACCCCAATAACTTCCTCAGAGATAGATAGAGAAATAATACAACCCAAGCATAAGAGATAGACATCTCCTAGCACAGCTTCTCCTCCTCCACAAGTGCGCCACTCTCCTGAGAGTGTGAGAGAGAATAGAATGATAAAATAGAGTGCCTCCCGCACTCTATTTATACTTGAATTGACTTGCCTAATAACCTTTACTAGGTCGGCCTTAACTTAACCACATAACATATTGCTGACTGGGCCGACACCCAATAGGGTGGTCTAATAACCCTTTGACTCACATGGCCGACCCCCAATAGGGTGGTCTAATAACCCTTCGACCCACATGACTTATACAGGGCCGACCCCAACAAGGTGGTCTAATAACCCATCAAGTATAAGTTACGACACTTACAATATAAATGACCACACTTCCGTATAGAGGAATAATAACATATCTATAAGAATACAAACACTTCCGTATAGAGGAATAATACCATCTCTATAGGAGTACAATATACATATATGAAATACATTCTGAAGTTACATATACATCAACAGTGGATAATTGGTAGTGTTGATGGGTTGAACTAGTTGCAGCACGACCTATAGGGTCGGAGTGGGATTAGGTGCAAGTAAGTACCAAATAGGAAGCCCCAATGTCAATCCCAGGAGATTCATGGTTTCCCTGACAGGAATTCTTACGACTCTTGGTAGTGAAAACAAGAAAGGGATCGTGTGGATCGAGGTAGCTCCCACATGGATGGGTACTACCAAAAGTTGAGGTTGAGGTGGAAGCTGAGGTTGTGGTTGAGGTGTCCGTTGGATAACAGTTGTGCTTGAGGGACCGATTTATTGAATGAAATGGTGCACAAGTATGATACATTAACAATCAGCTGGGGTAGGGGTAAGGTGGTAAACATGGAGGTTATTGAAGCCTCAAAATAAAGACCCGACCCTATGGTGGAAATGAAAGGAGTAGATGCACCAAGTAGAGGTTTATTGACCATGGTGAGAAAATTATCTGGCATGGCAGGTGAGTAGGGGTCAAAGTAAGTGAGTTGGTCTATTTTGACCACCCATCCCTCATGGGGGAACATCATAAGACAAAACATAGATGAGGCAACGGTGTTGATGGCGTACATGTAGCTTCATCCTAAGAGAAGTTTTTAGTCGAGTTGTGCATTGACGACTTCAATGTCAATCAAGATGGTTTTACCGGCTAACTGAACGGGAAAATTGGAAATAAGGTGTTGCGGTAGAGCTATGCAACCATCATAAGCTCGAAGGGAAGTCGTGTATGCTTGCAAAGGAGGGGATTAGAGATTCTGCCACATGAATGTGGACATGACGCATGTAGAGGAACCTTCATCGACTATGCATGGATGAATAACTAATTTTCAGATCGAGATAGAGATATTAAACATGAGGGATGAAGACATGCGAGGCTTAGATTGGTCAAAATCGAATTCCATCAATTGTGAGCCCGAAGGATCAATCACACCTAAGGAAGAAAACAATGCTTTGCGTTGTGCTGGATATTTCTTCAAAACTTCTATGGTTGACATAGTAGGAGGGGACTGGGATAAGTCATCCATGATATTATAATTGGGGGTTGGACGAGCATTGGGGTTGTTGGTGATGCGACGCAGAGGGAATTTGGGGGCCACCCCCTCCGGTGGTAGTGGGGGTAGTCGTTAAGACTGGTCTACAAGGGTAGATGTGTCATCCTTCTCCGCAAGGATGGTATTGGTGGTTGAATCATACTGATTACAACACGTCTGAAGGTTTATATCAGAAGAGGACATCATTAAAAGGTGGTGCACTTCTGATTCAAGTGGTTGAATAGCGGGAGCAGTGTAAGTAACTAGTTTTTGTGGCGTGGTATCCCCTTGAGGGGGTTCCAGGGGTTGGGTGGCGACAACCGCTTGCATGCATAAGGGTGTCTACAACACCATAGGTTGGGCGGTGGGTTGTGGTGGGTTTGGTGGGGCCAGAGGTGTGGCATGTCCTTGACATTGGGTGTCCTCACTCTAGAGTTGTCAGGCTCTCTCCAAATGGATAAAATTGTGCTTGTAATAGTTGTAAACCCCACAAATAGAACATGGGTGGTTCGTACAAAATTTGGGGTTATTATCTTGTCAGGGATGTCTATCAAGATTTTGGTTTGCCGGAGGGGCGCCATTATTATTGGGTGGATTTGGAGGTGGGTTTCCTCCGTCAGGTTGTTGATTGTTGCTGCGGTTGCGACCTCATCTCCTTTTCTATTTACCTTTCTGGTTCCATTGGGTAGGTTGGTTCTGCAGCTGGTTTTGCTGAGCATAAACTTTCCCTTGTGGAGTGGGAGGATTTTGGGGTTGGGAAGGCACAGGGGATCTCGGTTGTGGGTAGTAAGCGGGAGGAGCTTGCGGTTGGATAGGAGTGGGTGCAGCCGATGAATGGTAGTAAGCGGGTGATGCAATAGGGGGGGCATACGCTTGCGAGTTATGACCATAACAATGTGCCACATAGTTGGGTCTATGTGCATGGGGGGTTTGGGCTGGTGGAACATATGAAGGCATTGCTCTAGAATGAGCTATGGCACATGAAATATCAAGGCCACAACTCATGGCAGGCTACACAGAATTGGTGGTTGGGTTATAGACAAGGGTTGGTGCTAGAGGCATATGTACATATGGCCAGTTGGTGGTTGCAACATGGACAATGATGCCATTTGAAGGAAGCATGGCATGGACCTCGCGCATCCTTCCATGAGGAGTCAGCGCAAGGGGAATAAGGTTGGATGGTGTAGAGGTAGCCTGTTTGTGCATAAATAAGGTTGAACTGTTGGGATTTTAGTATGGATTCTTCTTCGATTTGGGGTCGTTCATATACCACATCCTTGGGGACGGCTGGTATGATAGACTTCAATAACCAATCTAAAAAGTTACAGTCATCTAATTTGATCTTGCACAAACTATGGCGATGACACCACTCGTGAATATGGTCAGTGATGTGGGTGGTCGTACTCTATATGCAAGATAGGAGAGTCTCAACACAAGTGTCATAACGAACTAGTAGCTGGAAAAACTATAAGAAATTTGAAGTGAGGGAATCAAAAGTGGAATGTGTCCCATGGGGATAATCAATATACCACTTGGAGGATGAGACTATGAGATCCATCGCCTAGGGTGACCTGCCTCTAGATGATGAGGAAGAGGAGGACATAGAGGAGGATGCTAAGGATGACAAGTCAGACGGATTAGATGATTAGTTGGAAGCTTATGGAGCTACCCCCCAATGCTATAGGAATGGGGAATTTTGATTTATGTCCTTGAATTTTATTTTTGACAAGGAAGCTATTGGGGCTCCTCTATGCATACATGCCTATGTGATGTTGTAGACATTATGACAATCTATATATATATATATATATATATGCACGTGGATGCACTTTTTATGGTTTTTATGTTGATGAGCATTTTATTTTATGATGATTCCTATATGATGTATATATACATTGGGAAGAAAAATGATATGATGATGCATGTTAATGATTTAATTCCTATATGTGGTGAATGATATCCCATTCTATAATTTTGTTAGCCATTTGGTCTGCAACACTATTTTGATTCTGGGGGACATGTGTGAAACTAATGAATTCAAAATGCCTAGCCAATTGTTTAGTGTGCAGGAATTTTCTAAAATGGAAAGGATTGTGTACTTGGTAACAGTTGTTCAACTGGGAGAAAAGGAGTTGGGAGTCTAAAAATACAAGAAGGTACTGAATGTCCAACTCGAGGGTAGTAGTTAAGAGACTGGTCACAACATCATACTCATCTTGGTTATTGGTGGAAGCACCAATACAAACTCCATCGAGGTGGATAAACTCGTGTGAACGGGAATATAAAAACCAAGCTTCCAAGGCGAGGTTAGGAGACCATATACTTGTGTCGTCGGTGAAACTAATGTGAATAGGGGGAACGAGACCCATCTGGTAACAACACAGAAGAAATCCATAAGGATCAAGCATAAAAAAAGGTGGAAAAATAAAATAAAACTATACAGATCAAAGCACTGGGATCGAGGGGTTAAGCCTAAAATATCTTGAGGTACAACCCATTATGGGGGTTGGTCAAGAGGAATCCTTGAGAATCATCTAGGATTTATGCCCCCTTTCCAAGGTAGGTTTTGATTATGTATGGGTCATAAACAAGCACAAGGTCTCCTTATTTGAAGGTTTGGGGTGGATGTGAGTATCATAGTGGGCCTTAGACCGATGCTTAGTGCCCTCAATCATCTAGATTTATACCCGGTGATCTTCATCCGCCTATTCCAACATGAGTAAATGTTGTTCTAAAGGAGAGGTATCTGGTAGAAGTTTGATAGCGATGTTTAAGGCTAGGATCTGACACTTAATGGGGAGAACAGATTCCATGTTGTGCACCAGGTGGAATGGGGTAAAACCTGTCGTGGTTTTGGTAGACATGAGGTAGGCCCATAAGCCTAGAAAAATCATGTGCTGACAATTAGACTTCTTTTTATATACCATGCATTGGAGGATGGTTATGAGGATCTTTTTAATAGCCTTAACTTGGTCGTTCCCTTGCGGGTAGTATGAAGAGGCGTATTGATTCTTGAATTTCAGAAGGGTAGATAACTCCTTCTAGAAGGCGTCCTCAAAATGTTTTTCATGGTCTGATACAAGTTGTCAAGGGATCCTGAAACAAGTAATGAAATGGTTAAATAAAAAATGTACTGCAGTCTCAGGTTGGAAGTTAAATGTGAACATTTCGGCTTGGAAGTTAAATGTGAGCATGGCCTCGACCCACTTGGTGAAGTAGTCGATGACCACGATGATGTATTTATGGCCACTGGCCGAGGTTGGATTACACTCCATGAAATCAATGGCCCATTAGCAGAAAGGACCAACAGTGATGACGAGGTGGAGTGGTGTAGGAGGGGTCTTTTCCTTTGGGGAAAGGAGTTGGAAATTGTGACAGTGCTTGAATGTTGTGATGCAATTGGTAAAAAGAGTCATCCAAAAGGTCATGGCCCGCTAAAAAGTGGCTGCAACATTTTTAAGACCGAAGGGAATGATGTGATAGGAAAAGGTGCCCCATGGACTGGTGAATGCAATCTTGTACTGATCTTCTTTGCAGATTTGAATCTGATTGTAGCCTGAGAAACCATCATAAAGGATAGAACCTCATGGCCCACACATGCACCAATACATTGATCAATGAACAGTGTAGGAAAGTTATCTTTGGGGAGGGATAGATTCAAATACCAAAAATTTGTGTAGACACAAATGGTTCCTTGTTTTTTATTGACCGACACAAGGTTGGACACCCATGTGGTGTATGCAATGGGGTAAATGAACCCATCTTGGCTTAGTTTCTCAATTTCATCCTTCATTGCTGGCATTTTGGATGGGTGGATCAGTCGTTGCTTCTGGAAGACAGGTGTGATGTCAGGCCAAGTGTCAATGAGATGCTCAACGATGGCAGGGTCAAGGCTAGGCATCTCTATATAATACCAAGCGAAGACATCATGGAACACTTGAAATAGCTTCTTGTATGAAGTGACCTCTTCGGGAGTACAGGATGCACCTAACATGATGTTCTCAACTACACTGGGGTTAATGCATATATTGACTTGGATTGTGGGTGAGATGTTAGCCATGTTACCTTCCTCAAAGGTGTTTGGGGATGGGATGGGGTTCTTGAACCAATCCAAATTTTCATGGATAAAATATTTTGACTCGATCGAGAATTGATCAGCTGAAACTGAAGTGGAATCCTCGGGAATAAATTAGGCGCGATGATGCATGTCATCGCAAGGAAATTCGGGTTTGGTTAGTGCTTTGAGGATTTCCTCATTGCTACGAAAGCAATGGGTGGAGAGGTCAGAAGAGGTGGTTTTGGGTGTCAAATGGATGGTGGGGTCGCCGGTTGAAACCATACAAATGGTGTTGAACTCAGCTGATGATGATTCCGGGGGGTGTATCTCTTCAATTACAATGATCGAGGACTCTAGAGACGGTTGACGCAACTCATGGAGTAGCAACCGATATTCTGGTGAATCAGGACAATGGTGGTAATAATGGTCGTAAATGCCACAGAGAGAACATGAATGATTGGTATGCAATGATTTGTTATGCGTCACATGAGTGGTGGGAAATTCAACAACCAAAACGTCCATATTTATCATCCAACGTCTGCATATGAGTGTGAAGTTTGGGAAAATGCATATAATTATGGGTAGTGTGACCAGAGGTATCACACAAAGAGAATTTAATATGTGCTCATGCTAGAGGATGGGGGTTCACAGCTTCATTCACAGCTTCCGATTCGTTGGTTTTTGTGCCTTGGTCCCCAACCTTCTTAGAATATTGGGGGGTGGGGTTGGATGAAGTGGTTTCCGACACACTGTGGGGTGGATAATTGGCAGTGTTGATGGGTTGAACCAGTTGAAGCATGACCTATGGGGTCAAAGTGCTATTAGGTGCATGTAAGTACCAAATAGGAAGCCCCAACGCCAATCCCATGAGATTCATCATTTCCATGAAAGGCATGCTTACGATTCTTGGTAGTGAAAACAAGAAAGGGATCATGTAGATTGAGGTAGTTCCCATGTGGCTGGGTAATGACAAAAGTTGAGGTTGAGGTGGAGGCTGAGGTGCCGGTTGGATAACAATTGTGCTTGAGGGACCTATTTATTGGATGAAACGGTGCACAAGTATTATACCTTAACAGTCGGTTGGGGCAGGGGTAAGGAGGTAAATAGGGAGGTCATTCAAGCCTCAGAATAAAGACCCGATTCTATAGTGGAAATGAAAGGATTGTAAGCACCAAGTAGAGGTTTATCGACCATGGGGAGAATATTCTCTGGCATGGAAGGTGATTTGGGGTCATAGTAACTGATTTAGTTTATTTTGACGACCTATCCCTCACAGGGGAACATCATAAGCCAAAACATAGATGAGGAAACTGTTTTGATGGCGTACATTTAGCTTTGTCCTAGGAGAAGGTTGTAGTCTAGTTTTGTGTTGATGAATTCAATGTCAATCAGGACGATTTTACCGGATAAATAAATGGGAATGTTGGCAAGAAGGCCTTACGGTTGAGCTACGCAGCCATCATAAGCTCGAAGGGATGTCGTGGATTTTTGCAAAGGAGTGGATTTGAGCTTATGCCACACGAATGTGGACATGACGCATGTAGAGACGCCTTCATCGACTATGCATTGATGGATAACTAAGTTTCAAATCGATACAGAGATATGAAACATGAGGGATGAAGACATGCGAGGTTCATATTGGTCTAAATCAAATTCCATCAATTGTGAGCTAGAAGGATTGATCGCCTAAGGAATAAAACAATTCTTTGTGTTGTGCTAGACAATTCTTCAAAACTTCTAAGGGCCATGGATTGACAATGGATCAGCAATGGAAGGGCCATTTCTCAAAATATTTTCCTCTCCATATCTTCTTCATATTATAATGCATCCTTGATGAGATTCTTGTCCTCCATTTTTTGAGGTTTTCATTGTAGGTTGGATGAATAATGTGATTCGTACATCCTTCTCAAATATTTTTTAAGAACACCTTCCTCTAGTTCAACACACTCTTTTTCCAAAGAGTTGGTGTCTTCAGTATGTCATCTTTTCTCTTTCCAGAGAGAAGGTCAAGTCATTTAGCATAGCTATTCTTCTGTCACAAATGATTTGGACATGGATATTTGAGGCCTTCATGCTACCAATAAAGATTAAGAAAATGAACATTGAATTCCCAATCTAAAGATTCACAGTGAAACAAAACTTTTGTATAGTTGGATCCATTGCAATCTCCTTTGCATTATTTGAATATCTCCCCACACCTCAGGTGAAGATGAAAATTGTGCTTCCATGGGATCTATGATGACCCCCCAAACCATCTTTCCCTGGGTTCCTTTAGAGTCCCCATCAGAAATAAAATAAAAATACTTTTCCATGCTTTTCTCCAACTAACTAGGATCTCATTACTTTATTAATCTAGTTTAAAGCCTTTGAAGCGCTTAAAACTACAAAGGTAGAGTGTGAATGAGATTGTAAAATTTTTATTAGAACCATTATCCAATGAAAATTAAACCATTTGTGACCCCATGTTAAGACCCTCCTAATTTTTTTCTCACTCACTTCTTCTATCTCTTATTACTTAGATTAGACCCCTTTTCAAAACCCCTTATTGTTCCAACAAAACCCCTTTTCACCGTCCCTTTTAGAAACAGCCTGCGAACGGACTGAGGTCTCACCCGAGGCAAAGTTATGGGGTGGCTACAGAAGCACGTTTCTACAACCCGGTGATGCACAATTATTAAACTGGTTAGCTGAGTGAAGTAACGACTACTTCACATCCACTTCTCATACTACAACGCACTCTGGAGCTACGCTCTCAGGTAACTACACAATGAAATGCAAGATCACAATTCGGAACGGCGCTGAGGGACGATTTTACACTCTACAGGATCTGCTGGATTAGTGTCACTTGTGCAACCATGCATTCAACATAATTATAATTACTTGTACATTCAGATATATGTGTTGGATACTTAACATATTATTCTCATCGACCATACATGTGAAAATACATATAAAATCAGGAACATACATAAACATAAACATAAATAGTCTCATAGATGCATTCACACAACACACTTAATTACGTGGTTCACCCTCAGGATGGGAGCTACATCCACGAGAACTGTTGTTTATATTAATGGGAAGGGTTAACAGTTCCATTCTGCACACATAGCTGCAGACTCTTCTCTCTACAATGGGTCTTTGCGCACATAGCTGCAGAGCCTCTTCCTCTCTTCTTTCTCTTACAATACTTAGTCTTTCATCAAAACCCAAAAAATACGAACTCTTCCCTTACAAAATTTCCCTTTTTACAGATCATTCCCGAGGGTCACGTCTTTACAATCATTATGGGCTGAAAACCCTATAGTACCCCAAAACCCCAAAAAATGGCGTCCCCTACTAACCAGGCTTGTCATAACTCGACAGCTACTTCACTTGACTTCGACCATCCTTCTGTGCCGCTTCTGGTTTTGACGCTCTTCTGACAGTCGCAGTTCTGACCGCGTGGATATGACTTCATACTGACATGTCCTTTTCAGCGACTTCGCTTCTTCTGTCGCTGTCAACCCACCGTTCTATTTATAACTGCCTCAGATGTCCAGGCTGTCCTTAGTACTCTATCTTTACTCAGGAGAGAGGTCCCTTTTCTCTGAATTTGTGCCGCTCCTTGTCCTATTCCCTGGATTTGCAGAGTTATTTACCCAAAATAGGACGTTGCTAGACCTTGCTTCGCTTATACTTATTTCCAACAAAAACTGTTGTGATGGAACCTCGCACCACAAAATTGCTCCACTTGATCTATTCTCAACAGGCCCCTAACACTCACATGTGGCTCATCCTCGAGCCACTCTCAGCAGGCTCCTTTGGCTGCTTATCCCCCTGGATGTTTAACTTCGTAGCGAAGTTCTGGCAAGTTGTGCTTAGCCTTGCAACCGTCTCCCTATCTTCTTGCTCAAAATACTTGATAGTTTCTAACATATCCTGTGAGATGACTTCTTGGGCGTGCTCTTGTACCGTATGCTCCGTGGTGCGGATTTCTTGTAACTTTTCTTCAATTTCCTCTGAGCGGGAGAGCACTTCTTCCTGTATGGGTTGTAACCTTGCCGAGGTATCGGCCTCCTTCTCCCTCAAAAATTTCAGCTCTCTCTGCAAGTCCTTGACTTCTGCGAACTTTTGGATTTTTTGTCTGGGTGGTAAGGTCTGCATGGCTATGTTCATAGAATCCAGCTCTGTATGTCGTTGTTGTAAGTCATATTGGATTTTCTACAGCTCGACATCCTCCTACAGCATAGTCGATACTTTAGTAGCTTCCTCCAGTAGGTCTTGGCATTTGTCTACTTCTATGGATATGTTCTTTGTTGAAGCCCTTAGGGTTGTAGCTCTTGATTCTTCCATACCTGGCGGGTTACCAGGAGGGTTCTAAGATTCTAGGATAGCAATATTTTCCTTATAGGTGATCTCCATATCCACCATATCTGCTTTAAGATCACTTACCACGGTGCCAATCTTAATTATGGTATCTTCCATCTCCGGTTGCTCTTCACATTCTAGTATTTGCGCACACATTGTAGCAACAATTTCTTGCAGCCTTCTTTGCTTCTCGTGCGCACTAGAAATTTCTCTTGTTTTCTACGCACATTCCTCTTTCAGCTCTTTGTATATTTATTCCAAATGAAGATGTTGATTGTAAGGGAATATGTCTTTATCTTTGATCTCTTCTACAACCTGCAGATGCAGATTGTGCAACCTCTCAAGAGGTATCATACCAAAGTTATTATCCAGGTGCTCCAATCTCTTTGCACCTTCGGTTAACTCATCATTCGGGAAGATGATGTTAATTGGCTCCATTTGGACTAAGAAAGGCTTCATGGTCAAGGAAGGTGGCCTTCTCTTTCTTTGACTTGACTCACACGACTTTCCTTCTGAATCATACTCTCGTACCAAGTCCTTCTGGACTTGTTATATCTTTGCAACCATGCTCTTAAGTTCTGCAAGGTTCTCATTTAGGTGTGCTTGAATTTCTTCACTTTTGTTGTCTTTTAGAGCAAGCACCTCTTCTAAATGCTCGCTTACACGCTGTTATCACTCCAGGAGTCTTTCTAGGTTGCAGTCAAAAGAGCCTGGTAACTTAATCAAAATATCAGTAATATAAAAGGTTGGATCAAGTTGGATGAATCAATCAATCCTCATCCACTCAAAACTTATCTAAATGCGCTCAGATGGGCAAGTCTCTCAACCACTAATGCTCAGGGGGTTTGTAAATAAATGAGTGTGTGGAGAAGTAACTATCATACCAACAGAATCATACATAAAAGCATATATATGAATGGCAGATTACAATAATAACAAAATACTTGCAGAGTTAAGCTTATGAATACATTGATAAGATGACAGTCATCAAGTGTAACTAAACATAACAGCATGAATATAGTTTTCAATTGCAAGTACAAAATAGACAGAAGATGGAAATCTGAACAATTAATGGCGAAAGAAGCTTGTTTTTCTGATATAACATAAGAAGTCTGAGTTTACAACATGTGAAAAAGTCTCCAAATTCCAACCCTTGTTCTACATGAGTCCTGGGATTTATAGAATTTACAACCTCTCCCCATATCCCAAGAAGCTGGGTCGAATTTACTCCAGATGGGAAATCCAAAACCGTTTTTCAACAAACCAGAAAAAAACATTTTTAATTGGCCAGACTGCTGAAAAATGGGGCTTGGAGATGCCTTTTATTCTCCAAACCTGTGACACCTGTAGGAAAACTGAGAGAGGTTATTGTTCTATGACGTGTTAGGAAGAAACAAATCCGAGCGTTTTGCAGAATGATTCTCAAGTCGCTCAGAATCATCATTTGAAAATGATGACTCTGCACAGTAAAAATGCCACTTTTGCTGAAATTGCTGAAAACGAGGCTCAGCAATGCGTTCAGTTCTCCAGCTATGTGATACCTGTGTATAAAGTGAAAGAGGTTATTGTGAATTGATCTGTTGTGAGAAAAAATCTCTCTCAGATCTTCGAAAATCGTTTTGGTTTTCCTGAGATCTGCATTTCAAAAACGTGTGTCAAACAGGCAGGTTCTGGGATCCAAAACTTTGTGCTCAGTCACAGATTCGATTATCTCAACCCGCAACACCTGTGGGAAAACAGGGAGAGTTTATTGTTCTATGACATGTTAGGAACAAAAACCTCTGAGCATTTTGCAAAAAGATTCTCCAGATGCTCAGAATCATTATCTGAAAATGATGACTCGGGACAGTAAAAAAATGCCACATTTCTTCATTATTTCCATCTTGCTGGCACCTTCAAAACTGGAACAATACATTGAAACAGCTCCTATTAATTAAGAACTTCACTTAAAAACCATCCTCTTTCCAGTTGGAAGCAAAAACCGTGATCTGGGAAAAAAATAATGCCTGTGTGCCCTGTTTTGCACTTCCGATGGCTAAAGAGCCAAAATTTGAACCTGTAAACCACCGAAACCAGACTAAGAATAGCTGTGAAAGCCTGCCTAAACCACCGAAAGCTCTGTTTTGAAGCTAATCTTCCAAAATGGCAAAAAATGTATTTTGTCTCAACTTCTTGATGACAAGTGAAGTTCTTTTGCTTTTTCGGTAGCTGGAATGAATTTGCATTTGACTTGTAAGATGCCAAAACTTACCTTTTGGTGGCTAATGAACACCATCGTATTCGCCCAAGCCGCCGAAAACTGCCCCCTGACTCATGCTGTATGTATGCCCTTTCGGTAGTTAGGAGTGCCTTGAAAATTTCATTTAATCTGCCGAAATCAGAGCTTTCGATAGCTTAGGGGCCGTTTTGAATAAGCACTTAGCTACCGAAACCTGTTTTTTAAGTTTTTTGAAATAAAAACTCGTCTTCAAAGTTTCTTGATGTATTATGAGTTAGAACTCAGTAAAATGAGCCTAAACACAAACTTTAATAATGTGTTTTCATTTTCAAATGACCTCCTATCACCTCACATAATAAAACTTAAAAAAAAATATTTGAGGATATAACATTTGGCTCCTACTCGGGGATGAAAGCCTCCCTGTGAGGTTTCAAGAACCTAGTAGTTCCAGTCGCCTTTACCATTGGGCTATGGAGTCATTTAAACTCCCACCAAATTTCTGCAATCTTTCCACAAATGTTAAACTGTAAACCTATTAGCAACGCCTTGCATCCATTGAGCTATGGAGTCATCTGGCCTCTACAAACCTATAATCTGCTTGTAACCTACTTATTCTAAAAAAATGAAAACAATCTATGTGCTTGTATGAATAGCTTATTCTTCTATGCTACTCTACTCTAACCAGATTTGAAACTTGGTCAAGTAAAGGCAGACTTCCATAACAACCATTCAAGTAACTTCTTGTCTGAAATAATTCCCTTTCTGCCACCGATTATAAGATAATAATAAAAGCATAACAGTGACCATAAAAATTCTTTCAGGAAATCACATTTTCTGTCAAGTGTAAGTGACATGATAAAATTTGAAAGCTAGAAAGAGCCTGGATGATAAGACTTTAGTAAGGCTGCAAATGGATCTTTGAAATCAAGATCACAATCTTAATGTCTCAAAACCTTCAACTGCTCATTTATGTCTTCTCCTCTGCCATGTTTCTGTGACTTAGATTCATCACTCTGATGTGCTGGCCTATTACAGTTGACAATTTCTGAGAAAAAAGAAAATGTATGTTTTGGAATTTTTGCATCACTGTCTTGGTAATTATCAAAAGAAAGATGAGTCTGAGCATATGTATCATGGAAACATTTCTGGTCACCCTTTTGTTGAAAAGTGGAACTAAATGAAATTCCAGAAGGGGATAAATCTTCACAAAACTTAAAATCTTCTTCTTCATTACTGTGTTTGTCAAATGTAGGAACATCATGATAAAATTCTAATGACAAGGATGAAGATTCTTACATGAAATTATCAGCAATTGGATCTTGAAATTCATGCAAGGCTGTCTGCTCAACATCTGATAGATAAATATGCATCATAAACTGCTGATATAAAAATTTATGTTCATCATCTTCCTCTTCATGTCTGATGCATTTCCCCATTGTCTGCAAAACTGAAAACTGGGGGCTACGCTTAGTATTTGCTGTAAATTCAAAACTGTGACATGTTGTTCCTTCAATCTGCCCATCGTCTTTTAAATTTTCAAAAGGAACAATCTGATCATGATCTTCATAACAGTCAAAGATAGTAGATGCATTTAGTACAATGTCAAAAGTATCTACATTATGGTTAACAACTCGAAGATCATCAATATCTCGATCATAATGAAGAGCATCTTCTTCAACCACAGACCTTTCAGCACAATCATACTTTTCATGTCCATTAATTTGATGAAACAAATCATATTCATGACAGCATTCTGGAAAAAGGGCATCATCTGAAAATTTATCTTTACAGAACAAATTGAAAACATCATGAAACCTTTCAAAGAGTTTATACTGGCGTCTGGGAGAGATCTGCACCAGTCAAGGGCTGCTCCCTTCAATGAGTATAGGAAAAGTTTAATTCGAACATCCTCATGTATAATTTCAAGCCGATGAATAAAGTCATGAAAATCAGGTAAATGTTCAGCTGGTACTTCCCACTCTTCTCCTAGAAATTTAGGAATACTATGATCCCATTCATCTCTACTAGGCACTGGATTAGGGGAACCAACAATCTCTGAAAAATCACAGAACGCATACCTCTTTGCCAAGATTTGGTTCATTTCATACTAGTGGAGTCGCCAACAGATTTCTGAACAATGGAGCTGCCACTGAATCTGTCCTTCATGGAGTCGCCAGATAGATGATTACAACCGAGAAAATGTCCAGGCTTTATCTATCATCAAAGCTGGATCTATGTCGTTCTCCCAGGGAAGTTGAGCTTCAATCTCCTCTCCCCGACAACAATGCCATTTTGTTATCACTCCAGGAGTCTTTCTAGGTTGCAGTCGAAAGAGCCTGGTAACTTAATCAAAATCTCAGTAATATAAAAGGTTGGATCAAGTTGGATGACTCAATCAATCCTCATCCACTCAAAACTTATCTAAATGCGCTCAGATGGGCAAGGATCTCAACCACTAATGCTCAAGGGGTTTGTAAATAAATGAGTGTGTGGAGAAGTAACTATCATACCAGTAGAATCATACATAAAAGCATATATATGAATGGCAGATTACAATAATCACATAACACTTGCAGAGTTAAGCTTATGAATACATTGATAAGATGAAAGTCATCAAGTGTAACTAAACATAACATCATGAATATAGTTTTCAAATGCAAGTATAGAATAGACAGAAGATGGAAATCTGAACAATTAATGGCGAAAGAAGCTTGTTTTTCTGATATAACATAAGAAGTCTGAGTTTACAACATGTGAAAAAGTCTCCAAATTCAAACCCTTGTTCTACATCAGTCCTGGGCTTTATAGAATTTACAACCTCTCCCCATATCCCAAGAATCTGGGTCGAATTTACTCCAGATGGGAAATCCAAAACCGTTTTTCAACAAACAAAAAAAAATAATTTTTAATTGGCCAGACTGCTGAAAAATGGGGCTTGGAGATGCCTTCGATTCTCCCAACCTGTGACACCTGTAGGAAAAATGAGAGAGGTTATTGTTCTGTGACATGTTAGGAAGAAAAACCTTTGATAATTTTGCATAATGATTCTCCAGTTGCTCAGAATCATCATTTGAAAATGATGACTCTGCACAGTAAAAACACCACTTTTGCTGAAACTGCTGAAAAAGAGGCTCAGAGATGGGTTCGGTTCTCCAGCTATGTGACACCTATGTATAAATTGAAAGAGGGTATTGTGAATTGATCTGTTGTGAGCAAAAATCTCTCTCAGATATTTGAAAATCGTTTTGGTTTTCCTGAGATCTGCATTTCAAAAACATGTGTCAAACAGGCAGGTTCTGGGATCCAAAAATTTGTGCTCAGCGACGGATTCGATTCTCTCAACCTGCAACACCTGTGGGAAAACGGGGATATTTTATTGTTCTCTGAAATGTTAAGAACAAAAACCTCTGAGCGTTTTGCAAAAAGATTCTCCAGACGCTCAGAATCGTTATCTGAAAATTATGACTCGGGATAGTCAAAAAACGCCACATTTCTTCATTATTTCCATCTTACTAGCACCTTCAAAACTGGAATAGTACATTGAAACAACTCCTATTAATTAAGACCTTCACTTAAAAGCCATCCTCTTTCCATTTGGAAGCAAAAACCGTGATCTGGGAAAAAAATAATGCCTCTCTGCCCTGTTTTGCACTTTCGATGGCTAAAGAGCCAAAATTCGAACCTGTAAATCACCGAAAGTAGAGCTTTCGGTGACTAAGAATAGCTGTGAAAGCCTACCTAAACCACTGAAAGCTCTGTTTTGAAACTAATCTTCCAAAATGGAAAAAAATGTATTTTGTCTCAGCTTCTTGATGACAAGTGAAGTTCTTTTGCTTTTTTGGTAGCTGGAATGAATTTGCATTTGACTTGTAAGCTGCCAAAACTTACCTTTCGGTGGCTAATGAATACCATCGTATTCGCCCAAGCCGCCGAAAACTGCCCCCTGACTCATGCTTTATGTCTTCCCTTTCGGTAGTTAGGAGTGCCTCGAAAATTTCGTTTAAGTTGCCGAAAGCAGAGCTTTTGATAGCTTAGGGGCTGTTTTGAATAAGCACTTAGCTACCGAAACCTATTTTTTAAGTTTTTTGAAATAAAAACTTGTCTCGAAAGTTTCTTGATGTATTATGAGTTAGAACTCAGTAAAATGAGCCTAAACACAAACTTTAACAATGTGTTTTCATTTTCAAATGACCTCCTATCACCTCACATAATAAAACTTAAAAAAAAAATATTTGAGGAGATAACACACGCAGTGTAATGCAGTCAAAATAATATTCATGCCACTGCGCCTCTAGTGGAGTCTTTGTCGCCTTGTGCTTCTTCCTGGGTCCTTTTTCTGTTGCTATGCATTCAAGGTCCTTCCTCTTTTCTCCCGCTGGTACCCCAAGAGTGTCTTTTTATGCCTCTCCTTGGCCTGTTTCTACTTCATCCGGTGGATCTCTAGTTTTTCTTTTGTTTGATGTTGTTTATATTACTACTGGTGCATCGGCCTTCCATTCTGGTGGCCAATTTTCCATAATCAGCTTGATTTTCTTCGCATTGAGCTAATATTTCCCTTCGAACCACTCTGGATTCTGTTTCTCAGTCCTTGGATGAATAAATATATAATGCAAGTCGAACTTGAATACTAGCCTTTGGATGTACGTGGTTGTCATATCCTTTGAGATGCGTGGAGTGCGCTGATTCACATCGCACAACTTCCCGTAGTAGGTAAACAATTGCTCATTGTTTACCATTTCATGTCGTGCTTCACATTTGCCCAGATGTTGGAAAATTTCAACCCACGACAATCTCCTAACAACATTGGTAGGTTTTGCTGGTACAGTGGCTCCTTCTAGCCTACAAAAGCAATTAGCACAAGAAACCAACTGTAGTGGAAAGGTCTTCTACTCACCTGAGTCTCATGGACATCGTCTAAGAACTCGTTCAATAAGTAACTTGCCCAATTGTATGGCGTTCCGTCCTTGGCCTTCGCAGCTAGGAGAACTACTGCGGCCGACACCTCTATCGGCTTGCACTTCCTCAAGACTTTAATTTCCAACAACTGGACAGTGAACCGCGTAGATTGGTCTTCAATTCTAGTTGTGATGTAACTACGGCTCCCCTTTTTTAATCCATACTCCTCCTTCATTCGCTTGGCGAGCTCTTTATCCTTTGTCTTTCCCATGAAATCCCCTACGTGATCATCACCTCACTTACTGAGATGTGTGATTCGGTAGATGGGGTCAATACTTATATCGATCTTGCGGTCGAGCCACAGATATCCCTGGTGCAAGCAAGAAAATAAAGTGTGCACTACCGCAGTAAGCTCAGGACTTTGGTCAACATGCGGGATGTGCAGAAGGTTCAGTAACCCATATGGAACCTGTTATTATTATTATCAGCCGAAGGAAACTTTGGTGTCACCAGGATGAAAGTATCTCACAGGGAGAATCTAGAGCAGTAAAATGGCGCAGGTGAAGCATAAGGCATTCACGCCGTGGCGTTAGGATGATGCAGCTGAAGCACAGAGGATCAGTTATTTCATAGAACGATTGAGAATAAGCACAGTTAGGACCCTCAAGCGCTTCGTGTTTATTCAACCCAGATAACCCCGGACATAAAGCCACCGTGGACAGGTGTCAGCTCCACAAGTGTTCAGGGGCATCAAAGCGGTTTCCCAGACTACTTTTTGAGGGACCTGAAACCATTACAGTCAACACAGCGGTTTTACTGATGACAAGAAGGTCGTACAGGGAAAGGGATCCATTCTTAAAATATTCTCTCTCTTTGTGCAAATCTCGAGAGGGATTAATGGAGGATTGACGGTCTCCCAAGCATCAGGATGATGAAGTTGCATGAATTTTAGTACTTCCAGTACCTCCCTGAAGCAAAACCTCTACTTCCACATGGCAGCTCCAAGATTGTTCAAGGGCCTTTAAGAGGTTTCCCTAAACTACTTTTTGAGGGTCCTGAAAACCACTGGTGGTTTTTTGGTATACATCCACTCGATGGATTTTGTTTACCACATGTTTTAAGGAGATTCCTTTTAGAAGTCTCATCAGTTCCCGCCGTTATTTTGAAGCAACGTCTCTTTGTACTCATTGTTGTTGTTGCCACCGTACAGAGTAAAGTCATCTCCCAACACGTAAATCCCGGAAAGTAGCTGGGTAATCATTACCCAAGTACAATGTGCTTTTTGAGGATCAAGTAGGTGATGCTACAAGTACTCCCACAGTTGCATAAGTTTGAATCATGGAGCTCTCGAGCCTCACTGATCCGGAACATAGAGATTAAATGTGTAGGTTTATCAAGGCTATCTAGATTAAGCAAGAATATAAGTGTTCTCAATGGCACATTTCATCTCTAGTGGAGGCTCGCAAGGAGCGCTAAGGACTCGCATGACCAGCGTCCATGAGAAACCTACGGATGCGCATTCACAGACATCCAGGCGGGAGAAGCTTGAGGTCTCACCCAATATGTCTAAGGAGAGTTCAACATTTGCAGTGGTTAAAAAGGAAATGGACCTCCTAAATGCAGAAGCACGGGAGGCAGGGGCATGCCGGTCCCAGCAAAGGATGATCAAATTGTGAAGCGGTAGTACCTGAACAGTTCAAACAGGTGATGGAGGGAGCAGGTCCTGTTTCACAACTCTGCGACATAGATGAATTTTTTCCGAGGTCGAAAACAAGGTTCGAGAGCAAAGGGCTTGGATGGGGTAGAATGGATAGATGATGAAGGTTCAACAAAGAAACACACGACAACAACGTGGATGCATCTACATCTTCATGATACCATAAGTAGTCCAATGGATTTGTCAAAGGTTCGTAATATCTATGAAAATAGGGAGCACTACTGATACGAGTCTGTCTCAGATTGGCGGGAGTTTTGTCCAGCCAGACGTATTGCTTTGCCAGCAAAGTGGTCTCGGGTCATAGTTGTATATTAGCCAATAGTTTCCTGTATGACTGTTATTTGTAACAAACTCTGTTGGAGAATACAAAACAAAAGAACTTAAAGTCGTTGGGATGTAACAAATTGTAACAACTTATGTTGTGAAGACTGTGAATGTTAGATATAGTAGAATAGGCTTTAGCCAAAGGGTCGTCTCTCTTTTGTAAGAAGTATTTTTTCTAATATTTGGTAGTTCGATCAATATATAAAGAAGATTATCATTTGCACGATCTTGAAGCTTTATGGATTCAAAACTTTGATGTGTACAGTTAGTGTTTTCTCCTGTTATTTCATCTCTTTCATGTCATCTATGATTTGTGAATCTGTTTCTGAATTTGATATGAGTGTTGTAAACTTGAATTGTTGTTTCTAAGATGGTTAGCACATGAAGTGTTCATGTTAATTTATCTTGAAATAATATCCTTGTATTATTCAGTTGCAATTCTATAATCATTTTGTTAAGACTACTGAATTGCTCTTCTAGGCTAAGTTCGTTATTCTTTAAAATAGAATAAATATTTAGTCTCTACAGTACCTTTGTTCTGTGCCATTCCATTTTACATAGATACTCAAAGCCTGGTTTCTGGCACATCGAAATACTGCCCATATTGTTCAAGATTGGATATCTATATCATTTTGTGGTGAATGTGATTTTCATTCAAAGTAAAAAAGTATAGAGGATTTTATTGATGCCCAGCCACAGTTCTAAAGACAACCTTAGAACGTCTCTGGGACTAACATCTTTTTTGGCGCCGTTACCGGGAAATGCAATCAAGAAGATAAATCTTCCCTGGGTATAATGACAAATTTTATGCACCTAATTTCGTAGTGGATGAAGCTAGGTTGTAGGCTGTAATCCACTTGGTGACTCCACGGTAGAAAACCTGGCATCTGGACGAAGACATACCTTCCAGAACCCGAAGACATACCCTCCAGAACCCAAGCCACGAAGAATTTGTGGCCATAGAAGATTCAGTTTCTTAGAGACATAGACGTGGGAGATACCAGTCTACTTCACCAAACTATCAGCGAAGTTTCTCCTCCCCTTTGTTTGGCCCTCAATTCCCTCAGTCTGAATTCATTATCCAAACCCATGAAAGAGAACCTTTTCCCAAGGATCCTCACACTCCTTGTGATTTTCCTAGTTTTCAAAATATCCCTACTGTAAGCGAAGAGTTAGAAGCTCATACGAATCCACCCAAGTCTTTCATTGCCTCACAGGCGGAAAAGCTAGTCACCAGCCACCTCATGTCAGGAGGAGGAGGCGGAGGACCACCACCACCACCACCCAGAACACCAAGATGGGTGGCGAGCTGACATGGACCTCTGCAATTACCCATGCCCCTGAATGATATCCCTACCCACTACCTGAAGTTGTTACCAAAGTACGATGGAAGCAAGGGAACATCGGCTGAGGACCATGTAGACTGATTCTGAGATTTCACTGACAATATCCTGATTGAACACGATGATGTCTTTATGCGAGTTTTTGCTCAGGTACTGGAAGGAGAAGCCAGAAAATGGTTTAGATCACTACCCAATGCCTCCATTAGCACTATGGAGATCCTAGAAACCACCTTTGTCAAGAAGTGGGGAGTTAAATGTGACAGTCTTTATTATCTAATGGAATTCTCTGCCCTGAAGAAGAACAGTTCTGAAAATGTGGTTGAATTTACTGCGAGATTCAACAAGTTATACTTCAGGATTTCTGAGGACATTCATCCCACCAAAGTAGCAACTCAAGTCAATTATGCAGCAACTTTTCCCTCTGATTTTTCCATAACGTTAAGGGAGAGAAGACCGCTCTCACTCAACGATATGCAATATGACACCATAGACATTGAAGGAAACATGAGAGCAGGAGGCAAGATAAAAATGACCAGTGATTTTGAAGCAAAAGACAAAGGAAAGGTCAAAGAAGAGGGTGGCACTTCAAAACTGAAAGAGTCTCAAGACGCAAAAATATATGAGATGACTCGCATTATCAAGAATCTGTCAAATAAAGTTACCAGAATGGAATTAGAGAGTAGCAGTCCTAACATACAGTCACATGTTCGACCTCCTCATCAATTCAGAAGGCCTTACAATCCACAAATGGCATATAGAGAAAAGATGAATGATGAACAACCCTTAAGGCCTCATGTCTGTGAAAAGGAAAACAATCTGGTCGAAATTACAACAGAGAAATATTATGAGGAGTTTGAAGAACAACTAAATTGGATGGAAGAAGATTCCCACCTTATGCACCTTACTAGAGAAGATTACAAGAGTTCGCTCTTATATGAACAAATCTTCCTAGACCTTCTTGACTCCCAGGAAAATGACCAATTCCTTGATGACCATCCTGCTTTTCATAGCGCTCAGCTAGATAAGCCGTAGAGAAAGTATGACCTGAGACCAAGGCCATAAATGACAAATAGACATAGCGGACTTATCCCCAAAAAGTCCCCACAGAAGCCAGCTCAAGCAAAATCTCCGCAAACACCCTCCCTATCAAAAAGAAAAATCCTACCGAAGGATAAGGCAAGTGAGTCCACAGTCCCAGATATCCAAAGTAAGCTAGGCATAAGCCCCCATACGAAAGTAGAGCCAAACCCCAAAGAAGGGTCCACCTCTTTCAGTCTAGAGCAGAAACTGAACAAACTAAAGATAGTTGTTCCCTTGACTGAATTAATAAGGAATCATATGTACCAAAGTGTTGGCTAGGAAAACTGTCCTAGGACAACTAACGGAAAGACAACCCACACACTCGACTTAATACAATCTTGTATGTGTTAAGGTAACTGTCTTTCACGGGATCAAGGCCTTGCTTCCTGTATGATGTGTTCTTCAAAGTAAAGAGTATCTCTAAGGTGAGTGTGTGTCAATTTTACTTAAACCAATCTGCCAACAAATCAGAGAAATTTAAACTAATGACTAGTTAATTCTAAGGACTGTTTTATGCTAAATGCAAAAAATTAGTAGCTCCTAATTCTATTCTATGATAACTTAAATGTTGATTATCTATCTTTGCCAAGAGCATGAAGTATAATATTGATCTAAGGTTCAAAAGAGAAAAATAATTGACACTTCTCAATTGGCAGAAAAGTCCCAAGTCTCGAGATGTAGAAGTAAATCCTAATTGTTTCACAATAGATAAAAATCTCCTGCAAAATAATTATAAAAGTATTTCAAACCTGAAATCAACAATGCTAAGTTAAATATACAATTTTGGAAACAATAGAGATATATAATTATGTATCAACTTGTAAATGAATATATAATGAGTACAGATTTATCAAAGATTAAAATAAGAAAATAATTCATTGATTTCAACGTGGAATAAACCATTCATGTTCCAGATTAGCATATAAATACAAAATCACCAAACATTAACTTCATATATCATAGCAAGGTATACATATATGCATTAACTTCATATATCATAGGAAGGTATACATATATGTAAGTGAATGAAAGACAAAAGAGAATGAAGCAATGAAAAGATACAACATATTGATATGATATTCAAATACTTAACCAAAGCCTCCAAAGTTCTGCAATGACTTCTTCAGAAAAAATTCAAAGAAAATCTAAATAACATAGAATATGACAAAATATTGTATTTCTCTTGACCGGGAGCACCTCCAACTCTATTCTTCCAAAAACTCCTTTACAAAAAGAAAGAGATTAAAAGAATAGAAACCATTCTCTTCTGTTTGGTTTATGGAGACCCCCCCACCTACAATTGAATTGCTTCCCTCTTATAGGCAACAGGCAACCGGGTGTCTTCAAATCGCTGAAATAAATTTGCAGAAAACGCCCTCCATCTTAAGCGTTGCAAATTTGTTATTCATTCCAGCTCCTTCGTAAAGAATATCTCTGTGATCTCAAGTATGATTGGTGCAAGCAACAACAGCATCCGTATTTTCTTCAACGATTGCAAGCATGATATCCTCACTTGCTCTGATTTCAATACATCGTTATCTACAAGCCTGCGTCCATTATTGAAAAATAAAACTCCTTTTGCTTTCATGGTATTAAGGAGATAAATCAGTATCCTGGTTGTATGGTGGGTTTCCTTTCACCAAATCTTGCTCGACATTACACCTGCACATACAAGATAAACCAATTTACCGTGTGCGAAAACATATTCATCAAGAGAAGATAAAAACAAATTCACAAATACAGCAAATCAATAAACCGTTTATCTGAAAAATATAAAGGTAAAAGAATTTTCCGTTTTACTTCACTGATTGACCAAATATTCTTCTATCTCGAAGAAATCGTTGTCGCATCACTGTAATGAACTGGTGGTAATAAACCTGCTTGCCATGATTTTACTGTGCTTCAGCTCAGGTAATTGCAAGGTTTGTTTTGATAACTCCACAAGTGCAGTAGTAAAAATATTGCTATGACGAATATGGAGGCGATCATTGTGATCTCTGTGATCTGTTATAACTATGTTCCCTCTCTATCGTAATGCAATGAAGTGTACATGGAGAGCCAGTGGCAGAGATCTCGGTGAATTCCTTTATTTTGATGCACTGGTGGAATTCTCTTACTACCTGAATGACGCGTTGTAGAACACGCAATAAGAAACCATTTGGTGTTGTGACAGACCGACAGATTCATAACTGAACTCAACGATCTCCTTAATGGTATGGCAGTTTTAGAAATAAAACGCATTAGTGGCAGGGATCTCTGCACAATCCATTATCGACGTGATAACTACTGCTTTATTTCCATGATAGTTGGCGTCTATCATTATGAAACTGTGGTGAACTTAGTTATTCCCTTTTTCTTAAATGATGTAATTAAGGTCATGGACAAGTGGAAAAGAAATTCGGGATCATCCTCACGTGGCAGGTTTAATCTCAATGGCGTTCGTCTTTTTCAAGAACTAATTGCATCCTTTACTGCAATTTGGTGTTGACAATCTTTGACAATGTCCAGTGTAGATGCCAGTGATCTGAATATATGGGCGGCGTAATTTCTGATGGTAGCGATCTGATATGTAGAATCCATACGTGGCTTCTTCCCTTTATTTTCAGCATGTCTCGGCAAAATAGTAGATCAAAGGATCCCTCGACGAGTTAACTCAAATAGAGTGAATAATATTTCACGTAAAATTTAAAATATAACATACCTTTCAATTGCTGCACTCCTAAGGACGTGAGAAACTGAGACTTATTGAGTAAACATTAGGGCAAATCGTATCCATTGAATACCTTAATATGTGGCAACTTGGCGATTCCTCAAACCTGGACATAGATGATATTCTGGATATGGTGACTTATCTTAAACATGTTCTCATGAAACATTAAAGGAAATCACTTTCATAACCATACATGTCAAACAATAGATTTAGTTAATAACCATACATGTCAAACAATAGATTTAATTATTGGCATGAATGACGAGCCTGCCAAATAAATATTAATCTTCGTAGCCCCTTTTTTTAAAAGAATATCCCACATGAAGTCATAGAAATTATTAAACTCTTTGTTGGTCTCTTAATAAAGGCATATTATATTCAAAAGAAAGTTTGAATCATCATCCCAACGTGAAAGTTTGGTTCAATAAAATTGATAAATCCAATAAAAAGAATACTTCCATGTCACGACAATTTCCCTTTTTGAAAATATAAAATATTTATATATTTTCTTTTAATATATTGGCATCAAAAGTTTAAATATGAAATATTATAAATTTGTTTTGATTACTGATTAAAATAAGAAATATATTTCAATCCAAGGGAAATGAGTTCATCAAAGCTCTCATGAAAATTGGTGAAATTATTTGGAAATAATAATAATACAATCAGTTTAATAAGATTTTCAAACATTATCTTTTAACCTTTCTGTGAACTTATATCCTCCAAAAATGTCACGTCCCCTTCCATCATACAATGCAAGGGAGGGAACATGACTGTAACATGGGGTGTTTGATTCTTCCCCCAAGCCATAAGACTAAAATTTTACTATTTAAATAAAATGCAGCCTTAAATTATACAACGGAATTAAACATATTAACGCACAACTAGAATAGAATGCATCAACATATTTAACCCAAGCAGATGATGAACCATTCACACATGGAACCAATCCCATTGTCATGTCATTCACAGATTTCATATCAATTCCATTTACGTGAATAATTATCATTCTGAATTAACACAATTCAGAACACATAATGCATATAATTTTAAACACAGAGAACACTTATCTCTGAGATGAAGCTGTCCAACAACTGGGTATGTGAGAGCAACGTTCCACCCAACCATAGATCTCTGTCCAGCCTGCATTCTTTCAGTTGAGAGATCACCCCGAGCTAGGTTGTGTATCCACTAAGGAGTAACTAGTTGGGCTCACTCACAACCATGGTTTCACTCAACAACTATGCTAAGCCAACACATAGTTGGGTTTATCAAGCATACAAGAAGATATAGGAGGGTAATGCCAAGCCAACGAGCTCAACCACATAGCTACAGGCATCTCAAGTTAATTCAAATAGTCAAGGCACCCACAATACCTACTAGACCCAACATAAGGAAGGTCCCCTTCTCTGCTCCACAGTCCCTCAGGCGTCCCTTCCCTTCAGTGCTCTTCAGGGTGGGCATAGAAAGATCCAGCTGCTAATTCCTTGAGATTCTAGCCTTCACTGGGTTTATCAAACAAACCCAACCTCTTCTCAGTCATTCACAATTGGATTTCTCACAATTCTGGCATCAAAATAACTCAATCCCGTCACTGATTTTTTGGGCTATAAAAACGGGGTTTTCCTATGGATTTCGGGGTATCTAATACTCTCAATTTCACCCAAGGTTCATATCTATGTATCCCCCATTGGATTTCACTGTCAAATACCAAATCTGAGCGTTTATGGCTCTTCAAAACGTGGGTTCTTGTAAGGTTGTGAGTTCTAGTTTTTTTCACTGCTGGTAATTCGTCCTGGGTGAAAAATGATGCTGGGATATTCCACAATGGAATGGGAATGAGGAAGAAGCAATCCCCATGAGGTAGAGTGACTTGTGGTACAAGAAAACAGAGCCCATACTCTGCCATACGAAACAATGGAATGGGAATGAGGAAGAAGCAATCCCCATGAGGTAGAGTGACTTGTAGTACAAGAAAACAGAGCCCATACTCTGCCATACGAATTTCTGGGCTGCCCATGCTCTATTGAAGCCATGGCCTGAAATCTTCAACTACTTCCTTACAACATAAATAAATGTCATTAAGGAAAGTCAAATGGGTTCTCACAATGACATTTGGAAGCATAAGGTTCATCCCCACAACCCCCTCACCACTCCCTAGTAGATACACATGGCCCCTTCTCATTGGTTGCTTCCATAGCCAGTTTTCGTATTTTATTGAAATATTAACATTTACATCAATTTACAATATGCCATGGCTTAATAGCACATGGGTATCAAAATATCAAATACTTGCTTGTTTTAAATATAATCCGAACATACACTAGCGGGGCTTTGGCCTTGAGCTCCACGCTAGGGAAACATACAACGCATGTATACAATATTTACATTAAAAGCCAATATTTCGTAAGGGTCAAAATTGGGGTATTACAAAAAACAACATTACCTTCTATTTAGAGAATATTTTCCCAACATATTTAAAATAAAAGATAATTTGGATAAAATGATAAAGGTTTATAAAATTGATGCTTAAAAGATATAAAATAAAAAGCACAAATTATTTCACCAAATTCATAAGTGGATCAAAAGGTAGCTTTTAAAATTAAAATGGTAAAATAATCTTCTTCATATACATTAATCACTCATTTAAAGATATGAATATAGTGTGATCATAGTAGTTCAAAATAAAGAATTTCTTGAAGTGGCTCAATTAAAATTGATAATTCTGTTAAAATTTTAAGCCATGAAAATATATTGAAGAGCCACCAAGAAATGAGAAGATCCAAAATATACGCATAAATCAAACCACCAAATCTTTATCTCAAGAATGTCAAGTCAAAGAATGTAAATGAGAAGATACAAAATACACACATAAATCAAACCACCAAATCTTTATCTCAAGAATGTCAAAGTCAAAGAATGTATCATGCAAAGAGTGAGGGACCACTGAAAGATAACCATGAAATCACTTGTCAAATCAAACAAGACAAACCGAAATCAAAAACTAAATATTTACAATAAGTCTAATGGGGGCCTCCTTGATTTTACAAAATCAAGCGGAAGTTGTTGGGGTGCCAACACAAAGTCAGATTGATAAGATGCTACACAGATTCGAAAGCGTCGATCAATAGGATTCCATAAATCTAAATGATGAAGCCTCTGCTTTTCAATGTGGCCTCTGCCAAGGAAGAGTCTGGAGCTGGTGCGGTGCGGTATTGTCATCACCATTGGGAGATGATATCATTTTGTCTTACAAGTTAGATTTTGACACTATAAACAATGTTGCTGAGTATGAAGCACTCATCCTCGGCCTCCGAGTGGCAAGGGACTTAAAAATCACCAAGCTAGCAGTTTTTGGAGACTCTGAACTAGTGGTGAATCAGATTAGAAATATTTATCAAACCAAACATCCAAGGCTCAGGGCATATCGAAATCTCGCTTGGGACCTCGTTGAGAATTTATTTGATGCCTTCAACATTACTTTCATCCCCCAGGAAATAAATCAACAAGATGATGCATTGGACATGATGGCGAGTTCTTTCAAACCTCCCAAAAAGCTGAAGCTAAATTATGAGGTTGAAATGCGATATCGTCCCTCCATCCTTGACAACGTGAAAAGTTGGCAGGTTTTCGAAGATGACCAACAAATCAAACGCTTCTTGCAGCTTGTCAGGGAATTCTCAAATATTGACATAGATGGTAATTTTGGGGAGATGGAAGAAAGTAGCTCACAGATAGAGGACGTAGAAGGCCCTGGGTTGACGCAGCACATTGCTGGCCACAAGTTTCTACAGCTGAAGAGTAACTTCATGCCTAAAAGACTGGTTCCGTTAGAGCAGTTGTTCGATAAAAATGAAATCCCAGTCAAACTAGTAGTACAGGAAGTAAATCTTGGTACCATGGAGGATCCCAATTTTGTAAAAATTTCTCACTCCCTCACAATGGAGAAAAGGAAAAGGTACGAGGAATTGTTCAAAATTTATGTAGATGTTTTTGCATGGAAGTATGAAGACCTCATAACTTATGATACTACTATAATACAACATAGAATTCCCTTAAAGCCGGATGCTAAGCCGGTGAAGCAGAAGTTGAGACAGGTGAACCCTATCTTGTTGCCAGTAATTGAAAAGGAAGTAAGGAAACTTCTTGATGCAAAAATCATCATCACTCTAAGATATTCAGAATGGGTGGCTAACTTGGTGCCAGTCAGAAAGAAAAATGGAGAAATCCGTTTATGTTTTGATTTTGGAAACCTGAGTAAGTGCTCTTTGAAGGATAATTACCCCTTGCCCAAAATGGATCATATTATGCAAAAGGTAGTTGGGTCGACTAGAGTATCTATGATGGATGGGTTCTTAGGCTATAACCAAATTTCCATGCACCTAGATGATAGGGAAAAGACGACTTTCACTACACCATGGGGAACTTTTATGTATGATAAAATGCCCTTTGGTCTTATGAATGCTGGTGCAACATTCCAAATGGCCATGGACATAGAATTCATAGGTGAAAAAAATAGATTTATTGTTATATACCTGGATGATATGACAGTATTTTCTAAATCTGACGAGGACCATCGTCAGAATTTGAAGCAAACTTTTGAGAAGTGCAGAAAGTATGTCCTATCTCTAAACCCAAAAAAGTCATTTTTTGCAATGACAGAGAGAAAACTGCTGGGGCACATTGTTTCCAAAGATGTTGTAAGGATAGACCCGTATAGAGTGGCGGCTATGAAGCTAATTGAGCTCCCATGAAATAAAAAGGAAGTACAGTCTTTCATTGGTAAAATAATTTTTTTAAGAAGATTTAGTCCTAATTATGCTGAAATAATGAAAGAAATTACTGACATGCTGAGAAAAGACGCCGAGATAAAATGGACCACAACTGCGAGGAACTCCTTTAAACAAGTAAATAATTCCCTGGGAGAGGTGCTTGTTTTGACTAGCCCTGATTATACAAAGGATTTCCTAATTTTCTCTTTTGCCTCTGAGGTCACTATTGTAGCAGTTCTTTTACAAAAAAATCAAGAAGGGCACGAACAACCCATCTCTTTCTTCAGCCGAACATTGAGGGACACATAGTTGAAATATATCATAATGGAGAAACAGGCCTACGCACTTGTCAAATCCCTCAAGTCATTCAAGAGTTACTTCTTGCATTCCAATATCATCGCTCATGTCCCAGGAAGTACCATTAAAGACATCTTGTGTCAACCTGACAGTGAAGGAAGAAGAGGAAAGTGGATCTCCAAGATCTAGGAGTACGATATGGAGATTAAACCTACCAAGTTGGTGAAAGGGCAAGGACTAGCCAAACTCTTGACTGAGTCGAACTACCAAGCTCTTGAGATCAATTTGATCGATCAACTCCCTGATTAGGAAAACAAAGACGGTCAGCAAAATATTCCTGACCGGGTAACTGAGAAGTTTATTGGGTCAGACTGGTACAGGGACATAGTCTACTACTTACATCACCTCACTTGTCCCCCCGGACTGGATAAATCTAAGATGAGGTCTCTTAAACTCAAAGTGGTCAAGTACTGTGTTCTGGATGGTTACCTCTTTTGGAAGGATCCACTTGGCATTCTGCTTAATTGTATTGTGGAAGAAGAAACATAAGGCATAATTATAAAGTTTCACAAAGGTATGTGTGGGGGACATCATGCATGGAGAGCAACAGCTCATAAAATATTACGAGCTGGCTATTTCTGGCCTACTTTATTTACCGATGCTGGTAAGATTGTCAAAGCATGCAAGGAATTCCAGCTGTTTGCTGGAAAGATGAAGCTGAAACCATTACCCCTCAAACCCATCAGGGTGGAAGCACCTTTCCAGCAATGGGGCTTTGATTTTATTGTAGATATAAACCCCCATACTAGTGGCCAACACAGATGGATTCTTACGGCCACTGACTACTTCACAAAATGGGTGGAAGCAATTCCCACGAGGAACGCCAATGACTCATTCATAATAGGCTTCCTAGAAAAAAATATTTTTGCAAGATTTTGCTGTCCAAGGAAAATCATTACAGACAATGCTCAAGCTTACAAATCATACAAAATGATGAGTTTTTTTTCTTCAGAATTACAACATTGAGTTGATTCATTCAACAACATACAACCCGCAGGGAAATGGCTTGGCCGAATCTTTGAATAAGAGCTTGGTGACTATTATCAAGAAAATGCTCAATACAAACAAAAAGGCATGGGACTCCCAACTAAATTTTGCATTATGGGTAGACAGAATTAGTGTCAAAAGAGCTATAGGAACTTCCCATTTCAATTGGTTTATGGAAAGGAAGCAGTCCTCCCAATTCAGTTGGGTATCCTAGTAATGAAGTTGTTACGTCCTGAAAACGAAGAGCCAGATGATATGGAAAGAAGAATTCATCAACTGATAGAAGTTCAACAGGTTAGAGAGCAGCTGGATGACTCCTCCAGAATCTACCAGGACAAGATGAAAGCAACTTTTGACCGAAGGGATATTGCTCGAGACCTTTAGCATGGAGATCTTGTTCTAAATTGGGATGCCAGAAGAGAAGAAAGATCTAAACACAGGAAATTCGACAACTTATGGTTGGGTCCTTTCAAAATCATCATAGTCCAAGACAACAACACATATGAGTTGGCCCAACTTAATGGTGAAAGTTTTGGGAACCCTGTGAACAGGAGATTCTTGAAGTGGTTCTTTCATTACTAGTTCCTTATCCTACTCTATGAATGGATACAATGTACCATACTTGTAACATATGTTTTCTTTCTTTCTATTTTTCAAAAGATTATGATCAGTTTTGTTACCTATTCTCTTATTATTTGCTGGAGTTTCTTTTTGAGAAAATAAAGGACAAGTATGACTTCATAACCCAAGGGACTAAAAGGAACTAGTCTACTATTCTCAACCCCTTCGAAAAGGAAGAGGTTGTCCCCGCTGAAGCCAATGTTAGTATTATTATGGGCCGAAGGAAACCTTGGTGTCACCAGGATGAAAGTATCTCACAGGGAGAATCCAGAGCAGTAAAATGACATAGGTCAAGGGAAGACATTCACGTCGTGGCGTCATGATGATGCAGTTGAAGTGCAGAGGATCAATTATTTCATAGACGGACTGAGAATAATCCTAGTCAAGACCCTCAAGTGCTTTGCGTTTATTCATACCAGATCACCCGGGACAGAAAGCTGCTGTGGACAGGTGTCAGCTCCACAGGTGTTCAGGGGCCTCAAAGCAGTTTACCCAAAATTCTTTTCGAGGGCCCTGAAACCATTAAAGTCAACACAACGGTTTTACTGATGACAAGGAGGTCTATAGGGAAAGGGACCCATTCTTAAAAGCTGCTCCCTCTTTGCACAAATCTCGAGAGGGATTAATAGAGGATCAACAGTCGCCCAAGCGTTAGGATGATGAAGTTGCATGAAGTTTAGTACTTCTGGTACCTCCCTGAAGCAAAACTGCTACTTCCACGTGGTAGCTCTAGGATTGTTCAGGTGCCTTTAAGCGGTTTCCCTAAACTACTTTTTGAGGGTCCTGAAAACAACTGGTGGTTTTTTGGTATACATCCACTCGATGGATTTTGTTTTCCATGTGTTTCAAGGAGATTCCTTGTAGCAGTCTTGTCAGTTCCCGCCATCATTTTGAAGCAGCATCTCTTGGTACTCATTACTTTCGCTGCCACCGTGCAAAGTACAGTCATCTCCCAACACATAAAGCCTGAAACGTAGCTGGGTAATCATTACCCAAGTACATCATGCTTTTCAAGGATCAAGCAAGTGATGCTACAAGTACTCCTGTAGTTGCATAAGTTTGAATCATGGAGCTCTTGAGCCTCACTGGTCCGGAACGCAGAGCTTAAATGTGTAGGTTTATCAAGGCTATCTAGATTAAGCAGGAATATAAATTTTCTCAATGGCACATTTCATCTCTAGTGGAGGATCGCAAGGAGCGCTAAGGACTCAGATGACCAGCATCCATGAGCATCCTGTGGATGCGCATTCAGAGACATTTAGGAGGGAGAAGCCCGAGGTCTCACCTGAGATGTCTAAGGAGAGTTCAACATTTGCAGTGGTTAAAAAGGAAATGGGCCTCCTAAATGTAGAAGCACGGGAGGCAGGGGCAAGCCGGTGCCAGCAAAGGATGATCAAATTGTGAAGCGGTAGTACCTGAACAGTTCAAATGGGTGATGAAGGGATCAGGTCCTATTTCACAACTCTATGACATAGATGAATTTTTGCCCCGTCGAAAACAAGGTTCGAGGGCAAAGAGATTGAATGGGGTAGAAGGGATAGATGATGAAGGTTCATCAAAGCAACACACGACAACAGCGTGGATGCACCTACATATTCATGATTCCATAAGTAGTCCGACAGATTTGACAAAGGTTAGTAATATCTATGAAAATAGGGAGCACTGCTGATATGGGTCAGTCTCAGATTGGCAGGAGTTTTGTCCAGCAGGATGTACTTCTTTGCCAACAAAGTGGTCACGGGTCGTATTCATAGATTAACCAATAGTTTCCTGTATGAATTTATTTGTAACAGACTCTGTTGGAGAATACAAATCATAAGAACTTAAAGCCGTTGGGCTGTAGCAAATTGTAACAACTTCTGTTGTGAAGACTGTGAAGGTTATATATAGTATAATAGGCTTTAGCCAAAGGGTCGCCTCTCTTTTGTAAGAAGTATTTCTTCTAATATTTGGAAGTCAGATCAATATATAAAGAAGATTATCATTTTCCTGATCTTGAAGATTTATGGATTCAAAAATTTGATGTGTACAGTTAGTATTTTCTCCTGTTATTTCATCTCTTTCATGTCATCTATGATTTGTGAATCTATTTATGAATTTGATATGAGTGTTGTAAGCTTGAATTGTTGTTTCTAAGATGGTTAGCACATGAATTTTTCATGTTAATTTATCTGGAAATAATATCCTTGTATTATTCAGTTGCAATTATGTAATCATTTTGTTAAGACCGATGAATTCCTCTCCTAGGCTCAGTACATTATTCTTTAACACATAATAAAGATTTACTCTCTGCAGTACCTTTGTTTTGTGCCATTCCATTTTAAATAGATACTCAAAGCCTGGTTTCTGGCACATCAAAATACAACCCATATTGTTCAAGATTGGATATATGTATCATTTTGTGGTGAATGTGATTTCCATTCAAAGTAAACAAGTATAGAAGATTTTATTGATGCCCAAGCACAGTTCTAAAGACAACCTTAGAACGTATCTAGGACTAACAACACCAACAACTTGATCCAGTCCTGCACGTGGATAGAGGGTTGCTGCGTTTTCTCATCAATCCTCTGTCACATGTATTGATCAGGCTGGAACTGGAGGTACTTCGGCACTTGAGGGTCCTTCTCCTCTAATAAATCATGATATGAGAACTTACACTATGAAATGTTTCCATGCAGTTTCTCATGGATACACACATGGTTGGAAATTGGCACAGAGGAATATTGTATTGTGCATTTTTCAGGAGTTGAACCGATGGTGCATCAGCCATTCTTGGCAAAACATACCTAGGTGTGAGTTAAATCAGCATGTCCCCAGGTGGTAGCGGTGGAAGAGGCCTCGAAATTCCTCCTGACCTTGGCTTCTCAGGTTCTTCAACTAGTTTCTTATCGTTTCATTGCATCCCTGGTGCGTGGCGTGGCGAGTTCCTTGACGTGCCACCCCTTTTTGGAACAGTCTTTTTGATGGGTGTTTTCATTAACCTCGCAAGCCCAGACTAGTTAAATCCCTCACAACCTCGTCTAGTGTCGAATTCTCAGACATTCACTCGAAAATCGCTCTGTGTGCTCTTGCTGGTAAAACTCAAAGTTACATGTAGTAAAAATAAAAAATTGTGGTAAATTCGGTAAGTATGCAGTCGTCCTTATTTATAGGTGCAGTAGGCCTGATCCGCGCCCTCAAACAAATAGCTAGGCATTTAATGTCATGACCGTTGGCCAAATCCCCAAAATATCGTGGTCCTTTCCTTCATTGAATGCGTTAGAAATGGATAAATTTGCGTTAAATGCCAACGCGAGCATCGACAAAACATTGTATAATTGCTACTTTTTGGACTGAAAAGACATAACAACTAATTTTTCTGAACTTCGCTCGTGGCTTAGAAAAAATTCACGAAGTTCATCTGCGCATTTATGCTCATACATATTCAACTTCGCATCTGCGCTTCCTATTTGTACTTCAAATCTCATCTTACAACATGTACTTCGCATCAGATGTTTCAATTTCATGGGACTTTGCTTTTCACCAAAACTGTGTACAGACTATGCTCAATTTTTAGTGTCCAATTGCAACTGTACTTGACACTTACAAATTTTATTCATTGTTGATCAATTGACGTATGGCGAAGTAGGACTATCCTTGTAGGGTTTTAGTCTACGTCCATTAATAAGACCTGGTAGGTTTTCTCCCACTAATGTAGCTAGCTGAACTGCGCCACCATTAGTAACATGCTTGACAACATATGGCCCTAGCCAATGCATTTTAAATTTTCCAGGAAAATTCATGTATTTTCTATCATAGAGGAGGACAAGATCTCCTACTTGAAAAAATTTGTTCTTGATATGCCTATCATTACATGCTTTTTCTCTATCTTTTTGCACTTGTTGGTGAAATACCGCAATGAATTGATCTTCTTCTAGCCCAACTAAATGTAGTAGCCTTTCTTCCATTGTATCAACATCTTCCATGTCTGTGAATGCTGCATTTTTCAAACTTGGTACTATGTATTCCATTGGCATAACAATTTCTTGTCCATATGCTAAACTGAAAGGTGTATGACCTGTCAACTTCTTGCAAGTTGTCCTGTATGTCCATAACAAAACTGGTATTCATAGATCCCAATCATCCTTGTTTGTATTACATACCTTAGTCAGTGCATTTTCCATTACTTTGTTAAAAGATTCAACAGTGTCATTAGCTTGTGGATGATATGGTGTGCTCTTCTGATGGTAAATCTGAAATTCCTTATTCAAGGATTCAATAGTTTTATTCAAGAAGTGAGTTCCCTGATCGCTCATTAGGATCTTTGGACATCCAATCCTTGTGAGGATGTTTTCGAAAATGAACTGCGCAGCAGTAACTACGCTACAATCCTTTTCTAGTTTTTCCTCTTCGCATCTGGTTAGATTATCTATAGCTATAATGATGTATCTCGAAGCAATTCGCTTTCCTAGTGGCTTGATAAGTCCCACAAAATCAATATCCCACTTATCAAATGCTTGAAAAGTTAGTTGTAACATCAATGGAATCTCATCTCTACGAGATGGATTCCCTGTCCTATGGAAAACATCGCAACTACGACAATGTTCCTTTGAATCCTTGTGGAGTGTAGGCCACCATAGTCCTACTCTTAGAATTTTATGCACCGTAGCTCTTCCTGCGTAGTGGCCTCCAGACACCCCTAAATGTGCTTCAACGAGTATCAATGGTTTCTCGTGTTCTAGCACACATCTGCGCAGTACTTCATCTGGTCCTAGATTGTATAATTGTCCTGCAATTATGGTGATGTCAGCTGCTTTTACTACCAACTGTTTCTTCTGCTGTGTAGTAAAATCTGTGGGTGCCAATCCCGTGGTCAAGAATTCTACAATATCCTTATAATAGTCATCTTCTATTTGAATAGCAAACAACTGCGCATCTGGTAGACTATCCTCTAGGTTGGTAGGATCTTCGCCTGACTCAATTATGGAAAGGTGGTCATGTCCTGAGTTCAGCCTTCCTGTCTTAAAAATGATTTCAAAATCATACTCTTGAAAGAGTAACAACCATATACAGATTCTCCCCCCTAACATTGGTTTATTGACCAGGTATTTCAAAGATGAATGGTCAAAAAACATACAAAAATGCTCACAGAGCAAATAGTGTCTGAACTTCTGCAGTGCGTACACCATATCTAAACCTTTTCTTTCTCTCTCGTGGTATAATTATTTTATGCTGAGGACAACTTTTTGCTTGAGAATGGAATAGGATGGTCGATGCCTCCCTCGCATGGTTGAGCTAGCATGATGCCCAGTGTTATGGATGAAGCATATACATGTACATGGAATGGTTTACTCCAATATGGAAAAACTAGGATAGGCGCAATGGCCATCCTTTATTTCAATGTATCCAATCCTTTCTGACAGTCCTCAGTCCATGTGAACTTCGCTTCCTTCTTCAATAATTTTTCCCAATGTAGTGCATAGTTGTTTTACTGAATTAGGCGCTGGAAAATTCACAATAACTACGATTTTTACTGGATCAACCATCAGTCCCTGTTTACAAACAATGTGTCCCAGTAGAATTCCATATGGAACACAGAATATGCTTTTCTTCAGGTTCAGGTAGATCTAATGTTGTCTACACTTCGCTAACATCAGTCTTAAGTTCTCATAATGGTTCTTCAATAACCCAAATACTGTCCAATCATCAAAATACACTTCTAAAAATTTATGGATAAAATCCTTAAATGCAACAATAACTACTCTGGAAAAGATATCAGGTGCGTTCTTCATAACAAAGGGCATAACTATGTACTAAAATGAGCCCCATTCAGTGGAAAATGTGGTCTTGTGCCTGTCTACTGTATCAATTCTGATATGATGATATCCATAAAATACATCATTGAAGGAGTATGCTTTGTTCCCTCTAACATTATATAATACTGCATCTGTGAATGAAGTAGGAAATGGGTCATGCAACGATGCATCATTTAAATTTCTGATATCTACACAGATTATAATTTATCATTTAGCTTTCTTGTCCTGGATAACCATGGGACTTATCCATTCTAACTCTTCTACTGGTTCAATGATCCCTTCCTCAAGCATCTTATCAAGCTCTGCCTTTACTCTTTATTTGTATCTGGGATTTAGTCGATAGGGTCTCTGCTTAATAGGCTTCACATCTGGCTTGAGAGGTATTTTCATGACTCCCAAGTCACCCAAAATGCCTTTCGTTTCGGAAAAAATTGTAGGAAACAAGTCTTCATATTCATGGAGTAAGTCTGCTATCCGTGCTACCATTTCCTCATCCCAATTATCTCCTATAGAAGCGAACTTTGGTTCTTCACTAGTTCCAATCTTGAATTTTCTAGTTTTCACAGGATTACTTAGATCCGGAATTTCCAATTGAGGTCCTTCTACTTCATGCTCTCCTTCTGACTCAAGTATGTTGACATCGCGTGGATCTTCATATTCATCTTCACCTTCATCTAAAGCAAAGTGTTAACATTCCAGGGCATGTTCTAGCTGTCTTTCCCACTCTTTTTGTTGATACATAGGTTCCGGTGTGTCATTGAATACCTTCTTTTTGATGATCTGCAAAGCCTCATTTATAATTGGATAGTCATCCTCAAAACTGAAAGTCGCTTGGATGTTATTAGTCATGGAAGACCATTCTACTGTTCCTTTGCGAAGTTATGTTTCTATGTACCAGTTCTTCAGAATTTGCTCCAATAAGTGCACAAATCGATGGACCCATTCTACTCGCGGTACGTGTTTCCATTTTTTCAGGAAAAGGTCTACGTGATCTCTAGGATCATTCTCTCCATTATATTTCACTTGTACAAGATCAGTCTCTTATAGAAATCTGATCTCCATCATGTTCTTACATTCTTCCCATGTGGTCAGATTCTTCTTATGCGCAGCCCACCATCTAGCAGGTGTAGCGCGCAGTGTTGTATCCAATTTTGCTAACTTGTATTCATCTCGGACTGATATGAGGTACTCCTGAAATAATTCATAGATATCCCCTAACCCATCATAAGTAGGGATTGAACTTACCTCTGTTCCAATCCGACGGAGTGACTTAGTGAGCTTTGGACATCTTCTTGCAGATACTTTGTGCATTTTGCTTTGCCAGTTCTATAATCCTTCATCTTATTCTAATATGCAAGAACTGTCACATCGCCAACTCAATGTTCCATCATCAGTAGGATTGATGTATTTTTCCTGATTCACCATCATATTGTAGATGTGATCCATATCTTGAGCTCTGCATTCTTCTCTTATTGGTTCAGTATATCTAGGTCCCTGTAAAGGATCCAAGGGTGCGATGACCCTGATATATGGTCCTTCGAATTTCATCTGATTCTTTTTCAAGTTGATAATCGTGAGGTTATCAATTTCCCAATCTATCCCCAATAGTGTAGGATATGGATTTCTTTCATCTATAATCTCAATCACCTCAAAGTCTGCTTTAATTTGCATTCCATCAATGTCAACAAGGACATTTGATAACCTCCCAAAGGGTAGAACCTTTTGCTGATTAGCTAGCCTCAACTGTATTGGTGACCAGGATAAATTCGGCTTTCCCATTTGTTCCCATGTCTTCTTTGTTAGGACATTTACTTCTGAGCCTAAGTTAAGGATAATCTGGTCCATTTCAAAATCCTTGATCTGCGCACTTAGTCTCATTTCTCTTCTGGTTCTTTTATGATTATTAATATGATGAACCACTTTATGTGCTTCATTTACTACATTACGCTGCTCGTAATGACCCAATAGGCTTTGTAATTCTGCCAAGGCATTTTCATCCTTTAACAACTTCATGCATCTCTTTAAGATTTGTGCAACAGGACTCATCAGGTTTGTTGCAGTACATGATCCATCATACGAAGCTGGCATATCCATCACAGTCATTGTTGTTTCACTTCGCAACTTGATTCTCGGAGTTGAAGGTTCTAATTCTTTGAAGGTTTCTCTTGCTTCCATCAAGACCTCTTTTTCTTTGTTCAGGTTAAAATCAGGTGTTTTTCCAGTCGCTTTTCTTATCCAAGCCCCTTAAGTAGGCTTCTGTCTAGCTTGGTGATCCTCGGAATTCGAAGCTTTAGTTCTTTGATCTCCACCTGTCGTGGATCCACTTCGTGTCACAACATGAATGTTGCAATTTGTATTTCATTTTTCAGCTGCGATCATTTGTATGTTCTGATTCTGCACTTCTGGTCTTCTCTCTTGCATTTTTCCTTGGAAAACAGGGCATTCCTCAATGAATGACATGTTCAAATGATTTACAGTATTTACAAGTAGTACAAGGGTTCATACAGTCTCTAGCTAGATGTCTTGGTTGAGCGCAGTTATAACATACAATCTGACCTCTTCCTCGTCCTTGGCTAGTGTTTCATCCTCTTCTTCTGAATCCACCACATCCTCTATATGTGCCTTGGTCATACTGCACATTTTCATTGTTATTCTGTATTTCCCCTTGAACTCTGTAGACATCATGTTTTCTTTCTATCATGAGTTCATATTCTCTGCAGTTGTTATCATCGTGGCCAACTGAATTACAAAATTTGCAGTATAGGTTCTTTGGTGTTTGCGCGTACTTCTGGAGTAAGTAGCAGTCCTCCGGGCGATGTCCTCTACATCAAAAAATTTCACACCATGGTCCTTGCTGTTGATTTAATGGGTTTGGTGCTCCACTAACGATGTAATCCCTAAATACCGGACATTGTTCTTTAGAGTGTCCTTCTCCCTTACACTTTGTACACCAAACCTCTTCTCGGGGTTTCTTTTCCTTTCTTCATATCTTGCAGTTGTACTGTCAAATTTTCTAGTTGGATATGTATATGAACCATTCCTGCGCTAGTCCCTCCTATAGGCAAAGCCTCTAGCTTCATCGCAATTTCTAGAGCCCCGGTTTGCAAAGAAACCTTCTATTACATCAGCGGTAATCTGATATGGGGCAGTAGCGCAGCTATACACCATTCTTGGTACTGTTGTGGTGCTATGTCAAAGATCACTTGATCTAACAGTGCTTTGAACGTTTGATCAAATTCCCATACTGTCTCACTAGGTTTTTGCTTAATTTCTTTCAACTCTATGATACACTGCAATTCTAACTTAGTTTTTTTAAACTCTCTGATGAGCGCAGTTTTGATCTCTGTGTGTTACACATAAATCTTCCACCCTGTGAGCATCAGCATTCTTTGGCTTGTAGGATCCATTTCAGTGACTCAGATCCATTTTTATCCTTTAGTGATACCAGTTTGCCCTATTTTTGTTCCTACCCGCATGTTGCATCACTATAGCATGCGTACCCGCGAGTTGCATCCCTATAGCCCGTGGGTATCAAGTAAAATGGTAAAAACCACTATTTTATTACTTTTTACTCCCAAAAAGCGGTCATTGGGTGACATTTGGCTCTCCATCTACCCAAGTAACATCTCGATGAGTCCTTTCACCTACCTTTGAGAGGACTATATATTGAGCGCATATGGCTTATGGACGGGAGGAAGAAGAGAATAGTAAAGGAACTCTAGTGGATTTTTTCCCTATCTTGAGTCTGCACTCATTGATCCTTGTAGTTGTGAACCAGTTATGTTCACCTTCCAAACTCCTTTCTAGTTTGAGTTTTCCTTTTATGGAGGATTGAAGTGGTGGAGGCACAAGTGGATTGATCTAGATCTTGGTTCAGATTGGTTGTCGGCAATAGGTCATATCACTTTGTACTTCTTCTTGTTCATTAATAGAAATACTCATATTCTCATCCATTCATGGTGTGAATGTCATTTATTATACATTGGGTTACATTTGCTTATGATATTATGGACCATTGTTATTGATAATGTTAATGTCATTTATATATCACATGTACTTGTTAGATATTGGTTGTCAAGACTAATTTGCAGATTACAAGTGCTTGTATGTGCGCGGATTGAAAGCTCCAACGGGGATCTACATCAAACGTTGGATCGACGTTGATTACATTTCTCCATTATTTTAACATTGTCATTTATAATAGCATTGTTTTGAGAATTGAGTAGATTTATGGTAGTCATCTGTCTGTTGTGGTATTCCCAAACCATAGTGAGTTTTCTCCAATACAGAAATGGCGACCCCGCTTGGGAAAAAATCCATGTTTGGGAAAAATTTTGAGCATTAGTCCATAATTAGAGTTGTTGTTTATCGAAGCTCCGTGTCACTGATTGGCCGTTAAGATACACTGTAGAAAACTTGCTTTTTCTGAGCCTCTGGACTCTTTATTTGACCATTTGCTTTTCCTCACCCGTGGGCTGGCTTAGTTTTTCCCACGTATACCCGCCTCTGTTTACACTACTGCTCGCGGGTACCCGCAGGTATTCCTTCGACAGTAGCGTGGAACTCCGGCTTTTGTTGGTTTATGGCTATTGGTTGTTGCTGGGTGAGTTTGGTTGGTTCCTGAGTCTTTGTTGGCCTCTTTCTTGACTGTTTCATGCCTTGGTTGTGACCAGATCTCTTCGTTTCTCTTGGTTGAGCCTTCTTGGTTTTTTACCAATCTTTGGGTTTAGCCTCTTGGTTTCTTCCTTTTGAGCTCTTTCTTTTGGATGATTCTTGCTGTTTAGGATCTGCTGGGTTGTCTTAGTGATCTTCTCGGCACTTCAGTGACTGAATAGTAGGATTTTGCTTGCATTTTTTCATTCCATATATATTGAAAAAATACAAAAATATTCATTTAGTTTTTTGCATTTTCCTTTCTGTTTATAAGAGAAAATACAAAAATATTTTATTTCCATGTACTGCATTTTGCATTGAGTGCTTGTTGCCTTCATTTTAGGTTCTGATTGTGCATTGAAAAGATAAAAGTTTGCATATTTATTTCGGAATTGTTGGTTGATTTTGCATATTAGTGACATTGTTTTATTGGATAGATGAGTCTAGGATTGGACGATGTTGCATACTATTGAGTCTACATCACTAGTTTCACGACCATATCCCTTGAGTAATCACAGCCACTAAAATTGACGCTTAATCATAAAATTGATTAGACTTATTTTATTTATAGGGTACACTAACTAGCATAGGTTTAGAGTCTTGGAATAGATCATTGTGACTTAACAATCCAAGACTACTGAACGAAACATTAGGTGTCTGACCAGGGAGTGGAGGAATCCATGGTATAGATCGGTGTTCTCAGGAAATCTCTGCTCAATCCAGAGTTAAGCACAAGGTCACGAAAGTTTGGTTGAGGAGATATCCCTCTGATACCGGCTGAACGTGGGAGATATATCCAGGATTTGTTCGTATCTGGGGGTACCGAAGGTTCGTCCTCTTGTGCTTCGGGCTTAGCTACCCTGCCCATACGATGGGTTCCACTTGCGACTGTCCCCTTGAGCATTGGTTATATTGCGGTAAACATAGTTTCCTTACCTAGGTACCGCACAGGGTACTTACAGTGGTTATGCTGTTTGTGTCCTGAGTTAGATAGGGATTGGACAGCACAGTTGTGTTCGTGTAGTGTACTTGACACTGTCGACACAGTGAATCCTGGGTGTCTCTATAACTGATTCTATTACCTCCAGCTATAGTTTGGGAGTCTCAAGCCTCTCCTAGGAGAGAAATACCAGCTCTAGTGTCGGGAGCTCATTTAGACACTCTGTTTGTCTGCTCTTGGTTGTAGTTTCTCTAGGTGTGTGCTTTTGATTTACTATTTTTTATCGATAGTTGGCCTTTAGGAGACGCTGTCTCTCTCTCCGGAGAGAACGTGGCGCAGAGCCCTACTCTCCGCCGGTCCCGTAGTTTGGATGGTTTAAAGCCACTCGAGGTTACACATCGTATTGCTAGAGGACGCCGGAGGGCTCCCTCTGAGTCTTCGGATTCTTACGAGACTTACGTTGAGGACTACATGGCTGCACATCCCGATATCGGGCAAGACCTTTCTACTCCTTCTGGTAGATTTGAACATGCTTTCGATCCCCAGACTCCTCGTGAGGATTGGGGAGGTGATCCACCTAAGACTCAACCTGGTTCTATTTGGCCTAATCCACTTGACCGGGATCCGTTTGATCCTTCGAATCTGGATAATTATCTTTACGACAAGCCCAACTTACCCGAGGAGGAAGAACAGGACGAGCCTTTCGTTCCTTCGTTTCCACGTGATTTTAGATATAGGAGGCCTGAGACTCATGATGATTCCGGCCCTATGGTCAACCCCACCGCACTCTCTTTTGGTATGCCTAGTCACAATACTGTCGAACCTTCCACTATGGTTGGTACTCATGCTGGCACTAGTCAAAGTGATAGCCATACTATACCCACTGGGGGCACTACCCTAGTTGGGGGCACTACGTTGTCCACCCACTCACATAGTATGGGGACTGGTTAGATTCTTAACCATGCTAATGTTGGAACTTGACCACCTCCTAGGAATACCCAACCTAGTTGAAATGTTGTTCTAAACATGACTCGCCATCCACCACCTAATACACATGTTGCTACTCGTCAACCCAGGACTTCTTTTGCACATGATACCGTTCCTCCCAACCACGGGGGTGGACACATACCGCACACTTTTGCGTCCATTTCCGCCGCTAGTAATAGTAATGTAGGGGGTGGGAATATTTCCTATCCACATGGACATCACACCACCAACCATGCTACTAGTCACACCCATTTGGACCTGGGAATACTTCTCATGCTTATGGTCATCACACGACTGCTCAAGCTAATCCTAATATTGGGGGTGGGAACATACCATACCATTACGGTCAATACAACACGGTTCCCACTATGAATAATACATACATGCCCCATACCCATGGTGGCAACCCTTACTACAACACAGTCAGTGCTGGCCACCAGTATCACCCACCACCCCAATATGGTGCTCAAAACGCACATATACCTGCTTACTCTCAAATGGGTCAGGCAGGGGGAGGTTATCCATCTTATGGCCATGGGAAATATTAAGGGCCTTCAGGTCCTCATTATCAGCAGTTTAACCCTCATGGTCAAGCTTTTGGTCCATCTTACAACACAGTTCCATTTAACCAACCTTTTATGGGGGCTTATAATCAAGCTTTCCAGCCGCAGCTCCTGTTCCTTGCACGCTTGAATCTCCCGGATATTTCGAAGATCACGAATGATCTGATGTGTCATGACCCTACTTGGCCCCCGGTCCCTACCAAGCTCCCTTCGGACATTCCAAAGTTTGAAGGGAAAGGTGGTGAGGACCCGGGAGATCACGTCACGACATTTCACCTTTGGTGCTCCTCCAACTCTTTGAATCATGATTCCATTCGATTACGACTATTTCAACGCACCCTCACGGGGGCAGCCGCGAAGTGGTATGTGGAGTTTCCTGGAAACACCTATAGGGGATTCAACGAGATTGCTTTGGTTTTCTTAGACCATTTCCAGTTGCCAGTTCGTTATGATACTGGTACTGAGTTGTTGTCCACCTTCCGTTAGAATAAGGCCACACATATTTCTGACCACATTCAAGAGTGGCGTCGGCGGAAGAGATTAGTGAAAGCCAACATTCCTCCAGAGTTCCTGTTGGAATGGTTCCTTAAGTCTTTACTCCCATACATTGCTAAGGATGTTTCGATGTCTGGCATTGTGACTGAGGAACAAGCTATCTTGACAGTCCAGCAGTTAGATCTACTTTATTCTCAGTCTGGAATTTTGTATGACATTATTCCTGATGCACCGAGAACAAGACATGATCCCACGTCAGTTCCTGGACCACATTCCGATGGCATCGTGGGGTCCGCATGCACTCTCCCTGTAGACTTGGTAGCTAATCAAATTCAAAATTTATCGCTAAACCAGTCTGCTCCCAAATAGGTTCACACCTTGTCCACTTCCACTCCATTGTCTGATGTACACAATCAATGAAACCATCGGGTAACCAGCAACCTGGTGGTAAGAAAAAGGGGAGAAATAATCGTAGGGGTGGAAACAATTGAAGTAACAACAAGAGAAATCATAATACTGCTCATAAAGAGAATGCCAACCCTCCTCGAAAAGGCGGTAATGCTGGCGAGGATCGTAAACCTAAGCGTAAGGTGAAACTCCCTTGCAAGCTTTGTGGGGAGGATCATCTTACTCACTTATGTCCTCGTATTGAAGAAGCATCGAAGCATTTGGAGCAGAGCCCAGCTGTGTTGAAGGATCCCCTATCTCATCACCAAAACATGGCTTCGCATGCTCCCACCACTGGTTATGGTACTAATGAAACGACAAAATCTTCTTCCAATACTAGTGGTTATGGATGTGTGAACATGGTTCAGTCGGAGGTTTGTGTTGCTACTCGTCAACGTGATTATGGTGCACCACAACCGAATTTGGGGAATGAGCCTCCCCCTCCTCCTGATAATTCCTTGCATATCGAGAAGCCTTTTATTATGCCGCGGATACCGAAAGGTGTTCTCAAGCGCTCCACGCATAATCCTAATGCTCGAGCCACCCAGAACTACTCCATCGTAGAATATTTGGGCCAAACTTCGTGTGCCATGTCGGCTCTTGAAGTTTTGCAAGCTTGTCCTTCTCAGAAGCATGCCCTTTTGAGTGCGTTAGGATTTCAGGATGGGGGAAGTCCTAGTGTTATCAAGTTCGATACTGCTGGTGTCCAACCTCGCTTTCCTTACCATGTGGCTTTTCAAATCTAGGTGGTTTGCCTTAAGAGCTCCGTCAAACGTACTATGGTTGATGAAGGTGCTTCCACGTCAGTAATGTCGCTAACTTGTTGGAAAGCTCTTGGCTCTCCTCCTCTACTCGCGTCTAGAACTACACTCACTGCATTCGAAGGTAGATCTTTTACGCCACATGGAATTATCCCTTCCCTTGTTGTCTCCTTGGGAGGTAAGTCCGTGCCTATTGAATTCGAAGTGGTTGATGCGCCCATCGACTACAACCTTTTACTGGGTCGGAACTGGATATATGCTATGAAGGCTGTCGCGTCTATTTTATTTTGAGTTATTTGCTTTCCCCATGAAGGAAAGATTGTGACGATCAATCAGCTGGATTATGTTGGCACTCCTTCCACAGCATCCACGGGATCAGTAGTCCCACAATTTTCTGATTCTCAGTCGGCAACTGGGAACATAGGTGTTGGAAGGTACCCCTCGTTGATGGGAACTTTTAACCATTCCGCACCTGTGAATTTTATTGGAACTATTTCTGACAGTGTGCCTCCTCCTTCGAATAATATGTTATTCCAGACCTCTTATTTAAATGATCCGTGGACTTTACCATCCACGAGTTCCACGTCTGGAGACATTGCGCACGTCGGGATGTCTATGCCTTTATCTGTAGCGGAGCTCACTTACGATCATATCCAACAAACCACTGCAGATCTAGATATCTCTTCTTCCCAGACAGTTGAGGAAGATCCCGTTACGCTGCCAGTTTTGGCATCCAACCTATCTTGTTCACATGATTGCCTCGATGGTATCCTACCTTCAGATGGAGTTCTTTTTGAGGCCATGGGTGGTGATGACAAGCCGTGGGGGGGTCTTTATCATAGATCTCATTCCCCTCCTCCCCTTGATCTTATTGAACAAGATGGGCCTATAATACAACCTGCCATCCATTTGAATTTGGATCCATTCACAGTCTCGTCCAGCCGTGATTTGACGTTTGAGTCTAATGAGTCTTTGAGCTCTCCTATAGATCCGCAAATCGGTGATCCTGATGAGTTCGATTCTACTTCTAGAATTTCCAACTCCTGTGATGATGAATTTTCCATTGCAGATTCCTTCACATCCTTCAGCTTTGCTCTTCATTTTGAAGATGATCATTTTGATCCCTTAGGTATTGGTACTATGGCACCTTCAGTGGTTAGCTCTACCTGCGTTATGTCTGAGGTTAACAATAGTGAAGTTGAAAATGTTTCTACCGCAGTGACTTGTATCAGATTTTTCTTTACGTACGTTTTAGAAATGATCTTGGTACTTATGTTTATTGGAGATAGGATTCTTAGCTGGACTTATACTTGTTTACTGGTCCTTTTTGACATTTGCTTCGGCCATGGTAGGAATATTCGGAACCTTGCATATAGGTTTAGGCCTCCCCATTGTTATGATGCATTTGAACCTATTACTATCCGAATTCGCAGACACCCCTTGAGTGTCCTTATCTTGCTCATGTTCCTTGCATTATGCATAGCTTTGTCCCATGCGCTTGGAACTAGTCTCGCATGTCCCTGACACTCGTCTGCTTTCATTACGAGCATTCTTCCATATCTCCTTTGAGTTCATTAAAAACAGTAAGGAGGTCACGAGTTTACTTTTTTGGGCTCATTAAACCTTTACGGAAAATATTTTTATAAAGTCTTTTTTAAGCCCTTGTTAGACTTTTTCAAAATCAAACAAGATTGCCGAGTGTACTTGTCATTTCAGACTTGTTAAAGGATTTGAAGCAACATTCACTTAGGTATAAGTTTACCCCTTTTCCGGACCTTTGTGTATTAATTACGAAAAAGGTATACTCTAGTCATACGTGACTAGAAGAGTTCTTCTCTCATTGTTTTACACTTTTTTTGGGTAAGGAGACTAACTTTACGAAAAAGGACTTCTCAGTTATATCATGTTGTGATTGCATTGCATCATCCTGCTTGCCACTTGAGCCTTGTGCCAGCTCCCGCTTACTCAATTGTTAGCCTGGTGCCTGAGCACTTTCCTTGTCGAGCCCTGCAGAGCTTATATATTTTCCCTTCACAATTTGATGACCCTTTGACCCTAAGGGAACACACCCCCGAGTGTCCACATCCTCCACGCACTTCCTTGCATTGAGCATAGGTATGTTCCACTGCTTGGGACTAGTTTGCTAGCTATTTGACACTCGTTTCCTCACTTGTTGTACTATAAGCAATTTTATTCTTTTTCAAGATTTTCCCAAATATGAAAAAGACAAAAAAAAATCAAATATTCCAAAAAGCCGGATGGGATTATGGTCACTATTTCTTGTTGGCATCTGTTGTGTCACCTTTGAATAGAGCATTCATTCCACTCCGTACATTATGAGTCGGGACTATAGTTGGGCCTTAGGAGTTGTACTTGTTTCTCAGTTTTCTCCACCGATTGGTTAAGATTCCAGTCATTATGGAGCCCTCTGTAATTCCTCCTGCATTGCACAGTTTATGTCAAGCCTATGCTACCCGAGTATATCCATCTGCTCATGCTCTTATTCAAAGGAAGTCCTGAAACCAGTGTCGGCCACTCCTCAGATATCTTGACTATTGCATGTCGGCCATCCTTATTGAGTCAGTCCATTTCACCTGAGATCTTCCAAATCTTTCAGCATTGCTGGTACCTCGTGCTGGTTGATGGGGGATGCCTTAATGCCCTCCTTCCAGTGAGTCTCGTTCCGTCGACTTCGACTCATTTATTCTGGGACTTGAGGCTTAGAGTTCGGTTGAGTACCTTGAGGCTTGCAGTCATTAGTGGCAGGTTCTCTCGCCATCGACAGTTTTGGGAATACATCAATGTCCCCTGATTGATGGATTCATCCTAGTGTTCGGATTCAACCCATTTATTCACACTCTGATGATTGTGCTCTGTGCCTTGATGCCCATTTTCATTATCGGTGGGTCATCTCGCGTCTGTTAACGGTATACATCAATGACCAGTAATCAGACGATGTCTCATTAGGTTCGACCACAAATCATTTATTCACTTGATGGGACTTGCACCGTTGAAGACTTGTGTAGAAGACCCCAGGCAATTGTGGCATTCAGTATGCTACATATGACTTTGACTTTACATCTAAGATATCACCTCTCAGATTTCAGCAGTTTGTACCTCTAGTTTTGCACCAGTTGTCTTCTTTTCAGCAGAAGACCATATCTTACTATAGAGGGATCATGGCTATGATCACTTATGACATGTATCTACTTATGTACTACCTATTCATGGCCATTGTATCAGATTGTTGTACTATGCCGACATGTATTCAGAGATACTATTGTATTATGACGAGTGAGTTGTTCTTTCCACTTGTGTCTCCATCACTCCACTTCTAAGTTTTATAATGTATTTCGGCCATCATAGCACATTTCAGTCTCTGACCTCACACATTAGGGGGCATCTGTTACATAGAAATCTTCCACCCTGTGAGCATCAACATTCTTTGGCTTGTAGGATCCATTTCAGTGACTCAGCTCCATTTTTATCCTTCAGTGATACCATTTTTCCCTATTTTTGTTCCTACCCGCATGTTGCATCACTATAGCATGCATACCCACTAGTTGCATCCCTATAGCCCGCGGGTATCAAGTAAAATGGTAAAAACCACTATTTTATTACTTTTTACTCCCAAAAAGCGGTCACTGGGTGACCTTTGGCTCTCCATCTTCCCAAGTAACGTCTCGATGAGTCCCTTCACCTACCTTTGAGAGGACTATATATTGAGCACATATGGCTTATGGATGGGAGGAAGAAAAGAATAGTAAAGGCACTCTAGTGGATTTTTTCCCTATCTTGAGTCTGCACTCATTGATCCTTGTAGTTGTGAACCAGTTATGTTCACCTTCCAAACTCCTTGCTAGTTTGAGTTTGCCTTTCATGGAGGATTGAAGTGGTGGATGCACAAGTGGATTGATCTAGATCTTGGTTCAAATTGGTTGCCGGCAAGAGGTCGTATCACTTTGTACTTCTTCTTGTTCATTAATAGAAATACTCATATTCTCATCCATTCATGGTGTGAATGTCATTTATTATACATTGGGTTACATTTGCTTATGATATTATGGACCATTGTTATTGATAATGTTAATGTCATTTATATATCACATGTACTTGTTAGATATTGGTTGTCAAGACTAATTTGCAGATTACAAGTGCTTGTATGTGTGCGGATTGAAAGCTCCAACAGGGATCTACATCAAACGTTGGATCGAGGTTGGTTACATTTCTCCATTATTTTAACATTGTCATTTATAATAGCATTGTTTTGAGAATTGAGTAGATTTCTGGTAGTCATCTGTCTGTTGTGGTATTCCCAAGCCATAGGGAGTTTTCTCCAATACACCGTGTCCTATTTTGTCCAACAGAGTACTTCATAAACAATGTTAAGGCTCTATCCCTAAATGTGGTAACTAGTTGTGCTTGTCTAATAGCATCATCGTGTACTTGTTTAAAATTCCATACGGCTTCACAAAGAAACCAATGTTGCTCTGGGTCTTCGATACCAGTTCCTTTAAATATAAGCACCTTAATGTCATATGTCATTCTTCTTCTAGGAGGCGTAGTGTTCTGTGAGGACTTAGGTATACTACTACTTGGAAAGTTTTGAGTACTGGCTCCTGTGGCATTACTACTAATGGTGTTCTGTGGGTTAGCAGTATTTCTGTCGTCAACTAGAGGTTTCTGCGGAGTAACGGGATGATAGCCAATGGGTCTATCACTATCAGTCTCAACCTGATATGAGTGTCTGTCACTTCCTAACTCAGTTTCTAGAGAGATGCGATGTACAAGTTCATGAGACCTCTTTCTACTGCTAAAATTGTATCTTTTATCACTTCGTAACATATATATATTTTCCTCAGTGTCACTGTCTATGTTACTGAACATTATAGACTCAAACCCTAGGAATATTATTGCATTCTTAAGACACCTTTTTCTACTAACAACATTTTAATATATACACTGAGATTGTTCAGGTAGTTACCTCTGAACCCTTTGAAGAAATCTGCCTCTGCTGCACTGTAAGACTTCTGAGTGTCCACAATTGTTTTTGTAACATAGCCTTCTAGTACGCTATCAAGCCAAGATTCTACTTCTCTTGATATTGGGATATCCACTTCTTTAAGTGTCTGAATCAGTTCTGGCGTCCACACTGTAAGTTCTCCACCTTGAAAGCAATTTTTTCGTTCTGCGAGTCTTGATATCCACTCATGTAGCTCGTTACCGAAGAATGTGAAGAAAACTTTGTGTATGTCAGAAAAGAGATATCTCTGTAACCACTTGTAAGCTACAATCTTACATGATTATCTTAATAGATAGTATATATGTATTTTTATAATTGAATTGATGGTTATTACATTGAAATGCTGACATTATATATGCATGGAAATTTATGACCGGTCACACCTTAAGACGAGGTGACCTTTGACCACTAATGACTAATTAATCTAATTGTTAATAATTTATTAAGAGTAATATACTATTAGGTATATTACACCACTCTTCTATAGATAAGCACGAATGTCTGTTTTATTTCTTCGTAAACTCCTCCTCTGTCTTAGTTACCCAGTTTTGTATCTATGTCCACTCGGGATTCTAGTTATCAAAGCACATCACCAGTTCAAGCGCGGCAACGAAACCATTTGTTGGCTCACTCACTTCTTCTATATCTTATTACTTAGATCAGACCCAGGTTTGACACAATTATTGGTCCAACAAAACCCCTTTTCATCGGTCCTTTCGGCAACATCCTGTGAACAGAATGAGCTCTCACCTGAGGTGAAGTTATGGGGTGGCTGCATAAGCAAATTTCTACAACCCGGTGATGCATAGTTATTAAACTGGTTAGCTGAGCGAATTCAAAACTACTTCACATCCACTTCTTGTACTACAACGCATTTTGGAGCTGCGCTCTCAGGGAACTACACAATGCAACGCAACAATGTACTTCTGAACCGCGTTGAGGGACGATTTTACACTCTACAGGCTCCGATGGATTAGTGTCACTTCTGCAACCATGCATTCAACATACTCAGAATCAATTGTACATTCATCTATATGTGTTCGATACTTAACATATTATTCTCATCGACCATACACATGAAAATATATATAAAAGTAGGAACATGCATAAACATAAATAGTCTCACAGATGCATTCACACAACACACTTATTTACGTGGTTCACCCCCAGGATGGGAGCTATGTCCACGGGAACTGTTGTTTATATTAATGGGAAGGGTTAACAGTTCCAGTTTGCGCACACAGCTGTAGACTCTTCTCTCTACAATGGGTCTCTGCGCACACAATTACAGAGCATCTTCCTCTCTTATTTCTCTTATTTATACTTAGTATTTCATCAAAACCCCAAAAATACCAACCCTTCCCTTACAAAATTTCCCTTTTTATAGATCGTGCTCAAGGGTCACGTCTTTACAATCATTATGGGCCGAAAACCATATAGTACCAAAAAACCCCCAAAAATGGCATGGTTACCTTGCGAACCATGCTTGTCATAACTTGACAGCTACTTCACTTGATTTCGGTCTTCCTTATGTGCTGCTTCTGGTTCTGACGCTCTTCCGACAGCTGCAGTTCTGATCACGCGGCTCTAATTTCATGCTGACATGTCCTTTTCAGCCGCTCCGCTTCTTCTGTCGTTGTCAGTCCATTGTTCTGTTTATAACTCCCTCAGTTGTCCTAGCTGTCCTTAGTACTCTGTCTTTACTAAGGTGATAGGTCTCTTTCCTCCGACTCTGCGCTGCTCCTTTCCATGTTCCCTAGATTTGCAGAGTTATTTACCCAAAATAGGTTGTTGTTGGATCTTTCTTTGCTTGTACTTATTTCCAACAAAACCTGTTGTGTTGGAACCTCGCACCACAAAATTGCTCCACTTGGGCCATTCCCAATACTAATCTTTTTAATACTTAGGGTTTTTGACAAGTAAAAAAGGGATAACTCAAGGACTTGTATAATTTTTTTCAGAATGGTAGAATTGGAATTTCAACGATGTATATTACATTTTCTATTGTTAACATTTCCTCCAAATTCCAAAAGGAATATAATATCATTCTAATCCTTTTTTGTTATGATCACAAAATTTCCTCTGGGGAGCAAGGTTTGAGCCTAACTACAATTGATTAATTGTCTTTATCCCCTCTAACTACAATGATGCCATGGATCAATTCTCTCCAAATCCTTTCTCTCTCTTAACTTCTTTTGATGTCCCCGACCATTATAGGGGTTCAATTGGGAACATTACCTTATCCTTCTTATGGCTAGAAACAATATGTAGGCATTCCATTTATGAGCGGGGTGATCCAGGAACATCTCTATTTTTCCAACTCTTGGAAAACCTATACCTTCACAATGCATTAAATAATCAGTCATGGTTGACCTTGTGTAATTTAAATACCATCTCACTTTGCTTTTCATTTTTTTTGCTATGGATAGATTTCTACACTATTCTTATAATTTTAGTACTCAATTTGCAAGGATGGCCTCCACTCTTAAATATTTGCTTCTTGATCAACTTTATAAGCCTCCTTGTGATGATTTTTCCAATGATCTTATATGAGACATTACATATGTAAATCGGAAAAAACATGAAAACATTCCTAGGCTTTCTTTGGGGGTAAGAGCAATGGAGTCTATCCCTCCACCAACTATTCTGTCCAATCTTGATTCCTCTAGTTCATTCTATTCATCCTTGAATTAGTTTTTGAGATATGGTCTGACATTCATTCTCAATCTTCCTTTCTATGTATTCTCTCTTTGAGAAAATGTGTTTGATTAAGCTGCATCCTTTATATGCTCAAAATCTAATCACTATTGAGGATGGTGATTTTGAAATATGGCCCTTAGCATTTGCTTGGTTGTGAAAATGTTGTGTACATTTTGTCATCTTAGACATAAGAGTTTAGATTTGAGGTATCAAAATTCATGTTATGTGCATTGAGCCAAACCTAGCAAGTTTATAAATTTCATATCTTTGAATATTAAGACTCACAATACCTCTCCTCTTATATTCTTATCCTTTAGAGGCGTCTTCCAACTTCCAACTTATGATCACAATTTATTTAAATGGGGTCATTGCCATGGAGTTTGACCCATTAAAAACAAATTTAAAAATCATTATTATATATTATTACATTGTAATATATATTATATATATTACAATGTAATATATATATATATATATATATATATATGTACGTATATATATGCATATGTATATATATGTATATATATACCTATGTATATGTATACAATGTATATATATATATACATATGTCTATGTATATATATATATATATATATGTATATATATATATGTAGATATACATATATATACATATGTATATCTACATATGTATATATATGTATATATACATATATATATATATGTATATATCTGTATATACATATGTATATATACATATATATACATATGTATGTATATATATGTATGTATGTATGTATATATATATTACAATGTAATATATAAATACCAATGCATGAATTACCAGTGTTAATGCTTGCCCATCTCTGTAACTCCTCGGACATTGTTAACACATGAATTCCAAAACCAGTGAACCAAAACACGGCCCGTGTCTACAATGCCTCTATAATCAGTGCCCAGGGTTTTCCATTACAGGCCCGTCTCTGCAACTCCACTATAACCCAACCTGCACCTAGGGTTTTCCATTGTAGGCCCATCTCTGTAACTCCACTGTAACCTAAGCCCAAGGTTTTCCATTGCAAACCCGACTCCAAAATTTCATTCGGTGAAACGATGCCACAAGTTTCCATTGCACAAGCACGAGTAGGAGCAGGAGTAGGGGGTTTCGATTGGACAAGTAGGAGCAGGAGCGGGATTAGGAGCAGGATCTGGAGTGGCAATGTCTTCGGTATGTGGTCGTCTTTTCCCTAACCTTCCTTTCAATGCTTCCTACAAATCATGTTTTTCTCATTTACCCTTGGTGACTCAAATAAAATTCCCTCCATAAAGAGTCATTTCCCTTCTCGAAAATATACCTTTTAGACATTCAAAGGATTTGAACTTATATTCTATTATATTAAAATTCTTATAACCTCTCTACCCTACCTCTCCAGTCAAATTGATAGGTTTTCAGTAGGAAGAGTTGGGTCCTAGGCCAATTGGTTCTCCACCTAGATCTATGCCTGGAATGGATGGCTTGAATGCTCTTACCTCTGCCCATACTTATGCTTCTGCCACTGATGCCTATGCTTATGTGGTATAAAATTCAATGGATTATGAGTCAACCAATGAAACAACTATTGGTAGTGATGCTTCTTCATTTGGATCAATAGCTTAAACCTATTCCTTTGCCTCTTCTCCTCCCGTTAACTCTACTGCTTGTGTCTATGCCCTTGAATCTTGACATGGAATTGGATATGTAACCAGAGAATATGTTTCTCAGTATTTATTTATACGGGATAGCGATCTTACCTATTTGGATCCACAATACATACTTTCTTGTGTTTCTCTCCCCAATGATACCCCATCTCAATCTGCTCCATCAATCGCAACTGATACACATCTCAATTGGAAATTCATCGACATTGATGCAACTTTGACACGACTTCAACTCGAGAGGTTATCTCCAACAGGTTTTGAACTCGACACAACTCCGACGAGTCTCGACTTCGACTGTAATGTCTCCCATTTTGACCCTTGTAATATTTTGGGCTATAATGTAAATAATGTATCCATATTATGTATGATTCCTAGCGTGGAGCTCAAAGCCAAGGCCCCGCTAGTGAACGATCGATCTAGAAGAGGCATGTATTTGATATTATGCTACCCATGTGCTAGTGAACCATGGGAATTGTAAATATGCATTTTTAATATAAAATCCCACAACTAGCTATGCAATGCAACAAGAGAAGGGGGCATGATGTTACAAGGAAATTGGGAGTAAAATATTTAAACCCTTGAGCCAATCAAGTCAAGCCAAGTGTCAATGAGAGAACCCATGAACCCTCAACTACCCATGTTGAATTTTGTATCCAATCATTCATTTCTCCCAAGAATTGGTTGAGGTAGTTAATGCCTTGGGGAATGGGAGGTATGTCTGTCCAAATTCGAGTATGGGCAAGCCACCCTTCCTAGATTTTCGTGTTTGGCTTCTTGGGCAAGAAAAGGGCCACGAAATTGCTCCCCAAGCCATTATTCACCTATCAGTTTGCTCTCTCACGAGTTGGGACCTTCCTGGGAAGTTCCCTCCATGGTTTTGCTGTGTTTTCCTTCATTATCCTAGCTAGGAAGGGTGTTTTTGTGTGGTATAACAGTGGGGAAGAAAGGGAAATCGATTTGGGGACCATAGAGGTTGTTTTGGCTCACAGATTGCTAGTATATCTATCGAAGAAATCGTTTTCTTCCCTATGGTCGATTTTCCCTCTCCCAAATCCATTTTTGGTGTGCCTACATTTTGGGGAAAACCCTTTTCCATCTAGTTCCTAAGTCCCACTGCTGAAAGTGTGTTCCAGAACCCATATTTGAGTTTTGGGTGCAAGAGAATGCTAGGGTTGAGTTAGGTATCCATTTCTTTGGGTTGTGCTATGCTTGAGGGTTCCCTTTTCCTTGCAAATATCATGCCCAGCTTGGGGGTGGTCTCTAAGTGTTGAACGAATAAAGGTTGGGCAGAGACCTATGGCTGGGAGGAACGTTGCAACGACATAGCTAGTTGTTTGGGTCAATTGCACAACAAAGATAAGTGTTTTCTATCTATGTGTTTTACCTCTACGGTGTTTATATTAATGGTTGTTATTGATATATTGAGTGCATATGAAAACATGTGTGTGGATGAGTTTATTTCTGCTATGCATATTTGTTTAATTTACATCTGCACACATTTGTTTTTAACTGTATGCATCTAATGAATTGACTGATTTTTATGAAAAGCCCCAGAGAATGGCATCAGGTTCCCTTCCTTGCATTGGGTCCGAGGGTGGGGACATTACATTTGCTATCAGAGTTGCTGGTTGTAGCATTGGGCCTTCATGGGCTACCTATGACAACTTGCAGAGGCAAGTATGCTTCCTGCCTAGCACAGACCGTTAAGAAAAGTTTCAAAAAAATTTCAAAATTTTTCTAAGTGTTTTGCCTAGCTGTTTCGGCGAGTCTCGTGGAGTTGACTGAACGTGTTTCGGCGAACCTTACTAAGTTGCGCCGAAGTTGCCGGTTAGAACTGGAGAGTTTGCGCCGAATTTGGTGGTGAAACTTGGTGAGTTGCTCCGCAACAAACCGACAGAGAATCAATAAGTTCGTCGAAAAGAAGGAAAAACTCCAACGAAAAGTTATGAGTTTTGGTCCGCAACGACGGAAGAACTCGACGAGTTGGTCCGCAACGGCGGAAGAACTCGACGAGTTGGTCCGCAATGGCGGAAGGACTAGATGAGTTGGTCCGAAAAATTTCAAATTTTTCTAAGTATTTACAGTGGAAAGAACTCATGATTTTTCACCGAAACGGCGGAAAGAACTGGTGAGTTTGCACCGAAGTTGCCGAAATGGTCAACCGGAAGAACTCAGCGATTTGCTCCGCAACGGATCGAAAGAGATGGATGATTTCGTCCACAACACCGGAAGAAACTTGGCAAGTTCGTCTGCAACAGCGGTGAAACTCAGCGAGTTCATCCGCAATGGCGGACATAGTTGGCGAGTTTGCGCCGCAATGTCGAAGGAAGCTGGCGAGTTTGCGCCACAATGGCGGAAAAAGTTGGTGAGTTTCTGCCGTAGTGTCGGAAGGAATTGGTGAGTTTGCGCCGCAATAACGGAAGGAAAAGCTGAGTTTTAGACCGGAAGAACTCAACAATTTTTTCCGCAAAGGGTCGGAAGAGAATTGCCAAGTCCGCTGAAACAGAGAATTTCAGCTATTTTCTAGGGTGAATTTCTGGTACCAAAAGTTGAAAAACGGCTTTGAACTTATGCGCCAGATTGCGCGAAATCGAATGATTTACAAAAAAAAAAAACGAGGGCACCGCCCTCGACCCGCCCTGCAGTTGTGCAGGGAATCCACAAGGGGGCAAGCCCCCTTGACCCCCATCGTCCCCTTGAGACGTCGTCAATGGTGAGAAATATTCTATGGGAGCTAAGTAAGACAATGCTGATAAAGAGGGAAGCTTCTCACCTTAACTATTTCTGTTATAGCATAGGAATTGCATGATTGCAAAGTAACAACTAAGAATGTTTTACATTTGTATTAAATTGCTACTTGGTGAGAAATGACAGCTAATGATACCTTGTGTGCATGGTAGAGAGCCCATGAAACTGGATCATCTATGATGTGGAAGAGGAAATTCCATGCTACTATGAGGAATTGGAAGGGGGGAATTCCTTAACTCCTCTCTTGCTATTGTATTTATATTTCCTAAGTTTCATAAGTTGAAAATTATGGCATAGGGATGTTGGAAATGCAAGAGAGTAATGCATATGAATTAATGGGCATGATTAAGGATTCATTGCATAGTGCATGTGAATCGCTTATGCATAAAGCATGATGTTGCATATGGGTAAAGGTAGTGAAAGTTACACATGCAATAGCCCATTAATGGTATTGCTTATGGTTGATCAGCAGTAATGTTGTTGATAATGGTTGTATGAATAAAACCATAGATGTATGATTGAAAATGTAAGAGATTAGATAGCTGAAATGAATATGCACTAGATGGCATATTGATAAACATTGCACAGTGCATGTAAAAAAAAAAAATATACTTGTGTATATATATGATATTTCATATTGGTAGAATAGTGAGGTTTTGCATATGCAATGAGCCACTTAAAGATGATTATGGTGATTGTTAAATAACTAGTCGTGTTTGCAATGGTTATAGGACCAAAGACAACCAAAGCATGGCTAAAGATGTGGATGATGATTGTTGCATATGACCAACAACCTTATGAGGAAAAGATGGTGCAACAAATCTATGATCATGAGGTTGGAAAAAAGACTGTGTAGCATTGGTAAGAGGCCAACTGATCAGGTACCATCAAGCGATGTTAATGACATCCATGTAGGTAATGGTGATTTGTGCTTAACTGCATGAATGTGGAATGAGTATTTGGTAAGACCGCTTCAACTATGCTTAAATTATGTTGATTGGTTGGCATGTGGTACTGAGTGCCTGAATGTGAATGTTAACCTACTAGGTATGGTGAGGTATGGGGTAGTAAGGGCGAGGAACCCTCTACCATATGACTATTTTAAATAATAGAATGCATTCATATGGGATTATATCATGCCATTTGTGTATGTTGGTTGTGAGTTAAACTACGAAAGCAAGTGATGACTTATGGTCCTATCATGGTAAGTGCATGCTATGTGGGGAAGACATGGCTAGGCCATAATATGTTTGAAGGCATAATATTCGTGAATTAATGCAAGGTTGCATTGAGGGGATGTGCGTTAAAAATATTTTGTACAATCTCGTGGTCATGCATTGAGTGGGTGCACATTAAAAGAGTGTGTGAATGCATGGTTGTGGTGTATGTTTTATTGCACTTAGATAATAGACGAAATGGTGAGCTATTTAATGAGATGCTATGAATGTAGGAGAAAGATTGCATGAAGAAGGTAGCCATGATTATGGGATACCAGAGTGCTCTATGGAAGGATAGAGATTGCATGGAATGTGAAGTGATGAGTACTTGCAATTTATTTAAATTGCACGGATAGTGTACCCATGTCTTGCAATTTTATTGATGATAACGATGCATATATAGATATATACATATATTTCATTGCACCTCAAATGCTAACAGCTGAAGGTGTTTGAATTATTGAGTGTTATAATTCTGAGATCACTTCAGTGACTATTGTAGCAATGAAAGGATTATATGCATAGACACTCACAACATGTTTGGTTGATTGAAGTTTCATATTTCAGATAGATTGTTTTGGGCATGGAAAATGTGGGTAAGTCCATGACGAAGATTGGAATCTACCATGAGCAAGAGCCAAATGATATGAGAACAAACTCATGGCTAATCAAATCAATTTCTGTAGAGAACATAATTGCAAATTCATACTTGAATTTAATTATTAATGCCATTGAATGATTATTGTTAAATGCTGCTGACTGTTTGGCTATTTGATAAATGTGCCAGGAAGACACATTGCAGGGAGACCATGTGTGATGACCTACAGAAGCCAAACTCCATGGGAAGGACCCCATGCTTTGGAAATGGGTTTTGAGTGAAACACCATTTCATATTTTAAGAATGACATCTCAGCTAAGCTGTATGTTGGAAAACCATGAGAGTGAGATGGTAAAGATATGCCAAGAAGGCATGAGTAGATTATGGAACGTGGAAAGATTGGGGTGGCAAACCGAAGAACTGTTGACTCAGAGAAGGGAGCCCCCATTCTTCGCAAATTAAGAAAAGATACATCTGCAAAATGAATGAGTATTATGTGACCCTAGATAAGAACATGCATGTCTAAATTATTAGGGTTAATATGTAGAGCATGCTCTACTTTATTTATATGTCATTTCAGACTGCTTGAGTATGAATAGGGCCTGCATGGCTCACATTAGAAAGGGGGTGCACACCTTTCTAGTGGCGGATCATGATAGGGTTGTCAATATTGACTACATTCTAAGGGAATGGATGCATTCCTGGTGTTTCAATACTTGATAGTGAATGTTATGGAATGTGGTTGCGATTTTGAGAAGAAATATTGATAAGCTTGTTTATCTTTCTTGTGTTGTCAGCCTACATAGATGCAAATTGGTACTGCACATTATGAGGCAAAGTGAAGAAGGGTACGCAGAAGGACTGTATAGGAATTGGAAACCTTTCTATGCTCACACTAAATAATATTGGAAGGGATGGACAAACCCAGGGAGCTATGTAGTGAAAAGGGGTATCATCCTTATGTGAGTGGGGCCTTGTTAACCTGCAGTCAAGAAAGTTACCTATAAAGTTCCTAAAAGGAACCAACGATTTGCACAAGAGAAGGAGTGGCATCCTTGTATGAATGAAGAGTTGATGTGTGTGTGAAGGGTTATGGTGCAAGAAGGTGTGGTGACATTGGTGAAGGCATAAAATCTCTATTGGGTCAGCAGTAGGAGGGCAAGCGCCAAGACTGACTGAAAACCCTGAGATGCCTATTGGGTCATCAGTAGGAGGGCGGGCGCCAAGACTGACTGAAAACCATGAGATGCCTATTGGGTCAGCAGTAGGAGGGCGGCCACCAAGACTGACTGAAAACCCTGAGATGCCTATGGCTCCATAGTAGAGCCTTGACCTATAATGGTCAGGTGGCGTAGTTTCCTTCCATTGGTCGATGACCCAAACGAATGTGTTGGCTCGGCACTGGAGAGGGCCAACCAGGTATGGGACTGGTTGGGCACCACCAAATGCTTGGTAATTCCAGTCGGCCTGAAGGTGTACTAGTTAAGCATTAACTACATCCAAGTCCATAGGCGATTCCAAGGCTTGCAAAGTGAAGCAGGACCCTGTGGACCAGAGGGGAAATGCTCAATACAGATAAGTATTCGTTTTCATTTATGTCTTGTTTGGAATAACGAAGATTTCAGGTATAAGTATTCTAACAGCTAAGCTGGTACACTATTGTTTCTTTGTTGGAAACCTTGGTCATTGCAGGAAGGCAAGACCCTGAAAGACTATAAATTGCTGGTAAATCCAGAGAGTAGATGATTGGGCGATATAAATTGTTGGTAAATCCAGAGAGTAAATGAGTGGATGATATAAATTATTGAGAAATCCAAGGAGTAGCTGGTTGAATGCTATAAAGTTCTTGATAAGTCCAGAGAGTGACTAGTTGGGCATTAACTACTTGATATGGTAAAGTAGCGTGTACGTTGGCCCAACACCCCTTAAACAATTGATAAAACCAGTTGGAGCACTGGCCTAGCATATCGCTAAAGGAAATGATTGATAAACCCAGTCGCCATACTGGCCTAGCATTGCCTATTCAAATGATTGTGGAGTAGCCTACGTGCTGGCCCAACATTCATAATTGTGTCCATGGGAAATCCAAGGCTCGTAAAGCAAAGAAGGATCCCGTGGAATAAAGTGAAGACATCCAATACATATAAGTATTTGGTTATCTTGCAGCTTTTTGCTTATGAATATACATGTGTATATAATTTGGTTATGATTTCCTAAACTCATGTTTAGAGATAAACCCTATAAAAATAAACTAAACATGTGAATTGATTCAATGTTTGAGTGTAGGTATTGTTGGAAGCAAGGGCCAGGAAGGCATCATAGGGATGTAGATGGACATATGACCATCCTAAAGAGCTCAGTATGAGAAGTAATGAAAGATGGTGCTAGTGGACATGAGTGGGTCATAGCAGCCAAAGGTTCTGTAGGCAACTATGGAGGAGGGTTCCTAGTTGAAAATCCTTAGACAGACCTTAGACACTAAGTGTCATAGCCAAGAAAGGAAAGTCAAAGCATTCACAGTGAAGTGAAAGAGACTAAGGATCATGAAACCACGGCAATGGTGTAGCTCCATAATAGAACAAGACTAAGAGGGAGAAACTCCTACTCTTCGCTTTCATTTCGATTGATGCATTCATAAAACAAAAGATTGTTGAGTGCATGTCATGGCTGAAAATAGATTGTGTTTAATTGCTTGAAATGAATTGTGAATGCTGAAATAGTAAATTTTCTGTGAAAGGATGAACATGAATGAGTTCATGTGTATGTTGGAAAGTATGAAAGTGTGGAAATCCCATGAATAAAGAGTGGACATTCCATGTCAATTGGGAAAATAATTAATTAATCTTAATGTTTATGTTATGCTTGTCCTAACAAAGAATTTCCATGATGAATTTCACAAGTAAGAAAGTGAAACAATTGGTTGCAGCCGACACAAGAAAGTGTTGCTAGTAAGCAAAGTGTGGTTAGTTGTTTCCATTGACCATGGCAGCAGACCGAGGTCTATTAGAGTCGGCTGAAGGTCTTCTTCAAACAATTGCCAGGACCCAAGAAAATCTTGGAGAGATGCTCAAGCTACAGAGGCAATAGAATGGGATGAACCACAAGGTTTTGCAGGACTCTATTCGCCTGCAAAAAGAGGTAAAAATCATTATGGGGGAAATCAGTAAGGGAAAGGAAAGTGGATCCATGAAGAAGCATTCATCCAATTGGTCAATTAAGAAACATTCAAGGTGGGAAGACTCAAAGGAAACTGAGCAGGAAAAGGTAAAGCCACCAATGAAATGTTAGGGATGTGGATGAAATCATTGCCTCTGCGACTTCCCAACAATGGAGCATCAAGAGGGTAGCCGCCATAAAGTTTCCAGACTTGTAGATCAGCAGGAAGGTAAAGAAAGGGAAGGGATTGTTTTGAAACAATGCCCTCATGCAAAGCTAGAAGGTTCCAGCTGACAGGAATAGTTTGTGAAGGCCAAAGGACTTGATCCCGAAAACCCAAGAAAAGGATGAAATGCAGGACAGACCTACCATATTTTGTGAATTTTGGACATGTATATAGCATGTTTGTATTCCTAGGTATTGGAACACTGAGGACGGTGTTATTCCAAGGGGAGGGGAATGTAATGTCCCCCATTTTGACCCTTGTAATATTTTGGGCTATAATGTAAATAATGTATGCATATTATGTATGATTCCTAGCGTGGAGCTCAAGGCCAAGGCCCCGCTAGTGAATGCTCGATCTAGAAGAGGCAAGTATTTGATATTATGCTACCCATGTGCTAGTGAACCATGGGAATTGTAAATATGCATTTTTAATATAAAATCCCACAACTAGCTATGCAATGCAACAAGAGAAGGGGGCATGATGTTACAAGGAAATTGGGAGAGAAATATTCAAACCCTTGAGCCAATCAAGTCAAGCCAAGTTTCAATGAGAGAACCCATGAACCCTCAACTACCTATGTTGACTTTTGTACCCAATCATTCATTTCTCCCAAGAATTGGTTGAGGTAGTTAATTCCTTGGGGAATGGGAGGTATGGCTATCCAAATTCGAGTATGGGCAAGCCACCCTTCCTAGATTTTTGTGTTTGGCTTCTTGGGAAAGAAAAGGGCCACAAAATTTCTCCCCAAGCCATTATTCACCTATCAGTTTGCTCTCTCACTAGTTGGGACCTTCCTGGGCAGTTCCCTCCATGGTTTTGCTGTGTTTTCCTTCATTATCCTAGCTAGGAAGGGCATTTTTGTGTGGTATAACAGTGGGGAAGAAAGGGAAATCGATTTGGGGACCATAGAGGTTGTTTTGGCTCATGGATTGCTGGTATATCTATGGGATAAATCTTTTTCTTCCCTATGGTCGATTTTCCCTCTCCCAAATCCGTTTTTGGTGTGCCTACGTTTTGGGGAAAACCCTTGTCCATCTAGTTCCTAATTTCCACTGTTGAAAGTGTGTTCCAAAACCCATATCTGAGTTTTGGGTGCAAGAGAATGCTAGGGTTGATTTGGGTATCCATTGCTTTGGGATGTGCTATGCTTGATGGTTCCCTTTTCCTTGTAGATATCATGCCCAGCTCGGGGGTGGTCTCTGAGTGTTGAAAAAATACAGGCTGGGCAGAGACCTATGGCTGGGAGGAACGTTGCGGCGACATAGCTAGTTGTTTGTGTCAATTGCACAACAAAGATAAGTGTTTTCTATCTATGTGTTTTACCTCTGCGGTGTTTAAATTAATGGTTGTTATTGATATATTGAGTGCATATGAAAACATTTGTGTGGATGAGTTTATTTCCACTGTGCATATTTGTTTAATTTACATCTGCACACATTTGTTTTTAACTGTATGCATCTAATGAATTGACTGAGTTTTATGAAAAGCCCCAGAGAATGGCATCAGGTTCCGTTCCTTGCATTGGGTCCAAGGGTGGGGACGTTACATCGACACACCTCGACACATTCGCACCTTAGACATGTTCAACAACCTCACATTTCACGACATTGACAAGCAGCGTCGACATGCAACCAGCGATTGTCAAACATCGATAGACTATCTCTCTGTCTTCCAGTCGACTGTAATAGTTGAACTATTGAACCGTTCTAACTTCTTCTTTCTAAATAAAGATGATTGGCATGCACCCAAGTGTCTCATAAATATATATAGGCATGTATAATATTCTAACATATAGCAATCAATAGATGAATCTTATGATGTCTTAGACTTGTTTTACATCTAATTGAAGAACAACTTGCATTCCTGCATATTGTTTGTGCGTATTTGTGTTTATTTGTGTAGTGTAGTCCTGCTTTGCTCATTCTAGTTATTCTTAATTGCTTCCGCCATAACAGAGTAGACTCATTCAGTCGAACTGTTCCCCCCTCGTGCTTCCTAGACACGACCCGAATCATTGGTATCAGAGCAGACTCAAATCAGAGCATTCAGTTTCATGCTTAAGTTATGCATATACACTTCTCTTGAAGTTACCTGACTTATGCCGGTTCAAACTCACTCGCAATCTCAGCAATCCAAGCAAACGCTACCTCGAAAGATGATAGAAGAAACAGACAATAGACATGTAGTCGACGAGACAACACAACTTATATAGCAATATCTGGCTCGACAACGGCCCGAAATGTCTGCCCAGTTCAATGAGATTCTCATGCGATTCGCTTCGACATCCGGGGGATCTTCAACGAGAACTTACTCCGATAAAATCATCCCCTTCAAAGTGAAAATGAATTTGGACATACCGAATCTTCAAGGTAAGATTGACGCGGAATCCGTCAACAATTGGGTACTACAATTGGAATCCTATTACGTTGTAAATCAACTCTCCAAAGCTGAAAAAATCACCATTGCATCCTTAAAGATGTCAACCTTCGTGCACTGCTGGTGGGAGAACCTCTCAACAAAGATGGAGAAAAGAGGAGACCCCATCAACACGTGGGATAAATTCGTCGATCACATCTGAAAGGAATTTTACCCACCTAAATACCTCGAGCAGTAGTATAAGAAGTGGCAGTAGCTAAGGAAATGGAAAGACCAATCAATACAGAGTTACACCGATGAGTTCTACCAACTTATGGCAAGACTTGGCGTCCAAGAAGAAGAGAAATTGTTTGTTCTGAAGTACGTTAGCGGATTGTCCCAGTACATTCAACAAGAGATGGAATTTCTGACTATAAATACGCTTGCAGATGCTTTCCACTATGATAGCAAACTGGAAACCAAGCAGAAAGGAAAATCATGTTTCGCAACAAAGCCAACATCAGGATGACCACCCAACAAGAAGGCACCAGCCGACTTCAATAAGTCGAAATCTTCTCAGCCGACACTGCCAAAGCCAGACCACGGAAATAATCCATTTCGCTAGAGGGAACATGGAAAACAACCGCCAACCGTAAAATAGTGCGATTTCCACCACTCATATTGGAATGATACGTTTGAATGAAAAGCTCGGAAGACATATTTTGCAAAAGTGTCGACCTCCGACGCATTCGACAAGACAGTGGAAGAATCTGATCCAGACGCAATGACCCTTTTGACCTCGACCACTTGAGCAGCCTCGACTATCGTCGACAAGGAGGAACGAGAGTGCCTGTTCCATACATGGATATGGGTCGAGAACAACCCATTGCATCTGATTGTGGACAACGAGAGCCAGAAGAACTTCGTTTCTGAATATCTCGTGAAGAAACTAGGGCTTGTTACCACTCCGCATCCTCAGCCTTACAACATTAGTTGGATGAAGGATGGACAAGAACTTAGTATCACTCGAAAATGCAAACTCGCCTACTTCATAAATCCTTTTGAAGATGAAGTACTCTGCGACGTTGCACCACTCTCCGTATAGCCAAATCCCTATTTGGGAAACCTTACCTTTGGGATAGACATGGAAGTTATTAGTCATGGCCTCAGAAGGTGATTGTCAGAATCTGAAATCGATGGTTCAGCATACCAGAGCATCAACCTACACCGATGGTTGCACTGATATTTTCCAAACAAACAAAGAAGCTAATCAATCATGCTCAGAATTTCTTATTAATCATGATCAAGCCGCAACATTCTAGGAAGACTTCAACAATGAGTCGAGTCACCGACCAATGCAGCTCTCGACAGAAGCAGCAAGTCGATCATATTCTCGATGAGTATTAGAACCTCTTTCAACCTCCAGACAGAGTACCTCAACATTGTCAGGTAAAACACTCCATTGAACTTGTTCCTAGTTCTTCTTTTCCTAACGCATCTGTTTACAGAAGATCCATCCTCGAAAATGAAGAGATTCGCAGACAAATCGAAGAATTAATCAAAAAAGGTCATACCCGACCCAGCTCCTCTCCTTGTGGAAGTCTAGTCGTCCTAGTTCCTAAGAAATACGGGACTTGGCGCATGTGCATGGACTACAAAGATCTCAACAAAATATTGGTGAAGAATCGGTACTCTCTGCCGCGGATAGACGAGCTCATCGATTGTATGAAAGGTGCTAAATTATTACTAAGCTCGACCTCATGTCGGGATACCATCAGATTCCAATTGAGCCCTCAGATGTGTGGAAAAATTCTTTCAAAACCAAGGAAGGATTGTTTGAATGGTTAGTCATGCCTTTCGGCTTAACCAATGCACCTGCGACCTTGATGCGACATATGGATAACCTTCTTTGACCTTTCATCTGAAAATGGGTTATTGTCTATCTCGACGATATACTGATTTTCAGTCGATCATGGGAAGAACACATCGGACATCTTTGACAAGTCCTCAACACTCTCTAGCAACATCGGCTTTATCTGAACATGGACAAGTGCTCTTTTAGGATGAACAACATCAAATAATTGGGGTATGTAATTGACTCTGCAGGCATTCACATCGATCCAGAAAAAGTATAGATCCTCAAAGATTGGCCCATTCCTAGAAGCATTCAAGAAGTGAGAAGTTTTCTTGGTTTGGAGAATTTCTATCGACGATTCATAATCGGTTTCAGTCACATATCCTGGCCCTTGAATCAATTGACGAAGGGAAACAAGAAAATTGTCTTCCAGTGGACAGCAACACAACAAGCAGCTTTTGAACAACTCAAACACAAGCTCTACACTGCACCATTACTTGTGTTACCTGATTTGCATCAACCCTTTGAGATTGAGACGGACGCATCAGACTATGCCTTGGGTGCAGTGATCACTCAATTTGGTCACCCAGTTGCTTTTCATTCAAGAATTTTAATGACATAGTTAGAAGGTACTGTACATATGAAAAAGAATTGTACACTATTGTGCAAGCTCTCAAGCAATGGAGGCATTATATCCTTGGCAAGAAAATGGTCATTCTCACTTATCACAAGCCTCTACAGTTCGCTCCGACACAATAAAAAGTTGCAAACAAACCGAGAACTCAAGTGGATTAATTACCTACAACAATTTTAGTTGGTGATTAAGTATCATAAATTTAAATCTAACGCCGCCGCTGATTGCCTCAGTTGACCACCCATTACTCTCCTTTTGACAGTGACGAGTATGTAGGGATACAACACAACCACTTGGCAACAATTGTATGAGGACGACAACGAATTCTCAGTATTCTACCAACATTTACAGACTGAGAATTTGTTGTAGTAGCAACAACTACGAATTCGTTGTCGTCCTCAGAATGAGAATTCTTCTAGCCTACACTTAAATCCGGCATCAACAAGTACATTCGATCATGCGTGGTTTGTGACATTGCTAAGCCACCTAATCGACTACAGGGATTGTATACACCTCTACCAATTCCTTGTCGACCACGGGAATCTATTTCTATGGACTAATTGATGGGTTATCCTACTACCAGAGATCAACATGACACGATATTAGTAGTAGTCTACCGATTTTCCAATATGGCCATTCTCATACAATGTAAGAAGACCACAACAGTGCAACAGACCGCTCAACTCTTCTTTACACATGTTTGGAAACACTGTGGTTTACCCATAACCATTATTTCCGACCAAGATGCCAGATTCGTCAGCATATTTTGGAAGACCCTCTGGCAACTGATAGACACACGACTCTCATTGTCGACAACTTTTTATCCTCAGACCGACGGGCAGACGAAAGTTGTGAATTGCTTGGTAGTACAATTGCTTTGCATGTACAATAACCAGCATCGATGCACATGGGATGAAAGTCTTCCATACATACAACACAACTACAATCGTGATCAGCACAACTCTACAGGAAAGAGTCCATTTGAAGTCTGTTACGGATTTCAACCCTTAGCCCCTATCGAATTGATCAGGTCCTCGACACAGTCGAGCGACACCGACTACAACCAACGAGAAGTTGATAAAGCAGTCAAGTTCAAAGATCAGATATGCGACATCCAGAAGCAAGCACATGAAATGTTGCATAGAGAAAATGAGAAAGCTAAGGCCCGACACGACAAGCATCGTATTCCTCATACATTCCAAATTGGGGATAAGGTCTGGTTACATCTCAAGAAGGAGCGCTTCACAGGCCCATTCAAGAAGCTCAAGCCTTTGCAATATGGTCCGTACAATATTCTTTGACAGATTGGTGAAAATGATTTCTAGCTCGACATTCCTGCATGCCTGGGTCTACATCTAGTATTCATTTTGGATCTACTTTGACCATACCATGCACCCTTTTTAGAACCACACAAATTGTAGACAACTGAACCTGAAGACATCCATCCAGATGTTCAAGAGCCTCTTCCTTGCGACACCATTGTGGGACGACGAGTATGCCATACAAGGACGAACACAATTCCCTCGTTTCAGGTTGCCAAGGCTGGCCAGATTCCATCTCAAGTAAAGTGGTACTCTGTTAATGAATTAACCAACAAGTTTCCTCACCATCACGAGCAAACAATGGGTCCATTGTTTCTTAAGGAAGGAGGTCTGATCCACATCACAGTTGGAAAGTCATCGATGTTGATGCAACTTTGACAAGTTTCAACTTTGACACGACTTCAACTCGACAGGTTATCTACGACAGGTTCTGAACTCGACATAGCTCCGACGAGTCTCGACTTCAACACACCTCGACACATTCACACCTTCGACATGTTCAGCAACCTCACAGTTCGCGACATTGACAAGCAGTGTCAACATGCAACCAACGACTGTCGATCTTCAACAAACTGTCTCTCTGTCTTCCAATCGAATGTAATGGTTGAACTATTGAACCATTGTAACTTCTTCTTTGTAACTGAACGTGACGGCCAGGCACCCAAGCATCTCAGAAATATATGTAAGTATGTATAATATTGTAACATACAAAAATCAATAGATTAATATTATGATGTCTTAGACTTGTTTTACATCTAATAGAAGAACAGTTCGCATTCCTGCATATTGTCTGTGCGTATTTGTGTTTATATGTGTAGTGTAATCCTTCTTTGCTCATTCTGCTGATTCTTAATTACTTCCGCCATAACAGATCCGAATCATTCAGTCGAACTATTGTCCCCCTTGTGCTTCCTGGACACGACCCAGATCAGCAACCACCTTAGTCGTTGAATAAACAACTGCAACTAGTACTGCTTTTGTTCTGTAAAAAGTAAAATCTAGACCTAATACTGGCTCTACTAGTGGATATACTACTTCTATCTTGAATGTTCCCTATGACAAGTTTGATTGCTTACTAGTCTTTTTATATTGTAATATTAGTTGAAAAAGTTATGGTATCTACAATCCTATTAGTTGTGATAGTGCAAGAAGTTTTTATGCATATTCAAAGTATTGTGAACATGGATGGACAGCTCATCAAAAAGTCTATGAATGGAACCCAACAATAAAAACAACTCATTATTGAAACTAATGTATTGTAAATATGAACATATGGGATGAAAAATTATTTGTATTCCCTTCGATGTATTATTTATTCAGCACCCTTAGAATGAACATGGGCTTGTGATGGTGTTAGTGCTAGTTGGTAGATAGCTTGAAAGTTGTTTTTTGTGTATTGGGCTTCTCGTTGTCATATCATTCTTATACAAACCTACCTCTTCATCAGAATTCTGTGTTGATATTTTTCCCAATTTCTCTTTTCAAATGTGCATGTTGCTATTTTAATTATTTTTGTTATCTAAGTTATCTATGCTTACTCTCTTTCCATAATCAGTTGACTATGTGTAAGATTAAACCATTGCAGTTTTTGTTGTTGTTGTAGTAACTCCACTAGGAATATGATTGAGATACGTGTTATGATCACTCAGTGACTCAATGGAGTAAAGTAGAAACTTAAAACAAAGCTATACTTGTGTATAAGGATAGTTCTTTCATAAGGATTCATGAGTGCTACCCAATTTTGCAAACATGTGTCGGAAAAAATATCACTGAGGGTGTAAAAAACTTATTGGAAACATTGGGGAAAATATTGAAAAATATTAGCAAACTTAAAAAATATAAGATTATAATTCTTTTTCAAATTTTTAAACATCTAAAGAAACCCCCTCCTCCTCTAGCCATTTTTATGGGAAAATGTACTAGTGAATAACCCATATGTTCTCAATGCCTTGCATTTCCTCTTCAAATTGAGCCAAAAAATCCAAACTCAATCCATATTTTCCAATTTATTGCACTATTTTGCCGACATATTGCAATATTTTACAAATTTGAAAAAAACCATAGTATACACCTCGTGTGCTGCACAAAAAGATTTATTTCATTAAAGTTTCCATAAATACCTTGAACTCTCTCATCCTCAATGGATGAGCCCACCTTCCTACAAGATGCATCTCTCATTAGACTGCCAATTGGGAGCACAACCAAAATTTGACCAGTCATTTGCATTATAGTTGAACAATGTCAACCCATCTATATATTTCAATACCTCTTGAATGAAAATAATTTTATTTATAAGGAGTACTTATATATAGTTTCCAAGCCTGATACAATTATTACTGTGTAGTTTTCTCTTAGTGCTTTGGTCATGGCCATTTGATAAATCAGTCACAATGTCAAACTTTGGCTTTGAATTGGAAGGAATTTAATTTGAGCACCTAATAGGGACTCAAAAACTTCTTCAATTTCATTAGCACCTGTGGTATGTATTCGAAGTCTACCCTTATCAGTATTGACAGTAGCATGTTGGAGATGGAAAATCTATCCAGTTGCATTTGGGTGCCAAGAGGTTTGAATTAACTCCATCCACCGGTTATTTAGGAATTTATTGGCCCCCATTCTCATCTATTTCATCTCTTAGGTTATGGAGAATATAACCTAGTTTCTAATAAGGTATTCTTAGGGAATGATATAAAGTGATTATCCTCACCCAAATGAATATATTGAACATGGATTTTAATGCTTATTTAAGTGTTGCAACCATGGTGTTTTATATTCAACTACGTAGACAATCATTCCCCTTAACAATTATACCTCACTTTCTAACATAGGACCTCCTTCTCCCCCAATGATACAAGTATATCCTAGAGGTTCCCCATGATCAACTTCTTCCAACTTGACACATATAGTTGTGTTGTTGCTGCAACATCCCCCCAAAATGTTTTTTGTAAATATTGGGTCCCTCCTATTTTTTGTTTAAGTCTTGAGTTTGGTTAAAATCTTTGTCACTTGATCTTCAACTTTTCCTAAAAGTAATTGACCCTTTCTAGTTCTTTTTTTTTCAGACTAAGGCATTTTCCTTCTGTTACCTTTAAAAACAACGCGCAATTTTAAAAGCTTAACTATGTGCATCAAACGAAGCTAATTTAAAGATTAATTGTGTGCGCTTTCACAGTGCAGTTTGATAGTTTATGTTTCTGCGCTGAAGGCGCAAGTGAAAAGGTTTAACTTTGCACTTTCAAAAGCACAAACTTCAGGCTTATTTCTCGCGTTGAAAATGCTTTTTTTTTGGGTCTTAATCTTCCACCATATTGCCAAATCTTGGCTTTTCAGCTAAGTCCTCCATCGACGCGCAAAATTTAGGTTTAAAACCTGCGCTATATCAACGCATAATTCTTTCGAAGAGTCTGAAACTAACTTAGCCGCTTTGGCGCATTTTTTTAGCCTTAACTCTGCCGCCCTTTGGCGCAATCCCTATCTATAAGTCCTCCACTTCGCACGTTTGTTGAATATAAACTGGCCGACCCCTTTTTTGCAAATCTTAGACCTTTACCATTTGGCGCGCAATTTTTTACTATAAGTGGGCCGCCCCTTGGCGCATTTTCTAACCATAAATCTTCCGCTTGGCACGAGTATTGACTGTAAGCTCCCCACCGGCGCATTTTTTTCAATAGAAATCAGTCGCGTTGGTGCAAAGTTCAAATGTAAAAGTGACCGCCTTTAACTATCACAAGTAAGTGCATTGGCACAGGATCTATGCTTGAAAGCATGCTGACGCGAAAATCCCTTAAGTCTTTTCCATGACTCGTTGGCGCGGTTCCTGTTAGCACACATTTTGTGACTAAAACTTGTGCCAAAGGCGCAAGGCTTACCCATATAGCTCCCACCTCCATAGATGCGCCTCGTCTTCCCTTGAAGTCTAATGCCGGCGCAGCTCTATCAACGTAGGATTTAACGTCATGATCGTCGCTTGGGCGCAGGACTTAAAGTTTCGTTCGTCGCCTTAGCGCAGAGTTTAAACTTACGCTCGCCGCCTTAGCATAGAGTTTAAACTTACGCTCGCTGCCTTAGCGCAGATTTTAAACTTACGCTCCCCACTTCTAGTATTTCTCATGATTTTCAACTGCGAAATGGTAGCTGCAATTGTGAATTAGTTGATTATTTTGTTAAAACAGCTTCCATATTATGAAAGTGGCATATTCTAAATTTTTCATAACTGTTTTGCTAATGCTTGAAGGCTATCTAGTTAAAACCAACTCTGTCATATTTTCTTTCACAGATCTATCAGTTCATTGGCCAGCCCGCTGTGCATATCTACTTTCTGGAAGCAACAACTCAAAGAAGAAGCAGCAGGAGAAGCACAAGTCAAATCAAATATGCGCAAGCATGAGATTGCAGCAAAGGAAACAATATCTGTTCAGAGCAAAACTATCTTGAAAAAGCTCAGTTAATGGGCCACCCATATCCAAAGTGTAGATGGCCAAGCATCCACAGGCGAGCTAGTTGGTGGGGATTAGTCAGTGAGCCAACATAAGGAAGCCAAATAAAATAGATAAACCATCAGGATTCTTATTTGTCGTAATGTGAGAAAAGGCTGAATTTCCTTTGTTGTATAAATGCTTTAGAAGATAGCTGGCCCTGATTTTGTCTTATATGGGAGGCTCTCCACGAATCTGTGGGTTTTGTAATTGTGCACTAAAGACAAATTAGAAGGTTCTAGAGTTTAGGGCACACCTGTCAGCTCAAGGAGAAATTTGTAAACTTATAAATAGTAGAGAAAAAGAAGATAGAAGTACTTTTGGCAGGTGAAAGAAATTTTCTAGCTTGTACGAATTACTTTTCTACTTGCTCCAAGAAACTGGATTTTGCCTTATGGAAGCCTGGAGAGAACGTTTTTTGCCTGGAAATGTGTGTTGAATGTTTGTTGGACTATTCCTGTAGCATTCGTATACTACTGTGAGATATTTCTTTACTATTATGAATTATTTCTGTGTGATGAATGCTCTTTCTATTTTCCTGTACAATGATGTCTCTCTAAATGAGTAATGGAATGTATTAAATAATTTGAAGCTATCTTCAATATCTGTCATATTTTGCTTTAGGCACATCTTTATGATTAAATGGCTATCTGTGTGATCTTTAGGTGTTTCTTTCATTTTATTACTCATCTCTACAGTTTGCTCCTTGCAAGGATAGGTTAAATTTGCTTATACGGTTTTAGATTAATTTATATTAGTTACTTGCATTTAGCTTAGGGAACTTGCATATCATCTTTAAAATTAAAACACATAAACGGTGGATCGGGCCGCAACCGGTGCAAAGATCAAGAATATTTAAATCTTATGGTAGCCAGAACTGTTAACCGGATGGATTCCCCACACCAAACGGTGAGCGATCTAATTGGGCTTGCTTACCAGGGAGAATCCCTTGCTGCTTGATGCTGCGATTTTCGGGGCATCAACAAGTTGGTATTAGCCAAATTTTCCATACAAATGCATCTCTTCTAATCTATACAAATACTCTTCTAATAGAATACTCCCAAATTTAATATCAAGTCCTAAAGAGAAGGAATGGAGGAGGAAAAAAATATACGGGATTCAAGTTTTCAAGGATTTAAATCCAAGGACATCAAGCATTGTTTTCTTAAAATGGGTTCTCTCAAGTTATCATTCCCTATTGAATTTTTAGTGGAGAGAGACATGGATTGACAAAAAAGGATTTGATTGTGTATTTTTTTTGTGTTAGAGCCTCACATATCAAATTTGAGTCCATGGTTTGAATCTCTATGGATGGCAATGATTAATAAGAAGGTTTATATTTCTTTGATTCAATGAAAGTTATTTACATTTATTTTCAAAAGTAGAAAGGATCGATAATGTTGTTGCATTATTTGGTGGTTCCTAATTATTCCACAAACCTAAGCTTGTTCCCAAGGATTAGTTAGATTATTTCAACTCCCAATGTTCCAAGGGAGAAGATGATCATATGGGTAATGCTTCTAAGGTTCATGTCACACCAATTTTATGTTAGGGTCTTAGAGGATATTGGATAGATCATCCACTGCATCCTTTGCATATATTTGATTCCTAGGATTGTGCCAAAGGATTTTATAATGTTCAATTATATCTTCAATTATGTTCTTGTGGTTTCGTAAATATGTTTCGTCACAACCAACGTTATGACACTCACTAATTGTTTCTCTCACTCGATGGAGTGTTATAGGGCGTACAAACAAATAGGTATTTTTCAGAGTATTCCTCGTCGAGCGAGGTAAGTTCAGGTAGAATAGAGGAAAATGGGACATCTAGTACATCTAGCAAGCGGAGATCAATTAGAGGTGACAAGATCAGAAGAAAATTCAATAGATAATTCAGATTTTTTCTTGCTAAAGGGGGGCCATGTTCTTATGGTGATGAGAGAATAGGAGACATCGAGGTTCCCTTGAGTTACAAACATCTAGTGAAATGATGGGTACCCAGGGATCTTGCTCAAATAGACACTGATTTTTGTGTCAACGGAAGGATATATCGCATTGATCCATCATCATTACATGGTTTGGGGTTGTTTTCCATGGTTGGAATAAAGGTCCATGATGGCGGATTAATTGAATTGATGGAGTGTGTCGGACCCAGTTACAACTACCTAGATTGGATACGCCTAGTCCAATATACAAAATGTATGCGAATATATGGCATATATGAAAATTATATAAAACTAAAAGACAAGGATTAGAATAAAGGAGACTCAATGTATATTGACGGAAGGCCAAAAGCAGTGGGGAATATTGTAGAGTTTATAAACAATACACGAACCGCGAAAACAAATAAGAAACATAATTGCATATTTGAGGGGCATGAAGGAAATAGTGTATTCATATGTGCAATAAAATCAATAGTTGCAGGGAAAGAGTTTTTGATTGACTACATTTTGAATCAAATAGATACGGTGGTACGTATACTATTTTACCCAACCTATAAGCAATGACTCTTGTATTTTATACTTAACATTTACTGTAATATGTTGCCATGCGTTATGTCGGTAAACTCAACATATGAATAATTCATGGTTCTTGAAAAACACTAGTTTTGTTATAGTTGAGACATAGTTAATGTTACTTTCATTCATTATAAATCCAAACTTTTTTGTATTTGGACTTAATATGAATATTATGTTTTTGTTTATTTTTTATAAAAATATAAGGAGAAAAAGTAATAATTGACAAAATGCATAGATTTTTTTTTCATTTCAAATTCTCATAACCAATTTGTGAATGTGCTCGTAACCAATTTGTGTCAAATGGTGGATGCATTATTTGCATTATTATGTATGCTTCCATGTTTATAAACAAGGCGACAAGGGGAAGGAAATAGAATCAGAGAAGTCCACATATGCTACTAAGGAAGTGCCTAGTGAAGAAGAATTTTTTTGTTAGCAAACCCGGTGCACACAGTAAAGAAGCTTTTAATAAAAAAAACTAGGGAATTCACTTATTTATTATTGACTCTGGAAAAGACACAAGAGATAAGAGATATAATGGATACCCTGACGCATGAGATTTTTGAGCTTGGGGTAAGCAACATTTTCACTTATCCCATTCATTTATTCAATTATTCATGATTATAATTATACTATCCTTTATAACAAAACTCTTTGTTTTATAGGTGTTTTTGGAGGCGTAGGGTGATCCTTATGGTGTGAGGACTAGTGGGGTCAACACTGGTACCAACGTCGTTGCTTCTCCTATGACTGGCATGCCAGTCACTCTGACCGCTACACTCCCTAGTGCTGATGCCACTAGTAGTACACCCCGTCCTGAACAACACACACTAGGATCTGCACACGTTGCAGTGTATGCAAAGTGTGATGCCATGGGAGATTGTGAAGGAATATTTCCTAGATCTACCCATGTTACTAGCATAGGAACATTAAAGGTTTCATTTTTAGTAGACGATAACCTCATCCCCATGAAAAATAATAAGCTTACATGTATTTAAGAATTATTTTCAATAAAATGTATAATCTAATTGAAATTTACATATAATTATCAATTATTTCAAACTAATGATAATATCGTTTTCCAGGAAATGATGTATTTTATGGACCCATGAATGACCTCTCCTTGTATATATTTGGTCTCACCATATGAACAAGGTGGAATTCCCAAAGTTCCAAATTAAAGGATGAATTTATGAACAAGTTGGTTGGCCTGTTTGGTGAGGGCACCTTCAACAAAGTTGGAGTTGCCGCAAAGGAAGGCTTATATTTAAGATATCTTCGTGACCAGTATAGGGTTCATATGAAAAATGACCCTAACTATGATATCCCTCCACCGATACCAGAGATGGAGTGGATGGACCTCGCCCATGATGCACAAGAAAAGGCACTCTGAAAAGAAGGAAAGACACCACCCAGACCAAGAAGGTATGAGGCACTTTTAATAATGTATTTATGGTGCTTTATAATCATTGCGAGAACTAACTATGTATTTGAATATTTTGAACATAGGATCCCAGATACATCCAAATCCACCAAGGATAAGATAGATAAACATGGGAAGCATAAACTTGGCCCAAGTGGTTTCTCGAAAGTGGCTTCACGATTTGTAAGTATAAAATAAAATAATTTGCATCCAAATTGTAAATTGATAGCAAGTTTAATTTAATATCGCAGAAGAAGAAAAATCCACGCCCTTATGCACAATTGCAAGGTGCATAATTAAAAGAGGCTTCTATAGAGGAAGACCTCGGGCATGCCTACTACCATGGCTATAAAGCCTTGGTTGAACATAGACACATCCTTCTGGCACCCAACCTGACGCTCATGTGAATAAAATCAATGAAGAGGATTTATAATTTATTATTTGAACAATCTAATATTGGTTATTATATTTGGCCATAAATTAATCTGTTTGTTTCATTTAACCAGGAAAGCAATCTAGATACAAATTCCCCAAGTACTTGATCAACAAATGAGACCAGTGATGGTGGAGTGCCACTTGAAAGTGGTGCTCAACTTGGTACTGGAGGTATTTCACGTGTTAAAAACAAATTGTAGTATGTATTACAATTAAAATTATTTAATTGTGAATGGTGTATGAATTATAACCTTTCTTCTTTCAACTACAGAGCATGTAGTGGATGATCCCAGACAAGATGAGGAACATATTTCCACATTTGAAACTACTCATATTTCCTCCATTACTAAAGCAGGTAAAGAACTCTCTAATACTCTTTTTATTTATAAAACACTTGTAATAATAATAACTAAAAATTCCAAATTAACATTTATTTCTTATTGCAGTTGTTGCCCTACCCCCTTGCAGCAGCCTCGATGTACGACTAGGTCATTAGAGAGACATATAGAGACCACAACAATTGAAGGGGAAGAATGCACATCCAACATCCTTGTGAATTTCATACTGCAACAGAAAAAGAAATCAAGAAAATAAATTATTGTACTTGTAAACATTTTATGTGAACATAATCTTTATGATACAATTTATTGAGATGACGTATTTTGTGTCTATGAATGAATGAATGGTAATAAATGTCTATACATGAGTGTTATCCTTGTCAAAGTTGTTACATTCTCATACATAGTTAGAATTCATTGATGTTGTAGAGCTCATATTTTCTTGAACATTGCATTAAGTAATTGGTTGGTTTTTTGTTTGAATTACCATTGCTTGAGTTACTGAGTATGTTTTTTTCTAAATGAGGATGAGAGGATCACATCTTCTAGGTTGAACTATGATACCTGAATGAGGATGAGAGGATCACATCTTCCAATTTGAACCCTTCCTATACAATGATGATAAATGTTTAGTTGTTGCATGGGACATATGTGGGACACATATCTTTGAGAGAAAGTCTTGTTATGTTATGTTGAATTTGTGGTTAGCCCACTTGTTATGTTATGTTGACTTTTGTTATGTTGAATTTATGGTTATCCATCTTGTTATGTTATGTTTGTGGTTATCCCACTTGTTATGTTATGTTGACTTTTGTTATGTTGAGTTTGTGGTTAGCCCACTTGTTATGTTATGTTTGTGGTTAGCACTCTTTGTGTGTTGACTTGTGGTTAGCCCTCTTGTGGTTATCTTTTCCATTGACTTTGATTTTACTTATAAAGTGATGATGTCATGCCTAGTCTAATTTTAAGGGAATCCCTAACGTCACTTAGAAGGACCTTCTAGGAGGCCTTTGAAAGGCTATGAAAAATAGTATAGCCTTTGTTGAGAGCGTTGTCTTTATGGTACTTTGAGCTTTGTTTTGGCACATATGATATAGGGATTGCAGGCACACTTGTTTATGACGTCAAGGGTTTGAAGGTTGTCTCTTCTTGAGAGTTATTTGGTTTCTGGGTCTACTTGCAACACCAAACCTGTCCTTACTTAGCTTTGTCCTTTATGAGGATTTCTACAACAATTTTTTCATTTTCCCACCTTCACACGTGCGAGTCCATATTGCTGCTTGTTGTGGCTGTGATTTTTTTGCGTTGACTGTCTTTGATTGTTTGAGGGATACTTTGGCATGCTGGTTGATTTTTTGGGGCTGATCTTGACTATGTCATACCTCTTTGAGTGGCTGGTTCTTTTGATGTACATGTCTGTCCTTTCTATCAGCATTTATGATCTCTCTCTCTCTCTTAGGTATGTTTATGCCCTTGAGTAAGGGCCAATTTGTTCCAGTTATTGACTTGCCTCTAAGAGGCAAGATTTGATCTAAAAGTTAAAATATGAGTACAAGGAGGGTTCTTCCCATTATGTAAGTCATTAGATCTGATTTTTTCATATTTCTTCTACGATTTTATGTCTATGAATGAATAGTTGATTGATTGAATGAATGAATGTTAATAAATGTCTATGAATGAGTGTTATCCTTGGAAAAGTTGTTACATTCTCATACATAGTTAGAAGTCATTGATGTTGCAGAGATCATATTTTATTGAACATTGCATTAAGTAATTGGTTGATTTTTTGTTTGAATTACCATTGCTTGAGTTACTGAATATGTTTTTTCTAAATGAGGATGAGAGGATCACATCTTCCAGGTTGAAACTTGATACCTGAATGAGGATGCGAGGATCACATCTTCCAGGGAACCCTTCCTATACAGTGATGATAAACTTTCAGTTGTTGCATGGGACATATGTGGACCACATATCTTTGAGAGAGAGTCTTGTTATGTTATGTTGAATTTGTGGTTAGCCTACTTGTTATGTTATGTGACTTTTGTTATGTTGACTTTGTGGTTATCCCCCTTGTTATGTTATGTTTGTGGTTATCCCACTTATTATCTTATGTTGACTTTGTGGTTATCCCACTTGTTATGTTATGTTTGTGGTTAGCACTCTTTGTGTGTTGACTTGTGGTTAGTCCTCTTGTGGTTAGCTTTTTCGTTGACCCTTATTTTAGTTGTGCACCCTCCTTAAGTTGGTTACTTACCACTTTGATTTGACTTATAAAGTGATGATGTCATGCCTAACCTAATTTTAAGGGAATCCCTAACGTCACTTAGAAGGACCTTCTAGGAGGCCTTTGACAGGCTATAAGAACTAGTCTATCCTTTGTTGAGAACGATGTCTTTATGGCACTTTGACCTCTGTTTTGCCACAATTGATCTAGGTCTTGCAGGCACACTTTTTTATGACGTCAAGGGTTTGAAGGTTTTCCCTGCTTGAGCGTTATTTTGTTTTTGGGTCTACTTGCAACACCGAACATGTCCTTACTTAGCACTATCCTTTATGAGTGTTTCTATAGCAATTTTCGTTCTCCCTCCTTCACACGTGCGAGTCCATACTGCTACTTGTTGTGGATGCGATTTTGTTGCATTGACTATCTTTGACTATTTGAGGGATACTTTGGCATGCTGGTTGATTGTTTGGGGCCGATCTTGACTGTGTCGTGCCTCTTTGAGTGGTTGGTTCTTATGCTATACATGTATTTCCTTTTTATCAACATTTATGGCCTCTCTCTCTCAGGTATGTTTATGCCCTTAAGTAGGGGCCAGTTTGTTCTAGTTATTGACTTTCCTCTGAGAGGAAAGATTTGATCTAAAAATTAAAATCTGAGTACAAGGAGAGTTCTTCCCATCATGTAAGTCATCAAATCTGATTTTTTCATATTTATTCTGCAATGTTTTGTCTATGAATGAATGAATGAATTTTAATAAATGTCTATGCATGAGTGTTATCCTTGGCAAAGTTGTTACATTCTCATACATAGTTAGAAGTCATTGATGTTGCAGAGATCATATTTTCTTGAACATTGCATTAAGCAATTAGTTGATTTTTTGTTTGAATTAACATTGCTTGAGTTACTGAGTATGTATTTTCTAAATTAGGATGAGAGGATCACATCTTCTATGTTGAACCCTGATACCTAAATGAGGATGAGAGGATCAAATCTTCTAGGTTGAACCCTTCCTATACAGTGATGACAAAATTTCGTGTGTTGCATGGGACATATGTGGACCACATATCTTTGAGAGAGAGTCTTGTTATGTTATGTTGAATTTTGTTATGTTGATTTTGTGGCTAGCCCCCTTGTTATGTTATGTTTGTGGTTATCCCACTTGTTATGTTATGTTGACTTTTTTGAAGAGGAGATAGTGGTCCAGTTAAAGGACTCAAATTCCTTATACTATATTACCATATCAAGGAGTGTTAACCTAATTTTTTGGTTGGAGAAGAATATGGAAAATAAAGTGCTTGTTTCAGGACTGTATTTGAGAATCAATAACATTGTTTGTTATAGCATCCTTCTAACATCAATCATATGGAGAACCATGGTTACATTTGTTGCAACTTGTAGGGATTATATCTAGTAGATGGAAACAATCCTATAACCCCTTCATACTTTTCATCTATCAATAGGAAATTACATGTGTGTCATGAAATTATTCAAAGGGTAATAACAACAGTATTAGGGCATGATTTTATGAGCATATACAAGGGAAAATTACTCAACAAATAAAACCCCTCAACTAGTTCTTATGGTACTAGATAGCCAATTTTGTGGCAGCGCACCTTTTTCCATAGATAATTCCATGTGGCATCCTACAATAAAACAACAAATACAATCATGGCATGAGCATTAGTAGTACAATTGGAGGATTGGACAATATTATGAGGAAATAGTCATGTACCTCACCTAGGGTTACCTCTGGCCACGTTTGGGTAATCATACTAGTGCATGGTTAAGAGAGAAATATATCATTCAATATTACCTTGGTTTATATAAGCACGTATTGCTTGGATGGGGTAATACCAAATCTTAAAGTCATTTTAAAGAATTCACACTCTCCTTACTCACCCTATCAAATGAACCAAAGTGACTATCAGGTTTTGGATACCATGGCATCTATGCACCTGCTGACAATTTTAAGTTCTTCTACTATTATAAGAAAATTTTCATGAGTGTAATACTATCACTACACTAGAAAGGTTTCTCATAGTAGCTTCATTTATGTAACCCGTAGTCTGAACTAATAAATTTGCATTTGCATAATCATTTGTCATTTATATATACTCAGCAACACAACATAACATTGCAACATTTGTTGTGTTGATTTCAAAGTTTAATCCATAGTTGAACCTTGTAGCTACCCCAAATACTTCAGCTCCACCTACTATGTCTGAGAGATCTATCATTGATAGATCTGCATCTTGTCTTTCCACTAGTTTGTATATAGTGCACCCTCATTACTGGTTGAATTTAGAGCTTCATATATACCACAAATACCTCAAGAGGAGATCTCAAGTTGGGATTGAAAGCATGAGAAATATCAGTGGGTATATTCTCCTAAAGACCCGTTCCTTCCTACTGGATTTATATTATAGGAATTTGCCCAAAATTAGGTTCCTTGCTGCAATTTCTGTGGACACCTGTAATTAGGGCACAACCAATACCTCATATCAGCCATGTGACCTCTAAGAAGGCATACCATGAGAGTATATAAGTAGTAATTTATACACCCACCAAACAATGTCATCCCAAACAAAATTTCTAATATACAAGTTGGCTCTAAAAGTTTTCCATAACAAGTCATCTCGTCACTAAATATGGCTCTTTGTATAATGCAAATTCCAAATCTACCAAAGTCACCTCCTCATAGCACTGCCTGCTGCTAAATGTAACTATTGTTCCCTAATTTGACCACCAAAACCTGCTTTCTTCCGATTATTATAGCACTAAACCTGTTGTTTACCAATAATACTTCAACTCTACATTAAATACTAGCCTACAAAGTGATTTTCCTTAAGAACAAACTCTCATTTCTTCTTGAAATAACCCAAAGACAACATGCATAACCAAGAATAGCATGGGGTGAATTTTCATAATGAATATATTAACTAATTTAACCCATGTCCTAGTAATATTAGCAATACCATGTCCTAACTAGAATGGAGGCTGGGCTTTGATTATCAAGAATACAAAATATTGGATAAGGCAATGAGATTGGGCTTCAAGGTATAATAAAATTAGCATCAATGGAAATTAAAGCTAACAAGGTGGGTGAGGATGAATAATAAGCATGGAAGCTATAAGGAATGGACCTAGGATTTTCCACTAGATAAATATAGCAAAGCCATTTCATTTTAGGCTTTTTTGCTTGGTAGAAATAGGAAAGACAATACGGGACCAACCAATAAAGTTGGGTTTTGGATAGACAAAAGTTATAAGGTAAATTATGGAAAGCAAACTCAAGCATAGAAAATAAAGTTAGGGATTTAGGACAAGGGAAATTTAGGATCTCAATTAAAGGGAAACCCTTCAACCCTATACCACATGTCACTCTAGGAGACACTCCATCTACATAAAACACTCTCAACTCAACATTATTCCACCCACCAAAAAATTGACCACTCTCCTCATTGCTTGATCAAAGTTTTGACATTAAAATTGTAAATGCCAGATACAGAAAATAGTAATCATAGATGTGCCCAAAAAAAAAAAGTCAAAAAATCAAATAAGCAGTCTCACTTGGACTTGCTTATGGATGAGCTCATGGATGAAATCCATGGGGCCAAGTACTTTTCAAAGATTGATCTTCGATCTAGTTACCATAAAATCATCATGCGGGAATAAGACTTCCATAAGATAGCCTTCCGGTGTCACCATGGGCACTTTGAGTTTTTGGTTATGCCTTTTGGCCTAACCAATGCACCTGCAACTTTTCAATCTTGCATGAACATAATAATTAGAAAGAAGATCTGTAATTTTTTACTTGTTTTCTTTGATGATTTTTTTATCTATAGTAGAACTTGGGAGGATCATTTGCATCATTTGGATATTGTATTAACAATCTTGGCAGCTCAATATTTCTATGCAAATCTATACAAGTCTGATTTTGGAATGACTGAGAATCTGTATCTTGGTCATTTGGTTGGGAAAGGGGGATTTAAGATTCATATGGAGAAGATCGAAGCTATTATAGATTGGCCAAGTCCTAAAAATCTCACTGAATTGATAGGTTTTATTGGGTTATGCACTTACTACAGGAAGTTTGTCAAAGGATTTTTCAAGTTGATATCTCCTTTCACAGACCTTACTAAGAAAGGATATTTCCATTGGTCAGAAGAATATGAGCAAGCATTCAATAGAATGAAGGAGGTAATGAGCAGTTATCATGTTCTTGAACTTCCATATTTTTCTCAACCTTTTGTTCTTGAGTGTGATACTTTAGGGAATGGAATTGGAGTAGTCTTGATGCAAAAAAAAGCACCCCTTGGCCTTTGAGAGAAGAAAGTTGTATCCCCATGAAATATTATATTCAGTCTATGAGAAGGATATGCTAGCCATCATGCATGCACTAGTCAAGTTCAGACAATATTTGGTAGGTGGTAAGTTCATTATCAAGATTGACCACAACAATTTGAGACACTTCTTGAACCAAAGAGAGATGAATGATAGGAAACACAAGTGGGTAAGAAAGGTCCAATCATTTGAATTTGATATTGAATACAAGAAGGGTGACATGAACATTGTCGCTGATTCTCTTTCTAGAAAACCAACATTTTCTTTGCTCAAATTGTATGATGATTGGAAAGTACAACTTGGAGTAGAGTACACAAAGAATCAGTTTGCTTATGATTTGTTTGATGGAATAATTCATGAAGATGATTACAAGATTATAAATGATATTATCTATTATAAGGATAGGATCCTTTTAGTTCTAGAATCCACATTATAGAAGAATATCCTTGAGGCTTCCCATGCTGTGACTCTAGCAGGTCATCCGGGGTTTATGAAGACTTACAAGAAAGTGAAGGAAAGTTTCACTTGGAAGGGGTTGAAGAAGGAGGTGATGGAGTATGTTAGATCATGTGTGTCATGTCAGAAAAATAAAGTAGAGCATACTCATCCAATAGGACTCTTACAACCACTTCCTAATCCTGAAAAGAACTGGGAAAGTGTATCAATGGATTTCATCATCGAGCTTCCAAAAAGCCAAGGTAAATACAATATTTTTGTTAAGGTTGATAGATTGACTAAATATGCACATTTATTTGCTATCACAACTAATATTTCATCCAGACAAGTGGCTGAATGTTTCATCAAATAAGTGTTCAAAATTCATGGCATACCCAAGTCCATCATCAGTGACAGAGATAACAAGTTCACTAGCAATTTTTCGCAAGAGTTGTTCAAGTTAGTGGGGATAGGTTTGGACATGAGTACCATCTACCATTCACAGAATAATGGCCAAATTGAAATAGTGAACCAATGGCTGGAAGGGTACTTAAGAAACTATGTTATAGGCTAGCAAAAGTCATGGACTACTTGGCTCCATTTGGGAGAGTTTTGTTACAATACTATTTTTCATCTCTCAATTGGTATGTCTCCCTTCAAAGCTCTATATTGATATGATGCACTCAATTTTTATGACCTGATATTTGGTGAATGTAAGAAACAGAAGGAAAATTATTGGATCCAAGAGAGTCAAGACATACTTAGAACTCTCAAAGACAACTTGCGGGTAGCACAGAACAAGCAAAAGGTGCATGCAGATAAACATAGAATTGAGCAAGCTTTCCAAGAAGGAGATATGGTTTATTTGAGGTTGCATCCATATAGGAAGTCTTCATTGAAGTCTAAGTGGGATGATAAGTTGAATCCAAGTTTCTATGGTCCCTACCAAGTCCCGAGGAGGATCGAGGAAGTGGGTTATGAGCTAGAATTGCCTCCAAGTAGCCAAATTCACAATGTTTTCCATGTGTCATGTTTGAAGAAGGAAATAGGGAAGCAAGTCAAGGTTTCAAAAGAATTTCCACCCCTTGATGATGAAGGACATTTGCTGCTGACTCCTGAGAATATTTTGGAGGTTGGAGATAATAATCTAAGGAGTAGAATCACTAAGGAATTTTTTGTGCAATGGGAAGGACTGCCTAGTGAGGATGCTACTTGGGAAGGAGAACACATCTTACAACATCCCAGTTTGAAATTGCTTTAGGACAAGCAATCTTGGGAGGGAAGGAATGTGATGTCCCCTCAATAGTGATCATTGGATCAAGATACTAACCCAACCAATCCCTTGGGTTGAGGAGACAACTTTATTTACTATGGGGTTAATTTTGAATTCTAGGAATTTAATTAATTAGGAGTATGAATTATTTTTTCCTAAATTTTATTATGCACTTGAAATAATTATTTTTCATCCATTAAATAATTTTATCATAAATAAAAGAGTATAATGCTCGAAAAATGTGCCTTAGTGGATGAGGTTGACTTTGGAGATGACTTGCCGAAGAAGTTAGAAGAAAGAATCCAAATCTAGAAAATCAGGAAAAAGGAAAGAAAGATGGTGCAAATAAAAAAAGCAACAAAATCTCAGGAAAAGTAGCATAAAGAAGAAAGAAGCACAAAAGTAGAAATCAGGATCAATAAGAAAAGAAGGAAATTCCAGAAAAGAGGGATAAGTCAGAAAATCTAGAAAAAACAGAAAAATCTAAAGCAGAAAGTAGGAAGCAAAGCAGAAAAGGAAAAATGAGGAAAGCAAAGGAAAAAGGAAAAAGGAAGGAAATATATATTTCCTTATCCACGCATGAGGGTGCATTTTTCAAGGAGACTTGATCCTAAATTGATCCTCCATATATAAATAAAGGAGTGCGCACCTGTTATATAGAATTTTGTCCTTCGGATAAGCCAAAACTCTCTTAACTTTAAAGCAGACTTTAAACTAACTTTAAAGCAAGAAACAAGTCAAAACAAATGCTACCTTGAATCCCTAGATCTAACAAATATCTCAAGATTAAAATGCTAGAAAGAGTAGAAGAAGTTTAACTAACCTTCTATCCAGACGCTTGTTTTGGTATTTGCTCCAGTCTTCAAGCCCTCACAAATGAACCTGTCAAAATGGAACCAAGACACAAGAATGCACTATTCTCTAGCAACCTGAAACATGAGTTAGAATCTAAATCTGTGAAAGATACAAATCATATCATTAAAACAAGATTAACACAAATGATTTGGGAAAACAAGACAAGTTATTCCATTACAACTTGAAGAATACTTACAAAAGGTGCTTGATGTCCAAGCCAATCCTCCAGCTCCAAGTGTCTTCTCCTCTAGCTATCTCCACAATGCTGCAAGACCATAAGTTTGGTACTCTCCAGAGTCCTCCCCTTTCCCAATGGAATGCCTCTCTTTTATAGTGAATGGTGAGGTTAACCAACAAGAGAGATGGGTGGATCTAAGGAGAGATAAGTGGATCAGGGTTTCTAATCGAAGAAGATGAGTTGAGATCGAATCAAGGACCCCAATATTCCATTATCTTCGAAAATCCAAAATCCCACAAGCCAAGGGAAAAAGGCTATTAAAAGAGTACCGCGTTCGGCAAAGACTGCAGAACGCGGCACTGCCGCGTCTTGGGGAAAGAGCATAGCGCGGTAGTGTCTAGTACCGCGTTTTGACAAACTAGAAAGGCGCGGTAGTGTGTGTAGATAAAGTCTAAGGTGGGTCAAAACTTGCCAGGGTAGATTCACCTTCAAGGTTGACTCATCATCTGTCTCTTCTGGATGGTTTAAAACAGTAGGGAAAGTGTCGTCAACTCGTTTTGTGATGGAGATGCGACATTGCGAAATATAGAGATATAACAGATGCCCCCTAAAGTGTGAGGTCAGAAGGGACTGATGGCCGAAAGACTTTACGAATATAATGTGCAGAGATAGCATCGAGGAGAGCGACACTGAGCTGAAATAGAAACAAAGTGTTAGATATACCACCGAGGCAGGCATTCCCATGCTCGGAAACAGATGACTCAAAGCATGGCTGCCGACCAATACATTGCAGATCCATGAGTACTGAGATAATGTAAACTGCGGACAGATCATGGCTACTATGAACAATCGTAGATCCATGAGACAATAATGACACAGCCACGACCAATACAATAAGTGGATCTGTGTGACAATACAAGGGACATCTCCATCGCAGCCTGGACGCAGTCAAAATGTAGAGGTGCGTCCAGGGTCTTCTACCCGACCGCAAAAGATACGAATCTAACCATGTGATTACAAGGTGTTGAAGTCGAACATGGTAGAAACCATTTGATTACCGGTCAATGATGTGGACCGTTAACAAATGCGAGGGAGATCACCAATGATGACGATGATTCCCAAGGTATCGATAGTACATCTCAACGAAATGCGAATGAATGAGTTAATGTCGAGCATCCGAGAGATCGCTTGATCAGAGGTCAATGATGTGAACCTACTGTCAAACACGAGGAAACCTGCCATTGAGGCATGCAGGTACCAAGGTACTAATGGTTGATCTCTAATTCTAATTCCCGGATAGTGATTTGGTGTCGATAGGAATAGACTCGTCGAAGGTGGGCCATGATGATTCCCACATCATCGACACGAAATCGGCACAGATGATAGGATGATGAAGCAATGGAGTATGTACTGACACAGTGGAGGCCTGACACAATGAATGACTCGAAACAATGCAACCCTTTGAACATATAACGACATGTAATAGGACTTGGCAGCAGGGATTATTGATAAATAGAGGATAGACACCGGATGAGTGGACTCGTGGCCAGGGAGACGACCCATGATGATGACTATAACTCAGTGAAAGATGGATACCCAAATATAGACAAGAGACGGACACATGCCATGTTCAAAGGTAACGACTGACAAGCTGCCATAGATAAACTTGACTTATTCCCCCATATTTCCCCGACATGATGGACGAGTACCTCTTTCTTGTTTTGCGAGCTTGAAGAGGATAACAGATGCTCGGTGTAGCTCATCTCATGGATGAGTCCAATCTCACATGTTTTACGAACCTGAGAAAGGAGGGGTTCGTCCCAAAGTGGGTCCTTCGATGTTAACATTTTAACGAGTCCAAGGAAGGAAAAATCGGTAGTTTTTCATATTTAGAGAGCCTGAAAAACTTTGAAGGAAGCTCCATAATTTACTTTTTCGTAAAATTTAGTCCCTCGATCCCGAAAAAGTGTAAAACAATTCCCGAGAGAACTCTCCCAGCCGAGATTGACTGAGGTATACCTTTCTCGTAAATAGTCTAGACGGGCCGAAAAAGGGGTAACCTATCACCGAATAGACGACCTTTCAAATACTTTTACAAGTGTGAAAGAGTCAAGATCACTTGGCAATCTTTTCAATTTTAAGGAGTCTGAAAAGAGCTTAACTATGGACTCCTATGGTCTTTTTCGTAATTTTAAATTATTCTGGTCCGAAAAAAGAATAAAACACAACCAGGATAATACTTTCCTCATCGTTTAACGAGCATGAGTAAAGCTGACCGTACTCGACACCATTTACTTGAGTTTGACAAGCACGACACGGGTGTAAAAGCACTTGGAATCTTTTTCAAGTTTTAAATCCAGAGCACGAAAAAGATAAAGTGGGATCAAAATGAAGGTCAAATTATGAATGAACACCAGTGTGAATGTATCTCATTTCTACCGAGGATCCTGTCAATAAATGCTCAAAAACTGGACATTAGCAATGAGAACAAGGGTTTATTTCAACTATTTAAAATAGTAATTAATTAATTAAAAAAAATGTGAAAAAATGCTATATAAGGAATGGTAAAAATAGAAATTACTATTCATTTGTGTTTTTTACCCAAAGGAGACATTTTCACCCATTTAGGAGCAAGATTTCAAGGATCCATACCGGGAGTTCTGGGACACCATTTCGACCGCTGTCTGCACCAGGTAAGAGTGCTTGAGCCCCTCTTTCATTTTATGTAAGAAATTTTTGCTTTCACCAGGAAAAATTTGATTTTTTGGCGAGCCCTTTTGAGCAAGAATCTCCCTCCACACTACCGCGTGGGGGCCCTATCGAAAGACGCGGTACTGTCAAACAGTACCACGCTGTATCCTCAAACCGAGGCACGGTAGTGTGGACTGCCGCGCGATAGGATATCCCTCAGGCGCGGCACAGGCGAATTTTGAGTTTAAAAAATCAAATTTCCTCCAATTTTTTGCTGGAACTAAGTTGTTAAATAGTTACTAATTTTTTTGTTTTCCCTTTTGCAGGGATTTGCAACTTATTCGGAGCAAAATGGTAAGCTGGAAAGAGAGAGAGCACGAAGCGGATGATTTTGCAGCCGAAAATGACTTACCAACCATGATCGCATTGTGAGAATGTGGTTTGCTAAAGTTCTTCAAAACCAAAGGGATTCGCCAGCAACCTAAGCTCCTTACTCATCTTATCCAATTGTGGGAGCCTGACATTCAAGCTTTCCGAGTGGGAGAGCATGTGCTTGAAATCCAACTCGAGGATATTTATTTCCTCACGGGTCTCTCGAAAAGAGGGGCCCGGGTGAACTTTACCGGGTACACAGCTTCAGAATCAAGCACAGATGATTTGATTGCTCGGTATTTCCAGGCGGGTTCGAGTAAGAAAAGTGGGAAGGTGGCCATAAAGGAGGTCATAAATCTTCCTGTGAAAACCGTGCTATTCACTATCACGCGCTCAGCGGGAAGCGTGAGTCCACATCAGGCATCCCGCACACAAGTGAATATCGCAGCAGAGTGCATGGGAGGGACAGTTTTCAACTGGTGTGATACAGTGTTGTCCAATCTGAAAGAACAAGTGCACAAGTGTAGGACTGGGAAAAATACCCAGTTCGGCTATGGGAGCATCCTGGTCACTTTATTTTTGGCGAGGGTGCCACTACTGTGTCCACAGATATCTATGCACCCTCGTCCGCCTACTGAGCCATGGATGGCTCGATGGAGTGACTATGCTGGATGCCTCGGGGGACCTCAACGGCTAGCCTTTGGCGAGGACTTCTTCTCTTGGCTAGAGGAGCAGATAGTCATGATTGATGACTATCCTTACTCAGGGGTAGATTTCCGTGAGGATATCGACTTGGCATTGCCGGAGAATGATGACTGGGATAACTCTGGTATGACCTTCATGGATATGTATTTTTTCCTTTTTGAATATTTAATTTTTATTGCTTTTCTAGAATGTGTAAAAGACGCCTAATATATATTCGCATGCATGTTGCAGACCGTGGACCACAGAGGCCAGCTGGATACTCTCCACTACGTCGTGGTGGTGTCAATCGTCAAGCTGCTCCTGACGAAGAGGAAGATGAAGACGAGGCAGGAGGCATCCGGGACATTGAGAGGAACCTGCAGGGATTGACCCATGGTATCCCTGCTATGCGGATGGATGACGTCCCTTACCACCTCCAGCGGCATACTATGGGTGTACCTGGTCGTATCAGTCGACTTCTTCGCAGGGTGGTTCGAGCTGTAGTGTGTTACCACCAGCAGCGGGAGGAGTCTGATGAGGGACATGATAGATCCCCTAGGTCTCCATAGATGGTCCTTTGATATTTTTGCGGCATGTACACGATATGTAGGCTTTGAGGGCCAATTTTTGTATATGGGCTTTGATCCCCAATTTTGTCTTTGACACAAACTTTATGTATTTTTGAAAAAAAAACACTCTTATATACAGTGATATGGACCTATTTTATGATCTAAATATTTACAATGACTTGTGCATTTTGTTTTTATGATGTTTTTATGTATGGGAAAGATGCCAATCCAAAATGTAATTAGCCAATGAATCGGCAATACAATTGAATTCTCTCGGTATGTGTTGATATGTGATAAAATCAAATGACCGTTCCAAGAGGTGTACTCTTCGAAATAAACGAAGTAATGTAGGATCGCGAACTGTGTAAACACGGTTTAGATGAGAAACCATGAGTTGGGAGTCTAAAAAGACTGATAAGGAGTCAATCCCGAGTGAAGCAACCTCTTTCAAGAGACCAATGACTGCATGGTACTCCGCGATATTGTTGGTTGCAGGACCTAAACAATTGGATCCTGAAGAAATCAACTCGCCAGTGGGGGAATATATTACCCATGCTGCGGAAGCGAGATTCTGGGTATGTCGGCTTGCACCGTCGGCGAATCCAAAGTAGGCAGACATCTGCGCATAAAGTCACGAGTCAGAGTAAGAATGGATACATGAGGTCCATGCGCACACCAAAAAGAAAGCAAAAGCAAACTAAGTACATTATGTACAACAAGTAACCCGCGTAGGGTAACCTCACGCGTAGAAACGTTTGAGGTATAGCCCGTTGCGGGGCCGTGCCAATGGCGTACCATCACAATCAATTAGTTCATAGGCTCCTTTTTCTAAGACACGTTTTACAATGAAGGGGCCGTACCACATAGATTCAAGTTTACCTTTTCCAAGCTTATCATGCATCTGATCATATGTGAGCACGAGGTCACCCTCATTGAAGATCCGAGGTTGAACGGATTTGTCGTATTGAGCTTTGACGCATTTTTTGTGAGCTTCATTAGGCAAAGCGGCGTCGCGGCGGGTTTCATCTAGCTTGGCTAGGTATAGAAACCGTTCTTCTTCGGAAGTAGTGTGTGGAAGTAGCTCTATGGCTATCTTGAGTGATGGAATTTCACATTCAATCGGGAGAATGGCTTCTAGGCCGTACACCAGTTGAAATGGTGTAAACCCAGTAGCACTTTTCACTGAGGTTCGGTATGCCCACAGTGCTGAGAACAGAGCTGAGTGCCAATTGGATTTTTGGGTACCCACAATGCGCTGAATCATTCGTTTTAGGACTTTATTAATGGCTTCAACTTGGCCATTAGCTTGTGGGTAATACGGGGTTGAGTTTTCGTGGCAAAAACCCAGTTTGGCACTTAGTTCTTCGATCGTATGGTTCCTGAAATGGGAACCATGATTGGTCACAATAGACTGTGGGACATTGAATCTAGCTATGATATGATTGAATATGAACTGCGCTGCTGTTTTTCCGTCTTCAGCATATGTAGGCATCACTTCAGCCCATTTTGTAAAATAGTCGACAGCTACTATGACATAGCTATGCCCCCCGGTTGAAGTGGGATTACAGTGCATAAAATCAATGCCCCATTTGGAAAAGGGGCCGACGGCAATGACAGGATGGAGTGGAGCAGGATGCGAGCGTGCTTTGCCATGAAAAAATTGACATGGCGGACACTTCTTGACTGTTTCAATGCAGTCTTTGAAAATTGAGGGCCAGAAGTATCCCGCTCGCAGTATTTTCTGGGCCGTAGCCATCCCAGAGAGATGACCACCACATGCTCCAGCGTGGCAGTCGTTGAGAACACGTTCCGCCTCATCTAAGGTCAAACAGCGTCGAAGGATAGTGTCGACACCACGTCGATACAGAGTATCGTTCACTATAAGGTAGTATTTTGCGTGATGTCTGATACGTCGCCGTTCATTGCGGGTGAGATCGGGACGAAAGTGTTGGGTTTGGAGATATAAGAGAATATCCCCATACCACGGATCAGACGTGCTAATGAGGAACAATGATTCATCGGGAAGAGAATCAATGGGCTCGGATTGCTCAGTAGCACGGGGCAGGTTATAAATTAACTCAGCAAAGACCAGAGATTTCTTAGACTTGGCTTTGACAAATTCCAAGTCAAACTCTTGAAGGATGACAATCCAACGGGAGTACTTGCCCCCAAGCACTTGTCATGTGAGGATATAGTACATTGGATTGAAATCGGCGATGACGGTGGTCCGGCGGAGTAAGATGTAGTGACGGAATCTCTGGACAGCAAATACTGTTGCCAGAGCCATCTTTTCAACATGTGAGTAGCGAGTTTCAGAGTCAAGAAGACTCTTGCTGAGATAGTACACCACATGTTCTATGTCGTTGTGGTCTTCCTGGACTAACACCATACCAATGGTGGAAATCGAGGCTGCGAGATAAAGGATGTAGTCCTGTGTGTAATTGGGGGGTTGAATCACAGGATCTTTGGTTAAGGATGCCTTTAAATTGTCAAAGGAGCGTTGGGCTTCGTCATCCCATATGAAGGGAACATTCTTCTTGAGAAGCCGCATGTAGCCTTTTGTTATCTCGGACAGATTGCAGATAAAACGGCGTAGAAATTTTGCATGCCCTTGCGAACATTGAAGTTCTGGAATATTGGTAGGTGAAGGCAGGGCTATGATAGCTGCTACCTTTGCGGGATCTAGACGTATCCTGTCTTTGGAGACTATGAATCCCAACAGTTTTCCGGCTTCTACACAGAAGACGCACTTGTGCGGGTTCAAAAGTATATTGTAGCGCCGACACCTTTCGAAAATGGCACTCAAGTGGTCTGGATGTTCTTCCCGAGTTCGAGAATGAGCGGGAAGGTCATCAAGATATGGCTCTATGATATGTTTGATGTCATGGAATGAGTAGGACATCGCCCGTTGGAAAGTTGCCCCGGCATTTTTCAGGCCAAAAGGTAACTTTCGATATGCAAAGATCCCCCAAAGGCAGATAAAGGCCGTTTTGTGCTGGTCGGCTGGGAGGATATCGATCTGATTATAGCCAGAGAAGCCATCCATAAATGAAAAGATAATACTTCCGGCACAGTTATCGATGATCTGGTCGATAAACGGAGTTGGGTAGTTGTCCTTGGGACAAGCCTTGTTCAAATCACGGTAATCAACATAGACTCTAATCGTTCCCTGTTTCTTGGCTACGGGAACGATGTTGGATACCCATTCTATCAATGGGACAGGATAGATAAAACCAGCACGCAAAAGTTTTTCAACTTCTGCTTTAATGGCGGCTGCCTTACGGGGATGAACGGGTCGAAGCTTTTGCCAAACAGGTCGGGCGCCAGGGAAAGTTGGAATTTCGTGGACCACAATCGAGGGGTCAATTCCTGGCATCTCTTCATAAATCCAAGCAAAAACATCGCGGGAAGTTTTAAAGTAGGCACTATAGAACTCCATTTCGAGGGGAGTACATGTTTTGCCAATGTGTACGTTTTCCACGATACCAGGCTTCACTGAAATATCGATGGGAGTGGTTGCCATAAGATTGGCCAAGTTGCCTTCGGAAAATACCTCGTCGAGGGAAGTGGGGAACTTGGTTTGAACCATCCCAAGTGAAGCGCTGGATTTGGTGTTAGGCTCAAGTGACTGAATGGTGGGGAATGAAGATCGATGATGAAAATCTCCCCAAGGTGGCTCATCACCGCACATAACCTCTATGATTGATTCGTCAGTGGGAAAAATCAAGTTGAGAGGATCAAAAAATGGTGGGTGTGGATGAGTTTCAGTCGAGAGCCGCGCCACTGTGTGATCAGTAGAACAGTCGACCCAATCTGTGGCTGATTGGATCGCGTCATATGCTGCAAGGTTTCTGTTCAAAAGCATGGAATTGCCATAGCCTTGGATTTGAGTAGGACTCGGAATCACCCATGAATCATCGGAAGGGGTGACATGTGATGAAATCATGTTGACTGGTTGAAGATGGGTTCCCAGCTCTGGAAAAACTCCAATGAGGGAAGAATCCTTCATGAGACCAACACCTATGTCTTGGAACCGGTACCGAGGTTGATCCAATAACGGGACGGTATTGGTGGAGTTCGAATGGGAGTCTGGGATACAGTAATCCAATTGATCAATAGTGACAATTTTCCCTTCATGAGGAAATTGTACAATCCGGAAGACTATAGATGCTATGGCGATCATGGCATAGAACCAGTTCCGACCAAGTAGGAGATTATAATCCAAAGGTGCATCTACGACTTCGATGTGTACGGATACTGTTTTGCCCCCCAGTTCAACACCGATTAAGGGAATGAGTCCATATGGTTGAAAGCCATGTCCATCAAACGCCCTGAGAGTAGTGGGAGAAGTTGTGACCTCGGGTGAGCCTAAGGCTCTCCAGCAGTTCAAAGACATAATCGACGTGGAAGCACCCTCATCTAACACAGTGCGGTGGATGACATTTCCACGGATTTTTGTATGCACCTGGAAGGCTAACTGGTGAGAAAGCCTAGGTTTAGCGTGCTCCAAGTTAAACATGATGGAGTTTGAAGTATCTGGGTCCAGTGACCCCAGTGTTGAAAGTAGGGTTCTACGCTGTGTGGGGTAGTGTTGGAGAACCTCGAGAGTCGACATAGCGCAAGGTGCTTGAGCCAAATCCTCAACAATGTTGTAGTTTTGGGCAGCTCGCGCATTCGGATTGAATGTCGCCTTTCATATGGTGCCCTTGGGTGGGCGTAGCACTGTTTCCATGAGTGGTCTCTCGATATGGAGATGACCATTAGGGGGGGGAATAGGAATCGGATCTTCAACAGGAGATTTGCCTTTGGCTATCTCCGATTGTTTGTTTGAACTTGGAGGATTGTCATACGTCTTTGAACGAGTGGTGATATTAATATCCTCATTACTTGTCATTAGGATTTCGCGGTTTGTGGACGTTTCTCCACGGGAAGGATTGGTCGGGTTGCCCCCTTGTGGGGATTCTTGGGAAACCATTTGCTGTTGCTGTTGGGGGAAAGGGTCGGTTAGCACTGCCGGACGAGAGGATCCTTTAACGAACTTGTTGACCTCGTCCTTGTAGGGACAGTCACGCGTATAATGATCATCTTGACAAATCAAGCAGGGAAACTTAGCTTTCCGACGTGGTTTCTGGTCATTCTGGGTAGGTTGTGGCTTGGGGTTATCCTGCTGGTTCTTTTTGGTTTTGCCACGATTTTTTTTCTTCTTTCCTCCGGATGGTTGTGACGTAGATTGGACTGCATTCACTTCGGAGGAGACAGCAAGAGAAGTGGAAGCTTTTGAAGCGGCCTGGGTAAAAGCGGGGGAAGCAGAAGCTTGTTGTCCCGTCGAGTTGGTAGCAGGCTGAGCCTTGACTGAACCAACAATACCATCAATGGGTGGTTCAGTGGTAGGATTTTTAGGATCAGTGTGAACGCGGGAGGCATGTGGAAGAAGTTCATGTAAAGTACCGCATGTAAAGTACCGGATTGAGTATATACCAAATCCATGTATTGTGCTGCCGAGATGGCTTGTTCTTCTGTAACCGGTCCGCGCATAGCAATATCTCTGGCTATGGGAGGCAAAAAGGATTTTGTAAACCAATCAGCAAGTAGCTGATCCGGAATAGGTGCCTTTATTAGCCTACGGCGTCTTTGCCACTCGTGGATGTGATCCGAAATATGTGTAGAAGTGGTTTGACGCAGTGAAGTTAGCAGTTCTGTTCCAGTCTCATACCGAATGGGGAGTTGGAAATGTGTCAGAAACTGCATAGCCAAAGTGTTGAAATCACAAAAAGAGTGTTGTGGCAGCTTGATATACCATTTTGCTGCCGTTCCGGTGAGCGTGCGTTGGAAGAGCCGAAGTCGGATGGAATCATCCATCAAGGAGTTGGATGAACACCAAAGATGGAAGGTCATCACGTGGTTCTTGGGGTCTTCCCCGGGCTTGGCATCGAACTTAGGAATGTCCGATGGTAGTTTGGCTGGGATAGGTGGCCAGTGAGGTTCATGCCATATAGGATCGTTGATAAGCCTCGACAAATCAGGTAGATCAAGTGTGGCCAAAAAGGGAAGTTGACGGTTGCTCTGCGGGAATGAGTAATAACCATGTGGTGCCGAGAACCCTGGAGGGCCCTGCATAGCATACTGCTGTGTGTTATACCCATATGAGTTTCCCACGGGATACTGCTGGAAATTCTGTGGATGGTAAGCCATCGGGTTAACCGGTTGATTGTAAGCAACCGGTTGGTGAGTGTTCTGCTGAGTGGGTATAGTACCTTGGGGTTGCTGGAACCCAGGAAAAGTTGATGTTCCTTGCTGGGGAAAAGTTCCCTGGAATTGTTGTGTTCCAGGGATGTTACCACTATACTGTGTAAGTGGAGGGTTTCCCATAGCAGGGTTGGGGGGTGGCTGCGATGGTGGTGTCCATGGAAGGCTCGTTCCTCCTTGGGAAACGAGTGGAAATTGCAATGATGGGTTCCATGGAGTTGTAGCAGCTGAAGGGTAAGGGAAGCCAGAATTCAAGTTGGGGGGAATCTGAGATTTCCCTCCAACTTGGTTCCAGTTTCCAAAAAGTGAGTACCCCCCACTTTGTGGGATTTGAGTATCCCAAGAAGGAAGTATGCCTGACAGGGGTTGTTGAGAATAAGGCCCGGTTGGAACACCGGAATAAGGTTGCCCACTGCCAGGTGGATTGTACATACCGAACTGAGTAGACGCTGCTGGTTGGGAAGCTTGTTGGATCGAGCCAATAGGTTGTCCGCCAACGGTTAGGTTGGATGGACCTATATGAGGAGGCTGTTGACTGGGAAGTGGGTTCCCAGCAAAAGGTTGTCCTCCAACTGGTTGGGTTGATGGCCCACCAGTTGGAGGTTGTTGACTCAGAACAGGGTTCCCAACAAAAGGTTGTCCACCAATTGGTTGGGTTGATGGCCCACCAGGGGGGATTTGGTAGTTAGAGTTGGGGACCACTGTAGTCGGTTGTCCACCTCCTGAAATAGTGTAAATGGTGGCTGAGGGTGATCCTCCGGTCCAACCGGAAGATCCAGCAGTGTGACTAAGCGTTCTTCCACCGCTGGTCAAATATGATAATGTGGATTGGCCAACGGCACCAAAAGTACCGATTTGCGGAGGGGGTCGTCCATATCGAACAGGTGAGGACGGGGAAAAAACTGGGTTATCCCTCATAGAATGTGCACCAAATATGGGTGATGACAGCAAATGCGGGGAATTTAGCCCAGGGGTATTAGCGTCGTCCATGACATGTTCAATGGTAGGAGGACCCTCAAAAATTGGGTCCAAGTTCATGTCCTGGAAAAGGTTTTGGGGATCTGGCAGGAAACTAGGTATGGTAACATCTGAAGGTCCTGCGCCGTCTGCAAAGGAGTGTCGAAACTCCGTGCTAGATGGGATGTTGGGATCCCTATAGTCAGAAGGACGAGTGTCAGGGGGATATCTAGAGGCTGACGAGAGCATTTGCTCTGTGCTGCGTCTAAACCGTGTCGATGCTAACGGAGAGATCGCTAGGCTAACCATACTAGACTGGATGGAAGCCATGATTTCATGTCCCGAAGGGAGGTTGGGTAGAGTAGTAGTACGAGGTACGTTGCTAGAAGAACTCGTTTCCTGCGGGTGAACACTGGGTGATGTAGTGATAACAGGCGGAAGATCTGCCTGGGAAGTGATGAAACCATAATCAAGTTCAGAGGGTGTGTCAGGTAGACGAGTATCTTCAACGATTTCAACGTATCCACCTGGGACTGAAATCAAGCCAGGTATGTCCTGGTCGGACCCTTCTATGGTGCCAACAGATTCGTCTGTATCATTGTGAAAGGTGTCTGATGGACGAGAAGTGTTGGCATCCGGTAGAAGGATGACCTCTGGTCTAGTACTCTGGGTTGTACTAGGTTCAGTTGCGGTAACTGTGTCCACTGTGATAGATAAATCTGGAATAACAGTGGGTGAAGTGACAGTGGCGGTCTCAGATAGGCTAATGGTTGCAGAAACTGCAATAGATTCTGAGACTGTGCTGTGAGTGGCAGTTACGGGTGGAACTGAAGCCGTTGTACGTATCGGCGGTGGAATGTTCCCTCGACCAGCACCGCGGCCAGGAGGAGCAGGAATGCGTGATGCAGGCGAACCAGTAGTCCGTGGCGGTGGTGGTGGTGGAGGGCTTTGGCCCTGTTGTCTTCGTGATCTTCGTGGTAGATCTGACATGATGATAGGAAAATGAAAATCGGGGGAAGTATCGTAAACAAAGAACTCAAAAACTCTAATGCAACCGAGTGTGCAGAAGAGGAGCTAGAAAAAGCAAGGCTCACAAGCCAAAAAGCAAGCTCTAAAATCTATACTGAGACCGGTGTCTCAATAAGCGAGTTGATCAACAAAAATGACCAGAATGCCAACAAGCAGTCCCTATAAAGAAAAAATGACCCTCTACAAAGATGAGATAGCAAGCAAACTCCTAACTAAGAGCTGGAGACCTCAACAGGCTGTATCCTTTGCAAGGTGATGAAATCCAAGTCGAACAATACAACATGAGAGACCGATATAAGAAGGATATCCCTCTACCGAAAGGGATCCTGGGTAAAAGAGCCCTAGTAGAATAGATACTAAGCCACCTCGTTCATGACACATCGAAAAAGGTTTTGGGCACTTCAGCCTTCCGAAGAAGACAGCGATCGATGTTGCCTTAGGGCTAAGTGGAGTGCGGTATTCCACAGAGTCCGTCCGGTTCTCAATCTCGCAGCCGTTTAACCCTTGAAAGTTGGAAACAGTCAGGAGGCCCCTCCACAAACTAGCTGTGACCGTGTCAATATGTACTAGAGGATTTTAGTTCCCTAAATACAACGACTATGTTTCAGATGAAAGCGACAAGGGGGAATTATTTTGATGCCTATCCCCGGTGTCCTACCTAACTACCAAATTCTTTTGATTTCCTCAAGTGAGGTTAAAGTTCGTTTAATTAGGGTGATTAATTTTAGTGGCTGTCTTACTCAATCGGGTAGTGGACTGAAACTTGATGGTGTTATGACGACTCAAACCATGCAAATGAGAATGAATCATAAATAAGCCTTTGTCTTCGATGAAATCTAGCTAGGGTAAAGATAGAGGTTCTTCGATCAAATATGCATGAGATTTTTCACAAGCAATCAAAGTAAAATATTTTTTCTTTTCTTTTTGATTTATAAACAAAGCCAAACTGAAGTAAACACTCTTTTCAATGCACTGATTTTACAATCTACAATGCTTCTACAATGAGAATTTCTGTGGCAAAATCAATGGTTCACTTCCCTATGCAAAATACCACTAGACTTTTTCAATTTAAACAACAAAATTGCTCTCAACTAATGATCTTTTTAATTTATTGAAAATGATAATGATAATATGACTGTAAAAACTACAGTATTCAGTAACAGAGAACAGTGGTGTTGAGTTGGTTGTGGTGAAAAAATCAAGTCAATGCAATCATACTGGAAAAATGACCCATATGTCAAAAGTGCCACTAATTCAATCAACAATCAAGCTCACAAACTGGGTAATAATCACACCATACAGACTGGAAATTAACCAGGATGCTAACAGGCAACAGTAAAGACTACCTAAAGCAGAGAGAAACTCAGGAAACCAAGCAAAGATAAAAATTTTAAAAGCTTGCAGACACTACCGCGGGTGATGATCTGGCTGAAGCGCGGCACTGTGACAGTACCGCTCTGGTACCAAGGCAGAGAGCGAGGTACTACTGCGCTGGAAGTAGTTTTGAGGGCGCGGTACTGTGGCAAGGGAAGGAAAAAGCGCAACTTGAGAAGAAAAAATAAAATTTTCAGGGTTGTTGCTAACCCAGGGGACTCAGTGATCAAACAAGGAGATTAATACTGCGAGGAGGGGTGAAAAAAGGTCAAAAAGGACCAAGATTCAAACTGGTTTGAAGTGCAACAAAAACTCACAATGCAAAGATAAATGACTGTGAATTGAATCAATCAAGCAGTAATCAAAACCAGCGGATTCGCCATACTTGTTATGTAGAATTTTGTCCTACGGATAAGCCAAAACTCTCTTAACTTTAAAGCAGACTTTAAACTAACTTTAAAGCAAGAAACAAGTCAAAACAAATGCTACCTTGAATCCCTAGATCTAACAAATATCTCAAGATTAAAATGCTAGAAAGAGTAGAAGAAGTTTAACTAACCTTCTATCCAGACGCTTGTTTTGGTATTTGCTCCAGTCTTCAAGCCCTCACAAATGAACCTGTCAAAATGGAACCAAGACACAAGAATGCACTATTCTCTAGCAACCTGAAACATGAGTTAGAATCTAAATCTGTGAAAGATACAAACCATATCATTAAAACAAGATTAACACAAATGATTTGGGAAAACAAGACAAGTTATTCCATTACAACTTGAAGAATACTTACAAAAGGTGCTTGATGTCCAAGCCAATCCTCCAGCTCCAAGTGTCTTCTCCTCTAGCTATCTCCACAATGCTGCAAGACCATAAGTTTGGTACTCTCCAGAGTCCTCCCCTTTCCCAATGGAATGCCTCTCTTTTATAGTGAATGGTGAGGTTAACCAACAAGAGAGATGGGTGGATCTAAGGAGAGATAAGTGGATCAGGGTTTCTAATCGAATAAGATGAGTTGAGATCGAATCAAGGACCCCAATCTTCCATTATCTTCGAAAATCCAAAATCCCACAAGCCAAAGGAAAAAGGCTATTAAAAGAGTACCGCGTTCTGCAAAGACTGCAGAACGCGGCACTGCCGCGTCTTGGGGAAAGAGCATAGCGCGGTAGTGTCTAGTACCGCGTTTTGACAAACTAGAAAGGCGCGGTAGTGTGTGTAGATAAAGTCTAAGGTGGGTCAAAACTTGCCAGGGTAGATTCACCTTCAAGGTTGACTCATCATCTGTCTCTTCTGGATGGTTTAAAACAGTAGGGAAAGTGTCGTCAACTTGTTTTGTGATGGAGATGCGACATTGTGAAATATAGAGATATAACAGCACCCACTTCACATCTCTTGTCAGTTTTGAGTATTGGTTTGAGAGAAATTGTTCCTCAGAGACTTGGGAGATGTGCCCCTAGTCCAAGCTGGGTGATGTGCCCCTGCTTCCTGTGAGAGGATGATGGAATTCATACATTTTCAATTATTTTATTGTAGTTACTTTAGGTTATTAAATTTTGGTTCGAAGTTCAGAACAAGTGTCATGAAGTCTATGGTTCGAATCTTCAAGCTTCTTGTTGATTTCCAGTGCTAGTTTGTGGTGTTGGGAGGAGAGGATTTCTTGTGATAATTTGAGAAGTGTCTTGAATTTCATATTATTTAATTAAATTAATTATGATCCTTTGATATCATTCATAAAATTTAATATTGCACAATTCTAAAATATTATGAGTTTTCTACACCCCTTCTAGATTTGCATAGAATTTAACTAGTTTCCAGAATGCATTTGATAAATGAATGATTCTTGATCCAAATGAAGTCATTCTTGTTCCTGGAGTTGTTTAATATGTGATACGAATTATTCCAATTCTCATATCATAATTTCTTTATCCTTCATTGAATTTTTGGAAGTCCTGAATTCTAACTAGTTGTGCAATCCTAGTAAGCAATTTTTGTCATGTCTTTGTGAGAATTCATCAGAAATTTATATAAATTTATGGAATGAAAATTGACTGCATATTGACTATAAATTTATTTTATTTATCCTCCTAAAGTCATCCTTCACCAATAGCTTCCGGTCAATGAATAGTGAAGTACTAGTTTCATATGTTGGGGTTCCCAAGAGCATTGTAGTAGACTTCAGCCTTTCTGATTTCAAACCATAAATGGTCCCAGTGCTTTGTGAAAATGTATTATATGCTATGATAGTCCTCCTCCCATCCATAGCACTTGATTTTTCCTACATCTAGTCAAACTAGCCCCACCATGTCCATTTTTTTAAACTAAGTCTTATAGGAGATTGAGTTAGTGTATCATCAACCCTGGTTGGTAAATTATAGTGGTATCATAGCATGGTCCTTTCAACCTTCTATTGAATTATTTCTATGATTCCAAGAAGACACTCACATTCTAAGAAGAAGGATCCTTTGTCAGAAGAAGAAGAGGTAGAAGAAATAAATTCTACTGAAGGGAAACTACAAGGAGAGTCAGACATGTCTCACAATGAAGACAAAGATGAGTTCAAAATATTTTTTCAAACCATGATGAAAGTATTACTGGAAATCTCTCACAATATTGTTCAATCCGGAAAAGAGACCATAGATTTCTTATCCCAGCAGCTAGGAAGCAAGAATGGAGAGGGGAGAAGTAATGGTACCCCACATGGTGAAAGGAAGATTAGTGGTGGCTCGAGTTTCTCAAGAACTTGGAATCACAACCACCCTGATGAATTCAATATGGAATCTGAACCTTACTCCAGACCTACTATTCATAGGTTTACTGAAAAACAAAGATAGGACCCTGAGGTTCGAAATGGAGCTCTTGCTTCATGGGAAGACAAATATGTTGAGAACCATACATTGAATGAAGAGTGAAGAAGTGATTTACCATTCAAAGACTTCTGTGACCTACAATACAAGATCAACTCAAGAGGAATTTTCCGGATGCCAAATATGAACTATGAGCCAAGAAATGCTATTGGTAAGATTTATTTACCTTACTTTGATGGTTACAAGAATGCATGGCTAACTCTTGGATTCAAAATCTTGATACATATTTTCAGTTGAATCCAATTACTGAGAGAGATGCCCTCAAGATGGATACTCTAAACATAGATGGTGAAGCAAATGATTGGTATTTTCATGACCTAAAAACACTTGGGTATCATCAAGTGACCACTTATGAAGAGTTCACAAGAAGATTGGTTGAAAGATTTGAAAGAAGAGATCCTGAGATCACCTTCAGGGAACTAGCACATGTGAAGCAGACTGGAAATCCTGAAGCCTATATATTTGAGTTCCAAAAAATAGATGTGATGGTCTCTGATATCTCAGAAGCTAGATTAAACCTATTTTTCATTTAAGGGTTATTAGAACCTTTGAAAGGCTTGGTGAAGGATTACAAACCCTCTACCTTGCAAGATGCACTAAGTAGAACAAGAGATTTGCAAGAATATAATCGGAGGACTAGATTTCCTCCTAGGACTATTGGTCCTACTGAATTCAAGAATAAAAGGCCACCCATGAAAATTCCTTTTGGAAAATTCAGAAAGGATAACTATGCCTAGGAATGAGATGAATTGAGAAGAAGGAAGTTGTGCTTCTCCCATCAGGAGCCATGGGTTCCAGGACACAGATGTGATAAAGGAAAAGAACACTACATTGAAGTTTACTTGGAGAGAGAAGCTAAGGAGGAAGAAAAAGATTCCCCAATAGATGCAAAAGTGGCCTATGAGACTATAGAAGAAGGACCTACCCCTGAGGTGAGCAACATTGCAGTACTGTCAGGGGTGCCTCACTTCCATACACTCAGATTCAAAGGAGTGGTTCAAGGACAATCAATCATTGTGTTAGTGGATGGAGGAGCAACACATAACTTAATTGATTCAACTCTAGTTGAAAGGAGGAAGCTACCTACTGAAAAATTTGGAGGCTTCACTGTTATCATTCCAAGTAATCATTCTATGGATTGTTCTAGATGGATTCCTAAATTGCAGATTACTATAGGAGAACATGCCATTATAGATATATTTTATGTTGTGAATGTGGTAGATACTAACATGGTTTTGGGAGTACAATGGTTGTATTCCATTGGGAAGAACTCCATAGACTACCAAATTCCTGAGATGATCTTCAAGGGATAAGATGGAAAGGAAGTAGTGTTGAGAGGGGTCAACACAAACCCAAAACAAGTGGTAAGTGCACATAGTATAAGATCCATACTAAGGCATGGAGACATTGAATGGGATGCATAATTCCTAATCACCACAAATGGTACCTATTTGGAAGTATCCCAATATCCAAAAGGCATTAAGAAGTTGTTCCAAAAGCATAAGAAGGTGTTTGGGGACCTTCCTCATGATATGCCTCCTAGTAGAGGAGTGGAGCACAGAATTGAGTTGGAGATAGGCACCTCACCTATCAAAGTACATCCTTGCAAGCACCCAAAAAAATTAAAGGATGCGATAGAGCGAACTATCAAGGAACTGCTTGACTTGGGATTCATTAGACCACGCTCAAGTCCTTTTTCCTCATTTGTAGTCCCTGTGAAGAAGAAAGATGGTACCATGTGAATGTGCATAGACGAGAAAGATCTCAACAAGAAGACTATCATGAACAGATATCCTATTCCAAGGATTGATGAGCTAATATGTATGAACTCCATGGAGCCAAGTACTTTTCAAATATTGATCTTTGATCTGGTTACCATCAAATCAGCATGCGGGAAGAAGACATCCAGAAGACAGCCTTCCAGTGTCACCATGGGAAATTTGAGTTTCTAGTTATGCCTTTCGGCCTAACCAATGCACCTGCAACTTTTCAATCTTGCATGAACAGAGTGTTTAGAAAGCATCTCTGTAAGTTTGTACTTGTTTTCTTTTATCATATTTTGATCTATAGTAGAACTTGGGAGGAGCATTTGCATCATTTGGATATTGTACTAACAATCTTGGCAGATCAATATTTCTATGCAAAGCTATCCAAGTGTGATTTCGTAATGACTGAGATTATGTATCTTGGTCATGTGATTGGGAAAGGGGGATTTAAGGTTCATGTGGAGAAGATCCAAGCTATTATAGATTGGTCAAGTCCTAAAAATCTCACTAAATTGAGAGGTTTTATTGGGTTATGCACTTACTATAGGAATTTTTTCAAAGGATTTTCCAAGTTGACATCTCCTTTGATAGAACTTACTAAGAAAGGATCTTTCCATTGGTCAAAAGAATCTGAGAAAGCATTCAATATAATTAAGGAGGTAATGAGCAGTCTTTCACTTCCAATTTATTCTCAACCTTTTGTTCTTGAGTGTGATGCTTCAGGGAATTAAATTGGAGCAGTCTTGATGCAAAACACGCACCCCTTGGCCTTTGAGAACATAAATTTTCATGCACTAGTCAATTTTAGACAACATTTGGTAGGTGGTAAGTTCATTATCAAGACTGACCACAACAGTTTGAGATACTTATTGACCCAAAGAGTGATGAATGATAGGAAAAAAAGGTGGGTAAGCAAGTTCCAAGCATTTGACTTTGATATTGAAAACAAGAAGGGTAAGATGAATATTTTAGCTGATGCTCCTTCTAGAAAACAAGCATTTGCTTTGCTCAAATTTTATGAAGATTAGAAAGCACAGCTTGGAGTAGAGTACACAAAGAATCAATTTGCGTGTGATTTGTTTGATGGACTAATTCATGAATATTCTTACAAGATTCTCAATGGTATTATCTATTATAAGGAGGGATATTTTTAGTTCCATAATCCACATTAAAGAAGAAGATCCTTGAGGCTTCCCATGATGTGCCTCTAGCAGGTCATCTAGGTTTTGTGAAGACTTTCAAGAAAGTGAAGGAAAGGTTCACTTGGAAGGAGTTGAAGAAGGAGGTGATGGAGTATGTTAGATCATGTGTGGCATGTCAGAAAAATAAAGTAGATAATTCTCATCCAACAGGACTACTGGGAAAGTGTATCGATGGATTTCATCACCGGGCTTCCAAAAATCCAAGGTAAAGATGATATTTTTGTTGTGGTTGATATATTGACTAAATATGCACATTTATTTCCTGTCACAACTAATATTGTAGACATAAAAGTGGCTGAGCTTTTCATCAAATATGTCTTCAAACTTCTTGGCATACCCAAGTCCATCATCAGTGACAGAGATAACACGTTCACTAGCATTTTTTTGCAAGAGTTGTTCAAGTTAGTGGGGACAGGTTTGGACATGAGTACCATCTACAATCCACATACTGATGTCCATATATAAAAGTGAACCAATGGCTAGAAGGGTACTTAAGAAACTATGTTACAGGTGAACAAAAGTCATGGACTACTTGGCTCCATTTGGGAGAGTTTTGTTACAATACTACTTTTCATCTCTTGATTGGTATGTCTCCCTTCAAAGCTCTATATGGATATGATGAACTCACTTTTTCTGATATGATATTTGGTGACTGTAAGACATAGAAGGAAAAGGATTGGCTCCAAGAGAGTCAATACATACTCAGAACTCTCAAAGACAACTTGCGGGTAGCACAAAACAAGAAAAAGGATGCAGACAAACATAGAATTGAGCGAGCTTTCCAAGAAGGATATCTGGTTTTTTGTATGTTGAATCCCTACAGGAAGTCTTGAAGTTTAAGTCTAAGGGGTCTGGTAAGTTGAATCCAAGTTTATATGGTCCCTAACAAGTCCCGAGGAGGATCGGGGAAGTGGCTTATGAGATAGAGTTTCCTGCAGGTAGCCAGATTCACAATGTTTTCCATGTGTCAAGTTTGAATAAGGAAATAGGGAAGCAATTCAAGGTTTCAAAAGAATTGCCATAACTTGATGACGAAGGAAATTTGGTGCTGACTCCTGAGAATATTTTGGATGTCCGAGAGAAGAATCTCAGGAGAAGAATCATTAAGGAATTTTTGGTGCAATGGGAAGGACTACCTACTGAGGATGCTACTTGGGAAGGAGAACGCATCTTAAAAAATCCCAGTTTTAAATTGATTGAGGACAAGAAATACTAGGAGGGAAGTACTGTCATGTCCCCTCAACAGTGATCATTGGATCAAGTTCCTAACCCAACCAATCCCTTGGGTTGAGGAGACAACTTTATTTACTATGGGTTTAATTTTGAATTTTAGGCATTTAATTAATTAGGAGTGTGAATTATTTTTTCCTAAAGTTTATTATGCACTTGAAATAATTATTTTTCATCCATTAAATAATTTTATCATAAATAAAAGAGGATAATGCTCGACAAGTGTGCCTTAGTGGATGAGGTTGAATTTGGAGATGACTTGTTGAAGAAGTTAGAAGAAAGCATCCAAATCTAGAAAATCAGGAAAAAGGAAAGAAAGATGGTGCAAATCAGAAAAGCAACAAAATATCAGGAAAAGCAGCATAAAGCAGAAAGCAGCACAAAAGCAGAAAGTAGGATCAATCAGAAAAGCAGGAAAGTCCAGAAAAGCAGGATAAGTCGGAAAAAGAAGAAAAAGATAAAGCAGGAAGCAGGAAGCAAAGCATAAAAGGAAAAAGGAGGAAAGAAAAGCAGAAAGCAAAAAGGAAGGAAATCTAGCTTTCCTTATCCACTCATGAGGGAACATTAGTGAAGGATACTTGCTCCTCAAGTCATCCTCCATCTATAAATAAAGGAGTTTGAACCCACTTCACATCTTTTTTCAGTTTTGAGTATTGGTTTGAGAGCAATTGTGCCTCAGAGACTTGGGAGATGCGCCCCTAGTCCAAGATGGGTGATGTGCCCTTGCTTCCTGTGAGAGGATGATGGAATTAAGACATTTTCAATGATTTTATTATAGGCCCTGTAGCTGATTCAATTCTGGTTTGAATTTCAGAAGAAGTGTCATGAAGTCTATGGTTCGAATCTTCAAGCTTCTTTTTGATTTCCAGTGCTAGTTTTTGGTGTTGAGAGGAGAGGATTTATTATGCTAATTTGAGAAGCCTCTTGGATTGAATATTATTTAATTACATTCATTATGATCCTATGCTATCATTCATAAAATTTTATATTGTAGAAGTCTGAAATATTCTGAGTTTTCTACACCCCTTCTAGATTTGCATAGAATTTAACTAGTTTCCAGAATGCATTTGATAAATGAATGATTCTTGATCCAAATAAAGTAATTATTGTTCCTCGATTTGTTTAATATGTGATATAAATTATTCCAAGTCTCATATCAGAATTTCGTTATCCTCATTGACTGTTTGGAAGTCCTGAATTCTAACTAGTTGTGCAATCCTAGGAAGCAATTTTTTGTCATACCTTTGTGAGAATTCATCAGAAATTATCTAAATTTATGGAATGAAAACTGAATTTATATTTACTATAATATTATTCTATTTATCCTCCTAAATTCATACTCTACACTTAGATGGTGAAGGAAATGATTGGTAGTTTCATGGCCTAAAAACACTTGGGTATGATCAAGTTATCACTTATGAAGAGTTCACAAGAAGATTGGCTGAAATATTTGAAAGAAGAGATCCTGAGATCACCTTCAGGGAACTAGCGCATGTGAAGCAGACTGGAACTTCTGAAGCCTACATCTCTGAGTCCCAAAAACTAGCTATGATGGTCTCTGATATCTCAAAATCTAGATTGAACATGTTTTTCATTAGAGGGTTATCATGACCTTTGAAAGGTTTGGTGAAGGCTTATAGACCCTCTACCTTGCAAGATGCATTAAGTAGAACCAAATATTGGCAAGAATCTAATATGAGGACTAGATTTCCTCCTAGGATTGTTGGTCCTACTCAATTCAAGAATAAAATTCCACCCATGAAAATTCCTTTTGGAAACTTCAAAAAGGATCACTATTCCCAGGATCAAGATGAATTGAGAAGAAGGAATTTGTGCTTCACCTATTAGGATCCATGAGTTCCAGGACACATATGTGATAAAGGAAAATCACACTACATTGAAGTTTACTTAGAGAGAGAAGCTGAGGAGGAAGAAGAAGAGGCCCAATTAGATGTAGAAGTGGCCCATGAGTCTATAGAAGAAGGACCTACCCCTTAGGTGAGAAACATTACAGTACTGTCACGAGTGCATCGCTTCCATACACTCATATTCAAAGGAGTGGTTCAAGTCCAATCAGTCATTGTGTTAGTGGATGGAGGAGCAACATATAACTTCATTGATTCAACTATGGTTGAAAGGAGGAATCTACCTATTGAACAATTTGGAGGCTTCACTGTTATCATTCCAAGTAATCATTCTATGGATTTCTTCTAGATGGATTCCTAAATTGCAGATTACTATATGAGAACATACCATTACAGATAGCTTTTATGTTGTGAATGTGGTTGATACTAACATGGTTTTGGGAGTACAATGGTTGTATTCCATTTGGAATCACTCCATAGTCTACCAAATTCATGAGATGCTATTCAAGGGAGAATATGGAAAGGAGGTAGTGTTGAGAGGGGTCAACACCTACCCAAAACAAGTGGTAAGTGCACACAATATGAGATCCATAATAAGGCATGGAGACATTGAATGGGATGCAGAATTCCTAATCACCACAAAGGGTACCTCTTTGGAAGTATCCCAATATCCATAAGACATCCAAAAGTTGTTCCAAAAGCATAATAAGGTGTTTGGGGACATTCCTCATGGTAGGCCTCCTAATAGAGGAGTGGGGCACAAATTGAGTTGGTGATAGGAACCTCACCTATCAAAGTACATCCCTATAAGCACCCAAAATATTAAAGGATGAGATAGAGCGAACCATCAAGGAAATGCTTGACTTGCGATTCATTAGACTGAGCTCAAGTCCTTTTGCCTCATATGTAGTCCTTGTGAAGAATAAATATGGGACCATGCAAATTTGCATAGACTAAAGAGCTCTCAACAAGAAGACTATCAAGAACATATATCCTATTCCAAGGATTTATGAGCTTATGGATGAACTCCATGGGGACAAGTACTTTTCAAAGATTGATCTTTGATCTGGTTACCATCAAATCAACATGCGGGAAGAAGACATCCAGAAGACAACCTTTCGGTGTCACCATGGGAACTTTGAGTTTTTGGTTATGCCTTTCGGCCTAACTAATGCACTTTCAACTTTTCAGTCTTGCATGAACAGAGTGTTTAGCAAGAAACTTCGTAAGTTCATACTTGTTTTCTTTGATGATATTTTGATCGATAGCATAGCTTGGGAGGAGCATTTCCATCATTCGGATATTGTAATACCAATCTTGGAAGATCAATCTGTCTATGCAAAGCTATCCAAGTGTGAGTTAGGAATGACTGAGATTCTATATATTGGTCATGTGATTGGGAAAGGGGGAGTTAAGGTTCATATGGAGAAGATACAAGCTATTATAGATTGGACAAGTCCTAAAAATATCACTGAATTGAGAGGTTTTATTGGGTTATGCAACACTTACTACAGGAATTTTTTCAAAGGATTTTCCAAGTTGACATCTCCTTTGACAAACCTTACTAAGAAAGGAGCTTTCCATTGGTCAGAAGAATATGAGCAAGCATTCAATAGAATTAAGGAGTTAATGAGCAGTTGTCTTGTTCTTGCACTTCCATATTTTTCTCAACCTTCTGTTCTTGAGTGTGATGCTTCAGGGAATGGAATTGAAGTAGTCTTGATGCAAAACAAGCACCCCTTGGCCTTTGAGAGCATAAAGTTGCAGCCCCATCAAATATTATGTCCATTCTATGAAAAGGAGATTCTATCCATCATGCACATGCTAGTCAAGTTCATACAACATTTGGTAGGTGGTAAGTTCATTGTCAAGACTGACCACAACAGTTTGAGATACTTCTTGGGCCAAAGAGAGATGAATGATAGGAAACAAAAGTGGGTAAGCAAGGTCCAAGCATTTGAATTTGATATTGAATACAATAAGGGTAAGATGAAAATTTTAACTGATGCTCTTTCTAGAAAACCAACATTTGATTTGATCTAATTTTATGATGATTGGAAAGCTCAACTTGGAGTAGAGTACACAAAGAATCATTTTGATTCTGATTTTTTTGATGGAATACCTCATGAATATTCTTACAAGATTCTCAATGATATTATCTATTATAAGGAGGGGATCATTTTAGTTCCAGATCCATATTAAAGAAGAAGATCCTTGGGGCTTCCCATGATGTGCCTCTAGCAGGTCATCCGGGGTTTGTGAAGACTTACAAGAAAGTGAAGGAAAGGTTCACTTGGAAGGGGTTGAAGAAGGAGGTGATGGAGTATGTTATATCATGTGTGGCATGTCAGGAAAATAAAGTATATCATACTCATCCAGCATGACTCTTACAACCACTTCCTATTCTTGAACAGAACTGGGAAAGTGTATCAATGGATTTCATCACCGGGCTTCCAAAAATCCAAGGTAAAGACAGTATTTTTGTTGTGGTTGATAGATTGAATAAATATGCACATTTATTTGTTTTCGCAACTAATATTGCAGCAAGCCAAGTGGCTGAAATTTTCATCAAAGAAGTCTTCAAAATTCATGGCATACCCAAGTCCATCATAAGTGACAGAGATAGCAAGTTCACTAGCAATTTTTGGCAAGAGTTGTTCATGTTAGTGGGGATAGGTTTGGACATGAGTACCATATACCATCTACAGATTGATGGCCAGATAGAAAGAGTGAACCAATGGATTGAAGGGTACTTAAGAAACTATGTTACAGGACAACGAAAGTCATGGACTACTTGGCTCCATTTGGGAGAGTTTTGTTATAATACTACTTTTCATCTCTCGAGTGGTATGTCTCCCTTCAAAGCTCTATATGGATATGATGCACTCACTTTTGATGTTCTTATATTTGGTGACTATAAGACATAGAAGGAAAATTATTGGCTCCAAGAGAGTCAAGACATACTTAGAACTCTCAAAGACAACTTGTGGATAGCACAGAACAAGAAAAAGGTGCATGAAGACAAACATAGAATTGAGTGAGCTTTCCAAGTAGGAGATATGGTATATTTGAGGTTGAATCCCTATAGGAATTCATCATTAAATTATAAGGGGGATGATAAGTTTCATCCAAGGTTCTATGGTCCGTACCAAGTCGTGAGGAGGATCGGAGAAGTGGCTTATGATCTAGAGTTTCCTGCAGGAAGCCAGATTCACAATGTTTACTATGTATCACGTTTGAAGAAGGAAATCAGGAAAAAAGTCAAGGTTTCACAAGACTTGGAAACCCTTGATGATGAAGGAAATTTGGTGCTGACTCCTGAGAATATTTTGGAGGTCCAAGAGAATAATCTAAGGAGCATAATCATTAACAAATTTCTGGTGCAATGGAAAGGATTGCCTAGTGAGTATGCTACTTGGGAAGGAGAACACATATTACAACATCCTAGTTTAAAATTGATTGAGGACAAGCAATATTAGGAGGGAAGATATTCATTTCCCCTCAACATTGATCGTTGGATCAAGTTCCTAACCCAACCAATCCCTTGGGTTGAGGAGACAACTTAATTTACTATGGGGTGAATTTTTAATTCCAGGCATTTAATTAATTAGGAGTGTCAATTATTTTTTCCTAAAGTTTATTATGCACTTGAAATAATTATTTTTCATCCATTAAATAATTTTATGTTGAGGTGTATTTACTGTCTTAAAGAATCACCAAAATATTTAATTATCGACCAGGGTTTGTAATCTTAGAGTTGTAGCACAGTATATGCTGAGGTAGAATGGGACCTAAGTTTTGGATCGGCAGACCTTAGAAATGTTTAATAAAGAAAATATCAAAAGATCTTTCAAAATGAAAAATTGAGTCAAACTTTAGAAAATACAACTACTGAACTGATCAAACCTAACTAAACCAACAGATCAGAATAGTATCAAACTATACTACTCTATTATATAGACAATAACTAAAATATATAAAAACAACAATATTATTTTAGGAAGCAAGATTGAATAAAAAACAGAACTACTTTGATAAAGTTGAAAACTACTGATTAAAAGCTCTAATCTAGGAATTGGAAACAACTGTAAATGAGTTTAGAGACCTATCTATGAGATGATTCAATTGAAAACTAATTATGAAACAAAGAACTTAAAGCAAAACTACAAATGACTAAGTGAATTCAATAACTATTCATGCATTCAAGTAATATTTCAAGACTACACTAAAATACCTAATTCCATTCTCCTTGGGGATTCTGAGGAAGTGTATCAAATGTAATGGGAATAGGAGAGAAGGTATCCAAATGAATTTCAAATGTAACAAGGAAACAAAATGGAAGCAAATATAATTTAACTTCGACGAATAAATGAAAACTAAAGAGTGTCCAACTACAATTAACTTTAAACATTATGACCTATCTTCTATCCATAAGAAAATGAATTTTAACTAATGAAATCTAGAAGCAAGTAGAAAAATTAATAAAGATATTTACTTGAACTGAATTTGATTTGGAAGCAAGTAGAAAACTTGATAAAGATATTTTATATAGAAGCAAGTAGAAAACTTGATAAAGATATTTATTTATGAACCAAACCCTATTTCATGAACATCTTCATTAACTGTATGAATGGGAAAACTAATCCTATGCTTAACGAAGAACTATCAAAATTAAGATACTTTGGAGAATGAAATTATTAAATATAACCTGAAATTAATCTTAGGAAACATGACATAACGAAACTAAGAATGGGATTGATGAATTCTATAACAATGAAGCATTAAAGAATCAAATATAAAAGAAACATAATCTGTAAAGCAACTAAAGAAAAATTAAGGAAAATGGAATGAAAACTAAGAATGATGATAAAACTTAATTAAAACTCTATGTAGTGTAAAACAAGATCTTAATTACATCTAAGAATGCTAATTAATTGCAAGAAATATTACAATTCAAAGACCTAAGAAACTGGAATCTAAACAAGCATAAAAACAATGCAGAAAGTATTAAAGTCTGTATGACGATTTAGATGATAGTCTGAAAGACGATCCGACTGACGGTCCGGATGGAGGAAAACGATTTAAACTAAGGAAAGAAGTAGATTCGATGAACTTTAACGCTAGCTGGTTGATGCATATGAACCTACAGTGCAAGGAAGCAATTAATAGAGTGTTTAGGAGCTAAGATAACAAGAAGTAACCTATTCTAATCATTGTCTAAGGAATGAACTATTTCTAAGGCATAATAAAACAAAACTGAGATATGAATAAAACTAACCTACAGTTACAGGAAAACATTAACAAAACTAATTCTAACTATGAATTTAATTTTAACTATTAAAACATTAGCTAGTTGACTCTATCTAGTTGCAAAAGACTGAAAGAAAACTACAAGAAAAATTATGCTTGACCGGTCATTATCAATTCTGTAAATGTAAATTAAATTATAAATAGGAAATAAATTACAAGAAATGAAACAACAGCTATAGGAAAACACAGTTAAATACAATTACTGGAAATGAAAAACTATTTATTTGTAGAAAGGAAAATACAAAATATACACAATAGAACCCCCGGTTATTGAGAGGCCCTTCCCAGCAATCATAGATTGAAGCTTAACTCACAAAAATAACCAACATCAGAATATTAACAGCAAAATTTAGGAATTTCCATTAACTGAGAAAGTTACAAAGCGTTTCTACAAATTACTGCTACTGTCTATATGCTATATTGTTTATGCCTACGCTTATTGCCTCATTTCTCCACAGGAGGTGTCTATATATAAGTTTACAATCAAAGAGAAGGTCGACATAGTCAACCTCTCTAAAAATAGAAGTCTTAATGACTATGGAATGATTGCATGGTGGCTTATGACAGCGCAGAGGCCATCTGCCTAAGTCCACGGCGTTGATTCCCTTTGACTTGAACAACTGCGAGTCAATTTCCTTCCATCATGGGCATAGGATGCGTTGGCAGGTTGAGCATGGGAAGGTAAGGATCTTCTGGAACATTGACGTGGGCAGGAGTGCGTGCTGTCAGGCTAGACAAACGGGAAAGACGGAACTTCTGGAGTGTTGACGTGAGCAACAGATGTGTTGTCAAGCGAGGTGAGTAGGACGGAGAATATTCTAGAACAGGGGCTCACCAACCACGACAGCCATGTTGCTAACAAAACCCACCTTTCTGTTTCTACCTTTAATGGCCATAAATATCCCAACCGTCAATTTCGCAGGTTGAAAGAAGGTCTGAACGGCGGGATGTGTAACATCCCAAAAATCGCTAAAAATTTAAAATTTTTGATATAGCAACATCATAGAGAAAATGCTAACTGCGGAATGAAAGATGTTTAAATATTTATCTAATGGAATATTCACATTATTATTTCTAAACATAAAAGACAGCAGATTTATAAATTAAATGCGATATGACAATATCTATCTTTTCATGTTTTATGGTTCGAGTAAAAAATACTAATGACTTGTTTGCATATTTTTGAAGGGGTTCCTATAGGGTGCCCTTGGGTTTACTTAGCTTTGATAGCTAAAGCATTGGATTCTTTTCTTTCGCAGATCTGCAGGTAAGGTAATAGAGTAATTCCAGTATTTCAATACAAGTTTTAGACTTCAGCTAGTCGTCTCTGTTTTTAAGATAGATGTATATATTGTCGTGCCTGAAGATGTCGATGGTATGTAATTCTAGTTTATCTTTAACAATCTGTACCATCTTTAACCTAATGCTGGTAAGTGTAGTTAGAGATATTTTGCACTATACTTCTGCTGTAATCAATGTTGTCGTTCATTAGGAGAAAAATTGATAAGATCGTCATGTGAGATTTTACAATCTAAATGTTGCAACAAGCATGTGATAATGTTATCAATACGTCAGGGTTGAACAATATGCGAATTATGTGTTCAATGCTAGGTTAGATTGTAATGGGACCTTTAGAATTTTAATCCATCGTTTGTTCAGTTCACAAATGTAATTGTATAATAATAATAGCATTACTACAACACTATGGCTTGTAATAATGATGGTCTTCCTGACATATTTCATGTAATTAAATCATATATGCTCCTATAACACTTATTCGATTATATCGCTGCATGGACAAGAAAATAGTTTGTTATGTATTGGTGACATATATTAAATTGTCATAACACTTCTATGGGATAATGGCTAGGGTTACAAAGCTTATTCATATGCAAAATGAAAATTAGCACTATACTCTATTATGTTCATACCAAGCAAACGATAACTTAACGTTTTCCTATGAATATGTGCGCCCTATGCAAATGGGGACTTAACATTAAAAATGCATGAAACATAGGCATTACACAATACAATAAAGTTTGGAGTTGATTTTATATCTTGGTTATATGAATACAACAGATGGGTGGATTTTCAATATACAATTGTTATGCGATTTTAACTTAGCCTTTAGAAATCGTGTAACTATAGCCTGAATACTATGCAGATTTAAATCAAGGTTTGGAACTTATAGGATATAGTTATATCACAGGTTTACGATACCGAGAATGTGTTGTTGGAAATAACTATGATGCTGACAAGAAATTTAAATGCCATTACAGGCATGGTCTGGCAAGTTATACGAATGATCCAACATTAAATGGAAACTCTATGTGGTGATTGTGGATTGTCTCGTTGGCACCAACGTAGGTCTGGCTCCACGTGAAGAATTTGTAGAAACTAGTGGGACTTGCCGAGTTGTAAGCTCCATCCTGGTGATATGGCAATCCATCTGGGCTTTCTAATTAATGAAACATTTAATGGTAGGTGACTGTAAATCTATCTGGGTATTGGCGTGGCTTGGCTGGCCAATTCTCATCCGTCGATCTAACTTGTATCGATCGTGGAGATCTTGAACCCTAAGGCATTCACTATACCTTGTTGTTTGTTTGTTTTACATTCATTTGGAGTTTTGGTTTGGGGAAGAGGCCAACAGGCCGCTGAGAAGTCGGGTTCGACCCTTGGTCAATTCTCTGGTGACTCTGTAACTCCACATTTTCGAAAGTGATAGTGGGAGCTTGGTTAAATGTTGCAAGTCTTGGTGTGTTGAAGCTTGCAGATTTTGTTGTAAACTAAGAGAGGGTTTCTACAGTGTTTAATTTAGTCGTCTAAGAAAACATGGCTGTTGTTACAGTGTCTGTTGCCTTAGCTGGATGAATTGGAAACGTGAAGCGTTCCCTCTGCCTAATCTATTTCAAGGTAAGCTCGTCCTTGTAATTTTTGATTTCTCATATTATAGTTCGAAAATGTAATAATCGTTGGAACTTGTTATAACTTCGTTTATGTTGGTGTGGTAGGTACTGCCTTCCTTGTGTATTTTACAGTGCTGGGGTTTGTTGGCAATGGATGGCATGCTATAAAATGGTAAGCCCCGGTGGCATAACCCTCCGTAGGTTCTCCTGGCAGATTTGTGGCAAACATGAAGTTGTAACAGCTTTGTTTTTTGGAAATCGTGGTTCAAAACAACGTTGTTTTGTTTTTATGCCTGTATTAAGGATGCCTCTCGGCTTCCAGGGTCGATGTAATAATTTTTTAGGGTTACTGTACATTGTTTTGGATTCTGAGTTTGAACTGGGCAATGTACTTCTGTCAACGAGGGTTTCAAGCTCTGTCGAGTTTTTAATAAAAGAATATTTACAAGTCAATGTTCTGTAGTTTTTTTTTTTCATCGTTTTGGGGCTTGTCCCGTGAACATAACCTAGGATTTAGTGATTTTAAATGTTGAAAGCAAACTGATGACTAGCAGGTCTCTGCATTAAATTTTAATGTAAAACAATGAATGATTTGTAAACTTGGTTTCATTATCTTTGTTGTTATCGTTTCTTTGTGAACAGTGAAACTTGGAAATGTGTATCGATGGAAATGGGTACTAGGTGATGTTTGTGAATAATGAAAAGACTGTGATTCCACTAAAAAATGCGTGAATGCTTGTAACTAAGGAAGACTTCAATCTGTATGTAGTTCAATGATTTGTAAATGATGCTGCGTTTTCATTTTAAGTACAAGGGATTGTCTTTGTGTGGAAAATATGGCTTGGTCCTGCTCTTTGATTTGATATCGGCAACCCTCTATTTGTCTGTCACTATTGTTTAGATTTGTTTCAAGCACAATGTAATATATGATAAGTTTAATGTTGGTGCCGAGACTTTAACTATGTCGATTTATGGAAAGAGTACACGGTTTAACATAAGTGTAAAGTGTTTTAAAATTGTTGGATGCATGCCTAGAGATAAAAATATTGTTTATGGTTATAGAATGAATTGATAAAGTTTTCGATTGAAAGGGTTTAGGGTTTTTCTACTGCATGTTTGGAAAACATTTATAGAATTAAAATAGACTATGTTTACTTGTCTATGCTGTATGTACAGTAATGAAAATGACAGTAGACTATGGTACTCCTTTGAGAATGAAAAATATGGAAACTATAAACCTTGATTCGAAAACTTGAATTGACATATTAGTTTTGTATGATTTTAATTTCTGTATCAGCAATGAATTCAATAATAACTATAAATTACTATAGAAATATTTAAGACAGTGAACCTCTATTTGATGAAGTAAAAACAGTACTATAATGAAATATAATAAACAATATTAATTACTTGACAGTAGAAAATCAACAATTTATACAGAGTTATTCTTTTCATCATCTTGGCAAATTGCCTATCATATTTATTAATCTTAATTTGTCTCTGTACTAGAGTACGATGCAGTTCCTATAGCATGGGGAAAAATGCAGAGATTATTTATTTCATTCATCATTTCTATTCATAATTTTAACTTGTTTTAGACACTAAAAGTAAGGGTATCCAAACCAGAACACATTCTGTAATTTAAAATTAAATACTTGAAATAAATAGATTTAACTACTTAACAACAGATAAACAAATAGAACCTGTAGATGACGATAGGGACGGAAAACACCCAAGGAGGCATGTTCCTCCCAACCTATTCCAGAAGAAGCAGCTCAACTGCTGGCTTCTTATGAACCCTCGAGCCTGATTACTAAACCACTAAGTAGATGGAATCTGTGTAGAAGAAAGGCACTCAAAATGCCTTCAGCACTTAGCATCAACCTCCTGAAATAACATGCCTTCTCCACTCAGCATCAACCTCCTAAACTCAATAAGAGTTTGGAAAACTCACAACATGATCAACAACATAGCATATCCCCTCATCAAATCTCTTGGGTGCAAACACAGCAAAAACCTAAGGTAAATTTACTTGTCAGGAAAAGTGATGAACCTCAGTTCAAATTTTGATGGTTATTATATATACTAGATAGGTCTTTTAGTGGTCAGTTTGGAATAAATGAGCCTTAAGCTCCAGTCCCATCTTTCAGGGCACTATGACCACATTTCAAGGGAGTTGTCCCATACCAACAGCTAGTTAGTTGCATCATGATGCTGCCACTTGTCCATTGCCTTCTACCCTAGATTCCATTCCACCTAGTGGATCAGTAACCACTCTTTCAACAGTCCTCTTAGGTGTTTGTCTCCTATTTTATTTATTTAATAATAATATATTGTGTAAATTACAGTCATCCTTGGACACCTGTCCAACATAAAACTTTACAATAAAAGTTATCATAATGTTTTCTAACACAAAATTTTTTCTAGCAAAAAGGGTATGTTACAAACACCCCCTCTTAAGCTCAACATCGTCCTCGATGTTGCTTATTCATCATCAAGTTCCTCATGGAATAGAACTGGATATGTTGCTCGCATATTACTTTCCAGTTCCCAAGTAGCTTCATCAGGGCTAAGTTGCTTCCATTGCACCTTTACTTGCCCTATGGTGCGATTCCGAAGCATAATTTCCCTCCGGTCAAGAATACAGTCCGGTTCCACCTGAAAATATCCTTCGGGTTCCACCTGTATGTCATTCCAATTCAGCACATGAGTAGCATCATGCACATACTTCTTTAAAACAGAAACGTGAAAAACATTGTAGATTTTTAAATTATATGGCAATGCCAATTGATATGCAATAGCTCCAATGCTTGATAGGATTTCGAATGGTCCACAATACCTTGGTGCTATCTTAGCACAAATCCCAAGATTCAAGGAACTTTTCTTGGGCTTTACCTTTATAAAAACATGGTCTCCTACCTGAAGTTCTCTTTCAGTGCGTTTCAAAATAGCATAGCCTTTCTGCCGATCTTGGGCAACCTTTAAGTTACCTTGAACCTGTTTCACGGTTAGCTCCATTTCTTTCAATAAATCTGGTCCTAACATCAATCTGTCTATAGGGTTATCCCAAGAAATTGGAGTACAACATTTTCTTCCATACAAAATGTCAAATGGGATTAACTTAGCAGATGCTTGATAATTATTATTGTAGGCAAATTCTACTAAGTGTAGGAAATCTTCCCACTTAGATGGCTGATCTTTAACATATAATTGTAACATGTTTTCTAAAATCTGATTTACCCTTTCTGTTTGACCATCTGTTTGTGGGTGGAAAGAAGTGCTGAAATTTAATTTAGTATTTAATCCTTTAAACAATGCTATCCAAAAATTACTGGTGAACTTAGAGTCCCGGTCTGAAATAATTACCTTTGGAATTTTGTGTAAACGAAAAACTTGCTTCATGAAAATATCTCCAATGTTAGAAGCCTTGAAAGTAGTTTTAACATGAATAAAATGAGCATCTTTACTAATTTTATCAACAACAACCATGATTGAGTCATTCTGCTTCTGATTTTTAGGCAAACCTGTTGTCATCACTCCAGGAAGCTCTCTTAGGTTGTTTTTAGAGATGCCTAGTAACTTGAACTTATCTTAGAAGATGGGGTTTGTTTGGATCAAATTGGATGACTGAAATCGAAACTCACACACTCAACACACACATAGTGATGCTCAGGGAGACAAGGCTTTAACTACTGTTGTTCAGAGGGTTGCTAAAAGGTTAATGGGAGTGAATCCTTGTCATATCAACAGACTCATACACAGAAATTTGTATATAAATGGCTAATCACAACAAAATAAATTACATTCATGTTCAGTTCTCAAATGCCAAAATAGGATAACAGTTATTTAACATAGACAAGTGAACCTACAGGCAATAAATTATCCACTGTAAATACAAAAACATAAGAAAAAGAAATCTGAAAGGCGAATAGTAAAAGAAGCTGGTATTATCTGAGAAATCACAAGTCTGAAAGTACAAATATGGATCAGTCTCTCCAAAATCGAACCATTGTTCTACCTCAGTCATGGGATTTATATCCTTTTACAAAATGTTCAAACCCTTGGAAGTGGGTCGAATCCTCCAGATGGAAAATCAAAAACCATTTTTCAACAAACCAGAAAAAATCATTTTTTAATTAGCCAAACTGCTGAAACATGGGGCTCAGAGATGGATTCGATTCTCCCAATATGTGACACCTATAGGAAAAATGAGAGACATTTTTGTTCTCTGACGTGTTAGGAAGAAAAACCTCCGAGCGTTTTGCAGAACGACTCTCCAGTCGCTCAGAATCATCATTTGAAAATGATGACTCTACACAAAAAAACGCCATTAATTCGGCCAAACTGCTGAAAAATGGGGCTCAGAGATGGGTTCAGCTCTCCAATTCTGTGATACCTGTGTATAAACTGAGAGAGGTTATTGTGCATTGATATTTTGTGATAAAAAATCTCCCTTAGATCATTGAAATTAATTTTTATTTTCCCGAGATCTTCATTTCAGAAACATGTGTCAAAAAGGCAAATTCTGAGCTCTAAAAATTGGGGCTCAGAGATGGATTCGATTCTCTCAACCCGCAACACCTGTAGGAAAACGGAGAGAGTTTATTGTGCTCTAACATGTCAGGAACAAAAAATCCGATCGTTTTGCAAAATAAGTCTCCAGTCGCTCAGAATCATCATTTGAAGATGATGACTTTTCACAGAAAAACGCCCATTTTTTGTAGCTATCCTTCTCTCAAAATTGGTAGGGAATATTTCTCTGTTCACCCTACAGGCACCCTTCGATATGTAAATGAAAGTGATCATGACCTGTAATGCTCACCAGTATCTGGAAAACTCCTTCAAGATGCTCGAGTGATCGGGAACTAGCTTTGATGCTCAACGGTAGATTTCTGTGTTTTGGTGCTTTCGGTAGCTATCAAAATTGGGCTCGAAGGTGGTAAGTTGCAAAAATCCCTTCATTCGATGACTAATGAATCAACCTTAGCATTTTTCCTAAGCCACTGAATCGCCCCAGGTGTGGGAAACTTGGCTCTACTTTCGGTAGCTAGGAGAGCTCTAACAATTTCATTTAAGCTGCCGAAAGCAAATCTTTCGGTAGCTTAGGAACCGTTTTACATAAGAGCTTAGCTACTGAAACCTGTCTTTTGAAAATTTTGAAGTGAAAACCGAATCTAATGATTTTCAAACTTCATTACATGCATAAAGCTATAAACAATGAGCCTTAAGAAATTTAGAAATGAATTTTTAAATGACATCCTATCATCTAAAAATGATCATCCTGACAAATTTATTTGGGGAGATAACACCTGTAATAAAATCAATGCTTATAATTTCTCATTTCCATTCTGGAATTGGTAAGGGCTGCAATAATCCAGCTGGATGTTGATGTTCAACTTTAAGAGTCTGACATTCAAAACATCTAGCTATATATTCAGCAACTTCACTCTTCATGTTGGTCCAAAAATACTAATTTCTTAACATAGTTATCATTTTCTTATAACCAGGATGTCCTGAATAAGGACTCTTATGAACTTCTTCTAAAATCAGCAACTTAACTTTCAAAATATTAGGTACATAAATTCTATTTTTATATGTTAAGAAGCCTTTTTCATTAATACTGTAATCTGTTATAACATTTTCAGATGAATTTTCAGCCACTTTATCATGTAATTTTTGGTAATTTTCGTCTTGCTTAATTCCTTCTTCAATCTAATTTTTCAGATCAGTTTTAAAAGTACTGATTGCTGCCACAAAACTCAATCTAGCATTTCTGATCAATGCATCAACAACCTTATTCTCCTTGTTAAGATTTAATATGCTAAGACAGAAAATATTAGCATTACATTCCATTTTACAATAATAGCATATACAGGATCACTGAAGAAACAACAAGCACAGCATAAATACAAGAGACACAGATTTATCCTGGGAAACCCTCATGGGGTAGAAAACCCAGCAAAGCTTCCTTAATATAGATGACCATCAATATACAAAGATGCAAACCAAAGACATGATCTCCTCCTCCTCCATAGCAGACCTCTCTCTCACAAGTGCGCTACATTTCATGTGAGGGAAGTGTATCAAATGAGGAGCTCACATCCTCTATTTATACACATCTCTGACTTGTACAATATATTAACTAGGTTGGACCCAACTTTACCATTGGGTTAAACACCCCACTACAATTGACTGGGCTGACCCCTCTAGGGTGGTCTAACAACCCTTTGACCCACATAACACATATAGGGCCGACCCCCACTAGGGAATTATAATAACCCAAGTTACCACATTCCGATGGAGGAATAAACATCTCCGGATATACAATAATATCTCCATGGAGGAATGAAACATCTCTGGAATAATAAAGTACAAATATAATATTCTTTGAAGTTACAATATTTCAACACTCCCCCTTAACGAGAAGGATATTATAACAACATCTACATGAGCAAGGAGTCATCAACATCATACATGATACATCTATAAATCATTGGAAGATTTCTCAACATCATCAGTAACTCAAGCAGTTAATGGAACATCTTCAATACTGGAACACCAACATCTTCAGTACTGAGTCTTTATCTTCTGCAACACTCGAACAGCTACAGCAACATCAACATCTGGATCCTCACGATCATCAACATCGTCATCACACGATCATTAGCATCGTCATCACACGATCATCAACATCGTCATAATACGATCATCAGCATTGTCATCACACGATCATCAGCATCGTCATCACACGATCATCATCATCGTCATCATACGATCATCAACATCGTCATCACACGATCATCAACATCGTCATCTAGACCATCACGATCAGCATCATCGTCATCTAGACCGTCACGATCAGCAGCATCGTCATCACACGATCATCAACATCATCATCTAGACCATCACTATCAGCATCATCGTCATCTAGACCATCACGATCAGTAGCATCGTCATCTAGACCATCACGATCAACAACATCATCATCTAGATCATCAGTATTAGTATCCACACCAATACAAGTATACACATCATCAATACAAGTATACATACCATCAATACAAGTATCCTCATCAATACAAGTATACATACCATCAATACAAGTATCCTCATCAATACAAGTATCCTCATCAATACATATCCTCATCAATACATATCATCAATATCAATACAAGTATCCTCATCAATACAAGTATCCTCATCAGTCAAGTATACACAATAGCAGCATACTCTGCAATACACATGATCCTTCCTTTCGGAATTATGGGATCAATCTTATCACAATCATGTTTAAGAATATCCTTCCTTTCGGAATTACAGGATTTACGGTCTAAGGATGATTAATCCACACCATTCATTTAGGACTATGTCCAAGGATGATATAATCCACACCATTCATTTAGGACTATGTCCAAGGATGATTTAATCCACACCATACATTTAGGACTATGTCCAAGGATGATTTAATCCCCACCGTACATTTAGGACTATATCCAAGGATGACTTAATCCCCACCGTACATTTAGGACTATATCCAAGGATGAATTAATCCCCACCGTACATTTAGGACTATCTCCAAGGATGACTTCATCCCCACCGTACATTTAGGACTATCTCCAAGGATGACTTCATCCCCACTGTACATTTAGGACTATCTCCAAGGATGACTTAATCCCCACCGTACATTTAGGACTATGTCCAAGGATGACTTAATCCTCACATGTCCATCAAGGACATCATTCTTGAAGACCATACATCTACAGATCAATTCAAGGGACTGAAGTCTAGGGACGATACAATCCCCACTTGTCCACTAAGGATTTCATTCTCGGAGACCATACGTCTACGGATCAATTCAAGGGACCAAAGTCTAGGGACAATACAATCCCCACTTGTCCACTAAGGACTTCATTCTCGGAGACATATGTCTACGGATCAATTTAGAACATGTGTTCAAGGATGATGCAGTCCCCTCGTCAACTTAGACCCTGTCTAAGGACCATCCACCAACCTCTCTGTCGGCATCACCAATATAGGTATCCACATCATCGACCTCGCTGTCGATGCAGGAAATCTCATCATAAGTGACCACATCACTCCCCCTCTCGAGGAGGGTCCTCCCAAGTTTGTCTCAGAAAATACTCAAACTTTACTTGAGGTAGAGGTTTGATTAGTACATCGGTAACTTGTTCACTTGAGGTAGAGGTTTGGTTAGTACATCGAAAACTTGTTACAAATTTGAACTTTATAGTTCTTTTCTGCGCCATATCATGGAACACTGGATTCTCTGCCATCTTGATACAACTCTGTTTGTCACATAGGATCACAGTTGGGCCTGTCTCTAAGTCAAACAATCCAGAAGCCATACTACTTCACAACTAGCAGAACAACCAGCCATATATTCTGCTTGTGCTGAGAGCCACACTAGACTGCTTCTAGCTAAACCACGAGATCATGGTTGATCCCAGACAATAATATCCTCTCAATGTGTTCTTCCTGTCTAATACATTTCTTCCCAATCAACATCTGTGTAGCCATCTGAAGTCATGATCTCCAAGATAGCATAGATCAAAGTCTATCGTATCCTTTAGGTACCTCATCACATGCTTTGCAACTATCAGGTGAACACATCTAGTTTCCACTAGATACTGACTCAAGGTGTTCACATCAAAGCATATATATGACCTAGTATTTGTTAGATACATCAATGACCCAATAATTTGTCTATACAGAGTTATATACACTAACTCTGATGAGTCATTCACTAACAGCTTCAAGTTGGAATCCATGAGAGTGTCCATTCCAACATATCAAGTCCTTTTAATATTTCTCAGCATACTTTCCCTGGTTGAGAAAGATTCCTTCTGAGCCTTTCCATACTTCCAGACCTAGGAAGTAATGCAGCTATCTGAGATCTTTCATTTTCATTTCTGCAGCCATCTATCTCTGCCATCTCTCGTTAGATGGGTCTACTAATATGAGCCTCAACATCATTCGAACTCTATGGTGAGTTCCTTCTTGCATCCATGTCATTTGTGTATAGAAACCATATTCAACCTTGTAGCAAAGGTTGAGATCCACATCACCCATGGTGATCACTATCGATCCTGGGTACCCGAACATATATTTCTTCAATTACATTATTAAGATAATGGTCTTATCTAGCCACTTGGAGCAAACATCTCATCATGATTCTCTTCCTCTTTCTAAGAGAATCTTCTAGCCACGAGCCTTCTATAGTGTGTTTGATTTGTAAATCCTTTTGTTGAACATCCATCGCTTGTTCAGTGTTCATCATTCCTCATGATCTTTCCTACAAATCAAAATTAAGTATATGATTAGTAATACTTCATAATCATCAAATCATATTGATATGATAACCTATTATGCATAGAGATATCATTTACATAGTTATGCAACTATCTTGACCAATACTTTGGCACAACACTTTTCCATATCCTGTATGCATACAGTGGCTATCTAGATGCCTTCCATCTCTACCAGAACATAATATCGAGACTGTGCACAGCTCTCAGCATGTCAGCAAAGAGGTTTCATTCTAGACAAGCAACAATGGAATGTTTGTCCAATTTACCAATCATATGCATATTAGTAGTATATTGTTCAATGCTATATGAATGTTTACACTCAGCATGATATATTCTAGGAATACAAATATGTATACAACTATTTCAAATAACAACTCAAATACTTATCTTTTATGTTTTTGTGGTTGTCTCTCGCTTGATCTTATATATGTCTTTTGAACTTCTATTCATTCTTTACCACTGTGCATGCTCAAGTGTGCACTAGTGTCATCCTCATGATCTCATACACAAACATACATTCATTAGTATATTCTTAATATTATCAAAACATTATAATTCTAAATAATCTTGAATATGCATAGTCATGATCATAGATAATAAACATTAGTATTCAAGGTTTCAAGAAAGTCTTCTTTTACTCATGCATATTCTTGTTTGATCATAGGACTCTTCTGGTTAGTTAAATCATCAATCAAGATAAGAGACATAATATGCATAAACCCTTGATTACTAGCTTTATGAATAAGCATAACCAATCATACCAAGTATACTTATATAAGGGATCCTAACACAAGGTAAGATTCTAACTTGACATAGGAAAACATACCTGGATTAGTATACCTGCTTAGTTATGTCTAACATACCTAAACAATATCTTCTTTGTTCTCTTCAATGACTTAGAGATCCTGTGCTAGAACCTGCATAACTCATAGGTTAAGCATAATATAACAAATTCTTACATACCTCGTAAGTAGAACAAATATTATGGATGAGTCTTTGTCTTCATGTTGTCATGGTCATGGAACTTGATTTGTCTTTCATGATGTACCTGTATCTTGTTAGCAGACAACATCAACCTCATAGAACACCACAGTGCATTAGTACAATCATATAGCCCTAATCAATGAATGTATTCTATCATTCACATGCATTCATACTGTTACTAGGGTGATAAGACAATTCTAACATTAATCAAGATTGTACTAATAAATAATATGAAGACAAACATATTATGAACTTAATCAGGAATCAGATTTCAAGACATACTTGAACCTCCTTAAGTCATACCTATCGAGACTTCTTGTAGTCTTCTTATGTAAGGCCTTAGCCTCAACTCCCCCTAAAACTTGATCTCGAGCTTTATTAGGGTTTTCTAGAGAAATCCCAAAACTTCAATCTTTGACTTTCACACTTCTGAATGGATGGAAGGATGTGTCTTGTTGAGCTGATCAAACTAGCATACTTCAATTTTGAAATCTCCAAAATTTGACCCCTCAAAATTGCCTTCAAAACTTCTGGATATTCTGGATAGGATCCCGAACTAGGGTTTGATGAAGCCCACCCTTCTTCCCGATCAAAAGGTTCGATCCAAGGCTCTAAAATCTTATTTTTTTGAGGAGATTCCAGCCGTGGTCACAAACTTCGAAAATTCCAACTTTTGCTGAAGCCCTAATTTTCCATCTTTCCAATCAAAATCCCGAATTGGGGTTTGATCAAGCCCGGTCTTCTACCCAACCAAAAAATTCGATCTTGGTCTCTAAATTTCGATTTTCCTGAGTAGCATTCAGCCGTGGACTCCGATTCCAAAAATTCTAACTTTCTCTGAAACCCTAAATTCCGGAAGCTATGAATGAAGGTGCTCCAAAAATACTTATGTTTTGACAGAACAGTGTACCTGATTGTTTCTGCTGTAACTCCGAAATTTGCAATCCACAGGGTCTGAAATTTTTTTTTGTGGTGGCCTGAACTGCCATATTTCCATCCTAATAGGTCTAAACTCAATTGGATTTTATGAGAGAGATTTATTCCAAGTGTCGCAACATGACCTGTTTATGGGATAAAACAGGAGAGTGGACTTGTACGGCGTGACACGTGTCACTAGTTCAACTTAGGACTCTGAAAACGTTTCCTGAGATAGTACAGTCTATGTACTACCTACCACTTTTTACTAAATTTCATTTGGATCTTCCTAGCCCAAGTTATGACCTTGTTTCCTAGGTCACCTGATTTTGACTAAGATCTGGAAGAGGCAGAAACCCTAACTTGTACTGATCATAACTCACAAAGTAAAACGAATCTGAGGGTTTCCTTTGGACACAAGGTACTTGGGGATGTTATATGCTACTTGTAAAGGTTTCCGATCATGAAATTTCGATAAAATGGATTTATAGCAAAAGTTCCACGATGACTGGTTTTTGCTATACAAAGCCCAAACCTTGAAATTGTCGCAAGTGAAGCAAGTGTCGTAAGTGCCATACATTTCCTTCCTTCAGGTTAGCTCTGATACCATGTTAAGATTTAAGATGCTAAGATAGAAAATATCAGCATTACATTCCATTTCACAATAATAGCATATACAGGATCATTGAAGAAACAACAAGCACAGCATAAATACAAGAGACACAGATTTATCCTGGGAAACCCTCATGGGGTAGAAAACCCAGCAAAGCTTCCTCAATATAGGTGACCATCAATATAAAAATATTCAAACCAAAGACATGATCTCCTCCTCCTCCATAGCAGACCTCTCTCTCACAAGTGTGCTACATTTCAAGTGAGGGAAGTGTATCAAATGAGGAGCTCGCCTCCTCTATTTATACACATCTCTGACTTGTACAATATATTAACTAGGTCGGACCCAACTTTACCATTGGGTTAAACACCCCACTACAATTGACTAGGATGACCCCTCTAGGGTGGTCTAACAACCCTTTGACCCACATAACACATATAGGGCCAACCCCCACTAGGGAAGTCTAATAACCCAAGTTACTACATTCCAACGGAGGAATAAACATCTCCGGATATACAATAAGATCTCCACGGAGGAATGAAACATCTCCGGAATAATAAAGTACAAATATAATATTATTTGAAGTTACAATATTTCAACACTCCTTTCCATTAATGTGATGAATCTCAAAATCATACTCGCTAAGGAAAGCTAACCACCTAGCTTGCCTTGCGTTAAGATTTGTTTGATCCAATAAATAATTTAAACCCTTATTATCAGTCATTAAAATTAATTTTCTTCCGATCAAGTGATGGCGCCACATTTTTAATGCATGTATCACGACTTCCAACTCAATATCATAAGTAGCATAATTATTTTCATGTATTTTTAACTTCCTTGACTCAAAAGCAATTGCATGACCTTTCTGACTTAAGACCCCTCCAAGTCCATCGTTGCATGCATCCATGCATACGACGAAATACTTATTAGGATTTGCAATTTTTAGGATGGGTGCAGTATTTAATAACTCTTTTAACTTATTAAAAATTTCTTGACACTTTTGATCCCATACGAATTTCTTCCCTTTCTTCTGCAAAGAAGTGATGGGGTTAGCAATTCTAGAGAATCCTTCAATAAAATTTCTATAATAACCCGTTATTCCCATGAATGACCGTACATCAGTTACGTCTTTAGGGACAGGCCATTCATTAATTGTTTTTATTTTATCAGGATCAATAGAAATACCATCTTTAGAAATTATATGACCCAAATACTGAATTTTATCTTTATAAAAATCACACTTACTGAACTTAGCATAAAGCTGATGTTCTCTAAGTACTTGTAAAATGATTTTTAAATGTTCATCATGCTCTTCTTTAGTTTTTGAGTAAACCAAAATATCATCAATGAATACAACTGCAAACTTGTCCAAATATTTATGCAGAACGTTGCTCATTAAACACTTGAACACTGTCGATGCGTTGGTTAGCCCAAAAGGCATAACTACGAACTCGTAGTGTCCAGAACGCATTCTGAATGCAGTTTTGAATATGTCCTCGTCTTTTATCCGGACTTGATGATAACCCCACCTTAGATCAATTTTAGTGAATATCTCTGCTCCCTACTCCGCATACTTGATCAAATAGATCTTCTATGTGGGGTAAGGGATATCGGTTCTTAATTGTCATTTTATTAAGCTGGCGGTAATCAATGCACAAATGCATGGTACCATCCTTCTTTTTAACAAATATTACTAGTGCTCCCCAAGGAGACACACTAGGCCTTATGTAGTTTTTATCTATTAATTCTTTCAGCTGAGATTTTAACTCATTTAACTCTAGAATATTCATCCTATAGGGGGCCTTTGAGTTTGGTACCGCACCAGGTACTAACTCAATGGTGAAATCAAGTTCCCTTTTCAGAGGTAATCTTGGAATTTCTTCCGGGAATACGTCAGAAACGTCCCTAAGGATGGGAATATCCTCTAGTTTTAACTTGTCTTCTTTAGATGTATACTCATCATTAATGACATTAACAGTAAACATTTTACAACCTTTTCTAGCAGCTCTCTTTACTTGTAGAGAAGAAATCTGCCTTACTGAAATCTTTCTATGAATTCCTTTTACTGTTTTTGAATTACCTTCATTATTTACACATGTAAAAGATTTATCATAACAATTTAGTAAAACTCTATGTTGTTCAAGCCAGTCCATACCAATCAACAAATCATATGACCCTAAGGGTAAAACATTCAGATTAATTTGCCTTTTCAACTGAATTAAAAATACTTCACAATTATTGACATAATCTGTAACCTTTCTTTTAGTTCCTGTTGCAAGCTGAACTGACCATGCATTATCAAATTTCTCTATTTTTAACTTGCAACGGTTTACTAAAGTAGGTCAAATATAACTTAAATTTGCACCTCGATCTATTAGAATAGAAATAGACTCGTTTTGTATCATACTGATCCGGATTTTATGAGCAGAACGAAATGAATACAGATTATTATCAGATGCTTAACACAAAATAACAGAGATACAGTAAAACTGGTTTTCTATTCAATAAGGAAATAAGCTAGAACTGTAAAATGCAGCGGAAAACAAGCTTGCTGGAATGGTGGCGGCTTATCTCTGAGAAGAGATGTGACGGCTGCGCTCATTTTGCAAGAAGATGGTTACAATGAGGCTCTCAAGGCCTTTTACAATAAACAGGAATGTCAAAAAACCTAGACATCCAAAAACCTAACCCTAGGATATGAAGCGCCAAAAGTCATGTGGGCCCCGTTTGGGTAAGTTACTACATCAACTTCCCGGGGTCGTAACTTTTGCATACGATCTCCGTTTGGGGCGCTCGGTAGCCCGTTGGAAAGGTCTATCCGAGATTTACAACTTTCGACTGGGGCCAAATGCATGCCGTAGGCAACCATTTGGCCCCCCAAATTGCCAAAAAAGGTCGTTTAGGGCCTCAAAATGGCCCCGGAAGTTCAGGACCCGAAAAACTGATAAAAATAGTACAATACCAAAGTTGCCATAAAACTGTTTTGAGCCAGTTGGAAAGGTGGGTGGCCACCAATATCCACCTGGATCAATCCTCCCTCCTTAGGAAGCAATGGTCTCCATTGCGTTGAGTTCCTCCATCAGATGAGGAAATTTCTGCTTAATTTGGCCTCGGGTGAGCCACTTGCCTTGGTGCAGGAGCTGCCCTGCTTTGACAACTCGATAAAGCTGGATCCTTTGATGTCGAGTGCCCTTGATCTGTGTGTCTGCAATATGATCACTGGATGCTTGCTGTAGGCAGTCAGGGTTGAGCTCTGTTGGTGTCAACTTCTCTGCTATCTCTGAGGTGTCTAATAGTGGTGGGAAATATGGCCGAAGGAGAGCCACGTTGAATACTAGATGCAGACCAAGGAAGGGGGGAATGTTGAGCTCAAAAGCATTGTCACCCACTGCCTTGGTGATGGTGTACGGCCCATAACGGAGTGGGCAAAGCTTTCGATGGGGCCCTGTAAGGCGTTCTTTCTGCAAATGCAACCAAACTTTGTCGCCCACCTGAAGCTTATGTGGCACCCGATGTTGATCATGGCGCTGCTTGTACTTGGCATTAGACTTCTGTAGAATATCTTGAACCTGTTGGCGGATATGCTGGATCCGTTCAATGAACCGGGCGGCTTTGTCCGCTTCTGGGGATGAGTCGGCCGAGGTGGTCGCAAGGGGAAGTGCAACATCCATGGGGCCCAATGGTTGGAATCCCAACCCCACCTGAAAGGGGCTGTGGCCAGTTGAGCTATGCAGGGCTCGGTTGTAGCTATGTTGGACATAGGGGAGACTCTCATCCCATGTGCGAGGGTGTGTTGAATTGTACATGCGCAGGATATGTACGACCATCCGGTTGACGACCTCCGTTTGTCCATCGGTCTGGGGGTGGAAGGCAGTGGATTTGGTGAGCTTGGTATCCAGCAGTGACCAGAGGCTTGACCAGAATGAGCTGAGGAACCGACTGTCACGGTCTGAGATAATGGTCTGTGGGATCCCAAAATGTACCCATACTCGTTCAAAGAAGAGCTTGGCAGTGGCTTCTGCTGTGATGTTCTTCTTGCAAGCGGCTAGAATCGCCATCTTGGAAAAGCGATCAACAACCATGAAAACACAGTCGTTTCCCCTCTTGGTGGACGGGAGGCCCGACATGTAGTCCATTGAGATGGATTCCCACGGCCTGTCAGGAGTAGGAAGAGGGGTGTATAGGCCCTGTTTCTTAGTGGTCGGTTTGGCAATAGCGCAAGCAGTGCAGGACCTGATATACTTGCCGACATATTGTCGAAGTTTCGGCCAGTAGAAATGTTTCTGCAACACTGCCACTGTCTTTTCGACGCCAAAGTGTCCCGCCACCCGACTAAAGTGAGCTTCCCAAATCAGCTTCGCGCGCTCGCTTGATGGAACGCAGATATGGCCCAGATGACACAACAACCCGTCCTGAAGATGGAAATTAGCAACCACTGAGTTGGTGCCCAGCATTTGATAGGTGGCAGAGAAGTCAGGGTCTGTCTCGTAGAGGTGGGGCCATCCAGAGGTCTCGTGGCCACAAGAGTCTAGCACCGTGGTAAGTGCCGCGACTGGAGGTCGACTGAGGCAGTCAGCAACTCGGTTGGTACTCCCTGTTTTATATTTGATGTTGAGGTGGAACTGCTGTAAATATGTTGACCACTTCTGATGGCGGTCATTCTGCAACTTTCCTTGGGTCTGCATGAACTGTAGTGGCTTGTGATCAGTGTGGATGACTGTCTCCTTCCCAAGAATGTAATGTCTCCACTGGCGGCAGGCTTGTACAATGGAGTACATCTCTTTGTCATAGGTAGGGTACTTGCGGACAGCATCTGATAGTGTCTCACTATGATATGCCACGGGGTGGCCGTGTTGAGTGAGAACGGCACCCACAGCATAATCTGAAGCATCTGTCTCGATCTCAAAGGGATGTTGCAGGTTTGGTAATGAGAGTACCGGTGATGAGCACAAACGCTTCTTCAAGTCATCGAAGGCTTGTTGTTGGGACAGGCCCCACACAAATTTTGCCTTACCACCACCCCTGGTCACTTGGCTGAGGGCCCATGCGATATGAGAGAATCCCAGCACGAACCGTCGATAGAAATTGGCAAGGCCCAAGAAGCTCCGGAGTTCAGTGAGTGTGGTTGGGGCTGGCCAGTCACGGATGACCTGGATCTTGGCTGGATCCACATGCACACCATGTCGATCAACGATGTAGCCTAAGTAATGGACCCTGTCCATGCCGAAGGAGCATTTTTCCAAGTTTGCATATAGTTTGTGCTTCCGCAGGGTGTGCAGAACCTGCTGAATATGCTGCAAGTGTTCCTCCCAAGTCTTGCTGTAGATGAGGATGTCATCCAGATACACCACTACAAAATTGTTGGTGAAAGGTCGTAGGATATCGTCCATCATCCTCATAAAAGTTGCTGGAGCATTTGTCAAGCCAAAAGGCATGACCAGCCATTCAAAAAGACCTTCTTTTGACTTGAAGGCAGTCTTCCATACATCTGTCTGTTCTATTGGGACCTGGTGGTAGCCAGACTTCAGATCAATCTTACTGAAGTATTTGGCCCCCGTGAGCTGATCAAGGAGGTCATCGATTCGGGGAATCGGGTACCGGTTACGGACTGTGATTTTATTCAGGGCCCGGTAATCAATGCAGAGTCGCTAGGTCCCATCTTTCTTCTGTACCAGCACGATTGGGCTCCCACAAGGTGATGAACTGGGACGGATGTGCCCCTTGTGGAGCAATTCTTGGATCTGCCTCTTGATCTCCTCATTTTCCAACAGAGAGCGGCGATAGACTGTCCCATTGGGTAGCGGTGCGCCTGGGGTCAGGTCGATGGGATGCTTGACCTGGCAGTGCAGAGGTACCCCGGTCGGAGAGGAGAAGATATCTGAGTATCCTTCCACCACCTTATCCACTTGCTTCTGTTGTGTGGATAGATCGGTCGTGGAGGCCCGAGATGTGGCTGCGATCTTTCTTTCACTCTGAGAGCGAATCACGAAGAAGACAAATTTCCCGGTCTGAGAGATGACCTTCCTGCATTGCTTGGCAGAGATCAAGGAAATAGCACTAGGAGGGACTGCCTCGGGTATCCTGTACAATTTCCTGTTCAAAGAAATAATAACACTACGAGGCCTAGACTCATATACAGCATGACGTTTCCATAAATAAGGTTGTCCCAAAAGAACATCTGAAACTTCGAGAGGAGCAACATCACACAATACCTCGTCCTTGAAGGGTTTGATGCCGTATGGCAGTCGACACTGTTGGCTGATGCGGAGATCGCTTCCTTTGCGGAGCGATCCAATGGTGTAGGGTTGTGGGTGCGGCGTTGTCGGCAGGGCCAGGCGCTTGACGACCTCTGCTGAGATGAGATTCTTCTGGCTACCGCTGTCAACGATGAAGTGCAGCGGGGTGCCTTTTACCCACATCTGTGAATGGAAGAGGCGTTCTCCTTCTTCTGGCTCGTCTGGTTCATCAGGCTGGAGCTTGGTGGTAGCAATGGTGGCACTGGGTTCCGCGTCAATGATCCGTTTCCCCCTTTCTGGTTCGGACTCAGAGTCAGAACCCGCATCTGATTCAGATGCTTTCACTTCGGCCACCAGGGACTGCTTTGAGCGGCAATCGGCAGTGTTATGCCAAGGGCTCTTATGGAAGTCGCACCACTTCCCGGTATCTTTCTTTGTTTTTCCGGTGTCCTTCTTTGCTTGCGGCTTGGACTGGTTGTCCTGATGCTGTCCATCTTTGCTCTGTCCTTTATTCTGTGGGTTGGGGCCGCCCTTTCCTGTCTTTTGCTGTGAAGGGTTCCCAGGCCCAAATTGCCGCATCTTTTGTTTGAGCTTCTGCTCGATTTTGACGGCATATCGGTAGGCCGCGCCCAAGGAAGAGATGTCCAGAAATTCCATTTCGGTCTGGATGTATCTATGCAAACCACCGCGATACTTGAGCACCAGATGTCGCTCTGAATCTTTGATACCCAGCTTAGTGCGCAAGGTATGGAAGATATTCGTGAACTCTGGCACTGCTTGGTCTCTTTCTTGTCGTAGTGTGGTCCATTTGGTATACAAGTCGTCATAACTTCCAACAGGGTAGTATTGTTCCTTAATAGCATCCCTGAAGGATTCCCAGGTGGCTATGACTGAAAATAATGAGGCTTCTTCTGTGTCCTTTTGCTCGCAGAATGTTTCCCACCAATCTTTCACATGGGGAACGGCTTTGAGGAGCGCAAAAGTAATCTTTTCTTTATTCGAAAAGTTATGGACAGAAAAATACCCTTCTAGTAGATTCAACCACTTATCTACAGCATCTGCGTCTATCTGTCCTTCAAATATAGGGATATCGAAGTTGATTTGTACCTTGAAGGGGGCGGCGCCTCCACTCGAGGAAGATGCGTCGCTTGTTGGTAGTCGCCGAAGGATTTGCGCGAAATTATCCATCATCTCGTTCCTCTGCTGCGTGAGGGCTTCCTCAAGCAACATTTTGATAGGATCTCCTGTCCCGTCATCTTTCTTTTCTCCTGCCATGAGAGGTCGCTTGGGCGTGCGAGAGCTTTTGTCCTCAAGAGAAACAAGCTCGAGACCCAATTCTTTGTACCCTGACCTCGTTGGGGACATGCATTAAGACGACAAGGAGCAGACCGCTCTGATACCACTGATCCGGATTTTATGAGCAGAACGAAATGAATACAGATTATTATCAGATGCTTAACACAAAATAACAGAGATACAGTAAAACTGGTTTTCTATTCAATAAGGAAATAAGCTAGAACCGTAAAATGCAGCGGAAAACAAGCTTGCTGGAATGGTGGCGGCTTATCTCTGAGAAGAGATGTGACGGTTGCGCTCATTTTGCAAGAAGATGGTTACAATGAGGCTCTCAAGGCCTTTTACAATAAACAGGAATGTCAAAAAACCTAGACATCCAAAAACCTAACCCTAGGAGATGAAGCGCCAAAAGTCATGTGGGCCCCGTTTGGGTAAGTTACTACATCAACTTCCCGGGGTCGTAACTTTTGCATACGATCTCCGTTTGGGGCGCTCGGTAGCCCGTTGGAAAGGTCTATCCGAGATTTACAACTTTCGACTGGGGCCAAATGTATGCCAGAGGCAACCATTTGGCCCCCCAAATTGCCAAAAAAAGGTCGTTTAGGGCCTCAAAATGGCCCCGGAAGTTCAGGACCCGAAAAACTGCTAAAAATAGTACAATACCAAAGTTGCCATAAAACTGTTTTGAGCCAGTTGGAAAGGTGGGTGGCCACCAATATCCACCTGGATCACATACCTTCAATTTCGACCATGGATGTTTGATGGTCCGCTTGACGGTTCTCCAGTGCTGCATTTATCCTGGGCATTTCTCTTGCGATATCTCCAACTGTAGGTTCTGCTTGCATAGTATGAATATTGTTGGTTGTCCTCTTGTTACGTGGGAAATCTGCTCTCTTATGTGGTCCGCCACATTCATAGCAATATATGGGTCCTTTCTATTCAACATACCTGTTGTTGTTATTATTGTTGTTGCTGTGATTATTATTATTAGGTACATTTCTTGCAGCAGTAAAATTTTGAGGTGCATTATTCCTGTAATTATTAGGAAAATTTCTGTTATTAAATTTTTTCTTAAAACCTCCATAATTATGATTAAAATTCTTCTTTTTATAGTCAAACTGATTTGTCTTACTTCTCTTCCAGCCAGTTGTTCCTTCTCTTTTTCTGTTTTGATCAAAATAAAAAATTTCCCTTCCTCATGGCCTCTTCCAAAGTGGAAGGATTATCATACTCAATACGGTCTTTTATATTAAAAGGTAGACAACTGAGAAACCTTTGTACTTTAGGTTTTTCCTCGACCATATAGGGCACATACCTCAGTAAGCTAAGGAGCTTGCTGCAAAGTTCTTTCATGTTCATTGTACCCAAGTTTAAATCATAAAACTCCTTTGACTTATCTTCAAAATATTGTTCTGACAAAAACTTCTTTTTAAACAAACTTTTAAACATAGTCCAAGTTACTTCTTTTTCTTTTATACTTTTGATTCTTTTAAGATCCTGCCACCAAATATCTGCCTTTCCGGTCAGATTGTAAATATCCATCTTGTCTTTCAGTTGAGAAGAGTAGTCGTAAATATTAAAGTACTTCTTCATTCCAAACAACCAAGCTTCTGCTATCTCACCTTTCTCACTTTCGCCATTAAAAGTGGGTGGATTAATCTTTTTAAATTCACCAGTAATCTGTTCATGATGTTTATGTTTTCTCTTTTTAGAGCAGCATTCACTGTTACTGCTGTCATAATTAAAGTCATTATTACTTGAATCAAATTTAGAGAATGAGTAACTATTCCTTTTAGCATTTATTGTTTTCTTATGCTTATGTTGGTGAGACATTATTTCAGAATCAGCCTTCATTTATGATTTTCTACCTCTTTCATCACTATAACAGTTTCCTTTTAAATTCTATTGTAACTCTTTTTGTACCTTAAGGATCCGTTCATTTTCTTCTTTAACAGCTTTTAACTCAGATTTTAAATCCTGTACAGTGCGTAAAGTTTCAAAAGACATGTTGTTTAATTCAACATAAATTCCTTCAGAATTATTATGATTAATACGTTCATTACGAGGAGATCTGTCCTCTGATGATTCTTCTGGTATTTCCATACCTGCAATTTAAAGGTCAATCTGTTCTGTGCAAAAATAAAATTGAATTACAATGTTAGTAACATAAACTTTTTGATTTATTTTTTGTTTATGTGCATGAGCCTAAATCAGGCCTAGAGTTTGAACTTGCGCTCTGATACCACATGTAACATCCCAAAAATCGCTAAAAATTTAAAATGTTTGATATAGCAACATCATAGAGAAAATGCTAACTGCGGAATGAAAGATGTTTAAATATTTATCTAATGGCATCTTCACATTATTATTTCTAAACATAAAAGACAGCAGATTTATAAATTAAATACGATATGACAATATCTATCTTTTCATGTTTTATGGTTCTAGTAAAAAATACTGATGACTTGTTTGCATATTTCTGAAGGGGTTCCTACAGGGTACCCTTGGGTTTACTTAGCTTTGATAGCTAAAGCATTGGATTATTTTCTTTCGCAGATCTGAAGGTAAGGTAATAGAGTAATTCCAGTATTTCAAGACAAGTTTTAGACTTCAGCTAGTCGTCTCTGTTTTTAAGATAGATGTATATACTGCAGTTCCTGAAGATGTCGATGGTATGTAATTCTAGTTTATCTTTAACAATCTGTACCATCTTTAACCTAACGATGGTAAGTGTAGTTAGAGATATTTTGTACTATACTTCTACTGTAATCAATGTTGTCGTTCATTAGGAAAATAATTGATAAGATCGTCATGTGAGATTCTACAATCTAAATGTTGCGACAAGCATGTGATAATGTTATCAATACGTCAGGGTTGAACAATATGCGAATTATGTGTTCAATGCTAGGTTAGATTGTAATGGGACCTTTAGAATTTTAATCCATCGTTTGTTCAGTTCACAAATGTAATTGTATAATAATAATACCATTACTACAACACTATGGCTTGTAATAATGATGGTCTTCCTGAAATATTTCATGTACTTAAATCATATATGCTCCTATAACACTTATTCGATTATATCGCTACATGGACAGGAAAATAGTTTGTTATGTATTGGTGACATATATTAAATTGTCATAACACTTCTATGGGATAATGGCTAGGGTTACAAAGCTTATTCATATGCAAAATGAAAGTTAGCACTATACTCTATTATGTGCATACCAAGCAAACGATAACTTAACATTTTCCTATGAATATGTGCACCCTATGCAAATGGGGACTTAACATTAAAAATGCATGAAACATAGGCATTACACGATACAATAAAGTTTGGAGTTGATTTTATATCGTGGTTATATGAATACAATAGATGGTTGGATTTGCAATATACAATTGTTATGCGATTTTAACTTAGCCTTTAGATATCGTGTAACTATAGCCTGAATACTATGCAGATTTAAATAAAGGTTTGGAACTTATAGGATATAGTTATATCACAGGTTTACAATATTGAGAATGTGCTGCTGGCAATAACTATGATGTTGACAAGAACTTTAAATGTCGTTACAGGCATGGTCTGGCAAGTTATACGAATGATCCGGCATTAAATGGAAACTATGTGTGGTGATTGTGGATTGTCTCGTTGGCACCAACATAGGTTTGGCTCCACGTGAAGAAGTTGTAGAAACTGTTTGGAATTGCCGAGCTGTGAGCTCCATCTTGGTGATATGGAAATCCATCTGGGATTGCTAATTAATGAGACATTTAATGGTAGGTGACCGTAACTCTATCTGGGTATTGGCGTGGCTTGAGTGGCCAATTCTCATCCGTTGATCTAACTTGTATCGATCGTGGAGATCTTGAACCCTAAGGCATTCACTATACCTTGTTGTTTGTTTATTTTACATTCATTTGGAGTTTTGGTTTGGGGAAGAGGCCGACAGGCCGCTAAGAAGTCGGGTTCGACCCTTGGTTGATTCTCTGGTGACTCTGTAACTCCACATTTTCGAAAGTGATAGTGGGAGCTTGGTTAAATGTTGCAAGTCTTGGTGTGTTGAAGCTTGCAGATTTCATTGTAAACTAAGAGAGGGTTTCTATAGTGTTTAATTTAGTCATCTGAGAAAACATGGTTGTTGTTACAGTGTCTGTTGCGTTAGCTGGATGAATTGGAAACGTGAAGCGTTCCCTCTACCTATTCTATTTGAAGGTAAGCTCGTCCTTGTAATTGTTGAGTTCTCATATTACAGTGTTGGGTTTTGTTGGAAATGGATGGCATGCCATAAAATGGTAAGCCCCGGTGGCATAACCCTCCGTAGGTTCTCCTGGCAGATTTGTGGCAAACGTTGAAGTTGTAACAACTTTGTTTTCTAGAAATCGTGGTTCAAAACAATGTTTTTTTTTATGCCTGTATTAAGGATGCCTCTCGGCTTACAGGGTCGATGTAATAATGTTTTAGGGATACTATACAGTGTTTTGGATTCTGAGTTTGAACTAGGCAATGTACTTCTGTCAACGAGGGTTTCAAGCTCTGTCGAGTTTTTAATAAAATAATATTTACAAGTCTATGTTGCTGTAGTTGTTTTGTTTCATCATTTTGGGGCTTGGCCCATGAACATAACCTAGGATTTAGTGATTTTAAATGTTGAAAGCAAACTGATGACTAGCAGGTCTCTGTGTTAAATTAAAATTTAAAGCAATGAATGATTTGTAAACTGTGTTTCATTATCTCTGCTGCTATCGTTTCTTTGTGAACAGTGAAACTTGGAAATGTGTATCAATGGAAATGGGTATTGGGTGATGTTTGTGAATAATGAAAAGACTGTGATTCCACTAAACAATGCGTGGATGCTTGTAACTAAGGAAGACTTCAATCTGTATGTAGTTCAATGATTTGTAAATGATGTTGCGTTTTTATTTTAAGTACAAGGGATTGTCTTTGTGCGGAAAATATGGCTTGGTCCTACTCTTCGATTTGATATTGGCAACCCTCTATTTGTCTGTCACTATTGTTTAGAGTTGTTTCAAGCACAATGTAATATCTGATAAGTTTAATGTTGGTGTTGAGACTTTAACTATGTCGATTTATTGAAATGGTACATGGTTTAACATAAGTGTAAAGTGTTTTAAAATTGTTGGATGCATGCCTAGAGATAAAAATACTGTTTATGGTTATAGAATGAATTGATAAAGTTTTCGATTGAAAGGGTTTAGGGTTTTTCTACTTCATTTTTGGAAAACATTTACAGAATTAAAATAGACTCTGTTTACTTGTCTATCCTGTGTGTACAGTAATGAAAATGACAGCAGACTATAGTAATCCTTTGAGAATGAAAAAAATGGAAACTATAAACCCTGATTCGAAAACTTGAATTGACATATTAGTTCTGTATGATTTTAATTTCTGTATCAGCAATGAATTCAATAATAACTATAAATTACTGTAGAAATCTTTAAGACAGTGAACCTCTATTTGATGAAGTAAAAACAGTGCTGTAATGAAATATAGTAAACAATATTAATTACTTGACAGTAGAAAATCAACAATTTATACAGAGTTATTCTTTTCATCATCTTGGCAAATTGCCTATCATATCTATCAATCTTAATTTGTCTCTGTACTAGAGTACGATGCAGTTCCTATAGCATGGGGAAAAATGCAGAGATTATTTATTTCATTCATCATTTCTATTCATAATTTTAACTTGTTTCAGACACTAAAAGTAAGGGTATCCAAACCAGAACACATTCTGTAATTTAAAATTAAATACTTGAAATAAACAGATTTAACTACTTAACAACAGATAAATAAATAGAACCTGTAGATGACAATAGGGTTGGAAAACAACCAAGGAGGCTTGTTCCTCCCAACCTATTCCAGAAGAAGCAGCTCAACTGCTGGCTTCTTGTGAAACCCTGAGCCTGATTACTGAACCACTAAGTAGATGGAATCTGTGTAGAAGAAAGGCACTCAAAATGCCTTCTGCACTTAGCATCAACCTCCTGAAATAACATGCCTTCTCCACTCAGCATCAACCTCCTGAACTCAATAAAAATTTGGCAGACTCACAACATGATCAAAAACATAGCATATCCCCTCATCAAATCTCTTGGGTGCAAACACAGCAAAACCCCAAGGTAAATTTCCTCATCAGGAAAAGTGATGAACCTCAGTTCAAAATTTGATGGCTATTATATAGACTGCCTAGGTCTTTTAGTGGTCAGTTTGGAATAAATGAACCTCAAGCTCCAGTCCCATCTTTCAGGGAACTATGACCACATTTCAAGGGAGTTGTCCCATACCAACACCTAGTTAGTTGCATCATGATGCTGCCACTTGTCCATTGCCTTCTACCTAGATTCCATTCCACCTAGTGGATCAGTAACCACTCTTTCAACAGTCCTCTTAGGTGTTTGTATCCTATTTTATTTATTTAATAATAATATATTGTGCAAATTACAGTCATCCTTGGACACCTGTCCAACATAAAACTTTACAATAAAAGTTATCATAATGTTTTCTAACACAAAATGTTTTCCATCAAAAAGGGTATGTTACAGGATGAATGTGGATAGACGTCCTCGGCGTGAACGCATGGCTGAATGAAGGTCCGAATGATGACCGCAGCCTGTAGAACCAAAACTAAATACCAAAAATGTCTAGAAATATGATATGATAGTCAATAAACCATAAAAATGATAATAATTATTCGCAATTCGAATGATTTTCAAATAAACGCATACCTGAGTCTGTTTGAAGGTCTGAATGGAAAAGAGAATGACTTGTCATAGAAAAATAGTGAAAATAACGCCAATCAGAGTGTGTTTGATGATCAAAAGTAGTGACAAAATGGACACCAACATTCCCCCAAACCAGATATATGCCAGGTCCCACTGAGCAAAATAAGAGATAATTTTAGGAAGAAGGCCAAGCTACGGTAGCAGCTGCCTTCGACTTGGACGAGGAGGATGTAGATTTGGCCTTAAATTTCTTGAATTGATCCCTCAAGGTATCATACCTCAATCGGAGAGAAATGTTGGAAGTTGTTTTGGCATCATTTAAGTCTTCAATGGTTTTTACTTGCAAACACAATTCTTTGTTTTCTTCATGAAGCCTATAGATGATTTCAACATTCCTCTGGTTATGGTTTGTTAGCTGTGATACTTCTTGGGTCAACCTTTCCACTTCCTGCTGATTTGGAGTGGACTGTTCTATATGATGTTCAGGATCCCTTTGGGGACTCAACTCCCTTGGGAATATTTCAGGTTCAATAATATGTTCTTCAATAGCCCTGTCTTCATTATGTGCAGGAGCAAATTCAAAAGTGGGGGTCTTAAGTAAGCGGGCAGACACATTGGCTAATGCAAGGAGAGGTGATTCAAAGACAGGGTCATTTGCTTGGTCGTCAGGGTTGTCTGAATGCGTGGGATGAATGACGGACTGATCGATGGACTGGACGATGGTCTGAGCACGATTTTCCTTCCTCGATTTGGTGGGTATTGGCAAGAAAAAGTGGAGGTTCCATGCTCATGTCCTTCTGGAAAAACTCAGGAGGGGAAGTTGAATGGACCAGGTGCAACTCTCCTGTGATATCTTCATCAAACCTCACACATTTGGTAACCTTTTATTCTTGGGAAGAGGTTTGGGACGGCTCGTTTACATGGGTTTAGAAACGATGACGTTTACGAGAGGTAGGGGATTTGACCGTAGGCTTCTTAACTAGATGAGGGTTTAGGACTTTAAAGACAAAGCGTTCCTTGGTTTGCCCCTTTTCTTCCAACTGGTGAGTGATCAAGATTTTAATCAAACAGTGGTGGTATAATCTTCCAGAGGGGTTAGTGGTATTCTTCCTAACATGAATTGACATTTTCTCTAAACTTTTCAGGAAATAGAAGGGGAAATTAAGAGCCCGACCATTAACAAAATGTGCCAGTAGCCTAAAGTGACAAGCTTTGAAAACAGTGTACTTACCCTCACAAGTGATCAAATGGATAATGACAGTCAACGACTCGAGATATTCAGGCTTCACCCATTCTCTGTGGAACCCTTTGGTGCCAGCAACATGTTGAGATTCGGCCTTAAGAGAAAATTAGTGCTCCGTCCGTGGAAGAAAAAGATGTTTGTGCCAACGGGCTCCTTCCCTGGGCAGTTTCGTGGCCGATGAAATGGATTCTTCCATCACAGGAAAAGTAAGATGGCTGACCCTGGTTGTATTACCATCGAATCCCTTAGAAAATAGTAGTGAAACCTCGGCATCATGGCCGTCAAGAAGGTGAAGAAATGGACCCCATCTAGCTTGCAAAAATACTTCACGACATGCCTTAAATTCAGGAATGTGGAGGAGTTCCTGGTAATTGCTGGGCTCGTAACGGATTGGCATATTGAACAGAGGTCAAAGGATGTCGATGGATAGAGAGGATGCATGAAATTGCAGGGGATGGAGCTTGATAGGTTCAGGGTGGATGGAAGATGAGAAAGATGAAGCAGAATTTACATAGGGGTCAGTTTAAATTGAGATTCGTTTGAGCGGTTGAATGATCGTGGGGGAAGATTTGGCACGTTCGAATGATATGCTATCATTCAGTTACCTTGATTTGTGTGCCATCATGGAACTGCGTGAGATAGTGAATTCACATAGCTATGATATGTTCAACCATGTCCAAACTGAAACTTTGGGCAGGTTGAATGTAATCCTCATTATGAAATTATAGACATAAATTACACATAAAAATCATGATGACTTAATAAATGAAACGATAGATCGCACGATAAAAATTAATGGAGGATTAAAATCGTATGATAGCCATATGATGGTTAATCAATTCATTTAATGAGATGAAATGAGTATGCAAAGATGGAATTTAATTTGATCCTTGACATGATTAGATATATAAGTAAATTTTTTTTTTTTAAATATCTTAGCACACTTATTAATATCATCACAAGCTAAGGTTTCATTCGGCACTTCATTCATATCGTTATTCCCATTTTCCTCGTTCGTGACCTCATTCGGATCGTCATTCGACCCTTCATTCAACCCTTCATACAGACCTTTGTACAAAAATGTGCTTTGATGGATCTGACTGCTGCTGATTATGCAGAAATTTTTTTTGGTTCTTGTTAGCGCACAAGTGATGTTGTAAACCTGCTTTTCTGGAACTTTTAATTGCGTTCTTCTTTATTTGTCATTGATCAGAACAATATTCCTTCTGCTTTTCTTGCATTATCCTGAAAATACCTATCATTTTGTCAGAGATAAATGAATTTATGAATAATCAGAAAGTAATGACAATTCTGAACCTTCCCCCCAAACAAAAAATATGGCATGTCCTGAAGCCATCAAAGAAAAATTGATTACTATTCACATATTTTCAATTAATGGTTTAGGCAATAACTTCTAAGATGTTGTGATAATTTTCGTAAGAAAATGAAATATTCACTAATAAATGTAGATGATTCCGATATGCACATTCATTAAAAAGAATACAACAATGCTTAAGAAGACCATATGAAGAATGATAGTGCAATGGATGCGAAAAATGCCATAGGAAAACTAGTCATCTATGACTCATTTTAAAGATCTCTTGTCATCCAAAGAATATAGATAAAGTTCACCCTAGAGCTTGTGATATTTCTATAATTATGGGTCCCATTTCTAGGATAATCATGCCCTAGGTATTATTTGAATTAGATGATAGGGTCCAAGTCCATGTTACAACCATTCTCTAATGGCAGTATAAATAATTGGCCTAAACATGTGTTTGTATACTCAATTTTTTTTTTTGATGAGCCATGTGCATAGTAATGCGTTAACCAAACCTCTTTTACCCGATATGGCCCCGCTGCCAGCAGGCCTGTTCAGTACCCCGACAGGTTTATCTTGGTACCATGTAAGCATAGCCCCACTGCCAGCGAGCCTGTTCAGTACCTCGACGGGTTTACTTGCATTTACCGAGCTTCTTTGTTTAAGATTTTACTTAGCATGGACCCGCTGCCAGCGAGCATGTTCAGTATCCTGGCGGGTTTGCTTCGTATAGTGATTTTTAGTAAGGAAGTCGGTTGGCACTTAGAGTGTGCTAAGCTTGCTAAACACATAATTCAAATTTTTTAGAACGAACCTTATGCGTAACTTTATTTATAATGGCCTAGATTATAAATCATGTCAAAATATAATAACCTAAAGCTGTTCTTTGACCTCTCAGTACATATTCTTCATGAAAGATCAGTAATTTTCCCCACAAAATAGAAGTATCACTCACTTTTGGGCTACCTTTAAAGAATGCCTTAAGAGACAAGTTTTGATAATGAGTCTAGGATGAGCTAGTAGTCCATATGTGTGAGATATAACTTTTTTGAAAATCGTAGTGATAAAAGTAGGTCTTAAGCAACTGTGCTAATGATAAATAAAAAATGTGCTTGTCTGAATAAAATACCATATGCAGAATCATAAAAGAAAGTGATTTTAAATGATGTAAAGAACATTTTAACCTTTCCCTATTTTCAACAATAATTGAAAGAGGAGTTAGGATGTATTATGAGGTTTTTAGAGCACTTCCCTTTTCAGATAATATTGCATGAGCTCATTATAAAGATAAGGTTCTTGTAATCAAACTGCAAAACCACTTGTTAGATGATTCAAATTTATCCAAAACAAAAACATATGTGCAAAGAAAAATTCATACAAAATTAGAAAAAGGAAAAGAGTCTTCCTGTTTTAACTGACAAAATTTCATAAACTGATCATAGAAATGAATTTCCTGTATAAATGCAATCAATCGTTATAAATGACTCTTTATTATTGAAAAACAAAAATATATTTACATATATACAAATGAAGATAACCCAAAATAATTCAAAAACCAGGAGAAGAAGGAATGACTTCCTCTTCTACCAGTTCCATCTCCTTCTGTTGTAAGGCATTCTGCACAAAATCTTGTTTAGATATTGGTTGATGATAAATTCTAAGTCTATGTCCATTTACAACAAAGGAAATTTGAGAATCATCAATTGTCTTAATTTTAACGGATTCATTATCAAAAGCTGTAACAATTTCATATGGACCCATCCATCGAGTAGTTAATTTACCTTTAAAGTTTTTGTATCTTGAATCAAACAGTAATGCCCAGCCTCTATTTTTGAATTGTTTTTCTTTAATGTATCTATCATGCCACTCTTTACGTTGATTTTGAATTAAAATTATGCGTTGAATAACATCTTGCCTAATCTCGTCTAATTCATTTATCTGCAGGATTCGTTGTCTCTGTGCTTCTTCTAGATCCATCCCTAATTGTGCAGCCATACGAAAGGTTTTCACTCAAAATTCAATAGGTAGAAGAACTTGTTTACCATAAACAAGTTCATAAGGTGTGTGGCCAGTGGTATTCCTCCAAATTATTCTATAAGCCCACAAGGCTTCTAGAAGCCTATCTGCCCAGTCTTTGTGGTGTAACTAGATAGTATTAGTCAGGATGGATTCTAATACTTTGTTGGTGGACTCTACCCGACCATTGGCTTGTGGGTGATATGGTGAATATTTACAATTTCTAATGCCATATTTGTCAGTAAGCTCTTTCATCAACTTGGAGGTAAACTGAGATCCTTGATCGGTTACAATTTCCCTAGGTACACCGAATTGGGTAAATATTTCTTCATATATAAACTCTACCACATATTTCTCTATGGCCCAGAATAAGGCTTTAGCTTCTACCCACTTGGTGACATAGTCTGTGCAGACTAGGATTTACTTCTTCTTGCAAGAAATAGGGGAAATTGGCCCAACAAAATATAGAGCCCATTTCTCAAAAGGCTCAATCATAACCCGAGGTTGTAAAGGCATCTCATCGGATGGTGTAGGTCTACCCATTCTTTGCAAACTGTCACACCCCTTGACATACTTGGTAGCATATTTGAAAATGCTTGGCTAATAATACCCAAAGTGCAACACTTTGTATGTTGTTCTTTTGTCAGAAAAATGCCCGCCACAAGGTCCACCATGACATGCATGAAGGATTTCTGCAATCTCATCCTCTCGTACACATCGTCTAATAATGAGATCAGGACTAGTATGAAAAATATCAGTGTCCACTCAAGAATAATTAGAACTTTGAACTATGATCCTACGTTTCTCAGGTGGGGAGAGATGGTTTGGTAGCTTTCCAGTTGCTAAATAATTGGCTATGTCTGCAAACCATGGGGTTCGAACAGACATAGCGAACAAATGTTCATCTGGGAAGCTATCATCGACAGGACTAGCATTATCGTCAGTTTGAATTCGAGAGAGAAAATCTGCTACCACATTCTCTCGATCGGGACGATCAACAATGGTGATGTTAAATTCTTCTAACAAAAGAAGCCACCGAGTCACTATGAAATTGGTGATAGGTTTATTCATTAAAAATATGATGGTGGAGTGGTCAGTGTGTATAAAAATTTCATAACCTGTGATATAATGACGAAACTTGTTGATGGCATAAACTATTGCTAGAAACTCTTTTTCAGTAACAGTGTATTTTGATTCTGCAGGAGTCAAATTTTTACTAGCAAATAAAATGGCATGTGATGTGTGTCCCTCTTTTTGACCTAAGACTGCCCCTATAGCTATGTCGGAAGCATCAGTGGATATATGAAAGGGAAGGGACCAATTGGGGCCCCTAAGTATTGGTGCCATTGATAGCTTTGCCTTCAAAGTTTCAAAGGCATGTTGACAAGGCTAAGTCCATTGGAATTCTGTGTCTTTCATGAGTAGCTTGAACATAGTTGCGTATATCTTAGTGAAGTTTTCAATAAAACGTCTATAATAGCCTGCATGGCCAAGAAAACTTCTTACTTCCTTCGGATTTTTTGGAGGAGGAAGATTAACAATTATTTCTATCTTGGCAGGATCTACCTTGATACCTTGAAAATAGACATGATGTCTCAGTTCTATGCCCTCGGTTAGCAGCATCTTACATTTTTCGTGACTAAGAGCTAAGTTCATTTCTTGGCACCGAATAAGAACTGTTTCAAGGTTGTCAAGGGATTCTTGGAAGGTATTACTATAAACCGTAAAATCGTCCATATAAACTTCTACAGAATCATGTATAAGGTCAGCAAAGATTCCTAAAACTACACACTGGAAAGTAGCAGGTACATTACATAGGCCAAATGGTAACACTCGATAGGAATATGTCCCCCAAGAACAAGTAAAGGTTGTGTTGTCTTGATCCTCGGGTACTATTAATATTTGGTTTTATCCACTATACCCATCAAGGAAAGAAAAATATTGTTTCCCTGACAAAGTAGGTAACACTTGGTCAATGAAAGGAAAAGGGAAGTATTCCTTGAGAGTGGCCTTGTTTAATTCTCGAAAGTCAACACAGATATGTCATTTCCTCGTGACGTTCTTTGGAACTACCACCAGAGGAGACACCCATTTACTGTTAGAAATTGGGTAGATGAAACCAACATTAAGGAGTTTTTGTAATTCATCTTTTACTATATCTTTTAGGGCTAGATGCATTCTTCTCTGGGGCTATCTAACAAGAGGTATGTTTGAGTCTGTGTAAATTTGGTGAATACAGGTATCTGGGTGTATACATTTCATATCGGTATATTCCCATGCAAATGCTCCAGTTTGACTCTTGAGAACTTTTAGTAATTGTTTTTGCCGACTCTCATCTAGACCTGCATTTATATGTAGCAATTTTTCGGAACTAACCTCACAGGGTATGGTATAGGATCCTAGATGTTCTTCGATTGCGAAGACACAGGGTGTACTTGTAAATGTTGAGAGGCTCATGTTTTCTTGGAATTCATCTCCAAATATTTGGTCAAGTTGGGAAAACGAATGAGGAAATTCTATACATGTTGTGTAAGAGATAAATTGGTTCAACACATTCTTGGTATTTTGTTCTTGAAGTGCCCAGGAGAAATCACTAACAAGGGAAATTTCTTCCAAGTTCTCATCCCCAAAAGGACAATCTAACCAAAACAGGTTTTCAGTTACTGGCTGTGCTGGTGGGTATAAAGCTAATTTTCTTGTAGATAACCTATCATAGATAATCATTTCTCCATCCCTACATCCTATAAATGCATTGGCAGTAGCCAACCAAGGTCTTCCCAAAATAATGGGATGACCTTTGGAAGGGTCTTTTGATTCTATGACCATGAAGTCCACGGGATATTCCCATGAAGATACTGATACAGTGATGTCATCTAAGATCCCAGCCGGCTGGACCATAGTGCGATCTGCTAATTCTAGCATTGTTGGGGTAGGGCGGAGGAACTGTCCTAAATGGAGAGTTTCTAAAAATGTGGTATTCATCAGGTTACTAGCGGTTCCTAGATCAATAAGTGTGTTTCCTATGGCGGTGTTATTGATGATAACAGTCACCACAGGGTTTCCTGGGTTTGAATACTTTGGGATTCTAGGTTGGTTTGCTATGTAATATGACATTTCACCTATTACATGAATTGTTAGAGGGTCTTTTTTTTTATCCCTGGTCTTTTGATATAGAGTTCCTTTATTACTTTACTATAGATTGGGATATCCTTAATGGCTTTTAATAAAGGGATCTTAATACAAATATTTTTCAATTCGTTAATGATATGGGGGTGCTTTTTCTTCTGTAATTACTTATTTATGAGGATGGGTGTGTGTTGAAGACTTAGGAATAACCACATATTCAAGAATGGCATCATTCAAAACTTCACTAGGTATGTCTTCTTCATTCTCTTCTCGGATAACAACTGATGACTTGGGCTGATCTTGCAGAACTCTTCCAAACCGCAATTGAATCTCATGTATTTGTGTGGTCGAAATGGCATATGATGGAAGAGGTAACAACCCAATGCTGTTAAGAGATTGGGTTGGTTTGTTGTTAGGATTTGGTATCGATTGTGCAATTAAGAGATTGGGTTGGTTTGTTGTTAGGATTTGGTATCGATTGTGCAGGTAATATTGTGGGTCTTGGAGGATTCATATTCTATAAATGATGAGGCTGATTTGAAATAGGGGGTAATGAAGGAGGTACAAATCCAGGCAAGAGTTGCTGAATATTAGGTGGGTAAGGATAGTTAGGCATAGGAGGAGGTGGTTGAGCATAAGCTTGTCCTCTCCATCCATGTGGCCATTATTGTTGTTGAGCATTCTGAGGAGGGTACTGAGGTGGCCAATTTTTCCTACCTGAAGTTTTCCATTGTTGAGGAGGTTAGTAAGGATAGTAATAGAGTGGAATTTGTGATCATGGATCCTGATATGATGATTGATCTCTAGGTTTCCAAGGCCTCCTAGATGTTTCAACAAATTTTCCACTCTTATTCACAGCTTGCAACCCAGGAAACGATGGACAATTATTAGTCGTATGTTCTTATGTACAAAGGTGACAAACTGAAACATTATTCAATGGGAATTCTCGTTGGGGATGTTTAGTTCTACACCTAGGATAGAAAACACTCATTTATGCACGCTCTTCATCCTGTCTCTTTTTGGCTTGTAATGCATCCAATTGAGAACCCATGGCTCCTAAGATATCTGTTTTGAAATTTTCCAATAGGTTTCCCAACTCTACCCTTGTAACTCCACTAGGACCGGATGTGTTTCCTTTTAGGTTCCTAGCATAAGATTCTCGAAAGTGTCTTCCACTTTTCCCTCTACTCCTAGAGTAATTCCTACATAGCTCACAAATCTGTGAAAAAGGCTTATGAGAGATGTCTCCTGCTGCCATGAGATTAAGGTTTTCTAAGAATTCTTTTGAGATTCCCTTGAGGAAGAGTGTTCTTACTGCATCCTCCCGAAGATCACTATATTTATATTTATGTAACACATAGTTAAATATTTCGAGATAGTCTTCTAGGATCTCATATTCAAGCTGTTGTATTTTGGAAATATCATTGCGAGAGTCCTTAGGATTACAATAATCATGATATTTCCGTAGAAATGCATTCCTCATGTCTTCTCAAGTTCTAATACTAGATTCTCCTAACCCCATGAACCATCGAAGAGAAGAATCTTTTAATGTGGCAGGAAAGAGCTTTAGCTTTTGGCCATCTTGTAGGTAGTTATAAATCCTACACAAAATGTCAAATTCGAATAAGAATGTATCCGGATCCTCACTACTCTTCCCATAAAAGGTTTGTAGTGAGGAAGGAGGGAAGTTTTTCATAGTTACATCTTGTGCATTGTCTAGGATAGGAAATCCAAAAGTACCTTTAGTTCTAACCTCTCCCTCTTCTTCATCTTGTCGGACATGATCTTGATTTTCATCCTCCATGAAGATTTGATTGCCAAAGAGAGAATACTTAGGTGGATCCTTTCTTGGAGAATATGGGATATCCCAACGTTCTATTTCAGGAAGAGTGTTTTTCTTTTTAGGATGAGAATTACCAGATACATGGGATTCCAAATTTGAAGGTCCTATCGTTGTTGTTTCAATTTGTGAAATAACTATGTTCACAAAATTTTCAAAAAGAGTATCTAATTGTGTAGGATCAATAAAGTCTACTAAGTTTGGACCACCTACTATTTAAAAGGTAGTGTCTTTGGGTTTTTGAACTAATGGAGGGTTGATAGGTTCTGAAGTGTTATCCTTTTGAATTTATTCTTGTCTAAGTTCGGTCTCAATATGAGCTTGAGGTTATTCTAGTGGAATTTCTTTAGGAACAGACTTTTTTGATGTCCCTATGGTTTCCCCTAATTGATTTCTAGAAAGGATTTCCTTTGTTTTCCAAGTAGGAATATCCACTTTAGGTGTCTTCCGATACCTTTCTACTGAGTTAGTAGTTGGGGTGGCACACCCCCCGTATAGGTTAGTATGAATTTTAGTAGGGATTCTAGTAGGAGGGCTAGTTTTAATAAATCTGCCTTTTGAGTCTCTAGACCTATTCATGAAAACAAACTTAAATAAATTCTAACTACATCACTACTATTGTTGGGTTTTGGGGATGCATGTTATAACAGATGCGCAGGTTCTTACCTTATGTCTTACCACTCACCCACCACCAGCCTATTTCTAAATTTCAAAGTAGAGAATTCAAATCTATCACTAAGTGTTTAGAAGAAAATCCTAACTATCTATAACTGAATTTTGACTTATCTACAACTGAATTCTACCTATCTACAACTCCCCGGCAACGACGCCAAAATGTTGAGGTGTATTTACTGTCTTAAAGAATCACCAAAATATTTAATTATCGACCAGGGTTGGTAATCTTAGATTTGTGGCACAGTATATGCTGAGGTAGAATGGGACCTAAGTTTCGGCTTGGCAGACCTTAAAAATGTTTAATAAAGACAAGATCGAAAGATCTTTCAAAATGAAAAACCGAGTAAAACTTTAGAAAATACAACTACTGAACTGATCAAACCTAACTAAACCAACAGATCAGAATAGTTTCAAACTATACTACTCTATTCTATAGACAATAATTGAAAGATATAAAAACAACAATATTATTTTAGGAAGCAAGACTGAATCAAAAACAAAACTACTTTGATGAAGTTGAAAACTATTGATTAAAAACTCTAATCTAGGAATTGGAAACAACTGTAAATGAGTTTAGAGACCTATCTATGAGATGACTCAATTGACAACTAAATATGAAACAAAGAACTTAAAGCAAAACTACAAACGACTAAGTGAATTCAACAACTATTCATGCATTCAATTAATATTTCAAGACTACACTAAAATACCTAATTCCATTCTCCTTGGGGATTCTAATGAAGTGTATCAAATGTAATGGGAATAGGAGAGAAGGTATCAAAATCACTTTCAAATGTAACAAGAAAACAAAATGGAAGCAAATCTAATTTAACTTCGACGAATAAATGCAAACTAAAGAGTGTCCAACTACAATTAACTTTAAACATGATGACCTATCTTCTATCCATAAGAAAATGAATTGGAACTAATGAAATCTAGAAGCAAGTAGAAAACTTAATAAATATATTTACTTGAACTTAATTTGATTTGGAAGCAAGTAGAAAACTTGATAAAGATATTTTATATAGAAGCAAGTAGAAAACTTGATAAAGATATTTATTTCTGAACCAAACCCTATTTTATGAACATCTTCATTAACTGTATGAATGGGAAAACTAATCCTATGCTTAACGAAGAACTATCAAAATTAAGATACTTTGGAGAATGAAATTACTAAATCTAACCTGAAATTAATCTTAGGAAACATGACATAACGAAACTAAGAATGGGACTGATGAATTCTGTAACAGTGAAGCATTAATGAATCAGATATAAAAGAAACATAATATGTGAAGCAACTAAAGCCAAATTAAGGAAAATGGAATGAAAACTAAGATTGATGATAAAAATTAATTAAAACTCTATGTAGTGTAAAACAAGATCTTAATTACATCTAAGAATGCTAATTAATTGCAAGAAATATTACAGTTCAAAGACCTAAGAAACTGGATTCTAAACAAGCATAAAAACAATGCAGAAAGTATTAAAGTCCGTATGACGATTTGGATGACAGTATGAAAGACGATCTGAATGACGGTATGGATGGAGGAAAACGATTTAAACTAAGGAAAGAAGCAGATTGGATGAACTTTAGCGCCAACTGGTTGATGCATATGAACCTACAGTGCAAGGAAGCAATGAATAGAGTGTTTAGGAGCTAATATAACAAGAAGTAACCTATTCTAATCATTGTCTAAGGAATGAACTATTTCTATGGCATAATAAAACAAAACTGAGATATGAATAAAACTAACCTACAACTATAGGAAAACATTAGCAAAACTAATTCTAACTATGAATTTAATTTGAACTATTAAAACATTAGCTAGTTGACTCTATCTAGTTGCAAAAGACTGAAATCAAACTACAAGAAAAACTATGCTTGACCGGTCATTATCAATTCTGTAAATGTAAATTAAATTATCAACATGAAATAAATTACAAGAAATGAAACAACAGCTACAAGAAAACACAGTTAAATACAATTACTGGAAATGAAAAACTATTTATTTGCAGCAAGGAAAATACAAAATATACACAATAGAACCTCTGGTTGTTGAGGGGTACTTCCCAGCAATCAGAGATTGAAGCTTAACTCACACTAATCACCAACAACAGAATTCAGGAATTTCCATTAACTTTCCAATACATCTGTGGGACAAGCTCGTACGCATTGGGTACAACCAATACATGTATCATAAATTTTGACCGAATATGCCATTGGATTTACTAGTGCACTGAGAGCACCTATTGCAATTGTACAAGCACGTTCCGTAGGTAAATATGTTGAAGGCTCGAACAAGAAGACTACAGGCCTATAGCGTGTTCTCTGGTTGGGGTGACCAAGGACGCCATATAGACTAGTTCATACTTATATGGTATGGCCTCAGATGCACAATCCATATAACCATATATACTACGTGGAATCGAAGATTGAAGCTTAACTCACACTAATCACCAACAACAGAATTCAGGAATTTCCATTAACTGAGAAAGTTACACAGCGTTTCTACAAATTACTACTACCGTCTATATGCTATATTGTTTATGCCTATTCTTATTGCCTCGTTTCTCCACAGGAGGCATCTATAGATAAGTTTACAATCAGAGAGAAGGTCGACATAGTCGACCTCTCTAAAAATAGAAGTCTTAATGACTATGGAACGACTGCATGGTGGTTTATGATAGCGCAAAGGCCGTCTGCCTAAGTCCACGGCGTTGATTCCCTTTGACGTGAACAACTGCGAGTCAGTTTCCTTCCATCGTGGGCAGAGGATGCGTTGGCAGGTTGAGCGTGGGAAGGTAAGGATCTTCTGGAACGTTGACATGGGTAGGAGTGTGTGATGTTAGGCTGGACGAACAGGAGAGATAGAACTTCTGGAGTGTTGATGTGAGAAGCATATGTGTTTTCAAGCGAGGCGAGTAGGAGGGAGAATCTTCTAGAATAGGGGCTCACCAACCACGACAGCCACGTTGCTAAGATAACCCACCTTTCCGTTTCTTCCTTTAATGGTCAAAAATATCCCAACCATTGATCTCGCAGGTTGAATGAAGGTATGAACGGTGGGATGAATGCGGATAGACATCCTCGGCGTGAATGAATGGCTGAATGAAGGTCTGAATGACGACCGCAGCTTGTAGAACCAAAACTAACTACCAAAAATGTCTAGAAATATGAGATGATAGTCAATAAACCATAAAAATGATAATAATTATTCGTAATTCATATGATTTTCAAATAAAGGCATACTTGAGTCTGTTTGAAGGTATGAATGGCAAAGAGAATGACTTATCATAGAAAAATAGTGAAAATAACGCCAATTAGAGTTTGTTTGATGATCAAAAGTAGTGACAAAATGGACACCAACATTTATCATAGATAAAAGAGGATAATGCTCCACAAGTGTGCCTTAGTGGATGAGGTTGACTTTGGAGATGACTTGCTGAAGAAGTTAGAAGAAAGCATCCAAATCTAGAAAATCGGGAAAAAGGAAAGAAAGATGGTGCAAATCAGAAAAACAACAAAATATCAGGAAAAGCAGCATAAAGCATAAAGAAGCACAAAAGAAAAGCAGGATCAATCAGAAAATTAGAAAAGTCCAGAAAAGCAAGATAAGCCAGAAATCCAGAAAAAAAGCAGAAAAAGCTAAAGCAGAAAGCAAGAAGCAAAGCAAAAAATGAAAAAGGAGGAAAGCAAAGAAAAAAGGAAAAATGAAGGAAAGATAGCTTTCCTTATCCACTCATGAGGGCACATTAGTCAAGGATAATTTCTCCTCAATTTATCCTCCATCTATAAATAAAGGAGTGTGCACCCCCTTCACATCTTTTGTCAGTTTTGAGTATTGGTTTGAGAGCAATTGTGCCTCAAAGACTTGGGAGATGTGCCCCTAGTCCAAGCTGGGTGATGTTCCCCTACTTCCTGTGAGAGGATGATGGAATTCAAACATTGTCCATGATTTTATTGTAGGTCCTATAGTTGATTCACTTCTGGTTTGAAGTTCAAAAGAAGTTTCATGAAGTGTATGGTTCGAATCTTCATGCTTCTTGTTGATTTCCAGTGCTAGTTTTTGGTGTTGAGAGGAGAGGAGATCTTGTCCAAATTTGAGAATAATATTGGATTAAATATGATTTAATTACATTCATTATTGTCCTATGATATATTCATAAAATTTAATATTTCATAAGTCTGAAATATTCTGAGTTTTCTACACCCCTTCTAGATTTGCATAGAATTTAACTAGTTTTCATAATGCATTTGATAAATGAATGATTCTTGATCCAAATGAAGTAATTATTGTTCATGAAGTTTTTTAATATGTGATATGAATTATTCCAATTCTCATATCAGAAATTCATTAGCCTTCATTGACTATTTGGAAGTTTTGAATTCTAACTAGTTATGCAATCCTACTAAGCAATTTTTGTCATATATTTGTGAGAATTCATCAGATTTTTATCTAAATATATGGAATGAAAAATTACTGTATATTGACTATAAATTGATTTTATTTTTCCTCCGAAGTCAAAATCCTTCACCATTAGCTTCCAGTCAATGAATAGCGAAGTACTAGCTTGCATATGTTGGGGTGCACAGGAGCATTGTAGTAGACTTGAGCCTTTTTTATTTCGAACCATCAATGGTCCCGGTACTTTGTGCAAAGTTATTATCTTTTGTCATAGTCCTCCTCCCATCCATCGCACTTGCTTTTTCCTACATCTAGTCCAACTAGCCCCACCAAGTCCATTGTTTTTAATTAAGTCTTATAGGAGATTGAGTTAGTGTATCATCAGCCCTGGTTGGTAAATTACACTTGTATTAGAGCATGAAACTCTAAACCTTCTCCTGAATTATTTCTATGATTCCAAGAAGATACTAAGATTCTAAGAAGAAGGATCCTCTGTCAGAAGAAGAAGAGGCAGAAGAAATAAATTCTACTGAAGGGAAACTACAAGGAGAGTTAGACATGTCTCAAAATGAAGAAAAATATGAGTTCAAACTCTTTGTTCAAGGAATGCTGAAAGGATTACAATACATCTCTCACAATATTGTTCAATCCTGAAAAGGGACCAGAGAGTTCTTAGCTTAACAACTAGGAAGAAAGAATGGAGAGGGGAGAAGCAATGGTACCCCACATGGTGAAAGGAATATCAGTGGTGGCTCTATTTTCTCAAGAACTGGGCCTCAAAATCACCCTGATGAATTCAATATGGAATATCAACCTCACTCCAGACCTACTATGCCCAAGTTTACTGAAGAACAAAGAGAGGAACCCGAAGTTCAAAATGGAGCTCTTACTTCATGGGAAGACAAATATGTTGAGTACCTTACATTGAATGAAGAGTGCAGAAGTGATTTACCATTCAAATACTTATGTGAACTACAATATAAGACCAACCCAAGAGGAAGCTTCTGGATGACAAATAAGAACTATGAGCTAATAAATCCTATTGTAATATTTCTTTACCTTACTTTGATGGCATCTCTCTCAGCCATTGGATTCAACTGAAAATATGTATCAAGCTTATGAATCCAAGAGGAAGATTCCAGATGCCAAATCATAACTATGAGCTAAGAAATGCTATTGGTAAGATTTATTTACCTTACTTTGATGGTTCACAAAAATGCACTCCTAACTCTTGGATTCAGAAGCTTGATACATATTTTCAGTTGAATCCAATGGATGAGAGAGATGCCATCAATATGGCTACTCTACACTTAGATGGTGAAGCAAATGATTGGTAGTTTCATGGCCTAAAAACACTTGGGTATGATCAATTTACCACTTATGAAGAGTTCACAAGAATATTGGCGTAAAGATTTGAAAAAAGAGATCCCGAGATCACCTTCAGGGAACTAGCGCATGTGAAGCAAACTGGAACTCCTGAAGCCTACATATCTGAGTGCCAAAAACTAGCTATGATGGTATCTGATATATCAGAAGCTAGATTGAACCTGTTGTTCATTGAAGGGTTATCAAAACCTTTGAAAGGTTTGGTGAAGGCTTATAGACTCTCTACCTTGCAAGATGCACTAAGTAGAACCAAATATTTGTAAGAATCTAATATGAGGACTATATTTCCTCCTAGGACTGTTGGTGTTGAGATATTGTAACTTCAAAGAATATTATAATTGTACTTTATTATTCCGAAGATGTTTCATTCCTCCGTGAAGATCTTATTGTATATCCGGAGATGTTTATTCCTCCGTCGGAATGTGGTAACTCGGGTTATTAGACTTCCCTAGTGGGGGTCGGCCCTGTATGTGTTATGTGGGTCAAAGGGTTATTAGACCACCCTAGAGGGGTCGGCCCAGTTAGTTGTAGTGGGGTATTTAACCCAATGGTTAAATACGATCCTACATGTCTTGCGTAAAAGAAAATTCAGAGTAGTGTATAAATAGAGGAGGTGTATTCCTCATTTGATACACACTCACTCACTTGAGGATAGCGCACTTGTGGAGGAGAGGTATTCTATTGTGGAGTAGGAGATCATGTCTCAGGGTTTCATATTTGTATATTGCTGGTCATCTATATTGAGGAAGCTTTGTTGGGTTTTCTACCCCATGAGGGTTTCCCAGGATAAATCTGTGTCTCTTGTATTTATGTTGTGCTTGTTGTTTCTTCAGTGATCATGTATATGCTATTATTGTGAAATGGAATGTGATGCTGCTATTTTCTGTCTTAGCATATTGAATTTTAACATGGTATCAGAGCTAACCTGAAGGAAGGCAATGTATGGCACTTACGTCACTTGCTTCTCTTGCGACAATTTGAAGGTTAGGGTTTTATATAGCAAAAACAAGTGATCGTGGAACTTTCGCTATAAATACACTTATGCGAAGGTTCAGGATCTAAAAAGTTTACAGGTCGTAGAAAACATCCCCAGGTACCTTGTGTCCAAATGGAACCCTCATGTTCATTGTACTTTGTGAGTTATGATCAGTACAAGTTAGGGTTTCTGCCTCTTCCAGATCTCAGTCAAAATCAGGTGACCTAGGAAAAAAGGTCATAACTTGGGCTAGGAAGCTCCAAATGAAATTTAGTAAAAATTAATAGGTATTACACAGACTGTACTATCTCAAGAAACTCTTTCAGAGGCCGAAGTTGAACCAGTGACACGTGGCATGCCGTACAAGTTCGCTCTCCTGTTTTATCCCATAAACAGGTCACATTGCGACACTTGGCATAACCTGGGCTAGGAAGCTTGAAATGAAATTTCGTAAAAAGTGACAGGTAGTACACAGACTGTACTATCTTAGCAAACGTTTTCAGAGGCCGAAGTTGAACCAGTGACACATGGAATGCCGTACAAGTGTGCTCTCCTGTTTTATCCCATAAACAGGTCACGTTGCGACACTTGGCATAACTCTCTCTCAGAAACTCCAATTGAGGTTAGACCTGTTGGGATGGAAAGATGACAGGTCAGGCTACCACAAAAAACGTTTTCAGACCCTGTGGAGTGAAAAGTTCAGAGTTACAGCAGAAACAATCAGGTACATATTTCTGCCAAAACAGAATTATTTTTGGAGCACCTTCATTCATGGCTTCCAGAATTTAGGGTTTCGGAGAAAGTTATATTTTTTGGAATCAGAATCCACAGCTGAATGCTACTCAGGAAAATCAAAATTTAGAGACCAAGATCGAATTTTTTGGTTGGGCTTGATCAAACCCCAGTTCGGGATTTTGATCGGAAAGATGGAAAATTAGGGCTTCAGCAAAAGTTGGAATTTTTGAAGTTTGTAACCACGGCTGGAAGCTCCTCAGAAAGATAAGAGTTTAGAACCTTGGATCGAACCTTTTGATTGGGCAGAAGGGTGAGCTTCATCAAACCCTATTTCAGGATCCTGTCCAGAAGATCCAGAAGTTTCAAAGTCAAATTTTGAGGGGTCAAATTTTGGAGATTTCAAAATTGAAGTATGCTAGTTTGATCAGCTCAGGATGACACATCCTTCCATCCATTCAGAAGTGTGAAAGTCAAAGATTGAATTTTTTAGGGTTTCTCTAGAAAACCCTAATCAAGCTCCAGATCAAGTTTCAAGGGGGAGTTGAGGCTAAGGCCTTACATAAGAAGACTACAAGAAGTCTCGACAGGTATGACTTAAGGAGGTTTAGGTATGTCTTGAAATCTGATTCTTGATTAAGTTCATGATGTGTTTGTCTTCATATTAGTTATTAGTACAATCTTGATTAATGTTAGAATTGTCTTATCACCCTAGTAACAGTATGAATGCATGTGAATGATCGAAGACATTAATTGATTAGGGCTATATGATTGTACTAATGCATTATGGTGTTGTGTGAGGTTGATGTTGTCTGCTAACAAGATACAGGTACATCACAAAAGACAAATCAAGTTCCATGACCATGACAACATGAAGACAAAGACTCATTCATAATATTTGTTCTACTTACGAGGTATGTGTGAATTTGTTATATTATGCTTAACCTATGAGACATGCAGGTTCTAGCTCAGGATCTCTAAATCATTGAAGAGATTGTTTAGGTATGTTGTACATAACTAAGCAGGTATACTAATCAAGGTATGTTTTCCTATGTCAAGTTAGAATCTTACCTTGTGTTAGGATCCCTTATATAAGTATACTTGGTATGATTGGTTATGCTTATTCATAAAGTTAGTAATCAAGGGTTTATGTATATTGTGTCTCTTATCTTGATGATTTAATTAACCAGAAGAGTACTATGATCAAACAAGAATATGCATGAGTAAAAGAAGACTTCCTTGAAACCCTGAATACAAATGATCATGACTATACATATTCAAGATTATTTAGAATTAGAATGTCTTGAGAATATACTAATGAATGTATGTTTGTGTATGAGATCATGAGGATGACACTAGTGCACACTTGAGCATGCACAGTGGTACAGAATGAATAGAAGTTCAAAAGACATATAGAAGATCAAGCGGGAGGCAACCACACAAACATAAAAGATAATTATTTGAGTTGTTATTTGAAATAGTAAATGATATTGCCTGTAATAGGTTGTATGCATATTTGTATTCCTAGAATATATAATGCTGAGTGTAAACATTCATAGAGCATTGAACAGTATACTACTAATATGCATATGATTGGTAAGTTGGACAAACACTCCATTGTGCTTGTCTAGAATGAAACCTCTTTGCTGACATGCTGAGAGCTGTGCACACTCTCGATAGCATGTTCTGGTAGAGATGGAAGGCATCTAGATAGCCACTGTATGCATACAGGATATGGGAAAGTGTTGTGCCAAAGTATTGGTCAAAATAGTTGCATAACTATGTAAATGATATCTGTATGCATAATAGGTTATCATGTCAATATGATTTGATGATTATGAAGTATTACTAATCATGTACTTAATTTTGAATTGTAGGAAAGATCATGATGAATGATGAACACTGAACAAGCGATGGATGTTCAACAAAAATATTTACAAATCAAACACACTATAGAAGGCTTGTGGCTAGAAGATTCTCTTAGAAAGAGGAAGAGAATCATGATGAGATGTTTGCTCCAAGTGGCTAGATAAGACCATTCTCTTAATGGTGTAATTAAAGAAGAAGTGTGAATCAGGTTCTGTATGGGTTACCAGGATCGATAATCAATTGATGAGCTTAATGATCACCATGGGTGATGTGGATCTCAACCTTTGCTACAAGGTTGAATATGGTTTCTATACACAGATAACATGGATGTAAGAAGGAACTCACCACAGAGTTCGAATGATATTGAGGCTCATATCAGTAGACCCATCTAACGAGAGATGGCACAAATAGATATGCAAAAGATCATTCAATGCAGAGTGTGAATGATGTTCAGTCACAAAGGGAGAATTGACAGTTTCTTGATAAGCTTGGGATTTACCAAAATTAAAGTTGTTCCTAACCTTTACCTTAAGGTTTTGGATGATGAACCTATCATACCATTATTGTATGACGATGATCTCTTTCTGACAAAGAATGAGAAATAGATCATGAAAAGAAAGAAGAAGATGGTTGCAGAAATGAAAATGAAAGATCTCAGATTGATGCATTACTTCCTAGGTCTGGAAGTATGGCAAGGCTCAGAAGGAATCTTTCTCAACCAGGGAAAGTATGCTGAGAAATATTAAAAGGACTTGACGTGTTGGAATGGCCACTCTTGAAGTTGTTAGCAGATGACTCATCAGAGTTAGTGGATATAACTCTGTACAGACAAAATATTGTGTCATTGATGTGTCTAACAAATACTAGGTCATATACATGCTTTGCTATGAACACCTTGAGTCAGTATCTAGTGGAAACTAGATGTGTTCACCTGTTAGTTGCAAAGCATGTGATGAGGTACCTAAAGGATACAATAGACTTTGATCTATGTTATCTTGGATATCATGACTTTAGATGGCTTCACAGATATTGATTGAGCAGAAAGTGTATCAAACATGAAGAGCACATCGAGAAGATGTTATTTGGGATCAGCTATGATCTTGTGGTTTAGCAGGAAGCAATCTAGTGTGGCTCTCATCACAAGCGGAATATATGGCTGCTTGCTCTGCTAGTTGAGAAGCCGTATGGCTTTAGAATTGTTTGACATAAAAATGGACCCAACTGTGATCCTATGTGACAAACAGAGTTGTACCAAAATGGTAGAGAATCCAGTATTCCGTGATAAGTCAAAAGAACATAGAGATCTGACATTTCTATATACGAGATATGGTGCAGAAAGGAATTAAAGTTCGAATTTGTAACAAGTTACCAATGTACTAACCAAACCTCTACCGATCCGATGAACTAACCAAACCTCTACCTCAAGTAAAGTTTTCCAAGACAAACTTAATATAGTTTAAAAGGACCCTCCTCGAAAGGGGGAGTGATGTGATCACCTATGATGAGATTTCCTGCATCGACAGTGAGGTAAATGATGTGGATACCTATATTGGTGATGCCGACAGAGAGGTTGGTGGATGGTCCTTAGACAGGGTCTAAGGTGACAAGGGGATTGCATCATCCTTGAACACATGTTCTAAAAGGAGCCATAGACATGATGTCTCCGAGAATGAAGTCCTTAGTGGACATGATAGGATTGCATCATCCTAAAGAGAGCCGTAGACATGATGTCTCCGAGAATGAAGTCCTTAGTGGACATGATAGGATTGCATCATCCTAACGAGAGCCGTAGACATGATGTCTCCGAGAATGAATTCCTTGGTGGACATGATAGGATTGCATCATCCTTGAACTCAAGTTCTAAAGTGAGTCGTAGACAGATGTCTCCGAGAAAGAAAAAGGATTGTATCATCCCTAAACTTCAGTCCTAAAGTGAGCCATAGATGTATGTCTTCGAGAATGAAGTCCTTGGTGGACATGTGAGGATTGGATCATCCCTGGACTTCAGTCCTAAAGAGAGTCGTAGACATGATGTCTCCAAGAATAAAGTCCTGAATGAACAGGTGGGGGATTGTATTGTCCCCGGACTTCGGTCCTAGAATTGAGCTGTAGACATATGTCTTCGAGAATAAAGTCCTGAATGAACAGGTGGGGGATTGTATCGTCCCCGGACTTCGGTCCCAGAATTGAGCCGTAGACTGGGTCTTCAAGAATTGAAGATAGGACTGCATCGTCCCTAGACCTCGGTTCAAAATGTACGTGAGGAATGCATCGTCCATGAACTGGGTTCAAAATGTACGTGAGGACTGCATCGTCCATGAACTGGGTTCAAAATGTACGTGAGGACTACATCGTCCATGAACTAGGTTCAAAATGTACATGATGGGATTGCATCATCCCTAGACATGAGACTTGTATTAAAGTGATAAGGACTGATCATCCTGGAACTTGATCGGGATTGCATCGTCCCTAGACATGAGACTTGTCTTAAAGTGATAAGGATTGATCATCCTGGAACTTGATCTGGATTGTATCATCCATGGACCTATGTCCTAAAGAGAGCAGGATTGATCATCCTGTAATATGATCGTGTGTGTTGCAGGGTATGCTGCTATGTATTGATGATAGATGTATTAGTGAGAATACATGCTTTTGATGATAGATGTATTAGTGAGAATACATGATTTTGATGATAGATGTATTAGTGAGAATACATGCTTTTGATGATATATGTATTAGTGAGAATACATCATTTGATGATAGATGTATTAGTGAGAATACATGTTTTTGATGATAGATGTATTAGTGAGAATACATGCGTTTGATTAAAGATGTATTAGTGAGAATACATGTTTTGATGATAGATGTATTGGTGTGGATACTAATACAGATGATCGAGATGATCCAGATGTTGTAGATCGTGATGATCCAGATGCTGTAGATCGTGATGATCCAGATGCTGTAGAACGAGATGATTCAGATGCTGTAGATCGAGATGATCCAGATGCTGTAGATCGAGATGATCCAGATGCTGTAGATCGTGGTGATCCAGATGCTGTAGATAGAGATGTTCCATATGTTGTAGATCGTGATGATCCAGATGCTGTAGATCGAGATGATCCCGATGCTGATGATCGTATGATGACGATGCTGATGATCGTGAGGATCCAGATGTTGGTGTTGTTGTAGTTGTTCGAGTGCTGCAAAAGATAAAGACTCAGTATTGAAGATGTTGATGTATTGAAGATGTTCCAGTAACTGCTTGAGTTACTGATGATGTTGAGAAAGCTTCCAATGATTTATAGATGTATCATGTATGATGTTGATGACTCCTTGCTCGTGCAGATGCTGTTATAATATCCTTCTCGTTAAGGGGGAGTGTTGAGATATTGTAACTTCAAAGAATATTATAATTGTACTTTATTATTCTGGAGATGTTTCATTCCTCCGTGAAGATATTATTGTATATCCGGAGATGTTTATTCCTCCGTCGAAATGTGGTAACTCGGGTTATTAGACTTCCCTAGTGGGGGTCAGCCCTGTATGTGTTATGTGGGTCAAAGGGTTATTAGACCACCCTAGAGGGGTCGGCCCAGTTAGTTGTAGTGGGGTATTTAACCCAATGGTTAAATACGAGCCTACATGTCTTGTGTAAAAGAAAAGTCAGAGTAGTGTATAAATAGAGGAGGTGTATTCCTCATTTGATACACACTCACTCACTTGAGGATAGCGCACTTGTGGAGGAGAGGTCTGCTATTGTGGAGGAGGAGATCATGTCTCAAGGTTTCATCTTTGTATATTGCTGGTCATCTATATTGAGGAAGCTTTGCTGGGTTTTCTACCCCATGAGGGTTTCCCAGGATAAATATGTGTCTCTTGTATTTATGCTGTGCTTGTTGTTTCTTCAGTGATCCTATATATGTTATTATTGTGAAATGGAATGTGATGTTGCTATTTTCTGTCTTATCATATTGAATTTTAACAGTTGGTCCTACCCAATTAAAGAATAAGAGACCACCCTTGAAAAGTCCTTTTGGAAACTTCAGAAAGGATCACTATTCCTAGGATCGAGATGAATTGAGAAGAAGGAAGTTGTGCTTCACCTATCAGTAGCCATGGGTTCCAGGACACAGATGTGCTAAAGTAAAATCACACTACATTGAATTTTAATTAGAGAGAAAAGCTGAGGAGGTAGAAGAAGAGGCCCTAGTAGATGAAAAAGTGGCCTGTGAGACTGCAGAAGAAGGACCAACCCCTGAGGTGAGAAACCTTGCAGTAATTTCAGGAGTGCCTCACTTCCATACACTCATATTCAAAAAAGTGGTTCAAGGAAAATCAGTCACTATGTTAGTTGATGGAGGAGCAACACATAACTTCATTGATTCAACTCTGGTTGAAAGGAGGAAGCTACCAGCTACTGAAAAAATTGGAGGATGCATTGTTATCATTCCAAGTAATCATTCTATGGATTGTTCTAGATGGATTCCTAAATTGAAGATTACTATAGGAGAACATACCATTACAGATAGATTTTATGCCTTGAATTTGGCTGATACTAACATGGTTTTGGGAGTACAATGGTTGTATTCCACTGGGAAGCACTCCATAGACTACCAAATTCCTGAGATGATCTTCAAGGGAGAAGATGGAAATAAGGTAGTGTTGAGAAGGTTCAACACCTACCCAAAACAAGTGGTAAGTGCACACAACATGAGATCCATACTAAGACATGGAGACATTGAATGGGATGCAAAATTCATAATCACCACAAAGGGTACCTCTTTGGAAGCATCCCAATATCCATAAGACATTCAGAAGTTGCTCCAAAAGCATAAGAAGGTGTTTGGGGACCTTCCTCATGGTAGTCCTCCTAATAGAGAACTGGAGCACGTGAGTGGAGATAGGCAGCTCGCCTATCAAAGTAAATCCCTACAAGTACCCAAAAATATTCAAGGATGAGATAGAGCGAACCATCAAGGAACTATTTGACCCGGGATTCATTAGACCAAGCTCAAGTCCTTTTTCCTCATCTGTATTCCTTGTGAAGAAGAAATATGGGACCATGCGATTGTGCATAGACTACAGAGCTCTTAACAAGAAGACTATCAAGAACATATATCTTATTCCAAGGATTGATGAGCTTATGGGTGAACTCCATGGGGGGAAGTACTTTTCAAAGATTGATCTTCGATATGGTTACCATCAAATCAACATGCGGGAATAAGACATCCAAAAGAAAACCTTCCGGTGTCACCATTGGCACTCTGAGTTTCCGGTTATGCCTTTCGGCCTAACCAATGCACCTGCAACTTTTCAATATTGCATGAACATAGTGTTTAGCAAGCATCTCCATAAGTTTGTACTTGTTTTATTTGATGATATTTTGATCTATAGTAGAACTTGGGAGGATAATTTTCATCATTTGGATATTTACTAACAATCTTGGAAGATCAATATTTCTATGCAAAGCTATCCAAGTGTGAGTTCAGAATGACTGAGATTCTATATATTGGTCATGTGATTGGGAAAGGGGGAGTTAAGGTTCATATGGAGAAGATTCAAGCTATTATAGATTGGCCAAGTCCGAAAAATATCACTGAATTGAGAGGTTTTATTGGGTTATGCACTTACTACAGGAAGTTTGTCAAAGGATTTTCCAAGTTGACATCTCCTTTGACAGACGTTACTAAGAAAGGAGTTGTCCATTGGTAAGAAGAATCTGAGCAATCACTCAATAAAATTAAGGAGGTAATGAGTAGTTGTCCTATTCTTGCACTTCCAAATTTTTCTCAACCTTTTGTTCTGAGTGTGATGCTTCAGGGAATGGAATTGGAGCAGTCTTGATGCAAAACAAGCACCGCTTGGCCTTTGAGAGAATAAAGTTGCATCCCCATGAAATATTATATTCAGTCTATGACAAGGAGATGCTAGCGATCATGCATGTGCTATTCAAGTTCAGACAACATTTGGTGGGTGTTAAGTTCATTATCAATACTAAACACAACAGTTTGAGACACTTCTTGACTCAAAGGGAGATGAATGATAGGAAAAAAAAGTTGGTAAGAAAGGTCCAAGCATTTGAATTTGATATTGAATACAAGAAGGGTAAGATGAACATTTTAGCTGATGCTATTTCTAGAAAACCAACATTTTCTTTGCTCAAATTTTATGATGATTGGAAAGCATAGCTTGGAGTAGAGTACACAATGAGTGAGTTTGCTTGTGATTTGTTTGATGGACTAAATCATGAATATTCTTAATGATATTATCTATTATAAGGAGGGGATATTTTTAATTCTAGAATCCACATTAAAGAAGAATATCCTTGAGGATTCCCATGATGTGCCTCTAGCAGATCATTCGGGGTTTGTGAAAACTTACAAGAAAGTGAAGGAAAGGTTCACTTGGAAGGGGTTGAAGAAGGAGGTGATGGAGTATGTTAGATCATGTGTGGAATTCAAGAAAAATAAAGTAGAGCATACTCATCTAGCAGGAATATTAGAACCACTTCCTAGTCCTGAACAGAAATGGGAAAGTGTAACAATGGATTTCATCACCTGGATTCCAAAAATTCAAGGTAGAGACAGTATTTTTTTTGCGGTTGATAGATTGAATAAATATGCACATTTATTTGCTGTCACAAATAATATTGAATCCATCCAAGTGGATGAAATTTTCATCAAATAAGTCTTCAAACTTCATGGCATACCCAAGTCCATCATCAGTGACAGATATAGCAAGTTCACTAGCAATTTTTGGAAATATTTTGTCAAGTTACTGCGGACAAGTTTGGACATGAGTACCAGCTACCATCCACAGAATGATGTACAGAAAGAAAGAGTGAACCAATGGCTAGAAGGGTACTTAAGAAACCATGTTACAAGCCAGAAAAAATCATGGACTACTTGGCTCCATTTGGGAGAGTTTTGTTACAATACTTCTTTTCATCTCTCGATTGGTATGTCTCCCTTCAAAGCTCTAGATGGATATGATGCACTCATTTTTTTTTATCTGATATATTGTGACTATAAGAAACAAAAGGAAAAGGATTGGATCCAAGAGAGGAAATACATACTTAGAACTCTCAAAGACAACTTGTGGGAAACACAAAACATGAAAAAGGTTCCTATAGACAAACATAGAATTGAGCGAGCTTTGTAAGTAGGAGATCTGGTTTATTTGACGTTGCAACCCTATAGGCAGTCCTCATTGAAGTCTAACGGGGATGCAAAATATCATCTAAGTTTCTATGGTCCCTACCAGGTCCTACGAAGGATCGAGGAAGTGGATTATGAGCTAAAGTTTCCTCCAGGTAGCCGGATTCACAATGATTTCATGTGTCATGTTTGAAGAAGGCAATAGGGAAGCAAGTCAAGGTTTCACAAGAATTTCCACCAATTGATGATGAAGGAAATTTGGTGTTGAATCCTGAGAATATTTTGGAGGTTCAAGAGAAGAAGATAAGGAGTAGAATGATTAAGGAATTTTTGGTGCAATGGGAAGGACTTCCTAGTGAGGATGCTACTTGGGAAGGAGAACACATCTTACAACATCCCAGTTTTAAATTGCTTGAGGAAAATCAATATTTGGAGGGGAGGAATGTCATGTCCCCTCAATAGTGATCATTGGATCAAGTTCCTAACCCAACCAATCCCTTGGGTTGAGGAGACAACTTCATTTACTATGGGGTTAATTTTGAATTCCAGGCATTTAATTAATTAGGAGTGTCAATTATTTTTTCCTAAAGTTTATTATGCACTTGAAATAATTATTTTTTCATCCATTAAATAATTTTATCATAAATCAAAGAGGATAATTCTCCACAAATGCGCCTTAGTGGATGAGGTTTACTTTGGATATGACTTGCAGAAGAAGTTAGAAGAAAGCATCCAAATTTAGAAAACCGGGAAAAAGGAAAGAAAGATGGTGCAAATCAGAAAAGTAACAAAATCTTAGGAAAAGTAGCATAAAGCAGAAAGCAACACAAAAGAAGAAAGCAGGATCAATCAGAAAAGCATGATAAGTCAGAAAATCTAGAAAATCAGAAAAACCTAAAGCAGAAAGCTGGAAGAAAATCGAAAAAGGAAAAAGGAAGAAAGCAAAGCAAAAAGGAAAAAGGAAGGAAAGATAGTTTTCCTTATCCTTTCATGAGGGTGCATTAGTCAAGAATACTTTCTCCTCAATTCATCCTCCATATATAAATAAAGGAGTGTGAACCCCCTTCACATATTTTGTCATTTTTGAGTATTGGTTTGAGAGCAATTGTGCCTCAGAGACTTGGGATATGTGCCCCTAGTCCGAGCTGGGTGATGTGCCCATGCTTCCTGTGAGAGGATGATGGAATTCATATATTTTCAATGATTTTACTGCAGTTATTGTAGCTGTTTCAATTCTAGTTTGAATTTCATAAGAAGTGTCATGAGGTCTATGGTTCGAATCTTCAAGCTATTGGAATATACTCACCATCATTTTTTATATTTGCATGCATGCATGCATTTTGCATGCATCCAGTCATCAATATGGTAGTCTCCCTAGCACCTGGAGCCTATGTTTATCCCCCTAGAGCTTGTTTTTATCCCTCAGGAGCCCTCCTACCTACCTAGTGTTCCTTATTTTCCTCGCCTGTATGACATATGCGCCCTACTACACTACTTGGATCACTAACAATCAGTTGTAGCATTTATTGACTACTTTATTCATTTATTGCTCAGTTTAACTACCTGTAGCTTCCATTTGTTTGTATCGGAGTGCTACTTGACCTACTGAAAGCCTCGTTAGCCTCATGCACCCTCCTTGGAGTCTCCATCCCTTGATTTGTGCTCACATGACTCAGTTAGACTCAGTTAGAATCATTTGTCTAACCTTTGACCATTTGTGACTACTACACTGATTGGATGATGTCTCCAATGCTATCCAATCCACACATTGAGGATAATTCGAATGAACTTAGAGGAATTCGAATCTATTTGATTATATTCAGTTATTATTCACTTTTCACAGTGCCATCTTACAGCTGATGTATGATACAACAGTTTTTGTCATTTCTTGTGTTAATGAGTGATTATTGATTCAACCATTCTTCTTCTCTTCTCTGTTATTCTTGAGTGATTTTAAGTGAGGTTTGATTCAGCTGTGTGATATATCCTATAAAATATCACATGGTATCAGAGCTGGATTCAGCTATTCGAATTGCTGCAGCAATTCTTTGAGAAGTTGTCTTTCATTAAGGACCAGAAGCCTCTGTATTTCCACAACAATTCCTGATGCAATTGTCTTGAATTCACTGGAGCAATCCAGTGAGGTCTATCCAGGTGTGAAGGATCCAGTCACATGTGCTCAGTGTCCTAAGGAAGTGTTCAATTCAAATTGTTGCAGATCTCCATTTACAATTCTCATTGTTTTGCAGGTTATCTCCATCATTTGAATTCATCTTCAATTCAACTTCAACAGCTACCAATGGATCTAAAAATGAATTCATTCAACTATTTCAAATGGAAGGCCAAGATGGAAATCTTCATGAAGTCCAAGAGCCTCTCTAGAGTTTTGAATGGGACTTCAATCGAACCCACTGGTGCAATAGAGAAATCCAAGTACTTAGACAAACTTGATGAAGCAGTAAGACTGTTGCTCCTCATCATTTCTGAAGACCTCCATTTTCATGTCATAGATCTAGAAACTCCAAAAGAGGTTTGGGATAAGCTCGAATCTCTTCTTGGATAGAAAGATGACTTGAAAGGTCATAAATTGGAAAATGAGGTCATCTCCTTGATCCCATGTAGTTTTGAAACCATCATTGAGTTTATCAACAAGTTCAAAAACTTGATTTCATAGTTGAAGAGATATGGGATAGAGAAGGAAGATAAGCAACTCATCCTTTCCATACTATCAAAACTAGGCCCTGACTACTCACTATTTTTCTCCACCTTTCAGTCATTGAAGCTTTCCATCCCAAAATGGAAGTTTCCCACTCTTGAATACTTCATCCAGTCTCTCACACTTGAGGAGGAGAAGTTAGTTCATATGGGAATGATAAAACCAAAATTGGATTCAGCTCTTGCAGCCACTGAGATGAAGAGAGCGAATGGAAAGGGTAATCAAAAAGAATTTGACAGAATTTCGAATGAGCAGTAGCAAAAGGAGGCTCCAAATCAATTAGATGGAGTTTTGAATCCTAATAAGGACAAGCAAAATTAGAAGGAGAAAGCCAAATGCACATACTGCAATAGAGGATTCCATCCTGAGAGTTCATGTATGAAAAAGACCATAGATCTCATGGATTCACTTCTTGAAAAGAATAACTTTCTAGTACCTGCATGTGATAGAAAGAAAGAAGGTGAACCATCAAGATCAGAGGACAAAGAGAGATTCCATTCCCTCATGGAAACTGCATCAACACAATCCTCCTTCATCATAGATTCATGAGCAGCAAGACACATGTTTTCCACCAAAGATCTCTTTACTAGTTTCGAATCCACGTTTGGACCATCCATCATGTTGGGGAATGATTCTGAGGTCTCCTCTGAGGGGATTGGAAGAATCAAACTTGATCATGGGTACTTCTCATATGTGCTCTATGTCCCCACACTCACTGCTAATCTACTTTCAGTCTACCAGATGAACCACACTGGAGATCGCAAGAGGGTGATCTTCTCTACAAATGAGGTCAAAATCCAAGACATGGTATTAGGATCTACCATTGCGAAAGGTGTTGCAAACCACACGTCGAAACTCTATGGGTTCTCCCATTTTCTACCTCTCTCTAAAGAGTCTTCTCTTCACACTCATGCAAATGAAGAGAGTAGGCTATGGCATGAAATATTTGGGCATCTCAACTATCAATACTTGCAAGGAATGCATACTCAATAGATGGTTGAAGGGCTGCTCAAGATCAAGTTTGCTAAGGGAAATTGTCATGGTTGTTTGATGGGAAAGCATCCTGAAAATAAGTTTGAGAAGGGGAAGGAAAGGAGATCCTCTTAACCTCTAGATCTGATTCATAGTGATGTTGCAGGTCCATTTCCAGATATATATTTGAACAAGGCAAGGTATATTCTTACTTTTATTGATGATTATTCAATATTTACATGGGTATACTTTCTCAAATTAAAGTCAGAAGTATTTGGATTCTTTAAGTTTTTCAAGTCTTCTGCAGAAAAGTTTTTAGATAGAAAGATCAAGTCCATTCGCACTGATAATGGAGGAGAGTACATCAAGGGTGATTTTCAAACCTTTTTTACTGAAGAAGGAATTGATATGCAACATACTGTTCCCTATACAGCACAGCAGAATGGTGTTGCTGAGAGGAAGAACAAAACATTGAAAGAGATGGCCACCTCCATGCTAAAGTCAAAAGGGTTGCACCCTAGTCTTTGGGAAGAAGCCATCAATTGTGCCACTTATCTTCATAACAGAGTTACTCACAAAGGACTCAAAGATATGACTCCTTTTGAATCATGGGTGGGATACAAACCTCATGTATCTCATATTAGAGTGTTTGGATCCAAAGCATGGGCAAGGATTCCAACTGAGAAAAGGAGATCCCTAGATCCACAAAGCAGAGAGTGTATTATGGTGGCTTAGGCATTGAATGCAAAGGCCTACAAGCTTCTTGATCCTTCTACTATGACAACATTCCTTGATAGGAGTGTACAATTTGAGGAATGGAATCTACATGATGCTCATCCTGTTGAGCAAGAGAGCTTTCCTACCACACCTCCATTACTTGATGAGCTCCAAGAGAGAGAATCTTCATCACATGACAGTTCAGATTCAGAGTATGAGAGTGAAGATGATGAAGAGAGAATGATAAATCTAGATCCACAAGAACCTGAAGATATTGAACCTATTAGTGAATATGAGCGAATGGAATACCAAGATCCAAATATACAGCTTGCAGATCTTCCTCTTTCTAGATGGGCATCCACTACTCTTAGATCTGCTGGAGATATTGTGGGAGATCCACTTGATATGAGGAGAACTAGATCTGAGTTTCGGAATGGAAGGTTTCATCCTTCTCACATTACAGATCCATTTCTTGTCAATAGATCTTTCTTCGGTGGAGAAGTGAACTTACCATTTGGGGTGAGAGATGACATGCTACATTAGCATCCTTTAGTCTATTTTGAGGGAGGGCTTTATTCCCACTGGGTTTTCCCTCTTTCCTCACTTTGTTTATTTAGATTGTTGTACAGGGTGACCTTTGGTCTTAGTCATCAGGGCCCTACCATTAGTTCCTTCATTTGTTCCTCATAGTTTGGCTTGCAAGGGGGTGTTGGAATATAGTCACCATAGTTTTTTATACTTGCATGCCTACATGCATCTGCATACATCTAGTCATCAGTATGGTAGTCTCCTTAGCACCTGGAGCCTATGTTTACCCCCCTATAGCCCATTTTTATCCCTCAGGATCCCTCCTACCTACCTAGTGCACCTTATTTTCCTTCACCTGGATGACATATGCGCCCTACTACACTACTTGGATCACTAATAGTTAGTTGCAGCATTTATTGACTATTTTATTCATTTATTGCTCAATTTAACTGCCTGTAGCTTCCATTTGTCTTTATCGGAGTGCTACTTGACCTACTGACAACCTCATCAGCCTCATGCGCCCTCCTTAGAGTCTCCATCCCTTTATTTGTGCTCACATGACTAAGTTAGGCTCAGTTAGACTCATTTGACTAACCTTTGACCATTTGCGAATACTACCACTGATTGGATGATTTCTCCAATTCTATCCAAGCCACACATTGAGGAGAATTCAAATGAGCTTAGAGGCATTCGAATCCATTTGATTGTATTCGGTTATTATTCACTTTTCACAGTGTCAGCTTACAGCTGATGTATGATACAATAGTTTTTGTCATTTCTTGTGTTAATGAATGATTATTGATTCAACAATTCTTCTTCTCTTCTCTTCTATTCTTGATTGAGTTTTAGTGAGGTTTACTCTAGCTGTGTGATCTTGTAACGTACCCACCCATTTTTCCAATGCAAGGAACGGAAAATGGCACTAAAATCTGGGATTTTATAATGACTTATCCAAATTCATGATGAATAAAAGGTATGGCATTATAGTAAAATGCATAGGTGTGCAGATGTAAATCAATTGAACATGCACAGCGGAATAAAACATCATCCACACACATTTCATACTCATCCAGCATATCAAAATAACCATCAAAATAAACATTTGCAGAAGTAAACACAATAAAATACTCATCTTGATGTAATGCTGTCTCAAGCAACTAGCTATGTCGCTGCAATGTTCCACCCAACCATAGGTCTTTTCCCAGCCTATATTCTTTCAGCACTCAGAGACCACCCCTGAGCTAGGCATGATATCTACAAGGAAAAAGGGGCTCTCAAGCTTAAACAAAGCCCAAAGCAATGGATACCCAACTCAACCCAAAAATTCTCTTGCACACAAAACTCAGATATGGTCTTGGAAACACACTTTCAGCGATGGGACTTAGAAGCTAGAAGGACATGGGTTTTCCCCAAAACGTAGGCACACCAAAAACGGATTTGTGAGAGGAAAATCGACCATTGGGAAGAAAACGATTTCTCCCATAGATATACAAGCAATCAGTGAGCCAAAACAGCCTCTATGGTCCCCAAATCGATTTCCCTTTCTTCTCCACTGTTATACAACACAAAAACACCCTTCCTAGCTAGGAGAATGAAGGAAAACACGGTAAAACCATGGAGGAAAATGCCCAGGTAGCTCCAAACTCGTGAGAGAGCAAAGCTGATGGGTGAATCATGGCTTGGGGAGAAATTCATGGCTCTTTTCTTGCCTAAGAAGCCAAACATGATTTTCCATGCAGGGTGGCTTTCCCATACCCGAATTTGGACAGCCATACCTCTCCATTCCCCAAGGCATTAACTACCTCAACCAACTCTTGGGAGAGTCAATGATTGGGTACAAAAGTCAGCATGGGTAGTTGAGATTTTATGGGTCCTCTCATTGACATTTGGCTTGAATCGATTGGCTCAAAGGTTTGAATATTTCCCTCCCAATTTCCTTGTAAAGATCATGCCCCCATCTCTTGTTGCATTGCATAGCTAGTTGTGGGCATTTATATTAAAATGCATATTTACAATTCCCATGGTTCACTAGCACATGGGTAGCATAATATCCAATACTTGCCTCTTCAAGGTCAAACGTTCACTAGCGAGGCCTTGGCGTTGAGCTCCACGCTAGGAATCATACATAATATGCATACAATATTTTACATTATAGCCCAAAATATTACAAGGGTCAAAATGGGGACGTTACATTCCCCTCCCCTTGGAATAACACCGTCCTCGGTGTTCCAATACCTAGGAATACATACATGTTATATACATGTCCAAAATTCACAAAATGTGACGGGTTTATCCTGCCTTTCATTAATTGGAGATGTCAAGGTGAGGTTCTTGAACCCATGCACTTTGATCCTGCTGGTTGTCGCTTTTCTTGCTACCCCTTGCTGGACATTCGCGGAGGAGGTGACTTCCTACACATCCCCAACATTCTATTAGAGGTAACTGCCTCTGTTTTCCCTTGTCGACATTCTTTCTCTCTTCCAGCCTTGGGCGTTTATTAATGGGTTGATTGGATGAATGCCTCTTCATTGAACCACTTTCCTTTTCCTTACTGATTGCTCCCAGAATACTTTTTACCTCTTTTTGCAGACGAATAGAGTCCTGCAAAACCTTATGGTTCATTGCATTCTGCTGCTTCTGTAGCTTGAGCATCTCTCCAAGATTTTCTTGGGTCTTGGAAATGGTTTGGAGAAGGCCTTCAGCCAAGTCCAATAGCCCTTGGTCTACTGCCATGGTCAATGCGCACAACTTCCCTCACTTGCTTGCTAACACCACTTATTTTTTTTGTAACGGCTGCAACCAATTGCGTTCAATTTCTTACCTGTGAAATTCATTATTGCAAGTCTTTGTTAGGACAAGCATAACATAAACATTAAAATTAGTCAATTAATTTCCCAATTGACATGGAACGTCCATGCTTTATTCATGAGACTTCCACACTTCTCATGCTTTCCCATCATACATATGAACTCATTCATGTTCATTCCTTCACAGGGAATTAGCTTTTTTAGCATTCACAATTTATTCAAGCAAATAAACACAATCAACTTTCATTCATGACATGCATTCAACAATTTCATGTTTCTAAGATGCATCAATCAAAAGGAAAGAGAAGAGTAAGAGTTTCCCCCTCTTATTCTTGTTCCAATCTGGAGCCACTCCAACACTGTGGTTCTATGCTCCTTAGCCTCTTTCACTTTAATGTGAATGCTTGAATTGCCCTTTCTTGGCTATGACACTTAGTGTCTAAGGTCTGTCTAATGCTTTTCTCCATCAAGGAATCTCCTCCCCATGTTTTTTCTACAGAACCTTTGGCTGCTAGGACTCGCACACATTTCCACTAGCATCATTCTTATCATTACTGCTCATACTGAGCTTTCTAGGACAGTCACATGTCCATATGCATCCCTAGGATGCCTTCAGGGCTTCTTGCTTTCCTGCAAAGACCAAAGTTTCCAACAAAGAAACAACAGTGTATCAACCTGGTTGTCATAAGACTTGTTCATGAAATTTTCATTATCCAAAAATGAATGAAAATCAAATACTTATCTGTATTGGGAAGTTCCTTGCTACTCCACAGGTTTCCTTCTATGCTTTACAAGCCTTGGATCACCTATGGGGTGGATGTTTAATGCCCAACCAGTACACCTTCACGTCGACTAGGTTTACCAAGCATTTGTGGTGCCCAACCAGTCCCATACTTGGTTGGCCCTCTCCATTGTCGATCCAGCACATTCGTCTAGGTCATCGACCAATGGAAGGAAACTATGCCACCGACCATTATAGGTCAAAGCTCTACTACGGATCCATAGGCATATAAAAACCTTTCACTAATACCTCCATAATATCCAAGTAAATAATGCCAAACCAGTATACCGACTGGGTTTATTAGGCATGCAACAACCCTTCATAACAACCTTCACAACACCCACAACATCCAAGTAAATAATTCCAAACCAGTGCACCGACTGGGTTTATTAGGCATGCAGCAACCCTTCATAACAACCTTCACAACACCCACAACATCCAAGTAAATAATGCCAAACCAGTGCACCAACTGGGTTTATTAGGCATGCAACAACCCTTCCGTTATGCTTTTTCTGTGTGCAGCCCCAAATTGCATCTGTTTTAGCTGACAACACAAGATGGATAAGCAACTCATCAGTATTGCTGCTCTAATTAAAATTTGAAGCATAATTCATAGTATTCTCTATCAAGTATTGAAACACCAGGAATGTGTCCATTCCCTTAGGGTGTAGTCAATATTGAAAACCCTATCATAAACCAACACCCGAAAGGTGTGCACCCCTTTCCAATGTGAACCATGTAGGTCCTACCCATACTCAAGCAATCTGAAATAATATAAATAAGATGGAACATGCTCTATATATTAACCCTAATAATTAGACATACATGTTCTTAGCTAGGGTTACAGAATACTTATCGCTTTTCAGATGTATTCTCTCTTTATTGCGAAGAATGGGGGATCCCTTCTCTGATTTAATAGTCCTTCAGTTTTCCACCCCAATATTTTCACGTTCCATAACCCACACATGCCTTCTTGGCATACTTTGACCATCTCACTCACATGGTTTCCCATCATGCAGTGCATCTGGGATATTACCAAAATTTACTATGGTGTTTCACCCAAAACCCATTTCCAAGCATGGGGTCCTTCCCATGGATTTTGGCTTCTGTAGGCTATCACACATGGTCTTCCTGCAATGTGTCATCTTGGCACACTTATCAAATAGCCAAACAATCAGCAACATTTAACAATAAACTTCAAATCTGATTGTTCCATAACCAATCAATGCCATTAATAATTAAATTCAATATGAATTTGCAATTCTATCTAATATAGAAATCGACTTGCTTAGTCATGAGGTTATCCTCATATTGTTTTCCCCTTGTAAGTGGCACCCTTCTTCCCATTAGGGATTTTACTCTTGCTACCATAACGTGAACATCCACTTACAACACATCCTCCTGACACAGTTCTATGCAAGCCAACTGTGATTAGCAATTATAAGCAAATTCTCAAATTTGAAATCTACAAATCTGTTTTCCTACAGAAATTAGATTTTCCACCATGAGATTATTCTCATAAACTCAAATTAGACAAAATTTCAGGTCTATGTCATGCATAAGTTAAATTTCACAACTATGAGAACCTTCTCATGAGGTTTGGCTCTCGCACATGGTAGATTCCAATCTTCATCGTGGACTTATCCACATTGCCATGCCCAAAACAAACTACCTAGAATATGGAACTTCAATCAGCCAAACACTTTGTCAGTCCCTATGCATATAATATTTCATTGTTGCAACAGTCACTGAATTGATCTCAGAATTATAACACTCAATAAATCAAACACCCTCAGTTGTTAACATTTGAAATGCAATGAAATATATACATATGTATATATATATATATATATATATCATTGTCATAATAAAATTGCAAGACACAGTCACATAATTTATGCCATTTAAATGAAGCTTTAGATACTCATTACTTCATAGCCATATCATTTTATGCAACTTTGTCCTTTCAACAGAGCACTCTTGGTAGCCCATCAACATGTCTACCTTCTATATGAAATCATTCTCCTGCATTCACAGCAGCTCATGAAATGGCCTCAAGATTAACAATAGTTCACCATTTCATCTATTATCTAAGTGCAATGAAACATACACCACAACCATGCATTCACATAATGCATCTCAACATGTGCACCCATACCTATGCATGCACATTACAATACTCACACAATATTTAATTGTGCATCCACTCAATGCATAACCACGAGATTGTACAAAATATTTTTAATGCACATCCCCTCAATGCAACCTTGCATTAATGTGTGAATACTATGCATTCAAACATATTATGGCCTAACCATGACTTCCCCACATAGCATGCACTACCATGACAGGACCATAAGTCTTCACTTGCTTTAGTCATTTAACTCACAACCAACATACACAAATGCATTCTAGCATTTAAAATAGTCATATGGTAGAGGGTTCCTCGCCCTTACTACCCCATACCTCACCATACCATGGTAGTATGGCATTCATATAAATGCATTCAAGCTTTCCTACATACCATTCTACGATTACAAAATGTAGTTCAAGGGGGTTCTTACCCGATCTCCTTTTGTACTTGGGCAATCATAATTAAACCATTACTTGCATGGCTTCCATCAACACCTTTGATGTTACCTGATCAGTTGGTCTCCTGCAAAGGATCAAACCATCCTTCCACCACCTCATGATCATGGATTTGTTTCCCTCAACCTTTCTTCATAAGGCTTTTGGTTACATGCAACTTCATCATGTACATCTTTAGCCATGCTTTGGTTCTCTTTGGTCCTACAGCCAATGCGAACACAACTAATTATTAGCAACCACAACGATTATCTTAGTATCTCATTGCATATGTAAAGCCTCACTATTTTACTAACATGCAATATGCACAAACATTTTACATGCATTGTGCAATGTCTACTAGTATTCCAACTAGTGCATATTCGATTCATCTATCTAATCTCTTGCATTTTCAATCATGCTTCTATGGTCTAATTCATACAACCATAATCAACAACACTACTGGTGATCAACCATAGGCAATACCATTAATGGGATATTGCATGTGTAACTTTCACTGCCTTTACCCATATGCAACATCATGCTCATGCATAAGCAATTCACATGCACTATGCAATGACTCTTTAATCATGCCCACTAATTCCTATGTATTACTCTCTTGCATTTCCAACATCCCTATGCCATAATTTTCAGTATATAAAACTCAAGAAATATAAATACAATAGCAAGAGAGGAGTTAAGGAATTCTCCCTTTCCAATTCCCCCTCATGACATGGAGTTCCTCCTCCACATCGTAGTTGATCCTTTTCTTGGCTTCCCTACCAAGTATACAAGCAATCATTATCTATGATCTTCCCATGAATTATCAATTCAATATATCTATCTATATATATATATATATATATATATATATATATATATATATATATACTTGTATTCATTTTTGCTATTTTCCAACCATGCAATTCTTATGCTATAAAAAGAAATAGTTTAAGGTGAGGAATTTCCCTCTTATCAACATTGCCTTGCTGCTCCCATTGCTCCTCCACAATGCATATTACAACCAATTACTCTTAATAAGGCCTCCACAACCTTCTATGCAATTCCTGCTTCTCATTTCAAGCATAGAGAATGCATTTCACACTTTCAACGACTGTCTTTGGGGGATGACGGGGGTCAAGGAGGATTGCCCCCGATTTGTTTTTGTAAATGCTTCGATTTCGCACATTCTGGTGCATAAGTTCAAGGTCATTTTTCAATTTCCGGTGCTTGAAAAATCTCCCTAGAAAACAGTTGAAATTCCCTATTTCGGAGAAACTCACCGAGTTCTTCTTACCCATTGCAGATCAAATCACTGAGTTCTACCGGTAGGCGAACTCAACTATCTCTTCCGACCCGTTTCGGACCAACTCGCCGAGTTCTTTCAGTCGGTGAACTAAAAGTTTCCTGGCGACCCGTTGCAGAGCAACTCGCCGAGTTCTGCCGATCGAACAACTCATCTTTTCCTGTCGATCTGTTGCGGAGCAACTCACTGAGTTCTGCCGCCGTTTTGGACCAACTCGCTGAGTTCTGCCAAAATTTCCTCTTTGACGCCGAAAAGCACTTAGATTTTTTTTTTTGGAAATTTTTCCTTCCCTTCCCCGGGAATTTCCACAACTTCATCGACGCAACTCAGCCATATTCGCTGATCGTTTCGGCTCCACTCAGCGAGTTTCACCGAAATGTATCTCACGATTTCGTAAAACTTCGTCGGCCTCACTGCCGCAGTCCCATCGGTGCCACTTAGTGAGTTTCACCGAAACGCATTGGCTCGAATCCACGAGACTCACCGAAACGCGTTGGCACAACCCAAACAAAAACACTTATAAAATTTTTCAAAATTACTTAGAAAATTTGAAATTTTTCATTCTTTTCCCGGCGCTTCCGCAAACTTTGTCGGCGTTACTCAGCGATATTCGCCGACACAGCCTTGGCAGAAAACTAGGAATCACTTATAAAATTTTCAAATTTTTGAAACTTTTCATAATTATCAGTGCTGAACAGGAAGCATACTTACCTCTACAACTGTGATAGGTAGCCCATGAAGGCCCAATGCTGCAGCCTTCACTCTAATACCATCTGTAACGTACCCACCCATTTTTCCAATGCAAGGAAGGGAACATGGCACTAAAATCTGGGATTTTATAATGACTTATCCAAATTCATGATGAATAAAAGGTATGTCATTACAGTAAAATGCATAGGTGTGCAGATGTAAATCAATTGAACATGCACAACGAAATAAAACATCATCCACACACATTTCATACTCATCCAGCATATCAAAATAACCATCAAAATAAACATTTGTAGAAGTAAACACAATAAAATACTCATATTGATGTAATGATGTCTCAAGCAACTAGCTATCTCGCTGCAATGTTCCACCCAACCATAGGTCTTTTCCCAGCCTATATTCTTTCAGCACTCAGAGACCACCCCCGAGATGGGCATGATATCTACAAGGAAAAAGGGGCTCTCAAGCTTCAACATAGCCCAAAGCAATGGATACCCAACTCAACCCAAAAATTCTCTTGCACAGAAAACTCAGATATGGGCTTGGAAACACACTTTCAGCGATGGGACTTAGAAGCTAGAAGGACATGGGTTTTTCCCAAAATGTAGGCACACCAAAAACGGATTTGTGAGAGGAAAATCGACCATTGGGAAGAAAACGATTTCTCCCATAGATATACAAGCAATCAGTGAGCCAAAACAGCCTCTATGGTCCCCAAATCGATTTCCCTTTATTCCCCATTGTTATACAACACAAAAACACCCTTCCTAGCTAGGAGAATGAAGGAAAACACAGCAAAACCATGGAGGAAAATGCCCAGGTAGCTCCAAACTCATGAGAGAGCAAAGCTGATGGGTGAATCATGGCTTGGGGAGAAATTCATGGCTCTTTTCTTGCCTAAGAAGCCAAACATGATTTTCCATGAGGGTGGCTTTCCCATACCCGAATTTGGACATCCATACCTCTCCATTCCCCAAGGCATTAACTACCTCAACCAACTCTTGGGAGAGTAAATGATTGGGTACAAAAGTCAGCATGGGTAGTTGAGATTTTATGGGTCCTCTCATTGACACTTGGCTTGACTCGATTGGCTCAAAGGTTTGAATATTTCCCTCCCAATTTCCTTGTAAACATCATGCCCTCATCTCTTGTTACATTGCATGGCTAGTTGTGGGAATTTATATTAAAATTCATATTTACAATTCCCATGGTTCACTAGCACATGGGTAGCATAATATCCAATACTTGCCTCTTCAAGGTCGAACGTTCACTAGCGGGGCCTTGGCCTTGAGATCCATGCTAGGAATCATTCATAATATGCATACAATATTTACATTAGATCCCAAAATATTACAAGGGTCAAAATGGGGACGTTACAGATCTCTCATGTAAAATATCACACAAGCTTCTTGTTGATTTCCAGTGCTAGTTTGTGGTGTTGAGAGGAGAGGAGTTCTTGTGATAATTTGAGAATCCTTTTGGATTTCATATGATGCAATTACATTCATTATGATCCTATTATATCTTTCATAAAATTTAATATTGCATAAGTCTGAAATATTCTGAGTTTTCTACACCCCTTCTAGATTTGCATAGAATTTAACTAGTTTCCAGAATGCAGTTGATAAATGAATGATTCTTGATACAAATGAAGTAATCATTTTTCTTGGATTTTTTAAGATTTCATATGAATTATGAAAAGTCTCATATCATAATTTAGTGATCCTTCATTGACTATTTGGAAGTCCCGAATTCTAACTAGTTGTGCAATCCTAATAAGAAATTTTTGTCATATCTTTGTGAGAATTCATCAGAACTTTCTCTAAATTTATGGAATGAAAACTTACTATATATTTACTATAAATTGATTTTATTTATCCACCTAAATTCATAATCCTTCACCAATAGATTCCTGTCAATGAATAGTGAAGTACTAGTTTGCATATGCTGGGGTGCCCAGGAGCATTGTAGTAGACTTAATTCTTGTTGATTTTGAACCATCAATGGTCACGGTGCTTTGTGAAAAGCAATTATCTTCTATAATATGCCTCCTCCCATCCATAGCACTTGATTTTTCCTACATCCAGTCAAACTATCCCCACCGAGTTCATTGTTTTTAACTAAGTCTTATAGGAGATTGAGTTAGTGTATCATCATAACTGGTTGGTACATTACACCGCCTGATGGAATATTGCTGGTTTATACACTTTTAAATAAGGACCCATACTTATTTAAAAGTGTATAAACCAAGGTGAATCTTACCAATTCTTAAAATGTCAAATATAAAATATTTGGCGATATTTTTTTAAAATTACTTCAATTTCTAAGGATTTTATATAGTTTATATAATAATTTGGCGGTTTTTAGAGTGAAAAAAGTTTACCCCATCAAAATTGGGCGAAATGGGGCTTCAAAAAATGCAAATTGGTGAATCTTTTTTTGGAAAAAAACATGGAAAAATAGCCCATGGGCTAAATTTCACCCCTAAAATTATCCTTGCTAGCAAGCAACGTGTCTATAGCCTTGTGAACATAGAATTTTAGCCAACATGTAATCAAAGATTGTTCTTGATACCTAGTTGTTTAATTGTATTGTCACTAATAAGTAGAATAAATTCATTGATGGTATCATAGTTAAGAACATTTGAATTATGTTTTTAATGTTGCTATTCATCTTTTACTAGCTAGGATAGGTAAAATAGATTTGCATCCTGCATCTAGGTTTAGTTGTGCATACATCTTCATTCTGCATTTAGAAATCCTAAAACAATATTTAGAATCAATAATGGTCTCCAAGCTAGAATCTGGATCCACACCAAACAGTGCAAGGTCTAATTGGGGCCTTGTATTGGGGTGAATTTAGATTTTCATCCTGCATCTAGGTTTAGTTGTGCATACATCTTCATTATGTATTTAGAAATCCTAAAACAATATTTAGAATCAATAATGGTTGCCAGGTCAGAATCCGGATCCACACCAAACAGTGCAAGGTCTAATTGGGGCCTTGTATTGGGGTGAATTTTTAATTGTTGATGAACAGGACATCCCACCCTTGTCAACATAAGAATTTTACAAAATACATTTCAAAGAAAATTATTAAAAAGCAAAGGCATACAACTCAATATGCTACTAAAACACATTTCCACTTTTCTAAGATCATTAAATTTCCCATATTTCCATATAAGGCAGAACACTCATGTTGCTATAATTTCCACTATTTCATTCCTTCAACAGAATATACATTTCCCTAATCGTACCGCTGTCAACTAAACCCACATGGCATTCAAGGTACAATATTCCTAGTCACAAGAGGCCCAGTCCTAGACCAACACAAATTACAGATTCTCTAATATTATGCATACGTATGAGAACAATCTACAAGGAACTTATTTGGGATCCCTAAAGTTGAAATTCCAAGCCTATAATTTAGAAACCCGGGCTCATTGATCCTGAAATAAAAAGTACATTGAGAAACATTAACTGCTCATTCCCCAAAAGTTAAAACTGATTCAATGCTAATAATGCATGCTTGCACATATAATCACTGCACATGGATAATTTGATATAGATCCCTTCCATAATATAACGAGATACCTCAACTTCTAAAGTCCACAAGCCATTCTCAACCAAACCGCTAATCATTATCTACAACAAATTTAGACCAAACTTTAAACTTCAAGAAGTGGAGCTATTAATATTGAGATATTAAAACCACTGTATTTATAAAAAAAAATAGTTTTAAAGACAAAGATCATAAACAACTGTATTGCATGTGCTAATCACAATTAGGATTTTAAAAAATACAGCAAGCATCAAAATATTTTCAAAAAATTAAAAGAGAGAGAGAGAGAGAGAGAGAGAGAGAGAGAGTGCTTTAGAATCCAAATATTGGAAAACATAAATGAGAAAAAACATAGTAGCAAAGAGGAAGAATAAACATGCAAATAAAGGAAGAAGTATTATATTGATAAACTACAAAAACGATCATTGGTAGAAATAATGTCATCAAAAATATATATCAGATCCTAATGAAGGTAGATAATGCATTGTAAGAATCTTCAAAGGGAAAGGACATACAATTCAACAACAAAATGCATAAACATGTCCAGATAAACCTTGTAATATAATTTAATAATAACCTACACATTTAGATCTATAGAAAATGAGGAAAATGTAAGATGATCATGGAACATAAGTTCAACAAATGAAAAAGAAAGAAACTGTCCACACTAACTAATATTTCAAAGATATTTATATCATAATAAAATATTGCATCTGAATTTCTGACTTAAAATTTGGCACATGGGAGGTTTAGTGTTGGAACCCGAGCATGCTTTTCTCCTCACTCGTGGTATCTAGAATAATGAACGCATCACCAATTTCCCCCAAGTCCAAGTAGGTCATGTGCTAGCCTTCCATATTCTATATATAAACATGTATATGAAGTTGTGGTTGTAAGTTCACGAGTTTGTATGTGGCTCTCATAGTTGTCCTAGCATATTGTTTCTAAATAATTCCAGATGTTATGTATTTTCTTGTAGTCAAATTGGATGGAGTGTGGTAATCATCTTAAAATTGCAAGAATGGAGTTCACCGAGTTCACACATATAAGTGACGGAAATTTAATCAGGCATCCCATATAGAGTGAATACGAAATATACCTCCTTCAAATGTGGCTTAGGGTAAGAAACAAGCAACGCTACAAAACTAAGGTTTTCAAACCCCTTATGAAAACAAGAAGAGAAAAAGACATGAGAACATTGGTTTTGTATGGGGACTCTAAATTGGTTGTAGAGTGGATGAAAATCTCAAAGAACTAAAGGAGTATATAGCTTCAAGGCATCTTACAATTTGTTGAAAACCATAAAAACACAATCACATCTACATCCTTCTTACACATTTACAAAGAGTGTAATGAAGAAGCGTGCACCCTCTCAAAACAAGCATGCATAAGGGAACTTGGCTCATTACAGTGCAAAATTACAACCAAAGAAGGGGTGGAACTTATTCCACCAAGAAAACAAATTGAGACTCAGATCTTCTTAATTTGAGTATGAAAAGATTCCTTAATTGTTGTGATGGTCAAAGATCTTGTTGAACCAATCTTATTACAGGCCCTCTTTCTTTTTTTGCTTTCTCTAACTTCACCTTAGAATTTTTTTTTAAGACATTGTTGATATATTATGTGTTTTTCTTGCTTTTTGAAAAGACAACTTCCAACTTGGAAGTATGTCTCGCTGTAGATAATTCCCTAATAACTTTGAATTTTTTATGTAACTCTTTGACACACACACACACACACACACACACACGCACACACACACACACACACACACACACACACACATATATATATAGAGAGAGAGAAGATGGCATGCACCATTCCTCACTTCCCAAAAATGCATGCAATTTGGAGTCTAATACATACCTCACCCATATGGGTGGGGATGAAAGGAACTAAATCTACAACTACCATAAATCAAAGACTCATTATTCATCAAATGAACTTTCTCCTTATACAAAGTAGAACTCTCATATTCATGTTCTATTTCCATTAATCGTGACAAAATATACATAGTACCATTGCTCTTGAAGGAAAGAAATTTGCGTTGGGTATGAAAAATCCTTCTTCACATGAACATTGCAGACTCTTCTATAGAAACCAATTCCTCCTAGACCCACCTCTAGGAATTACATATATATATATTTTTCATGACAATTCATCGTCATATATCTGACACATATAAGCGTCAGAACTATAGCACTGTAGTCAGATATGCATTGCAAACGTCCGACAAACCTCCATCGGTTATCCGACGAGCTGTCATTGGTTATTTGACGAAACAAAAAAGGGTATTCATTGGATATCCAATGAACCCTCATCCTTGACTGAGTTGGAAAGTGATTTTGCCATTATGGGGGGTTTTTTGTTTTTAGTAAGCATGCCTTTTGTGAGATTTTCAAACATTCCTCCAAGGAATTCAAATTCTCTCTCAGAGATGTACTATATATTGTATTCATATTGTTTAATAATATAGAGATTATATTTACATCACTTGAGTTTAGTCTCTCATGGTTCTGCTTCAATATTTCTTCTTATTTTTGCATATCTCTGAATAAATTATTGTGAGGACTTCTTTGCTTCTAGATCCAAGCTTATTAGAATTCCTACATGGTATCAAAGCTTGGGGAGATCTTGATCAAATTAGTCTTCCAGTATAATATTTTAGAGAGGTTCTTCGACAGGTACAGAAGATTAAATGGAAGAAATCTATTGTTGAATAAGAACTTAGATCTTTCCATCTCTCATCAGTTTTATCCTCTCATACTTTAGATATTGAGGATTCTATGCAAGATAATGATCTAATGGTTATTTAGAACTCCAGTATACAGTGTGAAGTTGTTATTTGCGCTCTCTCTTCCACTATCCATGCTCCATCCAGTTTCTACATGATTGCCAACACATTTTATCATGAAGTGGGAGACACCTTTCAGTTCTCTCATATGTCTTCTAATTCTAATTCTAAATATAATTAGCCAATTGTTGTAGCTCATAAACACTCAAAACCTCTATTTGGGTTGATTTTTTTGTGTCATTGGATGCTATAGAGGTATAATTATAGTTTGGAGTGGTTGGATTTTCTCTCTCCATCATGCTTCTGATCCATTGCATGATTATGATTGGCACCTACTCTTAGAGTTGCACGAAATATAGAGAACATCATCAAGTCTCATTTGGACCTAATCTCAGGAAGTTCAAGTCTGGTGAGAACATTCCACTTCATCCGAAGAAGAATATTCCTCTAGATATTTGACCAAGTTCTCACCTACTTGGAGTTTGGAGAGACTTATTATGGTGTATTCCATGCACATTCCATGTTTATTTTGAGGGGAGGTTTTCTTCCCAAGTGGTTTTCCTTCTTTCCTCACCTACATGGACTAATAAATTTTTGTAAAGGGTGACCATAGGACATAATTTCATGGGCCCTCATCATATTTTACTCACACTAAGTCAGGATTAATGGGGCCGTTAGAATATTGAAAACTCATATAGACTTAGGATATAAAGTATTATTCATTTTTTTATACATTACTAGGTGTTTGACTAGGTTGTTAGCCCCATCTTGCCTTTTTAGGCTCACACTTGTCATCATTATCCACATGAGCACCCTTAGATAGATTATGGATAGATTCTGCTTCTTTTGTGACTATCCAGAATTGGTAAGAGCACTTTCTTGCTTTTACACAAATTTGTCCCACTTTTTCCACTTTTCAGTGGATAAATATAAAGCTATGTGCCTTTATGGACTTGGCAAGTTCTCTACTTTTTTCAAAACACATCCTCCATCCTTTTCTCTCCAAAATCCATCATATTACTGCTTTTTAATCACTCATTAGCTTCCATACATGATTTAGCTAATTCGTGAGGTCCTTGACTGAGTTGGAAAGTGATTTTGCCACTATGGTTTTTTTTTTTGCTTTTAGTAAGCTTTCCTTTTGTGAGATTTTAAAACTTGCCCGCAAGGCATTATAATTTTCTCTCATAGATGTATTATATATTGTATTCATATTGTTGAATAATACATATATGATATTTAAATCAATTGAGTTCAGTCTCTCATGTTTCTACTTCAATAATTCTTGTTTTTGCATATCTCTGAATAAATTCTTGTGAGGACTTATTTGCTTCTAGATCCAGGCTTATTAGAATTCCTACATGGTATCAAAGATTAGGGAGATATTGATCAAATTATTCTTCTAATATAAGATTTTAGAGAGTTTGTTTTGCAGAAACTGAAGATCAAATGGTAGAAATATATTGTTGAAGAAGAACTCGGATCTTTCCATATCTCATCATTGTTTTCCTCTTGTACTTCAGATACTAAGGATTCTATGCAAGATAATGATCTAATGGTTATTTGGAAGTCCAGTATATAGTGTGATGTTTTTATTTGCACTCTCACTTCCACTATCCATGCTCCTACTAGTTCCTACATGATTTCCAACACATTTTCTCAAGAAGTTGGAGACACCTTTCAGTTCTCTCATGTGTCTTCTAATTCGAATTCTGAATATCGTTAGCCAATTGTTACATATCATACAGACTCAAAACTTCTCTTTGGGTTTCTTTTTGGTGTGTCATTGGATTCTATAGAGGAATAATTACAGTTTGGAGTGGTTGGATTCGCTCTCTTTGTCATGCTTCTGATCCACTACATGATTATGATTGGAACCTACTCTCAGAGTTGCATAGAAGATAGAGGACATCCTCAAGTCTCATTTGGACCTGATCTCAAGAATTTCAATTCTAGTGAGCACATTCCACTTCTTCCCAAGAATAATATTCCTCCATACATTTGGCCAATTTCTCACTTGCTTGGAGTTTGGAGAAACTTATTACGGTGTATTCCATGTTGATTTTGAGGGGATGTTTTCTTCCCAAGTCGTTTTCCTTCTTTCATCACCTACATGGAATAATAAATTTTTGTAAAGGGTGACCATAGGCCATAGTTTCCTCAAAACTCATCATATTTTACCCACACTAATTTAGGCTTAAGGGGGGGAGTTAGAATATTAAAAACCCATCTAGAATTAGGATATAAAGTATTATTCATTTTTTTCTACTTTCCTAGGTGTTTGACTAGGTTGTTGTCCCCATATTTCCTTTCTGGGCTCACACTTTTCATAATTATCTAGATGAGCACCCTCAGATAGATTCTAGATATATTTTTTTCTTTTATGATTGTCCAGAATTGGTAAGAGCATGTTCCTGATTTTACACGGATTTGTCCTTCTTTTTTTGCTTTTCAATGGATAAGGATAAAGCTAGTGCCTTTATGGACTTGTCAAGTTATCTACTTTTTTGTTACACCTCAAGTTGCCATACCATGTGTAAGTGAGTATTTGCATGTTTCACTACCATGGAAAACATGATGTTTATGCCTCTTAAGGGTGTTAGGACCTTTCATTCTAATGTTGGTCCCTTCCCTAGTCACACTTGGAAGCAAATCCAACAAAAAAGGGGTCGAAACCCACCTTAAGCACCTCCCAAAACTACCTCTTACTGGAATTTGCGTGCCCTACTAGTGTCCTAGGAGAGAAAATTACATCTTTTCCGTGCCTTGCATGCCTATGGGGGAGCAAAAATTTCATGATTTTCGTGCTTTGATCAGTTACAAGGGCGCGCAAATCCCTGAATAGCCATTTTCCTTAGATCTTGGATTTTGGATCTCGAGGAGATTTTCATGGGATGTGGTTCCCCTTCGAATCCTCTCTTACATTCCCTCCTTGAATGTTTGAGGTCCTTGATCCACATATTCCTCACTTAGATCCACAATATGCTCTTAGTGGTTGGCCTCCCAAATCCTATAAGAAGAAGGTCATCCATGAGCTATGGGGGGGTGATCTTGGAAAAAACAAACCTATGGTCCTGTAGTTCTTGGATAAAACTCATGAGGAGTTCATATTTATATTAAGATTCTTGCAAGGTGATGAAAGAGAGCTTGGAAGAAGGTGCTACTGCTTTGGACATCAGGTATAGCATTTTGTATGTCTACTTTGAACTTTCTTAATAATAACTTGGCCTATTCTCCCATATCATGTCTCTTTTATTGATACGTGATATGTTATATTAGATCTTGTTGATGCACTTGTATTTGGAAGGTTGGTTTCCATCTTACGTTGCAGGTTCAATAGCTTTGGACACCAAGATTAGAATTGGAGCTAGGACAACTTTCAGGTTAGAGGTAAGCTATCTATCTATTCTCCTTCCTTTCATGCTTGAATGCATGTGCATGCTTAATATAGGAGTTTAGGGTTCAATTTTTTTACTTACTGTCTTGTATTTGGTTTTAGGGAGACACTTTATCATCCAAGGGGTTTTCATCTTACCCGTAGGAAGAAAATATCACCACAGAAATTGGCGACTCCATTGGGGAGTTTTTCCCTAGTTTCACCTTTGATTGCTTGTTTGGATCATTAAATCCTCTTTTAAGTGTTGTTTCCCATCACCTTAGATCCTATTTATTCATATTTGAGGACTATCTTGAACCTATCACTTCATCCCTTCTCGGATCTAGGCATTAATTTTTAGTTTTTTACACCTACAGGAAACTTTTCGCTTCCCCAAAACACATTGCAGAACGAAAATTCCATATTTTCGTGCCCCCACAGTATCTTAAAGCATGAGAATTTCCAAATTTTCACTACCCCACAGTGTTCCAGGGCATGAAAATCTCATATTTTCGCTCTATGTTGGTCTGTACAGGGGCGAAAATCCTCTGTTTTGGGTTTTGTGGGAGCTTTTTGCTGGGGTTTGCCTTCGTCTATTCGTTCAATGATATTTTCCTGACCTCTTGCTGTCTGTTAGGAGCTGTAAGTGCTCTTTCATCCACAGTTTGAGTGCATGTTTGTTTTCATTTTTAGGATTTTTTTTGCACTAGATTTGATTATCCTATAGTCCCTTTGACCCATATTAATTTTTTTTCAACCTTTTGGGATCTTTTGTGTTGTTTGGATTGCTTTGATTGGTTTTGAAAAACTTGGGACATCCTTGTCTTTTGAAGTCATTTTCATGGGTTTTTCACTTTGTTTCCTTTGCATCTTTAGATATTTATTGGTTATTAGAGTATATCGATTCTTTGTTTCCATTTATGTTCAAAGAAAAGCTTATTTTTGTCTCTCTTTTCTAGATTTACAAGCTTGAAAAACAGAAATTTCCTTCTTGCATTAGTTTGATCATTTGACATTCTTGGTCTTTGTTGGGCCTATCCCAAGTAAGGCATTTTTGTGCAAGACAGTTTTGGAGTTGCAAAGTTACAGCGCAACTCATATGAAGGCAGTTTTGGAAAGACAGTTTTGGGGAGCTATGAAGTTGAGCGCAACATAGTATCGACAAGGTAAGAACCGCACAGCTAAGTGCCAGCTCCGTGAAGTGGTAGCACCGCGGAGTTCCAGCAGAGCACCTATTTTGGGTAAAGAAGGTAAGGAAAGGTCGAGCTGCGAAAGTGACCTGTTTGGGTAAGCAATTCCTTGATTCTTAGGAATGGGTATGGAGCAGCGTGAAGGTGGATGAAAGTGACCTATAAAAAGAGTGTTGGAAAATAGTTAGAAGCTAAGCCACAAAGTTGACAGTGACATGAAGGCGAAAGAGGCGGAAAGCAATATGCCACGATGCAGTGTAACCGTTTATTTGAAGACTACGGATGTCAGAAGGGCGTGCGAGCTGCGAGTGGTCCAGAAGAACGGCCAGAAGTGTGTAAAGCAGCTGTCGACTACGACAAACCGAGGCAGCGGGTAACCACACCATTTTGTAACCTAAGGGTTTTGGCCTATGCATTGTAACAGACGTGACCTACATGCACGATCCCTATATAAAGGGAAATTTTGTAAGGGAAAGGGTTAATCTCTGATCATGAATAGTTGATTATTGTTGAATCTGGATCTCTGTTGAGAGACGATTGTAAAAGGCTCTGCAGTTGCATGCGTAGTGACCTACTGAGAGAGAAGAGAGTTTGCAGCTGAGTGTGCAGAATGGAACTGTTGTACCCTTCCCATAAATAATATAACAACAGTTCCTGTGGACATAGATCCCATCCTGTTGAGATATTGTAACTTCAAAGAATATTATATTTGTACTTTATTATTCCAGAGATGTTTCATTCCTCCGTGAAGATCTTATTGTATATCCAGAGATGTTTATTCCTCCATCGGAATGTGGTAACTCGGGTTATTAGACTTCCCTAGTGGGGGTCGGCCCTGTATGTGTCATGTGGGTCAAAGGGTTATTAGACCACCCTAGAGGGGTCGGCCCAGTCATTTGTAGTGGGGTATTTAACCCATTGGTTAAATACGAGCGTACGTGTACTTGTGTAAAAGATATGTCAGAGTAGTGTATAAATAGAGGAGGTGTGTTCCTCATTTGACACACACACTCACTTGAGAGAGAGGCGCACTTGTGGAGGAGAGGTCTGCTATGGTGGAGGAGGAGATCATGTATTTGGTTTGCATCTTTGTATATTGCTGGTCATCTATATTGAGGAAGCTTTACTGGGTTTTCTACCCCATGAGGGTTTCCCAGGATAAATCTGTGTCTCTTGTGTTTATGCTATGCTTGTTGTTTCTTCAGTGATCCTGTATATGCTATTATTGTGAAATGGAATGTAATGCTGATATTTTCTATCTTAGCATATTAAATCTTAACATGGTATCAGAGCTAACCTGAAGGAAGGCAAGGTATGGCACTTACGACACTTGCTTTACTTATGACAATTTGAAGGTTAGGGTTTTACATAGAAAAAACCAGTCATCGTGGAACTTTCGCTATAAATCAATTTCTGCGAAGTTTCAGGGTCGCAAAAGTTTACATGTCGAAGATAACATCCCCAGGTACCTTGTTTCCAAAGGGCACCCTCATATTCGTTGTACTTTATGAGTTATGATCAGTACAAGTTAGGGTTTCTGCCTCTTCCAGATCTCAGTCAAAATCAGGTAACCTTGGAAAAAAGGTCATAACTTGGGCTAGGAAGCTCCAAATGAAATTTCGTAAAAAGTGATAGGTAGTACACAGACTGTACTATCTCAAGAAACTTTTTCAGAGGCCGAAGGTGAACCAGTGACACATGGAACGCCGTACAAGTTCGCTCTCCTGTTTTATCTCATAAACAGGTCACGTTGCGACACTTGGCATAACTCTCTCTCAGAGAGTCCAATTGAGGTCAGACCTATCAGGATAGAAATATAACAGGGAAATATATCTCAGGAAAATTTTTCATAGGCCGAAGTTCAAACAGTGACACGTGTCATGCCGTACAAGTTTGCTCTCCTGTTTTATCCCATAAACAGGTCACGTTGCGACACTTGGTATAACTCTCTCTTAGAAAATCCAATTGAGGACAGACCTGTCAGGATGGAAAGATGACAGTTCAGGCTACTGCAAAAAACTTTTTCAGACCCTGTGGAGCAAAAATTTCAGAGTTATAGCAGAAACAATTAGGTGCATATTTCTATCAAAACAGAATTATTTTTGGAGCACCTTTATTCATGGCTTCCGGAATTTAGGGTTTCGGAGAAAGTTAGAATTTTTGGAATCAGAGTCCACGGCTGAATGCTACTCAAGAAAATCAAAATTTAGAGACCAAGATCGAATTTTTTGGTTGGGTAGAAGACCGAGCTTGATCAAACCCTAGTTCGGGATTTTGATCAGAAAGATGGAAAATTAGGGCTTCAACAAAAGTTGGAATTTTTGAAGTCTGTAACCACGGCTGGAAGCTCCTCAGAAAAATAAGAGTTTAGAGCCTTGGATCAAACCTTTTGATTGGACAGAAGGGTGGGCTTCATCAAACCCTAGTTCGGGTTCCTGTCCAGAGGATCCAGAAGTTTCGAAGGCAATTTTAAGGGGTCAAATTTTGGAGATTTCAAAAGTGAAGTATGCTAGTTTGATCAGCTCAGCAAGACACATCCTTCCATCCATTCAGAAGCATGAAATTCAAAGATTGAATTTTTAGGGTTTCTCTAGCAAGCCCTAATCAAGCTCCAAATCAAGTTTCAGGGGGAGTTGAGGCTAAGGCCTTACATAAGAAGACTACAAGAAGTCTCGACAGGTATGACTTAAGGAGGTTCAGGTATGTCTTGAAATATGATTCTTGATTAAGTTCATAATGTGTTTGTCTTCATATTATTTATTAGTACAATCTTGATTATTGTTAGAATTGTCTTATCACCCTAGTAACAGTATGAATACATGTGAATGATCGAAGACATTCATTGATTAGGGCTATATGATTGTACTAATGCATTATGGTGTTGTGTGAGGTTGATGTTGTCTGCTAACAAGATACAGGTACATCACAAAAGACAAATCAAGTTCCATGACCATGACAACATGAAGACAAAGACTCATCCATAATATTTGTTCTACTTACGAGGTATGTATGACTTTGTTATATTATGCTTAGCCTATGAGACATGCAGGTTCTAGCTCAAGATCTCTATATCATTGAAGGGATTGTTTAGGTATGTTGTACATAACTAATCCAGATATGTTTTCTTATGTCAAGTTAGAATCTTACCTTGTGTTAGGATCCCTTATATAAGTATACTTGGTATGATTGGTTATGCTTATTCATAAAGTTAGTAATCAAGGGTTTATGCATATTATGTCTCTTGTCTTGATGATTTAATTAACCAGAAGAGTACTATGATCAAACAAGAATATGCATGAGTAGAAGAAGACTTCCTTGAAACCCTGAATACTAATGATCATGACTATACATATTCAAGATTATTTAGAATTAGAATGTTTGGAGAATATACTAATGAACGTATGTTTGTGTATGAGATCATGAGGATGACACTAGTGCACACTTAAGCATGCACAGTGGTACAGAATGAATACAAGTTCAAAAGACATATAGAAGATCAAGCGGGAGGCAACCACATAAACATAAAAGATAAGTATTTGAGTTGTTATTTGAAATAGTAAATGATATTGCTTGTATGCATATTTGTATTCCTAGAATATATCATGTTGAGTGTAAACATTCATAGAGCATTGAACAGTATACTACTAATATGCATATGATTGGTAAGTTGGACAAACATTCCATTGTTGCTTGTCTAGAATGAAACCTCTTTGCTGACATGCTGAGAGCTGTGCACACTCTCGATAGTATGTTCTGGTAGAGATGGAAGGCATCTAGATAGCCACTGTATGCATACAGGATATGGGAAAGTGTTGTGCCAAAGTATTGGTCAAAATAGTTGTATAACTATGTAAATGATATCTGTATGCATAATAGGTTATCATGTCAATATGATTTGATGATTATGAAGTATTACTAATCATGTACTTAATTTTGATTTGTAGGAAAGATCATGATGAATGATGAACACTGAACAAGTGATGGATGTTAAACAAAAAAAAAGATTTTCAAATCAAACACACTATAGAAGGCTTGTGGCTAGAAGATTCTCTTAGAAAGAAGAAGAGAATCATGATGAGATGTTTGCTCCAAGTGGCTAGATAAGACCATTCTCTTAATGGTGTAATTAAAGAAGAAGTGTGAATCAGGTTCTGTATGGGTTCCCAGGATCAATAGTAATTGATGAGAATACATGTGAGGATTGCATCATCCTTGAACACAAGTTCTAAAGTGAGCCGTAGACAAGTGTCTCTGAGAAAGAAGAGGGATTGTATCATCCTTGAACACTCGTTCTAAAGAGAGCCATAGATGTATGTCTTCGAAAATGAAGTCCTTGGTGGACATGAGAGGATTGGATCATCCCTGGACTTCAGTCCGAAAGAAGAGCCGTAGACATATGTCTTCGAGAATGAAGTTCTTGGTGAACAATGGAGGGGATTGGATCATCCCTGGACTTCATTCCTAAAGAAGAGCCGTAGACGTATGTCTTCGAGAATGAAGTTCTTGGTGAACATGTGAGGGGATTGGATCACCCCTGGACTTCAGTCCGAAAGAAGATCCGTAGACGTATGTCTTCGTGAATGAAGTTCTTGGTGAACATGTGAGGGGATTGGATCATCCCTGGACTTCAGTACGAAAGAAGAGCCATAGACGTATGTCTTCGTGAATGAAGTTCTTGGTGAACATGTGAGGGGATTGGATCATCCCTGGACTTCAGTCCGAAAGAAGAGCCGTAGACGTATGTCTTCGAGAATGAAGTCCTTGGTGGACGGTTGAGGATTAAGTCATCCTTGGACGTAGTCCTAAATGTACGGTTGAGGATTAAGTCATCCTTGGACGTGGTCCTAAATGTACGGTGGAGGATTAAGTCATCCTTGGACATAGTCCTAAATGTACAGTTGAGTATTAAGTCATCCTTGGACGTGGTCCTAAATGTACGGTGGAGGATTAAGTCATCCTTGGACGTGGTCCTAAGTGTACGGTTGAGGATTAAGTCATCCTTGGACGTAGTCCTAAATGTACGGTGGAGGATTAAGTCATCCTTGGACGTAGTCCTAAATGTACGGTGGAGGATTAAGTCATCCTTGGACGTGGTCCTAAATGTACGGTTGAGGATTAAGTCATCCTTGGACGTGGTCCTAAATGTACGGTGGAGGATTAAGTCATCCTTGGACATGGTCCTAAATGTACGGTTGAGGATTGAGTCATCCTTGGACGTGGTCCTAAATGTACGGTTGTGGATTAAATCATCCTTGGACAGTAAATCCAGTAATTCTGAAAGGAAGGATAGTCCTAAATGAATTGAGTGGATTAAATCATCCTTGGACAGTAAATCCAGTAATTCTGAAAGGAAGGATAGTCCTAAATGAATTGAGTGGATTAAATCATCCTTGGACAGTAAATCCAGTAATTTCGAAAGGAAGGATAGTCCTAAATGAATTGAGTGGATTAAATCATCCTTGGACAGTAAATCCAGTAATTTCGAAAGGAAGGATAGTCCTAAATGAATTGAGTGGATTAAATCATCCTTGGACAGTAAATCCAGTAATTCCGAAAGGAAGGATAGTCCTAAATGAATTGAGTGGATTAAATCATCCTTGGACAGTAAATCCAGTAATTCTGAAAGGAAGGATAGTCCTAAATGAATTGAATGGATTAAATCATCCTTGGACAGTAAATCCAGTAATTCGAAAGGAAGGATAGTCCTAAATGAGATTGAGTGGACTAATCATCCTGTAAATAGATTGGGATTGCCTCGTCCCTAGACATGGTGAGATGTCTTAAAGTGATAAGGACTAATCATCTTGTAAATAGATTGGGATTGCCTCGTCCCTAGACATGGTGAGATGTCTTAAAGTGATAAGGACTAATCATCCTGTAAATAGATTGGGATTGCCTCGTCCCTAGACATGGTGAGATGTATTAAAGTGATAAGGACTAATCATCTTGTAAATAGATTGGGATTGCCTCGTCCCTAGACATGGTGAGATGTCTTAAATTGATAAGGACTAATCATCCTGTAAATAGATTGGGATTGCCTCGTCCCTAGACATGGTGAGATGTCTTAAAGTGATAAGGACTAATCATCCTGTAAATAGATTGGGATTGCCTCGTCCCTAGACATGGTGAGATGTCTTAAAGTGATAAGGACTAATCATCCTGTAAATAGATTGGGATTGCCTCGTCCCTAGACATGGTGAGGTGTCTTAAAGTGATAAGGATTGATCATCCTGTAAGTTGATCTAGATTTCATCATCCATAGACATGAGAGTTGTCTTAAACCGAGAGGGACTGATCATCCTGTAAGCAGATCAGGATTGTATCATCCTTGGACCTATGTCCTAAAGTGAGAGGGATTGATCATCCCATAATTGGATCTTGTGTGTTGCAGGGTATGTTGCTATTGTGTATACTTGTATTGATGAGGATACTTGTATTGATGATATGTATACTTGTATTGATGAGGATACTTTTTATTGATGATTTGTATACTTGTATTGATGAGGATACTTGTATTGATGATGTGTATACTTGTATTGATGAGGATACTTGCATTGATGATGTGTATACTTGTATTGATGAGGATACTTGTATTGATGATGTTGTTGATCGTGATGATCTAGATGACAATGTTGTTGATCGTGATGATCTAGATGACGATGCTGTTGATCGTGATGATCTAGATGACAATGCTGCTGATCGTGATGATCTAGATGACGATGCTGCTGATCGTGATGATCTAGATGATTATGCTGCTGATCATGATGATCTAGATGACGATGCTGCTGATCGTGTGATGACAATGCTGATGATCATGTGATGACGATGTCGATGATCGTGTGATGACGATGCTGATGATCGTGTGATGATGATACTGATGATCGTGTGATGATGATGCTAATGATCGTGTGATGACGATGCTGATGATCGTGTGATGACGATGCTGATGATCGTGATGCTGATGACGATGCTGATGATCGTGTGATGATGATGCTGATGATGCTGATGATCGTGAGGATCCAGATGTTGATGTTGCTGTAGTTGTTCGAGTGCTGCAGAAGATAAAGACTCAGTACTGAAGATGTTGATGTTCCAGTATTGAAGATGTTCCAGTAACTGCTTGAGTTACTGATGATGTTGAGAAAGCTTCCAATGATTTATAGATGTATCATGTATGATGTTGATGACTCCTTTCTTGTGCAGATGCTGTTATAATATCCTTCTCGTTAAGGGGGAGTGTTGAGATATTGTAACTTCAAAGAATATTATATTTGTACTTTATTATTCCGGAGATGTTTCATTCCTCCGTGAAGATCTTATTGTATATCCGGAGATGTTTATTCCTCCGTCGGAATGTGGTAACTCGGGTTATTAGACTTCCCTAGTGGGGGTCGGCCCTGTATGTGTCATGTGGGTCAAAGGGTTATTAGACCACCCTAGAGGGGTCGGCCCAGTCAGTTGTAGTGGGGTATTTAACCCATTGGTTAAATACGAGCCTACGTGTACTTGTGTAAAAGATATGTCAGAGTAGTGTATAAATAGAGGAGGTGTGTTCCTCATTTGACACACACACTCACTTGAGAGAGAGGCGCACTTGTGGAAGAGAGGTCTGCTATGGTGGAGGAGGAGATCATGTCTTTGGTTTGCATCTTTGTATATTGCTGGTCATCTATATTGAGGAAGCTTTACTGGGTTTTCTACCCCATGAGGGTTTCCCAGGATAAATATGTGTCTCTTGTGTTTATGCTATGCTTGTTGTTTCTTCAGTGATCCTGTATATGCTATTATTGTGAAATGGAATGTAATGCTGCTATTTTCTGTCTTAGCATATTAAATCTTAACATAGTTTTGGGGAGCTACGAAGTTCAGCGCAACATAGTATCGACAAGGTAAGAACCGCACAGCTAAGTGCCAGCTCCGTGAAGTGGTAGCACCACGGAGTGCCAGCAGAGCACCTATTTTGGGTAAAGAAGGTAAGGAAAGGTCGAGCTACGAAAGTGACCTATTTGGGTAAGCGATTCCTTGATTCTTAGGAATGGGTATGGAGCAGCGTGAAGGCAGATGAAAGTGACCTATAAAAAGAGTGTTGGAAAATAGTTAGAAGCTAAGCCACAAAGCCGACAGTGACATGAAGGCGAAAGAGGCGGAAAGCAATATGCCACAATGCAGTGTAACCATTTATTTGAAGAATACGGATGTCAGAAGGGCATGCGAGCTACGAGTGGTCCAGAAGAACGGCCAGAAGCGTGTAAAGCAGCTGTCGACTACGACAAACCGAGGCGGCGGGTAACCACACCATTTTGTAACCTAAGGGTTTTGGCCTATGCATTGTAACAGACGTGACCTACATGCACGATCCCTATATAAAGGGAAATTTTGTAAGGGAAAGGGTTAATCTCTGATCATGAATAGTTGATTATTGTTGAATCTGGATCTCTGTTGAGAGACGATTGTAAAAGGATCTGCAGTTGCATGCGTAGTGACCTACTTAGAGAGAAGAGAGTTTGCAGCTGAGTGTGCAGAATGGAACTGTTGTACCCTTCCCATAAATAATATAACAACAGTTCCTGTGGACATAGATCCCATCCTGGGGGTGAACCACGTTAAATTATGTGTTATGTCATTGATTATGCGTTGATATCTGTGTAGTTGCTTATGTGAATGGTTAAGATCTTGTTTGTGAATGCATGTGTTCTTGCTTTTATATGTATTCGCCATAAGGATAGAAGATGGGGATAATATGTTAAGTAACCACATGTGTGAATGAATGTCGAAGGCATTAGTATTTCTCAGTTGGATGAATGCATAAGTTAATCGGGTAAACACTTAGCCAGCGAAGTCTATATAGTGCGATTCCCTAAGTGCAACACCGAAAGTGCGCAGTTACATTGGTATTGTTATAGTGTATCAGTTTGCAAGGTTCAGTCTAAGGTGTTGTTGAATGCATAACTTACACTAGGTGAAATCCATTACAGTCGTTAAGTACCGAAGAGGAAGCGCAGTCTCTGTGGCACTGTCATGTTGTCGAAGAACCACCCTGAGCAGTGTAGTCCCTTGGATGTGCCATTGTATAAGCATTACCCGTGAAGAAGTGAACTTCGTGCAGTCCCCAGTTCACAGTGCGAGTCCTGTAGTACGCTACTCACTAGTCTGTTAAGCATTGATTACCCGGTTGTGGAAACCTATTTCCGCAACCTCCCCATCAACTTCGCTTCGGGTGAGACCTCAGTTTGCTCACAGACTATTACCGAAAGGGTCAATGAAAAGGGGGTTTTGTTGGTTCCCAGAACCACGCAGAACCTGGGTCTTTCTAGAAAACCTCAAGAATAGTATAAGAAACCAACAAATGGTTCCGTTTCTGCGCTTGAACTGGTGATGAGTACCAAAAACGGGCATCCAGAGAAGAAAGAAATATGGAACTGGGTGGACAAGACAAAAAGAGATTTTGCAAGCAAGGAGAATAGACATCCACGTCTCTCTGATGTAGATTGGTTAAGTAAATACCTTTGGAAGGATATTCATGAATTTTTCTGGGAAAGTTTTGCAAACGAGTTGCACGAGTGGTTATAAAGACTCGTAGAGAGAAAGAACTGTTTCCAAGAAGGAGCACCCACTGAGTGGAATCCAGAGCTTATTAAGAGGCTTAAAGAAGTAGATAGTCCACTTGCTCGAGCAATCGAATTTTGGGTTCACAGTATACTAGAAGGATTCGTTATAGAATTTGTTGTGGACACCCTGAAGTCCTACAGTGCAGCAGAGGCAGAGTTCTTCAAAGGATTCAGAGGTAAGTACCTCAATAATCTAAGTTTATATATTAAAATGCTTTTAGCTGAGAAATGAGTTTTAAAAATGGAGTAAAATTCCTAGAAGTCTTGGAATCTTGTTGTAGGTACAACAGACCCCATGCTTCATTTTGATCATGGGAGCCCCATTATGTAAATATAAAGGTATTTGGGTAAGTTTTAAATTTTGGTTTTCTATGGCATCATACCATTTGTTTGGTTTTTTTACTTATCATTTTTTTCCTCCTTTGAAAGTTTCTAAGTTTCTGGTTGTTTTCTTGATTTGTAAAAAACCTTAGTTTCTTTTCCAAAGATCATTTTCTTACTGCAAATCCAAAAATCCCGCAATTGCGGATTGCGAGAATCATTTGTTTTTCATTTGGAAATTCGTCAACCCGAAACCCGCAACCCGAAATTGCGGGTTGTGGGAAGACCGTGTAAATATCTTAGAAATTCCGATTCTGCAACCCGCAAATTGTGGATTGCGAGTTGCGGAAAAAGTTGTTTAATTTTTAATATTTGTTTTCATTTCCGAAACTAGAAACCCAAATTTCGGGTTGCGGGTTGCGGAAACACGTTTGTTCATTTTGCGAAATTTTCTGAAACCCGAAACCCACAACCCGGAATTTCAGATTGCGGATTTTGGGAATTTTGAATAAAATTTGATTTTCGAACTTATGAACCCAATCCCGCATCCCGCAGAGGCTAATCTTAGTCGTTCGTTGCTTTTAAATCTACGGTCCGGATTTGATCCGACTGAAAAACCCATAAATACACGATTTTTCTATTTTTTGTTATCATTTTTACTGTCAGAAATTTACGCCCCTACGTGGATTTTACTATCATTTTCTTACCAGGGTCGCCTTCATGAATTTACAGGTTGGTTTGTTGTCATTTTTATATTTTCTATTTACAGTTTTTTCCTTTTTATGGTTTGGTTTTGATTTTGTTTTACCTATTTATCAGAATTCTCAAGCTTTGCCAAAGATGTTTCGGAATACTCGGTATAAGGCACTTAATAGAGATTCACTGACCAAAGACCCCAATTTTGGAATCTTCTGAGACACCAGTGAGAGAGTCACTGAAACCTATCAAATGGACTGGGCTAAAATATATGCAATCTTTGACAATGATGACCTTTCGGACATCAAGGAAGACCGACCTGCCTATGAAAAAATTAGGGCTTCCCAAATCCATGCCATTACTGCTCGCCCTGCTGTCCTACCTTATACTGATCCTGTCAAATGGATTATGGAAAACGCTAACCCTAAGGACCGGTCTTTTAATGACAGTGCAGGGTCACAATTGACTACCTTCCGCCCTGAATTTTTATCAGATCTTTTGCTCTCAAGCCGGCTGTACAAATCCTTGGTCCTGATTTCGTTCAATCCTCCAAGACTAGATACAATTTTGGTGAAATGATGAAATCCTGGATGGTTAAACCTAGCAGTTTTGTGCCGAAGGCTGATAATCTTTATCCGATTGCTTGGTTCAAATAACCTTACTCCTTATTGGCAGCCATGCTCTGCAGGCTCTTTGGAATCCCCAATTGCTCAGTTTTTAAAGCCGAATGGGCTCCCATAGCTCACCATGTCTTAATAATAGGAGAATATTTCCCTTGGGTGTCCATCTTGTCTTCATAAATTAAAACAACAATTCAAGATTATCAGAAGGCACCTACCTTAAGAAATCCACATTTTTACCTGTCGGCCTACATCCTTGATGTCTTTTGCTATGAGTTTCAATATCCCAACTTGGGGTGGGATTGGACCCCTGAAGCTCCACCAGTCCATATATACCATTCTGCATTGTGGGAAAGTAATTATGTGCCCCTGATCTATGACATATGTGACCATTTCATGGGCACTATTTATTTCAAAATATTCCAACAGGAAGCTCCTTCCTTTTCAGCAGATGCTAGGACCTTCATCAATACAATTGGTGATTGGCATGTTTATGAGTCCTCCTCATATATGAGAGTCTAGGGAAGTGACATTGTTCACCTTATGCCAAGTATAGTGTTTGACAGGTTGGTTATTCAAGAAGTTTCCAATCAAACTGTCACTGATGGTGTCTACAAGAAGCTTATTGGTCCCAAAAAGAGAGGCTGGCCTAAATTCTCTTTAAATCTTGGGCCATTAGTAATTCCCACCTCAACTTGGGATACAGTACTGGGTGATCATATATCTCCTTTGAAGTTGGATAGAGAACCCAAAATAAAGCATGATCCTAATAAATTCCTGGATGCCCACTTTAAGCAGTATCACATGAAAATGGACTATGTCCATGAAGAAATCCCAGATGACTCCATCTATCAAGGAGTGAATACGTTTTCTGAAGTATTGGCAAGACCCAAAAGATTAGATGAACAAAAACAGATTATGGCATATCAGAAAGAAATAAAAACTCTAGTCTACAGGCAAAGAACAATAGAATTGAATCTAATTGAGCAAGTTAGAAGGGATAGAGAACAAAAGAAAATCCAGCAGGCTAATGCTCCTCTGATGCTTACTTATATAGATGGAGATAAAGGTAAATCTCCAATGGATATCTCCCTCAAGTGAAGACAACTGAGCAGGTAAAATCTTTGCTACAGACCTCTGAGCATTTTCAATAGGAGTTATCACAGCTCACTTCGGTGATTCATACTCAAACGACTGAACCTCCCAAGCTCACCATGGATGTTCAAGTGACTGCTCCAGCTTCGCAGGTAGTTGATAATTTGACAATGGTTGAGGTTAACCCAACCAAAAGGAAGAAAGTTCAGGTTTCTACATCAAAAGTACCTACTGTTGATCTCATCGACAGTGATGTTGAAGATGAGCCACTTCTTGCAGTCCAAGTGACTGAAAAAGTTACTGAGAAGGTGACTGACAATGTTATTGAGGAAATCACTGAAGAAGTGGTTGACAACTCACAAGCAGTCACAGTTGGATACTATTGAAATGGATCATTTTGATCCTGATCAACAAGTGTTGGAACTCACCACTACACCTAATGCTCCAACTTCATCTCTGTTACTTTCTTCCATTAAGGATCTTTCAACTCTACCTACAGGGGTGCTGCCACCATTCTCCATTTCCCAATTATTTCATACTTTGACTTATAAATCCACCCCTTTTTCTGGTAGTTCAGTTTCTTTTTCCATCCCTTCATCTATTTTTGCAGAATCCCAGTCTTCAACTGTCCCCCTGCAATTACCCATATCCACTTCATCATTACCTACTGAGAATAATCCACCCCCAACTCCTTCTCCATTATTGTCATCTGCTAATGATGATCAAGTTCCTCTTTCTGAATCTTTCACTTCAATCCCTTCCCCATCTCATGTCCCATTAGTTTATCATACTGTCTCTACCTCTATGGCTATTCCTCAAGTTACCATGCCCATGCCCAATCCAATGGCCACTCACACTCCCTCATTGGTTTCAACAGAAAATGTAATCTGAATTACTTCTGAGATAATAACTGAATATGAAGATGATGAGGTAGTCCCTATTGGACATTATTTCTACAACAAGGAAAATAAAGCAGTGGTAAAGAGAGGTAAGAAGAGGAGAAGGGATCAAGGTGAATTGGAAGTATCTGTCCCTAACCAAATAATATGGACTTAGCAGAAAATTGACCCCCATACATGAGCAATTGAAACAGCCACAGCCTTAGGAGCATTTGCTGGTGCAAATATTGATTCAGTCCAAATACTTAATAGGGACATTGATCATAAGAAAGAAGAATTGGAAAGGATGACAGAAGAACTGGTGAAGACCAAGGAATATCATGAGATTTATGTTGATGATCTCAGGAGAATATGGGAAGATAGGTTAGGAGATGTGGAGCAAAGCAACAACTCTCTGAAGGCTGAACTTAGAGATGTACAAGCTGAGAATTCTGCTAATACTCAAAGGATAGCCTTATTGCAAAAGCAATGTGAGGATGCAACTGCAAGTGCAGCCTCATCTACTTTCTTTAAGTTTTCATTTCAAGAATTCAAGGACTTGGCCCTTCAAGTTAACAAAGAGTATTATGAGTTTCTGGAGAAGCTATTTTTAACCTTGGATGAGATTAGGGAGACTTATATCACTTTTGGTAAGATGTGTAGTGCCCTTGAAGAACATAAAGAAAGAAGGATGGAAGCTTCTAAGGAAAATGAAAAACATTAGTGAGTGGTAGAGATATATCAAGGACACTCTAGAAGGTTTCCCTATGCCTAACAGTTTTCAATTTAAGAATATTAGGGGTGCATTGAACACTTGGCTCGAACTTAATGAGTCAATTGAGGATATTCTCAAAAGAGCACAAGCTATCTGTAGCAAGAAATGGCATGCAGCAGATAATGTTATGGATAGTCTTCAGTTTCCTTCTATGGAACTCATTGAATATGCTTTCCCACCGAAGTTGAAAATATAGGATATCCAGTGTAAATGTGAAGAATCCCAGCAACAGATTCAGCTCCTCGAAGAGTTTAAAAACGATGATGTGGAGCATCTGATCAGGAAACCAGTATCCTTGGAACGTAAAATCCAAGTCGTTATCCGTATTTGGTATAAGCTGTCCAAGAATGAAATGGAAACATTCGAATGCAATGCCCAGCTGGGGCTTGAGTTAGCATATCCGATTATAGATGAGTTGTTAGAGATTTGGGACAAATGCCAAGTTTTTCTAGGCCATTAGGTTATTGTCACGTCCCCATTTTGACCCCCTTCGCATTAAATCATAAATGATGTAAATATTGATATTTAATCATGGTGAGGAGCTCAAGGCTAAGGCCCCACCATTGATTTAGCGTTTTATGTATCGGCAATTAAAAATAGATGTCTGTGGTTCTTGTGCTAGATAGGCACAATGTAAATTAAGACATCATGTAAATACGAATTTTAATGAAAAACCCACAACTGGCTATGCAATGCAACAAAGAGATGGGGGCATGATTCTACAAGGAATAGGGAGGGAAATTATTCAAACCCTTAAGCCAATGGTGATAAGCCAGATGTCAATGAATAAACCCTCAACTACTCATTCTGACTTATGCACCCAATCATTTAATTCTTCCGGAAATTGGTTGAGGCAGTTAATGCCTTGGGAATGAAGAGGCATGGTAGCCAATTTCGTGCATGGGCAAGCCATCAACCTGGGAAAACGTACTTTTGCTTCTGGGGCAAGAAAACACCCACAAAATGGTTCCCAAAGCCATTCTGAACCCAGAGTCTTTCCTCCCTCACGCAGTCTAAGCTAGCTGGGCTTTCCCCATCACGTTTTTTACCAATTTCCTGCATTTTTCCATAGTCGGGAGCTCCTTTTTTTGTTGCACAGTGGCTGGGAGAAAGGGAGTCATGTTTTGGGGGTTTATAGAGGTCGTTTTTACCCCTAAAATGCAGAAAAACATTTTCTGAAAACGAATTTGCTCTCCCAGGGTTTATTTCCCATCTACCAGTTTGTTTTGGTTTCCCATGTTTTTCAGCACTTGTGTTTTGTTGTAGGGTTCATCCCTGTGTTGGTTGGAAATTATGAGCAAGAATTAGGAATGGAAGTGGACCAGAATTGGCTTGATAAACCTAGTGAGGAGGTAACCTCTCAAGAGTATCAAAAGGGATGGTTTCTCTTCTATGCACACCTTGAAGAACACTAGAATGGAAGGTATCTCCTGAGGACTTTGTATTAGTGAAGGGAATACTTCCTTGTTCCAGGTGTGTAGGTATTGTGGTGACCAAGCTAGATAGATCTTGTGGAGGGTTCCCATATCTCTATGGATGATCCCACTAGCTTAGCAATTCTTCCTTCCATTTCCTAACAGCCTGATAAACCCAACTGTAGCTTAGCTTGGCTGATTTGGTGTATCTTTGAGCTATGTGTGAGTCTGTTGTTCCCTGATTCCTTGTAGAGATCATGCCCATCTCAGGGGTGGCAGTGTGTTGAGATATTGATGATCACAACTGGCCTATGGTTGGGTGGAACGTTGCAGTTGCATAGCCAGTTGCTTGGGACTACTTTGTTATAAGATAAGTATTCTCTTGTGTTAACCTTGCAATTATTTATTTGATGAATATCTTGAATGTATGATGGATGTGTAATTGAAATTACTTCCGTTGTGTTTTCCTATAATTATACATTTCCATATGTATTTTCTATTATGTGAATGCTTATTTAATAAGTTCATGGGGCTAGATGCCCGGTTTTAGCATCACGATCCTCTCCATCGCACTGGTATGATGGGAGGGGACGTGACAGTTATCTTTGATTTTGTAATCCCGGTTTGTGGGAATTTACTGTTTGTATTATTATTTTGTAACTCTTATTTAAAGAGATGATTCCTCGTAGAGAAGAGGGAAGGAATTTGGAGGACAAAATCTGCAGGAGAGGCTGGAGATGCTTTGTTTTGATACAAGCTTGTAATTTCTTGAAAACTATTATTGAACACAGTAAAGTTATTTTTCAGATCCACTTTTGTTTATTTATCAAGTTTATTGATGAATGTGATTTTCCTCCAAGTTGCTTATCTGATACTGTTTTAATCTTTGCAATTCATTAAACATACTGATCTATAGCTCTGGTTTATCATTGCTTATGATTTATATGCTTATGAAGGTTTTAAAGAGTTTATTCTATTAAAATCTTTTATCTATTTCTGCAAATAATTCTTTCAATAAGTTACAAATGGTGTTAATTTTTCAATTAACATATCGATTACAGATTAAGTCTTGAATATATAACAAACCTTAATTTTCCATTAGTTAATTTTCATTAATTAATTACAACTTGAGCAGGATAAGTCATTGATCTTCTATACATTTCTGTTTATTTGATAAATGACCTTATTTATTCACAGACCAAGCTTATCTGCACCTATCTCAAAACACCTTCTTACAATAGATCTAACTTAACTTAGATTCCTTTTAGATAGATTTGTGTTTACAGACTTTTACACTTAGGTTTTCTTCATTTGGAAACTGATCCTTTGGATCAAAACCTACCAACTCTTAGAGTGCCAGCGGAGGCTGAATATCCGTGAGATATTACTACACCAAACAGGCTGGGGATAGAACTGTCCTTGCGTAGGGCCTTTTGAATCCTTTCAGTCTGGGGTTTCCCCCTCTGTTGAGAGCTTAGGAACCCATTCCATCACTTTGCATACCCAGCACATCTGAGGCCTCAACAAATGATGCTAGAAGGAGGGCCAGCAGTGAGCTATGCCTAAATAGAATACTCAGAAACCTCCTCCAACAATAATATTGATTGTCACCCGTAGCCATACACAAGCATCTACTTCTGTTGAGAAACTGGTGCAACACCCTAATACTATCCCTACTACCCCTACAACTCACCGATATCCTAGAACAGGGGACGTTATTATCATATCGCCCACCAGAGGATCTATCTTACTTGAAGAGATACTCAAAATGTCTAATGATAGTGCTATCAGGTTACAATAGAGACTCTCTGTAGAGAGAAATCAAGGATTAGTAGCAATTCACCAAGAAAGTACCAATCCACGGGAAAATATTCAAGATAATCCAAATTCAGCATAGCAGGATACTGAACAAAATAATTCATCAAGCCAACAACAGTCCCCTAAATTTGATCTTGATTTATTGAACAAAACAAGTAACACACACTACTACTTCAGGTGGACCACCACCTTCTCCTCCATCCTCATCCTCCTCATATGAGAGTGAACATTCCTATAGATATTCATCGAAAGAAGAAGAAGAACAAACTATGGCTGGGGAAGGCCAGGACAGACCTTGGCTTGACCAAGACGTTGTGTTCATACTTGGGGATCAACACAGATTTCCAAAAACCCTGAAAAGTGGCTTCCCAAATTCAACCCAGATGACAAGCCACCTGCATTGGATCACATTAAAACCTTTATGCAGGCTATTAGACTTAGGAGTGTTATCCATGAGGATGTGGTTTGCAGACTCTTCCCTTACACATTTGAAGGAAAGGCATCCACATGGCATTTTTCCTCGGAAGCCAGAACCATAACATCATGGGATGAGTTTTAAAAATTATTTATCCAGAAGTTTGGGGATGACAAAACACCATAGGATTTAGTTTTCGAATTATCTTCCATGAAAATGAAAGGTAAAGAAAGGGTTAAAGATTACAACCAAAGATTTTCTTACCTAAAGAATAGAATCCCTGCCACTGTTCTTCCATCAGAATAGCTTTTGGTTTCCTATTATGAAAAGGGTCCTTCTATTCCCATTGCAATGTGGGTAAAAAGGGCACATAAAGACAACTTGTTTGAAGCTTATGCTGAAGCCATTCAAGTTGAAAAGGATATCTATTGTCTAAAGGATAATCCTAATGTTGTAGAAGATTAACCTTCTACTTCCACATCTAGGAAGAAAATTGATACTAATCCCAAACCTACTATCCAAAACAAAGATCCCTTTGAAATGACTGACATTAAGAAATTTCTCTAGAAAATGTCAAATGAGATGGTTGATCTTAAAAGGAATAATAATGAGAATCAAAACAATAACATAGGTTTTGTAAATCCACCTTTCAGGAGACCTTATCCACCTCCTCAAAATCCACCACCTACTAATCCTAATGAAGGATTGACTTCTGAAGAGATTTATTCGATTTTCAAATCCCTTTCCACTGAATCACAAAACATCCCCGAACCTTTTGAAGACAAACCAAACCAAGATTCACAGTTACCAGAAGGAGAAGATGAATAAGAGGATCCTCAGGTAAATACTGTTAGCTATTTCTCTGAATTTCCAATTAATGAAGAAGAGGAAGAACCTGGGACAATGTTTAATGTTCAACACCCTTATAACACTAGGTCAAAACCACAACCCACTCAGGATACTTCATCTTCAACACCACCTCCCAACAAAAACAAAACTGTTCCTCAAAAGGATGCAGTTATTCCTGAATTGGAATATAGTTTAGCTGAAGATTTGAAAAGAGTCAAAGCAAACATCTCTTTGTTTGAACTTCTAAAAATCCCTTCTATGAGGGATTCTTTACCCAAAAGCATGATAATCAAACAACCAAGAGAATTACAGAACAACGAATTAGACTCTTTCACTAAGCCATAATATAAAAAATCTGGAAGCAAGAGGACACCTCGTTTCTTGCTAACTTTTGAAATCTTCAATAGGAACGTACACAGTTGCATGATAGAATCTGGTGCTTCCTCCAATGTAATGCCACTGTCTATCTGCAGAAAACTTAATGCCATTTGGGAACCCTGTCCTACTCAGATTGTACAACTTGACAGATCTAAAGTAAGAGTAGTGGGGAGATTGAGAAATGTGTTGTTGACTTTGTCTGCTGACCCTCAGATTCATCAGAAAATTGACATTGTTGTAGCTGAAATTACTGAAGCCTATGGGATGTGGTTGAGTAGAGACTGGTCAGAGAAACTCAAGGGCTATTTTTCCATTGATTGGTCTCACCTGTGGTTACCCTACAATGGTCAGCCGAATAATATTAAGATTAGTAGGGAGCCATTCATGAAGCAAACTGTCACTGATCTAAATGATTCAAGTGAACCTGCCTGTTATTTTAGCTCACACATTGAACATTTTACATTTGATACCTTTTTTGGAGATTTTCCTGCTAATTTATCACTAGGGAATGCACAAAATGAATCTCACATTGTTAATGCTATCATAGTACCATTCTCTGGAACCATTGTACATAATGTCTATAATGTCAATACAAATTTTAGGATAGACCCCACTGCATGGACTTTATTTTTTGATGGCTCCAGATCCAAAGATGGAGCTAGTACAGGTTGTGTACTGATTGATCCCAAAGGGACAAAAACCATGATTGCTTGCAGGCTTGAATTTGATTGTACAAATAATGTAGCTGAATATGAAACTCTGGTGCAGGGACTCAAAAATGATATTGATATGGAAGCACAAGTCATTGAATGTTTTGGTGATTCAGAAATTATAGTTAAACAAGTGAGGAATAAGATACACTGTCTGTCTCCTCGTTTGACTAATTATCAAAAAATTGTAAGAGAACTCACCAACTCCTTTTTTGCATTCAACATTAACTCTGTCCCTAGGTCATAGAACTTTGATGCTGACCTTTTGGCAAATACTGCATCTAGGTTGATTCCACTAGAAGGCCTTTCAGCTAAAACCTTTTCAATTGAATTGATGTACGGGCCTTCCATCCCTGATAATGTTACAAAATGGAAAGTTTTTTATGATGACCAACAAATATTGGATTTCCTCTCAGCTTAACATACCTTTCAACACATGGCAATAGATGAAGTTGAACATGAAAAATCCTTGGTTGATCCTTCAAACATTATCCTGAAATCAGTGATCAATCTAGAAAAGTTTTATGACCTGCAAGACAAGTTTAAACACAAGACCAACTACAAGACGCAAATTTCATCATTGAATTATGAACCGGTCAACCTTGGCACTAAACAAAATCCTCGATTTATCAACCTTGGAGTTGACTGTTCTGTTGAAGAAAGGAGATCCTTCATCAGACTGTGTAAAGAATACAAGGATTTTTTTCCTGGACCTATGATGAACTAAAAACCTTTGATACTAGCATTATACATCACAACATACCCATGAAGCCAGAAGTGAAACCCTACCAACAAAAACTGAGAAAGATGCATCCTAGTTTGGAGCCCTCTGTTAAAAGAGAACTTGAAAAGATATTGACAACAAGAATTATATTCCCTGTCAGACACACCCAATGGATAGAAATTCTAGTACCTGTTCGTAAAAAGAATGGGGAAATCAGACTGTGTGTCGACTTCAAAAATCTAAACAGAGCCTCTGAGAAGGATAAATACCCTGTTCCCCCCATGGAACAAATTTTGCAAAAGGTAGCTGGATCAGAGATGTTCTCTCTCCTGGATGGTTTTTCAGGATACAACCAAGTCATGGTTTCCCCTGATGACCAACTCAAACAGCCTTTAGAACCCCATGGGGTACCTTCGCCTACAGGCAAATGCCCTTTGGGATGATAAATGCCGGATCTACATTCCAGAGATATAGCTTTCAAAGGTTTAATGCATAATTATGTCGTAGTATATCTAGATGACATTACTATCTATTCCAAGAAACGACATGAACATTTATCTGCTTTGAAACAGGTTTTTGAACGCTGTAGGAGATATAGAATATCCTTGAACCCCAAGAAGTCTATATTTGCAGTGATGGAAGGTAAGCTTCTAGGTTTCATTGTTTCCAAAGAAGGTATGATTATAGATCCGGAACGCACATATGCTATTTCAAAGATTGGTTTTCCTGGCTCGCGCAAAGCCATGCAGTCATTCCTTGGGAAGATCAATTTTGTACATAGATTTGTTCCTAATTTTGCATAGATTATTAAGCCTTTGCAGCAATTAGTTAAGAAAGATGTATAGTTTTGTTGGTCACAGGAACAAAAAGATGCATTTGTTGAAATTCACAGGGCCATTGCAGAAGCTCCTGCTCTGATGTCCCCTGATTTTAACAAGGATTTTATTTTATATACTTTAGCTATGATTTTTCTTATGCAGCTGTTTTGACACAGAAGCATGAAAGTGATACTGAGATTCAAATTTCCTTCATGAGCTCAACATTTAAGGGAGTTGAACTCAATTACTCCCAAATTGATAAGCAAGCCTATGCAGTGTACAATTCTGTGAAACATTACAGGCACTACTTGTTGAAATCTAGAACAAAGGTAATTGTGCCATATACAGCTATAAGAAATGGGCTGATCCAAAAAGAACTGGGCAAAAAAAGGGCCCATTGGATGACTTCTCTACAGGAATATGATATGGAAATCAAACCGGCGAAAATTGTAAAAGGACAAGGTTTGTGCCTACTTATCGCTCAGTCGAATGACCCTGTACAGCACCAGAATGAGTGGGATCAAGAGGAAGAACTCCCTACAGGTTTTGTTAATGCAATAGATACTCAGACATCTGAATGGTATGACCATATCAGGTTTTTTCTAAACCATTGTAACATCCCGATATTTTCATAAAAATTTAAAAAAATTTAAATCGCCATAAAAGCTAATATTTGTAAAATACAGAAATAATAATAGTTAATAAAGAAGTAATTAATAAATGCGACGTTTGGTAGGAAATTTTTATTTCTGTGTCTTTTTGTCTTCTGATGGCGTATCGTGTCAGCGACACATCACGAATCCAATTAATGATTATGTCCTTTATTTATATGCTGGAATGATTGAAAATTGTGATGCATTTGGAAAACAGAATTCTTCTTGACATGTACTGACAGTTTAAATTTTCTGGATGATGATGAAAGGGGTCCCACGAGGTGCCCCGAGGGTTACTTAGCTACTCAGCTAAAGCATTGTACTCGTCCTTCATGCGCATATTCGTAGGTAAGAGATAGCGATAAAATTCAGAGTGTTTAATGACCGTGATATAAATAAAAATTGCTTATGAGTTCGACGCTATAGGTATGTGTTTGTGCCAAAAATTGTTACTAAGGCTAGGGTAACAAGCCAACACAATCTCAAGAGTAAAAATCAAATCAAACTAGTGTTTAGGGTTTTGTTTTATGTGTTTTTGGTCATAAACTTCAAGAACATGCAGGGAATACATTCAGCAGATAAGCAACAACTAAATCATACACATATACCGATAAAGATGCATATATATCACAAAAATCCAACAAAAGACTGTACTGAAGTTCACACATAAAGGACAAGCACTACTAGAAAATACACATTAACCAGCAATGAATTTGTCATTCATGAAACTAAACAAGTTCAAACATGAAGCCAACACAGACCAAATGAAGGGGAAAGAGTCATATATTCATAATTTCATCAGTAAATGTATATAAGAGTTACAGTACCTATCTCTGAATAAGTCTGAAAGTACAAGCAGCTAGCAGACCTCCTGATGCTCCTAAAAAATCAGAACCCTCACAATGTTTTGCCCTCCTTTCTAAATAGTTCTCTTCTAAAAAACAGTTAGGTTTTTCCTCCTAACTCTCCATCGAATCACTAGGCTAGGTAAAGTAAAATTTACACTTTTTACAAAATTACAAGGTTGCTAAAAATAGCACATTCTTAACTAAAACCAAAATGCTTATCTTAAATAACCCCTAACTAATAACTGCCTCATATCTCCTTCACTGCCTCCACAAGAAGAGATATACCATCTGGACCTGAAGACCTTTTCTTTGTTCTTTTATGCTTCTTCTCCATATCAGCTATCTTTTTTTGAAGGTCTTCATTTTCCCGCTGTAAACTTTCAACTGTCTTTTCCAGCTCTGAACAGTGCCTGTCAGAAGCCCTTTTCCTTTTAAGTGCTTCCTTTGCATAAGCCACTAGTTCCTGAAAATTGTCATGAACATCCTGGAGATCTTCTCTTAATCTTCTATTGGCCATCATCAAACCATCGTTGACCTCCTGCATATAATTCATTTGGTGCTTATATTGTTTGACAGTCTTTTATAAATTTTCCCTGTCAGAATTAGCTATTTTCTCTATTGCAGAATCTTGCTCTTCATTAGGTTTCCAAAGAATGTCAAACTTCTTGAAGATTTCTGCTTCTTCTGTCAACAGCTTCTCAGAAGTGTCTTCAATGCTGGGTTTTGGATCTTCTTCATCTGCTGCTTCCACTGAATTAATCTCTTCCTTTAAACATGGTTGCAATTTATCTATTTCTGATTTGTCATCATCTATGGACTCTTCATCTAAGATAGTCACCTTATCTGTGTTTAATTTAGGATTTAACAACTTTTTCATATTTAACCTCGACTTATTTTTCGACCTAGTTTTAGGTCTCCAGAATGTAGCTGCCTCTCCCATCATCTTCAGTTCTTTCCTTGTAGATTTGACTGAGTGACCTAACTTTTTCATCATTACCTTCCCCTTGTCAGTCTGTCTCTTTGGTTGCTGGTCTTCTTTTTTAGGATGGACATTTGACCAGAACAAAAAGAAATCCCAAGTCCTTCCCTCACGTTGCAACACTGTGGTGATGATCAATTTAATGAGACCATGATGAAAAAGTGACTGGGAAGTGTGATCATCATGTTGCTTTATCTTGCTTGACATCTTCTGCAGGCTTTTTAAGAAAAAGAAGGGAAGGTTCATTTTAGAAACTCCTGCTATGTGTTGAAGGAACCTGAAATGATATTTAAATACAAGTGAATATCTTCCTTCACAGGTCACATAAATTTGAAGTATCCTTATGGGCTCAATCCAGTCCTTCCTGAGAATTTGAATGAGGATACCCTTGTTCCAGTCAGGAGTCACATTAGGCAACAGGTACCTTTGGGGTTCAAACTAAAAAGGAAACTTTTTAAACCAGTGCTCACCCTCATTGCTGATCTCAGTAGCTTCTGCTATTAACTCCATGATCAATTTGAATTTCAAAGCATCCATCATAATCATATCATTTTTAAGTCCCTTAGCAAACTTGCAGGACGCCTGAGCATTGAAACCATCTATCTTCTTGAAAAAATTCAACCAACCTGCTTGCTGAAACAGTTCTGCACAGTCAGGAAGCTTCTGAATCCAGGTTAGGTCTGTGGGCTCAGCCCTGTTGATCTTACCACTTTTGCCACTTTTCCCCATATTCTTCTTTCAGAAAACAGAAACAGTCTGGCTTTAGGTTTCAAAAATGTTTTGGTAAACTGGTTTCTTGTGCTTTGAGCTCCTTCAAAATTTGCTACACACTCCTGGACAGGCCTTCAAGTTCAACGTTCCCTTATCTCAACCATACAACTAGGTCTGAATATGAAATCCGACATGTTCTCCAAGCAATTGAACATGGTTCTCCAAGCAAGTGATTTCACACATCATAACAATTTTCAACAGCTTTCAAACCACTTAAACAAAACAACAAAACACCTTCTGTGTAAAAAATGAGCATAAAAAATCAATCTGTGAGTCCTTTCAATGCTATTTCCTGTAGATTCTGATTTACAATAGCATTAGGTTATGAGAAGAATTCATTCAATTAGCTCATTATAACATTCTGCATCACTATCAAAGTTTTTGAATGTATAGGAGAGCAAATGATAAATGATCTTCGTTCAAACTGTCATTAAAATTTCACAGGCTGAATACTTTAAACTTAAGACTACTTTGCTGCTCTGTTCATGCAAATTCCTCATAGTAGCTTCAGATATCTATTTATGTGGTGAAGTGTTTATTTTATGACCTATTCTATCATCTCCAGCAACCAATTTCTCCAGATAATCGTGCAGCGAGAAAGACCCAAATTTTCCAGTTATAAGGGTTTGTATCGGAATACCTGTCAATTACTCATCTGTCATGGCTTAAAGCTTCGTTTTGGGGTATCCACGGTATCTTTTTATGAGAATAGGTGTCTTCATATCATCTCTTTGACTGCTGGTAAATGAATTTGGAAGCCCTAATTCTCGTTGGCGTTAAAAAACACTTGTCTTCTCTTCACAACAACACAATCCACCTTTTTAGCAATTAAGTCCTCTTCACGAACACTCCTCTCCTAAAATAATGCGTGTAGAAAGAGAAATTTGACAGCTTAGACCGGGATTTGCTGGTTTTTGTCCAACTGATTCCGCATACTATGTAATGATGAGCCTTCTTTGCTTCATAACTGATAACCAACTAAAATCATGCTTAAGCTGCAGTAAACACGTGTTAAAACACTCACACAAGGCGATCAGTCACTCACATACTGCAATCATGATTGAAATACATTTGAAATTTGAAAAACAAAGAGCTGCGATATTCTTGTAGCATGCCCTTTGTTAAAATTTTGTCTAGCGCTACAAGAATAGCTACCATGCCTTAATTTCGCAGTTTTTTAACTTTCTGCTAATTTGTCGGAGGTTTTAACAGTTACTTGGTTTAAGAAATAAGTCTAACTTCTCTCTAAACACATTAATGAATCAACTTTTGAAAATATGACCTTCTTTAACCCCCTTTTGAAATATAAAATATCAACCAAAATCAAATAAAACCTAAAAAGAATGGGCTCAAAACTTATTCAATTACCCATAGAGTTTCTAAGGAGACTAAAACTGAAACTTAAAACCAAAAATTTAACTGAGGTAGATTGAAAAACAAACCAAAACTGGAGAAAATAAATCAAAAATGGAGAAAAATTTACTGACTTAACAGTATGGTTTCCTTCCAATTTGTAAGATGAACTTGGCTATCTCAAAGACTGCAGATATCGTCAATCTCAGGGTGTGATTGTTATGAATGTTTTCGTTAGGTGTTTAAGAGTTTACGTGTGGTCATTCCATGCATGACTTGCGGCTGTTAAAACAACTCTGTTATAATTTTGACTGTGACAAAATTTAAGACAAGGACACATGGTCCTAAGCATACCAAAGAGCGAGTAACAAGGTGATTCTATGTTCTCCATTACTTGGGTAATTATAATGGGGATGCATTATGCGTTGATACCCTACCATGCAATGTATGCGATGGTTCTATGGGGCAACTATACCCTAAGGGTGTATTCATATAACTTATGATGTGAACAAAGCTTTAAGAGCTTTATAATGATCCTTATGATGAACTTTATTAATGATTTGTTATTAAGTTGGGGCGGAGTCAACCCATACCCTAGGATTGAACGCGACCTAGGTGGATATTCTTATGCTATGAGTGTGCTCGAAATTGATTAAATGGAACATATAAGACCTTTAAAATATAATACCGGTGAATGTTATACCTTGATATAATTTATGAAGTCGATGCTACTAATGTTGATCCATATTGTTGGCAGGCGGAATGATGGCACTGTAAAGAGCCTACGTACGAATTCGAGGTTGTAGTGCATGATTGGGTTTGCAATTAATTCGCTTGACCACCGTGTTAAGGATAATATTACGTGCACATCGTGATGGATTTTCGGCGTGTGATAAGGTTGGAAATGTTGAGTTCTAACGGGCCTCCTGCCCTGGTGTCAACAGAATTGGCAACTTCATGGCTCGGGAGGTAGATGAGTGATTTAATACTACTTCTGCCACCCTCCAACGTGGCTGAATGAAATTAGATCTCCTTCGTTGATGGTTGTGCGTTGGGATTGAGCTGAACCCTAATGTAACTTATGGAATCTTGTAACATTTTCTTGGTCATTGTTTCAGTGGTAGGGTTTGGGAGGTGAGGCCAACCGGCCGAGAGGCACTTAGGATTTTGATGTTTTTCTATCCTTCCTCGGGCTCGATCCTGAGACCGGCATCAATCCTCAAACTGTAGATGAATTCCATCAATGGAGGTTGAGTTTGGAGTTGAATGGTGTGGCAATCCATAGGTTGGATGAGTGCGTCAGTTTGGCATTGTAGTAGCTTGCAAGTCTGGGGTTTCAATCAGGTTGTAAGTTTTTGGAAGGTATCACATAGTGTGGCCTTCGAGCTGAGTGCTTCTCCTTCGCAATGGATGGATGGCTGGCTTCGTCAAGCTTCTGTCATGACTCAGGTACCGTAAATTTTGCAAGGGTTTTCAAGTTTTTCTTTGTTGCATGCATTACTATATCATGATTTGATATTTAACACAGCGTATGGTTGTTTGGCAGGTAGCTCTCGGTGAACAACAGGGTGCTAGAAAGTTGATGGGGAGAAGAAATATAGCGAACCCACCGGTAAGCTTCGGCGGTATCCCTCCCTAGTGGTTCTCCTGGAATCGGACTTGATGAGCAGGGTGTTGGTAGCATGTCTTCTCAACAATGGCTTTTGTCTCACCTGCAACATTGGGAAACGTTACTGTTTTATGTTTGTTTGTTAGTGTAGATGATGTAAATATTCCTTAAATGTATGGCTGGACATCCTTTGGCTTGGCGGACTTGATAGGGTTTGAACCCTCATTTTGCAAATAATTTTACGGCATTTAAATCGTCTGATGTCTGTCGTTTTGGCACTTCTGAGTCGATGGAAGATCAAGTGTGAAGCTAAATGGAAGAGAAACGTTGACTGTAATTTTGTTTTGGCATTAGCTGTGTGTAAAAAGCATTGGGTTTTGAATGGAACCTTCAGTAAAAGAATGCGGCAATATGTAGGATGTAACCATCGTAAATTTAAATGGAAATGATTACGGTTAGGGTTTAATGCTTACGTTTGGGGATTTGAACTCTCGTTTTTGAATCTGTAGCTGAAATCCTGTTTAAGATGTTTTAGGGTTTCATGTCTACGTATGGTGTTTTCGAACTTCTCATTCTTGAACTCTGATCCAAGGAACGAAAGGCATGTTAAATTGTTTAATTAAATAGTGGCTATAAGCCGATAATAAAAAGGTGTTGGTTTTGTTTGGATACAACTATGATAATGCTAATCCTAGCCTGTCGATGATAATGAAATATGTTGGGTTGTATTTGATGTTTACAAAGCTAGAATAATGGATCTGGATTCTACAGTTAGGTCATATACGATGATGAATATTTGATTTGGCAGCTGTTAAGTGTTTGAGAATAGTAGTATGACGAGAGCACGTTAACCCCGGTTTGGGTGTAAAGATACTGTATTTTTCTTTGTCAAGTCAGTAATGCTATTCTTTTCTTTGCTTTTAATAACATGATAACCTGTGATGTAAATTCTGCCACATGCAGTTAATAATATTGAATCAAGGAATTTTACAGTGCATTCATCAATTAGTTTAACTTGCCTATTAATATAACAGTCTGTCTACTTTTATTCTATCTCCCTGTATTTGTCCAATTGGGACCTCTAGGAAAAATGAAAGAACAACACAGTACCCTTTTTTTTGCATAAAAGATTAATACAGTGATGGCAATAATTTCTATAAAGATTAGTCAGATTCAAATAACAAATAAAAGAATGAGTATGTGGTTTAAACATAATGCATGATATTGTTTTCTTTGAAGAAATAACTGAAGACCAGTAAACCCTAGTTGTTAACACAATGTTCACCTTCGAAAGTTAGAAAAGAAGTTGATGCTATAACTAGTTTCTGGTATGTTGTTCAGCATCCAGATTTGAACAGTAAAAATAATGCATGCAGAGATCTAATCTACAGCTGCTAAAATATAAGATGCATGAGGAACATAAGTCTGTGCATTGGTCTCTTTGGTTTAGATATTTAGATGCATGCTAGGTTTCACTTTCAACTGAACAGATTTAATGCTACCTCTCTGTACTAGAGTACGATGCAGCTTCACGCATGGGGAAAAATGCAGAGGAGTCATTTTATCAGTTCAACAAATCTAAATTAATTAGGATCTAACATTTTACTACTACTGATCATTGATAACATTACTAAGCCATTTTCTGAGAGCATTCATATGATTGAAAAAGAAACACAAAAGAATAGAACCTGAGTGTAATGGGAGGAACAAATCACTCAAGAAGCCTGTTCCACCCAACCTGCTCCCAGGCAACCAAGATGTCTTCCTTAGGACCCCCGATCCTATCCACTGGTCCACCAGGAGGAAAAAGGTTCTCCAGCTTAGGACCTCTACTTGCAGCAGCAAGAAATTTATCTAGCCTTACAGGCTTAGTAAGCAATTGGACCAGCACCAGCACCTCTGGTTTGTCCTTCTCATAATATTTGCAAACTTATACTTGCACTCTCCACAGCCTCCCTATTCAAATCTCTCATCCATCACCTGATGAGCATGAGGAATGTTTCTGCAGAAAACATTTTAAGAGCTCCCTGCTCAATTCGAATTGCCTTTTATAGGCTGCCTAGGTCTTTTGTAATTAACTGGTCATTAGTGAGCTACCTGCTCACCTCCATCCAGTTGGAGGGGGAAATGCCACAAAATTAGGGGGAGTTGTCCCATACCAAAAACTAATGGTAGAGTGCAAATGCTGCCATCTGTCCCAATCCTTCCAGCAGCTTCCATTCCTCCTAGTGGGCCAGTGGACACTCTTGTAACAGCTTTCTTGAGTGTTTGTCTCCCCTTTTTATTTATTAAATAATAATAATGAGTCATTACATTCATCTTTGACCTAATTGGTCATAATTACAAAACTTGTAATTATAATTTAACACAAATTATTTTTGCAAAAAGGATAATAGTAGAAAATAATTATTCTAAAAAATTGGGTAGGTGACATACACCCCCCCTTAAGCCTCAACATCGTCCTCGATGTTGCTTTGTTCACTCCTTGAGTGTTCCTGGAACAGAGTTGGGTATGCAGCCCGCATATTACTCTCCAACTCCCAGGTAGCCTCTGTTGGGCTATAGTGCTTCCATTGCACTTGTACTTGGCCAACCGTGCGGTTCCGGAGTAGAGTTTCTTTCCTTGCGAGAATACCGTCCGGTTCCACCAGTAAATCATTGCCTTGTTCCACCTGAACATTATTCCAATTCACAACATGAGTAGGATCATACACATATTTCTTTAAAAATGAAATGTGAAAAACATTATGGACTTTGAGGTTTGAAGGTAAGGCTAATTGATATGCCACAGGTCCAACTCTGGACAAGATTTCGAAAGGACCACAATACCTAGGTGCCAGTTTGGCATAGCTTCCCAATTTTAAGGAACTCTTTTTCGGCCTTACCTTAAGAAAAACATGTTCACCAACCTGGAACTCTTTATGAGTTCTTTTAAGGTCTGCTTGAATTTTCTGTCTATCCTAGGCAGCTTTAAGATTCCCTTGTACTTGCTTCACGATTAGTTCTAATTCCTGCAACAATTCGGGCCCTAAGGTGACCCTGCTAACCGGATCACTCCATGACACCGGTGTGTTACACTTTCTTCCGTAAAGGATCTCAAATGGGCTAAGTTTGGTTGAAGCATGGTAGTGATTATTATACACAAACTCTGCTAAATGCAGGTAGTCTTCCCACTTACCAGGCTGATCCTTAACATACATTCTGAGCATATCTTCCAATATTTGGTTCACCCTTTCAGTCTGTCCGTCTGTTTGCGGATGGAACGCAGTGCTCCAATTCAAGGTGGTGTTTAACCCTTTAAACAAGGACCTCCAAAAGTTACCTATGAACTTTGAATCTCGGTCTGAAACTATTACCTTGGGTATGCCATGCAGTCAGAAAACTTGTTTCATAGAAATTTCTGCGATATCAGGGGCTTTATGGGTAGTTTTGACAGGGATAAAATGGGTCTCCTTGCTAAGTTTGTCTACTACCACCATGATGGATTCGTGCTGTTTCTGATTCTTTGGTAACCCAGTGATGAAATCTATACTTATGAGTTCCCATTTCTAGCTGGGTATAGTAAGGGATGCAGCAATCCAGCAAGATGCTGATGTTCCACCTTCACTTTTTGACAGTCAAAACACTTAGCTATATACTCCGCTACTTCATCCTTCATTCTGGGCCAGTAGTACTCCTTCCTTAGCATTGTGATGGTTTTCTGGTAACCTAGATGGTAAGAATAGTGGCTTTGGTGCATCTCATCAAAAATTAGAATTTTTACTGCTGGTACGTTTGGTATGTACAATCTGTTTTTGTACAGTAGTAAGCCATTTTCCTTCAAATTGAAATATGTTACAGAATTTTCAGAGTTGTTTTCTGCTGTCCTTTCCTGTAATTTTTTGTATTCCTCATCCTCCTTAATTCCTTCAAAAGTCTGTTCCTCCAAATATGTTGCGTATGTGTTGATGGCTGAAACAAAATGTATCCTTGCATTACGACTTAATGCATCAGCAACTTTATTCTCCTTCCCCTTAATGTGCTGAATTTCAAAATCATACTCACTTAGAAAAGTTAGCCATCTGGCTTGACTGGCATTCAAATTTGTTTGATCTAACAAAATTTTCAGCCCCATATTATCCGTCATCAAGGTAAATTTTCTGTCGATAAGGTGGTGACGCCACATTTTCAAGGCATGAATCACTGCTAACAATTCTAGATTGTAGGTGGAATAGTTCTTCTCATGTATTTTCAGTTTTCTTGATTTGTATGCTACAGCATGTCCCTCCTGCGTTAGGACTCCTCCCAGTCCATCATTGCACGCGTCTCTGCATACTACAAATCTTTATTAGGATCTGCAATATCAAAATAGGCGCTGAAGTAAGCAATTCTTTTAACTTTACAAAGCTGTCCGCACACTTTTGATCCCAGACAAATTTCTTTCCCTTTTTCTGCAGCGACGTTATGGGGTTTGAAATCCTGGAAAAACCCTCAATGAATTTTCTATAATAACCAGTGATGCCCATAAATGATTGCACATCCGTCACATCTTTAGGAACTGGCCATTCATTAATGGCCTTTATCTTGCCAGGGTCAGCCGAAATCCCTTCCTCAGAGATTATGTGTCCTAAGTACTAAATCTTGTCCTTGTAAAAATCACATTTGCTGAACTTAGCATACAGCTGGTGCTCCCTCAGAACTTGCAGAATGATACGTAGATGTTCATCATGTTCTTCCTTGTTCTTAGAATATACCAAAATGTCATCGATGAACACAACTGTAAACTTATCTAAGTACTTGTGCATAATTTTGTTCATTAAACACATAAATACAACAGGTGCATTAGTTAATTCAAACGGCATGACAACGAACTCATAGTGTCCATAACGAGTTCTAAAGGCTGTTTTGAAAATGTCTTCCTCCTTCACACGGACCTGATGATACCCTGATCGTAAATCGATCTTCGAGAACACTATTGCTCCGCGTAGCTAGTCAAAAAGATCGTCAATGCGGGGCAGTGGGTACCTATTCTTGATCGTCATTTTATTCAGTTGACGATAATCTATGCAAAGTCTTAGGGTACCATCCTTCTTCTTAACAAAAATGACCGGTGCTCCCCAAGGAGACACGCTGGGTCTTATATATTTTTTATCGATCAACTCCTTCAGTTGAGATTTTAACTCATTCAGCTCTAGTATATTCATCCGGTATGGAGCTTTAGAACTTGGTACAGCACCAGGTATTAATTCAATAGTAAAATCCAGGTCCCTTTTGGGAGGTAATTCTGGGATCTCTTGGAAATGTTGTAAGACAGGTATGTCCTCCAATTTCAGTTTGTCCTCCTTAGTACTTATCTCATCATGCACTACATTTACAGCAAACATCTGACACCCTTTTCTGATTGCCCTTTTCACTTGCATGGCTGAAATCTGTCGAACGGATGTTTTTCTAGGGATGCCTTTTACCTCTGTTGTCTTTCCTTCATCATCCAGGCAAATGAATTTTTTTTCATAACAATTCAGAATGACACGATGGGTTTCTAACCAGTCCATACCGATTAGAATGTCATATGACACTAATGGTAGAATATTTAGCTTAACCTGCGTTGTTAGTTGATTCATAGATAAAGCACAATTTTCCACAAAATCAGAAACCTTTCTTTTTGTTCCTGTCACTAATCTAACTAACCAGAATTTATCGAATTTCTCAGTTTTCAAATCAAGAATTTCTACAACAATTGGTGATATATAACTTACACTAGCACCGGGGTCAATTAAAATAGAAACTGGGTGGTTTTGCAGCATACCTTCGGCCTCCACAATTGAGACTTGGTGTTTTGCTTGCCGGTTGTCTAATGCTGCACTAATTTTGGGTACTTCTCTTGCCACATCTCCTACAGTAGCTTCAGACTGTATGGAGTGAATATGGTTGGCTGCCCGTTTCTTGAGGGGATAGTCTGAGGCATAATGGGGCCCTTGGCACTCAAAGCATTTTATAGGTGGCTTTTGTTCATTGGTACTGGCAACATTGGGGACATTTCTGGGTGCTGTAAATTTCTGCTGTTGATTATTTCTGTTCTACTGAAATTTTTGATTCTGAAAATTTCTCTTTTGGAAACTGGAATTGCCACCATATCTAAAATTCTTCTTTTTCTGTTCAAAGTTACTGGGTTTTGGGTTTTTCCATCTAGGTACCCATTCTCTTTTCTTATTCTGGTCAAAGAAGAAAGTGGCTTTCCTCATGGCTTCCTCTAGTGTCTTAGGGTTATCGTACTCTATCCTATCCTTGATGTGGAAAGGTAGACAACTTAGGTACCTCTGTACCTTTGGTTTTTCTTCCACAATATACGACACATACCTTAGCAAAATTAAAAACTTGATGTTCAGTTCTTTCATGTTCATCGTTCCCAGTTTCAGATCATAAAATTCTTTGGATTTTTCTTCATAATACTACTCAGATAAGAATTTCTTCTTGAAGTGTCTTTTAAAAGTACTCCAACTCACATCTCGGTCTTTTATACCTTTTACCCTTTTAAGTTCTTGCCACCAAATATCTGCCTTCCCGGTTAGATTATAAATTGCCATCTTTGCCTTTAAGGATTCCGAATAGTTGTAGATCTGAAAATACTTTTTCATGCCGGACAGCCATGCTTCCGCTGTCTTTCCTTTTTCTGTCTTGCCATTGAAAGTTGGGGGTTTTATTTTCTTGAATTCACTAGATATCTGTTCGTACTGTTTATTTCTCTTTCTTTTTGGCTTAAAGTCTCCTTCACTGTTGTCACTAGAGTAGTTATGCTTCTTTTTACGTGGATGTTTGGCAGATCTTGATGACGTTGAGTTGTTTTTTTCTTCAGTTGTTTCTGTTTGTTTATTCTTGCCTTCATGGGATAGCTCTTTAGTTTCAGAAATATGTTCCAGGTTCTGTTCATATTTTGGATATTGGTCAAACAGTGCTTGCTTCAACTCTTCCTGTGTCCTCAGGATTCTTTCATTGTCCTGTTTTACTGACTGGATCTCTGCTTTTAATTCATGAAAAGCATGCAATAATTATGATGAATTGTTACCCCGATTGCCCTAAAATTGTTGTTCCATACTTGGGTTGTTTGGCGGAAATCTGCCCCTTATGTGTTCAGCTGATCCTTCCATATATATAAATCAAAGAAAATTTTATGTATAGGACAAAATAATTTAAACTCGAGTTAGCGAAAAATTTCATAGTCATAAATTTTCTGTTTGCGTGTTTCTTGGACCGTCTTTAGGCCTAGAGTTTGAACAAGATCTCTGATACCACATGTAACATCCCGATATTTTCATAAAAATTTAAAAAATTTTAAATCGCCATAAAAAGCTAATATTTGTAAAATGTGGAAATAATAATAGTTAATAAAGCAGTAATTAATAAATGTGATGTTTGGTAGGAAACAATTTAACTGCTATGTCTTTTTGTCTTCTGATGGCGTATCTTGTCAGCGACACGTCACGAATCCAATTAATGATTATGTCCTTTATATTTATATGCTGGAATGATTGAAAATTGTGATGCATTTGGAAAACAAAATTCTTCTTGACAAGTACTGACAGTTTAAATTTTCTGGATGATGATGAAAGGGGTCCCAAGAGGTTCCCCGAGGCTTACTTAGCTACTCAGCTAAAGCATTGTACTCGTCCTTCATGCGCAGATTCGCAGGTAAGAGATAGCGATAAAATTCAAAGTGTTTAATAACCATGATATAAATAAAAACTGCTTATGAGTTCGACGCTACAACTATGGTTTCCTTCCAATTTGTAAGATGAACTTGGCTATCTCAAAGACTGCAGATATCGTCAATCTCAGGGTGTGATTGTTATGAATGTTTTTGTTAGGTGTTTAAGACTTTACGTGTGGTCATTCCATGCATGACTTGCGGCTGTTAAAACAACTCTATTATAATTTTGACTCTGAAAAAATTTAAGACAAGGACACATGGTCCTAAGTATACCAAAGAGCGAGTAATAAGGTGATTCTAAGTTCTCCATTACCTGGGTAATTATAATGGGGATGCATTATGCGTTGATACCCTACCATACAATGTATGCGATGGTTCTATGGGGAAACTATACCCTAAGGGTGTATTCATATAACTTATGATGTGAACAAAGCTTTAAGAGCTTTATAATGATCCTTATGATGAACTTTATTAATGATTTGTTATTAAGTTGGGGTGGAGTCAACCCATACCCTAGGATTGAATGCGACCTAGGTGGATATTCTAATGCTATGAGTGTGCTCGAAATTGATTAAATGGAACATATAAGACCTTTAACATATGCTACCGGTGAATGTTATACCTTGATATAATTTATGAAGTCGATGCTACAAACGTTGATCCATATGGTTGGTAGGTGGAATGATGGCACTATAAAGAGCCTGCGTACGAATTCGAGGGTGTAGTGAATGATTGGGTTTGCAATTAATTCGCTCGGCCACCGTGTTAAGGATAATATTACGTGCACGTCGTGATGGATGTTGGGCGTGTGATAAGGTTGGCATTGCTAAGTTGTAACGGGCCTCCTGCCTTGGTGTCAACAGAATTGGCAACTTCGTGGCTCGGGAGGTAGATGAGTAATTTAATACTACTTCTACCACCCTCCAACGTGCCTTAATGAAATTAGATCTCTGTCATTGATGGTTGTGCGTTAGGATTGAGATGAACCCTAACGTAACTTATGGAATCTTGTAACGTTTTCTTGGTCATTGTTTCGGTGGTAGGGTTTGGGAGGTGAGGCCAACTAGCCGAGAGGCACTTAGGGTTTTGATGTTTTTCTATCCTTCCTCAGGCTCGATCCTGAGACTGGAATCAGTCCTCAAACTATAGATGAATTCCATCAATGGAGGCCGAGTTTGGAGTTGAATGGTGTGGCAATCCACAGGTTGGATGAGTGCGTCAGTTTGGCATTGTAGTAGCTTGCAAGTCTGGGGTTTCAATCAGGTTGTAAGTTTATGGAAGGTATCACACAGTGTGGCCTTCGAGCTGAGTGCTTCTCCTTTGCAATGGATGGATGGCTGGCTTTGTCAAGCTTTTGTCATGACTCAAGTACCATAAAGTTTGCAAGGATTTTCAAGTTTTTCTTTGTTGCATGCATTACTATCTCATGATTTGATATTTAACACAGCATATGGTTGTTTGGCAAGTAGCTCTCGGCGAACAGCAGGGTGCTAGAAAGTTGACGGGGAGAAGAAATATAGCAAACCCACCGGTAAGCTTTGGCGGTATCCCTCCCTAGTGGTTCTCCTGGAATCAAACTTGATGAGCAGGGTGTTGGTAGCATCTCTTCCCAACAATGGATTTTGTCTCGCCTGCAGCATTGGGAAACGCTACTGTTTTATGTTTGTTTGTTAGTGTAGATGATGTAAATATTCCTTAAATGTATGACCGACCATCCTTTGGCTCGGCGGACTTGATAGGGTTTGAACCCTCGTTTTGCAAAGAATTTTATGGCATTTAAATCGTCTGATGTCTGTCGTTTTGGCACTTCTGAGTCGATGGAAGATCAAGTGTGAAGCTAAAGGGAAGAGAAACGTTGACTGTAATTTTGTTTCGGCATTAGCTGTCTGTAAAAAGCATTGGGTTTTGAATGGAACCTTCAATAAAAGAATGCGGCAATCTGTAGGATGTAACCATCGTAAATTTAAATGGAAATGATTACGGTTAGGGTTTAATGCTTACATTTGGGGATTTGAACTCTCATTTTTTAATTTGTAACTGAAAGCCCATTTAAGATGTTTTAGGCTTTCATGTCTACGTATGGTGTTTTCGAACTTCTCATTCTTGAACTCTGATCCAAGGAACGAAAGGCATGTTAAATTGTTTAATTAAATAGTGGCTATAAGCCGATAATAAAAAGGTGTTGGTTTTGTTTGGATACAACTGTGATAATGCTAATCCTAGCCTGTCGATGATAATGAAATATGCTGGGTTGTATTTGATGTTTACAAATCTAGAATGATGGATCTGGATTCTACAGTTAGGTCATCTATGATGATGAATATTTTATTTGGCAACTGTTAAGTGTTCGTGAATAATAGTATGACGAGAGCAGGTTAACCCTGGTTTGGGTGTAAAGATACTATATTTTGCTCTGTCAATTCAGTAATGCTATTCTTTTCTTTGCTTTTAATAACATGATACCCTGTGATGTAAATTCTGCCACATGCAGTTAATAATATTGAATCAAGGAATTTTACATTGCATTCATCAATTAGTTTAACTTGACTATTAATATAACAGTCTATCTACTTTTATTCTATCTCCCTGTATTTGTCCAATTGGGACCTCTAGGAAAAATGAAAGAACAACATAGTACCCTTTTTTTTGCATAAAAGATTAATACAGTGATGGCAATAATTTCTATAAAGATTAATCAGATTCAAATAACAAATAAAAGAATGAGTATGTGGTTTAAACAGAATGCATGATATTGTTTTCTTTGAAGAAATAACTGAAGGCCAGTAAACCCTAGTTGTTAACACAATGTTCACCTTCAAAAGTCAGAAAAGAAGCTGCCGCTATAACTAGTTTCTGGTATGTTGTTCAGCATCCAGATTTGAACAGTAAAAACAATGCATGCAGAGATCTAATCTACAGCTGCTAAAATATAAGATGCATGAGGAACATAAGTCTGTGCATGGGTGGTCTCTTTGGTTTAGATATTTAGATGCATGCTAGGTTTCACTTTCAACTGAACAGATTTAATGCTACCTCTCTGTACTGGAGTACGATGCAGCTTCACGCATGAGGAAAAATGCAGAGGAGTCATTTTATCAGTTCAACAAATCTAAATTAATTAGGATCTAACATTTTACTGCTATTGATCATTGATAACATTACTAAGCCATTTTCTGAGAGCATTCATATGATTGAAAAAGAAACACAAAAAATAGAACCTGAGTGTAATGGGAGGAACAAATCACTCAAGAATCATGTTCTACCCAACCTACTCCCAGGAAGCCAAGATGTTTGCCTTAGGACCCTCGAGCCTATCCATTGGTCCACCAGGAGGAAGAAGGTTCTGCAGCTTAGGACCCCTACTTGCAGCAGCAAGAAATTTATCCAGCCTTACAGGCTTAGTAAGCAATTGGACCAGCACCAACACCTCTGGTCTGTCCTTCTCATAATATTTGCAGACTTATACTTGCACTCTCCACAGCCTCCTTATTCGAATATCTCAACCATCACCTGATGAGCATGAGGAATGTTTCTGCAGAAAACATTGTAAGAGCTCCCTACTCATTTTGAATTGCCTTTTATAGGCTGCCTAGGTATTTTGTAATCAACTGGTCATTAGTGAGATACCTGCTCACCTCCCTCTAGTTGGAGGGGGAAATGCCACAAAATTAGGGGGAGTTGTCCCATACCAACATCTAATGGTAGAGTGCAAATGTTGCCATCTGTCCCAATCCTTCCAGCAGCTTCCATTCCTCCTAGTGGGCCAGTGGACACTCTTGTAAAAGCTTTCTTGAGTGTTTGTCTCCCATTTTTATTTTTAAATAATAATAATGAGTCATTACATTCATCTTTGATCTAATTGGTCATAATTACAAAACTTGTAATTATAATTTAACACAAAGTATTTTTGCAAAAGGGATAATAGTAGAAAATAATTATTCTAAAAACTAGGTAGGTGACAACCATGGGTTTGCTTCCGAAACTTTAGAATTCAAAAAAAGCAGAGCTTTAAGATTAAATTCTAATCCTTATCAATTCATCAATGGATTTCTGTTTAGAAAAAAATATGATGGAGTCTTTCTTAGCTGCTTGGAGAAAAATGAGACTGATGACATTTCTTTCCAATTTCATGGAGGACCTGCTGGAGGTCATTTCTCAGGTGAAACCACAGCAAACAAGATTCTCAGGGCTGGATATTATTGGCCTACTCTGTTTAAAGATGCTTATGCCTATGTCAGGAGGTGTGAACCATGTCAAAAGTGTGCAGGGAAATTCAAGAAACCTGCCTTTCCTCTGCAACTAGTAACAATTCAGTTCCCATTTTATCAATGGGGATTGGATTTTGTCGGTCCCATTAATCCTACCTCCTCCCTTCAACACAGGTATATCCTCACAGCAACTGACTACTTTACCAGATGGGTAGAGGAAGTCCCCCTTAGGCAGTGTAACACAAACCAAGTAATTTCTTTCCTTGACAGCTAGATAGTTACAAGGTTTGGTGCTCCAGAGTATCTTGTCTTTGATAATGCATCCTACTTTTCCTCAATTGACTTGACACAGTATGCCCTTGAAAAAGGGATTAAACTGAAATTTTCTGCCAATTATTACCCACAGAGTAATGGGCTTGCTGAATCTTCTAATAAGAATCTGATAAATATTTTGAAGAATACAATATCCTCTCATCACAAGGACTGGCATACACAGCTCTATAATGCTGTTTGTGCAGATCGAATCACTCCAAAGGAAACTATTGGAAATTCTCCCTATTGTCTCGTCTATGGCAAGGAAGCCATCTTTCCATCAAACCTTACAATCCCTTCATTACAGTTATCCCAATCCATTCAGGAAGATGATTCCTCTCCTCTTCAGCAGAGAATTGATACTTTGCTTAAGTTGGAGGAAGACAGGGAAGTGGCTAAAAATAATTTATATCATCATCAGCAAATGGTTAAGAGATGGTTTGATGAGAAATCCTCTTCTGACAGGGAATTTTCAGTAGGATATTTGGTACTGAGGTGGGATAAACAACACAAGGATAAAAATCAGTATACCAAATTCCAACGCCTTTGGCTTGGACCTTTCATTATTACAGAAAAGATTGGTTCAAGTACAGTTCAGTTACAGACATTGGAAGGGGTCATTGACACTTATCCAGTGAACGTTTCACTGCTTAAAAAGTATTTTGTCTAAACAGTCTGATGCACTTTGTACATAATTTTGGTGTGTTTTGCATTTTCTTTGTTTTGATTGGTTTTTCTTATATTTGGTTTCTGCTTTAATAAACCCACACATTTGGTTATGGTCAGTGGTCAGTTTGTCTCAAGGATAATCTAAACTGAATTTTTAGGATGTTATGTCAGTCTTAGTTTTTCTCAGCCTATGCCAGAATTTGTTTTACAAAGAATGGACATTCATTAGTTGCAGAACTTTGATTGATACATTTTCCACCTTGGTCATTATCTTACACATGCTTCATTTGTTTAATTGATATTGTGGAAGGTGACTGACTTTTTGTCTTATGTTTCACATGTGTAATACAACATATCTCAATAACCTAGACAAGCTTTATCTACTCCGGATCCTATCACAGTCACCTTGAAAAATAACATCATTTAATAGTTGTGGATTGCAGGATGGGGGGTCTTGTTACAAGCCATCCCATTTGGTTCATAGATGTGAGTGGAATGACATCTTCACACCAAGACACCAAACTTGGAAGATGGCTTTCAGTTTACTGAAAGATGGAAGATCCTATTACAGGTCGGCCCATTCATGATCTGCAATGCATCAGTGAGTAACACCACTATTATATGGTCACCAAGTTATGGTGGTGTCCTGCAGTTCGCATCTTAATGAACTGTCTGTTTTATTTTCTATGTAAGAAATTGTTGTACATAAGGACATGGGGGTCTTATTACAAGCCATCCCTGCCATGATCATGGGTTTGATTTTGGACTGAAATTATCATTATAGGTCACCAAGCCATGATAATTGCTTTCAGTGTCATAGCTGGAAGACAAGGAGTCTCATTACTGAGCTAGCTTGTTCAGTTTTTAGATCAGGTTTGTGAATGGCATTTCCATAATCTGATCACCAAGTCAGGGTAGTGGTCTTATGCCAACGATGTCTTATGTTCAACTTTTTATTTAAAAAATAAATAAATAAATAAAAAAGAAAAATAAAAAAGGAGAAAAGAAAAGAGGGAAGAAAAGCAAAAATAATGAAATCAATGGACTATTAATAATCGATCTTTGTGTGAATAAAACATTAACAAGTCAAGGTGGATTATGATTTGGATACCCAGAGTATTATGAAGTTTGCCCCCAGTTTCATCTAAAGTTGTCTTCATATGATTACATATTGGAAAAAGGTTTCCTGTTGTTTCCCTAATCTTCTTATAATATTTGCATTATCTTTAATTTGATCAAGGATGGGAGTATATCAATATTTTGGTTAATTCTGCCTATTAATTGTCTTTTTTAAGCATCTTCTAATATTTCAGGTTGAAAATCAGCAGGCTGGCATACTTTCTTTGACAGAAGTTTTGTTTGCAGAGATAACTGGTTCTTCCCAGCCAGTCGCCATTTGTTGTAGGTACAACAGATCCCATGCTTCATTCTAATCATGGAAGCCCCATTATGTAAATATAAAGGTATTTAGGTAAGTTTTAAATTTTGGTTTGCTATGGCATCATACCCTTTGTTTGGTTTGTTTACTTATCATTTCTTTCCTCCTTTGAAAGTTTCAAAGATTTTGGTTGTTTTCTTGATTTGTAGAAAACCTTAGTTTCTTTGCCAAAGATCATTTTCTTACTACAAATATCGAAATCCTGAAATCCGAAATCCCGCAATTGCAGATTGCGGGAATCGTTTGTTTTTCATTTGGAAATTCATCAACCCAAAACTCGCAACCCGAAATTGCAGGTTGCGGGAAGACTGTGTAAATATTTTAGAAAATCCAATTCCACAACTCGCAAATTCCAGATTTCTGATTGCGGAAACTCGTTACACCAATAAATTGCATTGTGTGTTCTTGAAACCCGCAACCCACAAATCGTGGGTTGCGGAAAAAGTTGTTTAATTTTTAATATGTGTTTTCTTTTCCGAAACCCGAAACCCGAATTTCGAGTTTCGAGTTGCAGAAACACGTTTGTTCATTTTGCGAAATTTTGTAAAACCCAAAACCCGCAACCCGTTGTTGTGAGAAAATATCCCTACGGATAGGTAGAAATCCCCTTGGGATTGGAAAAGGCCCCTAGTTGCTTACCCAAGACAGAGAGGAAAAAAATAGACACTATAGTCCTCTTAGATCTAGCTTACACATCAGCTAACAAAATATGGAAAGACAAAGCAAGTAGATGGCTTACCTTGCTTTGATGGTTGTCCTTGCTGCTCCTCAGTTGTTGTTGCCAAAATCCGCAAACCACAAATTGCGGGTTGCGAAAAAAGTTGTTTAATTTTTAATATTTGTTTTCGTTTCTGAAACCCGAAACCCGAATTTCGGGTTGCGGGTTGCGGAAACACGTTTGTTCATTTTGCGAAATTTTGTAAAACCCGAAACCCGCAACCCATTCTTGTGATAAAATCTCCTTCGGATAGGTAGAAATCCCCTTGGGATTGGAAAAGGCCCCTAGTTGCTTACCCAAGACAGAGAGGAAACAAATAGACATTATAGTCCTCTTAGATCTAGCTTACACATCAGCTAACAAGCTATGGAAAGACGATGCAAGTAGATGGCGTACCTTGCTTTGATGGTTGTCCTTGCTGCTCCTCAGTTGCTCCAGCTCCAGCCTTTGATTATGGACTTATGAACCTGTTCACAAAGGAAATACAACACCTTCTACAAAGCAATATATGTATAAACAAAGATCTAACTATAAAAATATAGACAATTTCATGCATTCATCATTAAAGACATGAAAATGAGAGGAATAGGCTAAGTTATATTAATGATAAGAAAGCCAAAAGAAGTTGATTACAATGTTATACCTTGATGCCCAAAGTAGCAGCACCTCCTCCCAAGCTCTCCAACATCACCCTTGCAAGACTAATAGGACCAAAAGTTTGGTGCTTCCAAGATCACCCCCCCCCCCCCCCCCCGTAGCTCATGGATGGCTCTCTTCAAGTAGGATTTGGGAGGCCAACCACTAAGAGGAGATTATGGATCTAAGTGAATAATATGTGGATCAAGGATCTAAACCATGCCAAGTAGGGAATGTGAGATGGGATTCGAAGGGGTACCTTATCCCAAGAAAATCTCCATGAGATCCAAGATCCAAAATCAAAGGGATAAGCCTAAACCAAAACTACCACTTCCCTATAACTAAGCAAAGCACGGTAATTAGGAAAGTACCGCTCCCCCATAGGCATGCAGAACGCGGTAATTTGACATTACCGCTCCCCCATAGGCATGCAAGGCGTGGTAATTCCAGAAGGATAATTTTTGGAGGTGGTTAATGTGGGTTTCGACCCCTTGCTTGTTGGATTTTATTCCAAGTGTGACTAAGGAAGGTACCAACATTAGAATGAAGGGTCCTAACACCCTTAGGAGGAATAAACATCATGTTTTCTATGGTGGTGAAACATGTATGTTCTCACTTACACATGGTGTGGCAATTTGAGGTATAACAAATGCCCCCTAAAGTGCGAGGTCAGAAGGAATCTGATGGCCGAAACACTTTACCAATAATAAGTTTGCAAGGATATCTGAAGTAGAACTGGAGAATAGTTGCAAGCAAATATCAACAATATGTCTAACGACCCCGAGGCGAGCATACCCATGCTCAGAAAAAATGACTTCAAGCATGGCTGCCGACCAATACATTGCAGATCCATGATAGTACTAACTTAACAATGACTGAAGACAAATCAAGGCTACTAGACTACAAGCGTAGATCCATGATAAGACAATGACACTGCCACGACCAATACAAAAGTGGATCTGTGTGACAGTACACCAATGAGGTCACCAACATAATGTCCATGTGGGAACCTACTAAAAAAAAATCTCCATCGCAACCTGGATGTGCTAAATAGACTTCAAAACCATCCAAGATCTTCTACTCAATCCCAAATCGATACGAATATAACCATGTGATTACAAGGTGTTGAAGTTGAACATGGTAGAAACCACTTGATTATCGGTCAATGATTGGAACCGTTAACAAGTGCGAGGAAAATCACCAATGATGAAAATGACTCCCAAGGTATCATAGTACATCTTGACTAAATGTGAATAGATAAGTTGACGTCGAACATCCGCAAGATCATTCGATCAGAGGTCAATGATAAAAACCTACTGTCGAATACGAGGAAACTTACTTGTTGGTTTCGACCCCTTGCTTGTTGGATTTTCTTCCAAGTGTGACTAAGGAAGGTACCAACACTAGAATGAAGGGTCCTAACACCCTTAGGAGGAGTAAACATCATGTTTTCCATGGTGGTGAAACATGTATATTCTCACTTACACATGGTGTGGCAATTTGAGTTATAACAGATGCCCCCTAAAGTGCGAGGTCAGAAGGAATCTGATGGCCGAAACACTTTACCAATAATAAGTCTGCAAGGATATCTGAAGTAGAACTGGAGAATAGTTGCAAGCAAATATCAACAATATGTCTAATGACCCCGAGGCGGGCATACTCATGCTCGGAAAAAATGACTCAAAGCATGGCTTCCGACCAATACATTGCAAATCCATGATAGTACTAACTTAACAATGACTGAAGACAAATCATGGATACTAGACTACAAGCGTAGATCCATGATAAGACAATGACACAGCCACGACCAATACAAAATTGGATCTGTGTGATAGTACACCAATGAGGTCACCAACATAATGTCCATGTGGGAACCTACTCAAAACAAATCTCCATCTCAACCTGGATGTGCTAAATAGACTTCAGAACCATCCAGGGTCTTCTACTCGATCCCAAATCGATACGAATCTAACCATGTGATTACAAGGTGTTGAAGTGGAACATGGTAGAAACCACTTAATTACCGTTCAATGATTGGAACTGTTAACAAGTGCGAGGGAAATCACCAATGATGAAAATGACTCCCAAGGTATTATAGTACATCTCGACGAAATGTGAATAGATGAGTTGCTGTCGAACATCTGCGAGATCATTCGATCAGAGGTCAATGATAAAAACCTATTATCGAATACGAGGAAACCTGCCATTGAGGCATGCAGGTACCAAGATACTAAGGTTGGTTTCTAAAACTAATTACTGGATAATGAGTTGAAGTCGACAGGAATAGACTCGTCGAAGGAGGGCCTGTTGATGCCTCGGGTGTGCAGGGTAAGTGCAAGGTGCTGGAATGGGTTCCAAGGCACACAACAGGGGATGAAAACCCAACCAAAGGCTTCGAAAGACCCTACGCAAGGGAAATTCTATCCTCGAGTTGTTTGGTGTGGAAATCACCCATGGATATTCAGCCTCCGCTGGCACTCTATGAGTAAGTGATTTGATCAATAAGATCAGTTTCCCAATTTAGGGAAACAAAGGTATGGGAAACAGTGAATAATTCTAACTTAACCTATTTAGAAAAAGGAACCTAATCTTAAGTCAGATCTATTCTAAAATGAAAAGCTTGGTGTTTATGCAGATCAACCTTGAGGTGTAAGAGAACAAACAGTCTATCACCTTTAACAAAAATGCCTTTATATGAGATATTTGCTGGCTTAAATTATGATTTATTTAATGAAAATTAAACAACAATAATCCAAGCTTAGAGACCATCAATATATAACCTGTTATCCTTTTGTTGATTGAAAAATCAACAATGATTGAATATATATATATATATATATATATATATATATATATTTGATCAATTGCAGAAATCGATAAAGAAAGTATTTAATTAAAGAAATTTAATCAAATATTTTCATACACACATCAGTTATACAGAAAAAACAATACAACAGATCTATGTATTCATTAGATATCTAACAAGAGATCATATGCATAGCAGATGACAATCTGGAACATATAAATGAGAAATCCGTAAAGAAATTTAAGTGATAATCAGAAGATGGATCCGAAGATAACATTACTGTATTAAGATGTCTTGTACCAAAATTACAATGACTCTGGCCACAGAGTCTCCTCAGTATTATCTTCTGCTGAATTACAATTCCCAAAATTCCAACCCCTCCCTCTGAGAGGTATCCTTCCTTAAATATTAAACTACAACAAAGTACAAAAATGAATCCTACAGAATAGGGATTCCAAGATCAGAAATGAGTCTTTTAGGCCAGAAAATCCTGCCACTTATCATATATCTCTAATAGTTCATCTATGTTTGGATAATTAATAGATTCTATGCCTATTTGGGTATTGCATATGTTTTTCTCCATGTCATGCTTGGCAAGCTTATGCCAAGTGCGAAGGTAAGAATGGATCTTTCCCTCGAAGGAGAGCGGTTTCCTGATCAATTCATCCACATGACCAATGTTGACTGCTTGAATAGACCGGATCTTCTGCGCAATTTCTTCATGATCACGCTCTACTTATTCTAGCTTACATTTAGGTGGAAGGGCCTGCAAAATAGGATCCATGTATGGGAGATGTAGAGATTCCATGATATTATCAGCTGCATACCAGCGTCGAGTGCAAAGGTCTTTGGATTTTCTGATGATCTCTTCAGCAGAGTCATTGAAATCGAGCCAGGTATTCAGGGAAGCTTTGTTCTTCTTCATCTGAAGACTACTGAGAATTGGGAAGTCTACAGGGATTTTTTTAATGTACCTTTTCCATTCACTAACCTCATCTTGAGCTTTGGAAGAATGAATTCTCTTGATTTTCTATACCTCAAGCTCAAAAGACAGTTTATCAAAGATAATAAATGTCTCCCTAATTTCATCTTGTGCAATGTACAACTTTTCAAGCAATTGATAATGATTATGATTAACCTCCAAGGCCAAGTCTTTGAACTCCCGTGGTGTAAAGTTAGACAAACTAGCTGAAGCTGGATTTGCAGTTACAGTTCCAACTTGTATCTCTAAGGTTGCTATCTTTTCTGCTTGGATGGAGTTTTGAGTCTTTTCAATATTAAGCTAGTTCTGAAGGGAGATATTCTCCTGTTCTAATGCATGCAAGCGTTCCATCCATTCCTTCCTGATATTAACCACAAGGAGGCTATGTTCATCTTTAATCCTGGCCAACTCATCTTCAAGTTCCTCGATCCTTTCCTTTTTAAGATCATCCTCCCTGTTCAGCAAGTGGACTGAATCTATATTGGCACCAGCAAAAGTCCCCAAAACTGTTGCTACTTCAATAGCCCCAGCCTGAGGGTCACCAGTTTGTTGAGCCCACAAGACTTGAATAGGAGCAGGTGATTCCAACGCTTGCTCATCTTTACTTCTCTTCCTTGTCCTTTTGAATACTGTCTTCTCTTCCTTGTCATAAAAATAGTTTCCAATAGGAACCACATCCTCATCTACATATTCATCAGCCAACCGGGTAGTGATGGGAATGACATTAGCAGTGGAAATTATTGAAGGTGTCATAATACCACTAGGGTGAGGGATGGACATGGTGACTTGAGGAAGGACCACAGGGACAGAAACATCTTGGATAAATGACTGAACCTATGTAACTGAGGGTACCAAAGGGGAAGCTTCAGATGGAGGAGTCTACCCTTCAGCATTAGGAGCTAATAATGGAGAGGGAACTACAGGTGGCTCTTCAATGCCAGGTGGAATAGAGATAGCCAGTGGTGTAGACTAAGAGATTGTAGGAAGCTTATCCTGAATTGTGATAGAAGATGAAATGGGAAAAGGAATGGAGGTGAATTGATCGATGGAAGGTATTAGTAGAATAGGTTTAGGTGACTGTGTAGGAATGATGGTGGTTTGAGATTCTGGCATCATGGACTTAGGAATAGAGAAAGATTCTTGACTATATGAAAGTGTGGTAGGGGAAGAAGTTATACTATTGAATAGTTGAGATAGTGAAAAGGGAGGTAAATGCTTTGAAAGCGAAGCAGAAAATTGTTGAACTGAGTTTAACTGAGATGTTGAAGCCAGAAAATCCTGAACAGAGGTGTCTTCAAATGACTGATCCTGAACAGAGCATTCCATTTCAATAACATTTAACAAGTCTGTGACCAACTTGGATTGTTCTGTAATCTCCTCAGTTACTGAAACTAGGGGTTCAGGTTCTTCAGCAACATCACAGTCAATAATATGAATGTTGGGGAATGGATCAACATGGATCCTTTGCCTTTTTGCTGAGCTAGCATGTGTAACCACCAAACCATCATCTTCTTGCACGGCTACACTAAGAATTTCAAGGGGATTTGAAGGTTCCACTATTTTAGAATCCACAGTAACCTTCTGGGGCTCTGTAGGGTGAGCCTTCAATACTGATGTCAATTGTGCCAGATCTTTCTAAAATTGCTGAGAGGTATATAACAAGGATTTGGCCTGTTCTGATGTTTTCTTGGGAGGAGAATCTTCGATGGGGTTTTTTCCTTTGCCTTGTTCTGAATGAGCCACCATTTGAAGAGGATTAGCTTCCTGAGCTTCTTTTTCTTCCCTTTCTTTTCTCACTTTGCCCAGCAAGTCCAGCTCCAATTTCCTATAACTCAACACCCTGAGCTTTAATTCCTTCTGATAGTGCAGAATGTTATGCTGCTCTTCTAGGTCTTTTGCTCTGACAAGAAGTTTAGAAAATGAATTGACTCCATGATAGATAGAGTCATCTGGGATGTTCTCATGCACATATTCTATTTTTACATGTGTTTTCTTTAGATGTGCATCCAATAACTTCTTGGGGTCGTGCTTTCTTTTAGTAGCACATCCCAATTTGAAATCAATCAACTGGTCACCAAGGGTGGCTACCCAATTGGAGGTTGGGATGACCAATGACCCAAGGTTCAAAGGGAATTTAGGCCAACCTTTCTTTCTAGGTCCTATAAGTTTTTTATACATACCATCAGTCATAGTTTGAAATGAAACTTCTTGCAAAGCCAATCTGTCAGCGACAATTCTGGGTAGAAGATGAACAATATTACTGCCCCAGACTCTGATATATGAGAAATACTCACACACATACCAATCACCGATAGTATTGATGAGTGTCTTGGCATCATCTGAAAATGCTGGTGCTTCTTGCTTGAAAATCTTGAAGTGAACAGTGCCCAAGAACTGATCACATATATCATATAGTAAAGGGATAAAGTTTTCTTCCCATAAGATTGCCTGATAGATATGCACAGGTGGGTCTCCTGGAGTCCAATTCCAGTTCAAGTTGGGATATTGAAATTCTGAGCAGAAAACATCAATTACATAGGCCGATAAAAAGAAATGTGGTTTTCTGAAAGCTGGAGAGACTTCTGATAATATTCGATAGTGTTTTTTACTTCTAAGGACAAGATGGAAGCCCATGGGAAAGATTCACCGGTAGTCAAGACATGATGCGCTATAGGTGCCCATTCAAATTTGAACAACGAACAATTAGGGAGTCCAAATAGTCGACACAACATAGCCTCTAGCAAAGAGTAGGGTTCCTTGAACCAGGAAATTGGGTATAAATTATCAGGGTTAAGCACGAAAGCATCAGGTTTTATCATCCAAAACTTCATCATTTCGGCAAAATTGTAGCGGGACTTGGAGGATTGGATGAAATTAGGAGATAGGGTCTGCTTATGCGGCCTGAGAGCCAACGCTTGGGTAAAAACCTAAGGGTGGAAATGAGTCAATTGATTCCCCAAAGCATCATTGAAATACCGTTCTTTGACACTAGCATTCTCTATTATCCACTTCACTGCATCTGTATAGGGTAATATAGCGGGCCATGCAGCGATAGCATGAATCTGAGAAGCCCTAATCTTCTCATAAGCGGGCCTATCAATTCTACCTGCGAGAGGTCATCGTTGTCGAAAATAGCATAAATCCGAGACCAATCCATTTGATAAGTCTCGGTGACCTTTCCACTGGTATCAGAGAAGATACCAAAGTTGGGGTCTTTGGTTAAGGTACCCCCGAGAGCGGCCCTGGACCGGGTACTTCGTGACATAGTGGAAAACTTCGTAATTTATGATGAAATAAAGAAAACAAAATTCAAAAAACAACAATCACAGACAACCAAAAGACTAACCGAAAAAAATGGAATGACGACATTCCTACCTGTGATAACTGAAACCGGAAATCGACTAAAGGCTAGAAATCCACGGTAAAACCAGCTTAGCAGATTAACTCGGCGAGTAAAAATGATAAAGAAAAGTAAATAAAATGAATATTTATCAATTTACCCAAATTAAATCACGACTGTAGGATTAAGAGAAATGGACGGCTGATATTGACCGATGCAAAGCGCGGGATCGGGTTCAAACAACATAATAAAAGTTTCTATTTACCACTCCTGAAAGCCAAAAACCGAAATTGGCAGGTTTCGGGTTTCGAGTTTCAAAGATACGACCAAATCAAAACCAAGTTTCCAAAAGCCGCAACCCGAAAGTTGCGGGTTGCGGGTTTCGGAACGCAATTAAACGCAATGTAAAAAAAAAATGAATTCCCGAATCCCAAAACGTGACAGTGTCGGGTTTCGGGTTTCAGGTTTATTAACACTCACAAACAAAAATTCCGGATCTCGAAACGCGACATCGTCGGGATTCGGGTTTCGGGTTTATATAAAACAAACTTCAAAATAAAAATGAAATCCCGCACCCGCAAATTTTGGGTTTCGGGTTTCGGGATGACGAAAATCCCAAAATGAAAACAGCAATTTCCCGCACCCAAAACTTTCGGGTTTTGGGTTCTCCAAATGTCAGTTTTCAGGTTTCGGGTTCTCCAAATGTCGGGTTTCGGGTTTTCCAAGAGAAATGTGAAAATAGTCAAAATTTAAAGATTTTTGCAAACCAAACACTTAAAGGAAACACAGATCAAGCAGTGAAAATGAAGTACGGGTACATCTAAACCGAAAATCATATTTATAAAGAGATACTTACCCATATACCTTCGAATTGATTAAAAATGGGGCTCCCGTGCTTTAGTTAAGCATGGTATCTGTTGTGGCCACAACAAATGGCGACTGGCTGGGAAGAACCAGTTATCTTTGCAATCAAATCATGACTAAAGACAACATGTTAATCAACCACTTTATTGAAACTCAATTCAAAGAAAATACTCAAAAGATAACAGTCAACAAACAGTAAACATGAAAATGGATAGATCTCAAACAATGACCATTTTAAAGATGACACTCATCTGATAAGGAGATTTAGACAGTAATACCGAATATTTACCATGATGTAATCATTGAAAACCAGCTTGTGTTGAACTTGGGCACAGCCTTGGAAATGCTCATGGATATCCTAATTACAGATCACCTTGGTTTACTATTTGCATGTATGTTCAGTGATCGCCTTTGGACTATATATACTTCTTTATCTTTTCTTTTCCTCTTTTTTTTTATCTTTTTTTTTTATCTTTGGATTATACATAAAACCTTGCTGATACAAGACCACTGTACTGACTTGGTGATCAGATGAAACAACGCCATTCACAGGCCTGATCTGGAAGCTGGTCAAGCTAGCTCAATGACGAGACTCCTTGTCTTCCGGCTATAAGACCAAAAGAAATTATCATGGCTTGGTGACCATATTGTGATAACTCCAGTCCAAGATCAAACCCATGATCATAGCAGGGATGGCTTGTGATAAGACCCCCCTGTTCTTGTATACAACAAAATCTCATAATGAAAGACAAAACAATTTATTTTGGCATAGGCTACAAGGCATTACCATGGCTTGGTGACCATATAGTGGTAATGTTACTCACCAGTGCTTTGTAGATCATGAATGGACCGACCTGTAATAGGATCTTCCACCTTCCAACAGGGCTGAAAGTCATCTTCCAAGTGTGGTGGCTTGATATGAAGATGCCATTCCACTTAAACACTTATGAACCTAATGGGCTGGCTTGATAACAAGACCACCCACCTTGTAACTTATAATTTTAAACAAAATTCATATTCAAAGTGATTGTAAAAGGATCCATGATCAATCGGAGCTGGTCAGGTTATTATGATATGCCGTTTAACCATGAAACACCAGATAGAGAAATGATGACCATCCTCCATACCTCAATTACACAAATAAAGCATTGTGAAAGATAATGATCAAAGTGAAAAGTATCCAAAGGTATTGCACTTATTGACTGTTTATTCTTCAGAGCAAATTCTAATCAAAAGCCAGAAAGTAAGATTGATGACAATGCTGAGACTTCAGAAGCAATTGTTTCTAAGAAAAATGATCATAAGCCATTAACACACGTGTGAAGCCTTATTAATGAAAACCAAAACAAAACAAGAAGACTAATCAAAATGTCAATGCAAGAAAAAAAATGATTGAAAAACAAACCACGCCTATGTACAAGTGCACCAGATTGTTCAAACAAAATACTTTTTGAGAAGAGACACATTCACTAGGAAGGTGTCTACAACTCCCTCTAGTGTCTGTAATCGAACAGTGTTGGGACCAATCTTTTCTATAATAATGAAAGGTCCTAGCCAAAGGCGTTGAAACTTGGTATACTAGTTCTTATCTTTATGTTGCTTATCCCACCTCAGAACCAGGTCACCAACAGAAAATTCCCTGTCAGATGAAGATTTTTCATCAAACCATCTTTTCACCATCTATTGATGATGATATAATTTGTTCTTAGCTATTTCCCTGTCCTCCTCTAGCTTCAAGAGAGTGTCTATTCTATGCTGGAGAGGGGAAGACTCATCTTCTTGGACAGACTGAGCCAATTGTAGTGAAGGGATGGTGAGATTAGTAGGAAGGATGGCCTCTTTTCCATAAACGAGACATTAGGGGGAATTTGCAATAGCTGCCTTTGGGGTTATTCGATCTGCCATAAAGCATTATATAACTATGTGTGCCAATCTCTGTGATGAGAAGCTACAGTCTTCTTGAGAATATTTATCATATTTTTGTTTGATGATTCAACCAAACCATTGCCTTGTGGGTAATAATTGGCAGAAAACTTAAGCTCAATCCCCTTTTCAAAGGCATATTCAGTTATATCGATTGAAGAGAAGTAGGATGAATTATCGAAAACTAAGTACTCAGGAGTGCCAAACCGTGTGATGATCTGACTGTCAAGGAAGGAAATTACTTGACTAGCATTACATTGTTTAGGAGGGGCTTCCTCCACCCATTTGGTGAAGTAGTCAGTTGCTGTAAGAATATACTTATGTTGGAGGGACAAAGCAGGGTTTATAGGCCCGACAAAATCCAATCCCCGTTGTTGGAATGGAAAATGAATTGTAACTGGTTGAAGAGGAAATGTAGGTTTCTTAAACTTGCCTGTGCATTTCTGGCATGGTTCACACCTCCTCACATAAGCGTAAGCATATTTAAACAACGTGGGCCAATAATATCCAGCCCTGATAATCTTATGTGCTGTAGTCTCACCTGAGAAATGGCCTCCAGTAGGTCCTGCATGAAATTGGAATAAGATGTCATCAGTTTCATGTTTTTCCAAGCACCTAAGAAATACTCCATCATAATTTTTCCTAAAAAGAACTTGATCAATAATTTGATAAGGAGCAACTTTTAGTATCAAAGCCCTTCTTTTCTTAAAATCAAGGGTTTCGGGGGAAAACCCATGGTTCAGGAAAAATTTGATATCATCATACCATTCAGGCGTTGGAGCATCGATAACGTTAACAACACCTGAGGGAACTTCTTCCTCTTGATCCCATTCTGATTGATGTTGCGTAGGGTCATTAGATTGAGTGGTAAGAAGACAAAGACCTTGTCTTTTGACAATTTTGGTTGGTCTGATCTCAAGATCATATTCTTGTAGGGCCATCATCCAATGGGCCCTTTTTTCCCCTAGCTCTTTCTGGATGAGGACGTTTCTAATGGCAGAGTATGGAACAATGACTTTAGTTCGAGACTCCAACAAGTAGGGTCTGTAATGTTTGACAGACTTATAGACCGCATAGGCTTGCTTATCAATCTATGAGTAATTAAGCTCTGCACCTTTGAATGTTGAGCTCATGAAAGAGATCAGTATTTCAGCATCATTGTCATGCTTTTGTGTCAGGACAACTGCATAAGAAAAGTCAGTGGAAAAAGTATAAAGAATGAAATCCTTATCAAAATTTGGGGACATGAGAGCAGGAGCTTCAGCAATAGCCTTTCAAATTTGGATAAACGCATCTCTCTATTCCTGAGACCAAGTAAACTGCACATCTTTCTTGACCAAAAGTTGTAATGGTTTAACAATCTGGGAAAAATTCGGTACAAATCTACGTACAAAATTAATCTTACCTAAGAAGGATTGCATTACTTTGCGCGAGCCTGGTAACCCAATATTTGAAATGGCCTCTGTGCGTTCGGGATCAATAATCATACCTTCTTTCGAAACAATGAAGCCCAGAAGCTTTCCTTCTGTTACTGCGAAAATATATTTCTTGGGGTTGAGAGAAATGCCGAATTTCCTGCAACGGTCGAAAACCTGTTTCAGAGCAAACACATGTTCATGTCGCCTCTTGGAGTAAATAGTGACATCATGAAGATAAACTATGACATAATTATGCGTTAACCCTCGGAAAGCTATGTCCATAGCTCTCTGGAAAGTAGCTCTTGCATTGATTAACCCGAAAGGCATCCGCCTATAGGCGAAAGTGCCCCAAGGGGTCCTGAAAGTTGTTTTTAATTGGTCGTCCGGAGCAACCATAACTTGGTTATATCCCGAAAAACCGTCTAGGAGGGAAAACATCTCCAACCCAGCTACCTTCTGAAGAATATGTCCCATAGGTGGGACAGGATAGTTGTCTTTCTCAGAAGCCCGATTCAGGTTCCTGAAATCGACACACAGTCGAATTTCACCACTTTTCTTATGGACAGGCACTAAGTTGGATATCCATTTAGTGTGCCAGACTGGAAAGATAATTTGAGTAGTGAGCAACTTTTCCAACTCCTTTTTTACCGAGGGCTCTAAGCTAGGGTGCATTTTCCGCAGCTTTTGTTGAAATGGCTTAACCTCTGGTTTCATGGGTATATTATGGAACATGATGCTAGTGTCAAATGTTTTCAATTCATCATAAGTCCAAGCAAAAACATCCTTATACTGTTTACACAATGCAATGATGGCCCTCCGTTCTTCAGGGGTACAATCAATTCCCAAATTGATGAAACGTGATTCCTGCTCGGTGCCTAAATTGACTCGCTCATAGTTCAAGGATGAGCTTTGAGTTTTACAATTAGTTTGATATTTGACCTTGTCTTGCAAATCATAAAACTTTTCTAGATTGATCACTGACTTTGGGATAATGTTTGAGAGATCAGCGAGTGACTTTTCATGCTCTGCTTCATCAATGGCCATATCTTGGAATGTATCCTGAGCCTTGAGGAAGTCAAGTATCTGTCGGTCATCATCAAATACTCTCCAATTAGTCACATTATCCGAAATAGATGGTCTGTACATCAATTCAATTGAAAACGTTTGAGGAGACAGACCTTCTGGCGGGATCCGTCTAGACATTGTATTTGCTAACAGGTCTCCATCAAAATTTTGTGATCTGGAACTGATTTAATATTGAATGTTAAAAATGAATTGGTTAAATCCCTTACCATCTTCTGATAATTAGTCAAGCGTGGAGATAAGCAGTGTATCTTATTTCTGACTTTCTTAACTATAATATTGGAATCTCCGTAGCATTCAATCGCCTGCGCACCTAAGTCAACAACCTTCTTGAGTCCCTGAACCAGAGCCTCATACTCAGCTACATTATTAGTGCAATCAAATTCTAACTTGCAAGCAATCATAATTTTCATTCCCTTAGGATCAATTAGGACACAACCTGCTCCAGCTCCCTCCTTGGACTTGGAACCATCAAAAAATAAATTCCATGAGACAGGGTCTAACCTAAAATTTGTATTTACATTGTATACATTATGCACAATTTCACCAGAGAAAGGTATAGAAGTAACATGAGTAATATGTGATTCGTTTTGAATGCTTTCTTCTGGTGAGGCATCAGCTGGGAATTCACCAAAAAAGGTATCGAATGTAAATTGCTCTACACGAGAGGTGAGATAACCAGCAGGTTTGCTTGAATCATTAAGATCAGTGACTGTCTGTTTCATAAAAGGTTCTCTGCTGATCTTAATTTTATTCGGTTGACCATTGTAGGGAAACCATAAGTGGGACCAGTCAGTTGCAAAGTAACCCTTAAGCTTCTCTGACCAGTCCCTTCTTAACCACATCCCATAGGCCTCCGGGATGTCAGCTATCACGATGTCAACTGTCTGATGGATCCTGGGATCAGCTAACAATGTAAGCAAAACATTTCTCAACTTACCTACCACTCTGATTTTGGATCTGTGAAGTTACACAATCTGGGTTGGGCAGGGCTCCCATGTTGCATTCAATTTCCTGCAAACAGAGAGGGGCATCACTTTCGATGACGCTCTTGAATCTATCATGCAGTTGTGCACATTCCGATTGAAAATCTCAAAAGTTAGCAAGAAAGGAGGAGTCCTCTTGCTTACTGGTTTCTAATCATCATATTTAGTAACATAGTCTAGATTGTTACTTTGTGACTCTCTTGGCTGTTTGACTATCATGTTTTTTGGTAAGGAATCCCTCATAGCAGGGATCTTAAGTAGCTCAAACAGAGCGATGTTTGCTTTGACTCTTTTTAAGTCTTCAACTAGATTGTACTCCATTTCAGGGAGGACTGTATCCTTTTGTGGGACAGTCTTTTTTTTTTGTGGGAACCGGAAGAGAAGATGAAGGTTCTTGAGCTGGCTGTGGTCTTGAACTTTTGTTATAAGGATGTTATGTGTTAAACACCGCCTCAGGTTCTTCTTCTTATTCACACATAGGAAGTTTTGAAAAGCACCCCACAACATCGACCTGTGGATCACCTTCTTCTTCTTCTACAGGTAATTGTGGATCCGGGATGGTCTGATCATTGGAAGTGTCAGGGGTGACTTGAGATTCTGCTGCCAATGCTCTAAAAATATAATAGAGTTCATCATTTGTGATTCCATCTACCGGATTTGGTGGTGGTGGATTTTGTGGAGGCTCATAAGGTCTCCTAAATGGTGGCCTTACAAAACCTCTATTTTGATTCTGATTATCATTAGTGTTCTTCTTCAAATCCACCATCTCATTTGACATCCTTTGAATGAATTTCTTCATGTCATTCATGTCAAATGGATCCTTGTTATGAACAGTGGGTTTAGGGGCGTTCTCAATTCTCTTCCTGGAGGTGGAAGGTTGTTCTTCTAAAGTATTAGGGTTGTCATTTAGACAAAACATGTCCTTCTCAACTTGGATTGATTCATCAAATTCTTCCAGTAAAGTACCTTTCTGTTCCCTCTTGACCCACATTGCAATAGGGACAGACGGACCTTTTTCATAATAAGCTACCAACAATTCTTCAGCAGGAAGAAGATTGGTAGGAATTCTGTTTTTGAGATATGAAAACCTTTGGTTAAAGTCTTTTACCCTTTCTTTTCCTTTTATTTTCATGGAGGATAACTCTAAGACAAGATCCTATGGTTTTTTGTCATCCCCGAATTTCTGGGTAAAATGTTTCTCGAATTCATCCCAGGAAGTTATAGATTGGGTCGGTAAGGCAAAATACCAAGTGGCTGCTTTACCCTCAAAAGTGTAGGGAAAAAGTCTGCATACTACATCCTCATGTACCACGCTTCTAAGCCTGATTGCCTGCATGAAAGTTTTTATATGATCCAACGCAGGTATCTTATCATCAGGGTTGAATTTAGGCAGCCATTTCTCAGGATTCTTTGGTAATCTATGTTGATCTCCTAATATGAAAACTGCACCTTGATCGAGCCAAGGTCTATTTTTCCCTTCTCCTGCCATCGGAGGTTCTTGCTCTTCTTCTTCGGAGGACGACCTAGAAGAATTCTCACCGTCTGAGGAAGATGATGAAGATGAAAGAGGAGATGGTGGTGGACCACCAGTTCCAAAATTTGGCTGACCTTGTGTTCCTACAAGACTGGTCTCACGGTTATATTCAGGAGAATCTGGTTGATGAATCAACTCTTGTTTTTCAGGTTGTTGATCAACTGTGTGTTGATCCTGTGTGTTTAGATTAGTGGTTTCATGAATCTTTGAGTCACTAGTCTGTGTAGTGGAAATTTGCTGACCTTCCCGACCACCAGCCTATAGAATATCTTCTAAATGTAAGGCTACCAGACCACATCGTCTTTGATCGGCAAGTCGTTGTTCTTCTCTTAAGACCCTATCGGCAGATGTTTTCAATATTTGTTCTAACGAGATGGGTCCCCTTGTAGGTGATGTGAAAATGATTTCCCCTCTGTTCTCCTGGTGTATCACAGGTGTGACAGGTATAACTGTAGGTTGCACAGACGTAACAGGGAGAATTGTAGGTCGTGAATCAGTTGGTTGTTCAACTGTTGAAGCCCTGGACTGGCTTCAGGTTTGAATCGTTGAAGTATTTGCTGGAGGAGGTTTATTAGCGGTTTGTTTAGGCATGTTATACTAGTGGTCGTCCTTCTAGCTCCATTTGTTGATGCCTCGGGTGTGCAGGGTAAGTGCAAGGTGTTGGAATGGGTTCCAAGGCACACAACAGGGGATGAAAACCCAGCCAAAGGCTTCGAAAGACCCTACGCAAGGGAAATTCTATCCTCGAGCTATTTGGTGTGGTAATCACCCATGGATATTCGGCCTCCGCTGGCACTCTATGAGTAAGTGATTTGATCAATAAGATCAGTTTACCAATTTAGGGAAACAAAGGTATGGGAAACAGTGAATAATTCTAACTTAACCTATTTAGAAAAAGGAACCTAATCTTAAGTCAGATCTATTCTAAAATGAAAAGCTTGGTGTTTATGCAGATCAACCTTGAGGTGTAAGAGAACAAACCGTCTATCACCTTTAACAAAAATGCCTTTAGATGAGATATTTGCTGGCTTAAATTATGATTTATTTAATGAAAATTAAACAACAATAATCCAAGCTTAGAGACCATCAAGATATAACCTGTTATCCTTTTGTTGATTGAAAAATCAACAATGATTGAATATATATATATATATCTGATCCATTGCAGAAATCGATAAAGAAAGTGTTTAATTAAAGAAATTTAATCAAATATTTTCATACACACATCAGTTATATAGAAAAACCAATACAACAGATCTATGTATTCATTAGATATCTAACAAGAGATCAAATGCATAGCGGATGACAATCTGGAACATATAAATGAGAAATCCTTAAAGAAATTTAAGTAAAAGATGGATCCAAAGATAACATTACTATATTAAGATGTCTTGTACCAAAATTACAATGACTCTGGCCACAGAGTATCCTCAGTATTATCTTCTGCTGAATTAAAATTCCCAAAATTCCAACCCCTCCCTCCGATAGGTATCCTTCCTTAAATATTAAACTACAACAAAGTACACAAATGAATCCTACAGAATAGGGATTCCAAAATCAGAAATGAGTCTATTGGGCCATAAAATCCTACCAGTTATAATATATCTCTAACAGTTCATCTATGTTTGGATAATTGATAGATTCTATGCCTATTTGGGCATTGCATATGTTGTTCTCCATGTCATGCTTGGCAAGCTTATGCCAAGTGCGAAGGTAAGAATGGATCTTTCCCTCGAAGGAGAGCGGTTTCCTGATCAATTCATCCACGTGACCAATGTTGACTCCTTGAATAGCCCGGATCTTCTACGCAATTTCTTCACGATCGCGCATAACTTCTTCCAGCTTACATTTAGGTGGAAGGGCCTGCAAAATAGGATCCATGTATGGGAGATGTAGAGCTTCCATGATATTATCAGCTGCGTACCAGCATCGAGTACAAAGGTCTTTGTATTTTCTGATGATCTCTTCAGTAGAGTCATTGAAATCGAGCCAAGTATTCAGGGAAGCTTTGTTCTTCTTCATCTGAAGACTGCTGAGAATCAGGAAGTCTGTAGGGATGTTTTTAATGTACCTTTCCCATTCACTAACCTCATCTTGAGCTTTGGAAGCCTGAATTATCTTGATTTCCTGTACCTCAAGCTCAGAAGACAGTTTATCAAAGATAATAAACGTCTCCCTAATTTCATCATGTGCAATGTACAAATTTTCAAGCAATTGATAATGATTATGATTAACCTCCAAGGCCAAGTCTTTGAACTCCCGTGGTGTAAAGTTAGACAAACTAGCTGAAGCTGGATTTGCAGTTACAGTTTCAACTTGTATCTCTAAGGTTTCTATCTTTTCTGCTTGGCTGGAGTTTTGAGTCTTTTCAATATTAAGCTGGTTCTGAAGGGAGATATTCTCCTGTTCTAATGCATGCAAGCGTTCCATCCATTCCTTCCTGATATTAACCACAAGGAGGCTATGTTAATCTTTAATCCTGGCCAACTCATCTTCAAGTTCCTTCATCCTTTCCTTTTTAACGTCAACCTCCCTGTTCAGCAAGTGGACTGAATCTATATTGGCACCAGAAAAATCCCCCAAAACTGTTGCTGCTTCAATAGCCCCAGCCCAAGGGTCACCAGTTTGTTGAGCCCACAAGACTTGAATAGGAGCAGGTGATTCCAATGCTTGCTCATCTTTACTTCTCTTCCTTGTCCTTTCGAATATTGTCTTCTCTTCCTTGTCATAAAAATAGTTTCCAATAGGAACCACATCCCCATCTAAATATTCATCAGCCAACCAGGTAGTGATGGGAATGACATTAGCAGTGGAAATTATTGAAGGTGTCATAATACCACTAGGGTGAGGAATGGACATGGTGACTTGAGGAAGGACCAGAGGGACAGAAACATCTTGAATAAATAACTGGACCTGTGTAATTGAGGGGACCGAAGGGGAAGCTTCAGATGGAGGAGTCTTCCCTTCAGCATTAGGAGCTAATAATGGAGAGGGAACTATAGGTGGCTCTTCAATGCCAGGTGAAACAGAGATAGCCAGTGGTGTAGACTAAGATATTGCAGGAAGCTTATCCTAAATTGTGATAGAAGATGAAATGGGAAAAGGAATGGAGGTGAATTGATCGATGGAAGGTATTAGTAGAATAGGTTTAGGTGATTGTGTAGGAATGATGGTGGTTGGAGCTTCTGGCATCATGGATTTAGGAATAGAGAAAGACTCTTGACTATATGAAAGTGTGGTAGAAGAAGAAGTTATACTATTGAATAGTTGAGACAATGAAAAGGGAGGTAAATGCTCTGAAAGCGAAGTAGAAAATTGTTGAACTGAGTTTAATTGAGATGTTGAAGCCGGAAAATCCTAAACAGAGGTTTCTTCAAATGACTGATCCTGAACAGAGCATTCCATTTCAATAACATTTAACAAGTATGTGACCAACTTGGATTGTTCTGTAATCTCCTCAGTTACTGAAACTGGGGGTTCAGGTTCTTCAGCAACATCACAGTCAATAATCTAAATGCCGGGGAATGGATCAGCATGGATCCTTTGCCTTTTTGTTGAGCTAGCATGTGTAACCACAAAATCATCATCTTCTTGCACAGCTGCACTAAGAATTTCAAGGGGATTTGAAGGTTCCACTATTTGAGAATCCACAGTAACCTTCTGGGGCTCTGTAGGGTGAGCCTTCAATACTGATGTCAATTGTGCCAGATCTTTCTGAAATTGCTGAGAGGTATATAACAAGGATTTGGCCTGTTCTGGTGTTTTCTTGGGAGGAGAATATTCGATGGGGTTTTTTCCTTTGCCTTGTTTTGAATGAGCCACCATTTGAAGAGGATTAGATTCCTGAGCTTCTTTTCCTTCCCTTTCTTTTCTCACTTTGTCTAGCAAGTCCAGCTCCAATTTCCTATAACTCAGCACCTTGAGCTTTAATTCCTTCTGATAGTGCAGAATGTTATGCTGCTCTTCTAGGTCTTTTGCTCTAACAAGAACTTCAGAAAATGAATTGACTCCATGATAGATAGAGTCATCTGGGATGTTCTCATGCACATAGTCTATTTTTACATGTGTTTTCTTTAGATGTGCATCCAATAACTTCTTGGGGTCGTACTTTCTTTTAGTAGCACATCCCAATTTGAAATCAACCAACTGGTCACCAAGGGTGGCTTCCCAATTGGAGGTTGGGATGACCAATGACCCAAGGTTCAAAGGGAATTTAGGCCAACCTTTCTTTCTAGGTCTTGTGAGTTTTTTATACATACCATCAGTCACAGTTTTAAATGAAACTTCTTGCAAAGCCAATCTGTCAAGCACAATTCTGGGTAACAGATGAACAGTATTACTACCCTAGACTCTGATATATGAGAAATACTCACACACATACCAATCACCGATAGTATTGATGAGTGTCTTGGCATCATCTGAAAATGCTGGTGCTTCTTGATTGAAAATATTGAAGTAAACAGTGCCCAGAAACTGATCACATATATCATATAGTAAAGGAATAAAGTTTTATTCCCATAAGATTGATTGATAGATATGCATAGGTGGGTCTGCTGGAGTCCAATTCTAGTTCAAGTTGGGGTATTGAAATTCTGAGCAGAAAACATCAATTACATAGGAAAATAAAAAGAAATGTGGTTTTCTGAACGCTGGAGACTTCTGATAATCTTTGATAGCGTTTTTTAGTTCTGAGGACAAGATGGAAGCCCATGGTAAATATTCACCGGTAGTCAAGACATGATGCGCTATAGGTTCCCATTCAGCTTTGAACAACAAATAATTAGGGGGTTTAAACAGTCGACACAACATAGTCGCTAGCAAAGAGTAGGGTTCCTTGAACCAGGAAATTGGGTATAAATTATCAGGCTTAAGCATGAAAGCATTAGGTTTTATCATCCAAGACTTCATCATTTTGGCAAAATTGTAGCGGGACTTGGAGGATTGGATGAAATCAGGAGATAGGGTCTGCTTATGCGGCCTGAGAGCCAACGCTTGGGTAAAAACCTCAGGGCGGAAATGAGTCATTTGATTCCCCAAAGCATCATTGGAAGACCGGTCTTTGACACTAGCATTCTTTATTATCCACTTCATTGCATCTGTATAGGGTAATATAGCGGGCCACGCAGCGATAGCATGAATCTGAGAAGCCCTAATCTTCTCATAAGTGGGCCTATCAAATTCTACCTGCGAGAGGTCATCGTTGTCGAAAATAGCATAAATCCGAGACCAATCCATTTGATAAGTCTTGGTGACCTTTCCACTGGCATCAGAGAAGATACCAAAGTTGGGGTCTTTGGTTAAGGTACCCCCGAGAGCGGCCCTGGACCGGGTACTTCGTGACATAGTGGCAAACTTCGTAATTTCTGATGAAATAAAGAAAACAAAATTCAAAAAACAACAATCACAGACAGCCAAAAGACCAACCGAAAAAAATGGAATGACGACAATCCTACTTGTGATAACTAAAACCGGCAATCGACTGAAGGCGAGAAATCCACGGTAAAAACAGCTCAGCGGAGTAACTCGACGAGTAAAAATGATAAAGAAAAGTAAATAAAACGCATATTTATCAATTTACCCAAATTAAATCACGACCGTAGGATTAAGATAAATGGACGACTGAGATTGACCAATGCAAAGCGGGGGATCGGGTTCAAACAACATAATAAAATTTTCTATTTACCACTCCCGAAAGCCGAAAACCGAAATTGGTGGGTTTCGGGTTTCAAATATACGACCAAATCAAAACCAAGTTTCCGAAAGACGCAACCCGAAAGTTGCGAGTTGCGGGTTTCAGAACGCAGTTAAACGCAATGTAAAAAAAAAATGAATTCTCGAATCCCGAAATGTGATAGTGTCGGGTTTCGGGTTTATTAACACTCACAAACAAAAATCCCGGATCCCGAAATGCGACATCATCGGGTTTTGGGTTTCGGGATGACGAAAATCCCAAAATGAAAACAACAATTTCCCGCACCCGAAACTTTCGGGTTTTGGGTTCTCCAAATGTCGGTTTTCGGGTTTCAGGTTCTCCAAATGTCGGGTTTCTGGTTTACCAAGAGAAATGTGAAAATAGTCAAAATTTAAATATTTTTGCAAACCAAACACTTAAAGGAAACCCAGATCAAGCAGCGAAAATGAAGTACGGGTACATCTAAACCGAAAATCATATTTACAAAGAGAAACTTACCCATATACCTTCGAATTGATTAAAAATGGGGCTCCCATGCTTTAGCTAAGCATGTGATATGTTGTGGCCACAACAAGGCCATAATGGATCCCACATCATCGACACGAAACCGACATAGGAAAGTGATGTGAAGTAATGAATTAGATGAGTATGGACTAACACAAGGATGTAAAGGCTAACAATATTGCAGAGTATGACTAAGGTAAAATTCCCTTGAACATGAACGACACGACAATAATGACTCGGCAGCATTGACTCAATGAGGCAGAGACCAAGACATAATTCAATGATGATTGAGGCATTCTTCAGATGACATGAAGGAGCGGGACAACTCATAGAATTAGCATGACTCAGAGATAAGCAGATTATCCAACTGTATGACGAGACACAAATAGGTGCCATGTTCAAGGGTGACACAAGCTGCCATGAGGCTTTCTAAAAAGAAACTTAACTCATTCCTCCCCAATCACCATCATGTTTGATGAGTACCTCTTTGTTTTTTTTAACGAGCTTGAGGAGGATAATAGATGCTTGGTATAGCTCATCCTTTGGACGAGTCCAATCTCACATGTTTTACGAACCTAACAAAGGAGGGGTTCGGTCCCAAAAGGGTCCTTCGATGTTTGATTTTACGAGTCCAAGGAAGGAAAACTCAACAATTTTTCATGTTTAGAGAGTTTGAAAAGCTTAAAGAAGACTCCAAAATGTAATTTTTCGCAAAGGTTAGTCCCCATACCCGAAAAAGTGTAAAATTATATATGGAGGAACTCTCCCAGTCAAAGGTTGACTGAGGTATACCTTTCTCGTAAATAGTCCAAATGGTCCAAAAAAGGGATAACCTACCACCGAATAGACGTCCTTTCAAATCATTTTACGAGCGTAAAATAAACAAGTTCACTCGGCAATCTTTTCCTATTTTAGGAGTTTGAAAAGAGCTTAAAGAGGACTCCATGTACAAATTTTTCATGGTTGGTAACCGAGTACGATAAAGGAAAAGTAAACTCGGTACAGTTCTTTTTTCGTAAATAGTCTAGCGAGGCCGGATAAAGTGATAAACCTATACTCGTTAGACACACCTTTTTACTCGAATTTTTAATGAGCACAACAATGGTATCAAAAGCACTCAGAATCTTTTCATGTTTGGATCTAGAGCACGAAAAAGGAAAAAGTAAGCTCAAACCACTTTTCATATTTTTAACCAGAGCACGAAAAAAGTGAAAAGTAAGCTCAAATACCATCTTACTGTTTTTAACGAGCTCGAAGATAGGTTGGAAGAATGCTCATGATGTCTGCTTCATTTTTTAACGAGCTTGTAACAGAAAATGTACTATGCTTAGACTACTGGTTTCATTTTTTAATGAGCTTGAAGCCAAATGTAAACTCTGCTCACGGTTCAGGCCTATTGACGGGTTTATTCCCAACATGATGACCATAGGTTGGTAAATTCCCCCAGCATGATTGCTAGTGGCTAAACATACCCCCCAAGCTTCGTTTCGTCTGACTATTCTTCCTTACCCAAAAATCCTGGCTACTGATCTGAATGTGTTCACCAGGGGGGGTAGGGAGAACCAGGACCAAGTGACCCAGGCAGATGAAATGAAGGTTCAAATCCTAACTCTAGTGAGAGACTCGAACAAATGGAAGGGAGATCTATTTCATTTTTACACAAGCTTGAAATAGACAATAACAATGCTTGAAAGGGTCCTTTTTATTTTTTAACGAGCTTAAAACAGAAAGAAATTATGCTCGAAGGTAGTTTCATTTTAATGAGCTTGAAATAGAGAATAAACTATGCTTGTAGGAACCTATTTCATTTTTTAACGAGCTTGACATAGAAAGGGAACTATGCTCATACCCCCCCCCTGTCCTTAGGGGGAATAAACCACTAAAACATGTGGAACATTTAAGGAATTCTGGTAACTAGGAGTCATGCAATGTGTACGCGTCACAAAGGAAAGTTGATCAATGGTCACAACATTCCCATGATGGGGAAAATACATCCCTCAAAAGAGTGAGTATACTATAGCCTTCATTGCATAGACGTAATCACGTCCAAGGAGTATATTAAAATCTAAGGGACCTTGGACTACCATGACATCAATATAGATGGTTTTCCCTCCCAAAGTGATAGGTAACTGAGGAAGGGACCCTAAAGGTCTAGTAGGCCTTCTATTGAAAGCTAGTATCTGGTCAGTGATAGGCACAAGCTGAGGAGAACCTAAGGCTTGCCAAGCAATTGAGGATAAAATACTAATAGAAGATCCCTCATCCACTATGGTGCGAAAGATTTCCTTGTCAGAAACTCCTACAGATATCTGAAAAGGAACACTTGAAGGAAGACGAGATTCTATTAGACCATTCCAATCAAAGGAAATAACCTCAGTACTTGGAGGGGGTACCACAGAAATGGACAGGGTTTCCCCTTGCCTAGGACATTCTGAACTGATAAGGAAAACATCAACGGTTTCCAATTCACTCTCATTTGGAAGATAAGAATGAGATGAAGATTGTGTCAAGGTGAATGCTTTAGTCTGGAATTTCTCCAATGAAAGGGCGGGATCGAGTGGAGATGACAGCGACTCAATCACTTCACTCTCGGAAGGGAGAGTGGGATCAATTGCAAATGAAACTTAATTGATCACTTGGTCAACCAGCGGGGGGTCGAGGGACAACTTACTATCATTTTTTGGAAGCACCAGTTGAGAACTAGTAATATCTTCCAACCACCGCGAAGCTTCATCCATGCTTGGACAAAGGAAAGTACGGTGCATACCCTTGCATATCAAACAGGGATATAGGACTTTACCCTTCTGACCCTTCAACAACAGGCCATTGGTTGAGGGAGTTTCATCAACATGATGGTCAGAGGTTGACGATACAAGTGGTTTAGGGTTTTTAGACCACACTTCTGACACACGGGAAAGACCGGGGCAATCCTTGAGAAGGTGATCACCCTTGCAGAGTTTGCAAGGGAACTTGGGTTTACGAGGTGTTTTCATAGAATGAGTGCCATTAGAGGAAACTCGTTTATGCTTGGTATCTTTCTTATCCTTCTTCTTGTTTATCTTCCTTTTCTTCTTCTTCTTATCCACCTGATTACTAACATTGTTGCTTTGATCAAACGAGGAGGAAGAAACGGAAGAAGATGTATCTGACGAAGAAGGGGAAGGATTAGTTTGGGATTGAATCTCTCGTGGTGGAGAGTTAACATTCAAAACATTGGGTACAACCAGAATCACCAGATTCAATAACCATACCGGTAATCCTATGGTTAATCTAGCAAGGTTTAAAGTGGCAATAAAGAGAGGACCAATATCTCCAACTGGAGGGAAAGTAAAAGGTACCCCTTGAAAAGGGGTCTCTGGATTGGTAGTCCCAGAAGGAGCATGGGTGCATGGAGATGGATTCTCCATGGAACAAAACTAAGTGATGTGGATGAAGTCTTGCGCAAAAGAACTCAAAAAACCCTCAAGCAACCGAGCGTGCAAAAGGCGAGCTAGAAGAAAAAGAGGCACACAGGCCAAAAAAGAAAGCTAAAAAAAAACTATACTGGGACCGGCGTCACAGTAAGCGAGCTGAAACAGAAGCGGCCAAAATGCCAACAAGAAGCACTAAAAAGAAAAAGACCCTCTACAAGGTAAAAGCGCAAGCAGAACCTCCTAACTAAGAGCTGGAGACCTCAACAAGTTGTATCCTTCGCAAGGTGATGAAATCCAAGTCGAACGATACAAAATGAGAGACCGATAAAGAAACGATATCCCTCTACCGAAAGGGATCCTAGTAGAAAAGTCACTAAGCTACCTCATTCATGACACGTTGGAAATGGTTTTCGGCACTTCTGCCTTATCACCCTTGTATCACCAGTATGGTGGCCAGAGAATGCAAGGAAGACAATGATCGATGTTTCCTTAAGGCTAAGTGGAGTGTGGCATTCCACAGAGTTCATCCGGTTCTCGAACTCGTAGTGGTTAAACCCCTGAAACAACAGGAGGCCCCTCCACAAACTGGTCGATAACCGTGTCAATAAATACTAGAGCATTTTATCACCCTAGAGAACAATAACTATGTCTCAATCGAAAATGAGGAGGAATTATTTGGATGCCTATCCCCGGTGTCCTACCTAACTAACAAATTCTTTTTATCCTCAAGTGAGGTTATGGTGTGTTGAGTTAGGGAGTGTAAATTTTAATGGCTGTATTACTCAATCGGGTGATGGAAGTGCAACTTGTGGTGTGTAGACTTGACTCAAACCATGCAATTATGGATGAATTATGCAAGTCTTTTTCCTTCAATGAACTTCTAGCTAAATTAAGGAAGAATTTTTTCCGTTCCCAATATGTACAACCCAATGCAAATGCAATTTTAGCTTTTTAATGAATGATAACAAATCATGTAAACTATACCCAAACTATCCTAAAGTGACAAAAAAAGATCTTTTTACGAACACCAAATGCAATAATTATAATTTGTTTCCTATCTCCTTACACTCGAAAAAGACACATCTAAGCTATGGAAAGAAGGATTATACAAACTTTTCCAATCAAATGAAAGACAAAGAGAAGCACCTAATAATCTTGTCTAACTCAAATGCACAGAAACATGAAACAAGCCTTTCTTCTTCTTATGAATGTGAGACCAAGAATGTCAAATGATCAAATTAAAGCAAGAAGAATGCTTGTGTTTTCCAATTTCATGAATATAGAAAAATAGTGACAAAAGAAAGCTTTCCTTTGAACAAAAAATGGAAACAAGGGATCGATCTATTCCAATGACCAATAAATAGCTAAAGATGCAAAGGAAACAAAGTGCAAAACCCAAGAAAATGACTTCAAAATACAAGGATGTCCCAAGTTTTTCAAATCCAATCTAATCAATCCAAATGATGCCAAACCAAACAAACCTTTGGAATATCACACTAAAGAGATCTCTAAAAATTGAATCCAAACACAATCCAATGGCAAGAAGAAGTTTAAAAACAAATGCAAGCTATTGGGGCATGAAAAGAATGACAATTCTACCCAACAAGCAAACAAAGCACTAGTTTGACTCAAGAAACCAAACAAAGGATTTGAACTTCCAAAAGATGCCAAGAGTTTCCAAAACAAGCCAACAATGAATTGTATCAGTCCAAATCAGTCATGTAATGGTCTCAAAATCACTGATCAAGAGACTCTAGTTCAAAAAAATAAAAAACGTACACAAGGGATCAAGTTAACCCAAGGGGATTTCAACTTTCCAAGGCAGAACCTAGTCTTCCAAATGAAGAAAAAGGGTCAAAAATTCTCCCAAATGAGGTTTGGAAGGTTTCAAAGTTATTTTATAGAGATCCTAAAGTGACTGGGAAGGTACACTTGACTCCCATAACTGAAAAATGGCTCAGAGGACTCAAAATTGACCAAATGGCCTCAAAGCTGCCAATGAAGGACTACAGAAAAAATGTGGATGCAAGGACTCAAAAGAGACTCAAATTTATTCAAACATGTGTCAAAAAGAATCCAATGGACCATATGGAGGCACCCCAAAAGTTTGGGATCAAAAAACCTAAGGGAACCCCTCCAAATAATCTCAAAAATGACCAAAACAAGAAAGTGCCGCCCCTGCATAGACCAATACAGAGGGATAGTTGGACAGTACCGTGCCCTAGAACACTGTAAGGAAGCGGTAGTTATCCGAACTACCGCTCCCTAGGCCACTATCAGGGAGTGGTAATTGGGAAATTATCGCTCTATAGCCCACTATAAGGGAGTGGTAATTCTCCTGTAGGGTTTAAAAAATGAAAAGTTGGCCTAGATCCGAACAAGGATAAGGTCCTGAGTTTAAAATGGTCCTCAATGATGATCAAAGAGGATCTAAGGTGATGAGAAACAACACTTAGAAGAGGATTTGATGATCCAAACAAGCAAGCAAAGGTGAAACTAGGGAAGAAAATGTCCCCAGCAGAGTCACCAATTTCTGTTGTGAGAAAATCTCCCTACGGATAGGTAGAAATCCCCTTGGGATTGGAAAAGGTCCCTAGTTTCCTACCCAAGACAGAGAGGAAACAAATAGATACTATAGTCCTCTTATATCTAGCTTACACATCAACTAACAAGCTATGGAAAGACAATGCAAGTAGATGGTGTACCTTGCTTTGATGGTTGTCCTTGCTGCTCCTCAGTTGCTCCAGCTCCAGCCTTTGATTATGGACTTATGAACCTGTTCACAAAGGAAATACAACACCTTCTACAAAGCAATATATGTATAAACAAAGATCTAACTATAAAAATATAGACAATTTCATGCATTCATCATTAAAGACATGAAAATGAGAGGAATAGGCTAAGTTATATTAATGATAAGAAATCCAAAAGAAGTTGATTACAATGTTATACCTTGATGCCCAAAGTAGCAGCACCTCCTCCCAAGCTCTCCAACATCACCCTTGCAAGACTAATAGGATCAAAAGTTTGGTGCTTCCAAGATCCCCCCCCCCCCCCCCAGCTCATGGATGGCTCTCTTTAAGTAGGATTTGGGAGGCCAACCACTAAGAGGAGATTATGGATCTAAGTGAATAATATGTGGATCAAGGATCTAAACCATGCCAAGGAAGGAATGTGAGATGGGATTCGAAGGGGTGCCTTATCCCAAGAAAATCTCCATGAGATCCAAGATCCAAAATCAAAGGGATAAGCCTAAACCAAAACTACCGCTCCCCCATAACTAATCAAAGCGCGGTAATTAGGAAAGTACCGCTCCCCCATAGGCATGCAGAACGCGGTAATTTGACATTACCGCTCCCCCATAGGCATGCAAGGCGCGGTAATTCCAGAAGGATAATTTTTGGAGGTGGTTAATGTGGGTTTCGACCCCTTGCTTGTTGGATTTTCTTCCAAGTGTGACTAAGGAAGGTACCAACATTAGAATGAAGGGTCCTAACACCCTTAGAAGGCATAAACATCATGTTTTCCATGGTGGTGAAACATGTATATTCTCACTTACACATGGTGTGACAATTTGAGGTATAACACTCGGAATTTCGAATTGCAGATTTCGGGAATTTTGAATAAAATTTGATTTTCGAACTTATGAACCCGATCCCGCATCCCACAGGGGCTAATATTAGCCGTTCGTTGCTTTTAAATCTACAGTCCAGATTTGATCCGACTGAAAAACCCATAAATACACAATTTTTCTATTTTTCGTTATCATTTTTACTGTCAGAAATTTACGCCCCTACGTGGATTTTACTGTCATTTTCTTACCAGGTTCGCCTTCACGAATTTACAGGTTGGTTTATTGTCATTTTTGTATTTTCTATTTACGGTTTTTTCCTTTTTATGGTTTGGTTTTGATTTTTTTTAACCTATTTATCATAATTCTCAAGCTTTGCCAAAAATGTCTCGGAATACTCGGTATAAGGCACTTAACAGAGATTCACTGACCAAAGACCCCAATTTCGGCATCTTCTCAGACACTAGTGAGAGAGTCACTGAAACCTATCAAATGGACTGAGCTAAAATATATGCAATCTTTGACAATGATGACCTTTCGGACATCAAGTAAGACCGACCTGCCTATGAAAAAATTAGGGCTTCCCAAATCCATGCCATTACTACTCTCCCTGCTATCCTACCTTATACTGATCCTGTCAAATGGATTGTGGAAAACGCTAACCCTAAGGACCGGTCTTTTAATGACAGTGCAGGGTCATAATTGACTACCTTCCGCCTTGAATTTTTTCTCAGAGCTTTTGCTCTCAAGCCGATTGTACAAATCCTTTTCCCTGATTTCGTTCAATCATCCAAGACTAGATACAATTTTGATGAAATGATGAAATCCTGGATGGTTAAACCTAGAAGTTTTGTGCTGAAGGCTGATAACCTTTATCCGATTGCTTGGTTCAAAGAACCTTACTCCTTATTGGCAGCCATGCTCTGTGGCCTCCCCAATTGCTCAGTTTTTAAAGCCGAAATGGCTCCCATAGCTCACCATGTCTTAACAACAGGAGAATCTTTCACTTGGGCATCCATCCTGTCTTCAGAAATTAAAACAACAATTCAAGATAATCAGAAGGCACCTACCTTAAGAAAGCCACATTTTTACCTGTCAACCTACATCCTTGATGTCTTTTGATCTGAGTTTCAATATCCCAACGTGGGGTGGAATTGGACCCCTGAAGCTCCACCAGTCCATATATACCATTCTGCATTGTGGGAAAGTAATTATGTGCCCCTGCTCTATGACATATGTGACCATTTCATGGGAACTATTTATTTCAAAATATTCCAACAGGAAGCTCCTACCTTTACAGCTGATGTCAGGACCTTCATCAATACAATTGGTGATTGGTATGTTTATGAGTCCTTCTCGTATATCAAAGTCCGAGGAAGTGACATTGTTCACCTTCTTCCAAGAATAGTTCCTAAGAGGGTGGTTATTCAAGAAGTTTCCTATCAAACTCTCACTAATGGTGTCTACAAGAAGCTTACTGGTCCCAAAAAGATAGGCTGGCCTAAATTCTCTTTAAATATTGGGCCATTATTCATTCCCACCTCAACTTGGGCTATAGTACTGGGTGATTAGATAGCTCCTTTGAAGTTGGGTAGAGCACCCAAAAGAAAGAATGATCCTAAGAAATTCCTGGATGCCCACTTCAAGCAGTATGACATGAAAATGGACTATGTCCATGAAGAACTCCCAGATGATTCCATCTATCAAAGAGTCAATACTTTTTCCGAAGTATTGGAAAGATCCAAGAGCTTAGATGAACAAAAACAGATTATGGCATATCAAAAGGAAATAAAAACTCTAGTCTATGGGCAAAGAACAATGGAATTGAATCTGATTGAGCAAGTTAAAAGGGATAGACAACAAAATCAAATCCAGCAGGCTAATGCCCCTTTGATGCTTACTTATACATATGGAGATAAAGGTAAAGCTTCCATGGAGAATCTCCCTCAAGTGAATACAAATAAGCAGGTAAAAGCTTTGCTACAGACCTCTCAGCATTTTCAGCAGGAGTTAGCACAGCTCACTTCGGTGATTCATACTCAAATGATTGAACCTCCCAAGCTCACCATGGATGTTCAAGTGACTGCTGCAGCTTCCCAGGTAGTTGATAATTTGACAATGGTTGAGGTTAACCCAACCAAAAGGAAGAAAGTTCAGGTTTCTACATCGAAATTCCCTATTGTTGATCTCATCGACAGTGATGTTGAAGATGAGCCACTTCCTGTAGTCCAAGTGACTGAAGAAGTTAGTGAGAAGGTGACTAACAAAGTTATTGAAGAAATCACTGAAGAAGTGGTTGACAACTCACAAGCAGTCACAGACCTGTTGGATACTATTGAAATGGATCATTCTGATCCTGATCAACAAGTGTTGGAACTCACCACTACACCTAATGCTCCAACTTCGTCTTTGTTACTTTCTTCCATTAAGGATGTTTCAACTCTGCCTACAGGGGTGTTGCCATCATTCTCCATTTCCCATTTGTTTCATACTCTAACTTATAAAGCCACCCCTTTTTCTTGTAGCTTGTTTCTTTTTCCATCCCTTCATCTATTTTTGCAGAAGCCCAGTCTTCGACTGTCCCCCTGCATTTACCCATATCCACTTCATCATTACCTACTGAGAATGATCCACCCCCAACTCCTTCTCCTTTATTTCCGTCTTCTAATGATGATCAAGTTCCTCTTTCTGAAGCTTTCACTTCAATCCCTTCCCCAAATCCAGTCCCATAAGTTTATCAGACTATCTCTACCTCTGTGTCTATTCCTCAAGATACCATGCCCATGCCCAATCCAATGGTCACTCAAACTCCCTCATTGGTTTCAACAGAAAATGTAATCTCAATTACTTCTGAGATAATAACTAAATATGAAGATGATGATGTAGTCCCTATTGGACATTATTTCTACAACAAGTAAAATAAAGTAGTGGTAAAGAGAGGTAAGAAGAGGAGCAGGGATCAAGTTGAATTGGAAGTATCTGTCCCTAACCAAATAGTATGGACTAAGCAGGCAACTGACCACCAGACAAGATCAATTGAAACAGCCAAAGCCTTAGGAGCATTTGCTGGTGCAAATCTTGATTCAGTCCAAATACTTAATAGGGAGATTGATCAGAAGAAAGAATAATTGAAAAGGCTGACAGAAGAACTGGTGAAGACCAAGGAATATCATGAGATTTATGTTGATGATCTCAGGAGAATATGGGAAGACAAGTTAGGAGATGTGGAGTGAAGCAACACCTCTCTACAGGCTGAACTTTTGAAATGTACAAGCTGAGAATTCTACTAACACTCAAAGGATAGCCTTATTGCAAAAGTAATGTGAGGATGCAACTACAACTGCAACCTCATCTACTTTCTTTAAGTTGTCATTTCAAGAATTCAAGGACTTGGCCCTTCAAGTTAACAAAGAGTATTATGATTTTCTGGAGAATCTATTTTTAACCCTGGATGAGACCAGGGAGACTCATATTACTTTTGGTAAGATGTGTAGTGCCCTTGAAGAATAGAAATACAGAAGGATGGAAGATTCTAAGGAAAACAAAAACATTAGTGAGTGGCAGAGATATATCAAGGAATTACAGAAGGTTTCCCTATGCTTAAAAGTTTTCAATTTAAGAAGATTAGGGGTGCATTGAACACTTGGCTCGAACTTAATGAGTCAGTTGAGGATATTCTCAAAAGAGCACAAGCTATCTATAGTAGGCGATGGTATGTAGCAGATAATGTTATGGATAGTATTCAGTTGTCTTCTATGGAAATCATTGAATATGGTTTCCTGCCGAAGTTGAATATAGAGGAGATCAAGCGTAAATGTGAAGAATCCCAACAGTAGATTCAGCTCCTCGAAGAGGTCAAAATCGATGATGTGGAGTGTCTGATCGAGAAACCAGTATCCTTGGAACGTAAAATCCTAGTCTTTATTCGTATTTGGCATAAGATGGCCAAGAACGAAATGGAAACATTCAAATGCAATGCCAAACTGGGGCTTGAGTCAGCCAATTATCCGATTACAGATGAGTTGTTAGAGATTTGGGACAAATGGCAAGTTTTTCTAGGCCATTAGGTTATCTTAGATTTTGTAATCCCAATTTGTGGGAATTTACTGTTTGTATTATTATTTTGTAACTCTTATTTAAAGAGATGATTCCTCGTAGAGAAGAGGGATGGAATTTGGAGGACAAAATTTGCATGAGAGGCTGGAGATGCTCTATTTTGATACAAGCTTGTAATTTCTTGCAAACTGTTATTGAACACAGTAAATTTATTTTTCAAATCCACTTTTGTTTATATATCAAGTTTATTTGATGAATGTGATTTTTCTCCAAGTTGCTTATCTGATGACTATTTTAATCTTTGCAATTCATTAAACATACTGATCTGCAACTCTGGTTTATCATTGCTTATGATTTATATGCTTATGAAGGTTTTAAAGAGTTTATTCTATTAAAATCTTTTATCTATTTCTACAAATGATTCTTTCAGTAAGTTAAAATGGTGTTAATTTTTCAATTAACATATCGATCACATATTAAGTCTTGAATATATAACAAACCTCAATTTTCCATTAGTTAATTTTCATTAATTAATTACAACTTGATCAAGATAAGTCATTGATCTTCTATACATTTATGTTTATTTGATAAATGACCTTATTTATTCACAGATCAAGCTGATCTGCACCTATCTCAAAACACCTTCTTACAATAGATCTAAATTAACTAAGATTCCTTTGAGATAGATTTGTGTTTACATACTTTTACACTTAGGTTTTCTTCATTTGGAAACTAATCCTTTGGATCAAAACCTACCAACTCTTAGAGTGCCAATGGAAGCCGAATATCCGTGGGAGATTACTACACCAAACAGGATGGGGATAGAACTGTCCTTGCGTAGGGCCTTTTGAAGCCTTTCAGTCTGGGTTTTCCCCCTCTATTGAGAGCTTAGGAACCCATTCCAGCACTTTGCATACCATGCACATCTGAAGCCTCAACAAATATGTAATGATAGATAACATATACAACGACTCTGATGAAGATACACACAATTTGAGAAGTGTAAAAAGATATAATGTTAATACAGAAAAGAACCTTAAAGAACCTGAACTCTGCATAGAGACTGAGTTCCAAGATGAGCTTGATAGCCAAACATCACCTCCATCAGCTACCTATCAGCCTATCACTCTGCAGAACCCACCAGTGGAGAATACTGCGCCTCCTATTTCACAGATTCCGCTAGTGCAGAACCCTCCAGTTGTTAATATTCCCAATCCTTAGAACGCCAATACCAGTAACACCGCGGAAGTGAGTACTCAGACAATTCCCAGTCAGACCATTCCAACTCAGAATATTCCGATTCGGAACATTTCGCGCAGTAACATCCCTAAAACCACTTAGACCAATGCACAGAATATTGTACCACCTAGAAGGAGAATGACTGACGATATTAAGTTGTCGATATTTAAAGGAACGAGTCTAGAAGACCCTGAGCAACATTGGTTTCTATATGAAGCCGTGTGGAGCATCAAGCAATTTTAGGATGATGCTGTGAAGCAAGCGCATATCATCACTACATTCAGAGATATAGCCTTGAACTGGTTCATGAAGTATTCTGTAGGATAGAATAGAACCTTAGTGGATATTAAGGCTGCACTCTTAAGAGAGTTCAAGAAACCAAATTCAGAATCACAATGTATAACAAAATTAAAGGAGATTAAGCAAAAACCTTATGAAACAGTCTGGGAATTTGACTAGAAGTTTAAAACATTGTTAGACCAAGTTAGTTTTGACATAGCACCGCAACAACATCAAGAATGGTTTAGAGTTGCGTTGTTACCCCATATTAGACTACCGTTGATACAACAGAAGGTTGCTTCACAGGCAGAATCCTTGGAGATTGTGATGAAATTAGAAGCTTCACCTATAGGAGAGACTAGCACTGGAATGGTCCAAATCCAGAATCAGCTAGCTACCTTGACATTACAGTTGCAGGACATTAAGAAGGGAAAAGAACAAAGAGAATAAATCTAGTGTACTAGATGTAAGGGAGAAGGACACCCGAAGGAACGTTGTCCTTTGTTTCAAGAGTACGTAGACAGTGGAGCACCAAATCCACTGAATCAGAACCAAGGGCCATGGTGTGAGATCTGTAGAACTAGAGGACACCGACCAGAAGATTGTTACTTAATCCAGAAGTATGTGCGAACACCTAAGAATTTATATTGCACATTCTGTAAATCCGTTGGACATGATGATTCCAACTGTAGAGCATATGAGCTCATGATAGAAAGAAAGCAAGATGTAGAGCATATGCGTGGTGGAGTATACAGAGTTCAATAAGAAACATCGCAGAACAAGAATAATGCGCAGTATGATCAAGGCGCATACAGAGGCTGTGGTGGATTCCAAGGAAGCGGAAGAGGCTAGATGATCTGTTATAACTATGGCCAGCCTGGTCACTTATCTAGAGACTGTACCAATGCATGTACTACCTGTAGTTATTGAAAATATTTTTATCATGTCATTGAGGCATGCCCAGTGTTAGCAGTAGAAATGCAGAAGAGAAAGCAAGAAGCACCTAACCCGAACATACAGATGATCACAGCAGAGCAAAGGACTAGAGATCCACATATTAATGATGTGACGCGAAGTGGCGTTGCCACAGGAAAAGACAAAGAACCAGAAGCCTCTACTTCTGGAGATCACTAAACTAAGAAGACCCCTGCTGAAGTGGTCTGGATCAGAAAAGCAATTGGGAAAACACATGTTTTCGATCTGGCGAGAAATAAGGAATTCTTCGCAGAAGCACGGGACATCTTAAAAGAGCCAGCGCCTATGTCACCAAGAATCCCTTTGTGAAGTGAAACAACACACATACAAGATATGCCAACAGCATATGATCAAACCAGTACCGCAACATAAATAGGCACTTCTATTGTGGAGTTCCTAAGAAGTTGCATGAAATTATTGAAGAGTGCAGATGTTGTAGTAGAATTGCAGAATTTACCTTATCAATATGAACCACGCAGTAAGACAGATACTTCCCAGAGCACATTTCACCATATCAATAGCCATAAGAGAATAGGACGAGAAATGAGGCTCAGTGCACAGATTGGAGATTATGAGATGGATGAGATAATCCTTGATTTAGGATCAGAGGTAAATGTCTTGAGCAAGCAGACATGGCAATAGATGGTGAAACCAAGGTTAGCATGGTCACCTATATAGTTGAGATTAAAAAATCAGCAGAAAGTCATACTTTTGGGAGATTAGCCATTGTACTTGTGGACATCGATGGAGTCAGAAGCTTCGCAGGCTTCGAGGTTATCGAGATGACTGACGACAGTAACCCACATCTAACATTATTGGGGATAGACTGGGTGATGGAGAACCTCACGATCATCAACCTGAAAACCAAAAATATGATCTTTGAAGGGCATGATATTAGGGTCATCGCACCCTTGGACCCTTCGCAAGGAGAAATATATAGTGAGCCGATACATGAAGAATCCAAAGCACAAGATCTTGATCACATATACAAGATGACTACATTAATCCTACGGTGGATGGAGCACTTAGTTGGCGATGTGACAGTTCTTATGTATCAGATTCCGACACAGGACTAGAGAATTGGCAAAGCCGTATGCATGAAGTATTTGGAAGAATATGTGCGCAGATCACCAAATCTCTGCGCTGGATTGGAACCAAGGTAATTCCAATCCCCACTTATGATGGTTCAACTAGTGTCTATTCATTTATTCAAGAATATACTGTATCAGTTGCAGCTGAACATCACATACCAGCATTAGATATAGCACTGTGTGCTACACCTACAAGATGGTGGACCGCGCATAAGTAGACTTTGACCACATGGGAACTGTGCAAACACATGATGCAAATCAGGTTCACAAAGAAAGTTTCACTAACAATGGAAAAGTATAATGGACAAACAGATCCGAGGGATCACATATAAATTTGTTCAGAAGCATGGATAAGCAGACCACAAGCAGAATGGGTTCATTTGTTTGTGCACACATTAGAGCAGATTCCAGAAGATTGGTACACAGACACTGAACTTCGCAGAGGAACCACAGATTGGTCTGTTTTGACTGTGAATTTCCAGAGAACCTTCAACTTTGAAGATGAATCTCCAAGCATAAACAAAGCTCTACAAATTATTAAAGAAAGTATATTCAGAGAAGAATGCCCAAGTACAAACGAGGAATTAGAGGAAATCAAAGAAAATATATTTGAATATGTAAAGGTACCTGTAAACCCACAACCATAATGGGAAAGACAGATAGAACATGCCCTTGAATTTTATAACCTCGCTGAAGATGTCAAAGAAGATCCAGGGGAAAGCGATGAGGAGGATCCGTGCAACATCAATATACCTAAATACGAAGGAGCACGCGATGTAAAGGGACCTCCACCAGAAATTCCAGATATGAGCAGACCTGTTAAGAAAAGAAAACTAAACATTGCCACAAGTGAAGAGCCGAATTTTGCATCCATTGGAGACTACTAGGTTGATGAAATGGTCGCGCAGATCGCAGACCTTTTGCACGAGTATCAAGATTTATTTCCAACAAAGTTTGCCGAAATGAAAGGAATTTTGGGCGACTTGGGGGTTATGAAGATACCTCTCAAGCCAGGCGCAGATCCCGTAAAGAAAAATCCTTACAGACTGAACCCCATATATAAAGAGAGAGTGAAGGTGGAGATTGATAAGATGCTTGATGTAGGGATCATCGATCCAGTCGAAGAATCAGAGTGGATAAGCCCGATGGTTATCCAAGATAAAAAGACTAAAGGTGAAATAAGAATATGCATAGATCTGAGGAATTTGAATAATGCTTCGCTGCATGACCCATTTCCTACCCCATTTACAGATGAAGTACTAGATAATGTTGGAGGAAATGAGGCATGTTCTTTCACGGATGGATTTTCTGGATACCATCAGATCAGGATTGATGAAGCAGATAGACATAAGACAACATTTTCTACTGAATGGGGATCATATCAGTACACAGTTATGCCTTTTGGGTTGAAGAATGCACCAGTTATATTTTCTAGAGTTGTTGTGGCTGCATTCAAGGACTTTATCCATAAGTTCTTAGAATTCTATTTTGAGGATTGGACCATCTTTGGTTTACTAAAGAACCACTATGAGAACCTGAGAATGATGTTATCTAAGTGAAGACAACATCATATCTCTTTGAATTTCAAGAAATGTATCTTTTTTGTGCCCTATGGAATTCTATTGGGACACATTGTCTGTAAACAGGGTTTGATGGTTGATCCTGAGAAGATCGTTGTTATTGTGAACCTGCTAGCGTCGAATTTAGTGAAACAAATTTGCATCACATAGGGACATACGAGATACTATAGAAAATTTATTAATGGTTATGCACATATAACCATGCCAATGGAGAAGTTGTTGAAGAAAGAAGCGCAGTTCATCTGGAACGCAGAATGTGAGAAAGGCCTAGACACACTAAAGGTGAAAATGGTAATTGCGCCCATTCTTGTATTTCCGGATGGGGACAATCAATTCCATGTACATGTGTATGCTTCGTCCATTGCACTTGGTGTGGTGCTAGCTCAACCAGGAGAAGGGGGAATTGACAATCCCATTTCATTTTCGAGTAGAAAGATCTCATTAGCTGAAAAGAACTATACGACCACATAAAGAGAGGGTCTCGCTATGGTGTATGCACTGTAGAAATTCAAAAACTATTTGCTCGGTGCACACTTCTCAATGTTTACTAACCATTCCGCTTTAAAGTATCTGGTCAATAAACTAGTGTTAGGGGGGAGAATATGCAGATGGTTACAACTCTTCCAAGAGTATGATTTTGAAATTGTGGTTAAGCCAGGCAGATTGAACCTAGGACCTGACCATCTATAAAGGATTGATTTAGGCGAAGAACCTACCAATCTTGAAGACAATCTTCCTGACGTGCAGTTATTCGCCATACAATTTGTTGATGAGTATTACAAAGATATTGTTGACTTTTGACTACGGGTTTGGCACCCATAGATTTCACTATGCAGCAGAAGAAGCAGCTCGTAGTTAGAGCAGCAGAATTCACTATCATAGCAGGAAAACTATACAAGTTGGGATCAGATGAAGTGCTGCACAGATGTGTGCTGGAGCATGAGAAGCCATTCATATTGGATGATGCACATTCAGGTGCATCTGGAGGTCACTACGCAGGAAGAGCTACTGCGCAGAATATATTGAGAGCAGGGCTATGGTGGCCTACAATTCATAAAGACTCAAAGGAACATTTCTAGAGTTGTGATGTCTGTTAGAGAATAGGAAAGCCATCGTGAAGAGATGAAATGCCGTTAAAACCATAGTTGACACTACAAGAATTTCACAAATGGGATATTGATTTCGTGGGACCTATTAACCCGCCAGGAAAGAGGTCTGGTGTGAGATACATTATCACCGCGACTGATTATCTCACCAGATGGGAAGAGGCTAAACCAGTGAAGGACTATAGCGCAACTACTGCCACGCAGTTCATCTTTGAGAACATTCTTACCAGATTTGGATACCCGAAGATTTTAATGAGTGATCAAGGGACTCACTTTTTGACTAGAACTATTGAATCCCTTACTGAAGAGTTCCACATCTAACATCAGAGGATTACACTGTACCATCCTTAAGTCAATGGGACTATTGAAGCTTTCAATAAGGTACTGGAGAATGTGCTGACAAAGGTATGCAATGTAAACAAGGATGATTGGTTTCTGTGCATTCCAGCTGTGTTATGGGCATACAGGACCACTTTCAAGAAGTTGAAAGCCTATACACCTTTCAGATTGGCCTATGGACATGTTGATTCCCCGAAGATCGCAGCATCAAGCAGAAAGGGATTCTCCCTGATAAGCTATCCCAATTAGATTGTCCACCGTTTGGTATGGGGAATCCATCTGGTTAGTGGTTCCAGCTACTATTAGATTTAGAGATTTTCTTTCTTTTACACCATTTATGGCCAGATCCACCGTTCTTTTTTATTTTATTGTTAATATGATGTGCAAGTGCCTAAGCTAATTTAATCTAAGTGCAGAACTTGAAGCAAATCTGTATCTAAGAAAGAAATAAATCTAATCTATCCTTGCAAGGAGAAAAACTGTAAATATGAGTAATGCGCTGAAAGAAACATTTAAATATCAACAAGTAGCCATTAAATCATAAAGATGCATCTACAACAGGAGGTTAAAGACATAAAAGATAACTTTTAATTCATATGAAAACATTCTATTACTCATTTAGGAGAAACATCATTACACATAAAATAGTACGATCACTCAATACATAGAAATAATTCAGAACATCAAAGAAAGATCTCACAGTAAGATATGAATGTCACAAGAATAAATCAGCATGCATCCAACACACATTTCCAGGCAAAAGACGTCCTCTCCAGGCTCTTATTAGGCAAAATTCATTTTCTTGGAGCAACTGCAAAATAGTTCGTACAAGTTTAGAAAATTCATTTTCCCTACCAAAAGTCCTTTACACTATTCCCTATTCATCTATTTATAAGTTTACAAAATGCCTCTTGCGCTGCCACCTGGCCTTTTACAATTGTCTTTAAAGACTTTCCAAAAATAAAACAATTTGTGGCTTCTTTCTCATAATAGAAATTGTTTCTCATAACAGAAAACGACAGTTGTCCTTGTGACTCCACGCTCTAATCATAGGGACAAAGAGAAGTAGACCCAAAACAAAACAACGCATTATGACTAGCGCGTTTATCCTTGGGGTGGCTCTTCTGCTGGGGATGATGTGCCTATGTTGGCTGCTACTGTTGTTGCTACCTTCTTCTCCTCTTCTGCTATATAAATGAACCATATACCAGTGTCTCTTACAACCACATTTGCAGGTGAGGGGAGCAGGATTTTCTGTGAAGTCACATGCTTACCAAGTTCTGCTTCAATACCCTGAATTTCTACTATTGCTGCCTAGTGGATCTCCTTGAGCATATGATTGTATACTGATGATAGCCCAATGTAGTGATGAAGATCATCGGTGACCAGCATATAAATCTTCTTTACATACTCTATTTTAATTCCTAGCTCGTCTTTCAAGTCTGATAGGTGTTGTTCTTTGCTTGGAAAATCATCCAGGGTCTGAGGAAAAACAATCTTGCACTTTTCATGCACTTCAAGAATATTTTGATAAAGGACATTACTTTTCCCCATCGTTCCTTGGATCTTAGCTATTAGCTTGGCGCCGCAATTCCTACAAAACTCCATAAGGGCTACATCCTCCTTAAAACCGTCCATAGATTTGAATGGGAGATGCTTAGGGAAATCTACCTTTCCTTCTCTCCACTCCATCTGACTCACAATGTTTTCTTTTACCCGGGTGTACTTTCCTTTAAGCCTAATGGCTTCAGTATTAACTTCCTTCATCCTATCCAGCATGGTCTTGAGCTTGCACACATCATCAGTAATCAGTTCTTGTGTGGCATGCATTTGACTTAATATGTCAAAGGAGTGCTCATGAAAGGGAGACATATCCATCGCTCTGCTTTCTGCTTGCTCTAGCTGCTCAACCATTTCCTGTTTATCTACCTCCAGATGAAAAAGTCTAGCTTCGGAATCATTCTTTTCTGCTTCTAGTACCATCATCCAGATTGCCAGCTGCTCCTTTTCTTCTTCCAGATGTCGATACTTATCCGAAAACTCTTTGTGGTCAGCAGACAGGCAATTATATTTGTTCACCACGAGGTCCTTGTAGTCCTGCTCGTTAGCCACAATATGTTGTAGCATACGAGCTCTTCTCTTTGTTGACTCGAACTCTTTAACCATGTCGATCACATTGTTCTTGGTTGCTTTAGCTGCTGCTATGACGACTGATGCCATGGCCATGGGAGCCTTGTTTGTATTTTGCATAACCATGGTTTCTCGCTGGGTGACAATATCTGGCTGGAAAAGTCTCTTTAACCTCTCTTCTGACTTCAGGACCACATATTTTCTCTTCTTATAATATACAAACTTATCCCATCGGGACACAGTATGATCTTTGGATGGGGTGAAAGGGATGATTGGGAGGTCTCTTATATGGACTTCTGCCTCCGCGGGTGGGGTCTGTACCACCTGAGATGAGTCTATTTCCATATCTTGGGTTCCAGAGCCACCCTCCCGGGCATCTTCGTTGGCCTTAATCTCTTCTTTAACATTTCGCTCTTCTTCAGCTTTAAGCCTTCTTTCCTCTTCCTCAGCCTACTGCTGATTTTCAATTACCTCCCTCTGCTCTTGTTCTTGAGCTTCCTGCTGCAACCTTGCTTCTTCAACTTCTTTCTGTAGTCTTGCTTCCTCAGCTTCTTTCTACAGTCTTGCTTCCTCAGCTTCTTTCAATCTTTGTTCTTCACGGGCCAGGGCCTTAGCTGCTTCCCTTTATTTCTACAGGTTTGCCTCTCAGGCTGTGGTAGAGCTAGAGCTAGCTCCACTGCTGTGATGACAAATCTGTAATTTAGTCATATTACTGATTCCCCTGAATACTTCTTCTTCAGCATCGTAATAATGAGCATACTCAAAATGAGCATACAACTCCTTACAATGCTCCGCAACTTTGCTCCGCCTGTCATTTCTATGAAAGATTGCCTCACCGAAGTGAAAAGCTTTCAACTCCTGAATGAACTCTTCGGCTGCCGCAACCCATGAGAACTTATAGCCTCCTATACAGAAAGAAAAAGGAGGGAAGGAAGCCTTATGTTGCTTATTAAGAACTCCTCCTATTCCATCAAGGAAAACTTGCCTCACAGCTTCTTTCAGGACTACATAATCAGTGGCATATTTTGGTAAGATGTATGGTGGCTTAGTACCTCCAAACATCCTGATGTAGGTACCCTCTTCTGAGAAGTAGAAATCGCCATACTTTTCCAAGACCTCGATGGCATTCTCTGATAGGAAATTGGGCTCTTCATTGAACATCTGCTCATACAAAGGAATAATGAACTCTTCACAAATGAGCTTATAGTGTGCTTTGTAATTTTGAGCCCACATTATTTTATAGGCAATGTATATCGGGGCGTTGGCCTGATCCCATGAGCAACCGAACTTGGGGAAAGGTAGCTTTGCCAAGATGCAATCAATGAAGTATGAAGACATTTAAAACTCTGACTTTTTTAGGGTCAAACCTTCTTTAGCTGCGGCCATAGTGGATGCCAAAATATCTGAGAGGATAGTATCCCAATCAAACACAGTTCCCTTAAATGCAATGTAGTGGATTATGGGGGCCCACTGTATCCTATATACAGTTCCATCGGGCATGCCGAAAATTCTACTTAACATAAGGGAAATTGTCACGTCCCCACCCATCATGCCAGTGCAATGGAGAGGATCGTGATGCTAAAACTGGGCAATTGGCCCCGATACCTACTAAATAAAAACAACCACATATATAGAAAGACAGGCATGCAGATGTACACATCTAAGCAAACACAACAGAAGTAAATACATAGGCAGAAATACTCATCTTTATTGCAATCGTCCCCAAGCAACTAGCTATGTCGCTGCAATGTTCCACCCAACCGTAGGCTCTTCGACAACTTATATTGAGTCCGTCCGAAGGCCACCCCCGAGCTGGGCATGATTCTCACAAGGAAATGGAACATTCCAGTTCACACACATCCCATTTACCATTTCATCTCAGCCAAAAACAATCATTGACAGGGTTACACATTTACAACAACGGTGTCCACAAAACAGGGTCTTCATTGGCTCTCCCAACTCATGGATTCACCCAAGCGAACTGTGGAATTTCGATTTCAACCCCAGGGAGCAAAACGATTTCTCTCCACTGGTTAGGATCCTTTCCAATGGCCTAAAGGACCTCTAGGAAGACCCAAAACGTTTTGCTCTCTTCCCCCACTGGTTGCCAACACAAAAACGCCCCTTCCCAGCTAAAAGATGAAGGGGAACACAGAAAAACGAGGGAGGAAAACGCCCAGGCAGCTAGAGCTGTGTGAGAGAGCAAGGCCCTCATGAATAATGGCTTAGGGAGCAATTTCGTGGCTCTCCTCTTGCCCAAGGAGACCAACACGTTTTTCCATGAAGGGTGGCTTGCCCATACCCGATTTTGGACAGCCATACCTTCCCATTCCCAAGGCAATAACTTCCCCAACCAACTATTGGGAGAAATCAATGGTTGGGTACAAAAGTCAACATGGGTAGTTGAGGGTTTGATGGGTTCCCTTATTGACACTTGGATTGACTCTATTGGCTCAAGGGTTTGAATGTTTTCCCTCCCAATTCCTTGTGAAATCATGCCCCCATCTCTTTTTTGCATTGCATAGCTAGTTGTGGGTATTTTTGTTAAAATGCATATTACATGATATTTGAATTTTCAATGGGCATTGCTAGCACGCAAACCATATGTATCACTAAATCGATGGCGGGGGCCTTGGCCTTGAGCTCCTCACCATGATTTCATAACAATATTACATCATTTATCATGTTAATGCCATGGGGCCAAACTAGGGACATTACAGAAATCAACCAAAAGGGAGGTCTTAGGATCTGAACGTCATACTCATCATTGTCCCTCTTCCTTAGCTGCTTTCCCGTGATTAACAGCCTTTTAGCCATTTCAAAATTGTTCATCTGTCCCAACCATTCATTGTTCAGTGCCTGCTGGGGACGTGAGAATTTGTAGGCTGCCGCAATATAAGATGGATGAAACGAAGCGAATGCCTCTCCCTTGTTGTCCTGCAACACTCTTGTTTGTGGGTTGGCATGTTCCAATATCCACCCGATTACTTCTGATCATGGGAATAGCTCAGGGCGAGTAGAAGCCCTGGATATGCCAGAGGTCCTGATGTTTAGGTAGATTTGTTCTTCTTCTAATAGCATGTCTTGGATATCTTGGTCCCTGATCATCCGATAAATATCTCCCCATCGGACCTCAAGAGGGATGCCCGTGGTGCACGTAGTGTCTTGAAAGAGAGTTTCAGTCCTTGGCTGTACTGTCTCTGGCTCCATCATTTTAGCTTTCTTTTTGCTACCTTTTGGCATTGTAGCTTATCTTTGCTAAGCAATCATGCGTGAATGAATATAAGATTGCAAACCATCACATGAATTATGGTGAAAAAATAGAGTGAGACATGAAGGAAACGAAACTAGCATTCTAATGTATGATATAAACTATAAGGCCACATGCTGGGGAAGCAAACAAAACACAGATTATTCAAGAAAACATATTATAGACACCAGACTTGATCATTCTAGGGAGGCAATGTCGGGTTTGGAAATTTTGAAATGTTTCGAAAAAGGTAGGCATACGACGTACAAAAACTCACTTCCCTCCTTATCTTTGAAGATAGGATGTCCTTCATTATAGGAAGACCCTTTTGAGACAGAAAAGTTACCTAGATTGGTCCTTTCAGTTTTAGGGGAAGGGTTCAAGGAATATAGAGGAGGAAAGGATTAGGTGCGTAAGCAATAAACGTAAGTGTAGCAGGCTGATAGTGAACACGCATTATTGCATAAGTAAATGGCTGAGCAGATAGAAAGCGAACATCAAACGGCTAAAGCGTCAATGGTAGGCTGGCTTGTATTGGGAAGGCTATGGGGCTGCGGCGGCCGTAAAGTCTAAAGGATAGTCTACTACGAGTGCCCACAGGCCATGTAATGAAATGAAAATCACTTGAGAAATCCTTGACGCATAGATAAGACAAAATTAACGGTAGAACCAACCACCTGGAAACGAAACATTGGTGTTACAGGGTTGATGTGGTGGCAAATAAGCTGAGCTGGAGCGAATAAACTTGCGCAGGTTCCAAACGGCGTCTTCCAAAACGAAATCTACCAATGGAAAAATAGAGCCCCCCGCCACCCTTATATTAAGATTGGTACATGTGGACATTAATTGGGTAGGTGGTGAAATTAAAATGGAGTTAAACCTTCACGTACGGTGGGGTCATTTCAACCCATTCGGCATTTATGCACAACCGTCAACATCGGATGAAAAAGGTGGGTCTCGTCCGCCATTGTGGGTAGAATATGTGAGTTTCTTTCGAAGCGCGAGAGACTTGGAGTTCGAGTGCGGCATCTGCTTGTTGCGGGAAAGAAGAGAGAGTTGATCCACCATTGTGGAAATACTCGACGAGCTCTTCCAAAAATGATGAGTTGAAGGTCTCGTGGTGAAAGTTCTCGAGTTGATCTGCCGTTGTGGAAAGACTCAACGAGTTCTTCCGAAAATGATGGATGAGTTTGGTAAGTCTTTTCAGAAAAGTGAATGGTCAAGAGACTTGGTAAGGAGGTGCCCATTGTGGCAAAACTTTATGAGTGTTTCCGCCGTTGTGGGAGAGAAATTCAAGTTCTTCCGAAGCTCCAAAAAACATGTAAGTGCTTCCATCGTTTCGAGTGAAATGTCTGAGTTCTTCCACCATTGCGGGTGAACATCTCAAGTTCTTCTGAAGTATCGAATAAACAAAAGTGCTTGCGCTGTTTCAGGAGAGAATCTCGAATGCTTCTGTCATTTCGGGAGAAAATCTTGAGTTCTTCCGTCGTTTCGGGAGAAATACTTGAGTTTTGACTTAGAAGAAAAATTTAACTCGAAAAGAGATCTCTCATTTGAAAGAAAACTAAGTTCAAAAAACTTTCCAAAGGATACTTAGCTCTTTAAGCATAATTTCTAGGAAAATAAAAGGAGGGGCCCCAATATCTAAAAAAACATTTTGGGGGGGGATGTTGCTGCAACAACAATTGGCGAATCGTTGGCGAACATAGATCTCTGAACAAAACACTCTTCTCGTTCATCGGAAACCATTTAAAGCTGCTCACCCTGGGTGCAACAATCGGTTTGAGCGTTCGAATCTCGGCAGAGGAAGTAGTCACTTTATCTGCTGGTCACTGGGAAAGGGGAGCTTTGATGAAGACATCCTTAAAACTTTCTAAAGGCCAGAATATGAGGTTCCATTTAGGAGATTTATCTTTCAGATGACCACTATTATCGGACACCACAGGATTGTAACAACATCTCATAGACACTATTTCTCTTGTTCCTCATTCCCATGCTGCTTGCATCCCTTTTGGATGTTTCATATATTTGACAGCTTTTGCTGTTTGAGCCTTCCAAAAATATTTTCTTTAAAGTCACGATCTTTGCTTTGGTTCCTCAATCCATAATGTCCTTTTGTGTGAGTGAGAGATTTCATTGATTTATCAAGCCTCACAGATGGAGAGGAACCTGGCTTGAGATGAATCTTTTGGATAGATTTCTTGACTTGTGCGATTCACTTTATCTCAACCATGCTTTGATTGAGATGAGAATTTCTGGAAAATAGACCCTTGATTGCAAGCCTTTTGGCTTTTGATTTGCAGCATGGAGTTATTTCAATACCCTATTCCTTCGAGATGCGCTTCCTTTCCATGGGTCTAACTATAGTGATCTTCTTGAGATGCTTTTAAGTGTGAGGGTGGATGGATCCCAAAGAAAGTGATAAAGATAATCATAGATCTTTGCTATTTAAACAAGGGCTACTGTGACCAGCAGAACCGGACATCTTCTTTCTAGAGAATGATCATCAAAAGCCAAAAATGCATGGATAAACTTCCTTTTGAGGGTGTATTCCTAGTTTCACGAGTGGTGAGATTTCTTGAGAGATCTACCTTCACGAGAGGCCCAATTGTAGGTGTTTCAGAACACAAAATGTACAAAAGGCTCAAATGCTGAGAAAAGAAAACAAATTAGTTGACATAAAGAAAACAAGAGACTAAAGTAAAACAAAAGAAAAGATTTATTTATGTACAGAAAGTCTCATTAAGACTATGCAAAGTATTGTTTCAAGGCGAGGCCATTGAGAGGAAGGGTTACTTCCTCTCCCTAGAGGTCTGTTAGCTTGTAAGTGGATGGGCCAAGCTTTGCAGAAATTTGGTAAGGGCCTATCCATAAGTGTTGGAATTTCATGTGCATCCTCTTGCCCTCATGATTATGGTCCCATTTCAGGACTAAATCCCCTACTTCAAAACTTCTTTTACCAGATTTCCTTTTATCGAACCATCTTTTGACTATATCTTGGTGCTGATGAAACCGGTCTCTAGCTTTCTGTTGGGCTTCTTCAAGTTGAAGCAAGGTATTGATCCTGGATTGTAAGACTTGACTACCAAACCCTCAAGAGGCTTGGGACAACTGTAAGGATGGAAGAAATATATTGGAAGGGAGGATGGCTTCCTTGCCATAGACGAGGGTGTAAGGGGAAACCCCTAATGCGTTCTTTGGAGTCACCCTATCTTCCCATAAGGCATTTGGGAGAGCTATATGCCAACTTCGCTGATTTTCTATCACAGTCTTCTTGAGAATTCGGATGAGGTTTTTGTTTGAAGATTCCGCTAATCCATTTACTTGAGGGTAATAATTGGCAGAATAATGCAGTTTAATTCCCCGTTCATAAACAAATTCATTTATTTTAAAAGACGAGAAATAGGTGGCATTATCAAATACTAGGGAAATTGGAACCCCAAACCCGGTTATGATGTTCTCCTTCAAGAAAATGATGACTGCATCTTCGTTGATCTTATGCAATGGGATAGCCTCCGTCCATCTGCTGAAGTAGTCAGTGGCTGTGAGGATGTATCGATGTTGAAGAGAAGAGTTTGGATTTATCTCTCCAATGACGTCTATACCCCATTGTTCGAAAGGTTCTAAGATAATAACCGACTGCAAATGTCCTGTTGCCTTAGGTAATTTCCCAGCACTTCTTTGGCATATATCACAGTTCCGTGCATAAGCATGAGCATCTCAGAATAAAGTGGGCCAATAATATCCAGCTCTGAGTATTTTGTGAGTTGTTGTCTCCCCTAAATAATGTCCACTAGCAGGACCATCGTGTAACTCTTTGACAACTTTACTTGCATCTTCTTTTTCTAGAAATCCGAGGAAAATTCCATCGCAATTTTTTCTGAAAAGTACTCCATCAATGATTTGATAAGCTGCTGATTTTAAACGGAGAGCCCTTCTTTGCTTAGAAATCCAGTGCTCAGGTGGGTATTCATGCTGCAAATAATGCACTAGATCCCTATAGCATGATTGAGGAGCTGTGAAGATAGGACACACTTCGACTGAATTCAGCTCGGCTTCATTCTTCCAATGTTTCTCTTCACCAATTGGGTGTTCTGTCAGCAATTTACACAGGCCTTGTCCTTTGATGATGGTGGCTGGTTTAAATTCTAAATCACATTCTTGAAGAGTTGTGACCCAGTTTCCCCTCCTTTCTCCTAATTCATTTTGAACGAAAAGGGATCTAACAGTTGGGTGGGGAACTATAACTTTAGTTATGTTCTTAATAATATATGGTCTGAATTGTTTGACCGCTTTGAAGACAGCATACACATGTTTGTCGACAATGGGATAATTCAGTTCAACACCCTACAGACCAGTGGTCATAAACGAGATTGGGTACTCATCTCCTAATTCTACCTTTTGCGTGACCACAGCCGCGAGAGAGTCATCTGAGGCAAAAGTATACAAGATAAAATATTTCTCGAAATATGGGCTTCTTAAGGAGGGAGCCTTAGCTATGGATGCTTTAATGTCTCTGAATGCATCCTTTTCTATGTTTGTCCACTTGAACTGTATGCTTTGCTTGACCATTTGCTGCAAAGGTTTAACAATTTGAGCGAAATTAGGGACAAATCTTCGGACAAAATTAATAGTGCCCATAAATGACTGCATGGATTTCTTGTTATGAGGCATGGGAATTTTATTGATAGCTTGGACTCTCTCTTGATCTATTGAAATTCCCTTCTTAGAAATGATATGACCAAGAAGTTTACCTTTAGGAACGGCAAACACACTTTTCTTGGGGTTTAAAGAGATACCATATTTTCGACAACGATAAAAAATATGCTTCAAATGAACAACATGGTCTTCTCTTTTCATTGAAAAGACGGTCACATCATCTAGATAGACAACGACACAATGACCTCCCAATCCTCAAAAGGCGATGTCCATTGCTCGTTGGAACGTAGCTCCTACGTTTATCAGGCCAAATGGAATTCTTCGGTATGCGAAAGTTCCCCACTTAGTGCAGAAAGTAGTCTTAAGACGGTCTTCTTCAGCTACTAATACTTGATTGTAACCCGAGAAACCATCAAGGAGGGAAAAGAGTTCTGATCCTGACACCATCTGGAGAATTTGTTCCATCGACGGGATGGGATAGTTGTCTTTATCTGAAGCTCTATTCAAATTTCTGAAGTCAACACATAGTCTTATTTCTCTTGACTTCTTTCTCACGGGAACAAGGATAGCAACCCACTCAGAATGCCGGACCTTAAAAATTATTTTAGCATCCAGTAACTTTTTCAATTCCTTTTGAATTAGAGGTTCAAGAGTAGGGTGCATCCTTCTTAATTGCTGCTGAAATGGCTTGACACCTTCCTTCATTGGTATGACATGCCGAATAATGCCTTTATCATATGTTTTCAGATCATCATAAGTCCATGCAAAAACATCCTTATATTGTTGAAACAGCTTGATGAACTTATCTCTTTCTCCCGGTGAACAACATTTGCCAAGGTTAACAAATTTTGGTTCAGCCTCAGTGCCCAGATTAACTAATTCATGCTACATTGATGAGCTATTGGTCTTGGTATTTGCTGGCCTTTTGAACTTGCTCTGTAGATCAAACAACATTTCAAGTGACCTCACCCCTTTGGGGATGAAATTGCCTTTAGCTGTATCTTTCTTTTGTAAATCAGAATCGTGTTCTTCTTCATCTATCATAGCTTCTTGGAATATGTCTTCGTTTGTTAGAAAACTGATAATCTGATCGTCATCATCGAAAACTCTAAAGTTTGTGATGTTGTCAGGGACAGAAGGCCTGAAAACCAATTCAATTGAGCACTTGTTATTAGTTGGCACCAATCTGGATGCGGAGGTTTCTAATAAATCAACTGCAGAATTTTGCAGTCTAGGAATAGACTTTATATTGAAAGCATCAAAATGCATAATTAAATCCCATACCTCAACCTGATAACTCCTCAAATGAGATGAAAGACAGTGAATGGTATCTCTTACCTGTGTCACAACTATTTCCGAGTCGCCAAACACCTTCAGGTACTTAAAATTTAAACCGATGGCTTTCTTTAATCCGTGGACTAAAGCTTCATATTCAGCAGTGTTGTTAGTACAATCAAATTCTAACCTATAGGACAAAAAATACTTATTTCTTTCCGGATCCATCAGAACACAACCAGCTTCGGATCCTTCCAAAGTTTTAGAACCATCAAAGTATAATGTCCAAAAAATATCGTTTGATTTAGCTAAGTTAGTATCTTTATGATCTAAGTCAGTGACTAAACTAACTATATTACAGTCAATATCATTAGTCCAAGAAAAATGAAGGAGATCAGACTGTTCATCTAACTCATGGCTAATAGTTTCAGAATGATAATTACCTGGATCAATTTCTAAGAAAGAATTTCCTAAAACTGAGGATGAGAAGGCTACAGCTTCATTCTTTCCTTCTAGTTGAGTTACATTTTGTTTCATGTGCGGTTCTCTCAGAACCTTGATCTGATTCTGTCTATTTTGATATGGCAACCACAAATGGGACCAATCGGTTGCAAAGTAACCGTTCAAATTTGTGGACTAGTCCCTACTTAGGATCAAACCATAGGATTTGGGAATGTCAACTACCATTATATCAATGAACTGACAAACTCTAGAATCTGCTGACAACCTAATGAGGACATCTTTCATTTTCCCGATAACTTTGACAGCAGTCCTATCTAACTGAATAATCTAGGCAGGAGATGGAATTGGTTAACCGTTAATCTTTTTACAGATAGATAGTGGCATGACATTCGAAGATGCTCTAGAATCTACGAGACAATTTTGTACATTGTGATTGAAGATTTCAAAAGTTAAAAGGAACGGCAACGTCTGAGATTTGGATTTCCCGTCGATACTGCCCTCATTAATTTCAGGGTCTTCTTGAGTATCTGTTAATGGATTGCTGTTGGCCCGGTTTTGCAACCAGGCTTAGTGCTATGGGAACCTGCTAACTAGTAGTAGCAGTTTCAATAGAATTAAACAAGAAACTAATCTAAACAAAACTAATCATGGATCTATGCAAGAATATAAGCAAATAATGGAAATATTTTAAAAACAAGAACAAGAAAATATGAAAGAATAAATTTGTATTTAAAAATGGGGCAAGCTAATGCTTGCAATAGTCATACCTCCAATGGTGAAGGTTGATGTAGAGCAACTCCCAAGATAAGTAGCTCCAAGCTCCAAGAGGTCTCCTTCTCCAAGGTTGCTTACAATGGCCAAAATACTCAAGGGAGATTTCGGCAGCATGAGGATGAGATAATGGATGGATGTGAAATGAGGAGCCCCTACCACCTTTTTATAGGTTTTGGTGGTGGGGAATACCATTTGTGGTTTTGTGAAAACCAAATGGTATTGACCAACATGGTTTAGGTACTTTTCCCTCATTTTTCCTTTTTTGAATAAAATTAATATTTTTATTCCCTTTTTAATATTTTTGGGAATTTGGACCCTTTTTTAGGGTTTTTTATGCTTTTTAGGAAAAAATAATCTTTTTTAGTGGGAAAAGGGGTGTACTCAGGTATTTTGGTGACCTTTTGTTGGTTTCAGAGGCTCAGATGGTGAAAAAGTGGACAAATGGGTCATGTGAATAGGGAAATGAGCTAGTGAGCACTTTTTGGGTGTTAACAATTGCTGGGCTGGGATTGGAGAACATGCAACAACTTGTCTCATTGCTGGGGAAAACTGCACATATCGAATATTGAAACATTTTCCTTTACTTTCTTTATATCTTCAATGATGTCATATCCCAGATCGCATTCTTTTACAATTCTAGTTTAATGGTCTGTCTTATTCAGTGTGACCTTTGGTTGTTGAACTGTTGTGTCAATGTTTGGCTGCTTGGCCACTATTGGGTTAGCTTTAGGTTGTGGTGGAATGACTGTTATGTGTCTTCTAGGTAATTCTTTTGAAAATTTTAGATTTGGGAATAGTCGAGCTTGGAACTGGATCTGCAATGGGACCTTTACTGCGAGTATCAATGTTTACAACAGAGACTGGGCTTTCCACGGGATCATCTTCTACCAATTCAGTTAAAGGTACCCAATCCCATAGCACCATGGTAGTGTCTGGAGATGGTTCCTCTATCTCAGGGCTTGGTTCCTCCGGAGGATCGTCTTGATCTGGAATCTGTGAATCTAGCATTTGGTTCATGACTAAACTCATAGAGTTAATCCATTGTGGGCAGCTCTTTTCCGAGTGTGGCTCTTAATGAAAGGTACAAAAGTGTTCCATCCCTATTTCATTTAGATTTAAAATAGGAGAAGTATTCATAGGTGGATGAGGTTGATCATTGTCTTCTCTTTTCTTGTAGAATGGTTTGAAAGGCTTCCTATATGTACTAGCTGCTTTATCTTTCTTGAGATCTACAATTTTATTTGACAATTTCTGCATCATCTTAACTACGTTTTCCATATCCGTCGATGACTCTTCTTTATTCCTGGTGAGTAGCAAGGTTTTTTTTACTAGTTGTTGGTTTTGTCTCTGCATCTAAGGCATGTTTGGCAATACTGTCTGCTTCTTCTTCTACCTTCCTAGCTTCTTCGAAATTTTCTATCAGGGTGGTTTTCTAAGATCTTTTGACGAACATTGCTATAGGCCCTTCAAGTGCTGTTGTATAATATTCAACTAGAGATTCTTCTGCCGGTTTATTTGCTTCGCTGAAATTATTCAAGAGTGTAGTGAACCTTTGTTTGAAGTCTTGAAACTTTTCTTTCTTTTCCATTCTCATGGACAGTAATTCTTTCATGAGTGTAGCTACAGTCTTTTTATTTCCATACTTCTTTAAGAAACATGTTTCAAATTCTTCCCAACTTGAAATTTAGCTAGCTTGTAAGCTAAAATACCAGGAAGAAACTTTCGGTTCAAATGTGTATGGGAAAATCCTACAAACTACATCTTCATGCTATACATTTAAAAGATTCAAGGCTAAATAAAAACTCTTGAGATGATATTCAGCAGAAATGGCTTTTCCTGGGTCAAATTTAGGTAAGACTTTCTCTGGATTTTTAGGCAGATTGTGGAATGGCTCAGCTAGATTTAAGGCTCCCCTCGCTCTCCAACCAGGTACAACCATGGTTCTATGTGGAGAATCAGGTGGATAATCGTGTGGTGAATTAAGTGGAGTGTTCTTTGGAGTAACAAGTTCTCCTAGATTTTATGGATCTAAAATTTTTTTAGGGTTTTCAAGATCGATTTCTTTCAAGGGTTCTGCAATCTCTTCCAGAGTTAAATTTGCAAGCTCTTCAAAATTATGCACAAGAATCGAATCACGGGTGTACTGTCTTTCTTTTCTGGGAGTACTTTTCCTAGGGAGTAAAGTTACTGCGTTTAAACCACCTAGTTGTCTAACATAAGATCGTGTATTTCTCCTTCAATCCTTTATTTCGACAAAAGGCACAGCATATAATACTTCTTAATGTTCAGAATCAGAGATGGATTTTTCATGACTTGTTACTTCAAGATTTGGGTTGTTTGAAATTCCTGTTTCAAGCGGGTTTTCAAAAACATTTTTGACAATGGGAGATTTTCCTTTATCAACCATACACTTCAGGCCCTCCTTCTAGCGCCAAAAACTGTTGATGCCCCGAAGATCGCAGCATCAAGCAGAAAGGGATTCTCCCCGGTAAACTATCCCAATTAGATTGTCCACCGTTTGGTATGGGGAATCCATCTGGTTAGCGGTTCCGACTACCATTAGATTTAGAGATTTGCTTTCTTTTACACCGGTTATGGCCCGATCCACCGTTCTTTTTTATTTTATTGTTAAGATGATGTGCAAATTACTAAGCTAATTTAATCTAAGTGCGGAACTTGAAGCAAATTTGTATCTAAGACTGAAATAAATCTAATCTATCCTTGCAAGGAGCAAAACTGTAAATATGAGTAATGCGCTGAAAGAAACATTTAAAGATCAAAAGGTAGCCATTAAATCATAAAGATGCATCTACAGCATGAGGTTAAAGACATAAAAGATAGCTTTTAATTCATATGAAAACATTCTATTACTCATTTAGGAGAAACATCATTGCACAGAAAATAGTAAGATCACTCAATACATAGAAATAATTCAGAATAGCAAAGAAATATCTCATAGTAAGATATGAATGTCACAAGAATAAATAAGCATGCATCCAACACACATTTTCAGGCAAAAGACGTCCTCTCCAGGAGCTTATTAGGCAAAATTCATTTTCTTGGAGCAACTGCAAAATAGTTCTTACAATTCTAGAAAATTCCTTTTCCCTGCCAAAAGTCCTTTACACTATTCCCTATTCATCTATTTATAAGTTTACAAAATGCCTCTTGGGATTCCACTCGGCCTTTTACAATTGTCTTTAAAGACTTTCCAAAAATAAAACAATTCGTGGCTTCTTGCTCATAACAGAAATTGTTTCTCATAACAGAAAAGGACAGCTGCCCTTGTGACTCCATGCTCTAATCATAGGAACAAAGAGAAGTAGACCCAAAACAAAAAAACGCATTATGACTAGCGTGTTTATCCTTGGGGTGGTGCTTCTGCTGGGGATGATGTGCATGTGCTGGTTGCTACTGCTGCTGCTACCTTCTTCTCCTCTTCTTCTATATAACTGAACCATATACCAGTGTCTCTTACAACCACATTTGCAGGTGAGGGGAGCGGGATTTTCTCTTCTTCAATACCCTGAATTTTTGCTATTGCTTCCTAGTGGATCTCCTTGAGCATATGATTGTGTACTGATGATAGCCCAATGTAGTGATGAAGATCATCGGTGACCAGCACAACAATCTTTTTTACATACTCTATTTGAATGCCTAGCTTGTCTTTCAAGTCTGATAGGCGTTGTTCTTTGCTTGGAAAATCATCCGGGGTCTAAGGAAAAACAATCTTGCACTTTTCATGCACTTCAAGAATCTTTTGATACAGGCCATTAATTTTCCCCATCGTTCCCTGGATCTTAGCTATTAGCTTGGCGCCGCAATTTCTGCAAAACTCCATAAGGGCTACATCCTCCTCAAAACCGTCCACAGATTTGAATGGGAGATTCTTATGGAAATCTACCTTTCCTTCTCTCCACTCCATCTGACTCACAATGTTTTCTTTTACCCGATTGTACTTTCCTTTAAGCCTAATGGCTTCAGTATTAACTTCCTTCATCCTATCCAACATGGTCTTGATATTGCACACCTCCTCAGTAATCATTTCTTGTGTGGCATACATTTGACTTAAGATGTCACAGGACTGCTGATGAAAGGGAGACATATCCATCGCTCTGCTTTCTGCTTGCTCTAGCTGCTCAACCATTGCCTGTTTATCTACTTCCAGATGAAAAACTCTAGCTTCGGAATCATTCTTTTCTACTTCTAGTACCATCATCTGGATTGCCAGGTGCTCCTTTTCTTCTTCCAAATGTCGATAATTATCTGACAACTCTTTGTGGTAAGCAGACAGGCGATTATATTTGTTCACCACGAGGTCCCTGTAGGCCTGCTCATTAACCACAGTATGTTGCAGCATACGAGCTCTTCTCTTTGTTGACTCGAACTCTTTAACCATGTCGATCACATTGTTCTCGGTTGCTTTAGCTGCTACTACAACGGCCGATGCCATGGCCATGGGAGCCTTGTTTCTATTTTGCATAATCATGGTTTCTCGCTGGGTGACAATATCTGGCTGGAAAAGTCTCTTTAACCTCTCTTCTGACTTCAGGACCATAGATTTTATCTTCTTATAATATACAAATTTATCCCATTGGGACACAGTATGATATTCGGATGGGGTGAAAGGGATGATCGGGAGGTCTCTTATATGGATTTCTGCCTCCGCAGGTGGGTTCTGTACCACCTGAGATGAGTCTATTTCCATATCTTGGGTTCCAGATCCATCCTGCTGGGCATCTTCGTTGGCCTTAATTTCTTCTTCATCATTTCTCTCTTCTTCAGCTTTAATCCTTCTTTCCTCTTCCTCATCCTGCTGCTAATTTTCAATTACCTCCCTCTTCTCTTGTTCTTGAGCTTCCTGCTGCAACCTTACTTCTTCAGCTTCTTGCTGCAGTCTTGCTTCCTCAGCTTCTTTCTGTAGTCTTGCTTCCTCAGCTTCTTTCAATCTTTGTTCTTCACGGGCCAGGTCCTCAACTGCTTCCCTTTCTTTCTGCAGGTTGTCCTCTCGGGATGTGGCAGAGCTAGAGCTATCTCCACTGCTATGACGACAAATCTGTAATTCAGTCATATTACTGATTCCCCTGAACACTTATTCTTCGGCATCGTAGTAATGAGCATACTCAAAATGAGCATACAACTCCTTGCAATGCTCCGCAACTTTGCTCCGCCTGTCATTTCTATGAAAGATTACCTCACCGAAGTGAAAATCTTTCAACTCCTAAATGAACTCTTCGGCTGCCGCAACCCCTGAGAACTTATAGGCTCCTATACAGAAAGGAAAAGGAGGGAAGGAAGCCTTATGTTTCTTATTAAGAACTCCTCCTATTCCATCAAGGAAAACTTGCCTGACTACTTCTTTCAGGACTACATAATCACTGGCATATTTTGGTAAGATGTATGGTGGCTTAGTACCTCCAAACATACTAATGTAGGTACCCTCTTCTGAGAAGTAGAAATCACCATAATTTTCCAATACTTCCATGGCATTCTCTAACAGGCAATTGGGCTCTTCATTGAAAATATGCTCATGCAGAGGCATAATGAACTCTTCACAGATGATCTTATAGTGTGCTTTGTAATTTTGAGCCCACATTATTTTATAGGCAATGTATACCGGGGTGTTGTCCTGATCCCATGAGCAACCTAACTTGGGGAAAGGGAGCTTTGCCAAGATGCAATCAATGAGGTATGAAGACATTTAAAACTCTAAATTTTTTAGGGCCAAACATTCTTTAGCTGTAGCCACAGTGGATGACAAACTATCTGAGAGGATAATAGCCCAATCAAACACAGTTCCCTTAAATGCTATGTAGTGGATTATGGGGGCCCACTGTATCCTATATACAGTTCCATTGGGCATGGCGAAAATTTTGCTTAACATAAGGGCAATCAACCTAAAGGGAGGTCTTAGGCTCTGAACGTCATACTCATTAGTGTCCCTCTTCCTTATCTGCTTTCCCGTGATTAACAACCTTCTAGCCATTTCGAAATTGTTCATCTATCCCAACCATTCATCGTTCAGTGCCTGCTGGGGACGCGAGAATTTGTAGGCTACCGCAATATAAGCTGGATGAAACAAAGCGAATGCCTCTCCCTTGCTGTCCTATAACACTCTTGTTTGTGGGTTGGCATGTTCCAATATCCACCCGATTACTTCTAAGCACGGGAATAGCTCAGGGCGAGTAGAAGCCCTAGATATGCCAGAGGTCCTGATGTTTAGGTAGATTTGTTCTTCTTCTAATAGCACGTTTGGGATATCTTGGTCCCTGATCATCCGGTAAATATCTCCTCACCGGACCTCGGTGTAATGTCCCCTCCCATCATACCAGCATGATAGAGGGAACGTGATACTAAATCCGGGCATCTAGCCCCATGAACTTTTAACTAAGTATTCACATAATATAAAAGACATATGGATTGTATGATTATAAGAAAAACACCACGGAAATAATATCAATAACACATCCATCATACATTCATAATATTCATCAAATAATAATTGCAAAGTCAACACAAGAGAATACTTATCTTAACAAAGTAGTCCCAAGCAACTGGCTATGCAACTGCAACGTTCCACCCAACCATAGGTCAGTTGTGCTTATCAACCTCTCGATACAACTGCCACCCCCGAGCTGGGCATGATCTCTACAAGGAATCAGGGAACAACAGACTCACACATATCCAAGCATACACCAAGATGAGCCAAGCCAATATATAATTGGTTTTATCAGGCTGTTAGGATATGGAAAGGAAGAATTGCTAAGCTAGTGAGCTCAACCACAGAGCTATGGATACCTCTACAAGATCTATTTAGCTTGGCACCCACAATTCCTACACACCCCTACTCAAGGAAGTATTCCCTTCACCAATTCACAGTCCCTCAGGCCATACCTTCCAATTCTAGAGTGTCCCAGGTGTGCATAGAAGAGTAGCCAGCCCTCTTGATCTTCTTGAGAGGTTACTCCCTTCACTAGGTTTATCAAGCCAATTCTGTCCACTACCACTCCAAGTTTCTTGCTCACAGGTTCAAATCAAAACAGGGATGCACATAAAAATAGAAGTCTAATTGTTGGGCATGAATAAACGTTTTTACAGTGAGATGCCCAAAGATGGGATTTTCATTAGCTTCAGAAAAACATGGGAAACCCAAAAACGAAACTAGAAGACGGGGAACAACCCTGGGAAGCCAAATCCGTTTTTAGAAAAAAAATGTCCATGGACATTCTGGGGAAAAAACGGCCTCCATAACAGTCCCAAATCGTGGTCCTCCTCTCCCAGCCACTGTATAACACAAAAACAAGCTCCCAGCCATGGAAAATGCAGGGAAAATGGTAAAAACGTGATGAGGAAAGACCCAGTAGTTCAGACTGCGTGAGAGAGGGAAGACTGTGGGTTCATAATGGCTTTGGGCACCATTTCGTGGGTGTTTTCTTGCCCAAGAAGCAAAAATACGAATTCCCAGGTTGATGGCTTGCCCATGCACGAAATTGGCTGCCATACCTCTTCATTCCCAAGGCATTAACTGCCTCAACCAATTTCTGGAAGAATTAAATGATTGGGTCCATAACCCAAAATGGGTAGTTGGTGGTTTATGGGTTTTCTCATTGACACATGGATTAACACCATTGGCTCAAGGGTCTGAATAATTTCACTCCCTATTCTTTTAGAATCATGCCCCCATCTCTTTGTTGCATTGCATAGCTAGTTGTGGGTATTTTCATTAAAATTCGTATTTACATGATGTCTTAATTTACATTGTTCCTATCTAGCACAAGAACCATAGGCATCTATTTCTTTACTTGCCGATACATAAAACGCTAAATCAATGGTGGGGCCTTGGCCTTGAGCTCCTCACCATGATCAAATAACAATATTTACATCATTTCTGATTTAATGCAAAAAAACGGGGTCAAAATGGGGACATTACATTCCCCTCCCCTTACATTAGCACTGTCCTCAGTGCTCATCAAAGTTGAACAAAAATGGATATGCCACCCTCATGGCATCCTCCAGCTCCCATGTAGCCTCATTGGGACCGTAGTGCTTCCATTGCACCTTTACCTGTCCGATGGCTCAGTTCCGAAGCAATGTTACCTTCTTGTCTAGGATGCGCAACGGATCGGTTTGGAATTCTCCCTCGGGTTCCACCTGGATCACATCCCAATTAATCACATGGTTAGGATCATGTACATATTTCTTAAGCAAAGAGACATGAAAAACATTATGAGCTTTAGTGCTAGCAGGAAATGCAAGTCTATATGCAACTGGCCCTATTCTTTCAAGCACTTCAAATGGCCCACAATATCTAGGTGATAGCTTGGCACAACTCCCAAGCTTCAAGGAACTCTTCCTTGATCTCACTCTAAGATACACATGATCCCCAACATTGAATTCCCTATGCACTCTATGTTTATCTGCATAACTTTTCTGTCTATCCTGGGCTACTTTTAAATTCTGTCTGATCTTGGCAACTTCTTGCTCCATTTCCTTAAGCAATTCTGGCCCAAGTACAATTCTGTTCACTGGATTTTCCCAAGTCACTGGTGTCCTACACCTTCTACCGTACAAAGCCTCATAAGGACTCATTCCCAACGATGCTTGTTTCCCATTGTTATATGCAAATTCTACCAAATGTAGATAATCCTCTCACTTGGATGGTTTGTCCATTACATACATGCGGAGCATGTCTTCAAGTACCCGATTTACTCTTTCTGTTTTCCCATCTGTTTGAGGATGGTATGCGGTACTAAAGCTTAGCTGTGTACCCAAATATACAAAGAGACCTTTCCAAAAATTGGAAGTGAACTTGGTATCCCTATCAAAAATTATTTCCTTAGGCAACCCATGTAATCTGAAAATTTCCTTCATGAAAATATTTGCAATGGCATCGGCTTTGTGTGTGGACTTAACCGATATAAAATGTGCTTCCTTTGTTAACTTGTCCACCACAACCATGATGGAATCATGTTGTCTCACAGTCATTGGCAATCTTGTAATAAAGTCCATGGATATTACTTCCCATTTCCATTCTGGAATTGGCACTGGAAGCAATAAACCTGCTGGATGTTGGTGTTCACTCTTCACCTGCTGACATTCCATGCACTTAGAAATGTATTCAGTGATGTCCTTCTTCATGCCTGGCCAGAAATAATATTTTCTTGCTGTAGCAATTGTTTTCTGATATCCTGGGTGACCAGAGTATGGAGCTTTATGGATCTCGTCCATAACAATTCTCCTCAAATCTGCCAAATTTGGAATATAGACTCTATTCTTATAAGTAAGAAGTCTGCCTTCTTCCAAATGATAGCCTTCATACTTCTTTTCAAGGTTTTGCTGCTGCAATTTGCCCTTTATCTGCTCGTACACTTCATCCTCAACCATATGGTTAACAATCTGTTGCTTCAACTCTGGTTGGAAAGTACTAAGCGCTGCCACATACATTTCATGTACCTTCCTGCTGAGTGCATCAGCCACCTTGTTTTCTTTCCCTTTTAGGTGTTTGATTTCAAAATCAAATTCACACAAAAATTCCAACCATCTAGCTTGCCTAGCATTTAAAGTTGGCTGATCAAACAAGTATTTCAGACCACAATGGTTTGTCCTTAACTCAAATTTTCTTCCCATTAAGTAATGCCTCCACATCTTTAAGGCATGTACTATGGATGCAAGTTCTATATCATGAGTAGCATATTTCTTCTCATGCTCCTTCAACTTTCTTGACTCATAGCATATCACGTGGTTGTCTTGCATAAGAACTCCTCCAAGTCCTTGATTGCATGCATCGGTACACAACACAAAGTATTTTTCTAGGTCTGCAATTTTCAAAATTGGTGCACTTGTAAGAAAATTCTTCAACCGTTGAAAACTTTCCTCACATCTTGGTGACCATTCAAACTTTATCCCCTTCTTTTGCAAAGAAGTGATCGGGTTTGCAACCTTGGAGAATCCTTCGATAAACCTCCTGTAGTAACCAGCAAGGCCCATAAAAGATCTCACATCAGTCACATTCCTTGGAGTTCTCCAATTCATAATGGCTTCAATCTTCTCAGGGTCTACAGATATTCCTTCGTCGGAGATGATGTGACCCAAATAATGAATTCTATCTTTATAAAAGTCACACTTGCTCAACTTTGCATACAGCTTATGCTCCCTTAGTAATTGCATTGTCATTCTCAAATGTTCTTCGTGCTCTTCTTCATTCTTAGAATAGATGAGAATGTCATCTAGGAATACAAGAACAAACTTGTCCAAATACTTGCTAAAAACATTATTCATGAGACACATGAATGTAGCTGGTGCATTTGTGAGACCGAATGGTACCACTACAAACTCATAGTGTCCATACCTCGTTCTAAAGGTTGTCTTATGAATATCTTATTCTTTGATTCTTACCTGATGGTAACCATACCTCAAGTCAATCTTTGAAAATACCTTTGCTCCTCTCATTTGGTCAAAAAGGTCATCAATTTGGGGCAATGGGTATTTTTTCTTCACAGTGACTTTGTTCAACTGCCTGTAGTCAATACATAACCTGAGTGTTCCATCTTTCTTTTTCACAAATAGAACAGGTGCTCCCCACAGGGACACACTTGGCCTAATATATTTCTTTTCCAGCAACTCTTGTAATTTCATCTTCAATTCTAGCAATTCCAGTGTACTCATCCTGTAGGGTGTCTTAGACACTAGTGCCGCTCCTGGCACAAGCTCAATGGTAAATTCCATGTCTCTCTTTGGAGGGAGTCCTGGAATCTCTTCAGGAAAAACATCCCTGAATTCTTGCAATACATGATAGTCCTCCAATTTAAGAGTTTTATTCTCTGATGCCTCTAAAACGTGGGATGGATACAATTGACATCCCTTCCTACAGAACTTCTTTAGCTACATGGCTGAAACCTGTCTAACAGAAGTCACCTTTGGAATCCCTTTTACAACCCTCGGGTTTCCTTCTTCATCCATGCATTCAAATGTCTTATTGTAGCAGTCAAGTTTAACCCTGTGTGCTTCTAACCAATCCATTCCAATGAGAATATTATAGGAACCCAGTGGTAAAATATTCATATTTGCATGAGTGAATATCCCATCCATCTCCAATGGACATTTCTCTACTATTTCACTAACTTTTCTCTTGGTTCCAGTGGCTAGTTGAACTAGCCATGATTTACTATGCTTTAATTTCTTGAAAGCACAAATATCAACAATTCTAGGAGTGACATAACTGTGAGTAGATCCAGGATCAATCAAAATAGAAACAGATTGCTTAGCAATCTTACCTTCAACTTCAACCACAGTTGACTGATGATCTGCCTGGCGGTCATCTAGTGCTACATAGATTCTAGGGATTTCTCTCGCCACTTGACCCAAAGTTTCAGCTCCTTGGATGTTGTGAACTTGATTTGCATTCCCATTCCGATGTGGACAGTTCCTAAGCATGTGGTCTCCTCCACAACCCCAACATTGAAGTGGTTCTCTTGGCTTGTCTCCCATCATCCTAGTTGGCTTAGTCACAACCTGTGATGGTTTCCTTTGCTGATTCTTGAATTGAGGAGGCTTGAACCCCTTCTTCCTTTGATCAAACTTTTCATTTTTCCTATCCTTCCATGCCTTATGGAATTCTGGTTTGCTTCTGTTTTGATCAAAGCAATACTTGGCCTTTCTTATGGCCTCCTCCAGAGTTCGAGGTTCGTCAAAATCAATCCTATATTTATATGATTGGGGCAGTCCACTTAGGAAACGTTGAATTTTCACCTTATCATCTCGAATGTACCTGACATATCTCAGCAGCTCCAAGAACTTGTTTGCATATTCTTCCATGGTCAATTGTCCCAATCTCAGCTCATGGAACTCTTTGATCTTATCATCATAGTACTTTTCAGAGAGGTACTTCTGCTTGAAGTATTTCTTGAACTGCTTCCACACAATATTCCTTTTGTTGATCTTCTTCACTTGCCTGATGTGTTCCCACCATATAGATTCTCTTCCATTCAAGTTGAAGATGGCTACCCTTGCCTTCATATTTCCAGATCAGTCTTGGACTTGGAAATATTTTCTCATCCCAAGAAGCCAAGCTTCAGCTTCTTGACCAGACTTTATCTCTCCATCAAATGTAGGAGGTTTCACCTTCTTAAATTCCCCATGTGAATTGTTCTTGTAGTGCTTCTTCCTCTTACTTCTACGAGACGAAGAGCTTGAACCCTCAATGGATTCTTCCAAGTCAGATGATTCATTAGAAGAGATTTCTGGAGTATATGTTCTATCTGTAGAAACTCTTCTTGGGCTACTGGCCCTCTTGCGGGAATTCCTTCTAGAGCTACTCCCACCCCTTTCTAGATTTGATGTCTGATGCCAAGAGTTTATTTTCCTTTGGATGTCTGTCAAACTCTGTATCATGGATGCATTCAACTGATTTTGTTCTTTCTGAGCTTTAATCATCCTTTCATTATCTTCTCTGCAACTTTGCAACTCCACCCTTAGGCTTCTCATGGTGGCTGCAATACCTGGAGGAGTCTCTTGATTTCTTATCCCATTAGATTCTGTTTCATCATTTTCAACATGTATGTTCTCCCCCATGGCATCTGTCTCAGGCTCATAGGGATCCTGTGCATCATCCATAATGTTGATTTTCTTGGCCCAACCAAGATCCAAAACTTTCCAACTATACTATCTAGAGTGCTGCCCTGATGTAACTGTGAGTCTCCGCAACTATGATAGGTATCCCCTTAAAGGCCCAATGCTGCAACCAGCAACTCTGATACAAAAATGCAATGTCCCCTCCCATCATACCAGCATGATAGAGGGAACGTGATACTAAATACGGGCATCTAGCCCCATGAACTTTTAACTAAGCATTCACATAATATAAAATACATATGGATTGTATGATTATAAGAAAAACACAGCGGAAATAATATCAATAACACATCCATCATACATTCATAATATTCATCAAATAATAATTGCAAAGTTAACACAAGAGAATACTTATCTTAACAAAGTAGTCCCAAGCAACTGGCTATGCAACTGCAACGTTCCACCCAACCATAGGCCAGTTGTGCTTATCAACCTCTTGATACAACTGCCACCCCCGAGCTAGGCATGATCTCTACAAGGAATCAGGGAACAACAGACTCACACATAGCCAAGCATACACCAAGATGAGCCAAGCCAATCTATAATTGGGTTTATCAGGTTGTTAGGATATGGAAAGGAAGAATTGCTAAGCTAGTGAGATCAACCACAGAGCTATGGATACCTCTAAAAGATCTATTTAGCTTGGCACCCACAATGCCTACACACCCCTACTCAAGGAAGTATTCCCTTCGCCAATTCACAGTCCCTCAGGCCATACCTTCCAACTCTAGAGTGTCCCAGGTGTGCATAGAAGAGTAGTCAGCCCTCTTGATCTTCTTGAGAGGTTACTCCCTTCACTAGGTTTATCAAGCCAATTCTGTCCACTACCACTCCAAGTTTCTTGCTCATAGGTTCAAATCAAAACAGGGATGCACATAGAAACAAAAATCTAAGTGCTGGGCATGAAGAAACATTTTTACAGTGAGATGCCCAAAGATGGGGTTTTCATTAGCTTCAGAAAAACGTGGGAAACCCAAAAACGAAACTAGAAGATGGGGAACAACCCTGGGAAGCCAAATCCGTTTTTAGAAAAAAAACGTCCATGGACATTCTGGGGCAAAAACGGCCTCCATAACAGTCCCAAATCGTGGTCCTCCTCTCCCAGCCATTGTATAACACAAAAACAAGCTCCCAGCCATGGAAAATGCAGGGAAAATGGTAAAAACGTGATGAGGAAAGACCCAGTAGTTCAGACTGCGTGAGAGAGGGAAGACTGTGGGTTCATAATGGCTTTGGGCACCATTTCGTGGGTGTTTTCTTGCCCAAGAAGCAAAAATACGAATTCCCAGGTTGATGGCTTGCGCATGCACGAAATTGGCTGCCATACCTCTTCATTCCCAAGGCATTAACTGCCTCAACCAATTTCTGGAAGAATTAAATGATTGGCTCCATAACCCAAAATGGGTAGTTGGTGGTTTATGGGTTTTCTCATTGACACATGGATTAACACCATTGGCTCAAGGGTTTGAATAATTTCCCTCCCTATTCCTTGTAGAATCATGCCTCCATCTCTTTGTTGCATTGCATAGCTAGTTGTGGGTATTTTCATTAAAATTCGTATTTACATGATGTCTTAATTTACATTGTGCCTATCTAGCACAAGAACCATAGGCATCTATTTATTTACTTGCAGATACATAAAACGCTAAATCAATGGTGGGGCCTTGGCCTTGAGCTCCTCACCATGATCAAATAACAATATTTACATCATTTACGATTTAATGCAAAAAAAGGGGGTCAAAATGGGGACATTACACTCGGGAGGGACGCCCGTGGTGCACTTATTGTCTTGAAAGAGAGTTTCAGTCCTTGGCTGTACTGGCTCTGGCTCCATCATTTTAGTTTTCTTTCTGCTACCTTTTGGCATTGTAGCTTATCTCTGCCAGGCAACCATACATGAATGAATATAGGATTGCAAACCATTACGTAAAATATAGCAAAAAATAGAGAGAGACAGGAAGGAAATGGGACTAGCATGAGAATGTATGATATAAACTATAAGGTTGCATGTTGGGGAAGCAAACAAAACATAGATTATTCAAGAAAACATATTATAGCCGTCAGACTTGATCGTTCTAGGGAGGCAATGTCGGGTTTGGAACTTTTGAAATGTTTTGAAAAAGGTAGGCATACGACGTACAAAAACTCACTTCCCTCCTTATCTTTGAAGATAGGATGTCCTTCATTATAGGCAGACCCTTTTGAGATGGCAAAGTTACCTGGGTTGGTCCTTTCAGTTTTAGGGGAAGGGTTCAAGGAATATAGAGAAGGAAAGGATTAGGTGTGTAAGCAATAAACGTAAGTGTAGCAGGCTTACAGTTAACCCGCATTATTGCATAAGTAAATGGCTGAGCAGACAGAAAGCGAACATCAAACGGCTAAAGCATCAATGGTAGGCTAGCTTGGATTGGGAAGGATATGGGGCTGCAGCGGCCGTAAAGTCTAGAGGATAGTCTGCTAGGAGTGCCCACAGGCCATGTAATGAAACGAAAATCACCCGAGAAATCGCTGACGCATAAATAAGACAAAACTAACGGTAGAACCACCTACCTGGAAACAAAACACTGGTGTTACGGGGTTGATGTGGTGGCAAATAAGCTGATCTGGAGCGAATAAACTTGCGCAGGTTCCAAACGGCGTCTTCCAAAACGAAATCTACCAATGGGAAAATAGAGCCCCCCGCCACCCTTATATTAAGATTGGTACGTGTGGACATTAATTGGGTAGGTGGTGAAATTAAAATAGAGTTAAACCTTCACGTACGGTGGGGTCATTTCAACCCATTCGGCATTTATGCGCAACTGTCAACATCGGATAAAAAAGGTGGGTCTCATCCGCTGTTGCGGGTAGAATTTGTGAGTTTCTTCCGAAGTGTGGGAGACTTGGAGTTTGAGCGTGGCATTTGCTTGTTGCGGGAAAGAAGAGAGAGTTGATCTTCCATTGCGGAAAGACTCAACGAGCTCTTCCGAAAATGATGAGTCGAAGATCTTGCGGTGAAATTTCTTGAGTTGATCAGCCATTGCGGAAAGACTCGACGAGTTCTTCCGAAAATGACGGATGAGTTTGGTAAGTCTTTTCGGAAAAGTGAACGGTCGAGGGACTTGTTAAGGAGGCGCTCGTTGCGGCAAAAATTTATGAGTGTTTTCGTCGTTGCGGGAAAGAAATTCAAGTTCTTCCGAAGCTCAAAAAAAACATGTAAGTGCTTCTGCCGTTTCGGGTGAAATGCCTGAGTTCTTCCGTCGTTGCGGGTGAAAATCTCAAGTTCTTCCGAAGTATCGAATAAACGAAAGTGCTTCCACCGTTTTGGGAGAGAATCTCGAGTGCTTCCGCCATTTCGGGAGAAAATCTCGAGTTCTTCTGCCGTTTCGAGAGAAAAACTTGAGTTTTGACTTAGAAGAAAACTTTAACTCGAAAAGAGATCTCTCATTTGAAAGAAAACTAAGTTCAAAAAACTTTCCAAAGGAGACTTAACACTTTAAGCAGGCTTTCTAGGAAAACAAAAGGAGGGGCCCCAATATCTAAAAAAAAAAATTGGGGGGGATGTTGCTGCAACAATAGGACAAGAAGTTGTGATTCCATTGGAATTAATTGTACCAAGCTTAAGGATTGTTGCATTCACGGTCATGGAGGATGAACAAACAATAGAAGAAAGGCTTCTACACTTGGTTGGATTGTAGGAGGATCGCTTCATTGCAGGATTTCACCAGCAAGTGCAGAAAGACATAGAAAAGCATGGCATGATCACTACATCAAGAACAAGTCCTTTCAGGTAGGTGACCTTGTCCTCCTGTATGATAGCAAGTTTATGAAATTTCCTAGAAAATTTAGAATGCACTAGCTTGGGCCATATACTGTTATGCATGTTACTAATGGTGGTGCAGTTCAGTTAGCCACGTTAGCCAGAGATGACTTACTAAGTTTGGTGAATGGAAGTAGAATAAAACCATACAGGGATAGTCCTACTTCGCAGAACCCTCAGTGATCGAAAGAGAAGGGAGTTTCTAAGTGTCAACTACAATTGAAATTGAGAACTAGAAATTCAAAAGAGTTTGTACACAGTTTTGGTCCGATACATGAAGTCTGATGAAAAGAATGCATCGACCGTGCAACATTAGTCATGGAATCAAGCTGCACATGAAAAAAAAATGAGAAGAAAAGAAGAACCGTGCAGTACGAAGCTCAAAATGTAGCTGTGCAGATCAAATAGAACAACAAAGAGACAAAGTTCAGAACAAAGAAGCAGGACACCGCGAAGTAACCGCGCTGGGATAGTGATGACCCGCCGTGTAGTTCGACGCATCACTCTGAGAAACTAACCGTTATACAGTGATTTTTCTGACGATCGCTTGAGCATTTTACGCAAAAATAACCGTTCTGAAGGATTTAATGAAGGAAAGGACCTGAATCTTCAACAGATTTGGCCAACATACATGCCATTTAATGCATTTCTAGTCGTTGATGGGCGCGACAAAGCTCAACTGTGCCTATAAATACCGCTATGTCTAGACTCACGGGCGTTACCGAAACTCTGAAATTTTTCTGTAAGCCATAGATTCAATATTTTAACAGTCTGTGCTGAGTATTTACGTGAGTTTGCAAAGAACAGTCTAGTGAATGTCTGGCGATTCTATAGTTGAACAAGAATCCACAGTTGAGCAGACTGTGAGGGTGTTAAAGAAAATTGGGCTTGAAGGGTTGATGAGAACCCCTGCTAAGAAGGTTGTTACAGAACAAGGACAAGGTTCACTCCGTTCACCACGGCATTCTACACAAATGCAGGGCAAGGGTATGGAACCCATGGTTGAGAAAGTTAAGGTGAAAGTAATGGGCTCCAAGCTACCATAAGTTCCACCAAGAGACAAGGAGATGCCATTAACCTTGATGCTAGCGTATATCTCTCCACGAACAAAAGATGCACCGACAATAAATCTCTCTAGAAACACAAAGTATGAGATACCACTTCCGCCCATATCCAAACATGTAAAACTAGAAGCAAATCTTCTGGGTAAGCTCGCGGACTGTATGTTCGAAGATTATGACTTGCTGCAATAGCAGAAGGATCCAGACGAGCCGAAGTACCCACAATTTTAGCTAGATAGATATATGTGCTGGAAGACCGACGTTAAGAACAATCTGTTGTTGGTTGTGCAGCGCTGGATGTCTGAAGTTGTCGAATCAGGGTTGTTAAACCTATTGAGGCTTCCACACTTTGACTGGAGCCCAGAACTTAACGTGGTGGTGTGCACACTCATATCACGCACACACAAAGGCTACCTTTGGTTGGACAGAAATGTCGACCTCAACATCGACCTGATCCATCAGACCATAGGACTAAGCAAGCAGGGCGAAGACCCTAAGAAGTTCTTTGTCAAAAAAACCAGGGATAAGGAGATTGTTGCGCAGATGAAAGAAACTCACAGCATTGCCAAAGGAAAAAGAGGGTTGATCATGGATGAAAGAAACTCACAGCATTCCCAAATGTGGTTTGTAGTACAAATGCTAGCAAGAAAAATATTGAGGAAGGCCATACCTTCATAAGTACTAGTCGGCGCAATACTCCTTGGGGTGAAGGCAGCGCAGGGAAGAATATTTAACTGGTGCCAGTATTTACTGAATGCATTTTTGGAAGATGTCCGCGAAACTCAGGTCAATGACGCCGCGTTCCATTACAGTTGTTTGATGGTACTGATTGGCTTTGTAGACTGGAAGGACCCAAGGTACTATGTTGGCCTGACCTCTCCCAACAATAACTGTCGAGGACCCAGGTATGCAAACCTGTGGGAAAATTTGATGCCAGAAAGACAGTGCGTGTTGAATGAATTTTTCTACACATATTACGAGCAGCTGTGCGATGTGATCGTTCGTACACCACGCATATCCAAAGAGGTAACATCTAAGTATATTCGCACTTTAAATTTTTACACTAACATACACTCCATCTACATTTCAGCGAAGGCATAGAAAAATAACCCAGAATGGTTCCAAGGGAAGTATCATGTGGATGAAGCGGATATCGACCTCATTATGAAGGAATGGATGGATAAATGGAAGGTCGAAGGACCTATGATCATCGACAGTGACTCTGAAGAGAGTAATCCAATTCAAAAAACAATTGTCGAAGAGTCACCATCAGGAAAAACGAAGGAGCCCGGAAGCTCAGTACCAAAGAAAATCCAAAAAAAGAACAAGAAGGCTTCAAAGGGCCAATTGGGCGCGAAGCTACATGATGACGATTATGAGATGATCACATCGACGGTCACCGCACATCTAGAAGATGTGCTGAACCTTAAAGACAGTAAGAATGAGGAAATTCAAGCAAGTTTGAAACAAAATATCAGCACGCTGCAAGGGATAGAGGCGAAGTTTGAGTAGGTCCAGCGTGACTTGGCCATACCGCGAGAATCGGAATCTGAAGGAAGGTCAGGGGACACATCGTGGCCAAAGAAAACACCTTTAGCCCTGACCTTGGCACCAAAACCACACATCGTCAAAATTGACCCGCTAAGAGTAATGTTACTGCACGATCAGTTAACTTCGAGCACGTAAAGCATAGAGCATGTGGAGATTGATATAGTGATGCTACCCCTCAAAGGCCTACATAATATGCACCTGCAGGTTGTGGAGGAAATACATGACCGAGATATGGTCATTGTGAACTGACACGAGGAATTACATGAAAAGTATAAACAGTTGCAGGAAGCAAGTACGAAGAAGGCTAAGGCACTTGAAAGGGAACAGGAGAAGCAAAGAATAGAGCAGACTGTCGCTTCAGTCTGCGTGGATATACCAAAGTGCGACGGGAAGCCAGAGCTCATGGACACTATAAAGAAGATTGGCTCTGTATTCAGCAATATTAAGTCTGAAATGGAAGACATGGAGATAGAATACAAGGCAAAGATTGTCGCCTTGGAAGTAGAGAATCAACCGAAGACACCTCCAGATCAGGCAGAGCTCAGAGCAGCCGAAGCGAAAGCTGCCGCAGAAAGCATATCCAGTGAAGTGGCTAAGTGTCAAAACTTGTTGGAATATGCTACAAGAGTGTTCACTATGCTGCAAGAGGACCCTAAGCTGCTGCAGGTCCAAACCAGTTTGCAGGAAAAGAAGGCAGTGTTAGACGCTCTGAACGTGGAGATGAAGACTCTGCTACCAAAAGACTGACTCCGCAGATTTCCAGAAGTTAAAGAATTAAAATGACAACTTGTAGAGTTAAGAGAATAGGAGGCTGAAGCCGGAGAGAAGTCACAGCCTCTGTAGGAGGAAGCCCATGAACTAACATGGCAAATAGAAGGAAAACTGTAGGAACTCCGCGACACGCAAGCGTCAGTACAAGAGCAAACTCAGGATGACTTAACACCGGATGTGTTAGAAACCATCAAAGCAATTGAAGAGGATGCCAAGGATACAGTTTCTAAGATAAGCACAACGTATCAAGAGCTCACTTCTAAGATAGCTCTGCAAGAGGAAGAGCAGCTCATGGAACCAGAAGTGGAAAGTGGCTCGGGGACGAGCCACATGTAAGTGTTAGGGGTCTATTGGGCCTAACCCAAGTAAGGCATTTTTGTGCAAGAGAGTTAGAGCTGCGAAGTTACAGCGCAGCTCGGATGAAGGCAGTTTTGGAAATACAGTTTTGGGGAGCTGCAAAGTTGATCACAACATAGTATCGACAGGGTAAGAACCATGCGGCTAAGTTCCATCTAAGCGAAGTGGTAGCACCATGCAATGCCAGCAGAGCACCTATTTTGGGTAAAGAAGGTAAGGAAAGGTCGAGCTGTGAAAGAGACTTGTTTGGGTAAGTGACTCCTTGATTCCCGGGAATGGGTATGAAGCAACGTGAAGGCGGATGAAAGTTACCTGTCAAGAGAGTGGTGGAAAAAAGTTAGAAGCTAAGGCATGAAGCCAACAACGACAGGCAGGCCAGAGGGGCGGAAAGCGACATGCGACGATGCAGTGTAAACATTTTTGTGAAGACTGCGGATGTCAGAAGGGTGTGCGAGCTGCGAGTGGTCTAGTAGAATGACCAAAAGTGTGTAAAGCAGTTGTCGACTACGACAGGACGAATCAGCGGGTAACTGCATAATTTTGTAACCTAAGGGTTTTGTCCTATGCATTGTAAAAGACGTGACCTACGGGAACGATCTTTATATAAAGGGGAATTTTTTAAGGGAAAGGGTTAATCTTTGATCATTAATATTTTATTATTGTTGAATAGGGATCTTTGTTGAGAGACGATTGTAAAAGGATCTGCAGCTGCATGCGCAGTCACCTACCAAGAGAGAAGAGAGTCTGCAGCTGAGTGCGCAGATTGGAACTGTTGTACCTTTCCCATAAATAATATAACAATAGTTCCTGTGGACGTAGCTCCCATCGTGGGGGTGAACCACGTTAAATTCTGTGTTATGTGATTGATTATGCATTGATATTTGTGTATTTTCTTATGTGAATGGTTAAGATCTTGTTTGCGAATGCATGTGTTCTTGATTTTATATGTATTCACCATAAGGATAGAAGATGGGATAATATGTTGAGTAACCACATGTGTGAATGAATGTTGAATGTATCAATATTTCTAAGTCGGATGAATGCATAAGTTAATCGGGTAAACACTTAGCCAGCGAAGTCTGTATAGTGTGATTCCCTGAGCACATCACCGGAAGTGCTCAATTACATTGTTGTTGTTATAGTGTATAAGTTTGCAAGGTTCAGTCTAAGGTGTTGTTGAATGCATAACTTACACTAGGTGAAATCCATTACAGTGGTTAAGTACCAAAGAGGAAGCGCAGTCTCTGTGGCGTTGTCCTGTTGTCGAAGAACCACCCTGAGTAGCACAGTCCCTTGGATGCACCATTGTATAAGCATTACCCGTGAAGAAGTGAACTTTGCGTAGTCCCCAGTTCGCAGCGCAAGTCTTGTAGCGCGCTACTCACCAGTATGTTAAGTGCTCATCACCCGATTTCTAGAAACCTGATTCCGTAACCTCCCCATCAACTTCACCTCAGGTGAGACCTCAGTCTGTGCGCAGACTATTTCTGAAAGGGCCGATGAAAAGGGGGTTTTGTTGGTTCCCAGAACTGCGCAAAGGTCTTGGGCCTTTCTAGAAAACCTCAAGAATAGTAGAAAACCTCAAGAAAAGTATAAGCAACCAATAGTCTTACATTCATAAGAGGAATAAAATATTGTTTCAAGTTCTTGTGCATTTGAGTTACAAAAAGTTATTGGATGATTTTCTTTGCATTTCATTTGATTGGAAACATGTACGAAATATTTCTTTCCCATAGCTTAGATGTGCCTTTTTTAAGTGTAAAAAGATAGGAAACAAATTAGAATTTTTGCATTTTTTATTGATAGAAAGATATATTTTTGTCACTTTAGGATAGTTTGGGTATGGTTTTACATGATTGGTTATCATTCATTAAAAAGATAAAATTGCATTTGCATTGGGTTGTACATTTGGGAACGAAAAGAACTCTTCCTTCCATAGCTAGAAGTTCATTGAAAGAGAGATTTGCATTGATTCATCCATATATGCATATTTTGAGTCGATTCTACACACCACCGAGTTGCACCTCCACTCCCCTTGAGTAAAAAAAAATTCCTTTAAAATTAACACCCTAACTAAGCACACATTAACCTCATTTGAGGACATAAAAAGAATTGTGTAGTTAGGTAGGACATCAAGGATAGGAATTCAAATAATTACCCCTTGTCATTTTACATCTAAGACATAGTTGTTTTCTCTTAGGGTGCTAAAATCCTCTTGTATTTGTTGACACGGTTATACACCAATTTGTTGGAGGGCCTCCCATTCCACGGGGGTAAGCAGCGAGGAATGGTTCCAGACAAACTTTGTGGAATACCGCACTCCACTTAGTGCCTAAGGACACCAATCCATTGTCTTCCTTGTATTTTCTGGCTTCCATACTGGTTATACAAGGGCCAAAAGGAATAAGCTCCATTAAACCTTCCCAAATGTGTCATGAACAAGGTATCCTAGTGACCATTCTTCTAGGGATCTTTTACCCGGGATCCCTTTCAGTAGAGGGATATCCATTCATCTATATTGGTCTCTCGTTTCATATTGTCTGACTTGGATTTCATCACCTTGCGGAGGATACGATCTATTGAGGTCTCCGGATCTTAGATAGGAGGTTGCTTGCTCTTTTACCTTGTAGAGGGTCTTTTTGTTTTAGTGCTTCTTGTTGGATTTCTTGCCTCTTTATTATAGCTTGCTTGCTATGGCATCGGTTACAGTAAAGTTGTTTGAGCTTGCTTTTGGCCTGTATGCCTCTCTTTTCTTCTATCTCCCCTTTTGCATGCTTGGTTTCCTGAGGGTTTTTTATCTCTTTTTTCATGAGACTTTGTCCACATCACTTAGTATTGTTCCATGGAAGATCCAAAGAAATACCAGAGACAAGAAGCGATGAGTCCCGAACCATCTCCATGCATCGAAGCTCCTTCTAGGACTACCAATCAAGAGATCCCTTTTCAAGGGGTACCTTTTACTTTTCCTCCACTTGGAGATATTGGTCCTCCCTTTATCACTACTTTGAATCTTCTTGGATTGTCTATAGGATTACAAGTATGGTTATTCTCCAATCTGGTGATCCCGAATACACCTAATTATTCAAATGTTAACTCTCCATCACGAGAGCATCAATCCAAAATTGATCCTTCGTCTTCTTCGTTGGATGTATCTTCTTTCGTTCCTTCTTACTCGCCCGATAAAAGTGGTGGTGCTAGTAGTTAGGGGGATAAGAAGAAGAAGAAAAGGAAGGTTAATAAGAAGAATAAGAAAGAGACCCAACATCAACCAACTACCCCTATTGATTCTCTTTCTATTCAAACACCTTGAAAACCCAAGTTCCCTTGTAGTATTTGTAGGGGCGATCACCTTCTTAAGGATTGTCTTGGTCTTTCCAAAGTATTAGAAGAGTGGTATAAAGCCTTCAAACAACCTATATCATCAGCCTCTAGACATCATACTGATGATACCCCATCGACCAGTGAATCTATGGTTAAGGGTCGGAAAGGTAAAGTCAAGAATCCTTGTTTGTTATGAAAGGACATGCAGCTTACTTACCTTTGTCCTCGCATGGATTAAGCTTCACAATTGTTGGAAGACATTACTGTATCCTAGAATCACCTTCGAACTAGATATCGTAAGTTGTCCCTTGACCCCTCACTGGTTGATAAAGTAGTCGATCCTTCTCTATCCTCGATCGATTCCACTCTTTCCTCAAAGAGTGGAGAACAAGTAGTTCATTCCACTTTTCCTTTGAAGAGTGAAGTTAAAGTAGTCAAGTCGACATCGTATCCACTCAATTCCACTCTTTCATTGGAGAATGTTGAGACTCAAGTAGTCACAATGACACAATATCCGTCTCATCCTCATCTTCTAGTTGAGAATGAACCGAAAACCAATGATGTTTTCTTTATCAGTTCAAATTGTTCTGGACAAGGGGGCATTTCACCCATTTCGACAGAACCCCCCCAAGTAATGAGGTCATTTCCTTTGATTGGAATAGTCTAACAGAATCTTGTCTTCCTTTGGGTGATCATTTCCAGATATTTGTAGAATTTAACGGTAGGAATGTACTTCGCACTATTGTTGATGAAGGAGCGTCTGTTAGTATGTTATCCTCAACTGCTTGGAAAGCTATAGTATCTCCTCAACTTGTGCCAGTCGCTGATCAAATATTGGATTTTAATAGAAGACCTACTAGACCTTTAGGGACCCTTCCTTAGTTACCTATTACCTTAGGAGGGAAAACTGTCTGCATTGATGTTATGGTAGTCCAAGGTCCCTTAGATTTTAATCTCCTTCTTTGGTGATATTATGTCTATGCCATGAAAGCTATCGTGTCTACACTCTTTCGAGTGATGTATTTTCCTCATCATGGAAGCATCGTGACCATTGACCAGCTTTCCTTTGTTACACCTAATCATTGTATGAATTCCAGCCACCAGAATTCCCTGAATGTTCTGCATGTCTTAGTGGTTCCTCCCCCATCGTCAACCGTGTCTCTCGGCTCTAGCCATCACACCAGAGTTGAGTTGTTAGTGAACCCATGACTTCTTCCCATCATGGAAGAAGCTTAGAGGGGAATGTTTCCACCCTCTGGACATCATGTTGGATTTAAGACCAGTAGCTTCTTATGATGAGGGAAAACTACCAACCTCTGGATATCATGTTGGTAGGAACCAATCTCAAGCATAGTTTAATTTTGGTTTTAATCTTGTGTAAAAATGAAACCAACCATTATATCGAGCATAGTTTCATTCTGTTTTAAGCTTGGTAAAAAATGAAATGGGCCACTTCAAGCATAGTTTTATTCTATTGTAAGCTCGTTAAAAAATGAAATGGGGTACTAAAAGCATATTTTACTTTCAGTTTCAAGCTTGTGTAAAAATGAAACCATCATCATGAGCATAGTTCCCTTTTTGTGTCAAGCTCGTTAAAAAATGAAATAGGCCATCACGAGCATAGTCCTATTCCTTTGTCAAGCTCGTTAAATAATGAAACAGATAATTATGAGCATAGTTCCCTTTCTGTGTCAAGCTCGTTAAAAAATGAAACATGAAATCACGAGCATAGTTCACTTTCTGTGTCAAGCTCGTTAAAAAATGAAACAGATTCCTCTCCCATTGAGTCAAGTCTCCCAACAGGCTTAGGACTTGAACCTTCATTTCATCTTCCTATGTCACTTAATCCTCATTCTTCCTATCCCTCTGGTGAACCTTTTTAAGTAGCCAGTAATTTAATTGGGTGAATAAGAAGCGTAGACAGATGAAACGATGCTTGGGGGGCATGTATCCATCCTTTGGACATCATATTGGATTTAAGCCTCTAGCTTTTGCGGATACTGCTGGGGGAAATTTTCCAACCTATGGACATCATGTTGGGAAAAAAACTTGCTAATGGATATCACCCTGAGTACCAACCTCTGGAGATCATGTTGGGAGGAAACCCATCAATGGACCTCATTTTGAGCATAGTTTAGCTTTAACTTCAAGCTCACCAAAAAATGAAACCATCGTCCTGAGCATAGTTCATTTTTTATTGCAAGCTCGTTAAAAAATGAAACATGACATCACGAGCATAGTTCCCTTTCTGTTTCAAGCTCGTTAAAAAATGAAACAGATTCCTCTCCCATTGAGTCGAGTCTCCCAATAGACTTGGGATTTGAACCTTCATTTCATCTTCCTGTGTCACTTAATTCTCATTCTTCCTATCCCTTTGGTGAGCCCTTTTTAGTAGCCAGGAATTTAATTGGGTGAAGAAGAAGCGTAGGCAGAAGAAATGACTCTTGGGGGGCATGTATCCAGCCTCTTGGGGGGCATGTATCCAGCCTCTGGACATCATACTGGAGTTAAGCCTATATCTTTTGCTGATAGTGCTAGGGGAAAGTTTCCAACCTCTGGACATCATGTTGGGGAAAAAAATTGCTAATGGCTATCACCCTGAGTAACAACCTCTGGAGATCATGTTGGGAGGGAACCCATCAATGGACCTCATTCTGAGCATAGTTTAGCTTCAACTTCAAGCTCGCTAAAAAATGAAACCATCATCCCGAGCATAGTTCATTTTCTGTTGCAAGCTCGTTAAAATATGAAGCAGATACCATGAGCATTCTTTTAACCTTTCTTCGAGCTCGTTAAAAACAATAAGAGGTGTCGATCTTACTTTTCACTTTTTCATGCTCTGGTTAAAAATATGAAAAGTGGTTTGAGCTTAATTTTTCCTTTCTCGTGTTCTGCATCCAAACATGAAAAAGATTCTGAGTGCTTTTGATACCATTGTCGTGCTTGTTAAATATTGTGTAAAAGGTGTGTCTAACGAGTATAGGTTTATCTCTTTATCTGGCCTCGCTAGACTATTTACAGAAAAGGAACTGTGCCGGGTTTACTTTTTACCTTTGTCGTACTCCGTTCTCAACCATGAAAAAGTCATCTTTCAAGTGATATTTTATCCCTTTTTTCGACCTCGTAAGACTAGTTATACGAAAAAGGAACCCCTGGAGTTTCCTTTAAGTTCTTTTCAGAGTCCCAAAACATGAAAATATTTCAAGTGCACTTGTCTCTTTCACACTTGTAAAAGTATTTGAAAGGTTGTCTATTCGGTGGTAGGTTATCCCCTTTTCAAACTGTTTAGACTATTTACGAGAAAGTTACACCTTAGTCAATATTTGACTAGGATATTTCCTCTAGGCATTATTTTACACTTTTTCAGGTCTGGGGACTAATTTTTACGAAAAAGTCAAAACTTGGAGTCTTATTTAGATTATTTCAGACTCTCTAAACATGAAAAATTGCAGAGTTTTCCATCTTTGGACTCGTAAAATCAAACATCGAAGGACCCTTTTGGGACCGAACCCCTCCTTTCTCAGGTTCATAAAACATGTGAGATTGGACTCGTCCGAAGGATGAGCTATACTAAGCATATTTTATCCTCCTCAAGCTCGTTAAAAAACAAAGAGGTACTCATCAAGCATGATGGGGGTTGGGGAGAAATAAACTAAGTTTGTTTTAGAAACCTTCATGGCATCTTGCATCGCCCTTGAACATGGCACCTATTTGCGTCTCGACATACAGTTGGGTAATATGATTGTCTCCGATTCATTTCAATTCTATGATTCATCCCGCTCCTTCAAGTCACCTGAAGAATGTCTCAGTCATCATTGCATTATGTCTTGGTCTCTGCCTCGTTGAGTCAATGCCGCCAAGTCATTATTGTCGTTCCATTCAATGTTCAAGGGAAGTTTACCTTAGTCATCCTCTGTAATATTGTCAGCCTTTGCATCCTTGTGTCAGTCCATACTCATCTATTTCATTAATTCACATCACTTTCCTATGTCGATTTCGTGTCAATGATGTGGGATTCATTATGGCCCTCCTTCGACGATTCTATTCCTATCGACTTCAACTCATTATCTAGGAATTAGACTTAGGAACCAACCATAGTACCTTGGTACCTACATGCCTCAATGGCAGGTTTCCTCGTATTCGATAGTAGATTTCCATTATTGACCTCTAATCGGATAATCCCTCGAATGTTAGACCTCAAAAAATCTATTCACATTCTGTGGGTTGTACTAGAGATACCTTGGGGATCATTATTGTTACACCTAAAATCTACCCATCATGATTTAGTGTATACATCCCTGAAGTCATCTGGACCAAGCGACTCATTTAGAGGATTTGTACTCATTTTGTACAACCTTTTGAGAGGTCGTCGCAGGTTGCACACTAGCAGCATGTGATGTCACAGGTTGCTCTATAACAGAGGGCGACAAGGTCTGTTAATGGGAAAAAATAGCCATTTCGAGATCTTTCTCGAAGCTTTCCCATTTGGGGGCTTATCCCTAATCTCTTGGAGAGCTGGTACTCGACCCCTAGCCTGTTTGGAAGATCCCTAATCTCTCTCCTACCATCTCTCATCCTATCCTATCCATAACCTCATCCACTTAGTCCTATATATATGAGGCTCACTCCCATACCAAACGGAGGAAGACTATGGTATCTACATGCTGGTGAAATCTCTCTTAAGACACCTTCACTCACCTCTTGGAGAATTCATGCTTCCTTGGAAGGGCTTGGCAATTGGCTTGTGTGGAGAAGGGCTGCTACGTTAAGTCATTGGTTGTGGTTCTATATCTCTATCATGTACTCCTCTATTTGCAGTAATACAAATGCTTTCCACCAATATCGTTCTTGATGTGCAATGATGTTGTGTTGTTTACCTGCTTAATTGTTTACATAGATCTCTTATTGTATAGATGCTCTTTACTCGTTTCTCTTTTCTGTGTCTAAACAGGTCTTCCAGCTTGGATCTGACGACCTCGGAACGTGGAGCAACATTCGGGAGAAAGGATAGTGAAATCAAAGAGGTAAGACATCTAGTACTTGATCCTTAAGTAGATCTAGGAAATGTGTTTGCAGTCTGTTCTATTTGTTCTAGACTCACATTGAGCTAGGGAGATCCGTCTCGCCTCCAGCCGAGTGGATTGTCCGGTAACAAATCTGGCGACCATACTGGGGAGTATTCTTGTTTAGTGATCGTTAATCTGAGTCATTTTCAGTTGATTACTTGTCACAAGCCTTGTTGTCATTTTTTTCCATTTTTCTTCTTAGGATTGATTCCATTGTCAGATCTTCATGTTGAAGATCCTGATCTTCTTCCTTTGAGTTTGTACAACTCAGTTTCAAACCTGTTAGTGGTTCATCTTTGAGAGATCTGATTCATTTTTTAATCTAGAACTCGCCTGTCGCACCTGGGCAGTGAAAACAGAGCGACACTGTGTTTTCCTGAGCCTCTGTCCTTTGTTTGTAGCTTGCTCGTCACGTCCTTTGCATTAGTGAACTGCGACATCATCGTGTTTCCCATGCAGGAAAACTGCGACGTCGCATTGTCTGCAAAGACAGAGTGCGCCGATCTGTCGAGACTTGACATATGGGAAATCATTCCCTCATCTGACAGTCTGAGCCTTGGTTTGGTGTATGAACTCTTCCTGTGCTGCATCATTCATCCAGAGATCCCATTTTTTGATTTGTGTGTTGAGAGTTTGGTTTACTTGGATTGATTTTGGGTCCCGCTTTGGACAAGTTTGAAATCGGTAGTGGCGGATACTTTTGTCTCCCCCACCTTCATCCATTCGCTCTTTCATTCCCTTCCTTCCATCACTGATCTGACCATTGCATTGGATTAGCTTCCAAACCTCATCTTCTATTTTTGTTTTGAGCTTTGCTTGCTTAGTTTGCTTGTTGCTGCTTGATTTTGAGTTAAGTGTGTCATTTCTGCTTGGTTGAGTGCTTTTCTTTTGTTGAGTTTTCTGAGTGTATGAGTGCCGTAAGTAGCATTATCTTTTCAGTCATTCAGATCTAAAAGCAAAGTTGTCTTCAAGTTTATTTCTTTAATACATCCATTGAAAGATTTAAAGTGCTTCTTTCCCGTTATTTCTCGAAAAGTTATTGAAGAAAGATCATTGTGCATTGGAATGTTTTGGAAGAAATGAATGGAAATATGATTGATTGTGTTTTTCTTGAATTATGAATTATTCATCTTCTTGAAAAGCTCTAGTACATTTCGTTTTCTTTCAAGAGTTGTTTTCATGATAGGGAAAGATAGGTGCATTTTTTTATTTTTGCTGCCTTTAGATCATCGAAAAGAGAAAGTGAAAAGCTTGCATTTCCATTTCAGAATCCTCTCATCTCATTACTTAGTGTTGTTTTGATTTTGAAAAGAAAAGAAAAGAGAAAAAAATACTTTGATTTGGATAGTAGTGTTGTGAACATTTGTGTGTTTCGTTGAAAAAGAAAAGAGTACTTTCATTGTCAAAATTGCTTGCATTGGGAATTGTGTTGCATTGAGTTTGTTTGGCAATACTATTGGAAAAATCTTTCTCCTTACTGTAGGTAGAATTCATCGAAAGAAAAGAATATTTCGTGCATGTAGCTAAGGTTGCGTTATGTTTCCGATTATGTACTCACCTCATGCATTCACCTAACCTTCCAAGATAAAATAAATGGTAGAACTAGGTAAAAATTTTAGTAACTTGTGTGTAAGTTAGAGACGTGTTCCGACGTTGTTAAGCGTGGCAGCTGTCGTTACTTGCCAACACTATAGTTCGGGGGTATTGTAGTCTTCCACGTACATCGGTATATCAAGCTCCTTCACATACCCACCAAGTGCCATAATCCGTACTTGGCGTATATCGAAGGGTGTATCATGTACTCGACACATATATCGGAATGTCTCGTGCCAACGGTTGTGCATTAGACAGCACCACTACAGATTTGAGCTCCCACGTACCTTGCGTATATCGAGAGACACCATTAGGATTCCTGAAACCAGCCGAGTTAACCATTTGGCCATCTTGGCAAAGCAATACACCGAGAACAACACTCGGGGAGATTAGCACGCACGTCCTGTCCAGGTAGTCGGGTATGCAGGCAAGGGTACGGTCCCAATCCTCCTTGTCGCGTCATACTGTTGGACCCTGTAGTATATTGCGGTTTGTGATGCCTTGATAATCCCGTGAGGTTCCAGATTTTTTAATCCACTGTGTCACATAAGTTTGCTTGTTTCCTTAGTTTGAGTAGGTTTTCTTGGACTGCTTTTCTTTTAGTATATCTTTAGGAGAAACACTGTTTCGGCCTTTTTTGGCTGATTTTCCTGATACTTTGGCGGATTTTCCCTGGAGAAGGTCCCGTAGGATCTTGAACTTGCCACCCAAATTTCCCCTTAATCCGGAGGTTATTTCGAGGGTAAGAAGGGATCAGCGTAACGCGGTCATAGTTACTGAAGTAGGGAACCCCACTTTGAATATTGGTGGACATTTGTTTCCACCAGATCCACTTGCCTCTCATCCCACACAGGATGAAGGAGCACAAACCCCCACTTCACATAACCTTTCTCCCGTCATCCTGGGAGAACCTGGATCGTCGGAATGGATAAACCGACCCCAGTACGAACCTACTGCAGTTGTTGGTCCTTCAACAGCTTATTGGACTAGTTCTTCTACAGACCATCCAGTGGCTCATTTTTCCATCTCATCCCCACCTAACTGGACTACTCCAGATTTCACTAGGCCTTATCATAGGCCTGACCTTGCCTAAAATTTCATCCCCATTCACAAACATTTGGAATATTTATGTGTTAAAGGAGATGAGCTTCAAAGACAAAGTCTCGAGTGACACTCTGAAGACTTCCACAATCGTCATTTCCAAATAAGACTTGATGATGGGAACATCCCAGTTCATCTGATATCTTTCGGATCACCTGAAGCACCCCACCACGTGACCACTAATGAGACTGGTCAACCCTCGTAGGAGTCCAGTCCTGCACCTCAAGTGAACCAACCGGTGGAAGGACAACGATCCAATACACCTGTCACTACCACGGTTACTTTACCAGTTCCTCCCCCACCTCAAAATTCGAGGGGAGGGTACTCCATTCCTACGGATTATCTTATTGGTAATGTTATTACCACGGTAGCTAGTCAACAACCCACGTTGGTTCAACCTTTCAATAATGGTAAGCCTATTGTGGCTGGGGGGAAACCCCCGTTTCCCAACCAACACGTTGGTGGAGTCCCCAACGGGCCTTCCATTGGACCTACCCAACCCACTAGACCGTCCACCACGGGATTATCTCATGTTGGAGGGCCGTCAAATGTAACCCAACCTTCATGGAGTCAAGCGTATCCAGGTTCCGTTAACCCTACGTTGGGCCAACCTAATCCCGGAAATGCACCATACGAGATACCTTATCCCAGGAATCCTTACACTCTATGGGGGCAACAACCTGTGTTGCAACACGGACCCCAACCGACTATCCCTCAAGTACCACCACCTCCGATTGGTCCTCCCCCACCTCCTGTTGGAGGCAGCGGGCCCCCACCTAACGTTGGTGGAGGCCCACCCCATTTTACCTACAACACCCCTCACCCCTCAGGCGGTGGCGGGAATGGTCCACCACCTCCTCCAGGTGGAGGTGGCAGCGGACCACCTTATCATGGTGGAGGAGGACATTTCCCTTTGGGTGGTGGCGGTGGTCCATGTGCCCCTCCAGGCGAAGGCGGTGGAGGACCTACTTACCCTGGTGGCGGCGGTGGTGGCGGAAACCCTCATCCTTCTGGCAGCGGAGGCGGTGGGGACCCCCACCCATTTGGCAGTGGAAGTGGTCCACTACCCCCTCCAGGCGGAGGCGGTGGTGGGCCACCTTATTACGGTTATGGACCTCCACCTCCTCCCGGTGGTGACGGCGGACCTCCACCCCCTCTCGGCGGTGGAGGTGGACCCCCACCCTATTGGAATGGACCACCTTATGGTGGCGGACCTCCTTACGGTCCGGGCGGCACACCTCCCTACGGCCAGTTTTATCCTGGTACACCTTATGGTCAATTTAGTCCTTACATGCCATATCCGTATTATCAATATGCGCAGCCTAATCCACAGCTTCCCTTTTTGGCTACTTTGGACCTACCTGAACTCTCTCGTTTAACCAACGATCCTATTTACCATGGATCGAACTAGCCACCGATTCCGGTGAAACTTCCGTCTGATATCCCCAAGTTTGACGGCAAGCCAGGTGAAGACCCCAAGAACCATGCGATGACATACCATTTATGGTGTTCATCTAACTCCTTAATGGATGATTCAATTCATCTTAGATTGTTCCAAAGGAATCTCACCGATTCGGCTGCCAAGTGGTACATTGAGTTGCCACCGCACTCTTTTCCTGACTTTGGCTCTCTTGCTATGAACTTTTTGACGCATTTCCAGCTGCCTATACGGTATGAGACTGGTACTGAGCTTTTAACCTCGCTCCGTCAGAATTCTGCCACTCACATTTCGGATCATATCCATGAGTGGCGAAGGAGACAACGTCTCATTAAATCTCCCATTCCAGATCAGCTCCTAGCAGACTGGTTTACAAAGTCACTCCTTCCTGTCATAGCAAAAGATGTTGCCATGCGAGGTGTTGTCACCAAAGAACAAGCCATCGCGAGTGCTCATCTGTTAGACCTGGTCTATACCCAGTCTGGCACTCTGTTCAATATTTTTCCTGACACACCCCAGGACGTTAACGGTCCCACGAAACCACATAAGGGACCCCAAGCTAATGGAATCATTGGTTCCCTTACCACCCAAACTGATACTAGCACTGTTGGATCATCCAACTCGACTCCGGATGGACACAGCACCGCCAAGTCCACTCCTCTTACTGTAACCGAAGAGGTGAATTCTGTTCAATCAGCTTCATCTCAGAAGTTTAATGGCAAAAAGAAGAACAAGGGGAAACCCAAGAAGTCTTCTGCCCAACAGGAAACTAAGAGCACTCTCGAAGATACTAAGCAGAAAAGGAAACTGAAGTATCCTTGCTTACTGTGTGGAGAAGACCATTTCTCCAAAGAGTGTCCCCATAGAGACGAGGTTTAGAAGTTTCTTAGGGGTAAACCGACTCCCACAGTCCTCAACGATCTATTTCCTACTCAAAATCAGTAGATGATTGCTCAAACCCCCCCAGCCCAGGGGGAACCATCCAATACCGCTCATGTTCTCATGTTGCGTAACGAGGCGATCAATTTAACTACTCGCTCACGATCTTACGAACAGGTCCCTTCGAAGGAACCCGCCGAAAGTAATACTGAAAAAGCTTCTGACTCTTTACCTGATGTCACTGTACCATCAACTTCTCTCACCATCAAGAGACCCCCTTTAGATTCGATATTGCATCCTCCCAAGAGCACGATTCGAAAAGCTGTTTTCAATCCTAATGCTCAGGTGGCACAGAATTACAATATTGTCGAAGACTTGGCCCAAGCTCCTTGCGCCATTTCCACGCTGGGAGTTTTGCAGAATTGTCCCAATCAACGCAAAACTCTCCTTGTCCCTATTGGTGCAGTTGACCCGGATTCCTTGAACACCATCATGTTTCGTCTTGACAACCTTAATTCGAGGCTCTCACACCAGCTCGCATTCCAAGTTACTGCTAACCTTGGTGGAAAGATTGTCCATCGCACTCTTTTAGACGAAGGAGCCTCTACTTCTATCATGTCCATCGCTTGTTGGAGAGCCATTGGCTCCCCTGAATTGAATCGTTATCCTACCACGTTGAAAGCATTCGATGGGCGTGGCTTTCAACCTCATGGGATCTTACAAGCTCTTGTAGTTGAGTTGGGCGGAAAGACCGTAACCTTTAACGTGGAAGTGGTCTCGACCCCGTTAGATTATAATCTCTTGCTTGGTCGCAATTGGTTTTATACCATGCAGGCAGTATCCTCTTCGGTCTTCCGCACAGTACAATTCCCCCACCAAGGATGAATTGTTACTATCGACCAGTTAGATTTTTGTACACCGGACGCCACTACTCATCCTGGTGACCATGTTCCTTCCATTGGACAGACGTCAAAATAGTATGAGAGTGTAGGGGTTGGCCTATTGAAAGATTCATCTCTCATGGGCGTTTTTCCAGCCGCGGACCCCCCTAATCATGTTTCCACGGTGAACATGATCTCCACTAATATTTTATCTCACTTAAACGATGCTTGGCTTGTACCGGATGAAGCCACAACACACCTATTTGGAGACGCGATGCCTCTTTCACCCGCTGAACGCATTTATGAGGCTATCCAAACAACACCGGAGGACCTTTTAACTATGGCCTCCTCATCTTGTTCTCTACGACGGACGTCCTCCCTACCCGATCTCTTACTTCATACTTTTAATTCAGATGAGTCCATCATGGAAGTAATGAATGTGGACGATGGTCTGTGGGATGGTCTTCATCACAGGTCATCTTTTCTTCCTCCATGGGAGTACGTAGAGGACAACATCCATACCCTCTTTTCACCGGATATCTACCCATCCCCTCATTTTCCCATCCTTACATGTCTTACAGACACAAAGGGCAACTTGGCTAACATTGAGCCAACTACTGAGGTAGACATCTCTGTGAAACCAGGTATAGTGGAACACATTCACGTAGGCCAGAAGTGTTCCCCTTAAGAAATCGATGTTAGCACGGCCTTGTTCAAGCAATTTCTAGACATTTTTGCTTGGTCCTATGAGGAGATGCCTGAGATAGACCCCGCTATTGTTTCTCACGAAATAAAAACCTATCCCGACGTCAAGCCTGTGCATCAAAAATTGTGACCGGTACACCCCCGGAAGACTGCGGCTATAAAGGCAGAAATTGAAAATCTCTTAAAGGATGGATTTATTTATCCTGTCCCATTGACGGATTGGGTCTCAAACGTCATTCCTGTGAACAAAAAGAAGGGCACCATTCGCGTCTGTGTTGATTATCGCGACCTCAATCGGGCTTGTCCAAAAGACAATTACCTGACCCCTTTCATCGACCAGATCATCAACAATTGTGCCGGAAGCGTCATATTCTCATTCATGGATGGATTTTCTGGTTACAACCAAATTGAGATCAACCCAGCCAACCAACATAAGACGGCTTTCATCTTCCCATGCGATACCTTCTCTTATCGTAAGCTCCCATTTGGCCTTAAAAAGGCTAGTGCCACGTTCCAGTGGGCTATGTCGTATGCCTTCCACGATATTAAGTACTTTATGGAACCCTACTTGGACGATCTCCATGCTCATTCAAAGCAGCATGAGTTCCACATCGATCATCTGATGGCCATTTTCCTCAGATGCAGACGGTACAATATCCATCTGAATCCTCACAAGTGTATCTTTTGCGTTGAGTCCGGACGCCTCTTAGGATTTATAATTTTGAAGGATGGGATCTGCATTGATCCCTTAAAGGTGGAGGCCATCATCAACCTACCACCCCCGACTGATGTCACAGAAATTCAAAGTCTCCAAGGGAAGGCGACTTACCTAAGACATTTTGTATGCAATTTCGCGGAGAAAACTCAGGGCTATATGAGACTGATTAAGAAGGGCGTCCCATTCATTTGGGACGACCAAGCTCAAAAATATTTTGATAGTATCAAACATGCCATCACGCATGCCCCTGTGCTCCAACTGCCTAATTATTATCGAGATTACATCTTATATCTCGTCACTTCTGCTACCACTATCGCCATGGTTTTGGTACAGGAGGATCAAAACGCTCAGGAATATGTGATATACTATGCCAGTAACGGTCTAGCTGACGCCGAAACTAGATATTAACATGTCGAAAAACTTGCTTTCGCGGCAGTCATTGCTGTCCAGAAGTTCCATCACTACATTCTACTTCGCACCACCACTATCATTTCCGACTCAAACCCCATGTACCACGTACTGACGTGTCAGGTGCTTGGGGGCAAGTATTCACACTGGATTGTGATACTGCAAGAACTCAATCTTCTTTTTGAGAAAGCCAAGTCTAAGAAGTCTTTGGTGTTTGTTGAGCTCATTTGCGACCTTCCCCACCCTGATGCAGAAGTTGAGCACAATGATTCATTTCCGGATGAATCATTGTTTCTCATCATTACGACCGACCCTTGGTATGGAGATATTCTGTTGTATCTTCAAACCCAATGCTTCGATCCTCAACTTTCCCGCGACGATCGTTGTAAGGTTCGTCACCATCCAAAGTATTACTTAATCATCAATGATACTTTGTATCGTCATGGCGTCGATTCAATCCTTCAACGTTGTCTCACTCTTGATGAGGCTGAACGCGTTCTGAATGACTGTCATGCTGGGGCATGTGGCGGTCATCTCTCCGGGATGGCTACAGCCCAGAAGATTTTACACGCAGGATATTATTGGCCCACTATCTTCAAAGATAGTATTGAGGTCATTAAAAAATGTCCTCCTTGCCAACACTTCCATACGAAGAAGCGCACTCATCCTGTCCCACTACATCTGGTTATTTTCGTTGGCCCATTTGCAAAATGGGTCATCGATTTTATGCACTGTAAGCCTACCTCGGCCGGGGGGCATAGTTACATCATCGTAGCTATGGATTACTTCACAAAGTGGGCCAAAGCTATGCCTGCATACCAAAATGATGGCAAAACCGCCGCACTCTTCATGTTTAATCATGTGATAGCACGGTTCGGAGTTCCGCGGGCCATAGTCACCGATCATGGTTCTCACATTCAGAACCATATGGTTGATGAATTGAGCAACAGGTTGGGTTTTTTCCATGAAAACTCGACACCCTACTACCCGCAATCCAATGGACAGGTTGAGGCAATTAACAATGTCTTGAAAACTATGATCCAGAGGATGGTAGGGACACAAAAGTCCAACTGGCATAATATGCTCTTTTCAGCATTATGGGCCTACAGAACTATCGTTAAAACTGCCACAGGCTTCACTCCCTTCCAATTGGTATGGATTGGAGGTTGTTCTGTCGATAGAGTGCGAAATCCCGTCTTTACAGCTCGCAGTCGAACTTCTTCCTAACACTAATGTTGAGGAAGAATGTCTCTTACACCTAGCCCAACTTAACGAGTCTCGCCGTGATGCCGCTCTTGCTAATGAAGTGCATAAGAAATGCATCAAGGCCCAATACGATAAATCGGTTGAACCTCGTATCTTTAACGAGGGTGATCTGGTCCTCACTTATGACCAGAAGCACGATAAGCTAGGAGCCGGGAAGTTCGGGTCCATGTGGCATGGACCCTACGTCATAAAACGTGTGTTGGAAAAAGGTGCCTACGAGCTTGAAGATTATGATGGCATCTCTTTAGGTGAACCCCACAATGGGATTTACCTGAAGAGATACTACGCTTGATCTCTCATGCTAAAAATTGCTTGTATATACTGTACATGGCGTGTTTTTTGTGTTTTTGTGTGGTGTGATGCATTTCTCTTTTCGAGTGTCTTTTGATCTTGTTTCCGCTTCTCATACCATGTTCTGTCTGCGTTTGCAGATGGAAACGTGCTATGGATTCACGGACGGCGCCAGCCGGCATACCCTTCACCTTACTTCGGCAGCCTGGATACTATATTCCCCAACAGGTGAGCTCATTAGCTCATGAGGAAGTTTCCTAGGGTTTACGACCAACAATGCCACAGAATATCAGGCAGTGATCGGAACTCTAGTTGATGTTATTTCCTTGGGTATGAACCACGTTGTCATCCACATGGATTCTCAATTAGTGGTTTCCCATATGAACTGGATATACGCCATCTGTGATCCCATCTTACTCCGTCTCTTTAGACGAGTACGTCTCCTGGAAAGGTCATTTGAATCTGTTCAATACCTGCACATTCCACGAGAGTTAAACACAGTTGTTGACTCGATGGCCAATTTCATTCTGGATTGGTACATTGCACACACATAATAATCATAATATGTAAATATATGAACAGAAGCAAACATGTAAACAATATCACATCACTAATCATTCCAAAGACACATAATGTATAAATCGTCGATAATGTATATATATATATAATCGCTCAAAAGTAGTGCTGGTACAAAATCTGAAGCACGCTGGATTTTAGTAAGTCTCTACAAAAAATCTGAAGCTACATAGCTTTCAGTAAATACAAAAATTTGAGGCTTCTAAGCTCTCAGTACAAGTATAAAAGTGCAATCAGGATGGACGCCTAACACGTACACCACCCCTGCCTCTAACAGCTCTCTGACGCTGGGTGAGAAAGCAGTCTATAGTACGAGCCACCTTGTGGAGTAAGGAGTTGAAGCACACGGATGATCCAACCCAAAATCTCTGCATGGGCCTCGGTAGGTTGTCGATGGCTGGCTCTGGTTCCTCCACAGTCAGCCCGGATAGGTTCCGGTACACCTCCTCCATCTCCTCGACGGTAGGATGAACAATAGCAGGAACCACTGCCTCTCCACCTCTGTCTCTCCTCGCCAGAAGGGAGAGACCCAGTGGTCGTACAGGGCCAACATCTGCACACACATAAAGTACTTGTCAGCACTACATCAAAAAAATAATATAATTCATAAAACTAAAAAGTACAAAGGTTTTGTTCTTACCGATATCACCCCATGCTGTGCCCTCTGGTAGCACTAAGTCAGGATCCTCCCGGAAGTTCGTGCCACCGTATGGGAAATCCTTGACCATGAGAATCTGGCCCTCTAGCCAGCTGAAGAAATAGGGGCCAAAAGTGATGATGGGACCCCCACCATGGTGGGTCATCAGCTCTACCCATCTGAACATGTGTGGATCTCTCTGATCCCTGTCATCCAGTACCACCTGTGGGTGCAAGAGAGGAACCCGCTCCAAGAGAAATGACACTATGATCGATCCGTATCCAAACTGCTTGAGCTCCCCTCGCCGACACTTGGTCAGCTGAGCTCGAATGTTTGCGAGGAGACCCTCGCACCAGTTGAACACCACGGGGGACATACAGTCCTCCGCATATAACATCTGAGTCCGAGTAGACGTATGTGGAGCTTGGATACCCACCACCTTGGTAATAGTAAGCAGTATAGTCCTCAGTGGACGACTCACCACATCTCTGATGAGTATCTTCCCGTTGGAAGGACGAGAAGTAGAAACACAGTGCTGTGACACCATGTCCTCAACTGTACGATCACTGGCCCGTGTCCCAGTGAGTTGTACAGCGTCCCCTCTTCAGGACAAACCAGTCAGAAAGTATATGTCCTCAATGTCAATGTTGAGGATATGCTCACCTATGACAAAGTATTGTTGGGCTGCATCCCAACTCTGTAACATGTGTGTCAAGAACGGGACCTGGGCTCTCATCCCCTGTACCTAGAAGAATTTGAGCAACCCACAATTTCGCAAAGCAGCCACACATTGTGGATCATTTGCGGCTTGCTCATTTTCTATCTTGTGTTCTCTCTCTCACCACTCTAGTACCATCTCTACTTGCTGGGAACCTGCCAAAAGGGGCATTTAAAGCATGTTAGGTCTTTCTCCAACTTGCACAAACTCATTTTTTGGAGCATGTTTGATGTTTGGGATTTGATTTTCCGCCGTCGTAGTGTACCTTCAAGTACAGCACGACATCATCGTAGGTCCCATTTTCGAGACTCGCGACGACCCGGGCTCATCGCAAGTCCCGAAAGGGCCACTTGCGACGAGCCGAGGGCGCATTAGCCCTCCCCAAATCATCAAAAAACTCAAAAAATGAACATAAATGGAAAAACTAAACCACTGGAAAGTTGCTGGCTAAGATTTAGGCCTACTTGGTCTGGACGGTTGGTGAAATGGCAGATCGTAGATCCCGGAATCGGTAAAGGAAGTTTTGGCTCCAAATTGGTACTTCTCCACCCAAATTGGCAATTTGAACAATGTTTCTATTTTGGGCCCATATTTCTATTTATAGAATGAAATGGAATATTCCTTTTCAAATATTTTGATGCTTTTGGGCCATTTACTATATTTTTGACCGTTTGCCATTATATTTGGGACTATTTGACACTTTCTCTAGTGTACAGGAGTCATAAAGTGGTCTTTTGTAGCATTTCTCGCATTATCAACGGTAATTACAGATATGAACACTCCTTTGAACGTCTTGTCATTATTATTTTTAGTTAGTCGTAATTATTGCATGAGGATGATTTTACTCTTCGTTTGTTCTCATACTCGTCAAATCATGAGAACAAGTACTGAGTTATGATTTATCACTTTTCCGGGCTCGTTAAACTTCCACGGAAAAGGACACCCCTCGGAGTCCATAGTTAAGCTCTTTTCAGACTCCCTAAAATTGAAAAGATTGCCAAGTGAACTTGTCGCGTTCACACTTGTTAAAGTATTTGAATGGTTGTCTTCCTGGTGATAGTTTACCCCTTTTTCGAACCAGGGGGCACTAATTACGAAAAAGGAATACTCCAGCCAATCATGACTGGAAGAGTTCTCTCCCACGTTGTTTTACCCTTTTTTGGGCGATGAGGCTAACTTTACAAAAAAGGACCATTGGAGTCTTCTTTAGTTCTTTTCAGACTCTCTAAATATGAAATGACGACCGAGTTTGCCTTCTATGGACTCGTTAAATTTTCACATTGAAGGGCCCGCCATGGGACGAACCCCTCCTATCCAAGGTTCGGAAAATATTTGGGATTGGACTCATCTATGAGATGAGCTATACCGAGCATCTGGTTACCCTCATCAAGCTCGTTAAAAACACATGAGGCACTCATCATTCATGATGGGGAAAAAGGAAAGTGTTTGTGTTACATACTTTAGTGGCAGTATATAGTCGTTCTTGAACATGGCACTCATTTGCATTTGCATACCGATACTTGGGTCATCTGTTTGTCTATGAGTCCCTGCTTACTTTCTGAGTCATGTTACTCCTTTGAGTCATTCGGAGAAAGCTTCCACTATCAGTTGCATTAGAATTTTTGCGTCATTCTCATGTCAATACTGCCAAGTCATGCCATGCCCATATTCAAGAACACATTCATCACTCATTATTTTCAGTCAGTACACACGTCATCATGTCGTTGCTACTTTGAGTCAATCTCACATGTTATTGTACCATCCGATCCACTCTACACATCTTTTGTCGTGTTTCGTGTCGATTGATGAGGGATTCATTATGGCCCTCCTTCGACGGATTCATCCTTGTCGACTTCAACTCATCATCCAAGGATTGAATCTAGAAACCAGTCAAGTACCTTGGTCCTACATGCCTCAATGGCAGGTCACCTCGCTTTCATCATGAGTTTACATCATTGACTCTTGATTGGAAGATTTCATCTTGCGTTCGACGTCAACTCATTTATTCACGCTCGATGATACGTACTGTGATACCTTGGGAATCATTGACATTAATGGTGATCTCCCTTGCACTTGTTAATGATTTACATTAACTGGTAATCAAGTGGTTTCTACCATGTTCGACGTCAAGACATTTGTAATCACATGGATAGATTCGTATCATTGCGGGTTCAACTTGAAGACCCTGGGGAGTCATGTTTTACCCAGGTTTCGATAGAGTTTGTATTGAGTCATATTACACAGATCCACTTTTGTATTGGTTGTGGCTGTGTTATCATCTCATCATGGATCTATGCTTGTGTCTAGTAGCCATGATTGTGTTCATTCGGTCATTACTCCCATGGATCTATAATGTATTGGTCGGCAGCCATGTTGTACTACATATGAGATTGTCAGTTCAGAGTCAATTGTACTGCAGCAACATCCTTCATCCGACAAGTCTTTTTCCATTATTTCTATCAAATCACTTCACCTATACATCCTTAACAGCTTCATGCTTTGGGGGGCATTCTGTTACACCTAAACTCTACCCATCATGATTTAGTGTATACATCCCTGAAGTCATCTGGACCAAGTGACTCATTTAGAGGATTTGTACTCAGTTTGTACAACCTTTTGAGAGGGCGTCACAGGTTGCACACTAGCAGCATGCGACGTCGCAGGTTGCTCTATAGCAGAGTGCGACGGGGTCTGTTAATGGGCAAAAATAGCCATTTCGAGATCTTTCTCGAAGCTTTCCCATTTGGGGGCTTATCCCTGATCTCTTGGAGAGCTGGTACTCGACCCCTAGCCTGTTGGGAAGATCCCTAATCTCTCTCCTACCATCTATCATCCTATCCTATCCATAACCTCATCCATTTAGTCCTATAGATATGAGGCTCACTCCCATACCAAAGGGAGGAAGACTATGGTATCTACATGCTAGTGAAATTTCTATTAAGACACCTTCACTCACCTCTTGGAGAATTCATGCTTCCTTGGAAGGGCTTGGCAATTGGCTTGTGTGGAGAAGGGCTGCTACGTTAAGTCATTGGTTGTGGTTCTATATCTCTATCATGTACTCCTCTATTTGCAGTAATACAAATGCTTTCCACCAATATCGTTCTTGATGTGCAATGATGTTGTGTTGTTTACCTGCTTAACTGTTTACATAGATCTCTTATTGTATAGATGCTCTTTACTCGTTTCCCTTTTCTGTGTCTAAACAGGTCTTGCAGCTTGGATCTGACAACCTCGGGACGTGGAGCAACATTCGGGAGAAAGGATAGCGAAATCAAAGAGGTAAAACATCTAGTACTTGATCCTTAAGTAGATCTAGGAAACATTTTTGTAGTCTGTTCTATTTGTTCTAGACTCACATTGAGCTAGGGAGATCTGGATCGCCTCCGGTCGAGTGGATTGTCCGGTAACAATTATCATAATCGATGATTTCCCTCACACTTCTTAATGGTTTATATTATTGGTCGATAATCAAGTGGTATCTTTCATGTTCAACTTCAACACATGGACATTATGTTGATAACCTTATTGATGTACTGTCACACAAATCCACTCTTGTATTGGTCGTGGATGTGTCATTGTCTTATCATGTATCTACACTTGTAGTCTAGTAGCCATGATTTGTCTTCAGTCATTGTTGAGTTAGTACTATCATGGATCTGCAATGTATTGGTCGGAAGCCATGCATTGAGTCAGTTGTTCCGAGCATGGGTATGCCCGCCTCAAGGTCATTAGACATATTTTTGATATTTTTTTGCAGCTATTCTCCAGTTCTCCTTCAGATATCCTTGGAGACTTATTTTTGGTAAAGTGTTTCGGCCATCAGATTCCTTCTGGCCTCACACTTTAGGGGGAATTTGTTATACCTCAAATTACCACACCATGTGTAAGTGAGGATATGCATGTTTCACCACCATGGAAAACATGATGTTTATGCCTCCTAAGGGTGTTAGGACCCTTCATTCTAATGTTGGTCCCTTCCCCAGTCACACTTGGAAGCAAATCCAAACAAGGGGTCGAAACCCACCTTAACCACCTCCCAAAACTACCTCTAACTGGAATTTCCGTGCCCTGCTAGTGTTCCTAGGAGCGAAAAAATACATCTTTTTCATGCCTTGCATGCCTATGGGGGAGCGAAAATTTCATCATTTTCGCGCTTTGCTCAGTTACAGGGGTGCAAAAATACCTAAATAGCCATTTTCCTTAGATCTTGGATTTTGGATCTCAAGGAGATTTTCATGGGATGAGGTTCCCCTTCGAATCCTCTCTCACATTCCCTCCTTGGCATGTTTGCGATCCTTGATCCACATCTTCCTCACTTAGATCCATAATATCCTCTTAGTGGTTGGCCTCCCAAATCCTATAAGAAGAAGGCCATCCATGAGCTATGGGGGGGGTGATCTTGGAAACACCAAACCCAAGGTCCTGTAGTTCTTGGAGAACACTCATGAGGAGGTCATATTGATCTTAAGAGTCTTTCAAGGATTTGTACTTTATTGTATCCCCAACGGAGATGTATTATTCCTCTGATTGGAAGTGTCATCATTTGTACTTGCAAGTGTCGCAAGTTATATTGTAAGTGTCGTAACTTATACTTGATGGGTTATTAGACCACCTTGGTGGGGTCAGCCATGTATGAGTCATGTGGGTTAAAGGGTTATTAGACCACCCTAGTGGGGTCGGCCCAGTCAACATTATGTTAAGTGGTTAAGTTGGGGCTGACCTAGTTGAGTAAATGTCAAGTGAAATTAAAAGTATAAATAGAGAGTGTGACTCTCTCATTTGACACATTCACTCACTTCGCATTAGTGAGATAGAGGAGGAGTGCGCACAAGTGGAGGAGGAGTAGTTGCTGTAGACATTTATATTTTGGGGATTCATCTTGGTGATCTTTGTATTGGTGCTTATTCTATCTCTGAGGAAGTTACGGGGTTTTTCACCTTCTTGGTTTTCCCCGGTGAAATGTTTTGTGTCTCTTGTCTCTTGCCTCTTATGTTTGATATGTTGTACATGTTTTTCTCTCAGTTAAGATCCTAGATCATATTGAATTAAATGATGAAAAACTAACAATTTGATGTCAATATGTTCGAGGAAAGTGTACATTCATTTTTATCCCTATTGAGTCAGGTTTTGGGTCATGACAATGATATATTTGTTGTTGAAGTCATGTTAGGTTTCCTTATGAAGGTTAACCAGTCAGAGTCAAGTCAAGTTAGTTGTCTTAACTTTGATGAATTCCTAGCTGAGGTAATCCATGCTCAACTAGTGAATTTCCACACTTTAAAGAACTTTAGGTACCATACATACATGTTCATTATGTTCATATACTCAAATATCACAGACCTGAAGTCTCTGGACATAATATTCTCTTCAAACATTCCAAAACAGATCAGTATGTTTCAATTCATTAACACAATTATGTCGGAGGTTTATAAGATCATTTTTAATATTGAATTACCAAGAGTATTGGAGGACATGAAGGTTATGTTGTAGTTTACTCCAAAAACTAGAATAGGGGACTGGATTTTATACAAGGATCACACTATTATCAGGATTAATGGCTTTACTAGTGCACCCTATATCCTACCAGCATTTGTAACTCAAATAATTTTTTCCCTTGAGTTTATTAGACAGAGGCTCCACTCAGAGGATGAGCACTTCCTTAGCTTTAGAAAGTCTTATGGTGTCAAGTTTCCTTTCAATATTGGGCCATTCATTATTAAGAACAAAACATCTCTTCCCATGGTTGATAAATTGTTAAAGGTTATGAATTTTGATAATTTTGAGGAAGCCGAGAAGATTAATTATGACCCTTATCAAATCATATCACAAAGAAGATAACAAAACATTAATAAAGAATTTGAAGATAAAGTGGTGGAAGGATTAAATGAAATGGATAATTTGTTAAATTTCAATCAGAACCAGGAAGTGACAAAGGAGGTTAATGAAGGACAGGCAATATCTCTTGCTTTATTGGTCCAAACACCTGCTAAATCAGATTTTTCCAACAAAAGGACTGTCTCAAAAGTGACTAGCATGGATGTTGATGAATAAATCTCCAGTAAGAAAATTAAAGTAGATCAACAAAAGGATATTATATATTTGGAAAATCAAAACTTGACTTATTCAGGGAGAATGTCTTGTTTCGGCAACCAGAAGTACATTTGCATCAATATTCATTCTCAGACATGCAATATGTTGGAGCTAGTTCTCAGTATAAATCAAGAACTAACTTGATTTCGCAATATGCAAAGAAGAAAAAAACAATCTCTTGAAGAAACTAGGAAGTTGTTCCCTCAAGTTAGGAAATTGTTAGAAGAAAAAATATCATTTGTTGCAGCTAAGGATTTGGAGAGGAACTCTTTATAAATTGCAGTTGTAAGTAATGATAAGGTATCAGAGATGGAGGTCAAATTGGATTAGATCAATATACCTAAAAAAATTAAACTCCACAGAAAAACAAGTGATTTTCTTTAAGCGGACATTTTACAATCAACTCTAAATATTTCAAATTTGCAATCACTAATAGAGGAAATTGAAGTTCAATTGAGATAGAAAAAGATCGAAAATAAAGCAAATTAGAACCAAATCAAGAGATTGCAAGCTGATATTGTAACACTGGGAACTGAACCAAGCAATATGCAACCTACCAAGAAGTTCCTTGATGAAAAAGAGAACACAATTCAAATATTGAAGAAAAAATTAAAGGTGCCAAGTACCCAGTATGTAGTGCAAACCCCAGAGCTAATAGCATTGCAGTAGGAGAAAGATTCAATTTATCAAGAAATGATGGATTATAAAGGTAAAGATTTAGAATTGAAAAATGAAAAGCAAGAAAGGGAAAAGGAAAATACTAAATTGATATTAAAAATTGCATCTTTAAGTTTAGGACAAGTAAGTGAACCTTCCATAGTAAATGAAAAGCAAGTAGGTGAGCCTTCCACGGAGGAGTTAACTGAAACTATGACACAAATCAATCTGAAAGATGTATAGATTAGAGAATTGAAAGAATCAAACCACCAACTTAAAGAGGAATTGGCTCAGAATGTTGTAGAAAAGAATAAATCTCAAAGTGAACAAAAGCAGTTGAAAAAGAAAAAAAAATGTGCTCAAAGCCAATATGAAAGTTGAAACACCTCTACAAGGATCCAAACATATCATTCGGGATTCATTATCAATAGAAATTACAAAATTTAGAGCATATTTGAACTACATTAATGATAAAAAATACCATAGAAAACACAACTCTTCAATGATGCAAGGTTATGAATGAAACTTTGGATAAAAGGCCATTGGAGGCATCTCAAAATGCAACAAACTTCTTGAATACATTGAATCAGACAGAAATGTAGACCTTGGAGATAAAGGATGGGACAATTATCATTATTCAGGCCAGAAATATTATTGGGAAGCATCATCATGTGAGGAATGTGCAAGCTAAAGCAGAGAAAATGATTCAGCATGTTAAGAATTTTAAGAATTTGTTCAGTAACCTCTTTGAAAGGGGTCTTCCTTCCTTTTGGGATGAAGATGAAAAAGTAATTCCTAAGGAGAAGTATCACAATAAATTGGTCTAGGTTCATATGGATCATTCAAAGTTTGAGGACTTAACCAAAGGGCTAGTTGGAAAGACCATTATTGAAAAGTTAACTTGTGACTTTGATATATTTGATAGATTTCAGATAATTAAGTCAAATTTACCTCCTATCTTTTACGCAAATTGTGTGGAATTAGAATTTTTTATCAAGGAAATGGTAGATTATGAAATTCCGTCTCAGGAGCAATGGAAATTCGTTGAGAAATTTGACAAATCAAAGTATAATATTCATCCATAATGGACTAGAAATTTTCCTAATCAACACGTGCCATCCCAAATTAAATTGATCCTCTGCTGAATTGAAGCGTGATGGAGATATTTGGAAACGAAGTAGCAATGCAGTTCCAAAATTTTAGACTGTGTTTACAAGAACTCTATTTTTAGCAAATAGTTGGTTAGGGTTTGCTCTTGGAGAGTTTTTGTATATATTTCACATTTTTCAATGTAATGGGGGTTGGATTTTAAGAGAAAAAGACTGCGTTGTACTGTAATTTCCAAGTTTTGATATTAATAAATAGCTATTGAGAGCATAAGTTCATGGTTTTTTAGAGCAGAGATTCATGTGCCACCATTTTCTCCAGTCTGTAAATATTCTTTCTTGTATCACTCTTTATTTTTTTCCTCATGTTTGAATTAAAATCAATGAATTGGAATTCATCTATGATGTTCTAGTTCATTAGATTCAAATATTAATACATCTATCCTCTAAAGTTGATGTTGAATTCATCCTAGCTCGATGCTCTGTTTTAATGGATTGTTTTCTTAACTCTTCCATCATATTGAAACTACAAATTGTCTGATGAAATGATGTCTATATTGCCTTTGTAAATGATTTATTCTACCACCAGTCTCTGGAAGCATTGAAATTAGCTATTTGTTGAATCCATGCCCAATGGTTTTACCTTGGATTCAACCACACTATTAAAATTTAATTGTTCTGATGATCTAGCCATTGTTTTAAACACATGAACTGTTGTTAAAGTGACCATAGGAAGACATATTAAACAAGGGATCCCCCTTTGGATTGAAAAGGCTAGTTTTCAGTCCTAAAGATTGGTTTGATGTTACCTTAGGAATTTTCTTTGAAAACCAAGGGAAATTTTTGAGAGATAAAATTTTGGAATCGTTGTTGGGGAGACGAGAAGATTATTTACCCCAGAGTTAAGGTCTAATTGTTTTAGATCTAATTTATGTGGGAAAACAGAATTTAGACACAAAATATTGGATGTTACTTTTCCCTGGCAATTTCACATCTGTCTGAAATTTGATGAGAAGGTGACTTCACTAGAGGAATCCTAGCTTATAGAAGAATTCATACCAGAAGGAATCTGTATCCTGAGCCTCTTGAAATTGTTTCAAATCCATAAAAGATCCTTCAGAGAGGGAGAGAAAGACTAGAATCAAGTAGTTTTTAGTTAGAAAAATCATTCTCTTTGCCTAAAGAGGGAGCTATAAGTATTGAAGATGTTGTTTTTTATTTGAAGTTTGAGAAATCTTTATTTAGGTCAAAATTTGAGTCAGAATTGAGTCAAACAATATTTGATGAAAGAAGGTTTCAGTCATCCATTCAAGGTCTGTCTGAAAAACAAGAACTTAAAGAACAAAAACAGTTTATAGAAAGCTTAAAATTCACCATCCTTTTAGATTTCCTTGACCCATGAGTCTTATTTTACTCGTATCCTAAACACGGTCATATCAATCAAGGTTTACATATTCTTGTAGCACACATTCCCACTACTTCTATTCATATTGTTCCCAAAGTTTCATCCTCCGATCCTACTCCCCCAAGAGTCATGGTAGCTATATTTACTCTTCTTGCTCTTCCTTCCCTATTACATGATTTTCCCCAAAACTATGCTCAACGTATTATAACCTATGATGGGGAGGGAGGTATTACAATGTAGAAACATTTGGACAATTTTAATGATTTTGTGTATCTAGAAGAAGTTGATGATGATGATGTGAAAATGAGACTATCTGTACAAAGTTTTTCTACTGAAGTCAAAAAGTGGTTTAGAGCTCTTCCAGCAAGAGGTATCAACAATTTTAATGAGTTTGAAGAATATTTCCTCAGGAGATGGTAATATAATAAATACCCTTTGCAAATCTCGACTCAATATAATAACTTGAAAAAGAGAAACACTGAATCAGTACAATAATTTTCTGCAATATTTATGAAGGTGTATAACTCAATCCCAACTCAGATTAAACCTCTTGTTGGAGATGCCCAACTCCATTATGTTGATGCTTTTGATAGTGATTTTTCACTCATGTTAAGGGAAAGAATGTCTACAACATACCTAACATGTTGAATGATGTCATAGAGATGGAAGAAAATATGATGGCATCTGGAAAAATGAAACAAAAAAATGAGACAAAAAAGGCTAAGGAGGAAAATCATCCTTCTACTTCCCAATCAACAGATGTGAAGTTTGATTTGATGATGAAAACTATGGAAATACTTGTAGACATATTGTCTTTGGATACTAGACCTGCTGCTAGAGAACAACTAGAGCCTCAAATTAGAAATCCAAATTTTAGAAGACCTCCAATTCCACAAATAAGACAAAGAGAACAAATAAATTAGGGCGAGGCCTAACATCGACCAGTTTTGGGAGAAGCAACTCCGCAATTCCCAGGAGCAGGGTATGGAGCGAAGCAAAGTGGCAGAAAAGGATCTGTCCCCTTAGTAAAGGTGAAGTACTAAGGACCATTGAGGTAGTTGGAGGAGTTATGAATGAAGCGTCGAATTGTTAGCTACAAAATCGAAGAGTAGATAAGAAGAATGGTGCAAGGGATGCACCACTGTAGCGTCGGATCCGCACGGTTAGAACTGCGACTGTCAGAGAAGCGTCAGAGCCAGAGGAATTGGCGCAAAAGGACAACATAGATCCAGCTAAGTAAATATAAAGCGTGGTCAACAGGAGAACCATGCCATTTTGGGTCTAAGGGTACTATGGGGGTTGGCCCATAGTTATTGTAAATATGTGACCTTCGGAAACAATCTATATAAAGGGAAATTTTGTATAAGGAAGGGTTGGTCTTCTGGGTTTTTGTTAGATCTTGTAAGATTATGTTGGAGTATATCTAGGCTAAGAGAGATCTAAGAGAGGAGAAAGAGTCTGCAGCTATGTGCGTAGAGATCTATTGTAGAGAAGAGTTTGCAACTGTGTGCGCAGAGATATATTGTAGAGAAGAGTCTGCAGCTGAATGCGAAGACTGGAACTATTAACCCCTCCAAGAAATATAAGAATAGTTCACGTGGACGTAGCTCCCATCTGGGGGGTGAACCACGTAACTATCTGTGTTGTTTGTTTGAATCTATAATATGGTTCGTGTTCATGTATGTTATGCTCATATATGTGTTTCAATATGAATGTGGATGGGAATAATATGTTAATTACTGGAACATGCATGTATGAACATTGTGAATTTATGTTAAGTATGGAAAATGCATAGTTATCAGAGTAAAGGTAGCAATGATTCAGCGAAGTCTGTAGGTTGTCGACAACTGCAAAGTGTGTCGTTACCTATTGATAATAACCCGTTAAGAAAATGTTGAGTAAGTTGCACATATCAAGCTCGCATAACATAGCCGCGTGTCACCGGGTTGCAAAAAACCTGATTCTGTAACCACCCATATTTGCTTCGGGTGAGACTTCAGCCTGCTCCCAGGTTGATGTCGAAAGGGCCAATGAAGGGGATTTTGTTGGATCCAAAGAAGGGAAATTACTATGAAGAACCCGGGTCATCCCGATAAATAAAGTGATAAGTAGGGTATTTTTTAAGGATTATAATAGTATACCAAAGTATAGTATTTTAGGCGATTATTTTAGATTGAAAAAATCATATATATAGATTGGTAGGCGATATTTAAATATGAAACATACAATTTATATTGAAAATTGTAAATTTAAGTGAATATGACAATAAAAAACATATTTTATGTATATATACGCGATATTAGAGAGCAAAAATGACTAAATAACGAATTTATTTTTTTGAAAAAAAGACCAAAACATAGCCCATTGGTGAAATTCCGCCCCTAAAAATTACCTTGGTGATAAGTAGTGAACAACAAATGGTTCCATTTCCGCGGTAAGAACTGACAATATGCGATGTTGTTATGTTATGTGAATGTGAAGAAGGAAATCGAAAATGATCCATTTCCACGCTTGAATTAATGATGTGTTATGTGGTATCCGAAAAAGACAAAAATACAGAACTGGGTAATCCAGACAGAACTTGAGTTTGCAAAGAAAGAGAACAGACATCCACGTCTTACCACAGAACAATGGTTGAAAAGGTATATATTCACTGACCTGCATCAAATTTTCTTCGCATCTTTTGCTACTGAGTTGCATGAGTGGATATCCAATATAGAAGAACAAAAAAACTGTTTCCAGGGTGGAGAACCTACAGTTTGGAATCCAGAGTTAATTCAGAGGCTTAAAGGGATTGACAACCACATTTCAAGAGCAGTAGAATTTTGGTTGGATAGCTTACTAGAAGGCTATGTTACAGAATTTTCTGTGGACACGTTGAAGTCTTACAACGTAGAAGAAGGATATTTATTCCAAGGATTTAGAGGTAAGTACTTGAAAAACCTCAATTTATACATGAAAATGCTACTAGCTGAAAAAGGAGTCTTAATAATGCAATCAGAATCCTAGGGTTTGAGTTTGTAATGTTAAGTAATACATATAGTAACATAGATGAAGATATTGGTATTTTGTGAAGTGGAAAGAGATATATAGTTATCACTAGAAAGAGGTCTTGTGAAGCCGAACCTCACACATTCCTAGAAACTGAGTTAGGAAGTGATAGAAACTCATATCATGTTGAGTCTGATAGTGATACAAACCCTAGACACATTGGTTATCAACCTATTACTCCGCAGAAACCCATAGTTGAGAAAAGAAATATTACTAGTTTGTAGAACACTAGTAGTAGTAATACTGCAAGAGCAAGTATTCAGGATCAGTCAAGTAGTGGTATACCTTCATTGTCTCAGAACAGTACACATCCTAGAAGAAGAATGACAAATGACATTAAGCTACCTATTTTTAAAGGAACTGGTCTAGAAGACCCAAAGAAACATTGGTTTCTCTGTGAATCCATATGGAACGTTAAGAAAGTACATGATGATGTGATAAAACAAGCTCATCTAGTTACCCATTTAGAGACAGAGCTTTAACATGGTTCATGAAGTATCCTGTTGGACATAACAGATCGCTAGTTGATATCAAAAATGTGCTTATTAGAGAATTTAAGAAACCTAAGTCAGAATCTCAGTGCATCATAGAGCTAAAAGAAATCAAACAGATACCTAATGAGATTGTGTAGGAGTTTGATCAAAAGTTCAAAGCATTGTTAGATCAAGTTAGCTTTGAAATAGCACCGCAATAGCATCAAGAATGGTTCATAGCTACGTTGTTTCCCCACATTAGATTAGCATTGATGGAACAAAAGGTAACATTGCAAACAGAAGCATTAGAGATTGCGATGAATCTAGAAGCTTCGCCCATAGGAGAAACTAGCACAAGTATGGTATAGATATAGACACAGCTAGAAAATTTAACATTACAGCTACAATATATGAAGAAAGGAAAAGAGATAAGAGAAGAGGTTTGGTGTACAAAATGTAAAGGAGAGGGACATTCCAAGGAACACTGCCCTGTATTTAGAGATTACATCAATAGTGGAGAACCGAACCCATTGAATCAACAACAAGGACCATGGTGTGATATTTGTCGATGTAGAGGACATCTCCCAGAAGACTGTTACCTACTTCAGAAGTATGTACAAACACCAAATAACATGTACTGCACATTCTGTAAGTCAGTTGGAAATGATGATACAAACTGCAAAGCTTATGATATCATGATAGAAATAAAGCATGATGTCTACAGAGTCCAAGGATAAACACCGCATAATAATGAAAATGTGTAGTATGATCAAGGCACGTATAGAGGATGTGGTGGATTCAGAGGAAGACGACATAACACTAGCCAAAGAAGAGGACGAGGTCAGATAGTATGCTATAACTACGCTCAACCATGACATTTAGCAAGAGACTGTCAAAACCCATGCACTACTTGTAAGTATTGTAAGTCATTTGACCATGTCATTGAAGCATGTCTCATTTTGAAAGGAACAATGCAAGAAAAAAGAACAGAATGATAGAACGAGAATATACAGATGATCACAGCTGAGAAAAGAAACGAAGATCGCACCATTCATGTTGTGATGCGAAGTGGAGACGTGATAGGAAATGACAGGACAAACAAAGCTTCGACCTCTTAAACAGACCAAATCCTATTGAGGAGACTTGGGTAAGAAAAGCAACTGGAAAAATGCCCGCATTTAACCCTGACCAAGAGAAAAAGGCATTCATGGAAGCAAAAAAAAACTTTCAGAATTCAGAACCTTCGACCACAAGGACCCAATTGTGAAGTGATCAGACACCGATACTAGGCATGCCGACTTCATATGATGGATCGCAAACTTCACCAAAACAGATAAGTCCTATTACGCAGTTCCTATAGAGCTGCATAAAGTTTCTAAGGCATGGAAATGCCTTAGGTGAATTACAGAACCTATTGGGACATTACGTACAGTGTAATGCAATGAATGATGCACATAGATCAGTTCATCATATCAAGAACCATAGAAGGACCATATCGGATATTTTGAAATGGACCAGATCATTCTCGACCTAGGCTCAGAAGTGAATGTCCTGACAAAACAAACATGGGAACAAATGGGAAATCCAAATTTATCTTGGTCGCCTATACAGTTTAGGTTAGCTAATTAGCAAAAGGTTATACCCTTTCGAAGATTATCAAGTGTTCTAGTAGACATTGATGGAGTGCAAAGTAAAGCAGACTTCGAGGTTATTGAGATCATAGATGACAACAATCCTTATCCTGCATTATTGGAGATTGACTAGGAAATTGATAACTTCGCAATTATCAATTTAAAGGAAAAACAAATGATATTTGAAGGACCAGATATCAAGGTCATCACACCCTTGGATCCTTCACAAGGACCTAGATATGTTGAACCAGTCCGAGAAGAATACAGAGCTAAAGAACTTGATAATATCTACAAGATGATGGTGAATCAAGCAAATTACACTAATCCTACAGATGATGGAACACTGAGCTGGAGATGAGACAGTTCTTGCATATCAGAATCAGACGCAGGAACTGAGAACTGGCAGAGCTGAATGCATGAAGTATCAGCAAGACGATGTGCGAAGATAAAAAAATGTCACTACGTTGGATTGGAACAGAGGTAAGTCCAATTCCTACTTATGATGGTTTAGGAAATATCCACGCATTTATTCATGAATATTTAGTAACATTTTCAGATGAACATAAGTTAGCATCCTTGGATATAGCATTGCGAGCTACACCTACCAGATGGTGGGTTGCGCATAGAGAGAACCTGAACACGTGGGAAGAATGTAAGCACATGATGGAAATCATATTTGAAGAACAAACTAAGATAGTACAAGCAAAATACAATGGACAAACTGATCCCAGAGATCATATAGAATTTTGTTTGCAAGCCTGGATACATATACCTAAGACAGAATGGGTTCATATGTTTGTGCACACATTGGATCAAATACGAAAGAATTGGTATACAAAAGCATAACACCGCAGAAGTACAACAGATTGGCATGAGATAATAAACGACTTTCAATCCATTTTCAGTTTTGAGGATTATTGTCCGGGTGTCAATGAGGCTTTACAAATCATTAAAAAGAAAATATTTATTGATGTCTCGTTTCCTGTATATAAACAACCAGATTGGGAAATACAGTTTGAACATGCCCTTGAATGTTATAACTTCGCGCTAGACGAAGATGAAGATGAAGACCCTCGTGATGTGAATATACCTGAGTCTGAAGGAGAACGCCATGTTGAAGGACCTGATTTAGAAATTCCATACTTGAGCAATCCTGTGAAGACCAGAAAGATCAAATTTACTACGCAACAGAAGAAACAATTAGTGGTAAGAGCAGCTGACTTTACTCTAATTGCAAGACAATTGTACAAATTGGGACAAGAGGAAGTATTGCGGAGATGTGTACTAGAAAACGAAAGACCTAGTATATTGGCCTTAGCACATTCAGGTGTATCGGAAGGACACTACGCAAGAAGGGCTACTGCATAGAAAATTTTGAGATCAGGACTATGGTGGGCAGGGAAATTTTTAGGGGCGAAATTTCGCCAAATGGCTATTTTTTGGCCTTATTTTCAAAAAATAAATTTGCTATTTGGTCATTTTTAGGCTCTAATATTGCCTGTATTTACATAAAATATGTTTTTTACCATAATATTCGCCAAAATTTACAATAGTTAATTGTATGTTTCATAGTTAATATTCGCCTACCAATCTATATACATGTTTTTTTCAATATAAAATAATCGCCTAGAATACTATACTTAAGTATACTTTTATAATCCTTAAAAAATACCTTGTTGGTCAACGATACACAAAGACTCAAAATAATGTTTCCAAAAGTGCGATGTATGCCAAAGAACAGGAAAGCCATCTCGACGAGATGAGATGCCATTAATGCCACAATTGACACTTCAAGCCTTTGATAAATGGGCTATTGACTTCGTGGGACCTATTAACCCACCAGGAAAGCGAACTGGCTCAAGGTATATAATCACAGCTACAGATTATCTAACAAAATGGGCAGAGGAAAAACCAGTGAAGGACTGTAGCGCAGTTACTACCGCGCAATTCATTTTTGAGAATATTTTGACAAGGATTGGGTGTCCAAATATTTTAATGAGCGATTAGGGAACCCATTTCCTGAATAGAACTATTGCAGCCTTGATAAAATAATTCAGATCTACCATTAGAAGAGCACACCATATCATCCACAAGCGAATGGAGCTGTAGAAGCCTTTAACAAAGTCTTGGAGAATGCATTGACTAAGGTATGCAACACAAACAGGGATGATTGGGATCTTAAAATATTAGTAGTATTATGGGCATATATAACAACTTGTAAGAAGTTGATAGGTCATACACCTTTCAAATTAGTATATGAACAGGAAGTTGTCATGCCCATGGAATACATAGTACCAAGTTTGAGAATTGCATAATTTAAAGAAATGGCCGATGATGAGACAATGGAAGCAAGACTACTACACTTAGTTGGATTGGAGGAAGATCGCTTCATTACAGGTTTTCACCAACAAGTGCAGAAAGACAGAGAAAAATTATGGCATGATAGACACATCAAGAATAAATTTTTCTAGGTAGGAGACCTTGTCCTCCTCTATGATAGAAAATTTATGAAATTTCCTGGAAAATTCAAAATGCATTGGTTAGGACCATACATTTTTAAGCATGTCACTAATGGTGGCGCAGTTCAGTTAGCCACACTACTTGGAGAAAATTTGAAAGGACTTGTTAATAATAGTAGACTAAAGACTTACAGGGATGGCCCTACTCTTCCAGGTATCAATTAATAAATCCCAAGAAAAAATTTTAAGTGTCAAGTGCAGTTGAAATTGGACACTAAAAAGAAAGAATAAGAGTCTGCACACAGTTTTGGTAAAATGCGAAGTTTTCACAGAAAGGAAGATTTGCGGTGAAGCACACATAGCTAGCTGAGTTGCGAAGTAAAAGAAGAGGAACCGCACTGCAAAGTTAAAGTTAAGAAAATGAAAATGCGCAGTGAACCTCTCAATTCACCTAACCGCTAGCGAAGTAAAAGAAAACTAGCAATTATAGTTTTTGGTCGGAAAGTAGTCGTTATACAATACTTTTGGGAACCGGATGTTTCCACATTTAAGGCATATTTATCCGTTGAAGACATATACAATGAAGGGAAATGACCAATATCTAAGCAATATTTGGCCAACGGACATAGCATTTAATGCTAAGTTATCCATTTTTCGGCGCGCCTTAGTGCTTCTATGCATATAAATAGTAAATCCCGCATACTTACCGATTTTACCGTGAATTTTAAATTTTTACTTCCTGTAAATTCCAAGTTTTTACTAGTTGAAAGCAATTGTTATCCAACAATGTATGTATGAGCAGCCAACCTTAGACAAAATATTGAGAGACTTCTGACATTCTGGTTTGGAAGGAGTCATGAAGACGCTCATGAAGCAAGCAGTCCCGGAACGAGGTGGACCATCTAGAAACTCGTCGAGGAATGTATCACAACAGAAGCAGAAAGAAAAAATGTGGTGATGTTTTCTTCCTACGGGTAAGATGAAAACCCCTTGGGATTATAAAAGGCCCCTAATTTCCTACCCAAGACAGAGAGGAAACAAATAGACACTATAGTCCTCCTAGATCTAGCTCACACATCAGCTAACAAGCTATGGAAAGACAAAGCAAGTAGATGGTGTACCTTAATTTGATGGTTGTCCTCGTTGCTCCTAACTTGCTCCAACTCTAGCCTTTGATTATGGACTTATGAACTTGTTCACAAAGGAAAGACAACACCTTCTCCAAATCAATATTTGTATAAACAAATATCTAACTATAAAAACATAGACAATTTCATGCATTCATCATTAAAGACATGAAAATGAGAGGAGTAGGATAAGTTATATTAATGATAAGAAATCCAAAAGAAGTTGATTATACAATGTTATACCTTGATGTCCAAATTAGCAGCACCTCCTTCCAAGCTCTCCAACATCACCTTTCCAAGACTCATAGGATCATAAGTTTAGTGCTTCCAATTTCACCCCCCCCCATAGCTCATGGATGGCTCTCTTTAAGTAGGATTTGGGAGGCCAACCACTAAGAGGATATTATGGATCTAAGTGAGGAAGATGTGGATCAAGGATCTAAACCATGCCAAGGAGGGAATGTGAGATGGGATTCGAAGGGGTACCTCATCCCAAGAAAATCTCCATGAGATCCAAGATCCAAAATCAAAGGGATAAGCTTAAACCAAAATTTCCGCTCCCCTCTAACTAAGCAAAGCGCAAAAATATTGACATTTTCACTCTCCCATAGGCATGTAGAGCACGAAAATATTGAAATTTTCACTCCCCCATAGGCATGCAAAGCATGAAAATTCCAGTAAGCTCATTTTTGGAGACGGTTAAGGTGGGTTTTGACCCCTTTCTTGTTGGGTTTGCTTCCAAATGTGACTAGGGAAGGGACCAATATTAGAATGAAGGGTCCTAACACCATTAGGAGGCATAAACATCATGTTTTCGATGGTGGTAAAACATGTAGATCCTCACTTACACATGGTGTGGAAATTTGAGGTATAAAAGATGCCTCCTAAAGTGTGAGGCCGGAAGGAATCTGATGGCCGAAACACTTTACCAATAATAAGTTTGCAAGGATATCTGAAGGAGAACTAGAGAAGAGCTACAAGCAAATATAAACAACATGTATAATGACCCCGAGGCGGGCATACCCATGCTCAAAACAACTGAATCAAAGCATGGCTGTCGACCAATACATTGTAGATCCATGATAGTACTGACTTAACAATGACTGAAGACAAATCATGGCTGCTAGACTACAAGCGTATATCCAAGATAAGACAATGACACAGCCACAAACAATACAAGAGTGGATCTGTGTGACAGTACATCAATGAGGTCACCAACATAATATATATGTGGGAACCTACTCAAAAATCATCATCACAACCTACATGTGCTAAATAGACTTCAGAACCATCCAAGGTCTTCTACTTGATCCCAAATCAATACGAATCTAACCATGTGATTACAAGGTGTTGAAGTCGAACATGGTAGAAACCACTTGATTACTGGTCCATTATGTGAACCGTTAACAAGTGCGAGGGAAATCACCAATGATGACAATGACTCCCAAGGTATTAGAGTACATCTCGACGAAATGTGAATAGATGAGTTGACGTCGAACATTCATGAGATCATTCAATCAGAGGTCAATGATGAAAACCTACTATCGAATACGAGGAAACCTTAGATTGAGGCATGTAGGTACCAAGGTACCAAAGTTGGTTTCTAAGCCTAATTCCTGGATAATGAGTTGAAGTCGACAGGAATAGACTGTCGAAGGAGGGCCATGATGAATCCCACATCAACGAAACAAAACCAACATAGGAAAGTGATGTGAAGTAATGAAACAAATGAGTATGGACTGACACAAGGATGCAAAGGTTGACAATATTGCAAAGGCTAACTAAGGTAAACTTCCCTTGAACATGGAATGGCACGAAAACAATGACTTTGCAGCATTGAATCAACGAGGCAGGGACCAAGACATAATGCAACGATGAATGAGGCATTCTTCAGGTGACTTGAAGGAGTGGGACAACTCATAGAATTGGCATGACTCAGAGCCAAGCAGATTACCCAACTGTATGACGAGACGCAAATAGGTTCCATGTTAAAGGGAAACACAAGCTGCCTTGAATCTTTCTAAAACAAACTTAGCTTATTTCTCCCCAACCCCCATCATGCTTGATGAGTACCTCTTTGTTTTTTAACTAGCTTGAGGAGGATAACAGATGCTCGGTATAGCTCATCCTTTGGACAAGTCCAATCTCACATGTCTTACGAACCTGAGAAAGGAGGGGTTCGGTCCTTAAAGGGTCCTTCGATGTTTTATTTTATGAGTCCAAGGAAGGAAAACTCAGTGACTTTTCATGTTTAGAGAGTCTAAAATAATCCAAAGAAGACTCCAAAAGGCCTTTTCCGTAAAAGTTAGTCTCCTCACCCGAAAAAATGATAAAACAATGTGAGAGAGAAATCTTCTAATCATGCTTTTCTAGAGTGTTCCTTTTTCGTAAATAGTCTAAACGGTCTGAAAAAGGGATATACTACCACTGGATAGACATCATTTCAAATCCTTTTACGACCATAAAAGAAACAAGTTCGCTCGGCAATCTTTTCCTATTTTAGGAGTCTGAACAGATATTAAAGAGGGATCCATGTACAACTATGTCATTGTTGGTGACTGAGTACGACAAAGGAAAAAGTAAACTCGACACAGTTAATTTTCCATAAATAGTCTAGCGAGGCCGGATAAAGAGATAAACATATACTCGTTAGACACACCCTTTCACTTAATTTTTAACGAGCACGACAATGGTGTCAAAATCACTCGGAATCTTTTTCATGTCTGGATCCAGAGCACGAAAAAGGAAAATGTAAGCTCAAACCACTTTTCATATTTTTAACCAGAGCATGAAAAAGTGAAAAGTAAGTTCGACACTTCTTATTGTTTTTAACGATCTCGAAGAAAGGTTAGAAGAATGCTCATGGTATATGCTTCATTTTTTAACGAGCTTGCAACAGAAAATGAACTATGCTCTAAATGACGTCCATTGATGTTTTACTTCCCAACATGATGTCCATAGGTTGGAAATTTTTCCCCCAGCATAAGAAGTTGATGGATAACCTCCAGTATGATGTCCAGAGGCTGGAGACATGCCCCCCGAGCTTTGTTTCATCTTCCTACTCTTCTTCTTCACCCAATTAAAATCCTGGCTACTAATAGGAAAATGTTCACCAGAGGGATAGGAAGAATGAGGATTAAGTGACACAGGTAGATGGAATGAAGGTTCAAGTCCTAAATATGGTGGGATACTCGACTCAATGGGAGAGTAATTTGTTTCATTTTTTTACGATCTTGATGCAGAAAGGGAACTATGCTCATGAAGCTAGTTTCATTTTTTACGCAAGCTTGAAACCAAAGGTAAACTATGCTTGGGAATGGTTTCATTTTTACACAAGCTCGAAACCAAAGGTAAACTATGCTTGTGAATGGTTTCATTTTTACACAAGCTCAAAACCAAAGGTAAACTGCACACTTGGGAGTGGTTTCATTTTTATGCAAGCTTGAAACCAAAGGTAAACTATGCTTGGGACTGGTTCCTACCCAACATGATGTCTAGAGATTGGTAGTGTGCCCCCCAGTATAAGAAGCTAGGGGGTAACTCCAGCATGATGTCCAGAGGCTAGATACATGCCCCCTTTCCTTAAGGGGAAGAAACCACTAAAATATGTGGAACATTCATGGAATTTTGATGACAGGAATTCATGCGATGATTCAATGTCGCAAAGGAAAGTTGATCAATGGTCACGATCCTCTCGTTATAAGGAAAATATATCACTCTAAATAGTGTGGACACTACAGCTTTCATATCATAGACATAATCACGTCCAAGGAGCAGATTAAAATCCAAGGGACCTTGGACTACCATAACATCAATACAGATTGTGCTCCAGTAGGAATTCTATTGAAATCCAGTATCTGGTCAGTGATTGGCACAAGTTGAGGAGAACCTATAGCTTTCCAGTCAGTTGAGGATAAAATACTAATAGAAGCTCCCTCGTCAACTATAGTGCGAAAGATTTCCTTATCGAAAATTCCTATAGATATCTGGAAAGGAACACTCGAAGGAAGACGAGATTCTGTTAGACCATTCCAATCAAAGGAAATGACCTCAATGCTTGGAGGGGGTCCTGTGTAAATGGACAAGATTTCCCCTTGCCCAGAACAATTTGAACTGACTAGGAAAACATCAGTAGTTTTCAATTCACTCACAACCAGAAAAGTAGAATGAGACAAAGATTTTATCATGGTGACTACTTCATTCTGGGCATTCTCCAATGAAAGAGTGGGATTGAGTGGAGGTGATATCGACTTGAACACTTCAAATTCACTCTTTGAAGAAAGAGTGGGATCGACCAAGGATGGGGCTAGAACTTCATCAACCATTAGGGGTTCAAGGGACAACTTACGAGATACAGTAATCTCTTCCAACAATTGTGAAGCTTCATCCATGCGTGGACAAAGGTAATTAAGGTGCATTCCCTTGCATAACAAACAAGGATTCTTGACTTTACCTTTATGATCCTTAACCATAGAGTCATTGGTTGATGGGGTATCATCAGTATGATGTCCATAGGCTGATGGTATAGGTGGTTTGGAGCCTTTAGACCAATCTTATAACACTTTGGAAAGACTAGGACAATCCTTGAGAAGGTGATCACCCTTGCAAAGCTTGCAAGGGAACTTGGATCTACGAGGTGTTCGAATAGGATGAGTACCATTAGAGGCAACTGGTTTATGCTTGGTCTCTTTCTTATCCTTCTTCTTCTTAACCTTCATTTTCTTCTTCTTCTCATCCTCCTGATTACTAACACTACTACTTTGATCAGGCGAGGAAGAAGAAACAGAAGAAAATGTATCCGACAAAGAAGGGGAAGGATCAATTTGGGATTAATGCTCTCATGATGGAGAGTTAACATTTGAAGCATTAGGTGCATTAGGGATCACCGGATTGGAGAATAACCATATTGGTAACCATATAAACAATCTGGGAAGATTCAAATTAGCAATAAAGGGAGGACCAATATCTCCAAATGGAGAGAAATCAAAAGGTTGGAGAGAAATCAAAAGGTACCCCTTGAAAAGGAGTCTCTTGATTGGTAGTCTCGGAAGAGTTTTCCATTTCTAAATTCTCTAAGAATCTCTAAATTACCACACAAATCAAACACTACTCAAATCTAAAAGAAACAATAAGTCTGTGAAAGGGATGGATAAATAAGCAAAATTCTCACGGGATTATCAAATTGTCACAACTCGTGATATACTGTAGGGTCCAACAGTTATACTCGGCCCAATATTTCAAAGCACTAACCAGGGAGGATTGGGACCGTACCCCTGACCGTATAACCCGACTACCTAGCAGTGTGTGCGTATTAATCTCCCTGAGTGTTGTTCTTAGTGTATTGCAAGAATAAGACGACCAATAGGTTTACTCGGATAGTTCCAGGATGCTAAAGGGGTCTCTCGATATATGCAAGGTACGTGGGAGCTCAAATCCATAGTAGTGTTGTATAATGCACAATCGTACGAAAGGGGCCTTCCGATATATCGTTAAGTACGTGAAATACCTTTCTATATACCCGAATATGCATGAAAGGTCGTTTGATATACCGATGAGTACGTGGAAGAACCACACATACCCCAGAGTGCAGTGCAGCAAAATAATGACAGCTCCTACACTTTAAGATGTCGGAACACGTCTCTAACCTATCATTCAAGTTTCTAAAGATTTTAACTTAACTAGCGCTTGATTTTATCTTATGCGGTTAAGTGGATGCATGACATGTAGACTTGTAGAGTAAACAAAGTGCACCACTAATCTAAATGAAATGCAAATATTTCATTTTTTCAATGAAAACTAGCTAAAGAAAGAGTAAGAGGTTCTTTTTCCCAAATGAACAACCCAATGCTAATGCACTTTAATATTTTTAATGAATGATAACCACTCATGTAAAACCATACCCAAACTATCCTAAAGTGACAAGAAGAGATATTTCTATCAATAACAAATGCAAAAATTATAATTTGTTTCCTATCTTTTTACACTTAAAAAAGACACATCTAAGTTATGGTAAAGAAAGATTCAGTACACGTTCTCAATCAAATGCAATGCAAAGAAAAACATCAAATATATTTGTGACTCAAATGCACAAGAACATGAAACAATCTTTTCTTCTTCTCATGAATGTAAAACCAAGAATGTTAAATTATCAAACCAATACAAGAAGGAGATTTATGTTTTTCAAGCTTGTAAATCTAGCAAAGAGAGACAAAAAGAAGCTTTTATTTGAAAAACTATGGAACAAAGAATCGATCTACTCCAATAACCAAAAAATAGATAAAGATGCAAAGGAAACAAAGTGCAAAACCCAAGAAATGTGACTTCTAAAGACAAGGATGTCCCAATCCTTTCAAAGCCTAATAACCAAACCAAACCACACCAAACCAAACAAACATTTGGAATAGAACACTAAAGAGATATATAAAAATGGAATCCAATCACAATCTGATGGCAAGAAGAAGTTTTTAAAAATAAACGCAAGATATTGGGACTTGAAAAGAACGACAATTCTACCCAACAAGCAAACAAAGCACTAGTTTGACTCAAAAGACCAAACAAAGGCTTCGAACTTTCAAACCATGCCAAGAGTTTCCAAACAAATCCAAATATGATTTGTATCAGTCCAAATCAGTCTTGTAATGGTTACAAAATCACTGATCAAGAGACTCTAATTCAGAAAATTTGAAAATGTACACAAGGGATCAAGTTAACCCAAGGGGATTTTAATTTTCCAAACACAAACTCCAACTTCCAAACAACGAAGAAGGATCCCAAATCTAAAAAAATTGGTATGGAAGGGTATAAATCAGTTTTAAGAAGATAATAATACCATTGTACAAAATAATGAAACTATGAAAACTGAAACAACAAAGGAATGGATCAAAGTTAACCCTAGGGGGTTTCAAGTTTCCAAGGTAAAACCTAGTCTACCAAACAAAGAAATAAGGTCCCAAATTATCCCAAATGAGGTTTGGAAGAGTGAAAACTTATTTTATAGAGATCCTAAAGTGACTGGGAAGGTACACTTGACTCCCAGAACTGAAAAATGGCTTTGAGGACTCAAAATTGACCAAATTGCCTCAAAGATGCCAATGAAGGACTAGAGACAAAATGTGGATGAAAAGGACTCAAAAGAGGCTCAAATTTATTCAAAAAGGTGTCAAAAAGAATCCCATGGACCATATGGAGGCACCCAAGAAGTTTGGTAGCAAAACACCCAAGGGAACCCCTCCAAACAAGCTCAAAAATTACCAAAACAGGGAATTTTCGCATCTGTACAGACCAATACAGAGCGAAAATTTGAAAACTTTGACCCCTAGAACACTGTGGAGGAGCGAAAATATTGAAAATTTCGCTCCCCCATAGGCATGTAGGGCGCAAAAGTTCCGGTAATCTCATTTTTGGAGATGGTTAAGGTGGGTTTCGACCCCTTGCTTGTTGGGTTTGCTTCCAAATGTGACTAGGGAAGGGACCAATATTAGAATGAAGGGTCATAACACTCTTAGGAGGCATAAAAATCATCTTTTCCATGGTGGTAAAACATGTAGATCCTCACTTACACATGGTGTGGCAATTTGAGGTATAACAAAAACAGAAGGCCACTGAACAAGAAAAGATGAACACCGTGAGTGTTCCGAAGCCGTTTTCACAAGAACACATCTCAGAGGATATGCTCGAAACAATTAAGGAGTTTGAGCAAGAGACTAAGGAAACATTTTCCAATTTGAGTGTAACTTTTCAGGAGTTAGCTGCGAAATCAAACATCCTAGGGGATGCGCAGTCGAAGCATCCCAGTTAAAGTGGCTCATGGGCGAGCCACAAGTAATTTTTAGGGTCCTGTTGGGTGCATCCCAAGTGGAATAAGTTTTGATGGTGAAAGTACAAGTTAGGAGAGGCCTAACATCGACCAGTTTTGGGAGAAGCAAATCCGCAATTACCGGGAGCAGGGTATGGAGCGAAGCGAAGTGGCAGAAAAGGATTTGTCCCCTTATTGAAGGTGAAGTACTAAGGACCATCGAGGTAGTTGGAGCAGTTATGAATGAAGTGGTGGACTGTTAGCTACATAAGTGAAGAGTAAAGAAGCGGAATGGTGCAAAGGACGCACCACTATAGAGTCAGAGCCGCGCGGTCAGAACTGCGACTGTCAAAGAAGCGTCAGAGCTAGAGGAAGCGGCGCAAAAGTACAACAGAGCTCCAGTGAAGTAAAGATAAAGTTTGGTCAACAGAAGAACCATGTCATTTTGGGTCTAAGGGTACTATGGGGGTTGGCCCATAGTTATTGTAAAGATGTGACCGGCTTCGGGCACAATCTATATAAAGGGAAATTTTGTATGACGAAGGGTTGGTATTTGGGGTTGTTGTTAGATCTTTTAATATTATGTTGGAGTAGATCTAGGACAAGAGATATCTAAGAGAGGAGAAAGACTCTCCAGCTGTGTGCACGGAGATCTATTTTAGAGAATATTCTACCGCTGAGTGCGCATACTCGAACTGTTAACCCTTCCAATAAATATAAGAACAGTTCCCGTGGACGTAGCTCCCATCTCGGGGGTGAACCACGTAAATATCTGTGTTGTGTGTTTGAATCTATAGTATGGTTCGTGTTCATGTATGTTATGCTTATATATGTGTTTTCATATGAATTTGGATGGGAATAATATGTTAAGTAGTGGAACATGCATGTTGAACATTTTGAATTTATGTTAAGTATGTAAAATGCATAGTTATCATAGTAAAGGTAGCAACGATTCAGCGAAGTCTGTAGGTTGTTGATAGCTGTGAAGTGTGCATCTACCTATTGATAATAACCCGTTAATAAAATGTTGAGTAAGATGCACATATCAAGCTCGCATAACATAGCCGTGCATCACCAGGTTGCAGAAACCAGATTCTGTAACCACCCATCTTCGCTTCGGGTGAGAATTTATCCTGCTCCTACGTTGATGCCGAAAGGGCCAGTGAAGGGGATTTTGTTGGATCCAAAGAAGTGAAATTACTACGCAGAACTCAGGTCAGCCTGATAAAGAAAGTGAGAAGTTGTAATATCCCAAACTGCTATTTTTCTTTTTTTCTTGTACTGTAGATAGCTAGTAGGCTTATATCTCAACAGAATATGAAATTAAACCCTAATCCCTGCATGCATGCAGTTACATGCAAAATTGTGCCCTAGAAAATATAGGAATGCTAGAAAGTAGGAGGAATAAATGCATACACATACCAGTATGTAGATCTGCTAATGTCGATGAGAATGCTTACCGCATGTAGATAATCTGATGGATGAATAATGAGATAAGGTAAATCGTCCTCCTTGGGATGAGTGTGCCCTCCTCCAAACTCTAAATGCTCCAATATAATAAATACTCCGCTGAAGAAGACCCTGATGAGGTGTACTAGGGTTATAGTGCCCTTCTAGAGATCATGGATCCTGCATGCATAGACTCTGATGGATTCCAAGCCTAAAACGTGAAGTTCCTTCCTAAAGACTGCGCCCTCACTAATGCTCACGTCCTCCAATGGCCAATAATGCTGATAACTCCTTCAAGAGTAGGACAAAGAATCCCTTCTTCCAGGGGAAGGGTAATAGGGGTGCTATGAGAATAATGGAAGATGCATGCACAAGCTCTACCCTCTGTATACACTAATGTGAATCAGAGGCTATCTGAAGAATTTGTAGGAGGATATCTGAAGAATGCGCCCATGCATGGAAGAGAAAGCCCTGAATATGATAGAAAATATAACTCTACTGAATACTGAATGACAATAATACCTTATGAAGAACAATGTTGAACCTGGATGATCCAACCTGAATGATGAACTAGGGCAGATAGCTTTCACTGCCAAAACACCAGATAGTTGATTACAAGCCTCAACCCCAACATAGCTCACTGAGCTTCTCCAAATCGAGATCACAAATCAATAATAAATAATGGTGTCTTCTCCATTCGCTTTATCTTCTTTTATAACATTCAACTGCTCAAAACCCTAATTTCACCCTAATTAGGTTACTTTATCTTCTAATTTGCAGTTGACTTGCATGCAGGTGCCTGGAGACTCAATAAGGTGCATGCATCATTAAATAATGCTTGGATGTCATGCATGCGGGTGGATTTGGGCTCAGATGGCCCATGTTCCTCTAGTGATGATATAAAATCTATGCCCTAGATATTTTGATATGGCATAAGTCCTCAATTGATCCCCTGACTGTCAGTGCCCGCTTGAACCTATGGGAATCAAATAGGTTAGTGGGACGGTCCTCATGCCTAAGCAAAAGAGGACATTACAGTCCTCCCTGCTCGACTTTGCTTTTCCTCAAGCAACCATAAAGTTGGGTGCTGTAATACCTGTTCTCCCTCCCAAGTGGATTCCTCCAAGGGAAAGTCTCTCCACTGAACCAAGTAGTCTGTGATGACTCGGTTTCTAAGTTTCCGCTCTTGCACCTCTAGGATGTGCTCAGGAATCAGAACCAATTGCCCCTCATCATCAAGAGGGGGCAGCTCGGAAGATGTCACAATCTACTGACCGACTGCCTTCTTGAGTTTGGAAACATGAAATACGTTGTGAATCTTGCTCTCTGGGGGTAGTTCAAGCTCATATGCTACCTCTCCAACCTTCCTGACTATCTTATATGGACCGTAGAAGCGAGGTTTGAGTTTTTTCGCTCCTTTCTTTTTCAGAGACAACTGACGGTAAGGTTTGAGGCGCAAATAAACGAAGTCCCCTACCTCAAAACTGCGCTCAACCCTGTGCCTGTCTGCATATATCTTCTGCTGATTCTGAGGCATCTGTATGTTCTCCCTGAGAATCTTGAGGATATCCTGACCCTCCTGAATCCACTCTTTGGCCTTGAGGGCCCTGTTATCACCGAACATCCTATGTGCGAAAGTGGAAGCGTCATACCCATATAATACTATGAAGGGTGTCATCCCAATGGTCATACGATGGGTGGTGTTGTAACAATGCTCACCCAAGTGCAGCCATTTGATCCATGTCCTCTGTTGGCCTGCCACATAATTTCTCAGATACCCCTCAATCCACTTGTTGACAATCTCTGTATGTTCGTCACTCTGCAGATGATAACTGGTGCTCATAGCCAGCTCAGTCCCTACTAGCCGAAAAAGCTCCTGCCAAAAAGCTCCTGTGAATTTACTATCCCTATCACTGACAATAGTCTTGGGTAGCCCATGGAGTCAGAATACCTCTCTAAAGAATAGCTTTGCCACCTGTGCTGCTGAGTAATCTGAGGAAATAGAAAAGAAGTGATTAAACTTGGTCAGTCTATATACCACTATGTACAAGCAGTCTATGCCCTGAACCTTGGGAAACCCTGTAATGAAATCCATGGAGATGCTCTCCCATTTCTGCTCGGGGATAGGCAATGGTTGTAACAAACCGGTTGGGTCGGTGTGCTCTATTTTGTTCTGTTGGCACAAGATGCACTCTCTCACATGTTGTATCACATCATTCTTGAGGCCCTTCCATGAGAACCTCTCCCTAATCTGTCTGTAAGTCTTGAGAAACCCCCGATGCCCTGCCAAATGTGAATCGTGTGATGCCTGTAAAATATTCTTCTTGAGAGAAGACTCTTGAACCAAGAAGATCCTATTTTTGTAATATATGATATCATCAATCACCCGGTACCTGTCATTCTGCACCTGTCCATCCAATAGCTCACAAGCAAACTTGTCTTTGGAGTATTCGACCAAAAGGTGAGATCTCCAATCTGACGAGATGCTCATAAGGGATAATGCAGCTGGTCGTCTAGAAAGTGCATCGGCCACTACATTGTTCTTTCCCTTCACATACTCAATCTCAAAATCATAGGCTTGAATTTTGCTTACCTATTTTTGCTGCCTCTCGTTTAGCTCTTTCTGCTCAAGGAAGTATTTCAAACTGTTATGATATGTCTTAACCTTGAACCTGCCACTTACTAAGTACTGTCGTAACTTTGTTAGCGCATGAAGAATGGCTAACATCTCTTTGTCATAAATCGAGTAGTGGCGCTCATAGTCCTTGAGCTTCCTGCTCTCAAATGCAATGGGGTGATTGTTCTGCATAGATACTGCTCCAATCCCCTCTCCAGAGGCATCACACTCTAACACAAAGGGTAGAGAAAAGTCTGGTAGAGCTAGTACGGGGCATGAACTCATTACCTTTTTCATCTTTTCAAACGTATTTCGTGATGTCTCTGACCAACTAAAATCCCCTTTCTTGGTGAGATCGGTGAGGGGTGCTGTCATCTGTGAAAACCCAATGACGTACATCCTATAGTAAGTGCAAATCCCTAAAAAACCCTTCAGTTTTGTCACATTCTTGGGTGTGGGCCAATCCAGTATGGCTCGAATCTTCTCTAAGTGAACTTGTACCCCATTGGCACCTATCACATGCCCTAAGTACAACATCTCCTGCATGCCAAACTCACACTTGGACATCTTGGCATAAAGTGACTGCTCTTGTAAAATTCCAAGTACCTCATCCAAATGTTTCAAGTGCTCCTCCCAAGTTTTACTGTATATCAATATGTCATCAAAAAATACCAGAAGATACTTGCATAACTGACCTTTGAAAATATTATTCATGCAAGACTAGAGGTAGTTGGTGCATTAGTGAGCCTGAATGGCATCACTAGAAACTCATAGTGTCCGTAGTGACAATGAAAGGCGATCTTTGGAACATCCTGTTCCCTAACCCGAATCTGATGGTAGCCTGAGCGAAGATCAATCTTCGAGAAGTACTTTTCCCCCTGTAGCTCATCCATCAACTCATCAATCCTGGGGATTGGGTACCTGTTCTTGATAGTCTTTTTATTCAGATCCCTGTAGTCAATACACATGCGTAAGGTACCATCTTTTTTCTTAACCAGCACAACTGAAGATGCAAAAGGACTGGAACTGGCCTTGATGTACCCCAGCTTGAGGAGTTCTTTGATAATGCTCTCTATCTTGTCCTTGTATCTTTTGGGGTGTCTGTAAGGAGTGGTGATAACTGCTTGAGTCCCCTCCTCTAACTCAATGATGTGCTCAAATCCCCTATCAGGAGGTCGACCTACTGGAAGGTCTCCGAATACTGCTTTGTGCTTCTGCAGTAAGGCCTCTATAATTGCTGGATGTTGTGTGGCCTTATCTGGTGGTTTCCTGAAGGTAACCATGCACTCGGCTTCCCACTCGATATCTTCCTGTCGGAGTACTGCCTCCATCCTGTGTGATGATACTGTTGTAGGAGTGTAGGTGTTCATACCTCTCAGAACTACCTTCTGTTACTCTACTCCCATAAACTCCATCTCCATGGTCTGTTAGTTCGTGGAATACTTCCCTATGGAATAAAGCCACTGAAATCCTAATACCACATGCATGTCAAGTACATATACTACATAGAATGTCTCTATCACTGTATAATTCCGAAGTGTTACCTTGAGTTTTGGAATCCGCTGATTACACTCCATGGTGTGACCTGCTGCAGCTACTGAAAATCCATCAAAAGTCTCTGTCTGAATTCCTTTCCTTTTAACCCAAGCAGCGTCAATAAAATTGTGGGATGCCCCACCATCTACTAGTACTCCCACTCTGTGGCCCTGTACTGTACCTCTGATCCGGAGGGTGTGAAATCTCGGAACTCCTGTCATGGTATAAATGGAACCACCCGATGGTTGTCCCTTCTCAACTATCTCATGGGTATCCCTCTGTTCCTGCTCCTGATCATCCTCCTCCTCCCCACTTTCGGAATAGGCCTCTATGTAGTAGGCCTTTCCCTTTCCAAAACATCTATGACCTGGCTCCCATGGGTCTCTACAAGTGAAACATAATTTTTTCCTCCTCGGGTCTTGGTGGACATCATTATCCATCCTTTCTTTCTTTGGCCACTCTTTCTGGAAAGGTTACTTTTCTTTATCTTTAATTGGAAAGTTAGTTCTGGGGGGAAACCTACTCTTGGGTACTTCTTTCTGTAAGTCTCTAGTCTGTCTGATGGCATCAGCTAGGGTAGTGGGTCTATAATACTTGAACCATCCCCGTAAGGGCTCTATGAGAGCCTCAGTAAATAGCATAATCAACCTGCTCTCTGAAATATCTGTCACCCTGACTGCCACCCTCTGAAACTCTGAAATGAATGCATCTGCACTACCTGTCTGCTTGAGCTGTTCCAACTCTCTGAAATGCACCTCAAGGTCCTTCCTATCAAATCGCTCAATGAGCCTCTGTGTAAAGTCTGAGTGGGAAGTAATGGTATTGTGACCCAATGTCACCAATCCGTGGTACCACCACTCATGGGCCTCCCCGTCCAAATGTAATGTAGCCAATTTAATGGCATCTGTCTCAAGCATGGGGTTTAGCTGGAAATATGTATCCAACTTCTGCACCCAATTCTGGGTTGGACCTCCCCGAGAACCCTCAAAGGTAGGGATAGTTAGTTTCCCTATGGTGTGCTGTAACTCATAGTTCTGGGTGAATGGCCTAGTGTAAGCTCTGGGTTTGTTTTTACTTTTAAAATGGCAGAAGTTAGTGAAGGACATGGCTAACTGGAAATCATCTCTCAAGGCCCTATATTCTCTCAAATGGGCAGTCATATTTTCTTCGAGTTCTACCTGTGCTAGAGGCACTGCAGCTGGGCTATCCAGGAAATGAGGCATGGTAGGATGAGAGGGTCTGCTGTATAGGTGGGGATGGTTGTGCATGTTGGTATGCAAGTGTTCTCCACTACTACTGGTGGACACCCTATCACTATGGGGAAATAAAGGACTGTGTGGTGGGGGGGGGTCCATTCTTCTTTGTCATCTGTTTAATGCCACTTGCCATTTATTTTTGTCCAGTGGTGAGTGCATTGATAGCTGAGATGAGACTATTGAAATTTGTCTTCTCCTCGTCTGCCATCATTTCTTTACCTTTATTTCTGTCAAAATGATACCCTTTATCTTCCAAATCTATATCCTCTAACTCTTCTTCTCTTCTAACACAATCTCTAGACTTATGTCTCCTATAGGTAATGTTGTATGGATCTTCTGAATTCATTGACTGTTTATACTATGTGTGCCCCACAGCTGGCAAGGAACATGCTTTGATACCATTGTAATATCCCAAACTGCTATTTTTCTTTTTTTCTTGTATTGTAGATGGCTAGTAGGCTTATATCTCAACAGAATATGAAAGTAAACCTTGATCCCTGCATGCATGCAGTTGCATGCAGAATTGTGCCCCATAAAATATAGGAATGCTAGAAAGTAGGAGGAATTAATGCATGCACATACCAGTATGTAGATCTGCTAATGGCGATGAGAATGCTTCCCGCATGCAGATAATCTGATGGATGAAAAATGAGATAAGGTCAATTGTCCTCCTTAAGATGAGTGCGCCCTCCTCCAAACTCTGAATGCTCCAATATAATAAATACTCCGCTGAAGAAGACCCTGATGAGGTGTACTAGGGTTATAGTGCCCTTCTAGAGATGATGGAGCCTGCATGCATAGACTCTGATGGATTCCAAGCCTAAAATGTGAAGTTCCTTCCTAAAGAATGCGCCCTCACTGATGCTCACGTCCTCCAATGGCTAATAATGTTGATAACTCCTTCGAGAGTCTGACAAAGAAGCCCTTCTTCCATGGGAAGGGTAATAGGGGTTGTAATGTCCCATTCGCCCATCATCAAATGCAGGGAAGGAAACATTAACAACACACCGGGCTTTTGTAAACTTAGCCTCAATATTTTTACTCATAAAATATTAACAATTAAAAACTTCTCTATACAGATGTAAACTTCAATAAAACACAACGGAATTTAAACATAACAACACATATAAGCATAGATTCACATCAGCATATTTATCTCAAGCAATCAATAGGCAGAGAATTCAATCCCCTTCTTATGCTACTTCATATCGATTTCATTAACATGCAGAATAATCATTCAAATACCACATTGCAAAACACAAAACATATATATAAATTAAAATCATAGAGAGCACTTATCTTGCAACGCAATTGTCCAACGACTGGCTACGTGAGAGCAACGTTCCACCCAACCATAGATCTCTGTCCAGCCTGTATTCTTTCAGCTGAGAGATCACCCCCGAGCTGGGCTGTGTATCCACTAAGAAGGAACTAGATGGCTCACTCACAGTCAGGGTTTCACTCAGACAGCCATGCTAAGCCAACACACAGTTGGGTTTTTCAAGCATGCAATAGGAAACGGGGAAGGATGCTAATCCACTGAGCTCAATCCCAGAGCTAGGTCCACATCAAGCTAGACTCAAACGATACCAGCCTCCATTCGAACATCCACACTTGGATTTCTCACAGCTCTGTTCAGCAAATAACCCAAATCCGTCATTGGTTTTTCTGGGCAGTTAAAATGGGTTTTCCCATGGATTTTGGGGTAGCTATTGCCCCCAAATTTGCCCCAAGGATCATACCAACGGATCCCCCATTGGATTTCACTATCCAATACCCATTCTGGGCGTTTTTGGCTTCCCAAAACGTGGGTTCACTCACAGTCGCGATTTCTGGTTTTGCTCACTGCTAGGAACTCGTTTTTGGGTGGAGAATGATGTTGGTAACTTCACCATGGAATGGGGATGAGAATGAAGCCACCTCCAAGAGGTAGAGTGACTTGTGGGACAAGTAAACAGAGCCCATACCTACCGATACGAATTTCAGGGTTGCCCATCCTCCATCAAAGCCATTGACTTAATTCTTCAACCACTTTCTTACAACATGAATAAATGTCATCTAGAAAAGTCAAATGGGTTCCCATAATGACATATGGAAACCTATGGTTCACTCCCTTATCCCCCTCACCACTCCCTAGTGGATACACGTGGCCCCTTCTCATTCGTTGCCTCCTTAGCCAGTTTTGGAATTTTATATTGTATGATGTTTATTTACATCCTATTACAATTTCCATGGCTTAAGAGCACATGGGCATCAAATATCAATGCTTGCCCTATAAGTCAAAATTCGGGCTTTCACTAGCAGGGCCTTGGCCTTGAGCTCCACGCTAGGAAAACATACAACGGGTGTGTACAATATTTACATTAAAGGCTAATATATCGTAAGGGTCGAATTGGGGGTATTACATTCCCATCCCCCTTAGAACAACACCATCCTCGGTGTTCCAAGACTTAGGCATACATATACAATTAACACATGTCCAAAACTTCAAAAAATTTGCAGATCTGCCCTACATTCTATCCTTTACTTTGAACTTTCAGGACCAAGTCCTTTGATCTTCACGAGCTGCTCCTGCTGATTTGGATCTTCCAGCTCATCCATAAGTTTGAAAACTTTATGGCTTTTACCCTCTTGAGGTTCTCTTGTTGGGAAGTTGCAGAGGCAATGATCCCCTCCACATTTCCAACACTTCACTGGTTGCTTCATCTTTACCTGCTCAATTTTCTTTGAGTCTTCCCACCTGGAGCATTTCTTAATCGGACGGTTGGATGAATGCTTCTTCATTGATCCACTTTTCTTTCCCTTGCTGATTGCTTTCATAATGCTTTTTACCTCTTTCTGCAGACGAATAGAGTCCTACAAGACCTTGTGGTTCATCTCGTTCTGCTGCTTTTGCATCTTGAGCATCTCTCCAAGATTTTCTTGGGTCTTGGCAATTGTTTGAAGAAGACTTCCAGCCAATCCTAATAGCCCTTGGTCTATCGCCATGGTCAATGGAAACAACTGACCACACTTTTCTCACTAGCAACACTTGCCTACACCGGCTGCAACCAATTGATTCAATTTCCACCTGTGAAATTCATCATTACAATTCTCGTTAGGCCAGGCATAACCCAAACATTTAAAAATCAGTCAATGGTTTTTCCCCAGTTGACATGGATAGTCCATGCTTTACTCATGAGACTTCCACACTTTTTATGCTTGCCCAACATACACATGAATTCCTTCATGTTCATCCATTCACAGGAAATTCATTAATTAGCATTCACAATTCACTTTAATCAAATAAACACACTTTTACTTTCACTCATGCATGCATTCAGCAATTTTCTAATTCTATAAATGCATCAATAAAAGGAAAGAGAGAGAGCAGTAAGAGTTTTCTCCTCTTAGTCTTGTTCCATTCTGGAACCCACACCACCACTGTGGTTTTTCATGCTCCTGTCCTCTTTCACTTCAACGTGAATGCTTGACCTGCCCTTCTTGGTTATGACACATAGTGTCCATGGTCTATTCCATACCTCTCAACCATGGAGTTCCTCCACTTGGTTGGTCTAACTCTTGGCTGCTAGGACTCACGCAGTTCCACTAGCCTCATCTTTCATTACTGCTCATGCTGAGCTCTTTAGGGTGGTTACATGTCCACATGCATCCTTAAGATGCTTCAAGGTTCTTGCTTCCAACAATACCTGCGTTGGATGTCTTCACTTTATTCCATAGGACCCGTCTTTGCTTTACAAGCCTTGGATCTCCTATGGGTATAATAACGAATGTTGGGATAGCACGCAGGCTACTCCTAAACATCAAACAATCTTGCATGTTTGGCCAACGCACAGGCTGCTCCACAACATCAATTAATACATGCTCAACCAGTCACTTTCTGGATTTACCAAGCAGCTTTTAGTCCTTTCAGGGTCCTTGCTTCCTGCATTGACCAAGGTTTCCAACAAGGAACAATAGTGCATTAGCTTAACTGTTACAAGACTTATACTTGTGATCTTCATTATTCCAATCAAGAAATAAATGAAATTGAATACTTATCTGTATTGTGCATTTCTTCTCTGGTCCATAGGGTCCTGCTTTTACTTTATAAGCCTTAGGATCCTCCTGTGGACTAGGATGTTTGGCCAGCATGCAGGCTGCTCCAAATCATCAAATAATTAATGCCCTACCAGTACACCTTCACGCCGACTGGGTTTACCAAGCATTTGGTGGTGCCCAACCAGTCCCATACCTGGTCGGCCCTCTCCATTGCCGAGCCAGCACATACGTCTGGGTCATCGGCCAATGGAAGGTAACTGCGCCACCGACCATTACAGGTCAAGGCTCCACTACTATTCCTTAGGCTTGCATCATCCTTTCACATGTATCACAATCCCTCAATGCGCATAACAATTCTTCACCCACACAAGGGTGGCACTTCCTCACTTGTGTAAGCCGACGGTTCCATTTTGGAATTCTTTAGGTGAATTTCTTAACTGCAGGCTATCATGGCCCCATGATACCCACTCACCCTACACAAGGGTTACCACTGCTCATACAGTCCTCTTGAGTATTCTTTTCTTCACTTTTCCCTTTAATGTGCAGCACCAAATTTCATAGGTATAATATGTCAACACAAAATGGATAGCAAGCTCATTAGTATTGCTGCTTTAGAACTGTAAACATCCACTATCCAACCTTGAGACACCAGGAATGCATCCATTCCCTTAAGGCGTAGTCAATATTGGCATCCCTAACATAACTCAGCACCAGAAAGGCGTGCACTCCTTACTGATGTGAACTATGAAGGTCCTAATCATACTTCAAGCAGTCTGCCCTAAAATAAAATCAAAACATGCTCTGCATATTAACTCTAATAATTAGACATGCATGTATGTATATATATATATATCATTCAGGGTTTAAGGAACACTTATCCATTTTGCAGATGTTATTTCTCTTCTTTAATGAGGAATGGAGGCTCCTTCTCTAAGTTGACAGTCCCTCGGTTTTCCATCCCAATTCCTTTTGATGTTACATAACCTTCATATGTCTTACTGACATAATCTTCACCATCCCACTCATATTGTTTACCAATCATGTAGTGCAAATGAGACATTAGTAATGTCTTATGGCATTTCACCTGAAACCCAGTTTCCAAATCATGGAATCCCTTCCCATGAAGTTTGGCTTCTGCAGGCCCACTCTCAGGGTCTTACTGCAATGTGTCTCCCTAGCACACTTATTGAACAGCCAAACAGTTAGCAACATTTAACAATACAATTCAAATCCGATTGTTCCATAACCAATCCATGGCACTAATAATTAAATTCAGTATGAATCTGCAACTCTGTCTACTACAGAAATTGGTTTTCTTATCCATGAGGCTATCCTCATATTGTTTGGCTCCTGTAAGTGATACCACTCTGCCCGTTATGGTCTTATGCCCACTGCCATACATGAGCATCTACTTACAGCATGTCCTCCTGACACATTTTCATATAAGCCAAACAGTCATTAGCAATTATTAGTAAAATTTCAAATCCGAAACATTTACAAATCTGATATTTACAACTGTTCTTACTAACAGAACTTAGAGCTCTCAACCATGAGAACCTTCTCATAACCCTTGGCTTATGCATGTGGTATATCCCGGTCTCTACTATGGACTTAACCTCATTGCCATATGTAAGACCTTTCTTCCTGAAATTGAAACTTCAATCAGCCAAACACTTTGTAAGTCTCTATGCATATAATGTTTCATTACTGCAACAGTTACTGAAACATTTTTAGAATTATAACATTCCATAATTCAAAATTTTCAGCTGTTAATATATCAATATCACCAAGATTTATTTACTTCACGTGCATCATTAGCATACTCAGTTGCAAGGTACAGTCACATCATTTATGCAACTCTGTCCTTTCACAAAGCATTCTAGCAGCCCATCGATCATGATTGGGCTCTTCATGCGCTTACTATTCTGCATTCATAACAGCTCATGAAATGTTCCTAGAATTATCATCAATTCATCATTTCATTCATTATTTACTTTGCAATAACATATGCATCATCCCTATGCATTCATACAATGCATCACAAGATTTATAAAATCTCTTAATGCACATCTACTCAATGCTACCTTGCATTGTTTCATGGGTACTATGCATTCAAGCATATTATGATCGAAACATGACTATCTCATATAACTTGCATTATCATAATCAGGACCACCAATCCTCACTTGCTTTGGTTATTAAGTACATGACATACACATGGCATGATATACATTCATATGAATGCATTGAGATTTCTAAACAGTCATAGGGTGTAAGGATCATTTCCTTCACTTACCCACACCTCACCAAGCTTGGTAGGTTAATAGTCCCAATCGGTATTCAATATCACATGCAAACTAACTCAACATAGCTCAAACATAGTTGAAGAGATCTTACCAAATCCTCTTTCAACGTTCATGCAATTTGGCACCAATAATCATTACCTGCATGGTTACCATTAACATCGCCTGATGTGACCTGATCAGTTGGCCTCTTACCAAGGCTGCTCAGTCCTTCTGCCAACTTTATGGTCATAGGTTTGTTGCACCATCATCTCTGCATAAGGTTGTTGGCTTCATGCAACAACATCCTCAGCACATTTAGCCATGCTCTTTGTTATCTTTGGTCCTACAACCAATACCAACATCAACAGTCATTATCAACCACAATATTCTCCATTAGTGATTCATTGCATATGTAGACTTCATTATTTTACCAATATGCAATATCTCATTTATGCACAATCATTTCCATATGCACTATGCAATGTTTGTTAAGATGCCATCTAGTGCATATACATCTATGTAATCCCTTACATTTTTAACATTTTTATGCCATATGACAATTTCATGATTAGAAGTATGATAACAAGCAGGGGTTTAAAGAATTCCTCCCTTTTCGATCCCTCATTGTAACATGGAATTCCTCTTCCATCTCATGCAATTGTAAGAATTGCCCATATTGAAAACAAAATTTGTTTGTCAAAACAGTCGCTGGCACTCTTCTACACTAAATATATATGATATATGTAGACCTCATTCAAACTCTGGACGTGCATAATTGTTTCCTGCTGGACAAGCTTTCCAATGCCTGTCTTCATGCTCCATTCTGACATCGGGTGCGGGAACTACATCTCTTCAAAAATGACAACTTTCACCCAATTCTGTACATTTTTCACAGTTGCATTTTGGTCTAGGATGCCAACTTTAGCCACCTGTGGAAGAAAATCTATGAGGAATCACAAAAAATTTTATATCGGGCGAAGTTATTCCATATAACAAGGAACACTCAGCAATTCACGGATTTCAATTCCGATGCACCATTCATCTTCCATGAATTTCTGGGTTTTACTACTTCTCACTTTTCACATTTTTCCAAAATTCCAAATTTTGGGCCAAAAATGGCTATCTCTCAAACGGTGCATTTATGTGAAATCTTCGTCTAACGGAAACTGTCTGTCTTAATGAGAATATGAAATGTCTAGTTCAGTAAAATTTTTGATTCCCACATCTAGGGTCACTTTTACTGCCCACGAGCTTTTCAAAATCCCGAAAAAGTGGCCCGGAACAGTGCTTTTTGGCCTTCTTGTTCACCCCGACTTCACATCCCTTGGAGTTTGGCTCCAATATTCTGAACTTAACATCGTGGCTGCTTCATGGCCGTGCCTGATCAATTTCAGCTCAAACCGACCTTCCGTCAAGCCTCGGGACTCCGTCCTTCAAAAGTCACTATTATCCATTTTCTGTCAAATTGGAGTGTAATGGGCTTAGGGTCTTCACTGGTTCTTTCATGGCCTTCGTCAATGGCCTCCGAGCCCCATAGGAATCATCCCATTCTGAGTCCGGATGCTCCTGCTATCCAAAAATCAAGTTTTGGTCACTGGTTTTTTGTTTTTTTTGTTTTGTTTTGTTTTTTTTTTTTTTTTTTTTCGGGGCTGGTTCGCCGATCGCTCCCGCAATTGCAGAGCCATTTGGCGAAGGCTCCTGCAATTGCGGAGCCATTCGTGGAACTCTTCCGTTGCGGAGCGATTCGGCGAATGCTCCCGCAGTTGCGGAGCCATTCGCGAAATGCTTCCGCAGTTGCGGAGCCATTCGTGAAATGCTTCCGCAGTTTCGGAACAGTTCGCCGAATGCTTCCAAAATTTCGGGGCGATTTGTTGAAGTCTTCCGCAGTTGCGGAACGACTCGGCGAAGTCTTCTGCAGTTGCGGAATGATTCGCGGAATCCTTCCGCAATTTCAAAAGAGAATTCCTTCCGAAATTTTCCCTTCGACGCCAAAAACTTAGAAAAATTTTCTGTTTTTTCGGAGCATTTCGCCGAATTTTTCCGCGTTGCGGGACAACTCGCGGAATCCTTCCACAAATTTCGGAAGAGAATTCCTTCCGCAAATTTCGGAAGGGAATTCATTCCGCAAATTTCGGGGCGACTTCTCGAACTTTTCCGTGTTGCGGAAAAACTCGCGGAATGCTTCCGCAGTTTTGAAACAATTCGCCGAATGCTTCCGCAGTTGCGGAAGACATTCGGGAATTCTTTCTGAAACAGACTTTAAATAAATTTTCGAAAGCACTTAAGAAAAATTTGAAACCATATTTGCAACAAAAAAAACAGTGTTTCAAGAAAAGGAATTGCACTTCTTCATGTTAAGCATGAAACAGCAAAACAAAAAAAACAGTATAAGATGGCAGTGGTTACCCCTCCTTTCTCTATTTCATAGAATGCAATCAACGCAAGCAGCTTGCAAAAATCCCCAAACAGTCATGGAAATGATTTCCCATTCCAACAAATAAAAGCCATGCGATCTTGAGGTTTCTTTAATGCATTTTAGTTCCAAATACAAAATGCATGTACACACAATGATTTATATCTCTGTGAAGGGCCCAACAGCCATAGTGTTGAACCTAGAGCTCTGATACCACTCTGTAATGTCCCCTTTGCCCATCATCAAATGCAGGGAAAGAAACAATAACAACACACCGGGATTTTGTAAACTTAGCCCCAATATTTTTACTCATAAAATATTAACAATTAAAAACTTCTCTATACCGATGTAAACTTCAATAAAATACAACGGAATTTAAACATAACAACACATATAAGCATAGATTCACATCAGCATATTTATCTCAAGCAATCAATAGGCAGAGAATTCAATCCCCTTCTTATGCTACTTCATATCGATTTCATTAACATGCAGAATAATCATTCAAATACCACATTGCAAAACACAGAACATATATATAAATTAAAATCATAGAGAGCACTTATCTTGCAACGCAATTGTCCAACGACTGGCTACGTGAGAGCAACGTTCCACCCAACCATAGATCTCTGTCCAGCCTGTATTCTTTCAGCTGAGAGATCACCCCCAAGCTGGGCTGTGTATCCACTAAGAAGGAACTAGATGGCTCACTCACAGTCAGGGTTTCACTCAGACAGCCATGCTAAGCCAACACACAGTTGAGTTTTTCAAGCATGCAATAGGAGACGGGGAAGGATGCTAATCCACTGAGCTCAATCCCAGAGCTAGTTCCACATCAAGCTAGACTCAAACGATCCCAGCCTCCATTCGAACATCCACACTTGGATTTCTCACAGCTCTGTTCAACAAATAACCCAAATCCGTCACTGGTTTTTCTGGGCAGTTAAACTGGGTTTTCCCATGGATTTTGGGGTAGCTATTGCCCCCAAATTCGCCCCAAGGCTCATACCAACGGATCCCCCATTGGATTTCACTATCCAATACCCATTCTGGGCATTTTTGGCTTCCCAAAACGTGGGTTCACTCACAGTCGCGATTTCTGGTTTTGTTCACTGCTGGGAACTCGTTTTTGGGTGGAGAATGATGTTGGTAACTTCACCATGGAATGGGGATGAGAATGAAGCCACCTCCAAGAGGTAGAGTGACTTGTGGGATAAGTAAACAGAGCCCATACCTACCCATACGAATTTCAGGGCTGCCCATCCTCCATTAAAGCCATTGACTTAATTCTTCAACCACTTTCTTACAACATGAATAAATGTCATCTAGAAAAGTCAAATGGGTTCCCATAATGACATATGGCAACCTATGGTTCACTCCCTTAGCCCCCTCACCACTCCCTAGTGGATACACATGGCCCCCTTCTCATTCGTTGCCTCCTTAGCCAGTTTTGGAATTTTATATTGTATGATGTTTATTTACATCCTATTACAATTTCCATGGCTTAAGAGCACATGGGCATCAAATATCAATGCTTGCCCTATAATTCAAAATTCGAGCTTTCACTAGCAGGGCCTTGGCCTTGAGCTCCACGCTAGGAAAACATACAACGGGTGTATACAATATTTACATTAAAGGCTAATATATCCTAAGGGTCGAATTGGGGGTATTACAGGGGTGCTCTGAGAATAATGGAAGATGCATGCACAAGTTCTTCCCTCTATATACACTAATGCGAATAGGAGGCTCTCTGAAGAAAGTGCCCATGCATGGAAGAGCAAGCCCTGAATATGATATAAAATATAACTCTGCTGAATACTGAATGATGATAATACCTGATGAAGAACAATGTTGAACCTGGATGATCCAACCTGAATGATGAACTAGGGCAGATAGCTTTCACTGCCGAAATACACCAGATAGTTGAGTACAAGCCTGAACCCCAACTTAGCTCACTGAGCTTCTCCAAATCGAGATCACAAATCAATAATCAATAATGGCGTCTTCTCTATTCGCTTTACCTTGTTTTATAACATTCAACTGCTCAAAACCCTAATTTCACCCTAATTAGGTTACTTTATCTTCTAATTTGCAGTTGAATTGCATGCGGGTTCCTGGAGACTCAATAAGGTGCATGCATCATTAAATAATGCTCGGATGTCATGCATGCAGGTGGCTTTGGGCTCAGATGGCCCATGTTCCTCTAATGATGATATAAAATCTATGCCCTAGATATTCTGATATGGCATAAGTCCTCAACTGATCCCCTAACTGTCAGTGCCCACTCGAACCTATGGGAATCAAATAGGTTAGCGGGACGGTCCTCAATGCCTAAGCAGAAGAGGACATTACAGAAGTAGTAAGCAAAATAACTCAAATTCCTGCAAAAAGTGTCATTATGGATGTAGTAGTTGTTGATATCCCACCAAAGTTTGGAATGTTGCTTTTAAGACCTTGGGATTCAAAGTTGAAAGGTACTTTGAAAATGGACATGTCTTATGCAACTATTCCAGTTGCAAGTGGACTAATAAGGTTATACAGGGAAAGGAAGATGGCATATACAATCAGCAGTTAAGACAAGCATGATGAACACACCATATATGTTGTTGATACAGATTTTGGTTCTTCTATTTTTTGTTATGGTATTTGTCCTGAAAAAGAAGACCAAAACTGTGATGCAATTCTTAAAGGAGAAAGCAAGAAATTGGAAATAGAACATATTTCAGATCAGAAAATGATATTGAATGTTTGTGGAATATGGATTTTGATGGAGTTGTCAATAAGGAAGGAGTTGGAGCAAGTATTTGGATTATTCCCCCTAGTAATGATGTTAAGATTTATTATTTTAAGCTAGCCTTTGAATGTACAAATAATGTTGTTGAATATGAAGACTTAATTTTGGGGTAAAACGTTCTTAAGGATCTCAAGGATAAAAGAATAGAAGTGCCTGGTCATTCTGATCTGGTGATAAATCAAGTTAATGGAATTTATCAAACTAAACACCCTAGGATGAGAGCATATAGAAATGTAGTGTGGGATATGTTTGATAATTTTTTCACAGCCCATACCTTGTCACTAATTCTGAGAAAACAAAACACAATAGCTAATGCTTTGGCTACCTCAACTAGCATTTTTAAAATTCCTATTTTCCCAAATAGTAAATATGAGATTGAGGTTAAACATAGACCATCAATACCAGACAATGTCAAACATTGGCAGGTTTTTTAATATGACCAGCAGATGAAAATATTTCTTGAAATGACTGATGAATTTTCCAACATGCAGATTGATGAGGAGAATCGAAATAGAGAAAATGGTGAAAAGGACGAGAATGTTGAAGATTGGGGTCTAGATCCACAAGAATTTTCGAATTTTGAAAAACAATTGTATCCCTAAAGGTTTGGTTCCCTTGGAAAATTTATTTGATAGTAATGATGTGGCAAAAAATCCTAAACTTGCTCCAAATGACAGTGAGGTGGAAAATTATAGTACTGGGACAAAGCAAGATCCAAAGATGATTAAATTGTCAAAATATTTATCTCCTAAAAACAAAGACAGGTATGTTGATTTAATGAAGACATTTTTAGATGTTTTTTCATGGATTTATGAAGATCTAAAGGTGTGTGGCACAAGTATCATTCAACATACTATTCCTATTTGTTGAGATATTGTAACTTCTAAGAATATTATATTTGTACTTTATTATTCCGGAGATGTTTCATTCCTCCGTGAAGACCTTATTGTATATCCGGAGATGTTTTATTCCTCTGTGGAGAATGTGGTAACTTGGGTTATTAGACTTCCCTAGTGGGGGTCGGCCCTGTATGAGTCATGTGGGTTAAAGGGGTTATTAGACCACCCTAGTGGGGTCGGCCCTGCCACATTATGTTAAGTGATTAAGTTGGGGCCGACCTAGTTAATGTAAAATACAAGTCGGAGTTGTGTATAAATAGAGGAGGTGTGTTCCTCATTTAACACACACATTACACTCACGTGTGATTGGCACATAGGTGAGGGAGAGATATACTATGGAGGAGAAGGAGCTCATGTCTAGGGTTTACATCTTTGTATTTGCTGGTCATCTATATTGAGGAAGATTTGCTAGGTTTTCTACCCCATGAGGGTTTCTTAGGATAAATCTGTGTCTCTTATGTGTATGCTGTGCTTGTCGTTCTTTCAGTGATCCTGTATATGCTATTGTTGTGAAATGGAATGTAATGATGATATTTTCTGTCTTAGCATATTGAATCTTAACATGGTATCAGAGCTAACCTAAAGGAAGGCAATGTATGGCACTTACAACACTTGCTTCACTTGCAACAATTTGAAGGTTAGGGTTTTATATAGAAAAAACAAGTCATCGTGGAACTTTCGCTATAAATCCATTTTGATGAAGTTTCAGGTTCGGAAACCTTTACAGGTCGTAGATAACATCCCACTGTACCTTGTGTCCAAAGGACAACCTCAAATGCATTGCAGTTTGTGATTTATGATCAGTACAAGTTAGGGTTTCTGGCACTTCCAGAGCTCAGTCATAAACATGTGACCTAGGAAAAAAGGTCACAACTTGAGATAGGAAGCTCCAAATTAAATTTAGTAAAAATTTATAGGTATTGCACGGACTGTACTTTCATAGGTACAATTTTCATAGGCCGAAGGTGAATCAGTGACACGTGGCATGCCGTACAAGTTTGCTCTCCTATTTTATCCCATAAACAGGTCACACTGCGAAACTTGGCATAACTCTCTCTTAGAAATTCCAAATGAGGTCAGATCTATGGGGCTGGAAAGACGACAGATCAGGCTAACAGAGGCCGAACTTTCAGACCCTGTGGATTCGTAATTTTAGAGATGCACCATAAACAATAAGGTGCATACTTCTGTCAAAACATAATTGTTTTCTGAGTACCTTCATTCTTGGCTTATCACTGCTGTGGGAATTTGGGGTTTCGGAGAAAGTTGTAATTTTTGGAATCGAAGTCCACGGCTGAATGCTCCTCAAAAAAATTGAAATTTAGAGACGAAGATCAAAATTTTTGGTTGGTCAGAAGGTTGGGCTTGATCAAACCCTACTTCAGGATTTTGATCAGAAAGGTGGAAAATTAGGGCTTCTGCAAAAGTTGGAATTTTTGAAGTTTGTGACCATGGCTGGAAGCTCCTCAGAAAAATTGAAGTTTAGAGCTTTGGATTGAACCTTTTGATTGGGAAGAAGGGTGGGCTTTATCAAACCCTAGTTCGGGGTCATGTCTAGTGAATCCAGAAGTTTCAAAGGCAATTTTGAGGGGTCAAATTTTGCAGTTTTCAAAATTGAAGTATACCAACTTGATCAGCTCAGCAAGCCACATCTTTCCATCCATTTAGAAGTTTGAATTTTTAGGGTTTCTCTGACAAACCCTAATCCATCTCTAGATCCAGTTTCAGCAAATCAAAGTGGATTGGGTTAAAAGAAATCCTGACATGTATGACTTGAGGAGATACAGGTATGTGTTGAAATTGGTTCATGATTAAGTTTATGATATGTTTGTCTTCATACTATTGAGGTTAGTACAATCTTGATTAATCTTAGAATTGTCTTATCACCGTAGTAAAAGTATGAATGCATGTGAATGATAGAAGACATTCATTGATTAGGGTTATATGATTGTACTAATGCACATGTGATGTTGTATGAGGATGATGTTGTCTGCTAACAAGTTACAGGTACATCAAGAAAAACAAATCAAGTTCTATGACCATGATGACATGAAGACAAAGACTCATCCATAATATTTGATTACATAGAAGCTCTACTTACGAGGTATGTATGACTTTGTTCTACTATGCTTAACCTATGAGATATGCAAGTTCTAGCACAAGGTCTCTAAATCATTGAAGAGAACAAAGAAGATATTGTTTGGGTATGTTAAGGCATAACCAAGCATGATAATCCAGGTATGTTTTCCTATATCAAGTTAGAATCCTACCTTGTGATAGGATCTTAGGTAAGTATACCTATGTATGAAATGACCATGACCATACAAAATGTTTTGATAGTATTGATATTATACTAATGAATGTATGTTTATGTATGAGATCATGAGAATGACACTAGTGCACACTTAAGCATGCATAGTGGTACAGAATGAATAGAAGTTCAAAGACATATAGAGATCAAGCGGGAGGCAACCACTCAACATAAAAGATAAGTATTTGAGTTGTTATTTGAATCTCTGAAATAGTAAATGATATTGCTTGTATGCATATTTGTATTCCTAGAATATATCATGCATAGTGTGAGCATTCATATAGCATTGAATAGTATACTACTAATATGCATATGATGGGTAAGTTGGACAAACATTCCATTGCTGTTTATCTAGAATGAAACCTCTTTGCTGACATGCTGAGAGATGTGCACGCTCTTGATAGTATGTTCTGGTAGAGATGGAAGGCATCTAGATAGCCACTGTATGCATACAGGATATGGAAAGGTGTTGTGCCAAAGTATTGGTCAAGATAGTTGCATAACTATGTGAATCATATCTATATGCATAATAGGTTATCATGTCAACATGATTTGATGATTATGAAGTATTACTAATCATGTAATTAACTTTGATTTGTAGGAAAGATCTTGAAGAATGATGAACACCGAACAAGTGATGGATGTTCAACAAGAAGACTTACAAATCAAACATACTACAGAAGGCTCATGGCTAGAAGATTCTCTTAGAAAGAGGAAGAGGATCATGACGAGATGTTTTCTCCAAGTGGCTAGATAAGACCATTCTCTTTATGGTGTAATTGAAGAAAAAGTGTGAATCAGGCTCTATACGGGTACCCAGGATCGATAGTCATTTGATGAGCTTAATGATCACCATGGGTGATGTGGATTTCAACCTTTGCTAGAAAGTTGAAGATGGTGTCTATATACAGATGGAATTCTTCTCTTAGATGGATGCAAGAAGGAACTCACCACAGAGTTTGAATGATATTGAGGCCCATATCAGTAGACCCATATGATGGGAGATGGTACAGATAGATATGTAGAATATCACTCAATGCAGAGTGTGAATGATGTTCAGTCACAGAGGGATAATTGACAGTTTCTTGACAAGCTTGGGCTTTACCAAAAGTAAAGTTGGTCCTAACCTTTACCTTAAGGTTATGGATGATACTATTATTTTATGTGGATGATCTCCTTCTGACAGGGAATGAGAAACAGAACATGGAAATCAAGAAGAATCTAGAGACGGAATTTTAGATGAAAGATCTCGGATTGATGCATTAATTCCTAGGTCTGGAAGTATGGAAAGGCTCGGAAGGAATATTTCTCAACCAGAGAAAAAGTAAGATGTGTAAATCTTGAAAATATTTGATATGTTGGAATATAAGGACATGACCACTCTCATGGGTTCCAACTTGAAGTTGTTAGCTGATGACTCCTCAGACTTAGTGGATGTGACTCTGTACAGAAATATTATTGGGTCATTGATGTATCTGAGATATGCCTTGTTGTGAACACCGTGAGTCAATACCTAGTGGAACCGAGATGTGTTCACTTGATAGCTGCAAAGCATGTGATGAGGTACCTAAAAGATACTATATACTTTGGTTCTTGGAGATCATGACTTCAGATTGTATGTCTACACAGATGTTGATTGAGCAGGAAGTGTATCAGACACGAAGAGCACATCGAGAGGATGTTTTTGTCTGGGATCTGCCATGATCTCGTGGTTTAGCAGGAAGCAGTCTAGTGTGGCTCTTAGAACAGCTGAAGCGGAATATATAGTTGCTTGCTCTGCTAGTTGTGAAGTGGTATGGCTTCAGAAGTTGTTATCAGGATTGTTTGACTTAGAGATGGACCCCACTGTGATCCTATGTGACAACTAGAGTTGTATCAAGATGACAGAGAATCCAGTGTTCCATGATAAGTCAAATAACATAGAGATCTAATATTTCTATATACGGGATATGATGCAGAAAGGAGCTATCAAGCTCGAGTATGTGAGAACTGAGGAACAAGTTGTTGATGTATTGACCAAACCTCTGTCTCGAGTAAAGTTTGAGTATTTATGAGACGAGCTTGGTGTAGTTCAGAAGGACCCTCCTCGAAAGGGGGAGTGATATGGTCGTTGATGATGATATTTCATGCATTGACGGTAAGGTTGATGATGTGGATACTTGTATCGATGATGAGGAAACTTGTGTCAATGATGAGGTTACATGTTCCGACAATGAGGTCGATATATGGTCCTTAGACTTTGTCTAAGTGGACGAGGAGGGATTGTATCATCCCTGGACTTCGGTCCCTGAATTGATCCATAGACATATGTCTCCGAGAAATGGTCCCTAGTGGACGAGAGGGATTGTATCATCCCTGGACACATGTCCTAAAAGAGATCCGTAGACATATGTCTCTGAGAAAGTGGTCCCTAGTGGAAGTGATAGGACTGCATCATCCCTGAACCCTTGGTTCAAAATGTACGTGATAGGACTACATCGTCCTTGAACCCTTGGTTCAAAATGTACGTGATAGGACTGCATCATCCCTGAACCGTTGGTTCAAAATGTACGTGATAGGACTGCATCGTCCCTGAACCCTTGGTTCAAAATGTACGTGATAGGACTGGATCGTCCCTGAACCCTTGGTTCAAAATGTACGTGATAGGACTGGATCGTCCCTGAACCCTTGGTTCAAAATGTACGTGATAGGACTGCATTGTCCCTGAACCTTTGGTTCAAAATGTACGTGACAGGACTGCATCGTCCCTGAACCTTTGGTTCAAAATGTACGTGACAGGACTGCATCATCCCTAAACATTTGGTTCAAAATGTACGTGATAGGATTACATCATCCATAGACATGAGACTTGTCTAAAATTAATAAGGATTGATCATCCTGGAAGTAGATCTGGATTGCATCGTCCATAGACATGAGACTTGTCTAAAATTGATAAGGATTGATCCTCCTGGAAGTAGATCTGGATTGCATCATCCATAGACATGAGACTTATCTAAAATTGATACGGATTGATCATCCTGGAAGTAGATCTGGATTGCATCGTCCATAGACATGAGACTTGTCTAAAATTGATAAGGATTGATCATCCTGGAAGTAGATCTGGATTGCATCATCCATAGACATGAGACTTGTCTTAAAATGATAAGGATTGATCATCCTGGAAGTAGATCTAGATTGCATTGTCCATAGACTTGTCTACAATTGATAAGGATTGATCATCATATAACCAGATCATGTGTATTGCAGATTATGCTGCTAAGATGATCCAGATGCTGTAGATCGAGATGATCCAGATGCTGTAGATCGAGATGATCTAGATGTTGTAGATCGAGATGATCCAGATGCTGTAGATCGAGATGATCTAGATGTTGTAGATCGAGATGATCCAGATGTTGTAGATCGAGATGATCCATATGCTGTAGATCGAGATGATCCGGATGATGCTGTTGATTGAGAGGATCTAGTTGATGATGTGATGTTGTTGATCGAGAGGATCCAGTTGATGTTGTTATGATGATGATCAGTAGATCCAGACGATAATGCTGTTGATTGGGTGATCCAGATGTTGATGATGTTGTAGTTGATCGAGTGTTGCAGAAGGTGAAGACTCAATACTGACGATGATGATACTCCAGTATTGAAGACCTAAAGATATTCCAATAACTAGTTGAGTTACTGATGATGTTGAGAAAGCTTCCAATGATTTATAGATGTATCATGTATGATGTTGATGACCCCTTGCTCCTGCAGATGTTGTTATAGTATCCTTCTCGTTAAGGGGGAGTGTTGAGATATTGTAACTTCTAAGAATATTATATCTGTACTTTATTATTCCGAAGATGTTTCATTCCTCCATGAAGACCTTCATTAGAGAGATTTTGAGGTCAAAAAAGGGCCTCCTAAGAGATGTACTACAAAAATATGAGATATATTAAAATATTATGAATTGGGGGTTTTATGGGGTAGGTATATATGACAAGTCACCTCCCACACTATTTTCTATGCACAATATAAATAACCATGGTTGAGTTACTTTTCAAAATTCACTAGAAATAAAATTAATAAAATAAGTCTACATTGATGTGACTAAGATTCATTTTAAATTCCCAAAAATGTATTGTCCTTTAACATTTATTTGTCTTGAACTTGCAAATGAAATTAAATAATAATAAACATTTTTAAGAGTTTTTTTTAAATTTTATGTTGACTTTTTATATTTAGTACTTTTCTCATGAATTTAATAATGTAATTTAATTGAGAATTTATTTACATGTAAAATGTCAATAATATTCTTATAATCCACATTGCATTATTATTATTTATTAAATCTATTATTATTCTTTATTAGTTTGACATTATGTTATTAAATAGAATGGAGTGAATATATAATTTAAAATTAAAAACATAAAAATGATAATATATTATTTTATAAAAAAATGTGAAAGGACTTTCTTTATGAATTAAGAGTACTTCACTTGAAAATGACAATAATATTATTTTATATGAAAGTGTGAAAAGACATTCATTATGAGTACTTTACTTGAAAATGACAATAATATTATTTTATAAAAGACTATCATTATGAGTACTTTACTTTATGACTTAAAAGTACTTACACCACTACCTTGGTTAACTATGTGTTTTCATCCACCATAGAAAATTTGACAAATAAGCATTCTTAACTCATGCAATGCCACCTCACCAAGGGGGATGATGTCATCTACTAGAATGTGATTGGTTGTATTTTATAGTACATTTTCTTTGTTTTGAGGCCCTTTTTTGACCTCAAAATTTCTCTAATGATTGTATATCCGGAGATGTTTTATTCCTCCGTGGAGAATGTGGTAACTTGTTTTATTAGACTTCCCCAGTGGGGGTCGGCCCTGTATGAGTCATGTGGGTTAAAGGAGTTATTAGACCACCCTAGTGGGGTCGGCCCTGCCACATTATGTTAAGTGATTAAGTTGGGGCCGACCTAGTTAATGTAAAAGACAAGTCGGAGTTGTGTATAAATAGAGGAGGTGTGTTCCTCATTTAACACACACATTACACTCACGTGTGATTGGCGCATAGGTGAGGGAGAGATCTGCTATGGAGGAGAAGGAGCTCATGTCTAGGGTTTACATCTTTGTATTTGATGGTCATCTATATTAAGGAAGCTTTGCTGGTTTTTCTACCCCATGAGGGTTTCCCAGGATAAATCTGTGTCTCTTGTGTTTATGTTTTGCTTGTTGTTCTTTCAGTGATCCTGTATATGCTATTGTTGTGAAATGGAATGTAATGCTGATATTTTCTGTCTTAGCATATTGAATCTTAACACTATTAATAAAGATGAAAAAAATTCAGATAGAATCTTAGAAGAATAAATCTGAAGCTCTTGCCTCTTATTGAGAAAGAAGTAAAGAAATTGTTTAATGCAAAGATCATAGTGTCACTCAGATTTTCTAAATGGGTAGCAAATTTGGTTCCATTCAGAAAAAAGAATGGAGAAATCAGATTATGTGTAGATTTCAGGAATTTGAACAAATTGTCATTGAAGGATAATTATCCCCTTCCCAAAATGGATCATATATTGCAAAGAGTTGTTGGATCAGAAAGGAATTCAATGCTTGATGGATTTTCAGGGTATAATTAAATTAAAGTACATTTAGATGATCAAGAAAAGACAACTTTCACTACACCCTGGGGGACATTTATGTATGCAAAGATTCCTTTTAGGTTAATGAATGCAGGAGCTACTTTCCAGTGAGCTATGGATATAGCCTTTGCTGAAGAAAAAAGTAAGTTTGTCGTCTTTTATATGGATGATATTACAGTCTATTCCAAATCTGATGATGAACATTTAAGGCATTTAAAGCAGGTTTTCCTGAAGTGTAGAAGGCTTGGCATTTTCTTGAACCCCAAGAAGTCCAATTTTGCAATGCAAGAAGGAAATTTATTAGGACATGTAAAAGGATGGGATTAAGATATATATGTACAGAGTGTCAGCGATTCAAAAAATTGGCATTCCAAGAAGCAAAAAGGAGATTCAATCTTTTATTAAGAAAGTTAATTTTTTAAGAATATTCATTCCTAACTTTGCTGAGATCCTAAGATTCATTACAAACATGTTGAGAAAGGAAAATTAAATTAAGTGTAATTCTAAGGAAAATAATTAATTTGATGATATTAAGAGAGAAATGACTAAAGCCCTAGTGTTGGTTAGTCCATATTTTACAAAATATTTTCTGTTTTTTTCATTTTCTTCAGAGCATACTATTGCAGGGTTTTTATTACAGAAAAATCATGAAGGTTTAGAGCATCCAATTTCCTTTTCCAATAGGACACTAAGGGATGCTGAGATGAAGTACAATATCATGGGAAAACATGCATATTCCCTAGTCAAAGCTTTTAAAGATTTTAGGGTTTATGTATTGCATTCTCATGTGATTGACTTTGTTCCTAATAATGTGGTGAAAGGCATTTTGACACATCTAGATCCCGAAGGTTGAAGAGGAAAGTGGATTGTTTTACTTTTTGAGTATGATCTAGAGATAACACCAACAAAATTGGTCAAAGGGAAAGGATTAGCAAAGTTAATGGCTGAATCAAATTATTATTCTTTAAAGAAAAAGAAAAAAAAATTGAGCGTTCCAAACAATGCAATCCAAGGATCATCATTACAGGTATCTGAGGATTTTTCCTTGCCCCCATGGTATAGCGACATTATTTATGTTTTGCATAATTACAAGCTCCACTAGAATTGAGTAAAACCAAAGCTAGATATGTGAAATTGAATTCAACCAAGTTTTGCATTATGAATGGTTATTTATATTGGAAGGATCCAGGAGGAATTCTATGGAATTGTTTACGTGAAAATGAAGCCAAACAGACCATGAAGGAATTTCATCAAGGTTTTTGTGGAGGTCACAATTACTGGAAAACAACTGTGAATAAAATTCCGAGAGCTGGGTTTTATTGGCCTACAATTTTTTCTGATGTGTATAAGGAAGTAGTAGCTTTCCATGAATGCCAAATTTTGTATGGAAAATGAAAGTTGTTTCCACTACCCTTAAATCCCATTTCAGTAGAATCCCCTTTCTAGCAATTGGGTCTTGATTTTATTGGAGAAATTAATCCCACATCTTCAGGGAAACATAAGTGGATATTAATTGCAGTCGATTATTTTACAAATTTGATTGAAGTTGTACCAACCAGGCGGGAAACAACTGATTTTATTATCAAGTTATTGGAAGAAGCCTCCTTTCTAGATTTGGTTGTCTAAGGAGAATTATAACTGATAATGCCTAAGCATTTAAATCAAAGAATTTGAGTAGATTTCATTTTGATTATCATATAAATATGAGCCATTCCAAGGCTTATTATCCTCAGGTAAATGGGATATTTGAGTCATCAAATAAGAAATTGGTTAGTATTATCAAGAAGTTATTGCGGGATAACAAGAAGAATTGGCACACAAAATTGAAATTTTCACTCTCGGAAGACAGAATTAGCACTAAAAAGTCAACTGGTATAAATTCACCTTTTCAATTGGTTTATGGAACAGAGGTGATTTTGATTCCCTCTCTAGGGTTGCTAGTAATGAAACTTTTACAAGAACAGGAAGAAGAACCCAATCATATTCAAATGAAAATTAATCAGTTGATTGAGTTCAAGAGATCAGAGAAAAAGTGTATGATAAGACTCAGCTTTTTCAAGAAAAAATGAAGAAATTATTTGATAAGAGAACTAAAGATGATGACTTCCAGATTGATGATTTGGTATTAAAATGGGATTCTAGGAATGATTATAAGGAAAAAAAGTTTGACCGTCTATGGAAAGGACCTTTTACAGTTGTTTCTTATCATGGAAATAACGCTTTCATTCTACATGATCTTAATTGGGAGTTGATTAGTAAATCCTCAGTGAATGGGATGTTTTTGAAGCACTATATTACCTAAAGGAATCGAGATTTTCATTGTAAATATTCATTGCACATATTCATTACAGTTGATTGCTTCAAGTTGCAGGTGTGGATTACACTTTGAATAATTTGAAGCCTGAAGTGAAGGCCCTAAGATTTGAAGAAGTGGTCATTTTGTTGTTATTTCAGCGAAAAAAAAAAAAAAAATCAATTTAGCTTGAAACTAAATTAAAGTTGGGACCCATTGTTGATGTATATGTAACTTCGGAATGTATTTCACATATATGTATATTGTATTCCTATAGAGATGGTATTATTCCTCTATAAGGAAGTGTCGTCATTTATATTGTAAGTGTCGTAACTTATACTTGATGGGTTATTAGACCACTTTGTTTGGGGTCGGCCCTGTATAAGTCATGTGGGTCAAAGGGTTATTAGACCACCCTATTGGGGGTCGGCCATGTGGGTCAAAGGGTTATTAGACCACCCTATTGGGGGTCGGCCCACTCAGCATTATGTTATGTGGTTAAGTTCGAGCCGACATGAGTTAGGTAAAAAGGCAAGTCAAGTCAAGTATAAATAGAGTGCGGGAGGCACTCTATTTACTCACTCACTTCTCACACATGCTCTCAAGGAGGAGAGGCGCACTTATGGAGGAGGAGGATTGCTGCTAGGTTATGGATATCTCTATTGGTTGGTTGTATCATTGCTCTATCTATCTCTGAGGAAGTTATTGGGGTTTTTCACCTTTATGGTTTTCCCCAAGTAAATCTTTGTGTCTCTTGTGTGCTTGCATTATTGTCTCCATGATTGATATGCTGTAGATATGCTGTACATGTTGTTCTCTCAGTTAAGATCCTAGATCAGATTGAAGTAAATTCTCAAAATATAACATGGTATCAGAGCTAGCCTGAAAGAAGGCATGATATGGCATGTATGACACTTGTTGCACTTACGATGCTAGGGCTTGATATAGCAAAAACCAGTCATCGTAGCACTTTCGCTATAAATCCGTTTTGGCGAATTTTTCGGATATGAAATTGTTACAGGCCGAAGCTAAGATCTCCAGGTATCTTGTGTCCAAAGGACAACCTCTAATTCGTTGTACTTTGTGATTTATGATCTGTACAATATAGGGTTTCTGCCTCTTCCAGATCTGAGTCAAAATCAGGTGACCTTGGGAAAAAGGTCATATCTTGGGCTAGGAAGATCCAAATGAAATTTCGTAAAAAGTGACAGGTAGTACACAGTCTGTAATATCTCAGAAAAATTTTTTAGAGGCCGAAGTTGAACCAGTGACACGTGGCACGCCGTACAAGTTCGCTCTCCTGTATTATCCCATAAACAGGTCACGTTACGACATTTGGCATAACTCTCTCTCAGAGAGTCCAATTGAGGTCAGACCTGTCAGGATGGAAAGGTAACAGGCCGATCTATCTCAGAAAACTTTTCCAGAGGCCGAAATTAAAAAAGTGACACGTGGCACGCCGTACAAGTTCGCTCTCCTGTTTTATCCCAAAACAGGTCACGTTGCGACATTTGGCATAACTCTCTCTCAGAGAATCCAATTGAGGTCAGACCTATCAGGATGGAAAGATAACAGGTCAGGCTATCTCAGGAAACTTTTTCAGATCCTGTGGATCAAAAATTTCGGAGTTACACCAGAAACAATCAGGTACATATTTCTGTCAAAACAGAATTATTTTTTGGTACCTTCATTCATGGCTTCCGGAATTTAGGGCTTTGAAGAAAGTTGGAATTTTTGTAATCGGAGACCACAGCTGGTTGCTACTCATCAAAATAGAAATTTAGAGACCAAGATCAGAATTTTTGGTTGGGCAGAAGGCCGTGCTTGATTAGACCCTAGTTCGGGACTTTGATCAGAAAAGTGGAAAATTAGGGCTTCTGTAAAAATGGGAATTTTTGAAATCTGTGACCACGGCTGGAAGCTCCTCGGAAAAATAGAAGCCTGGAGCTTTGGATTAAACATTTTGATTGGGCAGAAGAGTGGGCTTCATCAAACCCCAGTTCAGGGTCACGTCCAGTGAATCCGGAAGTTTCAAAGGCAAAATTGAGGAGTGAAACTTTGCAGTTTTCAAATTCTGAATATACCAGTTTGATCAGCTCATCAAGGCGCATATTTCTATCCTTTCGGAAGTTTTAAATTCAAAGTTTGAATTTTTGGGGTTTCTCTGACAAACCCATATCCAGCTCAAGGTCCAGTTCTTGCAAATCAAGTGGATTGGGTTAATCCTAGAAGAAGATGGATTGATCACTTGCATAAGTGAAGAAGTTCCTGTCTCAGAGGGAGATGAGGCTAAGGCCTTACATTAGAAGATTACAAGCGATCTCGACAGGTATGACTCATCGAGGTATGTTTCGATATTTGTCCATGATTAAGTTTATGGTATGTTTGACTTCATGTTATTACGGTTAGTACAATTTTGATTTTAGATTTGTTGTATCACCTTAACAAAATTATGAATACATGATAGAAGATATTCACTGGTTAGGGTGTTGACACTTATGATTGTACTAATGCATTATGGTGTTGTATGAGTTTTATGTTGTCTACTAACATGAAAGGTACACCAAGAAAGACAAATCATGTTCCAGTTCAAGAACATATGATCATGATGACATGAGGATAAAGACTCATCCATTGTCATGGATCTCATAGAAGATCCATTTACGAGGTATGTATAACTTGGTTTTATAATGGCTAACCTATGAGATATACAGGTTACTAGCACAAGTCATTGAAGAAGAACAAGAAGACATCATGTGAGTATGTTAGACATAACTAGCTAGCATGCTAATCCAGGTATGTTTTTCCTATATCAAGTTACAATCTCATCTTGTGATAAGATCCTTTATATAAGTATACTTGGCATGATTGATTATGATTATTCATTGAAGTTAGTAATCATGGGTTTAGGCATATTATGCTTTTTACTTTGTTTAATGATATGACTAACCAGAAAAGTCCTATGGTCAAATAGGAATATAAGTAAAATAATATGTCTCTTATATTGATTGATTTGACTAACCAGAAGATTCATGAAACCATAGGTTTGAATAGTCACGGTTTTATGCATATTATATCTCTTCTCTTGATTGATGATATGACTAACCCGAAGAGTCATAGCTTTGAGTAATTATAGGTTTAGACACGTTATGTTTCTTATGCTTTAACTAACCATAAGAATCCTACATAAACCTTGAATGCTAATGCTTATTATTTATGTTTGAAATGATCATGACTATACATGCTTGAGATTATTGTGCTTTAATAGTATATGTATGTTTTAATCATGATACTAATAAGCATGCATAGGGACCAAGGATGAATATGAGTTCAAGAACAGGTAATCCAGGAAGCAAAGATCAAGAGGGAGTACATTCCAGTGGTTTATGCAAGGATGCAGATATTCAGAGGGAGTTGACCATCTCTCTACATCCCACAACAGAAAGGTGTAGAAGAAGCTACTTCAGATTAGGACTCCAGCAGCCCCTGCAAGGAAGCGAAGACTCAGAGGGAGTCCACCCAACGAACAAACAAAGATAAGTATTTTAATTTCTTGCATATGTGTTTGTTTAAATAAAATTGTTCAATGATGTATATGCTCATGGTCCTAGACTTAGGATATGTATAGTTGCATTGATGAACAATATACTACTAATATACATGGGTAAGTGGCCTATGGCACTGTACAACATTCCATTGCTACTTATCTAGAATGAAACCTCTTTGCTGACATGTTGGGAGTTGTGCACACTCTTAACAATGTTCTGGTAGAGATTGGAAGGCATCTAGAAAGTTACGGAATATGGATAAATGTTGTATTGAAGCATTGGCTAAGATAATTGCATGACTGTATGACATATTTCTTTATGTGTAAAAATTTGTTCTAAAAACTATGAGATATTTTATAATCATGCAATTTAACTTGTTGTGTAGGAAAGATCATATGCCATCTCCTACAAAAGAAGAACTACAACATTTGTTCCAGCAACAAAGATATCTATTGAAGATATTGAAGATATTGAAGTTCCCAGGATCTGGGATGGAATGCCATGATCCGTCAATCATGAAGAATGATGTTTGGGATGTAGTCCCAAGACGTGAAGGGAAGTTCGTTATGACTTCCAAATGGAACTATCAGATCAAGCATGTTGCAGATGGCAGCATTGAGAAATATAAAAGTGATGAAATAGAAGATACACCAGATGGATTTCAAGACAGCATGGTGTAGTCATATATGTGTGAAGAACTTGGTATGGTAGGATAGACAGCTTTCTATCCAGTTTGGGCCTTACCAAGAATAATGTGGATTCCAACCTTTACTACAAGGTTGAGGAAGGCAATTCAGTGATACTACTTTTGTACACAGATAACATGTTTGTTACAGGTGAAAACAGATTGATTGCCGACACGCAGCGGAAGCTTACTACCAAGTTCGAGATGAAGAACTTGGGGATGATGCACTATTTGTTTTTGACATGGAGGTGTGGCAGAATGCAGAAGGAATATTCCTTGGACAAGGGAAGTATGCAGTAGAGATCCTGAAGAGATTCGGGATGATGGATTGCAAGGCCATGGCCACACCTATGGCATCGAATCTGAAGCCTCTATGTGATGCTTCATCTGAGCCAGTTGATGTCTCTATGTATCGTCAGATGATTGGGTCCTTGATGTACCTGACGAACACGAGACCAGACATTTGCTTTGCTATGAACACATTGAGCCAGTTCCTGACGGATCCGAGGAGTGTTCACCTGGTTGCTGTAAAGCATGTTCTGAGGCACCTGAAGGGTACAGTGGATTATGGGCTTAGGTATGAGGCGAATCAAAAGTTTAACCTGCAGGGTTATGTTGATTCAGATTGGGGCTGGCAGTGCTGCAGATAGGAAGAGCACATCTGGGTGCTGCTTCAATATGGGATCAGGTGTGATCTCTTGGTTTAGCAGGAAGCAGTCCTGCGTAGCACTGAGTACAGCTGAGGCAGAGTATGTTGCAGCCTGCTCAGCTAGTTGTGAGGCAGTATGGCTACGGAAGCTACTGTCTGAGTTATTTGATCTCCCGTTAGAGGCTACTGGTATCTTCTGTGATAACCAGAGTTGTGTGAAGCTGTCCGAGAACCCAGTGTGTCATGACAGTTCGAAACACATAGAGATCAAATATCACTATATCAGGGATATGGTGCAGAGAGGAGCTGTGAAGCTCCTGTATGTTGTGACGGACGAGCAGATTGCAGATGTGTTGACGAAGCCACTAGCCAGGGTTAAGTTCGAGTACTTCAGAGAGAGGCTTGGTGTTCTTCAGATCGAGGACACTTCGAGGAAGAAGTGATGGACACATTTGCTGAAGCCATTCCAAGCATGTTGGAAGGAGGATCCTTCACATGGCTGTGGATGTAAGCGCTGGATGATGAACATCAGGATGATGTTCTAGTTTCTGCTTGATATGATCAGTTGGATCATTTTTATGTATGTATGCATCATGTTGGATGCTGGATATGATCAGTTGGATCATCTTGTATGTATGTACGCATCATGTTGGATGCTGGATATGATCAGTTGGATCATTTTTGTATGTACGCATCATGTTGATGCTGGATATGATCAGTTGGATCATGTGTACGTATTTTGTATATGCATCAGGTTGGGTGCTTGGACCATGTATCTGTATATGTATCAGGTGGATACATTGTATGATCAGGTGGATCATGTATGGTGATATGTATCATGTATTTGTATCAGGTGGATACATTGATGATCAGGAGGATCATGTATGATGATATGTATCAGGTAGATACTTGGTATGCATCAGGTAGATGCATTGATGATCAGGAGGATCATGTATGATGATATGTATCATGTATTTGTATCAGGTGGATACATTGTATGATCAGGAGGATCATGTATGATGATATGTATCAGGTAGATACTTGGTATGCATCAGTTAGATGCATTGATGATCAGGATGATCATGGATGACGAGCTTCAGGATGTTGCTCCAGATGACATGCAGCAGGATGTTGCAGTGATGATCAGGATGATCATAGATGACGAGCTTCAGGATGTTGCTCCAGATGACATGCAGCAGGACGTTGCAGTGATGATGATCAGGATGATCATGGATACATCAGGATGATGTATGGTGAGTATCAGGATGATACTCTGTGGCCGTGGATCAGGTTGTGCAGATGAGCATGTAATTCGTTGCCCTGGGAGATTTGCAGATGGTCTTGCGAGGTTTTGCCTATGGCATGTAATTCGTTGCCCTGGGACATCTGGCAAATGCTCTTTCGAGGTTTTGCTCTGGGAGGACATATAATTCGTTGCCCTGGGAGATCTGCAGATAGTCTTGCGAGGTTTTTCCTATGGCATGTAATTCGTTGCCCTGGGATATCTGGCAGATGCTCTTGCGAGGTTTTGTCCTATGGCATGTAATCCGTTTCCCTGGGAGATCCGATAGGTTGGGCTGTGTGCCCGTAATAAGTCCTGGGATTCTCTTGCGAGGTTTTGCCATGACCACATGTAATTCGTTGCCCTGGGAGATCCTATAGGTAGAGCAGTATGCTCGTAACAGCCTGGGATGCTCTTGCGAGGTTTTGTGGTGAGGTCACATGTAATTCGTTGCCCTGGGAGATCCTATAGGTAGAGCAGTATGCTCGTAACATCCTGGGATGCTCTTGCGAGGTTTTGTGACGCACGTAAAAGTCCTGAGGATTCCACAGTATGGCCAGTGATGATGAAGACCTGCAGGTGGTGGGCCTACATCCAGTATGAAAAAGGACTGGCTCTGTAGAACTTCCTATGACGAGTAGATTCAGAGATTGATTGAGATAGAAGCAGCATTGACGATGATGATGACTCGATGACGATTATCTAGTGACGATGATCCAGAGAAGATGACTTGTGCTAGAAGAACTGTGCTGAGAAATACCTTCCTAGTTAAGAGGGAGTGTTGATGTATATGTAACTTCGGAATGTATTTCACATATATGTATATTGTATTCCTATAGAGATGGTATTATTCCTCAGAAGGAAGTGTCGTCATTTATATTGTAAGTGTCGTAACTTATACTTGATGGGTTATTAGACCACTTTGTTTGGGGTCGGCCCTGTATAAGTCATGTGGGTCAAAGGGTTATTAGACCACCCTATTGGGGGTCGGCCATGTGGGTCAAAGGGTTATTAGACCACCCTATTGGGGGTCGGCCCACTCAGCATTATGTTATGTGGTTAAGTTCGAGCCGACATGAGTTAGGTAAAAAGGCAAGTCAAGTCAAGTATAAATAGAGTGCGGGAGGCACTCTATTTACTCACTCACTTCTCACACATGCTCTCAAGGAGGAGAGGCGCACTTATGGAGGAGGAGGATTGCTGCTAGGTTATGGCTATCTCTATTGGTTGGTTGTATCATTGCTCTATCTATCTCTGAGGAAGTTATTGGGGTTTTTCACCTTTATGGTTTTCCCCAAGTAAATCTTTGTGTCTCTTGTGTGCTTGCATTATTGTCTCCATGATTGATATGCTGTAGATATGCTGTACATGTTGTTCTCTCAGTTAAGATCCTAGATCAGATTGAATTAAATTCTGAAAATTTAACACCCATCAAGTGGTATTATTCATTTCGGAGCTTGAAACTACACAAGAGATGGAATTTTGAAGCGGTAACAGAATTTATACCGCTTACCATGTGGTCGTTCCTTATGGATTCCACTACCAGAAGTGGTTAGGATTAAAATACCCTCTATAGGTTCTGAAACCGCCTTTACCCATTTTAACGTGTATTTTGGAAAGTAAAAAGAGTTATTTCTTATTATTTCAAAGATGAACCTATACATCAACAATGCACTAGCTCTCCTATTACTTAGATTTAAAGTCATCTCCAATGTTCTCCTGCCACAAGTAGCTCAAAAAATATGAAAACTTTGATTTTTCTTCGATGGAACAAATTAAAGAGTCCATTTTACTGTGTGAAAACATGGATGAGAAGGAAGAATTAATAGTTGATAGGGAACTAGATATTTTTTATCCCATTCTATCTATTGGTATTGTTTCTCAGTCCAAGGAGAGATTGAACAAACTAAAGTCATAGGGTGTAGATGTTTTGCATGCATTTAGGTCTTTCCTTTATGATTTTATCCTGAAGCAGAGTCTCCATTTCCCATAATTTGTCAGTTGGTGTGCATGACATTATTCCTAGTCAGAGATAGTGATTATGAATGATAATGGGTCCAAAATTCTCTGTTGAGTAAACCCACAGGTTGTTAAAGATTCATTATGGATACGTTCATCCTTTCCTCAAAACCCCAAACCATTTATTGAAGAAGAATTAGTTAGGGTATACATATATTGTATCCCTAAAGAGAAGGAGAAGTTCATGTATGAAATATGGAAACATGGTCAGTCTATTGAAGATATTTATTTCCCATTTAATGTCAATATGTTCCAAAAAGTGTATAGTCATTTTTATCCCTATTGAGCCAGGTTTTATGTCATGAAAATGATAGATTTGTTGTTGAAGTCATGTTAGGTTTCCTTATGAAGGTTAACTAGTCAAATTCAATTCAAGTCAGTTGTCTTAATTTTGATGAATTCCTATCTGAGGTAATCCATGCTCAACTAGTGATATTACACACTTTAAAGCACTTCGGGTACTAGTCATACATGTTCAATTTGTTCATATACTCAAATATGGCAAACCTGAAGTCTATGGACACAATATTCTCTTCAAGCCTTCCAAAATAGATAAATATGTTTGAATTCATTAACACAATTATGTCATAGGTTTATAAGATCATTTTTAATACTGAATTAGCAAGAGTATTGGAGGACATGAAGTTTATGTTGCAGTTTACTCCAAAAACTAGAATAGGGGATTGGATTTTATACAAGGATCACACTATTATCAGGATTTATGGCTTTACTGGTGCACCCTATATCCTACCAACATTTGTAACTCAAAGAAATTTTTCCCTTGATTTTATTAGATAGAGGATCCACTAAAAGGATGAGCACTTCCTTAGCTTTAGAAAGTCTTCTTATGTCAAGTTTCCTTTCAATATTGGGCCATTTGTTATTAAGAACAAAGGATATCTTCCCATAGTGGAGAAATTTTTAAAGGTTATGAATTTCCAGGAAGCTGAGAAAATTAATTATGACCCTCATCAAATCATATCGCAAAGAAGACAACAGAACATTAATAAAGCATTTGAAGATCAAGTGCTGGAAGGATTAAATGAAATGGCTAATTTGTTAAATTGCAATCAGAACCAGGAAGTGACAAAGGAGGTTAATGAAGGACAAGCAAGATCTCTTTCTTTATTGGTTCAGACACCTGCTAAATCTGTTTTTTCCAATAAAAGGACGGTCTCAAAAGTGACTAGCATGGACGCTGATTAAGAAATCTACAGTAAGAAAATTAAAGTAGATAAGAAAAAGGATATTATTGATTTGGAAAAGCAAAACTTGACTTTTTCAGGAAAGAATGCCTTGTTTCAGCAACTAGAAGTACATGTGCATCAATATTCATTCTCAGACATGCAAGATGTTGGAGCTAGTTCTCATTATAAATCAAGAACTGACTTGATTTCATAGTATGCAAAGAAGAAAAAGCAATCTCTTGAAGATACTCAGAATTTGTTCCCTCAAGTTAGGAAATTTTCAAAAGAAAAAATATCCTTTGTTGCAACTAAGGATTTGGATATGAACACTTTAAAAATTGCAGTTGTAAGTAGTGATAAGGTATCATAGATGGAGGTCAAATTGGATCAGATCAATATACCTGACAAATTTCAATTCCACAGAAAAACAAGTGAGGTTATTTATGCTGACCTTTTAAAATCAACTCTAATGATTTCAAATTTGCGGTTAGTGATAGTAAACCTTGAAGGTCAATTGAGACAGGAGAAGGCAAAAAATAAAGCAAATCAGAACCAAATCAAGAGATTGCATGTTGATATTGTAACCCTGGGAATTGAACCAAGAAATATGCAACCTACCAAGAAGCTCCTTGATGAAAAGTGTTATTTTTTCAGAATTTACTTCAATCTGATCTAGGATCTTAACTGAGAGAACAACATGTACAGCATATCAATCATGGACACAATAATTCAAGCACACAAGAGATGCATAGTTTACTTGGGTAAAACCATAAAGGTGAAAAACCCCAATAACTTCCTCAGAGATTGATAGAGCAATGATACAACCTAAGAATAAGAGATAGACATCTCCTAGCAGCAGCTTCTCCTCCTCCACAAGTGTGCCACTCTCCCAAGAGTGTGAGAGAGAATAGAATGATGAAATAGAGTCCCTCCTGCACTCTATTTATACTTGACTTGACTTTCCTAATAACCTTTACTAGGTCGGCCTTAACTTAACCACATAACATAATGCTGACTGGGCCGACACCAAATAGGGTGGTCTAATAACCCTTTGACCCACATGGCCAACCCCAAAAAGGTGGTCTAATAACCCATCAAGTATAAGTTACGACACTTCCGTATAGAGGAATAATAACATCTCTATAGGAATACAATATACATATATGTGAAATACATTCCGATGTTACATATACATCAACAAAAAGAGAACACAATTCAAATGTTGAAGAAAAAATTAAAGGTTCTAAGTACCTCGCATGTGCGAACCCCAGAGGTAACAGCATTGCAGTAGGAGAAAGATTCAATTTATCAAGAAATGATGTATTATAAAGGTAAAGATTTAGAATTGCAAAATGAAAAGCAAGAATGGGACAATGAAAAGACTGAATTGCTATTAAAAATTGCATCTTTAAGTTCAAGACAAGTAAGTGAACCTTCCATAGTAAATGAAAAGAAAGTAGATGATCCTTTTTCATGTCCCAAAATTTTTCATTGGGTCACAATGGCCTAAGCCCCTTGGCCATACTCATGATAGTTTGTCAAATTGATGCTAAGGGTCAAATAATTGCCAAGAATGATGTCCAAGTTAGTAATAATGTTAAATTATATCCAAATGGACAAGGAGGGTCACATTAAGATAAATTCCAAATTCAAAGTTGTAATATACCCATCCAAATGAACTGCCATGGAGGAAAAATTACTAGTTCCCTAGGTTTGGGGGTGGAAGCATTGGGATTTGAAATAAGAAGGATAATAAATGATGTGTGGACATTAGAATAGCATAAATATTTAATAAAGGAGCTAAATAAATATATACAAGGTAAAATCAAAGTGGCATTTGATCCTGAAGACACATGGAGGAAGTGGTACCCACACAAGCTAGATTTTCTATGCCACATGGCATCCTCCTCTTGTCAATTCGAATCCATGAGAAGTCCAATGTTCTTGGGATGATTTGGAAGGAAATAATACTTGGCATGATTCAATGAGGTCGAAATGTAGAGGAAGAGTAACTCCCATGGAAGAGGAAGAGGCAATTTGGAGCTAGTGGGACACTTGGGATAGATTCCCTAGCTCTATGACAACAATGATGAAGATGCTATGACACCTATGACACAAATCAGACCTGAAGGATGAAATCTGACATATATGAAATTTCAGGGCTAAAAATATCCTCCAAGAGGGTGCTCAAGTGAGTTAAGGCAGCCAAAGAGACACCAATTAGAATTTGGAGAAGGAGAGGGCTAGAATTGGAAGGACAAGTGGCATACTTGGGAATCTCTTCCCAACCTGAGTTGGCATGAAGCTCTTGGAAGGAATTCGACCCATGGAGGACCTTAGAAGTTTATAAAATTCATGAACAAAGAATAATAGAAGATTTTGATCATTTTAGAATTTGCATTTTGCATTTTTCATTTGGGAGAGCAGAGCTAGTGGAGTTCTACTCTACTTGCCTTAGCACCAATTTAGAGGGTGAAAGATTCCCATCCTAGTTGGTAATTGGAAAGGCCATTCAGACCTTTGATTTGGATCTTTAATGGAGTATTTTTTTACAGGTTGAAGCTATAGGTCATATCATGGTCACATCTCTTTCAGCTTGCTTCTACAACCATTCTTCTATTTCTTGGCATATTCATGATCCTTGAGGAATTGCGCACTTGGTGAGATATTGTTCTCTTTGGGGGATCTTTTGATGCTTCATTATTTTATAACATGATGTAAATTATATTTTATTCATGTTCAACATGTCTTAAATTCGAGATTCCAAGTGGAACTATGTAAATCTGATTATTAATGAGCAAATGGTGCCAATTTCCCCACTATGTTGTTGTATGTCAATAATGTGTTGATAAATTCGAATGCATAAGTGAACCATTGATGGATTTTTTATATATGGACTTTTATTTACCTTTTATACAAGTTTCATGTTCAGTGCATAAGATTTTGAATTCATATTGTTCACTTTTATAGTGTTTGGAGAAAATTTCCTATCATTTCCCCCAAGGTCGAAACTAGTCTTTTTGCATCTGATTGGAGAGGGTTGTATTAGACTTATTAAACTGAATGGTGATGCATACGAGACATTAAAATTTTCTCGTATATTTCCTCTACCTCTGTTCATAATTTTGAGAGGGTTTAATAGCTTTTGGAGAGCCATCTTCAGCCATTACCCATGGGGAATCGAACCCCAAATTGCTAGTAAAAACTCCCACCTTGAACAGAATCTTGAGGAGGTTTTCAGAAGTATTTTGAAGGTCCTAAAGCACACTTGAACCTAATAATCAATTCCTAATATAATACATATGCATTCTGTAACAATTTGGGAGCATTTGGAGTCATTTGGAGACCAAGAGACCAATACTAGTCAAAGACAAATTGCTAGTCAAATTCCCTACTTTGTCCAGAACTTAAAGGAGAGTTGCAGAAGCCTATTTTTTACTCTAAATCATCCTTGAACATCATATGTATGTACTAAAACCATTAATACACCTTCTTTGAATATTTGGGAGCATTTGGAGCAATTTGGAGACCTAGACCTCAAAACTAGTCAAAGGTCGAACTAGGGAAAAAAGTTGAAAATTTCACTATTATAATAAAAACCAAAAAAGGGACATTAAAGTGGTATCAGAGCATGATCTTAGAACCTAATTTGGTCTGATATTCATGAGGAAAGGAATTCATGGACCACCATTAGATATTGAAACCAAAATTGTTTTTGTTGAAGAGGAAAACATAGGAAAAGAAGAGCAATTTTTTGAGGAAACTATGACTAGGGATGAAAAGGAACCTCAGATGATGGTGAGAAGCTTAGGAAACTCATGAAACCAATATTTGAATACATTACAAGTGGTATTAGAGACATGAAAAAAACAGATGATGAAAGGATTCGAATTGATGGCTATCCAACTTGGGAGCAAAGGAGTAATAGGAGGCAACAACAATTCTCATTGTGAGGGAAAAAATCCAATGGGTGCGCATATTCTCTCAAGCACAGGACCCCCTAATAGAGAAAATAAATTTCAGAGAAAATCAAGGCCTAATGCACCAAAATTTCTTAATTCCAAAGAAAATATTAAATCCCAAAATGACGTGGAAGAAATTCTACTCAAATAGAAAAATTTGAGTGAAGATTGCAGAAACACTTTACCATTTGATCAATACCTCCTTGTCTCAAACAAGCTCAAGATTAAGGAAGGTAATAAGAATCCATTTCAAAATAGAGAATTGAATTATGAAATAATTAAAATGCCACTTCCATCCTTTGATGTATCATCTCAAATTTTAGCACATACTTGGGTACAAAATGCATCAACTTGCTTGAAGGGAAAAAAGGAAGAGACACATTCTACCTTGGACATGAATCAAAGAGCATCTACTGATGGATGCTTAAACTATGAAGCAGTGCCTACTAATGGGTGCTCACACCTCTATGTTGGTTACATAGAGACAACTTTTGAAAGTGTTGCTGCAATCCAAACTTCCATTAAGCATGAAAATGAAGACCTTGTAGCAGTTGAAGAAGAAACAAGATCAACTTCCCCATCACCACTTGAGCTTCATGAAGTTGGTCCAAGTAAGAAGGAAGAAGATGAGGAGGTTCATTTACAAGAGCCTCATTTTCTTGAAGGGTCCTTGAATATGAATGAAAATAATATCCAAGATACCCTTATCATGCTCCATGACACTCAAGCATTAGTGTCAAATTCTTGTTGAAAAGTTTCTTCATTGGAGGATCCATCCTTCCTTGAAGACATGGAGAAGATTCAAAGAGAAATGTGCAACAACAAAGGTAATTTCATGTCTTTGCTTTTTGATAGGAAAAATTTGGTTGAGTTTAATGAATTATTACCTGATGCATACTTGAAGAATAATGAGGATGTTCATAAACTCAAAATTCAAAATGAGAAACTTCTTGAAAGGTTGCAATATACTCGTCCTTCCTCCTATGTTTCAAATTTTCATACGGTAGATTGCATGGAGGATTCTCATGACATGGTAGATCATGAGAAACATAGAAATTTTCATGTGCTTGATGTGTTTGAAGATGACCTTGATGAAATCCAAGAACGTGATGTGGTGGAAGAGGAACTTGAGTTTCCTCTTGGAAATGGTGACACAATTTTTGAAGAAGTGTATTATTCCACTACCTTGGAACCAACCTATGAGGAAAGTTTTGCAATTTTGAGGGAGGTGCATGATCCTACCATTATGGAGCATTTTGCATGAGGACACTTCTAAACTTTCTGATCATTTGGGTGATTTGGTTCATTCTCCTACATCCTACACTTCCATATTTTGCAGCATTCATCCTAATGAAGTATGGGTGAACGGTTTATTTTTTATGGTACCACATGAGGAGCATGAAACTCCTATCTCTCCTTTATATGATGACATTATTAGATCCATGTCTTATTTACATTTGCAGAAGCATCCCTTGTTTCCTTATGGTGAGACACATCCACATGGATGCACTTATGATGTTCACTTGATTCACTTGAAGAATCATGATTTTCCTTGCCCCTTGCTTAGTTCAATTGATATTGGAGGAAATTCATCCACCAATTGGGTGAAGAGATATATGATTGGAGAAAATTATTATTGGTAGAAGCATACCTTGTTATTTCTTGATGATACACATGTTCATAGATGCACAAATTCTACTTATGTGATCCCCTTGAATGCTCATTGTTTTCTTTGTTCCCTACTTGGTTCAGATTTTAATGAAGATTCTTCATTCACTTCCTAGATGAAAGAACACATGGTTGATTATTTTGATGCATCTTACATCCTTTTGGAGCAGCATTATAGGACATGGGATCCTCACCTATGTCATTGGAGCAGGTTTGATTGGTCACTTGAAGCTTGTATGCACTTGGCGAATGGTGGTCTACTTACTTGGAGGTATAAGCACTTTCATGGTTCTTTGATGAGACACCTCCTTAATGTACATTTTTATTATGTTGTTATGTACTTTGATGATATATCTTTTGTATCCATGATGTTTGGAAGAATGCATACAAGAAAATGGGATCCAAGAATTCTCTTCCTTGATGGTATGGGTTGGAGAGTACTTTTAATTGTTGGAGTACAATACAAGCAATGGGACCCTGGGATAATTTTTAGTCCCATTGATTTCAATTTTTTTGGGGAAACAAGTAGTATGGGGGATGGATTCCCAAATTAATAAAGTAATTTTGATCAGAGTAGTGCAGCAACAAGCATGATGGTTCCTCTCTAAAATATTCATGGGATCTCGAAGACTGAAAGTTGGGAAACTGAGTGGCAACTTCAAGAATTACAATGGTACCATAAGGGGTTTCCAAAATATGAAAGAGGTAAAGAGTAATTGTGCAAGCATGGTTTTTATGGATTTAATTAAAATTTTGGTGTTTGGTGGTGATGTTACAGGGGATATCAAAATGAAAAATAAAATCCACATCTCCTTTCTTTTCGAAACACACAATTGTAGTGCATGGGTGGCTCTACTCAAGGTTCTAGAAGAGAAGTTCTGGGAAGAAATTTTTTGGAAAGAAAGCAGGTTCTTCCACATACATGTGCTGAAATTGCTTGAAGACAAGCAATATTGCGAAGGGAGGATTTTTCATGTCCCAAAATTTTGCATTGGGTCACAATGGCCTAAGCCCCTTGGCCATACTCGTGATAGTTTGTCAAATTGATGCTAAGGGTCAAATAATTGCCAAGAATGATGTCCAAGTTAGTAATAATGTTAAATTAGATCCAAATGTACAAGGGGGGTCACATTAAGATAAATTCCCAATTCAAAGTTGTAATATACCCATCCAAATGAACTGCCATGGAGGAAAAATTACTAGTTCCCTAGGTTGGGGGGTGGAAGCATTGGGATTTGAAATAAGAAGGATAATAAATGATGTGTGGACATTAGAATAGCATAAATATTTAATAAATGAGATAAATAAATATATACAAGGGAAACTCAAAGTGGAATTTGATCATGAAGACACATGGAGGAAGTGGGACCCACACAAGCTAGATTTTCTATGCCACATGGCATCCTCCTCTTGTCAATTCGAATGTATGAGAATTCCAATGTTCTTGGGATTATTTGGAAGGGAATAATACTTGGCATGATTCAATGAGGTTGAAATGTAGAGGAAAAGTAACTCTGATAGAAGAGGAAGAGGCAATTTGGAGCTAGTGGGACACTTGGGCTAGATTCCCTAGCTCTATGACAACAATGATGAATTTGCTATGACACATATGACACAAATCAGACCTAAAGGATTAAATCTGACATATATGACATGTCAGGGATAAAAATAGCCTCTAATAGGGCGCTCAAGTGAGTTAGGGCAGCCAAAGAGACACCAATTAGAATTTGGAGAAGGAGAGGGCTAGAATTGGAAGGACAAGTGGCATACTTGGGAATCTCTTCCCAACTTGAGTTGGCATGAAGGTCTTGGAAGGAATTCAACCCATGGAGGACCTTAGAAGTTTATAAATTTTATGAACAAAGAATAATAGTATATTTTGATCATTTTAGAATTTTCATTTTGCATTTGGGAGATGAGAGCTAGTGGAGTGCTACTCTACTTGCCTTAGCACCAATTTCGAGGGTGAAAGATTCCCATCCTAGTTGGTAATTGGAAAGGAAATTTAGACCTTTCATTTGGAGATTTAATGGAGTCTTCTGTTACAGGTTGAATATACAGGGAATATCATGGTCACATCTCTTTCAGCTTTGTTCTACAACCATTCTTCTATTTCTTGGCATATTCATGATCCTTGAGGAATTGCGCACTTGGTGAGCTATTGTTCTCTTTGCGGGAGCTTCTGATGCTTTATTATTTTATAATATGATGTAAATTCTCTTTTATTCATGTTCAGCATGTCTTAAAGTCGATATTCCAAGTGGAACTATGTAAATCTGATTATTAATGAGCAAATGGTGCCAATTTCCCCACTATGTTGATGTATGCCAATAATGTGTTGATAAATTCGAATGGATAAGTGATCCACTAATTGGTTATTGATATATGGAATTTTATTTACCTTTCATACAAGTTTAATGTTCATTTCATAATCGTTTGGAGTCATATTGTTCACTTTTATAGTGTTTGGAGAAAATTGCCTATCATTTCCCCCAAGGTCGAAACTAGTCTTTTTGCATCTGATTGGAGAGGGTTGTATCAGACTTATTAAACTGAATGGTGATTCATATGAGACATTAAAATTTTTCCTTATATTTAATCTTCCTATTTTCATAAATTTGAGAGGGTTTAATAGCTTTTGGAGAGCCATCTTCATCACTTACCCATGGGGAATCGAACCCCAAATTGCCAATAAAAACTCCTACCTTGACCAGAATCTTGAGGAGGTTTTCAGAAGTATTTTGAAGGTCCTAAATCATACCAGGACCTAATAATCAAGTCCTAATATCATCCATATTCCTTCTGTAACAATTTGGGAGCATTTGGATTCATTTGGAGACCAAGAGACCAATACTAGTCAAATTCCCTACTTTGTCCATAACTTAAAGGCGAATTGCAGAAGACTATTGTTGACGCTAAATCATCCTTGAACATCATATTTATGTACTAAAACCATTCATACACCTTCTCTGAATATTTGGGATCATTTGGAGCAATTTGGAGACCTAGACCTCAAAACTAGTCAAAGGTCGAACCAGGGCAAAAAGTTGAAAATTTCACTATTATAATAAAAACCAAAAAAGGGACATTACATCCTTCCACGGAGGATTTAACTGAAGCTATGTCACAAATAAATATGAAATATGTAGAGATTAAAGAATTAAAAGAAGAAAATCAGAAACTTAAAGAGGAAATGGCTCATAATGTTGTAGATAAGAATAAATCTCAAAGTGAACAAAAGCAGGTGAAAAAAGAAAAACAATGAACTCAAAGCCAAGATGATAAGTAAAACACCTCTACAAGGATCCAAACATCTCATTTGGGATTCATTATCAGTAGAAATTACAAAATTCAGATCATATTTGAACTACATTAATGATAAAAATACCATAGCAAACACAACTCTTCAAAGATGTAAGGTTATGAATGAAACTTTTGGATAAAAGGCCATTGGAGACAGCTCAGAATGCAACAAACTTCCTGAATACATTGACTCGGACATAAATGCAAACCTTGGAGATACAGGAAAGGACTATTATCATTATTTGGGCCAAAAATATCATTGGGAAGCATCATCATGTAAGGAATGTGCAATATAAAGTAGAGCAAATGATTCAGAATGTTAAGAATTTTAAGAATTTGTTTAGGAACCTCTTTGAAAGGGGTCTTCCTTCCTTTTGGGATGAAGATGAAAAATTAATTCCTTGGGATCAATATGACAATAAATTGGTCTAGGTTCGTATGGATCATTCAAAGTTTGAGGACTTAACCAAGCGGCTAGCTGGAAAATTTTCATAATTAGCCACTACAATTTGGAAGGCTGAATCTATGGTTTTCTCATTTGGTTGCTCAAGACGTTGTGTATTCTGGTTAGTGGTTGACCCTCCTATTATTTAGAGTTATTTAGGGTTATAGACAACAGTTTGTTGGATCCCTCCACACCATTGATAATTCCATCGAGAAGGAGTGTACATGTGGTTAGATATGATCCCATTGGGGCCAAACTATTAGAATCTTACCCTGAATTTGGGATTAAGTTCAAACGAGCAAGATGGTTCCTCTTTTGTAAAAAATTACAACGACATCATACCTCAGTTGCATGGGATTTCATAGAAAATTTTGATGGTAAGAATGTCATGGTGGGATACCTAACATTTCTAGTTAGAGATAATTCCATATCCATCGCTTGTGAGTTACCACAGGAGGGGGAACGAAGGTTTGAATTGCAAGGTGTCAGTTCTCCCGAGTGCAACTGTTTCCTACAAGAAAACCACCAAAATCTAGATTGGCGTAAAGGCATACCACAGACCTGGTTAAATAATGAATACAGTTACCTTCTAAGGTTGGTACAGAGGTACATTACGAGAGAAGGTAGGTATGCCACATTCCATCTCTACCATATATGTTTTCTCCTACACTTCGATGGAGTTTCAACAATGAATTTACCTTTTTATTTCTTTATAAGTCTATCAAAAATTGTTTCTAGGGTGAGGAAATTCCCAAATAGTCAACACAGTTTTTATCATCAAGCGCTCATTAAGTTGTTGATACTGCAAGAGTTGGGAAAATTTAACCATCAATGGGAACAATTTCTCTTGACTTATGAGTTCATAACCCTAGAAGATGTATTATCCCCACAAGAAGTTGTTAACACCTCTTCTGTTAAGATATAACCTTCAGAAACCTTTGAAAATGTTGAATTTGGTAGCTCTTCCACAAAGTTGAGTGTAAAGAAGGAAAATAAGGGCCAGGTAACCATGAATCATAAGCCAAGAAACCCTGGAGCTAAGCTGATTAAATAATATCCTAAGAATGGGGAAAATAAAGTGTTGACTCGAAGGATGAGAGGGGCCTTGAAATGGCTAGTTCTTGAAAATTCCAATTTACAGGACATAGAGAATGTCTGTGACACCCCATATTTTGACTAGTCATGATTTTCAGTTAGACCTACTGCACTTTATTTGATTATTTTATGTTGGACTCAGCTAGACTAAGTAAACTATATTTTTGGTACATTAGACTTGATTATATGTTGATTCTATGGTTATGATGTTACTATGTTATATTGATACTATGATTATGATGTTAGGATGTTACTATTCTCATAATGTTATTATGATATGCAGTTATGATGTTGTTGTTATCATGAGATTCCTTTATTTCATACTAACAGTGTATGTAAATTGTCGTCCTTGATGAAATATGATATATATGATGTGATACATGGATACCAACCCATGATGTGATCGATTTAATGATTTTATGTAATGAAATTAAATGATGTGGATAATGTGGATCAACTGATAATCAGATGGAAATAATTGTTATAATGCATGGTTGCAAAGCACTAATCTGCAGTACATGGGGGGCTATGTAATAGCCGGATAGTTGATATGAAGTATGGTGTAGTACCTATTTTACAGAGAGCCTTGTTTACCAAATTCTATGATATGATGACACGAACCAATAATTTTGATAGCAATATAGTACGGTTTGGATCGGGTATAGACCCAGGATGTTGAGAGGGATGGATGGATTTTCCACCCTATGTTTCTATGATACTCGAGGTCGTGGGAGGGAGGTGTTGAGTCATGCTCCCCTAGATGTGTGATGATGATGGTCGAATTCCTGCTAGGGGAAGGCTGGGTCCTCTATATAGCCGATGCTACCGCTCTCATTTTCTATATGTGGCTAGGTCCGTGAAGATGGCGCCACATCTTTACTAGCAGAGGAAGGATAGGGAGGACGAAGAAGCAGGTTAGGATGGGAGGATTTGATAGTTAGTACTACATGGGGTTGGGGAAATATATGAAACCAAATTTAGTGGTAGTAGGTTTCTCTTCCTCTATAACTTAATTGTTTAATTATTAATGACTAATGATGTTGAAATGATTATGTTGTATGTATGCTGAATGAGTTAAGTATTTGTGATTGTTTGTATGAATGATTTTTTCTGTCAGTATGAATCATTATTTTTTCAGTTAATATATATGCATAGGATAAATGATGTTTTCTTATAGTACAAGTACAATCTATGCATACGCTGGCCATGCATGCACACCTTGTACATGTACACTAGTATTAATGTGATAACTATTGGTTGTAATTACATTCTAGATAAGAGTTGGTCGTGAATTAGTGAATTCTGAATGATGATTATTAATCATGTAAATATGCATAAATGGATCAGTCACTTAGTTGTTAATTACATGCATTAGTAACTGATTGTTGGAAATAGTTGTTGCGCTTAACATCATTTTTTGTTTCGTTAGAGATAGTGTTGTATCTAACATAGTTACTGTTTAGTTTATACAATTAGCGTTGTTTGGTCTAGCATAGTTTTCCTTATATTCGAACAGTCAAATTGTGTTGGTTAGAAGTAATTAATGTTATGTTTATAACCTTTAAGATCATCTTGTTCTAAAATTATTATTATTAGTAATAAAAAAACAATAAAGTCCATTATGTGTTTGTCGGTTACTAAATTGTGTACATTGCTTTATGTGTGGGATGGAATAATATTATTATGATTGCATGTTAACCAGATGGAAGGGATTGTACAATTAAATAATATTATGTTTAATAGGTTATGATTATTAAACTTTAATTCTTAACCCAATACATCACTATCGAATCTGATTGTAATTGAAGAGTTAAGACATATCCTCCTCGTTATTTAAACGGAGCATATCTTATTATCTTGATACTTTAAAAACATTTAAAGAACAACAGTTAAATGAATTTTATATTTTCAAAAATTGTCTCGGGATTTAAAATAGATAAGTCATGATTTAATTCTTAATAGGCATTCAACCAAGTGACTTCCTGAGGTGATCCACATCACAGTTGGCGTTAGTTGTTGAATGCTAACATCGACTGTGACTAGTCATCGATGTCGATACAACTTCAACAAGTTTCGACTCGGCATGACTCCGACAACTTTGACAGGTTCTGAATTCGACACAACTCCGACGAGTCTCGACTTCGACATACTACGACACACTCTGCATCTTCGACATGTTCAGCAACCTCACAGTTCGCGACATCGACAAGCAGCATCGACATACGACTAGCGATCGTCAAACTTCAACAGACTATCTTTCTACCTTCCAATCGACTGTAACGGTTGAACTATTGAAACCGTTCTAACTTCTTCTTTGTAACTGAACGTAACGGGAAGGCACCCAAGTGTCTCAGAATTCTATATAAGCATGTATAACATTGTAACATACATCAGTTTTTTATCTGTTTGCAATTAATAGAAGAACTGTTCACATTCTTGCATATTGTCTGTGCGTATTTGTGTTCATCTGTGTTGTGTAATCCTTCTTTTTCTCATTTTGTTTATTAAGCTTCCGCCATAACAGATTCGACTCATTCAGTCAAACTGTTGTCCCCCTCATGCTTCTTGGACATGACCTGGATCATTGGTATCAGAGCACTCAGTTTTGTTCGTGCTTAAATTCTGTGTATACACTTCTCTTGAAGTTACCTGACTTATGTCGGTTCAAACTCGCTCGCAATCTCAACAATCCAAGCAGACGCGATCTCCAGAAAATGACAGAACAAACAGACGATAGACATGCAGCAGAGGAGACATCACAGCTTATTGAGCAAGCTCTGGCTCGACAACGGGCTGAAATGTTCTCCCAGTTCAATGAGATTCTCTTGCGATTCGCCTCGACATCCGGAGTATCCTCGACAAGAACTCACTCCAATAAAATCAGCCCCTTCAAATTGCAAATGAATCTGGATATACCGAATCTTGAAGGTAATATTGGCGCCGAATCCGTCGACAATTGGGTGCAACAATTGGAATCCTATTATGTTGTAAATCAACTCTCCGAAGCTTAAAAATTCACCATTGCATCCTTAAAGATGTCAACATTCGTGCACTGCTAGTGGGAGAACCTCTCGACAAAGATGGAGAAAAGTGGAGAACCCATCGACACATGGGATAAATTCGTCAAACACATCCAAAAGGAATTTTACCCTCCTAAATACCTTGAGCAGTAGTATAAGAAGTGGCAGCAGCTAAGGCAATGGAAAGACCAATCAGTACAGACTTAAACCGAGTAGTTCTACCGACTCATGGCAATACTTGGCATCCAAGAAGAAGACAAATTGCTTGTTCTGAAGTATGTTAGCGGATTTTCCCAGTACATCCAGCAGGAGATGGAATTTCTGACTTTCAATACGCTTGCGGATGCTTTCCACTACGCCAACAAACTAGAAACCAAGTAGAAAGGAAAAGCACGCTTTGTGACAAAGACGACATCAGGATGACCACCCAACAAGAAGGCACCAGCCAACTTCGACAAGTCAAAATATTCTCATTCGACACCACCAAAGCTAGACCTGCATGGAAAGAAGCCTTTTCACAAAAGGGAACGTAGCAAACAACCACCAACCGAAAAATGGTGCGATTACCACCACTCATATTGGCATGATACGTCTGAATGAAAAGCTCGGAAGACATTTTTGACAAAAGCATCGACCTCCAACGCGTTCGAAAAGACGGTGGAAGAATCTGATCCAGATGAAATGACCCTTTTGACCTCGACCACTCTAGCAGCCTCGACTATCGTCGACGAGGAGGAACAAGAAAACCTATTCCATACATGGATATGGGTCCATAGCAACCCATTACATCTGATTGTGGACAACGGGATCCAAAAGAACTTCATTTCTGAAGAACTTGTGAATAAACTAGGTCTTGTTACCACTTTGCATCCTCATCCTTACAACATCGGTTGGATGAAGGATGGACAAGAACTGCGGATCACTCGACAATGCAAACTCGCCTACTTCATAAAACCTTTTGAAGATGAAGTACTCTACAACGTGGCACCAATCTCCGTAGTCGATGCCCTATTTGGGAAACCTTACCTCTGGGATAGACATGGAAGTTATCAGTCACGGACTTAGAAGGTGATTGTTATAATATGAAATCAATGGTTCAGCATACCAGAGCGTCAACCTACACCGACAGTTGCACTGATATCTTCCAAACAGACAAAGAATATCATCAATCATGAGCAGAAGTTCACATTTATCATGATCAAGCCACAACATTCTAAGAAGAATGCAGCAACGAGTCGAGTCACCGACCAATGCAACTCTCAATAGAAGCAACAAGTCGATCATATTCTTGATGAGTACCAGAACCTCTTTCAAGCTCCAGACGGAGTACCTCAACATTGTCAGGTAAAACACTCCATTGAACTTGTTCCTGGTTCTTCTTTGCCTAACGCATCTGTTTACAGAAGATCCATTCTCGAAAATGAAGAGATTCGTAGACAAAACCAAGAATTAATCGACAAATGTCACATCCGACCCAGTTCCTCTCCTTGTGGAAGTCCAGTCATCCTAGTTCCAAAGAAAGACAGGACTTGGCGCATGTGCATCGACTACAGAGATCTCAACAAAATATCAGTGAAGAATCGGTACCCTCTGCCACGGATAAATGAGCTCATCAACTGTTTGAAAGGTGCTAAATTCTCTACTAAACTTGACCTCAAGTCGGGATACCATCAGATTCCAATTGAGCCCTCAGATATATGGAAAACTGCTTTCAAGACCAAGGAAGGATTGTTCGAATGGTTAGTCATGCCTTTCGGCTTAACCAACGCACCTGCGAGCTTCATGCGACATATGGATAACCTTCTTCGACCTTTCATCGGAAAATGGGTTATTGTCTATCTCGACGACATATTGATTTTCAGTCAATCATGGGGAGAACATGTCGGACATCTTCGACAAGTCCTTGACACTCTCCAGCAACATCGGCTCTATCTTAACATGGACAAGTGCTCTTTTGCGATGAACAGCATCAAATATTTGGGGTATGTAATTGACTATGTAGGCATTCACGTCGATCCAAAGAAAGTACAGATCCTCAAATATTGGCCCATTCCTAGAAGCATTCAAGAACTAAGAAGTTTTCTTGGTTTGGCAAATTTCTATTGACGATTCATACTCGGATTCAGTCACATAGCCTGGCCCTTGAATTAGTTGACAAAGGGAAACGGGAAAACTATCTTTCAATGGTCAGAAACACAACAAGCAGCTTTTGAACAACTCAAACACAGGATCTGCACTGCACCAGTAGTTGTGTTACCTGATTAGCATTAGCCCTTTGAGATTGAGATGGATGCATCGGACTATGCCTCGGGCGCAGTGATCACTCAGTCTGGTCACCCAGTCGCTTTTCATTCCGAGACTTTTAACAACACAGTTAGAAGATACTCGACGTATGAAAAATAATTGTACGCCATTGTGCAAGCTCTCAAGCAATGGAGGCATTACATCCTTGGCAAGGAAACGGTCATTCTCACCGATCATAAGCCTCTACAATTCGCTCTAACACAATCAAAGTTGCAGAAAAACTGACAACTCAAGTGGATTAATTACCTACAACAATTCTAGTTGGTGATTAAGTATCAGAAAGTTAAAGCTAACGCCGCCACCAATTGCCTCATTCGACCACCCATTACTCTCCTTTTGACAGTGATGAGTATGCAGGGATACGACACCACCACTTGGAAATAGTTGTACGAGGACGACAATGACTTCTCCGCAGTCTACCAACACTTACAAACTAACAAGTCGTCGACCTCAGACTCCGACTACTTCCTGAAAGGCACCTTGCTATACAAGCTTGGACAGCTTTGTGTACCGATCGGGTAGCATCGATAGCAGCTCATTTGGGACACACACTACAGTAAGACTGCAGGACACTTTGGAGTAGAAAAGACACTTGCTATTCTGCAGAAGTATTTCTTCTGGCCTACACTTAAATCTGACGTCAACAAGTACATTCGATCATGGGTGGTTTGCGCCATTGCTAAGCCACCTAATCGACGATAGGGATTGTATACACCTCTACCAATTCTTATTCGACTATGGGAATCTATTTCTATGGACTACTTGACGGGTTATCCTACTACCAAACATCAGCATGACGCAATATTAGTAGTAGTCGAGCGATTTTCCAAGATGGCCATTCTCATACCATGTAAGAAGACCACGACAGTGCAACAGACTGCTCAGCTCTTCTTTACACATGTTTGGAAACACTTTGGTTTACCCACAACCATCATTTCCGACCAAGATGCCAGATTCGTCAGCATATTTTGGAAGACTCTCTAGCAACAGCTAGACACACGACTCTCATTGTCGACAGCTTTCCACCCTCAGACCGATGGACAGACGGAAGTTGTGAATTGCTTGGTAGTACAACTGCTTTGCATGTATAATCACCAGCATCAACGCACATGGGATTAAATTCTTCCATACATCCCGCACAGCTACAATCGTGCTCAGCACATCTCTATAGGCAAGAGTCCATTTGAAGTCTGTTATGGATTTCATCCCTCAACGCCTATCGACTTGATCATCTCCTCGACACAGCCAAAGTCCGACATAGACCACAACCAGCGAGAAGTTGATAAAGCAGTCAAGTTTCGAGAATAGATTTGCGACATCCAAAAGCAAGCACAGGATATGTTGCACAGAGCAAACGAGAAAGATAAGGCCTAACACGACAAGCATCGTATTCCTCATACATTCCAAATTGGGGATAAGGTCTGGCTACATCTTAAGAAGGAGCGTTTCACTGGTCCTTTCAATAATCTCAAGCCTTTGCGATATGCTCTGTACAGTATCCTTCGATAGATTGGAGAAAACGCTTTCCAACTCGACATTCCTGCATGCCTAGGTCTGCATCCAGTCTTCAACGTGGATCTGCATCAACCATACCATGCACCTTTGTTGGAACAAAACGACTTCTCAACAACAACACCTGAAGACATCCATCCAGATGTTCAGGAACCTCTTCCTTGCGACACTATTGTGGGACGACGAGTATGCCTTACAAGAATGAACACAATTCCCTTGTTTCAGGTTGCCAAAGCTGGAGAGATCCCATCCCAAGGAAAGTGGTACTCTGCTACTAAAGTGATCGAAAAGTTTCCTCACCTTCACGAGAAAACAATGGGGTCCATTGTTTCTTAAGGAAGGAGGTCTTATCCACATCACAGTTGGCGTTAGTTTTCGAATGCTAACATCGACTGCGACCAGTCATCGATGTTGATACAACTTCAACAAGTTTCGACTCGGCATGACTCCGACAACTTCGACAGGTTCCAAATTCGACACAACTCCGACGAGTCTCAACTTCAACATACTGCAACACACTCTACATATTCAACATGTTCAGCAACCTCACAGTTCTCGACATCGACAAGAAGCGTCGACATGCGACTAATGACTGTCGAACTTTGACAGACTATCTTTTTGTCTTCTAGTCGACTGTATCGGTTGAACTATTGAAACCGTTCTAACTTTTTCTTTGTAATTGAACGTAACGGGAAGGCACCCAAGCATCTCATAATTCTATATAAGCATGTATAACATTGTAACATACATCAGTTTTTTATCTGTTTGCAAGTCATAGAAGAATAGTTCGCATTCCTGCATATTGTGTGTGTGTATTTGTGTTCATCTGTGTTGTGTAATCCTGTTTTTCCTCATTTTGTTTATTAAGCTTCCGCCATAACAGAACCGACTCATTCATTTGAACCATTGTCCCCCTTGTGCTTCCTAGACATGACCCGGATCACGAGGGACATGGGGAATTCAATAAAAATATTTAATTAATATTTTATCTTGAAAATTGTAATGGCATTAATTATTGGAAGGTGGTGGAGTAGGAGAAAAGGAAGGAGGAAAATGTTATTTAGGAGAGGTCTCACGAAGAACGAAGGGGGGGAATTTTCAGGAGAAGAGAATACTTAGCACTGTGATGAAAGGGGTACGAAAAAACTTGAGGAGGGGGTTAAATCGAGAAAAAATTGAGGGGGTTAACTCATGGACTTAGAAATTTCTGGAAAATGAAGGCACTGTAAGAAAATAAGGAATTTGCTCTCGGGATTATTGGTTCGTGGGATCGGGGGCTAGGAAACCCATCTGTTTCTTAGGGTCAACACGATAAGAGATGGTTGGCAGGGTGGTTAATCCATTTTGGGTAACAAAGTCTTGTATGGGAAGCTGAAGGAACCTACGGGATCAGCATCAAAATACAGGATCTACTACAACCACCGGTGCGGGGTATTTTACTATCAAGTTAATTATTTATACACTAAATCTATGTATACTATAACTATTAGATTGACTAGATTTATGAAAATTCATGAATTTATTGTGTATACATGTACATGCTTACAATTTAGGAAAACAGACACATAAATCTGATTGAAACATCATGTCTTCTTACTTGAAATTTTATTAGAAAAAGAAGGCAGCTCATAATGAGCTTAACATAGGGAAACAACTTAGAAAATTTTGACTTAAGTGCGCTTCCAGGAAGTCAAAGCACTATAGATGGTATCAGAGCCGAAGGCTCAAAAACTCAGACATTAAGAGGCCACCCAAAATAGACTTATAAATTACCTACAAAACAAGCAAAACAAACATCACATTAGCGAAATAGAGACAAAATATAAAAATATATCATCTATATGCAGTATATATACATATATTTTATTTTACTATTATTTCATTTTGTAAAATATAGGAATAAAATGGTACAAATGGATATATATATATGTGTGTGTATGTGTGTGTAAATACACTATAAACAAAAAAACAAATAAGTAATAATTCTGGAAACTTGCAAAAATATATTGCTTATTATTTAATATATATGCTTTCAAAAAAAATTGCATTGGGCAAGACAGTAAACATATATATATAGTATAAATGCTCTAGTATTTTAACGTGGAGAGTCCAGCCACAACACAACGTTCACATGGAAATTCTCTTGCCAAAGCAACGGGTAACACACTCCGCTCAACGCGTCAGAAATTAAACAGAAACTATTCAACAATGGGTTAATAAGAAGAATGTGAAGAAGGAAGAAGGAGTTGACATGAATGAAATGCAACTTCTGAAACTCGAACCCTACCTAAGAAACTTTGCAAATCTGGAATTTACAGTGGAATATTATACACAAGATTTTCTATAAGCCTAATAAATCACTTTATTTCTTCATCTTTAATAGGTTTAATTTACTTCTGTTGTATAAATCTGGAAATTACATGTAATCTTCCAGCATAATTTAGAGCCTCCAGAGAAGGGATATGCCAACAGGGTTTCAAATTTTGGTTTATGGGTGGTGTTGGTCACTTCTATAGTCTCCATTTGTTTATATAAATAAAATTTCAAAACGAAATTTCAAAAAGAAAATATATGTTCAGCAGTCAGGAATAGCTTAGCTCGCATTGATAGTTCTCTACTGAGAAAGGATCATACTTCCTACATGGCTATGCATGATAGCAGTGACCGCCTAGGCGATATGAAGGATATTCATGACAGTTTCATAGGTATACCTAAGAAGAATTTCCCATTGGCCATTACATTCTATAAGTTCCTAATGATGATGGATGGGAGCATGCCACACCATTTCTTTGATGGGAAAAGGGGTCCATACATGGAAAATATATTATGTTTATTAAAATTATGAGAACAAGAGAAAATATTTTGTGTTTATGGAAATTATGAGAACAAGAGAAAATATATTGTGTTTATGGAAATTATGAGAACAAGAGAAGTTGACTATGAAGGTTTCAACTCGATGTACTGGCCACATTTCAATGAAGAGTTAAAAAATAAAAAATAAAATAAACTTATGGGATCAAACAAACCACCCTTGCCAATGTATCTGGAAACAAGCAAGTCGCCCCAGCAAATGCCCCTGGAAACAAATGCATCTTTCCTTCTTACTTGCCTTCAACTGATCGACCTACCACGTCGAGGAATGGCGGGTTGGGTTGCTCGGATCAGGATTATGGGAGGGAATGGGACACTCGGTTGGGCTCATGCGATGGGATGGAATAAGTCATTGGAAATAGGATATCATTGCCGCATAGAAAAAAAATGAAAATAGTTGGGATGGGATATTATAATAGCAAGGCATCGTAGCATTCTTATGAGTTAACTTGATCACTTTTATTCCAGCAGCTAATTCTATTGACTAAGCATACTATATAGATCATCTTGATCTTTATATCCTAAGTTTTAATCTCAACATTATAAACTTCAGGATCTGACAATGGCTTAAATTACTTTGTTCAAATATATATGTTCTAATTTTCACAAGGGCTATGTATTTGCTGGTAACACTGCCCAAACAATTGCAAGAGGGGTTAATTTTTGATTCCAAGAAATTAGAAATGTGTTCTACAAAGAATTTTTGGAATCAGATGTCAATAATGGCATGCCATCTCAAATTGGCATGCTTGATTTATTTCATTTGAGCCAAAATTTTTGCACTCATAGTGGGATAGTTAAACTAGTGTAGAGTGTTGTGGATCTACTGTTGTAGAAATTTCTCCCTACAGATAAGAAGAAACTCTCTTGGGCTAGACTAGGATGTAGCTAATTCTAATCTAGGACAATTGAGAAACAAATGCTACCTTGAGTTCCTAAACTAAGATTTACAACAAGATTGAATGCATTCAGAAGAGATGAAAGACATAACTCACCTTTTGCTTCGATGTTTGTCCTACCTATAGCTCTTGATCCCGAAGCTCCCGCGTAGAACCTATTGGAATCAAACAAAGGACAAGCACACAATTCTCCAAACATATTGAAGCAAATATTAAGTTCAAATCTAAACTAGACACATTTCATATCAAATATTCATACAATACACATGAAATGGGAAAACAAGACAAGTTATCTTATTAAGAAGCTTGAAAAGTGCTTACAAATTTTGCTTGATGCCCAAGCCAACTCCAGCTCCAAGTCTTCTCTCCTCTAGCTATCTCTGCAAATATTCTAAGACCATAGGTTGGATGCCTCAAGTGGATCCCCCTTGGCTCATGGAAAGCCTCTCTCTTATAGCACTTGGTGGAGTTAACCATAAGGAGAGGAAGGTGGATCTAGTGAGGGTTTAGTGGATTAGCCAACTAAACAGAGAGGGGAGGTTGGGATCGAATCAGGGTGCCAATCCCAAGGTAATCTCTCGGAAGGTAGAGATCCAAAATCCAAGGCAAAGGGATAAATAAGGAGTTACGCGCCCCTGTAACTGAGCATAACGCGAAATTTTCATAGGGTATAAGTTATGCAAGGCACGAAAAAGGGATATTTTTGCAGTCTGATAGATCTGCAGGGCACGAAAATCAAGGAAAACAAGGTGACGCGTAGAGCATGAGTTTGTTTCTCAGTTATCAGCAGGTGAGTTTATCTCCAAGATGTCTAGATGATACCTCAGAGAGTGTTGACATCACATAATATTCATTAGGGAGAAATGTCGCTAGGTCACATGGTACAAAGATGTGACACTAGGATTTGAAGTGTAACTTTGAGGTATAACAAATTCCCCCTAAAGTGTGAGGTCAAAATAAACTGATGGCCGAAAGACTTTACAAATAAATTTTGTGGAGATAGCAACGAGGGAGCTGGAGAGGAGCTGCAAGGAAACAAGATGTGAAATACCACCGAGGCAGTAATTCCCATGCTCGGAACAACTGACTCAAAGCATGGATGTTGACCAATACATTACAGATCCATGATAACTGAGATCATATAGGATGAAGACAAATCATGGCTACTATGAACAATCGTAGATCCATGAGACGATAATAACATAGCCACGACCAATACAATAGTGGATCTGTGTGACAATACAACACTGAGGTCATCAACATGATGTGTATGTGGAGACCTAATCAATAATCGCCATCGCAACCTGGACGTGGAAATAGTATCAGGAACGTCCAGGTTCTTCTACCCGAACCCATACGATACGAATCTAACCATGTGATTACAATGTTTTGAAGTCGAACATGGCAGAAAATACTTGATTACCAGCCACTGATGTAAGTTGTTAACAAGTACAAGGGAAATCACCAATGATGACAATGATCCCCAAGGTATCTCTAGTACATCTCAAAGGAATGCGAATAGATGAGTTGACGTCGAACATTCGTGAGATCATTCAATCAGAGGTCAATGATGAAAACCTATTGTTGAATACGAGAAAACCTGCCATTGAGGCATGTAGGTACCAAGGTACTAATTGTTGATCCCTAAGCCTAATTCCTGGATAGTGAGTTGATGTCGACAGGAATAGACTCGTCGAAGGTGGACCATAATGAATCCCACATCATCGGCAGGAGAAAGAAGTGAAGCAATGGTCTGAAAGGATATGTACTGACACAATGGAAGGCTTGACATAATGAATGAATCAAAGCAATGCGAACCCTTTGAACACATAACGGCATGAAGAAGAACTTGGCAGCAGGGATTATAGATAGCAAAGAACAACCACAAGGTGAGTGGACTCATGTCCAAAGAGACGACTCGGGACTATGATTATAAATCAGTAAGAAAAGATGAATACCCAAAAGAAGACAAGGTGTGGATACATGCCATGTTCAAAGGTGACGACTTTCAAGCTGCCACAAAGGGTAAACCTGACTCATTTCCCATTTTTCCCCCATCATAAATGACAAGTACCTCTTTGTTGTTTTACAAGCTTTGAAGCGGATAATAGATGCTCGGTATAGCTCATCTGATGGATGAGTCCGATCTCACATGTTTTACGAACCTGAGAAAGGAGGGGTTCATCCCAATGTGGGACCTTCTATGTTGAATTTTAATGAGTCCAAAGAAGGAAAACTCAACAGTTTTTCATGTTTAGAGAGTCTGAAATAACTTAAAGAAGACTCCAAAATGAACTTTTTGTAAAGTTATTCCCTCAGATCCGAAAAAGTGTAAAACAATTCCCGAGAGAACTCTCCTAGTCAAAAGTTGACTGAGGTATACCTTTCTCGTAAATAGTCTAGACGGGCCGAAAAGGGGTAACCTATCACTGAACAAACGTCCTTTCAAATACTTTTACAAGTGTGACAGAGACAAACGCACTTGGAAATATTTTCATAACGAGGGAGTCCGAAAAGAGCTTAAAGAGAACTCTAATGGTCTTTTTCATAATTTTTAATCACTTTGGTCTGAAAAAATAATAAAATGATACCAAAATGATACTTTCCTCATCGTTTTACGAGCACGAGTAAATTCGACTAAGCTCGACACTGTTTACTTAATTTTGACAAGCACAACATGGGTGTGAAAAAGCACTTGGAATCTTTTTCAAGTTTAGTTCCCGAGCACGAAAAAGATAAAGTAAGCTCGAAATGAAGGTCAAAAAGTGTAATAACACCAATGTGAACAGCATAGGAGATCCTGTCAAAAACGTTTTAACACCTTGGAAAAAGAATATTAGCAATATGAAGAATTTGACCTAAAAAGGATTTTTAAAATAAAAAATGAGTAAAAATAGTCATATAACTTGTATAAATAGAAGGTAAAAGGAGAAATTACTCATTTACCTTGGCCATTTTTACCCAAAGAGGAAATTTCATCCATTGGAGGGAAAATCTTCAAGCGACCATATCTGAAGATCCAGGGCACCATTTCGACCATCATCTGTGCCAGGTAGAAGCTCTTGAGCTCGTTTTTCATTTCATGTTTTGATTTCTTGATTTCATGCTAGTTTTGGATTTTTTGAGGGACCTTAGGGCACGAATTTCGCCCTTCTGGAATTTTCGTGGCCTCCCTTAATCGAGAAGTGCGATAATTCCTCATTTTTCGCGTAACGGGGTTTGAAAGGCACACGAAAATTCACAGTTTTCGGGCAGCCGATTAACACCCAGGCGCGAAAATCATGCAAAGTAGGAAAAATTTAAAGTGGTTCCTCATGTTTGGCACAAAATCAGACTTTCATCTTCTCATGGATGTTTTGTTTTGCATTTTGCAGGAGTTTGCAACTTATTCAAGAGAAAATGGTTGAGTGGAAAGCGAGAGAGCAAGAATATGATGACAGATTGGATTTAAAAGATCAAATGAAATTGATAGTGCTGCGTGAATGCGGGTTACTCAAGTTCTTCAAAACCAGGGGTATCCGGAAGCAAGGAAATCTTTTGAATCACATAATACAATTGTGGGATAGAGATATTCAAGCTTTTCGAATTGGGGAACATACCCTCGAGATAAATATCGAGGACATCTACTTCCTTACTGGCCTTTCCAAGAGAGGGGCCATGGTTAACCTATCTGGGCACAGGGCCTCAGAAGAGAGCACAAGTGATTATGTTTCTCGTTACTGCAGACAGGGTTCCCGCAAGAAGAGTGGGAGGTGCCCATCAAATACATAATAGAGCTTCCATTGAGAACTGTATTGTACACCATTACACGTGTAGCGGGAAGTGTGGGTCCTCACCATGCAACACGAGGACAGATGACTCTCGATGTAGAGTGCATGGCACCGACATTATTCAACTGGTGCAAAGGGGTCTTAACCAACCTAAAGGAACAAGTCACCAAATGTAGAAATGGGGACACTCGTCAGTTTGGGTACGGGAGCATCCTGGTCACATTCTTTCTGGAGAGGGTGTCATTGTTACACCCTCAGATATCCATGCCTATTCATCTTGCAACCGAGCCCCGGATAGAGAGGTGGAGTGATTATGCAGGATGGCTCGGTGGGCCACACATCCTAGATTTTGGAAAGGACTTTTTATCGTGGCTTGAGGAGAATATCATCATGATCGAGGATTATCCCTATGAGGGGGTAGACTTTCGTGAGGATATTGACTTGGCACTTCCCAATGACGAGGATTGGGATGGTTTAGGTACACAACCTTCATAGTTGTGTTTTTGGTATTTTTAATAATATATAATTTTTTGTGATTTTTCGATGCATGGAAAGATCTAACTTATGTACATGTTCATGTTCATGTCACAGATCGCAGACCGAGGAGGCCAGCGGGATATTCACCACTACGCCGAGGAGGTGTTCAGCATCACGCTGCTGATGAGGATGAGGAGGAGGAGGAAGAAGCAAGAGGGATCCACGACGTAGAGTGGAATCTTCAGGGTTTGACCATGGATGTTCCTGTTATGAGGATGGATGACATCCCACTCCATCTCCAGAGGAATACTGTAGGTGTGCGAGGGCGCATCGGCTGACTACTTCGTCGGGTGGCTAGAGCGGTATTGTACTACCATGAGCAGCGCGAGGATGATGACTAGCACTTCAATAGCAGTGTTTGTTTTTAGCAGCATGTACACGATATGTCGGCTTGTGGGCAAATTTTTGTATGGGACATGATCCCAAATTTTGTCTTTGGACGCATCTTATTATATGTACTCAGAACAAACAGTTGGATGTGATATTTATACATATGGATCTATTTTTATGGTTTGCTTATTTACAACGACTTGTGTACTTGTTTATGATGTGTTTTTATGTATGAGCTAGATGCCAATCCAATGTATAATTAACCAATGAATCAGCTATCATATTGAATTCTCTCGGTATATGTTGATATAGAATAAAATCAAATGATCGTTCCAAGAGGCGTACCCTTTTGAATAATCGAAGTAGTGTAGGTTCGCGAACAGTGTAGACACAATTCAGATGGGATACCACGAGTTGGGAATCTAGGTAGATTGAAAAGGTGTGGATCCCAAGAGAGGTGACTTTAGTTAGGAGTCCGATGACTGCATGGTACTTTCAAACATTGTTGGTTGTGAGGCCCAAGCAGATGCCACCCGAGGATATCAACTCGTCGGCAGGGGAATAGATTACCCATGCTATGGAAGCAAGGTTCTAGGTATGTCGGTTAGCACCATCTGCAAACCCGTAGTAAGATGACATCTGCGCATAGAAGCACAAATCGGGGTCAAATGAGGGTAAATGAAACCAAACCATACACACAAAAACAAATGAAAAAACAAACTAAGTACATAATGTACAAGGTGTCTCACGCAGGATAACCTTACGCGTAGAACCATTTGAGGTACAGCCCATTGCGGGGTCATGACAAAGGTGTGCCATCACAGTCGACGAGCTCGTAAGCTCCTTTCTCCAATACTCGCTTCACGACATAGGGACCGTACCACATAGATTCCATTTTTCCTTTACCTAACGTATCATGCATTTGGTCGTAGGTAAGGACTAAGTCTCCTTCATTGAAGATCCAAGGTTGGATGAATTTTTTGTATTGGGCTTTGACGCGCTTTTTATGGGCCTCGTTAGCCAATGCAGCGTCACGGTGGGTTTCATCCAGCTTGGCTCTATATAAGAATCATTCCTCCTCAGAGTTTGTATTGGGAAGTAACTCAACGGCTAGTTTCAGTGACGGGATTTCACATTCAATAGGTAAAATAGCCTCCAGGCCATACACCAGTTGAAATGGCATAAATCCGGTTGCATTTTTTACTGAGGTTCGATAGGCCCAGAGAGCAAAAAACAGAGCTAGTTTCCAATTGTACTTATGAGTACCTACAGTGCATTGGATCATTCACTTCAATACCTTGTTTATTGCCTCTACTTGACAGTTCGCTTGTGGGTAATATGGGGTTGAGTTTTCATGACAAAAACCCAACTCGGCACTTAGTTTGCCAATCATATGGTTCCTAAAATGGGAACCATGATCGGTTACGATAGCCTGAGGAACACCGAACCTAGCAATAATATGGTTGAATATGAAAAGTGCAGTTGTTTTTCCATCCTCTATGCAAGTAGGCATTGCTTCAGCCCATTTAGTAAATTAATCCGCGGCTACTATGACATAGCCATGCCCCCCAGCTGAAGTAGGCTTACAATGCATAAAATCGATATCCCATTTTGCAAAGGGACCGATGGAAATAACAAAATGGAGTGGAGCAAGATGTGAGCACTTCTTACTTTGGAAGAATTGGCATGGAGGACATTTCTTGACCGTCTCAATACAATCTTTGAAGATTGTGGGCTAGAAGTATCCTACGCGTAAGATTTTCTGGGTTGTAGCCATCCCAGAAAGGTGGCCACCACATGCTTTGGAGTGGCAGTCATTAAGGACGTGTTCAACCTCGTCTAGGGTGAGATAATGCCGGAGAATAGAGTCAACACCACGGTGATAAAGGGTATCACTGGCGATCAAGTAGTACTTGGCATGATGTTTGATACGGCGATGTTCATCTCAATTGAGTTCAGGTCGAAAACGTTGGGTTTGGAGATACAAAACGATATCTCCATACCATGGATCGGACGTGCCAATGAGATACGATTCGTTAGTAAGAGAATCGATGGGCTCAGCTTGGTCAGTGGCATGGGGAAATGCACATATAAGCTCAGCGAAAACTAAGGATTTCTTTGCTTTTTCCTTGGAAAATTCCAAGTCAAATTCTTGGAGAACTACAATCCATCTAGAGTATTTCCCCCCTAGCACTTCGCGTGTTAGGATATAATTTATGGGATTGAAGTCCGCAATTATAGTAGTCTTCCGGAGCAAAATGTAATGGCGGAATCTATGGACAGCAAATACTGTATCCAAAGCCATCTTCTCCACATGTGAGTAACGAGTTTCAGAGTCTAAAAGACTCTTACTAAGATAATAGATCACATGTTCGTTGTCGTTGTCATATTCCTGCACTAGCACTATGCCAATGGTGGTGACAGAAGCGATGAGATATAGAATGAAGTCCTGTGTGTAGTTGTGGGGTTGAATGACGGGAGAGTTAGTGAGGGCCTTCTTCAGATTGTCAAATGATCGTTGGGCTTCATCGTCCCAAAAGAAAGGGACATATTTCTTCAGAAGCCTCATGCAGCCCTTCATTATCTCGAAAAAATTCCAAACAAAGGGGCGTAAAATGTTTGCATGCCCTTGCAAACTCTGGAGTTCTGTGATGTTGGTGGGCGAGGGCAGAGCTAGGATAGCTTCTATCTTCATAGGGTCTAGGCGAATGCCATCTTTGGAAATAATGAATCCCAAAATTCTGTCAGCTTCTACACAAAACACGCATTTGTGTGGATTCAAACGTATGTTGTAATGGTGGTATCGTGAGAAAATGGCACTCAGATGATCTGGGTGATTCTCTCTCATATTGGAATCAAGGAAATTTTTAGGGGTGAAATTTAGCCAATTGGCTATTTTTTGGACTTTTTTCAAAAAATAAATTCGATATTTGGTCATTTTTAGCCTCTAATATCGCCTATATTTACAAAAATAAGTTTTTTTAGCATAATATTCGCCAAAATTTACAAGATTCAATACTAAATCCTATGTTTCATATTTAATATTCACCTACCAATCTATATATAAGTTTTTTTCATTCCAAAATAATCGGCTAGAATACTATACTTAGGTATACTTTTATAATCCTTAAAAAATACCCTGATCGGAATGAGTGGGTAAATCGTCCAGATATGGCTCTACAACATGTTTGATGTCATGAAATGCGTATGACATAGCTTGTTGAAAGGTAGCCCCAGCGTTCTTGAGACCAAAGGGTAACTTGTGGTGCGCAAAGGTCCCCCATGGGAAAATAAAGGTTGTCTTGTGCTGGTCGGACGGGAATATCTCTATCTGATTATAGCTGGAGAAGCCATCCATAAATGAGAAGATAACAGTCCCGGCACAGTTATCGATAATCTGGTCGATGAAAGGTGTGGGATAATTGTCCTTAGGACAAGCCTTATTCAGATCTTTGTAATCGACACAGACCCTGATCGTACCCTATTTTTTTGCAACGGGAACGATGTTCGACACCTAGTCTGTCAATGAACCCAACACGAAGAATTTTTTCAACTTCCGCTTTAATGGCAGTCACTTTCCGGGGATGTACGGGCCGGAGTTTCTGTCGGACTGGACGGACACCAGGATAGACTTGAATTTCATGGACCATGATGGATGGGTCTAATCCTAGCATTTCTTCATACTTCCATGCAAAAACAACGCGTAACTCTTTAAATAAGGCAGTGTAAAATTCAATCTCCGTAGGAGTACATGTTTTTCCTATATGGATGTGTTCCATGACACCAGGTTTCATAGATATTGCAATTGGGAAAGTCTCCATGATGTTCACTAAGTTCCCTTCAGAGAATACTTCAAATGTATGGGCGGGAGTCTTAGTGTTGACATTATACAGTGAAACCGTGGATTCATAGTCGGGGTCTATCATTCGAATCGTAGGGAAAGATGATCGATGGTAGTAATCTTCCCAAGGGGGTTCATCCAGACTCATGATCTCCATAATAACCTTGTCCGTAGGAAACATCTGTGTAAGGGAGTCGTTGTAAGGTAAGCATGAGGGGATTCGAGACGACGGACTGTCCACCTGATGGTGGTTAAGTATGTTGATCCAGTCGGGAGCCGACTGAATGGCCTAATAGGTCGCAAGATATCGGCTTAAAGGCATAGTGTTACCAAGGGTTTCAAACTCGGAGGGACTCAGTATCACCCTGTTGTGGCCACAACAGATCCCATGCTTAGTCAAGCATGGGAGCCCCCCCAATTTTAATAAACGCAAAGGTATTTGGGTGATTCATTTTGAAAATTTTGGATTTTGATTTTACCTCTAAAATTCTTCACCCATGCTTTTGATCTGCTTGTTTGTGAGGGTTTGGTTATTTCTTCCAAAGTGTTTCGATCTGAAAAAAGCCAAAATTTTCAGTATTTTATTTATTATTATCATCATCCCAAAACCCGACATTTGGAGAACCCGAAACCCGCAACCCGACAGATGCGGGTTGCGGGACTGTTGTTTTATGTTTTGATTTTGTTGATTCCGAAATCCGCAACCCAATGGTTGCGAGTTGCGGAATCATTTTTTTTTTAATTAGACTGAAAATAATTACCCCGAAACCCGAACCCCGCAATGGCAGCATTCGGCTTTCGGGATTGTGGTTTTTCGTTTGTTTGGTGCGTGCTCCCGAAACCCGCAACCCGTAATTTCAGAATGCGGCTTTCGGGGTGGTTATTTTACGTCACAGTTCAATGTTTCCTAAGCCCGCCACCCGCACAGTCGGGTTTCGACTTTCGGAAATATTTTTTACCTCCGTTTGCAGACCCGCAACCCGCAAATCCATACGTTCGGGTTTCGGCTTGCGGGATCTTTGAATAAGAACTTCCTGTAAATTTTTGAGCCCGATTCTGCATTCCGCTCAGCATAATATCCATCGTCCATCTATTATAATCTTGCGGTTATGTTGATTTTGGGTAACCAGTTAAGTTAGGATTTGCTATCTTGTCTTTTGAAACCTGGTTTTTCCAAACTATCATTTGTTTCATGCAATTCATGATAGCAGACACCACTACAAGTCTATCGGTTACTTCATGTTAGATGGATGCCATCTCTCCACATTAAGTCCACCATGTTTGAACTCAAGTTTGACATCTTGTCGTTTTTGTTCTACATCTTGATGATCGGATTTGTTACGTGTGAAGAGTTGATGGCCTGTGTACTGGAACTCTTAGTCGAGACCGTTTTGCACATCATCTTTGTCACCATAATCTTCGTCTCGGTTATTAGTCACCAATCACAATTATTGATGGGAGATTGCTTATGACGATGTGATCGTAAAGGAAATTCAAAATCATGCAGGCAGTAATTGAACTCGTACTTCGCACAGGCTTTCATCCGACTGGCACATATCTCAGCTTTTTCATTCCAATTGAATTAATTACAATGAATTGATTGGATAACTTTAATCATTGCAGATTGCCCCACCTGATTATCATCGACCTGCTTGTTGGCCTTTAAATAGAAATTAAAATAAAAATTCTTGTCCATCCATTGCTTTCTGAAATAGGAAACACTCTGTTTGGCATTCTACTTACATTCTTCTATCCGTGATTCATTCAGAATGAGAAATTTTCATGCAGATGATGAATTTTTTAACATTCATTTTGAAAATGAAGAACTCTATCCCTTGTTATATCAAGAAATGTTGTCACCACTGTTTGATGCAGGTGTTTCTGATCTTAGCAGCGGTAGCAGTGAAGAAGACTTCGAGACTTTGTCTGCCTGCATTCACTACCCCGAAAAGCAAAGGAAGGAAATTCCAGAGGGATCAACTGGTCTTGATGTTGATGTTATACATGATTTTATAATCAATGAAGAACCTGACATGCCGGCTACCATTCCTGAAGTAAATCCCCTAATGGATTTCTCTGTTTTTGACAGTGGGTTCTCCGACCCCGAATTTCCTACAGCAGATGCTCTGCAAGCCACACCACCTGTCGACTTTAGTGAACAATCTATGATTAAATTTTTATGGTGGCATGAGACCTTATCAGATTGAAGAACAAGTGTTTCTTTTTGTGGAAGGTGGCGGATAATCTTTTGAGCTTAAAAATAGCAAAATTTCTTGGATCAATGGTTAGACCCGATTTTGTAATCCCTTTTTTGTAGAATCTCTCTTTTTGGAACTCTGATGTAAATTTAGTATAAAAGGAGGAAAGTTTCTCTTAGGAACGGGTTGGGAATTCTGGAATTGCAATTCAGTAGGAGTTTGGACTTAAGATGCTCTGTTTATCAGAGTCATTGTAATTTTTGTACACGACTTCTTTATTCAGGAAAGTCATCTTTTAATTCACCTCTTATTGTTCTTCAAATTTCTTTGGGAATTGCTAAGTTAATGTTTCAAATTCGTCATCGGTTATGTGTTTAATCCTTTGCAGGAATTTATTTAATGCATAAGATCTCTCATATTGATTTCTCTGTATGTTTGGATTATGCTCAAATGTTAATTTTTCAATTGACACAATGATTACAGATCAGATATTTGAATAGGCTCAAACAATTTGAAGAATTGTCACTTAATTTATTAATTGATAAAACTTTAAATTAACGAGTGAAGAACCCGAAGACATTTCTGTTCAAGGTACTTAATCACTTGTTCATCACACCTCAACTCTGATATGCACAACATCAACTTTCCCTGTAGGTCAGATCTGGCTTAGAATAATTTATTTCCTTATGTAGGTTAAGGTAGGTTCGTTAACCAGCTTTTTTTACTTTGTTTTCCGTTATAGGAGAACTGATCTCCCAAGATCAAATCTTTACTCATAGAGTGCCAGCAGATGTTAGGATATTCCTATACTCCATCCTAGTCCTAGCAGCATTTCCCTTGTTTGCATTTTCAGTCATGCATGCAAATATTAGGGTTTGCATGCATTCAAGTCATCAGCACCAGCACCTAGCCCTCAGTGAGCTAGCCCCGAGAGCTTCTTTCCTTGCAGTTTCAGCCCTCCCAGTGACTAATGCGTCCTCCTTTGCTCCACTGCATGACAAAGACACCTTCTTCACCTACCAATCCAATTATATTCAATTATATTGAGTTATCTTCAGTTTCTTCCTTGATTTAAGGATTAACTAACTCTTTACTGACCTTATCACTCCGATGGACCTCCAGTGAGACTAAACTGCCTGTTCTGACTCTAGTAAGCTCCTACTGCATCCTCCACTGAGCCTCCTTCATCCAGTTAGTGTCTCCATGTGCTAGTTACATTCAGTTACACCTACTACACTCAGTTAGACTCAGTTTGACTGGCAATTGACAGTTACTTGTGCATTGATGACTCCATTGATGATCATGAGGACACCTAGTTGTGCTCCGATGACACTCCAGTGATCCTTTGATCACTCGATGAAGGCTAATTCGAATTGCCACCTTAGGCATTCGAATTCCTCATGCAATTTATTATTTATATGTCCATTTGTGATTAATAATCTAGTGTGTGAAAAGTATTATTGCTTCTATCTGAGTTCTACTGTACCATATTATTCTGTTGCTCATTATACTTTATTGTTCACTCTTCTTCTATTTTCCTGCTTAATCATAATTACTCTTGTGAGGTATACATCATCTCTTAGATCTGCTGTGAGTATTTTCACATGGTATCAGAGCATGTTGAGAGTATTGTTTATCTCCATTCCTGAGAGTTTTTTGCAGGTTATTATCAAGATTTCGAGTGCAGCAGTTGCAGCAGTTGCAGCAGTTTCTGCATTTATGCAGCAGTAGCAGTTGCAGATATTCTCTATTGTTTTTGCAGGTCTTCTACAACTTCAATGTTTTTATAAGATCCTCCTCTTTATCTATTCAACTATGTTGAATGGAAACCAAAAATTATAGCATATTTGAAGAGACATGATCTCTTTGATTATTGTTTTGAAAGAGAGTTCGAATCCTCTGAAGAAGAGAATGACTGGTTAGATGAAGGTAGAAGAGCTATTGCAGCCATGATGTTTGCTATGTCTCAAATCTTGGCATTCTACTCCCTTATTGATGAATATGTTAAATCTCCAAAAGAGCTATGGGCCCACCTGGATAAAAGTTTTGGCAAGCAGGATGAAGGGATTGGTCCAAACCCTTTCGAGAGAAAGAAAAGTGATGCATTCGCTCCCCTTGATGGTCTCTCAGATCATGCACTAGTATCATCTCATATTGAAGTTGTTAACAAAGAACTTGCAGATTCTCCACTCATGCTCAAACTTTCTTCTCTTTCTGTGCCAGCTCACACTCTAGATATTGCAGAAGGTCCTAAATCCTCTCTTTCACCAGAGTCTATTGGTTTGCATCATGATCACATGATTATTTCGGAGGTAAAATCAGCTATTGGAGGTAATGCATTCCCTCCTCTCAAGCAATCATCTCTTTTATACTACTTTATGATCATTAATTCATGCTTTCAGAAGGTTATTGAAGATTATGGCCATTTCCATTCGCTTGGGATAAATTCTCATGCAATTACTGGTTTTGATATCACCTCTCATGGTTCAAAGGAGATCTCAAGAAACCATGATTCAAGTCTTGGATCTAATTTGGATTCTAAGCAATTACTACTTGAGATAATTTCTCATGGATATGATAGTTTTGATCTCACCCCTGCTGGTTCAAAGGAGATCTCAAGAAACTGTTTTTTAAGTCTTAAATCTGATTTTGATTTCAAGCAAACATGTAATAGTTCTTTTTGGCATAATCTCACCCATGGTGGTTCGAAGGAGAAGACAAAAGACTATATACACTTTCACAAATTTGATCCTACCTCAGCTGATTTGAATCACAGGTTCAAGGATCATTCTCATACTGTTGGATTTTTTCTCATCACATTCGATCTGAAGAGCAAGTACAAACACATGCTTTTTGAGCATGATCCACTTCTTCCCAAGAAGAAGATACCTCCATACATATGACCAAGCATCACACCTACTTGAGTTTGGAACATTTATTTTTCTGTGTGCCTTACAGTCTATTTTGGGGGAGGGGGTATGTTTCCCATGAAATTTTCTCACTTCCTTGGTTTATTGATTGTTATTATTGATTGTATTGGGTGACCTTTGGTCTTATTTACTAGGGCCCAGGATGGATTAAGGGGGGGTGTTAGGATATTCCTATACTCCATCCTAGTCCTAGCAGCATTTCCATTGTTTTCATTTTCAGTCATGCATGCAAATATTAGGGTTTGCATGCATTTTGCATGCAATTAGGGTTTGCATGCATTCCAGTCATCAGCACCAGCACCTAGCCCTCAGTGAGCTAGCCCCGAGAGCTTCTTTCCTTGCAGTTTCATCCCTCACAGTGACTAATGCGCCCTCCTTTTCTCCACTGCATGACAAAGGTGCCTTCTTCACCTACCAGTCCAGTTATATTGAGTTATCTTCAGTTATCTTCAGTTACTTCCTTGATTTAAGGATTAACTAACTCTTTACTGACCTTATCACTCCGATGGACCTCCAGTGAGACTAAGCTGCCTGTTCTGACTCTAGTAAGCTCCTACTACATCCTCCACTGAGCCTCCTTCATCCAGTTAGTGTCTCCATGTGCTAGTTACATTCAGTTACACCTACTACACTTAGTTAGACTCAGTTTGATTGACAGTTGACAGTTACTTGTGCATTGATGACTCCACTAATGATCATGAGGACACCTAGTTGTGCTCCGATGACACTCCAGTGATCCTTTGATCACTCCATGAATGCTAATTCGAATTGCCACCTTAGGCATTCGAATTCCTCATGCATTGTATTATTTATATGTCCATTTGTGATTAATAGTCTAGTGTGTGTGAAGTATTATTGCTTCTATCTGAGTTCTACTGTACCATATTATTATGTTGCTCATTATACCGTATTGTTCACTCTTCTTCTATTTTACTGCTTAATCATAATTACTCTTGTGTGGTATACATCATCTCTTAGATCTACTGTGAGGATTTTCCCAGCGGAGGCCAAATATCCGTGGGTGATTACCACACCAAACATCTCGAGGATAGAATTGCCCTGCCCTTGCGCAGGGTCTTTCGAAGCCTTTGGATGGGTTTTCATCCCATGTTGTGTGCCTTGGAACCCATTCCAGCACCTCGCAATTACCTTGCACCCCCGAGGCATCAACAAATGGCGCTAGAAGGAGGGCCACTAGTAAAACATGCCTACGCAACTACTAATAAACCTCCTCCAGCAAGTAATTCAACGGTTCAAACCCGAAGCCAGACTAGGGCTTCAACATCTGAACAACCAACAAATACACAACCTACAATTTTCCCTGTCACGTCTACACAACCTGCAGTTATACCTGTTACATTGGTGGTACAACAGGAGAACAGAGGAGAAGTCATCTTCACGTCACCCACAAGAGGACCCATCTTGTTAGAGCAGTTATTGAATACATCTGCCGATAGGGTTTTAAGAGTAGAACAACGTCTTGCCGATCAAAGAAGACGCGGCCTGGAAGCTCTAAACTTAGAAGGTGTTTTGCAGGCTAGCGTTCGGGAAGAACAGTAAGTTCCCACCTCGCAGAGCACTGATCCACCGGTTCAACGTACCGATAGTTCTAACGCAGAGAATCAACATACAACTGAGCACCAATCTGAAAACCAAGACCAAGTTAATCGACCAGATTCTTCTAAATATAACCATGAGACCACCCACACAGTAACACAAGGTCAGCCAAATCTTGGAGCCAGTGGTCCACCACCATCCCCTCCTTCATCTTCATCTTCTTCCTCAGACGAAGAGACTTCTTCTAGTTCATCATCTGAAGAAGAAGAACAACAACCTCCCATGGCTAGAGAAGGTCAAAACAGACCTTGGCTTGACCAAGGTGCATTTTTCATATTAGGCGATCAACATAGATTACCAAAGAATCCTGTGAAATGGTTTCCTAAATACAACCCTGATAATAAGACGCCCGCGTTGGATCACATAGAAACTTTCATGCAAGCAATCAGGCATAGGAGTGTGGTACATGAGGATGTAGTATGCAGACTTTTTCCATACACTTTTGAGGGTAGAGCGGCCACTTGGTATTTTTCTTTACCAACCCAATCTATAACTTCCTGGGATGAATTTGAGAAACATTTTACCCAGAAATTTGGGGATGACAAAACACCACAAGATCTTGTGTTACAATTATCCTCCATGAAAGCCAAAGGAAAAGAAAGGGTAAAAGAATTTAACCAAAGGTTTTCGTATCTTAAAAACATAATTCCTTCCAATCTTCTTCCGGCTGAAGAATTGTTGGTGGCTTATTATGAAAAGGGTCTGCCTCCCCCTATTGCAATATGGGTCAAAAGGGAACAGAAGGGTACTTTACTGGAAGCATTTGATGAGGCAATCTAAGTTGAGAAGGACATCTTTTGTCTGGAAGATAGCCCTGAAGCTTCAGAAGGACAACCTTCCACTTCCAGGAAGAAAACTGAGAGTGTCCCTAAACCCGCAGCTTAGAGCAAGGATCCATTTGATTTAACTGAAATGCAAAAATTTCTTTAGAAGATGTCAAATGAGATGGTGGATTTAAAAAAAACACTAATGATAATCAGAATCAGAACATAGGTTTTGTAAGGCCACCATTTAGGAGACCTTACCAGCCTCCACAAAATCCACCACCACCAAATCCGGCAGATGCTCTCACAAACGAGGAACTCTTTTCTATTTTTAGAGCATTGGCAGCAGAATCTCAAGCCACCCCAAACACTTCCAACAATCAGACTACCCCAGATCCTCCACTACCTGAAGAAGAAGCGGAAGGTGATCCACATGTTGATGCTGTGGGTTGCTTTTCGGAACTTCCTATGTGTGAAAAAGAAGAAGAACCTAAGGCAGTGTTTAACACACAACATCCTTATAATACAAGTTCAAAACTGCAACCACCTCAACAACCTTCATCTTCTTCCCCGGTTCCCACAAGAAACAATCATGTCCCACAAAAGGATACAGTCCTCCCTCAAATGGAGTACAACCTGGTTGAAGACTTAAAAAGAGTCAAAGCAAACATCTCTCTATTTGAGCTACTCAAGATTCCTGCTATGAGGGATTCTTTACCTAAAAACATGATAGTCAAACAAACTAGAGAGTCAAAGAATAATAATCTAGACTCTATCACTAAAACTGATGATCAAAAAACCGCAAGCAAGAGAACTCCTCCTTTCTTGCTTACTTTTGAGATCTTCAACCGGAATGTACACAACTGCATGATAGATTCGGGAGCATCATCGAATGTGATCCCCTCTTTGTTTGTAGAAAATTGAATGCAACGTGGGAACCTTGTCCAACCCATATTGTGCAACTGGACAGATCCAAAGTCAGAGTGGTTGGAAAATTGAGAAACATTCTGCTCACATTGTCAACTGATCCCAGGATCCATCAAACAATTGACATTGTGATAGCTGACATCCCAGAACTTATGGGATGTGGTTGAGCAGGGACTGGTCAGAGAAACTTAAAGGTTACTTTGCAACTGACTGGTCCCATTTATGGTTTCCATACAATGGCCAACCAAATAAAATTAAGATCAGCAGAGAACCTTTTATGAAACATACAGTTACTGATCTTAATGATTCAAGTGAACCCGCTGGTTATCTCACCTCTCGTACAGAACACTTTACATTTGATACATTTTTCGGTGAATTCCCAGCTGACGCCTCACCAGAAGAAAGCATCCGAAACGAATCACATATCACTTAGGTTACTTCTGTACCTTTTTCTGGTGAGATTCTGCATAATGTATATATCGTGAATACAAATTTTAGATTAGACCCTATCTCATGAACCTTGTTTTTTGATGGATCCAAATCCAAGGAGGGAGTTGGAGCGGGTTGTGTTCTTATCAATCCTAAAGGAATAAAAATCATGATTGCATGCAAGTTAGAATTTGATTGCACTAATAATGTAGCCGAATATGAAGCTCTTGTGAAGGGGCTCAAGAAGGCCGTTGATTTAGGTGTACAAGCAATAGAATTCTATGGAGACTCCGAAATTATAGTAAGGCAAGTCAGGAATAAAATACATTGCTTATCTCCGCGGTTGGCTAATTATCAAAAGTTGGTAAGGGATCTAACCAACTCATTTTCGGCATTCAATATTAAATCAGTTCCCAGGTCACAAAATTTTGATGTAGACCTGTTAGAAAATATAGCGTCTAGACTGATCCCGCCAAAGGGTCTGTCTCCTCAAACCTTTTCTATTGAATTGATGTACCGACCATCCATTCTGGATAATGTGAATAATTGGAAAGTATTTGATGATGACCGACAAATACTTGATTTTCTCACTGCTCAGGACACGTTTCAAGACACGGCCATCAATGCAGCAGAACATGAAGAGTCTCTCACTGATTCCTCAAATGTCATCCCGAAGTCTGTGATCAATCTAGAAAAATTTTACGATTTACAGGACAAGTTCAAACCGCAAACTAATTGTAAAACTCAAAGCTCATCTTTGAATTATGAGCGGGTCAACCTAGGCACTGAACAGGAACCTCGTTTCATCAACTTGGGAGTTGATTGTACCCCTGAAGAACGTAGATCCATTATTGCATTGTGCAAACAGTATAAGGATGTTTTCACCTGGACATATGATGAGTTGAAAACGTTTGACACTAGCGTCATGTTTCATAATATACCCATGAAACCAGAGGTTAAGCCATTTCAACAAAAGATACGGAAGATGCACCCCAATTTGGAGCCTTCTGTCAAAAAGGAGCTGGAGAAGCTGCTCACTGCTCAAATTATTTTTTCGGTCAGGCATACTCAATGGATTTCTAACTTAGCACCTGTCTGCAAGAAAAGCGGGGAAATTCGACTGTGTGTCGATTTCAGGAACCTAAATCGGGCTTCTGAGAAAGACAACTATCTCGTTCCACCAATGGAGCAGATTCTTCAAAAAGTAGTAGGGTCAGAGATGTTTTCCCTCCTAGACGGTTTTTCGGGATATAACCAAGTTATGGTTGCCCCGGACGATCAATTGAAAACAGCTTTCAGGACCCCATGGGGTACTTTTGCTTACAGACGGATGCCTTTCTGGCTGATCAATGCGGGAGCTACCTTTCAGAGAGCTATGGATATATATTTCCGAGGGTTAATGCATAATTTTGTCGTGGTTTACCTTGACGATATCACTATTTACTCTAAAAAATGACATGAACATGTGTTGGCTCTTAAACAAGTTTTTGATCGCTGCAGAAAATTCGACATTCCTCTCAATCCGAAGAAATCTATTTTTGCAGTAACAGAAGGAAAGCTTCTGGGCTTCATTGTTTTGAAAGAAGGTATGATTATCGATCCTGAATGTACAGAGGCTATTTCAAAGATTGGCTTTCCAGGCTCGCGCAAAGCAATGCAATCTTTCTTCGGTAAGATTAATTTTGTACATAGGTTTGTACCAAATTTTGCCCAGATTGTTAAACCGTTACAGCATTTGGTCAAGAAAGATGTGCAGTTCACTTGGTCGCAGGAACAGAGAGAGGCATTTTTTCAAATTCGAATATCCATTGCAGAAGCTCCTGCTCTCATGTCCCTAGATTTTAATAAGGATTTCATTCTTTATACTTTTGCCACTGACTTTTCTTATGCAGTTGTCCTTACTCAAAAGCATGATAATGATACTGAAATACCGATCTCTTTTATGAGCTCAACATTCAAGGGTACAGAGCTGAAATACTCGCAGATCGATAAGCAAGCCTATGCGGTCTATAAATCTGTCAAACATTATAGACCCTACTTGCTGAAGTCTCGAACCAAAGTCATTGTTCCATATTCTGCTATCAGAAATGTCCTCGTCCATAAAGAATTGGGGGGAAAGAGAGCCCATTGGATGACCGCACTACAAGAATATGATATTGAGATCAGACCGACTAAAATTGTCAAAGGCCAAGGCCTTTGTCTTCTTACTGCGCAATCCAATGACCCCGCACAGCAATAGTCTGAATGGGATCTTGAGGAAGAAATCCCCCCAGGTGTTGTTAATGTTATCGATGCTCCGACATCAGAATGGTACGACGATATCATATTTTTCCTCAACCATGGGTTTTCTCCTGAAACCCTTGATTTTAAGAAAAGAAGAGCTTTAAGACTGAAATATGCTCCTTATCAATTCATCGATCATGTTCTTGCTGTAGTCTCTCCTGATGACAGTTTGTTTCAATTTCATGCAGGTCAGGCTGGAGGCCATTTTTCAGGAGAGACTACAGCACACAAGATTCTTAGGGCCGGATATTATTGGCCCACATTGTTTAAAGATGCTTATGCTTATGTCAGGAAGTGTGAGCCATGCCAAAAATGCACAGGGAAGTTTAGGAAACCTGCATTTCCTTTACAACCAGTTACAATTCAGTTTCCATTTCAATAGTGGGGACTGGATTTTTTTGGGCCTATAAACCCTCCCTCATCCCTCCAACATAAGTATATCCTCACTGCTACAGACTATTTCACTAGATGGGTGGAGGCAGCTCCTCTTAAACAATGTAATGCTGCCCAAGTAATCTCTTTCCTTGATAGCCATATCATCACACGCTTTGGCGCTCCAGAGTACTTAGTTTTCGATAATGCATCCTACCTCTCCTCAATTGATATAACTGAATATGCCTTTGAGATGGGGATTAAGCTTAATTTTTCTGCCAATTATTATCCTCAAGGTAATGGTTTGGCCGAGTCATCGAACAAAAACCTGATAAACATTCTTAATAAGACTATAGCTTATCATCACAGATATTGGCACACACAGTTGTATAATGCATTATGGGAAGATCGAATTACTCCAAAAGCAGCAATTGCAAATTCTCCATACTGCCTGGTTTATGGCAAAGAAGCCATCCTTCCCACTAATCTTACCATTCCTTCGCTACAATTGGCCCAGTCTGTCCAAGAAGATGACTCTTCTCCCCTCTAGCAAAGAATTGACACCCTCTTGAAGCTAGAGGAGGATAGGGAAATAGCCAAGAACAAGTTTTATCATCATCAGCAGATGGTGAAAAGGTGGTTTGATGAAAAATCTTCATCCGATAGGGAATTTTCTATTGGTGACCTGGTTCGAAGATGGGATAAACAACGTAAAAATAAGAATTAGTACACCAAGTTTCAGCGCCTTTGGTTGGGACCTTTCATTATTATAGAAAAGATTGGTCCCAGCACGGTTCGATTACAGACGCTTGAGGGAGTTGTAGATACATTCCCAGTGAATGTGTCTCTTCTGAAAAAGTATTTTGTATAAACAATCTGGTGCACTTGTACATAGGTGTGGTTTGTTTCATGATCATTTGTTTTATTGCATTGACATTTTGATTGGTTTTCTTGTTTTGTTTTGGTTTCCATCAATAAGGATTCACACTTGTGGTAATGGCTTATGATCGTTTTCTTAGCAACAATTGCTTCTGAAGCTTCAGCATCGTTATCAATCTTACTTTCTGGCTTTTGATTAGAATTCGCTCTGAAGAATTAACAGTCAATAAGTGCAGTGCCATTGGATACTTTTCACTTTGATCATTATCTTTCACCATGCTTTATTTGTGTAATTGAGGTATGGAGGATAGTCATCATCTCTCTATCTGGTGTTTCATGGTTGAACGGCATATCATAATAACCTGACCAGTTCTGATTGCTCATGGATCCTTTTATAGTCACTTTGAATATAAATTTTATTTAAAATTATAAGTTACAAGGTGGGTGGTCTTGTTATCAAGCCAACCCATTAGGTTCATAGGTGTTTAAAGTGGAATGACATCTTCACATCAAGCCACCACACTTGGAAGATGACTTTCAGTTCTTCTGGAAGGTGGAAGATCCTATTACAGGTCGGTCCATTCATGATCCGCAAAGCACCGGTGAGTAACATTATCACTAAATGGTCATCAAGCCATGGTAATGCCTTTTAGCTTATGCCAAAATAAATTGTTTCCTTTTTATAAGATTTTGTTATATACAAGAACAAGGGGGTCTTATCACAAGCCATCCCTACTATGATCATAGGTTTGACCTTGGACTGGAATTATCACTATATGGTCACCAAGCCATGATGATTTCTTTTGGACTTACAACTAGAAGACAAGGAGTCTTGTCATCGAGCTAGCTTGACCAATTTCTGGATCAGGCCTGTGAATGGCATTGTTTTATCTGATCACCAAGTCAGCACAGTGGTCTTGTATTAACAAGGTTTTATGTATACAAATATATAAAAAAAAAGAGAGAAGAGAAACAAAAGACAAAAGAAAAGGATAAAGGAGTATATATATAATCCATAGAGGATTACTGTGGATACATATGATTAATAAGCCAAGGGGATCTGTAATTAGGATATCCATGAGCATTTCTAAAACTGTGCCCAGGTTCAACACAAGCTAGCTTTCAATGATTACACTATGGTAAAGATTTGGTATTACTCTCTAAATCTCCTTATCGAATGAGTGTTATCTTTAAAATGGTCATTGTTGATATCTATCCATTTTCATGTTCATTGCTTGTTGGCTGTTATCTTTTGAGTATCTTCTTTGAATTGAGTTTCGAGAAATTGGTTGATTGACATGTTGTTTTTAGCTGGATTTGATTGCAGAGATAACTGGTTCTTCCCAGCCAGTCACCATTTGTTGTGGCCACAACAGATCCCATGCTTAGTCAAGCATGGGATCCCCCCCAATTTTAATAAACGCAAAGGTATTTGGGTGAGTCATTTTGAAAATTTTGGGTTTTGATTTTACCTCTAAAATTCTTCACCCATGCTTTTGATTTGCTTGTTTGTAAGGGTTTGGTTATTTCTTCCAAAGTGTTTTGGTCTGAAAAAATCCAAAATTTTCAGTATTTTATTTATTATTATCATCATCCCGAAACTCGACATTTGGAGAACCCGAAACCCGCAACCCGATAGATGCGGGTTACGGGACTGTTGTTTTATGTTTTGATTTTGCTGATTCCGAAATCCGCAACCCGACGATTGCGGGTGGCGGAATCATTTTTTTTTAATTAGACTGAAAATAATTACCCCGAAACCTGAACCCCGCAATGGCGACATTCGGCTTTCGGGATTGTGGTTTTTCGTTTATTTGGTGCGTGCTCCCAAAACCCGCAACCCGTAATTTCGGAATGCGGCTTTCGGGGTGGTTATTTTACGTCACAGTTCAATGTTTCCGAAGCTCGCCACCCGCACAGTCGGGTTTCGGATTTCGAAAATCTTTTTTACCTCCATTTGCAGACCCGCAACCCGCAAATCCATACGTTCGGGTTTCGGCTTGCGGGATCTTTGAATAAGAACTTCCTGCAAATGTTTTAGCCCGATTCCGCATTCCGCTAAGGATAATCTCCATCGTCCGTCTGTTATAATATTGCGGTTATGTTGATTTTGGGTAACCAGTTAAGTTAGGATTCGCTATCTTGTCTTTTGAAACCTGGTTTTTCCAAAATATCATTTGTTTCATGCAATTCATGACAGCATACACCATTACAAGTCTATCGGTTCCTTCATGTTAGATGGATGCCATCTCTCCGCATTAAGTCCGCCATGTCTGAACTCGAGTTTGACATCTTGTCATTTTTGTTCTACATCTTGATGATCGGATTTTTCACGTGCGAAGAGTTGATGGCCTGTGTACTGGAACTCTTAGTCAAGACCGTTTTGCACATCAGGTTTGTCACCATAATCTTCGTCTATGTTATTAGTCACCAATCACAATTATTGATGGGAGATTGCTTATGACGATGTGATCGTAAAGGCAATTCAAAATCATGCAAGCAGTAATTGAACTCATACTTCGCACAGGCTTTCATCCGACTGGCACATATCTCAGCTTTTTCATTCCAATTGAATTAATTACAATGAATTGATTGGATAACTTTAATCATTGCAGATTGCCCCGCCTGGTTATCATCGACCTGCTTGCTGGCCTTTAAATAGCAATTAAAATAAAAATTCCAATCCATCCATTGCTTTCTAAAACAGGAAACACTCTGTTTAGCATTCTACTTACATTCTTCTATCCGTGATTCATTCAGAATGAGCAATTTTCATGCAGATGATGAATTTTCTAATGTTCATTTTGAAAATGAAGAATTCTATCCCTGGTTATATCAAGAAATGTTGTCACCACCGTTTAATGAAAGTGTTTCTGATCTTAGCAGCGGTAGTAGTGAAGAAGACTTCGAGACTTTGTCTGCCTGCATTCACTACCCCGAAAATCAAAGGAAGGAAATTCCAGAGGGATCAACTGGTCTTGATACTGATGTTATACAGGATTTTATAATCAATGAAGAACCTGACGTGCCGACTACCGTTCCTGAAGTAAATCCCCTAATGGATTTCTCTGTTTTTTACAGTGGGTTCTCCGACCCCGAATTTCCTACAGCGGATGCTCTGCAAGCCACACCACCTGTCAACGTTAGTGAATAATCTATGATTAAATTTTTATGGTGCCACGAGACCTTATCAGATTGAAGAACAAGTCTTTCTTTTTGTGGAAGGTGGCGGATAATCTTTTGGGCTTAAAAATAGAAAAATTTCTTGGATCGATGGTTAGACCCGATTTTTTAATCCCTATTTTGTAGAATCTCTCTTTGTGGAACTCTGATGTAAATTTAGTATAAAAGGAGGAAAGTTTCTCTTAGGAACTTGTTGGGAATTCTGGAATTGCAATTCAGCCGGAGTTTGGACTGAAGATGCTCTGTTTATCAAAGTCGTTGTAATTTTTGTACAAGACTTCTTTATTCAGGAAAGTCATCTTTTAATTCACCTCTTATTGTTCTTCAAATTTCTTTGGGAATTGTTGAGTTAATGTTTCAAATTCGTCATCGGTTATGTGTTTAATCCTTTGCAGGACTTTCTTTAATGCATAATATCTCTCATATTGATTTCTCTGTATGTTTGGATTATGCTCAAAACTGTTCTATTAAATTTCTTTAATTGAACGTTTTTCTTTTATATTCCTGCAAATGATTCGATGCAAGTAAATGTGTTTAATCAAATGTTAATTTTTCAATTGACACAATGATTACAAATCAGATATTTGAATAGGCTCAAACAATTTGAAGAATTGTCACTTAATTTATTAATTGATAAAACTTTAAATTAACGAGTGAAGAACCCGAAGACATTTCTGTTCAAGGTACTTAATCACTTGTTCATCACACCTCAACTCTGATCTGCACAACATCAAATTTCCCTGTAGGTCAAATCTGACTTAGAATAAGTTCTTTCCTTATGTAGGTTAAGGTAGGTTCGTTAACCAACTTTTTTTACTTTGTTTTCTGTTATAGGAGAACTGATCTCCCAAGATTAAATATTTACTCATAGAGTGCTAGCGGAGGCCAAATATCCATGGGTGATTACCACACCAAATAGCTCGAGGATAGAATTGCCCTTGCGCAGGGTCTTTCGAATCCTTTGGCTGGGTTTTCATCCCTTGTTGTGTGCCTTGGAACCCATTCCAGCACCTCGCAATTACCTTGCACCCCCGAGGCATCGACACACCCAGGAGTTCGTAGATTCATCAGGTGAAGACGTGCTTGTTGAAATCATGTTGATTGAAAGGACCGAGGGTGGAACTTCCGAAAATACTCCTATGATGGAGGAGTCCTTCAAAATACCGACACCAATGTCCTCAAAGTGAGGCTGGGAGTTTTCTAGCAATGGGACATTGTTGGTGGAGTTCTGATGTATATCCGGAGTGCAAAAATCGAGTTGGTCTATGGTCACAATCTTCCCTTGACGGGGGAATTTCACTAAGTGGAAAACTGAGGATGTAAAGGCGGTCATGGCATAAAACCAATTGCGACCAAGTAAGAGATTATAGTCTAATAGAGCATCCACGATTTCCACGTGAATAGACACAGTTTTTCCCCCTAGCTCTATGGCAATCGATGGGATGAGTTTGTATGGTTGAAAACCACGTCCATCAAATGCTTTTAACATAGTAGGATATTGGGCCACTTCCGTAGAACCAATGGCTCTCCAGCAGGTCAAATACATGATCGAGGTGGAAGCACCTTCATCCAAAACGATACGGTGGATGTTGTTTCCACGGATCCAAGTGTGGATCTGAAAGGATAACTGGTGGGAAAGCCTAGGATTGAAGTATTCTAGGTTAAACAAAATTGTGTTGGAAGATTCTGAATCAACATCTCCCAATGCCGATAATAAAGTTCGACGCTGTGTAGGGAAGTGTTGGAGAACTTCGAGGGTCGACAATGGCACATGGCACCTGAGCCAAGTCTTCCACAATGTTGTAGTTCTCGGTTGCACGCGCATTAGGATTGAATATGTCCTTATGAATGGTGGCCTTGGGTGGGCACAACACAGTTTCAGCAGTCGGTCTCTCAATGTGGAGAGGACCATTGGGGGGAGGTGTTGAGGGAGATTCTTCTGAGGGAGACTTTCCTTGGGAAGTCTCAGTTTTGTTCATGCCTGGAGGATCGTATGTATTTGTACGTGTAGAGATGTGAACTGTCTCATTAGTCATCATAAGGATGTCACGATTTGCAAACGTTTCTGCTCATGAAGGGTTGTTTTGGTTTCCCCCTTGTGGGTCTTCCTATGTGACCATCTGCTGTTTTTGATGGGGGAAAGGATCGGTTAACACTGCCGGGTGGGAAGGACCTTTTATGAAGGCAAGTCTTAGTTTTATTCATGCCTAGAGGATCGTATGTATTTGTACGTGTAGAGATGTGAACTGTCTCATTAGTCATCATAAGGATGTGACGATTTGTAGACGTTTCTGCTCATGAAGGGTTGTTTTGGTTTCCCCCTTGTGGGGCTTCCTGTGTGACCATCTGTTGTTTTTGATGGGGGAAAGGATCGGTTAACACTGCCGGGTGGGAAGGACCTTTTATGAATTTGTTGACTTCCTCCTTGTAAGGACAATCTCTGGTGTAATGTTCTTCCTAACAGATGAGGCAGGGAAACTTCGCTTTCCATCTAGGATTTTTATCGTTGTTGGTCTATTGTGGTCTAGGGTTTTCCTATTGCATAGAAGTTTTCTTGGATTTTCCTCTGTTATTCTTCTTTTTTCCTCCGGATTGTTCTGACGAGGACTAAACAACGTTCACCTCGGAGGATTGAGCAGGAGAAGTAGAAGCCTTGGGTGTAGCCTGAGTTGGACATGGAGCAGCAGTAGTTTGTTTCCCACTCGATTTGGTTGCAGGATGGGCCTTTACTGAACCAACGATACCATCCACGGGGGGTTCAGAGGTGGACTTGGTTGGATCAGTGGTGGTGCGGGAGGCGTGAGAAATAATCTCGTATAAAGTTATGGATTGGGAATATACCAAATCCATATATTGAGCACGAGAAATCGCATGTTCCTCCGTGACAGGTCCGCCCATGGAAATATCCCTGGTGATGGGGGGTAGAAATGACTTAGTGAACCAATCATCCAATAACTGCTCCGGGATGGGTGCCTTGATTAATCTTCAGCATCACCACCACTCATGAATATGCTCAGATATATGCGTGGAGGTGGTTTGACGCAGCGAAGTCAACAGGTCTGTTCTAATCTTGTATCGGATGGGGAGATGGAAATGTGTCAAAAACTGCATGGCCAGGGTATTGAAATCTCGAAAAGAGTATTGTGGCAGCTCGATATACCATTTTTCTATTGTGCCGATAATTGTGCGCTGGAAGAGCCGTAACCGAATGGAGTCATCTATCAATGAGTTTGATGAACACCAGAGATGGAAAGTCATAACGTGGTTCTTAAGGTCTTCCCCGGGCTTGGAATCGAACTTTGGGATGTCCAATGGTAGTTTGGCCAGGATGGGTGGCCAGTGTGGTTCATGCCATATTGGATCGGGCTTGGAATCGAACTTTGGGATGTCCAATGCTAGTTTGGCCAGGATGGGTGGCCAGTGTGGTTCATGCCATATTGGATCGTTAATGAGTCTAGACAAATCGGGAAAATCAAGCGTGGCCAAAAATGGAAGCTGCAGGTATGAGTAATAATTGTAGGGTGTAGGGATACCTGTGGGACCCTGCACAGCATGTTGCTGCATATCGTACCCAAACATGTTACCCGCAAGATACTGTTGAAAAGTTTGAGGGTATTAGACCATCTAGTTAACCGGTGGTGTATTCGAAATCATAGGATTTACCGTCTGATTCGGGATCAAGGTAGAGACCAGTTGTTGGATGTTTTGCTGGGTGGGGATAGTAGGTATAGTCCCCTGGGATTGTTGTGTCCCGGGAATGTTTCCAGCTCCTTGATTGGGAATAGTCCCCTGGAATTGTTGTGTCCCAGGAATGTTTCAACTCCTTGATTGGATGATGGATTTCCCATACCTGTGTTAGGGGGTTCCTGAAAGAATGGATTCCATGGAATGTTTGTTCCACCCTGATTAAGAGGTGGATACTGAAGAGGTGGGTTCCATGGAGTATTCGTAGCGTTAGTATAAGGAATTCTGGGATTCAAGTTAGGGGGAATGAAAGCTTGATGTGAGTTATTTTTTCCCCAGCTTGATTCCAATTTCCGAATAAATAATACCTCCTACTTTGTGGGATTTGAGGTCCCTAAGAAGGAATTGGACCTGACAAGGGAATTTGAAAATTAGTTCCGGTAGGGATACTAACACAAGGTTTTGCACTACTAGGTGGATTATATGTTCCCCACTGAGCAGATGATGTTGATGGAGGGGGTTGTTGAATGGTGTCGGTTAGGGCGTTAATGAATGTTATACCTCCAAAAGATGTGGTATGTGGGCCCTGCTGAGCCGATGAAATGAATGGAGGTGTTTGTTGAGTAGCCCCGCTTGGGATGGCACCAAGCAGTTTTCCTCCAACAGATGGGATTGATGGTCCGACCGGAGGAGGTTGGTTACTGGGACCAATGGTTCCAATAGATGGTTGTCGTCCGACGGATGGGATCGATGGTCCGACCGGAGGAGGTTGGTTACTGGGACCAATGGTTCCAATTGACGGTTTTCCTTCGGAAATGGTATATATGGTGGCCGGAGATGTACCTCCGGTCAAAATAGGTGATCCAACAGTATGGATAGATGTTCTTCCACTATTGACACTAGAAGAGTGAGGTATTGCATATTGGCCAACTGCACCAAAGGTACCAACTTGTGAAGAGCATCTTCCGTGAGTTCCAGATGGTGACGGTGAAACGATTGGGTTATCCCTCATAAGGGGTTCTTCCCCTGAAGTTAAGTTGAACATGTTGTGCGACAATAAGTGTGGGGAGTATAATCGAGGACTTTCAGGCGTCATGTCCATAGGAATTGGAATGGTGCGAAGATCGTCGAGGGCTTGGCCCGGATTTGTATCCCATAAAGTGGAGGCTGGATCAAAAATGTGAGATGTCCTGTTGGGGTCTGGAAGGAGTTATGGTATAGTCCAGTCTGAGGGTCCAGGCCGATTTACAAATGATTCGTGATATTCCGTTCTAGATGGAGGTAGGGGAGCTCAAAAACTAGGAGGATTTGTCATTTGAGAGGTGCGTGCCGGGGGATATTGTGAAGTCGATGAGAGCATGTTGGTTGTATCGCGTCTAAAACATTCTGATTTTAGGGGTGAGATGGCTAGACTAACCATACTAGATTGGATTGATGCCATGATATTAGGTCCTGAAGGGAGATTAGGGAAGGACACACTGAATGGTACGTTACTAGAAGAGCCTGTTTCATAAGTATGGATACCTGATGATGTAGTAGTGGCAGGTGGAGGTTCCACATGTGCAGTAGGATATTCAAAATCAGAATGAAATGGTGTAGGAGGTATTTCAGTTTCTTTAATGATTTCAACGTACCCGTCAGTGACTTCAATCAATTTTCTCGTGACTTCGTCAGAGCCTTCAAGAGTTTCAATGTACCCTTCAGGGACATCGTGTAATGTACTCGAGTGTGGTGTAGTACTAGTCTCCGAGAAGGTGATGCCTTCCATCCTAACATCATGTGAAGTACTGACTTCAGAAGCTAATGTAGTGTCCACTGTGGTGTGAATTTCTAGAACAACAGTGGATGGTGGTACAACATGAATCTCAAGTGTACTACTAGTTTTAGTGACTGTAAGAGGTTCTGAGACTATGCTGTGGTCTACGGGTATGGAAGCAACTGAATATGTTGTACTAGTAGATGGTGGAACGATCCCCCAACCAGCTCCGCGGTCGGCAGGGGCAGGGATACAAGCAGACCAGAAGTCTGTGGGGGTAGGTCAGGGCTTCTCCCCTGTTGTATTCGTGATCTCCTGGGATCAACCATTATGATGGGATTACAAGTTTTGGGGAAATTCTCGTGAAAAAAGAACTCAAAAACCCTAAAGCAGTCGAGTGTGCCAAAGGGGATCTAGGAAAATACAAGGCTCGCAGGCCAAAAAATCAAGCTAAAAAAAACTATACTGGGACTGATGTCACAGTAAGCGAGCTAAAAAAAAAGTGGCTAGAAGCAGCACTAAAAAGAAAAAGACCCTCTAAAAGGTGAAATAGCAAGCAAACTTCCTAATTAAGAGTTGGAGACCTCGACAAATCGTATCCTTCGCAACGTGATGAAATCCAAGTCGAACAATATGAAATGAGAGACCAAAGTGGAAGGATATCCCTCTACCGAAAGGGATCCTGGGTAAAAGAGCCCTAGAAGACAAGTCATTAGGCTACCTCGTTCATGACACGTCGGGGAAAGTTAACTGGCACTTCTCTCTTTGATCCCAAGTATAACCTTATACGGTAAATACAAGGAATACAATGGATTGATAGCCTTAAGCGCTAAGTGGAGTGCGCCTTTCCACAAAGTCCATCCAGAATCAATCCTCAAGGCTTACCCCCGAAAAAATGGGAGGCCCCCCCACAAACTGGTCGATGACCATGTCAACAAGTACAAGAGGATTTTAGTACCCTAGAGAACAACAACTATGTCTCAGATGAAAATGAAAAGGGGGAATTATTTAGATTCCTATCCCCGGTGTCCTACCTAACTACCAAATTCTTTTTCTCCTCAAGCGAGGTTAAAGTGTGTTGAGTTAGGGAGTTTAAATTTTAATGGTTGTATTACTCAATTGGGTAATGGAAGTGAAACTAATGGTTTGATGACTGAATCAAACCATGCAAATGAATATGAATCAAAAAAAGCCTTTCCTTTCAATGAATGCTAGCTAAAGTAAGGAGAGAGTTCTTCAATCAAATGCAAGCACGAACTTTTTCAATGAAATGAAAAAACCACTCAAAAATTTTGTCTTTTTTTAATATGCCAAACTAATGTAACTACTTTCAAGATGAAACTAATCTACAACTGATGCTACTTCTAATGAGTAAAATTATGTGACAAGCAATCAAATGAAAATATGCTTCTAAATGCAAAAAAGTGACTTCGATCTTTTCAAAAAAGAGAGGGTGTTTCAGAAAAGGTCTTCAATATCGGTTTTGATGAAAAAGATAGGGAGATATGACTTCAAAACAATTAGCTCTTTCAATAATGTAATCAAGGAATTCAAATATAAATGCTCATAAGACCTTGACTATTTCAGAAATGAACAAAGCTTTTGCAGACTGTGGTAAGGAGGCAAGTAAACTAGTGCTCATGATATCACAAAAAAAAAACTCATAAAATCCAAGTTCAAACAGTAAATGAAACAAGCCAAGAACACTTTTGAAATTCTCCAATGAACAACGATGCAACGAAGTACAAGGGAAACTAAAAAATGCAAGCAGTGGACTTCAATCATAGGTTACAGATGTCTGAAAAAGTGTCAACAAACCAAGCAGGAGCAGAAGACCAAAAAATGAAATGAAAGCAACCACTCAAAAATTTAAAGAAAAAAGAAAATTTCAGGTAATTTTCGCGGGGCTGTATGCAACCCAGCAGCGAAAATGCAAAATTTTCGCGTTTCACAGAGTACTAGGGGCACAAAAAATGTTCAAATTTTCGCTCTGGAAGGAGTGCTCAGGCTGCGAAAATGCACAAAGAGGAAAATAAAGGGCGAAATTTTTAAGAAAAAGTTTGATTTTTCTCTGGTTTTCCAACCCAGGGAACCAGGTACTGAGGTAAAAAAAAAAAAAAAAAAAAAGTAATCCAAATCAGAGCAAAGGGGTGTCAAAGAGGGTAAACATACCCAATTTCACAATGAGATTGAATGAAATTAAAAGTAAACTTCACAATCAAATGAAAAAATGTATTCAAACCACTGGAGTCGCCAGTTTTTGTTGTAGAAATTTCTCCCTACGGATAAGAAGAAACTCTCCTGGGCTAGACTAGGATGTAGCTAGTTCTAATCTAGGACAATTGAGAAACAAATTCTACCTTGAGTTCCTAAACTAAGCTTTACAACAAGATTGAATGCATTCAGAAGAGATGAAATACATAACTCACCTTTCGATTCGATGTTTGTCCCGCCTCTAGCTCTTGATCCCGAAGCTCCTGCGTAGAACCTGTTGGAATCAAACAAAGGACAAGCACACAATCCTCCAAACACCTTGAAGCAAAGATTAAGTTCAAATATAAATTAGACACATTTCATATCAAATATTCATACAATACACATGAAATGGGAAAACAAGACAAGTTATCTTATTAAGAATCTTGAAAAGTGCTTACAAAGGTTGCTTGATGCCCAAGCCAACTCCAACTCCAAGTCTTCTCTCCTCTAGCTATCTCCGCAAATCTTCTAAGACCATAGGTTGGATGCCTCAAGTGGTTCCCCCTTGGCTCATGGAAATCCTCTCTCTTATAACACTTGGAGGAGTTAACCATAAGGAGAGGAAGGTGGATCTAGTGAGGGTTTAGTGGATCAGCCAACTAAATAGAGAGGGGAGGTTGGGATCAAATCAAGGTGCCAATCCCAAGGTAATCTCTCGGAAGGTAGAGATCCAAAATACAAGGAAAAGGGCTAAATAAGTATTTTCGTGCCCCTGTAACTGAGCATAACATGAAATTTTCGCGGGGTATAAGTTATGCAAAGCGCAAAAAAGGGATATTTTCGCGGTCTGATAGATCTGCAGGGCGCAAAAATCAAGGCAAACAAGGTGAGATGTGGCGCATGATGTTGTTTCTTGGTTATCAACAGGTGATTTTATCTCCAAGATGTCTAGATGATACCTAGGAGAGTGTTGACATCACATAATATTCATTAGGGAGAAATGTCGCTAGGTCACATGGTACAAAGATGCGACACTAGGCTTTGAAGTGTAACTTTGAGGTATTACAACTACTGTATCATTTATTTCCTTTAGTTGTAGATCAATTGCACCCAGAAAATACCAAAACTCTTTAATCACAGGAGGTACCGATTAAAAAAAACTATTTTATAACCTAGTTGTGAGATCCCATCATACTCACCAGTCAATCCGAGCCAGTTTCCACAGCGAAGGGGGATAATTGAGGTACATACTCTCTATGGGATACACATAGACCTACACATTACACATATGCACTTTGATTTCGAGAATCATTCATAAAGGTAAGAAGGTCCTAGCAAAGTTGTAGCTATAAGAATTAATCATAAATAGTATCTTGGGTGAAGTCCCGACCAAACAAGATCAATAGTGTCGTATCCACTAAGAAATATTCAAGCTAGTGGTTGTTTCAAACCCCGATGAATATTGTATCGTCGAACGCTCGTGGCTCTAATTTTAGGTAATTGAGCCCTCATTTTGGAGAAGCTCCAATATTTCCATAAACTGAGGAAACCGAAAGTCAAATCCAGACAAGAATATAGACAAACCCCTATAGTAAAAGAAGACACTAGATTTTCAAAAAGCAACTTGAAGAAAACATGGCATATCTCCAAAAGGTACTAAATATCCTTAATAGAGTTTGCTAACCGTTCCTTAATGTCCTTATGTTAGACATTACCAACATAATCTTGGGTAGTCAATGGTTTAAAAACATGAAGAGGATGCTAGGTCATACCATAGTTAAATAGTGCACTCTATTCTTTTATATCATTATAAAGATATTTGTTTGGCCGTTGACTATTGTCTATCCACCATACACCAAACCATGCATACGTAATTTGTTCCTCAAGCACCAAGTCATAATGCATTGAGAAGAGAACCCATGGATACCACACGCTTCATACTGAACTGCTTTCAAGGGTTATGCAAAGCTTGTCGTGATATGATTTCAGAAAAAGTATTCAGTGTAAAGCAACAATCTGTAAAAAGAAGGAAATGGTATTTTAAACAGTGAAAGTGGTAACTAGCATTGAGAACACATGTCATAGGTACAAAAAAAGTAATCATAGTATTTTTCTGACCTTCAAAGTATCCATGACTTATTAATTGATGCAAAGCAAGTCTAAATGTATGTATATGAAGAGCACAACAGATTTTTGAATACATCTAGGTTTAATATATGCCAAATCTCAAAAGTTGGTAAAGATCCTTCATAGCATTGTTTATGTTATGCCTTTCCAGCGTTAGGGTTTGATTGTGTTCCAGAAGTACGCCCTTTCCAGGGTTATATTCAGTGGTTTCCCTTACCAGTTTAAGAGGCTTTCCTCCTTTTCTTAGTGCGCCTTGGCTTCAGGTTGTTCTTAAGTGGTGCATCTCTTGGTTATCTCAGTGGGAGTGTTCTTGTGCCTGTATGAAAATTATGATTTCTCGTAGGGAGTCTTCTCCATAACATTATACCTCTGGTCTTTATCCTATTCATGATTTATCCCTAGCTCTTAATTAACGTATGCGTCTGCAGCGCCGCTCTTCAGCTCCCATGCAATTGGACACCCGTTTCGAGTTGCCTATGTTTTACGGGAAAATGAATGGTGACATGATCGATTCTTGGATAGGAAGTATATACACAATATTGGATATGTTTCATGGTACTTGTTAGCATATATATTTTGTAGATGCATTTTTATATGTCATATCCAAAGTTTTCTAAGAACATGTCATGTCTATTTTCATGTCAATATCTATATTCTAATAACTAAGGAGAAAGGCAACTACAACTGCAGTAACACGAACTATAAGTATGGCATCCATAAGCATGTGAATTCTACATACTAAAACATCATGTAATGGACCAAAATCATATATGTCATGAAATGAAAGTCAGAATTTTAGTAATACAACCAATATTCAAGAAAGGGCATTATTCCAACTTACCAATGAATTATCCAAACGGTGTTCCCAGCTTTTAAAAACAGACTTTGCACTTCCTATCACAGATTCATTTAATGCAGAAACACAGGGTATGTCAATGTGCTTGTAAAGAGACCATTCGGAGCTGCAAATCATGCTTTTCGTAGCTGTGATTGTGCAGACAGGCCATTGCTTTCACTCCTTACTTTCAAAAATAAAAATGTTATGTAATCGCTGCTCACTCTCAAATCATGGTTTCTCGCGGCTACTTGAACTCACGATCTATCAATAGACAGTCCCAGAAACTACCACACCACCCATTTTGAATACCAGAACATCTCAAGCGCCATAGAAATAGGTCAGGCCGCAGGCGGGAGACTGAGACCCGTTTTGAAGAAGGAGGCACCGTGTGGTAGTAGATGGGGAGGGGAGTGCATGCAGCCGGCGTGGCTGGCATGCATCCCAGGCCTCCTCGTGGTTTTACTCGAGCGGGTTGGACTAGCGAGCGGTAGAGGCATGAGTGGAGGAAGAGAGACATGCTTCATGCCGCGTGGAGAGAGGAGGTCAAGTGGGTGCCCTCGAGGCTTGCACCTTGGTGGAGCAGCAGGATAGGGTTGGTGTTGTGTGGAGGTGGAGCTAGGAAGGCCTGGCGAGGAGAAGGAGAGGTGGTATGGCTAGGGTTAGAGTAGGTTAGGCTAATGTCATGTAATTTTTAAATAAAAATGTTAATTTAAAACCATAATTTTAATATTTTAAATAAAATATATATTTCCAATAATAATATTGGAAAATTTAAAAATGTAGTTTTACTATGGTGATACATAAAAATTTGTCCAAGATAATTATATATATATATATATATATATATATATATATATATTAATTATTTATTTCGTTAAATGTTGAACTAATATTAACATTTAAATTATTGGAATTTAACAATTATTGTTAAGTCCAACTATAAAAGATAACATTTATTACATATATATATATATATACATAAAATAATTATTAATTTAATATTATTATTATTGTATTCAATGAATTGGGTTAGGGGACCAACCATAAGCGGTTAGGAAGGAACAATGTGTTTGGACTATGGCAATAACAACAAGAGATGATCTCACCTTAAGTAATGTTGAGAGAGAATAATGCATCCCCCTTATTAGGGAGGCAAGAACGACTTAATATGTATTGAGAACTTAGCTTCACGACTAAGTTTATGAGTTCGAGGTGTTTGTAATGTTGTGTCATGAGCTAGAACTAGAACTAATAGCATGTTCTAGTCATAATCCTTGCATAGGGTATATAATGTGGGAGACACGATCTAGGATTTTGCAATGCAATACATTTTCATGGAAAAGAGGGTAAGTATAAGGGGTAATAATATTGATTAAGAGAGTTTTTGGTATGAATTGTTAATTTAATTGAGCTTGTTAGAGGGAGTATCTTATGCTTGATCCTTGTCATAGAACGGGTGTACTAGTTAGAAGAGAGCATTGTGAGCAATCATGTTGGAGTTATTAGGATTAGTGTGGTGACACAAAATTCATATCATCATAGGAATTAAATGTGTCTAGTTTTATGTTCTCGTAATTGTAGGCATAATACAATAAGGAAAGGCTATGATAGGAACCTAGAGGTGTGATTTATGAAGGATGAAATTCCATGATGTTATGTGTACTATATTGGGACGAGGTGTTTAGCCTAGTTCTATTGGTTAGCATGGTAGTTGAGGAAACTTATATTTGATTGTCCATTGAATTACTAAGTAATATACGAACTTTAATTCGTTAAGATATGATTGTAGATAGTACATAAATGAAATAATATTGTCCACAACCTTACTAGTATATGACCTTGTGGTTAGGTTAAATATTAACCTTGAGAAGATAGCCATATAACATTTTTTATTTTATTTTATGCTCACCCAAGGGATATTTTCTATATATTAAACCATAAACAATTAATGGTCATAAAAAATATATATATATAGTCGCAAAATCCACATGATCAACATGTGGCATGTTCACCTTGGTGTTGGACTTCCAAGAAGGCTTAGTTAGAGAGAGATCTTGAAGGAACTAGAGTGATAATCAAATTGAAGAATAAATAGATTAAATCAATATAGGTGCTAATCAAGGAGATACGAATTTGGAAAATGGTTAGATGAGAACCTTGTAGTAAATGGTAAATTCATCATAACACTTAGGAAGAGCAAATATTAATAGAAAATGTCTTAAATATAACAAATAAAAGACATAAGGACGGGGGAGGATGTATCCAATTTGGCAGTGACTCCTATTTTATATAGTAATGACCTTGGGTACAAATGAGAGCTATGTAAAAAGAATTAACAAAATACCGTATAAGCCTGATAAAGTGATTCTAGAGAATTCATAACCATATTAGATATATTTGATGCAATGACGGAGTTCCCAAAGGGAATTTTTGATGAAATTACCAGTTTATGCGTATAAGTCCTAGGAATAGGTGTATCCTTGCAAGAGTATTGAGTAAGGAAGTAGGATGCGTAGGGGTGCTTAATGACTAGCCATATGTATTATACAAAGTATATAATAAGTTACATAAAGGAATGTTCTCTTCCTTGTAGGGATAGACTAAGGTACAATTGACAATTCAAGAGTCTTGAATGATCATACAATTGTATGAAGAATTTATATAGACATGATAGGTTGAAATTCATGGTCGAACCATTACGTATACTAGATCATAAGGTTCGATAGCTCTGTAGTCACCATGTGGACCAATTAAGGTCAAGTGGGACAATTATAGCCCAGGATATGCTACCTGGGAAGACACATTGACCATGTGTTGATATTTTCCTACACTATTTTGACCATAACTTCAGGACGAAGTTTCCTGAAGGGTAGGTGTATGTAACACCCCATATTTTGACTAGTCATGTTTTTCAATTAGATCGTGACTGCACTTTATTTGCTTATTTTATGTTGGACTCAGCTAGACTGAGTAAACTATGTTCTTGGTACATTAGACCCGATTATATGTTGATGCTATGGTTATGATGTTACTATGTTATATTCATACTATGATTATGATGTTACAATGTTACTATTCTCATAATGTTATTATGATATGTGGTTATGATGTTGTTGTTATCATGGGATTCCTTTCTTTCATACTGGCAATGTATGTTTAATTGTCGTCCTTGATGAAATATGATATATATGATGTGGTACATGGATACCAACCCATGATGTGATCGATTTAATGATTTTATGTGATGAAATGAAATGATGTGGATAACGTGGATCAGTTGATAATCGAATGGAAATAATTGTTATAATGTATGGTCGTAAAACACTAATATATAGGACACATGGGCTATGTAATAGCCAAATACTTGATATGAAGTATGGTGTAGTACCTATTTTACAGAGAGCCTTGTTTACCAAATTCGATGATACGATGACACGGACCAATAATATCGATAGAAGCACAGTACAGTTTGGATCAGGTATAGACCGAGGATGTTGAGAGGGATGGATGGATGTTCCACCCTATGTTTCTATGATACCTGAGGTCGTGGGAGGGAGTTGTTGAGTCACGCTCCCCTAGACGTGTGATGAAGACGATCGGATGCATGCTAGGGGAAGGCTAGGTGTTGGAATATTCACACCATCTTTTTTATATTTTGCATGCCTGCATGCAAATCTGCATGTTGCATGCATTTGCATGCCACTGCATGCATCCAGTCATCATCATGGTAGTCTCCCCAGCACCTAGAGCTTTCTTCTAGCTCTCCAGAGCCTATCTTTAGCCCCCAGTTGGCCTCCCACCTACCTAAAGTGCCTTCTTTGAGTTTTTGCATGCCTAGTGCGTCTTTGCTCACCTACCACTATCAGTTCGAGTGCCTTTTCTCACCTACCACCAGATATCACTCAGTTAGGGTGCCTTTTCTCACCTACCGGGAGTTATCACTCAGTTAGTGCATGGATTGAGTATTTGTTCCACTGATTGCTCATCCTAACTACTTGTAGCTCCTAGTTAGCTAGTTTTGGAGTGCCACTTGACCCTATGACAACCTCATGCACCCCCCTTGGAGTCTCCATTCCCTGATTTATGCCTAGATGGTTATGTTAGACTCAGTTGGACACACTTAACTGACTCTTACCATTTATGACTGATACTACTGACTGGATGATGTCTCCATAGTTATCCAAGATATACTTTGAGCTCAGATTCGAATTCCCTACTTGGTTAATTTGAATCCTATATGATGATCCATCATAGTTTATTGTAACACATTATTTACGTTCATTATTCATTGTATGATAATATTATTGTTCATTATTATGTGTTTATGAGTGATTATTGAGCGTCTCCTTCTCTTCTTCTTTGCAACAGACTTGAGAATTTGATTGTGAGTTTCTTACAGTTGCTAGATCCCTTGCAGATTATCACATAGTATCAGAGCAAGAAGCAGCTATTCGAATTGTAGCCATTGCAGCAGTTGCAGCATTTCTTTGAGCAGTTATCTTTCATTTGAGCACCAGAAGCCTCTGAGTTTCCACAGCAAATCCTGGTGCTATTACTTGAATTCATTGGAGAAATCCAGTGAGGTCTAGCTAGGGGTGAAGGACTTAGTCTATGTGCTTAGTGTTCAAAAGGTAGTGTTCAGTCGAAGTGTAGCATTCTCCATCAACAAAAACTTCTCTTGCTTTGCAGGTTTATTCACCCATTCGAATTCTTCTTCAACTATTCGACCTTCTCTTTTCAGATGCATCTAAAGCTCACATTTTCCAACTATGTTTTGCGGAAATCCAAGATGGCTCTCTTCATGAGATCCAAGATATTCACCTAAATACTCAACGGAACGATGGTAGAACCTCTCAGTGCAGTTGAAAAGTCCAAGTACTTGGATAGGCTTGATGAAGCAGTTGGCCTCCTCCTTCTCTCAATTTCTGAAGATATTCACTTCCATGTCGTCGATCTTACATCTCCTAAAGAGGTTTGGGACAAGATCAAATCCATTTTTGGACAGAAAGATGATATGAAAGGACACAAATTGGAGAATGAACTCATATGTTTGAGTCCTGACAGCTTCGAATCTATCAATGCCTTCCTCACCAAGTTCAAAATATTGATATCATAGTTGAAAAGATATGAGATAGTGAAAGAAGACAGGCAGCTTATTCTTGTCATTCTCTCAAAGTTGGGGGAAAACTTCTCATTTTTTGTCTCTACTTTCCAGTCAGCTAAGATGTCCATTGCAAAATGGAAGTTTCCCTCACTTGATGACTTCATCCAATCTCTTACTCAAGAGGAAGAGAAGTTAATCTCCATGGGAATGATCAAACCCAAGTTGGATTCGGCCCTTACAGCTGCTAAGGCCAAAAGGGTGAATGGTAAAGACAAGAAAAAGATTTCTGATAAGAGATCGAATGATACAAGGCCTACAAATACTCCATATCAATCAGATGGGGCTTCGAACTCAAGGAATACCAATCATTCTCAAAAGAAAAGATCCAAGTGCACATATTGTCTTAGAGGTTTTCATCCTGAGAGTACTTGCATGAGGAAGACTATAGATTTGATGGCTCAAGTACTTGAGAAGAAAAATCTTCCTGTACCTACATGTGAAAGGAAGAAAGATCTTGATACTGAACCTTCTAGATCCGAAGACAAAGAAATATGTCATGCCTTCATGGCAAGTTCATCAACATATTCTTCTTTCATCATAGATTCAGGAGCATCAAGACACATGTCTTCCTCCAAATATCTTTTCTCCAACTTCGAAAGCTCAGTTGGCCCTTCCTTTATGTTGGGAAATGATTCAGAATTCTCCTCTCAAGGGATTGGAAGAATCAATCTTGACTATGGTTACTTTTCTGATGTGCTTTATGTTCGTTCTCTTACAGCAAACTTTCTTTTAGTGTATCAAATTACTCATATTGGAGAGCCCAAAAGAGTCATCTTTTCTCCAAATGAAGTCAAGATACAAAACATGGTTTCAGGTGAAATCATTGCAAAGGGAGTTGCAAATGACAACTCCAAACTATATGAGTTCTCACACTTCTTACCTCTCTCGAAGCAATCAGCTCTCCATACTCATGTCAATGAAGAAAGAAGATTGTGGCATGAAAGGTTTGGGCATCTTAACTATAAGTACTTGCATGACATGCATGCAAAGGAGATGGTTGATGGGCTGCCTAAGATCAAGTTCGCCAAAGGAAGCTGTCATGGTTGTTTGATGGGGAAGCATCCTGAGAAGAATTTTGAGAATGGAAAGGCTAGGAGAGCCTCTCACCCCCTTGATGTCATCCATAGTGATGTGGTTGGTCCATTTCCATATCTGTCTCTAAACAAATCATGGTATGTGCTCACTTTTATTGATGATTATTCTAGATTCACTTGGGTATATTTCCTTAGATTGAAATCAGAAGTATTTGGATTCTTCAATTTTTTCAAGTCTTCTATAGAGAAATTTCAGATAGGAAGATAAAATCCATTCGCACTGACAATGGTGGTGAGTACATTAAGGGTGAGTTTCAAGATTTTTGTACTGAAGAGGGCATTGAGATGCAACATATTGTTCCCTGTACACCACAACAGAATGGTGTAGATGAAAGCAAGAACAGAACATTGAAAGAAATGGCCACCTGCATGCAAAATTCGAAAGGGTCGCACCCTAGTCTTTGGGCAGAAGCCATTAACTGTGCCACCTATCTTCAGAATAGAGTTCCTCACAAGGGACTCAGTGACACTACTCCTTTTGAAGCATGGATGGGATACAAACCTGATGTATCTCATCTTAAAGTATTTGGATCCAGAGCTTGGGAAAGGATTCCAGCTAACAAAAGGAGAGCTCTTGATTCACAAAGCAGAGAGTGAATTATGGTGGGATATGCATTGGATGCAAAGGCCTACAAGTTACTTGATCCTACTTCCATGACCACATTCCTTGAAAGGAGTGTACAGTTTGAGGAGTGGCCTCTCCATGATACTCCTTCTATTGAGCAAGATCGCTCACCTACTACTCCTCATTTGATTGATGAGAGCGATGCATCTTCACATGATACTTCAGATTCAGAATCTGAAGATGGAGATGATGATGATGGATTGCTAGATCCAGATCCACAAGAACCTGAAGATCTAGCAACTAATGATGAAGATGAGTGAATGGGAGATCCAGATCCAAAAGAACCTGAAGATCTCTCACCTAATATTCCTCCTCTTCCTCAATGGGTAGCCACTACACTCTGATCTGCCGATGATTTGGTTAGTGATCCACATGATCATTGAAGAACCATATCATATTTTCAAAATAGAAGGTTTCATCCTTCTCACATTACTGATCCATTTCAGATCGATTAAGCCTTCTTCGGAAAAGAAGGACACTTACCTCCTTCAAGGGTGAGTGATGATATTCTACATTAGCATCCTTCAGTCTATTTTGAGGGAGGGATTTCTTCCCACTGGGTTTTCCCTCTTTCCTCACTTAGTTTATTTAGATTGATTGTATGGGGTGACCTTTGGTCTTAGTCACCAGGGCCCTATTTTTCAGATTTCAGTTATTATCTCATAGTATAGCTTGCGGGGGGGTGTTGGAATATTCACACCATCATTTTTATATTTTGCATGCTTGCAGGAAAATCTGCATGTTGCATGCATTTTCATGCCACTGCATGCATCCAGTCATCATCATGGTAGTCTCCCCAGCACCTAGAGCTTGCTTCTAGCTCTCCAAAGCCTGTCTTTAGCCCCTAGTTCGCCTCCCACCTACCTAAAGCACCTTCTTTGAGTTTATGCATGCCTAGTGCATCTTTGCTCACCTACCACTGTCAGTTAGAGTGCCTTTGCTCACCTGCCACCAAATATCACTCAGTTAGGGCACCTTTTCTCACCTACCGGGAGTTATCACTCAGTTAGTGCATGGATTGAGTATTTGTTCCACTGATTGCTCATCCTAACTACTTGTAGCTCCTAGTTAGCTATTTTTGGAGTGCCACTTGACCCTATGACAACCTCATGCGCCCCCCTTGGAGTCTCCATTCCCTGATTTATGCCTAGATGGTTATGTTAGACTCTGTTGGACACACTTGACTGACTCTTACCATTTATGACTGATACTATTGACTAAATGATGTCTCCATAGTTATCCAAGCTAGACTTTGAGCTCAGATTCGAATGCCCTACTTGGCTAATTCGAATCCTATATGATGCTCCATCACAGTTTATTGTGACACATTCTTTAAATTCATTATTCATTGTATGATACTATTATTGTTCATTATTCTGTGTTTATGAGTGATTATTGAGTGTCTCCTTCTCTTCTTCTTTGCAACATACTTGAGAGTTTGATTGTGAGTTTGTTACAATTGCTAGATCCCTTGCAGATTATCACACTAAGTCCACTATATAGTTGACGCTACCGCTCTCAATTTCTATATGTCGCTAGGTCGGTGAAGCCGATGCCGCATCTTTACTAGCAAAGGAAGGATAGGGAGGATGCGGAAGCAGGTTAGGATGGGAGGATGTGATACTTAGTACTACATGGGGTTGGGGAAATATATGACACCAAATTTAGTGGTAGTAGGTGTCTCTTCCTTAAAAATAATAGATTGATTAATTATTGTAAATCTGGAAAACATACATGTTATAACTTAATTGGTTAATTATTAATGACTAATGATGCTGAAATGATTAGGTTGTATGTATGATGAATGGATTAAGTATTTGTGATTGTTTGTATGTACGATTGTTCTGTCAATACGAATCATTATTTTGTCAGTTAATATATATGCATAGGAGAAATGATGTTTTCTTATAGTACGAGTACAATCTATGCATACGCTGGCCACACATGCACACCTTGTACATGTACACTAGTATTAATGTGATAACTATTGGTTGTAATTACATTCTAGATAAGAGTCAATTGTGAATTAGTGAAGTCTGAATTATGATTGTTAATCATGTAAATATGCATAAATGGATGAGTCAGTTAGTTGATAATTACATGCATTATTAACTGATTGTTGGAAGTAGTTGTTGTGCTTAACATCATTTTTTGTTTCGTTGAAGATAGTGTTGTATTTAACATAGTTACTGTTTAGTTTACACAATTAGCATTGTTTGGTCTAGCATAGTTGTCCTTCTATTCGAACAGTTAAATTGTGTTGGTTAGAAGTAATTAATGTTATGTTTATAACCTTTAAGGTCATCTTGTTCTAAAATTATTATTATTTTTATTTTTATTAAACAAACAATAAAGTCCATTATGTGTTTGCCGGTTACTAAATTGTGTACATTGCTTTATGTATGGGATGGAATAATATTATTATGATTGAATGTTAAACGGATGGAAGGGAGTGTATAATTAAATAATATTATGTTTAATAGGTTATGATTATTAAACTTTAATTCTTAACCCAATACATCACTGTCGAATCTGATTGTAATTGAACAGTTAAGACATATCCTCCTCGTAGGAGGTTGGTAGAAAGATTTGATAGGAGAGACCCTGAGATCTCTTTCAAGGAGTTGGCACCTGTGAAACAAACTGTAACTCCTGAAGAATACATCTATGATTTCTAGAAGCTTGTAGTGATGGTCACGAACATCTCTAAATCTTGCTTGATTATTTTATTCACGGAAGGATTAGTGGAGTCATTGAAAGGATTGGTAAAGGCATATAGACGATCCACTTTACAAGAGGAAGTGAGTAGAACAAGGGATCTGCAATATGCCATACCAAGAACAAGGTATGTTCCAAAGATTAATGTTCCTGCAAAATTTTCTGAATCAAATACCACCTTTTAAGAATGCGCCTTCCCCAAACAGGAAATAATAATCATACAAATATCAGGATGAATTAAGGAGGAAGAAGCTATGCTTCTCTTGTCAGGAACCCTGGGTTCCGGGCCACAAATGTGCTAAGGGGAAAGCACATTACATTGAGGTATTTTCGGAAATTGAGGAGGAAGAAGTTGAGGAATAAGCACCAGTAGATGATGGCTATGAAATAGCAATGGAAGAGCAGCCCCCATAGTCAGACAACAAAATTGCAGTATTAAGTGGAGTTCCCCGCTTCCATACCCTGAGATTCAAGGGGGTAGTGCAAGGGAAAAGAGTATCAATTTTTTTCAATGGGGGTGCGACCCAAGATTTCATTGATGCATCCATGGTAGAGCAGATAAATATACCAATGGAAAAATTTGGAGTTTTCAATGTCATCATCCTGGGAAACAACACTATGGAGTGTAATCGATGGATTCCAAAATTGCAAATGACTATTGGAGATTATACCGTGACTGGCAGATTTTATGTTGTCAATGTGGATGATACCAATATGGTGTTGGGAGTGCAGGGATTGTACTCCATTGGGGAACATTTAGTGAATTACCAAATACCCCAAATGAGCTTCAAATATGTTGATGGGAAGCAAGTGGTTTTGAAGGGTGTCAACACCTACCCAAAACAAGTAGTTTTTGCTAATAGTATGAGATCAATATTGAGGCATGGTGTTGTTGAGTGGGATGCTGAATGATTCATCACCACTAAAGGAACTTCCATAGATGTCTCACATCATCCTAAGGACATCAAAAGGCTGCTACAAAAGCACAAGAAAGTGTTTGAATATCTTCCACATGGAAGGCCTCCTGGCAGAGGCACTGAACATAGGATTGAGCTGGAAATTGTCACACTTCCTATCAAGATCCATCCTTACAAGCACCCTAAAAGATTCAAGGATGATATTGAGAATACCATAAAGGAGTTTCTTGAGCTGGGATTCATAATACCAAGCTCAAGTCCCTTTGCATCATCAGTTTTCCTAGTTAAAAAGAAAGATGGAACAATGTGGATGTGCATTGACTATAGGGCCCTGAACAAGAAGATCATCAAAAAAAGATATCATATCCCAAGGATTGATGAATTGATGGATGAGATGCATGGAGCAAGGTATTTTTCCAAGATAGATATCCGCTCCAAATACCATCAAATCAGGATGAGGGAAGAAGACATCCAGAAAACTGCTTTCTGGTGCCATTATGGGCATTTTGAGTTTCTTAGCATGCCTTTTGGCTTGACCAATGCACCGGCCACCATCCAATACTACATGAAAAGATTTTTTAGTAAGCAGTTTTGTAAGTATATCCTTGTATTCATTGACGATATTTTGATTTACAGTAGGACATGGGAGGAGCATCTGCACCACTTGGACAATGTTCTGACAATTTTGGCAGAACAGTCTTTTTATGCCAAACTATGCAAGTGTGAGTTTGGATTGAATGATATCCTCTATATTGGTCATATAATTAGGCAAGAAGGATTCAAGGTGCATATGGAGAATATCAAGGCCATACTTGAATGGCCAAGCCCAAAGAACATCACTGAATTAAGGGGATTCATTGGTTTGTGCACCTACTACCATAAATTTTTGAAAGGGTTTTCTAAACTATCATCCCCTTTGACATATCTCACCAAGAAGGGAGCCTTTTGTTGGTCAGAGGATGTTTAACAAGATTTCAACAGAATGAAGGAAGTAATGAGTAGCTTCCCAATACTTGCACTTCTCGATTTCACTCAGCCCTTCATACTAGAATGTGATGCCTTGGGGGGAGGCATTGGAGCAGTTTTGATGCAGAATAAGCATCCCATTACCTATGAGAGCATAAAGTTGCAACCACATGAGAGGAATTATTCCATTTATGACAAGGAGATGTTTTCCATTATACATGCCTTGGCCAAATTTCGACAGTACCTATTAGGAGGCAAGTTCATAGTGAAGACTGATCACAATAGTTTGAGACACTTTCTGACCCAAAAAGAGTTGAATGATAGACAACAGAAATGGGTAAGTAAGGTTCAGTCCTATGACTTTTACATAGAATATAAAAATGGTAAGATGAATGTGGTAGTTGATTCCCTCTCTAGGAATTCTACTTTTTCTTTGTTGCAAGTCCCAACTGAGTAGAAGTTGCTACAACTAGCTATTGAATATTCTAAGAACCAGTTTGCTTGTGAGGTGTTGGATGGGTTGATTCATGGTGATGCTTAAAAAGTCCTTAATGATTTCATATATTACAAGGAAATAATTTTCTTAGTGCCTGGATCGAACTTAAAAAAAAAAAAATGGAGGCTTCCCACAATGCACCAGTGGAGGGTCACCCTGGATTCCTGAAAACTTATCGAAAGGTGAGAGAGAGGTTCACTTGGAAGGGCCTCAAAAATGATGTGTTAAGGCATGTAAGGGAGTGTACTGCATGCCAACAAAATAAAATTGAGCACACTCATCATGCTGGCCTCCTTCAACCCCTGCCAATTCCAGAACAAAAGTGAGAAAGTGTGTCCATGGATTTCATCACCGGGTTGCCCAAATCCCAGGGTAAGGATAGTATTTTTGTAGTGGTTGATAGATTGACTAAATTTTCTCAATTTTTTTCCATTCACATCAACTATTACAGCTAGTCAAGTTTTTTCACTATTTTTTAAAGAAGTATTCAGATTGCATGGTATGCCCAAGACTATAATAAGTGACCAAGATAGCAAATTCACTAGTGCTTTCTGGCAAACTTTGTTTGAACTAGTTGGAACTAGTTTGAACCTTAGCATGAGTTATCACCCTCATACTAATGGCCAAACTGAGAGGGTAAACCAATGGCTCAAAGGTTATCTCAGAAATTATGTTACCAGCAAGCAGAAAGCATGGGTCACTTGGCTACACTAGGGGGAGTTTTGTTATAACACTACATTCCATCTCTCCATTGGGATGACACCATTTAAAGCTCTGTATGTGTATGAATCCCCCACATTTGCAGATCTGATTTTTGGGGATTGCAGAGCCCAAAAATAAAAGGATTGGATCCAGGAAATCCAATACATACTCAGGGCACTCAAATAAAACTTGTAGGTTGCACTAAACCAACAGAAGGTAAATGCACATAAACACAGAACAGACCAAACCTTCCAAAAGGTTGATTTAGTATATATGAGGTTGCATCCATATAGGAAATCTTCTCTAAAATCAAAAGGGGCTGAAAAATTGCATCCAATATTCAATGGACCATACAAGATCATAAGGAAAATTGGTAAAGTTTCCTATGAACTATATCTTCCTCCAAGAAGCAAGATACACAATATTTTCCATGTGTCATGCTTGAAAAGAGCAGTAGGCCAACAAGTAACAGCTTCAGAAGAATTTCCTCCTCTTGATGATGAAGGACACATGGTCCTAGATCCATAAAATATTTTGCAGGTTAGAGAAAGGAAGCTGAGGAAAAGGATCATTAAAGAATATCTAGTGCAGCGGAAGGGGTTTCCTAGTGAAGATGCAACCTGGGAAAATGAACAGATTTTGCAACATCCAGGATTGCACCTGCTTGAGGACAAGCAGTATTGGGGAGGAAGCACTGTCATGTTCCTTCCTTAGTGGCCACTTGGTCAAGACCTGGACCCTGCAATCCCTAAGGGTATAGGAAGAAGAATTAAGTGAAGGATAATTAATTAATTGGGATAATTTTTGGTACAAAGCCTATAGTGATTAATAATTTAATAATTTTAATTATTAAGTAATTTTTTAATTATTTCATTATCATTATTAATTAAATTTTTAGAAAGTGGTGATGATCATATGGCTAGGAGGATGCATGAGGACAAGGTGGGCCTCACCTACTCAAGTGAAAAAGATAGAAACAACAAGGAGACAACTAAAATCAAGGTGGTAGCAGAAAAAGATAGAAACTGGAAAAAACAATAAAAAACAAGAAAAAACACTAAGCAGGAAAGTGCAAAAAGCATCTAGTTTGAAAAATAATGCAACATCCAGAAAATCTAAGGAGGGAACAGTTGCTAAAAGAAGTTGAAGATGCAAAGCAAGCAAGTTGCATAAGGCAAGAAAGGTTTCTAATTCTCCCAAGGAAGGCACCCTCACCTATCACACATGCTAATTGCTTTCCCAGGAAATTATCCAAGTTATAAAATGAGGCTACTGTGCACCATTCACATATTTTGGTCATTTGTTTATTGTCTTGAGAGCTTTTGTTTCTCAGAGTTGAGTGATGTGCCTCAACCAAGCTTGGGAGATAATCCCCAATGCAGTTAATGTTCCATTTTGTCCATGATTAGATCTAGAGCTATGAAATTTTAATCTACAAGCCTGCATCAGTGCACTATTGAAGAATCCAATCCTACCTAAGAGATATTCAATGTTATTTCCATTAAAGAGAGTTCTTGAGAAAGATATCTTCAGAAGAGGAGATTCAATCCAATGAGTGCGCCCATGATCAGCCCTGAATCTTGGTGCATCATCCAAAATTATCCACTTGTCTATATTTCCTAATAATTTCATATCCAGTGCAAAACTTCTCCTTTTTTCTCTTCATAGCATACTTATACTCTCAATTTTGTGAGATTTCTTTGTATTGGAGACTTCTTGAAGGTCTGAAGATTAAAATACTTATAATTGCTTCTCAGATTCTTTAATTTCAGTATGATTCTATTCTTGAACTCATTTTTTAGTCATTTTGTATTTCAGAACAAAAATTTGGAAGCCGTTAGATTAAGTTCTTTCAAGACTAGCTCTTTAAGCACTAAATTTTGACTTGTTTTATAGTTTTTAATATATAAATTTATCTTTGAATTAATTTTCATTTATGATGGTTGTATGAAATTATTAATACACTATTGAATACCCTCAATTCCTTTCCCTGAGAATTCGTAGGCCTCTCAGCCTGTTTGGGAGAGCCTGGAAGTCAACTAGTTGAGTTGTCCACCCTAGCGTCCTTTTCCTTTTTACTCCCAAATTATGCCATATATTCCCTAAATATTATAAACACTTGTCTATAATCAATATTTTGGGTTAATAATTGATATCCATCCTTTGGTTACTGTCAAGAGTAAGTGGATGTTCTAGTATGCATATGCTGGTGTGCCCATGAAGCCTCGGAGTAGACTTCTGTGGAGAGATTGTTGAAACGTAAATGGCCCTAGTACCTTTTGCATAGGATCAATAATATGGCCTTGGATCAGTTATATTTTTTCTTTACATTCACTTCAAACTTTTCAGACCCTAAAGACTTCAAATTCCTAACCCTGGGGGAATCTACTTGTGTCCTAGACTAGCTTCCTTTCAACTAGTTTTGTTAACTAGTTCCAGCTTGTGTAAAATTTTGTTCTAAGTTTTAATTTTGAGATAATATCCTCTACAACCAGATCAAGGATATTACAGGGAGAAATATGTACCATATTCACTTCCAGGTTGTGGTTCATATCTTCTGCGGGAATCGGTAAATGCATATGGTAAACTTATTCAGGCGATGAAAGGTGTTAACGCTTAGAAATTTCTCTTGGCTGCAAAAGAGAACTCCTAAGGTAACCTTCAAACGAATATTTTAGATTATAAACTATCATTTCAAACCTATAGAGGGATCTCTCTATGAAACTATCATCCTAAGGTCACTTTAACAATAGTTTATTCACATAAAACAATGGCAAGACTTTCAGAATGTTTTTTTTAATATTGTGGTTGAATCAAAGATCAAAAACCATTGGGCATGGAGTCACACATAGGGATATTGAAATAATAGAGACATGGTGGTAGTAAATATCTTTCATAGAGGCAATATAGGTATCATTTCTTCAATTAAATAGTAATCTTGGTATGGTAGAAGATTTAAAGGGAACAATTCATTGATACAGAGCACCAAACTAGGATGAATTCCGTACTAGTTTTTAGAAGAGAAACATAGACAACATTTGAACGTATGAAATAGAGCATATGATATGAATTCCAACCCATATAACTCATTCAAATATGAAGAAAATATGGCAAAATGGAATAAAAAGGAAACATGTTCACATAAGAAGATTTTACAAACTGAAGAAAGTAATAACACTTGAATCTTTGTTTAAGAAAAACCTGAACTTCTGCTTTCATCAAAGTTCTTTCAAAAATATTACATTACACAATTCTCTCTTTCTCTCGGGTCCAGCCCCAATTACATTGCAAAATTTCGTATTTATACAAAATGCTCTGCGAGCAAAACCCTAACTAATTATATTTCTAAAAATAGCTTTCATAACTAATGCCTATTTTCCTGGGATCATGCTTCATCTTTATCTTCTACCATTTTCATCAGCAACACTTGAACTAGAACTTGGAATTCCGCGTGCTCGTCAAAATCGTGTAGCTTTAAGTATTTTTGACTTAGGGGTGAAGCTTGTATTCCATTTTACCATATTTTTCCACAACATTCCATTTCTCATGAGAAGGAATTCTGTAATCCGTCATTTCCTTGATCGGAACTTCTTCTTCCACGTGTGTTACATAAGATATAGAAGGCAAATTAACTGTAATCATTTGGAATTGATTAACCATCTCAAAATATTGAACCAATTTATCAATAATGATTTTTTCACTTAGTCCCTTGGTCACATATTGAAACTTGGTATGGTCCATACGGCCTTTAACTAAAAAGTTGTGATAATTTTTTGGAGTTATTATTTTATCATTTTCATCCCAAAAAGAAGGAAGGCCTCTCCCAAACAACTCAGTGAATAATTTTTTGAAATTTTTAACCGGTTGCATCATTTGATTTTCCTTTCCCTGCACATTCCCAATATGATGATGTTTTCCAATCATTTTTCTTCCCCATATGATTGTGGTAGTTCTATCTATGATCCCCATTGTTTTCATTTCAACCTGAGTTGATGTATTCAAAAAGTTCACAACATTTTGAGTTGTTTCCAGGGGTCTTTTAACCATGGTTTCATTCATTCCCTTGGACCTCTATAAAGCTGACAAGGCTACATATGCTTTATCATTCATATAGTCCAAATAAGGCCTAAATCTGGTTATCTCTACTGATATAGTGTCCCAAATAAGGTGGTTGGCCCATTGTAAAGGAAATATGCCCCTTGTGTTGCAAGCTGCTTATTTTTCTCTTCCAATTGGTTTTGCTCCTCTTTAGCTTTACTATTTTCTTCAATATTATATGCCACTTCTTCCTTTAATTTTTGGTTTTCATCTTTTAATTATTTAATCTCTCTATTCTTTAGACTGATTTGGCACATAGCTTTTTCCAATTCTTTTGATGACACTTCACCTAGTATTTTTTCTGTCAACACTTCTTGCACTTGCTCACCATTAGTTTTCTTTGATTTTAAAATTTCTATTTTCTCCAATAGTTCTGATTTTTCTTTTTCTAGCTCCTAATTTTCATTTTTTAACCTTGGAATATTACCTTTGCAACTCATTAATTCTTGACTGACTTGCTCTTTCTCTTCTTCCAAGACTATTAAATCTGAAGACTGCACATGCTGATTGGCTGGGATTTTCAATTTCCTTTTTAAGATTTGTATGGTATCTTCTTTCTCATCCAAAATTTTCTAATTAGTTACTTTAGCACTGTCTGACCCTGCTCCCAAAGCTAAAACATATGTTTGCAGCTTCTTTATTTGAGTCCAATTATCCCTGTTTTCAGCTTTTTCTTGTTTCAGTTGGCCTTCAATTATGTATATCACTGTCTGTAACTTTGAAATCTTCAAAGTGGATTGCAGCAAATCTGAATATAACATCCCACATGTCTAACTATGCAACTGAATTTTGTCAGGAATGTTAATTTGGCTTAAGTCAACTTCCATTTTAGACATCTTGTCATCTGATACTACTGCAATCTTTAACACATTTCTGTTAGCATCTCTTGCCACTACAAAAGATACTTTTACATCTAATATTCTCCTTACTTTTGGAAAAAGTTGTTGATTTTCTTCTAGAGATTATTTCATTGTCGCTGCATATTGAGATATCAAGTCACCCCTAAACTTGTAAGGAGTATTTGTTTCTATATTATGAATATCTAGAAATAAAAACTATTGAATATCAACTGTAGATGGACATGAGAAAACTTATTTTCCAGAACTACTTCCTCCCAAATCAATAATCTGATTTACAGGCTCAATTTTTTTTTCTTACTTGCGATTTCTTCATCTATATCCATGTTTGTTACCTCTAAAATTTCACTTTTGCTTGAAAGGCATGTCTTGAGAGGAGTTTGTATTATTTGAAGCTTAGAACTTGTTTCTTCTACTCTTTCCTCTTCTATGCTTTGTTGATGCTCTTCAAATACCATCAATTTGGATAATTTATCCAATCCTTCCATTGCTTGATGTTCAAAGGTTTTGCTTTGGTTATCCTAACTCTTTTGAGACATTATATGATGTGGATTGTAATTGATTTTTTAAACAACCTAGAAATCCATCTCCTGCAACAATTCTTCTATAATTGGGAGGGTTTTCCTACTCTTTATAAGAAATAGACCAACTTTAAAAGGAAATTTAAGCATAGAAGTCTTTTTGGAATCCAAAAAAATCTCATTGTCAGAAAACAGCCTTTGTCTAATAAATTCCAAAGATAAAAATCTGGAAGTCAAGAAAGATGGAAACTTGTAAGGGTTCTTTGTAAATCCATAAATTCTTAGTATTGTATGATCTTTATAAAGAAACCAATCACATGTTCTCTCATTCGGAGCAAACTGTAACATTCCTTTCACTTCTTCTGTAACCCTAGGTAATTGAGCATCAAAAATGACTCTGTAGGCCTCTGACATAACATTGTTGATGTAATTGAACATGATGACTTAGAAAGATCTATGGTAGTCATAAAGTTCAAAAACTTTAGCTCAGCTTTATTTGAAAACATAACCATGTTCAACAAATAAGTCGGGTACCTGAAGTGTCTCAAAATGTGGAAACTCACTAACTAGGCATGGATTGCCTCAACTGGGAGTTCATCAAATTTAAGACAAAAACCTGGACTAGACTTTGACTCATACGCTATTAGAAGACACCCTAACATGACCTCAAAAACGGACTTATCATTGTCAAGACCTAGAATCTAACTCAATAAAGACAAAAGTGATTGAACTTCTTCTTAAAAGACACCAATATCAAAAGGTAAAACCAAACCATCAATTGATATTTTAGGTCTAAGGATTTTTTTACAAGAACTCATTTTTTACCTCGAAAAAACAATCTCTATAAACCCTATTCAAATTTTCTTCGACAAAGAACTCGGAGCTGTGAGAAATGGACTCGGGTAGACTAAACGACTCTTTGACTGTCTAAGGACTTATCTTACACAAGAATTTTGATGCACTGGTGTTCATTATGACCTCATTTGTTGAATAATTTATTGAACACCAAATTACCAATTTTGGGAAGTGTGGGGTATGTTCTAAACAAAAGTGAGTGAGGGATGACCCTAAGACATCTAAAAAACCTAAACCGTTTGATTCTAATTGTTTTGTTTTTTATTTGGACTGAGAAATAGTCCCCACAGACAAGATGGTGTCGTAAACATTCCCTTCTCTATCAACTATGACCTTCTCCTTTTCAGCTAAATGCTTACATAAAACTAAAGATTTCTGAAATTGATCCATTTAGAAGAACAAGAACAAATTTTAGTCTCTGATTATTACCCGGTGGAATGCTGCGAGGTTGACTTTGGAGTTGGAGGGCCTAATTCTGGTAATTGTTTGATTCTTCAACGTGTCGGGAGGTTGCTGGAAACGGTTCGTTCAAACTTGAAATGATAAAACAATTCCAAATATCAAATTCCCGTTTTAAACAACTTAAGTGGTTTTTGGAACATTGACAAGGCGGTTTTCCCTTTCCACTTTTCCGAATGTGAAATGACCAAAGCATGCCACATATCCAGGTGGTATAATTTGTTGCACCACTTTTCCTTTTTAAATGGCGTGCAACGTTTTGGGTGAGAAATGAATGAGTCGTTGATTCATTTCCGTGAATATCCTGCTCCATCGATTAGTGTTCTCTTATAACCGTCCTTTAATCATCGTTCCAGTTGTCGCACCCACCTCAGCCAACACCTTCCGATATTCCTCACGGTCATAGCCCTCGGTCTTTAGCATTGTTCTTGTTTTAGTTTTCAAACCATTTTTATTTATCGCTTATCTTTCTTAGCCTAAGTTCATGCTAGTTGATCATATAACTTATCCCTCCCACATATAGGCTCAAAACTTATTGAGTAATACTCTTTCAGGAATGAAAATTTGGATGTGCCAACAAAAGGGACTATTAATTCATTACCTTTAGCACTAATGTGTTTTGTCCTATTGCTATCTAGTTGTTTCTAGTTAATTAGCATGAACATAAATGCAAGATATTGTAGGAATAAGGGAATGAGCATTAATGGCAGCAGTATGTTAGCAATTATTATCATGTTTGGACAATTTGTTGTGATGTGCCAAGCGTTCATGATTCAGACAAGATGGGTGGATTCAAGCCAAGTGGGGAGGCGATGCCCTCACTTAGTCGATATAAAAAAACTTTTAAAAGTCCAAAAGCTTCCCAGTGGGGAGGAATGATCCAGGAGGATATGAAGACACTGAGAAATCAGAGTACTCAATTGCCAAAAATAACAATGCTATTACGTAGAGATCAACGAGAGCTCTCCAACGATGTGAGAATCGTCGCAAACGGACTTCGAACGAGAAAGTTATTGCAATCTAAAGTTTCTATGAAACAAAGAAAAAATAATGCAGGTTTGCCTCATGGCATCCCCACAAAGAGCCACGTGGCAGTGATGACATCAAAATGATAACATAGAACCACAGGAGGCTTCCACATGTCACTCATTTTTGAAATTTTCATGGGTCCAATGGGACCAATAAAAGTGCCACATGAAATTGCTGACGTGGCAACACCATAAACTACCAAGTGGCAATACGTGGAAACACGTGGAAACTCCAAAACTTGACACGTGGGATTTAAGATGGTTGGCATGTTGATGTGGCATGCTGACATGGCATATGAGGTGGCACTGATGTGGCAGGGACAGATGAATAGTTTCCATGTGGACCAATCACATGGTGCCACGTGGCACCTCCACATGCCCTCCTCGATTTGCATGCAAGTGGTTTATGGTTCATATGATTCAATGTTGGTTGTTGGTTATTATTGTGGTTTGTTATTTATTTATATGGTTATTCGTATATGTACATGGTTTTAACTATATATATATATAATATACCAATATAACAACAAGCCAACCCGACGAACCAACAAATCAACAAATTTGCTATATATGGGATTCGAACCCTAGTCTATGGGGCATAATTCCAAAACCTTAACCAATGTGCCAATAACTTTGCCTATGTTAAGTAATGACAATTAATGTATTTGTTATGAATTTAATATGTTTTAACCAAAATATGCCCTTTAGGAGCTATAAAAGGGGATGCATCCTCACTATTTGTTGATGGAATTTCGAAGTGAAGTTCTTGAAGAGAGTTCGGGGTGAGCTTCTGGTGAGAGGATCGGTACGAATCTCAAGGCATAATTTGTACAATGTCGAATATAGCCTTGTTTTGTGTGCTACAATGGGTCTGTGGTCTCTAGAACAGAAAGTGGTCAATTTTATACTCAAATTTCACGGTTTTTCGAGAGGAATCTATTGTGTATCTATGTTTTTGCATTTGAGCTACAGAATTAGGAATCTATTTTGTATCTATTTTTTTTGCATTTGAGCTACATAATTGAAGGGGGGCTTCAATTCACCTATTGTAAGTTATTTATTATTGTAATTTTTGCAATTGAAGATTAATTGAGTGGTCTTGTTGGTTGAAGCCAGCCAGAGACGTAGCCATGAAGTCTAGTGAACTCTGTTACCAAATGTTATGTGTGTTTTGTGATGAACCTGCAATAATTAATTAATGAAAACACGAGATAGCAGAAATGACAGAACTCAGAATCACTTTTATATTGATCGCGGGCCACTTCAAGGGGGAAACCTCCGTTGAGCAAGCTCAATACAAATAACTTCACGGTGCCTTCATAGGCCCCAACACACACTTATATACTAAGTCTAGGCGCCAATACTATGAATCAAAACCATGGGCCAATACAAACTATGGATCAACAAAACTACGGGCGACTTACAAAGCATATGCGCCAACAACAATAACACAAACTATGGATCAACAAAAACTACGGGACGACTTACAAAGCATATGCGTCCAACAACAATATACTAACAAAGTAAAGACATGGGTTCCTAACATCCCCTCCCCCTTAGAAAAAGCTTTGTCCTCAAAGCTTTAGATGTGAAAATTGATGCAAAATATGAATGAGTGGTTCCCCTGTAGCATCCTCGGGTTGCATTCCGGCCCACTGACGCCTTTTGAGTTTCAGGGAGGATTGATTGAAAGGATGTAGATGAAGAAGGACCATATCAGCTGCGTGAAAAGTGCACTCAGAACGGTGTTGATCGGCTTGTTGTTTCAGTCGAATTCTTTCCATGTGAAGATTTTCCTGTAAATTGAGAAGAATTTGATCGCAGTTTCGAAGAACCAAATCAATTGCCTGAACTGGAGAGCTGCTGAGCATGTATGGAAGAAGAAATGGCGGTTCCTGTCCATAAACTGCTTCATATGGTGTCCTTTTAGATGTGGTATTGTACCACTAGAGCGTTTCTAGGAGATCCATAGAAAAAGATATCCAAATCTGTGTAGGGATGAGCAAGGGTTCGAGCAGTCCTGAAAGGAGTGTCGTTTCACCCTTGTTGACCTGGAAAGTATCACACTCAACCACCATCTAGTGAATTTTCATTTTCAGTCCCTGCTAAAAGAAGTTACATTGTTCCTGGTCATAGGTTTGGAGGAACCTAGAATGCCCTGCCGATGAAGAAGCATGGAGTTCATAGAAGAGATAGCCCGGTTGAATAGATTGCAACCAATTTGGAACAAGCAGAGAAATAGATGTAAGAGAAACTGAGTCATCAAATTTGTGAGAAGGAGCATCTGCCACCATATTATCCTTACCCTTATTGTAAGTGATCGCATAGTCATAACCCATGAGTTGGGTAACCCATTTATGGTGTGCTAGGGAGGAGACCCGTTGTTCCAGAAAATGTTCCAGACTCTGGAGATCAGTCTTGATGCATAAATAATTCCCTAATAGGTATGGGTGCCACATATGTACTGCATGAAAAATAGCCATCATTTCCTGCTGAGATGTAGATGCGGCTAAATGTTTACCGGAAAGGTCTCGTGAAGGCGGCAAGCCCACTGGTGCAACAAAGACTCCTGCATATCGATCCAAGGAAGTATTGGAGACCGTTGGTGGGTGCATCTGAATGTAATGGAGCTGAGCGATGACACCATGTGAATTCTTATTAAGGATATTTTCCAGGTGATGTGAACTGATGATGCGGAGAGACCCTGGTTGTAAGCCCATAAATTTGTGTTGTGTCCCATTGACTGAAAACTGCATCCAAAGTTCAGCAAAATCCCATAAGATGGGGCCAAGTGTGTGTAACCATTGAACACCCAAAAACACATCACATCTGCCTAAGGACAAGGCAAACATGTCAGAGCGTAGTTGATAATCTTCCATAGAGATACGCACATTGTGACACTTCCCCTTGCAAGGTAAGGTGCCCCCATTGGCAACCATGACTTCAAAGTTGGAGCAAGGATGGACAAAACAATCATCCTGTTTGGAAATCCGAGGGTCAATGAAGTTATGAGTGCTACCAGAATCAATGAGTATGGTAAGAGGGAGCTTCTTGAAGTATCCCCTGACCTGCATTGTTTGTGGGGTGGTGACGTCGGTTACAGCATGGAGAGAGATCTTGGGTGGGTCATCCTAAGATGGGGTGTCAACAGGCGGGTGTTGAATGTCGACCTGATCATCTACTGTACCTGGAGCTTCTTCACCAAGTTCAGAGGCAGGCGGAGAATCCACATCCAAGAGATAGAGCTTTTGTTGAACACATCTATGTCCCCGAGTGAATTTCTCATTACAATTATAACAAAGCCCTTTTTCTCGGCGTGCCTGCATCTCGGTTTTAGACAAATGCTTGATAGGAGTTGGTCGAGGAGCTGGCGGGATGGGAGGTTGTTGAGAACCCATATTTCGGAAGGGAACAAAAGTGGGTTTGGAGCGTTGTTGGGCTGCAATCTTGTCTTCTTCCAACTTAGCCAAACCTAGGACTTCCATCATTGTGTTGGGATAGAACATTTTAACCTCTGACAGGATTTCATCTTTAAGACCACTGATAAAAAATCTCCTGTAGAATTCATCAGACAATCCTTCTGTGTGATTGGCTAGGTTCTCAAATTGTGTCTGATACTCTCTTACTGTGCCAATTTGGTGAAGTTTAGTGAGTGCTCCTATGAATTCATCAAAATCATAAGGACCAAATCGTGGCAAAAGGAGTTGGCAAAAATCTGTCCAGTTTAGCTCGGGATGAGCTTTGATGTACCAACGGTACCATTGAAGGGCTTCCTGTTCCAAATGAAAGGATGCAAGTGGAACTTTCTGGACATCAAAAGTATTATGCAGACTGAAATATTGTTCTGCTTGGTATATCCATCCAGTTGGATCAGTACCATTGAAGCGAGGAAAATCAAGCTTCGGCCCATGAAAATTGTTGGAAGAAGAGAACCCGGTGGCTGCAAAAGATTCTGGCTGTCGGTTATTGGTCATGGCTGAATGCTGAAGATGGAGGCTGAGACATTTTTCATCCAGATCTTGGAGTTTGGTTTGATGGCTACAAGTGCTTCCTCCATGGTTTTTTGCTCTTGCGCAGGTGACAACCATAACCAGAAGTTTTTTTGTTTTTTTTTTTGGGGGGGGGGAATGGATAGAAAAACAAAAACAAAAGCTAATTTAGTAAAGGGAAATTTGGATTTGGGAAAAACTCGGATGGGTAATTGGGGTTTGACCAGGTTTTGGACACTTTCTGAGGGACAGGGAAGCAAAAAATGGGGATTTTAGAAGCGGGGTGAAAGAATGAGAAAATTTGGTAGAGAGGGACAAAGAAGCAGAATTAGGAAAGGAACATGGTGGAAAAATTTGAAGGAGTTTGGGTGAAAATCGAAGGAGTTATGACAAACCCTAAAAATAGACAAATGTGAGATTTCTAGTCTTGGGAAGTGGAATTTGGGATAGGGTCTTTAGGAATGAAATATGCAGAATGGGATTGCAGGGGTGTCGGTGAAGTTTCAGGGAAAACAGAGTTGAAACAAGGGAGATATGGCCGAAAAACAAAATTTCAGGAATGGATCTGCAACGGCGCGGAAGGGATTGAAAATAGATAGATCTACAGAAGGGATCAGAAACAAATGGATCTGAAACGATGCCGAATGGATAAAAAATGGTTGGATCTGAAACGGCTTTCAGAATAGATCTGAAACGGCTAGAGCTGGAACGACTCTTAGAATGGATCTGAAACGGCGCAGAAGTGATTGGCAACAGTTCAGCGGAAAAATAGATATGGACCACAGGTATGTGCGGCTTCCTATCGGTTCAGGGGATTAAATCGGCCACCAATGTTGTCTGACGGCTTGCATATTGGGGAAATACCCCTCACTCCACGGCTCAGGTAAAACTGATAACCGCTTTGCCACAAACGACAACTCTTAGTTTACCTCACGGGTGGGAACTAGTCAATCATGTAGGGGTCGTTGCCCTTTTCGTTGGTAGGTCCTCTCAATGGACCAGCTACTTCGGGGTTCCTGTGGTACTCCTCACAATGAGTTTTAGGGCTTATGCCCAAGTACTTCCCACAGTTGAGCGGATAGGGATTATTCCCAGATCCGAAGCTGCGACAGATGCGAAAAAAATTTTGACAAAAATTTCACCCAGCGAGCCCAAGAAAGTGCTCTGATACCAGATGTGATGAACCTGCAATAATTAATTAATGAAAACACGAGATAGCAGAAATGACAAAACTCAGAATCACTTTTATATTGATCGTAGGCCACTTCGAGGGGGCAACCTCCTTTGAGCAAGCTCAATACAAATAACTTCACGGTGCCTTCATAGGCCTCAACACACACTTATATACTAAGTCTAGGCGCCAATACTATGAGTCAAAAAAATGGGCCAATACAAACTATGGATCAACAAAACTATGAGCGACTTACAAAGCATATGCGCCAACAACAATAACACAAACTATGGATCAACAAAACTATGAGCGACTTACAAAGCATATGCGCCAACAACAATAACACAAACTATGGATCAACAAATACTATGGGACGACTTACAAAGCATATGTGTCCAACAACAATATACTAACAAATTAAAGACATGGGTTCCTAACATGTTTATGCTTGGGTTTGTTCATTGTCTGATTATATTCAAGGTTAATGTTTCCTAAAGTACATTCAAAGCACAAATTTAAAAGGCATCTTTTAATAAGTTTGGATTAACTAATTCATTCACATAATAGAGGGGTTCTGGTCCGAATTAGATCTTGAATAATTGGAAGAGTTTAATGTTTATAATGGTATAAAGCGTTGTTGTTGCTGAAACATCCCCCCCAAAAAAAATTTGTAAATATTGGGTCCCTCCTATTTTTTGTTTAAGTCTTGAGTTTGGTTAAAATCTTTGTCACTTTATCTTCAACTTTTCCTAAAAGTAATTGACCCTTTCTAGTTCTTTTGTTTTTCAGACTAAGGCATTTTCCTTTTGTTACCTTTTAAAAAAACGTGCAGTTTTAAAAGCTTAACTATGCGCATTAAACAGAGCTGGTTTAAAGATTAACTGTGCGTGCTTTCATAGCGCAGTTTGATAGTTTATATTTCTAGGTCGAAGGCGCAAGTGAAAAGGTTTAACTTTGCGCTTTCAAAAGCACAAAATTCAGGCTTATTTCTCGTGTTGAAAACGCTTTGTTTTTGGGTCTTAATCTTCCACCATATTGCCAAATCTTGGATTTTCAGCTAGGTCCTTCGCCAACACGCAAACTTTAGGTTTAAAACCTATGCTATATCAACGCATGATTCTTTCGTAGAGCCTGAAACTAACTTAGCCGCTTTGGCACATTTTTTTAGCCTTAACTCTGCCACCCTTTGGTGCAATCCCTATCTATAAGTCCTCCGCTTTGCGCGATTGTTGAATATAAACCGATCGACCCCTTTTTTGCAAATCTTAGACCTTTACCATTTGGCGCGTAAGTTTTTACTATAAGTCGGCCGCCCCTTGGCGCATTTGCTAACCATAAATCTTCCACTTGGCGCGGGTATTGACTGTAAGCTTCCCACCGGCACATATTTTTTAAATAGAAAATGGCCGCGTTGGCGCAAAGTTCAAACGTAAAACCGACCACCTTTAACTATCACGAGTAGGTGCATTGGCACAGGATCTATGCTTGAAAGCACGCCGAAGCGAAAATCCCTTAAGTCTTTTCCATGACTCGTTGGAGCGGTTCCCGTTAGCGCACATTTTGTGACTAAAAATTGCGCCAAAGGTGCAAGGCTTACCCATATAGCTTCGGCCTCCATAGATGCGCCTCGTCTTCCCTCGAAGTCTAAAGCTGGCGCAGCTCTATCAGCGTAGGATATAACGTCATGATCGCCGCTTGGGCGCAGGACTTAAAGTTTCGCTCGCCGCCTTAGCACAAATTTTAACCTTACGCTCGCCGCTTCTAGTATTTCTCATGATTTTCAACTGCGAAATGGTAGCTGCAATTGTGAATTAGTTTATTATTTTGTTACAACAGCTTCCATATTATGAAAGTGGCATATTTTGAATTTTTCATAACTGTTTTGCTAATGCTTGAAGGCTATCTAGTTAAAACCAACTCTGTCATATTTTCTTTCACAGATCTATCAATTCATTGGCCAGCCACTATGCATATCTACTTTCTGGAAGCAACAGCTCAAAGAAGCAACACAAGTCAAATCAAATCTGCACAAGCATGAGATTGCAGCAAAGGAAACAATATATGTTCAGAGCAAAATTATCTTGAAAAAGCTCAGTAAAAGAGCCACCCATGTCCAAAGTGTAGATGGCCAAGCATCCACAAGCGAGCCAGTTGGTGGGGACTAGTCAACGAGCCAGCATAAGGAATCCAAATAAAATAGATAAACCATCAAGATTCTTATTTATCGTAATGTGAGAAAAGGATGAATTTCCTTTCTTTTATAAATGTTTTAGAAGACAGTTGGCTCTGATTCTGTCTTATATGGGAGGCTCTCCACGAATCTGTGGGTTTTGTAATTGTGCACTAAAGACAAATTAGAAGGTTCTAGAGTTTAGGGAACACCTATCAGCTCAAGGAGCAATTTGTAAACTTATAAATAGTAGAACAGAAGAAGATAGAAGGACTTTTGGCAGGTGAAAGAAATTTTGTAGCTTGTACAAATTACTTTGCTACTTGCTCCAAGAAACTGGATTTTGCCTAATGGAAGACTGGATAGGACTTTTTTGCCTGGAAATGTGTGCTGAATGTTTGTTGGACTATTCCTGCAGCATTCGTATACTACTATGAGATCTTTCTTTACTATTACGAATTATTTCTGTGTGATAAATGATCTTTCTATTTTCCTATACAATGATGTCTCTCTAAATGAGTAATGGAATGTATTAAATAATTTGAAGCTATCTTCAATATCTGTCATATTCTGCTGTAGGCACATCTTTATGATTAAATGGCTATCTGTGTGATCTTTAGGTGTTTCTTACATTTTATTACTCATCTCTACAGTTTGCTCCTTGCAAGGATAGGTTAAATTTGCTTATACAGTTTTAGATTAATTTAGATTAGTTACTTGCATTTAGCTTAGGGCACTTGCATGTCATCTTTAAAATTAAAACACATAAACGGTGGATCGGGCCGCAACCGGTGCAAATATCAAGAATATTTAAATCTTACGGTAGCCAGAACCGTTAACCGGACGGATTCCCCACACCAAATGGTGAGTGATCTAATTGGGATTGCTTACCGGGGAGAATCCCTCGCTGCTTGATGCTGCAATTTTCGGGGCATCAACAGTTTTTGGTGCTAGAAGGAGGGCCACCAGTGCATGCTTGATAAAGGAGATTCCTCCATTGGCAGAAACATTACTGGAAACCCACTTGAAACAGTAATTTCAGACAATCCAAATCTTGAAGTGACAAATCAAGAAAACCTCAATTCTAATTCTGAACAACAAGAAGCACTGTGTGTTGTACCTTTTGCTGAAGTAGCTAATTTAAGAAGGAACACGCAAGCTTATGTTAAACAACTTGGTGGTTTAAATGCAATAACTTGTCTCCCTAGAAGAAGAATTCCTAAAAGAGAAAGACAGTATACCCATGATTCAATCCTTGTGCAAAGCTTCGAAGAGCTGGTAGATTTGTCTTTAGAAGAGATCACGCAGCCTCTAGAGGAGATCGATTTTGAAGATCCAAAAAATCTTGGAGAACTTTTTACTCCAAAGAACGCTCCACTTAATTCACCACATGATTCTCCACCTAATTCTCCACATAGATCCATGGCTGTACCTGCTTGGAGAGCAAGGGGAGCATTAAATCTAGCTGGGCCATTTCACGATCTACCTAAAAATCCAGAGAAAGTTTTGCCCAAATACAACCCAGGTAAAGGCATATCTGCTGAAGATCATCTTAAGAGATTTTATTTAGCTTTCAGTCTTTTAAATGTACAGCATGAAGATGTAGTTTGTAGGATTTTCCCATACACATTCGAACTGAAATTTTCTTCCTGGTATTTTAGCTTACAAGCTAGCTCAATTTCCAATTGGGAAGAGTTTGAAAAATGTTTTTTAAAGAAGTATGGGAATCAGAAAACTGTAGCTACACTCATGAAATAATTATTGTCCATGAGAATGGAAAAGAAAGAAAAGGTTCAAGACTTCAACCAAAGGTTCACTACGCTCTTGAATAATTTCAGCAAAGCAACTAAACCTGCAGAAGAATCTTTAGTTGAATATTACACAACAACACTTGAAGGCCCCATAGCAATGTTCGTCAAAAGAGATAAGAAGACCACCCAGGTAGAAAATTTCGAAGAAGCTAGGAAGGTGGAAGAAGAAGCAGACAACATTGCTAAGCATGCCTTAGATGCAGAAACAAATCCAGCAACTAATAGAAAACCCCTGTTGCTTACTAGGAATAAAGAAGAGCCATTGGCGGATATGGAGAACATAGTTAAAATGATGCAGAAATTGTCCAATAAAATTGTAGATCTTGAAAAAGATAAGGAAGCTAGTACATTCAGGAAGCCTTTCAAACCATTCTACAAGAAAAGGGAAGACAATGACCAGCCTCATCCACCTATGAACAACTCCCTTGTTTTAAATCTAAATGAAATAGGAGTGGAACACTTATGTACCTTTCATCAAGAGTCGCACTCTGAAAAGAGATGTCCACAATGGATTAATTCTATGAGTTTAGTAATGAACCAAATGTTGGATTCACAGATTCCAGATCAAGATGATCCTCCAAAGGAACAAAAACTTGAATTAGAGGAACCCTACCCAGATACCACCATGGTATTATGGGACTGGGTACCTTTAACTGAATTAATAGAAGATGATCTCGTGGAGAGCCCAGTCTCTGCTGTAAACATTAACACTCGCAGTAAAGGTCCCATTGCAGATCCAGTTCCGAGCTCAACTATGTCCAAACCTAAAAGACACATTACAGTCATTCCACCTCAACCTAAAGCTAACCCAACAACTGCCAAACAGCCAAACATTGACACAACAATCCATCAACCAAAAGTCACATTGAACAAGACAGAAAATCAAATGAAAGTTGTAAAAAAATGTGATATGGGATATGACATCATTGAAGATATAAAGAAGGTAAAAGCAAATGTTTCGATATTCGATATGTGTAGTTTTCCCCAACAATGAAACAAGTTGTTGCAAGCTTTTCAATCCCATCCCAACACTCCATTAACAAACACTCGGGATGATCCTAAAATAAATGAGGCTAGTATTGGCGGGAAATCCAAATCCCAGACATTGTCTTTTCTTTTAACTTTTGAAATCTTCAATCACAATGTGCATAACTGTCTGGTAGATTATGGAGCATCTTTGAATTTCATGCCACTATCGATCTATAAGAATATTAATGGTCAACCAATTCCATATCCCGCTCAGATTATTCAGTTAGATAGGACTGTTGTTAAAGTTATTGGGGAAATGAAGGATGTGCTCATTAGGTTGTCAGCAGATTCTAGAGTGTGTCAGTTCATTGATATAATGGTGGTCGACATTCCTGAAGCCTATGGTTTGATTTTGAGCAGGGACTGGTCCACAAAACTAAATGGTTACTTTGCAACTAATTGGTCCCATTTATGGTTACCATATCAGAATAGGCAGAATCAGATTAAAATTTTGAGGGAACTACACATGAAACAAAATGTAACTCAACTAGAAGGGAAGAATGAAGCTGTAGCCTTCTCATCTTCGGTTTTGGGGAATTATTTCTTAGAAATTGATCCGGGTAATTATCAATCTGAAACTATTAGCCATGAATCAGATAAACAGTCCAATCTCCTTCATTTTTCTCGGACTGATGATATCGATTGTAACATAGTTAGCTTAGTCACTGACTTAGATCATAAAGATACTAACTTAGTTAAATCAAATAATGTTTTTTGGACTTTATACTTTGATGGTTCCAAGACTCTGGGAGGATCCGAAGCTGGTTGTATTCTAGTGGACCCTGAAAGTGATAAGTACTTCTTGTCCTGTAGATTAGAATTTGAGTGTACTAATAACACTGCTGAATATGAAGCTTTAGTCCACGGATTGAAGAAAGCCATCAGTTTTAATGTTAAGTACCTAAAAAAATTTGGTGACTCAGAAATAGTTGTAAGACAGGTAAGGGATACCATTCACTGTCTTTCACCTCATTTGAAAGGTTATCAAGCTAAGGTATGGGATTTAATTACGCATTTTGATGCTTTCAATATAAAATTTGTTCCTAGACTGCAAAATGTTGCGGCTGATTTATTAGCAACTTCCACTTCCAGATTGGTGCCGACTAATAACAAATGTTCAATTGAACTGATTTTCAGGCCTTCTGTCCCAGACAATATCACAAATTTCATATTTTTCGATGATGACGATCAGATTATCAGTTTTCTAACAAATGAAGACATGTTCCAAGAAGCTGTGATAGATGAAGAAGAGCATGATGTTGTTTTACAAAAGAAAGATGAGGCTAAAGGAAATTTCATCCCCAAAGGGGTAAGGTCACTTGAAATGTTGTTCGATCTGCAGAGCAAATTCAAAAGGCCAGCAAATACCAAAACCAATAGCTCATCGATGCAACACGAATTAGTAAATCTGGGCACCGAAGCTGAACCAAAATTTGTTAACCTTGGTAAATGTTGTTCACCGGGAGAAAGAGAGAAGTTCATCAAGCTCTTTCAACAATATAAGGATGTTTTTGCATGGAATTATGAAGATCTGAAAACGTATGGCACCCGCATTATTCATCATATCATACCAATGAAAGCAGGCGTCAAGCCATTTCAGCAGCAATTGAGGAGGATGCACCCTACTCTCGAACCTCTGATTCAAAAGGAATTGAAAAAGTTACTTGATGCTAAGATAATCTTTAAGGTTCGGCATTCCGAGTGGGTTGCTAATCTAGTTCTCATAAGAAATAAGTCAGGAGAGATAATATTATGTGTTGACTTCAGAAATCTGAATAGAGCTTCAGATAAAGATAACTATACTGTCCCTTCAATGGAACAAATTCTCCAGATGGTATCAGGATCGGAACTCATTTACCTTCTTGATGGTTTCTCTGGTTACAATCAAGTATTAGTAGCTGAAGAAGATCGTCTTAAAACTACTTTCCACACCAAGTGGGGAACTTTCACATACCGAAGAATGCCATTCATCCTAATAAACGCAGGAGCCACGTTCCAGCAAGCAATGGGAATCGCCTTCCGAGGATTGGGCGGTCATTGTGTTGTTGTATATCTAGATGATGTGACAGTTTATTCAGAGAAAAGAGAAGACCATGTTGTCCACTTAAAACAAATTTTCGATCGCTGCCGAAAATATGGTATCTCTTTAAACCCCAAGAAGAGTGTGTTTGTTGTTCTTGAAGGTAAATTGTTGGGTCATATCATTTCAAAAAAGGGAATTTCAATAGATCAAGAGAGAGTGCAAGTTATCAATAAAATTCCCATGCCCCATAACAAAAAATCCATGTAGTCATTTATGGGCACTATCAATTTTGTCCGAAGATTTGTCCCCAATTTCGCTCAGACTGTTGAACCTTTGCAGGAAATGGTCAAGTAGAGCACACAGTTCAAATGGACAGACTTAGAAAAGGATGCATTCATAGATATTAAAGCAGCCATAGCTAATGCTCCTTCCTTAAGAAGCCCAAATTTTGACAAAGATTTTATCTTGTATACTTTTGCTTCGAATGACTCTCTCGCAACTGTGCTCATGCAAAAGATAGAATTAGGAGACGAATACCCAATCTCGTTTATGATCACTGGTCTGCAAGGTGTTGAACTGAATTATCCAATTATCGACAAATAGGCATGTGTTGTGTTCAAGGCAGTAAAGAAGTTCAGACCATACATTCTTAAGAATAGAACCAAGGTTATAGTTCTCCACCCAGCTGTCAGATCCCTTTTCGTTCAAAAGGAGTTGGGAGAAAGAAGGGGAAATTGGGTCACAACTCTTCAAGAATATGACTTAGAATTTAAACCGTCCACCATCATTAAAGGACAAGGCATATGTAAATTACTTACTGAACATACAATTGATGAAGAGCAGGATTGGAAGAATGAAGCTGAGCTGAATCCAGTCGAAGTATCTCCCATTTTCACAGTTCCTGGATCATGGTATAGGGATTTAGTGCATTATTTGCAACAAGGATACCTACCAGAACACTGGAGTTCCAAGCAAAGAAGGGCACTCTGTTTAAAATCAGCAGCTTATCAGATCATTGACGGAATACTTTTCAGAAAAAATTATGATGGAATTTTTCTCAAATGTCTAGAAAAGGAGGATGCAGGTAAATTCGTCAAAGAGTTACACGATGGCCCTGTTGGGGGACATTATTCAGGGGATACAATATCTCACAAAATACTGAGAGCTGGATATTACTGGCCCACTTTATTCCAGGATGCCCATACTTATGCACGGAACTGTGATGTATGCCAAAGGAGTGCTGGAAAATTACCTAAGGCAGCAGGACCCTTGCAGCCGGTTATCATCTCAGAACCTTTCGAACAATGGGGTATAGACGTCATCGGAGAGATAAAACCAAATTATTCTCTGCAACATCGATACATCCTGACAGCCACCGACTATTTCACCAGATGGACGGAGGCTGCCCCATTGCGCAAGATCAATGAAGATGCAATCATCAGTTTCTTAGAAGAGAACATCATAACCAGGTTTGGGGTTCCAATTTCCCTAGTGTTTGATAATGCCACTTATTTCTCATCTTTTAAAATAAATGAATTTGTTTATGAAAGGGGAATTAAATTGCATTATTCAGCCAATTACTACCCCCAGGGAAATGGACTAGTTGAATCTTCAAACAAGAGCCTCATCTGAATTCTCAAGAAGACTGTGATTGAAAATCAGCGACGCTAGCATATAGCTCTCCCAAACTCCTTATGGGAAGATAGGTTGACTCCAAAGAATGCATTAGGGGTTTCCCCTTACACACTTGTATATGGCAAGGAAGCCATCCTCCCTCCCAACATCTTACTTCCATCCTTACAGTTGTCCGAAGCCTCTCGAGGGTCTGGTAGTTAGGTTTTACAATCGAGGATTGACACCCTGCTTCAACTTGAAGAAGCCCGGCAGAAAGCCAAGAACCGATTCCATCAACACCAAGATATAGTCAAAAGATGGTTCGATAAAAGGAATTATGCTAAAAGAAGCTTTGAAGTAGGAGATTTAGTTCTGAAATGGGACCATCATCACGAAGGCAAGGGAATGCACACGAAATTCCAACACTTATGGTTAGGCCCTTACCAAATTTCTACAAATCTCGGCCCATCCACTTACAAGCTAACATACCTCTAGGGAGAGGAAGTAACCCTTCCCCTCAACGGCCTCTCCTTGAAACAATACTTTGCATAGTCCCGTTGAGGTTTTATGTACATAAATAAACAGTTTCTTTGTTCTTTTGCTTTCTTTGTTGATTTTTTGTTTTGTTTTGTTTAGAAACAGTCTCGGTAGTTAGGTTTGTCTTTTTCACTCACTTTTCATCTGAGTTTCCTCTCTTTCTAGGCTAATAAAACCCAGCTCGACCCCTGGCTTAGCGGTAGTACAGAACTCTCAGCAAAATCAAAATCTTGAAGGAAAAATCTCATTTGTAAAGAGAAGGAGGCTCTGTGACTTTGCTTCCACTGATCAGCCTTTGAAAATGGGGATATCTCTTCCTGTTTGGTCAAAATAACCCCAGTTAAATGACTAATGATCCAATGTTTCTCTCTCACTATCTTGAGGCTCCACTCATTTTAACATTAATTCATGTCTCAAGGTTTCCTTGCTATTATGGAACCTCAGAAAGGAAGCATGCTTCACAGAGGTATGGTATTTTAAATGATCCCATGCTACAAATAAAATCCTAAAGGCTTACATCAAAGGGTCTAATTTCTAGAAATTCTCACCTCAATCAAAGCATGGCTGAGATAAAAGCAAAATGTTCAAATCTAGAAAGTTGTTCAAAGGACTCAGCTCAAGCTAGGTTCTTCTCCGTCCGTGAAGCTTGATAAATCAAATAAAATCTCTCACTCACACAAAAGGACATTATGGATTGAAGAACCCAAATCAAAGATTGGAATTTTAAGGAAACTATTTCTGGAAGGCTCAAATAGCAAAAGCTGTCAAATACATGAACATCCAAAAGGATGTAGATAGCATGGGAATGAGGAACAAACGAATATCTATGTGAAGTACTGTTATGATCCTGTGGAGTCCTCTTTTAGTTAAGGCACCATAAAGACAGTCCTATAAGAATTAACTCCATACTCCGGCCTTGAGAAAGTTTGGAAGAAATATAAGTCTTAGCCCCCTTTCTTCCAAAACACCAATATGATTAAGAGATCACCCCATTCTTAAAAGTTGAACTGTGAGGCATTTTGTTGTGCATGAAGCTGTCAATTTAGATGTCATTCTGAGTCATGATAGGATTTGGTTTCAGAGATCTATGTTTGCCAACGAATCGCCATTTGTTGTTGCTAAAACATCCCCCCCAAAAAAATTTGTAAATATTGGGTCCCTCCTATTTTTTGTTTAAGTCTTGAGTTTGGTTAAAATCTTTGTCACTTGATCTTCAACTTTTCCTAAAAGTAATTGACCCTTTCTAGTTCTTTTTTTTTCAGACTAAGGCATTTTCCTTCTGTTACCTTTAAAAACAATGCACAATTTTAAAAGCTTAACTATGCACATCAAACGGAGCTGGTTTAAAGATTAACTGTGCGCGCTTTCACAGCGCAGTTTGATAGTTTATGTTTATGCGCCGAAAGCGCAAGTGAAAAGGTTTAACTTTGCACTTTCAAAAGCACAAACTTCAGGCTTATTTCTCGCATTGAAAACGCTTTGCTTTTGGGTCTTAATCTTCCACCATATTGCCAAATCTTGGCTTTTCAGCTAAGTCCTCCGTCGATGCCCAAACTTTAGGTTTAAAACCTGCGCTATATCAATGCATGATTCTTTCGCAGAGTCTGAAACTAACTTAGCCGCTTTGGCGCATTGTTTTAGCCTTAACTCTACCGCCCTTTGGCACAATCCCTATCTATAAGTCCTCCGCTTCGCGCGTTTGTTGAATATAAACTGGCCGACCCCTTTTTTGCAAATCTTAGACCTTTACCATTCAGCGCGCAATTTTTTACTATAAGTCGGCCACCCCTTGGCGCATTTGCTAACCATAAATATTCCGCTTGGCACGAGTATTGACTGTAAGCTCCCCACCGGCGCATATTTTTAAATGGAAATCGGTCGCGTTGGTGCAAAGTTCAAACGTAAAACCGACTGCCTTTAACTATCATGAGTAGGTGCATTGGCGCAGGATCTATGCTTGAAAGCATGCCGATGCGAAAATCCCTTAAGTCTTTTCCATGACTCGTTGGCGCGGTTCCCGTTAGCGCACATTTTGTGACTAAAACTTGCGCCAAAGGTGCAAGGCTTACCCATATAGCTCCCGCCTCCATAGATGCGCCTCGTCTTCCCTCGAAGTCTAATGTTGACGCAGCTCTATCAGTGTGGGATTTAACGTCATGATCGCCGCTTGGGCGCAGGACTTAAAGTTACGCTCGCCGCCTTAGCATAGAGTTTAACCTTACGCTCGCCACTTCTAGTATTTCTCATGATTTTCAACTGTGAAATGGTAGCTGCAATTGTGAATTAGTTGATTATTTTGTTAAAACAACTTCCATATTATGAAAGTGGCATATTCTGAATTTTTCATAACTGTTTTGCTAATTCTTGAAGGCTATCTAGTTAAAACCAACTCTATCATATTTTCTTTCACAGATATATCAGTTCATTGGCCAGCCCACTGTGCATATCTAGTTTCTGGAAGCAACAGCTCAAAGAAGCAGCAGCAGGAGCAACACAAGTCAAATCAAATCTGCGCAAGCATGAGATTGCAGCAAAGGCAACAATATCTGTTCAGAGAAAAATTATCTTGAAAAAGCTCAGTTAATGGGCCACCCATATCCAAAGTGTAGATGGCCAAGCATCCACAAGCGAGCCAGTTGGTGGGGATTAGTCAGCGAGCCAGCATAAGGAATCCAAATAAAATAGATAAACCATCAGGATTCTTATTTGTCGTAATGTGAGAAAAGGTTGAATTTCCTTTATTGTATAAATGCTTTAGAAGATAGTTGGCCCTGATTCTGTCTTATATGGGAGGCTCTCCACGAATCTGTGGGTTTTGTAATTGTGCACTAAAGACAAATTAGAAGGTTCTAGATTTTAGGGCACACCTATCAGCTCAAGGATCAATTTGTAAACTTATAAATAGCAGAACAGAAGAAGATAGAAGGACTTTTGGCAGGTGAAAGAAATTTTCTAGATTGTACGAATTACTTTGCTACTTGCTCCAAGAAATTGGATTTTTCCTAATGGAAGACTGGAGAGGACTTTTTTGCCTGGAAATGTGTGTTGAATGTTTGTTGGACTATTCCTGTAGCATTCGTATACTACTATGAGATCTTTCTTTACTATTACGAATTATTTATGTGTGATGAATGATCTTTCTATTTTCCTATACAATGATGTCTCTCTAAATGAGTAATGGAATGTATTAAATAATTTGAAGCTATCTTCAATGTATGTCATATTCTGCTGTAGGCACATCTTTATGATTAAATGGCTATCTGTGTGATCTTTAGGTGTTTCTTACATTTTATTACTCATCTCTACAATTTGCTCCTTGCAAGGATAGGTTAAATTTACTTATACAGTTTTAGATTAATTTAGATTAGTTACTTGCATTTAGCTTAGGGCACTTGCATATCATCTTTAAAATTAAAACACATAAACGGTGGATCGGCCCGCAACCAGTGCAAAGATCAAGAATATTTAAATCTTACGGTAGCCGGAACCGTTAACCAGACAGATTCCCCACACCAAATGGTGAGCAATCTAATTGGGCTTGCTTACCAGGGAGAATCCCTTGCTGCCTGATGCTGTAATTTTCGGGGCATCAACAAGTGCTTAGCCTCTTTCGGATCAAGTGGTAGCAGAGAAGTGTTATGATAGGCGGATGATTACAAGAGCTACGCTAAAGCGAGGAGAAGGTCAACTTGATACTTTCAACCTAGAGATTGGACGTGCAACTCGAAGAAGGAAAATGGAGGATGAAGACCTTCGTATAGAGAATGAGAAGGCTTTCCACAAGGCTTTCTACCGAATGTCAGATATGGTAGAAAAATTATTTCCATATTATGAAGAAAGAGTGGCAAAGAAGGAAAAGAAGAAGGCAGCAAAAGCATGGGATACTGCTACGGTAAACCAAGGAAACGAAGGAGACCCTCTTGAGCCTATAGCTCCATCTTCAAGTTTTAGTTCGATTTCTTCCTCTGATTCTCATAATTATTGGTCATCGTAAATATGCTTTTAAAAATCCATTGTCGAAATTAGATGTCAAATTTTATTTTCCCATGTTTAATGGAGAATCTAATGTAGATAAGTTGAATAATTGGATTAGATAGATCGAGGTTTACTGTCGTGTACAACAGATCAAAGAGGAAGAGGTGAAGATCCAGTTATCTTCTCTTTGGATGGAAGTAAAAACCCTTGTATGGTGGGAGAGCAAACTTCATAAAGGTATCAAGCAAAATGGTAAACACCTTTCTTCATGGTTTGAATTTAATTGTGCATTAAGAAAGCAATTCTAGCCATTGGGTCATGTACAAAAATCCATGATGGAATAGAAAAATCTGAGATAGGGTAAAGGTCGGAATGTTCAAAGTTTCACAAAAGAGTTTAGGAAGAAGGAACTTGCATTGAATATTTCTTTAGGCTCTCCAAAGACTTTGATGAAATATATTGGTGCACTTCACAATTACATGCATCACACATTGTTGTTGTTTAATCCTACTAGTTTAGATGAAGTGCGTGTGCAAGTAACTCATCTTGAAAATAGGGTGAAATATGTTAAGGATGATTCCTCCATCGAGTAAAAGAGATTAAAGGACAAAGGGAAAGAAAAGGTAAACCTAGCTGCTACAGTAGAGAAGGGTATAGAAAAACTAACATGTTCCCATTGTCAGAAGAAAGGGCATGAAGAGGACGAGTACTGGAAACTACATCATGAGTTGCTACCAGAGAAGTTCATGAACAAGAGGAAGCAAAAGACTACTATGACAGTGCAACATGATCTAGGGTCAGATTCAGGTTATAAGACCTTGATTAGAACCATGGGTGTCAAAGTTATATCTTCTACTAGCGGAAGTTCTTCTACTCAATCTTCTAAATTGGAAAGAGATCTTGATAAGAAAAGGAATGAGATTTTTCATATAAGGGTCATTGTAGAGCACACCAAAGTTGACACTTTGTTTTATAGTGGGTCCCAAGTTAACTTGATTTCAGAAACAATTGTTAAGTTGGGATTGAAAAGAGAGCTTCATTTGAAGCCTTATCCATTGGGTTGGGTAAGAAAGGATACACAGTTGCAGGTAATGAGGCAATGTAAACTTAATTTTTCAATTGTGTCCAAATTTTTGGATGCGTTTGTGATGAATGTCATCCCACTGGAAATTTTTGGAATGGTCTTTTGAAGCCCATACCTGTATAACAAAAAAAACATCTTCTATCAAGAAGAAAACAAATACCATATTTTCAAGGATAGAGTTGAGTATATAGTCAAAGCTCACTAGATAAAGAACTATATTTCGTTAGTGAGCATAGGAAAAATGAAGAGGCTTGTGAATGCTAGGAAGTCGCTTGTTCTCATGCTTGAAAGGAAAGAGGCGCGAGATGTATGAAATTCACTTCCATTTTGTGGTTCAAATCGTCGACAGGAATTGGTAAATGCATCTAGTAAATTTGTTCAGAGGATGAAAAGGGTTGTTGATTCATTACCTTTAGCACTAATGTATTTTTTCCTATTGATAGCTAGTTGTTTTTGGTTAATTAGCATGACCATGAATGCAAGAGATTGTAGGAATAAGGGAATGAGCATTGACGTCAGCAGTATGTTAGCAATTATTATCATGTTTGGACAATTTGTTTTGATGTTCCAGGTGTACATGATTCAAACACGATGGGTGGATTTAGGCCAAGTGTGGAGGTGATTCCCTCACTTAGTAGATATATAAAAAAAATGGAGGTCCAAAAGCTTCCTAGTGGGGAGGAATGATCCAGGAGGATCTGAAGATGTTAAGAAATCAAGTGCTCAATTGTCAAAAAGAACAACATCATTGCATATAGATCGATGAGATATTTCTAATGGCTTGAGAATCATTGCAAATAGAATCCGGAAGAGAAATATATTGCAGTTTGAAGTTTCTAAGAAACAACGAAAAAGAATGCATGGTTTCCATGCGGTAGCGCCACAGAGAGCCACATGGAAATGTGGACATCAGCATTATGATGTGGTAGCATGAGAGGCTTCCACGTTTCACTCATTTTTGACATTTTCATGGCTCCACTGGGACTAAAATAAAAGTTCCATTTGGCACTGCTAATGTGGCACTTAGATGACATGACAGCACCACAGACTGCCAAGTGGAAATATGTTGCAACTTCGGAACTCGACATGTGGTTGTTAAGATAGTTGGCGTGCTAATGTGGAATGATGACCTAGTAGATGACATGGCACCGATGTGGCAAGGGAGAATGAGTGGATGCCACATGGACCAATTGTATGGTGCCACGTGGAACCTCCAGATGGCCACCTCGATTTGCATGCGACTGGTTTTTGGTTCACATGGTTCAACGTTGGTTGTTGGTTATTATTATGGTTTGTATTTATATGATTATTGTTATATGTAAATGGTCTTAAATATATATATATATATAATACACCAATATAAAAACAAGCCCACCCAACGAACCAACAAATCAACAAATTTGTCGTATATGGGATTCGACCCCTGGTCTATGGGGCATAATTCCAAAACCTTGACCAATGTGCCAACAACTTTGGCTACGTTAAGTAATGGAAATTAATATATTTATTATGAAGTTAATATTATTGTAACCAAAAGATTCCTTTTGGGGGCTATAAAAGGGGATGCATCCTAGCTTTAAGATGATGGAATTTCAAAGTGAAGTTCTTGAAGAGATTTCGGGGTGAGCTCTTCATAAGAGGCTTGGTATCAATATGGAGGCGGGATTTGTGCAATGCCCAGTATAGCCTTGTTTTGCATGCTACAGGGGGTCGGTGATCTCCAGAACAGAAAGTGGTCAAGTTTATACTCAAATTCCTCAGTTTTTCAAGAGGAATCCATTTTTTACCTATGTTTCTACATTTGAGATATATAATTGAAGGGGGTCTTAAATTCACCTATTGTAATTCATTTATTATAATACTTTTGGCAATTGAAGATTAATTGAGTGGTCTTGTTGGTTGAACCAGGCCTAGAGACGTAGCTAGGAAGCCTGGTGAACTCTGTTACTAAATGTTATGTGTGTTTATGCTTGCATTTGTTCATTGTTTCATTATCTTCATGCTAATGTTTCCTAAATTACATCAAAAGCACAAGTTTAAAAGGCATATTTTAATAATTTTGGCTTAAGTAATTCATTCACATAACAACAAGGTGTTGGTCAAGATTAAATCTTGAATAATTGGAAGAGTTTAACGTTTATAATGGTATAAATCACTTAGCCTCTTTAGGATCAAGTGGTATCATAGCAGGTGTTCTGAAAGGTGGATGATTACAAGAACTAAGCTAAACCGAGGAGAAGGCCAACTTGATACTTTGAACCCAGATATTGGATGTGCAACTCGAAGAAGGAAAATGGAGGATGAATACATTCATACAGAGAATGAGAAGGCTTTCTACCACATGTCAGATATGGTAGAAAAAAATTTCGCATATTATGAAGAGAGAGTGGCAAAGAAGGAAAAGAAGAAGGCAGCAAAAGTAGGTATAATGCTTCGGTGAACTAAGGAAATGGAGGGGAACCTCCTGAGCCTCCATATCTATCTTCAAGTTCTAGTTCTTCTTCTTCCTCTCATTCTCATCATTCTAATGGTCATCATCAAGATGCTTTTAAAAATCCATTGTTGAAATCAGATGTCAAATTTGGTTTTCCCATGTTTAATGGAGAATCTAATGCAAATAAGTTGAATAATCATATTAGACAGATCGAGGTTCACTACCGTGTATAGTAGATAAAAGAGGAAGAGGCGAATATCCAGTTGGATTCACTTCGGTTGGAAGGAACAGCCCTTGTATGGTGGGAGAGAAAACTTCATAAAGGTAGCAAGCATAATGGTAAACTCCTTTCTTCATGGTATGAATTTACTTCCGCATTAAGAAAGAAATTCTACCCATTGGGTCATGTACAAAAATCCATGATGGAATAGCAAAACTTGAGATAGGGTAAAGGTCAGAAGGTTCAAAGTTTCACAAAAGAGTTTGGGAAGAAGGCACTTGCATTGAATATTCCTTTAGAATCTCTAGAGACTTTGATGAAATATATTGGTGCACTTCACAATTACATTCATCACACATTGTTGTTGTTTAAACCCACTAATTTAGATGAAGTGTGTGGGAAAGCAACTCATCATGAAAACTCGGGGAAAGATGTTAAGGATGATTCCTCCATGGATCAAAAGGGAGTAAAGGTCAAAGGGAAAGAAAATTTGAAATGAGATGCTACAGTGAAGAATGGTAAAGAAAAACTGACATGTTCCATGTTGGGCATGGCCCAAGTAGGTACAATTTTGCGGAAGTGTGATTTTTAGCTGCGCAATAGAGAAACATAACATCAGTATGTGCACAGCGTGCATAATAGTTTTGGTGTGCAACTATGAGATGTGCAGGACCCGTGCAGCAGCAAGTTTTGGTAGAGAGATATAAGTAAAGCCCAGATAAGGAAGCGGCCTGCTTTTGGTAAAGAATTAGGACGAAGGAAGAAGGAAGGACCTGTCAGAGAGAGTGGCGGCAAGCAGCTGAGAAGCTAGGCCAGGACGTCGACGGTGACGGGAAGGTGAGAGCAGTGGAAAGGGACAAGCCATGATGCAGTATAACCGTTTTGAAGACTGCGGCTGTCAGAGAAGTATGCGAGTCACGAGTGGGCTAAATGAATGGCCTGAATCAGGAGGAATAAGCTGTTGACGACGACAGTCAGGCTGGCAGTTGACCACACCGGTTTTGTAAACCTAAGGGTTTTTGCATGCGAATTGTAAAGATATGTCTCCTGGCATAATCTATAAATAAGCTTCATTTTGTAAGGGAAGGGTTACTCTTCATTTTGTTAAGTGTTGATTATTGAAGAATCTTAAGCTTGAAATCCATTGTAAAGGCTCTGCAGCTAAGTGCGCAGAGACCTATCTGAGAGAGAAGAGAGTCTGCAGCTGAGTGCGCAGACTAAGAACGGATGTACCCTTCCCCTAAAGATCAATATTAACAACCGTTCTTGTGGACGTAGCCTCCATCCGAGGGGTGAACCACGTTAAATCCTGTGTTATGTGATTGTCGTGTTTTATGACTGTTCATTTGCTTAAATATGAAGGTTGATGTTGCAATGTCTGTTATGTGATTGCTTTTGTATGTATTCGCCGTCGTGAATGGGAATAATATGTTAAGTGATACATGTAGGGACGAATGTTAAGTATTCAACAAGTATAATTCTATGAATGCATGAATATGATGAATAATCACACAATAGATCACTGAGTTTAAGCGCAGCGTTGGAGCGCGCAGTATTGCATGTTTGCATACTTGCTCTCAAAATAATGATAAGAGCCTGAATGAGTCGAATAGATACAATTACTTAGTAAATCAGTTAGAGATGAGCATCTTAGGCGGTTGCACGGTCTGTCTGACGCGTCGGGCCGTGAGAGTCGCTGCGAGATAAGCTACCTATAGCCTATCATCGTAACGCGAGGAGTACCCTAGACTGCATCAGCCCAGATTACAAGGGGTGAGTGGGACTTATACCCTTTTGTGGCACTGCGCGACGAGGAGCGTCGCGGTGCAAGAGCCGACCTGCAGCGCAAGATGGTAGTGCGCTGCGCCATACGTACATCCACCATCAACTCATCACTTACGCTGTGGAAACTTGATTCTACAACACCCCCATAGCTTTTCCTCAGGTGAGACCTCAACCTCCGCACAGGTTGTTGCCGAAAGGGCCGGTGAAAAGGGGTTTCGTTGGTTAAGTCTAAAACCGCAAAGAACCTGGGTCTACATTGGGAAACCTCAAGAAGGTGATTTACAACCAACAAATGGTTCCGTTGCTGCGCTAAGAATCCGTGATGAGTTGACGAATTAATGTCCGATAATGCACTCGAAGAGTTTGAGTTCCCATTAGGATCAGACAACTGGCATCTAGAAAAGAAAGAGACCTGGGCCTGGTGCGATAAAATAGAAAGAGACTTTGCAAAGAAATAAAATAGATCACGTCTATCAGACGTGTAGTGGTTAAACAGATATTTCTGGAGAGATATTCACGAAATATTTTGGGCTACGTTCCCCAACAAGCTACACACGTGGATATCGCGACTCGCAGAGAAGAAAAATTGTTCTCAAGGGGGAGTACCTACAGAGTGGACTCCAAAGCTCACAGCGCAGCTCAAAGCAATAGACAGCCCGCTATCACGCACAGTCGATTTTTGGGTCAATAGCATACTTGAAGGATTCGTAACGGAATTTGTTGTCGTCATGCTAAAGTCCTACAGTCAAGCAGAGGCATACTTTTTCGAGGGATTCAGAGGTAAGTTCCTGAACAACCTTAGTCTGTATATTAAAATGCTTTTAGCCAAGAAAGGTGTATTAGAATGCAGTAATATTTTGATTCTATCATGGTCAATAACATTTATAGTGATTCTAACGAAGAGACACATAATCTAAGAAGTGGAAAGAGATATAAGTTTAATAAAGAAAAGAATCCTGGAGGACCTGGACTCCGTGTAGACACCAAACTTCCATGTGATCTTAACAATCAGACCGCTCCGCCATCAGCCACTATTCATCTTATCACACCTCAGAATCCGCCGGTTACAGAGACCGTGCCACCCTTAGACCAGAACCCACCTGCTGCGAGTCCGCGCAGCCCATTCCGCAGAATCCCAGTAGTCTGAATATCCCCTTTGTTTTCTCCGCGCAGATAGTCAGCACTACTCAAAGAGGTGTGCAACCAGGAAGGAGAATGACAGATAATGACATAAAACTGCCAATATTTAAAGGAACGGGTCTAGAAGACGATGATCAACACTGGTTTCTATGTGAATCCATATGGATCTTAAAGCAAATCCAGGATGATGCTGTGAAGAGAGCGCAGCTCATCACCACTTTCAGAGACCGCGCACTGCATTGGTTTATGAAATAATCTCAGGCACAGCCGAGAACCCTAACAGAAATTCAGGCTGCATTGGTCGCAAAGTTTAAGAAACCAAAGTTAGAATCGCAGTGTATAACGAAATTAAAGGAAAACAAGCAGAAACCGACTGAAACGGTCTGGGAATTTGACCAAAAGTTTAAATCACTATTAGACCAAGTGATCTTTTTTATAGCTCCGCAACAGCATAAAGAATGGCTTATTGCTGCGCTGCTTCCCCATATCAGACCACCATTGATGCAGCAGAAGATTGCGTCGCAGGCAGAGGCCCTAGAGATCGCAATGTAGTTAGAGGCTTCACCAATTGGTGAGAGTAGCATTGGGATGTCACAAATTTAGAACCAGCTAACTAGACTGACGTTATAATTACAGGGTATGAAGAACGGTAAAGAACAAAGATATGAACACAGACGTGAAGTTTGGTGCACCGGATGCAAAGGAGAAGGCCATACCAGAGAACATTGCCCTCTATTTTAGGATTATCTTGGCAGTGGCGCACCAAACCCAATCAATATGAACCACAATCAGGCACCATGGAGTGAAATCTACAGAACCAGAGGACACAGGCCTGAAGACTGTTATCTAATACAGAAATATGTAAACACGCCTAAAATCCTATATTGCAATTTCTGTAAATCAGTTGGACATGATGAATCCAATTGCCGCGCATATGAGCTCATGAATGAAAGAAAGCGCGATATGGAAGCAATGCGAGGTGTTGGTATGTATCGCGTTCAAGAGAAGAATCGGCAAAAGAAAGAAAACACCCACTATGATCAGGGAGGATATAGAGGCTGTGGTGGTGGATACCGCGGGAGAGGAAGAAATGTCGATCCGGCGCAAGGAAGAGGCCGCGGCCAGGTAATCTGTTATAACTGTGGCCAGCCAAGTCATGTATCTAGAGATTGTACCAACCCATGCACTATGTGCAGTTACTGTAAATCATTTGAGCATTTTATCGAAGATTGTCCTATGCTTGAGGTAGAAATGCAGAAAAGAAGAAGGACAGAACCACCAACTCCCAACATTCAGTTGATCGCAGCTGAGAGAAGACCTACGGATCCAAGCGTAAACGTGGTAATGCGTAGTGGCGCTGATACAGGAAGGGACAGAGGCGCAGAAGCTTCCACCTCAGGACAGCACGATCCTAAGCAAAATCTGGGTGAGCCGGTATGGATTAGAAAAGCTCCTGGGAAAGCACCGGGCCTGGACCTAAAAAAGAACAAGGGAGCATTTACAGAAGCGCAGGATATCCTTACAGAGTCAGAACCTCAGTCGATGAGAATCCCGCTGCGCAGCCAAGCACCACACATAGAAGATACACCAGCAGCATATGATCAGGAGGACATTTCAACAAATACTGGGACCTCTGTTGCGTAGTTCCTACGGAGTTGCATGATGATGTTGAAGAGCACAGATGCGTTCATGGAATTTGAAAAGCTATTGAGGAAATATGAGCCAAACAACGAGAAAGGAATTTCCCATGGCGCAGTCCATAATATTAGGAGTCCAAAATGAACAGGAAGGGAAATGAGACTCACTGCGCAAATTGGAGACTACGAGATGGATGAGATCATTCTTGATCTTGGATCTGAATTGAATGTCTTGACCAAGCAGACATGGCATCATTTGGGCAAACCAAAGTTGCAGTGGTCACCTTTACAGTTAAGAATGGCTAATCAAGGGATAGTTATACCTTTGGGGAGATTACCGGACACAATAGTTGACATTGATGGAGTGCGCAGCTATGCCAATTTTGAGGTAATCGAAATCGTGGATGACAATCATCCTTATCCACACTGCTGGGTATCGATTGGGCAATGACAAACTCTGCCATTATTGATTTAAAAACTATGAAAATGATATTTGAAGGCAATGATATCAGGGTCATTGCGACATTGGACCCTTCGCAAGGTGAGCGATACATTGAACTGATTCAAGAGGAATCAAGAGACCAGGACTTGGACCATATTTACAAGATGACCACTAATGATGCTGACTATGTTAAATCCCACTACGGACGGCACACTCAGTTGGCATTGTGATAGCTCTTGCATTTTAGATTCTGATGCAGGACTAGAAAACTGGCAAAGCAGGTTACATGAATTATCTGCCAAGAAATGTGCACGGATCACGAAGTCACTCCGCCAGATTGGGAAAGAGGTAACTCCAATCCCTACCTTTGATGGTTTATCTAATGTGTATTATTTTATCAAAGAATATACTGCAGCAATTCTGAATGAACACCGTGTCTCAGCTCTAGACATGGCATTGCGCGGCATACCTGCCAGATGGTGGGCTGCGCATAAGAAGATACTGACAACTTGGGATCAATGTAGAATTAAGATGCAAATCAGGTTTGCTAATAAGGTTACCCTATCCTTTGAAAAATATAATGGACAGACAGATCAACGAGAGCATATTCGAATCTATTCCAAAGCATGGACAGAAAGACCACAGGAAGAATGGGTACATCTGTTTGTGCACACGTTAGAATAACCGATTCCGAAGAAATGGTACCTAGACCTGGAGTTGCGCAGAGGCACAGTGGACTGGTCGGGCCTCACTGCGACCTTCCAACAGGATTTTAGCTTCGAAGACGAGCATCCAAGTATCAATGATGCACTGTAGGTCATTAATAAAAAAATATTCAGTCCAGATTGTACACAAGGAAACATGACACTAGAAGAATTCTTCGGCACAGACTGCATACCTGAGCGCCTACAACCTGAATGGGAAGAGCAGCTAGAACATGCTCTTGATTCTTATCACATCGATGCAGAAACCAAGGATACAGCAAATAGTGATGAGGAGGACCCGCGCAACATACAGATACCTGAATCAGAGGGATCGCGTGAGGTAGAAGGACCTCCACTGGAACTTCCAAACATGAGTGGACCCGTGAAAACAAGGAAAGTGAACATTGGCACCAATGAAGCACCAAGGTTTGCAGCTATTGGAGATTATTGGGACGAAGATACAGTTGAAGAGGTCGCGGGTATATTACAGGAATATTAAGAACTTTCCCGACCAAGTTCACAGAGATGAAAGGTATCTTGGGAGACTTAGGAGTGATGAAAATTCCTCTTAAGCTTGGCGTGAAACCTGTGAAACAAAGACCATACAGACTGAACCCGCACTATAAAGAACAAGTTAGGGTAGAACTCAATAAGATGCTCGATGCAGGGATCATTGAGCCAGTTGAAGAATTTGAATGGATAAGCCCGATGGTTATCCAGGACAAGAAAACAAAGGGCGAGATCAGAATTTGTGTGGATCTCATAAAACTAAACAATGCTTCAATGCATGACCCATTTCCTACACCTTTTACAGATGAAGTCCTAGATAGTGTTGGAGGGAATGAGGCCTATTCTTTTACTAATGGATTTTCTGGTTACCATCAGATTAGGATTGATTGCGCAGATAGGCACAAGACGACTTTTGCTACAGAATGGGGGTCGTTCCAATACACAGTAATGCCCTTTGGTCTGAAGAATGCACCCGCCATATTCTCTAGAGTGGTCATCGCAGCATTTAAGTATTTTAAACATAATTTCTTAGAAGTTTACTTTGTTGATTGGACCATTTTCGGTTTATTGAAGAACCATGCCGTGAACCTCAGAATGATGCTGGAAAAATGCAGACAACACCAAATTTCATTAAACATGAAGAAGTGTGTTTTTTGTGTTCCCTATGGAGTCTTGCTGGGACACATTGTGTGCAAACAGGGCTTTATGGTAGACCCTGCTAAGATCGCATTCATTGTAGACTTGCCTACACCCAATTCAGTTAAGCAATTGCGCACTACACTGCGGCATACCGGTTACTATAGGAAGTTCATAAAAGGGTATGCGCAGATAACCGCATCTATGGAAAAACTACTGAAGAAAGACGTACCATTCATTTGGAATGAAGATTGTGAGAAAGGCTTCGACACATTGAAGGAGAAAATGGTCACTATGCCAATCCTAGTTTTTCCAGACTAGGAGAAGCCTTTTCACGTCCATGTGGACGCCTCATGCATAGCATTGGGCATTGTTCTTGCTCAACCGGGAGAGGGAGGTATTGATCACCCCATTGCCTTTTCTAGTAGGAATTTATCATCTGCTGAGAAGAACTATGCTACTACTGAAAGAGAAGGAATCGCAATGGTATATGCGCTGCAGAAGTTCAGGCACTGCTTGGTGCGCACTTCTCCATGTTCACTAACCATTCTGCCTTAAAATACCTTGTTAATAAGCCAGTGTTAGGGGGGCGCATATGCAGATGGTTACTACTCTTGCAGGAGTACGATTTTGAGATTGTTGTTAAACCAAGCAAATTGAATTTGGGACCTGATCATCTGTCAAGAATTGAGTCAGGAGAAGAGCCTACAAATTTGGAGGACAATCTTCCTAATGCGCAGTTGTTCACCATACAAGTTGCAGATGAGTACTACCAGGACATCATTGATTTTTTTACCACTGAATTCGCACCCGCAGAGTTCACTACGTAGTAGAAGAAGCAGCTGGTAGTGCGTGCAGCAGACTTCACTATAATTGCAGGTCAGCTATACAAAGTGGGACCGGATGAAGTATTGCATAGATGTGTACTAGAGCATGAAAAACCACTCATATTAGCTGATGCACACTCAGGAATCGCAGGAGGCCATTACGTAGGCAGAGCTACTGCGCAGAAGATACTGCACGCAGGGCTATGGTGGCCTACGATTCATAAAGACTCCAAGGAACACTGCCGGAATTGTGATGTCTGTCAAAGGACAGGGAAGCCATCGCGCAGGGACGAAATGCCTTTAAATACACAGCTGACATTGCAGGCCTTTGAGAAGTGGGCCATTGATTTTGTGGGTCCTATTAACCCACCATAAAAAAGAACTGGTGCGAGGTATATCATTACTGCTACCGATTACCTCACCCGATGGGCAGAAGCAAAACCAGTCAAATACTGTAGCGCAGCTACAGCTACGGAGTTTATATATGAGAATATCCTTACAAGGTTTGGATGCCCAAAGATATTGATGAGTGATCAAGGCACTCATTTTCTTAATAAAACCATCAAGGCTTTGAGCGAAGAGTTCCACGTTCATCATCAGCGTAGCACACCTGATCATCCACAGGCGAATGGAACCGTTGAAGCATTTAATAAAGTGCTAGAGAATGCGCTAACTAAGATATGCAACGTCAATCGGGACGATTGGGACCTCCGTATCCCATCTGTACTGTGGGCATACAGAACTACCTGCAAGAAACTGACTGGCCATACACCTTTCAGGTTGGCCTATGGGAAAGAAGCAATAATGCCGATGGAGTACATCATTCCCAGCTTGCGCATGGAAGATCGTGCAGCACTCGAAGAAAGGATCCTACACTTGGTTGGGATAGAGGAAGATCGCTTTGTTGCAGGCTTCCGCCAACAAGTACAGAAAGAGCGTGAAAAAGCATGGCATGACCGCCACATCAAGAACAAGTGCTTTCAGTTAGGTGACCTAGTACTCCTGTATGATAGCAAGTTTATGAAGTTTCCTGGCAAGTTTAAAATGCATTGTCTTGGCCCATATACTGTTACAAATGTTACTAACAGTGGTGCAGTCCAGCTAGCGACATTAGCCGGAGACATTCTACCCACTTGGATAAATGGAAGCAGACTAAAGCTTTACCGCAACAGTCCCATTGCACAACACCCTATCTGATCAAGATGAGAAAACTTCTAAGTGTCAAGTACAGTTGAAATTGGGCACTAGAAGTCATGAAGAGTCTGTACACACTATCTGTAAAAGAAATATGTTAGATGTTGTGCAGCACATTACAATAGAGAAGCTGCATGCAACAAAAAAAAAAAACTACACGCTACCAGGGTAGCCGCGCCATGGAAAGACAGAGGCATTGCAATGAAAAGACGCAAGAAGTGACCGGAGATACGTGGTACAACTATAAGCGTACACCTCAGACGCATACCATAATGACAGCACCGTTGGCAGACCATCATAAAGCTGGGTAGCTGCGACAACTGTCAACCATATATTACACCGTTACTCAAAGATTGACGGCGACAGTTAAGCCATGCAATTATAGCATATCCTGCCTATTTAAAGCATCATAAAAGATCGAAGTCACCAGGATCCAAGTAAGATTACCCGAGAGATGTGCCATTTAAAACTATTATCGACTGGCAGACAGCCTGGAAGTACCGTTGGCCCTTGGTCATTAAAGAAACTTACCATGACATGACATAAAGCATGGCGGAAACGGATCAATAATCCTGCCGGATCTAATCCCACGGGGCTAGTAGTTAATTCCTAAGTTAGCCGTTATGGCACCTTCAATGACATGATCAACGGAGATCCATACGGGATTTTCCAAGTAAAGCCACATTTAAGTCCCCGTCCATTCGGTAAATGGCCCCATTGTCCGGTAGAAATCTTATAAATACTCACACCTTCCTCCTTGTGCATTTTACCGTGAGTTTGAAACTTTCAAGAACATTAGAAATCTAAGAGCCAAAGCAGCACAGAAGTATTCGTAGCTGGTGTGTTTATGTCCGAGGAACAGGAACTAGAAGATATTCTGGGCGCATTCAAATGTTCTGGGTTAAGCGGAATCATGTCATCTCCAAAGAAACCTTCACAGAGAAAGCAAGCTCATCTAAGGGGCCGAAGCCGAGTAGGACGGCACAGCAACAACAGAAAGATGAGAACCCCGAAGTAGTTCCAGAAAAGCTGCAGGCACCAGTTGCCTCGCTGCCAGTTCTACAAGCAAAACGACCCATACCAGTCTCAGTCATACCCAATTATATTAGCCCACGAAAAGATGATGCACCAGAATTGATTCTGCAAAAGAACCCACAGTATGACATTCCCATGCCTCCAATGGCTAAACGCGTTCGGAAAAGAGCTAATCTTTTGAATACGTTCCCGAAATCCAAAATGAATGACTCCAATTTGGCGGACACCGAGAAATTCCCGCACTTGCAACTTGACAAATACACGGTTAGTGTGAACAATCCTGATACACATAAGCCAGCAGTCACACCTGTGGATTGGGCAGTGCTGCTAGCACAGGCAGGCTTGCTCAACCTGCTGCGGATCCCATATAAAGCTGTGGTGAATACTCTTCTTTCTTGCACACACCAGGGATACATCTGGTTAGATTTCAAGGTTAACATAACCATGGATCTCATAGCAAGGATCATAGGTCTGAACAAATAAGGTGACGATCCATCTACATTTTTTATGAGCAAGAAGGACGAGCAAGAGTCAGCCGCAGAAATCAAGCAACAATTCAACTTAGTAAGAGGAACTAGGGGATATGAGAGTGACGGAATTTCAAACGTACCCCTGCGTTTTTCTATTCAATTGTTGGCAGGAAGAATGTTGTGGAAAGCTAGGCCAGCGCAGGTACCGGCTGCGGTCATAGCTTTAGCTGCCAAGGCTATGGATGGCCATGAATACAATTGGGCCAATTTCCTGTTGAACGAACTATTGTTGGACATCGAGGATACTCAGGACAGAAGGTATCAATTTTATTTTAGTTGGCTCCTGGTACTCATCGCTTTCATCAGTTGGAAAGAACCGATCCATCAGATCGGCCTGCCTGTCGCGCAGGATGACTGTCATGGAGTTCGCTTTGCGAACATGTGGGTTTCTAACAACCCGGAAAAGCAGCGCGCTAACAATCTACAGTTCCTAACTTTCTATCAGCAGTTATGCGCAATGATAGGAAGCACTTCGCGCATCACAAGAGAGGTAACCATACAGTGCAAACCTCTTATTCTTTTTGAGGCCGGCATGCACTCTATCTTCATACATCCACGCCTGAACTCAGAGAAATGGTATGAAGGCCAGTATCAACTCGGAACCCCGATGATTGAGCTAATCATTGAAGATTGGCCAGATGAATGGAAGCAACAGGTACCTGAGATAGTTATCACTTCATCTGATGAAGAAGTTGAAGGGGAAGAAGTGAAGCAAAATCCGAAAACTCAAAGTCCTTCAATTTCAGCGCCTGCGCAACAAACAGGAGAATCAAGTAAAGGGCCATAGGTGGGAGAAAAGAGAAAACATTCAGCCACTGGAAGCTCCATGAAGAAGCAGAGGAAGAAGTCCAAGGAAACAAAGGAGCCACTAGACCGAATCTTGCATGAGGATGACTACGAGATGATAGCCGTGCGAACAACTGCGCACCTCGAGGACGACCAGGCGCGGGTCCGCAAAGACATAGACAAGCTGAGTAGCTTGGTAATAAGGATGGAGCAAGTCCAGCGGGACATGGCTAGAGGGCCAGCCCAAACTATTGACTCAGGCGAGCCAAGCGAGCAGATGTGAAGGCCACCGGCCTCCACTCCCCAAACGTGATTGGTGAAAATCGCACCACTGTCGATTTTGTTTCCAACAGACGAGATGGCAGACAGTGCGAGGTGGCTCACATACTTGGACCTTAATGTAGCAGTGCTACCAACTGAAGGGCTACACCAGCTACACACCCAAATATCCCACGAATTACATGAGCGAGACATTGTCTCGCATAATCGACACCTTCAACTCGAAGAAAGTTACCAGAAGCTACAGGGAGAATGCCAGCAAAAGGACAAGGACCTTCAGCACATGCAAGATAGGGAGCGCAGGATACTAGGAGCCGTATCGGCTGTTTGCGAGAAACTTCCCACAATAAATGTAGACCCTGACACAGCAGCAGTAATTTTACAAATTGGAGCTGCTATCAGTAGCCTACAGGAACAAATGTAGAATCTGCAAGTCTCCCATCGTGAGGAAATCGTAGAGATGGTAGCTTCCCATCAAGAAAAAATAGCTGAAATGGCAGCAAGGAAACCAATTGACACAACGAAGCAGGAAGAGGAAGCATGAATGGAAGCCGTAAGAATCTTAATGGAAGGCATCAGTGCAGAAATAGCGCAATGCCAAGAATTAGCAACTGACGTCTCCACCATATGGAGCATACTGCAGGAAATTCCAGCGATTAAAAGTATTCATAGGGAAAGCAGAAAGAGTTGGACGCAACAGATGCATCCATGAAAGACTTGCCGGTAAGGTAAAAGAGGACGGCTTTTGACAAAACAAAGGTATTGAGGAAAGAACTAGAGGCTCTAAGGATAAAGGAAGCTGAAACATCCGCTAGGATGCAACCACTTATGGAAGAAGCCCTTACATTGAACAATGATATTGAGTCCAAATTGCAAGAACTTCGTGAACCAGAAGACCGCATCAAAGGAGAAACATTGGATCCTGCCTCGCCAGAGGTATTCGACAAAGTTAAAGAATGTGAGCAGGAAGTGAAACAGGTCATCACAAGGTTGACTACAACAGTGCAAGAATTCAGTGCGCGGGCAGGCATTTCAAAAAAGGGGCAAATGGATCAGTTGGATTGAGGTGGCTCGGGGCGAGCCACAGGTAAGTGTTAGGGGCATGTTGGGCATGTCCCAATTAGGTACAATTTTGCAGAAGTATGATTTTTAGCTGCGCAATAGAGAAACATACATCAGTATGTACGCAGCGTGCATAACAGTTTTGGTGTGCAGCTATGCGATAAGCAAGACCCGCGCAGCAGCAAGTTTTGGTAGAGAGATATATGTAAAGGCCAGATAAGGAAGCGGCCTGCTTTTGGTAAAGAATTAGGACGAAGGAAGAAGGAAGGACCTATCAGAGAGAGTGGTGGCAAGCAGCTGAGAAGCTAGGCCACGACGTCGACGGTGATGGGCAGGCAAGAGTAGTGGAAAGGGACAGGCCATGATGCAGTATAACCATTTTGAAGACTACGGCTGTCAGAGAAGTGTGCGAGTCATGAGTGGGCTAGATGGATGGCCTAAATCAGGAGGAATAAGCTGTCGACGGAGACAGTCAGGTTGGCAGTTGGCCATGCCGGTTTTGTAAACCTAAGGGTTTTTGCATGCGAATTGTAAAGATATGCCTCCTGGCATAATCTATAAATAAGCTTCATTTTGTAAGGGAAGGGTTACTCTTCATTTTGTTAAGTGTTGATTATTGAAGAATCTTAAGCTTGAAATCCATTGTAAAGGCTCTGCAGTTGAGTGCGCAGAGACCTATCTGAGAGAGAAGAGAGTCTGCAGCTGAGTGCGCAAACTAAGAACGGTTGTACCCTTCCCCTAAAGATCAATATTAACAACCGTTCTTGTGGACGTAGCCTCCATCCGGGGGGTGAACCACGTTAAATCATGTGTTATGTGATTGTCGTGTTTTATGACTGTTCATTTGCTTAAATATGAAGGTTGATGCTGGAATGTCTGTTATGTGATTTCTTTTGTATGTATTCGCCGCAATGAATGGGAATAATATGTTAAGTGATACATGTAGGGATGAATGTTAAGTATTCAACAAGTATAAGTCTATGAATGCATGAATATGATGAATAATCACACAGTAGATCACTAAGTTTAAGCGCAACGTTGGAGCGCGCAATATTGCATGTTTGCATACTTGCTCGCAAAATAATGATAAGAACCTGAATGAGTCGAATAGATACAGTTACATAGTAAATTATTTAGAGATGAGCATCTTAGGCGGTTGCACGGTCTAGCTGACGCGCCGGGCCGTGAGAGTCGCTGCGAGATAAGCTACCTATAGCCTATCGTCGTAACGCGAGGAGTACCCTAGACTGCGTCAGCCCAGATTACAAGGGGTGCGTGGGCCTTATACCCTGTTGTGGCACTACGCGACGAGGACCGTCGCAGTGCAAGAGCCGACCCGCAGCGCAAGCTAGTAGTGCGCTGCACCATACGTACATCCACCATCAACTCATCACTTACGCTGTGGAAACTTGATTTTGCAGCACCCCCATAGCTTCGCCTCGGGTGAGACCTCAACCTACGCACAGGTAAAGGGACGGTGAAAAGGGGTTTTGTTGGTTAAGTCTAAAACCGCAAAGAACCTGGGTCTACATTGGGAAACCTCAATAAGGTGATTTACAGCCAACATTCCCATTGTCAAAATAAGGGGCATGAAGAGGACGAGTGTTGGAAACTACATCATGAGTTGTTACTAGAGAATTTCATCAACAAGAGGAAGAAAAAGACTACTGCGACAATGCAACATGATCTAGGATCATATTTAGGGGATGAGTCCCTGATTACATCCATGGGTGTCAAAGTTATATCTTCCACTAGCACAAGTCCTTCTACTCAACCGTCTAATTTGGAAAGAGATGTTGATGAGAAACAGAATGAGCTTTTTCATATAAGGGTCATTGTAGAGAAAACCAAAGTTGACACTTTGTTTTATAGTGGGTCCCAAGTTAACTTCATTTCAGATACAATTGTTAAGAATTTGGGATTGAAAACAGAGCCTCGTGTAAATCCTTATCCATTGGGTTGGGTAATAAAGGATACACAGTTGCAGGTAACGAGGCAATGTAAACTTAAGTTTGCATTGCGTCCAAATTTGTGGATGAGGCTGTGTTGGATTTCATCCCACTTGAAATTTGTGGAATGGTATTGGGAATCCTATACTTGTATGACAGAAAATCCATCTTCTACCGAGAAGAAAACAAATATAATATTTTCAAGGATGGAGTTGAGTATATAGTCAAAGCTCACCAAATAAAGAACAATATTTCGTTAGTGAGAACAATGCATATGAAGAGGCTTGTGAATTCTATCCAGACGCTTGTTCTCATGCTTTAAAGGCAATGGGAGAAAGATGTAACAAATTCACTTCCAGGTTGAGGCTCAGATCTTCAGCGGGAATCAGTAAATGCATTTGGTAAACTTGTTCATACGATGAAAAGGATTATTGATTCATTACATTTAGCACTAATGTATTTTGTCCTATTTCTATCTAGTTTATTCTGGTTAATTAGCATGACCATGAATGCAGGAGATTGTAGGAATAAGAGAATGAGCATTCATTTCAGCAATATATTATCAATTATTATTGCGTTTAGACAATTTGTTGTGATATACCAAGTGTTCATGATCTAGAAAAGATGGGTGGATTCAATCCAAGTGGGGAGGGGATGCCCTCATTTAGTCGATATATAAAAATTTAGAGGTCCAAAAGCTTTACAGTGGAGAGGAATGATCCAAGAGGATCTGAAGATGCTCAAAAATCATTGTGCTCAATTTCCAAAAAGAACAACACCATTGCGTAGATCTCAACGAGGGATTTCCAACGGTGCAAGAATCATTGCAAACGGAATCCGGACGAAAAATTTATTGCAGTATGAAGTTTCTAAGAAATAGAGGAAAAAGAATGCAGGGTTTCCACGTGGCAGCCCCAAAGAGAGCCATGTGGAATTGCTAGCATCAGCATGATGACATAGAAACACGATAGGCTACCACTTGTCACTCTTTTTTTTCATTTTTAGGGGTCCACTGGGACCAATAAAAAAGTGTCATGTTGCACTGTTTATGTGACACTTGGATAACATGGCGCTTGGATGATGTGGCGACACCAAAAACTTCCAAGTGGAAGTACGTGGAAACTCCAAAACTTGACATGTGGCAATTAAGATAGTTTCCAGTTGATGTGGCATGTTGACCTAGCAGATGATGTGGCACTGATGTGGCAAGGGAGAATGAATGGTTTCCACGTGGACCAATCACATGGTGCCACGTGGCACCTCCACATGGCCTCCTCGATTTTCATGCAAGTGGTTTATGGTTCACATGGTTCAGTGTTGGTTGTTGGTTATTATTATGGTTTGTTATTTATTTAAATGGTTATTGTTATATGTACACGGATTAAACTATATATATAATATACCAATATATCAACAAGCCAACCCAACGAACCAACAAATCAACAAATTTTCCATATATGGTATTCGACCCCTTGTCTATGGGGCATAATTCCAAAACCTTAACCAATGTGCCAACAACTTTGGCTATGTCAAGTAATGGCAATTAATATATTTGTTATTGAACTTAATATGATTGTAACCAAAAGATGCCCTTTGGGGACTATAAAAGGGGATCCTCACTATTTGCTAATGGAATTTCGAAGTGAAGTTCTTGAAGAGAGTTCAAGGTGAGCTCTTCATGATAGGATCGGTACAAATCTCGAGGTGTGATTTATACAATGATGATTATAGCCTTGGTTTGCATGCTACAGGGGGTGTGTAGTCTCCATAACAAAAGGTGCTCAAATTTATACTCAAATTTCACGGATTTTCGAGGGGAATCCATTTTTAACCTTTATTTTTTCATTTGAGCTACAAAATTGAGGGGGGTATTCAATTCACCTATTGTAATTTATTTCTTATTGTACTTTTGGCAATTGATGATTAATTGAGTAGTCTTGCTGGTTGAAGCGAGCCTGGAGACGTAACCAGGAAGTCTAGTGAACTTTGCTACCAAATTTTGTGTGTTTATGCTTTCATTTGTTCAGTGTCTCATTATCTTCATAGTTAATGTTTCCTAAAGTACATTGAAAGCACAAGTTTGTTGGTTTGCTCTGGGCAGACCCGGGTTAGCTATACTTTTTAGACCAACAAAACCCTTAGCTCACTGGCCCTTTCGGGAACAGGTCGCAGAAGCAACCTGAAGTCTCACCCGAAGTGATTCTAATGGGGTGGCAGAAGACTCAAGTGTCCTCAGCCAGGTTCTGAGGCATCCAGGGTGCTTAAAACCCTCCTTAGTCCTCTCCAAAAGGGCTAACTTCTCTATTTCTATTACTCTGGCTATACCTCTATCTTATCGCATTACACAGGCAGTGCGATAAGCCTCCTCCTTATATGATCCTGTCTAGCGATACTTAGGATATCGCAGATGCGATATCTCCCTCCTTTCTGTCCCTGCGGTATGTGACACTTGGCCACTTCTTGGTTTAATACGCTGACTCAAACACCCTTATCCACTTACTGAGAGATCTTAATATCACTTAGTCTCTAAGCATAATCCTCACTAATGTGCTTAACCCGTAATACTTCACAACGACGTGACTGTATAAAATATTAATTTAAGCAATGCTCTAACTGAACTCTTCATGCATTATACTCATTCAATACTCAAGCATTATCCTTTATTGAACAGAGATCTATTTCGCTAGGATTCAACTATGATTTTCACAATTGTTACGCATCAACCAGAACTAAACTGATGACCATATACATTACTTATAAACTGAAGGAAGCATTCATGTAACGGTAAAGATAAGCGAATAAGAGCAACAATTACACAAATGAAATCACACTACTCAGATATTTACGTGGTTCACTTCCAGGAGGGAAGCTACTTCCACGGGAACTGTGTTTTCTATTAACAACTTGAGAGAGTAAAACACAGTTCCGCCGCAACTCTTTGCAGCAGAGGTCTTCTGGGAAACTCCACTCCTGTGGGAGCCCTTCTCTATAGACCTCTCTTCTTCTCCTTCCTACTCTTCTACTCACTCTTACAATGTACTCTCTCTCTCTCTCAATCCCTGCGGATTGTATAATCTGCTCAATGAGCCGGCCTCTGATCTCTGGAAGAGGTTCAAACTCTGTATGATCAAAGACTCGACTACTCTCTACTTAATAACTTTAGTAACTATGTGTCCAACCACTTTACATACAAAAGACTCCTATATATAGATGGCCCGAAGGTCTCATCGCAGTTACAAAACTGTGGGCCTTATCCCAACAGTGACTCAACCCTAACCACTTACAGTCAACTAGTTGTACTTTCCTGGCCGCCTCCTGTCTCGTCGCCGCTTCCTGCAGTCCTTAGTCTTTAATGCATCGGCCCGTTGCTTCTTCTTTGGTTCAAGCAATGCTGACTGTAGTCCTTCTTCTTAATGAGGGTAGCTGAACCCTCTCTTCATATTCGGCGCCTTTATTATGGTGGTTGAGCTCTCCCTTCGGCCTCTTCCTTGTACCACGCGCTTTGACTTTCCTGTACATATCGCCGCAATTCCCGTCGGAATTTGCGCTACGGCGATATCTTTGCCTTGTCGCCAAAATTGGTACTTTCTCCCCAAAAATGGTTATCTTTTCCAAAATTAGCAGCTTTCTAAATGCTGCGGGAGTTCTCTCCAACAACTCCCCTAACACTTACTTGTGGCTCGTCCCCGAGCCACTCGCAACATCAGCTTGCTTCATCTGCGTAAGCTTATCCTTTGTTGCCTGTGAGATTGTTGTGAATTGTGCCTTAAGCGCTTTAATACTTTCATCCATGCTTGCTACTTCTTCCTGCGTTGCGCTTAGCATCTCAGCTGTTACCAAGGAGTCTTCTGTGCTCTCAATGACTCCTTTACTTGATGTGAAGCTTTTCACCTTTTTCTCCAGTTCATCAACCAGATGTGCGACTTTGCTTTCATGCGGGCTAACTGCGTTAGCCAGGTTGATCTGCTGTTCTCTGTACTTCTGCACTTGCTGTTGAAATTGCGTTATTTCTCCTTTCTTCCTTATCTTCGCAAGAGCACTCAATCCCTTGTACTCTTCTTCAGCTCTAGATATCGCATCTTCAAAGTGCTTAATATGTTGATTGAGTTCTGCTTTCTGTGGGAGCTCCTCTAGCTCCAGCCATGTTTTTGATGCATCCTCTAGGATAGCCTCTGTTGCTTCCACTCGACACTGCATCTGTGTCTGTACAATTCTGATAGCTTGCACTCGTGCTTCTTGGATTTCTTCTGGAGTAAGTGGCCTATTCCCTTCAAGCGCAGCAATCCTTGCTTTGTATTCTTCCTCCATCTTATTCTTCTCTTCATCTAGAGCCTTTGCTCTTTCTGCTATTTTTCTTATCTTTTGAGTTATTTCTAACTCAGGCTTGATATCGCACTGCGGAAGTTCTGCTGCGATATTCTCTAAAACAAGAGAGACATCCTGCTCTCGCTAAACATATTGCGTCAACTGGGCACTCTCTGCCTCATGCTGCGCAATGAGCTGCACATTTTCGTTGGAAAGTAAAACATTATGCTCATATGTGACTCGTTCTCTGTGCCTCAGCTCCGTGCCTATCTGCTAAAAAATTTCGTACAACTAGTCCACAGGCACTTCTGGTAGGTTCACCTCAAGAGGATGAACCATCTGCACTTCCATAGGAACAGGAAACTTAATGCTTCCTGGCGGTATACGAACAATGTTCGTGCGGTCCCTTGCAATACTTTCTTCTCTGGTCTGCAAAGGGGGCTGCGAACTTCCTCCTACTGTGGTTGGAGCTGGCTGAATCTGCATAGAAGCAGTCTTCTCAGTTATTTCCTTCAGCTCTAGCAACTTCTTATCAAGGCTTGTGTGCAGTAGATCCTGCGATGACTGAATCGCAGCGAATCTCTCCTGCATCTTCTCATGTATTCGGCTGGCGATGAGATCATACTCATCCTCTGTCATGATCGGTGCCTGCGGTTCTTCGAAAGTAACCGTCTTCATTCTCTTCTTCTTTGCTTGCAGTGGAGAAGGGCCTTCAGTACCCTTTCTCTTAGAACCCACTGGTTCTTTCGCTTTATCTTTAGGATCTATCTCCGGAACATCTTATGGAGCATCAACTGGAACTAGGCCAGATGATAGATCATCATACATCTGTTTCATCTCCTCATCAAAACAGTTTCTAATGGTGTCTTCAACCTGCTGGATATCCATGCGATATGGGCCAGGGGCCCATTCCTTATGTTTCCTGAATCCCTTGGGTCTGATATATGTTTTATCCCTGTCGACTTTAAATTCCAGCTTGGAATGATAAAGATCGACGACCAGCGAGTCGACACGCGGAATCGTTGCTACGGTCTCAAGCAATAGCATATAATAGTCATGGAATACCATTGCGTTGTTCTTTTGCTTCTCTGGGTGATTACTCGCCCAAATATTTGAATACCTTGTGCCTCTGCACGCCCCTGGTTCCAGTTGTGGAAACTGCGAATTGGGCGGCTCTTTCCATCCAATAAAAGCCATAAGGATCAGCAGCCACGAGAAGTGGAAGCTGTGAAGCGGATCCTGCTGCGCCTGCGCACAGTCTTGAAATAAACTATTCAGCAAAAATAAACTCCAATTGTAAGGTTTACCTTTTATGACTTCAATCGCCAGGCGGATAACTGAGCCTGTGACCTCCTTTGGCCTCACCTTAGAGAGGAGCTTTCCTACCAACAGACTAACAGTAAATCGCAAGGCCTCATCCTGTATTGAGTTGACATCGTAGGCGCGACCTCCTCTTTGCAGCTTATACTCAGCAACCTGCTTGGCTGAGAGCCTGGTATCCTTTGTGGCGCCATCAATATTTATCTGAGGGTCAAGGCCAGTCTTCGACAGACCGGTAATGCGGTGAATAAGGTCAACATTAACATCTATCCGGTTACCCAACCATAAGTAACCACCATGCACACATGAAAGTAGCATCCGCACTACAGCATTTACCTCTGGACCCCGTCCAAAGTGCGGAATCTCCAGGAGATTGAGCAGTCCCGACGGTGCTAAATGGCTTGCATGGTCCATGGGGACGAACTCATCTCGCTCTGTCCTTGGGTTCCTCTCAATTGTCATATAACGATCACGACGGAAGTGTGGGTAAAGCTTATAATCTCCCAGATTATAATCAGCAAACTTAGCAGCATGCATATTCCCCCGAAGGTTACCTTCTTCCTTCACTCGCTTATCCAGTGGTGGGAGTATGAGTTCATATCTAAAGTCTTTCGGAAGGACAATTTCTGGTGCGTTTTCTATCCTTGGTGGGAAATATACAGTAGCGACTGTGACTTCTTCCAGAAGTTCTTGCTCCTGTTCTTCTGACTCTGTGCTACTCGGGGTCTCGATATACTCCATATTAGCTTAGGTCCTTGATGACTGTCGTGTGGATGGAGAACCAGCAGTAACTTTCTTTCCTTTCTTAGCCGCGGGCAAAGTCATAGCAAACTCAAGTCCACCCCGTTGAAATATCTGCAACACGTCTTCGAAAGGCTCGTCTGGCGCGAGGAACCTTCCCGTGCGGTACTCTGGACTTCCTATGATTGCTATTCTGAGACAAATCAAGGTCTGCAACTGTTTTTGACTTCTCTGCTAAGAATTCTGCTGAAAATACGCTCTGCTCTTCTCAAATGCTCTAAACTCTTTCGATAAAAATGAACAAGTAACCCTGTTCTTTGAATAAGACGTGTATTTATCATAAGGCGGGAACTTCAAACGGCAACGGACCAGTGAGCTGGACCCGTTGGCGGCATTTAATGCATAGACAAGACAGCACCCCGCGCCCATTTATTGAAAAACGCCGTTTGAAATTTCGCTGGGAAACTGTGCGCCGGAGTGGTGTCGCATCGAATTTTCCAAATCTAGAAGAATCATCGTACTACTGCCAAATCTTAGTACAACAGATACTTGTCATTCGTACACTTAATGCTTGTCAGAAGGCGAAGTGACTAGCCCTCTGATCAATTCAAAAATTGCTATCGCATCGATCTTTTTTCTGTCTCCTGCGATACGATATCGCGTCGCCTGGAAATGCAAAGTGCAAAAACTCGCATCGCATCAAAATTATCGCAACAACCAGAAAAACTTGCTGCGAACTCTTACTTAAAGTATTTTCCCGGTGTAGACTCCTTAGGGTGCGATGCCTCATTTCAACTACACTGGACATCTGCACCACTTGCTTCTTTTCTGGGCTAGGGCTAGGAGGTGGCATGGCCTTCATAATACAGCTTAAGCCTACTGCCATTGATCAAGGTAGGAAGAAACTCCCCACTCAAAGTACGAAGCTAAATAGCACCTCCATCTGTTATTTGCTGAATTTGATATGGCCCTAACCAATGAGTCTTGAATTTTCCAGGGAACTTTATAAACTTACTGTCATAAAGGAGTACCAAGTCTCCAAGCTGAAAGATTTTGTTCTTGATATGCCTATCATGCCAAGCTTTTTCTCGTGCTTTCTGCACTTTCTGATGAAATCCTGCGATAAATCTGTCTTCCTCCAGATTGAGCAGTTGTGCCAATCTCTCCTCTAAAGTATCAGAATCAGCCATCTCTGTAAGCTGAGCAATCCTTAGACTGGGTAAAATGTATTCCATAGGCATAACAGCCTCTTGTCCATACACCAAGCTGAAAGGTGTGTGTCCTGTTAATTTCTTGCATGTGGTCCTGTAAGCCCATAATACAGCATTAACTCTAAGGTCCCAATCATCTCTTTGACTGTTACAAATCTTTGTAAGAGCATGTTCTAATATCTTATTAAAAGCCTCCACCGTACCATTAGCTTGAGGGTGGTATGGTGTACTCTTATGGTGCTGGATTTCAAATTCTTCTGTCAAGGCTTCTATGGTGCGATTCAAAAAATGTGTGCCTTGATCACTCATCAAAATCACTGGGCATCCAAATCTAGTGATGATGTTTTCAAAAATAAACTGTGCTGCTCTGGCAGCATCGCAATTCCTTACTGGTTTTGCCTCAGCCCACCTGATGAGGTATTCTGTTGCTGTAATAATATATCTCGCACCAGTTCGTTTTCCTGGTGGGTTAATAGGACCCACGAAGTCTATATCCCATTTATCAAATGCGTGTAGCGTTATCTGTGGTCGCAACGGCATTTCATCTCTTCTGGAGGGATTTCCTGCCCTCTGGCAGATATCGCATGATCTGCAAAACTCTTTACTGTCTTTATGTAATGTAGGCCACCATAATCCTGCTGATAGGATTTTCTGAGCAGTAGGATTTCCTGCGAAATGACCTCCTGCGATGCCCGAATGTGCTTCCTTAAGAATGGTCTGTTTCTCATGGGGCATAACGCATCTGCGCAAAATTTCATCTGGACCCAACTTATAGAGATGTCCTGCAATCAAGGTGAAATCTGCTGCTTTCACCACTAATTGTTTCTTTTGTTGCTTAGTAAACTCAGACGGTGCCCACCCTGTAGTGAGAAATTGAATTATGTCTGTGTAATATTCGTCTGCGACCTAAATAGAAAACAATTGCGCATCAGGAAAGTTGTCCTCTAAATTACTTGGTTCTTCACCTGAGTCTATCCTTGACAGGTGATCAGGTCCTGCATTTAGTCTTCCTGGCTTGACAATGATTTCAAAATCATATTCCTGAAACAACAATAGCCATCTGCATATTCTTCCCCCTAACACTGGCTTATTGACCAAGTACTTTAATGCAGAATGGTCAGTGAACATCTTGAACGGGGCATCCAGCAGATAGTGCTGAAATTTCTGTAAAGCATACACCATTGCTAACCCTTCTCTCTCTATGGTGGTGTAATTCTTCTCTGCTGTCGATAATCTCCTGCTCGAATATGCAATAGGGTGATCAATACCCCCTTCTCCTGGTTGCGTGAGAACAATGCCTAGTGCGATGCCAGATGCATCCACATGAACATGAAAAGGCTTGTTCCAATCTGGAAATACCAAAATAGGTGCTGTAACCATTTTTTCTTTAAGAGTATCGAGACTCTTCTGACATTCCTCATTCCACTGAAATCTGATATCCTTCTTCAATAATTTCTCCATTGGTGCGGTAATCTTGGCATAACCTTTAATAAACTTTCTGTAGTACCCGGTATGACCAAGTGCAGTTCTCAGTTGCTTTACTGAGTTGGGTTCTGGTAAATTGACAATGATGGCGATCTTCGCAGGATCTACCATCAAGCCTTGTCTGCAAACAATGTGACCCAACAAAGTACCAAAAGGCGTACAAAATATACATTTTTTCAAGTTAAGGGAAATCTGGTGCTGTCTACATTTTTCAAACATTAATCTCAGATCTCCTATGTGCTTCTTGATTAGTCCAAATACAGTCCAATCATCAAAATAAACTTCTAGAAATCGATGGATGTATTCCTTAAAAACAGCAACAACTACTCTAGAAAAAATTGCTGGGGCATTCTTAAGACCAAAGGGCATTACCGTATACTGAAAGGAGCCCCATTCTGTCACAAACGTGGTCTTGTGCCTGTCGTCTGGATGGATTATTATCTGGTGATAGCCTGAAAAGCCATCAGTGAATGAATATATTTCTTGTCCTCCAACATTGTCTAAGACTTCATCAGTGAAGGGTGTCGGAAATGGGTCATGCAGCGATGCATCATTCAGTTTGCGCAAGTCGACACAGATCCTGATGTCTCCTTTTGTTTTCTTTTCTTGTACTACCATGGGACTAACCCACTCACTTTCTTCAACAGGCTCAATGATGCCTGCTGCTAGCATCTTATCTATTTCATCTTTTACTTTTTCTTTATACCGCGGGTTCAACCTGTATGGACGCTGCTTAACCGGCTTAGCATCCTCCTTAAGCGGTATTCTCATGACTCCTAAGTCACCCACTATTCCCTTCATTTCTGTAAAGTTGGTAGGAAATAGGTCCTGATACTCATGTAATAGATCTGTGATTTGGCCAATTGTCTCATCATCCCAATAATCTCCAATAGAGGAAAACTTAGGTTCTGTTTCTGTGCCAATATTGCTCTTTTTAATCTTGATTGGTTCTGTTACAGCTGGAATTTCTAAGTGTGGTCCTTCAACTTCACGCGTACCTTCTGTTTCTGCGATATTGATACTGCGAGGATCTTCATCCTCATCGCCTGAATCTTGTGCGAAGTTGTAACATTCCAAAGCATGTTCCATCTGAATAGCCCACTCGGGTTGCGAATACACTGGTAATGTGCAATCATCAAATATTTTAGTCTTTATGATCTTCAAGGCCCGATCAATGCTTGGATACTCAGATTCAAAACTGAAAGTAAGCAAAAAGATTTCTATCATAATAGGCCATGAGATAGTTCCTTTTCTTAGCTCTGTTTCTGTATACCAGTTCCTTGGAACTATATCCAGTGTGTGAATAAACAAATGAACCAACTCATCTGCTGGAATTTTTAGCCAACTCTGTTCACAGATCATAATGTGTGCTCTGGGATCACTTTCTCCTGTGTATTTCTGCTGTATACAGTCTCTTTCTTTAGAGAACCTGATACGCATCAATCTCTTACAATCATACCATGATGCGATATGTTCCTTGTGTGTGTACCACCATCTTGCAGGTGTAGCTCTAACTGCAAGGTCAAAAACCTCCATCCTCTGCTCTTGAGGAATCTCTTGTTCAAACTGCTGTAAAAAATCATTGACATCTGCTAATCCATCAAAAGTTGGAATATACCTGTTCTCTGCTCCAATCCATCGCAGTGATTTAGTCATGAATGCGCATTTGCGAGTAGAAACTTCATGGAGTCTATTTTGCCAATTCTCTAAGCCGACATCTGAATCTGATGTGCATGAACTATCGCATCTCCAGCTAATATGTCCATCGGCTGTGGGATTGATGTAATCTGTCTGATTAGAAGTCATCTGATACAAATTTTCCATGTTATGCACCTCCTCTTCTGCTTTGATCGGCTCAATGTAGCGAGGACCCTGTAAAGGATCCAGTGGTGCGATAACCCGAACTTGAGTATCTTCAAATGTCATCTGCCTTTTCTTTAAGTTGATAACAGCCTTGTTATCAAAAGCCCAATCAATACCTAATAGAGCTGGATAGGGTCTGGTATCACCAATAATTTCTATGATCTCAAAATCTGCATACGTGTGAACTCCATCGATGTCAACTGGGACATGCGATAGACGACCCATCGGTGATACTCTCTGCTGATTGGCTAGTCTCAGATGGATAGGGGATCTGCTTAGCTTTGGACTACCCATCTGTTCCCATGTCTGCTTAGTCAAGACATTTACTTCTGATCCTAAGTCTAGGATAACCTCATCCATTTCAAATAGTCCGATCTGCGCTGTGAGCCTCATCTCTCTTCCTGTCCTTGTATGGCCCATTATATGGTGAATAGTTCACTGTGTGTTGCTCAAGGAAGGACTCTGTTGACATTGATCAATAACTTTCTGAAGTTCCTCTATAGCTTTCTCATTTCTCAGAAGTTTCAAACAACTCTGCAGGAAGGACTGTACACTTCCTGTCAATTCCTCTTCATCGCATCTTCCAGATGTGCTAGCCTGCGGTATCTGCACAGTACTAACATCATATGGTGGCTGTCGCGGTATACCCTGAGATGGTAATACCGGTGATCTGGAATGTGTCTGTTCAGCAAAGGAGGTCTTAGCTTGCTGAAATGCCTCCTTATTCTTCTGTAGGTCAAGTGGGATAGATTTTTCTGGAGCTTTGCGCACCCACTGCGTTCCTGTCGTCTTTTCCACATCCTGCGATATGTTACTAGTAGAGAGACCACTGCGAGTTACAACATTAACTCGTGGTTCTGGTTCTTTCTGCTCAGCAGCGATAAACTGGATAGTCTGATTGGCTGCTGGCTTGGCATCCTTGATCTTGGCTATCAATATGGGACACTCCTCTATTGTATGATCATAAGATTTACAATACTTGCATGTTGTAGTAGGGTTCTGGAAGTCCCTAGCGTAATGTCCTGTTCCTCCACAATTATAACAGGTAATAGGTCCACGGCCACGGCCAAATTCATAGCCTCCTCCACGTCCTCGGCCTCTGAAATTTCCTCCACGGCCTCCCTGAGCCGGATCAATTTGTGGACCTGCTGATGGTCCAGATGCTTCTGATTGGACTCTGTAAAAGTCATGCTTTCTTTCTATCATTAAATCATAAGCTCTACAGTTGTTTTCATCATGTCCAACAGATTTACAAAAATTGCAATATAGGTTCTTTGGTGTCTGCACATATTTCTGAAGGAGAGGACATTCCTGAGGTCTGTGTCCTCTAGTTCTACAAATCTCACACCATGGCCCCTGATTCTGCATCAACGGGTTAGGAGCTCCACTGGCGATATAGTCAACAAAGACAGGGCAGTTATCCTTACTGTGTCCCTGCACTTTACACTTAGTACACCAAATTTCATGCTCAACCTCCTTTCCTTTCTTAATTTCATGAAGCTGTAAGGTGAGGTTAGCTAGCTGATTTTGCAGATTAGTGATACCTGCGCTAGTCTCTGCTAGAGGTGAAGCCTCTAGTTTCATTGCCATTTCTAATGCTTCATCTTGTGTATTTAATTTCTGTTGCATTAGTGGAAGTCTGATGTGTGGTAACATTGCTGCAATAAACCACTCTTTATGCTGTTGAGGCGCAAGCTCAAAGCTTACCTGATCAATGAGGGTTTTGAATCTCTGGTCAAAATCCCAAACAGTCTCTGTAGGCAATTGCTTAATGTCTTTAAGTTCTGCTACGCACTGTGACTCAGATTTAGGTTTTTTAAACTCTTTGATCATAGCAGTTCTAACCTGTGCAAGTGTTCTGTTATGTCCAGCGGTATACTTCATATACCAAGTTAATGCTCTTTCCCTGAATGTGGTGGCCAGCTGGACAAGCTTGACATTATCATCTTGTATTTGCTTAATGGTCCATATGGCTTCGCATAAGAACCAGTGCTGCTCAGGGTCCTCCGACCCTGTACCTTTAAATGTCGGTAACTTCATATCATCTCCCATTCTGTTTCTAGGTGGTGGGTTCTGGTTTGCTGTATTACTACCACTCGGCGGTGTAGATGTAGAGGGTGTAGCGGTAGTATGCGCTGTATGGGAGCTACTGGATGGGGTTCCTGCGGGATTACTCTGAGTCCCGACTGGTTTTTGAGGAGTCCTAGGGTTCTGAATCTGTTGTCTAGGATTATCTGAGTTGTCTTCTTCAGAAGAAGATGAATCGTTTACTCTGTATCTTTTACCACTACGTGTATGTCCAATATACTCGTAATCACTCTCAGAGTCTACTGACATTACAATATCATACTACTATTCATCTGAGAATATATCCAGTACTCCTTTTTCATATAGTAATTGCTTAATGGACAGATTCAGAGAATTTAGGTACTTACCGCGAAAACCCTTGAAGAAGTGCCGTTCTGCTTCGCTGAAACTCTTTCTCTGATCAACCACGAACTCTGTGATGAAGCCTTCCAGCAAACTCTCAAGCCAGAAGTCTACTGCGCGTGAGATAGGATTATCAACACCTTTCAAGATCTGAATCAGCCCTGCTGTCCAGAAAACTTCTCGATTCTTCTTGAAAACGTTGTTGTCAGCAAGCTTAGATAACCAATCATATAACTCAATAGCATAGGTTACAAAGAATATCTCATGGAGATCTGTAAAAATGTGCTTCTGTAGCCAAGCCTCAGTGCTCAGTCTAGGATTCTTGTTTTCTTTTACAGCAAACTCTCTTTCTTTTGACTCAACCCACTGGTTAAGTTCTTCCTTGGTAGGATGCCAACAGAACATCAGCTCAATGTGTTCAAACCGGCAACGGAACCATTTGTTGGTTTGCTCTGGGCAGACCCGGGTTAGCTATACTTTTTAGACCAACAAAACCCTTAGCTCACTGGCCCTTTCGGCAACAGGTCGCAGAAGCAACCTGAAGTCTCACCCGAAGTGATTCTAATGGGGTGGCAGAAGACTCAAGTGTCCTCAGCCAGGTTCTGAGGCATCCAGGGTGCTTAAAACCCTCCTTAGTCCTCTCCAAAAGGGCTAACTTCTCTATTTCTATTACTCTAGCTATACCTCTGTCTTATCGCATTACACAGGCAGTGCGATAAGCCTCCTCCTTATATGATCCTGTCTAGCGATACTTAAGATATCGCAGATGCGATATCTCCCTCCTTTCTGTCCCTGCGGTATGTGACACTTGGCCACTTCCTGGTTTAATACGCTGACTCAAACACCCTTATCCACTTACTGAGAGATCTTAATATCACTTAGTCTCTAAGCATAATCCTCACTAATGTGCTTAACCCGTAATACTTCACAACGACGTGATTGTATAAAATATTACTTTAAGCAATGCTCTAACTGAACTCTTCATGCATTATACTCATTCAATACTCAAGCATTATCCTTTATTGAACAGAGATCTATTTCGCTAGGATTCAACTATGATTTTCACAATTGTTACGCATCAACCAGAACTAAACTGATGACCATATACATTACTTATAAATTGAAGGAAGCATTCATGTAACAGTAAAGATAAGCGAATAAGAGCAACAATTACACAAATGCAATCACACTACTCAGATATTTACGTGGTTCACTTCCAGGAGGGAAGCTACGTCCACGGGAACTGTGTTTTCTATTAACAACTTGAGAGAGTAAAACACAGTTCCGCCGCAACTCTTTGCAGCAGAGGTCTTCTGGGAAACTCCACTCCTGTGGGAGCCCTTCTCTATAGACCTCTCTTCTTCTCCTTCCTACTCTTCTACTCACTCTTACAATGTACTCTCTCTCTCTCTCAATCCCTGTGGATTGTACAATCTTGTCACGTCCCCTCCCATCCTACCAGCTAGATGGAGAGGATCATGAGGTTAAACCGGGCATCTAGCCCCCATATCCATTCATTAAACAAGCATTTAAATTCAAATGAATAAGAATATATACATACACAAATGCATAACAGATGTGATATTAAACTGGGAGTCTAGCCCTATGAAACATTTAATCATAAGCATGAACATAATATAACAGAGATAGATGGAACTGTATGGTTTTAAGTGAATCACAGTGGAATATTAAGAATTTCACATCCATCATACATTTAAGATGTTCATCAAATGGTAATTGCAATTTAACACAAGAGAATACTTATCTTATACAAAAGTAGTCCCACGCGACTGGCTATGCAACTGCAACGTTCCACCCAACCATAGGCCAGTGTGCTCCTCAATCTCTCAGCACCACTGCCACCCCCGAGCTGGGCATGATCTCTACAAGGAACCAGGGAACAGCAGACTCACACATAGCCAAGTATACACCAAGATGAGCCAAGCCAATCTACAATTGGGTTTATCAGGCTGCTAGGAGATGGTAAGGAAGAGTTACTAAGCTAGTGAGCTCCAACACAGAGCCAGGGATAACCTTGCAAGATCTATCTAGCTTGGCACCCACAATACCTACACACCCAGCACAAGGAATTATTCTTTTCTCTGCTATACAGTCCCTCAAGCCATAACTTCCCTATCTAGTGCTCTCAGGGTATGCATAGAAGAGTAACCAAAGCCCTCTTGATCTTCTTGAGAGGTTGTCTCCCCCACTAGGTTTATCAAGCTACTTCTGTCCACTACCACTCCAAAACTTCAATTCACAAGTTCAAACCAAAAATGAGGATGCACACCATAGCAGAACACAATCATGGGCAAGATAAAACGTTTTTACAGGTAGATGCATGAGATGGGGTTTCAGCTGGCTCAGCAAAACGTGGGAACCCACAAAAACGAAATGGGAAGTTGGGGAACAACCCAGGAAGCCAAATTCGTTTTTAGTAAAACGTCCAGGGTCAATTCGGGGCAAAAACGACCTCCCTCCTAGTCCCCAATTCGTGGCCTTCCTCTCCCAACTGTTATACCAGGAAAAAACGACTCCCAGGCATGGAAAAATGCAGTATTTAGATGAGAAACGTAAATGGAAAGGACCCAGCTAACTCCGACTGCGTGAATGAATGAAGACTGCCCATTCCCCATGGCTTTGGGCACCATTTCGTGGGTGGTTTCTTGCCCCACAAGCAAAAACACGATTTTCTAAGTTGATGGCTTGCCCATGCACGAAAATAGCTTGCCCATACTCTTTCATTCCCAAGGCATTAACTGCCTTAACCAATTTCTTGGAAAAATTAAATGATTGGGTACATGAGACAAAATGGGTAGTTGGTGGTTTATGGGTTTCCCCATTGACACATGGATTAATACCATTGGCTCAAGGGTTTGAATAATTTCCCTCCCTATTCCTTGTAGAACCATGCCCCATCTCTTTTGTTGCATTGCATAGCCGGTTGTGGGTTTTTCATTAAAAATTCGTATTTACATGATGTCTTATATACATTGTGCCCATCTCGCACAAGAACCATAGGCATCTATTTTAATTGCCGATATATAAAACGCTAAATCAATGGTGGGGCCTTGGCCTTGAGCTCCTCACCACGATTAAGTAACAATATTTACATCATTTACGATTTAATGCGAAGGGGGTCAAAATGGGGACGTGACAAATCTGCTCAATGAGCCAGCCTCTGATCTCTGGAAGAGGTTCAGACTCTGTATGATCAAAGACTCGACTACTCTCTACTTAATAACTTTAGTAACTATGTGTCCAACCACTTTACATACAAAAGACTCCTATATATAGATGGCCCGAAGGTCTCATCGCAGTTACAAAACTGTGGGCCTTATCCCAACAGTGACTCAACCCTAACCACTTACAGTCAACTAGCTGTACTTTCCTGGCCGCCTCCTGTCTCGTCGCCGCTTCCTGCAGTCCTTAGTCTTTAATGCATCGGCCCGTTGCTTCTTCTTTGGTTCAAGCAATGCTGACTGTAGTCCTTCTTCTTAATGAGGGTAGCTGAACCCTCTCTTCATCTTCGGCGCCTTTATTATGGTGGTTGAGCTCTCCCTTCGGCCTCTTCCTTGTACCACGCGCTTTGACTTTCCTGTACATATCGCCGCAATTCCCGTCGGAATTTGCGCTACGGCGATATCTTTGCCTTGTCGCCAAAATTGGTACTTTCTCCCCAAAAATGGTTATCTTTTCCAAAATTAGCAGCTTTCTAAATGCTGCAGGAGTTCTCTCCAACAAAGTTTAAAAGGAATCTTTTAATAAGTTTGGCTTAAGTAATTCATTCACATAACAATGAAGTGCTAGTCAAAATTAGATCTTGAATAAATTGGAAGAGTTTAATATTTATAATGGTATAAACACTTAGCCTCTTCTGGATCAGTGCTCATGAGAGGCAAAAAGACATTTGAGAGGATGTGGGTGAGATGCTCTTATAGGCTCCAATTATTGGAGTGGATTTTTTTTGTGAGATCAACACAATGAACCTATAATAGGATGATTTCATTGCTTGATACATTTCTTGAAGTGTGTTTTATGTTTGCAAGATGACTAGTTTCTTCAAGAGCCAAAAGGTTTAAAGCGTGCTTCCAAGTTTCATCTTGGAAGCATTGACTGCAGATGTTGTTGGAGGAGATGGATCTTTGGGAGGATGTATAAGGGATTGTTATTGCTCTGATCGATGCTAATTTGTTAGTTGCACCTATGAAGGGTGTTGTCAAAGTGAAAATAATCCTTATTGATATGGTCAAAGATAAATATCTCACATCACAAGGAATTCGACTAATGAGATGTATGAAACATTGATCACTTTGTATCGAGAGGGAATGAATCCCACAATTGCTTCTAAAGAATCAATTCACTCATTAACACACAAGTTACACACAATATCTAATCACTTGATGAAGATTATCCAAATAAAATATTATTGCATGGACATTGAGATGAATGTCATGAATGGGGAGTAGGTGTCTATTGCATTGAATGGATTCCCGTAGCCTTGGGAATCCTTTGTGGAGTCTTTTTCACTGTAAGCAATGCCTACATTTGAGCAACATTGGAATGCTTTCATACAAAAGGAGACTGAAAAAAGATATCAGAGAAAAAAGTATTAAGACCTTGAACCAAGCCCTCAATCGTAAGGTGAGGAAAGAAGGAAAGAAGTGAGGACCCAAGAAGGGTCACAAGGAACATTCATGTCCATCAAAAGCATGGGAAGAAATACTTGAACCATGTGAAATGTTTCAAGTGCCACAATATGGGTTTCTATGTGTCTCAAATTCCTAAGAAGGAAATGAATAAGCAATAGAAGCAATTTGTAAGGAATGTAGAAACTACATAGTAGATGAGTAAGCATTGACCCTTTAGACAACATCATCAAGGGTATATTGTCTTTCTTCTAATGCCATCTCTAGTGTAGGGTGGTATGTGGACAATGGAGAATCCAAACTACATGGCATTTAACACATAGGGGGAGTTGAGTGATGATGCCACGTATCCAATTAGTGGAATGTGATTTATCACTTTCCACGTGCAATAAGGGATGTTCTTGAGTTGAATGAATGTTTGTATGTTCCTTGTTGAAGTAAGAATCCCCTTTCATATTCACCAATGGAAAATATTAAGTGTGTGGTTGAGTTTGATAATAAGAAATGCATCATACTATATCATAACAAGAGAGATGGTTGTGTCTTGGTCGATGTTGTGTGAAAAGTTTGCATTTAGAGGTTATTTGCGAAACTAGTGAAGCATGGTACTTTAGTACGTCACTATGACAAACAACAAGACCTTTGGCAGAAGATATTTGGTCACTTACACTCTGAAGCACTACCACACTTGAAGGAGATCATGTAGAGAATGTTGGACTTCAAGATCTAAAATCCAAAAGTGTGAAAATATTGTGCACTCGAGAAGCATACAAAGATTGGTTTTCCAAGCCGTCAACAAAGATCAAGGGAGATTCTTGATATGAATCATTGACATGTATGTGGACCTATGTCATAAAATTCTTTGACAAGTAACATTGCTTATATTCAATTTATTAATTATTTCTCTAAAAAGGCATGGATCTACTATATGAAGACCAAGGATGAAGTCTTCAATGAGTTTCAAGAGATTAAAGTTCTAATAGAGAAGCATGCATGTAAAAAGATCAAAATCTTAAGGTTTGACAATGGAGGAGAGTTCATAATCGAAGGACTTTGATGCATTTTGTAGGGGATCAAGAATCAATAGGACAATGACAATGTATTACAACCCACAATAGAATGGGGTTATAAAAAGAAAAAACTAGTATATCATAGAGATAGGGAAGGCTTATAATACATGACTTGGATTGTACCCATGTGTATTTAAGTAGATGCAAGCTATGATTTAAAAATCGGTGAAATCAGTTTGTAAATCGGCCGATTCACCGATTTATCCCCTGCCCAGTTCAAATCGGCCTCCAAACCGGTTTGTTGGACTGATTTAACCGATTTAACCAATAAATCGGACCGATTCATCTGAAAAAACCGGTTTGACCGATTTTTTGCGTGTGGGTTTTTATTATTTTTTTAATTTTTATAAGTTAAGTTTTAAACCTAAACTACCTCTAACCTACCCAACCCGACCCCTATTGCACCTATTTCACTTGGAAGAAGAATCGGCCAGCGTGAAAGGGAAAGATTCCTTGTACCTCTTCAATGAGAAGGTCATCTATATATATTTTAGGCTTAATTAAGGGTTTTACAAGAGCTTTGTTTACAAGTTGAAAATACTGGGATGATTACTGTTGTAATGGTAAAACTGGTTCCAATCAATTTCTCATGAAGGTATTGGTTGTGTACTTAAATCAACTCTTGGATGGAGACTGCTGTAGCTCACTTTAATTGTAAACTGGAACTAGAATGGACTGGGGTTGATATCTGGGTGAAGTCCTGTTAATTTTTACAAGTTTACTGTTGTGTGCTATGGTAGATGCTTGTGAAGATATTGCAAGTAATTATATCAGACCTTTGTTTCAAGAGCACATAATATTGAAAAACTTTGCAAATCAATGAGAGAATACACTAGTTCTTTTGTAAACCACAGAGATCAAGCCATTTCTAAATCTGATATTTAAATGAGACAAATGAAGTTACATGCCTGGACTGGGTATGGAGCAGATCTGAATTTTTGCACACCTCTTGTCTCAATAAATTGTTCCCTTGAATGTTGTAGCAGACACCATGAGTTCTGGAGATGTAGGCTATCAAATACTGAGGATATTTCAGTCATTCAACAGTCTGAAGCAGCTCAGAATCCATATACAAACTGATATAAAATACAGTAACCCTCTTCCTGTAGGAAATTGTCTTCTCTGGAAAAACGCAGCAACAGATAGGTGCATAAAATATTTCCACAAATCTCTGTAGCTTATGTTTGCTCCAGATGGGGGCTAAAACCAACTGATAAGACAGCCAACACTTTTTTTTTCTTGACAGAGATGAAGGTTCAATAAGTGGCTTCCTGTAGAATCTTACATATGGGTAGCTAAGACTAAGATAGTTAAGCTTAATGCCGCCAGCATATCCCCCCACCTCATGGCATGTGATAGCCCTACGGCATAAGAAAGACATAGTAGATAATTTCCTAGGAAGGCATAAGAAAGATGTAGCAGATAATTTCCTAGAAAGGGTTATTATTTTACAATTCACGTCTTGGTGGAGATTTATATTCATTGTTTACACACCAATGCAAATGTAGCAGATAATTTCCTAGAAAGGGTTATTCTATTATAATTCACATCTCGATGGAGATCTGTGTCCATTGTTTACACACCAAAGCAACAATTTATGAACAGATGCAATTGATTATATAGGTTCCAATCCTTTCTTCTAGTTTGATATGTCTAGGGGAAGATTTTGTTTCTAATGCTATGGAATCATGAATTAGAATCTTGAAAATATTGTTTTTCTTAAAAAAATTAAATATTTTATGTATTTTTGAGAAAACCGATTCATTAAATTCAAATCGACCAATTTATTACTGATTCCGATTCCGATTCCGAGTTGACCCTCGACCGATTCCGAGTCCGATTCCAATTTTTAAAACCTTGGATGCAAGCAACACAAATGTGTGCATTATGAATCGGTGTCCTCGTGGGGCATTAAAGGACAACACACCAGAGGAAGCCTTTACTATTGAGAAACCACATATATCTCACATTAATATATTTCTTTGCCCCATTTACATTCACATACCTTACAAAAAGAGAACTAAGTTTAAACCTTAGAGTATCAATGGTATTTTGTTGGAGACAATGAAACATCCAAAGCAACATTTCAATGAAATAAAAGATAGCATTGAACATGGATGTAAACTTTAATGGAAATGGTTGGTCCTCAACTTGGCAAGAGCCTCCCACAAATAATATGGAAGGTGAGAAGGTGGTTGATCTCAACTCTAATTTGGAGGATAAATGAAACTTGGATCGAGATCAACAAGATTATAGTGCAAAGGGAGATAGATTATTACCCTAAAGTTTTGGCGAGAAGCCAAGATCACTTACTTAAACCTGAAAGGAAGCAAAGAATTCTCTCATAAAGAGGGATTGACTATGAGGAGACTTGTGCTCGAGTTGCTAGGTATAACTCTATCAAAGTAATATGTAACAAACATAAATTTAATATTAATAAAATACTAATATTAATAATAATAATAATAATCATAAATTTCCATTAATGAAAAGTCAAAAGATACATACCCTTCGCCTTGTGACCAATCAATCCATATAAGTATACTGTCACGAGGATCATTATAACCGTCTTATCATTCATTCAATTAAATATTTATATACAATTATTGCAAAGATCTTCTGTCAATTTTATTAAGAACCATTAATGTTATTACATTGGTGTCAGAGCCATTAACTTGGCGAACGCTGGGTTAATTCCGAATAACCCACATATTGTCATTATGTATATTGCCAAATTCTCTACAGTCTGTATAGCCCATATACTAAATAAATTCCATACACACCCCGCTCCCCCTCTTTGTACACAATCTTCTACCCTGACTAGTCCGTACAATTCGTGGCCAATTTCGTACAATCTGTTGTAAATTATTGTTTTCTGTACGGCTGGCATAAAAATGGCCCATGCTAAGGGTCACTTGCCATCCATTCAATAGCAGCCAGTGCCACCAACCCTTCCATCCACTCGCCCTTTGTACTGCGCATTACTTTCCATTCGTTTTATACCAGTCGCCAACCCTTCAATCCACTCGTTGTTCATATTGTGCACCACTCATTGTCTGTCTATACTAGGAAGTCACAAATCCAAATTATCGTCCATTCAATTACGCACATGTAATTAAGTCAAACAGTCACCATCCGTACAATCGTCGTTTGGTGAGATCGCAACCTTTCAAGGCTTGATAAGCCGACTTTATTAAAGTTTTTATTTTATTTTATTTTATTTCTTGGGTTAAATTCAAGTTAAAACATTAAATTTTAAAAAAAAATATTAAAAGTGAAAAACTTTATATACATTAGATATAAAGTAGAATACATTAAATGTGGGCCCCAAAAGCCCAGAAATAAGTAATAATGACAAAGCACAAGCAAATGTCCATCATGATGAAGACGAATCCAATAACACCTCGCTAATGATTCATAACATCGTGAACTCGCGGAAAGAGTTAGTGGAAGCTCAAAAAGAGTTGGGCAACAAAATTGATAGATTGATAGCTAACATGCAAAAACTATTTATGGACAGAGTTAACAAGGTAGCTGAAGATTTTGAAGAACGTTGGTTAAGCGAGATGAAAATGAAAAACAAGGACAAAGAAAACAAAGTCATAGTGGCATACAACTCAGATGTTGATTACGACAAAACATCAAAGAAAGTATCACTAGCATCAATTTCATGATCATTACCAAATAAGAGTGAAGATGATGTGTTGCAAAGAGAAACTATTACTAAGAAAAATCAAACACAAGAACTAATCACAAGGTAAATTCCACCTCATCGTAGGAAGAGCGAGAAAATCAAGGTTCCAAGAAAACAAGAAGCCAAACTTACAACGCCACCTATACCCATGAAAGATAAGTTACAACATTATAAATTATATGGTGTCAAAAATCTCGATATCAGGAACGATAGCGTACAACTAATGAACAAATCATCGAAAGCTCATAAATACGTACAACAACAAAGGCAAGGAAAGTTTAGACCCAATAAGTTTCGAGGTTTTACGTTACATGACCAAGTCAAAATATTTCAAGGTATGATGCATATCCTACAAAAGAATATTGGTGATACTCAAATTAAAAACCACGTCAAGCTCTTACAACTAGACAATGTCAAAGAAATGTTTCTAGAGAAACATACTTAGCCAAATAAAATCCAATTTATTATGCTTTGTGGACAAAGCATTCCTTAATATGGCGACAATGTAACAAACATAAATATAATATTAATACTAATACTAATATTAATAATAATCATCATAAATTTACATTAATGAAAAGTCAAAAGGTGCATACCCCTTTCGCATTGTGATCAGGCAATGCATATAGGTATACTGTAATGAGGGTTATTGTAATCATCTTATCATTCATTCAATCAAATATTTATATACAATTATTGCAAAGATCTTCTGTCAATTTTATAAAGAAGCATTTATGTTCTTTACAGAATCATGTCTATTAGATCAGCATTTGGTTGACCTTTAGACCAAATGGATGTTAAAACTACTTTTCTAATTGATGAGGAAGTACACATTAAACAACAAGGCTTGAGGTGCACTATGAAGATACCCTATCACTGCAACAAATTTCTTTATTATTTATATGATAAATCAAGTTGGTTGGTTTTGATCCTATATGTAAAAAATTTGATACTTATATGTAGTAATGAGAAGCTCATTGCATGGTGCAATAAGAAGTTGGAAAGTGGATATGACATGAAATGCATTAGCCTTATGCATTAGATTTTAGGGTTTATAGGTTTGGCACACCATGGAGATTTTAAAGAGAAATCGCATGCTAGATCACAATCCTTGGCCACTCCAAATCTAATGTTACTTGCTAATTTAGATTTCAATTTGGTAGTCACATCTTTGTATAGGAAGTTGAGTGGTTCACTTATGTGCCTCGTGAATGTTAGGAATCATATTTATTTCATAGTGAATACTTTCAGTGAATTCATGGTTGAACCTAGTCAAATTCATTAGAATGTTGTCAAACATGTGCACATATATATAGAGGGAAAATTTCATTATGGCATGAGGTATGAGGGACATTAGAGGAAATTTCAGGACTAAAATGGACCTCCTAAGGAAAATAACAAAATAATAGTTAAAATAATCAAATAATATTTATTAATTTTGGAGGAAGAAAGAAAAAAACTACTTGTTTTGTTCGTATTTTCAACATATCTCCCTGTGTTTTTACAAAAATTTCGAGTGGGAGCACTCGTTGGATGCGGAATTAAATTATGCATCCAACGAATGCTCTCGCTCGAAATTTGAGTAAAAACACAGGGAGATATGTTGAAAATACAAATAAAAAAGTAGTTTTTTTATAACAAATATCTCAAGTCAACCATTATGGTTGACTCATTTGATTGAAATTCTATTGGTTCTTACATTCCAACTCATAATAAATTATGGTTGGCTCGTTTTCTTATAAGGCCCTTTTTAGACCCCAAATTTCCTCTAATGAGCTAGAGTCATTATTGCATGGATTTGTAGATGCAAATTGCACAAAGGATTCAAGCAAAAGGAAGAGTACTCCTAGTTATTGCCTCGGGTTGGCATCGAGAATGATATCATGGTTCAATGACAAGCATAGTGCAATTGCTCTTAGTTCAGTTTTGACTAGAAATATGGTAATGTCATTGACATGTTATAAGGTTGTTTAGCTTCACAAGCTCATTGAAAAGTTCACCATGTTATAGTTTGTAGCTCGGAAGGGTACTTCTACATTGGATTGGTATCTAGAATGTAGAAGTGTTTGAGACAAGGAACTCTCTAGAAAAACTTTGTAAAAGTGACCTTTATAATACTTTATGTAAAAGGTCAATTAGCCCATGGTATTGGAGGGCCCATGGTATTTGAGGGCTCATGGTATTGATCCCATGGCATTTGCATAAAGTGTATGTTATAAAAGAGTCTATGGAGAGTTGTAGACACAATGTCAATGTCAATGTGTGTGAGATACAATGGGAGTGAGTGATCAGATCTAAGAGAAGGATTCTCTTAGAGGCTCTGGAAAGAGTGATTCTCTCAAGTTGGGGTTGTCTTCAGTGATTGAGGGTTTGAGCACAGTTTGCAGTGTGAGTGATCCAGTAGGATTTCTGGTTAGTCACACCCAGTTCTAGGAGGTTCCTACAGAAACCGTGAGGGTTTGGAGCAGATCTGAAGGAGTCCATACAATTATGTTCGATTATATTCAGGTTTTCATACAGGAAGAAAAAGAAGGGTGTAGGGCTGGTATTCAGAATATCTGAGTACAATTGTGTCTTGGCTATCATCTAGAGGTGGTTTGAAAGGATTCCAAATTGTATTGACAAAAATCCGGAGGTTTTTGTCTAGAGCTCTGTAAATTGTAAGTGTTATTTTAAATTTGCAATAAGAAGACAATATATGGTTGGTTCTCCCCAGAGATGGGGGTTTCCAGGGTAAATTGACTTGTGTACAGTGTATATGGTTATTTGACCTTTTCATTATGCATTTGTTAGATTCTTGTGTATTTATGCTTGTTAATTTTCATATCTGCAGTAATAATTTGTGTAAAAATCTAAACTGAATAATTAACATAAATATAAATCAAATCTGGAATTGGTGAAAAATTAACATGGTATCAGAGCAGGGAATCTAAAAATAACCATAATGAAATAGCACAAGTTGACTGCAGGAATCCAGTGAAGTTCAGTGCGGGTTTGTAGATCAACAGATAAGGGTTTCAAAACACATATCCAATTGCCTGTGGGCCTTGAGTGTTCCATACAGTTTCATACAAACGAACGTTGGATGGGCATAGGGATGATTTGACAACACCCAAGTCTTAGGAATCACGTGGAGGTGATTTACCAAGATTTGGATGAGTCACTGAGTTTTTTTTCATAAGAATGGATTGCAAGTTCTGTTGGGATTGTAGAGAGTTCTTTCTTCTAGATGGCATATAGTATCAGGTATGAGGATGGGCTGGAGGGGATCTCCAACTACCTATAGTGGAAAGTGAGAATAGCAGTTGTTCTCAAGGAGAAAAATATGTGGAATTTCATGAATACCATAGTCCCAGTGCCAGAAGATCCCATTGCCCTAGAATTCCATGAGGTGAAATAAGCAAGGGCGCAGAGGATTATTCTAGATGGGGTAAAATACCATTTAATACACATTTAGTTGAAAAGAAGAAAATCAACGAGATGTGGGATGCACTAGTAAACATGTACCAGAGTAGCAATCAAAATTGCAAGATAGTGTTAAGGGACAAACATCACAGCACGAAGATGGCCAAAGGAGAGAAAATGGCCTCCTATCTCAACAGGGTCACAGAAGTGACAGATGAGATGGAAACAGTTGGAGAGCATGTTCCAAAGTCAAAGTTGGTGTATATAGCCCTGAGAAGCTTCACTAAGAAGCGGGACGTGTTCATGAACTTCGTTATGGGTGGAGAGAACTTTTCCTCTTGGGAGACACTATGAGATGACTTTACTCAGGAGGAGATCCAGGAAGGGTCTCGGAGTGGAGATCATAAGAAGGAAGACGAAGAGTAAGAGAACCTTGCCCTAGCATCCAAGAGCAAGGAAACATCAAAGAAGGGTACTACTATAGAAGACATTTCTGAGGGAAGCATGAAGAAGTAGGACACTAACAGGGTGAAGTGCTTTGCATGCTACCAATTAGGACATTACGTTAGCTAGTGCCCTAACAAGAAGAAGGGCAATCAAAAGAGGCATGTGGCTGCTACAACTGAGATGGATGAGTTTGCATCTAGGTTTGAGGATGAGTTTTCACTCATTGCATGTCTATGTAACTCAATGGCCACCAGTATGTGGTACATTGACAGTGGTGCTTCATGTCACATAACTGGAGTACGAGACTATTTCACCGGTCTAGAGGAGCACAGCGTAAACTTCCACATTGAACTTGGTGGCAACGCTAAGTATAGTCCAACAGGCATAGGGACTGTGAAGTTTTAGAGGGAGTCTGAGAAGCTATTACGGGTGGAGGTTGTGATGTATGTTTCAAGGATAAGTGTTAGTCCGCTCTCAATATCAGCGTTGGAGGACGTGGGGTATGTTGTGTTGTTCTAAGATGGACAAGTCTTCATACTTTCAGAGGAAGCTACCCAAGATGTTGCAGTGATGCTTGGTGTTAAACAGGGTAAGTTGTAAAGGTTGATGGGTCAGCATGTATGTGGATAATAGGGGATCTCGAATCGAGGATTGATGCTAGTGACAAAGCAAAAGACTTCGAAGGGTGAGCAAAGTTCACAGACTTCCAGTATGGGGAGTAAAACTTCAAAGGGAAAGAGGGAGTTGGCCCCTTCTAGTTCTTCTAGTACTGTCAGAACTATTTGGTATGAGCTGACATTGATGGATGCTCGGGATCAAGTTGAGATTACTAGGAGCATGGTTAGGAGGAACAGATCTTCAAAGCAAATTCCAAAGCAAGTGATTCTCAATCAGTGATCAAATCTAAGAGAGGGATTCTCTCAGAGACTTTGGAAAGAGTGATTCTCTCAAGTTGGGGTTGTCTTCAATGATTGAGGGTTTGAGCATAGTTTGCAGTGGGAGTGAGTCAGTAGGGTCTTTGTGTAGAATTTTCTGCACTTTACTGTTTGCTGGTTTATGTCAACATTTTGTGGTTTTCACTTACAGTCGGTTATGCATTGGCTGTAGGTTACTTATAAAAATTACTGTAACAATTAAACACACAGTAAAATGCTTCTAACAGGCTGAAAAACACATTTCAACATTCACACATGAAAATGATAGACTCAGAAATTTTTTGCCAAAATCAAACCTGGAAAAACCCCCATGGGGAAAACCAGTAAGAGAGAGAGAGATTTTTATTATCTTCAGCAAAATATTCAGAATAGAAATACAGTGAAAAAATTCAACTTATCTCCACCATAAATTTCATCTCGAAATTTCTTGATAACCATGCCCAGCTTATCCTTGATTTCTGTGCAAAAATTTAATGATGTCCGTACAGTAGTACGGCCCTCGTTTTATGTGCCAAAAATATTCTCGAAAACTGTGCAGCTGTTATCTCGATTTCTGTGCCAAAATGTTTGCCTCGGTTTCTGTGCAAATATGCCCTCGATTTCTGTGCACAAAACAGTGCCTCGAAATCTATGCAAACAGTGTCTCGATTTCTGTGCAAACAGTATCTCGATTTTTGTGCACAAACAGTGCCTCGAAATTTGTGCCCAAAAAATCCGTACTGTACGGAATCCGTACTGTACGGAATCCATACACCTTGATTTCCGTGCCTGCAATAAATGCAGTCCGTACACTCCTCTATTTATGTGCCTGCAATTAATGGTTGAACTTGCCTTGGGAATCGTGCTAATGGAAATAACTCCAAACCCTTGCCTCGATTTCTGTGCCCTTCTTCTCTGCTCTCTCTTCTCACTTTCCAAAAAGTAAAAGTGAGTCTCTTTGCCTCCCTCAAGCCTTTTTGATCAAACCCAGGTGAGTTCTAATCCAACGGTCAAGATTAAATCTAATCTGATGGTTGAGATTGAATGAGAGTGAAAATACCTTTTTATTTAAATCTCATAAATAAAATTCACTCACCCACTTAAATTTATCAAAAAGTGACTTTCACTTTATAAAGTCTCATTAAGTGACATTTAATGTTGAGGGTCACATTTTTCCCCCTTCTAAGTGACTTAGGCAAAAGTCACTAGGGGAACACTTCCCTAGGTACAAAACTAACACTTTGGTTAGTCACAACCAATTCTAGGAGGTTCCTGCAGAAACTGTTAGGGTTCGAAGCATAGCTAAAGGAGTCTACAATTACGTACGACTATATTCAGGTTGTAGTACAGGTAGAAAGAGAAGGGTGTAGGGATAGAGTTCAGTATATCTTAGTACGATTGAGTCTTGGCTCTCATATGGAGGTGGTTTGATAGGATTCCAAATTGTATTGACAAAAATACAGAGGTTTTTGTTTGGAGCTCTGTAAACTGTAAGTGATGTTTTAAATCTGGAATAAGAAGACAATATGTTGTTGGTTTTTCCCATGGATTTGGTTTTCCAGGGTAAATTGACTTGTGCACTGTGTACATGGTTATTTGATCTTTCCAATGTGCATTTGTTAGATTCCAATGTATTTATGCTTGTTAATTTTCAGATCTGAAGTAATAATTTATGTGTTAAAATCTGAAGTGAATGATTAATATAAATATAAATCAAATATGGAATTGGTGAAAAATTAACACGCCAATCATAGGTTGGAAACCAGTGTTTACTACGACAATTAGAGTTGCATCAAGCTCTGTATGAATCCATCATTTCATAATCACTCCAAGCAGATTGAAATCTAGTACCATTTCCTCAAGAATAGAGTACATAATGGAAATATTGTCCTCGGTTTCGATCCCACTTATTTATAGGTCATTTACATTCTAATGAAACCTCTTGCATAAAAAATGTTTGAAATTAGAAGATAGAAGTTTGGTTTGTTAGATAACACCTTCCTCACAAAAAGGAAAGTGTTATTTTTTGGTTGCTCAAAGTTGTTCTCATAATAAGAGGGCACATAAGTGTTCAAACAATATTCAATATAGAATGGGTGTGCCACATGGGAGAGATTCCCTTACAACTTTATGATAGATTCCTTACACTTATGAAGCTTGGCATCTTTTATTTTTATCAATGTACGGTTATAACAGATTATGTCAATTATTAAAGATTCATCTTACACGTAATGATGCATTTATGACAAGAGTTACCCATGCTAAGTAGGATGAAAACCTTAAGAGAAGAATCATTGTTACATGCGGTGGATATAGTGACCTTGTTACCATGGGAGGGCACACTAGGTGGGCTTACATAGAGTGACCTTCGGTTAAGTGACCCCACAAGTTGGTGAGAAGCCATTTTAGTCTTGGAAAACGGTGTTCTAACTTTTATATTGTGTAAATGAGAAGATGGTGCTAGTTTTTCCAAACTTTCATTTTACTACCTTCTATATTCATGTTGTTGGTGTATTAGATCTAGTTTATTTGTCTGTGGAGCTAATCTCACTCTCATGATATGATGTGTCTACACTGTTGAGTTTACCATTTTATGGATGTGTTTACAAGTATTTTAAATGCCCGAGAAATTGTTAGATTGTGGTAACTTCGGGATGTCCTCCATGGTTCAGATGCCTTACATGGAGGTACATTAGCTGCATAGGCATCATGATGGAGTAGAGGGTGAGATACACTCTACTCAGTGACATGAGTCCAGTGGGGGTTGCATGTGGATCTTCCGGAGTGTTTTGACCCTTGCATGCATGAGTTTTGAATGCACTATCATGCGATCATTGATGCATGCAACATTGACTTTTGCATGCACCAAGAATTAGGGTTTTGGAAAACCTAATTCATCGGTGAGATTATTTATAAAGACAGGGCGTCCCCAGATGAGGTTACTCAGTTGCATTGTCAGAGAGAGATATTGCTAGAGTGAGGAGGGCGTAGTTGTGCATACAGGGCGACTTTCTGAGAGAGAGAGGAGTTGTTGAAGGAGCTAGGAAGGTCAGATCTGAGCTAGATCAGTGACCTTCAGTTCTAGAGTCACTAGACACCCAGTACTGCGAGCTGAGATAGCTCAACAGTGTGTTTTCTGATTAGATTGGAGAAGGTCAAGTTCTCTTGGAGGAGGGTGCATTCCCAAGGAGGGAGAAGCTCGTTTTGGAGATGGATTGACTGATTCAGAGTCTGAGTCTTCCTAGATAGCCTTGCCTCTGCATTTGAGGAAGGTTAGGGACGATCAGAGCTCAAATCTGTTGAGATCCGGTCTGGTACGAGCATTTGACATCTAGAGGGGAGGGTGCACTTTGGCATGCAGAGGAGGCTGACTTCATTAGGGGGCAATCTTCAGACCAAGCAGATCAGAGCAGAGTGATCCAAAGAGACAGATCAGTCAGAGGCACCTACAGAGACACTCAGATCTAGTTGTTTGAGTCTATATTTTTTTATGAGCATATATTGATATTGAGACTCATATTGCTTGATATCTCAGGGCGATTCAGAGGGAGTACTGATCTCTGAATCAAATATTTACAGAAATTGGTCTTTTTCCAAGTAGCTCAAAATAATAGATGGGGAAACCAACATTTTATGCCAAAAACAAACAATGATCATTTTGTATTAATGGAATTGAAAGATCAGATGTTAACATTGAGCAATCTGGTTGCAGTGGGTTCTTGTTGGCCACTATATCCATTTCTTCGTTACAAGTAGCAATTTCAAAGAAGATTGCTTGGCCATAATCCAATGATGGCAATGTAGAAAAGCTAAAATAACATAGAACATTTACCCTTCTTCATAAATGCAGATCTGAAATTTTAATTAGCGTTTCTATTTAATTAGTGTTTTTAACAAGGGCTTTCGCCCAAAATTTTTGGATCTAAAACAGACTGTTAGAACATTATTACACCTTAGGACCTTAGTCATAATTCAATTTGTTGATTAACTGGTCCAAAATAAGGTTAATGATGACAATCCAAGGTGGTTAGAAATTAGTTGGGGCTAATTATGACCAATCCACCACTTCTTGGCCAAAATATGGTCAAAATAGTTGTTGGGCGCCCTTTTTATGGCCACCTCCAGCATTTATTACCACCTCTTGAGCAAAGGCACCATGTTTCCTTGTTTTAAGGAAGTTGTCTTTGACTTAAGGCGCCCATGCAATGTATGTGGACATTTTGCCCCTTTCTTGGTTGTTTTGGCCTATCCTTGGCCACCTAACCTCCACCAAATCTTATCCACCACATGTGTTACCCTCATTTATGTCTTCCCATGCCAACACAACGTTCACATAGACAATTTGTACCTGTTTGGGTGATTTGGGAGCCTATTGGTCAACCTAGGGGGGATTGAGGTCCATTGTAAGCTAGCCACTTGTAGTTGTCTCCAAAGGCAAATGAATTCTTTCAAATGCTATATAAATCTATTCACAACTCATTTTTGGGTTGGACAGTTATAATAAAAATGCTATTTGATCATTTTTGTCACTGGTTTTTTATCATTTGTTATTGTTTTGATCATTTGTGACTGGTTTTTGATCATTTGTTTGCCAGAATTCCTTTTACACTATTTTCTTGCATACTAAGCCAAATTTCTTGATTGTGAGGTAATCTTTAGCTACTAGATTCTACTGTGACTAAGATTTCACAAAGACTTTACTCCATGGAGGGCTTCATTCCAGACTTTTTAAAAACACTTAAGGTAGGATTTAAGAGAGAAGACTTCGTAAATTTCTTACTTTTTAACAAAAGCCCCAAAAATTAAGTAGTTGACCACAACTAATGGCACCTAAAACAAGTTTTTTAAACAAACTAGACTTGCATAAACACTTGGAAGTGTCGACTTAGGTCAAAACAAAAGACAACTTTACAACACTTAGAGATTGAAATATTGGCTAATGTTACTAATGGCAATGATCATTCCATAGAGACGCCACCACCATTCACTACGATTGTTGGCACTCGCAAGAATCTAGAGGTAGTAGCTTTAGCTTCAAACACTCCATCATTGTGTGGGGCCAATGTACCTCATGGTGATTATCGTCCTAGCGTTCCCCGACCACTTCAATAAGGAAAAGAAATTAGAAGTTTCCAGGGGCAGAGGAAAGCTAGCTTAGCAAATAGCATAAGTGTTTTCCAATTTACAATCTAAATTCTAAAACTTAAAAATATTTTATCAACTCTTTATTATGGGATTTTGTAAACATTATATGATAGTTTAGAACTTCAATTTGACCTGTTGACCACATATTACAACCCTTTGGTCAAGATGCCCTTGTTCATTTCTTAGTTGATGTTATCTAATATAGTTTGTTGATGAAAAATGTTAACTGTTAAAATTGAATACTTGAGGGTTGATGCTAAGGTTTATTGTTTGATCACCATAATTGACAAGTGGTTGATGTTATGTGTACTAAATGGTTGATGTTTTAATGATTATCATTAATCTACTACAAAAAACTATGTTTTCTTATTTTTTGCAACTAATTTAACATTGTGGTTTACTTAAATTTATATATGCATCAAAATATATAATGCTCTTTAGAGCCTTTTGGAAACCAGTGTTTCCACTATGTGCTTCACTCCTAACAACCTTGTTTTATAGCTCTATTATCATCTAATTGTAAAAACACTCGTTTAGATTCCATACTAATGGTAGCATATTAAGCTTTTCAAGATCTTAGGGTAGTTGAAAACTTTCATGTGAAGTGCATCACTTATTCCAACAGCCTTGTCTTAGAGCTCTATTATCATGTAGTTGTAGAAACTGTTAGTTTTTGTAGCTCAAACACATAATTCTGCATAGGCTAAGTGTTGGGCATGCATGAGTCATCCAAAAGACCTCTCTAGGAAATTGTTTGAGAGGGCAAATGACTTTTATGTTACAATGGCTAAAAGGTTACTTAAATTCTGTCAATGAAAGATTAAGTCATAGTTGTAGATCTCAAGTGATCTAAAATCACTTAGTTGATCTAGAGAGCCCATGGTATTTTAATCATTGTAATGATATAAAAGGAAGCCTGAGGAGAGGAAGTAGCACATAGTCACACAGAGTGAGTGATATCTCATTGTGTGGTCGGAGGACTTTCAGCCAAGTGTGCAGATGTAGGGGCAAGCTCAAAGGAAACGAGCAAGGTGTAGTAGATTAGGTAGCAGCTAGGTGATAGGCTAGGCTATCTTGTTGTGATTGTACTATTGCTCAGTGGGCCATTATCCCAGGACTGAAGCCCAAGATTTTTATTCTTAATAAAAATCATTGTTTGTTGATTTTTCCCTAGTTGGGGTTTTTTAGGGTAAATTTAAGTGTCAAATGTGTGTGATTTCATTTGTTTTCCGTTGCGTAATTAGTCAGGATCTCAATGTATTTTCAGTTAATAATTCTAGTAAAGTATTTGCAAATAGGATCTAAAGCAATAACAGAAACACTCATTTAGATGGCATCTTATTGGTAGCATATCAAATTGTTCAAGTTCTTAGGGAAGTTGCAAACTTTCATGTGAAGAGAATCACTTATTCCACTAGTGCTTGACTCCCAACAGCCTTGTTTTATAGGTCTATTATCATTTAGTTGTAGAAACACTACTAGTATGTTATTGGTAGCATATTAATTTGTTCAAGTTCTAAGGGAAGTTGCACACTTTCATGCAGGGATCAAAATTCAACCCGTCACAACTCGTCAAAGGGCTCCCAGCCCATCTCTGAAATGGCATTATAAAATTGCCAATCATTTAAAATGTTTTATTATTTTCGCCATTTAAAAAAAAGTGGGCTATTTAAATTATAATGTCATTAGAAGGGTTGTGGTCAAAAGTGCACATCAACTATTAATTCAAACTCTCAATGTCATGCTGTTGCGACTCTGAGGATGTGAACTCAAGTGCAGTTATGGCTACGTATATCTAGTTGTACGAGCATTTTACAAGAATATTTATTTATATGTACAGCAATATTTATTTATTTAAACGAATTAGATATGAGGTGCTATCGTGAAACCCTAAATGAGATTCAAATTATCTAGCATTGAACTATTTTACATCATATCACACTGACAAGCACCCAAGTGTACATCAAGTCAAAGCTGAACATTGAGGTTGCTAACTTGCTATTCCATCCATTGTCATGTAGCATTTGTTATTGCCATCGATAAGCCAAACTGGCTTTTAAAGATCTTACAGCCATTCATCGTTCCATTGGTAGCAGGTATACTGACACCAGCTCCCATGGATATATGCATATCTTGAACTCTAAAAACATCTTTCAACATATAAATTATATTTATTTGTTTACTAATGCGTTAGTGCCCTCATACACATTTTTTCAAGGTAGATATACATATGTTCAATCAAATACATTATCACGTTCTTTTATCAAAATGGTCAAACAAGAAACAAGGTATCTACCTTGATTTAAAAATGCCACGTATATATATATATATATATATATATATATATATATATATTACAAATGACTTGGTGCCTTCAAATACATTTCTTAGATACACACATGTTCAATCAAATACATTATTATTTTGTTTTCTAAAAATGGTCAAACAAGAAACACTTTTGCACGCTTGATTTAAAAATGTCACACCACTGACATGTTAGTACGATTAAATATAGAAAGTGTTTAATATGCATATTGTAGTAGTGAAGTGTATTTAATATTAATGTTGTAAGAATATAAAGATATGATTCAATCCTCAATCCAATGGTTTATAATTTTGTAGCAGTATTAAATGTATTTGGATAAAGTAATAAATGTATTCATATACGTAAAATCTGATCCAACAATCAATTCAACCATTGATAATCTTGCTTCTGCAAAAGCATTAAATACACTCGTACGATTCGTAATCTTGCTTTTGCATAAGCATTGAATACGTTCTTGCAAGTTACATATTGAAATCTTCCAGGACAAAAGTTCTACTTCGTTTAAAGATGTCACGCCACTGACATGTTAGTACGATTAAATATAGAAAGTGTTTAATATGCATATTGTAGTAGTGAAGTGTATTTAATATTAATGTTGTAAGAATATAAAGATATGATTCAATCCTCAATCCAATGGTTTATAATTTTGTAGCAGTATTAAATGTATTTGGGTAAAGTAATAAATGTATTCATATAGGTAAAATCTGATCCAAAAATCAATTCAACCATTCATAATCTTGCTTCTGCAAAAGCATTAAATACACTTGTACGATTCGTAATCTTGCTTTTGCATAAGCATTGAATACGTTCTTGCAAGTTACATATTGAAATCTTCCAGGACAAAAGTCCTACTTCGTTTAAAGATCGAAGTGTTAGTAACCGTGACATCGCGTTCACACCCACTTGAAATCAAATAAATAAAAATTAGAGAAACATAAACTAAAGCCCGAAATTGAGAATTAGATGGCTCAATTTAATAATGATCAACTACGCTAAGTTTTAGTTTCAAACAATATCAATTTAGTATTTGTAGAAGGGAGTCTACCATGAGCAGCCTGGTGGTCAACCACGACAGTGAAATCTATACAGATGGATTAATTCGAGAGTGAGGAAGAGGAATTGTTGGGGCAAGCCCACGCATGGAACTGCACCTTCGCATTCGTTGAGTCCTTGGTCATGAAATGTGCGGTTCTTCTCAAAATCACTGACATGATCGCCCACAAAGGTCCCTAGGCCACTCTTTCCCTCAACGAAATTGTAGCCAGGATTCCCATAGAATCGTCGAACGTCTCGTGCCTCTTCACAATCATGTGTTGCTTAGTGGCGAAGGGGGTCTTATGCGCCTCTACTGTGAAAAGCGCGGAGGACGGAGCTAGCTGAGAGACGAGATACGGCCTCATACTCGTCTCCAAATGGTTTGTGAAAGAGCAGGAACAGTTGATGGTGCCCGTGTTGTCGATGCAGAACGACAAAAGAATTGTGGCGTCGTGGCATTGTTTCAACGAGTGTGTGCTCAAGGGGGGGTTTGCCTTATAGACAAACAACGGTTTGGACAAGTGGTGTTATGCCTCCACTCATCCCGACTTCAACCGACTCTTCAACGATGCCATTGCCTCCGATACTAGAATCGTGATGAAGGCTCTTATGTCCAAATACCAAGGCTTCCACGACCTCAATTCCTTGGTGGACATAGGAGGGAAGACCAAAACCGCCATTACAGAGATTGTGAGAGCATATCCTTCCATCAAAGCCATCAACTACGACCTCCCTCATGTCGTGGCCACTGCTCGGCATCTCCTAGGTGATTAACAATACTTTTGCGATATATCAACATTTTTATAAATGTACTATATGTAATCACCTTTTGCTTTGCCTGTCATGTAAATAGGTGTGGAGCACGTAGGTGGAGACATGTTTGAAACCGTGCGATCTGTCAATGCAATATTCATGAAGGTAAGCCGTGAGTACCTTGCAAGCATATAACTGAATTACAATGAGGTGAGAGCGCATTTTGAGTATAAAATTTGTTTGTGAGATGTGATCAGTGGATCATGCATGACTAGAGCGACGAGGACTGTACCAAGATACTTAAGAATTGCAAGAGAGCCATCACCAAGACCTTGTAGCCATTCATCATTCCAAATTTCCAATATTGTTGGTAAATTGGCACCAACTCCCATAAAATCTCATTGGTATGTGATTTACTTATACTCTCTTTTTGGTCCACAGTATCACAACGTTGTGTAGTAGGGTGAATAGATAGGAATCAAGATGTCACCCTCTTCGAAGCCAGTGAGGAGAATGCTCTCGGATTTTGGTGCTCCATTGATTTGAGGTTGGAGGATTTAGTGGCGATGTGAGCCTATGACTTCTTCGTTCTTAATTTTAAAGAATGGAGGATTTAGTGTCGTTGCGAGCCTATGACTTGTTCATTCTGAATTTTAAGCATTCCCATCGATAGCCGCCTCATGAAACGGCTCTGCCTATCAAAATTAACCTGAGTTGGTACACCCAAATTTACTTCATAATATCTCAAATTTACATGATTAACTATGAATGTTCAAGGAGTCGGCCCATATAATTGTTGGTGCACTAAAATTGCGAGGGAATGCTAATGATGTGGCCTGATGGGTAATTTTCTGAATCTCCGATGAAATTGTTGTTGGTTACGTGTACAATATGACATAACGGTTTTATGTGTAGAGACATGTGAAAAAAGTACAACAGTTCACATATTAGTTGAAACAAAAGGTTGTCATGCAACATGCCCACAGATAGAAGGCTCTGTACTCTTTTTGAATACATCCCGATGAGAGTCTGGACTTCCCATGGTTAATGATCCAATAGTTTAAATATTTGGCATTCTACATTGCACATCCTGAGCCCTGATTGAATCATGTGATTTTTGGTTTTCAATAGTGGCGTCGCATACAAGAAAATCAGTGAACTTGAGTGAAAAGCTGTCCTAAATCCCGCAGGGATTACTTTTAATGTTGTTTACAAACAAGGGTTCTACTTCAACAGCCAAAGCTATAGCTGGGGACTTTTCGTCTCTGATTTGCTATTGTTTTCGAGCAGTTGATTCATCGGTGCATGCCTATTTCAGTATCTCAATTAGAGATTAGCATGGGTGTATTTCCATGGGCATCATGTATCTGCAGCATAAAAGGAAAGGAGGGTGCATTTGTTGCAGAACTAATATAGATTGGTTGATCAGTGAATCTTTGGCAAGATTTCCCGCATGTTCTAAAACAGGTTCCAACCAGATTTTGGGGTTTCCACAATTCACCACATAACGATTTCTAAGCAGGGATAAGCAGGATTCTAAGGTACATGCTTTTCTCCCAACATTTTTTCCTTTGTTTTTTTAATGATTGTTTATGTGAATTTATATTTCATAAAGGAAAATGGTATAATGTGATTGTAGTGGATTGTCATTTTTTATTTACATTTAGTAAATTATTTGTTTTCATTTCACATTAGTTATTAGTCTATCATTAATTTGTATTTTTATGCTTTTTATCTAAATTACAGGAAACTTGGTACTAGGCCCCATACCACTGTCGTACCAGGAAACTCGAAAACACGTTTGGTACTCCTCGGAAACGTGTTTCCAACTGTGCCACCACGTTTCACGTGAAGGAAACATGGGCGGTATGGCTGGAAACGCATTTTTGTGTCGTATCCATGTCCGTATAGCGTGTTTCCTCCTTGAATTCTCACTTTTCCATCCAAAAAAAGGACCCATTAGCTCAATCAATGGGTTAAGTTGTTTCTTAATGGGTTAATGATGGTCAAGAAACCTCTAGAAGCCTCTAAAAGTCATTTTTGTATAAAAAGAGGATTTTACTTCCCTAGTCTCACATAGTGAGTTGAGCAAGCAAGGGTTACTTGAGGAAGTTGATTTGAAGACAACCAGCTACAGCACTGTGCAAATCGACTTATCTTATGTTTTAGTTCTATGTTGATTGTTCACATTTTGATATATGTAGCATTTTAGCCTTTTAAATAAAGGATTATTTTGAAATTTTGAATATATTGTATTGCCAAGGTTGTTTTTGGATATTACTACTTGGCAACTTGCATTATGTAATCATCTATGAGAATTATTATTGATACAGAGATGGACTTATGAGTAAAATATGATGTTAGATGTTTGAAATTATGATTTATCACTTGTCATTTATGTTTCATTGTGTTTTCCTGTTTCCTAAATTTTGGGGGGTCGTGTTTCCAATGCGTTTCCGTATTAGATACACGTTTATGTTTCCCTGTATCATGCAACTTAGTTTTTGATTGAATATAGGGATAAATTGAGAAGTGTCACCTCTTGGTCGTCCTAAGAAAGATAAAAATCAACTTTTACTTGTCGATGCATTTGGTATTCCTCAATGTTCTAATCAACCATGCCACTATGAAATGAAGTTTATGATAGTATTTTTGGCGTTATGCTGGTTGTAGATAAGATAATCCTGTATTTATTGATTTTTTTAGTGTCATAAATTTGATTGAAAATGCAAAAATAAATTAGCACCTTTTTTTATGACATGTGCAATTAATTTATTATTGTCATTTGAAATGAGATTTATTTGGAAGCACTTCATCATAGAAGGGCAGCATAATATATAACCTTCTAACTGAAATTAAGACCAGCCCTTCAAATCTGATCCCTGCTTTCATTTGAAGTGCATCACTTATTCGCACTAAATCATTGAGGTCACTGTACACATGCTCACTCAATCTTTAGAGGAATTCCTAGGCTCCAAGACTAAATGCTTTGCAACTTAATACAAATTTTCTATGACGGTGGAAATTTTAAATAGAACGTAGGCTTAGTAATCAACTGTAGAAGTAGAATCTGAAAAAAAAAATGTAATATGAAAATATCCTAAACCTGAACTCCTATACACCGAGTTTATTATAATGCAGAAAAAATGTAAGCAGTAGAAATAATCATTGCTAAAGCTGAATTGCTGAAACAAGCAAGTAATGAAAGGATTGTGTGATCCCGGGGAATGATCATGAATAACTGTTTAGCATGAAGCAAAGTCCCTTCTAATGAATTCTGTGAACACAATTTATCAGGCACTGATATGCCTTGCTAAGATCTGATATTAATTCATCCATGGGTGGCACACAATGATTGTGATCTGTTAATGCCCATTACCGTGACTTTAATTGCTTCATTTTGCAAAGTTTCAGGGAATATTTATTTCTTGACAAATCTTATTTGCATCATGGTTCACCAATTGCCCTTCTATGCGATTGTGAAGACTTCCAGCAGCAGAACGACAGCGATTACCATTGCAGTGATTAGCCTCATAATGTATGATCATAAAATATTTCAATCGTGTCTGAATTATCATAAAATGGATTTCTAAAGTTAACCACAATATATTAAACAAAAATGCATACATGTATTAATGATTTGCTTAGACGAAAAAACCGTGTAGATCATAGACATTGGCTCCTTCGACAACATACATACTTGATGGAAACATTGAATAATTCGGCATCTTTTGACCCACCCAGGTCCAACTAATGAGCAATGCCCCACTAGGATAGACTTCACCAAAACGTTACTTGTCAGGTAAAGAAGGGTTTTGGAATTTAATTATTACAATAGCAAACCTAGCAACAACTCTGCTCATTGATAGAAACATGGAAAGGTTTGAGTGCAGTTCTGTAACCATGGCAGTTGGGATGAATATCAACAGTTCTCACCATTTCATGGAAAGACATAGGATAGCTTTTGAAAGAGAGGGTCTGAAAAGATAAATTAAATAGCTTTTTGCCTTTATGTTGTGCAGGTTTACACACATAACAGAGCAGCAACCAGCATCCTCAAGAAGATATTCAATATCGGTCACTTGATTGCAAGGGACGATCTCTAGCTCTTTGGCATCCTCACCTCACTGGCAATATCTACAGTATTGTAAATAATACTTGAGGCATTATTGAACCTTTGCACTCATTCATGGAGGAACATGGCTACTTAATGCAAAGACAGTAACAGAATGTCTAGTGGATAAAATGTTGACTGATTGTTAATTTTGAGCCATAGATAAGCCACTGTGCTTGTTTTTTTGGACATCTAACAAGGATAGTGCATACAAATCCAAAAGAAAAGATGAAATATATGCCAAATTTGCAAGTTAACAACAATAGCCAAAAGTACAGCAAAGCAAAAACATCACAAATGGTTCCTAGTATGTAAAAAGTGTACTGGCATAATGATACATGTACACAGTCCCAGATATGACAATTGCTGGGCAGCTCTATGTAAAGATAAACCTCAAAATCAATAACTACCGGGTAACTATGATTGAACTAGTTGTGCACCAAAACCTTTTTCAGTAATCTATTGAAAAAGCCAAAAGTTCTTAACAAGTGAGCTGTCAGTTATCATTCCTATTAAACTGCATGATAACTGATCTTTACAGGCTTCCTGGTGACACTAGTAAATTTTTTAACGAAATCAAACAGTTAAGTAGTACAATAAGACCTCAAAAGAACTGAAGACATGATTTTATTATCTCAAAAATATTATCTTACCACCACAAATGAAGACCACCATAGAGTGGCTTCCCACAATAAATGCCTTCCTGAAAACCAAATTACTTTTATCTCATCTTTAGTAATCTCCATGATAATCAATTGCCCCTATTAAAATGACCCCTGCAATATAGGACAATTATGTGGCTAAAATTGAGAAATAAAGATTTTAAAAACAACTACAAGCACATTACAGTTACACTGACATGAACAATCGAGTAGTTCAAGTTTTTTTGCTGTCAGTTGCTTCTAGACAATAATAAACAGGGGGAAACATAAATAAGTAAACAATTGAACTTCCCAAATAAGAACTTTGAATTTCAGAAAGATGCATTTAGTGTGGTAGAATACAGGGTGCTTTCACATCAAATTATATGTAAGAGCACCTTATCATGAAATGATGAACCAGCTAGCTGCTCCTATGAATGAGTCCATTCTCGCCCAAGTACTCAACAAACTCATCAATAAGATACGGCCATGCACCTTCTGCGTCATAATTGGACAATGAGGGGTCTACCATCTGCAGGGACATTTAGTGCCAAAGAAATTTTTAAGAACTTTCAATCACAAACCTAAAGAGGATAATGGAACTTTTCATTACTCTCCCACAAAAAGAAATCCATCCTCATCTCCTGAGTTTGTGAACTCATTTTATTGAACATAAATGATAGACTGTCCCAGGTAATATGAAAAAGTACATAACACTGCCTAACCTTTATGCTATTCAAAACATATGTTAACCTTACCTTTGCAAATTCCAACAGTTGAGACCATGTGTCCTTAGAAATAGCCTTGTTATGCCTGGCCTGCAATAATAAATACACCAAGTTACTCTCATGGGGAGATAAAATATATACCTGGTGCTTTTGTACCTCCAACCATCCAGGACTATTCAATAAATGAAACCTCAAGAAAAGATTCTCAGCAGAGAACTTATTTGGTTCTTATGAGGACCACCTACGAATTTTCACACATGCATACCAAGCACAGCAGTTCTTGCAAAATACTTGAACCATATCATTAACTGTGTGCACACTGCATCTTTATGCTAATGCCAATTGAGCAAAAAAAAATGTAAAGCTTTCGAGAACTCGACACACAACCTGCACCCTGCATACTATTGTTAATTTGATTTCCTGAGATGACTGGAAACAGAATAATATAAGCAGTCATACTTGGACTCAGTTCAGAATTGGTTGGGAAAGAATTCCATCTCGGTTCAGACTTGGTCAAATAAAGAATACACAATACAAAATGTCCAGTGAATATACTGTATCCAGTCTAACATGTGCAAAAAATTATCCATCTTACATACAAAACCAAAACAACTAAAGTGCCACTACAAAATTTAGGAATCCCCCTCCCATTAATCAACTCATCTTTTCAATAAACTAAAACTGACCAAGAGCAACTGGCAATACATTCACTACAAACAGCGCTTTACTCTTTTGACTCCATTTTGGCACTGGTCTTGTTTCACCAATATCTTTCAATCTTCTGCTTAAGTAATTCATATGTTGAATGATTATATGTTGTTGATTTAAATTCTATTATTGCAATCTCTTGCTCTCTGTTTTCATTTTTAAATAACTCCTAAACAACTTACCCATTCGCAAACTATACCACTCAATCGCCGTAGTAACTTTAGGGACTACCCCCCTTGGCTTTGTTAGGAGTTATGCCTAAACGGAGGAGTCAAGATCAAGTGACAGTACTTGACTCGAGACTTGCCCCCAAGGAACGCACCCAAGCAGCTTGAAGATTTCTGCTGCGATAACCCCCAGGTACGTGTTCCAGAGGCAACAGGTCCTACAGAGACAACTACATGCTTCGACTCTTTTCTTTAACCTTTGACATTTGACGATCAACTTGCGTAAAACCAAGGTTATTATATTCAACAGGTCTAAGAAGGTCCTCTAAAATCATAGTTTTCTCCTCTGACGCATTATCAGATGCAAATAGAGAGCCCCACTAGCCACTATTCTTGCAAGGTTTCAGGGCCCAACCCCCTAGACTTGAGATTATGTTCAACCTTGTCTCATTTCTACATCTTGTTTAGAGTTTTTCTGACTTGACAAAGGGATCGGATTGGTATCCACAGTTGGCCTACTATTCATCAGAGTCAGCATTACTTTGGTCAGCCCATCAAGTCGAGGTCAATGATAGTTTGCAAGGCTCTCGGACCCTTTGGAGTCGGTGGGTATTTCAATGGAGTGACTTACTCCATTTAAATACATTCTTGATGCACCAAGCCACCTCCTACCTACTAGACAGGAGTTGAACAAGATCACCGAAGACAACACTTGCAAACAATTGCAGAAGTCACTTGGACAAAACGATCGGATGGGTTAAGTCCAAAAATGGCCTTCTATGTTGAGCACTTTATGGAGTTCGAAGGATGGACTCATTGTTCGACCCCCATACAAACAGCATCATTGGTTCCATGCTCTACATATTCCCCTGGGCCAATTCAGAGTGGGCTCACCAGTTTTACTGATCAAATAAGATCTATGAGTTGTGCCACCTTCAAGAGGTTAACGCAAAGGAGCACTTCATCTTCCTTTGCCCCATCTACTACGACATAACAAACACAAATATAATAATAATAAATTAATAATAATAATAAGCATAGGCTAATTAACAGTCAAAGGGTACATACCCCTTCACCTCATAACAAGTCAATGCATATAAGTACACTATCAGAAGGCTCATTGTAATCATGATTCTATCTATTATTCATTATACAATATATTCTTATATACATTGCATAAACCTTTTGTATATTTTAAAGTTAATAGGAACTGTCCACTTCATTTGGCATCAAAACAATTGTTTTGGCCACATTTTGGGTTAAAATACCCAATCAATCTTCTCAATCAACTGTTTCTTTACTACTGCCTCAATTAACCACTACCACTACCAGCGTACAATATCCACTATACGATTTAACCATCACTATCTTCTATACAGCAAATTCACCATTTTTGTATGTATTGTACAACCACCACAATTACTACTAGTCTATACAAACCATACACTGCTGCATTCATGACCTATCATATAACCACCATAACCCATCATCTCCATACCTTGTACTAGCCGTCATTTCCGTACCCTGTAGCCACTACCATTATGATCATATGGAATCATAAGAGCTGTCATCTTATTTCTGTACCAACCACACTTCTTCCACTCTTATTCCGTATGTTGCCGTCCAATTCAATTTTTTGGGCCATATAAACTATATCATAGTCCCATGTGACCCTCATCAATAAAATCGTGCACTTAGTACTTTTTAAATCGTGTGCTTAGTACTTTTTTTCTTAATAAGTTGAACCATTTTATAAAGTCAGTTTATTGATTTTATATGAAGTCAAACCCTTAGTTAAAAAAACTTTAAAAAAGTGGGTTCCATAAAGAAAAAACCTAACGCCAAAATCAATAGCAAAGAAGAATTACATGTCGAGGTTCATCGTTGTAGGGATGAAGTCACCGTCTAGGGAATGTTGAGAAAGGACAAAGAGAGTTAGGACATGGATAAAGAGAATTAGGGGAAAAAATCAACAAATCAATAGAGGAGACATGTGAGGCATTTAGAGAGAGTCTTAACAAGATAATGGAAAAGTCCAAAACTCGATGGAAAACCCTATTAAGGCTAAGACACAATGATAGGGATGAAAAAACAATCGTACTCAATGATCATAGTGAAAGGATTGACCAGCTAACCGAAAGGGTAGATGCAATATCTGCACAACCCTTAGTCAACCAAAGACTTCCACCAAACCTAGAATTGCCAAACACAAACTACAAGAAATGTCCAGATAACGGGAGGTATCTAAATAAAATCAAAATCAAGATACCTAAACATGATGGATTGAGCGATCAAAGGGCTATCATGTGGGTCAATAAAATTGAGGGAATTTCTGTTATGGACCCACATGCTAGTGAATTAGAGAAGTTATCAATGGCATCTTTATATTTAGAACGTGATGCTTACGATTGGTTTACATAGTGGTCCAAGAAAACTAGTGGTCTCTCAATTGACAAATGTTCACAGAAGATCTCCTTAAGAGATTCCACGACGCTAAAGAAGATGAAACCTATACCAAGTTTGCCCCTTTACAACAAACAAGGACAGTGAACAAATATACCCATGAATGGGAAGTTCTTGCAACCAGACTCCCAATATTACAAATGAGCAACTACTAAAAATGTATATTTCTGGTTTAAAACCCATATCCATAGTAAGCTAAGTGTATTGGGACCTAAGAACTTGGTTCAAGCTACAAGTATGGCAAAAATCATCAAAACGAAGTTGATTAGTCAAAAAGAGATAGTTCTTGATACCCCCAAAAAAACAACTAATTGCAATGATAAAAAATATCGCCATTCAGAAAAGGATAAAGGAAGGTAAACAACTGTCGTTGATGTGGGACGAATTGGATTCCATGGCATAGATGTGAAGACATGTCCTTGTGTTATTATGGAAAAGTGGATGGAAAGCAAGTAAAGTCTCAAACCCAGAAAAGAAAATCACTATATCAGAGAACTCAGATTTCGACTCTAAAGCAAGATCTCCAAAAGCATCATTCGTATCAATGTCATGCACGGTACTAAATTAGTAAATACGAATGAGAATGATGTTATTAAAAAGGAACAAATACAAGAACCACCTATACAGTATATCCCACCTCATCTCATGAAGATTGACAAGATCCAAATTCCAATAAAAGGGGAAAACAAGCCTAATTATTATGCTTTGAAGACAAAGCATTCCTTGAGAGGGTTGCAATGTAAAGACAAATATAATAATAATAATAATAATAAACATGGGCTAATGAAAAGTCAAAAGGTACATACCCCTTTTCCACGTGAGCAATCAATGTGTACAAGTACATCACCACGAGGCTCATTGTAGTCATCATTCTATCAATTATTCATTATACAATATATTCTTATATACATTGCAGAAATCTTCTATCAATTTTAAAGTGAAGAGGAAATATCCACTTCTTATGACACCCTAGGGTGGTTCCATTGCTTATCAAACCCTCTTCGGCTTCTTCAAGTGCCCCAATCAGAGATGCCTAGCTTCATACATGCAAGAGGCACTCATGCTTCATACCCATACTCTCCAACCACCTCTGAAACATCCACCAAAATTGTCTATAAACTATTTAAAATCCTTATGAATTTGAACTTTTATGAAAACATCACCAATGTTTCTACACATTAAGATAAAGTATGGATCCTTAAAAGTTTCCTTTTCCTGTACCATATCTTCCTCCAGATAGTTTTCCATCTTGAGTTTTCTCCATTTGGCCTCAGATGTTAGGGGAGGCAGTCCTAGTGGGAGAGATAGGATGGTTTTCTGGGGAGAATAAGCCAGAAGGTCTTATAGCAAATGTAATGAGCAATAAGAGACTTACGCCTCCCAAGCACAAGAAACGTGCATTCTTGCAATGAAGCATCTATTAGTGGTAGAACTAGATCGTTACTCATAGCAGGACATTTGTCTAAATCATTGTGTTTGAGGTTGAGTTTCAGTAACAGAGAGACCAATCCATAACTATTATCCAACCAAATTGATATATTCCAAAGAAGATTTGTTGAGACAAATTTGCACAAGCATCGTTATATACATGTTGGTATATTTTTGTGAATTAAATTAAACATTAGCATAATAATTCCATGTGTAAATTGGATGCAAGATTCAAGAAATTGCTTATCTACATTGAGAACAGAGAAAACAAACCTGCGTAGGGAGGGAGTACAAAATCAGATTAAAATCACTAGGAAAGAAGACATGATGAAAATCATAACATAATAAACATTGTTGTAATTTCCTTTATTATTTGTTGAACTGCTAGAGTAATAAGCAGGCACAAATCATTACAAACAACACATTTTAGCATACACTCTGGCTTATAACGAATCCTGTGCCTAGATTTGTAGCATAACCCAAAAAGATAAAGTCAATGGATCAGCATCATCAATTACGAATTATATTTAGCAATTAGTAATCTATTTTCTGCAAGTATTATATATTAACTGGAAACCATCAATCCATAAGACAGGCTAAAAATTGGAAGCAGTTTGCCTGTATACCTGCAAAAACTGACACCACTGATCAACTAATGGCCATTGTTTTTCTGCAAACAATAATTGCCACATGCCTATAGCTGTGTCTAGTGCCAATGACTTCTGACCCTGCAGCCACAAAGTAAAATGTGATGGGCCAGTTGCAACATTTAACAAACTTAGAGACTGAGTGGTATGATATATCTATACTCATTTATAAACAGGAAAAATTAAGAGAACAAAATTTGAAGTCTGCCAAAAAAAGCATGTCCACATGCAATGAAAATATTCAGTAACAAAACTTTGTGTCATTATAAACTTGGAACATTAGTGAATATATATTCATCACAATTCAACCTCTACAGTGATATACACACATAATTTATGATTCACTACTGTGTTTGACATTACAAGAATGCCCAACATAAGCTGACTTGTGGTGGCACAACTAATCAAATCAACAAAAACAGCAAGCTGATGGAAAAGGCTCACTAGCCAACTCTCATTGTATTTACACCAATGCCACAAATACATAGTATAATGGGTGATGCCACCTCATAAAGAGATTTGCTCTAGATCCTAAAATCAAGCATGATTATTAGGCTAGGCAATCACAAGTCATCATTGAGGATAAATCATTATTATCCTAAATGAATAATAGAAATAATGGTGACATGAAGACTTGGTGATTGGTAAGGTAAGCCATAGGCTAACAACACCTACATGACCTTCAAATTAAATAGCAGCAGCACGGAATAAGATACTCAATGGTTAATCAACTCAAGGACAGGTATAATGTCCACACTATGATGATGCTACAGGTTTAATAGGGCTGAGAACGGAACTGCCTTCATATGAGACATTGACAGTTAGACTTACACAACAAGAAGCATAACAATGCCAACAATTACATAATCATACAATGACAACTATGACACCCATGATAAATTGATAATTTTTAAGGAAAGCACCAGGCACTGATAAGGACATTAATATAACAATTAAAAACAAAAATTGACTAACCGAGGTAGAAAACCATTAGCAAACTTGAGTTCATTAAAAACCAGGGCCAAGGGCACATTCAAGCATGCATCTATCCTCCCATTGTTCTTGAAAGTCCTGAACATATAGATTCTGTCAAGAGATTAGATGGAGTCATGTTGATCCTGATACTGGCCTAGTAACATCCTCCACAAAGCTAGTAACTCATCAGGTAATGAAATATCTGAGTGGCACTACTCTTAAAATCTGCCACATGAAACTCGCAAATTGCCTATGTACCAGTACAGGAAAAACTCATGGAAACAACTCGGGAACACCCAAGTACTAATGAGGGCCATGGGACCCATAGGAAGTCTAAAAAATCCTGATCTATGGCAACTGAAGACAAATTAACCTCAAATTCTTTCTAATCCTAGATACAAATTAACTTATCATTCTTATTTCCTGCAATATGGTGTTACTTAAAAAGTATATCTATAACGTTTCCCCCGAAGTACATGTTTGGGGGAGGGCTCATGTTTGCTGGCATTCATGTTTCCAAAACCTGTACACATTTCATGCAACCTAGCTTAAAATTGATTTAAAGGATGATGCTACAAACTCTAGTCCCTGAATCAATCTGGCTCCACAAACCCTTGTTATCATTGCATGCAAACTTAAATGCTCCTTTAAAGCAATGTTTAGAAACATGAAGTTGGCATTAACTCAGCATGATAAAGTAGATATTTAACGGCTTTGCTTAGTACTTTAAGAGATTAAGTTAGAAGCCTGTTTTGTAACTAAATAAATTTGTAACTTGAAAATAGATTAGTCATTTTCTATTTTCAAATACTAGGAATATGATGTGAATCATCATTCCATGAGTAGCCAGGTAAAAGAGGTATGGGAAGATGAATGCATCAATTTAAATGATACACCCTTCACATTTGTTGTTTTGTGGCTTCTACTATTGTGGATGCAGGTACTGATATTGGTAACAGAGACACACTGAAGACAAGGAAGGGGCTATTTAGGAGAAGTGGTGAATGAAGTATAGGTGCAAAGGATCATAAGGGCAGGAATAGCAGCAAAAATTGGGGAAGATTTCTGGCAAAAGTGAAATTTGTTAAAGTTAGTGCAGCTGCGAGACCCATTCTCAAAGAGGATGGTACCCTAGTCAATTAACTAGGGTGCCTGGTCAAGTTAACCAAGCAGAGTAAAGAGTAAGACCCTAGAAGGTACCCTAGGGCCCCCAGTTGTCTCTTGGGGTTCTTGGTTGGGGACCAAGCAGGTTGATGCCATGGCAAAAGTCCCTAGCATGTGGCTAGGGCCCCTACTTGTCTCTAGGGTATTCTGGTCTGGAACCATACAGTTTCTTCGTCACAAGGACCAAGCAGATTCTGCGGGTTGAGACAGAGACAACCTGGTCTAGGACTACACAGATTCCTGGTCAGGAGGACCAAGTAGGTCCTGCAGGTGGTTGATCAACATTCAATCTAGGACTGAATGCTCAGCCTGGGGCTGAGAGCCATTCCTTGAGAATGGAGGTTCTTGGTCAGTTAGCAAGATGATGATGCGTGATGTCCTCTTCTCCTAGGTCTTCGAGATGATTGAATTAGATAGTCTTCTCAAGGGACTGACCACCCCTTGATAGAGCCACTAACATTTGACCTCGGGAGCAGTCTAGAGGACCACATGATCACATCAGCCAGTGTGGACCCTTCCATATACAGTGATGATGAACTTTCAGGTTATATGGAACATTTGTACATTTGAGAGAGAGATGATTGGTTGTACCTTCCCCACCTTGGTTGATTTACTTTTGGTCCTTACACCTTGTTGATTATTGGTCTTGTGGTACCTTGCCTTTGACTTGTGGTTAGTAGGGTCATTTACCCACCTTGAGTTGTTTCTTGATTTGTACCATCTTGGTGTTTTTTATCCTATGGGTACTTTAGTTGTTTGCCCACTTTGTGGTTTACCCTTGGTCCTAGGGTTTATGGGTTATGTACCCATTCATATCTTATGTTGGATCATGTGTTGATCCTAGTACCCACCTAATATTATTCTAATTATAATTTTTATGACCCTTGTACCCACCTAAGACATTTTATTTTTATTTCTTATTTTTTATTTTTGTAAATCATTACTATGTGTTGGTACCCACCCTAATGTATGGAACCCTAACTTAAATAAAGAATTTATTTAAAGCTCTTTCTAGAAGAACCAAATCCTTTATATTGAAGACTTCTCTGTCATTTTATTCATCATTACATTTAGCTCTGCTACTTCCTATGCTTGACGTCAAGGTTATCACAGCTGCTCTTTCTGAGTTTGAATGCTGCCCACTTGTGGATCAAGTTCAGATCTGTTTGATATTCATCTAGAGTTTGATGTGACCTGATTGACAAGGCCGTAACAGCTGTGATCTTGTTTTCTGCTCAACTGTGATTTTGTGGAGCCCGATCTGCTTGTATGAAACTCAATCTGCCAGTAAGAGAGCCCGATCTACCAGAAAGAAACCCGTTCTGTCTGTAAGTGTTTCGATCTGATTTTAAGGTGACTCGATCTGCTAGAAAGGTGCCCGATCTGCCTGAAAGGATTTTGATCTGCCCATACCCAAGCTCGATCTGAGTTAAGACCTGTTTGGGGTTCGAGCTGTGTGCTTGAGTTTTTATAGAAGGCCGATCTGGTTCCTGTTGACTTGCTTGACTAGGTCGTAAAGGCTAGAGACCAGATCTGGTCTACCTTGTGAAGGCCGTGAGGTTGGGGTTCAGATCTGCCTGTTGTGGATTGATTTCACTGTGGGCTTTATGGGTTTGATCTTATGACCTATTTCTTGTTAAGTGCTTTATATCAGCTCTATCCTAAACCCTTACTGTTGAGGATCACTTTGACAATATTCTTATTGCTGAGATTTGTTTTAGGTTTGGTCTTTGCACTGACGCTTAATCAGGGTCTGATATTTGTGCTAATCCTTTATATTTATTGAGGTCATCACCTAGGGTTTAGATCTCTGGTATTTGCAGTTTTTGGACATCTATCATGTTGGGACTTGATTATGACTACCTCTGTGTTTTCAGAATTTCATTGACCATCTTTGTTTGATTGTACCTCAGACTAGTCATCTCTCTCTCTCTGATTTGTACTTACCCTTTAGTAGGGTCAGTTGGTTCCCAGTGTTGGCTGGCCTCTGAGAGGCACAGCTTTGTCTGAAAGTAATATTTCTGAGTATAAAACTGGAAGGGTTCCACACCCCAGGAAAGTATCCTCACTTGTCTCTTTTGTTGTCAAATTAAATGTATCCTCTATTCCTGATTACATGTTACTGAAGATTACTTTAACACGGTGACCGAATTGGTAGTGTTAAAGATGAAAAGTCGAAAGAGTTGAAAATTATGTTTCAGTTCCATTCACTACTGTACTATTTCATTTCTATATTAGTTTCTTAAAAGTGATAATTTTTAAAAGCACATTGATTGTTTAATTTCTGCATTAAACCCTAACCCTAACCAAAATTTAACAAAATTGAACATAAATATTTGGTTATTAATAATTTTCCGATTTATTTCTTGACACTATCCACTTTATTACTGATTGCAATGATTGTTTTATTGCATAATCTTGTGAGCATTAAGTCAAACATGGGTCTAGTCTAGGTGACCGTAATCCGGTAGCTTCCTAGGAAACGGATTAAGGAGGAGATGACAAGAAACATTGGGTTGCAGGAGGGAATTTCCTTTTGTTAGTCACAAAGAAGTGCCCTCAAGCTGATTGTGAGCACTAGACTATCAATAACAGGGATTGCCACTTGGAACTATAGCAAATGAATAGTACAAAAGTCGCCTGGTTGAACATAGCTTTGTTTTTAACTCACTACCATTGAGTCGGCTTAGAAGTCATGCCAAATGAAAAAAGGGCTTGCACATACAATTGCATTTGTATGTTGTATTTGTACACATGCTTTTGGTAGAACTATAAGGAGGTATGCATGGGTAATGGAAACATCCAGCTAGAGGTGGAGAGGTAGCCTTCATTTCTGTTGACAAAGAAGCCCATGGTGTCCTAGTGGCATGGTTATTGATTCTTACCTACAAGTAAGAAAAGCTTAAAGGAACTAAGGAAAAAAAAATATGTTTCCATAGAATATTATGAAGGCATGGGGCACATTTGAGAACTATTTGCTACGGAGTGACAATCCTTAGACTTTCATGTTAGTCTGAAAGTGTTTACACCATGTTTGTGGTGCGTCAGGAGATTTGGGGTATGTAACGAATGTAAATGTATAAATATACAATTCGAAATATATATAAATAATAATAATAATAATGAAAGGAAGCTCGCAGGGGTGTAGACCGACTGGCAAAGGAGTGAAATGATATGACATAATGTAAAGAGGTCATAGGTTCAAACCTTGATTAGCCCGTTCCCCATTCTTGCAGGTTGTGTGGGTGCACCTAAGGGGTATAGTGGTAGCAGACGGAAAACAACCTCATGTCACGCGAGTACAAGCCCTGTCCCAATTGTTGATTCCCCTATTAGAAAAGAAAATCAAAGAAAGGACACATTGTATCTAAAAGGCATGACTTATTGAAAGGACATGACTTACAACCATTGCGACTAGTCAATGCTATAAGTACACCGTCACATGGTCATTGTATCATATCTCATATTTTCTTACTCAATATACAATTATTACATATACTCATCCTCTATGGATATTGACCTATTGCACTTTTTAATGGATATTCCATTATTGAGCTATCATAATTGAGAAACCAATTATGTTCATTTCATTTGGTATCAGAGCTTCGTTTCTGATCCGGCCCTTGGCCACAACTTTTGCAGACCTTGTCTATCCGGCTTTTGGCCAAATTATCCAATGTTACAAATATCTCCGATTTCTCTCGATATTTTCAATTTCTCCCAAGTTTTTCATGTCACCGATTTGTCCGATATTTTCATAAGTCTTCAAGTCTAAGTTTATTTTGCAGATATTTTTCAATAATTCCCGATATTTTCCCCAATATTTCCAATAAGTTTATTTCCCGACCCCTGGCGATATTTTCCCTGACACAATATTTGGAACATTGAAATTATTACTTCAGAGTTTCTCTGACCTTGGTCTTTGACCACAATGGCCCTTGGCCATCTACAGTACAGAAAGTTCTATTGAAGAAACAACTACTCCCCTACCAAGATAGTTTGAAGAAATATCAGGAATTAAAAGACAAAAAAAAACAGAATTATGTTGAATATCATTCTGCTGCCAGAACAATCTGCAATTTATGTCTGCCATACACAGTGCGCCATGTTAAAAATAGAACTAGCCACCCATGGACTCAGCTAGAATCATCAGCAGCAGATTATGTTGCTGTCAGAGAGCCACCCCAACAGAATGGTCAAATTATAACAAGTTTGTAGTCGTGCCAGTGCAAAAACCCCCTATAGATTTTGCATAGAGAAATCACTGGTGAGTCGTGTTGCTGCATTTTGGTTGTTCAATCAATAAAAAAACGCATAGCATAGCAATCTGTCCTATTCTAGCGACCAAAGTGGGTATAATCAAGTTGCCAAGCTAAAGTTTTAACTACACGACAGGTTAGAAAGAATCATCCCTAGCCGCCAATAATTCTAAAGGTTCAGCTAATCATTGTACAGCAGTTGATAGTCCGTAAGCCGCACCATCCTACGTTCTTGTCCGTACCGAATAGCAACTACTTGGAAATATTGAAATTTATTCTCAATGAAGTCGCCCAGGCACCAGTTAAGAAAATTGAACCCTTCCCAGCCCTTCCAAGGGGTTCAAACCCATCCTAGAAGGGTAATTCAAAAACCAGCCTTCAAAAAAATGTAAATGTTTGAAATCACTTGTCAGTTATGGAGGAGGACAAATATTATAAAACTTCAAAAGAAGAGTCACATTTTCAACAACCCATCAATGCCTTGACTCCCACCACTTGGTTCCCCAATGAACATTGTACCTTCCATATTATATGAGAATGGATGTGAATCATAAACAGTTTTCAAGATTCATTATCCATTACTTCCCTTTTGCATCCAAAGAGTAAACTCATCTCTATTCTCTATCGCTTTCATATATTCTTTGATACCATGTACCATTTAATGACATTAAATCCAAACATAACTCAAACCTAGATAATTCTACCATTTTAAGTGTCACATAAAGCTTCCCGGAGCAGATTGGACACTATCTTTTGAATATCCACTTGAATTCATGTATTATGAGCATTGTTGATCCTTGTCAATATGATAATTGGTATCATGTTTAGTGTCCATTTAAATGTGTTGGATTTCAGACTTGCCATTAGCCTCTTGACTCTAAATAACATGACAAACAATCACTCATGGGCCATAGGTCTAAATTGTAATCGCATTGGAAATGCATAAGAAAAATTAAGCACAAATTTGTGGCTCAATGAAAATTTTGAAGAGTCAACAACAAACATCAAGTGAAACCAGGGAAATTGTTGACTTTGTATAGTGAGTATAGGTGCATCTACGTTGGCTTGTGTTTAGCACACGGTGTTAAAATAATGTAACAGCCGAAGATATTCTATTTATATTATTGTATTCCTCCTCCGGGAGATGATGGTCATGTAATTAATAATGTAAAGGTCATTGAAAGAATCAATGTAAACCCTAGGACATGTGTCGGCCTAGAAAAACCCCTAAAAGATTATTATATTATGTAATTGACCAGTCAAGTAGAGAAGTCGGCCCTGTTGGGGAAATTGCCACCCCAACGGAAGAATATAAATAGAAGTGCTCTCTCTCATTTGTAATCACTCATTCACTCAAGCAAGTTCGCATTAGTGAAGAGAGAGAGGTGCGCACAAGTGGAGGAGTAGTTGTTTTGTCTTGGGGAACTTTTGTACTTTGTGATTTCTATATTCAGGAAGGCTTTGTCAGGGTTTTCTCCCTTTGTGGTTTCCCCGAGAGAATCTTTGTGTTCATTGTGTTTATGTTGTGCTTGTTTATCTTTCAGTGATTGATTATCTATATGCTATATGTTGTTCAAGTAAATACTAACACATGGAAGTTGTCCTAATGTTATGACTCTAGACATAACTTTATTTTATAGTTTTTTTATTGAGCCCATGGTATTGGAGGGCCAATGGTATTTACATAGTGTAAAAGATATAAAAGGTCTATGGAGGGTCATTAATGATTAGACACATGGAGTTATCTAACTTGAGAGAGGGATTTTCTCAAGGGCTTTGGAGAAAGGGATTTTCTCAAACTGTAAGAGTGAGGCATTGACTAAGGAGGTGTGAGATTCCAATCTGGATTGACTCATATATCCAGCTGCTGTAATTTCTGAAGCATTCTATGTGAGTCAAAATAATAAAGACTAACTCTGCTGTTGGTTTTCCCCATTGGGGTTTCCAGGGTAAATTCTTGTGCAAATTGTGTGGATGTTTTTCTATTGCTCTGTTGTGCATTCTTGCTTTCTTGGGGAACTTTTGTACTTTGTGATTTCTATATTGAGGAAGGCTTTGCCGAGGTTTTCTCCCTTTGTGGTTTCCCCGAGAGAATCTCTGTATTCATTGTGTTTATGTTGTGCTTGTTTATCTTTCAGTGATTGATTATCTATATGCTATATGTTGTTCAAGTAAAAACTACCATGGTATCAGAGATGGCCTGAAAGATTACATTGTGCAGCCCCCGTAACTGCAGGTGATAGGGTTTCTTATTCCGAGAGCTACCTCCACAATTTTGTCGGAAAAGAGGATGGATCTACCTCGCCTTCCTAGGGCGCATTTTTCTGTCGAAGCGGAATTTCATTCCGAGCATTTTCATTTTTGGGTCCACCACTACAGCCCGGGAGAACTAGGGCATCAAGATTTTGGATCATCTGTTCACTGTTTTTTGGAAAAGGAGTACTTTTCTCAACTCACCTTGAGGAGGCAAATTTGCTCATCCAATTAGTTTTCCAAAATCCCAAAGTTGGAAAATTAGGGTTTATCTGACAAACCCTAGGTCAAGAAGGAGCAAATCTCAGAAGGACAAATTTTCTGGTAAGTCTCAAATCCATTCTTCTTTCCATTTGAGGTTCTCATTATAGCAAGATGACAAGTAATACCAAGCTTGATGAAAAGCTTGAGGGAGCTGAGAACTTCAGATCCTGGAAGTATAGAGTCATGTTCATCCTTGAGGAGCATGAACTAGAAGATTATGTAAAGGAAGGACTTACAGAACCAAAGGGAGATGAAGATAAGGCAAGGCATAAGAAGAATTTGATCAAAGCAAAGAGGATCATTGTTGATTCCATCAAGGATCACTTGATCCCCCATGTATCTTCCAAGAAGACACCAAAAGAAATGTTTGATGCCTTGACCAGCCTGTTTGAAGGAAAGAACATCAACAGAAAGATGACCTTGAGAAATCAACTCAAGGGTGTGAAGAATATGAAGTCTGAGTCCATGCACTCATACTTCTCCAGAGTATCCCAAATTAAAGAACAACTAGAAGCCATTGGGGATATGATAGAGGATGCAGAAGTTGTGATGACTACCCTGAATGGTCTCCCCCGAGATTGGGAACCATTTGTTCGTGGCATTTGTGCCAGAAAGAAACTGATCAAGTTCAGAAACCTATGGGAAGAATGTGTCCAAGAAGAAGAAAGAATAGCCGTAAGAGAGGAGAAATTAAATGACAATGAAGATCAAGCTTTGGCTACTCATGCCAAAGGTGGGAAGAAGAGGAAGAACAACCCTCGTCCCCGAGAGGACTCTCCAAGAAGACCCCAAAAGAAGAGAAGGACCAGGAAGGATTTATCTTCAATTGAATGTTACTCATGCCACAAGACTGGACACATTGCAAGAAATTGTCCAAACAAATTTGGACACCACAAGAAGCAGAAGAAGAGGTTTCATGCTCATACAACGGAAGATAGTTATGATGATCACAAGACTAGAGATAATGAAGACTCCAGTGAAGAATATGTTCTTATCTCAGCACTCACTGGTTCAGTATCTCATGGAAGTGATACTTGGCTAGTGGATAGTGCAGCTTCAAAACACATGATGGGATACAAAGAATCCCTATCTCACCTCATCTAGAAGGAATCTCCACACAAGGTAAAACTCGGAGATGACTACCAATATCCCATCAAAGGTATGGGAGAAGCCTCTTACAAGTTGGACTCTGGGAAGTCCATGAACATGAAAGATGTACTTTATATACCTGGGTTGAAGAAGAACCCTCTATCTATTTCAGCATTAGATAAGAAAGGTCTTCGAGTTGCATTTGTAGATGGTGAAGTTCTCATGTGGCCTAAAGGGAAGACTATTGATGATGCAATAGTCATTGGAGTAGAAGAAGGAGGACTTTACAAACTGAAGGGTCATGCAGATGCAGCACTAATGGCTAGTACCATGAATCCCTGTGAGCTATGGCATAGGAGACTAGCTCATGTACACTATAAAGCCCTACCAATTGTAAGTAAGGTAGTGACTGGTTTACCAGAGATCCAGGTGGATCATGAAGGAGTATGCAAAGGGTGTGCTCAAGGGAAGAGTACGAAGAACCCATTTCCAAGTAGCGAAAGTAAAGCTAAAGGTATTCTGGATATCATTCATTCAGACATTTGTGGACCAATGTCCACCACCTCTCTAATCGGGTATGAATATTATGCATCCTTCATTGATAATTATTCTCGCAAAACATGGATTTACTTTCTGAAGAATAAGAATGAAGTCTTTGAAAAGTTTAAAGAGTTCAAGGCGCTCGTAGAGAATCTCTCTGAAAAGAAGATTAAGATCCTAAGGTCAGACAATGGAGGGGAATATACCTCAGGGGATTTCAAAGATTTCTGTAAGCAAGCAGGGATTAAGAGGGAGCTCACTGTTCCTTATAATCCACAAAAAAATGGTGTAGTCGAAAGGAAGAACAGAATGATCATAGAAGCAGTAAAAGCTATGATCCACGATCAAGACTTACCCATGCATCTATGGGCATAAGCTGCCAGAACCACAGTCTATGTACAGAACAGGATCTCCCATAGTGCTCTTGGCAACAAGACCCCAGAAGAGATGTTCACCGGGAAGAAGCCTGAAGTCAGTCATTTGAAGATATTTGGATGTCCGGTGTCATCCACATTCCAAAGGAGAAGAGATCGAAACTAGAGCCTTCAGGGAAGAAGGGAATATTTGTGGGTTATAGTGAGCAATCTAAGGCTTACCGCATATACAACCCAGGATTCCACCAAATCGAGATTAGTCAGGATGTCACATTTCATGAAGACACGGCCTTCAACAAGCCTAAGAAGACTCACGAGGATGAAGAGGAGCAGGAGGCTCCCAGAGTTGCAGAACCAACCAAAGAACCAATCCAAAATATTGAAGGGGATCCTATTCCAAAGGATCACGACATGGCAGAACCGTAGAGACCTGAGGAGATACCTCATGAGGAGATCTGTCGAAAGAGAAGACCAGCCTTGGCACGCGAATTAATCCAAGATGCAGGAAAGTATGGTGCCCCAGAAGGATCCAGTAGAGAGAGCAAGAGACCAAGGCCATACTCCAGCTATGTAGCCTTGATGTGCAATCTTGTTGAAGAAGAACCAGCTTGTTTTGAAGAAGCAATAAAGAAGAAGGAATGGTTGGATGCCATGAATGAAGAGTATCAATCCATTATCAAGAATGATGTTTGGGATGTGGTACCAAGACCGAAGGACAAATCAGTTGTTTCATCAAAATGGATCTTCAAAACAAAACATTCAGCAGACAGAAGCATTGAAAAGTACAAGGCAAGATTTGTAGCCCGGGGATTCTCGCAAAAGGAAGGAATTGACTGAGGAGACTTTTGCCCCGGTAGCCAGATATACTTCGATTAGAACCATTCTTGCCTTGGCAGCCAGGATGAAATGAAAGCTACATCAAATGGATGTGAAGATAGCTTTTCTGAATGGAAATATAGAAGAGGAAGTATATATCGACCAACCAAAGGGATTTGAAGTAGAACATAATAAGTCAGTAGTCACATGTATGCAAGTTGAAGAAAGCAATGTATGGGTTGAAGCAAGCTCCCAGAGCATGGTATGGAAGAATTGACAGCTTCCTAATGAGCTTGGGCTTTACCAAGAGTAAAGAGGACTCTAATCTTTATTACAAGATTATGAATGATGAACCCATGATACTATTACTGTATGTGGATGACTTATTTCTGACAGGAGAACACAAGCCCATTGTTGAATGTAAGAAGAGGCTTGCAGCAGAATTTGAGATGAAAGACCTTGGCAAGATGCACTACTTTCTAGGTCTTGAAGTATGGCAGTTTCCAGATGAGATTTTCCTAAGTCAAGGAAAATACACAGTAGAGATCCTAAAGAGATTTGGGATGCTGGACTGCAAGGCCATGACTACTCCAATGGTGACAAATCTGAAGCTTCTGAGTGATGCTTCTTCAGAGAAAGTGGATGTCACCATGTATAGACAGATTATTGGGTCATTGATGTATTTGACCAATACTCGTCCAGATATATGTTTTGCGGTAAACACATTAAGTCAGTATATGGTGGAACCCAGGAATGTTCACCTGATTGCAGCAAAACATGTGATGAGATATCTGAAGGCTACATTGGATTATGGACTCAGATATGCCTCAGCTAGTGAGTTCAGGTCGTATGGGTACACAGACTCGGATTGGGCTGGAAGTGCTGAAGACAGAAAGAGCACTTCAGGATGTTGCTTTAGTTTGGGATCAGGCATGATCTCATGGCTCAATAGAAAGCAACCCTGTGTTGCACTCAATACAGCGGAAGCTGAATATGTAGAAGCTTGTTCAGCTTGTGGTGAAGCAGTGTGGCTTCGCAAGATGTTGACAGGATTATTCGATGCAGAGATTGATGCTACGGAGATACTCTCTGACAACCAGAGTTGCAACAAGATGACAGAGAATTCTGTGTGTCATATAGATCGAAGCACATAGAGATTTAGTTCCACTATATCCAAGATGTGGTATAGAAGGGAGTTGTGAAGCTCGAGTATGTTCCTACAGAGAAACAAGTTGTTGATGTGTTGACCAAGCCTCTGGCTCGTGTGAAGTTTGAGTACTTCCGAGACAAGCTTGGTGTGGTCCAGAGGGACCTCTCTAGAAAGAGAGATTGATAGATCCTATCCGAAAGGATAGATGCCTGTCCGTAGGGATGAATGCCTCTCCAAGGGTGAGGGAAGATCAGTACTGGCTGACTGATGGTTCCAGCTCTCACGAGCTGATGCTTGTTCAGAGGGATGGATGTCTCTCCAAGGGTGAGGGAAGATCAGTACTGGCTGACTGATGGTTCCAGCTCTCACGAGTTTATGCCTGTCCGTAGGGATGGATGCCTCTCCAAGGGTGAGGGAAGATCAATACTGGCTGACTGATGGTTCCAGCTCTCACGAGCTGATGCCTGTTCGGAGGGATGGATGCCTCTCCTAGGGTGAGGGAAGATCAGTACTGGCTGACTGATGGTTCCAGCTCTCACAAGCTGATGCCTGTCCAGAGGGATGGATGCCTCTCCAAGGGTGAGGGAAGATAAGTACTGGCTGACTGATGGTTCCAGCTCTCACGAGCTTATGCATGTCTAGAGGGATGGATGCCTCTCCAAGGGTGAGGGAAGATCAGTACTGGCTGACTGATGGTTCCAGCTCTCACAAATTGATGCATGTCCGTAGGGATGGATGCATATCCAAGGGAGATGGAAGAACAGTACTGGCTGACTGATAGTATCAATATTTAGTTACTGATGTTTGTTGCAGGTGTTCTAGCTGATGGTGTTGTTGATGAGGATGTTCCAGCAGATGGTGTTCCAACTGACGATGATGTTGTCCTAGCTGATGGTGCTGCTGATGAGGATGTTCCAGCTGACGATGATGATTGTTCCAACAAGATGGTGTTCCAGCTGACGATGATGATTGTTCCAGCAGATGGTGTTCCAACTAACGAGATTGCTGACAGCAGAAGAGGTTCCAGCTAATGATGTTGCTGATGAGGATGTTTCAGCAGATGATGTTCCAGCCGATGATGTTCCAACAAGAGGATGATTGCTAATGATGATGCTATTGATGATGATGCTACTGATGATGATCATATTTCAGCAAATGCTGATGTTGCTACTCCCCAGATGATACCCCAGACAAATGATGATCCAAAAGCTTCCTATGACATATAGAAGTTCACAAGTCAGTTGTGCAAATGTTGTTACCCGCAGAATACCTTCCTAGTTAAGAGGGGTTAAAATAATGTAACTGCGGAAGATATTCTATTTATATTATTGTATTCCTCCTTCGGGAGATGATGGTCATGTAATTAATAATCTAAAGGTCATTGAAAGAATCAATGGAAACCCTAGGACATGTGTCGGCCTAGAAATACCCCTAAAAGATTATTATATTATGTAATTGACCAATCAAGTAGAGAAGTCAGCCCTGTTGGGGAAATTGCCACCCCAACGGAAGAATATAAATTGCCACCCCTTGTTGACTTGGGGTCGAAGGGCATGCCGCAAATTGAAACAAGTCTTGTGAACTATACCCACAAGTAAGTATAGGTGTTGGTGATCCCAATCTCTTCTCCTCTGAAAAAGAAATGGTGATCTAAGAGGGTCTTCTTTGACATGTTGAAGCTCATGACCTTGGTTTTACCCAGGTTGATCGTCAACTGGCGGAGGTCACAAAAGAGGGCTAAGGAATCCAACTATCTCTACAACCCCTTTGGAGATGAGTCCAAGAGGACAAATTGTTATTGAAAAGAAGGATAGAAATCAAGACTTGGTGGAGAAGGTACCCATTGCCATCCTAGATGTGCTCATGCAAGAACTCTAACTCGTCGATGTAGATCCCAAATAAAGTGGGGGACAAGGGGCACCCCTATTTGACCCCAATGGTACTCTTGATGAAATTTCATACCTCGTGGTCTATGTCGAGACGACCAAGAATCAACTCGTATAGGTGCATGATGGCGGTTAGTAGGGTCTTAGAAATGCTTATGTCTTTGAGCCTTTGGAACAATGCCTCTCAAGGAATGAAGTTGAACGCTTCCTGAAAATCTACAAAGCAACAATATACTTTTGAAGAGCGATGTTGTGCCTCCTCAATGATGGCCCAAAGTGTAAGAATGCGATCAATGATCTTGTGTGTTGGTAGGAATCTAGCTTGTCCTCTAGCTCTATGTTGCTTATTCTAAGATCCTTAGAAAGTTTCATATGGAGGATTGTAGGATAGAATTTTGAGAAAGTGTGGCCAAGCATGATTGTTTTGTAGTTATTGAGATCTGCACTAGGGATTTATTTTTTTATTGGGTGAAAATTGTGGTGTGACCAAGGTTATAGGAAACTTGTATGCACAACATGGTTGAACAAATCGACCAAGTGACAATCCAGGTCGTGGAAACCATGCTTGAAGAATTATACCTGGAATCCTTTTTCATCCCGTTGCTTTGTTAGTATTCATCACCATACTGCCTCTTGAATATCTCGCTAAGAGAATAAGTAGCAAGAGGGGGAAGGGGGGGTGAGGTAGCTTCGATTAGGGAATGCCCTAGGACATCATCAGGGAAGAGGTATGGGAGAACATGGATTTTAGATCAAGATTGGGTGGGAGATGGAGGTATTGAGGGAAGATGGTTTGCCAAATGTTTTCGGGGTAGTGGATGAGGGACACACTCAACTTGTCTCTTGTGCGAGATGAAGAGGCATTTTTTGTGGCAAATGAGACAACGATAGGAAGCCTTAAGATCAAGGTAGGAGGGGTGATAGTGAGTGAAGGCTTGCTAAAACTAGGTATGGAGAATTTTGTAGTCCTCATTTGACCATTGATTCATGGGGCAGGATTCGGGTTCAATGGAATGGGAGGTAGACTGTATGCAGTGGGGGTAGTTTTTAAGCACAACTTCCCAAATGGTGGATGAAAGACAAGTGTATTTGGTAGAGGCACAATCAAGGAATGAGAAACAGGACTCGAATGGGAGCATCTGGTAGAGGTGGGAAGTGAAGGTGTTGCCCCCCCCCCCTTGTTGAAGAGGATAGTGGTTCAAGGTGGCTTTGGGGGGTGGAGTGGTCACGGGGAAGGGGGTTGTCAACTTGAAGTGGGAAAAAGAGAAGAGCATGGTCAACCATGGGGATGGGGGTTATTGAGAAATAACGAATGAAGGGGAGCAGGTCTTGATTGGAAAGGACATAATGCACTACACTTGCACCTCTGTTGTGAGGTAAACAAGTGAAGAAGTGAGACTCTTGGAAGCAGGGGGGGTGAGGTAGCTTCAATTAGGGAATGCCCTAGGACATCATACAGGGAGGATGTATGGGAGAACATGGATTTTGGATCAAGATCGGGCGAGAGATGGGAGTGGTCAGGGAAGATGGTTTGTTGGATGTTTACGATGAAGTGGATGAGGGACGCACTTAACTTTTGTCTCCTATGCGAGATGAAGAGGCATTTTTTGTGGTAGAGGAGACAACGATAGGAAGCCTTAAGATCAAGGTAGGAGGGGTGATCATGAGTGAAGGCTTGCCAAAACTAGCTATGGAGAATTTTGCAATCCTCATTTGACCATCGATTCATGGGGCGTGATCCAGGTTCAAGGGAAGGGGAGGTAGACTAGATGCAATGGGGGTAGGTTTTAAGCACAACTTCCCAAATGGTGGATGAAAGACAAGTCTATTTGGTAGAGTCATAGTCAATGGATGAGAAATGAGACTCGAATGGGAGCACTAGTAGAGGTGGGAAGTGAAGGTGTTGGGGTCCCCCTCGTCGAAGAGGATAGTGGTTCAAGGTGAGCTTGGGGGGTGGAGTGGTCACAGGGAAGGGGGTTGTCAATTTGAAGGGGGAAAGAGAGAAGAGCATGGTCAACTATGGGGATGGGGGTTATTGAGAAATGAGGAATGAAGGGGAGTAGGTCTTGATTGAAGAGGACATAATCCACACACTTGCACCTCTGTTGTGAGGTAAACAAGTGAGACTCTTGGAAGCAGGGGAGGTCTTTAAGTATCAGTAGCTCATGGGATTCTCCAAGCTGTCAGAGGTGCTTGCCATACCTTGTAATAGGTCTCAAAGCATCGTCATATAATCAATGAAGTCCCATTTAATTTGGATCATCTCTTGAATGCAGAACACATCCTCTAAGCAATCATGGAGAGGAATCTAAAGAGTTATGGTGTGGGCATTAAAGTTGTCCGATAGGATGACCTCAAGATACGTTTCCAGAAAGCCCACAGTGTTCATTTTTGTATGGACGTTTCGAATCCACAGCAGGATCCATCATCAGGACAAAGAGTCAAGTATGGAGAAAGAGCCTAACCACTATTAATATTAGTAGAGTAGAGAAACCAAAAAACCTCGGGAGGTCAGCTAAGCAAAAGGGAAGACCTAAGAAGAAACCCTAGAATTAATTCAGTGTTCCACAGGGACGTGTTTCCTGCGTCCCGGGGACTTGGAGACTCATGGTGAAACGTTTCCCCTTCCCATGCCCCTGAGAATATATATATTTTTTATGTTTTTCCATTATTTTCACTTTTTACAATCCCTACTTGGTACTACTTAGAAATAAATCAATCTATTTAGTATTTACATTGCACAAACATGAATATACATCAAATGAATTATTATTTTTGGTATTTTATTTTATTTTTATAATTTTAGAGACGTCCCTCCGTCCCTTCCGAATTTCCATAAAATTTGGGGGTGGTCTCCACGTGTCCCGAATGTGCGTTTCCCTGCTCCCGTGCACCCCCCCCCCCCCCCCCGTCCTGGAAACTTGGGGGAACATTGAATTAATTTCAATAAAAGAGGACAGGAAACCCTAGAAAGAAGTTTTAATCTAAAAGAAAAAAACAATTGAAAACAAAGACAAAAGGATAATGATAAAAACAAAGAAAAATAAACAAAAGAAATCTATAACCTAGAAAGAAAGAAGTTAAGAAAATAATAACAAATATAATTAATAATGATAAAAGCAAACAATGAAAACAAGTAAATATTAATTAAGAACTATTAATAACAACAAATAAGAAACAAAGGAAATTAATAACAAAATAAATTAAAACAAAGCAAAAGAAATTAATAATGATTAATAATAAAGCAATTAAAAACAAACCAAAAGAAGCATATCAAAACAAAGCAAAGAATTTAAGAAGTTAATCATAAGGCGAATGAAATTAATAACAAATAATAATAAAGCAAAAGAAAGTTAATTTTGAAATTAATAACAAGTAATTTGTTATTAATAAATAATAGCAACAATTAATAAGAAAGCAAAAGAAAAAGTAACAAAGACAAAAAACAAACCAAGAGGACAAATGAACCAAGAACCAGAACTTTAAAGTGAAGAGAACCATTAAGACAAAACATGGCTAAAAACTAAAAACAGATAAGGGATCAGAGGGAGGAAAACAAGGATAAAACCAAAAGAGATGACAACCAAGAATCAGGAAGAGAAACCAAAAAGAAAAGGTAGGACAGTTGAGAGGGGCCAACTGACAGGGAAAATCTCAACAGAAAATGAAAGAGAAATGAAATAAACAAAGACATCAAACCAAACCATGAAACAACACAAAAGACAAGAACATAGGCAAAGATAAAGTACAGAACATCAGAAAAGAAAGAGAGAGCCAAGGAAGAGGGGGGGAGCAAGACAAAAGAAAAGAAGAAGAGAGAAGCAGAGAAAGAGGGTGAGCTAGGTCTTACCTAGGTGTATGTCTATTGATAACTGGGTACCAATGTCTACTAATCTCCAAACCTCCATCCCTATTCAAATTGTCAGGGTGCCTCATTATTTCCAATGCCTCCCTGATTCTGCGTTTGTAATAATGATCTTCTTTTACCAGGATTTTTCATTTTTGTTTCTTCTAGGCACACATGATGTCTGGTTTTAAGGGAGTGTTCGGCTAATGATGAGGTGTGAGTCCTTTCTTTCTTGATATCTGTCTCATGTTCCTTAATCCTTATATTGAAAGATCTTCTTGTTTCCCCAATGTAACACTTTCCACAAGAGCATTCAACCTTGTAGACCCCTTTATATTGGCAAATATTGGTGGGATCTTTGATAGATCTCATTTTCTGGTTGATGGTTACTAAACGTTTGAAGGAGGTAAGTATATCCTTGTTTCTTAGGACCCTAGCGATTTTGTCAGTAACTCCTTGAATATAAGGTAGGTAGGCTCTCTTGTTGAGGTTGCTATTGTTGTAGATGGACCCATTTCTTACTCTAACCCTAGTTCTAGTGATTGCCTTTTTTATGACTCTATTCTCATAGCCCATGTTCCGAAAGACTTCTGTTAAGTGGTCCATTTCTTTCTCAATATGTTCATCATCCAAGATTGTGATAGCCCTTGTGGCTAGGGTATTGAGAACCCCTATCTTTTGAGTGGGGTGATGATGAGAGTTTGGATGAAGGTAGCTTTTTGTGTGTTTTCTTTCTGAAGACCTCATGGTCTATGGACCCATTCTGTTTTCTAGAGATCAACACATCTAAGAAAGGAATGCTCCCGTTTTCTTCCAACTCCATGGTAAACTTAATTTCAACTTAGAGACTATTAAGGTGTTCAAAGAACTTTTGCATGACCTCCCAACAGTCGAGTACTAAATGATGCCATAGTACAAATCTAAGTATGGGTCTTGTTATCACACAACTTGTAGCTGTCCCTAAAGGAGATCCTATCCAGGATGGTAGAGGTGTTGGACAACTAAAGAGGTGACCCAAGAGATGCCACTGTTCTCAATGCAAATGGTTGCCACGATAACCGAGGCACTCTTCACTTTAGATCTAGCCTAAGCAAGACCAAGGGGAAGACCCTAGCTAACCAATGAAGGCTAGCGAATCTACTCAAGACCTCCTAGGGAAATGTGAAAGTGAAAATAGGAGAAGATCAAGAGTGAATGGATCTAGATCTAGGATGGATAAGTGGACCCGAGGAATTAGGGCTTGGTTGAAGAGGCTTATAGGATGGATAAATGTTCAACCAAAGAGAGATCAAGCCACTTCTGAGTTTAAATTAGTAGATCTAGATAGATTTAATGCCAAATAGAAATATCCAAGTGGGGCCCACCCTTAAAATATGGAAAATGGTCAAAATGGGGTCCACAAGGTAAAGATCAAGATGAAATGGCACTAGAAGGGTTGCTACTCAATGGATCTATGGATTTGATGAGGAACAAGCAATACCCACGTCACAGATTTGGAAAATGCCCACCTACCCACAAGTGCGACCTCCCTTGGAGAGGCCCAGTGCCTTAGATTAGGGGGTAAATGGAGTCAGATGCCCACCAAATTTGGTCTCCAAGGTTTATTGATTATTATTAAGGTGGGTTTTAATTATTAAGCCCATGCAATCGCCTGATCTTATCGGATCTAAAATCCAGGGTTTTAATGATAAGGGTTTGAAGTGACCAATGGGTAAAAAGCATGAGACAAGATACGTACCTTGTAGATCTTACCTCTAAAGCTTGCGGCTACCTTGCAAATTGATAATCCTTCCTAAGTGACGCAATCAAGAGTGAGATCCAGCTGATTCCAGCCTATCCAAGTGAAATCGCTATCCCTCTAAGGTGACAAGTGCGCCCTCCTCCTGCAAGAAAAGATCTATATGAGAATCGATCTAGCAAAAGAATGACTATAAGGATGAAAAGATGAAACAAAATGCATCAACTATGTCACGAAGATGCAATAATGATACTCCCTGAGACAAAAAGAAGATCCAAAGGTAAGATATGGGGTTTCCCCACAATAGCGTTCCCCTTAGAGCGTCCTCCTCTTCAACCACACGACCTCCCTACAGAGAAAACGTTTGGACAAGCAAGATCCACAATGATAACACAGAGAAAAGATTGTATATTCAACTTGCAAGATAACCCATCGAAGCCAAAGAAGCAGATCTACAAAAATAGTATTTTTATTCCAAGTTTTTCTAGAGCCCAAAGGTGCCTTTACAATAGGGGGGCCTCTTCCTTAAATAGGAGGAGAGAGACCAAAACCCTAACCACTTTACAAACGAGTGGTTGAGATCAAAAGATAAATACAATACAATCAACGGTTAAGATGAGCCGATACAATATAACATGGATCCACTCACTAGAGGGGGTGCGCACTCACTAAAAGAAGCCCTAGGGGGTGCGCACCACATAAAAGGGACAAATACAAGTTGTGTGATAATAGGTCTTTGGCAGAATCGTTGCGAATAGTAGACTTAGGGGAAGTAGTAGAGTGTGATGTAGATAACTTTGGGGTGAGGGGCTAAAGCTCTAAACCATTGAGCTAGATCCACATGAACTTGGCAAACTTGTTCAAAGCTATTAGAGAAACCTTGCCCTGAATGGAATCCCTAGTCAAATAGGCCACCTTGCTTTTAACCTCTAACCCCACCTAAAGATCTGGTCTCTGGTAAGTGGAAAGCCGGTGATAACTTGTTATGTTTGGGAGTGGTTGGATAGGGCTTGTGCGAGTCTCAGTGATAAAGAGGATGTGGGATGAACCAAGAGTGTCGTACATTATGCCTGATGATGACTAGAATGATCCACTGTTATTCCAGCGCACTACTAAAATACCCAAGCCTTGTCGCCTCTTCCAATGGGCTAATCGTAAAGAGAATTCACGTCAAAGTACACAGGGGGCGGCTCAAAGATCTTTAATGACCTTCCATTTCCTTGGTTGTCGTAGCTGCTACCAGCTCCTTGGTGTGTTTAAGCTCTTTAATCTGCGATCTAGTGAGCATATCTTGCTGGGGAGGGAGAACAACCTCTATGTACCTCGGAGAGCCCGAAGCCGATCGCCTACTAACTTGAACTAGATGAAAAGTTTGGAGGTGGTGCCCATCCAAGAATTGTCGATACTAATGTCCTTTAGGTTCAATGTGTCGTGAAGGAAGGAGGTGCCTAATTTGTAGGGGCTCTGTCAGGGCCATGGAGGACGTGGTGAGTTCACGTACATTGAGGTTAAGTTCCCAGGTCCAACAGAGGTGATCTTCATTCAGCTTGACTTGAATCACCTCCTTGACCTTGGCTTGTATCACCTTCTTTTTCTGGACTATTGGAACCCAAGAGTTATGGGTTTTCTGTTATGTTTTTGTTTCTTGTTTAAACAAGGCCTGCTGCGACATCATCTCTTCTTGTAGATTTTTGAGGTTCAAGAGATTTTAGATTGGAGAGTGTGGGAGTTCGTAAGTGGGTTTTGCAAGTATATGTTTTCTTGGTGTTTCATTTCAGAAACCAACTATTTGAGATAAGTTATCTCAAATGTGGAGCTTCCTCTTTTTGGTTTCAAGAAATTCCATCCTTTGCAACAAATTTTTAATGTGCGGTGTCCAGTGCGAAAAATTTGACTCCATGGCAATATCCTTGGGATTGTAAGATGGTCTTGGATTGTTGTTGCAATTATTGAGGGCCTCAAACTGTTTGCTTGGAGATGAAGGAACTGATGGAGAGAGTGAGGCTTTCGAGGTAGAGTCCACCATGGGCTCAACTCTGTGGGTAGACAGAGAATCGACTCTGCTATCATTGTTTGCTGTTGTTGTGAGCCTGTGGCATATGAAACCTCCCCTGAGGAAAATTTGCACCAGTCTTTCAAATAGGGCTGGGCCAACCTATGTGACTGGGCCAACGAAATTCCAAGAGGCAGTAGGGAATTGGTGTGGAATTTTGTGCTATGGAAAAAGGGCCAACGAGAACTGGGACAACTCGATGGGAAGGGACCAACTTGACAGTCAACGGGAAGTGGCTTGATTGATGGTACTGTAGTTGATCCACACTTAACCTTGGTTTCTTGCAGAGTCATTTCTGTTTCCCCCTATTGATTTTCATTCACTGGAGAGGTAAAGAGGGTCAATGGCAGAGATTGGATGCAGCCATGATCCACACGAAATCCTTCTTACAATAAGAGTCAGTTGCACCCAGTACATCCCGATGTCGATAGTGACCCATGAAACCATGGAATGCAAGTTGCGGACAGAGCCCTGATCAGAGCATTCTCAGGCATAGAGTAATCAAGTCATATTCACGGGCTTTGGGTTTGCTGACGTGAATGAGACTGGAGATGGGCTGTGGATGAACAGATCCAACTTTTGACGGGATCAGAGCTGACCTTCGACGGGAATAGAACCAATAACAGAGAACAGACTAGACAAGATGTATGGGAAAGGCTTGTCTACATGACAGGGGTTGGCAAGTACTTTAAATTAATTTTTTTTCATAAACTGACCGATATCTATCTGATGATGGTGAATGAAATTACTCATTCACTCAAGCAAGTTCGCATTAGTGAAGAGAGAGAGGTGCGCACAAGTGGAGGAGTAGTTGTTTTGTCTTGGGGAACTTTTGTACTTTGTGATTTCTATATTGAGGAAGGCTTTGTCGGGGTTTTCTCCCTTTGTGGTTTCCCCGAGAGAATCTCTGTGTTCAGTGTGTTTATGCTGTGCTTGTTTATCTTTCAGTGATTGATTATCTATATGCTATATGCTGTTCAAGTAAAATCTAACACATGGAAGTTGTCCTAATGTTATGACTCTAGACATAACTTTATTTTATAGTTTTTTTATTGAGCCCATGGTATTGGAGGGCCCATGGTATTGAGCCCATGGTATTGGAGGGCCAATGGTATTTACATAGTGTAAAAGATATAAAAGGTCTATGGAGGGTCATTAATGATTAGACACATGGAGTTATCTAACTTGAGAGAGGGATTTTCTCAAGGGCTTTGGAGAAAGGGATTTTCTCAAACTGTAAGAGTGAGTCATTGACTAAGGAGGTGTGAGATTCCAATCTGGATTGACTCATATATCCAGCTGCTGTAATTTCTGAAGCATTCTATGTGAGTCAAAATAATAAAGACTAACTCTGCTGTTGGTTTTCCCCATTGGGGTTTCCAGGGTAAATTCTTGTGCAAATTGTGTAGATGTTTTTCTATTGTTCTGTTGTGCATTCTTGCTTTTATTTTCCAGTGTATTGTTGCTACTGAATTAGATGTGTAATGTTGCTGCATTAAAATTATGGGAATAAAATTCAGTTGAAATAGTAATAGGAACTGGAATTTAATCAAAACTAACATGGTATCAGAGTTGCGAGACTCTGAAAAGAAAAACCATAATTTTGGCACAAGGGTTTTACAGGATCATAGGAAAAATTCAGCGAAAATAAAAATTCAGGGCAGAAATTTTTGCAGAGCAGCAGTACATATCTGTATCATATGGATCCGCACAAGCGTACAGATTCCATACAGTCCGTACGGTCATACAGACAGAGACTGATTTTTCTGTGCGCGTAATTTTTCTGGGAAGAAAACAATATTGTTTTCTGAGATCCGTACAGTCATACGGACAGGCCATACAGCAGGTACAGGCAGACAAATTTTGCAGTAAGTGATTTTTTGCAGATTTTTGCAGAGAGACTGAAATTTCCAATTGTGTGTTAAAACTCATAAATTTTGCAGTTACTTTACAAATTTATTCTCGTCAGGAGGGTTTGATTGGACAAAAGGATGTCTACGGGTTTGAGGTATGAGAATCAATTGAATGGGGCATCCAATTTCAGTCCCTGGAAGGAAATGACGGCATTGATTTTGGAGGTGAATGACTTGTGGGAATTTGTTAGTAAAACTGTAACACCTCCTACTAATGCTGCTACTCTACTGGCCACCCATAACAAGAAGGACGTGAATGCTAGGAGGTTTATCCTAGATGCAATGAAGGATTATATAATCCCTCACCTGTCTGGGAAGAAGACTGCCAGGGATATGCGGGAGGCTCTGACTAAACTCTATCAGAGTAAGAACCACAACAGCAAATGGTGCTGCGAGACAAACTCAGGGCTACCAAGATGTACAAATCAGATACAGTGGCTACCTATCTCACTAAGACCACACAGATACCTGATGAGTTGGTTGCAGTTGGAGAGAAAGTGACAGATCAGGAATTGGTGAGGATAGCCCTGAATGGCTTCACTAAGCCATGGGAAGTCTTTGTCAGTGGGATCATTGCACGAGAAAATCTTCCCAACTAGGAAAGAATGTGGGATGACTTTATTCAGGAGGAGATAAGGAAAGGATCTCAACATGAGGGCCAGCGAAATGGTGATGATGAGAACCTTGCTCTTACAGGAAAAAGCAAAAGGAAGGCCAAGAAGAAATCCAGTGATGGTGCTACCTCACAGGATGGGAAGAAGAGAGATTTGAACAAAGTCGAGAGCTTTGCTTGTCACAAATCCGAGCACTACGCTAGTCAACGCCCAAACAAGAAGAAAGGCGGATGCGATAGGTTACAGCATCTGCAGTGGTAGATGAGTTTTCCATAAGGCTCAAGAGGGAATTCTCGTTGGTGGCGTGTCTTTCGAGTTCAATGGCCAATAGTGTCTAGTACATTGACAGTGGTGCCTTATGTCACATTACAGGGTACATGAACTCTTCACAAGTCTAACAGAGAAAGACCTAGACTTAGATATTGAGCTTGGTGATGATGCCAATTACAAGGCAATGGAGCCGGGAACAATTTCGTTCCAAAAAGAGTTCGAGGATCTGTTGGAGGTGAAAGATGTGCTATATGATTCAAGGTTGTCGAAGACCTTGCTCTCAGACTCAACAATGGTGGATAAGGGGTATGTTGTCACCTATAAGGATAGTGCTTATCTATCCTAGAGGATCTAGCTCTGACTTAGCCAGAGTCATTGGAGTTAGGAAGGGAAAGTTATACAGACTTCAGTATCAACCAGGCCGAGCATCGATACATAGCAGTAATGACGTGTCTGAGTTATCATGTTATGGCATAGGAGGATGGTGCATCTACACCATAGGGCATTGAAGGTGTTGAGGGAGATAGTGACAGGTCTTCCAGACTTCCATGTAGAGAAACAGGTGTGTGCAAAGGGTGTGCACTTGGCAAGTATGCCAAGACAGTTTTTTCGAGGGGTGATAGTAGGTCCAAGGGGAGTTTCTGTAATGTTCCGTTTTGATAAACTGGAACAAATGACATGCAGAGCATGCGAGCCATAGCTCAAGAGCATGCAAGCATGAAAAAGTGAGATGCATGCAAAAGTGAGATGCATGCAACTCAACTGAAAAATAGAAGAGAAAAGTAACTTAGGTATACAAAGGTTAGGGCATGCAATGTCAAAGTTATATAAAAGAAGGATAAAGTGAGTTACTAGGGATCCATTGTTATTATTGATCATTTAGATTCAGTTTGAGAGCTCTGAGAGCCATTTACGGTTTAGGGCACACTGCCCTAGCCAATAAGTTTGGGTTCGATGTTGAAATCTATACATCCTAACCAACTATAAGGATAGATTATCCGAATCTATCACTCGGGCTTCATTGTGAAGATATATATTATTATTGAGCAGAAATCGAGTTTATTTGTAGCTGGGTGCATCTCCATTCTATGGTCTGCTAGGGTAACAATCTCTTGCTTGGAAGAGTTTCTTTTCTCTTGGAAGTCTGAGCACAAGAGAATACTTGGTTACTGTCGTCGATACATATACAAGCAGCTGTGGATTGGATCCAAGGTCATATTGCATAAAGGAGGGTTTTAGAACTGGGCAAATTTATGGAGAGCAGGGAACTTATTGACGAAGGTCGTGGACATCAAATTGGAGGTCAGGTTCCCCTTCAGAGCTGGAACTCCCTTAGTCAGGTCGTGGGGATATTTATTGAGGTAATAGGAAGTTGTGTTACACCAAGGAAGCATTCAGAGGAGGGCGCATCCCTTGCAGACATCAAATACAAATTTAAGAAGGACGTCTGCACAAATAAGGAGTTCAGATCTGCTTGGAGAAGTATCGATCAGCTATTAGAATGCTGAGTTCAACTGTGGGGTCGTGTTCCTTGTTGTGAGACCTCAATCTGCACTAATCTTCATCCTGGACGCATTCTACCTTAATCCTGGGCATTAGATTTACTGTGGGAAGCGAATTGCATATCCTGAGTGCCTCTCTTCCAGCAAGGGCGTCTTATCCATTGAATTTATCAAGGCATCTGTTCATGAGATTCTGGTTGGAGGGCATTGCTACGTAGATAGGACTGCGTGAAGATTGTAGAGGATGCATGGGATAACGAACAGTAGCAAGAAGACATCCTCTCTGTATTGAAAGTGCTGACATATATCAGATTTGTTTATTCATTACTTTCAGGATAGCCTCAAACCGTTTAGAAGATATCTAATCTTGCATTTAGTTCTATACATACTTAATAGCAGAAAGTGACATCAATAATCAACACCTACAGCAAGCGTATTTACCTCATGCATGGAACAACAGATATCTCAAATCTGCAATCTAATTATCCAGTCATCAATTAGAGTAGAGGAGTCGCTTTGCATGCAAACTTGGAGGGTGTATTGGACAACTGAGCATATGCTGCTTGTGTGGAGTTTGTGCCATTGAATTGGTGGTTGATATTTGACTGTCTGGGCAGCGTGGACATCTTATACCGCAAGAAGCAAATCATCTCAAGCTTGGAGTGATTATATTTACAAGCCGCTACAGCCATCTTCCAGTTAACATTATTGCTGTGACAGGTCAGAATTGCATTATAGTTGAGATCTGATTTCTTGTGGATAATCTGAAGTAATATCCTATTGTTATTATTGAATAAATTCTGCCTATTAAATTGAATAAGCAGGCTTGGTTTATTTCCTTGGGGTCTTTAAGTGGGAATCCTATCATCCATGATGTTTACTAGTTTAAATATGGCATGCAATTAACCTAGAAGAAATTATCCATCATGCAAACCCATGCAAAACAACCAATAAGCTTCCAGATCAACAGCTAGTGAATTCAAGTGAAACAAACTTCAGTCAATAGTCAAAATTCCTCTACTTGGAATCTTACAGTGGTATCAGAGCATGTTCCTCGCCAGTTGTGGGAAACATGCACCTTTAAGCAGTTAAATAAACCCAACAGATACAACTATTACTTCAGTGGTTACATCAAGGGCAGTACGTATAGGGGAAATGGAGTCTAGTTGGGAAGAGGTAATGAAGGGCCTTGCCAAGACACAAGAGAGGTTAGAGCATAATTTGCAGCAGTTTGAAGCTTCCCTATCCCATAGCAAGGGAAGGTTGAGTGTGTTTTTAAAGGAAGCGTCCAAAAGTCTCTATGATGAGTTTGGTTTAGTGAATGGTGGGTCAAAAGTCATTATTCATCCTACAAATGAACCTAGAAGAGAAGATCCGTGTTTCACATGTCAGGATAATTGGACACCTAGTCACACATATGGCAACCCTAAAGATGAATATCTCCATGCATCTACAATTGAGGAACACATAACACTTCCATATGGCGACAAGATTGAAGAGGAAGTGGAGAAAGATGAGCATGCAGTACAGGTTGATGATAAGCTTGACATTGAGTTGACGGTACATGATGAGCATGGGCATGGAGAGTTAGCATTAGAGTTATCTTTTGAGTTTAGCGACACCAGCACAGTGGATGGACTGATTGAGGACAGGTCGTGTGGTGATTTGGAGTTGGTACACTCTTCATCATCCACTGTCCAAACATTTATGACAAGAGACCAAACATTTATGATAGGCGAGATACATGTGGAGAGGCATGACTCGAAGAGGATTGACTCTACACATGCTAGGCCAGATGGAGGTTATGATTCACCTCTTATGGAGGGGGCATTGATGGCTCCACATGGAGTGGCAAATGTGTAGATGAGAGACATGCTCCAAGGACATCCAATAGTGACATAGACATACGCCATATTTTCTGGGATGAGGATAGTACAAAAGTGTGGGATCCTGGTTTAGATTACACCAGGAGAGTGAGCGCACAGGAGGATACCACAACACACACAGGATATAGGACAGTAGTGGCACAGGATGGCAAGAGTGCCACTCTTGATTTGAGAGGACAGCCTCCGGCGATGATTTTGCACGAGGAGCATTTGGAGTTTGGCACTTTGCACAATGAGCACTCAGAGTTACAGGTGACCAAGGAGAGATTTGACGCAAAGGATTTGGATCAGGACACGTGGGATTGGCTCACTATGATTATCCCTGATTGGAAGTCCCACCTTTTGGTGGAATATTCCAAGGATTGCTTCGCATGTGAGTTGATGGATAGGCGCATCCAGGATGACCAGTACAGGGTAGTGGACGACATCATCTACTACAGAGACACCATATACCTCACCTTAGAGTCTGCACTTAGGATCGAGATCCTGAGAACTATACATGAGACAACTTTAGAGAGACACCTCAAGACCTGTCAGCAAATTAGAGAGAGATTCTCTTGGAAGGATCTCGAGTATGATATGACGAGACACTGGAGGGAGTGTCTGAATTGCCAGTCGCACGATTCAGAGCAAGATTATCTAGTCAGACTAGGGCAGACCACCCTCGTCTCAGGACAAAGTAGGGAGGATGTGTCAGCACCTCGCAATACAGGTTCATCAGAGATGTATGGTGGGATCGACGTTGCAAGGATGGTATTAGTTTGGTTCGTAGGGAGCACAACCGACAGAGTAGGAGGGGATATCATTTCCCATAGATATTGCACCAGTGTCGACCTTGAGTCCTTACTTAGGGAAAGAGTCACGAGGGCTATGCGTGATTCGCATTGGGCAGGGCATTCTCAATCCTTGCATGAGTATGAGACACTGCAGGTGGCGGAGCTACACCGTAGGGAGTTGCTTAGATCCCATGGATTACTTGAGCACCCTGATAGTATGGGGGTTAGCATATGTATAGATGCAGTTTGGCGGGAGTTGTGATTAGATTAGCAAGAGCAGAGTCAGTTCCTAGTACTTGGTTTCTAACAGAGGATTACATTGAGACTCAGATGACTATCCGCATGGTACGGCAGCAGTTCGTTAGAGTCGAGTTTGGTGGACCCCTTAGTTGGTGGTGGGATCCAGGCATTTGTCTGCACGATGGATTTTTTCAGATAGTAGAGGTGATCGACAAAGCTGTGAGGGTGGTCGATCAACTATATTTATGGGATACCAGTGGAGGAGAGGTTGAAACTTCTTTATGGCAAAGCAGACTTTCTTTCCTGGTATTCATAATCCAGTCTGACCACGGATTCAATACAAATGAGACAACCGGTCTTCATTTTCTAGAGTTCACTCTAGAGATGCTTAGGCTAGGGTGCATAGAGTATTTGTCTTCTGAGGAGTTTGTGCAGCTTAAGGTTGCCTGGTCCTATTGTTATTATCAATGTTGCACGATTCGGACTCGGCAAAGACTCGACTGGCATATGACTCGTCGACTCGGAGAAGACTCGTTAAAGACTCGGCAAATAGGAAAATATGGTAAATTTTGGGCAAAAAAAGAGATTAATCTTTATATGATATATATATATATATATATATATGAAAAAATATAATATACATATATAAAATAATAAAATTTGAAAAATATAATATATGAAGAGATTAATCTTTATATATATATATATATATATATATAATTTGAAAAATATAATATACATGTATAAAATAATAAAATTTGAAAAATATAATATATAAGATGTATTTAAATTATTAATACAATAAAAATGTTTAAGTTTATAACCTTTATACTTTATACTAAAGGAGAAATCCACGGTTGATGTTCATTCTGGCTTGAGAAGTTGGTGACGTCATCCAAGAGAAGTTTGAGACCCAAACAAATTTAAGTTGCCAGCCAAATTATCCTAGAATCCATTTCGGGTCCGTAAGTTCTAGTAAAAGTCGGGCACATTTGCCAACCGATATACTTCAAATCCATCGGATTGCTCTCCAATCCACATGGTATGATTCAACACTTTATACTTTATAAATGATATTATCATTATGCAAACAATAGTTCACGATGCATGGCCGTCCGGAGGGAAATTAATACATGCAACTGACACGGCAGAAGGAAAATAATGCACGAGTTTTGCAAACTTCAGGGTTAACCGGCCATCCGAGGGGAAAGAAACCTAAGTTGCGGGGAATCGCTCTAGCCCCCTCCACTTCGCTCCCAATTCGCGATCCCGAAGGAAGCGATGAGGAATCGATCCCGGAATCGCGATTCCTCTTCGCTTCCTCCCGGGATTGATTTGGTAATTCGCGATTCCGGGGCAAAAAAACGATCCCTGGTTTTTGAGGAATCGTTGAGGGAGCGATGAGGGATCGACGCTCCCAGAGCGATCCCTCATCACTCCCTCAACGATCCCGATCCAAAAAAATCGCTCCCGAAAACGCTCCCTGAGCGATTCTGCGGGATTGGCTAGGGTTCATTTAGGAAAATAAAGTCTATTGGACTCCATTTGGACTCATTCTATTCCTCATTTCATTGATTTCACTTCTCTTGCTAGGGCTTTGAGTGGGTTTGTTAGTTGTTTGAGAGAAAATTTGTGGGAGCTTGGAGGGGAGATTGAAGGCTTCTATTTGTGAGAGCTTGGAAGGGAGATTGAAGGCCTCCATAGATACATTCAACCACCATTGAAGAGCTAAAGAGGTAGGCTCTAAAAACCCAATCTTTGTTTGTTTTTGAAAAAATATTTCACTATGTTAAAAAATTTAAACCTTGCAATGTTCTCTTCTCCTACTCTTTCCAATTTCTTCTTCTCCATCATTCTATTGCAGGCAAAAAGTGACTCTCATCTTGAATCAAGAAACATGATGGGTATGTGGTTTTCACTTTTGGTTCCACTTCTTCTCATTATGATGGTGGTAGTGATGAGGGGGAAGAGGTACAGAGTGACACATACCATGGAGAAGAGGAAGAAGGGGAAGAGGGTGATGATGATGAGATTGAGAGTGATCAGGGGCAAAAACAAAAAGACACAACACCTTTGTGAAAGTTTGTGACAAGGCTTGGGGGAGGGAGAGGGGGTGGAACCACAAAGTTTACATGCCCCCATTGTAATAAAACGTACACAGGTTCATATACCCATGTGAGAAAGCATTTGTGTGGGCTTATGCCATGTGATCAAGGTAAGGCTACTGGAGTCAAAACCTGTGACAAAGTGTCAGCTAAAGAGAGAAACAAATACAAGATGGAAGAAGAGGTAGCTCAAAACAATTCCAAGAGATCAAGGGTTGAATCGAAATCCTCACAGAGAATGTTTGGTAGTGGATCTGGATCATCATCGGCTCAATTGGGACCCTCATCCCCCCATGGTAGTGGAATCTCTCCTTTCAAAGAACATTATCGGATTTCCTTGACCAAGGTTGTAGAGATCAAGGTTACTTGGGAGCGGGAACGGGAGCGAGAAGCGGGAGCGAGAAGCGGGAGTGAGAGCGAGAAGCGGGAGTGGGAGTGAGAAGCGAAATTTTCAAAAGCTTCCGATTAGGAAGCATTCCGAAAGCGTTTTTTATATAATATATTTTTTATATATATTTTGATGCATATATGTCAACAAATGCATGTAGAATGTTGAATTAGTTATGGAAATGATAAAAACATGAAATAAACAATAATACCATATAACATCATTCATCAATAATCATTCATTAATCATTTACTAGTGAATTCATCAACCATAGGTCCAATATCCATGATTCCATAAGTTATAACATCAAGATTCAACCTTAAAGCTTCAAATTTTCAATATATAGACATTTTGTCATCACGATTCACTAGTACTTGTAAGTTGTAACCAAAGTTACCAGGTAACCAAACTATAGTGACATAGTCTATAACAGAGAACATCAACCATAAAATGAAAGTTGAAAGTTGAAACAATCCACGAAGCATCATCTTCATTACCAAAGAGTTATAATATGCTTTTATGCAGTCAATGACTCAATCATGCAAAGTTGCAAATAGTGAACTTCAAGTTCAAAGGTAGGTTCAACTTCAAACTTCAAACTTGAGATGCCATGTAATGTTTACAAAATATATGATAATAAATATAAAAGAGTCAATAGTGCAGAAACTTGAAAGTACTGTAAACAAGAAAATACAAGAAAAGTAGATTTTATGGAATCATGGATGTTTCCTCTTGCTACGAGAAATTTCCATTTTCTTTTCTCGTGCTCTCTGAACAATTGGAGTGGGATTATCATCCCCAGTAGCCACCAATGTTGAGCCACTTCCAAGACTAGATCCTGCACAACCCCCCCTCACTGATGCAGATGGAGGTCGTGAAGTTGAACCTCTAGGCAAAGATGGTGCATCTGGAAACAAGGTAGAACATGGTGACGCCATTGGTAGCGGTATTGCATGGTCATCCTCATCGCCCAAAAGCTCTTCCTCCAAGCGCTCTAAAGCTAAGGCTCCATCCTCCAAGTTATGCTCCTCCGAATTGTTGTCCCAAGTGACATATGATCTATCAATTTTGGCACGCTCACAATAATGAGTCAACAACCTCAAGTTGTAATGTACATAAACGAAGCTTTCTACTCGGCTTTCATTTAATCGATTTCTTTTCACTGAGTGGATGAAGCTATAGGTGCTCCAACACCTTTCTGCAGAGGAACTGTTAACCACCTGTGAAAGCACTCTGATAGCCAATTTATTCAAGCGTTGGCATGTTGAGCCATACATGTTCCACCATTCGATAGGAGGCGCCCTATCTCGATCTCCGATTACATGAAAGTACCAAATGGACCAACTTCACTGAGGTATTTACTTAATTCAGTGGGCAATATGTCACATTCCTCTGCATCAGGGACCAACTTGTCTATAGCAGCCATGTACCCAACCTGTACCTCTGGATCTGTGTGGGGCTTTCTCCTAACCCCACCCCCAGGTGCTGGTTTGGCCAACCAAGATGGAGAATAATATTTTGGTGTTAACACATACGCTAAGGCATGCAGTGGAACGTTGAGATGTTCCCACCTTTTGACCACATGTGTGTGAATATGGTCATAAAAGATGGGATCTTTTTGTTCAACAATATCTTTAATTTGGCCCAGCATGCTATCCATCTGCTCATACACCTCCCCAATCACCGGCTTATTTGTATCTGCAAACGAATCATGTAATAAATGGGCTTTGTGAACTGCAAAACATACTTGACACTTACCCAAAACCCCGCATCAAGAACTGTTTCTTCCACCTCCTGAAAATCAAGCCTGTCAGATGCGGATGTACACCTATCTTTCAAGACCTGCCATGACTCACTTGATACCATGCTAGCCAATGCCTCTCTTACCTTCAAAAGGCGCCTGAAAGTGAGGTAGTAGCTAGCAAATCTAGTCTTTGCTATCTTCAATAGCTCCAACTTTGAGTGACTACGGAAAATGCCATGGGCATTGCTATGGTTGGTTATAAATCTTATCATCTTCTTTCCCTTTTTGTACAATTCACCAATCCATTTGTATTGATTTTCCTTCAACTTAATGATGTCGTGCATCAAAAGGTTCATTGTGTGAACCAAACACCCAGACCAAAATATGTTGGGGTATTTATCTTCAATGATTGCTCTCACTGCCTTACAATTAGCAGCATTATCGGTTATGACTTGGATGACATTGTATGGACCAATAGCTTCAATGGTTTTGAGAAGGAGTTCTGCAATGTTTATGCCAGTCTTGAAGTTATCTGAGTAGTCATGGGCTGAAAGAAAGACTGCACCAGTAGCAGACACACCAAGAACATTTATCAATGGTTTGCCCTTTACATTTGTCCATCCATCTTATACAATTGATACCCCATAATTATTCCAAGCATTTGTGAATTGCCCCAAAGCATTTTGGATCTTGCCTCTTTCCTTGTCAAGCCCCACAATTCTAGCTTTGTCATACCCTGGGCTCTTGTATCCTACTGGAGCAGTGCAAATGGCCTCTACCATTTCATGCCAATAGGGTGAGCGAAGGATATTGAATGGTATGCCACATGCATAGAGAAACCGGAACACTTTTGCATCCACGTCATCCCTACCACCAAGGTCAAGGAAATCTGATATTGTCCTGCGTGACCCAGGGGGTGAGAATCCACTACCTTGGGTGGATGGGCCTCTAATTCTCGGTGAGCTCAATGAGGGGTCATGGTCAACCGTTGATGCTTTTGATTTGTTTTGTGCTTCAAATTCTTCCTTCTTATACATGGCTCTTTGTGTTGATGGCACATTTGAGCAAACACAAACTCCTACAGTTTTGTTTTCATCACATGGCATGTTCCCACATAGATGTCTTCTCAGACGGGTATATGAACCCGTGTAAGTCTTTTTACAATGGGGGCAACCAAATTTGGCAGTTCCACCCCCCTTGCTTCCTCCTTGCTTGGTGACATATTTCCACAAGGGTGTTGAGTCCTCCTTGGTTTTCATTTGGTTTCCCTCCTCCTCCTCCTCCTCTTCCCTCCCTCCTCCTCTCCACGATATGTGCCACTACCCACTTCTTCATCATCTCCCTCTCCCTCATTCCTCCTCCGGTTTTCAATGAGCATCATCAAAATAACAAATGGAACCAACAAAAGAAACCATAAACCCATCATCATGTTTGTTGGACTTGGAAGTTGGAAGTGGAACTAGAGATTTAACCTGTTTCCCTGCAATAGAATGATGGAGAAAGCATGGGAAAGAGTAGGAGAGGAACATTTACAATGACATTCTAGATTCTAGTCAAATGTCAAACTTCAAAAGTTCAAGTCTCAAGCATCAAGCATCAAAACTTCAAGTTCAAACTTCAAACACAAAGCAAATCAACAAGAAAGGGTTTAGAGCCTACCTATTTGGATGTCCAATGGTAGTGAGTGTGCCAACTTGCCAAGCATCCAACCTTCTTCAATCTCCAAGAAAAAACCAAGCTTGATGGCACCTTCTCCTCTTCTCTTCTCCTCTTCTCCTCTTCTCTTCTCTTCTCCTCTCCTCTCCTCTCCTCTCCTCTCTTCTCTTCTCTTCTCAAGCAAAGCAAAGTGATAAATGGAGTATGGAGGAGGGCTTATCTCTCAAAGCCCTATTCCTCCCCTCCAAAACCCCAAGCGTGGACCCCACTAGCTCGAATTCACCATCAAATCCGCAGGTTGACGCGAAGTGTCCAAGGAAGCTACAGGAAGCGATTTAGGAAGCGACGGGAAGCAATTTTTTAATCGTCTGGAAGCGATGGGAATCGATCGGGAAGCGACTAGGAAGCAAAAGGGAAGCGAAAGGGAAGTGACGCTTCCGATCGATTCCTGCACGCTTTATGACAGTGGCAGGGAGCGATTTAATTTGGCTGGAAGCTAGCTTCCGAAATTCGCTTCCAGCCGGAGGCGAAACCGAAGCGCGATTCCTCTTAGCTTTCGGCTAGCTTCGGCCGGAAGCTAGCTTCCGGAGCAGGGGCGAGGAGGGGGGTGGAGTGCTTCCCCGCAACCTAGGTAAAGATGATGTGGATTCAAAAGTTTATAGGTTTCTCTATCAATGTGGTGTGCCATTCAATGTTCTTCGCTCACCCTATTGGCATGAAATGGTACAAGCCATCAATGGTGCCCCTAAAGGATACAGAAGCCCTAGGTATGACAAAGCCAGAACCATGGGACTTGACAGGGAAAGAGCCAAATCAATAGTGCTCTTGGAAAGTTTACAAATGATTGGTCCAACTATGGGGTATCCATTGTATCTGATGGGTGGACAAATGTAAGGCAAGCCATTGATAAATATTCTTGGTGTTTCTGCTAGCGGTGTGATTTTCCTTTCAACCCATGACTACTCAGATCACTACAAGACCGGTATTAATATTGCACAACCTTTACTTAAAACCATTCAGGAGATTGGGCCATACAATGTCATTCAAGTTATCACTGATAATGCTGCTAATTGTAAGGCAGCAGGAGCAATCATTGAGGATAAGTATCCCAACATATTTTGGTCAGGGTGTTTGGTTCACACATTGAACCTTTTGATGCAAGATATTGTTAAGATGAAGGACCCTAATTACCGATGGATTGGTGCTTTGTACAAGAGAGGTAATAAAATGATCAAATTTATTACCAATCATAGCATGACCCACACATTTTTCGCAATCACTCTAGGTTGGAGCTATTGAAGATTGCAAAGACTAGATTTGCTAGCTACTACCTCACCTTCAGGAGGCTTTTGAAGGTAAGAGAGGCATTGGCTAGTATGGTCTCAAGTGATCCATGGCAAGAATTAAAAGACAGACTTGTAAGCATAGCTGATAGACATGACTTTCAGGAGGTGGAGGACATCGTTCTTGATGCTCAATTATGGTCACAGGTTAAGTATGTTTTGCAGTTCACCAAGCCAGTTTATAACATGATCAGCTGGTGATTGGGGAGGCATATAACCAGATGGATAGCATGCTTGGTCAAATCAAAGACATTGTTGAGCAAAGAGATGCAATCTTGTATGACCATATTCATAAACATGTGGTCAAAAGGTGGGATAATCTAAATGTTCCACTCCATGCCCTTGCATATGTCCTTACCCCAAAATACTATTCTCCAATTTGGTTGGCCCAACCTGCACCTGGGGGTGGAGTTAGGAAAAAACCACACAGAGATCCAAAGGTGCAAAATGGGTATATGCTTGCATTAGACAAGTTGTTCCTTGATGAGGAGGAGTGTGCTCAAGTACGGAGTGAATTGAACGAATACATCAGTGAGCATGGAGTCGTTGATATCCTACATGCAACCAAAGATCGAGATAGATTGGATCCTATCCGTTGGTGGAACATGTATGGATCTGGAGCCTCATATTTACATAAATTGCGGGTGAGGGTGCTTTCACAAGTTGTTAATAGCTCTTCTGTAGAGAGGTGTTGGAGCACCTACAGCTTCATCCACGGTGTAAAGAGAAACAGTTTGAATGTAGAACGCGCAGAAAGCTTGGCTTATGTGCACTACAACTTGAGGTTGTTGTCACGTTATTGTGAGGCGGCCAAGAATGATAGAACATTTTTGACTTGGGACAACAATCCGAAGGAGGCTAATGTGGAGGATGGAGCCATAGCATTAGAGCGCATGGAGGCTGAACTATTGGGTGATCGTGATGGTGATCCAATTCATACTACAGAGATGCCACCCCCAACCAGCAGCAAGTTACCAGATGTAAGAGTTTTGCCTTTAGCTTCACAATGTCCAGCAATCCGTGGGGGCCATTCATCTTCTTCTCATGCTCCACGATCACTTCCAGCAGCTCCTATTCCACCTAGACCACGAGAAAAGAAATTGGAAGTTTCTCGTGGCAAGCAGAAAGCTTAGTAGATACTAGATAGTATCATAGTACTTTGTATTTCATGTTTATTACGGCCTATTTTGTAAAGAAATTGGAAGTTTCTCGTGGCAAGCAGAAAGCTTAGTATATACTAGATAGTATCATAGTACTTTGTATTTCATGTTTATTACGGCCTATTTTGTAAACATTATGGCCTAGTTTCAAGTTTGAACTTTAGTCTTTGACCTGTCTTGAACGGTTGAACCTACCTTTGAAGTTTAAACTTTACATTTTTTATTGCATCCTACTGTCTACAACTCTTTGGTATTGAATATGATATTATGATGCTTTGTTTCATTTCAAGGTTGATGTTATCTATTAGAGTTTGTTGATGGCAAATATTATATGTTGAATTTTGAAGGTTGATGTTGTTGATGATTGATCATTTAATGACAATGTTATAAGTTATAGCTCCTAGATGATTGATGTTATATCAATATGTGTACTAAAAGTCTAAATAGTTATATGAATATCTATGTTTTCATGTTTTCTATAGCTAATTTGGCATAATACATGTTTTTTTAATATATATGCATCAAAATATATTAAAATATATATTATATAAAAAACGCTCCCAAAACGGAAGCTTTTGAAAATTTTGCTTTTCGCTCTCGCTCCCGCTCCTACTTCGCGCTCCCAACAGCCTTGAAAGAAACACGCAATTTATAGTTAGCATTAACAAGCCGCGGCCCGCAGGGATGGAAACGGTGTGGTGTTGCCTGCGTGAATACGATCTGAATTTCTCAGCGAACCCATGTCAGAATGCATCTGAACTTAACTGGATCCGAATTTCTACAACGAACTGAACCAAATTTATTTTTTTGTTGAGATTTGGCGGGGTCTTTTTTCCTATGCTTTGGCGAGTCTTGTCGTGTATATGGCGAGTCCTAACAAGTCTAGGCGATTTTGACGAGTGCGTTGTGCTTAACGAGTTTTCCTACAAGTCTTGCCCGATTACTCGTCCTGGGTGCTGCAGACTCGCGAGTACCCGCGAGTCTCCAATGAGTCGTGTTTCACTGGTTATTATTGAATAAATTATGCCTATTAAATTGAATAAACAGGCTTGGTTTATTTCTTTGGGGTTTTTAAGTAGGAATCCTATCATCAATTATGTTTACTAGTTTAAATATGGCATGCAATTAACCTATAAGAAATTATACATCATGCAAACCCATGCAAAACAACCAATAAGCTACCAAATCAATAGCTAGTGAATTCAAGTGAAACAAACTCAGTCAATAGTCAAAATTCCTCTACTTGGAATCTTACAGTTTCAATGCGGTACATTCAGATGTTTGTGGTCCTATGTCAGCAGTGTCCTTGAGTGGTTACAATTATTTTGTAACCTTCATAGAATCATAGTCCAGGAAAACTTGGATCTACTTCATGAAGACCAAGGATGAGGTATTCAGTTGGTTTCAGGAGTTCAAAGCTCTTATGGAGAACCAAACAAGAAGAAAGATCAAGGTGTTGAGATCAGACAAAGGAGACAAGTATACCTCCAAGGAATTCAGAGATTTATGTGTTGATGCAAGAATTAAGGAGCTAACAATGCCATATAACCCATAGCTTCACCATGGAAAATGACATTTTAACTCATAAACTCTATAATTTAAGGGCAAATTCAAATAAACCAATTTCCCAAATACAATTCATTAATAATTATTTTTTTTCATTGAAACATGGTTATTTACCAACTTTAGCTAGCAAAAGAAAATTCGGAATTAGATATAAAAAATACATACATGTAAAAAATGCAGTGTTACCACTCAAGATGCATGAAGGATTGTGTTGGTATTGAAGACCTTTTTCAGTAGGTTGTTTGTGGATGATTTGGTTTGGAGGCCTTGATTTGAGTTTATGATGTGTATTCACTCATTGAGATTTTCCTTTTGACGAATCTATGCATTATTTAATGTTTGTTACCTTGTTGGCTACTTTTGAGGGACATCTCAAAGATCTCGAAGCAGAATTGCATATTTGGAGACCTTTCATACAGTTGGAGCTTTTAAGGAGTGCCTTGCATTACTTGAGGATTATGTGTATTGATTCAGGAGCCAAATTGATGAGCTCACCCTACATTTAAGTCCATATGTTGCAACTTCCACATCTCCCTAGAGCAATCCACAAAATGGGGTTTGTGTTAACTACTTAGAAGTCGATTGTTATGATCCTCCCTAGGGGTGTAATGAGGGGTCGAAGGACCCATTAAAGTAATATTAGTCAAGGCCATTCAATTTTAGGTGGACTATGTCCACTATGTTATTATTAAATAAGACCCGTTATGGTAGTTATTGGTGAATAAGTGTAACACTGTAATGGGGCCTCATTCAAGAATATCCACGAGGTAGTTATGAGGTTGTTATGGTTAGAGTTGTCTTGTGATCTATAAATAAGAATAGAATCGTCCTTATGAATCATGTGTGGAGTATATTGTATTTGGAGCCTAGCACAAAGGAGGTTGCCCCCCCAAAGAGGTAAGTGAATAGGAATGGATTTCTTTCATAAAAGGATCAATTGTAAGATGTTGCCCTACCTTAAGAGTTTTGATATTATTGAAGTGTGAATATCTTGTTTGTGACTGCATATTCAAATTTAAGGTACATAACAAGTGGTATCAGCTTTAAGGTACATAACAAGTGTTATGATCCTCCCTAGCGGTGTAATGGGGGGATCATAACATTGGCACATGTATCGATGGATCCTTGCACATATTTTGAGGAACACCCTTGTTTATCTTGTGTTATAAATAGTAAAATCTAGAACACTCCACAAAAATGGTAACCATGGAAAAGAGTGGGGTACACATGTTGACCCACACAATCGACAGGTTCTCACTTGCAATCTATGTGGGAAGAAAATGACGGGCGGTATAAACAGGTTGAAATACCACCTTGCACAAATAGCAAGGCATGATGTAGGTCCTTGCAACCAATCAACCCCGGAACTCATTCTTAAGGCCACACAAGCGATTGAGTCAGTTGGGCTAAAAAAACAATACAAGGAGGCCGTGAGAAATCAAATTTCTTCAAGAACAGGGTCTGCAATAGGAGTGGGGTGTAGTGGGACAAGTCCGATACCCACTCCACACAACAGTCCACAGTGCCTTCACCTTTGGCAACATCACCTTTTTTTGTGCCAAGATGCACACCTGGTGCACAACCTTCTTTGAAGTCCATGGTGAAAGTAAAGGAGAAATCAGAAGCAGACAAACTTGTGGGTCGGTGCTTGTTGTGGAGTGATATTCCATTCAACATTGCCAGGAACCCATTTTATGTGTCCATGTTTGAGGCGGCAGCTATTGTTGGACCAAGGTATAAGCCCCCCACTTATGAGGAGTTCAGAGGGCCCATCCTCCAAGATGAAAAGGTCGATTGCACTCGCAGGTTAGCAAAGCTTTGAAAATCATGGGATTTAACAGGATGCACTATTATGTCAGATGGTTGGACCGATATGAAGGGTAGGACCCTTCTCAACTTCTTGGTCCATTGTCCCAGGGAGACTATGTTTATGAAATTCGTGGATGCATCCCCACATATCAAAGATGCGGGTTTACTATGTAGTTTGTTGGATGAGTTCATCCAAGAGACTGGCCCGCAGCATGTTGTCCAACTCATAACGGGCAATGCTGCGAATTATGTGGCTGTTGGTAGGGATGCTTATGGCCAGGTATCCTACAATATTTTGGACTCCTTGTGCCGCCCATTGCATTGATTTGATCCTAGAGGATTTAGGCAAGATTGATTGGATCAAGAATACCATTGATTCAGCACGGAGCATCACCAAATTCATATACAATCATGCAGCGATGCTTAACTTGATGAGAAAGTTCACATGTGACAAAGAGTTGGTGCGGCCTGCCATCACACGCTTTGCTACGAGCTTTATTTCTCTTCAGTCTCTCTTGAGTTCTATGTGGGACTTGCAAGCCATGTTCTTTTCACCTGATTGGCATGCTTTATCATTTAGCACTAAACCAGAGTGGCAAGCCACATTCAGGTTAGTTACATATGATGAGAGCTTTTGGGCTGGGGTGAAGGAGGTGTGCAGTATCACCGAACCTTTGGTAAAGGTTCTCCGCTTGGTTGATGGAGAGAAGCCCGCAATGGGCTGCCTATATGAGGCCATGGACAGGGCCAAAGAGTCCATTCATGCCTATTATGAGGACAAGGGAGATCAGGGGCAAGAGAGACAACAGATGATATGGGGGGTAATTGACGTGCGATGGAACCGCACACTCCATTGCCCCATTCATGCTGCAGGGTTGTACCTAAACCCTTTGTTTGCTTACTCATATGGCTTTAGATTTGATGGAGAGGTTACGTCTGGATTCTACGAGTGTGTCCAGAGGATGGTGTCTAGTGCAGATGATCGTACACAGCTCTCCCAAGAGTTGGAAGAGTATAAGAGAGGCACAAGATTATTTGGGTTCGATATAGCAGTAAATGACAGGACCAACCTGATGCCAAGTAAACTTCACCTTCTTTCAACTTTCAACTTTCAAATTTCATTTTCTCTTTCCAATACTTTGTTTTAAATTTCATTGTCTTTACATTTGACTTTTTTTATATCGTTGTAGATACCTGGTGGGAGAACTACAGCGATTGTGTACCTATTCTACAGAGGCTTGCCATTCGGGTGCTCAGCCAAACATGTAGCTCTTCCGGTTGCGAGCACAACTGGAGTGTATTTGAAAAAGTACACTCCAAAAAGCGCAAGTTAGAGAATTTCAAAATTCAAATTCATTATAAATTAATAAATTCTAATTTATAATTGTATGCCCCTTTACCTTCTAACTTATGTATTAAATTATTAATATGTTTAAATTTATAATTTAATTATAATATTTTTTATCCTCGCACAGGTTGGATACTCCGCGCCTAAATGATTTGGTCTACGTCCACTACAATCTCAGGTTGTGGGTGAAGCAGTTTGATAGAAAAGGTGATGCAAAGGCCATCTCATTGGATGGGATTGACACCACTGCTGCATGAAGGGCGGAGTGTGAGGAGGGTGTTATGGAGGCAGCCCCTGACTGGCAAGAGGATGATCATGATGGTGATGATGATGATGATACAGAGGCTCTGGATGAGGATTTTCCAATTCCAGAGGAGTTTCAGGCTGAGTCTGGGAGTGTGCCACAGTCAGCGATAGAGGGAGATAGGCCCGGTGGTAGCACTGCTACTCATGGAGGAGGACAACTACCTCCTCGACCTACTTCTTCAGGACATCAGTTTCGGCCACCTTCTCTAGTTTTTAGAGGAGGTCATTTTGCAGGGTCTTCTTCTAGAGGACGTTGGACTCCAGTACAAGGCCCACAAGCCTCAAGGGCACCTACTTCTAGTTCTAGAGGAAGGGCCATTTCCAAAGCGATTACCTTGCCCGTAAAAGGGGTAGAGGGAATCAATAGTTTATTTACTTTATTTCATTGTAGATGACTCATGAGTCATAATGAGGATCATGAGATACATTTGTTATATTTTTTATGACTCAGGCTTCAGGACACAATCTAGTTTTGATGTGTGATGTATCTCTAGACATCTTATATATCTTATATATCAGTTTTCTTTCCATATTCATGTGGCAATGTATTTATTTGATGTTATTGTTGCTTTAGATGTTTAAAACATTGAAAAAAAATATTTTTTTTTATTTTTTTATTTTGCCGAGTTTTGCCGATGTGTTGCCGAGAAATCCCGAGTCGATGTTTCCTGGACCTTGCCGAGTTTTTCACCGCGCCGAGTTTTGTAACATTGGAATTAATAACAGCCAATGGACAATTTCTTTCACATTCATTGATGAGATCCACTTTTTGATGAGGTCGTTGACTTGGTTTGAAGAGCACCCTCGCTTTGAGGAGCCTTTATGGCATCATATCATCATTTCAAATAAAGATAAGGCTGTCTTTAGGAGCGTGCCACAAAGGATGCCCAATGTCCATGGTATGAGGAAAACTTGGTCAATGGATGAAAAAGCCCCATTCTGAAGAGAGCCACCTTTTCTAGGTGGTTGAGATTGTTACTATGTGGACACCTTGAGGAGCGTCCCAAGGAGAATGGGGACATGTGGCCTTAATACTTGGTCAAAGGAGCATATTACAAGGGAGCGCTTTGCATAGGAAGGCGACAAGTGGCAGAATGCATCCATTCAAACACATTAAAATGTATATTTTATTTATTTGAGTGTCGAGCCCTAAGGAAGCTTCTAGAATTTGGATGATTCAATATTGCTATCTAAAAATAGATCTAGAACCAACTTACTATTATTTAATGGTAAGAAAGATTGAGCTAAACACTAAAGAGTAGCTCTCTTATTTGTTCTCCATGGTCGGATTGATAGGAAGATCCCTTTCAAGCTTATATGAAGACCTATTGGAAGATGAAGTTAAAGGTGTGAAGTTGTAGGTGTGAAGTTACTGAAATGATCTTTTGAAACTGATCTTGTGACTTGTTGTTCATCATTGTTCAATATTGGGTTTGTTAGATGTCATTTCTGTGGAAGGTTATTGTGTTCTTTGTTAGTTTTCCTTCAAACCCAGTTTCAGATTTCTGATCCCAATAAAATATTTAAACTCAGATTTCATGCACAGGAATTAATTTAATTTCCAGATCTGAAATTTTATGAAAAGAAATACTCTTAGTTTTCTAACTTAAATGCAGAGCGGAAGAATAAAAACCAATCACAGTAAATGACACAAGATGTACCCTGGAAACTCCAATGGGGAAAACCTGCAAAGGGAGATTTCTTAATTTTATTTACAAAGAAAATTTTGGAAAATACACAGCAGATTTTTACAGCATTAAAGAACCTGTCAATCGCCTTGAGAATTGAGCCCAATCACCCTGCAATCTGTACGGCCTTTTTTTTCTCTGCTGTACGACCTGTTTGGCCCTCAAATCTGCCCAGCAATCTTCAGGAACAGGTCTGTCCCTTCAAAACAGCAGTACAGAGGCACAGCCTGCTGTATGGTCTGTTATATGCTGCCAGTAGATTGCCCTTCCTCTCACGCGGAGAATCTCTCTCAGGTTCTTTTTTCTTCAGCCTCTCAAGTTCTCTCTCTCTCTCTTCTCAATGTTTCTCACAATGACCAAGTGTGTCTAGTCTCTTCCTTAGAAATCCTTTTATTATCTTTTAATGATCAAAAGCCCTAAACCTAGATCTCCAAAATGATGAAGGGCTAAGATTAAATCTTGATCATTTGAGATCTACGGATGTGATTTAATCTCATGTTGAGACAACTTAAGTCACTTAAGTCACTTTATCATTAAATATAAAAGTCACTTTAACTTTATAATTAATAAAGTTAATGTCTAGAAAATACCCCCAAGGACTACTACTTCATGTAGGTAGACACTTAGCCTAGAGAAGTACCTGTCCGAGCTACATAATTTAACATTCTTCTATTGTTCAATGGATGCATGTTATTGCTGCTGATTTGTAATAGTTGACGTGGTGCACCTTTGGAAGGGTCCCTTCTTTAATTTTTTCATGCTAAAGAGTCATGTGGTTGGTTAAGGCATGTTTGTAACAGCCTAACCATGGCTCTCTCCATTCTCTTCAAACCCTCTTGCTTGTTTACCTTGACTCCATCACTCATTGGATGGGCACTAGAGTTGGTGCACCATTCGATTTATTTCTAAAGTTCATTGTACACTTTACTTAAGGATACCTGCCTTGTGCCTGAGGAGAGTCAACCTAAAGTGACAAGAAGAGCTGTTGTGGCGACAGTGGGCAGCCTTTCTAAGTTCCCCTAGGATTGCACTCATGTTCTAGGGCTTTGTCACTTTGAGTGCAGTTTTGGGAGGTAACACAGAAAAAGTGAATTCAATGAACTTCAGGCGTAAGATGATATATATTATACCCCATACCAAGGGAAGATATGTCAAGGTTTAACTTTAGCTAGCAAGAGAGAATTAAGAAATAGGTATAAAAATACATGCATGGAAAACAATGCACAGAAACAGTGCATTCAATGAACATCAAGCATAACACGGTATACTGAAGTTGGATGAAGGATTAATTTAAAATACCTTTTCCTTTGCCCAAGTAAATGCAAAATTGTAGATCTCACGGAACTTCTCTGCATAAATAAACAAGGCAATTTATAAAAGATGCCAAGCAATTAAAAGTTAAATATAGTTTGGAACTCTCAATATTAACAAGGCACCTACATACTTATCACATCCAAGACCAAGAAAACATTTGAAAGCAAAATACAAAACTGATCAACCAATGGAAGATTTGGCAGAAGGGGCTCAGCAGCTGCCCATCTTATAATAATTTATTTTCTTCTCTTTTCTTTTCTGTTTTATTTCCTTTTTTTCCCGGGCAGGGGGGATATTGTAGATGGTTTTACCAAAGTAGTTTGTACTGTAACCTCTACTTACCAATACTAACATTTCCTGAAATAGATACACTACTCTAGAATAAGAATAGAAAATCTAATTTGAGATGCACGAAAATAGTAAAATGTCAGGATACATACGCTCATCCTTCAGCTCGGAACGTAGATATGGAATCCTTTCCCTGAACTTTTCAATTGAATCTACCCTGCCACAATCGCAATTTACATTTAATTGATTTATGTATGGACAATATCCACAAATAAACAGCCTAGGTTCTGAAAGTTAAAAATAACTATTGGATCATGTTGACATTTCTCACCCCAATGTTTGTAAACCCAGAAAAAACTCCTGCCTTGAAAATTCACACATTGTTGCTGCTTTCATGTGCCAAGATATGACCAGCTGGCATAAATAAAAACGAATGCATTGACAGAACTTATCAATAAAATATTTTAAAAGATAATGTGTAAAATCATATCATTAGAAAGAGTTTTCATGAAACTGAAATATGGAACCTGAAAATAGGTATGCTATGTGCATGCTTAAAAGCATTATTAAATTGTTAAATCACAGAGTGTCCAGTGTCTTCAACCTAGATGAACAGCACCAATTAGATGATATGGGTTTTCCACTGTTCCCTGAAACTACCTGTAGAGGTTTCTGTTTTTGAAAAGAATGAAGTTACCTATGCTTCCCTTCAAAAACCATGATAGCTAACAGTGATCCAATGAAGATGCTAGAAAGGTAAGAGTGTCAAAGATCAACAAGATTGCTTCAAGCAAGCAAGCAAACCAAGAACATGACCATGTGCTCAAGACAGTCAAAAGGCTCAACAAGTGCTCCAAATACCACATGTGACAAGATGGTCACCCCATCATAGAGTGCACACATGGCAAAGAGAAGCAACAAATAAAGCCTTCCATCAAAGTTATTAAGCACAAGGCTGCTGCTAGGAAAAATCAGTCAAAGCGAAGAATGAGGACCATACGGTTGTAAAGTCGACGACAGAAGACAATAAGATGCCCTAAAACATGAGCTCAAATGCCACCATGACTAATCAATAATCAATAATCCAACCACAATAAGTTCTAGTAGTGGGTATCAATCCACAATTTTTCCATATATGCTTATTAACTAAAGATTTGTAACAAGAACTGCTAGTATACCAATAGGAATTTTTATGCCTAGATGGAGAGAAAGAATGCCTCCAATCACAGCGATTAGGATGCCTATAACACTGAGATGTGGACGACGAAAAAACCAGTGTTGGTTACATAAACGATGCAAGATCTGATTCCTGCAAATCAGTAGACAGATCATTAGATGGTGTGGGATCTTGGTTTTGAGAAAAAAATGTGGTTGAGAGATCACAAGACTTACATCTGCTCATGAAGTCTCAAAATAAGGCCTGCTCGCACTGGTCTCATTTCATGGCTCATGCACAATAGGAGTGAAAATTTATTGTCCATGCTTACCAAGTCCACCACCACTATAACCCATCTGACGAAGCAATTTGGAAACAAAGCAATTTATATGCTTTTCAATATTAGGAGAAGACTGCTCATGACAAGCTAAAATAGATGAGAAGAAGTCACATCAACAGAGTGTTGCATATCCTTTTGCAAGGTGTCAAGTACCTCTACATTATCACTTGATTCATTCAAGAGCTTTTGACAAGCAAGAGTCAAATTTCAAGGTTTCTTCCATCTCATAAAGAGAGAGTGTCAATATATCAATGTAGTCATTATATTTCTTCAGAAGGCCAAGAAGACTAGAATCTATTTCAAAATTAGTTTTATGATGGAAAGAAAGAATGCCTTTGATCCCAATGATTAGGATGCCAATAAGGTGAGACGTTGATGATGAAGAAGCCAGTGTTGGCTGAATGGATGATGCAAGATCTAGTTCCTGCAAATCAGTGCCAAATTCAAGTATCGATAAAGACAAATCATTAGGTGGTGCAACATCTAGTTCCTGCAAAACAAAAGTGATTGAAAGATACAGGACTTGCATATGCTAATGAAGTCTCAAAATATCTAAGGCCTACTCACACTGGTCTCATTTCATGCACAATAGGAGTGAAAATTCATTGTCCGTGGTTACAAATTCCACCACCAATCTAACCTGTTACCCCTCATATAGCAAGAGATCACTTCAGCGAGTTCATTCACATTTGCAGTTGCTGGAGGCAAATATATTTGTGATCACTGATGTATCATTTTACATGGTAAAGGGGCTACTTATGGACGCACACTTATTCCCTGGCACTACCTTCATGATATGCTTACAAGTCACAAAGATAGCTTCGTACCTAATTATTGTATCATCTATGGCGTGCAGGTGTGTGGTGTTTTTAAGGAGGGAGCATGTGCAGATTTGGTTTACCCCTAGTGATCCAAAATGGATCAATATATAATTTGTTACTTATCTAGAGCTTTCGGGGTCGAAAGAATGGATGAATTGGCTTGTGGGCCCCATTTTATGGTCAGGTCTCATTTTGCAGATTTGGGGTCTGAAACCTTTCGAGGCCCGTTTGAGGGTCTAAACAACATTTTTTGGGTTAAAACAACCCATCACTAATGACATGGGCCATGACGTGATTTTACACTCGGAGACCTTTCCAACGGTCCAAAGATCACCTCAATCAAAGTCCGTAAGAAGACGTTATGCCTCCCGCAGGTTGACCCATCCAATTGACCACCATAGTTCCAAGTGGATTCCACGTTAGCTCTCATTTCTTGCACATGTGGAGCTAGTCATGCGTGGACTTTCAAGAACATTCTAAAGGTCCAAAACCCAAACACTAAACGAGAATTGAGGCATGTACAAACCCTAAATTAACCCTAAATGGCTAGGTTGTTAGGAAAAGAAGGGGTTCCATTCTTTTGATGTTATGTATTGTTCCATAGTTGAGCAAGCATGGGCAAAGGTACTATCTACTTGCATCTGACGATGCAACAAAGGACCTGCACTCTCTCTGCTAAGGCCCAAGGTTGCGGGGAAGCGCACCCCCACTCCGGAAGCTAGCTTCGAGCCGAAGCTAAGTCGAAGTGGCCAAGAAGCGAGCTTCCATTTCGCTTCTAGTTGAGGACGTTTTTGGAGAGCGCGCTTTGGCGCAAATTGCAACACTCCCTGCCTCTGTACGAAAGCATTGAGGAAGCGATCGAGAGCGATCGCACCCTAATCACTTCCTCAACGCTTCCATACACTTCCATGCCAAAACAAACGTTGTTGTATGTTTCCATCAACACTTCCCGTGGCTTCCTTCAGAGCTCCCTGTCAACCCACAGAAAAGGCAAGGAGAGAGGCATGGGGGGTCCACGTTTGGACTATTGGAGGGAAGGAAAAGGGCTTTGGGGGATAAAGCCCTCTTCTCCACTCGCATTCTCACTTTGCTTTGCTTGAGAAGAGAAGATAAGATAAGAGAGGAGAGGAGCGGAGAGGAGGAGAAGGCTACCATCAAGCTAGGGTTCTTCTTAGAGATTGAAGGTTGTCACACTCACTAACATTGGAGAGCCATATGATTGAACTTTGAACTTTGAACTTTGAACTTTGATCTATATGTTGAATGCCCTAGATTCTAGAATGTAGATGTTCCTCTCCTACTCTTTCCCATGCTTCCTCCCTCATTCTATTGCAGGCAACAGGTTAAATCTATACTAACTAGTTCCACTTCCAACTTCCAACAAACATGATGAATGGTATATGGTTTATTTTGTTGGTTCCATTTGTTATTTTGATGATGGTGATTGGAAACCGAAGGAGGAATGAGGGAGAGGATGTAATATCCCAAACTGATATTTTTCTTTTTCTATGTTGTCTAGTAGGCTGATATCTCAAACAAGTATGAAAGTGTATATTGATCTCTGCATGCATGCATTTGCATGCAGAACTATAACCCAGGTAATACTGGATGCTATAAAATAGGAGAAAGTTTCTGCATGTACATACCAGTATATAGATCAGCGGAAGGTGATGTTGATGATCCCCGCATGCAAGAAAAAGATGGAGTAATAGCAGGCTGAAGCAAGTCGTCCTCCTGGGGGGAAATACGTCCTCCTCCAATACTGGAAAAGCTCCTCAATAATAAATATGCTGTTGAATGAGACCCTGATGAGGTGGTCTAGGGTTATAATGCCCTTCTGGAGAGGATGGAAGCTGCATGCACCAACTCTGATGGCTCCCAAGCCTAAAACGTGAAGATCCTCTCAGATGAATTCGCCCAAGGAAGGCAATACGTATTTCTAAAGGAGGATGTGTTAAGAAATAGGTGGAGAACTAAGCTGAGAGATCCTCCTTCCAGGTGAAGGGTAATAGTGATGATCTGAGAAGAATAGAAGCAGCATGCAAGAATTCTGCCTTCTGTAGACTAAAATACGAATGGATGTGTGCTTAGCCAATTCGCCCAAGCAAGGCTAGAGAATGCTCAATCCAAGGAATAAACCGATCTCTGAAGTCACTGATGAATGGAACCTGATAATGAAACAATAGTAAAGCAATGTTGAATCTGGATGATCCAACCTGATGATGAACTAGGGCAGATAGATTTCGCTGCCGAAATACACCAGTTAGCCAAGTGCATGCACTCGACCCCAACTTAGCTCGCTGAGCTCTCCAATTCAGAATCACAAATCAATAATCAAATAAGCGTAGCTTCTCCATCCACTTTACCTTTCTTTTATAACATTCAACTGCCAAAAACCTAACTTATTACCTAATTAGGTTACTTTCTCTTCTAATTCGCAGTTGACTTGCATGCAGGTGCATGCATCATGAAATAATGCTCAGATGTCATGCATGCAGGTGGCCTTTGGCTCAGGTGGCCCCTGTCTACCTAATGATGATATAATATCTATGCCCTAGATATTCTGATATGGCATAAGTCCACAGTTGATCTGCTGACTGTCAGTGCCTGCTCGAACCAATGGGGAATCATATAGGTTAGCGGGATGGTCCTCAGTGCTTAAGCAGAAGAGGACATTACAGAGGATGAAGAAGTGCATAGTGTCACATACCGTGGGGAGGAGGAGGAGGGGGTGGAGGAGGAAGAGGAGGGAGAGGGAAACTAAAGGAACACCAAAGATGACCCATCACCCTTGTTGAAATATGTCACAAAGCAGGGAGGAAGCAAAGAGGTAGAACCACCAAATTTGTTTGCCCCCATTGTAAAAAGACTTACACAGGGTCATATACCTGTGTGAGAAGACATCTATGTGGGCACATGCCATGTGATGAAAACAAAACTATAGGAGTTTGTGTTTTCCCAAATGTGCCATCAACACAAAGAGCCGTGTATAAGAAGGAAGAATTTGAAGCACAAAACAAATCAAAAGGATCAAGGGTTGACCAAGACACATGTTGCTCACCAAGAACTGGAAGCCCATCCACCCAAGGTAGTGGATTCTCGCCCATGGGGTCATGCAAGACAATATCAGATTTCCTTGACCAAGGTAGTAGGGATGACGTGGATGCAAAAGTTGTTAAAAAATCAGGCTGTAACTAAAAAATCAAGCTGTAACAGCCATCTCAACCACTCAGCAACCTCTAGATTTCAGACTTAAGCTACCATTAATTAAATGACAAAACAGACATTTAAATAATAGATAACAAGCTGAAACACATTAGCTCACATAATGAAGCAGCGGAAAAGATAAAAATAACAGCAATCTTAAATTGTACTGCAGAGTGAGATTTGGTCAAAACAGACCCTAGAAAAACCCCCCTGGGGAAAACCAGTCCAAGAGAAAATTTCATTAAGCATTTTCAGGCATAAAAACAGAGTTACAGCAGGATTTAATGCAGATTTTAATGACTGAACAACACCTCGAAAATTGTGCCCAACAGTACCTCAAAATCTGCCCCATGCAACACCTCGAAATTTGTGCCATCGTACGACTATACGGACTGTGCAAAAAAAAAATCGAATTGTGCAACCCCTCGAAATCTGTGCCCAACAACTTTTCGAAAAACGTGCCAGCTGAGAAAAACGGCCCAGTTGTTTTTCCCAACAGAAACTTGCAGCAGAGCTGCCTTGGGATTCAAGCCACCTCCAGAAAAAATCCTCTCCTAGGAATTCGAACCACTAGAGAAATGCTCTCTCTCAAACAACTCAAAAATGCCAAATGCTTAATCTCTTGAAAACTGTGTCTTTGCACATTGCCCTAGGCTTGCTCTTATAACATGAAAGTGACTTTTCACCTTCCCAATCCCTAATTCCAACGGTCAAGATCTAATCTTGATCTGACAAGATCAAGGGATGAAAATCATTCCCTCCAAAATAATTCACTTATAATTTTTTAATAAAGTATTTTCACTTTATGAAATATGTGCACTTTTACTTCATAAAGTCACTTTATAAAAATCACTTTATAATAGACTTGGAACTTTACATAAAAGTCACTTAATAAAAAGAGCCACTTTATTACAACTTAGAAAAAGTCAAGTGCCTAGGTAATGTAAATGCAAGGTCACTTCCGCATACAAGACAAAATTATGCGGAGTGCCTTCCGAGCTAAAAAGCTAACACTCCCTCTTAGCGAGGAAGGTACTCACTGCCATCACTATCTGTTGGTATGGTCTGGTCCATCACATTGTTCACGGTAGAAGCTCCCTCTGAAGCTAGAACCAATGCTACCACCTGCACTGAACTGGAATCTGAAGACATCCTTCTGGCAATAACCCTAAATGAACCCTGAGCTACTAGGAGAATCCATCCTCCAATCTTGAGAATTGGTCCTCTCATACCAGATGAGTCTCCTGCCAGTACTCTGAACTCTGAAGAGAATCCCTGGCCTCCATCGAAAATCGAGACTGAAATCTTGGCGCCACTGCAACCTCAGGAACCTCCTGCTCCTCTTCCGATTCGGAATCATACATCATGGGCTGTCCAACAAACTTGTACAGCTCATCAAACCGATCACCAATCAATTGTGGCTGGATCAGTTCCGCTCCCTCTGAGTATATAAGAACATTTCCCCGAACTTCCCTTTCAGGAAAAATGTACACATGTCCCCTTCGGAACAATGTCGAATACCCAGCATCCTCCAAGGCTGACACAGAGAGCAAGTTCACACTCAACCTTGGAACAAACAGAACTCCATCCTACTCAAGGAGTTCATCCTGTCAGATTTGGAATCTGACTCTCCCAAATCCCTGCACGGAACGTGTCGTTCCCCCTTCACTCTCAACCATTCAGTCAGAGTCTGTCTCAGTAATGTTGTGGAATATGTGATACATTCCGGTCATGTGACGAGAGGCTCCACTGTCAATGAACCAACTCCTGTTCATTGCAAATCCATTGATGCCGACACTAGATACAAGAGAGAACATGGAGAATTCTTTCTTAAACCTTTCCCCAAAATCATCTACCTCAGCAGTTGCAGCAATAGCCTCATCCTTCTTCTTTTTCTTCTTTTCAGGACACTGAGATGCAAAATGACCATACTGGTTGCAAGCAAAGCATCTTACTTTGCTCAAGTCCTTATTGGACTTCTTCCTGCCCTTTGTTGAAAGAGCAACATTTTCTTCAATAGCACCTTCCATCTGTCCACTACCTTGAGACGCTTCTCGGATCTCCTCTTGAGTGAAATCATCCCACAACCTACTCTAATCTGAAAGGTGTTCACGACCAACAACACACTTCACGAAGACTTCCCAGTCTTTGGTGAAGCCTCTCAAGGCTGTCCTCACCAACTCAGAGTCAGAGATGACCTCCCCAACTGCAGCTAACTCATCTTTTACTTGTGCCACTTGGGTAAGATAGGATACCACACCTTCACCCTTGGCCATCTTGGTCCCATGCAGTTTATCTTTGAGTGCCATCTTCCGGTTCTCATTCTTCACCTCATATAAGTTTTTCAGTGTATCCCACATCTCATGAGCTGACTTCTTTTCAGCCAAGTGTGGAATGAGATGGTCCTTTACACCATCCAGTATAATCCTCTGTGTTTTAGCATCTCTTACTTCATGTATATCAAGAGTAGTACGATCAGTGGGAGGAGTTATTACAGTGCTAGCATTTACCCACAATATGTTCTCTTTAAGTACAGCAATCATCCTGACTTTCCATTGTAAGTAGTTGGAAATGCCATCCAACCGATCCTCAAATTTGATGCAACCAACCATCTTCTCTGCTGTAAAAAGAGAATAAACACAATCTGCCCCAACACTTGCAACATCCTTGCAGATAGATTTTTCCAACACACAAGTTGTCAAAAAAAAATGTCCAACAACTCAATATCACTGTGGCACCAACAATTTACTGTTATCTCAGAGCACTAGCTCTGATACCATGTTAAAAAATCAGGCTGTAACAGCCATCTCAACCACTCAGCAACCTCTAGATTTCAGACTTAGGCTACCATTAATTAAATGACAAAACAAACATTTAAATAATAGATAACAAGCTGAAACAAATTAGCTGACATAATGAAGTAGCGGAAAAGATAAAAATAACAGCAATCTGAAATTGTACTGCACAATGAGATTTGGTCAAAACAGACCCTGGAAAAACCCCCCTGGGAAAACCAGTCCCAAAGAAAATTTCATTAAGCATTTTCAGGCATAAAAACAGAGTTACAGCAGCATTTAATGCAGATTTTAATGACTGAATAGCACCTCGAAAATTGTGCCCAACAGTACCTCGAAATCCACCCCACGCAGCACCTCGAAATTTGTGCCACCGTACAACTGTAAGGACTGTGCAGAAAAAAAATTATTTTTTTCTCGAATTGTGTGCAACCCCTCAAAATCTGTGCCCAACAACTTTTCGAAAAACATGCCAACTGAGAATAACAGCCCAACTATTTTGCCCAGCAAAAACTTGCAACAAAGCTGCCTTGGGATTCGAGCCACCTCCTGAAAAATTCCTCTCCTAGGAATTCGAACCACTAGAGAAATGCTCTCTCTCTCAAACAACTCAAAAATGCCAAATGCTTAATCTCTTGAAAACTGTGTCTTTGCACATTGCCCTAGGCTTGCTCTTATAACATGAAAGTGACTTTTCACCTTCCCAATCCCTAATTCCAACGGTCAAGATCTAGGGATGAAAATCATTCCCTCCAAAATAATTCACTTATAATTTTTTAATAAAGTATTTTCACTTTATGAAATATGTGCACTTTTACTTCATAAAGTCACTTTATAATGGACTTGGAACTTTACATAAAAGTCACTTAATAAAAAGAGCCACTTTATTACAACTTAGAAAAAGTCAAGTGCCTAGGTAATGTAAATGCAAGGTCACTTCCGCATACAAGACAAAATTATGCGGAGTGCCTTCCGAGCTAAAAAGTTAACAAAAGTGTTTCGGTTTCTCTATGCATGTGGCATACCATTCAATGTTCTTCGCTCACCCTATTGGCATGAAATGGTAGAGGCCATTCGCACTACCCCAAAGAGCCCAAGGTATGACAAAGCTAGAACTGTGGGGCTTGAAAAGGAAAAAGCCAAGATCCAAAATGCTTTGGGGCAATTCACAAATGCTTGGAATGAATATGGGTTATCAATTGTATCAGATGGTTGTACAAATGTAAAAAGCAAGCCATTGATAAATATTCTTGGTGTGTCTGCTACCGGTGCAGTCTTCTTTTCATCCCATGACTACTCAGATAAATTCAAGGCCGGCATAAACATTGCAGAACTCCTACTCAAAGTCATTCAAGCTATCGGTCCATACAATGTCGTCCAAGTTATAACCGATAATGTTGTTAATTGTAAGGCAACGGGAGCAATCATTGAAGATGTCTGGGTGTTTGGTTCACACATTGAACCTTTTGATGCATGACATTATTAAGTTGAAGGAGAATGATTACAAATGGATTGGTGAACTGTACAAAAAGGGCAAGCACATGATAAGATTTAAACCAACCATAGCAATGCCCATGGTATTTTCCACAGTCAGTCAAAGCTGAAGCTATTGAAGATAGGAAAAACTAGATTTGCTAGTTGTTACCTCACCTTGAGGCGCCTTTTGAAGGTAAGAGAGGCATTGGCTAGCATGGTATCAAGTGAATCATGGCAGGTCTTGAAAGATAGGGCTACATCCACATCTGACAGGGATGACTTTCAGGAGGTGGAGGACATTGTTCTTGATGGTCAATTTTGGGCAAGTGTCAACTATGTTTTGCAGTTCACAAAGCCCATTTATTACATGATTTGTTTTGCAAATACAGATAAGTCGATGATTGGGGAGGTGTATGAGCATATGGATAGCATGTTGGGCTAAATTAAAGATATTTTTGAGCCGAAAGATCCCATCTTGTATGACCTTATTCACAAGCATGTGGTTAAAAGGTGGGAACATCTCAACGTTCCACTGCATGCCTTAGCATATGTGTTAACACCAAAATATTATTCACTGTCTTGGTTGGCCAAACTAGCACCTGGGGGTGGGGTTAGGAGAAAGCCCCACACAGATCCGGAGGTACAGATTGGGTACATGGCTGCTCTAGACAAGTTGGTCCCTGATGAAGAGGAATGTGCCTTATTGCGCAGTGAATTAAGCAAATACCTCAGTGAATTTGGTCAATTTGGTACTTTGCATGCAATCAAAGATCGAAATAGGGCACCTCCTATCGAATGGTGGAACATGTATGGGAGCACATGCCCACACTTGTATAAATTGGCAATCAAAGTGCTTTCACAGGTGGTAAACAGTTCATCTGCAGAAAGGTGTTGGAGCACCTATAGCTTCATCCACTCAAAGAAAAGAAACTGATTAAATGAAAACCGAGCAGAAAGCTTGGTTTATGTACAATACAACTTGAGTTTGTTGACTCATTACTGTGAGCGGGCCAAAACTGATATATCATTTGCCACTTGGGACAACAATACGGAGGAGCATAACTTGGACGATGGAGCCTTAACTTTAGAGTGCTTGGAGGAAGAGCTTTTAGGCGACGAGGATGACAATGCAGCAACAGCAGCCGCAATGCCATCGCCATCTTCTACCTCGTTTCCATCTAATGCACCATCTTTACCTATAGGTTCACGACCTCCATCTACATCAGTGAGTGGGAGTCGTGTAGGTCCTCCAAGATCCTGACCGAGTCTTGAATGTGGCTCAACAATGATGGCTACTGGGGACTATTCATAGAGCACGGGAAAAGAAACTAGAAATTTCCCGTGGGAAGAGGAAATATCCAAAAAATCTACTTTTCTTGTCTTTTCTTGTTTACAACACTTTCATGTTTCTGCACTATTGACTCTTTTATATTTATTATGGTATATTTTGTAAACATTACATGGCAACCCAAGTTTGAAGTTTGAAGTTGAACCTATCTTTGAGTTTGAAGTTCACTATTTGCAACTTTGCATTATTGAGTCATTGACTACATAAAAGCATATTATAACTCTTTGGTAATGAATATGATGCTTCGTGAATTGTTTCAAACTTTCAACTTTCAACTTTCATTTCATGGTTGATGTTCTATGCTATAGACTATGTCACTATAGTTTGGCTACAAGTACTAGTGAATCAATGATGACAAAATGTTATATATAGAAAATTTGAAGCTTTAAGGTTGATGTTATGTAATATGGATACTAGACCTATGGTTGACGAATTCACTACTAGATGATTGATGATTGATGTTATTATGGTTTATTTCATGTTTTTATGCTTTCCATAACTAATTCAACATTCAACATGCTTTTGTTGACATATATGCATCAAAATATATAAAAATATATATATTATATAAAAAACGTTTATGAAATGCTTCCAAGCCGGAAGCTTTTGAAATTTTTTCTTTTTGCTCCCGCTCCCACTCTCGCTTCCCGCTTTCGCTCCCACTCCCAAGTAGCCTTGCCTTAGCCCAATAGGAGTCTAGAAGACAAGGCCCCAAACCTCTAAGCCATAGAGAACTATGGGTCGGATGAGAGTGTCCATAAGAGATAACTTGGATGATATGTCCTGAAAGTGGTGCCTAAAACAATATCTCTTGAGAAGGGCTAAGGAGTTGTAGCCCTTGTTGACTTGTGGTTGAAGGGCATGTCATAAATTGAAATAGGGTCCTCTTAACTATACACCCAAATAGGTATAGGTGTTGGTGATCTCAATCTCCTCCCCTCTAAAGAAGAAATGGAGATCTAAGAGGAGCTTCTTCGACCCGTTGAAGATCATAACCTTAGTTTTACCTAGGTTAACCATTAACTGTCGAAGATCACAAAAAAGGGCCAAGGCATCTAGTTGTCTCTGTAACTCCTCTACATATGAGGCCAAAAGGACCACATTATCAGTGAATAGTAGGATAGAGATTAAGACCTAGTGAAGTAGGCAGCCCTCTCCGTCCTAAATGTGCTCAAGTAGGAAAGACTCCAGCTCATCAATGTAGATCCCAAATAAAGTAGGTGATAGGGGACATCCCTATTTGACCCCAACAATGCTCTTGATGAAATCAGATAGCCCGTGTGTTGTGTGCGCAGATGACCAAGAACTTACTCATATAATCACATGATGGCGGTCAGGAGGGTCTCAAAAATTCCAACCTCTCTGAGCCTCTGAAACAATGCCTCTCAGGGGACAGAGTCAAACGCTTTTTGAAATTCTACAAAGCAATGGTAAACTTTTGAAGAGCAATATTGTGCCCCCTGATGATGGCCTGAACCATAAGAATGTCATCAATGGTTTGGTGTGCCAGTCTAAATCCATCCTGGACTCTTACTCTAAGATGTCTCTGCTCAAACTCCTCAAGAAGCTGCAAGTGGAGGACTGTAGAATAGCGTTTCGAGAAAGTGTGACCAACCATGATCATCCTCTAGTTATTGGGTCTACACTAAGTCTCGATGTGTGGATCACGTGAATAATATGATGTGACCAAAGTGCCAAAAAGCCAATACGAACCACGTGGTTGAACAGATCAACCATATCAAAGTAAAATGTGTGGAGGCCATGTTTGAAGAGTTCAACTTGGAACCCCTCCTCATCTGTTGCTTTGTTCGAACTCATGACCCAAATTGCCTCACGAATATCATGGCTAGTGAATAAGCAAGGGATTGTCCTGAGATGTCATATAGTGAGAAGGTATGGGAGAACATGGAATTGGGTCAAGATCGGGCAAGAGATGGGAGTGGTCGGGGAAAATTGTACACCATATGTTTTTGGGGGAGTAGACAAGGGAAGCACATAGATCTCATGTCCTATGGGAAATTAAGAGGTGTTTTTTTATAATATCATGATCATGATGATTTTGCCATGGAGTATGTTGTACGTTTGTTGACATTTGCTTCAAAGTTTGGTATGAAGAATGAAAGGAAATGCACATACTTGGTTTGGAGGCCTTGGTAGAGGAGAGATTCTTCTCTTGCAGAATTGATAGAGGTATTTTGCAGCCATTGGTGCCTAGATGATCATGAAACATGGGTGCCCTATGTTGAATTCATGAAGGGTATGTTCAAAGAAGAAGTCCATGATGAAGCTAAAGATGAAGATCAAGCCCTTGAAGAGGTCTTGAGGAAATCAATGAACAAGAACATGCCCATGAGGAAAACCTTGAGGATTTCCAGCCTTTTGATGTTGCAGATTTGGGGCAGGATGAAGAGGTTGTCACGGGTTACCCTGTATTGTGTGAGGCAGAATTTGTTGAATTCCATAGCAAAGCATAATTGTAACCCGTGACTATGTAGCGATATTGACCAGTCATCCATCTTATGCAATGCAATCCATTTCAGCATGAAATTACGGCCATAAGAATGAAACGGCTCCCATGTCAACTGGTTCACGTGGATTCTTAGCCATTTTGCATTTTCAAACCAGGCCGTCCCCTCTCTTAGGTGTTTACTGAGAGAAATATTGCATTAAGCGAAGCATGGAGGGATTACAAGTTGCTCATTTTATCGACATTTTAATATACCATGGGGCCTGGCTCGTGGTCAAGCAAATCAAGTTGGGTATAGCTCGAGGTTTATGTTGTGCACGGAGGATCCTTTCGTTTCACGGGCTCACCTTTTACCGGATATCTCTTTTCCATTATAGAGGTATGCATGGAAAGGGCCCGTGGGTCATGGATCGCCATTTCGAGAAAATCTATTATAGTCGATGGAGTTAATTCAAAGTTGGTCAAGATGCCATCTCATAACCATTATTATTTATGGACCATCATATTTATGTGTTCGATGGGGTCGAAGGAAATATAATGTAATCAAAACCTCTTTTGGCCACTATTCTATGGAAGTGGTTTGACCATGTGGTTGGGACTTGGGAGGTTTTGAATTTTATTGTAAGGATAAAAGTGGATTCATCCACTTTTAGAAAGGCTTGCTAAGGGGGTTTGAAAGAATATTTTATTCCTCATGAGCAAAAAGGAATAAAACTTGTACTTGCGGCTTCTCTTGGCTTCTCTTGGGTTTCAACTTGGTGAATCTAATTGAATAATTTTGTACTTTTATATCATTGTCATGTTTATTTACTTATTCCTTAGAAGGGTTGTGTAACTCCATGATTTATCATATTACAAATTTATGTTGCATGTTTGAGATATTGGGCATCCATTTGGAGGGGTATCCAGCAAGTGGCATAGGTTAGTTTGTTTGATAAGCAAATAAAAAAGTGTATCTGAATGATGCATTTCCTTGATAGGGCATCACTAAATGAATCAATTGCTTGCATAGAAACTGTATCATGCCATTTTACAGGGGGTTTTATCAAGCATTTTTAAACAAAGCCTAAGGGGGAATCATCTGCAGACTCCATATACCTTGGGATTGGCACTAATCGTTGAAGTCCTCCCATCACCCATTTTAACTATACTACAAACACCTCAAGTTGCTAGTGCTAACTCTTCAAATCACCTCTGATCCCTCATTGCCATAGCCTAGCAATCGTATCTTAGGTAAGCCCCCATCGAGATGGAGAAAAACCAACCTAAAGTGCAGGGAGGTAGTTAACTACATGACAGTGGGTAACACCACTAGGTTTCCATTTGGCTAACCTGTTCTTTGGGGCTTTAATCACACATGATGTAACACCTCCCAAACTAGGATGTGCAATTAAAGTCCCGTAAAGGCAAGCTGCTGAGGGGAACCAAGAGGAAAGGCCAATGTCACCAGGAACCACACCAATCCCAGAGATAGACAGGCCCAGAGATACCAAAGCACTATGTTTAGCTGCCCCCCCAGACACTGGAAAATGCTCAGAACAGACATCATTATATTCTTCTAACCTCTGGCCTTAATACGCCCTTTATACCTGAAGCAAACTCAGCATATTGATGTATATTCTCTGACTTCTTTACATCTGGACTTAGTTCAAGAAAGTGCTCTTCATCATTGATATACTTTGTTACTAGGCTGAGCACATTCTTCGAATGCTATTATAGTAAATTTCTTGTGGATGTTCTGGATACTCTGCATATACAAATTTGTGTGCAATGGGCCGAGAGTATAGGCTGTCTGCTATCTCTGGCTATGTCAACAGCATACCTAAAACTCACTGTGTCCAGATTAATCTGTGACTTCAATTAACCCCTTTCAATCAATCAATCAAAGAATGGATTCTCGCTTTTTATTACCCCCATGGCAGCACCCTCTGGCTTTTTTTCCGGTGTGCTACCACTGAAAATGCTACTCTCTACTGCATTTACTTTCTATAAAACAGACCAGATCAATGTACCTTTGTCATAAACTTTAGTGCCACTGTTGAAAAGTTAAAACATATTATTACTTTACTGTTTGTGGAAGATTTAGAAGTGAGAACAGTCTTCAACAATATTAACTGCTGGCTGTAAGCATGCTACAAAGAAAATCGGAGGTTAAACCATCAAGTGTCATCATTATACAATCCCATCAACAATCATACAATATCAATCACATCCCATAGCTACAAACCCAGAATATAATGAAAATCCATATGCTAACATCATAACATGAAGCAATGATATAGCATCAAGACCCGAGCCCGTCTTGATCCTCATGAATGTCACCCCTAACTGAAATTGTGAAAATGGGGGTTAACAATCACCAAAATTCCGAAGAGCCTTAAAATCTGATCATTCAGTGAACTGGAAGCCAAGTGTCACCGATGATTAGCCCATCATCCCGATTGAGGCAATTGGGATCTTTTACCATCTCAATTGCCTCTCTAATATTTCTCTTTGACATGATTTTAATTTTTGCAAGGACATTAGTTTCTCCATTGTTATTGTGATATCTAGTATTGCCCAAGTACTCAGCAATTGCTGATTTTTGAAATCTATTATGCTAATCTTCACACTGCGTTCCTATTGGATAGTTCTTCCAGTCTTACCTACATAGGCTTTTCCACATGCACAAATGATCTTGTACACACCCTTGTTTAGACCAGCATTGATCCATCTTCAACCCGGATCTATCAAGCACCGAGAGGGATCCAATTTCTTGAGGTGTAATTTTTCATTAATTTAAACTCGAGAAATTTGATCTCTCTCTTGGTTGATAGATCAGGATTTAAGTTTTAATTTTTTATTTTATAGACGGACATGATTTTTTTAATTACTTTTCACAATTTCTATTTTATGAGCCGACATGGATTTTTTTAATTACTTTTCATAATTTTTTATTTTATGATCCGACATGAATATTTTTAATTATTTTTTTGTGTTATGTTACGTTACATTACCTTACGTGACAACATCTCCCTCATACTGGGTTGTAGAGCACCTCGCTCCTCTCGGTGCAATAAGGGTTGACTGGACCATCATCATGAAAGTAACCCTAATTTGACCCTATTTGATGGTCTGAACCAGTGTTACAAATATCGGCCGAGAAATCGCGCATTGCCGATAAATTGCGATATTTTGGCAGGGCCGATTTCCGCGCCGAAAAATCGCCGATTTTTTACTGAAAAATCGGGGAAAAATCGTCGTCGACTCGCGATTTCTGGACAGGGTGAAAAAAGTGCATTTTTTAACTTTTTATGCCCGCGGGAGCATTCCGTTAGGGCTCATTTGCTCGCTACAGAGGTCGAGAGGAGAGCCGAGGCGATTAGGGTGCAGCTGAAGGTAAGTAAATGTTAAGTTTTTTTTTCATTTAAAATTTTAAATGCCACCACCGTGTGCCTCTCTCCGCGCTGCGGCTTCCACACTGCTCGCCCAGCCCACTCCACAACTTCTCTCCGCGAGTCCGCGGCTTCCACATCGTGCCCCTCCTCTGCCTGCTGCTCACAGCCTCACACACAGACCCGTGAGTACGTGACGGCATGACCCGTCACTTCCCAGCCCACTGCAGACTCGCAGAGTCCCGATTCACACTCACAGACCCCTGCACAGTGCACATTCCACACTCCCGACGGCTTCCACGAATCCACAGTCAGACTGCGGCTTCCACAAAGTTAGTTTTAGTTTAGGTTTAAAAAATAAAAATAAAACTGTAAAAAAATTGTTGTTTTAAATTTTAAATTGTTTGCATTTTGCAAAATGGAAAAAATTTAAAAACGTTTTGTAATTTTCCTGTTTTTTATTTTTATTTTTTATTTTTAAAATTATATTTCATTTGCAATTTTGCAGCATGCTAATTTTTTCCTGTTTTGTTATTTAACTTATTTGTTATTTGCAATTTTGCAGCATGCTAATTGTTGCCCTAGGTTTACTTGAAGTTGAAACTTCATTTCTTCCATATACAAGATGTCGAAATTGGATGCATTTTGGGAATTTGGCACAGCTGTTGATCCAGAAAATCGGCAAACGCTCACTTGCAATTTATGTGGAAAAGAATGACGGGAGGGATAAGCAGGTTGAAATATCACATTGCACAAATATCGGGGCATGATGTGATTCCTTGTACCGCAGCAAACGAGGATCACATTGACAAGGCCAAAAAAGCAATTGAGGAAACTAAGCAAAAGAAACAATTCAAGGAGGCCGTGAGACAACAAATTGCCTCAAGATCCAGGTCCGGATGCGGAGTGGGGGCTAGTGGGACGAGTCCTAAAACCTTCTCCACACAGCAGTCCACAATACCTTCACCTTCGACTGCATCACCAATGGGTGCCTTTGTGTCGAGATGCTCAGCTGGTGGACAACCTTCTATAAGGTCCATGGTCCATGCTGAAATTAAAGGAGAAAAAAGACGCAGATACACTTGTGGGTCGATGCTTGCTATGGAGTGATATTCCATTTAACTTTGCCAATAACCCATTTTATATGTCCATGTTTGAGGCAGCTGCTATTGTTGGACCGGGGTATAAGCCCCCCACTTATGAGGAGTTGAGAGGGCCCATCCTCCAGAATGAAAAGGCTGAATGCACTCATAGGTTGGAGGATCTTCGAAAATCATGGGAGTTAACAGGATGCATAGTGATGTCAAACGGTTGGACTGATATGAAGGGTAGGACCCTTCTCAACTTCTTGGTTCACTGTCCAAGGGGCACTATGTTTTTGAAATCCGTGGATGCATCTGCACATGTCAAAGATGCGGGTTTACTATGTCGCTTGTTGGATGACTTCATCCAAGAGGTTGGTCCGCAGCATGCTGTCCAAGTCATAACGAACAACGCTGCGAACTATGTGTCTGCTGGTAGGATGCTTATGGACATGTATCCTTCACTATTCTGGACTCCTTGTGCAAGCCATTGCCTTGATTTGATGTTAGAGGATTTAGCCAAGATTGATTGGATCAAGGATACCATTGATTCAGCACGGGGCATCACAAAATTCATATTCATGCAGCGGTGCTTAGCTTGATGAGAACTTTCACAGGTGACAGAGAGTTGGTGCGTCCTGCCATCACACGCTTTGCCACTAGCTTTATTTCTCTCCAGTCCCTCTTGGGTTCTATGTGGGACTTGCAGCAGATGTTCCTTTCACCTGAGTGGCGTGCTTTATCATTTAGCACTAGACCAGAGGGGCAAGCCATATGCAGGCTAATGAATTTCCATCATACCTTTTGGGATGACGTAAGGGAGGTTTGTGCCGTCACTGAACCTTTGGTAAGGGTTCTCCGCTTGGTTGATGGAGATAAGCCTGCAATGGGCTACCTGTATGAGGCCATGGATAGGGCCAAAGAGTCCATTCGTGCATATTACGAGGACAAGGGAGATCGGGGGCAAGAGAGACAACAGATTATATGGGGGATGATTGATGCGCGATGGAACAACACAATCCATCGCCCCATTCATGCTGCAGGGTTATACCTCAACCCTGCGTTTGGTTACTCCTGTGGCTTCAGATTTGATGGAGAGGTTATGGCTGGATTCTACGAGTGTGTCCATAGGATGGTGCCGTCTGCAGATGATCGTGCAGAGCTTTCCCAAGAGATGGAAGTGTATAAGAGAACCACAGGATTACTTGGGTTTCATTTGACAGTACATGACAGGGCCAACCTGATGCCAAGTAAGCTTCACCTTGTTTCAAAGTTCGTTTTCTTTTTCTAATTAATTTTTTTAAATTCAATTATTTTTTCTTATGTTTCTTTAATTCGTTGTAGATATCTGGTGGGAAAACTATGGTGGTTGCATACCTATTCTATAGAAGCTTGCCATTCGAGTGCTCAGCGAGACATGTAGCTCTTCTGGTTGCGAGGGCAACTGGAGTGTATTTGAAAAAGTACACTCCAAAAAGCGCAACAGGTTAGAGAATTTTCAAATTCATTAGAAAATATAAATTATTGAATTCTAGTTTATAATTTTATCATTTATCATTATGCTCCTTTTCCTTCTAATTTATGCATTACAAATTGAAATTATTAACTTTATAATTTAATATCTAATTCTATGATCCTCCTGCAGGTTGGATACTCCGCGCCTTAATGATTTGCTCTACGTCCACTACAATCTCAGGTTGTGGGTGAAGCAATATCAGAGAAAAATTGATGCAAAGGCCATTTCATTAGATCAGATCGACACCACTGCAGCTTGGAGGTGGGAGTGTGAGGAGCCTGCTATGGAGGTAGCCCCTAATTGGCTAGCGGATGATCATGATCGTGATCATGATGATGTTACAGAGGCTCCATATGAGGGTGATCCAGTTCCAGAGGAGTTTCACACTGAGTCTGGGAGTGTGCCACAGTTAGATCCAGAGCCACAGGCAGGGTTAGAGGGAGATAGACCCGATAGTAGCACTGCTACTAATAGAGGAGTAGCTATAGGACTACCTCCTCGAGCTCCTTCTTCTTCTTCAGGACACCAGTTTCAGCCACCTTCAGGTTCTAGAGGACATCATGATCATTTTGCAGGGTCTTCTAGTTCTTCTAGAGGACGTTAGATACCAGTATGAGGCCGACAAGCCTCGAGGGCACCTAGTCCTAGAGGAAGGGCAAGGGCCGTTTCCACAGCGATTACCTTTTCCCGTAAAAGGGGTAGAGGGAATCGATAGTTTATTTAGTTTATTTCACTGTAGATGACTCATGAGTCATGATGATGATCACGAGATACATTTGTTATAAGTTATAACTTATATTTTTGATGATCCAGACATTCACTATTCACTATTCAGGAGTAGGAGTGGGACACGATCCATTTTGATGTGTGATGTATCTCTAGACATCTTATATATCTTATATATCAGTTTTCTTTCCATATTCATGTGGCAATGTGTTTATTTGATGTTATTGTTGCTTTAGATGTTTAAAAAATTGAAAAAAAATGAATATTTTTGTGTTTTTTAGGTTTGCCAATTTTTGCCGATGTTCTGACGAGATATCCTAAGACGATGTTTCCTGGACCCTGCCGATTTCCGCGCCGCGCCGATATTTGTAACATTGGTCTGAACCCCCTTGAAGAGAATCCAGCTCATTTCACTCTGAACTTAATGAGTTGCTACATAAACGAGACCCCATGCACCTTTGTCTATTGCAAGGAGCGTGCTTTCCCTTAAGCAGGGCCCGTGGGCCTCGAAAAATGACCAAAAATATATAAAAATCTCAAAATTTGGAAAGTTATGACAGTTTCTGAGTTGGTTGGTCTCGTTTGCAACCTCCAAAACCAATTGGCAACCATCACAACTATCCCAAACATGCAATAAATGGGATTAGATGGACCAAGCAAGGGAGCACACCCACAACAGAACTCTTTGGCAAATTTCAAGAATCAGAAAAACCAGAGGCAACAGCTCATAACGTATACAGGAAGAAAATGCATACAGACAAATACCTGCAGGCAAATTCTCATCACCACCCAAGCTAAAAGATGGGTGTCCTTAGTACATTTATCACCCAAGCCACTAGGATTCCCAGCAATGAGCATTTCGATCAAGAGAAGGAGCCCCAGTGTAAACTCTTTCATAACAATGGATATACTGAAAACCAAGTTAGCATGGCACAATATAAGGCTAAGGAGAGTGACAATAAAAATGAAGAGGATTGAAAAGAATTCCATTCCTGCCTCACATATAAGGCACAACAGATAAAACTGCCAGGTTGCTAAAGAAGAAAAACATCAACCCAACATTTTCTCCTCCAAAACAACTTTTTCTATTGTGCTCTTTTTTCTTACCTCCACCTATTGTTTGGGGATTGCCTTGTTGAGCTGGATAAACTGCTTAAACTTCACCTTTTACAAAACAATGTGCAAAGCCCCAACACTCAAAAGGCCATCTGTAGCAAGGAATACTAGCATCAAATAGGAAGGACAAATGGCGTGAGGCAACTGAGGATTGATCAAACTGAGGATAGCTCTGTGATGCCATTCCCAAAGGATATTCTTGCATTGATGGTCCAGAATTCATCGCCTAAGGATTCCATCACTCACTTATATAAAGTGCCTTAAAGAAGGGGTCAACCTCCAAAGACTATGGTTTTTTGGTGGGAGTGTGTTTCTAAATAACCTAGTGTACACTTCATTACATTAGTCATGGGAAGGGTTTGCAACTCATCAATCAAAGTAGAAGAATCCCTTGTGTACAAGATCCCTTGTGCATGCAGAAAATGCTATATAGGTGAGACTGGAAGAAATAAAAAAGAAAGAATAATATGAAATGTGAGAAATTATAATACTGTTAATAACCTTCAACAATGTTCTTGTCCAGAAGAAAAAGCTCTGTTTGAGGGTACAAAACACATTGACATCATGGATCCTATCGCCAAAAAATACACCAAATCACAATTACAATAATGAAAACTGCGAACCCTCATCTCAAACACTGCAATCACTAGACAGCTTAGGGCATCAGACTATACAATCTATCACACGTCTGGTTCTCTTCAATCGCTAAAGACACTTGGGCATTACACCCACTAAAACCCTTCAAAAGCTCCATCTCATAGTGAACTGATCTCTCCATACACAAAGACCAGGAATATTTCAGTGAACCTGCCCTGATACCATGTTAAATTTCAGACCATGGTAAGTTGATTTTGCACACAAAAAAAAATAACTTAAACACTAAATAGCTAAAAAAACTGGAAAACTCTGATCAAAACAGCGACATTTGAAAATGTTAATCTACAAACACATACTGCTGGAAATATGAACAACAAAAACACAGAACTGAACTCTTAGTACTGCATCTATCTTCTAGTAAGAACTGAAAGAACTACAAGAACTATAGCTCAAAGCTTAATTATGCTAGCCAACACTGTGGTCTTCCCTCCATCTCATTTCTAGAATAGGATTATTTAGGGTTACATTTCATATGGTCAGATCCAAAGTAAGCCCAGGTTGACATAGTCAAACCCTAACCCTAACTCAGTCTAGGAAGTTTCACCGAGGATGGAATAGACAAACCCTAACGCCGACTCAGTCTAGGAAGGTGCACCCAAAGTTTCCTAGAAAAGAACACCCACTCGGAGACAAACCAAGCTCTCTCTCTTGCATAACTGCAATTGAAGACCCAAGCTAAGCTTGTGTTGTTGCATCCTCATTCACACCGCTACTACAGGTAAACAGTTTGCCTCAATCTACCACAAATGTCCTCGAAGCAAGTGATCTGCAATTACTGTGCACCATGCTGGAGAAAATTTGTTGATTTTTGTTCCTAGGAAAGTGTTCCCCTAGTGATTTTTGCCTAAGTCACCAAAAAGGGGGAAAAGTTACAAGACCCTTGCATTAATTGCTTGAAAGTTGAGATAAGTAATTAATGTCACTTTAGAGTTATAAAGTGACTTTTGAAATATTTATGAGTTGAGGGAAAATAATTTAATTATGGAGAGAAAAGTGAGTTATTCTCATCCATTGATTTTCAATCTCAGGATTAAATTAGGGCCCTTGATCTTGAGACCTCTCAACCAATGAAGCATCACTCGCCCAAGACTCGCGAGTCTGGGCGAGTCAACCTCCAAGCCGGGTAATCGCCCAACACTCGTCGCTGACTCGGCCAACCCGCATGGACTTGGCGAACTCGCTGTGACTCTGCACACTCGTCGATACTCAGTACGAACTAGACACGGACTAGGAAAAAAGCACAGAAAATATCCCACGGACATCAACTCTTCTCCTATTCAGGTTGATCGTTTTTGGAGGGAAAAAACGATGTGAATGAGCTTATAAAGCGCCCATGCCATATGTTCATTCATCAATCATTCATCAATCAATCGTGGGCTGAGTGGGCGAATTCATCAGTCGTGGAGGAGCGCACGCTGTCTGTCATCTAAATGTGATAAGTTCTAAGTGAACCCGTGGAGAATGCCCTTGAAGGAGAACGCCCAGTCTTGCCAAGAATGTCCCAGGTCTTTCCTGAGTCCTTCCGGAATCGACGAGTCATATGCCAGCCGAATCTTTGCCGAGTTCGAGTCGTGCAACATTGCTCTCAACTATCATCATGGGGCAAACCAAAAGACAAGGGAAGGCATTAAATTCATTCATTCTTAATTCCATTAGTAATTGGAGAAGAGAAGTTGACTTTCTTGAGAGGAGGGCTGAGAGAGAGAAGGCAACTGGCACAAATTTCCAGGCACTTGAACAGCAGAAAGAAAGGGCACAATTTCCCAAGAAGCAGGCACAGTTATCAAGGTTGAATACAACAGCATTAATTGAGGCCATACAGGCATTTATTGCAGCTGTTCCATACAGGCATAGAGGCATCCATACAGCACAATTTTCCAGGCTGTAAGTGGCACAAAAATCGAGGGAGAAATCGCTGGGTTGTTGGCACAATTTTCTAGGCAATGTGTGGCATGAAAATTGAAAAACTCTTCAGCTCAACTGTGGGAACAAACTTCTATGCAACCAGACCGTACAGCAGGCTCAGAATTCGAGGAGGGAATTAGTCTGTTCTGTACATTGAGAAGTGAATTTCTGGCACGAAATTCGAGGCTGAAGTGGCACTGTTTTCGAAGCAATGTGTGGGCTCGTTTGTTGAGATAAGTTGGGCATTTATTACTGTCATTCACTGCTGTACATTTTTATTAAGAATAAATAAAAGCACCCTCTCTCTCACAGGTTTTCCCCCTCAGGGATTTTTCCTGGGCCATTTGGCTAAATATCTGAGTCTGAAATTTTAAATGTGTGACTTATATTTATTTCTGCTCTCAGTAGTGTGGTAAAGATCTTCATATGTTTCTAATTCTGAGTTGTTCATGAGGAAAGAATTCATTTGCAGCTGTTATATGTTGAATGAGTTTATGTATTAAACAATGTATCAGTGAAATTAGAAATCAAAGTTGAGTAAAATTTTACAAAACTAACTAAACAATCAGGGTAAAAATTCTACCACAATTGAGTTGGAAACTTTGTTACCAAACTCACAAGTCAAACTCCGTCAACCTGAGTATGACTCTCCAACCTTCCAATGAATGCCCAAAACCCATGCCATTTTGTATTTATGTATAATTTGGAACTTGTCAAGTTTTTCCTAAGCCATATCAAACTCGCAACTCTTCTTCCTTGTTGAGTTTTTCCCGAGACAAGTCTGGTAACACTGGTTGGATAACATAGATCCAACATCTGATTTGTTGCTCGAGGAAAAGGCTCCTATTTTTGAAGATTTTCTGCTGTCAACTGTATGCTGGTTTACTGCCAAGTTTTGGTGGTTTTCATTCCCAGTCGGTTATGCATAGACTGGGAATTACTTAATGCCAAATGTATAACAATAAACACACAAATTAAAAGCAAATTACAGGCTGCAAACTAATCTATCACACATTCACACATAAATTTTACACAAGTATTTTTGGCCAAATCGAGCCCTGGAAAAACCCCCACGGGGAAAACCAGTTGAGTGAGTGAGAGAGATTTATTATTTCTTCAGCTAGATAATACAACAGCAATACATGAAACAGATACAACTTATCTCCATCTGATACACTTCAGTCTGCCTCGAATTCAGTGCCCATTCTCTGCCTGGAAATGAGTGCAGACTTCCTTGGTTTCTGTGCAATTTGATGATGCTGTATCCTCCTTGTCTTTTGTGCTGAATACACTCAAACAACACTGTACTGACAGTGCTCTAAATCTGTGCTGTGTCAATCTTCAAACACCTATCACAAATGACTGCTGTGATTTCTGTACAATTAAAGGTTATGATACTTACTGTATCTTTTCTGCCTGAGTGCATAAAACCCAGAATATGCACTCACTGCTGTCACCCGAAATTGTGCAGGGACCAAACTTCTAACTCGTGAAGGAGATGACTGCTGTACCTATCACAGGACCAGTCAAACTTTAACCAGACTGTGCAGACTGTAACTCAGAATCACGTGACTGCTAGCTCAGGATTCACTCCTCGAACTGCGTGCTAATGGAGTACATCTGTGCTGGAATGCTCACGGGTTAATTGCTGAAGATTGGCTGCTGCATACAGTATCCAATGCTGATAACAAATGTCTGGAAGCAATGCCTTGAAGTCTGTGCTAATACAGGAACCCAAAACTGGAAGTTCGTGCCCTGCAAATACATTCACGCTTCTGTACCTGCGCCCTTGCTTAACCTCATTCAGAGTCCCGTACTCTCTCTTCTCCTCATTCACTTTCTCATCACAATAATGAAAGTAATGCCTCCCTCTTACCTTTTTATCCAACCCTAAAAGGAATCTCTAAATCAAGGGCAGAGATTAAATCTAATCAATGGCCCAGATTTCATGAGAGTACACTTTATTAAATAACTCACTTAAATAATAAATTCTCATGTACCTTTTAGACTTAGGATAAAAAAAAGTGACATCATGTCTTATTAATTAATCACTTAAAGTGAGGGTCCCACCACCCCATACTTAGTGACTTAGGCTAAGTCACTAGGGGAACTCGACCTTGGTATAAAACTAACACTCCCTCTTACCGAGGAAGGAGTTCCGCACCACTCCCAACTTATCTCTGAAGAAGACAAACTTCCCCCTCCCCAAAGATTTCGTTAGGACGTCTGCAACCTGCTGATCAGTGGATATGTACTGAAGCTCAACTGCTCCTCTCTGAATGTAGTCCCGGATGAAATGATATCTGATCTCAATATGCTTTGACCTGTCGTGAAAGACTGGATTCTCAGAGAGCTGAATGCAACTCTGATTGTCGCAGTAAATCACCGTAGGCCTCAGCTGCTGATCAAATAAATCTACTAATAACTTACGAAGCCACAGTGCTTCGCAAGTCGCCTGACTAGCGGCCATATACTCAGCCTCAGCAGAACTCAATGCAACGGACTTCTGTTTCCTGCTGAACCACGACACTGCTGCCGAGCCCAAGCTGAAACAGCAACCGGAAGTGCTCTTCCGGTCCCTCACACTACCTGCCCAGTCTGAATCTGTGAACCCAATCAAACTAACTCCACCTGAACTCCTGTAGTCCAGACCATAATCCACCGTCCCTGCAAGGTATCTCAAGATGTGCTTTGCAGCACTCCAATGTACACTCCTAGGCTGCACCATGAACTGGCTAAGAGTGTTGACTGCAAAGCACAAGTCTGGCCTGGTGTTGACCAGATACATCAACGATCCGATGAGCTGACGATATAATGTGGGATCCACCAACTTACCACCTGAAGCATGAAGTTGCTTCAAGTTGGTGATCATCGGTGTAGACATGGGCCTGCAGTCGTCCATCCGAAAAGTCTTCAGGATCTCTGCAGCATACTTCCCCTGACCAAGGAAAATATGTCCTGGCTCCTGCCATACCTCCATCCCCAAATAGTAATGCATCAGCCCAATATCTGTCATCTCATACTCAGCTGCAAGATCTCTCTTGCACAGAGCAATAAGACGCTCATCTCCAGTGATAAATAAATCATCAACGTATAGCAGAAGAATGAGCGGATCTCCACCAACCACAATGTAGTATAGGTTGGGATCAGCCTCACTCTTCTGGAACCCCATCGACATCAGATACGCATCTATCCTGGAGTACCAAGCTCTGGGAGCTTGTTTCAGACCGTACAAGGCTTTCCTAAGCCTGCAAACATGTGAATCTCTCTCATGTGTCTCAAATCCCTGTGGCTGCTCCAAGTACACCTCCTCCTGCAGAAGACCATTGAGAAATGCGGTCTTCACATACATCTGGTGGATCCTCCAACCCATCTCTGCTGCAATCGATATCACTGCCCTGATGGAGGAATACCGAGCTACTGGAGCAAAGGTCTCATCATAATCGACTCCCTCAACCTGTGAGAACCCTCGAGCCACAAACCGAGCCTTGAACTTCTCTACACTGCCATCAGCTGCATGCTTGACCTTGTAGAGCCACTTGGAAGTCACAACTGACTTCCCCTCAGGCCTCGGTACAATCTCCCAAGCATCATTCTTCATGATGGAATGGTACTCTTCCATCATGGCATCTCTCCAAACCTGATGCTGAGAAGCCTCCTCAAATGTAGAAGGCGCTGAGTCACGAAGACTCGCAACAAGGGCTGACCCATATCTATCTGGCTCAAAAATAGTCCTGATCTGCTCCTGAGGTCTACCATATGCCTCTGCTTCCTTCAAGGTGTCCTGAAGCCACTTGGGCTTCTTCTTCCTTGAAGGCTCCTCTGGACCTGGTGTAACCTCCTCAGAGGATGTGTCAGAAGCATGAGGTCTACCACCCCTAGGACCTGTAGCTGAAGAACTAGTCCCAGAAGACCCTGCAATCTGTGAGCCAGAGACCGGTGATCCTGAACCTGTGCCAAACCCTGTACCTGTCCCTGTACCTGTAATCTGAACCACTGACCCTGTAGAACCTGTGCCTGTACCAAGTGATCCAGTCACCCCAGAAACCTGTGGACCTGTAACCTGTATCGAAGAAGCCTGTGCCAACTGAGGTGTGGGAGCTGGTGTCTCCTCCTGCTCTAACTCTCTGGACTTCCTGAAGGCCCTCTCCTCCTCAAACTTTACTTCCCGCCTAACTACAACTCGCCTCTGGCCAGGAATGTAAAGCCGACATGCCTTCGAAGTCTCGTCGTAACCCACAAAGATGCCTCTCTCTGCGGTGGGCTCGAACTTCGTCCTCCTCTCTGAGGGGACGTGAGAGTAAGTCAAAGAGCCAAATATGCGAAAGTGGCTCACCTCAGGCTTCTTGCCTGAATACATCTCCTCTGGAGTCATGCTCCCCACGGCACGATGGGGACTCCTGTTCTGTAGGTACACTGCAGTGTTGCAGGCCTCAGCCCACAGAAAGAACGGTAATCCCTGATCATGAAGCATGGCCCTCGCTGCTCCAAGGATCGACCTGTTCTTCCTCTCTGCTACTCCATTCTGCTCAGGAGTGTAGGGAACTGTCAACTGACGCTGTATGCCCTCCTGTCTGCAGAATGCACTGAACTCCTTGGAGGTATACTCACCCCCGTTGTCTGACCTCAACGTCCTGATCTTCCTCCCCGTCTGCTTCTCCACAAGGGCTTTGAACCCTTGGAAGACATCTAATACAAGTGAGGACTTCTTGCCCCGCAAGAAGTAGATCCAGGTCTTCCTGGAGTAGTCATCAATAAAGCTGATGTAGTACTCATGACCACTCAAGGAAACTGAGGACATAGGACCGCATATGTCGGTATGAATCAGATCGAGCACACCTGCTGCTCTCGTGTCACTGCTAGGAAACACGGTCTTGGTGTACTTTCCCAAAGCACACCCTCTGCATACATCACTCTGCTCTGAGTCAAAATCAGGTAAACCTGTGACCATGCTCCGCAATACTCCCAAAGCGGGGTGATGTAAATGGGCCATCCTCCTGTGCCATAACTCACACAGCTCACTGCTGCTGCTGCTGCTGCTGTGTGCTAGAGCATGCTGCGGATGAAACAAGAGCTTGTACAGTCGTCCACATCTAACTCCAATATCCATGGGAGTAGATACACCTGTGGTCTTGGGATATATCTGCACTCTCCCATCTGAGAAGCACACCCCAAGACCCCTGTCCTCAATCGTGGAAACTGAAACAAGGTTCTTCTTCAGCCCAGGGACATACAACACATCCCTCAGTGTCATGGGACTCATGGACTCCCTCTCAAATATGACTGTCCCCTGACCCACTGCTCTAACTATGGTGTTGTCTCCAAGTACCACCTCCACCTCTCTCTCTGTGCGTGACAACTCGGAGAAGAACTCACGAGTACCTGTCATGTGCCTCGAAGCTCCGCTGTCAATATACCACGTACCAGTGGTGGAAGGACCTGTCTGATGCCCAGTCAACAATGAGTGCTCAACCTGCATATCCATATCACTGCTGGTGGCTAAAGAAACTCTCTCTCTCTCACTCTGTCCAGCATAAAGGGAAAACTCCCTCTGAAACTTGTCACCAAACTCATCTATCTCTGCTGAGGCTGCTGTCTGCTGACCTGGTCCCTTCTTCCTCTTCTTGTTTGGACACTGAGATGCATAGTGCCCAAACGCCTGACAACAGTAGCACTTGATTTTACTCAAGTCCTTCTTCTGCCCACCCTGTGTATGATGCTGCTGCTGCTGCTGCTGCTGTCCCTTGGCCCCATGCTTCTTGGGACCCTTCTTCTTCTTCCCTTTGGCTGTGAGAGCCACGTTCTCCTCATCTGCTATACCACCTGATGTACTGCCCTGTACGAGACCCCTCCTGGTCTCCTCCTGTACAAAGTCATCCCACAACCTCTCCCATGATGGAAGGTTCTCCCTGCCCACAATAGCCTGCACAAAAGCATGCCAGGGCCTCGAAGCCCCGTTGACTGCGGTGCGAACTAACTCTGTAGGGGATACCACCTCACCAACTGCTGCTAGTTCATCACGAACTGCTGAGATCCTGGTGAGATAAGCTGTGACTCCCTCTCCTCCGGTCATCTTGATACTCTTGAGCTTCTCCTTGAGAACCATCTTCCTGTTCTCGTTGGAGCTCTCATACAAGCTGATCAAGGCACTCCACATCTCGTGTGCCTTGGTCTTCCCCGAAATATGAGGGATGATGTGGTCCTTCACTGCATCTAGAATGATCCTCCTAGCCTTACAGTCTTTCTTGTTGAAGACTGAAAGAGCGGTCATGTCTGAGCCATCTGGAATAGTAATGGGGTATGTGGTGGTGTTCCTCACCACCTCCTCCCACAACTCGTTCTCCTCTAACAGCAATAGAATTCTGGCCTTCCAAGGCACAAAATTCTCCGTCCCACTCAATCTGTCCTCTATCCTCAACCCTGTAGCCATCTGAAAAATCAGTCCAATGGAACGCTGCCCAATAACAAAGGTAAGAACACTTGGTTTTCTGAGATCTGCAAATTAGTTTTATTTCTGCCCCCTGTGCTCTGATACCATGAAGATTTTCTGCTGTCAACTGTATGCTGGTTTACTGCCAAGTTTTGGTGGTTTTCATTCCCAGTCGGTTATGCATAGACTGGGAATTACTTAATGCCAAATGTATAACAATAAACACACAAATTAAAAGCAAATTACAGGCTGCAAACTAATCTATCACACATTCACACATAAATTTTACACAAGTATTTTTGGCCAAATCGAGCCCTGGAAAAACCCCCACGGGGAAAACCAGTTGAGTGAGTGAGAGAGATTTATTATTTCTTCAGCTAGATAATACAACAGCAATACATGAAACAGATACAACTTATCTCCATCTGATACACTTCAGTCTGCCTCGAATTCAGTGCCCATTCTCTGCCTGGAAATGAGTGCAGACTTCCTTGGTTTCTGTGCAATTTGATGATGCTGTATCCTCCTTGTCTTTTGTGTTGAATACACTCAAACAACACTGTACTGACAGTGCTCTAAATCTGTGCTGTGTCAATCTTCAAACACCTATCACAAATGACTGCTGTGATTTCTGTACAATTAAAGGTTATGATACTTACTGTATCTTTTCTGCCTGAGTGCATAAAACCCAGAATATGCACTCACTGCTGTCACCCGAAATTGTGCAGGGACCAAACTTCTAACTCGTGAAGGAGATGACTGCTGTACCTATCACAGGACCAGTCAAACTTTAACCAGACTGTGCAGACTGTAACTCAGAATCACGTGACTGCTAGCTCAGGATTCACTCCTCGAACTGCGTGCTAATGGAGTACATCTGTGCTGGAATGCTCACGGGTTAATTGCTGAAGATTGGCTGCTGCATACAGTATCCAATGCTGATAACAAATGTCTGGAAGCAATGCCTTGAAGTCTGTGCTAATACAGGAACCCAAAACTGGAAGTTCGTGCCCTGCAAATACATTCACGCTTCTGTACCTGCACCCTTGCTTAACCTCATTCAGAGTCCCGTACTCTCTCTTCTCCTCATTCACTTTCTCATCACAATAATGAAAGTAATGCCTCCCTCTTACCTTTTTATCCAACCCTAAAAGGAATCTCTAAATCAAGGGCAGAGATTAAATCTAATCAATGGCCCAGATTTCATGAGAGTACACTTTATTAAATAACTCACTTAAATAATAAATTCTCATGTACCTTTTAGACTTAGGATAAAAAAAAGTGACATCATGTCTTATTAATTAATCACTTAAAGTGAGGGTCCCACCACCCCATACTTAGTGACTTAGGCTAAGTCACTAGGGGAACTCGACCTTGGTATAAAACTAACAATTTTTACACTAAAGGACTTAGATTTCTTTGAGGTTGAGGTAGTGCAAGGGCATACGATATTACGAAAATCATATGCTTCCCATTCTTAAGTCATGACTCATGAACATGTCACGATTCATATTGTATATATGAATTTTGGACATAGATGGATATTCTAGACTGTATGCACATACATTCATTTCGCATTGATGAAAATTTCGTTTTTAATCAGAATTTGTCTATTTCTTTATATTTTTTGTACTAGCCGAGTTTTCTTAAGCCAAGTTGAACTCTTGTCTCTTTTGCCTTGTTGAGTTTTTCGTCGAACCAAGTCTGATAACAGCACCTATGGTATTGTTTAAATTACCAAAAGTCATATGAGTATTCAAGCATTAATTGTAGAACAAATCTCTGTAAATACGATCAAGGACTTAGTTGCTAAAGAAAAAATCCTTCGGTAATATGCATTTTTTCTAATTTTTGTTGGAATATGAAGTTAGAAACAAAAACAAACAAAAAAACCTTCGAGACTACATTGAAAAGAATAAGTATGATTTCAAGGCATTCCCCTCTTAGAAGAATTTCTCTCACTAGAAAAATAGAATGATACTTCTTGACCCAAAATAACCAATTTCTTCCAAATATTTAAGAAGTGATTATGGCCTAAAGAGATTTTAATTTCTTGTGCCAATTAAATCATAGTTGTTTATGCTTTTTCTTCTTTTGCTTATTGTTTCTTTACTTTCCAAAATAAAAGCTAACCATGCAGTAGAAGTGAAAGGAAAAGACCATAAATGGAATCCTACAAAATAAACAATACACTAGTGACGATATACAGATAAATAACAATATTTGTAAAAGAAGAAATTGTTCTCTCAACATAAAGGAAACTAATTAGACAAGTAAAATATGAACCATCGGAGACATCACATAACAAACGTCCCAAAGATGCTGTGATCAGACTAGTGATTAGCCATTTGCTACATAGCTCTCATATGGCAGTTGCACAGTACACTCTTAGATTTCCTGAGATTGTAATACATGGAGAGTTTAGAAACAAGAGCAATGCCAATCATAAACAGATTAAAATCAATCCCATCCATTACCACAACAAATAGAGAAGTTGAATTATTTATATTGTTTTTAATGAACGCTACCTTTGAAGTTCATGTACAATTGGGGATCATTGGAAGGAAACCAACATTTAAGCCACAATGGAACTACTTACCACCTAACTAGTGAACGTTTCTGCAACTACAGACATGGATCATATGCATTGGAGTTATGTGTGTGCATAAGAGCCTAATCTCAATAAATCTTGTTTTCCCCAAGAAAGAATGAAAGTATATTAATATTAGTGTCCAAAAGTACACAATAGGCTAGATGAATGCAGGCGTAACTCTACCTATAATGAGTGCTGTTTATGGTGACCCTAACCTATTTTTATCAAGAAATGTAAAAATAACTGAATCAGATAGTATGGAGTCATAGTAATGAACATACCATCACAATATCACCTGGATCTACCTGCCAATAATGTATCAAATGGGAAAGTTAGTATTTTATTCATAACTTGGCATTTATGAAATCCCTATGCAAAATGTTCCCACCCTATTACATGATATCTTTCAAGGCACACTATACCAAGTATACAACAAATTAACAAAAAGTTAATAGCCATACTCTTGGTCAAGGGATTTCACAGATCCCCATAATTATATGTAAATAGATATCCAATTTGATATTACAATACATTTATGATTTCAGAAGCAACAAAGAGCTTTGATGTTAACACATTGTCAAACTATCAGCCAAGTTAAAAATCAGAACATGAATACACAAAAAACTAGATAATAAAGTGCTTGGATATGGAAACTTTTGCCAGAAATAACAGAATACCTATGCACTTCGCACAACATCAAAAAGTAGAGAATAACAAGGAAATTTAGTCCTTCCTCCCCACAATTGCTTGTTCAATATCTTTTTCTATAAGTAGTACTTTACAGTACAGAAGTCTTGCAACATGAAATATCGGAGATACATAACAGCAGTCAATATTTTGATGTTCAACTAGATACCTCACCAACCATTACAAAATATGGATCTAATGAAATTTGGCATTCAAAATATAGTCTTTGCTGAAAAAAATTAGGAATTTCTTGCATGCAAAATACAAAAGAAAATATACGATTCATAATTATTGTAGGAGTGTGGCCATTTCTCTTATTTGCCCACATGATATGGATATGCTGACTATATAGGGTCAGACATTATGCCTCTTCATGAGAATTAAGTGCTTGACAGTTAGCCTCCTTGTAGGGCTGGGTTTATCCATATTTCTGGAATGATGACCATGGAAAGCTCTCTATGCTTTCACTTTCTAATAAAAAACAGCAATCTCAAGAATCCAGAGGAAAGATGTGCTAGGGACATTTCTTTTATCTATGACTTCATGTTCTCGTCTTGCATTGCTAAAACAATTTATGCTTTTCATCTTTTTCTCTCTGTATGAGGATTTGTTTTTGCTGTGTTACAATATATGCCTATTGTGCTTAAAATAGTCTTTCTAAATCTTGGGGTCGGGTTAGGCACTACCAATGGCAGTAAGGTTATGATTATAACTCTTCTATGATCTCAGATAGAATGGAGGGCATTCCTTTTATTCTCAAGTTCCAATTAATAACTTCAGCAATTGCTTCAAGTGATTTGACGACTGATAAGATTTCACCAGGAGCGACAAATTGATTATGAAAGTTATTTTCATTTGTAGGTGGTAATTTGTTTTCAAATTGCACTTCAATTTTCAGATGCAATTTTTTCCTCATTTTAATCATTTGATTTTAGAAAGCAAGGTTTGATATCGGTTTCCAGATTTGAAATTTTGTTGTATTTTTGTGATATCACCTTGTAGACATTTTTTCTCATATCTTTTTGTTTACTTTCTCTCTGTTGCTGCACATTTTTTACTTCTTGATAAAGTTGATTATTTCTTTTCAATTATCTTGATTGCTTGTAGAGCAGCACCAAGAGGTATCAAAAACAAACTGCGGCACAAACCTCGAGGTGCTTAAAAGGTTTAGGTTAAGATGAATCTGCACATGTTTATTTTTTTAATTATTATGGTCATCATGTTTTTACTTTTGTTCACTTTTACATTAGACCTTAATTTTCATTCATTTAGTTTTATTAGCGTTATGTGCATCACACCTGTTTTGATTTCATGAATGAGGGCTTCATTTTCGTAGCATGTGCTGTATATCATTACAAATTTCCTTCAATTTTTCTTTCATCTCCATTATTTCATTCTCTCTGTATAATTACTATCAGTGTTGTTAGAAAGTGACAACGAAGGAAGGTCCTCCTGCATGCAGAAGACATTAACTGGAAGCCAATTGTATTTCATTAATTATTGACTTAATGAAATACTTTTTATAAAGTATAAGTGAAAAATTTAAAGTAATGGCAAGATCTAATCTTGACCATCCATTCTCACCGGAGAATCGCAACCTTAGATCTATAGTGAGATTAGGTTATTCGCTTAGCATTGAGTTATAAAAGAAAGGTCAATTGGTGGAGAGGACACACAATTGCATTCCGACAGAGACGGAGAAAGAGAAGTGTGAGAAGAAGAGTTTTGACGAAGAAGACGGAGGAGCAGCCATTCGAAGAAGAAGGCAGCGCAGAGGAGAGAGAGACAAAGTGAGCAGGCAGAGGTGACCGTACAGCGGTACAGTCCGTACATCCGCGTGGATTCCGTACAGCAGGCCGTACAGCCATACTGTTGCAGCAGAATTGCTGCATTGGGATCCGTGCCCATTTCACAGGTTTTTCTCAATATTTCTATGTGATTTGATTTTGCCATTGTGGGCTGAAAAATCAATTTTCTGATTTGTAAAAGGCTCCATATTTTCTGAAATAAAATATAGTCTCATACTGCTGCACCGGTTTTCCCATCTTGGGTTTTGTCTGAGGGTTTATACCCAAAAAGACTGAGTTGTCTCTATTTATGTGATTGCTGCTATATTTCTTTCAGTATTTATTATTCCGTTGCATAGTGAAGAAATCCATGTGTGGTTATTGGTAGCAATTAATTGGCATGCTTTTAGCCCTAGTTGGGTTTCAAGGAAATTTACATGGTATCAGAGCTCTTCTGAGCAGGCTGAGAGAAAGCAGCAAGTTGGTTGGATAGATCACTACATATCTATCCAAGGGTTTACAGGTACTATTCATTATGGCCGTACAGTTGAGAGTTGAGGATAGACTCCAGGGGGCACAGAACTTTCCTACTTGGAAAGAGAGGATCACCAGGATCCTTGATGTAAGTGATGCTGATGAGCACATTGATGATCAGAAGAGTGCTCCCACAGATCCGGCAGATTTGGCTAGATGGAAGACGATAGACTCAAGGGTAGTGTTGATCATCTTGGATGGGGTGAAGGACCACATAATCCCTCATTTGTCTGGGAAGAAAACCGCATTAGAGATGTGGAAGGATTTGGAGAGTCTCTACCAGAGTAAGAATGAAAACCGGAAGATGGTGCTGCAGGAGAGATTGCACAGTACCAGGATGGCCAAGGGTGAAGGAGTGGTGCCTTATCTTACAAGGCTCACACAGATTAGGGATGAGCTTGGAGCAGTGGGCTCTAAGACTGAGGATGAGGAGCTAGTTCGTATAGCTCTCAATGGTTTTTCTAAGCCATGGGACGTCTTTGTTAAAGGCGTGGTGGCTAGGGAGAAGCTCCCTGACTGGCAGAGATTGTGGGATGACTTTGCACAGGAAGAGACCCGCATGGGTCTAGGATCAGCTTCATCCAGCAGTACTACACAGATCGTGGATGAAGAGGCTCTAGCCCTATCGAGCAAAGGTAAGGGGAAGGCAAAGAAGAAGAAAGGTGGCAAGAAGAACTTGGACATGTCAAAAGTCAAGTGCTTCATTTGTCACAAACAGTGACACTTTGCTTCCCAGTGCCCAAAGAAGAAGAACGACAACAACACTCAGATGGCAGGTTCTGCAGAGGTGGATGATTTCAGCAAGAGTTTTGAGGAGGATTTTTGCTTGATAGCTTGCATGGCAAGTTCCATTAGTAGCAGTATCTGGTATGTGGACAGTGGTGCATCTTGTCATATGATCATATGAGTTAGATCATTGTGTTAAAGTAATCTTCAGTAACATGCAATAAACAAATTGATCATATAGCAGTAAAAGAGATAAAGTTGAAGATACTTACCTGGGTGTGAAACCCTTCCTATAGAAATACTCAGAAAAGTTACTTTCAGAAAAGACTGTGCCTCAGAGAGGCCAGTCAACTCTAAGAACCAAAAGGACTCTAGTAAAGAGTCAGTACAAACCTGAGAGAGAGATGACTGGGCTGAGGTACAATCAGTCAAGAGTGGTCAATGATAGTTAAAAAACACAGTACAAGACTTATCACCAAGGTCTGGTCCCCAATCAAAAATAAGGCTTCAGAGAAGTAACAAAGGGAATCAGATCACAGTTAAACTTCAGCTCATAGACCCTAAGTAGGTCTCAGCACAAGGTCAAATACAATCAAGTCTACATAATATATATCTGGTCAAAGGCAAATATTTCAGAGATATGTATACCAGACTCAAATAAAATCTCAGCACAGAACTAAATAAGTAGTTCAAGGTTAAGGTTACAAAAACACAAGTTGAACTCAATTAAGATGAAAGTTCAAGCAAGCAAGGTGGCAACCCAACAGAATTACACTAACGTGAAGGATCAAAGGATAAACCCTTGATTCAGAAGTTGAGCCCATAAATATATCTCAGCAGGTCACGGAAGGCTTCAATAAGCCTCTTCCAGCTCTCGGCTTCCACAGGTGACCTCTTGACAGGCTTGATCACACCAATAAGGATAATGGCCTGGCAGATCTTGATCATCAAAGGTTACTGCTTGGTAGATATGACCAATGGGGCTCACGGCCCAGTCAAACAAGCCAACAAGAACTAGACCGGACCTCAAAAGAGCTTTACCAAGCAGCCAGTTAGTAGAACATATCTCATTACCAATTCATTCAGGCAGCTCGGACTTCAAATAGACCCAAAAAAATAATCAGAATTCAACCAAACTTTACACAAGCAAATCGAATAGCAGACAGGCTTGCAAAGAGGTTCACGAGTAGCATAAAGGCAGCTTATAACCTTGACGTCAGCCCTAGCAGACAACTAGATCAGATCTGATGTGCAAGGTATACTTTAGTAGATGGGTGGCCTCCAGAACAAGTAGCAGAATCTTGACATCAAGCAAAAATCAGAGTGAAGATGGTGTGGAGATCATATCATAAAAAGTGAGGAACATTAGATCTTAATATATAAGATCTTAGACCTTCTAGAACTATGTTGCGTGGGAGCTATCCCCACCCCCTCGCTCCCGCTCCCGAAACTCGCTTCCTTCGGAAGCTCGCTCCCAAAACGCTCCCAGTTTTGGGAGCACGCTCCCAAGGCGCTCCCAACGTGCTCCCTACCTCTCCAATACTAAAAGCTCCTATACTAGGTTGATCATTTGATGACAATGTTATGGTACCTCCCTTCATTGCCAAGCTCATATAAAAGTAGTTATGGTTGATCATTTGATGATAATGTTATAAGTTATAACTACTATATGATTGATGTTATATGGTTTAATCCATGTTTTCTATAGCTAATTCAACATCCTACATGTTTTTTAGATATAAATACATCAAAATATATACAATATAAAAAAATGCTCCCGGAACGCTCCCAAAACGGGAGCTTTTGAAATTTTCGCTTTTGGCTTCGCTCCCGCTCCCAAGTAACCTTGTTCTAGAAAGGTCATTAAAATAATAATTTAATTAAGTTAGGATTTCATTAAATTAGGGAGGTACCACTTAGAAAATATAAAAATATAAAATATAAAATATAAAAATAAAAATAAAATATAATAAAAAAATAAAATAAAAATAAAAATAAAAATAAAATAAAAGAATTGCATAAAGTGGACAAACAACCATAGTACCCATAAGATCAAAACATCAAGGGTGGTATATATAAAAGGTGGGTAAATGACCCTATTTACCACAACTCAAAGACAAGGTACCACAAGACCAAAAACCAACAAGGTGTAAGGATCAAGGTGGGGCACAACCAATCATCTCTCTCTCAAATGTACAAGTGTTCCATATAACCTAAAAGTTCATCATCACTGTATAAGGAAGGGTTCACACGGATGATGTGATCATGTGGTCCTCTATATTGCTCCTAAGGTCAAATGTCAGTGCCTTCATCAAGGGGTGGCCAATCCCTTGAGAAGACCAACTAACTCATCCATCTCGAAGACCTAGGAGAAGAGGACATCACACATCATAATCTTGGTAACTAACCAAGTGCCTCCATTCTCAAGGAATGGCTCTCAACCCAAGGCTGAACTTCAGTGCTAGACTGAGTCATGTTGATCAACCTCTAGTCCATGACCAGGTCCTCCATTCTCCCAGAGAATGGTCCTTGGCCTCAAGCTGAGCTTTCAATCCCAGACTGAATGTTGATCAACCATCTGCAGGACCTACTTGGTCCTTGACCAAGAATCTGCCTGGTTCTAGACCAGGATGTCTCTGTCTCAACCAGAAGGATCTGCTTGGTCCTCGTGACCAAGAAACTGTCTGGTCCCGGACCAGAATACCCTAGAGACAAATAGGGGCCCTGGCCACATGCTAGGGACTTTGCCATGGCATCAACCTGCTTGGTCCTCGACCAAGAACCCCAGGAGACAGCTGGGGGCCCTAGGGTACCTTCTAGGGTCTTACTCATTACTCTGCCTGGTTAACTTGACCAAGAACCCTAGTTAACTGACTAGGGTGCCATTCTCTCTGAGAATGGGTCTCGCAGCTGCACTAAAAAATAACAAGAGGGAGTCGGGTGGACAGGATCCTCCTATCTTTGATGGGGAGGATGAGCAGCAGCAGCAGGAAGATATCCAGCAGTCGCAGCAGGCAGACACTAGGCCACAGCCTAAGTGGTATAGGGCCACTGTTCAAGATTCCAGACATGTGAATCTTCCACAGAGATCCTTCAGACAGAGCGTACCACTAGATAGACTCAGCTATATGGAACTGATGACAAAGTTGATAGACTCTGAACCTTCCAGTTTTGAGGAGGCTACACAACTTGATGTGTGGCAAGAGGCCATGGTTGAGGAGTATGACTCAATCATGAAGAATCAGATATGGGATGTTGTGCCAAGACCAAAGAGTAAGAAGGTAGTGGGTTCCAGATGGATCTACAAGGTAAAGCATGCAGCAGACGGAAGTGTGGAGAAGTACAAGGCACAATTCATGGCGAAGGGGTATTCGCAGAAGGAAGGTATTGACTATGAGGAAGCTTTCACCCCTATCGCTAGGTATTCTTCTATTCATACTATCCTATCATTGGCAGCAAAGATGGTTTGGCGCGTTCATCAGATGGACGTGAAGAAAGCCTTCCTCAATGGAGTTATTGAGGAAGAGGTTTATATTGAGCAGCCAGAGGGGTTTGAGGTGGAGACTCGGAGAGTAGAGAGTCTCATGTATGCAGACTGCAGAGAGCTCTTTATGGGCTCAAGCAGGCACCTCGAGCATGGTATTCGAGGATTGACAGCTATCTACGAGAGATGGAATTCCAGCGGAGTGAGGCAGACCATAACCTATACTTCATGGCAGGTGAGGTACCTCTCATACTGGTTCTATATGTGGATGATCTCTTTCTTACAGGAGATGAGAAATTGATCAGGGACTGCAAGTCCAATCTTGCAGTGGAGTTTGAGATGAAAGACCTTGGGTTGATGCATTACTTCCTAGGTCTGGAGGTTTGGCAGAGAGATGGGTGCTTCTTCATTGGACAAGGGAAGTATGCAGTAGAGATCTTGAAGAGATTCAGGATGGAGGACTGTAGACCTATGGCCATACCTCTAGTTTCCAACTGGAGGAAGATTGATGTATAGGGATTAGAGGAGTTTGATCCTACACTGTATAGGTAGCTTATCGGGTCGCTTATGTATTTGGTAAACACTCGACCAAACATTAGCTTTGCAGTCAACTCTTTGAGTCAGTTCATGGTGAACCCTCGAAGAGTACATTGGACAGCTGCGAAGCACATACTTCGCTACATCAAAGGTATAGTGGAGTATGGATTAGTCTATGAGCGCAGTGGGAGTATACAGTTGGCTGGTTTCACGAATGCTGACTAGCCAGGATGTGTAGAGGATCGGAAGAGCACTTCAGGTTGTTGCTTCAGCATTGGGTCAGGAGTTGTCTCTTGGTTCAGTAGGAAGCAGAATTCAGTTGCATTGAGCTCAGCTGAGGCTGAGTACATGGCAGCCAGCATGGCTGCATGTGAGGGGATGTGGCTGAGGAAGTTGCTCTCAGGATTATTCGAGAGTGAGCTAGAGACTACTATAGTTCACTGTGACAATCAAAGAGGTATCAACCTTTCTGAGAATCCAATGTTCCATGACAGGAGCAAGCACATTGACATCCGGTATCACTTCCTCAGAGATTGTCTTCAGAGAGGAACCATTCAGTTGGAGTACATACAGACAGATGAGTAGGTGGCAGACATATTCAACCAGGCACTTTGCAAACTCAAGTTTGTGAAGTTCAAAGACAAGTTAGGGTTGTTACCGAATCCCTTCCTCGTTGATAGGGAGTGTTAGAAAGTGACAACGAAGGAATGTCTTCTTGCATGTATGTGTCCTTGCATGCAGAAGACATTAATTGGAAGCCAATTGTATTTAATTAATTATTAACTTAATGAAATACTTTTTATAAAGTATAAGTGAAAAATTTAAAGTAATGGCAAGATCTAAACTTGACCATCCATTCTCACCGGAGGATCTCAACCTTAGATCTATAGTGAGATTATGTTATTCGTTTAGCATTGAGTTATAAAAGAAAGGTCAATTGGTGGAGAGGAGAGGTCCGAGGACACACAATTGCATTCCGACAAAGACCGAGAAAGAGAAGTGTGAGAAGAAGAGTTTTGACGAAGAAGACGTTGGAGCAGCCATTCGAAGAAGAAGGCAGCGCAGAGGAGAGAGAGACAGAGTGAGCAGGCAGAGGTGACCATACAGCGGTACATTCCGTACATCCGTGCGGATTTCGTACAGTCCATAAGGATTCCGTACAGCCGTACTGTTGCAGCAGAGTTGTTGCATTGGGATCCGTGCCCATTTCACAGGTTTTTCTCAATATTTCTGTGTGATTCGATTTTACCATTGTGGGCTGAAAAATTGATTTTCTGATTTGTAAAAGGCTCCATATTTTCTGAAATAAAATATACTCTCATACTGCTGCACCGGTTTTCCAATCTTGGGTTTTGTCCGGGGGGTTATACCCAAAAAGACTGAGTTGTCTCTATTGATGTGATTGCTGCTATATTTCTTTCAGTATTTATTATTCCGTTGCATAGTGAAGAAATCCATGTGTGGTTATTGGTAGCAATTAATTGGCACGCTTTTAGCCCTAGTTGGGTTTTAAGGAAATTTACAAGGGTGAATCAAAATGTTGGGGTGGATTAAAGCTCCATTTTGAAGAAATTGAAGGTTTGTTGAGCATTATTTGCACTCTTTTTCCCATGTTTGATCAAAACTTCAGATAACCCTCCAAATAAATGCATTGCTTATAATTTATAATAATTAGTAGAGAATTGTGGATAGTGGATATGGAGGTAATATTTTTGACTAGGAGGCACAAGTCCAATTTCATACAGAAAAGGTCGATTCGGAAAATATCTCATACTATGCTTAGAAACAAAAAAAGTCACTTATTAAAAGAAAGTATTGCACCAATGACAGAAATGTTTATAGAACAATTCTAGCAATTAAACAGAGAATTGTAATAACTTCAGAAGAAATTTGTAAATAAAAATTCTAAAGTACAGGATGAAACCAATTTCTCACCAATGACATCAATCATTTAAAATGAGTAGTTAATTATCAAAAGGAAAACGAAGTCTGATTCAAGAAAATCAAAGATCTTGAGAATGTTGGCGAAGATCTTCAATGTGAAGTGCACAACTCTATAATGTACATTGAAAGGGCAGGCTAACAAAGCAAATAAATTCAAAAAACGATGACAAGAATTAGAGAAAAACCTTATAAAGTGCAATGCAAGGATCAAGAACTGATTCTACAGTGATCCAAGATGAACCAAAATTGCAGCAAAATAATAGGAGAAAACAAGTAATTCAAGAACAAAAATGGAGAAATATCAACAAAGTTTATCATATAAGGTTAATAAAATCGCTCATCTAAAAAATCATAGTCAAATCTTGTTAACTAAACTTAAAATAATGAAAGGTAAGGAAATATCAATTCCAGAGATTGACAAAAAAACATCTATGGACCCAGTTGAACCAGGAATGTTTTCAAAAATCAATATCCAAACTATGGTGACAGAAACATATATGAATCAATCAAAATAAAAAATCGACATGTCTCAACACAGAATATTATCAACCAAAAAAATGACACAAATATCTGATGAAAACTTGAATAAGCAAATTAAAATGAATTCAGAGAGAACCGAATTAAGAGTAACTTAGAACTGTATTGTCATCCTAACCACGAAAGTCCTCGCATTGACTAGTCAACCAACCAAAACTGACACGATGCTTATATTTCAGGGTCAAAATTCCAACACAAGTTCGAAACGGAATCAAAAAAGTCCAAATCAAGAACCTTACTTACAAATACTTCCATAAAAGATCAACCTAGGATGGATTGATCCATTTAGATGAAGCAATTTTGTTTGAAGCTTCAAGATCTTATCAATTTGTTTCCTCATCCCAAGACAATATCAAACAAAAAAGCTTATTGGAGGAGATCGCATTTTGGAGAATGACACCATTAGGCCGCCAACACCCCTTCACCAATGTTATATACCCAATATTATATAATGTATAAATAGTATAACCTAGTTATACAATACATCATTATTATTGATTATTATTATTAAGTATGGCCCCATCGCAATCCTTCATCGTCAGCCATCTCTTCAGAAATATATAAAGAGAACCCACAATTCATTTGTAACATTGTTAAAGAGACCACTATTTATTTGTAACATCACATGGAAATTAATCATTATTCAAATGCGAATATATATATATATATATATATATATATATATATATTCAATATATACCTCTTGAGTCGTTGCACTATGTGTGCATTTATTTCTATGCTTGGTGTGCAAAGTCACAATATTGGTATATTGGTAGATTCTAGTAGTACAAATAATTTTTCAAGGCCTGGAAATTGGTTGATGAAGGCGATCCAACCCCAGATCAATAAGGGGTTCTACTCTTCTCAAGCAACAATGTTTCCAAAATCACTTTCAAGACATTCCATCCAAAATGGACCTCATGGAATCTATCATTCAACCCATGGTACTTTATGGTTATGATGTGTAGGGGCCTAGAATACTTGAATTAAAGTAGGCCAAGACTGAGAGTGTACAAACCCTCATGCTCCGATATATCATCAGGAGCAAGAGAACAATTCCCCACGCCATATTTTATGCATAGTTTGCATCCCACAACTTCTGACTTGAGTCCATTTTCTGATTGGTCTCACTTTAGCATCATATCCATCATTTTCCTGACCGAGCAGCCAATATGGAGCACTATTGGCAGCTCGCTTACTACTCCTCGGAGGTAATAGCCTCGAAAAATCCACTAATCAGGTTCACAATTGCTGGATTTTAAAGGTTTCATGCCTTTTCTGGTCATTTCGCATCTCAATAGACAGCCTCCCTCCTTTTAGGCATTCCTTTGGTGCCCCTGGACCTACGCTGCGTGGGAGTGCCCTGAAGAAGAGGAGTGTGCCATATTGCATGTTGAATTGAGCAAATACCTCAGTCAACATGGAGTGTTTGCTAATTTGCATGCAAACAAAGATCGAGATAGGTTGGTTCCTATCAAGTGGTGGAACATGTATGGCTCCTCCACCATACAATTACATAAATTGGCCATTAGAGGGAGGGCTTTCACAGGTGGTTAACAGCTCTTCTGCAGAGAGGTGTTGGAGCACCTATAGCTACATCTAGTGTGAAAAGAAACAACCTTAACGAAAACTGGGCAGAAAGCTTGGTTTTTGTACACTACAACTTGAGGTTTTTGTCTCATTATTGTGAGCGGGCCCGAAAGTGATAGAACATATATCACTTGGGACAACAACCCAGAGGAGAATAATTTGAAGGATGGAACCTTGGCTTTAGAGCGCTTGGAGGATGAACTTTTGGGCATATGATGACGGTGGTTGTGCAACAATAGAGATGCCACCCCCATCCACTAGCAGTGTTCCAGATGCACCACCTTTGCCTCTAGCTTCACAACCTCCATCATTGAGTGGGGGCGTGTAGCTGTTGGACGTGGTTCACAACCACTTCCACCTACTCAGGATGTGGAGACTCCTACTCCCACTGCTCATAGATCACGAGAAAAGAAATTAGAAGTTTCCCGTGGCAAGAGGAAATTTTAGTACTTGTCTTTTTCTAGTTTTCAGTACTTTGTAAATTGTAACTATTGACTCTTTAATATTTCTTATGGTCTATTTTGAAAACATTATATGGAAATTTAAGTTTGATGTTTGAAGTTGAGCCTACCTTTGAAGTTCGTTGCTTGCAACTTTGCACTATTGACTACATAATAGCATATTATAACTGTATGGTAATTACAAATGAATATGTGTTTCATGAATCGTTTCATTTCATGGTTAATGTTCTCTGTTATAGTTTGGTTACCAGCACAATTTTAGTGATGAGTTTGACAAATGTTATATATTGAAAATTTGAAACTTCAAGGTTAATGTTATGGTTGATCATTTGATGACAATGCTATAAGTTATAGGTTATAAGTTATAACTACTAGATGATTGATGTTATATGGTTGAGTCCATGTTTTTATGCTTTTTATAACTAATTCAACATTCTAATGGTTTTGTTGACATATATGCATCAAAATATATAAAAATGTATATTATATAAAAAACGCTCCTGGCCCGGAAGCTTTTGAAAATTTCACTTTTCACTCTGCTCCCGCTCCCCGCTCCCAACACCATAGCCTTGGACATCTCCTACCAAGGAAGCAGAAGATGAAAAGGATTATCAAAGATGACATCTACAGCAAATATGTCCAAGTCACTTCGCTTGACTTCACCTGGAGGCTGGAGGGGTAAAGCCCAAGATGGCCTTCTATGCAAAGCACTTCCTGCAGCTGAGAGATGTCCTTGTTGTTCAACCCCCTTACACACTATGGTACTGGGTAGAGGTTGAGCATCAAATTCCGTGGGAGGACAGGATTTGCCAAGTACTTTAATTTTCAGTGCCCTAACTACTATGAGATTCAAGGACGGTTCTTCTTCCTAACTCTCTCTCGACCTTTTTCTGGTACCCAAATCAGTAGTGCTTAACCTTGTTTCTGAAGGAGATACATTGATGTGATGACTACCATACATCTCTCTCTGGTAGAGAGAGATCTCAGTGATGAGCATATAAAGGATATTATAGACTACTGTAAGTTTACATTACACGAGTTTGTCACTGTTCTTCTTTAACTCTTCTTTAACCATAAACAAAAAATAAGGAAAAATTGGATGAACAGTGTAGCATGGACTAGCATGAATTATATGAAAACTCAATTGGACCAAAATAAACCTTAAAATGTTGCAACGTTTGTGTTGGTCTCAAATTTTAAAATAAAATGGTTAGTTCGCCCACCTAGCACAAGACTAATTATTCCAAAGACATGTTTTTTGGTCATAGAATAGATGCTAAGCATCTGGCAAAAGATAATTTGAAACTTATCCTCTAGAATGTAATTTTATAGGCATGTTTATCCATGTAGTTTTTAAAACATAGGAAAAGGGATACTGTCATATATAATAGTTGTAATAATGTAGAAGATAGTATCATTGACAATACAGTTGATGACAATAATTGACTGGTTGCATTTTATGCAAGTCTCTGGAAAGGGGGATGCTCAATATCCGCGGTTGCTAGGAGAATTCTACTTCCAATAAGAGGGTGACAACAACCTTGTGGAGCCAAAAAGATGGGTACTGGAAGAGAAGCAGCTGTTGCATGGCAGACATGACATGTGCACAGTTCACCTACCTAGAGAACCAGCAATCATCACAGTTGGTTACCCAGGGCCCCAGGGGCCTCAGTGGCTGGAGGTGGACCCATATGCAGTCTTCACATCAACAAATTTTGCAGTCCTCTTGTACTTCTAAAATATGTTAGTTGTAAACTTTTCAAGTTTTATATTTAGGGGGCGAAATATCTGGATTCTGGGTAAAACTAAAAGTGCTATTTCAAGTTAACGGGGATTGTTAGATTGGTAACACTTTGTTTCTAGCAAGCATTAATACTGATGTCATGTCCACAAGCACCTAACAACAACTTGAGAACTTCTGCACACAGGCAGAAAATGGGCACGAATATAGGTGAAACCAAGGTGGTTATTTTCTCACTCAGGAGGAAAAAAACCCCGCCAACTATAAAATTCAACAACTAACACTTGCAGATTGTCCAGAGCTATACAAGTACTTACTGCTGGAATTCAACGATAGGTTTGTTAGACAAATATACAAAGAAAAGAATCCGAGGGAGTCGGAAGTAAACCTTTCTGCTACCAAAAACTGGACAGATGAGATTTGGGATTGGAGAATAAGCGGTACCCTCTTCCTTGCCCTTGTTACCCAATGATACTCTACAGATGTGGGGTGTGGGGCCCGAGCATTCCAAAAAACAAACAGAATCAAATCAAAAGACCGCAGAAACACATGGTGACTTCATTTTTATCTACAAAATCCTGCTAGCAGAAAAAGGGCTATACCCGCTTGAGATTAGGAGGACGACATTGTACAGGCACAGAGCACCAAACTTGGACAACCACGGATTCTTGAGCCAAACCAGCACAGAGACACTACAGAAAAAGGAAGAACACACGGGAGCTTTAGTGTTCAAGATGGATAGAATGTTGGGACATCAAGGAAAAAGACTACCCCCAAGATAGGACAGCTTTGAACTGACACATATGGGACTGCTATACAACAGGGACATGAAGAAACAGGGCGCAAAGGAAACAGCAGTACTGTATTGAACAATTTATTCCTGTAGGAAAGAACAGAGTACAAGTATAACTTAAGCATGCCTTGCCCAACTCAAGACAAGCTCACACAGGCTAAGGTGCGAGACAAGAAGATGGAAGGAAATTAAGGAAGAATGGAAATGCCAGAGTTTCCAGATTTACTGCTCCGCAGAGGGAGAAAGAGAACAACGCTTCCTCCTCACCTATGCAGATCATAGCAGCATCAGACAGGTGTCAGCGTTGGAAGAGGGAAGATGGCTCACTATGTTTCAGGTGAACCAGAAGGATGATGTCCCAAAGAGAGCATCACAAATAATGCAACTCAAGAGGCAAACTCTTGTGGGCAAACACACAGGCCAAGCAGATCTTCCCCAGGGGTCTCACTCAAGTTTCAACTAAGTAGCTCAGGGACTGTTGCTCAACACCAGCAGTCATTTACTTTCTTAATTTACATTCTTGTTCCTCATAGATATTTGTTTGTAGATCTAGAAAGGTGGGTCGTCTCAAGCTATAACTCTTCTGCCTCATAGAAACCTGATCCCATGGATGTTTTAATAAAATCTATCTATCTATCTATCTTAAATGACTGATGTTAAAGTTAGATGTTAAGGATATGGGTTAGGTGGTTAAACCAACATAACCACCAAAAGGTATTATAAATTATAATGAGACATGATACAAAGGTGAGAGAGAAATGTATTGCAGAATTTATTATAAAGGCTTTCATTATTTTCTCTCCACAGTTGTTTGTGTAAATATGTACACCCTAATTTCTTAGGAGGGATGATGTTTTAAAGCATGCATTATTTATTGTACTGCTCATGAACTATATATTATATGCAAATTAAGCACTGTCCTATGAAAACCATACTAACTGTAAATTGTCTAAATGGTAATGCTCTTTCATCTCAGACAAGTACAGAAACGAGTTCATATTGTACAAACTTCAAAGAATAAAACACAGTGTACAGAGATAAAGATGTACAGTACAGTTCAAAGCATTCTGAATGTTTAAGTTCAAGAATTGTTTTCATATTATATAATAGATGGCAATGCCAGTCATTCTATTTTATTTTAGATAACTAACGGTGTTTTTGTTTTCATAATAACAAAGCATCCACAAGAAACCAATGGTGTATGCATCTAAAGGAAGTCTCGCCTTCCCAAGATGCATACAATATCAAGTTAGGACTCAACCACACAAATGGTTTCAAGTAAAGTTGCCTGGGTAATAGTGAGAAGCCTTCAATAAAATAATCACCAGATTCTATTCGAATTTAGGTTAAAATTAACTGTTGTTGACCAAAGCAGGAAACAATTTACCTGTAGATCATTGCAAAGCAAGCTGATACCATCTGCCATAATCATATCTGTGTAAGGATCTGCACAGAAGAAGTGTATAACTGATGTCATGCTACAAACAAATGTCAACAATAAAACATTTTCAAAATTTACAGATTGCTACATGTATACATTAATTATAGAACATCCGACATGCCTTCTATGCAACAATTATTTAAGAATAACCATCTCTTCCACTAAACTAGAGATAACATATAATCTGTGGTCCATATTTATAAAGCCCCTGAAGCCCCTTGAGGGTTTCCCCCAAGGAAAGTTTCCAATGGCAAAATAATATATATGTAAATATATATATATATATAATTTTTCCTTCTTTGCTTTTTTTAATTTTTAGAAAGTAGAAAAGTCGTCAATAGAAGCAAAAATCTTTTCTGGTCAAAAATGGACAGGTGGTAGAACAAATTGGGACTGGAAGGCTTTATACAATTTGTAGAATAACAGAGACTTGCTGCAATCTATTAGGATATTGAGTTATAAGGCAAATGGACAGAAAACAAATATATTTTTGAAAGAAAACGGAATATACAAATAATGAATAGGTAAGACAGCTTAGTGGCTATATATTTCGTTATCTTGCTATTCAGTAAATGAACCTGACTCATGCTAGTGGGACTATGTTAATAAAAAATAATTATTATGAAGTTTATCATCATGATTATGTCTTCACTAGTTCCATAACAAAAAACTTATACAATGTACTTAAGCAAGTTTAGAACCTAGATCACTAGAAAAATCAAAATATCCGCAAGGTTTAGGTACCTTTATACAGCTTATAAAGCTCGTCAAGATGTCGTGAATCAGGAATGGATCTTATCTGTGGCTGGCTGTAAAAGAGGTCAAAAGCCCCTTCAAGATTCCAATCACTTGCTTTTAATGCTTGAAGAGCAAATTTTTCACTGCATCCAAGAAAAGAAAAGATTTTATATTGTAAAACGAATACTAAAATGCCGATAATGAATAGTGCCCTATGTAGCCAACTTACCAGACAACAGAGATCAGCACATGTAGAACAAAATTAATTTTTTATTTTAATGCCAAACAACGGTCAATAACCATTGAATCAGAGCAGCATATTTTTTGGACGTCACACCTACATCTGAAATTATGCTGTTTTCCCTAATCAGCAAAAGCTGACAGTAAAAGTATCGTTTTGATCCAATAGACTGCTGAAGACCTTTGAGTAATGTTGGAATGGAAAATCATAAGAATATAATTGTATCAAAGTTGGCAAACTATCAGGCAACTCTGCAAAAAAAAATATACAAGTCCTTAATGCAAGGGAGATGTTTGGTCACTCAAAGGATTATAATTGGATAATGCCTTAGGACATCTCACTCTCATCCATCTTAGTTAAATGGTTAACAGTTGCTCACAAAATTGACACTAGTGCCATATTTTGAAATAATACTGGATAAGCGTTATTTTATTATTTTTCTTATATAAAATAGGGGATCTTGCCTGTACAGCTATGACATGACAAAATTATTTATAAGATCCCACAGATCAAACAAAAACAGGCACATCTTGTTAAATGCAGTAACATAAAGGATCACTGAAAGATAAACAAGCACAGCATAGACAATAATACACAATAATTTATCCTGGGAAAACCCTTGTGGGGCAGAAAAACCCAGCAAACTTCGTCAATATAGATTCATCAGAAAGTACAATAGTAATCCTTGTGCAACAACCCAAAACAAGAAGTCTGCAAAAGCAGCTACTCTTCTTGACTTTATCTCTCTACTCATGCGAACTTGATGAGTGAGTGAGGTGACCAAATGAGGAGGGCGAGCCTCATATTTATACTAAACATTGACTAGACCTTTTTCACTAACAGGGACGACTTGACTCTCCTAACAGGGCCGACTTGACCAGTTTACAATAAAATATTCTTTTCTGGATTCTTCTAGGTTGACTTAACTGTTAGGGTTTACATTGACTCTTACATGATCTAATATTACATTAATAATTCCTGAAGGAAGTACAATACAAATAATACAAATGATATAAATAAGAATATCCTCCAAAGTTACATTCTTCAACACCCCTCTTAACAAGGAAGGTATTCTTCTGACATTGTCACCATCATCTTCCAGCTGCTGCACTTTTGTACTCTAACTATTGACTTCTGACATCTCTCGGATCTATACATCACAAGAAGTTCCACAAAGCCAGCCCTTTTCCATGCTGGATGTACCTATCTACCGAGCCAATCCTTTTTAATGTTGGATGTAAGTCTCTTTGCAATGCCAGCCCTCTTTCATGTTGGATGCAGCTTTCTACAGAGCCAGCCCTTTTTCATGTTGGATGTAATCCTCTTTGCACTGCTAGCCCTCTTTCATGCTAGATGCAAACCTCTACAGAGCCGGCCTTTTTTCTTGTTGGATGTAGCCATCCTTGCAGTGATAGCCCTCTTTCAGGCTATAGATGCAAACCTCTACAGAGCCAGTCCTCTTTCATACTGGATGTATCCATCCTGCGGAGCCAGTCCTTTTTCATACTGGATGCACCTCTACAGAGCCAGTCCTCTTTCAAACTGGATGTAGCTATCCTACAAAGCTAGTCCTTTTTCATACTAGAGGCACCTCTATAGATCCAATCCTCTTTCATACTGGATGTAGCTATCCTGCAGAGCCAATCCTTTTTCATACTGGATGCACCTCTACAGAGCCAATCCTCTTTCATATTGGATGTAGCTATCCTACAAAGCCAGTAATTTTTCATATTGGATGCATCTCTACTGAGACAATAATCTTCATACAGAATGTAGACATCAGCCCTCTTTCATGAACCGAGCAAGCCATCCGGTGGATCCATCCCAGGAGCATACATTACGTTGCACACCGTAACCACTTGCGTTACTTCCCCACATGTCCATATCATCTTGTAGCCTAGGAGACTCAATTACGCCACATAACCTGTGACTACCCGCTACCCGTTCGTGCTCATCACTCCCTCTTGATCTAGACCACCCCAAGCTTGTCCCTGAAGTACTCCAGCTTAACTCTCGACAGAGGCTTGGTCAACACATTGGCTATCTGCTCCTCTATTGCTATATACTGGAGCCTCACTACTCCCTTCTACACCATATCCCGAATATAGTGATACCTAATCTCGATGTGCTTCGACTTGTCATGAAACACCGGGTTCACAGACAACTTCACACAACTCTGGTTGTCACAGAGAATACAAGTCGCCTCTAACTCGAGACCGAACAAACCTGCAAGCAACATCCGAAGCCATATTGCCTCACTACTTGCCGAACAAGTTGCCAAATACTTTGCTTCGGTTGTACTGAGTGCCACACTCGTCTGCTTCCTACTAAACCATGAGATCATACAAAATCCCAAAGTGAAGCAGCACCCCGATGTGCTCTTCCTATCCGTGACACTCCCGGTGCAATCCGTATCAACATAACGCTACAAGTTAATCCTCTGATCCGATGCATATCTAAGGCCATAATCAACCGTACCCCTCAAGCACCTCAACACATGCTTTGTCACAACCAGGTGAATCAACCGTATCCCTCAAGTACCTTCACTACTTCCATTATTGTTATATTCTTTCTTTCTGCAATACCATTCTGTTGTGGATTGTAGGGAGTGCTCATCTCCCTCTTAATCCATGATTCTTTACATAATGTTTTGAAGTCCCCCGAGGTAAATTCTGAAGGAAAATGACATAAATACAATGTTTCTCATTCATGCATTGTGTCAAACACTTGAACATCTACGGTTTTAACTTAGAATTCTTTGAAAGTAAAACCACCACTTCAAGATCCCATCAAACACTGAAATGATTACAAGCACATTGAACACATATGTTTTTGGTCAAACTTCACCAAGCAAAACCCCAAACTTGGGGAAAACCCTAGCAAACTTTTTCATTAAGAGTACAGAAAAATTCTAAAAACACAGAATCTTTCTCTTTCAACTCTAACTGACAAAATTTCCACAAACTGACAAAATTTCCAAAAACAGCAAATAATTTCAGAAATCAGACCCAACCTCAAAATCTGTGCCAACCTCGAAAATCGTGCCAAAAACTATTGTATGGAACTATACTTTTTTGCCTCGATTTATGTGCCCTCACGTGCCTGCATTTATTGTTGTACGGTCTGCATTAATTGCTCAGCCAACTTCCTTGGGATTCGAGCCAGTCTTCTAGGGAATCGAGCCCACATGTGTGCTTGCCTTTAATGATGTTGTACGACCTGTTCAGACTGCATTGGGAATCATGTTGTTGTTCTTCTCTTGGAAATCGTGCCCTTCTTTGCTTGGGAACTCTTCTTTGTCTTCAATCTCCCTCTTCCTCTCTCTCTAATGGTGAGTGTTCTTCATTTGTCCCTTTCACTTTGTTTTATACTTTGCTTTTTGTAACTAACTTCTAACTACCCAATGGTGAGTGTTGAGATTTAATTACAAAATCAAGGGTCTACATTAAATTCATTTTTAATGATTAAACTCATTAATTATTAAATACATCACTTTAAATGTGACCAACTTTATAAAGTACAAAACATAACTTTATTTATATAAAAGTCACTTTTTACATAAATGTGCACAAGGAACAAAACTTTCAGGTCCCCCTCATCACACTCACACCAAAAACATGAGGGAGGACCTTCAAAGTTATCTTTCAAAATTCACCTCCATTATCTGATCTTAAGATCTTTATTTTGTTTTCAGTATGATTTTCTACAAGGGCTTTGAATTCTTTGAATTTGCTAAATACTTCATCTTTTGATTTCAAGAAATAGACCCAGGTCTTACGAGAATAATCATCAATAAAAGAAACATAGTAAGCATACCCGCTTAGTGAGTTGGAAGACATAGGTCAGCAAACGTCCGATTGTATAAGCTCCAAAATCTCCTTGGCTTTGCTATCACTGCTTGGAAATGGTTTCTTCACATTCTTCCCTTTAGCACATCCTTTAGATATGCCTTCATGCTTACTCTGGATCTCGAGCAGACCATTCACCATCTTGCTCATGATTGGCAATGCCTTGTATTTGATATGAGCAAACCTTTTGTGCCATAATTCACTTGGTTCCATTGTTCAATGAACCAATGCTTGTTCTAGTTGTCCCTTGAGTTTGTACAATCCTCCCTCTTGCACTTCAATCACTACTACATCATCAAAGGTTTTACCTTTAGGCCACATAAGTACTTGGCCATCAACAAATGCCACTAGGAATCCTTTCTCATCTAATGCCGAGATGCAAAGTAGATTCTTCTTTAGTCCTGGTACATATAGAACATCTTTCATCTTAATAGGCTTCCCTGATTCAAGCTTGGAAGATGTTTCACCTACACCTTTTATGAGATATTGATAATCATCTCCAGGTTTCACCTTGTGAGCTGAGTCCTTTTCTATGAGGTTGTTGAGAGCATCCTTGAAACCTGCCATGTGCTTAAAAGCACCGCTATCAACAAGCCAATCATTGTTTCCAAGTGAGACCGTACCTGTAAGTGTTGAGATTAGAACATATTCTTCATCACTTGAAGAATCTTCCATTGCTTTCTTCTTTGTTGGTTCATCATCCTCTACAGCATGAGCATGATGTCTTTTCTTGCTTCCTTTCTTGTTTCCTTTCTTATTAGGACAATTTCTTGCAACGTGTCCCATCTCATCACAATTGTAGCATCTGATACTTGAGTGATCTCTAGGAGGTCTTCGTCCCGTGTGGGATCTGTTAGACTTGTGATGATGATCTTCGTTCTTGCTTCTCTTGGCATGAACTGCCAGAGCTTGATTGTCTTCATCACCTAACTTCTCTTCTCTAGCTTCAATCCTTGCTTCCTCCTGGGAGCAGGTTTCCCAAAGTGCACTGAATCTTATGAGCTTCTTTCTAGAACATATTCCTTGAATAAATGACTCCCATGACCTTGGAAGTCCATTCAAGGTGGTCATCACTATTTCTGCATTGTCAACATGGTCTCCAATGGCTTCTAGTTGGTCTCTGATATGTGAGACCCTTGTGAAGTAAGATTGAATGCTTTCATTGCTTTGCATCTTCACAGCCTTGAGTTGAATTCTCAAGGTCATCTTTCTATTGATGTTTGTTCCTTCAAATAATCTCTTCAATGCATCAAACATTTCTTACGGAGTTCGTAGAGATGAGATGTGTGCGATCAAGTGATCCTTGATGGAATCAGCAATGATCCTCTTAGCCTTTATCAGGGTCTTCTTATGCTTGGATTTATCCTCAACTCCCTTTGGCTCCGCAACTTCTTCTTTGATATAATTATCCAACTCATTCTCTTCTAGAATGAGCACCACCCTATACTTCCAGGCACGAAAGTTGTCTGCTCCTTCAAGCTTGTCCTCAAGCTTGGTATGCTTTGTCATCTTGATAAACTTGATAAATGAGAACCTAACTCACCAAATGAGATGCTCCAACCAAGCACCGATTTCTAAGATCTGGCTTCAGGAGGTCCTAGGGTTTGTCAGATAAATCCTAATTTTTCAACTTCGAGATCTTGAAAAACTGAGTGGAGGAAAAGATGCGCCTCCCCAAGGCGAGTTGAGCAAAGGTACTTTTTCTTTGAATCTGTGGACAAAACTTCCAAAAACTTGATGCCCTAGTTCTCTGAGCTGTAGTGGTAGGCCCAAAAATGAAAGTTCTCTGATTTGAATTCTGCTTCCACAGAAAGATGCGCCCTACTAGGGCAAGTTGCCTTGACCCTCTTTTTCAGCCAATCTGTGGAGAAAAGCTTCTGGAAAGAGAACCCTAGTTTTCACTTCCGGCAGTAGCAACTGCACAATGTTTTCTTTCAGGCTAGCTCTGAAACCATGTTAGAATTTTAAATACAGTAACATAAAGGATCACTGAAAGATAAACAAGCACAGCATAGACAATAGTACACAATAATTTATCCTGGGAAAACCCTCGTGGGGCAGAAAAAACCTGCAAACTTCTTCAATATAGATTTGTCAGAAAGTACAATAGTAATCCTCGTGCAATAACCCAAAAAAAGAAGTCTCCATAAGCATCTACTCTTCTCGACTCTATATCTCTACTCATGCGAACCTGATGAGTGAGTGAGGTGACCAAATGAGTAGGGGAGCCTCCTATTTATACTAAACATTGACTTAACCTTTTTCACTAACAGGGCCGACTTGACTCTCCTAACAAGGTCGACTTGTTCAATTTACAATAAAATATTATTTTATGAATTCTTCTAGGCCGACTTAACTGTTAGGGTTTACATTGACTCTTACATGATCAAACATTACATTAATAATTCCCAAAGGAAGTACAATACAAATAATACAAATGATATAAATAAGAATATCTTCCAAAGTTACATTCTTCAACACATCTTGTCAGAAATGCTATCAGAAGGATTGTACTGCTCATAGATGGTTTACCTACCAAACAGCATATCAGTAGAGTAACTAGGGCAAATACAATCATAGATTAGAACCAGGAACAGATAACTTTTCAAACTACATTTCATTGTCTTCCTCACTGCACTTCAACAAGGAACCTAATTTACTAGATGTTGCAAAAACAATACCAAAAAAACGATAGACCCTACTAATAATGGGGTGAAACCCAGTTTTATAGAGAAACTCGGGGCTAATTAGATTCTCAATAAAACGATGATTTCACTTTTTATCAGGGTTGTAGCTATCCGTAGGTGTTGAACCTGACTGAGGTGGTAAAGCCCTGCAAATAATGTGGACTAGTATGCCATATATTGAAAACTACCACAAGCTCAAAGCACTAATAGAGGCTGATGTAGAAGGGGCTTATGATCTGAATACCAGAGGAAGATGCCCAACCCCAAGCCATACCAGCTGCCAATGAAACACATCCAAGGGGTATCCAAAGGGAGTCTCCACGTCAGCTAGGGAGTGTTTAATACAACACCCACCACATTGATGGCTCGACAGAATGAAGGAATCAAGTGGTGATTGCAGGTGAAGAAGGTCAACTCAGTGAATGAGGGGATGAAGATGGCATCACGAACAAATGAACAGAGGTGAGATAGATGGGGAAATCATGTTTTTTAATGTGCGGAAAGTATATCCATCATAACAAGAAATGGTCAGATATTTCCAGAAGAGTGCAAAAGTAATCTGGACAGTAGAACGAGTTCCATATCCTCACAGAGAAAGCAGTAACTGATGGTTCTTGGGGAAGAATTCTCTGATTGACAAACTCAGAAAGAATTGTCATCTCACCTTTGTTGAGTGATGGGGATGGCAACTAGTTTGCGATCTGGGTATGAAGACAATGAGGATTGAGGAGAGAACAGTTGTCTCACCTGAACGTTCTATGACCAGAAAGGGAAGCAGGGGGCAGGGAGGAAAACATCCTATGTCAAAAAGAGGAGGCCATCCAACTCACAGAAGCAGTAGGGTGGCAGTAAAGGGAGAACAGAGCAAGACGATCCAGCCTTCCACCAAGAAATCGGAGAGTGTGAGAACCAATCCAATCCTGGTACTTAGAGCGTAGTAGCGTACAGAAGTCCATAAGGCAAACTTTGTTGATCGTCACCCCTCTCCAATCAAGGCCAGAATTGAAGAGCTATGTCATATAAGAGCAGAGGAATGGGCTATGGCTGAGGAAGGTGGCCCATCCAGTGCATCAGTTTTATAGCCCTAGGACCCCCAACATATACAGAGCAAGAGAAATGGCTTCAAGGCTGCCATAGACTCCGAGCGAGCAGTAAAGGCCATTGTATCTGTAGTATAACACAACACAAATTACATGGAACAGACCAGTGAGAAGGTAGCTATTCTCAATCAGCTGCTACAGTTGAAAATTCAAGAAGCTAACAAAAAAATGTAATGGGTTATGGGTATTCTGAAGGATATGCAGGCTACCACATATTAACCTGGCAGCTCCAACCAACCAGCAGGAGAAATGTCAAATCTTCTCATGCAGAAAAACTACTCCTTGGAGGCCATTGTAAATTTCCTTAAAATCCAACTAGGGCTAGAAGCATGCAAACTAATTACTGCCAATAAACCACACATGGATTTCTTCACTATGCAATGGAAAATAAATACTAAGAGAAATATAGCAGCAATCACATCAATTGAGACAACACTATCTTTTTGGGTATAAACCCCCGGACAAAACCCAAGATGGGAAAACCGGTGCAGCAGTATGAGATCTTTCTTTTATTCAGAAAATATGGAACAATACAAATCAAAATTCGATTCTACCCAATTGGCAAAATCGTACCACATAGAAATAATGAGAAAAACCTGTCAAATGGGCACGGATCCCAATGCAGCAACTATGTTGTAGTTCTACAGCCTGTACAGCCTGTTGTACGGATCCGTATGACTTGTTGTACGGAATCCATACTGACTGTACGGAATCTGTTAGCATTTGATAGCTCGGTGGCACTCCTGCATCAGGTGCCTAGGTGCAGGGGTCAATAACTTGGAGTCTCATTTATATTCTTAAAGTGACTTTAGTAATGTGTTTTTATTAAAGTACCTTTTTGATGTGACTTTTTGATTTAAAAGTGAGTCGCACTTTATTATGTTTTTAAAGAGACTTTAAGTCATAAAGTGTACTTTTAAATATTTAGGGTAATATGACTTTTCAAAAGGAAAAATTTGTTGTAAAGTTCACTTAGGAGATTTCAGTGAGTGAGAGATTAGATCCCAGCCATAGATCTCTTGGCCAAGATCTAATCTCGTCCATTGAAATTGAAAAGTCATGAGAGTAACCCTAATAGGGTAAATAAAAGTGCATGAGACTTCATTTGGGCACATTATTCAAGAGAGAGTTCTTGGTGTGGCTCGATTTCCAAGGAGGAGCTTGATGAGGAGTGTGTGAAGCACTGGAGCAAGAGAATGTGAAGAGATTGAGCAATAGAAGGAGAGAAGAGAGCAGCCCAAAGTGTGGGCACGAATTTCTAGAGAGGGCACGATTTTCTAGAAGAGGAAGGGCACACCAGCAGAGATTGTTGATGAGCAAGCATTCCCAAAGAGGTCTGAAAATCATGTGCAGAATCTACAGCAGTGTGTTGGCACACTTTTCAAGGTAGAAAAGTGGCTCAAAGTTCGAGGTGGATGCAGCATTAATTGAGGATCATACAGCAGAGAATGAGGTTGCCGTACAGCAAGAGATTTGCCGCTGTTGGCACACATTTCGAGGCACTGTAGCTGCATGTTTGACAATACAGAAATGTATGATGTCTGTGCACACAAACCGAGGGAGTAACTGTAGCTTGTGAGGTCCATACAGTGAGGTCAGACTTTGCAGATTCCCTGTAGCTGACTGTGTACATTCAGGCACGCATTTCGAGGTAGATGAAGTGCACAGAAATCAAGGTTCAATTCTGTTTATTTAATGCTAAAATTAATGACTGTTGTACTCTCTGAAATTCTCTCTCAAGCTCAATAAAATTTCTCTTGCATGCTGGTTTTCCCCAGGGGTCGGGGGGGTTTTTCCAGGGTCAAATTTGACCAAAAATTCCTGTGTTAAACTATCATTACAGTCTGTTGTTTTTTATTGATTTTCGCTGTTAAAAGTACTTTATAGACAGTGAATTTGCCTACAGTCAAGTTTCATTTAATGCTTGATAAATGTGTATAACTTGTGTTTACTGTTGAGGTAAACATCAGTGGTTTGCAAAGTGTTTGATAATAGTTCTTAGTGACTATGCATGTACAGTGAGCAGAATTATTGTCATTTTTCAACATGGTATCAGAGCTGGGGCTCTGAGATTTCAGTGGACTGTTGGGCAGCAGAGAAGTGCTGATATTTTTCTTGCAGATGATGTGCATGTGAAGAAACAGCTGTCTGTTATTTTTTTTACAGAGTGAGCTGAGAAGTGGTGGCTCAGTACAGTTGATATTTTTGGTCAAAGAAGGTTGGTCAAAGAAGGCTGAGTGTGCTTTGTAGAAAAAGAGCAAAAGAAAATGATGGCTTGCATCCAGTATGAAGATAGGTTGGAAGGGATTTCCAACTAGTTACAGTGGAAAGCCCGAATGACAGCTGTTCTCAAGGAAAACAAGTTATGGGCCTTTGTCAGTACCACAGTGGTTCCTCCCACAGCTGATCCTATAGCCCTTGACATACATGAGGTGAAGGAGGCCAGAACGCAGAGACTGCTTCTGGATGGTGTTCGAGATCACCTCATCCCACATTTGGCAGAGAAACTAACTGCTAAGGGGATGTGGGATACTTTAAAAAGTTTGTATGAGAACAAGAATGAAAATCGTAAAATGGCACTAAAAGATAAGCTTCATGGCACTAAGATGGCAAGGGGTGAGAATGTAGCCTCTTAACTCACTAGACTCAGACAGATAAAAGATGAATTGAGTGCATTTGGTGAGATGATTCCTGATCCCGAGCTAGTGCGGATAGCCCTAAAGGGCTTCTCTAAGGAATGGGATGTGTTCCTGAAGTGTGTAGTTGGCAGAGAGAACTTTCCCTCTTGGGAAAGACTATGGGATGATTTTACTCAGGAGGAGATCTGAGAAGGGAAAACTGAGCAGGTTGCTGATGAAGAGAATGTGGCCCTTTCAGCTAAGGGTAGAAAGAAAAAGGGTGGCTCGAGCAGTGGAGCCAAAGACTTGAGCAAAGTAAAATGCTTTGCTTGCCAGAGTTATGGTCACTATGCTGGGCAGTGTCCCAACAAGAAGAAGAACAAGAAGAAAGAAGAGTCTGAGAAAGCCTCTCCAGCTGAAGTGGGAGATTTTGCGGCGGAATTCGAGAGGGAATTCTCGCTTGTCTCAATTCTTTCAGACAGTAGTGTAGCAGAGAGTTTGGATACTGGAGCATGGTACATAGATAGCGGAGCAGCACGCCATATGACGGGGATACGAGCAGTGTTCCGAGAGTTGACAGATATTGACAGAGTTATACTGACTGAGGATGGGTATGCCGACACCCATGCAGTAGAAGGAGTTGGAAAAGTCCTATTCCAACTCGAGTCTGGTGGTTATCTGGAGGTTGGCGATGTGTTGTTTGTTCCAGAGTTGAAGAGGAACTTGGTCTCAGTTTCAGCTTTGGAGGATGACGGATATGCGGTTCTTCATGTGAGTGGGCGTGTTTATATATATCCGGTGAGTGGGGGCTTGGGTGCAGCGAGTCTGCTTGGCATCCGTGATGGCCGGATATACCGAGTTTTGGGGCATCCGGTGGATGGTGAGCCTGGTGAGAGATCAAACTCAGTGGCAGCAGCAGTGGCTGTCAGTGTGGAGGATTCATCCAACTCTGTGAGGAAACAGAGTTGGTATGATATGGTTCTTCAGGATGAGCAGGAGAGTGAGGAGAACTCTCAGTTCAGAGTTGTCTGACGGAGACCTTCAGCAGTTGATCCAGTGCAGGTATCTGAGAGGCATTCAGATTCAGAGCGAGCTTCAGTTATTGGAGGGAGAGATCCAGGTGGAGCTGATGACAGTAGTACCTCCCTCGCTAAGAGGGAGTGTTAGCATTTGATAGCTCGGTGGCACTCCTGCATCAGGTGCCTAGGTGCAAGGATCAATAACTTGGAGTCTCATTTATATTCTTAAAGTGACTTTAGTAATGTGTTTTTATTAAAGTACATTTTTGATGTGACTTTATGATTTAAAAGTGAGTCGCACTTTATTATGTTTTTAAAGTGACTTTAAGTCATAAAGTGTACTTTTAAATATTTAGGGTAATATGACTTTTCAAAAGGAAAAATTTGTTGTAAAGTTCACTTAGGAGATTTAAGTGAGTGAGAGATTAGATCCCAGCCATAGATCTCTTGGCCAAGATCTAATCTCGTCCATTGAAATTGAAAAGTCATGAGTAACCCTAATAGGGTAAATAAAAGTGCATGAAACTTCATTTGGGCACATTATTCAAGAGAGAGTTCTTGGTGTGGCTCGATTTCCAAGGAGGAGCTTGATGAGAAGTGTGTGAAGCACTGGAACAAGAGAATGTGAAGAGATTGAGAAATAAAAGGAGAGAAGAGAGCAGCCCAAAGTGTGGGCACAAATTTCTAGAGAGGGCACGATTTTCTAGAAGAGGAAGGGCACGCCAGCAGAGATTGTTGATGAGCAAGCATTCCCAAAGAGGTCTGAAAATCATGTGCAGAATCTACAGCAGTGTGTTGGCACACTTTTCAAGGTAGAAAAGTGGCTCAAAGTTCGAGGTGGATGCAGCATTAATTGAGGATCATACAGCAGAGAATGAGGGTGCCGTACAGCAAGAGATTTGCTGCTGTTGGCACACATTTCGAGGCACTGTAGCTGCATGTTTGACAATACAGAAATGTATGATGTCTGTGCACACAAACCGAGGGAGTAACTGCAGCCTGTGAGGTCCATACAGTGAGGTCAGACTTTGCAGATTTCCTGTAGCTGACTGTGTACATTCAGGCACGCATTTCGAGGTAGATGAAGTGCACAGAAATCAAGGTTCAGTTCTGTTTATTTAATGCTAAAATTAATGACTGTTGTACTCTCTGAAATTCTCTCTCAAGCTCAATAAAATTTCTCTTGCATGCTGGTTTACCCCACAGGGGTTGGGGGGGGTTTTTCCAGGGTCAAATTTGACCAAAAATTCCTGTGTTAAACTATCATTACAGTCTGCTGTTTTTTATTGATTTCCGCTGTTAAAAGTACTTTACAGACAGTGAATTTGCCTACAGTCAAGTTTCATTTAATGCTTGATAAATGTGTATAACTTGTGTTTACTGTTGAGGTAAACATCAGTGGTTTGCAAAGTGTTTGATAATAGTTCTTAGTGACTGTGCATGTACAGTGAGCAGAATTATTGTCATTTTTCAACAGAATCCGTCCGGTTGTACGGCCTGTACTTCCCAACAGCTGTACGGAATCCTCTGCCTACTCACGCTGTCTCACTCCCTCCTCTGCGTTGATTTCTTCTTCGAATGGCTGCTCCTCCGTCTTCTTCGCAAAAACTCTCTCTCTCACACTACTCTTCTTCTGTCTCTGTCGGAATGCAATTGTGTGTCCTCTCCACCAATTGACCTTTCTTTTATAACTGAATGTTAAGAGAATAACCTAATCTCACTATAGATCTAAGGTTGAGATCCTCCGGTGAGAATGGATGGTCAAGATTAGATCTTGCGATTACTTTAAATTTTTCGCTTATACTTTATAAAAAGTATTTCATTAAGTCAATAATTAATTAGATCACTTTAATTAATTTTCCAAAGTAAACTTAGGAAAAGTTAATTAAATACAATTGGCTTCCAATTAATGTCTTCTGCATGCAAGGACACATGCATGCAGGAAGACCTTCCTTCGTTGTCACTTTCTAACAGCCATATGGAGCCCTTGATTATTAACTGGCAAGTGATGTGTGAGCCTTTGTCACTGATATTCATTGCAATATTCTGGAGTCGTCATCCTCTATTATTTCCTTCTCAGTATCAACTATGACAAGAATCGTTACATTTCAGTAGCTTATTGAGGATGTGCTTTTGCGCTTTTTGCAGCATGCATGATGCAACCAAAGCTTGGCTTATAGCATGGTGTCCTCTCAAGATAATATAAACAATCCATTTTCAAAGTTATCGTGTAATTTTCAAACTCATTTTTTCAGTACTGCAATAATTATGGGTGAAGACAACATTGTTAAAAACTATCGAAAATAGCTCTTGCATGATACCCATATAAGCAAATGGATGTAAATATAAAATGGAAACTTTTTGCATTATCATTGATATTCTATATATGCATAGGATATTAGGATGTATAGCCCTGATAATTGTTCTTCCATGTTAGGTTTTGAATTTAAGGAGCAAAATGCCGATTTGTCAGCAATGATCATGTTGGTTACAGTTATGTGATTGGCATTGATGTCATTTATGGCAAGAATGGATTGTTAAATCTTGGTGCATGCTTATGAATGGTTAGCATGAGAATAAGGTTCCCTAGTGTATATCGATCCATGGTTATAATAAGAGTTCAACGTTATCACTATTGTCATATAGCACTCACTTATCCCAAATTTGTAATGTTATATTTTGTCATACAGTCTACTTTGCAGTATATTTACTTTTGTCTTATCACATTGTAATAACTGTGTTTGTTGTAAAGGGGGTCATAAAGTTAAGTTAAAAGGCCATTCGTTGTGACCAAGATCATTGCTTCACAAACCATCATACAAATGCAACCTCGATGTGTATAACAGGGCCCCCTTTTTACAACTGGAGTTAACATCGTGAATGAAAGTAATCATTGATCCCAGAAGGCATCAAAGATCAACTAAGTCCATGGTTGTTGGAGTCATGCCAATGAGAGGTTCACGAAGAAATTATCCAAGTATGGACACATGATTTTGGATGTTGTATCTAGGGTGCAGATTGCCCTAAGAGCATCAGGGTGAGAGGTACATTACAATGGTCTACCTTCAATGCAAATCAGAGTGGCAAATGGCTCTATGTCACAAGCACACTAAAATCCCTTGTCACACAGTCCCGATGCTGAAAACGTGGCACACAAAGAAGATCACCAGTCACAACAAATCGTCTTCTTTCTTTGTCTCTTCCTCTTTCCAAATATTTTGTAATCTGTAGCCCATTGTCTCTTCCTTCTCTGTCTCCTTCTTTGTCTCTTCCTCTTTCCTCTTTAATGTTGTCGGACATTTGACTAGTTCAGTATCAAAAAGTGCTCAGTTCGAATCCACCTAGATGAGAGTCGATACACACTAGTCTATGTTGACGGGTTTACTTGGGATGCCATCCACAAAGGTAATATCAAGAAAATGAACAAATGGGAAACAAAGAATTTCAAATTCCCTTAGCTAGATTATGTAAACCCCATAATGACATTGTACATGAGTTGAATAGTTGGTTACTCACATATGCTCATTAGTTTCATCATGTTCATATTTTGTTGTACATTCTAATTCAAGTTTCAACATATGGTAGTTTAGCATTCATCTTTTTGCCAATATTATCATGCCAATGTCTATGTGATATAAGAATTTATACTATCTAAGCTAGCTAAATATTTATGCTCTGCCATATATTACCAATTGTGTATTTCAAACCAAAATCATTGCAATTGATGCTGTAGTTTTCTAACTCTGCTAGTGCACTTCACCTTTGAATCAAATTGGTATCAAAACACTATTTTGTACATAAATCTAGGAGTTTTTACGTAGTTTAGGTAAAGACTCGCTCTCATGCAAAGAGATGAAGAACACATTGCACAGTCACATTCAAATGTTTGAGGAAGATAAGATAAGATAATTTTATTAATGTCCAGCGAATGACCACAAAAGTAGGTCAATGGGACGAGATGATACATATAGTATGAGTACAATGTGGGAATGCAAATGCAGCTCCTAGAAAGTGTCAAAACTAAGATAAAATCAGATAAAATAAAGATACAAGCAGTAGTAAAGCCTCATAAACACGTATAAAACTGTATAAAGGGTACAGGATGCAAAATACAAAGTGAGTTTATCTGAGGCTGGACAACTCAAACCACTCAAAAACCTGACAAGAGAGGGGAAGAACACGAGAAAGCACTAAAGATGGATCCAGTGATGTCATGATCTCCTAGGCGTGATGGTCGAGGGCGAGGGGACGAGCAGGGCGCCTGCTAGTTGTCGCTGTCGGGGCTCTCTGAAGCCATCGGGATGTTCAACTATATGATCACGACAGGGATGTAGGAGCGAGGGATACTCCTAACATCCGAGGTCGAAAGACCGTTGGCTACCCTACTGAGGCTGGGAGGAAATCTGGCCGGTGGGGAGTGCCCTGCTCTGGAACCGTTTAGGCTTGAATCCTTGATCCCTCTGGCGCTCCGAGAATGAGTGGACTAGCGTATAGTTCGGAAACTCCGAACCAGTCTCGATAAAATCAATCGGTCTCTCAGAGGAAGGAATTGTCATTCTCACTAGCAAAATCTAGAACATGGATGAACAAATCACAAATATCACTCACTCACTACAAACTTTGGCAACCTCTATTGCAAAACTGCAGAAGAGTACTCCCTGGAAAAACCCTATAGTCATATAACATGAAATCGACTAGGGGAAATGGGAGGAGCTTCATTGTAGAATTTGAAAAGTTATCTTCAAGTGGAAATCAAGGTAACCACCTTATGACAGTTAAATGGACATCATGCGACTCAATGATTGGCTAAGGCAAACAGATCATAATTATGAAACACAACAATATACAAATGAAGGAAAAGTTGCCTTTCCAAAGATACACATGCACATAGAAGCCTTTGTATGGTGGGAGAATTTTTGTGAGCACAAATAAACCACGAACTAAGAAAACTACAACACCTCTTGCAATAGTGCACCAACTTTTCAAGCCTGAATACAAATCAAGAGTCCTACAGCTTAATATTGTTTGAAATTGCACATAATCACAGTATCACAGTAGAACAACAAAGACATAAGACATTATGTGGTAAAACCCTCGAAAGGAAACATCCACCAAACAAAAGCAAAGCTTAATTATTTCTCAACTCAATCAACTATGTAAAATGAGGACCCAAGTCCTTTTTATAGAGTAGGTGCTTGCATGCTAAATAGTCGAATGCCACAACTCAACTAGCTATGACTAAAATAGTCGAATGCTCTATGTTAACCTTAGAGCAACTTAAGATCCACCAATGCAAGATAAGATCTGTTAATTTTCGGAAACTAGATCTAATTCTCGTTCTTAATAATTAGTTTATTAATTATAAACAAAAATACACTGATTTCTAATTAATTACGCAGCGGAATAAAAACAGGAAATCATTCACACATTTGACATTGTTGAATTTTGTACCTAGGGAAGTGTTCCCCTAGTGACTTTGTGCCTAAGTCACTAAAGGGGGACAAATTATATTACCCTTGTATTAATTACTTGAGAAAAGTAATTAATGTCACTTTAGAGTTATAAAGTGACTTTTCAATTTATTTAAGTTGTGGTTGAGAGGGAAAATATTTAACGGAGAGAAAAGTGACTTTTCTCATCCATTGATGAGAAAACACTAGATTAAATGTGGGCCCTTGATCTAGTATCCTTTCAGCTACCCCAGGAAGGTGAAATGAAAAGTCAAGGGAAAAACAATAAAAAGGAACTTCATACCTCATTTTCACTCACCCCACCAAGAGATTTGGAGCTTGGGCAAGTTGCTTGAGAGGAGCCAGTTCGGGTTGCTTGAGAGGAGCAAGAGAGTTCGAGTTCATGAGAAGTGAAGTCGATTTGGAGAGAGAGAGAAGCTAGCAGAGAAGGCAGGCATGATTCGCAAGGCAAGTTACAGCAGAGAATAGCATGAAGATCGAGGTGAAGAACAGCAGCACGCATTCCAATACTGTTGGCTCAATTTTCAAGAGCAAGTATAGCATTAATTACAAACTGTACAGCACAGTCCTGTAGTTGTTGGGCACAAATTTCGAGACAGAGAAAGGAACGAAATTTGAGGGTATTAATTGTTGGCGCACTGGCACGAAAACCAAGAACATACCATACTGGGCACACGTTTCAAGGAGGAAACTGTACAGGAGCAGGCAGGCCGTACAGTACCTTCAGCATGCATTTCGAGGCAGTTTGTGGCACTGAAATTAAGGCTGTTTTGGAACTGTTTTCAAGTCTGAAAAGTGGTCTCTGTGGGTTGAAATAAGTACTGTATACTGTGCATTAATTCTGCTGTACATTTCATTGAAGAATAATAAAATTCCTCTTTCTCTCACAGGTTTTCCACAAGTTGGGGTTTTGCTGGGCCAAATTGGCTAAAAAATCATGAGTCTGGAATTTTTCTCTGTGTGGCTGTTGTTTTAATTTTGCACTCAGTCCTTTTGGTAAAACTCTCATGTGCTTCTAGTTCAGACATATTCATGAGTTAAATTTCATTTGCAGCTGAATGTTGAATGAGATAGTGTATTAAACAATAATCTGAATTTAACTAGTATCCTATTTGAGAAGTAAAAATTTACATGGTATCAGAGCAAGGTTGAGAAGACAAGGGCAGATTTACAGCCAGTGATTTTTCAAACTTCAGAGGGAGTTTTCCTTTTGTTCATCAGAGGCAGATTTGGACTCACATTTTCAGTGAGATGGCCACAGGGTTGAGGTTGAAGGACAGGCTGGATGGGGCAGCCAACTTCGTTCCTTGGAAAGCAAGGATAGTGTTAATACTGCAGGAGAATGAGTTGTGGGATGATGTGGTGAACAACACTCATGCAAATCTTGTTCAAATTCCTGTAGCCAGTGATGCAGCATTGTTGGCCGCCTTCAATAAGAAGGACGTCAAGGCGAAGAGGATAATACTTGATGCGGTGAAGGATCATGTGATCCCGTACTTGGCCTCCAAGACCCAAGCTTATCTGATGTGGGATGCCTTAGCCAAGTTGTACCAGAGTTCGAATGAGAATCGAAAGATGGTACTGAGAGAGAAGCTGAAAAGCATACAGATGGCAGAATCTGAGAATGTGACCTCTTACGTTACTCAGATCACTCAGGTTAGAGATGAGCTTGCAGCAATTGGGGAGGTTGTGCAGGGCAGCTACCTAGTGAGGACGGCACTGAATGGAGCATCCAAGCAGTGGGCAGTCTTCGTGGAGGTGGTTGTTGCACGAGAGAACATGCCTTCATGGGATCGTCTCTGGGATGACTTTGTGCAGGAGGAGACCAAGAGAGGATTTGTGCAGGGGAGCTCTTCAAACAGTAAGGAGGATGAGGAGAATGTTGTCTTATCAGCCAAAGGCAAGAAGTCCAAGAAGGGCCCAATGGGAAGGGCCAAGCAGCAGAGAGGTGAGCAGAAGGACCTAAGCAGAGTCAGGTCTTATGCCTAAGTCACTAAAGGGGGACAAATGACATTACACTCGTATTAATTACTTGAGAAAAGTAATTAATGTCACTTTAGAGTTATAAAGTGACTTTTCAATTTATGTAAGTTGTGGTTGAGAGGGAAAATATTTGATGGAGAGAAAAGTAACTTTTCTCATCCATTGATGAGAAAACACTAGATTAAATGTGGGCCCTCGATCTAGCGTCCTTTCAGCTACCCCAGGAAGGTGAAATGAAAAGACAAGGGAAAAACAATAAAAAGGCACTTCATACATCATTTTCACTCACCCCACCAAGAGATTTGGAGCTTGGTCGAGTTGCTTGAGAGGAGCAAGAGAGTTCGAGTAGCAAAGAGTAGCATGAAGATCGAGGTGAAGAACAACAGCACACATTCCAATACTATTGGTTCGATTTTCAAGAGCAGGTACAGCATTAATTACAGACTGTACAGCATAGTCCTGTAACTATTGGGCAAGAATTTCGAGATAGAGAAAGGCATGAAGTTCGAGGGTATTAATTGCTGACGCAGTGGCACGAAAACCAAGAACATCAGACCATACTGGGCATGATTTTCGAGTAGGAAACCGTACAGGATAAGGCAGGTCATACAGTACCTTTAGCATGCATTTCGAGGCAGTTGTGGCACTGAAATTGAGGATGTTTTGGAACTGTTTTCAAGTATGAAAAGTGGTCTATGTGGGTTGAGATAAGTAGTGTATATTGTGCATTAATTATGTTGTACATTTCATTGAAGAATAATAAAATTCCTCTTTCTCTCACAGGTTTTCCCCAAGTTGGGGTTTTGCTTGGTCCAAATTGGCTAAAAAATCCTGAGTCTGAAATTTTCTCTGTGTGGCTGTTGTTTTATTTATGCACTCAGTCTTTTTGGTAAAACTCTCATGTGCTTCTACTTTAGACATGTTTATGAGTTAAATTTCATTTGCAGCTAAATGTTGAATGAGATACTGTATTAAACAATACTTTGAGTTTAACTAGTAGCTTGTTTGAGAAGTAAAAATTTACAGACACATGAATTTACCCTGGAAAACCCCAAAGGGGAAAAGCCAGCAATTTGTGATTTTATTAAGATAAAATCATGGGCTCCCATCCTAGGATAATGGCCTAATAAAAAGATAGAAAGATAGCCTATCACACCTCAAGATCAGTCCTTCAATCTTTTGGCCGCTAATCCTTTTGGTGCCCCTTGCTCCTTTCCTCTGACCTTGACCCTGCACACTTCACTAAAAGTCCGTCACCAACCAATCAATGAGACCTCACTCACTCTGTGTGACTGTTGTGTGTTCTCCTCTCATTAGGCTTCCTTTTATAACATCTCAATGACCAAAACCCTGACCCTCAATATCCAAAGTGATTGATAGTTGAGATTATATCTCAAGCATCACTTAAGATCAACGACTATGACTTAATTTTAAGTTCACTTTTAGTCATTAGCCAACATTAAGTAAATTAATGTGCTTTTCCTAAGTTAGACTTGGGAAAGATATACAAAGTCACTTGCTATCTCAAGCAAGTACCTAGAGAGGTAATGTGGACGACTCTTGCATGCCTAACACCTAGCCTATGCAGTACCTATCCAAGCTACAATTGTCAACACTCCCTCTTAGCAAGGAAGGTACTTCTCGAAGAGCCTCCTGGAACTGGATCTCGCTCTAACCCTGGCACACTGTCACACACATCATCCTGCACACTAACAACCCTTCAACCTTGTTGGTTAGTTGCTCCCTGACCACTAGAAGTCACGAAATCAATGGTGCTACATATCAGTGCCATGAAGTTTGGAAACTTTGTCAAAGGCATGGTCTCCCTCAATGTGCTCCTAAATGCCTTCTCCTCCTCAGCATCCATCAATGTCATCTCGTACCAACTAGATCTCCTACCAAAACTGGAAGGGGCTAACTCCCTCTTCCCCTCTGAAGGTTTACTCCCCACATTGTAAGTCTGTGAACTCTGCTCACCCTTCTACTCCTTGACATCTGCTACTGACATCGATCCATGATCCAAGATCCCCTTGGATTCAACAACAGGATTTCCCTGTAACCTGTATACCTTTCCCCCTCTGGCACCAAGAACTCGTGTTGAGTCTATGCCAGATCCCTTCGACTAAATAAGAACCCAACCACTCTTGAAAGAGATGGCGTATCCACCATCCTCCAATGCCGATACTGAGACCAAATTCATCTTGAGCTCCGATACATACAACACATATGTCACCTCCAGAGATCCTCCTAACTCTAGCTGAAACCTAACTATCCCAACTCCCTTTACAGCACACTTAGCATGGGTACCAAGCTCCACATGCAAACTTGAGTCTGATTCTGGCAACCTAGTGAACATCTCATGCGTCCTCGTCATGTGACAAGAAGCCCCATTATCCACGAACCAAGCACTATCGAAGACTGCCAGAAAGACAAGAGACTAACAACAAATCCTTCTCGAACCTCTCAACAAACTCCTTGACTTAAGCTTATGTAGATGTTGCTACCTGTCGAGTCTTACTCTTCCCTTTCTTCCATTCTGGACACTATGAAGCATAGTGGCCACATTTGTGGCATGCTAAGCAATTGACTTTGCTCATTTCCTTCTTCTTTATCGCCTGTGAAAATGATTCTCCACTTGTACTTTCCTTGATTCTCTTTACCTAACTAGCAAGAGCAACATTCTCCTCATTGGTACCCTTCCATTGGGCTCCATATAGAGACTCCTCTCAAAGCTCCTCTTGGATGAAGTCATCCCACAGCCTCTCCCAGTTAGGAAGATCTTCTTGTGCAACAATCCCTTTGACGAAGGGTGCCCATGGCTTGGTAAAACCATTCAGGGCAATCCTCACCAACTTTGGATCTCCCATTGTCTCCCCAACTGCTACCAACTTATCACGAACTTGTGTGATCTTGGTGAGATAAGAAGCTACAGTATTTGTCTTGGACATCTTGGTACTCATGAGCTCCTCCTTCAACGCCATCTTCCAATTGTGGTCATTACTCTAGTATAAACCTGCCAAAGCTTCACACATTGCCTTGGTTGACATTTTCTCAGTTATGTGAGGGATCAAATGATCCTTCACCGCATCTAAGACAGTCCTCCTAGCTTGAATATCCTTCAAATTGTGAGCAGCCAAGTCCTTTGGATCTGTCGATGGGGTCACCATGGAGTTAGCAAACTCCCACAACCATTTCTCCATGAGAACTAGAGTGACCCTCGCCCTTCCAAGAGTTGTAGTTGGATGCACCCTCCAACCTATCATCATTCCGTAAGACTGCGATGGGCATGCCCGCTACCCATATTTTTGGCCACTGCCTGAACTGCTACCCAATGCTCAAGCTGTTGCCCATTGCCCAAACTGATGCCCGAGACTTCTATAGTCTACCCAACCGCTTTTTTGGGTTGCTCGAGCCCTTCTAGGCGCTAATCGACACCTTTTTGAGGCTGCTAGAAATTTTCTACAAAGTCTACCATGGGTTGTTTGGTGACTGCCCTGCCCTGCGGTGGCTTGTCAGTAGGTGTTTTGCATCGATTGTTAACTAGCTACGACTGCCTGGTGACGCTCATGTCAACGACTGCTCTCCATTGGCACATCTTCTCTTCGTCGGCTTCGCTCTCCTGTCGCGTGAACCACCTACCACATACAGCTCGACTTCCTCCTGTCCACCTTCTCTAATGGAAACTCTCTACACATGCGACCTTTTCGACCATCGTGTGCTACCTTTCCTCCGATTGTTTCCTTCCTACTAGATCCCGAGCCGCATCCCAACGTCTAGCAGCTGCAATCCAGGTTCCATTGACTCCTTTTGTGTTCCAGCAGCTCACCACACTCTGCCCACAACTTTTCTGCCCGAGGTTGCGTCTACCAACTCCCGCAACCCATAGCCATTACTTCCCTCATGACTGGCTCACTCCTGCATCAGCAGTTCTCCGCCTGCGCCCTTCTCTATAATTAGCTCCTCTGCTGCAATGTTGCCCGAGCTACTCCCTCTACTTTCTAGCTCTGCAGCCCACATCCCGTCCTTCACTGCAGGCAGTCTCCACGCGGACCTGCAAATCCCTTTCACCACTGCCGCCAATCATTCGATCTACTAGTTGTTGGCTGTTACGATGGTTCAGACTCTCCCTACTGGTATCTTGTACAACAGGACAGGGAGGTCATACAATTGTTGTACGACGAGCATACGATACTCCTTTTTTATGTCTTCTCGTAATCTGAGTGCCAAACCACAATTTCCCTTTCAGAGCTAACCTTGCTTAGATACCATGTTAATTTTCAGAGACCGGATCTGATTCTTGTTCTCAATAATTAGCCAATTAATTATAAGCGAAAATACATTGATTTCTAACTAATTACACAGCAGAATAAAAACAAGATATCATTCACACATTTGACACATGAATTTACCCTAGAAAACCCCAAAGGTGAAAAACCTGCAATCTGTGATTTTATTAAGATAAAATCCTGGGCTCCCATCCCAGGATAATAGCCCATGAAGAATAATACAAAGACAAAAAGATAGCCTATCACACCTCAAGATCGGTCCTTCCATCTTGCTGCCTGCTAATCCCTTTGCTTCCCCTTGCTCCTTTCCTTTGACCCTACCACTGCACACTTGGCTAAAAGTCCTTCTCCAACCAGTCAATGAGATCTCACGCACTCTGTGTGACTATTGCATCTTCTCCTCAGCTTAGGCTTTCCTTTTATAACATCTCAATGACCAAAACCCTAACCCTCAATCTCCAAAGTGATCAATGGTTAAGATTAGAACTCAAGCCTCACTTAAGATCAACGGTTGTGACTTAATTTTAACTTCACTTTTAGTCATTAGACAACATTATGCTTTTCCTAAGTTAGACTTGGGAAAGAGATACAAAAGTCACTTGCTCTCTCAAGCAAGTACCTAGAGAGGTACTATGGATGACTCAAGCATGCCTAACACCTGGCCTATGCAAAAGTACTTGTCTGAGCTACAATCATCGACAAGAGCAAGATAAATTAACTAAAGTCAATCTTATCTTGATAACTCCAATGCTTATTTTTTAAAATTACAAAGCTAATTATTGTGCATAATGAATTATGAGGTGTGCACATATTATTTAAATTGTGCACAAATAATTATGCCCCAACACCCCCCCATAAGGAGGGATTACATGCTATCCACACATAATGACAAATACCTTCACCCCTATCAAATATCAGAGAAGTAACTTATCTTTAATGAGAGGCTTGGTGAAAATATCTACAAACTAATCTTCTGAACAAAAAGTTTGCAAGTCAAGAACCTAATCATGAATGGGTTGTCATATGTAGCGGATATGGACCACAATGTGTTTGGAGCATTGATGTTCAACTTGATTGCATGCAATGTGGATGGTACTTTGACTATCGCACCAAAGAGTTTTAGGTGGATCCTGGGGTAAACCAAACTCTATGAGCAAATGTCAAATCTAAAAAGCTTTTAGGTCATCAATAATGGCACCTTAGTACTCCTCTATAGAAGAAATGACAATAGCCAGTTACTTTGTGTTGGATCACGTGACAACACTTGAACCATGGTTGATAGTATAACCAAAAGTAGACTTTCGATCATCAACATCACTTGCCCTAGCTGAATCTGTAAAACCCACTAAGGAACAAGAGGCCCATTGAGTATACTCTATGCAAAACTAATAAATACCTCGAATGTAGTGAAGGATACAGTTTGTTGCCCTCCAATGACTCTCATGAGAATCATACATGAAGTGAGGGATAAGATAAGATAAGATATGTTTATTAATGTCCAATAAATAACCAAAAGCAGGTCAACAAGACTATTCAATACATAAGTAACAACAAAGGAGATGTTTAGTAGAGTATGGGTAAAGTATAGAAGACCTCCTACCCATTGTCTATACAAAGTAGGATCAACCTTGGGAGTTGAACATTTAGCAAAATTTTGACCCCTAACTAGAAAGGAAAGGGAACAAACTTGTAATCTTCCGTGTGAAACTTATGAAGTAGGTTAAGAGCATACTTGGGATGGGAGACAAATATCTGCAACCTAATACTCTTAACAAAAAGTTTGCAAGTCAAGAACCTAATCATGAATGAGTTATCATATGTAGTGCATATTGACCACAATGTGTTTGGAGCGTTGATTCTCAACTGGATTGCGTGCATGGTACTTTGATTGTCACACCAAAGAGTTGGACAGATCCTAGGGAAAACCAAAGTCTATAAGCAATTGTCAAATCTAAAAAGATTTTATGTTATCATTAACAACACCTAGAGGGTAGTACTCTACCTCTATAGAATAAATCGCAATAGCAGGTTACTCTGTGCTAGATGCACTTTGTTGCCTTCCAATGACTCATCAAGATCCTACATGAAGAGAGAGATAAAATGTTTATTAATGTCCAATAAACAACCAAAAGTATGTCATCGTGATCATTTAATACCTAAGTTTCCAGGAAACTTGTGTACAAGGATGGGTATGAGGACAAGGACGCCACTTTTTGAAACAGGGTACTTCGGTACGTCGGGGGTAGTATATATATATAACATGTCATAGTCACATGCATATTTCAGATTTTTCATAAATTATGAATCATGATTCATAATTCGATGATTCATTGAACAATGAACATTCACATTGAAAATTTGAAACATAAAACTTGAAAAATCATAGTAGATATCAAGTGGAAGACTGGAAGTTATATAATTAATAATATTATATGTCCATGACTCCATGAGTCCATTGTCATACAAATACTACATTCAAAATTTGCATAAGGGCATTTCCAGACATGAAATAGAAAGTTCAATACAGTAAACAATGAACAAAATAATTGATTTGGTCTTTGGTTAGGTTGATGAGGGCCCCCGTTTTAACTTTTTTATTAAATTATTTCATTAAATCGATGGTTTGTCTCCCTCAACACCAACGGATTTGAATTTTGTGAGTCGGTTGTACCCCCCGAGAAACCAAACGTCGTACCATTTAGCATGTACATACCACTTTTTTTATAAGGGCGTCTCGGATACGTGGAGCCAATATAGGGTACAGCGGGCTATGTACCCGCTACAGGTATCCAGTACGAGCACGCGTACCCTACCCCCAAGTACAGGTACCCATGCTACACAGTTCAATACATATAACTGCGAAGGAGATGTTTAGTAAGGTATGTATAAAGTATAGAAGACTTCCTACCAACTGTATATACAAAGTAGGATCAACCATGGTAGTTGAACAATTAGCAAAAACTTTGACCCCTGACAAGAAAGGAGAGGGAGCAGACTTGCAATCTTCCATGTGAATCTTATGAAGAAGGTTAAGAGCATACTTAAAACGGGAGACAAAGATCCCCTTTTTAAATTATTTGGTTTGAAGACCAAGGAAGTAATGAATAGGGCCTAAGTTGAACATCTCAAACTAGGTCATAAGACTAGACTTTGCATCATTGATCTAGTGTTGATCACTCTCAATGATTGAGGTCATTAACAAAGAGATCGAGGATGAAGAGGTCACCATTAACATGTTTAGTGTAGACAATTTCATCATATTGACACCTTAAAAAACCCAAACCAAGAAGCAAACTATCCATCTTTCCATATTTTTTATGATGGGGACCAGGATGCATATATTGCCCACCTTTACGAGCTCCTTTTCTCACTATCGAGTTTTGAGTCCCTCAAACCAACCCTCTCCATGTACGGCTGTCTTTCCTCAGCTATTTAAGAATTGGCCCTTAGCTCTTAACCTCACACCACCAACGCCTCACCCACTTCTCAAAGTTCAATTCTAATCCCATGAGCAAATGGTACAATGAGGAGTAAAAACTTTCATAAACACCTTTCTTACACCCTCTTCCACAATCCCACCTCCTACAAATCAGTATGGAAATCCTATCAATCCTTCCTTTGTTCAAGAAATGCATCTTCATAGAACAAAGGAGACAAAAATTGTGAGCCCCACTTCAACAATCCCCCAAAGCTTTCTAGTGAATTGTTTCCCCCCCGTCATTCTAGCTTACCCACTAATATAGACCCTCAATCCATGTTCAACCATAATGTTTCCCTTTAGATTGTTCCTAGTCACTTCCCCCCAATCTTCTCACCACATGTTCTATATACAAATATCAAGGAGGCAATCTAGGAGATGAACACCAGCAAGGATACAGATGAGGAGGGTTTCCAAGTAGAGTTTTTCATCATGGTATACACACACTTGTGTTTCACATTGTTGATTTGTTTAACCATGTTGTTTGCATAGATTTACCAATTGCTTGGCCCCACCATATCATCCACCCACTTCAAAAACTATGTTCTAGTGCAAATCCAAATAACTTTAGGAGAATCATGGTGGGACACATACTCTCAAAACTCTATGCCACCAACCTTCATTTGCAATTACCTAAGCAACTCAAGAGGAGAAACCTGTGATATAGGTATAGAGCAGGTTTCAAGCCAGTGTATCAGATGACTGATCATATGCAAGCCATCATCGAGGAAGTGGGGGACACCGCACTTCTAAAGCCTTTTGTTGTTTTGTAGATTTTCGAAAAAAAAATTGAATCAATTTAAAAGGAACCTTGTAGTAAACAATCCATGTTTTTTTTTGTAAGTAAGCGCAAAATATTATATTAACAATCAAAAAATATGTACATAGTTGAGATCCAACAAGACTTGCCCTCTTGGGGAACCAAGAGAAGACCCCATCCCAACAAACCTTCCAATGTTTTATAAACTATAGCCATCCAGCCCCAGAAGGGAGACCAGGAATTCAAAAAACATAGTGACAGAAACTGATCTAAAACTGAGTTCCAAAAATTAAATCATGCAGTGACCCTGAACCTTGAGAGGCCAAACTGAGCTAGGACTGAATTCCGAAACTTAGAATTAATAGTACTGTAACTAAACCAACATAACAAGATAAACTGAAAAGACAAGTCGAAACCCAAGAACCTATGAGACCTCCAACGAGCACAATCAAGGATCTAGGTGGCCATTTGTGGAGTATTCTTCATGAACCACTAAAGGAATGCTAGGAGTGTTGCCCGCCATTGGCATCTTTGAAACGAATTGGATCCCCAGGCACTTGGCTATTACATCCATCTTTTTGTGCATGAGACACGAGTCTACCCTCTGCTCCCGCAGCTCGTTAATCTCAATCCTTAGTTCCTCAATGACTTTGTTTATGTCCATCAAAGCTCTTGCCAAGACACATTTGACCACCCAGAAGGAGGTTAAAGATTTTTCATATAAAACAGTTCATGAACAGGTGTCGCCTAGGTCTTGAATCCAAGTGGCTAAGGCATTAAACTCTTCCTTGTCCTGACTGGACTCCAATTCCTCCCAAAAATTCTTCTCCACCTCTTCAATTTTCAATTTTACTTCATTTGGAATTGAGTTCCGATAGTACCGAGTTGTTTGGGCGACCTTCGATTGTTCCCTAGTCGATGTTGGGTCTTGCATGGGAGACTTCTTTCCTCATCCATCTACACCTCATCCCCCGTGTTTCCATGGTGTTGAAGCTGCCAACCAACAGAACTACAAAGAGAAGGAGACGCCCAAAGAGACCCTGCGCTTGCACACCTACAATTCGACAGTTCCACCGAAAGACCTCTGCTACCCAAATCTGCTTGTTGCTCGATGTAACGCAATTTCCTGTTTGAGCCATTATAGTTATAACAACCCCCTCCAAGAGCCTCATCCTATCGTCATACAAGCCCTTCATGAGAGCAATCCTTCCATGAACCGCTCAGAACTGTATGCTCGATCCTCCTTCATGAATACCATCAACCATCAATTCTCCTCTCTCACGACTGCCTTGCTTATCATTAAAACCAATGGAGGGTGTGCTTGCTACGCATCCCTCCACTTACCTCCCCTCCACGTGCTTATCTTGAACTCGACCATCCGCATCCGAGGAGTAAACAATTCATGTTTATTGAATAGTATTTGATTGATAAGAATTGATAAGATGATGATTGCAATGAGACTCGTGACGGCATACGTATACGCATTGACTAGTCACAAGATGAAGGGGTATGTACCTCTTAACCTTTCATGAACCTAAAAATATTATTATTATTATGATAACATCGCCACTCCCTTAAGGAATGCTTTGTCCTCAAAGCATAATAAAGAGGATTGTCTCTAATTGAGAATGTTTACGTGTTGGCATCATGTTCATCTAATTCTAAAGGTTTGCCTTTGTTCTTGCTTGGAGCATTGGCAAGGTTCCTTTGTATTATTTTCATCATATCCCAAAGTCCGTTGACCTAGTAGCTTAATATGAAACCATTCTACACCTAGCACCATATCCATTTCTTCGAGTGGTGGTGCACAAAGTCATGTTTGTACTTCCAATTCTTGTAATTCCCCATATCATATATAATAATAAATTAATTGTATGAAAACAAATAAATAAGAGAATAGATAATAATAAAGTAATAAATAAATAAGAAATATAACAATAATAAATAAATAAGGTAAGAGAATTCTAAAATTCAACAAAAAGTAATTTAAAGAAAAGACAAAGAAAGAAAAGCTAATTAAAGATGCATGATATGCAAGGAAATTTTTACAAGAATAGAACTTCATGATATGCTATATAATGGAGGTTGAGAAGATCATAGGGGGTCTTATCTTTTTCTTGGAGCAAATTTGGACCTTCAGAAGTTCTTGGAGCTTGGACTCCTAAAAGAGACGAACAATAGCTAGCATTGGTTTATTAATTGACGGCATGGGGACTTTCAATTGCGTTGATTGAGGGGTTGGTTGGGAGGAGAGTCATCCCTCACATGTTGCCCAATTGGTTGCAATCGATGGGATCAAGTGGTTGGAGCTCAACGGTTTCATCTTCATCAAATTGTAAGTGGGTTCCTTGCGAAATTGTCAAGTATGTTTTTTGCATTGCACCTTATATTGAATTATCTAGTAAGTTGGTTATTATCATTAATTACAATGGCTTTAATGTATCTATAATGGTGGTTAGAAGGATCTATATGTTGGTACATCCAATCATGTATGTCTTACAGTTTTTTAGCCTTGCATATGGCATCCAAGCTTAGTTCAAAACCTGAAGGCCTAGAAACCCTCATGCAAGTGAATGTGTTGAATATGATATGTTTATTTTGACTTTTCACACTTCCCTAAGATTATGATGACATGTTATAAGATTAACTTTAAACATAAAAGACAAAACATTAAATAAGCAAGATCAACACAAACATATATTTGTGTGTTGTTTTATGCCAAAAGAATGCTTAACATTTAATATAAGGATTTAGTAGCCAGTTTGATCCAATTCTATTTACGTTGCTATTTATTATCCACTTCTCTAGATCTTGCATGGAGATGTGATTATCTTTGTAGGATATCCTAAGCGGCTCATAATGTGGTGTCCAAAGATTGATCCATCATTATGACTTGAGGGATGATGGTGTATGGCATGTTACCTTTTTTTTTTTCACAGAAAAATTTAACTTACTATTAATATACGAAATAGTAAATAGTATGGCATGTTACCTATGATATAAGGTTATGATTCTTCATATTCACAAGTGAGGTTTGATATGTTGTGCTAACATCTTATGTTGATGGATATAGGGATACTTTTACAGCTTAGAGGATCGATATTCCGACACAATGGGGGACTGTGGTGACCACAGATGTGATATTTGATGAGTAGAGATTTTACTTCAATGATTGAGGAGAGAGGGGAGGTTGTTGTTCCAAACACTGATTCAGAGACTCAAGATGAGTCAAATTCAAAGAGAGATGAGGTAAGATTGGGTGTGGATATGCTCTCAACATTTCCAGCTTGTAGGAAGTCGAGATAGCTTACCCAAACATTACGGGAGGCAAAGAAGCAAGTAGGACCACCCAGATCTTCAAAGGGCATCAATATACCTCCTAGGAGATATGCTAGTCATGTTGCATTAGTTTCCTCCATTCGTGATCCTTCAAGTTGTCTTGAGGAGGAGAGGTGTGATGCCTTCATGGAGTGTGATGTTTGGCAAACAAGTATTGGTGAAAACACTTTCCTCGTAAAAAGGAAGTGCTTACAACTTTACACCATGTTTGGAGGTGATTCATGCAACTTGGTGTACATGGTGTATGTTTAGCTCCTAGATGGTCCATCGTGGATTTGCATATTAGAGATGGCTTACTTACTCAATGGTTGCTTGACTTCAGTTTTGTGATTGCATGATATTCTTCCCTAGGGTGTTGGTGACATTTTACATGATGGCCACATGCAGATGGTTACTTGCTTGGAAAATTCCCTACTTAGGAGGAACATTTTGCATCCTGGGGAGGCCATTGGGCCCTAGTTAGCACAAAATAACTTGGATGCTCGACTATAGGCTTGGAGTAGGCTCAACGACACTTGAGCTACAACAATGCTTACGCAAGGTGAGTGGACCCAGTGGAGTACATGGCTTAGGGGGATTGTTGGAGAGTTTGGAGGCTTGTAAAAGGAGAGTCAGACACACCTCATCAAGCGCCCTTGCATTTGAAGACTTGTTGGTGGACGACATCACCTTGGAGCTTGAAATGTGTACCCTTGGAGTGTAGCACTCCACATGTTTGAACCTAGATGTGTTTTTGTAGGTGGCTTGTGAAGGCATTGGCCCACATTTGTATTGTTGGCCTCCCTTACCTCTCATATATATAGAGAATGGAGAGAATATTTCATTCAATCATTCATTGCTCATTTCATTCTTATCACTCATGTTAGAAATGTGATCAAGAGGAGTGCACTACTTCTCTCTCTCGTGGACCTTCATATTTACATAATCTCTCTTCACTTGGGATCGCTAGGCTTTCTTGAGCTTGTTGGAGCATCTTGGGGTAGGGTTTCATCCCTTGGAGATTTGGAGATTAGAGTTTTGAGATGAAACCCTAGTTTGTACTTCTTGAAGTGAAGAAGAAGAGGAGACATCTTACTTTGGATAACATGCTTGTTGGATCTCATTGGTGTGAGATAGGGTTTTTTGGTTTTCCCTAGCTAAGGTTTTGGAGGGCTTGAGGATTGTACTACATTGTATTAAAGCTATGGTATGTACAAGAACTTCATCTTTGTGCATATTAATGAAGTTTCCAGCACTCGAATTCTTGTCTTATTGCAGAAATGGTTTTCAACCATCTATATTTATTATTTTTCATGGTTTGTAATTTCCAAATATATATGTCTTGCTAATTTGACATAAGTTAAGGCCCAAGGGTGAATTTGTTAATTGCTTTAACATTATAATTGAAGACTACAAGGGCAGATTTACTGTCGTTTTTACAGCTGCCATAAGTGGTTTTCAGTTCTGTTATATGCATGACAAGATTGCCCTAGAGGGCTGAAAGTTACTCAAACACCCATATTTTTTCTCTTGAATTGCCTAGTGGATTGGGGTTGTTAAGGATTGAAATACTGTCTATTGCTCCTGTTGTTTTGTTTATATTCCATAACAGCCCCAAGGCTGTAAATTCATCGGGTTAAGATTTGGGAAACCTCTTGTTAAGAGTTAAAATTTCTGAATTCTCCAGATAGCAGAAATTTCCACACATCAGCGATTCAATCCATGAGAACTAAGGAGGCAAATTGTGTTTCACCAACAAGATCCTTACAGACATGTTGTCTCCAATCCCAAGAGAGTTTACACAGTAATTGCTCCCCATTACCCTGGTAAGTATTTAGGTCAGCCCTGTTAATTTTTCTTATCCCAGTCATAGATACATATTTCCTAGTAATTTACTTACTGGAAAAATTAAATTTACAGCTCACTGAATAAACTATATAATTAACAGAATTTTAATCACGGAAGCAAATGGAAACAAATCTCAATAACACATGCACAAAATTTCTGCCCTTCAAATCAGGTTTTCAATAAATATCTTCTAAGCTTACAAGGGCTCCCTTACTGGGAAAATGGCCCAATAAGAAAAATACAATCAACAGCAAACCTGGCAAATCTGCCTTTGTGAGAAAAATCTTTGTCTACAAACTACCTCGAAAACCCCTCTGCACCTGTTGTTGCCCCTGCTACCCTGTACGGCCTGTACGGCTGTGCTACACAGCCCTGCTGCTGTACGGCTGAGTTGTAAGGCTGTACAGCCTCCTCCTGCAACTGTCCAGCTGGTACAACCTCCTGCAAACTACTCTGACTGCTGTCTCTTTCTCTCTGCCAAATCTTAAAGTGAAAGTCCTTCACTCTCTCAAAGCTTGTGTGTCTAATGTGTCTTCTCCTCCCACCTTGGCTTCCTTTTATAATTTGGAATCAGCCAAAACCCTAACCTCCCAAGTGATCAATGGTTGAGATTAGATCTCTCCCTCACTTGTGATCAATGGCTAAAATTCACTTAACTTAAATCACTAATACCAAAAACTTAAGCATTTTATTTAATTAACCTCAATTAATTATAAAAAGACATTCACTTTAATAATTAACTTAAAAAAGTGAATTTCCAAAGTTCTGAAAGGTATTAATGACGATTTCCATAGGTTAGACACAAACCCATGTGGAAATGTCTGTCTGAGCTACAAATATCAACAGCCCCAAGGATGTTGGAGGAAGACAAAGGCACAGGTCACTTGCTTTACAGTCAGATCAAGACTGAGTAGGTCATAAGCATAATTAAATATAATGAAGTAATTGAGACTGAGTAGGCCAACGGAGTGTCAACAACCTCCAAATCTCAACAATAGGATGCACTATCTAGACAAATGCACCACATACCAATGCTTCCAAGGATTCCAACCAATCCAGACAGTCACCTATCCAAGAGTTATTTCTATAGCATAGTACTAGAGATACAGATGTTGAAATTCTTGACTCAGAGGAGGAAAGTTGTCCCTCCTCTTCATCCTCAGGTGACAGCATTAGGTGGCTTTGAGGTTCCCTTCCAAGTACTCCCATGTGAGGCCTTCTGCTTCCCAAAATTTCGATTGTCAGCAATGTTAGAACTTTTATGACTGCACTACTGCTTCATATTATGCTCTTTGATTTTAGACTTTAGATCTCAGATTTTATAGGTTAGATCCACTTTATCTTCCTTTTATAGGAGCAGCCTCTGCGCTCCCGCTTTTCAACAACAATAATACACTTGGCAGTACCATTGACATATTTTTGGTCATTTGTTGAACATTCATATAAATATTTTATCTTATTGCATTCTCTCCACTCCCATTTTCATCATGAATGTGCATGTAGTTTTTTGAAAACAGCAAAAAAGGTTGTTTCCTTCTATGACTATTTGGTATATGAAGTCCAAACAGATTTGTACCTTTGTTCAAAAAGGTTTTATAGAAAAGGGGGGTTAATTTGGAGGTTTCATAAATAATTTGGAGGTTAAAACCAGCGTAGAAGATGAACTATGGTCTTTCTTTCGCCCAACCCAATATCAACTTAATGAAACAATTTTGCAAAATGTTGAAAGCCAAGTACAAACATTTCTTGATTAACAAAACAAAACACAGGTCACCAACATTAAAATGGATGAGACTTTTCTTGCAAATCAAGGAATTTGTTCAAACTTCAATTTCATTTAGAAGCAAAAAGATGTCAAAATCAATGTAGTTCTATAAGAAAATAACATCAAAGAAAAAAATCCAAGAAGTCTTTCTTAACATAGTAAATAGAGAGCCTCAGCTTCTCCACCTTTAAGCCAAAAGTCGAGTGTTGATCCCTATCAAAGTAATAACATATAAAAGCCGATCATTCATAAGGATTCCTAATTTGACAAAATCATTGTTGTTGTAGTGAATGTTAGATTTTGTAGCTCAGACAGGTACTTCTACATGGGGGTGTTGAACATGTAGAAGTCATCCAGAAAAGTGACTCTCTAGACAAACTTCAAAAAATGTGACTTTCATAACACCTTATGTAAATGTAAAAGGGTAACTTAAGTGATCTCAATGAGAGATTAAGTCGTAGTCGTTGATCTACGACTTAAGTGATCTCAACGAGAGATCAAGTCCCAACCATTGGATTAGATCTGAGGGATTTAGATCCAAGGGTCAGTATTGGAGAGCCCATGGTATTGATCAACTCATGGTATTGATAAAATCTCCCATGGTTTTGCACGAGGATGAGGGTTATAAAAGAATCTATGGAGAGTTGTATAGCACCACAGCTAAGAAACCGGATTCGTCCAAAACCCCCCTCGTGTCCCGTGGGGGTCAAATCGGACACGACACGATGTGAAATCGTGTCCGATTCGACTTTTGGTCGTGTTCGAAATCGAGACACGACCAAAAGTCGAATCGGACACGATTTCACATCATGTCCCCGACTGTTGGATTCGTGTCCCGAAAACAGGACACGCTTTCCGCGGAAAAGTGCGCCCAGTTTAGTTTAAAACCGTTTTTTCACTTTCTTTTTGTCATTTGCAAGTAAGGAGAAGGTTGAGAGTGGCTTTTATGTGCAGGTGAAGGAGATTTGAAGGAGATTTGAAGGCTATCCAAGGGAATCCAAGTGCATTGGGGGTGGATTTGTGGAGAGGATTGCAAGCTCAACCATCAAACAAGAAAGGGAATGTCTCAATCAGCTAGGGCAGGAGCTAAGGGGCAAAGGAAAGGGAGAAATGCACCATCTAGTGCCTCCCCTCCTATTCCTCCAAGCACAAGCGGTTCCCCTCCTCCTTGAAGTGCTCCATCTGCTGCTAGTGGAGCTCATGCTCCATTTAACCCTGTTTTAGCAAGACAACAAGCCCAAGAAAAAAAATACCCTTTGTGAAAGTATGTGACGAGGAAAGATGGGCCTGGGGTAAAGCTTGGTGGGGGAGGCAATGTGTCTTGGAGATGCAATTTTTGCAAGAATGAGTTCAAGAGCAAATATTTCTGGGTTAAGGGCCATTTGTTGGCCCTTCCTTCTTGTGGGATTTCTTCATGCAAAGCAATGAGTGTTAACCAGAGGAGGGATATGGAAAGAGAGGATCATGTTGGATTAGGGAAGGTGGCAGCAGCAAGCAAGAAAAAAGAGGATGATCCTCTTCCATTCTTGAGGAAATCCTCTAGCACCAAGCCTCCATTTCCACCTAGCATTCATGGGAGTGGGGATACTTATCAAACAAGAAAGAGGCAATCTACAAGTGGTCCAATGGATAGGATTTTCCAACAAGAGGCGCGAGAAGAGGTGGACCTTACCATTGCATTTTTCTTCTACCTCAACTTCATCTCATTCAATGTTGCACGGTCACCATTGTTTATTGAGATGTGTAAAAGTATCCTGGAACGAGCTCCAAGTGGTTATGTGCCTCCTGGTTCAGAGAAGCTTAGAACCACATTGTTGTTTAAAGCAAAGAAGGAGGTAGATAAAGTTCTTGAGCCAATTAGAACAACATGGGCCTCATCCGGTGTGAGTATTGATTCTAATGTATGGACGGATCTAGCACGCCATCCACTCATCAATTTCATGGCATCTTCCCAAAATGGACCATTGTTCTTGAAAGCGATGGATGCTCTTGGGAAATACAAGGATGCACAGTATATGGGTGATTTATTCATCAAAACCATTGAAGAAGTAGGTGTTGATTCGTGTGTACAAATCATCACGGACAATGCACCTACTTGCAAGGCTGCTGGCATGATTGTGGAAGCTAAATATCCACAGGTATGTTCATTTTGGACACCTTTCATTTCTAATTTGCTCATTGTTTGAATTTGGTCATTGCAATGTTGGTGTTGTAGAGTCATTTATACATGCTTTTATTGCTCTTACAGGTTTTTTGGACACCTTGCATTGTCCATTCCTTGAATTTAGCACTGAAATCCATTGCTTTAGATGTGACATGGATTGGAAACCTTATTGAGAATGCACGCCATATCCGTAACTTTGTACAAAACCACACAAATTCCCTCACCATCTACAAACAATACACATAGCTTTCATTGCTGAAGATTGCAGATACTCAGTTTGCTTCCTCATTGATCATGCTCAAGAGGTTGAGGGAGGTCAAAACTGCTCTTGGGTCCATGGTGATTTCAGAGTTTTGGCCTTTTTGGAGAAAGACGGATCAGATTGCTACACAAAAGGTGAAGGACACGGTGTTAGATGATGGTTGGTGGGACACGGTAGATCTTAGCATTAAGATCATGGAGCCAATCATTTCTTTGTTGCAGTTTGCAGACACGGACCAGCCCATCCTAGAAAGTGTTGATTTTTCTGAGCAACATCGAGTGCCATTCTCTAGGAGAATGGAGGCACCTGGTCAGTTACGAGGATATTGACCCAGTCTGGGACTAGAAGCTCAGCTTGGGGCTGAGAGCCATTCTCTGGGAGAATGGAGGCACCTAGTCAGTTACCAGGATATTGACCCAATCTGGGACTGGAAGCTCAGCCTGGGGCTGAGAGCCATTCTCTGGGAGAATGGAGGCACCTGGTCAGTTACCAGGATTCCACTATAAGCCCTAGACTGGGTCTAGGCAAGTGGTGTACTCCTTGCCTTGATCTATCGGCTATGATACCTAGAACTTGATCTTGGTGGCAACAAGGAGGGTGAAGTAAAAGCAATTAATAATTCTCCTAATGACGATGTACTTGGAGTGGACATGAATGGATCATTGAAGACCTTGAAGAACTCCTGGACAACCTATTGTGAATCACTTGAAGAACTTGACTTGGTCCATGTGCCCACCAATTGAAGGAAATAAAAATAATATATATATAAATTGCAGGTCGGCCTCAATAAAAGAAAATAAAAAATATATATATAAAGTTCAGGTCGGCCCCATTATGTAAAATTATTTTTTGGCCACTTATTTCACTATAAATAATTAGTAAAATTCTTATTTTTATCCCAACGACTTGGTCTGCTCAAAAGGACAGTTCGTGGGTGTCTAAGTCTGCTCCAGAGGTTCAGTTCGTGGATGATTTTCTGCTGGGTTTTTCTCTTCACATTACTGATCCATATCTCACTCTTTTTGCTGGTTTGAAATTGCCCTCATTCAGTTAGGGTCTCTTCTTGGGTTTTGGCAACCCTATTGACGGCACCTACAGGCTGCAACAAGTTTTGGCAGCCCTATTGAGGGCACCTACAGGTTGCAACAAGTTTTGGCAGCCCTATTGAGGCCACCTACAAGCTGCAACCAATTTCGGCAACCCTATTGAGGGCACCTACAGGCTGCAACAAATTTCAATAGCCCTATTGAGGGCACCCACAAGCTACAGCAGATCACGACAGCCCTATTTAGGGCACCCACAAGTTACAGCAGGTCACGGCAGTCCTGGAAAGGGTTTGAACAGGTCACAGCAGCCCTGGAACAGTCTTGAACAACTCAGCAGCTCAGTGAAGTTCACACCATAAATTCTTGAGACAATTTTACAGATATTGTACAGGGTTCTTCTTGGCAAATAAAACAAATTCTGATTTGTTGAAAAGGCTTGTTCTCAGCCTATTATTGTACAAACTCAATCATCTCATTCAGGAGATAAACTATTATTAATTGCTTTGGGGTTTTTGTCCTCGAAAGGTTTCCCCGTGAAAACTACTATGTTCAATTTGTGGATGTGTGTTTACTGCTAGTTATCTCTGCACTATTTTATTTACAGTCTGTTATTGCTATCAAATTTTCAAAATTTTAACAAAAAGATGTTTATGAGGGGTGGGATTCCATGATTGAGTCCATGAGGTCCATTGTCATGGAGAATGAGTGTCCCGAGTATGGGACATCGACAGAGAACTTCTGGACCATGATTCAGGATATTCTTATCTCCAGGTGGGATAAGAATTGCACACCTTTGCATTGCTTGGCCCACTCCTTGAACCCCAAGTTCTACACTCAGGAGTGGCTCACTGGTGGATCGGGGCCCTCACACAGAGTCCCTCCTCACATGGACGCAGAGATTGCACATGGGAGGAAGATATCACTTAGACGGCTATTTCAGGATAGAGACCTACTTGAGGAGGTGGAGGAGGGCTTTGTAGATTTTTCCACTGGCACTGGGAGATTTGGAGGCTATGATGTGCTTAGAGACAGGGGGGTAAGAAACCCTATGTTTGGTGGGCAACTCATGGGGCAACATGCCTTATTCTACAGAAGTTAGCCTTGAGGATCATCTCTCAAGTTACATCATCCTCTTGTTGTGAGAGGAATTGGAGCACATATGGGCACTTGTACAATGTGAAGAAGAGCGGGCTTGAGCAATCCAGGGCAGAGTCGATGGTGTATGTGCACTCCAACCTTCGTCTTATTTACAGGAAGAGGGAGGAGTGGGTGAAGAGAAAGACAAAGATGTGGGATGTCTTTCCTGATGATATGGGTTTGGACAGCAGTACTCAGTTGGCATTAGCCAACATGGATCTTAATGATCCAGTGCTAGAGCCGATCACTTTTGATGATGGTGATCGTATGGAGGGGTCATGCTCCACAGCAGCAGATGTAGATTGTCAGATGGGCAGGGAGGAGGAGGAGGAGGATCAGGGCAGTGCCAGTGATGAATTTGTTGATTAAGACATGGAGGAGGACTATTGACATATGGGATTCTTCCATCTTGATCCACCCCTTTTTGTATTTACTATTAGTCTATTTGGCATTTGCCAGTGCCCAACGGCATTCCAACATATATGTATACATTTTGATTTTGATGACTTAATGAGAAATATGGTTCCGACATGCATCTATGTGTCTCATTGTGATTTGTGAATGACAAAATGTGTTGTGATTAATGTGTTTTGATTCTAATTTCTATTGAATATTTGCAAATGTTCTAGTTTCTAAAGATTTTTGGATCTATATGTCTATATTTTTAAATTTTAATATATTTTTAAAAAATATATATATGTATATAAAACGTGTCCTTCGTGTCCTGATTCCGTGGGTCACCGTGTCTGTGTCGGACACTCGTATTTTCGTGTCCTGTGTCCTCGTGTCAGGTGACGTAGCACCACAATTACAGGAGCAGGGCATATCTCTTGTGTTGGTCAGGGATCAGTGAGTGATCGAATCTAATAGAGGGAGTCGCTCAAAGGCTTGGGAGTGAGGGATTCACTCAAGCCAAGGTTTGTTGATATTGCTGGGGATTTGGGCTCAATTGTAGCAAGGGAGAGTCGGGAGTTAATTGAGATACAGTGTGTCATATCCAAAAGTCTGGTGTTGTAAGTGTTGTTTAACAAATCTGCAATAAAGACAAATTGTTTGTTGGTTTTCCTCATTGGGGTTTCTAGGGTACATCTTGTGTTCGGTTTCTCTGAGCATTATTGTTTATCAATGTATTTCCATTTATCTTTTCATTAATTAAATTCTCGGGTAAAATTAATTACTGGGCATAAAATTAAAAATTGAAATTGCAAACGAGATCTAGTAAGCTGAAAATTTCACATGGTATCAGAGCGGCACAAAGAAGACCTGCACAAGATCGAGAAAAGAAAAAAAGAGATTTCTAGATTACTGTACGGCCACGGTACGGGTCGTATGGCCTCTGATCATACGTCCGCAAAGATTAGTTCCTACAAAGTCATCTGTTGAGGCAATGTTGAATCAGAGGAGCAGCGTGTGGAGGCTAGGGCAGCTAAAACTGGACGCGGAAAATAACAAGGATCTGGCTCGGGCTGAGTGGAGGAGATCCGACGAACTACAAGGCAAGAGAGTCAAGCCAGCCAACAGCTCGTGGGGTCGTGGGAGTTAACGCCCACAAAGGAGGCACGAGCTAGCAAAGCACGCAGAGCAGAGGTGACACGGAGGTGGTTGCACACTGTGTCAGCAAGAGGCACCATCGATGTGAGAAGGAACGGCAAAGAAGAGCACAAATCAAACCTCGAGGAGCAGACGAGAAGCCGTAGCAACAAGGGCACACAAAGCACAAGAGCTCAGGCCGACAAAGAGTAGTAGCAAAGGACCCGCGAGGGGTCATGGGCCGCGGCAAGGGACGCGGCAGCAGAGAAACCAACGGTGTGTGGGCAGGCTACACGCGAACAAGGTGTAGGTGTAAGGAATAGCATGCAGGACGTGTGTTGTGACGGCTGGAATGTGGAAGATCGCAGCAGGAAAGACGCAGAGCTGTTGCGGTGAGCGGAAGGCAATGGTTGAGGACAAAGGCATGAAGGAGGAGATGTTGGCATAGCAGTCATATCGTGGGCGCGGCATATCAACAGACCAAGGGCTATCGGAGGCACGTGGAGTGAGCAATCCGGAGATGACAAAAGAACACTGGCAAGCCGTCGGTTGAAGACTTGGACGCGGGCCAGTAGAACTTGGCAGCCCGCCATGAGTAGAGAGAGGAGCAGGAAGGGACTGCCAACCAGCAGTAAAAGCCGCCAGCGCGTGGACAAAGGAGGCCAATGGGAGAAAGGTCGGCCAATCAACAGGAGCCACCAAAGCAACCATCAGGCTTCAGGCAGTAGGCCTAGGGTGGTCGAGGCAAGCTTCGAGCAACCCTGAGTAGGGGCAAAATTGCTGAGAAAAGCCCCGGGCAAGGGCAGAAATACCTAGAAAGTTGTTGGGCAGCTACAGGAACTTCGAGTAGCTGTGTAAAGGGCCCGAGCAAGGGCAAAAAATACCTAGAACTATCGAGCAGCAAGAAGAAAAGTAAAAACCCCAAGCAGCAGCAAATGTTGTGGGGTAAGATGTATAGGTTGTTGGGACAACCTGTAGTTGGTTCCAGAGGGAGTCTAGAGCCTAGATCAGTGTCAAATAGAAAGCGTGAGTCTCTTCTTAGCAGGCATACTTGATATGAAATGACACTAATGGATGAGGAGTGCAGATTATCAATTCAGAGTGCAGCGAATGCAGCCGGTAAGTCTTCTAGTTCAAAGGGAGCAATTGCAACAGCAAAGGATTTGATGGATCTAGGTGGATGCTTCTCTGGAAGTACTTTCCTCGCTAAGAGGAAGTGTCATATTTTGTAGCTCGGACAAGTACTTCTACATGGCGGTGTCCGAAAAAGTGAGACTCTAGACAAACTTTGTAAAAGGTGACTTTTATAACACCTTATGTAAATGTAAAAAGGTAACTTAAGTGATCTCAATGAGAGATTAAGTCGTAGTCGTTGATCTATGACTTAAGTGATCTCAACGAGAGATTAAGCCCCAACTATTGGATTTAAATCTAAGGGTCAGTATTGGAGAGCCCATGGTATTGATTGGCTCATGGTATTGATAGGATATCCCATGGTTTTGCATGAGGTTGACGGTTATAAAAGAATCTATGGAGAGTTGTATAGCACCACAATTGCAGGAGTGAATCATATCTCTCGTGTTGGTGAAGGATCAGTGATTGATCAGATCTGAGAGAGGGAGTCTCTCAAAGGCTTAGGAGTTAGGGATTCACTCAAGCCAGGGTTTGTTGATATTGCTGGGGATTTGGGCTCAGTTGCAACAAGGGAGAGTCAAGAGTTCACCGAGATCTGTTGTGTCATTTCCGGAAGCCTGGGTTGTAAGTGTTGTTTAACAAATCTACAATAAAAACAAACTATTTGCTGGTTTTCCCCAAGGATTGGGGTTTCCAGGGGAAATTTCAATGTGTCAAATGATGTGATGATTTCCTGTGTGTCTTTTCTGCTACATGATTTGTCAGAGCACTAGTGTATTTTCGTTTATAATTGAAGTGTTAAATTATTGGGTACGAAGATCAAATCTAGTGTCTGAAAATTAACAGTGAATAATATATTAATTATAAAATGTTAATCCCAGGATCACTCTTAACATTGCTTAAACCAGGAGCCAATACTCTCCAATTCATGGTCATTTACACTCAATCCTCAATTTATTTCAGAAATATCTTTACACTCTTTCCCTCGTCAGGGTAACAAGTTTTCACAACATTTGAAGATCAAGTGTCTTGTCACAACAATCTGATGACAATCTTAAGTGGAAAAATCCAAGATTTACAATTCCTACTTCAAGCCTCTTCCTTCTTAAGTAGTGTCACTTGTATGACACCTTGTTAAATAGAAGAAGAAATTAGTTCTTCCAATCAAATATCTCCAAGGTACTGTTTCGAAGAAACATGTGCATTCAAATCAATAATACATCATGGCCATTCAAGGAAATCTTTTGCTCAAAAATTGCTTCGAAGTATAAGCAATTCAAAAAGGGGAGACTTGTTATATCTCTCTAAAGAATATTTGATATGCAAATAATTGTACTATTTATTTATTAGTAATTACTGAAAAATATTAAAGGCATGTCGTGGTTGTACATACAGCCATACTTATTTGTAACCCATCATTCCTTGTCAATTATAAATTTATTTTGACCATTTGGTCTATTTGAATATGTACCATTATACATTAAAGATTATGGATCCCTATAACTGACCTCAAGTATGCAGCAAATGAAGTTCAGCTCAAACAGACGCTCCAGATCAAGCCAAATTGAGAGACATTTTAGGTTACAAGGTGGTCGAAGGAGTTGACAAGTTTCCTGTAATCAAATTCACCTACTCAAAGATGTCTATAGCCCAATTTTACCACATTGACTTCACCGTGCACAGAAGCCAACGAGAAGCAGTTTTCAAATTTTCGCTCCAATGAGGTGCTTAGAATGAGATTGCTTGGATATTTGTTGCATAATTTTGCAATTTTGGTAGCAAATCTTGTCCAGAGGGGATCATAACAAGGACTTTGATGCAAGAAGTTGACACATTGAGAATATCACTAATTTAATTATAATACCCCACAACCCTGCAGTTTTTATGAAAAACAGCACAAAATATAAGCATTCTACAACAATAGAGGAACTCACTGTCACGTACCAATTTCCCCACGTAATAAATAAAATAAGAGTTCTTGAAAATAAGAACAAAATGTAAAAAAGTTTAAAAAGTAATTAGTTATTTTGGGGTTGTGTAGATAACCAAAAGTTATGCTGTAAAAGTAAAGTGTCGTTACTTTTGGTAATGAAACCCTTCATCTTCTAATTTAACCAGTATAGATCCATCTTAAACCCGTATCTATCAAGCACCGAGAGGGATCCAATTTCTTGAGGTGTATTTCTTTTTTTAAATTTAAACTCAAGAAATTTGATCTCTCTTGATTTATAGATCCGGGTTTAAGTTTTAAGTTTTTATTTTATAAACGAACATCTATTTTTTAATTACTTTTCATAATATTTTATTTTACGAACCAACATGGATTTTTTTTAAATACTTTCCATAATTTTTTATTTTATGAGCCAACATGAATTTTTTTAATTATTTTTTAATTAAAAAATTTACTTTTTACGTTTTATTAGATGTAACGCTACATGCACATTAGAACATCTCCCCCATACTGGGTTGTAGAGCACCTCATTCCACTCGGTGCAATTAAAATTTGGACATTGGCTTGGGGGAAGCGGAGGAAATCGGGAATAAAGGTGCTCATGATAAAAGAGACCGGAAATAAAGGTGCTCATGACATATGAGATACCATGTACAGTAATACAAGAGAGTGAACCCGGCCAGGTGGTTATATGTAGGGCAACTTAGTGCCCAGTGTAATTCTCAGTTGAGAGCAAGGCAGATTCTGGCGGTATGGTTGTGAGCAAGGCAGATTCCTGCAGTGACCTCTCTGGAATCCAAGCCAAGTGTTACAAGAGATAAGTCCTTGCACTTGTACTTCATATAAAAAGAATAAATACAATATTATTTCCTACTGTTGGCTATGTTGAATTAATTTACTATAGACTGATATTTCTGTAATTTGATAAATTTCTTGGATAATACGTGTATGTGATACTGTACATGTTTTCAGTTTATGATATATGAATTCAATATGAAATTTTATAATATGGAACAACACCCTCACATCAATGAATTAGATGATCGAGTGTGCCTAATGGTTAAGAACATGTGTTTCCTCCTTGGAGGTCACAGATTTGAATCTGGAGGGGTAAGGGTATGTACACCCTGTAGACTAAGCAGTGAAATCGCTGCAGGAAAGGGGTCGCTTGTCCCAGAAACAAGGGGAGTCTCATACATCAATTTGGTGTTTGGCCAGGCATGACCTTAAAATTAGATTATTATTCTTATTTTATTATTACCAGCCTAGATCCAAATCCTAGGCTCTATCAAGCGCCGAGAGGGATCAAATCTCCCGAGGTGCAAACCTCTCCTTGAATAGCTCTTTGAGTGCAATACCTGAGCCACATAATCCTACACTCTAAAGTTTAAGTCTCATATTTACTTTTCACTTTGTATTATTCTTTTTTGTTTATGGCTGACATAATATTTATTACTTTTTACTTTGTATTATTATTTTTTGTTTACTTTGTATTATTTTGTTACTGGACAGTGGACAAACACTCTAAAGTCTCATATTTACTTTTTACTTTGTATTAAAAGTAAAAACTAAAGTCCCTAACTTTTAAGTCTCATATTTACTTTTTACTTTGTATTATTCTTTTTTGTTTTGGCCGACATAATATTTACCACCTAATCCTAAGCTCTAAAGTCTCTAGTTTAAGTCTCATTTACTTTTTACTTTGTATTATTCTTTTTTGTTTATGGCCGACATAATATTTATTACTTTTTACTTTGTATTATTTTGTTACTCGACAAACACTCGACTCACAAGATCTCCCCCATACTGGGCTGTAGAGCGCCTCTCGGCGCAATGAATATAGATTGCATCACTAATTGTGTTCCATTCAAATTATGGTGGCGATTCAATATCGACCCCCACTATAGATATTTTACAGTGGGTGTTGGCGATGCTCTATGTTTACATTAGTATAAACACTAATATGTTTAAGACTTAAGTATGGCTATCATTTGCGACAAGATGCTCATAATTAAACGAGTTTAAAGGCTGAGCAAAAGAACGTACCTGTTAAACAAAAGAAGGAATTGGAAAAGTTGGCCAAGTTAAAAATTGGGGAATGAGCAACAAATGCTAGAAAAGGAAAAGGTAGAGTCAACTTATTTTTAAGAGAATTAGGAAATGCAGAGGAAGTTAAAGAAGAGTTCAAATAAATTGATGTCAGTCGCACCAACATCACTTCAGTGCCAATCAGATCCACAATGACATCATAGGATCAACTCTAGATAACAATGCATTTACAAATGTAGCTCAAAACTAAGGCCAGCATTTGAAATAAGATTTTGTTTGAGCACGATGCTCAAGCACAATGAAGGGAACAAATGTTAGCTCCAATTTTGATGTGAAGTCCTATTTTGTCATTTAATCTATTTTATAGTTTAATGTCGTTTTTCTTATTAGCATTGTTATGAAAGCACATGTAGTCAAAAGAGTTATCTGTTCCAAAGTTATAAGTTGCTTCTTGAGTAGTACAAGGGGTCATAAAGTTTTGTTGGAAGATCGCGATTGAGAGGTCATGTTTATAAAGTCATGATTTGTAGGGGGCTGGGAGAATTTTCCCAAATTTCATGTCACCAAGGCCTTGATTAGTATAAGAGACATTCCCTTCTGTCAAATTGAGTTAGCATTATGAGCGGAGGCTTCATTGCTATAATTTTGCTTCTACCTCCATTCTATAAATCTATAATACATCTAAATGTAAAATTGTGCTTAATAAAGATGATTTCATTCTTTGTACTCTACTCTTGAGTTTTGTTTTATGTGTTTTCCTATTCATTTAAGTCAAGTTCACCTTTGTGAGCCATTTCATTGTCATTACTCTAAACTAATAGCCACAAAGAAAGCTTTGCCCAACACCGTCTCAAAGCCATTCTTCCATGGTGATACTTGTGTCGTTTAAGTCTCCAACAAGTTCAAGTTGGTGACCTACTAACTAAGATACCTATCCACCAAATCAAACCATGCATAACAAACAATTAATTAATTTGTATAACAACTTATAATTAACAGAGAATGGCATCTCATGAGTCATATCACATAACAACACTATATATATTAACTTGTGCAACATTAACTTTAGAACAATGCATCCACATGGAAGGAAATCAAACCCATGCAATGCATCCACATGGAAGGAAATCAAATCCACAATTCAAAACCAGAATGTAAAAGCCATAATAAATCAAGCTACCTTGTTCCCGTTATTGCCATGAACTGCTGCACTTTGTCTCGGTGTCCTCTACCTAGCTTATGCTGTGATAAAAGAAAAGAAAAGTGAGAAAACCAAACAGAAAATCTTCAATTAAGAACTGCAGAATGATGATTTAAAATTTTAAACAGAAAGAAAAATTCAGCTAAAAGTACACCTAACTACCTTTAGATTTGTTGTGTGGGCTTTTAGCCCACAATCAAATGTGACTTTATCTAATTACACAAACCGACTTATTAATGGGGTTTTTGTCCTGAGTGCAAAGGTTAAGTGATCAAAGTTGGCCTTGTCTTGAATGTAATGGATTAGTTAGTTGTCTTCGAGAGTGAAATGAAGAATATGGACATTTAATGTAAAGTCTGCTTTAATGGGCAAGAAGGGTTTTGAGTAGAGTTTGAGTCCTATTTTAAGGGTTGCACTAGGGGTTGGAGGTATTGGCTGTTAGGAGTTTGTTCGTGGAGTTGACTTGTCCTTTTTGTTTTTTCTGTGTCATGGTGCATTGTTTGAGTATGCAGTAGTGACAGACAACTGTAAGTCTGTCCTTGTAACAGATTTGAGATATGAAATGGCATGTCGCTGAGTGGAAAGAGTGGGTTTTCTCCTGGCACTCAGGTTCCCACAATAAATATACATGGCTTATGTGTCAATATTATTGTTAATTCTGTTATGTTTATATTTGGTTATTCTTATGCTAAAGAATGGATATTGGAAATATATTTTATTGCAGTATGTTGTATATCAATATGTTAATGAGTAGATAAAAGTAAAATGCTAAGGTTGAACAATAATCATTCAGGTTTTGGGGACCATTGCGAGTGAACTCACCAAGATTTCTTTGCAACCAAGAGAAATCATACCATTAAAGATCAGGAACAGGTTCTCCTAGTTGTTTAACTCCACGAGAGTCCTAGGGAGCATACCCAAGGACAATGGGACGAGACTTGAGAGGGATGCCATTTGTCGCAGATCAAAAGGAAAGAGAAATTGGGAGGACATGTTCTGCGTCTGGGAATTAAGTAGGCAGGATACCTCTATGAAAAGATCTGAGAAATCAGACGGATCAAATAAAGGACAAAGGAATGAGTGAAATATCTTGGGGTTGGACATTTGAGTACAAGAGGGATAGGAAATCCTAAGTACAAGAGAATGTACCAAAGTGAGTAGGCAAAAGACAATGGGTGAGAAACCCAACTAGGGATAAGACTAGGACAAGAAAAAAAATTATGACCAAATGTAAAAGGGATGATTGTTTATGTTTTATGCATAGTTACCAGAATCGCGGGTTGACTCGCGTTTTTTCCGAGTTGGCACGGCGCAAGTCAGAATCAGGTGATGGCGAGTTTAGCTCGGCACTCGGTAAAAACTCAGATCTACATGGATTAAATCGGCGAGTTTGACTCACGGGCCACTTGTCAGCTGCTCATCAACGTCAAATTCATGCCCTCTCCCGCCGCTTTCTCCGTTCATTTGTGCGCGTTTTTCCCCTGTTTTTTCCCACTTACCTTTTCGTTTACGGCGGCTTTATTTGGGCGCCTTCTCCATTTGTTTATGGCCACCCTTGCGGATCACTTTGCAGCAGCGACACTGTGACCCATCTCACTTCACAGCAGCAGCACTGTGGTCCGTGACCCGTCTCACTTCGCAGCAGCAGCAGGACGCGGACTCTTTGACCGTCCACCAAGCACAGTCCAGCATCGACGCATCACGCTGTGTGTGTACAGTCTTCAACCAGCGACCAATCACCCAGGCAGTGGGCACAATTTCAGGCGCCGAGCACACAGTTTCGGCCCTTTCGGGCTACAGTTTCAACTTTCATGAGTCGTGACAGGCTACAACAACAATGTGCAGGCTCCAGTTTCGTGACAGCAGCACAACCACAGTGTGCGGGCACCAGTTTTCACGACAAGTCACAGCGGCTCTAGTTTCATGCCAACTCTCCATTTTTTCGAACAAGTATCATCATTGATGCCAAGTTCTAACTCATGCCTGCTGTTTTTTATTTTTATTTCAAATTTCATGTTATATTTATTATTTTATAACACTGACCAGAACAGTATTATTATAATACTAAAACAGAATAAGTTTATAATTTATTATTTATTAATTTTATTTCATGTATTTTATTTTTTATTTTTTACATTGGACTTGCAGGGCAGTTCATGTTTGTAACTTTCTTGAAGCCAGTAAACCCTGTTACCAGTGACCCCGACATTTCTTGAAGCCAGTAACCCTGTTACCAGTGAAACAGTGACTGTTTGACAGTGAAAATGCCAAAAGAAAAAGACTTTGCTTGGGCTTATTGTGAGAAGATTCAAGGTTCAGCTAAGCTGCTCTGTAAATTTTGCAGAGAGCATTGTAGTGGTGGAATTTATAGATTCTAATTCCACATTGCTAAGCTTCCTTGGCATGACATCAATCCTTGCAAAGTTGTACCTGAGGATGTTAGACACCAGGCCAGCTTGGCCATTGAGTACATGAATGAATCAAAAATGAAGAGAGCAAGGGTAAATATGGAGATGAGAAATGTTGCAGGTGGACAATACTCTAATACCCCCTTGTCACCTCCTTCTGTTGAATCCTCAATGCCTCCACCTAACCCAAGTTTTCATATTCCAAACATGGTTGAAGGTCAAAGCCAAATGCCACCACCTCCTCCTCCTATTCCTACAAATTTGAGCACTGGAGGAGGAAATATACACACTTTTTTTGCTCCTTGTACACAACCAGGTGCCCAACCTAGCTTAGATGGCACTGGTTGGAAAAAGAATGTCCATAAACAAGCAAGGAAGGCCATTGCTAACTTTTGGTACTATTCTGACATCCCTTTCTATTGTGCCAGAAGCCCTTATTGGCAATCTATGATTGATGCAGTTGCTGTTGCAGGTCCGGGGTTCAAATCCCCTACATGTGAGAGCCTTAGGACAGATATGTTGTTAGAAATTGTTGATGACCTCAACCTTGTGCTTGCTGATTTTCGTACATCATGGGCAGAAACAGGGTGCACCATCACGAGTGATGGATGGATAGATAGGAGGAACAGAACTTTGATAAATTTCCTCGTTTCTTGTCCAAAGGGGACAATGTATCTGAAATCAGTGGATGCCTCAGACAAAGTTAAAAGTGCTCAACTGATTTGTGAAATGATGGAAGAAATTGTTCAAGAGGGAGAAGAAAACATTGTGCAAATTATCACTGACAGTGAAGATAATTATATGGCTGCCTTAGGACAAATATGTTGTTAGAAAGTCTTGATGACCTCAACCTTGTGCTTGCTGATTTTCGTACATCATGGGCAGAAACAGGGTGCACCATCACGAGTGACGGATGGATAAATAGGAGGAACAAAACTTTGATAAATTTCCTCGTTTCTTGTCCAAAGGGGACAATGTTTCTGAAATCAGTGGATGCCTCAGACAAAATTAAAAGTGCTCAACTGATATGTGAAATGATGGAAGAAAAATTGTTCAAGAAGAGGGAGAAGAAAACATTGTGCAAATTATCACTGACAATGCAGCTAATTATATGGCTGCTGGAAGATTGTTTGAGGCTACGCACCCCACTATATTTTGGAGCTCTTGCGTTGCACACTGCATAGACATGATGCTTGAGGACATTGGGAAACTTCATTGGATACAAGAGGTTGTGGATAAGGCAAAATCCATAACCAAATTCATCTAAAATCACGCAAATTTCCTTTCCACCATGAGAATATACACTTAAGGCAAGGAGCTTGTTCGTCCTAGAGTGACAAGATTTGCAACAAACTCCATCTCCTTGCAATCTGTAGTAGAGCAAAAGGTCAATCTAAAGAGAATGTTTTGGGACCTGCGTGGATGGCCTCTAGACATGGAAGAAGCCTTGAGGGCATTAAAATTGTTGCTCTTGTCTTTAATGATGGTTCCTAGAGAGATGCAGAAGAGATCATTGCTATGATAGAACCGCTTGTCAAAGTGCTCAGGTACTTAATTTCTAAACCTTTTCAATATTTATCAATTCAATTTGAAGTCAAACTTTATTACATTTTCAAATTTCATTTGTTGTTCAAAGTTTTAAACTTTAAAGTCTTAAGTTGATATCAAAAATCAGATTTTGACAACTTGAAATTTGAAATTTGAATTGACTTTGATCTTTCAGGATGGTTGATGGTGAGAAACCCGTTATGGGTTATATTTATGAGTCAATGGATCTCGCCACGAAGGCCATAAAAGCCAAATATATGAATGATGAGACCAAGTACATGCCTCTTTGGGACATCATTGGTGAGAGGTGGGACAGGCAATTGCACTCTCCTTTACATGTTGTTGGATACTTTTTCAATCCAACATATTTTTATGATAAGACCAAATTTAGTGAGGATGGGGAGGTTGGTCGAGGGCTTATGACTTGCATTGAGAGGATGAACCCAGATTAAGAAGTCCAACGCCGTAACATTGCCCAGCTGCGAAACTATAGGGTGCCTTCAAAATTGTTTGCATATGCCAGTGCTATACAGGAAAGGACAAGAATGTTGCCAAGTATTTTATAATTTGTATTATGATTTATAGTTTATACTTTATTATCTTAATTCTTTTAAGTATTTTTAATCTTCAATTTATCAATCTTGACTCTAGAACCCTTGCCACATGTTAGGTCTTTGGTGGCAAAATTTTGGCAGTGTTACGCCAGATCTTAAGAGGTTTGCCACTAGAATCCTAAATCAAACTTGCAATGCTTCAGGTTGCGAGCGCAACTGGAGCATGTTTGAGAAAATCCATTCCAAGAGACGGAGCCGCTTTGACACAAAAACACTTGAATGACCTTGTTTTTGTCCACTACAACCTTTGGCTTCACAACAGGCAGTTACTTGGTGTGACACTTAAAGGCTTAATCATTTGTAATCTTAATCATTGGTTTAAATTTTAAAGTTTAATTCACATTTTGAATGTATCTTGAATCTTGATGTTGACAAGTTTGGGTCATTCATTGGACAATGAAGACATGGGGCTAGGATTGGGTTAGAACGAGGATCCTATTGCTACATCTACTAGCACAGCCACTTAACTTGTGGTCGGTGAACACCGATAGGATGCCAATCTAGGAAAAGCATAGATGCTAGTCCACCCCAAATTCTAAGATATAAACACCTGTAGATGTAATCATTGGACAATGAAGACATGGGGCTAGGATTGGGTCAGGACGAGGATCCTATCGCTACAGCTACTTGTATTCATTCAGAGGAGACTACTCTTTTTAGCTTCAAGGACTAAGAGACCCTTGAGGGTCAAGCTGTCGGACATGCGAGAGGCTAGAGCACCTACTTCTTAGTTTTTCTTACTATTTAGTATTTAGTATCTAGATTTTGGATCCTTACATTATGTATTTTGGACTCATCTTATGGATGAGAATTGATATATTTTCAATTTTGGACATCTTTCTAGATTATGGACTCATCTTATGGATGAGAGTTGATATATTTTGGACATCTATGATTCTATTGATATCTTTTGGAAATCTATTGATATCTTGCACTATATGGACATAACTATTTTGAATATCTATAAAATTTCTTTTTTTAATTCAAAATATAGGTATAGGAATCGATATAGAGGAATATAGACAATTATGGATGCATAGAATATGGATGCATATGACAAAAAATGGACGACGGGATTTGTTTTTACTTTTTTGTATGCTTGTTGGTATAGCAATCTATAGGGGTTAGTTGGAGGTGCCCATGCAAGGCAATGACCTATTTCATAATAAAGAAAAAAATGCATTGGACGAAGCTAGAGGGAAAGTACTAAACAGATATGATGCCCACTCAGGGTGAGAAGATCAAAGATTTGTGAAGGGTCTGAAGATGGCATAGAGGACTCAATGAGGAACTGACCTAAGGTCCGCTAGCAAGCAGATGGTGTCCTTCCATAGAGAAATTCAAGCATCGGTGAAAGTAAGGTTGGGACTCGAAAACCATTGCAAAGGACTTCATGATGTGTAAAGTTGTCTTTTGGTATTTTGGTAAGAATAACTCGTTTTGTCTTGTTAGAACTATGATGCAAACTGTGAAGAGAAAATTGGGAAGATAATTGTGTGAAGTCAAGGAACAATGGCATTTACAAAGGACATGAGGCATGCAAAAAGGACCAAGACAATGAAAGAGGGTTTTGGTTAAGGAGATGCATCTCTGTCGCTTTTCTATCAGACGTGGGATGAGGCACTCGCCGAAATCTATGCAATTGACAAGGGCATTTTAGAGGACACGGATTGCATTGCGAAAGACAAGAAATCACTTCAAAAAGAAACAAAAAATTGGGTGAGACATAGTTTGGTGTTTGCTAGCATCAACAGGCAATGCCTCTTTACCCCGACCGTAGAGCTAACCCTTGAACCCTATGAAGAAACTACCTTCGACCTACCCTACAACAACATAGGGATGCCACAAAAGGGTTGTACTTGTCACCTATCATCCACTTAACCTCCATAGTGGCCCCTGAAGATCATTGAAGATCATCGTTCAGAATGGACAATAAATAGAGAATTCAAGATCAAAGAAGACATCAGATCAAACGACAAGGACATTAGATTGGACATGGACAAGGAATAAAAGAACACGAGCAATGAAAAAAGACAAAGGAAGACAAAGGATAGAGTACAATAAGCATCTTTGAAGAGAACTAAGAACAAGTTTTTCGAGACAAAGAATTGGCTAAGGACAAGAAAAAAAGAAACTTTCTTACTCGCATAAAATACATTCTAGAGGCCTTGAATAGGATAGCGAAGCCATAGGGATAGCATTTAGTTGTTAGAAATGTGGTGTGTGGGCTTTTGGCTAATAATCAAATTTGACTTTGTCTTATTAGACAAGACAACTTATTAATGGGTTTTTTATTCAAAGGTAAAGATTAAGTGATCAAAATTGACTGTCTTGAATGTAACAAATTAGTTATTTTTCTTGGAGAGTGAAATGAGGAATATGGAAATCTAAAGTAAAGTCATCCCTAAAGAGTGAGCTAGGGTTTTGAGTAGAGTTTGAGTCCTATTAAAGGGTAACTATGAGCAAACTTTGTTGGTCTCCCTAACCAATTTGTTAAACAATGGATAGACAAAATACATGGGAGAGGTCGAATATATGATTTTATTATAAATGGAGTCATTGGATACAACAAGGGAGATCCCATTATTGTCCATTCAATAAGTAGTTGTGCTACCTAATTGACCGAACAACTTTATCTTAATGACACCTTGTTAAACTATATGAGACACTCGCAAGCCAACATCGAGCATGGCCCAGGGGGCTTGCCAAAGCAATGAACTTCGATGAATAGTAGGCCAAGTATGAATAATGGTCCCACCCCTTTGCCAAGTTGGAAAAACTCCAACCACAATGTAGAAATGAAAAAAATCTCAACACAATCTCAAGTCAAAGTAATATGTCGGGATGATGGGTGAAAGGATTGTTTGTTTTGCATCTAGTAAATGTCAAAGAAGAAGCATCCCCTATCTCTAAGTTGAAGCCTGATCAAACTCTAGTAAACAAGGCCCCCAAACCTCTGAACAATAAAGAGTTGTGGGTTGGATGAGGGTGTGTATGAGAGGCATCTTGGACGGAATGGCCTAAAAATGGTGACAAAAAAACCGCCTCTCAAGAACGGCAAAGGAACCGTGGCCCTTGTTCACCCAACGTTGAACAGCATGCCTCAAACTGCAATGAGGCCCTAAAAGATTGCACCCCCAAGTAAGTATAGGTGTTTGTAATCTCAATCTCCTCCCCTCTGAAAACAATTGATAATCCAAGAGAGATTTCTTCAACCCACTGTATATCATGACATTGATTTTACCCAAGTTCATCGTCAATTGTCGAAGATCACAGAATAGGGCCAAAGCGTCTAGCTCTCTCTAGAAACCCTGTCGGGAAGAGGCTGAGGGGTTCACATCATCAAGAAAAAGCAAAATAGATAATTACCTGATGAAAAAGACCCCTATCTCTGTCCTACATATGACATGTACGAAGGACTCCAACTCATCAATGTAGATCCCAAACAAGGTGGGGGCCATGAGGCACCTGTGCTTGACCCCAATAGTGCTCTTGATAAAATCAAACATTCTGTGAACTATGCAAAGACGACCAAGAACAGACTTGTACATACGCATGATGGCACTCACTAAAGTCTCGAAGATGTCGATGACTCCAAGCCTCTGGAATAGGACCTCCTGTGGGACAAAGTCAAAATCTTTCTAAAAGTATGAAACAACAATAAACTTACAAAGAGTGATACCTCGCCTCCTCAATAATGGCACAATGTGTGAAAATATATTCAATGATTTGATGTGACGGTTGAAACCCAGCTTATCCTCTAGCTCAAAGGTGTCTCCACTCAAGCTCTTCAAAAAGCTTAAGATGAAGAACAACAGCATAAAGCTTCAAGAATGTGTGGCCAACCATGATAGCTCTGTAGTTGTTAGGATCTACATTGGAACCCAATTTGTGGATCAGGTGAATAATGTACTAGAACTAAGTTTGTGGGAAACCTATGCAGGCAACATGGTTGAACAGGTTCCCTAAGTGATCATCTATAGCACGAAGAACGTACTTGAAGAGTTCAACCTAGAACCCCTCCTCATTTGCTACTTTGCTACTATTCATTAATCTAACTACCTCCTAACTGTCCCATTACAAGAATAAGTAGCAAACAATGGGGGAAGGGGTGACTCTAATCAAAGGTTTCCCGAGGACATCTTAAAAAGTGGAGGTTTAGGAGACCACTTTCTAATTTTTCATGCTTTATCCATTCCTAAAAATAAGCCTATCCACTTTGCTATTTCAAAAGCCGAAAATTATGGTTCTAAATTAATCCTTACTTGACTTATTTTTGGAATCCAACTTATCTTTTAGATCATGTGCTTTAGTGAGGAAGCCTTTTCCCTATTTTTGAGTTCTTGTTTCTTATAGCTAGAGGCTTATCTCTTGGTTTAATTTTTAGGGATTTACATGAGCCATTTATTTCAATTATTACTGGAGTTTATCCTCTCTTAGATATTTGACCTAGACTGAGCTATTTTGAGCCACATACTTCACCCATTCATGTGCCTTGTCACCAGGGTATTCAAGGGGGTTCAATCCATTGCATGATAGATATTTTCCAGAGCTATTATGGAGGAAGAAATTCACTATACTTGGAGATATTTATTCTTAAATGTTCCCTTCATCATTCTTTTCTTTTTTTTCCTCTATATTGTATGAAGCAAAGGGAAGATTAATTTTATTTTATTGTTGAGTTGTTGAGCCAAGGATTTCTAATGGTCCTATCTCGCCAGTCTTCTTCTAGAATTCTCAATTATCAAACAAGGGGATTATTTCCCCAATTGGAGCCAATGTTAACACCTAGAATGGATTTCTTCAAAATTCAACTTGAGTGACATCTTATTATGTTCATGGGTACATTACGGGATTGATTGTTTGGTCAATACATTGATGCAGAATCAACGATTTGTGAGTGATTTTCAGACTCGGCACATGGTTGCATGTTTTGTTCTTCAAGGGTTGCTGGTAGAACAAGTTCTTGAGTAGGTCAAACATATATAAAGGTACATCTAATGGACAAAGCTTCAGTGAAGCAACTGCCCCATATTTGTAGGTTCAATGTAGTATTCAGAACCGGTATGGGAGGTAAAAGACCCCCAAAGGGTATGGTCAGGTTGGTTTTGCAAACTTATATTTTTCGGGATCTAATCATAGATTCGGATACACTTTGGGGACATGTGCATGAAGTTAACTTTTTGTCAAATATGAGAAGTCATTAGTTATAGTAAGGTGACTGGACTCTTGGATACCCAATATGGCATGCATTGCCAATGTTAAATTTCAAGCCATTCTAAGCACTTTGAAATTTTAGGGACCGATTGTGTTTTGGCATGGTTGATAAAGATAAGATAAGATAAGTTTATTAATGTTCAACAAATGACCAAAAATTAGGTCAACAAGATTGCTCGATACATAAGTGGCAATACAAAGTGGGAGTGTGAAGGTCACTCCTATAAAACCGAGAAACCAATTGATCTAAGAGCAACTACTATAATGCCGAAAGGAAATGCAATGCCCTGGAATCAAGCTCAATGAAAGAGCCTCAATGCTCCAACAGCCTATTGTCGGGCCGAGGAGAAAGAGGGTCAACCTATGAAGTCGAGTGTGAATCTCTCCTACCATTCAAGGCTGAAGGAAAGAGAGAGATGTTCTTTGCACATAATTTGAAGGGTTTGCTAAGAGAGATGTTCATCTTGAGGTATATTAATATCACACTGGCTTGAGCTAGTTACATGGCACATTTATTGAGATCAAAGTTACAAAGATTGTGTCAATGAATATATCGCCAAGGGTCCAAAAACAAATTATCGGATTTATCGATGAAAATGTCGACAAACATCGCCAATATATCGGCAAACTTTAAAAAATTAAAAAAAATATTCATTTTTTTCAATTGTTTAAACAACTAAAGCAACAAGAACATCAAATAAACATATTGCCGCATGAATATGAAGAGAAAACCGATATATAAGATGTATAAGACATCTAGAGATACATCACACATCAAAAATGAATCGTGTCAATGAAATCAAGTAAATAAACTATTGATTCTCTAACCCTTTTACGGGCAAAGGTAATTGCTCTGGTAATGGCTCTGTCTCTAAAGCTAGAAAGCCCTAGCGATCGTGGGGGTTGTAGTGGACTCTATGCCTCTACCTCGAATCTCAAAGTTGATCCTCCAAGGACATTAGTCAACAACTCAATAACTTACAATTTTGATAAAACTTCCTAATCCAATTGTTTAAATAAGGTAGAAAAAACTTCCTATGCTTAATAACTAATTTTGCTCGAGTGAAGAGTACCTTTTTTATAAGGTCGTGACAAAGGAGTTCAACAATCAACACAATCAACATCAAGGTACATAGAGGGGTTGATGTGCTTGATTAAATGCCAATCCCATACCCTCATACATGATAGAATCCGGTGGAAACTTTGTAATCCTGAAATCCTGAAAACTATTAAGTCTGTTGAATTCTGAATGGGATCTAAAATTCTACATTTTGCATATGAAGCTCAATGAGGTTAGAACCACTCTCAAACATCTTGAAACAATTATTGGTAATGTTAAAAATTTAAATAAAAAGATAGAAAATTTTAAGTAATGTTAAAATTTGCACATGGTTTCCCCTTCTGTCAATATGGCATGCAATGCCAATGTTAAATTTCAAGCCATTCTAAGCACTTTGAAATTTCAGGGACCAATTGTGTTTTGGCATAGTTGATAAAGATAAGATAAGTTTATTAATGTTCAACAAATGACCAAAAAATAGGTCAACAAGATTGCTCAATACATAAGTGGCAATACAAAGTGGGAGTGTGAAGGTCACTCCTATTAAAGCAAGAAACCAATTGATCTAAGAGAAACTACTATAATGCCAAAAGGAAATGCAATGCTCTAGAATCAAGCTCAATGAAAGAGCCTCAATGCTCCAATAGCCTATTGTCGAGCTGAGGAGAAAGAGGGTCAACCTATGAAGTCAAGTGTGAATCTCTCCTACCATTCAAGGTCGAAGGAAAGAGAGAGAGATGTCATTTGCACATAATTTGTAGGGTTCGCTAAGAGAGATGTTCATCTTGAGGTATATTAATATCACATATATGGCTTGAGTTAGTTACATGGCACATTTAATGAGATATTATTATGAAGCGACCTCTTTTTGAGGAGTTTAGAAAGTTCGTTACAACTTTGATGGTCTTAAAAATCAATTGATGGTATTTGCACATGGTTTCCCCTTCTAACACATGGTTTTGTCGCTTATTGATGAGGTTAACTACCATTGCACTCTTCCCTAGGGCACACTTGTGAGAAATGGGTAATTTTTATTACTTGTTGACTATTCAAAATTTTAAATTTCAAAGGGACACCTCCTTTTGAGGAGTTTAGGGAATTCGTTACAGCTTTGATGATCTTAAAAATCAATTGATGGTATTAGCACATGGTTTCCCCTTCCAACACATGGTTTTGTCACTCATTGATGAGGTTAACTACCATTGCACTCTTCCCTAGGGCACACTTGTGAAAAAGGGGTGATTCTTATTACTTGATGACTATTCAAAATACCAAAGTGGCCACAATGCACATTCATCAAGGTTGCACCTCTCAAGGAAGAATATTTTGTTTATGGATCAAGGTTGTTGAATGCCACATTTTCCTAGGGCACACTTTAACATGTGCACAATATTTTATTGCACGAGGAAGGTTTGAAGAGGTTCAAGGCACACCTCACATGATGATTATTTTTTTGTTGTTTATGATGAAGGAGGCCTTTCTACACAATCTCCTAGGGTGTGCCTCTCCTAGGTGCTCTTTCCACACTATTACGTGGTCAAAGAGGGCTCTTTCTTCATCTACAGTTTTATTGAAGGGCGCCCTCACCCCGTTGACTTGGTAATTATAAAGAAGACAAGTGGCACTTTGCATGAACCTTGCATGAGCTTGAAGCTTGAGGAAAATGACTTGTGGCATCAAATTTAGTTACCATCTTTTCTTTAGTATATTGTATGGGCATTTTGGTTTTGGAGAGCTCATTTATGCACAATTATAATATTTCATTGTGATGTTATATCGTTTTCCTTGGAGAAATTTATGGATCTTGGAAAACAAATAATTCTTTACTCTTGAGGAGATGGAGCTCAAACCTATATAAGGGTTTGCTCTCTTCATTTGGTGTATCTTGGATATGGGGCTAGACCCCTTGGAGCTTAGTAGAACATTTGTTCGATGTAAATTGGGGATCAATTGGAAATCATCTGGACATATGCTTAATGAAGTAATGAATTAGGTAACGCCGTTCCTTTTTCTTTTATGTTATTAGTGGAATATTATTTATGAATGCATGAAGGAGGTGCCTATCTCTAAGGGGTCCACCAAGGACATGGTGGACGGGGCAAGCCCACATACTCTAAGGTTAAGTTCCCAAGTGCAGCAGAGGCATTCTTCATTCAACTTGGCTTGTATCACCTCCTCAACCTCGACGAGCGAGGGGGGTGGGTTGTTCCCTTTTCGAGAGCACTTGAACCCAAGAGTTAAGGGTTTGTTGTTGCATTTTCATTTCATGTCTAAACAAGGCCTGTTCTGATCTCATCTGTTCTTGCAGATTTTTTATGTTCAAGATTTCAGATTGGAGATTGGGGGAGTGCATAAGTGGGCTTTGCAAGTGTGTTTTCTTGGTGTTTCATTTCAGAAACTAGAGTTTGAGATCAGTTACCTCGGAGTGGACCTTGTTGTTTTCTATTTCAAGAAATTCCATCCTTCTCAGCAAATTTTTAATCTTGGACAGCGACAAATCAGTGGACTGATACACAAATAACAAAATATTTCATAGACAAGCTGAAGAATCCTCAGAATAAGATTTTATTGAAACTTAAGTACCAAACCAGGGTTCAGCTTTTTGGAAGACAGATTTGCAGGTGGGAATGGTCACAGCACTTGACTCAACCCTGTAAATTACTCACAGAATGACAGAGCACAAAGTCCAGACAGAAGGGTGCTCAAAAGACTCTCCTATGCCCCGGACTAGGTTTTAATAATTGAAGGCACTTAAGCCAAAGCGAACTACCTACATACTGGACTTGAGCAAACTCCAAGAGTCAAACTCTCCTAGAGTTTCTCCTTCCTCTCTCCTCTACCGACTTCTGTCCCAAATGAGCCCAAGGGCCTTCAATATATAGGATGCGTAGTGGGTTTCTGATGGCAGATAATTGGAAGCTGTCAGTCAGGGAATCTGCTTTTCTTTACACAGACCACTTTAGTGGGGTGAGTGAGGACAACCACTCATTAGCTCATCCTGAGGCCTTTCGGCATAAGGGAACCCACCAAGTATAGACTAAGACTATTATGGCCGACAATACAAACTGGAGCTATTAAAGCAAGCCACAATGCTTCCCATTATTTCTTTGATAATCATATACAGTTGAAAGTGTCCAATCAATCTGTATCTGTAGCATCTGATGGATATCCATCAAAAGGATCATCATCACGGTCTGAATGGTATCAATCATTTATCAGGTAGATGATATGGCACCATAGGTGGAAGGAGTGAGAAACATCTGCTAAAAAGGTGAATTGGCCATGCTCGAAGGAACATTACATTCACTGATAAAGGAGCATCCAAAGAATCTAGATCTAGCCTGCTAGTGTTTCTCTCTTGTATCTTTTTCTTCATACAAGAAGCTCAGATGGTATCCATGAAATAATAATTCAAACCCAAACCATAGGTTCGAGTATTGACCTACAAACATTTCTGACTGGAGATGAGCAATGAAGTGGTATTTAGATGCAGACAATGAAACATCTCTGGGACACAATGTCTCCAAAAAACAGTGATCCAGGGAGACCAGTGGAATGGCACCATGGCTGCACAGTCCATACATACTTTCTATACTTAACCAGTTCCAAAATCTATAAATAGTCTTCAAATGTCCAATCTGGACTGAAGCAACATAAATATGACTGGCCTGGTCTTGGTCAAGGTTCAGTGATTACATCAACATAAAACTGGTAAGAATGATCAAAATAAACATAATTATTTACAACATTCCATGTGTTGATCAAATTACTAAGAATTAAATGGATCTCAGGGCAATCTTTGATTCTAGCAACAAGACAATCAAAACAAAACCAACAATTATGACAGACATCTCCGACAATTATGACAGACATCTACCAGTCTGGTTCTTGGTGTTGGTCTTGCAGAATTGGTTGGCCTAAGCATTTTGAAATCTGGTAGTTTCAGGATATTAGGTGCTGCAAGTTTGCTCCCTTCTCTAGTAAGGAGATCTACTAGACAGTTTATTTTACCTGGTTTATATTCAATGTTGAAGCCAAATGCGTCCAACCAGAGTGACCATTGCAGAATTTTACTACACCTTGTTCAAGAAACCTTTTACTTTGCAGCATACCTTTCATATGTTTTAAGTTAGTCCTGATAATGAAGTGAAATAGTTTAAAAAACATTCTGAAACTTTTTATACGCATCTTTACTGCAAGAATTTCCTTATGGGAGGATGGATATTTTAGTTCAGCATCTTTAAAGGCACCTGATGCATACATGCACACTTCTTCTCTACGAGTATGTTTCTGAAGTAACACACCTGCCCATATGGTTTCGGATGCATCAATCTCGAACACAAAAGGTTAGTCAAACCTTGGCAAGGTCAAAGCTAGCATATTTTGAATTTTTTGTTTAACAGTCTGGACAGCTTTGGTCATTCACTAGTCCATGGAATTTCTTAACCTTTTTTTGCAAGCAAACAATGTCAACGGCTTGCTTCTCTTAGAAGTATCTGACATAATTCAAGCACCCCAAAAACATTTGTAGTTGGGTCTTATCCAAAATGACATCTGGAAAATCAGCAAGAGCTTTCGGAACATGCTCTTGTAACATGCTATCATTAATTCTAGACCAAGAAATTCAATCTTTTGTCTTTGCAAACGCTAATTTTTTCTTTGATAGGGCTAGGCCATGTTTATATACAATATCATAAAATATCTTCAAATGTTTCACATGCTAGTTCATCTCTAGAGAACAAACTAACAAATCATCAATATATACAATGACAAAACCAACAGAGTTAAAAATGCCTTCCATCCTTTTCTAGATCTCAGATGGAGTGTTCTTAAGGCTGAAGAGCATAACCCTCCACTGGTCCTGTCCATGTGGTGCCATAAAACCTATCTTAAACCTGTCAGCAGGTTAAATCCCTGCTTGCCAGAATCCACTCTTTGAATCAAACTTACTAAAGACATTGCAGTCTACAATGTTTGAAAACAAGGATTCTTTAAAGGGAAGTGGATACCTAAGTGGCAGTAAGGCATCATTTAACTTGGTATAATTTATTACCATTCTTGGTGCCTCTCTTCTATTCAGAATGTTTGTTGTCATAGAAAGCTGGACAAGCCCAAGGACCTCTGCTTGGCTCTATCATCTTCCTTTGCAAGAGCTTTGTTATGTCTTCTTTGCAATATTGCAATTCTGCAGGGGCCATCAAAGTGGCAACAGCTTTCTGTGGGGTTCCTGTATAACCTTCTTTGTAGGGAAAATTTAAAATATTTCTCTCTTGACCCAAAAGCATTAGAATAATCAAACGTGCAATCTTTTTGAAACGAACAGGATTCATTTCTCAATTACGAACAGTAACTCAATTGCTGAATATCCAATTTAAATAGGGCAACAAGTTATAATCCATACAGGACAAATATATAAGTAGTGAATAAAAGATATGAGATATGCAATGCCATGAGACTGTGTGCTTAAATAAGCATTGACTGATCATCATGGTTGAATAGACATGCCTTTTCATTAAGTCATGTAAATGTTGAAGACTGTAACTTCGGAAGATATCTTATTGTATTTTTATTGTACTTCCTTCAGGAAATATTCATATTGTATTTGATTATGTAAAAACCCTAAAAGAAACCATGTAAAATAGTCAAGTCAGCTCAGTGGGTAAACTGCCCCAAACAATGGGCAGAACTGCCCCAGTCAGGTCGGCCTAGTTAGGGAAAGTCAGTTCGGCCCAGTTAAGTTAAAAGGCCAGTTTTTTACTAGTATAAATCAGTGTTATAAAAACCGGCCCCGAACCGGCAAAACCGGCTGGTCCAACTGGTTCCAAGGGTTTTCCGGTCCGACCGTTTGATTCAACCCGTTTTTTACCGGTTATGTACGGAACCGGCCGGTTTCCACCAAGAACCAGCCAATTTTCTCAAACCGGTCGGGTTCCGTATGGAACCGGCCGGTTCCATATCGAGTCTTTCTATGGGCAAAAAACCCACCTTTTGAAAAAAAAATTAATTAAAAAACCAAAAAATTTGGTCACATCGGCCACATCTGCTAACCTAATTACCGTACAATCACTATATATTGACACGGGGACCCTCAATTGCAATCACGATTCACAATCATCTTTGGATTTTTCTAGGTTGAGCATACGAATTAGGAGTCAGGGCAGCAGGGCGTTCGGGAGTCTGAAATCGAATCTCAATTGTGGACCATGGCACAACCGAATTTTGGTTTTATACACTCTTACTTGCTATGTACATGAGAAACTTTGCAGATTTGTGTATAATGGTTTGACTTCACATGGATGCACATGAATATATTTTTTTTTTTGAAAATATGAATATTTTATGTAGTTTTGCTCAACCGGTTTTTGTCTGGTTCCGGTCCAAGTCCAGGTCCTCGGGCCGGCCGGTTTGACCACCGGTCCGGTTTGACGAATCTATACTGAAGAACTTTTGTTGGGATTTTCCCATGAGAGAGTTTTCCCAGGGTAAATCTTTGTGTTCTCTTGTTATGTTGTGCTTGTCTATCTTTCAGTGATCCTATTGTATATGGTTATTGTGATAATAATATAAATTGTTTGAAGATCTAACATAACCATCCTGGAAGTATCAAAATTCTAACATGGTTTCAAAGCTAACCTAAAAGAAGACCTTGTGCAGCAGAAACTACCAGAAGTGAAAACTAGGGTTTCTCATTCCAGAATGCTTTTCTCCACGGTTTGGCCTAAAAAGGAGGTCAAAGAAACTCGCCCTAGAAGGGCACATCTTTCTATGGAGGCAGAACTCAGATCAGAGAATTTTCATTTTTGGCCCTGCCACTGCTACTCAAGAAAACTAGGATCAACTTTTTGGAGTATTTGTCCACAAATTTGGAATTAAAGGACCTTTGATCAACTCACCTTAGGAGGGCGCATCTTCCTATGGAGGCAGATTCCAAATCCAAGAATTTTCAATTTTTGACCTAAATCTACAGAAACTGTAGCATTTGCAAAAATTAGGGTTTCCAATTTTTGGCAATTCTGTACACAGATTTGGCTAAAGGAATCGTCTACTCAACTCGCCTCGAGGAGGCACATCTCTCTCTCCAATCAGTTTTTCAAGAATCCAAAGTTGAAAAATTAGGGTTTATCTAACAAACCCTAGGTCAACCAAAAGTCAGATCTCAGAAGACATCAAAGCAAGCATTTGATTGGAGCATTTCATTTGGTAAGTCCTACCATCTTTATTTGAGATTCTCATTTTATCAAGATGACAAACAATACCAAGCTTGAAGGAGCAGATAACTTCCGTGCCTGGAAGTATAGAGTGATGCTCATTCTAGAAGAGAATGAGTTGGACAACTATGTCAAAGAAGAAGTTGCAGAGCTAGAGGGAGATGAAGACAAGCTAAACACAAGAAGAACTTGGTTAAGGCCAAGAGGATCATTGCTAACTCCATCATGGATCACTTGATCCCCCATGTTTCATCTTTGAATACTCCTAAGGAGATGTTCGATGCATCGAAGAGATTATTCCAAGGGAAGAACATTAACAGGAAGATGACCTTGAGAACTCAACTCAAGGGTGTGAAGATGCAGAGCTCGGAAAGTATTCAATCTTATTTCACAAGAATCTCCCAGATCAAAGAACAACTGGAATATGTTCTAGAAGGAAGCTCATCAATTTTAGTAGGCTTTGGGAAATTTGTGCTCAGGAAGAAACCAAAATTGAAGCTAGAGAAGAAAAGATGGGAGAAGATGATAACCAATCCTTGGTATCTCATGCAAAGCGGAGCAAGAAAGAAGATCACTCTCACAAGTCTAGAAGATTCTACAAGAATCGAAGACCTCCCAGAGACTACTCAAACTTCAAATGTTACAATTGCGATGAAATGGGACACATTGCAAGAAATTGCCCCAAGAAGAAAGGCAACAACAAGAAAGGAAATAAGAAGAGGCATCATGCTCATGCTGCAGAAGAGGCATCATGCTCATGCTGCAGAAGATGACGAACCAGTTAAGAAGAAAGCAAGGGAAGATTACTCAAGTGATGAAGAATATGTCTCGAACTTTTGATGATACAGTAGTAATTGAAGAGCAAGAGGGAGGCTTGCTCAAATCAAGCATTGGTTCATGACACTATGGAACCAAGTGAACTATAGCACAAAAGCTTTACCAATAGGTCTACCCGAGATCTAGACAATACATGAAGGCATATATACAAAGGGTGTGCACAAGGCAAGAACGTGAAGAGTTTGTTTTCAAGAAAGCGAATGAGATCTTAAATCCAATACATGTGAACCAAGAATGAAGACTTTGAAAAGTTCCAGACTAAACAAAGAAGAAGATTAAGGTCTTCACAAACTGATGATGGAGTAGAGTACACTTCCAGAAACTCCAGTAACTTCTGCAAGGAGGCAGAAACAAAGAGGGAGCCGACAAAACACATGAAAGATAAGTATTCATTGATATTTGAATTCCTGAGTATTTTGAAAGATATTGCTCATAACAGATATATGTAGATCCGTGATATGGTTTTCTTTTATGCATTTATATATGACTAAGATTGACTAGAAATAGGCTCATGTAGTGCATGTTATGGGTAAGTGGCTTATAGTGCTACACAACAGCTCATGAGCCCTAGATGGAGCTAGTCTAGGATGAAACCTCTTTGCTAACATATTGAGAGAAACGCACACTCTTAATAGTATGTTCTCAAGGCAAGAACGTGAAGAGTTTGTTTTCAAGAAAGCGAATGAGATCTTAAATCCAATACATGTGAACCAAGAATGAAGACTTTGAAAAGTTCCAGACTAAACAAAGAAGAAGATTAAGGTCTTCACAAACTGATGATGGAGTAGAGTACACTTCCAGAAACTCCAGTAACTTCTGCAAGGAGGCAGAAACAAAGAGGGAGCCGACAAAACACATGAAAGATAAGTATTCATTGATATTTGAATTCCTGAGTATTTTGAAAGATATTGCTCATAACAGATATATGTAGATCCGTGATATGGTTTTCTTTTATGCATTTATATATGACTAAGATTGACTAGCAATAGGCTCATGTAGTGCATGTTATGGGTAAGTGGCTTATAGTGCTACACAACAGCTCATGAGCCCTAGATGGAGCTAGTCTAGGATGAAACCTCTTTGCTAACATATTGAGAGAAACGCACACTCTTAATAGTATGTTCTGGTAGAGATGGAAGGCATCTAGATAGTTACCGTGTGTATACGGGATTTGGATGAGTGTTGTGTTGGAGCATTGGCTAGGATATATGGATTGCATGATTGTGTGCATTATGCATAAGAAGTTGTCATTACATGGAATGTTACTAATCACGTGACTAAATTTGACTTGTAGAGAAGGATGATGAGACTTGTTCCAAAGAACAAGTGAAGAAGGTTCAAGCAAATTTACAAAATCAAGCATACTACAGAAGTGCAAGGCAAGGTTCATGGTTTCTCTCAGAAAGAGGGAGTCGATTCTGACGAGATGTTGTTGCTCTTGTAGCAAGATAAGCTTCAATTAGAGCTATACTTGCGATAGCTGCAGTGATGAAGTGGAAGGTACACCAAATGGACGTGAAGACTGCTTTCCTGAATGGTGCAGTAGAAGAAGTGTATGTGGAGCAACCACAGGGATTTGAGACACATGACCGGCAGAATCTTGTGTGCAGATTGAAGAAGGCCTTGTACGTTTTGAAACAGGCACCCAGGACTTGGTACAGCAGGATTGATGGATTTCTGATGAGCTTGGGCTTTACCAAGAGTAAAGCAGATTCCAACCTTTACTACAAGGTTGAGGATGAGAAACCTGTGATTCTACTATTCTATGTAGATGATTTGTTTATGACAGGTGATGAGAAGCTCATAGCAAAAATGAAGAGGAAACTTGTCACGGAGCTTGAGATGAAAGACCTGGGTATGATGCACTACACCTCTTAGGTCTTGAGGTGTGGCAGAATCCAGAAAAAACTTTTCCTGAGTTAAGGAAAGTAAGCAGAAGAGATCTTGAAGATATTCGGGATGATGGATTGGAACTTGGAAGGCCATGGCCACACCTATGGCATCGAATATGAAGCTGTTGTGTGATACTTCTTTAGAGATAGTGGATGCCACGGTATACAGACAGATGATTGGCTCGTTGATGTACTTAAGGAACATAAGGCCGGATTTATGCTTTGCGGTGAACACACTGAGTCAGTACATGGTAGAGTCGAGACGTGTTCACCTGGTTGCGGCAAAGCATGTGTTGAGGTACCTGAGGGGTACGGTTGATTATGGCCTCAGATATGCATTCGATCAGAGGATTAACCTGCAGGGTTATGTTGATGTGGATTGGGTCGGTAGTGTCATGGATAGAAAGAGCACATCAGGGTGTTGCTTCAATTTGGGATCTGGTATGATCTCATGGTTCAGTAGGAAGCAGACGAGTGTGGCACTCAGTACAACCGAAGCAGAGTATATGGCAGCTTGTTCGACAAGCTGCGAGGCAGTATGGCTTCGAAAGTTGCTTACAGGTTTGTTCGATCTCGAGTTAGAGGCGACTTGTATTCTCTGTGACAACCAAAGTTGTGTGAAGTTGTTTGAGAACCCGGTGTTTCATGACAAGTCAAAGCAAATCGAGATTAGGTATCACTATATCAGGGATATGATGCAGAGAGGAGTAGTGAGGCTCCAGTATATAGCGACAGAGGAGCGGATAGCCGATGTGTTGACCAAGCCTCTGTCAAGAGTGAAGTTTGAGTACTTCGGGGACAAGCTTGGGGTGGTCCAGATCAAGAGGGAGTGATGAGTAACATAGCACGTGTGAGACGTAGGTAGTCACGGGTTATGTGACGTAATTGAGTCTCATGGGCGTGTCTCCACATGAGATGTGAATTGTAGCGGGTAGTCACGAGTTATGTGACATAATTGAGTCTATTGGACTACACTCACGAGGTTGTAGCGGGTAGTCACAGGTCATGTGACGTAATTGAGTCTCCTAGACTACACCCCTGAGGATGCAGTAGGTAGTCACTGTGTGTGACATAATTGAGTCTCCTAACTGCATTGTTATGTTGGACAACACACATGTGCGAAGACGCAGGTTTCAAACCTGGGCTATTCTCCACATAGGGTGACGTGGTAGCGGGAATTACTGGTTATGTGATGTAATTGAGTCTCCTAAGCTACACTCACAAGGTAGTGTTGTCTCGATGTTAATATGTGGCATGGTAGCAGGTAGTCATGGGTTATGTGACACAATTGAGTCTCCTAGGCTACACTCACGAGATGATCTGGACACCTGGTGAGGTAACACAGGTGGTTGTGGTATGCAACGTAATGTACGCTCCTGGGTTGGACCCACCGGATGCCTTGCTCGGTTCATGATACAGGGTGAGGTAACGCAGGTGGTCGCTGTGTGCAATGTAATGTACACTCCTGGGCTGGACCCACTGGATGATTTGATGGTTCAAAACTTCTAGTGATGTATAGATTCAAGAGAGATGTCAGAAGTCAATGGTCAGAGTACAGAGTTGCAGCAGCAGTGATGATGATGATAACGTTGGAAGAATACCTTCCTTGTTAAGAGGGAGTGTTGAAGAATGTAACTTCAAAAGATATTCTTATTGTATTTTTATTGTACTTCCTTCGAGAAATATTCATATTGTATTTGATTATGTAAAAACCCTAAAAGAAATCATGTAAAATAGTCAAGTCGACTCAGTGGGTAAACTGCCCCAAATAATGGGCAGTCTACCCCAAACAATGGGCAGAACTGCCCCGGTCAGGTCGGCACAGTTAGGGAAAGTCAGGTCGACTCAGTTAAGTAAAAAGTCCAATTTTTTACTAATATAAATAGAGTGGCGCTTGTCAGTTGGGTTTAGCCCGAGTGGTTGAGTTATCGGATTGTTATCCGCTCCACCCAAGTTCAAGTCCCGCCAGTGACACTTGCTCTTGAGTGAGCCGCTGAGCTCTTTAGGAGCTCTACTAGCCAATTAACCGCCCTTCCTATGTCTCCGGACGCTGAGGAGGTTACCATGGACGTAGTGGGGTACCGAAAAAAGAGTGTTCCGTGAACCACACGACAAAAAAAAAAATAGAGTGGCGCCTAGCTCATTTTGGAGGCATCTCACTCAAGCAAGTTCGCATGAGTAGTAGTAGAAGGACAAGTTCGCTTGGGAGAAAAAGTAGCTCCACCAACACCTGACAACATTTCAACTTGTCTAGACAAAGAGAAAACCTCGAAGCCAGATCTAAGTCTTCTAGCTAATCCTTTATACAAAGATTCTTTCCTTTGTAGGAGAGTTACAAACCTAACAGTGCATACTTCAGAGTAAAACCCCCTTCTTCTAACAACAAGGACTTTTATTTTCCTTGTACCATATGCCAAATCATTGTATTTCTCTTTGATGTCGAGATAGTTGAAGCTTAGATTTATATATTAGCTTTGTTATTCACTTTTATAGGAGTGGCCTTAGCACTCCCACTATGTATCACCACTTATGTATTATGTAATCCAGCTAACCTACTTTTGGTCATTTGATGGACATTAATAAACTTATCATATCTTATTGTATCTATCGTTGCCTTCTTTGTCATGAAATACACCTCTTCATCTCGCAAAGGAGATGTGAATTGTGTGCGTCCCTTTGCTATTCCCCCAAATCCTTTTGACATGCCCTTTTTCCCCACCACTCTCTGTTATTCCCCCACATCCTTTTGACACACCCTTTCTCCCCACCATTCTCCTCTCCTTCCTCACCTTAACCCCCAATCCATGTTTTTTATACAACCACCCTTTATGATGTTCTTGGCCAACCTCTACTTCAAGTCACTCCCCCCGACTCCTACCATATGTTCTGATGCAGCCTTCCTCCAGCCGCAGAACACCTGAACACTCTGTCGAAATGCCACAAGAAACAAACACACGAAATTACCATATTTCTGGGTTCACTAGATCACAAACAGCCGAAGCGACATTTTTATTAATATTCTACAAACCATAAAGGTCCAATCAACATCATCACAAACACTAAGACTCCCTATAGGACGCGCAGGTCCTGGTTTATTCAGACTGAGCGGGCACGCAGGCCCTTCTTATTCCTCCTACCAAAACTGAATGAAAATATCGATACTCTCACTGGATTCAAACGCAACAAACTCCAAAACCAAAAACAAAAAGAACCAACCAAACAAAAAGTGAAGACCCCTTCTCTTCCGTAGAGATCCCTGTTTTATCTCTGCCCCTGTTCGCCAAGTGCCCTCCCAAAACTCCCGGAACATTGATTGCTCACCTACCAGATCTAACCCATCAGATTACGGATCTCTAACTGGGAGTTTAGTCAGTCTCTTGAAGGTTATGCGTTGGCTGTCACAGCTCGACACCAATGTGGTGGAGTGGAGGGGGGAGCGTGGATGCTCCGCATCATACTCCCTTCGTTTAAAGAATTATGAACCTCCTGGTTCATAGCCTTAAGTCCTATTTTCTTCAACTTTCTCCATTGATCAAAATACAACCATAGAATCTTACACAACAATAGTTTAATTAGCAACAACCACACCAAAGACCCTTGGTATAAACCGTCTTTCTCCATAAATTCATTTTTCAGATTGTCATTAGTTCTTTGCTCAATAACATTCAAAACATTCAGCAATTCTTCCACAGCCTTTTGGCCTTCAATTGCTTTAACCATTGGAACACCACCAATTTTCTCTGGTACACCTTGTTCAATGTCCTTCCTTGGCATCTCAATTCCTACATGCAGGAGCTACCAATAAGCAATTTTCTCTTCTGCTGCAACCTTGTCGACTTCATTTTCACTAAAGGAACCATTTTCCTTCCCAGCATCCCGATCTGATGGCCTGTCTACGTCTTCAACCACACTCTTTATGCATTGCCCAACCATTTGTTCTTCCAGCAATGGAAGAATTTGTTCCTCCTCCTTTGCTCCCATGTGCTCAGTAGCACTGTATTCTTCTTCTTCAAGTGCTTCACCTTCTTCCGGGTGGCAAATCACTTCCACAAGTGCTTCACCTCCTTCCGGGTGGCAAAGCACTTCCACAACTGAGACCTCCTTTGAAAACTCTCTCTTTTCAATTTGATGTCTTTCTTTCTCCTCCAAGGCCCTTATCATCTTTCGTATGGCTCAGATCTCCACTTTTCTTTGCAGTCTTTCATCACGCTCTTTGATTAGTTGCCTAATTGCTTGTATCTCTACCCTGATCCATTCTTTCTCTTCTTGGCTCACCCGCTTCTCCTTTGCCATTTTTAACTTTTACTTGTCGATCTCTCTTTGGCTTCTCAACAACTTGCTCTCTTAAAGTTGTTCACAGTATGGCTTTCCCTAGCCAAACCCACTGGTAACATTAATGCACCTCCTTGCAACTTAGTGCTCCTCCGGACACACTTGGTTCTTCTCTCAAACCAACCCTTCGGTTCCTCCAAGCTCCCTTAGTTCTCCTCTGGAACCAACTCTTCAGTTTAAGTAGCTAAGTCTCCAGCGATCAGTCTGCAACAATGGATTCCCCTCTGGGCCATTGTGGGTTGCTCTGATACCAAATGATACATCCTTCCTCCAGCCACAGAACACCTTAACACTCTGTCGAAATGCCACAGGCAACAAACACACAAAATTACCAGATTTCTGGGTTCACTAGATCACAAACAGCCGAAGCGGCATTTTTATTAATATTCTATAGACCATAAAGGTCCAATCAACATCATCACAGACACTAAGACTCCCTACAGGACGCGCAGGTCCTAGTTTATTCAGACTGAGCGGGCACGCAGGCCCTTCTTATTCCTCCTACCAAAACTGAATGAAAATATTGATACTCTCGTTGGATTCAAACACAACAAACTCCAAAACCAAAAACAAAAAGAACCAACCAAACCAAAAGTGAAGACCCCTTCTCTTCCGTAGAGATCGTTGTTTTATCTCTGTCCTTGTTCGCCAAGTGCCCTCCCAAAACTCCCGCAGCATTGATTGCTCACCTACCAGATCTGACCCCTCAGATTACAGATCTCTAACTGGGAGTTTAGTCAGTCATGCGCTGGCTGTCACAGCTCGACGCCAATGCGGTGGAGTGGAGGTGAGCGTGGATGCTCCGCATCATGTTCTATTACATCGATATTTGAGATGCGGTTAGAGTGATGAATACAAGTAGAGTAGTAGATACAAAGGGATACCAAGCCAACTCTTCAAACATTAGCATACACTCTCTTAATGATCACATTGCTAATTTATTAAATCATGTTGTTTGCATAGGGTTTCCACATGTGTGGTCTCATCACCATACTCATATAATCCACAAATTGAATTCCAAAGTTAATTTGAATAATTATAGGACGATAATGGTTAGCCACACATTCTACAAGCTCTACACAATAGCCTCTGTCTATGTTTATATGAGGAGTTTGAGAGGAGACACCTTCAGTAAAAGGACAAGCAAGGTTATGACTAGCACACCAAACCATTAATCACATCCTTACACTCTGAGCCATTGTTGGGGAGGCGACATCACTCTTCAAAAGTCTATTGCTACATTCTCAACTTTTGAAATGCATTTGACTCGATCCCACGAGAGGCCTTGTTCCCGAGGCTTAGAGACATTGACGTTTCAAAGAACCTTATAACGGTTATCATGTGTCTCTACAAGTTCATCCTTAGTTGTTTCCTCATAGCATATGGGGTGTCATGTTATATCAAGAGCACTATTGGGGTTACAAGGGTGCCCCATCTCCCCTACTTTATTTGGAATATCCATTGATGAGCCAGAGTCCTTCCTCCATGAGCATATCCAAGGCAACAATGGGTGCCTTCTTCACTATGTCTTGATCTCCATCCTTTTATTCGCCAATGATGCAATCCCCTTTGCCTCATCCTGAAAGGGTCTACAAAGACAGTTGGATACCTTGTCCCAAGTGGATTGCAGTTGTGCTCTCTTGTATATGTTGTGTTATTGTATATATCTGCATGTATAGTGCTTAATGGAATATTTAAAAGGATACCTTTGCATCCTAGTTAATCTCTACGTTTGAAAATGTGTGAATGCCATCAATGATACTTTCTCCCTTATGAACATGGTTAATACGAAATTATTAGATCCATCCTTCCACTATACAAGAACTAATAGCTAACAATCCTGACCCAATGGATAACTTGAATGGAGCCATACCTCATTGATCAAGGGTCATGGTTGGTTATTTTTTAGAAAGACATAAATGGAAATTTTGATCTTGGGCAGTGCTGTTTTGTGTTAGATGTATTAAGTAGATAAAAAGGTGTGGGACATGCTAGTGAGGATGTGTAAGAGGAAGAATCTTACAAGACAGTGATACTTGCATCATTAAACACCCATGCCAAGATGTCTAATGGAATGTCGATGATGCAACTCCTAGATAGCATGAAGAAAATGTAAAAACTTGAAGTCAGTTAGGGTTCAAATCTCTAAAGAGAAATGAGTGAACACAATTTTGGAGTCTTGGGAGACTGTTATAGTGCCACTTGAAAAATTGGTCGACCTGTTGGACTTGGATGTTCTAACTGGAAGACTGCTACAGAAAGGGAGCAGGAGGCAAGCTGGGAAAGATTCAATAAAAGGGTCGATGGTGTATTCGAATAAGAATATTGACTTGAATCTGTAGTAGATCGATTATCTACTATGGTTGTCGGAGAAGAGAACACAAGGGAAGCTAATGTCTCTCGGTGCACAATAAATGGACCTCAAAGAAATATGGCCCTGAGGAACAAAAATTTAGTATGTAAAATAAGGGTTTGGTTCATTATCTTCCCATCCATCCATAATAATGGAGCAACCCTCCTTTGACCCTTGTATCATGACTCAGACGCTGATCCTTGGACCTCTACAGACGGACAGACGCTCACTTATGCACCAATCCACTTTGATCTGTGATTTGCTTACTTTAAATACTAAAATAATAAGTTCCACAAAATGGTATTGCCCACCAAATGAATTTCTGGTTTAACAAAAACAATGATTGAGATTCCAAACTTTCAAAGCAAAAGCACTTACTCAATCTAACATAGAATAGAATCCTCGCTACTTGAGAAAAACATAATAATAACAAAAACAACAGACCAACACGAAAACCTAACTCAACCAATAAATGGTTGTGTTAAAAGGGTAAAATTCGGCGAAGGAACGGTATGCAGGCCAGTAAGGGGATGCCTTGCCTCTAAACACTAAATAATAAATTATTAAAACAAGTGGCATTCAAGTCGACGAAAAACAAAATCCAAAATTTGAGACAATATACTAACCATGATGGCGAGATGAACTGCCCTAATGTTTGGCCCTCTTTGGATGGATGGCTGGCTTCAGGTGTAGTGCTATGCCACGCTATGCCCGCCCTTAATTTGAATAGAGGAATCTCTGAGAACTCGACTCCACACCACTCGACTCGACTCGATCTGTGGCTTTACTTTCCTGCGGCTGCGGCTCCTGCCCAAAACCGGTCTCGGCACGCTGCTTCTTTCTTTTGTAGAATTACTCAACGAAATGATGATTAGAATGATGATCGGCAATTTGTGCCGCAACAAAAGCAAAAGCAAAATCAAAATCTGATGGTGTGGTATATATGTATGTTATTCATATTCCCTTCCATTCGAAGGTTGTATATGTCGTGAATAGAATCTTGGCTTTTTAGATTTGGTGTTGAACTTCTATCATGATAGAGGTGGTATTGAGTTAGTTATGTCTTATTAAACCCCAAGAATAACCATATAAACTCATGCCTTTGATAGTTGTACGTTTGTAATTGGAAGCATGCTCTCCAAGCCGACCTATTAACGTTTATAAAAGTAAAACATGTGAACCTACACTATGACACGTGTATTGACATTTTCATTTTATGTCCACAAATTCTGAATCTTCTCCATCCAATCACACATTACTAGGATTCATGCCTCCTACTCACTATGTACCTTAATCCATTTGCAAAACCAATATTAGCTCACATTTTAGAAGCTCGACTCTTCTTCTTTACCGTGTATTATCACAATTCGCCCCTTTCAAGGTTATTCTCTATTGGGAATTAGGTGCATCATCGAGCTCAATTTGCACCAGCTTTAGTTTTGTCAACCATTCTTCCAAATGCAAAATATTACTTACTAAATTTAATCATATAATAATGGGATTAATAAAGCTAATAAATCTTGATAACATAATTTAATATAACAGAGAACAGGTATGGTGGTGGAAAACTCTATGGAAACTACAGTGCCCACTCAAAGCTAGATTATTCATGTGGTGTGTCTTGGCCAACAGGATCCCGACGTGGGATTTTTTGCAGAGAAGAAGTCTCCAAGGTCCTAGCAAATGTTACCTGTGTAATCAGAAGGAGGAAAATGTTCTACATATGTTTCTGCAATGTAGCTTCACCACAGAGGTTTGGAGTATCGTTTCCAGAATTCTAAAAGTAAATTTCCAGTGGGATGGGAACTCTCTTGATGAGGCTTGGAGACGGTGGACACTTAACCCTTCTTTTTCTTCCTTTAAAGCTCTTCCTCCTATTGTAATTTGGGGGATTTGGCTCTCTCGGAACAAATGTCTGTTCTCCGACATTATGGGCCTTCCGGCTTTAGTGGCTATAAATAGTTGTGGGATTTTCTTAGCCCTCAAGCGGATCAGTCATACTACTATTCCTAGAAATATACAACCAGTGGATATTGATCGAACTCAGCCGTGGGGAATCTTTGATGGGGCTTGTCAGAATGATCATTGTGGGGGAGGGGCTCTCCTTTACTTATCACCTGCTCATTTCTTCGTGATGTCGTTCGGATTTGGGAGGGGGACCAATAATTGGGCTGAGATTCTCAGTCTAAAATTACTTATCTCATTTGCTGTGGAACAAACAGTCAGTAAAATCACTATTTATGGGGACTCCTTGAATGTGATCAAGTGGGTTAATGGCTCTTATCAGTGCAACAATCGGAGTGTTGGGGCCAAGGTCGCAGCTATAGTAAAAGCTGCGAATTTTGGGAAAAAGCACGAGTATGGAAGGAAAGTGCTAATTTTGGGATAAGCACTAAGTTTTGGGTAAGAAGGAGACGGTGCGCAGTACGGTGCCAGATGGATGATCTCAGCGCAGACCACGGACCGGAAATTGCGGAGCCCGCGCGCACGTCATCGAAGAATGAAGGTGGCTCAGCTACCATAATAAATAAGGCGATGGAGTAGAGGGCTCAGCTACCCTCATTTAAAGGCTCAGTACAGAAGTTATGGTTGCTCGGATCAAGGAGGAGCAACGGACCAGAGCATTGAAGGCGAAGGACGATCGCCCATACCCACAATCTGTGCCGGAATTCACGGAGCCTGCAGGAAGCGGCGACGTGACTGCAAGCGGCGCCTACAGTACACCTAGCCATGTGCGTGGTTAGGGTTTTTGGGAATCACTGTTGGGAAAGGCCCACAGTATTGTAAAGGTGTGACCGTCATGGCCACCTATATATATGAATAATTGTAATGGATAGATGTTAGGAAGTTAGATAGAGAGTCTAAAGGATAGATCATGTGTTGATTATCCTTCACTGTATTTTCTACCGAGTCTGTAGAACTAGAGAGGAAATCGGATAGCCGAGGAGCTAATCCCTGAGTTGCCAGACAGTCTGTGTGACGTCTGTGCCTTTGTAATCTCCATAGAGAGGAGACTAGATAGAGAGAAGGGCTCCCAGCTGTGTGCGTGGAGTTTCCGGTAAAGATCTAAGGCTGCAGCTGTGTGCGCAGCATATTGTATAACTCTATCATTTTCTGGTTAATATAACACTCCCGTGGACGTGGTTTTCCTCGAGGAGATGAGCTTCACATATATCTTCTTGTTATGATGTTTGCGTGAATGATAACTGTTTAAGATCATTACCTGTGTGTACATCTTTTGCATCATCTTTGCGACTGTTTAAGTGAGTCGGAAAGGTCCCTTGATAACTATAAGTGTTAAATACCAAAGAAGTAGTACCGCGCTGTCACAGCGGCGAGCGAGGAAGTATTTAGCGCGTCAACACGTGGAGTAGTTGCCTTCTGCGCTAGAGAGGAGAAACCGCGCAGTAGGCCGGCCAAGGAAGGAATCCGCGCAGCTGCGCCGAGCGGCCTGCGGGAAAGTCCGGCCGCCGATAAGAGAGGAAGAAGATAGATAGAACAATATCAGCATCACCACGGTTAAGGAAACCTGATTCCTTAGCCCCCCATAGCCACTTCGGGTGAGACCTCGAGCTGCTGCGCAGCTCGTTGCCGAGAGGGCCAGTGCGCCAAGGGGTTTTGTTGCTGCGCTTCATTAAAACCCGGGTCTGCCCAGAAAAGCAGCCAACAAATGGTTCCGTTGCCGCGTGAGCGAGACTTCTTATTCCAGTGACGTGCGAGATTGACACGCAACCTAGAGAAAGAAAGCAGCGAAACAAATGGTTCCGTTGCCTTGCGACTTGCTGTTGTGAGACTTGTTATTTTGGCGACGCGCGAGATTGAGGAGCCAACAAATGGTTCCGTTGCCTTGCGACTTGCTGTTGTGAGACTTGTTATTTTGGCGACGCGCGAGATTGAGGAGCCAACAAATGATTCCATTGCCTTGCGACTTGTTGCTGTAAGACTTACTAGTTACGCGACATCTGAGATTGTTGCTGAAGATAACATAAGGTTCTGTTACACTGAGACTTGCTCAGTTAACAAATGTGTTACTGGAATCCTACAGCTAAAGAAATTGAAGATTGGTTTGATTTAAAGGCTAAAGAGTTCGCTGAACAAGAAAATAGAAGCCTTACGTTTCAAACAGAAGACTGGTTACAGAAGTATATTTATGCTGACCTTTATGAAATTTTCTTTGTTACATTTGCATTGGAGTTACACGCTTGGATAGCCAAGTTAGCAGATTCTAGACCTACGCTGCATGTTGATCGACCCGTCACATGGACGCCTGAGCTAGTCAGTATTGTGAAGCGGATCGACAATTCTGTTTCCCGCGCAGTAGACTTTTGGTTGAATAGTCTACTGGAAGGTTTCATTACCGAATTTGCAGTCGATACAAGAAAGAGTTTCAGTGAAGCTGAGAGGAGTTTCTTCCAAGTACACAGAGGTAAGTTCTTAAATTCTCTGAACTTATGGATTAAAATGCTTCTGTATGAAAAAGGAAAGCTATGTATTGCTTCTGATGAATAGCATAGACAAGTAATGTCCGTAGATTCTGATAGTGATCCTGAAGTTATTGGTTGCACTCGTAGTGGAAAACGATATAAAGTAGGCCTTGACCAATATTCTTTTGAGTCTAGCCCAGACGATAGCCAAGTCCCTAGAGCAAGCCATATAGAAAGACAAGGGAGTGCTCATATCCCTTATTACCCCTTTACACCGCAAAAACCAGACGGAGCTCAATATAATCCTACAGTAACACCTTCTAGTAGCCCACACGGTACTTCTAGTACCTCTGTACCACCTTTGTTTAACCATCCCGTAGGCACTGCCACAGTACCTCCACCTCAAACCCGCGCAAGAAGGATGGGTGATGACATGAAGCTACCAACTTTTAGAGGAACAGGGATAGAAGACCCTGAGCAGCACTGGTTCTTATGTGAAGCCATTTGGACAATTAAGCAAATTAATGATGATGTTGTTAAACTGGTTCAGTTAGCAACCACACTAAGAGATAGAGCCTTGACTTGGTTCATGAAATACTCAGCAGCACAGAACAGAACGCTTGCTGAGGTAAGAAATGCTATGATTAGAGAATTCAAGAAACCTAAATCAGAATCACAGTGCATAACAGAGCTCAAAGACATCAAACAGTTACCTACAGAATCAGTATGGGACTTTGACCAGAAGTTCAAAGCCTTGATAGATCAAGTAAGCTTCGAGTTTGCACCACAGCAACATAAAGAATGGTTCATTGCTGCGCTGCTCCCACACATTAGACTTCCTCTTATGCAACAGAATCTCAATACTCAGGAACAAGCTCTAGAAATGGCTATGAAACTAGAAGCTTCGCCAATTGCAGGAACAAGCAACGATGTTGCGCATTTACAGAACCAATTAGCAAACTTAACCTTGCAAGTGCATGATATTAAGAAAGGCAAGGAGATTAAGGAAGAAATTTGGTGTACAAAATGTAAAGCCCAAGGTCATTCAAAGGACCATTGTCCTGTTTTCATAGACTATATTGCAACTGGAGCACCTAATCTCTTACCACAGGCACAAGGGCCTTGGTGTGAAATCTGTAGAACTAGAGGTCATAGACCACAAGAATGCCACTTACTTCAGAAATATGTACAAACTCCAAAGAATCTATATTGTAATTTATGTAAATCAGTAGGTCATGATGAGAACAATTGTAGAGCATATGATCTTATGATAGAAAGAAAGCATGATGTTTATAGGGTACAGGCAGAGACACAAGGACCCACAGCAGGTCCACCTTATGACCAAACTCGGGACGCCCGAGCAGGAAATTACAGAGGACGCGGACGCACAACAAATTTTGGTCGCGGAAGAGGACAGATCACTTGTTATAACTGCGGAACACAAGGTCATTTTGCTAGGGATTGCCAAAATCCTACAACCCTCTGCAGGTATTGTAAATCTTCCGACCATATCATTGAAGAATGCCCTCAGTTACAGGTTAAGATGCAAGCAAAGACACCACAGGTCAATCAGAATATTCAGTTGATTGGAGCAGAAAAAAGAGAACCAGACCCTACAGTTAATATAGTGACACGCAGTGGAGCAACCACTGGTGCACAAGAGATGGGAACGGGAAAGCAAGCGACGCAATGGGTGCGCCGCGCTAACATTAAACCAGCCCCACTTAACCTGCACAAGCAAAAAGAAGCATTTAAGCAAGCTCAAGAGTATTTCTCAGATCCGAGAGCTTCAAGTTCTGCCGCAATTCCGCAGAACAACAATATTAGATCGCAAGTGCTAAGACAAGACAACCTGGTACAAGAACAGGCCACTACAGCTGGAAGGCCTGATGATGAGGAGGAGCATGCACTAGGCAGTGTTCATGCGTTCCTGCGACAATGTTTAAAATTGTTGCGCAATGAAAAAGCAACTCTAGAACTCCAACACCTGTTGGATCAGTGCCAACACTCTGCTTCGACGAACACACCGCAGCGTGCTGTTCACCAGATTAGGAGTCACATTAGAACTGGAAAAGAGATGAGGCTTACAGCGCAGATTGGAGCATTTGAAATGGATGAAGTCATGTTAGATTTGGGCTCAGAAGCCAATGTTCTCACTATGCAGACATGGGAACAGATGGGAAGCCCTCAGCTTACAAGATCCCCTATCCAGCTAAGACTCGCAAATCAGCAACGAGTCTCTCCATTGGGCAGATTACCCAATGTACCTATTGATATTGAAGGAGTGAGAAGCTCTGCAGATTTTGAAGTAATCAAAATTATGGATGATAGTAGACCATACCCAGCACTTTTAGGAATAGATTGGGCATTTGATAATTTGGCTGTCATTAACCTGAAGAAAAGACAGATGACCTTTGAGGATGACCAGATCAGGGTCATCGCACCTCTTGATCCTATTCAAGGACCAAGATATATAGAACCCATTCGCGCAGAAGAGGAAGCGCGCCAAATGGAAAGCTTCTACCAGATGACAACTAACCACAGTGACTATGTCAACCCCACGGCAGATGGCCATATCAGCTGGCGATGTGATAGCTCGTGCACATCAGACTCAGATGCAGGATTGGAAAACTGGCAGAATCGTCTACATGAGGTTTCTGCAAGACGTTGCGCCATGCTGACTAAATCCATTCGATGGATTGGCACAGAATTAACTCACACTCCAACTTTTGACGGCTTAACTGAAGTAACTAAATTCATACAGGAATATGAACAAAAGCTTCCAGAACAGCAGCGCATACAGGCACTACATATAGCATTGCGCGCTACACCCGCAAGATGGTGGATTGCGCATAAGGAGAATATTCATACATGGAAAGACTGTCGCAGATTGATACTGCGCAGATTTCAGGATACCACAGCCGAAGCGCTACGCAAATATGAAGGACAGAGTGACCCCAGGTCACACATTGAAGCATGTATTCAGCAATGGTCAGATATTCCGAAAGATGAATGGGTTCACCAATTCATCCACACATTGGATACAATTCCAAGGAATTGGTATACTGAAACAGAATTGCGCAAAGGCACTCTTACTTGGGCTCTTATGATAGAAAGCTTTCAACTTACCTTCAGCTTTGAGTCAGAACATCCAAGCATTGATCAGGCTTTGAAGTGTATTAGAAAGAAGGTATTTGAACACTATCCAGTAACAGAATATTCCCAACCAGATTGGGCTGTCCAGATAGAACATGCCCTGGAATGTTATAACTTCACCGCTGAAGATGAGGAGGACGATCCTCGCAACATCAATATCCCAGAATCAGAAGGGACGCGCAATATTGAAGGTCCTAAGCTTGATATTCCTGCCATCACAGAACACGTCAAGCTCAAGAAAGTTAACATTGGTACAGAAGCTGACCCAAAGTTTGCTTCTATAGGAGATTATTGGGATGATGAAACTGTTGCGCATGTTTCAGATTTATTACGTGACTACCAGGATATCTTTCCTACTAAGTTCACAGAAATGAAAGGCATCCTAGGAGACTTAGGAGTGATGCGCATACCTCTGAAACCAGATGCCAAGCCAGTAAAGCAGCGCCCATACAGGTTGAACCCGCGCTACAAAGAAAAAGTCAAAGAAGAAATTGACAAGATGCTTGCAGCAGGTATTATTGAACCAGTAGAGGAAAGCGATTGGATTAGTCCTATGGTGGTCCAAGAAAAGAAAACGAAAGGTGAAATAAGAATCTGTGTCGACTTGCGCAAACTCAATGATGCATCAGCGCACGATCCATTTCCCACTCCTTTCACAGATGAAGTACTTGATAATGTTGGAGGACAAGAAGCTTACTCTTTCACTGATGGATTTTCGGGATATCATCAGATTAGAATCCATCCGGACGACCGCCACAAGACTACTTTTGCAACTGAATGGGGCTCATTCCAGTATACGGTAATGCCCTTTGGTCTTAAAAACGCACCTGCTATCTTCTCTAGAGTTGTTGTTGCTGTTTTTAAAGAATTTATCCACAAGTTTTTAGAAGTCTATTTTGATGACTGGACTGTATTTGGTTTACTAAAGAACCATATTGCGAATCTGCGCATGATGCTAGAAAAATGTAGACAGCATCAGATTTCCCTTAACTTGAAAAAATGTATATTTTGTGCGCCCTTTGGTATTTTGTTGGGACATATTGTATGCAGACAAGGACTCCTGATGGATCCTGCGAAGGTTGCCATCATTGCTAATTTACCTGCGCCCAACTCAGTTAAGCAATTGCGCACTACATTGGGACATAAAGGATACTACAGAAAATTCATCAAAGGATATGCAAGGATCACAGCGCCTATGGAAAGATTGCTGAAAAAGGATTCGAAGTTCCACTGGACAGAAGAATGCCAACAGAGCTTGGACACACTTAAAGAAAAGATGATCACAGCGCCTATTCTAGTTTTCCCGGACTGGAGAAAACCTTTTCATGTTCATGTTGATGCTTCTTCTATAGCATTAGGAATCGTGCTTACACAGTCTGGAGAAGGAAGTATTGATCACCCAATTGCTTACTCCAGCAGAAAGCTATCTACAGCTGAGAAGAATTACACCACTACAGAAAGGGAAGGACTAGCTATGGTGTATGCCCTACAGAAATTCAGACACTACCTGTTAGGAGCTCACTTTAAAATGTATACTGATCATTCTGCTTTGAAATATTTGGTCAATAAACCAGTATTAGGAGGAAGAATTTGCAGATGGCTACTGCTCTTTCAAGAGTATGATTTTGAGGTTATTGTAAAACCAGGCAGATTGAATGCAGGCCCTGACCATCTATCCAGGATAGAGTCAGGAGAGGAACCTACAAGTCTCGAGGACAATCTGCCTGACGCACAGTTGTTTTCTATTCAAGCAGCAGACGAATATTATTCTGATATTCTTGAGTTTCTCACTACCGGACAAGCGCCGGCTGAGTTTACAATCCAACAGAAAAAGCAACTTGTTGTTAGAGCCGCAGATTTCACTTTGATAGCAGGCCAGCTTTATAAGTTGGGCCCTGACGAAATTTTGCGCAGATGTATCTTACCACATGAAAAGAGCTCTATCATCGCAGAAGCGCATTCAGGTACCGCAGGAGGCCATTTCGCAGGAAAGCCAACTGCGCAAAAGATATTAGCCGCAGGTCTTTGGTGGCCGACATTGCACAAGGATACTAAGGAATTCTGTAAATGTTGCGATGTGTGCCAGCGCACAGGAAAACCCTCAAGGAGAGATGAAATGCCGCTAAGACCCCAGATCACACTGCGTGCTTTTGATAAATGGGCCATTGACTTTGTAGGACCTATTAACCCACCAGGAAAAAGAACTGGCGCAAGATATATCATTACAGCTACTGAATACCTCACCAGATGGGCTGAGGCGAAGCCAGTTAAGAACTGCGACGCTGCTACTACCGCGCAGTTCATTTTCGAGAACATTATCACTAGGTTTGGATGCCCAGTGATCCTCATGAGTGATCAAGGTACACATTTCCTCAATGAGACTATAGAGGCCCTCACTGAAGAATTTCAAATTAATCACCATAAGAGTACACCCTACCATCCTCAAGCTAATGGTACGGTGGAAGCATTCAATAAGATCCTTGAGAATGCCCTGACGAAGATCTGTAATCAACAAAGGGATGATTGGGACCTTAGAGTCACAGCTGTATTATGGGCTTACAGAACCACTTGCAAGAAACTAACAGGTCACACACCTTTCAGCTTGGTGTATGGACAAGAAGCAGTTATGCCCATGGAATACATTGTTCCCAGTCTCTGAATTGCGCAAATTACAGAAATGGCAGATCCTGATACTATGAATGAAAGACTTTCGCAACTGCTTGCCTTAGAAGAAGACAGACTTTTGGCCGGATTTCATCAACAGGTACAGAAGGCAAGACAGAAAGCTTGGCATGACAGGCACATTAAGCATAAGCACTTTGAAGAAGGAGACTTGGTACTCCTTTATGATAGTAAATTCATTAAGTTTCCAGGCAAGTTTCGCGTGCATTGGTTAGGCCCTTTTCAGGTAATAAAAATAACAGACGGAGGCGCAGTTCAGCTTGCAAAGCTGAATGGAGAATTACTACCTACAATGATAAACGGGAGTCGGCTTAAGCTTTATTGCGACGGCCACTCCGCCCTGTCGACATAATATATTGCTCAAAAATGTAGATGCCCAGTGTAGTTGAAAGAGGCATCGCATCCAGTCTACACGGAAGCTGCGACACACCCTCAGTTTCCAGCTTCCTGCGCAGTTCCTTGAAATATCCGCGCATCCTCAATAAAAATTGCTTGAAGAGAGCTTATCAGTGCGCTCTGGCAAAGTTTTGTTTTTGGACCATGGAACTATCGCTCTTGCGGAGTTCCCTTTGATAAATTGCCGCTTGAAAAAAGTTTTGGACCCATAGAGGCACAGTTTCCTAAGTTGAAATGACCCGCCGGAAATTTTGAATTACAGCAGTTATGTAGCCGCGTTTGAATAAATGAAGGATAAGGCCGCTATTTAAGTCTAGCCGTTCTGACGGATTCGGCTTAATCTCCGAAAGATTTGCATTTAACTCTGGCGCCGAAAGCATTAGCTTCTCCCGGAAGGCTGTCAGAACCCGTCAATCACATTAAATGCACCGCTACGGCAAGGAGGATAGCGTGTTGTCAACTCATCTGTAGCCGCCTATAGCTACGTTACCCCACTTGGTCGCATTTACTCACCTCTGGCTATAAATACCTCACACTTGTATCATTTTCGGGTTACTGTCTCGAGTTGCATAGTTGTAGTTGAAGATCTAAATTATTGTTTTCAGAGCCGAGTGTGCAGAGTATTTTCCCTTGTTTTCAGCATCCATACCCTACGCAGGTCCGCCAATTGCTGTCCAGAGTTTTGTTATCTACATTGGTTCACGACGGAGAATTTATCGACTGAAGAAGTTGTTCGTCAATTTCTGCGCCGAGGCTTAGATTTCGGCATGGCCACTCCGGTGACGGCTTCGACCTATGTACACCCTGGTGCTACTGATCCCAGAACATCTCCAGGCACAAGAGCATCTCAGCAGCAGCCGGAGGAACCTGTTCCAGAGCCGCTCGCGTCTATGGTGAACTACATTCCGCCGCGTCCAGATGATGCGCCGGATGTACAGATTCCGAAGAATGCAAAGTATCCAATTCCGCTACCGCCACTACCGGCTAGTGTGCGGGTAGAAGGCCAACTATTGGGAAACATTCCATTGGTTAAATTCTCTGATTTTAACCTTGGAGACTATAAGACATATCCTCAGTTCCAGTTGGACCGATATCTGGATATAGTGCATAATCCCACCAGAAAAGTTGACGAGTTTATCCCGAAGGGATTTGCAGCAAATCTTGAGCGCCCTGGACTCTTGAATTTGTTGAAGCTACCGCACTTTGGGCGTAGCAATGAAGTGAACGCAGTCGTTAAAACACTGCTATCCTGCGTTCATGGAGGATACCTTTGGCTCGGGAGGCCAATTGATCTAAATGTTGATTTAATTCACCGCATTACCGGTCTATCTAAGGTTGGTAAGGATCCCAATATTCATTTTGTGGGAAAGGAGAAGGACCGAAAATTGGCTGCAAAGCTGGTCCAGAAATATAACTTGACAAGAGGAGGTCGGGCTTATGACCTCACGACAGTAGAAGATGAGGCACTTCGCTTCACAGGAAGTCTGCTTGCAGGCAGACTCCTCACAAAGTGCCGACCAAAAGAAGTTACTGGAGCTGTCGTGGAGCTCACTATCGCAGCTGCGGAGGGAGAACAGTACAACTGGTCTCTCTTCCTGCTGAATTCTTTTTTGGCTGATTGCCTGAATGTGCAGGACAATGCAGCCCAATCATTCCAGTTTCGTGGCTTCTAATTTTATGCGCTCTCGTCGGGTGGAAGGAGCCCCCGAATACTCAGTTCCTTCCGCGCCGCGCATGAGAGGTTGCCGGCATGCGCTACATCAACCTCTGGGATTCCCCTAATCCCGCGAAGCGGAAGATGAATCGCGCTGTCTTTTGTGAGTACTATTATCTCCTCCGAGATACCATACAAGATATGCCAAGGCTGAGCGAGGAGACAGCCACATTGTATGAAGGGAAGTTGGCTTTTACTGCCGACATCCATCAACTTTACCTTCGGCCTTGCGACATTCCAGGTGACTGGGCGCTAGGTCTTTACAGGATGACCACAGAAGATGTCGAAGAAACCATTAAGTCGTGGTCGGACGAATGGAGAGCAGCAGCCGACATCGCACCTGCGATGCCACCCGCCGCTGCGCAAGAGAAGGATAAGGGCAAGGAAGCCCCTGAGCAAAGAAGAGATGAAGGCTCAACAGAACCAGCCACAAAGAAGCAAAAAGTGTCGCATCCCACTGAGGCCATTCCCTCGGAGATCGACAAATACTTGAGAGAGCAATTTCGTGAGATGAGGAACATGCATGCTCACATCCGAAGTGCTCTAGACTTACAATTTGTAGAATTGAAAGGTCTCGCAGGAAGGATTGCGCAGACCCATGCGCCAGCATCTACTTCGCAGGCGCCACAAGAAATCCCAAGTGATGAGCGAGTTGAAGAACTCACAGAAAGGCACACTGTCGTGCATATTCCGCCTACCAGCATGACACTTCCAGATCCTCTAGCTGAACTACAGGTAAGCACAGTCGGACCTGTAGAAATAAATTTGTCTATGATTCCTATAGAAACTCTACAGCTTGTACAGGAGAAAGTTTCTCTTGAGTTGAGAGCTAGAGAGCTCTCTACTTTCCAGGCAAACCAACGACTGCAATCGCAGGAGATAGAGCTGAAAGAAAGTCATAAGAATATCTCTGCGAAGCTTGCACTCTATGAGGCGCAAGACACCGGCATCAGAAACGCAATAGAAGAGATTGCCCAGGAACTGTCGGCTTGCGAGATTCAACCAGACCTCCCTCTGGTTGCAAAAGTTCAAATTATTGGAGGAAGGGTGAAAACCCTGGAGCAAGAAATAGTTGCTATGGCTGAGGACCATAGAACCCAGATCGCTGAGCTAGAAGCTCGCGTTGCTGCGCATCTTACGGATGATGCGCAGGTACAATTTGAAGCACTGAGCGGAGCTTCCACACAGATGAAAGATCGAGTACAGGAAGCCAAGAACCTGATGAACCAGGCTATGGAAGCTTGGACAGAGCTTGTGAACCTCCCTTTTAAAGTGGGACTGTCAGAACAGGTGCAAGCTGCAGAACAGTCTCTCACTGTTCTGAATGAAGAAGCTAAGCCCTTAACAGGCTTGCCAAAGATGAAGAAAATGGGCGAAGTGCGCAAAATGCAGCAGCAATTGCACAAGCTCAGAACTGAAGATGAGAAGCTCACCAACAGCATTCAGCCATTCATGGATGAGTATGCTGAAATCGTTGGCCAGGTTGAGACAAAAATCAAAGAGATTGCTGAATCTCAGGAGATCATTGATACACTCACTAAAGACGAAGCGACCGCAGAAACAGTGCAAACAACTGATGAGTGTATTGCGGAATTGGACTCCGCTATTGCGAAGTGGAAGAAAACATTCGCGGAGATTCAAGCAAAAGCAGATGCGCAAATCAAGCCACCACGCGCTAGTGCGAGTGGCTCGAGGGCGAGCCACAAGTGAGTGTTGGGGGCCTGTTGGGGCCAAGGTCGCAGCTATAGTAAAAGCTGCGAATTTTGGGAAAAAGCACGAGTATGGAAGGAAAGTGCTAATTTTGGGATAAGCACTAAGTTTTGGGTAAGAAGGAGACGGTGCGCAGTACGGTGCCAGATGGATGATATCAGCGCAGATCACGGACCGGAAATTGCGGAGCCCGCGCGCACGTCATCGAAGAATGAAGGTGGCTCAGCTACCATAATAAATAAGGCGATGGAGTAGAGGGCTCAGCTACCCTCATTTAAAGGCTCAGTACAGAAGTTATGGTTGCTCGGATCAAGGAGGAGCAACGGACCAGAGCATTGAAGGCGAAGGACGATCGCCCATACCCACAATCTGCGCCGGAATTCACGGAGCCTGCAGGAAGCGGCGACGTGACTGCAAGCGGCGCCTACAGTACACCTAGCCATGTGCGTGGTTAGGGTTTTTGGGAATCACTGTTGGGAAAGGCCCACAGTATTGTAAAGGTGTGACCGTCATGGCCACCTATATATATGAATAATTGTAATGGATAGATGTTAGGAAGTTAGATAGAGAGTCTAAAGGATAGATCATGTGTTGATTATCCTTCACTGTATTTTCTACCGAGTCTGTAGAACTAGAGAGGAAATCGGATAGCCGAGGAGCTAATCCCTGAGTTGCCAGACAGTCTGTGTGACGTCTGTGCCTTTGTAATCTCCATAGAGAGGAGACTAGATAGAGAGAAGGGCTCCCAGCTGTGTGCGTGGAGTTTCCGGTAAAGATCTAAGGCTGCAGCTGTGTGCGCAGCATATTGTATAACTCTATCATTTTCTGGTTAATATAACACTCCCGTGGACGTGGTTTTCCTCGAGGAGGTGAGCTTCACATATATCTTCTTGTTATGATGTTTGCGTGAATGATAACTGTTTAAGATCATTACCTGTGTGTACATCTTTTGCATCATCTTTGCGACTGTTTAAGTGAGTCGGAAAGGTCCCTTGATAACTATAAGTGTTAAATACCAAAGAAGTAGTACCGCGCTGTCACAGCGGCGAGCGAGGAAGTATTTAGCGCGTCAACGCGTGGAGTAGTTGCCTTCTGCGCTAGAGAGGAGAAACCGCGCAGTAGGCCGACCAAGGAAGGAATCCGCGCAGCTGCGCCGAGCGGCCTGCGGGAAAGTCCGGCCGCCGATAAGAGAGGAAGAAGATAGATAGAACAATCTCAGCGTCACCATGGTTAAGGAAACCTGATTCCTTAGCCCCCCATAGCCACTTCGGGTGAGACCTCGAGCTGCTGCGCAGCTCGTTGCCGAGAGGGCCAGTGCGCCAAGGGGTTTTGTTGCTGCGCTTCATTAAAACCCGGGTCTGCCCAGAAAAGCAGCCAACACGGAGGAATGCTGCTGTTTTGGAACAGATTCAAAATGTCTCTTACACTTTTGAAACTTTCAATTGCAGGCACATCTATCGGGAAAACAATGCAGAGGCGGACAAGGCCTCAAAGGAAGGGTTGCTGTTGAGGGTCGAAATATGGAAAATATTTGAATTCATAGATGGGGTTCGCAGGGAACTGTTCCACAGGCCGTTCATAGAATGAAGATCTGACAAGCTGCCTTAAAGTTTTGTCTTTTTTTTTGTTTTTTTTTTACGTTTTTCTTGAGAAATATATAGAACAGTGGGTTGGTTATCAGCATATTTTTTTTTTGTATTACACAGTATACTATGCACTTATAAACAAGTTTATTTTTGTATAAAGACATTAAAAGTTTTGAACATAGTGTTTTAGATGAACAATGTATTAGATGTTAATGCTCACGTGGTGAGAACATCATTGATTTATCCAGACAGTAGTAAGAAGCTCGTTTTAGTAGCACTAAATTCCACTCTACATGAGTGATGACGATCAATGTAATTTCGTACTCTTAAGGATGAAATGAAATTACACTTATTTTTCCAGGAAAAAAAAAACATAATTTAATATAAATATTGATTATAAGAAGTAATAAATATATAATTCACGGAGGGAGATTTTTTTTGCTCTGCAAGTAAGGGTTTGATAGTCGATTTGTGATCTCGCACAGGCGGCTAGGGTTTCTACCCTAGCCGCACTTTTCTCCTCTCTATTGCGTCGGTCGGCTCGAGTGGACGGTGCTCCTATTGTGGCAGCGATGGCGAGGTCTCGTCTGCGACGGCGTGGTATTCAGAGGCTCGCTTGCGGTGCTCCTGTTCTGGTAGTGACGGCCTGTTTACAGTGGCAGTTAGGCCGGCAACTTGCATATTCGGGCAGCTTTGTGGCTGGTCGGCGACACTCCTTGCGATGACTACGACTTACTGCTCCTGTTGATAGTGGCTGGTCGGCGGTGGCATTTCTCGAGGCCTGCGAATACACCGGCTACTGCTCCCGCCAGACGTGAGTCGTGGCGTTTTGTGCGGCGCAGTCCCGTTTCTGTTTGACGCAGCCTACCTGTTCCTAGTACCGGCTAGGGTTTTTTTGGGTACAGGCCCCCGCTGGGGTTTTTGGGTGCTCTTTTGAGCAGTTTATGGTGGGCGCTCTGCAACTTTTGATCGTTTGAATTTCTTGCTTCTTGGAACGGTGGGAAGGATCAAAGGCGGTGGAGCAAGAGGGTCGACTTGCTGAGAAGATCTTGGTGGCTATGGCCCCTTCCATGGCCGCCACCCCTTATCCCCTCTGAGAGGCTCCTGCTAGCAGTTTTTCTTAGGGTTTCTTTCACCTTTCTTCAGCTCATATTGTGATGGTCTTTTTTCTGGTTTTTGTGGTGGCCCTATTCTAGGGTGTATTTGATCTTGGGGTGATTAGGGACTCTCGGCATTTGATTGGGCGGTCTGCTCCACGATCGACGCAGGGTCTGTCTCCTGCTTCCTCACTGGGGGTTGTATACGGGTGGTCTTCGGAGTCTGCTGCTCTGTCCACAGACATGGATCTCCTGCTTCCTTTGATGAGGGTTTCAGCATTGGCGGATCTTCTTTTTCTGTTGCAAGCTTGCTGCAAATCCAAACCGGTGGCCCTATTTTCACCTGCTGTTCAAGATTTCTTCTTCTTGTGGCATCATTTTCTCTGGGTTTCTCTTTTTTGGTTCAGCTCTTTATAAGCTGTTGTCTCTGCTTATATGGGACAGAAATTTGTGAAAATGTAGGGATCCTTGTTGATTCTACTACATGTGCAGAATGTAATTTTAATCATCTTTTTGAAATAAAATTACGGACTTTTTCCAAGGAAAAAATCCAAGGAAAAAAAAAGTAATAAATATAAACAGTATTATTAAGAAAACTTGAAAACTCTAACACCATATGTTACATGATTAAAGACATCAATATAAGGGTGGTGGGAGTGGGGGTCTAATGGATATATAGAAATAAGATATGCCTGGGACTAGGAAGAATGATCAACAACCAAGCAAAAATCCATGCTTTGTATCTAGGGATCTCCATTCTATGTTCTCATCATATTAAGTCAGTGATGGTTTTTAGGGACGCCTCTCTTATCATTGGCCTTGCTAGGAGACATTGGAATGCTAATGGATTAGTCTTATCTCACATGATTCAAAGAATTTATGATATTTTAACCTCCTTCGACACAACCCTCTTCTTTCATGTTTGAAGGGCTAACAGTAGTAATGTGTACCTACTTACAAACCAAACGGCAAGCTTGGACAAAAGGAATAGGATCCATTTATGATCCTATCACAAACTTAGGAATAGGATTCATTTAATGCAATTGCATGATGGGACACAAGTGGAAATTGGTAGGACCTCATGGGCGTGGATGGAAGGGAGGGCTACAACTCCCCCCCCCCCACCTCTTATGCCTTTGGTGCTCCCCCTTAGTCAATCATGCATTAGCATGATTGGGGAATTAAATTGGCCTTAATGGAGTTGAACAGTGAAGGTCGAATATTGATATATGGGACTACTCTAAGTTTTTCTCAGGGATGAAGCTAGGTGCATCAATCCCCTCTATTGTTCATCAATATGGGTTTTAGCTGGTGAGATGATTGCGATGGTCTCTACTTCCTTTATACGAGAATTTCAATTTTGCAAGGGATAAAGAGGAGTGCTTATGGAAGGAATCAGTTTCTTCATTGCTTATGACAAAGGCAAGACATCAAAAATCCCATCCTTTGTCTTTGTCTTTTCTTGGTCTCTCTCACTCAATATTTGTGAAAGGTTTCTTGATAGCACCTTTGTTCAAAATTTACTTTTGGTCTTTGATGATTGCACCTTTTTTGGTTCTCTGGGAAGGTCAATGATAGAGGAATCTTTATCCCAATTCTTAGACATGGCTAGTCTCCCTATTCATGGAAGCAATTATGGGGATGGAGTGAATGAGATTAGGGAAATATCGAGGCAACTCTCCCATCAACTATAAGGTATGCGCCAGGCCATTAAGTACTTAGACATACATATGGAGAAGCATGTGAACAAACAAGGAGAATTTGAATTTCATCTCGAACAATAGATGACAAAAACAAAGAAAATGGATAGTGACCTTCAGATGAATTACAACATCACTTTGAGATTTCCAAGGAGCTCTCACTCATTTGTTGGACCCCCCCCCATCAATTGGATCAGTTAAGGATCAAGGTATTAATGAAGATATTGTTCAGCGGTTAACAACAACTCCAGAAGGACAACAAAAGACCCCTAAAGACCTTGGACCAAGGATGGAGGATTTATCCATGGAGGAAGGCCACGATGGACATATCTTTGTCTAAAATTGAACTAGCATCCAATGTTTACATTTTTTGTTGTTGTTTGGTTATCTTGTCCAGCAATATAGCCATAAACATCACAAGATAGAATTAGTTATTGCATGTAGTAGGAAAAAAATTGAGTCGAATTGTAGTCTTCAAATCCAAATCTATGAAAACAAATTTACACCTACTGTGAACTCTTTGTAATCAAGTTCGTTTGGCTCTCAACAACCTCCTTTTCTATTAAAATGTACTATTTCTTTATGTGGGAAAAAGTTAAAGGATTCATTGTAAATATTTTAATATAAAATTGAATGGTGCGGTAAATGTTTATTGAAATGATAAATAGATGTTCAAAGGTAGAGAGTTAGCTACACGTGGTCATTGTTCATTGTTGTCATGACTACCTTAATTGTTTTAGTTTGAAATTCAATCGTTAATCATTCTAAAAATTATTTCATTACATTGTATTAAAAGGCAATATATCTTATATATTCAAAATATATTTTTTCAATGAAAATTTACTATGGAAAACCTTATAAAACAAACTTCCTCAAAAAATTTACCAAAATTGTAACTTTTTTGGTAAGTATTTAAAAATAAAAGTTAAACATTTCCTAAAGGATGATATTTATATATAAAAATAATAATAAGTAAAGAATGCGGAGCCTCTCCATACATTTATTAATTCAACAATACTCCCTACTTTTCAAGAGCTCTAGGGGCTTAAGGCAGGGGTGCCCATTATCACCCTTGTTGTTTCTTCTTGTCATTGAGGGGCTTAGTAGAATGATCAATGCTGCCAAAGCTGAAAGGAAATTGAAGGGCATTAAGATATCATCTTCTATTAACATTACACATCTTTTATTTGTGGATGATGTTATGTTATTTGGTAAGGGCTCTATTAAAGAATGGCAGTACTTTTTTTAGATTATTAACTTTTATGTGCAACTTCTGGAATGGAAGTCAACACCTCAAAATCTGTTTTCATCTATCATCAAATTGATCAAGCTATTATGGACCAGATTTCAAGTTTCATTCCTTTTCAGAATGTTGTTTTAATGGAGGGGTTCAAATTTCTTGGTTACTTCCTAAAACCTAGTTGTTATAGAATAGAGGACTGGTTTTGGTTGGTCCAAAAGTATGAAAAGAAGATTGGGAACTAGAATTTTAGAATGTTGTATTTGGGAGGGCGATTAACTTTACTCAAAGTTGTTCTTGTTGGCATCCTTGTCTATTGGTTTTCCTTGGCTCAAGTCCCCAAGACCATTCTTAGGCATATTCGAAGTTTGATATTTAATTTCTTATGGTCTGGTTATGTTGAAGGTAGGAAATTTCATATTGTAAGTTGGTGAAGACTATCCAGTCCAAAGAAACTTGGGGGGTGGGATATTAAGAATCTTTTATGGTTCGGTACTACCTTAGCAATGAAAAGTTTATGGAGGGGTTTGTTTGGGAAAGGTCTGTAGAATGATGTCCTATTGGAAAAATACCTTAAGAGGGACACCTTAAAGTGGATTAGGAGTCCTTTAAAAAATACAAGAAATGTCTCTTACTTCTGGAATGGTCTTATCAAGGCCTTTCACTGGATCAGTAAAGGTCTCTCTTGGAAAATTGGTTCTAGAACTAATGTCCTGGTTGGTATTGACCCTTTTATAGGGAATAAACACAACTATGTTCTTTCTCCTTTTCTGTTGGAATACTTGGAGTCACAGAGCGTTGTCACTCTTGCTCACATCAAAAGACCCAGTTGGCTAAGGCCATCTTATTCATATTGGATGATTACTGAAGCTCTCGGTCTTGGCATTATATGGGCTAAGAAGCGGAATCAATACATTTCCTTCCTCAATTGTGCAGGTATCAAGTTATCCCCAGAAGATGGTGAACTAACATGGCCAATGAATCTGGCCTCAAGTCAGGTGACTACAAAATCTGCATACTCCATGATTGCTCTTAACAACAACTATGATGTTCCAAAATGGTGTTTAGTAAGCTTTGGAAATGACACATCCCTTTAAAATTGAAATGATTTTTATGGTTATGTTTTGAGGAGTGACTGCTTATTTGGGACAATCTACAACTTAGAGGCTAGGTGGGTCCAAATCAGTGTGTTCCTTCTAAGAATGACTGTGAATTGGTCAATCATCTTTTTGTTCACTGCTAGTTCATTTTGAATCTTTGGAACTCTGTCTATGATTCCTTGAACATCTCGGAGGCTTGGGATAGGATATTGTGGATGAGAATTTTCTTTGGTGGTATAAAAGTTGTGTTGATTAGAATTTCCTCCCTGTATGTATTCTATGGGAAGTTTGGAAAACAAGAAACTACGTCATGTTTGAGGGAAAGCCCGACAATTTGTTTGTTAGTGTTATGAGGACTATTAACATGTACAAGGACTCATATGTGGAGCTGGAGATAAAAAGAGTGAGGCAACTTCAAAATATCCCTATCTCTTCTATTGCTAACGGTCACTTTGATGGTGTTGCATAGGATGGTAAATGCGATGCATGTATCTTTTTGGTCATAAACAATGAGCATCATTTCAAATTAAAGATGAATTGTGGTATGGGTTCTAACATAAAAGCAGAACTAATGGCCTTATGGTTTCTGGTCAACTTTGATTCTACTATAGGTGTTGACACTGTGAGAATATTTGGGTATTCTTTGATTGTAGTAAACTGGGCAAAGAATCTCTATGGGATTCAAAATATATATCTTCATCACTTGTACTAGAGGACTGAGCTTCTGTTGGATTCTTTTCATGATTGGTCCATTGAGCATATCTTCTAAGAATTGAATTATGTTGCAGACTCTCTTTCCAAGGATGCATTGGTTGAAGAACATGGCTACCTGATTTGGGAGGAGTTTATTGATAGGATGCTTGAACATGAAGGAAATATGTTTTACGTGTCCGACAATTAAAAGTTCCCTTGGTTTTATATCCCTTGTGGCATATATTTGGTGTTTCACTTGACGTGTAGTGGTTGTTTGTCCTTTGTTCTTGTGCCTTTTTAATACTTGTTGTGACTCTAGAGTGGCTTAGGGCCTCTTTTGGAATTGCAGTTTTTTTTTTCTATGAATGTAGCTGTCAGTTTGCAGTATATTTTGGACACTCTGTTTTGTCTTGTCCTCTTCAAATTTTAGCTTGTTCTAGTTGTATGTATGTTTTGAGGGTTCAATTGATTTCAACTTATGAAATTAGGATTGGAAGAACTGCCTTCAAAGAATGTACTTTTTGATTCATCTGAATAACAAAAGTATGTTTTTTTTTGCTTGAAAAAAGAGGCAATATTAATGTGGAATGGAATTCATGCAGACGGGAATATGACATTGTTTTATTAAGGGGAAATACAGTAATGCAAAGGCAATAATGGAAACAAAAATCAATACAAATTACATGACAATTATTTTTTACAACAACTAATATAAAAATGTAAACAAAATCAAAATCAGTGATGAAATATGTTTTAAAAAAAAGTATAAAATTTTGTTTCAAGAAAACCTTTGTGAAAACATTAAAAAAAATGGTAGGTTAATACATTAGAATAATATACATAATATTGTAAGGAACATTGTACAAATTCATTGAGCTTCTTCTTACAAAATTAAGTAATAAATGTATTAAAAAAACATCAATAAAAAATAATTATTAATAATACTAATTATAATAATACTAATTATAGTAATATTAATAATGTCAACTTCATATGCATATATGTGTGTGTGCGAATTCATATATATAAACACTTACATATACACATATATATACATGTATGTATGTATATGTGTGTGTAGCATGTATCAAATTTTGGTCTAGCAGCAATTTGGAGTAGTTGATGCCATACTTGCTTTCACCCTTTGTGGTGCTTGACAGTTGTGGCTCGTTATAGTTTGTGGCTCTCCCTATTTAAAGGATCAATACATTTTTTAGCATTATTTTCTATATCTAAGTGAACAGTGTTGATTGCAACTAATGTATCAATCAATCGACTTTGTATAACAACACCCTCTTCTTGCAATTAGTTCTTGGGTTGATATTGACTTTCTAGCTAGGTTTCCAATCCATTGGGTTGTTTCCCTTGAATATGCATCTCTCTCCCTCTCTTTGTGCACACATGTGTTGATTGCAACTAATGTATTAGTCAATTGACTTTGTATATATAACAACACCCTCTTCTTGCAATTAGTGCTTGGGTTGAGATTGCCTTTGTACCTAGGTTTTCAATCCATTGGGTTGTTTCCCTTGAATATGCATCTCTCTCCATCTCTTTGTACACACACGTGCGCACATGTGGGATAAAGCATGTTTATGGGATTCTTATATAGAAAGATTGAAGTTTGTCCATGTAAGAATAAAAGGTGACGAAGATATTATAATATGGTTAGTGAATCCTCCAAATATTTAGACCTCAAAGTTAGGTGATAAAGTTCTTAGCTTCAAACAGGGCTTGGAAGAATTGGTGTGATGGTGGAAGAAAGTATGGAAGTTCCGACGTCCATCAAAATCTCACATATTCATGTGGTTGCTCCTCGATAACAAAGTAATTACTTGGGATATTCTATATAAAAGGAACAATTATGGTCCCAAGAGATGCTTTTAATGCAAGGTAAGTGAAGAATCAAACAATCATCTCTTAATGCCTTCACCATATGTAGTGCAGGTATGGAATGAAGTAGGGAGTATTGTTGGATTAATAAATGTATGGAGAGGCTCCATTGTTGAAGAAGGCCTAAAAATTTGGCGTGAAAAAATTATTGTGAAGAGGTTCAAGGTTGTGCCATTAATATTAGCTTGGGGCATTTGGATTGCAAGGAATGCTAGTATTTTCAAAGACAAAGGCATCCCCTTGAATTAGTATGCAACTAAAGGAATTAGAGTTCTAAATAACTTACCTCATATGAACAAGGAAAAGCCTACTAAGCAGAATGTTGTTGGGAATATTGATAATTTTGGTATGTGGAGTTGGGAGAGTTATTTTTCTTGAAGGATTCTCACTCTAATTTAAAGTTCAAAGTTGGCTTGGGATAGGGCTCCTATGAATGTGGAGCGTTGATGGAACTAAATTTGAATCTTACCTTGGTTTCAAAACAACAGTGTAAGAAATATACAAATATTTGAGGACTCACTTCTAGTGAGAAATTGGATCAACAAGGGGTCATGAACTATTGAATTTCGTCACGTAGCCTTTATTAGGTGATATCAGTGGGATAATCCCCATTCTTATTATTTTTTTCAACATGTTTACAGGGAAAGGAATGAGATCAACGATGCCTTATAGATGCTTGGTCTTCATCTAGCACATGGACATTAAATCATCTAAGAAAATAAAGATCGACATACCTCTGAATATGACCACCCTCCTTCCTTTTAAATTTTCTCAAATGTTTAACAAGCTATATACATGAGAGTTTATTCAAAGTTGCATATCTAGTTCGAAACTCAATCATTAAAACATTCTAACAATTATTTTATTGCATAAATAAATAAGAAATATCTCTTATATATTCGTTTTTTAACAAAAATGAGTGTTTGATATTTATAAACAACTGAATAAATTTAGCAACAAAAAATTTACAAAAAGATGCAGAGCACCAATCCAAAAGAGAAATTGTTAGAGTTTACGAGAGAAACATTCATACCATATACAGTCTTCCATAATTTTGAATATAAAATCATATACCTACATACTACTATGCTATTGTAGATCTTGATAAACTACCCTGGCAGTAATAAACAAAAAAAGTTCACAAACAAAACAAACTAGCTAGAACTCTGGTCACTGGGCATGACCTAATCTTCAAAAATTTCTTCAAGGTTTTCTTCAGTAAATTTGTCTTCTTGTTTCCTCCGTACTCGAGATATCCACTACATAATGAGAAGGTTGATGAATAGAGGAGGCCTCGGATCCCCTACTAATGAAGTAGTCTATAGTTTTAGACTATTTTGCGACTAGTAGTTCATCATGTCGATCCAAGGTGGCCTAGATAGTGTTAATATCAACTTTATGAATACAAATGCTTCATTCGACATCATGCAAATGGAAATCCAAGCAAGAAATTTGCAATGAGAGTGGATGGAATGCCTGCTCAACATTGTCCAAGCGAGAGTCCAAACCAAGAATATGGGTAGTAACATGACGAATTGCCTCCATAAAACCTTCCATATGCGAATTCATTCGACGAAGATGGTTACGAATGTCCTTGATGTCAGCACAAGTGTCTCTAATTCCATCTGAAATTTCCCGAATTTTCATCTCTAAATCTAGAGTAGGATTCATCGTTGCTAAATGAACACCAACTATAACTCATGTATCCCAAACTTTCCAAGTTAAAGAAAGGACAAAAATAGAACCAGAGTTGTACATGAGCTCCCGTAGATTGATCTTTGAGCACCCAGACAACAACGCAATCAAAAGCCACTCCCCCAAGGCATATGGGAATGCTTTGTCAGTCTTTGTAACCCACGATACCATCCCCCGAACACACAACAAACCAGTCTCTCCCCTCTTCGTTCTAGACCAAATGCAAATGAAACTTGTATGGGAAGAAGGGAGATACATAGCCCAAAGCACTAACAAATTCAAACCACCCATAAATCCCTCCACATGCAAAGTAGACTGTTATATCAACATCTATGTTAATAACAAGATACGGTGGTGCCGATCATCAAGAGTGGACATGACACTCCATCTTCGAAATGGAAACAAAATTAATGCATTCCCCATTCTATCATTCAACAAGGGGATCATTGGGTGTTTAAAATATGTCTATGACTGCCAACATGTAACATGTTGACCCCCATTAACGAGCATGTCCCCTTGTGCCAAAAGAACCATGTTGTCTGTAAGCAAATCGATTGTGTTATTCTTAACCCGTTGCACATAGGAGAGATGGACTTTAGGAATTTGAGAAAGGAGACTATTAATATGATATTGTAGTGGTCCCGCTATTTTATCTTCAAGATCTTTTCTCCTGGTAGCTTGAGAAATAATTAAAAGAGAGTATCTTATGATGACAAGCGATTGAATGGCACGAGAAACAGTACTTTAAAGTCCCTGGTAGAGAGCATATTACTCTGCTTGGTTGTTTGTGGCTTTCCCTAAGCTCCATTCAAATGTCGATAATGTATTTCCTCCGGGAACCAATAAAATCCCCCCACACCTACCTCCCCAAGATTTCCCTTCGAAGATCCATCAAAGAAAAAACATGACATTAGAGATCCAAGAGCCATTTATGAAATTCTTCTTGATTCATCTCTAACTTCTAGGAGGAAGTGTTGACTAAAGAGTCACCCCTAAGGTTTTTATAAGCTAAATGCCCTACATTCATAATTTCTCTTATATATATGAGGAGTCACTACATTGAATTTTGTCGCATGCATGAATAGCTTCACTTAATAACGCCTTTGCATGGGTTGCTGTATTTGTCGAGCGGGTGCATTTAGATTCAAAAATTTATTTATTTATTGCAACCCAAACTTTATAGAAAATATATTTTGGGAGGGTGGACCAAATCTGCGATAAGATAGAATCGTTTTCTAGTGAGTCTGAATACTCCTTTTTTCCAGTTTATAAAATGGAAGTCGAATGGGCCTGTTAAGATCCTTCATACTATGTTCCCGAACTTGCTTTATATATTCACATTGAAAAATGAGATGATGGATTGTTTCTTCACCACCTTTGCAAAGAACACATCTAGATGGCCCCTGAATTTGTATTTTTTTTAGATTTTCAAAAGTTAGAATTTTTCCATGTATAAGACCCAACAAAAAGTATTTAACTTGGGAAGTCCATCTTGTTGCCATATTTTAGACCATAGCCGAGAGAAAGGAGGACAAGTTTGTCCTAAATAAAGAGTATCATATCCTTCCTTGACTGTATAATATCCTCTCTTACCCCAAACCCTGTTATCTTTGTTATCCAAATTGATAGGGGCGGCCCCATGCAAAGCTTGCAACACAAGACATAAATTTCCAATTAAGGTCATCGGTACTTCCATAATTCTCCACTTCATCCACTTATCTTCCTCATCCCATTCAGATAGATCAAAAATTGTTTGAACCCCTATTTCCTAGAACCAATATTTTATATAAACAAAACTTGCATTATGGATGAGAGGCACTTTCCCAAGTATACCATCATGCTACAGGTTTATCCTTTTCCCATTTATAGGAAGCCAATAGAGCCCTTCAAGTATAATTTTACAAGCAGATTTACATAATTTCTATATTTTTCAGCCATCCCCTTCCCATTTAAAGGATTCAATACACTATAGTCTAGGTTTGAAGAAGTTTTTTTTTTTCGAAGTATTTCTTTCCACCAAACTTTTTCTCTAGAGACCAGTCTCCAAACTAATTTAGCCCCCATATCCAAGTTCATTAACTTGGGACCTTTAATACCAATGCCTCCATTCCCTCTAGGAGCTTTAACTGTATCCCAATTTACCAAATGGAATTTTCTATGATTTGATTGAAGTCCAGCTACCAATGCCCACCAAACCAAGCACTCTCGAAATTTTTTGTAAAAGGAGAGGATAAGCATTCCGTGTAATGTCCCCTCCACAACTCCATTGTGGTCATTCCAATAACGCATCTAATTCCCATGGGTTTGAGTGGAAATCAAATTAATGAGGGAATTAATTTTCCTATAGTCACTATGCACATTAAAATTAAATCAAGAAGGAGGGTGATGTAGGCCACAATTTTGCAATAATAAAGGCCAGATAATTGTTAATGATATAAAAATAATCCAATCAGCCCAAGAGGGTGAATAGGGGAGTGATTGGGCTCCTCTTGTGAAGTAACTCCCATCCAAGGTGGAGGAAATCCAATCATGAATGCATCTTGGAATTGCAACATATCGGGCTAAACACATACCAAGGAGGGCGCACTAGTTGAAGTATAACCCCCAAGGAATCTCATGAATAAGCTCTAGGCTAAAAATAGATCAATAGGGCGCACTAGTGTAGTGTAACTCCCAAGGAATCTATGACAAACATCTATGACACTATGAGAAGCATCTATGACACTATGACAACATTTATGACAGCCTCTATGAAATCTATGACAATGACAGGGCCTAAAAATAACTAAGGGACACCGCTTGAGGTGGAGTAGGCCCACAAAATGAATGTAACTCCCTCCCTATTCGAATTCCTAAGGTTGGATAAGTCCTCACATGTCCAAATAACATTAGAATGTAATTAAAAATATCATGAATGATTATTCTCTCCACTAAACCAAATTTTATTATTATTATTGGGGGGGATTTAGATAATGAGGGGAAAGGGCCTAAATGATTCTATAAAATAGGTGCAGGTTCCAAGGGGAAGGCCTTTTGATCATTTTACAATTCAAATTGGAGAGTTTGTGAGCTTTTCATGCTTGGGATATGTACCCTTGCAATCGTAGCTAGTTTCAGTGGTGCAAGATTCCACCCTAGCTAGCCATGATAGGAGAAGTTACTCCAATTTCTCTATGGAGATTCAATGGAGGAGAACAAGTACATAATCAATAATTGGTTCGAATTCATCTACATGTTTTTGGGTTGTCAAGTTATAGCAGTAGAATTTTATGGTGCCTTCCAGACATTTTGGTATTGGAATTGTGGGTCCTTGCTTGAGGAGGTCGCATCAAGAGTTGGATATCTCTCTTGGAGAAGGTTTTGAAGGAAGTATATATCTATTGCTGGGCCGAGGGAACACTTTTGGAGAATGTGCTCCTGATTGGGATTGAATTTGGATCTTGGGAGGCGCATTTGGGAAAGCAAATCTCACTTTTGGAGCAACATTCTTCACCTTTCTCCTTGCTGAAATTTGAGTAGTTCTTCCTCTCCATTTGCAAAAGTTCTCTATCTGGTTTTTCTACTGTCATAAAAACCATTGATGTAACCTCAATTTTTTCCAAGAATTAATGAAAAACTCCAATATTTCCCTCATGAATTGTTCCAAATTTCATGACTAGTTTCCTATGTAATAACTGGTTTTTTCAACTAAAGTTCGCTTCTGTTTAACTATCATAACTAGTTGTTTAAAAGTGGATAGCAGGTCATTTGGATGCATTTGTAGTGTAGAAACTTTGCACGCCATTTTTTGGAGAATCTGAGTTGATTTGGTAGTGTTTGGAACCATTTGGAAACAATGTCTTTTTATGGCAGGATTCAACTAGTTTTGCCTAGTTTCAAATTAGGACCAAGTTTGTTCAATTTTTTTTTTCGTTTCTAAGGGTGGGGTACATTACAGTGGTATCAGATCATGGTATTGGACCGTTGTGGGTCCTTAAGAGGTTACATGAGTTACTGGGAGATCCCAAATATTCCTCTAAGATGCCCTAGGAATACTAAAGCTTGGCTAATAGATTCAACCCAAGGGTTAATCCAAGAAGAACCAAGGAGGAGCTGATCATGAAGGGTCTTTTAGACGCCTTAGATCAAGTGTCCAAGGGTCAAGAGAATACTAGGAAAATCCAAGAGGAGACTAGGGATTCTATGGGTAAATTGGCAACCTATCTATTCAGTGTTAAAGTTAGTGCAGCTGCAAGACCCATTCTCAGAGAGGATGGTACCCTAGTCAATTAACTAGGGTTCGTGGTTAAGTTAACCAGGCATAGTAAAGAGTAAGACCCTAGAAGGTACCCTAGGGACCCTAGCTGTATCCTTGGGTTCTTAGTCGGGGACCAAGCAGGTCGATGCCATGGAAAAGTCCCTAGCATGTGGCTAGGGCCCCTACTTGTCTCTAGGGTATTTTGGTATGGGACCAAACAGTTTCTTGGTCACGAGGACCAAGCAAGTCCTACAGGTTGAGACAGAGACCTCCTAGTCTGTGACCAGGCATATTCTTGGTCATGAGGACCAAGGAGTTCCTGTAGTGACATACATGGTTAGTTAACTAGGTGGATCTTGGTCAGTGGACCAAGATGATGATGTGTGATGTCCTCTTCGAGATGGTTGAGCTAGATGGTCTTCTCAAGGGACTGACCACCCCTTGATGGAGCCACTACCATTTGACCTAAGGAGCAGTATAAAGGAACACATGATCACATCATCTAGTGTGGACCTTTCCTTATACAATGATGATGAACTTTCAGGTTGTTTATGGAACACTTGTACATTTGAGAGAGAGATGATTGGTTGTACCCCACCTTAGTTGCTCATCCTTGGTATTTACACCTTGTTGATTATTGGTCTTGTGGTACCTTGTCTTGTTTGATTTGTGGTTAGTAATATCATCCACCCACATTGAGTTATCTTGATTTGTACCACTCTTAATGTTTTGATCTTATGGGTAATATGGTTGATTACCCACCTTTATGGTACACCCTATGGTCCTAGGGGTTATGGATCATGTACCCATCCTTTTTTTAATGGTTTGACTTGTACCATTTGGATGGTCCTTATACCCTTTACTATGGCCCTCATCTAAAGACACCCTAATTATATCTTGACTTTATTGTGTTGATATTTATGTGCTTGTACCCACGCAAGACATCATAATTATGTTTTATTATTATGTGTTGGTACCCACCCTAATTTATGGAACTCTAAATTAATTAAAGAATTATTTTAAGACCTTTCTAGAAGTTTTTAAGATTCTATATATTAAAATCTCTTCACCTAATTTTATCATCATCTCATCCACACATCTTAACTCTGATTTTTGGATTGACGTTAAGGGTTTACAGTCTGCCTCCTCAACTCTTTGGAATTTACATCTGCTGGATATTACTACTGTTCAGATCTAATCCTTGATCTACTACTAAGATTCGCTATTGCCCTTCTTGACTGGGTCGTGACCTTGTTCTAAATGACTGGAGGTCTGTTGTCCAAATCTTGTGAAGGCCACATCCCCTATTGTTGATTGATCTACCCGCTGTGACCTTTTTAGAGCACCGATCTATTTTTTGTAATCTTACCCGAAGTGCGATCTGCTTATTACTTCCTTGCTTGAGTTTTGGTCCGCTGCTGAAGATACATGATCTACCTATTGCACGCTTGATTAAGGTCTGATCCATTGTTTAGAGGCCAGATCTTCCTGTCGTGCTGTTGAAGAGCTCTGATCTACCTGTTTGAGGATGTCGAGACCCTAGATATGCCTGTTGTGCTCTGATCTACTTGTTTGGGGAGGTCGTGACCCTAGATCTGATTTTTTGGTGTGTATGAGTGGAAGTCGTGAGGCCCTGGGGTATGTTTATGGCTCACTTGTGTAGTCAGTGAGGTCTTAAGGTATGATCTAACCCTATCGTGTATTCAAAAGTGGAGACCCCGATTCCCTTTGGCATTGATCTACTTATTAACAGCTCATGTGTGAGGACCAAGATTTCTATGTTGAGTTGTACTGGTGAACAGATTTGTTTATTTGATCACCTGTGAGTCACTTGTTTTCTGATCTCTTATGTTGTGACTTGTTTGTTGACCAGACTGATATTTGATGTATGTGTTAAGACATATTTAGGGTTTGATCCATGAGTGAAATTTTGACTGTGATCTGCTTGCTTGAAGATTTATTTTTGTTGCTTGAGATTCAGACCTATTGTGCTGAGTTTTGACTATATTTGACTGTCCTTGATTGACTACAACCCTTTAATATCTCTCTATCTGGTTTGTACTTACCCTCTAGTAGGTTCAACTAGTTCCTAGTATCGATTGGCCTCTTAAAGGCTCAACTTATTCTGAAAATAACAAAAAATTATGAGTATAAAATAGGAAGGGTCCCACACTCTAGGTAAGTATCCTAAACTTGTCTTCTTTATTTATGTTACTAAACACTATGTTAGTTATACTACTATTAATGATTACATGTTACCGAAGATTACTTTAACACGGTGACCAATTGGTAGTGTTAAAGATGAAAAGTTGAAAGAGATAAAAATTATGTTTCAATATTATTTATTGTTGTCCTACTTCGTTTCAATATTAGTTTGTCAAAAGTAATTCTTGCATTAAAGTACATTGATTTTTTATTCTTTTGCATCAAATCCTAATCCTAACCAAAATTTAACATGGTATCAGATCTTAGGTCTTGCAGATAACTCTGTTTTGCAGGCTAACATAACCTACATAGATCCTAAGGTAAGGGTTTGTGTCCTAATCAACTCTACTACAGGTTTACAGGTGTACTTGGAAAGTTGATTGTAAGGGTTTGAGATGGCTTCTAACTCAGTGAAAGCATAAGATAGGCTTGAAGGGGCCTCAAAATTTAATGCGTGGAAGGATAGGGTCTTGAATATTTTGGAGGAAAATGACTTGGATGAATTGGTCACTAGGGTTATGGAAGATCCCACAACAGCCCGAGGAAGAGCATCATTCAAGAAGAAGCAAGCCAAAGCAAAGAGAGTCATCTTTGACTCATTTAAAGATAATTTGATGCCTATGACAGCTCCTCTAAGGACAACTAAGGAATGCTTTGATTCCCTAGCAAATCTCTATGAGAAGAAGGCACATACTCACAAGAGAGTCTTGAAGAAGAAACTTCGTTCATTGAAGATGGAGGAGAAGGAATAAGTTGCCTCCTTCTTCTCAAAGATTGCTCAAACAAGAGATCAACTCATGGCAATTGGAGTTGACGTAGATGATGATGATCTTGGGCAAACAACAGTAGATGGTCTTCCTACATCTTGCGATACATTTCTTGTAGCAGTGAATGGAAGAGAAATACAACCAAGTTTTGATAGGTTGTGGCATGATTTCCTAAAAGAAGAAGGAAGAATCCAGAGTAGATCTGGGACTGCCGCTGAAAAGAATCATGCTCTTGTTGCCAAGACAAAGAAAGGAAGAAGCTTCCCTCAACACTAGAACAAAGGTAAGGAACCTCAAGGTAAGTCCTTTAATAAGTCAAAAGTAATATGTTATAACTATAGCAAGCTTGGTCATTATGCAAAAGGTTGTAGAAATCCTCCTAACAAGAAATTGCATAAAGGGAAGTATCATGCTTCAGTTGCTACAGAAGAAGAAGAACCTTAGCAAAAGAAATATAAGGCTAAGACCAAAGAAAAGGATCAAAGAGAGTTCATCTTGGTTTCAACACTCTCGGGATCCATCTCCAACTCATCGGATTCATGTTGAATTGATAGTGGCACCACCAAGCATATGACTGGATACAAAAGGGATCTTATGGGTTACAAGGCCAAGAAGTTCAATGTGAAAGTGGAGATGGGAAATAGAAGTACCTATGCAATAAAAGGAGTTCGTTCAACTTCCTTAAATCTTGATTCAGGTAGGTTAATTCATGTCGAGGAAATTTTACATATTCCTGGTTTAAAGAGGAATGTTCTTTCAGTGGCAATTTTATAAGAAAAAGGGGTTCTCTGTAACCTTCTCAGAAGGAAAGGAACTGATATGGACTAAGGGTGGAAATATGAGCTCAGCTATTGATATTGGTGTTCGTGAGGGTGACCTTTATAAGGTCTCAAGACATGTTGTTAAAGCTCTAATGAATAACCCCTGTCAAGTTTCATAGATCAAGAGGGACCATCTATGCTCTTCAATCCCATGCAGAACGGGGTTGTAGAAAAGGAAAGTAGAGATGTGATCTTCCATCATTCCAAAGAGTCTTCCAATGACTCAGAATCCTATGAGACATCTCGTTCAGAGAAGTGAAGGGAGAAGGCCAAGAAGTCTTCAGTTGATCTCATTGAGGAGCCTATTAAGAGGTTCCAAGGGTGCTCTAGTGGGAGCCATGTCACCGATTCAGGATCATCCACTTAGGTGGAGATTGTGGAGATAGACAAACATCAAGTTTGGAAAGATGCTATGATAGAAGATACCTAGTTGATAATGGAAAATGATATTTGCAAAGTGATTCTTAGACAACAAGGGGAGTTAGTTGTAACTTCCACGAGGATCTATAAGATCAAGGTATTTGCTGACATTGAAGATCTCTTTGAAGCTCTCAGAAAATCCTGCATTCTATGACAGGTCGAGACACATCGAGAGAAAGTTTCACCATGAATGGGACATGGTGCAGTTGTCAAAAAAACAATTTATTGATGTGTTGACTAAGCCTCTGTCTTCGACAAGCTTAGTGTTGCTAAGAATTCCTCTCTTGCTGAGAGGGAGTGTTAAAGTTAGTGCAGCTGTGAGACCCATTCTCAGAGAGGATGGTACCCTAGTCAGTTAACTAGGGTTATTGGTAAAGTTAACCAGGCAGAGTAAAGAGTAAGGCCTAGAAGGTACCCTAGGGCCCCTAGCCGTCTCCTTGGGGTTCTTGTTTGGGAACCAACCAGGTTGATGCCATGGAAAAGTCCCTAGCATGTGGCTAGGGCCCCTACTTGTCTCTAGGGTATTATGGTCTGGTACCAGATAGTTTCTTGGTCACGAGGACCAAGCAGGTCTTACAGGATGAGACAAAGACTTCTTGGTCCGCGACCAAGTAGTTCCTACAGTGACATACCTGGTCAGTTAACCAGGTGGATCCTGGTTAGTGGACCAAGATGATGATGTGTGATGTCCTCTTCTCTTAAGTCTTCGAGATGGTTGAGCTATATGTTATTCTCAAGGGACTGGCCAGCCCTTGATGGAGCCACTAGCATTTGACCTGAGGATTAGTCTAGAGGACCACATGATCACATCATCTAGTGTGGACCTTTCCTTATATAGTGATGATGAACTTTCAGGTTTTGTATGGAACACTTGTACATTTGAGAGAGATATGATTGGTTTTACCCCACCTTGGTTGCTCATCTTTGGTCTTTACACCTTGTTGATTATTGGTCTTGTGGTACCTTGTCTTGTTTGATTTGTGGTTAGTAGTGTCATCCACCCATCTTGAGTTATCTTTATTTGTACCACCCTTAATGTTTTGATATTATGGGTACTATGGTTGATTACCCACCTTTATGGTATACCCTTTGGTCCTAGGGGTTATGGGTCATGTACCCATCCTTGTTTGAATGATTTGACTTGTACCATTTGGATGGTCCTTGTACCCTTTACTATGACCCTCAACTAAAGAAACCCTAATTATATCTTGACTTTATTGCGTTGATATTTATGTGCTTGTACCCACGCAAGACATCATAATTATGTTTTATTATTATGTGTTGGTAACCACCCTAATTTATGGAACTCTAAATTAATTAAAGAATTATTTTAAGACCTTTATAGAAGTTTTTAAGATTTTATATATTAGAATATCTTCACCTAATTTTATCATCATCTCATCCACACATATTAGCTCTGATTTTTGGATTGACGTTAAGGGTTTATAGTATACCTCCTCAACTGTTTGGAATTTACATATGTTGGAGATTACCACTGTTTAGATATGATCCTTGATATGTTGCTATGGTTCGCTACTTCCCTTCTTGACTGGGTCGTGACCTTGTTCTAACTGACTAGAGGTATGCTATCCAAATCTTGTGAAGGTCGCATGCCCTACTGTTGACTGATCTACCCGCTGTGACCTTTTTAGAGCACCGATCTATTTTTTGTAATCTTACCCAAAGTACGATCTGCTTATTACTTCCCTGCTTGAGTTTTGGTCTGCTGCCTAAGAGGCATGATCTACCTGTTGCATGCTTGATTGAGGTATGATCTATTGTTTAGAGGCTCAATCTCCCTGTTGTGCTGTTGAAGAGCTACGATTTACCTGTTTGAGGAGGGCGAGACCATAGATATGCATGTTGTGCTCTGATCTACTTATTTGGGGAGGTTGTGACCCTAGATTTGTTTTCTGGGTGTCTATTAGTGGAAGCCGTGAGGCCCTAGGGTCTGTTGATGGCTCACTTGTGTAGGCCGTGAGGCCTTAAGGTCTGATATAACCCTACCATGTATTCAAATGTGGAGACCATGAGTCCCTTTGGCATTGATCTACTTATTAACAGCTCATGTGTGAGAAACAAGAATTGCATGCTGAGTTGTACTGGTGACCAAATTTGTTTATCTGATCACATGTGAGTCACTTGTTTTCTAATCTCTCGTGCTGTGACTTGTTTGTTGAACATATTGGTATTTGATCTATGTGTTGAGACATATTTAGGGTTTGATCCATGAGTGAAAGTCTGACTATGATCTGCTTGCTTGAAGCTTTATTTTTGTTGCTTTAGATTCAAACCTATTGTGTTGAGTTTTGAATGTCCCAGATTGAGTACAACACTCTCATCTCTCTCTCTCTAGTTTGTACTTATCCTCTACTAGGGTTATCTAGTTCCTAGTATTGACTAGCCTCTGAAAGGCTCAACTCATTCTGAAAGTAAAAAAAATTCTAAGTATAAAACAAGAAGGGTCCCATACTCTAGGTAAGTATCCTAAACTTGTCCTCTTTATTTATGTTACCAAACACTGTGTTAGTTATACTACTGTTAGTGATTACATGTTACTGAAGATTACTTTAACACGGTGACCAATTGGTAGTGTTAAAGATGAAAAGTTGAAAGAGATGAAAATTATGTTTCAATACTATTTACTGCTGTACTATTTCATTTCAGTATTAGTTTGTTAAAAGTAATTCTTGCATTAAAGTACATTGATTTTTTATTCTTCTACATCAAATCCTAACCCTAACCAAAATTTAACATCCAAGACAAAAATTGGTGAAGGTAGCAACAGTGGATCCCAATATGGGGATATGAACCATTTGAAACCTCATGGAGAAACAATTTTCTCGAGAACCGGTCCACATAACCGCCCTCATGAGTTCCAGGATTCATCCAGACCCACAACGCCAAAATTCCTAGGACCACCAAGCATGGGAGCAGCAGTGCCAAATGAACCAGATGTTTCTTTGGAGGTTTATTTTGAGGAGTATAAGGCTATGAGTGTAGAATTTAAGGCTGCCATGTCCTTCTTTGAATATTGCAATTTCAAATATCGGAGAAAACCAAAAGGATTCAATAAGTTGCAAGTCCAAAAAATTTAGTTGCAACGCACACTTGGGAAAGTTAGTCCTCCAAGTTTTGATGGGTCTTCTAAATGTATTGCTAGGTCATGGGTGCAAAAACGTGACACTTACTTCTAACTGAATCCCATGGTAGAAATCGATGCCATTAAAATGGCCACCTTGCATATAGATGGAGAGGCAAATGACTGGTGGTACCATGGCATGAGAACATTGGGCCATGCCAATATCACTTCCTATGAAGAATTCACAAGGAGACTCATTGATAGATTTGACAGAAAGGACATTGAAATGCCTTTTAAAGAGCATGCCCATCTGAAGCAAATAGGCACACCAAAGGCCTATATTTCAGATTTTCAAAAGCTTGCAGTCATGGTAACGGACATCTCGGAAGCCCGCTTAATATTGTTGTTCATTGAAGGCTTAGTAGAACCATTAAATGGCTTGGTGAAGGCCTATAGACCTGCAAATTTGTTGGATGCCATTAGCAGAACTCGAGACCTTCAGGATGCACTTCTGAGAATAATATTTCCTCCAAAAACAAACTTCCCAACGAAGATGAAAGACAAGAGTCCATTCCACAGGAATTCAACCGAGAAAACCAAGAAATATGGCAGCCTTCAAGATGAACTAAGGAGGAAAAGGTTGTGCTTCACATGTTAAGAACTATGGGTTCTAGGTCATAATTTTGCAAAAGGGAAGGCTCACTACATAGAATTTTTTTTCCAAAAGTGAGGAGGAGGAAGATGTTAGAGAGAAGGATCCAATGCAAGGAGATGGATATGATATAACAGAAGAGGACCATCCCCAACCTGGGTCAGGGAAGGGAGTTATTGCGGTTCTGTCAGGAATCCCTCGGTACCACACTCTCATATTCAAGGAAGTGGTGCAAGGCCAAAGATTCACAGTGCTGGTTGATGGAGGAACCACTCACAACTTCATTGTTTCTACATTGGTGGAAAGGAGGAACCTGCCTACTGAAACATTTGATGGATTCACTGTGGATTCCAAAACTTTATCTCACCACAGGCAACTACATCGTGACAAATAGTTTTTATGTTGTTGATACAAACATAGTTTTGGGGGTGCAATGGTTGTTTTCCATTGGTGAGCATTCCATGAACTATAGGGTGCCCTAAATGAGCTCTAATGGAGCTGATGGGAAGCAAATAACACTAAGAGGCGTGAACACTTACCCCAATAAAGTGGTTTTTGCACATAATATGAGGGTTGTCCTAAGGCATGGAGACATAGAATGGGAAACATAATGTTTCATCACCACTAAGAAACCTACAGTAGACACCACTCGGTATCCAAAAGACTTAAGGAAGTTGTTGCAAAGACATGAGAAGGTTTTTGGAGACCTTCCTCCAAGTAGGCCACCAAATAGAGGAGTGGATCATGCCATTGAGTTGGAGGTGGGAACTCAACCCATCATCAACCGACTTTACAGGCACCCCAAGAGGTTCGAGGATGAAATTGAAAAGGCCATCAAGGAGCTTCTTGAGTTGGGTCTCATAAGGCCAAGTTCAAGTCCATTTGCATCTTTAGTGGTTTTGGTAAAGAAGAAAGACGGAACAATGAGGATGTACATAAACTACCAAGATTTGAACAAGAAAACTATTAAGAACTGGTACCCCCATTCCCGAGATTGATGAATTGATGGATGAGCTACATGGAGCCAAGTTCTTTTCCAAGATTGATCTTCGTCCCGGGTATCATCAAATTCAGATGAACAAAAGACAACCTTCCATTGTCACTTTGGCCACTTTGAGTTACTAGTCGTGCCTTTTGGCTTGACTCATGCACCTGCTACATTCCAATCTTGCATTAATCAAATCTTCAACAAGCATATTCGTAAGTTTGTTTTAGTATTTTTTGATGATATTCTGATTTATAAAAAGACTTGGGAAGAACATTTGCATCATTTGGAAGTTGTACTGACCATTTTGGTAGAACAATCCTTGTATGCAAAGTTATCCAAATGTGAGTTTGGAATGACTGAGATGTTGTATCTTGGTCATGTGATTGGACAAGATGGAGTTAAATTCCACATGGAGAAAATATAAACCATTCTTGATTAGCCAATCCCCCAAAATGTAACATAGTTGAGAGGGTTCATTGGGATTTGCACATACTACATAAAATTTGTCAAGGGATTCTCACAATTAGAATCACCCTTGACTGATCTTACCAATAAAGGAGCCTTTGGTTCGTCCGAGGAGGCTGAAAGTGCCTTCAACAAGATGAAGGAAGTGATGAGTAGTTTTATGGTACTTTCCTTACCAGATTTCACTCAACCATTTGTGCTTGAATGTGATGCTTTAGGTGAAGGAATTGGAGTTGTCCTAATGCAAAATCAACACCCTATTGCCTTTGAAAGTATGAAGTTGCAGCCCCATGAGAAACACTATTCTATCTATGACAAAGAAATGTTGGCCATTATGCATGCCTTGGCCAAGTTCTGAGAATATTTAGTGGGAAGCAAATTTGTGGTCAAAATAGATCACAACAGTTTGAAGCATTTCCTAACTCAAAAGCAATTGAATGACAGACAAAAAAAGTGGGTAAGCAATGTCCAAGCCTATGATTTTGACATAGAATATATGAAAGGAAAAAGAAATATTGTTGTAGATTCTCTCTCTCGAAAACCATCCCTCTCCTTAATGGAAATGACAACAGATTGGAAGGCTCAACTCTTGGTAGAGTACTCAAAAGACAAATTTGCTTGCGAGTTATTGGATGACTTGATACATGATGAACAATACAAAGTAATCAATGAGGTTATTTACTACAAAGATAGAATCTATATAGTGCCTAAATCAACCTTGAAACATAGGATTATGGAGGCAACCCATTACTCTCCACTAGCTGGCCATCCTAGGTATTTGAAGACATATATGCAAATAAGAGAAAAAATCACTTGGAAGGGGTTGAAAATGATGTCTTGAAGTATGTGAGGGAATGCAACACATGTCGACAAAATAAAGTGGAGCATACACATCTCGTTGGTCTACTACAACCTCTACCCATTATGGATAAAAAATGGGAAAGTATCTCAATGGACTTCATCACCGGATTACCCAAGGTACAAGGTAAAGATTGCATATATGTGGTAGTGGATAGACTCACTAAATTTGCTCACTTATTTGTTGTCCCATCTACTTATACTATTGCTCAAGTGGATGAATTGTTCTTTAGAGAAATTTTCAGATTGCATGGTTTACCAAGAACTCTTATTAGTGACAGGGATATCAAGTTTACAGGAGCATTTTGTCAAGAACTATTTAAGTTGGTAGGAATAGATTTGACTCTCAGTACTAGTTACCACCCCCAAAGTGATGGACAAACAGAAAGGGTCAACCAATGGCTAGAAGGATACTTGAGTAATGATATGACAAATTATCAAAAAGCTTGGATCAAATGGTTCCATTTGGGTGAGTTCTGCTACAATACAACTTACCATATGTCCATTGGAATGTCACCATTTAAATCATTGTATGGTTATGAATCTCCTACCTTCGTAGATCAAATTTTTGGATATTGTAGAGCCCCAAAAGCAAAAGATTGGATTCAAGAGAGTTAAGACATTCTGAAAACACTCAAGGATAACTTGCAAACAACTCAAAATCAACATAAATTATATGCATACCAGAATAGGACCGAGCATAGTTTTTAGGTGGATGATTTCATATATTTGAGGTTGCAGCCATACAGACAATCATCTCTCAAGGAGAAGGGAGTTGAAAAATTGAAGCCAATGTTCTATGGACCCTATAAGATTATGAGAAAGGTTGGGGAAGTAGCATACGAGTTGGAGCTTCCAGAAGGGAGCAAGATACATAATGTATTCCATGTTTCATGGCTCAAAAAGGTGGTTGGACAACAGGTGAAGCTCACCACCAAACTCCCCCCATTATATGATGAAGGACAATTGAAATTGATTATGGAAATGATCTTTAAGGTCAGGGAAATAAGATTAAGGGCCGGGACCATTAGAGAGTATCTAATTTAGTGGAAAAGTTTGCCAAGTGAGGAGGCTACATGGGAGGATGAACAAGTAGTGCAACACCCGTAATTACAATTGCTTGAAGACAAGCAATCGTAGGTGGGGAGGACTGTAATTTCCCCTCCATAGCTCCATTATGGTCATTCCACTAACCCATCCAATTCCCATGGGTTTGAGTGGAAATAAAATTAATCAGGGAACTAATTTTCCTATAGTCACTATGCACATTCAAATTAAATCAAGAAGGAGGATGATGTAGGCCACAATTTTGCAATAATAATGGCCAAATAATTGTTAGTGATATGGAAATAGTCCAATCAACCTAAGAGGGTGCATAGGGGAGTGATTGGGCTCCACTTGTGAAGTAACTCCCATCCAAGGTGGAGGGAATCCAATCATGAAGATATCTTGGAATTGTAAGATCCCAGGCTAAAAATAGACCAAGGAGGCCGCACTAGTGGAAGTGTAACCCCCAAGGAATCTCATGAATCAACTCTAGGCTAAAAATAGACCAACAGGGCACACTAGGGGACTGTAACTCCCAAGGAATCTATTCCAAACATCTATGACACTATGACAAGCATATATGACACTATGACAACATTTATGACACTATGACAACCTCTATGATATCTATGAAAATGGAAGGGCCTAAAAATAGATAAGGGGTGGTGCTTGAGGTGGATTAGGCCAACAAAATGAATGTAACTCCCTCCCTAATTGAATTCCTAAAATTGGCTAAGTCCTTATGTTAGTGCTAAGGATTGTTTACACAAAATTTTCTTTCTCCTTTGCCTAAAGCCTAATTTTGGTCATCTCTTTCTAAATTCATTACTTTGATGAATCCTAACCTGACCCTTGATTGATCTGTTTATGTCATGCTTGTTTTTAGTGTTTGGTTTCAATAAGTCGAAATAGATATGATTTTTATAAGATGGCACAACATTATGTTAACTTTGAGCAAGAATTATCTCTTCAGTCTTTTTAAAGGTTCACAACATGGCTTGATTGTGCATTTTTCGCAGGGTTGAAGTATTTGGTAGCAGAGTAGTTTGTTTATGATTAAAGAAATGCTACCAAAAGTTTTGGTAGCATAACCCTTTGATTTTTTGATCTCAAAGCTACCAAATTTCAAAGCGCGGGTTGTTGGCTTCAAATAATGTTTGGGCGGCATTTTCGTCAGTGGATAACCAAGTGGAATCAAAGTAATTATGGATCTTTCAAACACATCAAAGAATTATTACTGAAGTAGTACTTTGTTTCCAGTGACATGATTTCATTTTATCAATATGCATAAGTTCATGATGTTATGGTAAGCAGATTCAAACCGCCTCCCTATTTTTATGGATATTTCCTTTAAACATAACGATTCTCTATATGTCGAGGGTTGACTTAGCAAGGAGATTCATAATCGAGTGCCACTGGAAAAGACATAAATTCCTAATTGTTTGTTGCAGCAAAGATGGGTTCCAAAATGGTAGGTTGTGTTCTACGCATAGAGACGAATGGAGGATAACTCTTTGATGAATACCCTAATTGCAAAGAGAAATTTAAGACAACGGGTTGGTTCAAATTTTGTAAGAGATTGCAGGGACATGACGAAGGTGCAACTAGGTTATTTGTAGAGAAGTTTGATGGACATCAGGCTGAAATTGGAGGTTTAACTCTTAAGGTTTCAGAGTCTTCTATTGCAACGACTATAAAATTACCTACAAATGGAGAATCCTAGTTTAAGAACAACAATGTTCCAGTTGTATATCTCAATCAATTTATCAAACCAGATCATCATAACCCTAAATGGAGCTTAGGGGCGCAAAGAGACTAGTTAAAGGACGAATAGGCAGATCTTCTTAAAGTTTTTAAGCGCTACATAACCTGTGAAGGGAGGTTTGCATCCACTTACCAGTATCAAATGATATTTCTTTTACATTTAAGTGGAAACAGTAGAATAAATTTACCCTACTACCTCCTCAAGAGTTTGACTAAGATGTCAACTAAGGTTCAATCATAACCTAATAGGTCTCAAAACAATGTCTTCCATCAATCTTTGATTAAAATCCTGATAGTTGAAGAATTGAATAAAGTTCAGAGGTCATGGCAATACTTTCTATTTTGGTCAGATCTTAAAATTGAGGAGAAGCGTTCTTCAAAAGGGAAAAGAGTCTCCTCCCGTTCCAAGGAATATGTAACAATGGAAGAAATTACCAGCATGGCTACTAGGGAAAAATATAAAAGAAATAAAACTCATCCCGATCCTTCTTCGAAGGAGGATATGCCAATTGATGGAGAAAAAGGACCTGCATCTAAGAAAACTAAAATCCATAACGAGAGGAAATACAGAGAGGCAGATACTCTAGGACTTGAGGTTCAGGAAAGCTCATTTGAACTTGTTCCTGAGATTGAAGTCAAGCCTCCAGTGGTGGAAAAAGGTAAACAAGTTGGTAGTAAATCAAGCAAAGCAAATATTAAAAAGCATCAACGGGTTGAACCAAGCTTGTATCATAAATTTTCAACTAGAAGACCTCACACGAGGCCAACCAACAAACTGAGATTAAATGCAAAGTCAATTTTTGACCCTTCTCTAAAGAGCAATATAATGATTGATTTGGAAGATCCTCAACCTGAGAGGAAAATAAACTTCAAGAAGAGAGGAGTATTTGAAACTGATCCCGCACCATAAAAGAGAAGAAGAAGCTTAAGGCTAGAAGAGTAGAACATGATACCTGAATCAAAGTAACTTGGAACCCTGGGAAATCTAAGGAACTAAGGAAAACTAGGGTTACATTGATGAGGAAAGTAGTTCTCTAAGTGAAAAGGAGAAATCCATTTCTTCTATTTTAGACAATATTCAGGCAACAATAAATGCAGTTCCAGATAATTTTGTTGTTTTAGCTCGTAGAGAGGTCCCTGTAGCAGCTAGTAAAATTATTCCTGAAGACAAGCTTGTTGAAGAACTTGGCAAAACAGACACTGAAAAAGTCATCCCTTGTGTAGTTAGTAAAGTTCAATATGAAGCCAAAAAGGTTTTAAATCTGCCATACTCTGATAGCAATGAGTCGCTTTCTCTTGACAAAGCAGAAGAGGTTTGTGAAATAATTTAGTCACAAACTCAAAACATGAATTTGGGAGTAAAGACAAATCAGAAGAGAAAATGAAGAGTCTACAACGGAGGAATGAGAAACCCCTAGAAGAGAAAAATAAAATCATGAAAAATCTCAACAAGTTAGAATCCAAGTGTCATATGTTGTCTGAACAGAACTAGAGGTTAACCAAGGAGAAGAGGAAACTATACTGGCAACAAAGAAAACTATCTTGAAGATTTAAATGGCTAGAAGAGAAACACATGAACTAGATAAAGGATAAGAAGAACGTTCATGCAGAAGTAGTGGCACATGTTTAACAATGAGAAGTTCTCAGTTTTGGTAGCAGTTATACATCTAGGCTTTTCAACCTTTGGTAGCATCTTCATACTGGGATCCTTTGGGTTTGCTACCATATGTCTTATTTTTCCAACTATGTATAGTTTTGATGGTTTCATAACTCCTATGATGGTTCGAGTAGTTGTTGCTATACTTTGTTGGATAAAGAGATCGGTTATGTCTAGGTGGCAAGGAAAATGCTATAAATAGATTAAGTTAGAAGTTGTCCTAGATATTTGGATCTAGGAACTAACTAGATATATATCATTAAATGTAAAAGTCTATCAATAGTATTCAGTTAGTGACTTAGCAATTTTTGGATAGAATTGATCCATAGACACATGATCTTTTCTCTCTCGCTTAAGAGTTTGTATTTCTATAAAATCATGTGAAAAAGAGTCAGAGGGGGTTCTAATGGCAATTTTTTAGACTAATTTAAAGACTAAAGAGATCCTAATGAACAATCTATCTTTTACTGCAATATTATGTGATCAAAGTTTGATTTATTTGATGGTTAAGTTGTGTTGTGCCCTTATACTTTTCAGTTTATTTCTTCTCTTTTGAATGCAATGATATCTTTGCACTGCATTGTTTTCTTTATCCTATAGATCTAATTTCAATATAGCATATGTTGTGATTGCCCATGGAATAGAGTTTTGCATTTGAAATCTTTTAAAATTGTGACACTGTTTGTAACTTTGAGATAACTGGGATTTATTTTATGGATTATGTGAAGTCTCTTAAATATATCTTACCATTATTTTCTCCTAATCCTGATCATCATACCATACTTAGCCACAAATGAAAACCTGCTGAAACTACAAAATGTTGCTTTGAATTATTGTTTGATTTTAAATATTTGGCCATTATCCTGTATAAGACCTATTCGACGTACCTTTAGCAACTAAAACTAAATCCCAATCTCAATATGTGCTAGGAATTTTCTCTTTGCATTCAGTGAACATCCTCTAACACTAACACCTCATATGGCCAAATAACATTAGAATGGAATTAAAATCATCATGAAATTATTCTCTCCACTAAATCAAATTTTATTATTATTATTGGGGGAAATTTCGAGAATGAGGGGGAAAGGGCCTCAATGATTCTATAAAATAGGTGCAGGTGCCAAGGGGAAGGGATTTTGATCATTTTACAATTTGAATTGGAGAGCTTGTGAACTTTTTATGCTTGGGATATGTGCCCCTTGCAATTGTAGCTACTTTTGGTGGTGCACGATTCCACCCTAGCTAGCCATGAGAGGAGAAGTCACTCTGATTTCTCTATGGAGATTCAATGGAGGAGATCACATCCATAATCAGTAGCTAGTTCGAATTCATCTATAGCTTTTTGGGTTGTCAAGTTGTAGCAGTAGAAGTTTATGGTGCCTTTCAGACATTTCGATATTGGAATTGTGGGTCCTTGCTTGAGGAGGGCGCATCAAGAGTTGGATATATCTCTTGGATAAGGTTATGGAGGAAGTGTATCTATTTTATTGGGATAAGGGCGCACTCTTGAGTCTGTGCTCCTGATTGGGGCCGAATTTGGGTTTTGGGAGGTCCACTTGGGAAAGCAAATCTCACTTTTGGAGCAACATTCTTCACCTTTCTCCTTGCTGAACTTTTGGTAGTTCTTCCTCTCCATTTGCGGAATTTCTCTCTCTGTTTTTTTTGCTGTCATAACAACCATTGATTTAACCTCAATTTATTTCCAAGAATTAATGAAAAACTCCAATATTTCCCTCATGAATTGTTCCAAATTTCATGACTAGTGTCCTATGTAAAAACATTTGTAATAACTGTTTTTTGCAGCTAAAGTTCCCTTCTGTTTAACTATCATAACCAGTTGTTTGAAAGTGGTTGGTGGGTCATTTGGATGCATTTTTATGTGTAGAAACCCTACACACCATTTTTGGGAGAATTCGAGTTGATTTGGTAGTGTTTGGAACCATTTGGAAACAATGTTTTTTTATGGTAGAATTCAACTAGTTTTGCCTAGTTTCGAATTACCAAGTTTGTTCAATTTTTTTGGGTTTCTAAGGGTGGGGTACATTACATTCCATCCATAAATATTGATTTTTCCATTGTTTATTTTTCCTCCAGAAGCACTGATGAAAAAGATCCAATGTCAATTTGAATCTTTTAGCATTGATAATTGAGGCACCTCCAAGGAGAAAAGTATCATCCGCAAATTGTGCATTAATTACAACTTTAACTCCCTTAGAGATTATAATTCCATCGAGATTTCCTTCCTCTCTTTCCATGACCAATATGCCAAGAGTTTCATCCATAAGAATATAGAGAAAATGGGAGAGGGTGCAACTGCGTCGCAGTCCTCTCAAAGCCTACAAAAATTATGTTGGTCTGTCATTTATCAACAGAGCAATCCAAGGGCGGTTTATACAAGCTTTAATCCACTTAATAAAAACTTGAGGGAATCCAAAATGCTCTATATAAAAAAAAAATTGTGTCCCACACAACCAAAGGCATTTTCCATATAAATTTTAATTGCCGTCCCTTACTCTTTTCTTAAGACGCTAGAGTGAATTGCCTCTTGAACTAAAACAATATTGTCAACTATCTACCTTTATTCAACAAAACCTCCTTTCCCTTCATAAATTAGTTTATATGATAGAGTCTTCACATGATTTTCCAGAATCTTAGTTAGAATTTTATAAGAGGAATTGTAAAGAGAGATAGGACTAAACCTTGAAAAGGTTGAGGGATTTGATTCATTGGGGATTAGATCGAGAAAGGAAGAATTTGTGGCACCACTAATTTGCTCTCTTCCTTTAGTTAATTTAACATTTTACAAATATACTTTTTGATAATTGGCCAGCATTCTCGATAGAAATGAATTGTAAAACCATCTAGGCCGGGAGCTTTGCCTGGTCCTAATGCCCTTATGGTTGCAAGCACTTCTTCTCCACATATGCGGTTATTAAGTATTTGATTTTCTTCTTCTGTAACCAACTATGGCACTTTTTCAAGCATTTATTCTCTTGTTATGCCCATTTGCACCCGTTGTTCTATGTAGAGTTCCTTGAAGTGTTTGTATGCTTCTTATCTAACATACGCAATACCTATAACTTTATCCCCATCACTATCCTATATTTCTTTGGTTACATTTTGATTCAATCGAATTCTCGTCTGGTTATGGAAGAACGATGTATTCCTATCTCTTGTCGTTAGCGAAAGGGCTCTAGAATTCAATCGCCATATCTCCTCTTCCTGCCTACCGGTTTCAAGAAGATGACTATTTAATTGTTGTTCCCCCTACAATAAATATGTTGTCACTTTCAATGACTTCCATTTGCTCTTGGATAACCACCAATTCTATATGTATCTTGGTTTTCTCCTTTTGAGGAGAACAATATTGATTTTTGCCCAGTCTTTAAGGGTCTATTTAACTAATCTCAATTTTGACTCCCAAACATATGATGTTGATCCCTCAATATAAGTTTCCCAGACTCTAGTTATGAGAGGATATACTTCTTCATTTTTTAGCCACAGAGGGTTAAACTGAAAAGGAATTGGCCCTTAGTTCTCAATTTATTCAATAATGAGCATAATGGGCTTGTGGTATTGTTATACCTCAATATTACACATTACGTCTTAGTGTTGCATCCTTGTACCAACAACCTAAATGACACTTCCCCTTAAAGATCATCTGAACATCCAGAATGAAATCTTTTGACTGAACACTGAAAGCAAACATATCACCTGCCATGTGTCACCCAGACAAACCTCATCTGAGGAAATTATCGCGCTCTGCTCAGTTATAGAGGCACGATAATTAGGGTTGTCGCACCTTGTTCCTATCCTAGGGCGCGATAATACCGGGCTATGCTCAGTTCTAGGGGCACGGTAATCCATTTTTAGCCTTTTACCTTGGACTTTGGGATCTTAACTTTCGAGAGATATCATTTGGATTTCCAGCTCTGATTCGATCTCAACTCCTATCTCTGTTTAGTGGGTCTGATCCACTAAATACTCTCTAGATCCATATTACTCTCTTGTTGGTTAACCCTTCTACATACTATAAGAGAGAAGCCTTCCATGAGCCAAAGGGAGGACTTTTGGGGCATCAAACCTATGATCATAAACCTTTTTTTAGAGATAGCTAGAGGTGGAAGAACTTGGAGTTGGAGTTGGCTTGTACATCAAGCAACTATTTTGTAAGCACTCTTGAGTTCTCAATAAAATATAACTTGTCTTGTTTCCCTATTATGTCTACTGATCATGATTCATTTACATAAATGGTATTCAGTAGAATATAGATCTAACTTGTGATTCAATTATTTGGGATATATTGTGCACTTGTTTGTTGTTTTGATCTTCACAGGTCCATCGCGAGGACTTCGGGATCAAAGACTCGATTGGACAAACATCAGAACAGAAGGCCAGTCATCTTCTTTCTTATCTCGAACATTAAAACTGAAAGCATTAGTTTAAGATCTAGGGAACAAGGTAGCATTTGTTTCCTTTTTGTCTTAGTTTAGAGTCGATCTTTGTCACTTTATCCTAAGAGGACTTCTTCTTACCCGTAGGAAGAAATGCCTACAAAAAAAACTGGCGACTTCGCTGGTTTGAACCATTTTTTATTGAGTTTTTTTACTTTCAGCCATTTTTTACTGTGATTTTTCTCTTCCTTCAAACCAGTAGTGAAAGTTGGTCTTTTTGACCTCCATTCACCCCCTTTCCCTCTGCCATAGATCTCTGCCTTTGATCAGTCAGTCCTCTAGGTCTGCACACCCTTGAAAAGTCAAAAAAATTTCTCAACCTGCGCCCTTTTTCCTCTTTTTGAGAATTACCGCGCCCCCTTCATTGTCTACAGTGCGATAATTACCAGATTACCGCGCCCATACCTCTTCTTAGAGCGCGATAATTTGACAGTACCGCGCTTGGGCATATGTTAGCCACACGATAATTCTTGTAAATAGGTTTGTTTTCTAGTTTGTTTGGTTCCTACAAGTCATTTGTTACCTTCTTTGCCTTTGGTTCTGTTGCTTTTCAGACCTCTGCAACCTATTTAATTTCAACACAACGCTTGCACTTCATTGTTGAAGCTTTGTAGACAACTTCAGAACTTTGGGTTCATAGTCATCACCATATCTACTTATTCATTCCCAGTTGCTCCTTGTCTGCTTACTCTGTCAAGGTTTGTTAGGTGCACAGTCCCTTATGGTTTGGTTGTTATTTGTTTGCGAGCTTGGACTTCTTGCGTTAGTGGCATCATATTCATATTGATCACATCCTCATGATTATTGCATTGGCTTGATCCTTTCATGATAATCAAGTTTTTGTTACTATTGGTCTTTCCTTGATTATGCACTTTTTAAAGATTACATTGTTCTTGTAGAAATATTTTTCCATTACTGTTATCACAATCAATATTGAAAATCTTCTTTTGAACATTATCTTGCTTTCATTGAAAAGATCCAGTTTATACTTTTGCGCATTAGGAAGTGAATCAATTGTCATTGCTTGTCACATAATCTCTCCTTTAGAAGCATCAAATGTTGTAGATCAGTCACAATTGAAAATAGTTTTCATTCAGTTTGGCTTATTTGAAAAAAGAAAACAAAAAAGTTTGTTTTTGAAGTGGTTTTTCATTGTTTTTGAAAAGCTCATGCATTGCGATCGAAGAACTCTCCCTTTTTCTCTAGCTAGATTTCATCGAATAGAAAGGCTCATTTCGATTCATTCTCATTTGCATTATTTGAGTCGTCACAACATCACAAGTTTCACTTCCATTTACCCGATTGAGTAATACAACCACTAAAATTTACACTCCCTAACTCAACACATCATAACCTCACTTGAGGAGAAAAAGAACTTGTTAGTTAGGTAGGACACCCAGGATAGGCATCCAAATAATTCCCCCTTGTCATCTTCATTTGAGACATAGTTGTTGTCCTCTAGGGTACTAAAATCCTCTTGTATTTGTTGACACGGTCATACACCAGTTTGTGGAGGGGTCTCCTATTGTTTCAGGGGTTAAACTGCCGCGAGATCGAGAACCGGACGGACTCTGTGGAATGCCGCACTCCACTTAGCCCTAAAGCAACATCAATCATTGTCTTCCTTGTATTCTCCAGCCACCATACTGGTGATACAAGGGTGATAAGGCAGAAGCGCCGAAAACCTTTTCCAACGTGTCATGAACGACGTAGCTTAGTGACTTTTCTACTAGGGATCTTTTACCCAGGATCCCTTTCGGTAGAGGGATATCCTTTCATTATTGGTCTCTCATTTTGTATTGTTTGACTTGGATTTCATCACCTTACAAATGATACAACTTGTTGAGGTCTCCAACTCTTAGTTAGGAGGTTTTGCTTGCTATTTCATCTTCTTAGAGGGTCATTTTTCTTTTTAGTGATTGCTTATTGGCATTCTGGCCATTTTTTGTTTCAGCTCACTTACTGTGACGCCGGTCTCAGTATAGTTTTTAGAGCTTGCTTTTTGAACTGTGAGCCTTTCCTTTTTCTAGCTCCCCTTTTGCACATTTGGCTGCTTCAGGGTTTTTGAGTTCTTTTCTACGAGACTGTCCTCGGAACTTGTACTTCCATCATCATGTCCAATCCACGGAGATCACGGAGAATACAGGGACGAATCCCACCACCACCACCACGGACCTCTGGTCCACCTACATCACGTATTCCTGCCCCTATCGGCCGCGGTGCTGGACGGGGGAATGTTCCGCCACCTATCCGCACTACATCTTCAGTTCCTCCTGTAACTGTAACTCACAACACGGTCTCAGAAACTCTTGCAGTTTCTGCAACCAGTAACACACCTGAGATTTCAGCTGTCACTCAACCCACTGTAATTCCAGACATACCTCTCACAGTGGACAACACCGCAGCTGCTGAAGTTAGTACTGCACACAATACTATACCAGAGGTTATCACCCTCCCAGATGTTAGCACTACCCTGCCAACAGACACTTTCTATGATGTTCCTGAAGGATCTGTTGGAACCATCGAAGGATCTGACGAAGATGTGTCCGATCTGATTGCAGTCCCGACATGACCTAACGTTGCTTTGTTAATCAACGGAAGGCGTCATCCAAACTTAGCTCCACTGGATCTGGTTCCAACGGGTCCATTGCCATAGTATCAACACAGGGCGTAGTATTGTTGTCAAAGCTTCGTGAAGTATTCAGAGTTGTAGAGATAGGTCTAAGTCTTGATATCTCTTATATTATTATTACAAAACATCTTATTTTCAACTACAGTTGACTGTGGAAAATCCTATGAAAACAAATTTCATCCCATTTTTTTGGTAAATATTTTTGTAAAAAAATAAAATATTTTATTAAAATGTTTGATGATATATATATGTGTGTGTGTGTGCGTGTGTGTATGAAACAAATGTTATGGTACATTTAGTTGGATACATAAAATAAATTTAACAAAAAATCAATACAAACCCGCATGGGGTGTAAGGGAGGCAATCTTACGAAGTGAAAACCGTTATGGGAAGTGGCAATATGGAGGCTTGGCAATGACACCTAGCACGTGCACCTCATGAAAGTATATAAGAGGTTTGGTTTGTAGTCAGTTGGAGCAATGATCAATTATGAAGGTTGTTCGGCTCGTAGATATGTTGTACCGCTCCATTGTTGATGGTAATGAGGGTGCCTTAATGCATTCACGGTTCATTGATGTGAAGAGCTTGATAATAATAATTCCATTAAGGTCTAATACGATGAAGGTTTGTAGGTTTGCACATCATAGGAAATTGGAAGTTCATAGGAATGTTATATGGAGAGGAATTTGGTTTTTGACCTGGTGTTCTCTTCTCATCGGCCTGTAGCATCTCAGGGAGAGCTCTAGTTTTGATTCTTCGAGACGAGGGATATCTCAACGCTATGCCCGAGCACTCAATTATGAGGACATTAAGGAACTAATAGAGGCATAGATGCATTGAATTGTCTCATTGTGAAATGGTTCTTTGTTGTTTGGTTCTTAGGTCAAGGGTGCAACCATGGTAGGAAAGGGCATCCTGTAACCCGAAAACAGGGAATATAAATCATTGTTTTAGGAAGAATCAAAGAGAAGTTGAAGGTTCACGAGGAGAGGTTGACCCACAAATTGCAGCTACATCTTAGTCAAGCAGGAGCCTAAAAAACTTACCAAAACCCAACATGAAGCCATGGCTATAGCGAACATATACTTTGTTAACCATTCCGAGGTAATAAAAAAAGAGATGAGTAATATTAAGAAGAAGGTCACAATTAGCATAAGGGTGATGACCCCTCTTGAGAAGGTGGATATGGAGGCCTTATAGTGGATTCTTGATACTGGTTTCTCGATGTGCAAGGACACACAGTTTTTAAATTGGTTGAGATTTATTACCTTGTTAAATACTCAATCACGCAAGCAATAGAGGAAAGGGACACACAACAACACTCATACATCATGTAGAAACTAGAATTCATGGAGGCCAAATTGAATGCTCTCATCAGTGTCCAATGGAGCCTAAAAGCAATTGTTTTCGAGGAAGAAAATGAACCATGAGGAAAAGGGCCAAGTGAGAAACAAGGTGATGATCATCAACAACACTCTCAGTTTGATTTCATCATGCTTGAATCATACTCAAAAAATGATCAGTAATTCAATCTCTCATTCAAGCAAGTTATTATGGTCTATTTTTTTAGTTTGCTAGTTACAAAGGCCTCTTTAGATCCCCTAGCTTTATAGTCTCAAGGTAGACTAGGGTTATTTTTAGATTTCATACCTTCCATATTTTACTAATGTTTTGTTTATATTTAGCGTTGCTAGACTCACACACAGGGACACTATTTTTATTTTTTATATTTTTAAACTATATCTAATATAATAAAAGGCTCTCAACTTGTTCAGTTAATGACTATATATTCTCCCATGCAAATCTTATACATTCTTCCTTATGGTGGTGAATTAGGTCTGCTATGATGTAACTCTTTTTGTACAATAACAAAATATAGAATCCCAACTTACCAAAAAAAATATCAATAGGAAGTACGTGACAAAAATTCGTAAGATAACTAGTATAAAAATGTAAACAAAATTAGTGATGCAAATGTGTACAAAAATAAATAGGAAAAATGTAACAAAAAATAAATAAGAAAAAGGTACAATTTTTTGTTAGGAGAAAACCTTGTGAAATAATTAAAAAGATATGGGTTAATACATGTAGAATAATCTACATAATATTATAGGGAACATTTTACAAATCCATTGAGCTTCTTCTTACAAAACCAAGTCATAAGTGTATTGAGAAATTACCACATACAAACACATTAATAATGAAAAATAATTATTAATAGTATTAATCATAATAATATTAATAATATCGGGTGAAGATATGGGGCAGAGTGACGTGGAGGCAGAGCCGCGTGGTGGATGCGGGATGATGCGTGTGACTTAACATCCAATGATGTAGGGAGGTGGTGCCTTCTTAGATTATGGGAGGGGATTTAATTGGGAAGCTTTCCCGTGTGAGGGGTGCAAGCATAGTGCAGGAGTTATGTGACACAACGGGTGGACGTAAGCAGTGCGGGACCTTGGGGGAATGTCTTGTCTCCATTAATGGAAATTTCCTTGAGCATGTTCGTGATAACCTCTGGCACCTTTGGCATTGTTTATAAGTAGCATGGGGAGCAGGGAATGTGCATGGTGAAAGGTGGTGGTATGATTATGTGTAGTTCTACTGGACACTCGCGTAAGTTTTTCGGGGTGGTGTGCAAGAGGATGGATCCGAAAGGGTAGGTCGGGGGGTATGAGGAGAAAGGAAAGAGGAAGGCGATCAGGGAGCAACTGCAGACTGCTTAAGATGCTTGGTTTCCATTCCTCCTTCGATTCGGTCGTATATCGAGATGATGGAGCATGGGCTATGGTGCGAGGTGGAGGAAGGCCAACCACCGGTGGAAGTTGCTGCACTGGAGCAATGGATCCAGGATTCGGGCTCATCGCACGCTTGTTAGGGGTTGTATGAGAATATGGTAGCACTCTCCTTGGTCAATAAGGGGTTACTCGGATGGGTGCTTCTAGAACAGGGAGAGAAGGAGTGTGGGGACATAATTCAGGTTGCGTTCTGGAGAGAGTTATATGTTGATACCAAGCTTCTACACATGAAAATTGATGCCATTGGCAAAGAACTGGGTGTTATGTTCCTTCTGTTACTCGGTGTGGTAGGGATGACATGTTGAGATGTAGCTAAGGAGGAGCAACTCGACTGGTGGTCCAGTGCATGCAGGGCCCACTTCTCTCTCTTTGAACTTCTAAGTGTCGTAATGGCTTGGCTTAGTGTCTTTGAATTTCATTGGAATAGGGTTGTCTATATAATTTTGTATGTTTCTATCTGGTTATTAGTCAATGATAGTATGTATAGCCTTCAAGGCTTGGGTCGTCGTCATGAATATCTAGGTGCCAGGGTCGATGGATTGGCAGAATGTTAATAACACCATTTTGAAGGGTCAATTATTTTTTGATATAGTTTCTGTTAACGGCTTAGAAGTCTGTAAGCCCGATTTTCTCCTTTAGGGGAGGGGTTTTGTGGGTTGGTTTGTATTAAGTAAGATTGGTTAACTGGTTGTCTCAAAAGGCCATGAACGTAATTTTGGCTGCAGGCATATGCAACACTTTAGTGGAATTTTAATATAATGTGACTTACTTACAAAAAAAAAATATTAATAATATCAATTGAGCACACACATATGCACACATATATGTATATATATAAACATACATATATCTATGTGTGCACACACATATATAAACACATACATACACACATATATACATGTATGTATATGCGTGTGTGTATGACATGCATCGAGTTGTGGTCTAGCGACAACTTGGAGTAGTTGTTGTCATGATTATCCAAGTTCAATTCCTAGCAAGATCACTTTCACCTTGTTGGTACTTGACAATTTTTGCTCGTTGTAGTCTAATGATTTATCTTGGAAACCCTTTACTAGGAAAACCAACACCCAGTAGATATCTACTACTAGCCTTATCCAATCCGGCCAACACATACCACTTAAGGCATTTTACAATGGATTTCTTCAAGCCTTTAAATAAGTTCCATCACATACTAATACCACGGGCCCTTAAACCACCAATGATAAACCCATTTATGACCAAATACACGTTAATCTAATTAATATTTTACTAAGTCAAGATTAACCCAACACTCCCCCTTTTAAATTTGAATTGGGGTAAACACCTACCCCCCTCAAAGTTTATAATTGGGTATACAGGAATACAACATGCACCCCCCTAATAATCACCTAGGTCTACATCTAGACTCTACACTAGTGATCAAATAAACTAAGGGTACACAAACCTAAATAGGTCTTACAGTCACATGTCAATTTACATATGTAATTAAATCCAACTCCATAAAAATGATTACAATTGTATACCCAAGAATGTGATGCCTAGAGCATCTACTTGCTTCATTACCTACATCCCTCATGCTCAAAATATAGTGAACCAAATTAAGCATTCCTTAACTGAGTACTTATTCATCCACTATCTTTTGTGTGCTTTTTCTACCAATGCTTCACATCTAATTGGGCATCTTCATCAAATTCAATCGTCTAGGGATTCTTCTGTGAGAGAGATTTATCTACCCAAACATGCCTCTTATACCATATTAAAATTTATGAGCATGGTTAGAGAAATAACAAAGCACAAAGAAGCAAGCACATAAATATAGACCGATAATTTATCTTGTAAACCCTTTACTAATAAAACCAACTCCCAATAGATATCTAGTATTCTCCTTGTCCAATCCATCCAACGCAGGCCACTCATGGCATTTTACAATGGAGTTCTCCAAGCCCTTAAATAGGTTTCATCACATACTAATACCATGGGAAAATATCATGGTAATTACCCAAGGCCGAGGGCATGTAAACCACCAATGGTAAAGCCATTAATGACTAAATACATGTTCATCTAATTACTATTTTACCAAGTCAAGATTAACCCAACATTCTTTTTTATATGTGAGTGAACGGTGTTAATTGCAACTAATGTATCAGTTTGTCGAGTCTGTATAATAACACCCTCTTCTTGCAATTAATGCTTTGGTTGAGATTGGTTTTCTACTTGGGTTTTCAATCCATTAGGTTGTTTCCCTTGAATATACATCTCTGTGTGTGTGTTCACGCATAGATATATTCAAAATATACACACACACATGAGAAGAAGCAAGTTTATGGGATGTTTATACATGAAGACTAAAGTCTAGCCATGTAAGAATAAAAGATGAGGAAGATAGTACAATATGGCCAAAGAATCCTACATTCGTTTATACCCCAAAGTTAGGTGATAAAGTTCTAAGCTTCATAGAGGACTTGGGAGAACTCGTGTGGTTGTGGAAGAATATGGAACTTTATATGTCCATACAAATCTCACATATTCATTTGGTTTCTCCTCAATAACAATGTCTTACTTGGGGCATTTTGCAGGAAATGAATACCTATGGTACTGGGATATGCCCTTTATGCAAAGTAAGTGAAGAATCAAACAATCACTTCTTAATTTCTTCTGCATATGTAGTGTAGGGCTAGAATGAGGTAGGGAGTGTTACTGGATCAACAAATATTGTATGGACAAGCTCCATTGTTGAAAACGGCCCAAAAGTCTAGTGTGAAAATGTGATTGTAAAGAGGTTCAAGGCTCTGCCATTAATATTAGCTTAGGGCATTTGGCTTGCAAGGAATGTCAATCTTTTTGAAAACAAAGTCATTTCCCTAATTCAATGTACAACTCAAGTAATTAACATTCTAAATAAATTCCCTCGGATGGAGAAGGGAAAACCTACTAGGTGTATTGCTGCTGGGAATTTGATAATTAAGGTGCTTGGTATTCTTTGATTGTGCCTCATTAGGGGACCCACAGGTATGTGAAGCTAGGGGAGTTATTTTCTTGAAGGATTCTCACTCCTTAAAGTTAAAAGTTAACTTGGGATAGGGCTCCAATAACTATGCAGAACCAATAGCACTAAAGTCACTGCTTACCTTGGTTGCAGAAAAAAGGTGTAAAAAATATACAAATATTTGGGGACTAAGTTCTAGTGATAAATTGGCTAGGAGGGGCGGTGATGAACAAAGGAATTTCATCATGCAACCTTTATTAGGTGAGATTAGAGGTATAATCCTTATTTTTATTAACATTTATTTTCAACATGTTTATAGGGAAAGGAATGAGACTGCTGATGCTTTATCAATGCTTGGTCTTTGTCATGCACCCAATAGCCTCTTTACAGTGTTGACACCACGGGGTACTCAAATATGTTTATAAATTCTTCCTTGATACACAATACAAATTTTCTTTCCATTGGTTTGATATTTCCTTAACTTAACAATGGAAGTAAATGTAAATATAGAAATGCATTAACCAAATATACTCACTAATTTATGCAAGTATTTCTACTGTGAATGCATTCGTACCATGCTAGTAAATCCATGCACAAAATCATTTCCATTAACAATAATTTAACAAACACATTACATAAAATATATTCCATGGAATTCAAACACATTGGCACTTATCTTTATAAATGTCATCCAACTAGCTGCAAGTGAAGGATGTTCCTCCTAGCTGTAGGCACTCTATCAAGCCGTCTCTTTCTTTGGAAAATGACACCCCCAAGTTGGGGCTATCAGTCCATAAGGGGTGAACTACCAACTCTTCAATTCACAACCACATTCATCTATGAGCACTCCTCACCCAAGGTCACCTATTATCTACCCAAGTGGTGTAGGTAACCACATCCACAACTGACCTCAACCTCTCACTCATTCCCCATCAACCTACACAACACTAGGGAAGGTAACCCCTTCTTTGCACTACAATCCCTTAGGGTTTCCCCTTCCCTTTTCGATGTTGTAGTACTAGTTGGCTAGGAAGTCTCTGTGACAAGGCTCCAGGGATGTCACATTGCAGGCTAGGTTCCCTAATCTCTAGGCACCACTTTGTCTGGGTAGTTAGGTTGTCGTTTATTAGGGTGGGCTTGAATGATAGATTATGGAAAATAATCTTCCTTTGAATTACCATCCATAACAAGTTATACAACTTGACGAGAAATTTATACTCAAACGAGAACTCTAGCTATAAAAACTCATATTTTTGTGTTAAAAACAACAAACACAACCCTCAATTTGAAAAGTAGTGCTACCGGTAGCACCATTTTTTTTCAGAGATAAAATTACAACTTTTTTTAAACCCCAACCGATGCAATTGCAATCAAAACCTTAAATCAACTCCTCAATAAAAAATTGGTGCTCCTAGAATCACCCTTTTTTTGGAGAAAATTAAAATTAAGCATTATTCCAAACTGTGACCCTAACAACCAACATTGTTGAACGAAAACTCCTAAAATTAAAATAAAAAAATAAAAAATACAAAAAAGACATGAAACACATTAAAAAAAATTAAATAAATAAAATTAAAAAACGCAAAAGAAACATAAAACACATTTAAAACAATTAAATAACAAAAAATATTAAAATACAATTAAATTAAAAAAACAATTCTTTAAAGAAAATTACATTATACTTTAAAACCATAACAAAATATTAAAAAAAGCAAATATTAAAAAAATTAAAGAACAAAACAATAAAAAAAAAAACAATAATAAAAAGCAACAAATTTTTTATAAAAAAATATAAAAAATAAACAATAATTAAAAAAATAAGCAAAAAACCATACATAAAATTATATAACATACATTGAATCATGTGATGGATACGTTTAATGGGATATTGTTATTTGAGGTAATGGGGGAGAGGCCATGGGTTCAATTCTCGGAATCGAGCCCCGAGGCTCCACTCCAAGTAGAAAAGGGAGCCACACTTGGAGTGGGGCTTGGGGGCTCAATTCTTAGTATCGACCTACATGGCCTCTCCCCATTAACACAAATAGAAACCCCAAAACATATATAATATTTTTTTATGACTTAATTTTAGATTATATATTTTAAATTATATATATTTTTATATTGTTTTTTATTTATTATGATTTGTTTTTTTTTATGGTATTAGGTTTTAATTATATGTTATATATGTTATATATTTGTTTTTAAAAATGTTTTATTATGGTGTTTAAATAATTTGATTTTTTTTTTACCTTGGATTCGGGTGTTATTCAGACGCACACGGGGCGACCTCCACATGGCACCCGGTCCAGCTTGTGCCACGTGACAGAGAGTACCGTCCCTATCAGGAGGCCCTCCACATGCCAGCACACTCCTCATGACGACGACGAGCATTTAAGGTCTGAGGACGAGCCCCAAGACTTGGCCTTCACATAGTTGCATGCTAACGATGTCGTGACAATGGACGGAGGCGCTAGAAGGCACCTGCTGCATTAATTTCGCCACCTTTTCCAAGGATGACAGCCTGCTGCATTAATTACCCTTGTGGGAGGGAAGTGGGTTGGCCTGTCTCCTTAAAGCCAAGCGTCGACATGCCTAATTGCTCTGCTGCCATGTTTTCTGCCTGGTTATTCCTCGTGGCTCTCCTTGTGCTCCTGTTCCTGGAAGCTCTCTGGCGCACTGATACCATGACAAGATCTAGAGGCACCCCCCGTCGTGGTAGCAGCATAAAAGGTTCTGGCTCAGGCAGGCGTCCAAAGCATGCCATGGACTGGATGATATTGGATGGTTACGCAGAGAGTATTTCTGCTCGGACCCGCAGTCTTATTGATGGTTGGGAATCTCGCAGGGTCACGACTCTCCTAGCCTCTGGAAGCAATGGCAGAGCTATCAATCACTACTGGATGATTAAAAATATGATGAGTACTTTAGTAGAGGAAATGGAGGCAAACTGGAAAGCTAACACCAACATTGTTCGGAACATAAAAAATAGTTTGACAGATGCCTCTGAACGCCTAAGCACAATGGATGCTAACATGACTTGGGACATCTTCTCCCTTGGGCACAACAATGAGTTGGAATCCCTCAAAAGCTTCCTGGGAAAACAAGCAGTGACCAGCAATCCTGTGGCCCTTGACGGTGGCTCAGCCAACGCGAATGCTATGGCACGAAAGGACATGGCTCAACCACCTGCTACGCTGGCCAACCACGCGGTGCAATATGGACACGATACACCTGGACCCTCTTCCCCTGTTCTCCCCTCTCCGGGGACAATTGGATATTTCTATGCAGGCTGTCCCATCCTCGAGGAGGAACTAGAAGCACACCCCTAGATGGGCCGCTCCAGCTCCGAGTTATTTTTGTAATGTTCAACTTTTTTGTTTCTACATCTTTTACAGTCTGCTATCTAGACATTATGACATATTTTTTTGGAAAAAAGACCCAGTTTAGTTTTTTGTTTTTGTTTTTGTGGGCAGGCCTCTCCCAGGAGGTCTTATTTTTGTATAATGACAGTTATTTCAATATTTTTGAGCGACTGGGATGGTGGCTTCATCACCTGAGGCCTCCCCAGTTGGCGCTTGACTCTTCAGATACATATGTAATTTCTGCCATATTTTTCGGCTCTGTTTATTAAATTTTCCTTTGCAACTTACAAAAAAAATAAATTGATATGGTTTTTAAAGTTTATTAAGAGCACATTGAGGTTTAGGAAGAGAGTCAAGGTGTAGAAAATGTCAATTTCGATGAAGATTGCGGTCAGAATAATATTCTTGATTAGTTTCATGTCGTCGAGGAAAATGACAAATTTGACAAATTTTTGATAAGATACTTTTGTAACGTTTCGACTTTAAGATGTTATTTCGAGAATAAATTTTATGTTTTTAATATGTTTTTTATAAATCTATGGTATACTTTTTGTTGAGTTTATGTGAATCATCACTTTATGGAAAATATGTTAAATAGTATCAAATTTATACATAAAACCTCTGAAAATACGTTAAAAATTGTTTGAAATGTATTTTGTTTTTACAAATATGCCCATAAAATGACTTATCTAAGACAAAAGTTTAAATAAAAAACTTCCAAAATGCATATATTTTTCATTATAACTAGCTTCTAAATGTTAAGAACATTCGAAAATGTATATATTAGTTTATTATACCTAGCTACCAAATGTATCTTTTTTTGTTAAATTTGAAAAAACGCATTTGTAAATGAAAATTATAGTTTTTTTATGACCACGAAGTTTCAAAATCACAAAAAATGGCTCAAAATGAAAAATGTTGCTACCAATATACACACTTTTTGAAATGGAGGTAAAAAAAACTATTAAAATTGACCCCACGAAAAACAAGAACAATGTCGGGTTCTCGTTAAGTTGTATAACTTGTTCCATAACCACCATAGCATTGATGGTCCCTCTCTGGATGTTGGAATGGATGAATGACTGAAAAATGAGTTTCTAACATTATATATGCATGGTTTTGTCTTGACACATGGATTCCCGAGAAAATGCCACTTCCCCCTCTTAATACTCAATTAAGATAATTAACCCTTAAATAATTAAAGTGGCTCTTATAACCATGGTCAAGGGACCTTGGGTTAAACATGCTAATGAAGGCTAGGGACATAAGCTAATATTCATTGCTAACTAGGGTCATTACCCCTTATTCCCATCCCACTTCCCCCACTCATGGAATCATAGCCCCCCATCTCTTCTCCGTCCTTCTTCACTTGCATTTGTTAGGGATTTTTATATTAACATCAAACATATATATATCTACAATAAATAATGGTCATCTTAAACCATTCATGTCTAATTTCTAGTCTTTAAATAATTACATCATATTTACATATTGGTGTAAAAAATGGGGTGTTACAAACTTCATTTGGCACATGGACACTAAATCATCCAAGAAAATGAAAATGAACATATATCTTAATCTGTCCACACTTTGTTTTATTTTTTCTCAAATGTTTAAGAATTTAGTTACATGAGAGTTTATTCAAAGTTGCATATCTACTGAATTTTAGTACGAGATATTAGTCGAGGATGTATAATGGAATTGTTATAGTAAGAAGATCTTATTAGAGATTGTATAGTCATCTTGGAGATTTGTTGGGAACGACTCTATATGGGAATCAAATTCTATGATGTAAGTTTCTTGGTTTTTTGTTGCTTTGTGTACAAGAGTAGTTATTCTCCAAGGACTAAAGATGAAATCCTTTATGTCCTAAAAAGGAGTCAAGAATGTTGTAGAGCATCTACCAAATGTAATTTTTCCTATTTGAATAAGATTGCGACCTTTTTTCAGCAAACAAAATAAAACAAAATAAAAAAGTATATAGACATAGATCTATCTATCTATCCACACACACACACACAATTAATTGAATGAGGCATATCAAAACCATGGATAGGGTATGTATTGAAGTCAATTTAGAAGATGGGTTGCCAAAAAATGTGGAGATAAAGATGGATGCATGGTCTCACCAACAATCTTTAGACTACACTTGATTCCCTTTTTGATGCTTCCAATTCCATGTGTATGGGCACCTAAATGGGGATTGTCCAATATTAATGAAAGAAAGAGTAGAACTACATACTATAAAGGGTTAGGGTGGATGTAAGGAGGTAAATTCTTATGAACTGAATCCGATTGTTAAGATGAAATCTCCTTTGAGTGATATAGTTGTTGAATGAGATGGAGTCTCTTGAGAATTTAAAATAGAGAAGCAAACCTATAACAATACCCAAATGAGGTGACTCGCTTCCCCAGACATTAGGTGCATTTAAAGATTGAGGCCATTATGATGTTTGGGCACAATAATATAGTGACCATGGACAAACATCAAGAGCATCCAATGGTAGCAAGCATAGCCTTGCCAAAAGGTATACTAAATCAATTCCTCTTTCCCTTCTTTGATTAATCATAAGGCTAATGTTAAAAACAAGCTTGGGAATGCCTTTGAAAGAGTCTAGAGAGCACCAAGGTTGACCTTAGAAAAACCATAGTCCAGTCTCCCAATAGAAGGATAGGTTATCATATTGTCTTCAAATATCCTTTTGGGGTTTCACCATTATAGTCATAAACAAATCAATTTTTGAAGACTATAACGTTAGAGTATTCAAATGATTTAGATATAAAAATACTTGTAACCCTATAAGGAAAAGGAGGTATTTGTTCTTCAAACAATTATAATCCTGTATGCAATAAGGGGGGTAGGATTAAAGGGGGGATGGTTTAGACACTGGGTAAATAGAAAATTTCCCAATCCCTATAAGAAAATCCCAACTCTATATTATGTAGAAGAAGGCATAATGATAAATCTTACAACAAAAACAAAAAACTATAGCAAGGGCCCTTAGAGCAAGTCTAACCCTATCGAAGGGTTTGGAATATTAAATGTGTCCCTAAACATTAGAAGTTTGGGGGCTTACTGTTAATACCAAAAAATCTCTCATTATGCTCATCCCCTAGCTTGATTACCATGTTCCTTAATTTCCCCCACAAAAATCCTTCACTAACCCACAAAGCCTAAGTCCAAAGCCCATATTTGAATCAAAAATATTATTTCCCATAAAAAAAGGGGGAAATTTGTCTTAAGTCCTCCTAATAAAAGAAAAATTATCAAAATTTCCCCCAAATGTGCAAAGAGAAAAAGAAAATGGAAAAAAATCAAAAATAAAAGTAAAAGGGAGGAAAACCCTAATGATCCACCTAAAACCATGAGTCAAAACCATAGGCCAACTAAATACCATGGATGGGAAAACCTAAGGCAAATGCTTATAAATAAGCGGTGAAGGCTCCCATTTAACCATTCATTTCTTACCCAACCATTAATTTGTTGAATTCTTACCAGAGATTACCGAAGCCACCCTAGTTGACTTCCCAATTCTCTCATTCCTAAATCTTGGCCACCCTTTTGGTGTTGGTTGTGTGTGGAGAACCCGTGAAGCAACTTCCAGACCAAGTACTCGGCAAGTTCTACCACTTACAGGGGTCCTACTCACACTTATTGAGGTAAATTCCAAACCATTGTAATCCATTTTTTTTACAAAATAAATTCCAACCTCCTGCATATATGATCAACATTTTGAATCAAGTGTAAGATTGAAGAAATTGTAGCCTTAAATTCTACTTGCTATATAGGAATTCAACTTATATATACCGTATTGTAAACATCAGCTTCATAAATTCAAGATGCGAAATTCAGGAGGTAGAAAAATAGGTGAGAAAGGTATGAGATTCAAAGGATAACCCAAATGATAGAGAAGAAGATTATAAAAAACTTGGGTTGCAGGTTGTTGCTGGCTTGAGCACAGAATTGGCTAATGTAAAGAATGCGGCAGGAATGGATTCAGATGGGTTGTCCAATTCTGTGTCAAATCTTGCAAGAGGGTTTGTAAAGTTGAGAGATATCTTGCAAATGACAGAGGGTGGGAAAGCAAATGAGAGTTCTACACAAGGAAAGTTTATTAAAGTTTTGTAATAACCAGGGGGAACGCATAGGCATTTCTTGCAACACTTCTGGCAGTAGAGCATACATGGCTTTCGATACTATGTCTGAGAACATCTCCTTACAAGCGTTTGGGCATTATGCAAAAGTTAGAAATATTTCCTTTTCATTTTTCTAGATGTAATGTGTCATATAGCAGAGTCTACTCAACAAGTGTTGTAACAGAAGTCATTGATACAGGAAAAATGAACTTGAGATTGACACATGTCATAAAATGACATATGAGTATAAAGTCAGTAAAATATTTCAACTAAGCTATAGTATAGTTATGATGTATGTAAAAATTACATTTATTTTATAATTTTATGTAATCCGCGCAATAATAAAAATTGTCAAATCTAGAGCTCTTACCCAATGAACTTTGAGAAAAAACATAAAAACCAAAATTCAAAAATAATATTATATGTAGTGACTTTGTAAAACATAATGTCTTGTGATGTTTGATTTTCAAATTAATTGTAAAAGGCGGAACATATAGTCTCCTGCCTACGGCAGGGACTAAAAAGTGAGAGATATTCCACCATATCACCCCTAGACGCTTTCCCTGGAGTTTATTGAATGCAAATATTGCCATCGTGCCACTGCAACTAACTTGTAAAAGGAGAATATTACGCCAAAAAAAGAAAAAAGAAAAGAGAAAGCATAATTTGATGCTACCAGATTTGGTTTATTCAAGACACCACGTGTTCTCACATTTTCCATAGCACCATTACAATCAAACATTGAATCGTAGTTCTTATTGTATTTGAGATGGTTGCCAAGTTGTGTTAAGGTTTTCTTCAAGACTGCTAAGTTTTTATTATCAAGAACTTGCTACGAATCTCATCCAAACAAATTGCTGTTATGATCTAGTCATGACTTGGGTATGGGTTGATTTTTACTGGATTATTGAATGCATAGCATACATTGTCACAATGTCCATCACTATGGATCGCCGACTGCCATCGTATATCAAGAGTTGTAAACTTAATATGCCGGCAAGAAGTATATTATGCTCTAGTTTATGAAGAAAATTGCCATGTTGCTAAACAGGGTGTTGAAATAATAAATTTCTGCCATCTTTCTAGGATAGTTGCACTAGATTGTAGAGATCCGGGGGTCTTATGCTTTTATTATATCTATTATGGAAAATGCATAAATGCGAAACAATTATGGAGCATTGCTATTTGGACGCAGAGATTCATGTGCCACAAGAAAGTGTTAAGAATTGTAATCTCACCGGTCCACTATCCGTTATTGGTGCATTAATTAGTTAAGTCATTAGTTAGTTAAGTATGACTAGGACACCTTGTTGTCCCATAGTATTTACTGTCCCATGGTATTTACCCGTTGTTTTTGGTATGATGTAATGCTATATATACTTGTGGTTAATATTGAGAAGGCAAGCCATTGCCCATTGTGTTTCTCCTCTTCTTACTCTTTTTATTGTGTTCCATATTTTAACATGGTATCATACAAAATGGTATAGATTATTCCATCTTTCATTACATTTCAGAAGCTTCTACTCCCAAAGAAGCTTGGGATATATTGCAAGTAGAGTTCAGTGAAGAAGAACCTAATGTAGTAGAAGATGAAGCAGAGTTCAGTGAAGAAGAACCTAAAATAGAAGAAGATGACACAGAGTTCAGTGAAGAGGAACCTGAAGAAGATGAAGCAGAGTTCAATGAAGAGGAACCTGAAATAGAAGAAGATGAAGCAGAGTTTAGTGAAGAGGAACCATATGACTTTGCAAGCTAGGCAAAGCACCAAGAATCCCACAGTGAAGTGGAAGACAACTAAGAAGACTGTGTTTATGATGCAGCCAATGATCAAGTAAGCTTAGCAAAGCTTGTTGATCTAGCTCTGTTTGCTGATGAAAGTGAAAACAAACCTGTTAATGTAGCAGTCCATAGTGACGTGAGTGAAAGTATCTCAGAGAAAGAGACAGTTGATAGCAGCATAGAAGTTGCAGCAGAGAGTTCATCAAAGAACCAGAAAACCAGAAGTTTGAGGGAGCTATATGAGCAGACTCCCATTATTGATGAGCAGTATGAGTATGCTCTGTTTCCCTGTCAGCCCACAGTTTTTGAGGAAGTAGTGAAGGATGCACATTGTGCACAAGATGCAACAGTTAATTACGATGTAGCTGTTGTTGAAACAAAAGAAGAAGAAGATGTGAATGCTATCCAAGAAGAGCTGAAACATATTGAAACACCAGAAGAAGAAGATGTGAATGCTCTCCAAGAAGAGCTGAGATATATTAATCTTTTTTTTGACAAATTTTTTGAGTATGCAGGTAAAATGGACAGCAACATACAATATGTTGAAACAAAAGAAGAAGAAGACTAGCACTATGTTCCAGGACCAATGAAAAGCAATAACACTGTTTATTGTGTAGAAGATAAAAAAGATGCTGAAGAACACCTACTTAGCATCAAGTTCAAGTAGCATCATCAAGTTCAAGAAGACAAAGAAGAAGCAGTCAAAGTACACATCAAGGAAGAAAGTAAAGCTTAAGTTTATTTGAATGAAATGTATGCCTAGCTGAGACATAGACCAACAGGCACAACACTTAGACATTGATAGTGCTAACCACACCATCCCACTTGAGATTAAGGGGGTGTGTTAAGAGTTGTAATCTCAATGGTCCTAAGTTGGTTAGTTAGTTGAGTCAATGGTCCTAAGTTAGTTGAGTTGGTTGTTGACTAGGTCATTAGTCGACCCATGGTATACACTGGCCCATAGTATTAGCCAGTGGTTTTGAGTCTATGTGATACTATATATATGTGTGCTTGATAATGAGAAGGCAATCAATATGCCCTTTGTGTTTCTGCTCTATTCTGTGTCTCTGCAAACTTTATCATGCGCCTTGGACTTATAGGATTTTGTCCGTCACACCCCATCAACGCACTGTGTCAGTTAGTAAAGTGCGACGATCAGTTTAACAGCTGTCATACTCCATGGCAAGCATGATCATGAAGCTGATCTCAGATCCAATGCTGAACGACCAGATCTCGGAGCAGATCTAGTTTTTAAAGAGAAATATTGCTGACGCTGAGCCAAAATTTTGGACAACGTTCCAGCTTTGATTGCAGAAGATCGAGTCTTGCAGAGATCGATCCAAGAAGACCCTCTGTAGAAAAAGGGCTGAGCAGATATGAAGACTGAAGGACCCCTGATACTTGAAGAAAATCAAGAATATCAAAGATGGTGGTAGAAGAGCTACCAGAAGAAATCGAAGAGGTAAGAAATCTATTAACTTCAATGGGTTCATGGCAAACCTTTGATGGAGACAATTATGAAGTATGGTCTTTCAAAATAAGGAATTTGTTAAGGTCACAAGATTTGTGGCATTTTGTAGCTGAAGTGGATTCTAGTGATCTAGAAGCATTTGAAAATTTGAAAGAGTATCAAAAGGAAAGAAGGCAAGTTGTTGCAGTAAGTATCATACAAAATGGTATAGATTATTCCATCTTTCATTACATTTCAGAAGCTTCTACTCCCAAAGAAACATGGGATATATTGAAAGCGGATTTTAGTGAAGAGGAATTTGATGTAGAAGAAGATGAAACAACACAAGAGGAAGATGAGGAAGATGAAGAACACAAAGATGAGGAAGATGAAGAACACGAAGATGAGGAACACGAAGAAGTGATTGCTCTCCAAGAAGAGCTGAAAATCATTGAAACAAGAGAAGAGGAAGAGAAGGTAAAATGGACAACAACATACAATATGTTGAAACAGAAGAAGAAGCAGACTTGCATTATGTTCCAGGACCAATGAAAAGCAATAACACTGTTTATTGTGCAGAAGACAAAGAAGATGCTGAAGAACACCTACTTAGCATCAAGTTCAAGAAGATAGAGAAGAAGCAGTCCAAGTACACATCAAGGAAGAAAGTAAAGCTTAAGTTTATTTGAATGAAATGTATGCCTAGCTGAGACATAGACCAGCAGGCACAATGCCTAAGTGTTGAGGCGTTGATAATGTTGAATATTGTCCGGGTTGAGATTAAGGGGGTATGTTAAGAATTGTAATCTCACCGGTCCACTATCTGTTATTTGTGCATTAATTAGTTAAGTCATTAGTTAGTTAAGTATGACTAGGACACCTTGTTGTCCCATAGTATTTACCCATAGTTTTTGGTATGATGTAATGCTATATATACTTGTGGTTAATATTGAGAAGGCAAGCCATTGCCCATTGTATTTCTCCTCTTCTTACTCTTTTTATTGTGTTCCATATTTTAAGAGAAAGAAGATTACGCCACGCCACAGTTGTAGATTGGATGCCAGATCATTCGATTGACATTAATATCGTATATCTGAAATTTGGAGGCAATTACCATCAATTTCAAATTGTTCTCTTTAACATCGCCAGCAAAGGAATTAATTTACTGTTTAAAATCTTGGTAGAGTTAACTGTTTAAAAAAGATCAAAGAGAAACAAATTACTCAATGACTGTTTTCAAGCGAAGTGGAGGATCGTTGAAATCATTTACCAGCTTTCTGCTCATTGTGAATAGTATCACATCTGGAGTATCAATTTGAATTAAGTGAACATGGAAAATTATTTAATCTCTTATCTTTCTTATTAATTTCTTCATTTATATTTAGTGAGTATCGTTCTCTCTTCATAGCTATTATTTTGCACAATTTTTATTGGTATTTTATATTTTAATGTTCCGGTTTCAGACGATTAAGCGAAGTCAATGAGGACGCGATTGGAGACAAAAAAAAGCAGTTAATCAAGTGTGATGTGGAACATGATGAACAGTTCGTGGAAAGAATATTGCAAGAAATGGAACATAAATGAATGAATGCGTATACCATCTCATCTGTCAGAGGTTCGATAAGGAAGAAAATATTAAGAGGATGAAGAATGTTAATGAAGGCAGTTGCACCGGTTCACTAACTGCATGAGGAAATTTCTGGCTCTCAATTTTTCCAAAAGATCAGATTACTTATAAAAGACACCATGAGGAATAATAGCTCGATGGGTAGCACTAGTAGACATTGTAAGCAAGGTAATTTTTATGGGTAAATTTGGCTATTTTTCAGGGTTTTTTTTCAAAAAATAAATTCGCTTTTTGGTCATTTTTAGTTTTTAATATGGTCTATATTTACATAAAATATGTTTTTTTATCATAATATTCGTCAAAATTTACATGTTTCTGTAGTAAATTGTAGGTTTCATATTTAATATTTGCCTACCTATTTATATATATGTTTTTTTCAATCCAAAATAATCGCCTAAAATACCATACTTAAGTATAATATTAGAATCCTTAAAAAATACCCTGATTGTAAAGAAAATTGTAAGCAGGTGCTCTTTTTTATTCGATTTGTCCAGAATTATTTCACAGACATCTTAGATCAGTTAATGTGGTATTTATGAAATTAGTTTCTGCAATATGAAACTCCTTCCTGCCTTCTTATGCTTATTTCGATGTTGCTATAATATTTAAGATTCTAGTTTTGCATATTTATTCACTCATCTGTTATGTTATGTAAGTATGTTTAAAAATTATATTCACATATAATGATAATTGTTTTGTTTAACAATTATATGTACATATAATAATAATTGTTTTGTTATTGCAGTGATGAATGTGGTTAACTTTTAATGTACTAAGATTTCTATTCAAACTTTGTATTTTGGATTTGACCATATTATGTCTAATATTTTTACTCTGATTTACATAACAGTTTTTAGATTTCAAATTCGCTTCTATCAGATAGATTGCGTAGATTAGTTCGATTAGGTAGGTTAGTTCGATTAGGTAGGTTAGATTGCATATGTGGCTCTTTTAGTTATATTTATGCAACCTTTCGTATTCCTATAACTATTTCTGCCACCCCTTTATAGTTCCTAGGGAGTATTTAGTAGTTGTTAAAATTGTTATTTTGTAGCTACTAAACTGTATGGATTAGATTGCATGTTAGTTTAGTTTGCATTCATCTTAAATTAGATTTTGCATTTAATAAATTAGGCAATCTGATTGCAAGACTCTCTAGTTTAGAGGGAAAACCTTTTTATAGGAAACAAGGCCTTATTCCCGTGAAAGATAGCTATCCCAAACATACAAGGGGCTGCTTTAAGCACTTTGTGTGGGTTGTATTTCCTTCATTGGCGAGCAAGTCAAATCTTCCCGTCAACAGACCTCTAAATTTTCCCGCTCCTAGGTAATAGATAGATGTGATATACAACCCATCAGCCCTCCTTTTATAGATTTATTATTTGAAAAATCCAATCCACCACAGATAGGCCCATTAACTTATGATCTTTCCCCTCTCCTCAATCTAAGAGTGTATCGATGATGGCCTTCCCCATCATCATATTCATCCCTTGGATCTAAAGACCCTAACCCAATAACTTTCACAAAATCCTTGGATAAAGGAAGACTACAAGACTGACCAAAATCATTGATACCATGAGAAAAATTAATAAGACCAACACTTTCCCCCTTCCATTGTTAGTCCATATTCCCCCCATTCCCCAAGGTACCATTCCAAACCCTATCCACAATAATAAGACCTTCATCTCTATCTTTTAGTATTGCGGAAAGAATGCATAACAACTCAAGTACTAGATTGGTCTTACCTTGTAAGATCGCATCCTCTTCGACTACTAGTATTCTACTACCAATGGTTACCTCACATCCATTCTGCTCCTCAAAAGCATTTGCAACACACTATACATCCTATACCATCGTTTATGGTTCAATTGAAAACGAGGTTCATTTGTAAGATGTTCATCCCCCTCTTCCACTTTACCTCGTCATTTACCTTTTTTGTCTTCCGTTTGTATTCGGCTACTTGATGCACTGCTTCTTACTCGTGATAAATTTTATTCTTAAAAATCAGTGAGCAATCCTTTACCACATGCCTACATGCATGACATCGCACACATTTGAAAGGCACCCCAACATAATGCAATACTTGCTATTGCATTGAAATCCATGGACCAGCTCAATCTATGACACTAATCCCTCCTTGATATTTGTACCGACCAATATTTTCGCCACTAACAGTTGAATCAAATCCAAGAAACCCAAATATGCTTCGCAATAAACTCCTAATTCTCCACCAATAGCCTTGAATTTGTCTATAGACCAAAATTCTATTTGTAGCTCAAGAAGATTTACCCATATAGTCAAGGTATCTCGTCTTTTGGTCTAGGTATTGAAGAAGGGTGACCATTGTTTTGAGAACATCATTGTAGAATCCCACTTCCACACAAAGCCAAGAATTTCCCATCATCCTCCTCATTCAGTGAAACCCATACAACCCCTGGTCAAACAACCTAGATTCGTAATCTAAGATTGAGCTCCATTGATTTTGCAACCATAATTTTAAAGTGGTTGTATCCATCCTTTTTCCTAAAAAATGCCCAACAATAGTGCAAGCAACCATCTTAACAACCTCATTCAACCCTGTGTCCTTGTGCAACATTAATTTCATATGGATCTCTTTTAACTTTACATACATCTTCCTCTTCTCACTACTCCCTATGTTGATATTCTCCCCCTTCTTCTTCCCATCGACCAACTTATCGGTAGCAGAAATCCCCACTTCAACTTCAAAACCCCAAGCACAAGGTATAGCTTCCATCAAATAATCGACATAAACTCCTGTAACTTTTTCTTGATAGTCAAGCTTTCGCCCAATAAAATCAACCATTGCAATTGAAGGTCCATATGCGGATGCGAAGACTTAGTTAATAAAAAATCTAGCTCACAAGTGAGAACCTTTTGAATAGGTCTCAAAGGAATTATGAATTTGGGTCAATACATTGCTACATAAACTTACCTCCAACACAGGGTCAAAAATTCCACAAGACAAGAACAAAGAAACCATGGGAGATATCTAAGCTTCCAATTTAGAATCAAAGATTTCACTTTTGTTTCGTTAACGAGAGCATTACGTCCATCCACCATAGTCTCATCAACCCATGTCTTGTTTTCCAAGATTGACAACCTAAACCTTGATCCATCAAGTGGAAGGATACACCTATTCAATTCCCAAGGTAAATTATTAAAAAATTTCAAATGATAGCTACCTTTGACATCACCATTCAATCTTCTCTTGGGATTTGCTTTCACACCATTCGATCCATAGTACATCGAATTTGGATGGACAACCCATATGTTTTGACCCCTCATTGGGATGTGGTGAATAGCTTACCTCATTTAAATCCTTTGCAATCCCTCTCTCCAAGTATGAACCCAATTTAAGGAGCCAAATCTAATGTCCTCCTCCATAACATTGCATAAATTAATATTATTTTTTAACCTAGATGAAGTGATCGAAACTTGGCTTGAAACCCTCCCCTCTTGTGACGGTCATCGATGCATCTGGGTTGCCACCGTAAAGTGATTTGTTTAAAAACAAAAATGGTTACTTTGTATTGATATAAAAAAAAGGATGTGGCCTAACTGTGCATCCTGTAAGTACATCATCTTGCCGATAGTAGTAATAACTGTACATAGATTTGCAATATTTAAAAGGGACATTTCATTCCATATATCTGTCCTGATTCTATTTTGTTGATCTAAATGGCTAGAATAAAGTCTACAAAATTTGCCTAAAATAAAGATGCATTTACATAACATAACAAAAAATTCAAAAAAAGGAAAGCCTGGCCTTTATAGGCCTTCATCCATCCCTTCCTCTAGAATTTCATGATGCTCTTTTTAAAAAATGATTGGATCTGTTTGCTTTTGATTTTCCTCTATAGAACCGACATAGGCTTCACTGTTTGTCACTGTTGGATCTTCTCCAAAATCTAAAGTTACAGTCATGTCTTGAATTTGCACATGCCTATTAACATCTCCAATTTGGTTTGCATGGATTGCAGAATTTCCTTTGAGCTAATTAATTCCAAACTCTACCATAACAAGCTTTGTCGCGAGATTAATTATCTGATCACTCAAAATTTTGAATTGGTATTGAGAAATGGAAATATTTCTACTCATAATGCCCTCTATTTCTCTATTCCTCTTTTCTAGCTTATGAATGGCTTGGATCATTGCATCCAGTCCTTCTCCATACCTGCCTTCGAGTTCCCTAATCCCATTATTCCTTTTCTCATTTGGATTTTCCATATTACAATAACTTAGGCCCAAATCCAAACAACTAATAAACTTATAACAACTAAGAGTATGAACAACAACAGAGTCGAGCTTAATCCTCAAATCCACCGTAAGCTTATACCATTGCTTACCTAGATTAACCTCTAGAATCAAGGTGTAATCCTAAGATGTTACAATAATACCCTCATTGATTCCAAGATAAATATGGCCGAACAAACAAAGAGTTTTGCAAACATCATGAAAAGCAATCTTTCCCAAATCTAGGCAAATGATAGATTGCGAATTATTATAGCTCAACATTGCTTTGAATTTTAATCTAGTCTGTGAGACTGATTGCTGACTTCAAATCTGTCTGATGATGATACCGCTGCTTAATACAAATATCCTCCAAATTCCCCTGAGACCTTATAAACCTGATACAGTCGGTCTTGATGATCATAGTTACAGTGATACCAACATCATTACAACCATCCACGCCAGGGCATGGAGTATTTGAAAACAACAGAAGATTCAACTTATAAAGTCGATTTTCCCAAAGAATTTTACCTTTGCATGTTAATGGACAATATGATATCAAGATATTGACATGTTTCTCATAGCGTTTCCCCAAGGATTCACCACCTTAGAATTTCTTAGGAAAATGGTTCGACTGACTAGAACTATGTGCAAAATAACCAAATTATATTTCATTGAATTAACACATTGATCATCATCCTTCACGTCATCATTGCCTTCAATCTTGGAGAACAGAGCTTTCATTTCCCCTTTCATTTTCCAAGGGTCAAAACTGATTTGAATATTTAATTAATGTTATTATTTATATATTTAATAGATTATTAAGTTACTAAGTGAAAGGGCGTAACCCTTCACTATGCTTGATCAAGCCCTATAAAAGGCGATCTTATTGTAATTTATCAACATCAATCAATATATTATTCTTATCTATTATCCAATATGAGAGTCGGATTCGACTATTAACTTGGTGAACGGATACGTTCACTGCATTTGGTATCAGAGCTCGGATTTGGCTCCTTCGAACTGAGCTGGGATTCGGCTCCTACACTCAGAGCTCGGTTTTGGCTCTCCCTTTAGAGCTTGGTTTCGGCTCTTCTCACTCCCGTATTTCTTCTCGTCTCCCCGTCAACTCCCTGCTTTCCCTCTCCTCTTGCTGTGCTGAACACCACCTATGCCTACGACTCCTCAACAGCTCAACTTCCCTATCCTGCATTTTCCCTCCGCCCTCATCACATACTCCACCTCTCCTCCCTCCGCCTTACGCTGCTGCCACCTCCTCCCTTTAATAACAACTCAACTTCCCTACCCTGCATTTTCCCTCCACCCTCATCACATACTCCACCTCTCCTCCCTTCGCCTTACGCTGCTGCCACCTCCTCCCTTTTCTGCATCTGCGTTACTCCCACTTCCTACGCATCTCCCTTCCCCCCACCATTGGCTGCTCCTTTTCTCCCTGCGTGCTCCTCTCGTCCCTCGTCCCTCGTCCACTGCAACCCTCACCAATCATCAAATATATTATTCCTATTTATCATTCAACATGAGAGTCGGATTCGACTAATAACCTAGGAGCTCGGTTTCGACTCTCCCTTCAAATCCAACCGGATACGGTTGCGGTAGTCTCCAGCATTGAGCTCGGTTTCGGCTCCTCTCTCACAAAGCGGACTCGCTCCTTCGGCTGGATTCGGCTTATTCTACCTCTCTCCTGTACGCTGCACTCACCCCCGACCGCTCCACTCACCACCTTTCCGCTGCATCCCTCATGTCCTTCATCACCGTTCTACATCTCCATTGCTGCTCCCTGCCACTCCCATCCGTCGTACCTCCCACACTACCTGCTCCCTCCCATTGCTGCGCTGTCCCTCCCTCTCCACTCTTCCACCTTCGCCTCCCCACCATCGTCTCCCTCGTTTCCCTCATCCCCCGCTACTCCTCACTCCCTGCTGTGCCGCCTCTGCTCCACGTGAGCCCTCTAGTGCCATCCTCTCCTGCGCGCTCCTCCAGCACCACCCTCTCCACCTCAACCCCGCGCCCCTCCTCTCTGCTCCTCCCTGTGCCCTCTCTTCCGCTCAACCCCGCGTCACCCCTCCTCTCTACCGTCGCTCCTCGCCACGCTGTTCTCCTCGTCACCCCTCCCTCCTTCGGCCCTCCTGCCTTCTCTCTTCCTCCTGCTCGCCCTGCCAGCCACGCTCCTTCCCAAGATCTTCCACACAAACCCTAAATTTCATAAAAAATAAATATTATATAATTATCATTATTATATCAATATTTGTTTATTGAAATTTTAAAATTAAAAATAAAATATTTAAATATAGTTATTATTATATTTATTAATTTATTTAATCATATTCAATAATTATAATAATTATTGTTAATTAAATCAAGTTTACTAAGAAGCATGACAATGGAGTTAAAAGCTCAAATTGCGAAAATAAAGAAGGATTTCCAAACTTTCAAGGAAATGACCACCAAGAGCCAAGAAGCACTTAAGAAAGAAATTAAAGAGGAAGTCATTCAAGTAATGGAGCAGAAAATGGACGACAAGTTCGACATTATGAGCAAGGAACAAAAAATGTTAGACCAAAAAATGACGCAGAACCATAATACATTAATGGAGGTGTTACAAAGACTAATGCAAAAAAAAGACCAAGTCGGCAGTCTAGACATGCTAGATGCCTCATTTCATATTTTCACACAGGAAGCACTTGCCAAGAATCAATAAGAATTGCGAAAAGAAATAAAGATTAACAATGCGACGCTTAAGCAAGAGATAGAAACAAAAGTACTGCCAGATATGGAGGCACGATTAAATAGCCAAATAGAAGCTATCAGTAAGATAGTAGAGAATAAAAAAGATAAAAATCACCGCCAACAACGAAGTAGTTCAAATATGTCGCTTACGTCATCCAGTAGTTCTGATCCACCCTCAAACCATAAAGCAAAAGGGAATCAATATCACCCTTACATAGTGTACCCACCTAAGGCAACAATAGAGTTGTCGAAATACAATGGAAGTGAAGACCAATGCGTTGCTTGGCTAAACAAAGCAGAAGAATACTTCGACATTTACAATATTCAATCTGACGAGGAGAAGGTGAAATATGCGTCAATGCATATGGAAGGGTACGCCTATAATTGGTACTTATGGTGGAAGAGAGACAATTTTGACTACACCTGGAACTTGTTCAAAAATGATTTTTTTAATAGGTTTCAAGGTATCAAAGAAGATGAATTTTTCAGTAAACTTACCAGATTACAATAGGTTGGAAGCGTTGAGGAATTCACACATTAGTGGGAATCCTTATCGACACGAGTATTTGGATTGTCCGACAAACAAAGACTCGAAACCTATTTAGGAGGTCTAAAACCGTACCTCCAAAAAGAGTTAAAGTTACATGACATACCTAACGTAGAGGTAGCAAGACATAAAGCAAAAGCCCCAGAACGCAAATTGGAAGGAATAAAAACAAGAGGTGATAACCATTATCGACAAGAAAAAGAGACACAATGTAGGTACTGTGCAGATACTTGGTCACCCGGCCATCAATGCCACAAACCTCAATCATATGCCTATGAAATGGAAAATAGATCAAAGTCATCTAACAGTTACTCTGATAATAGAAAAAAGAAGAAAAACATATGTCATCGATGCGGTGATGATTGGATCCCAGGCCATAAATGTAGGAACAATCAGACAATACAGTGCAAAATCATCAATGGAAAGTAAGTGCAAGTCTCTACACAAGAAATCATGTCCGATTCTAATACCGACACTGAATCTGAATGAAGGACGACATTAGGAAAATACTCAAGCTTTGAGGACAAAGCTTTCCAAAAGGGGAAGGCAATGCTGTGAATATTTAATTAATGTTATTATTTATATATTTAATAGATTATTAGGTTACTAAGTGAAAGGGCGTAACCCTTCACTATGCTTGATCAAGCCCTATAAAAGGCGATCTTATTGTAATTTATCAACATCAATCAATATATTATTCTTATCTATTATCCAATATGAGAGTCGGATTCGACTATTAACTTGGTGAATGGATACGTTCACTGCAAAAACACTAATATCTATACCTTGTAGTCTTAAAAACTAGGGCGATAAATAATTCAAACAATGTCTGGATTACTGGTGTTCTCCTTTTCGTTGTCATGCTTGAGGGGTTGCGGGTCACTTACAGGACAAATCTAGTCTCATCGACAGGAAGGCTTCTCATTCTGACAAGGAAATGACTCCTGGGGAGTTCGACAATCTAGGTCTCAGTTTGTGCCCTTCTTCAACCTTGGTGGGACATAATGCAATATGATTGTCTCCTCTAGGAGGAATTGACACTTTTTTGGGTAAGTTCAACAACTTTTCCCTGAATTTTTTGAGTCCCTTTCTAAGACTGATCTCAAATTAATTGAAGAGGTTGAGCAACCTTTTACCGGAGTCGGTGGGGTAGAAGGGGAGTTTCATTTTGGTTTGGGTAAAGGGTCTTCTTCCTTAAAGGGGAAGGGCACACAAGAGGGAGAAAGGGGCTCAATTAATCTTGTGGAGGATACCAGTAACCAGGAAATTACCTCTATGAATGATTTACATTTGTATCTTGATTCCCAGTTATTAAGTGATGACCTAGCCATACTGGATTCTTTGGGACTTCCTTTGCCTTCAGGAATCATGGGTTCGGAGCCTGTTGGGGAATCGACCCCCAAAAAGGTGCTTCGGGTTTTTTTTACAGGAACCCCTTACGATATACAGTGTGGATTCTGTGGTGCCGACTCCTATTGAGACTATTAACCCCAATGTTACCATTTGGGAAAATAATGGAGGCCAGAGATGAAAATACCTTGCTCATTCTTTGGCAGGCGGTTTAGAGAAGGTTTATGCTACTGGTTTAGCAGATATTTCTTTCTCCAGTGACCTTATTGATTCACATGACCTCCTTACAAAATATTTCAGGCCCCTTATAGCATCGTCATCTTCTCCCTTGGTTACTTAATGATCCTTTTGTCATTAAATGTGCAAGGGGTTGGGGGCACCCCAAAATTCGAGGCCCTCAGGAGGTTAATGGAATTGGCCTCTATGAATATTGTATACTTACAGGAAACTATGGTTAATGGTTTGAAAGCTATAGAACTTTTGTGGCATTTATTCCCATCTTGGGAATGTTTTTCTATTGATGCAAGGGTTCTTTCGGGAGGAATCATATCAGCTTGGAATCCTTCTTTGTTCAAGTTGTTCCCTTATCGGGCATGTGACGATATTCTGTTAGTTGGAAGGAGTAGAGAATTGGATGCACCACTTCACCTATTCAACTACTGTTGCCCATGCGCAGATAAGCAGGATTTTTGGACAGAGTTGGATAGAAGTGGTCTACTTGACTTATCCTCTCTCATTATGGTTGGGGATCTCAATTTTACTTCGGCAGCTTGTGAGTCCCGGGGAACCAAAGTCAGTTTTGATGCTTTGATTTCCTGGTTTCATAACTTTATTATAGATCACAGGATGGTCAATATCGAACCCAATGCTCTCCTACCTACTTTGCGTAATGGAAGGAAGGGTGATGATGCCATTGCTAAGAGACTGTTTAGGTTTTTAGTGCATGAAGACCTCTTTGATTGTTTTGATATGTGTTCCTCTTGGGTTTAACCATCGGCCATCTCAGATCATATGCTGGTTGTTTTGTGTATGAAGAAAGGTACTAAGGTGTCCAGGTACCCTTTCAAATACTGTACGGTGTGGTCGGAGGATTTGGAATTCATTTCATTGGTTCAAATCCTTTGATAAGGACTTGGGACCTGCTATGAATCGACTTCCCAATTTTCTCTGATCCCTTAAAGCATTGGTTTCCCCATGGAATAAGAATAAAAAGAAGTCTCAAAGGAAGGAGATGATTCACATAGAAGGTATCATCAAATATTATTACTCCTCATCGGTAGTGGACACTATTTTGGAGCATGGGGTGGAATTAATCAAGGCATTAGAGTGAGAAAAAGAGGAGATTCTTCGGGTAGAGGAAGCTTTATGGCTACTGAAGAGTCGGGCCCTATGGATTACTCAAGGGGATCACAATACTAAATTCTTCCACGCCTTTGCTTCTCAGTGGAAAAAACATAATGATATTTGGGAGATTGAAGAGTCTTTGGGTGAAAAATTCTCCACTGAGCGAGGAATTGAGAATGCGTCTTCTAGGTATTTCTCCAAAATTTTTACTAAACCCCTGGTTAATAATATTGAGGCACAAGTCAAGGTTTTACAATGTATTCCGCGTTTTTTTTTTTTTCCGAGGAGGAAAGAAAACATGTGGGAAGACCTGTTACTCTCTCAGAAATTGAGGATATTTTGAAGAGGATGGACAAGGACAAGATTCCTGGACCAAATGGGTGGTCGATAGAGTTTTATTTACAGTTTTTTTATTTAGTTGGCCCTGATATTGTTTATTTGGTTGAAGAAGCTCAGTTATTTGGAAAACTTTCAAGGGGGGTTAATGCCACATTTCTGGCCCTCATTCCAAAGAATACTAATCCTTCATCTTTTCAGGACTTTCATCTGATATCTTTATGCAATCTGTTGTATAAGATTGTCTCAAAGGTGATTACAAACTGTTTAAAGGGTGGTTTATCCCGAGGCATTTCTAAGGAACAATTTGGGTTCCTTCATCAGAGGTAGACCTTTGATGCCATCGACGTTGCTCAGGAGACTATTCACACTGCTAAAATCAAGCAATGCAGTTCCTTGGTCTTGAAGATTGACCTGGTGAAAGCTTATAATAAGGTGTATTGGTTGTCTCTTCGACTTCTTCTACTTAATGCGGGCTTGGGTTATGACGTCACTCAGTGGATTATGGGTTGTGTTTTGGCTGCAAACTTTGTTGTTATGATCAATTGGAGCCCCATCGAGTTCTTCAAGAGCACTTGTGGCCTTCGACAGAGCTGCCCCTTATCACCCCTTCTTTTTCTACTAGTAATCGAGGTCTTGAGTAGGTTGGTTTTCAGGGAAAAATTGGAAGGTAAAATAACAGGTATCAAAGTCTCCTCAGACCATTTTATTACTCACATACTCTTCGTCGATGATGTTTTATTATTTGGTATTGGAAACTTGTCGGAGTGGCATCATTATAAAGAGATTCTTTATTGTTTTTGCTTAGCCTCGGTCATGAATATTAGCACTCCAAAGTCTTGCCTTTGTTATCACAACTTGGATGAGGCCTTTCACAATCAGGTTAGTAGTTTGCTTCCTTATGATTTACATGAGCTTGACAAAGGTTTGAAATATTTAGGATATTTTCCGAAACCAAATGATTATCTTGTGGCTTACTGACTCTGGTTGATTAAGAAGGTTGAGAAGAAAATTAACACTTGGTACAATTGGAAATTGACATTAGGGGGCAGGCTCTTGCTCGTTAATTCTGTCCTCAATAATATTCCGATTTACTGGTTAACTATGGATAAGGTTCCAACCTCCATACTAAATCACATTCGGCAACTCTTCTTCAATTTTCTTTAGACCATGGGAAAAGTTAGCTTCCCCCAAATTCCTGGGTGGTTGGGGTATCAGGAACATTTTCCGGGTCAATACTACATTGCATATGAAAAGCCTCTGGAGGGGGCTCATGGACCCTGGTCTGTGGGGTGGGATTATAAGAAGCAAATACTTAAAGAATATTTTAGTTATAGAATGGATCAGTATGTCGAACAAGAGAACTCGCCCGACCTCAAATATTTGGTCTGGCTTGGTTGATTCTTTCCTTGTTCTAAACAGGTGGCTTTCGTGGCGTATTGGAAACGATTTCCAGGTGTGGGTGGGGGCAGATCCCTGTATTGGAGAAGACCAAAATTATACACTGTCTCACTCCACTTTACATGCTATACATAATAAAGAGATCTACTTTCTTAACCATGCTAAAATATTGGAATTAAACAACAGTGCTGGCGATTACTGGCTTTCGGTTTTGGATATGAATTTGGTTTCTTTTGAAGCTGAAGAATGGGACACTTATGTGGCATTTATATGCCATTCTGGCGTAAGGTTACATGATGCTTCTGACCAGATTGCATGGGCACGGAATTATTTGACAGGTGAAATGACAATGAGCATGGCTTATAATGCTATAGCCTACTACTACACTGACTGTCAGACGCAGTGGTGGGATAGGGACCTTTGGAAGTGGCTCGCACCTATCAAGATTATTTGTTTTATCTGGATGGTATTAAAGAATATGATTTTGATTGGGGAGAATTATATGAGGTGAGGAGGTATGGGACCTTTGAGATTCCCTCTGTGCTATCGGGCCGCCTAAACTGTGGATCATCTCTTGGATACCTGTCCAACTACTCTTCAGTTATGGGACAAGGTGACAAGCATATGTAGGATTATGGGTAGCATAACTTTTGTCTCTTTGGAGAATTTCCTTTTTCAGTGGTTTAAGACTAGAAATCACTCTTCGTCATTTCCACTATTCTTTATTTGGGGCATTTGTCGATACAGGAACTCGATTATGTTTGAGGACACTTGCTACACTTTCGAGGGTGCTTGCAGATTTATTATGAGCTTCACTTCTGGTGTAAAAAGGAATCATGTCACAATGAAATCATGTATGATGTCCCCTCCTCTGGTTATCGGTTAGGCTCCCACGCATTTCTTTGATGGGGCCTAACAAGGTTGGGTTTGCGGAGTAGGTGTACTTATACTCCTATCCAAAGATCAGTTTTATGAGGTATGTATTGGTTGTGGCCACGACATCAACACTCGTGCAAAGATCCTAGCTCTATGGGTATTATTAAATTTTGCTAACATGAAAGATATAGCCACTATCCAGATCTTTGATGATTCTTCTGTTGTGATAAATTGGATCATTGGCAAGTGACAGTTGCAAGTTTCTATCCTTGATCATTGGAAAGCCCAGGTTCTGGAACTCCTCCCATTATTTTCCGCCCTCAACTTCACTCAAATATATATATCATATAATTAGAGGGCATATTTTCTTTCTAAACAAGGATTTGCTATAGAGGAGGGAATGTTACACTATAGAATCTACCGCGACAATCAATTGGTGGAAGATGGCCAAGTCCGGATATACTAGGCACCTTACTTCTTTCTTTTTGTTCTTTTTTGGAGAATTGTGAAATTACTGCTCCTTTAGTAACTAATTTAACTGAAGATTTTGTAATCATTGTAATCATTAGAGATTAGAAGCCTAGATCGGATGATATCTTTGGAATATTGTATCAACGAGTCTTTTTTTGCTTACATGTTTTTGTCGCTCAACAGTTTTAGATTCTCCTAGATTTACGGTTTTTAGTTTTTGTGAACTCTATCCATGGGATAGGAACGCATTGTAGTTTCTTTGATTCAAACTATGAATAGCAAGAAACTATTTTGTTTTTTGAAAAAAAAACCTTGATTGAACCATAGAGTTATGGTTTGGATTGATTGAGGATATGCTATTAGTTATTAGATTTCTTTTAGAAAAATTATAGGCTAAATTAGACATTTTATCGACCTCTTTGTTTAAAGTCCTCAACACATGGAAGAATATGATCTTGTTGACACCTTTTGCTTCACTTGTAATCCTCGCCACTAGACAACATAAAATTAAGTATTTTGGATTTGTTTTTTTTTGTTTTTTTGTTTTCAATGGAACACATCAGGGGAAACCCTCAGGTACTTCCCCTCATTTCAAGGATGGTAACCAAGGTAAACCACCGACCCTGATTAAGGGGCCTAACCCAGTGGGGACATCAAGTGAGGCCTTGCATAGCCACCTGAGGATTTGACCCCGATACCTTCTGCTTGCGATTACATCACTCAACCACTTGAGCTAACCCACTGGGATAAGTCTTTTGGATTTGTTACATGGACAAGATGACAAATTAAAACTATTGAGCCACCTACTATATTTAGGAAATGAATTTTCATGCATTTAGCTTGATTCAACCCTTTCCAAATAGCCGAAGCTTCGGCTTGGTTGTTTGTTGCAACTCTCAATCCCCAAGCATACTTATTCGCATGTTTTCCTCCAAGGTCAAAGAGCACCCCCCGCAGCTTCCAACCTTGTATGTCAACCATTTTACTACTAATTTATACTACTAATAAAGTTTTATAATAATCTAATTGTGCCAACATTAATATCAAATAAAGATTAAATATCACATATATTAATATATAGCTAGATGTATTAGGTTGACTATAGTATTATCTAAGTTGTATAAAAAAATCACGGAAGAAATCATAATTTTATTCTTTTAATATTAAAATTACATAAAAAAGGTTCTTAAAAGAATTCAAATGACCAAATTGTAGATTGCCTTGTTAGGATCAGAAGAAAAGGTAGAAATGTGCCATACATAAAAAAACCATAGCTCCCCACATAGCCCCATAAAACTAGGTTGTAGCTTATAGTACCACTTTAGAATGTAATCAGAGTGAAGCCACCCTACAAAAGAACAAAAAAACTCAAATATACCATATCAAGATAAGTATCCGGGCATATATAAAACATAAAAGTTGAGCTTGAAACTAGAGAAATGATGCATGTTGAAATTTTGATCTCACATCATCCTTGATCTCTAGAATAAACCAGTATTCCCAAGGCAAATGTAGAGCCTCTGTAGACAGAGTATCCACCTCCTAGTTCCGCTCTCTAAATATGTGAGAGATAGTTAGACTAATGAAAGTTTTTGCTACGATGATTCTCTCATCCAACAATGGTTGTAAATGGAAAATTCTCATCATATATGCCCCCTTGATCCATTTGATTACCAACAAATAATCATCTTTATCTAAGACATGTAGAGAGGATTGACCATATTCATTTTCCAAGTTGAGAGTTAGCCTACATCTGTGCTAGATTGTTTGATCCCTAACTAATCCTTGCTTTAAAACTGATAGAATGGGTTTCCATGATGTGTAAAATCCCACAATCTCTAACGATTTTAGGTTCCCCTTGGGAAGCTCCATCAAAATAGCCTCATGCCAAGATTTTGTCAATATTTTTTTCTAGTATCATTCTCATGGTTTTAATAATTCTTTGTTTATTTATAGGATTTCATTATATTGATTCCTTAAATTGCCACTTCTAAAGGATGTAGCATTTTGTCCTCAAATATTGATGAGTTTATGGCCAAACATATATTGGATGCCACAATTAGTGGGAAAGTGATAAACTCTTTTGTTCCAACATGGTCACATGGTCACACCACTTCTTCGGACCCTTTTCAATGGAATAGTTTGTTGAACTACTTAGCAAGCCAATGATACCTATAACCTAAATCCAGACTTGTTGTGTGTAAGAGCATCACATGATCATATGATAATTTGTCTCTCTTGAATTTGACGTAGATTGCACCTCCCTAGACCTACAAAGGTCCTCTTTTGTAGAATATCCTAGTTAGGAACTTTATTATTGAGTTGCATCCACATGAAGATTCCAACTTTTGAGGGAAATTTGAAACACCATATCTACTTTCACCACCATTTTGATGATGCCACATCTTCCTATTCAATTAAAGCCTTGTACCCTTCCTATGGTGTATAACAACCATTTGGATATTTGGACAAAGGGAGAGAGTGGTTCTCATCCCTTATCCTTACTATGCTTTAACATAGCTTGTCAATATAATTCTCCCAATTCGTACCATCCTCCTTATTGAAGCCCAAATTTCTTCAAGTCAACCAAGACTATTTCTAAATAGTTGAGTTGATATGACCAACCACCTGTGACAATGAACATATTCCTCTAGATTGCTTATGTAATATCATGTGTAAAGTAAGTCGATAGTTTCCTCCACATTGAACCAATGGGTGCAACCCAACTTGTAACTTTCCAAATAATCAATTCCCCAGTAAGGGAAAAACATTGACTAGAGCCTTCCAAATTATAGATACATTTGGGGAGATTTTTTGTGGGACTTCTCAACTGTTAGCACTAAGATTTACCTATCAATTTTTATTTTCTTATTTTTGGCCCAATCTCAAGATTCTGTAGTTCATATGCCAGTCTATCTAAGGAAGCACTGCAGAATGTACAGATAGAGTAGTGATCACTGGATGCCAAATTGTTATTATATTGGCGTAAATGTTGGTTAATATTTGTCATCATTTTGAAGTTTTTTGCGTAAGTTCGCTGAGGTGTCAAATCCTTTCCATATCTTAAAACTTTCAAATTGGTTCAATTTTGTAATATGTCCTTGCCCAAAGCCTAGCTTGTTATTTTAAAGGCCCATTACCTTGTTGTTATACCCAAAACTTATTCCCATTGTTTTTATTAAAAACTAAAACCTTTTTATATGTAAAATTTGGGTAAAATAAAATTCATAATACTATGAGCGTAATCTCCAAGTCGAAATCCACATTTTATCTCAAATTCAAGTTTAAGCTTTTGAAAGCCATAACCCAAGTTCACCGCACATCTCACAAGTATCGGGTCAAAGGTCAAACGTATGCCCAAGCCCACCAAGGAGGATCATAAACACTACAACATTCCTTTCTTCTTTACATATGGGATTATGTCCACAAGATGCAAAATTAACCTAACGATGGAGGTTGCCCGAGGTTAATGGAGTGCCAACAAACGTCAGTGATCAAGCTTACAAGCACCCAGGTGTCGAGTATTCCAAATGCTATATCGTGTAGATCTTACAACAACCACGATAGCATCCAAGTGTAATGGAGAAGCATATCCACATGAGCGTTCATGAAAGAGTTCAAGGTTCCCCTGTAATGTCGCTGGATGAAAGAGGATTGATGGTAAATACAATAAAGTGGCTGGATGAGGTTATTGTAGATGTTCCATATGCAATCAATGAAGAATTTATGAACAGATTGTTAATGAGTATAATATTGATTATACAATATATGGAGATGATTTGTGTTTACCTCCAAATGGCAGTGATACTTATGCCCTTGCCAAAAAGGCTAGACGTTATAAGCAGATTAAGTGAACTAAGCACTGATATTGTTGGTCAAATGTTACTTTGTGTTGGGAAAAAGACCCAGTAGTGACATTCATGCTCATACCTCTTTAGAGCGACAATTTAGCTATGGGCAGAGTCACAAAATTTCCCATTTTCTCCCTACATCAAGACGCAGTGTGAAGTTTTAAAATGGAAAGGATCCTGGATCGGATGCACGCACTGTCTACATTGATGTTGCATTGGATCTTTTTCAAGCTGAACATGTGGAGATACTCAAATGTGCTAGGGAGCTTGGGAACTTTTCACTTGTTGGTATTCATATAGATCAAATTGTCAGTGACCATAGAAGGCTTCATCATCCTATAATGAATCTTTATGAACTCAGCCTGCAATTGAAGTAATTTTGTTTCTTTTAATGATAGACTTTGGAGATCTGATGTAAATATATTCTCTTTTGATCCTAATCATGAAGCACAATGGCGCAAATAACAGAGAATCTACACAAGTAAATGAGAAATAGAAAATGGATACAAGGTAGTCAAATGAACAGAGACTAAAACTGGCAAGAGGAAGGGCTGGCTTTGGATCTTTGGATCATGAAAAAAGAGACAGAGGAAATGGATATGCTATGGTGAAGCAAATGGAAAGCATTGAGTAACTTAGGCTTTTCCAGCTTTTGGCAAGTTCAAATTGTAAGTTTGTAACACATATGTGGTCTTCTATTGCAAACATGACCAATTTTGAAAGCTTCTCAAGAGGGGGAAATTGCTTACTGAAATAATGAATCCAGGAATTGGACACCTAACTAACATTCGGGCTTTTGAGAAAATAACTGGCAGTTCAATAATCATTCCAGATTTTCAGGCAGTGGATTATCATTCTATGCACAAAATCAACAGCCAATCAATGGTCAAAACTTCATAAGGGAGGCAGAGGATATGAAAGATTTATTTACAGAATTTGAGGCATTAGATTAGTAAATAGTTCCACATTCTCAGTAATCAGATTTATAATTTTAGGTATTGAATATGGCCAGCTCGAATTCAACAACTGAAGAATAGGCAAATAATCAGCTAAGGTCAAATCCCAGGTTTCGCGCAACAGCTCAGGTGACAGAGCATCATGTGGCAGTTAAAAGATTTCATCGAAGAACATTTAACACAAGCAGCTCCAATTTTCTCACAGTTGATTCCAGATTTCATTCATTTTTAGTTTTAATGATAAACTTTGGTTCCCAAAGGCCTGTAATAGCTGGATGATGCAATTGTTATAAATTTCATGATTTGTAATGTAAGAAGGGTTCAATTGGGTGAGGAAGGAAAATATAGACTCTGTACTCTTTTATCCTCAGCAAAATACACAGTAATTTTCATTCTTCCAGATCTATGGTCTATTGATAGACTGTGCTTCTCATTCCTATTTTACTACTTCCATTCTGAATGTAAGATCACTTATGTTTTTTTATAGATGATTGACAGTTTTTCAGATCTAATAGCCTTACACTGTGTAGTGATTTGATGGTAAAACTATGTTTATTTTCAGACATTAAATTTGAGACCTTAACACTGTTTTGTTGTCAAGTCATTCTTCTTGAGTATATATTGTTAATCTTCCTGATGACATGTATGTTCATATCCTTTCTGCAATTCTTCCTTGTTCCCATTGCTATATGGTACAGTCTTAACGGATACATGCCTGAAACCTATGGAATTACATGTTGAATTGATTCTTGCTGCATTATTAATCTCTATTAATCTCAGATACTCCTCTTTTTCATTTGTTCAACCACTCCCTCCAAACCAAAACACAATTCCAATCATTATCAACAACCAAGATGTGCTAAGCATGTCCTTCTTGCAGTCAGAGGACATCTTTTAGCACTAACATCAACCAATTATCCATCGATGCTAGGTGCATATATTTCTTATGGACCACCCTATACCAAATTCATTGTTCGTGGATTAGTCTCCACACTCCTTTTGTAACCAAGGCTTTTGAAAACAAGAAAATGTTCTTCAATCCCCATCCCACATGTTAGTACTGAAATTTACTACCTAAATTCCCATCTTTCCTGATCCAATGTCCTTTAGGATCCATCTTAAAAGCTTATACCTGCTTACCTTCTTTCTAGCCTACCTTCCAATCTTATTTCAGTTTACAGCCTTATTTGTTGGTTCTTGCAAATTTTTGCTTTAGTTTTTCTGTTTTTGATAAGTTGATTGATTGCATGATTTTGAAGCATTCACAGTCTATTGGAGATGTTTCGTTATGTTATGATCATTTGCAGGATGGTTCTCCTAAAGCTAGCTTTATTATTCCAATTTGCAAGAATTTCGTAATTTTGCAGCAAAACTTCGAAGTTTTAAATATATCGGCACTGCAGAATGAGGTTTCATTCTTCAGTGAAATTTCACTACTCCTTATGTTTGGGCAATGTAGAATGAGTCACGATTCTGTAGCGTAAGGCGCTGGACAATTAAGCTCGATTGTGTAGTGAAAGTTCAATTCGGCTAGTATTGAGATGCTGCAGAACTCCGTTAAATCTCGAGGACACGTATTACAACTAAAGTTTCCACCGCCTTTTCTTTAAAGTCGGTTATCTACCATTGTTAGCCTCCATCCTGTCAGATCATTAGTATGAAGGGTTCGTTATCATCAAACAAGATTGTGTGGAGATGGACCCGATTCAAACGTGATGATTATACCATTCAGGTCCATCGTCGAGTTGATCTATGTGCAATCGTCAACGCAGACACTTTCTACACTTGTCACTCATCACAATCCGAGATCAGCTTAATAGAAACTTCAATGATGAATATACAACTCATAAAATGATTTTATTTCTTGTTTTAAATGAAGACAATTCTTCTTTTTATATAATTTTGCCTCCATATCCATTTCATGTTCTGCAACACTTGGTCGAGTTTGCATTCTTCAGCTATCATATTGCAGACCTAGACCTGGAACCTCACAAAGGCACACACTTGGTGCATCATGAACCTGATGGTGTATTGTTAGATGTGTATCCTGAATGCAAGAGAAGATTTCAGGAGGCTGGATGTTATGAATTTTGTCAACGTTTTCAAGGTTATAACCAGGAAGTAGCCCGAGCCTTCACAGAAGTATTTGATGGGCATCAAGCTGTGCTTGGAAGTTTAACGGTTAAAGTGTGTGAAGAATCAATAACACACATTTGCCTTTTACCTACAGAGGGTGAGAGATGGTTTAAGTAGCAACATGTCAAAGTTTATGATTGTAACCAAATTTTGAAAGTTCAACATCAAAACCCCAATTGGAGAAAGGGCATCCCCAGAGCTTGGTTAAAAGAGGAATGGGCCGAGCTTTTGGTAATGATTCAAGAATTTATAACAAATGAAGGCAGGTATACCATTGTTTTCCTCTACCACGGTCCGCATGCATTTTATTTTGCATTTTGCTAGAGAATGCAAGTTGAATTTGCCTTATTTCTTTCTGAAAAGCTTAACCAAAACGTCGAAGAAAATTCAGAAAAACCCTAAGCTGCAACATAGTGTATTTCACCATGAATTAATTAAATTGCTCATATAGGATGAATTAAACAAACTAGAAAGGACATGAGATCATTTCCTTTTCTTCTCTGGTTTAAGAACCGAGGTTGTTCCTCCACCTCAAGAAACTGAATCTCCAACTTCAAGCATAAGGCATGAATCAATTAAGAAATCAAAAGGCTCAGGTGGAAATGATTCAAACCTACAACAGGTAGTGACACCTTCTTTGGAAATGATTCAAACCTACAACAGGTAGTGACACCTTCTTCTATAGGGGTTTTAAGGAAAGAGGATAAGGGTTTAAACATAGTAAGAAAAGGCTCAAGGAAAATACTACACTTTGCAGAAATAGAAGGTGAAGAGACCTCAAGGATTAGTAAAGTGTACACTAGAAGAAGAAGGAAAGGAACAACTAACATAGAAACTGAAGTTCGAGAAGACCCACCAAAATTAGAAATTCATCCTGTTGATGTGGAGAAAATGTCATCTCCAGTTAAAACCCTTGATAATCAGAAACCAAAGAAGAAGAAAAAACAAAAAGAGTCATCCCCTTTCTTGGGAAGAAGGCCTCATATTAGGTCAACTAACAAGTTGAAGATGAACACCAGAGCTAATTTTGATCCATATTTAAAACAACGAAGAGATTCATTCAAATATATGAATCTCCATCTGCTGCAGAAAATAAACATTCTAAAGGCCAATCATCTAAGAAAGCTTAGAAAACAAAGAAAAGGAAGACAATCTCCAAAAGCAAGGATGTTGAAAAACCAAAAGTAGCAGAACCTGAGACTATTTTTGAAATAGAGTCAGGACCCAAATTAGACCAAATGGAGCTTGAGAGGCCAACATTACCTATGCAGACAAAGCCAAAAGATCAAGAAGTATCAATCTCAAAGAATAAATCAAAAGCTGAAAACATTTTGAACTTTCCTTACTCTCATAGCGAGGAAGAGATAGACACAAAAGAAAGTCTAAATGAGATGGAATAGTAGCCTATAGAGGCCACTCAACAACAATTAAAGAATCAACAGTAGCATGAACCAAAAGCTCTTAAGCTTGACATTTTGGCAGAAATTGCACTTAAAGGGTAGCGCTGGAGAATGAGGATTCTACAGCGCCAATAGTAGCCGAAGATCAACAAGTTGTTGAAGAATGACCAGCAGTGGCCTATTTTTCATTTTTGCCACAGTATTTTGATCTTTAAAGACTCTTTGTATGTAATATTTCTAAATGTGATTTTGAATAGATATATAACTCCTATTAGGTCTTCAACAGTCAAGATTCGAGTCATAGGTCATAGTCAAATTAATTTTGATATCCCTATAAAGGTGGATCTAGAACTTGATTTTGTAATTAATGTAAATGTGTTGATGATCATGGCCAGAATTCAATCCCAATTTCTAGGATCTTACATCCTACTTTGTTGTCAATGAATATCTATAAAAGAATAAAAGAAAATGTAAAAGGGGGTTTGAGAGGGATATTACAGGGAGACTCTTATCTATGTATATTTTGCTCAACATCTAATACAATGGTGAAGTTTCCTATTTTGTGATCATTTGCTTATTTAACAGACTGTACTCTTCTTATTCATGCTTTCTTTTTCTTATTTAGATAGAGTAAAGCTTATTGCAATGCAATTAGAGATATTTTCCTGTTTAGATCAAAGAGCAGTTATAGCTTTCTGTTACAGCCTTGGGCCTGAAGGCTGTATTTGAGTATATATTTTCAAATCTATGAATGATGTATTGTACTTGGATTTAGCTTGTGTGCATACAGTTGCCTTACCTATTTGTTCACTTGCTTTTATTCTTTCCTTTTGTGTTCAGTTTGTTTTATGAGTAGAATGCCTATGAAATTTGAAATTTCACCCTAAGTATTGGACATTTTTAAAACCTTAAATCTAAAATTTTTACATCCTTGTAACCTTTCCCTGCCATCTTCTCATAAATCTTTAAAAATCTTTCACACCAATATCATCACATACTCAAAATGTGCTAGGCATGTCCTATTTATAGTCATAAGACATCCTCTAACGCTAACATTTTTTGGCGCCGTTGTCGGGGAACAGAGAAACAAAGTTATTTTTCCTTGGATTGTACAACAATGAACATAACTAGCTCTTGAAGGTGAACAAGAGTTACATACAGGTTTTGACTGTAATTTTCACCTTTAGTTTGATCTTTTCATTTTGGCTCCCAAAAAGAAAGGGGCTAGGGTAATCTTGAATCCCCCGAGGTCTTTATAGTTTTTGATCCAAAAAAGATCCTGAAACAAGCTAAAATATTCCAAGAAGCTAAATCTTCTAAACTAATTGGTTTTCAGAAGCCTCCTGAAATTACTATTTCCCAAGAATCGAACTTTTCTCCTTCAGGTTTAATTTCCTGAAATTCTTCATTCTCCTTATCTTGAAGAAGAAGAAGAAGTTATCTTTTTAGGTATGCCATTAAATTTTTTACCAAGAGTTTCTGAAAAAAATAAACAAGAGATATTGAATACGCCTTTGCCTATCCCTCAAGCAAATACTTTTGAGGAAAGCACATCCGAATTTAAAACCTTGGTTAAACCTATTGCTGTGGAACACTTTTTGGAAGATCTAGTTAAACCTCTTGAGATAAAAACTCCTACTCCTCAGACATCCATTCCTATCTTACAATCATTATCTGTTGGTATTAAGTCTATATAAAGAATAACAAATAACAATAATAATGGACAAACAATAACACATCTAACACAAAGAATTTAACGTGGTAAAACCCAAACACTTGGGGAAACATCCACACGGAAAAGTATCGACATCTTATTCCTTTCAATAATGGTGATTACATACAAGGCATTCCTCACCCACCGATTCTCCTTGGTTACATTCTCTCCTCTCCAAGATTACATATAAATATATGAGTGAAGGAGTTACGTATATGAAGAACTACCACCGGTTAGAGGAACTGCCAACCAACCAACGGTTAGACAAACCATTTTTAGTTATTGTTATTGTTAATTAGTTGTCACAATTTTAACAATCTCCACCTTGACAACAAATCGTCTAATACTTTGCTGGAAACTATTCATCACTTCTTTTTCAAACCAAGAGAAGCCACACACCATCGTAACTTCTCTAACAACACTGGTTTTGTAAACATGTCTGCAGAATTTTCTCGAGTATGAACCTTTTTCAGATCTACTCCACCTTCACTAATGGCTTTTCTTACAAAATGATACTTTACATCAATATGTTTAGTCTTACTATGATAAACAGGATTTGTAGCCAAATGTATAGCACTTTGGCTATCATAGAAAACAGGCACACTGTTTTGCAACCTTCCAATTTCTTCAAGTAGACCTTTCAGCCAAATCGCCTCTTTGCAAGCATGTGAGGCAGCAATGTATTCAGCCTCCGTAGTGGATAAAGCAACTGTTTCTTGAAGCTTTGACATCCAACTTATAGCTCCACTTGCAAGAGTAAAGACATATCCAGAAGTAGACCTTCTCTTGTCCAAATCACTTGCAAAATCTGAATCAACAAAACCGCATATAGAATCACTGTTATTATTAAAAGTGACACAATCGTCACTTGTGCCTCTTAGATAATGAAGCACCCATTTCACTGCATTTCAATGTTCTTTTCCCGGATTTGCCATGTATTTACTGACAACACCTACTGCATGTGAAATATCAGGTCTAGTACACACCATCGTGTACATTAAACATCCTACTGCATTGGCATATGGAACACGAGACATATAATCATTTTCTTCGTCATTACTAGGACATAAACCTGAAGAAAGCTTAAAATGGGAAGCTAACGGAACATTCACAGGTTTTACCTTATTCATTCCGAATCTTACAAGTATTTTCTGAACATACTTCTCCTGTGAAAAACTAAGCTTACCATTTCTTCTATCTCTGTGTATTTCAATACCCAAAATTTGTTTTGCAGCCCCAATATCTTTCATATCAAACGCCCTAGCCATCTGAGCCTTCAACCTGTCAATCTCGTTCATGCTTTTACTCACAATAAGCATATCGTCAACATACAATACTAAGATAATGAATATGTCACCCAAACTTTTGAAGTACAAACAATGATCATATTCACTTCTAGTATAACCGTGGCTCACCATGAAAGAATCAAACTTCTTGTACCATTGCCTGGGTGATTGTTTCAGGCCATACAATGATTTTTTGAGCTTGCAAACTAATTTTCCTTTACGATGCTGCACAAAACCCTCGGGTTGTTCCATAACAATCTCCTCATCTAAATCTCCATGTAAAAATGCAGTTTTAACATCTAGTTGCTCTAACTCCAAATCAAGCAATGCAACAAGTGCTAACACAATACGAATAGATACAAGCTTAACTACTGGTGAAAAAATCTCATGATAATCAACACCTTCCATTTGAGAATACCCTTTTGCGACCAATCTGGCTTTGTACCTTTCAATATTACCATCAATACCTTTCTTCAACTTGAAGACCCACTTACATCCAACAACTTTTTTATCTTGGGGAAGTTCAACCAGATTCCATGTCTCGTTCTTGTTCAGAGAATCCATTTCTTCTTCCATAGCCATCTTCCATTTAGCATTGTCAACACAATCAATGGATTCCTGAAAACAAGAAGGTTCTCCGTCATCAGTAAATAAAGCAACAGATGAAACATAATCTGAACACCTTTTAGGAGGATTTCTCTCCCTCGTAGATCTTCTTAAGCACTTGATCGTCCTGCCAGTTCTTTTTTCAACCATAACTTTAAAACGTTTGAAAGTATCAAACACATCATCCTTTCTTTTTAAAATATAGACCCAAACCTTTCTTGAAAAATCATCAACAAACAACAAAAAATATGTTGCTCCTCCATAGGAAACAATAGGGGATGGACCCCATACATTAGAATGTATGTAATCAAGTACACCTTTACTTGCATGAATCCCTACTTTGAATTTTTGTCTACACTGCTTTCCAAATATACAATGTCTACAAAACATCAAATCTAAAGATTTCAGGTTTGGAAGTAATTTACGATTCACTAATACCTGTAGTCCTCTCTCACTCATATGACCAAGAAGCTGATGCCATAATCGATTGGATTCTGATGCCACTTCAGATATCAATGCCATTTCATTAACTTGAGTTTTTCCAATAAATTTGTAAAGGTTTCCTACTCTCAATGCCTTCATAACCACTAAAGCACCCTTAGATACTTTCATTACCCCATTTAAACCTGTCAATTTATGACCACAAGAATCCAACACTCCCAAAGATATTAAGTTTTTTTTTAATTCAGGCACATGTCTAACATCCGTTAATGTTCTTATAGCTCCATCAAACATTTTAATTTTAATACTTCCAAATCCAATAGTCTTACATGAAGAATTATCTCCCAAAAGAACCATACCATCATTAACTGTTTGATAAGAAGTAAACAATTCTTTATGAGGACAAACATGGTGTGAAGCACCAGAATCTAACAACCATTCTTCATTGTAATCAGAAATATTACAAATGGACAACACCTCATCAACCATACCTGAATCAATTTCAACTGAATTTGCCTCAAACTTGGAGTCTTCTTTTTTGGATTCTTGTCTTTTCCAAGAGTCCTTCTTGAGATGACCATTCTTGTTGCAGTACCAACATTTAGTTTGCTCTTTTTGCCCTTTGATTTAGATCTAGAAAAACCTCTTGATTTTTCCCCTCTTTCTTTGGATCGACCTCTAACAAACAAAGCTTTTGGTGTAGAGGATTCAATTCTGGCTTTATTTCTTAACTCCTCAGACAACAAAACTCCAACCACAGTGTCAAATTCCAAAGATGTGCTAAGACTAATAGAAGATACTACATGATTCCAAGACTCAGGTAGAGTGACTAAAATATTTACTGCTTTATCTTCATCTTCAATCTTAACATCCATACTACTCAACTGGCAAATAAGAGTATTAAACACATTCAAATGTTTTGCAATTTTCGTACCTTCTTTCATCTTCATGCCATATAGCTGTTTCTTCAAGTAAATTCTGTTTGTCAAAGACTTCGTCATATACAAGCTTTCCAATTTGCACCATAAACTCGCTGCTGTCTTTTCTCCAGCGATATTAAATAAGACATCATCCGCAAGGCATAATCGAATTGTGCTAAGTGCTTTGGCATCTAGTTCCTCCCATTCACTATCTATCATAGATAAAGGTTGTTTTTTCTTGCCATCTAAAGCCTTCTGCAACCCTTGCTGAACTAAGAGATCTCGCATCTTAAGTTTCCACAATTCAAAATTATTCTTGCCATTAAACTTTTCAATCTCAAGTTTAAAACTTGTCATTTTTGCCATCATTTTTTTTTTTATTACTAACTTTTTTTTTTATATTACTAACTTCATAGACTTTTCAAAAATATGGTTACCATAATTTTTTTTTAATATCACTGGCTGTGTGAATTACCTCTGGAATGATCTTGATCGACTTTGCAAATCGGGTTGTGAGTTCGTGGCTCCCACACAGGCTCTTTACGGTCCACCACACCACAGCCTTCACACTCGGCTGCGACCTTCACCACAGGCTCGACCTCCACCTCTCACAATCGGCTGCGACCTTTACTGTTAGCAACTGCATGAACGGCTCGGTTTCCACCACTGCGCCGGCTCTCCTGCGCAGGCTTCTCCTCAACGGACTACAGCACCGAGCGACCTCCTCCACACTACCTGCTATCAGCACCGAGCGACCTCCTCCCCACTACAACGGGTCTGCTATCCACCACATGGGACCGGATGCTGTCTTGGGCACGCGACTGTCTTGGGCAGAGGGAAGAGCTTCAACCACGACGGTCTTGATACATGCTCGTTCCCCCACGCTTGGGCTTCCACCCTTCACCACGGACTTCTCCACCAGGAGCAACAACACGGGATCTGCCTCCTCCACCACGGACACGGGTTCTCCTGCGCGGTTCAACGGACCACCACTGCACTCTTGTTCTCTAGCAGCTCCTTCGACGACAGGCTGGCTGGCTCCTCCATGCACATTTTACAGCAAACTGGATAGTGGATAGGCTAATATGCGGCTCTCTCCCGGTCAGCGAACTCTTCCAGAGTCTACGCAGCCTCTCGTAGTGGTCTGGCGTGATGGCAGGTGGCCACAATTTTCCAACGGACTCTCTCCCTCAGCAGATTCCTCATGAAGGCAGCTTCTTCTTGGTCGACAGCAGTCTCTCTCGTCAAGCACCAAATGCTCTGATACCACTTGTTGGTATTAAGTTTGTATAAAGAATAACATGGTAAAACCCCAACACTTGGGGAAACATCCAACCGGCAAAGTATCGACATCTTATTCCTTTTAATAATGGTGATTACATACAAGGCATTCCTCACCCACCGATTCTCTTCGGTTACATTCTCTCCTCTCCAAGATTACATATAAATATATGAGTGAATGAGTTACGTATATGAAGAACTACCACCGGTTAGAGGAACTTCCAACCAACCCACTTTTAGTTATTGTTATTGTTAATTAGTTGTCACAATTTTAATAATATCTCCTCCCAAAGTTAAAACACCAACTTCTCCTCAAACCCAAACCTATACAGTACAACATATGGCAGGAGTAGTAGGTGGAGGAGGGGCTCCACCCAACATAATGGACAAAAATATTGCAGCTAGGTATGCCCTATTAGTTTTACCTCAAGATCTCCATGATTTTCTAGTTGTAGACTATTTGAAGTATCTCCCAAGATTTAATGGGGACGAAGATACCACTGTTGAAGAACATTTGACAACTTTCTACAGTTTTGCTGACAATCACAACATTGAGCACGTTGATGTTTGGATGAGGGTTTTTGTTCAATGTTTGGATAGTGAAATTAGAAAATGGTTTAGAGAGCTCACACCAAGATATAGCCCTGGTATAGATGCTTTAGATGATGTTTTTATTAGACAATGGGGCTGTCATGTCCCCAAATTTTGACAAGGTCTATGTTTTTAGGTCATAAGAATTAAAATATTTAATTAATGATGCCAATAGTACTAGGAAAAGAATTAAATTATTCCAAGGGATTAATTTTGGTTTGGAGGCATTTAATTAATTAAATTCCAGAATATGCACTTTGGAATAATTAATTAGTTGGTTTGAGTAATTTTATTTTTAATTACTAATATTTGGATTAGAAATCATGAGCTAAGCTAAGGAGGACGAATTAGAGAGGCTGAGTTGACCAAGGAGGATGGAAATTGCTAAAAATGGTCAAAAACATGCTAAAAGTAGCAAATCGGGATAAAATAAGGAAAATCAGGATAAAGCAGGAAAATCGGGATAAAGCAGGAAAGCAGAATAAAGCAGGAAACATGATAAAGAAGGAAAGAAAGACAAAGCTAATCCAAAAGAAGGAAATTCCAAGCCAACTCATGAGGGTCCACTAGTGGAGGTGACCTGCTCTCACAGGTGGAGGTGACTTAGCCAACATGTCATTCATTCTATAAAAGAAAGAGAGAGATCTCTATTCACAAATTTTGGCATATTTTGTTTATGAATTTGATAGCAATGAAGCTTCTCATTATTGGAGAGATGTGCCTCTAATCTCAGTTGGGTGATGTGCCCCAATTGTTACCATTCTACTCAGTTATGTTCCAATTGAAGACTATTGAAGACCATTAAAGTTTGTTGCTGTTGAAGACTCTTTTATGCAGGTTTTATGAATACATATACAACAAAATTCGTGCTCATATGAATTTTTGAAGGAACCACAGTGAATCCTTCCAGTCAGAATTCCAATTCTTCTCTTCTTCTCTCTTCTATCTTCTTAAGAATGCTATGGCATCAAGATGTGATGAAGCCACCGATTCTCATGGCTATGATATGATTTAATAACAGTAAATATTAATCTCTGATATCAGTCACATTACATTTCTTATTGCATAAGTCTGATATTTTCTTCAATTTCTCCACCCCCTCTAGAATTGCCTAAATTTTGATTAGTTTTCAGAATGCTTATGGTAGATGAATGAGAATATATCCAAATGAGCTCATTTATGTTCCAAATGTTAAATAACATGTTTTATGATCCAATCCATGTCTGATAAGAGGAATTAGCGATCCTTCCTTTCCTGTTTGGAAGCTCCTGAATTTTACTAGTTGTGCAATCCTGAAATGCAATTTTGTTTGTGTCTTTGTCAAACTTTCTCAGAACTTCCTAAAAATTTCTAGAGCGACTTATGATTGTGTATTGACTGATAATTAATGTTATTTCACCTCTCTGAGTCTGAAATACCCATCCTTAGATTCCAGTCAAAGTTTAGAGTCATACTAGTCTACATATGCTGGGGTGCCCAGGAGCATTGGAGTAGATTTTAGCCGGGATGATCTTGAAACATTAATGGTCCCAATAATTTGTGTAGAGGTATTAAATTATATCAGAACCTTCCTCCCATCCAGAGCCTTTGATCTTGTCCACCCAAAGTCAAACTAGCTCCTTGAGACATTGTTTTAATTGATTCCTTGAGGAAGTGAGTTTTTGTATCACTAATCCTAGTTGGTACATTACAGGGGATAAGGAAGATTATTTATTCTATATAACAAAATTTGGATCTCTTAAGAGAAAGGCATGAATCCGTTTCAAATTTTACCAGGAGATTTAATAAAATGTATAGCAAAATACCTGCTGAGATCAAGCCCACAGAGACATCGGTGTTGACAAAAACCCAGTCGACAGGGGTTCCTGACACTGTCAACACCCAAACCACCGCGATCTCCCTGAGCACCGGCCCAGACAGGTTTTACCCTATCCAGCAACACCTGCAGAGCGCGAGATGTTCAAGGGAGAGTTGACAGAACCATGTTTCCGCCGAATGAAGGAGGATTTTGTGCATCAACCGATTAACTCATTGCGACATTCAGGAATAGATCTAGGCATTTAAACATAAGTGCACCATCATTCAACACATCTTATCATTGACAGAATCATAAATGCGCAACATATATTACAGTAAAGCATTAATCGCAGCAAGGAAACATCGCATCATTCACAGATTCATATCGCATAATGCATTTACCATAGAGAAACGGAAAAGACACAATGATTCTACTTAAAAACTCCATCACATCATATTCATCTCTGCAAAAACCCAGATACAACCAGATATTCAAGATTCTAGATCTCGGTCTTCAATCATGTCAAGATATTCCAGATTTCTTAGATGTCTTAACACTTACAATCCTACATCTATTTATAGGCTTACGCCTTTACATTTACGGTCCACTTAGGCAACCGCCTAACTACTTCTTAACAAACTCTACAAAAAGATAACCCAAAACCCACATAATGCGGTCCAATTGACCCAAAATATACATAATGCGGTCCAAATGACCCAAAACTACAAAAAGTACTATCGCCATGCGCGCTGCTTTCCTCCTTTCGCGGTACCTTTGTCCTTGCGCAGCATCCGTGATGCTGACTCATCCAACTGCCTGCCAACAGGCCCCCAACACAATCTTGTGGCTCGCCCTCGAGCCACGTCAACTGGACATGGTGTACTCAGTGGTCTTCAGCCTGAAGTCCTCATACTGCTGATCGACCTCCTTGACTTGCTCCTTTACTACCGCAGCCACCGCCTGGCTCTCTGTCACATCCTGCGCGGATGAATGCTCACTCAACTTCTGAGCAACTTGCCGACAACCCTCTTGCACAGCCTGTAGTGCGGAACTTGCCTTGAGCAAAAAATTTCCTCCAATCTCTTGAAACTCCTCCAGCTGGGTGTTGAGCTTCTTCTGACGCTCCTCGGCCTTTGCGATGTGCTGCTGCAATTCTTTCAGTTCTGCCGATTTGGTGACTTGAGCAAATGGTGGCTGCGTTCTCATCGACACCTTCAGTGTTTCCAGCTGCCCTTCCGCTTCTTGCCACATCTTGGTCAACTTTTCTAATTGCTCGTCTTGAATGAGGCTGCCCAAAAACTGCGCAGTGTTTGCAGTGATATTTGTCGATGTCTGTTCCAGCTCGCCCATCTGTGTTGCCAACTCCTCGAGGGTGCGTTTCCGTTCATTGACTTTCTCTTGTGGTGTGCCCGGGTTTATGAGAGCCGTTAACTCCGCATTGTCATGCTGCAATTGGGTGATGAAAGCCCCAAGTCGTTTCTCTCTTTCAACCAGATCCAACTGCGCGGTGGGTTGCGGGACATGCTGACATGCTTCAGAGACTGCCGCCTCCAACTGCACATTGTGATCCCAAATGTTGGATTTCTCCACTATTAAGCGATCCTGTTCTTTATTCGACTCCTCAATCGCTCGAGCTGAGGAGTCCCAAATGTTGGATTTCTCCCAAATGTTGGATTTCTCAACAATCAACTGCTCTATCTTGTCTTCCAGTTCATCAACCACTTCTCGTGCAGTTGTCACCTTTGTCATTAACTCTTCCACCTCTTTCCGAGTCGCTGCTTCACTTTCCTGTGATCGCAAGACTTGAACACTAACATCTTGCTCGCGGTTCGCCATTTCCTGGCTGGCAATCGCCTAAATCTGCGCCAACATCTGCGAAGACAGCGCGCTGATGTTGAGAGACAAGCCGTGTAGCTGCTGTAGCGAAGCCTGGAGAGCCTCGTCGTCGGTCGCAACCACAGTCGGGGGAATTTGCACATTCTGAACCCGCGGCGTAGTGCTGGGTGCGCCAACTACCTGCACAGCTGCCTCCTCTGGTGCCTTCTTCAAAACAAAATTAACTAATGAATCAAGGCGAGTATTTACCTCCTTGAAACCTGCTTCCACCTGTGTCGTCATTGCTAGAGCTGCCACATTTGTTTCATTAGTTACAGTCGCTATAAGTCGTCCCAATTGCGCCTCCATCACTGGGGAGGCCCCACTGATCGTACCATACACGTAGTGCGCCTTCGTTCTACCCTCGTCAAGCTCGAGGTCTATCTCATCATCCGTGGGCGTTTTCGTTGATTCCTGATCTGACTCATGGTGACTCTACTGGTCCTGCGCAGGTAGTGGATCGTCTGGGCCCGTCGTTGGTGGTCTTGACAACGGAACCATTTGTTGACACAAACCCAGTCGACAGGGGTTCCTGACACTGTCGACACCCAAACCACCGCGATCTCCTTGAGCACCGGCCTAGACAGGTTTTACCCTGTCCAACAACACCTGCAGAGCAGATGAGGTCTCACCTAGGATGTTCAAGGGAGAGTTGACGGAACCATGTTTCCGCCGAATGAAGGAATCAATTCCGAAATGTTTACAACCACATGTTGATGCCTTCCTCCAAGATACAGTTAATCTTCAAGATGAGAAACCAACCATCAAGTTTGGTCCTCATGTAGAAGAAACGGGTGACTCCACTCTTCCTTTTTATGTTTCTCTTAATATTCTTGACAAAATACTGCATAATTGTCTCCTGGATTCTGGAGCCTTGCATAACCTTATGCCCAGAGTGGTAATGGAGGAACTAGGTCTTGAAATCACTAAACCTTACAAGATTTATATTCTTTTGATTCTAAACAATTTCTTCTTGGATTTTAATATTTCCTTTGTTATAATAAATGAAAATAAGAGTAAAGATTCATTAGGATTAACTACCAGTGGTTTCGAATCTCATATGAATCCTCAATTGAAATATGAAGTTGAAGTTAGATGTAGACCAACTATCCCAGATAATGTCAAACATTGGCAAGTGTTTTCTGATGATTAGGAATTAAGGAAATTCTTGGAGTGTATTGATGATTTTTCTGCTTCCCTTGTTGTTCAAGACGATCAAAATGATGATGCACCATATGACTAGTCAAACACATATTTTATGAATAAAGTGGCTGATCATCCAATCATTGAATTGAAGTCAAATTACTTTCCAAAGGGTCTGGTACCTTTGGAAAGAATTTTTGATAATAATGATGTTTTAATTAAGCCTTCAATTTAGACTCAAGAATTTGATTCAGTCAACCTTGGGATTGATGCTGATCCAAAATCTGTCAAATTGTCTAGTTCATTACCTGAGTTGCAGAGGTAGAAATATATCAGTCTTATGAAGGAGTATGTGGACATTTTTGCATGGAGTTATCAAGATCTCAAGTCATATGATACTGATATTATTCAACATAAAATCCCTCTCAAGAAAAAACATCAAACCATTTAGATAGAAGCTAAGACAACTTAATCACTTGCTATTTCCTACCATAGAAAAAGAATTGAAGAAGCTTCTTGGTGCTAAAATCATAGTTCCTCTCAGATATTTTGACTAGGTTGCTAATTTGGTGCCTATCGGGAAAAAATGGTGAAATAAGGTTATGTGGATTTTAGGAACTTGAATTGGTGCTCCTTAAAAGACAATTATCCACATTCGAAGATTGACCATATTCTGCAGAAAGTTATTGGTGCATAGAGAATTTCAATGATTGATGGTTTCTTTGGTTATAACCAAATTCTGGTTGTTGAGGAAGGCAAAGAAAAAACTTCTTTCACTACGCCAAGGGGTGCCTTTATGTACGACAAAATGCCTTTTGGTTTAATGAATGCAGGCACTACATTCTAGAGAGCCATGGATATATCATTAGTTGGATAAAAGGATAAGTTCATAGCGGTTTATTTAGATGATATCATTGTCTTTTCACAGTCCGATGATCTTCATTTTCAACATCTCAGATAGAATTTCCAGAAATGTAGAAGGTATGGAATATCTTCATTTTCGCCTTATCCGCAACCTACTTGAATGCTTCTAGCATATAAAGCCTCAAGTCAGATGGATTACTTGAATTTGTTAAGCATTATGAAATTATAACTACGACCCATTTTACTGACTCATATTGGACTTTGTTGATAATAAGTTCCTTTGAGTTTTTGCCTACTAGGGACCCTGTGAATTCTTCGATGAGCGACATTGTCTTGGTCGTAATTTGTTATGGTGGTCCTTTGCTTGATAAGCCAATAATGTGAGTGTGAGTGAATAGGTAATCGGGATGGGATCCTTGATCAATATATTTCCATCATGGTATCAACCAATGATAAATTTTTCTATGATGTTTTTGAGATTTCCAAGTGGGGCTATCAAAGGTGCACTAAGATACCCATGAATCTTTGCGACAATGAGATTGTTGGAAACTTATATCCATTGGTTGTTCCTAATTTCTCATGCCTTCATTTATGCTTGTTGTTTACCCCAATTTGGGTCATCTATTTTTGCTTTCTTTATTCTATGTATTCTAGGTTCTAAGCGGGTCATGGTAGCTTCTTCTAGCTGCATCCTTACTTTCTCTTCTACAACTTTGATACTTTCTATTTTGGTGGATATCTTTGGTGCTATGGATGATTCTATGGTCGACAAGTTTGAGAGGAAGTTTGTGATTTTAGGGATCAATTTCACTTTCTCTAATTCTGTGTAGAAAATAATACATGAATCTTCAAGTTCTGATGGTTTTATAGGTGTGGTATTCAACAGGTTTTTAATGCGAGTAGGCGACAACATTAAACATGAACTTTGCAGAGAACAACTCATTCGCATGCTTGCTGTAGCTTTTGAAGGAAATTTTGTTTGTACGCCAATCAATATGCTTGCTAATCGATGCACCCGTCGATGGTCTTGTCGATCTCTAGGTGCACACCTTTTTTCGTCTTTCGTCAATCATCTAGGAGTTTTCTTGGTCAGTATTTTGTTGGATGACTTCATTTTCTTCTTTTTCACTTCTTTGTTCTTTCGGACGAAGCTAGGTAAAGGTCTCCTACTCTAGAAGTGCTACATTTTTTCATTTTCGTGCTTTGGCACCTCTACCCAGTTAACCCCCATGTGTGTTGAATCACGTCTACCCTACCAAAATCCAAGTCTCAGATCTTATTTTTACATACACTTGAGATTAATTTAGTTATGTAACTACTTTTAAAACAAATTAGTTAATTTTTCCTAATTCTACGTAAACATGGGGACACAATGTTCAACTAGTGGTGGTACGGCCACTAGTCACTGACTTGCCTCTTTTATGGTTGGTATCATTTCAGTCGAGCTCCATTCATGACTTTTGTGAATACTCGACATTGAAGTGTTTTTAATCTAAGTGATCCATTGTAGTTAAGTTCTTATACGATATACCACCTTAACTAGGCATGCTCAAAATTTTTGGGTTTTCCTTTTATTCTACTATTATATAAAAGTACCAAGTCTCCGACTAATATATCTTTATTTTTCATGTTCTTGTCATGCCATGATTTTTGTTGTTTCTTTTGAACTTCTTGATCATGGATGGCTAGCATTCTTTGTTCTTACAATTTTTGTAGTTTGAACATTTTGTTCTGTGTAGCTTGTGCAATCCCTAGATGTAGTACTTGAGAGATAACTGGGTCTTGTTGTTTGAAGTGTAGAGGGATGACTGCTTCTTTTCCATATAATAATTTAAACGATGTTTGACCCATTGATCATTTGTATGTTGTCTGATATGCCTATAGTATTGCAAATATTTTATCATCCTACTCGTCCTTGTTGATACTACAGATTTTTGTAAGGCCTTTAGTCATTTTTTATTAAATGACTTGACCGCGCCATTTGACTGTGGGTGATATGATGAAATTTTATGATGATAAATCATAAATTATTTAAGGATAACCTCTATGGTTTTGCTAATAAAGTGAGTTCCCCTATCACTGATTAATGTGAATGGGCATCTGAATCTTGTGACGATGTTTTCATACAGGAAATTGGTTGCGACTTCACTAGTGCAAGCTTCAACCGGTTCTGCTTTGACCCATTTAATAACATACTCAACTAAAATAATAATATTTCTTGTTCTTGTCCAACGACCATGCTTTGGAAAAGGTTTGACAAATTCAATTGTCCAGATTTCATATGTAAGACTAGGGTTGATAGATATGAGAGACATTTCATGTCGTCATAGTGGTCGTCCCATGCACTGACATTTGTCACGTTTATTAATATATGCTTTGCAATTTTTATTTAGTGAAGGCCACCATAGTCTAGATTGTTGAATTTTTCTAGCAGTTGTGTCGGTCTGAAAAATGTCCGTCTGCTGGGCCAGAATGTGATTATTTAATAATAGCTTCTCGCTCATGGTTGAGTGTACACCGACATAGTATATTGTCGAGATCTAGTTTATATAGATACTCATTCATTAATGCATAAGGCCTTGCTTTCATTGCTAGGATTTTCTTCTTCTTCTTTGAGGTCCCTGTTGGAGCTTTTCCTTCTTGCAAAAAAATTGTGATGTATGCTAACTTAGTCGGCACAACTTTGATTCAAAAAAGGTGAGCATAAGGTAGCTCGTTGTCTATTCCAACTAGTTCTTCGTTTCGGGTCAGATGTTCGACTTGCCTGGTCAGACTAATATTTCAAATTCAAACTTGTGGAATAAAAGAATCCAATGACATATCCGACCGTGATGAACGAATTAGCCAGTAAGTAGTGTCAGTATTTCTCTAGTGTAAAAATCATGTCTAAACCTTCATGCTTAGTTTTTGAGTACTTCCTTTACACTTTATTTTATTTTTGGCTACTGTATACATTTGGGTAGTCGAGTCCATCATCTCCAGGATGGGTGAGTATTTCTCTGAATGCAATACTAGACGCGCCTATACGAACATGAAAATTCTTAGTCCAGTCCGATAATCCAAATATTGGTGCTTCAACTAATTTTCTTTTGAGGAGCTCAAATGATTTTACACTCTCTGGGGTCCATATGAATTCAACATTTAATATGAGCAATTCTTCTAAAGGAAAAGTCACATCATAATAATGTCTGATAAACTTTTTGTAATACCCCGTATGTCCCAAGAAAATTCTGACTTGCTTGGGATTCACTGGAGGTATTCAGATCAACTATAACTTTAATTTTTGCTAGATCAAATTTTATTTCTTCTTTACAGACAACATGATGCAAAAATACTCCTATAGGTGTGGAAAAATGGATTTCTTTATATTTAGGGACAATTGGATTTTTCGACACCTTTCTAGCATCAATCAGATCCACTGTACGTGGTCTTTGAGCAAAGTATAAATGGTCCAGTCTCAAAATAAACAACCATTGTTTTGTACAATAACTCCTGAAAATATTTTATAAAATTCTCGGAGAAGAGAATTGGTGCATTCTTTAGTCCAAAAGGTGTGACCTTGTATGTAGATGATTCAAATTCACAAACAAATGTGGTTTTGTGCTAATCTTCCTTTCCTATAGGAACCTAGTTATAACCAAAGAACATGTCTATGAAAGAATAATATTCATGACTAGTGACTTTGTTGATAACTTCATTGGAAAAATGCATTGGAAACATATATGTGAGGGTTACTTTATTGAGACCTCTGAATTCCACACATATCCAGAATCTCTTGGGTTCATGTTTCTTTGGCTGAACAACCATATGACTATCCCACTCCGACTGATCCACATGGTATATTATTCCAGTGGTTAGCATATTTTCGATTTCTTTCTTAACTATGTCCTTATACTTGTGAGCTAGTTTGTATGGCCATTTTTTGACAGTTTTGGAGTCGGGCATTATTTCAATTTTCATTTCTCCCATTTTTTGGACCAAGCCTTTCAAGTTTTTATACTCTCGAGCAACAACGTCTTGATATTCCTTAAGTAGGTTTATTATTTTTGTAGTATGTTGCTCCGACTAATAGTCGCCTATTTTCTCCATTTTAGGTCTTCCGTCGGTAGGTATGTTGACTTATTTCATTTTTATCTCTGCATCCATCCATTCCGGTGCTTTTGATTCATCAATTGGTTGCTCTCCTTCCTTGAATTCCATGAAAGACAAGGGAAAATATTTACACTCATCATCATCCTCTTTACCTTTGGTATAATTTTTCAAGACTATTTTCACCGAGTGGGTTATGTGGGGATGATTTCTTTTCAATCGAAATCTTTTCCCAAGGTTGTCCTCATTCTCCATGTACAATTAAGTCGATTGTTATATAAAAAATATAACATAATAAAATATATAAATATACATATAAAATAATAAATATTAATAAATAATATATAAAAATAATTAATTAATTGAAAAGGTCAAAATATGTGCCCTTATACTTGAAAAGGAACGATGGACTTATATAAAGTCCAAAACATTGTAAATGTAGCTATCGTCATATCTTATATCTTATTTTATTTATAATTTTTATTTATGGATTATATATCCTTTTTGAAGTGGAAATTTGAGTAAACTATTTTTGTTATTTCATTGGTATCAGAGCCACGTTCGGCTCCTCCACTTCGCTCCAATCTCCCATTCTTCAAACATCCCTTCTTCACACAGTCCCTCCCCATCTTCTCTCTCCCACACCGCTGACATTCCTCTCATCTCACTGACCCCGCTTCCAACCTCTCCTCCACCTGTGCGACCTCCCCCATGCTCCCTTCCACTTGTGTGCCCCCCTTCACGCCTTCTCCCACCTCCAAATACACTGCCTAACGACCATCACTCACACCTCTCCTCTGCAACATACACCCTACATCTTCCATGCGCCTTTCTGCTACACGCACCCTCAATCCGCCAATGACCACGCCTTATGCTACTTACCTCCCTCACATTGCATTCACCATATCCATGCCTCCATTCCATCCAAGCCACACCTGCAAATAGCCGTGACTTCTCCATCTTGTGCCTTAATCAACCACACCCTCGCGCCATCCAGCTCTTGCCACTCTACCCTTCCGCTAACCAGTCCCGCTATCATCCACTTCTTCCTGCCTACTCCTCGACTTCGACCAACCACTGTCCCTATGGTTAAAACCCAAGATCCACTATCGCAATAAAAAAACCATAATAATAATATTATTATAAATAATAATAATTACAATAAATATTAAACCATAACTCTCGTCCATCAAAATTCTAAAAGTATTAAAATAATATTATAAATAATAATAATTATTATAAACTTTTTAAACTTTAATCCCCAATTCAAAAATAATTATAAAAGAGTATTATTATTTATAATAATAATAGATATTATGATTGTTTAAAACCCTAACTTACCAATAAAGATTTTTTTGCATAGAGAACTACATATGGGTCCTTGCACTTTTGTGCCTAATTATTATCGAGGAAGTACCAAAAAAAGCATTGAAGCCTACTATTTATTAGTGGAATTTGGACGAAAATATCGACGAAATCAAATGGAGTCTTATCATGAAAAACAAGGAAGATTCCCAAGTACTTCAAAAATTTATGCTTCAGTGTTATTTCAAATAAAAGGAACAATCAAAGGGAAATATATTACTATTTCAATTGCTCCTATTGAACGCAATAATTATATTAGTGTTGAATTTGCTAATGAGTTAGAGATTCTGGAGTCAAATATATGTGAAAGGTTATACTTTTGGAATAAGAAATAATATGGAATAAGCAATTTACAACTGAACATTGGAGATTATACTGGCATCTCACAATTCATGGTTAGATCCTTGTGGAGCAGTGATGGTGACCTAATTAATAAATAAAATAATATAAATATATACATATAAAATATACAAATAAATAAATATATACATATAAAATATACAAATAAATAAATATATACATATAAAATATACAAATAAATAAATATATACATAATAAAATATATAAATATACATATAAAATAATAAATATTAATAAATAATTAATTAATTGAAAAGGTCAAAAGGCGTGCCCTTATACTTGAAAAGGCACGATGGGTTTATATAAAGTCCAAAACATTGCAAATGTAGCTATCATCATATCTTATATCTTATTTTATCTAGAATTGTTATTTATGGATTATCTATCCTTTTGGAAGTGGAAGTTCGAGTAAACTATTTTTATTGTTTCATTGATAGATGCATCAATTGATTCTCAGTAGTTGTGATTATATTACAAGTTGAACTAGGTCGGATAGTTGTGTCAACTACATCGGCTAATCGTTCTGTCGGCTTAATGAACTGTTGTAATTCTTGTATTGCTTCTCATAAGCATTCTTTCGCAAGGGAGAATGAAAAATATTTGATAAAATTATCCTTAAGATACTACCAATTGAATGTTTCTCCATTTTCTTCTTCCATTTTATACCATTTGTTAGGAAAGTCCTCTAATGTGCTTGGGAATAAATGCAACCATACTCTTTCATCCCGATAACCAAGTCTTTTCTATTCTTTTTCGCAGTTTTCAATGTGCTTGACAGGGTCTAGACCATGGATGAATTTTTAAATTTTTGCTTGGGTTGTTAATTTTTTTTCCGAACCATTCAAAGACATATGTTGAAGCGATCGTCCAAGTTTGCATGCATGATTGATGGGTGTCCCACCATGTAGCTTCCTGGCCGGTGAAAGTCTCGACTAAGCTCTTCAGTCAGTCGTGCTCACTGACATTTTTAGAAACTTCTTCGACATGTGTCGATGGTTACTCACATTCCTTGTACCGAAGGGGAGGTATATTAGTCGATTGACTTTTAGTTGGCACATGGGTAAGATATTCTCTTGTTTTCTTTTCAAATATTTTTGGAATTACATATATTGTGAATCATTTTTGTATTGTTTGATGTAGAATGAATTCGATTGTCCAACATTCTCTTGTGTGGGATTCATAATTTTCTATCTTCCAGTCATAGAGCTCAGAATCAAAATTTCGACCAACTGACATGGGTGATCCCAAGTGAATCTCCCCATATTCATTGGTTCAATTGAATTTTCATTGTTTTGCATAACTTGGTATAATTTCCTTACGTCTGCATCGTTATCGATTGGTTCCGCCCAAGGTTTCTCTTAGGATGCATAGATACGTACAATAACCTTTTTTCCATCACCTTTTAATTTTATCATATATTTTTTGAGTGATATGGATGCTTTCATTTTTCTTCCCCATGGATGACCGATTAATGCATGTATTGATTTAGACCCTTGTTTCGGGTCGATTAATTTGAAGTCAATTTGAGTATCGATACCCATGATTGCAATGCTAACATTTTTTCTAAACTCCAATAGGTTTGATTAAACCTTGGTCGACTAGCTTTAGGTATAAGCTCGACTCCGACAGTTATGGTCGACCTAGTATTTCCCAAGCTGATCTGGTCATTATGTTAGCTTGTGAACCGAAGTCAAGGATGACTTGCGAGATGCAGTATCACTCTACTTCCAAGTTGACCAAAGGGTCGATGTCCATTTTTATTTTTTTATTAAGATGACATATATTCTTGGTTACTTTTCCATTAATTATGTTATTATTTATCATATACATTTGATCAATAAGTCTTGCAACTGATTCTTCTTTTGTGAGGAATTGCAACAATGCATTAAGAGTTTTTTTCTTAGATTATGCATTATACGCTTCATGTGCTATCTCTTAAAAAAAAATCGTGGCATTATTAAATATTTGTCTATGCTTGTGTGGATTTGGCTATTTATATTCCTTACTTTGAATCTTTGTGATTTGAGGATTGTCGTCTCTAATTCTCGTGCCGTGCCTTGTAATGATTTGCAAGTTTTTATGATTTAACACTTCATGTTTTAAGAAACCAGACAAGAGATCAACATTATTTTTATTATTGAGTATTTGATCAAAATAGGGCATTCTTCTAAACTATGCTTCCCCACCCCACATTTTGTCTAAAACTTGAGGTCCGTCCTGTCTTTCCATGGACAGTCGGGACACAAGTGTTCTTCACTAAAATAGATAAAGCAATGAGTTTTTTCTTGACCCAAAGAGAAGTTGCCTCGATTGCTATTATATATTCCATGAACATTGTAGCCACCGTTTCAATTATATCCATTATTGCGTTGGTCATTCTTTCTGGAGTCTTGACCTCTTTGATTATTTTGATCGGCTGTTTGTGCTTGGTAGACTGTATTGTAAATCACTTTGCTCTTCAAGTTCTTCACACATTTTGTAGTGGTATGTTGCGTCATTTGACAAATTCCACACCATTTGGGTTTAATGCTGTCAATATTGTATGGGAACTTGCCATCTAATGAGGCTCAAAACTTTCACATATGTCACAATAATAGCTTGTTTAAGAGATTTAGAAGTTTTCTAGTTGTCTTTATTCCGAAAAGAGTCTCAGTTCTTCTTGTGGTAATCTTCTTTCCTCTAGAAAGGGGATTTTTTTTCATGGAATGTTCTTCTGTCATCTTGAAGTTTCCAATTGTTGTCGTATCGACAATTGTCTTTAGTATGAACTTCCTATGAGCACATTGTGCACCACAACTCATTGTGCCTCAAAACAAGCTGTTGAAGTGAGCATTCCATTATTTCTAACTTTTCTTCAAGCCTTCTATCTATAGGAGAAACTGAGAAGTCTGTGTTCGAATCGACTTTTAAAGCTTTCTTTAAAACATCATCGTACATTGTGAATTCATGCAAAAGTAGAGGCGTTTTAATTCTTGGCTACAAACCTGCAAAAAAAATGGATTCACCAGTTTGATCCATCTTGGATGGAATTTGGATGAGTAGGTATTTAAATATTCTACCATATTTGTGTACTGATTCACTGAGTATTTGAGTAATTTATTTTAACTTGTGACCGACCAAGTCTCTGCTATCTTGTGTCTTGAAGAATTCTAGAAAATTTTCTTTGATTTGTTCCTTTATTTTTGCTCCGTCTTCAATAAAGTTCATGTACCACGTGAGTGCTATCTTCCAAAGAACATCTGCAAAATGTGTAATCTGTTGATTTTAATCATCAATATGGTTAGCTTGCCAAATGGTTTCATAGACAAACTAGTGTTTCTTGGGGTCTTCATCCCCTTCATAAATTGGAGTGTCAATTGGATGATGGTATGCCATTTTGATAGAATTTCTACTTCTATTTTGAGTTCTATTATTTAATGGAGATGAATGACCAACTATGGCAAAGCTTACTTTTGTACTTACTTCTTTATGCTGATATTTTGCACTAAATTCTTTATGATGAGTTTTTGTGCTTATTTCTTGTTGGCGAGTTTTGTACCAAGACAATCATACTTCTTCTACGGAATCCTTGTCGATAGGTTGGATATCCAATGGGCTATGTGCTTCAATCAATAATGTTGCTGGTAGGTGGGTACCTCCAAGTGCTTTGAATAGAATAAATTAAAATTGTTTCTTCCAAATTCTGGTGTAAAATTGATCCAGTTACCTTGATGAAGTCTTTGAATCATCAGTCGGTCCAAAATTCGTCCACAATCGTCTAGTCAACTCCATATTGTACTTTGGATAGGTCTGATTCCCAAGTCACACTCGATGATCTATATTAAGGATGGGACATAAATTAGAAGAATCGGGATTGTATCGATGGGAGTCGTAGGTTCAGGAATAACAATATGCAATTTCGTAGTTTCCTCCATTGACGAACGTCCTCTAATCAACACCTCACCCTCTCTCTCATCTGGTGAAATTTCCCTTGACTTAGGTGGGACTTTTCGATGCTCTATATTTTTGACCACCTTCTCCATATTCCTCTTATTACACAGGGTACTTAAATGGTCCCTCAATTCCTCTCGTCGTTTATGTCATTTTTTCCTTTCAAGCTTATGAATATCAGAAGTTTGCTTAAGTTTCGCCATCAATTTTCATCGAGGAAGACTTGGGTTCTTACTAGGCTTCATATCATGATTATTTGGTTGAATAGCATCATTTATTCATTCATTGGCACATGGTCGGTGACTTCCCCATTGTTGACTTGAATCTTACTAAACAATGGAAGTGGGATCAACAATGGAATTCATTTATTTAGGAAATATTCCCACTCGCGTTCACAAACAAATCACTCCCAATATTTTTGCTTTTGCTCCCAATTTGAACGTGCAGTGGGGCCTAGTGGAGGCCGAGGCTTGACTATGTGATCGAATCCTTTTTCGATAGAAAATTATACAACATGGTTGACATTGTAATGAAAAAGATGTCGTGGAATTCGATATAGAATCTACTTTGGATTTTGTCGAGCAAAGTTCTTTCTTTGATTGCTCGTTATTCATAGTAGTATTCGTAGATATTTTTTAACCACTCATATAAATTCATTTTCCCACCATTCTTCAGCTTGTGCATTAATAGTGTTTCATTTTTCCCATCTTACTTGCTCATGAACGTATCCAAGAACTTATTTAATTCATGTGGAACGACTTCAATAAATCGTTCATGATATTTAATGAAGAATGTTTCTCTGGCCTTGGTGAGTGTTAAGTTGTTCCTTCTAGCATAGTTTTGAATATAATTCATGATTTTACGATTCCACCACTCTTTGATTTCTTCCTCACTCAAAATTTATGTATGTGTGTATAATCATTTCATGTCCTGGGTTAGTACTACTAGAAACATAACCAATGTTGTAATCTATGGGGTTACATGAGGTTACTAGTAGTACCACATACACAAAGATACATCAAATACCAGAATACACATACATAAAGAGAGTAATAAAGTGAGAAAGTAACGGAGCAGGAGTAACAAGTATCTTTATTATAACATCATACCAAACTTGTACAAAAGGGGAAGACATCATCTCTTGGCTCACCAACCTATTATATAGATCTTACAATTAATTATACAGTTGTAACTACTTAATTGTCTAGTCGGTCGAGTTAATTTACCTGACTGAACTAGGCCTACTAGTCTCTAGTCAGTCGGGAGGACCTAGTTGACTCGCTGACTAGGATCCTCCAACATGAACCAAACACCTTGAGATGCCTAACCAAAGTAATGGTCAGCCATAACATATGGAGTCTTGTTGGCAAAAACATTTGATCGACTTTTGTTTCTCAAATAGATTGCACACATAACCGCATCGCCCCAAAACAACAATTTCACTCTTGAAAATTAGCATAAAGTGTACCATATTCAAGCATGTCCTATTCACTATTTCTACTACACAATTTTGATGAGGATTATATGGAGTAGTGGTTTGGTGCATAATCCCATGTTGAAAAATATATTTTTCAAATTCATTAGAGGTATATTATTTTTCATTATCACTATGAAGAGTTCCAATATGAGAATGTGCTTCATTTTCAATCCATACACAAATTTTTTTAAATGTTTCAAATCCCTCATATTTTTTATTAAATAAATAAACCCAACTCATCCTAGTGTAATCATCAATACAATTCATGATATATTTATTACCATTTGCAGAAGCATTAGGCATGGGGCCACACAAGTGAGAGTGTATCAACTCTAATTTTATACATGCTCTAGAATTTGAATCATGGAAATGATTCTTACTATGTTTTCCAAGAATACAAGCATAACACTATTTCAACTTCTTTGGAAGGGTGGGAAAACCAAATACACTATTCTTCTTCAACAAATGAAGACCCTCATAATATATATTCCGATATATAGAATGCCACAAAATATTGAATGAAAATGTACCATATTCATGCTGAGAGTGGTACACAACATTATGAGCTCTTGCTAATGTCCCTTTTAGCTTCAACAATCTCTCATCTTCCCATCCAATCATGATGACTTGGTTGTTAGAGGATATCCTTATCTCAACTCTCCCATCAAATATGTGGATGGAATGGCCTTGTTGTTGAATGTGTAGCAAGTTTTTTTACTACTTTGGAATATAGAGAACATTATGCAACATAAATTTAGGAAATCCAGGCTATTTGAGCTTGAAGGTGCCAATTCCCTCAGCTTTGAGGCTAGATTTATCTGTAAAATATACTACATCGTCTACATTTTCATTCAATTCTTGAAATAACGTTTTTCTCAATATGATGTGGCAGGTTGCACTAGTGTCAAGCAACCGAGTATCTCTCCAAATGAAAAAGAAGTATTGAACATAACTTCATTTATTCCAACATTACAATGTGCAACAATGAAATGAGCAAATTCAAGAGATTTACGAGACTCATGAGCTTTACCTCTGTCTTCTTTATGTTCTTTCTTCTCCGTGATATTCTCCCATGGAATTCTACCCGTCTTTGCCTCATGTACTTTCTTACCACAATGGACACATTGAATATCAAATCTCTCACCATGGTTGTGTCTACCCCCTACCAATGATTTTTTTTTCATGTCCTATTTTGTTGTCCTATCCTCTAGAAGAATATTGTGATTGATTCTTCCCTTTATGATCAAGGCACATGGACTCTCTAGTGGGATGAACTCTCTTCTTTCCAAAATATTTCTCACATTCTAAAATTTTCTCCACAAGAGTGTTAAATTTGAGGTCTTTTAGTTTTCCACTAGCTTGAAGTGACTAAACATAGTGTGAATAATATGTGGGGTAAATGATGTTCATGAAAGCAATGAGAGAAAGGTATAACTTCACACTATCATCATCATTTTCATGCATAATGGCTTTGATCTCAAATGCCACTGCCATGCGATCATTATCCTTCAACTCTAGGTTGAAGAGATTCAACAACAACTAAATGAACTCCAATTATGAGTGTGAGTCATACACATATTTCAACTTATTCAAAGCATATTAAGAGTTCTTAGCATATGAAATCCATTGACTCGCCTCTTCACTTACTATAGCAGCAATTAGTGCATGTGCCTTCTTGTCTCTATTCTTCCATATGGCAAGTTATTTGTCTGTTTTAGGCTCTTCAAGTGCATCATCACCTTCTCCTTCATAGATGTCACCCCATAGATTGTTGAAAATGAGGGTGTGCTTGATCTTCCTTGACCATTTTGGATAACTTTATTTGCGACCAAGTACCACATTGACAATAAAGACAAGATAATGGATTTTTTATAGGAAAAATACTCCATGAAACACGTAAAAGGTGGCAATACTATCTTCAATATTTGCAATAAAATGTATTGCAATAAAGTCTTTTCTAATACAAGTCACAATCTATAAGCTATAAGCTGCAATCTACAACTGAATAATTTCAAGAGTGCAATAATGCTAAAAAATAAGTAGATGCTCCCTAATATACTTCAATATCAGTGATGATAAATATATTAATAGATAAGAGACTTTGCAAGTTTAAATGCTTATAAAAAATGAAGGCACGTTGAGATTTGAGAGCGGGTGCACATTGCTTGAACACATATTCCAATAATAAGGTTCTGAAATCTATTAAAGGAAAGATTCATGACTAATCTACAACTTCTCCAAAGAATGAGCTTACTGTAGACCCAAAGTTATTTATGGACACAAAAAGAGCAAATAAAGTACCCTCAATTCCTGGTGGAAACAACCTACCAGATAATACCAAAAAGGGAATTTACTTAAACTAATTTACTGCATCTACAAGTGCATATGTGCATAGAACAAAAGATTTGTTTGATATCCCAAGTGAAGGATTCAAGCTAACATTGAGACGGTCTATAAGATTGAGAATGTAAAGAGGCAAGTTGATACTAGTTTACAAGTAAAGGTGAGTTGATACCAGTTTACATGCAAATCCATAATTGATACATCATGTAGAGAGGTTAGTTTACCATCTTTGTGAGGAGTTGGAGAGTCTTCATACCATGTCGTGTGAGACTACACCAATGTGTGAGGATGGAATGCATCAGGTCGTGAGATAGCACTCAAATTGAATTTGTGATCGTGGAGGAGAGAATGTAAGTCATAGACTTCATGAAACATGAGGATAATTGTCCTTTGTGTGAAGTAAGAAATAGAGATAAAATTAGGGTAATCTCTAGGTAGCAGGTAGTGTAGATACCTTCTACGTGAGGTCGACTCGAGGGGCGGGTAGAGGAGAATAATGAGAGGTGAGTTTTAGATGCATAATTGAGTATTCGACTAGAATATGGCCTTGGTTGATGCACCTAGGAGAGTGAGCAAGTGAGGAGACTGATGAGAGGTGAGTTTTATATTTATAATTGAGTATTCAACTAGAACTGGGCCTTGGTTGATGCACCTAGGAGAGTGAGCGAGTGAGGAGACCGAGGAACCATTGCATGAGACCGAGGAGAAAAAAAATAGGTTTTGCAAATTGTAGGTTTGGAAGAACAATATCCATAGGAGAAGACTTGGACAAAGAAAATATGCTAGGATCAAAGAGGATATAAGGTAGACCAAGGAGTTAAAAATAGATCAAGGATTTGATTCCATGATAGGCTTGGGAAAATACGAGATGGATTGGGTTTTCATTGAACGACAATGGTCTCTCTCTCTCTTTCTCTCTCTCTCTCTCTCTCTCTCTCTATATATATATATATATATATTCATGTGGTTCACGACACCAGATATCAGTGCTCTCTATGTCCAAGGAAACCTCCCCTTTTTTCCACAATGTATGTAGGATGGCCAGGATACGTCAGGTCAAAGGTGGCTCAGTTAAGAGCCCATCATGTCACTAGCATGAATTGAACTTGGATAGGGAGGACTGGTGGAAATCTAATCCTATGGGATTATGATTTCAACTATATTGTAAATATTGTAAATATTTATTCAGTTACAATAAATGGAAGATGAGGAGTCTTGGAGACTCCAACAAATCTCTTGGAATCCAAATCCCAAGAGACACTTGGCCAATGTATAAATAAAGAGTTTGATGAATGAAATGAATGAATTTGGGAGTTATACCTGACAAGTGGTATCAGAGCGATTGCCTTCCTGCCATAACTCTTGTCCTGGAATTCTACCTACCTGCTTGCCTGCTCTTGGCTACCTGCCATATTCCTGCGCCCTTCTAGCTCATCCATTTTTTCTTACGTGCTTCCTCAATCCCACTATGCCTGGAGGTTATCGTTCTTCCTGGAGCAGTGATGGTGACCTAATTAATAAATAAAATAATATAAATATATACATATAAAATAATAAAATATACAAATAAATAAATATATACATAATAAAATATATAAATATACATATAAAATAATAAATATTAATAAATAATATATAAAAATGATTAATTAATTGAAAAGGTCAAAAGGCATGCCCTTATACTTGAAAAGGCACGATGGTTTATATAAAGACCAAAACATTGCAAATGTCGCTATCATCATATCTTATATCTTATTTTATTTAGAATTGTTATTTATGGATTATTTATCCTTTTGGAAGTGGAAGTTCAGGTAAACTATTTTTATTGTTTCATCTTTAGATGCATCAATTGATTCTGAGTAGTTGTGATTATATTTCAAGTTGAACGAGGTCGGATAGTTGTGTCAACTACATCGACTAGTCGTTCTGTCAGCTTAATGAACTGTTGTAATTCTTGTACTGCTTTTCAGAAGCATTCTTTCGCAAGGGATAATGAAAAATATTTGATAAAATTATCCTTAAGATACTACCAATTGAATGTTTCTCCATTTTATTATTCCATTTTATACCATCTCTTAGGAAAGTCCTCTAATGTGCTTGGGAATAAATGCAGCCATACTCTTTCATCCCGATAACCAAGTCTTTTCCATTCTTTTTTCGCAGTTTTCAATGTGCTCAATAGGGACTAGACCTTGGAAGAATTTTTAAATTTTTGCTTGGGTTGTTAATTTTTTTTTGCCAAACCATTCAAAGACATATGTTGAAGTGATCGTCCAAGTTTGCATGCATGATTATGGGTGTCCCACCATGTAGCTTCCTGGCCGGTGAAAGTCTCGACTAAGCTCTTCAGTCAGTCGTGCTCACTGAAATTTTTAGAAATTTCTTCGACATGTGTCGATGGTGACTCACATTCCTTGTAACGAAGGGGAGGTATATTAGTCAATTGACTTTTAGTTGGCACATGGGTCAGATATTCTCTTGTTTTCTTTTCAAATATTTTTGGAATTACATATATTGTGAAGCATTTTTGTATTGTTTGACATAGAATGAATTCGATTGTCCAACATTCTCTTGTGTGGGATTCATAATTTTCTATCTTCCAGTCATAGAGTTCAGAATCAAAATTTCGACCAAATGACATGGGTGATGCCAAGTGAATCTCCCCATATTCATTTGGTTCAATTGAATTTTCATTTTTTTGCATAACTTGGTATAATTTCCTTACGTCTACATCGTTATCGATTGGTTATGCCCAAGGTTTCTCTTAGGATGCATAGATAAGTACAATAACCTTTTTTCCATCACATTTTAATTTTATTATATCTTTTTTGAGTGATATGGATGCTTTCATTTTTATTCCCCATGGATGACCGATTAATGCATGTATTTATTTAGACCCTTGTTTCGAGTCGATTAATTTGAAGTCAATTTGAGTATCGATACCCATGATTGCAATGCTAACATTTGTTCTAAACTCCAATAGGTTTCATTAAACCTCGGTCAACAAGCTTTAGGTAGATGCCCGACTCCGACAGTTATGGTCGACCTAGTATTTCCCAAGTTGATCTGGTCATTATGTTAGCTTGTGAACCGAAGACAAGGATGACTTGCGAGATGCAGTATCACTCTACTTCCATGTTGACCAGAGGGTCGATATCCATTTTTTTTATTTTTTATTAAGATGACATATATTCTTGGTTACTTTTCCATTAATTATGTTATTATTTATCATATACATTAGATCCATAAGTCTTGCAATTGATTCTTCTTTTGTGAGGAATTGCAACAATGCATTAATAGTTTTTTTCTTAGATTATGCATTATACGCTTCATGTGCTATCTATTAAAAAAAAATGTGGCATTATTAAATATTTGTCTATGCTTGTGTGGATTTGGCTATTTATATTCCTTACTTTGAATCTTTGTGATTTGAGGATAGTCGTCTCTAATTCTCGTGCCGTTCCTTGTAATGATTTGCAAGTTTTTATGATTTAACACTTCATGTTTTAAGAAACCATACAAGAGATCATCATTCTTTTTATTATTGATTATTTGATCAAAAAAGGGAATTCTTCTAAACTATGCTTCCCCACCCCACATTCTATATAAAACTTGAGGTCCATCCTGTCTTTCCATGGACAGTCGGGACACAAGTGTTCTTCACTAAAACAGATAAAGCAATGAGTTTTTTCTTGACCCAAAGAGAAGTTGCCTCGATTGATGTTATATCTTCCATGAACATTGTAGCCACCGTGTCAATTATATCCATTGTTGCTTTGGTCATTTTTTCTTGAGTCTTGACCTCTTTGATTATTTTGATCGACGGTTTATGCTTGGGAGACTGTATTGTAATTCACTTTGCTCTTCAAGTTTTTCACACATTTTGTAGTAGTATGTTGCGTCATTCGACAAATTCCACACCATTTGGGATTATGTTGTCAGCATTGTATGGGAACTATGCCATCTAATGAGGCTAAAATATTTCACATATGTCACAATTATAGCTTGTTTGAGAGATTTAGAAGTTTTCTAGTTGTCTTTCTTCCGAAAAGAGTCTCAGTTCTTCTTGTGGTAATCTTCTTTCCTCTAGGAAGGGGATTTTTTTTCATGGAATGTTCTTCTGTCGTCTTGAAATTTTTGATTGTTGTCATATCGACAATTGTCTTTAGTATGAACTTCCTATGAGCACATTCTGCACCACAACTCATTGTGCCTCAAAACAAGCTGTTGAAGTGAGCATTGCATTATTTCTAACTTTTCTTCAAGCCTTTTGTCTATAGGAGAAACTGAGAAGTCTGTGTTCGAATCGACTTTTAAAGCTTTCTTTAAAACATCATCGTACATTGTGAATTCATGCAAAAGTAGAGGCGTTTTAATTCTTGGCTACAAACCTGCAAAAAAAAATGGATTCACCGGTTTGATCCATCTTGGATGGCATTTAGATGAGTAGGTATTTAAATCTTCTACCATATTTGTGTACTGATTCACCGAGTATTTGAGCAATTTATTTAAACTTGTGACTGGCCAAGTGTCTGCTATCTTGTGTCTTGAAGAATTCTAGAAAATTTTCTCTGATTTGTTGCTTTGTTTTTGCTTCGTCTTCAATAAAGTTCATGTACCACGTGATTGCTATCTTCCAAAGACCACCTGCAAAATGTGTAATCTGTTGATTTTAATCATCAATATGGTTAGCTTGCTAAATGGTTTCATAAACAAACTAGTGTTTCTTGGGGTCTTCATCCCCTTCATAAATTGGAGTGTCAATTGGATGATGGTATGCCATTTTGATAGAATTTCTACTTCTATTTTGAGTTCTATTATTTACTGGAGACGAATGACCAACTATGGCAAAGCTTACTTCTGTACTTACTTCTTTATGCTGATATTTTGCACTAAATTCTTTATGATGAGTTTTTGTGCTTATTTCTTGTTGGTGAGTTTTGTATCAAGACAATCACACTTCTTCTACGGAATCCTCGTTGATAGGTTGGATATCCAACGTGCTACGTGCTTCAATCAATAATGTTGCTGGTAGGTGGGTACCTCCAAGTGCTTTGAATAGAATAAATCAAAATAGTTTCTTCCAAATTCTGGTGTAAAATTGATCCAGTTACCCTGATGAAGTCTTTGAATCATCAGTCGATCCAAAATTCGTCCATAGTCGTCTAGTTGACTCCATATTGTAATTTGGCTAGGTCTGATTCCCAAGTCACACCCGATGATCTATATTACTGATGGGACATAAATTAGAAGAATTAGGATTGTATCGATGGGAGTCGTAGGTTTAGGAATAACAATCTGCAATTTCGTAGTGGGGCCTAGTGGAGGTCGAGGCTCGACTATGTGATCGAATCCTTTTTCGATTAGAAAATTATACAACATGGTTGAAATTGTAACAAAACAATTGTCGTGGAATTCGATATAGAATCTACTTTGGATTTTGTCAAGCAAAGTTCTTTCTTCGATTGCTCATTCTTCATAGTAATATTCGTAGATATTTTCTAACCACTCATATAAATTCATTTTCCCACCATTCTTGAGCTTGTGCATTAATAGTGTTTCATTTTGCCCATCTTACTTGCTCATGAATGTATCCAAGAACTTATTTAATTCATGTGGAACGACTTCAATAAATCATTCATGATATTCAATGAAGAATTTTTCTCTGACCTTGGTGAGTGTTAACTTGTTCCTTCTGGCATAGTTTTGAATATAATTCATGATTTTCCGATTCCACCACTCTTTGATTTCTTCCTCACTCAACATTTAGGTATGTGTGTATGATCATTTCATGTCCTGGGTTAGTACTACTAGAAACATAACCAATCTTGTAATCTATGGGGTTACTGAGGTTACTAGTAGTACAACATACACAAAGATATATCAAATACCAGAATACACATACATAAAGAGAGTAATAAAGTGAGAAAGTAACGGAGCAGGAGTAACAAGTATCTTTATTATAACATCATACCAAACTTGTACAAAAGGGGAAGATATAATCTCTTGGCTCACCAACCTATTTTATAGATCTTACAATCAATTATACAGTTGTAACTACTTAATTGTCTAGTCGGTCGAGTTAATTTACCTGACCGAACTAGGCCTACTAGTCTCTAGTCAGTCGGGAGGACCTAGTCGACTGGTTGACTAGGATCCTCCAACATGAACCAAACACCTTGAGATGCCTAACTGACGTAATGGTCGGCCATTCCATATGGATTCTTGTTGGCAGAAACATTTGATCGACTTTTGTTTCTCAAATAAATTGCACACATAACCGTATCACCCCAAAACAACAATTTCACTCTTGAAAATTAGCATAGAGTGTACTGTATTCAAGCATGTCCTATTCACTATTTCTACTACACCATTTTGATGAGGATTATATGGAGTAGTGGTTTAGTGCATAATCCCATGTTGACAAATATATTTTTCAAATTCAATAGAGGTATATTATTTTTCATTATCACTATGAAGAGTTCCAATATGAGAATGGGCTTCATTTTCAATCCATATACGAAATTTTTTAAATGTTTCCAATCCCTCATATTTTTTATTAAATAAATAAACCCAACTCATCCTAGTGTAATCATCAATACAATTCATGATATATTTATTACCATTTGCAGAAGCATTAGGCATGGGGCCACACAAGTGAGAGTGTATCAACTCTAATTTTATACATGCTCTAGAATTTGAATCATGGAAATGATTCTTACTATGTTTTCCAAGAATACAAGGATCGCACTATTTCAACTTCTTTGGAAGGGTGGGAAAACCAAAGACACTATTCTTCTTCAACAAATGAAGACCCTCATAATATATATTCCGATATATAGAATGCGACAAAATATTGAATGACAATGTACCATATTCATGCTGAGAGTGGTACAAAACATTCTGAGCTCTTGCTAATGTCCCTTTTAGCTTCAACAATCTCTCATCTTCCCATCCAATCATGATGACTTGGTTGTTAGAGGATATCCTTATCTCAACTCTCCCATCAAATATGTGGATGGAATAGCCTTGTTGTTAAATGTGTAGGAAGTTTTTTTACAAATTTGGAATATAGAGAACATTATGCAACATAAATTTAGGAAATCCAGGCTATTTGAGCTTGAAGGTACCAATTCCGTTAGGTTTGAGGCTAGATTTATCTGTGAAATATACTACACCGTCTACATTTTCATTCAATTCTTGAAATAAATTTTTTCTCAATTTCATGTGGCAGGTTGCACTAGTGTCAAGCAACCGAGTATCTCTCCAAATGCAAATGAAGTATTGAACATAACTTCATTTATTCCAACATTACAATGTGCAACAATGAAATGAGCAAATTCAAGAGCTTTACGAGACTCATGAGATTTACCTATGTCTTCTTTATGTTCTTTCTTCTCCGTGATATTCTCCCATGGAATTCTACATGTCTTTGCCTCATGTACTTTCTTACCACAATGGACACATTGAATATCAAATCTCTCACCATGGTTGTGTCTACCCCCTACCTATGATTTTTTTTTTCATGTCCTATTTTGTTGTCATCTCCTCTAGAAGAATAATGTGATTGATTCTTCCCTTTATGATCAAGGCACATGGACACTCTAGTGGGATGAACTATCTTCTTTCCAAAAGATTTCTCACAGTCTACAATTTTCTCCACGAGAGTGTCAAATTTGAGGTCTTTTAGTTTTCCAGTAGCTTGAAGTGACTAAACATAGTGTGAATAATATGTGGGGTAAATGATGTTCATGAAAGCAATGAGAGAAAGGTATACCTTCACACTATCAACATCATTTTCATGCATAATGGCTTTGATCTCAAATGCCACTATGCGATCATTATCCTTCAACTCTAGGTTGAAGAGCTTCAACAACAACTAAATTAGCTCCAATTATGAGTGTGAGTCATACACATATTTCAACTTATTCAAAGCATATTAAGAGTTCTTAGCATATGAAATCCATTGAATCACCTCTTCACTTACTATAGCAATAGTTAGTGCATGTGCCTTCTTGTCTATATTCTTCCATATGGCAAATTATTTGTCTATTTTAGGCTCTTCAAGTGCATCATCACCTTCTCCTTCATAGATGTCACCCCATAGATTGTTGAAAATGAGGGTGTGCTTGATCTTCCTTACCATTTTGGATAACTTTATTTGGGACCGAGTACCACATTTTAAATAAAGACAACATAATGCATTTTTTTATAGGAAAAATACTCCATGAAACACGTAAAAGGTGGCAATACTATCTTCAATATTTGCAATAAAATGTATTGCAATAAAGTCTTTTCTAAGACAAGTCACAATCTATAAGCTATAAGCTACAATCTACAATTGAATAATTTCAAGAGTGCAATAATGCTAAAAAATATGTAGATGCTCCTTAATATCAGTGATGATAAATATATTAACAGATAAGAGACTTTGCAAGTTTAAATGCTTGCAAAAAATGAAGGCACACTGAGATTTGAGAGCGGGTGCACATTGCTTGAACACATATTCCAATAGTAAGGTTCTGAAATCTGTTCAAGGAAAGATTCATGATTAAATCTACAACTGCTCCAAATAATGAACTTAATGTAGACCCAAAGTTATTTATGGACACAAAAAGAGCAAATAAAGTACCCTCAATTCCTGGTGGAAACAACCTACCAGATAATACCAAAAAGGGAATTAACTTAAACTAATTTACTGCATCTACAAGTGCATATGTGCATAGAACAAAAGATTTGTTTGATATCCCAAGTGAAGGATTCAAGCTAACGTTGAGACGCTGTCTATAAGATTGAGAATGTAAAGAGGCAAGTTGATACTAGTTTACAAGTAAAGGTGAGTTGATACCAGTTTACATGCAAATCCATAATTGATACACCATGTAGAGAGGTTACTTTACCATCTTTGTGAGGAGTTGGAGAGTCTTCATACCATTTCGTGTGAGACTACACCAATGTGTGAGGATGGAATGCATTAAGTCGTGAGATAGCACTCAGATTGAATTTGTGATCGTGGAGGAGAGAATGTAAGTCATAGACTTCATGAAACATGAGGATACTTGTCCTTCGTGTGAAGCAAGAAATAGAGATAAAATTAGGGTAATCTCTAGGTAGCAGGTAGTGTAGATACCTTCTACGTGAGGTCGACTCGAGGGGCGGTTAGAGGAGACTAATGAGAGGTGAGTTTTACACGCATAATTGAGTAGTCGACTAGAATATGGCCTTGGTTGATGCACCTAGGATAGTGAGCGAGTGAGGAGACTAAGGAACCACTGCATGAGACTGAGGAGAAAAACATTAGGTTTTGCAAATTTTAGGTTTGGAAGAACAATATCCATAGGAGAAGACTTGGACAAAGAAAATATGCTAGGATCAAAGAGGATATAAGGTAGACCATGGAGTTAAAAATAGATCAAGGCTTTGATGCCATGATAGGCTTGGGAAAATCCGAGATGGATTGGGTTTTCATTGAGCGACAATGTTGTGTGTCTATATATATAGACATGTGGTTCACAACACCATATATCAGTGCTCTCTATGTCCAAGGAACCTCCTCTTTTTTCCATAAGGAATGTAGGATGGCCAGGATACGTCAAGTCAAAGGTGGCTCAATTAAGAGCCCATCATGTCACTAGTATCAATTGAACTTGGATAGGGAGGATTGTTGGAAATCTAATCGTATGGGATTATGATTTCAACTATATTGTAAATAATGTAAATATTTATTTAGTTACAATAAATGGAAGATGAGGAGTCTTGGAGACTCCAACAAATCTCTTGGAATCCCAAGACTAAGAGACACTTGGCCAATGTATAAATAAAGAGTTTGATGAATGAAATGAATGAATTTGGGAGTTATAACTGACAAGTGGTATCATAGCGATTGCCTTCCTGCCATAACTCTTTTCCTGGAATTCTACCTACCTGCTTGCCTGCTCTTGGCTACCTGCCATATTCCTGCGCCCTTCTAGCTCATCCATTTTTTGTTACCTGCTGCCTCAATCCCACTCTGCAGGTTAACGTTCTGCCTCTGCATAGTAATGATTTCTGCCCCCACAATGCTCCTTTTGTGTGGTCATACGATGGTGGTATCATTCTTGAACCTAACATAACTGATCTGTTCTATCTCCCTCTTGACTAGTGTCACGTTCTCTCATTTGCAAGACTGAGAGAAACTTTAATTGTTTGAACCATATATTGTTGATAGGCTGTGTTCACAGGATACCTTCTACGTTTTTTTATCAATTCTCCAAAGTTTCATCCACATTTTTTGAGAGACTATGCTTTCTCTTTCACCGCCCTTTCTCCACTGAGTCAGTTCTATTCTTTGTGCACTATTGTAAAGCATGTTCCTGGTGGTGAAAAGAGTAGAGGAAAACCTAATTTCTGAGCTGAGTCTGGAGCTGCGAAATTAAAATTTTGAAGCCTGTAAATGCTTGCTCGAGCTTGTGGAGCCAACTTTAAGCTACAATATCATCATTGAAGCCGTTGCGACCTGCATGGAACTATTGTGACCAGAATAAGAACCCATTGAAGCTTGAGCTTGGTGGAGAGTAAGCTTGATGTGCAGAATGTGAGCCCGTAGACTGCTCGTGGAGGTAAAATGATTTTTTGTGCTACAATTTTTGTGACCGTTGGTTACATAAACCCTAATTTTTTTCCCTAGAACTATGCGTGGACTCTAATGGTGCAAGTATATTCACTTGCATTGGGTGCGAGACGCCCGTAACTGTTGGATCATGACTGTTGCGAGTAAGGTGAGCCTGAGAGCTATGCTGTGGTGGTGATACTTTGGATGTTGTCTGAGTTTTTGTGAGCCGTAGCCGAGGTATTTTGCGAATCCTAATTGTATTATGCTAGTTTCGATGCGTGGGGGTGAGAGAAACTATAACCTCCAACCATAAGTGTAGCCGCAACTTCTTTTGGACGTTGTAGTGTGCAGCTGCAAAACTACGATCTCCTTGAAATCAAAATCATTCTACTGCAACATATTTTGAGAACATGACCTCCTCTTGACCTAGAGAGTGGTATTGTTTAAATTTGTGTCGTGTATTGTTGAATTTCATCTTTTATGGAGATAAAGGTCTCTATGATGTGTAACTGAATGTAATAGCAATTTGAAATTAGTTATATAGTGCTACAGAACCAAATGTAATAATGCTGCAAAATTGTATGTAATAGCATTGCTGCATAATTAATTTGTTATAAGAAGCACTTTGTAAAGAATGGGAGCAAGAATTTAAACCTGCACCTTCATATTTTATCTTCCAAAATATTTTGTCTAAAGTTGCAGGTTCAAGATCAAATTGCAGAAGGTGCATTCATTGGCATCAATAGTTGGTGTTGTCCTCACTAGAAAGGACACTTATCCAAAATGGTCAACGAAGATTAAGGCTAGGTTCATCTACAACGATCTGTGAGACGACATTTGTGAAGGAAAAACCATTCTCATCGATGAAAGCATAGTCATAAGTTCTGATCCAAAACCTCCAACATCAAATAAATAACTTGCTATCTGGCAGACCAGAGACAAGAAAGCTTTAGCTATGATCTTTGATACTATTAGTGAAGAGGTGGGTCGACATATATTGCTTGAAAAATCTTGTTTTGAAGCTTTAAAGATATTAAAAGACTTGTATGACTCACACTCTGAAATGGAGGTGATTCAACTAATGTTAAAGCTATTCAGTTTGGATGTAAAGGATAATGATCCTATGTTGGTTGCATACGAGATCAGAGCAATTATGCACAAGATTCAAGCCTATGGTATGAAACTAGACCTTCCACTTGCATAATTTGTAAATTACCTTTATCCTACACACTCCAACTATCTTGAGTCTCTTTAGGCAAGTGAAAAGTTCAAAGACCTCACCTTTGACACTCTGGTGGAGAAGATTGTAGACATAGAGAAAGGATTTGGAAAGAAGACAAGTGAGCATACTGGAGAATCTCTTTGCTTTGCTCAGAAATAAAAGAACAAGCCCAAAGATACTTCCAAGGGAGAAAACAACAAAAGAGGAAGAGGAAAAAGAAATTTCAGAGGCAAAAACAACTCAAGCAAAAGATTGGATCTGTAGTGAAAGCACCGTGGGAAGAATGGACATGAAGCAAATCAATGTTGGGCTTCTTGAGAATCCATCAAAGGAAGTCATTTCCAAGACAAAGAAGACAAAAATAAAATCCAATAGGCTAGTAAAGCCGCTGATTCTACTCATTGTATTGTTGCACATTGTAATATTGGAATTAAAGAAATAACCTCTCTTTCATCTTACAATGATTGTTGGTTGCTTGATACCGGTGCAACATCTCATATGAATGTTAGGAAAGATTATTTTGAAGAAATGAGTGACATTGTAGATGTCATAGTGTACTTTGCAGACAAATCTATCCTAAAACCAAAGGGAATTGGCTCAATCAAGCTCAAGTTGCCTGGATTCCCTGATTTTGTGTTAAAGAATGTTCTAGAGATCTTCTAGAGTTGCAGAGAAGCTTACTGTCCTTAGTGCAGATTCAACAACAAGGAAATTCCATCCACATATTTGAAGGAATTGTAGAGATAATGAAGTCCTTTGACAACAAGGTCATCATGACAGGTTATGAAGATGGTAAGTTGTTGAAGTTGAGGGGCTCTTCTGCAAGAGTTCAAAACATTTCTACCTCTCTCGGCATGAAGAAGGTAATATATCATCCAATTTGTTATGGCATGCTAGATTTGGTCATCTGAATTATAACAGTCTTCGTCTGTTAATAAATAATGGTGTATTTGGTTTTCCCACCACTCCTAAGCAAAAGAACAAATGCGATGAATGCATACTAGGCAAACATAGTAAGCATCCATTTCAAGAGTCTAAATTTAGAGCATGTAGAAATTTAGAGCTGGTTCACTCTGACTTATGTGACCCCATTCCTATTTCTTCTGCAAATGGTAATAAGTACCTCATGACCTTTGTTGATGACTATACTAGAATGTGTTGGGTATACTCGTTGAAGACAAAATATGAAGCATTTCAAACTTTCAAGAATTTTCATGCATGGATAGAAAATCAAGCACACGCACATATTGGTACATTTCGGTCTGATAACGGTAAATAATATACTTCTAATTATTTTGAAGACTATCTTTGAAAACATGGGATTACACATCAAACTTAAGTTCCCTACAATCCTTAACAAAACGATGTAGCATAAATGATGAATAGAACCTTAATGAATATGGCACGTTCAATGATGTTTTGGGGTGATGTAGTAGTATGTGCAACATATTTGAGAAATAGAATTCCATCTCATGCTCTTTAGGATAAGACTCCACATGAAATGTAGTTTGGCCACCTTCCTTCGATTAGGCATCTTAGGGTTTTTGGTTCCACCTGCTATGCCTTGATACCAAAGGAGAAAAGAAACAAGCTTGGAGCTAGAAGTCGAAGATGTATTTTCTCAGGGTACTCAGAAACCTCCAAGGCATATCATCTTTATGAAGTTTGTTGTTTCCAAAGATGCCATTTTTCTTGAAACTAATAAAAAATACCAGTTTATTGAAAGACACCATGATCATCTGGAGAAGTTTTCCCATTTAAAGACATATTATGAATTTGATAATGAAATACCAAATCTTGAAGGGGGTATCCTTATCTTGGATCAATCTATGGAAATTTCTTTTTAAGCAGCACCAACACCCCCTCATGAAGAAAATCAGAAGAAGAAGTTCCTACCAATTCACCTGAACATGAGACTCAACTTGATGACGTGATTGGGAGAATTGGAAGATTGAACCTTGAAGAGAATGAATCACCACCAGTTGATCAACTTGATCCATCAATGAAGATTCCAAAATGGGCCACAAAGACACTTGAAAGTGTCCATTCAAATGAAGTTGGAAAGAAGGGAACGAGAAGCTCAACCAAACAAGAAGATGGAGGAAATACATATAACTATAGTGATGACATGGATGTCTCATTTGATTGTGAATTGAATTTTTCTACTAAATTTGAACCAAATTCCTTTGAAGAGGCTGCTACTCGTGATGAGTGGAAAGAAGCCATGCAGATTGAGTATGATGCCGTCATGGAGAATGGAACCTGGAAACTGGTTGACTCTCCAATCAGAACCAAACCAATTGGATGCAAGTGGGTATACAAGAACAAATACAAATCAGATGGCTCCCTTGACATGCACAAAGGAAGGATCGTGGTGAAAGGATATGCACATAAAGAAGGAATTGACTATGAAGAAACGTTCTCCCCCACAACAAAATGGGGAACCATTCGCACTATACTCTCTTGGCTGCACAAAATGGATGGAAAGTTCATCAAATGGATGTAAAAACAACATTATTGAATGGAGACTTGAAAGAAAATGTCTTCATGTCTCAACTAGAAGGTTTTTTTCAGTGTCGAGGTTGTGTTGGGAAGTTTCCTTAAGGGAAGATCAATATCTCTTTGCAGCCATGGATAATATCCAGAAAACAATGTCCACAATCAAAGGTAATTTCTCACAGTTGCTTTCAGATAAAGATTACATGTTTGAGCTTGTTGAATTGTTGTAGGATGCATCACGGCATGATGAAGAAAGCATTTGCAGATATGAAAAAGAGAACTATAAGCTCAATGATGAATTGATGGCCACCCAAGATTCTTTGAGAAGCACTCAAAGTGCCCTCCAAGAATCCAAGACGGAGATGTTGCTGCTTCATGAAAAGTTGCAAAGATCCTCCCTACCCTCCTACACACCATTCAGTCAATTTCATTGGGGTGAAAGCATTCATGATCATGAGGAGGAACCTCATGAGATGGTGGATCATGAGGATCATTTATCTTTACATGTGATTGAGGAGCGTGCATAACAGTTTGATGAAAACCAAGCACCTGATCATTTCCTAAGGGAAATTGAGCTGTTCCTTGGAAACAGTCACTGTCCCATGGTAAAGTGGGATGAGAGCACCCAATTTGGGCCAGCCAATAATGATGAAGTTGCAGCCATAAGTCTGATTACTGAAGGTTGAAAACATACAAAGAAGGTTCACAGTCCTTCCCCTCATGTCATGGATTCAACAATAACAATTGGGAATGAAAAGTGGGTGAAGAAGTTTTTCTTGTTGATGCCACATGTACCGCAGGTGGATCATGATCTGCTCCTATGGGAGATAGATCTTATTGCAGCAGAGATGGCTGATTTCAGCTCATGTGAATCGGCAAGCAGGATCTCTAATTCACCCACCAGATGGATGGATAGAGGTCTCACTAGAAAAGAAAATATGGAAGGTAAAAGGTTCACTTGTTTCTGCAATAAATTCCTTATTATAATTGACATTGTCTTGAATTGTGAGCAGCAACAAAAGTATATTTTGCAGCCATTTGATGTCACTCAACCACATATGGATTGGGTGAAAGATTACTGGACAAGCATGAAACTTCCTTGCAAATTTTTTTATGCTTATGTTCAAGGGAAGGAAGCTAAGCAGGAAAGTTGCCAAGTTAAATTAATGGAACATTATACTTGCAGAGGTTGGCCTATGTGGAGGGAATCCACATGCTGGGAAGGATGCTTGAAATTTTTCTCCAATGGCAGAGAGTTGAGCCATTGGATGTTTTCACTAGAAGAGACATTATGCTCCCCACTTGGTTTGGTTGGAAGAAATTCCCTAGCAGTTATTCCCCGGATGAAAAGGCACATGTTTGATGACAGATTCTTTAAAATTATTCTGATGATGGGGAAAATGGAGTTGATACTTTGGGATCCTGGCATACACTTGACTAACAGATTTCCAAAGATGACAGGAGAATTCTGCTCCTTGCAGGAGAAACAGTGGGACCCATGAATTCTACTCAGTTATCCTAACGGGGTTAAAATTCTGTTCATTTGTTGGCTAATGGTAGATATAAATTACAAGACAGTTTGTTTTACATAGACATTTTTCCTGAAGGCTCAAGTAATTTACAGATTGTTCAATGGATGGGGACATTGATAATCAGAGTTGGTACAACAGAAGCTTGGTGGAATCCTGACATTGCTTGAGGACAAGCAATCTTGGGAAGGGAGGACTGTCATGTTCCCAAATTTTCCTGTGGTCCATGGGGATGATTTTAGCCTAAGTCACCTAGGCATTAATTAGATAATTAATGGATGGATGAAGTAATATTCCTAAGGGTGAATTTGAGGAATTAAATGGATAAGGAGGCCCCCCCATGAAGTTATTAACCCCCAATTCAAGTGCTAAGGTGATTTATTAATTAATTGAGAAATTAATTAATTGGGAAAATTTTGAGGCATTACACCTTATTAATTAATTAATTACTGGATAATTAATTAATTGCTAAGTTAAATTATTTTTGAGTGGTATTATTTTCATTTAAAAAGTTATTGCTATTGAATGTGCCAAGTGGTTGATGACTTGGCCAATAAATTCGAATTGGTAAGTGAGCCAAACTTGCCTAAGTGATGAAGTCTCAGAAAAGCTAAGGAATCTAATGGAGACAAGTTGGCAAGGTGAACCAAGAAGGAAACTGACAAAAGCTGGCAAAATCAGACAAAAGTAGAAAAGAGGAAAGTGAATAAAGTGGAATAAAACAAGAAAAGCAGTCAGAAAGGAAAGTAGCAAGTGCAGGAAAAGATCCCTAGGGATCACTTGCCAATTCAGTAAAGGAATGCAAAAGCAGGAAAGTGGAGAAAGCAGAAAAGTTTCCTTTCTCCTCAAGGAATGCGCCCTCATGGCTTTGGAGTAGAATGGGCAAGTGGGTAACCTACTCTCATAGGTCACCAAGCCAAGAACTTGCTGAGCAGGTCATCATGGAGTTTATAAAAGAATCCAACCAACTCCATTTGACAACTTTTGATCATTTGTGTTTTTCTCATGATATCTTTGAAGCTTCTCTAGTTGAGTGATGTGCCTCAACTATGCTTCTTGGGTGATGTGCCCCAAGGCCCATAGTTTCCAGTGAGTGTTGCGTAGGTCCATATCAAGCTATTGCATCCACTAATATATACTTCCAGCCTCCATTGAATATCTATAGTCATTTGGGAGAACAGGTTCCTCCAACAGTGATTCTACAGCTAGTTTTGGTGAAGATTCATCCATTGAAGAAGATAGATATGGGGAGTGTGCCCAGGGGCTGAAGGAAAGTTGGTAAATCCATTTTTTGCAGACATAATAGGTGTTCAAGATCAGTAACCAGCTTCAGATCAGATCCATACCTCTCTTCTCACTCATTCTCACATTCACAACTAAATCTAGAGGAGTTTTCCCTGGAGGAGAGGGATGACTCAGTGAATGCGGCCCATTCAAGTTCAGAATCTCAGTATGCATCAAATTACAGTCATATGAACTATAGGTGACCTGAACATAAATCCATAGCAGAGCCACAGTAATCTTCTCATTCTTCTCTTCATTCTCTATCAAATGTAATGCATATTTAGCCTGTGAGGCACTGTTGTTTTGAAAGGAAGTTAAATCAATAAAAGAAGAGTTCTGATATATTATTTTTGACCTGTATATATTCATTATATCATATCAGAGAATTTAAATACTTCAGAATAGAGTACATGACTTATGGAAGCAGTTTAATGAAAACAATTGCAAGACTATCTCGTTGAGTGTTTTTCCTAGACTAGTTTTACCACTTTTGCTGCTAAATCAATTCAGAGTATCAGATTGACTCCCTGATAGTTGTAGGAGTCTAATAATTCAATATATAATCCATATCAGTCCTTAAATCCAGAACTTTGAAGCCTTTAGACCCTGTTTGTAAAGTTTGGAAAATTACTAGCTCAACAATCCCGGGAGAGCCCAAAAACCCCAAATCTTTCCAAACTCTCACAAGTCTGAAAAGATACCTTCCTGAACATAACCAGCATTCATTTGACTAATATAAACTCTGTTATTAACTTCCAGTATCCCCACCTGTCCAGTATGCATATGCCAGCTACCCAGGAAGCCTCGAAGTAGGCATAGACTTGCTCTATGTTGAAAAGTGAATGGTACTGGTACCTTGTGCATAAGAAAAATCTGATTTTATATCCTGACTTGCTGCTGCACCTAACCTCATACATTTTCCAGAATTAATTACTCATCCCACCATCCTCATTCCTTACCTCAGTACCCCTCACTTACCTCCTGCACTGTCCAAAGAAATTGACAGAAATTTTACTAGTAAAGTTTAGAATTTTTTTGAAGTTGAGTTAATATCTTGGTTGAATCTTCCCAAGGATATTACAGTGGTATTAGAGCACTTTTCGTGGCTCAGCCTGTGGAAATTTAATCTCAGTGGAAAAGTAGTTCACAACTATTTTCAAATTGTAAGTTCAACACTATTTAATCTCAGTGGAAAAGTTTGAAAATTTTAGAACCATGCTCGGACTTACAAACACCCCTTCGGATTAAGGGGGGGGATGTTGGAAATCTAATCCTATGAGATTATGATTTCAACTATATTGTAAATAATGTAAATATTTAGTTAGTTACAATAAATGGAAGATGAGGAGTCTTGGAGACTCCAACAAATCTCTTGGAATCCGAAGCCTAAGAGACACTTGGCCAATGTATAAATAAAGAGTTTAATGAATGAATTTGGGAGTTATACCTGACAAGGATAATACTCCACTCAAACCACTTAGGATAACCCCAATTGACAATCCATGACTATTATATAGACTAATTGTTTATATTATTATGGTAATAATTGTAATATACCCTAGGTATATTACAAACCCCCCCTAAAATACTTTTCCCTCTAAGCATGAGCATAGACCATATTTTTAGATAGAATGATCAATCATGTTGTAAATTTCTACTATTTGACAAGGTAGAGGACACAAGGAAATATGATTTTCAAATTCTTGAATAATATTGCCACATTGAAAAATGATCATTCCATCCTAGGTAGATTCTTTTTGGAAATCTCTATAGTTAATTTTCTTGATTTGACCTTCTTTGTTTTTGACTTTGAGTTGTATTGATCTTTGGATGCTTTGATATGTAAGTAAAATTTTGACTTTGGTTAATTAACTTTCGAAAGCGGTATGTTTATTGTTGCATGCTATGACTTATGTAATTTGGGTGTGATATGATACTGTGGTAAGTTGATTTTTCTTGATCTTAGATTTAATGTTTTCATTATTTACTTGTGTTGTCATGTTGATATTTGACATTTTGTATTCACTAGTTTGTTAACATTCTTTCATATATAGTTTCATTAGTGGTGGCTGATGTACCTTCAACTATAATTGATTCTATATATGTCAACTTGTCATTGAAATGTTTCTCGATAATTAGTTTTTTTATGCTCTTCATTTGATAAAAATTCATTAGTAGCGACATTGGGATTTTCCATTTTAGTTGAGTCCATAAGGGTCTCCTTATCCATGATTTGGAGTTTAACATGATGAATCTTCCTTGATTCAACATGATCGGTTAAGGTTTCTTTATCAACAATTTGTTTTTTGATAGTTCGGTTGCATTTTCTTCTCTTTCTTAAATTGCTTGACTTTTGCAAGTATATTTTTATCACGATTTCTCACACAAGAAACTACTTCAATGTTGTTAGATACGCCTTTGCTAATATTTTCAATCTCGTTCTTGTGAACATTTTTTAGGTTCTTGTTATGTTGTTGAAGTCTTTTATTCATTGTTGAAAATGGTGGAATTTAGTATCTAGGCTATTCAATTTCCTTTCGGTTTGAACAATTTCTTCATCTTTGATGACAAGGACTTTGTTCAAATTTCATAATTTTTCCTCATACTGTGTTGCAAACTCCTGCACTGTTATCCTCTTTTTATTAAGAAAAATGTTGAATATTTATTTTCTATATTCAAGGTGAAAGTGCTTACTACTTTCATGTATGCTCAAGCTAAAACGATCTTTGACGTTTTTGGAAAAAGAATATAACTTGCAATAGGATTTGAAAATATAATCACCAATTTACACTTCAGAATTTTCATGTCATAATTTTGTTCCAAGAAAAAAAATCTCATATTTATTACCAAAAAGGAATAAAAATGCATTCCTCGGGTGCTGTGAGTACATATACAAAATATACATTGTTTTATAACTTTGCCAAAATATTTCTATGTCCCAACTGTTACACATCCACTGAATATTATTGCTATAGTAGTTCCTCTACAACTATCTTCACCAATACTAAAATCTAAATCTATTATTGTAAAAAAAAACATTGTCCACTTAAATTATAGTCTTCCAGAAGAAATGTGATGTAGGGACTGATAGAAGAATCCAAGTGTGGTACGCTCCAAAACATTGAGACCTTCAAATGTAGAGAATATTATATCACTTGAGCGCAAAAGAAGGCCCTAATTAGATATTTATCTACCTTTTGATTAAGTTTTCTAAATACATGACAAATCCGGAAAGAGTTGCAGTCCTTTTCATCCAATTCACCATGAGTGTCGAATCTCCATAAACCCTTATATCCCAAAGCTCTCCATCCAATTTAAGCAGAACCCTTAAGTATGGAAACTTCACTAGATTATATGCCATAAATTTTGTTGTAAAAAAACCTTCTAAATTATATCTTGCTTAGAGATTTTCTAATTTAACATTAATGTAATTGTTGATTTTTTCAAGGGTAATAATGATGACAATGAGTTTCCATTCAATAAAACCTTTTAGTTTTGATTTAGAGGAAACACTTACTTTAAAATCTATAGGAATACATCTTATTCCTTTTTGAATGTGAAATCCATGGTTATTTATAATACTTTGAATAATATTCACAACTATTTAAAATACTTCAAATAATATTCAAATGTTTATTGTACCGCTAAATAATATTTGTGAAGCTTTGGTTGTTTTTTTTACAATAATAGGTAGATTTTTATATTAAGAAAGTAACTGCTAGGAAGCCATGCATCCATAATAGTAAATAAGAGTTAAAAAAAAATACAAAATTTCTCTATAGAGGTGCAAAATGATACTATCTTTTTCAAAGAGAAATCATTTTTAAACATAGCCTAAAGTATTCTTACTATGCCTATAACTATATTTCCTAACATATTGTCCTAGAAGTTAAATACAAGTAAATAGCATAAGATAATTTATTCATGATCAAATTTGTGGCCACTATGTTCTTCCTCAATTGACACATAGTCCCTTTCAAAGGCATGTTCTTCATGAACATTCGACTATCCTAACAGTGCCATTGCAATGCTACACAATATCTTCTTTGACAACTTGATGCTTTAATGATCTAGGGGATACATTTGGAAATACAACCATTCATTGGGGGATCCAAGTAAATCCCAACATGATGTTGTAATTCATTTCTCAGTCACCAACCAACTTATCATATTCTAAACCGTGTTTCTTAATCTTAGCTTCAATTCCTCTTATTTTGCTTCTTACTTTTCCATGTGAATGCTCATGTATTCAATAGCTTGTATCATTCCCTCTAGCTATCCATGGTGATAGATTGAATTCCTATTGGCACAATATTCTATGTTTTCTCTATAACCAAAAAAATTAAAATAGGGTTCTTGAACTGTGTCCAAATTCTTCTTGAAGAATGAATAAGAGCCCTTCCCAAATTGAAGAGAAATCCTCTACCTCGACTTTAAAACTGTTACACCCAAAATCTCACCATCATGACATATATCAACTCAGTGCCTCAATCCCTGAAGTTCCATGATCAATTTAGCCAGTTAGAGAAAGTTGATGTCCTTTGTCTATGTATTCCTAATTAGGCCGGCGCATGTTGTCTTTGGGAAAGAAGCGCCGACGCAGGTTGTACTCATGCAGCCTGCGCCGGAGTCAGTTTAATGAGATAAAGGTATCTTTCGAGCGAATTCTATAAGTGGGATGAGGTGGATCTCTATCCCTAACTCCTAGGTGAGCTGGCCTTCGGTTCCCTAGCCTTGAGGGAAGATCCCTTAGTCCTCTCCCCATGATCCTCAACCTACTCTATCCACTTGGTCCTATAAATACAAGAGCCCTCTCCATTCCAAGGAGAGGAAGGCTATAGCATCCATATGCTGGTGAAATAAGCTTAGGAAGATCATTATCCATCTCTTGGAGGCACCCATTTCTCCTTAGAGGCATTGGCTTGGCTTGTTGGAGGAAGATTGCAGCGTTAGGGATTGGTTGTAATCCTCACTCTTCTGATGTATTTCCACGTTTATATAGTAATACAAAACTCTTTCCATAAATGTCTTGTTATTCATTGATATTTATAGTTTAATTCCTTAACCGTTTACTTAGATAAATTATTGTGTAGATGTACTATTATTGCTTGTTTGTCTCTTGCATGTTTTGGCAGGTCTTGCAGCTACAGATTTGACAACCGTGGAGCTTGGAGCGACAGAGGAGAAAAATATCTACAGATCTGAAAGGTAATATGTCTACATCTCTCAATCTCTAATTGGATCTAGGAAGGTAGTTTTGTATTCTGTCTTATTTGTTCTAGATTCACATTGAACTAGGGAGATCATGCCTTAAGTCCGCTTTCGGTAGATTGCCTGGTAACAAATTTGGAGACCATACTGGGGATGCGTACGTTGTTTTAAGTTTTCAATTTGAATATCATCTTCTTTGATTTCTTTGTGAGCCATTCCTTTTGCCTCCTAAGCCTTTTTTACCATCATATCTTCTTGTTGAAGAGTCTGTTAGCTTTCCCTGAGTATGTGTGTAATTATCAAACCCTTTTTGTTGCTCATCCTTGGAGATATTTTTTTATTTTTTGCATTGGGATTTCGCCCGGTGCACCTGGGAAGTATAGCCAGAGCACTGTCCACTCCCGGGCGCATTCTGCTCCTCTACAACCTGCGCCTACGGCGCTTATCCCCGTTGTGCATTATGCACTACCGGCGCAAACCACATACATTTGACCTGTGCCGGGCGCTCTGTGCTTGACCACAGGCTGCGCCGAATAGTAAACCCTAGGGTTTGGGTCATATCCTCTCCATTTTTGAGTTTGGTTTGATTTGCAGACCTCTATGTACTGTACTTTCCAGTCAGGGATCTTGTGATTTTTGCATTGGTAGTGTTTGGATTTGTTTTGGGTCCCATTTTGAACAAGCTTGAGACTTGGTAGTGGTGGAAACTTTAGTCTCCCCCACCTTCATCCACTTGACCTTGCATTCCCTCCTTTCCTCACCAGATGTAGTCATTGCATTGGATTTGATTTCGGACCTCTTTTTGCGCACATCTTTTAGTTTTTCTTGCATCCGGTTGTTTTTGAGTGTCTTGTGTGTTTTCAGTTCGTATGAGTGCTTGTCATTTTCTTGAGAATTTCTGAATGATTAGAGTACTGCAAGTAATCTCTTCTTTTCAACCATTCATATTTGAAAGCGTTATTATTGTCAAATGTTGCCTTGGTGCATTCATTGGAAAATAAAAAAGTGCTTCATTTTTACCTTTTTTCAACTTAATTTGAGAATTGTTGTAAAAGTTGTTTCATGCATTGGAGTCTATCATTCGTAAGTCTTTTGGAAAATTTGAAAGAAAAGTCAATCATTTGTGTTTTTCACGAATTATGAGCCATTCATTTTCTTGAAAAATCCAAGTGAAATCAAGTTTTTGCAAAAGTGATTCCATGCTTGAAAAAGTTATATGCATGTTTTGTTTTTCATGCTTTTAGGCTATCATAGCAAAATTTGAAGAGTTAGTGTGCTCTAAGTAGAAATTCTCTCTTTTCAGCACTTAGTTTCATTTTTTGATTCAAAAAGACAAAAAGAAAATGCTTTGATTTGGATTTGTTGTGTTGTTGATTTTCATGTTTTGCTTGAAAAAACGGAAAAGAGTACTTTCATTATCATTTTTGGTAGAATTGAGATTTGTTGAAGTTTTGTTGTTTTGGTAAAAACCACTTGAAAAAAATTTCTCCCTCCCATACATAGATTTCATCAAAATAAAAAGTGCATTTTTTCATGTAGTTAGGGCTTGCATTATGCTTACGTTTATGTACTCACCTCATGCATTCACTTAACCGTCCAGATAAAATTAACGGTAGAACTAGGGTAAAATATTTAGTAACTTGTGTGTTAAGTTAGAGACGTGTTCCGACGTCGTAAAACGTGGTAGCTGTTGTTATTTTCCTGCACTGCATTCCGGGGGTATTGTATTTCTTCCATGTACCAACCAGTATATCGAAGCTCTTTCACGTACCAACCGGTATATCGAAGGCTCTTTCACGTACCCTAGTGTATATCGAAAGGCACTTCACGTACTCAGCGTATATCGAAAGGTGTTTCACGTACTTGGTAGTATATCAGAAGTCTCTTGTCGTACGGTTGTGCATTAGACAACACCACTATGGATTTGAGCTCCCACGTACCTTGAGTATATTGGGAGACACCATTAGGATTCTTGAAACCAATTGAGCAAACCATTTGGCCGTCTTAGCAGAGCAATACACCGAGAACAGCACTCGGGGAGATTACTACGCATGTGCCGTCCAGGTAGTCGGGTATTCAGGCAAGGGTATGGTCCCAATCCTCTTTGTCGCGTTTTACTGTTGGACCCTGCAGTATATAGTGAGTTGCGAAGCCTTGACAATCCTGTGAGGTTCTAGACTTTTGAATCCACACCTATCACATAAGTTTGCTTGCGGCCTTAGTTTGTGTATATTTTTCTGGACTTCTTTTTCTTTTGTTTAGAATACTCTTAGGAGAAACTCTTGTTCAGTCACTCTGGCTTACTGTCCTTGGAGAAGGTCCCGCAAAATTTTGAACTTACCACCTGAATATCCCCTTAATCAGGAGGTAATTTCAAGGGTAAGAATGGACCCACACGTCATGGTCGTGTCACATGAAGTAGAAAACCCTACTTTGAATGTTGGAGCACACATGTTCCCTCCAGACTCACCCACCTCCAACCCCTCAAGGGGTGAAGAGGTGGAAACTTCCACTTCACAAGATGTACCTCTCCCTCCCATTTTACTGGGAGAGCCGGGATCTGTGGAATGGTTAAATCCCTCCCAGGACGACCCTGTATCAGCTGCATTTGGTCTAGCTGCACCCTTTTGGGAAACATCTCTAGGTCAACAAGTGGTTCATTTTTCCATTTCATCCCCACCCAGTTGGGCTACTCCTGACGTGCTTCTAGCACCCTTTCGTAATCGCCTGGACAGACTACGTGCCATGGGCGATGAATTTCAAAGACAAAGTATTTTATGAAGGGTTGAAGACCCGACGTTACCCGCATATCGACAGATCCTGATTCGCACTTTATCTTATGATTCACCAGAACCATCCATCCACAACATGACCACTTATGAATCTAGTCAACCCTCACTTCCTGCAGGTACACCCCTTAGAAACGAGACCAATTCTATACCCCAAATGACTCAACCTGTTGAAAGACAACAGTCCAACACTCCTCTCACTACTACGAGAACGTTATCCACTCTTCCCCCACCCCAAAACTCGTGGGGAGGATACTCTTTACCCCCTAATTTTCTTACGAGTAATGTTAATCCTGCGGTAGGTAATCAACAACCCACGTTAGGTCAACCATTGATTAGTGGTCAGCATGTTGCTGCTGGGGGGAAACCCCCGTCTCCTAACCATAATACATATGGAGGAGTTCCCATCGGTCCTTCCATTGGAACTTCCCTACCCGCCAGAGCATCCACCATGGGATTATCTCATGTTGGGGGACCATCCCATTCAAACCAACCACCATGGAGTCAAGCGTATCCAGGTTATCTTAACCCTGTGTCGGGACAATTCAATCCCGGAAACGCACTCTATAGGATACCTTATCCTGGAAATCCATACACTCTATGGGGGAACCAAAATGTTTTACGAAATGGACCCCCACCAACCATCCCTCAAGTACCACCACCCTCGTTTGGTCCCCCTCCACCTCCCTATGGAGGCAGCGGGCCCCCATTCAATTCCATAGGGGGCGGACCTCTACCTTCTGGTGGAGGCCCACCTCATTTTGGAAACAATGGCCCACCCCCCTCTGGTGGCGGAGGAGGAGGCCCTACCCCTCCCGGCGGAGGTGGAGGGCCACCTCCGCTCGGTGGCGGAGGACCCCCACCTTATGGTGGAGGACCACCATATTTTGGTGGAGGTGGCGGCGGAGGACCATACCCTTCTGGTAGTGGTGGATCTCCACCCCCTCCAGGCGGTGGCAGCGGACCTCCACCCCCTCCCGGTGGTGGCGGTGGACCTCCACCCCCCCCGACGGTGGTGGAGGACCCCCACCCTATGACAATGGAACACCTTATTATGGTGACGTACCTACATATGGTCCGAGCGGCATACCCCCTTACGGCCAGTTTCCTCTGGAAACACCCTACAATCAGCCGATACAAGGTCCCACTGGTCCATATATGCCTGATCAGTACTATAAGTACCCACATCCACATCAACAGCTTCCATTTTTGGCTACATTTGACCTACCTGACCTGTCTCGCCTGACGAATGACCCCATCTTCCACGGACATAATTGGCCACCAATTCCGGTCAAACTACCATCAAATATTCCCAAATTTAATGGCAAACCCGGTGAAGATCTAAAAAATAATGTGATGACATACCACATATGGTGTTCATCCAACTCCTTGATGGATGACTCGATCCGTTTTAGGTTATTCCAACGGACTCTCACCAGCCCAGATGCCAAGTTGTATATCGAATTTCCACCAAACTCCTTTCCAGATTTTCGTTCTCTTGCTATGTCCTTTTTGACCCATTTCCAGTTTCCCATTCGCTATGAGACTGGTACGGACTTATTGACCTCTCTTCGCCAAAATACCGCAACTCATATCTCAGAACATATCCATGAGTGGCGGCGAAGACGACGTCTCATTAAGGCTCATATTCCAGACCAACTCTTAGCTGACTGGTTCACAAAGTCTCTTTTACTTGTCATAGCTCGAGACGTGGCCATGGGAGGGGTCATCACCGAGGAACAGGCTATTTCCCGTGCCCATTATTTAGACCTGGTCTATGCTCAATCCGACACGTTATATGAAATCATTCTTGACGCACCCCGCCCTATGTATGACTCTGCGAAACCACCTAAGGGACCTCAAGCCGATGGCATCATTGGTTCCATTACCACCCAACCTCCTACTCAAACTGGTGGACCATCGAACCCCCAAGGTTCTTCCCCATCCCCACCACAGGCTGGAAACAACACCACCAAATCATCCACTCTTGCCCTAACCGAAGAAGTGAATTCTGTTCAATCAGCTTCACCTCAGAAGACCGGTGGTAATAAGAAAAACAAAGGTAAACCCAAAAAATATTCTAACCAACAGGAGAATAAGAGCACCCCTGAAGACACCAAACATAAGAGGAAGTTGAAGTATCCTTGTTTCCTGTGGGGTGGTGACCATTTCTCCAAGGAATGTCCCATCGAGACGAAGTACATAATTTTCTCAAGGGAAACCCTACTCCCGTAGTTCTCAATGATCCCTTCCCTACTTAGAATCAACAACTGATTGCTCAAACCTCTCCTTCGCATGGAGAGGCATCCTCTACCGCGCATGTTCTCATGATGCGTAGTGAGACAGTAAATTTGAACACATGATCGCGTTCATATGACTCAGTCCCTCCGAAGGAACACGTTGGAAGTAATACTGAAAAAGCTTCCACTTTTGTGCCCGATGTTACCATACCGCATGCCTCTCTCACCATTGAGAAGCCTTCTTTAGAGTCAGTTTTGCGTCCGCCCAAGAGCATGATTCAGAAAGCAATTTTCAATCCCAATGCTCTGGAAGCTCAGAATTACAATATTGTAGAGGACTTGGCGCAATCTCCTTGTGCCATGTCAACGCTAGAGGTATTGTAGAATTGTCCCAATCAACGCAAGACTCTTCTTGCTGCTATCGATGCAGTAGACCCAGATTCCACGAATACAATCATGTTTCGACTTGAGTATTTTAAACTGAGGCTTTCCCACCAACTTGCATTTCAAGTTGCTACGAACGTTGCTGGGAAAATAGTCCATCGTATTGTACTAGACGAAGGGGATTCTACCTCGGTCATGTCATTGTCATGTTGGAGAGCCATTGGTTCTCCCGAACTGAACTGTTCTCCCACCACCTTGAAAAAATTCGATGGTCGTGGCTTTCAATCCCATGGGCTATTACAAGCCTTAGCATTAGAGTTGGGGGGTAAGACCGCAACCATTAATGTGGAAGTAGTCGCAACCCCTTTGGATTATAATCTCTTACTTGGTCATAATTGGTTTTACGCCATGATTGCGATCGCGTCATCTGTCTTCCGCATAGTGCAATTCCCCCACCAAGGCCGAATTGTCACTGTCAACCAACTGGAATTCTGCACACTGGACACCGCTACTCATCTCGACGATAATGCCCCATTGCTTGGACAATCTTCACAGCTATATGAGAGCGTGGGGGTCGGCCTCATAATAGACTCATCTCTTATGGGCGTCTTTCCAACCCCGAATCCCCCTAACCATGTTTCCACGGTGAACATGATATCCTCTTTTCCCAGCTTCACCGACCAATGCCTTGTACCTGATGAAGACACTATGCACCTGATTGGAGACACCATGCCTCTTTCCCTCGCTGAACCCACTTACGAGGCTATCCAGCCAGCACCTGAGGACCAGTTGGCTATGGCCTCTACATCCTATTCTCTACTGCGGACGTCATCCTTACCCGATCCTCTGCTCTAGAATTTTCTGTCTGACGAGTCCATCATTGATATTATGAGTGCGGATGACCCTCCGTGGGAAGACCTCCACTGTCAATTGTCTTTCCTTCCCCCTTTGGATTCTGTAGAGAACAACATCACCACCATTTTCACACCAGATGTCTACCCTTGCCCCCAGTCCTCGATACTCACATTTCATACAGACACTGAGGGAAACTTGGCGAACATTGAAGCCACCACCCCAATTGACATCTCGGTTACCCATGGTGTAGTGGAACATATTCGTTTAGGCCCGAAATGTTCCCCTGAAGAGATTACTACTTTTACGGCCTTATTCAAGCAATTCCGAGACGTGTTTTCTTGGACCTACAAGGAAATGCCCGGGATAGACCCTGCTATTGTTTCACATGAAATCAAAACCTATCCCGATGCTAAACCAGTCCGCCAAAAGTTATGACTGGTACACCCTCGAAAAACTACGACAATCAAAGCAGAAATTGAGAAGCTCTTGAAGGCTGGCTTTATCTACCCTGTTCCATTAACAGAATGGGTCTCAAATGTGGTCCCTGTGGCTAAGAAGCAGGGCACCATTCGAGTCTTTGTCGATTATCGGGATTTGAACAAGGCTTGTCCTAAGGACAACTACCCCACTCTCTTTATCGATCAGATCATAGACAATTGCACCAGAAGTGTCATCTTTTCATTCATGGATGGCTTCTCCAGTTACAACCAGATTGAGATCCACCCGACTGACCAACATAAGACAACTTTCATCTTCCCTTGGGGAACATTTGCTTATCGCAAGCTCCCTTTTGGGATAAAAAATGCTGGTGCCACATTCCAGCGGGCCATGTACGCTTTTCATGATGTGAAGGACTTCGTGGAACCTTACCTTGATGACCTACCTGCCCATTCATGGCAGCGTGAGTTCCACATTGATCATCTGACGGCCATATTCCTTAGATGTAGGCAGTATAACATCCTCTTGAACCCTCACAAGTGTATCTTCTGCGTCGAGTCCGGACGCCTCCCAGGTTTTATCATTTCTAAAGACGGGATCCGCATTGATCCCTTGAAGGTGGAAGCCATTGTTGCTCTCCCACCTCCTACTGATGTTACGGAACTACAAAGTTTGCAAGGGAAGGCAACTTACCTACAACGTTTTGTCTGTAATTTCGCTCAGAAGACACAGTGCTACATGAGATTACTAAAGAAGGACGTTCCGTTCATTTGGGATGATCAAGCGCAACAATCCTTCGATAGTCTGAAACATGCCATTGCGCATGCCCCTGTGCTCCAACCGCCCAATTAATACAAAGATTACATTCTTTATCTTGCTGCTTATGCCACCACGATCGCCATGGTCTTGGTGTAGGAGGACAACAACACCCAGGAACATGTGATATATTACCTCAATAAGGGTCTTATTTACTCTGGAACTTGTTAATCACATGTCGAGAAACTCGCTCTCGTGGCAGTCATCGCCATCCAAAAGTTTTGTCATTACATACTGCTCCGCACCACCACCATCATCGCCGACTCGAACCCCATGTACCACATTTTGACATGCCAAGTACTTGGGGGCAAGTATTCCCGCTGGATCGTGATACTTCAGGAGTTCGACCTCCTCTTCGAGAAAGCCAAGTCTAAGAAGTCTTTGGTGTTTTCCGAGCTCATTTATGACCTTCCCCGTGTCGATTTAGGATCTTAGGCCAATGATTCTCTTCCAGACGAATCATTGTTCCTTATCAACACGTTTGACCCGTGGTATGGAGATATTACCTTATATATTCAAACCCAATGTTTCAACCCCCAACTGTCTCGTGACGATCGTCGTCGTATCCGTGACCACGCCAAGTATTACTTGATCATTAGCGATACCCTGTATCGTCGTGGTATTGATTCGGTTCTCTGACGATGTCTGACACATGAGGGGGCTGAACACGTCTTGAATGACTGTCACTTTGGGGCTTGTGGCGGTCATCTCTCTAGAATGGATACAACCCAGAAGATACTACGTGCAGGATATTACTGGCCATCCATCTTTAAATATTGTATTGAGGCCGTTAAACGATGTCCTCCATGCCAGCATTTTCAAGCGAAAAAGCGCACCCACCCTGCCCTGTTACACCCAGTTATTTCCATTGGCCCCTTTGCAAAATGGGGCATAGAGTTCATGCACTGTAAGCCTACCTCGTCCGGGGGGGCATGGTTACGTCATAGTAGCCGTGGATTACTTTACTAAATGGGCCGAGGCTATGCCTACATACAACGAAGACGGCAAAACCGCCGCACTCTTCATGTTTAATCATGTTATTGCACGGTTCGGAGTTCCACAAGCCATAGTCACTGACCATGGATCTCACTTTCAGAACCACATGGTAGATGAATTAAGCACCAGATTGGGTTTTTGTCATGAAAACTCAACCCCTTACTACCCACAGTCCAACGGACAAGTAGAGGCCATCAACAAGGTCTTGAAAACCATGATTCAACGCATGGTGGGTACGCACAAGTCTAACTGGCACAACATGCTCTTTTCCGCATTATGGGCATACCAGACATCTGTCAAGACTACCACCGGATTTACAACATTCCAATTAGTTTATGGATTGGAGGCAGTCCTACCAATAGAGTGCGAGATTCCATCTCTCAAACTCGCAGTTGAACTTCTTCCGAACACCACTGCCGAGGAAGAGCGATTCCTTTACCTAGAAAAACTTGACGAGACCTGCCGCGATGTTGATCTTGCCAACGAGGCACACAATAAGTGCATTAAGGCACAATAAGATAGGTCGGTCAAACCCCGCGTCTATAAAGAGGGTGATTTGGTCCTCACATACGACCAAAGGTAGGATAAGCTGGGGGAAGGTAAGTTCGAGTCCATGTGGCACAGACCGTACATAGTGAAATGTGTTCTGGAGAAGGGAGCCTACGAACTAGAGGATTATGATGGGATATCTTTAGGTGAGCCCCACAACGGGCTTTACCTGAAGAGGTACTATGCCTGATATTTTCACGCATAAGTATGTTGTATATACTGTACATGGTGTGTGTTTTTTGCGTGGTGTGACGCTTTGTTTTAGTGTGTCTAGATCTTGTTTTCGCTTCTTATACCATGTTATGCCTGCATGTGCAGATGGAAAATTGATGTGGATTCGCGGACGGCGCCAGCCGACATACCCGCAACCTTGCTTCAGCATCCTGGGTACTTTATTCCCCGACCGACAAGCTCATTAGATCAGGAGGAATTTGTCTAGGATTCACAACCAACAACGCCACAGAGTATCAGGCGGTGATTGGAATCCTAACCGACGCTCTTTCCTTGGGTATGAACCACGTTGTTATCCACCTGGATTCGCAACTAGTGGTTTCTCATCTGAACTGGATTTATGTTATCTGTGACCCTACCCTACTCCATCTCTTCAGACGAGTCCGTCTTTTGGAAAGGTCTTTTGAATCTATTCAATACCTACACATTCCACGAGACATGAATACCGTTGCTGACTCGATGGCCAACTTCATTTTAGATTGGTACATTGCACACACATAGCATATTCATAAAAATATAAAAATAGACATAACATGTAAATCATCCATTGTATAAGAAAACATGTAAGACAAGATCTCATAATTCACCATTATAACACAAAATGTATAAAACCGTCGATAATGTCTGTATATATATATATATATCAATCGATACAAAATGGTAGTGCTGATACAAAAGTCTGAAGCATGCTAGCTTTCAGTAAGAGTCATCTCTACAAAAATCTGAAGCCTGTAAGCTCTCAGTGTATACATATATAAACCATGCACCTAAACTCTATGCCGCACGGCCCTGGGCCGCTCATCCCTAGGTTGCGCATGGTAGCAAGCTACGACCCTCGCCACCTTCCGGAGCAGCGTGCTGAAACGAACTGATACCCCAACTGTCAACTCCTGATAACAGAGGGGTAGTTCATGCACAGTAGGCTCTGGGATATTTGAGGTCATCCTCTGGGGTTTCTCCCTGATCGCCTCTTACTCCTCAAGAGCATCACGGACTGCGGGATCAATCTCTGGCGCTCCTCCTCTCTACATTAGGTGAGAGACTCCAAGTGGTCACTCTGGACCCACGTCTACAAGAAACATGTAAACGTCGTGAACACTACTTCAAAAAAATCATAAAATGCATAAAATATAAAAACACAATCAGTTGTTCTTACCAATGTCACCCCAATGTGTCCCCTTGAGAAGCACCAAGTCTGGGTCTCCTCGGAAGTCTGTACCATCGTACGGATAATCCTCCACCATGAGGATTTGTCCCTGCAACCATGAGAAGAACCCTGTACCAAAACTGATGTTGGGACCCCAGCCACCATGGCGAGCCATCAACTCTTCCCATCTCATCATGTGAGGACCACGTACATCCCGGTCTTCGAGGTCCACTTACAGGCGCAAGTGGGGCACCCTCTCCATCATAAAGGATACCACTACCGAACCATACCCAAACTGATTTAGCGCCCCGCGCTGGCATTTGGTCAACTGATCTCGGAGGCTGGTGAGAAGCCCCTCGCACCAGTTAAACACAGTAGGAGTCATGCACTCCTCAGCATACATCATCTGCGATTTGCTCACTACGTGAGTAGATCGGTTGCTAGCAACTCGCACAAAGGTAAAGAGTACCGCTCGAAGAGCTCGGTCCTTGACATCCTTGATGGGAATTTTCCCACCGACTATCATAGTACCCGGAGTACACCACTGATCTATCATGTCCTCTACCGAACGATCACCACCTCGTGATCCAGTCAAGGACACAGGGTTCCCTCGCTGGGATAACCCTGTCAAAAAGTAGATGTCCTCGACATCCATTATAAGCGTATGCTCACTTATCTGGAAGTCCTGCTGAATAGGGTCCCAACATTGGACCAGGTATGTCAACAGTGGTACTTGGGATCTCATCCCCGACACTCGAAAATACTTGAGTATCCCACAATTCCGCAACGCTGCAACACATTGCGGATTATTTTCCACTTGCATATCTTTGAGCTCATGCTCGCGTTCCCGCCACTCAAGAACCATTGTGCTCACCCCAAACCTATCAAGAAAGACATTTTAACACCTTTAGAGCTTTGCCCAACCTTTAAAAAGTTTTTGTTTTGGCTAAGTTTTGAGGTTAAATTGGCGGTTTGCACCAACGCAGAACGTCCATATGGACAGGGCGTCGCCGACGCAGAACTCCCTTTCGGGTTCTACGCCAACGCGGATCCCAAATGGGTTACCTGTGCCGGCCCGTGAACGCAAACCTCCCAACTTAACATGCTCAAAACCTACCTAAATGCAAGAAAAAGCAAATTCTAAACCACTAGAAAGGTAAAGAGATAGGTTTAGGGTTACCTGTCACTGACGACGCCTGAAATGACAGATCACAGCTCCCGGAATCAGCAGAAGAACAACGGCTCCAAAGGGCACTTTTCACCTCTCCAACTTGGTAAAAAACATATAGTAACTCTTTTTACTATTTACCCCTATTTATATTGAAAAAGAGCACATTCCCTTTTTAATTTATTCTAGAATGGGTTATTTTGATATAGTTGGGCTTGTTTATATCCAGTTCATTGGTTTTGACCTAGTTTCAAGCTTGCAGGTGAAGTTTGACGCCACTTTGATCCAGTTTTTCGTGGTTATGATATTTTTGCGTATATTCTCAGGTATGAACACTCATAGAGCGTCTTTTTGTCATTATTTCGCTCATTAAATACAAATTATTAATGACAACTGAGCTAACTCTTTTTTCTTTCTCATGCTTGTTAAACGATGAGAATAAATTACCGAGTTATAGTTTATCACTTTTTCGGGCTCGTTAAACTCCTACGAAAAAGGAACCCCCCTGGAGTCCTTTTTAAGCTCTTTTCAGGCTCTCAAAATACGAAAAGATCGCCAAGTGAACTTGTCGCATTCATGCTTGTTAAAGTATTTGAATGGTCGTCTTCTTGGTGATAGTTTACCCCTTTTTCGGAACAGGGGGCACTACTTATGAAAAAGGAATACTCCAGCCAATCATGGTTGGAAGAGTCCTCTCTCGCATCGTTTTACTCTTTTCCGGGTGAAGAGGCTAACCTTACGAAAAAGGACCTTTGGAGTCTTCTTTAGTTCTTTTCAGACTCTCTAAACATGAAATGACATCGAGTTTACCTTCTATGGACTCGTTAAAACTCAACATTGAAGGGCTCGTCATGGGACGAACCCCTCCTTTCCCAGGTTCGAAAAATGTTTGGGATTGGACTCATCTATGAGATGAGCTATACCGAGCATCTGGTTACCCTTCTAAGCTTGTTAAAAAATACATGAGGCACTCATCAGTCATGATGGGAAAAAGGAAAGTTTTTTGTGTTACACCTTTACATGTGGTAGTACTTAGTCGTTCTTGAACATGGCACTCATTTGCATTGTCATTCAGTACTTGACCTTGAATCTTGTTAACTTCATGAGTCTTGTTACTCCTTTGGGTCATCCAAAGAATAATTCCACCATTAGTTGCATTAGGAGTTGGCGTCATTCTCGTCATGTCAATACTGCCAAGTCATGCCATGCCCATGTTCAAGATATATTCATTGCTCATCATTTGCAATCAGTACACCTTCCATCATGTCAGTCTACTCTGAGTCAGTCTTGCATATTACTGCACCATCCAATCTACTCCAAACATTTGTTATCGAGTTTCGCGTCGATGATGGGGGATTCATCATGGCCCTCCTTTGACGGATTCATCCTTGTCGAATTCAACACATCATCCGATGACTAAATCTAGAAACCAATCGAGTACCTTGGGCCTGCATGCCTCAATGGCAGGTTACCTCGCTTTCAACATGAGTTTGCATCATTGACTCTTGATTGAAATATTTCGTCAAAGCGTTCAACTTCAACTCATTCATTCGTGCTTGATGATATGTACTATGATACCTTGGGGATCATTGACATTAATGGTGATTTCGCTCACGCTTGTTAACGGTATACATCAATGACCGGTAATCAAGTGGTTTCTACCATGTTCGACCTCAAGACATTTTCAATCACATGGATAGATTCGTATCATTGCGGGTTCGGCTTGAAGACCCTGGGGAGTCATGTTTTACCCAGGTTGCGATGGAGATTGTTTGAGTTATATCACACGGATCCACTTTGTATTGGTCGTTGCTGTGTTATCATCTCATCATGGATCTACGCTTGTGTCTAGTAGCCGTGATTGTGTTCAATCGGTATTTACTACCATGGATCTGCATTGTATTGGTCAGCAACCATGTTATGAGTCATACGAGACTGTGTTCTCAGAGTCAGTTGTATTGCAACAACATCTTCCATCCGACAAGTCCTTGCCATCCTTCTATCAAATCATTTCACCTGTCTAGTTCTATCAACTTCATGCTTTGGGGGGAATTTTGTTACACCCAAAATATCACCATCATGAGACATATATCAACTCAGTGCCAAAATCCCTGAATTTCCATGATCAAGTTAGTTAGTTAGAGCAAGTTGATGTCCTTTGTCCACATTCCTAATTAGGCCGACGCATGTTGTATTTGGGAAAGAAGTGACAGTGCAGGTTGTCCTCATGCAGCTGCGACGGAGTCAGTTTAATGAGATAAAGGTAGCTTTCGAGTGAATTCTAGAAGTTGGATGAGGTGGATATCTATCCCTAACTCCTAGGTGAGATGACCTTCGGTTCCCTAGCCTTGAGGGAAGATCCCTTAGCCCTCTCCCCATGATCCTCAACCTGCTCTATCCATTCCAAGGAGAGGAAGGCTATAGCATCCATATGCTGGTGAAATAAGCTTAGGAAGATCATCATCCATCTCTTGGAGACACCCATTTCTCCTTAGAGGCATTGGCTTGGCTTGTTGGAGGAAGATTGCAAGGATAGGGCTTGGTTGTAATTCTCCCTCTTCTAATGTATTTCCACATTTATACAGTAATACAAAACTCTTTCCATAAAAGTCTTGTTATTCATTGATATTTATAGTTTACTTCCTTAACTGTTTACTTAGATATATTATTGTGTAGATGTACTATTATTGCTTGTTTGTCTCTTGCATGTTCTGGAAGGTCTTGCAGCTACAGATTTGATGACCGTGGAGCTTGGAGTGACAAAGGAGAAAAAGATCTACAGATCTGAAAGGTAAGATGTCCACATATCTCAATATCTAATTAGATCTAGGAACGTAGTTTTGTATTCTGTTTGATTTGTTCTAGATTCTCATTGAACTAGGGAGATCATGCCTTAAGTCCGCTTTCGGTAGATTGTCCGGTAACAAAAACCAAGTGCAATTTCACTCAATATACTTAAAAAAAACAAAGCATGAAGGTTAGTGCAAAGTGGAATGTAAAACAAGAGGGGGATTTTCACTTACCCCTGTCAAAGTTGAGTTGGAGACCGCAAACAAATTAATAACTCATTGGACCAATCCTACAATAAACACAATTTACCGAGTAGAGGCCATCAAGTGACCTTTATACCAAAATCCACTAAGAAATTTGACTAAATACAAACTACCACAACCTTCACCCTTCGCCATTATTCCACCCTCGATTCATAACTCCCTTAACTGCATCACAAATTGAAACACAGACTAGTTTGATGTCAAATGTGTGAGGGAACAATTACAAGCATGGGGGAGCGTTATATCTCCCTCACTTTTATTGCAAGAACATACATGGCATGAAATATACTTGTCAATCCTTTGAATCTTGTGAAATGGATTTTCTTTTCCACCTTGGATTAGAAAATGGTGGTCAATAAACTTAGGAATGTTGTGAAAAATAAATTATCCTAGGAGGATGTGCTAAGGTATGCAATACATCGGAAGCGTTTCCCCATTTTTTCCCAGGACCACCTGTCCAAGTAAATTGCTTCATCATCCTTTCTATCTAGTAAATATTTTTTCTCTTTAGACGAAGAATGTGTACATATTCTATAGAGGCAAGTGGGCCATGGATTCTTTGAAAGTTGTTCCTTACTTTCCTGATTTATTATTAGGGAGAAATCTCCAAAAATAACGATGGAATTAATTTTTTGAGACAGAAGGAGAGAGATTCCAAGGAACAATGCATTTATCTCAAAATGGTTATTTGTTTCTATTCCAAGTCCCCACACATAACTTAGTTCAGTTTTTCCATTAGGGACTAACAGAACCCCCCCCTACTCGCACCTATAATCCATGGATTTCCTTTGTATACTCCATCAAAGAAGAGTTTGTGACACTTGTGATTGTTAACCAACTCTAAAATTCTGAACCCTCAATATCTATGCATTGTTGTTGTCTTATAAGAAGTTTTCTGTAATATTGTTTGGATTGAAGGGGGATACCAAATAAGAGATCCTAAGCCCAATTTTTCTCTTGAACACTGATATTTTCCTTTCCAAGATTCGTGTTGGCACGGGTCCAGAGTGCACAAGTGCGGTACCGCAAACAACGGAAGGGTCATCGACATGAACAAAGGACTGGTCGCGAAGTGTAAAAGAGCCAACAAATAAGGAATATTTGGTTAAGTTAGTTAGTAATGGGTCATTTGGACCATTTTGTAATGACCAAGTGAGCCTATAAATAAAAGTATGATTGTAAGCCTAAGGGCATCAAAATATTTTTGCATAATCTATCATTGATATTTCAAATAGAGTCTTCTAACATTTTGGATCGCATCGTTTGTTCTGAGTTTGTATTTTCTCTGCGATGTGTATTCTGGGGAAGTTTGCGAGGTATGAGATGAGTTGATGAGTAATGAGAAGAATAGATTGAGCTATATCTCTATCTTTTTCTTTATGATTGAATGTGAATTATCACGATGTTTTATGTTTCAATATGTTTTATGAATGAAACCGCAGTTATGTGATGTATCTCAGATCTCTTGAATATGCTTTGATAAATTGTCATTTCGTCGACCTGGTTGATTTGTCGACTATGGGATAATTGTGTTTGATGTGAATAAGGATTATGTCAATCCCCGAGTTAAGTAGATCTGGTTGTTAGGTCAACAATATGATGTTCTGATGCGAATGCGAATCTCTGTTTTATGTTACGAATGAGTGTGAAATGATGCATGTCTTATAACTGTGTAAACTTGGTTCCTGCAGCCCCCTTAGATATCTTGGGTGAGACTTCACTCGCTTCGCGGGTGTCGCTGGAAGGGATAAAACCTTTATGGGCCGATGTCTATGGGATTCTGTGTTGAGGTTTGTTGACAGCGGTGCAAAGTGAACCCCTGTCGACATAACCGTGTCAACAAATGGTTCTGTTGGCGGGACCCTAGTGTGAGAAGAAGAGGACATGTTGTGGCATCCGACAAAACCGGAGATTCAGGACTGGTTCGATAAGAAGACATGAGAGTTCGCTGAAGAAGAAAATCAGAATCCTGGATGGTCGACAAGAGAATGGTTGCAAAATTATATCTACTCTGATACCCACGAAGTATTTTTCTGCAAATTTCCGATCTTGCTACATGAATGGTTGGCGCAATAAAATTTCCAGAAGAACTTCCAGGGAGGCGAACCTGAACATTGGACCCCAGAATTAATCCAGTAGTTAAAGAGGGTAAAAAAAAAAGCTTCAAGGAATATCGACGTTTGGGTAGAAATAATTTTGGAGGGATACATCACTAAGTTTGTTGTCGACACAATTAAATCCTACAACGACGCAGAGAGGAAATTGTTTAAAGGACCCAAAGGAAGGTATCTGTTGTCACTACAATTGTGGATCAAGATGCTCATCTGTGAAAAGGGGATCTTGTGTTAGGATATCTCATCATCACTTTTTATGTTTGCATGCATTTTGCATGCAGTCATGCATTTGCATGCATCCCAGTCATCAGTGAGGTGTCACCTAGCACCTAGTCCCTAGTTTGCTAGCCCCGGGATCTTCTTTCCATTCATTTCTAGTCGTCCTAGTCAGTGATGCGCCCTCCTTTCACCTACCACATGTGAAAGGCGCCCTTCTTCACCTACCACCAGTGACACACTCAGTTAGTTGAGTAATTTGTGGATCTTTCCTTGATTTAAGGCTAGATTGACTTATTAACTAACTGAAACACTCTGTTGGACCCCCAGTGAGACTAGATTGCCTATTTTGACTCCAGTCAGCTCCTCATGCGCCCTCATTTTATCCTCCTTCACTACATTAGTGATCCATGTGCCAGTTACACCTACCTACATTCAATTAGACTCAGTTTGAAACCTGGTTGACTGTTACTTGTGCATTGATGACACCACTAATCTGATGATGAGGACTCCTAGTGGATACATGCTACACTATGCAGGCTATTTGATTGACCTCCTTGGTTAATTCGAATTGCTTGGCTTGTCCTATTCAGTCATTGTGACTGCACATTGTATTGTATTCTACTTCTGAGTTCAATAGAGCACTGATGCAATTCTCTTGCACAGTTTACACATATTATTCTTTATGCATCTGTTGTAATTGATTTACTTGTTCAATTAGACTTGTTGTGATTCAATTTCACATGGTATCAGAGCCATGGTAGGGACAAGACTTATTTTCTGCAGGGATTATTCATGAATATTGAGCAATTTTTGCTCACTTTGCAGCAGTTTTCTACAGTTGCAGCTATTGCTCTATAATGGTTCTTGTTTGCTTGTGATTTGTAGGTTTCTTACTTCCTCCATTTGCATTCGCTATTGTAGAGATGGAATATTCTTCTTCACAAAATCTTCTTACTCCATTCAACTATGATGAATGGAAACCAAAGATGATAGCATGCTTGAAGATACAATGTCTCTTTGATATGTGTATTGGTATTACAAGAGATTTTGTTTTCGATGAAGAGGAGAATGATTGGCTTAATGATTGTGACAGAGATTTTGGGACAATATGTCTTTCTATGTCTCCTTGTATGCGCTACCTCAGTACTACTGCTGAAAATCCAAGAGATCTATGGGCCCAACTCAATAGAGAATTTGGAAAGCAAGGATAAGAGGATCATGCTAGCCATTTGGAGAGCAAGCCCAGTGAGACCTCCTTATGTGTTCTCTCCGATTATGTCTCGGCCTCAACCATTGTTAAAGATGAAGAAGAAACAATAGATTCAACACTCATTTTCTCACTATCTTCTATTTCGAATTCTAAGCAAGATAAACTAGCTCATACTCTAGATTCCAAAGAGATTCTTGAATCCTCTCTTTCACATGAGTTTGCCGGTATGAAAAATGATGATCTACTTGATGTTTTGGAGGTAAAATCAGATTTTGGAGGTGAGGCATTCGCTCTCCTTGATCACATGCTTCCTACATACTTCTGTTCGATCATTGGCACATATTCTCAGAGTTTTATTGAAGATGAAGAGCACTACGATTCGCTTGAGTTCAAGTCTCATGCAATTTTAGCTGATTTTGGTTTTGATCTCACCCCTGTTGGTTCAAAGGAGATCTCAAGAAACCATCTCTCAAATATTGGAGCTGATTTAACTTCCATTTATCAAAAGTTAAAGTTTCAAGAGCTATTTGATCTGATTGGAGCTATTCCTACCTCACTTGGTTCGAATTACAGGCCCCAGTATGATATTCATATTTTCAGATTTGTTCTCACCATTTTTGGTCTGAAGAGCAAGTTTATAAAGTCTCCATATTCGCTTGCATCCACTGATGGAGAATTCAAGCACATGTTTTTGGAGCATGATCCATTTAATCCCAAGAGTAAGATACCTCCAGACATATCTACTTGAGTTTGGAGCAATTAAATCTTTTGGTGTGTTACAACCCATTTTAAGGGGGGGGTTTTCCCATGAGGTTTTCTCCATTCCCTCGGTTCATGGACTGTTCTTTATTTGGATTATTATTGTATTGGGGTGACCTTTGGTCTCAGTTACCAGGGCCCTATCTTTTATTTTATACCTCATAGTATACATTGTGGGGGGGTGTTAGGATATCTCATCGTCACTTTTGATGTTTGCATGCATTTTTCATGCAGTCATGCATTTGCATGCATCCCAGTCATCAGTGAGGTGTCACTAAGCACCTAGTCCCCAGTTTGCTAGCCCCGGGAGCTTCTTTCCATTCATTTTTATCCCTCCTAGTCAGTGATGCGACCTCCTTTCACCTACCACATGTGAAATGCGCCCTTCTTCACCTACCACCAGTGACACACTTAGTTAGTCAAGTAATTTGTGGATCTTTCCTTGATTTAAGTCTAGATTGACTTGTTAACTAACTGAAACACTCTGTTGGACCCCCAGTGAGACTACATTTCCTATTTTGACTCCAGTAAACTCCTCATGCACCCTCCTTTGATCCTCCTTCACTACATTAGTGCTCCATGCGCTAGTTACACCTACCTACATTCAATTAGACTCATTTTGACACCTGGTTGACCGTTACTTGTGCATTGATGACACCACTGATCTGATGATGAGGAATCCTAGTGGAGACATGCTACACTATGCAGGCTATTTGATTGACCTCCTTGGTTAATTCGAATTGCTTGGCTTGGCCTATTCAGTCATTGTGACTGCACATTGTATTGTATTCTACTTCTGAGTTCAATAGAGCACTGATGCAATTCTCTTGCATAGTTTACACATATTATTATTTATGCATTTGTTGTAATTGATTTACTTGTTCAATTAGATCTGCAGTGCTTCAATTTCACATCTTCAAGATGAAATTTGACGAGTAAAGATTTGGTGTGCGGAGGCTATGGGTACCACGCGGATGCGGGTTTGATGGAATTATGCGGGGTATATGGATATGAGCTACGACGAAATTGTGAGGGAAGCCGTGACAAATTGTGGTCGCTTGCGAAGTGGGGTGAGGTTCCGGCAGGAAAAGAAGAGGAGGATTGAGATAGAGAGAGAGTCTCTTGGTGCGACTGGAACGAAGAACTGCGAAACGAGACCGCAAGGCACTAAGCGAACCTACAATGATGAAGGAAACAACCAGGATACCCCTGAACCTGAGGAAGGACAAACCCAAAGCTACAACGTACCCACAACTCCGTGCACTGTGCCAAAATTTGTTGGAAGAAACACAAGTTCTTCGCAGGGATGTCCTGCGTATCAAAATAGTGGTAATAGTAGCAGATCAACTAATACTGGTAGAAGACCAAGAATGGTAGGCAACGACGTGAAGCTACCACTGTTTCAAGGTAATGGGACTGAGGATCCCGAGCAGTACTGGTTTTTATGCGAAGTTGTATGGACAGTGAAATAAGTCGAAGATGATGATATCAAGAAAGGAAAATTGGTGACGACCTTTAGGGGCTGTGTGCTGGACTGGTATATGAAATTCATACAAGTACATGCGTGACTTCAATAGAAGACTTTGGAAGATATCAGAGCAGGGCTGATCGAAGAATTCAAGAAACTGAAATCATAATCGTAGTATATCATAGAATTAATGGAAATAAAGAAATTCCCCAACGAGTCAATCTGGGAGTTTGATCAGAGGTTCAAAACTCCGATGGCCAAGATTAGTTTCAGAATGAGTGATGTACAACATAAAGAATGGTTTATTGCAGCGCTGGTACCCCACATTCACATGCTGCTGATGCAACATAAAATTGTATCCCAAGAAGAAGCTCTGGAAATTGCGATGAAGCTTGAGGATTCATCAATCGGCGAGACTGGGATTGGCATGAGCCAAATCCAGTCGCAACTGGAAAATTTGACTATACAACTTCAAGATATCAAGAAGGGGAAAGAAGTCCGCGAAGAAGTATGGTGCACTCGATGTAAGTATGAAGGACACCACAAGGATCAGTGTTCCGATTTCCTTGAATATTTACAGTCTAGTTCACCAAATCCACTCAGTTAAGGAGGAATGCCCTGGTGCCGAATTTGTCAAACAAGAGGGAATCACCTTGAAGAATGTGTGTACTTACAAAATGTTGTGTCGAAGGCAGCTAAATTTTTTTGTAATTTCTGTCGATCGGTCGGTCATGAGGAGAAATACTACAAAGCATATGATTTGCTCCAAGAAAGAATTGCGGATACATATTTCATGAAGGGAGAAGAGCCACGACAAGCAAAAAGACCCCAACCGCAACCGTAGTATAATAAACCGCAACCACAATATAATCAACCGCAACTGTAGTACAACCAACCGCAACCGCAGTACAGCCAACCGCAGTATAATCAAATGAACCGCAATATAATCAACAATAGTTTAATCCGCCACCATACAATCAGTAGCAGTTCAATCAGCATCCAGGAGGATTCAGAAAAGGATTTCGCGGTGGTTGCAATGGAGGTTTTGGTCGCAGAGGAAATTTGGTCAAGGTTGAGGACTAGTTACCTTATAATTGTGGAGTGGTTGGACACTATCAGAGGGATTGTCGAAATCCATCACGTCAGTGTAGTTATTGTATCGCAGTTGACCACACTGTCGAATAATGTCCGCAACTAATTGCGAAGTGGCAAGCTAAGAATGTACCACAACCACAACCGAACCCGAATCAGAATCAAAACCAGAATCCTAATCCAAATGTGTAGAAGATATCGACTGAGATAATGAGTCAACCGGTAAACATCGGAGTAGTGACTAGAGGAGGAGCCGCGATAGGAGAGGATAGGTCGCTACTGAATGTTCGACCTACAACTCATAAACAAGTAAAGTTCGATGTCGAGGTTTTAACAATCACATTAACACCCCTAGTCATGTGACAAAAGAGGCATATGTTTACCATGCACCTGCAGCAAGAAGACATGACACAAGTTCATTCAGAGATGAATCCTCTCTGAGAAATGCATTAAAATGCATTAATTATGCTTAAAATCATTCTAAATGGTGCAAAAAGCCTAAAAAACTATGAAAAGTGGGTTTTCAAGTTAAAATAATTTAAAATGAAGAAAATGGATTATCCCACACTCAAAAGAGAAGCCTAAGGCACATTTCCCAATGCTATATAAGAAAGGATTTGGGGCATGGTAAAGACACACAAAGGAAGAGCAAAGGAATGCTAGAGAGATTCTGAAGGAGGAGAAAGAGCTCAAATTATTCAAAAGCAAGGGTGAAGGAAGGGAAGCTTATTTGAAATGGAGGAAGGATTCTCACCTAGATCATTGGTAAGGATGTATTTCTTCATTAATGAATGGATTCAAGTTTCTACCATCTATGAGTTCAAATTTGGTTTATCTTGTATGAATTTAATTCTTGGATGGCTTTAGATCTTAAGTTTGCTCATCTTGATTGATGAATAGATATAGATCTTTGGAAACTTGTGATAATCTTTTCATGTTGCTGACGTAGGAACTCACCATTTCTTAGGAAGATAGTTAAACTAGTGTAGACACAACCCTGCACTAAATACTGTTATCATATTGGCGACCATACATGTATGCCCACCTCAGGAAAATATTATATATTTGAGAAAATTTCTATGTTTTGCAGGTGTGATCCTTAATCCTACGCCAGTGATCTTTCCTTCCCTTATCCTTGCTTTGAATGATAAAGAGTATCAATATACAAAGTATAAGATTCAGTAATGTATTTCGGCCCTTAGCTCTGCTTCGAACCTCACACATTAGGGGGCATCTGTTAACAATCACATTAACACCCCTAGTCATGTGATAGAAGAGGCATATGTTTACCATGCACCTGCAGCAAGAAGACATGACACAAGTTCATTTAGAGACGAATCCTCTCTGAGAAATGCATTAAAATGCATTAATTATGCTTAAAATCATTCTAAATGGTGCAAAAAGCCTAAAAAACTATGAAAAGTGGGTTTTCAAGTTAAAATAATTTAAAATGAGGAAAATGGATTATCCCACACTCAAAAGAGAAGCCTAAGGCACATTTCCCAATGTTATATAAGAAAGGCTTTGGGGCATGGTAAAGACACACAAAGGAAGAGCAAAGGAATGTTGGAGAGATTCTGAAGGAGGAGAAAGAGCTCAAATTATTCAAAAGCAAGGGTGAAGGAAGGGAAGTTCATTTGCAATGGAGGAAGGATTCTCACCTAGATCATTGGTAAGGATGTATTTCTTCATTATTCTAATATGAATGGATTCAAGTTTCTACTATCTATGAGTTTAAATTTGGTTTATCTTGTATGAATTTAATTCTTGGATGGCTTTAGATCTTAAGTTTGCTTATCTTGATTGATGAATAGATATAGATATTTGGAAACTTGTGAAAATATTTTCATGTTGCTGACGTAGGAACTCACAATTTCTTAGGAAGATAGTTAAACTAGTGTAGACACAACCCTGCACTAAATACTATTATTAGATTGGCGACCATACATGTATGCCCGCCTCAGGAAAATATTATATATTTGAGAAAATTGCTATGTTTTGCAGGTGTGATCCTCAATCCTGCGCCCGTGAGCTTTCCTTCCCTTATCCTTGCTTTGAATGATAAAGAGTATCAGTATACAAAGTATAAAATTCAGTAATATATTTCGGCCCTTAGCTCTGCTTTGGACCTCACACATTAGGGGGCATCTGTTAACAATCACATTAACACCCCTAGTCATGTGACAGAAGAGTCATATGTTTACCATGCACCTGCAGCAAGAAGACATGACACAAGTTCATTCAGAGACGAATCCTCTCTAAGAAATGCATTAATTATGCTTAAAATCATTCTAAATGGTGCAAAAAGCCTAAAAAACTATGAAAAGTGGGTTTTCAAGTTAAAATAATTTAAAATGAGGAAAATAGATTATCCCACACTCAAAAGAGAAGCCTAAGGCACATTTCCCAATGCTATATAAGAAATGCTTTGGGGCATGGTAAAGACACACAAAGGAAGAGCAAAGGAATGCTGGAGAGATTCTGAAGGAGGAGAAAGAGCTCAAATTATTCAAAAGCAAGGGTGAAGGAAGGGAAGCTTATTTGCAATGGAGGAAGGATTCTCACCTAGATCATTGGTAAGGATGTATTTCTTCATTATTCTAATATGAATGGATTCAAGTTTCTACCTTCTATGAGTTGAAATTTGGTTTATCTTGTATGAATTTAATTCTTAGATGGCTTTAGATCTTAAGTTTGCTTATCTTGATTGATGAATAGATAGAGATCTTTGGAAACTTGTGATAATCTTTTCATGTTGCTGACGTAGGAACTCACCATTTCTTAGGAAGATAGTTAAACTAGTGTAGACACAACCCTGCACTAAATACTATTATCAGATTGGCGACCATACATGTATGCCCGCCTCAGGAAAATATTATATATTTGAGAAAATTGCTATGTTTTGCAGGTGTGATCCTCAATCCTGCACCCGTGAGCTTTCCTTCCCTTATCCTTGCTTTGAATGATAAAGAGTATTAGTATACAAAGTATAAAATTCAGTAATATATTTCGGCCCTTAGCTCTGCTTCGGACCTTATACATTAGGGGGCATCTGTTAACAATCACATTAACACCCCTAGTCATGTGACATAAGAGGCATATGTTTACTATGCACCTGCAGCAAGAAGACATGACACAAGTTCATTCAAAGACGAATCCTCTTTGAGAAATGCATTAATTATGCTTAAAATCATTCTAAATGGTGCAAAAAGCCTAAAAAACTATGAAAAGTGGGTTTTCAAGTTAAAATAATTTAAAATGAGGAAAATGGATTATCCCACACTCAAAAGAGAATCCTAAGGCACATTTCCCAATTCTATATAAGAAAGGATTTGGGGCATGGTAAAGACACACAAAGGAAGAGCAAAGGAATGTTGGAGAGATTCTGAAGGAGGAGAAAGAGCTCAAATTATTCAAAAGGAAGGGTGAAGGAAGGGAAGCTTATTTGCAATGGAGGAAGGATTCTCACCTAGATCATTGGTAAGGATGTATTTCTTCATTATTCTAATATGAATGGATTCAAGTTTCTACCATCTATGAGTTTAAATTTGGTTTATCTTGTATGAATTTAATTCTTGGATGGCTTTAGATCTTAAGTTTGCTTATCTTGATTGATGAATAGATATAGATCTTTGGAAACTTGTGATAATCTTTTCATGTTGCTGACGTAGGAACTCACCATTTCTTAGGAAGATAGTTAAACTAGTATAGACACAACCCTGCACTAAATACTATTATTAGATTGGTGACCATACATGTATGCCCGCCTCAGGAAAATATTATATATTTGATAAAATTGCTATGTTTTGCAGGTGTGATCCTCAATCCTGCGCCCGTGAGCTTTCCTTCCCTTATCCTTGCTTTGAATGATAAAGAGTATCAGTATACAAAGTATAAAATTCAGTAATATATTTTGGCCCTTAGCTCTGCTTTGGACATCACACATTAGGGGGCATCTGTTAACAATCACATTAACACCCCTAGTCATGTGACAGAAGAGTCATATGTTTACCATGCACCTGCAGCAAGAAGACATGACACAAGTTCATTCAGAGACGAATCCTCTCTAAGAAATGCATTAAAATGCATTAATTATGCTTAAAATCATTCTAAATGGTGCAAAAAGCCTAAAAAACTATGAAAAGTGGGTTTTCAAGTTAAAATAATTTAAAATGAGGAAAATAGATTATCCCACACTCAAAAGAGAAGCCTAAGGCACATTTCCCAATGCTATATAAGAAATGCTTTGGGGCATGGTAAAGACACACAAAGGAAGAGCAAAGGAATGCTGGAGAGATTCTGAAGGAGGAGAAAGAGCTCAAATTATTCAAAAGCAAGGGTGAAGGAAGGGAAGCTTATTTGCAATGGAGGAAGGATTCTCACCTAGATCATTGGTAAGGATGTATTTCTTCATTATTCTAATATGAATGGATTCAAGTTTCTACCATCTATGAGTTTAAATTTGGTTTATCTTTTTATGAATTTAATTCTTAGATGGCTTTAGATCTTAAGTTTGCTTATCTTGATTGATGAATAGATAGAGATCTTTGGAAACTTGTGATAATCTTTTCATGTTGCTGACGTAGGAACTCACCATTTCTTAGGAAGATAGTTAAACTAGTGTAGACACAACCCTGCACTAAATACTATTATCAGATTGGCGACCATACATGTATGCCCGCCTCAGGAAAATATTATATATTTGAGAAAATTGCTATGTTTTGCAGGTGTGATCCTCAATCCTGCACTCGTGAGCTTTCCTTCCCTTATCCTTGCTTTGAATGATAAAGAGTATCAGTATACAAAGTATAAAATTCAGTAATATATTTCGGCCCTTAGCTCTGCTTCGGACCTCACACATTAGGGGGCATCTGTTAACAATCACATTAACACCCCTAGTCATGTGACATAAGAGGCATATGTTTACCATGCACCTGCAGCAAGAAGACATGACACAAGTTCATTCAAAGACGAATCCTCTCTGAGAAATGCATTAATTATGCTTAAAATCATTCTAAATGGTGCAAAAAGCCTAAAAAACTATGAAAAGTGGGTTTTCAAGTTAAAATAATTTAAAATGAGGAAAATGGATTATCCCACACTCAAAAGAGAATCCTAAGGCACATTTCCCAATTCTATATAAGAAAGGATTTGGGGCATGGTAAAGACACACAAAGGAAGAGCAAAGGAATGTTGGAGAGATTCTGAAGGAGGAGAAAGAGCTCAAATTATTCAAAAGAAAGGGTGAAGGAAGGGAAGCTTATTTGCAATGGAGGAAGGATTCTCACCTAGATCATTGGTAAGGATGTATTTCTTCATTATTCTAATATGAATGGATTCAAGTTTCTACCATCTATGAGTTTAAATTTGGTTTATCTTGTATGAATTTAATTCTTGGATGGCTTTAGATCTTAAGTTTGCTTATCTTGATTGATGAATAGATAGAGATATTTGGAAACTTGTGATAATCTTTTCATGTTGCTGACGTAGGAACTCACCATTTCTTAGGAAGATAGTTAAACTAGTGTAGACACAACCCTGCACTAAATACTATTATCAGATTGGCGACCATACATGTATGCCCGCCTCAGGAAAATATTATATATTTGATAAAATTGCTATGTTTTGCAAGTGTGATCCTCAATCCTGCACCCGTGAGCTTTCCTTCCCTTATCCTTGCTTTGAATGATAAAGAGTATTAGTATACAAAGTATAAAATTCAGTAATATATTTCGGCCCTTAGTTTTGCTTCGGACCTCACACATTAGGGGGCATCTGTTAACAATCACATTAACACCCCTAGTCATGTGACAGAAGAGGCATATGTTTACCATGCACCTGCAGCAAGAAGACATGACACAAGTTCATTCAGAGACGAATCCTCTCTGAGAAATGCATTAATTATGCTTAAAATCATTCTAAATGGTGCAAAAAGCCTAAAAAACTATGAAAAGTGGGTTTTCAAGTTAAAATAATTTAAAATGAGGAAAATGGATTATCCCACACTCAAAAGAGAAGCCTAAGGCACATTTCCCAATGCTATATAAGAAAGGATTTGGGGCATGGTAAAGACACACAAAGGAAGAGCAAAGGAATGCTGGAGAGATTCTGAAGGAGGAGAAAGAGCTCAAATTATTCAAAAGCAAGGGTGAAGGAAGGGAAGCTTATTTGCAATGGAGGAAGGATTCTCACCTAGATCATTGGTAAGGATGTATTTCTTCATTATTCTAATATGAATGGATTCAAGTTTCTACCATCTATGAGTTTAAATTTGGTTTATCTTGTATGAATTTAATTCTTGGATGGCTTTAGATCTTAAGTTTGCTTATCTTGATTGATGAATAGATATAGATCTTTGGAAACTTGTGATAATCTTTTCATGTTGCTGACGTAGGAACTCACCATTTCTTAGGAAGATAGTTAAACTAGTGTAGACACAACCCTGCACTAAATACTATTATTAGATTGGCGACCATACATGTATGCCCGCCTCAGGAAAATATTATATATTTGATAAAATTGCTATGTTTTGTAGGTGTGATCCTCAATCCTGCGCCCGTGAGCTTTCCTTCCCTTATCCTTGCTTTGAATGATAAAGAGTATCAGTATACAAAGTATAAAATTCAGTAATATATTTCGGCCCTTAGCTTTGCTTCGGACCTCACACATTAGGGGGCATCTGTTAACAATCACATTAACACCCCTAGTCATGTGACAGAAGAGGCATATGTTTACCATGCACTTGCAGTAAGAATACATGACACAAGTTCATTCAGAGACGAATCCTCTTTGAGAAATGCATTAATTATGCTTAAAATCGTTCTAAATGGTGCAAAAAGCCTAAAAAACTATAAAAAGTGGGTTTTCAAGTTAAAATAATTTAAAATGAGGAAAATGGATTATCCCACACTCAAAAGAGAAGCCTAAGGCACATTTCCCAATTCTATATAAGAAAGGATTTGGGGCATGGTATAGACACACAAAGGAAGAGCAAAGGAATGCTGGAGAGATTCTGAAGGAGGAGAAAGAGCTCAAATTATTCAAAAGCAAGGGTGAAGGAAGGGAAGCTGATTTGCAATGGAGGAAGGATTCTCACCTAGATCATTGGTAAGGATGTATTTCTTCATTAATGAATGGATTCAAGTTTCTACCATCTATGAGTTTAAATTTGGTTTATCTTGTATGAATTTAATTCTTGGATGGCTTTAGATCTTAAGTTTGCTTATCTTGATTGATGAATAGATATAGATCTTTGGAAACTTGTGATAATATTTTCATGTTACTGACGTAGGAACTCACCATTTCTTAGGAAGATAGTTAAACTAGTGTAGACACAACCCTGCACTAAATACTATTATCACGAGGCATAAAAAGAGACCTTTTTGGAGGCACAATATGCGCTTATAAAGAACAAAAGAAAGTCACAGACGATAATCCACAAAGAACTTGTCTTTGAGATGCGACCAATCTTTGATGCGACCAATTCATAAAGGAAAATAGGGAAGGTTAGTAATCTGAATTTTTTTCTAGAAAGTTGCTTGGCATTGGCGAAGGACCAAGACGCATTGACAAAAATAACTAGTTTCTTGCGTCGGCAAGAGGAAGAACGACAGGACCGCATAGTCAACCGGGTGTATAGAAATAAAACAGGAAGAGAGATGAGAATGAATGCTCAGATTGGCTCATATGATGTAGATTCTATCATTTTGGATTTAGGATCAGATGTAAACATCATGACCAAAAAAACCTAGGAGATGATGGGGAAACCGCATTTGGTATGGTCCCTTGTGCAGAGCCAGTTGGCAGATCAGAGCAAAGTTACACCTATTGGTCGATTGCCCCATTTACCTGTCGAAGTAGAAGGCCTGAAGACTTATGCATAATTCGATGTCATAGAGATAATCGACAATATCATCCTGTATCCCGCGCTATTGGGGATAGATTGGGGGATGGAAAATATAGCATTCATCAATTTCAAGAAGAGGATGATGTCCTTTGAGAATCACGACATGAGGGTTGTTTCCCCACTGGATCCACATTAAGGGCAGAGGTTCAAACCAATGAGAGACAAATTTGTAGAAGGATGGGCTGACGTCTATAATATTTCAGAAGATTACACTAATCCCACCGCTGACGGAGAATTGGGGTGGCGAAGCATTAGTTTAATGTCATCAAATTCTGACGAGGCGCTGGAAAATTGGCAAAATCGGCTGCACGAAGTATCATTCAGAAAGTGTGCATGAATCACTAAGTCGCTGAGATGGGTAGCGACAGAAACTTGTAACCTGCCAATGTATGAAGGATTGCCTAAGTTGGCAAAGTTTATCAATGAATTCAAAGATAGAGTATCAGAACCATAGTGCCTATTGGTGCTGGAAGAAGCATTGAAAGCTACTCCAACAAGATGGTGGGAAACGCATAAGTCATCAATAGCAAATTGTCCACTTTGTCGAGGGTTAATAGAAGTCAGGTTTGGGGAATATGAATGCTACAAAGGAAGGAAATATGTTGGGAGAAGTGATACAATGGATCACTTGGGAGAATGCTAGATTATATGGGGAATAAGGCCGAGGCAGGAATGGGTCCATGCGTTCATCCATACGCTGGATGAAGTGCCGTGAAGATGGTACATCGCAACAGAACTGCGATGAGGAACGACAACATGGGAGGAGTTGACCACCAGTTTTATTCATACTTTCAGCTTCGTTTAGGACAATTGTTTCATCCATAGTGCACTGTAGGAAATCCACGGAAAGGTACTGGAGATAGTTCCAACTGAACGACCAATGGGACCACAATGGGAAACGACACCACAAATGATAATGGAGTGTTACAACGTGTCAGGAGGACCTGATGACGAGGAGGATCCAAGAGCCGTTTATGTCCCAGAATCAGAAGGAATCCACGATATTGGAGCACCAGAGGTGCCATCCATCAAGTTCAAGCAGCCGTTAAAGATAAATAAGATAAATATTGGGTGGGACAACAAAGAATCCAAATTTCGCTAGTATTGGTGACTATTGGGATGATTCAACAATTGAGAAGGTCACCGACCTACTACATGAGTTTCAAGACTTGTTCCCAACAAATTTATCTGAGATGAAGGGTATTTATATGGACTTAGGTGAAATGAAAATCCCTCTGAAACCTGATGCAAAACCAATGAAGCAACGACCATACCGATTGAATCCTAGATACAAAGAGTGGGTAAAAGCTGAGATAGAGCGAATGCTGGATGGAGGAATCATTGAACCTGTCGAAGAATATGAGTGGATCATCCCAATGGTCGTCCAAGATAAAAAGACTAGTGAAATACGGATTTGTGTCGATTTGAGAAAGCTGAATGACGCATGCATGCATGATCCATTCCCTACACCATTTACCGACAAAGTACTGGAAGGCATTGGAGGACATGAAGTGTACTCGTTTACAGATGGATTCTCAGGGTACCACCAGATCAGGATTGCGAAGGAAGACCGACATAAAACCACCTTCGTAAAAGAATGGGGTTGTTTTCAGTATACCGTGATGCATTTCGGTCTCACGAATTCCCATGCGATCTTTTTCATATTAGTCATCGCTGCATTTAAAGACTTCATTCATAAGTTTTTGGCAGTCTACATGGATGACTGGATCGTATATGGATTAATGAAAGATCATGTCGCAAGCCTCAGATTGATGCTGGAAAGGTGTCGAGAACATCATATTTCACTGAATCTAAAGAAATGTATCTTTTGTGCACCATTTGGAATCCTATTGGGACATATTGTATGCAAGGAAGGCATGTTGGTTGAACCAACAAAGATTGCAATCATCGTCGACTTGCCAACACCGATGACAATAAAACAACTGAGAGTGACATTTGGTCATATAGGGTATTATAGGAAGTTTATAAGGGGATATGCAATGATTATTGCACCGATGGAAAAATTAATGAAGAAGGATGCAAAGTTTGAGTGCAACGACAAGTGCCAGAAAAGTCTCAACATACTGGAAGCGAAGATGGTGGCAGCTCCAATATTGGTATTTTCCGACTGGAAAAAAGAATTCTATGTCCATGTAGACGCTTCATCAGTAGCATTGGGATTAATATTGGCTCAGCCGGGAGAAGGATTGATCGATCATCCAATTGCATTTTCGAGTTAGAATTTTTCCATTACGGAGAAGAACTATACAACGACAGAACGAGAAGGTTTTGTGATGGTGTATTCACTACAAAAATTCTGCCACTACCTGTTGGGAGGACACTTCAAAATGTTTACTCACCACTCAACATTGAAATACTTGGTCCATAAGCCTTTGTTGGGGGGGAATATCTGTCAATGGCTGCTACTATTCCAAGAATTTGACTTTGAAATTATTGTGAAACCTAGATGCCTAAACGCAGTACCTAATCATCTGTCGAGGTTAGAATCAGGTGAAGAACCAAGCAACATTGATGGAGGATTGCCTGATGTGAAACTATTTAGAATTGGAATGGTCGATGACCATTACGAGAAGATTGTTCAGTTCTTGGCGACGGGGAAATCACCTAAGGAGTTCACCACCAGTCAGAATAAACAGTTAGTTGTCAGGGTTGCTAATTTCCAACTGATCGCAGGACAATTGTATAAGATGGTTTTGAATGAAGTTCTTCATCAATATGTCCTTCCGCATGAACAAGAAAGAGTATTGGAGGAAGCATATGATGGGATCGCAGGAGGACATTATGGAGGGCGTGCAATCGCCAAGAAAATACTCAGAGAAGGATTATGGTGGCCAATGGTACACGTCGATGCAACAGATTATGCTAAGAGCTGCGATGTATGTCAAAGAATAGGAAAACCATCACGAAGGGACGAGATGCCACTAGTGCCACAATTAACATTGCAACCCTTTGACAAGTGGGCAGTATATTTTGTGGGACCTATTAACCCACCAGGAAAAATAACAGGTGCGAGATACATCATTACTGCGACTGATTACTTAATAAGATGGGATGAAGCAGCATCGATGAAGGATTGAACATATGCGACAACAACAAGGTTCATTTTTGACAATGTGGTGACCGGATTTGGGTGCCCAAAAATATCTATGAGCGACCAAGGGACCCATTTCGTCAATCAAAAAATCATAGTGATTCCAGAGGAATTCCAGATTCAACATCAAAGGAGTACTCCATATCACCCACAAGTGAATGGAGCAATCAAAGCGCTAAATAAAATATTGGAGAACGCACTCACCAAGGTATGCAACACAAACCACGATGATTGGGATTTGAAGATCCCTGCGATCTATGGGCCTACAGAACGACATGCAAAATATTGACAGGTCAGACACCTTTTAAATTGGTATATGAACAAGAAGCAGTGATGCCAATGGAGTATATTGTCCCAAGATTGTGCATAGAAGCAGGGACAGGAATGGGTGATGACAGAGCCATTGAGGAAAGATTAGAGCAGTTGCTACATCTTGAAGAGGATCAATTTATAGTAGGATTTCATCAGCAGGTAGAGAAGGATCGACATAAGGAATGGCATGATCGCCATGTGAAGGGAAAGCATTTTCAGCGTGGATATATGGTTCTCCTATATGATAGTAAGTTTGCTAACTATCCAGGTAAGCTTCAAATGCATTGGCTTGGTCCTTACATCATAAATTTTATTACTGGCGAAGGTGTGGTGCAGTTGCAAAATTTAGATGGAACACTTTTTCCAAGCTTAGTGAATGGAAACGGCTAAATCCCTATCGAGATAACTCGATGTAGAACCACTGAAGAAAACAACAACACTGCGGAAAAAAAGAAAAGAAAAAAGAAGCAACAAAAATAAGAATAAGTCTGTCGATAAAAAGAAGTGGTAAAAAGAGAAAAAGAAAAAACAGGAACATTGCGAAGATCAGGAGTCTGTTGAGGGCACATGTCGACAAAAGGTTAAGTTCGGGCATCGGTCGAAGTAACTGCGACAGGTTTGGAATTCAAACGTTTGTCGATGGGATAGTGACAAAGTTAAAACAACGACAAGGCTTGGGACTGGTTGACGTCCAACATAGCGCGAGTTGGTCAAATCAGGCAATAAATGAAGCAGTTAAGATGCGGCGAGCAACGACGCAAGTGGATGAAAACGAAATAAATGATCGATGGAGACACCATTAATTACCAATGAGTGCGCATGATTCCGTAAATCGACGGAGGATTTGGCAATCATTGCCCGAAATCAATTTGATGGACGTGGAGCGAGAGATTGGAAGTTATAAAAGCATGCTGACGTTAACAGTTCGACCCATTATGCATTTGGAGAGCTATAACAGAAGCATTAGAGTGAAGAGTAATAGATAAGTTAAGAAGCTACAATGGCGCAAATGATTTCCAGCATGAGCACACAAGAGGCACCAGTTGCGAGGGTGACAATCGTCCAAGAACAACCATCGGTATTGACACGCTCATACAGAAATAAAAGAACTACAAGTCGGCCGACGCAGTCAGATAGAAGGACCAAGACAACCCGTATCTCAACACGGGCCACAGCTACAGAAGGCGAAGCGGGCAATTCGACCGCCACGGAAGACGAGACAATAATAAGGGGGAGACAACCAGGGCCAACAATAGAAGACATCCCAGGATATGTACCACCAAGGAAGGAAGGGGCACCAATAATACGACTTGGTAAGAATTCCAAGTATACCATCAAGGAGCCGACGACACCAATACTACCAAGGAAGGAAGGGGCACTAATAATACGACTTGGTAAGAATTCCAAGTATACCATCAAGGAGTCGACGACACCAAAGGGTGTCCATAAGACGTGAAACATAGTGTCATGACTGCAAAGATTGCAGTACAGTGACCATGATGTATTGGCGTATCCAAAATGCACTAAGGACACACATGGCGACGTAGCGCATGGAGAAGGAGGCCCGATCACAAGAGAACCAATGCAGTGGGAATTGGGGATAAATAAATCATGGCTCTTATCCATCATTCACATGCCTCATTTCAGGATATCGATGGAAGAGAATGCATGCGTAAAGAAGCTACTGGACTGCTTTCACAACGGATATTTATTGTTGGATACAAAGATTCCAGTAACGGTCGACCTTATTTCGCAAATAACGGGATTACACAAGGCCGAGGTAGATCCTTCGCAATACTTCCAAGGGAAGGATAACGACAAGAGACTTGCTGCGAAGATGAAAGCAAGATATGGGGTGGAGAAGAACACCAGAGGGTACTTAATTGACACAATAAATGATAAGGATGTGAGGGTCGCATCAAAGCTATTAGAAATAAAGATCGTAAGGAAAAATAGACCAAATCAGTGTACATCCAGGGTGATTACATCCGTGGAGTAGTGTGCGATGGGATTCAAGATGAATTGGTCACTATTCTTGCTGAATGAATTGACGAACGACACGATACAAGTGTAGGATAAAGGGAATCCATTTACATATTCATGTATGCTAATGTTAATCGCATCGGTTGGATGGAGGGAACCATCGCAGTATCAGGGGATGGAAAAAAATTTATTCGAAGTGTGTCGAGGGGCACGATACAAGAATTTATGGGCGCTAAAACGATAGAGAAAGACAAACATGTAACAATATCCAATTCTTTCTTTCTTTAGAAATGCTGAAAATAGACGTGGAAGCAATTACGCGATTAACAGAAGAAGAATCTAAGAAGTACAGAAGGATCGCAAGGTTGTCGGTAGGGACCTAGGCTATATACATTTAGGCGTGCGCAGACCCACAGAAGCAGTGGCTGCCGACGCAATATAAACTGGGTGACGCAGAACTAGACGCCATCGTGGAAGAATGGCCAGAAGAATGGAAGGTTCCGGTAGAAGAAGACCAACTGTCGGACCCAAAGAATGGGCATCCGATAGATGGACCAAAGTCGCAGGAAGAGGAAAAGGATTCAGATGGAGAAGAGGAAGGTGCAGAGGAAGGTGAAGCTGTGAAAGAGCACTCACACACCGCAAGTCACGATGGTGCGTCGTCGAAAACTCAAACAGACTTAGAACTTGAAGCGCAGCGAGAGGAATCAAGGAAAAAAAACAGGTTTGAGAGAGGTGAGGGGAGTGCAACTGCAGGCATCCCCGACGAGCAAATGAATAAGATGCTGGAAAAGATAACAACTGTGGCGGAGGAAAACTATGCGAAAGTCACACATCATGCGAATGAGTACTTCCATCAGGTATCGCAATTGCTATAGATGCTGAGTAACGAAATAACGAAGACAAGGCTAACGCAAGGAGAAGTGGAGCAAAGTGCGTCAATAGCAAGGGTCGAGGTGGATATCGACACGAAGCAGAGGATAGTCCAAATACTACCTGGTGCACTCACCACAGGCGATGAAGACATGGATTTTGCGTTGCGAGGGCATGATTCGATCAACATAGATTTCAATATGTTGTCGATGTTTATGTTGCATCGAATTCACACTACAGCAAGTGAAGAGATCAACGATAGGGAGGCAAAAACGCATGATTAGATGGTAAGTTACAAAGGACAAGTGCGGAGCACTAAAGCGAAATTCCAACAACTTCATGAAGAGAAATAGGTAATTATAAATGAAATAGAAAAGGCAGTCGAGGACAAAAGAAGGTTGGATCATGCCATCTCTATGGCATGCGAAGATGCGTCGGATATAGATAAAGATATGCTGGCAGAGGCAAAATCAATAAAATTAGGAGAAGTCATTGCAGATCTGTGAAATGAGAATGAAGAACTACAAACAAGGGTGGTGCCAAGCACGCCGCAAGAGCAGATTGCAGAGAGGAAGAGTGCGATTGAGGAAACTGTGACAAAGATCACAGAAATGGAGAAAACAGTCAAGACGATCGCAAAAGATGTAACACAATTTTGGGGAAGTTTGGTACAAGACGAACAGTTGCACCAGCTGAACGTGCAACTCGACGAAGCATAAGTGAAATTAGAAGCATTGAGGGGATCGCTTAAGGCGATGCCCATATTAGTGTAGATGATGAAGGCCATAGAGCTACAAGAATTGCAACATCAGGTCAACAAGGTGTGCACAAGGCAACAAAGAAGAACATCGCACTTGGACGAGCTATAGACAAAGGAAGAACAATTGGCAGTCAAAGCAATGGAAGGGATGAAATAGATCAAGCAAGAGTTGGAGAAAGCGCATCAGATGGGTGGTGAACACCCGACATAACAAGAAGTAGAATATTGTGCAGGACTCAAAGCATCGGCCAGAGAAGCTGTCGACCAGGTTAAGGCTGCATATGAAAAATTCAAGATGCAGGTAAATGTACCAACAGTTTCTAGCTAAGGTAGCTCGAGGGCGAGCCACAAGTTTGTGTTGTGGGCCTGTTGGCACGGGTCCATAGCGCACAAGTGCAGTACTGCCAGCGATGGAAGGGTCATCGACAGGAACAAAGGACCGATCGTGAAGTGTAAAAGAGTCGACAAACAAGGAATATTTGGTTAAGTTAGTTAGTAATGGGTCATTTGGACCATTTTGTAACGGCCAAGTGAGACTATAAATAGAAGTATGATTGTAAGCCTAAGGGAATCAAAATCATTTTGCATAATATATCATTGATCTTTCGGATAGAGTCTTCTGACATTTTGGATTGCATCTTTTGTTCTGAGTTTGTATTTGCTCTGCGATGTGTATTCCGGGGAAGTTTGCGATGTATAAGATGATTTGATGAGTAATGAGAAGAATCAATTGAGCTATATCTCTATCTTTGTCTTTATGATTGAATGTGAATTATCGCGATGTTTGATGTTTCAATATGTTTTATGAATGAAACCACAGTTATGTGATGTATCTTAGATCTCTTGAATATGCTTTGATAAATTGTCATTTCGTCGATCTGGTTAATTTGTCGACTGTGAGATAATTGTGTTTGATGTGAATAAGGATTATGTCGATCCCCGAGTTAAGTAGATCTGGTTTTTAGGTCAACAATACGATGTTCTGATGCGAATGCGAATCTCTGGTTTATGTTGCGAATGAGTGTGAAATGATTCATGTATTCTTACAAATGCAGAAACTTGGTTCCTACACCCCCCTTAGATATCTTGGGTGAGACTTCACTCACTTCAAGGGTGTTGCTGGAAAGGCTAGAACCTTTCTGGGCCGATGTCTATGGGAGTCTGTGTTGAGGTTTTTTGACAACAGTGCGAAGTGAACCCTTGTCGATAGAACTGTGTCAACAATCCGAGATGCCTCTTGATTTTAAAATTTCAAGCATTAGGTATTTTACTTTTGCTCTTGTTTTCCTAGGAGTACTGGTGTCAAGGTTTAAAATCAATTTGTTTCTAAGAATATTATAATTGTACTTTATTATTCCGGAGATGTTTCATCCCTCCGAGGTAACCCTATTATGTATCCGGAGATGATTATTCCTCCGATGGTTTGTGGTAACTAGGGTTATTAGACCCACCATGTGGGGGTCGGCCCTGATATTAAGATATTGTAACTTCAAAGAATATTATATTTGTACTTTATTATTCCGGAGATGTTTCATTCCTCCGTAAAGATCTTATTGTATATCCGGAGATGTTTATTCCTCCGTCGGAATGTGGTAACTTGGGTTATTAGACTTCCCTAGTGGGGATCGTCCCTGTATGTGTTATGTGGGTCAAAGGGTTATTAGACCACCCTAGAGGGGTCGGCCCAGTCAGTTGTAGTGGGGTATTTAACCCAATGGTTAAATACGAGCCTACATGTTTTTTGTAAAAGACAAGTCGGAGTAGTGTATAAATAGAGGAGGTGTATTCCTCATTTTACACACACACACACTCACTCACTTGAGAGTGGCGCACTTGTGGAGGAGAGGTCTGCTATGGAGAAGGAGGAGCTTATGCTCAGGGTTACATATTTGTATATTGCGGGTCATCTATATTGAGGAATCTTTACTGGGTTTTCTACCCCATGAGGGTTTCCCAGGATAAATTTGTGTCTCTTGTGTTTATGCTGTGCTTGTTGTTTCTTCAGTGTTCCTGTATATGCTATTATTGTGAAATGGAATGCAATGCTGCTATTTTATATATTAGTATATTGAATTTTAACATGGTATCAGAGCTAACCTGAAGGAAGGCAATGTATGGCACTTACGACACTTGCTTTACTTATGACAATTTGAAGGTTAGGGTTTTATATAGCAAAAACTAGTCACCGTGGAACTTTCACCATAAATCCATTTTGGCAAAGGTTCAGGATCTGAAAAACTTTACAGGTAGTATATAACATCTCCAGGTATCTTGTGTCCAAAGGGCACCCTCAGATTCGTTGTACTTTGTAAGTTATGATCAGTACAAGTTAGGGTTTCTGCCTCTTCCAGATCTCAGTCAAAATCAGGTGACCTAGGAAAAAAGGTCATAACCTGGGCTAGGAAGCTCCAAATGACATTTCGTAAAAAGTGATAGGTAGCACACAGAATTTACTATCTTAGGAAACGTTTTCAGAGGCCGAAGTTGAACCAGTGACACGTGGCACGCCGTACAAGTTCTCTCTCATGTCTTATCCCATAAACAGGTCACGTTGCGACACTTGGCATAACTTGGGCTAGGAAGCTCCAAATTCAATTTCGTAAAAAGTGACAGGTAGTACACAGACTGCACTATCTCAGAAAATGTTTTCAGAGGCCGAAGTTGAACCAGTGACACATGGCACTCCGTACAAGTTCGCTCTCCTGTTTTATCCCATAAACAGGTCATGTTGCGACACTTGGCATAACTCTCTCTCAGAAAATCCAATTGAGGTCAGACCTATCAGCATGGAAAGATGACAGGTCAGGATACCACAGAAAAAGTTTTCAGACCCTGTGGAGCGAAAAGTTCAGAGTTACAGCAGAAATAATCAGGTACATATTTCTGTCAAAACATAATTATTTTTGGAGCACCTTCATTCATGGCTTCGGGAATTTAGGGTTTCGGAGAAAGTTAGAATTTTTGGAATCGAAATCCACGGATGAATGCTACTTAGGAAAATCGAAATTTAGAGACCAAGATCAAATTTTTTTGGTTGGGCAGAAGACCGGGCTTGATCAAACCCCAGTTCGGTATTTTGATCGGAAAGATGGAAAATTAGGGCTTCAACAAAAGTTGAAATTTTTGAAGTTTGTAACCACGGCTGGAAGCTCCTCAGAAAAAAATAAGAGTTTAGAGCCTTGGATCAAACCTTTTGATTGGACAGAAGGGTGGGCTTCATCAAACCCTAGTTCGGGTTCCTGTCCAGAAGATCCAGAAGTTTTGAAGGCAATTTTGAGGGGTCAAATTTTGGAGATTTCAAATTTGAAGTATGCTAGTTTGATCAACTCAGCAAAACACATCCTTCCATCCATTCAGAAGTGTGAAAGTCAAAGATTGAATTTTTAGGGTTTCTCTAAACCCTAATCAAGCTCCAGATCAAGTTTCAGGGGGAGTTGAGGCTAAGGCCTTACATAAGAAGACTACAAGAAGTATCGACAGGTATGTCTTAAGGAGATACAGGTATGTCTTGAAATCTGATTCCTGATTAAGTTCATGATATGTATGTCTTCATATTATTTATTAGTACAATCTTGATTAATACTAGAATTGTCTTATCACCCTAGTAACAGTATGAATGCATGTGAATGACAGAAGAAATTCATTGATTAGGGCTATATGATTGTACTAACGCACTGTGGTGTTGTATGAGGTTGATGTTGTCTGCTAACAAGATACAGGTACATCACGAAAGACAAATCAAGTTCCATGACCATGACAACATGAAGACAAAGACTCATCCATAATATTTGATCACATGGAAGTTCTACTTGCAAGGTATGTATGACTTTGTTCTATTATGCTTAACCTATGAGATATGCGGGTTCCAACATAGGGTCTCTAAATCATTGAAGAGAACAAAGAAGATATTGATTAGGTATGTTAGACATAACTAAGCAGGTATACTAATCCAAGTATGTTTCCCTATGTCATGTATTAGGATCCCTTATATAAGTATACTTGGTATGATTGGTTATGCTTATTCATAAAGCTAGTAATCAAGGGTTTATGCATATTATGTCTCTTATCTTGATTGATGATTTAACTAACTAGAAGAGTACTATGATCAAACAAGAATATGCATGAGTAAAAGAAGACTTCCTTGAAACCTTGAATACTACTATTTATTATCTATGATCATGACTATACATATTCAAGATTATTTAGAATTATAATGTTTTGATAGTATTGAGAATATACTAATGAATGTATGTTTGTATATGAGATCATGAGGATGACACTTGAGCATGCACAGTGGTACAGAATGAATAGAAGATCAAGCGGGAGGCAACCACACAAACATAAAAGATAAGTATTTGAGTTGTTATTTGAAATAGTAAATGATATTGCTTGTATGCATATTTGTATTCCTAGAATATATCATGCTGAGTGTAAACATTCATAGAGCATTGAACAATATACTACTAATATGCATATGATTGGTAAGTTGGAAAAACATTCCATTATTGCTTGTCTAGAATGAAACCTCTTTGCTGACATACTGAGAGATGTGCACACTCTCGATAGTATGTTCTGGTAGAGATGGAAGGCATCTAGATAGTATGCATACAGGATATGGAAAAGTGTTGTGCCAAAGTATTGGTCAAGATAGTTGCATAAATATGTAAATGATATCTGTATGCATAATAGGTTATCAGGTCAACATGATTTCATGATTATGAAGTATTACTAATCATGTACTTAATTTTGATATGTAGGAAAGATCATGAAGAATGATGAACACCGAACAAGTGATGGATGTTCAACAAGAAGATTTACAAATCAAACAAAATATAGAAGGCTCGTGGCTAGAAGATTCTCTTAGAAAGAAGAAGAGAATCATGATGGGATGTTTGCTCCAAGTGAATAGATAAGACCATTCTCTTAATGGTGTAATTAAAGAAGAAGTGTGAATCAGGTTCTGTATGGGTACCCAGGATCGATAGTCAATTGATGAGCTTAATGATCATCATGGGTGATGTGGATCACAACCTTTGCTACAAGGTTGAATATGGTTTCTATACACAGATGAACTGGATACAAGAAGGAACTCACCACAGAGTTCGAATGATGTTGAGGCTTATATCAGTAGACCCATCTAACGAGAGATGGCACATATAGATGGCTGCAGAAATGAAAATGAAAGATCTCATATTGATGCATTACTTCCTAGGTCTGGAAGTATGGCAAGGATCGGAAGGAATATTTCTCAACTAGGGAAAGTATGCCGAGAAATATTAAAAGGACTTGAGGTGTTGGAATGGCCACTCTTATGGATTCCAACTTGAAGATGTTAGGGGATGACTCATCAGAGCTAGTGGATATAACTCTATACAGTCAAATTATTGGGTCATTAATGTATCTAACATATACTAGGTTAGATATATGTTTTGCTGTGAACACCTTGAGTCAATATCTAGTGGAAACTAGATGTGTTCACCTGATAGTTGCTACGCATGTGATGAGGCACCTAAAGGATACGATAGAATTTGATCTATGCTATCTTGGAGATCATGACTTCAGATGGCTACTCAGATGTTGATTGGGCAGAAAGTGTATCAGACAGGAAGAACACCTCGAGAGGATGTTATTGTCTGGGATCAGCCATGATCTTGTGGTTTAGCTGGAAGCAGTCTAGTGTGGTTCTTAGCACAAGCGAAATATATGGCTGCTTGCTCTGCTAATTGTGAAGAAGTTTGGCTTCAGGATTGGTTTGACTTAGATATAGAACCAACTGTGATCCTATGTGACAAATAGAGTTGTATCAAGATGACAAAGAATCCAGTGTTCCATGACAAGTCAAAGAACATAGGGATCTAACAGGATATGATGCAGAAAGGAACTATAAAGTTTGAATTTGTAACAGGTTACCGATGTACTAACCAAACCTCTACCTCAAGTGAATAAGTTACCAACATACTAACCAAACCTCTACCTCAAGAAAAGTTTGAGTATTTCCGAGACAAGCTTGGAAGGACCCTCCTCGAAAAGGGGAGTGATGTGGTCACTGATGATGAGATTGCCTCATCGAAAGCAAGGTCGATGATGTGGATACTTGTTTACTACACTTGGATACTTAGATCATTTAGACTTAGGACTCTTATACTTAGAATATTTTTACTTGCTTTTACTTTGATGATTGATGTATCGATGAGGATACATGTTTTGTCGATGTATCGATGAGGATACATGTTTTATTGATGTATCGATGAGGATACATGTGTTGTTGATGTATCAATGAGGATACATGTTTGTCGATGTATCGATGAGGATACATGTGTTGTCGATGTATCGATGAGGATACACGTGTTGTTGATGTATCGATGAGGATACATGTTTTGTTGATGTATCGATGAGGATACATGTTTTGTAAGGATACATGTTTTGTTAATGTATCGATGAGGATACATGTTTTGATGATATCTGTATTGATAAAGATATAGATGGGGATTGTATCATCCCTGGACTTTGGTCCCTTGAATTGATCCGTAGATGTATGGTCTCCGAAAATGAAGTCCTTAGTGGACAGATAGGGATTGTATCATCCCTGGACTTTGGTTCCTTGAATTGATCCGTAGACATATGGTCTTCGAAAATGAAGTCCTTAGTGGACAGATAGGGATTGTATCATCCCTGGACTTTGGTTCCTTGAATTGATCCGTAGACGTATGGTCTCCGAAAATGAAGTCCTTAGTGGAAAGATAGGGATTGTATCATCCCAGTACTTTGGTTCCTTGAATTGATCCGTAGACATATGGTCTTCGAAAATGAAGTCCTTAGTGGACAGATAGGGATTGTATCATCCCTGGACTTTGGTTCCTTGAATTGATCCGTAGACGTATGGTCTCCGAAAATGAAGTCCTTAGTGGACAGATAGGGATTGTATCATCCCTGGACTTTGGTTCTTTGAATTGATCCATAGACATATGGTCTCCAAAAATGAAGTCCTTAGTGGACAGATAGGGATTGTATCATCCCTGGACTTTGGTTCCTTGAATTAATCCGTAGACGTATGGTCTCCGAAAATGAAGTCCTTAGTGGACAGATAGGGATTGTATCATCCCTGGACTTTGGTTTCTTGAATTGATCCGTAGACGTATGGTCTCCGAAAATGAAGTCCTTAGTGGACAGATAGGGATTGTATCATCCCTGGACTTTGGTTCCTTGAATTGATCCGTAGACGTATGGTCTCCGAAAATGAAGTCCTTAGTGGACAGATAGGGATTGTATCATCCCTGGAATTTGGTTCCTTGAATTGATCCGTAGACGCATGGTCTCCGAAAATGAAGTCCTTAGTGGACAGATAGGGATTGTATCATCCCTGGACTTTGGTTCCTTGAATTGATCCGTAGACGTATGGTCTCCGAAAATGAAGTCCTTAGTGGACAGATGGGGATTGTATCATCCCTGGACTTCGGTCCCTGAATTGATCCGTAGACGTATGGTCTCCGAGAATGAGGTCCAAAGTGGACAGATGGGGATTGTATCATCCCCGGACCTTGGTCCCTGAATTGATCCGTAGACGTATGGTCTTCGAGAATGAAGTGATGGGGATTGCATCATCCCGGAACCACTAGTTCAAAATGTACGTGATGGGGATTGCATCATCCCAGAACCACTAGTTCAAAACGTACGTGATGGGGATTGCATCATCCCAGAACCACTAGTTCAAAATGTACGTGATGGGGATTGTATCATCCCCGGACTTCGGTTCCTGAATTGACCCGTAGACAGATGTCTCCGAGAAGTGGTCCCTAGTGGACGAGAGGGTATTGTATCATCCCCGAACTTCGGTCCCTGAATTGATCCGTAGACATATGTTTCCGAGAAAGTGGTCCTTAGATTTTGACTAAGTTGACGAGTGGACTGTATCGTCCCTAGACATATTATGGTGTCTTAAATGATGATGTGGATACTTGTATTGGTATGGATACTTGTATTGATGATGTGTATACTTGTATTGGTATGGATACTTGTATTGATGATGTGTATACTTGTATTGGTATGGATACTTGTATTGATGATGTGTATACTTGTATTGGTATGGATACTTGTATTGATGATGTGATAACGATGTTGATGATCGTGTGATGACGATGCTGATGATCGTATGATGATGATGCTGATGATCGTGTGATGACGATATTGATGATCATGTGATGCCGATGCTGATGATCATGTGATGACGATGCTGATGATCGTGTGATGACGATGCTGATGATCATGAGGATCCAGATGATGATATTGTTGTAGCTGTTCAAGTGCTGCAGAAGATAAAGACTCAGTACTAAAGATGTTGATGTTCAAGTATTGAAGATGTTCCAGTAACTGCTTGAGTTACTGATGATGTTGAGAAAGCTTCCAATTCCAATGATTTATAGATGTATCATGTATGATGTTGATGACTCCTTGCTCGTGTAGATGTTGTTATAATATCCTTCTCGTTAAGGGGGAGTGTTGAGATATTGTAACTTCAAAGAATATTATATTTGTACTTTATTATTCCGGAGATGTTTCATTCCTCCGTAAAGATCTTATTGTATATCCGGAGATGTTTATTCCTCCGTCGGAATGTGGTAACTTGGGTTATTAGACTTCCCTAGTGGGGATCGTCCCTGTATGTGTTATGTGGTTCAAAGGGTTATTAGACCACCCTAGAGGGGTCGGCCCAGTCAGTTGTAGTGGGGTATTTAACCCAATGGTTAAATACGAGCCTACGTGTTTTTTGTAAAAGACAAGTCGGAGTAGTGTATAAATAGAGGAGGTGTATTCCTCATTTTACACACACACACACTCACTCACTTGAGAGTGGCGCACTTGTGGAGGAGAGGTCTGCTATGGAGAAGGAGGAGCTTATGCTCAGGGTTACATCTTTGTATATTGCGGGTCATCTATATTGAGGAAGCTTTACTGGGTTTTATACCCCATGAGGGTTTCCCAGGATAAATTTGTGTCTCTTGTGTTTATGCTGTGCTTGTTGTTTCTTCAGTGATCCTGTATATGCTATTATTGTGAAATGGAATGCAATGCTGCTATTTTCTGTCTTAGCATATTGAATTTTAACAGTGTCAAGGTTTAAAATCAATTTGTTTCTAGCTTTCTAGCCGAGTTATTTTGGTAGGGCCATCCATACCTGATTTGTAGCTAACTTCTTGAACACTGATCTCGGATAATAGTGGTTCCAATTTGAGAAGAAATCATTCCAATGTTGGGGAATGATTATATATTTTCTCAAATCATCTAATGTATCTCTCCAAACTTGTTCGGAAAAGGGGCATTTTAGGAACAAATGCAAAGATATATATTCCTCTTATTTACATAAGATGCATCTTAGGGCCCTTGGATATTCCTTTTTCTAAGATTCTCCATTATGAAAATTTTCTCATGCACAAGATCCCAACATAACACTTTAATATTAGGAATCCCATCGAGATGCCAAATACTTTTCAAATTTGCAATGTGGGGCAAGGGAAGCTCCTTGATAGGAAGTGGTAACTTTTTTAATAGTGTAAGACCCAACAATGTCTCCCCAAACTTTGTTGTCCCTTGAAGAAATTATTATAGGAGGTGCACCTTGCAATAGAGAGAGAAGTATTCTAAACTGAAATGTCAAATTCGCTACGAGCTCCTATTGCTTCCCACATTTCCAATTCCCCGAGGGTTCCCACTTGGAAAAGTCATACAGAAATTTAATTTCTTGTTTATTTAACCACTTCCTTAATTCTCAAATCACAACGTTTTATGAGAGAGGGGCTCTACCCATGATTTTATCTTCCCATATGTATATTAGTTTCCCATTTGTAGGCACCCAGTATATTATTTCCTGGAAAAATTTACTTACAACTTGTTATGCAAGAAATTCCCCAAAAGAGCATAAATAGACAAGAAAGAGTAGTCCATGCCTTAATAATGTAGAAAACATATGAATAGCAAGCCTCTTCTGTTGACACTAATTTGGGTCAAGTTCATTTTTTGCAAAGTGTTGCAAATTTTTTCTTGAGTTTAACACTTCAATTCTGGACCTTTTGAGCTTAATATCTTTCGACGGTTTCCAATAAACACCAATATTAAACTAGGGAGACCCTACCTAGAATATTAATGCAAATAAAAAAATTTCAAGTCTTGATATATATACAATATCAAGACTTGTGTCCTCGACTATATTAATATCTTGATCTGCAAGGAAAGGGTTGAAGTATTTGAAGTATTAATCTCTTGAAGTATTTGTACATATGGCATTTGCAAGACATGTTTTGAGGTGGACCAACTTGCAAATGTTGTTTTGGCTTATGATAAATTTTGCATCCAAGTTGTGTTGGAAGTTTGCATTTTTATGCTTAAATGTTATATCATGATTGAACTAGTATTTAACCTTCCTCACATTTTTAAATGGTGGGCAATGCTATAGTATTGGACGTGTTTTGGGATATCATTTATAAAGGTTTTATGTAAGGTATAAGATAAGATTTTGTGCCTTATAATGGATGCACAGTTGTAATTATGGTGATGGCCGCATGTTTGAGATTTTATATGATAATGTTCTCATGGTTGGCAGGTTTCAAAATACAGTGGAGTTTCAATTATTTTATGGCAGTTGGTTGAATCTAGAATATATTAAAGATTTAAAGTTATCATTTTATTCATTACTTTATTGACTTGGCATGTTTTTCAACTTTGATATGTTTACATGGTGGTGGTTGATTGGTAAACTATGTATATGATGGTGTAATTGTTCCATTAATATGGTGATCGTGGTTGTTGCGATATAGTTGCAAACCCTAGGTGCAATAAATGTTACAGGTCACGTCGTGAAGGCTTCGAGTTTTGTGTTAATGGTGTGTGAAGATCCACCATTGATCATTCACATGTTATATTGATCCACTATATTGGATATCCGTCACCTTTTTCGAGCCTTTCATCATCGGTTTTTCAGAATTGTCATTCAATTTGCCATAATGCTTGCATGCTTTTCGTTAACATTGTTGCATTTTGTTTTTGAGGTATTTTTCTTCAACTTCTACATCTTTCGTTCTCTCTTGCATTCTTGGATCGGGTATTTTGATATTTGGAGTTTGAAACATTCCGAAAGAAGCCAAAACTGTCGATCTTGGAACGTTCATCAACAGTAAAGGTATGTAATGGTGTTTACTTACTTCGCATGTTGTGTAACCTAGCCTCGAACCCTTGTCCCCTGTGATCCAATTGTATAAAGAAACTGATTCTTAGTACTGCATTTTGTGTAACCTAGCCTCGAACCCTTGTCCCCTGTGATCCAATTGTATAAAGAAACTGATTCTTAGTACTGCATTTTGTGTCATTATCCCGTTGTATAAACCCATCTCCTTCAATTTTGAGTATTGGTTGAAGCTACAGTTTTGGCTCGATAGTTCCAAGCTCGCCTACCTTTCTTTTTGTGTAATTATTATGTTCTTGAATATAGCTTGATCAATGGAGTGACAAGGTTGATGTGTTAAAGTTGAATAACGTACTCAGTGGCTATTTTGTTATGTAAAAATGGTTGATTAATGTTGACGTTACTGTTTCTTTTAATATCTGCTTCGCCCTTTATAAGATTGGTTTCAATTTCCAAATGTAGGGATTTTTGATGAAGAATATTTAGGTTAAATAATATTTATACATTTGATGAAATTTTATTTTTGCTCGCATGTTAAAAAAATCTAAATATCTGCTACCGCGTTATGAGACTCAGTGAATTTGTGTGTTGTAAAGAGGAATTTTGGATTATTTGTTTTATGTGTTATAAATTGATCGGTTGTGGTTTTATCAGTTTTAAATGGAAAATGGTGTTATCTTGAATAATTTTCTCATTTGGACGACTATGTTTTCCCGAAGATTCCAAAAACCCTAACTCCCGAGCATCAATATTTAGAAATTTCCTGTTACATTTTAACAAGTTTCTCCTTGTTGATATTTTTGACCAAATCTTGTTGCCTTTTCCTATCCTGAATATTTATTTACAAAAAAAATCCATGGTAAGTAGTGGGCAATGGAACCCTATCCTCTATTCTAAAAGTCATGAAACATTTTAGGGTTATGATGTATTGAATTGATGGATGTAGCATCATTGTATGCCCTTCTGCTCTCAGCTATCGTTTGTGGAGTAACTCTGTTTCGGTAATATTGGGGATGGTTTGTGGATAATCTAAAAATGTATATTGATAAAAGATGTTTGAATGAGCTCCATTTTGTGTAAATAATTTCTTGCTATTACTTTAAATGGAACGAATTGGATCAGTTTCGTATTACCCCATCACTAGTCGAGCTTGAAAGATATTGTTCTGAAGGTCATAATTTCAAAATAGGTTGTAAAAAATGATTATCACTGAAGCCTTCTATGATCACAAAAATGGTATTTGTGTGAATATTTGAAAATTATGGTGTTACAAGGGATGCATGCTTATTTGAATTGTTTCTCAAGTGTCTATCTGTGGTTAATAAATTGATATGCCTTGGCTTAGTAATATGAAGATTATGCAGTGTTTTTCTCTCTGACTACTTGGTTATGGAAGGTGAGATATTAATAAGAGATTATTACTTGTAAAGATCAATTAATTGGGTACTTGTCTTTAAGGATTCATAATTGAAAGGATGGATATGTATACTTCTAGTTGTGTAAACATGGTATGGGTAATCACGTTCTTCTCTTTTATGCCTTTTCCTTATTGTGTCATCCTTCCCATTCATAGAACTTGTCCTTATTTCTCCCATGCACTATGACAACGATTATGTGACAATGATGAAGAATTTGTGTTGATGAGTACAAAAGAGAAATGAGTTATGGTTTGTTACTATATATTTCTTTTTATTTGATTTGATAATTTAATTCGATTAATCACATACTATTTCCATGCTCTTTCAACAAGGAGTTTTTTTAGCAGGGGTTCTAGAAGATCCCTAAGGGGTCGAGGAGGAAGGGACCAATATATTTGGTGCAATGGCAGAGAAAGGAAAATCGGTTTTTATTTGCATTTCGATGCAAACTATGAAAAGTTTAATGATTTAGCCCATACAAGACACCTTTATCTTGGTCCTCCTCCCACTCTTCCAGCTACACTTGTCTATATTCTTTCTCCTATGCGTATTCCATCTACTCTGCATTCTTATCCAAGTGAAATTGGTCATTAGTCTCGTCCTTCTACTCATCATACATGATGGGAAACTAGACTACCTTCTCCTAGAGGTAAGGGAACTGATTGGGAACCATATCATCCCACACAAAAATCTGAACCCAAAATACGACGGCATATATGTCCAATTTTCGACATCACGTTGTCGACAATCCGACAAGCCTCTCCTTTTTTAAATGTCGGTTGACATTCGACGGATATCCGACAACAATATGGTATCGTCGGATATCCGACACGACAATGTCGAATATTCGACCACAACTCTTCTAATATACACGCTGGATATCCGACACCCATTACTTTATAGGTGGTCGGATATCCAACCATATGGCCGTCGGATATCCGAACCATATTACATTATAGGATGTCAGATATATGACGCATATACCCACAAACAAAAGACAAAGTCCGACGATGTTTTCCGTCGATGGTATGGTGAACTTGTCGGATTCTTTGGAAGGGGCCGTCGGATATCTGACCCAGATTACATTATAGGATGTCGGCTATCTGACGCATATACCCACAAACAAAAGACACAGTCCGACGACGTTTGCCATTGGTGGTGTGGTGAGGTCGTCTGATTCTTTGGAAGGGGCTGTCGGATATCTGACAACTATGAGGAATTTAAAAAAAAAAATAAAGTAGTTATGGATAGGATTTTATCCCTTTGAAATCCACCTGATATATTAGCAATTTTACAAGAAAATAAGAATCTTGATCACACAAACAGTCTGGATGTTAAACGCTAATTCAAGTCAGAAATTGCTCCATGCATAAATTCTGATTTCAGATCTCCATCAATTTACACAATAAGGGAGACTGAGCATATCACCATTAGATGTATCTTCCAATTAACCAGGACATATTACCATGATTGAAAATAACAAGAGTTGTGTAATTTTCATAGGTGATCATCAATGCAGTGAAGAATCTAGATTTCCAGGCACTCCAAACAATGTTAAAATTTTAGTCAAGGAAACAAAAAGTTGAAGTTCAGGTGTTGAAGTTCAAGAATTTCTACAGAGATTTAGAAAGTTAAAGCACGAGATAGGATACTTTGGAGTTTAAAGCATTTTTTTACAAGAATCAAAGACTACATATGTTAACACCCAAAAAGTGCTCACTAGTTCATTCCCTTATTCACATGACCCATTTGTCCACTTTTCCACCATTTGAGCCTCTAAAGCCATCAAAAGGACCAAAAAGACCATAATACACCTTTTTTCCCTTCAAAATATATATTTTTCCTCAAAAAACACAAAAAACCCTCAAAAAGGGTTCAGAATTCCCCAAAAATATTAAAAGGGAATAAAAATATTCAAAATATTCAAAAAAAGAAAAAAGAGGGAAAAAAGGTACCTAAACCATGTTGGTCAATACCATTGGTTTCCTTAAAACCACAATGATATTCCCCATCACCAAAAACTATAAAAAGGTGATATGGGCTCCTCACTTTCCATCCATCCATCATCCTATCCTCATGCTGTCAAAATCTCTCTTGAGTTCTTTGACCATTGTAGCAATCTTGGAGAAGAGACCATTGGAGCCTGGAGCATCTCAACCTTGGAGCTTCTCAACACCAAACATCCTCACCATTTGAGGTATTATAATACAAAAGTCATTTTTTATTTCGTTTCTTGTTCTTGTTCTTAAATCTTTTCAAGTTTATTGTTATATGCACATGTTAGATTCAGATTAATTTATAGTTGTATTTTCTTTCAATTTGAAGACTGCTATTACAAGTTAAGAGGTGCATCCTTGCACATGCTTGGTTGAAAAACCAAGCAACTGTATTTTGGCGACTCCGCTGGGTTTCGAGCTTTAAAATTTTTGTAATGTTTTGCTTTAGATCTTAGTTTTTTACTTGTTTTTACCATTCTAATTAGCAGATTTGCCATACTAGACAGCATACTCATTGCTTCCCTAGTTATTGGCCCTTTTTGTAGTCTTTAACAGACCAAAATTTCACTTTTCGGTTTCGTTTCCGGCGGCTCGTTTTTCCATTTTCGCATCGCGGATTTTCGCTTGACAGTCGCGCGACTCATTGCAACCTCGCGGCCTTTTTCCGCGCTGCGTGCCTCGGCTTCGCAGCCTTTTTCCGCGCTGCACATCGCGGCCTTTTTCCGCATTGCGCGCCGTGGCATCGCGGCCTTTTTCTGCGCTGCACATCGCGGCTTGCGGCCATTTTCCGCACTGCGCGCCGCGGCTTTGCGGCCTTTTTCTGCGCTGCCCATCGCGGCTTCGCAACCATTTTCCGCGTTGCACATCGCGGCTTCGCGGCCCAACCCCGCGATACCCATCGCGACTTTTGCCCTAAAACCCGCGATGCTGTTATTTTTCATTCGGCCCAATTTTTAGAAAAAATTTTGTTGCATTTTTTGCCCATTTAGCCTATTTTCCAGCATTATTTTTTCTGCATTATTACAACAATAGTGAATCATTTTCTATTTACATATGCTCCATTAAAAAATATTTTAAAAATTTTCAGTAAGTGGAAAAAATATTTTTAGCATTGTATTTAGATCATAGGTTTCACTTTAATTTTGCTCAATAGTTTGCCCAAGCATTTCTTAAGAAATCCATTTATTTCTTGAAATTGTTATGTTATTTGCTTTCCTTTAAATTATTTCAACAGTCCATTATTTTTGAATTGTTTTTATTAAAGCATTTACATTTCAGAAAACACCTTTATTTTTTGCAATTTGGAAGCGTCTTGTTTTTCATTTGTAATCAATCGCCCAAGTGAGGCAAATCATTTTCAGTTAAATAATCACACTTGCACCCAATTTGCCACATTTTTAATTAACTGAGCCTTAAAATCTACCTTAACTCAACAAAAAATTTTAACCCCACTTGGGGAGCACTTAAAAGAATCTTGTAGTTAGGTAGGATTGAGGGGATAGGTGTTCCAATAACACCCCTCAATTATTTACATCTGATACATAGTGGTTGTCTTTTAGGGTCCCAAAAATCCCTTATAATTTTGACACGGTTAAAAACCAATTTATCGGGAAGGCCTCTCCCTTAGGAGGGTTGAAGTAGCTAGACTGATTCCGGAAGCCTGAGTGGAATACCGCAATCCATTCAGTAACCGAAGGATACCTTTCAAAGTTCTCGGTGTACTACCCATATGGGAGTACAACGGCGATAAAACCAAACTGCAGATTCACCCAACCGAACGTGTCATGAACGAGTTATCCTAGTTGCCATTTTTTAGGATTGACTACCCGGTGTCCCTCCCGGTAGGGGGATATCTAGCCTTTGATTCCACTACCCATATTGTCTGACTTGGATTTCATCACCTTGCAGAGGATATGTTTAGTTGAGTCATAATACCACTTTTAGTTAGGCGTTTGCATGCTCTGCTACCCCCCTTGGTCTAGTAAGCACCATTTTTTTTTCTTCTAGGAACTGTTTGATTTTTGGTATTCTGACCACTTTTCTTGATTCCTCCACTTATTATAGAACAACTATTATAATAAGTGATTTTGAGGTTGGTTGTTGGCCTGAGATCCATTATTTTTCACACTCCCCTCCTGCACACATGGTTGCACTAAGGTTTTTGAGTTTTTATCTCACCACCATCCATTGACATTTCTAGACATTTCTCACCATTGAGAATTCAAGACGATCCCGTCATTTTCAGGGTCAACCCCCTTAGTTCAGTACACTTGACTCTACACATCATAGACGTAGAGCTTTATCCCTTGACTCCACACGTCATCGGAATAGAACCCAGTCATCCGATTCTGACGCGCCTCATTTCACATCTGATTCTGAGGCTAAATCCGAACAACCTACCGATACATCACCAACCAACCCCATGGTTGGATCACAATATGACCCCCTTTTCACCAGTGCTATTGGAGCTACATCAACAAACCCCACTACTACTTTGACAACCACGGTAGCCACACCCCCCTTAGGCATGCCTAACATAGGGGCCACACCCCCTCTAGGCATGCCCAACACAGGACCACCACCTATTTTGGGTATGCCCAACATGGGGGTCACCCCCCCTCTCATTACCACTACCCAGATCCTAGGGATTACCGGAACCATCCCTAACCCATCTGCAACCCATGTTGCACTTGGGAGCGCAGGCCCCTCCCACACCACATCAGCTGGAGGAAACATCCCTTTCACACCTAGCATACCCTTAGGGGGAACTGGACCACTCCATAATTCTACCATTAACAGTTATGCCCCAATGACCATGCCACACCCATCTGCCAGTCTGCCATACATGGCTTACCAGACTTGGAAAGGTTAACCAACGACCCTATTAGACACAACCCTACGTGGCCACCCATGCCCACAAAGCTTCCCTCAAATATCCCAAAATTTGAAGGCAAAGCTGGGGAAGATCCCCAAAACCATATCATGTCGTATCACCTATGGTGTTCCTCTAACTCCATAGTAGATGATTCCATTAGATTGAGACTTTTACAAAGAACTTTCATTGGCTCTGCAACCAGGTGGTACATTGAGAAGCCACATGGGACTCACAACACATTTACGTCCCTTGCCTCAACTTTCCTCCAGTTCTTTCAACTACCTGTACGCTATGATGTAGGAGTGGAAATACTTTTGTCTTGTAGACAGAACACCGCTACACACATCACTGATCATATCCATGAGTGGCGTAAGCGTTGTAGCCTTTGCAAGATAAAACTTGACGACCGAATCTTTTTGGACTGGTTCTCAAATCACTCCTCCCCCTCATAGCCAAAGATGTAGCTTCCGAACGACCCCAGTCAGAAGAAGAAGCTATCTTAAAAGCTCAGCAATTTGGCCCAGTCAGGATATCTATACACTATTTTACCTGACGCCCTGCGCGGCGATCCATCCAGCCATGACGCACCGGGGGCATCCCATGCCGCCGACGGTATTATCGGCCAGGTTACGGTGCAAAAAAACATTTTACCATGATGAGTACAAAAAACACCCCAGACCGTTCTAGGGCTTCATCTAATTCTGGAGCTACAACTTCATATGCTCCAGTAACGCATACCCACCACACTCATGGACCCTCATGTCCACCACAGTGTTATGGGCAAGCGCCATCAGCTTATGTGCCAGCTCCATATTATAACCAATAGGCTCACCAGACTCCGATCCAACCACAAGAGCAAGTGGCTTATTATCCTCAGCAGGCCACACATGCTTCTGTTCATTCACAAGCCCCAGCGGCTTATTACCCACCACAGGAAGTGCTTGCTGCACCACAACCTCCAGTCGCTCAGACTTATCCTCCAAACAACAACAACGCTACCCCCGCCATCTAAAACCCTAATCGACCACCGAAACAGGGTTAGAACCCCAATTTATGAACAAACCACCCATGTTCCATATGCGGGGTATAAGGCCATTACACACACACTTGCCCCCATTTGGAGCGAGCATGCCAACTGTGGTATGATGACGCCCAATGCCAAGGGAACGCGGCACAACCAACGCCACCTCCTCAACCACAACCCATGGTGCTGCATAATCCTTTTCCCACACAAGGAGTGGTCAACACTCGTCCGTTGGATCCTCCTCAAGGAACCACAGCACCACAATAGCGAATCACATATGCTGCACACACAAACCAACCGATGGATTCAAGTAGTCATCATCTCCTTATGATGTCATCGTCTGACATGAATCTCCAAACGCGTCGAAATTAATATGCCCCCACTGCACCTAAAAATGTTCTCCCTATGATTGAACAACCAGTTCAGAATGCACCTACATCGTTCGTCTCCACAGTCAGACCCGGATTATACTCGGAATCACTTATGACTTCCACATTCCAATCCATCCCACCCCCTTTGAAGATAATCGAGATATCTGATTTGTGCAACCTCTCGCATAACACACAGGTACCAAACCAAAAAATCCCTTTACTCTCGCAACCACCCTTAGTGCCAACTCATGTAGGAGCCACACCAATTCATACTATCCCATTTTTATTTCCCCCTTCAGGCGCCATCAACACACCAGTCATGGCTACACTTAATCTCCCAGGATTAACATTAGGACTACCTGTGTGGTACCTACCTACCCCAACCTCTCCTCCGACACCGAATGTCATTTTACAACCGGTGCAACCTATCAATACATCCAATCGCCCACCCCCCGGTGTCGTGAACTTCCAAAACCGACCACCCCCAACTGTGGCCCCCACATCAACATCTAGTTATACTCCTCCACCACTCCGTAACAATGGAGGTAGAGGTCCACAAACCTACACCACTGGACCCACAGCTCGCACCCCCCCAGCGACCCCAAAATTAGCAAAGAATCCCCCAACAACTCGTGTACTGCCTAAGTGCTCCTTGTGGTACGATATAGGCCATGCTACCCATCAATGTCCACAATTACCAGCACTTCAAGAACACATGCAAATGTTGGATGATGACACTAACATCCCAGTTGTCAAACTAGAACTGTCCCCTCAGCCTTGTGATAAATCGTTGCGTACCAACCACCCTTGTGTGATATGCGGCATCTACGACCATTACTCACATCACTGCCCTGATCTCCTAGTTTATAGAGCAGCTCTATACGAACTGAATAATGTCGATCTAGAAACATCCGCTCCTACCATTGAGGAAATTCGTCCCCCACAATCTTCCTCCTTGGAAGAAATTAACACCATTTACACAAATTCCACTGGATACCCCTTTGTCTGGTCGGCCCCTTCCATTGATCCCTTTGACACACATGTTCAACCCTTTCAAATTGACGAGGAAACCACATGTCCACAACATGGGGGCAGGCCCAAAACCTTGCCTACTCATCATCATCGTGATTCTTGTCGGAGATACTGGGGGCATCCACCCCACAAGGGGAATCCCCCATCATCATATCATCACTTCAGTATGCCACCACGACCCACAGCCTCATGGTATACCCCTCCTCCAGTATTTTCTCAATGCCCTATTGATACCTCTCTGAGACAACATCTGCATCACATTGACACTTTTGAGTTAGGAGGCATAATAGATTACCTCGACCCTGCGATAGGGAGCATGATCAATCATTTTGAACCTTCCCCATCACATCTATCTCAGTATTTCAATGACCCCATTGTTCAAACCAACACATATGTGATCCACAATCATAAACCCCATGCACATAGCATGGGGGCAGGTCATTAACCCTACTCACTTTTTCACATGCGTGATCTCAACCATTTTTGAGGTCACATATTACTGGTATATTTGATTTGATTTGATACACCTAGTATTCTTCCCCCGCGGGTCATCATTTCTCCCCACCACTGCATCCTTGGCTGGGTGGGATCACCTTTATTTGCAGCCATTTTTTAACCTAGTTATTTCCTTCGACCATTCCGGAGTCCTTATGACCTCCATTTTTCGCACCATTTGCATCGTCGGATTCATATTTCTATACCCATGATGATGCTTGAGATCATTTCTCGCTCTCACCACCAGATTTTTCGGGCATTTTTCCCATGCCCCTCGTCGTCTTGATTTGCATGCCACATCGACCGTGGTCCATTTTTGACGAGTCTTATATCGCCGGATTCAGTTTTTCGCGCTCGTGATGATGCTTGAGATCATTTCTCACTCTCACCCCCATAGTTTTTGGGCATTTCTCCAAAATGCCCCTCATCGCTTCGGTTTACGTGCCACATCGGTTGTTGTCCATTTTTGACGAGTTTTATACCGCCGGATTCAGTTTCCCACACTCTTGATGATGCTTGAGATATTTTCTCGCTCTCACCCCCAGAATTTTTGGGCACTTTTTCACATGCCCGTCATCCCCTCGATTTGCGTGCCACATCGGTAGCCGTCAGATTTTACAAATTTTTGCATCACAACTTATACATGAGCCCACCACTCCATCCATACTGCAATTATGGCGTTGTTTTGCTACCATTCATCAACCCGCAAGGAGGCCCCATTAGTGTTCCCCCTTATCACCGTGCTTGATCCCCATACTCGCCCTTTGATTGAACACTTCCTCCTTGCCTCTCCATTACTTTTGTTCGGTATAATTTTATCCCTTTTTCGGGCCGAGCAATTCCTTTACGAAAAAGGCACTGAGGGAGTTTCTGTTAAGCTCTTTTCTGACTCCTAAAACAATGAAAAGATCGCTGAGCAATCTTGCTTCATTTCATGCTCGCTAAAAGTATCTGAAAGGGCGTCTACCCGGTATAAGTTTACCCCTTTTCCGGACCTTGTAGACTAATTACGAAAAAATGAATACTCTAGTCACACCGGCTAGAAGAGTTCTCCATTTGCATTATTTTATGCTTTTTCGGGCCTTGGAGATTAACTTATGAAAAAGAATACCAATGGAGTCTTCTTACCGCTTTCAGACTCTCAAAAAATGAAAGCAACCACGAGCAATCACCATCCTGGTCTCGTATAAATCCACAAGATGGTACTCCACCACCACTGCAGAGTCTTCTTATCGTTTTCAGACTCCTTAAAAATGAAAGCACTCATGAGCACGAACAGTCCTGGGCTCACAAAATCCACAGGACAGTACCATTTCTGAGCACACTTTTATCTCTTCTTGGAGCTCATTAAAACTACGAAGAAGGACCCAATGGTGCTTCTAGGCACCACAACAGATCATGTCTACTCATATGGCAGCTTCCCCATTTTGGTCGCCTTTGTTCAGAACATTCTGGAGTATGTCACCCTGAGAGTCCCTCTATAGCATCCGTCAGCTTGTTCCCCCCAGAGTCACTCCAATCTACAATGCATATCCTACAGTCCTTAAAGCTATGATCCCCACACCTATAAGTCAGTCTCCTACGCTGCCAGGTAAACCATGTTATCATGCTCTGAACAAAGGAAGTTTGAGTCCACCCACTCTATGACCCCAGTTACTTCCCATCCCCACAGTATGTCAGTCCTACCATCAGTACTATCCCACTTCGGTTGTACACCTCGCACTCCTATCAAGGAAACATCATTGCCTTGATAGTTGTTGGTCTCCCTCTATCGACGCCAACCAAATTTATTCCAGAGGATAGACCTAGAGGTCCCTGTGCCTTGGACTCATCACCATTTATGATGAGTGCCTACGAATTATTTCGAGAAGAGTCCTCAGTGCTTCTCCAAATGGTTGTTTCTCACATGCTTGAATTCAACACCTTGATCGCATCGTTGAGACTCGCATAGGGTATTGGTCCATTCAGTTATTTGTTGAAGACCCCGGATACCATCTGACTCTTCCACATTTAAGAGGCTACTTATGGAAACAACCAGTTACATTTTCCTATAGATATCCGGGTTGCGCATGGCGACAGTTTTCAGATGTACCCCAGTTTTATACTCCCTCGAGTATACAGCTACATATACTCCTCAGAATTGACTCACAGTTGTTGAGTCCATACAGATGTTGGACACCTTCAGTTTCAGTAGTTCATCAACCCTTTTGAAACCTTATTCGGAACGGTTGTTGCTTTTCCAGTGTATCAGTTATTGAGATCAGTCATGTTATGATCATGAGTACATCCCAGAATAGTGTCCCCTTTGGACCATTATGATGTACTAGCAGATTTTTTGTGTATTATTCAGGTTCCCCTTCTTGGGACTAGTAGTTATGTATATGTCTTGATACGAGCATGGGTATGCCCGCCTCGTCCATAGTCAAAGATTATTCCTCATTCATTTTGAGGCCATGTAATATTTTTCAGTTTTTGCAGCTTCCAAGGGGCCGTTGATCCAGTTTCCAACCGATATCTTCTCTTCCCCAAACCCCAGGAAAAAGACAAAAAAACTATGATGTCTATCGGCCATATGATGAGCTCCTGCCCTCACACATCAGGGGGCAATCTGTTAACACCCAAAAAGTGCTCACTAGCTCATTCCCTTATTCACATGACCCATTTGTCCACTTTTCCACCATTTGAGCCTCTAAAGCCATCAAAAGGTCACCAAAAAGACCATAATACACCTTTTTCCCCTCAAAATATATATTTTTACTCAAAAAACACAAAAAACCCTAAAAAAGGGTCCATAATTCCCAAAAAATATTAAAAGGGAATACAAATATTCAAAATATTCAAAAAAGGAAAAAAGAGGGAAAAGGTACCTAAACGATGTTGGTCAATACCATTGGTTTCCTTAAAACCACAATGGTATTCTCCATCACCAAAAACTATAAAAAGGTGATAGGGGCTCCTCACTTTCCATCCATCCATCATCCTATCCTCATGCTGTCAAAATCTCTCTTCAGTTCTTTGACCATTGTAGCAATCTTGGAGAAGAGACCATTGGAGCCTGGAGCATCTCAACCTTGGAGCTTCTCAACACCAAACATCCTCACCATTTGAGGTATTATAATACAAAAGTCATTTTTTATTTCGTTTCTTGTTCTTGTTCTTAAATCTTTTCAAGTTTATTGTTATATGCACATGTTAGATTCAGATTAATATCTAGTTGTATTTGCTTTCAATTTGAAGACTGCTATTACAAGTTAATAGGTGCATCCTTGCACATGCTTGGTTGAAAAACCAAGCAACAACATATCATGCAGTTAAGGAAAAAAATTGTTTTGTTTCCCGAGGAACAAAATGTCTATGGACATACATATTTCTTTGTCTTCTTGCTGCTAGGGTTACGGTTTAAGAAATTGGAAGACAATTATAAAGTATTAATTTTTATTATTTTCAGTTTTGTCTCTTCATTGTTCCTGATAAAATTGCTATAGCCTAAAGATGAAAACATTATTCACATTTCAGTCATACCAAGATAAATTTTGCTCTATCTTTTGTTCAATACACAAGAAAGAATAAATTTGGGCTACAACGATAACAAAAGCATTAAAAATGCAAGAGATCAAGATGGCTTTGAAAAGTAACTTTTGAGCACTGTACACAATTGCTATAGTTGATGTGATCTTGGTTTCTATGGTTCTTTCAGTATTAAACTCGGGAATTGTATCTCTTCCATTGCACAGAGAAGCATATTCTTAATTTCTATACATGTGATTCCCACATGACATATAGAGGTGATTCCCAGTCTATTTCTTATATGCTTATATGGAGGATAGTTTGAATAGCCTTCCTGTAACGCCCCCTTCCATCACTCCCGTGCAAGGAAGGAAACGTTAACCAACAACCGGGCTTTGGGCAGACTTAGCCCCAATAATTTTTACCCATAAATTCCTAACAATTTAAAAACTTCCATATGCAGATTCATCTCAATATAAACATAGCGGAAATTAAACATTACATATGCACACAATTTCTTCATACGTTCAGCATACCCATATCATTCATACGTGTAACAGTCACTAATTATCATATTGCATAAAACATGATGCCTTTCATTTCATTGACATGAATAATTAATCCTTCAGATTGAATGCATTGCAGAACACAGACTGTATATAAATTAAATCACAAGAATACTTATCTTGAATTGTAACGGTCCAAACAACTAGCTATGGAAGAGTAACGTTCCTCCCAACCATAGATCTCTATCCAACCTATATTCCTTCAGCTGAGAGATCACCCCCGAGCTGGGCTGTGTATCCACTAAGGAGTAACTAGCTGGGTTCACTCATAGCCATGGTTTCGGTCAAGAATCTAGGAAGATAGAGGAGGGTAACGCTAAGCCAGTGAGCTCAACCACAGAGCTACAGGCATCTCAAGTGAGCTCAACAGTCAGACACCCACATTACCTACCACATCCAACACAAGGAAGATCCCCTTCTCTGCTACACAGTCCCTCAGGAAACTCTTCCCTCCAGTGCTCTTCAGGATGGGCATAGAAAGGTCCAGCTACTACTCCTTGAGATCCTAGCCTCCACTGGGTTTATCAAGCACACCCAACCTCTGCATAGTAATCCCCAACTTGATTTCTCACCATTCTGCTCACCAAATACTCAAATCCGTCTCTGATTTTCTGAGCTGCAAAAACTGGGTTTTCCTATTGATTTCGGGGTAGCTAATACTCCCAAATTCGCCCCAAGGTTCATGCTAATGGATCCCCCATTGGATTTCCCTGTCCCATGCCAAATCTGGGTGTTTTTGGTCTTTCAAAATCTGGGTTCTCTCAAGGTCGTGATTTCTGGTTCTCTCACTGCTGGCACTCGTTTTTGGATGCAGAATGATGCTAGGTACCTCCACAATGGAATGGGGTGAGAATGAAGCAACCTCCCATGAGGTTGAGTGACTTCTTGCTCAAGCAAACAGAGCCCATGACTACCCATACGAATTTCAGGGCTGCCCATGCTCCATTGAAGCCATGGGCTGAAAATCTCAACCACTTCCTTACAACAGTCATAAATGTCACCTAGGGAAGTCAATGGGTTCTCATAATGACAAATGGCAGCCTAGGGTTTAGTCCCATAGCCCCCTCACCACTCCCTAGTGGATACACATGGCCCCTTCTCATTCGTTGCCTCCATAGCCAGTTTTGGTATTTTATTTCAATATTAAATATTTACATCAATTTACAATATCCCATGGCTTAATAGCACGTGGGTAACAAAATATCAGCGTGTCTAATTTAAAATAAAGTCCGAGCATAAACTAGCGGGGCCTTGGCCTTGAGCTCCACGCCAGGGAAACATACAACGTGTGTATACAATATTTACATTAGAACCAATATTTCCTAAGGGTCCAAATTGGGGTGTTACATTCCCCTCCCCCTTAGAACAACACCATCCTCGGTGTTCTCAAAACTGAACAAAAATGGGAATGCCTACCTCATGGCATCCTCTAGCTCCCATGTAGCCTCGTTGGGACTAAGGTGCTCCCATTGGACCTTTACCTGCCCGATGGCTCTGTTCCGGAGCAATGTGACTTTCTTGTTGAGGATGCGCATAGGTTCTACTTGGAACTCTCCCTCGGGTTCCACCTGTATCACATTCCAATCAATCATATGATTAGGATCATGTACATACTTCTTAAGCAAAGATACATGGAAAACATTATGAGCTCTTATGCTAGCAGGCAATGCAATTCTATATGCAACTGGCCCTATCCTATCAAGGACTTCAAATGGCCCACAATATCTTGGTGACAACTTGGCACAACTTCCCAACTTGAGGGAACTTTTCCTTGGTTTCACTCTCAAATAAGCATGACCCCCAATCTGAAATTCCTTATGTACTCTTTTCAAATCTGCATAACTCTTTTGCCTGTCCCGAGCTGCCTTTAAATTCTACCTGATCTTAACAATTTCCTGTTCCATTTCCTTGATCATCTATGGTCCAAGCACTACCCTGTTCACTGGGCCGTCCCAATTCACTGGCGTCCTGCATCCCTTGCCATACAATGCTTCAAATGAACTCATTCCCAAGGATGCATGGTGTCCATTATTGTATGCAAATTCAACCAAGTGTAAATAATCTTCCCACTTGGATGGTTTGTCCATCACATACATTCTCAGCATGTCTTCAAGAACCTGGTTCACCCTCTCGGTTTGGCCGTCCGTTTGAGGATGGTAAGCGGTACTGAAATTCAGTTGAGTTCCCAATTCCTGAAATAATCCCTTCCAGAAATTGGAGGTGAACTTTGTATCATGATCAGAAATTATTGCCTTAGGCAATCCATGCAATCTGAATATTTCTCTCATGAAGACGTTTGCAATGTAACTAGCCTTGTGAGTGGACTTCACTGGAATAAAGTGAGCTACCTTTGATAGCTTATCCACCACAACCATGATTGAATCATGCTTCTTTACTATCATGGGCAGCCCTGTTATAAAATCCATGGAGATCACTTCCCACTTCCATTCCGGAATGGGTAAGGGCTGCAATAACCCTGCTAGATGTTGGTGTTCTACCTTGACTTGTTGGCACTTCTGACACCTAGCAATGTACTCAGCTATGTCCTTCTTCATGCCATTCCAAAAGTATTGCTTTCTTGCCGCTGTTATAGTCTTCTGATATCCTGGGTGTCCAGAGTACGGCATTTCGTGTATTTCATCCATCACTAGTTTCTTCAAATCTGCATTATTTGGAATGTACAACCTATCTTTGTAGATGAGGATACTGTCTTCACCCAACTGATATCCTGGACACTTTTCATCCACATTACCATGCTGCAACTTCTCTTTAATTTGAAGGCAAGTTTCGTCACCGTTTTGGGCTTCAAGAACTCTTGTCTTCAAATCTGATTTACACATACTTACTGCTGAAACATGAAACTTTCTGCTAAGAGCATCTGCAACCTTATTCTCCTTCCCTTTTACATGTTTAATTTCAAAATCAAATTCACAAAGAAATTCCATCCATCTAGCTTGCCTAGCATTCAAGTTTGGCTGCTCAAACAAATACTTCAGGCTCATGTGGTCTGTCCTAAGCTCGAATCTTCTTCCCATCAAGTAATGCCTCCACATTTTAAGAGCATGCACTATGGCTGCTAATTCTAAATCATGTATGGCATAATTCTTTTCATGCTCTTTTAATTTCCTGGATTCATAGCAAATCACAATTCCTTCTTGCATGAGAACCCCACCCAACCCTTCAATGCAAGCATCTGTGCATACTACAAAATCCTTCCTTGGATCGGCTATCTTCAAAACAGGAGCGCTGGTAAGTAACTCCTTTAATTTCTGAAAACTTTTCTCACATTTTTCAGACCATACAAATTTGATGTTATTCCTTTGCAATGAAGTGATCGGATGAGCTATCCTGGAGAATCCTTCAATAAACCTTCTGTAGTAACCAGCAAGGCCCATAAAAGATCTAACATCTGAAACATTTCTTGGAGTTGGCCAATCCATGATGGAATTAATCTTCTCCGGATCCACTGCAATTCCTTCTTCTGAAATGACGTGACCCAAATATTGAATCCTCTTTTGATAGAATTCACACTTGCTTAACTTGGCATACAGCTGATGTTCTCTAAGAACTTGCAACACCATTCTTAGATGCTCCTCATGTTCTTCTTCATTTCTTGAGTAGACAAAAATGTCATCTAAAAACACAATCACGAACTTATCCAAATATTTGCTGAATACACTATTCATGAGACACATGAATGTGGCAGGTGCATTGGTAAGGCCGAATGGAACCACAGTGAACTCATAATGACCATATCTAGTTCTGAAAGCCGTCTTGTGAATGTCTTCTCCTTTAATCCTCACTTGATGGTAGCCAGACCTCAAGTCAATCTTTGAAAATAATTTGGCTTCCTTCATTTGATCAAACAAGTCATCAATTCTTGGTAATGGATACTTGTTCTTAAATGTCACTTTATTGAGCTGCTTGTAATCAATACACAGCCTTAAAGTCCCATCTTTATTCTTGACAAATAACACCGGTGCTCCCCAAGGAGACACACTAGGCCTGATATACCCTTTATCTATTAATTCTTGCAGCTGTATCTTCAGTTCCACCAACTCCGGTGTACTCATTCTATAAGGGGCTTTGGAATTCGGCGCTGCCCCTGGAACAAGATCGATGGTAAAATCAATATCTCTCATCGGTGGCAACCCTGGTACCTCATCCGGAAACACATCTTGGAACTCTTGCAATATCCTGAAGTCTTCTAGCCTTGGCCCTTTGTCCTCTAATGAATCTGGCATATGGATTGCATATAATTGACAACCCTTCTTATAAAAAATTTTCAACTGCAGGGCTGAAATCTGTCTTATTGAAACTTGCTTGGGAATCCCTTTTACCAATGTTGGCCTTCCCTTTTCATCAATGCACTCAAGTGCTTTCTCATAACAGTCCAATTTGGCTCTATGTTTTTCTAACCAATCCATGCCAATTAATGCATCATAGGATCCTAAAGGTAACACATTCAATTCAACATATGTGTGGAGTCCATTCAATTCTATGGGACACTCCATCACTACCTCACTTACTTTTCTCTTGGTTCCTGTGGCTAGTTGCACTAGCCAAGACTTATTATGCTTAATTTTTCTAAGAGAACAACCTTCAACCACTTTTGGAGAGACATAACTATGACTAGATCCTGGATCAATCAAAACAGAAATAGATTGCGTAGCAATCTTACCTTCGACTTCCACCACTGATGATTGATGGTCTGCTTGATGATTATCCAATGCTGCATAAATCCGAGGTGCTGCCCTTGCCATGTCCTCCACTGTAGCTACTCCCTTCAGGTTGTTCAACTTTCGAGAATTGTTTTTCCGATGTGGACAATCCTTCAACATGTGGTTTTCTCCACATCCCCAACACTGAAGTGGTCCCTTTGATGCTCTGTCTGCTGCCACTACTAGTTTGAATCCACTCCTTGCTTGTTGCCCCTGTGGCAAGGTTCTAGGCTGACCTCTGAATGGTGGCTTGAAGCCATCCTTCTTCTGATCAAACTTCCCTCTTGGCTTTCCTTTCCATGCTGGGTTAGCCTCTGTTTTTCCTTTATTTTGCTCATAGTAGTGCATTGCCATCCTAATGGCTTCATCTAAACTTGGTGGATTAACAAACTCAATACGATATCTGAAACTTTGAGGTAGACCCCCAAGAAAGCATTGGATTTTTACTCTCTCATCTTTGATATAGTCAACATACCTCAGTAATTCCAAGAATTTGTGGACATGCTCTTCCATAGATTTCAGTCCCAACCTGAGTTCATTAAACTCTTTTCTCTTACCGTCATAATACCTAGCAGAAAGGTATTTCTCCTTGAAATGCCTCTTAAATCTTTCCCAACTGATCCTTCTTTCATTAATTCCTTTCACTTGCAAGAGATTGTCCCACCAAATGGAAGCTCTGCCGTTTAATTTGTAAATGGCAATTCTGGCTTTCTTATTTCCTGTGTAGTCTTGAATTCTGAAGTATTTCTTCATTCCAAGAAGCCATGCTTCTGCCTCTTGGCCAGTCTTGCCTTCCTAAATTCTCCTTGTGGGATGCCCTTGAACTTCTTTCTTCCATCCAATCTCTTAGGTGCATGTCTTGGACTTCTCCTAGAACATTTGGAGTCACACGACCTGCTGGAAGAAGACCTTGATGAAGATGTTTTATGTTTTCTACTCACCGAACTCTTCCTTGGGCTTGGAGTCCTCCTCCTCGAACGGCCTCTAGAATGACTCCCCGCATCTCTTCCTTCTTCACCCATATTGCTTGGGTTGGACCCAAGGTTTATCTTATGCTGCATATCAGTGAGGATTTTCAAAATAGCGGCATTGAGTTGGTGTTGTTCTTCTTGAGCCTTCATCAATCTTTCATTGAAGCTCACCATGGTTTCAACCAAATTTTGAGGAGTCACCTGTTCCCTTCTCCCATTGGATTCAGTCTCCGCATTCCCTTCATGTACATTTTCTCCTAGAACGTCTTCTTTGTGTTCATAAGGATCTTGAGCATCATTTATGGTCACCATCTTTCCTGTATGCTACCTCTGCTACAATTATAAATTTTATGAGCTACAAACACTGTGCATTATGAAATATTTGTCAGACATCATAAGAATGCATATAGAAATATACACAATCAATATTTAACATAATAGAACTCATGGAATAATTCACATAGCTGTTACTTATTCAATTCTTTTGCCCATTCATGCAATTTTGCAAATTGCCCATATTGTCATTAATTTGACAAAACAGTCACCGGCACTTCTCTGCCCTGATTATCTATGATTTCTGATGACCCAATTCAAATTCCGGTCATACACCATTATTCCTTGCTATACAAGCTTTCCAATTCCTGTCCCTGTGCTCCATTCTGACATCGGGTGTGGAAACAACGTTGTTTCAAAAATGACTACTCTTACCAATAATTTTGCACAATTTACATAGTTGTATTTTGGTCCCGAAGGCTAACTTTAGCCACCTGTGGAAGAAAATCTATGAGGAATCACAAAAACTTATCTATAGGGCGAAGTTAGTCCATATAACAAGGAACACTCAGCAATTCATGGATTTCAATTCCGATGCACCATTCATCTTCTACGAATTTCTAGGTTTTACTACTTCTCACTTTTCACATTTTCCCAAAATTCCAAATTTTGGGCCAAAAATGGCTATCTCCCAAACGGTGCATTTCTGGGAAATCTTAGTCTAACGGATACTATCTGTCTTAATGAGAATATGAAATGTCTAGTTCAGTAATTTTTTTGATTTTCACATCTAGGGTCACTTTTACTGCCCACAAGCTTTTCAAAATCCCGAAAAAGTGGCCCAGAACAATGCTTTTTGGCCTTCTTGCTCACCCCGACTCCACATCCTTTGGAGTTTGGCTCCAAGATTCAGAACTTAACATTTTTCCTGCTTCATGACTGCCTCGTATCAATTTCAGCTCAAACCGGCCTTCTGTCAAGCCTCGGGACTCTGTCCTTTAAAAGCCACTATTCCCTAGTTTCTGTCAAATCGGGGCGAAAAGGGCTCGGGGTCTTCACTGGTTCTTTCATGGCCTCCGTCAATGGCCTCCGAGCCCCACAGGAATCATCCCATTCTGAGCCCCGGTACTCCCCCTATCCAAAAATTGGGTTTTGGTCACTTGCAGTTGCGGGAAGATTCGCCGAACTCTTCCGCAATTGCGGGAAGGTTCGCGGAATTCTTCCGCAATTGCGGGAAGATTCGGCGAACTCTTCCGCAATTGCGGGAAGGTTCGCGGAACTCTTCCGCAACGGAAAGGTTCGCCGAACTCTTCTGCAATTGCGGGAAGGTTCGCGGAATTATTCCGCAATTGTGGGAAGATTCGCTGAATTCTTCCGCAATTGCGGGAAGGTTCGCGGAATTCTTCCGCAACGGGAAGTTTCGCCAAACTCTTCCGCAATTGCGGGAAGGTTCGCGGAATTCTTCCGAACTCTTCCCGAAACGGTCTTAATCAGAAATTTTCAAAAACACTTAAACAATTTCGGATTCTTCTTCCTTGCGTCTGCAATTGGATTTGGCCCATAGAGGCCCAATGCTGCAACCTGGGAGCTCTGATACCAAACTGTAACGCCCCATTCCATCACTCCCGTGCAAGGAAGGAAACGTTAACCAACAATCGGGCTTTGGGCAAACTTAGCCCCAATAATTTTTACCCATAAATTCCTAACAATTTAAAAACTTCCATATGCAGATTCATCTCAATATAAACACAGCGAAAATTAAACATTACATATGCACACAATTTCTTCATACGTTCAGCATACCCATATCATTCATACGTGTAACAGTCACTAATTATCATATTGCATAAAACATGATGCCTTTCATTTCATTGACATGAATAATTAATCCTTCAGATTGAATGCATTGCAGAACACAGACTGTATATAAATTAAATCACAAGAATACTTATCTTGAATTGTAACGGTCCAAACGACTAGCTATGGAAGAGCAACGTTCCTCCCAACCATAGATCTCTATCCAACCTATATTCCTTCAGCTGAGAGATCACCCCCGAGCTGGGCTGTGTATCCACTAAGGAGTAACTAGCTGGGTTCACTCACAGCCATGGTTTCGGTCAAGCATCTAGGAAGATAGAGGAGGGTAACGCTAAGCCAGTGAGCTCAACCACAGAGCTACATGCATCTCAAGTGAGCTCAACAGTCAGACACCCACATTACCTACCACATCCAACACAAGGAAGATCCCCTTCTCTGCTACACAGTCCCTTAGGCAACTATTCCCTCCAGTGCTCTTCAGGATGGGCATAGAAAGGTCCAGCTGCTACTCCTTGAGATCCTAGCCTTCACTGGGTTTATCAAGTACACCCAACCTCTGCATAGTAATCCCCAACTTGATTTCTCACCATTCTGCTCACCAAATACTCAAATCCGTCATTGGTTTTCTGAGCTGCAAAAACTGGGTTTTCCTATTGATTTCGGGGTAGCTAATACTCCCAAATTCGCCCCAAGGTTCATGCTAATGGATCCCCCATTGGATTTCCCTGTCCCATGCCAAATCTGGGCGTTTTTGGTCTTTCAAAATCTGGGTTCTCTCAAGGTCGCGATTTCTGGTTCTCTCACTGCTGGCACTCGTTTTTGGATGCAGAATGATGCTAGGTACCTCCACAATGGAATGGGGTGAGAATGAAGCAACCTCCCATGAGGTTGAGTGACTTCTTGCCCAAACAAACAGAGCCCATGACTACCCATACGAATTTCAGGGCTGCCCATGCTCCATTGAAGCCATGGGCTGAAAATCTCAACCACTTCCTTACAATAGTCATAAATGTCACCTAGGGAAGTCAATGGATTCTCATAATGACAAATGACAGCCTAGGGTTTAGTCCCATAGCCCTCTCACCACTCCCTAGTGGATACACATGGCCCCTTCTCATTCGTTGCCTCCATAGCCAGTTTTGGTATTTTATTTCAATATTAAATATTTACATCAATTTACAATATCCCATGGCTTAATAGCATGTGGGTAACAAAATATCAGCGTGTCTAATTTAAAATAAAGTCCGAGCATAAACTAGCGGGGCCTTGGCCTTGAGCTCCACGCCAGGGAAACATACAACATGTGTATACAATATTTACATTAGAACCAATATTTCCTAAGGGTCCAAATTGGGGTATTACACTTCCATCATTTTAGACCCTAACTTGGCCATCACTCAACCCTACAAATGGAAAAAAATCATCATTTGAACTGCATGCTTACACCCTTTTATACACCATTTCATGAGTGATATTACATGTTTGGACGTTACTCATTGAGATGGTCCACTAATAAGGTTGTTCACATGGTTCATATACACTAGCTATGAAATAAATATACTATCTTCTAACTTCCAAACTTGCATGCCTAAAAGATAATGGAATTGACCCAAGTCACTAATATCAAATGTAGTTTTATGATTATTTTAATGCATCAATAAAATCAATGTTGGAACCTATAATTACCAAATCTACATATAAAATAACAAAAAAACATCACCATAAACCTTCTTAGTGTAGAGATTTTGAATTGGATAGGTGCTTTCTAAAGCCACACTTCAAAAAATGGTTATCAATTTCTCATTCGAATCCCTTGGCACTTGCTTAAGTGTTAAGACCATAATGTGACTTCTTTAACCTATTTACAAAGTTTGGATATTTCTAATCCACAAATTCTAGTAGCTGTTGCATATGGATTTCTTCATGTAGAAGTAGAACCCCATTGGAAAAGATGATTTTCGGGTGGATCTTACCCCCAAAGACTACTTGCTAAAGGAAAATTGAGTTTGAAAGTGTTTATTTAACAACTAGGACACAAGTTTCGTCATAGTAAACACCTTCTTTTTTATTGAATCCTTTAGGAACTATTCTAGGAACTAAGCTTCGGTCTGGTTATTTATTTAGTCTTGGAACATGTGTAGTCTCATGGGATAGCAACAGACATGTTGTTTCTCTTTCTTCCATAGAGTTAGAATGCAGGACAACAACAAAAGGAGCGTGTGAGGCAGTGTGGCTTAGAATAATACTTGGAGATTTGATGGCTGAGTTCTAAAATTAACCAAGAATCCAATTTTTCATGAGTGTACTAAACACATTGATGTACATTTTCATTTCACAAGACAACTTGTAGAAAATATTGAGGTTTAACTTCAATATTTTACCACACAAGATCAGATTGCAGACATCTTCACCAAGCTATTTAGTCTAGATAAGTTTGTAAAATTTAGAGACAATCTTGGTGTAATTTCTAGAATGACCATTAAGGGAGGATATTAGCGTAATTAATATTATTGGTCATTCTTAGTAAATAGGAGTTTATATTTACATAAATAAAAGTATGTTAAAGTGCTTTAGTTTAATAAATAAGTTAATGAAAAGAAGTTTATAACCTGTTTCCTTCTTCACTTGTACAATTAAAGACTGGTAAGGTGGACATGTTTTCTGCCCAATAATTAAAATCAAGAGTTTGATGATCAAATGACATTCCTTGATGTCACAAAAGCAAAGACAATCACGCAGTCTCCTAACTTAGTACTAAAGCAGTATTAATGCAACAAGCATACACTGTGGATCTGGTTGGAATCCATATTGAACTAGCTGTGAATCCCTATCTTATTCCTTATCACTACTGACATTTCCTGTAGCACTAATACAGATCATTCCATCTCTTGTTTCGTGTAGCAACAATAGCTTTGTATGGGCAAAGTTTGAAGATTAGAGTAAGGTGTCATTCTATGGAATGTCTTCTATTTCAACATCCAACTCAACTCATGAATGCTCAGACTCCTGGTTTCATAGTCCAATTCCATGATGGTAGATTGTGTGGATTCAAAAGAATAAAAAGAGTCGTAGAATATTCCATGGAAGGAACAACCATTATTCAGATAAAAACAAAGGGTTAGATCATTGATGCAGTTTTGGATATTTTTATGTCACCTATGTTTTTTTGTTACTTGCATGTAACCTGCAGCTTGAAACTCCATAAACATGTTTGCAGCAGTCCATCCCAACAAAAAAAAGGGTGCACCCAACATGTGCAAAAGGCTTATAAGACATTTGGAAAACTGTTATGAGGGAATTCATAAGATTTCTTAGGAAATGTTTTGGGCAGAATTTGTGACAGACTTCCAGATCGCTCAACTTTGTTGCAGCTTCTAAAAACCATACTTTATCTTTTCTCGATATGAACATCAATATGGGATGAGGTTGGAACCATTCTCAAACATGCTGGAACATATAATGGTAATGATCGAAATTAAAGGATAGAAAAGGAAAGATAAAGGAGATTGGATTCCCTATTGTCTTGCTCTCTCTTTTTTTGTATTTACTTCTTGTGCTTGCAATGTCATCATCTAAATTTAATTTTGTTTTATAAATCCAGTTGAAACCAACAAGGTTCTCACCTCTTGGAAGAGTTACTAACTCCCAAGTTTGGTATTTCATCAAAGCATTGTTTCCTACCTGCATAACTTCCTCTCATTCTTATTCATCAAGCCTACAATAAATTTAGTATGCATTCAACTATAGCAATATAGAAGTATAAATAAGCATGATAAATATTTTTAGAGCAATGAACAAGTACTTATATTTTCCAAAAGTTGGATACTAAGAAACTAACTAAGACAACAATTTTCAACCCAACAATATGAAGTTCTCTATGGATGTCACCCTCTAGTTGGGATATGAGACTACTAGGGAAAGAAGACAAATGTAAAACTCTCATGTCAGTTATTGTCTAAGAACATGATGAGAAATATGAGGGAAGAAAATCAAAACTAAATAATAGTTCAATTTAAAAGTATTCCTTCATCCTAGTTTCAAGTAAAAAACTATCAGACTTAATCTCTCCACAAATATTAATATTTAAAGTAGCTTCCAACCATGTAATAATCTATAGGAAAGATAAGGTGAGAGTTCAAGAAATTATAAACCCATTAAGGATGAACATAGTCCCTAGATAAAAATGTATGGCCCTGGGTTGGGATATCCACTATCTGCACATCACATTCAATAAATTAGGTAATACAACAAATAGGGCCACATTCAAAACATTGCACACATAATCAATTACAAAATTGACATTTACTTCTGTAGATGTTGGCACCATGTGCCACTACATGAATACCATATAGTACTATGTGTAGGTCATTGAGGATTGACTATATGTCTAGGTTTGTCATGCAAACGATGGGCATTCGAACATGCAGGTCACCAAGGAAGGTTGCATGTTGATAGGAGCACTAACATTGTCACAAATCCACAAGGACGTTCTAACAATTGTGGGGAAAGGGATAATATGTGTAAATATATATAGGATGCACAATGTATTGCAGATGTAGATGGATCTTGAATGTGATGGGAAAAAATGCTTGCACACAAATTCCTTCTGTGTAACATCAATGCAAACACAACATTCTCTTCGCTTAATGCAGTAAACTTCTATGCATAGTTGCAAAGCACTTTTGGTCACAATGGAAAGGCTTTCCTTCATAGGCACTTAGAAAATATTTCATGGTTTGTACTAATGTTCCAGAACTAGAATTTGACTAGAATTAGAACTAGAACTAGAACTAAAACCTAGAAATGTACCATAACTAGAACTAAAACCCTCTCAAATCCTAGAATGACACAATTTTACATTTGGAATACATGTGAACTTCCTAATCTCTTGAATACAAGTTATTTAGACTATGAGCACCCTAAACTCTCTTGTTATTGGTTTGCATCTTCTTTCTAGCACACTTATGGATTCGCCCTCTAGTGCACCCATAAATCATCTCTAATACACTTCTTAGGTTGTAATGTTGTGCTACCCTAACATTGTTTCTCTCCTTGTTTATTACAAGAATTAGGGCTTGTTGGTTGGTTCTTCGGTCTCTTACGAACCTCAACATGGTATACAAGAGAGTGTGGAAATTCCTTACTCATTTCTCTATTGGTTTATGCCCACAACTAGGGTTTATGTCCTAGCTACAACCCTAGGGTTTATTGACCTACTATTGTGTTGATTCAATGGACATTGATAAAATTATCTTATCAATCTTATCTTTTGTCATCCATAGGTACATGCCCATTATTTATTGTTAAACATTGAATTGATTAGTGATATGCTTTTTCAAGTATGCCTATAAATAGGATTGTGGAACTTGATTTCAAAGACTTTTATCTTTAACAATATTGCTATGTAAGAATTGCTTGCTTATTTGTTTGTTGTTGATGCTTAATTTCATTTGATTTTACCCTTGCTCAAACTATCATAAGTATTCCATGTGTCGATTGCCTTACCTATTTGATTTTGAACCTCATATTTCCTTAAGCCATTTGCGAGTTCATTACATCATTCGTATCTTGAAGATGCATTTGTCTTGAGTCTTTGTACTTGTATTTATGAAAGCAAGGAAGGAACTAGGGTTTTGGGGGCAAAAATTAGAGGATACTTGAAGTGTTAATGTTTGAGTCCTTTTGTGAGATGGACATAGATCCTAGGGCATGTGACAAAGAAACCCTAGAGGATACTTGGAGCTCTTTGCTTAGAAAGCTTGTGTGAGGCATGCTTAGTGAAATAACAAAATTGGACTTGATGGTGTTGGTGCTAGCTTGTTGTAGAGCCTTTGGTGTGGCTAGAGAGCATGGTGGGTAGTCAGACATGCAGACCACAGAGGAAGGTTGCAGGTTGACATGAGCTCTAGCACTGTCATGAATCTACAAGGACATTCTGACAATTGCGAGGCAAGAGATAAGATGTGCAGATATCTGTAGGATCCACTATTCCTTGCAAATGAAAAGGGATCTTGAACATAAATAGGTTTTTGGAACTTGATTTCAATGACTTCTATTTGACAATATCAATATGAAAGAATTGCTTGCTTATGTATATATTGTTCGTGCTTACTATCATTCGATTTTACCTTTTCTCAAAATGTCATAGTAAGTGAGAAATTAATAATTCCTTACCTTGTCAGAGGCTTGGAAAGTAGGATAAGATGCTTTAGTTTCATAAAAAGCCCCAAGAAATTGTCAAAATTTAGATGACACTCGAGTGGGTTGTAGAAAGGCACCACCATAGCCATTCATTAATCTCCTCTTTGTTTCAAGAATAATTTAATATTCTCTACTGAACAGGGCCAACCACGTGAAGGTGGAAGCTCTTATGGCCCCTCCCCCCCTCACATCACTCTCAATTCCCCATACCCAATGCATGTACTTGAAAAAATATTTATGTGCAAACATGCAGATTTCATCATAAAGAAACATTTACCATTCATTCAATAAAAGCTAACATTCATTAAACCATTCATTCATTCAGTATGGAAAAAATTATGCATGACATTATATTATCAAAAATAATTACACTGTATTTCTTCAGTCACTTCTTTCTATTTTTTTTTTCTCTTTACAAAATCAACAAGAAACTCATCTTTTGGAATTTGTTCTTCAATTCTTGGTGCTTCATTTACTTGTCGTGATCTCTGCCTAGTAAAGTACTCGCGACGTGGATTTTGCGGCAAGGGGTCCAGATTTGCTGCAATAATTTGAAAATGTTACATTGATATATTCCAGTATTATAATGACCAGTATTTCATTTAAAAAAAAATTACAAAGGTGTTTTTTTACTTGATGTGGCCACATCATGTACTTCATATTCCTGTCTAGGCTCAACCTGTACAGTGTGACCCTCTACATGCTTTGCAGTTGAAACATGGAAAAGTACAATCAATGTTCACCATATGCAATGCAATATTTAAAATTGTAGCATATGAATAAATTCAATACCAGGATTTGAAGCATGATCTTTGATTGGTTGTTGTCCATCCTCGACATTGAGTGGATTGTTGCTTTCCTGCTCAAACAGAGTCAATATTTTATGGCAATTATTTATAACGAATAGACTGCACAACTAATAAATCTTCATTAAACTATATAGATTTTATATACCTGTGCGCAAGATGGATCACCAGAAGACTATGTTTTCCCAGACAAGATTTTTCGGCGTTCAACAACAACTCCAAAGCCGTGCTGGAAGCCAAGCTTCAAGTATTCCTCAGTGGGAACTTCCTTGAATCGGTTGACCTGCATATTTGCATAACGACATGAATTTACTTTTTGTGGTGCAATAAAATGAAAATGATTTGCAATTTATTTTTTGGATGCATTATTGTTTTTTTGATACTTACAATTCGTGCTGCCAAATTTGAATAACCACCAGGCCCAAGCTTGTGTTGACCAATTTTTATTGTCTTTCCTTTGTGGCCTTTGATGTGTCTGACAGCCTAAGAAAGTGTTGAAATACATTAGATGTTCCAAATTTGATATAAAAATGAATAATAATAAGATTTAGAATTACATTGTGGAAAGTATTTCATACCTCCTTGTGCCTGGTGGTAGCTTTCCTTATTTTCTCAGAGCCCTCTCCTTTCCATCTTCCACTAGGGATTTCCACTCTCTTGTTGGAATCACCAGAGGGCGCTCATACCTAGGGTTCCTTTCTAGATGAACCCTATATTGGTCTGAACAATATTCATATGTTGTCCAAACTTCTTTAGGACCGCGACTCTATTCAAGGTCTCGTTGCCGAACATGCCAACCAACCGATTAGTGAGCTCATCTTTTTAATTTTTAATTTTTTTATCCCACCTTGTGCAGATGGTGGGCCTAAATATCTCCAAGTACAAATCATTTAGATTTTTATAGAAGACATCATTTCCTGCAAAATGATCATGCCATCATTTCCTACAAAATGATCATGCCATCATTAGTTGAAAAACAATGTTTTATCGGTATATTACAATTAAATTATAAACACTAGCTTGAACAATGTATAATTACCTGGGATCTTCTCTATATTTATTGGAACAAGCTCTTCGTCCACCAAAAATGTTGTCTATAGTGTACCCGTGCTAGTGACACGGGAAGATCTAGGAAATGTTGCTTCAACAATATCGATACTAGCAGGCTCTGCATCGTTCCCTTCTTCTGCACGATCTGGTGTGCGCCAGTCACTAGTGGGTGCATTCACAACTGGCCTTGGGGGTGTCACAGAACGTGTTTCTGATTGTTTAGTCAAAAAAATGCCACATGATATGTACGTGGAGTCTTTTGCTCATGTGGCGACTCTCCATGAGCATCACTAGGGCCAACACCGCCTTGACCACTACTCTGTGGTCGCAAAAAATACTGTAAATACAAACCATATTTTAGAAGTTCACCATCATAGACAACTAAAAATTATAAAATAATAAATGAATTTATATTATGATTCAATATTCCCAACTTACTTTCAAGGCCTGAGATCTCTTTACCAAAACATCAACCTTGGCTCTAATCTCATATGTTTGCGGTTGAATGAATAGAAGACGAAGGATATCCTCATTAATTTTTTTCAATGTCTTCTCTATCATCTTAATCGGGTCTAGAGAAGAACCAATGTCAGCATCCCACATCAAAAGCTATTGATTGCTCTGACGCTGGATCACACGCCAAATCAGTGGTCTGCAATAAAAATATATAAAACATTAATGACGTGAAAGCAATAGAATGAGGAAAAAAATATATTAAAAAAACATATCGATCATGATAGATTCCTAAAATTACAATTAGGTTTACCTGATGCCTCGATGCTGGTGTCATCTGATCCACAGCCAGGGACTTGCCCCGATCATCCCCCTGCCAAATATAAGTAGAAAACATTAGCATAGTGAAACCAATATACACACGAAAAATACATAACAAAAAAACATTATGTTACATATTATATTGGTATAATTCCAGTGAATTATACTTGCTGCCTCGAGGATCGTCTACTCATCGGATCAATGGTTATAGGTGACCTTCACCGATCTACTAATAGGGAGGTGCCCCGATCAAAAAACTACATAAAAAACATAGAAACAATCATCTAAATGAAACCAAAATACTCATGGAAAAACTTAATAAGAAAACATATTGATGTATTTAAATTGTACAATTACAATCAGGTATACCCGTTGCCCCAAGGCTGCTGTCATCTGATCAACATCCGGGTGGTTTCCCTGATCAACACTTTGCAACAAAAATATAGATAACATTATCTAAATGAATCAAATATACTATTGAAAAAATACAACAATTTTTTTTGTTCATATTAAATTTGTACAATGGCATCGATGTATACCTGCTGCCTCGAGACAGGTCCGGTATCATCTACTGCTAGGGAGGTGCCCCTTACAGAACCCTGCATAAAAAACATAGAAAAAATTATCTAAATGAAACCAAAATACTCACTGAAACAACATAATAAGAAAACATTTTGACTTATTTAAATTGTACAATTACAATTAGGTTTACCTATTGCCCCGAGGTTGCTGTCATCTGATCAACATCGATTGGTTTCCCCGATCAACTCTCTGCATCAAATATATATAACACTATATTAACCAAATGAATATACTCATGAAAAAACACAACAAAAACAAACTCTTTTTTCATATTATATTTTTACTATTACAAAGATGTATACCTACTGCCTCGAGGAAGTTGTACTCCTCTGACCAGCTGCTGGGGAGATGCCCCGATCACTACGCTGCGAAGTAAATACAGAAAATTTAAACAAAGTTATAACAATAGACTAACGGAAAATCCTTAAGATGTTAAATTCAGTAATAAAAGGTTGGGTAAATTGTTAGATGTACCACTCCCATAGTAACTGTGTTTGTATCTACTCGATTCAAATTGTAATTAATAAGCAACTATTCCCCTGCAGCTATTGATTTAATGGCACATACAAAAAAACGGTTTGCTTCACGCCCCTCAAATATGAAATTGGGTTGCTTAATTGTAGACCCTGGTTGTGTATTGTTTATAAACCTCGCAATATTCCCTGTGGCTTTTGGCCTTTCGTCAATGTACAACGTTGCTCCTTTATTTTGATCTTTGTATTTCAGCTGTAAATAATTTGCTGACAATCCATATTTGCGCATACTTCGTGTATATTGGACCAGGTGCATCCAATATTTGTAGTTGTAACAGGGTCTAACATCCTCCATCAATTCTGTACATCTTCCGTAACCGACCTTTATGTTAGGGTTAACCTTGACTCGGGATTGAGTCAAAGTTGGTTAGGTCTAGCACATGTTTTTGGGCACATGGTTTCTTGTAGCCCATGGTATTGCCCCATGGTATTGCATGTAAGGAATCCTTTATAAGGCTTGACGAGGCTCCATTGTAAAGTGGCCTGGAGGTGAGCAGGTGAGCTCACTTGGCCCGGCTTGGCCGATTAGGTCAAGGGTAATGAAGATCTTCATTGGGTGCTGGTTTTTTCCCTGTATGGGGTTTCCAGGAAATTGTGTGTCTATTATTTCATTGCTTGTTTCAATTCATTTCTCTCTCGTGTAATTATGTATGCTCTTGTATAACCCAACAACTGGTATCAGAGCTCAAAGGTTCAAGTCCCCTTAGGTCTTGTTGCTTCCCTTCGTAGTAGTGGTGCCATGATATTTGCATGGAGGTGTGTGGTGCTTGGCATGTGAAAGAAATCTGCATGACAGAAAGTGTTTTCAGTTGGAAAACAAGTGTGAAAATGCCCACAAAATCAATCCAAAGAGGATTGGTGGAGAGCAACCCCGATGTTGTGAGGCACATGGAGATTGCAGCCATCTGAAAGGAGATGGGAGTCGCCACAAGAAAATAGATCCAACGTTGTCTGTGTTGGGGCCACCTGTGGAGTCTGCTACCCCATTTCCAGTACCGAAACGAAGTGAAGCCCACGATGGAGAAATCCATACATAGCCCGTGTTGAAGATTAATGCCGCCATTGTCCAAGAAGTCACCAGATCTGGGAAATCTGTGGCTTGTGAGCCGATTGAACGAGAAAAGATGAAATGATTACTTAAGATGAAAGTTGTTAGTTTTCATTGAAAACCCATGACAGAGATCGGTCAAATGCTAGTGTCGAGGTTTGCAGAACACGAGAAGGAGCAGAGATCGTTCTATAGGAAGGGACAGCCGCCATTAGAGAAGAGATCCGCTGACAGAGGGAGAGCCGTTGGTGCACAATGCTTCCCAAGGGAGAAAACCTGAATGTCATGGAGGAGGAGCCAACCCATAGAGGCTATGCGATGGTGAAGGAAGCCGCTAGGAGATCTGTCGAGTCGGTCATGGAGGAGCCGATCCAGTGGAAGGGCGTCGTTGAGCCCGTGGAGAAGAGCCGCGAGTTATGGAGGAAGGGCCCGCTTTGGAAGATCCCATGAGCCTATAAGGGAGCCCGAGCAGTCACTGAGAGGAGTCCCGTCGCTGCAGAGCCGAGCCGGTCCGCTGACCTGAAGAGAAAGAGCCCGACGGTGCATGTTCTGGAAGAGATCCGGTGAATATGGATCCGTGTGGCTGCGTTTGAGAAAGTCGTGGTAGGGCATGAATGGAAGAAACCCTAGCCACATGAATGAAGATAATGTTGCTACAGAAGATAGGGCCATATCTGAAGAACCCTATCTGTTGAAAGTAGTTGTCCTGGACGGATTTTTTTCCTTGGAGAGACCACTTGACATTTTGGAGAAATTAAGTGATGTAGCGTATCGCTCTTAGTAATGAAGCATTTGTTGATGCAATGCTGGAATGAGTCATTAAAAAGGAATACTTGGACTGTTTGGAGCTGCGTAGATTGAGCTTGGAAGGGCAACGTGGCATGATAGATCCATGTGATTTGGTCAAGAATGACATGGGCAGAAAAAGAAGGTTGAGCACATGGTGGACAATGAGCAATGGAATGATGAGCAAGAAAGACGAGCATGGAAAGCGAGAGGATGAAGTAATGGATGGTGATGGTGTAGTCACCATGAAGACACATGAAAAAAAAATTAATGGAGCAGTTTGCATGTAAAAGGGCATATGGCTGTAAGACCTAGTAAGGCATGCATACCCCTGGTAACTCACCGGTAAAGTCGGAAGAAAGACCTAGGTGATAGGGGGGTGTATGTGAGATTCCCCGGTTAAAACTTTGAGGGGGGTTGATGATTACTCCAAGTCAAGTTTAAAGGGGGGATTGTTAGGGTTAACCTTGACTCGGGATTGAGTCAAAGTTGGTTAGGTCTAGCACATGTTTTTGGGCACATGGTTTCTTGTAGCCCATGGTATTGCCCCATGGTATTGCATGTAAGTAATCCTTTATAAGGCTTGAGGAGGCTCCATTGTAAAGTGGCCTGGAGGTGAGCGAGTGAGCTCACTTGGCCCGGCTTGGCCGATTAGGTCAAGGGTAATGAAGATCTTCATTGGGTGCTGGTTTTTTCCCCGTATGGGGTTTCCAGGAAATTGTGTGTCTATTATTTCATTGCTTGTTTCAGTTCATTTCTCTCTCGTGTAATTATGTATGCTCTTGTATAACCCAACACTTTATGCCATCCATGCAAAACAACCCCAAACCATGTAATGACGACGTTGCAATTCGATATATCCTCTCGTTCACACGAAAATTTGTGTTTAGTTGAGGAATATCCTTGGGTACTCATTGTTTCACTAGATGTTTGTACCTCAAGGGCACCTCGATGTCGCCTATTGTCTCATCATCATAGGAACATGACCCCCCTTCAACAAGAAAAAAATCCATGCGTTTATGGAATTTTCTTCTGATATTTTGACATCTAGTTGATATAACTCTTGTAGACCTACTGGATGTCTCACTTTCCTCTAGCCTTCCCAAACTCCACTCACTCGAGGAAGACATATATGACAAATACCTGTTTGGTTCTACCTACACTATGGGAAAAAAGTTCAAATAGGACCTTGTTGGATATGCATAATTCATATTAGAAAATTACAAGGCATTAAGGAATGCATTTTACACTATCATCATACATAGTTTCCATGCCTCCCCCAAGCTTTAAAATGCATTTGTTGATTAGTAAGGGATTTTTCCTTTAATTGTCTTGCATGTTCAAAATTGGCAAAAATGGCCAAAATTAATTTTTGAATGCCTCAAGTTCGTATAAGAAGGAATCCAAAATGACTCAAGAAACAATGGATGTCAAACCTTGGTCTTGCCACAATTTGAATATATTGAGCCAAACTCGAATTCAAATTCATTTACCATCTTAGTGAGAAACCTATCCACCAAACTTAAATGCGTGAGTAGACCAAATGTATATGATACTTGTTATTTTTTCTTCAAATTTGGGCTTGAATCGAGATTAATTGGATATAAGGTGTCTTGACCTTAGTATACTTAGCATTTTGATGAGTTCCTTATGGTTGTTAAAGTCATGCTTGATTTCTTGGGAATGAATGATTCTCGATTGCTCTCATTCTTGTTTGAGTTTAGATGGTAACATAAACTCGCCATTTAATGGGTAGCTTGACCTTTATCATTTGAACATGTTTATATGGTTGTGAGCTCCCTTATTGTTACTCTATTGGGACTTGGGAATTCACCACATCATGTCTTCACTTGAGTTTCATTTGTACCAAGCCTAAATATTTTGAGCCGATTACCTTCACTTGCTCTCAGTTACATCGAAATTTCGTTTGGCACAAATTATTGTTGCTATTCATTTTGGGTGTGATCATTTCAACCTGCCCAAACCCATGAGGCTTGAACTTTAACATCACTAGCCTAGTTATATTATGGCTTCAAAATGTAATGTATGAGCAAATGCATGAAACAACAACATTATGGTCTTACCTTCAGATTCCTTCCAATTCCATAGCAAACAACTACCTATGCTAAATTAAGTTTTCTAGTGATGCACCTAAATAATATAATGTATGTGTGTCACTCTACAAGTCTCAATACCTAGAGTGTGTATTAACCATAATCATCACAATCATGTCATGCACTAGAGTGTATATTAACCGATTGAAAAAATAATGGATGAGGAAGAAACTAATACATAAACTAAGTTAACCATGGAGGATTCACACCACTTCCTCCCAACATAACACATGTCGGTTCTCCTAGCCAACAATTTTATACAACTTGACCCTATTCACATCACATATGGGATGGAAACTACATGAAAAAATTTCCTCTTATTGTAAGGTAACATTTGTGCAAATCTTGTAGTAGTCCCAAACTTAGTGGTAGGGAATAACTCTAGTTTTCCCAACCTCAAATCAACCCTGTAGATGTTGACATTAATAGGTTTTTTTTGGTTGAGTTTTGGTCCTTAGATTCACATGTGAGTACACACCTTTATATGTTGTTTGGTGATGCAAGGTTTGAGATTTAAAGGTAATGATGAGATATGATTGTTGTATGTTTAATGATGCCACAAAAATCAAAATTTGTATGTATGAAATGAGCTATGGATGCACCCTCTAGCCTACCCTTGGATGTTGGTGATAATGTTGTTTGCTAGGTAAATAAAATTAGACCTCTAATGTTCTCACCTACCAATACAATATGCCTCTATTATCCTGCAAATTCAGTATTAGAAAGCCTCAACATCATGGCTCTATTGACGCATTTTTATTGTTAGTGGTTACATCATTTAGAACTGCCCTCAACAATTTGCAATATGCAAAAAAATATAATAAGATGGACCCAAATCCTACTACAAGTCAATCTCATACTTATCCACTCATGTGAGTAGTCCCCAAGAATTTCTTCATCTCCACATCATGAAAATAAAAAAAGGAAATAGGGTCTAAACACCCTAAACCCTTTAAAATTCGTTATTTTATCTTCTCAATAATGCACCATGAGGTTTCCCTTTACACCAATCATCTTTACACATGGTATTGCTACTACAACTACTCCTAAAGTTGGGGTGTCAAATTTATTATAGTTTATCTAATCTCCACTTTCAATGCCAAAGTTACCACAAAGGTTGCAATTGGAAAGGACTGTATTGAATTATACCAACAAAAGAGATGTCCCCGAACTATGGTATTGATGTCACTCTCACGGACCTTTCCATCCCCATCCATCCCTTAGTTTGTCAATCACCATTGGTTATACTAAAGAGGCGACATGTTTTGATGGCCAGAGAAATCAGAAATACTACTCTTATCAGAGATTATATGGTCATTTCAATGATAAATGTCATGCCTTGTAGGAAAAAATACAAAGGATCCTTATTGAACTATAACAAGAAATCCAAGAACCTACCTTTGGGAACAACAACAAAAACCTAAATTCAACAATATAGGCATAAGTCAGATATGTTTAGTATTTCTTGATAGCTTTCTGCTAGGTGTATGCTACGGGTAAGTGCATATAATGAACAGTTTATTACCATGCCAGTGAAGATTGTGAGGTTCATATCATAAAGTATTCCAAAACCCAATTTTCTTCATTTAACACAATAGGAATAACCTCTGAAAAAACAATTTGCTCTGTCAATGTAATGATGGTTTCCTTCACCCTTTGTAATAGATATAGTACTAATTTCATGATTGTGGGTTTTTGGATGAGAAAATTCATGTCATTAAATTTATGTGTCACCGTCCTTATCTCTATCCCATGGGGAAAATACTCATGTTGTCTAGGCATGACCGTTTGTCAATATAATCTGGTTAGACTTTGCTCATCCCAGATCTAATACTTATGGCATAATGGCCAAATAGCTAGTTGTGGTTGCCTCTGCTAAGATGCATACTAGGAAAATATTCATAAATGGGGGAAACAATTAGGTGCATAATTAGGAGGGGATAGTTGGTGTTGCATTCATATTTGGGTTTGTCAACCAACCATAGAAACAATGTTGTTATCTTAAACCCCTAGTTTTTAGATTTGAAGCTTACCATAGTCCAAGAGGAACATCCTTAGTGACCTAAAGATCAATATCTATCCCATATGTTAATCATGTAAATTTCCTTCTCTAGGGCATGTGTCGTGATCTATGGATTTATGGATGAACCACAAGTCATATAATCAACATTTGGGATAGAAATTGCTTATTTTTGGCCTTGAATAATGTCTTGGGTTAGGAGACTACTCTTCATGTGACAAACCTTTCAATTGGGTTTGTATCCCACTTGTGGGACAAATATTTATGCTAGAGTGCATGTATTGTGTTATGTGCCCCTATTAATAAACCATGAGCCCTAAAAGAAACATATAGTACCTAATCCCTTGGTTATTGAATCCACACCATGTCCTCTAATAAGAATATATATTCTAATCCTATGGATATTAACCATGAAGTATGTATTGGGAAAGAAGACCCCTCCCTAGTGTGAAAAACATCGCAATCAAGTATGTGTCCCACTCATATGCCAAATATTCCATCCAAAGGTTTTGTCTTGTGGTCAAGGGCCTCATGGATATCCAATGTATCCAATAAGTAGCTTGTTCATATCCCAAGACATTATATTTTGGTGCTAAATGATTCCATTGGTAAGAAGACCCTTTCCTAGTACACCAAACATCAAAATCTAGTTTAATGCATCCCATTATTGGGCCAAATATATCATTTAAAGGAACTATTTTGTGTGCTCTTATGAGAACAGAGGTGTGCTATTATGAGAAGTCTGTTTAGACATATCAAAAAATATCATAATCTCCACTTTGAATTGAATGATGCTCAATTCAAATTGACATCAACTCCTTTATTTGGCACATGTTTAGCCACCTTGGTACATTCCTTGAAACAATGAATGAACAAAGTATTGCCTAAATGAGATTTAAGATTGCATGCCTCCTCAATAATGACAGTGTGACACCATTGAGGGGTTGATACTTTTCTAATTACATTATTTATTACTGTGGAATCACCCTCTAGGAAAAGGATAAGTGCCATTCCTAAACCTCATACTAATGCCTGAAATTGTGCTACACTGTTTGAATTGAGGCCTAGATCAATGGCATAGTAAATAATCACCATTCCTTCTTTATCTATTAGATAAGTGGTAAAGGGTTTGGCTCCTAAGTCATCATCATATCAATTTATACACCACATTTCTTTGTGGGTAGGTTGGGGTCATTTATAGAATCTATGATGCCCATGGAACCTTTTTTTGTGCCATCCAAAAGTGATTTGACTCTTACTCTTTTCACCAAGTGGTTTTACTATTTTTCCGCTTTTTAGCTTGAGAAACATTTTCCTTCAGACAAGACGCTAGCACATGCCCATGCTCAAATTGAATCTACAATGAAATAAATAGGTTAATAATCCAATAGTTGTTCCCATCTAAGGATATCACACTCCAACACAATTTTATTAGGAAGGGCACACAATTCAAACTTCTAATATCTGTTTTGTATGGTGTGCAGATGGAGGGAAGGGCACACAAGGTCTGCAATTTGTAATTGTAGGCCTATGTAAGGTGTAAGAGAGCTTTGTATGGGAAGCCAAGGAGAAGGGCAGAAAATATGAGGTTGTGGGGAAGAAGGAGGGACATATGGCTGAAGGTAAAAGGATAACAGACTGTGGAAAAAGGGCAGCAGGTCCAAATCTATGAGGGTGGCCAGCGAAGGATTCCAAGAGGGTCCCGGAGGTATGGTCTAATAGGTGAAGGGAGGCCGAGTTTGGAAAGGTTACACCCATGGACGCCGAATTTCCATGCAAGCAAATAAATGCTATACCATCATCCATGCATCCATGCAATAGATCCTATTTGACCTTCCAAAGAGATTGAAGGTTAAATAATTTCAAATATATGCAATAGCTCCTTGTAACTACCTCTTATTTGACATTTCCAACCCCGTTTGACACAATGTAATAGCTCCTTGTAACTACCTCTTAATTGACAAGACAAAAATTAAAAACTTTAGCACTTTGAAGGTGAACATAAACAAACAGAAAAAAGAAGCATTTCGAATTCTAAGGCCAGAATTTGATGAAGATCCCAATTCCAATCCCCATTTTGATCCAAAAATATTAATAAAACAAATCTCTTGAGGCCTAAGAGGATGAAATTTCAATTTGTTGAGGAAGGAAGATGGTCAAGGGAGGGATACATATTGAAATTTAAGAGTCAATTCGGAAGTTCACTCAAGATATCCCACCAAGCTATTTGGAAGTTCACTAGTTGTATCTCAAATTCTAGTTTTATCTTGGCTACACATTAGGCTTATAATTGCCAACAACTACATGTATTGGATTAAAATTAAGATAAAGGGCTTGAAATTGTCTCCTCAACTTGCAAACATTTGTAGGAATTGCATGTTTTTCCATCAGACCTAATGATTAAGGCATTGTGATAGAGGAAGGCCTTATGGCTACTTCAAGGTCTTATCCTAGGATCACCTCTGTACTATGATTTTTTATTGTGAAACAACAAATGCAACATTGGTCACTATTGCAAGAAACAAAAGTGCTTACTTCTCACTCAGTTTTGCTTGTGTATAATGGATTCCCAAAAAATAAATCATGAGAAAAAGAAACCCCCATATGAAGGGTTTGGAGCTATTGTTCATTATTGTAAAAGTTTGTAATGTTTGTCTTTGAGTGGTATGCTTAAAAACAAGGCCTTTTGGTTGTCTGGTACTTATGGAAAGTGTTTGGAGAGGCTTAGTTCTGCTTTTGTTGGTGATAGTGACATTGGGATGTAATGTGTTCTATCCAGTTGTACAAATATATGTAAGCTTGAGATAAGGGATATCCCATTTAGTGATTTGGCTCTTTTATGATCAAATTCATGCCTTTCTTTCCAAAATGGCCTATCATTTCCTATTCACTCATATGCACACCTAGAATATGTCCACTTATTCTTTTGTAATTTTGCAAAATTCACACATTACACACACACTCCTAACAAGAATGGTATTAAATTCCTTTCCCATTATTTATTGGCCCGAATAATAACATGGAGAAACATACCATCCTTAGAATAAGGTTAGGATACATGGGATAAAAACTCAGAGTTGCACATATGGAAACAAACTAAGAACAATTCTCTGTAGTTTGGATACAAAGGACGTGATACTTCATCGGGGTTTAAACCAACATGCACTAATATTGTTCCCTTGGACAGAAAAATACCTCTATACCAACCTGTATCTAGAGCATTTGTTAAAGTGGATAGGGAAATCAATGTGTGGAATGTAGATTGTCCAGCATCAAACAAAAATTCAGGCTAGGGTAGTTATTGCAACAAGGAGCAATGTATCATTGTGGAGGATAAGCCTTGCACTCCCCATCCTTCATGGGAACCTACTAAAAAAAGCATGGAATGTCCAGACATAAAATCACAACAAAAGGATGAAGTGAGTGGTTGGATGAATATTTCACTGCAAATTTGACTGACTCAAGGATTTCCCAAGAGGTAAATACTGATGGCTGGAACCTATAGTAGTAAATCCGTCCTACAGATAGTTAGATTTACCCTTAGATTATGTTGAGACTAACTAAGCCTAACCTAATACAACTAACAAACAAATTCTACCTTAAGATCCTATATCTAACAATGCATACAAAATTTAAATGTATTTAGAGATGAAGAACTGATGTAACTCACCTTGAACAAGATGTTTGTCCTGCTTCCAGCTTCTGTCTCATATCTCCCAAGAAGACCCTGTTGGAATCAAACAAACAACAAACAAAGCACCACTCCAAATATCTTGTACACTAGTTTAGATCTAAATCAAAACTGAAACACTTCATGAAAATGACTGAAACATAACACATGCAATGGGAAAATAAGACAAGTTATCATTAATGGAAGCTAGGAGAAATTTACAAAGAGATCCCTTGATGTCCAAGCAAACCTTTCATCTCCAAAGCCTCCTTCCTTGCTACCTCTACAAAAATCCTAAGACCATAGGTTTGATGCCTCCAAATTCTCTCCCTTTGGCTCAAGAATGACCTCCTTCTTATAGGGTTTGGGAGGCCAACCACTTAGAGAGGAAGGTGGATCTAGATGAGTGATTAGTGGATCAAGAGGTTGAGCCAGGTTAATCGAGGAAGTTAAGCTAGGGTTGAAGAGGGGCTTCAATCCCAAGAAAATATCTCGGAGGGTGAGATCCACATCCCAAGACAAAAGGTTGTTAAGGAAATTTTCGTGCCCCTTGAACTAATCATAGCGCATAATTATTGGGATTTTCGCACCCCAGCAGGTATGGAGAGCGCAAAAATATGGAATTTTTGCGTCTTGCATTACTAGAAGGCCGCGAAAATTATGGAAAAAGATGCTCAGGTGAGGTGGAAAGTGACCAAGTGAGGTGGCATTCGACCAAATCAAGGTTGATTTGTCTCCAAAGACTCCAGATGAGGCCAAGGAGGGACCAATATGGTTTAACACTTGTTAGGAGGTAGCGTCATAAAGTGTCGCATGGTGTGATGAAATGAAGATACGACATAGAGGATCAAAGTGAAACTTTGAGGTGTAACAAATGCCCCCTAAAGTGTGAGGTCAGAACAAACTGATGGTCAAGACACTTTACCAATAAGTTCCGCAGAGATAGTAGCAAGGAGGTCGGAGTGGAGCTGCAAGGGAACAAAATTTCAAATAACACCGAGGCGGGCATTCCCATGCTTGGGACAATTAACCCAAAGCATGGTTTCCGATCAATACAATGCAGATCCATGATATAACTGACATGATAGAGACTGTAGATGAATCACAACTACTATGAACAAGTGTAGATCCGTGATCAAATAACAACACAGCCACAACCAATACAATAGTGGATCTGTGTGACAGTACATAAACAAGGCCACCAACAAAATGTCAATGTGGAGGCCTACTCAATAATCACCATCGTAACACGGACATAAGAGGAATATCAAGAGCGTCTGGGGTATTCTACCCGATCCCAAATTGATACGAATCTAACCATGTGATTACAAGGTGTTTGAAGTCGAACATGGTAGAAACCACTTGATTACTGGTCAATGATGTGAACTGTTAACAAGCGTGAGGGAAATCACCAATGATGACAATGATCCCCAAGATATCTCTAGTACGGTCCATAGAATGTGAATAGATGTCTTGACATCGAAAATTCGTGGAATCATTCGATCAGAGGTCAATGATGAAAACCTACTGTCGAATATGAGGAAACCTGCCATTTAGACATGTAGGTACCAAGGTACTAAGGTTGGTTCCTAAGCCCGATTCCTGGATAGTGAGTTGATGTTGACATGAAAAGACTCGTCGAAGGTGGAACGTAATGAATTCCACATCATCGACATGAAACTGATATACGAGAGAGGTGTGAAACAATGGATTAAAAGAGCACATACTGACACAAGACTGGAGGGTTTGACAAAGTTGTGAAAGGGTTGACTCTAGGCAATACTGATCCTTTGAACATGTAATGGCATGAGACAGGACTCGGCAGCTGGGATTGGTTAAGAGGAACAACCACAAGGTGAGAAGGTTCACAACAAAGAAGACAACTCATGACTGTAGTTGGTAACTCAACAGAGAGACTGAATACCCAAGGCAGACAAGATATAAATACATGCCATGTTCAAAGGTAATGACTCACAAGATGCCTACAAAGGTAAACTCAGATTACTTCCCAATTTTCCCCCGTCATGATTGAAGAGTACCTCTTTGTGGTTTAACAAGCTTGAAGAGGATAGCATATGCTCGGTATAGCTCATGTTTAAGTGAGTCCATCCTTGTACGTTTTACGAACCCAAGGAAGGAGAGGTTCAACTCCATAAGGATCCTTCGAGGTTTAATCTTACGAGTCCAAAGAAGGGTAACTCGACAGTTTTTCATGTTTAGAGAGTTTGAAATAACTTAAAGAAGACTCCAAGGTTTGAATTTTTCGTAATAGTTAGTCCCCAGACCCCAAAAAGTATAAAATAATATCTGGAAGAACTCTCCTAGTCACGATTGACTAAGGTATACCTTTCTCATAAATATTCTAAACGGTCTGAAAAAGGGATAACCTACCATCGGATAGACGTCCTTTCAAATACTTTTACAAGTGTGAAAGAGACAAGATCACTTGGCGATCTTTTCTAAGCGAGGGAGTTCGAAAAGAACTTAAAGAGAACTCCTTAGGGTCCGTTTTCGTGGGTTAATAGTCTTAGTCCGAAAAAAGAATAAAATAATACCAAGACGATACTTTCCTCATCTTTTACGAGCACGAGTAAAGATGACTAAGCTCGACACCGTTTTACTTAGGTTTGACAAGCACGACTCAGGTGTGAAAAGCGCTAGGAATCGTTTTCAGCTTTGGGTCCAGAGCACGAAAAAGATAAAGTAAGCTCAAGTGAAGGTCAAATATACCACAACACCAAGTGAACAACGTATGTAAACCTGCCAAAAGACAGTAAAAAACCCTAGAAATAGACGTTAGACCATTAAAAATGTGAAGAATTGACCAAAAAGGGCTTATTAAATGTAAAATAGGGAGAAAATAACCATGTGATACGTATAAAAGTAGTAAAAATGGAGAATTACCCATTGTGACTTGGTTATTTTCACCCAAAGGAGAGTTTTTATCTTGTGTGGAGCAAATCTTCAGTTGAGAAGATCAGGAGATCCAGGGCACCATTTTGACTACCGTTTGAACCAGGTAGATCCTCTTACCTTGCTCTTTCCTTCTATCCATTTTTTCTTGCATTCATGTCAATTTTTCTGGGTTTGGCAATGCCCTAGGGCACAAATTTTGTGTCCAAGAGTTTTTGTGGCCTCCCTATGTCGGGAAGCACGAACATTCCTAAATCATCGCAGTTTGGCTAGTAGGTGGGGCGCGAAAATGATTAGTTTTTGCGTCCCCAGTACTAGCTAGGCCGCGAAAATCCGCAGGAATGAAAAAATAAAAGTTTTCCTTTCCTTGTGTGCATGGAGCTAGTGTCCAACATTTTAACTGAAGCCTTCCTTGGTGATTTGCAGGGGATTGCAACTTACTAGAGCGAAAATGGTGGACTGGAAAGAAAGAGAGAATGAAGGGGATGAAAGGGCAGCTCTAAATGATGATGCCACACTAGTTGCATTACGAGAATGCGGTCTGGTAAAGTTTTTCAATACAAGGGGTATCCGTAAGCAAGGGAATTTGTTGAACTATATCATCCAGTTGTGGGATGTAGATATCTAATCCTTCCGTATTGGAGAGCATACCCTCGAGATAGAGCTTGAGGATATTTAATTTTTGACTGGTCTCTCCAAGAGGGGGGCACGGGTCCATTTGGCTAGACACCGAACCACAGAGGATACTACAGACACATACATCGCCCACTATTGTAGACATGGATCCTGCAAAAAGAGCGGGAAAGTGCTCATCACGGATGTGATAGATCTTCCCTTGAAGACTATTTTGTATACTATAGCACGTGAGGTGGGGAGCATGGGGGCCCACCATGCTACCAAGGAACAAATGAATTATGCGATAGAATGTATGGAGCCAAAACTATTCGATTGGTGTGAGGGGGTCCTGGGAAATATCAAGGATCAGGTTACCAAATGTAGGAATAGGGACATACACCAGTTCAGATATGGAAGTATCCTACTCACATTCTTCCTAGAGAGGGTGCCATTATTGTGTCCTCAGATAGATAGGCCTGTCTGTCCCGCATCCGAGCCTTGGATGGGGAGATGGAGTGATTATGCTAGACGGCTCAGTGGGCCGCAGGTCCTAGCTTTTGGCGAGAACTTTTTCTCGTGGCTTGAGGAGCAGATTATCATGATTGAGGACTATCCTTATGACGTGGTGGATTAATGAGGAGATATTGATCTCATATTTCCCGAGGATGATTATTGGGATGACTAAGGTATATGACCTTCAGATATGTGTTTTTGGTATTTTTTTATTATATATATTTTTTGTTGTTTTTCAATGCGTGAAAAGATCTAACATATGTATGTACACTATTGCAGATTGCAGACCGAGGAGGCCAGCGGGGTACTGACCACTGCAACGACGGGGGATTCAACATCATGCTGAAGATGAGGAGGAGGAGGCAGGAGGACTCCGCAATGTCGAGCGGAACCTCCAGGGTTTGACGATGGGTGTCCCTCATATGAGGATGCCTGATATACCCTACCATCTCCAGAGGCATACCATAGGTGTGCCGGAACGTATTGGTAGATTGCTCCGCCGTGTGGAAAGAGAAATAATATGTTACCATGAGCACCGTGGGTGTAATGTCCCTTTTTAAGAACTTTATTAAAATGACCAATTTTTCTCTTTTTCCCCAAATTCGACCTTTGACTAGTTTTGATGCCTAGGTCTCCAATTTGCCCCAAATGCTCCCAAATATTTTGAGGAGGTATATGGATGATTTTAGAACACAAATATGTGTTTCAAGGGTGATTTTGTACCTTTAAAATACTTCTGCAAATCCTCTTTCAATTCTGGACAATGTAGGGTACTTTACTAGTAATTTCCCTTTGACTAGTATTGGTCTCTAGGTCTCCAATTGGCTCCAAATGCCTCCAAATATTCAGTGAAGGTGTATGAATGATATTTGTACTTGATTATTATGTTCAGGGATTATTTATGACCATCAAAATACTTCTGCAAACTTATTTAAACTTCTGGCCAACATGGGATTTTACTAGTAATTTGAGGTTCCAATCCCCCCAGGGTAAATGCTGAATATTACTCTCCAAATGCTCCCAAACCCACTCGAATTTATGAATAGATGAAAGGGATGTATAAGGGAAAATATTAATGTCTTTTTTGCATCATTTTTCAATTTATTAATCTGGTTATAACCCTCTCCCAAACAGCTACAAAATCACTAGTTCGACCTTGGAGGAAATAGCATTAAATCTCCTTCAAATAAAATAAAACTGAGCAAGATGGATCCAAATGCTTAAGTGATGAACATGAAACTTTTAATAATAATAAATGGCAGTCCATACATCATAAATATATTATAGAACCATTCTTCCATTCGAAATCATCATCAATACATTGGCATACATCAATCTAGTGGGGGAATGGTCACTGTTTGCTCATTAATAATCAATTTTAAATATAACCACTTGGTATTTCGACCTGAAACTTTATGAAGATGAAGAATAGAGTATATTAATCATATTAAAACAGAAATGGATCATGATAAGCTCTCCCAAAGAGTACAAGATCTCACCAAAAACGCCCTCCCTCAAGGATCAAGAATATGCCATGAAAAATGGAAATGGTTGAAGGAGTGAGCTGCACTAGAAGAAACCATGAGATGACCTATAGATTACACCTACAAATAAATACTCCATTAAATATCCAAATGAAAGGTCTGAATGGCCTTTCCAATTACCAGCTTGGATGGGAATCTTTCACCCTCGAAATTGGCTAAGGCAAGAAACTAGTCATCCACTAGCTCTCCCTCTAAATAAATGCAATTGAAAATTTCTCAAATGATCAAAATCTACCTTCATTCTTTGTTCTTGAACATTTATAAATTTTACAATCTCTCTATGGGTCGAATTCCTTCCAAGAGATTCATTCCAACTCAAGTTGGGAAGAGATTCCAAAGAATGCCACTTGTACAACAATTCCTAGTCTCCCACTTCCACCAAATCACATGTGGAAGCATCTTAGCTGCCCTAACTCTCTTGAGCACCCTCTTGGAGGCTATTTTTAGCCTTGAGATTTCATATATGTCATATGTCAGCCTTTAGGTCTGATTTGTGTCATAGGTGTCATAGCATCTTCATCATTGTTGTCATAGAGTTAGGGACTCTAGCCCAAGTGTCCCATTAGCTCCAAATTGCCTCTTCCTCTTCCATGGGAGTTACTCTTCATCTACATTTAGACCTTGGATGATTCATTCCATGAATAATACCTTTTGAACTCCCCCAAGTATGTTACCATTCACCTTGAATTTGAATTGGTGAGATAATGATGCCAAGTGTAGGGGGAAATCTAGCCATAAGTGGGTCCCACTTCCTCCATGTGTATTAATGATCAAATGCCACTTTGATTTTAACTTGTATATATTTATTTAGATAATTTATTAAATATTTATTCCATTCTAATGTGCAAACATCATTCATTATCCTCCTTATTTCAAATCCCAAAGCTTCCACCCTCAACCTAGGAAACTAGTAATTTTCCTCCTAGGCAATATTTTGACCCTTAGCATCAATTTGACAAACTCTCATGAATATGACCAATGGGATTAGGCTATTGTGACCCAATGCAAAATTTGGGACATGAAAATGGGCCTCATGATTAGTGTTTAGGAAGTAGTGTTGCTAGCAGCATGTACATGTTATGTAGGCCATAGAGCCAATTTGTGTATGGGACATGATCCCACTTTTGTCTTTGACGCATCATGCTACTGTACTTGGAAAAAACAATTTTTACATGATATTTATATACATGGACCTATCTCTATAGCTTTTTTATTTACTACGAGTTGTGTATTTACATTTCTTGCATGCATTTGTTATGATATTTTGTTCATATTTGGGCTAGATGCCAATCCAATATATAGCTAGCTAACGAATCAACCACCACATTGAATTCTCTTGGTACATGTTTATATTGGATATAGTCAAATGATATTTCCAAGAGGCGTACCCTTCTAAATAATCAAAGTAATGTAGGATCACTGATGGTGTAGATGCGATTCAACTGAGATACCACGAGTTGAGAGTCCAGGTAGACTAAAAAAGTGCGGATCCCGAGAGAAGCAACTTCAGTTAGGAGTCTGATAACTACATGGTACTCCGCGATGTTGTTTGTTGCAGGGCCTAAACAGATTCCACCCGAGGATATCAACTTGCTAACAGGGGAATACAATACCCATGCTACAAAAGCAAGGTTCCAGGTATGTTGACTCACACCATCTGCGAATCCATAGTACGCCGACATCTGCGCATACAAGCACAAGTCGAGATAAATAACAGTGTATGAGATAGAATCTTCACACGCAAAAGTGACCTAAAATCATACTAAATACATTATGTACAAGATTTTGTACGCAGGATAGACCTACGCATAAAATCTCTTCATGTAGATCCCGTTGTGGGGTTCTCCCAAAGGTATACCATCACAATCGACAAGCTCGTAAGTCCCTTTCTCTAACACATGTTTTACGACGTAGGGACCATACCACATGAATTCCAATTTTCCCTTACCTAGCTTGTCGTGCATCTGATCCTAGGTAAGGACTAGGTTTCCCTCATTGAACACCTGAGGTTGAACGGATTTATCATACTAAGATTTGACGCGCTTTTTGTGAGCTTCATTAGCGAGTGTAGCGTCTCGGCAAGTTTCATCTAGCTTGGCCAGATATAGAAACCGTTCCTCTTCGGTGGTGGTGTTAGGTAAAAGTTCTATTGCTAGCTTCAGAGATGGTATTTCACACTCAATTGGGAGGATTACTTCCAAGCCATACACCAGTTGAAATGGTGTGAACCTGGTTGCGTTTTTAACCGAAGTCCTGTAGGCCCAAAGAGATGAAAAGAGAGCTAAGTGCCAGTTTGATTTTTGTGTGCCCACGGTGCATTGGATCATGCGTTTGAAGACTTTATTAATTGCCTCTACTTGACCGTTAGCTTGTGGGTAGTATGGAGTTTAGTTTTCATGGTGAAAACCTAGTTTGGCACTCAGTTCTTCCATCATGTGATTCCTGAAATGGGAACCATGATCAGTTACGATGGCCTGCGGGACGCCGAACCTAGCTATAATGTGATTGAATATGAATAGTGCTGTCATTTTTCCGTCTTCGGCGTATGTAGGAATGGATTCAACCCATTTTGTAAAGTAGTCAACGACGACGATGACATAACTATGACCCCTAGCTAAAGTGGGCTTACAATGCGTGAAATCAATACCCCATTTTGCAAAGGGGCCAGCGGCAATGACAGGGTGGAGGGGAATGAGATGCGAGCGTTTCTTAGAGTGAAAGAATTGACACTGGGGACACTTCTTAACCACTTCAACCCAGTCTTTGAAGATCAAAGGCTAGAAGTAACCCACTCGCAAGATCTTCTGGGCGGTATCCATCCCAGAAAGGTGACCACCACATGCTCTAGAGTAGTAGTCATTCAACACATGTTCGGCCTCATTGAGGGTTAAGCAACGACGTATCACGAAGTGAATACCACGATGATACAATGTATCTCTAATGATAAGATAATACTTAGCGTGGTGTCGAATACGGTGACGGTCATCACGAGTAATATTGGGCCAAAAGCGTTGGGTCTGAAGATACAAAATGATATCGCCATACCATGTGATGAACCTGTAATAATTAATTAATGCAAATACGCGAGATATAAGAAATAACAGAACTCATAATCACTTTTATATTGATCACAGGCCACTTTGAGGGGGCAACCTCCTTTGAGTAAGCTCAATACAATTAACTTCACGCGCCTTCATAGGCCTCAACACACACTTATATACTAAGTCTAGGCGCCAATACCATGGGTCAATACTATGTGTCAATACAAACCATGGGCTAAGTCTAGGCACCAATACTATGAGTCAAAACTATGGGTGACTTACAAAGCATATGCGCCAACAACAATAACACAAACTATGGATCAACAAATACTACGGGACGACTTACAAAGCATATGCGTCCAACAAAAATATACTAACAAAGTAAAGACATGGGTTCCTAACATCTCCTCTCCCTTAGAAAAATCTTTGTCCTCAAAGCTTTAGATGTGGAAATTGATGCAGAATCTGAAGGATTGGGTCCCCTGTAGAATCTTCGGGTTGCATTCCAAGCCACTGGCGCCTTTGGAGTTTCAGGGAGGATTGCATGGAAGGATGTAGACGAAGAAGAACCATATCAGCGATGTGAAAAGTGCACTCAGAGCGGTGTTGATCGGCTTGTTGTTTTAGTTGAATTCTTGCTATGTGAAAATTGTCCTGCAGAATGAGAAGAAGCTGATCATGGTTTCGAAGAATTGAGTCAATTTCCTGAATTGGGGAGCTGCTGAAGGTGTATGGAAGAAGAACTAGTGGTGCATGTCCAGAGACTACTTCATATGGTGTCCTTTGAGATGTGGTACTATACCACTGGAGCGCTTCTATGAAATCCATAGAAATAGTTGTCCAAATCTGTGGAGGGATGGGCAAGGGTTCGAGCAGTCCCGAAAGGAGGGTCGTTTCACCCTTGTTGACCTGGAAAGTATCACAGTCAACCACCATCCGTTGAATTGTCCTTTTGAGTCCCTACCAAAAGAAGTTACATTGTTCCTGGTCATACGTTTTGAGGAACCCAGAGTGCCCTATTGATGAAGAAGCATGGAATTCATAGAAGAGATAGCTCCGTTGAACAGATTGCAACCAATTTGGAACAAGCAAATAAATAGCTGTAAGAGAAACTGGGTCATCAAATGTGCGAGGAGGAGTATATTCCACCATATTGTCCTTACCCTTCTGGTAAGTGGTCACATAGTCATAACCCATGAGTTGGATAACCCATTTCAGGTGTGCTGGGGAGGAGACCCGTTGTTCCAGGAAAGTTTCCAGACTCTGGAGATCAGTCTTGATGTAGAAATAATTCCCCAATAGGGATGGCTTCCACTTCTGTACTGCATGCAAAATAGCCATCATGTCCTGCTGAGATGTAGATGCGGCTAAATGCTTACCGGAAAGGTCTCGTGAAGGTGGAAAGCCCACTGGTGCAACAAAGACACCTGCATATCTATCCAAGGAAGTAGTGGAGACCATTGGTGGGTGCATCTGAAGGGAATGGAGATGAGCAATGACACCATGTGAATTCTTCTTAAGGATCTTTTCCAGGCGATGTGAACTGATGATGCGGAGAGACCCTGGTTGTAAGCCCATAATTTTGTGTTGTGTCCCATTGGCTGAAAACTGCATCCAAAGTTCAACAAAATCCCATAAGATGGGGCCAAGTGTGCGTAACCATTGAACGCCCAAAACCACATCACATCCTCCTAAGGACAAGGAAAACATGTCAGAGCGTAGGTTATAATCTTCCATACAGATACGCACATTGTGACACTTCCCCTTGCAAGGTAAGGTGCCCCCATTGACAACCATGACTTCAAAGTTGGAGTAAGGATGGACAAAACAATCATCCTGTTTGGAAATCCGAGGGTCAATGAAGTTATGAGTGCTACCAGAATCAATGAGTATAGTAAGAGGGAGCTTCTTGAAGTATCCCCTGACCCGCATTGTTTGTGGGGTGGTGACACCGGTTACAACATGGAGAGAGATCTCGGGTGGGTCGTCCTGAGATGGGGTGTCAATAGGCGGGTGTTGAATGTCGACCTGATCATCTACTGTATTTGTAGCTTCTTCACCAAGTTCTGAGGTAGGCAGAGAATCCACATCCAAGAGATAGAGATTTTGTTGAACACATCTATGTCCCCGAGTGAATTTCTCATCACAATTATAACAAAGCCCTTTTTCTCGGCGTGCCTGCATCTCTGTTTCAGACAAATGCTTTATAGGAGTTGGTTGAGGAGCAAGCGTGATGGGAGGTCGTTGGGAACCCATATTTCTGAAGGGAACAAAGGTGGGTTTGGAGCATTGTTGAGCTGTGATCTTGTCCTCTGCCAACTTAGCCAACCCTAGGACTTCCATCATTGTGTTGGGGCATAACATTTTGACCTCTGAGTGGATTTCATCCTTTAGATCGTTGATAAAACAACTCCTGTAGAATTCATCAGACAATCCTTCTGTGTGATTGGTCAGTTTCTCAAATTCTGTCTGATACTCTCTCACTGTGCCCATTTGGTGAAGTTTAGTGAGTGCTCCTGTGAAGTCATCAAAAGCACTAGGACCAAATCGTGGCAAAAGGAGTTGGCAAAAATCTGTCCAGTTTGGCTCGGGATGAGCTTTGATGTACCAACGGTACCATTGAAGGGATTCTTGTTCCAAATGAAAGGATGCAAGTGGAACTTTCTGGACATCAAAAGTATTATGCAGACTGAAATATTGTTCTGCTCGGTATATCCATCCAGTCGGATCAGTACCATTGAAGCGAGGAAAATCAAGCTTCGGCCCACGAAAATTGCTGGAAGAAGAGAACCCGGTGGCTGCAAAAGATTCTGGTTGTCGGTTATTGTTCATGGCTGAATGTTGAAGATGGGGGCTGAGAAATTTTTCATTCAGATCTTGGAGTTTGGTTTGGATGGCTGCAAGTGCTTCCTCCATGGTGTGTGCTCCTACATGGGTGACAACCATAACCAGGGTTTTTTTTTTTTTTTTGGAATGGGTAGAAAAACACAAACAGAAGCTGATTTAGTAAAGGGAAATTTGGATTGGGGAAAAAATCTAATGGGTAATTGGGGTTTGACTAGATTTTGGACACTGTCGAAAGGACAGGAAAGCAGAAAAGGGGGATTTCAGAAGCAGGGTGAAAGAATGAGAAAATTTGGCAGAGAGGGACAAAGAAGCAGAATTAGAAAAGGAACTCTGTGGGAAAATTTGAAGGTGATTGGGTGAAATCTGAGGAAGTTATGGAAAACCCTAAAAATAGACAAATGTGGGATTTCAGGCTTTGGGAAGTGGAATTGGAGATAGGGTCTTCAGAAATGAAATATGCAGAATGGGATTACAGGGGTTCCCAGGAAGTTTCAAGGGTAACAGAGTGAAAACAAGGGAGATATGGAGAAAAAACTCCTTCTTCTTTTTTCCAGAATGGAGCGGCTATGGCTTGGAAGGGATCTGAAACAGATAGATATGCAACGGCCCGGAAGTGAGCGGAAACAGATGGATCTGAAACAACGTCGAATGGATTGAAAATGGCCAGATCTGGAACGACTTTCAGAATGGATCTGAACGGTTGGATCTGAAATGGTGCAGCAGTGATTGACAACAGTTCAGGGGTTTCACTCGGCCACCAATGCTATCTGACGGCTTGCGTATTGGGGCAGTACCCCTCACTCCACAGCTCAGGTAAAACTGATAACTGCTTTTCCACAAACGACAGCTCTTGGTTTACCTCGCGGGTGGGAACTAGTCAATTAGGTAGGGGTCGTTGCCATTTTCGCTAGCAGGTCCTCTCAATGGGCCAGCTACATCGGGGTTCCTGTGTTACTCCTCACAATGAGTTTTAGGGCTTATGCCCAAGTACTTCCCACAGTTAAGCGGATAGGGATTATTCCCAAATCCGAACCTGCAACAGATGCGAAAAAAAATTTGGCATAAATTTCACCCAACGAGCCCAAGAAAGTGCTCTGATACCAGATGTGATGAACCTGCAATAATTAATTAATGCAAATATGTGAGATATCATAAATAACAGAACTCATAATCACTTTATATTGATCATAGGCCACGTCGAGGGGGAAACCTCCTTTGAGCAAGCTCAATACAATTAACTTCACGCGCCTTTATAGGCCTCAACACACACTTATATACTAAGTCTAGGCGCCAATACCATGGGTCAATACTATGTGTCAATACAAACCATGGGCTAAGTCTAGGCGCCAATACTATGAGTCAAAACCATGGGCCAGTACAAACTATGGATCAACAAAACTATGGGCGACTTACAAAGCATTTGCGCCAACAATAATAACACAAACTATGGATCAACAAATACTACGGGACAACTTACAAAGCATATGCGTCCAACAACAATATACTAACAAAGTAAAGACATGGGTTCCTAACATACCAAGGGTCAGTGGTGCTGATGAGAAACAAGGATTCATCCAGAAATGAATCGATGGGTTCCGATTGATCATCGGCACGGGGCAATGCACAAATAAGCTCGATAAAGACCAAATATTTTTTGGATTTCTCTTTGGCGAATTCCAAATCGAACTCCTGAAGAACGACAATCCAACGGGAATATTTCCCCCCTATCACTTGACGTGTTAATATATAATACATTGGGTTGAAGTTCACGATAACAGTGGTTTTGCAAAGCAAAATATAGTGTCTGAACCTCTGGACCGCAAAGCCTGTGGCAAGGGCCAGCTTCTCCACTTGTGAGTAACGTGTCTCGGAGTCAATGAGACTCTTCCTGAGATAGTACAGAACATGTTCTTGACCGTTATTGTATTCTTGAACTAGCACCATGCCAACGGCGGTAGTAGGGGTGGCGAGATATAAAATATAGTCCCATGTATAGTCCGGGGGTTGTACCATAGGTCATGAGTAAGGGCCTTTTTCAGGCTATCAAAATACCATTGGGATTCATCGTCCCAGATGAAAGGAATGTATTTTTTTAGAAGCCTCATGTATCCCTTAGTGATCTCGGCAAAGTTACAAACAAAGCGACGTAAGAAGTTTGCATGCCCTTGCAAACTCTGGAGTTCTGGAATATTGGAAGGGGAAGGTAAGGCTAAAATAGCCTCTGCCTTTGATGGATCAAGGCGTATGCCGTACTTGGAGAGAATGAAACCTAACAGTTTACTGACTTCGACGCAGAATACACATTTATGTGGATTCAAGCGAATGTTGTAGTGACAACATTGTGAGAATATTGCACTCAGATGATCAAGATGGTCCTCTTGTGAATTGGAATGTGTGGGTAGGTCATCCAGATAGGGTTCCACAACATGCTTGATATCGTTAAATGAATATGACATGGCCTGTTGAAATGTGGCCTTGACGTTCTAAGACCAAAGGGTAATTTGCGATATGCAAAGGTCCCCCATGGGCATATGAAATCAGTTTTATGTCGGTCAGATGGGAGTATCTCGATCTGATTGTAGCTAGAGAAGCCATACACAAATGAAAAGATGACACTCCCGACACAATTTTCAATAATTTGGTTGATGAAGGGAGTTGGGTAGTTGTCCTTGGCACAAGATTTTTTCAAGTATCTATAATCAACGCAGACTCTAATCGTGCACTGTTTCTTAGCTACAAGGACAATATTAGAAACCCAATATGTCAATTGGATAGGGTATATAAAACCAACACGAAGAGGATTTTCAACTTCCGCTTTAATAGCTGCAGTTTTGCGGGGATAAATGGGTCGGAGTTTCTGGCGGACGGGTCAGGCACCAGGATAGACTTGGATTTCGTGAACCACTATTGAGGGGTATATCCCTGGTATTTCTTCATAACTCCAAGTGAAAACATCGCAGAACTCTTTGAATAAGGCAGTATAGAATTGCACCTCAGTAGGTGTACAGGTTTTGCCTAGATGGATATGTTCCACGATACCAAGCTTCATGGAAATGCCAATAAGAATGGTCTCCATAATATTCACTAAGTTTCCTTCAGAAAACACATCATGTGAAGAAGAGGGAAACATAGTGTTGACAATTTCCATTGAAGCATTGGATTTTGTATCAGAATCAATTGCCTGAATCGTTGGGAAAGAAGACCGATGGTGGTGATTTTCCCATGGTGGCTCATTGATGCTCAATATCTCCATGATTGATTCGTCAGACGGAAAAGTCTGTGAAAGAGGGTCGATAATGGGAAAGGATGAGTTGATTCGAGGTAGAAGGGGTGCCACACTATGGTGGTCAATTGTATCAATCTGATCGGATGTTGATTGGATCACATGGTAGGTTGTTTGATTATGGTTGAGAGGTATACAGTCACCAATGATTTCACAATTGACGGGACTCGGGACAATCCAGGAATTGTGAGATTCGTGAGGTTGGATAATGCTCGAAGAGATCATTTGGATTGGCAAAACGGTGGGTGGGAGCTCCGGAAATACCCCAATGATGGAGGATTTTTTCATCAAACTGACACCAATGTACTCATAATGATGTTGAGCTTGAGTCAATAATGGAACATTATTAGCGGTGTTAAAGTGGACGTCCGGAGTGCAAAATTCTAACTGATCCATGGTAACAATTTTCCCCTGGTGATAAAATTGGACCAAACGGAAGACCGAGGATGCTACTGCAGTCATGGAATAGAACCAATTCCAACCAAGTAAGATGTTATAATCTAATGGAGCATCGAATATTTCAACATGGATGGAGACGGTTTTTCCCCCTAGTTCTACAGTGAGCGATGGTATGAGTCTGTACGGTTGGAAACCGCGACCATCAAAGGATTTTAGAGTGGTGGGGGACTGAGTCACTTCGAGAGAGCGAATATCTCTCCAACAGGAAAAATACATGATTGATGTGGAATCACCTTCGTCCAAAACGGTACGATGGATGTTGTTTCCACATATTTTAGTGTGAATCTGAAAGGCCAACTGATGAGACAGTCGTGGCTGAAAGTATTCCAAATTGAACATAATTGTGTTGGAAGAATCAGGATCAACAACTACAAGTGCTGACAATAAGGTTTTATGTTGAGAAGGACAATGTTTTAAAACTTTGAGAGTTGACATCGCACAAGGTGCTTGAGCTAAGTCCTCAACAATGTTGTAATTTTGGGTAGCTCGCACGTTGGGATTAAATGTCGACTTTCGAATAGTGTCCTTGGGTGGCCGCAACACAGTGTCAGTAGGAGGTCTCTCAATATGAAGAGAACCTGATGAAGGAGTTGTTGGAATGTATTACAAGTTAGTTTTGTCTTTGGAACTCCCATTCTTATTGGGAATGGATACAGAGTCATATGTCTTTGAACGAGTAGCGATGTGAACAATCTCGTTACTCATCATAAGAATGTCATGGTGTGATGATGTCTCTGCTTGGTTATTGTCATTTTGGTTGTGTCCAGTCTGTGGGTCTTGTCCGACCTACATATGATTCACCGTAAGTAGTATCCAGGATGAATATCAGGGCGTTTGGGAATCAAGAGAGTTTACCGCTTGATAATCGATCATAGGTGGGTATTGTGAGGTTGAAGCTAGTATCTGAGAAGCTTCACGTCTAAATTGTTCCATTGCCACTTGTTCGTTGGCTAGACTGGCCATTTCAGATAGTATAGATGCCATGATGTCTTGGGTTGAAGGGAGGTCGGGAGAAGGCATTCTGAAAGATTGATTGCTAGAAGATCCAACGTCATAGCTACGTATAACTGGGGAAGAAGTTATAGCAGGTGGGTTTCCCCATTGTACAGAAGGTTGGCTAAATTTGGTAGCTAAGTGGAATGGTCTAGGAGGTGGAGGTTCGGATTCTTCAATAATATCGACATATCCTTTAGGAAGATCAAATGATGATGGAATAAATGGAATGGTGCTAGTCTCCGGAATATTGATGACTTCCGGAAGAACAATGGTTTGAGGTGAGACACTGAATTCATGAGCTAAAGTAGTTTCCACTGCAGTTTTGACTTCCGATGCAATAGTAGATTGTGGTACTGCACTAGTCTCAGTTACCGTACTAAGTTTTGGAATATTACTAGTCTCTGGAACTGTGCTATATGTTTGGGGTACCGTAGCAGCTGGTGGTGTCTTACTAGATGGTGGTGGAACGGTCCCCTGTCCAACAGGTCTGCTAGTAGGGGGTGTGGGTATGCATGAAGATGAGGGTCGGCTGACCGGAGGTACTGTATCGGGACTCTTCCCTTGTTGTCTACGTGATTTCCGTTGATCTTCCATGGACCTATATTAAGTGTTCCGGGGAAAGTCTCGTGAAAAAGAACTCAAAAATTGTAGAGCAATCGAGCATGCAAAAGGGGAGCTAGGAAAAGAAAAGGCACGCAGTCCAAAAGAACAAGCTCAAAAAATTTGTCTGGGACCGGTGTCACAGTAAGAGAGCTATAACAAGATGGCTAGAATTCCAACAAGCAACACTACAAATAAAAAGACCCTCTAAAGATGAAAATAGTAGGAAAACTTCCTAACTAGGATTTGGAGACCTCAACAGATCGTATCCTTCGGAAGGTGATGAAATCCAAGTCAAACAATACGAAGTGAGAGACCAAAGTTGAAGAATATCCCTCTAGCGAAAGGGATCCTGGGTAAAATGTCCCTAGAATAAAAGCCACTAAGCTACCTCTTTCATGACACGTCCGAGAAGGTTAACTGGAGTGTCTACCTTTGAACCCTCATACAACCGGTATGGAGGCCATAAAATACAAGGAAGACAATAGATTGATGTCCTTAGGTACTAAGTGGAGTGCAACATTCCACAAAGTCCATCCAGAACCAATCCTCGACGCTTACCCCCGTGGAACAGGAGGCCCTCTGAACAAACTGGTCAATGACCGTGTCAACGAATAATAGAGGATTTTACTACCCTCAAAGACAACAACTATGTTTCAGATGTGAACTGATAGGGGGGAATTATTTGGATTCCTATCCCCGATGTCCTAAATAACTAACAAATTATTTTGTATCCTCAAGTGAGGTTAAGATGTGTTGATTTAGGGGTAAATTTTAGTGGTTGGTTGTCTTACTCAAGCGGGTAGCGGAAGTGCAACTGATGGTGTTGTGACTTGACTCAAACCATGCAATGTGAATGAATCAATGCACTTTTCCTTTCAATGAAAATATCTAGCTACAAGGAAGGGAGAGTTCTTTGATCCAAAAACTAAACAAGCACAAAATTTTCAAAATAGAAAACCACTCACATTTGTATTTTTCCCTGTATGCCAAACTACAACTTACTCTTTTGAAATGAAATGAATCCAGTCAATGTTCTACTTCTGATGAGTGCACTATATGACAAGTGGATGAAATGTGTCTTCTAATTGCAACAAGTATTGTGACTTTAAGTGAAGGAGAGAACAAGGATTTTTGAAAACTTTTCTAAGCGGATTATATAAAGTGAAATGCAAAGAAACGTTTTCAAGTAGTAAGAATTCTCAAAAATTCTTTCAAGGAACAAAATGAATGCAACAGATATGCCTTGAGTATTTAGTGAAAATCACTTGTGCAATAAAATTTCAAGAAGGAAAATAACTTAAATTTTCTTGTCACCTTAACTCATGAAAACCAAACCAAAAAAAGTCAATCAAACAAGCCAAAGAATGCTTCAAATTTGCTTATGCAGATCAGAGTGAATGTGGAAATCTAATGCAGAAGTGTAAGAAGGTTATAGGGGTGTAGTTGATGATTAAAATAGTGCCCTAACTTCCAATGCACTTAAGATTCTACAAATGCACTAAAAAATGCAAGCAAAGGTCTAAAAAGAGGTTCAACAAGCAAATGCAGGATGATGCAAGGGTTTAACCTGGAGTCACACCAATTTGATCAATGCCAGAGAGATGAAATCAAACCAGGAGATCAGAACCCAAAAGAGAAATCAAGCAAAAAACCAAATGGATGCACACACAGGATATTTTCGCGGGGTACAAGGTAACCCAGGCGCGAAATCTAAGGATTTTCGCGTTCTGGCACACTACAGGGGAGCGAAAATTTTGAAATTTTTGCACTAGTAAGTAGGCAGGGGGCACGAAATTTACTGTGAGTGAGTAAGGGCGCAACTTTTAAAAGAAAATTTTATCTTTTCTGGGGTTTGCAGACCCAAAGAGAAAAAATTCTACTGTCAAATTGATGTCAGAGGTCAAAAAGGATTAAAAATATGCAGAGCCAAGGACTCAAATGGAAATAAAATAAAAATTTCCAAACCAAAATAAAATGGGATATAAATCCAGTGGAGTCACCAATTTATGTAGTAGTAAATCCGTCCTACGGATAGTTAGATTTACCCTTAGATTATGCTGCGACTGACTAAGCCTAACCTAAGACAACTAACAAGCAAATGCTACCTTAAGATCCTAGATCTAACAATGCATACAAACTTTAAATGTATTTAGAGATGAAGAACTGATGTAACTCACCTTGAACCAGATGTTTGTCCTGCTTCCAACTTCTGTCTCAGATCTCCCAAGCAGACCCTGTTGGAATCAAACAAACAAAAAACAAAGCAACACTCCAAATATATTGTACACTAGTTTAGATCTAAATCAAAACTGAAACACTTCATGCAAATGACTGAAACATAACACATGAAATGGGAAAATAAGACAAGTTATCATTAATGGAAACTAGGAGAAAGTTACTAAGAGATCCCTTGATTTCCAAGCAAACCTTTCATCTCCAAAGCCTCCTTCCTTGCTACCTATGCAAAAATCCTAAGACCATAGGTTTGATGCCTCCAAATGCTCTCCCTTTGGCTCATGAATGGCCTCCTTCTTATAGTGTTTGGGAGGCCAACCACTTAGAGAGGAAGGTGGATCTAGATGAGTGATTAGTGGATCAAGAGGTTGCGCCAGGCTACTTGAGGAAGGTAAGCTAGGGTCGAAGAGGGGCTTCAATTCCAAGAAAATATCCCGGGGGGTGAGATCCACTTCCCAAGCCAAAAGTTTGTTAAGGAAATTTCCGTGCCCCTTGAACTAAGCATAGCGTGAAATTGTTGGGATTTTCGCGCCCCAACAGGTATGCAGAGCGCGAAAATATGGAATTTTCGTGTCTTGCATTACCAGTAGGCCACGAATTATGGTAAAAGATTCTCAGGTGAGGTGGCAAGTGACCAAGTGAGGTGTCATTCTACCAAAGCAAGGTGGATTTGTCTCCAAACACTCTAGATGAGGCCAAGGAGGGACCAACATGGTTCACCACTCGTTAGGAGGTAGCGTTGTAAAGTGTCGCATGGTGTGACGACATGAAGGCTCAAAGTGAAAATTTGAGGTGTAACAAAACCCTAGTTTCAATGTAATAGAGAAAAGAAAAGATAGCAAAAGTTGTCAAGGGGGTAAATCCCTCATGGATCGAAGGCTCTGGTTAAGGATCCATCGATAGGAATTTGCACCACACCAAGTAGAAACCCTATACTGTATCCATTTGATACTTAGTCGGCTGCCTCCATGCAACCAATATGCATGAATTTAACAAGTCGAATTGTCCAAATTTCACAAATTAGGGCACAATATGTCTAAGAAAATAACCGGTAAATTGCTCCAAAAATGCAAGTCAACCACAATTGAAAAGAAATGTTTTCTGTGTGTATGTGTGTATCTATATATTTATTCATATTAAAAATGGACAAAGTTACAGCTTGTATGAGCCATTATGACCTTGAAATTTTTTTCCGTGTAGTAAATTCAAACCCCAAATGAAAATCCTTTTACCAGATTCAAACCCCAAATTCAGAGATGTTCTCATTTTGTTTTCTACCTATACGAGGAAGGATTTTACTTGCTAATGTCATTGTGGGTCACGGGCCTCCTTTACTGCAATGCCAATCTCCTTGGAAATATTGGGCCTCCTTCGCTGCGGTGTCAATCTCCTTTGACAGGCTCAGGCTAAATGACGATGACTTCCACCTTGGGTAGGGGTTGCAGAGGAGACAGGGTTCATGAATGAGCTGATTGATGCAGGGGGTGTGGAGCTCTTGGTGAGGTTTGTTTCATTTTGTTTTTAATTTTTGTTTTTTAAAAATAATAAAAAATTTATATTTTTTATAATGCAATATGTTATAATATTTTGTTTTATATATATTTTAATATTTTGTTATATATATATATATATATATATATATATATATTATTTTTTTATTTTTTATTTTTTTAAATATATATATATATATATTTTTTATTATTAAATTATATATTATATTAAATTCCTCAAAACATTACAAAACCCTCTAGCAATTACCTTTGTCCATGAGTGGGATATAAGTACCATTAGAAGGTTTTGCACAAAAGTGATGGGTCTTGGGTATTTGGCCCAAATTGAAACTTCTAGGGAACTTGTCTCTAAACTAGGCCTCAAACCACTAGATAAACCCATATCATTTCGCTTTTGGTGGGATATGGGCATCAAGATAATTCTACATATTGGACATGAGAGTTGGGACCTTAACCATGGTCAATGGAGGAAAATAAGGGTAGTAGGATTTAAATTACTCTTCTAGAGAATATAGTAATGAAACCTTGAACCACCACAAACCCTCTAGATGGAATATTGACCTTTCAATGAGGTAAGGGATCCATTAGAAATTCTTAGAGACATGGATGGGTCTATGGACCTTTACCATGGTCATTGGAGAAAACAAAGTGTCTTAGGACATGAATGAGGCTTTTATGGCTCATGGGCCATGGAAAAATATTTGAACATTAGGCCCTTTAGAGAATATTTTTGATCTTTGATTGGGATATGGGTGCCATTCGGAATTTTTTTGGAAATAAAAAAATTAGGTTCTATATAACTCTTTTAAGGATCTAGCCCATGGATGTGGTCTCAAAGCACCACATAGGCCATATAAAAGGGATATTTGACCTTTGAGTAGGATATGGAAGCCAATAGGAGGTTTTGAATTATAAGGAATAGATATTGGGGTCTTGACCATGGTCGAGCAAGGAAGAAAATGGACACATAAACTAAACATAGATTCTAGGGATTATGGGACAAAAGGAGGTCTTGAGCCACTACATATTCCCTTTAGAGGATATCTTTAGCCGCTAAGTGGGATATAGCCACCATTAGGAGATCTTGTTCACCTAGGATGGATCTTACAGTGTTAACCATGGTCATATGGAAAGCAGTACAAGGATTTACACATTACATGCTTCTTGAGACATTATTCATGGTCTGAGTATGGAAATTAATGCCTTATAGACTAAAATATGCTTTCATGGCTCATGGACTATGCATAGGATTTGAAACCACAACACACATCTTGTAAATGGAATATTTAGTCCACTAGGGATTGGTATCAAGTCCCCAACCATTTGCTTATTAAAAATCCTTATGCACAACATATATGGGTTGATGTTGAGCATATAAAAGGGGTTAAAAAAATATGGGAGAATCTATGGAAGAAAGTCTTAAAGGTTAAATTTAAAATTTTAAAAAATTCATAATAAATTCAAGGATTTGTTTTAGGGCATTTGATAGCTCCCTTGTATATAGATACGTCACAACAACTCAAGTTAGGCTAGGTTTTCTTTTAGTTAGAACAAAGTTTGAGGTACAAGTTATAAACTATCATTATAATTCCATTTCCTTTTTATTAAGGAAAATTTTGTTCCAACGTATTTGAGTTGGGTCTTAATTTTAGGATTCAACAAACCCTCATTAAGCAAGGGCTGACTCATGGAGGTAAGTTGATGAATGCCTCTTTTATCTATTTTCATATTTCATGGTAGTTTGATTGCATTTTGAAAAATATGATTCCTTCATTGCTTTCCTATGAATAGATTCCTTCATAGTATCATTATATTGTCCTAATTTTCAATATTGTTCAATTTCTACCGATGTTGAAGCAATTTTTAGTGGTTCTAGGTTAATTACTTTTAAGGATTACTATTAAATGAATGTTTGAATCAATGTAATGAGTAAATATGTTGACTCTTAATATTCAAAGTAGTTATCAATTTTAGTAGTTGCAATATAAATCATAGAGCATTTAGGGCTCATTAACATCTCAATAATTATGAACCTTGTGGTTGCATACCTTGAATATTAACACACCTAGATTGATAATTAAAGTGAACAATTATATCATTGTAATTATGTAGTCCACCACTAAGTATCAAAGAATATGCAAAAAGTATAGATGGAAAAATGTTATGCAAGTATTTTGTAAAAATATTATGTAAGTGAAAATATTTAAATTCATTGGAGAAATTATGTAATGAAATGGATCCATTGGTCATGAATTGATTTTTTTTGAAGAAATGTTTTAAAATGAAATATTATTGTCTAATGTTCTAAATGAAGTATTGTAAGTTAATGACTTTTGTCTTAGTATGTTCATTCTTACCACTATTACATGAGATGGGGAAGTCATTAATTTACCAGTGAACAATTTGGTTCAATGTTATTTTGTTTCAACCCTTCACAATATCGTATGATAATAAATATAAATCCTCATGTTGATTACAAGCTCTATAAAATACAGTGGTTGATTACCAAAAGAAGTTGTCATCAATAGTTTTGTGTGTTTGCTTGTTTGAATTGCGGTAGCACATTAATTAATCTATAGGTATGGTTTTTGATGCTCCAATTGTTAGTTTCATTCATGTTTGAGGCTGGAAATCGCCCCCCACACTGTCAATGCATGCGTCTAGTCTAACCATGCCAGATTTCAGTCCAAACAAGCACAAATTTAAAAAATTTCAACGTTTGCTCCGTGCAGCACATTAATTAATCTATAAGTATGGTTTTTGATGCTCAAATGGTTAGTGTTAGTCATTTTTTAGTCTGGAAACCCTCCCACACCATCAATGCATGTGTCTAGTCTAACGATGCCAGATTTCAGTCCAAGCAAGCACAAATTTCAAAAAATTCAACGTTGGCCCCGTGTAGCACATTAATTAAACTATAGGTATGGTTTTTTATGCTCAAATTGCTAGTGTCAGTCATGTTTGAGTCTGGAAACCGTCCTCCCACACCGTCAATGCATGCGTCTAGTCTAACCATGCCATATTTCAGTCCAAACAAGCACAAATTTAAAAAATTTCAACGTTGGCCCCGTGTAGCAAATTAATTAATCTATAGGTATGGTTTTTGATGCTCTAATTTTTAGTGTCAGTCATGTTTGAGTCTGGAAACCTTCCCACGTCGTCAATGCATGTGTCTAGTCTAACCATGCCATATTTCAATCCAAGCAAGCACAAATTTAAAAAAATTCAACATTGGCCCCGTGTAGCACATTAATTAAACTATAGGTATGGTTTTTTATGCTCCAATTATTAGTGTTAGTCATGTTTGAGTCTGGAAATCGACCTCCCACACCATCAATGCATGTGTCTATTCTAACCATGCCAGATTTCAGTCCAAGCAAGCACAAATTTAAAAAATTTCAACGTTGGCCCCGTGTAGCACATTAATTAATCTATAGGTATGGTTTTTTATGCTCCAATTGTTAGTGTCAGTAATGTTTGAGTATGGAAACCCTCCCAAACCATCAATGCATGCATCTAGTCTAACCATGCCAAATTTCAGTCCAAACAAACACAAATTTAAAAAAATTCAACGTTGGTCCCGTGCAGTACATGATCAAGCACGCCATTTGGGTTAGCATGATAATTGTGCATTGCCATACTGAGCTTCTCTTTGTTTTAAGAATAGTTTAATATTCTCTACTGAACAGGGCCAACCATGTGAAGGTGGAAGCTCTTATGACCCCTCCCCCCCTCACATCACTCTCAATTCCCCATAACCCGACAAAATCTATGTACAAAAAAAATTTAATTGTGCTTTTTGTCATACTTAAGAAGCAATGTTTCTAATTATTTCATATGCCAACATACAGGAAAATGGAAAAAACAATAAGAAACAGTTAATTTATACATAAGAATAAAATTCAATAATTCTATCGCAATATTAAATCAAAATCTATAGAGTAGATATATTAAGGCATACCTCATATGATTTAATGGACTTCATCATCTTCTTCATCCAAGTCATCATCTATATCATCTGATACAGAATCAACATTGTAAGGATTGGCCATATCATCATCGTCATCGATGTTAGTTAGGATCATCATGTCATCGTCGATATCATCTTCATGGGAATTGTCTGCTAGATTATCTGATTCAACTAATTCTTCGACATCTTCTTCTGGAACATGATCATCTAACTCATGTTGATAATCTTCAACATCGTCTTCTTCTTTGAGATCCTCTTCATTACCTTCCTCTACTTTATACTTTACCGGCCTTCCCCTTGGATCGTGTCTCACAACAAATGACCAACCCCCTCTACCTAGAACCTCAGAGTAAAATACCTATTCACATTGGCTTGGAAGAACATAGGGATCTGTTCTTGGCTCAAACAACCTTGTATTAACCATGGTAAATCCATTATCATGTTCAATAATAGTTTTATAGGGATCATATTGATTCAATCATAAACTGTACCATTTGAAAACGAACAGAACTACCTTGAAGGAGTTAAAGTCACACTGAACAATATCTTCCAAATACCCATAGTATCGATTTTCTGAGAGTTCTGGATGTCTGACACTTCTAGAGGAAACATTGGTCACCTCAAAGACTGCAGATATCCCACAATCTGATGTTTTCTTCGTTTCATCCAACTTTTTGATGTGATATTTACAGCCATTGCACCACATAGCCTTATGGTGTTTTACCTACAACAAGGCATACACATAAATATTACATCATGATACATTTATGATTAAGTGCATGTTTATGCCCTGCAAGGAAAAACATAAATGTGTACATCAATATGTTTGCAAAAAAAGTAAATAGTGTGGTTGATTAATATGCTTTCCTGCTTATCTTTTAAACCATATGCTAAATCGATTTCCCTTTGTGTAAGATTGGTATCTCCATTGTGATGTGCTGCTTTAAACAATGAAGCCACACCTTCCCATGATATTCCATGACCATATTGTTCTCATTGTTCAATACATACCTTCATCCAGTCCAGATTGTTTGCGATGTATAAATGAAGTGCATCCCACTCTTGACCAACTATTTGATGAAAATAAAATTAAAATTCAATACAAATGTATATTCACTTAACAAAGTATACACTTTTAATTGATGCATATTGAATATTAAAAATTGAATAAGTATGGTATTTAGATAAAAATCAACAGTCAAATGTATTATATTAATTAATCTCCACTAGCTAATAATTACCTTTCACCTTCCTCGATCTACCTTCCCCCTTCAAGTACTCCCCTTTGAAATTTTTATTGGAGTCCGGATCACAAATGCGACCTAAATTGAGCTTTGACGCTAATTTAGGAAGATATTCACTAATATACATCATGTTTTGGTATACCATATATCCCTCCATCATAGAACCCTCAGGACGTGCTCGTTGTCTAACCAAAGCCTTCAAAAATTTCAAGTGCCTCTCAACCATCCACATGGACCTTGAGTGTACAGGTCCACACAATTCAATCTCCTCAACTTGGTGTATGAGGTAGTGTTCTTGTGCATTGAAAAATGTTGAAGGTAGATGCTTATGCATTTCACACATGAGATAAGGAATTTCTCTCCTCCAATACTTTATATCTTCTTTATGGATTTCTTTAGATGACAACCATCTACAAGTGATGCAAACCAATCACGAGATTTAACCAAAAAAACATTATATTACATAACATGAATTAGTGCACAAAAATCAAATATAAGTTCTATAATGAATTAAACAAACACTAAGCGCATGCAAAAAATCGTTACTTACCTCATGTATTTCCCAATATTGTATATAACTTGTTTGACATTGTTGTCGAAGTTGTCCGAGAGAGAGAGAGGTAGAACATACTATTTTTTTTTAACTGAAACGGTTATTTTATTTGATTAGAAATCGGTTGGGCCGAAGCCAAAGAAACCATGATTACAAAGTTTCAAAATCCAGCTTCAACATAGCACAGATTTCATTTCCAAACGAAACTAGATTTCAGGGTATAGGGGCCTTTGAAGGTGCTTCATCATTTTTGTTGAAATATCCTTGAGGCAGGAGACAACCCAAGTTTGCTTTGAAGTCTACTTCCATGTTTTCCACCACGAAGAATGTGGAAAAAATGAGAGGAGGCGAAGTCTTGCAACATATATCGCAATCTTTGCAGAGTCTTATTAAGAGATGGATTGTTGAAATGATCCTCAGTATTTAAAATCTATATCAAAATTTCAGAATCTCCAAAAACTTGTATTTCTCACATGCCATTTTGACGGGCTATCTGGCAGGCTTTTAGTAGCCCAAGGATTTCTGCCTGATTATTAGTTCTCTGGCCAAGACCCCAATTGAAACTATCCTTTCTAGAACCATCCGATGAGTATATTACTCTACCTGCTCTAGCAATCCCTGGGTTTCCTTTGGAAGCTCCGTCAAAGAAAATAGATACTTTTCCCTGCTTCCTCCACCAAGCTTGAAAAATTGTATCTGGGTCTCTTAATCGCCATCCTGAAGTAACGAAGGGGCGAACAATGATTTTATTTCTATCCATGAAAATGAAACTACCCAACCATTTCTTTTCTTCAGGGTGTAGAGAGCTTTCTTTCTTATAGATTAGATGGGCCACTGTTTCAAGAAGGGAAGATTTATCTTTGGTAGCCACCATCGGAGGGGAGCAAGAAGAGCTATTGAAGATCTTATCATTTTTGGCCAACCATAATTTCTAGCACGCATATTTGGGAATGGCCTGCCAAATTCGATTCCAAACAGACTTGGTTGGGATCAAAAGGGGATGGCGCACCTTGTGAAAATCCTCACAGCAGATCTAAGAGCTGATGTATACCTCACAAGAAAGATTAAGATTAAGCAGGAAAACAGAAGAAGAGTGGTCAATGCAGTGTAAAGGAGCAACAGAATTATGATACAATATAACTCGGATAGAAGCAGAATAACATCACACACTAATTTATTAATCATAATATGAACAATAAATAATACAATGGTAGAGAGGATTCGAATGCCAAGGTGGCAATTTGAATTAGCCTGCATGGGCATGGCTTATCTGCACTAGGAGTCATTATCATCATTAGTGGAGTGTCAACAATACACCACTAAGAGTCCTAATCATCATCAGTGGAGTGTCATCAATACACAAGTGACTGTCAATTAGGTGGCAAACTGAGTCTAACTTAATGTAGTATGTGTAACACATGCATGGTGCACTAATGTAGTGAAGTAGGCTCAAAGGAGGGCACAAAAGGAGCTGAATGGAGTCATAAATGGCAATCTAGGCTCACTGGAGGTCCATCGGAGTGTCCCAGTCAGTAAACTAGTCAATCTGTCCTCAAATCAAGGAACAGGTCCACAAATCACTCAACCAACTGAAGTGTAACTGGTGGTAGGTGCGGGAGGGTGCCTTTCTCATGTGGTAGGTGAAAGGAGGGAGCATTACTGACTAGGAGGGCTGGAACTGAGTAGAAACAGGTTCCCGGGGATAGTAAACTAAGCTCTAGGTGCTGGGAGACACCAACCTGATGACTGGGATGCATGCCTGCATGCAAAAATGCATGTATGACTGAAATGAAAAATAATGAAAATGCTGGTAGGACTAGGATGGAGTATAGGAATATCCTAACACCCCCCCTTAATCCATCTTGGGCCCTGGTAACTGAGACCAAAGGTCACCCAATACAATGAATAATAAATAACAGTCCATAAACCGAGGAAATGGGAAAAACCTCATGGGAAAAATACCCCCCGTCAAAATAGACTGTAGGGCACACCAAAATAAATGCTCCAAAATCAAGCAGGTGTGATGCTTGGTCATATGTCTGGAGGTATCTTCTTCTTGGGAAGAAGTGGATCATGCTCAAAAATCATGTGCTTGTACTTGCTCTTCAGATCGAATGTGATGAGAACAAATCTAGAGGTATGAGGATGATCCTGGAACCTGTGATTCAAATCAGCTGAGGTAGGATCAAATCCATGAATGTGTAGATAGTCTTTTGTTTTCTCCTTTGAACCATCATAGGTGAGATTATGCCCAAAAGAACCATCACATTATAGTGATTGCTTGGAATCCAAAACAGATCCAAGACTTGAAAAATGGTTTCTTGAGATCTCCTTTGAACCATTAGAGGTGAGATCAAAACCATGAAATGCATGAGAAATTATCCCAAGCGAATGGCAATGCCCTACATCTTCAATAAACTTCTGAGAGCATGTACAAATGATATTACAGTAGTACATAAGAGGTGAGTGATCAAGGAGAGCGAATGCATTACCTCCAATTGCTGATTTAACCTTCGAAACATTCATGAGATCATCAATATGCAAACCAACAGACTCTTGTGCAAGAGAGGATTTAAGAGCCTCTACAGTTTCTAGAGTGTGAGCTGGCACATAATTCGAAATAGAAGATATTGAGAGCATGAGTGTAGAATTTGCAAGTTCTTCTTCTTTGTGGACAACTTCATTATGATATATGTTTGATACTGATTCATGATCAGAGAGACCATCAAGGAGGGCGAATGCATCACTGGGCTTGCTCTCGAAATGGTTTGGATCAATCCCTTCATTCTGTTTGCCAAATCTTTCATCCAGATGGGTCCATAGCTCTTTTGGAGATTCAACAGAAAGGAAGTGGGGTACCATGCATCGAGACATAGCATACAAAATGGATGCATAGGCTCTGTCACCTTCATTTAACCAGTCATTCTCTTCTTCAGAGGATTCAAACTCTCTTTCAAAACAATAATCAAAGAGACCATGTCTCTTCAAATGTGATATCATCTGTGGTTTCCATTCATCATAGTTGAATGGAGAAAGAGGAGTAATTCCTTCCGGATTCATGGAAGTTGTTTCAGAAGACCTACAAAAAAAAATAGAAAATATCTACAACTGCTACTGCTGCAAAAGTGCAGAAACTGCTGCACTCGAAGTCTTGATAATAACCTGCAAAAAACTCTCAGGAATGGAGATAGACAATACTCTCAACATGCTCTGATACCATGTGAAAATCCTCACAGCAGATCTAAGAGATTATGTATACCTCACAAGAAATATTAATATTAAGAAGGAAAATAGAAGAAGAGTGGTCAATGCAGTGTAAAGGAGCAACATAATTATGATACAGTAGAACTCGGATAGAAGCAAAATAACATCACACACTAATTCATTAATCATAATATGAAAAATAAATAATACAATGGTGGAGAGGATTCGAATGCCAAGGTGGAAATTCGAATTAGCCTGCATGGACATGGCTTATCTGCACTACGAGTCATTATCATCATCAGTGGAGTGTCAACAATACACCACTAGGAGTCCTAATCATCATTAGTGGAGTGTCATCAATACACAAGTGACTGTCAAAGAGGTGGAAAACTGAGTCTAACTGAATGTAGTAGGTGTAACACATGCATGGTGCACTAATGTAGTGAAGGAGGCTCAAAGGAGAGCGCAACAGGAGCTGAATGGAGTTAGAATTGGCAATCTAGGCTCATTGGAGGTCCATCGAAGTGTCTCAGTCAGTAAACTAGTCAATTTGTCCTCAAATCAAGGAACAGATCCACAAATCACTCAACTAACTGAAGTGTAACTGTTGGTAGGTGAGGGAGGGAGCCTTTCTCATGTGGTAGGTGAAAGGAGGGCGCATTACTGACTAGGAGGGATGGAACTAAGCAGAAACGGGCTCTCGAGGCTAGTAAACTAAGCTCTAGGTGCTGGGAGACACCAACCTGATGACTGGGATGCATGCAATTGCATGACTGCATGCAAAAATGCATGCATGATTGAAATGAAAAATAATGAAAATGCTGGTAGGACTAGGATGGAGTATAGGAATATCCTAACATACCTTCCAGGAGGAGAATAAAGCAACCACTGTGATCTACGTTGGAACTGTAGCATTGAGACCATGGAGGAAGAGTTGCCATACTTCTTGAGTGAATGGACAGCCCACAAACAAGTGTTCCATTGTTTCGAAAGCATTACTGCACAATGCGCATCTATGTGGACCGATAATGCCTTTTTTTAACAGGTTTTCTTAGGTCAAAACTTTCTTATGCATTAAAACCCAGAAGAAAAAATTAACTTTGAGAAGACCAAGAGGATCCCATACCTGCTTCCAGAAGGATGCTGAGTGGATCGAAACATGCTGAGATTGAAGGGAAGAGTATCCCTGCGCTGCGATATAGATCCCATTCTTACCCCATCCCCATTTATCCAATGCTTGCAAATGAACAGGATCTGAGTCCATTAGAGTTGTTAAAAGGAGGTTTTGTTGTGCGTGCAGGTGCTATGGAGTTCCAGGAAAAGGCCCATGACTACCAGTTCCCTGAATCATCCCAAACGGAGATATATGCTAGCTTGTGGATTGCTTGAAGTGAAAACCAATCCCGAATGCCATTTAATTCTTCAAAATTTGCAAGGGGAGAATGTCCCATAATACTGTCTTGCCACAACAGGGTGTTGTTCCCATTTCCAGGGACTCGGTACAAATGTTTTTGGAAGAAATCCAAACCACGTCGACAGAGATTCCAGCTCAATGTTCCTTTTGGGGTGTTTTCAGCTTGAAGATTTCTTAAAGGGACTATGTTGAGATATTTTTTCCTTAGAATTTGACTTACAGTATGTCTGCCATTTGAATAAATATTCCACAGAATTTTGCTACCCAAAGCAACGTTGGCTAGACTAGGATCTCGTACCTGTAAACCTCCTTCAGAAATTGGGAGTTTGACAGTGTCCCAATTTACAAGGTGAAATTTATTTTGATTTCCTTTTCCTCCTCGCCATAGAAAATCTCGAATCAACTTTGGGACCTGTTCCGTGAACGCCTTAGGTGCCAGCAGGAAGGATGCTTGATAGATTGGTAAGGATGAAAGCACCATTTTTATAAAAATAAGTTTCCCAGCATTAGTGAGCCAATGACCTCCCCATGCTACAATTTTTCTCTTGAATTTACTTAAAAATTCATTCCACAAAATGGATTTGTTGGATCCCAGGGTTAAGGGTAACCCGAGATAATTTATTTTTTCCCAAGAGGCGTAGCCCGAGAATCCCAAAAAATGAGCAATTCTCATAATAAGATGATGGACTACGTTCCACCCATACATTGCACTTTTCCTTTTATTGATGAGGGCGCCAGAGATATTGCAGAAACTGAGAAGGATTTCGTTGAAGACCTTTGCAATCTTTATGCAGGCTCCACCCAGCAGTAGAGAGTCATCAACAAATAAAGCATGATTTATTGGATCAAGGCCCTTCATCACCCTAATACCTAGAGCTATCCCTGCTCTCTTTGTTGCAATCAACTTTCTACTTAATGAATCTGCCATCAAAATGTACAGGAAGGGGGAGAGAGGGAAGCCTTGCCTTATTCCCCTCGTAGCTTGAAAATAATTAGCTGGTCTTCCATTTACTAGCGGGGTTATCCAAGGCTTTTCGGTACAAGCTTTTATCAAATTGACAAAATCAGTGCTAAAACCAAAGGAAAGAAGAACTCTGTAAAGGAAAGAGATTTTTACCCGGTCGAATGCATTTGTCATGTCGAGCTTTATGAGCATCCCTTGCTCCTTTTGCTGATAAATGTAATGCATGGATTCTTGTACCTGAATAACATTATCTAGGATATGTCTTCCTTGGACAAATCCACTTTGCATCGGAGAGATGAGTTTCTCTAGCAGCGGTTTAATTATGTTTGCCATTAGCTTGGCAAGAATTTTATACGAGGCATTACATAGAGAAATTGGCCTGAATATGTTGAAGGATCCCGGACTCACTTCTTTGGGTATTAAAGCTAAGAAAGTGGAGTTAGTACTACTTCCCACTTTAGCTTTTTGATGGAAAGATTTAATCATTCTCATCAAATCAGTCTTGATTATTTCCCAACAAGATCTATAAAAGTGTATTGAAAAACCATTCGGTCCCGGAGCTTTGTCAGGCTCCATAGACCAAATAACTTTGCATATTTCTTCTTTAGAAAATGGCTTCATGAGAGATGAAGTGTATTCCCTGCTAACAAGAGAATGGATGTGTGAGAGGAAGTTAGAAGTGGCCTCCTCACAACCATCACCATCTTCTTTATAAAGATTCTGGAAATGGATTTCTTCTGCTACTTTAAGCTGATCATGACCTTTGTAAACCATCCCATCTGAAGATATAATTTCTTAAATATGATTTCGAGAAAGGCGTGCTCTATATTGCCGATGGAAGAATGAGGAGTTACTGTCACTATCTTTAAGCCACAAACTATGGGACTTAATCCTCTAATACTCTTCTTCTTGACGGAAGGAACTGTTATCACATATATAGTAGCCAGGCTACCATACATTATTTTTCTGATGCCAGTACACTATTCAAACAGTTCCCTTACATTTGAGATGCTGAGATGAGCATCTATATTGGATCACTATCATATTTTGGACAGCAGTTGTATTCCCCATGCCATGACTGAGTCTCAGGATACTCAGAGAGATGACCGATGTAGCCATTATACCATTTGTACAAAGCTGTTAGTAGTGCCCAGAGTTACAGCAGCAGTTTTAGAGGACAAATGATGGTACAGGTTGATGAGCATTCAGGTATATGACTCAGCACGTATATCATTGTGTTATGGTTATATTGCTTTTATACTTATTCTCATAGCATGTCTTAGCACCTAGTGTCATGATCTGGCGATCATATAGATATATGGACCTGGTTGAGATTATTATATATATTATATTTTCCCTACTCAGACATAGAAGTTCACTATTCATACTCATTGTTTTACCCTCCTTAGGGAGAATAGAGGTGATCATTCCACCATACCTTGGATTGCTAGTGTTGGCTCCATTATTCATTGTCTTCATCCATCCATTGCCTACCTTTTAGTTTATCACCCTGACTTACTACTTGACTGTTGATGTATATGTAACTTCGGAATGTATTTCATCAGTATATTATATGTATATTTATTGTACCCTTATAAGAGATGTGTTATTCCTCTATAAGGAAGTGTCGTCATGAGGATTGACAAGTGTCGCAAGTGTGTGTACTTGTCGATGGGTTATTAGACCACCTTATGGGGTCGGCCCTAATTAATATATAATATAATGTGGATGTACTCAAATAGACAAGTCGGCCCCAGTAAGTCACTGGGCAAAAAGGTGAGTATAAATAGAGATAGGAGATCTCTATTTTACTCACTCGGAAAAGTATCTATCTCTCTCTCTGGAAAGTGGCGCACTAGTGAGGAGGAGGAGGATCATCTGCTAGGAGACTATCTCTGTATTATTTGGTTGTATTTTGGTTGAGCCATTGCTCTCTCTATCTCTGAGGAAGTTTGTGGGGTTTTTCACCTTAGGGTTTTCCCCACGGAAACTCTGTGTCTCTTGTCTCTATGCTTTTGATTCTTGTGATGCTTGTGATGCTTGTCATATTATGATTGTCATGCATTGATATACTGTAGATGTTATTCTCTCAGCAAAGATCCTATAGTATTGTGATTTAATACTGAAAATTTAACATGGTATCAGAGCTTAACTTAGAAGAAGACATTTTGCAGTGACGGAAGCTTGTATTGCTTGTTTATTGGGTTTCTCTCCACAGATTTTGGAAATTCAGTATAGTAGATTGGATCTACTCATCAAGGCGCATCTTTCTGTCCAATCAGATTTCAGTTCCGAGCATTTTCAGTTTTGGCCCTAAAATTTAGGGTTTCCACAAAAATAGGAATTTCTGGAAACTGAAGGTACAGCTGGAAGCTCCTTGCAAAAATCGAAGGTTTGAGCTTTGGATCGAGATTTTTGGCTGGGTAGATCTCCGGGAAACTCAAACCCTAATTCAGGGCTCTCCCCAGTGAACCCGGGAGGACAAAAAGGCAATTTTGAAGGACAAGACTTTGCTGATCTCAAATTCTGAATGTACTAGGCTGATCAGCTCTCCAAGGCGCATCTTTCTATCCTTTCGGAATTTTGAAATTCACATTTTGAAATTTTAGGGTTTCTCTGACAAACCCTAATCCGGGTCCAGATCCAGTTTTCAGCACTTCAAGTGGTAAGTTCTAAATCCTTTCTATTTCCATTTGAAGTACTCTTAAAGATGTCTCTTCACACCAAGCTTGAGGATAAGCTTGAAGGGGCTGATAACTTCCGAGCCTGGAAGTATAGGATTGGGCTAATCCTGGAAGAGAATGAGTTGGACTCATATGTGAAAGAAGACATCCCTATCCCAGAGGATGAAGAGGCCAAGGCATTGCACAAGAAGAACTTGGTCAAGGCAAAGAGAATCATTGCTGATTCTATCAAAGACCATCTCATACCCCATGTGTCTTCTCTCAAGACACCCAAAGAGATGTTTGAATCTTTGACCAAGCTATTTGAAGGAAAGAACATAAATCGGAAGATGACCCTGCGGAACCAATTGAAAGCAGTGAAGTTTCAGAATGGAGAAACCATTCAATCCTACTTTTCAAGGGTCTCTCAGATCAAGGAACAATTAGAAGCAGTAGATGAAATGGTGGAGAATGGTGAAGTGGTGATGACCACTCTAAATGGCCTACCCAGGTCATGGGATTCCTTTATTCAAGGAATTTGTGCAAGGAAGAAGTTGATCTCCTTCAGTAGACTTCGAGAAGAATGTTCTCAAGAAGAAGCTAGGCTTATAGCTCGTGAAGAAAAGATGGGAGGAGAAGATCAAGCCCTTGCAGCTCACACCAAAAGAAGCAAAACCAAGAAGGATCACTCTCACCACAAAAGAACTCATAAGAAGGACCTAAGATGCTTTACATGCAATGAGAAGGGTCACTATGCTTCAGATTGTCCCAAGAACAAAAGGGATAATAACAAAAACTTCAGTAAGAAGAAGAAGGGCAGCAAAAGAAGATTTCATGCTCATGCTGCCGAAGATGATGAACCCCCAAAGAAGAAGGAAAGGGCAGAAAGTGACAGTGATGATGTCTCATCAAGTGAAGAAGAATATGTTCTGATCTCTGCTCTTACAGGTACCATCTCTCATGGATGTAATGATTGGTTGATTGATAGTGGGGCTTCCAAACACATGACTGGATTTAAAGAATCCTTTGTGAACCTATCTGAACATGAGTCACCCCATAAGGTGAAACTTGGGGATGATTATCAATACCCAATCAAAGGAAGTGGTGAAGCCTCTTACAACCTAGATTCTGGAAAATCTCTGAAGATGAAGGAAGTCCTCTATGTACCTGGGCTCAAGAAGAACTTACTCTCCATCTCTGCTTTAGATGCAAAAGGTATGAGGGTTGCATTTGTTGATGGCCAAGTACTAATGTGGCCAAAGGGAAAGACCATAGATGATGCAGTAGTGATTGGAGAGCAAGAGGGAGGACTGTATAAATTGAAGGGACAACCTGAACATGCCATGGTACATGAATCCATGGAGCCAAGTGAACTTTGGCACAGAAGACTTGCTCACATGCACTATAGGGCACTTCCAATTGCAAGCAAAGCAGTAGAAGGTCTTCCTGAAATCAAGACCAAACATGAAGGTGTTTGCAAAGGATGTGCAAAAGGAAAGAACACTAAGAAGGCTTTCCCAAGCAGTGAAAGCAAGGCAAAAGACATTCTGGAAATCATCCACTCAGATGTATGTGGCCCTATGTCATCTAGCTCCCTGAGTGGGTATGTTTACTATGTTTCATTTATTGATGACTTCTCCAGGAAGACTTGGGTATACTTCTTGAAAGGCAAAGATGAGGTGTTTGATAAATTCAAGGAATTCAAAAACTTGATGGAGAATCAAACTGACAAGAAAATCAAAACATTCAGATCTGACAATGGTGGAGAATTCACCTCAAATGACTTCAAGAAACTTTGCAATGATTCAGGGATTAAGAGGGAGTTGACTGCTCCATATAATCCTCAACAGAATGGAGTTGCAGAAAGGAAGAACAGAACTATCATGGAAGCAGCAAGAGCAATGTTGCATGACCAGGATCTTCCTATGCATCTTTGGGCAGAAGCAGCTAGAACAGCTGTATATGTGCAGAATAGAACACCCCACAAGATATTGGACAACAAGACACCAGAAGAAGTCTTTTCTGGTAAGAAGCCTGAAGTCAGCCATCTCAGAATATTTGGTTGTCCAGTATACACTCATGTCCCAAAGGAGAAGAGGACTAAACTAGATCCTTCAGGAAAGAAGGGCATCTTTGTGGGTTATAGTGAAAGCTCGAAGGCTTACAGAATATATTTTCCAGGGTTCAAGAAGATTGATGTCAGCAGGGATGTAACATTTGATGAGAATTCAGCGTTCATCAAATCAAGAAAGGCACCTATCGAAGTATATGAAGAACCTAAGGAAACAAGATTTCAGGACACTACGATGACTGATGCAGTTCCAGAAACTGCTCGTGAGTTTGAGGATCCACAAGAACCTGCAGATCCACCCCGTGAGGATAACACTCACAAGAGGAAACCTGTATGGGCTAGAGAGCTCATTCATGATGCAGAAAGATTTGGCATTCCAGAAGAAGAACACAGAGCAAAGAAGAGAACCAGATCACACACCAGTTATGTTGCTTTACTCTGTGATATTATGAACAAAGAGCCTTCCAGTTATGAAGAGGCAGCAGAAAAGAAAGAATGGAAGGATGCTATGATTGAGGAATACCAATCAATTATGAAGAATGATGTTTGGGATGTTGTCCCAAGACCTAAAGGGAAGTCTGTTGTGACTTCCAAGTGGATCTACAAAATCAAGCATGCTGCAGATGGCAGTGTGGAAAAATATAAAGCAAGATTCGTAGCTCGTGGTTTCTCTCAGAAGGAAGGAATAGACTATGAAGAAACCTTTGCACCTGTAGCCAGATATACTTCCATCAGAACAGTACTTGCCCTGGCTGCAGCAATGAAGTGGAAGATACAGCAGATGGATGTCAAGACTGCTTTTCTGAACGGTATAGTAGAAGAGGAAGTATATGTGGAACAACCACTCGGCTTTGAAATACATGATAGGGAATCTTATGTATGCAGATTGAAGAAAGCCTTGTATGGATTGAAGCAAGCTCCCAGAACCTGGTACGGTAGGATGGACAGTTTCCTATCTAGTTTGGGCTTTACCAAGAGTAAAGCAGATTCCAACCTTTACTACAAAGTTGAGGAAGGGAATCCTGTGGTTCTATTACTATATGTGGATGACCTATTTGTGACAGGAGATGACAGACTGATTGCGGATACTAAGAGGAAGCTTGCAGTTGAATTCGATATGAAAGACTTGGGAATGATGCACTATTTCCTAGGTATGGAGGTGTGGCAGAATGCAGGTGGGATCTTCCTTGGTCAAGGGAAGTACACAGTAGATATCCTGAAGAGATATGGAATGATGGATTGCAAGGCCATGGCCACACCTATGGCATCGAATCTGAAGCTTCTTTGTGATGCTTCATCTGAGCCAGTTGATGTTTCTATGTATCGTCAGATGATTGGGTCCTTGATGTACCTGACGAACACGAGACCAGACATTTGCTTTGCTGTGAACACATTGAGCCAGTTTCTGACGGATCCGAGGAGTGTTCACCTAGTTGCTGTAAAGCATGTTCTGAGGTACCTGAAGGGTACAGTGGATTATGGGCTCAGATATGAGGCGAATCAAAAGTTCAACCTGCATGGTTATGTTGATTCGGATTGGGCTGGCAGTGCTGCAGATAGGAAGAGCACATCAGGGTGTTGCTTCAGTATGGGATCAGGTGTGATCTCTTGGTTTAGCAGGAAGCAGTCCTGCGTAGCACTGAGTACAGCTGAGGCAGAGTATGTTGCAGCCTGTTCAGCTAGTTGTGAGGCAGTATGGCTACGGAAGCTACTGTCTGAGTTATTTGATCTCCCGTTGGAGGCTACTGGTATCTTCTGTGATAACCAGAGTTGTGTGAAGCTGTCCGAGAACCCAGTGTTTCATGACAGGTCGAAACACATAGAGATCAAATATCACTATATCAGGGATATGGTGCAGAGAGGAGCTGTGAAGCTCCTGTATGTTGCAACAGACGAGCAGATTGCAGATGTGCTGACGAAGCCACTAGCCAGGGTGAAGTTCGAGTACTTCAGAGAGAGGCTTGGCGTTCTTCAGATCGAGGACACTTCGAGGAAGAAGTGATGGATACATTTGCTGAAGCCATTCCAAGCATGTTGGAAGGAGGATCCTTCACATGGCTGTGGATGTAAGCGCTGGATGATGAGCATCAGGATGATGTTCTAGTTTCTGCTTGATATGATCAGTTGGATCATTTTATTTTTTTTGTATGTACGCATCATGTTGGATGCAGGATATGATCAGTTGGATCATTTTATGTATGTATGTACGCATCATGTTGGATGCAGGATATGATCAGTTGGATCATTTTTATGTATGCATCATGTAGATGCTGGATATGATCAGTTGGATCATTTTTTATGTATGCATCATGTAGATGCTGGATATGATCAGTTGGATCATTTTTTTATGTATGCATCATGTAGATGCTGGATATGATCAGTTGGATCATGTGTATGTATTTTTGTATACGCATCATGTTGGATGTTTGGACCATGTATCTGTATATGTACCAGGTGGGTACATTGTATGATCAGGTGGATCATGTATGGTGATATATATCATGTATTTATATTTGTATCAGGTGGATACATTGATGATCAGGAGGATCATGTATGATGATATGTATCAGGTAGATACTTGGTATGCATCAGGTAGATGCATTGATGATCAGGAGGATCATGTATGATGATATGTATCAGGTAGATACTTGACATGCAGCAGGATGTTGCAGTGATGATCAGGATGATCATAGATGACGAGCTTCAGGATGTTGCTCCAGATGACATGCAGCAGGACGTTGCAGTGATGATGATCAGGATGATCATGGATACATCAGGATGATGTATGGTGAGTATCAGGATGATACTCTGTGGCCGTGGATCAGGTTGTGCAGATGAGCATGTAATAGCTCCCTGGGAGATTTGCAGATGGTCTTTCGAGGTTTTGCCTATGGCATGTAATTCGGTTCCCTGGGACATCTGGCAAATGCTCTTTCGAGGTTTTGCTCTGGGAGGACATATAATAGCGCCCTGGGAGATCTGCAGATAGTCTTACGAGGTTTTGCCTATGGCATGTAATAGCGCCCTGGGATATCTGGCAGATGCTCTTACGAGGTTTTGTCCTATGGCATATAATAGCGCCCTGGGAGATCCGATAGGTTGGGCTGTGTGCCCGTAATCAGTCCTGGGATGCTCTTACGAGGTTTTGCCATGACCACATGTAATAACGCCCTGGGAGATCTGCAGATAGTCTTACGAGGTTTTGCCTATGGCATGTAATAGCGCCCTGGGATATCTGGCAGATGCTCTTACGAGGTTTTGTGGTGAGGTCACATATAATAGCGCCCTGGGAGATTCTATAGGTAGAGCTGTGTGCTCGTAACAGCCTGGGATGCTCTTTCGAGGTTTTGTGACACACGTAAAAGTCCTGAGGATTCCACAGTATGGCCAGTGATGATGAAGACCTGCAGGTGGTGGGCCTACATCCAGTATGAAAAAGGACTGGCTCTGTAGAACTTCCTATGACGAGTAGAGACAGAGATTGGACGAGATAGCAGCAGCAGTGACGATGACGATGACGATGCATCGATGACGATGATCCAGAGAAGAAGACTTGTCTAGCAAATCTGTGTCGAGAAATACCTTCCTTGTTAAGAGGGAGTGTTGATGTATATGTAACTTCGGAATGTATTTCATCAGTATATTATATGTATATTTATTGTACCCTTATAAGAGATGTGTTATTCCTCTATAAGGAAGTGTCGTCATGAGGATTGACAAGTGTCGCAAGTGTGTGTACTTGCCGATGGGTTATTAGACCACCTTATGGGGTCGGCCCTAATTAATATATAATATAATGTGGATGTACTCAAATAGACAAGTCGGCCCCAGTAAGTCACTGGGCAAAAAGGTGAGTATAAATAGAGATAGGAGATCTCTATTTTACTCACTCGGAAAAGTATCTATCTCTCTCTCTGGAAAGTGGCGCACTAGTGAGGAGGAGGAGGATCATCTGCTAGGAGACTATCTCTGTATTATTTGGTTGTATTTTGGTTGAGCCATTGCTCTCTCTATCTCTGAGGAAGTTTGTGGGGTTTTTCACCTTAGGGTTTTCCCCACGGAAACTCTGTGTCTCTTGTCTCTATGCTTTTGATTCTTGTGATGCTTGTGATGCTTGTCATATTATGATTGTCATGCATTGATATACTGTAGATGTTATTCTCTCAGCAAAGATCCTATAGTATTGTGATTTAATACTGAAAATTTAACATTGACTAGTGACATGGAGGATCTTTTCCCCACTATAGCCTCTGTATTGGATGAGCTTCCCTGTTTATTGTGTCTCGGCTCTGCGTTGGTGACAAAACTTACCTTTGGTGAGTTGGATTGTAGGCCTAAATCATTCTGGTCGGTTGTCCCGACGTTTGGCATTGGCTCGAACTCCCCCTAGTCACTTGAGATGTTGTTGGCTAAAACTGAAAGCTCATGTACTATTTATGAAAACTGATAAATTATCCCATGGAAACTAAAAAGGGCAAGAGCGATGAACTGCTGAAAAATACTCCTCGAAGAGTATAAGAAAAGTCCAAAAAGCAATGATTCTTAAAAGATATATCTAAACAATTGTTGACCTTATACATGTATAAAAAACATGCATTGGATGCAAGCTGCAACTAGTTGTGCTTATCAGCACACCTAAGATCCGAAGGGTTATGTAGGCCAAAAAGACCATGAAATGAAATTGAATGATCCTAATGAACCTGGATCAACTTGATGTAGACATGATGCCTAAGTTGAATAAGCACTCTCTAAACAACTTATCCATTTGTGAGACACCGCCATTCACCGTGTTGTTGCTCATTCAGTATATACTATGGTGTGTTTTCCCTTTCCCGTTGCCAAAGTGTCACAAAGTTAAGTCGGTCAAGTCATCCCTTAACCTAGCCAGTCATTTTAGCCTTCACCCTTCACTAGCAAATTGATCACAACTATGAAGTGAGTATGATCTTGAAAGTCTAGTCTGAGTAATAATAATGATTAATGACATTATATATTTTGATTTAGATCGCCAATAATGATTACTTTGTGTTATAATTGTTATTTGAATAAGTTGTAGAGCATGCATTAACCTTTGACACTTTGCAGCAGCTTCTGATGATGGTCTGAGTTATATTTGGTCATGTTGACTTGGTCAAACCTAGTTTGACCAAGGTCAACCATAGGACATGAGATGGTTAGACCTTGTGATGATATGGATAGATGATATATGGTCTATGTACATGTACATGATGATTCTATGCAGCAGCTACAGGGTTATGATGATGATTCATGGTTTACATCAGTCTTTGATCATTTATAGATTATTATTATTTGACTTGTTCCGGTATATTGGATATATATTTTGATCATGCAGAGACTCATATCGTGTATGAGTACACATCTTGGATGGATTTGGACCTTCTGAGTCCATTGAGACAGTTTGTTTTCAGTTCTGGGCACTTACAGTGATGATTGAGCCTCAGTAGGCTATCCCAGTGCAGTTTTGGTCTGTTGGAGACCCTGTCAGAGCAGATGTGATTTTTATCCGGTTGACCTAGGGCGTTGTGCTTGGAGGGGGTGGTCCAGCCACTTGTTTTTACTATATTACCCCCCTCCCGGACACACTGGTGCCCTCACCTTGACAGCACAGGCACTCCAGGAGGCAGTTTGGGGTAGTTTCACGCTTCCCGAGGCATTTCAGGATTGGTAGAAATGGATATTGAGGAATTCGATTTGGGCTACTGAGGCAATTTTTTGGCATGGGATGATCAATGATGATGGATTGATGTCTTCCACACCTCCTCCAGCAGTTTTAGCTTCATCAGGGCCCGCGTCCATCAATTATGGCACTTTCTGATGATTTCTGAGGTCTTTTGAGGCCTACGATTTGACCATAGAGGCACGATTTGGTATATTGATGACTATTTTATTATTATTGTGCTATGGGGATTGACCAAGGGTGGCTAAAATTACCCCTTGGACCCACCATAAGCTTCCTATTATATTTTGTCATCATGATTTGGTGGGATTCCCCTCTTCTAGGGCGATTTTTTCCACTTATATTATATTTTATTAGTGATCCATGTATTTTATTGTTGAGCTCATATCAACCATTGATTAGACATTTGTATCTTTTAATATTAGCCACTCATTCAAAAAGTGGTTAGGATTTTGATGCCTCTCCTTCCTATTTAAAGGAGAGAGCTTCTCATTGTAAGGGGTCTTTGGCTCTTGGATTATTGGTATAGAAAAACTTTCTTTTGGAAATTCTTGTGGTCTCCTTTGCATCTGGTGTTCTTAGATGGTGATTGGAAAGTCTATTGCAACCTAGAATTTGGAATTTGTGGTAAGATCTATCTATTTTGGAAATCATTGTCTTATCTACAGGAGGGTAACTTCAACAAGGGCGATTTTGCAAGGCTTCTTCAAATCGACTTTCTTGGAAGTTGCTTGTATCAGGGGGTTATCATTAGTATCATTGTGATCTATGCTATCTTTCTGTTACTTCTCTTGTGGCATTAGTCTTATCTCTTGATTACATCAAATTTGATATTTTTGACGTTTGTTGTGCAAGAGGGAGGGCGCATTGGCTTCTTGGACTAAATCGATTGCATAGAAAACTACCTCAAAGCTTCTCAAATTGATCGGGTTTGCATATATCATCATCATCAAGACATCTACAAGGTTACCCAGGTAAGATCCAGAGGTTTGTTTCTCTTATCTTGATCCAATCCATTGACATAACTCATAAATTGATAAAACCCTTATTTCTTCAAACCCTCATTTTTACATTTTTTCAAATCTACTAAGATCTAGTGGCTTCTTGGGTAAGATATTTAAAACCCACCTCTATAGTATCCACAGCATCCCGGATCTATAGTTTGGTGAGGATTGGCCTCCATTTGACCCTCTTCCCAAGGCATTTAGCCTCTCTAAGCAAGGGCGCACTTCCTAGTTTGGTGGGTTGACCTAGATCTAGTACATGGGTAGTTGAGATCCCGCTTGTTTCATGATATACACATCCAATAACCTACCCCCAGATTGTTACTTTACTGATTTCTACCTTGTGGGCCCTATTCCACATTTTAAGGGATTTAATCCCCATTTTGGACCACTTGGTATCTTTAAACTCAGATCTAGTAAGATCTAGCCATTGGATTGCCCTGAAATTGTAGATCCATACTCTCACTTGCTTAAACTACTTGGATCTAAAGTTTGGATGCCATTGGACTTGTCTTGAGTCATTTATCACCCTTTTTATCCTCCTTGGGTAAAGTCGCACCACCTTGGAGAAGTGAGTTGGTCCACTTCTAGGACATGGGTACTTGAGATTTTGATGGATTTGGAACAAGCATAATTCAAAACCTAAGTCTAGTAGGTCACCTTGTCAAATATTGCCTTAGGGATAGCATTCCTTGTTTTAAGGGATTGTGGTCCACTTAGGTCAAACATCAAATCTCTAGATCTAGACCTATTCATCCATCAAGACTTTAATTGCCCACTTGTCTCATGCAATAGGAGTCCTTAACCCCAAGTTAACCTTACTTTGACTCCATTATCCCAATTCCCAAGGCACTGGTCTCTCTTCAAGTCAATTCGACTTTCCTAGATTGTTGGATTAACTTGTGGTTTGACCCTTGTATGGTGAACTAAACCCTTTTGATGTCATCATGTATCATGATCAAGCTTGTCACTTGTACTAGTTAGCCCCAATTCAACCCATAAACTACCCTGCATTGGACACGTTCCCAAGGCAGTGGATTTTCTCACATTGAACTAGTACTTTAATCTTGGATCCTATTTCACAAATCATAAGTCACTCTCACATCAATAATGAACCAAAGCTATACTCAATGAACCCCTCACTTGTCTTGTGACTTCATCCTAAGGTCTAGGATAAACCATACACCTTACTTCACTTAGAATTAATTTGATTTGGTGTCTTGGTTTGGATCTCTCCTGTCGGGAGTAGATCGGGTCTCCCCCTTTGTTGTCTGGGTTAGATAACATAAAGTGAAGGTTGCCTCGACTAGCGTGACAACCATCTATTGTAGGTCGAGGTGATCGTGGTTGCACCTTTTGAGTTGCCCTTCCCTATTGCCATCCATGAGTGGATACATCCATAGGGGTAACTACAGTTTAGGTGATAACAGGAACAAATGGATTTCAATTGGGCAGCATGTTCCTTTTCTATTTCTGAGATGGTAATATCTTTACTTTCCATATCCATTTGCAAATTTGCTAGCAGCTTAATAGTCTCTCTTCTATGACTAGAGGGGGTATTATGAGGCTTTTTAATCCAATCTTTTAGGGCATACTTTGTTGTCTTGAGTTTTTTCTCCCACACGTAGCTAGGGGAACCTGTGGCTAGAGTGGACCAGGTCGTTTGCACTATTTCCATGAACCCATATTTTTCTATCCAGAGAGGGCTATAACGAAATGGAATTGGACCCAAGTTTTCTTCCTCTTCCAAAATTAAGAGAATAGGCTTATGATTAGAAATAAGCTTTGGGAGGATTTTGGAGGAGATTAATCTCTTTTCCATCAAGAGTGAACTTTGGACAAGAAACCTATCAATGCGTGCTGAGATGTCAGCAGCACCTACTCTATTATTAGTCCAAGTATAAAGTCCCGTCGAAGGTTTGAAATCAAGAAGATCCCATTGCTGAACTATCTCCTCCACAAAGGGAAGCATTTGGTCCCTGCCGCTATTGCCTCCTCTTTTTTCATTATGGTCAAGAACTATATTAAGATCCCCGGCTAAAATGATATTCGTAGGGGTATATAAATCTAAAAATTCTAAAAGATATTGCAAGCAATCTTTCTTCTCAGAAAAGAGGACTATAACATAGAGATTGAAAAGAGAGAAGGTAAAAGTACTTGGAGAGTATCGTAACTTGATGAAAATCCAATGTTGAGTCTCAAAGGAGCTTTCTAAATGAAACATTTCCTCTGACCATAGAGTTGCAAGACTGCCTGAGGAGCCTCTTGCACTAATGGCCTTCCCTACATTTTTCTTCCATTTTGATTTGTTGATTTCAAGCAGGGTGTCCCCTGCAATTTTTGTCTCTTGGAGAATGAGGATCTCGGGATATTCAATTTTCATGAGGTCTTTGACTGCGTCGACTTTCAATGGATTCCCCAAGCCTCTGCAATTCCAAGAGACTACGCGCATTATTTACTGGGGTGGAATGGGTAGTGCCTCCCTTAAGAGGCCTATTTATGGTATTTCTCCCAATGGACATTTCAATAGTGGATTGGCTTCCTTGCGTTTTTTGCCTTTCCACTTTTTCTTCTCTAGCTTCCTTATGTGATTTCCTCCCTTCTTTCTTCGAGGGCCTCTTGAAGCTCTCATCCTCCGAGGAGCCAGAGTTTTCTGTAGGATTCTTTCTTGTCATTTCAGCATAGGAAGGGGAGGACGAGGTTCCTAAAGGAGAACTAGGTTAGGCTGTCTCTACCTTATCTTTCACCGCTACGAGAGTTTGTTTCTGCTGCTCTACCTCCTCAATTAATATTTCTGGAGCAGGTGTGCTGAGAGATTCGAAAGGATTTTTGGATGCATCTATTATTGAAGGGGCTAAAATCCCTTCTCCTTGAACCTGCCCTGAAGTGGAAGCTCTAATTCCCATTGGCTCCCCTTTCCATTTAGATCTGATGTTTTGTTTTGACGGAGTTGCTTTCTGCACTTGAGTCCATTGTTCTCCTTTCAATTTCTCAACATCTTCCTCAGCCTTCTTTTTGCAATGCCTTGCAAAGTGTCTGTAGCCATGGTAATTTCTGCATTTGAATGGAAGCTGTTCATAGTCCAGTTCTTGAATGTGAGACCAATCTGCTGCCATAATTTGTATGGCTTTCGGTAGCCCTACTTCCAAATCTACCTCAACGCATATTCTTGCACATGAATACTGATCTTTTCTCTCTGCACGGTCAATATAGTTTCTGAGGGTGTTGCCAATGGCTTCTAGTGACTTCGGGTTCCATCAATGCAAAGGCAAGTGTGGGAGGCGCACCCATACTTGAACTTCCAATGGAACATCCTGAGTCGGGTCAAAATCAGGAGTCCATTTATTTAAATAAAGACCCTAAGGACCCATAAAATATGGGCCATTCCTGAAAATAAGATTTTTATCTTCAACTATATCAAAAACGAACACAAAGAATCCTTTACTGACAAGATGACTTCTAATGTCTTCTGTGGTTAGAGGACGCTAGTTCCTCTGCACCCATGCTTCCACAGCTTTGGGGGAGGGCCATAAGCCTGTAAAATGTCCGATTAGCCCCCTTTCAACTAGATTCAACGCGGACCGACAATATTCCTCTTCGGGGAGGGAAACCGTAGGTATACTGTCCAATTTCTTGACAAATTTCTACTGAGATTCAGACGTCTGGCATTTGTTGTTGGCTACAATCAACTTCCTGAAGGCGGTGATCTCGGAGGGTGGAGGAGGGAGGACCTCGGGGCCCCCTCCTTGAGCCATGATAGTGAACAAGAATGTAGTTTCTTGCTCAGTCACTCGCACCAGCCGAGAGAGCTCTCTCGCCCGCGGGGATCGAAATTCCAAATATATATTGACTTGAGGTAGAACATACTATAACAATATACAAATCATTTCATTTTTTTACAAAACGTAGACAAAAAAATACCAACAATATGCACTGGAATAAAAAGTATAGCAATAATTATATGCATACCATAATAATTACCTTCATGAAGATATGCCAATCATGCGTTTTCACCCCCGCAAAATCACCTTTCTTTGTTATGATATTCTTCATGTTCGAACAAAATCCAGTGGGAAATTTAATTTTTCGCATGACTTCTTTTACAACATTACTTTTCTGCTCCATTAACATCCATGGAAGTGAGTTTATATTAATTTGGTCTCTGTTGCTATGAAATTGAATGATGTCTTTCATTGCATGGTTTCCTTCTTGAATGTCTTTGCAAATTTTGACATTTTTTTCTTTCTCACTCCTTCCATCCAATATTTTCCATAATGTTTCAGTCACATTCTTTCCGATATGCATTGTATCAAACATATGAGCAATTTGTAGGTGCTCATAGTAGGGCAACCTACTGAATTGTTTAGGATAAATTTTCATTCCTCGCGGAATCCCATTAATGCCTAAATGATCACGACGGCCATCATGAATCATAGTTTATAAATAAATTATAGAAATCAATGTCAATTATAGTAGACAACACACAATAAATAAAAATTCATAACATTTCATATACGATGATTCATACGTACCTTGACGATTAATTCTATTATATTGAAAATTCCATAGGTGAGGTGTCATTCTTTGTGGTTTTAATGCAGTTTCTTGCTTCCCATTGAACAAATGTTTTTCGGTAGTTCGATACCTATGATTCTTAGAGAGGAAGTGCCTGTACTCATCAAACGCCTCCTTTCCTAAAAAATTTGAACGACGAGATTTGATCTTAGGACCACAAATTGGACATGCAAATTTTCCCTTTGTCTGAAGACCTACATAAATAGATGGATTATCTATGTCAATTATAATTATATATAAAATGAATGGATTATTTAAAAAAACATGCATGCATAATATATTAACTAGGTCATAAAAATAAATGCAATTATAGTGGAACTTATAATTACAAACCGCAAAAATGGGTTAACCCTAGGGCATCATGTATTGTCCATACAAGCATTGCATGGAATTGAAATTTTCTTTGTCGTATTGGTCTAGATATGTCATACATAGTGATGCCATTCCATAACTTTAGTAGCTCGTCAATAAGAGGTTCGATATATACATTCATATCTTTAACTTGGTACTTACCTGATTGATTTGAACATATACAATATATAATTATTACAACCATTTAGATATATAAACCATGCACAAGAGAAAAATAAAAATATATATATATATATATGACATTATGCAACAAAATACAACAAATGACTAGATGCCACTACATTAAAAAATAAAGTTGTAGACACATACCTGGAATAATCATCGACAACATTATGTCCTCCCTCTTTATTGACAACCATGGAGGAATGTTATTGTTGATAACAAAAATAGGCCACACCGAGTAAACGGATCTCATCTCTGCAAATGGATTGACACCATCTGTTGCCAAAGAAATCCTAAGATTACGAGGTTCTTCTTTAATGTGAGGCCATTTTTCCTCCATATCTCTAAATGCAGACCGATCTGCAGACATTTGAATAATGTCATCTTGACTTTTGTTCCGTGCATGGTAATCCATAAATTGCGCTATGTTTTTGCACCTGAACAGTCGTTGCAAATGTGGAATAATGGGAATATAACGAAGAACCTTGCGAGGCACCTTTTTTGTTACTTGATTTGTTTGATATCTACTGATATGACATTCTGAACATTCTGTTTCAAATTCATGTTGATTATAATATATAACATGGTCATCGGGGCATGCATGAATTGATCCATACTGCATTCCAATTTCTTTCATGATGGCAGATAAATCTCGATATGTGCGAGGTAAAATATTTGACGGTGGTAACAAAAACTCAGCTATCAAGCTATAACAAATAAAAATAAAAATCTAGTTAATATAATATATAAATAATATTAATGAATCACATTTCATCCGTATTAATTTGACTTATGAATTAACAATAATTTTATTAGACAAATAATGATAACCTTTAGCGCGATCATATATATGTGATGGAATATATTACATACCTTAACATCTGTGTGACGGATGTGTTTGAAAGACCATTCATAACCTTCAAGTTCATTATCAACAATATAGCAGAGAGAATATTTGTGTTGGAGCCCTCATAAAGGGGCTCGTATGCCTTCTCAAGAAGAGGTAAATCATGAACATCATCAAAGTCATCATTTTCATGATCATCATCCATTCTAACATTAAATGTATCATGGATCAATGTATTTGTACGATCATCTTCAACTATGTATCAGTATGATCATGTTCTTCAATATGATCCAACTTGTTCTCCATTATTCATAGCTCCATCTTCCTCCGGTACTTGTTCTAAAAGCATGTCCTCCAGACGATATGCAGTAGGATGTCTTTCCTTTATAATTACATGAAACCATCAATAGATATTAGTTAATATAAGAAATATTAAAATAATACATACATTTACAAAAGCAATCAATATAAAACATATATAATGCAAAACTTACAAATGGTCGATATTCATGTCCCCCCTCAACGTGTCCATGTCCCTACAATGTTTTCTAGATGTTGTGATATTTATTCTTTTCCTTTTAAAGCCCCTGCATTGACTACATGGACAATAACATTTCCCATCACCCTTTCATTTCAGTCCATCCCACAATCTAGCAAGCAATTGTCGATTTTGTTTGTCTGGATAAGGAATATTGTTATTTGACATTTTCTTATAAAGAGGTTGAATGAAGATTATCGATATTAAAAAAGAAAGCTCCACACTCCACTCTTTTTAATCACAAAAACAATTGAAATAATTGTGTATTCTTTTACGGAAAACAGTCTGTGTGAAGAATATAATTTCTGCAAACCGTCGCTTCTATAGCAAACATGTCGGAATGTTTCCATAATTTATAGTTTTTAAAATTGATAGCTCGTCAGATATCCGACTACATTACCATAGTTACCGTTATAATATATATGTTGGATATCCGACGGTCTCTGTCGGATAACCGACGGTCGTCAGATATCCGACAATGCCATGTATCAATTTAAAAAAAGTTGATCAAAATTTGTAATTTAAAGGTGAAATCCGACGAAACAGTCAATTTCGTCGGATTTTGGGTTCAAATATTGTTGTGTCCTCGAACTTCTGCACAAGTAGCCTCCTCTGCTTCATATGGAAATGTATTGAAAGATCCATCATCACCGCATAACGCTCCTTCTATTGATCCACTTCAAAATCCATACCCTGTTGCTAATGATGAGCAGCCTCTCGCCCCCCCCCTCCTGTGGAAGAAATTAAAGAAGAGCAAGTGTTGGTAATGGTTTCGACTGTCGAGTCTAGTAATATAGTGGCGAAGCAACTTCCTGCACAGTCTTATGGTTTCATGCTTCCTTTTTATCCTTTTATGCCCAAGTTCTTTGAAGCTTGTCACGATTTTGGAATTGTATAATGTTTGACAGACTTACATTTTGGACTATAATCGTTGTTAAATTTTGAACGAAAAATATCATGACATATGGCAGACTATGTTTTGATATTTATTAATGTTGGACATATTTATATATATATTCATGCATTTTTGGAGTTACAAGGTGATGTCTTGGTACTATGGCGTGCAATTTTGATGTGAATGTTTGTATGATGGTTTAATGGGAGACATAAGTTATAAAATGGATTAGGAGGGTCCCCGTAGTTTATCAAACACATGTTATTTGTCCATTTGTTAACCAACGTTATGTTAAAAATCCCGTGAGTCAAGTCACTTATGTTTTGGTCCTCTTAATTATGTTTATAATTTTCAAATTGTTTTTAAGAAGGAAGTTATACAACTGATTCTTAAAGAAAAAAACTCTTTAAAAGGAGGTTTGTGCTCACGACAAGGATATCTCTTGCTCTTGCTATGGTATGTTAAAAGTTTAATGTTTCTCTGAGTCTAGGTTTCTTAGTTTTCTGAGTTACACTTTATTTTTCCTATCAAATATTTATGTGATAGCAGGAGTCCTTATTAGGTGATAGATTGGAGAATAAGAATCGATCTTGTGTTGTAAAAGGTATTCTTTCTTTACTATTTGATGATGTTTGAATAAATTTTTCTTGTAGCTTTCCATTTAGTTGGTTGTTTGGTTGTAGAAAATAATCCCAGCTTGTAGAGCTACTGCCCCAGATTCTACCTTTCAGCCTTGTTAGTCCTCCTATTATATCTGTCATTTATGCATTTGATTAAGCAATTTGGAAATGATAATCATACGTGAAGGACGTAATTCTGGTCCAAAAATATTGACTATCATACACAGTGTAATGAATAAGATAATTAATAAAAGATTAATTTTGACTGCCATATTTTATCTAGATTTTAATTTTTTTGTTTATTTGTCTTATAATATCCAGATTTTATCTAGACATTCTACAATATGTTATGTATTTTGTATACCTGTACATTTATATGTTAAATATGCTAGTTACATAAATTTATAAAATTCACATTTTTAGCAGATCTTTGCAACTTTATTTGTGTTGTATATGTTGTTTTATCATTTGTTTTCTTTCTCTTATTTAAAAATAAATAAAAATTTATCATAGAATTCCCTGATTCACACATGAGGGTGAAGTTATTACATTTTTTTCGGCTATAAACTTAGGGTGTTCATTCATGCCCTTATTTGCCTAGCCATCTTAGAGGCTCTGAATATGTGATATGGAACATATCATTTCTAGAACCAACATCTTAGAGGGGTCAACCTCCTTATGCAATGTACTAAATACACAAGACAAGATAAGATAAGATGATTCAAATGAAAAGGTCTCCTTGATATATATATATAGGAGACAAAGAAGTACAATTACCACTAATGGACTCAATATGACATCAATAATATAACAATACTAATATAAAGTGCCCAATTTAGGGGGGAATGGGACACAATTTATGGCTTAACATGCCCCTCCCCTTAAGATAAGTATTTTCCTCAATGCTTGGTTAGTTGTGGATGCTTCTAAATGAAGGACTCGTCTTTCCGTGTCGAATCTTATATTGATAAATTCTTCCACTTTACGAGGTACTGAGTAATAAACTGTTTCCATAGTTGTTTGGTCCTTGTTTCAGTGGTTTGTTCAGGTTCCAATATGACTTTTCCTTCTTCATCAAGATTTGCAAGATAGTTTGAATTGGGATATTGTCTCCTATCACCTTCTTTAAGCAAGAAACATGGAAAATTGGGTGTACCCTTGAAGATGAAGGGAGCTCCAATTTGTAATCCATACTACTAATCTTTTGAAAAACATTATAAGGACCATAGTACTTGGGTGCTAATTTATTGGCTTTATTTAGTTGCTTGAGGGGAATATTTTTGGGAGGCTGTAGCCTAAAAAATATGCAATCCCCTTTTTCAAAAATCCTTTCACTGCGATGTTGATATGCTTGTTGTTTCTTCCTATTTTTTGATATAACTAGGTTTTCCTTCAATATATGGAGAACTTCTTGCTTGTGCTTGAGGTAATCTTCCATAGATTGAAATTTAGATTTTCCTTTCAAGGTAGATGTGATAGATGGAGGTTGGTACCCATAAATTTCCATAAATGGGGACATTTTTTATGATGTGTGGAAGTAGGTATTGTACAACATTCTGCCAAACATAACCATTTCAACGTGACTATGTTTGTTTATCAGATGCAAAGCAACGAAGATAGGCTTCAAAACATTTGTTTACTATCTCGGTTTTCCCATTGGATTGAGGATGATACTTGATGAATTGTGAGCCAACTGGGTACCCAAACAAGAAAATACTTTAGTCCAAAATTTTCTAGTGAAAATTAAATCTCTATCACTTACAATAATCTTCAGGTTTCCATGTAGATTTTGAACTATTTCTTGAATGATGCAAATTAAAAGGATGAGAGAGTGCACAAAAGTGTGCATACTTGGTGAGTCTATTAACAACTACCATAATAACATTCTTCCATTTTGACTTTGGTAGACCTGTGATAAAATCCATTGAGACTTCCTCCCAAAGCTAACAAGGTGTGTCTAATGGTTGTAAAATACCTAGGGGGGTTCAAACTTATTTTGTTTGCAAACCAAACATTTTTCCACGAACCTTTGAACATCAGATTTAAGACCTTCCCCAAAAAAATGTGTTAAGCCCTAAATTGTGGCCCATTCCCCCCTAAATTGGACATTTTATATTAGTATTGTTATATTAGTGATGTCGGGTTGAGTCCATTAATTGTACATCTTTGTCTCCTATATATATATATCAAGGAGACCTTTTCATTTGAATAATCATATATTGTCTTATCTTGTGTACTTAATACATTATATAAGGAGGTTTCTCCCTAAAAGAGGCTTGATATTCATCTATGTTCTTCATTTTAAAGCATGTATTACTCTTTCTTGTATATTTATGATCTTTTGGGGAATTTGTTGCATAAAATTTGGTATCAGAGCTTGGACACTTCCAAAACAATTCATCTTGAAATTTTCTCCATAATTTTTTAACTAGAATGTTACATCCAAAAAAACTCACATGGGACATAGAGGACAAAGTGAACTATCTGTGGTATGAGTTTCAGATCTTGATTCTTATAGGTTCGGAGTTATACCCTTTGGAAGTTAGGGTTTCTTACTAGTCCAAAAACTAGTCTCAAACATGTGTTCTGGGAAAAACTGATATATATGGAGCATGAAAGTTCCAAACTGAGTAAGACTTGTTATATCAAAAGAAAACATATCACTGTATCTGCAGTAGCAATTTCAGGATCAGATCCAAAAAATTGGATATGTTTCAGGTCGTACACTTTTGCTCTTATGAAAGGGCCAAAAATAAAAAAGTGTCAGGAAAATTGGCACAAATTTTTAATGGCACATAAGAATTAGGTCATACCTATGGCAGTGAAGAGAAGACATATCGATCTTATGAAGAAAAAAATTAGGCTCATAGTGGCTGAAATTTTATAGCTACAATAGTTGGAATATCGACTAGCAAATCGGTATCCAAATCAAGGTTTGAAAAAGGTACACCATTTTAATTTTGAATATATTTTAGTAGAAGGATCTATTTTGGGTGATATCAAAGGTGTGATAAATATTGTAGATATATATTTCAATTATTCCACATGGCACCAAAATGTGGTGGTAAAATTCACACTCCAATCAAACCACCAGAGGATTCATCCATGACTTGCGATGAAAGTGAAGACCTATCTTTCTGAGTGTCCAAGTTGAAATATCTGATTAAAGGGACTGTGAGAATAGTTGATTTATTTAATTTGGAGAATAATATGGGACATATGGATAGTAAGATGATGGTAAATATGGATAACAAGATGGAGTAAAATATGGAAAGGATCGCTAAGCTCCTACAAAATCCAAAGGAAAATCTTTCTAAAGGTGATGATGTGTCCCATGGTACTCAGGAAGATAAAGATATTGACCATGTTGAGAAAAATTCCATTAATAAGAATACTCCAAGAGCATTTGATTCTAATAATGGAAGTAATCATGGATGGTCCTCAATGGGTATCTAAATCCCCAAGATTTACATGATGAAGTTTGATGGAAAGGACCCCATAACATGGATATTCCAGATGGGGCAATTCTTTGATATACACTAGGTGCCAAATCTACAAAAGGTAAATATTTCATTTAACATGAGCAATTTGTGTGGTACCAATGGCTTTGTGAACGAAAAAAGAAATCCATTATCTCTTGGTCCATTTTTACAGAATAGTTGATATCATATCATGATGATTTTAAGAGAAATTCCTTCTTTACCCGATCGATAAATTTAAGGCAAAAGGGTCCAGTAATCGAGCACATTCAACAATTTGAAAAGTTGAGTCTTAGAGTGGATGGCGTACTAGATAATAAATTTTTGGATCTCTTTACTGGAACCTTGAAGGATAACATTCAACATGAGGTGTGTCTCTTTGAACCAACATCCTTATAGGAGGCTTTAATGTTGGAAAGGATGTTTGAAACTAAAATCATGGCAATGGATACTGAAAGGACCACTTCTAACACCTATAGAGAGAATAATGTTCCTTCTTATAACTCACCTCAACCTACAAGGTTGACACCTCAACAAATCGATGAAAGAAGAGCAAAATGCCTATGATTTAATTGTGACAGCAAGTATAGCAAGGGACACAAGTGTGGTGTGAAGAAGAAGAAGGAAAAGAACATGAACCATATTAAGCAAAAGAAATAGAAGATATTACGCCCAATGAGATTACTCCCACCATATCTTGGCATGCATTGGTTGGAATTAACACTCCTGAAAATCTCAAGAAAAAGGTAACGGTGTTGATTGATTCTAGTAGCATTCATAATTTCATTCACTGTAAATTATCCAAAGCTCTCAATTGCTTTATATATCCAGCATCAAAGTTTCAAGTAATGATTGCACATGGATGAACTATCAATTGCTTAGGAAAATTCCATAAAATCACTCTTACTATGGGGGAATATGTATTAAACAATCCAATGATTGATATTCCAATGGGTGGTGTTGATGTTGTCTTAGGGGTCCAATGTTTACAATCATTGGGAACATTGGCTTTTAATTTTCAATATCTTTTCATGAAATCTTCCTAGGAAGGAAAATAATTTGAGTTAACGGGTGTTGCAAGGAAACCAAGAAAGGTTATAAGCTCTAATGGAATGACAAAATTGTTGAAAAGGGGAATTAGGTTATAATTGGACAATTATGTCACTAGAGTTTGAAACATCTAAGCCTCCTTTTCCCATAGATATACAAAGGGTCATTGATAAGCATTCCAAGGTATTTTAAGATATTCCAAAAGTTATTCCACCTACTTGAGATCGTGATCATGCTATTCACTTGATTCCAGGAAGTGTTCCTCCTAACATCATACCTTATAGATACCCCTATGGACAGAAGAGTGAAATTGATTGTATGGTTGAATAAATGTTAAAGGTTGGCACAATTAATCCTATCCAAAGTCCTTACTATGCACCATTGGTAATGGTACACAAGGAGGGCCCATGGCGTATGTGTCCAGATTATAGAAATCTCAACAAGATCACCATTAAATATGAGTTTCCCATTCTTGTCATTGATGAATTGTTACATGATATACATGGAGTAGTTTACTTCAAAAATTTGGATCTTCATTCAAGGTATCATTTGATTAGAATAAGGCAGAAGACATCCCAAAAACAACATTTAGAACTCATGAAGGTTACCATGAATTTCTTGTCATGCATTTTGGCCTTACGAATGCACCTTCCACATTTCAAGGTTTGATGAATTCCATTTTCAATCCCTTCCTTAGAAAATTTGTTTTAGTATTTTATGATTATATACTCATCTATAGCATGTCTTGGTAATAACATGTTCAACATGTTGACATGGTTCTACAAATACTAAAGGAGCAACAATTATATGCAAAACCTTCCAAATGTTTCTTTGGGTTAAATGAGGTAGAGTATTTGGGTCATATTGTATCTCATGAAGGTGTCAAGGTAGACCCTAACAAAATTAAATCCATGATCAACTTTTTGATTCCAAAAAACTTGAAGAATCTTCGAGGATTCTTAGGTTTGATAGGGTACTACCGCAATTTTGTTCGGAACTATGGAAGATGTTAACGGACAATCTACCAAAGACAGATCTAAGGCATGATCTCCCTAGCTAAATGTGAGTCTAGAACAAATCAAACAGAATATAGATCTACTTTTCTAGATCAATAGAAGTGCAAACTAGTAGATAGATAGCTTACCTCAGATTTGCAGATCCCTTTGCTCTTTGTTGATCCAATGCTCCAGCGTCGTCAGATCTCCAGCTGCAAGACCCTATTGAACATATAGATACTAGCAAACAGTAAAAGCATACATTTCATATGATTGATCTAAGTTAACAGTTAAGGAAGAAAACTCTAAACATCATCATCAATGAGACAACAGTTTATGGAAAGAGATTATATTAACTGTATAAAAGTGGGAATACATAGAAAGGATGAAGCTACAACCAAAGCCTCAACGTTGCATCCTCCATCCAACATGTCCAAGCCAAACCTCCAAGATGGTAAAAGCTTCCCAATCACCAATATGGGTTCTACCAGCATAAGGGTACCATAGACCTTCCCCCCTCTCATGGAGAGAGTGGGTGTTTATATAGGGCTAAAGACATATGATAGGTTGAGGATTAGGGGGAGATGGTTAAGGGATATTTCCATAAGGTTAGGAACCAAAATGACACCTCACCTAGAGCCTAGGGATAGGCCTCCACATCACTCATCTTCGAGAATGGGCTCGAAGATACTCTTTTATCCAAATAATTGACATCGTCGCAGGTTGCATTAGGACAACCTGCGACGTCTCATGTTGCACAAGGGAAGACTGCGGCAACCTTGAAAAGTAGGTCAGTTAATCCCTCCAGTCATGGGAAACTTCAGGGATGTGTTTTTACTCTAAAATGGGTTTAGGTAAAATAGCAAAGAGTTTACACAATGGTCAAGATGACGACATTATCACAACGGTCATGATGACAACAATTGGTCATAATGACGATACTTGCAACGGTCATAGTGACGACACTAGGTCAGGATGACGACACTTGCAACACTTGCGACATTTGCAAAAGGGTGATGAAATTTTGGTGTAACAGAATGCCCCCCAAAGCATGAAGCTGACGGAATGAGACAGGTGAAATGCTTTGTAATAAGAAAAAATGGCAAGGACTTACTGGTTGGAAGGAGTTGCTGCAGAAATGACCTGAGATCCACAAGTCTTATACAACACAAAACATGGCTGCCGACCAATACATTGCAGATCCATGATAGTAAAGACCGAATGAACACAATCATGGCTATTAGACACAATCATAGATCCATGATGAGATAATAACACAGCCACCACCAATACAAAAGTGGATCCATGTAATATGACTCAATACAAACTCCATCGCAACCTGGGTAAAACATGACTCCCCAGGGTCTTCAAGCTGAACCCGCAATGATACGAATCTATCCATGTGATTACAAATGTCTTGACATCGAACATGGTAGAAACCACTTGATTACCAGCCATTGATGTAAACCGTTAACAAGTGCAAGGGGAATCACCATTAATGTCAATGATCCCCAAGGTATCACAGTACATACCATCAAGTGTGAATTAATGAGCTGAAGTCGAACGCCTAATGGAATCTTTCAATCAAGAGTCAATGAGGTGAACTCATGTTGAAAGCGAGGTAGCTTGCCATTGAGGCATGCAGGGCCAAGGTACTTGGTTGGTTTCTAGATTCAATCCTTGGATGATGAGTTGATGTCAACAAGGATGAATCCGTCGAAGGAGGGCCATGATGAATCCCCCATCAATCGACACAAAACATGACAAAATATGTGTAGAGTAGATTGGATGGTATAGTAATGTGCAAGACTGACTTAGGGTAGACCGACATGATTGAAGGTATACTGACTGTAGATGATGAGTAATGAACATCTCTTGAACATGGGCATGGCATGACTTGGAAGTATTGACATGACGAGAATGATACCAACCCCTAATGCAACTGATGGTGGAAGCATTCTTTGGCTGATCCAAAGGAGTGACGCGACTCATGGAATTGACAAGACTCGAGGACAAACAGATTATCCAAGTACTGAATGCAAATGCAAACGAGTGCCATGTTCAAGAGTGACTATGTACTGCCGTAATTAAGATGTAACACAAAAATCTTTCATTTTTCCCCATCATGATTGATGAGTGCCTCATGTGTTTTTGAAGAGCTTGATGAGGGTAACCAGATGCTCGGTATAGCTCATCTCATAGATGAGTCCAATCCCAAACGTTTTACGAACCTAGGAAGGGAGGGGTTCGTCCCATAATGGGCCCTTCAATGTTTAAAATTTAACGAGTCCAGAGAAGGAAAACTCGGCGTCATTTCATGTTTAGAGAGTCTGAAAAGAACTAAAGGAGACTCCAACGGTCCTTTTTCGTAAAGTTAGCCTCATCGCTCGAAAAAGAGTAAAACAACGCGGGAGAGGACTCTTCCATCCATGGTTGGTTGGAGTATTCCTTTTTCGTAAATAGTGCTTCCTGGTTCGAAAAAGGGGTAAACTATCACTAGAAAGACGATCATTCAAATGCTTTTACAAGCGTGAAAGCATCAAGTTCGCTTAGCGATCTTTTCCTATTTAGGGAGTTTGAAAAGAGCTTAAAAGGAATCCATGAACAACTTTGTCATGGTTGATAATCGAGTACGACAAAGGAAAAGTAAACTCGGCATAGTTCCTTTTCCGTAAATAGTCTAGCGAGGCCGGATAAAGTGATAAACCTATACTCGTTAGACACACCTTTTTAACTCAAATTTTTAACGAGCACGAGAATGGTATCAAAAGCACTCAGAATATTTTTCATGTTTGAACTAGAGCACGAAAAAGTAAAAACTAAGCTCAAACCACTTTTCATGTTTTAACCAGAGCACGAAAAAGTAGAAAGTAAGCTCAAATGCCATCTTACTGTTTTTAACGAGCTCAAAGATAGGTTGGAAGAATGCTCATGATGTCTGCTTCATTTTTTAACGAGCTTGTAACAGAAAAATGAACTATGCTCAAGATAATTTTCATGGTTTAATGAGCTCGAAACCTAAAAAAGGAAAGTATGCTCGAAAATGTTCCCAATGGTGAACTTATTCCCGTCATGAAATCCAAAGGTTGGTACATGCCCCTAGCATGATTGCTAGAAGTAAGTGACTTAGCTCCAACGTGGTGTGGAGAGGCAATTGAGTTGACTTCAACGTAGCTTCCAGAGGTTGAAGACCCCTTTGGTATGGGAGTGAGCCTCGTATATATAGGACTAAGTGGATGAGATTATGGATAGGATAGTTTGAGAGATGGTAGGAGAGAGATAGGGGATCTTCCCAATGAGTTAGGGGACGAGTACCAGCTCTCCAAGAGATCAGGGATAAGCCCTCAAATGGGAAAGCTTCGAGAAAGATCTCGAAATGGCTATTTTTTCCCATTAACAGACCTCGTCGCACCTTGCTATGGAGCAACCTGCGACGTCACATGTTGCTAATGTGCAACCTGCGATGACCTGTCAAAAGGTTGTACAAACTGAGTACAAATCCTCCCAAATGAGTACTTGGTCCAGATGACTTCAAGGATGTATACACTAAATCATGATGATGGGTAGATTTTAGGTGTAACAGAATACCCCCCAAAGCATGAAGCTGTTAAGGATGTACAAGTGAAGTGCTTTGATAGAAATAATGGCAAAAGACTTGTCGGATGAAGGACACTGTTGCAGTACAACTGACTCTGAACTGACAATCTCATATGTAGTACAACATGGCTGCCAACCAATACATTGCAGATCCATGGGAGTAATGACCGACTGAACACAATCATAGCTACTAGACACAAGCATAGATCCATGATGAGATGATAACACAACCAGTACAAAAGTGGATCCGTGTAATATGACTCAATAGAAACTCCATCGCAACCTGGGTAAAACATGACTCCCTAGGGTCTTCAAGCTGAACCCGCAATGATATGAATCTATCCATGTGATTACAAATGTCTTGACGTCGAACATGGTAGAAACCACTTGATTACCAATCATTGATGTAAACCATTAACAAGTGCGAGGGAGATCACCATTAATATCAATGATTCCCAAGGTATCACAGTACATATCATCAAGCGTGAATAAATGAGTTGACGTCGAACGCAAGATGAAATCTTTCAATCAAGAGTCAATGATGTAAACTCATGACAAAAGCGAGGTGACCTACCATTGAGGCATGCAGGACCAAGGTACATGACTGGTTTCTAGATTCAATCCTTGGATGATGAGTTGAAGTTGACAAGGATGAATCCGTCAAAGGAGGGCCATGATGAATCCCCCATCAATCGACACGAAATAGGACAAAAGATGTGTAGAGTGGATCGGATGGTACAGTAACATGTGAGACTGACTCAAAGTAACAACGACATGACGACGTGTGTACTAACTGAAAATGATGAGTGATGAATGTGTTCTTGAACATGGGCATGGCATGACTTGGTAGTATTGACATGAGAATGATGCAAACTTCTAATGCAACTGATAGTGGAAGCTTTCTCCTAATGACTCAGAGAAAGCTAAGCTCAAACCACTTTTCATGTTTTAACCAGAGCACGAAAAAGTAGAAAGTAAGCTCAAATTCCATCTTACTGTTTTTAACGAGCTCGAAGATAGGTTGGAAGAATGCTCATGATATCTGCTTCATTTTTTAACGAGCTTGTAATAGAAAAATGAACTATGCTCGGGATAATTTTCATGGTTTAATGAGCTCAAAACCTAAAAAAGGAAAGTATGCTCGAAAATGTTCCCAATGGTGAACTTCTTCCCGTCATGAAATCCAAAGGTTGGTACATGCCCCCAGCATGATTTCTAGAAGTAAGTGACTTAGCTCCAACGTGGTGTCGAGAGGCGATCGAGTTGACTTCAACGTAACTTCCAGAGGTTGAAGACATGCCCCCAAGCTTCATTTCATTCGCCTAAGGCATAGGCGGGTGAAAATAAGGTTCAGGTACTAAGTCTATGAGGAGACTCGACTCAAAGGGAAAGGATATGTTTCATTTTTTAATGAGCTTGACACAAGATTAGAACTCTGCTCGCAGGAACCTATTTCATTTTTTAACGAGCTTGACATAGAATGGGAACTATGCTCACAGGAACCTATTTCATTTTTTAACAAGCTTGACATAGAACGGGAACTATGCTCATGGTTATGGTCCATTGACGGGTTCCTTCCCAACATGATGCCCAGAGGTTGGAAAATGCCCCCAGCATGATTGCTAGCGGCTTAACATGGTAGTGTTCCCTCAACATGATTGCTGAAGGTACGACATGTGGCATGCCCCCCAAGCTTCATTTTGTCTGAAAATGTTGCCTGCTAACCCAACTACCAACCTGGCTACTAATATGAAAATGTTCACCAAGGGGGGGGGAACGAGAATCATATGAAATGAAGGTTCAAATTCTAACTCTAGCGAGAGACTCGAACCGAAGGGAGGGAGATCTATTTCATTTTTACACAAGCTTGAAATAGACAATAACTATGCTTGAGGGGGCCCATCTTATTTTTTAACGAGCTTGAAATGGAATAAAACTATGCTCGATGGGGCCCCATCTTATTTTTTAATGAGCTTGAAATGGAATAAAATTATGCTCGAGTGGATGGTTTCATTTTTGTGCAAGCTTGAAACCAAAGATAAATTATGCTAGAGGGGTCTATCTCATTTTTTAACGAGCTTGAAATAGAATAAAACTATGCTCCAGTGGATGGTTTTATTTTTATGCAAGCTTGAAACCAAAGGTAAACTATGCTAGAGTGTTCAGTTTCATTTTTTAATGAGCTTGAAACATAACATAAACCGTGCTCGTAAGTGGATTGGTTTCATTTTTATGCAAGCTTGAAACCAAAGGTAAACTATGCTAGAGTGGTCAGTTTCATTTTTTAACGATCTTGAAACATAACATAAACCGTGCTCGTGGGAACCTATTTCATTTTTTAACGAGCTTGACATAGAACGGGAACTATGCTCATGTGAAATGGTTTCATTTTTATGCAAGCTTGAAATCAAAGAGAAACTTTGCTTGAAGGTTGGTTTCATTTTTTTAACGAGCTTGAAACAAAACATAAACTATGCTCGTACCCCCCATCCTCAAGGGGAAGAAACCACTAAAACATGTGGAACATTTAGGGAAGTCTGATGACTAGGAGTCATATGATGAGTGGGTTTCACATAGGAAAGCTGATCAATGGTCACAATCCTCCCATCATAGGGAAAATACATCACTCAAAAGAGTGTGGACACAACGGCTTTCATAGCATAGACATAATCACGTCCAAGGAGTAGATTGAAATCTAAAGGACCTTGGAAAACCATGACATCAACATAAACAGTTTTACCTCTCAACGTGACAGGTAACTGCGGGAGAATCCCTAAAGGTCTGGTAGGCCTTCTATTAAAAGCCAAAATATGGTCAGTGACTGGCACAAGCTGAGGCAAACCTATGGCTTGCCAAGCAATTGAGGATAAAATACTAACAAAATCTCCCTCATCAACTATCGTACGAAATATTTCTTTATTGGAAACTCCTACAGATATTTGAAAAGGAATACTCGAAGGAAGACGAGATTTTGTTAGACCATTCCAATCAAAGGAAATGACCTCGGTACTTGGGGGGGGTCCTGTAGGAATGGACAGGGTTTCCCCTTGCCTAGGACATTCTGAACTGACTAGGAAAACATCAGCGGTTTCCAATTCACTCTCACTTGGAAGATAAGAATGAGACGAAGATTGTGTCATGGTGACTGCTTCAATCTGGACTTTCTCCAATGAAAGAGCGGGATCGAGTGGGGATGAGATCAACTCGATCACTTCACTCTCTGAAGGAAGAGTGGGATCAATTATAGATGAAACTAAATTGACCACTTGGTCAACCAGCGGGGGGTCGAGGGACAACTTACTATCGCTTGTTGGAAGCACCTGTTGAGAACTAGTAATATCTTCCAACCACCGTGAAGCTTCATCCATTCTTGGACAAAGGTAAGTACGATGCATGCCCTTGCATATCCAGCAAGGGTCTGCAGCTCTACCATTCCGACCCTTCACCAACGGGTCACTGGTCGAGGGAGTGTCATTAATATGATGGTCATAGGTTGATGATACAAGCGGTTTTGGTTTTTTAGACCACACTTCTGACACACAGGAAAGACCGAGACAATTCTTGAGAAGGTGATCACCCTTGCAAAGTTTGCAAGGGAACTTTGTCTTACGAGGTGTTCTCATAGAATGAGTGCCATCAGAGGCAAATGGTTGATGCTTGGTATCTTTCTTATCTTTCTTCTTTTTAATCTTCCCTTTCTTCTTCTTCACACCAGCCTTCTTACTAACATCAGAGTTTTCAGTAGGAGAAGAGGAAGAGATGGAAGCCGATTCAACTTTCGACGGAGAAGGAGAAGGGTCATCATGAGATTGATGCTCATGTGGTGAAGTACCTAGGTCCGACATGATTGGTGCACTTGGCGTAACCGGATTGGAGAATAACCATACTGGTAATCCTATCGTCAATCCAGGAAGACTCAATGTAGCCATAAAGGGAGGACCAACAGTTCCACAAGGGGGAATAACAAATGGCATACCCTGGAATGGGGTACCTTGGTTGGTAGTCCCAGAAGAATCTTCCATATCTAAACTTCCTAAGAGTCTCTAAAGGACCACACAAGACAAACACTACTCAAGTCTAAAAGCAACAAGCAAACTGTGTGAATAGGAGTGGATTCAAAGTCTGGAACCTCACGGGATTATCAAGGCATCGCAAACCGCTATATACTGCAGGGTCCAACAATATGACGCGACAAGGAGGATTGGGACCGTACCCTTGCCTGCATACCCGATTACCTGGACAGTACGTGCGTGCTAATCTCCCCGAGTGATGTTCTTGGTGTATTGCTTTTCCAAGACGGCCAAATGGTTAACTCGATTGGTTTCAGGAATCCTAATAGTGTCTCCCGATATACTCAAGGTACGTGGGAGCTCAAATCCGTAGTGGTACTGTCTAATGCACAGCCGCTGGCATGATACCTTCCAATATACGTGTCGAGTACGTGATACACCCTTCAATATATGCCAAGTACAGATTATGGTACTTGGTGGGTACGTGAAGGAGCTCGATATACCGATGTACGTGGAAGACTACAATACCCTCGGACTACAGTGCTTGCAAATAACGACAACTGCCACGCTTAACGACGCCGGAACACGTCTCTAACTTACACACAGTTACTAAATGATTTTAACCTAAGCTAGCGTTAATTTTATCTTGTACGGTTAGGTGGATGCATGAGGTGAGTACATAAATGTAAACATAATGCAATCCTCAACTACATGATAATGCACATTTTCCTTTCCTTTTCAATGAAAACTACTTAAGGTAAGGAGAGATCTTTTTTCTTTCAAACCAAAAGTACTTAAGTAGTAGCAAAAAGAAGAATTCCTTCCTAGAGTGCAATAATTCTAACTATCTGCAAAGATCAACTAAAAAGCGCAAAGAAAATGAAAGATGCAACTAATCTTAACAATGTGTAAGACAAAATAATGAAGCTTTTTTCAATTTTCAAATGCATGTACCAAAAATGAAATTTGATAACTAAACGCTTTTCATATCTATATACAGAAAGTGAGAGAATATCTATAGCACTCTAATCTTTTAGAAATTCCCAAAGAAAAATGGCAAACACCCAAACAACTCAAAGGCACTCAAGAGAGGTTGAAAGTCTACCAAATGCAATAATTATAACTCATTTCCTATCTTTTTACACTTGAAAATGACACATCTAAGCCACAAAAGAAGGATTCCACTAACGTTTCCAATCAAATGCAAGACAAAAGAAAGCATTTAATAATCTTATCTAATTCAAATGCATACAAATCTGAAACGAATCTTTCTTCTTCTTATGAGTGTGAGACCAAGAATTTCAAATGATCAAATTAAAGCAAGAAGAATACTTATGTTTTCCAATTTCATGAATATAGCAAAAGAGTGACAAAATCAAGCTTTTCTTTGAACTAAAGTGGAGACAAAGAATCAATCTTTCCCAAAAATGATTGAATAGCTCAGAATGTAAGGGAAACAAGATGCATAACCCAAGAAAGAGAGGCTAAAAAAGACATGGACATCCCACACTCTTCAAGTCTTTAAAACAAGCCAATCACGCCAAACCAAAAAATGATCTCAAAACCTTGAGATGGGTCAAAACGACTGAAAAATGCATGATTCATGGCCCCCCATTTCAAAAATAGAACCCATTTCGCTTAAAAATGCAAGCAAAACACTAGTTTTTACTCAAGGGGCCAAACATAAATCCAAAACTCAAAAGACCCAAAAACCAATACAAACAAGCCAAACAAAACACTACTGGACAAAAGGGGCTCTGCCTGGAAGGTACAGTGTAGAGGAGTTTGTACACAAACCAAAACTCAAATCAGAAATGGAGAAAAGGTGCCTGTACGGCAAAAAATGGCAGATCGGCGCACTCTATGCTTATGCACAGTGCGACGTCACAGTTCACTAGTGCAGGTAGTGCGACGACGTCGCAGTATACCAATGGAAGGGCTGTGACAACAAACTAATAGGCAAAGAACAGAGATAAAAAACAACACAGTGTCGCCCTGGGTACACTGACTAGGTGCGACAGGCGAGATCTAAGTCCAAAAATGAACCAATTCTCCAGATAATGAGCATAAAAAGGTCTGCCAATGAGAAGTACAAACTCAAAGGAAGGCAATTAGACTCTTCAAAGCAAAGATCTGATGGTGAAAGGGCTTAAGAAGCAAATGGCCAAAGAGATGGCTTGGAAAAGAAATCAACTGAAACTGACATTCAGATTGAAAACAACAATGTTCTTCCCCAGTATGGTCGCCAAATTTGTTAACAAACAATCTACCAAAGACAGATCTAAGGCATGATCTCCCTAGCTAAATGTGAGTCTAGAACAAATCAAACAGAATATAGATCTACTTTCCTAGATCAATAGAAGTGCAAACTAGTAGATAGATAGCTTACCTCAGATTTGCAGATCCCTTTGCTCTTTGTTGATCCAATGCTCCAGCGTCGTCAGATCTCCAGCTGCAAGACCCTATTGAACATATAGATACTAGCAAACAGTAAAAGTATACATTTCATATGATTGATCTAAGTTAACAGTTAAGGAATAAAACTCTAAACATCATCATCAATGAAACAATAGTTTATGGAAAGAGATTATATTAACTGTATAAAAGTGGGAATACATAGAAAGAATGAAGCTACAACCAAAGCCTCAACGTTGCATCCTACATCCAACATGTCCAAGCCAAACCTCCAAGATGGTACAAGCTTCTCAATCACCAATATGGGTTCTACCAGCATAAGGGTACCATAGACCTTCCCCCCTCTCATGGAGAGAGTGGGTGTTTATATAGGGCTAAAGAGATAGGATAGGTTGAGGATTAGGGGGAGATGGTTAAGGGATATTTCCATAAGGTTAGGAACCGAAATGCCACCTCACCTAGAGCCTAGGGATAGGCCTCCACATCACTCATCTTCGAGAATGGGCTTGAAGATACTCTTTTATCCAAATAATTGACATCGTCGTAGGTTGCATTAGGACAACCTGCGACATCGCATGTTGCACAAGGGAAGACTACGACGACCTTGAAAAGTAGGTCAGTTAATCCCTCCAGTCATGGGAAACTTCAGGGATGTGTTTTTACTTTAAAATGGGTTTAGGTAAAATAGCAAAGAGTTTACACAATGGTCAAGATGATGACATTATCACAACGGTCATGATGACAACACTTGGTCATAATGACGATACTTGCAACAGTCATGGTGACGACACTAGGTCAGGATGACGACACTTGCAACACTTGCGACATTTGCACAAGGGTGACGACATTTTGGTGTAACCGAAGAATACCAGCACCTCTGACGACATTATTGAAGAATGATTCATTGTCTTGGACTCCAAAGGAAACTCAATATTTTGAACAACTTAAAGAGGAAATGTGCAAAGCCCCTGTCTTGACCACACAAGAGAAATTGGTGTTGTTTTAATGCAAGAAGGAAGGCCCCTAGGTTTTGAAAGTCGACTAATTAGGGGAAAGAAATTACACAAACCCATTTATGAGAAGGAAATGATGGAAATAATACATGCACTCAAGCAATGGCATCCTTACCTAATAGGTAGGAACTTCAAGGTCAAAACAAATCATGATAGTCTTAAATACTTCATGGAACATAGACTATCTTCAGAAGAGCAACAAAAATGGGTAACCAAGATGTTGAGACATTACTGTGAAGTCATCTATAAAAAAAGGGAAACATAATATACGGGTAGATGCACTCTCAAGAAAAGATGAGGATGTCGAGGCATTACTTTGTGCTATTTCTATTATAGAACCCGATTGGATAGAAGAAGCAATGGAAGAATAAAATAATTATCTATCAGTGTGGGTGTTCATTCAAAACCTATAAAATGATCCCAATGTATCAAATACTTTTGTGTGGAGAAATGATTCACTATGGTATAAGGATCCCTTATATATATGTAAGAAATCCAAACTCAAACAAAAGGTCATTTTGGAATTACACACATCTCCTATAGGAGGGTACTCGGGATTCCTAAAAACCTACCATAGGTTCAAGAAGTAATGGTTTTGGGAAGGTATTGAATATGATGTTCAAAGGTTAATGGAAGAATGTTTGGTTTGTCAACAAAATAAGGTTAAAACAATTAAGTCCCTAGTTATTTTACAACCATTAGACATACCTTGTCAGCATTGGGAGGAGGTCCCAATGGATTTTATCACAGGTCTACCCAAGTCAAAAGGGAAGAATGTTATTATGGTGGTTGTTGATAGACTCACCAATTATGCACACTTTTGTGCATTCTCTCACCCTTTTAGCATAAGTACAGTAGCTGCAACATTCATGGAAACAGTTCAAAAGCTACATGGAAAACCAAAGATTATTGTAAGTGATAGAGATCCAATTTTCACTAGAAATTTTTGGACTGAATCATTTTCTTGTTTGGGAACATAATTGGATCATAGTTCCTCTTGTCACCCTCAATCTGATGGCCAAACTGAGATAGTGAACAAATGCTTGGAAAGCTATCTTCGTTGCTTTGCATCTGATAAAAAAACATAGTGAGTGAAATGGTTATCTTTGGCAGAATGGTGGTACAATACTTCCTTCCATACGTCATAAAAAATGTCACCATTTATGGCACTTTAGGGGTACCAAAATCCATCTATCACATCTTCCTTGAAAGGAAAATATAAAGTTTAAGCCATGGAAGATCACCTCGAGCACTAGCAAGAAGTTCTCTAGATATTGAAGGACAACTTGGTTATATAAAAAAAGGATGAAACAACAAGGAGATCAACATTGCAGTGAAATGATTTTTGAAGAAGGGGATTGGGTATTTTTAAAGCTACAACCTTACAAACAAATGCCCCTCAAGCAACTCAATAAGGATAATAAATTAGCACCAAATTACTATGGTCCTTATAAATTTTTGCAGAAGATTGGTAGTATGGCTTACAAATTGGAGCTCCCTTCATCCTCAAGGGTACACCCAATTTTCCATGTTTATTGCTTAAATATGGTAATAGGAGACAAGGTTCCAATTCAAACTATCTTGTTGGATCTTGATGAAGAAGGAAAATTCGTATTGGAACCTGAACAAATCACTGAAACAAGTATGAAACAACTACGCAATCGGGCTATTACTGAGTACCTCATCAAGTGGAAGAACTTATTCATAGAATATTTGACATGGGAAAATGATTCCTTCATACAAAAGCATCCACAACTAACCAAGAATTGAGGACACACTACTACATTTTTGGCCTTTAGGGGGGGTTTTCTTCCGCCCCCAAAAGTGACCTACGGGGGGGTTTTGGCTTTGGGAGTGATTTTGGAAAAACCGCCCCTGAAAGCATCGATGTTAAATTTTTTTTCCTTTAAGGGCAGTTCTTGACGAGATTGGAACCGCCCCCAAAAGTGATTTTTGGGGGCGGTTTGTGACCCCCCTCGTAGAGGTCTATGGAGGCGGTTTTAAACCCCCCTCGTAGACCCCTTCATAGAGACCTACGTGGGTGTCGTAGACCCCTTCATAGAGACCTACGTGGGTGGTTTTGAACCCCCTTCATACAGACCTACGAGGGCGGTTGTGAACCCCCCTCATAATCCCCCATACAAACCTACAGGGGTGGTTTGGAACCCCCCTCGTAGAGGACTATAGGGGCAGTTTCAAACCCCCCTCGTAGAGGCCTATAGGGGCGGTTGTGAACCCCCCTCGTATAGTCCTATAGGGGCGGTTTGGAACCCCCCTTGGCGGTGGTTCTTCCTTCGCCCCCCCCCCAAAAAAAGTGACTTTTAGGGGCAGTCGTAAACCCCCCTAGTAGACACCTATAGGGGCGGTTCAGAACCCCCCCTAAAATTCCTTATTACAAACCTTTGGGGGCGGTTACAAACCCCCCTCGTAGGTGCCTACAAGGGTGGTTCTAAACCCCCCTCGTAGTGACATATGAAGGTGGCTTAGAACCCCCCTCGTAATGACATATGAAGGCGGTTTAGAACCCCCCTCATAGAAACACACAAAGATGGTTTGAAACCCCCTCTATAGCCATAGTAAATCATAATAAAATATATTTTATTAAAAATACCAATATTGCAATATCAATAGGGCATGGAGGAATCGAACCACCAACCTCCTGCTTATAAGGCAGGCGCTCTTCCATTGAGCTAGAACCCTTTCAGAATTGTGGAGAGGAAAATATGAACACCCAGATTGCATCATTTGTAATTCTAAGAAAAGACAATAATATCCACAGACAACCATGCTTAAATCCAATTGATTTTTCAAAACACATTGATAAGCACAAAAATCTACCATAATAAGCCTAGAGCTCCTTCTAACTTTTGGAAGTGTTTGAAGAGACCCCAAATATGTCTAACCACAAAAATCTACATAAGTAATTTCACATAGAATCTATGTTGGTAAAGAAATTCAGATTTAAGTCCCTCGTTTACAAATAATTAACATTTATCATATACTAGATCCATAGGGTATACTTCAAAATTGCTAAACACCATAACCATAAAAGAATTACAAGATTATACTAATCCAATGAAAATGAAAGGAAATGCAAGAAATCATAAAATTGTTAATGAACTCACCTTCATTTAGTAAGGCCTAGAAATGCCCGCAAGGCTTTGGGAAAAGGCCCATAAATGCCCTCAAGAAAGCATTTCAATTGTATGAAGCCACTCAAATATAAAATACTTGTCATCATCCTAATGTATGCCACATACTATATCTTAGCAAATATTCAAGGTGAATTCTTAAACCACGAGATTAGCTCGTAATGGAATCTCTTCCAAAACTCCAAAACAAAGACTATGATGAAAATGAATTGTATTTTATAATATGAAAAACATTAAGCATACATGCATAAAAGTCTACAAAGAAATAAATGCCAACCCCTTATTGCAAAATATATACATGGCTTCATTGGGGAAGGATAGCTGGAATGTTTTTCTCTTTTCTTTTCTTTTTTGTAAAGCATGCAACTAATATTATGCAAAAAATGTATTACTTCCTTTTTCTTTTTATCCCCATGCTTCAATTTCAAAATTCAACCACATACCTATATCCCAAATTGTTAATTTCAACCTTTTACCTCCTATTGTCATCGGATTTAACTTAAATCCCATGCCTACATTTGAGCAATCAACCATAAATCAAGATTATTAACCACAAACAATCTGAATAAAGGTGTGTGAACTATAAATTGAGAAAAATGAAGAATTAAAAGAACTACAAAGTAATGAGCTTAAGAAAGTGACACCTTATGAACTGGGACCATTAAAAATTAAAGAACTAATGACCAAAGGACATTGATATGCAATTAAAATCACAACTATATATATTATAAACTAACAAAAAATGGAAAACATTGATTAAACCAATGTAAGGGTACTATACCAAATACAAGCTTACAGAAAAATTACTTTGACTAGCATATGGGTGTAGGATACAATATCAAAATTGATACACTCTTTAGCCTTTTGAAAGCATTAGCTTTGTTGATTTATTGTCAATTTCGAGTCTGGTGACTATGGTTGGTGTATATACAGTATATTACTATATACACAACTGAAGGTGTAGGTCACTTTCCCCAAGAGGGTTTTTGAGCCTTAAATATAATAAATGATACAATATAAGGTTGGTCATGACTGGAAGTGAAACTTACACTTTTCTCAATATCTTAACAGAGGTAGCTGAATATGTATAAGGAAGCAAGAAGTTTCCTTGGAGGCCTTGCAATTCTTTGTGACCCTTCTATTATGAAAGTGAGGAGTAAAGTCAAGATTGATCATTGGATAGCTCTACATTGTGAAGTAGTCTCTTCTAATCAGTCCTTTCAATTTTTCCATGTGTATGCCCCTAATAATCTTCCAGAAAAATAAAACAATGTTCAAAACAGAATTCCTTTCCTCCACTCCCCTCTTCAATGGAATCATTATGGGCAATTTCAACCTGATACTTAACAGCAAAGATAAAAGGGATGATCTAGGATACAGGACCCTTGTAGAGAAATTGTTGAAGATTTGGTGTTCCGGTTTGGTTTCCAAGACATTATACCCATGAAAGGAAATAATACATGGACTAATATTGGAAAAATGGTCCTGGATTTGAGTATTTAGATAGGTTTCTTATTCAAGAGTCTTTCTTGCATGATGGGCTCAATTTGATCTCCTCCATCATACCTTCAATAGGCTCCAATCACAAGCCTATCACTTTGGAAATCAGAAGCCTAAAAATTATGGACTCCTTCCCTTTAACTTCAATTTAATCTTGTTGAAGCATCATCAGTTCAGAGACCTATTTCTTCATCTTGGATCTACCCCCTGGGTTTATAGGGTTCTAGAGATTTCATATGGGAAAAAAAATATAGAGACTTAGGAAAGCTATTAACGAATTGATGAAATAAAATGTTCAGGATCCTGGTGAGAGTAAACATTATGAGAAAATCCTTCAAGGAATACAAAAACAGATTGATGTTGCTGGATATTCCAATGCCCTGGTGGAAGAAGAGAAAAAGGCCAGCCTTAAATTTTTCAGAACCCATCACAATGAGGAGGAATATTGGAGACAAAGGACTAAGTTTCTTTGGTTATAGGCACGGGATCAAAATACCAAGCATACCATGCTTTGTATTTTGAGGGATTAACTCACTTTTCATACCAGGTTTTATATTGAGAGATTAACTCACTTTTCTCACATTGTTCCCTGCAGAGATCGACACATCTGCCTCAGGAAGGTTTAGGCCTATATCACTTGGCAATGTCTCATATAAAAACTAATCAAGATAATATCATGGCACCTCAAGCCATTGATCTCAGAGCGGTTTCTGAAGCCATCCACTCAGCAAAATCTTTCAACAGGAGGAATATGGTTCCTAAAGCTACATATGGAAAACACCTTTGACAGAGCAAATTAAATTTTTTTCTCAAAGTTTCAGGAGTATTTGGTTCTGCTGAAGAATTCATATCCTTGTTAAAAGGATGTATTTATTTTCAATGGGTATCTCCCTTAGTTAATGGAAGGCCCATGAGGTTTTTCAATGGCACTAAAGAGTTAAGGCATGGCTTCCCACTTTCCCCTTATTTATATATCCTTACGGAAAAATGTTGGGAAGAGCTCCAGAAGCAGAAAGAACAATGGAAAGCTTCTAAGTATCCAATTGGTCCAGGGGACCAAACCTATAAGCCATTCCTAATTTGTTGTTGGCACCACCCATCTACATGGCTATTGTGAGATTTTCTCCCTACGGATAGGTAGATATCCCCTTGGGATTAGAAAAGGCCCCTAGTTGCCTACCCAAGACAGAGATGAAACAGATAGACACTATAGTCCTCCTAGATCTAGTTCACACATCAGATAACAAGCTATGGAAATACAAAGCAAGTAGATGGCGTACCTTACTTTGATGGTTGTCCTTGCTGCTCCTCAGTTGCTCCAGCTCCAGCCTTTGATTATGGACTTATGAACCTGTTCACAAAGGAAATACAACACCTTCTCCAAAGCAATATATGTATAAACAAAGATCTAACTATAAAAACATAGACAATTTCATGCATTCATCATTAAAGACATGAAAATGAGAGGAATAGGCTAAGTTATATTAATGATAAGAAAGCCAAAAGAAGCTGATTACAATGTTATACCTTGATGTCCAAAGTAGCAACACCTCCTTCCAAGCTCTCCAACATCACCCTTGCAAGGCTAATAGGATCAAAAGTTTGGTGCTTCCAAGATCCCCCCCCCCTCATAACTCATGGATGGCTCTCTTTAAGTAGGATTTGGGAGGCCAACCACTAAGAGGAGATTATGGATCTAAGTGAATAATATGTGGATCAAGGATCTAAACCATGCCAAGGAGGGAATGTGAAATGGGATTCGAAGGGGTACCTTATCCCAAGAAAATCTCTATGAGATCCAAGATCCAAAATCAAAGGGATAAGCCTAAACCAAAACTATCGTTCCCCTATAACTAAGCAAAACGCGGTAATTAGGAAAGTACCACTCCCCCATAGGCATGCAGAACACGGTAATTTGACATTACCGCTCCCCCATAGGCATGCAAGGCACGATAATTCTAGAAGGCTAATTTTTGGAGGTGGTTAATGTGGGTCTCAACCCCTTGCTTGTTGGATTTTCTTCCAAGTGTGACTAAGGAGGGTACCAACATTAGAATGAAGGGTCCTAACACCCTTAGGAGACATAAACATCATGTTTTCCATGGTGGTGAAACATGTATATTCTCACTTACACATGGTGTGGCAATTTGAGGTATAACAATGGTGGAGCTTAGACTATTACGGCTAGAAGAGTTAAACCTTTTATTTCTAAATACTTGAATGCATCAGGGGGTCAATTAAATAACATAAAATACAAATTTATGGCATGAATGTTGATGAAGTCACCCTTTATAGAATAGATAAAAAATTTGAGCTCTGCGCTGAGAGCAAATGGAGATCCATTACTTATCTGGGAACCTTTCTTTCCATGGTAAACCTAAGATCTATTGACTAGCTTCCTATGATTGAAAAACATAAAAGGAAAAGAGCAGACTGGAGCACTAAATGGATGAATTCCCAGGCCAAAAAAATCCTCATAAAAGAAGTCCTCTATAGCCTCCCCATTTTATTTGTGCTCAACCCTGTCAGCCCCTAGTGATATCTTAAATAAAATGGGCAGGATGATTAAAAAAATACTATGGAAGGGTGGAAAGCAGTCGAGGGGAAGGGAATTTCCCTTGATATTATGGAAAGAGTCAATCCCACCCATCCTAGGTGGACTGGGTATCAACAAGCCCAAGTTCAAACACGTTGGAATGGGAGCCAGGATCTTGTGGAGTCTGATCAGTGGGGATTCGACCTGTTGGAAGCACATCATTTAAGGGAATGCCTTGGAGCATGAAGGAACTTCATATTCAAAGATATCCCTTCCTTGTCTGGTTCACAAATATTGAAATTCATCCTTAGCAAAGGATAAATCTATTTTATTCCTAAGGAATCTTTCAGTCAACATCTGAGAGGATTCTATCCTCAGAGCCCCCCTCTAAAATTTATATTGAGACCTTCCACCCCTCAGGAAATGGTGTTTAAGCAATAAAATATCTACCTCAGAAGACATCTCTTCTTGATCAATATTTGATCCCCATCTAAGAGAAATGGAATTCCCCTATTCTGATCCCCAATTCCTTGACCCCCCTTTTATCCAGATAAATGGCATTCCCCTATTCTGATCCCCAATGCCTTGACCCCCCGTTGTTCTAGCTCATTGGTCTCTTGGCAGGGTAAGCTCCTATCTTAAAAGTAACAAAAGATTTGTAATATAGGGCTCTAAATCTGGAAGATACTCTGTATACATATACATATCCTCTAAAATTGAGTCACCCCTGAAACATTAGACCAAGAGAAAATAGAAAAAATTACAGATAGACACTTATAGGAACAAAAATAGATATTTTTTAGAACTACTTACAAACTATCATTTTGTCATTGGTTTTACAACTACTTACCAACTATCATTCTTCCATTGGTTTCCAGTAGGGCACCGACCATTGTTGATTTCTTCAAGCAAAGCTCTCCTTTCAGCGTCAAAATGCTTCCTAAAGCATTACAATGGCAGTGAATATCACAAATAATTGAATTGTGAAAATGAACAATAGCTAAAACATTTCAAAATATTCAGAATAGAAAACTATGAAGTCAACTGGTGACTTAAAAGAATCCAAGATATAATGTTTATTAAGCCTACTACCATTAGATCATGAGTTCATCAACTCAGATTTAACTCTTCAGGTTATGCTAAACACTTATATAATATATTGTTCTTTATCATGGCATACTCACCAATCTCACTTACCACTTTAAATTATTTTTGAAATATTACAATGATTTCATTTTCCCTTCTATTTATTACATGGAACTCTTACAGTGTCCCTTAAGGGCCTGCTTGCTGGTCAATAAATGTGCAAGAGAAGGACCCACGCAAAAGCAAAGCAAGCAGGCTTTCCTAGATCCAATGGTTCATTAGATGTTTCATGTTACTTGATCAGCTACAAAAGGACCACTTTCAAAATAAATTTGGGGCATCAATGCTAAGGTATTTTGCAGAATTAACTATCTTAGTGATGCTCTCAACTTTCAAGCCTTCACCCTGTAAAAGACATTATTTTTACCAAATAGCAATAATTGATTGAGGACCTACTGGTAGTCAATAAAGGTGCAAGAGAATGATCTGGACAAAAAGCAAGAAGGTTTACGAAAAACCAATGATTCATTAAATGTTACTTCATTAGCTGCAAAAGGACCACTTTCAAAATAAGTTTGGGGGGTTACACTAAGGTTTTTTGTGGAATTAACAAATATAGTAATACTCTCAAGTCTTGATCCTGTCAAACGCAATTGTTTTCACCAATAACATTACTTGATTGAATAATTTAATAATCAAAATAAATAGTAAATAGAACCCACTGCCAAAGGTTGTTCCTCTTTAGAAAATACATTTGGAGTACAGATAAAGCAATCAAGCTAAACCATATAAACATAGAAACATTGCAAAATGCATATGCATACAGAGAACTGAGAAATGCTTGAAAGATGAACAACTAGCAGACTATAGGGAACCTTGCAGAAACTCTATTATTGCCACTGAATTATTTGGAAAGTAGTGGGAAGTAAGTACTAGTAAAAAAAATTGCACATATACTAATACTGCAGTGCAATCAAAACAAACAATGAAAACATGATCTTTCTCCTTGAGAGATAGATTGCATCCTTACTTTGGCTTCATCTCCATATCTGCACCATCATAGATCAGATTCAATTTAGAAATGGAATTGGCCTCTTCCTCCGACGAGAACTCAATAAGAGCAGAACTACAGAGGGCTCTAAATTATCATCAACATATTGCATATTTTGGAGTATACATATACATATATACTTGGCATATACAGATTTATAAAGATAGAATTAAAGATGATTGGAAATTATTATGGGTTAAAGACAGAATATATATATTTTGGTAAAAGAACAGAGGCAGCTCTGTGAGTAAAATGTAATATGATCTCATAAATTATGGTTCTACATTATGTGGCTGTCCATAGAAATTACTAAGGGAGATCTGGTCAAAAATTAAATCTAGGACACAAAGAAATCATGAAGAAAACATAGCATTGGTGCATTATGAAGTGAATCAATCTGAAATGAAGTAATTGCAACCTATGGATGATCAGTTACAAATTTGAAGTCTGGCAATGAAATGTGAGCATATTGTTTCAGCATCAAATGATAATGTAGTATTTGTCAAAGGACAGTTTGCATGCATGTTTTGTTTGGCAGAAAAATATGCTCGCACCAGTCAACATGAGGTAAGATAGATACCCACCACAAATGGATAAATGCCTGCAAAACAAAATAAAATGATCGCAAGTTCAGAATGAAATGCGCGCAGCAAGGCATAATGCCCACAATAGTTCTCTGAAGATGCCTGCTGTTGATGTAAGGTAAAAAAAATGCACGCAGGACATAAATAAATGCCCACAATTAATGTAAAAATGCCCGCAGTATCATGAAAAATGCCCACAGGCAATAGAGAAATGACCGCAGGAGTGTACAATATGCCTGCATATATGTCTGCAGTGGGAAAAATTCCTGCACAATGAATTTCAAATGCCCGCATATATGTCTGCAATGGGAAAAATTCCCGCACAACGAAGGAGAAATTCCCACACTGATTCAGATGCCCGCACTAATGTGAAGCAAGGAAATGCCCGCATATATGTCTGCAGTGAGAAAAATGCCCACACAACGAAGGAGAAATGCCCACACTGATTCAGATGCTCGCACTGATGTGAAGCAAGGAAATTCCCGCAGGCTTAATTGTTTGCATGGAAGAACATAAGAAATGCTCGCATGAGCAAGCAAATGCCCGCAGGCTCACCATGAGATGCCTGCAAGATGCTTGGAAACTATAAAAAATGCCTAGAAATGCCATTGAAAATCTCTGATTTTACCATGGCTTCATGAGATCGAGGAAAACCACACACACACATGCACAACGAGCACAACCAAAACCTATGGAGCCTCGTACAACCTACAACAGCCTACAGCAACCTACAACCTACTACAACCTACAACAACATGAGATTGGGTTTATAGGGAGCCTCGTACAACCTACAACAAAGAACCTTAGTATACGGTTATATGGGACCGTGGTTATATTGACATACCTTCCCATAGCCTCTCATGCAAAAAATTGTACCTTGACTCTCATAACATTCATACCACATTACTATGATTTCTTGTCCAAATAAACATGTGATTTAAATTCATCTATATGTTTCTGAATATTTTAGATCACTGAACTACCTTTCTAATTTTCACATATAGTCGTCCACTCAATCACCAGCTATGCAATGTATTGGTATTCTTCGCATTTCTTTGTGATCACAATTTTTCCTTTTTCCACTCAAATCTAGTATTGACTTACAATACAGGCATGTCTAACTTCAATATTAAAATTTGAGCTTTCACACCTGTTTTATACAATAGTTCGAGTTCCCTACTCTGTTCACCTTCAGTCCATACAAACAAGTAGAACTTTCCCTACAAGAGTGAGTAGCTAAATGAAATTTTTTACTAAGAATTAAGAGTCAAAATTAAAGATCCTACTAAATAAAATGCAGGAAAATGGACATACTCAGTTGCTCATCCTCTGTATAATAAAATATTTGAGAAAAATATAGTTTGTTTTGAGTAGCAACAGCCCTATAAACAATATATGGATTCTAGAAAAAATTATCAGGCCAGATGCAGCAATATAGTTTCCAGAGAAAAAACCAGAGGAAGAAAAATGGGTTCATGTCCATGGACTCACCTGCCCACACTAGACAAACAGTGTATATTCAATGTGGATAGAAATTGCTCTGGATAACCTGCAAAATAACATAATATATATGGCCAGCAATAAGAGAAAAGGATAAAAGAATCCTTGCCATAGGCATAGCAATAACTACAAAAGTACATGCACAACATTTTCCAGGAGATGCTAGAAAACACAAAATCAAAGTACCTGAATGGATGAGGGCTTAACCAGTTTGTTTTGAGTAGGAACAACCCTATAAACAATATATGGAGACTACAAAAAATTATCAGGCCAGATGCAGACAATATAGTTTCCAGAGAAAAAACCGGAGGAAGAAAAATGGGTTCACGTCCATGGACTCACCCACCCACACTAGAAAAACAGAGTATATCTTCAATGTGGATAGAAATTGCTCTGGATAACCTGCAAAATAACATAATATATATGGCCAACAATAAAAGAAAAGGATAAAATAATCCTTGCCATAGGCATAGCAATAACTACAGAAGTATATGCACAACATTTTCCAGGAGATGCTAGAAAACATAAATCAAAGTACCTAAATGGATGAGGGCTTAACCATCTTCAATAGGTGGCATATTTGAAACTATTTTTTCCAAGTAAAACTAGAGTTTATGCATAAGCATAATCAATGTGACTGCCTTATACAAGTATCCTTCTTTGCTTTGTAAATGTTGAAGTGAAACCAAGAAACTAGATTCTAATAAGTGTTCCTAATAAAAAAAGGAGAAAACGGCCAAGAGAGGTAGAAAAACTATTGCAAAAAGAAACAAAGAAAGAGGATGATGAACAGACAAAAGTTATTACAACTTCCTATGAGATGGGATCTACTGTTCTAATTCTTTATTTCCACTCATCATGCTAACTATTCTCTTTTCTAGTTACATTTTTCCACAAATTCAAATAGGGAATTAAATAATAGTAAAAACACGGATTGCAAGGGTCAAGAGAGAAATGACTTTAAAATAAGAATTATAGTTATGAAGCACAGAAACTAGAACAAACATCATCTCATACAAAAGAGAACTATTGTTTATATCAGATAAAAAACTGTCTACAAAAGCAGGTAGACAGGGCTTCTGTGATGTTGAGATCAAAGTAATCTAGTCAAGTGGAATCCTGATAGTTGTTTATCTTGAAAAAAACTCAATAGCCATCCATGTAATTGAAATCCAAAACTAGTGTATCCCCAAATATTACTAGGCCAAAAGCTAACTTGTCCCAAAACACCATAACAAGGGGAGCGTTGTGTTCCATAAATGCAGCCCCAAACTGGGTTCCAATGTTATGCCAGATATTGTAATATAATCTCGCATTTCCAGAACCAGATATTGCAATATGATTTCACATTTCCAGAATAGATGAAACATTAACAACAACCCAAATATCAATCCTAAAATTAAATATTAAAAATAAAAAAAAAACTGTTTTTGTGAGCGATGAGCATTTTGGCCTTGAGAACCAACTTTTATTTTAACTATAGTTATTTAGAGAGGTAGGGACTGTTTCAATATTGTGCGCAATAATATGATCCAAAGCAGACTAACTACACTAGCTTCAATCAATAGCTAACATGTTTTTATATCCCATTCCTGAGAGCATTTACTTTTTCCCAGTTAGAACCGAAAACCTTAGATATTGGACACATAAAACTTAGTGCTGCCAGAAAATTAGGGGATGAATGAAATTACTCACATTATTGTGGAAACTAGTATAAAACAATCTAGCAGGAAACATTGCAGTCCAGATGGAATTAATACCAAACAACTAAAGTATCAAGATAATGTTCAAATGTAGATTTACCAAAAGCTATCAAAATACACAACTGAAATTTGGAGTCAAGGAGCACACTCATGACCGAACTAACTCAGATGCTGCCCTAGCACATAACATTCATTAAGTTTAACCAGATGTGAGAACACAATCCCATGGACCTACTTTTGAGGTCATTTGTTGGACATTAATAAAATTATTTATCTTATCTAAAACATATTACCAAAATTTAGGTAAAGATAACCAACTTCAGTACACCTATATGTCACCAAGTTTTATGTTAATTTAACCAGCTCAAAGAATCCACCCTATCTTCTACACACAAAATAGTAACAACAGAGAAGGCAACCACGAAATTTTAGTTCAGAGCAACTGACTTGAAAATTTGCCCCTAGTCACTCGGTTTAATTTAATTTAACCAGGAACAAGAACCTTTTCCCCCAACTTTAGCAAACAAAATAGGAAGAGTAGAGTGATGACTTTAGTGCCACACTGGTGCCAAATTTTAGGGAATGGCTTCTCTGAATATTACCATGGGGATGACGAGCAATCAAATAGAACCCACGCAATCAACTCTGTGGGAAATTATTGAAGAAACATTATACAAAGTGGGTTGATTATGGCATGGAATAAAGTCTATATAGTTTGATGCATCTAAAAGTAATGCAAGTTTGCCAACCTAAGATAGAACACTAGACTACAATGGGCCTATGTTGGACACCTTCTATGGAACCTAGGTTTGTCATAGAGCCAACAAAACAAAACTATGGCTTCTCTAAAATGACCACCACATTAAATATAGCTAGATGATGCATTTATGACAAAAAACAGTCTCTATAGGGTAGACCCATTGCACACTGGGTTCGTGGTAATCATTGGTGGAGCTCTCTAATTGAAATGGATTCCAACAGTCATGGATATGCAAGAAACCATTTAAAACAATGAATAAATGCTCAGCTACAACCAAGAGTTGAAAGGAGAGATCAATTGGAGAGATTGGGAGAAAATAATGAAGGAGAATGCATCCCACTCGCTTTATGAGTATATAACTTAGACCGCTAAGGTAGTAACTGAGATATACAAAGGGAAACAATAGCTACCAAGATTGAAAGTTTCTAGCCACTGATTTTGGGACCAAGAGAGGAAAATCACTAGGTTGTAGAAGTAGTGTTCATGCTGAACTCAATGATTTCCCTCAAGAAGCGAAAATCAATGAGTTGGAGGGACAAGGAGGTAAATCATTGGGCTGGGAGGCTAATTAGTACCTCAACTCAATATCATTTGTCCATCCTCAAGTAAATCACTAGGCTGGGAAGCCAATAAGCATCCCATCCTAGTGATTGCCACTTTCTTTGGAAAATCAAACCAAACTAGTAAGATTTTCCCCTTTTCTTGTGTTCAAATAACAAATTTCACCTAGTTCAACACCCAAGGGACAAATCATTGGATTGGGCTTACTAGCATCTTAATTTATTTGTGCAAGTGTAGATTCACATGTTTATATTTGGAATCATGAGAGCCCTCATGGCTCTGGTGCAAGGCATGAAAAATCCTCTTGGTCAAATGAGCACTTTCTATCACAGGGTGTTTCAGTTGCAATTCCTTAGTCCGGTATGAAGCTTTAGTATGAAGGTCAGGGAGGTAAGGATTCTGGATGCCAGAATGGCTTTATTTCAAAAGAATGTGGTGAGGGGAAGGATTCATAGGCTTGTTTGCATCATGTTTCTCAAATATCACATTTATGTGGATCACAGATTTTGGTAGATAGGAATGGCCAAGATGGTATTTCTAGATATTCAACATGTATCTCAGATTCATGTCAGGATTCTTTATGGATTTTTCTACATCTCCTGGAAACCCAAATAATCTAAATTCAAGTCATGTTTTTTTCTCTGATAGCTTGTCTAAAGGCTCAGCAACATTCCCTGAGGAGAAGCTTCCTACAAAAAGAAAACAAAGATGGCCAAAGATACCCACTTCTGACTGTGTCATTCTGAAGACTCATCTTGGTAATACCATCCAAAGTCAGTATGGAGCTTCCGGAGCTGCTGCATGGGGCTTAGTAATAGTCACCGCCAGTCATGGGGGAGAGATCAGATCATTTTAGAATTATGGATTGCCTGTTAGTGTTTGAGAAGCCCAGTATTTATAATTAAGTGGAAGAGCGAGGAAATTTTATTGTTTTAAATTGTGAGTTCAGCATAAATATGCATTGGTATTGAATGCATTCCTTCTCTCAAATTGTGTTAGTTCTTCTGGTAGTGTGGGAAGATTGTCACTCTTTCAATTATTCAGTCGATACAGAGGTGATCCTGAAGAAGGGGTTGTGTGTCTCTATTGAGATGTGTTCTGCAATGGACCAGCAGACCCTGCCATCTATAACTATATAATGTGTATTGCAAGATGACTTGTCCAACAGACTTGAAGATGTAGTCAAAGTGCAATTGCTATTCGAAGTAAGAAATTTCCACTTCTTTAGGGAAGGGATCATTTTTATTTTTTATTACACTACATAAACAACCTCCCAAAAAATATAAACATAGCCAACGGGATCTCCAACAAAAGGATCATCCTCAGCGATCTGTTCAACATGGTTATCCAATCTCTCAGGCACATTATCTGCAGCATCAATAGGGGAACTGGAGACCGCATGGGTGTTTATTATCCCATTGGCCACATATTCTGCATCTTCAGACATTGGAGATATCTTCACCTAGGACGTTAATTTAGTATTTTCAGGTAGATCATCATTCACCGGATTTGCAGCAATGGAACTCAAATTTGTATCAGAAACAACGATGGGGATAGAGTTAGTATTTGTATACCATAAATGGTTGCTTGTGGTTGCAACGTCAATAGAGGAATTATCGACAATCACAACGGATCCATCTTTTCCAGATATATTTTCAGCTTCTTTGTCAGATATGTTAGCAATTATTGTAGGTTGACTGTCTTGGAACATAGTCTCCCCACTAGTCTGTATGTGATCATAATCCCCAACATCAACCAGCTGAACATCTATGAAAGAAAACTTAACATCAACATCTACAGACGCTAATTATTCATTTCTAATAGTAGGTTCAGCACCCTGTGAGATACCGTAGCCCCAGTGTCAGTGGGAAATTCATTATTAACATGCAGTTCCAACACAGATGATGGAACTTGATGAACTTCATCATGTGTACATTCTGTCTGCAAAATAAAACTTGTCACGCTCAGCATCTACAACACTCTTGCCACCATCAATATCTACAGATTTGCTCTTGTTACTTCTAGTAGTAATTTCAAAACCTGGAGGGAGATTGTAAACTAAAGTGGGTTCAGTATCACCAGGAAAGCCATTAAATTAAGGAATTAAGTATTCATTAAAAACACCATCAGCAGTGATTCGTACTTACCACACACATGATTTGTTCATACATTTTATAATAGAACTAAAAGAAATTCCAAACTCGCTCTGGTTCTTAGAATCGCCATAATTTGAAGTTCCTTTAAATGCAGCTAAAGAAATGCCAACATCTTCAAACAACAGAACAGGTTCTCCCTCAACAGAAGACACAAATGTACCTGCAGATTCTGTAGGTGTGGCCAAGGGTTTTGAGCCTGACTTTTCCTTGTACTCCATGTGACTCAGTTTCCTCGAAATTTGTGATATCAACAAAATATACAAAGCAACTTAGAATCAAAACAAACATATTGAATCACACAATGGGAATCGAACTCCTGATGACTTTATTCATAATAAAAACCTATTTTGAGAACCATTTTGAATAGTTTATAGCATAAGAGCGAAAAAGGCAGAAGTGTACCTAAGAAATGGCATTTGGATTGATTAGTTCAAGCTTGAACACCATTATTATAGCGATTTTTAGCTACGGTAGAGCAAAGAGAATTGCGGCTCTGGAGAAATCAATTTCACAAATCTACGCAAGTGCTAGAGGAAAACACAACTCTATATTATTAGTGTAGCTGCTAATGTTGTTGATCGACAGAATGGCTCATCATCCAGCATTCCCATGCCCATATTCCCCCTCATCTACCCAAAAGGATTGCGGAACCAAACATACCCTTCTGGCCAAACAAACCCCCAAAGAAGATGAAGATGAAAGTAGCAAGTAGTTTTGACAAATTTTAGCGCCCAAACTATTGGGATTTTCATTTTTGAATTTAGTGGCTATGAAAATCAAAATAAAACTAAGGTTCATGATGATCTAATAATTTTTTAAACTTTGGATCTAATCACTAAAGAGAATGAAAAAATTAAAGTGAAAAGTTTAATGGATTTATATGATTTATACTATTGTATTTATATGCATATATTAAATAAAAAATGTTGACTACAACACTACTGTGTATAAAGAAAAACTTCATTAACTTTGTCATTTATTTATGCAAAAACTCTATAATTGTATGTATTTTATCCTCTCCACCCACAAATGAGCTTTAATTATCAAATGAGCTTTAATGTGTGATATCCTAGGGCTTCAAGTGTGGACCATGAACCTCAAATGATAATGTAGTTTCTTAAGGAATGTTATGTATGCTTAGGGAATTCAATTTTCTAGTTGAGTGTTGATGGTCTATTTTTATCTAATAGAAATCAAGGTACATGGCCACATGACCTCGGGTATATGATTTTAATCCTAGCTAGTATTACATTTGCTTCATATTTAGGTGTTTTGATATCACAATTGTTCCAATGAATAAGGGGCACCATGGGACTCATGGAACACTAACATTCTTAAATTTGTCTAATTTGGCACATAAATCTAGTTTCTCCATAGAAAAATCTATGGTGTATTCCTTTAATCCTGATTATCTTTAGAGTTAGGTAGGTCTTTTGATATCCTAAGTACCCTAGTGAATACAAGCATCATGGGTCTCATGGAACACTAACCCTCTTAACTTTGGCACATACATTTGATTTCTTCACAGTAGTACTTCACTTCAACTAAATGTTAATCTTCATATTTTTGACTTCCTTCTCCATCCAACTCTCATTTATTAATAGAGCTTCACACACCTCTTGGTAACATTTGTCATCATTGGATTGCCTCCTATCATTGTCCTTAAATTTGCTCCTTAATTTTGACAGTGTTAGCCCCCTACTTGCATGCGTCTTTTAATGAAGTCTTTGATTCTGCAGTCTTGTTGTTTTTATGACATTTTGGGTATAAAATTATCTTTCGAGGATATTTGTGGCCTTCATACAGAGTGAAACAGACCTCATTGGCTTCACCCTGGGCTGACTCTTGAGTTTTCTGAGCATAAATATGTACAACTATCGACATTTTGAGTATTTGTAGGACAGATAATGCAAATGAACAAAGAAACTTTAGCATACACAAAATGAAATGTTCCACCAAGTTTCTAGGACATGGGAGCAAGGAAACTCATTTGAGGTATATGTAGACTTACTACCCAAATTTTAGGGAAGGTCAAGGATTTCAACATAGGAGGCCATGCCTGAATTACTGAAAATTTAAATTAGAATTAGATTATCACCATTGTATTTCTTATAATATTTGAACAATTGAAAAATCAAAAGATATAATGTGAAGATAAGTTGATAACTTCATATAAATTTACAACACATATCAAGTGAAAAAACTAAATATGATCATAATAAAGTGAAAACTGTGAGCTCTCAATTTGATATATCAAGATTCAAAATTTTAAATGTCAAAGGACTTAAAAATCAAGTCTCCAACAATGTCTCCAATTTAAACTGACAAGTAATGTCTCCAACTTAACACTGTCTAGTGGCAATGTCTCCACTATCCACTATCCAACTCCCTCACCTGCTAAACACTCTAGTACCCGCAAGTTGAAGAATTGAGAATAACACACAGCCACACGTGAAGGCTTTGGCTAACACATATCCCAGGGGTTCAAACTTGAAGTTGTCTACATCTCACATAGTTAATGGTTTTAGGACATAAATATCACATTGTTTGAGGTAAAATAAAACCCTCTTATACAACAAAAATCTCATGCCACTTGCCATTCCACATAATAACACGACCATACATTTCCAACCCTTCTCGCACAACCACGATAGAGACAAAGGATGTGGGAGTGTTTGATTTAGGGAGGGAATGTTCCCCTTTTGTGTTTTCATGTGTTTCCATCTAAAGGGAATGTCCAAAATAGAGTAGCATGCACATCATGGGAGCAAGGGGGTGTGTCCTTACATAACATTGATAAAATACCTTCATATCGTTGAAAGCTACCTTGGTCTTGATAAAAAATGGAGCTAATGTCATAAGCGTTATGATACCATGTTAGAAATTAAGGAGGCTATAATCACATGGTTGGACAACAAGGAGGAATAACTCACAAACAATGATAGATTGAGATACCAAATATAAGTGGAGAACCTGCTAGGGTATACACTCCATTGTGCCACATTAAATATTTATTACTACTCTCAACTAGCACTCCAATACATGCTAGAAGTGTGGCCCCAGATCTTTGTAAATAAAGAGCACAAATTGACGCAAATTAAGTGTTGTGACACGGACCAATCAAATAAGAGGATGTGAATTAAGCATTGTGACTATCAAGAATAGCTTGACTATCTTATCTCTCATTTTCAAGATCCAATGGTGGTTATCAAATAACTTTCATTAATCAGCTTAACTCAGTGGGTATATAGTATTCGTAGACCCTAGAACAAAATATCTTACCAATATACCACTAAGTAAACAACTTGCTATGTTGAACAACTATGACTAATATTTTTCCGGTGTACTTATGGCAATTCTATGTATAACTTAATTACATAGTTAGGAACTTATAAATCACTCATGTGGCATGTATTAGCAGTAAATCAACTTATAGCTCCATTTCATCCAAATTAACATTTAATTCCAAGATTCACATCCATAGAGAATACTTCCAAGGCACATGAGAACAACAAGGGGAGATATCGCCCATCCTATGCAAAGATCAGTGTATTCCTTGCTTTTTGCAATATAATTGTTGCAATTTGACAGATTTTGCAATTTGAATCCTATGGTTTCCTGGGTTTCGCATTCTAGATATGGTTTCCTGGGTTCGAGTGTCCAGATGAAGTCTAGTGTGCCAACATATTAAAATTTCTAGAAGGAAGGGGTCTCATCTGAGGAACATATGATAGTTTCCATATGGTTGATATTTATATTATTACAGATTTAGTTGGGGTGTGCATTCCATTACTTATCCTTTAATCTCATTCACTTATGCTAATTGAACTGACAACATGCACCTCAATTATAACAACAAATAAATCATCAAGATACAACATTAATGAAAACAAATAAGTAGAACAAGTTTCCCTTCTTATCAGAATTATCAATATAGTCTAGTTCATGTGCACAACTCATGGGATAGTACCTAACTCATAAATCTCCTCATTACAACTACTAATTGTTAACAAATGTCACAATAACAATTAAAACTCTCACATATATATAGGTGACTGTAGTGGTTACAAAAGAACATTTTATTATACTAGAGAATTTTCCAGCTATAACCCACTCTTACAAAAGGGGTCTTTGCCTTTAAGGACATGTGTAGAGGGTCAATGGTACTAGGGGTAGAGTATGAATAAGAGAACTCCTTTTCTTTTACTTACTAAGGATTTGGTGGAACTGCTCACTCAAGATTCTATAGTCTCACCCTTATGTGAATGCACCTTCTATCCAAGTTTGCTCTATGCAACACCTAGTTAAAATTGATCCACAACAAGATATTACATAGATTTCACTCCACATAGTATACAATAAGATTAGAAGTCTAAAGACAAGGAAAACATGTAGTATCAAAATAAATACTATCTAGACCTAGGAATTGTCTTCAAGACAATACTGCAAGTTCAAATATCTAGAGAGCCTAACTACCAAAATTCAAACTTATATACAGCCCATAACAAAAATATCCAACAATAATCTTCTTACTCTAAGGGGAAAGGAAACAAGAGAAAATGTTTTGACATGTCAACCTCCTATTTCTGCCATGTTGCTTTGATTTGTGGGTGTGTACTAGGTGGAGGAGAATTTGGTAAAACTGCGGGATCCATTTTTTAGTTTTAGGTTATAACCCTAGTTACTTGAGGTATCCAAGTTGAAGACGCTATGTTTGAAAGAGAATTTACTAATGAATAAGAGACATTGGAAGCCTATTCTAGATATGCCACTTTTATTAAATTGTGGTTGACCTGTAATGGGTAATCGTTCTTGGAAAACATTAATGATTCAGTCAAGTTATCAATCTAGTTATTCAGTCTTGGAAAACATTAATCAATCTAGTTATTCATTACACATAAGAAAAACAAGGGGAGATATCTCCCATCCTATGCAAAGATCAGTGTATTCCTTTCTTTTTGCAATATAATTGTTGCAATTTGGTAGATTTTACAATCTGAGGCTTGTGGTTTCCTAGGTTCAACATTCTATATATGTTTTCCTGGGTTCAACATTCTAGATATGCCACTTTTATTAAATTGTGGTTGACCTGCAATGGGTAATCTTTCTTGGAAAACATTAATGATTCAGTCCAGTTATCAATCTAGTTATTCAATCTTGGAAAACATTAATCAATCTAGTTATTCAGTCCACATGAGAACAATAAGGGTAGATATCACCCATCCTATGCAAAGATCAATGTATTCCTTACTTTCCAGCTTAGAATGAGTAATTTTAAGGATTATTTTACATTTAGTACCTTCAATTTTGATTAATTATTGTGTTCCATGGCCCCAAAAAATTAAAAAGATTAGCCTTTATATTGATCCTGCCATTCCTTGACGCATTCTTCATTTCTCTAAATGCCCCAAGAATTAATGTATGGCCAAAAAAATAGTTGAATTTCGTAGAATATCATTCCCAAGGCCCTGACACACATAGATATTACTCACAACCATATAATTGCACTAACAACATCGATCATAAGCTGATAATACCCTAAGGAGTCCATGTGTTGTTGGTTAAAGTATTCATCTTATCCCTACATGGATTGCAGTTTCATTTAGGGACTAAGGTTGATGAATCCTCCCTTGACCATGTCCAATGCCACAAGTCCCCATGACTTTGATGCATAGTTCCATTCACACACTATGAAGCCATGTGTGGTTCTTTATGGCATTATGGCATTATTAATGGCTTTGGATGCCTAAATAGTTTCTTCATGGCCAAAGGAATGACCCTATTCTATAGAATGTCATTCCCAAGACCCCAAGACACATGTGTATTGCTTAAAACCACCTAATGGCACCAACATCTCCAATCATATGCCAATTATACCCTTAAGAGACCATGTGTGGTTGGTGGAGGAAAAATTCTTAGACAATGATACCCTCATGAAGCTCAAGACCTAAAGGAATATTCTATCCATCTAGGGATAAGAAAGGTGTCTCCACCAACCACACATGGTCTTATGAGTGTATCATTGGACTATGGTTGAGGATTTCAGTGCCGCTAGGTTATTTTGAGTAGTATGTACATGTATCAAGGCATTGGGAATGACTTTTTAAGGAGGAAGACCATGTATTTGGACCTTCAGAAATAATTGATACATACATAGCCATGAACAATGTCTCGAAGCACCACACAAATGACTTTTTCAGGGTATCCATGGAATTATGTATCTAGTTCTTATGGCCTTAGGGATTTCAACATGGTCAATGGAAAAGATATTTTCCTCCACCAACCACATAATAACATTAATGTCCTCAATCATTGGCCAATGATACCCTCAAGAGGCCATGTATGGTTGGTTGAGGTGATCTTATTAGCCTTGGATGGCTAGAAGATTCTGTTAGGGCCATAGGTTTATGTCTCCTCCCTTGAGCATGTCCAAGGCCTCAATACCCCAAGCCCCCAAGACATGGATACATAGTGGAACAAATATCCATGCAAGGTCATGCATGGTGCTTCAGGCATTGTCCATTGCTCTAGATGCCTCAATGGTTTATTTAGGGACAAATGCATGGTCATTTTCCTTGAAACATCATTCACAATGCCCTAAGACATGTAGATGGTACTTTTAGGTAGTGGTCATGTCTCTATATGCCTTAATGATTGCTTGATGGCCAAAATTTATTTTAGTTAGTATTTAGTGAACACGATCTATTACAATGAATACATGTTAATGTATCCATGTTTCGTTTTATTTCATTTAATGTATCTTTTGCATTCATCCCTAGAATTTGCCTAGGGTGCTTTGGATTATATTTCTTTAATCGTGTGCTTATAACCTATTCCATGTATACAATCTCTTCGAGTTAAAGTTAGGGACATTTTTCTTTTACGGTTGGATAACTTGGTAATCAAACTAGTTCTGATTATGGGTATGTGGGTTGAGATTTGCTCTTTTTGAGATTGCTCTGTTTCTATGTGGCTGCTCCTGGAGTCATTACGGAATTCTGTTTATGCTGATCATGTATCTTTTAATACTTTAATATGAAGTATCGACATCTTTTATGTGAAAAAAAACTAGTTTTGATTTGATATAATTTATTTTTGTTATTTCAATGCTTAAATTGTATATGGTTGAGAAATGATCCCCCCCCAAAAAAATATAGTTGAAAAGGTAGCGTTACGGTCCAGTGCTTCTAATTGTAGATGATGCTACTCTATGCGATCAAGCTCATGACCCATTGCCAAGGCAATAACAGAAACATCAAGGTAATGGACGACAACAGTGAAACTACACTAGTCTAGCGTGATCTAGACCTGGGTCCAACATTCACCACAAGGTTGCATGTCTCATGTTCTAACCTTTGATACATTGGCCATTTGTGTGAACTTGTGATTGAAATCAAGTGTATTTCGAATTTATTGAACTCAAGTGTCTATTCATATTTTTGACTTCCTTCTCCATCCAACTCTCATTTCTCAATAGAGCTTCACACACCTCTTGGTAATATTTGTCATCATTGGATCACCTCCTATCATTGTCCTTAAATTTTATTAAGCTTGGGAGATTGCATATATATGGCATCTTCAACTCAAGGCATATGCCACTTGATTTTCTTCCCCTTTTATGTGAAATAATTTGTAATCATAGTTGGCCAAAAAATTCACCCATCGCCACTACCTAGCAGTCAATGGTGGGTGAGTCTACAAGTATCTCAAGATCTCATGATATATTCATAATTCAAACTTTCTGGTGTTTTCTGGTGTTTTAGAAGTGCATGGAGACTTTCTCCATTTAGCTGTGTATATGTGGAAGAATGGAGTATTTGTTAGACGTGGAATGGGAGGCGGAGACAGGGCTCTTGGTATGTTTGGACCATTTAGTTACCCAATCATCAGGAGGGATAAGATCACGTTTAAGGATAGCCTGAGGAGCGACAGGGTTGCAAGAACTGTCATATTGGATCATAGTAACATATTCTTTTCCATCTTCTTTTGGATGCAGAACGACAGGGATTGTCGTATTATAAAAACGAATGCAGGTTATATAAAAGATGGACAAATTTTTTGACTTGCTAAGGAAATTCTCATATCCTTGTGTTTGTATTCCCAAAGTTAGACATGGCCCTTGATTTCTCCTCTTTGTTCCTTTGGCAGGCATAAGAGTGGCGGAAAAACTTCGGTTTATTCCCGTCGGCGCTGGCTTTTAGTTGTGTCTGTATATCTAATCAAAGATATGTATCAGTGTAAATGGTACGAAAAGATATTTGTACCATAAGAGTGGCGGAAAAACTTCGGTTTATTCCCGTCGGCGCTGGCTTTTAGTTGTGTCTGTATATCTAATCAAAGATATGTATCAGTGTAAATGGTACGAAAAGTGGCGGAAAAACTTCGGTTTATTCCCGTCGGCGCTGGCTTTTAGTTGTGGCTTTTAGTTGTGTCTGTATATCTTTGATCTAAAAATTACCAACATATCCCACTTGTAGTTGAAATTAGATTCACTCTTTAGAGATTATGTGATGTCGCAAGGCCTTAATCATCACTCAAGAGCAACAAAGGGAATTGTTACATATAGGCTTAATATTCCATATATAGGTCATATGTAGTAGTCTAGGTTAACATGCATGGACCATCAACCCCATAGCAAATTAATATGGTATTAGGCCCTAAAATTAGTTTATAGGCCATGGTATAGGCCACGAGAACCATCTTCAATGTTACAAATATTTAAATGGCCACAATATCTCACTTGTAAGGTAAAGTAATTATGTGTAGGGCCCTACACATTTACCATGAATCATATAGTAAATTTATTAACCATGGACCATTATTTAGGTTATGAGAACCACTATTGGTTTACATAACCTATAAATATTAAACCATGGTTGGTTTATTGGTTTACATAACCATGGACAAACCAACAACAACAATGACATCGACGATGGTGACAATGATGATCATGACGATCTCACATGTAGGCTAGAGATTCTTATGTGGTAATATAGGTTAACATGCATGGACCATCAACCCCATGGAAAATTAATATGGCATTAGACCCTAAATTTAGTTCACATGCCATAGTCGAGGCCACGAGAACCATCCTTTGTGTTACAAATATTGAAATGGACACCATAAATAATGTCACTAATTAGACACTGGCCTAACACAACCAACCCATGTAGATGACTCATGCAATTGGCACACTTGATCCATGCAATGAATTCATGCACCTAGGAAGCTTCAACCTCTAACCCCATCACCTTGTACCTAGCCTTAACATCTAGCCCCAAACCGAATAACATGATAACTTATAAACTAGTTAACCACTAGTACCAACAAAACCAGAACCCCTTTCCCACTAACCCACTGATCCCTTAGGTGCCTCGCTTCTAATCCAAAAACTCCCCAAAGCCTACCACATTATGAAATTGTAGAAAATATCCACTTAAGCCAGTGTCCCTCTAACCCTAACCCACTACCCCCTAACCCAATCACTAACATGCCTACTGCACCAAATCAACACACTAACACAATAAACTTTGACCTTGGGTTATTTATAACCAAGGTTTTAGATCAAAGACTTTGACATCAAGGTTTGAATGATCATTGTATGGGATTTTATCAAACCAAAATTAGTGCAAAAATTAACACAAGAACTTAGACTATAAACAAAATATTCCCTATCTAGGGTATGCATTATGACTCAAGTCCCTATGCATGGCCCATGAGTCTCAAAATAATAATTGTATTGCCTAAGAACCTACATTTTGGCCCTATACCATAACATAGGCTCCTAGAACCATCCACGACATGAAAATACTAAAAAAAATGACAATGTGTTACTCAAAAGCTAAATATTCCTTTCCTATGGCCTATGTGGTGGTACAAAGAAACATCCATAGGTCACAAGACCTTGAGGTAACTACCAGTCATTATAAACTAGATTTTGATCTAACACCATGGACACCATGGATTAGGCTTCAAGAACCATCCATGATGTTGTAAATATTGAAATGGCAACCATACCCACTTGCAAGCTAAATATTCCTTGTGTAGGAATCATGTGGTGATTAGGGCCCTACACATGGCCCATTAGCCATAAAGGATAATGTTATGGCACACGAGTTTGTATTTTGACCATGGATCATGGAAAGTTGGAGTGTGAGAACCATCTTTGATGTGAAAAAACTAGCATGATTGCCTCAATTGTAGAGCTCTAATGGGATATGGTGTTGAATGATGATGCACACCCTTCCTAACACTACAATAGCTTGTGTGCACTTAGCTCCAATGCTTTGATGAGATGCATTGTTGAACCCATGTGACACACGTAACCCACGTACATAAATGACTTTTAGGGGGTTTTCAAAAAACTTCCTTGAAAATTTCAATTCGAATGACTTTTAGGGGGGTTTCAATAAACCGCCTCCAAAAGTTCAATTCTCATTTCTTTTAAGGGGGTTTCACAAAATCGCCTCCAAACGTTCAATTATCATGACTTTTAAGGGGGGTTTTTAAACAACCGCCTCCAAAAGCTCAATTCTTGTGACTTTTAAGGGGGGTTCCAAACAAACCGCCTCCCAAAGTTCATTTCTCATGACTTTTACGAGGGTTTTGACAAACTGCCCCCAAAATTTATGGTAATTGTGCTTTTAGGGGGGGGTTTCAAACAACTACCTCCAAAAGTTCAATTATCATGACTTTTAAGGGGGGTTCCAAAAACACCGCCTCCAAAAGTTCAATTCTCATGACTTTTAGGGGGGGGGTTTCAAACAACCGCCTCCAAAAGTTCAATTCTCATGACTTTTAAGGGGGGTTCCAAAAAAACCACCTCCAAAAGTTCAATTCTCATGACTTTAAGGGGGGGGTTTGACAAACCGCCCCCAAAAGTCAAATTTCAGGACTTTTGGGGACGGATTTAAAAAAAACCGCCCCCAAAAGTCCAATTTCCATGACTTTTAGGGGCGGTTTTAAAAGACCACCTCCAAAGGGATGAAAAATATTTTAGGGGGGGGTTTACCAAGACCCCCGCAAGGAAAAACCGCCCCTAAAGGGCTATTTTGTTGTAGTGACAACACTTGTATGACGAGGAGGGGCATGTTAATCCCTAAATTGTGTCCCATTCCCCCCTAAATTGGAAATTTTATATTAGTATTGTTATATAAGGGATGTTGGCTTGAGTCCATTAGTGGTAATTGTACCGCTTTGTCTCCTATATATATCAAGGAGACATTTTCATTCGAATCATCTTATCTTTTCTTCTCTTATGTACTTAGTACACTGTATGAGGGTTCCTCCTCGAAGAGGCTTGATATTCACTCTATTCTTCATTGTTAAGGCATGGATTACTCTTTCTTGTATATTTATGCTCTTTGGGGGAGTTGTTTGCATGAAAAATTCCTTTTTGACCGCGTGGCAGGTTTTTAGGAATCATACGTGCCCTCCTATAAGAAAGGTGTGTAATTCCAAAGGACCTTTTGTTTCAGTTGGGAGTTCTTACATATATATAAGCAATCCTTATACCATATTGAATCATTTATCCACACAAAAGTATTTGATACACTGGGATCCTTTTGTAGATTTTTAATGAGCGTCCACACTGATAGGCCATTCTTCCATTCTTCCCTTGCTTCTACTATCCAATTGGGTTGTATAATAGAAATAGCACAAAGTAATGCCTCAAAATCCTCATCTTTTCTTGAGAGTGCGTATTCTACCATATTCTATTTCCCTTTTTTTTATAGATGATTTCAAATTCATATCCCAACATCTTGGTTACCCATTTTTGTTTCTCTTCTTAAGATAGTCTTTGTTCCAAGAAGTGTTTAGGACTCTCACGTTATGTTTTGACCTTGAAGTGCCTACCTATTAGGTAAGGACGCCATTGCTTAAGTGCATGTAGTATTGCCAACATGTCCTTCTCATAAATGTGTTTTTGTAAGTTATTTCCCCTACTTGGTCGAATTTCAAAATCCAAGGGCCTTCCTTCTTGTATTAGAACAACACCAATGCCATTTCTTGAGGCATCACATTCCACAATAAATGTTTTTGTAAAGTATGGTGTGGTCAAGACAAGGGATTTGCACATTTCCTCTTTAATTTATTCAAAACATTGAGTTTCCTATGGATTCCAGGAGAGTCAAAGGTGTTTCTATTCTTCCATAGTTCCGAACAGACTTGCGGTAGTGCCCTATCAAACCTAAGATTCCTCGAATATTCTTCAAGGTTTTGGGAATCAACCCGTCCATCATGGCTTTAAGTTTTTTAGGGGCTACCTTGACACCTTCATGAGATACAATATGACCCAAATATTCTACCTCCTTTACCCCTTGAATAAACATTTGGAAGGTTTTGCATACAATTGTTGCTCATTTAGTAGTTGTAGCACCCTGCCAATGTGTTGAAAATGTTCTTCCCGAGAATTTATATAGATTAGTATATCATCAAAAAATACTAACACAAATATTCAAGGAAGGGATTGAAAATGGAATTCATCGAACCTTGAAATGTGGAAGGTGCATTTGTAAGTCCAAAATTCATGACAAGAAATTCATGTTGACCTTCATGAGTTATGAATGTTGTTTTTGGGATGTCTTCTTCCTTCATTCTAATCTGATGATACCCTAAACGAAGATCCAACTTTGTGAAGTAAACTTCTCCACATGGTTCATCTAACAATTCATCAATGAAAAGAATGGGAAACTTATCTTTAATGGTGAGCTTGTTGAGCTCTCTATAATATGGACACATACGCCATGCGCCCTCCTTCTTGTGTACCATTACCACATGTGCATAATAATAACTTTGGCTTGGCCTAATTATGCCAACCTCTAACATTTCTTCAACCATACACTCAATTTCGCTCTCCTGGCCGCAGGGGTATCTATAAGGTCTAATGTTAGGAAGAACACTTGTTGGAATCGAGTGAATAACATGATCACGATCTCAAGTAGGTGGAAGAACTTTTGGAATATATTCAAATACCTTGGAATGCTTATCAATGACCCTTTTAATATATATGGGAAAAGGATGCTTAGATGTTTCAACCTCTAGTGAGCATAATTGTGTAATTACAACCTGATTTCCCTTTTTCAAAAAAAATTTCATTCCATTAGAGATTATCACCTTTCTTGGTTTCCCTGTGATACTTGTTAACTCAAATTCTTTTATTTTCTAGGAAAAATTCATAAAAAATTCTTGAAAATTAAAAGCCATTGTTCCCAATGATTGTAACCATTGGACCCCTAAGACAACATCAACACCACCCACTGGAATAGCAATCATTGGACTATTCAATAAATATTCCCCATAGTAAGAGTGATATTATGGAATTTCCTTGAGCAATTTATAGTTCCTCCATCTGCAATCATTACTTGAAACTCTGATGCTGGATATATAAATCAATTGAGAGCTTCGGCTAATTTATAGTGAATGAAATTATGAGTGCTACCATAATCAATCAACATTGTTACCTTTTTATTTTTGATATATCCTTTGATATTGAGAGTTTGAGGAGTACTAATTCTAGCCAATGCATGACAAGATATGGTAGGAGTAATCTCGTCAGGAGTAATATCTTCTATTTCTTCATCTGGAGATGGTTCGTGTTCTTTTACTTCTTCTTCTTCACAATCTATGTATAATAATTTCTTCTGACCACACTTGTGTCCCTTGCTATACTTTCTATGACAATTAAAGCAAGGACCTTTTGCTCTTCTTTCATCCATTTGTTGAGGTGTCAACCCTGCAGGTTGAGGTGGGTTAGAAGAAAGAACATTAATCTCTCTATAGGTTTTAGAGGTGGTCCTTTTAGTATCCATTGCCATGTTTTAACTTTCAACCTTGATTTCCAACATGAAAGCCTTCATTAAGGATGTTGGTTCAAAGAGATGCACCTCATGTTGAATGTTATCCTTCGAGGTTCAAGCAAAGAGATCCAACAATTTATCATCAGGTATGCCCTCCACTCTGAGACTCAAATTTTAAATTTTTGAATGTGTTCAATTACTGGACCCTTTTTCCATAGATTTATCAATTGGGTAAATAAGAAATTGCTCTTAACATCAAGATTATATGATATCAATTCTTCTGTAAAAATGGACCAAGAGATAATGGATTTCATTTTACGTTCACAAAACCATTAGTAACACACAAATTGCTCAGGTTTTAAATATAAAGATGCAATAGTTACCTTTTTGTAGATATGGAACCTGGTGTATATCAAAGAATTGCTCCATCTGGAATATACATGTTATGGGGCCCTTTCCATCAAAATTCCTCATGTCAATCTTGTGGAGTTGGATACCCCTTGGGGAGCATCCATGATTACTTCCATTATTAGAATCAAATCCTTTGGGATTATGCTTATTAATGGAAGATTTCTCAACATGGACACTATCTTTATCTTCCTGAGTACCCTGGGACACATAATCACCTTTAGGAAGATTTTTCTATGGATTTTGCATGAGCTTAGCAATCATTTCCACATTTTCCTCCATCTTGTTATCCATGTGTCCCATCATATTACTCTCCATATGTCCCATCATTTCCTCCATATTTATCATCTTATTGTCTAAATTAACGAAATAAACCATTCTCATAGTCCCTTTAATCAGATCTTCTAACTTGGACTCCTCAATTGATATGTCTTCACTTTCATCGAAGGTCAGGGATGAATGCTCCAGTGGTTTGATTAGAGTGTGAATTTTTCCACCACCTTTTGGTTCCATGTGGATCAATAAAAATATATATCTACAATATTTATCACGCCTTTTATATCACCCAAAATAGATCCTTCTACTAAAAGTTATTGAAATTTAAAACGGCGTACCTTTTTCAAACCTTGATTTGGATATTGATTTGATAGTTGAGCTTCCAACTAAGGTAACTATGAAATTTAGACCCCTTTGAGTTTGAAATTTTTTTTTGCAGTGTTCTGATATGTCTTCTCTTCAATTCCATAGGTATTACCTAATTATGATGTGCCAATAAAAAGTTATTGCAGTTTTCCCAACACTTGTTATTTTTGGCCCTTTCAGAAGAGCAAAAGTGTACAACCTGCCATGTGCCCATTTTTTTGGATATGGTTCTAAAATTGATGCCACAAATACTGTGGTATGTCTTATTTAGTATGCAATAGGTCTTACTCAATTTTCATCTTGCATGCTCCATATATAACAATTTTCCCATAACACATGTTTTAGACTGGTTTTTGGACTAGTCAGAAACCCTAACTTCCACTGCATATAGATTTGAACCTATAATGGTTCAGGATCTGAAAATTGTACAGTAGATATCTCATTTTATCCTCTATTTCCCCTCTAAGTTTCACTATATGAAACTTTGTATAAAAAAAATTATAGCAAAAATTACAAGGTGACTAGTTTTGGAAGCGTCCAAGCTTTGATACCAAATGTTACGCAACAAATTCCCCAAAAGAGCACACATACACAAGAAAGAGTAGTCCACGCCTTGATAATAAAGAAAAGAGATGAATAGCAGGCCTCTTTAAGGGGGCAACCTCCTTATACAATGTACTAAATACACAAGACATGACAAGACAAGGTGATTCAAATGAAAATGTCTCCTTGATATATATATATATATAGGAGACAAAGAAGTACAATTACCACTAATGGACTCAAGCCAACATCAATAATATAACAATACTAATATAAAGTGCCCAATTTAGGGGGGAATGGACCACAATTTAGGGCTTAACACAACTTTGCATCATATTCATATGCTTGATCCCCTACCATCAAAGATATATATGTCCAAGCATTGTTTCCTAGGGTCACCCATATATTTCTTACTAAGTGTTTATTTACACCATTCCTTTTTCCCAAAGATCAGCAACCAAAGGACTTTCACACCTAATTCTATGTTCATTAATGTTGGGTATTGTATTCCAAACCCTCCATTTTTAGGGGAGGTTGCACCTAATTCAATGTTCATTAACCTTGGGTCTTTTATTCCAAGCCCTCCATTTCCAGGGGAGGATCTTAATATTTCCCATTTAACCAAGTGGAATTCCTTTTAATTAGATTTACCTCCTTGCCACAAAATTTGTCATATTTATCTATTGATTTAGTTCACACTATGAACTAGAGCTAACACAGTGAAATACTGAAAAATAGGGAGAAAAGTAAGGACATGCTTTTATCAATAATATTTTACTGGTGGGATTTAGCCAATTCGTCCACAAGCTTGAATTTTATTCTTGAATTTTTGGATCGCATAAGCCCACTCTGCAACTTTAGGATGCTTCAATGGAGTGGGGGTTCCTAACTTGAAGGTTGAATAATGATGTAAGCATATGAAGCTAAAGATTATAGATATGCATTGCAACAATATATGCAAGATGTTCCAACCCAAGAATGAATTATTTCTTGTATTTACTTATCCCCTTGATGCCTCAACAAAGGATTATGTGGTGCACGTGAGAAATAATATTCCCATGCGGTGTTCTTATTCCTCCTTCTCCAGCTCCAAAACCCTTTGTTTTTGCTTCCTTACAGGAAAATCCATGGATCCGGAAATCCAGTATCTGAAAACCCTAAAAGAAACTTTACATTATGGGGAACCATATTCAAATGTCCAGAAATCCAAGGACCAGGGGATGAATGACTAGAATTTGGGGAATCTGGTTAACTAATTATGAAGGGACGGTTTGTATTCTATAAGATCAATCTCCTCTATTGATCTAATACTACGAAACACCACTACCTTCAATCTCCTACGCACACAAAATCGTGGAGACCGTCGGATCTCCACCACTATTAACTGTGTCTCGATGTTTAATAAGGGATATACGTTGAATGGTGAACAGTGGGTGTCTCCTACCCAATTTTTGAGAATAATTATTTTCTACTATTATCCTTTTTGCAAAAAATACTTTGTGTTCAATTATAATTACGAGTTTGTAATTATGACCAAGTAGGTCAAAAATGAATGTAATGACTCATTATTATTATTTAATAAATGAAAATGGGAGACAAACACTCAAGAAAGCTGTTACAAGAGTATCCACTGGCCCACTAGGAGGAATGGAAGCTGCTGGAAGGATTGGGACAGATGGCAGCATTTGCACTCTGCCATTAGCTTTTGGTATGGGACAACTCCCCCTAATTTTGTGGCATTTCCCTCTCCAGGTGGAGAGAGGTGAGCAGGAAGCTCACTAATGACCAGCTAATTTCAAAAGACCTAGGCAGCCTATAAAAGGCAATTCGAATTGAGCAGACAGCTCTTACAATGTTTTCTGCAGAAACATTTCCTCATGCTCATCAGGTGATGGCTAAGAGATTCGAATAGGGGAGGCTATGGAGAGTGCAAGTATAAGTCTGCAAATGTTATGAGAAGGACAGACCAGAGGTGCTGGTGCTGATCCCATTGATTACTAAGCCTGTAAGGCTGGATATACAAATTTTCTTGTTGCTGCAAGTAGAAGTCCTAAGTTGCAAAACCTTCTTCCTCCTGGTGGATCAGTGGATAGGCTCGGGGGTCCTAAGGCAGACATCTTGGCTGTTTGGGAGCAGGTTGGGTGGAACCGGTTTCTTGAGTGCTTTTTTCCTCCCATTACACTCAGGTTCTATTCTGCTGTGTTTTCTTTTCAAATCATATGAATGCTCTCAGAAAATGGCTTAGTATTGTTATTTATTAATCAATAGTAGAAAATGTCAGATCCTAGCTAATTTAGATTTGCCGAACTGATAAAATGACTCCTCTGCATTTTTCCCCATGCATGGAGTTGCATCGTACTCCAGTACAGAGAGGTAGAATTAAATCTACCCAGCTAAAAATGAAACCTAGCATGCATCTAAATATCTAAACCAAAAGACCACCCATGCACAGACTATGTTATCATGCATCTTATATTTTAGCAGCTGTAAGGTTAAAGGGTATTCCAACCTTACCTGAGACTCTCTTCAGGCTAGGGTTTGAGTGGTCATCTCCGACAAGCATTCAAGGTTCATTTGGATCTAAGTCCAAGGGATTACTCCTCTATCTCAGGATATCTTATTTATCATATGCTACTTCGCTTCAACTTATTCAAGGTTTGCACTTCACTATGACAAAGATCCCTACCTTTACCTTTACCGAAACATTTCCCATTACTCCACACTGAGAGACACCATACTTATGGGCAACTGAAATGCCCTTTTACTGTTCAATTCTGTATGCTGGAATAACTTAACAGAAATCCATTATAGCAGTAGGTTCTTTTCTGATTTCTGAAGGTGAACATTATGTTAACAACTAGGGCACTGATCCTTGCTAATTACTTCAAAGAAACACAATACCATGCATTCTGTTTAACCATATTCCTTTCTTTCTTCTATCTTCTTATTGTTTTTAGAATATGTTTGATCTTATATAATATTGTCTTCACTGTATTATATTGTACAGGAAGAAAGAAAGCTACTATGTTATTTTTTTTCATCAGAGGTCCAAAATGGACGAATACAGGAATATATAGTTAGAATAGAAAAACTATATATTCATAAACAATCAAGTTATCTGACGATTGCACTATTATTTTCTTTGTTTTTTTTCTTGAATTATCAATTGCATGTGGTAGCACTTACATCGCAGAATACCAAGTTGTTAACAGCTAGGACAAAGATAGCTTTATTAAATTGACAGATTGAGTTACAGTATCTCTACACCCAACTGGGGGCAACATGTTCTCATTACATCATTATTTATAAATATTTAAACAGTTTCCAATCGAAGGTTTCATTACCATAGACATTTTAACTGCAGAATCAAGAGTTGTTATTCTTACTCCTTTAAAAACATCATTATAGACATGTAGATTTCATTGACATCGACAGCTAGGGTTTAACATTATCACTTATGATTTCAAACAAAACCATTTCCTTTCTACTCTCAGCTTATAGCCACCTTTTAATTAAACAAACATGCCTTTCGTTCCTTGAAATCCGAGTTCAAGAATGAGTAGATCGAAAAACACTATACGCAGATATGAAACCAAAAATTATCTTAAACATGCTTCTTAGATTTAGATACAAAAACAAGAAGTTCAATTCACCAAACGAAACATTACACCCTAAACAGTAATCGCTTCCATTTATTTTAACAGTGGTTACACCCTACGGTTGCCACATTCTATTGCCAGAGGTTCCATTCGAAACCCCATGCCATTATACACACAACAAATGCTGAAGCAAAATTACAGTTGATGCATCTCTTCTTATCAACCCAAAGTATCAAAACGTTAAGACATAAAACGTAAAGATGCAAACTATTTGCAAACGCACGGGTTCGACCCTGCTAAAACCGTCGATGCCAGGAATGGCCAGCCACATGATTTAAACATTCACATCACCTACTCTGTCAACAAAACTCAAAACTGAAGGTTTCCCAAATGCTGCAGGCGAGACAAAAACCACTTCCACGAAGGCATGCTACCAGCACTTGCTTATCAAGTCCGATTCCAAGAGAACCACTAAGGAGGGATACCATCGAAGCTTACCGGTGGGTTCGCTTAAGTTCTTTCCCCTTCAACTATTCTAGCACCCTGTCATTCACCGAGGGTTACCTGCCAACAACCATACATTATTTTAAGCATCGTTTCATGAGGAAGAAACGCATGCAACAATGAATAGTATGGAAACCTTGCAACGTTACATTACCTGAGCTGTGACAGAGTTTTCGACATAGCCAACATCCATCCACTGCGAAGGAAATGCACCCAGCTCGAAGACCACGATGAGGGATACCTCCCGATAACTTCCAACTAAATTGAAAAACTCAGACTTGCAAGCTACGGAAAAGCCGACACAGATACACTCATCCCACCTCTAGATCACCACACCATTGTTCCAGAATTGGCTTCCACGGATAACTCTTACTCACTGACCAAGGTTGCTACCGGTCTCAGGATTGAGCTCGGGGAAGGCTAGAAAAACCAGCAAAACCTAAGTGCCTCTCGGCCGGTTGGTCTCACCTCCCAAACCCTACCACCGAACAATGACAAGAAAAGTTACAAAACCCATAAGTTACGCTAGGGTTCAAATCATCCCCATACACAACGATCAACGACGGAGGTTCATCCTCATCGAGCCATGTGGGAAGGTGGAAGGAGTAGCATTAAATTTCTCATCTACCTCCCAAACCACGGAGTTGCCATATCGGTTGATAGCAGGGAAGGAGGCCGTTACAACTCAACATTCCAAACCCTTCCACACGACGAGTCAGCTATCACAACTTACACGCATCAATATCCTTAACATGGTGGCCAGGCACAATAATTGCAAACCAAATCATTTAATACACCCTCGTTTCGTATGCAGGCTTTTGCAGGGCCATCATTCCACCTGCCAACCCATACGAATCAACGTTAAAAGCTTCAACATATAAATATTACCAATGTATACCGATCACTGTTAGCATATAACCAAGGTCTCATACAATCCCATATAATCAATTGCGAAACATATTCATAGCTTATGAATATCCACTAAGGTCGCGAGCAACCATAGAGTATGGTTTGACTCCGCCCATCACTTTAAGTCAACTATAAATTTCATCTTTGGATCATCATAAAGCTCCTAAAGTTTTGTTCACATTACAAGTTATTGAAACACACCCTTAGGGTATGGTGCCACCCTAGGACCCATCGCATACATTGCATGGTAAGGTATCAATGTTTAACGCACCACCATTTTAACTACCCAGACAATGGAGATTTAAAACCAACTTATCACTCTTTCCATAGCATGACTTAAAGACCAGGAGCCTCGTTCTAAACCTGTCTACGTCAATATTTTTAAAAGAGATTACTTAACAGCCGCAAGACATTTATGGAATGATCATACGTAAAGTCATCAACAATTAATAGAAACATTTGTAACAAACACACCCTGAAATAGATGTTATCTGCAGTCTTGAGATAGTCAGGTTCATCTTACAAAATTGGAAGGAAACCACACCTGTAGCATCGAAACTCATAAGCAGTTTCGATTTATATCGCGGTTAGTAAACACTCCGAATTTTTATCGCTATCCCTTACCTGCAAACCTACGCATGAAGGATGAGTGCAGTGCCTTAGCGGAATAGCTAAGTAAGCCTCGGGGCACCTCGTGGGACCCCTTTCATCATCATCCAGAAAAGTTAAACTATCAGCACTTGTCAAAAGAATTTTGTTTTCCAATGCATCATAAATTTTCAATCATTCCAGCATACGAATAAAGTACATAATCATTAATCGATTTTCATGACGCCATTAAAAGACAAAAGACATAGGCATTAAAGTGTTCCTACCAAGCGACACTTTTATTACTTACTGAATATTGATTATTATTATTTCCGCATTTTACAATATTATCTCTTTTTATGGTGATTTAATGTTTTTTAAAATTTTATGAAAATATCGGGATGTTACATGCGGTATCAGAGCTCATGTTCGAACTCTAGGCCTAAAAATGGTCCAAGAAACATGCAACAGAAAATTTATGACTATGTAAATTTTCACTAACTCAAGTTTAAATTATTTGTCCTATACAGAAATTTTTTTCTTTGATTACAGATATGGAAGGATCAACTAAACACATAAGGGGCAGATTTCCGCCAAACAACCCCAGTATGGAACAACAATTCCAGGGCAATCGGGGTAATGATTCATCAGAATTATTGCGTGCTTTTCATGAATTAAAAGCAAAGATCCAGTCAATAAAATAGGACAATGAAAGAATCCTGCAGACACAAGAAGAATTGAAGCAAGCACTGTTTGACCAATATCCAAAATATGAACAGAACTTGGAACATACTTCCGAAACTAAAGAGCTATCCCAGGAAGGAAAGAACAAACAAACAGAGATAGCTGAAGACAACAACAACTCAACATCATCAAGAGATGCCAAACATCCACGTAAGAAGAAGCATAATTACTCTAGTGACAACAGTGAAGGAGACTGTAAGCCAAAAAGAAAAAGGAATAGACAGTACGAACAGATATCTGGTGAATTCAAGAAAATCAAACCCCCAACTTTCAATGGTGAGATGGAAAAAGGAGAGATAACAGAAGCATGGTTGTCCGGCATGAAAAAGTATTTTCAGATCTACGACTACTCGGAGTCCTTGAAGGCAAAGATGGCAATTTATAATCTAACCGGGAAGGCAGATATTTGGTGGCAAGATCTTAAAAGGGTAAAAGGTATAAAAGACCAAGATGTGAGTTGGAGTACTTTTAAAAGACACTTCAAGAAGAAATTCTTATCTGAGCAGTATTATGAAGAAAAATCCAAGGAATTTTATGATATGAAACTGGGAACGATGAATATGAAAGAACTGAACAACAAGTTTCTAAGTCTGCTAAGATATGTGCCGTACATGGTGGAAGAAAAAACCAAAGGTCCAGAGGTACCTAAGTTGTCTACCTTTCCACATCAAGGACAGGATAGAGTACGATAACCCTAAGACCCTAGAGGAAGCCATGAGGAAAGCCACTTTTTGCTTTGACCAGAATAAGAGAAGAGAAGGGGTACCTAGCTGGAAAAACTCAAAACTCAGTAACTTTGAACAGAAAAAGAAGAATTTTAGATATGGAGGCAATTCCAGTTTTCAAAAGAAAAATTTTCAGAATCAAAAATTTCAGCAGAACATAAATAATCAGCAGCAAAAATTTACAGCACCCAGAAATGTCCCCAATGTTGCCAGGACCAATGAACAGAAGCCACCTATAAAATTCTTTGAGTGCCAAGGGCCCCACTATGCCTCAGACTGTCCCCTCAGGAAACAGGCGGCCAATCATATTCACTCCATATAGTCTAAAGCTACTGTAGGAGGTGTGGCAAGAGAAGTACCCATAATTAGTGTAGCATTAGACAACCGGCAAGTAGAACACCAAGTCTCAATGGTGGAGGTCGAAGGTATGCTACAAAACCACCCCGTTTCTATTTTAATTAACCCCGATGCTAGTCTAAGTTATATATCACCAGTTGTGGTAGAAAGACTTAACTTGAAAACAGAGAAATTCGATAAATTCTGGTTAGTTAGATTAGCGACAGGAACAAAAAGGAAGGTTTCTGACTTTGTGGAAAATTGTGCTTTATCTATGAATCAACTAACAACGCAGGTTAAGCTAAATATTCTGCCATTAGGGTCATATGACATCCTAATCGGTATGGATTGGTTAGAAACCCATCATGTCATTCTGAATTGTTATGAAAAAAGCTTCAATTGCCTGGATGATGAAGGAAAAACAGCAGAGGTAAAAGGCATCCCCAGAAAAACATCCGTTCGGCAGATTTCAGCCATGCAAGTAAAAAGGGAAATTAGAAGAGGGTGTCAGATGTTTGCTGTGAATGCGGTGCATGATGAGATAAGTACTAAAGAGGACAAATTAAAAATGGAAGACATACCTGTCTTGCAGGATTTCCAAGATATTTCTCTTGAAGAGATCCCAGATTTACCTCCCAAAAGGGACCTGGATTTTACTATTGAATTAATACCTGGCGCTGTACCAAGTTCTAAAGCTCCATACCGGATGAACATACTAGAGCTGAATGAGTTAAAATCTCAGCTGAAGGAGCTGATCGATAAAAAATATATAAGGCCCAGCGTGTCCCCTTGGGGAGCACCGATCATTTTTGTTAAGAAGAAGGATGGTACCCTAAGACTTTGTATAGATTATCATCAACTGAATAAAATGACGATCAAGAATAGGTACCCACTGCCCCGCATTGGCGATCTCTTTGACCAGCTACGCGGAGCAACAGTGTTCTCGAAGATCAACTTACGATCAGGATATCATCAGGTCCATGTGAAGGATGAAGACATTTTCAAAACAGCCTTTATAATTCGTTATGGAAACTATGAGTTCGTTGTCATGCCGTTTGGACTAACTAATGCACCTGCTGTATTTATGTGCTTAATGAACAAAATTCTGCACAAGTACTTAGATAAGTTTGCAGTGGTGTTTATCGATGACATTTTGGTATACTCTAAGAACAAGGAAGAACATGATGAACATCTACGTATCATTTTGCAAGTTCTGAGGGAGCACGAGTTGTATGGAAAATTCAGCAAATGTGATTTTTACAAAGACAAGATTCAGTACTTGGGACACATAATCTCTGAGGAAGGGATTGCGGTTGGCCCCACCAAGATAAAGGCCATTAATGAATGGTCGGTTCCTAAAGATGTGACAGATGTGCGATTGTTTATGGGCATCACTGGTTATTATAGAAAATCCATTGAAGGGTTTTCCAGGATCGCAAACCCCATAACGTCACTGCAGAAAAGGGGAAAGAAGTTTGTCTGGGACAAAAAGTGTGCGGACAGTTTTGCAAAGTTAAAAGAATTATTGACTTCAGCGCCTATTTTGAGGATTGTAGATCCTAATAAAGATTTTGTAGTATGCACAGACGCGTGTAATGATGGACTGGGAGGAGTCCTTACGCAGGAGGGACATGCTGTGCATATGAATCAAGAAAACTAAAAATTCATGAGAAGAACTATTCCACCTACGACCTAGAATTGCTAGCCGTGATTCATGCCTTAAAAATGTGGCGTCACCACCTCATCGACAGGAAATTTACCTTGATGACGGATAATATGGGGCTAAAATATCTGTTAGATCAAACAAATTTGAATGCCAGGAAACCCAGATGGCTCACTTTTCTGAGTGAGTATGATTTTGAAATTCAGCACATTAAAGGGAAGGCGAATAAAGTGGCCGACGCATTAAGTCGTAATGCAAGGGTACACTTTGTTTCAGCCATCAACACATACGCAATAGATTTGGAGGAACAGATTTTTGAAGGAATCAAGGAGGATGAGGAATATAGAAAATTACAGGAAAGAACAGCAGAAAACAACTCTGAAAATTCTGTGACAGATTTCAGTTTAAGGGAAAATGGCTTACTACTGTACAAAAACAGATTGTACATACCAAACGTACCAGCAGTAAAAATTCTGATTTTGGATGAGATGCACAAGAGTCACTATTCTTGCCACCCAGGTTACCAGAAAACCATCACAATGCCAAGGAAGGAGTACTATTGGCCTAGGATGAAGGATGAAGTAGCGGAGTATATATCTAAGTGTTTTGACTATCAAAAAGTGAAGGTGGAACATCAGCATCCTGCTGGATTGCTACAGCCCTTGCCTATACCCAGCTGGAAATGGGAAGTCATAAGTATAGATTTCATCACTGGGTTACCAAAGAATCAAAAACAGCACGACTCCATCATGGTGGTAGTAGACAAACTTAGCAAGGAAGTCCATTTTATCCCTGTCAAAACTACCCACAAAGCCCCTGATATTGCAGAAATTTTTATGAAACAGGTTTTCCGACTACATGGCATACCCAAGGTAATAGTTTCAGACCGAGATTCAAAGTTCACAGGTAATTTTTGGAGGTCTTTGTTCAAGGGGTTAAACACTACCTTAAATTTCAGCACTACGTTCCATTCGCAAACAGACGGATAGACTGAAAGGGTGAACCAAATATTGGAAGATATGCTCAGAATGTATGTTAAGGATCAGCCTGGTAAGTGGGAAGACTACTTGCATTTAGCAGAGTTTGCATATAATAATCACTACCATGCTTCAGCCAAACTTAGCCCATTTGAGATCCTTTATGGAAGAAAGTGTAACACACCAGTGTCATGGAGTGATCCGATTAGTAGGGTCACCTTAGGGCCCGAATTGTTGCAGGAATTAGAATCAGTCGTGAAGCAAGTACAAGGGAATCTTAAAGCTGCCTAGGATAGACAGAAAAGTCAAGCAGACCTTAAAAGAACTCATAGAGAGCTCCAGGTTGGTGAACATGTTTTTCTTAAGGTAAGGCCGAAAAGGAGTTCCTTAAAATTGGGAAGCTGTGCCAAACTGGCACCCAGGTATTGTGGTCCTTTTGAAATCTTGTCCAGGGTTGGACCTGTGGCATATCAATTAGCCCTACCTTCAAACCTCAAAGTCCATAATGTTTTTCACATTTCATTTTTAAAGAAATATGTGCATGATCCTACTCATGTTGTAAATTGGAATAATGTTCATTTGGAACAAGGCGGCGATTTTTCGGTGGAACCGGACTGTATTCTCGCAAGGAAAGAAACTCTACTCCGGAACCGCACGGTTGGTCAAGTAAAAGTGCAATGGAAGCACTATATCCCAGCAGAGGCTACCTGGGAGTTGGAGAGTAGTATGCGGGCTGCATACCCAACTCTGTTCCAGGAACACTCAAGGAGTGAATAAAACAACATCGAGGACGATGTTGAGGCTTAAGGGGGGGTGTATGTCACCTACCCAATTTTTTAGAATAATTAGTTTCTACTATTATCCTTTTTTCAAAAAATACTTTGTGTTAAATTATAATTACAAATTTGTAATTATGACCAAGTAGGTCAAAAATGAATGTAATGACTCATTATTATTATTTAATAAATGAAAATGGGAGACAAACACTCAACAAAGTTGTTACAAGAGTATCCACTGGCCCACTAGGAGGAATGGAAGCTGCTGGAAGGATTGGGACAGATGGCAGCATTTGCACTCTGCCATTAGCTGTTGGTATGGGACAACTCCCCCTAATTTTGTGGCATTTCCCTCTCTAGGTGGAGAGAGGTGAGTAGGCAGCTCACTAATGACCAGCTAATTTCAAAAGACCTAGGCATCCTATAAAAGGCAATTCGAATTGAGCAGGAAGCTCTTACAATGTTTTCTGCAGAAACATTTCCTCATGCTCATCAGGTGATGGCTGAGAGATTCGAATAGGGGAGGCTATGGAGAGTGCAAGTATAAGTCTGCAAATGTTATGAGAAGGACAGACCAGAGGTGCTGGTGCTGATCCCATTGATTACTAAGCCTGTAAGGCTGGATATACAAATTTTCTTGCTGCTACAAGCAGAAGTCCTAAGTTGCAGAACCTTCTTCCTCCTGGTGGATCAGTGGATATGCTCGGGGGTCCTAAGGCAGACATCTTGGCTGTTTGGGAGCAGGTTGGGTGGAACTGGTTTCTTGAGTGCTTTGTTCCTCCCATTACACTCAGGTTCTATTCTACTGTGTTTTCTTTTCAAATCATATGAATACTCTCAGAAAATGGCTTAGTATTATTATTTATTAATCAATAGTAGAAAATGTCAGATCCTAGCTAATTTAGACTTGCCAAACTGATAAAATGACTCCTCTGCATTTTTCCCCATGCGTGGAGCTACATCGTACTCCAGTACAGAGAGGTAGCATTAAATCTTCCCAGCTAAAAATGAAACCTAGCATGCATCTAAATATCTAAACCAAAAGACCACCCATGCACATACTATGTTATCATGCATCTTATATTTTAGCAGTTGTAGATTAGATCCATGCATGTATTGTTTTACTGTTCAATTCTGTATGCTGGAATAACTTAACAGAAATCCATTATAGCAATAGCTTCTTTTCTGATTTCTGAAGGTGAACATTATGTTAACAACTAGGGCATTGATCCTTGCTAATTACTTCAAAGAAAAACAATACCATGCATTCTGTTTAACCATATTCCTTTCTTTCTTCTATCTTCTTATTGTTTTTAGAATCTGTTTGATCTTATATAATATTGTATTCATTGTACTATATTGTACAGAAAGAAAGAAAGCTACTATGTTATTTTTTTTCATCAGAGGTCCAAAATGGACGAATACAGGAAAATATAGTTAGAATAGAAAAACTGTATATTCATAAACAATCAAGTTATCTGACGATTGCACTATTATTTTCTTTGTTTTTTTTTCCTGAATTATCAATTGCATGTGGTAGCACTTACATCGCAGAATACCAAGTTGTTAACAGCTAGGACAAACATAGCTTTATTAAATTGACAGATTGAGTTACAGTATCTCTACACCCAACTGGGGGCAACATGTTCTCATTACATCATTATTTATAAACATTTAAACAGTTGCCAATCGAAGGTTTCATTACCATAGACATTTTAACTGCAGAATCAAGAGTTGTTATTCTTACTCCTTTAAAAACATCATTATAGACATGTAGATTTCATTCACATTGACGACTAGGGTTTAACATTGTCACTTATGCTTTCAAACAAAACCATTTCCTTTCTACTCTCAGCTTATAGCCACCTTTTAATTAAACAAACATGCCTTTTGTTCCTTGAAATCCGAGCTCAAGAATGAGTAGATCGAAAAACACTATACGCAGATATGAAACCCAAAAATTATCTTAAACATGCTTCTTAGATTTAGATACAAAAACGAGAAGTTCAATTCACCAAACGAAACATTAAACCCTAAACAGTAATCGCTTCCATTTATTTTAACAGTGGTTACACCCTACGGTTGCCACATTCTGTTGCCAGAGGTTCCATTCAAAACCCCATGCCATTATACACACAGCAAATGTCGAAGCAAAATTACAGTCGATGCATCTCTTCTTGTCAACCCATAAGTATCAAAACGTTAAGACATAAAATGTAAAGATGCAAACTATTTGCAAACGCAAGGGTTTGACCCTGCTAACACCGTCGATGCCAGGAATGGCCAGCCACATGATTTAAACATTCACATCACCTACTCTATCAACAAAACTCAAAACTGAAGGTTTCCCAAATGCTGCAGGCGAGACAAAACCCATTGCCGCAAAGGCATGCGACTAGCACTTGTTTATCAAGTCCGATTCCAGGAGAACCACTAAGGAGGGATACCACTGAAGCTTATCGGTGGGTTCGCTTAAGTTCTTTCCCCTTCAACTATTCCGGCACCCTGTCATTCATCGAGGGTTACCTACCAACAACCATACATTATTTTAAGCATCGGTTCATGAGGAAGAAACGCATGCAACAACGAATAGTATGGAAACCTTGCAACGTTACATTACCTGAGCTATGAAAGAATTTTTGACGTAGCTAGCATCCATCCACTGTGAAGGAAATGCACCCAGCTCGAAGACCACGATGAGGGATACCTCCCGAGAACTTCCAACTAAATTGAAAAACTCAGACTTGCAAGCTACGGCAATGCCGGCACACATACACTCATCCCACCTGTAGATTACCACACCATCGTTCCAGACTTGGCTTCCACGAATAACTCTTACTCACAGACCAAGGTTGCTACCGGTCTCAGGATCGAGCCCGGGGAAGGCTAGAAAAACTAGCAAATCCTAAGTGCCTCTCGGCCGGTTGGCCTCACCTCCCAAACCCTACCACCGAACAATGACAAGAAACATTACAAAACCCATAAGTTATGCTAGGGTTCAACTCATGCCCATACACAATGATCAACGATGGAGATTCATCCTCATCGAGCCATGTGGGAAGGTGGCAGGAGTAGCATTAAATTGCTCATCTACCTCCCAAACCACGAAGTTGCCATATCGGTTGATAGCAGGGCAGGAGGGCGTTACAACTCAACATTCCAAACCCTTCCACACGACGAGTCAGCTATCACAACTTACACGCAGCAATATCCTTAACACGGTGGCCAGGCACAATAATTGCAAACCAAATCATTTAATACACCCTCATTTCGTATGCAGGCTTTTGTAGGGCCATCATTCTACCTGCCAACCCATACGAATCAACGTTAAAAGCTTCAACATATAAATATTACCAATGTATAAAGATCACCATTAGCATATAACCAAGGTCTCATACGATCCCATATAATCAATTGCGAAACATATTGATATCTTATGAATATCCACTAAAGTCGCGAGCAACCATAGGGCATGGTTTGACTCCGCCCATCACTTTAAGTCAACTATAAAGTTCATCTTTTTATCATCATAAATCTCCTAAAGCTTTGTTCACATTACAAGTTATTGAAAGACACCCTTAGGATATGGTGCCACCCTAGGACCCATCGCATACATTGCATGGTAGGGTATCAATGTTTAACGCACCACCATTTTAACTACCCAGACAATGGAGATTTAAAACCAACTTATCACTCTTTCCATAGCATGACTTAAAGACCAGGAGCCTCGTTTTGAACCTATCACCGTCAATATTTTTAAAAGAGATTACTTAACAGCCGCAAGACATTTATGGAATGATCATAGGTAAAGTCATCAACAATTAATAGAAACATTTGTAATAAACACACCCTGAAATAGACGTTATCTGCAGTCTTGAGATAGTCAGGTTCATCTTACAAAATTCGAAGGAAACCACACATGTAGCATCGAAACTCATAAGCAGTTTCGATTTATATCGCGGTTAGTAAACACTCTGAATTTTTATCACTATCCCTTACCTGTGAACCTACGCATGAAGGACGAGTGCAGTGCCTTAGCGGAATATTTAAGTAAGCCTCGGGGCACCTCGTGGGACCCCTTTCATCATCATCCAAAAAAGTTAAATTATCAGCACTTGTCAAAAGAACTATGTTTTCAATGCATCATAAATTTTCAATCATTCCAACATACGAATAAAGTACATAATCATTAATCGATTTTCATGACGTCATTAAAAGACAAAAGACACAAGCATTAAATTGTTCCTACCAAGCAACACTTTTATTAATTACTGAATATTGATTATTATTATTTCCGCATTTTACAATATTAGCTCTTTTTATGGCGATTTAAAAAAAAAAAAAATTATGAAAATATCGGGATGTTACAGTGGGAAAGAAGGACAATTGAGGCTTGTATTATCATACACATTCATAATCAAATCCTGCACAAGATATTAATAAACATGCTCACCAAAAGAAAATCTATGGAGAGAGGAGAGTGATAAAACAGAAAAAATAAAAATAAAAAAAAATTGTGAATTCGATCAATTCCATTCAAACCTTGTTTCTCCAAACTCAACGATTACAAGGCTATATCTGTGTTTAAATACATAGTGAGGGAGTTTGATCTCGATGCTTAAAGGATGGACTAATATCATCCATTATTAGAACAAACCAATTATAATCCATAATTACTCTTAACCTCCATATTTATTCTATAATTAGGAAAATCAAATCCCTATGTAACTAGGATAGGTTACAAACACAATTGATTCCTCCTCATGTTAGATTATTCTAGAACCCTATTAATTGAAACTTTAATTTTAAAATAAAGAGGCGATGCTCTTGCATCAAACTCCTAGAGAATGAAAGACAAGTTCATGGCTCCTATATGTGAGCTATTGAATGTCAATAGAATATTGTTGTATCTTTGTTGAAATCATCCATGTTGCATCTTCAGAAGGATAATTCTTTCACTAAACTAAGTACTAAAATTAATCCTCGGCCCTTTTCTTCTTTACTATCTTCTTGTCTAAAATTGACTCAATATGCGTTGATTGTGTAATAGGTAGTTGATGTTCCCATTGTACTGTCTAATCACCTAGAGTACTAGGTGAATCTAAAGGAACCTCTGTTGCTTCTCCCTTGTAAGAATACAAGTCTAAAATATTTAAAATTGGTGAGATTCCAACATTGGGTGGAAGCTCTATTTCATATGCATTTGAAGAAAACTTCCTCAAAATTTTACATGGTCCATTTTTCTTCAATTTTCGTTTGTTATACTCCCCATTGGGAAACCTTTCGTCTGCCATTACCAAATATCCAACTTCAAAGCTCAATTCTCTCCTCTTCAAGTATTCCCTTTTCTTATACTTGATGTTTATTTCATATAGCTTATGCTTCACATGTTCATGCAATTCCTGTATAGTTGTAGCAAAGTATTCACCATCAACACTCATCATATCTTCTTTACCCAAGTTCCTCAATTAATAAATTCCTCTTGGGTGCATTCCATACATGATCTAGAATGGACTTAGGCTAGTTCTCATGCTTGATGAATCATTGTAAGTAAACTCTGCATATGCAAGTACCTGATCCCACTACTTGGGATTCTTACTTACCATGCTTCTCAAAATATTTCCTAAACTTTTTTTCACCACCTTTGTGTGTCCATCAATTCGTGGGTGGTAAGATGAGTTGAAGTTAATACTGATTCCAAAAATTTTCCATTGATTCCTCCAAAAGTGGCCCACAAATCTGGTATCCCTATTAGAAATTATATTTTTGGGAAGTCCATGCAATCTTACAACTTCCTTAAAGAACAAGTTTGCAATGTTATTTGCATCACTTGTTTTAGTACAAGGTACAAAATGTTCCATTTTAGAGAATATATCAACAACAAAATAAATATACCATTACCCTTTTGTGTCTTTGGCAATCCTAATATAAAATCCATACTTACTAAGTCCTATGATCTTCCTAGAGTAGATAAAGGCTGATACAAACTAGTGTTTTGGCTTTTCCCTTTTGCATGTTGAAAAAACCTACATCTTCCCACGAATATTTTGACATCAACTTGCATACCTCGACAAAAATAAAAAAAAGCACTTAACTGAGCAAAATTTTTATCTTGCCCAAAATTTCCTGATAATCCTCCACTATGTTTTTCCTACAACAAGTTCTCTCTCTTGAAACACTTTCAGATGCATAAATGATTGGTTTTAAATAACAATATCTCTTGTGTCATATAATCCATCCATGGGATTCTATATCTACTAATTGGATTTTTACAAGTTGCATATGCCTCCTCGAACTTTGCATCTTCTTTATGCATAACCTTCAGACTATCAAAACCCAAGACACCTACTTGGATATCCTGCAAAACCAAACTTATACCACTCAAAGCATCTGAAACTTTATTAGATTGGCCACTTGTATGTTTGATAACAAATGTAAACTTCTGTAAAATATTAACCCACTTAACATGTCTATGATTCAACTTTGTTCCGCTACTAATTATAAACTGTATAGCATGGTTATCAGTAAACAAAACAAACTCTTTGAGCATTATCTAGTGTCTCCATTTCTATAGTTCTTGGACAATGGCATAAAATTCCTTATCATAGGAAGATTACTTTTGTTTGGCTTCATTCAATTTCTCACTAAAATAAGCAGTTGGTTTCTCATCTTGACTCAAAACATTGCCAATTGCAATCCCACTAAAATCACACTTTACTTGAAAGAGTTTATTAAAATCTGACAATGCTAGAATTGTTTGCTCTATTATTATTTTTCTTAAGTAGTTTAAAGGCTTTCTTAGTTTCTTCTGTCCATTGGAATGTCTGCTTGTTTTCTTTAATTGTATCCGCAATTGGAGCACCAATCCCTCTAAAATTTCTAATAAATTTCCCATAGAAACTAGCCAAACCATGAAAACTCCTTACGTCAAAAGCACTCTTCAGAGTGGGCCATTATGTTATGGTTTTGAAATTTTCTTGATCCATTTTCAAGCCATCTTTAGATATAATAAAACCTAATCAAAGTAACTATGTTTTCATAAATGAACATTTCTTCATATTGATTAAGAGTTTTTCTTGTTCCAACTTACTCAAAACCAATATCAGGTGTTTGAGGTGCTCTTCCATTGACTTACTATAAATTACAATATCATCAAGATATATTATGACAATTTTCCAGTAAATTCCTTAAGTACTTCATTATTCAATCTCATAAAATTACTCAGTGCATTTGTCAAACGAAATTCCATAACTAACCATTCATACAATCCATCATTAGTTTTAAATGCAGTTTTCCATTCATCCCTTTCTCTTATTATAATATGATGATATCCACTTTTCATATCTTTATTTGAAAATTAATCTGCACCACTCAAACAATCTATTAAATCATCAATACAAGGCAAATGGAATTTATACTTGATTGTGATCTTGTTGATGGCTCTGGAATCTGTACGCACCCTCCAACTTCCATCTTTCTTTGGACTCAAGATAGTAGGCACAACATAAGGACTCATTCTCTCTATTACAATTCCTTTATTAAGAAACTCATGCACTTGATTCTTAATCTCCTCATTCTCTCTTGGATTCATCATGTAGGTTTCTTTGTTTAGTAGACTAGCTCCAAGAATGAGATCAATGTGGTGGCTTATACTCCTTATTGGTGTCAACTCATCAAGTAAGTCATCAACAACAATATCAACATATTCATTTAACAATTCTTGAATCTCTACAGGAAAAAATTCCAGCTTTGTACTTTTTTAAATTACTCTTGACTTGCTAATAAAAGAAAATTTTACCTCTTCATTTCTGATCTGGTGCAAAAATTTCTTACCACTCACCATCAAAACTTTAGAATTGTCCTCTACAGCTACTCCTTCATCCTTCATTGGTACGAGTGTATGTTTCTATCCATCCTCCTTAAAGGTATAATTATTCCTCCTTCCATCATGAATTGCATTCCTATCAAATTGCCAAGGTCTACCCAAAAGAACATGACAAACATACATAGGAGTGACATCACACACTACCTAATTCTTTTAACTCCCAATTTGAAACACCATTTTGCACTGTTTATTCACCAAAACTTGATGTCCCTTCTCCAACCAAGACACTTTGTAGGGAGTAGGATGTGTTGTCTTCTTCAGACCTAGCTTGTCAACCATCTCTATAGACACCAAATTAACAGTACTTCCACTATCAATGATAACTTTACAACACTTACCCTTTGATTTGCACATTGTTCTGAACAACGTCTTCCTTTTTGCAGGCTCTTGAATCTCCTTGTTAGGCTTTAGCGGAACTCTCTTCATAAGCAATGTTTCTCCAAATTTTGGTGTATCTTTATGTGAAGGTGAATTCTTACTTCCCTCATCAACTTGAGAAATGTCTGCACTTCCTTGACCTGTTGAAGTATTTTCTAGACACCCATTTTATCTATAACCAAGCTTATTACATTTATAAGTTCTTAGTTGAAAACCTCTATCTCTACCTCTTGGATAATGTCTTCTACGGTTGGTATCATTACCTATTCATGCTAATTGTTCTTGCTATCTTGAGCTACTTCCTTCTTCTTTCTGCCATTGTGGTCGTCCTAGTCCACTTTGTTGTCCTCTTCCTCCTAGACTTACCTTTTCCTTGTTGACTTTGCTTCCTAGACAACTTATCTCATGCCTTCAAACTAAACTGATAGGCATCTTCAATTGATCCTGGAGACATCAATTTGATTTCATCATGTATATCATATCTTACGCCATTAATGTATCTGGCTATTTTCTTTGGGGTTTCGTTTACATGACTAGATCTAATATTTATCCTATAGAAATCCTCAGTGTTCTCATTAATTTTTGTTTAAAATTATCCATTTATTTAAATGAGGTAAGTTGGTAACATTTAGGCATGAATTTACCTTTTAACTTGGGCATCATTATGTCCTAGTTTTTTTTATCTTAAGTTTACCTCTGTTCTTTTTTCCATCCTGTACTCCATCCCACTAGAGAGATGCATGGCCCCTTAATCTGGTCACAACAAATTTAAATCTCTTGTCCTCATCAACATTCTCATAATCAAAATACATAACCATAGTATTTATCTAGTTGATCAATTCCTCAACATTCAAGTTGCATTCATACATAGGCACCTCCATCCTTGGTCTATTAGTTTCTCCCGAGACTAATCTGAGCAGTCTCACTTTTGCACCTTCTTCTGTAGGTTATGCTTCCTCTTTAGGTAATTCTTCTCTATCACTAAAATTTCTTGTGTCAGTTCTTCTATGGTGTGTCATTTCCATGGCTTCTATCAATGCTTGGAGATTCCTCATTTCCTCAATCAATTCAATGTTAGCAGCTGGTCTTCCTCGACCTTGTCCTCTTCTTCCAACTGTAAACTCCAAATTTTGACATAAAATATTCTCTATAGTACCTTTGGGAGTTTAATTTCCTCTTATACAAAAAAATGGTGTAGGTGAAAGAAATAATCTTCCCATGACCTACTGTGATTCCTCCTTCATCAACTTTGAAACCCCTTCTTTCTCCTTCCTTACAAACAAATCGAGGGATCTAAGATCCGAAAAACCTAAACAAAACTTCACACTACAAGGAACTAGATTTAGATGGCTAGATATCGAAGGTCCAGGGGTCCGGATTTCAAAATAATGATTGGACTGATAATTGAACCTGGATCTAGATGTGTCGGATATCCAATGGCTGGATGACCAAGATCTAGGGAATCCGACGAACTAAGTATAAAGGGCTAGTTCATATGTTATAAGATCGATCTCCACCATTGATTTGATACTAAAAAACACCACCATCGTCCAAACTCCTACACGCTCAAATTCATGGCGACCATCATATCTATGCTAGAGTTGTGGTGGTTATCGGATCTATACCACTATTAACTATGCCCTGATGTTTAATAAGGGATATACATTGAATGGTGAACAAGGGGAAAGAAGGGAAGTTAACTCAATTCTCAACATACACATTTAGAATCAAATCCTTCACAGCTGTTAATAAATAGGATCACCAATAGAAAATATATGGAAAGAGGAGAGTGATAAAACACAAAAAGCTTGTGAATTCAATCAATTCCATCCAAACCTTGTTGCTCCAAATTCAATGATTACAAGGCTATAGCTATGTTTAAAGACACAATGAAAGAGATTGATCCCGATCCTCAGAGGATGGACTCATATCACCCTTTATTAAAAAAAATCCTTTCTTATTAAAAAAAATCCTTTCTTATTAAAAAAAATCAGTTCTAATCCCTAATCACTCTTAACCTCCATCTTTATAATCAGGAAAATCACATCCCTACATAGCTTGGCCAGGTTACAAAGATGACTGATTCCTCCTCCTGTTATATTATTCTAAAACCTTATTAATTTTTTATTTTAATTTTTAAATAAAGAAATGATGTTCCTGCATCAATTAGGGATTTGTTTTAATCCGGAAGCAATCACAGTGAGGCAATCACGGTGCATGCTCCTCTCATAAACTATGTATCATTGGTAAATTGAGAGTGATTGAGAGTATTCATCCCTTGGGATATAAGGATCCCTTCCAAATTTCCTTCCTACCTTTATGTTTCCAACTTTTGTCTTGGAGTCTTTTCCATTAGAATGCATAAAAAGGGAGAGAGGGGGGAACTTTGCTTGGCTTCCCTTGAGATTTGAAAAAGCTTTATTGATCTACCATTAACCAACGATTCTACTCATGGCATGATACCAATGAAAGAATTTATCCTCTTGATGAATTTTTTTGAGAACCCAAATATTTCCATAAAAAATAAATATAGTTGTGCCTAACTCTATCAAAAGCATTAGCAAGTTCAATTTTGATAACCACACCTTTATCTCCATAGCTTTGAATTGAGTGGATTTCTTCCTGGACCATTATTTTACATTACGGATTTGCTTGTTCGGCATAAACCTTCCTTGGTTTTCTTATATGAGTTTGGGGATAAGCAACTTAATCCTAGTAGCCAATATTTTTTTAAGATCTTATAAAGATATAGGTCATAATTGTGACAACAACGTTGGCTTGGTTTCCTTGGGAACTAGGGATATGAATGAAGAGTTGGTTGCTCCCCCAATTTTGTCTTTTCCACTAGTCCAAATGTTTGACAGACAATCTACCAAGAGCGGACTCGAGGCATGATCTCCCTAGCTCAACGCGAGTCTAGAACAAATAGAACAGAACATAAACAACCTTCCTAGATCTAGTTAAGGATCAAGTAATTAGATGTCTTACCTTAAGTTTGAAGCCCTTTCTCCTGGACGTTGTTCCACACCTCGCGGTCATCAGATCTTAGCTGCAAGACCTGCCAAGACACATAGAACAAGACAAACAAGTAAAAAGCATCTGAACAATAACAAATCTAAGTAAACAGTTAAGCAGGTAAACTACACAATATCATCAACACAACAATATTGGTGGAAAGCATTTATATTACTGTAAAAATAGGGAAAGTACATAGAAGAGAATGACTACAACAAGAGCTTAACGAAGTAATCCTTCTACATCCAAGCCAATGCCATATCCTCCCAAGGAAGTGTGAGTCTCTCAATGGATGAGTAGAGATCTCTCTAATATGATTTCACCAGCATGTAGACACTATAGACTTCCTCCCTTTGGAGTGGGATAGAGCTTCATTTATATAGGACTAAGTGGATAGGGTAGGTTGAGATATGGTAGGAGAGAGATAGGGGATCCTTCCAAGAGGTTAGGAACCGAGTGCCAACTCTCCCAAAAGGTCAGGGATAAGGATCCATGTCAGCTGGATTCGAGAATGGGCTCAAAGGATCTATTTTTGTCCATTAACTGACATCGCCATAGGCTGCAAAAGGACAACCTACGACGTCACATGTTGCATTAAGGCAGCCTGCAACGACCTCTCAAAACCTTGTATAAATGGAATGGTATCTCTTTTAGTTTAATGACTTAGTCAAAGAAACTTTAGGGATGTTTACACTGAGTCTCTTGATGGTAAGATTTTGGTGTAACGGAATTCCCCCTAAAGCATGAAGCTGTTGAAATTGGACAGGTGAAATTCTTTGACAGAAAGAATGGAAATGGCTCGTCGGATGAAGGATGTCACTGCAGCACAACTGACTCTGAGCTCATAGTCTCATATGACGTACAACATGGCTGCCGACCAATACAATGTAGATCCATGGTAGTAATGACTTGACTGAACACAATCATGGCTACTAGACACAAGCGTAGATCCATGATGAGATGATAACACAACCACGTCCAATACAAATGTGGATCCGTGTGATATGACTCAATACAATCTCCATCGCAACCTCGGTAAAAAATGACTCCCCAGGGTCTTCAAGCTAAACCCGCAATGATACGAATCTATCCATGTGATTACAAATGTCTTGACATCGAACATGGTAGAAACCACTTGATTACCGGTCATTGATGTATACCGTTAACAAGTGCGAGGGAAATCACCATTAATGTCAATGATCCCCAAGGTATCACAGTACAAAACACCAAGCGTGAATAATTGAGCTGAAGTCGAACGCAAGATGAAATATTTCAATCAAGAGTCAATGACGTGAACTCATGTCGAAAGCGAGGTAACCTACCATTGAGGCATGCAGGGCCAAGGTACTTGGTTGGTTTCTAGATCCAATCCTCAGATGATGTGTTGAAGTCGACAAGGATGAATTCATCGAAGGAGGGCCGTGATGAATCCCCCATCATCAACACGAAACATGACAAAGGATGTGTAGAGAAGATCGGATGGTACAGTAACATGCAAGACTGACTCGAAGTAGACCGACATGATGGAAGGTGTATTGACTGCAGATAATGAAATGGTGAGAGTATTCTTGAACATGGGCATGGCATGACTTGGCAGTATTGACATGATGAGCACGACACCAACTCCTAATGCAACTGATGATGGGAGATTTCTTTGAATGAATCAAAGGAGCGACAAGACTCAGGAAGTAGGTGAAACTCGAGGACAAACAGATGATCCAAGTACAGTATGCAAATGCAAATGAGTGCCATGTTCAAGAACAACGAGGTACTGCCACTGATAAAGGTGTAATACAAGAGATTTCCTTTTTCCCCATCATGAATGATGAGTGCCTCATGTGTTTTTTACGATCTTGATGAGGGTAACTAGATGCTCAGTATAGCTCATCTCATAGATGATCCAATCCCAAATATTTTCCGAACCTGGGATAGGAGGGGTTCGTCCCATGACGGGCCCTTCAATGTGAAAATTTAACGATTCCATAGAAGGTAAACTCAGTCATCATTTCATGTTTAGAGAGTCTGAAAAGATCTAAAGAAGACTCCAACGGTCCTTTTTCGTAAAGTTAGCCTCATCGCCCGAAAAAGGGTAAAACAACGCGGGAGAGGACTCTTCCAGTCATGATTGGTTGGAGTATACCTTTTTCGTAAGTAGTACCCCCTGGTCCGAAAAAGGGGTAAACTATCACCAGGGAGACAACCATTCAAATTCTTTAACAAGCGTGAATGCGACAAGTTCGCTTGGCAATCTTTTCATATTTCGAGAGCCTGAAAATAGCTTAAAGATAGACTCCAGGGGGGTCCTTTTCCGTAGGAGTTTAACGAGCCCGGAAAAGTGATAAATCGTAACTCGATAACTTATTCTTGTGGTTTTCAGAGCACGAGAAATAAAAAAGAGTAAGCTCGTCATCATTAAATAATTACAATCTAACGAATGGAAAATAACGACAAAATATTCAAGGGGTTGTTCATGCCTAAGATGATCATTCCAATGTGAAAACGGCGTAAAAAGGACACTTAATGACTCCTGCACACTTGAAACTAGGTCAAATAGTCAACCAGGAGTTCAAATGCAATAAAAATGATCCAAACTATAGCAAATGACCTAAAACAATCAAATATTTGAAGAAAGAATATTCCTTTTTGTTTATAAATAGAAAAAATTGGCCAAATATAGTTACCATTGTTCATTTGCCAAATTGGGGAGAAGAAGTGTCATTTGGAGCCAAAAGTTCACTTGTTGATTCCGGGAGCTACGAGCAACCATTTCACCAGCCGTTCGGAGCAGGTAACTCTAAACTTCATCCAGCACATTTCCAGTGGTTTACATTTTTTTATTTTAGTTCATTTTTTTGGGTTTTGAGTTGGTTTTTGGAGGGCTATTGCATCCTCGGGTCATCGCAGGTTTCCCTTACGGGAACTGGGACAAACTCGGGTCGTCGCAAATCCCGCAAAGGTGGGTTGCGACAATGTCGCACTGTCAACATTGACGGGGTGCGAGGGAGGAAACGTCCAACCCTAAACACAAACCTAGCCCAAAATATGAACTTTCAGTGGTTGAAGTGAGTCCTAATGATGTTTAAATGCTCCTTTTGGCAGGTTAGTAGCAGCCAAAATGGTCTTAGAGTGGCGTGAATGAGAACATGAGGTAGATGACATACAAGATGTAAACGATCTATTATGTGTGACGGTACTAAGGAACTGTGGTCTCTTAAAGTTCTCTCAGATCCAGGGAATTAGGGCCCAAATCCCCCTGCTGACACATATGCTTCGATGCTGGGATCTGGCTCATCAGTATTTTATGATCGGTGAGCACATACTTACCATAGATGTCGAGGACATCTACTTCCTGACTGGATTGTCCCGGAGGGGGGACAATGTGGCTCTTACTAGACCACAGGGAAGTGATCGGACCATGGATGACATGATCCAACATCACTGCACTCCTCACACTCGTGCTTCTAGTGGGAAGATTCCCATAAAAGAGGTATGATATCATCTGCTGTGTGCCATACTTTTTACCATCACGAGGTTAGCAGGGAGCCAAGCTCCTCACTTAGTTACTAGGTCCCAGATGTTGTATGCGGAGGATTGTATGTCTCCAAAGATATTCAACTGGTGCGAGGGACTCCTCGCTAACATTCGAACTCAGCTGACCAAGTGTCGGCGGGGAGAGATCAAGCAGTTCGGATACGGGTCGATAGTGATCTCGTTTCTATTGGAGCGGGTTCCCCTCTTGCGTCCGCAGGTACTGTTGGATGACAGGGATCCTAAGGATCCTCACATGGCTAGATGGAAAGAGGTGGTGGCCTGACATGGTGGGGGCCCCATCATTGGATATGGTACTGAGTTCTTCACCTGGATAGAGGGCCAGTTGCTCATGGTAGAAGACTACCCGTATAGTGGTACGGATTACAGAGATGACCCAGACTTAGCACTGCTTGAGGGAGCGGCGTGGGGAGACATCGGTAAGAACAACGACCCTTGTACTTTTAGTTTTGTGTATTTATTATTTTTTTATTTTACTGCTCACAAGTTAACAACGTGTGTGTGCAGATGTCGGCCCCGTGCGACTAGTAGGGGTTTCTCTTCTCGCGAGGAGAGGAGAGGGAGAAGCCATGCCCCTAGCCGCTCATGCTGTAATCGTGGAGATGGAGGATGTTTACGAGAACTTGAGCAGGTTGACAATAGCCGTTCCTGAGCTGGCAGTGGATGATTTACCGCAGACCATGCATATGTATGTGGTTGGGGCATACATGCACTTCAACGCACTACTTCGCAAGGTGGCGAGGGAAGTTGACTGCTTCTAGATTTAGCAGGAGAGAGATGCTAGACCTAGGGGTGCACAGGCCAGGCGTCAGGCCTGATGTTGTTATTATGTATGTACTGAGAGATTAGAAGCCTCAAATTTTGTACTTACTGAAAGCTACGAGGCTTCCGATTTTCTAAAGACTCACTGAAAGCCATCGTGTTTCAGATTTTGTACTAGCACTACTTTTTATGATTTATATATATACAGACATTTCCGGTGTCTTTATACATTATGTGTTTTTAAATGGATGAATGATGTGATCTTGTTTATTTGCTTGCTTATATACAATGGATGATTTACATGTTATGAATGCTTTGTGAATGTATTATGTGTGTGAGATGTGCCAATCCAATATGAAGTTGGCCATCGAGTCAGCAACTGTGTTCATGTCTCGTGGAATGTGCAGGCATTGAATAGATTCAAAGGACCTTTCCAGGAGACGGACTCGTCTAAAGAGACAAAGAAGAGTGGGATCACGGATGGCGTAGACCCGGTTGAGATGGAAAACCACTAGTTGAGAATCCAGATGGATGACAATGTGGTTCATACCCAAGGAAAGAGCATCAGTTAGGGTTCCAATCACCGCCTGATATTCTGCAGCGTATTTCATTGCGAATCCAAGACAATTTCCTCTTGAGCTAATGAGCTCGCCTGTTGGGGAATACAGTACCCAGGCTGTCGAAGCAAGGTTACGGGTATGCCAGCTGGCGCCGTCCACAAATCCATAGCAAGTTTCCATATGCACACGTAGACAGAACATGGTATAAGAAGCAGAAAAAAGATCTAGACACACTAAAATAAACGCGTCACACCACACAAAAAACACACACGCCATGTATAGTATATACAAAATCTCTATGCATGAAAAGTTCAAGCATAGTACCTCTTCAGGTAAATATCATTGCGGGGTTCACCTAAAGATATTCCGTTGTAGTCCTCGAGCTCATAAGCTCCTTTCTCCAAAACACATTTAACGATGTATGGTCCATGCAACATGGACTTGAACTTTCCTACCCCCAGCTTGTCGTGTTTTTGGTCATATGTAAGGACCAACTCACCCTCGTTGAAGATGCAAGGTTCTACTGACTTGTCATACTGTGATTTGATGCATCTCTTGTGTGCCTCGTTGGCAAGAGCGGCATCTCGGTGAGACTCGTCAAATTTCGCTAGGTAAAGGAATCATTCTTCCTCGACAGTAGTGTTAGGAAGAAGTTCAACGGCAAGTTGGAGGGATGGAATCTCGCACTCAATCAGAAGGACAACCTCCAATCCATACACTAGTTGGAATGGAGTAAATCCGGTGGCAGTTTTGACGGAAGTTCGGTAGGCCCATAATGCTAAAAAGAGCATATTATGCCAGTTGGACATGTGCGTACCCACCATACGTTGGACCATAGTTTTCAAGACCTTATTGATGGCCTCGACCTGTCCATTGGACTGTGGGTAGTAGGGTGTTGAGTTTTCATGGCGAAAACCCAATCTATCGCTCAATTCTTCAACCATGTTGTTCTGAAAGTGGGAACCATGGTCGGTAACTATAGAATGAGGAACTCCAAACTGCGCTATGACATGATTGAACATGAAGAGTGCGGCGGTCTTGTCGTCGTTCGTGTATGTAGGCATTGCCTCGGCCCACTTTGTAAAGTAGTCCACAGCTACGATGATGTAACTATGCCCCCCGGATTAGGTAGGCTTACAATGCATGAAGTCAATGCCCCATTTAGCGAAGGGGCCAACAAAAATAACCGAGTGTAACGGGGCGGGATGGGTGCGCTTTTTCATATGAAAATGTTGACATGGAGGACATTTTTTTACGGCCTCGATGCAATCTTTAAAGATAGTCGGCCAATAATATGCTGCGTGAAGAATCTTCTGGGTTGTAACCATACCAGAGAGATGACCGCCACAAGCCCCAGCGTGACATTCATTTAGGACGAGTTCAGCCTCATCATCAGTCAGACAACATCGAATAATAGAATCCACACAATGGTGGTACAAGGTATCACTGATGATCAGGTAATACTTTGCATGGTGGCGTATGCGACGACGGTCGTCACGAGACAGCTGAGGGTTGAAATGTTGGGTTTGAAGATACAATGTTATATCTCCATACCACGGATCAGACGTACTGATAAGAAACAATGACTCATCCGGAAAAGAATCATTGGGCTCAGATTCTACATAAATACGGGGGAGGTTGCAGATAAGCTCAACAAACACCAAAGACTTTTTAGACTTGGCTTTTTCGAAAAGAAGATCAAATTCTTGCAGTATCACGATCCAACATGAATACTTTCCCCCAAGCACTTGACATGTTAGAACGTGGTACATGGGGTTTGAATCGACGATGATGGTGGTGGTGAGAAGCAAAATGTAATGTCGAAATTTTTGCACGGCGATGACTGCCATGAGAGCGAGCTTCTCAACATGTGAATATTGAGTTTCAATGTCAATAAGACCTTTAAGGCATAGTATATTAGATGTTCTTGGGCGTTTTGGTCTTCTTGTACCAAAACCATGGCAATAGTGGTGTCGGAAGCGGCGAGGTATAGAATATAATCGCGATAGTAATTCGGTAGTTGGAGCACAGGGGCATGCGTGATGGCATGTTTCAAACTATCAAAAGATTGTTGAGCTTGGTCATCCCAAATGAACGGGACGTCTTTGTTCATCAATCTCATGTAACCCTGCGTCTTTTGCACGAAATTACAAATAAAACGCCGTAAATAAGTCACTCTTCCTTGCATACTCTGAAGTTCTGTAATATTAGTTGGAGGTGGAAGAGTGACGATGGCTTCCACCTTCAAGGGATCAATGCGGATCCCATCCTTCGAGACGATAAACCCTAAGAGGCATCCTGAATCAACAGAGAAGATACACTTATGAGGATTCAGACGGATATTGTACCGCCTACATCTGAGGAAAACGACCGTCAAACGATCTATGTGGAACTCACGCTGCTTTGAATGGGCAGGGAGATCGTCCAAGTAGGGTTCCACAAAGTCCTTCACATCATGGAAGGCATACGACATGGCCCGCTGGAAAGTGGCACCAGCGGTTTTAAGACCAAATGGAAGTTTACGGTATGAAAATGTTCCCTAAGGACAGATGAATGCAGCCTTGTGTTGGTCGGTGGGGTGGATCTCAATCTGGTTGTATCCGGAAAAGCCATCCATGAATGAAAAAATGACACTTCCAGCACAATTGTCGATAATCTGGTCAATAAGGGGAGTCTCGTAGTTGTCTTTAGGACAAGCTTTGTTGAGATCCCGATAATTGACACAGACGCGAATGGTACCCTGCCTTTTAGTAACAGGGGCGACATTTGAGACCCATTCTGTCAATGGGACAGGGTAGATGAAGCCGGCCTTTAAGAGTTTCTCAATGTCTTCCTTGATTGCTGTAGTCTTCCGAGGGTGTACGTCGTCGCAACTTTTGGCGGACAAGTTTGACGTTGGGATAGGTTTTAATTTCATGTAAAACAATGGTGGGGTCTATCCCAGGCATCTCCTCGTAGGTCCAAGCGAACACGTCTCGGAATCGCTTGAATAAGGCCGTGTAAGCAATGATTTCTTCAGGGGAACACTTCTGGCCTAACTAGATGTGTTCCACTACACTAGGTGTAACTAAAATTTCAATCGAAGTGGTAGGCTCAATGTTGTCTAAGTTGCCTTCGGAGTCCGTTTGACACGTGAGTATCAAGGACTAAGAGCCAGAGTAGACATCCGGTGTAAAGATGGTGCTAATGTTGTTCTCCATGGTATCCAAAATGGGAAGGAAATACGAATGATGATGGAGGTCTTCTCACGAAGGATCATCCACGCTCATGATTTCCATAATGGACTCGTCGGAATGAAAAGTCCGCAGCAGGGGGTCGGATGATGTCCGCTGTAGAGAACAAGAGGTGGAGGCCATTGCCAAGTGGTCCTCCGGTGTTGACTGGATAGCCTCGTATGTGAGTTCAGCGGGTGACAGAGGCATAGTGTCTCCAATCAGGTGTGTGGTGGCTTCATCAGGTACAAGACACGAATTAGTGGAGTTGGGGATAGATGAAATCTGGGAGGAGATCATGTTCACCATGGAAACATGATTTGGGGGATCTGAAGGAGGAAAGACTCCCATAGGGGATGAGTCCTTAAGGAGGCCGACCCCCACGCTCTCATACTATTGTGAATATTGTCCAATTGATGGAACATTATCGCCCAGGTGAGTAGCGGTGTCAAGTGTGCAGAAATCCAGTTGGTCGACTGTGACAATTCGGCCTTGATGGGGGAATTGTACTATGCAGAAGACAAATGATGCGACCGTGGTCATGGCGTAAAACCAATTACGACCAAGCAGAATGTTATAATCTAATGGGGCAGTGACCACTTCTATGTTAATGGTGGCGGTCTTGCCCCCCAGCTCGACTGCTAAAGCTTGTAATAGCCCATGAGGTTGAAAGCCACGTCCATCGAATGCTCTCAAAGTGGTAGGGGGACAGTTCAAATCAGGAGAGCCGATGGCTCTCCAGCATGAGATCAACATGACTGAAGTAGAGGCACCTTTGTCCAAAACGGTGCGATGGATTGTCTTCCCAGCAATGTTTGTGGCAACTTGAAATGCCAACTGATGGGAGAGCCTCGGTTTGAAGTATTCCAACCGGAACATGATGGTGTTCGATGAATCTGGGTCAACTGCACCGATGGAAGCGAGGAGGGTCTTGCGTTGATTAGGACAGTTTTGCAAGACCTCAAGCGTCGACATAGCACAGGGATCTTGTGCTAGGTCCTCTACAATATTGTAGTTCTGAGCAACCCGAGCATTGGGATTGAAAACCGATTTTCTAATCGTGCTCTTGGGTGGACGCAACACTGACTCGAAAGAAGGCTTCTTAATGGTGAGAGAAGCAGTCGGTACGGTGATGTCAGGCATCGAAGTGGAATCTTTTTCAGTATTACTTCCAACAGGTTCCTTGGCCGGAACAGAGTCATATGAACAGGAGTGGGTGTTCAAGTTGATGGTCTCGCTACACATCATGAGAACATGTGCAGTGGTGGATGCTTCTCCTTGGGAATGAGAGGTGTGAGCAATCAACTGCTGATTTTGAGCAGGGAAGGGATCGTTGAGAACTGCGGGTGTGGGTTTTCCCTTAAGAAACTTTTGAACTTTGTCTCTATGGGGGCACTCTTTAGAAAAGTGGTCATCACCACATAGTAGACAAGGATACTTAAACTTCCTTTTCTATTTGGTATCATCAGGGGTGCTGTTATGTTCCTCCTGGGTGGAAGATTTCTTAGGTTTCCCTTTGTTCTTCTTCTTACCACCAGACTTCTGAGGTGAAGTTGATGAAACAAAATTCACTTCTTCGATGACAGCAGGAGTGGATGATTTGATCATGCCGTGACCAGCCTGTGTTGGTGATGGGGAATAACCTTGGGGGTTAGACAATCCAACAGTTTGAGAAGAAGGCTGGGTGTTAAGGGATCCAATGATGCCATCGGTTTGGGGTCCCTTGGGTGGTTTCGCGGGGTCGTATGTGTTACGAGGTGCGTCAGGAAGGATATCAAACAACGTGCCATATTGAGCATAGACTAAGTCTAGCAAATGGGCACGAGCGATGGATTGTTTCTCAGTGACAGCGCCTCCCATGGCAACATCTCGTGTTATGGTAGGAATGAGAGACTTCATGAACCAGTCCACTAGGAGTTGGTATGGAATAAGAGCCTTAATAAGACTTCATCTCCTCCGCCACTCATGTATATGATCTAAGATGTGAGTAGCGGTATTCTAACGGAGTGAGGTTAAAAGCTCTATACTGGTTTCATACCATATAGGCAGCTGGAAATGAGTCAAAAAATTCATAGCGAGAGAACCAAAATCAGGAAAAGAATGGGGTGGTAGTTCAATATACCACTTGGCAGCCGAACCAAAAAGATTCCTTTGGAATAATCTAAGATGGATCGAGTCGTCCATCAAGGAGTTAGATGAACACCACAAGTGGTATGTCATCACATGGTTTTTTGGATCCTCACCCAGCTTGCCATCAAATTTTGGGATATCTGATGTAAGTTTTACCAGAATGGGTGACCAATTAGTTCCATGGTAGATGGGGTCGTTGGTCAGGTGAGACAAGTCAGGAAGGTCCAAAGTAGCCAAAAAAGGAAGCTGCGGGTAATGATAGTACTGATAAGGTGTGTAAGGACCAACAGGACCTTTTGTCGATTGACCATAGGGTGTTCCAGGAGGAAACTAGCCATAGGGGTACGGGCCGCCCGGACCAAATGTAGGTCCGCCACCATAGTAAGGTGGTCCATTACCGTAATAAGGTGGCCCATTACCGTAATAAGGTGGCCCATTACCGTAATAAGGTGGGGGCCCGCCTCCACTGCCTGGAGGAGGTGGGCCGCCTCTAAATGGTGGGGTTCCGCCTCCACTGTTAGGGTAGAATGGGCCACCACCGCCTTCGCTGGGAGGGGGTGGTGGGCCACCGCCATTGCCGGAAGGGTAAGAGCCTCCTCCGCCACCTCCACCATAATAGGGTGGTGGTCCTCCGTCACTGCCACTAGGGATAGAAGGTCCTCCACCACCACCACCACCTCCAAGGTGGGATGGTCCGCCACCACCGCCTCCAGGGTGGGATGGTCCTCCACAACCACCACCAGGGGGGGTGGACCATGATGACCGGAATGAAGTGGTCCTCCGCCAGAAGGTAGAGGTATGCCTCCTCCACAGTTATGTGGGGGTCCGCCGCCTCCAATGGGAGGTGGGGGTGGACCAAACGGGGGTGGAGGGGCTTGAGGGACTATAAGCGGGGGTCCATGTTGTAAAACATTTTGCTGTCCCCATAAAGTGTAAGGATTTCCTGGGTAGGGTACCCCGTAGAGTGCATTTCCGGGATTAAGTTGACCCGGCACAGGGTTAAAATGACCGATATGCTTGACTTGATGGTGGTTGAATTACGTTGGACGGTCCCCCAACATGGGATAGTCCCGTAGTGGAAGGTCCAGGAGGTAAGGAGTTTCCAACAGGAGGACCGATGGGAACTCTTGTTGCGGTATTATGGTTAAGAGACGAGGGTTTCCCCCTAGCAACAACTTGCTGACCACTAAGTAAAGGTTGACCCAACACTGGTTGTTGATTATTCACCGTAGGATTACCATTACCTATAAAAAAAGGTAGGGGGTAAAGAGTATCCTCCCATCGAAGTTTGGGGTGGGGGAGGAGCAGGTGACGTAACTGTGGTGGTCACAGGTGTGTTGAAATATTGTTCTTCAACAGGTTGGGTTGTTAGAGGTACTGAACTGATCTCCTATCTAGGGGACGTATGTGCAGGAATGGATGGTTGACTAGTTTCAGAAGCGGTCGCGTGTTGCATGGATGATTTTGGTGACTCAAAAGATAAAGAATGACCTGGGATGGGTTGGTAAGGGGGTAATGTCGGGTCTTCAACCCTTAGTTGGAGACTTGATCTCTGAAGCTCCTCAGCCATAGAACAAAAATGCGCCAATTGGCCACAATAGTAAGCTAAGGGATCATCCGGAGTAGTCCCACTGGGTGGGGGTGCAACGGCAAAATGGGCCACTGGGTGGCCTAGAGAAGATGTCCAATAAGTTGTCGAAGTACCAACAACTATTGTGGGGTCGTCTTGGGGTTGATTCATCCATTCCAATGATCCAGGCTCTCCCGGCGAAACGGGAGGTAAGTCTTGTGAAGTGGAAATTGGGGCCTCTTCACCCTGCGAGGGGTGGGAGGCAGGTGAATCTGGAGGAGTGTGGGAAACAAAAGTCCTCCAACATTCAAAGTAGGGTTTTCCACTTCATGTGACCTGACCCTGGCTTGTGGGTCCATTCTTACCCTCGGAATTAACTCTTGGTTAAGGGGATATTAGGGTGGTAAGTTTTGAATCCTACGAGACCTTCTCCAAGGAAAGTTATCCGGAGTGACTGAAACAAAACTTTCTCCTAAGGCAAGCTAAACAAAAGAAAAGCATACCATACAAAACGCTACACAAACTAAGGCCACAAGCAAACTTATGTGATAAGAGTGGATTCAAAGGTCTGGAACCTCACAGGATTGTCAAGGCTTCGCAAATCGCTATATACCGCAGGGTCCAACAGTAAAACGCGACAAGGAGGATTGGGACCGTACCCTTGCATGAATACCCGATTACCTAGACGGTACGTGCGTAATAATCTCCCCGAGTGTTGTTCTTGATGTATTGCTCTGCCAAGAAGGCCAAAAGGTTAACTCAGTTGGTCTCAGGAATCCCAATGGTGTCTCCCGATATACGCAAGGTATGTGGGAGCTCAAATCCGTAGTGGTGTTGTCTAATGCACAACCGTACGACACAAGACCTTCCTATATACTACCGAGTACGTGAAACACCTTCGATATACTCCAAGTACTTAAGGGACTTGGTGGGTACGTGAAAGAGCTTCGATATACCGGTAAGTACATGGAAGACTACAATACCCCCGGAATACAGTGCTGGAAAATAATGACAGCTTCCACGCTTAACGACATCGGAACACGTCTCTAACTTACACACAAGTTACTAAATATTTTACCCTAGTTCTACCGTTAATTTTATATGAATGGTTAGGTGAATGCATGAGGTGAGTACATAATCGGAAACATAATGCAGGCCCTAACTACATGCAAAAAATATACTTTTCTTTTGATGAACTCTATGTATGGGAAGGAGAAATTTCTTTCCAACGATTTTACCAAAACAATGCAACGCAACACAATCCCAAATCTACCAAAAAATGGTCGCCAGATTTGTTTGACGGACAATCTACCAAAAAATGACTATGAAGTATTCTTTTCCTTTTTAGCGCGAAACACAAAAATAACACAACACTACTAAGCCAAATCAAAGCATGTTTTTTCTTTTTCTTTTATCTTTTCAAAACAAAAATTGATGCTAAGTGATGAAAAGAGAGAAGTTCTAACTAGAGTATGCAAGATTTTCACCTTCACTACAATGGCCTAAAAGCATAAAAACCAAAAGATGCATGTAACTTTCCAAGCATGGAACTACTCTTGCAAAACTTGATATCTATTCGAATTTTTCAAGAAAATGAGCAACTCATAATTCGTGAAAGCACACAAATAATTCAATTTTCTTTCAACTTTTCCAAAAGATCTACAAATAAGACATTCCAATGCATGTACAATTCTTCAAATGAGCTTGAAAAATGATGGAAATAAAGTACTTTTGATCTTTCAATGGATGTATCAAAATAACAATTTGATAACAGCGATGTTTTTAAACATAAATACTAAAATGAAAAGATTACTCGCAGCACTCCAATAACTCAGAAAATCTCAAGAAAAGACAAGCACTCATATAGACTGAAAGTACACACACACACTCAAAATCAATCGGTAACAAGAAGCACTAAAGAAAGCAAAGCTAAAAAATGTATGCAAATGAGGTCTGGAAACCGATCCAATACAATGACCAGATCCGACAAGGAGAGGAGGGAATGCAAGGGTGAGTGGATGCAGGTGGGGGAGACCAAAGTGTCCACCACTACCAAATCTCAGACTTGTCCAATACAGAACCCAAAACAACTCCAAATGAAACCAAACAACTAAATCACACAAATCAAAATGGAGTCTCTGACTGGATCTTGCAGTAAAGAGGGAGTTTGCACACAAACCAAAACTCAAATCAGAAATGGAGAGGGGATGCCTGTATGGCAGTTTTGACAAATCGGTGCAGTCTGTGTTTGTACACAGTGCATCGTCACAGTTTACCAATGCGAGGAGTGCGACGCTGTCGCGGTATACCAATGAAGGGGTTGCAACGAGAAGCCAAAAGACAAATAACAGGGACCAAGAAATGACATAGTGTCGCTCTGGCTCCATTGCCTAGGTGCGACAGGTGAGATCCAACTTCAAAAATGAACCAAATCTCCAAACAAAGAGCAATGAAATGGTTTGAAAATGAGAAGTGCAAACTCAAAGGAAGGTAATCAAACTCTTCAAAGTGAATATCTAATGGTGAAACCATTTTAAGAGGCAAATGACAAATGAAATGACTTGTAACAAGAAATCAACCGAAAATGACATTCAAATTGACAACTACAAAACAATGTTCTTCCCCAGTATGGTCACCAGATTTGTTTGACGGAAAATCTACCAAGAGCGGACTCGAGGCATGATCTCCCTAGCTCAACGTGATTCTAGAACAAATAGAACAGAAAATAAACCACCTTCCTAGATCTAGTTAAGGATCAAGTAATTAGATGTCTTACCTTAAGTTTGTATCCCTTTCTCCTGGACGTTGTTCCACACCTCGCAGTCGTCAGATCTCAGCTGCAAGACCTGGCAAGACACGTAGAAAAAGACAAACGAGTAAAAAGCATCTAAACGATAACAGATCTAAGTAAATAGTTAAGCAGGTAAACTACACAATATCATCAACACAACAATATTGGTGGAAATCATTTATATTACTGTAAAAATAGGGAAAGTACATAGAAGAGAATGAATACAACCAGAGCTTAACAAAGTAATCCTTCTCCATCCAAGCCAATGCCATATCCTCCCAAGGAAGTCTGAGTATCTCAATGGATGAGTAGAGATCTCTCTAAAATGATTTCACCAGCATTCAGACGGCACTATAGACTTCCTCCCTTTGGAGTGGGATAGCGATTCATTTATATAGGACTAAGTGGATAGGGTATGGATAGGGTAGGTTGAGATATGGTAGGAGAGAGATAGGGGATCCTTCCAAGAGGTTAGGAACCAAGTGCCAACTCTCCCAAAAGGTCAGGGATAAGGATCCATGTCAGCTGGCTTCGAGAATGGGCTCAAAGGAGCTATTTTTGTCCATTAACTGACATCATCGCAGGCTGCAAGAGGACAACCTGCGACGTCGCATGCTGCATTAAGGCAGCCTGCAACGACCTCTCAAAACCTAGTATAAATGGAATGGTATCTCCAGGTTAATGACTTAGTCAAAGAAACTTTAGGGATGTTTACACTGAGTCTCTTGATGGTAAGATTTTGGTGTAACACCAAATTGACATTTTACAAAGATCAAAGGTTTTAATGTTCCAACATGCTCTAAAGAAATGGATAGTGAATCCATTTGGACCCTGGGCATTGTTGGGCTCCAAACTCCATATTGCATCCAATACCTCTTTTTCTTTGATTTTGTTCTCAAGAAATGAATTATCTTGACTAAACATGGGATATTTTGAAGCATTGATTTGTTTTCCCTTGGATTGGATCCTCATATTTCTTTATACAGGTCTTTAAAGTTAAAATGTGTTTTTTTAATTGCCTAAAGTTAGATATTTGTTGTCCATTAGAATCAATGATTTCCTTGAGGATTTTTCTATATTGTCGTTCTTTTGCTTGCTTGTGAAATAATTTTGTGTTTTGGTCTCATGTTCTTCCTTAATCTATTCACTATATATTTCCTTCTTTTCCATGTCCATTTATAGGGTTTCTAGTTGTTTCTAAACCTCGATTCTTTCTTCTATTGGATATATATAGCTAGACTTGCCCACTTTTTTAAGGCTCCCTTTACTATCCATAAATTTGATTCCCAAACATATGAGGGTGAACCTGGATTCTAAAACTCCATTTGTCTTGAATAATATCTTATGCTTCCTTCTCTTGCAGTCATAGAGGGTTGAGCAGAAATGGGATCAGGCCCATGTTTCCTACCACTTGGAAGGTAAGGAGAATAGGTTTTTTATCATAAATAGGTGAAGGAAGGATCCTATAGTAGATGGAGAATTTATCTAACATAAATCAACCATGAATTAGGAATTTTTCTAACTAATCAGCTATGTACCGAGGTTCTATTTTGCCATTGGACCATGCATAAATTCCTTTTTTTGGAATGATATCAACAAAATCCCAATTAGCAATAAAATCCTCCATTTGTTCTCCAAACGTATCCCTAACTATAATGTTACCCCTTCTTTCCCTTTGAGTAAGAGGGACATTATAATCACTAACTACAATGGCTTGTTGGTTCATTCCCATATATTTGAGAGTTGTTGGTGATTTATACCAGTCAAAATTTTCCCATATTGAGTTGAAACATAAACATTATAAACTCTGAATTTTTTTTTTGTCTCTTTGTTTTCGAAGCTTACCATCATACAATAATGAGTTTCTTGTTGTATTTTCATGAATATTCTAGCATCCTAGAAGGTATCGATCCCCCCTGAGACTCATCTCGTAGTGGCAACATTTATATCACTTTGCTTCCATATTTTGGCTCATATTTGTAAGACTTAATTTGCATCCATTTAGGTCTCTTGGATTAGTAGGATTGAAAGTATTTATCATATTACATGATCCTTGAATGCCTCTACTTTGATTTTTCTTCCCAACCCTTTGTAATTCTAGGAGACAATACTCCCTATTGACTAGAAGGGGGATGAGGATAAAAGCCAACATTTATATCTTTTCATGTTGTTTAGACTTTTCAATAGTGCATTTTTCAAAGAGTTATAAATACTGGCATATATACCTAGGACCTTTTCCCTTGTAGCCATCTCTTCTCTATTTTATCTTAAGCTATTTATTCTTGAATTATTTGGGAGGCAATAATTCTTCCTAAGAATCTTTAATCTCTTCCTCTTACCATTGATTGGCCTTCATTTTAGTCACTATTCCACTAGTGGTACCCAAGGTCTTCACCTAAGCTATATTACCTCCTTTATTGGTTCATTGGGGAGTCTAGGCCTTTTGTACCCTTGTCATTAATTTCTTCAAAGTTTGGTTGGTCTAGGGGTTTATGCATTTCTTCTTGAGTGTTGACTTATTTGTTTTGATATTGTTCACTCAAAAGGTTTTCAAGGTCAACTTGTGAGAGAGCTTGGATTTGTTTCTTCGAGGAACCAGAGTATCAAAGGGTTTTGTGCTAGTCATTCCAACATTCCCAACATTCCTTACACCTTTCTTGACCTGTTTCCAATTACTGTATTTTCAAGGGACTATGGTTGAGGTTTTCCCCATTTGCAATTCTTTGCAAAATGGCCATACTTGTGGAAAATCTTGCACTTGAAGGGAAATTTTCTGTAGTACAATTTACATTTGTAATTCCACCCATCCATGGAGATATTTATTGCTTATGGGAGTCCCTTCTTTACATCTACCTCCACACAAATTCTAGCACAAGAAAACATGCAATATTTTGGATTAGATATGTTAATATAGCATCCCAGTGTGTTCCCAATGGAATCCAAATCCTCATCACTCTAGTAGTGAAGAGGAAGATGGGGGAGATAACCCCCTGTAGGGATAACATAAGAAATATCATTTTTTGGGTCAAAATATAAAGTCCAACTAAATTCCTCTTATGCCCATGAAGTAAGTGCCACTTTTGAAAATGAGATCCCTATCTTTATTTTTCTTAAATAAGAAGGAAAAGTAACCTCTACCACATAAGCATTGGAAAATATTTCCCTTAATTGGAGGTTTCCAATTCTTTGGAAACCATTACTATAGCTCTAGGTGAGGCCCATAAACCGTGAATTGTAAATAAGTCTACACTCTCATAGTGCTAGTTCCTTGTGGAAAGATGTAGAGGAAGAGAGTTTGACTTTCGGAATTGATGTTAGCTTCAGAAAGCGTGAGGGAAGTGCTGCAGCTTTGGGGTTGGAGAGAACAAAAGCAACAAGGGTACGAAAGTACACCTCCTCAAAGTGGCTAAAGGAATCCCCTTCCAGATCCATGCTTGAGAGAGACATGGAGAAATCCCAGAGAGTAATATGATTTCCCTCACAAGAGACGATCTAGGGTTTCAACAAAGAGATACCCATCAACTCTTGTAGTATGAAACTTTGGTTTCTCTCTCCAAATTGTTTCTTTTGAGAGGAAAATATTAAATATAAGATTTAGTGAGAGTATACGTATATGTAATAAAATTGTATATCAGTTATCTTAGAAGAATTGAACTCTAGCCTACTTATTTAGTAATTCCAATCTTATACTCTAAATAAACTTCGACACGGTTTTAATAATATGTATTTAAGGAATTTATTTTTTAGCTAAGTTTTCTCTAGATCCCTTTGTTAATTATTTAAAATGTTTAAACCTTTTTCTTCTAATATTTGTTTAAAGTAATCTACATTCAACTTTTGGTTTTCTTAGAAAGTCAACCTAATATTAAAGCAAAAATAATGCCCATGTTTCTCATGATCATGAAGAAGAGTTCGACAATGGGAGGAATTCCAAACAAAACCTCTTTCCTTGACCATTCCTCTATAGCGAGCGTCTTTGTGCATCAAAGAGTGTACATATTCTATGTGTTTGAATTTTAGTTATTGTAAAAGTGCCATATAGTAATCCTTGGATTAAGCTTGAAATTCAAGGTGCATGTAGGGTCTAGAATCTCATCTCTAGTGAGGTGCATGTCGGGTCTAGAATTTCATCTCTAGTGTGTATGAGTTTTTATTTCCATGGGATTTCTATACTCGTGATCCTTACTTAACAATTATTCATTTTCTAATATCAGCTTATGCCATTACCCACTCTCCAACACAAAATTTCTCAATGAGATTACAAGATGAAACAACAACTTTCTTAAAAACGGACTTTTTACTATCTAATCCTCCACTTGTATAAGGGATATATATTTCAAATTCAAAATTAAATTGCTTCTAGTTCGAGAGATTGTGGGATGAAGTGTTATCCTTCCCACCCAAGTTCTATTCCCGTAATTGACATGTTGAGATCATAATGAGAACATTTTTGAATGGTCTCAATCCCTATTGTTGACTTGGCCTTGTGCCCTTAAAAAATATAGGGTTTACACTAGATACCATCCTTTAAATGAGGGGAAGTATATATATATCTCCAAGGAATAACCTCATGGAAAACCATTCTATTACTTACCCCTGAATCATGAATGGTAAACGGGTTAACCATCGACCCTGATTATGGAGCATAACCCCAAGGGGATCAAGAGATTCGAACTTGTGACCTCCCCAAATTTGGGTAAGTGATCTCACATCTAGCTCATGACCGCTTGAGCTAACCCTTTGGGACACACATAGACACACTCCATCTTAAAAAAAAATCCTTTTAGATCCATTTTTTATATAATAAGTTTCCATACTTTCTTACCCACTAGTGCCTTGGAGAAAAGAATTAGATTCTTAACCCCATAGTGCCCAAATTTATTTAGTTTAGTTAAAGCTTCATATTTCACCAAAGGATTGCCCCCATCCTCTTTGTTCCCCTAGGAAATCAAAGAAAAATAAAATTTCCTAATCATGTTAAGGATTTGTTTTGGAATGAAAGCCAAATATAACCAATTTACTGAAATTACATGAAGAACACTCTTAAGCCGTATGGCAATCCTCCTAGAAATGCTTACCTATGGATCCCATAAGTAACTTTCTTATATTTATTATTGTCAATTCCAATATGAAACATTGCGGTCATTGGGCTATAATTGAAATCCTAGATTCAATTTTTTTACGTATAGTAAGAGGGAGGAAATATTGAATCATGTATCTTATTATTTGCAATCTTATTACCTTGTAGTTTCCCCATTAATTTCTTAAATTATTTGATCATGCCAAGACAATCTACCAAAATTAATGAACTTGTCAATTATCATTGTGGTTTTTAATATGAACATTGATTTAGTCCCTATATAGAAAATGCTTGTGAATTTAGTTCCACCATTATTAAATGTCATTGTAAGTTGCATGCAATATATCATTTTTTCCAAGAGAAAAAGAGCTTCTTGCTATTCAAAATTGAATCAAAGAAACTACACTATAGTCCTTATCCTTTCGGACATTCTTCTTTACATCTGTTACATAATCATATTCAGTTCCAAATATGTACCATATTCAAGTATCCTGGGTTCATCATTTAATTCTTTACAATACCTCATAATTTAACAAAAACCTCCTTCTTCCTCATGATACTTCTATCATTCTAATAACTACCCTTTCAAGGAGTATAAATACTTATATTCTAATTCGAATCTAATAATATGGCAAAAAACATAAAATAGCTAAAACTACCCAATCAGTATATTTGTTCTTCTGAGACGTCATAGAGTTGATTGAGTCTTAATATCTTATACATGCCCAACCTTCTTCCTGTTCAAGCCCCTTTTTCGATAGAGTATCTGCATGTTGATTATATATCTGAGCCACATGTCGAAAAGAAATATCTTTAAAATAATTTTGCAAGGATAGAATCTGTTCTTTCCAATAAGTCAAGATAGGTACTTGTAATATTTGTTTACTTGTAGCCCACTATATAATCGAAAGGAGTCACCATATATTTGGAAACTACTAACCCCACTTTTCTTAGCCAAAAAAAGTAGACTCCAAAGGGAAAGTAATTCAGCCCTTGTATTGTTGCCCCTGCCACATCCAAATGCCAACTCCATATGATTTGTGTCATCCAAATGCAACAAGCAGCCTACACCACATCTCCCCAATTGTGTTGCGCCGTCGAAGTATCCAACTGGGCCAATATTAACCAATGAAGGTATAGTGCAGTAGATCTTTCCATATGAGGACATATGACCAACATAATCTTGTGTTAGAACATTATTTCACCTTCGGACCTTAGTCATATATCACATTGTTGATTAATTGGTCCAAAACAAGTTAATAATTGTAATCCAAGGTTGTTAGAAGGTTGTTAGGAGTTAGTTAGGACAAATTATGACTTATCCACCAAACTATGGGCCAAACATGGTCAAATATAGCTGTTGGCACCCTATTTATGGCCACCTCGAGCATTTATGACCACCTCCTGAGCAAAGGCACCGTGTTTCCCTGTTTTAAGGAAATTGTCTTTGACTTAGGTGCCCATGCATTGAACCTAGTCATTTTGGCCCATATCTAGTTGTTTTGGCCTCTCCTTGGATACCTAACCACCCATAAATCACCTCCTTCACATGTGTGAGCCTCAGTTTTGTCTTCCCATGCTCACCCAATGTTCACATGGGCAATTCATACCATTTTAGGGTGATTTGGGAGCCTATTGGTCAACCTAGGGGGGATTGGGGTCAAATCTAAGCTAGCCACTTGTCAAAGCCTCCTAAGGCACTCGAATTATTCCAAACACTATATATATGTACTCACAACTCATTTCTATATGAGACATGATGGACAGTTAATAAAATTTGATATTTGATCATTTGTATTTCTGGTTTTTGATCATTTATTTACTGGTTTTTTATCATTTGTGACTGGTTTTTTATCATTTATATTCCATAATTATTTTTGCACTAAAATATTGCATAGTAATTTATTTATTTCAACTCTGATTTAATCCATAGTAGCTAGATCCTGCTGTGATAGAGATTTTACATGGTATCAGAGCTCTTGGAGCCACTATTCGAACCAAAAGACTGTTTTAGTGGTGTGCCAGAAGTAGTGGAGAAACCACAGAAGTCCCTAGAACCATTGCATTGAATCCATTGGAGAAATCCAATGGATTTTATCCAAGGTGTGATGCTCTCCCGAATGTACCCACTATCAAATAGGGTTCGAATCTGTTAGTGTAGATCCCCTCCTGAGTGATTGAGAGTTTGCTTTGCAGGTACAACAACTTCTACATGGATTTGAAAGTTCCTCTTCTTACTCCATTCAGTTATGCAGAGTGGAAGCCTAAAATGTGTGCATATATCAGGAGACAAGGTCTCTATGATGTGTCCATTGGTGCTGAGACTGAACCAGAGTCTTATGAAGAGAAAAATCATTGGCTAAATGATTGTGACAGAGCATTCGGAGCTATGTGTCTAGCCATGTCTCCAATCATGCACTACTTGATTGATTATGCAGACTACCCATTTGAGCTATGGTCCAACTTGGACAAGGATCTTTATAAGCAAAAGAATGGTGCATTGAGTGAGCCTATGGACACATCTACATGTGCTCTCCCTCCTATTGTTTCAGCCTCTACTCTCTTTGATGAAGTTGTTCATGAAGATAAAATGGAAAAATCTTCAACACAAGTTCCTATTGTTACAAATATCTTTGATTCGAATGCTTCCTCTGCATGTTATGAAGTGGAATGTGAAGAGACATCATCTATTGCACAAGATGTTGTTGCAAATGATGAAGATACAACAAATGGAGCAGCCATTGTTGAAGAAGAACTATCTCTACAGTCATTGTTCTCCCATCATACTTCTTCTACTGAGGATTCTCTATCAGTTATTGCTCTAGAAGATAAGCATTCTTCATATGAGTTTGTTGATGTGAAAAGTTGTGGTTCCTTGGTCGCTTGGGTTTAAGCCTCAAGCACATCAAGCTTCATATGGTTCGAAGTTCAAGCATTTGGAGTTGATCTCCAAACCCCTATGTTCTCTCATGTGTTTTCACATTCGAATTCTGAGGATCATAAGTCAGTTGTTACAGCTCACTTTCAGTATGGAGTTGATGCATTCGCTCTCAGTGTCATGCTTCCTATTGGCACTTGTTTTCAAAATTACATAGAAGATGTAGGACATTATTATTCACTTGGGATTGATTCTCAATTTCATCAAGTATTATTTGGATTTTCTCTTGCCACTTTTGCTATGATGATCAAGTCTAAAGAGTATCTACTTGCACTTGCTTCCATAGTTGCAGAAATCAAGCATATGATCCAAGCATGGGAGCAACATCCACTTCTTCCAAAGAAGAAGCTTCCTCCAGATATCTGATCAAGTTCATGGCTACTTGAGTTTTGGAGCAGTTTATTTTGGTGTATTTCATGTCCATTTTAGAGGGGAGGTTTTATTTCCCATGAGGTTTTCCTCCTTACCTTGGTTACATGGACAAATCAAAATTGTTGTTGTAAAAGGTGAGCTGAGCCTTAGTTTCCAAGGCCTTATTTTTTATTATCTACACAAGTATAGCTTATGGGGGGTGTTATAACATTATTACACCTTAGGACCTTAGTCATACATCACATTGTTGATTAATTGGTCCAAATCAGGTTAATAATTGCATTCCAAGGTTGTTAGAAGGTTGTTAGGAGTTAGTTAGGCCAAATTATGACTTATCCACCAAACTATGGAGTTAGTTAGGCCAATTTATGACCACCTCCTGAGTAAAGGCACCTTGTTTCCATGTTTTAAGGAAACTTTCTTTGACTTAGGCGCCCATGCATTGAACCTAGTCATTTTGGCCTCTCCTTGGATACCTAACCACCCATCAATCACCTCCTTCACATGTGTGAGCCTCAGTTTGGTCTTTCCATGCTCACCCAATGTTCACATGGGAAATTCGTACCATTTTAGGGTGATTTGGGAGCCTATTGGTCAACCTAGGGGGGATTGGGGTCAAATCTAAGCTAGCTACTTGTCAAATCCTCCTAAGGAACTCAAATTCCTACCAATGCTATATATATGTACTCACAACTCATTTCCATATGAGACATAATGGGCAGTTAATAAACTCTGATATTTGATCATTTGTATTTCTGGTTTTTTATCATTTATATTCCAGAATTATTTTTGCACTAAAATATTGCATAGTAAGCTATTTCTTTCAAATATGAGGTAATCCATAGTATCTAGATCCTATTGTGATAGAGATTTTACATCTTGCATATATGATAACATAAAGGATAGAGCCCCAGTCCAAGAAAGGATACGATCTTAAAATAATATGGAATTTCCGAGACGCCATAGACCCCATAAGAAAAGTAACGGAAATGTAATATAATTATTCTGAACTCTGTACCAATGTTGCAAGCATGTAGATAATGAATCACCCGACCAAACCCCCATGATATTGTATCTGTGAGATATTTCATCCCAAAGCTGAAGTGTAATGGAACAACGTAGAAAAAGATGTTTTGTTGTCTCCTCTTCTGCAAAGAATAGTGAACAGACACATGGACCAATACCCCCATGAAGCTGATAGCGATCTCCCTTCATTAGCATGTTCTTAAGGATCAACCAAACAAAAACCTTAATCTTGGACAGTATATTCCAACTCCATAAACATGTACTCCACCAGCTTGTCTCAGCAGTAAATGAATTCATTGATATAGCTGCATATGCTAAATCAGTCATAATCGATCCATCCCCATTGAAAAATGCCCAATATAACTGATACGGCTCATTAGAAAGAGTAATCCCGTCATGAACAAGCCCATCTACGAAACTTCCCCACTCCACTTTCACAGACCCCGTAATGTTTAAATCCCGTGCATTATACCAGTAGGATCGGTCTTGTAAGTCAGCATTACTGTGTGCAGCCTAATTCAAGAAGACAATACCCTGTTGATGTAAAATTTGTAGAGATGAAGTAGTAAAATAGGCATTTTTTTAAAGTCCAAGTATTGTATCCAACCCAATACGAACCTGAAACCTGTTTCCAATCTTCAAGGAAAAATAATCTTGCATATAAGGAAAAACTTCCACCAAACCATTCCAAATAGTGATGGTCTCTTAATAGGCCACCTAATCCAGTTGATCGTCGAATCCTAAAAAATGTATTTATCTCGAATGATTAAGCCCCATAGTCCAGCATATGTGAGGCTCCTCCACAAGCTCTTAAGGTGTAAGGCCTTGTAAACCCAGTATATGTTCCTAATACCCCAACCGCCACTACACTTTGGAGTAGACAATATTTTCCAAGAAACCAACGAACTACCTCGATATTCAGATGATCCCTTCCAAATAAAGTTGAAGAAGTATTTTCTGATCTTGTCCAAAATGGTTAATGGAATGCGTGCAAGGGAGAGCCAATAAATAGGTAAATTAGATAACACCAATTTAAGTAAAACAAGTCTTCCCCCCATGGTAGGTTTCATGTGCAACCAATATGATATCTTATGTTCTACCCTTTTAACCAACCACATCCAGTCAAAAACCAAATAAGCATTAGGTTTAATAAAATAACCCAAGTAAATCAGACGACCGTTAAGAACTTGAATGTCTAAGGAAAATAAATTATGCACACGAGCCTTAACATCTTACTCCAGGTTAAGAGAATATAAACTTGACTTAGGATAGCTAATATGCATCCTCGATGCAAGGCAAAAAGTATCCAAGATGTACTATAATGCAACCATTCTTGTTCCTCCCCAATGCCAAATAAGAGGACGCCGTTAACAAAAAGCGTGTAATGTAATAATGTTGAGAGACTTTGATACATGTGATTTGTGCATTTTCCTTCGCTTGTTGTATGAGTCGGCTCAACCCTTCTATAACCATAATAAATAGAAGCGGTGATAAAGGGAACCCCTGATGAAGGCCCCATGAAGCTGTGAAAAAAGTAGTAGGGATACCATTGAGGGGAACAACAAAGTTAACCAATGTTATATAACCCATAATCCACTGGGTTAGACCATAGTCAAGGCCTGCATTGAGGAGAAGCAACCAGAGGAAGGATCAGTATACTAAATCGTATGCTTTAACGAGATCCATATTCAAGACCAGAGAGTGTAGTTTGTTAATCTTATCAGAATGCATTTCTTCTTGGGTAGTTCCAATTGCATCAAAGATCATTCTTTGATGTAAGAAACCAAACTGTGCTTTTGAGATCCCCTGGGAAAGGACCCCTTTGATACGATTTGCAATAGTCTTAGCAATGACCTTATAGACCAAATTACACAAAGAAATAGGTCGATAATCTTGAAAAGTGCTAGCGTTCTAAATCTTAGGAATTAATGCAATAAAAGTGGCAATAATCCCCCCCGGAACCTTGCAAGTTCTTCTTGCTTCTTCAACCATATTAACACGTGCAAGTCCCATACTCTAAAAAAAATGAATAAAAAATCCGCACATCCACCCATCTGGACCCGGGCTCTTATCTTTCTCCATGTGCTTTAAGACCCCTTCAATATCGGTTAATGTAATTGGGCTAGCAATAGATACACAATCTAGTTCTGTGAAAAATGTGGGCATTACCTGTAGAATATGCATCTGTGCAGCCAGATTGTCAAATGAAGGACATGAAAAGATCCTAGATAAATGTTCCTTTTCCCCGGTTGCAATGTCAGTCGGTTTAGTGAAGCATCTACCCAAATTATCTACTATCTCCCATATTGCCCTCTTCTTTTTGTGATTATTTGCAAAGGAATGAAAATATATTGTGTTCTTGTCCTCGCTAGCGAGCCAAAGGGATCTGCTCTTAAGTCTCCACAAATATCCCTCATGTTTAAGAAGAAAGACTTTACTTTCTTCTAACAGATGTAGTTGTTCAAAAATAGGGCTATTAACAGTTTTCTCATAAGGTCCATCATATCATGAACTAAGAGCCTTTTCTATATCCCTCAATTCCACATACAATTTTTTTTTCTTCTCATTGATCCAAGGAGCCACTTTTGCTTTCAATGTTGTCAGAAAAGAAGGGGTATAAAACAATGTCGAGTTCGAATGACCATCATTGTGAGAGTGCCACAGTCGATGAACAATATGAATGAAATATTGCTCGATTCCACAGAATCGGTTGATGATCAGATATCTTAGTCGATTCCACCCAAGAGCGGCATTGTTCTAGAGACCCATGCAATACTTCATGAATGAAGAATCTGTACAGATGTTTGACCACCTCATCATCTCGCCTTCTCCCATTCCTCCAAGTAGGCAGGAATGGACGTGGTTCTATATCAATCAGACAATTTCTTTCAAAAAGTGAATTGAACCATACAGCTGAAGTAGGAGTTAAGGAATTGGTACCCCATGACTCCCTGGCCGCAATGGTCATGTTCAAATCACCAGCAACAATAAGGGTTTTTATATCCAATAAACCAAATGCCGCCAATGCTGACCATAAAAATTCCTTACCCAAAATGGGCCCATAACAATTGTATATATATAAAGGATAATCCATATCCCTACAATTCCCCACCAGAAGAATACCACCTCCAACACAAAAAGGTCGAACCTCTAAGAGATTCGGATCCCAAGAAAACAACAACCCACCCGATCTCCCATCTGCTTCAAGTGCACAACATTCCTAGTCAGGAAGACACCACCATAGGAAATCCTGTGCCTTCTCACAATCCACCATAGTCTCTTGAAATAACACATAGTTCATCCAAATAATACCCAATAATCTCCGGAGGGCATTGAGTTTTGGCATCCCCCCAACCCCTCTAATATTTTGAGATAAAATAATCATGGAGTAACAGCCACATTGGCCGACTATGCTCTAAGAGGTCGTAATACTTTTGAAACTTATGACTGTTATCCTTCTCCTAACGAAAGTGATATGTTCCCAACATCCGTAAAAATGTCATCAAGTGGTCCAACAACCGAATATCTCGTGAGATCTTTCCTCCTCCTCCCCCCATTCCGCTTCCTAATAGTCACATTTTCCTGAGTAGGGTTATCCTTTTCTACAAAGGGTTGGTCATTAGAATGAACTGGGATAGGGTTCGTAAATAAACCATTGTGCACATCACTTCCCACAAAATGTTCTACCCCCTGTTCTGACCCTGTGGGTGTCATAATAGGGCTAGTAATAATGGAGGAGATAATAGCATGTTCATCCCGCAAGATTTGTATATCCGATGAAAGAGATAAGGACCCCAGGTTCACATTATATCCTGATTCTTCTAGAATATCCTTATCCACCAAATAAGGGATCAAATTCTCCTCCTCTAATACAATATGTAATGAAATTTTTATAGACTTCAAACCCCAGAATTCTAAAAGTTCTACCTCTGCTTTGGAAAGTGAGTTTAAAAAAGCAGGGAAATGCGTCTGAAAATTACCAGAGAGTGAAGATAAATCCAGTGTAGATTCTAGAGAAGGTCCAACCGCTTCCTTATGAATACCAGGGTTCAGCTAAAAATCCTCAAGTGGTGTCGAGACTGTGGACCCTGACAATAATGACCTGCTACACTACTTCTGAAGGTGGCCCGCCTCCCTGCAATGGAAGCATCTAAAAGGAACATGACAGTAGTCAATATCCCATAAAATAATACGATCTCCCCACTGAATCTTGATATGGTTTGGTAGCCCCAAAGACACATCTATCTCAGTGAGGACCCAATCCATGTGCTTGTCCTCATGATATAACGATTTGTCATCAAAATATACAAATTTACCAATCTGATCTGCCAAGGTAATGAATACATCCCTAGACCATAATTCAAGTGGGAATCCCTTAAGTAATACCCAGAAATGATTTTGTTACATAGTCTCCAAGATCGGATTGAAACCAGAATGTCATCTTTTCAAGCACAAAGAACCCCTACCAATGACCCATTTCCGCTCCAGAATAGTGTCAATATGCACAGAATCAAAGAAATGGAAAACAACCCAGTTTTTTTGTAGAATATGAACACGAGGATATTAAAGAATAAGCGGCTTCCACTGGGCATTAACCCATGACAATAGGGTAGTACGACTAATACTATTGTAGCATAGTTTCCCAACCAGTGCTCTTTCTGAGAAACTGGAAACCCTGCTAAGTTTCTCGTCCTTCCCCAGGGTCATATCTATTCCCTCTCTTCATTTTCTCAGTGCTTTGTCATTCCTATTCCTTCTTTCCTTATCACTTGTACTGCGTGTTTTACCACCACCCCCTGTCATAGGAGAAAGGTTCGTAAAACTCCTTCTCGGAGCCTGGCTCTCCTTCAGAAGTATTACTCTCCTTGAACCCACAAAGAATATGATCATCACCATCATGTGTATAATCCTGTAAAGGTTCCCTTTCCATCGTCAACCCTAAAGACTCGGAATACAAGCCCTGCCCTCCCATGACCAGGTGGTCCACATACCCCATAAGAGACAAAATGGGAGGCGTTCCCAAGGTAGAGAAAACAACTAAACCATTGTAGTAGAAACCAAAGATCCAGATAATAAACAATACTGCAAAAGTGGCCTTCCCCCAAAAAACCTTGTTCAAAAACCCAAATAATGACAAATAGTCCTCATACTATGTAAAACAAGTTATACAACTTGACGAGAACACGTCATTGTTTTCGTTTTTTGGGGGGACAATTTTAGTAGTTGTTTTTAGCTCCATTTCAAAAAGTTTGTATACTGGTATCACCATTTTTCATTTTGAGCCATTTCTTTACAATTTTGAAATTTCTTGGTCATAGAAAAACTATAATTTTTATTTACAATTGTGTTTTTTCGAATTTTACAAAAAAAATACATTTAGTACCTAGTTATAACTCAAAAATACGTACATTTTTTTTTTTAAACATTTAGAAGCTAGTTAGAATGAAAAATATATACATTTTAGGAGTTTTTTCTTTAAACTTTTCTCTTAAATTTGTCATTTTTGGGGGCAAATTTGAAAAAAAATGATAAAATAAAAACATTTAAATTGTTTTAACATATTTTTAGCAATTTTATGTATAAAAATAATATTATTTAACATTGTTTTATAAAATTTATAAAAATAAACAATTTCATAAACAAAATTTTAACAAAAAATAAACAAAATTTAAAAATGTATAGATATATAAAAATTCCAAATAAAAAAAATAAAAACATTTTTTTAAACATTTAAAATTTTAAAAACATATTGTAAAAAAATAAAAAAAATAAAGATTAAAGCAAATTTAAAAAAATAATTAAAAATACCACAATCTAAAAATAATTAAGAAGAAAAACAAAAAAAATGCATCCCCACCCCCTCTTGCCTCCCCTCTCCCCCCGCTCCCTCATTCTCCTCCTTCTCCCCTTCCCCGTCACCTTCCATCCCCCACACCCCCTCCCCCAGCTCCCCCCTCCCCCTCCCCCTCTCCTGGCTCTTATCCCCCCCTCCCCCATCCTCCTCCCTCTCCCCTTCCTCTCCCCCTGCCCCTCCCCCTCCCCCAACTCCTCTCCCCCCCATCCCCCAACGCCCCTCCCCCTCCATGGGCGGCCCTTTGGGCGCACGAGGGGTGGTGGCACCACTCCCTCATCCTCCCAAAGGGATGCCCAAGGGTTTCCCTAAGAAGCGACATGATTCTCAGATTCTGAGAATCGCATCGCCTCCTAGGGTGACCCTTGGGCATCCCTTTGGGCTCACGAGGGGCAGCGGCGACGCTCCCTTGTGTGTCCAAAGGGCCTCCCATGGAGGGGGGGGGGAGTCGGGGGAGGGAGGGGAGGAGAGTCGGGGGAGGGGGAGGAGAGTCGGGGAGGGGAGAGGGAGGAGGATGGGGGAGTGGGGGAGGGGAGGGGAGGGGAGGGGATTGGTGAGGGTGTGGGGGATGGAAGGCGAAGGGGAAGGGGAGAAGGAGGAGAATGGGGGAGCAGGTCAAGAGAGGAGGTGGGGAGTGAGTTTTTAGTTTTTAGTTTTGTTTTTAATTGGTTTTTTTAGTTTTATTTTATTTTGTAAAACTTTTATAACTTTTTTTATGTTTTTAAATTTGTTTTAAATTTTCAAATTTTTTTTATAAGTCTTTTTTTAAATTTGATTGTTTTAATTTTTTTTTGTTTTTGTTATAATTTTTTATAAATAGGGGATTTTTGTTTATGTTGTTTTGTTTTTGTTATTAATTTTACAAAAAAGTTAGTTGTTTTTGTTTTTTAATAAATTTTTTATTTTTGTTCTATTGCATTTTTTAAAAGATTTTTTATTTTTTATTTTTTAAATTTGTTTTATAATTTTTTTCTAATTTTATTTTATAAATTTTAAATTCAAAAAAAAAAAATTATAATGTTTTTCTTAATTTTTAATTTTGTTTTTTATTGTTTTTTTTTTTACTTTTAAATTTAAAAAAAAAATAGTTGTTTTTAAGTTTTTATAATCTTCTTTATAAATTTAAAAAATATATTGTTTTGGAAGATTTTTTTAATTTCTTTTATTTTATTATCAATATTATCATAAATTATTTTCTTTTATATGGAAAGAGTGGTGAACTAATTTCTTCAATAATTTGTATTTATCTAAGTGCAGGTTTTATATAGTGTTACTAAGAGGTTTAATAAATAAAATTTTAAATTATGATAAAATGATATAATAATACCATTTTTTTTAAAGTGTGCTACCTGTAGCATTACTTTTCAATTCATGGCTTGATTTTAAGGTTTTTTTAAACACCAATAATGATTGTTTTGGTCCACATCTATAATTCTAACCCAAAAAAAAGTGGTGCTACCGGTAGCACCACTTTTTGTTTCGGGGTTGTTTTTTGGTGTTTTTTATGCAAAAATATGATTTTTTATGGCTAGAGTTCTCGTTTTGGGTATAACATTCTCGTCAAGTTATATAACCTGTTGTAACCCCAGACAAGTGTAAGAGGATTAATCTCAGCTAACAATACCCAGAAATACAACAACAAATGATCCAGGTGGATATCGGTGGCGGCCCACCTCTTCCAACTGGCTCAAAACAGTCTTCTGGCGATTTTGGTAAATTACTATTTTTAGTAGTTTTTCGGGTCTTGAACTTCCGGAGCCGTTTTGAGGCCCTAAACGACATTTTTTGGCAATTAGGGGGACCAAATGGTTGCCAATGGCATGCATTTGGGCCCAGTCGAAAGTTGTAAATCTCAGATAGACCTTTCCAACGGGCTACCGAGCACCCCAAACGGAGATCGTATGCAAAAGTTATGACCCCGGGAAGTTGAATGTTCAACTAACCACCTTGGGGCCGCAAACTTTATGATGGTTCATCTTCTAGGGTTAGGTTTTTGGATGTTTGGGATTCTTTCCCTCATGCTTATGATAAATAGGCCCTTCCGGCCTCTCTTTGTATGGATCTTGGCACGAATGAGCATAGCGGCCACATCTCTTCTCAGAGATAGCTACCACCATTCTAGCTATTGTATTTTACAATCTGTTCTATTTCCGCAATTTAATAGAATATGTGTTTACTGTATCACTGTGTTATTTGCAATATATCTCTGTATATGCTATCTTTTGTTTCGTTCCCACATAAATCCGGATCAACAAACCTGACAAGCCCCTCTACTGCCTCGCCCAGAGCCCCTCTGGTTGAACGCCATGAAACTACTTCAAACCCTCGCCTTCAAACCATCGCCTACAAACCCAATACATCACGATTTAGAACTTACTTGATATGATTAATTTATAATAGTAAATACACTAAACTGATAAATATAGAAAGAGAAAAAGAAAGAGACGGAGCTATGCCTTAAATTTTTACATATGAAATGAGATTGTATCAAAAGATGCCCAAGTCTATAACAAAATATATACTAATATTTCTTATATATTAAGAAACTTAAATTACATTATATATGACATTGTTTTGAAATGTAATATTCAACTTTGATTCTCTTATAAAAAGATTATGTTTATAAACATAATAAATATATAGATAGAAATATATAATAATGTTGTTAAATAAACTTTTGGAATTTTTTATGAAAAGAATACTAAAAGCACCAGAAAATAAATGTTGTTGTTAGAAACAAGAATCACAAATAAAGAAGACGTACATAATCATTCAATGAAATGGTTACAATTAGCACCTTATCATGGAGTTTCTTGCAATGTGTATGGTCTAAGAATTATAATAAATAAGTATTAGTGGCTTATTGTTGTTTCGATCATAATGTATTTATACTAGCATTTGCCCCTGGAGGGGCAAAAGGAATGCCGAATGGAAAAATCCTACTTTTTCATAGAACTATTGGGTATAAAACAATATAATATTGACTTTACATATTTATCAAAAGTCACCATCTACAGTCGATACAATTTTATGAAGGTATAAACATGTTGAGATAAGGGTGGCAAAGGTGACGTCCCTCCTGAATAGGCACAAAATCAGCTTGATGGTGGTCTGATCTAACACTTCTCTGTTGCATTGTACATGCCCAGAATTAGAAGAGAGTTGTTTACGCAGCTTTTTTCTTGCACATAGACTGGATTAAATATTTGTTGATTTATGGTCAAAATAGAGCTGAGAATTGATCCTAAACACCCAGAATTAGCCCAGAATTGGAATGGACAGCTATAGCATGTGCCCATAAATGTGTTTAGGACGTTGAAATATGTCCAGGTTTGGTTTTTTATTGTCGTATGGGGCTATTCATTCTCTGGTTTGAAAAAATGTACTGAGAACTCTACTCTTCCAAGATGCGCTTTTTGAACATGATCATAAATGTAATGTCCCCCATTTTGACCCTTGTAATATTTTGGGCTATAATGTAAATAATGTATGCATATTATGTATGATTCCTAGCGTGGAGCTCAAGGCCAAGGCCCTGCTAGTGAGCGCTCGATCTAGAAGAGGCAAGTATTTGATATAATGCTACCCATATGCTAGTGAACCATGGGAATTTTTAAATATGCATTTTAATATAAAAGCCCACAACTAACTATGCAATGCAACAAGAGATGGGGGCATGATTTTACAAGGATTTGGGAGGGAAAACATTCAAACCCTGGAGCCAATCAAGTCAAGCCAAGTGTCAATGAGAGAACCCATCAAACCCTCAACTACCCATGCTGACTTTTGCACCCAATCCTTTACTCTCCCAAGAGTTGGTTGAGGTAGTTAATGCCTTGGGGAATGGAGAGGTATGGCTGTCCAAATTCGAGTATGGGCAAGCCACCCTTCCTAGATTTTCGTGTTTGGATTCTTGGGCAAGAAAGGAGCCACGAAATTGCCCCCAAGCCATTATTCAACCATCAGTCTTGCTCCCTCACGAGTTTAGAGCTACCTGGGCGCTTTTCTCCATGGTTTTGCTGTGTTTTCCTTCATTACCCTAGCTGGGAAGGGCGTTTTTGTTTTGGCTAATAGTGGGGAAGAAGGGGAAAACGATTTGGGGTTTTATTGAGGCCGTTTGGCCCACTGAATGTTCATACATCTGTGGGAGAAATCGGTTTTCTTCCCTGGGATTGATTCCCTCTTCCCATAATTCGTTTTTGGGTGTACCCACGTTTTTGGGAAAACCCCTGTCCATCTAGTTCCTAAGTCCCACTGCTGAAAGTGTGTTCCAGAGCCCATATCTGAGTTTGGTGTGCAAGAGAATGCTGGGGTTGAGATGGGTATCCATTGCTTTGGGCTTTGCTGTGCTTGAGGGTTCCCTTTTCCTTATAGATATCGTGCCCAACTCGGGGGTGGTCTCTAAGTGCTGAAAGAATACAGGCTGGGCAGAGACCTATGGTTGGGAGGAACGTTGGAGCGACATAGCTAGTTATGTGGGTCAATTGCACAACAAAGATAAGTGTTTTCTATCTATGTGTTTTACCTCTGCAGTGTTTAAATTAATGACTGCTATTGATATATTTAAGGCATATGAAAATATATGTGTGGATGAGTTTATTTCTGCTGTGCATGTTTGTTTGATTTACATCTGCACACATTTTTTTTTTAACTGTATGCATCTAATGAATGGGCTGAGTTTTATGAAAATCCCCATAGATTGGTAGCATGTTCCCTTCCTTGCATTGGGTCCAAGGGTGGGTACATTACAATAAAACCTACTTTTTTATGGTTCCAATATCTAAGAACCTTGCTTGTTGATGCCTGGTTGTGCTAGGATTGAAAGAGGACAAACTATCTTGTTACAACAGTGCCTTGAATGACCATTTTGAGTGGGGGGGGCTTGTAGCATTTGTGGAGTGTGCGAGGATAAGGTCAAAGGCCATGCGTTGTGTGGGAGACAAGGAGGCAGGAGAACATGGAGATGAAAAGGTGTCTTGTTGTACTTAGGCGGACAATCGAGTGAGGTCAATGAATGATATGGCCGTTGCATGCATGTGTGAAGGAAAATGGTTTTCGGTCCAATTGTGTTCTTTTCCAAAGTCACGATGGCCACGCATGTTAAGGTCATCAACATAGAGGTTGTTTCCAGGGCAGAGTTGAGAAATGAGTTCCCATTCATCCATGGCAGGGGCTAAGGGAAAGTGGTTGGAAGTAGAAGTAGAGTCATCAGAGGGAGGTGTACTGGGGGCTTCTGAAAAATGATCAACATGCCATACAATGTATGTGTCTTTAAAGCGAAGCCAATTAGAAGTTATGGCCAATGTTGTGGATCCAATGTCATCGCGGAGGGTGTGAAAATATTTGTATAGGAGGATCTCACTCCAAGAAAGGGAAACAAATGAATCTGCAGTAAAGGGTGGAATGGTAGTGAATTAAGGAAAGACACAAACAATTTTGGGAGGGTAATTTGGTTTCCATTGGAAGTGCTTTCTACGAGGTGAGTATGAACAAGAGTGTGCAGCTTCAAGAATAAGGAAGAGGTAGGTTGTAGATCAAAGGGGAAGTCGTAATGACATTGAAGAGATGATCCTTGTTTGCAGAGGCAAGAAGATTCTGAACATTTTGTGTGCCTTTGGACACAATTAACAAGGTATTCATAGTCATACAAGTGATCAGTTGCAAGTATGGAATGCAATCCAATGGTGCATGGATCATTTATAGTAGAGGCTTGGAAGGATGAGGTTTGAAAATGGTTGACTCTAGGATTCCATGCTGTAACAAACTTGTCAAAGTATTGTTTTGCATCTTCGACCTTGGTAGCATCTCTCCAGTCTAACGTGCCCATATTGGGTGCATTGTCCAGCCATAAGAATCCATGTATATGCACAGATCCCCTGCATTTCCATTCATACCTACATGGAAAATATAAATATCAGGAACGAACATTTGAGGTTTTGAATACATTGAACTTTGATGGGAATATGATTTGTTACCAACCTGCACCAGTAGTCTTTTGTAGAAAGGCCTTTTTGAAGAACCTCTTCCAGGAATATTTTGAATTTATTGTCCATGTATTGAGATGCAGCGTGTGGATTGGCTTTAATGTTGAGAATTCTCCATTGGTTTTGTTGATTTGAAGTGGCTGGAGCTTGTCCGGGAATCAAAGAAAGCAAATCCGTCCACTTCGTGCCAGCCATGCTGAGCGTGAAGAAGAATGTTGGTGTCCCTTGTTGAGTGATCATGTCAGTTAGTTCACCCCTACTTTTGTTCCAATAGGATCGTGTCCCGCGAAGGGTGGAGCCAAAGTGCATGACCTGCTCAACAATTTTAGCATCAGGAAAGTCTTGTAATTGCTATACAAGTTCTGAGATGGTTGGAGGCAATGTATCTTCAATGTTACGTTTTACAAACATGGAAGCAGTAGAATGGCTATGGTGGCGCACCATGAGTGATAATCTGCAGAGATCTAGCAACTGTAACAAACTTACAATCTAACTCTCGGGATTATTTGCAAAGAAGAAGAAGCATGCATTCAATAATCACTCATAAACACAGAATAATGGACAATGTCAATATCATACAATGAATAATGAATGTAGAGAATGTGTTACAATGATAAGTGATGAGCCATCATATAGGATTCGAATTAGCCAAGTAGGGCATTCAAATATGAGCTCAGACTCTAGCTTGGAGATCAATGGAGACATCATCTAGTCAGCAGTATCAGTCATAAATGGTAAGAGCCAGTCAAGTGTGTCCAACTGAGTCTAACAGAACTATCTAGGCATAAATCAGGGAATGGAGACTCCAAGGAGGGCGCATGAGGCTGTGAAACAGTCAAGTACAACTCCAGAACTAGCTAACTGGAAGCTACATGTAGTCATCATGAGAAATCAATGGAAGAACTACTCAATCAATGCACTAACTGAAGAATAACTCTCGATAGGTGAGATAAGGCGCCCTAACTGAGTGATAACTGGTGGTAGGTGAGTAAAGGCGCTCTAATTGACATTGGTAGGTGAGAAAGGCGCACTTGCTAAGACGAAAATTCAAGGAGGGCGCATTAGGTAGGTAGGAGGCCAAATGGGGGCTAAAGACAGGCTCTGGAGAGCTAGAAGCAAGCTCTAGGTGCTGGGGAGACAACCATGATGATGACTAGATGCATGCAGTAGCATGCAAAGCATGCAGTTTTACATGCATGCATGCAAAATACAAAAGTGACGATGTGGATATTCCAACACCCCCCCGCAAGCTATACTATGAGAAATAACTGAAAACAGTAAAAATAGGGCCCTGGTAACTAAGACCAAAGGTCACCCAGTACAATCAATCTAAAATCAGCCAAGTAAGAAAAGAGGGAAAACCCAGTGGGAAGAAAGCCCTCCCTCAAAGTAGATTGAAGGATGCTAATGAAGCATATCATCTCTCACCCCAATAAGTGATCTGAGGTAAGTGAACCTCTTCACCATGAAGGTCTTGGTGAAGATATCTGCAATCTGCTCTTCCGTCGGGAGGTAGAGCAGTGAAATGATCTGATCATGCACTAAACCTATGATGTAATGCATGTGTATCTCAATGTGTTTGGTTCTTTGTCTCAGAACCGGATCTGTGGAAATCCTGATGGCACTCTGATTATCACAATAGATGACAGGTGGAGTACTGAATGTAATCCCGAACTCTGACAAGATGCCTCTCAGCCAAATGCACTATGTGGTTGTATTTACAGCACCTCTGTACTCAGCCTTTGCTGAAGAAGAGCTAAAGCAGTCTGCTTTTTGCTCGACCAACATATAGGTCCAGATCCAATCATCAAGACAAAACTAGATGTAGAATTCCGATCTGAGCTATCTCCAGCCCAATCAGAATCAGTATATCCAACTAGGTTCAAAGGACACCCAGCTGAGTAGTGAATACCATGAGTCTTGGTACCTTGCACATAGTGCAAAATCCTCTTTGATGCCTTCCAGTGAAGCTCATGAGGCTCCTGCATGTATCTGGAGACAACACTAACTGCATAGGATAGATCAGGCCGTGTGTGTGTGAGGAACAAAAGGCTACCAATCAATTGTCGATACAAAGTACAGTCTACCAAAGGTGTAGAAGATCCATCCTCAAGGCTAATCCCTGAAAGAAAGGGGAATGCAACTGGTTTTCATTAGCTCATGTGGAACCTATCAAGAAGATCTGAAGCATACTTGGATTGAGCAACCTTGATTCCTGAATCACTCTGAGTAACTTCAAGACCAAGAAATTGTTTCAACAATCCCAGATCTGACATGGAGAAAGAGTTGTGCAAAGCACACTTTATAGATCCAATACATTAAAAATTTCTCCCTCTGAAAGTCTTCTGAAAGCAAGGAGTCCATTTTTTCATACCAAGCTCAAGGAGCTTCCTTGAGCCCATACAAGGACTTCTTCAATTTGCAAACAAGTGAAGAATTATCAACATAACCCTCAGGTTGCTTCATGTAGTTCTACTCCTCTAGATCTCCATGAAGGAAGGCAATTTTGACATCCATATGATGCACTTACCAGTGTTTGGATGTAGCAAGAGAAAGAACAAGACGGATGGAATCCATCTTAGCAATAGGAGGGAAAGTCTCAGAATAGTCAATCCCATGAACTTGGGAAAAGCCTCTTGCAACCAATCTAGCCTTGTACTTGTGGGAGGCTCCATCTGAATCCATCTTAGTTCTGTAGATCCACTTGCATTGAACAAGTTTCCTTCCTGGTGGGAGTGAACAAAGCTCCCAAGTCTTATTTCTTTGAAGAGATTGGTACTCTTCTTCCATAAACGCTACCCATCTTGGATCTTGGGAGGCTTCAAAGTATGATTTCGGATCAGATCCCGACATAAGAAAACATCTCTCAGCTAGAAATGGATCTGAGGGAGAGAGTGTAGTTCCTGTATCATGATGATCAGATCTACCTTTGATAAGATCAATGGTGGAGATAGGAGCTGTGGTGGCTCATGTAGCAATAGCAGATGAACCTTTAGGTGCTAGTGTAATATTGAGGTATAACATATTTGTTGTAGATATTTCTTCCTACGGGTAAGAAGAAGCCCTCTTAAGATAAAGTGAAAAAGATCAACTCTATGCTAAGACAAAAAGGAAACAAATGCTACCTCATTCCCTAGATCTAAATTAATGTTTCCATTTCTAACATTTGATAGATGAGAAAGAAGACAACTGACCTTCTATTCCGACGTTTGTCCAATCAAGTCTTTGATCCCAAATTCCTCGCGATGAACCTGTAGAGATCAACACGACAAACAAGTGCACACTATCTTCCAAATAACTGAATCACAAGTTAGATCAATATTCTACTGAATACAATTTATGTAAATGAATCATGATCAATACACATAAATAGGGAAACAAGACAAGCTATATTTGATTGAGAACTCAAGAGTGCTTACAAAGTAGTTGCTTGATGTCCAAGCCCACTCCAGCTCCAAGTCCTTCCTCTAGCTATCTCTGCAAAAAGGCTTATGATCATAGGTTTGATGCCCCAAAAGTCCTCCCTTTGGCCCATGGAATGCCTCTCTCTTATAGGATTGGGAAGGGTTAACCAACAAGAGAGTATAATGGATCTAGAGAGTCTTTAGTGGATCAGGCCTGCTAAACAGAGAGGGGGGTTGGGATCGAATCAAAGGTGGCAATCCCAATAAAATCTCTCGAAGGTTGAGATCCCAAAGTCCATGGAAAAAAGGCTAAAAGTGGATTATCGCGCCCCTAGGCTTTAGCATAACGCGGCATTACCGCGCCCTAGGGTGGGAGAAAAACGCGGTAACCCTAACTATCGTGCCCTGAAAAATGAGAAAAGCGCGATAATTCCTGCATATGAGGTCTGTCTGGGTGACACGTGGAAGGCATGGTGTTGCTTTCAGTGTTCAAGCAATAGATTTCACTTCTGGATGTCCAGATGGTCATTAAGGGGAAGTGTCATTTAGATCGTTGGTGCAAGGATGCGACACTAGGAGTTAATGTGTAATATTGAGGTATAACAAATGCCCCCTAAAGTGTGAGGTCAGAAGAGACTGATGGTTGAAAGACTTTACAAATACTTTGCATAGATAGCATCGAGGGGAGCAACAAGGAGACGAAACAGAAACAAAAATGTCAGATATACCACCGAGGCGGGCATTCCCATGCTCGGAAACAATTGACTCAAAGCATGACTGCCGACCAATACATTGCAGATCCATGAGTACTGAGATGACATAGACTGTAAACATATCATGGCTACTGTGAACAGTCGTAGATCCATGAGACAGTAATAACACAGCCACGACCAATACATAAGTGGATCTGCGTGACAATACAAAAAAAATCTCCATCGCAACCTGGACATAAACAATATACAAAAAGTGTCCAGGGTATTCTACCCGGTCGTAAACTATACGAATCTAGCCATGTGATTACAAGGTGTTGAAGTCCAACATGGTAGAAACCATTTGATTACTGGTCAATGATGTGAACCGTTAACAAATGCGAGGGAAATCACCAATGATGACAATGATCCCCAAGGTATCTATAGTACATCTCAATGAAATGCGAATAAATGAGTTGATGTCAAGCATTCTAGATATTATTCGATCATAGGTCAATGATGGAAACCAACTGTCGAATACAAGGAAACCTGCCATTGAGGCATGTAGGTACCAAGGTACTAGTGGTTGACTCCTAAGCCTAATTTCTGGATAGTGAGTTGGCGTCGATAGGAATAGACTCGTTGAAGGCGGGCCATAATGATTCCCGCATCATCGAAACGAAATCGGAACGAGAGATAGTAGATAATGATGGAACAATATAATATGTACTAACACAGTGGAATCTTTGACATAGTGGATGACTTAGGACAACACAAACCCTTTGAACATATAACGGCATGAAGCGGAACCTGGAAGCAGGGATTATTGATAGAATAGAATAAACACATGACGAGTAGGCTCGTGGCCAAGGAGATGACTCGAGATGGTGACTATAACTCAGCAAGAACAGATGAATACCCAAAAAGAGACAAGGGACAGATGCATGCCATGTTCAAAGGTGACGACTGACAAGCTGCCAACAAAATAAACTTGACTCATTTCCCATTTTCCCCCGACATGATGGACGAGTACCTCTTTGTTGTTTTACGAGCTTGAGGAGGATAACAGATGCTCGGTATAGCTCATCTCATAGATGAGTCCGATATCACATGTTTTACGAACCTGAGAAAGGAGGGGTTCGTCCCAAAGTGGGCCCTTCGATGTTAAATTTTAACGAGTCCAAGGAAGGAAAACTCGGTAGTTTTTCACATTTAGAGAGCCTGAAAAACTTAAAGAAGGCTCCAGAATGTAATTTTTCGTAATTTTAGTTCCCCCAGTCCTGAAAAAGTTTAAAACAATTCTTGAGAGAACTCTCCCAGTCAAAAGTCGACTGAGGTATACCTTTCTCGTAAATAGTCTAGACGAGCCGAAAAAGGGGTAACCTATCACCGAATAGACGACCTTTCAAATACTTTTACAAGTGTGAAAGAGACAAGTGCACTTGGCAATATTTTCGAAACGAGGGAGCCGGAAAAGAGCTTAAAGAGAACTTCGATGGTCTTTTTCATGATTTTTAATCATTTCGGTCCGAAAAAAGAATAAAATAATACCGAAACGATACTTTCCTCATCATTTTACGAGCACGAGTAAAGTCGACTAAGCTCGACACCGTTTACTTGGTTTTAACAAGCACGAGACAAGTGTGAAAAGGCGCTTGGAATCTTTTTCAGGTTTTAATCCAAAGCGTGAAAAAGATAAAGTCAGCTCAAATGAAGGTCAAAACAGTTATAAATCGCCAGTGTGAACAAAAGTAGAGAGAACCTGTCAAAAATGGTTTATAAAACCTTGGAAAAAAGATATTAGTAATGTGAAGTATTTGACTTAAAAAGATATTTAATAAAATAATGAGCAAAAATGTAGTTACACAACTTATATAAGCAAGAGGTAAAAAGAGAGAGTTACCATTTTCACTTTGTTATTTTTTCTCATAGAGGGATTTTCACCTTTGGAGGGAAAAACTTCAAGGGACCATATCTGGAAATCCGAGGCACCGTTTGGACAACCGTTTGCACCAGGTAAGATCTCTTAAGCTCCTCTCACAATTGATGTCCTTATTTTTTGATTTGTCAGTAGTTTGATAATTTTTTGAGGAATCCTTAAGGGGATTTTTTCGCACCTGGAATTATCACGGCCTCCCTCTTTCGGGAAGCGCGGTAATTCCACGATTACCGCTCTGTAGCTTGACTCGGGGACGCTATAATGTCACTTTGCCGCGCAGCCGGGTGATGCCCAGGCACAATAATCACAGAAAAAAAGGAAAAAATCTTTAGTGTTTCCTCATGTTTGGGATGAGATCAATCCTCCAGCTTGCTCATAAATGTTTTAATTGGCTTTTTACAGGAGTTTACATCTCAATAGAGGCAAGATGGTGGATTGGAAAGAAAGGGAACATGAAGCTAATGATCAAGAGGCTGCAGATGATCAAATGACATTGAATGCACTATGGGCATGTGGGTTATTGAAGTTCTTTAAGACCAAAGGCATCAGAAAACAAGGCAAACTTCTAACTCACATAATACAAATGTGGGAGCCCGACGTTCAGGCTTCCGAGTTGGGGAGCATACTCTCGAGATTGAACTCGAGGATATTTACTTTCTCACTGGCCTCTCTAAGAGAGGGGTGAGGGTGAACCCGACGGGGCACAAGGCTTCAAACGAGAGTACCAATGATTTGATTATGCGGTACTACCGATAGGGTTCCTCGAAGAAGATTAGGAATGTAGCCATCAAGGACGTGATAGAGATCCCATTAAGAACCATATTATTCACCATAACTCGAGCAGCGGGTAGTGTGAGCCCTCATCAAGCGTCTCGAGCGCAGATGAATCTTGTCGTAGAGTGCATGGCACCAACTTTGTTCAACTGGTGTGTTAACTAAACTCAAAGAACAAATCACCAAGTGTAGGAATGGGGATACTCGCCAATTTGGGTATGGGAGTATCTTGGTCACCTTATTTTTGGAGAGGGTTCCATTGTTGCGTCCGCAAATATCCATGCTCGTCCGCCCTGCAACCGAACCTAGGATGGGTCGGTTGAGTGATTACTCAGGACGGCTCAGGGGGCCACAGGTATTAGCCTTTGGTGAGGAATTTTTCTCGTGGCTCGAGGAGCAGATCGTGATGATCGAGGACTTTCCTTATGCAGGGGTAGACTTTCACAAGGACATTGAATTGGCATTGCCTGATGACAAGGATTGGGATAACTCAGGTATATGACCTTCACCAATGTGTTTTTAACTTTTCAAATATATAATTTTTAGTGATTTTTTGAATGTGCAAAAAGATCTAATGTATGTACATGTTCATGTCGCAGACCGTGGACCAAGGAGACCGGCGGGCTACTCACCGTTGGGCCGAGGCGAGGTTCAGCATAAGGCCGCTGCTATGGAGGAAGAGGAGGATGAGGAAGAAGCAGGAGGTCTTCGCGATGTAGAGCAGAATCTTACGGGTTTGACCTTTGGAGTTCCCGCTATGAGGATAGACGATGTTCCTCTCCATCTCCCGCAGCATACTGTGGGTGTGCCTAGACGTATCGGCCTACTCCTCCGTAGGGTGGCTAGATTTGTGGTATGCTACCACGAGCAGCGTGAGGAGCGCAAGGATCGCGAGAGGTCTCCTTAGACAGTAGTATTTACCTTTTTGTGGCGTGTACACGATATGTAGGCCAGAGAGCCAAATTTTGTATGGGACGGGATCCCAATTTTGTCTTCAGACACAAAATTTATCATATGTATTCAGGAAAACACTTTTATATGCAATTATATACATGTGGACTTATTTCTATGACTTATTCATTTACAATGGCTTGTGTATTAGTTTTATGATGTATTTTTTTATGTATGGGCTAGATGCCAATCCAAAATGTAGTTAGCCAATGAGTCAGCTACAAAATTGAATTCTCTTGGTATATGTTGGTATATGTTGGTATGAAATGTAATCAAAAGATCGTTCCAAGAGGCATACCCTTCGAAATAAGCGAAGTAACATAGGATCATGGATAGTGTAGATACAGTTCAAATGGGACACCACGAGTTGGGAGTATAGAAAGACTGATAAGGAGTCGATTATGAGGGAAGCAACTTCAGTTAAGAGTCCAATGACTGCATGGTACTCTGCAATGTTGTTGGTTGCGGGGCCCAAGCAAGTGCCTCCTGAAGATACCAACTCGCCAGTATGAGAATAGATAACCCATGCTGCAAAAGCAAGGTTCGGGATGTGTCGGCTAGCACCATCAGCGAATCCATATTAGGAAGACATCTGCGCATAGAAGCACAAGTCGAGGTAAATGATGATACATGAAATAAAATCCATGCACACACACACAAAAGAAAAAACTAAAAACAAGCTAAGTACATTATGTACAACATGTCTCGCGCAGGATAAACCTACGCATAGAAACGTTTTAGGTACATCCCGTTGCGGGGTCGTGCCAAAGGCGTACCGTCACTGTCAATGAGCTCGTAGGCTCCTTTTTCCAATACACACTTTATGATGAAGGGACCGTACCACATAGACTCTAGCTTTCCTTTTCCTAGTTTGTCATGCATCTGGTCATATGTGAGTACGAGGTCGCCTTCGTTGAAAATCCAAGGTTGAACGGATTTATCATACTGTGCTTTGACGCATTTCTTATGGGCTTCGTTAGCTAAAGCAACGTCGCGGCGGGTTTCATCCAGCTTAGCTAGATACAGAAATCATTCTTCTTCGGAAGTCTTATTGGGAAGTAGCTCAATGGCTATCTTCAGTGACGGAATTTCACATTCAATCGGAAAAATGGCTTCCAGGCCATACACCAATTGGAATGGTGTGAACCCGGTAGCACTTTTCACTGAGGTTCGGTAGGCCCATAATGTCGAGAAGAGAGCTAAGTGCCAATTGGACTTATGAGTACCCACAATGCGTTGAATCATGCGTTTCAAAACCTTGTTTATGGCTTCGACTTGGCCATTGTCCCGTGGAAAGTATGGGGTTGAGTTTTCATGACGAAAACCCAACTTGGCACTCAATTCTTCAATCATATGGTTCCTAAAGTGGGAACCGTGATCGGTCACAATAGAATGCGGAACTCCAAACCTAGCTATGATGTGGTTGAATATGAATTGCGTTGTTGTTTTACCGTCTTCTGCGAAAGTAGGCATCGCTTCTGCCCATTTTGTGAAATAATCGACAGCTACTATGACATAGTTATGCCCCCCGACTGAAGTGGGATTACAGTGCGTGAAATCGATGCCCCATTTGGTGAAGGGGCCGACGGCAACAACAGGGTGGAGTGGAGCAGGATGAGAGCGTCTCTTGCCATGGAAGAATTGACAGGGTGGACATTTCTTGACCGTTTCAATGCAATATTTCAAAATCGAGGGCCAGAAATATCCCGCTCATAAAATATTCTGGGCCATAGCCATCCCAGAGAGATGACCACCACATGCTCCAGAGTGGCAGTCATTAAGAACGTGTTCAGCTTCATCCAAAGTTGAACAACGTCGAAGAACGGTATCGACACCACGACGATAAAGGGTATCGGGGAGAGAATCGATGGGCTCTGGTTTCTCAGTGACACGGGGCAAAGTACAAATCAACTCTGCAAAGACCAAAGACTTCTTGGATTTTTCTTTAGCGAATTCCAAGTCGAATTCTTGAAGGAAAACAATCCAACGAGAGTATTTTCCCCCAAGCACTTGATGTGTGAGGATGTAGTACATTGGATTGAAATCAGTGATGACAGTGGTCTGGTGGAGTAGAATGTAGTGGCGGAACCTCTGGACAACAAAAACTGTAGCCAGAGCCAGCTTTTCAACATGTGAGTAGCGGGTTTCAGAGTCAAGAAAACTCTTACTAAGATAATAAACTACATGTTCTATGCCGTTGGTATCTTCCTGGACTAACACCATGCCAATGGTGGAAGTGGAAGCTACGAGATATAAAATGTAATCCCGTGTGTAATTGGGGGGATGAATTATGGGATCCTTGGTGAGGGCTGCCTTTAGATTATCAAAAGATCGTTGGGCTTCATCGTCCCAAAATAAAGGGATGTTCTTATTCAGAAGCCGCATATAGCCCTTTGTGATCTTGGCAAAATTGCACACGAAACGGCGTAGAAAGTTTGCATGCCCTTGCAAACTTTGAAGTTCTGGTATGTCCGTGGGTGAAGGCAGAGCTACAATGGCTTCTACCTTCGCAGGGTCTAAACGTATATCATCTTTGGAGATTATGAATCCCAAAAGTTTTCCGGCTTCAACACAAAAAGCGCACTTGTGTAGATTCAAGCGAATATTGTAGTGGCGACATCTAGTAAAGATGGCGCTTAAGTGATCTGGGTGATCTTCCCGAGTCTGAGAATGAGCGGGGAGGTCATCAAGATATGGTTCTACAATATGTTTGATATTGTGAAATGCATATGACATCGCCCGTTGGAAATTTGCCCCGGCATTTTTTAGCCCAAAGGGTAGCTTTCGGTATGCAAAGGCCCCCCATGGGAAAATGAAGGCATTTTTATGCTGGTCAGCTGGGAGTATCTCTATCTGATTATAGCCGGAGAAGCCATCCATAAATGAAAAGATGACGCTCCTGGCGCAGTTATCGATGATCTGGTCAATGAACGGAGTTGGATAGTTGTCCTTCGGACAAGCTTTTTTCAAATCACGATAATCAACATAGACTCTGATCGTACCCTGTTTCTTTGCCACAGGAATGATATTGGATACCCACTCTATCAACAAGACACGATAAATAAAACCAGCATGCAGAAGTTTTTCAACTTCTTCTTTGATAGTTGCTTCCTTACGGGGATGAATGGGATAGATTTTCTGCCGAACTGGTCGGGCACCAGGAAAAGTTTGGATCTCATGGACCACGATGGAAGGGTCTATTCCTGGCATTTCTTCATAACTCCAAGCAAAGATGTCACGGAATGTTTTAAAATAGGTGGTATAGAACTCCAATTCGGTGGGAGTACATGTTTTGCCTATTTGAATGTTTTCCACGACCCTAGGTTTCACTGAAATGTTAATAGGAGTAGTTTCCATGAGGTTGGCTAGGTTTCCTTCGAAAAAGATATCATCAACTGAAGTGGGAAACTTGGGTTTAACAATTTCGAGTGAACTGCTGGATTTGGTGTCTTGCTCGATCACCTGGATAGTAGGAAAAGAAGACCGATGATGGTAATCTTCCCAGGGTAGTTCATCGACACACATAACCTCCATAATTGATTCGTCAGAAGGAAAAATCAATGTGAAAGGATCGATAAGTGACGACGATGGGCCAGCCTCAAACGAGAGTTGTGCCACGACGTGATGCGTAGTAGGGTCAACCCAATTTGTGGCTGACTGGATCACCTCATAAGTTGTGAGGTTCCTGTTTAAAGGCATGGAGTCGCCGTAGTTTTCAATCTCCGTAGGACTCTGTAATACCCAAGAATCATTGGATGGGGTGATACTTGATGATATCATGTTGACGGCTTGTATAGGGGATCTGAGCTCCGGGAATACTCCAATAAGGTAGGAATCCTTCATAAGACCAACGCTAACATCCTCGAGGTGGAACTGAGACTGACCCAGTAATGGAACAGTGTTGGCAGAGTTCCAATGAGTGTCGGGAGTACAGAAGTCTAACTGATCTATAGTGACAATCTTCCATTGGTGAGGAAACTGTACTAGTCGATAGACGGAAGATGCAACGGCGGTCATGGCGTAGAACCAATTCCGTCCGAGTAGAATATTATAATCCAATGGTGCATCTACGACTTTGATGTGTATAGATACTTTCTTCCCCCCTAGTTCAACGCCAATCGCAGGAATGAGTCTGTACGGCTGAAAACCGTGTCCGTCAAACGCTCTGAGAGTAGTGGGAGAAGTTGTAACTTCAGGTGAGCCTATGGCTCTCCAACAATTCAAGGACATGATCGACGTGGAAGCACCTTCATCTAAGACAGTGCGATGAATGTTGTTTCCACGGATCTTTGTTTGGACTTGGAAGGCTGACTGGTGAGAAAGCCGAGGGAGAATCCTTTAACAAATTTTTTGACTTCGTCCTTGTAGGGACAGTCACATGTGTAGTGATCTTCTTGGCAAATCAGGCAGGGGAACTTTGCTTTCCGGCGTGATTTGGGATCGTTGTTGGTTCGTTGCAGCTTGGGGTTCTCCTGTTGGTTAGAAGGTTTCTTGGATTTTCCATGGTTATTCTTCTTCTTTCCCATGAATGGTTGTGACGTTGTTGGGTTGGGCCCAAGAAATTTGGAAAAATATATAAGTATGGAAAAGCACGCGTAGCGCGCTGCAGTAGGAAGAAAATTCAATTTTGATAATTGTGCATTGTGCACTGCAGCAGGAAGAAAAGGAAATTAATTGTGCATTGCGTGTTGCGGCAAGAAGAGAAAGCAGTTTTGGTGAAAGTGCATTGCGTGCGGCGGCAGGTGACGAACAATTTTGAGGTTTTGCGCGTGTCGCGCAATGGCAATGACTAAGGCACAGTCGCGCAGTAGGATGATGCGCATGGTAGCGCATAAGCTATTTTTGGTAAGAACATGGGTAAAGGTCAGATGAGGATATGACCTAGTTTGGGTAAGGAATAGGTGGATGACAAATGAAAGCGACCTGTTAGCCACGCCAGTTTTGGAAACCTTAGGGTTTCAACCTAATGATTGTAAAGACATGACCTACGGGCATGATCAATAAATGAGGCACAATATTGTAAGGAGAGGGTTAGACTCTTCATTTTGTTAAGTATTGATTATTGTAGAATCTTAAGCCTAGAAAATCCATTGTAAAGGCTTTGTAGCTGAGTGCGCAGAGACCTATCTGAGAGAGAGAAGAGAGTCTGCAGCTGAGTGCGCAGAGACCTATCTGAGAGAGAGAAGAGAGTCTGTAGCTGAGTGCACAGACTAAGAACGGTTGTACCCTTCCCATTAAGAGAAATATTAACAACCGTTCTTGTGGACGTAGCCTCCATCCGGGGGGTGAACCATGTTAAATTCTGTGTTGTGTGACCAATGTGTGTTTATGATTGTTTAATTGCTTGGTATGAATGTTTAGTGCTGGAAACTTTTGTTATGTCATTGCTTTTTTATGTATTCGCCGCAGTGAATGGGAATAATATGTTAAGTAATGCATGCACAGAGGAATGTTAAGTATTCAACATGTATGAATCTGTTGATTGGAATGCATGAATCTATCTACTGGTCAAGTAGTGAACACTGAGTTTAAGCGCAGCGTTGGAGCACGCAGTAACGTATGTTATTAAACCATCCACAATTTACTAATAAGAACTTGAACAAAATAAAGGGATAAAGAATGCTAAGTAGAGTGGTTACAATTGGACACTGTGACAAGGACGCGCAATCTCATTGATGCGTCGAGTCATTGAAGGTTGTTGTGAGGTAAGGTCTTGATAGCTTAGTGTCGTAATGCAAAGGTATCCTGTATCGCATAGTCATTGGAGGTGCGAGCGCAGTTGCGCGCTGAAGTATCCGACGCGGAACAGAAGGTTCACGCAGTTATCTATCTCCGCAACCCGCAAGGAATTACGCTGCTTATTAGCTTCCCCCCCCCATCGCATCACCCGGTTGTGGAAACTTGATTCCAAAACCACCCCCTCAGCTTCGCCTTGGGTGAGACCTCAGGTTGCGTGCAGCCTGTTGCCGAAAGGGCCGGTGAATTGGGGTTTTGTTGATTCCTTGAACCGCGAAGTACCTGGGTCTACACTGGAAACCTCAAGAAGGTGATCTACATCCAACAGACGTGGATTGAACCGCGTTCACCTCAGAGGAGAGAGCAGGAGAGGTAGAAGCTTTGGGAGCAGCTTGGGGTGGAGAGGGGGAAGCAATAGCTTGTTGCCCAGTTGGTTTGGTGGCAGGATGAGCCTTAACTGAACCAACGATGTCGTCGATGGGGGGTTCAATGGCAGGCTTGGTTGGATCAGTAGTGGTGCGGGTGGCATGGGGAATAATCTCGTATAAAGTTTCAGATTGGGTATATACCAAATCCATATACTGAGCATGAGAAATCGCTTGTTCCTCCGTGACAGGTCTGCCCATGGTAATATCCCTGGCGATGGGAGGAAGAAATGACTTTGTGAACCAATCAGCGAGTAACTGGTCCGGAATGGGTGCCTTGATTAACCTACGGTGTCGACGTCATTCATGAATATGGCATGAGATGTGTGTAGAAGTGGTTTGATGTAGTGAGGTCAACAGGTCTGTTCCAGTCTCATATCGGATGGGGAACTGGAAATGAGTCAAAAACTGCATAGCCAAGGTATTGAAATCATGAAAGTAGTGTTGTGGCAGCTCGATATACCATTTTGCTGCCATGATGGTGAGGGTACACTGGAAGAGCCGTAACCTAATGGATTCGTCCATCAATGAGTTCAATGAACACCAAAGATGGAAGGTCATTACGTGTTTCTTGGGGTCTTCCCCGGGTTTGGCATCAAACTTAGGAATGTCCGATGGTAGTTTGGCTGGGATGGGTGGCCAATGTGGTTCATGCCATATGGGATCGTTGATAAGCCACGACAAATCAGGTAAGTCTAACGTGGCCAAGAAAGGAATTTGACGATTGGGTTGCGGGTATGAGTAGTAATTGTATGGTGTAGGGATGCCTGTAGGACCCTGGACCGCATACTGCTGCGTATTGTACCCATACATGTTTCCCGCAGGATACTGTCGGAAGTTCTTAGGATAGTAGACCATCTGGTTAACCGGTTGTGTGTTCAAAATCATGAGATTTATCGTTTGACTCAGAATCACTGTAGTAACCGGTTTGTTGAACGTTCTGCTGAGTAGGGATGACGGGTATAGTGCCCTGGGATTGTTGCATCCCAGGAATGTTTCCCGTTTCTTGTTGGGGTATGGTTCCTTGGGATTGTTGTGTCCCAAGAATGTTTCCCGTTCCTTGTTGGGGTATGGCTCCCTAGGATTGTTGTGTCCTAGGAATGTTTCTGCCACCTTGATTGGGTGGAGGGTTACCCATACCAGGGTTAGGGGATGCCTAAAAAAATGGTGTCCATGGAATATTGGTTCCACCTTGATAAAGGGGTGGAGGCTGAAGCGGTGGGTTCCATGGAGTATTCACGGCTGAAGGATAAGGAATGTCAAATTTCATGTTGGGGGGAATATAAGGTTGAGTAGGTTGCCCCCCAGCTGGGTTCCAGTTTTCGAACAAAGAGTATCCCCCACTCTGTGGGTTTTGGGACCCCCAAGAAGGAAGTGTACCTAACGAGGGATGTTAGAAATAGGATCCGGTTGGGATACTGGCATGAAGTTGTCCACTGCCAGGGGAATTATACATGCCCAACTGAGCAGAAGCTGTTGATTGAGAGGGTTGTTGGATGGTGCCAATGGGGGCATTAACAAGTGGTTCTCCTCCAATAAAAGGGCTTTGTTGAGCTGATGGAAAAGAAGGAGGTGGTTATTGAGTGGCCCTGCTTTGAATGGTACCAAGGGGTTGCCCTCCAGCAGGTGGATTAGATGGTCCAGTGGGAGGAGGTTGGTGAATGGGACCATTGTTCCCAAAATATGGTTGTCCTCCTACAGGTGGGTTTGATGGTCTTCCTGGAGGGGGTTGGTTGTTGGGATCAATGGTTCCAGTAGTCGGTTGTCCGCCTCCGGAAATGGTATAGATGGTGGTCTAAGATGAACCTCCGGTCAACATGGATGATCCAGCAGTATGACTGGATGTTCTTCCAATACTAGAAAGGTGGGGTATGGTCGTTTGGCCAACGGTGCCAAAGGTGTCGATTTGTGGGGGGGTCTTCCATACGTTACAAGCGGGGACAGAGAGAATACTGGGTTATCCCTTATAAGTGGTGTGTCCCTTGAAGGTACGCCAAACATATTGGATGGTGGAAAATGCGGGGAATTTAACCGAGGGGTATCAAGAGTCACGTCCATGAGGTCTTGAAAAATAGGTGGACCATCGAGGGCTTGGCTCGGATTTGTATCCCGTGAGGGGTCAAAAATGCGAGCTGTCTGTTCGAGGTCCAGAAATAGATCGGGTAAAGTAAAATCTGAAGGTCCGAAGCCATGAGCATAGGAGTGATGAAACTCTGTGCTAGATAGAATGTGGAAAGCTCGGTAACCAGGAGGACAGGTGGCAGGGGGTATTGGGAAGTCGACGAGAGCATTTGCTCTGTATCACGTTTGAATTGTTCCGACGCTAAAGGGGATTTAGCGAGACTAACCATGCTGGATTGGATCAACGCCATAATCTCTTGTCCTGAGGGGAGATCAGGGAGGGACACGGTGAATGGTACTGTGATGAACCTACAATAAGTAATTAATGAAAACACACGAAATAACAGAAATAACAGAACTCATAATCACTTTTATATTGATCGTAGGCCACTTCGAGGGGGCAACCTCCTTTGAGCAAGCTCAATACAAATAACTTCACAGTACCTTCATTGGTATCAACACAAACTTATATACTAAGTCTAGGCGCCAATACCATGTGTCAATACAAACCATGGGCCAATACAAAATATGGATCAACAATTACTACGTGACGACTTACAAAGCATATGCGTCCAACAACAATAGTACAAACTATGGATCAACAAATACTACGGGACGACTTACAAAGCATATGCGTTCAACAACAATATACTAACAAAGTAAATAGAAGGGTTGACATGGGTTCCTAACATCCCCTCTCCCTTAGAAAAATCTTTGTCCTCAAAGCTTTAGATGTGGAAATTGATGCAGAATCTGAAGGAGTGGTTCCCCTGTAGCATCCTCGGGTTGCATTCCGTCCCACTGACGCCTGTTGAGTTTCAGGTAGGATTGCTTGGAAGGCTGTAGATGAAGAAGGACCATATCAACTGCGTGAAAAGTGCGCTCAGAACGGTGTTGATTGGATTGTTGTTTCAGTCGAATTCTTTCCATGTGAAGATTGTCTTGCAGAATGAGAAGAATCTGATCGCGGTTTCGAAGAACCGACTCAATTTCCTGAACTGGGGAGCTGCTGAGTGTGTATGGAAGAAGAAATGGCGGTGCCTGTCCATAAACTGCTTCATATGGTGTCCTTTTAGATGTGGTATTGTACCACTGGAGCACTTCTAGAAAATCCATAGAAATAGTTGTCCACATCGGTGTAGGGATGGGCATGGGTTCGAGCAGTCTCGAAAGGAGTGTCGTTTCACCCTTGTTGACCTGGAAAATATCACACTCAACCACCATCTGGTGAATTTTCATTTTCAGTCCCTGCCAAAAGAAGTTACATTGTTACTGGTCATAGGTTTTGAGGAACCCAGAGTGCCCTGCCGATGAAGAAGCATGGAGTTCATAGAAGAGATAGCCATGTTGAACATATTGCAACCAATTTGGAACAAGCAAAGAAATAGCTATAAGAGAAACTGGGTCATCAAATTGGAGAGAAGGAGCATCTGCCACCATATTATCCTTACCCTTCTTGTAAGTGATCACATAGTCATAACCCATGAGTTGGATAACCCATTTTCGGTGTGCTGGTGAGGAGACCCATTGTTCCAAAAAATGTTCCAGACTCTGGAGATCAGTCTTGAGGCAGAAATAATTTCCTAATAGGGATGGAAGCCACTTCTGTGCTGCATGCAAAATAGCCATCATTTTCTGCTGAGATGTAGATGAGGCTAAATGCTTACCGGAAAGGTCTCTTGAAGGCGGTAAGCCCACTGGTGCAACAAAGACACCTGTATATCTATCCAAGGAAGTAGTGGAGACCGTTGGTGGTTGCATCTGAATGGAATGTAGCTGAAAAATGACACCATGTGAACTGATGATGCGGAGAGACCCTTGTTGTAAGCCCATAAATTTGTGTTGTGTCCCATCAACTGAAAACTGCATCCAAAGTTCAACAAAATCCCATAAGATGGGGCCAAGTGTGTGTAACCATTGAACGCCCAAAACCACATCACATCTTCCTAGGGACAAGGCAAACATGTCAGAGCGTAGGTTATAATCTTCCAGAGAGATACGCACATTGTGACACTTCCCCTTGCAAGGTAAGGTGCCCCCATTGGCAACCATGACTTCAAAGTTGGAGCAAGGATGGACACATGGTATTGACCTAACACAAGGTAGGATTCTAGCTTGATATAGGAAAAACATACCTGGATTAGCATGCTAGCTAGTTATGTCTAACATACCCGCATAATGTCTTATGGTTCTCTTCAGTGACTTGTGCTAGTAACCTGCATGTCTCATAGGTTAACCATTGTAGGACCAAGTTATGCATACCTCGAAAGTAGATCTTATATGTGATCCATGACAATGGATGAATCTTTGTCTTCATGTCACCATGATCATATGTTCTTGAAGTAGAACATGATTTGTCTTTCTTGGTGTACCTTTTATGTTAGCGAACAACATAAACCTCATACAACATCACAATGCATTAGTACATTCATAAGTGTCAAAACCTTAATCAATGAATATCTTCTATTAAGGTGATACGACAAGTCTAGTAATTAATCAAGATTGTACTGTAATGATATGAAGACAAACATATGATAAATTTAACCATGAAACATACCTATAAGCCATACCTATCAATATTGCTTGTAATCTTCTTATGAAAGGCCTTAGCCTCATCTCCCTCTGAAACAGGAACTTCTTCACTTACGTAGGTGACCAATCCATCCTCTTCTAGGATTAACCCAATCCACTTGATTTGTGGGAACTGGATCTGGAGCTGTAATAGGGTTTGTCAGAGAAACCCCAAAAATTCAAACTTTGAATTTCAAACTTCCGAAAGGATAGAAATATGCGCCTTGATGAGCTGATCAAGTTGGTATATTCAGAATTTGAACACTGCAAAGTTTCACCCCTCGAAATTGCCTTTTAGATTTCTGGATTCACTAGGGAGGACCCTGAATTAGGGTTTGAGTTTCCCGGAGCTTCACCGAACCAAAATATTTGATTCAAATCTCTAAGCTTCGATTTTTCTGAGGAGCTTCCAGCCGTGGTCACAGATTTCCAAAATTCCAAGTTTTGCAGAAGCCCTAATTTTCCATCTTTCCGATCAAAGTCCCGAACTGGGGTTTGATCAAGCCTGACCTTCTGCCCAACCAAAAAATCTGATCTTGGTCTCTAAATTTCGATTTTGATGAGTAGCATCCAGCCGTGGTCTCCGATTAGAGAAATTCCAACTTTCTCCGAAGCCCTAAATTCCGGAAGCCATGAATGAAGGTGCTAAAAAATAATTATGTTTTGACAGAAATATGTACCTGATTGTTTCTGGTGTAACTCCGAACTTTTCGATCCACAAGGTCTGAAAACTTTTCTTGATATATCTTGACCTGTTAACTTTCCATCCCGACAGTTCTGACCTCAATTCGATTCTCTGAGAGATATTTATGCCAAGTGTCGCAACGTGACCTGTTTATGCGATAATACAGGAGAGCGAACTTGTACGGCGTGCCACGTGTCACTGGTTCAACTTTTTCCTCTGAAAATTTTTCCTAAGATAGCCCAACCTATTATCTTTCCATCCCTACAGGTGTGACCTCAATTGGATTCTCTGAGAGAGAGATTTATGCCAAGTGTCGCAATGTGACCTGTTTATGGGATAATACAGGAGAGCAAACTTGTACGGCGTGCCACGTGTCACTGGTTCCACTTTGGCCTCTGAACCATTTTCCTAAGATAGTACAGTCTGTGTACTACCTGTCACTTTTTACTAAATTTCATTTGGAGTTTTCTATCCCAATTTATGACCTTTTTTCCCAAGGTCACCTGATTTTGACTCAGATCTGGAAGAGGCAGAAACCCTATATTGTACAGATCATAAATCACAAAGTACAACGAATTAGAGGTTTTCCTTTGGACACAAGGTACATGGGGATCTGATATTCGACCTGTAAAATTTTTAGATCCGAAAACTTCTCCAAAATGGATTTATAGCGAAAGTGCTACGATGACTGGTTTTTGCTATATCAAGCCCTATCATCGTAAGTGCAACAAGTGTCATACATGCCATATCATGCCTTCTTTCAGGTTAGCTCTGATACCATGTTAAATTTTCAGAATTTACTTCAATCTGATCTAGGATCTTAACTGAGAGAACAACATGTACATCAAATCTACAGCATATCAATCATGGACCCAATAATGCAAGCACACAAGAGACACAGAGTTTACTTGGGGAAAACCATAAAGGTGAAAAACCACAATAACTTCCTCAGAGATAGATAGAGCAATGATACAACCAGAATACAAGAGATAGTCTTCTCCTAGCAGCAGAGCCTCCTCCTCCACAAGTGCGCCACTCTCCCAAGTGTGAGTGAGAGAATAGAATGTGTAAAATGAGAGAGACACACTCTCTATTTATACACTAACTTGACTTGACCTTTACTCAACTAGGTCAACCTCAACTTAACCACTTAACATAATGCTGACTGGGCCGACACCCAATAGGGTGGTCTAATAACCCTTTGACCCACATGGCTGACCCCCAATAGGGTGGTCTAATAACCCTTCGACCCACATGACTTATACAGGGCCGACCCCAACAAGGTGGTCTAATAACCCATCAAGTATAAGTTACGACACTTACAATATAAATGACGACACTTCCATATAGAGGAATAATAACATCTCTATAGGAATACAAACACTTCTGTATAGAGGAATAATAACATCTCTATAGGAATACAATATACATATATGTGAAATACATTCCGAAGTTACATATACATCAACAGGTATGTGCGGCTTCCTAACAGTTCAGGGGTTTCACTCGGCCACCAATGTTGTCTGACGTCTTGCGTATTGGGGCAACTCCCCTCACTCCACGGCTCAGGTAAAACTGATAACCTCTTTGCCACAAATGACAGCTCTTGGTTTACCTCACAGGTGGGAACTAGTCAATCAGGTAGGGGTCGTTTCCCTTTTCGCTGGCAGGTCCTCTCAATGGGCCAGCTACTTTGGGGTTCCTGTGGTACTCCTCACAATGAGTTTTAGGGATTATTCCCAAGTACTTCCCACAGTTAAGTGGATAGGGATTATTCCCAAATCCGAAGCTGCAACAGATGCGAAGAAGAAGAAAAAAATTTGGCAGAAATTCCACCCAATGAGCCCAAGAAAGTGCTCTGATACCACATGTGATAAACCTGCAATAAGTAATTAATGAAAACACACGAAATAACAAAAATAAAAGAACTCATAATCACTTTTATATTGATCGCAGGCCACTTCGAGGGGGCAACCTCCTTTGAGCAAGCTCAATACAAATAACTTCACGGTACCTTCATTGGTCTCAACACAAACTTATATACTAAGTCTAGGCGTCAATACCATGGGTCAATACCATGTGTCAATACAAACCATGGGCCAATACAAAATATGGATCAACAATTACTACGAGACGACTTACAAAGCATATGCCTCCAACAACAATAATACAAACTATGGTCAACAAATACTACGGGACGACTTACAAAGTATATGCGTCCAACAACAATATACTAACAAATTAAATAGAAGGGTTGACATGGGTTCCTAATAGGTACATTGCTAGAAGAACCCATTTCATGTGTGTGAACACCTGATGGTGTAGTGGTGGCAGGTGGAGGTTCCGCCTGGGAAGTAAAAAATTCAAACTCAGGTTGAAACGGCGTGTTAGGTAGTTCGGTTTCTTCAATAACTTCAACGTATCCGTTCGGGACTGGAATCAACTCGGACACATCTTCGTCAGATCCTTCAATAGTTCTAACAGATCCTTTAAGAACATCGTAGAAAGTGTATGTTGGTGGGGTAGTGCTAGCATCTGGGAGGGTGATGGCCTTCGGTATGGTATCATGTGCAGTACTAACTTCAGCAGTTGCGGTGTTGTCCACTGTGGGAGGTATTTCTGGAATGACAGTGGGTTGTGGGACAACCGAAATCTCAGGTATATTACTAGTTTCGGGAACTGTAAGAGGTTCTGAGACAGTGCTGTGAGTTACAGGTATGGGAGGAACTAAAGATGTAGTGCGGATAGGTGGTGGATCATTCCCCCGACCAGTGCCGCGGCCGGCAGGGGCATGACTACATGATGTAGGTGGACTAGAATTCCGTGGTGGTGGTGGTGGGCTTCGTCCCTGTATCCTTCGTGATCTCCATGAATCAGACATAATGATGGGAAAACAAGTTCCGAGGACAGTCTCGTAGAAAAGAACTCAAAAGCCCCAAAGCAGTCGAGTGTGCAAAAGGGGAGCTAGAAAAAGGCAAGTATCACAGGCCAAAAAAGAAAGCTCTAAAAACTATACTGAGACCGGCGTCACAGTAAGCGAGCTGAAACAAAAGTGGCCAGAATGCCAACAAGCAATCACTAAAAAAAAGAAAAATGACCCTCTAAGAAGATGAAATGGCAAGCAAAACCTCCTAACTAAGAGCTGGAGACCTCAACAATTTGTATCCTTCGCAAGGTGATGAAATCCAAGTCGAACAATACAAAATGAGAGACCAATAATGGAAAGATATCCCTCTACCGAAAGGGATCCGGGGTAAAGAGCCCTAGAAGAAAAGTTACTAAGATACCTCGTTCATGGCACGTCGGAGAAGGATACTAGCACTTCTTCCTTATCACCCTTGTATCACTAGTATGGTGGCCGGAAAATACAAGGAAGACAATGGATCGATATGCCTTAGGAGCTAAGTGGAGTGCAGTATTCCACAAAGTCCGTCCGGAACCAATCCTCGCCGCTTACCCCCAAAACGATGGGAGGCCCTCTCCACAAACTGGTCGATGACCGTGTCAATAAATACTAGAGGATTTTAGCACCCTCGAGGACAACAACTATGTCTCAAATGAAAATGACAAGGGGGAATTATTTGGATGCCTATCCCCGGTGTCCTATCTAACTAACAAATTATTTTTCTCCTCAAGTGAGGTTGTAGTGTGTTGAGTTAGGGAGTGTAAATCTTAGTGGTTGTATTACTCAATCAGGTAAATGGAAGTGAAACTTGTGGTGTTGTGACGACTCAAACCATGCAAATGAAAATGAATCAAAATGAGCCTTTCTATTCGATGAAATCTAGCTAGAGAAAAGGGAGAGTTCTTCGATCACAATGCATGAACTTTTTCAAAAACAATGAAAAACCACTTCAAAAACAAACATTTTGTTTTCTTTTTTCAAATAAGCCAAACTGAATGAAAACTACTTTCAAATGTGACTGATCTACAACTATTGATGCTTCCAAATGAGAGATTATGTGACAATCAATGACAAGTGATTCACTTCCTAATATGCAAAAGTATAAACTGGATCTTTTCAATAAAAGCAAGACAATGTTCCAAAAGAAAATTTCCAATATTGATTTTGATAACAGGAATGGAAAAATATTGCTATAAGAACAATGTAATCTTTAAAACTATATAATCAAGGAAAGACAATCAGTAACAAAAACTTGATTATCATGAAAGGATCAAGCCAATGCAAGAATAATGAGGAGGTGATCAATATGGGTTTGATGACACCAACTCAAGAAATCCAAGCTCAAAACAAATAAAGACAAACCATAAAAGACTTTGCAACTAAATTGAACAGTGACAGGGTATGTAGACAAGAAGCAATAGGTAATGAACAAGTATGGTGATAACAACTATCATGAACCCTAAGATGGAAAAGGTGTCTACAAAACTTCAAACAATGAAATGCAAGCACTGTATTGCAGGTAGGCAGGTTGCAGAGGTTTGGTAAGCAACAGAGCAACAACCAAAGGCAGAATTTTTTTTTAAAATGACCTGTAGGAACCAAACAAACTGAGAAACAATCTTATTTACAGAGATTATCGCATGGCTAACATAGGCCTAGGAGCGGTACTGGTAAATTATCGTGCTCTAGTAAGACTGAAGGGTGGGGTAAACTGGTAATTATCGCCCTGTGGGCTGTGATGGGGGCGCGATAATTATCAAAAAGAGAAAAAGGGCACTAGTTTGAGAAAAGTTTTTGACTTTTCAAGGGTTTGCATACCCAGAGGAATTACTGATCAATGACAGGGGTTTGATGTAGAGGGGAGGGGGGTGAATGGAGGTCAAAGAGACCAACTTTCAAGACTGGTTTGAAGGAAGAGAAATTTCACAGTAAAAAATGAATGAAAGTAAAAGAACTCAAACAAAAGGGGTTCAAACCAGCGGAGTCACCAGTTTTTGTTGTAGAGATTTCTTCCTATGGGTAAGAAGAAGCCCTCTTAAGATAAAGTGAAAACGATCAACTCTATGCTAAGACAAAAAGGAAACAAATGCTACCTCATTCCCTAGATCTAAATTAATGTTTCCAGTTCTAACATTTGATAGATGAGAAAGAAGACAACTGACCTTCTATTCCGACGTTTGTCCAATCAAGTCTTTGATCCTGAAGTCCTCACGATGAACCTGTAGAGATCAACACGACAAACAAGTGCACACTATCTTCCAAATAACTGGATCACAAGTTAGATCTATATTCTACTGAATACAATTTATGTAAATGAATCATGATCAATACACATAAATAGGGAAACAAGACAAGTTATATTTTATTGAGAACTCAAGAGTGCTTACAAAGTAGTTTCTTGATGTCCAAGCCCACTCCAGCTCCAAGTCCTTCCTCTAGCTATCTCTGCAAAAAGGCTTATGATCATAGGTTTGACGCCCCAAAAGTCCTCCCTGTGGCCCATGGAATGCCTCTCTCTTATAGGATTGGGAAGGGTTAACCAACAATAGAGTATAATGGATCTAGAGAGTGTTTAGTGGATCAGGCCTGCTAAACAGAGAGGGGGGTTGGTATCGAATCAAAGCTGGAAATCCCAATAAATTATCTCGAAGGTTGAGATCCCAAATTCCATGGAAAAAAGGCTAAAAGTGGATTATCGCGCCCCTAGGATTCAACATAACGCGGCATTACCGTGCCCTAGGGTGGGAGCAAAACGCAGTAACCCTAACTATCGCGCCCTGACAGATGAGCAAAGCGCGATAATTCCTGTAGATGAGGTCTGTCTGGGTGATATGTGGCAGGCATGGTTGCTTTCAGTGTTCAGGCAATAGATTTCACTCCTGGATGTCTAGATGATCATTAAGGGGAAGTGTAGTTTAGGTCGTTGGTGCAAGGATGCAACACTAGGAGTTAATGTGTAATATTGAGGTATAACAACTAGATCTTCGGGTTCTTGTGGATCTGGATCTAGCATTCGCACTTCTTCAAGAGTCTTCATCTTCTTTTGTGGATCTTTTCTCTTTAGGAAACCTTTGCAGGTACCATGAGCAAACTTATCATCTGGAAGGCCTTCAACCACATCTTGGGCTTGCATGTTTTGTAAACGCTTGTAGTTGAGATGTCCAAATCTCTCATGCCACAATCTGCTTTCTTCATTGGCATGAGTATGGAGAGCAGATGGCTTGGAGAGCGGTAAGAAGTGTGAAAACTCATAGAGTTTTGAAGTATGATTTGCAACTCCTTTTGCAATGATTTCCCCTGAAACCATGTGTTGTATCTCGACTTCATTTGGAGAAAAGATCACTCTTTTGGGCTCTCCAATATGAGTCATTTGATACACTGAAAGTAAATTTGCTGCAAGAGAAGGAACATAAATCACATCAGAAAAATAACCATAGTCAAGATTGATTCTTCCACGTCCCTGAGAGGAGGCTTTTGAATCATTGCCCAATCTGATGGAAGGGCCAACTGATATTTCAAAACTGGAGAAGAGATCTTTAGAGGAAGACATGTGTCTTGATGCTCATGAGTCTATAATGAAAGAAGAATTTGTTGATGCACTTGTCATGAGTGCATGACATCTTTCTTTATCTTCGAATCTAGAAGGTTTAGTATCAGGATCTTTCTTCCTTGTACATGCATGTACAGGAAGATTATTCTTCTCAAGTAGCCGAGCCATCAAATCTACAGTCTTCTTCATGCAAGAACTCTCAGGATGGAACCCTTTATGACAGTATGTGCACTTGGATCTTCTCTTCTGATAATGCTTGGTCTTCTTAGAGTTCGAAGCCCCATCTGACTGATATGGAGTATCTGTATGCTTTGTACCATTCGATCTCTTGTCAGAAATATTTTTCTTGCCTTTACCATTTGCTCTCTCTGCAACTGTAAGGACTGAATCTAATTTGGGTTTGATCATTCCCATAGATCAACTTCTCTTCCTCTTGAGTAAGAGATTGGATGAAATCATCAAGTGAGGGAAACTTCCATCTTGGAATGGACAACCTAGATGACTGGAAAGTAGAGACAAAAACTGAGAAGTTTACCCCCAACTTTGAGAGAATGGCAAGTATAAGCTGCTTGTCTTCTTTCACTATCTCATATCTTTTCAATTGTGATATCAAGATTTTGAACTTGGTGAGGAAGGCATTGATAGATTTGAAACTGTCAGGACTCAAACATATGAGCTCATTCTCCAATTTGTGTCCTTTCATATCATCTTTCTGTCCAAAAAGGGATTCAAGCTTGTCCCAAACCTCTTTAGGAGATGTAATATCGATGACATGGAAGTGAAGATCTTCATAAATTGAGAGAAGGAGGAGACCAACTGCTTCATCAAGCCTGTCCAAGTACTTGGACTTTTCAACTGCACTGAGAGGTTCTACCATCGTTCCGTTGAGTATTCGGGTGAAGCTCTTGGATCTCATGAAGAGAGCCATCTTGGATTTCCACTCAACATAGTTGGAATATGTGAGCTTTAGATCCATCTGAAATAGAGAAAGTCGAATAGTTGAAGAATATTCCGAACGGGTGAATAAACCTGCAAAACAAGAGATTTTTTGTTGATGTAGAATGCTACACTTCGACTGAACACTACCTTAAGGACACTTGGCTCATAGACTAAGTCCTTCACACCTTTCTAGACCGCACTGGATTTCCCAATGAATTCAAGTAATAGCACCAGGATTTGTTGTGGAAACTCAGAGGCTTCTGGTGCACAAGTGAAAAGATAGCTGCTCAAAGAAATGTTGCAATGGCTGCAATTCGAATAGCTGTTTACTGCTATGATACCATGTGATAATCTGTAGGGATATAACAACTGTAACAAACTCACAATCTAACTCTCAAGATTATTTGCAAAGAAGAAGAAGCATGTATTCAATAATCACTCATAAACACAAAATAATGGACAATGTCAATATCATACAATGAATAATGAATGTAGAGAATGTGTTACAATGATAAGTGATGAGCCATCACATAGGATTCGAATTATCCAAGTAGGGAATTCGAATCTGAGCTCAGAGTCTATCTTGGAGATCAATGGAGACATCATCCAGTCAGCAGTATCAGTCATAAATGGTAAGAGCCAGTCAAGTGTGTCCAACTGAGTCTAACAGAACCATCTAGGCATAAATCAGGGAATGGAGACTCCAAGGAGGGTGCATGAGGCTGTCAAACAGTCAAGTACAACTCAAGAACTAGATAACTGGAAGCTACAAGTAGTCAGCATGAGCAATCAGTGGAAGAACTACTCAATCAGTGCACTAACTGAAGAATAACTCCTGGTAGGTGAGATAAGGTGCCCTAACTGAGTGATAATTGGTGGTAGGTGAGTAAAGGTGCTCTAACTATCAGTGGTAGGTGAGAAAGGCGCACTTGCTAAGCAGAAAAGTCAAGGAGGGCACATTAGGTAGGTAGGAGGCCAAATGGGGGCTAAAGACAGGCTCTGGAGAGCTAGAAGCAAGCTCTAGATGCTGGGGAGATAACCATGATGATGACTGGATGCATGCAGTGGCATGCAGTTTTGCATGCATGCATGCAAAATACAAAAGTGATGATGTGGATATTCCAACAATGAGGTTATATGTGTAATAACGAAAATGAGGATGTTGGCCAAATCTATTGTCATGGTATCAAAGAAGGTGGAGTGTATAATTGTCCATACCAACCTCTTGAATGTGTGGTTGTTTAAGCATTGTGACTCTAGTGGGAAACAAGGTCGGGAAGGCCATTGAGAGGAGGCCTATTGTGTTGTACTCATTGATAGGGGAAATGTCTATTGGGGGCCAGTCAATGCAAGGTGGAGTTGGTGCATTGCTTGTTCCCAAGAAGCGTTTGATTTCATCAACCTCAGTTCTACAATTTGTTTGTGTAGATATAAAGGAGGAGGATTGTTCTTCATGGGGTTCAAGAAAGTTGGGTGATTGAATAGTAGCAGTTGAGGTACAGTCAACAAGTGGGGTTTCATCGGGTGTGACATGACGAAGGAGGGACGAAATTTCGGTTGGTTCAAGAGGCAAAGAAGATAATGCAATTAAGTTAACTTGAACATCTTTGTAGTAGGGTTCATTTGAAAGCTTGTATTGGAGAGCAGCAAGAACACGTGCTCGACTAACAAAGAATTCATAAGGCTTTTTCGTAGGAATACATTTACGAACAATAAGGATGTCAATGTCTGAGAGTAAGTGAGGGAGGAAACTGGCAATGCTAGTAATGTTTTGCGGGAAGCTAATAGTGTGGCCAGAATATGTATATTGTCCCCCACGAGCATGAGTGACTTGTAAAATTGGGTTAACACGATAAATGAGCATTTATACAACTTGAGTAAGGACTGCTAGCACTAATGGTTGTATCCCAGGATCCATGTTGTTTGCCAAGGAATAGCGGTGGCCATTTTTTTCTGCAATGCACCGAGAACATGCATATGCACCAGAAAAGTGTTTTGTTTTAATTCCAGGATAAGACTCCATGCATATAGAGCATACATTCATGGGAGATAGTTTGTCCAATCTTGTACGGAACTGTTGTTGTGCACCATCTAGGTCGATGTTTGTTGGATGGGTTGGTGTGGATGTGGATGGTGCGGAGGGTGTTAGGGGAGGTTGAACAACGTGAAACGGAGAAGGGATATTAACAAGTTGATGAGCAGCTCTATATAGAAGGCATTGACGCTTGTTGTTTTGTTTTTTCTTTGAGCATATAGAACTCTTCTGCGTGCATTGATTTGATCATTGTTATCATTGGTTGACATGGCTACAAAAAAAGTGTTTGGTGGTTATGAACTTTATGGTGCCTTTGGTGGAAGAGAAACATACTATATATTTAATCATTGGAAGAGTAAACAAAGGTAGATTGTAAAAGATAAATGGAGCATGGATAATTTATAGTAAGTTATTGTAGAAATAAATACATACACTCCTGAACAATGTTTATAAAGAAAGGAAGTATAAAGTTGACAAAGCAATCTTAATTCTAAGTATAAATTTGAAAGTGGCAAGATAGGTTGAAATAAATATGTAATTTAACACAATGTTACAACAAAACTAAATAATATAATATTCAAGACTGCTCATTGTTGGTTACAAGTACCACTTAGGTAGCAGTGTTTATACAAAAATTTGTAGTTGCTAAGTATGAGGTAGAAAGTACAGAAAGTAGGAATTGAAGAGTAGTAAATTTTTGGGGAAAGTGTTTTCGAAGGTAGAGTTCAAAGCCTGCGAGCAACTGGACGTTTATTAAGCACAATGTGTTCACTTTCATCAAGTGAATCGACAGATGTCGATGATGGTGGAACCTCCTCTGACATGACCAAAAGCACCTTCAAGCGAGCATTTGAATTAAAAGTCTCTGTCTTTACTGATAAGGTCATAAGGTACTCTCAAGCACAAACACGTTGAATAATTTCCAGGAGAGATGTTGGATCATTTGATAGAAGGCACAAATCTTTTGCAGAGACCCCCATGAGTTGTTGTGCAGGATCATCAAAAGCTATGATACCGTATAGTTGTCTAGTAGCATACATCAGGTCAAGTTTGAGTATGTATCGGTAAGCACACTCTGTAAACTCCCCATCACATTTTGCACAATGCCAAACATTACCAACTTCGTGGGAAATTTTTTTCATGCATTGTATTCCATCGACAAATAGAGGGCATGCAAGGAAATGAAAGTCATCGATGTTAATCTGGGTGATTGTAGCAATAATTGAATACCAAGTTGCCTTCTAAGAGGGTTGGAGAGATTGTAGCGCAGAGATGGAAATGCGTTTGCAGGAGCTAGAAGAAGACAAGTTGGATTTTCTGCTCAAAGATGGGGAAGCTGAACGGAATCCATTGTCAGCAAACCATGATTGGAGAAGTTGAGATTCCTCAATATCTAGGTTCATAAGGAGGTTTGTGTTGGAGATGGTTCCAATGGTTTTTCCATTGAACTCTGTAAGACGCCCACCTTTTATTGCAAGGATAGGGGGAGTAGCCAAACCTCGAAGGTTTCCAAGTTGGGAACCCTCAATTGTGCAATGCTCCCCCCAAAGTGTTATGTCTATGCTATACCCAAACATGTCCCTCAACCCAAATGTTCGGTGAATGGTTTCAGAGCCATCCCTTTTGCATATAGTTGATGCAGGGGAAACAGAAATGACAATTCCAATAAGGTCAACCATGGAATTGAGGGGTGTAGTTTTGATGTCATGGATAGATTTGAAGTGGAAGCAATGAAAAGGGATCAATAGGCACTCTTCCAAACATGGTTGAATTGTTGAGGAGGGGATAAGGAAAATCTCAAAAGCACTTTTCAAATGGTTGTATGTTGGGTTGATTGGTTTGATTGTGCCATTTAAGACCGTGTAGACTATGCCAACTTGTATTTGGTCATATAATGAGGTGGCTAGTTCATTGAAAGTAGAGATATGAATCTCATCTCTGGTAGCACTAACAAGGTCAAACCCAAAGAGTTGACCATGCCCTTTTTTATTGGTGTAGGCGTTCATACTTGTCTTTGCAGTAACTCGCCCTTGAATGGTCCAAGTTTTGTTGGAAGGGTTGAGCGATGTGAATTGAAGAGTAGGTGCAACAAGGTTTGGGGTTGGATTTTGCGAGGAAGGTATGGCAAGTGAAGGGTTTTGGGGATCAAGGGCATTGTTTTATGAAATAGATGAACTGCTGTGGGAGGTAAAGCTAGGGGTGAAGTTGAAAGGGGATGGGTCTCCAACAATTGTTGTTTCCAATGTGACAATTTTGAATGTGCCCAATGCGATAGTCCTTGCAAGAAGAATTAAGGTAAGTGAGTATAAGTAAAAAATATGTTACAATTATTGGGAGTGCAAAATAAAATAAGTTAAAATTAAGATGTGGAAAGCAAAGCATACATTGCATTGTGTATAGTGTTGCTTGTACACTTAATGACTTTGATGATCGAACCTGCTTGGAGTTGGTGGTTTTCCACAACGCTATTGTAGCTAGTTGGAAGCAATGTATCGGGCCTATGAATTTCATCAGAGATAGAGATTCGTAAGTGGGCATTTGTTGAGTTAAGAGAGCTTACTCGATTGAGACAAACAACTTGTACAAGTGGGCATAGGTCAACAGCACCATGCATCAAAAGTGAAACAACATTTTCGGTCAACAGAGTGTCCATAGCTTGGTAGTGAAAATAGTTGGACTACAAAAGTAAGCTGGAAAAAGGGGCGATATTGATATTAAGTGTAAAGATAAATGATGTAGGAGAACATGGAAAAAGATCATTTGATATCTCAAGCAATACATAGCAATATTTGTGGAAAGAATACACAAATGAATGGTTTGAAATTGGTTTCCTTTTAGCAATGAACGTGCCTATTAGAGTAAAAGGAAACATGTAGAAACAACATCATAGATTCTTTATTTTATTTTGAAACTTATATTGTACGTTATTGGAAGAGTTAAGATGTGACACAAGGTTACAAGAGTAGTTGGGATGTTAATCAAGTAGATAGTTGTCAGGTTCTAGTTAACTGTTTAAGAGCACAGGTAAAGGAGCACAATAGATAGAAATATGACTTGGCTATTAGAAAGGAAGCATTATTCTGGATATAAAGCATGTTGATGAACATGTGAGGTGCTTCTCTTTTTAAACTCAGATATTATTTTTTTATAATACATAACATGTGAAGAAAAGGTTACCACTATATTTGTTGGGTTTCTTAGTTGAACTTGCATCTAGGGATGTTGACCAAATATTAATTTATAAGGTTATAGTTGTTTGTTCCAGACCATAGCAACAGTTAGGGTACCTATAACAAATAGTAAGAACACGTACAAACATGAGTTTGATTTTAGACAATAACCTTGTCTTTAAATATAATGACACAACTACAGTAGGAAGCAACATAATAAAAAAAAAAATTGGCATTCATGCAAGTAAAGCATTTTAGCTGACTAACATGTTAACGTGGGATATATGGTCCATAAGTGTTTGGAATTGGTTTACAAGCATGTTTTGTAAATATGTTTTGTAATATGGTATATCTACATCTACTGTTCTTATAATAGTGTATGGTTACTGTTTGTGAGCATGTTTCTGGACCAACAGCATTGTTTGTTTGTTGCCTTTAAGCTATTGTAAGTCTTGTGATAATGAAAAGAAATAATATAACAAGATTGTATGAGGAATAAATACTCCCTTCTATTAGACCAAGCTTTAAGGATTGATAAAGAACATCAATCACAAGTATAAATGTGAAGAAAAGCTTTTGATAGGCATATATGAATAAATTGATGTGATTGTGTTTTGAAGTAAAGAGTAATGATATAGACAACGTCTATACAAGGTACATACATATTGTCACAATGAGAGCACTTATGGTGTATTAGGTCAGAATTGACATCTCATAATAAGATGTTCCTTTTACATGAGGCCACAAATAATCTGCTTAAGCCTTGGAATCCTAATGACTTTACCAAAAAGCACTGGGCTTGGATGCTTTCTAATGTAGAAAAGAGGAAATCTCAGTGGTATCTTAGGTGGTTGTCTAGAGGGAGGGAGATTGGTACTAATCAAATAAGTCCTTAAAGCAATACTAGTTTACTAGGTCTCCTTATTTTTCATTCCTAAAGGCATATTGGAAAAAGTTAGGAAAGCAAGCTTTAAGTTCCTTTGGGATGGTGAAAAGAAGAGGAAACATTTTCCTTGGGTTTCTTGGAAAAGAGTAGCAATACCAAAGAAAATGGGGGGATGGAGGAATAAATAACATACATCATTTTGTAGCTAAGGGGATGTGGAGAATATTGATAGGTATGGGCCATGCCAACCCTATTTTAGGTTGTGCATGCAGCCTTTCCTTACAAACAATATTTAGTGTGGGATCCTTCACTCAGTCAAGGGTCGAGAGCAAGCCAGATGCAAGCTGCATGAGACCGCGGACTATAACCTTCTCATAAGCACCATTCAATATCTAGATTCTAAACTGGAAACTGCAAAGATTTAGATTCATTGAACTTACTAGCGCTACTGGGTGCAAACATTACATCAAAATCCCTTTTTATCTTGAATCCACCGAAATTTTAAATGACATAGCTCTGTTGAGAATGATTGCCACAATAAAAATGAGGTTAATTACCATATAATTATTGAGGAATTGTCCACATGCACCTTCTAAAACTCCCAAATAATTACCTCCTACAAAATCTTGTCCCCATATCTGACTATTTCTCTTGCAACCAGAACCCACAACCCGTGACCAACAGTTCAGGATCAGATTTTGCATTAGTCATGTCTAGGGATGAAATGGTTTTGATAATTAATTAATATCGTTTCCTCTACAACAGAACTCATACATTTCACAGAATTTAGGAAGAATTTCAGGATACTACTTTCTTTCCAATGGCCATATTTTTTAAGCTTGCATTCAGGAAGATTGAGATTGAATTGTTGAAATTGAACTCAGAGTTGATTTTCAAAAAGTAAAGCCTTTTACCTGAACCCCGAGAATTATCTGGCCGAATGATCAGACCAGGGCAGCGTTGGTGGGCCTATTTGCATGTACGGGCCAGATTCTTGTAGTTTGGAGCAAGCTAGTGATCATGCCTCCATATTATAGATAGTGATTGTTCCTATCCTACACCAAATCTGGGAACTGTGCAGTCAAATATTGGATTTATTCGAGTTCCAAGTATGCATTGTAATGATAAGAATTCATGCATTTAATTTGATTGTATTTTATGCCCATGGATGTGAGGGAATTCACACCGATTTGGATACAAGCTGACCACATTTCTACCCAAATTTAGAACATTACCAAAATGGTTTTGAAAGCTTACAAGGCTATATGGCTTTGGAAAGAATCAAGAAGAATGTTAAAGAATTATAGATTATAAATTAGATGCTTATACCCAATGGCATCGACTATCATTGATGTATTGATCCATAATGAGAATTTTATATTCTAAGTAATTTGTTCATGTTGGAGAGTATGATGTAAAGGATATATTTAGGAGCATTGGAAGAGTTGTACTTTAGATATCTTATATAAATTAGAAAATTATGGAAAAATTAGATATGAGCTTAATATAGGTTTGCCTACATTTGTAGAAGAGATATTTCATATATGGAAGAATGCATTGTGTTGGAGCCTAGGCCGCAGCTATGGAAAAGCTGCGAATTTTGAGGAAAAAGCACAAGTATTGAAGGAAAGTGCTAATTTTGAAGAAACACCAATTTTTGGGTAGAAGGAAAAAGGTGCGCAGTACGGTGCCAGATGGATGAGCTCAACGCAGGTTACGGACTGGAACTCGTGGAGCTCGCGCGCACATCATAGAAGAATGAATGTGGCTGAATAGAAAGCTCAGCTACCATAATAAATGAAGCGACGGAGTAGAGGGCTCAACTACCCTCATTTAAGGCTAAGTACAGAAGTTATGGTTGCTCGGATCAAGGAGGAGCAACGGACCAAAGCATTGAAGGCAAAGGACAAGGCGCCCATACCCTCAATCTGCGCCGGAAGTCACGGAACCTGCAGGAAGCGGCGACATGACTGCAAGCGGCGCCTACGGTACACCTAGCCATGTGCGTGGTTAGGGTTTTTGGGGATTACTGTTGGGAAAGGCCCACAGTTTTTTAAAGGTGCGACCGTCATGGCCACCTATATATATGTGTTAGTCAGTTAGCCAGCTTTTAGATGCTGAGACGCAGGTTAGTTGTTTGAGATAAGCTAGCTAGTTGGTAGGTTGGTTATTTTGTATGAGGATTGTTTTCTACTGTGTTGTTAGAAGACAAGAGTTAGAGCTGGGATAACCGTGAAGTTAATCCCCAAGTTGCAGACAGTCTGAGTCGACGTCTGAACTATTGTAATCTCTGTAGAGGAAGAGACCAGATCGAGAGAAGGGCTCCCAATTGTGTGCGTGGACTTTCCTGGAAATATCTAAGGCTGCAGTTGTGTGCGCGGCATTATTGTATAAGTCCCCTTTGAGTTAATATATGAAACACTCCCCGTGGACGAGGTTTCTCGAGGAGGTGCATTCCTTACGTCTTATTGTTATGGTAATGATCGCGTGAATGCATGTCTGAGTTGTTATCTGTGTTTCTATGAATGTTGCGTTATATTTACGAATATGTTGAGTTCGTTCTCGAAGCTTCCTTGGTAACTATAATCGTTAAGTGTCAAAGAATCTATAGAACGCTGTCGCCGCAGCGATAGGGGAAGGCATTACTGCACTGGGCGCACGGGAAGAAAAGATATATAGAGCGTCGACGCAGGGGATAAGTCGCCTCGTGCATCGAAACGGAGATGCCGCGCAGCTAGGCTGTTGAGCGAGAAGTCAGCGCAGCTACGCCGAGAGGTCTGCGGAAGAGTCAGGCAGTCCGCTCGGAGGAATCGTCGCATGAAAAAGAACAGTCTTCGCGTCACCTAGGTTAAGGAAATATGATTCCTTAGCCCCCCCATAGCCACTTCGGGTGAGACCTCGAGCTGCTGCGCAACTCGTTGCCGAGAGGGCCAGTGCGCCAAGGGGTTTTGTTGCTACGCTTCACTAAAACCCGGGTCTGTCCAAAAAGCAGCCAACACATTGTATGGTTATATAAATTTTAAGATGACCACTTGGCATGAGGAACATTTTTATATATGGGGTGTATTGAAAATAATTGTACCAAGTATTTTATTTTTAAAAAAATGTAATTTAAATAATACAAAATTTGGTACATTACAGATTTAGCATGGGTGATGAGTTAAGAGCTTGCCTGGGCATGACAAGATGGCAGTTCGGCTTATGTCTGAAACTAATCCAATGCCTTCCCAAATAATACCTCTAACTAATACTTGTGTTTGCATTGCCACGTGTGGGGACTAAGGGGGCACCACCTTGCCCCTTCCCCCATCCGTTTTCCAGCGGATCAATCATTTCACATGTGGATGGAGGGGTCGTTGTCATCATCCACAACCGGGTTAATTGATATTATTTTTAATTAAAATAATTAAATCATAATTTTGTAAATAAAATTGGAAGTTTAGATAAGAAAATAAAAATCCCAAATAAAATTAAATCAAAATATATTTTATATAAGTATGTATATAAAATATATAATTTAAAAAAAAAATTAAAACAATAAATGTTAACTTCTCATCAAAATATGAATCTTTGATAAGAAAAATAAAATTCTTTTTAAATACAAATAAACCAAAAGCATGGTGTCCAAATTCAACTAATTGAGTGGTATGAGATGCAAGTAAAAAATTATAGAATCAAATTCTTGAAATAACTATTTATGTAAATGTTGAAGATTATTTTTTTTCCAAAATTATTCCTTGGAAAAAATTATATAAATAAACCTATATATATATATATATATATATTAAATGGTTGTTCACCAAAGGGGCTCTGTGCATGGATTCTAAAAGCACAAAAAGTTATATATGAAACAAAATAAATATTTTATTTCATTAGAGTTATCTGACTGGAAATTAATGCATAAAATTAATGCAGAGGAGATCAATATTTGTAAACCCTTAACTCCTATTTTATAAGGATCATTGGAATTTTAAGCTAAATTTGTTCTTAATCTTTTAAAGGGATATTTTATGCGAGATAACATGAATTTATAGGTGGATATTTTGGATGTAGTTGTATTAGGATGGATCCAACTTCTAAATTATCAATCATTGGGAGATCGGAAAAAGCAAGTATATATTTCTTACTACAGATTAAAATGAATCTACATGTTCTTCAAATAGAAATATAGGTTGTCTAGTTTTTTATTGTCATCCACCCTGAAAGAACAGCTTTTCTTTTGCAATTACTATATGAGTAGTTGAATATTTGTTTGATGAATTACAATGCCAGTTCAGTTGGTGCAAAAGCAAACCATCAAGCAAGCAGGGGCAGGTAGATTAGAAGTTGAATCTTCATGTAAAAGAAATTATTGTCGAACATAAAAACAATTTGCTTCTTATTCTCAAAGCTTGTTCCTTGTTGGCAAGTACATCATAAACGCTAACTGTGCCATTATTGAAGATTGTCAAAGGAGAATTCGATGGTTTGCTTAGTGATGTTTCCCTTGCAAACAACGACCTTCAATAAACTCGGTGAGGGAGACACGAAATCAACATTTGCCAGTAATTTCAGAAGTAATAAAACTGATATTTGAGATAAATATACCTGGAAATCGTAGCATTTGCTTGGTCAGAAGAGTAACAACACCATCAGCATTCACTAGTGTTAACAGCATAACCATCATTGTAATAACCACCATTCCATCAGCAACGGAACTACAAGATATAGCGGCACCAACACCGACTGGAACAACCTCAATGTAATAATCAACAGCATTAACAACTACAGAAATTTGAGACGATGTTATGGCTCGCTCACTTGTTACAAATTCATTACATGCAGAATTGCAGAGCACCATCCGACTTGAGGCAGAACTTCCATGGAGCAATACATTTAAAGCATCACCTAGGGGATTTTCATGGCTGTGTACGTGGCATCTCAACATCATTGTGAGATTTAAGTAGATGACAACTCAACAAACATTGGAATTTAAGTAGATGACAATTGTTGCATTGCATGCCTTGTTTGCCACTATCAAACAAGGTTTGGCATTTGAATTATAACGCAGCCATATAATTGCACAACTTCCAGGGACAATAATTGCACCCATGCAGGGCCCAACGAGTGAGAGAAGTTACCATCGACAGATGCCAAGGATAGTAGGAGTCGAACCCCTGGCTGGACAGACACCAACTTTATCAGCTTACTTTCTTTTAGAGCGTAATTGGAAGAATCACCTATCACAAATAATACTTTTTTATGCTTTTTCGTATGCGTAACAGGATATTGGAGATTAAACAAATCACAAATCAGCTGTCATTGGAGTGCAAGTGTCGACTTCTTTTGAATTCCCCACCCAGGCATAAAGTTAACGAGATCCCACGGACTCAAGCAAGTGTCGACTTCTTTTGCCACTTGCAAACAAGATTTGGAATTTGAATTATAACACAGCCGGATGTATTCAACTGGCGAGACGAATGTCAGTGCACAACTTCCAGGGACAATAATTGCACCCACGCAGGGCTTGGGTCTAGAAGTGCAGAGCTTGGACTTCATCATCATAATCCATTCCCAGATAGCCCTTCCTCCACCTTCCACAAGCCTTCAATTTCTAGGTCTCCTTCAAATGGGAATTATGCTCCTGCTTTGCTTGCAAACTGTCTTATATCTGCCATAGATATGTCAAATGCAGTACCTATGGAGAATTCAAGATTTTCTAACTTCAAATCACCTGAAGGCTATATTTCGTTGAAGAGCAATCGTTGAAGAGCAGCAAGATGGATTATTTGGACCTTAATATTTTTACTTGTAAATGCAAATGCACACCAAAAGACCAAACGGGGGTCTTTCCTTGGGCATCTCCAAGACAGAAACGTGTATCGAGACGGCTTAGAAATTCCCACAAGTATGATCAGGAATTCATGAGGGCTCGCTCCAGGAAACCTACAAGCTCCCTGAATCTACTAAAAAAAGTTTCATCTAAAGTGAAGAGAACTGTTTGGGATTCTCCTGTATTGGACATGGAATTTGGAAGCTCGAACAAGGTGAGGAAAACCCAATCAAAAGCAAGTTAAAATTTTATGAAAGATAGGAATATAGAGGTGATAATGTTATTGATCATGCCTGCTCTCAACAAGTATAAGCATACCATCTGTTGATCAAGCATCTGGATTTTCGATTCCTTTTCAAACCAAATCATCGAACAGTTCATGCAAGCACTCTGGTCCTTTAAGAAGAAGATTAACATTCTTCTTCTTGCTTACTTCTCGGTGGCTTGTAAGATTTCAGTACCCTATCTATCTACTTTTCTCTTTTGATTGATTCTATAATTTCGGAATTAGTTGAACTGCAGCTTTACCTAATTTTTTGAAGGATCTCAAACAAAATTTCTGCAAATAATGGATACCCTTGCAGAGGTCTAGGAACTGCGCTTCTGAACCTCATATACTTTTTAGAAGCACGGGTTGCTGGTAAACGCATCTTTGAGATGATTGATAGAGATCCTGTCATTGATTCAGAGGATCTACGGGTGTGTGAAGTTGAAGAGCATACGGGAGTTGGAGCACGTTGGGAGAGTTGGGAGAGTTCTCCTGCAATAACCAGCACGTGCAATAACCAGGAAGGCAAGGTGCTTTGGTCGGGCCTGAACGTCGACAAGGACTGCTGAAGGTAAAATATGAGTTCTCCTGCAGAGAAAGCCGTAACAATCAGAAATATGTGGGGCCAAAGCGGCCATCCATGTGGTAGGATTCCATTCGCTCTAGGAGCGAGGAATCTAGCCGACATGGATGGTTATGCTTCTCGTTGGTGAAACGCCTACGGCGTAAATATAATGTGTTTATGATTTACTTAAGGTCATATCATTATGGGATTTGTACAATAATTATAATGTGTCAAAAGTATCAATTAAAAGTTATATGTATTAAGATTGAAGTGAGTTAAAAGTCATAAAGGTTCATAATTGTTTAGAGTCCAATGTGATATATTTCAATCATATTTTAATGTTAATAATATGTTAGGGTTATCATGGAATATATAAAAAGATAATAATTATATATTAATATGTAAATATATTGGGGTGGCAAGTGCGGAAGGGGTCATCTTCGATTCCGGTGGACAAAGGGTATCTCAATTCGCTTGGGGATTAGGCAGTCGAACCAATAATCAATTTGAGTGGGTAGCTCTTCAGCAAGGAATGGACATCATGAAGTCACTTTACATAGACTTCTTCAGTGTCCTGGGGGACTCCAAGATTGTTATTCAAAAAATGATTAATATCCAGAAAGGACATCGCAAGGATCTAAGCAGAATCCAGAAGCGAATAGTATTCATTAATGACATTTCCAAGATCCATTTTTTTCATATTCCCAAGCACAACAATTCAAAAGCAGATCAGTGGGAAAACCATGGAACTAGACTCCAAGAAGGGATTAGGGTGGTCAATCAAGGCTCTATCCTAGTTTGTTGGTCCCCTTGTTTCTAAACCACTTTTTTTGTGGGGGGCGCTCATGCACATCCCCCCTCCTTCCGCTTGGACATGTGGCTCTTCCCACCATCCTAGCCTTAATGATGAGCCCTGTCCTCTCTCAGGAATTAATAGGAGAAGGTGCAGCGGAAGTTTGGTAGCACGCAGAGTTATGACGAAGCCTTGAGGTCGCAGGTCGCAAGTATATGCCCTAGCGGATGGCTCCATCTTGCAACAGGTCATTTTGGGCATAGAATAACTCACTTGCAACGCTCCTTTTTTCGGTGATCTCTGCTATGTTCCTGGATTAACCTCTGTGTGTTTATAGATGAATTTCGAACGAATGGCTTTAGAGCTCAAGGAGCTGAGAGGGGCGCACCAGGATATTAAGAAACACGCTCGCAACGCCTTTGAAGCTGCTCGGGATGCTCTGGATGAGAGTAAGCTTATCGGACAAAAATTAATTAGATTCGATATGCGCATGGAGGATGTTGAGTCGAATGCTCGGGTTCGGGTGGGAGAGCTTGAGGAGCTACAAAAGGATTTCAAGGGCATGAAAGAGTCACAGGTTTCAAATTTTGAGGGACTTAAACAATTCCTCTTCTCTCTGAAATGCCAGTTGTTCGACTGCCTGGAGGATAGCAGTGACAGGATTGACGCTCGTTTGACCCAGCTAGATCTCTCTATGCAGGAAATGAAGGATGAATTGGGAAATATCACTGAGTCGGCAACCCCTGAGCACCAGCGCGAAGAAAGCTCTCTCATGGAGGACGACTCGCAGACCCTTGAACAAATTCCTCCAGAATAGTTTCAGGAATGTTTCTTTGTTTCTCCTTTTTGCTGTCAAATTTTTTTTTCCTCCACTTATCTAATCAGTTCATCCGGATATATCCGAAAAATAATTACAGTCATGAACAGAAAGGGAATACCACTCTCAGGACAAAAGGGCTAATTCTGATTTTCTCAGAACAATTTATTAGTAGTTTGTCTATTACCCCTCTCGGTAGGGAATTTTGTACTTGTACTTTTCTCCTTGTTTAATATATATATATCACTTCTCGTTCTTGTTAAAAAAAATATTAATATGCAAATATTTTCTGAAAGTCGGTAAGTACTATTATCAAGTTAAGTATTTTTGTAATTGTCTTTTTATACCTGGTATATAGCAATCAGTTTTTTTTTTTTCCATAAGAAAATATAGCTTACTATTAATACCGCGAAATAGTAAATAAGACCAGTACATTTTGAAATCAGAACATATATGAGTGTGAGCCATATCACTACACAAGCTCCCAAGGACATCATCACTACACAAAGCAAAGCCAAGACCCATCCATCAACATATTGGATGTCTAAAAGAAAACAACATATTGTATACTTGCTTCAGGAAGGTATATAACAATCAGTTTTGAGCCAATTTAAATTTACTTTAAATTAGTTTGCAATTTTTCAAATAATTATACAAAAAATTTAAAGGTGTTTAAAAAATAAGTATTAAAGTAAATATTGTAAAAATTAAAAATTAATTTTTAAATTTTAAAAAACATAAATTTCATTTTCTCATTGGTTAAGAGATGTGAAATGACTATTATTATCTGCTTTAAAATATAATTGTCATAAATTAACATTAATTTTAAAACTAATTTTTTTAAATGTTTTACAATTAAACATCTGTACATTTCAATAATAACTATTCATAATGATTTTTTTTTAAGGAGTAGTCTAAAAGATCGACGATTTGGCCCGGAAGCCGGTCGCCGTCGCCGATCTCCGGCCAAATCGTCCTTCCGGCCGACGTCCGCATTGTGGGATTTTCCGAGCTCCCGTTAACCGGAAACGAGCTTTTCTTTCTGGGCGTGGACCCGAACTACTCCAGCGTTTTTGCAGTGACCCGAACTCAGTTCGCGGCTGGCGTCTACCCCCCATTCTGAATTTCTGGATGGATTCCAGCCTTAAGGTTGGTAATATCCTGAGCTACAAGTGGCAATACTTTTCGTTTTTTGGGGATTTTCTAGACGGATATCAATAGTTCACTTTAGGGTTGATAGTTTTCTGTGAATTAATGGAATCCAAACGTGTGACGTATCCATTAACAATGGAATTAAAGGATCCTTAAATGAAATCACAAATGTAGCCTTGTTGCAGATTTTATTTTATCTTTGTACGATAAATTTGGAGAGGTTTTATTTGTTATGATGAGAATGTAATTAAATTTGATTTCGATATATGATATATGATTATGAAATGAACAGACCCTCCAAACACCGCCGCAACCAAATGCAAAATCGAACATGGTGAATGCGGGATCATAGTTTATTGTTAATACTCGCACTGTGCTTCCATTCTGTCTTTGAAGGGATCGCCAGCGATGTTTTAGGCATGTAAAAAACAGAAGCAGTTCGGGTCCAGCGCATGTAGAAAAGCTCGTTTCCGGTTAACGGGATCTCGGAAAAATCCACAATGCGGACGTCGGCCGGAGATCGGCGACGGCGACCGGCTTCCGGGCCAAATCGTCGATCTTTTAGACTACTCCTTTTTTTTAATATTAAAACTTTTACAACAGTCATCATTTCACTGTATTTTGGCGTACTGCTCATTGATGTAGTTCGTCTTGGTTGTTGTACTGCTCATTGCTCATTGATGTAGTTCGTCTTGGTTGTTGTACTGCTCATTGATGTAAGCTATATTGGATTTCGAGGTTTAATAACTCATTGAGGGTTTAGTCAAGCTTGCCTTGACTCTAACATGGTAGGCATCCCTAAAAACGAGGGGACGTCAAAGTAAATGCCATAATATTTACTTATCTATTTTTAAAAGTAATAATTTTGTTTTAAAAATATTAAGAACGATTTCTAAATTTTTATTGTTTTATTTTATCTAAAATATAAACATGTTTTTATGCAATAAAAAATTATTTAATAAAAAAATTTAGGATATTTTGATTTGTTAAATTAATTAAGTTATTATTAATTCATACAATTGAAAGTATTTCATTTTTTTTAATATGTTAATTTTTCTGATATAAGTTTTATATAAACTTTTAAATTATCGAGTCAAGCTCCTTCTTCAGTCAACTATTCCTGCGTAATGACTATCTTCAAACTTTAAATTATCATTAAATAATTTTTGGGGAATAAACTTTGTAATATATAAAAAATTTAAACCATATATATATTGAGCATAATTTTAATGTTAAACAATTAACACATGTTGAATATAAATTTTATGGTATATAAAAACTTTTAAAGTATTCTTGATATGTTTTTTTGAATAGATGTAAAATACACATCATATATGGAGAACCATTTATTTCAAATAAATACATTATGAAACTTAAAGTGTAGAAGGCATGTTGGATATAATAATTAAGTTTAGTTGATATAGTTTAACCATAAAAAAGTTTAATGTGTGAGCATTTAATCATCAAATTAGGGTTTATAAGGCTTGTAAAGCAAGCGAGGATGGAGCCTACCCTCTCTTTGGGACTCAAGCATGGCTAAAGTCAACATGGATTACCAACATAATTCTATGCTATCATGATTCTTGAATGTTAAATGTGCACAAGCTATGGACCATATACAAGAAGCGTCATCAACAACATAAAGCACTCACTTCTTTCCAAATCAAATTACACGTTGTTATAAGTTGGTTAATCCTCTTTTTTTGACACAGTAAAACCTTATAGGAGTAAACCAAGTGTGAATTAAAACATTTTGTTTCTATTCCCTTACACATGTTTTTTTCCCCAAAATTTAGTGCCTTCTAGTGGAATCCAAAAATTACAATTTCACTTTCTCAAAACTACAATCTTATTAATTAAAATGTGTGATTAAGATGTTTATGTGATATTATTATTATATCATTGCAATATCAACAACAAACTATTCATAATATGATTTTTTTAGCTAATCCATTCAAGCAAGATGTACCATTTTAATTATACTAAGACAAATCCATCTTTCAAGGTGCACAATTTTAACTTTAATCTCTTCTTTGACATATATGTGTACAATTTAACCACTACTAAGCTATGAGGGGGAATTGTATATCTCGGGGAAATTGTATATCTCGACTAGATGGACTATTATAGCATCATTGCCGATGTCCCCCCTTTCTCTATTGATAATTGACACATGGTCTATTTTTTAATATGACTTACATGTGTAGACAGTAAATGCCTAAGCAAGGGGTAATAGACTATCACAATGCTCAAGTAGTTATATATGTTGCTCATGTTTGATAATTACTCTAACTTGCGGTTATGCACAACCAATATTTGTTTTAAAGTATGAAATAGAGAGTTTAATTTATATTTTACTCTATAATTACACTTTGCATAAGAGGAAGGTACTAAGCAAGTATGTTGCCTATTCAACTTGTTTTTAATATGGGGCAAGTACGAAGCAACTATGTTGCCTATTCAAATTGTTTTTAATATGGGGCAGGTACTAAGCAACTATATTGCCTATTCAACTTGTTTTTAATATGGGAAGATAAGCTGGTAAGGCATCTAGTACATCTTGTACTTTTCTTTATGACATAATGAACAATCTGTTTTTTGTTTTGTATGTTAATTTTGAGAAGTATATTAAGATGGTCATTAACGATTTTTAATGTTGTTTATTTAGAATTTATTAATTAAGATATATTTCAATTTTATTTAAAATGACAACTTTTTTTCTTTTCTCGAAATAAATAAATAAATATTAATAAAAAACATTAATATAAAATATTATATCAGAATAAAATATCATTTACATTCACATTTAGATCTTATTATCCCTGCAGCAAGCAGTAGGGTTATTATTATGTAATCATTTTTGTGTTGACTTTATATTAAGAAACTTTGACTTAAAGCATTTTTTAACCTTTATTAAAGTTTAACTTTGTAATTTATATATTGTATTTTTCAGTATTTATTATAATTGATTTATTTAACATTTTATTGAATGGTTTCTTAGTTTATAATCATTGCACTAGCTGATTATAATCATCACGTGTGTCAACTAGTTATCATTTTGGGTCAAAAGGCATAAATGTAATAGGTTCATTCCAGCCCATCCTACTAATGACGTCAAATGGAGAGTAGGCCTAGGTACTTTGCTCCATCACCTAAAAAGAGACTTTTATTCATGCATGTGCAAAGTCGTGGAGAATACTTTGCTCCATCACCGAAAAAAATTATGTTGTACTACTCTTTTCATGGGGCAAGCACTATGCACCTAGTTGTAGACTCTTAAAGAGTCTGTTAGTGGGTATGACCATTGGATCGCTTCGGTATGCCCATGAGAAATGAGATCGAGAGCATGTTGCATGTCCATGCATGTAGCAGATGATGGGGCGGGTATGCGCATGGGCGATGGCATGATCACAGGGAATGGAGAGTATGTTGTATCAACACAACCAGAAACCACACCTTATCGACCGGTGGCGCTCTTGCATGTCGGTGACTCCTGGTCATTCACCGTCGTCGAATGTCGTTTTGTTAGTTGTGGAGCCTAGTATTCCTTATTCATATGTCATGTTTCAGCCATGTCTGGATCCTATCCCATGATGGGGGGATTTTCCCCCCAAATATAGTCCCTGTCCCTCCTGGCGGGGATTCATGGAGAGCGTCCCCGTAGAGAAAATTTCGGAAAAAATGCCTTGTAAAATGTTGTAATTTCATAGTCGTGACTTGGTCAATAATGGGTGATTTACGGGCCCATGGTATTGGGTGTTCCATAGTATTTTCCCATGGTAATCCATCTTTAAAAAGGAAGGCATTGTAATACGGTTGTGTATTATAGCATTATAAATACCTCCGTGATTGTGTAAGAGAGACTGTGAGAGAGTGAAGAAGAAGTTGTAGTTGATGTGTTGCAGGTTGTATCCCTTCAATTGTTGGATGGTATAATAATAAGGACTGGCAATTTATGTGTGGACGTAGCCCATCTTGGGTGAACCATGTTATATTGGTGCCTCTCTTGTATTGTGTTTATGTGATTTATATTTGCATCGCGTTTATTGTTATTGCTATGCGATCTTGTTTCTCTAACACGTTCTCCATTACATGGAGGATGAAAGCCGGATGGGATGGAGACCATGTCTTATTGGCACAAGACGACTCCCAACACGATGGAAAACTCCCCATATCGTTGTCATCGCACCAGCTAGATAAGATCTTATGGATCGTATGCTATATTTCGATCTCCCTCGAGCACAACGGCCCTGGACTATGGCGTGGTGGATTTATTCGCCATTCATTATCTCACTAAACTCCATCACCCTTACCATCGCACCAAATGTATATCGAACCCTGCATTTACATTTGCAATCTGAATTCTTGCTACTGGTGAGATGTTCCATGTGCTTCTTGATAAAGTACTGTATCGAGCTCATAAGCCATAATCTGTTGACGTCTGCTTAAAATGATTCGGGTGCTCATGTTGGATGTGCTACTTGGGATTTTGTATCTGTTGTTGGATCTCTATCTAAAACATCTATCAAGCCATCAGTGTATCATTGATAGGTAGGAGTTACTTCATAGGATATTACAATGAGGCAGATTTACGACATTTAATATTTAACTTTGCAATTGATGTTGGTTTAAAAATTATCAAAGCAGAGAAATGTTTGGGACACACTCATTTGAAAACTTATAGGCTTTTAAGTTCATTGATATCAGATCAAAATAATGTGAGAAAACTAATATATATCCAAGCCTGTGATTTATAGTATAAACCATTGGCCCAACCTTTTTAGACGGGACACTATGTGGTTGATAGTGGCCAAGCCCATGATTTCGAATTGAAACTATTGGCCAAGCTCATGCATTCTTGTTTTGGTGGCTAGCATCAATCAATAGCAGTCGTACTCTCACCTTACCATATAAATTCGCAGATCAACCTGCAGGATCAATTGGGTTGTGGCTAGAGATGGCCCCTTATTGGATCCAGCAACAATAAATATAATATCATATATAATTTGTGTGTCCATTTTACGAGCAGTCAATCAACAAAAAAACCATCAGTTGAAGCTGTGGGTAGAGATGGCTCCTTACTTGATCCAACAACAACAAATCCAAAGAATATACTCATTCAATTTATTCTTGTTTGTGCGCCCCCGAGATGGAAATGGGTGCACGGTAGTGAGGTATATTCAATCATGTGATTTATACTATAATCCATTGGCCCATAATTGCGCTGAGAGGCGCTCTACAGCCCAGTATGAGGGAGATCCTGTAAGTCAAGCGTCTGTCGATATTGTCAGCCATAAAAAACATTTGTATGAGGGAGATCTTGTAAGTCGAGTGTTTGTCGATATTGTCGGCCATAAATAACATTTGTATGAGGGAGATCTTGTAAGTCGAGTGTTTGTCGATATTGTCGACCATAAACAAATAAAAAATATTATGATAATAAATAAATAAAAAATATTAGAGCTGACTCACTCCTCCTCGGGTGAGATCGAACTCGGCTCCTTCATCCACTCTCATCTCGCTGCTCGCTGCTCGTTGCACGCTCCGTCCACAGTGTTCCACAGCTCCACGCAGCTTCCTTCTTGGTCCTCCACTCCACCGACCCCTCTCTTCATCACCCACATCACTTGCACGCTCGTCCTCCCCTCCACACACTCTTCTGCGTGCAGTATTTCCACCCCCCATCGTCCCACACCTCCTGCCAGCCTTCCATCACGCTCTTTGCCTCGTGCGCTTCCATCCTCCCTCCCTTTCACACCTCTGTCATCCCCCTTCACGTTGCAACTCCCCCACTCCCCCGTTGCTCCACCACGACCTCCTCCTCCACGCATCCTCCGTAGCCCCCTCCCTCTGCTACCCCACGGCCTCTTGCTGCCTCCACACCGCCTTCCCCCTCCACACTGCTTTCCCCATCAGCCTCCATGCCGTCCGCGTCAACCTTCCCAAGCCACCTCCGCCTGCTCGCAGCCACCAACGCCCTGCAAAACAAAAGCCAATCAAAAGTCAATAAAACAAAAAAACTATATAATAATAATTTTTTTATTATTATATTTATTAACTTTTTAAATAAAAATATATATATATAATAATAATTTATTATATATATATATATATTTAAATACAAACAATACGATAATAAGTCCAAAGTAAAGTATTATATACTTTAACAATATTTATTTAACATTTTTTAATAAATAATAACATTATTATTATATTTTAATAATAAATTATTATTATTATTATTAAAATTCCTAATACCCTCCTTAGCCCTACCCCGTTTAACCAAAATATTGTTCCCCTATTTACCCCCCCTCCCACACCAGATCGAGAACCATGACATAAATGAAGGACCGACTGAAAAAATTAGAAAATGGCCAAATAAAATATTAAATTTCAACTATATTTTAATATTCTTTAATATTTTTATCTCTACAAATATAGTTGTATAATTAATTATATAATCTTTATAAATAACAACAATATATGCCTTTATGTAAATCTTCACATAGTCTGTCTTCGTATTTATAGTTACATAGTTTCTCAAATACTTGCGAGTGATTGAAAAAACTATTGGCCTAGCCTTCCATAAACTATTATATAAAAAATATTTACACTGAAAGATAAAGTAATTTTAAAATGCTATGCATATTCAAACATGTGTTGTTTTCTTATTCAAACCATAAGGTACATTGTAAGGTTTTTGATCACATTGTTAATGTAACGCTCTAAAGTTGTATATTTGGTAGCATTTAAAATGTAAATTTTACTTAAAAACCAAGAATTAACATTTTAAGCATTCAAATTCAACAACTCTTACGTTGTTATAATTTTTTTATTTCAAACACTATTTGTATTTACAATGAAAGTTAATTATTTTCTAATAATTATTTTATTATTTAAACTAGATGAAATTATATTTAAAATTAAATTAACATTTAATTTAAATTTAAATTAAAATATATATTAATATTTACATATAGGTATATAAGTTCTTTACTATGTATAATAAGAACTACATGTGGTATAGCGGTAAGGGTGTTGGGATAATAGGCGTGAGGTCCAAGGTTCAATCCTCCTAGATCATCAACTTTTTTCTTTTAAAATATAGAATTTCGTAAATATATTGAATTTCATTATCATGTAAAGTGAGTTTTATACTTGCATACATTTCAATGTATGGGGTTTTTTTATTGCATATTTTTCAGTGTAGATGTTATTCTGTGGATGCATTGATTTCATTGTATGGACACATAGATTTCAGTGTATGGGGTTTTTTTATTGCATATTTTTCAGTGTAGATGTTATTCTGTAGATGCATTGATTTCATTGTATGGACACATAGATTTCAGTGTATGGGGTTTTTTTATTGCATATTTTTCAGTGTAGATGTTATTCTGTGGACGTATTGATTTCAACGTATGGACGCATAGATTTCATGTATGGAGTTTTTTTATTGCATAATTTTCAGTGTAGTTGTTATACCATGAACGCATTGATTTCAGTGTAGATTTCCTGGATGCATAAATTTTAGTGTGGATTTCAACGATGCATAAATTTCAGTGTATATGTTAATGTTTGACTTTTTTGATATAGAGTCTAAACTAGAAATGGAAGATTTGCATGCAAAAGATGCTATGAGACAAACTGGCGAAGAACCAAAAATACAGAACGTCGAACGTCGTAAAACATATCAAGGAAGAAAATCTTACGAAATGACAACAAAAGAACGAGAAGAAGACTTGAAACGAAAAGCAGAAGAACAAAAAGAATTTCGAAAAAGCAAGTTGGACGAAATGACAGCAGAAGAACGAGAAGAACGAAGAAAATGAAATGCAGATCGACAAAAAGAATATCGAAAAAGAAAGTTAGACGAATTGACAACAGAAAAATGAGAGAAACAAAGAAAACGAACCGTTGATCGACAAAGAGTGTATTGAGAGAGAAAGTTGAAGCAGTTGGAAGAACAAAGGAATCAAGTTGCAAAACAACAAATAAATCAAAATATACGAAATGACGACAGAAGAAGGAGAAGAACAAACAAAACAAAACGCAGTTCAACAAAAAGAAAATTGAAAAATAAAGTTAGATGAATTGATAGCAGAAGAACGAGAGGAACAAAGAAAATGAAACGTTGATCGACAAAGAGTGTATCGAGAGAGAGAAAGTTGAAGCAGTTGGAAGAACAAAGAAATCATGTTGCAAAACAACAAATAAATCAAAATGTACGAAATGACGAAATGACGGCAGAAGAAGGAGAAGAACGAACAAAACAAAACGTAGTTCAACAAAAAGAAAATCGAAAAAAAAATTTAGGCGAATTGACAGCAGAAGAACGAGAAGAACAAAGAAAACCAAACGTTGATCGACAAGGAGCGTATCAAGAGAGAAAGTTGAAGCAATTGGAAGAACAAAAAAATCAGTTTGTAGAACAACAAATAAATCAAAAAGTACGAAATGACAAAATAACGGGAGAAGAAGGAAAAGAACAAACAAAACAAAACGCAGATCAACAAAAAGAGAATTGAAAAAAAAAAGTTAGGTGAATTTTCTCTATTTTCCAGTTTAACAATTTACTCAATCCTAAATACTTATTACTTACATTATGATAATCCTCGTAAATGTATCTGTGTTTTCAACTTAACATGTTCCTTACAATGTTGATCAAACTCCAGTTTTGTGTCACTGCCCACGACTGAAACCAGCCTAGATCCAAATCCTAGGCTCTATCAAGCGCCAAGAGGGATCAAATATCCCGAGGTGCAAACCTCTTCTCAGGTATTGCAAACCTCTCCTCGAAAAGCTCCTTGAGTGAAATACCTGAGAAGAGGTTTGCACCTCGGGAGATTTGATCCCTCTCGGCACTTGATAGAGCCTAGGATTTGGATCTACGCTGGTAGATATTCAATCATGTGATTTATACTATAAACCATTGGCCCATGATTTCGAATTGAAACTATTGGCCAAGCTCACTCATTCTTGTTTTCGTTGCTAGTAGCAATCAATAGCATCCGTACTCTCCCCTTACCATATAAATTCGCAGATTAACCAATAGGATCAATTGGGTTGTGGCTAGAGATGGGCCCTTAATAGACCCAGAAACAATAAATATAATATCATATATAATTTGTGTGTCCCTTTTACAAGCAGTCAATCAACAAAAAAACCATCGGTTGAAGTTGTGGGTAGAGATGGCTCCTTACTTGATCCAACAACAACAAATCCAAAGAATATACTGATTCAATTTATTCTTGTTTGTGCACCCCCGAGACGGAAATAGGTGCACAGTAGTGAGGTATGCATGGGGAAGGTTTCCTAAAACTATCGAAATAATAATCTCTAAATCATTAGAGCGGGATGGGATATATCTATTTGGCCAAAACCTGTAAGATTTCACTTTTTTTTTTAATCTTGCTTATCGTCTTCACGATGTTATCTTCATGTAACCTAACCCAATCTTGATAACACTGTTAACAGAAATTCTTTAGTATTTGAAGAGTTTTTTATAATGATTTTTGTAGTTTGTTTAATGAGAATATAGGATTAACGATATGTGAGAATTTGTGAAATCTCAAACAATTTTCATTATTGGATGTTAAATAATCTGAAGGAGAAATAAATTTGTTTCAAAATTAGAAATATTAAACAACAACCTTTTGATACATTTTCAAAACATTTCTTGAACTTACATAAATTTGTTTCAAGATTAGAAATCCATTTTGATACATTTTCAAAATATTTCTTTAAAAAAATGTATTTCAACCTTATTCCTTTGTTATCATTAAGAATGAGAATGTACTTGCTATGATTAAGCCTCTTTGAGTTCTTCATATTCCTTCCTACTAGAATATTCCTTTTTAGGAGCTTAGCAAATCTTAGAGTCACTGCACAATCTTGGTTGATCTCTTTAAAAGTGTTATTGAGTATATGCTTTATGACGTTTTCCTTTGGAATGCATTAGGTAGCAATAACAAAGTTGAAGCCTCTTTCTAATAGCTTCTTATTTTCTAAAACTAATGAATAGTAAAATGAATTTACAACAAAATCGTTATTTTGGTTATTCCCTACTTGAGAAACTTACATGCTTTCACCATGCTTTCTTGGGAAAGAAGCTTGGGAATCGTGATTTCATATTGAAAATCATATTCTCATGCTATCTTGAGAAACCTAGTTTCGTTAAGAAACTAACATGCCTTCAAGGAACTAACTATCCCTAACTTCATTCTTGAAAACTTTCTTGCTATCCTAAAAAACCTTAATGGGGAAAACCAATTCTAAAACTCTTTTGTATTATTTCAACATGCATATGGTGCTCTCTTCTATTTACAACAATAATCTTATCAGCAAGTGCTCAATACAGTTTTTTCTCCCAATTTGTATATACATTTTACTTATGTGTGGGACATTGATTTAATCTCAAACTTATATTAGATATGAATTGTTGGTCTAGCGTAAAAAATTAGCATAGATTATATGCTTATTTAACATTAACATTTCAAAAGAACTAGTGAGAAAGGAGATACACAAGGAGAAATATTAGAAAGGAACAAGAGTTTCAATGTTGCCATTGTCAATGAACAAAACCTTCCTTTGTAATATGGACATGCATCCTTTCCTTTTGGAATATAATTGACACCTCATATATAGCATGCACAGCTTTATACAAAATCTCGACCTTCACTTTGACATCATCCATGTCCTTTATCCAATTTTCTCTCTCCCATCCCCTTCATCCCTAGTTGTTAGACTCTTATGTGAGATACAAATATGTTGGTAGGAATTATATGTTGCAATTAATGAGATAATATTGAGTGTTCATTTTTCCATTGTGTTAGTCTTGATAACCTAGAGCCGGGATTTTACTTGAACTCAATTGCTAGGACATCAAGTAATAGATTATTAATGGAGTGCATTCCTTAAGTATGACCATAACCGCAATTGTAGCTTTGTTAATATCTCTACATTATAATTATAGCCAAGTTGTGATTCAAGGGTGTTGTAGTAGTGAGAGTTGCAAATAGAATGGACAAGCCATATGTTGAGTGAGTACTAGTAGAAAGTGTTGCATGAATCTTGGATTCATTAATATTTTCATTCAATCATTTCGGATCATGCAACACCATATTTGGGATTAAGTTTGAGTTAAAGTACTTGTAGGTATAATGTTCCCCTTTTTCTTTCATAGCCAACTCAAGGAGTAGTATCCAAAGTAGATACCTATAGTTGGGAGAAAGAGTAAACATGGCACACAATGGGATAACCTAGAGCCATGCTTTTACTTGAACTCAATTGCTAGGACATCAAGTGATAGATTGTTAATGGAGTGCATTCCTTTAATATGACCCTAACCAAAATTGTAGCTTTGTTAATATATCTACATTATAATTATGGCCTAGTTGTGATTCAAGGGTATTGCAGTAGTGAGAGTTGCAAATAGAATGGACAAGCTATATCTTGAGTGAGTACTAGTAGAAAGTGTTGCATGAATCTTGGATTTATCATTGTTTTCATTCAATCATTTTGGATCATGCAACACCATATTTGGGATTAAGTTTGAGTTAAACTACTTGTAGGAATAATGTTCCCCTTTTCTTTCATAGCCAACTCAAGAAGTAGTATCCAAAGTAGATACATATAGTTGGGAGAAAGAGTAAACATGGCACACAATGGGATTTGAACTTGTGTAGAGAGGAAAACAACTTTTCCTCTCAATCATTGACATTACATCCAATTAAATTTATAATACCCATTTTTACATACATATTTTTTTATTTATTAAAATAAATACTATAGAATATGTAACTACGTAACCTGGTTTAACATAATTAGTACAAGTCCTATTCACATAGACCTACAATTCCTATCAACATAAGTAGACTCGCATCATTAGACATACAAGTCCTATTAACATAAGCAGTACAAGAGAACTAATAAATAAATAGATAAGTATAAATTGTAAGGTAAAGCTCTAACATAAGGTTTAAGGGTCTCAACAACCAAATAAATTCCTATTTTAGATTGTACATTGGATTTTTAATAGTACACTGGATTATATATTTTTAAATGGAAAAAATTATTAAAATTATAGTAGTTTTTTTTGTGAGTAAAAGTAAGAACAATTTAATTACTGAACATTATATATGTACATAGTGTTACAAAAATGCTCTTTCCGAGCTGATAATTTTCCATGCTCCCCACAGCCTGAAGCATCCCATCCCTTCCCCATCTGCATAGATAAGTAGCATAGTTCTCCCAACCCATTACAAACATTTTCCACACAATTCCCTTTACCTATTCACGGTATTGCTACCCCAAGCAAAACCTTCTTTAGCATGATCAGTCCAGATCAATGGCTTACAACAAAAAGTGTCTTTTACCTCCCATTACATTTTTCCATTTCCATTCCTTACATTATTCGGGCTTATAGACCTTCACGCTTACGGTGCTTGAGACAGTGAGTTTCCAAAACATACAAAACAGTAAAAAAGGAGCGACTGGCATTCAAAACTTCCTTTCCCTTCTGTAGTGTATGCCTGAGCAATGACCTCTTGCATGATATCCACGTCCTCATGAATTTGGTTCTTGCCAGCCTCTCGAACTACGACCTCCTCCTTCGCAGCATCCTCTTGCTCGTGCTCTGACAATGGCTGTGTTGGTTCCTCGTGTTCCAGGACAGTCCTCACCGAGTCATTCAGAGGTGGTTCTTCCTGAACTTTTCTCCCCCCATAAGGGGCCTTGGATAGGCCAAGCACTCCATCTACATCCACTAGGTCGCAAAGCACGTCCTCCTTCAGGTTATTGAGGACCTGGATTATCACATCCCCAAAGCGTTCCCTTTCTAGCATTGTTTTTTCTAACAACTTCTGCATGATCCAGTATGGGATGAATCCCTCCGGTGCTCCCTGTTCGTCCAATCAATTCTACATTTCTTCTTCCTCCATGGCCGAGACGCAGTTGTCCACATGAGGTGGTACGTCCTTCATGTACCGTTGTTCTTCCTCATTTTCAAAAACATGCTTCCCCCTCCTACTTCTCCCACCCCTCTTGCTCCTCATTCTCTGACAGATAGAATGGTGAGCTTATAACTTAGCAACAGAGCTTCAACTCTGCGACGTTCCTCGTTTTTCTCCATGTCATGCCTTGTTTGCATACTTATAGCCTCTCCTCCCTTTCCCGGGTTCAACGCCTGCATCATCGTATTCATTCAATCATTCAGACCAAGTATTAATGTTGCCTGCTTTCTACCATCAGCAGCTTTTCCGCCACCGAGCCGCATGATTCTCTGGTCATCTTCTCCAATGAACCGGTCCTTCCACCATTAATGACCCATAAATAATCATCTGATTCCTTCCAAGTTGTCCCTCTTTGATAATTTCCCCCCTGCTTCTTCTTCCCTCTCCCCATACCTTCCCCTCCTTTGAATGCTCGATCTTAATTCCTTCTGCTACCAGATATCTCTTTGTTTGCTACCACGTTATCCTCCTCCCTTTCTCCACGCGTCCTTTCATTCCTCCCCACGTTTCTGGCCACTTGGGGCACGTGGTTTAGGGTGCCACCCGAATCCGGGTATTAAAATTATAGTAGTTATAAACTAAAGGTATATGTATTTTCTAGGTAAAAAAAAACATAAAAATAATACCTCCACAAATTTAATATTTTAAGAATAGTGATATTATCATAATGTTTTACCTTAATCTATATATTTTGTGTTTTATATTATTATTGCACCGAGTGTAAATGAGGTGCTTACAACCCAGTATGGGGGAGATCCTGTAACGGATGTCACATGTAACGTTTGTCACGTTACGTTACAACCCAGTATGGGGGAGATGTTTTAACTTTTGTCACATTTGTCACGTTTGTCACATTTGTCACGTTACGTTACAACCCAATATGGGGGATATATTGTAACGTTTGTCACATTTGTCACATTTGTCACATTTGTCACATTTGTCAAGAAATTGGATCCCTCTCGGTGCTTGATAGATCCAGGTTTGAGATGGATCTACGTTGGTTAACTAGCATTTGCCCCTCTGAACGTCAGTAGGAAAATAGTAAAGTTTGTAACAATCTCAGATTACAAAGACATAGGCACTCAACCCATAACAAAAAATAATGTTAAGTTCATCAACACAGTGAGCCAACTACAATTGATTTTCTCACAATCTTTGTAGTAGTAAGCTCAACACTATAGATTACTACTATATCTGGAATATATAAGCAATTTAAGACTCAAATAATTTTTCATTTGCAAACTAGTTGTCTATTCATAGAATCATTTGTTGTTGGTTCCACATTTGTTAATGTTTAGAATGAGTATGCTATGTTGCAGATGAAAAAGGAAACGAATGAATGTATATGTATTTATACACTCTAGTGACACTTGGACTTCAAATGGTCTTTCCTTGTAAATTATAGTAGTTGGTTTGATCTTCAAACAAATTACTTGATGCCACTCTATTTCATCTAGCAATGTGAATGGGTAATCATCCTGGTTCCTTCCATGGGAGAATAGAAATCAAGGTTGAGGTTTATTCAACATTCAATAAATACCATTGGAGTTATATATCCCAACTACCTACCCAAGATAGGTTGATTCAACACCTTATATAGTATTAATGGGACTCTAGTATTGAATGGTTACATAAAAATATTGAACTAAGACACCAATTGAACCAAGGCATTAATTAATATGGGATTGGATGGATTTTTGCCCCGAGTATTACCTATGCCTACCAGGGTGTCATTTTCCCAATACTCTATAGGCAATGAGTCAACCTTGACCAAGAACAATGCACAAGTAATGTCTTATTTTCCAGGGTAAGTTTTTCAATATAATCCAGTTGAGTTGAAGAAGTATGAGTCATTATCAAAAGTTGAATTTTTGTCTTCCATATTGTAAAAAATTACAGTGAGAATCCCTTAGATCTAAGGCAGAGGTTATAATGCCCTTTGGGTTTCCATCTGGTATTGTTCTATCCCACAAGGGATCATTCTGAAGGCCATAGGCCCAATTTTTTTTCTATTAGACCATAATCCTTCATATATTGAATATTCTGGCTTAGACAAGTGGAAGTGATTTCGTACCTTGGTACTATTGATGTTTTTGGTATGCACTTTCCTAGTCCTCTGGTGGCTTTCCTGTGATGAGAAGCTCTGAATTCCTTCATCATCGACTCTTTCCCATTGAGTATATTTCCTGCACCTACCACTCCTTCAATTAGTTGTGTTTGTTGGTTGTTTACCTCTTGTTGACGATTCAATTTTTCACCAATTAAGGAGAGAGGCTATCTAGAAGCAACAACATCTCTAAAGGAGGGGGGCAGATCCACCCCTTTCATTGATTCCATGGCGATCACAATGATGGCTACCTAAAAGGCATCAAAATAGAAACCCTAATCGCAAATCAAAACCCTAGCAAAGCATAACAATTTTTCACCTAGCAAGAGCATTACTCGATTATGCTATGTAATTTTAATTCTTATGTTTAGTCTATATCCAATATTATATTTTCACTATAAATCATTGTCCGTGTTGATGTTTAAGATTCAATGATTTTCATGGATACTAAACCATCAAGGGATGGGCATAATGAAATTTATATATCCTTTCCAAGGCAAGGAAACACCCCATTTCAACAATACTTGAAGTATTGGAATTATCATAGAAGTTATAGCATTTGTTTCTAGTTATAGCAGGGTGGACTTTATGCATCATCATATACCTTTTCTTAATGCTTATGAAATCTAATGTGCAGCAATGTGTGTCCTTCTTGCCAGAATTTCACATTAAGTGGAATTTTCTTCCTCAAAAAGATTCTTTCATGTAATCCTTAATCCCAAGAGATTTCCAACAAGCTCTTATTTTCCCAAATCAGTGTTTCATGGCCCAATATATGGCCTCTGGAAGTCGGGGCTACTATAGCCATTGGATCTTTGTCCATTTAATTGTGGTTGTTATATCTGGTGTGCAAAACTCAATACTGCATGCATTGCATTGAGAAACTCATTGCATTTATAAATGTGAATGTGTTCCCATCATACTATGTGTGTCCAAAGGTCTCCATGCACCTCCTCACAAATCCAAGCCCACGAGTTGATTTTAGGTCCGCATTGTCGTACCCATGTGGCAACTTATCTCCTCAATGCCACTTACCAGCTTGCCCTTTGTGCCGCATCATCATGGTTGGCACCTGTCAAGCAATTGATAGGCTGCTACTTGTCTGTGACAAATTTTGGGTCCATGTTACCATAGTGCAGAATGCAAAGCGGTCACAGGAAGGTCTCCATGCACCGAGTGTAAACGAGGTGCTTACAACCCAGTATGGGGGAGGTCCTGCAACGGATGTCACATGTAACGTTTGTCACATTACGTTACAACCCAGTATGGGGGAGATCATGTAACGGATGTCACATGTAACATTTGTCACGTTACATTACAACTCAGTATGGGGGAGATGTTGTAACTTTTGTCACATTTGTCACGTTTGTCACGTTACGTTACAACCCAGTATGGGGGAGATGTTGTAACGTTTGTCACATTTGTCACGTTTGTCATGTTAAGTTACAACCCAATATGGGGGAGATGTTGTAACGTTTGTCACATTTGTCACATTTGTCAAGAAATTGGATCCCTCTCGGTGCTTGATAGATCCGGGTTTGAGATGGATCTATGCTGGTGAAATAAAAATGAAAGCTAGATAGCCTTTAATTTAGTCTTCTTATTAGATTGATGGGAACATAATAGAGTAGTATTTAACAATGATACTCAAACTCGGAATTTGATGGATGAGAAATGTTATCTTAAGTTAGGAGTAAGGGTTGTGTGGACTTATGAAGCCCCCCTTACACATCCCAAGTTGGATGGTAGACTACCAATGGACATTTTGATGACACCATTTAATGAGGGACCCGCCATCAATCATATAAACCATTGCACATCTTAATTTATATCTCATAAATCCACTTAGATCCCTCAATGACATTAGAAATCATACACATTCTTAGTTTGGTCTTCTATTTTCAAATAAATTTGTCAATATTTTCTCCATTTAATATATTCACACCTAAATATTTATTGTTGTGCATTTTTTTTCTTGCACTTCTTTTATTTATTTTTTTATTTGCAATTGTTTTTATCTTTCAAAAACAGTTATACATTATGCAAATAAACTTACCATGTTGTTTCCTTTGTTGTGAGGCTATTACATATTATAAACATATTTGAAATAGAAATTTACAGAATAAATTAGCAATGGTGGAACCGGGAACAAGACATACAGTTCGCATTCAACAACTTGTGGATAACCTCCATCTACATAGAAGACGATTCCAAATCCATGTTATCCATCATGGAAGGGGTAATCTTTCCAGGCCAAACTTGAAAGAAAAACTTGGATAAACTCCATCTACATAGAAGACAATTCCAAATCCATGTTATCCATCATGGAAGGGGTAATCTTTCTAGGCCAAAGTTGAAAGAAAAACTTTTGAGGAAATTTAATGTTTCAGATACACAAGCAATATTAGTATCTGGTTCCAGTCAAAAGCTCCATTCTCTAAAGGATTTGGTATAATATATGATAGTGTAGAGGATGCATTGAAATGTGAACCAAAACATCGATTAGGTAAAAATGGTCTTAAATCTCATGTTAACACCAAAAAGTTGCACACCATGCTCATCTCCTAGTCACATCATCCGACTCTTCATTTTTTCCTACATTAAACCTTCACTTGCCCAAAAATCCTAAAATTAAAACCCAAAATTGGCCCACAATTATTATTTCTAAAAGTTTTCCCTCTACAAAAATAGGGAAATTCGACATATTTCCTCCAAAAAAGAAGAAAATCCCCCAAAAATATAAAAATTAAAATTAAAAAGGGGAAAACATTCAGGAAAGTCAAAAGGAGAGGAAAAACCCTAAATGTCACACAATACCTAGGGCCAATGCCACGGTTCACTCAATACAGCTATTACCTAGGGCCATTTCCCTCATCTTCACGTGATTATTCTCCATTTGCTACCTTATCATCACTCTGCCAAAATTTCTACCAAAACCCTTGAAGCCTCTTTTGTGCCTTCTTGTTTCACCCATTGTGGAGATTTCTCTACCTTGTGACATTTGATTGGAGAGCAACCAAAGCTGCTTGGAGACCAAGCATTTGCTACTTCAGACAACTGCAAGGGGCCCTACTTAAATTCTTTCGAGGTAACATCGATTTTATTGTATACACCATTTTTTACATAATAAAAATGAAAATTACTCTTTCCCTTACCCTCTATTTGTGAAAGAATGAAAAAATATTAGATTAAATTTATTTGCCATGCATTTGCTTCACATAGTTTAGGTTTTATTTTATTGTTATTTACTTAATGCTTGCATTCCCATTTCGAATTGCTACTAAGATTTCCCTAAGTCTTAGTAGGTTCTTTTTAGCACAAGCTAGCGTGAAAACACTATTATAGTTTTGGCGACTCCACCAGGTTCGATCTGTATCAATCTCTGGTTTTGTTTGGCCATACATTATGGTTTTTGTTTATTTTTCATTTTACTTTAGTGTGATTATTTATGTCTATTTGCAAACTATCAATATATGTTTGTTTGTTCCAGACCTGAGAACCGGCGTGAACCCACCAGTTCGGCCCCTATCGATGCGGTCTTTTTTTAAAAAAATTCTTCCCGACCGAGGTCACACCTGTCTGGCCATTTGGAGTGACCCAGTCGCCCAATTTATCTAGGATACCACGGCCCAGTCACCCCCTATGGCCCAATAGATGCGACCTACTCCCCCAGGTTAGGTCACCTTTGTTTTTCTACTTCCTGCGACCCAGTCGCCCAATTTTGCCTATTGTGTGCGACTTAGTCGCCCTCTGTTTCCCAATAAGTGAGACCAAGTTTGTTTCTCAGTTTTCCTACCCCAATCGTGTCTATTTTCCATATTTGTGACTTTTAGGTCACTTATGTGCCTTTTATAGGCACGGCCTATGACTATTTTCTGCATTTTTTAGTTGTTTTTTAGCCACCTATTCAACCTCTGCCCCTTGCAACCTACTCTGGTTTTATACAGATTTTTGTTTGCAGTACTCTACTTGCTCTGCTTGCAACCCTCCTTGCTTGTTGTAGCCTTCTCTGGATCTGCTTTTTATGACCATTCTGTAGTAAAGATAATTATGTTTTGAAGTATTTGTTGCATTTAATGAAAGCCGTATAGATCCGGTAGAACTGCATCTTTCTTGTTTCATCAAGCTATGTGTTTAAAGAATCAGTGCTTACTTTTCTTGAAAATTAGATGCTTGATTGTAGTTGAAAAGAAATAACAAACGAAAAAAAAATTCAATTCATTATTTTTTGTTTTGTACATTCAACATTTATTTTTCAACTACACACCACACATGCACATAGTTCACTCCTTAACATTAAATGCTTGGATCATGACCCCAATATTAGCCTTAAAATTAACCATAATTCAACCAACAATAAACTCACTTGAGGAACAAAAATAACTTGGTAGTTAGGTAGGACACTGGGGATAGGCATCCAAATCATTCCCCTTTGTCATTTACATCTTAGACATATATGTTGTCCTTTGGGGTATTAAAATCCTCTAATATTTTTGGGCATGGTTGAGATCGATTTATAGGGAGGCCTCTTGTCTGAGGAGGGCAAGTAGTAAGACTAGAACCGAAGGATTGGGTGGAATGTCACTCTCCACTCAGTACTGAAGGAATTCAGCTCGCAGTCTTCGGATTGAAGCCATGGGAAACCTTTCCCGAGGTGTCTTGAATAAGGTAGCCTAGAAACCTTTTTTCTTAGGACTCTTTTACTGATGATCCCTCTCAGTAGGGGGATATCCCAGAGCCTTATTGGTCTTCCATTTAATTTTTTTTTACTGCGTATTTCATCACCCTGTAGAGGAAATGATTTGTGAGGGATTCAATCTTTTAGTTAGGTGATTGCTTGATCCTTTATCTGGTAGGTTAGTGGGTCTTTTTATTTTTCTAGGAGTGCTACTTGTTGGCTTTGTGGCCACTTTGTTGTTGCTCACTTGCTGTAGCACACAGTTGAAGTAGGTTTTTTGAGCTTGTTGTTGGCCCGAGTGCCTCTTTATTAAGAGCTCTCCTTTTGCACACTCGATTGCATTAGGATTTTTGACAATGTTGGCATGAGTGCCATTTTATTAAGATCTCTCCTTTTGCGCACTTGGCCGCATTAGGATTTTTTATCCTATTATTCGAGACCTTAACCGTTTATCCTTAATGTTCCTGTCACTATTTCTCCTCTAAGATACTCTCGTAGAATTTTGGGGCAGTCACCACAGTACAGATTTTTATACCACACTCGTCGGACCCCTATTTAGCATGCTTCATTGTCTCAGGAACCATTTTCTGAGACATATGATTATGATTCCGACTCCCCTCAGTCAAAGTCACTGACACTCTCACCCACACACTCACTTATGCCCGCCAAGATGGCGGGCAACATCCCGACTCCTTTTGTTGAGGGAACCGTTGGTGGTGGGAGTGGCGGAAACTCGACAGTTGATGCCATGACCAACACAGTCCTTGGTTCCATAAGAGCCACCATTCCTGGTTCCACCGAAATACCGAGTCTAGGGGGTAGTATCCCCGCGATCCCAGTCAGAAACAACAGATTTGGTGGATCCACACTCGTATCTACATCCAACACAGTCGTTGGTTCTACCTTGTCACATCCTACTACTAGATTTCCATTCATGGCCAGTCTTAACCTACCTGGCTTGGATAGATTAACCAATGATCCTATTCGAAATCACCCCACGTGGCCCCCTATGCCTACAAATATCCCCTTGTATATTCCTAAGTTTGAAGGAAAGGACGGGGAGGATCCCTAGAACCATATCATGTCCTTCCACTTATGGTGTTGCTCAAAATCCATAGTAGATGATTCCATTAGACTACGTTTGTTACAGAGAAATTTCATTGGTGCTACAGCTAAGTGGTACATTGACCAACCCCACGAAGCGCCTCCCACCTTTGTGTCCTTAGTCTCCTCATTCCTGCAGTTCTTCCAGTCACTCATTCGATATGATGCTAGTGTTGAAATCCTTCTTTCTTGTAGACAGAATATCGCTACCCACTGTCACGTCCCCATTTTGACCCCCTTTGTAAATGATGTAAATATTGTAACTTAATCATGGTGAGGAGCTCAAGGCCAAGGCCCCACCATTGATTTAGCGTTTCATGTATCGGCAATTAAAATAGATGCCTGTGGTTCTTGTGCGAGATGGGCACAATGTATATAAAACATCATGTAATTTCGAATTTTAATGAAAGAAACCCACAACCGGCTATGCAATGCAACAAAAGAGATGGGGCATGGTTCTACAAGGAATAGGGAGGGAAATTATTCAAACCCTTGAGCCAATGGTATTAATCCATGTGTAAATGGGGAAACCCATAAACCACCAACTACCCATTTTGTCTCATGTACCCAATCATTAAATTTTTTTCCAAGAAATTGGTTAAGGCAGTTAATGCCTTGGGAATGAAAGAGTATGGGCAAGCCATTTTCGTGCATGGACAAGCCATCAACTTGGAAAAATCGTGTTTTTGCTTGTGGGGCAAGAAACCACCCACGAAATGGTGCCCAAAGCCATGGGGAATAGGCAGTCTTCACTCATTCACGCAGGGGGAGCTATCTGGGTCATTCTCTTCACGTTTTTCAGCAAAATCTTGCATTTTCCCATGCCTGGGAGTTCGTTTTTTGCATATGCAGTAGCCTGGGAGTGAAGGGCCACGTTTTGGGGGCTGTAGGGAGGTCGTTTTTGCCCTTGAATGTCCAGGGACGTTTTTCTAAAAACGGATTTGGCATCCTGGGTCATTTCCCAACTTCCCATTTTCGTTTTTGTGGGTTCCCACGTTTTTCTAAGTTAGTTGAAACCCCATCTCATGCATCCCACTGTGGAAAACGCTTTCTTCATGCCCAGCAATTGTGGTTGTTGTTAAGTGCATCATGTTTTGGACTTGAATCTGTAAGCAAGGAACTGGAATGGTAGTGGACAGAATTAGCTTGATAAACCTAGTGTAGGGAATATCCTCTCAAGAAGATCAAGAGGGCTGGCTACTTTTCTATGCACACCCTGAGAGCACTAGAAAGGAAGGTATGGCTTGAGGGACTGTGTGGCAGTGAAGAGAATACTTCCTGGTGTTGGGTGTGTAGGCATTGTGAGTGCCAAGCTGAATAGATCTGGGAGGGGTACCCATAGCTCTGTGGTTGAGCTCACTAGCTTAGCAATTCTTCCTTCCCATCTCCTAGCAGCCTGATAAACCCAATTGTAGATTGGCTTGGCTCATTTTGGTGTATGTTTGGCTATGTGTGAGTCTGTTGTTCCCTGGTTCCTTGTAGAGATCATGCCCAGCTCGGGGGTGGCACTGGTGCTGAAAGATTGAGGAGCACACTGGCCTACGGTTGGGTGGAACGTTGCAGTTGCATAGCCAGTTGCGTGGGACTGCCTTATTGAGATAAGTATTCTCTTGTGTAAATTGGCAATTATCATTTGATGAACATCTTAAATGTATGATGGATGTGAAATTCTTATTACTCCGCTGTGATTTCTGATAATTATGCATCTTCATATCTCTCTTATGTATTATGTGAATGTGTATGCATTTCTATTCTTCAATTTGAATGTTTGATTTCAATGTATGGGGCTGGATGCCCGGTTCAACCGTCACGATCCTCTCCATCTAGCTTGTTGGATGGGAGGGGACGTGACACCCACATCACGAACCACATTCATTAGTGGCATTGGAAACAGAGCTTATGCAAGACTAAACTTGATGACCAGATCTTCTTGGACTAGTTCCTAAAGACCTTATCCCAACCATTTTCAAGTATACGGCATCAGAATGTCCCCAAACCGAAGAAGAGGCTATCCTTAAAGCCTAGCAGTTTGACCTTATATACACACAGTCAGGCTACCTATATACCATTCTCCCTAATGCCCCTCAAGGAGATTCCTCTCGGAAGGGTCCACCGGGGGCATCGCATTTCATAGACAGTGTTACCAACATTGTTGCATGCATCGTTATACCTTATGTGACGTTACCCCCCACAACGACTCTTACTTACGGCAGCACCCCTAGTACTGCACAGCCATCGATGGGTTGTGGCCCTGATCTGTCACGCGTGTCATCTCATTCTAAAGCGACACCCTCTTATGTTCCTCTCGCCCCCACCTCGCATGTCCATGGACCCTCCTATCAAGGACCTGCCTTTGGTAGAACTCCTAAAGGTTATGCACCTCCTCTAGATAGAAACCCTTATTATCCTTACCCTGACCTACCGCCAATACCTCCTACACAACCCCCACCTCAAGCCCCTTCTATTCCACAAGGGAAATTTTACACCTAATAGAACCAGACATAAACCCCAACATCCCCCCAGAATCAACAAGGGCAACTTAATCGGAGACGAGGTGGGAACCGTGGAAACAATCAACACTAAAGATTCGGAGGACCACCTCCTAACCCCTCGAGCAATAATGAATCCAATCCTTCCAACCAGGACCCCAACCAACCACCCAAGTAAGGAAAGAACCCACAGTTACGGACTAACCATCCATGTTCTTTTTGCAATGTCTATGGACATTACACGCATCACTGCCCCCATTTGGCCAAATCCAATCAGCTTTGGGATGAGGCCAATCGCCGAGATGCCATTGCCACCCCTCAGGCATAACCTAACCCACCTTAACCGATTCAACAACCAATGGTGTTGCGAAACCTTTTACCCACTCAAGGGGTCATCACAAAACAACCCCCGGTTATGAATGTCGCATCTTCAAGTCAACCTCTTGATTCAGGCGTTCAACACATTTTGATGTTTTATTCTAAGGTCAACCTCCAAACTCGCCGCAACCAATACGGTTCGCCTACCGAAACCCTCCCCATAGACAAGGCCATTGATTCCACCTTGTTGGACCAGTCTCTACATCTACCTAGACCCCTGATTGATCGGACTCCCAAAGTCCCAAAATTTCCTTTGCGTAGCATTGTGAACAATCCCAATGTTTGAATATATTATATTCCTTGGAAGGTAATAATGTCTTTGTATTATGTCGGAAGTTGTCCACAATCTTATGTAAAAGAGTAATACATTATATCCCATATTTATTATGGCAAAGTATACTCTTGATATCCATTGTTATATAAAGAGGTGTTAATATGTTGCAATATGTGAGAGTAATTCCCCCACATCTCTTGGTATATAATAGGGTCATGGGAGTCACTACATATCATCTCATCATACAACAACAACACTTTCTTGTATTGTGCTCACAAGCTTTCTGCTATTGTATTGGTGTAATTTGGAGTTTCTCTCTTTGTAATATTGAGGGATATTTATGGAGATAATAGAAGACAACCTTCCCGTGGGCGTAGCCCAGTTGGGTGAACCACGTATATTTGTTGTATTATTTTCCTTGTTCTCTTTATGTTCTTTATTTATGTTGATATGGTATTGGATGCTTAGATAGGTAAGCTAGTTTAGTAGATCTATAAATCTGACATCGTATCAGAGCTAATTGTTATGATCTAGCACCTTCTATAGATTTCATCCAATAACTATTATCTTCATCTGGGCACTCTTTTTTCTTGTAGATTTGCTTTCTATTTGGTAGCCATTAGGATTCTCTTCATATCTGGGCATGATTCTACATTTTTTTTATAACCCTAACACTATTGTGTAGATTTTTGCAGGAATTATTTCAAGGGTCTCTTGATTGTTTTTAGGTAGATCTATATGATTTTTGGATTCTCCTAAAGGATATCTTTCTTCCGGTTTTCAGATCTGACATTTTCGTCCAAGTTTGGTATATTTTTTGCAGGTTTTCATTAGAGGATTAATCGACACTGTTTTCGGCCTAAAACGGGACACACGCGACTTTTCTTTGCAGACAGAGCGTGTACATGCGACTTGCCTACTGCGAACCCGCGTATAACTGCAAATCCACATATTTTATTTTATAGACCCATGTGTGCTTCGTCATACTCGTGGTTTGCTATACTGTAAAACCGCGCGTGCTTCAGCATAGACGTGACTTTCCTGTGCATAAACCGCGTATGTTTCAGCATAAATGTGACTTTCCGGTGCAGAACCCGCATGTAACCGCGACTTAGCTACTGCAGAACGCGCGTGTATCAGATCTACACGCAATTTTCCTATGACAGACCCGTGTGTGAATTTATTTGACACTTTTTAAAGGGTTGTAAGTAAAGTTTCTATCTTTTTCAGATCAGATTGGTAAAGTTTATTCGTTTTCCGTTATTCACTTTTTTCTCTTGTCATTTCTAGAATTTGGGTCTAATTTTCTTGTCAAAACTTTCTATCATTATGACTTCGGAAGTAGCTTATGTTCCTTAACTATCTTGCATGGAAAAGAAAAATAATTGATGTTTTCAGGATTAAGAATCTATGGAGGATTGTTAATGGTGAGCACAAGAAACCTGTTGATGCTAAATATGTGGATATATGGGAAGAAAAATGTGATCAAGCAAGAGGGTTCATTGGTCAAACGGTTTCAGATAGTCTTCAGGTAAGTATTGAGCCAGAAGACAGCCCGGTTGAGGTATGGAAACTTCTTGCTTCTTTATCTGATAAATCTGATGATGTCTCTGCTTATTACCTTGAAAAAATATTTTTGAGCTAGATCCTACTAAGTTTGAAAGAGTAGAATTATACATTGTTGAAGTGAAAAATTTAAATGAAAAATTAAATAATTGTGGTAAAGATTACAAGAAGACAGACACCGCTCTTATAATTCTTGTAGAACAAAAATTTCCATCTTGTTTTGACATGTTCATCCAAACTAGGAATAGAGCTCTTGAATTATCTCAAAGTACCACGAAACTTACTTTTGATGACTTTTGTAAAGGGTTGATAAATGAGCAAGAAAGGTTGATTGTTTCAGGACAAGTCTCACCTAATAAATCTCTTATGGCATACAATAAGAATCCTAATAAAAGTTTTAATAATGTTAAAGGTTTTTTTTCACACACTTCTAATCATACTAATAATTATGGACAGGCTTCTAATGCACATCATGAAACTAGTAAGAAGAAGAAAGTGTGTGATCCTTGTAAGCATTGTGGTAAAAATAATCATCCTGAAAAGAATTGATTTAAAGAAAAATGTTTAATGTCTAAGGCTAAAAAGAAAGGTTCTGATGAATCACACGTAGCTTTATGTGCATATGTTGTTTCATCTACTAGTTCTTCTTCTAATGCAAAATGGATAATGGATTCCAGTGCTTCTAAACATATTACTGGTAATGCTTCTTTATTTACATCTTATGACAATAATAAGTACACATCTCAGAAAGTATCTATAGGTGATGGTAAAAAACTTTCCGTAATTGGTTCTAGTAATGTTAATGTTGTTAATGGCCAATTGGAAGATGTTTTTCATGTTGAACACATGCCCATCAACTTGCTTTCTATTTATCGTGCATGTCAAAAAGGATATAAATTTGAAGCTTGGCCTGATAAATATGTTCTTAAAGATATTAACCATAATTTTAAAGTAGTTTCTTCTGGTCCTGTTCATCATATCGTCGGTTTATATAAATTTGTTGGTTTTAATTCAACTAAGAGACAACCCTTGTATTCCTATGTTGCCCATGCTGATGAACTAAGTAAATTGTGGCATGAAATATTGGATCATTTGAATTATGGTAAAATGCAAATGTTAACTGAAATGGTACATGACTTGCCTAATATTTCGTCTACTAAAGGTGTTTGTGAAGGTTGTGTCCTTGGTAAACATCATAGAGAAATGTTTGATGAGGGTAAAGCTTGGCGTGCTAAAGAACCTTTGCAATTAATTCATAGTGACATTTGTGGTCCTCTTGAAGTTCCCTCTATATCTCATGCAGTCTATTTTCTTACTTTTATTGATGACTTTAGTAGAAAATCATGGGTTTACTTTTTGAAAAATAAAAGTGACACATTTCCTAAGTTTCAAGCATTTAAATCCTTGGTTGAGAATGATTCTGGTAAAAGGATTAAGACTTTGAGATCTTATAATGGAGGGGAATTTGTTAAGAAATAATTTGAATCTTTTTTATCTAAACATGGAATTCAACATCAAAAGATTGTTCCTTACACACCTCAACAAAATGGTGTTGTTGAAAGGAAAAACGGAACTTTAGTTGAAATGGCTAGATGTATGCTTTATTCTAAAGGATTACACAAGAAATTTTGGGCCGAAGCCATCAGTTGTGCTAATTTTATTTTAAATAGAGTTCCTACAAAAATGGTTAAGCATGTTACCCCTGAGGAAAAATGGAATGGTAGAAAACCATATATTAGTAAATTTAAGGTGTTTGGTTGTGAATGTTGGGATCATATTCCTAATGACAAACGAAAAAAGTTAGAACCCAAGTCTCACAAGTGTATCTTCATTGGTTATGTTGAGGATTCCAAGCCTTATAGGTTATTTGATCCTTCTAATCAGAGTGTCATAATCAGAAGAGATGTCCAATTTACTGAAGTCTCTCCACCACCTGAGTCTGTAGAAACTCATGTTACCCTGAATATTCCATTGTCTCTTGTTACTCCTATATATGTTACTTCTTCTTCCAGTTCTGTGCCTGTTGTTAGTTCACCCTCTTCTTCAAATGTTCCACCTGAATGTCCTGAAGCTCCTGAAGTGAATTATGTTCCTTCTACTCTTCATGTTTGGGCCCGGAAACTCTTGAATCTGCAGATAGTGAGATCGGAAATCCTTCTGATACTCGTAGAACTAGATCTAACTTTGTTCTTATGACCAAATTTTTGGCCACAGACGATCCTACTTCTTATGCTCAAGCTAAGGGTAAACCTCATTGGGAACAAGCTATGTCTGCTGAGTATGAATCTCTTATGAAGAACAAGACTCGGTCTCTTGTTCCTCTTCCTTCAAGAAAGAATTTAGTTGTTTGCAAATGGGTTTATAAAACAAAGTTCACTGCAGAAGGACAATCCGCCATAGTCTCCTGAAATAACACACAGTTTGGCCGAATAATACACAATAATATCCTGAGGGCATTGGGTTTGGGCATCCCCCCAACCCCTCTAATATTTAGAGATAAAATAATCATGGAGTAACAACCACATTGGCCAAGTTTTTTCTAAGAGCTCGGAATACTTCTGAAACTTGTGACTATGACCCTTCTCCTAACGAAAGTGATATGTTCCCAACATCCATAAAAACGTCATCAAGTGGTCCAACAACCGAAGATATCGCGATATCTTTCCTCCTCCTCCCCCCATTCCGCTTCCTAATAGTCACATTTTCCCGAGTAGGGTTAGCACATTCTACAAAGGGTTCATCATTAGAATGAATTAGGATAGGGTTCGTAAATAAACCATTGTGCACATCACTTCCCACAAAATATGTTCTAACCCTGCGGGTGTCATAATAGGGATAGTAATAATGGAGGAGATAATACCATGTTCATCCCGCAAGATTTGTATATCTGATGAAAGAGACAAAGCCCCCAGGTTCACATTATATCCCAATTCTTCTGGAATATCCTTATACACCAATGAAGGGATCAAATTCCCCTCCTCTAATATAGTATGTAATGAAATTTTTATAGACTTCAAACCCCAGTCTTCTAAAAGTTCTACCTCTGCTTTGGAAAGTGAGTTTAAAAAAGCAGGGAAATGTGTTTGAAACTTACCAGAGAGTGTAGATTCCAGGGAAGGTCCAACTGCTTCCTTATCAATATCAGGGTTCAGTTGAAAATCCTCAAGCGGTGCCAAGACCGTGGACCCTGGCAATAATGACCTTCTACAATGCTTTCGAAGGTGGCCCGCCTCCACGCAATGGAAGCATCGAAAAGGAACACACTAGTAGTCAATATCCTGTAAAATAATACGATCTCCCCACTGAATCTTGATATGGTCTGGTATCCCCAAAGATACATCTATCTCAGTGAGGACCCATGCCATGCACTTGTCCTCATGATATAACGATTTGCCATCAAAATATACAAATCTACCAATACGATCTGCCAAGGTAATGAATACATCCCTAGACCATAATTCAAGTGGGAATCCCTTCAGTAATACTTAGAAATGATTTTGTTGCATAGTCTCCAAGATCGGATTGAAACCGGAATGCCATATTTTTAAGAACCAAGAACCCCTACCAATTACCCATTTCCGCTCCAGAATAGTGTCAATATGTGCATAATCCAAGAAATGGAAAACAACCCAGTTGTTTTGTAGCATATGAACACAAGGAGCATAGAGAAGAAGCGGCTTCCATTGGGCATTAACCCATGACAATAGGGTAGTACGGATAATACTATTGTAGTAGAGTTTCCCAACCAGTGCTCTTTCTGAGAAACTGAGAACCTGCTAAGTTGCACGTCCTTCCCTAGGGTCATATCTATTCCCTCACTTCATTTTCTTAGTGCTTTGTCATTTCTATTCCTTCTCTCCTTCTCACATGTACTGCGTGTTTTACCACCCCCGTCATAGGAGAAAGGTTCGTAAAACTCCTTCTCTGAGCCTGGCTCTCCTTCAGAAGTATTACCCTCCTTGAACCCATAAAGAATAGGATCATCACCATCCTGTGTATAATCCCATAAAGGTTCCCTTTCCATCGACAACCCTAAAGACTCAGAATACAAGCCCTTCCCTCCCTTGTGCAGGTGGTCCACGGACCCCATAAGAGACAAAGTGGGAGGCGTTCCCAAGGTAGAGAAAACAACTAAACCATTGTAGCAGAAACCAAAGAGCCAGGTAATAAACAATACTACAAAAGTGGCATTCCCCCAAAAAAACCTTGTTCAAAAACACAAATAATGGCAAATAGTCATCATACTATGTAACCCAAGACAAGTGTAAGAGGATTAATCTCAGATAACAATACCTAGAAATACCACAACAAACCTAAGAAGCCCCTCTACCGCCTCGTCGATTGCCCCTTTGGTTGAATGCCATGAAACTACTTTGAACCCTCACCTTCAAACCCTCACCTACAAACCCAATATATCATGGTTTGGAACTTACTTGATATGATTAATTTATAATAGTAAATACAATAAAATGATAAATATAGAAAAAGAAAAAGAAAGGGAAAAAGAAAAAGACAGATCTCTACCTTAAATTTTTACATATAAAATGAGATTGTATCAAATAATGTCAAGTCTATAACAAAATATATAATAATATTTCTTATATATTAAGAAACTTAAATTACATTATATATGACATTGTTTTAAATTACATTATATATGACATTGTTTTGAAATGTAATGTTCAACTTTGATTCTCTTATAAAAAAAATTATGTTTATAAACATAATAAATATATAGATAGAAATATATAATAATGTTGCTAAATAAACTTTTGGAAATTTTTTTATGAAAAAAATACTAAAAACACCGGAAAATAAATGTTGTTGTTATATCTATCAAAATTGAAGTGAGTTAAAAGTTATATCTATCAAGATTGGAGTTAAAAGTGACAAAGTGTCATAATTGTTTAGAGTCAAATGTGTTATATTTCAGTCATATTTTAAAGTTAATAATATGTAAGGGTTATTATGGAATATATAAAAAGATAATAATTATATATTAATATGCAAATATTTTCTGAAACTCAATAAGTACTATTATCAAGTTAAGTATTTTTGTAATTGCCTTTTTATACCCGGTATATAGTAATCAGTTTTTATATTTGTTTCAGAGAGGTATATAGCAATCAGTTTTGAGCCAACTTAAATTGACTTTAAATTAGTTTGCAATTTTTCAAATAATTATACAAAGTTTTTAAAAGTTGTTTAGAAGATAAGTATTAAACTAAATATTATAAAAATTAAAAATTAATTTTTAAATTTTTAAAAACATAAATTTCATTTTCTCATTTGTTAAGAGATGTGAAATGACTATGCTTTAAAATATAATTGTCATAAATTAAAATTAATTTTAAAACTGATTTTTTTACAATTAAACATCTATATAATTGTCATAAATTAAAATTAATTTTAAAACTGAATTTTTTACAATTAAACATCTGTACAGTTCAATAATAACTATTCATAATGATTAAAATTTTTAATCTTAAAACTTTTACATCAGTCATCATTTCACTGTATTTTGAGTTCGTCTTGGTTGTTGTACTGCTCATCATTTCACTGGTTTTTTTTCCAGAAAAAAAATATCATATTCATTGTTCATAAAGATCTCCGAATACATTCCGTAGGTACTTATCAGTACTTTTGAAAGTTCAAAATATTTCAAAATATCAGTACAATTTAAACAAACTGTTGACTTCTAAAACCTTGTTATAAGTCTACTACAAAATTTAGCAGCTTTTGGAGCAAAAACTCTCATATATTGCAACCGCATTCTTGTTAATATAAGATAGAGTCCAAAATTTTTCTGTTGTGCTCATGACGTCCATTGAGGCAAGTCATACTTGTGCAGTAACCTTCTTCCTCCAGCAATCCGTCTTTTGAAAGCTTATCAGCCCTTTCATTTTGTTCCCTGTAGATATGGACAAAATCCAACTTAAGAAACTGTAAAACAGTTAGATCAATTCTATCTCCTAAGTTTAGCAGAGAAGGATTCTGAAAAGTGCTTTTCCTATTCATCCTTTTTATCCATATATCAGAATCCCCATAAATTCTGAGAGATGCCACTTTGTAAGTCATTGCTTGTTGAAGAAGTAATAGCAAAGCACATCCTTCTTCCCGGTTATTTGTCCCATATCCTCCATTTGCTTTGAAAGTAAATTCATGTCCTCCATGGATAAGATAACCTCCCAATCCACAAACAAGATTCTCACAGGCTCCATCAAAAAAACCCACTGATTCCTCTTCTCCATGGTTCAAACTCTTCATAACTCTAATTTTCCTGACCTTATCTTGTCCCTGAAAGAACTTGAAGGTTGATAAAACCTGAGCGGTGACAGCAAAGCTAGGGTAGTTATAATCTTCAAAAATAGCCTTATTACGTGCAATCCATACTTGCCACACCACCAAAAAAGGGAGGCTTCTGTAATTTTTGAGTTTTTTATCATCAAACCATTTTTTGAAGAACAATTCATAACAAATTTCTTCCTCTGGTACATTCAGCTGAAGAGCTATGCTTAATTCCAACCATACATGTCTGATATAAGAACACTTAAAAAGATGTCCGACATCTTCTTCCGCCTCCTTGCACAAGCTACATCGGCCCGGGCCTTCCATCTGCCTTTTCTTAAGGTTTTCCCAAGTGAGTACCTTATTGTGCATAATTAGCCAAACCAAGATCTTATTCTTATGAGGTGATTTAGTGCTCCAAAGCAGCTTCCCCCACCAAGGCTTCTCCTCCCCTCTATGATCAATCAAAGCAGCATAAGAAGCTCTGACTGAGAAATTGCCCCCATCCTTTAATCCTTGCCAGTTAATACAATCCTGATCCGTCCCAATTCTAATAAAACCTAACTTCAAAGCTTCAATCCAATTGCTCCATAAGATCCTCCATCTTTCAGGAATACCCAAAGACTCCGATGTCATCCAAAGCTGTGAGAGACCCATAACTGGCCCAGCCACATCCGCCAATACTACCAGACCCCTCTCTTCTAAAAAGTTCATAAAGTCCTGTGGGAACTTTGGAATTTGCTTTACCCCACGAACGATAGAAATCCCTTCCGATTCTAGCTTTTTTACCATCACCCACCTTCCATACTAGCCGATCCTCCACAGCAGGCATAGCCGAGATTAGTGATTTCCGGAACATGGAGCCTCCATGACCATTTTTCCTCGGGTTCCTTATCCATTCCACTAATGAATCTCTGCCCAAGTATTTAAAACGAAGGATCGTCTGCCACAGGCCTTCTTTGGCTAAGAAATGCCACGCAGATTTTGAAGATAGGGCCTTTCCAAACAAGAACAGATCTTTAAAACCCCAGCCTCCAAATTCCTTTGGTATAGAAATCGAATCCCAAGATGTCCAGTGGATACCTCGATTTTCTTTACCTATCCAGAGAAATTTAAAAAAGAGTTTTCGGAGCGCATGAATAATACCCTGTGGTAGCTTCACGTTAATCATCCAATAAACCGGCAATGCACAGAGGACGCTTTTGATCAGGATCACTTTCCCACCCTTAGAGAGATAACGGCTGCACCAAAAACCTACTCGTCTCTTTACTTTTTCAAGAATCCACTGTCAATCAACAATTCCATAATTATTAGGTTTCAGATGAAACTCGAGATATTTGAAACCCGAGGACAAAGAGCATATTTCCATAGGCATCACCTCCAAGAAGTCCAACAGATCGGAGGGGTCCAAATGATTTATATAACAGGCAGATTTCTCCAGGTTCGCCTGCATGCCAGTTGCTTTACAAAAAAGCCAAAAGAGGTCTTTTATCGCCCGAGTTTCAGCAACAGAATTTCCCAAGAAAAGCAACGCATCGTCCACGAAGAAAATGTGGGTAATCCGAATAGAACCAAAACAAAGGCCTTCAAACAAATTGTTTTCCACAGCCTTTGCAATCAAACGACTCAACCCATCCATAACAAGCAAGAAGAGGTACGGGGACAAAGGGCACCCCTGACGAAGCCCCCGAGCCGGCTTGAAGAAACTAGAGGCAGACCCATTGATCAAGACTACGAAATTTACTGTTGTAATACATGACCATATCCAGTTAACTACAAAGAGCCCACAACCAATTTGGATAAGGACCATTCTAAGATAATGCCAGCGTGTCCGTTCATATGCTTTAGACAAGTCCACCTTCAATACTTTAGCCGGTATCTTGCTTGTTTTTATTGAGTGAATGACTTCCTGCGCGCACCCTATTGCTTCATGAATGCTCCGATCAGGTAAGAATCCATTATTGTTCTTTGGTTATATGCCTGGCCAGTATTGGCTTAAGCCTTTCAACAATCAACTTCGAGATTATTTGGTATAAAGCATTACATACAGATATCGGCCTGAAGTCTCCAAAAGACTTGGGGTCATCCACTTTAGGAATAAGGACAAGAAACGTAGAATTCATACTTGATTTTAAAAATCCCGAAGTTCTATTCCTCTCCACCACCCTGAGCAGGTCCATCTTAATCAATTTGAAAAAAGCAGAATAGAACTCCGATGTCCATCCATCAGGACCGGGGCTTCTATCCTTTTTAAGCTTGGAGATAGAATTCTTAAGCTTGTCCAGAGTGACCAGAGCATTCAGAATGTATTTTGAGTTCGTCTTGGTTGTTGTACTGTTCATTATGTAACCTATATTGGATTTCGAGGTTTAATAACGCTTTGAGGGTTTAGTCAAGCTTGCCTTGACTCTAATATGGTAGGCAACGCTAAAAAAGCCAGGGACATCAAAGTAAATGCCATAATATTTACTTATCTATTTTTAAAAGTGATAATTTTATTTTAAAATATTAAAAACGGTTTCTAAATTTTTATGGTTTTATTTCATCTAAAATATAAACATTTTTTATGCAATAAAAATTTATTTAATAAAAAAAATTAGGATATTTTGGTTTGTTAAATTAATTAAGTTATTATTAATTACAATTAAAAGTATTTCATTTAGTTTTTTTAATACGTTATATTTTTCTCATATAAGTTTTATATAACCTTTAAATTATCATTAAATAGTTTTTTGGGCATAAACTTTGTAATATATAAAAAGTTTAAACCATATATATATTGAGCATAATTTTGAGCATAATTTTAATGCTAAACAGAATTAACACATATTGAATATAAATTTTATGGTATATAAAAACTTTTAAAGTATTATTGATATGTTTTTTTAATAGATGTAAAATACACATCATATATGGAGAACAATTGATTTCAAATAAATACATTATGGAATTTAAAGTGTAGAAGGTATATTGGATATTATAATTAAGTTTAGTTGATATAGTTAATGCAAGAGCATTTAATCATCAATTAGGATTTTCAAAGCTTGTAAAGCAAGCGAGGATGGAACCTACCCTCTCTTTGGGACTGAAACATAGCTAAAGTCAACATGGATTACTAACATAATTATATGCCATCATGATTCTTGAATGTTAAATATGCACAAACTATGGACCATATACAAGAAGCATCATCAACAACATAAAGCACTCACTTCTTTCCAAATCAAATTACACATTGTTATAAAGTTGGTTAATCCTCCTTTTTTGACACAGTAAAACCTTATAGGAGTAAACCAAGTGTAAATTAAAACATTTTGTTTCTATTCCCTTACACATGTTTTTTACCTCTCAAAAGTGCACTTTTATAAATTAAAATGTGTGATTAAGATGTTTATGTTATCTTATTATTATAGCATTGCAATATCAACAACAAACTATTCATAATACGATTTTTTTAGCTAATCCATTCAAGCAAGATGTACCATTTTAATTATACTAAGACAAAACCATCTTTCAAGGTGCACAATTTTAACTTTAATCTCTTCTTTGACATATATGTATACAATTTAACCACTCCTAAGCTATGAGGGGAAATTGTATATCTCGACTTGATGGACTATTATAGCATTGTTGTCAATGTTCCCCCTTTCTCTATTGATAATTGATACATGGTCGATTTTTTAATGACTTACATATGTAGATAGTTAATGCCTAAGCAAGAGGTAATAGACTATCACAATGCTAAAGTAGTTATATATGTTACCAATGTTTGATAATTATTCTAACTTTAGGTTATGCATTTAATACATCTTGTACTTTTCTTTATGTCATAATGAACGATATGTTTTTTGTTTTGTATGTTAACTTTTGAGAAGTATATTAAGATGATCATTAAGGACTTTTAATGTTATTTATTTAAAATTTATTAATTAATATATATTTTTATTTTTATTTAAAATAATAATTTTTTTTTCTCAAAATAAATAAATAAATATTAATAACAAACATTAATATAAAATAATATATCAAAATAAAATATCATTACATCCACATTTAGATCTTATTATCCCTGCTTCGCAGGGTTATTATTATGTAATCATTTTTGTGTTGACTCTATATTAAGAATCTTTTACTTAAAGTATTTTTTAACATTTATTAAAGTTTAACTTTGTAATTTATATACTGTATTTTTCAATATTTATTATAATTTATTTATTTAACATTTTATTGAATGATTTCATAGTTTATAATCATTGCATTGGTTGATTAGAATCATCACGAGTGTCAACTAGTTATAATTTTGTGTCAAGAGGCAGAAATGTAATAGGTTCATTCCAGCCCATCCTACTAATGACGTCAAATGGAGAGTAGGCCTAGGTACTTTGCAAAGTCGTGGAGAATACTTTGCTCCATCACCAAAAAAAATTAATGTTGTACTGCTCTTTTCATGGGACGAGCACTATGCACCCAGCTGTAGACTCTTAAGAGTGGGTAAGTGGATATGACCATTGGATAGTTTTGGTATTCTCATGGGCAATGAGGTCGAGAGCATGTTGCATGTCCATTCATGTAGCAGATGATGGGGCGGGTATGCGGGTATGCGTATGGGCGATGGCATGATCACAAGCGATGAAGAGTATGTTGTATCAGCACAACCAGAAACCACACCTTGCCGATCGGCGATGCCTCTGCATGTCGGTGATTCTTGGTCGTTCATTGTCGTCGAATGTCGCTCTGTTGGTTGTGGAGCCTGGTATTCCTTATTTAATTTAGAGGTTGTGTTTCAGCTGTGTCTGGATCCTAGCCTGTGATGGGGGTTAGGGAGATTTTCCCCCAAATATAGTCCCTTCAGGGACAACGCCCCCGTCGCGAAAATTTCGGAAAAAATGCCCTGTAAAATATTGTAATTTCATAGTCATGACTTGGTCAATAATGGGTGATTTACTGGCCCATGGTATTGGGTGTTCTATAGTATTTTCCCATGGTAATCCCTCTTTGAAAAGGAAGGCATTGTGATACGGCTGTGTATTGTAGCATTATAAAGATCTTTATGATTGTGTAAGAGAGACTGTCAGAGACTGAAGAAGAAGTTGCAGCTTATGTGCTGTAGGTTCTATCCCTTCAATTGTTGGATGGTATAATAAGAAGGACTCGCAATTTCTATGTGGACGTAGCCCATCTTGGGTGAACCATGTTATATTAGTGTCTCTCTTATATTGGGTAAACCACGTTATGTGATTTATATTTGCATATGGTTTATTGTTATTGCTCTGCGATCGTGTTTCTCTAACACGTTCTCTGTTACACGGAGGTGGTGGAGACCATGTCGTATCAAGACGATTCCCAACACGATGGAAAACTCCCCATATCGTTGTTGCCGCACCATCTAGAGAAGATCTTATGGATGTTATGCTAGATTTTGATCTCCCTCGATCGCAGCGGCCCTGGACAATGGCGTGGTGGAGTTATTCGCCATTCATTATCTTGCTAAACTCCATCGCACAAAATGTATCTCAAACCCTGCATTTACATTTGCAATCCGAATTCCTGCTACTGGTGAGTTGTTCCATGTGCTTCTTGATAAATTATTGTATCGAGCTCATAAGCCAGAATATGTTGATGTCTGCCTAAACTGCTTTGTGTGCTCATGTTGGATGTGCTACTTAGGATTCTGTATCTGTTGTTGGATCTCTATCTGCCATCAGTGTATCATCGATAGGTAGAGTTACTTCATAGGATATTACAATGAGGCAGATCTGCGGCATTTAATATTTAACTTTGCAATTGATATTGGTCTAAAAATTATTAAAGCAGAGAAATGTTGGGACGCACTCATTTGAAAAATTATAGGCTTTTAAGTTCATTGATATCAGATCAAAATAATGTGATAAAACTAATATATATTCAAGCCTGTGATTTATAGCATAAACCATTGGCCCAACCTTTGAGACAGGACACTATGTAGTTGATAGTGGCCAAGCTCACTCATTCTTGTTTTGGTGGCTAGCAGCAATCAATAGCAGTCGTACTCTCCCCTGGCCATCTAAATTTGCAGATCAACCGGTAGGATCAATTGGGTTGTGGCTAGAGATGGCCCCTTACTAGACCCAGCAACCATAAATATAATATAATATATAATTTGTTTGTCCCTTTTACGAGCAGTCAATCAACAAAAAAAACCATCGGTTGAAGCTGTGGGTAGAGATGGCTCCTTACTTGATCCAACAACAACAAATCCAAAGAATATACTCATTCAATTTATTCTTGTTTGTGCGCCCGCGAGACGAAAATAGTTGCACGGTATGCATGGGAAGGTTTCCTGAAACTATTGAAATCTAATTCTAAATCATTAGAGCGGGATGGGAGATATCTATTTGGCCAAAACCGGTAAGATTTTACTTTTTTTTTGTTATCTTGCTTATCGCCTTCACGATGTTATCTTCATGTCACCTAACCTAATCTTGATAACAATGTTCACGGAAAGTCTTTAGTATTTGAAGAGTTTATTATAATGATTTTCATAGTTTGTTTAATCAGAATATGGGGTTAACGATATGTGAGAATTTGTGAAATCTCAAACAATTTTCATTATTGGATGTTAAATAATTTGAAGGAGAAATAAATTTGTTTCAAGATTAGAAATCTTAAACAACATCCTATTGATACATTTTTAAAACATTTCTAAAACTTACATAAATTTGTTTCAAGATTAGAAATCCATTTTGATACATTTTCAAAACATTTATTTAAAAAAATGCATTTCAACCTTGCATTCACTCTAGAAAATAAGGTGAGCACTATGCACCCCTCTAGCTAATCTTGACTATATTTTAGGTTTTAGATTAAACAAATCGAGGTCTCAATCCTCCAAGTTTTCAATGTATAAATTTGCGACAGACATCAAAAGGGGAGACCACATAGTATCATAACCTAAATTTTTGCATAGATTTCCCACCCAAACTAAAAATTATAGATTTTAAACAAATTCTCACTAACTTGGTAGTTTCTTGATTAGTAATTTGTTCAATGATTTTAATGGGCTGATCTCTAGGTATCTTGGTGTCAAAACTCAAAGGGATATCTAGATCATCAACCACGAGATCTTTGATGTTGTCTACAAAGGAGTCTTTTATGTAGGACTCCATGTGATCAATAACATGTTAAGTTTTTTTTGTCAGGTATTTAGCAAGGACACAAATTCTAGAAACAATGGGGTTATTGGGAGCCAATATTTCCTTATGTAGTGAGGTTTCAATAGTGGATTTAACTATCTCCTTTGTAACAAAGTTTATTTGGTTCTTTCTAAACTTATTGTAACAAATCCTTGTATTCAGGTGTTCTTCCATATTTTTAATGTAATCCTTTTTGTTCTATTTTTATTGTAATCTTTTTTATTCACTCTTCCTTTGTTAGCATTAAGAATGACAATGTACTTGCTATTATTAAGCCTCTTTGAGTTCTTCATATTCCTTCCTACTATAATATTCTTTTTTAGGGGCTTAGCAAATCTTAGAGTCACTGCACAATCTTGGTTGATCTCTTTAAAAGTGTTATTGAGTATATGCTTTATGATGTTTTCCTTTGGAATGAATTAGGTAGCAATAACAAAGTTGAAGCTTGTTTCTAATAGCTTCTTATTTTCTAAAACTAATGAATAGTAAAATGAATTTACAACAAAATCGTTATTTTGGTTATTCCCTACTTGAGAAACTTACATGCTTTCACCATGCATTCTTGGGAGAGAAGCTCGGGAATCGTGATTTCATTTTGAAAATCATACTCTCATGCTATCTTGAGAAACCTAGTTTTGTTAAGAAACTGACATTCCTTCAAGGAACTAACTATCCCTAACTTCATTCTTGAAAATTTTCTTGCCATCCTAAAAACCCTTAATGGGGAAAACCAATTCTAAAACTCTTTTGTATTATTTCAACATGCATATGGTGCTCTCTTCTATTTACAACAATAATCTTATCATCAAGTGCTCAATGCAATTTTCTCTCCCAATTTTTATATACATTTTACTTATGTGTGGGACATTGATTTAATCTCAACCTTATATTAGATATAAATTGTTGGTCTAGCCTAAAACATTACCATAGATTATATTCTTATTTAACATTAACATTTCAAAAGAACTAGTGAGAAAGCAGATACACAAGGAGAAACATTAGAAAGGAACAAGATTTTCAATGTTGCCAGTGTCCATGAACAGAACCTTCCTTTGTAATATGGACATGCATCCTTGCCTTTTGGAATATAATTGACACCTCATATCTATCATGCATGGCTTTATACAAAGTCTCAACCTTCACTTTGACATCATCCATGTCCTTTATCCAATTTTCTCTCTCCCACCACCTTCAGCCCTAGTTGTTAGACTCTTATGTGAGATACAAATATGTTGGTAGGAATTATATGTTGCAATTAATGAGATAATATTGAGTGTTAATTTTTCCATTGTGTTAGTCTTGATAACCTAGAGCCATGCTTTTACTTGAACTCAATTTCTAGGGCATCAAGTGATAGATTGTTAATGGAGTGCATTCCTTAAGTATGACCCTAACCAAAATTGTAGCTTTGTTAATATATCTACATTATAATTATATCCTAGCTGTGATTCAAGGCTGTTGTAGTAGTGAGAGTTACAAATAGAATGGACAAGCTATATCTTGAGTGAGCACTAGTACAAAGTGTTGCATGAATCTTGGATTTATCATTGTTTTCATTTAATCATTTTTTATCATGCAACACCATATTTGGGATTAAGTTTGAGTTAAACTACTTGTAGGAATAATGTTCCCCTTTTCTTTCATAGCCAACTCAAGAGGTAGTATCCAAAGTAGATACATATAGTTGGGAGAAAGAGTAAACATGGCACACAATGGGATTTGAACTTGTGTAGAGAGGAAAACAACTTTTCCTCTCAATCACTAACATTACATCCAATTAACTTTATAATACTCAATTTTACATACATATTTTTTATTTATTAAAATAAATACTATAGAATATGTATCCAGGTAACTTGGTTTAACATAAGTTGTACACGTCCTATTCACATAGACCTACAAGTCCAATCAACATAAGTAGACTCGCATCACTAGACATACATGTCCTATTAACATAAGTAGTACAAGAGAGCTAATAAATAAATAGATAAGTATAAATTGTAAGGTCAATCTCTAATATAAGGTTTAAGGGTCTCAACAACCAAATAAATTCCTATTTTAGATTGTACATTGGCTTTTTAATAGAGCATTGGATTATATATTTTTAAATGGACAAAATAATTAAAATTATATTAGTTTTTTTGTGCGTAAGAGTGAGAACTATTTAATTACTAAACAATATATATGTACATAGTGTTACAAAAATGCTCTTTCCGAGCTGAGAATTTTCCATGTTCCCCACAGCCTGAAGTGGCCCATCCCTTCTCCACCTATAAAGAGAAGTAGCATAGTTATCCCAACCCATTACAGACCTTTTCCACACAATTCCCTTTACCTATTCATGGTCTAGATACCCCAAGCAAAACCTTCTTTAGCATGACCGGTCCAGATCAATGAATTTACAACAAAAAGTGTCTTTTACCTCCCATTACATTTCGCCATTTCCATTCCTTACATAATTCAGGCTTATATCCCTTCATGCTTACTGTGCTTGATACAGTGAGTTTCTAAAACATACAAAACAGTCAAAAAGGAGCGATTGGCATTCAAAAATTCCTTACCCTTCTGTCGTTTCTAACTGAGCAGCGACCTCATGCATGATATCCATGTCCTCCTGAATTGGGTGCCCGCCAGCCTCTGGAACTGTGACCTCCTCCTTCACAACGTCCTCTTTCTCGTGCTCTGACAATGGCTATGTCGGTTCCTCGTGCTCCAGGACAGTCCTCACCGAGTCGTTCAGAGGTGGTTCTTCTTGAACTTTGATCCCCCCATAAGGGTCCTTGGCTAGGCTAAGCACTCCATCTACATCCACTAGGTCGTGAAGCACGTCCTCCTTTAGGTTATTGAGGACCTGCAGTATCACATCCCCGAAGCTTTCCCTTTCTAGCATTGTTTTTGCTAACAGCTTCTGCATGATCTAGTATGGGATGAAGCCCTCCGGTGATCCCTGTTCATCCAATAAATTCTACATTTCTTCTTCCTCCATGGCCAAGATGCAGTTTTCCACATGAGGTGGGACGTCCTTCGTGTACCTTTGTTCTTCCTCATTTTCTAAAACTTGCTTCCCCCTCTTACTTCTACCACCCCTCCTTCTCTTCATTCTCTAACGGGGTGTCATTATTATCTCTCTGACAGACATGATGGTGAGATTATAACTTAGCAACAGAGCTTCAACTCTGCGACGTTCTGTTAGAAAAACAGGATCGCAGAGCAATAACAATAAACAGAAATGCAAATATAATCACACACACATTATAAGAGAGACACAGATATATCGTGGTTCACCCCAAGATGGGCTACGTCCACACTGAAGTTGCCAGTCCTTATTATTATACCGTCCAACAAAGTGAAGGGATACAACCTGCAGCACAACCGCTGCACTTCCTCCTCACTGTCTCACAGTATCTCTTCCGATCTCAGAGATCTTTACAATGCATAATACCTAATACATCAACGCTAGCCATTTTACAATGTCTTTCTTTATAAGGGAAATACAATGGGAAAATACCACAGGATACCCAAAACATGGGCCCAAAAACTGTTGGCGAAAACAACCCCAAAAAAATTTCTCGGGGGCGTTGCCCCAGAACCCGCTTTTTCGGGGCGATGCCCCGAACCCCAGGGTAGGGGAATGAGTGTACAGTCCTCTGAGGTGCACGACTAAGACAATATCATCTATGAGACTGGAAGATCTGGCTCCACTACCAACACATTCCTCATTTTTTTTCATGTCATGCCTTGTTTGCATACTTATAGACTCTTCTCCCTTTCCCTTGTTCAATGCCTGCATCATCGCATTCATTCCAACATTCAAACTAGGTATTAATGTTGTCCTCCTTCGACCGTTAGCAGCTTCGCCACCATCGAACTGCACACTTCTCTGGTCCTCTTCTCCAATGAACCGGTCCTTCCACCATTGATGGCCCATAAATAATCGTTTGATTCCTTCCAAGTTGTCCCTACTTGATAACTGTCCCCCTGCTTCTTCTTCCCTCTCCTCATACCTTCCCCTCCTTCACATGCTCAACCCTAGTTCCTTCTGCTACCAGTTGTCTCTTCATTTGCTACCACGTATTCCTCCTCCCATTCTCCACGCGTCCTTTAATTCCTCCCCACGTTTCTGGACACTTGGGGCACGTGGGCTAAGGTGCCACTCGAATTCGGGAATTAAAATTATAGTAGTTATAAACTAAAGATATTTGTATTTTGTAGGTAGAAAAAAAAACATAAAAATAATCCCTCCACAAATTTAATATTTTAAGAATAGTGATATTATCATAATGTTTTACCTTAATCTATTTTTTTGTGTTTTATTATTATTATTGAATATCAAAGAGATATACCCACAGGGGGTAGATCAATTAGTAATGAGTAATTGAGATGGAAAGTTGTAAATGAAAAGTCACAAGTTCAAATCCCCGTGGGTACTTACTTACAAAAATAGAATATCAAAGAGATATACATATTTGTTATTATAATTTTTTTACAATTCTAATAATATTTCTATGTTTTGTACAATCATTGTTTTAGTCCTAAGGCCATGGCAAGGACCCTCTAACTCATGTAATGCATAAAACCTTGAAATGGTGCACATGAATAGACTTGACCTTATTTTCTATATTATAACCCTTTATATTCTTCACATTGTAAATATCCAAAAAAAATAGTTTTTATATTATTTTATTATTGTTTTTTTAATAAATATATGTTTACATTTTTTAATTATGATTTTGTTTATGCTTAATCTATAGCTATGTATTTGTTTTCTATAATTTTGAAATATTTGTGAAATAAAAATGAAAGCTAGATAGTCTTTAATTTAGTCTTCTTCTTAGATTGATGGAAACATAACATAGTAGTATTTAACAATGCTACTCAAACTCGGAATTTGATGGATGAGAAATGTTATCTTACGTTAGGAGTAAGGGTTGTGTGGGCTTATGAAGCCCCCCTTACACATCCCAAGTTGGATGGTAGACTGAAAATGGACATTTTGATGACACCATTTAATGAGGACCCGCCATCAATCATACAAACCATTGTACATCTTAGTTTATAGCTCATAAATCCACTTAGATCGCTCAATGACATTAGAAATCATACACATTCTTAGTTTGGTCTTCTATTTTCAAATAAATCTGTCAATATTTTCTCCATTTAATATATTCACACCTAAATATTTATTGTTATGCATTTTTTCTTGCAGTCCCTTTATTTTGTTTTTATTTACAATTGTTTTATCTTTCAAAAACAGTTATACATTAGGCAAATAAACTTACCATGTTGTTTCCTTTGTTGTGAGGATATTACATATTATAAACATCTTTGAAATAGAAATTTACAGAATAAATTAGCAATGGTGGAACCGGGAACAAGACATACAACTCACATTCAACAACTTGTGGATAACCTCCATCTACATAGAAGACAATTCCAAATCCATGTTATACAAACAATATTCGTATGTGGTTCCAGTCAAAAGCTCCATTCTCTAAAGGATTTGGTATAATATATGACAATGTAGAGGATGCATTGAAATGTGAACCAAAACATCAATTAGCTAAAAATGGTCTTAAATCTCCGTTAACACCAAAAATTTGCACATCATGCTCATCCCCTAGTCACATCATCCAAATCTTCATTTTCCCTACATTAAACCTTCACTTGCCCAAAAATCCTAAAGTTAAAACCCAAAATTGGCCTACAATTATTATTTCTAAGAGTTTCTCTCTCCAAAAATAGGGAAATTTGGCATATTTCCTCCAAAAAAGAAGAATATCCCCCAAAATAGGGATAAAATCCCCAAAAACTACAAAAAATAAAATTAAAAAGGGGAAAACATTCAAAAAAGTCAAAAAGAGAGGTAAAACCCTAAATGCCACACAATACCTAGGGCCAATACCACATTTCACTCAATACCACACGCTATTACCTAAGGCCATTTTCCTCATTTTCACATGATTATTCTCCATTTGCCACCTTATTATCACTCTTCCAAAATTTCTACCGAAACCCTTGTAGCCTCTTTTGTGCCTTCTTGTTTCACCCATTGTGGAGATTTATCTACCTTGTGACGTGTGATTGGAGAGAAACCAAAGCTGCTTGGAGACCAAGCATTTGCTACTTTGGACAGCTGCAAGGGGCCCTACTTACATTCACTTTATTGTATACACCATTTTTTACATAATAAAAATGAAAATTACTCTTTCCCTTACCCTCTGTTTGTGAAAGAATGAAAAAATATTAGATTAAATTTATTTTCCATGCATTTGCTTCACGCAGTTTAGCTTTTATTTTATTGTTATTTGTTGTTATTTACTTAATGCTTGCATTCCCATTTCGAACTGCTACTAATATTTCCCTAAGTCTTAGTAGGTGATTGTTAGCACAAACTAGCATGAAAACACTATTATAGTTTTGGCGACTCCACCAGGTTCGATCTCTATCAATCTCCGGTGTTGTTTGTCCATACATTATGGTTTTTGTTTATTTTGCATTTTACTTTATTGTGTTTATTGTTGTCTCTTTGCAGAGTATCAATATATGTTTGTATGTTCCAGACATGAGAACCGGGCTAAACCCACCAATTCGGCCCCTATCGACGCGGTTTTTTTTTTTTAACTTCCTAACCGAGGTCGCACCTGTCTGGCCCTTTGAGGTGACCCGATCGCCCAATTTTTCCTAGATACCATGGCCCAGTCACCCCCTATGGCCCAATAGTTGCGACCTGCCTCCCCAAGGCTAGGTCACCTTTGTTTTTCTACTTGGTGCGACCCAGTCGCCCAATTTTTCCTATTGTGTGCAACTCAGTCACCGTCTGTTTCCCAATAAGTGAGACCAAGTTTGTTTCTAGGTTTTCCTACCCCAATTGCATCTATTTTCCATATTTGTGACTTTTTGGTCACTTATGTGCCTTTTATAGGCACGACCTATGACTATTTTCTGCATTTTTTAGTTGTTTTGTATCCCCTTGAGCCCCATGTTCAACCTTTTCCCCTTGCAACCTGCTCTTGTTTTATACATATTTTTGTTTGTAGTACTCTGCCTATTTTGCTTGCATCCCTCCTTGCTTGTTGTAGCCTTCTATGGATCTATTTTTTATGACCATTATGTAGTAAAGATAATTATGTTTTGAAGTCTTTTCTGCATTTCATGAAAGCCATATAGATACGGTAGAACTGCATATTTCTTGTTTCATCAAGCTATGTGTTTAAAGAATCAATGCTTACTTTTCTTGAAAATTAGATGCTTGATTGTAGTTGAAAAGAAATAAAAAAACGAAAAATATTTTTCAATTCGATATTTTTTGTTTTGTACATTCAACGTTTATTTTTCAACTACACACCACACATGCACATAGTTCACTCCTTAACATTAAATGCTTGGATCATGACCCCAATATTAGCCTTAAAATTAACCATATTTCAACCAACATTAACCTCACTTGAGGAACAAAAAGAACTTGGTAGTTAGGTAGGACACTGGGGATAGGCATCCAAATCATTCCCCATTTTCATTTACATCTTAGACATATATGTTGTCCTTTGGCGTATTAAAATCCTCTAATATTTTTGGGCATGGTTGAGACCAATTTACGAGGAGGCCTCTCGTCTAATGAGGGCAAGTGGTAAGATTAGAACCGAAGGATTGGGTGGAATGTCGCTCTCCACTCAGTACTGAAGGAATTCAGCTCATAGACTTTGGATTGAAGCAGCGGGAAACCTTTCCCGACGTGTCATGAATGAGGTAGCCTAGAAACCTTTCTTCTCAGGACTGTTTTACCCAGGATCCCTCTCGGTAGGGGGATATCCCAGAGCCTTATTGGTGTTTCATTTCATTTTTTCCGACTGCGGATTTCATCACCCTGTAGAGGAAATGATTTGTGAGAGATTCCATATTTTAGTTAGGTGACTGCTTGCTCCTTTATATGATAGGTTAGTGGGTATTTTTATTTTTCTAGGAGTGCTACTTGTTGGCTTTATGTCCACTTTGTTGTTGCTCACTTGCTGTAGCACACAGTTGCAGTAGATTTTTTGAGCTTGTTGTTGGCCTGAGTGCCTCTTTGTTGAGAGCTCTCCTTTTGCACACTCGGTTGCCTTAGGATTTGTGAGCATGTTGGCCTGAGTGCCATTTTATTGAGAGATATCCTTTTTTGCAGTTGGTCCCATAGGATTTTTTATGCTATTATTCGAGACCTTACTCATTTATCCTTCATGTTCCTATCACTATTGCTCCTCTGAGATACTCTCGTAGACTTCTGGGGAGGTCACCACAGTACAGATTTTTAGACCACACTCATCATACCCCTATTCGGCATGCTCACTGTCTCGGGAACCATTTTATGAGACATACGAGTCTGATCCCGACTCCCCTCAGTTAGAGTCATTGACACTCTCACTCGCACACTCACTTATGCCCAACAAGATGGAGGGAAATATCCCGACTCCTTTTGTTGGGGGAACCATTGGTGGCGCTAGTGGCGGAAACTTGACAATTGCTGCCATGACCAACACAGTCATTGGTTCCACAGGAGCCACCATTCCATGTTCCACCATGATCCCTACTATAGGGGGTATTATCCCCGTGATCCCAATCATAAACACCACATCTGGTGGATCCACACTCGCATCTACATCCAACGCAGTCGTTGGTTCTACCTTGTCACATCCTACTACTAGATTGTCATTCATGGCCAGTCTTAACCTACCTGACTTGGATATATTTACCAATGATCCTATTCAACATGACCTCACATGGCCCCCTATGCCTACCAAGCTCCCCTTGTATATTCCTAAGTTTGAAGGAAAGGACAGGGAGGATACCCAGAACCATATCATGTCCTTCCACTTATGGTGTTGCTCAAACTACATAGTGGATTATTCCATTAGACTATGTTTGTTACAGATAAATTTCACTGGTGCTATAGCTACGTGGTACATTGACCAACGCCACGGGGCGCCTCCCACCTTTGTGTCCTTAGTCTCCACATTCCTGCTGTTCTTCCAGTTACTCGTTCGATATGATGCTGGTGTTGAGATCCTTCTTTCTTGTAGATAGACTACCGCTACCCACATCACGTACCACATTCATGAGTGGTGTAGGAAATGAAGCTTATGCAATACTAAACTCGATGACCATATCTTGTTGGACTGGTTCCTAAATACCTTATCCCACACATTTCCAAGGATATGGCATCAGAACTTCCTCAAACCAAAGAAGAGGCTATCCTTAAATCCCATCAATTTTGCCTTATATACACACAGTCGGGCTACCTATATACCATTCTCCCTGATGCCCCTCAAGGAGATTCCTCTCGGAAGGGTCCACCGAGGGCAGCGCATTTCATAGACAGTGTTACCAACGTTGTCGCATCCATCATTAGACCTTATGTGAATTTACCACCCACAATGACTCTTGCTTACGGCAACACCCCTAGTACTGTGCAGCCATCGATGGGTTGTGGCCCTGATCTGTCATGTGTGTCATCTCATTCTGAAGCGACACCCTCTTATATTCCTTTGGCCTCCACCTCGCATGTCCATGGACCCTCCTATGAAGTACCTGCCTTTGGTAGCACTCCTCAAGGTTATGCACCTCCTCTAGCTACCAACCCTTATTATCATTAACCTGGCCCACCGCCAATAGCTCCTACATAACCCCTGATGAGTCCACGATACAGGTATCTGATAGCCTTTCCCCACAGCAAAAACACAAGAAAGGGTGAAGAAATAACACTTGTTTTGTGGGAGAAATGATTTACCTTGATTATTTAATGAAGTTGTTTTAAAAGATTATTCTTGTATGTTTAAATGCGTGTTCAATAAACTAATTATGTGAAAATCAAGTATGATTGAGCAGGTCCAGGTACACTAAAGGACAAACACGCAGATCAAGCAGTGGACTGAAAGCTCATGCAAAAACTCAGTGCCTTTTTCCTGATTTCTAGAGAGAACACCTGTTCAAACAGAATCGGTAATTAGACACCTAAGTTAGGTTAAGCATTAGAGGCATATATATACGGGCCTCTCGGTTAGCGAGAGGATCTTGTTGCCATTTTTTAGAACCATTGTTTTACGTTTTTATACTGTCGAGATACTTTGAGTTACAGACTTTTGTTAAACTATGAAGCTGCTATTTTGAATAAAGATTTGATGTTGCTTTCAATTCGGCGTCTATAAGTTTCCTTCACTTCTGAGTGCGGGTTGGAGAGGGCCCCTCCAACATGTAAGTCGGGAGATATTACTGTTCAGGTATTTTTCATTATGTGTTTTACATTGACTGAAATCTATATTACATATGAAAGCATTTGAATGGCGTTAATTAGTACGATTTGATTTCTGTAGTAATGCGACTAGTCTGATTCCGTAGTAGTTTATAACTCATTCTGTAGTTCGGTAACACTATTTCAGTAGTCCTGTAGCAGCATTCTTCCAAAGCATATTTTGAGCAGCTATTTCCTTATGTACTCGCATTGCTTTTGAAACAATGATCCAAATCCTAAAGCTTAGGCACTCTCCCATTATTATGGTTGCTCATAAAGATTGCTTACTTTCAATACTGTGGTTAATCAATGATATTCACTTCTTGAAATTCTGATTATTTCGTAGCATTAGATAATGGTATTCTGAACTTGGTTTTGGCAATTAAATAGGTTAGACCAGACTTCTAGTTTTATGCATGTGATTTACAATAATTGTTTCTTAGATTAAAGATCCAGCTTTCATTATTTTAGAATAGATCTGCTACGTTTTCAGTATTCGCTTCCATAGTCTAAATTCTCTATTTTCAGCAAGTCAATTCTTAGGAACATATTCATTGTTTTCAGCATTTAAATTCTTTAATATCGATTTACTGTCTTCAGTACTTGAACTTCTTAGCATGGGTATCTTTCAACCATAGATTAGGAAATCTTTTTCCAGCTTATTTGATTTCTTTTTTAAGCAAACTTTAAACACTGATACCAACACCCAACCACGACAAAGACTATCATATAAGAGCACATATAGTGCCTGCACCTCTGAAGTTTGTACGTCCCCCGGATTGATAATTAAAGTAGGCTCCTAGTTTAGCTACCCTCATTAGGCATCCATTCTGAGAACTCACCACTTTTTGGCGTCGTTGTCGGGGAGGTGCTAAATCTTTTAGGAGACATCTTCACCAAACATAACAAAAAGAAAAAAATCACTTATAAAAAAAAACAAAAACAACATAAAGATTTTACCAATGAATGCCTCGTCGGCAAAGGGATAGGTTTGGACGCTTTCTGCCTAAGCGTCCCATGAGCAACAATGGTAACAACAGTTCTGACCACTCTCATTTTGAATTCCTAAACTCTGAAAACGAAACTGATTCCACATACGATCCAAACAGAGACAACTTCTCTACTAGTTCCAGCTCAAACACCACCATGGCAGACGAAGAAGAGGAACCTAGGGAGTTGTTCACCTTTCCCATTAGCATACCTCTCGGAGATGCCAGGATGAAGAATATCAACCCTAACAATCTGCCAAACTTCCATGGGTTAACTTCAGAAGACCCTAACACATTCCTGTTTGAGTTTGAGGTAGTTTACAGATCCTTTGATTACACTATAGACGCACAAAAGCTAAGGCTTTTTCCCTCCACACTGAAAGATTTATCACTTAGGTGGTTCATGAGTTTAGAAGGAAATAGTATTTTCAGCTGGGACCAAATGAAACAGGAATTCCTAGAAAAATATAGGGACTACTGCAAATCAAAGGATACAAGGGATGAAATATTTAGGATGCAGCAGGGAGACCGTGAATCCTTAGAAGACTATGCCCAGCGTTTTCAGCTCAGCTACAAACGAGCTAACCTTTTCACCCTAGACCCTGAATCGTTGAAACTTGTCCTTCTTAGAGGGATCAAAGAAGAGAATTTTGAGATCTTAAACCTCTTGGGAGATGGATACATATTCCATAAAACTTATGACCAGATACTAAAGATCTTGAAGAACCATTCTAGGTCTAGGAAAAGCAAGAATGGGACAAGAGATACACATCTACCCATAGGATCCTCATCATCTTCAGGACCCAATCTTACAAAATCTAATTTAGGAAACCTGTTAGATGACATGAAGACCGACATCTTACAAGCTCTGGCCATGCAACTTGATGCACTTCAGATAAAAAAAAAGCAGGATGAAATTAACCAAGCCTTGGTAGTATTCTGTCCTCGTTGTAGAAATAAACATGAGAAGGGACATTGCACTTTAAACACCATAGAAATATGTGGTATCTGCACTGACGACCACTCCACTGATAAATGTCCCCTCTTACCCTCATGTAAGGCTGCTATTCAAGATCTCGCAGCTGAAGGAGCAATAGAACAGCTCTGTTTTATAAATCAAAGGAGGAGTAATTTTGTTAGACCATATCAATCTAGCAATTAAGCCTAATATAATCAGGGCCATGAAAATTGGAACTCTGCACCAATTCCATGGCAAGCACAACCAAATCCAAACCAATGGCAGACTTATCAGCAGAATCAACAAACTTATCAACCATCCTATCAACAATCTTATTACCCACCATCTTACCCTCCATACCCCCCACCTTTTCCGCCATCAACCACTAATTATACAAATCATTCTCCAAATCAATACCCCCATCCATCAAATTGGAGAGCCCCATTACAACATCCACTTATTATGCCGCCCCCACAGACTCAACCACCCCCAGACCCCCACCAATTCCAGCCCAACCCATCACAAACCCTAATAATAACAGACCTCCACAACAACAACAGACTTATAACGCTGATATCACACAATTCCCTACCTATGTCGTAGACACCATGGAAATAAACAAAATAAACCTCATATCTAGAAAAACATTGCAAAATACATCCATACAGAATATCCAACAACCTGAAGCTCAAGAACAAACAACAAAACCATATGTGCAGCATCCGAATGAACCAAATCCTCCTGAGGAAGAAACCCAACCACTCCCACGAAACAGAAACCCTCCATTTCCAGAGAAACTTATACAAAATACAAAAGAGGAAGACGAAAATGCAATTTTAAACGAATTAAATCACTTAAACATCCAAATCCCAATTTTGCAAGCCATAAGGGATGTGCCTATCTGTAACAAATTTATTAGAGAAAATTGTCTGAAGAAACCTGGGAGGAAGAAGCGTGATCCACCTACCATAAATGTAGTAGGACAATTGGTTGACTTAATGCTGGGTATTATTATTAACCCTAAGTATCTTGATCCAGGTAGTCCTATAGTAAACGTCACCATCAATAGAAAACAAATAAATAGAAGCTTAATCGATTTGGGTGCTGCTATCAACGTGATGACTAAAGAAACCATGTTAACCCTAGGACTCCAATCAATGGTCAGACCAACAACTACAGTACTCCAGCTAGATGACACATCCACTGTGAAACCTGAAGGGATGCTCAAAGACATTATGATCAATATTGAATCCTGGGAATACCCGGCTGATTTCATAGTCATTGAAGTCAAAAGTAAAATTAGTGGTTATCCAATCATACTAGGAAGACCTTGGTTGGAAACTGCAGATGCATACATAGGTTGTCGATCAGGAAACATGACTATCACCAGTGGACATGCCAGGAAGAAAATCACCATCTACCCACCAGCAAGGAAATCTTCAGACTTAGAATATCAAAATTGGACTGATGATTATAACGACACACCAAATCAAAACCTACGACCTGTCCTAACAATTGATGCTGCACTATCATTAAAAGCAATAGATGAAGATGGTCATATAGATAAGTTCATACAAAATGCATATTCTAACAATTTTGGTCTTGAAATATTTTTTGACACAGACCAGCAACATGAAGGCGAAAGTTCAAACCAAAACTTAAATAAAATGTGGGCAGAAGTACTCTCTCTGGAACAACAATCAGAGAAAGCAAAGACAGTGGAAATTATGCCTGGAAAGACAGTCAACATTAATTTCAATATCAAGCCAGAGCAAGAAACACAGTTAATGAAAGTATTATCTGAACAAAATAAAGCTTTTGCATGGACATATGCAGACATGAAAGGTATACATCCTGATATATGAAAACATTATATTTACATCAAAGAAGGTTCTATCCCTATCAGGCAACCACAAAGGAGGTTGAACCTAGCATTAAAGGACATTGTCAAAATAGAACTACAGAAGTTATTAGATGTTGGGTTCATATATCCCATCTCTGACAGCAAATGGGTCTCACCACTGGTGATAGTCCCTAAGAAAGGAGGCAAATGGAGAATTTGTGTGGACTACAGAGAGCTAAATAAAGCAACAAAGAAATATCACTTTCCATTTCCATTTATAGATCAAGTACTGGACACATTAGCCGGGAATAAGTATTTTTCATTCTTAGATGGTTTCAGTGGGTACAACCAAATTTTAATACACCTAGCTGATCAAGATAAGACAACGTTTACATGCCCCTGGGGTACTTATGCATACAGAGTTCTACCCTTTGGGTTATGTAACGCTCCAACAACATTCCAAAGGGCCATACTAAGTATATTCTCTGAATTCATAAATGATCAAATGGAAGTCTTCATGGATGACTTCACACCCTATGGACAAAACTTTGACCAAGCATTGACCCATTTTGAATTGGTATTGAAAAAATGTATTGAGATGAGCCTATGTCTGAGCAATGACAAATGCAGAATGTTAATTGAAGAAGGCATCGTTCTAGGACATCATATATCACAGAGGGGGATAGAGGTTGATCAAGCAAAAGTTTCAGTAATCAAAACACTGCCACCACCTGTTAAACAAAGGGATGTGAGAAGTTTCCTTGGACAAACAGGGTACTATAGGAGGTTTATTGAAAATTATAGCAGGATTGTTGCCCCAATGTTTTCACTTCTCACAAAAGACGCTGAGTTCATATGGACAAACCATTGCATGACAGCATTTGATAACCTTAAGGAGAAAACAATTACAGATCCAGTACTCCAAGGACCAAACTGGGCACTTCCATTCCACATCCACTCTGATGCATCAGATAAGGCAATCGGGTATGTCCTTGGACAAGAAAAAGAAAAGAAGCCCTATGCAATATATTATATCAGTAAAAATTTAGCAGGGGCATAATTAAATTATACTGTCACCGAGAAGGAATTTTTGGCTGTCATACATGCCATTAATAAATTCAGGCACTATATCACTGGCTACCAAGTTTTTGTTCATACAGACCATTCAGCCATAAGGTATCTAATGAACAAACCCAACACAAGTGCTCGAGTCATTAGCTGGCTGCTACTACTCCAAGAGTTTGACATCACGATTTTAGACAAGCCGGGTAAACACAATGCAGTGGTTGACTTTCTATCTAGGCTGACACATGGACAAGACAGTGAAGTAATCGATGACAGTTTTCCAGATGAGCACCTTGTTTCCATATCCACAAGAAGCCCATGGTTTGCTGACATAGCAAACTATTTAGTGTCTGGGAAGTTTCCAGAACATTACAGTTATAAAGAAAAGACTAAAGTAATAAGGCAAAGTGCTACATACACGTGGATAGAAGGCATGCTCTTCAAACAAGGACCTGATCAAATACTCAGAAGGTGTATCAGAGAAGATGAAGTGCATGACATAATGCATGCCACTCACAACGAACCATGTGGAGGACACTATGTTGCAAAGAGGACAGCCTATAAAATTTTACAAACAGGATACTATTGGCCAACACTCCACAAAGATGCTTATGAATATGTTTCACACTATGATGACTGCCAAAGGATGGGAAAAACAACACAAAAAGAAGAAATTCCACTCCATCCACAGATCTCCTTGGAGGCATTCGAAAAATGGGGATTTAATTTTGTTGGTCCAATCAACCCACAGTCAAATCAGAAGAGCTACATCCTAGTATGCACTAACTACCTCACAAAGTGGACTGAGGTAGCAGCACTTGCTGCAGCCAATGAAACCAACGTGGCAAAATTCTTCACTGAGCAGATATTTCACAGGTTTGGAGTACCAAGAGAACTAGTTTATGATCAAGGCCCACAATTTACATCAAATTTAATAGAAGACTTACTTAAAAGAAACAATGTCAAGCACAGATAGTCCTCCTCCTATCACCCTCAAGCAAATGGTCAATCTAAGGTTACCAACAGAGAATTAGAAAGGATTCTGACAAAGACAGTCCAACTCCACAAAAGAGATTGGGCTCACAGACTGAGTGAGGCGGTTTGGGCCTATAATACCACATGGAAGAAAACAACAGGGTTCACAGGGTTCACACCTTATGAACTAGTATATGGAAAGAAATTCATGCTGCCAATTGAATTTGAAATAAAAACATTAAGAATTGCAGCAGAATTGAATATGGAGCTATCAGAAATAAAACAAGAACGCATGCTACAATTGAATCAACTGGATGAGCAACGCCAGCAAGCACTTTCCCACACTGAAATCATCCGGCAGCAAAGAAAGAAGTGGCATGACAAACACCTAAAGGATAAAAAGTTCAAGGAAGGTGACTGGGCACTACTCTATGACTCCAGGTTTCACACATTCAAGGGAAAACTAACAACTATATGGTTGGGACCTTACATAATACAAAAGATCTATGACAATGGAGCTGTAAGGATCATCACAATTGATGAAGAAGAGTTTCCCATGATAGTAAATGGACATCGGCTCAAATTTTACAAGAAGCCACAGTCAAAGGAGGAGTTTACACAAGTACTCTACCAGCAAAAACTGATGCTGATAGAGAGCATTGAAAATAATTGAAATTCAGTTCAATATATATATATATATATATAAATTATCGGAAAAAATAAAAAATAAATTAAAATAAATAAAAATAAATAAATAAAATAAAAATAAATAAATAAAATAAAATAAATTGCTAAAAAGGGAAGCAGAATAGAAAAAAGGAATGAAAAAAAAAAAAAACATGACAAAGGGGGATGGGAAAAATGCCAAATAACACCCTACATAAATGATAAGGTAAAACTGTAGGGCATCGTACATCCCCACGAAGGCACAGCATGCAAACTGCAGACAATCAACAATCAAGCAAGCCAGTCATATATTACAGTCAGCAACAAAGATACCATACTACAGAATTCAATCAAGCGAGCCTAATATTATTCAAAACCTGCTACTATTCAAGCGAGCTTTTCATCAAAATTCAAGTGAGCCAGAATTCTAATCAAGTGAGCCCGATTATTTTCAACCATTAAAGCAATCAAGCGAGACAACCACGTCTACAAACGAAGACAGCAGAGGGGTATCAACTAAACTACAGAATTTATTTCCAACAAACAAACATATCTAATCACATCTATTACTTCACGCGAGCCTGCCATCTATTCAACAGAGCCAGCATAGATTACAACAATACAATGAACAATCTGAAACCCAATGCAAAAGCATCATCACAATGTCGAATCAGAAAAAGGCACAAAATTCAAAAGCAGCCAATACAGCAAATTCAAATGAACTCAAGAAAAAAGCAGCAAGCGCACGTAACTACTGACATGCCAAAATTCACTACAGACATTCCCAAATCTACTACAGAGTCTGCCACGCATAAAATCGGGCCAGATCATCAAATCAGGCACGCTAAAACATTACAAGCTAATCTCTAAACATCTTTGTTTTATTTTTAAGGTCAAATCATTATCCCACAAGACATTTGTTTTCTGAAGCCGAGGACAGCTTCAATCTTCATTCAGCGGCACGGTTCAGTTCAGAAGGCCTAAATAAATCATGATTGCTACCTAAGTCATATCAGCCTCAATGAATCATGATTACTACCTTTTTCATGTCAGCAAATGATAAACCCGCATCTAGCCGCCATACTTCCAAATAATCAGAGCAAATGGGGCAAGATACAATCATGAAACGAAAACTAGGGCTCGATCAAGCAGAAGGTACAACAAATATTAATGAGGATAAGTGCGGAAAGTCAGTTAAGTAAGGCTGCATGATCTTCTAAGAAGCCAATTTTTCATATACGAAACCCCTCAGAACTCTCAAGAAGCAAGAAACTGGAAGCTAGGGTGGTCACACAAACAACTCCAGCCCTTGAACTGGTAATCAACCTTGACCATTTGAGGAAAGGTAGCCACGCTCCAAGTGCTGATTTACTGTTACAGCAAAGGATTTCAGGGTGACAAAAGGTTTCAAGAAAAGCAAACGAGAGGAACACAATGCTATTTATCAGAACCCGCAAATCCTAGCAATCATCCGTAGCACGGGTTGGATGCCTTTCATCTTGGGATTGAGAGGATACAATGCAGGGGTGGTGTTAGGAACCCATGTCTTTACTTTGTTAGTATATTGTTGTTGGACGCATATGCTCTGTAAGTCGTCCTGTAGTATTTGTTGATCCATAGTTTGTGTTATTGTTGTTGGCGCATATGCTTTGTAAGTCGCCCATAGTTTTTTTGATCCATAGTTTGTATTGGCCCATGGTTTTGACTCATAGTATTGGCGCTTAGACTTAGCCCATGGTTTGTATTGACACATAGTATTGACCCATGGTATTGGCGCCTAGACTTAGTATATAAGTGTGTGTTGAGGCCTATGAAGGCACCGTGAAGTTAATTGTATTGAGCTTGCTCAAAGGAGGTTTCCCCCTCGAAGTGGCCCGTGATCAATATAAAAGTGATTCTGAATTCTATTATTTATGATATCTTGTGTATTTGCATTAATTAATTATTGCAGGTTCTTCACATCTGGTATCAGAGCACTTTCTTGGGCTCGTTGGGTGGAATTTCTGCCAATTTTTTTTTTTCGCATCTGTTGCAAGTTCGGATCTGGGAATAATCCCTATCCGCTTAACTGTGGGAAGTACTTGGGCATAATCCCTAAAACTCATTGTGAGGAGTACCACAGGAACCCCAAAGTAGCTGGCCCATTGAGAGGACCTGCCAGTGAAAAGGGCAACGACCCCTACCCGATTGACTAGTTCCCACCCGTGAGGTAAACCAAGAGTTGTCGTTTGTGGCAAAGCAGTTATCAGTTTTACCTGAGCCGTGGAGTGAGGGGTATTGCCCCAATACGCAAGCTGTCAGACAGCATTGGTGGCCGACTGAATCCCCTGAACTGATAGGAAGCCGCACATACCTGGGGTCCATATCTATTTTCAGCTGAACTGTTGTCGATCACTTCCACTCCAGATCTAGCCGTTTCAAATCTATTCTGAAAGTCGTTCCAGATCCAGTCGCCGTTTTAGATCCAGCCATTTTTCAATCCCTTCCGCGCCATTACAGATCCATCTGTTGCGGATCCCTTTCGCGCCGCCGTTGCCGTTCCATTTCTATAAAAAAAAAAAGTAGGTATAAAATTCCGTTTTTCAGCCATATCTCCCTTGTTTCAACTCTGTTTTCCCTGAAACTTCACTGACATCCCTGCAATCCCATTCTACATATTTCATTCCTGAAGACCCTATCCCAGATTCCACTTCCCAAGACCAGAAATCCCACATTTGTCTATTCTTAGGGTTTTCCATAACTTCTTCGATTTTCACCCGATCGCCTTCAAATTTTACCACAGAGTTCCTTTTCTAATTCTGCTTCTTTGTCCCTCTCTGCCAAATTTTCTCATTCTTTCACCCTGCTTCTGAAATCCCCCTTTTCTGCTTTCCTATCCTTTCGACAATATCCAAAATCTAGTCAAACCCCAATTACCCATTAGATTTTTTCCCCAATCCAAATTTCCCTTTACTAAATCAGCTTTTGTTTGTGTTTTTCTACCCATTCCAACAACAACAAAAAACCCTGGTTATGGTTGAAACCCAGGCAGGAGCACACACCATGGAGGAAGCACTTGCAGCCATCCAAACCAAACTCCAAGATCTTGATGAAAAATTTCTCATCCTCCATCTTCAGCATTCAGCCATGAACAATAACCGACAGCCAGAATCTTTTGCAGCCACTGGGTTCTCTTCTTCCAGCAATTTTCGTGGGCCGAAGCTTGATTTTCCTCGCTTCAATGGTACTAATCCGACCGGATGGATATATCGAGCAGAACAATATTTCAGTCTACATAATACTTTTGATGTCCAGAAAGTTCCACTTGCATCCTTTCATTTGGAACAGGAAGCCCTTCAATGGTACCGTTGGTACATCAAAGCTCATCCCAAGCCAAACTGGACAGATTTTTGCCAACTCCTTTTGCCATGATTTGGTCCTAGTGCTTTTGATGACTTCATAGGAGAACTCACTAAACTTCACCAAATGGGCACAGTGAGAGAGTATCAGACAGAATTTGAGAAACTGGACAATCACACAGAAGGATTGTCTGATGAATTCTACAGGAGTTGTTTTATCAGTGGTCTCAAGGATGAAATCCGCTCAGAGGTCAAAATGTTATGTCCCAACACAATGATGGAAGTCCTAGGGTTGGCTAAGTTGGCAGAGGACAAGATCACATCTCAACAACGCTCCAAACCCACCTTTGTTCCCTTCAGAAATATGGGTTCCCAACGACCTCCCATCACACTTGTTCCTCAACCAACTCCTATCAAGCAATTGTCTGAAACAGAGATGCAGGCACGCCGAGAAAAAGGGCTTTGTTATAATTGTGATGAGAAATTCACTCGGGGACATAGATGTGTTCAACAAACGCTCTATCTCTTGGATGTGGATTCTCCGCCTGCCTCAGAACTTGGTGAAGAAGCTATAGATACAGTAGATGATCAGGTCGGCATTCAACACCCGCTTGTTGACACCCCATCTCAGGATGACCCACCTGAGATCTCTCTCCATGTTGTAACCGGCGTCACCACCCCACAAACAATGCGGGTCAGGGGATACTTCAAGAAACTCCCTCTTACCATACTCATTGATTCTGGTAGCACTCATAACTTCATTGACCCTCGGATTTCCAAACAGGCTGATTGTTTTGTCCATCCTTGCTCCAACTTTGAAGTCATGGTTGCCAATGGGGGCACCTTACCTTGCAAGGGGAAGTGTCACAATATGCGTATCTCTATGGAATATTATAACCTACGCTCTGACATGTTTTCCTTGTCCTTAGGCGGATGTGATGTGGTTTTGGGCGTTCAATGGTTACGCACACTTGACCCCATCTTATGGGATTTTGCTAAACTTTGGATGCAGTTTTCAGTCAATGGGACACAACACAAATTTATGGGCTTACAACCAAGGTCTCTCCGCATCATCAGTTCACATCGCCTGGAAAAGATCCTTAAGAAGAATTCACACGGTGTCATTGCTCATCTCCATTCCCTTCAGATGCACCCACCAATGGTCTCCACTACTTCCTTGGATAGATATGCAGGTGTCTTTGTTGCACCAGTGGGCTTGCCGCCTTCACGAGACCTTTCCGGTAATCATTTAGCCGCATCTACATCTCAGCAGGACATGATGGCTATTTTGCATACAGTACAGAAGTGGCAGCCATCCCTATTGGGGAATTATTTCTGCATCAAGACTGATCTCTAGAGTCTGGAAACTTTCCTGGAACAACGGGTCTCCTCCCCAGCCCACCTGAAATGGGTTATCCAACTCATGGGTTATGACTATGCGACCACTTACCAGAAGGGTAAGGACAATATGGTGGAAGATTCTCCTCCTCGCACATTTGATGACCCAGTTTCTCTTATATCTATTTCTCTACTTATTCCAAATTGGTTGCAATCTGTTCAACGGGGCTATCTCTTCTATGAACTCCATGCTTCTTCATCAGTAGGGCACTCTGGGTTCCTCAAAACATATGACCAGGAATAATGTAACTTCTTTTAGCAGGGACTCAAAATGACAATTCAACGGATGGTGGTTGAATGTGATACTTTCCAAGTCAACAAGGGTGAAACGATCCTCCTTTCGGGACTGCTTGAACCCTTGCCCATCCCTCCATAGATTTGGACAACTATTTGTATGGATTTCCTAGAAGCGCTCCAGTGGTATAGTACCACATCTCAAAGGACACCATCTGAAGCAGTCTCTAGACAGGCACCACCAGTTCTTCTTCCATACACCTTCAGCAGCTCCCTAGTTCAGGCAATTGACTCAATTCTTCGAAACCGTGATCAGCTTCTTCTCATTCTGCAGGACAATCTTCACATGGCAAGAATTCGACTGAAACAACAAGCCGATCAGCATCGTTCTAAGCGCACTTTTCACATCGCTGATATGGTTCTTCTTCGTCTACAGCCTTCCACGCAATCCTCCCTGAAACTCCAAAGGCTCCAGTGGCTCAGAATGCAACCCGAGGATGCTACAGGGGACCCACTCCTTCAGATTCTGCATCAATTTCCACATTTAAAGCTTTGAGGACAAAGCTTTTTCTAAGGGAGAGGGGATGTTAGGAACCCATGTCTTTACTTTGTTAGTATATTGTTTTTGGACGCATATGCTTTGTAAGTCATCCTGTAGTATTTGTTGATCCATAGTTTGTGTTATTGTTGTTGGCACATATGCTTTGTAAGTCACCCATAGTTTTGTTGATCCATAGTTTGTATTGGCCCATGGTTTTGACTCATAGTATTGGCACCTATACTTAGCCCATGGTTTGTATTGACACATAGTATTGACCCATGGTATTGGTACCTAGACTTAGTATATAAGTGTGTGTTGAGGCCTATGAAGGCACCGTGAAGTTAATTGTATTTAGCTTGCTCAAAGGAGGTTGCCCCCTCAAAGTGGCCCGTGATCAATATAAAAGTGATTCTGAGTTCTATTATTTCTAATATCTTGTGTATTTGCATTAATTAATTATTGCAGGTTCTTCATAGGTGGCTATGGAGTTTGCAAGAAATTTAAAACATATCAAGGATGAACAGTTCGTCACCCGAGTGAAGGGGTTACGTGTAAAGTTGGATGATGAAGTGATTGCCAAATTCACTGGTCTACCAATGGGCCTGCATTGGAGCAGGGATGATCGGGAGGCAAACCATGAAGCAAAGGCATCATTTTTCGAGCGAGGAGAGGTCCACGACGAAGATAAAAATAGAGTCAAAAGACTCTCCATGCCGGCACCATGGGAGAAAATGGCTGCAATCGTCCAGAAGTACATTACATGCACTGGTAGGTTAAGTTATGTCCCCATTTTTCATTTTTGAATTCTAGAGCTGTTAAGGCACAGGGCCCATCTTCCACCGAACAACAACATTAGTATTCCATACTACCTGCTCCAATCTCTAGCAGAAATGAGCAAGAAAGTGATTAAGGGAAAGGAGGATGCTTTAGCCCATCATGGGCTGATCAAATTAATCGTTTATGAGGAATTAAAAGCGCAGATCCCAGAGCTTTCTTGGGAATAATTCGTGTTGGTATCTGCTGAAGATGTTCAAAGAATGAAGGGTACACCCACAGTTGGCCTACCCCTACCGCCTGGCTCAATGAACAAGACCGCCTCTACATCAGGGACGAAGAGGAAAATCGACCTGGACAGTGTGGCTGATACCCTGGTGAAGATAAAGCATTCACGAGATGACTCCCCCAAAATGAACCCAGGGATTTCTGCAAGTAATCAGGGGCCAAAAAGACGAAGTAAAAGATTCACACAAACATCCAGAATCTGAATTGCCAAGGAAGAGAAAAGGGAACCCAGTCCCCTAGTTCAAAATGTGTCTGATGAGGACGATGATCTTTGGGTAGATCGGGAGGATCCCACTACACTGGAAGAGCTAGATGAACAAGAAGTGCAGGATGCAGAAGAGGAGCAGCATGAGCAAGAAGAGCAGGATGCAAAGAAGAACAGAATGCACAGGAAGAGCAAGACTCTGGGGTCGTCAACCAACTCGTTGAGGAATGGGTGGAATTAGAAAAGCTCAAAAAGGAGCTGGCAACATTGAGAATCGAATCAGGAAGCCAGCCCACATCACCCCCATTTGCATCTGAAAAGACACAGATTCTGAAAATGCATCATGCAGGGGAGCTAAAAATGGTTGAGCAGAAAAATTCAGCACTTAAAGATAAATTGGCTGAGGCACAAGGGGAGCTAGCCAAAAAGTACCAGGAGATTGTTCAATTGAGGGACGTTTTGGCTACTACCACTAAAATATATGATCAACTACTGGACATCACGTCGCCATCAGCAATTTATGCAGTTTATCTACAGGATAAGTGGAGCAAATTCCAGCTCCAAAGGTTAAAATAGGACTCCCGATAGAGATAAGCTCCCCCAAAGAATTTATGGATGTATCTCTAAATTCCAGAAAGTTGGAGAAGGACCAGTTAAGTGAATTTTTCTTGCACAATTTTGTAGTTCCTAGGTCGCCCAACTGGTCGCCAAACCCTTACATGGGCGATTTCCAGTTGAGGGCGCTGTGTTCATGGATGAATCACGAAATTGAGCAAGCTCGGGACTACCACATTTACGTTGCAGCAAAATGGCAAACCCCATTAATGGTCAGGGCAAAGGCAACTCACCCTAAAAGAATAATTTACAACCATAGGATCCTCACCCAGGATGAGGAGTTGATCCCCATTCTCCTTACAAAGCAGCAGGAGGTTGTGGCTCATTTTGATGTTACTCTCCAAAGCACACACAAAGAGGTTCATGAGTCCATTAAGGAAATATGGCGCAAAATAACAAACGACCTAAAAAGAAGAGAGCTCCACTCCCCTCTCAAACTTGAAGATGCTCTTTTCAAAGCCAAACTCTACAGGGAATCCCTGATAAGGAATCAACTCAGATGGATTGCAATGAGGCTGAATCCCCCATTTTTCCTTCCCCTGGTTATTAAGGAACAGATTAATGAAGAAGAAGAGAGGAGAGCATGGGTCAAGGAGGATCAGACCTTGGGATACCACAGGCAGGCAGGGACCCCCAAGGTAGTAGCATGGGACATCAGAGAAGTCGTCGACGAACTGAATCTGTCACCCAAGGATGGGTGAATCCTTCAAGTATGGGGGAGAATGATGAGTCCAAGATACAAGTATCTGATAGCCTTTCCCCACAGCAAAAAAATAAGAAAGGGTGAAGAAATAACACTTGTTTTGTGGGAGAAATGATTTACCTTGATTATTTAATGAAGTTGTTTTAAAAGATTATTCTTGTATGTTTAAATGCGTGTTCAATAAACTAATTATGTGAAAATCGAGTATGATTGAGCAAGTCTAGGTACACTAAAGGACAAACACGCAGATCAAGCAGTAGACTGAAAGCTCATGCAAAAACTCAGCGTCTTTTTCCTAATTTCTAGAGAGAACACCTGTTCAAACATAATCGGCAATTAGACACCTAAGTTAGGTTAAGCATTAGAGGCATATATATATGGGCCTCTCGGTTAGCGAGAGGATCCTGTTGCCATTTTTGAGAACCATTGTTTTACGTTTTTATACTGTCGAGATACTTTGAGTTACAGACTTTTGTTAAACTATGAAGCTGCTATTTTGAATAAAGATTTGATGTTGCTTTCAATTCGGCATCTATAAGTTTCCTTCACTCCTGAGTACGGTTTGGAGAGGGCCCCTCCAACACGTAAGTCAGGAGATCTTACTGTTCAGGTATTTTTCATTATGTGTTTTACATTGACTGAAATCTATATTACATATGAAAGCATTTGAATGGCAATAATTAGTACGATTTGATTTCTATAGTAATGCGACTAGTCTGATTCCGTAGTAGTTTATAACTCATTCTGTAGTTCGGTAACACTGTTTCAGTAGTCCTGTAGCAGCATTCTTCCAAAGCATATTTTGAGCATCTATTTCCTTATGTACTCGCATTGCTTTTGAAACAATGATCCAAATCCTAAAGCTTAGGCACTCTCCCATTATTATGGTTCCTCATAAAGATTGCTTACTTTCAATACTGTGGTTAATCAATGATATTCACTTCTTGAAATTCTGATTATTTCGTAGCATTAGATAATGGTATTCTGAACTTGGTTTTGGCAATTAAATAGGTTAGACCAGACTTCTAGTTTTATGCATGTGATTTACAGTAATTGTTTCTTAGATTAAAGATCCAACTTTCATTATTTTAGAATAGATCTGCTACGTTTTCAGTATCCACTTCCATAGTCTAAATTCTCTATTTTTCAGCAAGTCAATTCTTAGGAACATATTCATTGTTTTCAGCATTTAAATTGTTTAATATTGATTTACTATCTTCAGTACTTAAACTTCTTAGCATGGGTATCTTTTAGCCATAGATCAGGCAATCTTTTTCCAGCTTATTTGATTTCTTTTTTAGGCAAACTTTAAACACTGATACCAACACCCAACCACGACAAAGACTATCCTATAAGAGCACATATAGTGCCTGCACCTCTGAAGTTTGTACGTCCCTTGGGTTGATAATTAAAGTAGGCTCGTAGTCTAGCTACCCTCATTGGGCATCCATTCTAAGAGCTCACCAACCCCCACCTCAAGCTCCTTTCGTTCCACAAGGGAAAGTTTACACCTAATAGAACCAGTTATAGAACCCAACATCCCCCTAGAATCAACAAGGGAAACCTAATCGGAGACGAGGTGGGAACCATGGAAACAATCAACACCAAGGAGGGGGAGGACCACCTCCTAACCCCTCAAGAAATATTGAAGCCAATCCTACCAACCAGGACCCCAACCAACCACCCAAGTAAGGAAAGAACCCACAGTTACGAACTAACCATCCGTGTTCTTTTTGCAATGTCTATGGACATTACACGCATCACTGCCCCCATTTGGCCAAATCCCGTCAACTTTGGGATGAGGCCAATTTTCGAGATGCCACTGCCACCCCTCAGGCGTAACCTAACCCACCTCAACTGATTCAACAAGCAATGGTGTTGTGAAACCCTTTACCCACTCAAGGGGTCGTCACAAAACAACCCCCGGTTACGTATGTCGCATCTTCAAGTCAACCTCCCGATTCAGGCATTCAACACATTTTGATGTTGTCTTCTAAGGTCAACCTCAAATCTCACTGCAACCAATACGGTTTGGATACCAAAACCCTCCCCATAGACAAGGCCGTTGATGCCATCTTGTTGGACCAGTCTCTACATCTACCTAGACCCCTGACTGGTGGGACTCCCAAAGTCCCAAAATTTCCTTTGTGTCGCATTGCAAACAATCCCAATGCTCATGCCACTCTCAATTATAGCATTATGAATGATTTGGGCCAATATCCTACTGTCATATAAACCTTGGAAATTATCTGGAACAACCCCGCACAACGTAAAGCCTTAATGTTAGCCTTAGGTGTGATCGATCCATCTAATTCATGTTTGATGATATTTGACTTGGATCAGTTAGAACCCTGCATGCGTTCATCCATTGTGTTCCAGATGCTTGTCTCAATTCGGAACTTAGTAATCCATCGATGCATTATCTATGAGGGTGCATCCACATGCGTTATGTCCACTTTTCTTTGGCAGAAGCTAGGGTTCCCTAAGTTACAACCATCCATGACAGCATTACATGCTTATGATGGTTGCGTTTCCCAACCCAATGACTGCTCCTAAATGTTCATGTTGAGTTAGCTAGCAAAATTTTCTTGATTGACATTGAGGTTGTTAATTCTCAGCTTGATTACAACCTCCTCCTTTGGCGTAGCTACATGTATGCTATAAAAGCAATCGCTTCATCAGTCTTTTGTCTTATGATGTTCCCCCATGAAGGGAAAGTTGTCAAAATTGACCAGTTGACTTACTACGACCCAAAGGGGCCTGCCACTCCAGACAATGTCCTCTCTGTGGTCGACAATGCTTTCAATGGAACTTCAATCCCCTCACTTTCCACTACAGGGCTAGGGATTTATTCCATTGCTCCCATGAATGTCACCTTTCAGGCCTTTCCCCCACCCCCCTCGGGTGCGGAGGTATAATATTTATGAACCATTTCTTCAGGAACTTCAGTATCCCAACCGCAACTAGTGACTCAGCCCATGCCTCAACCACAATCCCAACCGCAGCCCCAACGACAATCCCAGCCACAACCGACATTAGTGCCCAACCATGTGGGAGCTACCCTTATCCATACGATCCCATTCTTGTTTCCACCGTCGGGATTTGTTCACATGCTCGTGATGGAAACTCTTAACCTTCAAGGATTGGCATTGGGAATCCCTATTTGTTACCTACGTATGCCAAACCCATCCCCGACCCCATAAGTTCTTTTGCAACCTGTATAATCGATTGATACTGCTAATCATCTGCATCATGGTTTTTCCACAGTAGCATAATTGGCCCCCGTACCTCCTTCGATTAAGAAGGTTGGGGGAAAGACTACAAAGGAAACCATGCTAGCAGTACCGACCAAAGTTTTGAACCCGCTGCCTTAACTCGATCACCCTCACCTTGCACTTTGTGCGATTTTTTGGGTCACGCTACCCAGAATTGTCCACAGTTTCCCATCCTACACACTCATATGCAGACGATGGATGATATTAAGAACCTTCCAACAGTCCATTTTCCCAACACTCCCCAAGTGTGCAACAAGTCCCTATGCACCAAGAATCCTTGTGCTTTCTATGGCCTTTACGACCATCACTCCCACCACTATTTATATCTCCCTGAATATCGATCTACACGGGCTGACTTGCACAAACTCTCCTTAGAGTCTCAAGTCACCGTCATCGAAGAATTCCACCCCCCTCCATCTTCTTCGAGCAAGAAAAACACCATTTGTTTCATCCCATCTTTTGAGGAACCTTCCTTAACATCACATACCACTATGATTGTGTCAACGGACACGAGTCCCTCTGACATATTTGTTTGACCCTTCAGAATTGATGAGGAAATCCCATGTCCATAGCATGGGGACAAGCCTCCAAACCTTCCTACTCACCATCATCATCCTCATCAGCAATACTGGGAGCATCACCCATTATTATCTTTCTAATTTTGTGTGCCACCATGGCTATCCACCTCATGTCACACCCCCATTCTAATAGATTATCGATTCCCTATCAGTAACTCTCAAGGAGAGAACCCACACTAAATAGACACATCTATGTTGGGGGGCATGATTGATTATATTTACCCTAGGATAGGGGGCATGATTAATCATTTTAATCCTTCCCTGTCACATCTATCTCAGTATGTCAATGAGCCCATATCTCAAGCCAACACATATGTGATCCACAATCACAAACCCCATGTCCATCGCATGGGGGCAGGACCTCAACTCTACTCACTTTTTCACATGCATGATATCGACCATTTCCAAGGTCACATGTCACTTGTATCCACCATTGCATTCACCCTTGCTGAGCAGTAGAGTCTACCTTACATGGGTGACCATTTTAGTACATCCTGCATTTGGCACCCATTTCATTCATATCCCGATAGGATTGGGATTCTGTATAGTTTGACATCCAGAAATGAAACCACATGCATTCCCTCACATTGTCACTCATTGGTCAATCCTTGTAAACGAACTCTCGGCATGGAGTTTCTTTTAATCCCTTTTCTGACTCCTTAAAGAATGAAAAGATCATCAGGCAAGATTGCTTCCTTTCATGCTCGTTAAAGTATTGGAAAGGGCATCTGTCCGGTATGCCTTTTACCCCTTTTTCAAACCAAATGGACTAATTACGAAAAAGCAATACTCTAGTCCCTTTGGTTAGAAGAGTTCTGCCTTGTACACTTTTATGATTTTTGGACATCGGAGACTAGCTTTATGAAAAAGAACACTCATGGAGTTTTCTTTCTATTTTCAGACTCCCTAAAATTGAAAACACCAGCGACCATTTACCGTCTCAGGATTGACAAAATCCACAAGATGGTATCATATTAAGCACACTTCTATCCCTTCTTTGAGATAATTAAACAATGAAGAAGACCCAAACGGTGCATTTCAGCGCCCCTGACATCACATATAGTCCCTTATTATGGCATAATTCCCTGGTCGCCTTTGTTCAGAGTATTCTGTGATGAGTCACCTTTTGGAGTCCCCCTGATGTCACCTACCAGTCTCCCTCTCTGAGTATCCCGCATTGCAGTTATAGTCCCTGGTATCCTAGTTGTGTCCCTCCCTGAGTTTTATTTCGCATATGCTTCCAGGTAATCCATTATATCATACACTGAATAAAGGAAGTTTGAGTCCCATTACACATTGGCCCTTGTATCCCCCAGCAACCTCTCACTCCCATGTCCAATTATATCACATCTTGGATGTATCCCTCATGCTCTTGTCAAGGAACCATCATTTCCTTGGAATGTGTACGTCTCCCTATGTCGATGTCAGCACATATATTCCAGAGGATAGACCCAGAGGTACATACCTTGGCCTCATCACCATCATTGATGAGTTCCTATGGACCACCTAAGAGGAGTCCTTAGTGCCCCTCAGAATGGTTGTTTCTCACATGCTCGACATCAGCTACCTCATCGCACCATTCAGATTTGTACAATGTATTGGTTCTTTCATTTCTTGGTCGAATACCTCGAATCCCTTGACTCTAGCACATTGGTGAGTCCGTTTGGAACCCTTACAATATTATGTTCCTAGGGATATCCAGGTTGCGTTGGCGACAATGGTTAGAATCCCTCCATGTTTCCTAGTATATCTGACTTCAAATGCATTTCATTCTACCTCGGAGATTTAGACTCCCAGTTGTTTGAGTCCTCACAGCTGTTGGACCCATTTAGATCCAATAGAGTATCAGTTATTGTGGTACATCATTCATGATGGAGGTCATTGTTTCCTGTTTTTGTCCTTCGGATCAGCTATGGTTAGACCATGATTACATTCAATATTTGAGTCTGTCTTAGACCATTATGATGTACACAATAGCTATCCATGTATTGGTTAGGTCCCCTTTGGGCCTAGTTACTATTTGTACATCGATACATTGATAGGAGCATGGATATGCCCGCCTCATCTATGTGGTTGAGATTATATGTACCTCATCCATTTTGAGTGTTGTATCTACAGATTCGGCCCTTGTAGTTTGGACGAAGAGCTTATTCTAACCTCTAATGCAGCCTCTATTCTATATATCACCATCACACATATTATCCTGGAAAACAAAGAACCTATGATGTCTATTGGCCTTACGATGAGCTCCTGCCCTCACACATCGTGGGGAAATATGTTAACACCAAAACGTTGCACACCATGCTCATCCCCTAGTCACATCATCCAACTCTTCATTTTTCCCTACATTAAACCTTCACTTTCCCAAAAATCCTAAAGTTAAAACCCAAAATTAGGCCACGATTATTATTTCTAAAAGTTTCCCTCTCCAAAAATAGGGAAATTTGGCATATTTCCTCCAAAAAGGAAGAAAATATCCCAAAATAGGTATAAAATCCCCAAAAAATACAAAAAATAAAATAAAAAAGGGGAAAACATTCGAAAAGAGAGGGAAAACCCTAAATGCCACATAATACCAAGGGCCAATTCCACAGGATATTACCTAGGGCCATTTTCCTATATAATAATGATGAAGGTCCCTCATTTTCACATGATTATTCTCCATGTGCTACCTTATCGTCACTCTACTGAAACCCTTGAAGCCTCTTATGTGCCTTCTTATTTCACCCATTGTGTAGATTTCTCTACCTTGTGACGTGTGATTGGAGAGAAACCAAAGTTGCGTGGAGACCAAGGATTTACTACTTCGGAAAACTACAAGGGCCCCTGCTCACATTCTTTCGAGGAAACATCTAGTTTATTGTATACACCATTTTTTGCATAATGAAAATGCAAATCACTCTTTCCCTTACCCTATATTTGTGAAAGAATGAAAAAGTATTCGATTGAATTTGTTTTCCATGCATTTGCTTCACGTAGTTTAGGTTTTATTTTAATGTTATTTACTGTTATTTATTGAATGCTTGCATTCCCATTTTGAACTGCTCCTAAGATTTCCCTAAGTCTTGCCAACATTATGTGCTCTCTCTTGGTAGATTCGATGTATTACCCTACCTAGGACGATTAGAGTTCCTGGTGAGAGTGTTCGGTGAAGGCGGCCATCTGTGCCCACGGCTTGTGCGCAGGCTAGTTGTAGGACACGAGAGAGCTCGGAGTGCTTGGTGCTCTTGGGTTTCCCTCAGCCCTCTTCAAGGGCTGGTTTATGGATGGATTCCCCCCCAAAGAATCCGAAGGATCGACGCAGACGTTTGGACGAGGCTTTCCATTCCTTGGTGGCCTCCACGCCTTTTATTCCCTCATCTGCCTCGGATCCAAATGATGCAGGATTCGTTAAGAGGGTTGTTGCCCCTCGAATCCAGAGCATGTCGGTGGCTTCAAGGTTAAAAGCTCTTGCTCTGAGTGAAAGAGGCCTAATTGGGCAGTTCACTGAAATCTGGCCTTCACCTAAATCTATGGATGCTTGGATAAATAAGAACTGGATTCCCCTGATCTTCGGGGGTTTGCAACATTGCTTCTATGGAAAAGGGTTCTTCACCTTCCTATTTGAAAATAAAGTTGATAGAGATTTAATATTCAGAAGTGGCCCTTACTTCATGGCCCCCCAAGGATTGTATCTAAATCGATGGAGCTTAACATTCGACCTAGAGAAAGACATTCCATCAGCGGTCATGATTTGGGTTCACTTGCCCCATTTATCACTACATTGTTGCAACAGTGAAACCCTTCAAGCTATTGGAAACTCCCTCGAAAACTACATCGACAAGGCTGAACGAAAAGGGCCCTTATTCTCCTCTGCAAGAATCTGTGTGGAAGTAGACCTGGAGAAATGCTTACCAGAAGAAGTAAATTTGTACATGGATGGGTGGGAACACATGCAAAAGGTAGATTATGAACAACTGCCCTTTAAATGCAAAAATGCCATGAATATGGAAATTTTGTTAAAAACTGCCCTAAAGCAGTGCAAGAAGCACCAGATAAGAATCAAGAGGAAGGATGGCAACAATAAAAAAAAGGTAGGAAGACGTCTCCATCAGCGCCTTCAGCAAATGGGGCACATCAAAAATAAAACAAGGACACGATCCAAGAAGGAAAGGAAGCTTCGACCAACAACCAATTTCAGGATTTACCAATGGAAGAAGGAGAAATACCAGCCTTGGATTCTATCCCATTGGAAAAAGAAACGGAAGAAACTATAGCACCTTCTAGTACCCCTCCATCTTCTCCCAAAGAGGATCAGAACACACTTCCATTGGGCGGTTCCACTACCCCTGGAAGCTCGTAGGAAGATATGGTAAAGCATAGCAAAATCATTCCGCAAAATCACTCCCCAGATAACTCGTTCTCTCGTGAAACTCTGGAATCTTAGGATGTGATTCTGCCGCCAAATACAAGAGAAAGAAAATCGGAAAGATACCACAGAGAAATGGAGGTGGAAAGAGAGCTAGAGTTGGGCAGGAAGAAAATTTTAGAGGACACAAAACTTCTCTATAATGTCAAAATCCAAGGAGGAGCAAAAATGGATGGTAGATCCCGAGCAGGATCTCAGATATCCAGGAAATAATGAAAGCAGACTCTTGGAACTACAGGGGTTTGGGTGGATCAAGCAAAGTTGAAGCAATCAAAGACATGATCAAATCTGAAAAACCAGACCTTTTGTTAAACCAAGAGACTAAAATGAAAGACAAGGAGATCATGTCTCTTTCACGTCATATTTGGAAGGATTGCCATGGAAAATCTCTTAGTGCAAGAGGAGCTTCCGGGGGAATCGTCTCCCTTTTCGCTAGCAACTTCTATGTAAAATCAACTAGGGAAAGCCACCATTGGATCCTAACAGAAATTCAGGAGAAAGATAGTACTAAATCTACATTCATTTGCAATGTTTATGGGCTAACGCATTTCAGGGACAAGACAATCTTTTGGGAAGAACTCATAAAGCTAAAGGATGATCTGAGCAGAAAATATCTTATCATAGAAGGAGATTTCAATGCTACCAAATCGCAGCAGGAAAAGCGTGGAGGCACTAATGTCAGAGATCCATTTGGAGAAAAGATGGAGGATCTCATCTTAGACTTGGGCATGCTGGACATTCGTTTGAAAAATGGGAAGTACACCTGGAATAATAGAAGAATTGGAGCAAACCATATTGCGGCTAGGCTAGATAGATTTCTGGTAAGTTCCACCTTCCTTCAAAATGATTTACTTCTTTCCTCCAAAGTTCTTCCATCAGCGGTTTCGGACCACAAACCTATAGTTCTGTTTCTTTCTTCTCCGGGTAACCTTGGACCAATATCGTTCTGGTTCAACTCGCTCTGGATTCAAGAAAAAATCTTCTTTGATCTTGTCCACAACGCCTAGAGTGCTTGGTGTTACAGTTCGCCCAGCTACATATGGGATTCTAAGCTCAGAGCCGTGCGATATGCACTCAAGAGCTGGGACAAAACTTCCTTTAAGAACCCTAGACATCTCAAACTAAACTTTCAATATGATCTAGCTGCCCTCCATTCAAGAATGGAGCTAGAATAGGTGACGCCTTCCACAATCTGTCAGGAAAAAGAGCTAAATTTGAAAATCCTCAACGCGTCCAGGCATGAAGAAGAAATGTGGAGGTTGAAATACAGGCAGACGTCGTTAAAGGGAGGTGACAACAACACAGATTATTTTCATAAACAATCCAAGGTCTGTCTCGGCCATAACGCTATCAAAGAATTGACGGATCATAATGGAAACAAGATCAATGGACATGAGGAATTGAAGTCTCACATTTTCAGCCATTTTCGCGACCTCTATACTGATAAAAATGAAGTTGATCTGGAAACCCAAGCGGATATTCTTCATGGTATACCCTCGATTATTTCAGATTCTGAAAATAGAGAGTTATCCAAGCCAATCATGGAGTATGAAATAAAAAATTCAATCTGGTCCCTTCACATGGACAAAGCGCTCGGTCTAGATGGGTTCACAATCAACTTCTACAGAGCAGCGTGGGAAATAATAAAAGAGGATCATAAATGAATGCTTAACTGGACCAGAAAGAAAGATAAAATAGGGGGAGCTACCAAATCATCCTTCCTAGCCCTAATTCCAAAAGAAAAAAATCCACTCTCGATCGACCGCTTCAGACCTATTTCTCTTTGCAACACTTCTTACAAGATCCTCTCCAAGATTCTGGCTTCCAGAATGAAAAATATCATGAGTCACCTTATCTCGGAATCTCAAGGAGGCTTCATTGCAGGACGTCAGATCCTGGATAATATCATCATAGTTCAGGACGCTATCCACTCTAGCATTGAAAAAAAGCAACAAGGTATGGCCATTAAACTTGACATGGCTAATGCTTTTGATAGAGTAAACCATTTTTTTCTTTTTGAAATCATGAATAAATTCGGCTTCTCCAGAAGATTTATCAGGTGGGTAAAAGCTTGCATTAGCAGCCCCTGGATTGCTCCCTTAGTAAATGACAGGCCCGCAAATTTTTTCCAAGCCTCAAGAGGACTCCGCCAAAGTTGTCTCTTGTCCCTGTTCCTCTATCTGCTGGTGGTAGATTCATTGAGCAGGAAAATTCATCTTTTGCAAGAGTTTGGGGAATTAAAAGGTTTGAAGATTGCTAGGGGAACCAAAGCTGTCAATCACGCTCAATTTCTGTACAACACCATCTTGCTTGGGGGTGCATCCACTATCATTTCCAAGTGTTTTAACAACGCATTGTCCTTGTTCTTAAAAGATTCAGGCGGTAAAGTTAATGCAGCCAAATCAAAGGTTTATGGCTGGAACTTCCCTCCAGGTTCATTAGCTAGGATAGCAAGGATCTTTGGTTTTGAAGGAAACGCAACTTGGAATTCCTTCAGCTATCTGGGGATTCCAATATTTAGGGGAAAAAAAAGGATTGATGACTGGCAAGGATCGATTGATAAGATAAGAAACAAAATCACCTCTTGGGGCTCCAGATGGCTCAACCCTGCTGGTAAGCTTGTACTCATCAATTCTATTCTCTTATATTATCCCTTGTATGTCTGCTCAATCTCCTTAGCTCCCAAATCAGTTATGAAGGACATCACTAAAGAACTCAGAAATTTCTTGTGGCAAGATGGAAAATCCAACAACACTAAAAAATTCCACTTGGTGAACTGGGATTTGGTCTGTAGTCCTAAAGCGTTTGGAGGTTCCGATGTCAAAGATCCACTCTCCATGAACCTAGCTCTAGGAGCCAAGATTCTTTGGAGAACTGTATCTGGGAAAATGCGTGGTGGAAGGAGATTCCTCATAAAAAATACATGATAGGAGGCAGAAAAAGGTGTGTGGAAAATATTGATCAAGACCGAAAAGGCACTCCAATATGGAATCTGTGTAAAAGAGCGGCCTTTATCATTCAAAGTTGTATCTATTGGGTCCCTGGTAACGGAAAGCAAATTAAAATCTGGCATGACAATATTGGCGTCAACTCCCCTTCCAAATTTCTGCATGTTTTCATAGAACTAAAAGACTGGATGGCCCTTGCAAACATCCACACTTTATTTGATCTGTCTACTTGGACAAATCATGGAAGATTGGTCGGTTGGTTAGAATTGGAGACTCTGGAACATCTCATCTCTCATTACAATGCCCTTCTTTCCTTACTAAATGTTTCGCTTCCTATGCATCGAAACCTGAATGACCGTAGAGGCTAGGGAAAGACTGGATCGTATACAGTAAAGGAAGGATTTCGTTTTGTGGATGGTCTCAACAATAGCAGAAACAAGGATGCAAAGTGGAGCAAATTTTGGGGAAGGGATGGCCTCCCAAAGATCAATGTTTTTTCTTGGACCCTTTCTCATCAAAAGACTCTTACCGCATAAAATATCAGAAAAATAGGAATTGAAGGATCTACGATATGCATTCTTTGCAAGGAAGATGAAGAAACCATTGAGCATCTCTTTCTAGAGTGCAAATTTTCACAAGAGGTTTGGCATAGAGCGTATAGGGATCTGCAACCCAATCTGACTTTGACTACAAATTGGAATGATCTTTTTGCAAGTTGGAGAGACTACTACCACGAAAATTTCTTCAGGAAACCGGATTTCAAAAGAGCTTGGGAATCCCTCCCAAAACTCATTTGCTGGAAGATCTAGACAACAAGGAATAAGGAAATCTTCGAAGAAAATAGATCCACCCCTGGAAAATTCCTCTCATCCGCTAAGGATCTCTGGGTGGAACTTTTGTGCTCAATGAGAATGAATAATATCAATAAGGAACCATTGACAACAGAGGAAAAAGTTTGGGTCACTGACTTCTTGGTACCCCCTCCCTTTTTATACAGGTTTCAACACCCCAAGAGACACGATCCCCAGAATTGGCACATAATAATGAGCCCATATAAATTTCAAGTCTGGAAAAAGAATATAGATTGTAACACATTGTTCTTCAATGGTGCCTCGAAGGGCAATCCTAGGTTGGCAGGTGCGGGAGGAGTCCTCTATGACTCTGAAGGAAACAAGTTGAAATATTTCGCATGGGGAATTGGCAGAAGGTCCAACAACGAGGCTGAATGGCTTGCCCTAATCAAAGGACTTGAATTAGAAAGAAAGGAAGGAGTTGAGGACCTATTGGTCTTTGGCGATTCAATGTTGGTCATTAGGGAGGCTAGAAACTTGACAAAGACTCATAAGAGCCCTGTCACTCAGAATCATCATCTCCTGAAATGCATAGTTAAATAATTCAATACCATCAATTTCCTTCATCTGATGAGGTCTAACGATCAACATGTAGACACAATGGCCAATGTTAGAGCTGGTTTGGACTGTGGAATTATGGTCAGCAACCAACAGATGTATGGAAACATTTGGGTTCCCTAAAACTTTATTCTCTAATGGATTTGTTGGAACAAACTAGACTCCTTAACATTTGGAAGTGCCATTTAGCCTTGGCTCGGAAAAATCATTCTAACAACACCCCGATTCTTATACCTTTGGGACGATCTAGAATGGTATTTTTGATCCCCAAGGTAACCGCCTCCATTCCCTTGGGCCCTCCTTGCATCAACTCGGAGATTGTGGACACACGCTTGACACATCTGGAAAGAATGCAGGATTTAATGGCAATAGAGGTTCGAGGCAGAGCCAGCCTTTATCTCGAACGAAGGTGCACTACATCCGTTCATTTGAACTTGGATAGAATTTGCATCCAAGGTAGAGTGGAAGAAGTCGGTGGTAAGATGAGTCAAGATACTCCCCTTGTCGGTATGAGCCCTTCCTCGCTGCAATGCTTACGGTGCAAGAAACATATCTCGACCTCTGAGGGATCTGGGGGGGCAGGATTCCTCAAGTTACCCTTTGTGAAGAAAACCGGACAGGATATGGATTTCAAAGGCCCGGTTAAGGTTCAGCAAGATCTGCATGAGAAATATACGGCTGAGGCATTGGGGATGGGCAAGAAATGGAACTTTCCTGTTGGAGACAATGAAGAAAATGGTCATGCGCCTGTGTTGGGGTTCGAATGTATCCCGGATGAGGTCCAAACCTATATGAAGAAAATGGAAATTCAACTTCATAAGCTCAGAGGGGAAAACTCTGAACTTAAACGAGCTCTCTCACATCTTTACACCCTTGTTCAAGTCACGAATTCAGAGGTACGAGTTAATGGAAAGAAAATTACAGAGCAGGTGGCTACTCTTGAAGAAAAGCTCGACAAGGGTCTCCCTTTCTCTTCAATTTTTTATACTAAAATCATGGCATTGCATAGAAGTGTTCGAAGAGTGGAAACCAAAATAGACAGCATGAGAACAGCAATCATAAAGAGCATCGTGGAACTTCAACGCAGCGATGGAGGCTCGGCAGGAGGAACTGGAAGAGACAAGATGGACACCTCCCAGCAGTAAAACGATCAACTTGGGTCTTCCCAGGTCTTTAGAAACATTTTTGGTTTTTTTTAATAATGAATCAGAATTATAGCATAGAAACTAATCCAGATAGGCTAGTAGCAGTAACAGTTTGGACCTTCTAAGGTTAAGCCCTATTCTTTTCAGCAAATGTTTTGTTTCTGTATTTTGATCTTAGGATAGTTTGTTAGGAAGTACAGCTGCCGCATTTTGGGATTTTCCATGATCATTACAGTTTGGTAAATGATGAGAAAGAAGTACTGGCAATCCATCTATTTCTGGATCAGTCATCTCGAAGAATTTTGTAACCTCTTGCTCTTTTTATATAAAACCTCATTACTCATTTCTGTTAAAAAAAAAAAGATTTCCCTAAGTATTAGTAAGCGCTTTTTAGCACAAGCTAGTGTGAAAACACTAGATACAACTCATGTTAACAAGAATACCAAGGAGAGTAAAAGCATAGAAAAAAAATGTGTAGCATTAAAACCATGAAAACAAATTAGAAGCTCCAAGTAAAGACATGCTTGAATAAGATGAATGTTTCCAACATGGTTCATTGCTATAGATTTTTCCACATGTTGAACTTAACCATATCCTATTAGTTTCTATAATTGTACATATCTTTAAATTTTTACTTGTAATGAAATATATATCTTATGTGTATATCGTTTGACAAATTGAATATTTAATGTCTTCAAAAAAAGTTTTTCAATATTTTGTAATCAAATATATATCTTTTATATATATCATTTTACAAATTGAATATTTAATGTTTTCAAAAAAGTTTTTCAATGTTTTGTAATTAAATATATATCTTTCATGTATATCATTTGAAAATTTGAATATTGAATGTTTTCATAAAAAAGTATTTTCATGAGGGGAATCGAGAGAGGAAGACAGTGCGACGATGAACACAAGGGTTTCCTAGTAACTTAAGTGAGGGTTGGTTGCAGGAGAAGGCGATGGCCATTAGGGCCTCCTCTGTTTGCGCGTTGTGAAGTGACATGAGCGAAGCTACCGGAGGCGAGGCCATGGCCTCTCCCCTGACTATCGACAAAGGAAAAGGGACTGAAGCGGGACCCAACTCTGACCTCCTGGCTAGAACGGGAGGAGAAGTGACTAGCGGAACTGCCAACCTGGCTCAGGCAGTGGGAGAACCAAGGAGACCAAGACAGTGTCTACCGAAAGCAAAAAAGGTTCCTAAACTCCAGATTAACTCGGAAAGAGTTAGGATTGACATCCAATATATGAAAGATCATGCGCTTATTGGGAAATTTGTAGGAATCTGGCTGGCGGAGAAGCCTCTCGTCTCGTGGATCAACACAACATGGAAGCCTCAAGGTCATTATGACCTACAGCTTGGAGCCAAAGGGTTCTTTATTGCGATCTTCTTCAATGAGGCTGACCGCACATGCATATTCGACAATGGGCCGTATTTCTTTAACTCTGTGGGGTTATACCTTCGCCCCCGGAAGGAGCGCTTCAACCCAGATAAGGAAAATTTGATGATCGCCCCGTTTTGGATGCATCTTTATTCCTTACCCACCGAGTACTAGAAGGAGGAAATACTCACCGACATTGGCAATACGCTTGGAGTGTTTTTCAAGGTCTCGGAACAAATAAATAAAATGAGATACACCTCGTATGCTCGCATCTGTCTCTATATGGATATTTCCCAAGATCTTCCGGAGGGGATCGATTTAACTTGGGAGGATGAAGATTGCTTTCAGGAAATAGACTATGAACAAATTTAATTTCGGTGCCGGCGATGCCATGAACATGGACATCTTTTTAGAGACTGCTCGCTAAATAAACAACCAGGAGGGAATACCAATTCAGAAGGAAAAGATCCAGAAGGTTTCACCAAAGTAGCAAACAAGAAGCAGCCATCCAAGAGAGGATCGGGACCAGAAGTTCACAAGAAATATCAGACTCACAATAGGTATGAATTTCTGTAGACAATGGAAGAGATAACCGCCAGGGAGGAGAAACAACAGAAAGAAACGGGGGATATGACACCCAATCCCATTTTGGATAGCACAACCCAGGACTCTAAGAAGGAAGCAGTGGGAGAAGACTGCTCCATGCAAGAGGAAGCCGAAGAAGAGATGGAACTGGGAGATCTAGACTTGGATGGACTGGAGGTGGCCTGCATAGAAGATCTGATCTCTATTCCCCCACAACAGGTATCCCTATTAGAGAGAGATATTGTAAAGACAAAAAATCTCAAATATCTGGGTATAGCCTCTAAATCCCATAAGGAAAATGAAGGAAAAAAGAAAAGCAGGGGGGAAAGGGGACGACGAAGCAATATCCAAAGAATTCAAATGGTTGGGAAGAAACTGGTTGCTTCTTGCCAGTATCCAACTATCGATGCCTCCCTAGATTCCTCCACCCCCAAATCATTATAATATGCGGATTACATCCTGGAACATCTGAGGCTGCAAGAGCCTTCTAAAGACCCGTCTTCTGAGACGGAAGATTGAACTAGAAAGGCCATCTATATTTATTCTCCAAGAAACCAAATGCTCCAAAGCGGACCTTCGATCCCTCGGGAAGAAAATATGGAAACATTGTGAAGTTATTTCCACTGATGCCATCAGAATGGCTGGGGGAATTGACATTCTGTGCAACCCCAAGGAGGTTATTCTGACTGATTGGATGGCCTCTAAGTTCATCTTATCGGCCTCCTTTCATGTAATAGGAACAAGAGTCATATGTTTCTTGTCCAATGTGTATGGACCGTCAACTGCTAATTTGAAGAACTCTTTCTTGGACTCTTTGCTCAACCTTAAAAGAGAGACTGGTCTGCGCCCATGGGTCATAGGAGGAGACTTCAACTTGATCAGGATTTTGGACGATAAACATGGGGGAATCTGTTTCCTGCACCCCAGTAGTGAGTACTTATTTGATGTCATTGAAACATTGGAACTAATTGATGATAGAACCTCTAACGGTATGTTCACTTGGAAAAATAAAATAGAAGGGGATAGAAGCATAGCATCCAGGCTTGATAGGTTCCTAGTGTCTGAATCCATCATGATGGGAGGGGGTGAACTGTCGGCAGTGGTGCTTCCCTATGCTGGTTCTGACCACTGGCCGATCAGCCTTGATTGGACAAGAATAGGGGAGAACCTCCGAAGGCCATTCAGGTTTGAACAATTTTGTCTCCTTCATCCCGATTTTCCGGATCAACTGAGACATTGGTGGCAGAATTGTCCCCCCATTACAGGAACCCTGATGTACCAATTCCAACAAAAGATAAAGTACCTGAAAGGTAAAATCAAGCAATGGAATACGGAAACCTTCGGGAACATTTTCCAAAGGAAAAAACAGTTAGATCTAAAAATGCAGGAGGTACAGAATGCCACCATGTCCCAGGGATACTCTGTGGAGTTGAAGGAACAAGAACAAAACCTTCTAAAAGATCTCAACCTTAAGGATCAATAGGAAGAACTACTCTGAAACAAAAATACAGGAACCGTTGGTTGAAAGATGGGAAACGCAACACTAAATTTATCCATAAAGTTGTTATTCAGCATCGGCATGGGAATAGGGTGGTGCATCTAAAGAGAGGGGATGGAAGCTTTGCAGAAACGCAACAGGAGATGGAACAGACCCTGAGTGAATTCTTTGCAGATCCGTCGGAAGAACCCATTATCAATAGAAGGGTTGAAAGGGAGGAAGTCCTCCAACACATCCTGAACTTGGTCATGGAGGACCATAATAAGTTGCTCATGAAAACAATAAGTATGGAAGAACTCGATGAAACAATCAAGCAGATGGCGGTTGACAAAGCCCCTAGTCCGGATGGATTTACCACCAATTTCTTCCATACCTGCTGGGACTGGTTAAAAGAGGAAGTTCTAGCAATTGTGGAAGATTCTTGTCGGTCAAGAAGCATCCTAAAAGCTCTCAATACCACTTTCCTGATGCTCATCCCAAAGGAAACGAGCATGGAAGACTCGGGCAAGTTTAGACCCATAGCCCTTTGCAACGTCATTTATAAAATCATAACAAAGGTCATTGCAAATCGGTTATGTTTGCTCCTCCCTCTGCTTATCTCTCCAGAGAATGCGGGCTTCATGGAAGGGCGTCAAATCCTTGATGGTATAATTCTGGTCCATGAGTCCATTCATTCCTTGAAGAAGGACAAAATACCAGGTATGCTTCTTAAACTAGACTTGTCCAAAGCCTATCACAAGCTAAATTGGACCTTCTTAGCAGAGGTGTTAAGGGATTTTGGGTTCACTAATATTTGGATTGATTGGTTAATGAGCTTCGTCTCCTCCCCCTTATTCTCAATTCTGGTTAATGGCACACCCTCTCAACCCTTCTCGGCTTCTCGGGGAATTCGTCAAGGGGACCCCTTATCCCTATTTCTCTTCATCATTATAGAGGAAGGGCTGGGAAGAATGTTACGAGCATCTCAGCAAAGCAATGGCATTCGAGGCCTAAACCTATGCAACGGGTTGGCCCCCCAAACCCACTAGAAATTTGTTGATGATACCATGTTGATGGGACCCTCCTCAGTTCAGGAAGCCAAAGGTATCAAAAGAATCCTAGATATCTTTCTCAGAGCCAGTGGTTTGGAAATCAATAAGGAAAAATACCAGGTCTATTTTTTTAACACGCCGAGAATTACCCGTAGAAACATTATGCGTATCCTGGAATTCTCAGAAGGAAATCTCCCGTCTAAATATCTGGGTGCACCCCAAATGGAATCCACAATTCGACAAGTCTCGTGGAAGGACCTCCTAGACAAACTCAAGAGAAAACTTGAATTGTGGACGTATAGAACCTTGAATTTTCCTAGTCGCCTCATTCTGGTTAAGTTGGTGCTTCAAGCCATGCCCGTCTATCTCTTCTCGGTCCTGGCGGCCCCAAAAGCGGTCCTCAAACAAATTTGCAATATTCAGAGGAACTTCCTGTGGGGGGGAACCCAGGAACACAGGAAATGGGCCCTGGTGAAATGGGATACTTTGTGCACACCCAAAGAGGCGGGGGGCCTTGGATTACGTGATCCGTTGTGTGTTAACAGGGTGATGGGAGCCAAAATCTGGTGGAGATGGACCACGCACACAGAGGAACCGTGGGCGTTACTTTGTCACAGGAAACATGCTCCCAACTGGCCTAAGCAGGACCTTATCAGATATGGGGAGGACCTACCTGGTTCGCATATATGGAAAGCGGCTCAAATGAACCGGGGATTAGTTCAATGGAATAGCTTTTGGGAGATAAGAGATGGAGCCTCTGCTTCTTTCCTCAGGGATGTGTGGCAACAATCTCCTAGATTAGATGAAATACAGGACATTCAGGATCAAATGCAGTACCTTCAGAGAAGCCCCTTGGAAAAGGTTCAGGACTTTTGGGAACCTACGTTGGAGGGGCATCATGTCAGGATCTGGAAATGAAACATTGGTGGCAAGCCTTGGCCCCGGATGAGAACCTGGACAACTTCTACGAGGAGATAATTAAACGTCAGATCCCACTGGTGGAGGGACCGGATAAAGTCCGGTGGGGTTACACTAACATTGGGAACTTCAACATTGCAAAAGCAGTTAGTCTTATCGAAGGGCATGAAAGAATGCCATGGGAGGAAAAATGGAAAAAGGTGTGGCAAAAGAATATCTGGCCTAAAATTGCCACCTTTGGTTGGTTGCTTATTCACCGTCGTATCCTAACCTGGGAAAATCTATGGAAAAGGGGCCTTTCAGAACCTTCTCGTTGTTGTATGTGCCTTCAAGACAACGAATCCATCAATCACATTTTGGATGAATGCCCACTGGCCTCTTCACTCTGGGTTAGGGGGGAAGAAAGATTCAGAAAGACAGCAAGGGTTCAAGGTCGTCCTAACCTCTCGCTGGCCACATGGAAGTCTAATCCATTCAAAAATGAACTCCTCAACCGTATTTGGGAATTGTTCCCTGGTTTTGTGGTTTGGGAGGTTTGGAAAGAAAGAAATCAGAGAACTTTCGATGGAAAGGAGTGCAGTACTGAGGCAGTCTGGTTGATTCTTGAAGTACATCTGAAGGAAACTTTGCAACTTAACCATTGGCCCCCCGATGCTAGGAATGCAGATCTTGCAGAAAGAGTAATTCTAAACGATTGGGGGATTTACAGCTTACCTGAATGTATTGATGAAGCGCACGAAAGGAAGGCTCAGCCCCATAGTCCCGACTTCTGGCAACCTCCTCTGTTTGGAACTTTCAAGCTTAATTTTGATGGTGCGGCAAAAGGGAACCCGGGTCCGACAGGTTTCGGGGGTGTTGTCATAAACGACTCAGGAAAGGTTCTCGGTGTCTTCTGGGGCGACCTAGGAGAATCCACAAATAATGTTGTTGAGTTAGAAGGGCTTGTGAATGGAATGAGATGGGCGATTCTTCATAATTGGTTACCTCTGATAGTGGAGGGAGATTCCAGTATCCTGATCGAAATGGTTGGTCGCATCCAGAGGGGGTCTGCCGTGGCCAAAATTTTGCATAACTGGAGATGGGAATGCAGACTGTCTCAGCTTCAACAACTCTTGCTTACCACCCAGCCATCCAATTCTTGCATGTTCGACGTAAAGGTAACCGGTTGGCGAATGAGTTGGAAAACAAAGGAGTCGAAGCATGTGTAGTCTTCAAAGCAGGAACGCTAGAAGGTGCATGCAATCACATGGCGAGAAGACAATGCCTTGAGATCACAACCGTCGATCTTAACCTCCCGGATGGTTCCACTCATCGTAGAGGCAAAGAGGCACATGGCAGTGAGGACGCAAGGACACAGGAAAGCCCAAGATTGCCTCGTACTAATGATCATCCGTCAAGTGATTCCACGTACCCAGTTGGAATTATTCCTCCTAGTGGAGAATAGGCTGGTAGGCCTGCTGAATTTACTCGCACGAGTACCCCTTTCCATTTCCTTAATTGCCATTAAGTTCATTATTCAGTGTAAGGAAGGGTGCAACGAACGGACAAAGATGAGAAGAAGGATCAAGCACAGTAGTGATGCAGGAAATGATCTCAGCTGGGAGGATCGTACAAGGTTCAGATTGATTCGAAGGCTAACAACATCCCAAGCATGTGAGGCCTCGGGAAGGGATGGAACAGTAATGATTTTCATTAATGGAAACTCAAGGCCCTATACGATGACCATATCTAATTGCATACCTTTTTGATTTTAAAGTCGAAAAGGTGAACCGTTGCAGGCATGTCCGAACTGATAAATTAGCCCGCCTTACCCTGAGAGACGATATGTTGTGTTTGCTCCATTTCGGGAATAAGTGGTTACAGATAGTTGGGGGCATATCTTTCTCGTCGGGAACCATATTCTTGTGCATTATGGACCCTCGCATGCATCTATGCAGTCATTGCGGCTCTAGGCTGAACTCCGGTGCGAGAAGAAGGCAAAGGGGGGAAGGCTCATCCAACCAGGCGAACGTCCCGGAGAATGACCACCTTATTGAGTTCGACTGGGCGCACCATTATCTGGAGGAAACTCCTGAGGCCACGGAGGCTCAAATTGCTCACTTGGAAATTTCACTATAGTAGGAGGTCGAAGAGCAGCAGGGGCGACAGATCGCAGCCAACCCTTTTTGGGTGGGCAAAATTCTTCTTGCTTGCGAAATCCAGGCATGGGAGCAAATTGTGAAAAACATCAAGGTTATCATCGAGGAACTGAAAGTAAATCAGCAGAATGGAATTGCGGGGACGCGCACTCTAGAGGCCTTAGTGGAGGAGCTCAGCATCCAAGACCCGCAGAAAGCCAGGAGCCAGGCTCAAAGGAGGGCCTTTTAATCCCGGCGCGTTGTCTCGTTGATCCCCATGCAGAACTGGATGGCTTCTTTACTCTCTTCCCTGTGTTTGCAGAAGTGCTTGCAGCAATGTTAGTTTATGGTAATCTTCTAGATCGATATGTTGTTCTCTGTGAAGCCGGTATCCAGATCTCATTGTTTTGTAGCTGGGTTGTACTTTTTGCTCCTTGAAGTTTGTTTCTAGTAAGATAGGTTTTGCGTTCCTGGTAGTTCTCTATGAAGCTGTCATGCTATTTTGTGAATTTGTTAAGCTGAACTTTGGGAGCCCTGTTTTCCCAACTCAGGAAGGGCCTATGTGAGATTTTTTGCCTCACTTTGAATGTAACTCTGTACCATTTTTGTACCATATTTATAGAATTTTTCGACTCTAATTACTTACAAAAAAAAAATATTTTCATGTTTTGTAATCAAATATATATTATGTATACCATTTAACAAATTGAATATTTAATGTTTTAAAAAAATTTCCAAATTTTTATCCACCTTATTACTTGTTTTTATAGTTAAAAAAAAAATTGTTTTATCAACTTTTTCACTTTGTAATTCAAATTCCTACTAATCCAAAGATGTGTTCTTTACATTAAAATGCATAGTTTAATATCCAATCATTCAACTTTTCATTCAAGCCCATATTTTAATATCCATTAAATAAATGTGCAATGCCATACATATTTAAATTAAATATAATATAAATATTTGAGATTTAAGATCTATATATAACATAGTTGAATCTTGTACCTTTGAAATGTTCATCTATATTAATTGAATATATCAGTGATTTGTTTCTTGTTAATTGAATATCTTTTGTTCAAGTGTCATATATATCTCTCCCCATCCCCATTTTTACCTTGAAATTAAATAAGCCAATATGGACAAAGGAGGCAGGGTTGTCATTGATGTGGCGGTAGAAGAGGGGATCTATGACTCCGCAAAAACCATCAATTCAAAAGGCTTGGCTCTTTATTTGGTTGGATCTAGATTATGATTTGCAAGTTCTAGTTATCGAAGGGTGCCAAAGGATTGGGATTTAGAGTGATACCCTTGAGTAAGCCTTAAGTCTAAGCATAGAGAAGGATGAAAATGTTAAACTAGTCTCCCAATGTAATGTCCCCGGCCTCAAACTAAGGCCAAAGGCACTAGGAAACCCAGGAAAAAGGGGATAAGTGAAGTATTACACAGCGGATTAAGGTTATGCCAACTAATCATTCAACAAATAAATTTAAATCTATATCCTTTTAAAAGAATTGCAAGACATGCAAGCATAACATTCCCCTATGGCACATATTATTGAACATAATAATAATGTAATTTGTAACATGTACATGAGTAAGGAATGGTAATTATAATATCTAGTACGATTATGAACATACAATTAACTCGGGTAATTGATAGTAATTATTGGACTGTAATTCTATTGAGAACATGATTAGTGAGTATTTAGTTGTTGTGGTTATCTTTTTCTTGCATAATAATTATCTTTCATATGATGATTACTTATAAGTTATGTTATGTCTTTGATGATAGTATGGTTAAGTAGTAAGTAATAATAGCATCAAAACATGTCCACAGGCTGACATATATAGCCACACGCAAACCATAGCAAGGACAGAGGCACATGCTACCAACTACAACCTCAAAATCAGATCCCGTGGTTGTCCCCTACAATCAAGTTTCACTAGTACGATTTAGATTGTATGGTTTCCTTCCCTCTAGCCATCAATCACTATTACAAATCATATCTACAATAATATAATCAGATATGCAACAATAGAACAAATCTACATACAGAGGTACTCTCAATCAAAATACAGGGTGCTTTTCCTTTCAGCACCAGAAACATCGTCGAGCCAAAACGACCATAACTTGGTCATACAAAAATATTTTTCAGTGAAACAAAATGTGCTCCTTACTGGAAGCGTCACTCTGGAAGAAATGGAACAGTTCTCAAAACCTATAAATGATCATAAATAGGTGAACTATAACATATGTTTACACCCCTCTCAACATCGCGAGAGCCACAATTGTAAACCCCGAAGGAGAAGAGAAAGAATAGATGGTAGAGAAGAATCATAACAATTCAGATTCATCATGTACAAAGTCCATCCATCCCACATACGGATCCTAACATATAAACCATGAACATAAAGAAAGCATAATCAATCACCATGGCACATATATAGAATAAAATAACATGAATAGCACATGAGAGAATCTCAAATTTGGGAAACTGGCTTCAACGGGACAATGTTCCTCTCATCCATAGACACATTCAATCCTACCTCTCTTGAACAAGTCACCCCCTAGATGAGTCCACGGATCCACAAGCAGAGCACACTCAATCTAGCAAACCTCTAAAACTCCTCTTCCGAGAAACCACAATACTTCCTACTACGACCCGCTCCCCGTCTGTCTCCACTACCTATGGGATGTGACTCCCTTCACCTAACTCGTCCCTCGGGATATCACCATCCCATTCCCAGGAATCCCATGCGAGAACCTGCACTAGCAGAGTGGTTCCCAATGTAAAAGCAAGGGAAACATCTACCAGACTACCCTATGGAAACAGATACTAGACTACTCTCTGGGGGAATCCTACAATAGGAACTTAGTCTCGACACAATCTCAATACTGTCAACACTTGCAACACAGTGAGATAGCACAATTCAAGTGATCCAAGCTTAGTATTATCCTCAACAAGGAGAGAGCGCATGGATTTATAGGAGAGAGAGGTAATTCGAACCAAGGAAATCCCACTCGGGTCAAGAGGAGGGTTTAACTCAACCATAAGGTAGCCAACTCAAATTCCACCAAGGTAACTTGAATTACTGTGTGGACCACTCAATCATGAAGGGTAACTCGAATAAGGAGAGTGGAGGCTCGAGTGGAGGTTACTTAAATCATAATATCTCCATAAAGAGGAGTTACACAAAAAATGGATGAGTGGAAACCAAAAATAACTCAAGGGGGGCGCATGAGAAGTGATGGAGGCTCATTAATGAGTTGGAGGCACAAAAATAGGAAATTATCTCATCAAGAGGGCCCAATAGGAGGAATAGAGGCTCATAAATTACTTGGAGGCATGAAAATAAGAAATAATCTTTTTATGAGGGAGCACTTACCAAGTGGGACCCACAAAACCATTAAGGAGGGTGCATAAGGTAGAAAGGGGTCCACTAAACCATAATCCAAGCTCCAAATTATCTCCTAAATCAAAATAATCGAAAGTAGGGTCTCTTGTACAATGTTAGGGTGAGCAACAACTCCTAAAACCTAACCCCCTCTCTTGTGGAACCATGGTCTCCCATACTCTTTTAGTTGTCTCTGCTAAGCTAGTTTTATTTAATTAATAACAATCATCAACAATGATAAGAATAACAATAATATTAACATCAAAGTCCATATTCAAATCAACAAACAAATAATCTTAAGTCCATAATCACATCAATAAACAAATAATCAGAAGTCCATAGTCACATCAACAAACAAATAATCATAAGTCCAGGGCTTAACAACCGCGGTATTACACCCAAATATGAATAACATTAAGGGATTCCCTTGACATAGAGATCGACCATCTCTTTCCAATGTTCATATGGATCTAATATATCTCTCGCATATCAACTCAGGAGTGTTGAGAGTTAGGCCTAACATCACAATATGTTTTTTATATTTTGAAGTAGGCATTAAACAACATTATAATACTTACTCAAACCAAATTATTTTCCATGTAATATGTATAGGGATTTGAAGAATGAATAAGTGGGAGAGGATTAATGAGTTGGAGGTTCAAGACCTAGAAGATATGATGGAGTTTTCAATGAAGGATTTGACTTGGACAAAAGTTTGGGGGGACCAAGTCGCAATAATTCCATATTGCCGACTTGAGGATTTTATTAATGGGGAGCAATAGAGTGAAGCTATGCTTACTCAATTCGTTGTTCACACTCGACAAAGTACAAAAGTGGAGGATATCAAAGAGACTAATTTTGGGTCTTTATATATTTTTTTCAATACATTATAAAGTTTTGAGTTCAATATCACTATGTCAAACATGCATTTAATAATTGCATCGAGAGTAGCGAGGTGATTACAACCTAGTATGGGGGAGATGTGTAACGTTATGTAACAATGTCACATTATGTACCAAAAATAAAATGTAATTAAATTTTTTTATGTTGGCTCATAGAATAAAAAATGAAAACCAAATCAAAAATAATTAAAAAAATCCATATCCACTCATAAAATAAAAATTTAAAACCAAATAAAAAATCATTAAAAAAATAACACCTTGAGAAATTAGATGCCTCTCGGTGCTTAATAGATCTAGATTTAGGATGGATCTATGCTGGTTTATATAATTTGTTTTAAATTCTATGGATATAGTTATTGGTGTGGATACGGCCCATAGCCCACACAGAAAATTACTAGCCAGATACTAAAACATGCAAAGAAAAGACGCCATCCACGTGAAAGTATTAAAGGTTGTTGTCAATGTCACTTTATTGTGAGATGACTTCAGCTCATACCAAATGATGTCGTTATAACATTTACTGCATGTAGGCATATTGATAAATCAAATATTGTTTGCCATGGAAAGGATGCAATTGGTAGGCCTCAGACATTCAATTATGCACCACATTTATCAGAGGATATACGAGCCAATGTCCAACATTTGATTGAAAATGGTTTTAATGTCACAATGATATGGAACAAGTTCATCTCCAATGTGGAGCTTGGATCTGGTGATTTGTTCACAGGAATATCTCGAGATGCATTAATGATAAAAAAAAATATATCTTAAACATTTACAATGATATGAAAAGGCTAGAATATGTGAAGGACGAATGTGATCCAAGGAGCGTGGAATGTTGGTACAATGAGTGCCTCGGGAACTTTTTTATCTACCAAAAACAAGATGGTGTTCAAAACATTCATTTTATCATAGGCATACAAACATGATAGATGCATTCAATGACGGTTAAAAATTCGCACAACAATGTTATATCAATGGACTCAACATTTGGCACAAATAAATATGGGGTGAGTTCATGTTTATCATATTTTTTATTCATCTATTCAACTACGTCATTTCAATGCTTGTATCTTATATAATTATAATTGTCTTGTACGTGACGTAGTATCAACTTTACACTTTAATGGTCTTTGATGGACATCACAATGGGGTTCCAGTGGATTGGGTGATTTCATCACGCAATACTACATATGACATATGCAAATGGATGTCGGCATTAATTGCAGTTGGAATAAAAGAACAACCAAATTGGGATGCCAAGGCTTTAATCACAGATGATGTTGCAGATGAAATTGAGGCATTAAGGTAATGTTTGTATTCTTTTTAAAAGAGGCATGACACAATAATTTTATGTGTATTCTCTTATATTGTTATGTTATTTATGGACTTTAAGCAACTCCACAATATTATTATGTGTATGGCATGTCAGTCGAGAATGGTTAAAGAATGTTGGAAGTAAAGTGAACGGAAGAGAAAATAAAATTTGTATCTTTCGTGCTTTAGGAGAAATCATGCACTCGTGTCAAGATCATGAAGCTGTGAAAAAAGCAGTTGCAATTTTATTTGTTGAGATTAGTGAACACAAAAAGTTTTTGAAATATTTTAAAACCACCTGGTTATCCAACAATAAAATATGTATTTTTTTTGTAGTTGGTTTTTATGACTATTATGCAATGTCATATTTGTAGTTATTACTTCATAACTAATCATTTTTTTCTAGATATGTGGGAAAAAGCTTATCGAAATTTTCCACATTCTAATCAAGATACAAACAATGCAATTGCATCAAATCACGGATATATAAAACAAAGGTACTTGAAGGATATAAACAACGCATGCCATAGAAAGGTTGATTGGTTAATTTACACATGTTGACAAAGGTTGAATTGTATTACATTCATATGCAACGTTTGAAAGAAGCTGGTTTCATATGACCTAAAAAATATGAGGAACAATTGAATGCATCCAAATGCAAATCAAATCAAATCCCAAATGAAGATTGTGTGGCTAATGAAAAAATCACAATGAATATTGGGTTCATAGCAAAAACAAGGATACTCACAATACTTGGTATAATGTCGTATATAAAGGGCCAAATCAACACTCATGTAATTGTAATTGGGCACTGAAAGGAAATGTATGTAAACATGTATTAAAAGTTGAGATGTTAGTGACTAACACTATTTTGGGTGATAATATATTACCAAATTCCTCCAGTTCTATTACTGAAAGACCTGGAATTTTAGTTGATTTAAATGAAACAACTATATTGAGCACAAAAAACCAAATAGAGTTTCCACCATGCTTCAATTCTCCTCCTAATATTAATTGCCATAATGAAACAAGCATTATAAGACCAGAGAGTGCACTGCCCGAGGATGATGAAATGAAATTTGTTATTTCATCAACTCATGAATAATTGAGGGATTTATTATCCATAAGACCCACAAATTTGGAGTAGGCATATGCATTGAAGAACGTGGTCGCCAATGCACATCAAGAGTTCAATCAAATGTGTTTTGGTACTCTAACTCCGTCCGAGATCACTACCGAGAGACAACGTAGTTTTTTTAGCCCAAAAAAAAAATATATATATATATATATATAATGTGTTCATGAGCTAAAATCGGGAAAAGATCAACCACAATTTCAAAGGGTTGGACAGGTTTCTGCAAAGAAAAAAACATGGACGATCAGTTGGAGCTATCTTGTCAAAGACAAAGGAACGTGGAGCATGCATATGATTTAGTGCAACCTTCTATTGCACACAATATTGGTTTGGAAATTTGATATTATGTATTGTTTTACATGAAATACAATATACAATTATCTTGAATCTAAACTAATAAATATTTGATTATTTATTGTTGCAGTCGAGGGATCCACATCTCGCCATTTTCAAAGTCATCGACTTCGACTATTTAAAATGCATCGTTGGGATCAAAGTCTACCTCGTAGACGTATGGACACAACTAAGAGCATACAAATTGCTTTGCAACTCAAAGAAGCAGGGATTGGGGAAACTATTATTAATAATGAGTACACAGTTGAGTCCATTTTTTTTTATGTGCATTTATTTTCAACACATTTTAACATTAGACTATATTTATTTTTTATTATCAATTGTATATTTATTTCCCATTGTTATTGATGTCCCTAGCCTAATCAACAAGATTATGTAGAGAGATCTCCACATAGTTCAATTGTTGATTCTGTTAACTTGGAAATCCAACTCCAACCATCATCAAGTTGTGAACCATTGAGACGTTCACCTAGATTTCAAGGGGTTTTGGGTGAAGTAAGTTTTTTTCTTCATACTACCTATTTTGCAACAACATCATCATATAAGTTATTATATACCACTATGATGAAAAGATGAAAAATGGATATTCTATTGTTCAATTTTTTTTTGTTATTTGTCATTATATAGTTTTGTTACCTTACACATTTTTTCTTATTTGTATTGCAAGTGTTTTTTTTAAACCACTACAATCATTTCAAACCCCTGAACATGGTCAAAATATTGAGACGAATGAAAATGAAAGGGAACAAGTACGCATTTGTAATTTTTTATAATTATTAATTAACTTTTACATTTAATTTAGTTGGAGTTGTATACTTATACCAATTTATGATCCTATGTCTAGAATAACGAATATACGTCTCCCCAAAGCCCTCTGCATCCAAATTACGGCGAGCATGTGACCCCTTTCTTAGAAATCCACAAAAACCTCCCAATCTTCGGCCATTACGACGTTCTCCTCGATTTCAAGGAACTTTAAGAGAGGTAAGTTGTATATCTTATACTACAACTCATAATAGCATTAACATAATTTATTATACTTTAGAATCACATAGCTTCTGAATGCATTGTGTATTCTCCCTTACCTTGCATGGTCCCTATATATTCATTATATTGATGTCAATATTCAGATTTTTTTTTCACATGTGGTTCACAAACCCCCCAACGGGGGCTCCTACGTCCACGGTAAGAAATCACAGGGGGGGCACCTGAAGGGGCCACACCCCATTCGCTTCGATTACGGAGCTAACCTGATGGGGACATCAAGTGAGGCCCTTATATAGATATCAATGTATAGCCACCAGGGGATTTGACCCCAAGACCTTCTGCTCACAACTTATAGCACTCAACCACTTGAGATAGCCCATCAAGCTTCAATATTCATATTTATTGTTTATGTTCTAACTTTTACATAAGACCAAAAAGGAAAATTATTTTGGTACAGGGAAAAGAACAAAAATTGCGCCAAAGGACTTGAAAGCATGTGGGTTCAAGTCTCGAAAACAATATATAGAACATATATGTTCAACTAGTATTGTTGTCACTAAACCCACTAGGTTTTCCACTTTGAAGTCTAAAACAATACATCATGTTTATGTAACTTAGGCCACAAGTTTAAGGCTTTAGTTAGTGTTGTGTTTAAACAAGGATTTCCTTTTTATAATGAATATTATATTTTTGAATCATAATAGACTAAATTTTCTATCTATAAAAAAATGTGTATTAGAGAAATGTTTTTATCACATTTGAAATTGCATGTGCATTTCATCTTGTGAATGATATATTTTAAAAGAGCTGCATGTTCGTAGAAAGGGAGGGACAATGAGATAGATTGATTTCATGCATCGAAGACTAACTAGATTTCAATTTCTTTTTAAAGTATGATTTTCATATCATTCACTAATTTCATGTAAAGCATGTACTAAGGACTAGTTGAGATATTTTCATGTTCCCACCTAAAAAAACTTATTTACAAATGGGAAAATTTTATTCCTCACCTTTGTTTTCATTATTGTGAAACACTACTACTATGAATTAGTTTTCATTATTGTGAAACACTACTACTATGAAATAGGTTGCAATGAATGATGTTAGTTCTCTACTATTAAGGCAATTTAGAGAGTCATTTCTTGCCAAATTTTACATGTCTCTAAACCAATGAATTGGTGTGAATGTGGCGATATAATGTAGTCATGAGAAATGAAAATAATAGATTATAGTATCAATTCATAATCTAGTATGGTTGGAACTTCCGATATTAGAAATCCGAATATAAGCCCCTCTTCACTTAGATGATCCGTCACAGGAACTTTTTATTTTATCAATAAAATGAACTTTGACTTTCTACAATTTGGTTCAATCATCTCTATAATTCATTTTGGAATGATCAATTTTTTTTATGAACTACTCTCTTTGAACTTGTTGACTAAAATATACATTTCAATCACATTTTTAATCCAAAATGCAACTTCAAATAAATAGACCAATTTTTGAAGTTAACCATCAAATCATCATACCATATTTTATGGTATAAACTTCGAAAAAAGAAAAACAAAGCATATTAATTAACATTCACCTGGATGGAGGGTGGTATGAACCTGGTCGGAGATGATATAAATCTGGAAGCCACCGTGAGATGAATAACCTGCAAGTTGAAAATATTATGTTCATGGAATAAAGAAATAATACTGTTGTGCGTAAGGGTGGTGGAAATACTCGTTCTGATTTGAATTTGGAAAATATAAAGAAATAAGAAACCTGCACAAGATCGACGACCGGTAGTTCGACCATCGGGGAGTCGGTCGATAACTGGTAAAATAATATTTTATTTATTTGAATAATTTGGGCAACTGTTGTGCTATATATCAACTTGGATTGTCTTTTGACAAATGGTGTTAAAGGCCGATCATATTTACTTACTCAATCCGGTCGGTTATAAGGTCGTTACATTTGGTTTCCAATTTGTTGGTCCACTTCTGTCGTCGATGTTGCATATGCTGGTATGGATTTTAATTGATGATGAAGATTTAATAATTTGGTTCTTTCAACGTTAAAATACAAGTTGGATGTATACCACTTAAATATAGTATGCAGACTATATTAGCATAATTCGGCCGTATTGGTACTTCCTGTACGGAAATTTGGAACAAATTCGAATTCGTCGAATATTCGGTGTAAGTGTAATACAGATACGGATTATCATTCGACATTAAATTTTGAAAACCAATTTAAAAACAAAACATTTTTTTTAATTATTTAAACACTATAAAATAGAAATACCATTCAATTTCATACTTTCGTATTAAAATAACTATTAATAAGTAATTGCAGACTCTGACACTTACATATCCAACTCGTTGTTGAGATTTCATATTTTTTTTAAATATAGATTAAATTTTATTATATAAATGTCTATGTATATTTATGGTATATTTGTAAATATTTGATTAAAAATATTATATATAAGCAAGCTACTTCCGTATTTAATCCGTACAAGATATTTTCATTACGTATTTTTTCCGTATCGAATCGTATTCGTACTCGAATTATGCTACTATGATGCAGACTTCAGTTGAATTTTAACTGTGGTACATATATCACTTGGTCGACTTCTAAATATTGTCGATGATGTAAACATACAGTTTATGTAATATGTGCTTAATACTGGTCGAGTTGGTCGGCACTACATTTGGTCGATATACTTTTGGTCGACTCCATTGATATTTAAGCTTGGTCAATCCTTCAAATTTTCGTTGATCCTTTAAACTTGGTTGATTCCTGTTTTTTGGTCGAGATCTATTGTTAAACAATGAGTCAATTTTATATTATGTAACTGAGTCACTTGTAAGTTTTTCGATTAGCTCACGAGAGTGGTTATAGTTTAAATTTTTGAAGTCGGGAGGGGATGAAACGTGAGTCTTCTCAAAGGTAGGTGATTCCCTCCACCTTTTGTAATGAAGTCGGTCTCTAGTTGACTGTGTCAGTCGAGTTGAGTCAAGTCAGTCAGTAGTCGGCCAAGACGTGCACATGAGCAGGCAATCCAATGAAATTTGCAGGCAATTTAAGCTCTCACGATATAGAAGAAGACGACGATGACAACATTCAATAAAAATATACCTTACACCACACAAAAAAGAACTCAATGCAAAGATGATGACATGAGAACACTTGAATAGATTGTGCCCACCGGTGTGGAATTGCAGAACAGTTCTTGAGTTGCGATTTCAGAAGTTGAAGGCAGAGAAATGGTACAGAAAGAAGAGCCAAATGTCCTTATAGTTTTGAGCTGATGGAGGTGAATGCCGACCAGATGATTAAAAGGTGAGGCTTCAACCGACTGTTATTAGATTGAAGATGGAGACTGAATAATCATAAGTCACGACTGTTTTTGCATACTTGTTCTCTTCGAGACGAAGAAGAGTTTCAGGGTGGGGGAGATGTTGGCAGGACCTCTTACGATCCACATACATGGCATCACACATTAATGTAAATGTATTATTATATGTAATTGGATCTTAACGAATGAGTAGTTGGAGAGGGTGTAATCACTCCAACCTCTCCATATATTGTATAAGTACTTCTATAATGAATGAGAAAAATGACTGAACATTTCGTCCAAGTTTATGTCTTCTTGGTGGTTATCAATTGTGTGTGTTCTTTGATCTTTGTTTGAATGTTGTGTTGAACCTGTCTATTCAACTACGTGCATATACAGAAGCGCTTTCGTATATGCACGTGCATATACAGCAAGCGCTTCCATATATGCATGTGCATATACGAAAGGCTCTTCTCTATATGCACGCGCATATACAAAAAACACTTCCATATATGCGCACACATATACAGAAGCGCTTTCGTATATGTGCGCATCTACAGAAGAGCTTATACGGAAAGCGCTTCTGTATATGCGCGTGCATATACGAAGAAGGCTTATGAAAATAATGTGCACAATATAAAAGAGAAGTCTTATGAAAATAATGTAATAAGCACAGACCAATGCAAATGTCATTGTGGATTCATAGAATAAGGAAGAGATTTGGTGGTTACATGTGATGAATATTGTCATATTTGCGGTGATGAAGATAAGGCATTCAAGTGTCCAAAAAGAAAAGGAAAACAACAAAATGAACCAAGAAAATAGTTAGCACTAGGAAAGGTGAAATAAAACTAACATATAATAGAAAGGACAATAAAGCATGGAAAAAACTTGAGATATTGATGCACACATACATGATTGAATCAATGAAGCAACAACCTATCCAAAAGAAGATAGGTCGCTGATGAAGACTATGTTTACGATTAAATGCAATTCTAGAGATAAGTGTTGATGATAGCATAAAAATATGGTTGTTAGAAATGATACAAAAATTTGAATTCAGTGTGACTGAATCTCACAATCTTATGGATTATTATAATTTTAGCACATATATGAAGTGATCATCATAGAACAAGGAAAGTTAACACTTAGTTTAGAATATTGTAAGGATGAAACTATGTGCAATTTCATTACCATGTGTTCTTTCCATTTCTTGATGGGAATACCAAAACATTACGACAAATGTGTAGTGCATGACAAGAGAATAACACCTACACCATCAAATCAATGGTGGATATCAACCATTAAATTAAAAAGGTCACGATGACATGGAAGGCTCGGGAGGAAGGAACTACGACAATGAAAAGGTGGCAGATGACATGGCTTTACCTAATGATGACACATAGGACACCACTAGCACACCGACAACCACATGTCATTCCATGTCACCGTATGGAAAATTAAAAAAATTTAAAAAAAATATGGTGCCAAAAAATTGTTTTGGCCATAAAAGGAGCATATTAACTTAAAATTTCATGAAAATTTTGATGCTTTTCCACAATGAGGAGGCCTACAAAATGCCAAAGGGAGGTATTCTCCTGGCTAGCTACAATTTTCCTGAAATGGTGCAATATTGACTTTTTCGGCTCGTACCCAGCTACTTGACAAGGGTCATATTAGGGATGAAATTTGTATGGTGTAGTCATTGACTAGGCACAGGGAAAAAACCCAGAGAGGTTTTGGCCAAATTCCAAGAGGTGTGGAACAAGGATGCGAAAATTACCAAAATCCACTATTTCAAAGCACTTTTGGGGGATTTTGAAAAACTTGAAGAAGATTAAAGTGACCCAAGATGTCGAAACCATAAAATTTTATATACTTGACATTTTACCATCTCAATGAGCTTAACAACTTTTCTTAGAGGAAATTTTTCCCAATTTTGATAGTTTTGTGAGATAGTCACTTTCGCTAAAAATTCCAAGTATGGAAGAAGTGCACAAGTTAAAAATTGACAATTCCATAATTTTATAGAAAATTAATGGACCATTAGATTAGGTATCTAAAGGTGTCTAAGTACTTAAAATCATATGGTCTATTAGTGCCTTCCCTTTCTCTACTCCACGATTGCTTAGGGATATTCTTCCCTTTTAGTGCAGGCATAAAGAGTCCAGGATTGCCAGTTTCATACTTTGAATGCCTCGGAGGAGAAACACTTAGCCAAAACCATCCATGAGTAGTACTAATAAGGTTGTAAGCTTGTGTTGCTTTTTTTCATCTATTGTGAACATTTTGACCATAATTTAACCTTCAAGACCATATCCTTTCCTCTCACAATATCAACAACAAATCCCCCAACCTCCACTTGCTCTTTAAAAGAAATGCGAAAATATAACATTTGGATTGATACATAAAAGGTAGTGACTAAAATGGTTAGTAAATGTCTACAATATTGCAAAAAAGAGTTCAAAACTTCTAGTTATTCCAAAATATGGCCTACATACTAGACATTACTACTACTATCTACTTGTATTCTATATTCTTGACAAATATAAATTCTAATGAACTATCCACATTAGAAATATGACTTGACAAAACAAAAATAAAACTAGAGCTAATTAGGTGAACTCATGCCCATTGTGGGCTTCCTTCATATCTTCTTCATCATTCTCCTGCAGTCCAAGTAATATTGCTTGGTTTGTTGCTTCCTCTTCATGCTCTCTAGGATCCCACTACATTGTGATATGGAGTTTGAAGGTTGATCTACCATAAATTGAGAGCTACGAGCAAATCTGAGTATTATGTTGTAGTGCATGTCAATATTTGAAGCCAATTTCTCCATTCCCTTTGAGATTCCATTTTCATGTCCAACTCTACATTCCTTGCCGATTTGCATCGATTTGGTTGCATATGTTCTAGTTTAGGTGTGAAATTTCCTCCTAGAGAGAATTCATTTTCCTAACAAGAGACCTTATAACTTCGCACTATTATAAGACTTCACAGTGTGTGCAATTACCAAGGTGATTGTGCTCAGTCATGGTGACATTGAAATGATGATAAATGAGGATGAATATAGGGCCAATCCTAAGTGCATAGTGATATCCTAAATTCAAGCAAAACCAATCTAGGTCACAACTTAGTTCCAAACAAATTTTTTCTGATAAGTGACAAGCTACTTCATAGTTTAAATCTGGATTGAACCATTCCACGGGGAAATGCACTAGTTCAAATCTCAATGATGGGTCAAACCAACCAATAATGCAACATTCCTCTTCACAACCCAAATATATTCAAGACCATCCCAATAAGTAGTGCAACACACCAAAACCAAACATAGGTACAACCCAACTAGCTAAGAAACATAATTCCACTACCCTTGAGGCTTGAGATATCCCATGTGTGTCCCAATTCTCCATTATATAGTAATTAAATCCCCCACCACAATGACGATTAATGAAATGTGTGGAGAGTATATTGGAAGGAGAAGGTTTAAAGTCACCCTTCTCAATCTACTACAAGAGTAATTTTTCCATCAAATGCCATTGCATGTTATGACTAATTTTTTAATTCATGGAATTATATAAATAATAGGCTCATCCCTAATTTTACCCAAAGTCCCTTTTTCTAGATTGATGATCGAATTTGCCATGGTGTTTGCATGGGAGTTGCAAGATTGAAGTATATGGAGGAAGTTGATGGATTAAATGTAGGAAACCAGACCTTTCATTCTAGTAATAGATCTAGTGAGAGGAGGGGAGTATCTAAGACCTTCTTTTTCTCATTTGTCTGATTTCAAGTGACAAGTAATTAAAGATTAAGACATTCCTATGAATTTCCAAAGCCTGTTGAATGAGAATTCCTTGATATAGTGAAAGGACTTTTATTGATTATTTGTTTCCATGAATAGGTTAGTTCTCATTTTCCTTCAAGGTTATAGATAATAACCCCCACCCCCATACCTACCGCCCTTCAACCTCCACATGCTCTTATCAACAATGAGTGAATGAGGTTCTCTTGCTATTATAGGAATAATAACCATGGGATTTACACATTTCCCTTCCATGATATAGGAGAGGAAGAATGGAGAATGTTCATGGGAGTGGAATGGTCCCAATTTGAATGGATGAGTGTAAGAATCATACATCCATGAAAAAGAACAATGGTTTTCTAGTGGCATAAGACAAGTGTGCCCTTCCCAAGAAGCATGGGGAAACATCCAAAGGACCTCCCAAGTCCAATATTGATGGAAAATGTTTGTGAGGAAGAATGGGAAAGGAATCTTGTACCTCAAAGGACACGTGTCAAGTCGAATCATTCATGCACCCTCCTTCCTCTTCCACTCCTATGGTATCATGGTCCCCTTGTTGCTTCTCAAGAAACCATTTAGTGGATATTATGTTACTATGCATTTCCTTTTATTCATGCTTTTACATACGTAAGAACAGCATGGAAAACATAAGAATCACACCATAATCCTACCCCACCATGGGGGCTCATACACATTCCCTAGTCATCCCTAAGCCTTGAGCTCCACACTAGGAATATTTACAATGCGGTTACATTATATAGAAACATGGTCATTGAAATAAGATCATATGGTGTTACACCTAAATATCGTCATCGTGATACCCTTGTCAACTCAATGCCTTAATCCCTGAAGTCTCCCTGATCAAGAAGTCAGTTAGAGCAAGTTGTTTCCCTTTATCCACAATTTCTGGTTGGGCCGGCGCAGGTTGTCTTCTAGCAAGGAGCGCCCAACTAGGTCAGGCGCAAACTGTCTTCATGTAGACTGCGTTGGTGGCTCAGGTTGCCTTTGTGCATCCTGTGCTTCCCCTCTCAGATGCAGGTTTCCCTCATGAAGCTTGCGCCGGGGTTGGTTAAATTGGATAAAGGTAGCTTTCGAGCGAATTCTAGAAAGTGGATGAGGTGGATCCCTATCCCTAACTCCTAGAAAATTTGTCCTACGGTTCCCTAACCTCAAGGGAGGATCCCTTAGTCCTCTCCCCATGATCCTCAACCTACTCTATCCACTTGGTCCTATAAATACAAAGCTCCTCTCCATTCCAAGGGGAGGAAGTCTATAGCACTTACATGCTGGTGGAATTAACCTAGGTGATCCCTATCCATCTCTTAGGAAGCATACATTTCCTTTGGAGGTATTGGCTTGGCTTGTTAGAGGAATATTACAGCGTTAAGGCTTGGGTTGTAATCATCACTCTACTATGTATTTCTCACAATTTTTACAGTAACATAATCTCTTTCCATAAATGTCGTTGTGTTGATGATATTTATAGTTTACTTCCTTAATTGTTTACTTGGATCAATTAGTGTTTAGATGTACTTTTACTGCTTGCTTTGTCTCTATATGATTTGACAGGTCTTGCAGCTACGGATCTGACGAACACGGAGCTTGGAGCCATAACAAGGAGAAAGATCTACGAATCTGAAGGTAAGGCATCTAATTACCTTGATCTCTAATTTGATCTAGGAAAGTAGTTTTATGTTATGTTCTCATTTGTTCTAGATCCACTTGGACTAGGGAGATCATTCTCGCGTTCACTCGAGTAGATTGTCCAATAACAAATATGGCGACATACTGGGGAAGACTTTGTTTTGATTTCATGTTGAATGTGTTATTCTTTGATTTCTTGATAAGCCATTGCTTTGCCTCCTGAGCCTCTTTCTACCATCAGATTTTCTTCTTGAAGAGTTTGTTGACCTTCTCAAAGTCTGTTTGAATCATTATCAATCCATTCATTTATTCATTATTTGGAGTTGTTTCATTTTCTGCGTTGGGTTATTCGCCCAACGCACCTGGGTAGTGAATCCAGTGCACCTGTCCATCCCAAGCACAATCTGCCTTTGAGCATCTTGCACCATCGGCACTTTTTCCGATATGACAGTTTGCGGCGATGGTGCTTTACACCTGTATACAGTCTGCGCCGAGAACTCTGCGCCTAACCACAGACTGCGTCGGTATTTCAAGCTTGGTGCTTGGCCTATCCACTCTCCAAGCTTTGATTTTTGCTTGATCCACAGACTTCTCTATGTTGTACTTTCCATTCAGAGACATCCTTTTCAGCATTGTTTGTGTTTGGTTTGTTTGTGTTGGTTTTTGGGCCCTTTTGGTCAAGTAAGAGTTCGATAGAAGTGGCGAGCAATTTCAATCCCCCAAGGTCATCCGCTCCATCTTGTATTCCCTGACCACGTCACCAGATCTATCCAGCATGCTAGATCCGCTTCCAAACCATTTTTAAGCTTAGTCATTAAGTGTTTGCTTGCATTTGATTTTTTTTGAGTGATTTTCGTGTCTTTAGGTCATTGGAGTGCTTATCATCTTTCTTTGGGAATTTCTGAGTGATTAGAGCGCTGCAAGTAGTCTCTTCTTTTCTGCCATTTACATTTTAAAAGAGCATCATTATTATCAAGTTTTGTCTTGATACACACATTAAAAAATCAAAAGTGCTTCGATTTCAAGTTCCTTTGAGAGTTGTTGTAGAAATTGTTTCGTGCATTGGAATTCCTCGTTCAATTAATCTTTGGAAAGTTTGAAAAAATTAGTTGTTTGTGTTTTTCTTGAGTTATGAACCACTCATCTTCTTGAAAAATCCAAGTGAAATCAAATTTTTGCAAAGTAATTCCAAGCTTGAAGTGTCATATGCATTTTTTGGTTTTCATGTGCTTTTAGGATACCATTGTCAAAATTGAAGAGTTAGTGTGCTCTAAGTAGAGATTCTCCTTTTTCATTACTTAGTTCTATTCTAATTGAAAAAGACAAAAATAAAATACTTTGATTTGGATTTGGTGTGTTGTTGATTTTTATGTTTTGTTCGAAAAATGGAAAAGAGTGCTTTCGTCATTTTTGGTAGATTTGGGACTTGTTGAAATTTACTGTTTCGTGAGACCATTGAAAAAATATTTCTCCTTCCCTTACATAGATTTCATCAAAAGAAAAAGTGCATTTTCATGCAGTTAGGGTGCAATATGTTTACATTTCTGTCCTCACCTCATGCATTCACCTAATCGTCCAGATAAAATTTACTGTTAGAACTAGGTTAAAATTTACTAGTAACTTGTGTGCTAAGTTAGTGACACTCCTAGGATTCCTGAAACCAGTCGAGCTAACCATTTGGCCGTCTTGGCAGAGCAATACACCAATACGGCACTCGGGGAGCTACTACGCACATACTATCAAGTAGTCGGGTTATATGGTCAGGGGTACGGTCCTAATCCTCCCTGGTTAGTGATGTCAAAATTTGGGCCGAGTATAACTGTTGGACCTTGGATTATATCGCGAGTTGCGAAGTGGTTGCGAAGCCTTGACAATCCTGTGAGGTTCCAGACTTTTGAATCCACACCTATCACATAAGTTTGCTTGCGGCCTTAGTTTGTGTAGATTGTTCTGGATTGCTTTTCTTTTGTGTAGAATAAACTTAGGATAATTTCTGGTTTGGTCATTCTGGTTGAACAACCTTTGAGAAGATCCCGCAGAATTTTAAATTTTCCACCCGAATATCCCCTTAATCAGGAGGTAATTTTGAGGGAAACTATGGATCCACAAGTTACTGTCATGTCACCTGAAGTAGAAAACTCCACCATGGAGTCTGGAGTGAATTTATTTCCTCCTAGTTTACCAACCTCTAACCCTCCAAGGGCTGAGGATGTGGAACCATCTACTTCACGAGACACATCTTTCCACCATTCGCTAGAAGGAGAACCTAGGCTATAGATTGGCTAAATCCATCCCAGGACGACCCTGTATCTATAGCATTTGGTCCATCTGCATCCTTTTGGGACATCTCTCTAGGGAAACAATGGGCCCACCTAGCTTTACATCCGGAGGCAGAAAACACCCCTTTTCATTGGGCTCCCCATGCTCAGCGTTTGGCTCCAGTCTATGAACTCATGGACCAATTACGCCAACGTGGCGAAGACCTTCGGCGTCAGAGTCTCTCACGGAGAAGAGACACCTCAGATACACCCATGTTTCAATATACCCCAATTCGTTCATTATCTCTTGCTTCACCGAAAACACCCATACATAACGTGACCACTTACGAACTTGGTCAACCCTTGTTTCCTACAAGTACACCTCTTAATCAAGAGACTAGTTCCATACCCCAAATGACTCAACATGTTGAAGGACAACAGTCCAACACCCCTCCTACTACTACTGGAACATTACCCACCCCTCCCCCACCCCAAAACTCGCGGGGAGGATACTCTTTACCTCCTAATTTTATCACGAGTAGTGTTCCTTCAATAGTTAGTAGTCAACAACCCATGATGAGTCAACCATCCATAAGTGGTCAAAACATTGTTACTGGGGGGAAACCCCTGTTATCTAGCCATAATACGAGTGGAGGACTCCCAATCGGTCATTCTGTTGGCAGTTCCTTACTCGTTGTGGGATCCACCATGGGATTACATCATGGTGGAGGTCCATCCAACTCAACTCAACCACCATGGAGTCAAGCGTATCCAAGCCATTTTAACCCTGTCTCGGGACAATTCAATCCCGAAAATGTACTTCACGGGATACCTTATCCCGAAAAACCATACACTCCATGGGGACATTATAACGTTGCACCAATGGGACCGCCACCAACTTTTCCTCATGTCCCACCACCCCCACCACCGTTTCATCCACATCCTTCCAAAGGGGGAGGACCTCCACCTTCTGGCGGAGGTGGAGGCCCACCCCATTCCGGTGGTGGAGGGCCACCCTATTCCGGCAGTGGAGGCCCACCCCATTCCGATGGTGGAGGGCCACCCTATTCCGGCAGTGGAGGCCCACCTTACTCCAGTGGTGGAGGCGGAGGGCCACCACCTTCTGGTAACGACGGACCCCCACCTTATGGAGGAGGACTACCACCTTCTGGTAGCAGCGAACGCCCACCTTATTTTGGAGGCGGTGTCCCACCCTATTCCAATGGTGGAGGTGGTGGCTGACCCTATTCCGGAGGTGGAGGTGGTGGCCCACCTTATTCGGGCGATGGAGGCAGTGGCCCACCCTATTCTGACGGCGGAACCCCTTATTCTAGCGGCGGAGGAGGACTCCCACCTTCTGGTGGGGGTCCACCTTATTCCGGCGGTGGAGGACCCCCACCTTCCGACAGCGGACCGCCCTATTATGGCGGCGGACCTACATATAGTCCACCACCCAACCCAGAAGGCCCACTCCCTTATGGCCAATTAACGACGGGAACACCTTACAATAAGTCAATTCAAGGTCCTACTGGTCCATTTATGCCATATCAATACTATCAGTATCCGCAGCTGAACTAAAAGCTACAATTTTTGGCTACTTTAGACCTACGCGACTTGTCTCATCTGACCAACAATCCCATCCTACACGGCTATAATTGGCCACCCATTTCGGTCAAGCTACCCTCTGATATTCCCAAATTTGATGGAAAACCTGGTGAAGACCCGAAAAACCATGTGATGGCATACCATCTATGGTGTTCATCCAATTCCTTGATGGACGACTCGATTCGTCTAAGGTTGTTTCAAAGGACCCTCACCGGCCCAGCTGCCAAGTGGTATATTGAATTACCACCGCACTTGTTCCCTAATTTTCACTCTTTAGCTATGTCATTCCCGACTCTTTTCCAGTTACCCATCCGCTATGAAACTGGTACGGACTTACTGACTTCTCTCCGCCAGACTACCGCCACTCATATATCCAATCATATCCATGAGTGGCGGCGGAGACGACGTCTCATTAAGGCTCCTATTCCAAACCAATTACTAGCTGACTGGTTTACGAAGTCTCTTTTACCCACTGTAGCTAGAGATGTAGCTATGGGAGGGGTTGTCACCGAGGAACAGGCTATCGCTCGTGCCCACTACTTAGACCTTGTCTACGCTCAATCTGGCACGTTATATGACATTGTTCCCGACGGACCCCGCCCTACATACGATCCTGCAAAACCACCCAAGGGACCTCAGGACAACGACATTATCGATTCCCTTAACTCCCAGCCTTCTATTCAAATCGGTGGATCATCGAACCACCATGGTTCTTCCCCGCCCCCACCCTAGGTTGGCAGCAACACCACCAAGTCGCCCACTCCTGCTCCTACCGAGGAAGTGAATTCTGTTCAATAAGCTTCGCCTTAGAAATCCAGTGGCAAGAAGAAAAACAAAGGTAAACCCAAGAAATATTCCAACTAGCAGGAGCACAAGAACCCCCCTGAAGACACGAAATAGAAACAGAAGCTCAAATATCCTTGTTTACTGTGTAGTTGTGACCATTTCTCCAAAGAATGTCCCCACCGAGATGAAGTGCAGAAGTTTCTTAAGGTAAACTCCACACCCGCAGTTCTCAATGATCCCTTCCCCACGCAAAATCAACAAATGATTACTCAACCATCTCCTTCTCAAGGAGAAGCATCATCCACCGCACATGTTCTCATGATGGGTAGTGAGATGGTTAACCTGAACACACGATCGCATTCATACGAATCAGTCCCTCTGAAGGAACCCATTGGAAGTAATATTGAAAAAGCTTCCACCTCTATTCCCGATATTACCGTACCACAAACTTCTCTCACCATTGAGAAGCCTTCATTAGAGTCAGTGTTGCGTCCGCCTAAGAGCACGATTCAAACGGTAGTTTTCAATCCTAATGCTCGAGCAGCTCAGAACTATTACAACGTAGAATACTTGGCGCAAGCCCCTTGTGCCATGTCAACGCTAGAGGTCTTGCAGAATTGTCCCAACCAACGCAAGACTCTTCTCGCTGCCATTGGCGCGGTAGATCCGGATTCCTCGAATACAATCATGTTTAGACTTGAGTATTTTAAATCGAGGCTTTTCCATCAGTTGGCATTTCAAGTTGCTACGAAGGTTGTTGGGAAGACAATCCATCGTACTGTACTAGAAGAAGGTGATTCTACCTCGGTCATGTCGCTATCTTGTTGGAGAGCCATTGGTTCTCCCAAGTTAAACCGTTCTCCTACTACCCTGAAAGCATTCGACGACCTTGGCTTTCAACCCCATGCGCTATTACAAGCCTTAGCAGTAGAGTTGGGAGGTAAGACTGCAACCATTAACATGGAAGTAGTCACAACCCCTTTGGATTACAATCTCTTACTTGGTCGTAATTGGTTTTACGCCATGACTGCGGTCGCGTCATCTGTCTTCTGCATTGTGCAATTCTCCCATCAAGGCCGAATTGTCATTGTCGACCAATTGGACTTCTATACACCGGACACTGCTACTCATCCTGGCGATAATGTCCCCTTGCTAAGACAATCTTCGCAGCTATATGAGAGTGTAGGGGTCGTCCTCATAAAAGATTCATCTCTTATGGGGGTCTTTCCAACCTCGGATCCCCCTAACCATGTTGCCAGGGTGAACATGATATCCTCCATGATTCCATATTCTTCCAACTCTCCAGATCCATGGCTCGTACCCGACGAACCCACCATGCATTTGATTGGAGACACCATTCCTCTTTCACCCACTGAAGCTACTTATGAGGCTATCCAGTCAACACCCGAGGACCACTTGGTTGTGGTCTCTATATCTTGTTCTCTACAGGGGACGTCCTCCTTACCAAATCCTCTACTCCGTACTTTTCATTCCGACGAGTCCATTATGGAGATTATGAGTGCGGATGACCCCCCGTGGGAAGACCTCCACCATCGATCGTCTTTCCTACCCCCATTGGATTCTGTGGAGAACGACATCACCACCATTTTCACACCGGATGTCTATCCTTGCCTCCAGTCACCGATCCTCACTTGTCATACGGTCACTGAGGGCAACTTGGAAAACATCGAGCCCACCATTCTGGTTGACATCTCGGTTACCCCTAGTGTCATAGAACATATTCATCTAGGCCAGAACTATTCTCCCGAAGAGATCACCGCGTACACGGCCTTATTCAAACAATTTCGTGACGTATTCACTTGTACCTACGAGGAAATTCCCAGGATAGATCCTGTCATTGTTTCGCATGAGATCAAAACCTATCCTAACGCTAAACCATTCCACCAAAAGTTACCACCAGTGCACCCTTGAAAAAACTGCGGCAATTAAAGCTGATATTGAAAAGTTCTTGAAGGCTGGCTTTATCTACCTTGTTCCTTTAAAAGAATGGGTCTCCAATGTCGTCCCTGTGGCCAAGAAGTAGGGCACCATCCGGGTCTGTGTCGATTATAGGGATCTAAACAAGGCTTTTCCTAAGGACAACTACCCTACTCCCTTCATCGATCAGATCATTGACAATTGTGCCGGAAGTGTCATTTTTTCCTTTATGGATGGCTTTTCAGGTTACAGCCAGATCGAGATCCACCCGGTTGACCAACATAAAACCGCTTTCATCTTCCCTTGGGTTACGTTTGCTTATTGTAAACTCCCTTTTGGTCATAAAAGTGTTGGTGCTAGATTCCAGCGGCCCATGTCGTATGCTTATCATGATGTGAAGGAATTTGTGGAGCCCTTTCTTGACGATCTGCCTACTCATTCGCAACATCGTGAGTTCCACATCGACCATCTGACGGCTATATTCCTCAGACGCGGATGGTATAACATCCGTCTGAATCCTCACAAGTGTATTTTCTGATCGAGTATGGACGCCTCCTAGGTTTTATCGTTTCAAAAGATGGGATCCGCATTGATCCCTTGAAGGTGGAAGCCATTGTCGCTCTCCCACCTCCTACTGACATTACGGAACTACAAAGTTTGCAAGGGAAGGCAACTTACCTACGGTGTTTTGTATGTAATTTCGCTTAGAAGACACGGGGCTATATGCGATTACTGAAGAAGGACGTCCCTTTCATATGGGATGACCAAGCACAACAATCCTTCGACAGTTTGAAACATGCCATTACCCACGCCCATGTGCTCCAACTACCCAATTACTACAAGGATTACATCCTTTATCTTGCCGCTTCTTCCACCACGATCACCATGGTATTGGTCCAGGAGGACAACAACGCCCAGGAACATGTGATCTATTACCTTAGTAAGGGTCTTATTGACTCTGAAACGTGTCACTCACATGTCAGGAAACTCGCTCTCGCGGCAGTCATTTCCGTCCAAAAGTTCTGTCACTATATCTTACTCTGTACCACTACTGTTATTGCCGATTTGAACCCCATGTACCACGTTCTGACACATCAAGTGCTCGGGGGAAAGTATTCATGTTGGATTGTGATACTTCATGAATTTGATCTCCTCTTCGAGAAACCCAAGTCAAAGAAATCTTTGGTGTTTGCGGAGCTCATTTGTGATCTTCCTCGTGTTGATTCAGGATCTGAGCCCAACGATTCTCTCCCAGATGAGTCGTTGTTTCTTATTAGCACGTCTAACCCATGGTATGGATATATCACCTTATATCTTCAAACCCAACGGTTCAACCCCCAATTGTCTCGTGATGATCATTGTCGTATACACCACCACGCCAAGTATTACTTAATCATCAGCGATACCTTGTATCATCGTGGTGTTGATTCCATTCTTCAACGTTGTCTGACACACGATGAGGCTGAACACGTACTGAATGACTGTCACGCTAGGGCTTGTGGAAGTCATCTCTCTGGGATGGCTATGGCCCAGAAGATACTATGCACGGGATATTACTAGCCTTCCATTTTTAAAGATTGCATTGAATTCGTTAAGAAATGTCCCCCATGCCAGCACTTTCAATCGAAAAGTGCTCCCACCCAACCCCTTTACACCCAGTTATTTCCGTCGGCCCCTTTGCTAAATGGGGCATAGATTTCATGCACTGTAAGCCTACCTCGATTGGGGGGCATGTTTACGTCATAGTAGTCATGGATTATTTTACTAAATGGGCCGAGGCTATGCCTACATACAACGAAGACGGAAAAACCGCTGCACTCTTCATGTTCAACCATGTCATTGCACGGTTCGGAGTCCCACAAGCCATAGTCACTGATCATGGATCTCACTTTCAAAACCACATGGTAGATGAATTGAGCGCCAGACTAGGTTTTCGCCACAAAAACTCAACCCCTTACTACCCACAGTCCAACAGACAAGTAGAGGCCATCAATAAGGTCTTGAAAACCATGATTCAACGCATGGTGTGTACACACAAATCAAACTGGCATAACATGCTCTTTTCTGCACAATGGGCATACCGGACCTCCATCAATACTGCCACCGGATTCACACCGTTCCAATTAGTATATGGATTGGAGGTAGTCCTACCAATAGAGTGTGAGATTCCATCTCTCAAACTCATAGTTGAGCTTCTCCTTAGCACCACTTCCGAGGAAGAACGCTTCCTTTACCTAACAAAACTTGACGATACCCGCCGCGATGTTGCTCTTGCCAATGAGGCACATAAGAAACGCATCAAAGCTCGGTATGATAAGTCGGTTAAACTTCATGTCTTCAACGAGGGTGATTTGGTCCTCACATATGACCAAAATCACGATAAGTTGGGGGCAGGTAAGTTTGAGTCCATGTGGCATGGACCATACATTGTGAAACGTGTTCTGGAGAAGGGAGCATATGAGCTAGAGGATTACGATGGAATACCTTTAGGAGAGCCTCACAATGGGCTCTACCTGAAGAGGTACTATGCCTGAGTTTTTCATGCATAGGTATCTTGTATATATTGTACATGGTGTGTGTTGTGTGTGGTGTGACGCTTTGTTTTAGTGTGCCAGGATTTTGTTTCTCTACTTATACCATGCTCTGTCTGCATGTGCAGATGGCAACCTGCTATGGATTCGCAGACGGCGCCAGTCGGCATACCTGTAACCTTGCTTCGGCAGCCTGGGTACTTCATTCCCCCACAGGAGAGCTTATTAGCTCATGAGGAAACTGTCTAGGATACGCAATAATATCATGCGGTAATTGGAACCCTAACCAACTCTCTTTCCTTGGGTATGAGCCACATTGTTATCCATCTGGATTCACAACTAGTGGTTTCTCATCTTAACCGGATCTATGTTATCCGCGACCCCACTCTACTCTGTCTTTTCCGACGATTTTGTCTCCTGGAAAGGTCCTTTGAATCTGTTCAATACCTGCACATTCCACGAGACATGAACACGGTTGTTGACTTGATGGCCAATTTCATTCTAGATTGGTACATTGCACACACATAAGATATCCATAAAATACAAAAAAATGGACATGACATGTAAATCATCCATTGTATAAGCCAGACGTGTAAACAAGATCCCATTAATCACCAATAGAACACAATATGTATAAAAGCCACCAATAGTGTTTGTATATATATAAATCGGTACAAAATACAAAAATGGTAGTGCTGATACAAAATCTGAAGCTCATGAGCTTTCAGTATATACATATAAAACATGAGCCTAGTCCCTAGGACACTCATGATAGCAGACCACGACCCTCGCCACTTTCCAGAGCAATGTGCCAAAATGAAAAGATACCCCAACCGTCAGCCGCTGGCAGCGACGGGGTAGGTCATGGACACCTAGCTCTGGGATATCCAAAGTCACCATGCGGAGGTTGTCCCCAACCTCCTCCATCTCCTCGATGGAATCTCGGGCCACGGGGCCCAACTCTTGTACCGCCCCTCCCCACGTGAGAGGAGAAACTCCAACCGGTCATACCGGACCCACATCTACATGAAACATGTGAAAACCATCAACACTACTCCAAAAAAATCATAAATGCATAAAATGAAAAAACACAAGCAGTAGTTGTTCTTACCGATATCGCCCCACTGCGCTTCCTCGGGAAGCACCAGGTCAGGGTCCCCTCTGAAGTCCGTCCCATCATACGGGTAGTCCTCCACCATGAGGATTTGTCCCCTCATCCATGTGAAGAAACCTGTGTTGAAGCTAATAATAGGACCCCCGCCACCACGGCGGGCCATCACCTCGGACCACCTGGTCATGTGAGGATCTCGAGCATCTCGATCCTCAAGGTCTACCTGTGGGCATAAGTGCGGCACCCACTCCAGCATGAATGATATCACCACTGAACCATAACCAAATTGCTTCAGTGCCCCGTGTCGACATTTGGTCAGCTAATCCCGTAGACTAGTGAGGATCCCCTCACACCAGTTGAATACAGTGGGAGCGATACACTCCTCAATGTACATCATCTGTGATTTGCTCGCCAGATGAGCTAATCGACTACCGGCCACCCTCATGATGGTAAAGAGTACAGTACGAAGAGCTCGGTCTTGGACTTCCTTAATGGGAATATTCCCACCAACCATCTGAGTGCCTGGAGTGCACCATTGATCAATCATGTCCTCCACAGTTCAATCACCACCTCGTGATCCAGATAGGGACACAGGGTTTCCCCGTCGGGACAACCCTGTCAGAAAATAGATGTCCTCAACATCTATACTCAAAGTGTGCTCACCAATCTGAAAGTGTTGTTGTACCGGGTCCCAGCATTGGACCAGATATGACAACAATGACACTTGGGCCCTCATGCCCGGCACTCGGAATTACTTGAGTAAACCGCAATTCCTCAATGCGGCTATACATTGGGGATCATTTTCTGCTTGAGCATCATCAAGCTCGTGCTCGCGTTCTCGTCACTCGAGGACCATTTTGGTTGCACTAATCCTGTCCAAACGACCAATAAAACATCTTTAGAACCTTCCTCGCCCATCAAAAAAAAATTTCTTTGTTTGGATTTTGAGTTTGTTATATGGGTTTGCGTTGGCACAAACTATCCTTTCGGAAAGGGTGCCTCCGGCGCAAAACATCCTTTCGATATTTGCGTTGGCGCATGCGCGACGCAGTTCCCAAAAGGAGGGATTGCATCAGCCCGTGAGCGCAAATCCCCCACATAACAAGCCCAAAACTCAACAAAATAAAATAAAAACAAAAATGTAATCCACTGGAAAGTTAAAAGGCTGATTTTAGGGTTACCCGTCGCTGACGGCACTCGAAACGGTCGATCACAGCTCCCGGAATCGACAAAAGAAAAACGGCTCCAAACAGCACTTCTCAGCTCTCCAACTTGGTAAAAAACAATGGTAATTGATTTTCACTATTTACCCCATTTTATATAAAAAAAGAGGATATCCCTTTTTTAATTTATTCCGTTGTGGGTTGTTTTACTATAGCTGTAATTATTTATACTCGGTTAATCATTTTGACCTAGTTTCGAAGCTTGCTGGTGAAGTTAAGTACCTCATTAATGCTGTTTTTTGCGATTGTGGTCATTTCACTCGTATTATCAGATTACGAACAACTTGTCGAGCGTCTTTATGTCATTATTCCGCTCATTCAAATCAATTATTAATGACGCTGAGCTAACTCTTTGTTCTTTCTCGTGCTCGTAAAACGATGAGAATAAGTCACCGAGTTATAGTTTATTACTTTTTCGGGCTTGTTAAACTTCCACGAAAAAGGAACCCCTTAGAGTCTCTCTTTAAGCTCTTTTTAGGCTCTCGAAATACAAAAAGATCGCCAAGCGAACTTGATGCGTTCACGCTTGTAAAATTATTTGAATGATCGTCTTTCTGGTGATAGTTTACCCCTTTTTCGGACCAGGAGGCACTATTTACGAAAAAGGAATACTCCAGCCAATCATGACTAGAAGAGTCCTCTCTCACGTTGATTTACCCTTTTTCCGGGCGAAGAGGCTAACTTTACGAAAAAGGACCTTTGGAGTTTTCTTTAGTTCTTTTCAAACTCTCTAAACATGAAATGACGCCGAGTTTACCCTCTATGGACTCGTTAAAAATCAACATTGAAGGGCCCGTCATGGGACAAACCCCTCCTATCCTAGGTTCGTAAAACATTTGGGATTGGACTCATCCATGGGATGAGCTATATCGAGCATCTTTTTACCCTCCTCAAGATCGTTAAAAAACAAGAGAGGCACTCATCAATCATGATGGGGAAAAATGAAAGATTTTGTGTTACACTATAATTTATGGAAGTACATAGTCTCTCTTGAACATGGCACTCATTTGCATTTGCATTCAGCACTTGGGTAATCTGTTTGTCTTCGAGTACTGTTGATTTCATGAGTCTTGTCACTCCTTTGGCTCATCCAAAGAATTCTTCCATCATCAGTTGCATTAGGGGTTGGTATCGTTCTTGTCGTATCAATACTGCCAAGTCATGCCATGCCCATGTTCAAGAGATGTTCGTTACTCATCATCTGCAGTCGGTGCACCTTCCATCATGTTGGTCTACCCTGAGTCAGTCTTGCATATTACTCTACCGTCCGATCTACTCCAAACATATGTTATCGAGTTTCCTGTCGATGATGGGGGATTCATCATGGCCCTCCTTCGACGGATTCATCCTTGTCGACTTCAACACATCATCCAGGGATTGGATCTAGAAACCAATCGAGTACCTTGGGCCTGCATGCCTTAATGGCAGGTTACATCGCTTTCGACATGAGTTTACATCATTGACTCTTGATTGAAATATTTCGTCAAGCGTTTGACCTCAACTAATTGATTCACACTCGGTGATATGTACTATGATACCTTGGGAATCATTGACATTCATGGTGATTTCCCTCGCACTTGTTAACGTTATACATCAATGACCGGTAATCAAGTGGTTTCTACCATGTTCGACTCCAAAACATTTTAATCACATGGATAGATTCGTATCATTTCGGGTTCGGCTTGAAGACCCTAGGGAAAATCATATCTTACCCAGGTTGTGATGGAGATTGTTTGAGTCATATTACATGGATCTACTTTGTATTGGTCGTGGTTGTTTTATCATCTCATCATGGATCTACGATTGTGTCTAGTAGCCATGATTGTGTTCAGTCAGTCCCTACTACCATGGATCTGCATTTTATTGGTCGGCAGCCATGATATGAGTCACATGAGACTGGTTTCTCAGAGTCAGTTGTACTGCAGCATCATCTTCCAGCCGGCAAGTCATTTCCATCCATATTTCAAAGACTTCACTTGTCTTAATCTGCCAGCTTCGTGCATTGGGGGGCATTCTGTTACACCTAAATCTCGTCATCGCGATACCCTTGTAAACTCAATGCCTTGATCCCTGAAGTCTCCCTGATCAAGAAGTCAGTTACAACAAGTTTTTGCCCTTTGTCCACAATTTCTAGTTGGGTCGGCGCAGGTTTTCTTCTAGCAAGGAGCACCCCACTAGGTAAGGCGCAGACTATCTTCATGTAGACTGCGCTGGTGGCTCAGGTTGCCTTTGTGCAGCCTGCGCTTCCCCTCTCAGGCGCAGGTTTCCCTCATGCAGCTTGCGCCAGGGTTGGTTAAATCAGATAAAGGTAGCTTTCGAGCGAATTCTAGAAAGTGGATGAGGTGGATCCCTATCCCTAACTCCTAGGTGAGCTGTCCTACAGTTCTCTAACCTCAAGGAAGGATCTCTTAGTCCTCTCCCCATGATCCTCAACCTACTCTATCCACTTGGTCCGATAAATACAAATCTCCTCTCCATTCCAAGGGGAGGAAGTCTATAGCACTTACATGTTGGTGGAATTAACCTAGGTGATCCTTATCCATCTCTTGGGAGGCATACATTTCCTTTGGAGGTATTGGCTTGGCTTGTTGGAGGAAGATTGCAGCGTTAAGGCTTAGGTTGTAATCATCACTCTACTATGTATTTCTCACTCTTTTTACAGTAATATAATCTCTTTCCATAAATTTCGTTGTGTTGATGATATTTATAGTTTACTTCCTTAACTGTTTACTTGGATCAATTAGTGTTTAGATGTACTTTTATTGCTTGCTTTGTCTCTATGTGCTTTGATAGGTCTTGTAGCTACGAATCTGATGACCACGGAGCTTGGAGCCATAACAAGGAGAAAGATCTACGAATATGAAGGTAAGGCATCTAATTACCTTGATCTCTAATTTGATCTAGGAAAGTAGTTTTATGTTTTGCTCTCATTTGTTCTAGATCCACTTAGACTAGGGAGATCATGCTCGCGTCCGCTCAAGTAGATTGTCCAATAACACATGGATCTAGAATTGTCACATAACCTAATCATTCAAATAATACATTATTAGTATAGTACAATTCATTCGTCAAATTGGGATATTATAAGGATGGTTAAAGATTTCAGGGACTCTCAATGAAGGACAAGGAACCAAAGTGGTATTGTTATTGTCTACAAAGAAGTTCATGAGAATGGTGAAAGAAGCAAAGCAATGATATGCTATTATGCTAATAAGAGTGATAGAGTATGACGAGGATATAGAGAATCATAGGAAGAATGAGACTACAAAAATGAACAAATTATTATAGAAGTAAAATGACATAACATGCAAAGTATTTCCATATAGGTAATAAAAAGAAAAATTGCACACGAGATAGACTTGGTCCCAAGAATGATAGTATCATATTAAGTCATTCACATGATGAGTTTGTTGGAAAGTGTAGAGTTGATTGGAGAGGTTAATGAGTTACTATCAAAGGGAATGATCAAGGAAAGTATGAACCCATGTGAATTTCTAGCATTAATAATGCCAAAGAAAGAATGACAAGGGATGTGTATAAATCCAAAATACTCAACAAGATCACAATTAGGTACATATTGCCATTGTTGAGGATGCATGATACAATGGGTAATTTGAGTGGTGCCAAATATTTCACCAAGGAAAAAGTGAACAATGGATATGTCTAGATCAAGGTTAGAGAGGGTGATGAGTGTAATATTGCATTCAAGATCAAAGTGAATTTGTATGAGTAGTTGTCTATGTCATTTAGACTGACCAAAGCGCTACTCACATTCATGTGATAGATGACAAAGGTATTGCAACCATATATTGGTTTGTAGTAGTTTACATGTATTACATTTGATTATTAGTAAGAGAAAAGAAGAGTATGTGCATGATCCAAGGCTAGTGTTTGAAGCATTGAAGAAGGACCAATTATGCATTAACTCGAAGAAGTGTGAAATCTTCAAGGAGAAGTTGGTGTGCCTTGGTTTTGTGACATGTTCAACATGCAACCAAAGAAGGTGAAGGCAGTTTTGGAATGTCCCATGCCTTGTAATATCATAGAGGTAATATGTTTTCATGAAATTGCATTTTTTTAATAGGAAGTTCATTCGATTATTCAATGAGATATGTGTGTCAATGATAGAATGTATGGAGATATGGGGATTAGAGTGGATCGTGCATGCACTACAAAGTTTGAAATATTGAAGTAGAATATAACATAGGTATTTGTGTTATGTGAATTATATGATTATGATGTGAGTGCAACAATCATTAGGACAATAATGAGTTAATAAGGTCGACTAATAACATTTATTTAGCAAGAAATTGATGAAGCATGGCACAAACGTTTTACTTATGATCTTCGATCTTATGTTGTTGTGTTAAATATTGGGGCATTGGAGATATTCTCTTGTCAAAGGATTTTGTTCAATACATAGAGCACCATGCACTTAAGTTTATGAACAACCAATCAAAGATGAATCCAAGGCATATGCGATGGATTGATTTTTGTATAGTTACACATACTGTTAAAGCATAAATTTGGGAAGGAGAATAAGGTTGCATATGAATTACATATGAAATTACTAATGTTGGTGACAATGAAGAAAATGAAAATTGTTTTTTATAATATCAAGGATTTATACGACTACAAAAGAGACTTTGGATAGGTTATGGAGATATATAGGGGCCCATTGTTGCAAGATAGAAGCACACAACTAGATTACTTCATCCAAGATGGACATTTGTTCAAGGGAAAAGAATTATATTTCTAAAAAAAGTTCAATGAAAGAGAATTTGATAAGAGAGTTGCACAACGATAGATTAGGAGGACACTTTAGGCATAACAAGCCATAGATTTTGTTGGAAGAGAGATATTATTGGCCAAGTATGAAGAAGGAGGTCAACACATTTGTGTCACGGGGAATAATTTGCAAGATGCCTAAGGGACAAAGGCAAAACATTAGACTGTACACACCGTCAACAATCCTAAATAGGCTTAGGAGGATATATACATGGATTTTATACTTGGACCATCAAGAACACGACATATATTTGATGCAATGCTTGATGTGGTTAAGTAATTTTCAAAGATGGTGCATTTATCACATTGTAAGAAGACCAATGATGCATATTGCATATATACTTTCTCCAATGAGATGGTGTACTTGCATGGATTATCAAAGATAGTTACATCATACACAACTACTTGATTTCTAAGTCATATTTGGAGGACGTTATGGAAAAATATTGCAACAAAATCACAATACAATCCAACATATCATCATCATCATCGAATGGATGGAAAAATGGAGGTAGAGAACCAAAGCCTTGGAAATATTCTAAGATGCTTAACTAGAGGCACACTGAGATAGTGGGACCGTGTTTTGGCATATGTAAATTTACACATAACAATTATGTGATTAGGTCAATAGGATTTTCAACTCCTTTCATGGTTGTGTATGGATGGAATTTGAGAGGAGTTGCAAACTTGGTATATTTTCCAATTGACATGCCAAGGAGTGATGATGCAAAGACATTTGTAAAGTAGAGTGTGAAGAAGATTTAATTCATTTGTAGTTGACATCATGGTATTGGTGCATTCAATGAAGGATGTTATTCCAAGGGCATGTACAACAATTTGAATGTGAAGAAGATCATTTTTTTTAAGTAGATATCCTAGGGGCATATGTAAATTTACACATAACAATTATGTGATTAGGTCAAAAGGATTTTCAACTCCTCTCATGGTTGTGTATGGATGGAATTTGAGAGGAGTTGCAACTCCTCTCATTGGCCCTTTTTAATCATCATTAATCATCTTTCCTACCCCTGTCCTACACCACTTATCATGGCAATCAGACCTATTGTCCTTACCTTATGCCCCAAATTACCAAGGTATGGCTTATCATTGTTTTATTTTATTAATGCTTATGATTGTGATAATTAAAGCTGTGCATCTCTCAATTGTGCTAACATGTTACGATTTATGAAGGTAGTTGAGAAAATGGACTGCAGGAAGATCGGGGCTGAACAAGTCATGAAGGAAGGGATGTTCGTTGCTTGTAGAGGGATCCTTGGGGCTCGAATTATCAATTAAGGCACAGCTGTGACAGGGCAGCTGTAACAGAATGCGCCATTTTAAGTATGTTGTTGCTCGAGTCTAGCTGTGATTTGGAAGGATCGCTACTCTTGGGTCAATTGATAACTCTCTCATATTTCGATGTCTCTGCTCTGCCCACGTATTGTAATAGCTAGTTATTTAGGGCGCTTGAAGATCAGAGATCTTCATGGCTGCCCGATTATAGGATTAGATGTTACGATTTGTATGTATAAATATGGGGAGTTGCCTCGACCCAGGGGGTTGAACAGCAGACAATTAATTCATTGTATTAGCAGCCGAACAAAACTGTGTACTCATTCTTCTGTTAATATAAGGGGTTACTTCTGAGCTAAGGAATTCGTGTTGTTCAGCCAGCGTCTCTGTGTGAAGGCTAGGCCCGTCTTCCACAGAGATTGCTGAGTTAAAATAGGATTTTGAATTCATTATTGTGTGATGCTTTGTTCTTTCCTTTTGTACGCAGCAGCAATATTTATTGTGTGGATTTTCAGTAAAAGATTATATTTCTGTGAGATTGGTAAATGGTGTAGAATAACAGTCGACTGAGTAAGGTTTGCTTTATGCATTTCAATTGCAGTTATACACAGCCGTGTTCATCTTACAGCTAAGTTGTGATCCCATGAGCCCTTACAATTTATCTTTCATGTTGAGTGTTGCTTGATTTCCATTCTGCAATTCAATTTCTTAGAACAGTTGACTCAATCTTTTGCAATTGGATTTCTAGATTAATGTTCAGTTTATGCTTTATGATTTCCAGAGTGATTAGATCAGACAAGTGATTGTTCTAGAATACGAATGAGATTTCTTTTCTGCAATTGTTGATTAGATCTGATACCATTTCTTATTGATGCATGATAGAGAGGAGTTGAAGTATAGCAGTTAGAAGGCAATTGGGATTGCATAGATTTTTGGGGATGAACATTGATGATAGAAGATAAAAGTATTCACTTCTAATGGTTTGGTGTTTAAGCATATATTGTGCACTTATCCTTTGAAATAAAAAGACTTTCTCGGGTTGACAATAAATTTCATATGCTCTGTGTGTATTGGTAACAATTTATCTGCATATAGAGTGCTTGACATTTTGGCGCCGTTGCCGGGGAAGGATAAAAATTAAACATTGATCATTAGTTGCATCTGGTAATTGTTTCTGGTTAGTCTTTTCTTTGCTGAAATGATCTGGTTCGCATGAATACAAGGAAGGTAAAACGCGATCACCTCCCAACTCCCAAAACCCCACAAATTACTAACAACGCAGGTGGTTCGGGTCGTGGTCGAGGACAACAATTGGGCAGAAGAACATTCATCGACGATCTTGTTGACAGAACTGATTCATCCACCAGGGATCGTCATCAAGAAACTCCTATCAGACGAAACCCTGCCGATTCTGGGACGCCAACGTCCACGGTGGAGAATACAGGAGCAGTCGTGACTCCCTCATACACCCCTGCTAAGGAAGGTGTAGCTGACGCATCTGTCACAACTGAATACGCAGCTGCTACAACCGAAGAATACGCAGCTGCTACAACTGAAGAATACGCAGCTGTTACAACTGAGGAAAAGAATGCAGGAACGAACAAAGAAGAGGATACAGAAGAAAAGATGAATAACAGACATGAGAACGAAGAAGAAAATGCAATGGTAGAGTACCAACAGGAAAATCACTCCCTGCCAGAAGGAACTACGGCTACATTACAATTTCCAATTCAGCAGCTAGAAGGGACAGCTCCTATGAAGAACATCTCACCATCGGTGTTGCCTCGCTTCCATGGCAGGGCGGCAGAAGATCCAGACGAATTCCTTTTTGAATTTGATATCCTCTGTCGCAGCTATGATTATGTCACAGATGCCCAAAAGCTGAAACTTTTTCCCGCCACCCTGAAGGACAATGCATTACGATGGTTCATGAGCCTTGGGGGAGGAACTGTTGCTAATTGGAATAAGATGAAGCAAGTATTCCTGGAGAAATATCAAGAATATTGTAACACCAGGGACAAAAGAGAGGAATTATTCAAGATGGTGCAGAAGGAGGATGAAAGTCTGGAGGATTTTGTAGAAAGGCTGCTGTACAATGTGCAAAGAGCCGGGCAGACGAACATGGGGCTGGACGTGCTCAAGATCATCTTGCTTCGAGGGATCAGGGATGATTGTTTAGACATGTTAAATCTGTTAGGAAAGGGAGATATCTCCAAGGAACCTTTTGAGACGATTGTGGAATTATGTAAGAGATACTCCAGGGGATCTTCCAGGAATAATAAGCGAGATAAACGAGATAAGCTGAAATGTGATGTCTTCGACAGAACTCAGAAGTCATCTAATGGAGGAGCTACACGTGCAGAGATAGGCAATCTCCTTGAAAATTTTAAAACAGAAATGATGAGCTCAATCTCTTCGGAGATTGATGTCCTGAAGGCCTAACAGAAACAGGTAGTGGAGGATCTCACACTAGGTGTGTTCTGTCCCCGATGTAGAAAGAATCATCCACTGAAGGAATGCCCTCTTGACAAAATACAAGTATGTCAGCTGTGTGAGCTGAACCATGACATGAAGGAATGTCCCACACTTCCTCAAGTGAAGGTTGTCCTGCAGGCATCAACTCCAGAAGTAGAATCAGCTTATTTCATTGCGCAGAAGAAACCTTGGCAGCCTCGAAATCAAGGTATGCCTCCGGACTCGTTTCCATTTTTGAATAATATGAACAATTGGAGTAATAATATGCAAAATGTGAATACACAATTCCCTTCAAATTATGCTCAGTGGAATCCTTGTCAACCTGCAATGCAAAATTATAACTCATAGAGTCCTTGGACACAGCCGCCACATCAACCTACGTCATGGTCTCCTGGATGGAGGAACTTCCATCTTGGGAACCAGTTTCCTCAACCACCTCCACCTCAACAGTCACCATATTCTCCACCATACCCTCAATTTTCTCAATTTCCTCAGTATCCTCAATATCCACCTCAGCAGTCACAGCTGCAGCTGCAGAATAATCCTATTCCTAATATACCAATACGGCCTCAGCTGCCTGCCCAACCTAATCCTAACCCGAATAATAAAATAGTCCATCAATTGGAAACTGTCAATATGTCGGCCTACGCTCTCTCCCCTGTACCTTGTAATGATATTCATTTACGATCTGGGAAGATAATAGAACCTGTAATTACAGAAGATATTCCACCTTCTGTGCATGAAAAAGGAGAGAGTTCACAGCATTCATCTGATCCGGTTCCTATCATTGAAGGTGCTGAGCATCCCTTAGATGGGACGGTTGAAACATTAATTGAGAAATCAGATAATACACAGCCTACCCAGCTGGTAAGGCAACCACCATACCCTGAGAGACTAATGCTACCAAAAATAGGGGGGCAACCTCAGTTCAACCTCCTAGGAGAGTTGAAGAATCTTTATGTTAAAATTCCTCTTCTGCAAGCCCTTCAAGATGTGCCTATTTATGCTAAAACAGTTTGGGACCTGTGCACTAAGAAACCAGGGAGGAAACCTAGAGATCCTCCCACTGTTCACGTCATAGGGAATTTATCTGCTTTAATAACAGGAAAAACCCCCATGACCAAGTATGACGACCCTGGAAATCCTACTGTCACTGTACATATAGGACAAACACAGATACCCAACGTGCTAGTCGACTTAGGAGCAGCAATCAATGTCATAACAATTAAGATTGTAAAGAAGCTGGGACTCACTAATTTTATGCCGACCCCTACCATTTTAGAATTGGCAGACAGATCCACCATTAGACCCAAAGGGATTCTGGACGACCTTGTCATCTCAGTAGATTCATGGGAATACCCTGCTGACTTTTTGATATTGCAACCAAAATCACAGCTGGGAGGACATCCATTGATCCTGGGGAGGCCTTGGTTGGCCACAGCTGATGCTTGCATCAGCTGTCGATCGGGGTCCATGACTATATCTGATGGTATGGAAACCAAAAACCTCACCCTGTATCCTCCAGCACGGCCAAGTATAGAAGCTGAAACTTCCCTTTGGATAGAACAGGAAGAGGAGGAGGATGTTCAGCCACTATTAACAATAGGGAAGGCCTTAACTTTTATAAACGAAACAGAAGACGATGCCATCAGCAATTTCATTAGCGAACCTGCTTCAGTGGATAAAGAAGTCTATCAAATCCTGAACATTACCCTTGGTAAGGAAGAACAAGAAAATCTTACGGAGGAAACATTGGTTGGTGATACAAACATAATTCCAGTTTTGAAGAATTCAAAAAGCATTCCTATTGAGGTAGAGCCTGGAAGAACTTTGAATATCAACCCTGATCTCTCCTCAGAAGAAAAAATGCGCCTGATCAGTCTCTTGAAGGAACGTAAGGGGGCATTCACCTGGGAGTATACAGACATGAAGGGTATCCCTTCTAATCTGTGCACTCATCATATTTACATTAAAAACGACTCCCGGCCTGTATGTCAACCCCAACGACGCATGAACCCCAATCTGAGGGATATAGTGAAGGAGGAAATCCAAAAACTTTTGGAAGCAAGATTTATCTACCCTATTTCAGATAGTGAGTGGGTTTCCCCACTTGTAATTGTGCCCAAGAAAAATGGTAAATGGAGAGTCTGTGTTGATTATAGGGAGTTGAACAAAGCTACACAAAAGGATCATTTCCCTCTGCCCTTTATTGACCAAGTACTTGATACCCTATCAGGGAAGAAGTTATTCTCCTTCTTGGATGGGTTCAGCGGGTACAACCAAATTCAGATTGCTCCTGAGGACCAGGATAAGAACACCTTCACTTGCCCCTGGGGAACGTTTTCCTACAGGGTGCTTCCCTTTGGTTTATGTAATGCACCAACAACGTTCCAAAGAGCTGTAATTGGCATATTCTCTGAATTGGTTAATGATAGTATGGAAGTCTTTATGGATGATTTTACTCCCTATGGCAAGGATTTTGAGGAAGCACTGGAAAATTTAAAGAAGGTTTTAATTCGCTGTGAACAAGCTCGCCTTTCATTAAGCACTGAAAAATGCCATATGATGATGAGTGAGGGGGTGGTATTAGGACATTTCATCTCTACCGATGGCATTCAGGTGGATCCTTCAAAAATTAAGGTGATAAAAAATATACCTACTCCTTCAACGCAGAAAGAAGTGTGAAGCTTTCTGGGACACGCTGGATATTACAGGAGGTTTATAGAAAACTTCTCCAAACTTGCTTCCCCTCTGTTTTCATTATTAATGAAGGACGCACAGTTTGTGTGGAGTGAAGCGTGCCAGACAGCGTTTGATAAGCTTAAAGAGAAGCTGTCCACAGCCCCTATCCTAAGGGGACCCAATTGGACCATACCTTTCCACATTTCTTCAGATGCTTCTGATACTGCCATTGGAGCAGTACTAGGGCAGCAGGATGGTCAAGTACCTTATGCTATCTATTATGTTAGTAAAAACTTAGCTCCTGCTGAACTTAATTATACTGTCACTGAAAAAGAATTCCTGGCTATTGTTTATTCTATTAATAAATTTCGGCATTACATTACTGGGTATCCTACATTTGTGCACACTGACCACTCTGCCATTAAGTATTTGATGAACAAACCTGTCACCAATGCTAGAGTAACCAGGTGGCTCTTGTTATTGCAGGAATTTGATATTACCATTATAGATAAACCTGGAAAAGAAAATGTTGTTGCTGATTTTTTATCTCGTTTTACTAACAGCGATGACAGTTCACCTGTTGAGGATTCTTTTCCAGATGAGCATCTATTCGCACTCTCAGCTCATTCCCCCTGGTATGCAAACATTGCTAATTATTTGGTTGCAGGAAAACTCCCACCACATATGTCTAAACGAGAGAAGAGAAAAATGATCCAGCAAAGTGCCAGGTATTGTTGGCTCAATGGTCATCTCTTTTACACAGGACCCGATCTTGAGATTAGAAGATGTGTAAGGGAAGATGATATCTTTCATATACTGAAGGCCTGTCATGATGAACCTTGTGGAGGACACTTTGCAGACAAAAGAACAGGGCATAAAGCGCTGCGGATGGGCTACTATTGGCCGACACTGTTCAGGGATGCTAAAAGATATGTTCAGTCCTGTGGCAGCTGCCAAAGGATGGGCCAACCTAATAAAACGGATCAGATGCCTTTACAGCCCCAAGTGGTACTAGAACCATTTGACAGATGGGCATTGGATTTTGTTGGCCCTATCAACCCTCCTTCTAAACAGAAGGTTTACATTCTGGTGTGTACAGATTACATGACCAAGTGGGTAGAAGCTGTAGCTTTGACTAAGGCTAATGACCAGGCAGTGATTGATTTTCTGTACAGTGAAATTTTTACCCACTTTGGGGTACCAAAGGAAGTAGTCACCGATGGAGGACCGCAATTCATCTCACACCAATTTGAGTCCTTGCTCCGGAAGTATCATGTGCAGCATAGGATAGCTTCACCTTACCACCCCCAGGCCAATGGTCAGGTGGAAAGTACTAATAAAGTTATTGAAGCAATCCTTACTAAAACAGTTAAAAGCCATCGAAAGGATTGGGCTGACAGGCTTCCAGAAGCACTGTGGGCATATCGCACAACTTGGCGCAACACCACAGGGTTTTCTCCTTATGATCTGGTGTATGGAAAGAGTGCCATCTTTCCAATTGAATTTGAGATCAAGACCCTAAAAACAGCCACCAAAATGAATCTAGATGTAACAGAAGCTCAGAAGAGAAGATTGAATCAATTAAATGAACTGGATGAGAAACGGTTAGCTGCAGTAGACTAGACTGTGCTGCTCCAGCAACAGAGATCCAACTGGCATGACCGATTCATCAAAAAGAAAATCTTCCGTGAAGGAGACTGGGCACTATTATACGACTCCAGATTCAAGAAGGATTTTAAAGGAAAATTACGTACAAGATGGCTGGGTCCATATTTGGTCGACAGGGTATTTGACAACGGCACTATTCGCCTGGTGACCATTGATGAAAACCGTATACCATTACTTGCTAACGGCCACAGACTGCGACTGTATCGTAAGCCCATCTCGAAAGATGCATTCATTTCACAAATTGCTGCCGATCCAGATTATCAGTTGGCACCGAAGCAGGAATTTTTCTCTGCCTTTCCCAATCCTTAAACTGAAAATCGTATTTGCTGTATATAAATAATTTCCTGCTGTAGCGTATAATTGTTGTTTTTTTTCCTTCTTTGCATTTGATCTTTTCGTTTGCTGTCATTTTTCAAAAAATTTCAGGGAAGCGCCAGGAGAACGACCCGTTTTGGTCTGTCAAGCAAAAATCTCCCTGTGTCGTCCTTGCTAAAAAAAATAAAAAAATAAAAAAATTCGGCAGCTGGGACATAGTTTCCGGCAGCTACAACATCTTTTTCCGGCAGCTGTATATCTTTTCCGGCAACCACGTTATCATTTCCCATCAACCGAAAAAATCCTTTTCCCCACGGCCGCAATTCCTTTTTCCCGCCTGCCGTCAATCTTCCCGGCAGCTGCAACATCGGCGGCTGCAACATCAGCAGTTGCAACATCTTTTTCCGCAGCTGCCACCTCATTTCCCAGCGGCTGCCACCTCATTTCCCAGCAACCGTAATACCCTTTTTCCCGCCTGCCGTCAATCTTCCCGGCAGCTGCAACATCGGCGGCCGCAACATCGGCGGCTGCAATATCGGCAGCTGCAACATCTTTTTCCGCAGTTGCCACCTCATTTCCCAGCGGCTGCCACCTCATTTCCCAGCAGCCTTAATACCCTTTTTCCCACCTGCCGTCAATCTTCCCGGCAGCTGCAACATCGGCGGCTGCAACATCGGCAGCTGCAACATCTTTTTCCACAACTGCCACCTCATTTCCTAGCGGCTGCCACCTCATTTCCCAGTAGCCGTAATACCCTTTTCCCGCCCGCCGTCAATCTTTTCCGGCAGCTGCAACATCGGCGGCTGCAACATCGGCAGCCGCAACATCTTTTTCCGCAGCTGCCACCTCATTTCCCAGCATCTGCGTTATTGTTTTCCGTCTACCATAAAATCATTTTTCCCGGCAGCCGTTAATCCTTTTTCCCGGCGGCTGTGAATCATCCCCGGCAGCTGCGACTTCAATCCAGCGGCTGCAACATCATGTCACAGCGCTGCAACATAATTTCCCAACGGTTGCGTTATCAGTTTCTGTTGACTGGTAAAATATTTTACCCAGTAGCTGTGAAATTTTTCCGACGAACGTGAACTATTTTCCGGCAGCCGCAACCATTTTCCCGTAGCTGCAACAACTTTCCCGCCAGGCTGCAACATATTTCCCACAGTCGTAAAACTTTTCCCGCCAGCTGTAATTTTTCCCGCCGCCGTAAAACTTTTCCGTGACAGCCGTAATTTTCCCCGATACTGTAAATTCTTTTTCCGGCTGCCGTGAAATCTTTTCCGGTGGCTGCAACTTCTTTCCTGGCGGCTGCAACATATTTTTTTTTTTTGGCGACTGCAACATCTTTTTCGTCGGTTGTACTATCATTTTTTTTGGCAACTTGCAGTGGTAACTCCAGTGTTAACAGAAGAATTGTTCCAAACCTGCTAATCATGGTGCTGATTCACCTCAGTCGTGCCGGCGAACTCATTATTCCGACCCCGAGGACACGATGGTTTGTGTTTCACCGGCGGAAGAAATTATTGCCTTATCCGAGTCATCATGATCACACGTCTGATTGTGCACGAGTTCGGCTCTGTGACGTCACCAACTGCATGCTCCACCATTTTCCGCAGCATTTTGACGCACAGTTTTATGAGGTATGGCTTTCATTTATCACGTGATTAAGCATTGATATCATTTAAACGATATTAGTCGTACCTTCACTCGTACCACCATTATACCTGATTAAACCTTTCCCTCGTACGACGTAAACACTAATAACTGCCACCTTCCCCAATTCGGCATGGAAATTTCAAACGCTTTTATGTGCTCAACTTTCCAAATTTACTCATTCTCTCAACGTCTCCGCTCAATGATTCGTGCATCCTCTGTGCTGCAACTTCCATTCTGGGATCCTGTACTCTGTGGAATAGCAACTTCAGCTTGCAGCCAGGACCATGGGGATTCCAGTTCGCCATGAACCTTTCAATACCCGGGAACTCAGGCAAAATCTTCAAGTTCTTGCCATTTTTCAAGCTGCCAGCTGGCTCGAATTCTTTGAGCGATTGGACGGATTCGATCGGGACGCAGCCCTGCAATTTGCCTTGAATCTTACCAAAACTCACTCCATGGTGTGGGGGCTGTGTATAGATGTCTCCGAGACCATTATATCCGAGGTTACAGCCATCCCGATGGTGGGAAAACCATGGTTTAACCGACGAGTCCCTGCAACGGTTGCACGAGAAGAATTTTTACTTCCAGGGGAGCAAGTTGAAGCATCCAGGAGAGGGATTGCACTGAACTCACTGCCGCGGCCATGGGACCAGGTTGTTGTCTTCCTCAAGAAATACATTACTTGTGAAGGTAGATATCAAACTGTGTATAACTCTGAACTTCCTTTGCTTTCTCATCTCCGCCATGGCATTTTATTGAACATTCCATTTTATTTACTGCACGACTTGCGTCATATGGCGGCATTTGTTCAGTCTGCTAAAAACCCACTATCCTCTCTCACCCACCATGGCCTTATCAAATTAATCATTGTAAGAACCCTTGCCCAACATCATATAACTTGGGAACAATTCATCACCCAACCTCAGCAACCTGTTCCCTTGCGGGTCATCCCATTACAGCAAATACAGGACCCACCACAACAGGAGGACCGGAGTTCCTCCAGTGAAGTTGGGGGGAGGGATGAAATTGGAGAGGAACAACAATCAGGGGCACAGGCAGGACCATCCGGGGTGGGTGAAACCACAGTAGAAGAACAACAACCGGGGGCACAAGCTGGGCCATCTGGGGGGGAAACTATATTAGAGGAAGAACAACCAGGGGCACAATCAGAGCCATTCGGGGGAAATGAATCTCCGGCACAAGCAGAACCATTGGGGGATGAAACTGCATTTGAAGGAGAGCAAGGGGAGGCACAAACAGAGCCATTAGGCGATGGTGTAGATGAAACCTTTGTGGAAAACCCAGATAACAGGGCATCTCCGACAGCAGAAGGTGAAATTGGAGCAGCATCAAATGCTGCGACAATGGAACCTGAAGATGACAGAGCCAGGGCAATGGAAGAAGACATTGAGCTCGTAACAATTGAGTCTTCACCAGAGTGGGAAGGAGGAGGAGCTGTAATTGAAGAAGAACAGCATCAGAGGCAAGAACACATTCCCTCGATCTCAGCTTTGATCCCTTATGTACCAGCTTCACAGAAGGGAACACCACAGAAGGAAACACCACAGAAGGGAACACCACAGAAGGAAACACCACAAAAGAAAACACAACAGAAGAAAAGAAAGAGAGCCACCAATGAATTTAATCTAATATCACCAATCAGAAAGAAAAGAACTCGATCAGCCACAGCAACAGAGGCAGCCAGGAAAAGATGGGCAACCCTAGAGGCACAGGTTGAGCCCCCAACCCTTGTACCAAGACTGATGGATGCTCCACAAAGGCCAGTGGAGGAAGAACCTGGAATTGAAGGACTTCTGGCTGAGAATGCAATGTTAAAAGAGGACCTCCAAGTGCTCAGGAGGGAATTGGAAATTTGGAAGGAAACCTGCAGAAAACAGGGTGAAAGAAAAATGTATACGTTGATAGAGGCTGCAGACCAAGTGGAGGAATCAGATTCTGCTGGAGCTAGGGAGGAGGATGAACGAATACTCTGCCCCACCTGTGGAGAAATCTTTAAGGAAACAGGCCATAAAATTCTACTTAACACTTATTCAGCACAACAGCCTGTGGCCACAGTAGGGGAAGCAGTGGAAAAAGAAGGTGTTGCCACACAAGAACCAGCACTTTTAAACATCCTTGTTGAAGCTGTCACTTCCCACGATGCAGAAATTATGGAACAGGTAGGAGAAGAACATGGGATGGGGGACGCTCTAGAGCTTATAAAGGAATATAGTGAAACCCCAGAGTGTTCCCACGATACAGAGATCATAGATCAGATGGGAGAAGAACCTGGAATGGAGGTCACTCTGGAGGCCAATGAAGAATTCCATATTGTGACCCCAGAATGCTCCCAGGACACAGAAATTTTGGAAGAAGAGGCTCAAAGGCAGGACAGTGATAAACTGGAACAGGATGCTGTAACACAAGAACTAGCAAACCTGAATTTACTTGTCCAATCAGCCAAACAGGTGGGAGAAGAACCCGGAACAGAGGACACTCTGGAATTCAATGATGAACTCTGGGTGGTAACCCCAGAGGACTCCCATGACACAGAGCTCCTAGGAGAAGAATTGCAACAACAGGAGGATGAAGAGGCAAGCCAGGATGTTGCTACACAAGAACCAACATCCTTGGAAGCTGCAACAGGAGCTCCTGAATTTCATTTAAAAGATAAACCTGGAGTGGATTTCATTCCCGATACACAGTTGGGAGAAGATGAACAGGTACAGACACCATGCTCAGGTGACACCGAAATTTTGGAGGATGAGCTGCACAATGAAAAGGAGATCCAATCTCAGCAGCAGAGGGACAAGGAAGACACTGTTACACAAGAACTAGTGTCTCTAAAAGCAATGATGGTAGCTGCTGAAGAGAGCCTAAAGGATGATGATGTCACACAAGAACCAGCAACACTTTTATTAAACTTTGAGGTGCTAGAAGACACTGCCCCACAAGAACCAGTGCTTCTCCCTCCTAGGAATGTTATTGATTTAGATTCAGATTAAGGATTTCCTTTCAACTCCCCCAGGCACAGCATAATGAGACTGCAGGAAGATTTCCACTACACCAACTGCATTCCCAGACACTAGCAAGTAGCAGTGGAAGGGGAACAGTGAGGTTGAAAGATATTGGGTTACTCACAGAGGCCTCTCAAAAGATAGATAAGGTGCCTGAGTTTCCTACAATTATTTCTCTCTCTCCTAGGATAAAGCTCAGTATAGGATTCATATGCAGGTTGTTGCATGAGGACATGCAACAGGGTAGTTGGGGGGAGATGTTGAGCCCAGAATTGGCCCTTTTTAATCATCATTAATCATCTTTCCTGCCCCTGTCCTACACCACTTATCATGGCAATCAGACCTATTGTCCTTACCTTATGCCCCAAATTACCAAGGTATGGTTGATCATTGTTTTATTTTATTAATGCTTATGATTGTGATAATTAAAGCTGTGCATCTCTCAATTGTGCTAACATGTTACAATTTATGAAGGTAGTTGAGAAAATGGACTGCAGGAAGATCGGGGCTGAACAAGTCATGAAGGAAGGGATGTTCGTTGCTTATAGAGGGATCCTTGGGGCTCGAATTATCAATAAAGGCACAGCTGTGACAGGGCATCTGTAACAGAATGCACCATTTTAAGTATGTTGTTGCTCGAGTCTAGCTATGATTTGGAAGGACCGCTACTCTTGGGTCAATTGATAACTCTCTCATATTTCGATGTCTCTGCTCTGCCCACGTATTGTAACAGCTAGTTATTTAGGGCGCCTGAAGATCAGAGATATTCATCGCTGCCCGATTATAGGATTAGATGTTACGATTTGTATGTATAAATATGGGGAGTTGCCTCGACCCAGAGGGTTGAACAGCAGACAATTAATTCATTGTATTAGCAGCCGAACAAAACTATGTACTCATTCTTCTGTTAATATAAGGGGTTACTTCTGAGCTAAGGAATTCGTGTTGTTCAGCCAGCGTCTCTGTGTGAAGGCTGGGCCCATCTTCCACAGAGATTGCTGAGTTAAAATAGGATTTTGAATTCATTGTTGTGTGATGCTTTGTTCTTTCCTTTTGTACGCAGCAGCAATATTTATTGTGTGGATTTTCAGTAAAAGATTATATTTCTGTGAGATTGGTAAATGGTGTAGAATAACAGTCGACTGAGTAAGGTTTGCTTTATGCATTTCAATTGCAGTTATACACAGCCGTGTTCACTTTACAGCTAAGTTTTGATCCCATGAGCCCTTACAATTTATCTTTCCTGTTGTGTGTTGCTTGATTTCCATTCTGTAATTCAATTTCTTAGAACAGTTGACTCAATCTTTTGCAATTGGATTTATAGATTAATGTTCAGTTTATGCTTTATGATTTCCAGAGTGATTAGATCAGACAAGTGATTGTTCTAGAATACGAATGAGATTTCTTTTCTGCAATTGTTGATTAGATCTGATACCATTTCTTATTGATGCATGATAGAGAGGAATTGAAGTATAGCAGTTAGAAGGCAATTGGGATTGCATAGATTTTTGGGGATGAACATGGATGATAGAAGATAAAAGTATTCACTTCTAATGGTTTGGTGTTTAAGCATATATTGTGCACTTATCCTTTGAAATAAAAAGACTTTCTCGGGTTGACAATAAATTTCATATGCTCTGTGTGTATTGGTAACAATTTATCTGCATATAGAGTGCTTAACAGATTCCACGCCCAAGCTAGGGCTATCAATCCACAAGGGGTGAACTATCACCTCTTCCTCCTCAATACATAGACACACTCATCTTAGAGCTCTCCTCACCAAGGGAACCTATCCTCTACCCAAGTGGTGTGGGTAACCCCATCCACAACTGACCCCAACCCCTCACTCAATCCCCATTGGCTTGCACAACACTAGGTAAAGTACCCCCTTCTATGCACTACAGTCCCTCAAGCTGTCCCATTCCCCTTTTGGCGCTCTAGTACAAGCCGACCAAGAATTCTCTATGACCATGCTCCAAGGAAGTCACACTGTAGGCCAGGTTCCCTAATATTTGGCACCAATTTATCGGGGTATCTAGACTATTATTTTATTATGGTGGGCCCAAGTGATATATTATGAAAACAAAGCATCGATCTTTCCTTGGATTCCAACCATAGCTATCATGGCATGTATGATCTCTCCCTAAATAATGGAGTGAATGAATGAATGATGACCCAATTATTTTCTAACAAGATATGTGCATGGTTCTATCTTGACAAGTGTCTTCCCCAAGAGAAACCACATTTCCCCTTTTAATCTCCTATTAATATAATTAATCCCATGATTAATTAAAGTGACACTCAAACTATGCTTAATGAATTTTGGGTTAAAAATGTTAATGGAGGCTAAGGCATATTTAAAGTCAACTAGGGTCATCATCCCTTACGCTCCCCTCTCACTTTCCCCACTTGTGGATTCATATCCGCTGGTCTCTTCTTCATCCTTCTTCACTTGCAGCTGTCGGAGATTTTTATATCAAAAAGTATATACAACATTTACAATATCCATGGTCTCCTAGACCATATAAGTCTAGTATATGGTTTGTGTTTCATTACATACATATTCACACATTGGGGTAAAAAATGGGTTGTCACATTCCCCTCCCCCTTAATTCATGCACAGTCCTCAGTGCATATCTATACTATGTACATGTACACAATTTTAGAACAAAATATTTCAAAATAACTATGGGTATGCCTCCTACATCGCATCCTCCAATCCTCACATTGATTCTTTAGGGTCATTATGCATCCATTGCAATTTTACTTTCCCTGTGGCTCTAATCACAAGAAACATAATATTGATGTCAAGGATGTGCATTGGCTGCACCAAGATATCTCCTTTCAGTTCCACCTGAATCACAACTCAATCAATAATGTGGTTAGGATCAGGTATATATTTTTCAATAATGACACAAGAAATACATTATGCACTTTTATGCAAGTTGGCATTGCAATATCATATGCAACATGCCCTATCCTAGCTAATATTTCAAATGGCACACAATATCTAGGCACTAGCTTAGGATAAATTCCGAGTTTTAATGAACTCTCCTTCGACCTAACTTTCAGATACACATGATCACCAACTGTGAATTATCTTGCTACTCTGCCATTATCTGCATAACTTCTCTGTTTATCATATGCCATATTTAAATTATGCTTGAACTTTACAATTCGCTCTTCCATTTCCTTAAGCAATTATGGCCCAATTAATATTATGTCTACTAAATTGTCCCAATTGATTGGGGTATTGCACTTTCTGCTATACAAGACTTCAAATGGACTCATCTTTAGAGAAGCATGATACCCATTGTTGTATGCAAACTCCACCAAGTACAAGTAATATTCCCATTTAGATGGTTGATCCATCACATACATCCTTAGCATATATTCAATAATTTGATTAACTCTCTCAGTCTACGCATCTATCTGGGGATGATATGTTGTACTCAAATTTATATTTGTTCCAAATCCTTTGAATAAAACTTTCGAAAATTTTGAAGTAAACTTTGGATCTCTATCTGAAATAATGGTCTTTGGTATCCCATGCAACCTGGAAATTTTTTTCATATAAATATATGTTATGTTAGTTATCTTGTTCATTGACTTAATAGGAATAAAGCGAGCAACCTTTGTTAATTTATCCACCACTTCCATAATTGAACCATGTTGCTTTATTATCCTGGGTAACCTAGTTATGAAATCAATGGTTACCACATCCTATTTCCACTCTGGTATTGGTAGTGGTTGTAGCAAACCAACCGAATGTCTATGCTCCAATTTAATCTTCTGACATTTCATGCACCTAGATATATACTTAGCATTATCTTTCTTCATTCCTGGATAAAAGTATTGACTTCCCATTGTTGCAATTGTCTTTTGGTATATAAGGTGTCTTGCATATGGAACTTTATGCATCTCGTTTATTACCAGTTTGTTTAATTCAATAGAGTTCGGAATATAAACTCTATTTTTATTCATAAGAAGTCCATCATCTTCCAATCTATATCCTTCATATCCGTGTTCTATGTTTTCCTGTTGCATCCTTCTTTTACCTGTAGACAATATTCATTTGAGACAACAACCTCAAGAATTTTGGTTGCTAAATTTTATTTACACATGCTCATGGTTGTAGCATGCATTGCTCGTACTCTCTTGTTGAGTGCATCTGCAACCTTGTTCTCTTTCCCTTTTGTATGTTTGATATCAAAATCAAATTCACAAATAAATTCCAACCATCTTGTTTGCTTAGCATTCAAAGTCTGTTTTTCAAACAAAACTTCAAACCAATGTGATCTATCCTTTATTCAAATTTATTGCCCGTGAGATAATGTATCTACATATTTAAGGCATACAATATAGTAGCCAAATCTAAATCATGTCTGACATACTTTTTCTCATGTTCTTTTAGCTTTCTAGACTCATAATAGACCACATGTCCATTTTGCATAATCACTCCACCTATTCCTTACTTACAATCATATGTGCATACCACAAAATCTTCATTTGGATCAACGATTTTGAGAATTGGTGTACTGGTGAGAAATCTCTTTAGCTATTGAAAACTTTCCTCACATTGTGGTTCCCATTCAAATTCGACCCTTTTCTTCTTTAATGAGGTAATTGGATGTGCCACTTTTGAGAAGCCTTCTATAATATTCTGTAGTATCCATCTAATCACATAAATAACCTTACCACATAAACATTTTTGGGTGTATGCCATCCCATGATAGCTTCAATATTCCTTGGATCTAATACTAACCCTTCCTTAGATATGATGTGTCCCATATACTGAATCTACTTATGATAAAATTAACATTTGCTCAACTTAACATACAATTGATTCTCTCTTAGCACCCGTAGTACTAATATCAAATGCTCGTCATGCTCCTCCACTGATTTTGAGTAAATAATAATGTCATCTAAGAACACAATGAAAAATTTATCCAATTATTGTCTAAATATGCCATTCATTAAGCACATAAAGGTAGTTGGAACATTTGTTAACCCAAACGGAAACACTACAAACTTATAGTGACCATATCTGGTTTTGAAATTTGTTGTGTCGATGTCTTCATCCTTTATCCTCGTCTAATGATAACCTAATCTCAAATCTATCTTTGAGAAAATCCTTACTCCCTTCAGTTGATCAAACAAGTCATCAATTCTAGGCACATAATATTTATTCCCCATGATGACTTTATTTAACTATCTAAAGTCAATACACAACCTCAATGTTCCATCCTTCTTCTTCATAAAGAGTATTGGTGCTCCCCAAGGAGACGTACTTAGGTGTATGTATCCTTTGTTCAACAACTCCTTTAGTTGCATATGTAATTCCTTCAACCCAAGTGTACTCATTATGTATGGAATTTTGGAAACAGGGGTAGCTCCAAGTACCAAGTTAATAGAGAAATCAATGTCTCTTTTAGGTGGAAAATACATCCATGAATTCCTATAATATTGGAAAATATTCCAAGTTGGGGCCTTTACTCTTTTTTGGCTCCTCCACATGAGCTGCATACAACTGACATCATTTCCTGAAACACCTTTTTAACTACACCATTGAAATCTGCCTTATGGAAATAGGACTTGGAATGCCTTTCACTTTCTTTTGATCCCCTTCTTCATCAAGACAAGTGAGAGTCTTGTTATGGCAATTCAAAATAACATGGTGTGCATCCAACTAGCCCATCTCAATAAGCACGTCATAAAAACCAAGAGGAATTATGTTCAAATATAAAAAAGTATGGAGTCCATTCATATCTAATGGACAACCTGATTTTCCTTTTGGTTCTAGTAGCAATCTAAACCAACCAAATATTTCAACTAGATTAGGACAAATATAACTATGGCTTTCCCTTGAATCAATTAAAATGGCTATATGTTGGTGTTGACGCCTGGAAAAATCCTTGCGTCGATAGTAGGGATTCTCCCCAATGAAAAGTCCCAATTAGACTATTCATTGTCTGGAATGAGGAATCCGTCCGGTTTACGGTCTGGCTACTATAGGATATGTTGTTGTTGTGGCTTTATCGGCTAAGTTTTATTATTATGTATGAAAATGCAAAGTCCTAATTCCAAATGTGCATGGTTCTATCTACGCTTGTGTTACTGTGTAACAGGTAAATAGAGGCCTCACAAGGTGATGCGCAGGTTCCCACCTCTCTCCTTACCACCTTTGTTTTACCAATCAACCAAGACTTTCCTACCAAAATACATAACTTTAATCTATATAATATAACCTATCCTTGCAAGGAACGAAATTAAAAATAGAGTAATGACTGTAACTGCTTATTACAACTTCAGCAGTTAACTACTAAAATAAATGTATTCACAGTCTCATGATAATATTAACACAAAGATAGCTTTGATATGGCATTCATTCATTCATCACTCATAAACACACAGAAAATTGCATTTCATATTCATAAACAGTAAGATGAATCACAAACCATTAGAATAATCCAATAGAAGAGGAAAGATCTTACAACATATGGATGAACAAAAAGAGAAATAATTATGCACATTCATTCACATATTTCCATGCAATACTCCATGTACGCCTTCACCTAGCAAAATTGTCTTCTCTCATTAGCAGAAAAATAGTTTCTTACAAGATGAGACTAGTCCAATATTTCACAAGCTAAAAGCCCCTTTCTCATCTATTCTCTCCTATTTATGTTCACAAAATTTGTCTTGACATGACCTATCACTTCATATTCCCTCCAAAATTTTGTTTTCCACAATTTTGTCCTTTTGTGGATGCAATATAAATAACCAAAATTGTAAAATAAAATACAATATTTCATCAATTAGATGGTGCATTTTATCGACTTTGGATGTAATCATTCCAAAGCTCACTTTCATAAGATATTACACTTAGTTGTCGAGGCTCTAATACTTTCAAGGCTACTTCATGGAAAGGTAAGTCTTTAACCATAGCATTCAACCCTCTTGTTGTTGCATTGTGACCATTTCCTAAGTGAAAGGCATTCATGGTGGCTTGTCCAATGCGTTGTTGGAGATCTTATGCACTGAGTGTGTCTAGAATTTTAATGGTAGCAATGTCTTCATTCATGATAGTCCTCAATTCTTCTAAGCGTTGATCCTTTGGTACTAGCTCTTCAATGGCACCGGGAGGCGGTATATGACACTTTTCAAATGCTCGATATATGTTTTCGTGAATCTATTCACACTTCGTGATAGAATCTCGTACCTCATTCTGAAGCTTCTTCTCTACCTTTTGACAGATATCGGAAAGTGCTATGTCTAATTTGAATTCAACGGTAGACCTTTTTGGCAGATGGGGAGGAATTTCCTTAGCTTTATTCTTCCAGGCAATCAACTTCTTCATTTGATCATAAGTTCTTGTTGACTTTTGTCTTGTAGTTGAAGCCTCTTCAAAAATTTGCTTCAATCTGGTCACCATTCCTTGCAACTCATATGTTTGCTAAGTGAGCAATTCTTGGGAGTGAAACAACTGTCCCTGCAACTCAGAAGCACAATCATAAAACGGTGTTAGATCTTGTCTTTGTTCTTGGGCAGAGTTCGGTTGTTCCACTAAGGACTCTTTTTCTTTGGTTAGCTATGCTACTTGGGCTTACAAAGCTCCTTTTTCTATTGTAAGAGCCTCCACTTGTTGGTCTAACTGGTCCTCTCTTTCTTGTAATGCACTTATTTGATCCTGAAAATCAGTCATCTCTCATTCCATGTTTACTACATTCAAAGATTCCTTTTCATCCTAAAGACTCTGAACAGTCTACATGATTTTATCCTTCTCCAACTCTATATCATCTCGTTGTATTCTCATTTCAATTTCTTGACTTTGGGACTGCACCAAATTATCTTTTAGCTTAATCACTTTAGCTTTACTTCTTTCCACATCTTCAATTAATTTGTTGATATTATCTGCATTAGCTTGTGCAGTAGAAACATTAGCTGATGTTGTGAATTTAGGGTCCTTATTTGTGCCTTCCAATACTGTGACTTCTTAGACAGTGATGATATATGGTTGTTAAGCCACTTTCAACTTCTTCTCCGTTCTTTTCATGATGGTTTTCTTTTCGGATCGAAAACTATTGTTTCAAGCTTAACAACTGAGTGTTTCTTTGATGGTGTAAATGGCGTGAGTCATAGCTCAGCCAAAGGAAGATGACCTCCCGTAAGAGGTGCCTCAATATTAGTATTAGTAGGATTGTTTACTTCCATGTCTTGCTGCCATCTCTCTTCCTGTAGATTCTGCTCTTCCATAGCTTTCTTGACTTGCTCTTCTTCCTGTAACCTCTTCTCCTCTTGTTCTACAACCACTTTGTTTGCTTTTTCCTGCTCTATTTTTCTTCTTTCCTCTTCAGTTGTTAGAATATTGCACAATATTGAGAGAGGGGGTGAAACAGTATTGATAACTTTTTAACAATTTCAAACCACTTTAATTATTAATTAAAATATAGATCAACAAAGAACAAGGAACACAAATTTTATTGTGGAAACCCTAATTGGGAAAACCACAAACTCTTTCTCTTACTGCAAAATTATATTTACAATTGTTTTGCAAGCAACAACTTGTTGGAGACTTCAATCCCCAAGTTTCTCAGCTACAACTGAAGGATGCACCAAAACCCTGTTTTTGTCAGCTACAACTAACAAGATGCACCAACACCCTATTTAACAACATCTACTGGAAGGAGGCTACAACCCCTTGCAAGCTTGTAGCCTTCCCTAGCACCACCCTACCTCCCTCGTTTTGTTTTTTGAAACCTTCAAGAACTTCTTCAGAATATGTTGTTGCTTTTACTCTATCTCTGACCTCTGTTTCTAATCTGCAATTTGAATCACAGAGACACACCTTTCATCAAATTGAAATCTGTTTATATTTTCATCATAATCACAAAGAACCATTGTGTCCTTCATTCAAGCATCATAAGACTTCATTGCGTCTTTTCACCAACTAATTATATCTTTATTTTAATAACCTTCATCACACCCTTTCATATCCATGTTAGCCAATAATAATTATTGGTTTACATGTTTTAACTAATCTTTTTCCATTCTCCATTACAATGGCGGGCATCTCTTCACAAATTAATCACTCTTTATAAAGTCTGCGGGCATATTTTATATTTGCAGGAATCACCTCATGTCTGAGGATATCAGAGAGTCTGCAAGCATATTCCTGTAGTCAGCCTTCATAAACCTGCAGACATATTTCAAAATGAAGAAAAACAAAAAATTTCTTCAATTTGGCAGATCCATTTCTCACACGTGTGGCCATCAGAGATAAAACTAAAACCATGGTTGGATGGAGAAGTCATCAAGGAACTGTTAGGATAATTAATACTCCATCCTTGTCCTACTTAGCATTATTTTCTTTTTCCTAGTAGTTGATGATGTCATTTCCCCCTAGTGGTGTGCAGATGTCATCTAGGACCCATTATCCACCTAATGTGCCTTGCATGCATGATTCTAGGCCCACCAGAGCCAGTTCCCTACATTTTAGTAGCCAACTCTGTGTTCTAGTTCAGTCCACCTGAGTTCCTGAACTCTACTGGGGGTTTTAGCTCCGATCACCACTGATTGTGATCTAATGTGCCCTTTTTCACCTACTTTGCATGCAAAATTCACTAATGTGCCCTCCTTGGTTAGTTAACTAACTGTGTCTTCAGTTAACTAAGTTTTGGTTCAGTTGAGTTGAGTTTGGGTCATCCGGAGCACTCCAATGGTGACAATTCCTATGCTAGATAGACCGAGACTCGAATTATCCTAGGATATTCGAATTCTCTCTATTGTAACATATTTTTGGACTATATTTATTGATGGATAATGTTACACATTTCTCCTTCCATCTGAGTTCCAATGTATGATTAATTTTACTGCTCTTTTCACTGTAATTCACCTTCTCTGCTCATTCTTTCACTGTGAGGTATTCTCAGCTCTATGATCTGTTGCGACTTAGAATTTCATAGGAAAAACCTCATACCATTTGATAAATTTATTTACAAAATGAGAGCATCTGGCATTCATTTATAAATGGCCTTTTAAACTTATGGGTTATACACTTAGACAGATTTTTCAAACCCCAAGTCAACTAAGGTGATTTTTATTTTCATAAAAAAAATAAACCTATGATACCAGACCATAGATAACATCTGACCGAGCTCAAAAATATTTGTTTCACCTTCATATTCATCATCCTTTGACCCATGCGTGCATTTTACTGAACTGGGTTTCCAAACAACAAAACTGTCTGAAACATTAGTTTGGCAGACTTGTATCTTTTTTCTTTAAGCACTCTTAAGATAAGCCGAGACCATGGTCAAATAGACATGACAACAAGATACATCCTGATAGTCTTAGATAATTTTTATCATCCATCCCTTAGATCTGGTGTGCATTTTCCTAAATCCTTTCAGACTAATTTCCCAACACTTAGTCAAATTTCAGTATTTAACCAAACTGCCAAACTTTTATACAATGATGTCAAATTGTAACAATGACATCATGAAGGTACTAGAACACCATCATATGACTTTGCAAACTCATCACACATGCTATGTCATCATATCCTTTGTCATTAATGAATACTTTTGGCATCAATGACAATCATACTGTTATGTAGAATTTTGTCCTACAGATAAGCCAAAACTCTCTTAACTTTAAAGTAGACTTTAAACTAACTCTAAAGCAAGAAACAAGTCAAAACAAATGCTACCTTGAATCCCTAGATCTAACAAACATCTCAGGATTAAAATGCTGAAGAGAATAGGAGGAGTTTAACTGACCTTCTATCCAAACGCTTGTTTTTGGTATTTGCTCCAAGCTCCAAGCCCTCACAAGTGAACCTGTTAAAATGGAACCAAAAGTACAAGAATGCACTATTCTCTAGCAACCTGAAACATGAGTTAGGATCTAAATCTATGAAAGATACAAATCATATCATTAAAACAAGATTAACACAAATGATTTGGGAAAACAAGACAAGTTATTCCATTACAACTTGAAGAGTACTTACAAAAGGTGCTTGATGTCCAAGCCAATCTTCCAACTCCAAGTGTCTTCTCCTCTAGCTATCTCCACAATGCTGTAAGACCATAAGTTTGGTGCTCTCAAGAGTCCTCCTCTTTTTTCAATGGCATACCTCTCTTTTATAGTGAATGGTGAGGTTAACCAACAAGAGAGATGGGTGGATCTAAGGAGAGATAAGTGGATCAGGGTTTCTAATCGAAGGAGATGAGTTGAGATCGGATCAAGGACCCCAATCTTCCATTATCTTCGAAAATACAAAATCCCACAAGCCAAGGGAAAAAAGCTATTAAAAGAGTACCGCGTTTTGCAAAGTCTGCAGAACGCGGCACTGCCGCGCTTTGGGGAAAAAGCAGAACGCGGTAGTGTATAGTACCGCGTGTTGGAAAACTAGCAAGGCGCGTTAGTGTGTGTAAATAAAGTCTAAGGTGGGTCAAAACTTGCCAGGGTGGATTCACCTTTAAGGTTGACTCATCATCTGTCTCTTCTGGATGGTTTACAACAGTAGGGAAAGTGTCGTCAACTTGTTTTGTGATGGGGATGCGACACTGTGAAACATAGAGGTATAACAGATGCCCCCTAAAGTGTGAGGTCAGAAGGGACTGATGGCCGAAAGACTTTACGAATATAATGTGCAGAGATAGCATCGAGGAGAGCGACACGGAGCTGAAATAGAAACAAAGTGTTAGATATACCACCGAGGCGGGCATTCCCATGCTCGGAAAGAGATGACTCAAAGCATGGCTGCCGACCAATACATTGCAGATCCATGAGTACTGAGATAATGTAAACTGTGGACAGATCATGGCTACTATGAACAATCGTAGATCCATGAGACAATAATGACACAGCCACGACCAATACAATAAGTGGATCTGTGTGACAATACAAGAGACATCTCCATCGCAGCCTGGACGCAGTCGAGATACAGTGATGCGCCCAGGGTCTTCTACCCGATCGCATAAAGATACGAATCTAACCATGTGATTACAAGGTGTTGAAGTCGAACATGGAAGAAACCATTTGATTACCAGTCAATGACGTGGACCGTTAACAAATGCGAGGGAGATCACCAATAATGACAATGATTCCCAAGGTATCAGTAGTACATCTCAACGAAATGCGAATGAATGAGTTGATGTCGAGCATCCGAGAGATCGCTTGATCACAGGTCAATGATGTGAACCTACTGTCAAACGCGAGGAAACCTGCCATTGAGGCATGCAGGTACCAAGGTACTAATGGTTGATCTCTAAGTCTAATTCTCGGATAGTGATTTGGTGTCGACAGGAATAGACTCGTCGAAGGTGGGCCATGATGATTCCCACATCATCGACACGAAATCGGCACATATGATAGGATGATGAAGCAATGGAGTATGTACTGACACAGCGGAGGCCTGACACAATGACTGACTCGATACAATGCAACCCTTTGAACATATAACGGCATGTAACAAGACTTGGCAGCAGGGATTTTTGATAAATAGAGGATAGACACCGGATGAGCGGACTCGTGGCCAGGGAGACGACCCATGATGATGACTATAACTCAATGAAAGACGGATACCCAAATATAGACAAGAGATGGACACATGCCATGTTCAAAGGTAACGACTGACAAGCTGCCATAGATAAACTTGACTTGTTCCCCCATATTTCCCCGACATGATGGACGAGTACCTCTTTCTTGTTTTACGAGCTTGAAGAGGATAACAGATGCTCGGTGTAGCTCATCTCATGGATGAGTCCAATCTCACATGTTTTATGAACCTGAGAAAGGAGGGGTTCGTCCCAAAGTGGGTCCTTCGATGTTAATATTTTAACGAGCCCAAGGAAGGAAAACTCAGTAGTTTTTCATATTTAGAGAGCCTAAAAAACTTAAAGGAAGCTCCATAACATACTTTTTCGTAAAATTTAGTCCCTCGGTCCCGAAAAAAGTGTAAAACAATTCCCGAGAGAACTCTCCCAGTCGAGATTGACTGAGGTATACCTTTCTCGTAAATAGTCTAGACGGGCCGAAAAAGGGGTAACCTATCACCGAATATACGACCTTTCAAATACTTTTACAAGTGTGAAAGAGTCAAGATCACTTGGCAATCTTTTCAATTTTAAGGAGTCTGAAAAGAGCTTAACTATGGACTCCTGTGGTCTTTTTCGTAAAATTCAAATTATTCTGGTCCGAAAAAAGAATAAAATACAACCAGGATAATACTTTCCTCATCGTTTAACGAGCATGAGTAAAGTTGACCGTACTCGACACCGTTTACTTGAGTTTGACAAGCACGACACAGGTGTGAAAGCGCTTGGAATCTTTTTCAAGTTTTAAATCCAGAGCACGAAAAAGATAAAGTGGGCTCAAAATGAAGGTCAAATTACGAATAAACACCGGTGTGAATGCATCCCATTTCTACTGCGGATCCTGTCAATAAATGCTCAAAAACTGGATATTAGCAATGTGGACAAGGGTTTATTTCAATTATTTGAAATAGTAATTAATTAATTAATTAAAAAAAATGTGAAGAAATGCTATATAAGGAATGGTAAAAATAGAAATTACTATTCATTTGTGTTTTTTACCCAAAGGAGACATTTTCACCTATTTTGGAGCAAAATTTCAAGGATCCATACCGGGAGTTCTGGGACACCATTTCGACCGCCGTCTGCGCCAGGTAAGAGTGCTTGACCCTCTCTTTCATTTCATGTAAGAAATTTTTGCATTCACCAGGAAAAAATTAATTTTTTAGCAAGCCCTTTTTGGCAAGAATCGCCCTCCACATTGCCGCGCGGGGGCCCTATCGAAAGGCGCGGTACTGTTGAACAGTACCGCGCTGTATCCCCAGACTGCCGCGCGGTAGGGTGTCCTCCAGGCGCGGCACGGGCGAAATTCAAGTTCAAAAAATCAATTTTTCTCCAATTTTTTGTTGGAAGTAAGTTGTTAAATAGTTATTAATTATTTTGTTTGCCCTTTTGCAGGGATTTGCAACATATTCGGAGCGAAATGGTAAGCTGGAAAGAGAGAGAGCACGAAGTGGATGATTTTGCAGCCGAAAATGACTTACCAACCGTGACCGCATTGCGAGAATGTGGTTTGCTAAAGTTTTTCAAGACCAAAGGGATCCGCCAGCAGCCTAAACTCCTTACTCACCTTATCCAATTGTGGGAGCCTGACACTCAAGCTTTCCGAGTGGGAGAGCACGTGCTTGAAATCCAACTTGAGGATATTTACTTCCTCACGGGCCTCTCAAAGAGAGGGGCCCGGCCGAGCTTTACCGGGTACACCGCTTCAGAATCAAGCACAGATGATTTAATTGCTCGATATTGCCAAGCAGGTTCGAGTAAGAAAAGTGGGAAGGTGGCCATAAAAGAGGTCACAAATCTTCCTTTAAAAACCTTGCTATTCACTATCACGCGTGCAGCGGGAAGCGTGAGTCCACATCAGGCATCCCGCACGCAGGTGAATCTCGCAGCAGAGTGCATGGGAGGAACAGTTTTCAACTGGTGTGATGCAGTGTTGTCCAATCTGAAGGAACAGGTGCACAAGTGTAGGACTGGGAAAAATACCCAGTTTGGCTATGGGAGCATCCTGGTCACTTTCTTTCTGGCGAGGGTGCCACTACTGCGCCCACAGATATCTATGGCCCCTCGTCCACCTACTGAGCCATGGATGGCTCGATGGAGTGACTATGTTGGACGCCTCGGGGGACCTCAGCGGCTAGCCTTTGGAGAGGACTTTTTCTCTTGGCTAGAGGAGCAGATAGTCATGATTGACGACTATCCCTATTCAGGGGTAGATTTCCATGAGGATATCGACTTGGCATTGCCGGAAGATGATGACTGGGACAACTCTGGTATGACCTTCATGGATATGTATTTTTTCCTTTTTGAATATTTAATTTTTATTGCTTTTTTAGAATGTGAAAAAGACTTCTAATGTATAATCGTATGCATGTTGCAGACCGTGGACCACAGAGGCCAGCTGGATACTCTCCACTACGTCGTGGTGGTGTCGATCGTCAAGCTGATCCTGTCGAGGAAGAAGATGAAGACGAGGCAGGAGGCGTCCGGGACATTGAGAGGAACCTGCAGGGATTGACTCATGGTATCCCTGCTATGCGGATGGATGACGTCCCTTACCACCTCCAGCGGCATACTGTAGGTGTACCTGGTCGTATCAGTCGACTTCTTCGCAAGGTGGTTCGAGCTGTGATGTGTTACCACCAGCAGCGGGAGGAGTCCGATGAGGGACATGATAGGTCTCCTAGATCTCCGTAGATGGTCTTTTGATCTTTTTGCGGCATGTACACGATATGTAGGCTTTGAGGGCCAATTTTTGTATATGGGATTTGATCCCTAATTTTGTCTTTGACACAAACTTTATGTATTTTTGAAAAAACGCTCTTATATACAGTGATATGGACCTATTTATGATCTAAATATTTACAATGACTTGTGCATTTTATTTTTTATGATGTTTTTATGTATGGGCAAGATGCCAATCCAAAATGTAATTAGCCAATGAATCGGCAATACAATTGAATTCTCTCGGTATGTGTTGATATGTGATAAAATCAAATGACCGTTCCAAGAGGCGTACTCTTCGAAATAAACGAAGTAATGTAGGATCGCGAACTGTGTAAACACGGTTTAGATGAGAAACCACGAGTTGGGAGTCTAAAAAGACCGATAAGGAGTCAATCCCGAGTGAAGCAACCTCTGTCAAGAGACCAATGACTGCATGGTACTCCGCGATATTGTTGGTTGCAAGACCTAAACAATTGGCTCCTGAAGAAATCAACTCGCCAGTGGGGGAATAAATCACCCATGCTGCGGAAGCGAGATTCCGGGTATGTCGGCTTGCACCGTCGGCGAACCCAAAGTAGGCTGACATCTGCGCATAAAGTCACGAGTCAACGTAAGAGTAGATACATGAGGTCCATGCGCACACTAAACAGAAAGCAAAAAGCAAACTAAGTACATTATGTACAACAAGTAACCCGCGTAGGGTAACCTCACGCGTAGAAACGCTTGAGGTATAGCCCATTGCGGGGCCGTGCCAATGGCTTACCATCACAATCGACTAGTTCATAGGCTCCTTTTTCTAAGACACGTTTTACAATGAAGGGGTCGTACCACATAGATTCAAGTTTACCTTTTCCAAGCTTATCATGCATCTGATCATATGTAAGTACGAGGTCACCCTCATTGAAGATCCGAGGTTGAACGGATTTGTCGTATTGAGCTTTGACGCGTTTTTTGTGAGCTTCATTAGCCAAAGCGGCGTCGCGGCGGGTTTCATCTAGCTTGGCTAGGTATAGAAACCGTTCTTCTTCGGAAGTAGTGTGTGGAAGTAGCTCTATGGCTATCTTGAGTGATGGAATTTCACATTCAATCGGGAGAATGGCTTCTAGGCCGTACACCAGTTGAAATGGTGTAAACCCAGTAGCACTTTTCACTGAGGTTCGGTATGCCCACAGTGCTGAGAACAGAGCTGAGTGCCAATTGGATTTTTGGGTACCCACAATGCGCTGAATCATTCGTTTCAGGACTTTATTAATGGCTTCAACTTGGCCATTAGCGTGTGGGTAATACGGGGTTGAGTTTTCGTGGCGAAAACCCAGTTTGGCACTTAGTTCTTCGATCATATGGTTCCTGAAATGGGAACCATGATCAGTCACAATAGACTGTGGGACACTGAATCTAGCTATGATATGATTGAATATGAACTGCGCTGTTGTTTTGCCGTCTTCAGCATATGTAGGCATCGCTTCAGCCCATTTTGTAAAATAGTCGACAGCTACTATGACATAGCTATGCCCCCCGGCTGAAGTGGGCTTACAGTGCATAAAATCGATGCCCCATTTGGAGAAGGGGCCGACGGCAATGACAGGGTGGAGTGGAGCGGGATGCGAGCGTGCTTTGCTATGAAAGAATTGACATGGCGTACACTTCTTGACTGTTTCAATGCAGTCTTTGAAAATTGAGGGCCAGAAGTATCCTGCTCGCAGTATTTTCTGGGCCGTAGCCATCCCAGAGAGATGACCACCACATGCTCCAGCGTGGCAGTCATTGACAACGCGTTCCGCCTCATCTAAGGTCAAACAGCGTCGAAGGACGGTGTCGACACCACGTCGATATAGAGTATCGTTCACTATAAGGTAGTATTTTGCGTGATGTCTGATACGTCGTCGTTCATCGCGGGTGAGATCGGGACGGAAGCGTTGGGTTTGGAGATATAATAGAATATCCCCATACCACGGATCAGACGTGCTAATGAGGAACAATGATTCATCGGGGAGAGAATCAATGGGCTCGGATTGCTCAGTAGCACGGGGCAGGTTACAAATTAACTCGGCAAAGACCAGAGATTTCTTAGACTTGGCTTTGACAAATTCCAAGTCAAACTCTTGGAGAATGACAATCCAACAGAAGTACTTGCCCCCAAGCACTTGTCGTGTGAGGATATAGTACATTGGATTGAAATCAGCGATGACGGTGGTCCGGCGGAGTAAGATGTAATGACGGAATCTCTGGACAGCAAATACTGTTGCCAGAGCCAGTTTTTCAACATGTGAGTAGCGAGTTTCAGAGTCAAGAAGACTCTTGCTGAGATAGTACACCACATGTTCTATGCCGTTGTGGTCTTCCTGGACTAACACCATACCAATGGTGGAAATCGAGGCTGCGAGATAAAGGATATAGTCCTGTGTGTAATTGGGGGGTTGAATCACAAGATCTTTGGTTAAGGCTGCCTTTAAATTGTCAAAGGAGCGTTGGGCTTCGTCATCCCATATGAAGGGAACATTCTTCTTGAGAAGCCGCATGTAGCCTTTTGTTATCTCGGACAGATTGCAGATAAAACGACGTAGAAAGTTTGCATGCCCTTGCAAACATTGAAGTTCTGGAATATTGGTAGGTGAAGGCAGGGCTATGATAGCTGCTACCTTTGCGGGATCTAGACGTATCCCGTCTTTGGAGACTATGAAGCCCAACAGTTTTCCAGCTTCTACACAGAAGACGCACTTATGCGGGTTCAAACGTATATTGTAGCGCCTGCACCTTTCGAAAATGGCACTCAAGTGATCTGGATGTTCTTCCCGAGTTCGAGAGTGAGCGGGAAGGTCATCGAGATATGGCTCTACGATATGTTTGATGTCATGGAATGCGTAGGACATCGCCCGTTGGAAAGTTGCCCCGGCATTTTTGAGGCCAAAAGGTAACTTTCGATATGCAAAGATCCCCCAAGGGCAGATAAAGGCGTTTTGTGCTGGTCGGCTGGGAGGATATCGATCTGATTATAGCCAGAGAAGCCATCCATAAATGAAAAGATAACACTTCCGGCGCAGTTATCGATGATCTGGTCGATAAACGGAGTTGGGTAGTTGTCCTTGGGACAAGCTTTGTTCAAATCACGGTAATCAACACAGACTCTAATCGTTCCCTGTTTCTTGGCTACGGGAACGATGTTGGATACCCATTCTGTCAATGGGACAGGATAGATAAAACTAGCACGCAGAAGTTTTTCAACTTCTGCTTTAATGGCGGCTGCCTTACGAGGATGAACGGGTCAAAGCTTTTGCCGAACAGGTCGGGCGCCAGGGAAAGTTGGAATTTCGTGGACCACAATCGACGGGTCAATCCCTGGCATCTCTTCATAACTCCAAGCAAAAACATCGCGGAAAGTTTTAAAGTAGGCATTATAGAACTCCGTTTCGAGAGGAGTGCATGTTTTGCCAATGTGTACGTTTTCCACGATACCAGGCTTTACTGAGATATCGATGGGAGTGGTTGCCATAAGGTTGGCCAAGTTGCCTTCGGAAAATACTTCGTCGAGGGAAGTAGGGAACTTGGTTTGAACCATCCCACGTGAAGTACTGGATTTGGTGTCAGGCTCAAGTGACTGAATAGTGGGGAATGAAGATCGATGATGAAAATATCCCCATGGTGGCTCATCACCACACATAACCTCTATGATTGATTCGTCAGTGGGAAAAATCAAGTTGAGAGGATCAAACAATGGTAGGTGTGTATGAGTTTCAGTCGAGAGCTGTGCCACTGTGTGATCAGTAGAACAGTCGACCCAATTTGTGGCTGATTGGATCGCGTCGTATGCTGCAAGGTTTCTGTTCAAAGGCATGGAATTTCCATAGCCTTGGATCTGAGTAGGACTCGGGATCTCCCATGAATCATCGGAAGGGGTGACGTGTGATGAAATCATGTTGACTGGTTGAAGATGGGTTCCCAGCTCTGGAAAAACTCCAATGAGGGATGAATCCTTCATGAGACCAACACCTATGTCTTGGAACCGGTACCGAGGTTGATCCAATAACGGGATGGTATTGGTGGAGTTCGGATGGGAGTCTGGGATACAGTAATCCAGTTGATCAATAGTGACAATTTTCCCTTCATGAGGAAATTGTACAATCCGGAAGACTGTAGATGCTATGGCGGTCATGGCATAGAACCAGTTTCGACCAAGTAGGAGACTATAATCCAAAGGTGCATCTACGACTTCGATGTGTACGGATACTGTTTTGCCCCCCAGTCCAACACTGATTGAGGGAATGAGTCCGTATGGTTGAAAACCATGTCCATCAAACGCCCTAAGAGTAGTGGGAGAAGTTGTGACTTCGGGTGAGCCTAAGGCTCTCCAGCAGTTCAAAGACATAATCGACGTGGAAGCACCCTCATCTAACACAGTGCGGTGGATAACATTTCCACGGATTTTCGTATGCACCTGGAAGGCTAACTGGTGAGAAAGCCTAGGTTTAGCGTGCTCCAAGTTAAACATGATGGAGTTTGAAGTATCTGGGTCCAGTGCCCCCAGTGCTGAAAGTAGGGTTCTACGCTGCGTGGGGCAGTGTTGGAGAACCTCGAGAGTTGACATAGCGCAAGGTGCTTGAGCCAAATCTTCAACAATGTTGTAGTTTTGGGCAGCTCGCGCATTCGGATTGAATGTCGCCTTTCGTATGGTGCCCTTGGGTGGGCGTAGCACTGTATCCATAAGTGGTCTCTCGATATGGAGATGACCATTAGGGGGGGGGATAGGAATCGGATCTTCAACAGGAGATTTGCCTTTGGCTGTCTCCGATTGTTTGTTTGAACTTGGAGGATTGTCATACGTCTTTGAACGAGTGGTGATATTAATCTCCTCATTACTTGTCATTAGGATTTCGCGGTTTGTGGACGTCTCTCCACGGGAAGGATTGGTCGGGTTGCCCCCTTGTGGGGATTCTTGGGCAACCATTTGCTGTTGCTGTTGGGGGAAAGGGTCAGTTAGCACTGCCGGGCGAGAGGATCCTTTAACGAACTTGTGGACCTCGTCCTTGTAGGGACAATCACGCGTATAATGATCATCTTGACAAATCAGGCAGGGAAACTTAGCTTTCCGACGTGGTTTCTGGTCATTCTGGGTAGGTTGTGGCTTGGGGTTCTCCTGCTGGTTCTTCTTGGGTTTGCCACGATTGTTTTTCTTCTTTCCTCTGGATGGTTGTGAGGTAGATTGGACTGCATTCACTTCGGAGGAGACAGCAGGAGAAGTGGAAGCTTTTGAAGCAGCCTGGGTAAAAGCGGGAGAAGCAGAAGCTTGTTGTCCCGTCGAGTTGGAAGCAGGCTGAGTCTTGACTGAACCAACAATACCGTCAATGGGTGGTTCAGTGGTAGGCTTTGTAGGATCAGTGTGAACGTGGGAGGCATGTGGCAGAAGTTCATGTAAAGTACCGGATTGAGTATATACCAAATCCATGTATTGTGCTGCCGAGATGGCTTGTTCTTCTGTAACCGGTCCGCGCATAGCAATATCTCTGGCTATGGGAGGCAAAAAGGATTTTGTAAACCAATCAGCAAGTAGTTGATCCGGAATAGGTGCCTTTATTAGCCTACGGCGTCTTCGCCACTCATGGATGTGATCCGAAATATGTGTAGAAGTGGTTTGACGTAGTGAAGTTAGCAGTTCTGTTCCAGTCTCATACCGGATGGGAAGCTGGAAATGTGTCAGAAACTGCATAGCCAAAGTGTTGAAATCACGAAAAGAGTGTTGTGGCAGCTCGATATACCATTTTGCTGCCGTTCCGGTGAGCGTGCGTTGGAAGAGTCGAAGTCAGATGGAATCATCCATCAAGGAGTTGGATGAACACCAAAGATGGAAGGTCATCACGTGGTTCTTGGGGTCTTCCCCGGGTTTGGCATCGAACTTAGGAATGTCCGATGGTAGTTTGGCTGGGATAGGTGGCCAGTGAGGTTCGTGCCATATAGGATCGTTGATAAGCCTCGACAAATCAGGTAGATCAAGTGTGGCCAAAAAGGGAAGTTGACGGTTGGTTTGCGGGAATGAGTAATAACCATGTGGTGCCGAGAACCCTGGAGGGCCCTGCATAGCATACTGCTATGTGTTATACCCATATGAGTTTCCCGCGGGATACTGCTGGAAATTCTATGGATGGTAAGCCATCTGGTTAACCGGTTGATTGTAAGCAACCGGTTGGTGAGTGTTTTGCTGAGTGGGTATAGTACCCTGAGGCTGTTGATACCCAGGAATGGTTGTTGTTCCTTGTTGGGGAAAAGTTCCTTGAAATTGTTGTGTTCCAGGGATGTTACCACCATACTGTGCAAGTGGAGGATTTCCCATAGCAGGGTTGGGGGGTGGCTGCGACAGTGGCGTCCATGGAAGGCTCGTTCCTGCTTGAGGAGCGAGTGGAAATTGAAGTGATGGGTTCCATGGAGCGGTGGCAGCTGATGGGTAAGGGAAGCCAGAATTCAAGTTGGGGGAAATCTGAGATTGCCCCCCAGCTTGGTTCCAGTTTCCGAAAAGTGAGTACCCCCCACTCTGTGGGATTTGATGATCCCAAGAAGGAAGCATGCCTGACAGGGGTTGTTGAGAGTGAGGCCCGGTTGGAACACCGGAATAAAGTTGCCCACTGCCAGGTGGATTGTACATACCGAACTGAGTAGATACTGCTGGTTGGGAAGTTTGTTGGATCGAGCCAACAGGTTGTCCGCCAGCAGTTAGGTTGGATGGCCCTATGTGAGGAGGCTGTTGACTGGGCAGTGGGTTCCCAGCAAAAGGTTGTCCTCCAACTGGTTGGGTTGATGGCCCACCAGTTGGAGGTTGTTGACTTGGAACAGGGTTCCCAACAAAAGGTTGTCCACCAACTGGTTGGGTTGATGGCCCACCAGGGGGGATTTGGTAGCTAGGGTTGGGGACCACTGTAGTTGGTTGTCCACCTCCTGAGATAGTGTAAATGGTGGCTAAGGGTGATCCTCCGGTCCAACCAGAAGATCCAGCAGTATGACTAAGCGTTCTTCCGCCGCTGGTCAAATATGATAACGTGGATTGGCCAACGGCACCGAAAGTACCTATTTGCGGAGGGGGTCGTCCATATCGAACAGGTGAGGACGAGGAAAAAACTGGGTTGTCCCTCATAGAATGTGCACCAAATATAGGTGATGACAACAAATGCGGGGAATTTAGCCCAGGGGTATTAGCATCGTCCATGACATGTTCAATGGTAGGAGGACCCTCGAAAACTGGGTCCGAGTTCATGTCCTGAAAAAGATTTTGGGGATCCGGCAGGAAACTAGGTATGGTAACATCTGAAGGTCCTGCGCCGTCTGCAAAGGAGTGTCGAAACTCTGTGCTAGACGGGATGTTGGGATCCCTATAGTCAGAAGGACGAGTGTCAGGGGGATATCTAGAGACTGACGAGAGCATGTGCTCTGTGCTGCGTCTAAACCGTGCCGATGCTAACGGAGAGTTCGCTAGATTAACCATACTAGACTGGATGGAAGCCATGATTTCATGTCCCGGAGGGAGGTTGGGTAGAGCTGTAGTACGAGGTACGTTGCTAGAAGAACTTGTCTCCTGAGGATGAACACTGGGTGATGTAGTGATAACAGGCGGAAGATCCGCCTGGGAAGTGATGAAACCATAATCAGGTTCAAAGGGTGTGTCAGGTAGACGAGTATCTTCAACGATTTCAACGTATCCGCCTGGGACTGAAATTAAGCCAGGTATGTCCTGGTCGGAACCTTCTGTGGTGCCAATAGATCCGTCTATATCATTGTGAAAAGTATCTGATGGACGGGAAGTGTTGGCATCCGGTAGAAGGATGACCTCTGGTCTAGTACTCTGGGTTGTACTAGGTTCAGTTGCGGTAACTGTGTCCACTGTAACCGATAAATCTGGAATGACAGTGGGTGAGGTGACAGTGGAAGTCTCAGACGTGCTAGTGGTTGCAGAAGCTGCAATAGATCCTGAGACTGTGTTGTGTGTGGCAGTTACGGGCGTAACTGAGGATGTTGTACGTATCGGCGGTGGGATGTTGCCTCGACCAGCACCGCGGCCAGGAGGAGCAGGAATGCGTGATGCAGGCGGACCAGTAGTCCGTGGCGGTGGTGGTGGTGGAGGGCTTTGACCCTGTTGTCTTCGTGATCTTCGTGGTAGATCTGACATGATGACAGGAAAATGAAAATCAGGGGCAGTATCGTAAACAAAGAACTCAAAAACTCTAATGCAACCGAGTGTGCAGAAGAGGAGCTAGAAAAAGCAAGGCTCACAGGCCAAAAAAAAGCAAGCTCTAAAATCTATACTGAGACCGGTGTCTCAATAAGTGAGCTGATCAACAAAAATGGCCAGAATGCCAACAAGCAGTCCCTATAAAGAAAAAATGACCCTCTACAAAGATGAGATAGCAAGCAAACTCCTAACTAAGGACTGGAGACCTCAACAGGCTGTATCCTTCGCAAGGTGATGAAATCCAAGTCGAACAATACAACATGAGAGACCGATATAAGAAGGATATCCCTCTACCGAAAGGGATCCTGGGTAAAAGAGCCCTAGTAGAATAGATACTAAGCCACCTCGTTCATGACACGTCGGAAAAGGTTTTGGGCACTTCAGCCTTCCGAAGAAGACAGCGATCGATGTTGCCTTAGGGCTAAGTGGAGTGCGGTATTCCACAGAGTCCGTCCGGTTCTCAATCTCGCGACCGTTTAACCCCTGAAAGTTGGAAACAGTCAGGAGGCCCCTCCACAAACTGGCTGTGACCGTGTCAATAAGTACTAGAGGATTTTAGTTCCCTAAAGACAACGACTATGTCTCAGATGAAAATGACAAGGGGGAATTATTTTGATGCCTATCCCCGGTGTCCTACCTAACTACCAAATTCTTTTGATTTCCTCAAGTGAGGTTAAAGTTGGTTTAATTAGGGTAATTAATTTTAGTGGCTGTCTTTACTCAATCGGGTAGTGGACGTGAAACTTGATGGTGTTATGACGACTCAAACCATGCAAATGAGAATGAATCGCAAACAAGCCTTTGTCTTCGATGAAATCTAGCTAAAGTAAAGATAGAGGTTCTTCGATCAAATATGCATGAAAATTTTCACAAGCAATCAAAGTAAAAGATTTTTCTTTTCTTTTCGATTTATAAACAAAGCCAAACTGAAGTAAACACTCTTTTCAATGCACTGATTTTACAATCTACAATGCTTCTATAATGAGAATTTCTATGGCAAAATTAATGGTTCATTTCCCTATGCAAAATACCACTAGACTTTTTCAATTTAAACAACAAAATTTGCTCTCAACCAATGATCTTTTTAATTTACTGAAAATGATAATGACAATATGACTGTAAAAACTACAGTATTCAATAACAGAGGACAGTGGTGTTGAGTTGGTTGTGGGGAAAAAATCAAGTCAATGCAATCAGATTGAAAAATGACCAATATGTCAAAAGTGCCACTTAATTCAATCAATCAATCAAGCTCACAAACTAGGTAATAAGCACACCATACAGACTGGAAATTAACGAGGATGCTAACAGGCAACAGTAAAGACTATCTGAGGCAGAGAGAAACTCAGGAAACCAAGCAAAAATAAAAAAAATTTAAACAGTTGCAGACACTACCGCGGGTGATAGTCTGGCTGAAGCGCGGCACTGTAACAGTACCGCTCTGGTACTAAGGCAGAGGGCGCGGTACTTCCGCGCTGGAAGCAGTTATAAGGGCGCGGTACTGTGGCAAGGGAAAGAAAAAGCGCAACTTGAGAAGAAAAAGTAAGATTTTCAGGGTTGTTGCTAACCCAGGGGACTCAGTAATTAAACAGGGAGATAAATACTTCGAGGAGGGGTGAATAAGGGTCAAAAAGGGACCAAGATTCAAACTGGTTTGAAGTGCAACAAAAACTCACAATTCAAAGATAAATGACTGTGAATTGAATCAATCAAGCAGCAATCAAAACCAGCGGAGTCGCCATTCTTGTTATGTAGAATTTTGTCCTACGGATAAGCCAAAACTCTCTTAACTTTAAAGTAGACTTTAAACTAACTCTAAAGCAAGAAACAAGTCAAAACAAATGCTACCTTGAATCCCTAGATCTAACAAACATCTCAGGATTAAAATGCTGAAGAGAATAGGAGGAGTTTAACTGACCTTCTATCCAAACGCTTGTTTTTGGTATTTGCTCCAAGCTCCAAGCCCTCACAAGTGAACCTGTTAAAATGGAACCAAAAGTACAAGAATGCACTATTCTCTAGCAACCTGAAACATGAGTTAGGATCTAAATCTATGAAAGATACAAATCATATCATTAAAACAAGATTAACACAAATGATTTGGGAAAACAAGACAAGTTATTCCATTACAACTTGAAGAGTACTTACAAAAGGTGCTTGATGTCCAAGCCAATCTTCCAACTCCAAGTGTCTTCTCCTCTAGCTATCTCCACAATGCTGTAAGACCATAAGTTTGGTGCTCTCAAGAGTCCTCCTCTTTTTTCAATGGCATACCTCTCTTTTATAGTGAATGGTGAGGTTAACCAACAAGAGAGATGGGTGGATCTAAGGAGAGATAAGTGGATCAGGGTTTCTAATCGAAGGAGATGAGTTGAGATCGGATCAAGGACCCCAATCTTCCATTATCTTCGAAAATCCAAAATCCCACAAGCCAAGGGAAAAAAGCTATTAAAAGAGTACCGCGTTTTGCAAAGTCTGCAGAACGCGGCACTGCCGCGCTTTGGGGAAAAAGCAGAACGCGGTAGTGTATAGTACCGCGTGTTGGAAAACTAGCAAGGCGCGGTAGTGTGTGTAAATAAAGTCTAAGGTGGGTCAAAACTTGCCAGGGTGGATTCACCTTTAAGGTTGACTCATCATCTATCTCTTCTGGATGGTTTACAACAGTAGGGAAAGTGTCGTCAACTTGTTTTGTGATGGGGATGCGACACTGTGAAACATAGAGGTATAACACATACTCAACATTCTCCCCCTTTGTCATTGATGACAACAACTTTTCAAAAAAATCTCCCCCTTTTTGACATTAATGACAAAGGTTCATAAATATCCCCCTGTCACCATTTCTCCCCCTATCAACTATGTCCCTTTTGTGACAGGGTTACAATCTTCAATTTATCTTAATGAAGAGAGATAATTCCCAGTTTTTGCCTAAGATGGGCAAATGATTCTCTAGGCAATGGTTTAGTGAAAATGTGTTCAATTTGTTCATTAGTATCAACATACTCCAATTTGACAACCTTCTGTGACACTTGATCTCTTAGAAAATGATATTTAATTGGAATGTGCTTTGTTTTGGAGTGCATAAAGGGATTTTTTGATATATTTATGGCACTATTGTTGTCACAATTTATCGCTACTGGTTAATCATACTTCACAAGTAAATATTCCAATGTTTGCTTCATCCAAATGACTTGAGTGCAACATGATGCAACATCAATATATTCAGCTTCTGTTGTAGATAGTGCAATGGAGGATTGCTTCTTGCTTAGCCATGATACCAAGTAATCTCCCAAGTATAATGCTACTCCACTGGTGCTCTTCCTGTCATCAACACTCCCTGCCCAATATGCATCAGTAAATGCTCTTAAAGTGAAATCTTGGCCTTTTGGATACCATAAACCATAATCCATAGTACCTTTCAAATATCCGAGAATTCTTTTCATTGATGTTACATGTGTTTATTTAGGAGTTTGTTGGAATCTGGAAACCAATCCTACATCTTGCATCACATCTGGTCTTGTAGCTATTACATATAGTAGACTACCTATCATGGATCTATACATGGTATGATCCACTTCCAAAGACTCATCATCCTTGCTAAACTTACACCAATGACCATAGGGGTACTAACAGGCTTGGAGTCTTCCATCTTAAACTTCTTAAGCATCTCTTTAATGTACTTGGTTTGAGAAATGAAGATCCCTTTGTCTGATTGAGAAAATTGTAATCCCAAGAAGAATGTCAATTCACCCAACATTGACATTTCAAACTCCTTCTTTATTTCAGAGGCAAAATTCACACTTAGCATATGTAGATCACTTCCAAATATGATATCATCCACATAGACAACAACAATGATCATATTCTTGTCTTCGTACTTTATGTATAGATTATTGTCAGTGACCCCTCTTCTATATCATTGATGCTTCAAGTAGTTGTCAAGCCTTGAGAACCATGCCCTTGGACTCATCTTGTTTGAGGCCATAAAGTGCCTTTTTAAGTTTGCAAACATAGTCTTTGTTTCGGATAAGAGAAAACCTTCTGGCTGTTCAATATAGACTTCTTCTTCTAGTTTCCCATTCAAAAATGCAAACTTGACATCCATTTGATACATTTTGAAGTTTCTATAGCATGCAAATGCCAAAAAAATTATGATTGCTTCCAGTCTTGCTACAGGGGCAAAAGTTTCTCCAAATTCAATATCTTCCACTTGAGCATATCCCTTGCATACCAGTCTTTCTTTATTTCTTATCACTTGACCATCTTCATTGAACTTGTTCTTGAAGACCCATTTAGTCCCTACGACATTCTTGTCTTTAGGTCTCGAGACTAGTTCCTGAGTTTGGTTCTTTTCAATTTGATCCAACTCTTTATTCATGGCTTTGATCCAATCATCATTTTTGTTGGCTTCTGCAAAGGTCTTAGGTTCCACCATTGAAAGTAAGGTTTGTTCACTCAACATCATTTTTCTTCTTGTGCTGATTCCTGCAGTCTTGTCACCTATGATTTGAGTTTCAGGATGTTCTTTTTGGATTCTGCTAGATGGAGCTCTTGTATGTGGTCTTGGGGATTCTTCATCTTCACTTTCTTATGATTATTCATATTCTTTCTCTTCATCTTCTTCTTCTTCATCATCTTGAGAACCTTCATTCTTTTGTCAATCTTCTTTTTCTTCAACTTGAGTATCTTCATTCTTTTGTGAGTCTTCTTTGTCATCTAAATTTTCATCATCTTGGATTATCCCACTTCTTGGTTTCATGTCATCCACTTTTACATTAGCACTTTCCACAATTTTATCAAGCTTCATATTGTAGCACCCGTATGCCTTTTTGTTGGGTGAGCATCCAAGAAATATACCTTCATTAGATCTAGAGTCGATTTTTCCTAGATTATCATCATCTCTTTTTATATAACATTTGCTTCCAAATATTTTGAAATATCTAATAGAGACCGGCCTTCCAAATCATAATTCATATGGTGTTTTGTTATGATTGACTCTAATTTGTACTCTGTTTAATATTTATACTGTTGTATATACTGCTTCTCTCCAGTAAATGTCTGAAAGTTTGGCTTCATTTAACATGGTTCTAGCTGCCTCTTGAACAATTCTATTTTTCCTTTCTACCACACCATTTTGTTGAGGTGTTCTTGGAGCTGAAAAATGTCTTTTAATTCCATTGTCTTCATAGAAGGCATTGAAATCATTTGAAGTGAACTCTCCTCCATATCTGATCTTAGAGTTTTGCTTTTTTGATCAGTCTCATTTTCAACATGTGCTTTGAAGATTTTGAATTTTTCAAATGCTTCACATTTTTCTTTGAGAAAGAATATCCAAGTCATTCTTGTGAAGTCATCAATGAATAACATGAAATAGTAATCACCTTGTATACTCTTAGTCCTTGTTGGTCCACATAGATCAACGTGAACCAATTCTAATGGTTTTGAGGTGGAGTATTCCTAGTTTCGAAACTAACTTTTGTTTGCTTCCCATGTTGACAATGTCTACAAATAGTGTTATGAGGTTTTGAAATTTTTGGTAAGTCTCTTACAACTTCTTTTCTGCTCACTTTTATTAAATTGTCATAACTTATGTGTCCAAGTCTTCTATGCCACAACCAACTTTCATCTACTTGACTCATGCAACATTTCTCTTCATCATTTGTGTTTAGTACATAAACATTGCATGAGGTTATTGGTGCAACAACCACTAATTTTCCCGATCCCTTTCTTCTAATATCATATTTTTTTAGAGTAAAAAATGAGTATATGTCCTTGATCACATGTCTGACTTACACTAAGGAGATTATGCTTCAAATTTCAACTAGTAATACATTCTTTGCTCTGGTCTTGTTGTTACCCAAACTAACAATACCTCTTCCAAGTATTTTGGCAGATGCATCATCTCCAAAGGTAACATTTCCTTTTTCCCTTTTCTCAAGATTGAGAAATTTATCTGGATCTCCTGTCATGTGTTTTGAACACCCACTATCTACATACCATTGACACTTTTTTATTCTTGGCATATAATGCAACATTACATTCTGCCTTTTTTTCAGTCATTTGTTTTCTTTTCCACACTTTCTTAGAATTTTCTCTTGGTATGTTTGAAGTAATTATTTCAGTGTTAGCTTATATCAATCTGCAATCTTTGGCTTTGTGACCATAATTGTTACACTTATATCATTCTATATTGCAGTCTAGTTGAGGAGAGAATGAATTATAATTTCTATTCTTTTTATTTTTGATATTCTTGTTGTTATTGTATTCTTGAGTAGCTTTATATTTTTTCTGATTGTAAGCTTTACAATTTGCTGCTTTGTGACCAAAATTATAATAGGAATAAGCGTATCCAAGAAAGATGTTTTGGTACCTTTTTATAAGAGGTCTTCTTAATATTGTGTTTCTTTTGTTGACACTTCTAGCATCTGAATTTTTTGTCTTGTTCACTTCTCTTTTAAGTGTACTCTAGGATGCATCTACATGGGTCTTTTGTCCTTGCTTTATTCCTTGTATTGCATGAGACTGAGATTTGATTTTTCCTTGAACATATCCAAGTCCTGTTTTGTTAGTGGATGGTCTTTGATTGTCAAGGATATCTTGCAGAATCTTTGAGTTGTTTTCCAGTTTTGTTTAGACATAATTTTTATCAATTTTCTTTCTAAGAAGATTGATATCGGCTTCCAATTTTTTACATCTTTGTTCTTTGTCACTGAGTTGTTCTCTTAGAGCTTATTCAACCCTTTTTGCTTCTTGTAACTGGATCTTTAGTTCAACAATAATTTGTTCTGTTTTTTTTAGGATCCTTGAGACTTCTTCTCCTTTTGACTTCTGCTCTTCTTGGTATTTTGACAATTGTTCTTTCAAGGATTTATTCATTTTTCTACATGTTCTCAGTTCTTCAAGAGAACTAACAAGTTCTCCTTCAAAATCCACTTCAGCTTCTATTTCTGAATTATTTTCATTGATATCACTTTGAGTGTCTATTCCTAGAAATAACACTTCTGTATATTCATCTTCACTTAGGTTAGATGAGCTGCTATCTTCCTTAGAGTAGAAAGTTTTCTTACTCTTGTAGAATTTTTTATTATAGTGAGCTTTTCCCTTTTTGTGCTCCTTTTTATTTGTGTCTTCATCATCATTGTCTTCCTTTTTGGGATAAGGACATTTTGAGGCAAAGTGGCCAATCTTTCCACAGTTAAAGCATTTGAATGGTAACTTCCCTTTGTATTTTCCTGACCCTTTCTGTAGCTTCCTGATTAAATTTGCTTCTTCTTCACCCGACTCTTCTAAATGGTTTTGTTTTGGTACATGACTTTGTTTCTTTGTTTCTTTCAGATCTTTGAATGTTTATTCCTTCTTTGATGGTTTTCCTTGTCCTGTTCTAATCTCATATACAGTGAGGATCCATTGAAGTTAATCTATTGTCAAAAATTCAAGGTCATCTCGATCTTCTAAACTTGATACTTTTGAGTCATATCTCATTGGTAGGGTTCTTAGTACTTTTTGAACAACTTCCTTCTCACTTACTTCTCCTCCCAGACCTTTAATATTATTGACAACTTCATCTACTCTTAAAATATATTTTGCAATATCTTCTTCTTCTTTCATCTTTAGACTTTGAAACTGCCCGTTGTATATTTGGAGTTTTGATTGTTTGACTTTGGCATTTCCTTCATAAGTAGTTTTTAATTTTTCACAATCTTCTTTGGCTGTTTTGCAATGCATGACTTTGAAAAATATGGTATTTTTTAATCCATTCAAAATTGAATTCAAAGCTCTTGAATTTGAGTCATATCTTTCTTTTTCATCTCTATCTGTGGGTAGGATGTTTGGTACTTTATACCTTCTTTCAACAGAATTCCAAATATCGTATCCAAGAGACATCAGATGGCATTTCATTCTTACACTCCAGAATGCATAATTATTTTCTGTAAATAATGGATCTTTGTTAGCGGCTAGTCCTTCTTGTTGATCCATAGTGGTTTTCAATAGGATATTCCTTTCAATGATTAAACTGTAGTGAATAGTCCTACTCTGATACCAATTGTTAGAATATTGCACAATACTGAGAGGGGAGGGTGAATCAATATTGATAACTTTTTAACAATTTTAAACCACTTTAATTATTAATTAAAATATAGAATCAACAAAGAACAAGGAACACAAATTTTATCGTGGAAACCCTAATTGGGAAAACCACAAACTCTTTATATTACTGCAAAATTATATTTACAATTGTTTTGCAAGCAACAACTTGCTGGAGACTTCAATCCCCAAGTTTCTCAGCTACAACTGAAGGATGCACCAACACCCTGGTTTTGTCAACTACAATTGACATGATGCACCAACACCCTATTTACCAGCATCTACTGGAAGGAGGCTACAACCCCCTGTAGGCTTGTAGCCTGCCCTAGCACCACCCCGCCTCCCTGGTTTTGTTTTTAGAAACCTTCAAGAACTTCTTCAGAATATGCTAATGCTTTTACTCCGTCTCTAACCTTTGTTTTTTATCTGCAATTTGAATCACAAAGTCACACCTTTCATCATATTGAAATATGTTTATATATTCATCATAATCACAAAGAACCATCGCGTCCTTTCATTCAAGCATCATAAAAATTCATTGTGTCTTTTCACCAACTAATTATATCTTTGTTTTAATAACCTTCATCGCACCCTTTCATATCCATGTTAGCCAATAATAATTATTGTTTTACATTCTCCATCACAATGGCGGGCATCTCTTCGCAAAGTAATAACTCTTCATAAAGTCTGCCGACATCACCTCATGTCTAAGAATATCAGTGTTTGCGGGCATATTCTTGTAGTCATCCTTCATAAACCCGCAAGCATATTTCACAATGAAGAAAAACATGATTTTTCTTCAATTTGGCAGATCCATTTCTCGCACGCGTGACCATTAGAGAGAAAAATAAGACCATGGCTGGATGGACAAGTCGTCAAGGAAAAACCTCATACCATTTGATAAATTTATTTACAAAACGAGAGCATCTAGCGTGCATTGATCATAATGGCCTTTTAAACTTCTAGGTTATACACTTAGACAGATTTTTCAAATCCTAGGTCAACCAAGGTGATTTTTTTTTATCAAAAGAATAAACCGATGATACCAAACCATATATAACATCTAATTGAGCTCAACAAGATTTGTTTCACCTTCAGATTCATAAACCTCTAACTTGTGCGTGCATTTTACTGAACTGGGTTTCCAAACAACAAAACTGCCTGAAGCACCATTTTGGCAGACCTGTATCTTTTTCTTTAAGCACTCTTCAGACAAGCTAAGAACATGGTTAGATAGCCAAGACAACAAGCTACAACCTGATAGTCTTAGATAATTTTTATCATCCATCCCTGAGATCTGGTGTGCATTTTCCTAGAGCCTTTCAGACTAATTTCCCAACTCTTAGTTAAATTTCAGTATTTAACCAAACTGCCAAACTTTTATATAATGATGTCAAAATGTAACAATGACATCGTTAAGGTACCAGAACACCATCAGATGGATTTGCACACTCGTCACACATGCCATGTCATCATATCCTTTGTCATTAATGAATACTTTTGGCATCAATGGCAATAGTAATCAACATCAGTCTTTTCTTCTTTTTGTATTTCTTCTTCTTTATTCTTAGCTAGCTCCCCTTCTTGTAACCTCTTAGTGTTTTCTGCTTCCAAAGCTTCTTCATTTGCTTTCTTTCTTGCTACTTCTCTAAGTCTTCTTTCGTTTTGCTGGAACTTGCCTCTGTTTTCTTACCGAATCTCTTATTTAAATCTGTGAGATTCTTTGCTCTCCTATACACCTATTCATTCTTCAAAAAATGACCAGTATACTCAAAAAAAAATTTGCATGATAAGCAATGCTTAGACACCTTCTTCTAACTGTCATTTCTAACAAAAATCTTTCCCCCAAAGTGATAAGCATCCAGTTCTTTCACGTATTCTTTTGCTCCTTTGAATTTGTTGAATTTATAGGCCCCAACCACAAGTGGGAGTGGTGGTCATGAGGATTTCTTATGTTCATTCAGGAAGTGTCTGACATTGTTGACAAATACCTGCCTCACTACCTCCTTCAAGATTATGTAATCTGTAAAATACCTAGGAATCACCTCCGTGCATGCGTAGATATGTGCCTTCACGAGTTAAGTAGTAGTTGGCGTATCCACTAATCACCTCGAGTGCTACATCAGACATACAATTGGGTTCTACATCAAAAATCAATTTGTATAAGGGCATACAAAATTATTCACAAATCTCCTTATAGAAGCTTGCATGTTTATGAGCCCATAGAATCTGATAAGCTACATAAATTGGAGTTTCATTTGGGTTCCAGTTGCATCCGAGCTTTGGGAAAGGATTCCTAATAAGAATGTAATCAATAATATACGATGACATGTAAAATCCAGCCTTCTTTTGCTTTATTCCTTCCTTAGCATCTTTTATGGCTTGAACCATATTTTTTGAAATAATATCCACCCAATTGAATACGGTGCCATTTGTTATAGCATGATACAATAGTGGAATCCAATTGAGCTTGTAAATGCTTGCATTGGCTCTTTCGCATATTCTGCATAAGAGAATAGCAACGAACTTGAATGGGGTTCTAAGGTTCTTGGTTTCATACTCCCCACTTGTCCTTTGTCACAATTGTTTGCTTGGAATTAACATCTTTCCTGCACATTCCGAATGCTCAATATTTAAACTCTTGACCCAATCATCCGTTAATAAAACCTTAGGCGTTGGCAGTTTGTAGGCTTTGCTCGTGGCACAGGTTGAAACAAAGAGAAACCATTTCCATTTGCACTTGTAATGATTCTAGATTTTACATCTACATATGGCAGAATCCATCCAATCACTTCTGAACATGGAAATAGTTTCGGGCGTGTGGCAACTTTATGAAGACCAGACTTCTTTTTTTTTGGTATATCAAGTTTTCTTCTATTGTTGCATTAGGTATGTTTTGATCTCTTATAAGGTGATAAAGATCACCCCACTTATACTCAAGAGCTATCCCCATGGTAGATTTGGTATCTTCGAACTGCACCTCCAAGGTTGTCTCTGGGATAATTTCTACATCAGAGTCTGAATCCACCACCCTGGCATTACGCTTGGAACTCCTTTTGGATGTATATGAATCCCGTGACAAAAAAACAACATCATTTGATTGCACGGGCTCCATTGATAGCACCACTAAGCATATTTATATCTAAAAGAATAATTACATGAAGAAATGAATAATTGATCATGCTATTTTCTAATAAAACATTTTTTATTCTTCTTCGACTAAATCTACTAGTTATAACTAACCGTGAACAGATGACCAATACTAGCATCAAGTCCATAATACTATTCTCAACAAAACCGACTATGAGACAAAGTTGTAAATGAGAACTTAAACGCCTATCTAATATGCATATATTTGTTGAAAAATAGATGAGTTAAGTTTAGCATCCGCATTGAGCAAATGACCATATTGAAGACCAAGTAGAAAGGATTCGGGTCGCTCAATGCCTCCCCTGGTTGCAAAGGAAGGTTAAGCACCAAAATCCAACCGTTTACGCCAATTGTACTCATCAATATTAGGGATTCACGTATAATTCAAGCGCTCACAAAGGAAAAGGGAATCTAGCTAGGGTTTACTTACAAATCTTCGATCGAAACCTTGTTTGGGAAAACTCCACCAGCTAGGGTTTAGATTCGCACTAAGCAAACAAACTTCGTTCAAGAATGGGTATAATAAACACATTTGTACTAGTAAAAAACTAGTGATCAAAGAGTCTTGTGATCAACGAAACACATAGATTTCATGGCCTCAACTAGGGTTTGAAGTTGTCTTCCCAAAACAATACTCATTTAGAGTCCAGTGCCTAGGGTTAACACTGTGTGTAAGAAGAAAAGAGTACAAGCTAGGGTTCATGCCCTTCTTCTCAAACTGATGAAAAAAAAAGGGGTTATATGGCTCAAAAGCACAATAACTAGGGCTTTAATGTAATGGATAATCATATTCTCCTCCTAACTTTGTTAACACCAATCAAATGTAGCCAAATGTAACCAAAAAAAGTACCAGATAAGGACAAAAATTCCACCTACCTGGACGTATGATGAGCACACTGACGAGCTGATAGATTTCTAGTCCAAGTGGCGCGGGTAAAGACGTTTAATCAAATGATGAAGATGCTTCAACGGGGTTTTCTTTAAATACAAGAATCTCCTCGAATATATACAATGTCTAGAACCTAAAACGTGCACAACTCAATCAACAGGTTCAACAACTAAGAGCTCTTTACAAGCAATGTGTGTTATCAATGACTTTACACTTAGAAAGAAATGTGTTTAAAGGCCCAAAGACAAACAAAAGGGGATAAATTATTTTTTGCTTTTCGCAATTATAACCAATTCTACATCGATACGTTTCGGAGGTACAATGCGGTGTTCACCAATGCATTCGACAACCAAAACCAATTCTACACCGATGTATTCGGTGCCTAAACCAATCTTATGTTGATGAGATTTGGTCTACCTCGATGATGTCACATAATTTATTCGTGATGTGACGGGAATTGGGGAGTAAACTTCTTCAGAGCCGACCGTTTCAGGTCAAAAACATAAAAGACTCCGATGTGTTTCAGGCCCAAACTCAAAGGTCTAGCGAGACAGTATTATTTCACAAAAAAATCTAAGTTTGAAAAGTGATATTTTCGGTGTGAAACTCAAGACTCCCCCGAAACGGTTCGAAAGACTAACCATAACACCAGCACTTTATTGTGATATTGGCAAGAGAAGGGGAAATGGTCTGATGTTTCGGCACATAATCAGAATTTGATTCGACCGTTTCACTATAGAAAAGGATTCTAGTCCGATGTTTTGCCGAAGAACCGAAATATGCTCCGACCGTTTCAACGCGACATGGAATTTTGATCCGACCGTTTCAGCACGAAACCAATAAATGTGCCAATGTTTCGCTGGATTTTTAGTAAGTCACCGAAACAATTTTAAACTCAAAATTTTTCTAAGTGTCAAATTTTTCTATAGATGACTAAGCTCCAAGTAATCCTTTGGTGAAAGGGACAACTGAAAGCAAAATAAAGTTAAAGGTTAAGTTCAAACATAAGGAGGGGCCCTAATTTTGCACAAAATTGGGGAAAGGGCTTGCAACTGCAACAATTGGTTGGAAAACTTACCTTCAAGCTCAATCATATTGGACTAATGCTTTGCCTCTCTATTATCCAAGGCTAAATAGATTTTAGGAATATCTTTGGCTACATACTCCATTGTACTTGCTTCTTGAATGTTGTGAATAGTCATCATTCTATGTACATTACGAGGACAATCTCTATACATATGATCTCCTTCACATCCCCAACACTTAAGTTGCTACCTTGTTCCTCTCTTGAGAGAGACTCTGCCATCCTGGGTACTTATTGAGTTGGATTGCTTTGTTGATATGAATTTGACTGGTTATTGAAGAATGGTATCTTGAATCTGTTTTTTCCTCTGATCTTGGTTATCTCTCTAAAAATTCCGTAAGTCAACATTTTATTTGCTTTGGTTATACATGCATTTCACCTTTTGAAATTGACTCTTTAAGAGTCTCAGGTTCATCAAGATGAAGTCTATCTTTCTAAAATGAAGGTAATCCACTCAAAAATATATGTATTTTTACCTTCTCATCTTTAAGGAACCCAACATACCTAAGTAATTCCAAAAACTTGTTTTCATACTCTTCCATAGTCATGTTTCCGAGCTTGAGTTCAAAGAACTCCTCCATATTCTTCTCATAGTAATGTTCAAATACATACTTATGTTGGATATACTTCTTAAATTGCTTCCATGAGATATTCTTTTCATTGATATGATTTACTTGGACAAGTTGATCCCACCAAATGGTATCCTTTCCCTGCAAATTGTAAATAGCAATTTTAGCTTCCATATTAGAGGAATAGTTATGTAATTGAAGATACTTCCTTATCCCCAATAACCAAGCTTCATCATCTTCTTCCTTCTTATGCTCACCATCAAAAGTAGGTGGCTTAGTCTTCCTAAGCTCCCCTTGCAACTCTTTCCCCATATGTCTTTTTTTATGATGTTTATCTACATACATTTATGGGATGCTCCTTGATTTGTCATATGAGTAAGACCTTTTGGTTGCATGAGGTAGTGAAGAATACTGTCTAGGACACCTCGTAGCACTCCTGGAATGTCTGGACCTTTCATGATATCTATTCCTTGAATATTCTTTATCTTCTTTCCCTTGGAATTAGGTTGATCCAACCTGCATTTGCCTCTGTAGTAAATTCAAGCTATGCATTAACTGGGTATTTAGCTGGTTTTGTTGCTCACGAGCCCTCAAAATTCTTTCATTATCATCTCTATAACAATGTACTTCCATCCTCGATATTTTCATGGTTTCCACTATCTCTATTGGTTCAATATTAACTATGTGCCAATTAAACTTAGTTTCCTCAATCCCCACACTGTTATTATGACCTCTGGCTTCTTCTTCCATACTGTATGGAAGTTCCCCTTTTCCCCTGTTACTTATTTAGATATGTTATATACCGTGTTTAATGCAAACATGCAACCTGTAACATGTATCTGCATGTGATCATACATCAAATTTGTCACCTGAACTTTATTTCTTAAAATTAAATAAAAATTACATACATATACAAGATCTTTGGAAATTATTAATTTGACAATTCTGTCAAATTATAGCCACATGCCCTTTTTGTCCAATTTTATGAGAGGATATAATATATCGATTTCTGATCTAACTACTATTATTTATCCTCACTAATACTCTTTCCAATGACTGTATCCAATCTCATTTATGTGCTCGCCAAAATTATAGCTCCAAATTTTGCAATTTTACCCAATTTTGCACTATTTATGTAGCTGCACTTCATCTCAGGGACCAACTTTGGAGACTTGTAGAAAAAAATCTATGAATAACTGGAATTTTTTTATACTGGGAAATGATACACCATAAGATTTTGAATGCTTGGACATCTTTATATATATGATATGATGCACCACCCAGTTTGTATTAAATTACGAAATTGTCAACTTTTAACTTTTGCATTCTTCCAGACTTGGAATTTTTAGCCAAAATTGCTATCTCCCAAACCAAGCATTTCTAGAAAAAAATCCTCTAACCAAAGTTGTTCGTCTTGATGAGTAGGTAACATGTTGAGTTCATACATTTTTTTAGTTTTGACATCTGTGGTCACTTTTACCTCCTCCAAATTTTACAAAATCGCACCAAATGGATTTTGGCCTTCTTTTACACCTAGGCTCCAAGCCTTTTGGAATTTGGACAAAACACACCAATTTTATTTGCATTCATGAACTATGACTACACCATAACAAATCCGGCCCCAATAGAGTCCCCATCTAGTCATCAATTACGCACCTTAAAAAATCACTAATTCACCATTTTTGAAAAACTAGTGCATAATGGGCCCATTCCCCTCACTAGAAATTATAGCCTTCCTTAATGAAGTTGAAATGCCACTGGCTTCATCGAATTTTGAGCTAAACTACTCCTATTATGGCCAAAACAATTTTTTAGCTCTAGACCTTTTTTTAAATACTTTTTCTAATTTTTGCTAATGTGGCAGGATGTTGATGTGGTGTGACACATGTCTATTGAGGTGGTATTGGGATCCAATATGTCATTCCCTAATGTGGCCATTTCATTCTCCGCCAGCCTCCATGTCACCTTACTCTACTTGACAATCCCTTCTTCCTTTATTTTCCTTGCACACTTCTTGAGAATGATGTCACTGGGGGGGTCCACCTATACACATGGTGACTTGTCGTTCATTTCGAGAGGAAGGGAATCCCTTATATGCCAAGCACCTTTCGACTCGAAATAATTCTCTACTGTAGATCTAGGATGATTAACCATCGTCCGATTTTTCGAATGCAAAGGCACCCTTTAATCTCCGAACATCTTCTGGCTTGGAATGATCCTCCATCATAGATCTTGGACAAACAACTACTGTTAGATATGATTGATGATCACTTTTGGAAACCATTTACTTCTTATTGAAACCATTTCTTTGCCTTAAAAAAGCACTCATCGCCCTTCCCAAACCGTTTGGTTTATTTCTCCGAACATGGTCCCCATCGGACACATGGTAGCTTCTTGTTCATTTCGGGAGCAAGGGTCCAAGTTAACCATTGATCACTTTGCATCCTGAAATGAATGTGGATCATTGATCACGAATGATCCATAACCATCCAATTTTTCAGACCCACAACCCATAATTAACCTTCGATCACTTTGGCACTCGAAATCTTCCAGAGTCGCAGATCTGTGCCATCTCTCCATCATTAAATCTACTAGCTACCAACTATAGACTCTGATAAGTGGTTTGTAATACAAATTCTACACTCTCAAAATATTTTACCACTGACGGAAACCACCCTTTCAAAATTATGCCATAGATTTATTTCCTACACATTTTCCTGGTGAAATTTCGATCCATTTTCATCAACTTCACTATATAATCATCAGAACTTGGCCTTTTAACCATTCCAAATTAATACACTCATTTCCTTGACAATTTGTCAAACATGGAACCCATTCATAGCATTATTCTCAAAATTTTCCATTGAAGCATTTTGTCAAACATTTAGCTGACATAATACAGTTCTGTCAAATAACTGGAATTTTCTATACATATAACTTCTCCTCTAACAAACTGATTTTTGCTCCAATGGTCCCAGTGTTGCAATTTGGAGCTCTAATACCACTCTGTAATGTACTTAGCCACCTCTGTAACACTGTTGAGGTGATGGGGTACTTGAATTTATCTTTTAAACCAATAAATCGGTTCTATCATTCAAATTCCATTGAGTTTCGATCATAATCATAGACTAGCAACGAAAGTAGCTAAGGCAACAATTAACTAATTAATCATTCAGAAAAACACATATGCATTTATTTCCATGATTGAACTCATACAACCACCATGAAATTTATGCATCCATGCATGTCCGTACATGGCAATTTAAATAGACACATGATAGAATTATAAACAAGAAATTCAATCACATTAACACTCATCCTTAAGACAATTGTCCTCCAATCGACTGCAAGCGAAGAACGGTCCTCGTAGTCGTAGGCACACTATCAAGCCGTCTCTTTCTTTGATAGATGCCACCCCCGAGCTGAGACTATCAATCCACAAGGGGTGAACTACCATCTCTTCCTCCTCAATACACAACCATACTCATCTCAGAGCACTCATCACCCAAGGGAACCTATCCTCTACCCAAGTGGTGTGGGTAACCCCATCCATAACTGACCCCAACCCTCACTCATTCCCCATCAGCGTGCACAACACCAAGGAGAGCACCCCCTTCTCTGCACTGCAGTCCCTCATGCTATCCGCTTCCCCTTTTGACGCTCTAGTACATGTCGGCTAGGAAGTCTCTATGACAAGGCTCCAGGTATGTCACACTGCATGCCAGGTTCCCTAATCCGTGGCACTAATTTATCGGGGTAGCTAAATTGTTGTTTTATCAGGGTGGGCTCGAGTGATAAATTATAAAAACAAAACAATAGTCTTTCCTTAGCTTCCAACTAGAGCTACCATGGCATGGATGATCTCTCCTTGAATGCTGGAGTGAATGAATGAATTATGACCCAATGATTTTCTAACAAGATATATACATGATTCTATCTTAACAAGTGTCTTTTCCAAAAGTGACCACTTCCCCCCTCTCAATCCCTTATTAAAATAATTAATCCCATGCTTAATTAAAATGACACTTAAACTATGGTTAAGGAACTTTGGGTTAAAAAGGTCAATGAAGGATGAGGCATAGTTAAAGTCAACTAGGGTCATCACCCCTTAGCCCCTCTCACTTTCCCTACTTGTGGATTCATAGTCCCCATCTCTTCTTCATCCTTCTTCACTTGCCGCTGTCAAGAATTTTATATTAAAAAGTATATACAACATTTACAATATCCATGGTCTCCTAGATGATATAAGTATGGCATATAGCCTATGTTTCATTACATACATATTCACATATTGGAGTAAAAAACATGGTGTTACAAACATCCACCGATGTACAAAGATTAAAGGATAAAAATATGAAAACACACAAAGACACATTGAGATAGTTAGTGTACATTAGGTTTAGGGGAGAATCTAACTTATCTTAATACACATAAATATCCAATATCACTTCATAATAAGATGATTTAATATAATAAAACAAAACTAGTAAAATACATTTTTAAAGATACAATTGCTGATTCACTTACCATGTCAATGTTAATAAATGGAAATAAGTTCGAATGATGCAAACCTTCCATGGGAGTCAATATAGGTTGCTATTGTTGTCTTTATTTAAATATAAAGGAAGACTTTGAAAAGAACGATAAGTGGGAAGCTATTAAAAATGTCTAACACTTAAATCAAACCAAGCTTCCAACTTCTTTTGAAACCGAGCGAAATGTGATGTCCATCTCTTGTCCACTAAGGCAGTGCTAAAAACACCAATCCAAGAAGAGCAGGATTGTTATGCTGGGATGTTGGGTTGAACTCGCCACAAAACAATAAGGTTAATATTTTCCCCTTGAAACTTGAGAAAAGAAGAAAAGCTTGGACCGTCTATCGACGGACCCTACTTAGGGTTTGAGTTCTTATAAATGCAGAAACTCTTTCCTTTTCTTGGCATTTGGAGGAAGGTGAAGGGAGCGAGCGTAATCCTACGCCGTCGTGACAATGGTGAGTCACTTAGTATCCTTGTCCATATTTCATGTGCATCTCACATCTTAATTCATCTGTTATTATGTGGAACTGTAAACTTCACTTCCATGATTGTTGCAGCAGGCAGTAGGGTTTATTAGCATAGGCAAATGCGTCCGTGCCAAAACTTCTATGATTAGAGTAGAAAGTAGGTTTTCTATCAACACAGCTTCCGTGCCAAAACTTCCATGATTACAGTAAAAAGTAGGTTTTCTATCAACACAACTTCCGTGCCAAAACTTCCATTACAGTAAAAAGTAGGTTTTCTATCAACACAGGCAATGCTTCGATGCCGAACGTCCATGGCTACATTATGCAGTCGGGCTTTTATCACCATAGGCAACGGTTCCATACGAACACTTCCATGATTACAGTATGAAGTGGAGTTTTTATTAGCACATGCAGGGATTCCATACTGGAACTACCGTGATTATTATAGGTAGTAGCCACGTATGTGCATGTGAGTTTACACATCACCATACATCTAATGCTGCTGTAAACATATGATTCATTAAGGAGAAAAAATCACAGAAATTAATACAAAAGTGGGTAGGGTATAAGGTATAACGTAAACTCATTGAGTGCACGGGACTTGAATGCATTTTCTTTTAGTTGCAATGTTTTATTTGTTCATCAGTTTTGATAAGAATGTGGGATGGTTGGTTATGTTCCAGGGTAAGGGAACAGGAAGCTTTGGTAAAAGGAGAAACAAGACACACACTCTTTGTATCCGGTGCGGTCGTCGCAGTTTCCATATCCAGAAGAGTAGATGTTCTGCATGTGCTTACCCGGCAAAGCGCATACGCAAATGTGAGTTGTTCTGTATTCTTCTTTGCCTTCTCTGTCCTGCTGAGTTGGTATAGTCAATCGTGAAGGAAATTGTTTTAGGGAAAGAGGTAACTCTACCCATTTGTGATCTCAAGACTGAAGTCAGTTGTGGTGCATTTGTCACAGTGCTCCAAGGATAGTTATAGGACTTATGCAGTTTAGTGTCAACTGTGCCATGTAAAAATGATGCGAATCCGTAGGATTTTAGTGGCAAGGTCTTTGAACACGCATCATCACATTAATCCTTGAAAATGAACGACATGTTTATAATGTGAGTGAGCCGGTTGAAAGTTTTTTCTTACGTTTGCCCCTTGCCCATCAAGGAAAGCAAGTCTCTGGGAAGTGATGCATATAAACAGCTACGCTCTATGTTTCCTGAAATTATAGTTAGGTATCGAATAAAATAGATTGATTTCCTCTATTGTGAAGTGTTGGATGAGGTCCTACGCCCTCCAGGGAAGGGTTTTGACTTTTGAGCTGATGAATATACTTGTTAAGTACTTGCAAAATCTTGGATCTAAGCAATTAAAGTGCTTACAGGAATTTTTACTTTCTAGAACAGGCTCACTTCTAATATCTACCAGATATTCGACCACAAGCCAACAATGACAAAATGACAAACAACCAATAAAGTGTTTACCTGGATCTGGAGGATGCAATTATTAATATCCAAGAGGACCAAGCAATCAAGAAGGGAAAATGTTGCTATACAAGGGCTTTCATCTTAACCATACACACTGTTGCCAGAAGCATATCCATGACATGGTAGGATTCAGATCGAGGCTTCAGTGAAGGAATTTATGATACCAAACAAAAAATAAAATAAAATGAAATCCCGATTGTGATAACCCAGATGCTCCCAATACACACTAGCTTGTTGAGGCATTGAACAACTGAAGACAATGTACAGACTCCACAAGAGAACACTGTGTATTGGCAGGAGACCCTGACAGGAGCTCCTTACTGCCAAAATCCTTTGTTTGTAGAAAGCATTGTTACAATAGACAAGAACATCTATAAACTCCTTACAACCATAGTTCTGGCATCTACAGACTACCATGGTTGCCTGAGGGAGACTTAGATGAACGAGACAAAGCTGAAATAGAGCCCTGCTAGGCATGAAAGCAAGCCCTTCATGGAGCTAGTTACCAGGTGACTATCCACACTAGCTGGGGACAACTCACCCTAGCTTTGAGTAAGCTTGTGTATCCTTGAGAAATCGAAAGCTTCTTTCTGCAAGTGCAGACATGCACCCTTTGGGCTTACGGGAACAGTGAATCAAGCCGTGGCTGGGTTTCCACACCAAGGCAAAGGTTGCTTTCTTTTGTGATGAGATGGCAATGCTGAACATGTGCATATGAATTAGTACAGTCGTCTTTTTCACTCTTTGACACCCTTGAATATACATGTATAGGGGCCAAACAAAATGACAACCTTCCCTTCTTCAAGCTATGAGAAGTTTGAAACATGAGACTGTGCTAAACCATTAGCAATCACAGAGAAGGCAAATAAACTAAAATTCCATACACAGGTCGGGAACTTAAACTGCAAAGTTTAAGTGAAGTAATGTGTCTACCTCATTGATTATAACATTCATTAAACCTGTGACTTCATGCTCCATGAAACACAGGCCTCATCAAGGTCAAAGTTACTCAAAGCTTAATACTCAAGTCAAGCAATAGACTCCACAGATCAAATAGACTAGGCATCAACACAGTTTATCAAAATATTCATTGAACCATTAAAACCATTTGACCTCAAATATTGACAAAACTCAGCAAACCCAGCTTAAGATTCATCTTCGGGTAACTAAAATCCACAGAGCATAGACATCTGAAAGCATTACTCAGCAGTTGTCCATGAGGATAACATATTAACTGACCAATGTTCAACCAGAGACCCAACACACACACACACACACACACACACACTCTGTTGCAAAGCCAGCAAACCTTGACCATTTTAATGCTATTACTCAAAAACAGGTAGGAAGTGTTCACATGTACATTCTTTTATGTTGCTGTAGACTATTGTCACACGCTGGCAGCTAGAGTATTGGGACAAGGCTGTCTCATAGTTGATGAGAAATTCCTTTGCTATTTGATGTCCACTCTACTTGTCAAAATCTAAGCTTCTCTAGGTACATCCTTAGTCACTAGTAACATCATTCGGTGATTTTCTTTGCTGAATCTCAAGCAGTCTTGAATTTATTTGGCCAATCACTTATTCTGTAAAATTCATAAAACAAATCATTAGATTTGTTAATTTTGTTAAACTTAGAAGAAATAGAATACACACATATACACACGTAATGTTGTTTTTAACTTGTTTTCACTCTACATTTATTGTGACATGTTTTTGGATTAAATTTCAAGTTATAAAAATATTTATTTTTGTTATTCTTTTTGAATATATAAAGTTCTGAGAAAATTTTATCATCTCTTTATGTCCAACTTAATGGTAGATTTTATTATTTTTGTTGCACTCTTTTTTTTTCTTCCAAATTTCAGTATAGTGGGTTTTGAACATGATCACGAACTAGATGTCTTACGAATCTCTCTGCTGTGTGGGAGCGCCCCCCATTCCCTCGCTCCCACTCCCGAAGCTTGCTTCCTTTGGAAGCTCGCTCCCAAAATGCTCACAGTTTTGGGAGCACGCTCCCAAGGCGCTCCCTACCTCTCCTATACTAGGTTGATCATTTGATGACAATGTTATGGTACCTCCCTTCATTGCCAAGCTCATATAAAAGTAGTTATGGTTGATCATTTGATGATAATGTTATAAGTTATAACTACTAGATGATTGATGTTATATGGTTTAATCCATGTTTTCTATAGTTAATTCAACATACTACATGTTTTTTAGATATAAATCCATCAAAATATATCAAAATATATACTATATAAAAATATACTATATAAAAAACGCTTCCGTAATGCTCCCAAAATGGGAGCTTTTGAAAATTTCGCTTTTCCCTCCGCTCCCCGCTCCCGTTTCTCGCTCTCAACAGCATAGCTTAAGATTACATCTGTGCAATGACTTCATGAAACTTGCTTTGTGATCAGCCTTGCATCACTTTATGATGGCTTGTTTTCTGTATCTAGTTATGAAAATCAGTGTTATCGGAACTGGACCAGTTTTGGTTTTTCCAAAACCATCCGGTTTGACCAGTTTACACCCCCAACCGGTCCAAATCAGCAACTCAAACCAGAAATGGCCAGTTCTGTACTGAACCGGCCGGTTTGAGCGGTTTACACCCCCAACTGGTTCAAATCAGCAACTCAAATGGAAATGGCTGGTTCTATACTGAACCGGCTGGTTCCATACCTGAACCAGCTTGTTCCATACTTGAACTGGTGGGTATCATACGGGTCCATACAGGATGTGTGTGACCACGATTTTGCTAATGAAATTTTAAGAAATAAATAAAAAAGGTGATCTAAAACCCTAAAATGAACCCTAAACCCCTTTCTTTGTCTCATACACCAGTTTTTGAGCTGAGGTTTTTTCTGAGTTATTGAGCTGGTGCTGCTGGTGTGGACTCCTGCTTGAGCTGATATCCAGTGTTGAATCTAAGTATTTTCTGGGCTAAGTGGGGGAGCTGATTACAATCATATGGTTCTACCTTATGATTAGAATCTTAGGTTGTAGACTCTAGACTCTAGTTCAGTAAATTAGTAATTACATGACTACTATGCTTATGTTTGGACTTTGGACTCTAGAGGTCATGTTGAGCCTCTTTTTTGATGTATTTTGGACCTTTGGTTCATATATGGATTGCAATAGGTGCTATTTTGATTATAAGCACCCTTACTTGCTATATACATTAGATAAATTTGCATGTTTGTGTCTGATGGTTTGGATTCACATGGATGTACATGAATATTTTTTTTCAAAATTATTAATATTTTATATATTTTTTGGTTGGCCCGGTCTTTTTTTTTCTGGTTTTTTCCAGTTCTGGTTTGCTTCTGACCTGTTTCATATTTTTAGGGTCAACTGGTTCAGTGACTGGTCTGGTTCTGATAACATTGATGAAAATCTCTTTTATAAGATGGTCTCTTGTCAGTATTACCTTGGAGTATGGGTGTTTGCAAAACCATCTGGTTTGACCGGTTTACACCCCCAACCGGTCCAAATAGGCAACTCAAACCAGAAATGGCCAGTTCGGCTGGTTTGAGCGGTTAACATCCCTAACCGGTTCAAATCAGCAACTCAAATGGAAATGGCTAGTGCTATACTGAACCGGCTGGTTCCATACCTGAACCAGCTTGTTCCATACTTGAACTGGTGGGTATCATACGGGTCCATACAGGATGTGTGGGACCACGATTTTGCTAATGAAATTTTAAGAAATAAATAAAAAAGGTAATCTAAAACCCTAAAATGAACCCTGAACCCCTTTCTTTGTCTCATACACCAGTTTTTGAGCTGAGGTTTTTTCTGAGTTATTGAGCTGGTGCTGCTGGTGTGGACTCCTGCTTGAGCTGGTATCCAGTGTTGAATCTAAGTATTTTCTGGGCTAAGTTGGAGAGCTGATTACAATCATATGGTTCTACCATATGATTAGAATCTTAGGTTGTAGACTCTAGACTCTAGGTATCAGTAAATTAGTAATTACATGACTACTATGCTTATGTTTGGACTTTGGACTCTAGAGGTCATGTTGAGCCTCTTTTTTGATGTATTTTGGACCTTTGGTTCTTATATTGATTGCAATAGGTGCTATTTGATTATAACCACCTTTCTATATACATGAGATAAATTTGCATGTTTGTGTCAAGTGGTTTGGATTCACATGGATGTACATGAATTTATTTTTCAAAATACTAATATTTTATATATTTTTTGGTTGGCCCGTTCTTGTTTTCTGTTTTTTTTCTGGTTCTGGTTTGCTTCTGACCAGTTTCATATTTTTAGGGTCAACTGGTTCAGTGACCAGTCCGGTTCTGATAACATTGATGAAAATCTCTTTTATAAGATGGTCTCTTGTCAGTATTACCTTGGAGTATGGGTGTTTGCAAAACCAGCCGGTTTGACCAGTTTACACGCCCAACCGGTCCAAATCAACAACTCAAACCAGAAATGGCCAGTTCTGTACTGAACAGGCCCGTTTGGGCGGTTTACACCCCCAACCGGTTCAAATCAGAAACTCAAATGGAAATGGCTGGTTCTATACTGAAACCGGCCAGTTCCATACCTGAACCAGCTTGTTCCATACTTGAACTGGTGGGTATCATACGGGTCCATACAGGATGTGTGGGACCACAATTTTGCTAATGAAATTTTAAGAAATAAATAAAAAAGGTAATCTAAAATCCTAAAATGAATCCTAAACCCCTTTCTTTATTTCATACACCAGTTTGTGAGCTGAGGTTTTTTCTGAGTTATTGAGCTGGTGCTGCTGGTGTGGACTCCTGCTTGAGCTGATATCCAGTGTTGAATCAAAGTATTTTCTGGGCTCATATGGTTCTACCATATGATTAGAATCTTAGGTTGTAGACTCTAGACTCTAGGTATCAGTAAATTAGTAATTAGTAATTACATGACTACTATGCTTATGTTTGGACTTCGGACTCTAGAGGTCATGTTGAGCCTCTTTTTTGATGTATTTTGGACCTTTGGTTCATATATGGATTGCAATAGGTGCTATTTTGATTATAAGCACCCTTACTTGCTATATACATTAGATAAATTTGCATGTTTGTGTCTGATGGTTTGGATTCACATGGATGTACATGAATATTTTTTTTCAAAATTATTAATATTTTATATATTTTTTGGTTGGCCCGTTCTTTTTTTTTTTCTGGTTTTTTCCAGTTCTGGTTTGCTTCTGACCTGTTTCATATTTTTAGGGTCAACTGGTTCATTGACCGGTCCGGTTCTGATAACATTGATGAAAATCTCTTTTATAAGATGGTCTCTTGTCAGTATTACCTTGGAGTATGGGTGTTTGCAAACATTTACCCAGAAACAGATTGTTGGTGAAAATTTAGCAAGCTTTTATAGGAAAGATGGTTGGAGAAAATTTCTCGAGCCTTCCACTTATTTTTACCTTTGCAACTGTTTAGACAACTGGAGCGTCAAAGCTATTCGGAGAAAGACTACAGGGACAGGAAGAATGAGATACCTACGTGACATGCCCCGTCGTTTTAAGAACAACTTCAGGGAGGGTAAGTTGTTAATAAAGCTTACCAGGTGGTTGAGTAATAAACCTATTTTGTAAAAGCAGCACAATTGCTATGATGTGTTATTATACCTTGTGATATGCATGATGTGTTATTATAACCTTGTGTTGTGCAGGGACGCAGGCAACTCCCAGGAAGAAGGCCTCTGCTACCTCGTAAATGTATCAAGAATGGACCTGAAATATTGAGCTGAGTTGTTAACCTCTTTTGTGGGTTGCCGCCTTTTGCATTATTTTGGAAATTGTTAAATATAGCTTTACTTTTACTTTTGAACTTGCATTTTTGAAGGAAATGTCTTTCCAAAACATTGATTGACGTTGTGCTGGCACTGTTTTGTGCAAAGTAATCAGAAAGTTGTTTTGAAGATTCAACAAGATGTTTACTATGTATGTTAATCATGTGTACAGTTAAGTGCTATTTAACATTGAGAGAGTGGCTTTTAAGTTTGATATTTAATGTATGCTATGCACAAATTTTAGCATTTTTCAATGACAGTATTTTCTTGAAGAAAATGTGTTTTCAATATTCTGAGTGTGTCGTGACATCACTGCTTCTTCCAAAGTTGCACACAGTGATTTTGAGGATTGAATTATATTTTTTGCACTTAAGTGATTCTTTACTGGGTGTTAATTTTCAGAATGCCTATTTAGAATAATTCCTGGTTACAAATGCTTTAGCTTCTAGAAACTGTTAATGTCTGTTTTTTAAAATCACATCTCTACTAAATCAAATTCTAATGTTAATATGAACACACCCATTTGTAGTGGGTGTTGATTTTGAAAATGCTTGTTTATAACAATTCCTGTTTACAAATGCTTTAGCTTCTAGAAACTGTTAATATATATTTTTTAAATCACATTTATACTAAATCAAATTCCAATGTCAATATGAACACATCCATCAAAATACAGTTTAGTTAAAACACTCCAGTGCTTAAATTGCATAAAATTCAGTTTTTGTAACTCATGATTTGGTATTCTCTTTCCCAACAGTTAAAATTTTTTTCGTGTTCCATTTGGTAGTCTTGTCCACTCTGATCAGTTGTAAAGAGAAAAATTCAGGTTTTTGCCATTAAATTTACAGATAGGATATATTTACTAGAAGTTTCAACATTTGTAGGTATTTATCCTTGCCAGTCTGTTCTCTTCAAGTGAGAAGGTCAAATGTCTTTTTTGAAATACTATGGACATGGTCTGCCCATTTTCTTTTGTTGGGAGGTCATTTCTATTTGAAGAAGTGAACCAAAACATAAATGTTAGGTGAAATATTAGAAAGGTAATGTTCACAGAATCACATAACAGAGCGAGCCCATGGAAAGCTGCAGAAAAATTAGTCCAATGTTAACGTAAATTTAACTTATCCACTAGTGCTAAGTGACTTTTATTATTTAACTTAACGTAAATTTAACTTATCCACTAGTGCTAAGTGACTGTTATTATTTATTGCTTCGCATGCTCGGAATGCATTGACTTAGATGATAGATCTACCCATTTCTCTAGTATGTCATCATTATTCTAAGAATTGAAGCAAACACATAGGAGGTTATATGAAACAAGTGATTATTGTTTTTTGGTTTGCCTGTTACACTGGATGTTAGCTATTAAAGCTGTGAATTTTCTTTCTGGACAACAATATTTCTTGGAAATTGTCCTACACATAAAGGCACACATTGTTATTAGCTACATTTAAGTAGATGTTTGCTTGCTGGCCTTGTTTTACTTTGTTGCCAGGAACGCAATTTCTCTGATACACATTTTGTAATATGATGTATACAAAAAGGTGCTCATTGATGTAAGCTATATTTAAGTAGATGTTTTCTTGCTGGCCTTGTTTTTCTTTGTTACTGGGAACACAATTTCCCTGGAAAGCTTATTGTAATATGCTGTAGCCTCGTTTTACTTTCTTACTAGAAACACATTTACAATATAATGTAGCCTTGGTTTACTTCGTTGCCAGAAACATAATTTTAGTGGAACGTTTTTTTCATATAATGCCCTTTCTTTTAACAGAAATGAGTAAGAGTATTTTAATATATAAAGGCTGAAGCCAGCCAGAGGTTACAGAAAGTCTGAGAATGCCCTGTCAAGTATCTGTGCTCGCTATCCCATTCCCAATACAAACATAAAAGGACTGGTCCAGAGGACAAAAAGCCTGCTTTATCTGCACAGTTATTACAGTTCTGAGAGTGTTGTATATACACACTTATTTACATAACATACAAATACATTTACATATCATAAACTAGAAAAAAATAAGTGGGACGACCTGTTCTTCATTCCTGAGCACGCTTATCTGCCACCTCAACTGGGAGGTGGATTGAATCTTCCTCCATTGCCTTCGTTCCAAATCTCGGGATGGTCTGATTTTGGCTACACTGGTTCATCTTCAACTGATTAGCGATGTCAATTCTGAACCGATCTACTTTACCTCCTTGCTCCCGAAGATCGCTCTTTATATCTTCCATCCACATCCAGCATTGAGAAATAATGAGAGCTATCTCATGGTTTCCAGCTGCTCAGTCATGTTGTCAAAGACTGCTCTAAGCATACTACTATATAAGTAGATGTTTTCTTGCTGGCCTTGTTTTTCTTTGTTACTGGGAACACAATTTCCCTGGAAAACATATTGTAATATGCTGTAGCCTCGTTTTACTTTCTTACTAGAAACACATTTACAATATAATGTAGCCTTGGTTTACTTTGTTGCCAGAAACATAATTTTAGTGGAACGTTTTTTTCATATAATGCCCTTTTTTTAACAGAATGAGTAAGAGTATATTTATATATAAAGGCTGAAGCCAGCCAGAGGTTACAGAAAGTCTGAGAATGCCCTGTTAAGTATCTGTGCTTGCTATCCCATTCCCAATACAAACATAAAAGGACTGGTCCAGAGGACAAAAAGCCTGCTTTATCTTTAGGTATTACAGTTCTGAGAGTGTTGTATGCGCTGTCAATTCTGAACCGATCTACTTTACCTCCTTGCTCCCAAAGATCGCTCTTTATATCTTCCATCCACAAATCCAGCATTGAGAAATAATGAGAGCTGTCTCATGGTTTCCAGCTGCCCAGTCATGTTGTCAAAGACTGCTCTAAGCATACGCTTAAAGTCACTGAGCTCATTGCGAACCAGGTTAATAATCTCTCCACTTTGACATTTCCAGAAAGCTCTTTCTGTGTACCTTTTTTGTTCCTTCCACTGCCCTGAACCACTGGGTGAAAGTTCAAATTCGTCTCTTTCAGGCTTGTTGCTTCAGGCTTTGTGATTATGGAGAAGAGGCCAGCTTCTAATTCACCAGGAGGGGGAGAGCCAAAACCAAGAGCCAACTGCAGCTTCCAAGTTTCAAAGTCTTTGGTTATCTCGCCGACCAGCAGGGGGGGGCTTCCCTCACACGACAGCTCCTCCGAAAGCTCTGTATTTGCATCTTCTTCCTCACGATGGCGATGAATACCCTCAACCGCCTTCCCCTCCCATATCGACGAGTTCGCCCATCACTTCCCACCCGTGGAGCGTAAATGCTCTGGTCCTCATGCATGCTGGGGGTTTAATCAACCACATGGCAGCAGCTGTACTGTTCCCTGCCACGTGCTCTCCTTGTCTCGTCCTGTCGCCACATTCCATGCCCATGGAGTGATAGACTCTTGTACCACTTTTTTTCATATAATGCCCTTGAACACTTAGCAACTCTCTCTTACCGTGTGGAGTGACATTCATATTTCATCCGGATAGAGAAAAACCTTGAAAAATGATTTTGCTTATTTGTATTATGGTTTCGAAGTCTCTGTTGTGAGTCCACTAGGTTGAAATAATTTTCAAAGATACTTTGTTTTGGAGCAATGCAATAGTGGGTGATATGAGTAATGCCAACAATGCAATACGATTCTCAGATACAAGAAAGCCCAAGAGAACAATTATGCAAGTATGAGATATACATTCATTTGTATTCTGGTGATATGAGTAATGCCAACAATGCAATAAGAAACTCTGACACAAGAAAGCCCAAGAGAACAATTATGCAAGTATGAGATACATGCTCTACACTTATTTGTATTCTTAGATATGCTCTACACTTATTTGTTTTCTTAGATAGAGTACAAAATTGCAGTGAGAGTGATCAAAGATGGCAAGTCCGGAATAAAATACAGTGAAGTGGGTGAGTAATCAATTCAGACCAGATCATTCAAAAGAGATACGAAATGTACTGAAGGACAAAATAGAAAAACACAAATATGATACTTGTTTACATACGTTTAGTAAACTAAGTCTCAGTAATTCCTCCATGTTAAAAGGAAACCGTCCCTTGTTTTTGTTGGAGATGAAACTATTGCCCAAAAGCTTATTGGGACAACTAGTTGTCAAGAGTGGACATGGTGGATTTACAGTGAACCAAGTGGTGATGTGACGTTGCATGTTGAATTTGTTGAGGCCATCAAGAAAGTACCTTCTGAAAGAGGAGGTTGTAAATTTGGAATTGTGTTGTTTGGATGTGTGACGAACAGATTCCTCAAGTGGAGTGGGTCATAAAACTTCAACTAGTTGACATTCTCCATATCAAGTAATGCCACGTTGAGACATCAAGTCCAACTTGAAAGCATAAGTCCATTTGTTGTATGATTGTGTAAGGACCATTCTAATGGGCTTGAGCTTGTGATGTCACTGATTTATTTTTTGAAGCATTGCATGTCCAAGTGCAATGAAACACGATTTCCAACTCGAAAATGTGGATTAACTCGATGCCGATCATGAAGTGCCCTACACTTGGTGCATGTTTTCTGAAGGATGTCATGAACCTTGTTGTGGATTTGTGTTATTCCCATCATTGGTGGGATGTGGATGGAGCAAGGAGAGAATGAAATCTTACATGTAGTAAGAGGTTGAAAGCAAAAGCATACTTGAAAGTGAGAGTGTTTTGTAAAGACATGGATGACTTTGTTTAGCAATGTTGCAAATATGCAAGCTTTAATCTCAATGTTTGTTCTATTGGTGGTCGGTGCAGAAAGCATAAAAGAAGACTTTGCTCACTACTTTGATTTGGCCTTTTCTTTGTGGTTATAATACAATTGAAAATTGAAGTTGACAACATGAAAAACTTCCACAAGTTTTTCCAAAAGTGATTGAAAAACCTATTTGCAATCGGAAATGATGGTCAATGGGAATCCAAAATGACTCCAAATATGTAGGGAGGAAATTTTTGTAGCTTTAGGAGCATCAATACTTTTGTTGCATGGTGTGGACATTGTGAATTTGGGAAATATTTATATACCACCACAAATATGCAGTCATGTTTCTATTGTCATTGATAGATCATTGATGAAATCCATGGAGACAGTTTCCTACACCTTGGAGGGTATTGAGAAACAATGGCACAACCCAAGTTTCTTCCTCTTGGCAAGTTTTCTCTTGTTGCAATCTGAACATTTTCTTATGTAATCTTCCACTTGTTTTTGCTTGGAAGGCTTAAAGAAGTACCTCTGTAGGCATAACAAAGTGTTTCGCATTCTGAAATGCCTTTCATAGGATGAGTGCCTTCCTTGATAAGAAGGCAAAGCTGATCTAGTGGGAGCACACCATTGATTCAATGTGTAATAAAACAATCTTGCATTGTGCACTTGAGGAAGGGGGTTGATTGACAACAATCGCTACTATATTAACTTCATCATTAAACCAAAGGCTTTGTGACAATTTCCACATCTTATATGTAAGATAGAAATACCTTTGGCAAGGGGTTTGCTTAGAAGATCAGCCCATTTATTTGAGCTACCCTTATATTTAATGGCCAAATGAAATTTCAAAAAAGTAATTAATTTTAATGTCTTTGCATTTGAAATTAAGTGGTAATTCAACTGACTGCGCTTACGATTAGTGTGTATAGTTTCCTTGTGAAAGATAAGTTTTATTGTTGCTGGAGTGCTTGGACCAACACAACATTGTTTGTTGTAAGCATTGTTTTTTTTTTTCATCCGAAAAAAGACATCTTATTATTGATAAAGAGATGTGTCGAATACAATCGCCAGTATTCAGCTGGGACTCCAGTTAACTTTTCTGTTTCCAATGTAACTCACAATAATATCTATGAATCTAATTTAGTCACAGATCCCCTATACGGTGCTCAAAGCGAGCTCCAATTTGGGGTCAAAAAACATGGACCAGATATAAAAACAGTTCAATATTATATAGATATAACGGTGGTCTCTGCACCATATCCAGAGCTTATAAAACTAACCCTGATAGGTCCGCCAAAGTAGCAGAAAGTAGTAATTCCAAAAAACAGCGATAGATGATTAGGAAAATGACAACTACCAGCAGGAGTCACAGAGAATCAAGAAGCAGAGACCCATCGACAACCAAAGAATGGTCACGAAATTCAGAGTAATATAATTGTCCAGGACGTGTAACCAAAGCCGATTTTGACAGACCGTCAGCCATAGTATTATGACATCGATAGATGTGCTTGAAATCAATACAGGAGAAGGATGAAATCAAAGATCGGATCCTCGAACACCAATGCTGCAGAATAAGTGAATGTAATCGGCTCCGACCCCCAGCCCAATCAATGATAACCCGAGAATCACCAAGAATAACAATATCAGGAAGTTTGAGATACCTGGCAAAGACTAGTAAACCCCACAGAGCAATTAGTTCAGCTCTAGTGTTCATACCCTTTCCAGCCGAGAACTTCACCCGAAAATAGTGCACAGCCGAGAGCTTAAGTACTAGGCCCGCTCCACAATTCCCACCCTGTGCCGCTCCATCAAAATAACCAAGAGGGTATGTGTAATGGCTCTCATCAAAAGGATCACGAGCTACATAAACTTTATTATTAAATGTCCACTTCGAGCTACTACCCGCCAGGATATTACCAATGGTAAGTATCACCGAAGGCTTCAGGTTGTCAAATATCAGCCTGTTTCGTGCGAGCCATATCTCCCATATGGTATGCTGAACAATCGAGACCGTCTGCATGGGAAGAGTGCAAACATAATCTAAATTGTCCTCCAGCCTAATACGATTCCATAGAGGAAGTATCGGGAATTCAAGCCTGAGTAACAACCAAATCTCTTGAAAGAAGCTGCAACCGCCAAAGAGATGATCAGTATCCTCAGACGCCATTCTGCAAAAATGACAAAATCCCGGTCCGGCAAACCCACGTTTCTGAAGGTTCTTCCAGGGAAGAATTTTATTATGCCAAACGAGCCATACAAAACAACCAATCTTCTTCGGCATTGAAACATTCCGTAACTTTTTTGACCACCTCCTAACCGACGGGTTCAGTTCAATCCCCAGCAACAAAAGATAAGCCAGCCTAGCCGTGACCATCCCATCCACGGGGTTTGCCTCCCAAACCAGAGTATCAGCGTGCTCAGTAAAAGAAATACCCAGCGCATTGAGCTTATTCACATAATTATCCCATTCATCACGACAAAAATAAGGAAGTTGGAAGTCCACCGAGTTAAGCCACACGAGTTGAAGGTTCTTCCAGGTAAGAATTTTATTATGCCAAACGAGCCATACAAAACAACCAATCTTCTTCGGCATTGAAACATTCCGTAACTTTTTTGACCACCTCCTAACCGACGGGTTCAGTTCAATCCCCAGCAACAAAAGATAAGCCAGCCTAGCCGTGACCATCCCATCCACGGGGTTTGCCTCCCAAACCAGAATATCAGCGTGCTCAGTAAAAGAAATACCCAGCGCATTGAGCTTATTCACATAATTATCCCATTCATCACGACAGAAATAAGGAAGTTGGAAGTCCACCGAGTTAAGCCACCTCGAGCAGAGCTCATTCGATGTTTTCAAGACATGAGTGAGAGCATGTATGCCATGAAACTGTAGCTCCTTCAAAAGTCCAGTAGCTAAAAAAGAGTGACCACCCATTCCAGCGATAGGGTCTATACCAATAAACCTCTGAGTGCCCCTCCCCACCTTCCAGCAGATAGCCTCATTAATAATGGGATATACCTTGAGAAAGCTTCTCCAAATCTCCGAAGGTTATATGGAGATTTAATCGTCCTCCTAAACCCTTGAACAGGTTCCAGTCCCCGCAAGTACTTTGCTTTGATTAACTTCCCCCCCAGAGCCCCTGATAAAAAAGACAATGCTAGAAGTTCTTTGCACAGAGTGCCCAATTGAATTCACTAAGCCGCTTGATACCCCACCCCCCAGTGTTCAGTGGGAGTGCAAGTCGATCCCAGGAGCAGAGATGGAATTTTACCATACCCTCCCTGCCTCCCCACAGGAAAGTGTAAATCTTGGATCGAATCATGTTCAAAACCCCTTGTGGAATAATAAACAACGAAAACCAGTATACAGGTATGCAATTAAGAACAGAGTTTACGAGAGTCAACCTACCACCCAGAGTCAGCCAATGAAGCATTGTACTTGAGTATAGCTCAAGATGAAGTCTTTGAATGATATGGTACAAGATGTGATCCTTGCTTAATAACCCCTTGTGGCATATTGTGAATCATCTATCTCAATTTCAAAATCTTGTTACAAGTTTGGAAGAGCAAGTGTTGATGTAGAGTAAAGAGCATCTTTCACAATTATTAAAATACTCGACCTGCTTTAGAGTCCATTAAGTCTTTTGATTGTTTTCTTGATTCAATTGGTTAACAATATAGTAGTAACGACAAATGATTTTCCTTTAGAGATTCATGCCTCCCAACTACTACAAACTTCAATTTTGGAAGGGAGTTATTTTGGCTTCTCATTCAAGTCTTTTTATTGTTTTCTTGATTCAATTGGTTAACAATATAGTAGTAAAGACAAATGACTTTCCCTGAGAGGTTCATGCCTCCCAACTACTGCAAACTTCAATTTTGGAAGGGATTTTTTTGGCTTCTCATCCAAGCAACTTGGGGAAAGCTCTTGGGCACTTCCCCTCATTTTGAGGATGGTACTTAGGGTAAACTCTAGATTCTTTAGGGCACAAGTCTATGTGAACAACAAGGCATAAAGTTAATCCAATGGTATGCTCATTATGAGTTCAACATGTCACGTAGGAGACATAACTTTGGTGAGAAGTATAACACTCCATCTCACAACCACTCAGGCTAGACCTAGTTGACAAATTTGGGTAGGACTTGTGTGAGCCATTGTAATGTTTATTACTAGACTCAAATGTTGGGAAAAACATTTTCCAAAGAAGTTTTTTTTTTTGGTTTCATTTGCACAACTTATGTTGGTAGAGGGGTTCCAAAATAGTGTGGAAATGTTGCAAATAATTTGCCAAGGCTTCGTAAAAACCAAAATATCATCCAAGGAAACTATTACAAACTTACCAAGATGTGGCTAGATGTCATTGATGATCCTCATGAATGTGACAAGCGCTAAAGTGAGATGAAAATGCATGATCAACTACACAAAGGGACCAAAGACGGTCTTGAAAAGTTGTTTTCTAGATGTCAATGGGTTACAGAAAAACACTTAGTCATACCTTGAAGCAAGGTACATATTTGCAAAATACTAGTCCCCCTTCTGTTGATCAAGGTCATCAATTTGGGGTGATGGATAGTGGTTTTTAATAGTGACCTTGTTCAAGGTCTTGCAATCTATACAAGTACACAATTCTTGTTGCTTCTTTTTGGGAACAACTAAAGCAAGAGATCCACAAGGGGACATGCTTGACCTAATATTTCCATTCTCCAAGAGTTGTGTGATTTGTTGTTCAATCTCCACACTCCCCTTAGGGGGTTCAGTGTGAAGGGAAATTGGGTAAGGAAGAGCCATGAATCATGTTTCAAAGGAGAAGCAACTTGCCTTTGTTGTCTTCCTCGACTTGGTAGATAACACAAAAGGACATGAACTTGTTAAGAGTGAGCTACTCCACCATTGTTCCATGAGAAAGCATAGGTGGGATAGTGGAAGCAACGAAAGTGAGTTTGTTTGGAGAGTAGTCCAAGCCATCAATATTGCGATAAGTAGAATCGTGATTGTTGTTACACATGGGTCTTGAGCTTCATTAGTGTTTTTCTAAAATACATTTTTGGAAGTGCATTCATTAATGCTAGGTAGAGGCATTACAAGTAGCTTGAATGAATATGGCACAAAAAAACATCTTGCCTATATGTAGGGGAAGCAAGTGACTCGCTTGTGCAACGGAATGGCCCTCAAGGGGTAAATCACTAAATACAAGCACTCATGTTTGGCTAAGAAGACTATTGAATTGATTGAGGGCTTGCACTTGGCCCCAACAATGTGTATTTTGGAGGAATTGAACCTTATCAAGGGGCTTGATATAAACCATGACAATCCATGACCCCATCAATAACTCACGTATATAATTGAGCCATGATTTGTTGAGACTTTTTAGTGATTCTAGGGTATTGTTGTTCTCTGCATAATACTCATATTAGATCGATATTTTTCTTAAAGAATACTTTGTTGAAGATAAAGGGTATTGTTGGTATTTACACAACACTCATCTTAGATGGTATTTTTCTTTAGGAATACTCTGTCAAAGAATATACATTTTGTATAAATATATAGTTTCTTTATGGAAATTTAGTTATCATTAACCTTGGTCTAGCTATAGTCATACATGTTCTCATCAACCTTGTTGAAAAACTTGAAAACCCACACTTTGATGTTATAAATTTATCAGTGTTGTAAAGCAAAATGGTTGTAATTGCAAGTCTTTTTTATGTCAATGATTCCACTCATTCTTTTGCTTTGGATTTATTTCCATGGACAAAATGGAATATGTGATTTTTTTTGGATTTTATATTGTTTCACGAGGAATACTTTGTTGAAGATATAAGTATTGTTGATATTTGCACAATACTCCTCTTATATGATATTTTTATTGAGGAATATTTTGTTGGAAATACACATTTTATATGTATTTATACTTTCTTTATGGAAATCTAGTTATCATTAATCTTGGTCTATGCTTTTCCAAGAAAAAAAAGTACTTTCTATTCAAGAACTGCAGATGCAATCCTCAAGTGCATTTAAGCACGATCATACAAGGGCCTCAAGGCTTCAACGTATGCAAAAAACATTGTTACAAAGAACTGCTCAAAGAGCATTGACATAGTTTTGCCAATAAAAAAATAATGATTTGGACTTGAAGTAGTCTTCAATCGTGCTTTTCTTCCCTTCCTTGTTCTTGACCTTTGTACACCCTACCGGGGTGGGGTCGACTAGAACCATTTGCAAATCTGTTTCTAGGGATCCAAAGGGAGCCACTGGGACTTGCTTTTTAATTGAGTCATTGACAATTGTGTATCACCTCCTCATCTTCCGAATCTATTAGCTTGGACTGCTCTAGAGCTTTCCATCGTTTGGATTTGGCTTTAGTGCCCTTTTATTTCGCTGGAAACAAGTGGTCTAGGGGACACGATTCATAGAGATGTACAGTTTGTTGATAGTCCCGACAAAGGAGGACTGTTTTCATAATCCAAATGTTGAGGCCACTTGAGAGTCATTCTCTTTAAGATCTATTTCAACAAAGATGAGACGTTAATCTCTGTTTTGATGTAACTACCCAACTTATTCCATATGGCCTCCAGAGTTGGAATACTCCAGAAATGTAGGGGTAGATTAAGCAGTTTGACGCATATTAAGGTTCTGGTCACCGACAGAAGATTTGGGTCGAAATCTAGTAACCGAGGAGTTAAGAACATGTCAGTCCTACCCTAGAACTATGGGCTTTCTTCCATTAACTTTTGATAAGCATTCAATGCTGTTGAAATGAGCAATAAAAAATCCTTGGAAAAGAGGGATATCTCACAGTCTGCTGTCCAGGGTGTATGAATCCACCCATATAGATCATAAGTTTTTAGCCAAAACCCATTAAAACAACAAATAACTGCTCTAGTTTTGTAAGCATTATGAATGCCATGATGGCTAGATCAGACATTTCCAACGGTGGGACTCGATCAATCTTCTCCACAATATAAGCATCTGGCACAACAAATTTTTGGGGAGATATAATGTCCTAGTAGTTTTTGACCACGCCTTCGAACGAGGGTATTGAGGAAGCATAAGCCCCTTTTACCACAACTCCACATAATCTAGCAACAAAAAATAAAATCGAATCCCTTCTTATATTGGATTCAGCTAACAAACAATGGTCCTGTAGCTGTTTACTTGCAAAATAAGCTGCTGAGTTGAGACATGGATTCTTTATTTTTCTTGAATTTGAGACTTGAGTGAACCAATCTTTCTCATAGCAGTTGCCTTCAAGGTAATGGAGATTCCCCAACAATTCTAAAAAAAATGGAAAAACTTGATCTTTCGGCTCCATTTAGATATGCATACGGAAAACCAATGATTCTAAGAAGCTATTTTCACCTCGCATAGTTGTTTTGCATGCGACAAACCTAGTAGGGATGACTCCATAAGAAAACACTTGCCACCTCTCCACAATAGTGGGATTGTCATTGGTGGACACTTGCCTTTATCTACCAGAAAAGGCATTGCTAGAGTTTGTGCCACAATTAGTCTCAATGATTTGTATTTGGATCCACTTGATTTATGAATCTGAGTGATTTGGCTATGGAAAGTTGTAACCCTTGGTTTTCATTGTCTCGAGTAGTTATCTAAACCCTTTATACTCATACATGTTTTATAGTCATTGTGCCGAGAGTAGCAAGGTGCTCTCAACCCAATATGTGGGAGATATTGTCACATTTCTCACTTTACGTAACCTAACATTCCCAAAATAAAAAGTAATTAAAGAAATTCATGTCGACTCATAAAATACAAAATTAAAACCAACATAGATCTATATTAAAATCTATCAAGGATAGAGAGGGACCCAATTTCTTGAAGTATAGTTCTTTTTAAATAATTTTTTAATATATCAAGAAAAAAATTACATCTCAAAAAATTGGATCTCTCTCGATGCTTAATAGATCTGGGTTTAAGATGGATCTATGCTGGTACATGTTATCATCAACCTTATGGAGAAACTCTAAAAATCCACACTTTGATGTTATAAAGTTAACATTATATTATAAACCAATTAAAGATGGTTGTAATTGCTATAGGATTTTATTATTTATTTATTTTTTAATAAAAATGGTTTCTATGAAAATAACAATTTGACGTTATAAAGTTAACAATGTGTTATAAATAAATTATAGATGGTTTTAATTGCTAGTTTTTTATGTCAATTATTTTGCTTATTGTTTGTTTGTTTTAAGGGAAGATTTTTTTAATAATAAAAATGGTTACTATTTGTATTTGTATTAAAATAAAGGGGGTCACCAACATAATAATACAATTTTTTGAAAATATACTTTACCATTCAACCTAATAATACAAAATTTTGAAAATATAAAAGTCCAAAAAATTTCCAAAACTAGGCAATGTTCAAAACGATATCACTAGATTCTCCTATTCTAATTACTGATTCATAACCTGATTAGTCTGTAATTTGACCTAGTATAAAAAACAAATTTGTAAAAATATACATGATAGAATATGAGATTTTGTTTTGGTTTTTTATATTTTTTGTTTTTTTTTCTCTCACTTGCAGACAATATAGTTTTGTTTCTTAATTTATCTAACCATATTTTGTGCATAAAAATATTTTGCAAATTATATCTAAAAATACTTGATTAAATTTATAGTTTTGAAAACAAACATATAAATAATAGAGAACACGATCTAATTTAATCATTTGAATCTGCTTTGCAATACTTTAAAATGTATTTAACAACTTTGCCTTTAACACAAGCTGCCATCCTTGTCACACTATCATGGCCTTGGCATTGTGTGTTTTGCATGAATAATTAACATTATTCATATTATTTTGCCATTCACGGCTTGATCATAATAGTTCAGAACATTTCTTATTTTATAATGAGATTTAAAGGTATAATTAAATATTTGGATTGGAGAAAAGTTGTTTTGACAACACCATTGTTTGAATATTTGTCTTCTTTTAGTCATTGCATTTTAAGAATTTTTATTTTTTATTTTTTTTAAAGCATTAAGTTATTATAAAATATAAAATATAGAATATTATACTAATTAAATTTGACTAAAGAATATTATACTCCGTCAGAAGTTAAGGTCTAGATTAGGATTCAAAAAGAAATTGTTATTATGATGGTGTTGGTTTTTTTGATTGAGCGGTAAAAGATGGCTACTGTGCAGCAGGTGTTCTATTTCTAAATGTAAATCATAAATTTTATCTTAAACTTCAATGTGACACTGGATCAAACATGAAAGCAGAAATGATGGCATTGTGGTGTCTTTATAAAGTGGCTACATTATTTGGATTTGTCACTCTTACTGTTTATGGTGACTCAAGAGTTACAATTAAATGGGCAAAGCGAAACTATCAACTAAATATGGTCTCTTTGCTACAATGGTGCAACGGGATTCAATAACTATTTGCTCAGTTCAAATATATTACCTTTGAACATGTTTACAGAGAACAAAATCAGTTGGCAGATGGCCTTTCAAAGCTGGCGTTAAATGGTGATGCACGGATTCTTTGTTGCGAAGAAATTATGGAAAATGCAAAAATTGATATGGGTCAAACTTATATTTTTGATTTGTAATATGGGAAGGATATTTGTCTGTAGTCTTAATCCATTGACTTGGGAGGGAAGAGCAGTCTTTTTGACTTTTTGGACTGATTGATGATGGAAGATTATCAGTACTTGGCTATAGACCGATTTACTAGTTTTGGTGACAGTCATGTTTAGACTACATTTGTTCAGATTTTGTACTTTTTGATTCAGAAATGAATAACAAAAGTATGTTTTTTTCTAATGAAAAAAATATAAAATATAGAAAAAAATTAAAATAAAATATACAAATATTTTTTATCATATTTGTAAAACAAATGATAAAAAAATGTTTTTATTTATTTAGTTAGTTTTTTAGTAATTTATAAAATCAAAACATTTTTTTTTCCAAAAATAAATCATTAATATCAAAACATATATATAAACACATTTTGAAATAATTTATGATGATTAGTTTCTACAATTAATTTAAAATGTTTTTTATTATCAAATGTGAAGTTAAAAAAGTCACTGTATTTGTTCTTAGTTTATGCAAAGTTGTAATAAGATTGCTTAAATTCTCTTTACATATTTTAATGCAAATTTGATTTTTTTTTAAGTGGAATTTTCCAAATTTCATTATCATTGAATTCAAATACAAGCAAGGCGTACGTGTGACTATGCATACTATAAGTTGATAAAATAAATGTACTTGGTATCTCTTAAGTATGAGCCTCTTAGGTTCCATAAAAATCATTGCCATGATCGTTAATGCCAATTAATGAGACCACCAAGGACATCATAAAGACATGATGCTTTTTTGGATTTTTTATTAACTTCATTAATATTTGTCTTTTATTTGTCTTTAAAGTTGGGAGTGAATGTGTATAAGTTTGAATTCTGTTTTATTTCAAAGTTGCAATGAAGCACGCCCTTGCAAAATATGTGATATTTTTAAAAAATATTTACCCATTATTAATTTTTTTTTTCCATTCCAAAATGATTTGTAGATTGCATTTGAAGAACTTTGTTGGATCATTTTGGGGAGGGTGTGTTAAAAAGTTCCTTGCTTTGTTATGATTGTTATAAATGAAATCATAAACTGGAAAATTATGATGACTGAAAATTTGCAAGTAGTGGATATAAACCTCTTAAGCCATGCTAGGAACATGGGTGTCTAATAAGTACGAAGTTATGTTTCAGCTCTAAGCTTTGCTAGCTCAAAATAAAAAAAACACTTAGTGTCGCTATTAAATACCAATAACTTCATCACAATTATAGACACAATCTTTGTTAAATTTTAGGGTAATTGTGAATCAACTATGGGTTGGAGGTGGGAGAGGACATGGAGGTAGGTTGACTTAGACATGGAGGTAGATATGGAAATGGAGTGACATAATGAGACTTTGTTGGTGATGTTAGTTATGAAGTTATGTTTGAGCTCTAAGCTTTGCTACTCAAAATAAAAAGATTTACTGTTGCTATTAAATACCAATAAGTTCATCACCTTTATAGACACTATCTTTGTTAAATTTCAGAGTAATTGCGAATCAACCTTAGGTTGGAGGTGGAAGAGGAATTGGAGGTAGGGTGACTTAAACATGGAGGTAGATATGGAAATGGAGTGACATAATGAGACATTGTTGGTGATGTTAGTAATGCAATATTACGATGTAGAGAATCAAAATTTTAAACTTTTGATGAGCAAGCATAACTTGGAGGCCTTTATACGGTCTAAACATACAAATTGTTGCCTATTTTTTAGTATTAGAGAGATGGTCTTTGTCAAAGAACACATATTATATATTTCAATTAAGGTATTGCTTCAATGGTGAGGATCATGACTAATTATGCGATCCACCAAGTTCCCAATCTAGGGGTCACACCACTCTTCGTGATGCACTTGGTGCTAAGTACTAGGATGCAGTGGAACATTTATTCCCTTGTTAAGGCAGTCAAAAATAAGTGTCAATTCATAATTGACCCTTGGGTGGCTCATTGTATGAAGGCACAATATTTATACTTATTCCTAAACATTAATTCATCACTTCTAAAAAGGTTATACACCAACCAAATGATGTACACCACCCAAAAACAGAACAAATAACAAGTACTACTAGATAATACACATTCTCTAGTAAACTTCCAGTCAAAATACATAATATACATAAAGATTGCAATCAAAATACATAATATACATAAAGATTGCAATTTATAGATTGCTAAATGCAACTCTCAAATTTTCATAAGCTTAAAACCTCCATATAAAAGAAAAACAACAATGAGACTCTCCTAGCTCTCACCATTACTATCTCAAAAATAGGGGAGAAGATGTTTTTAAATTTGGAACTATCTAAGGCTTATGGTAGAGTTCAAATTGATTTCCTTAGGAATGTTCTATTGAAGTTCAACTTCCCTAAGAATGGGTCAGTTGGGTAAGTTATTATTAAGTGCACTCTATGTAAAATTTTGTAGACCTTTAGAGGCTAAATAAAAGGGTGCTTCCTATGCCCATTTTTGTTAACCTTTGGGCTAAAGGTAGCAAATTTTGGGAAAGCTATTGATAAAGGCAAGAACTTGGAAATATCAAAGAAATTCCAATGATCCCCAACTCTAATCCATGCTCCCATGTACAATTGATGGATGATAACCTTTTCATTTGGTAAGCCAACACAAGGGAATTAGAATCAACATAGAGAAATCTAAAGTATTTATCATGAAACTTACCCCAACTTACAAAGAAAAATGGGAGAAATATCAAGGTTTCAAAGTAAATTCGTAATAGAACATATGCTATGCTCTTCCAAATTCAAGCCAAAAGGGAAGGCATTGGGCCTCAATTCTGGATAAACTTAGGAAAAGGCTTAGTTCTCAGACTAAAATATTCCAGCCTCTAACAGATATAATGATGCTAATCCAATTAGTGGTCTCAACAATGCCCATTTATCATAATAGCTTTATTCTCATTTAATTGGAAATATTATGGATGAAATAAATAATAACCTAAGGGATTTAAAGGTAAAATAAATGTTATTAACCTCATGGAATAAGGTGACCAAACCAAAGTGGGCAAGGGGAGGAAAAATTTGGGGAATGATAATGGTTAATATATTTGACAACAAAATTGTATTGGAGATTCTTAAAAGCACTATATACTCTATGGTGTAAAATTTTAAGGTTTAAATACCAAGAAACCAAAATTATGAAGGAACCTTAAAGATCATGTCCTCCAAAAGGGTCTTTTACTTGAAACAATATAATCAAGAGTTGATATGTGATTCATGTGCATTTTTTGGGCATGTCCATAAACGTAGCTTTTCCTAGGTTTGGGAGGACACATGGAACATACAATCTCCTTGAAGATTTACCATCTCTTAGACCAATAATGATGAACATGAAGCAAACAAACTACTCCAAATTTAAGGATTATTGGATTTAGTCCCTTATGGATAGATCTCCAGGATAAGTGAAATCTATATCTTCAAAGGATCATAAAGATTGGCTTGAAATAAATCTAGGAAGAGAAGAAAACCATTCAATTAGAGTTTATTAAAAGGAATTATTTGCCAAAAGATGGAAATGATGTCATACATTGGAATCCTTTTAATAAAATGTAAGCACATTGAAACAATGCTATAAATTTTTGAAGGCCAATGATAATCCCAAAAATGTCAAATCATGAAAGACAATTTGGAATCCAACTATTTGCGCAAAAACCTATTGCTTTTCTATGGCTAGTTGGTAAAGAAAAAATCTTGTTAAAAAAGCCTTGAGAAAAATAAGTGTAGTCCAACAAAAGGTAGTTGATGTAGGAAAGAAGAAGATACATATCATTTTTATATCCATCGAGCTTGTGCTAGGTAAATTTGGAATTTTTGGAGTTTGTCCAAAGTGGACTCTTTTGTAGATTTTGACATAGTTCAAGACCTAATTACTAGATGGTCTAAAACTCTAGGGAAGGTTGATTATTTGAAAGTTGTCTGGTTGAAATCTTTTTTTTTTATTCTCTGGTTCTTGTGGAAATCCAAGGACTAATATTTTCGAAGAAAAGGTTTATGCTCTAGATCAAATTTGATGGAGAAAAAATAGGGCAATATTGGAAATGGTAAAGGCTAGGTGCAATAAGAAAGACAAATCCAAATTGACTACCCATGAATTTGCATGACTCTAAATATTCATATTAATGAGCATAGATTAAGCAATGAAACTTACATTATAGGTATGGAGTGGATGACCTAATCATTGGATCAAATATGATTTTGATGGGTCATTGTTGTGGGAAAATTTGCACAAAGGTGTGCAATCCTTCCCACTTTGGGTGGTAAGCCTTGAAGGTTGTTAACAAGGCCCAATATTGTGTTGCTAAAGCAAATTTAATGACTCCAAATTGATCTTGCAAGATATTTTTAGCAAACTAAAACAAAATGAAAACAAATAACTTGAAATAAAACAAATGGAGTGAGGATATGCAAACCACAACAAGAAGCAAATGCTAGAACCAATTTAGATTGCCCAATGGTCAAGCTTTTTACATGTAGTGTCACCTAGGAGGTGCAAGCTTTAAGGGAAGCCAACAATATCCCTTAGGGAGGTCCTTTTTGTCCACACTAAATTCTAAATAACTTGAAGAACAAATGAGAGAAACACTCGCGCCTTGGAGGAAGGTGGCAAGGGATCTTGAGGAATGCTAATATGTAGAGGAAGAGGTGGAAGAAGTTCCAACACAATTCCAACAACATAACCTTGCTCTAATTTTCTCTACTTAGATGCATGCCCATGGCTTCCTTTTATAGGCCAAGAGGTGGCCAATAAACATCTAGATCCAAGTGTGAACCGCATCACCTCATGAACTAGCTCCAAAGTACACAAAGGGGGCTATTCAATGCTTGAAGAGCCAAATTCGAATTTCAGTTGGTAAGGGAGCTTTCATGAGCCTTCAACGCACAGCTAGTGGTTGAGATCCTATCGTTTTGACATTAGCGTAGATCTCGAAGGATAATTTCTGCTAAGCTAGCGCATGCACAAAAATGGTAACATGCGTTGTAGCGTGGTATAACATGGGTTTACCTGTGCTACCTCTTCTTTTGACTGTTTTTTGGCATTTTTGGATTCATGCTGTTTTTTGGATCTGATGAGGATGTCTTTGGTGAGCTGCATGCTATATGTTGATGATGCCTTACTGCAAGATTATCTAACTGCAAGATTATCTAAAATGTTGCATGTATGTGATATTTGAGTGTTAACAAAATCCCCCTGATGTATGAGGTTTGGAGGGTACTATAGAGTTGAAAATGCATCATTGTTTATTTTGTTCTCTTGCTTGAAAGTTATGAAACATTCGTGGATGGAAAGGTCCTCTTGAGGGGGAATATTGATGGCGACAACAGGTGAAGCAATGACAAAGAATAGTGTTTTATACAAATGAGGGGGCATACCCATGCTCGTGAAAATATGTCAAGATGATTACAATAACAGGGGACCGAGGGGTTAACTCATAATATTACTGGTACATGGAGGGGTTAACTCATAATATTGCTGGTACATGGATGAAGGTGGATTCAATCCATATGAGAGTAGATGGACCTGGAAATGATGTTACTGGTGCCGAAGAAGTGGAACTGTTGATGATCATGAGTATCCCATGGGAGTGGGGGACCGAAATACTAGTGAAGTTGCTGGATGGAGAACCTGACTATACTACTGCTACCATGATTTGTAAATGTGAACATTACTACCTTCAAAACGTACGACTCTACCTGATGTGATAGATGTGTTAAGGTTGAGCATAGGAGATACCACTAATTTAGGCAGAACTAATGACTCTCCCTACTTAGGTTGAGGTGATCCCTTATATTGATTCCAAAGGATCACAAGGTACAACTATAACTACTACAACTCTCAGAAGATGGTGATTTGATGTCGATGAGAGATGAAGTACATGATAAGATGAGGGTCTTATCATGAGAACCAAGATCATGTTGTAAAAAACTGTAAGACTGACTAGATTGACACAAGAGTGGCTGATAAGCATGGGGCTCATAACTTCCTTTGATAGATGTAAAATTCGGGAGTAACTAACGGTAACATTCTTCAAATAAAGGTACATAATGTAACAGAGGGAGACAAACTATAGGTGAAGGGATTTGTTGGGGACACGACACTGAGGGTGATGGTGACTGACAAAACTGACAATGATGGGGATAGAGACTCAACTAAATCGATCAAAGGAGACTAGGGGGTTGCTTCCAAAATAATTATGGTGTTCCCATTGTTTTAGGTGGATTGGGGAACTATTTGTACACAAAGAATAATTGGTGGGGTCCCCCTAGTTTTGAGGGTATCGAGGGACCAATTTGATGATGGGTGGGATTCCTGTAGTTTTGGTTGAATCGAGGAATCAATTTGATGATGGGTGGAGTTCCCACAATTTTGATTGGGTTGGGGAAATTTTTCCATGATGGTGTGAGGTTTGTTTGCAAGCACAAAGACAGGTTCCCCATGAATCAATGCTATGCATATTGCTTCTGTTAGTTTTTCAACTTTTAATCAATATTATCTAGGATCTTATCTGAAAGAATGACAAGCACAACATAATAGAATAGACACAAAGAATTTCCTCGGGGAAACCATAAAGGAGAAAACCCCGCAACTTCCTCAGAGATAGAATAGTCACCAATACAATGTCACAAAAGTAAAACCCCAAGAACAAATACAGTCTTCTGCATCTCTCTCTCTTTCCTCCTATGCTAACTTGTCTTCTCTCTCTCACTAATGTGAATTGAGTGAGTGAGCGTTGTGTCCAAATGAGAGAACTATGCTCTCTATTTATACTTTACTTTTGCTTGACCTTTTCACTTACTAGATCGGCCCCAATAAACCTCACTGGGCCGACTCCTCTAAGAGACTCAATAATACAATTACAATTGGCTCTTTAAGGGGTCTATTGCCCCGACTTACATGGGAGGCTTTTACCTCAATGACTAAGCATCATAATGACATCCTCGAGTAGATGGAAAACATCTCCAACGGAGGTACAAATAAAATACAATAATAATAACAATATAAAATACAATAGAATATCTTCCGAAGTTACAATTACATCAAGACTACCTCTTAATTGGGAAGGTATTCTCTGGCCACAATCATCAACCCCATTGGACACAAGTCTGGATAACATCATTATCACTGGATTGCCATCAATGCTGGAACATCATCATCAACACTGGATCATCATCGTCGCTGCTGCTGCAATCGTCATCATATCGATCATCGATTGGTGACAACTCTCGAATATACTCGTCATAGGAAGTTCTACAGAGCCAACCCTTTTTCATGCTGGATGTAGGCATAGCTCTCCTGTAGGTCTTCATCATCTCTGCGAAGGTTCTTGAAATCTTTCGAGGTGAAATCTCCGCCATTATCTGATCAAAATGTCTTTATCCTCTTCTTAGTGTGATTCTCTATCAAGGATTTGAAATCCTTGAACTTGTTGAATACTTCATCTTTACCTTTCAAGAAGTATATCCAAGTCTTAAGAGAAAAATTATCAATGAATGAAATATAATATACATACCCACTTAACGAACTGGATGACATGGGACCGCATACATCGGAGTGGATTGTCTCCAATATTTCTTTTGCTTTGCTTTCGCTACTTGGAAATTCCTTCTTCACGTTCTTTCCCTTCGCACATCCTTTGCAAACGCCTTCATGCTTCGAATGGATTTCTGGAAGTCCTTCAACTGCTTTGCTTGCAATGAGTAGTGCACATGTGCAAGCCTTCTGTGCCATAGTTCACTTGGTTCCATTGAGTCATGGACCAATGCTTGTTCAGGTTGGCCTATCAATTTATACAAACCTCCCTCTTTCTCTCCAATCATAGTTGCATCATCTATTGTCTTTCCCTTTGGCCACATTATGAATTGGACATCAACAAATGCAACCCTCATACCTTTAGCATCTAGTGCTGATATGGAGAGAGGGTTATTCTTTAGTCCTGGAACATATAGGACATCCTTCATCTTTAGAGATTTTCCAGAGTCTAGCTTGTATGAAGCTTCTCCACTTCCTTTTATGGGGTGTTGGTAATCATCCCCAAGTTTCACCTTGTGAGGTGACTCATGTTCAGATAAATTGACAAATGATTCTTTGTATGCTTGGAAGCTCCACTATCTACAAGCCAATCATTACTTCCATGTGTGACATTACCCGTGAGTGCTGATATTAGAACATACTCTTCATCACTTGAATATTCATCACTTTCTTCTCTGGCTCTCTTCCTTGGAGGTTCATCATCTTCTGCGGTGTGGGCATGGTGTCTTTTCTTGTTGGTCTTCTTCTTGTTGGAGCTACTTCTGTTTCTAGACAATCTCTGGAGTAGTGTCCCTTCTCATCACATGTATAACATCTAATGTTGGATAGATCTTTTCTGGGTCTTCTATCATGGTTCTCCCTCTGGTTTTGACGACGTTTCTCCCTCTTACTGTGATGGTAGTGCTCCCTCTTGTTATTATATCTTCTAGTGTGAGATGTGAGAGCTTGGTCATCATTTGCTCCCATATTCTCTTCTCGTGCCACAAGTATAGCTTCTTCTTCTGTACATTCTTCCCATAGTCTACTGAATATAATAAAACTCTTTCTGGCACAAATCCCTTGAATGAATGAGTCCCATGATCTTGGGAGACCATTCAAGGTGGTCATAACAATTTCTCCTTCTTCTACCTTCTCTTCAACTGCTTCAAGTTGCTCCTTGATTTGTGAGACCCTTGTGAAATAGGATTGTATGGTCTCAGCATTCTGGATCTTGATGTTCTTAAGTTGGTTCCTCAAGGTCATGTTCCGATTTATATTATTTCCTTCAAATAGATTTGTCAAAGCATCAAACATTTCCTTGGGTGTCTTCAAAGATGACACATGTGGGATGAGATGGTCCTTAATAGAATCTGCAATGATTCTCTTGGCCTTAACCAAATTCTTCTTGTGGATGGATTTAGCCTCATCTCCCTCTGGTGCTAGAACCTCTTCATTCACATACTTGTCCAAATCATTTTCTTCATGGACAAGAGCAATCCTATACTTCCATGCTCGGAAGTTATCAGCTCCTTCAAGCTTATCCTCAAGCTTGGTGTGGTGAGACATATTGAATGAGTACTTCAAATGGAAATAGTAAATCTTTTAGGTCTTTCCACTTTAATATGCCCAAACTGGTTCTAGAGCTGGCTGGCCTAGGGTTTGTTAGAGAAACCCTAATTTTCCAAACTTGGAATTTAGAACTTTTGAATGGACAGATAGATGTGCCTCCTCAAGGCGAGTTGTCCAATGTTGTAATATCCCCATTTTGACCCCATTACATTCAAATGTAAATGATGTAATACTGTTATAAAATCATGGTGAGGAGCTCAAGGCCAAGGCCCCGCCATCGATTTATTGATGCATATGGTTTACGTGCTATCTAGGCACAATAGAATTGCGAATATCATGTAAATATGCATTTTAATAAAATACCCACAACTAGCTATGCAATGAAACAAGAGATGGGGGCATGATTTTACAAGGAATTGGGAGGGAAAACATTCAAACCCTTGGAGCCAATCAAGTCAAGCCAAGTGTCAATGACAGAACCCATCAAACCCTCAACTATCCATGTTGACTTTTGTACCCAATCATTGATTTCTCCCAAGAGTTGGTTGAGGTAGTTAATGCCTTGGGGAATGGGAGGTATGGCTGTCCAAATTCGAGTATGGGCAAGCCACCCTGCATGGGAAATCACGTTTTTGCTTCTTGGGAAAGAAAAGAACCATGAATTGCTCCCCCAAGCCATTATCCATCAACCAGTTTCTCTCCCTCACGAGTTTGGAGCTACCTGGGCGTTTTCCAGCCATGTTTTTATGTGTTTTCCTTGATCCTCAACTGGGAGAAGGGCGTTTTTGTGTTGTATACCAGTGGGGAAGAAAGGGAATGGAATCGGGTTCCATAGAGATCGTTTGGCTGCTGAATGCTCAGTTAGTTGGGAGAGAATTCGTTTTCCTCCCTGTGATTATTTCCCCCATCCCACAATTCATTTTTGTTGGAAACGATTTGGGGAAAACCCATGGCCATCCTGTCGGTCAATCCATTGTTTTGGCTTGAGCTTGAGTGCAAGCACCCAGGTTTCAGTCTTAGCCTGATAAACCCAGCTGTGGGTTGGCTTGGCTTAGATGCAGTGATTAATTGGCCGTGTAGGAGGGTGAATGTCCCGTTTTCCTTTTAAGAATCATGCCCAGCTCGGGGGTGGCAGTTGTGTTGAGAGATTGATGAACACAACTGGCCTATGGTTGGGTGGAATGTTGCAGCGACATAGCTAGTTGTCTGGGACAATTGCACAATGAAGATAAGTGTTTTTCTGTTTATGTATTTACTTCTGAAATGTTTAATTTGATGGTTATTTTAATATGCTGGATGAGCATGATTTGTGTGTGGATGTTGTTTTAATTCCGCTGTGCATACTTGCTTGATTTGCATCTGCACACTCTTGTTTTAATGGTATGAATCTAATGAATGGGATGAGTTTTATGAAAAGACCCATATATTGTTAGCATGTTCCCTTCCCAGAATTGGGTCTATAGGTGGGTACATTACATTTGGTATCATAGCTGCTAGTTGCAACATTGGGCCTTCATGGGCTACCTATCATAGTTGTAGAGGTAAGTATACTTCCGGTTCAGCACTGATAATTAAGAAAAGTTTCAAATTTTGAAAATTTTTCTAAGGGTTTTTGTTTGGTTGAGTCGGCGCGTTTCAACGAGTTTCATGGAGTTGAGCTGATACGTTTCGGTGAGACTTGCTGAGTGGAGTCGACACGGTCAGCAAATTTGGCTGAGTTGCGCCGACGAATTTACGGAAGTGCTCAGGGAAAGGAAGAAAAATTTCAAAATTTTCCTAAGTGTTTTTCGGCGGCAAAACTTGGTGAGTTGGTCCGCAATGGTGGAAGAACTCGGCAAGTTGGTCTGAAACGGAGGAAGGACTCGGCGAGTTGGTCCGAAAATTTTCCCAAGTGTTTTATGGTGGAAGAACTCGGCAAGTTGGTCCGAAACTGTGGCAAAACTCGGCAAGTTGGTCCGAAACGGAGGAAGAACTCGGTGAGCTGGTTCGAAACGACGGAAAAGACAAATGAGTCCGTCGACTGGAAAAACTCGATGAGTTGGTCCGCAATGGGTCGGAAGAGACAGATGAGTTCGCTGACCGGAAGAACTCGATGAGTTGATCTGTAATGGGTTGGAAGAACTCGGTGAGTTGCTCCGAAACAGAGGATTTCTGTAGTTTTTCAGTGAGATTTTCAAGTGCCGAAAAGGGAAGCCACAAGGGGGCAAGCCCCCTTGACCCCCGTTGTCCCCCAGAGACAGTCGTTGAAAATGTGAAATGAATTCTCTATGCTTGGAATGAGAAGTAGGAATTGCATAGAAGGGGTTCTGGAATCTCAGTAAGAGTAATGGGTTGTAATATCCATTATGGAGGATGAAAGGGAAATTCCTCACCTTAAACTATTTCTGTTTATAGCATAAGAATTGCATATTTGGAAAAATAGCAAGAATGAATGTTATACATGTATGTATATGTTGAATTCCTAATTCATGAGAAGATCATAGCTAATGATTGCTTGTATGCTTGGTAGGAAAGCCAAGAAAAGGATCAGCTATGATGTGGAGGAGAAACTCCATGTCATAATGAGGAATTGGAAAGGGAGAATTCCTTAACTCCTCTCTTTCTATTGTATTTATATTTCCTGAGTTTTATATACTGAAAAATTATGGCACAGGGATGCTGAAAATGCAATAGAGTAATGCATATGAATTAGTGGGAATGATTAAAGAGTCATTGCATAGTGCATGTGAATTGCTTATGCATGAGCATGATGTTGCATATGGGTAAAGGTAGTGAAAGTTACACATGCAATAGCCCATTAATGGTACTTCCTATGGTTGATCACCAATAGTGTTGTTGATAATGGTCGTACGAATCAGACCATAGAAGCATTATTGAAAATGCAAGAGGATAGATAGATGAAGTGACTATGTACTAGCTGAAATACTAACATACATTGCATAGGGCATGTGAAAATGCTTGTGCATATATATATCTGATGTTGCATATTGGTAAAATAGTGAGGTTTTACATATGCAATGAGCCACTCAAGATAATTATTGTGGTTGCTAATAATTAGTTGTGTTTGCATTGGTTGTAGGACCAAAGAAAACCGAAGCATGGCTAAAGATGTGGATGATGATTGTTGCATATGACCAACAACCTTATGAGGAAAGGATAGTGCAACAAATCTATAATCATGAGGTTGGAAAAATGACCTTGTAGCCTTGGTAAGAGGCCAACTGATCAGGTAACATCAAGCGATGTTAATGACGGCCATGCAGGTAATGGTTATTTATGCTTAATTGCATGAATGTTGAAGGGGGATTTCGTAATATCTTTTCAACTATGTTTAAACTATGTTGATTTGGTTTGCATGTGGTATTGAGTGCCTGAATGTGAATGTTGACCCACCGAGTATGGTGAGGTGTGGGTAAGTAAAGGCGAGGAGCCTTGCACCCTATAGTTCTTAGAAACCTCAATGCACTCATATGAAAATTGCATCATGCCATTGTGTATATTGGTTGTGAGTTTAACAACCAAAGAAAGTAAAGACTTATAGTCATGTTATGGTAGTGCATGCCATATGAGACAACCATGGTTAGGCCATAATATGATGGAATGCATAGTATTCAGGGATTAATGCAAGGTTGTATTGAGGGGTTATGCATTAAGTGAATGCACATCAAGATATCATGTAGACGTTGTGAATGTGCATGTGCATGCATATGTGTGGGTGCACATGTTGAGATGCATTGTGTGAATGCATGGTTGTGATATATATGTTTCAATGCAATTAGATAATCGATGAAATGGTGAACCATTGTTAATACTGAGACCATTTCATGAGTTGCTGTGAATGCAGGAGAATGATTGCATTAAGAAGGTAGACATGTGATGGGCTACCAGAGCACTCTGTTGGAAGGACAAAGTTGCATGGAATGTGAAGTAATGAGTATTTACAGTTTATTTAAATTGCATGGATAGCGTGACTGTGTCTTGCAATTTTATTGTGATAATGATGCATATATAGAAATGTATATATTTCATTGCATTTCAAATGTTAACAGCTGAAGGTGTTTGAATTATTGAGTGTTATAATTCTAAGATCACTTCAGTGACTGTTGTGGCAATGAAAAGATCATATGCATAGATACTCACAACGTGTTTGGCTGATTGAAGTTTTAGTTTTCAGGTAGAAAAGTCTTGTGTATGGCAATGATGATAAGTCCATAGTAAAGACCGGAATCTACCATGTGCAGAAGCTAAAGGTTATGAGAAGTTTCTCATGGTTGTAACTTATGCATGAAAAAAATCTGAAAATGGTCTGATTTAAGTTTATGAGAATAATCTCATGGTTGCAAATCTAATTTCTATAGGAAAACAGATTTGTAGATTTCAGATTTGAGAATTTGCTTATAATTGCTAATCACTGTTTGGCTTATATAAAATTGTGTCAGGAGGACATGTTGTAGGTGGATGTTCATGTATGGTAGCAAGGGTGAAACCATAATGGACAGAGTGATACCACTTACGAGAGCCAAACAATATGAGGATAGACTCATTGCTAAGCAAATTAATTTATGTAGGAGACAGAATTGTAAATTCATATTGAATTTAATTATTAATGACATTGATTGGTTATGGAACAATCAGATTTGAAGCTTATTGATAAATGTTGCTGACTGTTTGGCTATTTGATAAGTGTGCTAGGATGACACATTGCAGGAAGACCATGTGTGACGGCCTGTAGAGGCCAAACTAGATGGGAAGGATCCCATGCTATGGAAATGGGTTTCGGGTGAGACGCCATTGTAAATGTTGATAATGTCTCAGCCGAACTGCATGTTGGTAAAGCATGTGAGTGAGGCAGTAAAATAATGCCAAGAAGGCATGTGTGGGTTAAGGAACGTGAAAGGATTGGGGTGGAAAACCGAAGGACTGTTGACTCAGAGAAGGGATCCCCCATTCTTCGCAAATGAAGAAAGGATACATCTGTAAAACGAATGAGTATTCTGTAACCCTAACTAAGAATATACATATCTGGTTATTAGATTTAATATGCAGAGCATGTTTTATTATTTCATTATTGTTCCAGACTGCTTGAGTATGATTAGGGCCTACATGGCTCACATCGGAAAGGGATGCATACCTTTCAGGTGATGGGTTATGTTAGGGTTGTCAGTATTGACTACACCCTAAGGGAATGGACGCATTCCTGGTGTTTCAATACTTGATAGTGAATGATATGAAATATGATTACAATTTTAGAGCATCAATACTGATGAGCTTGCTATCCTTCTTGTGCTATCAGCTTACATAGATGCAATTTGGTGTTGCACGTTAAGAAGCAAAGTGAAGAAAGGGTGCTCAAGAGGACTGTATGGGAAGTGATAACCTTTCTACACTCACACTAAAGGACACTAGAAGAGATGGATAGGACCGAGGAGCTGTGTTGCAGAAATGGGGTATCATCCTTGTGTAGTGTGAGTAGGTATTGTGGGGCCATGCTAGCATGTAGTCAAGTGAGTCACCTATGGAATTACTGGAGGGAACCACTAGTTTGCATAAGAGAAGGAGCCACGTAATCATATTATGTTGTTCTTCTTGCCTGATAAACCCAGTCGGTGTACTGGCTTGGCAATGGTTGTTGTATGCCTGATAAACCCAATCGGTGTACTGGCTTGGCATGCTGTTAAATTGGATGCTTGACAAACCCAATCGGTATACTGGCTTGGAATTGGTTATTTGCATGTTGTGGAGGTATTGGTGAAGGGTGTTATTTCCTGACAAACCCAGTCGGAGAACTGGATTGGAAATGGTTGTTGTATGCTTGATAAACCTAGTCGGCGTACTGGCTCAGCATACTGATTTTTGAAATGCTTGATAAACCCAGTCGACGTACTGGCTTAGCATACTGATTTTAGGGATGCCTGATAAACCCAGTCGGCGTACTGGCTTGGCATTTCCTATTCGGATGATGTTGTGGAGCAGCATGTGTGCTGGCCAAGCATCCACCCACAGGTGATCCAAGGCTTGTAAAGCAGAGAAGGAAACATGTGGAGTAGCAAGGAAATGCACAATACAGATAAGTATTCATTTTCATTTATTTCTTGTTTGGAATAATGAAGATTTCAGGTATAAGTTTTCTAACAGCTAAGCTGATACATTGTTGTTTCTTTGTTGGAAACCTTGGTCATTGTAGGAAGCAAGGACCCTGAAAGAACTGTAAAATTCTTGGTAAACCAGAGAGTAACTAGTTGTACACTAAAATTCTTTGTAAAACCAGAGAGTAACTGGTTGGAGATATAAATTCTTGATAAATACAGAGAGTAACTGGTTGGAGCTATAAATTCTTGGTGAATCCAAAGAGTAACTGGTTGGGAATTAACCACTTGATGTTGACATTGATAAAACCAGTCGGCGTACTAGCCTGGCATTGCCATTCGAATGATTGTGGAGTAGCCTGCGTGCTAGCCCAACATTCGTTATTGTATCCACAGGAAATCCAATGCTTGTAAAGCAAAGAAGGAGCCTGTGGAATAAAGTGAAGACATCCAATACAGATAAGTATTTGGTTATCTTGCAGCTTCTTGCTTATTTAATATGAATATATGTGTGTATATGATGTGATTATGATATTCTCAAACTCTTGTTTAGAGATAAACCCTATGAAAGTAAACTAAACATGTGAATTGATTCAATGTTTGAGTATAGGTATTACTGGAAGCAAGGACTATGAAGGCATCATAGGGACGCATCTGGACATGTAATCGTCCTAAGGAGCTCAGTATGAGTAGTAATGAAAGATGGTGCTAGTGGACATGTGTGGGTCCTAGCAGCCAATGGTTCTGTAGGCAACAATGGGGAAGGGTTCCCTGGTTGAAAATACTTAGATAGACCCTAGACACTAAGTGTCATAGCCAAGAAAGGGCAAGTCAAGCATTCACATTGAAGTGAAAGAGGCTAAGGAGCATGAAACCAGAGTTGTGGTGTGGCTCCGGATTGGAACAAGACTAAGAGGGGGAAACTCTTATTCTTCTCTTTCCTTTTTGATTGACGCATTTCAGAAACAAAGGATTGTTGAATGCATGTTGTGACTGAAAGTTGATTGTGTTTATTGCTTGAAATGAATTGTGAATGCTGAAATAGTTATTTTCCTGTGAAAGGATGAACATGAATGAGTTCATGTGTATATGGGAAAGCATGAAATGTGTGGAGGCCTCATGAGTAAAGCATGGACATTCCAAGTCAATTGGGAAAATAATTGACTAATTTTAATATTGTGTTATGCTTGTCCTAACAGGAATTGCCATGATGAGTCTCACAGGTGAGACATTGAAAGTTATTGAGTGCAGCTAGTACTAGCCAAGTGTTGCTAGTGAGAAAAGCAAGAGCCAATTGTGCACATTGGCCATGGCAGCAAACCCAAAAGCTATTTGTTTTGGCTGAAAATCTTCCTCAAATAGTTGCCAGGACAGCTAGAAAGATGGCATCCATGAAATTCCAGACTTGTAGATTAGCTGGAAGGTAAATAAAAGGAAGAGATTGCCATGGAGCAATGACCACCTGCAGAGATGGAAGATCAAAGGCAGCAGGAGCAGTTGTGGAATCCAAAGGACTTGGTCTTGAAAGCTCAAAGTAAAGAGACGAAATGCAGGACAGACCTGCCACCACTTGTGAATTTTGAAGTATTTGTAAAGTGGGTATTTATTCCTAAGTATTGGAACACCGAGGACGGTGTTATTCCAAGGGGGAGGGAAATGTAATATCCCCATTTTGACCCCATTACATTCAAATGTAAATGATGTAATATTGTTATAAAATCATCGTGAGGAGCTCAAGGCCAAGGCCCCGCCATTGATTTATTGATGCATATGGTTTACGTGCTATCTGTTGGGTATGTTATATCTCTTCACATGGTCGCTGCGTGTACAACACGATCCCTTGACCAGTAGTTTGGGTTGCTTTTTTGCTTTTTTGCGATTTTCGACCCATTGTACTCTATCTAATCCCGGTAAAAGGGATTAGGGTTGTAACCTAATTTTGGGTAGACGAATTAGGGTTTTAGATGCTGCGGAATACCATTTATTGTATTGTACATGGTTAAATAAACATATAATGAAGAGGAGCAGTGCGGCTCTAAGTTTTGCTGGTTTTTTCCCGGTTAAGGGTTTCCAGGTGAAAATCTCTGTGTATTGTGTGTGCCATTGTGTATTTTCTGTTAATGCTTAAGAATCAATATGAGTTTGTACTTCACTGTTAAGGTTTAAAACTTACACTATGCAGACACAATGGAATTGCGAATATCATGTAAATATGCATTTTAATAAAATACCCACACCTAGCTATGCAATGCAATAAGAGATGGGGGCATGATTTTACAAGGAATTGGGAGGGAAAACATTCAAACCCTTGGAGCCAATCAAGTCAAGCCAAGTGTCAATGATAGAACCCATCAAACCCTCAACTATCCATGTTGACTTTTGTACCCAATCATTGATTTCTCCCAAGAGTTGGTTGAGGTAGTTAATGCCTTGGGGAATGGGAGGTATGGCTGTCCAAATTCGAGTATGGTCAAGCCACCCTGCATGGGAAATCACGTTTTTGCTTCTTGGGAAAGAAAAGAACCATGAATTGCTCCCCCAAGCCATTATCCATCAACCAGTTGCTCTCCCTCACGAGTTTGGAGCTACTTGGGAGTTTTTCAGCCATGTTTTTATGTGTTTTCCTTGATCCTCAGCTGGGAGAAGGGCGTTTTTGTGTTGTATACTAGTGGGGAAGAAAGGGAATGGAATCGGGGTTCTATAGAGATCGTTTGGCTGCTGAATGCTCAGTTAGTTGGGAGAGAATTTGTTTTCCTCCCTGTGATTGTTTCCCCCATCCCACAATTTGTTTTTGTTGGAAACGATTTGGGGAAAACCCATGGCCATCCTGTCGGTCAATCCATTGTTTTGGCTTGAGCTTGAGTGCAAGCACCCAGGGTTCAGTCTTAGCCTGATAAACGCAGCTGTGGGTTGGCTTGGCTTAGATGCAGTGATTAATTGGCTGTGTAGGAGGGTGAATGTCCCGTTTTCCTTGTAAGAATCATGCCCAGCTCGGGGGTGGCAGTTGTGTTGAGAGATTGATGAACACAACTGGCCTATGGTTGGGTGGAACGTTGTAGCGACACAGCTAGTTGTCTGGGACAATTGCACAATGAAGATAAGTGTTTTTCTGTTTATGTATTTACTTCTGAAGTGTTTAATTTGATGGTTATTTTGATATGTTGGATGAGCATGATTTGTGTGTGGATGTTGTTTTAATTCCGCTGTGCATATTTGCTTGATTTGCATCTGCACACTCTTGTTTTAATGGTATGAATCTAATGAATGGGATGAGTTTTATGAAAAGCCCCATATATTGTTAGCATGTTCCCTTCCCGGAATTGGGTCCGCAGGTGGCTACATTACAAATGTACTCACTTCCCCAAATCTGTGAACAAAATCCCAAAATAGCTGATGCCCTAGTTTTCCTTCTGGTAGTAGAGGCAGGCCAAAAATTGAAAATTCTCAGAATCAGATTCTGCTTTGTCAGAAAGATGCGACCTCCTAGGGCGAGTTAGCCTAGCCTTCTTTTATTGATGATCTGTGGAGAGAAGACCCTTAACTTAGAAGCCCTAGCTTCCTGCAGCTGCACAATGTCTTCTTTTCAGTTTAGCTCTGATACCATGTTATTTTTTCAACTTTTAATCAATATTATCTAGGATCTTATCTGAAAGAATGACAAGCACACCATAACACAATAGACACAAATAATTTCCTCGGGGAAACCATAAGGATAAAACCACGCAACTTCCTGAGAGATAGAATAGTCACCAATACAATGTCACAAAAGTAAAACCCCAAGAACAAAGATGGTCTTCTGTAGATCTCTCTCTTTGCTCCTATGCGAACTTGTCTTCTCTCTCTCACTAATGTGAATTGAGTGAGTGATTGTTGTGTCCAAATGAGAGAGTTATGATCTCTATTTATACTTTACTTTTGCTTGACCTTTTCACTTACTAGGTTGGCCCCAATAAACCTAATTGGGCCGACTCCTCTAGGAGACTCAATAATACAATTACATTTGACTCTTTAAGGGGTCTATTGCCCGGATTTACATGGGAGGATTTTACCTCAATGACCTAGGATGACTAAGCATCATAATGACATCCCCGAGCGGATGGAAAACATCTCCGACGGAGGTACAAATAAAATACAATAATAATAAAAATATAAAATACAATAGAATATCTTCCAAAGTTACAATTACATCAACAACTTCCACATTAATTGCTGAATAGAATTGGTTTCTTTAGAAGGTGGGGGCCTGTTATAGGTACAACAGATCCCATGTTCTAATGGGACACGGGATCCCCAAATTTTTTTATGCAAAGGTAATGATTCATTTTCCTTTGTCCTTATGGGGTTTTTCATCATGTTTGTGATGATTTTATGCATTTACATTGTTTTCCACCAATTTGGATTTTTTCCCTTAGAAAATTTCTGATTTTTGACTGTTTTTTTGCAAGTTGCGGGGAGCCTTGAATTCTTTCAAAAAGAAATTTTTCATCCCGCAAGCCCGCAAGCCCGCAATTGCGGATTGCATGGCGCTTTGTTTTTCCTTTTTGAAATTTTTGTCATCCCGCAACCCGCAAACCGCAATTGCGGATTGCGGGAAGACTGTGTAAATATATTTATTTGAACTTTTCATTTCGCAACCTGCAACTTGCAATTGCGGATTGCGGATTGCGGAAAGGTTATTTCTTATCAAAGGTTGTTTGTGTTCCCATATCCCGCAACCTGCAATTGCGGATTGCGGGAAGCTGTTGAATAATTTTTTGAACTTTGCAATCCCGCAACCTGCAAATTGTGAAACTATTGTTTGATTTAATAAACACGGTTTCGATCCCGCAACTTGCAAATTGTGAAACTATTGTTTGATTTAATAAACACGGTTTCGATCCCGCAACCCGCAACCCGCAATTGCAGATTGTAGATTGCGGGAAGAATGTACATACCTGTGAAACCGACACCCGCAATTTATCCCCCGCAAATTTCAACAATTGATCTTAGCCATTGATTGGTTTAGATCTAACGGCTCAGATTTTACCCGTTCAATTTATTAAATAGGTCTTTTTTTTTTGTAAGTAAGTGGGACAAAAATTCTATTAATATGGTACAAAAAGTTACAAAAATGGTACAGAGTAACCAACAGAGTGAGCCTCACTCCCAAAGGCCCATCCCTGAAGGGAAAAGGATGGCCACAGCTTAAGTACATAGCATAAACATAGAACATAATAGAAACTTCTGAACAAAGGACCTAAAGAAAGGACTAGTACACCAAGGGGGACCGAAAACCTAGCCACACACCAGAACTGAAACCGAAATCCAAAGATAAAAGCAACTTAGAAGCCGAGAAAGGAAAATTGACAACATAAACCAGTGCAACTGGTCGAACGGAAGATTGCCATCAGCAAAAAACTGTCGAAGGAGCCTTGTAGATCAGCGCGAAGTCCTCGACTCTCCACTCCTTGCCTCCAGTGGAGTGTGGATGCAGAGTGCTTCCACCAAGGCTTCTGGCATGCATGTAATCTCCATATCACTCTGCTGCGTGACTTTCATGCCTTCAAGGATGTCTTTCATGTCCTTAACAATTTGCTCGTGAGACTGAATTTCATGAGCTAGAAGGATTCTGCCCACCTAGAAGGGGTTGGTAATGATCTGGCGGCCCTGCTTCTCCTCCACCTCCTGTTGCAACGATATTTCCAGATGGGAAATATGGGCCTCAGTGGCCACAGGAGTTTCCTCAAGATAGAAACGAGCCCAATTCAAGTTCAGAGGGTGAGAATCCTCCTGGGAATTCGCCTAATTAGAAGAACCTTCACCCCTGTTCCTGCCACTCGCCCCAGAATTTCTTAAAAATATGCATGTGGGGGGCCATAATTCTTAAAAATATGGTACCAGACGAAGAAGAGAAGCCACCCGCTATTTGAAACCACTTAATATGAAAATGAAACAAACACAACATGTCGTGTCTCAGAATTGGGCACACTGCTTTATCAATGCGGATCTGCCTCCACCAGTCAGCCTTATTGTCTTTATAATCCATGAGCCTGCAACTGGATATGATCATCGTATCGAGCCTTGAATTCCCATTAATGAGAATGATTACCATTCCGTCCCTCCCCGGGATCTTGCATGCCCTAAATGGTGTGAGCCTACGAGTCCTACTGCAACCAGTAAGGTCCCAACCGCTAATATCGAGACCACCATCTTTTCTAAACTTAGTCCTGCTTCTCATATTGGTTCTTTCATGTCTCTCGTCCTTCCCCTGAGTAATGGAAATGAAGAGAGTTACGCAGATGGGATGAGACAAGCGTGGGTTTCTAGACCGTCGAGCACCCAGCCTAATATCCACTTGGAGAAATAACTTCGACGGTGTACGTGGGATCATTTGACGGATGACCATTAACAGGAGATGAGCATTGGTTTATGTGTGTCCGTGCACCCGCTCTGCCATGTGCCTCTTCGCCGCTATGGTAAGTGGAGCCCTCTTGGGAGTTAAGATTAACGGCTGTGATCGCAAGGCATCTCCTTCTGGCCACATGATCGCATGCACCTTCTAGCGTGCTAGATTTGAAGGCAACACATGCTTAAACACCCTTGTTGGTCAGCTCATCCGCCAACCTATTTCCCTTACGTTGCACATGCATGAACTGGATGGCCGGAGTGGTAAGCAAGAGCTGCTGAAGCTGAGATAACTTGCATTCCCATCTCCATGAACCTTCTAGCGTGCCATCTTTGAAGGAAACACGTGCTTAAACACCCTTGTTGGCCAGCTCATCCACCAACCTATTTCCCTTACGTTGCACATGCATGAACTGGATGGCCGGAGTGGTAAGCAAGAGCTGCTGAAGCTGAGATAACTTGCATTCCCATCTCCAGTTGAGCGAAACCTTGGCCACAACCGAGCCCCTCTGGATATGAATCGCCATCGCGATCAGAATGCTGGAGTCACCCTCCATGATCAGAGGTAACCAATTCTGCGTGATTTCCCATATGATACCATTCACGAGGCCTTCTAACTCAGCTACGTTGTTTGTCGATTCTCCTAGTTCGCCCCATAAAACTCCAAGCACCTTGCCAGAGTCATTTCTAACCGCCCCCCGAAGCCTGCAGGACCCGGATTCCCTTTAGCTGCCCCATCAAAATTGAGCTTTAGAGTTCCATGCGGAGGAGGTTTCCAGAAGTCGGGGCCGTGGGACTTAGCCGTCCTTTCACGCGCTTCATCAATACAAATCGGTAAGCTAAAGATCCCCCAAGCATTTAAAATTAGTCTTTCGGCAGGATCAACATTCCTTGTCTCCGGGGACCATTTGTTAATATGTAAAGTTTCCTTCAGGTGAGCTTCCAGGTGAGCTTCCAGAACCAACCATATTGCCTCCGCGCTGTGTTGCTTTCCTTCAAAGATTCTCTGATTCCTTTCCTTCCAGACTTCCCAAACCATGAACCTAGGGAACAATTCCCAAATATGATTTAGGAGTTCATTTTTGAAAGGTTGAGACTACCACGTTGCTAGAGAGAGGTCCAGACGAACGTGAACCCTAACTGTCTTTCTAAATCTTTCTTCCCCCCTGCTCCAGAGTGAAGAGGAAAGCGAGCATTCATCCAGAAGGTGATTGATGGATTCACTGTCTTGCAAGCAAATACAACACTGGGAGGGACCTGAAAATCCCCTTTTCCATAAATTTTCCCAATTTAGGATGCGGCAATGGATCAACAGCCAGCCAAAGGTGGCAATTTTAGGCCAGAGGTTCTTTAGCCAGACTTTTTTCCATTTTTCCTCTCGGGGCATTCTGTCATGTCCCTCTTGAAGGGAGACTGCTTCTACGATATTAAAGTTCCCAGTGTTGGAGTATCCCCACCGGATTTTATCTGGTCCATCCACCAGAGGGATTTGACGCTTTAGAATCTCCTCATAAAAATTGTCCAGGTTTTCCTCAGGGGTCAAAGCTTGCCACCAGTGTTTCAGTTTCCAGAGCCTAACCTGGTGGCCCTCCAGCACTGGTTCCCAAAAATCCCGAACCTTCTTCCACGGGATGCTCTAAAGGTAACGGTTTAACTCCTAGATATCCTGTCTTTCATCCAATCTAGGGAATTGTTGCCAAGCATCTTTGAGAAAGGAGGTAGAAGCTCCGTCTCTTATTTCCCAGAAGCTATGCCGTTGAACTAACCCCTGGTTCAATTGAGCCGCTTTCCATATATGCGATCTAGGTGGTTCCTACCCGTATCTGATAAGGTCCCACTTGGGCCAGTTGGGTGCATATTTCCTATTCCAAAGAAGCGCCCATGGTTCCTCCTTGTGCGTGATCAATTTCCACCAAATTTTGGCCCCTAACACCCTGTTAACGCACAACGGGTCCCGGAGTCCAAGAGCTCCCGCTCCCTTGGGGGTACACAGGTTGTCCCATTTTACCAAGGCCCATTTTCTTTGTTACTGGCTTACCGCCCACATGAAATTCCTCTGAAGATTATGAATTTGTTTGAGGACCACTTTTGGGGCAGCCAGCACCGAGAATAGATAGACCGACATGGCTTGGAGCACCGACTTAACCAAAATGAGGCGGCTAGGAATTCCGGGCTCTGAAAGTCCACAAATCCAATTTGTTCTTGAGTTTGTCTAAAAGGTCCTTCCATGAGACTTTCTGAATGGTGGACTCCGTCATGGGATCACCCAGGTATTTAAATGGGAGATGTCCTTTAGAGAATTCCAGGATACGTAGAATGTTTCTGCGGGTGATTCTAGGCGTGTTGAAGAAATAGACCTGAGATTTTTCCTTATTGATTTCCAAGCCACTGCCACAAAGAAAGGTATCTAGGATTCTTTTGATGCTTTTAGCTTCCTGAACCGAGGATGGGCCCATTAACATGGTATCATCAACAAATTGCTGGTGGGTCTGAGGAGTCATACCCTCACAGAGGTTTAGACCACGAATAACATTGCTTTCCCGAGCAGCATGCAACATTCTTCCCAGTCCTTCTGCCATGATGATGAAAATAAACGGGGATAAGGGATCTCCCTGAAGGATACCTCGGGAATCCAGAAAGGGTTGAGAGGGAGTGCCATTAAACAAAATGTAGAAGAAGGGGGATGAGACCAGGCTCATAATCCATTCAATCCATGTGATACTGAAGCCAAAATTCCTTAGCATCTCAGCTAGGAATGTCCAATTTAACTTGTCATATGCTTTGGATAGGTCCAGTTTGAGAAGCATACCTGGAATTTTACCCTTCTTAATGGAATGGATCGATTCATGTACCAGAATTATACCATCCAGGATTTGACGTCCTTCCACGAACCCTGCTTGTTCAAGAGAAATAATCAGAGGGAGGAGTGTATGAAGCCGATTTGCAATAAAATTTGTTATAATTTTGTAAATGACATTACACAGGGATATGGGTCTAAAATTTCCCGGGTCTTCAGTGCCCGTTTACTTAGGGATGAGCATAAGGAAAGTGGCATTGAGAGCTTTGAGGATGCTTCTTGTCCTACAGGAGTCTTCAACAATGACCAAGACATCCATTTTCAGCCAATCCCAGCAGGAGTGGAAGAAATTGGTAGTGAAGCCATCCGAGCCGGGGGCTTTGTCCGCCTCCATCTGCTTAATAGCTTTATCGAGTTCCTCAATGCTGATGACTTTCATGAGAAGCTTGTTATCGTCTTTCGTGACCAGCTTCGAGATGTGCTGGAGAACTTCCTCCCTATCCGTTCTTCTATTAATATTGGGTTCTTCAAGTAAATTTGCAAATAAATCATTCAGGGTCTGTTCCATTTCAGGTTGTGTTTCTGCGATACTCCCATCCTCTTTCTTAAGCTTCACCAGCCTGTTCCCATGCCGATGTTGGATGGAAGCTTTTTGAAAGAATTTAGTATTGTGCTCCCCGTCTTTCAACCAACGGTTATTGGATTTTTTCTTCCAGAGGAGTTCTTCTTGTTGATCCTTAAGGTTGAGCTCTTTTAGAAGAATTTGTTCTTGTTCCTTCAGCTCCACGGAGTAGCCCTGGGTCACGGCAGCATTATGTACCTCCCGCAATTTAAGATCAAGAAGCTTCTTACCTTGGAAAATGTTCCCGAAGGTGTCTTTATTCCACTTCTTGATTTTAGCTTTTAGGTGCTTAAGCTTTTGTTGGAACTGGTACATTAGGGTTCCCGAGATTAGCGGACAATTCTGCCACCACTGTCTCATTTGGTCTGGGAAATCGGGGTGAAGGAGCCAAAGTTGTTCGAACCTGAACGACCTTTGAAGGTTTTCCCTTATTCTTTGCCAATCAAGGCTGAACGACTAGTGGTCGGAGCCTGCAGAGGGGAGTACTACTGCAGCCATTTCCCCCCCTCCCATCATGATAGATTCCAACACAAGGAACCTGTCCATCCTGGAGGCAATGCTTCTATCCCCGTCTCTTTTGTTGTTCCAATTGAACAGACCATTGGAGGTTTTGACATCAATTAGTTCCAGTGTTTCAATCACCTCTGAAAAGTACACACTACTAGGGTGTAGACAGCGTATTCACCCCCGTTTCTCATCCAGAATCTTGATCAGATTAAAGTCACCCCCTATAATCCATGAGCGCTGCCCAGTCTCTCTTTAAGGCTGAGCAAGGAGTCCAAGAAAGAGTTCTTCAAGTTGGCAGTTGACGGTCCGTAAACATTGGACATAAAACCTCTTACTTTGGTCCCTAAAATATGAAAAGAAGCTGATAAGATGAATTTTGAGGCCATCCAATCATTAAGGCTAACCACTTTGGGGTTCCAAAGGATGCCGATTCCCCTACCTGTTCCAATGGCATCAGTAGCTATGAATTCACAGTGTTTCCAAACTTTCTTCACGATGGATCGAAGATCCGCTTCAGAGCATTTAGTTTCTTAGAGAAAAAATATTGATGGCTTTTCTATTTCAATCTTCCGTCTCAGTAGACGGGTCTTTAGAAGGCTCTTGCAGCCTCTGATATTCCAGGATGTAATCCGCATCTTATAACTTATTTGGGTTGGGGGAAGCTAGGGCCGCGTCAATAGTTGGATACTGGCTAGAGGCTACCAGTTTCTGCCCTACCATTTGAATATTTTGAATATTACTATGTCGTCCCCTTTTTTCTCCCCTGCTTTTCTTTTTTCCATCTGTGTCCTTAAGGGATTTAGAAGCTATGCCCAGATATTTGTGGTTTTTGGTCTTTATGATAGTTTTCTCTAGAATGGATACTTGTTGCGGGGTGATAGAGATCGGATCTTCTACTATGCACACCGCCTCTAGACCCTCCAGGTCCAGATCTCCCAGTTCCATTTCTTCTCTGACTTCCTCTTGCACAGAACAGTCTTCTCCCGCTACTTCCTTCTCAGGGTCCTGAGCTATATTGTCCGAAACAGGATTGGTAGTCATATCTACCTTCTCTTCCTAGTGTTTCTACTCTTCGGCATTGATCTCTTCTACAGACTATTACATCGTAATTTTCCACCTTGTGAGCATCAATATTGATTGGCCTTTAGGATCCATTTCATTGACTCAGATTCATGATCTTCCCTTCAGGAACACATTTTTTCCTATTTTTGTTCCTGTACGCGAGCTATTCCACTTTGTCCCATGTACATACAGGCTGTTCCACTATAGCCCTCGGCTACCAAGTAAAATGGTAAAATCCATTAGAAAATTACTTTTTACTCCCAAAAAGCGGTCTTAGGGTGACCTTTGGCCCTCCATATGCCCTAAAACGCCTTGATGTGTCCTTTCACTTACCTTTGGAAGGCTATATATTGAGATCTTATGGCATGTGGAAGGGAGGATAAAGAGAAAGCAAGATAACTCTAGTGGATTTTTTCCATGACTTGAGTCTACACTCATTGATCCTTTTTGTTGTGAACATGTTCACCTCCCAAATTCCTTTTCATAGTTTGAGTTTGCCATAGTATGGAGGATTGAAGTGGTGGGGGCACAAGTGGAGATACCCCGCTTCTTAACTGACACGGAAGCCTTCATACTATTATAGAAGTGTCGTTATGTGGCGGTAGGGCCTTTCCGAACATGGGTGCCCTAGTTAGAACCTCATTATCTTATGGCGCCCATGATGTTGTTTTTCCTTAAGATCGGGAGTTCTTCATAGTCACGTCATGACTTTGTGATAAAGACTCATAATCTAATTTGTCTTATGCTGTCCATCTCCCATAAGGACTCCCCCCATTTTTATCAAGTTGTGACTGCATTGCATCATCTTGCTTGCCGCTTGAGCCTTGTGCTGGCTCCCGCTTACTCAATGATTAGCTTGGTGCCTGAGCACTTTCCCTGTCGAGCCTTGCAGAGCTTTCATTTTCCTTTCACAGTTTGATGACCCTTTACCCTGAGGGAACACCCCCCTGAGTGTCCAAATCCTGCACATGCTTCCTTGCATTGATCATAGGTATGTTCCACTGCTTAGGACTAGTCCGCTTGCTATTTGACACTCGTTCCCTCACTTGTTGTACTATAAGCAATTTTATTCTTTTTCAAGCTTTTCAAATATGAAATAGACCAAAAAAATCAAATATTGCAAAAAGCCGGACGAGATCATGGTTACTACTTCTAGATGGCAGCTGTTGTGTCACCTTTGAACAGAGCATTTATTCCACTCCATCCATTATGAGTCGGGACTATAGTAGGACCTTAGGAGCTGTACTCATTTCTCAGTTGTTACTCCATCGGCTGGTTAAGCTTCCAGTCATTATGGAGCCCTTTGTTGATGCCTCCTGCATCACACAGTGTCATTATCACCAAGTATTTGAGTCTATGGTGCCTGAGTCTATCCATCTGCTCGTGCTCTTGTTGAAAGGAAGTCCTGAAACTAGAGTCGGCCACTCCTCAGATATCTTGACTATTGCATGTCGACCATCCTTATTGAGTCAGTCCGTTTCACCTGAGTTCTTCCAAATATTTCAGCGTAGCTGGTACCTCGTGCTGGTTGATGGGGGATGCATTAATTCCCTCCTTCCAGCGAGTTTCGTTCCGTCGACTTCAACTCATTTATTTTGGAATTTGAGAGTTTGAGTTCGGTTGAGTACCTTGAGGCTTGCAGTCATTAGTGGTAAGCTCTCTCGCCATCGACAGTTTTGGGAATACATCAATGTCCCCTGATCGATGGATTCATCCTAGTGTTCAACTTCAACACATCTATTCGCTTTTTGATGATTTTACTCTGTGCCTTGATGCCCATTTTCATTATTGGTGGGTTATCTCGCATCTGCTAACGGTATACATCATTGACCGGTAATCAGACGATGGGACTTGCACCCTAGATAATTTGTGTAGAAGACCCCAGGAGATAGTGGCATTCAGTATGCTACTTATGATCGTGACTTTACATCTGAGATATCATCTCTCAGATATCAGCAGTTTGTACCTCCAGTTTGCACCAGTTGTTTCCTTTCAGCAGGAGACCGTCTCTTACTGTAGATGGTTATGGCTATGACCACTTATGACATGTATTCACTATGTACTGTCTAGTCATGGCCATTGTATCATATTGTTGTATTGTACTGACATATACTCAGAGATATTATTGTATTATGACGAGTGAGCTGCTCCTTCCACTTGTGTCTCCATCACTCCACTTCTGAGATTTATAATGTATTTCGGCCATCGTAGCACCATTCTCTGACCTCACACATTATGGGGCATCTATTACAGCGTAATTTTCCACCTTGTGAGCATCAATATTGATTGGCCTTCAGGATCCATTTCATTGACTCAGATTCATGATCTTCCCTTCAGGAACACATTTTTTCCTATTTTTGTTCCTGTATGCGAGCTGTTCCACTTTAGCCCACGTACACGTAGGCTGTTCCACTATAACCCGCGGGTACCAAGTAAAATGGTAAAATCCATTAGAAAATTACTTTTTACTCCCAAAAAGCGGTCTTAGGGTGACCTTTGGCCCTCCATATGCCCCGAAACGCCTTGATGTGTCCTTTCACTTACCTTTGGAAGGCTATATATTGAGCTCTTATGGCATGTGGAAGGGAGGAGAAAGAGAAAGCAAGATAACTCTAGTGGATTTTTGCCGTAACTTGAGTCTACACTCATTGATCCTGGTTGTTGTGAACTTCTTATGTTCACCTCCCAAAATCCTTTTCATAGTTTGAGTTTGCCATAGTATGGAGGATTGAAGTGGTGGAGGCACAAGTGGAGTTTGAGTTTGTACTTCTTGTTATTCATTAATGGAAATACTCATTTTCTCGTCCAATTGATGTGGTGAATATTGTCATATTACATTGGGTTATATTTTCTTATGATATCATGGATCATTGTTATTGATAATGCTAATGTCTTTCACATATCATATGCGCTTGTTTTGTATTGGTTGTTGAGACTAATTTGCAGGTTCAAGTGCACAAGTTGAAAGCTCAACGGGGATCTACTTCGAACATCCGGTTGAAGGTTGGTCTGATTATACATTATCTTAGCATTGTCATTTATATAGCATTGCATTGGGAATTGAGTCATTTTCTGGTAGTCAGCTGTCTGTTGTGGTTTGCCCCAAGCCATAGGAAGTTTTCTTCATAACACAGACTGCAGAACATCGAACCTATTATGGGTCTAGGCTTTCTTGTGGACTTCATGGCCTTATACTTTCTTGGCTTGCCATTTCTTGTTGGCTACTTTTTTTAATCCTTCTTGATCTTTCCTTTCTGAATCAGTATTCCCTCCTGACTGCTTATTTGACGGGAAGTATCTGAATAAATGCCCATGTTCATGGCATCTATGACATTGGAATGGAATCTGTTCATATTCTATTGCCTGAACCAGTCTTCATCCTCCCAAGTTATGTCAATCCCCTCCGGAAGATCTTGGGATATATCCATATAGAGACAAATGCGAGCATACAAGGTATATCACATTTTCTTTGTTTGCTCTGAGACCTTTACAAACACCCCCAACGTATTGCCAATGTCCATGAGGATTTCCTCCTTCCAATATTCGGTGGCTAAGGAATAAAGACATAGCCAAACCAGTGCGATTGTCAAATTTTCTTTATCCGGGTTGAAGCGCTCCTTCCAGGGGCGGAGCTACAGCCCCACAGAGTTGAAGAAATATGGCCCATTGTAAAAAATGCGAGTGCGATACTCCTCATTAAAGAAAATCACCGTAAAGAACCCTTTGGCTCCAAGTTGTAGGTCATAATGCCCCTTGGGATTCCATGTTGTATTGATCCACCATACAAGAGCCTTCTCCACTGGCTAGATTCCGAAAAATTTCCTAATCAACGCATGTTCTTTCATATATTGAATGTCTGTTCTAACTCTTTCCGAGTTAATCTGGAGTTTAGGGATCTTTTTAGCTTTTGGCAGACATTACCCTGGTTTCCTTGGTTCTCCCACTGCTTAATCGGGATTGACAGTTCTACTGGTCCCTTCCCTAGCGGTCCCTGCCCTGGGGTCGGGAGTGGGTCCCGTCTCAGTCCTTTTCCCTTTGTCCATAGCCACGGGTGAGGCCAGAGCCTCGCCGCCGCTAGCTGTGCTCATGTCCCTTCACAGTCCGCGATCCAGGGGGCCCTGACGGCCGTTCCCTTCACCTGTCACAACCCTTGCTTACACAGCTCTGAAACCCTCATGTTCACCATCGCACCGCCTTCCTCGCTCCTATGCTAGAAGCTGTACTTCAATATTGAACATTGATAGCAATTCACTCTCAAATAGGTCTTTTTTCTTAATTTTCACTATCATTTTCAATTTGGAAAATTACCCTGCTGCTTGAATTTTATTGTGAGTTTTTACCAGGGGTCCTTTGCCCGCCATTTTCAGCTGAAACAGGTTGGTTTTCTCTGTTCATTGGTTCAGTTATTTACTGTTGTGGTTATTTTTGAATTGTTTTTGATTGTTGTTCTTTCCTTCGTCAGATTTCTTCAGTCCGCAAACAATGTCGCAACACCTGTTCTAAGACTATCTTGAAAGACCAATTAAACAAGGACCCAAATTTTGGCATCTTCTCAGACACCAGTGGAAAAATAACTGAAACCTACTAGGTGGATTGGGCTAAAATCTATTCGATTTTTGACAATGATGACCTTTCCGACATAGAGAATGACTGCCAAGCCTATGATAAAATTAGGAACTCTTAGTTTCATGCAATTGCTTCCAGACCTGCCATCTTACCTTATACCGACGTAGTTAAATGGATAGTACATCATGCTAACCCTAAAGACCGCTCATTCAACGACAGTGCAGGTTCACAATTAACCACTTTCCATCCTAAGGTATTTATCAGGGCATTTTCCCTTAGACCACCTGTGCAGATCCTCAATACAGCTTTCCTGGATTCTGCTAACACCAGGTTCAATTTCAATGAAATGATCAAATCCTCGATGCATAAACCAACCAACTTTATGCACAGGCCTGATAACTTATACCCAGTGTCATGGTTTAAAGAAACCTATTCATTGTTGGTAGCTATGCTTTCTCGGCTGTATGGCCTTCCTAATTCCTCAAATTTCAAAGCTGAATGGGCTCCAGTGGCTCATCATGTCTTAACTACAGGTGAATCTTTTCCTTGGGCTTCTATTTTGTCTGTTGAACTGAAAACAACAATTGAAAAGTATCAGAAGTCCCCTGCTACACATAAAACTTCTTTCTTTCTCTCAGCCTATGTGTTAGATGTTTTCTGTGTTGAGTTTCAATATCCCAACATGGGATGGAATTGGAACCTTGCTGCCCCTCCTGTTCATACTTATCATTTTGCACTATGGGAAGATAACTATGTTCCTCTGTTATATGACATTTGTGATCACTTCTTTGGTGCCATTTACCTCAAGATATTTAAGGAAGATGCACCAGCTTTCTCAGCTGATGCCAAAATTTTCATTGCTACAATTGGAGATTGGTATGTAGGAGAATCCTTCTCCTATGTCAGGATTTGGGGAAGCAGTGCTATTCACCTGCTGCCTAGAATTGTTCCAGATAGGTTACTCATTGAAGAAGTATCATATCACATTGTGGTAGAATGGGTTTATCTTAAACTTACAGGTCCCAAGAGGAGAGGATGGCCCAAATTTCCCTTGAATCTTGGACATTTTTCTATCCCTACTTCCACCTGGGCTCAAGTATTGGGTAACAAGATTGCTTCTTTGAAACTAGGATATGCCCCAAAAAGAATACATGATCCTAAAAAGTTCCTAGATTCCCACTTCAAGTACAATCATATGAGGATCAGCTATGAACATGAAGATGTCCCAAATGAATCCATCTACTTGGGAGTTAACACTTTTTCTGAAGTCCTGGCCAAGGGTGAAAGTAGAGATGAACACCAGATTTTGCTATATCAGAAAGAGCTCAGAACCAAGGTTTTCAACTATAGAAAAATGGAATTTGATTTGATGGAGCAGGTAAGAAGGGAAAGAGAAGAGAAGGAGGCTCAAAAGGATAAAACCCCTCTCATGCCGACTTATCTTGATGGTGATAAAAGGCAAAGGACTTATGGAGGATCCTCCAAAACTGAAGTTTTCTAAACAGTATAATGCATTAATTCAAACTGCCCAGCAAGCCAAGAAATAACTAGCCCAAACGACTTCAACACTGCACACCAAAGAAGTCAATCCATATAGCTCAGCTAGTGAGGTACAAGTGATTGTGGTCAGCAATCCAACAAAGAGACTAAATCTTATAACTGATCCCTCTCAGATCCCCACCCTCAATATAGACAGTGATGAGGAGGGTGAAGTAATTTCTCCTGTACCTGTATTGGAAGAAATTACTGAAGGCTCACAGGCAGTCTCGGATCTTCTAGACACCATAGCAATGGATGAACCTCCTTCAGATGAAGGTATATTCTCAAGTTTATGTTGTTCTTGATGCAGTAACTGCATCCACATAATTTCCTTCCACAGCAGAATTTTCCTGTGTTACTACTTCAGAGGTGACACCTACATCAACTTTGTCTCAGTTGGTTGATGCACTTTTCATTCCTCACTTCTAGTTTTGACAACTCCACTCCTTACTCCCACATCAACCATTGCAGAAGTCCAGTATTCGACTATCCCCCTGCAATCACCTCCATCTCCATCATTACCCCCTGCTACTGATATCCCATATCACTTACCTCCTTATTCACCCTCAGTAGTTGACACTCAAGATCCACCACATGAAGTTCTTGTTTCCTTTCCTTTATCAACTACTGTACCATCAACTAGTGAAGCTTTCCCTTCCTCCCAAACCACATTTCAAGTTGCTATGACTATCCCTAGCCCTATTGTCACCCAGACACCCACTTTGGTTGCAACAACAGATATGACCACATCATTCACTGATATGGTAGATGCTTTTGAAGATGATGTTGTTGTTCCCCTGGGGGATTATTTTTACAGCCAGGCAACCAAGGAATTTATGAAGAAAGGAAAAAAGAGAAGCAGAGATCATGGAGGAGTGGAGGCATCTATTCCTGATCAGATAATATGGGAAAAACAGTTTGATGATGTCCAGGCAGAAGCAGTGGACACAGCTGCAACCTTGGGTGCTTTTGCAGGAGCAAATTTTGATTTAGTCAGGACCTTGAATAAGGAGATAGACTTGAAAAAAGATGAAATTAAAAGGCTTCAAGAGAAACTGACAGAAACCAAGGAAGAGCATGAGGTTTATGTCCAAGATCTAATGAAGACATTTGAGGACAAGTTGGAATATCTGCAGTTGCAGAATACCTCCCTCCAAGGTAAATTAAATGATGCAGAAGTAGAAAATGATGTTAAGGAAGAAAGAATTGCTGTACTTAAAAAGCAACTTGAGGATGCAACTGCAAGTGCAACCTCCTCTGCGTTTTCCATGTTTTCACAGCAGGATTTCAAGGACTTAGCTCATCATGTTAACTTGGAGCATCATAAGCTGCTGGCTCAACTATTTACCACCTTGGGTGAAATACATGACACTTTCATTGCTTTTGACAAGATGTCTGGTACTTTGAGTGAGCAGGTAGAGATAACAAAACAGGCTTCCAAGGCTGTAGAAGATATCATTGATTGGCAGAAATACATTGAAGACAACCAGCTGATATCCCTGAATTGGATAGCCTCAAATTCAGAAGGATCAGGACTGCTGTGCGGGTTTGGCAGAATGTTATTGAAATGGTTGAGGATACTATCAATCAGGCTCAAGCACATTGCAGAAGAAGATGGTATGCATCAGACGATCTCATGGAGGAATTGGCATTCCCTACATTGGGGCTCATCGAGGATGCAGATCCACGAAGGTTGATGATCGAGCAGGTCGAAGCTCGTCGAGATGAAGTCAGAGACAAAATCCTGCGTATTGAGCATATCCAAATTGAGGACGTGGATTGGCTGATTAGGCAACCTGTTTCCATGGAAGGTAAAATCGTTGTTTTTACCTACATGTGGCATGAATTGGCCAACAATGAAATTGAAGGATCCACATGTGACGCCCAACTGGGGCTCGAATCTCCAAATTATCCAGATATAGACGAATTGATGGAAGTTTGGGCCAAGTGGCAAGATTTCCTCACTTAGTTGGATAATCCGATTTTGTAATCCCTGTTTTTGGGAAATTTATCCTTTGTACTATTTTGTAAACTATTATTTAAGGGGTAGATCTCTCTTAGGGGAGGGAGGATGATTTTGGGGTAGAAATATAAAGAAGAAGACTGGAGATGCTCTGTTTTATGCTGAGCTTGTAATTTCTTACAGAATTTCATTAATACAGTAAAGTTATTCTCTTGCATCATCTTTTGTTCATTGATCAAGTTTATTTGATGAATATTGATTTTTGCTTCAGACTGTTATCTATTTCTATTTAATCTATTTGCAATTATTATTTCATGTAGAGATCTGTGATCTAGGGTTTCTCCTTATATTTTATCTGTGTATGTATAATGTTTTAATTGAATTTCTTCAACTAAAATATTTATCTATTTCTGCAAATGATTCGTAGTAAATATAATCTATGTTAATTTTTCAATTGACATATCAGTTACAGGTTGATCTTGAACGAGCTTAAACACTTAATATTGCATTTAGTTAATTTTAATTGATTGGTTGTAATTTAAGTAGATAAGGAATTGATCTCCTTCACAATTTTGTCAAGTGGATGAATACACTTATTTATCTTCATATCAAGTTAATCTGCATTCAAACAATACACCTTTTAGAGTAGGTCTAACTTAGCTTAGTGTGAAGCACCTACAACAATTAATTAATAAGAATATGCGAAATAACAGAAATGACAGAACTCAGAATCACTTTTATATTGATCACAGGCCACTTCGAGGGGGCAACCTCCTTTGAGCAAGCTCAATACAAATAACTTCACGGTACGTTCATAGGTCTCAACACACAGTTATATACTAAGTCTAGGCGCCAATACTATGGGTCAAAACCATGGGCCACTACAAACTATGGATCAACAATACTACGGGCGACTTACAAAGCATATGCGCCAACAACAATAACACAAACTATTGATCAACAAATACTACGGGACGACTTACAAAGCATATGCGTCCAACAACAATATACTAACAAAGTAAAGACATGGGTTCCTAACATCCCCTCCCCCTTAAAAAAATCTTTGTCCTCAAAGCTTTAGATGTGGAAATTGTTGTTGAATCTGAAGGAGTGGTTCGCATGTAGCATCCTCTGGTTGCATGCCGTTCCACTGAATTAAGGCCTATGTGATAGAGCGAGAGCGAAGCTGACGAGTGCGCCGATTGAGGATGGCCTCCGGCTCCAAAAGGATGGATCCTTCATTATCCAGTTTGGGTAAAATCGTTTGTCCACTAATGTTGGTGCCAAGAACTTTCTTCAGACAAGAGACATGAAATACTAGATGAATGCGGGAAGAAGGAGGAAGTTCCAATTTATAAGCAATGGACCCAATCTTCTGAAGAATCCGATATGGCCCATAGAACTTTGGAGCGAGCTTATGACACCCTTTGAGTTTTAGGGAGGATTGCCTGTACGGCTGGAGACGAAGAAAAACCATATCGCCTACTTGAAAAGTGCACTCAAAATGGTGCTGATCAGCTTGTTGCTTCATGCGATTTCTTGCCATGTGAAGATTGTCCCGCAAAATGCGAAGAATCTGATCGCGGTTTTGAAGGACCGTGTCAACTTCCTGAACTGGTGAACTGTTGGGGGTGTATGGAAGAAGAACTGGAGGTGCTTGACCATAGACTGCTTCATATGGGGTCATTTTAGAGGCAGTGTGGTAAGAGGTATTGTACCACCATTCAGCGAGAGGGAGCCACTTTTCCCACTGATGTTGTTGTTCAGAGGTGAAGCAACGAAGATAAGTTTCCAAGCATTTATTGATAATTTCAGTCTGACCATCTGTTTGTGGGTGATACCTTGAACTCATCTTTAGTTTGGTGCCAGTGTGGCGAAATAGTTCTGTCCAAAAATGACTGGTGAAAGTCGCATCACGATCCGAGACAATGGAAGAAGGGATGCTATGAAGACGAAAGATCTGGTCCAGGAAAATTTGAGCGACTGAGGAGGCTGTATAGGGATGGCCGAGAGCACAAAAATGACTATATTTGGAGAGGCGATCAACCACAACGAGAATCACTGTGTTCTCGCCAGATTTAGGGAGCCCTTCAATGAAATCCATAGAAATATCTGTCCAAATCCGTGTAGGTATGGGCAAGGGTTCGAGCAATCCTGGAAGGAGTGTTGTTTCACCCTTATTGCGCTGGTAGGTATCACATTCAGCCACCATCTGTTGAATTGTCCTTTTCATGCCCTGCCAAAAGAAGTTACGCCGTGCCCATTCATACGTTTTGAGGAACCCAGAGTTCCCTGCCGATGGAGAAGCATGGAGTTCATAGAAGACAACTTGTTGAAGATCTGTGCTCTGGGGAAGCACCAGACGACCCTTGTATCTCAGCGAAGCACCATCCCAAGAGTAATGTGGTAAAACAGAAGGGTTGTTGGTAAAGCATTGGATTATTTGAGATAAGGAAGAGTCATTGACATAACCCTGTTGAACAGATTGCAACCAATTTGGAATAGGCATAGAAATAGTTGAAAGAGAACCTTGGGCATCAAATGTGCGAGAAAGAGCATCTGCCACAATATTGTCTTTACCCTTCTTGTAAGTGATCTCATAGTCATAACCCATGAGTTTGCTAACCCATTTCTGTTGTGCTGGGGAGGAGACACGCTGTTCCAAGAAATATTTCAGACTCTGGTGATAAGTCTTGATGCAGAAATGATTCCTTAATAGGTATGGTCGCCACTTTTGTACTGCATGCAAAATAGCCATCATTTCCTTCTCATATGTAGAGGCAACTAAATTCTTACCTGAAAGGGCTTTGCTGGTGAACGCAATGGGGTGTTCATCTTGAAGGAGAACAACACCAAGTCCATTGCCGCAAGCATCACTCTCAATAGTGAAGGGCTTGGAAAAATCGGGCATAGCTAGAACAGATGTATTACACATAGCTTGTTTGAGTTTGTAAAATGCACACTGAGCAGCATGTGTCCATGTAAAAGCATCCATTTTCAATAGAGAAGTTAATGGAGCTGCAATCTTCCCATAATCCTTGTCAAACTTGCGGTAGTAGCCAGTCAACCCCAAAAAACCACGAAGGCTCTTGAGTGTCTGAGGATGCGGCCAATTGTTCATGGCATCGATTTTGGCAGGATCCATGCGAACCCCTTGTGTTGAGATAATGTGCTCGAGATACTCAACTTCCTTCTGTCCAAAAACACATTTAGACGGCTTGGCGTGGAGATGATGGTCAGAGAAAAGTTGCATGACAAGATCCAGATGCTAGAGATGTTCATCCCATGTTTTACTATAGATGAGGATATCATCAAAGAATACTTGAATGAATTTCCGCAAGTAGGGTCGAAATATTTTATTCATTAAGGCCTGGAATGTGGAAGGAGAATTAGTGAGGCCAAAGGGCATGACCAAAAAATCATAATGGACATCATGTGTGCGGAAAGATGTTTTAGGGATATCATCCTCATGAACCCGAATTTGATGATACCCAGAACGAAGATCCAACTTGGAGAAAAATTGAGCACCATGAAGCTCATCAACAACAGGAATTGGAAACTTATCCTTGATGGTGAGGTGATTAAGTGCTCGGAAGTCAATGCAGAGGCGCCATGACCCATCTTTTTTGCGGACAAGAAGAACTGGAGAAGAAAAGGAACTAGTGCTTGGGCGAATAATACCTTGCTTCAATAAGTCCCGAACGAGCATTTCAATCTCCATTTTTTGGTGAAATGGGTAGAGATAGGGCCTGATGTTGGGAGGAACGATGCCAGGAAGGAGATGAATACGATGGTCTTCTGGTCTGGAAGGTGGCAATCCCACTGGTTCAACAAAGACACCTGTATATCGATCCAGAATTTGTTGTAGATCCAAAGGAGTAGTGGAGACCGCTGATGGTTTCATCTGAATGGAATGGATCTGAGCGATGACACCATGTCAATTCCTCTTGAGGAGTTTTTCCATGAGACGTGAACTGATGATGCTGAGAGACCCTGGTTGTAATCCTGTCAATGTGTGTTTTTGTCCATTGAGGGAAAATTGCATCCAAAGTTCAGCAAAATCCCATAAGATACGACCAAGTGTGCGTAGCCATTGAGGGCCCAAAACCACATCACATCCGCCTAAGGTCAAGGAAAACATGTTAGAGCGCAAGGTATAATCTCCCATAGAGATACACACATTTTGACACTTACCTTTGCAAGGTAAGGTGCCCCCATTGGAAACCATGACTTCAAAGTTGGAGCTAGGATGGATAAAACAATCAGCTTGTTTGGCGATCCGAGGGTCAATGAAATTATGAGTGCTACCAGAATCAATGAGTATTGTAAGAGGAAGCTTCTTGAAGTAACCCCTGACCCGCATTGTTTGGGGGGTGGTGATTCCAGCTAAAGCATGGAGAGATATCTCTGGCTGGTCATCCTAAAACGAAGGGTCAATAGGCAGTTCCTGAATGTCGACCTGAGCATCCATTGTTTCTGGATCTTCGTCACCAATTTCAGAGGCAGGTGGAGAATCCACATCCAAGAGATAGAGCTTTTGCTGAACACATCTATGTCCCCGAGTGAATTTCTCATCACAATTATAGCAAAACCCCTTTTCTCTGCGTGCTTGCATCTCTGTTTCAGACAAACGCTTGATAGGAGTTGGTCGAGGAGCCTGTAGTATAGGTGGTCGTTGAGAACCCATATTTCAAAAGGGAACAAAAGTGGGCTTGGAGCGTTGTTGGGATGCAACCTTGTCTTTTGCCAACTTAGCCAACCCTAGGGCTTCCATCATTGTGTTGGGACAGAACATTTTGACCTCAGAGCGGATGGCATCCTTTAGACCACTGATAAAACAACTTCGGTAAAAGTCATCAGACAATCCTTCAGTGTGGTTGGCTAGTTTCTCAAATTCAGTTTGATACTCTCTCACAGTGCCAATTTGGCAAAGTTTAGTGAGGGCTCCTGTGAAGTCATCAAAAGCACTAGGACCAAATCGTTGCAAAAGGAGCCGCGGCAAAAGTCTGGCCATTTTGGCTCTTCATGAGCCTTGATGTACCAACGGTACCATTGAAGAGCTTCCTCTTCCAAATGAAAGGATGCAAGCAGAACTTTGTTGACATCAAAAGTATTATGCAGACTGAAATATTGTTCTGCACGATAGATCCATCCAGTTGGATCAGTACCATTGAAGCGAGGAAAATCAAGCTTTGGACCACGAAAATTGCTGGAAGAAGAGAACCCATTGTCTGATGAAGACTCGGACTACCGTTTGTTGTTCATAGATGAATGTTCAAGATGGAGGCCGATAAATTTTTCATCCAGATCCTGGAGTTTGGCTTGGATGGCTGCAAGTGCTTCTTCCATGGTTTTTTCTCCTGCACGGGTGACAACCATAACCAGGAGTTTTTTGTTTTGTTTTTTCCAGACTGGATCATGGGTGACAACCATAACCAGGAGTGGAGCACGGGTGACAACCATAACCAGGAGTTTTTGTTTTTGTTTTTTTTTTTTGTTTTTTGTTTTTGTTTTTTGTTTTTTTTGTTTTTTGTTTTTTTTTTGTTTTTTTTGTTTTTTGTTTTTTTTTGTTTTTTTTTTGTTTTTTTTTTGTTTTTTTTTTGTTTTTTTTTTGTTTTTTTTTGTTTGTTTTTTTTTTTTTTTTTTCCAGACTGGAGTGGCTATGGCTTGGAAGGGATCTGATAGATCCCAAGTGAGCGGAAATAGAGGGATTTGAAACGGCACCGAATGGATTGAAAACGGCTGGATCTGGAATGTCTTTCAGAATGGATCTGAAACGACGCAGTAGTGATCGACAACAGTTCAGCTGAAAATATATATGGACCCCAGGTATGTGTGGCTTCCTAACAGTTCAGGGGTTTCATTCGGACACCAATGCTGTCTGATGGCTTGCGTATTGGGGCAGTACCGCTCACTCCACGGCTCTGGTAAAACCGATAACCGCTTTGCCACAAACGACAGCTCTTGGTTTACCTCACGGGTGGGAACTAGTCAATCAGGTAGGGGTTGTTGCCCTTTTCGCTGGCAAGTCCTCTCAATGGGCCTGCTACTTCGGGGTTCCTATGGTACTCCTCACAATGAGTTTTAGGGATTATGCCCAAGTACTTCCCACAGTTAAGTGGATAGGGATTATTACCAAATCCGAATCTGCAACAAATGCGAAATTTTTTTTGGCAGAAATTTCACCCAGCGAGCCCAAGAAAGTGCTCTGATACCAGATGTGAAGCACCTGCAACAATTAATTAATAAGAATATGCGAAATAGTAGAAATGACAGAACTCAGAATCACTTTTATATTGATCACAGGCCACTTCGAGGGGGAAACCTCTTTTGAGCAAGCTCAATACAAATAACTTCACGGTACGTTCATAGGTCTCAACACACACTTATATACTAAGTCTAGGTGCCAATACTATGGGTCAAAACCATGGGCCACTACAAACTATGGATCAACAATACTACGGGTGACTTACAAAGCATATGCGCCAACAACAATAACACAAACTATTGATCAACAAATACTACGGGACGACTTACAAAGCATATGTGTCTAACAACAATATACTAACAAAGTAAAGAAATGGGTTCCTAACACTTAGATTTCCCTTTCTAGGTATTTTTTTTTTACAAACTGAACACCCTTCGTTTTCCTTCATTGGAAGACAGATCCCTTTAGGATCAAAACCACAAGTGGCAGCAGAGGCCTTTGTATCCGTGGGAGATCACTATCCCAAACAGCTCGAGGATAGGGTAATACTTGCGTAGGATTATCTGAAGCCTTTGGATGGGTTTTCTTCCTCTGTCGAGAGCTTTGGAACCCATTCCAACACCCTACACACCCGAGGCATCAACAAATGGTGCGAGAAGGAGAGCCAATAGTATAATATGCCTAAACAGAATACTCATAAACCTCCTCCAGCAAGATCATCGTCGGTTGTCACTCGTAGCCAATCACCTGCATCTACATCTGAACAGCAAATAGTGCCACAACCAACTGTAATTCCTACCACACCTGCAGTTGAGCAGGAAAATAGAAGGGACATCCTTATTATATCACCTACTAGAGGACCCCTTTCGCTTGAACAAATACATAAAATTTCTATTGATAGTGTTGCTAGGATAGAATGAAGAATCATTGAACAACGAAATAGAGGACTAGCAGCAATTCAATTGAACACCATTTCACAGACCAATAACCATGAAGGTCAACAAATAGCTGACCAAAACACCGAGAATCAAGAGACAGCTGATCAACCAGGTTCCCCTGAGTACAATCTTGATTCACTTTTTCAAGGAACTCTACAAGATCAACCTAACATAGGAATTGGTGGACCACCACCCAGTCCTCCTTCATCATCATCCTCCTCATCTGAAAGTGAAGATTCCTCTAGCTCTTCATCTGAATAAGAGGAAGAACATCCTATGGCTGGAGAAGGCCAGAACAGACCTTGGCTTGACCAAGATGCTATTTTTATTCTTGGGGATCAACATAGATTGCCTAAAAACCCCGAGAAGTGGATTCCTAAGTTCAATCCAGATAATAAATCACCTGCATTAGATCACATCAAAACTTTTATGTAGGCCATTAGACTTAGGAGTGTTGTCCATGAAGATGTGGTTTGCAGACTATTCCCTTACACATTTGAATGTAAGGAATCCACATGGTATTTTTCCTTAGAGGCCAGATCCATAACTTCTTGGGATGAGTTTGAAAAACTGTCTATTCAGAAGTTTGGGGATGATAAAACTCCACAAGATCTAGTCTTGGAATTCTCTTCCATGAAGATGAGGGGTAAAGAAAGGGCCAAAGACTATAATCAAAGATTTTCTTATCTAAAAAACCGAATCCCTACCACTGTTCTTCCTGCAGAAGAACTGTTGGTTGCTTACTATGAAAAGGGCCTATCTGTGCCTATTGCAATGTGGGTCAAAAGAGCACATAAAGACAACTTGTTTGAGGCTTATGCTGAAGCCATTCAGGTTGAAAAGGATATCTATTGTCTAAAAGATAATCTTGATGCTTTAGAAGAACAACCTTCCACATCCAGAAAGAAAACTGATAATGCTCCCAAAACCACTACCCAAAACAAAGATGCTTTTGAAATGACTGATATCAAGAAGTTTCTCCAGAAAATGTCAAATGAGATGGTTTATTTAAAAAAGAATAACAGTGAAAATCAAACTAATAACAGAGGTTTTGCAAGTTCACCTTTCAGGAGACCTTATCAACCTCCCCAAAATCCACCACCTCCTAATCCTAATGAAGGACTAACATCTGAAGAAATTTATTCTATCTTCAAAGCTCTGGCCACAGAATCACAAAATGTCCCTGAACCCTCTGATGATCAAACAAACCAAGGTCCACAGTTACCAGAAGAAGGATATGAAGAAGAGGATCCACATATTAGTACTGTAAGCTATTTTTCTGAACTCCCAATGAATGAAGAAGAAGAAGAACCTGAAACAGTGTTCAATGTTCAACATCCTTACAGTACTAGATCAAAAGGAAAGCCCTCTCAAGAATCTTCATCTTCAACAACAGTTCCCAACAAAAGTAAAATTGTTCCTAAAAAAGATACAGTCATTCTTGAAATTGAGTACAGTTTAGCTGAATATTTGAAAAGAGTCAAAGCAAATATCTCTTTGTTTGAACTTCTTAGAATCCCTTCTATGAGGGATTCTCTACCTAAAAGTATGATAATCAAACAACCAAGAGAGTCACAAAACAATAACTTAGACTCTTTTACCAAGCCAGATGATCAGAGACCTGGAAGCAAGAGGAAACCTCCTTTCTTACCTACCTTTGAAATCTTCAATAGAAATGTACACAATTGTATGATAGATTCAGGTGCTTCTTCCAATGTGATTGCCCTGTTTGTCTGCAGAAAATTAAATGCTACTTGGGAACCCTATCCTACTCATATTTTCCAGCTTGACAGATATAAAGTGAGAGTAGTGGGAAGATTAAGAAATGTGTTGTTGACATTATCTGCTGATCCTCGGATTCACCAGACCATAGATATCGTTGTAGTTGACATCCCTGAAGCCTATGGGATGTGGCTAAGCAGAGACTGGTCAGAGAAGCTCAAGGGATACTTTGCCACTGATTGGTCTCACCTGTGGTTACCCTATAATGGGAAACCAAACAAGATTAAGATCAATAGGGAACCATTTATGAAGCAAACAGTGACTTACCTTAATGACTCAAGTGAACCTGCATGTTACTTTGGCACACATATTGAGCATTTCACGTTTGATACCTTCTTTGGTGATTTTCCCACTGATTCTTCACCAGATGAGAATGTACAGAATGAATCACAGATTGCCAATGTTACTACTATACCATTCTTTGGAACTATTGTACATAATGTTTATAATGTTAATACAAATTTTAGGATAGATCCCATTGCATGGACTTTATTATTTGATGGCTCCATATCTAAAGATGGAGCTGGTGTAGGTTGTATCCTTATTGATCCAAAAGGGACTAAAACCATGATTGCTTGCAGACTTGAATTTGAATGTACCAATAATGTAGCTGAATATGAGGCCTTGGTACATGGACTCAAGAAGGCTATTGATATGGGTGCATAAGTGATAGAATGTTTTGGAGATTCCGAAATTATAGTTAAACGGGTAAGGAACCAGATACATTGTTTGTCTCCACGTTTAACTTATCAAAACATGGTAAGAGATGTCACCAATTCTTTCTCTGCATTCAACATCAAATCAGTCCCCAGGTCACAAAACTTTGATGCTGACCTCTTGGCAAAAACAACATCTAGGCTGATTCCACCAGAAGGCTTGTCACCTGAAACCTTTTCCGTAGAATTTATGTACAGGTCTTCCATGCATGATAATGTATCAAACTGGAAAGTGTTTGATGACGATCAACAAATACTAGATTTTCTCATATCCCAGGATACCTTTAAGGACATGGCAATAGATGAGGCTGAGCATGAGAAATCCCTGTCTGATCCTAGCAACATCATCCCAAAATTAGTCATCAAACTAGAGAATTTTTATGACTTGCCCAACATATAATAATAGTCATCCATGTACATCGGGGCTTATGCCCAACACATAACCAAAAGTCAAAGTCTCGGGATATTACATCCCTCCCCGCTTAGAACAACCCCCTTCGGGTGTTAGAGACTTGAAATGAAACCCTGGAATAAGGTGGGGTAAACCTCTTTCATGGTGGTTTCATTCACCCACGCGGCCTCATAAATTCAAGATCTTTCTTAACTCAAGGTCTTATTGAGGCTGCCTTAACCCCTTACCTGCATTAACCTCAAAGTAGTGTTAGTCCCATGACATATAATCAAAACGTAAAGTAAATGAGGATATCATAATCGTCACATTTTCAGTCATGATTTGATGTTTCTTTATTTTCATACCTATACTTTTCCCAACTAACACAAGTTATTTCTAGCATTTCATCATAAAACACATTCATTCATATGATCTTTCAAAAATCAATTAGAACAAAAGTAATAATTTTCCTTTGTAACATCAGGATGTTGCCTTTTTTTTTCATGGCATCTCTTTTTAGAGTTTGATCTTCTTACAAAGATTTACTTTGGAATTACTTGTACCTACACATCTGTCATTCATACATGATCATGATCTAAGATAATATTTTCAAAATTCTTGGCATGGCACTTATTTTCCAAGTACTCTTAGTCACTCTCTACTTGCTTTTCCTCGAAAAAGAAATCATATCAATGCTCATAACATGAACTGTGCATGAGCATAACATAACATGAGCATAAACAACTCTCGATGTGCTAGTGCATACCAACTCAATACCAAAATAGGATTTGTCAGTCTAGGCGTTCCCGAGCATAAAGTTTACATAAGATTTATCAACCTATTTTAATAGTTGTTAAGGGGTCACTCATGTTCCAGAGTTTCTATGCCAACATTCAGTTAATCTCAATGAGTCTAAGTGCTCCATAATTTTTACTGCTCAACTCTCACTCAACAAGTGCTCCAGAGCTTTTTACTGCTTAACACCAATAAAGATTTTATCAATCTAGGTGATCCTTCGTGTATTCTCTCAATCACCAAATAAGTTTTCTATCTTCAGTACTAATGTAGGGTAGTTACAAGGTCTGTTTATTATCCCTTTTTATAGATCTTGTAAAATAAATTGAACACACAAAGTAAGCATAACATGAATCTAATAAGAATTTGAAAACTCAAATTTGTAATAGTACTAAAATATACATATATAGGTAGTTCAGACCGTGAGCATAAGATACGCCCATGGTAATTTATCTCGGGTCTATTCCAGTGTTCATAATAAATACCTTTACAAGGATTGTGGTCCTATATTATAGTGCAGTTCAAGACCATTTATGTGTGTTTCTAGGTTCCTCTCGACTCAATATTAGATTGTATTAATCCCTTCAAGACATGGTTAACGCTCTATGTATATTTTAAATATGCTAATTATCATTTTAAACAAAACATGGTACTTCTAGTATACTATTTCAAACATGTATCAATTATTTCAACAATTCTTAATTTCTTAAGTCAATTGCTATACATAAGCCATTAATTTCACTTAACATTTCTCATAATAGGATCATCTTGTTCCCTTTTTTTCTAACTTACTAAATAGGTTAAATTTTTCATGCAGTTGACTATCATTAGTTTAATTGTAAATAAACATCATGCTACCTGTTTTAAACAGTCATACCATTATTTTTGAAAATACCTCATGTATTACCTTCCATTCACAATGCTTGGTGAAGTCTCTTGTACTCTCATGCACCTACATGCTTCACTTACAATCTCTTGCCAGAATTTATTTGTATCATAATATTTTGTTCATCGTAAAGAAAACATCAAACATATCAAGTCTCTATCTTGATTGTATATAAAAATCTCATTGCAACTAAATATTCCTATGCATGATTTTGATGCATTACTTCTTTTCTTGTAAGCCTAGGCACAACTAGGTTTGTACGTATCCTTGATAAAATTTCGACTATCATGATGCATATTATACCTTTTTAGTAGTACTACTGGCTTTATGTCGTCTCTACAGGCATGTTAAACACAAAATTTTTCAATAACATATTTTCATGGAGTTCACTCTATGCTTAACCTTATAACATAATTTTTCAAGTTACGAATAGTATGAACATATCTTTTCAGGGTTTGTAAACCTTCTTGAGTAGTCATGTTTGCTTATAGTATTTTTATTCATACTTCATCACGTTGCTTTTCATGAAATCCAACGTTCTTAAATGTTTATTTCCCTATAACCCTCTATAACAGAAGATAATTGCATGCTCTGACTTTCTACTCATACAAGAAAGTAATATTTCTATCCTTACCCAAATATTACATACTTTGTCTAAGCAGACATTTTCGACAACATAATTATCACAAATAGAGTCTCGAAGCTCATTTTATACCACTTTAGTACTTACGATTTATGATGCCACACATGTGATAATAATCTCAAGCATTGTTTCAAATATTAATGGCCAATGTATCTACGTTTCATCTAACTAGTCTTGCTAAGTTTCTTGGAACCCTTTTCATGCCATTATTAATCATGACTTTTGTTCTAGGTTTAAAACATTCCTTGTAATTGACTTACGTCATGCTTCCTTAAGTATAGTCACTTATACCATACTATTTTTGTAGATGTACTCTATAGTTGTGCGGTACTCACGCTTATGGTTCTTTGATGTTTGTATCTAAATTTCTATATAGAAAATAATTACTACGTTTATGCATGCATACTTCATGACCTCACGATCCTACAAGAGGTAAACATACTTTATCCCTAGGTTTATTTTACTAAAGGATTTAAACCCTATCATTTTTAATTGTAACCGAATTCCATCATAGGACATAGGGTTTTAATTTTTTTTTCCTTCCATGTAATCCTTCCTACTTTCTTAACTATAGCATATAAAAGAACATTTAATGATATACTAGTTTAGCTGATACTTATTATGCATGCCAATAAGATCAAGAATTTTTGATAAGATAATTTACTACTGAAGACGTCTTTCATTTATATACTATACAGAGCACACAACGCACTGGCTCGTTTGCGAGTCCATAGGCCGTAATGTTGTAGCTTGGCTATATATTAGTTCGGATGGCTTGGATGCCCTGATGCTGACTTTTAATTCCACCATTAGCTCCTCTTCTCGAGGAGGTGAATCCAAGTTTTGTGTCAATTGATGTTCCTCTCTTTGTTCATGATTTCAGTTCTCTTATAGTTCCCAGATTCAAGCAACGTGTAGTACACAAGATCTTTTTAGTTTTAAAATCATAAGTAAAATTCGAAAAAAAAAATAATTTCTGCAACGGATGTCTTTTTAAGTAGTGATCCCAAAAGGTATCTGAGTGTTTAAACTTAGCTTTGATACCACTTGTAATGTCCCTTAAATCTGAAAAAAAATAAATTCTTATGAGGTAATAATGTTGTTAATATATAAGGCTCATTAAAATTAACTTCAACACTGTGTAATATTGTTAAGAAAGATACTTGTATCTTATCTGGATTTCTTTTGTTGATTAGTACATGGTAGCTTATGTTCTTACTGTGATATTTTTGATGTTTAAATGTATGATAATGACTCGTATATCCTCCACCGGTATTTGTTACTCTGCTCTGTCTAATTACTTCATACTTCTTATAATTGCATGTTTGAACTTGATGTATAACCTAGTCCTATATGAGCTGTTTTACTGTGGCTAACTTACCTATGCTCTTATTGTTAAATGAGTGGTTGTATTTAATATTTCATCTTGATGATTTGGTTTGAAGGACTCTTAGGAATTTTGGGATTACTTAGTTCATTATGAGCTAAGGCATAAAAATTCCTTGTTGCAAGTGTTATGGATCAACCTTATACTAAATGGTTTAAGTGGAAAGACCTTGGTAGAAGAGTTAAACGTTTTTAACTTTGAAACCAAAGTTATGTTTCTATAAACATACTTGTTCACAAAAAGGGGACTTTTGACTATAGAGAGTGGGTGTTGATATAATTGCTAGTGGTTGTGGTTGTGAGCATTAAAGGAAGCCATGTGAAGACCTCGTGGCTAGCCTCCACATTGGCTCAAGGTATAAGGTGGATTACCCTGTTTCGAAAAACCTCTTTGCGAGTTGTTTGGGAGAGGGGAGCGAGTTCCCTACTCTGTAGTTTTTGGGAAGTGGTGTGAAACTGTATTCTGATTGCGTGTTACAGGGTTGCCATCGTTGCACAACACCCTGAAGGTATGTGCCTTTCTTTGGTAGCTTTGAGTCTCTGTTTTTTTTTAATTTAAGTATTACATTTATGCTAATGCCTTAACTTGTTATGTGACAGGAGGTTGCAACGTTTTTCCGAGGTTTGCATCCGGAGAGAGGGAGACCATCAAATGCGAATGGCTCGGGCAAGCCCAGGTCTATGTGTCCCTCTCCTATGGATGGATATTCTGCGTTTTGAGAAGATTGAGGTGTGCTAATTTTTTTAATGGCTTTTCCATTCTGAGTTACAAGGGGTTTTAATGGCAGCCTCTCGGCTTCATTGTTTTCTATTCGTAAATGTTTTTTTTAAAGGGAGCTATGCCCAGGGTTTTCGTAGGGTTTAGTTCTTAAGAGCCTGATAGGTTTTTTGATAAATTTGTAATATGATGTTACTGTGTGTAAAATGCTACCAAGCCGGTATTCTTGAACGTGTTTCTAAATACAAGTTTATACAGTAATTTGCTTTTATACGTTCAGTGTAGATTTAATGATTTTAGTTGGTGAATGTTGGTAGTTCTCGTTGGATTTTGAATGCTACATTTAATGGTTTAAATGTATCCTATACTTCCATGTAAATATCACTGTCTTGGTAAATTATTCGTGTTTATGAGATGTCTCCCTATGCTTACTTTGTTTGATTAAAGAAATGTATCTAAGATGGTTATGTTCTTTAGCTTAGGTATTTACTTCTTTAAATTTATTTCCTGGGCAAGTCTGGTTGTCAAAATAGTGTGCCACTTTTCTTTTGACGGATGGCACAGGAATGGAACCCTCGCCAACATGCGTTTGCGAAATCTCTGGGTGAATGACTTATTAAATTCTGTGGATTTAAATGTTAATTGGGATATACCTCAATGCTCGTCTTTTTGTTGTTTATGTGATTTGGATTATGGGGAAACTATATTTAGCTCTGTTGTTTTTAATACATATATAGATTTCACGTCGTATTAGTTTCTGGGCAAAGATCTTTTTTGTAAATATGTACTCTGTTTATAAAATGATAATGATGCTCTTTGTTGAAAAAGCCAGCGACGACTCTATGTTGTTTATAAGATTCTGTGTATGAAAAGAAAGATTTTACTCAGTTTATTCCTCCACAGAGGTATGGGGAAGGCCCTAGCTCTGTCTGAAAATTTCTTTTAAGTAAATTAATAATAAGCATCGAGGTGCTTTGAGCGAACGCTTTAGCGTGGAAATCTCATCCCAGTAGATGGATGGAAATGATGCTCTGAGGGATTCGATCCTGAGCCTGTGCTTGTTGGATTTGAGCCCTGATATATATATTATTGTGGTGCCCTATTTAAGCTATTGGGTCGATTGGTTATTATTTTCATTATTGAATCTGCCCTTTAGATGCTTAGTCATTTCGCTAAATGACTATTGTGTAAAGAGAATCATCCTACGCCTGTAATGGGTTTATAGAACTTATGGTTAATTTGTTTTTGTTATCGTGTTATCTGTTGGGTAGTTTGGCATGGGTATAATCCTGAATAAAATTGTTATGTTTATTCCTAGTATCTAGGGTATTAAAGAGGATTGATCCCTGATCCGTGAGGATTTTAAGAGATGACTCTGTTTCAGACATGTAAATTCTTTCTTGTTTAAAACAATAGCTTGTTCGTTACGCGTAGACTTAGGGTCTTGCGAAAACTTCCAGGGTTTAAAGGAATCTAACGAAATCTTATTTTATCATAAATTTGGAGATTTTTACCTCTGTATAATAGAAGTGTTTTTAACATAATAAGTATACAACTTGAAGGGAGGAGATCTAGCACAAGCTAACTTCGCTAGCTTTGCTAGATCGAAACTTTGTAAGGAAGGAATTTCTATTTGTAAAATGTTTTACTCCGATGATCCCATAGTATTCTAGTTTAGAAAATTCCTGTAGATTTTGGATTTGCTTAAGCGTTGTTTTTCTGTGGTTAGTTTAAGATGTTTTAGGATTTGGAAAGTCTGGTCTAAGGCTGGAAAGATCGTTTCTAAGTTAAAAATGAAAGGAAGAACTGTTCTCGGTTAATCCTAAAGATATGTACATTTACCTCAGCAGTAAGAATTATTTAATTTAACCCAGTGAGCCAATGCTTATGCCCTTACTCATGAAGTAAATAATGTTAACCAAAATCTGTAAAAGAGAAATATACAGCTTAATAATGGAATTTCCATACTTATAAATTTCTGCCTATAATTCTATAGAAGCTTGATATACAACTAATATAAATTCTTACCTGGAAAGTACTGATTGTATCTCCTTTATAACCTGCACACTTCAAACACTAATTAATGGAAAATTAATCTCAACTGACCTGTGGAGTGGTAACTGAATAACCTCAGAACTGCCACGTTCGTCCCAACCTTTGATCCAGAACTGTTCCTATTTCTTAATCGGATCACCTCCGAGCTGGTTCGAGCATGCAAGAAAATCTAGAACACCTAAGGAAGAGGATGCTGATAACTTGGAGCTAATCTTTATATCTTCTAAGTACAAGATTTGGAATTATCTCCAATACCATAAAGAATGATAATAAGATTGCCTCTCCTGGTACTTGCCCTTGTATTTTTATGTAATTTGGGCTAGGGTGCAACCTAAGCCTTTTGAAAAGGGCAGTTTGTTATCTTGAGTAAACATCAATATTTTTAATATCTTCTTGTATTTAAATCATAGTTTGAAATATATATAATATAATTAAAAGATCATTTTTAATTATAATTTCCTGATAACTTGAACTTTTTAATTGTTTCTATTTTGAATTAGAAAATAGAATTCTTAGTTTATTTATTTAGTTTAATATATATATATATATATACACACATTTTCTTGTATATATGTGACACTCTTTTATACTTATCTTTTTATTATTCAATGCATCATATAGCATAATTTTATCTTTGATGCTTCCTTAATTCATGTAAATTCTTTATCATAGCCTCTTGTGGTTTTGGTCGGTCAACTAAGATAAGTAGCCCTAGATCCCCTTGCATGCTTGATTACCTCGTATTCATGGCAGTGTCTTTCAGTCCTTGATGAGAAATGGATAATGATTCAATTAATCAATTTGATTAAAATATGATGAGTATGAGTGGTATTCAGAGTTTTTCAAGCTCAACACATTAAGTGAGGTAACCCCTAGTGCTATTCAGAGCTTATGATCAACACTCTCAATCAACGTTACACTAGTGCAATTCCATAACTTTTTCTGACCACTAGTACTAGGATGCGTTTGTATGATATACCTAGGGATACAATTTCCAAAGATCCGATGCTCCATAGATTATGCTCAACATCATGTTGGAGTGATCCAGGGATTATGCCCAACACTTATTAAAAGTCATCCATGTGCTCCAGAGCTTACGCTCAACACATAATGAAATTCATCCATGTGCTCCAGAGCTTATGCTCAACACATAAGGAAGTAGTCGATGTACATCGGGGCTTATGCCCAACACATAATAATAGTCATCCATGTACATCGGGGCTTATGCCCAACACATACCAAAAGTCAAAGTCTTGGGATATTACATCCCTACCCGCTTAGAACAATGGAATCGAAATGAAACCCTGAAATAAGGCGGGGTAAGCCTCTTTCATGGTGGTTTCATTCTCCCATGCGGCCTCATAAATTCAATCTCTTTCTTAACTCAAGGTCTTATTGAGGCTTCCTTAACCCCTTACCTGAAATAACCTCAAAGTAGTGTTAGTCCCATGACATATAATCAAAACGTAAAGTAAATGGGGATATCATAATCGTCACATTGTCAGTCATGATTTTATGTTTCTTTCTTTTCATACCTATTCTTTTCCCAAATAACACAAGTTGTTTCTAGCATTTCATACCTATTCTTTTCTTAAATAACACAAGTTGTTTCTAGCATTTCATCATAAAACACATTCATTCATATGATCTTTCAAAAATCAATTAGAACAAAAGTAATAATTTTCTTTTGTAACATCACGATATTGCCTTTTTTTTCATGGCAGCTCTTTTTAGAGTTTGATCTTCTTACAAAGTTTTACTTTGAAATTACTTGTACCTACACATCTGTCATTCATAAATGATCATGATCTAAGATAATATTTTAAAAATTCTTGGCATGGCACTTCTTTTCCAAGTACTCTTAGTCACTCTCTACTTTCTTTTCCTCGAAAAAGAAATCATATCAATGCTCATAACATGAACTGTGCATGAACATAACATAACACGAGCATAAACAACTCTCAGTGTGCTAGTGCATACCAACTCAATACAAAAATAAGATTTGTCAGTCTAGGCGTTCCCGAGCATAACATTTACATAATATTTATCAACCTATTTTAATAGTTGTTAAGGAGTTACTGAAATTCTATAGTTTCTATGTCAACATTCAGTTAATCTCAATGAGTCTAAGTGCTCCATAATTTTTACTCCTCAACTCTCACTCAACAAGTGCTCCAGATATTTTTATTGCTTAACACCAATAAATATTTTATCAATATAGGTGATCCTTCGTGTATTCATTCAATCACCAAATAAGTTTTCTATCTTTAGTACTAATGTTGGGTAGTTACAAGGTATGTTTATTATCCCTTTTTGTAGATCTCAGAAAATAAATTGAACACACAAAGTAAGCATAACATGAATCTAATTGGAATTTGAAAACTCATATTTGTAATAGTACTAAAATATACATATATAGGTATTTCATCCCATGAGCATAAGATACGCCCATGGTAATTTATCTCGGGTCTATTCCAGCGGTCATAATAAATACCTTTACAAGGATTGTGGTCCTATACTATGGTGCAGTCCAAGACCATTTATGTGTGTTTCTAGGTCCCTACCGACTCAATTTTAGATCGTATTAATCCCTTCAAGACATGGTTAACACTCTATGTATATTTTAAATATGCTAATCATCATTTTAAACAAAACATGGTACTTCTAGTATCCCGTTTCAAACATGTATCAATTATTTGAACAATTCTTAATTTCTTAAGTTTATTGCTATACATAAGCCATTAATTTCACTTAACATTTCTCAAAATAGGATCATCTTGTTCCCTTTTTTTCCAACTTATTAAATAGGTTAAATTTTTCATGCAGTTGACTATCATTAGACTAATTGTAAATCAACATCATGCTACCTATTTTAAACAACCATACCATTATTTTTGAAAATACCTCATGTATTGCCTTCCGTTCACAATGCTTGGTGAAGTCTCTTGTACCCGCATGCACCTACATGCTTCACTTACAATCTCTTGCCAAAAGTTATTTGTATCATAATATTTTGTTCGTTGTAAAGAAAACATCAAACATATCAAGTCTCTATCTTGATTGTATATAAAAATCTCGTTGCAACCAAATATTCCTATGCATGATTATGATGCATTACTTCTTTTCTGGCAAGCCTAGGCACAACTAGGTTTGTACGTTCCTTGATAAACTTTGGACTGTCATGATGCATATTATACATTTTTAGTACTACTACTGGCTTTATGTCCTCTCTATAGACATGTTAAACACGAAAATTTTCAATAACATATTTTCATGGAGTTCATTGTATGCTTAACCTTATAGCATAATTTTACAAGTTACAAATAGTATGAACATATATTTTAGGGTTTGTAAACCTTCTCGAGTAGTCATGTTTGTTTATAGTATTTCTATTCATACTTCATCACGTTGCTTTTCATGAAATCAAACGTTCTTAAATGTTTATTTCCCTATAACCCTCTATAACAGAAGATAATTGCATGCTCTGACTTTCTAATCATACAAGAAAGTAATATTTCTATCCTTACCCAAATATTACATACTTTTTCTAAGCAAACATTTTCGACAACATAATTATCACAAATAGAGTCTCGAAGCTCATTTTATGCCTCTTTAGTACTTATGATTTATGACACCACACATGTGATAGTAATCTCGAGCATCATTTCAAATATTAATGACCAATGTATCTACGTTTCTTCTAACTAGTCTTGCTAAGTTTCTTGGAACCCTTTTCATGCCATTATTAATCATGACTTTTGTTCTAGGTTTAAAACATTCCTTGTAATCGACTTACATCACGCTTCCTTAAGTATAGTCACTTATACCATACTATTTTTGTAGATGTACTCTATAGTTGTGCGGTACTCACGCTTATGGTTATTTGATGTTTGTCTCTAAATTTCTATATAGAAGATAATTACTATGTTTATGTATGCATACTTCATGACCTCACGATCCTACAAGAGGTAAACATATCAATCTTTATCCCTAGGTTTATTTTACTAAAGGATTTAAACCCTATAATTTTTAATTGGAACCAAATTCCCTCATAGGACATAGGGTCTTAAAACGTTTTTCCTTCCTATGTAATCCTTCCTACTTGCTTGACTATAGAATATAAAAGAACATTTAATGATATACTAGTTTAGCTGATACTTATTATGCATGTCAATAAGATAAATAATTTCCGATAAGATAACTTACTACTGAATACGCCTTTCATTTATATACTATACATCGCACACAACGCACTGGCTCGTTTGCGAGTCCATAGGCCGCAGTGTTGTAGCTAGGCTCTATATTAGTTCGGATGGCTTGGATGCCCTGATGTTGACTTTTAATTCTACAACTAGATCCTCTTCTCGAGGAGGTGAATCCAAGTTTTTGTGTCGAATGATGTTCCTCTCTGTGTTCCCTATTTCAGTTCTCTTATAGTTCGTGGATTCAAGCAACGTGTAGTACACAATATATTTTTACTTTTAAAATCATAAGTGAAATTCAAAAAAAATATATTTTTCTGCAGCGGATGTCTTTTTAAGTTGTGATCCCAAAAGGTCTTTGAGTGTTTAAACTTGGCTCCGATACCACTTGTAATTTCCCTTAAATCCAAAAATAAAAAAATTCTTATGGGGTATTAATGTCGTTAAGATCTAAGGTTCATTAAAATTAACTTCAACACTATGTAATATTGTTAAGAATGATACTTGTATCTTATCTGGATTTATTTTGTTGATTAGTACATGGTAGCTTATGTTCTTACTGTGATATTTTTGACGTTTAAATGTATGATAACGACTCGTATATCTTGCACCGGTATTTGTTACTCTTCTATGTCTAATTAATTCATACTTGTTATAATTGCATGTTTGAACTTGAGGTATAACCTAGTCCTGTATGAGCTGTTTTACTGTGGCTAACTTACCTATGCTCCTATTGTGAAATGAGTGGTTGTACTTAATATTTCATTGGGATGATTTGGTTTGAAGGACTTTTAGGAATTTTGGGCTTACTTAGTTCATTATGAGCTAAGGCATAAAAATTCCTTGTTGCAGGTGCTATGGATCAACCTTGTACTAAATGGTTTAAGTGGAAAGACCTTGGTAGAAGAGCTAAACGTTTTTAACTTTGAAACCAAAGTTATGTTTCTATAAAAATGCTTGTTCACAAAAATGGGACTTTCGACTATAGAGAGTGGGTGTTGATCTAATTACTAGTGGTGGTGGTTGTGAGCATTAAAGGAATCCATGTGAAGACCTCGTGGGTAGCCTCAACGCTGGCTCAAGGTATAAGGTGGTTTACCCTATTTCGAAAAACCTCTTTGCGAGTTGTTTGGGAGAGGGGAGCGAGTTCCCTTCTCTATCGTTTTTTGGTAGTGGCGTGAAACTGTATTCTGATTGCATGTTACAGGGTTTTCATCATTGCAAAACAACCTGAAGGTATGTGCCTCTCTTTGGTAGCTTTGAGTCTCTGTTTGTTTTAATTTAAGTATTACATTTATGCTAATCCCTTAACTTGTTATGTGACAATAGGTCGCAACGTTGTTCCGGGGTTTGCATCCAGAGACAGGGGAGACCATCAAATGCGAATGGCTCGGGTAAGCCCAGGTCTATGCATCCCTCTCCTATGGATGACTATTCTACGTTTTGAGAAGAATGAAATGTGATACTTGTTTTAATGGCTTTTCCATTCGGAGTTACAAGGGGTTTTAATGGCAGCCTCTCGGCTCCATTGTTTTCTATTCGTAAATGTTTTTTTAAAGGGAACTGTGCCCAGGGTTTTCGTAGGGTTTAGTTCTTAAGATCTTGATAGGCGTTTTGATAAATTTTTAATTTAATGTTACTGTGTGTAATATGCTACCGAGCCTGGATTATTGAACCTGTTTCTAAATTCAAGTTTATATAGTAATCTTCGTTTATATGTTCAATGTAGATTTAATAATTTTAGTTGGTGAATGTTGGTAGGTCTCCTTGGATTTTGAATTCTACATTTAATGGTTTAAATTTATCCTGTACTTCCATGTAAATATCGATGTATTGGTAAACGATTCATGTTTATGAGATGTCTCCCTATGCTTACTCCGTTTGATTAAAGAAATGTATCTAAGATAGTTATGTTCTTTAGCTTAGGTATTTACTTCTTTAAATTTATTTGCTGGGCAATTCGGGTTGTCGAAATAGTGTGCCACTTTGCGTTCGAATGATGGCACAGGAATGGAACCCTGGCCAACACGTGTCTGCGAAATCTCTGGGTGAATGAGTTATTAAATTTTGTGGATTTAAATGTTATTTGGGATATACCTCAATGCTTGTCGTTCTGCTGTTTATGTGATTTGGATTATGGGGAAACTATATTTAGCTCTGTTGTTTTTAATACATATATAGATTTCATGTCGTATTAGTTTATGGGAAAAGCTCTTTTTTGTAAATATGTACTCTGTTTATAAAATGATAATGATGCTCTTCGTTGAAAATGCCAGCGATGGCTCTGTGTTGTTCATAATTTTCTGTATATGAAAAGAAAGCTCTTACTCAGTTTATTCCTCCATAGAGGTATGGAAAAGTCCCTAGCTCTGTCTTAAAATTTCTTTTAATTAAATTAATAATAAGCACTGAGGTGCTTTGAGCCAACGCTGTAGCGTGGCAAGCTCATCCCAATAGATAGCTAGAAATGATGCTCTGAGGGATTCGATCCCGAGCCTGTTCTTGTTGGATTTGATCGGTGATATATATATTATTGTGGTTCCCTATTTAAGCTATTCCAATTGGTTATTATTTGCATTATTGAATCTTCCCTTTATATGCTTAGTAATTTCTCTAAATGACTACTGTGTAAAGAGAATCGTCCTACGCCTGTAATGGGTTTATATAACTTATGGTTAATTTTTTTTTGTTATCATGTTATCTGTTGGGTAGTTTAACATGCATATAATCCTGAATAAAATTGTTATGTTTATTCCTATTATCTAGGGTAGTTTTAAAGAGGATCCCTGATCGGTGAGGATTTTAAGAGATGACTATGTTTCAGACATGTAAATTCTTTCTTGTTTAAAACAGTAGCTTGTTCGTTACGCGTAGAATTAGGGTCTTGCGAAAACTTTTAGGGTTTAAAGGACTCTAGCAAAGTCTTATTTTATCATAAATTTGGAGATTTTTACCTCTGTATAATAGAAGTGTTTTTAACATAATAAGTCTACAGCTTTAAGGGAGGAGATCTAGCACAATCTAGCTTCGCTAGCTCTGCTAGATCGAAACTTTGTATGGAAGGAATTTCGATTTGTAAAATGTTTTACTCCGATGATCCCATATTATTCTAGTTTAGAAAATTCCAGTAGATTTTGGATTTGCTTAAGCGTTGTTTTTCTGTGGTTAATTTAAGATGTTTTGGGATTTGGAAATTCTGGTCTAAGGCTGGAAAGATCGTTTCTATGTTAAAAATGAAAGGAAGAACTGTTCTCGGTTAATTCTAAAGCTATGTTCATTTACCTCAATATTAAGAATTATTTAATTTAACCCAGTGATTCAATGGTTATGCCCTTACTCATGAAATAAATAATGTTAACCAGAATCTGTGAAAGAGATAATTACAGCTTAATAATGGAATTTCCATATTTACAAATTTCAGCCAATAATTTTATAGAAGCTTGATATACAACTAATATAAATTCTTACCTAGAATGTACTGATTGGATATCTTTTATAACCTGCACACTTCAAACAATAATTAATGGAAAATTAATCTCAGCTGACCTGTGGAGTGGTAACCAAAAAACCTCATAACTGCCACGTTCCTTCCAACCTTTGATCCACCATTCATGGTTCCTAATCGGATCACCCCCGAGTTGGTTCGAGCATGCAAGAAAATATAGAACACCTAAGGAAGAGGATGTTGATAACTTGGAGCTAATATTTATATCTTCTAAGTACAATATTTGGAATTCTCTCCAATACCATATAGAATGATAATAAGATTGCCTCTCTTGGTACCTGCTCTTGTATTTATAGGTAATTTGGGCTAGGGTGCAACCTAAGCCTTTTGAAAAGGGCAGTTTGTTATATTGAGTATACATCAATATTTTTAATATCTTCTTGTATTTAACTCATAGTTTGAAATATATATAATATAGTTAAAGGATCATTTTAATTATAATTTCCTGATAACTTGAACTTTTTAATTGTTTCTATTTTGAATTAGAAAATAGAATTCTTAGTTTATTTATTTAGGTTTTAAAAATAAAATATATATATATATATATATATATAGACTTCACTATTTAATTTATTTATCTTTTATTCTTCATATATCTTTACATATATAATATATTCATATATATATACACACATTTTCTTGTATATTTTTTTCCAAGGAAAAAGTCAGTAATTTTATTTCATAAATGATCAAAATTACATTCAGCACATGTAAAAGGATCACTAAGATCCCTACATTGTCATATATCACTGTTTTATATCAACATCATAAGAGATGTCCCAAAATCATATCGGTCTATCCAAGACAGCACACTAAAACCTATTACAAATTGCATTATTTGCTGTTCTATAAGTATCAATGTCGACTGTCTACAGCCCACTTATATCCAAAAAATTATATATATATCATATAAGTCCATCGCTGGTTGTCTTCACAGCTATGGTCTCGATCTCAAACTTTGGCAGTCTTAACCACAAAATAATCCAGGTTTTCAGGAATACCATCACAACACATAACTAGTCAGCCTAATCACTACACACTTTTATATCCATATTCACTGGTAGCCAACAGGATATCCACGAGAATGACTCGGCCACAAAGCCAGATCAGAAAGAATCCATGAAAACCTGGAAACAGACACAAATGTGTTCTGCCATCACGGTCTTACAGGCTACAGGAATCCCCTCGTTTGTCTCCAGTATCTGTGTTAACAGACCACATATATCCAAAAAAAATTTGTATATGACTCTCTGATATCCCTCGCTGGTTCTTCTGCCATTGTATCGCAGCTAACCCAGTCATGATAAGTCTGTCCATACAGCTAGTATGTAATTATAATCAGCCCGGTATTGTTCTAATCCTCCATACGGTTGTCCCCAAAGAATGGCCTGTGAGTATAGCTGTAGATACCTTCAGTGGAATGTATCTTGATCCTCCATGTGCCAAAAGGCATAGATTGGTTTGTCGATTCTTTAGATAGCAGGTCAGCCATCCCATTACGCTCCCTGTAGATATGTGAGAATGTTATACAGTTAAAATCCTGTTTTAACCGTAATACCTCCTCCAAAATAGGTGAGAGAACCATTACATTACATTGTGTAATCTCCTTGGCCCATTCAATAACAATCAGAGAATCGCCAAAAATCTGGAGAGTTAAGCAACCCTGTTCAAGTGCGAAAAGCATCAGTAATTTAAGAGACATCAGTTCAGCGTAGTTATTTGAGCCACTCCCCAAACCAGCCATTATATGAAAATAATGGGTCTCTGATTTGTGTAGAACTCCACCTCCGCCACATACCGATTGGTGGTTTATAGATGAGCCATCAAAATATGCCCACGGCATGGATTTATCAATTTTTTCCAAGGTCACAGGTCTGATGCGAGTCGCTTTTATAGATGGCTTGTAATGTAGCATAACAGCCACAGCTTGTGCCACGACCTGCTCCAAAGGGACCCGACAATCCTGGAATATGATCTTATTACGAGTGATCCATATGCCCCAGGCGAGTATACAGGGGACAGCCCGTAGCGTTGAATGTTTATGATCTGTCCACCATAGTTGGAAGGAATCATGAAAGTCCACTCCCCGCCAACTCACGTTGAGTTCCAAATGTTTGCAGATGTCGGCCCATACAGCTTGTGTAAATCGACAGTGTACAAAAAGATGTGTGTTTGTCTCATCCGCTTCCTTACATAGAGGACAGAACCCCGGACCCTGGATGAAATGATTCTGTAGAATGTCCCATGTTGGTGCCTTATTTTCCAATATAGCCCAAGAGAGTAGTTTTGCTTTCCCCGGGCACTTTAGTGTCCACAGATGTTTCCACCACCACACCAAATCCCTGTTATGAATATTCACATTCAGCTGAATATAACCGTGTTTTGGGGTGTATCTACCAGATGGATGGTGTTCCCAGATGAGTTCATCAATCCGATTTGTTAGGCGAATATTTGTGTATCTTAAATTCCGAATATAATCCTCCCAAGCTCCAAGCATGTCATCTGGAATCTCAAGACGCTGTGCAGAGATCCACCCCTGTTGCCATAGAGTGGATGCTCCCGAATGTTCAATATCAGCCAGAAAGTGACAGCCTCTATCAGCCAGAAAATTCCGTAAGGCCACAGGTAAGACATGTCCACCTCTACAGCCCACCCAAGGATCCAGTCCAATACGTGTGTATCTCCCATTACCAATTCTCCACACTAATCCAGACCCAATCAGATGAAAATTCTGCACCACTGCTTTCCAGACCAACGAGCAATTTGCCCGCGTCTTATTTCCCTGCCTAATCCATTCATTAAGAGTTAATGGAGCAATGTATTTATGGTATACCACTCTGGTCCAGAGACTCTGTGTATGAATGATACGCCATGCCACCTTAGCCCCCAAGGCTTTAGCAAAAAGGAAGATATTCTTTAGGCCCCAGCCTCCCAGTGCTTTGGGGACTGCAATCATATCCCATCTGGCCCACACCAAAGCCCGGTTATCACCCTTGCCCTTCCAGAGAAAAGCAAAACACAGCCGCCGGATCTGCTCCAGGACTCCTTTGGGAATCCAAGCGAGGGACATCCAATACACTGGAATCGCTTCCAAAACTGATTTAACCAGAACCAGCCTCCCTGCCCGCGATAGCCATCTGTGACTCCAACCACGAAGTCGCTGTTCTAGTTTAGCAATTAGCCAGTGCCAATCAGCTTTCAAATATGCATTAGGTTTCAGGTGAAAGCCAAGATACTTTAACCCAGCATCAAAATCAAGAATCCTGTAGGGTAGTCTCATAGCCATTCTGTTAATCTCCCCCTCGGTTAATTGCGAGCATGTGATCGTTGATTTATCAGTGTTTACTAACATACCCGCTGCCTCTTGCATCAAATTTAGGCCTTCAGCTACCTTATCAATTTCCTGTTTCGAGCCATCACAGAAAATCAGTATGTCATCAACGAACAGGAGATGTGTGATATACATTACCTGGGATATGGATATGCCACGAAATGAACCATCAGCTTTGGCTTTCAATATAAATCGACTGAGGCCTTCAGCGACAAGGAGAAATAGCAGCGGTGACAGTGGGCATCCCTGTCGTAGGCCCCGACCAGCATGAAAGAATGGACTCGCAGAACCATTTATCAGGACAGCAAAGCTCACGGTGGTGATGCAGGCCATAATCCATCGTATAAAATCATAACAGAAGCCCAGGTGTGTTAGAAGCATCCGGATATAAAGCCAACTAACCCGATCAAATGCTTTGGAGAGATCAATTTTTATCACAGCACCCTTCTGCTTCATCACCTTCATAGTGTGTATGCCTTCCTGTGCGACTCCAATTGCCTCGTGGATTTGACGGCCTTCCAAGAAACCAAACTGTTCACTAGATATATTCTGAGACAGAATAATCTTGAGTCTCCTCGCCATCACCTTAGATATTATCTTATATATGCAGTTGCAGAGTGAGATAGGTCTGAATTCATCAAAACTTTCAGGCTTGTCCGTTTTTGGAATGAGGGCTAAAAAGGTCGAATTGAAGGGTCCATGTATAAATCCAGCCTTTCTAGATTCTTCCACCACATTCAATAGATCTTCTCCGAGCAAATCAAAGAAACCCAAGAAAAATTCTATAGGCCACCCATCAGGCCCCGGACTCTTATCTTTCTGAAAGGAGTGCATAACCAGCGAGAGCTCATCCGGCAACACCTCCGCCATTAACATAGTGTTCTCCTCCTCTCCTACAAAACGAGGGAAGAGCTGATCCATCCGAATAACCTCAGCGATAGTGGCCCCAGGTTGTGCAGTGAATAGATCTTCAAAGTGTCTTACCCCCATATCAGCCAAACCATCAAAGCTGGATACCTGTTCCCCATCAGTAGAGGATAATTCCCAGATAGAATTTGTGTCTTTTCTCCCCTTTGCATAGGCTTGAAAAAACTTTGTGTTCTCGTCCCCACATTGAAGCCAGAGCGCTCTGCTTTTCATTCTCCACATCTCTTCTCTCTCAGACAGAATCACATTTCTGCAGCATTCCCACTCCAACAGCTCACCTTTCTGCACATCATCCAGATATCCCATGCCCCTGCTATGTAGTAAGCGATCAATATTCAGCTCAGCATTCCTCAGTTTCAGATCATCATTCCTGCGTTTTTCAGAGGCCCAGAGAATAGTGACCTCTTTTATTCGCTTGAGGTTTTGTTGAAAGTGTACTCCCGCATGTTCCATGGACTCCCGTGGTCGATGAACCCACTGTGCCTGGACTAATTTAAGAAATTCCTCCTCCTTCAACTAGCTAGGATTGAATTTGAATGGACTGGGAGGTTTTTCTCGGCCACCTCTTAATTCCAGCAGAATTGGGCAGTGATCTGAAACCCCCCCGGTCCCAACCCATTGTTTGACCACATCAACTCCCATGGCCAGCACATCAGTCACCAGAAACCTATCTAGCCTCTTAGCCACCCTTTGAGCGCCAGTTCTCTTATTCCTCCAAGTGGGGGATAACCTGTTAGGTAGAATGTCAAGTAGGTCCTTCCTTGCAAAGGCTTGTATAAAGTAATTTGCTAGTGTATCCGGAACAGCCCGAGGCCCCCAAACTTCAGAAGTCCCCAGTGTAAGGTTGAGATCCCCGCCCATTATCACATCCCTTCCAGCAAAGATGTCCATACTAAGCAAAGAGTCCCAGAATCCTACCCTATTTAAATAGGGCCCATAGACATTGAGAACAGTGATCCTCCTCCCCATCAATGCATCCCAGACTTCCAATCCAATACCAGAGGGAATGCCCCAAGAACATTCATACCTGCAGCTATTCATCTTCCAGCCTGTGGCCATCCCTCCAGACCGTCCACGAGCATCCACAGCTATAAATTTCCAGCCAGGTAGCAGTAGTTCCAAAGCCCGAACAACCTCCTCACTGCCTCCCAAAGTTTCTTGTAACATTATAACATCCGGTTGATTTAAATCCACCAACCTCCGTAGTGACGATTTTTTAATGGGACTCGCCAACCCATGACAGTTGAATGATAATAATTTCATATGAAACCCCCTTCCTGGGTTTTTGCTGCTCTAAGTGCCCATTCGATAGTGGATTGTGTACCCATAACTAAATCAACTTTTTCCCTCTCTTGAGCAATAGACAAGTGAGATTTGCGGCCCCGCCCTTTCCCCCCAGCACTAAAAGCCACTTCAGAAAGTCCCTTACCCCCCGAGCCATCAGCAGTGATCACCCTATTACGGAGAGCATATCGGATACTGCGTCCAGAGCTGGGAGAGTGTTGTGTAGAAACAATGGACGGTGTGTATACACTATCCGAAACACAAGCAGCTACAGTACCAATAGCAGTTCTGACCGGATGAATTGTCCCAAGACAATTTTCCCCCAAACCAATAGTGTCATTAAGTAAAGATACAGCAGAGGATAATTGAGGAGACAAACCCGAATTGTGTGAAGTTGTGCCCCGACGGATAGTTAACAGCTCCTGTAGCTTGGAGGCAGCCCGCGTCAATGGAGTTGTGGTACACAAATTGGCCCCTGCTGCAGCCGATACCTTGTGCCCAAGTACATCCAAACCAGTGTTTGCCAAAACCGGAAATTCCACGGATCCCTGCTGCCCACACATTGCATCGGGTACCACCGGGGAATGTTCTACCCCTGTGCCAACTGGAGGTTCGACAGTAACATCTCCCATCGCCGATGTGCTCACCACCTTCTCATTGCATCCAGCATCTGCTGCCACCACCTTCTGTCTGCTGCCCCTATATGTTAATGGACAACAGGCAACCAAATGTCCATAAGTATGACATCGGTGGCACCTAAACGGTACACCCACATAGTCCAGAATTTGTACGAAAGCCCCATCCTTCGTTTGTACATTGATCTCAGCCGTTAACCCCAGTCGAAGATCGATGTTGACCAAGATCTTTGCCACAGTATAAATACCTGTTTCAATATGAGAGTAATCCGCGCATACATAGTCTCCAAGGTAGTTCCCAATCGCTGCAAACCTTTTTTCATTCCAGAGGTGCATGGGAAACCCAGGAAGCTTCACCCAGATCGGTTCTTTGTCGATTTTCTCCTGTTTGGAATCGAAGAAAGGAGACCAACGTTTCAGGATGATAGGGACGCCCAGCATTGACCAATGACGACGTAAGACTGCTTCAACCTCCCCCATATTCGACAGTATGAAAGAGAACCATCCTTTCGTTAGGACCCGGACAATGGGTGCAGTAGCCACGATGTCTTTCCACTGCTCGGCTGCCCATTTCTGGAGGGTTCCTTGTCCCAGTCTCTTACCACGGGCATGTCCAACTACAGCAATGTGTGTGAAATCCTCAGCCTCCTCAATCGATACATCCACGCCCAACACCAGCTTATCCTTCCTCATCCGTTCCTTGACCTTTTTAGCAGTCTTTTTGTGTGATTCTGCCTTCATAGTAACCCCTGCTCGAGGAGCTAGCAGGGCTGCATCACCAGGTAGAGTATCTCCACCACCAGTAGCTCCATGTCCACTGGAGGAGTAACCCAATCCTCCACTACCCTGTCCCCTATCAGCAGAATCACAGAAATCCCCAGACCTAACCAAATTCCCATCTGATAGGGTGTCCAAACCGCCACCCTGGTCCATCCTCCGTCTGCCATTTCTATTCAGTGTATCAATCCCCTCCACACATGATGCTACCGAACAGGTTGGGAAGTTTGTGAATGTCCCCAATTGTGGTTGAAGTGTCCTCCCTAATAGATCTGCCAAATCTGGCCTGTCATCCGAAGGCCCAGGAAAGAACCCTGCCCCCCTACCTGTCAAGAGTGATCCCATTGATGTCCTCGACCCAGAGGTCGCAGTATTGTTTGTTCCAAGGTCGAAAATCCCTCTGGCACAATCTCCGTCCGATTTGTAGTCCAGCTCCTGCTCATAATTGCTCGCCATAATGCCCCAGATCAGCAGGGCTGAAAACCCCCAGATCCCAATCCCCAATCCTCCTTACAAAATGTCCACTATCTACTCCACCCAGTCCACCAAAAATCCCAATCTACTCCAAAAAGCCACAGTCACAGCAAGGGCAACTGCTATCCCCGTCAATAAACCACCCAGCTCCAAGGTTCAGTCAAAGATCTGCATTGCCCCAAGACCATTGTATTCCATAACTCCCTGTAAGTCAAGCAACACCCTCATAGTCTGAAAGCCCAGCGTTCTTGTATTAGCAACGCTCATCCACCGTAATCATGGATTTTGCCAATTTATCAAGGGTCTGGGTGAATAAGAAGGAGATCATCTGCATATTCAGCTCTGCAGCATCCTCCTCCACAGTGGATAAAAGTTAGTAAGCAGGTCATCCAACGCCAGTGTTCCTCCAAACTGTTCAGCAACGTACCTTCACTGCACAATCTTGGAGTTCAAATCTAGTCCCATCCTCGAGAGCAAAACCAAGATCCAAACACAGAAAAAAAAGACCCTCAAAGAAGAAACCATTTGATAGCACAACTCCCACGCAGTGGAGAGCTGGTCACCAAGAATCAGAGGGCTCGTCTTCAGGATCAGCTAATATCCATGTCTAAACTCAGAACAGTCTGCACAGATTGCTCAGCTTGATCAACACTCTAAGAAACTATGAAATCTACTCCAGCGCACAGAAGTCCACGATCGGTCCTAGAAATGCTCCTGGGGGAAACACAAATCAGCCCTGCACACCACTATACGACCAAGCACGATTCTGGTACAAATCTTGGAGCGATTATTGCTCATCCAAAGATTTTCAGTACAGGATCTTGATGAAAGGCTTGGGAACCTTGATGAGAAGCTTGAGTTCCATGATGTAGAGCTCCAGAGGGAAGCACTGAACCTCAGAAAAACGCTGCACACCACTACACAATCGAGCTCGGCTCTGGTTCAATTCTTGGAGCGAAAAACCCCCCCTATGCGCTTTCAATTATTTTACTTATTAACATAACTTCACATTTTCTTGTATATATTGGACACTCTTTTATACTTATCTTTTTATTATTCAATGCATCATATAGCATAATTATATCTTTGATGCTTCATTAATTCATGTAAATTCTTTATCATAGCCTCTTGTGGTTTTGGTCGGTCAACTAATATAGGTAGCCCTAGATCCCCTTGCATGCTCGATTACCTCGTATTCGTGGAAGTGTATTTCAGTCCTTGATGAGAAATGGATAATGATTCAATTAATCAATTTGAATAAAATATGATGAGTATGGGTGCTATTCAGAGTTTTTCAAGCTCAACACCTTAAGTGAGGTAACCCTTAGTGCTATTCAGAGCTTATGCTCAACACTCTCAATGGGCGTTACACTAGTGCAATTCCAGAGATTTTGTTCAACACTAGTACTAGGATGCATTTGTATGATACACCTAGGGATACAATGGCAAAAGATCCGATGCTCTAGAGCTTATGCTCAACATCATGTTGGAGTGACCCAGGGATTATGCCCAACACTTATTAAAAGTCATCCATGTGCTCCATACCTTTCGCTCAACACATAATGAAAGTCATCCATGTGCTCCAGAGCTTATGCTCAACACATAATGAAGTATTCCATGTACATCGGGGATTATTCCCAACACATAATAATAGTCATCCATGTACATCGGGGATTATGCCCAACACATAACCAAAATTCAAAGTATCGGGATATTACAACCCTCCCCGCTTAGAACAACCCCCTTCTGGTGTTAGAGACTTGAAATGAAACCCTGAAATAAGGTGGGGTAAGCCTCATAAATTCAAGCTCTTTCTTAACTCAAGGTCTTCATGAGGCCGCCTTAACCCCTTACCTGCAATAACCTCAAAGTAGTGTCAGTCCCATGACATATAATCAAAATGTAAATTAAATGGGGATATCATAATCGTCACATTATCAACCATGATTTGATGTTTCTTGCTTTTCATACCTATACTTTTCCCAAATAGAACAAGTTGTTTCTAGCATTTCATCATAAAACACATTCATTCATATGATATTTCAAAAATCAATTAGAACAAAAGTAATAATTTTCCTTTGTAACATCACGATGTTGCCTTTTTTTTCATGGCAGCTCTTTTCAGACTTTGATCTTCTTACAAAGATTTACTTTGAAATTACTTGTACCTACACATCTGCCATTCATAAATGATCATGATCTAAGATAATATTTTAAAAATTCTTGGCATGGAACTTCTTTTCCAAGTACTCTTAGTCACTCTCTACTTGCTTTTCCTTGAAAAATAAATCATATCAATGCTCATAACATGAACCGTGCATGAACATAACATAACATATGCATAACATGAGCATAAACAACTTTCGATGTGCTAGTGCATACCATCTCAATACCAAAATAGGATTTGTCAGTCTAGGCGTTCCCGAGCATAACATTTACATAAGATTTATCAACCTATTTTAATAGTTGTTTAGGGGTTACTGACGTTCCATAGTTTCTATGTCAACATTCAGTTAATCTCAATGAGTCTAAGTGCTCCATAATGTTTACTGCTCAACTCTCACTCAACAAGTGCTCCATAGCTTTCTATTGCTTAACACCAATAAAGATTTTATCAATCTAGGTGATCCTTCGTGTATTCACTCAATCACCAAATAAGTTTTCTATCTTTAGTGCTAATGTAGGGTAGTTACAAGGTTGGTTTATTATCCTTTTTTGTAGATCTCGTAAAATAAATTGAACACACAAAGTAAGCATAACATGAATCTAATCATAATTTGAAAACTCATATTTGTAATAGTAATTAAATAAACATATATATTTAGTTCAGCCCGTGATCATAAGATACAGTAGTGTCCCTTTTTAATAATTTGCACAAACTAGGAAAAATTACAATTTTTAATCAATTAAACCCTTAGACTAGTATTAACCCAATTGCTTCCGAATGGCTCCAAATGCTTCCAAATGGGGTATGAATGAGTTTGGAAGGTATTCATACATATAAATGATGATGATGGATTCTTAACAACCCTTAAAACACTTCTACAACATTCATTTACAATCTGGACAAGGTAGGGAGATGTACTAGTCAAATCGATCTTCAATCCCCCCGGGGTAGTGGTCAAAGATGGCTCTCCAAATGATGTTAAACCTTTCCAAATTTAAGAAAATAGGTATGGTATTGATAAATGAATTTCATGATATCCAAAATGTATCATAAATTATTTCTTATTACCTTCTGCAACTCCCTTAAATCAGATGTTTATATGCAAGTCTTCACATAGGGGGGAAAGCTAGTAATTTTCACCATATGTTATGAAATTCGAAATTTAGGTGCCAAGGACTTGTGAAATGATAATGAAACTTATTCAGAACATTAATTACACTCCATACATCAATAAAATCACATATAATTACTGATACAACTCGAAATAATGGCTCTTCAAGCTCCAACAACAAGACATAGAGAAAATGGCATCATTTATGCATTGTTTGATATTTTTACATAGTTTCACTTGGTATTTAGACCTGAAAGTATTCTGAGAAGTAAATAAATATTATATAGATCATAATAAAATAAATGAATATTCATGGACTTTTACAAAGAGATCAACATCTCACCAAGGGCACAATTCCTCTAAGGGCCCAAATATGCAAGAAAATGTGAAATAGATGCAGAACAAGTTGTAGATGAATGAACCATGAGCTGACCTGTATATTAAACCTTCAACTAAATAATCCATTGTATCTCCAAATGAAAGGTCTGAATGGCCTCTCCAATTTCCAATAAGGATGGTAATCTTTCACTCTCGAAATTGGTGCTAAGGAAAGTAGACTAGATCTTCTCTTCAAATGCAAAATGTAAAATGATCAAAAGCTAGTCTTCTTCTTTGTTGATGACTTTTATAAAATTCCTAAGGCTTCCCAAATTCGAAATCCATCCATGATCTTCATGCCAACTCAATTTGGGAAGAGATTCCCAAGTATGCCACTTGTCCTTCCCATTCTAGCCTCCTCCTTCACCAATTTCGAATAGGTGTCTCTTTGGCTGCCCTAAATAACTTGGGCACACTATTGGAGGATATTTTTAGCGCCGACATGTCATTTATGTCAGATTTCAGCCATCCGGTATGATTTTTCATAAATTTCATAGGAATCTTCATCATTTGTGTCATAGAAGCTAGGGAATCTAGCCCAAGTGTCCCACTAGATCCAAAATGCCTCTTCCTCTCCCATGGGAGTTACTCTTCCCCTAAATTTTGACCTCATTGAGTCATTCCAAGTAATATTCCCTTCCAAATACCCCAAGAATAGTCGACTCCACCTTGGATTTGAATGGGTGAGAGTGGAATGCCATGTGGCATGGGGAATCTAGCTTTGTGGGGGTCCCATACCACCTATGTGTCGCCATGAACAAGTGCCATATTATTTTCTCATCACAAGTATTTATTTTTACCCTTCATAATATATTTATTCCAAACCCAAAGTCCCTTTGGGTTTATTAGTCTCCTTATTCCAATTTTAATGTCTCCACTCCAACCTAGGAAACTAGTAGATTGGTGGAATTTTCTCCTTTTGGAATTTATTTGAATGGGGACATTACATTCCTCCCCACCCAAGATTGCTTGAACTCAAGAAATTCTAAATTAGGATGCTGCAAAATTTTTTCTTCCTCCCATGTGGCATCCTCACTTGGAAAATATTTCCATTGTACCAAATACTCCCTTATGGTCCCGCTCCTCAATTTTCTTTCACTTGTCTTCAAATTTTTTTATGTAATAAGTGTGAGTTGTTCTTCATCATCTAATGGAGGGAGGGTTTCTGAAACAGAGATGTGTTGACCAATATCCTTCTTAAGGCATGAAACATGGAATACATTGTGAATTTTTCTCCCTTCCGGAAGCTCCAACTCACAAGCAACCTCCCCAACTTTTCGAACTATCTTGTAGGGACCATAGTATCTTGGTTTGAGATTTTTTGACCCTTTCACCTTCAAGTATGTTTGTTTATATGGCTGTAGCCTCAAATATACCAAATCATTTACTTGAAAATTTCTTTCCACTCTATGTTGCTCTACATGCTGTTTCTGCTGATTTTGGGCAACCTGCAAATTGTCTTTTAGGAGTTTCAAAATATTTTGACTTTCCTCCACCCAATATTTAGCCTCTGGGGATCTACTATCACCAAATATGTGCTCAAAAAGTGTAAGTGCTTCATAACCATATAGTGATTTAAAAGGAGACATGCCAATGGACATATGGAAGGTAGTCTTGTAGCAAAACTCACCCAAGTGTAGCCATTTCACCCATGTTTTCTGCTGCTCACCAACATAGCTCTTTAAGTACCCTTCCAACCATTTATTAACTCTTTCTATTTGGCCATCAGTTTGAGGATGATAGCTTGTTCTTGGATACAATTTAGTGCCAACCAAATTGAAAAGTTCTTGCCAAAAGGCACTCATAAATCTGCTATCTCTATCACTCACAATATTCTTGGGAAGTCCATGCAATCTGAGAATTTATCTAAAGAATAAATAAGCCACTTGCGCAGCAGTAAAATATCATGTAACAACAAATAAATGAGAAAATTTAGCGAGTCTATCCACCACAACATAAATTCAATCCTTACCCAAAGCCTTGGGAAAACCTGTGATGAAATCCATGGAGACACTTTCCCATTTTTGTTGTGGAATGGGCCATGGTTGCAATAGACCAACAAGATGTGTATGTTCAGATTTGTTTTGCTGACATGAATTGAATTCATTCACATATTTTAGAACATCCTCTTTCATCCCCTTCCAAATGAATCTTTCCCTTAGTTTCCCATATGTTTTGAAAAAACCAGGATGGCATGCTAAAGGAGAGTCATGAGCTTCCTTCAAAATATGGTGTTTGAGATTCGAATCATGAACCAAATATATTCTATCCTTGTAGTAGATGATACCATCCAAAAACTTGTACCTATCATCACCGTTGACCCCATCTAACACACCACAAGCAAAAATATCTTTGGAATAATCAACTATTAGCATATTTTTCTAATCTTTTGAAATCTCTGTAATGTCCCTTGTTAGGAATTTTATTAAAATGACAAATTTTCACTTTTTTCCCTAGTTAGACGTTTGACTAGTTTTGAGCTCTAGGTCCCCAAATTGCTCCAATTTCTCCCAAATATTATGAGAAGGTATGTGGATGATGTTATAACATAAATATGTATTTCATGGATTATTTTTGACCTTTAAAATACTTCTGCAAATCCTCTTTCAATTCTGGCCAATGTAGGGAACTTTACTAGTAATTTCCCTTTTACTAGTATTGGTTTCTAGGTCTCAAATTGACTCCAAATGCCTTCAAATATTCAAGGAAGGTGTATGAATGATATTAGGACTTGAATATGATGTTAAGGAATGATATATGGCCACCAAAATACCTCTGCAAACTCTCTTAATATTCTGGACCAAGTATGCAATTTTACTAGTAATTTGGGGTTCAAATCCCCCTAGGGTAAGTATTGAAAATGGCTTCCCAAATGCCTCCAAAACCACTCAAATTTCTGAACAGAGGTAGGGAATTTATTAAGGATGTTATTAAGGTCTCATTTTCACCATTAATTGATTATTATATCTGTTCCAACCCTCTCCCATTTAGCTGCAAAAATCACCAATTCGACCCTTGGGGAAATGACACTATTTCTTCTCCCAATGGAATTAAACTGAGTAAAAATACTTCAAATGCTCAAATACAGTACAAGAAACTTGTAAAATACATCCATGGAAGTCCATTAATCACAAATTCTTTAGATAATCATCCATTCATTCGAAATCATCAACATTACATTGGTTCACAACAAGATAGTGGGGAAATGGCACTGTTCTTTCATTAAAAATTAGATTTATACATTTCTACTTGGAATTTCGACCTGAAAATTTCTGGAGATGAATAAAAGAGTATTTAATTCATATTAAAAAATAAATGGGGCATTATAATCTCTCCCAAATAGTGCAATAGCTCACCAAAAACGCCCTCCCTCAAGGATCAAGAATATGCCATAAAAACTGGAAATGGTTGAAGGAGTGAGCTGCAATAGAAGAAACCATGAGATTCCCTGTAGCTTACACTTGCAAATAAGGACTCCAGTAAATCTCCAAATGAAATTTCTGAATGGCCTTTCCAATTACCAACTTGGATAGGAATCTTTCACCCTCGAAATTGGCTAAGGCAAGAAACTAGTCATCCACTAGCTCTCCCTCTTCACAAATGCAATTGCAAATTCTACAAATGATCAAAAGATGGTTTCCTTATTTGTTATTGAAATTTATAAACTTCTAATGTCCTCCATGGGTCGAATTCCTTCCAAGAGACTCATGCCAACTCAAGTTGGGAAGAGATCCCAAAGAACGCCACTTGTACAACAATTCATAGTCTCCCACTTCCACCAAATCACATGTGAAAGCATCTTAGCTGCCCTAACACCCTTGAGCACCCTCTTGGAGTCTATTTTTAGCACTGAAATGTCATATGTCATCCTTCAGGTCTGATTTGTGTCATAGGTGTCATAGCATCTTCATCATTGTTGTCATAGAGCTAGGGAATCTAGCCCAAGTGTCTCACTAGCTCCAAATTGCCTCTTCCTCTTCCATGGGAGTTACTCTTCCTCTATATTTCGACCTCATTGACTCATGCAAAGTATTATTTACCTTATAACTCATCCCAAGAACATTAGGCTTCCCATGGATTCGAAATTGCAAGAAGAGGATGCCATGTGGCACATAAATTCTAGCTTGTGTGGGTCCCACTTCCTCCATGTGTCTTCATGATCAAATGCCACTTTGATTTTCACTTGTATATATTTATTTATATCCTTTATTAAATATTTATCCCATCCTAATTTTCCAACATCATTTATTATCCCCATTATTCCAAATCCCAAAGATTCCACCCCAAACCTAGGAAACTAGTAATTTTCCTCCTTGGCAATTATTTGACCCTTAACATCAATTTGACAAACTCTAATGAATATGGCCAATGTGACTAGGCCATTGTGACCCAATGCCAAATTTGGGACATGACAAATCCTCCCTTCCCAATATTGCTTGTCCTCAAGCAATTTCAAACATGGGTGTTGAAGAACCTGCTTTCTGTATAATTCTCTGAAGTTGCCATTGAATTGCCCAACCTTGAGTCTTTGAGTTTCCATGAAGATTTTAGAGAGGAACCACCATGCTTGCTGCTACACTACTCTAATAAAAATCACTTTATTAAGTTGGAAATCCATCTCCCATACTGCTTGTTTCCCCAAAAAATTTGAAACCAATGAGATAAAAATTATTCCAGGGTCCCATTGCTTGTATTGCACCCCAACAGTTAAGAGTACTCACCAACCCACACCATTAGATAAGAGGATTCCTGGATCCCATTTCTTGTATGAATTATTCCAAACATCATGAGTACAAAATCAAAGTACATAACAACATAATGAAAATGTACATCAAGGAGATGCTTCATCAAAGAGTCATGAAAGTGCTTATACCTCCAAGCAAGTAGACCACCATTTTCCAGGTGCATACAATCTTCAAGTGTCCAATCAAATATGCTCCAATCACATAGTTGAGGATCCCATGTCCAATAATGCTACTCCAAAAGGATGCGATATGCATCAAAATAGTCAGCCATGTATTCGTTCATCCAAGAAGTGAATGAAGAATCTCCACTAAAATCTGAACCAAATAATGAGCAGAAAAAACAAGGAGACTTCAAATGACTCAAAGAAGTCTCACCCATACATCCCTGAATGTGAGAATCATAAATATATAACAAAGTATGTGGCTTCCAACAAAAATGTTCTCCAATCATAAATCTATTCACCCAAATGTTGGACGAAGTTCCTCCAACATCAAATGAATCAAGTGTTGAGCAAGGAAAACCATGAGTCTTGAAGTGACTCAAATGCATATAATAGGTGAATCCATGTAGCTGTGCATCATCATAAGGTAACAAAGGATGCTGGTTAAAATGTGAATAAGAATGTGCTCCAACCATATTATCATAAAATGTAAATCTAGGAGTTCCATACTCCTCATGTGGCACCATAAAAAAGAACCCTTTCACCCATTCTTCATTGAGACTAATGCTGCAAAACATGGAATTGTAGGATGTAGGAGAATTAATTAACTCACCCAAATGATCAAAAAGTGCAAAAGTTTCATCATGGGAAGGATCCATATGGGTAGTATCATGCAGCTCCTTCAAAAGTGTGAAACCATTGTCATAGATTGGTTCCAATGTAGAGGAATCATTCTCTTCTTTAAAAATTGCATAACCTTCATCAAGAGACAATTCAAGTTCCTCTTCCACCACATCAAGTGTTTGGATCTCTTCAAGTTCATCTTCAAACACATCAAGCACATTCAATTTTCCACATTTCTCATGATCCACCATGTCATGAGAATCCTCCAAACAATCTACCATTTGACAATTTGAAACATAGGAGGAAAAACAAGTATCTTGCAACTTTTCAAGAAGTTGCTCATTTTGAATTGTGAGCTTATGGTTATCCTCATTATTCTTCAAGTATGCATCATGTAACAATTCATTAAGCTCAAACAAATGGTTTCTATCAAAAAGCAAAGACATGAAATTACCTTTGATGTGGCACATTGCTCTTTGAATCTTCTCCATGTCTTCAAGGAAGGATGTTTCCTCCAATGAAGTAGCTCTCCAACAAGAATTTGACACCAATGCTTGAGTGTCATGGAGAATGTTGAGGGACCCTTGGATATTATTTTTATTCATCTTTAAGGACCCTTCAAGAAAATTAGGCTCTTGCAAATGAACCTCCTCATCTTCTTCATTTTTGCTTGGACCAACTTCAAGAAGCTCAAGTGGTGATGGGGAAGTTGATCTTGGTTCTTCTTCAACTGCTACAAAGTCTTCATTATCATGCTTAATGGAACTTGCGCTTACAACAACACTTTCAAAAGTGATCTCTATGTCACCAACATAGAGGTGTGAGCACCCATTAGTAGATGCTCTTTGGTTCATGTCTAAGCTAGAAGGTGTCTTGAAATGATCTTCCATATTTTCAATAGAATATTCTTCATGCTCTTGTGTTGTCTCTTCATTTTTCTCCTTCAAGCAAGCTGATGCATTTTGCCCCTTGTTTTCCTTAGGATCAATATCTTTGGAATCTCTTTTTGATGAATTCCCAAAATCTCTCCTCAAGTGGGACATTATTTCATGCACACATATATGATACTCACTCCAAGGTTCTTTATAAGAAGGGCATAAACCTTTCTTTACTAACTCCACATCTTCATTTTTGGGCCTAATTTCAAAAATATGTTCAGCATAGTACTCAAAAGACATGGCATTTTGTGTATTTTTTCTAAAAGCAAGATATTCTTGATATTTTTGATATTGTTGGGGCAAGGTTTTATATGTTGCTCTCCATCTTTGGAACTCACTCATAGAATTATCCTTGGTCTGTGTGACACACTCATATTCATCAGATTTAAATTCATAAGAATAATCTTCATTTCTCTTGAAATTGTAAGAAGTGTTGCATGATGCAACCTCTTCCTCGTACCATTCACATTCTGCTTCATATTGCTCATAAGCATATGCATATTCCTCATAAGAATTGTACTCATAGAATTCATCATAATAGTAAGACATGGCTGCCAATTATTCTTGAATGTATGTACCTAATCCACAGGTGCAAGGACCATGCTCTGATACCACTGTAATGTCCCTTGTTAGGAATTTTATTAAAATGACAAATTTTCACCTTTTTCCCTAGTTAGACCTTTGACTAGTTTTGAGCTCTAGGTCCCCAAATTGCTCCAATTGCTCCCAAATATTCTGAGAAGGTATATGGATGATGTTATAAAATAAATATGTATTTCATGGATTATTTTTGACCTTTAAAATACTTATGCAAATCCCCTTTCAATTCTGGCCAATGTAGGGAACTTTACTAGTAATTTCCCTTTGACTAGTATTGGTCTCTAGGTCTCAAATTGACTCCAAATGACTTCAAATATAAAATGAAGGTGTATAAATGATATAAGGACTTGAATATGATTTCAGGGATGATATATGGCCACCAAAATACCTCTGCAAACTCTCTTAAGATTCTGGACCAAGTATGCAATTTTACTAGTAATTTGGGGTTCAAATCCCCCTGGGGTAAGTACTGAAAATGGATTCCCAAATGCCTCCAAAACCACTCAAATTTCTGAACAGAGGTAGGGAATGTATTAAGTATGTTATTAAGGTCTCATTTTAACCATTAATTGATTATTATATCTGTTCCGACCCTCTCCCATTCAGCTGCAAAAATCACCAATTCGACCCTTGGGGAAATGGCACTATTTCTTCTCCCAATGCAATTAAACTGAGTAAAAATACTTCAAATGCTCAAGTACAGTACATGAAACTTATAAAATACATCCATGGCAGTCCATTAATAAAAAATGCATCAGAGAATCATCCATTTATTCGAAATCATCAGCATTACATTGGTTCACAACAAGATAGTGGGAAAAATGGCACTGTTCTTTCATTAAAAATGAGATTTATACATTTCTACTTGGAATTTCGACCTGAAAATTTCTGGAGATGAAGAATAGAGTATTTAATTCATATTAAAAAATAAATGGGGCATTATAATCTCCCCCAAATAGTACAATAGCTCACCAAAAACGCCCTCCCTCAAGGATCAAGAATATGCCATCAAAACTAGAAATGGTTGAAGGAGTGAGATGCAATAGAAGAAACCATGAGCTTCCCTGTAGCTTACAACTAAAAATAAGGACTCCATTAAAGCTCCAAATGAAAGGTCTGAATGGACTTTCCAATTACCAACTTGGATGGGAATCTTTCACTCTCAAAATTGGCTAAGGCAAGAAACTAGTCATCCATTAGCTCTCCCTCTTCACAAATGCAATTGCAAATTCTACAAATGATCAAAAGCTGGTTTCCTTATTTGTTATTGACATTTATAAACTTCTAATTTTCTCCATGGGTCGAATTCCTTTCAAGAGACTCATGCCAACTCAAGTTGGGAAGAGATTCCAAAGAACGCCACTTGTACAACAATTCCTAGTCTCCCACTTCCACCAAATCACATGTGGAAGCATCTTAGCTGCCCTAACACCCTTGAGCGCCCTCTTGGAGTCTATTTTTATCCCTGACATGTCATATATGTCATATGTAAGCATTCAGGTCTGATTTGTGTCATAGGTGTCATAGCATCTTCATCATTGTTGTCATAGAGTTAGGGAATCTAGCCCAAGTGTCTCACTAGCTCCAAATTGCCTCTTTCTCTTCCATGGTAGTTACTCTTCCTATATATTTCGACCTCATTGACTCATGCCAAGTATTATTTACCTTATAACTTATGCCAAGAACATTAGGCTTCCCATGGATTCGAAATTGCAAGAAGAGGATGCCATGTGGCACATAAATTCTAGCTTGTGTGGGTCCCACTTCCTCCATGTGTCTTCATGATCAAATGCCACTTTGATTTTCACTTGTATATATTTATTTATCTCCTTTATTAAATATTTATTCGATCCTAATGTTCCAACATCATTTATTATCCCCATTATTCTAAATCCCAAAGCTTCCACCCCAAACCTAGGAAACTAGTAATTTTCCTCCTTGGCAATTATTTGACCCTTAACATCAATTTGACAAACTCTAATGAATATGGCCAATGTGATTAGGCCATTGTGACCCAATGCCAAATTTGGGACATGACAATCTCCATAAGAGAAAATGATGGCCTTCTAGATAATGCATCTGCTACAATATTATTCTTTCCCTTAAAATATTCAATGTCAAAATCAAAAGCTTGGAATTTGCTTACCCACTTTTGTTTCCTGTCATTTAGGTCCTTTTGTGTGAGAAAATGCTTCTGTTTGACGGACAATCCACTCGAGCTGATGCGAGCCGGATCTCCCTAGCTCAATGTGAGTCTAGAACAAATAGAATAGGATATAAACCACTTTCCTAGATCTAGTTAAGGATCAAGTAATCATATGTCTTACCTTAAGTTTGTATTCCCTTTTCCTGGATGTTGTTCCACGCCTCGCGATCGTCAGATATCAGCTGCAAGACCTGCCAAGATACATAGAACAAGATAAACAAGTAAAAAACATCCAAACGATAACAGATCTAAGTAAACAGTTAAGCAGGTAAACTACACAATATCATTAACACAACAATATTGGTGGAAAGCGTTTATATTACTGTAAAAAGTAGGGAAAGTACATAGAAGAGAATGACTACAACCGAAGCTTAATGAAGCAATCCTTCTCCATCCAAGCCAATGCCATATCCTCCCAAATAAGTGTGAGTATCTCAATGGATGGGTAGAGATCTCTCCAAAGTAATTTCACCAGCATGTAGACACTATAGACTTCCTCCCTTTGGAATGGGAATGAGCTTCATTTATATAGGACTAAGTGGATAGGGTATGGATAGGGTAGGTTGAGATATGGTAGGAGAGAGATAGGGGATCCTCCCAAGAGGTTAGGAACCGAGTGCCAGCTCTACCAAGAGGTCAGGGATGAGGATCCATGTCAGCCAGCTTCGAGAAAGGGCTCGAAGAAGCTGTTTTTGTCCATTAATTGACATCCTCGCACCCTGCAAGAGAGCAAGCTGCGACGTCGCATGTTGCATGGGTGTAGCCTGGGATGACCTCTCGAGACCTAGTATAAATGGGTACATATCTCTTCCAGGTCAATAAATCATTCAAGGAAACTTTAGGGATGTATACACTGAATCTCATGATGGTAAGATTTTAGGTGTAACAGAATGACCCCCAAAGCATGAAGCTATTGAAAATTGAACAGGTGAAATGCTTTGACAAAAGGAATGGCAATGGCTTGTCGGATGAAGGACGGTGCTACAGTACAACTGACTCTGAGTATACAGTCTTATATGACGTTCAACATGGCTGTTGACCAATACAATGCAGATCCATGGTAGTAATGAATGACTGAACATAATCATGGATGCTAGACACAAGTGTAGATCCATGATGAGATGATAACAAAGCCACGACCAATACAAATGTGGATTCATGTGATATGACTCAATACAAACTCCATCGCAACCTGGGTAAAACATGAATCCCCAACGTCTTCAAGCTGGAACCGCAATGATACGAATCTATCCATGTGATTACAAATGTCTTGACGCCGAACATGGTAGAAACCACTTGATTACCGGTCATTGATGTATACCATTAATAAGCGTGAGGTAAATCACCATTAATGTGAATGATTCCCAAGGTATCACAGTACATATCATCAAGCGTGAATAAATGAGTTGAAATCGAACGCAAGATGAAATCTTTCAATCAAGAGTCAATGATGTAAACTCATGTCGAAAGCAAGGTAACTTGCCATTGAGGCATGCAGGGCCAAGGTACTTGGTTGGTTTCTAGATCCAATCCTCGGATGATGAGTTGAAGTCGACAAGGACGAATCTGTCGAAGGAGGGCCATGATGAATCCCCCATCATCGACATGAAACACGACAAAGGATGTGTAGAGAAGATCGGATGGTATAGTAACATGCAAGAATGACTCAGGGTAGACCGACATGATGGAAGGTGTCCTGACTTCAAATAGTGAACAGTGATAATATTCTTGAACATGGGCGTGGCATGCCTTGGCAATATTGACTTGACGATTTATGGTACCAAATCCTAATGCAACTGATAATGGAAGCATTCTTTGAATGACTCAAAGGAGTAACAAGACTCAGGAAGTAAGTGAAACTCGAGGACAAACGGATGATCCAAGTGCAGTATGCAAATGAAAATGAGTTCCATGTTCAAGAAATGACTAGGTACTGCCACTAATAAAGGTTATAACATAAAAGCTTTCCTTTTCCCCCATCATGAATGATGAGTGCCTCATGTGTTTTTTATGAGCCTGATGAGGGTAACCAGATGCTCGGTATAGCTCATCTCATAGATGAGTCCAATCCCAAATATTTTTCGAACCTGGGATAGGAGGGGTTCATCCCATGACGAGCCCTTCAATTTAAAAGTTTAACGAGTCCATAGAAGGAAAACTCGGTCGTCATTTCATGTTTAGAGAGTCTGAAAAGAACTAAAGAAGACTCCAAAGGTCATTTTTCGTAAATTTAGCCTCATCGCCCGAAAAAGGGTAAAACAATGTGGGAGAGGACTCTTCCAGTCATGATTGGTTGGAGTATACCTTTTTCGTAAGTAGTGCCCCCTGGTCCGAAAAAGGGGTAAACTAGCACCGAGGAGATGACCATTCGAATACTTTAACAAGCGTGAACGCGACAAGTTCGCTTGGCAATCTTTTCGTATTTCGAGAGCCTGAAAAGAGCTTAAAGATAGACTTCAGGGGGGATCCTTTTCCGTAGGAGTTTAACGAGCCCGAAAAAGTGATAAATCGTAACTCGGTAACTTATTCTCATAGTTTCAAGAGCACGAGAAAGAACAAAGAGTAAGCTCATCATCATCAAATAATTACAACGTAATGGCTATAAAATAATGACAAAACATTCAAGGGATTGTTCATACCTGAGATGACCGTTATAAAACGAGAATGGCGTGCAAAGACCACTTAACAACTCCTGCACACTTGAAAACTAGGTCAAAAAGTCAACCAGGTATTCAAATGTCATAAAAATAATCCAAACTATAGCAAATGACCTAAAAAGCATCCAAATATTTGAAAAAGAATATGCCTTTCGTTTATAAATAGAAACAAAAAACCAAATATAGTCACCATTGTTCATTTGCCAAATTGGGGAGAAGAAGTGCCATTTGGAGCCAAAATTTCACTTGTCGATTCCGGGAGCTGCGAGCAACCATTTCACCAACCGTTCATAGCAGGTAACTCTAAACTTCATCCAACATAATTGTAGTGGTTTACATTTTTTATTTTGGTTCATTTTTTGGGTTTTTTGGTTGGTTTTTGGAGGGATATTGCGCCCTCGGGTCGTCGTAGGTTACCCTTTCGGGAACTGCGACAAGATTGGGTCGTCGCAAAGCTCGTAAAGGTGGACTGTGATGACGTCGCACTATCCCAAATAACAGGGTGCGACGACGGAAACGTCCAACCCAACCATCAAACCTATCCCAAAAGATGAACTTTCAGAGGTTGAAGTGAGTCCTAATGGTGTTAAAATGCTCCTTTTGGCAGGTTAACAATAGCCAAAAATGGTCTTGGAGTGGCGTGAGCGAGAACATGAGGTAGATGACGTGCAAGCTGCAAGTGACCCTTTATGCATAGAAGCGCTGAGGAACTGTGGTCTCCTAAAGTTCTTCCAGATCCAGGACATGAGGGCCCAAATCCCATTGCTGACACATATGCTGCGATGTTGGGACGCGACTCAACAATATTTCATGATCGGTGAGCACGTACTTACCATGGATGTCGAGGACATCTACCTTTTGACTGGATTGTCCTAGAGGGGGGACAACGTAGCTCTCACTGGATCATGGTGGAGTTATCGGACCATGGATAACATGATCCTACAGCATTGTACTCCTAATGCCCGTGCTTCTAGTGGGAATATTCCCATCAAAGAAGTACGGGAATGTCTGCTGCATGCCATACTCTTTACCATCACGAGGATAGCAGGGAGCCAAGCTCCTCACTTAGCTACCAGGTCCCAAATGCTATATGTGGAGGACTGCATGTCTCCAAAGATATGCAACTGGTGCGAGGGAATCCTTGCGAACATTCGAGCTCAGCTGACCAAGTGTCAGCGTGGAGAGCTCAAACAGTTTGGATACGGTTCGATAGTGATCTCGTTTCTATTGGAGCGGATTCCCCTCTTGCGCCCGTAGGTACCGTTGGATGACAGGGATCCTGGGGATCCTCACATGGCTAGATGGACAGAGGTGATGGCCCCATCATCTGATATGGTGCTGAGTTCTTTACCTGGAGAGAGGGCCAATTACTCATGGTAGAGGACTACCCGTACAGTGGTGCAGATTACAGAGATGACCCAAACTTGGCATTTCCCGAGGGAGCAGTATGGGGAGACATAGGTAAGAACATAAACCCTTGTATTTTTTAATTTTGTATATTTATGATTTTTTTTGTTATAGTGCTGATAAGTAAACAACATGTGTGTGCATATGTGGGTCCCGTGCATACAGTAGGAGTCTCTCTTCTCGCGAGGAGAGAGAGAGGAGAGGGAGTAGTCATGCCCGCAGCTGCTCATGCTTCCATCATGGAGATGGAGGATGTCTACAGGAACTTGTCACAGTTGACATTAGCTATTCCCGAGCCGACAGTGGATGATTTACCATGGCCTATGCAGTAGTATGCAGTTGGCGCATCCGTACACTTCAATGCGTTGCTTCGCAAGGTAGCGAGGACAGTCGACAGCTTCCAGACTCAGCGGGTGAGAGCCGTCAGACCTAGGGGTGTACGGGCCAGGCGTCAGGCCTGATGACATTATTATACATGTACTGAGAGCTCAGGAGCCTCGGATTTTGTACTACTGAAAGCTATGAGGCTTTTGATTTTGTAGAGACTTACTGAAAGCCATCGTGCTTCAGATTTTGTACCAGCACTACTTTTTGATGATATATATATATATATACAGACACTTTTGGCGGTTTTTACATTATGTGTTTAAAATGATGAATGATGCGATCTTGCTTACATGTTTTGCTTTTATACAATGATTTAATTTACATGTTATGAATGCTTTTACATATGTATTACGTGTGTGAGATGTACCAATCCAAAATGAATTTGGCCATCGAGTCAACAACTGTGTTCAAATATCGTGGAATGTGCAAGTATTGAACAGATTCAAAGGACCTTTCCAGGAGACGGACTTGTCTGAAGAGACAGAGTAGTGTAGGATCATGGATAACGTAGACCGGGTTAAGATGGGAAACCACCAATTACGAATCCAGATGGATGACCATGTGGTTCATACCCAAGGAAAGAGCACCGGTTAGGGTTCCAATTACCGCCTGATACTCTGCGGCATTTTTGGTTGCGAATCCAAGGCAATTTCCTCCTGAGCTGATGAGCTCGCCTGCTGGGGAATACAGTACCCAGGCTGCCGAAGCAAGGTTACGGGTATGCCAGTTGGTGCCATCCATGAATCCGTAGCAAGTTTCCATCTGCACACACAGACAGAACATGGTATAAGAAGCGGAAACAATATCTAGACACACTAAAATAAACGCGTCACACCACACAAAAACACATACGCCATGTACAGTATATACAAAAATGTCTATGCATGAAAGGTTCATGCATAGTACCTCTTCAGGTAAATCTCATTGTGGGGTTCACCCAAAGATATTTCGTCGTAGTCTTCAAGCTCGTAGGCTCCTTTTTCCAAAACACGCTTAACAATGTAAGGTCCGTGGCACATGGACTCGAACTTTCATGCCCCTAGCTTGTCATTTTTCTGGTCATATGTAAGGACCAAGTCACCCTCGTTAAAGATACAAGGTTCTACTGACTTGTCGTATTGTGCTTTGATGCGTTTCTTGTGCGCCTCATTGGCAAGAGTGACATCTCGGCGAGACTCGTCAAGTTTTGCTAGGTAAAGGAAACATTCTTCCTCGGCAGTAGTGTTAGGAAGAAGTTCGACAACGAGTTTGAGGGATGGAATCTCGCACTCTATCGGAAGGATGGCCTCCAATCCATATACTAGTTGGAAAGGGGTAAATCCAGTGGCAGTTTTAATGGAAGTTCGGTAGGCCCATAATGCTGAAAAGAGCATATTATGCCAGTTGGACTTATGCGTACCCACCATACGTTGGACCATAGTTTTCAAGACCTTGTTGATGGCCTCGACATGTCCGTTGGACTGTGGGTAGTAGGGTGTTGAGTTTTCATGGAGAAATCCCAATCTATCGCTCAATTCATCAACCATGTGGTTCTGAAAGTGAGAACCATGGTCGGTAACTATCGCCTGAGGAAATCCAAACCGCGCTATGACATGATTGAACATGAAGAGTGCGGTGGATTTTTCGTTGTTCGTGTATGTAGGCATTGCCTCGGCCCACTTTGTAAAGTAGTCCACAGCTACAATGATGTAACTATGCCCCCTGGCCGAAGTAGGCTTACAATGCATGAAGTCAATGCCCCATTTAGCAAAGGGGCCAACGACAATAACTGGGTGTAATGTGGCGGGATGGGTGCGCTTATTTGTATGGAAGTGTTGACATGGAGGACATATTTTTACAGCCTCAATACAATCTTTGAATATAGACGACCAATAATATCCTGCGTGCAAAATATTCTGGGCTGTAGCCATCCCAGAGAGGTGACCTCCACAAGCCCCAACATGACAGTCATTTAGGACGCGTTCAGCCTCGTCATGGGTTAGACAACGTCAAAGAATAGAATTGATACCACGATGGTACAAGGTATCACTGATGATCAGATAATACTTTATATGGTGGCGTATCCTACGACGATCATCGCGAGACAATTGAGGGCTGAAGCGTTGGGTCTGAAGATAAAATGTAATATCCCCATACCACGGATCAGACGTACTGATCAGAAACAATGACTTATCTGGAAAAGAGTCATTGGGCTCAGATTCTACATCAGGACGAGGAAGGTCGCAAATAAGCTCAACGAACACCAAAGACTTTTTAGACTTGGCTTTCTCGAAAAGAAGATCAAATTCTTGCAGTATCACGATCCAGCGTGAATACTTGCCCCCAAGCACCTGACGTGTCAGAACGTGGTACATGGGGTTCGATTCGGCGATGATAGTGGTGGTGCGGAGCAAAATGTAGTGTTGGAACTTCAGGACAGTGATGACCGCCGTGAGAGAGAGCTTCTCAACATGTGAATATCTAATTTCGGCGTCAATAAGACCCTTACTTGCATAGTATATCACATGCTCCTGGGCGTTCTGATCCTCCTGTACCAAAACCATGGCGATTATGGTAGCAGAAGCAGCGAGATATAGGATGTAATCTCGGTAATAATTCGGCGGTTGGATGACGGGGGCATGCGTGATGACATGCTTCAAATTTCAAAAGATTGTTGAGCTTGGTCATCCCAAATGAATGGAACGTCTTTCTTCATCAATCTCATGTAACCCTGCGTCTTTTGCACGAAATTACAGACAAAACACCTTAAATAAGTCGCTCTTCCTTGCAGACTTTGAAGTTCCGTGACATTAGTTGGAGGTGGAAGGGCGATGATGGCTTCCACCTTCAAGGGATCAATGCATATCCCGTCTTTTGAGACAATAAACCCTAAGAGGCGTCCAGAATCGACACAGAAGATACAATTATGAGGATTCAGACGGATATTGCACCGTCTGCATCTGAGGAAAATGGCCTCCAGATGATCCATGTGGAACTCACGCTGCTTTGAATGGGGAGGGAGATCGTCCAAGTAAGGTTCCACAAAATCCTTTATATCATGGAAGGCATACGACATGGCCTGCTGGAACGTGGCGCCAACATTTTTGAGGCCAAAAGGAATTTTGCGGTATGCAAACATTCCCCAAGGACAGATGAATGCAGTCTTATGTTGGTCGACTAGGTTGATCTCAATCTGGTTGTACCCGGAAAATCCATTCATAAATGAAAAGATGACACTTCTAGCACAATTGTCGATAATCTGGTCAATAAAAGGAGTCAGGTAGTTGTCCTTTGGACAAGCCTTGTTGAGATCCCTATAATCGACAAAGACACGAATGGTACCCTGCTTTTTGTTCAAAGGGACGACGTTTGAGACCCAATCCGTCAATGGGACAGGATAAATAAAACCATCCTTCAAAAGTTTCTCAATCTCTACCTTGATCGCCATAGTCTTCCGAGGGTGTACTGGTCGCAACTTTTGGCGCACAGGTTTGACATTGGGATAGGTTTTTATTTCATGTGAAATGATAGCAGGGTCTATCCCAGGAATCTCCTCATAGGACCAAGCGAATACGTCTCGATATCGCTTGAATAAGGCCATGCCAATAGCGAGTTCTTCAGGGGAACACTTCTGGCCTATGCGAATGTGTTCCACTACACTAGGTTTAACCGAAATGTCTACCGGGGTGGTAGGCTCAATGTTGGCCAAATTTCCCTCAGTGTCCGTATGACAGGTAAGTATTGTGGAGTGAGGGAAAGGGTAGATATCTGGTGAAAAAATGATGTTAATGCTGCTCTCTATGCGATCCAATGGAGGAAGGAAGGACGATCTATGGTGAAGGTCATCCCACGGACCATCATCTACATTCATAACTTCCATAATGGACTCGTCCGGATGAAAAGTATGAAGTAGGAGGTCGGGCAGAGACGATGTCCATCATAGAGAACATGATGTGGAGGCCACAACTAAGTGGTCCTCGGGTGTTAACTGGATAGCCTCGTAAATATGTTCAGCGGGTGAAAGAGGCATCGTATCTCCAATCAGGTGTGTGGTGGCTTCATCAGGTACAAGCCAGGTATCAGTGGAGTGAGATGGAATCTCTGTGGAGATCATGTTCACCGTGGCAACATTATTAGGGGGATCCGATGTGGGAACAATGCCCATAAGAGATGAATCTTTTATAAGGCCTACCCCCACACTCTCATATTGTTTTGACGATTGTCCGATCAAGGGGACATGGTCACCAGGATGAGAAGTGGTGTCCGATGTGCAAAAATCTAGCTGGTCAAAAGTGACAATTCATCCCCGATGGGGGAATTGCACTATGCGAAAGACAGATGAGACAACCACAGTCATGGCGTAAAACTAATTGCGACCAAGCAAGAGATTATAATCTAACAGGGCTGCGACCACTTCCACGTTAATGGTTACGGTCTTACCCCCCAACTCAACTGCGAGATCTTGTAAGAGCCCATGAGGTTGAAAGCCACGTCCGTTGAATGCTTTCAACGTGGTAGGAGAACGGTTCAACTCGGGAGAGCCAATAGCTCTCCAACAGGCGATCGAAATTACTGAGGTAGAGGCGCCCTCGTCCAAAATGGTACGATGGACAATTTTCCTAGCAACATTCGTAACGACTTGGAATGCGAGTTGATGGGAAAGCCTCAGCTTGAAATAGTCAAGTCTGAACATGATGGTATTCGAAGAATCTAGGTCAACTGCACCGATAGCAGCAAGGAGAGTTTTGCGTTGGTTGGGACAATTCTGCAAAACCTCCAACATTGACATGGCGCAAGGAGCTTGTGCCAGGTCCTCTACGATATTGTAATTCTGTGCTGCCCGAGCATTAGGATTGAAAACATATTTTCGAATTGTGGTCTTGGGCGGCCGCAATATCGATTCTAAGGAAGGATTCTCAATGGTGAGAGAATCTGGTGGTACAGTGACTTCAAGTAAGGAGGTGGAAGATTTTTTAGTATTACTTCCAATAGGTTCCTTTGAAGGGACCGAGTTGTACGATCGCGAGCGAGTGTTCAGATTGATCGTCTCATTATGCAACATGAGAACATGCACGGTAGAAGATGGTTCTCCTTGGGAAGGAGAGGGTTGAGCAATCATCTGCTGATTTTGAGCAGGGAAGGGATCATTGAGCACTGCGGGTGTTGGTTTACCCTTAAGAAACTTTTGAACTTCGTCTCTATGGGGACACTCCTTAGAGAAGTGGTTGTCACCGCAAAACAAACAGGGATACTTTAGCTTCCGCTTCTGTTTGGTATCATCAGGGGTGATTTTTTGTTCCTACTGGGTGGAATATTTATTAGGTTTACCTTTGTTCTTCTTCTTGCCACCAGACTTCTGAGGGCTAACTGAACAGAATTCACTTCTTCAGTGACAACAGGAGTGGATGATTTGGTGGTGCTATGACTAGCCCGTGTTGGTAATGGGGAAGAACCTTGAAGGTTCGACGATCCAACAGTGTGAGAAGGAGGCTGGGAGTTAAGGGATCCAATGATGCCATCAGCTTAGGGTCCCTTGGGTGGTTTCGCGGGGTCGTACGTGGTGCGGGGAGCGCCAGGAAGAATATCAAACAACGTGCCTGATTGAGCATAGACTAAATCTAGGTAATGGGCACGTGCGATGGCTTGTTCTTCAGTGACAGCCCCGCCCATGGAAACATCTCGAGCTATGTGAGGTATAAGAGACTTCGTAATCCAGTCTGCTAGGAGTTGGTTTGGAATAGGAGCCTTAATCAGACGTCTTCTCCTTTGACACTCATGTATATGATTTGAGATATGAGTAGCGGTGGTTTGACGGAGTGAGGTCAAAAGGTCCGTACCAGTTTCATATCATATAGGCAACTGGAAGTGAGCCAAAAAATTCATAGCAAGAGAACTAAAATCAGGAAAGGAATGGGGTGGTAGTTTGATGTACCACTTGGCGGCCGAACCAGTGAGAGTCCGTTGAAAAAGTCTGAGATGGATCGAGTCATACATCAAAGAGTTGGATGAGCACCATAAATGGTATGTCATCACATGGTTTTTGGGATCCTCACCCGGCTTACCATCAAATTTGGGGATATCTGATGGAAGTTTCACCGGAATCGGGGTCCAGTTGGTTCAGTGGTAGATGGGGTCATTCGTGAGACGAGAAATATCAGGTAGGTCCAAAGTAGCCAAAAAGGGTAGTTGTTGATTAGGCTGCGGGTACTGATAGTACTGATAAGGCATGTAAGGACCGGTGGGACCTTGTAGCGACTGATTATAAGGTGTCCACGGGGGAATTTGACCGTAGGGGGGTGTGTCACCCGGACCAAATGTAGGTCCGCCACCATAATAAGGTGGTCCATTACCATAAGGTGGGGGTCCACCTCCACCACCGGGGGGAGGTGGAGGTCCACCGTCACCGCCGAGAGGGGGTGGAGGTCCATAACCATAATACGGTGGCCCGCCACCGCCTCTGCCTGGAGGGGGTGGTGGACCACCTCCGCCGCCAGAAGGATGGGGGCCCCCACCACCTCCTCCATCGGAAGGATGGGGGTCTCCACCACCTCCACCGCCGGAAGGGTGTGGTCCTCCTCTGCCACCGCCACCATAATGATGTGATCCGCCACTGCCTCTACCAGGCGGGGGTGGTGGAACACCTCCACTGCCAGAGGGATGATGTCCTCCTCCACCACCGCCATAATAGGGTGGTCCCCCACCGCCTCCTCCAGGAGGGGGTGGTGGACCATTCCCACCATCGCCTGATGGGTGGGGGCCATGGTTGGTGGTATGAGATGGACCTCCGCCCAAAGGAAAAGGTACGCCTCCACTAGCGGGAGGCAGGGGTGGACCAATCGGGGGTGGTGGTACTTGAGGGATAGTTGGTTGGGATCCATGTTGCAAGACGGGTTGGTGCCCCCACAGAGTGTATGGGTTTTCGGGATAAGGTATCCTGTAGGGCGCGTTTCCAGGAATAGATTGACCCAGCACATGGTTAACATAACCTGGATACGCTTGAATCCATGGAGGTTGGGTTACATTGGATGGCCCCCCAACATGAGATAATACCATGGTGGATGTTCTAGCGTGTTGGGAAGGTCCAACGGAAGGACCGTTTGGAACTCCTCTGCCTATGTTCTGGTTAAGAGATGGGGGTTTCCCCCTAGTTACGACTTGTTGAACACCATGCAAGGGTTGACCCAACGTGGGTTGTTGATTAGCTACCGTGGTAATAACGTTACCAATAAGATAATTAGGGGGGATGGAGTACCCTCCCCGCGAATTTTGAGGTGGGGGAGGAATTGGTAAAGTAACTGTGGTAGTAACGGGTGTGTTGGAGTGTTGTCCTTCAACCGGTTGGTTCACTTTAGGTATAGGATTGGACTCTTGCGAGGGTTGACCATTCTCATGGATGGTCAGGTCGTGAAGGGATGGTTCTGGTGAATCAAAAGATATCGGTTGGATCGGGATTTCTCTATACCCGACCCTCCGGTCAAGACTTTGCCTTCGAAGATCATCACCCTTTGTACGTAATTGCGCTATGCGATCATGAATGGGTGCAAAGATCTCAGTGATGTTGGGCCAAGTGACGGGTAGAGAGTGTTCTGGAGTAGTCCAGTTTGGTGGGGATGCAATGGAAAAATGAGCCACTGGGTGGCCTAGAGATGATGTCCAATAGGCTGCAGCTGGACCGACAGCTGCTGCAGGGTCGTCCTGGTGGGAATTTAACCATTCCAATGAACCAGGCTCTCCCGACAATGGTGCCGAGAGGGTAAATTCTTGTGAAGTGGAAGTTCCCACCTCTTCACCCTGTGGGGGGTTGGAAGTAGGTGAGTCTGAAGGAAACAGAAGTCCTCCAACATTCAGCATAGGGTTTTCGACTTCGGAAGCCACAACCGTGTCACGTGGGTCCATTCTCACCCTCGAAATATCCTCTGGGTTAAGGGGATATTCAGGAGATAAGTTCAAGATCATATGGGACCTTCTCCAAGGGAAATCAGCCAGAGTATCAGGAAATTCAGCCAAGATGGATGAAACAGAGTTTCTCCTAAGGGTATTCTACACAAAAGAAAAGCAGTCCAGAAAAATCCTACACAAACTAAGGCAACAAGCAAACTTATGTGACAAGAGTGGATTCAAAGTCTGTAACCTCACGAGATTATCAAGGCATCGCAACTCGCGATATACTCCTGGGTCGAACAGTTATACTCCGCCCAATTTTTCATAGCACTAACTAGAGACGATTAGGATCGTACCCCTGACCGTATAACCCGACTACCTGATAGCACGTGCGTAGTAGCTCCCTGAGTGCTGTTCTCGGTGTATTGCTTTGCCAAGACGGCCAAATGGTTAACTTAGTTGGTTTCAGGAATCCTAGTGGTGTCTCCTGATATACGCAAGGTACGTGGGAGCTCAAATCCGTAGTGGTGCTATCTAATTCACAACCATTCAGCAAGAGACCTTCCGATATACTACCGAGTACGTGATACACCCTTCGATATACGCCAAGTATGCGTAGTACTTGGTGGGTATGTGAAGGAGCTCGATATACCGATAGGTACGTGGAATACTACAATACCCCCAGGATACAGTGCTGGCAAGTAATGACAGCTGCCATGCTTAACGACGCCAGAACATGTCTCTAACTTACACACAAGTTACTAAATTTTTTACCTAGTTCTACCGTTAATTTTATCTGGACGGTTAGGTGAATGCATGAGGTGAGTACATAAATGTAAAAATAATGCAATTCCTAACTACATGCACAAAATTAACTTTTCTTTTGATGAACTCTAGCTATGGGAGGGAGAAACTTTTTCCAAGTGATGTTGCCAAAGCAAAACAAAATTCAATGCAATTCCTAATTCTACCAAATTTGACTTTGAAACATTCTTTTCCTTTCGAGCGAAACGTAAAAATGACAACACTACTAATCCAAATCAAAACATGTTTTTCTTTTTCTTTTATCTTTTCAAAACGAAAAATGATGCTAAGTAATGAAAAGAGAGAATTCTTACGTAGAGGATGCAAGCTTTTCAATTTCACTATGGTGCCCTAAAAGCAATAAAAACCAAAAATGCATCTAACTTTCCTTAGCATGGAATTACTTTTGCAAAAACTGACATATACTTGAATTTTTCAAGAAGATGAGTGATTCAAAATTCATGAAGAATACAAATAACTGATCATTCATTCAACTTTTCCAAAAGATTCATAAGCGAAACATTCCAATGCATGAACAATTTCAAAAAGCTTGAAAAATGACGGGAAAGAAGCACTTTTAATCTTTTTCAATGGATGCACCAAACTATATTTTGATAACAACAAAGCTTTCAGGTGTAAATAACTGAAATGAAAATACTACTTGCAACACTCAAATAACTCAGAAAATATCAAGAAAAGACAAGCACTCTAATGGGATGACAACACACAAAAATAAAAATCAATCAGTGGTATGCTAACCAAGCAAGCAAAGCTCAAAAAAGTATGCAAATGAGGTCTGGAAACCAATCCAATACAATGACCAGATCCAACAAGGAGAGGAGGGAATGCAAGGGTGAGTGGATGCAGGTGGGGGAGACCAAAGTGTCCACCACTACCAAATCTCAGACTTGTCCAAGACGGAACCCAAAACAACTCCAAATTGAACCAAACAACTCAACACACAAATCAGAAATGGGGTCTATGGCTGGATCTTGCAGCACAGAGGGAGTTCATACATCAAACAAAAAATCAGAAAAAATGGAGAAGGGATGTCTGCATGCTAATTTCGACAGATCGACACAGTCTATGCTTGTACACAGTGCAACGTCACAGTTTACTAATGTGGGAAGTGCGACGGTGTCGCAATAGACCAATGAAAGGGTTGCGACGATAGGCTAACAGACAAAGAACAAAGATAAAAAATAACATAGTGTCGCTCTGAGTCCACCGACGAGGTGCGACAGGCGAGATCCAAGTTCAAAAAATGAACCAATTCTCCAAAAAATGAGCAATGAAATGGTTTGAAAGTGAGAATTACAAACTTAGAGGAAGGTAATCAAACTCTTCAAAGTTAAGATCTGATGGTGAAACCATTTTAAGAGGAAAATGAAAAATAAAATGGCTTGTAACAAGAAATCAACCAAAAATGACATTCAAATTGACAACTACAAAACAATGTCCTTTTCCCCAGTATGGTTTCCAGATTTGTTTGACAGACAATCCACTCGAGCGGACGCGAGCTGGATCTCCCCAGCTCAATGTGAGTCTAGAACAAATAGAACAAGATATAAACCACTTTCCTAGATCTAGTTAAGGATCAAGTAATCAGATGTCTTACCTTAAGTTTGTAGTCCCTTTTCCTGGATGTTGTTCCACACCTCGCAGTTGTCAGATCTCAGCTGCAAGACCTGCCAAGATACATAGAACAAGACACACAAGTAAAAAACATCCAAACGATAACAGATCTAAGTAAACAATTAAGCAGGTAAACTACACAATATCATTAACACAACAATATTGGTGGAAAGCGTTTATATTACTGTAAAAAGTAGGGAAAGTACATAGAAGAGAATGAATACAACCGAAGCTTAACGAAGCAATCCTTCTCCATCCAAGCCAATGCCATATCCTCCGAAGGAAGTGTGAGTCTTTCAATGGACGAGTAGAGATCTCTCCAAAGTAATTTCACCAGCATGTAGACACTATAGACTTCCTCCCTTTGGAATGGGAATGCGCTTCATTTATATAGGACTAAGTGGAGAGGGTATGGATAGGGTAGGAGAGAGATAGGGGATCCTCCCAAGAGGTTAGGAACCGAGTGCCAACTCTCCCAAGAGGTCAGGGATGAGGATCCATGTCAGCCAGCTTCGAGAAAGGGCTTGAAGAAGCTATTTTTGTCCATTAACTGACATCGTCGCATCCTACAAGAGAGCAAGCTGTGACGTCGCATGTTTCATGGGTGCAGCCTGCGACGACCTCTCAAGACCTAGTATAAATGGGTACATATCTCTTCCAGGTCAATAACTCAGTCAAGGAAACTTTAGGGATGTATACACTGAATCTCATGATGGTAAGATTTTAGGTGTAACAACTTCAAACTATTATGGTCAGTTTTTACCACAAACTTGTTTCCCACCAAGTATTGTCTAAACTTAGCCAAGGCATGCATGATGGCTAACATTTCTTTGTCATAAATGGAATAGAGCTTCTCATGTGGCTGCAACTTTCTTCTCTCAAATTCTATAGGTTGTTGATTTTGTTTTAGATCAACCCCTATCCCTTCTCCTGATGCATCACATTCCAAGACAAATGGTTTAGTAAAATCAGGTAATGCAACTACTGGACAACTACTCATTACCTCTTTCATTTTTTGGAAATCCTTTTCATCCTTTTCATCCCACTTGAATGCATCCTTCTTGGTCAAATCAGTAAGTGGAGCAGTCAATTTAGAGAACCCTTTCACAAATTTTTTGTAGTAAGTGCATATACCAATGAAGCCTCTCAATGTTGTGAGGTTTTTGGGTGATGGTCATTCAAGAATAGCTCTTATTTTTTCCAAGTGTACCTTCACTCCATATTTCCCAATGATGTTTCCAAGATACAAAAATTATTTCATCCCAAATTCACACTTAGACAACTTAGCAAACAAAGATTGATCATGCAACATTTTCAAGACAACTTCTAGATGGTGCAAGTGTTCCTCCCATGTTTTGCTGTAAATTATAATTTCATCATAGAAAACCAAAAAAAAATTACAGAGCTGTTTGATGAATATTTGATTCATGCATGATTTAAATGTGGCTGGAGCATTGGTCAAACCAAAAAGAATGACAAGAAACTCAAAATGGCCATAGTGACATCGGAAAGCTGTGTTAGGCACATCCTCCTCCTTCATTCGAATTTGGTGGTAACCAGATCTAAGATCAATTTTTGAGAAGAATTTTGATCCATGTAGCTCATATATGAGCTCATCTATTCTTGGGATTAGATATCTATTTTTTATTGTCTTCTTGTTGAGGGCTCTAAAATTTATGCACATTCTCAAGGCCCCATCTTTCTTCTTCACCAAAACAATTGAAGAAGCATAGGGGCTAGAGCTTGGTCTAATGAGTCCCAAATCCAAGAGCTCTTCGATATACTTTTAAATCTCCTCTCTGAACTTTTTAGGATTCCTATATGGTGGAATTTGTATAGGAGAGGTTCCCTCCTCCAAAACAATGTTGTGCTCAACCCCTCTATCCGGTGGCCTTCCAGGGGGAAGCTATCCAAAAACCTTTGCATATTTGTGTAGGAGCTACCTTATATCCTTTGGATGTTCTGAAATATTTATTTTTGGTTTGGGTGAAGTAATGCAACATTCAACATCCAATTCAAAGTCTCCATGCCTCAATATAGACCTCATACTTTGGGAAGTCACTACTTGATTCATATAGGTGTGCTTCCCTCTCACAACCCTTTGTTTTCCTTTCGAATATTTGAATTTCATTTCAAGAATTTTATAGTTCACTGTATGCTCCCCTAGAGAGTACAACCATTTCACTCCCAAGAGCACATCAGTATCAGCAACATCAACCACATAAAAACTATAAAAAAAGTGTAATTACCTATGGTGATTTCTAGCTTTGGAATCCATGTTTTGCACTCCATAGTGTGGTGACCTGGAATGATGACTGTGAAGCCATAAAATGGTTCAGTAGGTAGATTCCTCCTCTCCACCATGTCTACATCAATGAAGTTATGTGTGGCTCCTCCATCTACCAAAACTGAAACCCTTTGTCCTTGTAACACTCCTTTACACTGAATAGTGTGGTAACGAGGCACTGTTGAAAGTAATGCTAACCTTCCTTTGTCAGGTGAAGGATGATTTTATTATTGTTTCCCTTATTCTGCTGTATCATATCCCTTATCTTGGTCTGATATATTTCCTTCTTCCTCCATACCCCCTTCATACTCATCATTTTCAGAAAACACTTCAATGTATTGTGCTTTCCCCTTAGCACATTTGTGCCCTGGTACCCATGGTTGGAAGCATGTGTAACACAATTTCTTTCTTTTGAGTTCTTCCCTAATTGGTCCCCCTTTATTATCCTTTTCAAGTGCATCTCTTTTCCAAGGCTTTGTTTCAAATATGAATTTGGAAGGGAAGTTAGGCCTGGGAGGAAACCTTGTCCTATGTAGCACATTTTGTAGATCTCTTGTCAAGTTCATGGCATCCTTCAATGAATTAGGTTTGTGGGCCTTAAATAAAACTTTTAAGGGTTCATCCAATCCTTCAGTAAAGAGAAACACTAATCTTACAATAGATATATCATCCACCTTAACTGATAATTTTTTGAATTCCATCATATACTCAGCAGGGGTTCCAACTTGCTTCAATTGTGCTAGTTCTTTGAAAGGCAATTATGGGTCTTTTTGTTCAAATCTCTCTAATACCCTGTCAATAAATTATCCATATGTTGTAACCTAATCATGTCCCAAGGTTTTCAGACCATGGAACCACCAATCATTGGCTTCTCCTTCAAGATGAAAAATAGCCATTTTTAAAGCATCCTCTTCCACCATTGGATTCAGCTGAAAATACACATCTAATTTTTGTACCCAAGTGCTTGCAGAACTTTGAGATGAGCCATAAAAAGTGGGAAGGGGCATTTTTCCAATGGCATAATTCAATTCTTTGTTTTGATATGGAGGCCTGTTATCATCCCTGATTTTGATTTTGCTTGCAACATTAAAGTATTGCTCAAAGGGTAGAGTCCTTCTACAATCTTCACTCAATTTTTCCCATTCTTTTAGAACTTCCTCCATATCAAATTGGAGGTTAGGTTCTTATTTGGATTCAAGAAATTTAAGTGTATTAGGCCTTAATGAAATCTGAAATTCATTAGGTCTATTATGAGGTCCTGTTCTTGAGAAAATGTTTTCACCCATTGCCTTCTTTTCCTCGAAAGAAGAACTACTACTGCCTCCTATTACTCCTTTGCTTCCAAGTTGACTAGCCAACAATTCGAACCCTTTCATGATATGTTTTGTCATGTATTCAAAGAATGGTTTCATGAATTTAGTAAATTCTTCTTTATCCTCTGAGGTTCCCTTCTCATCCTTAGCCATAGTTTCAATAAAATGCTCTTCTTCTCCTACTTCTTCCTCTTCAACAAAGGTGCTTTTAGTTTCAAATCCTAAGGGTGGTCCCTGACTTATTATCCTCATTAATGGTCAGACACATTAGGTGGAAGGACCATGCTTTGATACCACTTTTAGTGTCCCTTTTTAAGAATTTGCACAAACTAGGAAAAATTACAATTCTTAATCAATTCAACCCTTAGATTAGTATTAACCCAACTGCTTCCGAATGGATCCAAATGCTTTCAAATTGGGTCTGAATGAGTTTGGAAGGTATTAAGACATGTAAGCGAGGATTTTGTATGCTTATAAACCTTTAAAACACTTATGCAACATTCATTTAAAATCTGGACAAGGTAGGGAAATGTACTAGTCAAATCGAGCTTCAATCCCCCAAGGGTAGTGGTCAAAGATGGCTCTCCAAATGATGTTAAAAATTTACAAATTTAAGAACAGAGGTATGGTAATTATAAATGAATTTAATTATCTCCATAATTTATCATAAATTAGTTCTTATGACCTTCTGCAACTCCCTTAAATCAGATGTTTATATGCAAGTCTTCACATAGGGGGGAAAGCTAGTAATTTTCACCATATGTTATGAAATTCGAAATTTAGGTGCCAAGGACTTGTGAAATGATAATGAAAATTCTTAAGAAAATTAATGAAACTACATGCATCAGCAAAATTACAGATAATGACTGATACAACTCGAAATAATGTCTCTTCAAGCTCCAACAACAAGACATAGAGAAAATGGCATCATTTATATATTGTTTGATATTTTTACATAGTTTCACTTGGTATTTAGACCTGAGAGTCTTCTTTGCAGTAAATATAGAGCATATAGATCAGAATACAAATAAATTAAGATTCATGGACTCTCAAAAATAGATCAACATCTCACCAAGGGCGCAATTCCTCCAGGGGCCAAAATATGCAAGAAAATGTGAAAGAGATGCAAGAACAAGTTGTAGATGAATGAACCATGAGATTCCCTATAGCTTCAACCTGTAACTAAAGAATCCATTGTAGCTCCAAATGAAAGGTCTGAATGGCCTCTCCAATTTCCAATTAGGATGGGAATCTTTCACCCTCGAAATTGGTGCTAAGGCAAGTAGACTAGCTCTTCTCTCCAAATGAAAAATGTAAAATGATCAAAATATGGTATTCTTCTTTGTTCCTGACTTTTATAAACTTCCTAAGGCTTCCCCAATTCGAAATCCACCCATGAGATTCATGCCAACTCAATTTGGGAATAGATTTCCAAGTATGCCACTTGTCCTTCCCATTCTAGCCTCCTCCTTCACCAATTTCGAATAGGTGTCTCTTTGGATGACCTAACTCACTTGGGCACATTCTTGGAGGCTATTTATAGCCTTGACATGTCATGTATGTCAAATGTCAGCCGTCAGGTCTGATTTTTCAGAAATGTCATAGGAATCTTCATCATTGGTGTAACTGAAGCTAGGGAATCTAGCCCAAGTGTCCCACTAGCTCCAAAGTGACTCTTCCTCTCCCATGGGAGTTACTATTCCTCTACATTTAGACCTCATTGAGTCATGACAAGTAATATTCCCTTCCAACTACCCCAATAATAGTGGACTCCACCTTGTATTCAAATGGGTGAGAGTGGAATTCCATGTGGCATGTGGAATCTAGCTTTGTGGGGGTCCCATAACACCTATGTGTCTCCATGACCAAGTGCCATCTTATTTTCTCATCATAAGTATTTATTTTTTCCCTTCATAATATATTTATTCCAAACCCAAAGTCCCTTTGGGTTTATTAGTCTCCTTATTCCAATTTTAATGTCTCCACTCCAACCTAGGAAACTAGTAGATTGGTGGAATTTTCTCCTTTTGGAATTTATTTGAATGGGGACATTACAGATACACCCATGGTAATTTATCTCAGGTCTATTCCAGCGGCCATAATAAATACCTTTTCAAGGATTGTGGTCCTATACTATGGTGCAGTCCAAGACCATTTATGTGTGTTTCTAGGTTCCTCCCGACTCAATATCAGATCGTATTAATCCCTTCAAGACATGGTTAACGCTCTATGTATATTTTAAATATGCTAATAATCATTTTAAACAAAACATGGTACTTCTAGTATCCTGTTTCAAGCATGTATCAATTATTTCAACAATTCTTAATTTCTTAAGTCAATTGCTATACATAAGCCATTAATTTCACTTAACATTTCTCATAATAGGATCATCTTGTTCCCTTTTTTTTCAAACTTATTAAATAGGTTAAGTTTTTCATGCAGTTGATTATCATTAGTCTAATTGTAAATAAACATCATGCTACCTGTTTTAAACAGTCATACCATTATTTTTTAAAATACCTCATGTATTACCTTCCATTCATAATGATTGGTGAGGTCTCTTGTACCTGCATGCACCTACATGCTTCACTTACAATCTCTTGCTAGAAGTTATTTGTATCATAATATTTTGTTCATCATAAATAAAACATCAAACATATCAAGTATCTATCTTGATTGTATATAAAAATCTCGTTGCAACCAAATATTCCTATGCATGATTCTGATGCATTACTTCTTTTCTGGCAAGCCTAGGCACAACTAGGTTTGTATGTATCCTTGATAAACTTTGGACTGTCATGATGCATATTATACCTTTTTAGTACTACTATTGGCTTTATGTCCTCTCTACAGACATGTTAAACACAAAAAATTTCAATAACATCTTTTCATGGAGTTCACTGTATGCTTAACCTTATAGCATAATTTAACAAGTTACAAATAGCATGAACATATCTTTTCAGGGTTTGTAAACCTTCTCGAGTAGTCATGTTTTTTTATAGTATTTTTATTGATACTTCATCATGTTGCTTTTAATGAAATAAAACGTTCTTAAATGTTTATTTCCCTATAACCCTCTATAACAGAAAATAATTGCATGCTCTGACTTTCTACTCATACAAGAAAGTAATATTTCTATCCTTACCAAAATATTACATACTTTGTCTAAGCAGACATTCTCGACAACATAATTATCACAAATAGAGTCTCGAAGCTCATTTTATGCCGCTTTAGTACTTATGGTTTATGATGCCACACATGTGATAATAATCTCCAACATTGTTTCAAATATTAATGACCAATGTATCTACGTTTCATCCAACTAGTCTTGCTAAGTTTGTTGGAACCCTTTTCATGCCATTATTAATCATGACTTTTGTTCTAGGTTTAAAAACTTCCTTGTAATCGACTTACGTCATGCTTCCTTACGTATACTCACTCATACCATACTATTTTTGTAGAGGTACTCTATAGTTGTGCGGTACTCACACTTATGGTTCTTTGATGTTTGTCTCTCTATTTCTATATAGAAGATAATTACTACGTTTATGCATGCATAATTCATGACCTCACGATCCTACAAGAGGTAAACATATCAATCTTTATCCCTAGGATTATTTTACTAAAGGATTTAAACCCTATCATTTTTAATTGGAACCGAATTCCGTCATAGGACATAGGGTTTTAAAACATTTTTCCTTCCTATGTAATCCTTCCTACTTGCTTGATGTCACGTCCCCATCTTGACCCTATCGCATTAAAATGTAAATGATGTAATATTATTATTAAATCATGGTGAGGAGCTCAAGGCCAAGGCCTCGCCATTGTTTTTTTGATGCATATGGTCTACGTGCTAGCCAAGCACAATGGGATTGCAAATATCATGCAATATACATTTTAATAAAATACCCACAACTAGCTATGCAATGCAACAAAGAGATGGGGGCATGATTTTACAAGGAATTGGGAGGCAAAACATTCAAACCCTTGAGCCAATAAAGCCAAGCCAAGTGTCAATGAGAGAACCCAGCAAACCCTCAACTACCCATGTTGACTTTTGTACCCAATCATTGATTTCTCCCAAGAGTTGGTTGAGGTAGTTAATTCCTTGGGGAATGAGAGGTATGGCTATCCAAATTCGGGTATGGGAAAGCCACCCTAGATGGAAAAACGTGTTTGGATTCCTTGGCAAGAAAAGAGCCATGAATTTCTCCCCAAGCGATCATCCATCAACCAGTTTCTCTCCCTCACAAGTTTGGAGCTACCTGGGCATTTTCCAACCATGTTTATATGTGTTTGCCTTCATTCTCAACTGGGAGAAGGGCGTTTTTGTGTTGTATACCAGCGGAGAAGAAGGGGAAACGAATTGGGGTTCCATAGAGACCGTTTGGGCTGCTAAATGCTTAGATAGTTGGGGAATAAATCGTTTTCCTCCCCGCAATTGTTTTTCCCATTCCACAATCCGTTTTTGGATGGAAACGTTTTGGGGAAAACCCATGGCCATCTTGTTTGCAAATCCCATTGTTAAACATGGGTATTAATTGCTTTGGCTTGATATAGAGTGTAAGCATCCATAAATGAGGAGGGTTCAGTCTTAGCCTGATAAACTCAGCTGTGGACTGGCTTGGATTAGATGCAGTGATTATTTTGCTGTGTAGGAGTATGAATGTCCCCTTTTCCTTGTAGAAATCATGCCCAGATCAGGGGTGGTATCTGAGTGCTGAAATAATACAGGCTGGGTAGAGACCTACGGTTGGGTGGAACGTTGCAGCGACATAGCTAGTTGTTTGGGACAATTGCACAACGAAGATAAGTGTTTTTCTGTCTATGTATTTACTTCTGTAATGTTTAAATTGATGACTATTTTTGATATGCTGTATGCAAATGATATGTGTGTGGATGAGATTCTAATTCCGATGTGCATATTGGCTTAATTTACATCTACACACTTTGGTTTTAATTGTATGAATCTAATGAATGGGCTGAGTTTATGTCAAAGCCCCAGATTTTGGCATCATGTTCCCTTACTCGAATTGGGTTCACGGGTGGGTACGTGACATAATGGTATAAGAGCGAGGTTGCAGCATTGGGCCTTCATGGGCTACCTATCACAGTTGTAGAGGTAAGTATGCTTCCTGTTCAACATTGATAATTATGAAAAGTTTCAAAAATTTGAAACATTTGAAAATTTTATAAGTGATTCTGAGTTTTTCGCCAAGGCTGTGTCGGCGAATCTCACTGAGTTGCACCAACAAAGTTTGCGGAAGTGCCGGGAAAAGAATGAAAAAATTTCAATTTTTCTAAGTAATTTTGAAAAAATTTCTAAGTATTTTGTTTGGGTTGTGCCAACGCGTTTCGACGAGTCTCGTGGAGTCGAGCCGATGCGTTTCGGTGAAACTCGCTGAGTGGCGCCGACGAGACTGCGGCAATAAGGCCGACGAAATTTTATGAAATCATGCAATATGTTTCAGCGAAACTTGCTGAGTGGAGCCGAAACGGTCAGAGAATCTGGCTGAGTTGCGCCGACGAAGTTGCGGAAATGACGGGGAAGGGAAGGAAAAATTTCAAAGTAAAAGAGGAAATTTCGGCAGAAGAACTCGGCAAGTTGGTCCGAAACGGCGGAAGAACTCGACAAGTTGGTCCGAAACGGCGGAAGAACTCGGCCAGTTGGCCCGAAATTGTGGCAGAACTCGACAAGTTGGCCCAAAAAAGCGGCAGAACTCGGCAAGTTGGCCCGAAACCGCGGTAGAACTCGGTGAGTTGGCCCGAAACAGGTCGAAAGAGATAGACGAGTTCACCCTTCGGCAGAACTCGATTGCGCGAAATCGAAGGATTTACAAAAAAAAATGAGGATGCTGCCCTCGACTTGCCCTACAGTGGCGTAGGGAAGCCACAAGGGGGAAAGCCCCCTTGACCCCCGTCGTCCCCCGGAGACAGTCGTTGAAAGTGTGAAATGCATTCTTTATGCTTGGGATGAGGAGCAGGAATTGCATAGAAGGTTGTGGAAGCCTTATTAAGAGTAATTGGCTGTAATATGCATTGCGGAAGAGCAATGGGAGCAGCAAGGCAATGTTGATAAGAGGGAAATTCCTCACCTTAAACTATTTCTGTTTATAGCATAAGAATTGCATGTTTGAAAAATAGCAAAAATGAATGTTATACACGTATGTATATATTGAATTTCTAATTCGTTGGAAGATCATAGCTAATGATTGCTTGTATGCTTGGTAGGGAATCCAAGAAAAGGATCAGCTATGATGTGGAGGAGGAACCCCATGTCATGATGAGGAATTGGAAAGGGATAAATCCTTAACTCCTCTCTTTCTATTATATTTATATTTCCTAAGTTTCATATACTGAAAATTATGGCATAGGGATGTTGGAAATGCAAGCAAGTAGCAGATTAAATTCATATGAATTAGTGGGCATGATTAAAGAATCATTGCATGGTGCATGTGGATTGCTTATGCATGAGCAGGATGTTGCATATGGGTAAAGGTAGTGAAGTTACACATGCAATAGCCCATTAATGGTATTCCCTATGGTTGATGACAATTAATGTTGTTGATAATGGTTGTGGGAATCAAACCATAGAAGCATGATTGAAAATGCGAGAGATTAGATAGATAGGATGAATATGCACTAGATGGCATATTAATAAACATTGCACAGTGCATGTGAAAATGTTTTCGAATGTATATGATATTTCATATTGGTAAAATAGTGAGGTTTTACATATGCAATGAGCCGCTTAAGATAATTATTATGGTTGCTAATAATTAGTCGTGTTCGCATTGGTTGTAGGACCAAAGACAACCGAAGCATGGCTGAATATGTTTGTGATGATTGTTGCATAAGACCAACAACCTTATGAGGAAAGAATGGTGCAACAAATCTATGATCATGAGGTTGGAAAAAGGACCGTGAATCCTTGGTAAGACGCCAACTGATTAGGTAACATCAAGTGATGTTAATGACAACCATGCAGGTGATGGTTATTTGTACTTAAATTGCATGAATGTTGAAAGAGGATTTGGTAAAGTCTCTTCAACTAAACTATGTTGATTTGGTTTGCATGTAGTATTGAGTGCCTGAATGTGAATGTCAACCCACCAAGTATGGTGAGGTGCGGGTAAGTAAAGGAAAGGAGCCTTGCACCCTATAGTTTCTTAGAAACCTCAATGCATTCATATGAAAATTTTAACATGCCATTTGTGTATGTTGGGTGTGAGTTTAACAACCAAAGGAAGTGATGACTTATAGTCAAGTTGTGATAGTGCATACCATATGAGACAACCATGGTTAGGCCATAATATGCTGGAATGCATAGTATTCATGGATTAATGCAAGGTTGTACTGAGAGGTTATGCATTAAGTGAATGCACATCAAAATATTATGTAAATGTTGTGAATGTGCATGCATATGTGCGGGTGCACATGTTGAGATGCATTGTGTGAATACATGTTTGTGATATATATATGTTTCAATGCAGTTAGATAATAGATGAAATGGTGGACTATTGTTAATCCTGAGACCATTTCATGAGCTTCTATGAATGCAGGAGAAAGGCTGCACGAAGAAGGTAGACATGCGATGGGCTACCAAAGCACTCTATTGGAAGGACAAAGTTGCATGGAATGTGAAGTAACGAGTACTTACAGTTTGGATAGTGTGGCTGTGTCTTGCAATTTTATTGTGACAATGATGCATATATAAAAATGTATATATTTCATTGCATTTCAAATGTTAACAACTGAAGGTGTTTGAATTATTAAGTGTTATAATTCTGAGATCACTTCAGTGACTGTTGTGGCAATGAAAGGATTATATGCATAGATACTCACAACTTGTTTGGCTGATTGAAGTTTCAGTTTTCAAGTAGAAAAGTCTTGCGTATGGTAATGAGGATAAGTCCATAGTAAAGACCGGGATCTACCATGTGCAGAAGCCAAATATTACGAGAAGGTTCTCATGGTTGTAACTTATGCATTGAAACAAATTTGAAAATTGTCTGATTTAAGTTTATGAGAATAATCTCATGGTTGCAAATCTAATTTTGGTAGGAAAACAAATTTGTAGATTTCAGATTTGAGAATTTGCTCATAATTGCTAATCACTGTTTGGCTTATATAAAATTGCGTCAGGAGGACATGTTGTAGGTGGATGTTCATGTATGGTAGCAAGGGTGAAACCATAATGGACAGAGTGATACCACTTACGAGAGCCAAACAATATGAGGATAACCTCATTGCTAAGCAAATTAATTTCTGTAGTAGACAGAACTACAAATTCATATTCAATTTAATTATTAATGACAATTGATTGGTTATGGAACAATCCCATTTGAAGTTTATTGTTAAATGTTGTTGACTGTTTGGCTATTTGATAAGTGTGCCAGAATGACACATTGTAGGAAGACCATGTGTGATGGCTTGCAGAAGCCAAACTAGATGGGAAGGATCCCATGCTTTGGAAATGGGTTTTGGGTGAAACGCCATTGTAAATGTTGATAATGTCTCAGCCGAACTGCATGTTGGTAAACCAAGTGAGTGAGACAGTAAAATTATGCCAATAAGGCATGTGTAGGTTATGGAACGTGAAAAGATTGGGGTGGAAAACCGAAGTACTGTTGAATCAGAGAAGGGAGCCCCCATTCTTCGTAAGTGAAGGAAGGATACATCTGAAAAGGGATAAGTATTATGTAACCCTAACTCAGAATATACATGTTTGGTTATTAGATTTAATATGCAGAGCATGTTTTATTATTTCATTATTATTCCAGACTGCTTGAATATGATTAGGGCCTATATGTCTCACATCCGAAAGGGAGTGCACACCTTTCTGGTGCTGGGTTATGATAGGGTTGTCAATATTGACTACACCCAAAGGGAATGGACGCATTCCTGGTGTTTCAATACTTGATAGTGAATGTTATGAAATATGGTTACAATTTTAGAGCAGCAATACTGATGAGTCTGCTTATCCTTCTTGTGCTATCAGCTTACACAGATGCAATTTGGTGTTGCACGTTAAGAGGCAAAGTGAAGAAAGGGTACTCAAGAGGACTGTATGAGCGGTGGTAACCTTTTTGTAGTGTGAGTGGGTATCATGGGGCCATGATAGCCCGCAGTCAAGAAAGTCACCTATAGAGTTCCTAAAGGGAACCATTGGTTTTCCCGAGAGAAGGAGTGCCATCCTTGTGTGGATGAAGAATTGTTATGCGCATGAAGGGTTGTGACACATGTGAAAGGCTGATGTAAGCCTAAGGCAGAGTGGTAGAGCCTTGAACTAGAATGGTCGGTGGCACAGTTTCCTTCCATTGGCTGATGACCCAGACGAATGTGCTGGTTTGGCAATGGAGAGGGCCAACCAGGTATGGGACTAGTTGGGCACCACAAATGCTTGGTAAATCCAGTCGGCGTGAAGGTGTACTGGTTGGGAATTAACTACTTGATGTTGTGGAGCAACATGCGTGCTGGCCAAACATCCAAGTCCATAGGCGATCCCAAGGCTTGCAAAGCGAAGCAGGATCCTGTGGACCAGAAAAGAAAATGCACAATACAGATAAGTATTCATTTTTCATTTATTCTTGTTTGGAATAATGAAGATTTCAGGTATAAGTCTTCTAACAACTAAGCTGATACACTATTGTTTCTTTGTTGGAAACCTTGGGCATTGTAGGAAAGAAAGGACCCTGAAAGGCGCTATAAATTTCTTGATAAATCCAGAGAGTAACTGGTTGGGCGCTATAAATTCTTGGTAAAACCAGAGAGTAACTGGTCAGGTGCTATAAATTTCTTGATAAGTCCAGAGAGTAACTGGTTGGGTGCTATAAATTCTTGGTAAAACCAGAGAGTAACTGGTCAGGCGCTATAAATTTCTTGATAAGTCCAGAGAGTGACTGGTTGGGCATTAACTACTTGATATTGTGAAGCAGCGTGTATGTTGGCCCAACATCCCTTAAACAATCGATAAACCCAGTTGGCGTACTGGCCTGACATTTCCTATTCGAATGGTTGTGGAGTAGCCTGCGTGTTGACCCAACATTCCTTATTGTATCCACATGAAATCCAAGGCTTGTAAAGCAAAGAAGGATCCCGTGGAATAAAGTGAAGACATCTAATACAGATAAGTATTTGGTTATCTTGCATCTTCTTGCTTATGAATATACATGTGTATATGATTTGGTTATGATTTTATCAAACTCTTGTTTAGAGATGAACCCTATGAGAATAAACTGAACATGTGAATGGATTCAATGTTTGAGTGTAGGTATTGCTGGAAGCAAGGACTATGAAGGCATCATAAGGATGCATATGGATATGTGACTGTCCTAAAGAGATCAGTATGAGCAGTAATGAAAGATGGTGCTAGTGGACCTTAGACACTAAGTGTCATAGCCAAGAAATGACACGTCAAGCATTCACATTGATGTGAAAGAGTCTAAGGAGCATGAAACCACTGTGGCGGTGTAGCTTTGGATTGGAACAAGACTAAGAGGGGGAAACTCTTACTCTTCTCTTTCCTTTTTGATTGATGCATTTCAGAAACAAAGGGTTGTTGAATGCATGTTGTGACAGGAAGTTGATTGTGTTATTGCTTGAAATGAATTGTGAATGCTGAATTAGTTATTTCCCTGTGAAAGGATGAACATGAATGAGTTCATGTGTATGTTGGGAAAGCATGAAAAGTGTGGAAGTCTCATGAGTGAAGAATGGACTATCCATGTCAATTGGGAAAATAACTGACTAATCTTAATATTGTGTTATGCTTGTCCTAACATGAATTGCCATGATGAGTCTCACAGGTGATAAATTGAAAGCCATTGGTTGTAGCTGTTAGCATCCAAGTGTTGCTAGTGAGCAAAGTGAGAGCCAGTCTTGCACCGTGATCATGGCAGCAGACCAAAGGCTATTTGATTTGGTTGAAATTATTCCTCAAATAGTTTCCAGGACAACAAGAAAGATGGAATCCATGAAAATTCCAGACTTGTAGATCAGCTGGAAGGTGAATAAAAGGAAGGGATTGCTGTGGAGCAATGCCCACCTGCAGAGATGGAAGATCAAAGCCAACAGGAGCAGCTTGAGGAATCCAAAGGAATTGATCCTGAAAGTTCAAATTCAGGAGATGAAATGCAGGATAGACCTGCCACCACTTGTGAATTTTGAGGCATGCGTAAAGTGGGTATATATTTTGAAGTATTGGAACACCGAGGACGTTGTTATTCCAAGGGGAGGGGAATGTCACGTCCCCATCTTGACCCTATTGCATTAAAATGTAAATGATGTAATATTGTTATAAAATCATGGTGAGGAGCTCAAGGCCAAGGCCCCACCATTGATTTTTTGATGCATATGGTCTACGTGCTAGCCAGGCACAATGGGATTGCAAATATCATGCAATATACATTTTAATAAAATACCCACAACTAGCTATGCAATGCAACAAAGAGATGGGGACATGATTTTACAAGGAATTGGGAGGGAAAACATTCAAACCCTTGATCCATTAAATACAAGCCAAGTGTCAATGAGAGAACCCATCAAACCCTCAACTACCCATGTTGACTGTTGTACCCAATCATTGATTTCTCCCAAGAGTTGGTTGAGGTAGTTAATGCCTTAGGGAATGAGAGGTATGGCTGTCCAAATTCGGGTATGGGAAAGCCACCCTGGATGGAAAAACGTGTTTGGCTTCCTTGGAAAGAAAAGAGCCATGAATTGCTCCCCAAGTGATCATCCATCAACTAGTTTCTCTCCCTCACGAGTTTGGAGCTACCTGGGCGTTTTCCAGCCATGTTTGCCTGTGTTTTCCTTCATTCTCAGCTGGGAGAAGGGCATTTTTGTGTTGTATACAAGTGGGGAAGAAGGGGAAACGAATTGGGGTTCCATAAAGACCGTTTGGGATGATAAATGCTTAGATAGTTGGGGAAGAAATCGTTTTCCTCCCTGTGATTGTTTTTCCCATTCCACAATCCGTTTTTGGATGGAAACGTTTTGGGGAAACCCATGGCCATCTTGTTTGCAAATCCCATTGTTAAACATGGGTATCCATTGCTTTGGATTGAGCTGGAGTGTAAGCATCCATAAATGAGGAGGGTTCAGTCTTAGCCTGATAAACCCAGTTGTGGACTGGCTTGGCTTAGATGTAGTGATTATTTGGCTGTGTAGGAGTATGAATGTCCCCTTTTCCTTGTAGAATCATGTCCAACTCGGGGGTGGTCTCTGAGTGCTGAGATAATATAGGTTGGGTAGAGACCTATGGTTGGGTGGAACGTTACAGCGACATAGCTAGTTGTTTGGGACAATTGCACAATGAAGATAAGTGTTTTTCTGTCTATGTATTTTCTTCTGCAATGTTTAAATTGATGACTGTTTTTGATATGCTGTATGCAAATGATATGTGTGTGGATGAGATTCTAATTCCGATGTGCATATTGGCTTAATTTGCATCTGCACACTTTGGTTTTAATTGTATGAATCTAATGAATGGGCTGAGTTTATGTCAAAGCCCCATATTTTGGCATCATGTTCCCTTACTCGAATTGGGTTCACAGGTGGCTACGTGACAGTTGACTATAGCATATAAAACAACATTTAATGATATACTAGTTTAGATGATACTTATTATGCATGTCAATAAGATAAATAATTTTCGATAAGATAATTTACTACTGAAGACGTCTTTCATTTATATACTATACAAAGCACACATCGCACTGGATCGTTTGCGAGTCCATAGGCCATAATGTTGTAGCTCGGCTCTATATTAGTTCTGATGGCTTGGATGCTGTGATGTTGACTTTTAATTCCACCACTAGATCCTCTTCTCGAGGAGATGAATCCAAGTTTTTTTGTCGACTGATGTTCCTCTCCGTGTTCATGATTTCAATTCTCTTATAGTTCCTGGATTCAGGCAACGTGTAGTACACAAGATCTTTTTAGTTTTAAAATCATAAGTGAAATTTGAAAAAAAATAAAATTCTGCAGCGGATGTCTTTTTAAGTAGTGAGCCCAAAAGGTCTCTGAGTGTTTAAACTTGCCTCTGATACCACTTGTAATGTCCCTTAAATCCATTTTTTTCTTTTCTTATGGGGTAATAATGTTGTTAAGATCTAAGGTTCATTAAAATTAACTTCAACACTGTGTAATATTGTTAAGAATAATACTTGTATCTTATCTGGATTTCGTTTGCTGATTAGTACATGGTAGCTTATGTTCTTACTGTGATATTTTTGACGTTTAAATGTATGATAATGACTCGTATATCTTGAACCGGTATTTCTTACTCTGCTCTATCTAATTACTTCATACTTGTTATAATTGCATGTTTGAACTTGATGTATAACCTAGTCCTGTATGAGTTGTTTTACTGTGGCTAACTTACCTATGCTCCTATTGTGAAATAAGTGGTTGTATGTAATATTTCATCTTGATGATTTGGTTTGAAGGACTCTTAGGAATTTTGGGCTTACTTAGTTCATTATGAGCTAAGGCATAAAAATTCCTTGTTGCAGGTGCTATGGATCAACGTTATACTAAATGGTTTAAGTGGAAAGACCTTGGTCAAAGAGTTAAACGGTTTTAACTTTGAAACCAAAGTTATGTTTCTATAAAAATGCTTGTTCACAAAAAGGGGAATTTCGACTATAGAGAGTGGGTGTTGATCTAATTGCTAGTGGTGGTGGTTGTGAGAATTAAAGAAATCCATGTGAAGACCTCGTGGCTAGCCTCCACGCTGTCTCAAGGTATAAGGTGGTTTACCCTGTTTCGAAAAACCTCTTTGCGAGTCGTTTGGGATAGGGGAGCGAGTTCCTTGCTCTGTCATTTTTGGGAAGTGGCGTGAAACTGTATTCTGATTGCGTGTTACAGGGTTGCCATAATTGTGCAAAACCCTGAAGGTATGTGCCTCTCTTTGGTAGCTTTGAGTCTCTGTTTGTTTTAATTTAAGTATTACATTTATGCTAATCCCTTAACTTGTTATGTGACAGGAGGTCGCAACATTGTTCAAGGGTTTGCATCTGGAGAGAAGGGAGACCATCAAATGCGAATGGCTCGGGTAAGCCCACGTCTATGTGTCCCTCTCCTATGGATGGATATTCCGGGTTTTGAGAAGAATGAGGTGTGCTACTTGTTTTAATGGTTTTTCCATTTGAATTTACAAGGGGTTTTAATGGCATCCTCTTAGCTTCATTGTTTGCTATTCGTAAATGTTTTTTTTAAAGGGAATTGTGCCCAGGGTTTTCGTAGGGTTTAGTTCTTAAGAGCCTGATAGGAGTTTTGATAAATTTGTAATTTATTGCTACTGTGTGTAAATGCTACCGAGCCTGTATTCTTGAACTTGTTTCTAAATACAAGTTTATACAATAATTTTTGTTTATACATTCAGTGTAGATTTAATGATTTTAGTTGGTGAATGTTGGTAGTTCTCGTTGGATTTTGAATGCTACATTTAATGGTTTAAATGTATCCTGTACTTCCATGTAAATATCATTGTCTTGGTAAATGATTCATATTTATGAGATGTATCCCTGTGCTTACTCTGTTTGATTAAAGAAATGTATCTAAGATGGTTCTGTTCTTTAGCTTAGGTATTTACTTCTTTAAATTTATTTCCTGGGCAAGTTTGGTTGTCGAAATAGTGTGCCACTTTGATTTCGACGGATGGCACATGAATGGAACCCTCACCAACACGCATCTGTGAAATATTTGGGTGAATGAGTTATTAAATTTTGTGGATTGAAATGTTATTTGGGATATACCTCAATGCTCGTCGTTCTGCTATTTATGTGATTTGGATTATGGGGAAACTATATTTAGCTTTGTTGTTTTTAATACATATACATATTTCATGTCGTATTAGTTTCTGGGAAAAGCTCTGTTTTGTAAATATGTACTCTGTTTATAAAATGATAATGATGCTCTTCATTGAAAACGCCAACGATGGCTCTGTGTTGTTTATAATTTTCTGTATCTGAAAATAAATCTTTTACTTAGTTTATTCCTCCACAGAGGTATGGGAAAGGCCCTAGCTCTGTCTGAAATTTTCTTTTAATTAAATTAATAATAAGTACCGAGGTGCTTTGAGCCAACGCTGTAGCATGTCAAGCTCATCCTAGTAGATGGATGAAAATGATGCTCTGAGGGATTCGATCTCGAGCCTATGCTTGTTGGATTTGATCGGTGATATATATATTATTATGGTGCCCTATTTAAGCTATTCCGATTGGTTATTATTTGTATTATTGAATATTCCCTTTAGATGCTTAGTCATTTCTCTAAATGACTACTGTGTAAAGAGAATAATCCTACGCCTGTAATGGGTTTATAGAACTTATGGTTAATTTGTTTCTGTTATCGTGTTATCTGTTGGGTAGTTTGGCATGCGTATATTCCTGAATAAAATTGTTATGTTTATTCCTAGTATCTTGGGTAGTTTTAAAGAGGATTGATCCTTGATCCGTGAGGATTTTAAGAGATGAATATGTTTCAGACATGTTAATTCTTTCTTGTTTAAAACAATAACTTGTTTGTTAGGCGTAGACTTAGGGTCTTGTGAAAACTTCCAGGGTTTAAAGGACTCTAACGAAATCTTATTTTATCATAAATATGGAGATTTTACCTTTGTATAATAGAAGTCTTTTTAACATAATAAGTCTAGAGATTTAAGGGAGGAGATCTAGCACAAGCTAGCTTCCCTATCTATGCCAAATCGAAACTTTGTATGGAAGGAATTTCGATTTGTAAAATGTTTTACTCCGATGATCCCATAGTATTCTAGTTTAGAAAATTCCTATAGATTTTGGATTTGCTTAAGCGTTGTTTTTCTGTTGTTAATTTAAGATGTTTTGGGATTTGGAAAGTTTGGTCTAAGGCTGGAAAGATCGTTTCTATGTTAAAAATGAAAGGAAGAACTGTTCTTGGTTAATCCTAAAGATATGTACATTTACCTCAGTAGTAAGAATTATTTAATTTCACCCAGTGAGCCACTGCTTATGCCCTTACTCATGAAGTAAATAATGTTAACCAGAATCTGTAAAAGAGAAATTTATAGCTTAATAATGGAATTTCCATACTTATAAATTTCAGCCTATAATTCTATAGAAGCTTGATATACAACTAATATAAATTCTTACCTGGAATTTACTAATTGGATCTCCTTTATAACATACACACTTCAAACACTAATTAATGGAAAATTACTCTCAGCTGACCTGTGGAGTGGTAACTGAATAACATCAGAACTGCCACGTTCCTCCCAACCTTTGATCTAGAACCATTCTTGGTTCTTAATCGGATTACCCCCAAGTTGGTTCGAGCATGCAAGAAAATATAGAACACCTAAGGAATAGGCTTCTGATAAATTGGAGCTAATATTTATATCTTCTAAGTATAAGATATGGAATTCTCTCCAATCCCATAAAGAATGTGTTTATTCCTCGGAGATCGTAGCATCAATCAGTACGAGATTCTCCCCGGTAAGCAATCCCAATTAGATCGCTCACCGTTTGGTGTAGGGAATCCGTCCGGTTAGCGGTTCCGTCTACCGTGAGATTTAAAGATTCTTATTCTCAGCACCGGTTGCGGCCGGATCCACCGTTTATGTATTTTATTTTAAGGATGATATGCAAGTGCCCTAAGTTAAATGCAGGTAACTAATCTAAGCTAATTTAAGATTGTATAAACAAATCTAATCTATCCTTGCAAGGAGCAAACGTTAAAGATGAGTAATAGACTGAAATAGATATCTAAAGATCAGACAGATAGCAATTTAATCCTAAAGATGCATCCACAACAGAATATACAAGATATTAAAGATAGCTTTAATTCAATTAATGAATTCCATTACTCATTTGAGACATACATCTTTGCACAGAAAATATAGAAATAATTCATTACAGAGAACTAATTCACAATAGTAAGGAAAGATCTCACAGTGGTGTATGGCTGATACAAGAGTAATCCAGCACACATTCAACACATCTTTGAGGCAAAAATGTAGTGTCCCAGGCTTTCATTAGGCAAAATCGAATTCCTTATACATGCCGAGAAATAGTTCACGTACAAGACAGAAAAAGTCTTTCACCTGCCAAAAGTCCCTTGTACTATTCACTAACTATCTATTTATAAGTTTACAAAATGCCTCCAGGGCTGCCACCTATCTTCTCTGCTTTAACTCTTTTAATTTTCTTTTAAATGCTCTACAAAATTAAGTGACTCGTGGCACCCTTTACATAACAGAAACAAAAAAGGACAGCTGTCCCTTTGACTTCATGATTCGATAATAGGAAAGGAAAAATTCGATGCGCTATGGCTATCGAGTTAGCTTTGGGGCGGTGCCTTTGCTTCAACTGGAGTAGTCATTTCGGAGGATGCTTCTATCTCAGCTGGTGCCTCTGCAGTAGATGATGTGCCTTTATCGATTAATGCCATTGTTGCTGCCTTCTTTTCTTCTTCTTCAATATAGCTGAACCAAACACAAGTGTCTCTTATGACAACATTCACAGGTGAAGGGAGCAAGATCTTCTTAGAAGTCACATGCTTGTCGAGGTCTGCCTCGATGTCTTGCATTTATTCTATTGCTATCTGGCGGATTTCATGGAGCATTTGAGTGTGTACTGAAGGCATCACGATGCATTGATGGAGATCTTCTGTGGTTAACACATCAATTCTTCTCACATACTCCAATTGAATGCTAAGCTCATCTTTTAAATCGGAGAGGCGCTGCTCTTTACTTGGAAATTTATCAAGGGTGTGGGGAAATACAACCTTGCACTTTACATGCACTTCTTGAATCTTTTGATAAAGGCTATTGCACTTTCCCATTGTAACCTGGATCACAGTAATTAGTTTAGAGTTGCAGTTCCTACAAAATTCCATGAAGGCAACATCTTCCTTAAAATCAACTACAGATTTGAACGGGAGGTGCTTGGGGAAATCCACCTTCCCTTCTCTCCACTCCATTTGGCTTAAAATATTTTCTTTTACCCATGTATACTTGTTCCTTAGGTTGACAACTTCAGAGTTGATTTCCTTCATTCTGTCTAGCATGGCCTTTAGCCTGCAAACTTCTTCAGTCAGCAGTTCTTACTTCTCATGCATCTGCTTAAGCACATCACAGGATTCCTCATGAAACGTAGTCATATCCATTGCTCTGTTGTTTGCTTGTTCTAGTTGCTCGACCAACAACTGCTTATCTTCCTCTAATTGGACAACTTTAGCCTCAGAGTCATTCTTCTCTACTTCAAGTACCATCATTTGTACTCCCAGGTGTTCTTTTTCCTCCTCTAGGTGTTGATATTTATCCAACAACTCCTTATGATCGGACAGGAGGTGACCATGTTTCTTTACTATGAGTTCCCTATAGGACTGCTCATTGGATACGGTGTGCTGTAGCATACGATCCCTTTTCTTAGTTGACTCGAACTTATTGACTATGCTGATTACATTGTCCTCGCTTGCTTTGGATGCTGCTACAACAGCAGATGCCATAGCCACAAAGGCATGCTTCGTGTTTTGAATAACAGTAGTTTCACGATGGGTGACAATGTCCAACTCAAACAGTGTCTTTAACCTTGTCTCTGACTTCAAAACAATAGATTTCCTATCTCTGTTATATACAAATCTTTTCCATTGGGATATAGTGTGATCCTTTGATGGGGTAAAAGGGATCAGTGAATATTTTCTATGGGGATATTCTCTTCAGCGGGCGGGGTCTATATGAATTGGGATGAACCTATATCCATGTCTTTTGTATTAGAACCATCAGCTCGTGCATCTTCATTGGCCATGTTTTCTTCTTCGGCCTCGCACCGTCTTTTTTCTTCTTCAGCCTTTAGCTGATTTTCTACTGCCTCCCTTTCTTCCTGCTCTTTGGCAGCTTGCTGCAATCTTTCCTCTGCTAACTCTTGATCCCGAAGCCTTTGGGATTCTTCTTCTTGCAGCCTAAGAGTTTCTGCCTCCTAAATCTTAAGAGCTTGTTCTTTCTCCCTCCGCAACTTGTCGGCAATTTATTTCTGGATTCTATCTGGTTCCTCCTTTAGCCTTTGCTCTTCATTAGCTAGAGCTTCCGCTACTTCCTTTTCTTTCTGCAACTTGGCTTCTTGGGAACTTTGTACAGCGGTAGAGCTAGAACTTGCTCCACCTTTGTAGCGGCATATTTGCAACTTAGTCATGTTGCTGATTCCCCTATATACTTCTTCATACTGATCGTAATAATGGGCATAATCAAACTGGGCATACAATTCTTTACAGTGTTCTGCAACTTTGTTTTGTCTGTCATTTCTATGAAATATTGCTTCTCCGAAATGAAAACCTTTCAACTCTTGAATGAATTACTCAGTGAATGCAACCCCTAAGAACTTATAGGCTCCCACATAGAATGGAAGAGAAGGGAAGGAGGCCTTTTTTAATTTATTCAAAAATCCTCCGACTCCATCAAGAAAAACTTGCCTAACTGCTTCTTTCAAAACTATATAGTCAGTAGCATATCTGGGCAAGATATATGGTGGCTTGGAGCCTCCATACATTCTGATATAAGTACCGCCTTCTGAAAAATAGAAATCGCCATAATTCTCCATCATGACCATGACATTCTCTGATAAGCAATTAGGTTCTTCATTAAACATTTGCTCATACAGAGGTATGATGAACTCTTCACAGATGAGTTTGTAATGCATCCTGTAATTCTGAGCCCACAGTATCTTATAGGCAGTATAGACCAGGGTGTTGGACTGGTCCCAAACGCATCCTAGCTTTGGGAAAGGGAGCTTTGCCAAAATGCAATCAACAAGATATGAAGAAATGAAGAATTTTGACTTCTTCAGAGTCATTCCTTCTTTGGCTGCGGCTACGGTGGATGATAAACTGTCCGAGAGGATAGTTTGCCAATCAAAGATAGTTCCCTTAAATGCTACGTAATGGATTACGAGGGACCATTGTATCCTATAAACGGTTCTGTCAGCCATGCCAAAAAATTTTCTTAACATAAGGGCGATCATCCGAAAAGGGGCCCTGAGATTTTGAACTTCATATTCATCGCTGTCTCTTTTCCTAAGATGCTTTCCTACAATTAGCAACTTCTTAACCATTTCAAGTTTGTCCATCTGCCCCAGCCATTCATCATTCAGCGGCTGCTGAGAGTGCAGTAATTTGTAGGGTGCTGCAATGTAGGCTGGATGGAATGAGGCGAACACCTCTCCTTTGCTATCATACAACACTCTTGTTTCTGTGTTTGCATGTTCCAGGATCCATCCAATCACTTCTAAGCAAGGAAAGAGCTCAGGGCGCATGGAGGCTTTGGATATACCCGAGCTTCTGATATTTTTATAGATGTGCTCCTCCTCCAAGAGTGCTCCGGGGATGTCTTGGTCTCTGAGCATATGATAAACATCTCCCCATTTGAATTCAGGGGGGACACCTGTGGTGGATTTGGTATCCTCAAACAAAGTTTCAATTCTTGGCTCTGCTTGTCTTGGCTCAGCCACCTTAGTTCTCTTTCTGCTGCCTTTCAGCATTTTGGTTTAACCCTGTCAAGCAACTACGCATGAATAAACATAAGATTGCAAAATAGTACAGAACATAGAGAAAGACATAGGAATTTTAAAACATAATATCGACATAATAATATGTACTATACTGCCAAATGAAGATAAACAAAAATATTTTGGTTCAGCATAGCTACAGTTCTCCCAACCAAGATAAGTAGTTACGGGGAATGCTAACTGAGTTTTCATCTTGCCCAGGATTTCCTCAGACAAAAGCGCGAGTGGTGCGGTGGGTAAAATCCGCCCAGGAAGGTTGAATCACATGGGTTCAAAGGATTAGGGGAAAAATTAAAGGCTTACGGCTATGAATTATAGGCTTGGGAATGGCCAAAATAACAACATACGAAGAACATCTATCGGCCATGCAACTCATACGGGATATCATTACCGAGAAAGGTTTGATACAATTAGCAGTAAAACGAAATAGTGGTAGAACCACCTACCTGGAAAAAGGCTATTGGTCTCGCGGAGGTTGACTATGCTGTGGGTGAGCTGAGTTGGAGCAGTCCTACAGCTTCAAAATGACGTTCTCCGATACAAATTCTATCAATAAAACAAAACAGACTCCCTAAAACCTTATATAAAGGGTGACACGTGTGGGCAATTAATAGGTTGGTGGAGGCTTTAAAACGGCATTTAAAACGCGTATGGCGGGGTCACCTCAGGACGTTTGGTATTGAAGTGTAACCACCGAAATTGGGAGGAAAGGATGAACTCACCCGACGTTGCGGCGAAAACTCGTAAGTTCTATCCGCTATTTCGGCAAGAGTTGCTGAGTTTATCTGATGCTTCGGTGGAAAGTCGTAAGTTCCACCCGGAGTTGAAGGTTTTGCGACTTGAATAAAAAATCCACCCGTTGCGGCCAAAGACTGGGAGTCGTTCTGACGTTGCGGCAGAACTTCGTGAGTTTTCCATCGCTGCGGGGAAACTTGCCAAGTTTGTCCGAAGTTTTCTTTGCGCCTTGGAAAAAGAATGATGAGAACCTTCCTCCATTGTGGGGAGAATTCTTGAGTTGGTCCGCTGTGGCGGGAGGATTCACCGAGTTTGCCCAAAGTTTTAGATGGACTTGGTGATTTTTCTCGAAAAGTACAAGGTAGAAAGACTCGATAAAACAGGCGCCCGTTGTAGCTGAACTTCTTGAGTTCTTTCGCCGTTGCGGGTGAAAAACTTGATTTCTTCCGCCGTTGCGGGTGAAAAACTTGAGTTTTGATTTTAGAAGAAAAAGATCAATCAGCTCAAAAGAAAGGTTTCTCTTATAAAACTAAGTATGAAAGAACTTCTAAGGAAAGTTTAGCTCCTAAGTAACTTTACAAAAAGAAGTAGGAGGGGCCCCAATATCTACAAAATTTTGGGGGGGATGTTGCAGCAACAACAATTGGCGATTCTATGGTGAACACAGAACTTTGAAAAAACACTCTCCTTAGGGGTAGAAAACTTACAAACTGCTGATTTACATGAGTGATAAAATGTCTTCATAGTTAAGCTTTCATGAATACAGTGATCACTCTCAACATCATGGTCATTTTGGGAGAGGGAAACTTAGAATCATACTTCTTTTCGACTCTCTCAGGCCTGAGTATGGAGTTCATTTTAGAATTGTGCCTTTTAGAGATCAACTTAAAAAGACTCCACAGGATCGTAACAACATCTTATAGTCATATTCGTTTGTTCCTCATTCCCATGCTATTTATACCCTTTTGGATATTTCCTGATGACTTTTGTCATTTGAGTCTTCCAGAAATGAGTTTCTTCAACTCGCATATTTGATTTCTCTGGTTCTTCAATCCATAATGTCCTTTTGTGTGAGTGATAAGTTTGTTTGATTATCATGCTTCACGGACGGAGAAGAACCTTGTTGCGCTGATTTATTTGGACAGCTTTCTTGACTGAATGTGCTTAGTATCTCTCTGCCGTGCTTTGATTGAGGCGAGAATTTCTGGAAATCAACTCTTTAATATAATCTATTGGATTTCATTTTTAGCATGGGATAATTTTAAATGCCATATATCTATGAGACATGCTTCCTTTCCATGGGTCTGATTATAGTGAAATCCTTGAGGCAGATAATTATGTTAAAGTGAATGGGGCCTCAAGATAGTAGGAAAGAGATGTTGAATCTTAGTTACTAAAATAGGGTTGCTTTGACCAATCAGAGAGAGGATCTCTAATATTCCTGAAAAATCAGTCGATGAAGATAAAGTCACCAAAACAATTCTTTGTAAGTGAGTTTCACCTTTTTAGGATTGAGCTTAGCCCGAAGATCTGTCTTCTGCCTTACCAACAGCTGAACTAGATTTTATTGAAGGATAAGAGAAAACATCTGAGTGTAGAAAACAAAAACTGACTTCAAAGAAAAGATAAAGACAAAACAAAACCAAAAGTTTATGTACAAAGGAGTCCTCAAAGTCCTATGAGAAATACTGTTTCAAAACGAGGCCGTTTAGAGGTAGGGTTACTTCCTCCCTTTCAAATCCTTTAGTTTGTAGGTATTTGGGCCAATATTTTTAGAAATTTGGTAAGGGCCTACCCATAAGTGCTGAAATTTTGTATGCATTCCTTTACCTTCATGGGGATGGTCCCATTTCAGAACTAGGTCACCTACTTCAAAACTTCTTTTGCTCGATAATCTCTTATCGAACCACCTCTTGACTATGTTTTGGTGTTGGTGGAATCGGTATTTAGCTTTCTGCCGGGATTCTTCATGTTTCAGCAAGGTGTCAATTCTGTATTGTAAAAGTTGGCTACTGGAACCTTGGGAGGCTTGGGCCAATTGCAAAGATGGGAGTAAGATTTTAGGAGGGAGGATGGCTTCTTTATTACCATAGACAAGGGTATACGGGGAGACCCCTAAAGCATGTTTTGGAGTAACCCTATCTGCCCATAAAGCATTTGGGAGAGCTATGTGCCAGCTCCTCTGATTTTCAATCATGGTTTTCTTAAGAATCCGAATGAGGTTTTTGTTCGACGATTCAGCTAATCCGTTTCCTTGGGGATAATAATTGGATGAATAATGTAACTTAATTCCTCTCTCATAAAAAAATTCATTTATCTTAAAAGACGAGAAGTAAGTTGCATTATCAAAGACTAGGGAAATTGGAACCCCAAACCTGGTTATGATCTTTTCCTTTAAGAAATTGATGACTGCATCCTCATTGATTTTGCGCAATGGGACAGCCTCTGTCCATCTTGTAAAATAATCTGTGGACGTCAGGATATACTGATGCTGCAGAGAATAATTTGGTTTTATTTCTCCAATGAAATCTATGCCCCATTGTTCAAAAGGCTCTGAGACAATCACTGGATGCAATGGTCCTGCTGCCTTGGGTAGTTTCCCAACACTCCTTTGACACACATCACAATTTCTTGCATAGGCATGGGCGTCTTTGAACAAGGTGGGCCAATAGTATCCAACCCTCAATATTTTGTGAGCTATTGTATCTCCGGAATAATGTCCCCCAGCAGGCCATCGTGTAATTCCTTGACTACCTTACTTGCATCATCTTTCTCTAAGCATCTAAGAAAAATGCCATCATAATTTTTTCTGAAGAGTACTCCCTTAATGATTTGATAAGCTGCTGATTTCAAACGAAGTGCCCTTCTTTGCTTAGAGCTCCAATGCTCTGGAAAGTATCCCTGTTGCAGATAGTGTACTAGATCTATGTACCAAGATTCATGAGTGGTGAAAATACGACATACCTCGATCATGTTTAGTTCGGCTTCATTTTCCCAACTCTGTTCTTCATCAACTGGATGTTCAGTGAGTAACTTACATAGGCCCTGACCTTTGATGATAGTAGCCAGTTTAAATTCTAAATCGTATTCTTGAAGAGCTGTGACCCAATTCCCTCTTCTTTCCCCCAATTCCTTTTGAACGAAAATAGATCTGACAGCTGGATGGGGAACTATGACCTTAGTTCTGCTCTTAAGAATATATGGCCTGAACTGTTTTACTGCTTTGAATATGGCATAAGCTTGTTTATCAACAACATGATAATTCAGTTCAGCGCCCTGCAGACCAGTGCTCATGAAGGAAATTGGGTATTCATCTCCTAATTCTACCTTTTGCGTAAGCATAGCCGCGAGAGAGTTATCTCGAAGCAAAAGTATACAAAATAAAATCTTTGTCAAAATCTGGACTTCTCAGAGAAGGAGCATTAGCTATGGCTGCTTTGATATCTTTGAAAGCATTCTTTTCCAAGTCTGTCCATTTGAACTGTACACTTTGCTTGACCATTTGCTGCAAAGGTTTAACAGTTTGCGCAAAATCGGGAACAAACCTTCGGACAAAATTGATAGTGCCCATGAACGATTGCATAGATTTTTTATTGTGGGGGATGGGAATTTTATTGATCACCTGCACTCTCTCTTGATCTATTGAAATTCCTCCTTTTGAAATGATGCGACCCAGGAGCTTACCCTCAAGAACAGCAAAAACACTTTTCTTGGGGTTTAAAGAGATATCATACGTTCGGCAACGATCAAAAATCTGTTTTAAATGAACAACATGGTCTTCTCTCTTCTTTGAGAAAATGGTCACATCATCTAGATAGACTACGACACAATGATCGCCTAATCCTCGGAAGGCAATGTCCATTGCTCACTGGAAAGTTGCTCCTACGTTTATCAGGTCGAATGACATTCTTCGGTAGGCAAAGGTTCCCCATTTAGTGCAGAAAGTAGTCTTAAGACGATCTTCTTCTGCCACTAATACTTGATTGTAACCAGAGAAACCATCTAGGAGAGAGAAGAGTTCCGATCCTGATACCATCTATAGAATTTTTTCCATCGAAGGGATGGGGTAGTTATCATTATCAGAGGCTTTGTTAAAATTTCGGAAATCAACACATAATATTATTTCTCCTGATTTCTTTCTTACAGGAACTAGGTTAGCAACCCATTCAGAGTGCCAGACTTTGAAAATGATCTTAGCATCTAATAATTTCTTCAATTCCTTTTGAATTAGAGGTTCGAGAGTGGGATGCATTCTTCTCAATTGCTGTTGGAATGGTTTAATGCCTACTTTCATTGGTATAACATGTTGAATAATGCGGGTGTCATATGTTTTCAGATCTTCATAATTTCATGCAAAAACATCTTTATATTGCCGAAAAAGCTTAATGAACTTATCTCTCTCACCCGGTGAACAACATCTACCAAGATTAACATATTTTGGTTCTGCCTCGGTGCCCAAATTTACTAACTCACACTGCATAGAAGAGCTATGAGTTTTGACATTCGTCGGCTTCTTGAACTTGCTATGCAGATCAAACAAACCTTCAAGTGATCTCACCCCTTTGGGCATAAAATTTCCTTTGACTGTGTCTTTGTTCTGCAAATCAGAATCATGCTTTTCCTCTTCTATATTATCTCCTTGGAATAGGTTTTCATTTGTTAGAAAATTAATGATCTGATCATCATCGTCGAACACTCTGAGATTTGTGATATTGTCTGGAACCGAAGGCCTGAAAACCAATGCAATCAAACATTTATTATTGGTAGGTACCAACCTGGAAGAAGAAGTTGCTAATAGATCACCTGTAGCATTTTGTAATCTAGGCACAGATTTTATATTAAAAGCGTCAAAATGAAAAATTAAATCCCATACCTCAACCTGATAACCTTTCAAATGTGGTGAAAGACAATGAATGGTATCTCTCACATGTCTGATGACTATTTCCAAGTCACCAAAGAATTTCAGGTATTTAACATTCAAACCGATGGCCTTCTTTAATCCGTGAACTAAAGCTTCATATTCAACAGTATTTATAGTGCAATCGAACTCTAATCGACAGGTCAAGAAATACTTGTTATTTTCAGGATCAAGTAAAACACAACCACCTCCGGATCCTTCTAGAGTTTTGGAACCGTCAAAGTATAAAATCCAAAAAACATTCTTTGATATAACTAAGTTAGTATCTTTACCATCTAAGTTAGTGACTAAGATAGCTATGTTACAATCGATATCATCAGTCCGAGGAAATTGAAGGAGAATGGACTGTTCATCTGATTCATGGCTAACATTATCTGATTGATAGTTACCCGGCTCAATTTCTAAAAAACAATTTCCCAGAACTGAAGATGAAAATGCTACTGCTTCATTCTTTTCCTCTAGCTGAGTTATATTTTGTTTCATGTGTGGCTCTCTCAAAACTTTAATCTGATTTTTCCTATTCTGATATGGTAACCATAAATGGGACCAATCAGTTGCAAAGTAGCCATTGATTTTTGTAGACCAGTCTCTGCTTAAGATCAAACCATAGGCTTCAGGAATATCAACTACCATTACATTGATAAACTGACACACCCTAGGATCCGCTGATAATCTAATAAGGACGTCTTTGATTTCCCCAATGACTTTAACAGCCGTTCTATCTAGCTGGATAATCTGAGCTGGGGATGGGATTGGCTGCCCATTAATCCTTTTGCAGATTGACAATGGCATGACATTCGAGGATGCTCCAAAATCTACCAGACAGTTATGCACATTGTGATTGAAAATTTCAAAAGTTAAAAGGAAAGGCAATGTTTGGGATTTAGATTTCCCGCCAATACTAGCTTCATTAATTTCAGGATCTTCCTGAGTATCTGCTAACGGCGCGCTAGATTGGGGTTCAAGAGCTTGCAACAACTTATTTCGTTGCTGGGGAAAACTAAACATATCGAATATTGAAAAATTTGCTTTCACTTTCTTTATATCTTCAATTATGTCATATCCCATGTCACATTCTTTCACGACTTTTGGGTGATTATCTGTCCTACTTGAAGTATTTTTTGGTTGCTGAGTTGTTGTCTCAAAGTTTGGCTGTTTGGTAGGCATGTGGTTAGATTTAGGTTGTGGCAGAATAACCGTGATGTGTCTTTTAGGTATTTCTTTGGATATTTTAGGCTTGGGCATAGCCAAGCTTGAACTTGGATCAGCAATTGGACCTTTACTGCGAGTGTTAATGTTTACAGCTGAGACCTGGCTTTCCTCAGAGTCATCTTCTATTAACTCATTCGAAGGGACCCAATACAATAACACCATGGTAGTGTCAGGAGCGGGCTCTTCTAGTTCGAGAGTTGGCTCTTCTGGAGGATTGTCTTGATCTGGTATTTGTGCATCCAGCATCTGGTTCATTACCAATCTCGTTGAATTTATCCATTGCGGATAGCTCTTCTTAGAGTGTGGTTCTTGATGAAAGGTGCATAAATGTTCCATTCCTACCTCATTTAAATTCAAAATAGGAGAGTTGTTTGTAGGCGGATGAAGCTGATCGTTTTCTTCCCTTTTCTTGTAGAAAGGTTTGAAAGGTTTCCTAGCTGTACTAGCCGCCTTATCCTTTTCAAGATCTACAATTTTATTGGACAACTTCTGCATCATTTTGACTACGTTCTCCATATCGGCTGATGACTCGTCTTTATTCCTAGTAAGCAGCAGGGTTTTCTTAGTGGTTGCTGGTTTTGCTTCCATGTCTATAGAATGCTTAGCAATGCTGTCTGCTTCTTCCTCTACCTTCCTAGCTTCTTCGAAATTTTCTACTAAAGTAGTTTTCTTGGTTCTTTTGACAAACATTGCTATTGGAGGATCGAGAGCTGTAGTGTAGTACTCAACTAAGGATTCTTCAGTTGGTCTAGTTGCTGCACTAAAGTTATTTAACAGTGTGGTGAATATTTGGTTGAATTCTTGGACCTTTTCTGTCTTTTCCATTGTCATGGACATCAATTCTTTCATGAGTGTAGCTACAGTTTTCTGATTTCCATACTTTTTTAAAAAACATTTTTGAAATTCTTCCCAATTCGATAGTGAACTAGCTTGTAAACTGAAATACCAGGAAGAAACTTTCGGTTCGAAAGTATATCGAAAAATCCTATATACGACATCCTCGTGTTGCACATTTAAAAGGTTTAGAGCCAAATAAATGCTCTTTAGGTGATCTTCAGCAGAGATGCCTTTACTGGGATCGTACTTAGGCAAAAATTTCTCAGGGTTCTTAGGTAGATTGTGAAAAGGTCCAGCCAAATTCAGAGCTCCTCTTGTTCTCCATGTTGATACAACCATGGCTCCTCGTGGAGAATTAGGTGGAGAATCGTGTGAAGTATTAGGTGTAGAATTCTTTGGAGTGAAAGGTTCTTCAAGATCTAGAGGATCTTCGAGTTCGATTTCAGCAAGGGGTTCTGTGATTTCTTCTAAAGATAAATCCACCAATTCTTCAAAGCTCCGAACAAGAACTGAATCACGTGTATATTGTCTTTCCCATCTAATAGCTCTTCTTCTAGGAAGAAAAGGAATTGCGTGTAAACCACCAAGTTGCTTAACATAAGCACGGGTATGTCTTCTTAAATTTGCTACTTCAACAAAAGGTATAGCATATAACGTTTCTTGATTTTCAAATTCAAAGTTTATATTTTCTTAATTTGTTACTTCAAGCTTAGGATTGTCTGGGATTGTTGTTCCAAGTAGGTTTCCAGTTGGATCTCCTCTTAAAGAAGAGTCTCCTTTATCAGCCATGCACTGGTGGCCCTCCTTCTAGCGCCAAAAACTGTTGATGCCTCGGAGATCGTAGCATCAATCAGCAAGGGATTCTCCCCGGTAAGCAAGCCCAATTAGATCGCTCACCGTTTGGTGTAGGGAATCTGTCTGGTTAGAGGTTCCGGCTACTGTGAGATTTAAAGATTCTTATTCTCAGCACCAGTTGCGGCTCGATCCATCGTTTATGTATTTTATTTTAAGGATGATATGCAAGTGCCCTAAGTTAAATGCAGGTAACTAATCTAAGCTAATTCAAGATTGTATAAACAAATCTAATCTATCCTTGCAAGAAGAAAACGTTAAAGATGAGTAATAGACTGAAAGAAACATCTAAAGATCAGACAGATAGCTATTTAATCCTAAAGATGCATCCACAACAGAATATACAAGATATTAAAGTAGCTTTAATTCAATTAATGCATTCCATTACTCATTTGAGACAGACATCTTTGCACAGAAAATATAGAAATAATTCATTATAGAGAACTAATTCACAATAGTAAGGAAAGATCTCACAGTAGTGTATGATTGATACAAGAGTAATCCAGCACACATTCAACACATCTTTGAGGAAAAAATGTAGTGTCCCAAGCTTTCATTAGGAAAAATTGAATTCCTTATACATGCCGAGAAATAGTTCATGTACAAGACAGAAAAAGTCTTTCACCTGCCAAAAGTCCCTTGTACTATTCACTAGCTATCTATTTATAAGTTTACAAAATGCCTCCAGGGCTGCCACCTGTCTTCTCTGCTTTAACTCTTTTAATTTTCTTTTAAATGCTTTACAAAATTAAGTGACTCGTGGCACCCTTTACATAACAGAAACAAAAAAGGACAGCTGTCCCTTTGACTTCATGGTTCGATAATAGGAAAGGAAAAATTCAATGTGCTATGGCTATCGAGCTAGCTTTAGAGCGGTGCCTCTGTTTCAGCTGGAGCAGTCATTTCAGAGGGTGCTTCTGTCTCAGCTGGTGCCTCTGCCATAGATGATGTGCCTTTATCGATTAATGCCACTGCTGCTGCCTTCTTTTCTTCTTCTTCAATATAGATGAACCAAACACCAGTCTCTCTTATGACAACATTGGCAGGTGAAGGGAGCAAGATCTTCTTAGAAGTCACATGCTTGTCGAGCTCTGCCTCGATGTCTTGCATTTATGCTATTGCTATCTGGCGGATTTCATGGAGCATTTGAGCGTGCACTGAAGGCAACATGATGCATTGGTGGAGATCTTCTGTGGTTAACACATCAATTCTTCTCACATACTCCAATTGAACGCTCAACTCATCTTTTAAATCGGAGAGGCGCTGCTCTTTACTTGTAAATTCATCAAGGGTGTGGGGAAATAAAACCTTGCACTTTACATGCACTTCTTGAATATTTTGATAAAGGCTATTGCACTTTCCCATTGTAACCTGGATCACAGTAATTAGTTTAGAGCCGCAATTCCTACAAAATTCCATGAAGGTTACATCTTCCTTAAAATCAACTGCAGTTTTGAACGGGAGGTGCATGGGGAAATCCACCTTCCCTTCTCTCCACTCCATCTGGCTTGAAATATTTTCTTTTACCCGTGTATACTTGTTCCTTATCCTGACAGCTTCAGAGTTGATTTCCTTCATTCTGTCCAGCATGGCCTTTAGCTTGCAAACTTCTTCAGTCAGCAGTTCTTGCTTCTCATGCATCTGCTTAAGCACATCACAGGATTGCTCGTGAAACGGAGTCATATCCATTGCTCTGTTGTTTTCTTGTTCTAGCTGCTCGACCAACAACTGCTTATCTTCATCTAATTAGATAACTTTAGCCTCAGAGTCATTCTTCTCTACTTCAAGTACCATCATTTGTACTGCCAGGTGTTCTTTTTCCTCCTCCAGGTGTTGATATTTATCTAACAACTCCTTATGATCGGACAAGAGGTGATCATGTTTCTTTACTACGAGTTCCCTATAGGATTGCTCATTGGCCACGGTGTGCTGTAGCATACGATCCCTTTTCTTAGTTGAATCGAACTGATTGACTATGCTGATTATACATTGTCCTCGCTTGCTTTGGCTGCTGCTACAACAACAGATGCCATAGCCACAGGGGCATGCTTCGTGTTTTTCATAACAGTAGTTTCACGATGGGTGACAATGTCCGACTCAAACAGTCTCTTTAACCTTGTCTATGACTTCAAAACAATAGATTTCCTATATCTGTTATATACAAATCTATTCCATTGGGATACAATATGATCCTTTGATGGGGTAAAAGGGATAAGTGGAATATTTTCTATGGGGATATTCTCTTCAGCGGGCGAGGTCTGTACCAATTGGGATGAACCTATATCCATGTCCTATGTATTAGAACCATCAACTTGTGCATCTTCATTGGCCTTGTTTTCTTCTTCGGCCTCGCACCGTCTTTCTTCTTCTTCAGCCTTTAGCTGATTTTCTACTACCTCCATTTCTTCCTGCTCTTTGGTAGCTTGTTGCAATCTTGCCTCTACTGACTCTTGATCTCGAAGCCTTTGGGCTTCTTCTTCTTGCAGCCTAAGAGTTTCTGCATCCTGAAGCTTAAGAGCTTGTTCTTGCTCCCTCTGCAACTTGTCGGCAATTTATTTCTGGATTCTATCTGCTTCCTCCTTTAGCCTTTGCTCTTCATTAGCTAGAGCTTCCGCTACTTCCTTTTCTTTCTGCAACTTGGCTTCTTGGGCACTTTGGACAATGGTATAGCTAGAACTTGCTCCACCTTTGTAGCGGCATATTTGAAATTCAGTCATGTTGTTGATTCCCCTATATACTTCTTCATCCTGATCGTAATAATGGGCATAATCAAAGTGGGCGTACAATTCTTTACAGTGTTCTGCAACTTTGTTTCCTCTATCATTTCTATGAAATATTGCTTCTCCAAAATGAAAACCTTTCAACTCTTGAATGAATTCCTCAGTGAATGCAACCCCTGAGAACTTATAGGCTCCCACATAGAATGGAAGAGAAGGGAAGGAAGCCTTTTTTAATTTATTCAAAAATCCTCCAACTCCATCAAGAAAAACTTTCCTAACTGCTTCTTTCAAAACTATATAGTCAGTAGCATATCTGGGCAAGATATATGGTGGCTTGGAGACTCCATACATTCTGATATAAGTACCCGCCTTCTGAAAAATAGAAATCGCTATTATTCTCCATGATGGCCATGGCATTATTTGATAAGAAATTAGGTTCTTTATTAAACATTTGCTCATACAGAGGTATGATGAAATCTTCACAGATGAGTTTGTAATGCATCCTGTAATTCTAAGCCCACAGTATCTTATAGGCAGTATAGACCGGGGTGTTGGACTGGTCCCAAACGCATCCTAGCTGTGGGAAAGGGAGCTTTTCCAAAATGCAATCAACAAGATATGAAGACATGAAGAATTCTGACTTCTTCAGAGTCATTCCTTCTTTGGCTGCGGCTACGGTGGATGATAAATTGTCTGAGAGGATAGTTGCCCAATCAAAGACAGTTCCCTTAAATATTACATAACGGATTATGGGGGCCCATTGTATCCTATAAACGATTCCGTTAGCCATGCCGAAAATTCTGCTTAACATAAGGGAGATCATCCGAAAAGGGGCCCTCATATTTTGAACTTCATATTCATCGTTGTCTCTTTTCCTGAGCTGCTTTCCTACAATTAGCAGCTTCTTAGCCATTTCAAGTTTGTCCATCTACCCCAACCATTCATCATTCAGCGGCTGCTGAGAGAGCGGTAATTTGTAGGCTGATGCAATGTAGGCTGGATGGAACGAGGCGAACGCCTCTCCTTTGCTATCATACAACACTCTTGTTTCTGGGTTTGCATGTTCCAGGATCCATCCAATCACTTATGAGCAAGGAAATAGCTCAGGGCGCGTGGAGGCTTTGGATATACCCAAGCTTCTGATATTTTGATAGATGTGCTCCTCCTCCAAGAGTGCTCCTGGGATGTCTTGGTCTCTGAGCGTACGACAAAAATTTCCCCATTTGACTTCAGGGGGGACACCTGTGGTGGATTTGGCATCCTCAAACAAAGTTTCAATTCTTGGCTCTGCTGGTTCTGGCTCAGCCACCTTAGCTCTCTTTCTGCTGCCTTTCGGCATTTTGGTTTAATCCTGTCAAGCAACTACGCATGAATAAACATAAGATTGCAAAATAGTACAGAACATAGAGCAAGACGTAGGAGTTTTAAAACATAATATCGACATAATAATATGTAATACTGCCGAATGAAGATAAAAACAAAGATTTTGTTTCATCATAACTACACTTCTCCCAACCAAGATAAGTAGTTATGGGGAATGCTAAATGAGTTTTCATCTTGCCCAAGTTTTCCTCAGACAAAAGCGTGAGTGGTGCGATGGGTAAAAGGTGCCCAGGAAGGTTGAATCACATGGGTTCAAGGGATTAGGGGAAAATGTAAAGGCTTACGGCTATGAATTATAGGCTTGGGAATGGCCAAGATAACAACATATGAAGAACGTCTATCGGCCATGTAGCTCATACGGGATATCATTACCAAGAAAGGTTTGATACAATTAGCAGTAAAACGAAACAATGGTAGAACCACCTACCTAGCAAAAGGATGTTGGTCTCGCGGAGGTTGAGTATGCTGTGGGTGAGCTGAGTTGGAGCAGTCCAACAGCTTCAAAATGGCGTTCTCCGATACAAATTCTATCAATAAAACAAAACAGACTCCCTAAAACCTTATATAAAGGTTGACATGTGTGGGAAATTAATAGGTTGGTGGAGGATTTAAAACGGAGTTTAAAACGCGTACGGTGGGGTCACCTCGGCACGTTTGGTATTGAAGTGTAACCATCGAAATCGGGAGGAAAGGATGAACTCACTCGACGTTGCGGTGAAGACTCGTAAGTTCTATCCTCTATTTCGGCGAGAGTTGCTGAGTTTATCCGATGCTGCGGTGGAAAGTCGTAAGTTCCACCCGGAGTTGAAGGTTTTGTGACTTGAATAAAACGTCCGCCCGTTGCGGCAAAAGACTGGGAATCGTTCTGATGTTGCGGCGGAACTTCGTGAGTTTTCCGTCGTTGTAGGGAAACTTGCCGAGTTTGTCCGAAGTTTTCTTTGCACCTTGGAAAAAGAATGATGAGATCTTCTGCCATTGCGGGGAGAATTATTGAGTTGGTCCGCTGTGGCGGGAGGACTCGCCGAGTTCGCCCTAAGTTTCGGATGGACTTGGTGATTTTTCCTGAAAAGTACAAGGTAAAAAGACTTGATAAAACAGGCGCCCGTTGCAGCTGAACTTCTTGAGTTCTTCCGCCGTTGCAGGTGAAAAACTTGAGTTCTTCCACCGTTGCGGGTGAAAAACTTGAGTTTTGATTTTAGAAGAAAAAGATCAATCAGCTCAAAAGAAAGGTTTCTCTTATAAAACTAAGTATGAAAGAAATTCTAAGGAAAGTTTAGCTCCTAAGTAACTTTACAAAAAGAAGTAGAAGGAGGGGCCCCAATATCATTCCAATATCTCCTGGAATACACTGCTTTGAAGAAAGACATAAGGGAGGTTCTGCCTTTCCAAGACTACTGCTCTTTGGAGATGAATAGATTGTTCAAGGAACCCTACTACAAAGAAAATTAAGTAAGGATTGAACATATGGTTGACAGTGTGTGCAAATAAGTGGGGTTAGTAGTACCGAAGGGAGCCAATGTTGCAACACAAGTGAATCACTGTTGTGCTAGCCAGTGCAAGGAGGAAATGGATCACTCTCTCTCTCTAAGCAAGGAAGAGGGAAATACCAAGAATAAGCATGATAAAAGTTCTGATTTTTGCAGCAACCATGTTTACTTACAACCACATGATCCATTAGAGGATAATCATATGTCACTTGCATATGAGGGTTGCAGAATGAAGAGCATCTATGAGAAGAGAAAGTCACTACAAAGTGACTACAATGGAGAAGAAAAATTCCATGAGGAAGAGTGTAAGTTAGAGGAATCCAAGGAGAAAATTCTTACTGATGAGGGTTGTGCATCATATGATGAAACCCCCACTTGTATTGATGATGGTCATTCAAAGAAACTGAACATGGATGAAAGAGAAACTACTGATGGTTTCTCTAGTAACCGTGGAACATCTATTTGTGGATGTTTGAATTTTTTTGGAGTACCTATTGATGGGTGCTCACATCTCTATGTTGGTGACATAGAGATCATATTTGGAGATGTTGATGCAAGCCAAATTACCATTGATCATGATGATGGGGTTCTTGCAATAGTGGCAACAAACCAAGGATCAATTTCACGTTCACCACTTGAATTTTTTGAGGATGATCCAATGAAGTTTGAAAAAGTGAAGGTTCTATCTCATGAACTTTCCTACTTTGTTAAAGGTGCTACAGATATGCTTTCCTTTGAGCATGAAGATGATAAATTTGCAGCCATTGATGAGGAGAAAGGAGTAAATTCACCATCACCACATAAGCTTCATGAAGTTAATCCAAGGAAAATTGAAGAAGAGGATGTTCACTGTCCTGGACCATCCTTCCTTGAATGGACATTAAATATGAACACATTGAAGATCAAGGAGACCCTTGACATTCTCCATGTCACTCATGCTTTAGTGTCACAATATTGTTGGATATCTGCATCAATGGAAAATCCACTTTCCATTGAAGACATGGAAGAGATTCAAAAGTCAATGACAAACATCAAAGGTAAATTTTCATAATTGCTTTCTGACAGAGATAATATGCTTGAGCTTGTGGAGTTGTTTCATGGTGCATCCTTGAAGTATGAAGAGGATATTTGCAAGCTCACAAAAGAGTTGATGACCACCTAATATTCTTTGCAGAGCACTCAATGTGCACTCCAAGAATCTAAGATGGAGGTAGTGCAGCTTCATGAAAAGTTGCAAAGATCCCAACTTCCCTCCTACACACCATTCAACCATCTTCATTTGGTTGATGATTTTCAGATTTCTATAGAGGAATATCATGTGATGGTGGAACATGATGAGCATGCTGATTTGAATATGCTTGAGAGGGATGAAATCAAGCACGAAGGTAACCAAGAGCTTGCCTTGTTTCAAAGAGATAACGAGTTACCTCATGATGAGAGATGCATAATTTTGGAGGAGACACATGGTCTCACATTTGATGGATTATACCATGATGATGAGGTACATAGATCCACATTATTGGTGGATAATTGTTGCAAAGAGTTGATTCACTCTCTTTCATCCCACCCTTCTGTTTTAGTCACATCACTTGAAGATTAGAATTGGGTGAAAGCATTTTTCTTGATAGTACCCCAAGAGGAGGAGGAGGCTCCCACAGTCATTCTGGATGACTTGATGGTCAATCCATGGGGTTTGGAAAAGTATCATATTCCTCCCAACAGCCATTATATTGATTTCATATCCTTGGAATCAAGTATGAGAGAGTTCTGTCCATCTATGGATAGATGCACCACAAAGTTGAAGACTCCAGGAGGTAAATTTTATTTTATTTTATTTTATTTTTTATTTTTTATTTTTTTTATTTTTTTATTTTTATTTTTTATTTTTATTTTTATTTTTATTTTTATTTTATTTTATTTTATTTTATTTTATTTTATTTTTTTTTTTTTTTTTTTTTTTTTTTTTTTTTTTTTTTTTTTTTTTTTTTTTTTTTTTTTTTTTTTTTTTTTTTTTTTTTTTTTTTTTTTTTTTTTTTTTTTTTCTGTGTAAAATTTTTAATGCCTCTGACATTGATATGTTTTGTGATCATCAACATATGTACATATTGCTTCCATTAGATACCATTGATCCACACATGGATTGGGTGGAATATTACATGTTCCACATGGAGTCTCCTTGCAGAAAAAATTATGCACATGGTAGGTGGAAGACAACTAAACAAACAAGCTTCCAAAGGAAGTTGGTGAGGTATTGGAGATATGCACTTGGAGAAGCCACAAGCTCCTTACTTGGACATGATTTGGTGAGTGTTTGTTCATCCACTGATTGGATAAGTAAATAATTGATGGAGGTATGCAACACATGTTCTTTCCACTTGATTGAAACCAATGGCAGAGAGTTGAGCCATAAGATTACTTCATCGGAGATAAATACCCCTAAGGGTATTGGTTCTACTTGCACTTGTGGTTTATCATTGTATTCATCATATTTTACTTGTGAGCAGTTGATGAGGAATTTTTGGTGTTTGTATGATTCCTATATTTATCATGATTGGATAAGGGACTTCCACCCTCGTCATTTGAGCTACAATGATGACATTTTTTATTCTTGTGTGCATGGGGCACATGAGAAATTTCTTGTTGGAGTGGAAAGAATTGATGAGGTTTGGCCTCACTCTTTGGAGGCATATTTGGTGGTGCATAGTATTTCCTTGATTGGTTAATACCATGGAGAGTTGCATATCTTGATTGAGGGGCCCTCAAAGTTTCAGAGTTGCATTAGAAAGGATGATTTTCCAATGTGGTGGTATGATGTTTTCATCCTTCCTAGCATTTCATACGATGATGATTTTTTCTGGTTACTAATGTTTGGTGAGATGTAGTATGATTAGTGGGATCTTGGTATTCCATGGTAGGACAGTTTTCCACACATGACACTTCTACCTCGAAACTTACAGTTGAAGTAGTGGTATCCACACATTCTTTTTCCTGATAGATTTTGTTGGATGGTATTCAGATCCATGGGAGTGTCATACAAGCAATGGGATCCTGGCATTGCTTGTCTTTGGAGAGATGATTATGATCAGAGTAGTGCAGCAAAAGCATGATGGAATCTTGCGATATTTTTCTTTAGGACAAGCAAATTTTTGGGAGGGAGGACTGTCATGTCCCCAATTTTGGCTAATTCAGTGACCATGGGTAAAAGGGTACAAAATAACCCCTAGGTAAATACTTTTACTTCATCATGTATGCACATGATTAAATTTATCCTAAGTCAAGTGAAGGAATTATTTTTATTAATTTTAATTAATTAAATTCCTAAATAATGGAGCAAGTGGGCCAAGAGGGCGCCCTCATGAGGATAAGGTTTCCAAAATGGAATTGGAGACAAGAAAATAACAAAAGAGGAAAAGTAGAGAAGGTGTAAGAAGATGCCAAAATCAGAAAAATGGAAACAACCAAAAAAAGAAAAGGAGGGCACAATTTCCAAAAAGGATCTTGGTTTACAAAGCATGAAACTTTTACAAATCAGGAAACAACTTGAGACAAAGGGGGACACAACTTCTAAAGGTGAGAAAAGCTGTAAGGAAAAAGCAAGCAAGTCTATCCACTCACGAAAGGTCCATTTGGAAGGGCTCTCACAGGTCACCAAGCATGTAAACTTGATCAACAGGTCACCATGACTTCTATAAATAATCCAAACAAATACTATTCACAACTTTTGTCAATTTGAATTTATGTGTGAGCATTTTATGCTTCTCAAGGCAAGGTGGAGCGCCCTAGCCAACCAATGGGAGATGATCCCCAATATTTCTATTCTACTTCTCTTTCTATCATAATATCTCATCATTTGCATCCATGGAGAGTTGATTTTCAGGTCCATTCACTCCAATGCTAAGATGAATTCAAGCCTCCAGTCAGAAGCAGATAAGAGTACAATTTGAGGAGAAATTGTAAAGGGTTTTTTCCAAGAAACAATGATATTGTTGAGGATGTGCCCTTGAGGAGAGTTGCTGCTGTGCTGCTTCCCATAAGAAGATGCAAAATAATTCTTCTTCCACTTACATTCCAGATCTATAACTCACTCCCTTCTTACCATATCATTTTGGAGGAGTCTGGTTCCATAATTTGTAAGAAATCACTACTATGATGATCTCCTTGTCAATTTGGGATCATATGTTATGTAACACTGCGAGGATATAATATTAAATTGATGCTGCCATTAAAATTATCATTTAGTTTATGTAATTAAGTAAATATATGTATTGGGAATCCCAGAGGCTGACTTACTCAACTGCTTTAATGACTAGCTAGAAATTGCACTATTACTTGAACTAGTCTTTGTTTTTTATTAATAAAAGTCCTCAGAAAGATTAATATAATACAGATAAATATGAAGGGTCCTATGAGTTATGATAAGTCCTTAAACACTCATAAAATATAATCTAAACTCTTTTAGGCTGTTCAAAGACTCTTTTCCGGAGCCTCTCTCTCCTTGCTCAAATTCTTGACTAGTTTTGCCATTTTTGTCATAAACTGAGCTGTATGAATCCAAATTACATTCTGTCAGTTTATGCTGTTCATTAACAGAACCTAGAACACATTCAAAACTTAAACCACTTAATTTGGTATGGTCGTACCATGTTTTGGAAGTCAACCATTAAAACTAGCTCAACAGTCCAAGTCACAGCAATTTCCTCCCAATTATTAATCCAGTGTTTAATTAGTGATTATTGGTGCCCAAAGAACTCCATGAACACAAATATAAGTTTAATAATCCTTCCAAACACACTAATATATTTTGTATATGTGGGTGTACACAGAAGCATTGCGGTAGACTTCGGCGGTGCCGATGTTCGAAACATAAATGGTCACCGTATTTTGTACAAAGGATCCGGATTTTTTTTCTTCTATCTACCTTGATGCTGCACACTCTCCCATATAAAACCAGAACCTAAATTATTTCCTATCACCCTTGAGTCGGGAGTTATTATCCAGAGTTATCACCCTGCAGACTATAACAATTGATAAAATTTACTAGTTAAAATTCTGTTAAAAATGGGAGTTCTGAGTTGAGATTCTGGCCTATTATTGGCTGGTATCTTACATTTTGTCTCCAAAAAAAGTTGAGTAAACATTTGTGGGGAGTAGGGAAGCTATACATTGGATTTCATTTTCTTGGGCACTACACCTTCTTATCTAGATTTTCTTTTGACAATTGCTAATAGTAGGATTTAAAAGTACTTTATAAGTCAACAATCTATTGTTTCATACAAAGTGTAGAATATAGGGGGGAATTATTTGGATTCCTAGCCCAATCAATCCTAGTCAAACTATAATTTTTCTCGTGACCTCTTGTGGATGAATTGAGTTGGTTGAGAATTACAAGTATTGATTTTAAGTGTTCAAATTTGATTAAGGAGTGTAAGAGAGGTATTTCACAATCTTACATCTTTCTGATCCATCAAGATCTCACAAGGTGCAATATGGATACAATAATCAAAGTAAGAAAGTATTTAGGTCTCTTAGTGTGTTCTAGTGGATACACATGTGAAATAAGCAAACACTATTGTTGTTGCAATTAACTAGAGAGCTCAAATTAAATGCAAATGTAGATTCTACTTAAATTCAAAAGATGATAATGGTGCTTGCAACTAAAAATCTTGATCAACAATTCTTATGAAAGGGAAAAGTGTGCAATAGAGGTATTTCACACTTCTCTCCTTTTTCTGATTCACGAAGATCACATGGAATGTGAGGTGAAGAGCATACTTTGGGATATTAGAGTCTTTAGGTCCTTGCTTGTGTGCAAAAGTGAGTTACACTACTTTTCCGAAAACATGAGAAGTAAGCAAATAACATAAGATGTCAATACTAACAACTTCTATGAATTGGAAAGCAAGATGTATTGAATACTAGTGATGACTATGAGGCCCATTGAAAGCCCCAAAGTATTTTACCTAAGTAAATTCTAAGAAGACCCTTTTACTTCATAATATTGGGCTAAGTCAACTAATTACTAAAGAAAAATTTAACTATTTCAAGTTAATTTAATTCTGGTTCATTAGTGAGCAGTCATTGGGACTGCAATATTTGAGCAAAGCAGATAAAAAGAAAAATAAAAGACAGTATCATGGGTTTTTCCAATACATATGCGCTAGTAGGGTGGTTACAACACAAAAAATATGCACTAATATAGATAAGATTACCGTGCATAAGAAGATATGAAGGATTTCCCAGTAGTGTGATTGACGAAAGAAAATACGCACGGGTAGTGCGCACGCAACACTGTGATCTGTGCTATTGTGTAAACAACAATTACAGCCAAGAGGAGGTCGGATTTTGGAAATGAAGGGTATGCACCTGATCTCTTGCACAAGAAAATAACCCAGAATTAGTTGTTTAACAAATAACAACCTAGTTAATAAGAAATTAACAAAAATGAAGTGGAGTCACCATAAATACTATTGTGGGAAAATTTGCACAAAGGTGTGTAACCCTTCCAACTTTGGGTGGTAAGAAATGGAGGTTGTTAACAAGGCCCAATATTGTGTTACTAAATAAAATGTAATGAATCCAAATTGATCCAGCAAGATCTTGTTATAAAACTAAAACAAAATGAAAAAAAATAACTTGAAATAAAACAAAGGGAGCGAAGATATGAAAACCAAAACAAGAAGCAAATGCTAGAACCAATTTAGATTGCCCAATGGTCAAGCTTGTTACATGTAGAGTCACTTAGGAGGTGCAAGCTTCAAGGTAATGCAACAATATCCCTTAGGGAGGTACTTTTTTTCCACATTAAATTCTAAATAACTTGTAGAACGATTGAGAGAAACACTTTCCCCTTGGAGGAATGTGGCAAGGGAGATTGAGGAATGATAATATGTAGAGGAAGAGGTGGAAGAAGTTCCAACACAATTCAAACAACATAACCTTGCTCTAATTTTCTCTACTTAGATGCATGCCCATGGATTCCTTTTATAGGCCAAGAGGTGGCCAATAAACATCTAGATCCAAGTCTAAACCCCATCACCTCATGAACTAGCTCCAAAGTACACAAATGGGGCTATTCAATGCTTGAAGAGCCAAATTCGAATTTCAGTTGGTGAGGAAGATTTCATGAGCCTTCAATGCATAGCTGGTGGTTGAGATCCTGCCATTTTGACATTAGAGTGGATATTGAAGGATAATCCATCCTAGGCTAGTTGGCACAAAACTGGTAACATGCGTTGTAGCACGGGATAACATGAGTTTACTTGTGCTACCTCTTCTTTTGATTGTTTTTGGCATTTTTTGACTCATTTTGTTTTTTGGATCCGATGAGGATGCCTTCAGTGAGTTTCATGCTATATGTTGATGACACCTTACTGCAATATTAGCTGAAATGTTGCATGTGTGCGAGATTTGAGCAATAAAAACCATCCAAAGTAAATCCTTGATTTGTAGGGGCATGAGGGATCTTTAGGACCAAAATTGTCCCATACTCCTAGTAGTCCTGAATTTCTTGAGAAAAAAAACAACCAAGAATGTTTGGATGTTGTGGTGATTGGAGTTGTGGAGGTCATTAAACTTAATTATAAGATGGCCATTTTTAAAGGTAATTCAAAGATTGTAATTGATTTCTTAAATGTAGAATTATAGAAAGTTATCATAGGATATGAATATTAAATTAATATGGATCCAAAAGGCCTTCATGTGCCTCAATCAATACAACTTTTCCTATGTAATATGATCAATGGACCATGTTGTAGATTGATTGGCTAACTAAGACATTACACCCACATGTGCAGGAGACCCCACCATAGAAGAAGTTGGGGATTGGAAAGAAAGGTTAGTTACAAGCTTAGGATGAAGGGGTGATCCCATGCATCCCCCTATTACATGACATCCTTAATTATTAAGGAGGATGTGGCATTATCCCATATTTATGATTTCATGTCCCCCATCTCATTCTTCCATGTAGGAGAGGTGGAGAAGGGAATCTTCCAACCTATATTCCATCCATATATTTATTACATGCACATTCATCCTTTGTATTCATCCATCCCCATTATCAAGGAATTTAACCCATGTTGCATAGCACGACACTGCCTCCTCTTAGTTGTGTACTACAAGTAACATCAATGAAGATTGATATGATCGATGGGCATGGGAATATGCTGGGAGGAACACCTTGGAAAAATGATATAAAATATTGTTAAGAAACTTCTCACTTCCTCTAGTGTCCATAATGTGGATTTTTTTTGGAACAGAGATGGGATTCCGAATGTAAATGCCTTTTGATGGATGTTAGCACATGGGAGAGTGATAACAACCAAGAATTAGAAAAAAGGAATTCAAGGATCATCCTAGCGTTGTATTAGTAGAGAAGGATAAGAGATATCAATTCATCTCTTTCTTGGATTCTCTTACTCGCAATAGGTTTTTGTCTAGCCCTAGTAAAGCTTTGTAAGGAAGTTCGACAACCATTATCCTTGAGAAATTTATTTATCGATTGGAAATATTTCTACCCTAGATTTTTGTGCAAGAAACTTGTCTTTACATGGGTTTAGAAGGCTATCACCAAATACTTATGTTGGCAGATTTGGTTATCTAGAAACAAGCCATATTTAGAGTTGAATTAATAACACCAAAGCAAACATCAATCAAAGAGAAAACATTGATGAATGAAGCTTTTATACACCAACCCATTAGACTTCTAAACAAAGAGAATCTAATGATTGAAGAGAAGATACTGGCTCAAAATATCTTACAGGGAATCCCCCTTTAGTTCAAATTAATTTACAATAAACATTTAAAGTACAATAGTGGAAAATAAAGTATGAAAATGAAGAGTTTTGGAGCTGGTTAAAAGAGAAAAACACCATAAGATATTCCTTGATGGAGCATCAAAAGAAAATATAAGGGTCGAAGGTGTGGGAGGGGTCCTCTTTGACCCTAGAGGAAATACATAATTAAGCTTAGTGTTATGGCTCAGAGTTCCAAATGCATCCTTTCCATACATACCATAGTGAGGGGTTTCATTTATGAATGGTGAATGAATAGTTTTAGTCGAGTTTGATTGCTAGATGCCAACTGGATGCTAAGAATAATTGATAACTCATGCTCAAGGGTGACCTAAGGTGCATCTCCTTTCTCACTCCTTGGTTAATGTTGGTAGGTTTATATCCTAACCCTAGTTTAATGTCATTCTTCAAGTGCTTTGGACTAAGGTAGGGTTTGTTTGCTAGAATTTTGTTTACTTGCTTGACGAGACCTTCCTATCAAGGAGCTCTCCATAGTTCTATTGGGCCTTGGAATTCTATCTTTGCATTAAGTAGGGTTTAACTACCTAACCCTAAATGGTTTCTAGCTTTTCCCTCGTTGCAAGTAGTGGAAGCCATCCTAAGAGGAGGGACGTTAGGCTCGATCTCTCATATCCCTAGGGTTTGAGACAAGAATCTAATACCCTATCCTTCAAGCTATCCTCTTTTTATCAAATTTTACATGTCTTTTATTTTATTTTATGCATAGAAGTATTTTATAGTTGGAAAACCCCTAAAATTCTAAATAAATTCAAAAATAAAAAATTAGTTGTGAATTTTTTTTTATGGTCCACCCTAAAATTTCGCCCTAGGGTTTTATCCACAAAACATAGAGGGCGTCCTCTCCGAGGAAGTGCAATGGGATATGTGAGAACCTTGTAACTAGTGAATTAGAGGATATTTGGTATTTCTGGTCCATCCTAGGGTTTTAACCACAAAACCTAGAGGGTGTCCCTGTTTGAGAAAGTGCATTGTGATCCGTGAATCCATTGTAAATTGTGAATCAAAGGGTGTTTGGTATTTTTGGTTGATCCTCCAGGTTCTCCCTAGCCCAATTTTCCTCTTTCTCCTAGGGGCACACTTTTTGGAGTGCCTATCTTGGGAAGTGTGACATTGCCTTGGGAAGCATGAAATTGCCTCAAAAGACGCGATTTTATTAGATAAAGTGATTAAATCCATTTATATATGATTCTTGTGACTATATTTGATATTGTTTGACTATGATAAGGCACTGATCATAGCTATTAAGGTTTCATGGAAGGTATTTGTGTCTTGTTGGTGGTTGCAGGTATCTTTCACTAATTAGGGTCTCCCCCTGGGTTTTAGAGTTACCTGAAGTGTTGAGAGGCTAGAGTGTGGTGACATCAGGTTTAATTCTCTGCGGATATTACCATCACTAGCACTAGGTATATATAGCCTTTATTTGCAAAGAGTTGCTAGTTTGAGCAGTAACATTTTTGGTTCCATTGTTAGGGACCTCAAAGAACATTGATGACATTCCATTGAAGAGGGATTCCTGGGTTACATCCATTTATCTTTTAGAAACATCAAACATCTTCCGTCTGATTCAAGTAAATTATTGTTTTGTACTTTGGTGAGATTTGTTTTGATCTAACTTGGAAGGTCTCTCCCGGCGGCTCCATTGAAGAAAAATAAAGGTGTACTCAACAAGAACATGTTCAAGAGGTTAGTTTGCTTTATGCATTGATAGGATTATTATTGAGGGCTAACCTTGCAGGTCCTATTTGGCGATTCCATTGAAGAAAAATAAATCAAAGAAGTGAAAAATAAACCAACCTTGGCTATGAATAAGAAGATGATATGGAGTACTTTGATGAAACACATATGCACAATCATTATGCTCCATTGCATTTATTGAAAATTCCGGGATATCCAAACGAGTTAGATAAATGTGGTTGTGTTAAGCCTATACCAAGATTTTTTAAATACGAAGATACAATTGTAGAGCATGTTATGATGTAAAGATAGTTTCTCGTGGCATGGGATATTATGGACAAAGATCTCAGAATGAAGGGGTTCACAATCTCTCTTAATTTGCAGAAAAAGGGATGTGGGGTATTGGTATTATGAGCTTCCTTGTAAGGGGATATATTCACTCTTCCAATTGGTCAAGGCATTAAGGAAGGAGTAGGATCTTAATATTGATGAGGAAACTATGGATGCCATAATTTCCCTTCCCAAAGGGGAATTTTTTCCTCCTCTTGATTTACCGAGCACTTCATATTAGTTACCATAGATGTTTATGTTTGCATTCTGTGACTATGATGAATTTCCCCTGGACCATGTAAAAGAGTTTCTAGAAAATGTGTCATTATTTGGTGTTCGAACAGATGAAGACATATGCATGAAGGCCTTTATGCTACATTTGGAAGAATATTCCCTTGCTTGCATTTTGAGGCTTGGGAAAACGATACGATACCCTCTCTTGTGGAATTGATAGAGGTATTTTGCAGCTATTGGTGCCAAAAAAAACACAAGAGATGGATGCCTTATGTAAAAGAGGCAAAGAGATTATTCAAGAAAGAAAACATTGAAGAAGAACATAACAAAGATGACCAGATCATCCCGATCCTTGAAGGACATGAAGTAGACCTTGTCAAGTAAATCCAAAGTAGGCCGTGTCAAAGAAATACATGATGAATATTGAGTTTCAAAAATCTTACTTGAAGAAACCATCAATCAAGATCTCGTCGATAACATTCTATGCCTCATGTTCGAAGGAGAAATACTCTTGAAGACGAAGATGGTGAGGATCATAAAAATGAAAGCAAGGAAATCTTGACTGAATAAATTGAAAACCACAAGGAAATGGGGAGTTCTCCTTATCCTTTTGAAAATTCTTATGATATCTTGGTTCTCTTGAAAGAAAATGGCAGGATTCTTGAAGACGACGAATATTGGAAGTTCCTTGCTCCTTCGATCTATGACTCTTCAATGTCTGGTAGTGTTGTATCAAAAAATTTAGAAGAAATCTATGAACCTTTCATTCCATTTAGAAGAGAATAAGAGGTTAGTGTAGGTCAAGATGAGCTATATTTTCATACAGGTTTCAAGCAATATAAAGAGATCTTTGTCAAAAAAACACTTTCAACTAAGAATGATAACAAATATATGGTTGGTGAAGATGTGGTGGATGCTTCTCCTTGTCCATTTGATGATGACATCTTGGTGAACCTTCCTTTATGTTTTTCCCATATAGACACATCTTTTGAAGATGAGAGGTTTGTGGATATTTCAGTTAAAGAAGATGGTTTCCACAGATATAATGACCCGAATTTATTTATTGACGATGATGACGTGGGTATGGATTGTTGGAAATTGGTTGAGGAACCTAATATACATGATTCCTCTTGTAAGGGAAGTCTAGATTTCAAAGACCTTGGGAAACCTACCTTTGATATCCTTGATGATTTTGTTCAACCATGCTCATCCACCGTTGAGGATGATATAAGGTTGCATATGGAGACTTCTATTACAAATCTTGATCAGTCAGGTTTACCCTCTCCTAGGGGAGATCTCGACCATCACTCTCATCTATGCTTTTAAAAATTAGTGCAAGTTTTGGATAGATAGAAGATCCAAGGAATGAGATTTTTTACTCTTGAAGCAATATCAGGTCATATACAACCTTCACCGCCTATGTTGCTGATCAGTTTTGGAGGATGAAATTCAAAGGGGCCAAGTCTCAGTCAGGTATGGGTGTAGGTATTGTATTAACTTATCCCTTTTTTGATAGTCATTCTTTTTCTTTCTACCTAGAATTTGAAGCTACTAACAACATGGATGGATATGAATCTCTCTTGCTTGGCCTTGAGTTAACTAAATATTATGGGATTAAGTTTTTAAATATTGTTGGAAACTCTAACCCTATTGTGATGCAAATCGAAGGAAATTTTGGATGTGAAAATCAGAGGTTAAAAAAGTACAAGGATGCAGTGCGATTGGCCACAAATAATTTCAATGCCTTATCTTTACAAGTGATTCCCAGAGCTCAAAATCAATGGGATAATTCCATAGAAACATCTACTTTTGTTCGTAAATCCTATCTCCTTGCTAGTTTTGAAGGTCATTTATGGAAAACAGATTCTAGAAAACATACATATAATCAAGGAATTTTCTACTTGAGCCCGATTCAAGCATGGATAGAAAAATCTTGTGAAGGTGATCGTTCTCCATGGCTACAGATTGGAGGTTTGCAGGTTCCTAATATTTTCTGTCATTCCAGTTCCATTCTAGTAGAGAAACTACCATCTATTCCGTTCATCATTAATGTGGTTTTGTCTTGGATTGTTTCCAAAGACAAAGGAAGAAACCTTGGAACAAATAACATGCTCAGGTGACTACACTGGTGGTACGATTTCATTTAACTTATATTTCTAACCATGCTTAGAGTAGTTAGATTTAGTTTCATTTGAGTTCATCATTTTATGTTAACTATGCATTGCACTTGTCGTTATTTCATGTTGGTTTATATTGCATTTTATTTTGAACAAGGTAGGACATAAGTGTCTTCCTTCGATGCATTTAATGTCTTTGTTGTTAGATGTGTGTGTAGATATACAGGTACCCAGGATATTCTAGGGGGTTATCATACACTCCCGAGAAGAGCGCATGTCCCATAGTTGGAGCCAGCTGTTACACCTTAGAGTGTATGATACATCCTTTCTAGACATACGAGAGTGAGGGGTTTCATTTTTTATTGTAAAGGCAAAGTTTTTGGGGCTATATTATATGGAGTGTTGGTTTTTGGGGATAAATACCCCTGATTAGGTCATGGAATGTCCTCTTGGTATTCATTCCGGGAAGTGTTGTCTTAGTGGCATTGTTGATTGTCCCTTGTTGGGCTATTTGAGCCCCGGGTTGATGTCCATTGCTTCTTGGAGTGGGACCATTATGACACATGACCACACCCTTATTTTTCATTGTAAAGGTGATAATAGATGTAAGGGTAGTCATACTCGATTTAGCACACCTTGTTTTCCCCACTTGGACCTATTGTTTTGATAGAAGAACTATCCTCCTAGTATCCAGACCAATGACATCCTTACTTAAAGAAGAAGCCTAAATGGTTAGAAGGGAGGGATCTGAGGAAAAAGCATCTGTTGGGGTTAGTTGGGAAATGAAACCCTCCTTTTGGCTCACCTTGCACTTGGTGGATCCCAATTTCACATTTATAGTCTTATTTTATGTCATTTTGTGGTTAATTCGCCAAATTTGTGGGTGCACTAACCCAAATTTTTATATTTTGTCATTAACTTGTAGGATAAATATTTTAAAAGGTTAAGGATAGTCTCATATAAATAAGACATCCTAACCTCATTGTAAAAACATGGACAAGGGTTCAAATTATGTATTCTTTTATCTTTCTCTTGATTTATGAGAGCATTTGAAGCTAGGTGCACTTCTCTTGGGATGTCCTTTTCTCTTGCATGAATGGTGAATGAATAATTTCTAGGGTTTGATTGCTAGATGCTAAGTGGATGCTAAGAATAATTGTGATAACTCATGCTCAAGGGTGATCTAATGTGCATCTCCTTTCTCACTCCTTGGTTAATGCTGGTAGGTTTAAATCCTAACCCTAGTTTAATGTCATTCTTCAAGTGCTTTGGACTAAGGTAGGGTTTTTTTGCTAGAATTTTGTCTACTTGCTTGAGGATACCTTCCTATCAAGGAGCTCTCCATAATTCTATTGGGCCTTGGAATTCTATGTTCGCATTAAGTAGGGTTTAGCTACGTAACCCTAGATGGTGGCTATCTTTTCCCTAGTTGTAAGTAGTGGAACCCATCCTAAGAAGAGGGACGTTAGGATCGATCTCTCATATCCCTAGGGTTTGAGACAAGAATATAATACTCTACCCTTCAAACTTTCCTCTTTTTATCAAATTTTACATATCTTTTATTTTATTTTATGCGTATAAGTATTTTATAGTTGGAAAAACCCTAAAATTCAAAATAAATTCAAAAATCCAAAACTAGTTGTGAGTTTGTTTTTATGGCCCACCCTAAAATTTAGCCCTAGGGTTTTATCAACAAACCATAGAGGGTGTCCTATTATGAGGAATTGCATTGGGATATGTGAAAACCTCATAACTGGTGAATTATAGGATATTTGGTATTTCTGGTCTACCATAAAAAAATTTCCCTAGGATTTTAACCACAAACCCTAAAGGGTGTACTCATTTGAGAAAGTGCATTGGGATCCATGAAGCCCTCATAAATTGTGAATCAAAGGGTGTTTTTTATTTCTGGTTGATCCTTCACCCTAGCTCAATTGTCTTGTTTCTCTTGGGGGTGATATTTTAGGAGCGTTTGCCTTGGGAAGCATGAAATTGCCTCAAAATACGTGATTTTATTAGATAAAGTAAGTAATTCCATTTATATACAATTCTTGTGTCTATTTTTGATATTGTTTGACTCCGATAAGGCACTGATCATAGCTATTAAGGTTTTGTGGAAGGTATTTGTGCCTCGCTGGTGTTGTTCAGGAATTCTACCTTATAGCAAGGAAAGGGACACTACCAACTTCTGGGGTGACAGGTAAACACATTGATCATATTACATAAGCATCTATAAAGGGAAATAGATCAAGGATATTGAAGGCATACCTTATTAATGATGTTCGATCCTAGCTTTGCTCGATCTTGTGCTCAACCTTCAACTTGATCTTCCGCTCAATAGACCTGCAATACAAAGATACCTTCCTCGACGTATCTTGACTGATATAACAATGATGAAATTGAAATACAATTTAAACATCAAGAACAATCAAGCATTTAACCAAACAAACACACAATCCATTAGCCATTTGATTGGGACAGGAAGGATGTTTCAACCTTTATTGTCAAAAGCAAATAATCAGTACAAATTATACCTGATCATTCAGAGTGCTTGTGCAACCGGATTCTAGGCTCTTGCTCTTCTCTAACTTTGGAATTATTCCAGCATAACAACCCTTAATGCAATTTTCTCCTCTTGTGAATGAGAGTCTAAATGTGTCTAACCCCTCTCCTCAATCCTCCTTGTATTTATGGGACAAAGTAGGCAGTTTAGATCGAGAGGTGGTTGAATTGGGAGGTTGGGGAAGTTGCAAAACCAACTTCAACTAATCCCAATTCGTCAAATTAATATATTTTTGATCACATTTTAAGATGTGCGTGAGTTTTTCACAGTGGAGTAGCGCTCAATATGCAACTTCAATGCTTTACAACCAACGTTTGCAGGCTTTTTGAAGATGTGCGCTAGTTTACTGAAGTGGAGTAGGGCATACTAGGATGTGTGCGCTACTCTTATGCCTGTGGAGTAGGGAATGTGAGCTACTATTATGCATGTAGGGTAGCGCACATGTCAAAATGTGAGTTTTAACAGGGTTTGCTAGCTTGCAGAGGGGTAGGTCAGGTCAAAGCATCCTCTAAGGCCATCATGTTCTTCAATCCAAGTTGTCCTTTTGTGTGATCGACAGCTAAAGGTGATCACAGACGGAGAAGTGCAGATTTGACCTATAACAAATGCCCCCTAATGTGTGAGGTCATAGGGAAGCGATGGCCGAAATACATTATAATTCCAAGTCAAAGGAGGAGCAAGAAACCGCAGAACCAAATCACAGAAACACCTGAAACAAAGATCAAGGTCAGCGAGCAATTACAATCTTGACATCATATAGATGTGTAGTGTGATACAACATGATCTCCGATACATAACTAGGAGATGTATATATAGCATGGCCACTTGAAATACAAACGTGGATCCATGTCAAATTGAGAGATCATAGCCATAACAACAAACTGGATCTATGTCTCATGGAGAGTCGAAAATGAGTGAGGCTTAGTCTTGCACAACTTGGGTGATAACATAATGAGGTGATGTCATCAACATCCCAAGGTCTTCATCCAAAACAACCCAAGGTACAAACCCTAACCATGTGAATAAATGAGCTGAAAGTCGAACATGGGGGGTATCGTTTGATTACCGGTCCTTGATGTATACCGTTAACAAACGCGAGGGCTTCCACCGATAATGATAATGGGGCCCAAGGTACCTAGTACGATCCAACAAGTGTGAATAAGTGGACTTGGAGTCAAACACTTGAGGAACTTGTCAAATAAGAGACATTGATGTATTATCATGATTCAACAGTGAGGAAAATTTCCACTGGTGACTGCAATCGCCAAGGTACTAACCGAAACTCTAAAATTCGTTCCCAGAGCAAAATGAGTTGATGTCGATGGGAAGAATTCCATTGGAAGGGAGGCCTTAAGGCATCCTCCATCATCCAACATGAGGGACACTCAACTGGTATGAGCTGATATGGAGTAATACATGTAACAAGACTGACACTAGGATGGCCGACACATGAGGTCAAGGTAAACTGCAGAATGGCTGACACGGGCTATATCCTTGAACAATGAGCACGACACAAAGTGACATAGGCAGTTTTCAACATAATGGGAAAATGATATCATCCTGTAATGTAGGAGACATTAGCAGACCCTCCATATGGTTGGAAGAATAACCAAACGGGGGAGTAAACAACTCGGATATCAGGTTCATCCTAAGGTCAAAAACTAAGCCCAACTAACATGATAGACTCAAGTAGGTGTTGTGTTCGAGGATAGGACTGACTGAATTGCCTTTGAAACTGACGATATGATACATCCTTCTTATCCCTTATTCTTTTTAGATAAAATAATACCTTTCTTGTTGTTTTAATGAGTCCAAGAAAGAATGAAAACTCAATAAGTCCAACCATGTGAAAAGTTTAACGAGCCCATGGGAGGAAGACTCAGGACCTTCTTCATTATTTACAGAGTTCGAAGAAGAGATAGAAGATTACTCTATATCACTGATCTCTGGATTTTAGTATTGAGCCAAGATCTGTTCTTGCTCTCCGGTGTTTTCAATTTTAAGGAGTCTGAAAAACTTAAAAAATAACTCCATTCACCTACTCGTGGATTTTAATAACGAGCCCAAGTAGGTTAATGCTCGTCGGTGTTTATAGAGTCTGAAAAACTTAAACAATCCTCTATACACCTTCTCATGGATTTCACATCGAGCCTGAGTAGGTGAGTGCTCACTTGGTGTTTTCATATTTTGAGAGCCTGACAACCCTAAAGAAGGCTCCACAAGGTCCTTTTTCGTAAAGTTAGTCTCCTTCCCCGAAAAAGTGTAAAACAATGGAAGAAGAACTCTTCTAGTGTATACCGGAGTATACCTAGAGTATGCCTTTTCTGTAAATTATCCACTAAGGCCCGGAAAAGGGGTAATTCTATACCTGAGCGAATGGGCCTTCAGTTCCTTTAACGAGCTTGAAGAGGACAAGTTTGCTCGACGATCTTGTTTAGGTTTCAATAGTCCAAACAAGAGCTTAAAATGACTTAAATGACAGCTTCCAGGATCACGGCTCATGACCTGCTAAAGACTAGGGTCTCAACAAACATGTTAATAGTGACGACAAAAAGTCTTTAATGATATTTAATTTTAACCATAAACTATTTGAAATGGTCTATCATCAAGAAATTAAGTCTTAATAGATTAATGCTATGAAAAACTAGTGAAAATTTGAGAAATATTACTTGAAATTACCTTACTATCATTTGTAGATGTTCAATGATTAAATAGAACATTTTGATGAAATTTGAAATTATAGAGCTTTTACAAAAGTGGGTAAAAATCAAATTCAAATTCATATATGTAATTTCAAATTGAAAACTCAAATATCACATTTGGAATTGTAGGGCAAGTTTTGGGAGCAAAACCTTGATCTTCAATCCTTCGTAGTGATCAACTCGGGCCACCATTCAACTTATTTCCTCCACCAAGTAAGATATATTCATCCCTATTTGCATTTCCATACTTCTTTCGTCAATTTTTATGCTCAAAATTGATTTTGGGGCCATGTTCAACTCGTTGAATGCATGTGCACTACTCTACAAGAGGCAAAGTAGGGCATACTGGAGGTATGCACTACTATGCTCAAGCACAGTAGCGCCCATGCATGACTGTGTGGCTATAGAGTAGCGCACACCCCTGAACATGGTAAAAAAAGTGTCGAGACTCAAAAATTTGATCTTCTTGTGGCAGGATGGTACTTGTTTGGAGGGAAAGAGAACATGAGGAGATGGATAGGGTGGCTATGCAAGACCCAACAACTCTCCATGCACTTCGAAGGTGTGGTTTGTTGAAGTTTTATAGAACCGTGAACATGAGGGCACTCAATCGATTGCTTCAAAGACTCGTTCAATATTGGGATGTAGATGCCAATGTATTTGATATCCGGGGAGAGACCCTAGACCTTACCATTGACGACATATACTTCATTACCGGACTCTCTAGGAGGGGAGATGCGGTAAACTTGAAAGGATCTTCTCGCAATATGGGTGCTATGTCAGTGCAAGAATATGTAAATCCATATTGTGTGGCGGGAACCGAGAAATCAGGAAGTCAAATCCTAATTTCTACTATTGATAGCCTCCCTTTGAAGGTTATTGTAAGTATGTTGAACTGAATGGGGGGAAGCACCACACAACATTTAGCCTCAAGGAATTGCATGCATGTCGGTATCAAATGCTTGCAAGGTCATGTATACGATTGGTGCACTAGTCTATTAGCAAATATGAAGCTTCAACTCTTGGGTTGTAAGGCCGGGAGTATGAAGAAATTTGGATATGGAAGCATCCTTTGTACCTTCTTCTTTGAGAGGGTACCTGCTCTTAACTTGGGCATGCCTCTACCTCCAGTCATTCCTCGTGAGCCGATATTGGGCCATTGGGGTGACATTTTTCTCCGCCAGGGTGGTGGTGAAAGCCACTTTTTCTATCATACTGATGATTTCTGGGGATGGTGGGAGAGACAAGTGCCGACATTCGAGCAGTTTCCGTATGTTGGTTTAGACTTCCATCATGATCCAGAGATGGTACTTCCTCCAGGTGGTGCCTGGGGAGATGTAGGTATGTTTATGTTTTGAAATTTATTTAATTTTTTCAAATTTTCAAGTATACGATTTTTATGATGAGTTTTGAAGTACTAAACAAGTGTCATATGTAGATATTGGACCGATTCGTCCCGAGGAACATCCTACTGTTTTCGTAAGGCCAACAGATGTGGGTGCAGTTGATGCTATGCTAGGGACTATAGAGAGGAAGATGAGTCGGTTGACTCATGACATTCCCACATATCGCATTGAGGGGATGCCTCTTGATATGCAGGAGGATGTAGTTGGTGTGCCCCCAGCATGGATTAGGTTGCTGCAGAAAATAGCTAGGTTGGTCATATGTTACCGAGAGGCAGTAGATGCCGATGAGGCCTCTCCTTCTCCATAGGAGATGGATATTTTATGTGTATTTTTTAGGCCACCGAGCCCAGTTTTGTATCTTATGACATGACTTGTGATAGACTTATGATCTAAAACTCATATTATGTTTTTTGATACAGTATCGAATATATATACAATATCGGTTATTTACATGTGTGTGTGTTTAACTTTATGTGTGAAATGATATTTATAGAAATGTATGATACAAATGCCAATCTAAAACATAATTTGCAAATGAATCAGCTAATGCATTCAAATTTCTTGGAATGTGTTGATATATAATGGAATCGAACTGTCTTTCCAATAATCTAACTCGCAAAAACTGTTGTAGCAAAATAGGATCTCTAATCTGATAAACACTCGTTAACTGAAATACAACTAATTGCGAATCAAGTCTTACCTCCAAATGTGAAATTCCATGAATAAGAGCATCTCGAAGAAGTTCTATAACCGCACTGTAATCAACCACATTGTTCGTAGTGGGACCCAAACAAACCCCCCCTGAAGAGAACAGTTGCCCAGCTGGTGAGTAAATGACCCAAGCTGCTGAAGCCAACTGTCGGGTGTGGCGACTGGCACCATCAGCAAATTCTAAGAAATGTTCAGTCGACATCTGATACATGAAATGAAGACACACATAAGGTTAACTAACAAGCACAAGCAAAAACTAGCTCTACAAAATATACAGCTATGTTACAAGAAAAAGCACAAATGCCTAAGCGTAGTACTTCTTTAGGTAGAGCCCATTTCTAGGCTCAGGCAGCTTATTACCCTCGTAGTCTGTTAGCTCATAAGCACCTTTCTTCAGTACCTTATAAATTATGTAGGGACCGAGCCACATGGACTTGAACTTGCCGGGTCCTAAAGGTTCCTTGTCTTGATCCCAAAGTAGAACAAGGTCTCCTTCGAGAAACACCCTAGGTCTGACAGACTTGTCGTACTGTCCTTTGAATCATTTCTTATGAACTTCATTTGCTATGAGTGCATCGCGGCGCTGCTCATCTAGATTCTCTAAATGAAACAAATGTTCTTCCAATGCTGAAGTATCTGGTAGGATTTGGACAACCAACTTCAACGAAGGAATCTCACATTCAATCGGAACAACTACTTCTATCCCATGCACAAGCTGGAAAGGAGAGAACCCGGTAGCAGTCTTTACATTCACTCGGTAAGCCCAAAGAGCAGGGTATAGCATGATGTGCCAGTTATTTCGACTGGCATTAACGGTTCTTTGCAGCATTATCTTTAAAGTTTTGTTAACCGCTTTGACTTGTCCATTCGCCTGTGGATAATATGAAGACGAATGTTCTTGCCGAAAACCTAACATCGTGTACAAATCAGGCATCATGCTATTCTGAAAATGACTGCTGTGATCAGTCACAATTTCTTTGGGTATGATGAACCTTGCAATAATCTGATTGAATACAAAATAAGCAGCAGTTTCTCCATCTGCCTTGACAGTAGGCATTGCCTCGGCCCACTTGGTGAAGTAGTCGACGACAACGATGATATAATGATGTCCTCCAGCCGAAACTGGATTGCAAGTCATATAATCAACCCCCCATTTTGTGAAGGGACCTACTGTCATCATAGGATGAAGAGGAGCTGGATGTGCTCTCATTTTCTTGGTGAAAAACTGACACGGACGGCAACGTTTCACAACTTCCACACAATCTTTAAAGATTGTGGGCCAAAAATACCCAGCACGCAGTATTTTCTGAGCTGTTGCCAACCCAGAAAGATGACCCCCACAGGCTCCACTGTGAGCATCATTTAATACTGATTCTGCTTCTTCTAAAGTCAAACAACGTCGTAAGATGGAATCTATCCCACGTATATACAAAGTATCAGATATGATGAGATAGTTTTTCGCATGACTTTTCAGTTTGCGTCGTTCTTCTCTAGAAAAAGTGGTAGGACACCTCAAATTCTGAAGATATACTAAAATATCCCCGTACCATGGGTCAGAGGAGGCTATAAGGAAGATATGTTCATCCGGGAATGATGACTCTTCCTCAACATGCACTAAGTCACTCGGAAACTCTGAGATTAACTCAGCGAACACTAGTGATTTCTTTGACTTGGCCGATTGAAAAACCAAATCGAACTCTTGTAAGATTACAATCCACTTATTGTACTTCCCACCGATGATGCATCGAGTGAGAACATATTGGAAAGGATTGACTTTTGCTATCACAGTAGTTGTTCGTAGAAGGATGTAGTGAGGAAGCCTCTGCACCGCATAGACCGCAGCTAGTGCTAACTTCTCAACATGTGAATATTTGATCTCAGGAGCTATCAATGCACGCGAGAGATAGTAAACAACATGCTCTTGAAGCGTGTCGTCTTCCTGAACTAGTACTATGCCAATTGTGTAAACAGACACCGCCAGATATAAGAGAAAATATTTTGCATAATCAGGCGGGCTTAACAAGGGGGATGAAAGTAGTGCCTTTTTCAAGGCCTCAAACGATGCTTGAGCAGCCTCATCCCACAAGAAGTAGGTATCTTGTTTAAGCAGTCACATGAAACCTTTTGTGATTTTAGCATAGTTTATGATAAAGTGTCTCAAGAAGTTAGACATGCCTTGCAGACTTTGAAGTTGTCGCAAGGTGTGAGGAGGAGGCAGATTTACTATCGCCTCAACTTTTAACGGGTCGACCATTATGCCATGACTAGATACAATAAAACCCAGTAAACGTCTTGATTCGACGTAGAATACGCACTTATTAGGATTCAATCGAATCTTATATTATCTGCATCGTTCAAACACAAGTCTCAAATGAGCTGGATGATCCCGTCTCTTTCGAGATTGCGCCGGGAGGTCATTCAAGTAGGGTTCAACTATGTGCTTGATATCGTGAAAAGCGAAATTCATCGCTCGCTGGAAAGTAGCTCCATCATTCTTTAAGCCAAACGGCATCTTCCGATAGGCAAAGGTTCCCCACGGGAAAATAAAAGTTGTTTTGTGTTGATCTTCGGGTTTGATTTGAATTTGATTATATCCCGAAAATCCATCCATGAAAGAAAACATCTTGTGTCCCGCATAGGCATCTATGATTTGGTCGATAAATGGTGTGGGATAGTTATCTTTCGGACAAGCTTTATTAAAGTCCCGGAAGTCGGTACAGACTCAGATGGTACCTTGCTTTTTATCAACCAGAACAGGATTTGAAACCTATTCCGTCATGTCAATCGGGTAGATAAATCTGGCTTTAAGCAATTTTTCAACCTCCGCCTTAATGGTGGCCGCTTTTCGAGGATTCACAGGACGGAGCTTCTGTCTCACAGGTTTTGCATTAGGGTATGTTGTGATGACATGCTCAATGATGGCTGGATCGATGCCTGGGATCTCCTCATAAGACCAGGCAAAAATGTCGCGGAATTCTTTAAAAAGCTTGGTATACAGAGCGATCTCTTCTGGAGAATAGTCTGCTCCAATAAAAATGTTTTCCACGACCCCAGGTTTGGTGGAAATGTTAATCGGGATGGTTCTCGATATATTAGCCATATTCTCTTCAGTGTAAACAACTCTTGAAGTAGAAGGAAAAGAGGACAAATCAACAAATCCACCGGGTCTCATAGAGAACTCTCCTCTCTCTATCCTGTCTAGATTTGGAAGCAGGTAAGACCTGTGATGCACATGTTCCCATGGATGGTCCAGGCCCATCATGGCTTCCAAAATGGGTTCATCAGAAGGTAAAACCGTGTCTAAACAGTCAAAAGAGTGGGTAGAATCCACTGACCATGCAGGAGCATAGTCCATATCCGACTCAGTAGAGACTGGCATAGTCACGATCTATTCTGTTGCAACATGTTGTGCTTCTATGTATGCTACTTCTGCAACGGTTAAAGGCATTGATGGTTCTGATACAGTAGGAAGGATCCACGGATCAGTCCTTCAACCAACCATGAAAGTTTCGGTAGATGTACCTACATCAGAATGCATGAAAAGAACGGGAGAGGGTAGGTCAAAAGTGCCTATTAATGACCCATAAATCCCGACTCCTAAACTCTCGCTTACTGGGGCAGATTGATCAACTAAAGGAATTGTGGATTCCGATGAAGTCTGGTTGTTTCGCCGAGAGAATGAAAGCTGATCAACCATGACGATATTACCTTCGTGAGGGAACATAACCACTCAGAAAACTGCCGATGCAATAGCTCGCATGGCATATGTCCAACTCCTACCTAATAACATGTTGTAATCAAGTGGAGCGTCCAGAACTTCAATCTCTACAGCAACTGTCTTACCGGCCAACGTGACATCAAATGATGGAAAGAGTCCGTGTGGGCGAAAAGTTCTGCCATCAAATGCGGTAAGTAGTGTGTTAGAGGGGGCTAACTCGGGAGAGCCTAAAGATTTCCAGCAAGAAATGGACATCACGCATGTCGATGTGCCCTCATCTACAACAGCCCGTCCAATGGTCATGGGACCATGAACTACTTCTATCTGTAGGGAAACGTGGTATGACAACCGATACTTGATATCAGACATATCAAAGCGTGCGATCAAGCTGGATGATTCCATACTTCCAATCGCTGCCAGAAGTGCGTTTCGTTGTAACAGACAACTTTGCAAAACTTCTAAGGTGGACATAGCACAAGGGTTCTGGGCTAGATCTTCAACCACATTGTAGTTGGCAGCAGCCCAAGCGTTGGGATTGTACGAGGCCTGTTTCAAGATACCTTTCGGGATCTTGGGCAACAAATCCACTAGAATGTGGAGAGGGGTGGAAGATTCAGGAATATCTTTATCCTTGTTCTACACATCCACGGTATAATTTCTTGCTCGCGTTTGCAAAAGTGCATCCACACTAACCATATTAATGAAAGTTTGATCAACTGAAGCATGAGTAGTGCCCCCAGCATTGGAGGTGCCAGAAGCTGAACCCTGCCCCTTAGGAAATTGATCTTTAAGTACGACGGGTTTCTTTTCTTGAAGCAGCTTCTGTGCTTCTTCGAGTAGAGGGAATTGACGAGTGAGGTGATCCTGCTTGCTAAGCTTACAAGGGAACTTAACCTTCTTCTTTTCTCTGTTACCTTCCTCGGCATTCTCTTTGTTCTTGGGATTTTGCTGGTTCCCCTCTCCTTTCTTGCCCTTCTTTTTGTTGTTGGGCTGCCGAGGGCCATTTTGATTGTTCTCAACTTGGTTTACAGATTCAGTAGTAGAAGGAGAGGTTGTGATGGAGGTCGCTTCTGCAGTCGATTGTTTGACGGATAAGGCATGAACCTGCTTAGTCAATGCGTCGAAAGCTGCAGAATCAACTGAAACCACTATGCCGTCAGCATGTGGTCCAGGTTTAGGTCTGCCAATATCAGTGTTTGATCGTGGTGCATCTGGTATAATCTCATAAAGTAGCCCAGACTGTGCATAAACTAGGTCAAGCTGCTGGGTTCGTAAGATGGCTTCTTCCTCTGAAGACACTCCAGAAGTAGCTACTTCCTTAGAAATGTAAGGAAGGAGTGATTTCAGATACCACTCTAAAAGGAATTCTAGAGGTATGTTGGCTTTAATGAGCCTCTTCCGTCTTCGCCACTCCTAAATGTGATCAGATAAGTGAGTGGCCTTATTCTGTCTAAATGTAGACAAAAGATCTGTCCCGACATCATATCGAATAGGAAGCTGGAAGTGGTTCAGAAAAAATGTTGCGAGATCCCGAAAATTAAAAAATGTGGCTGCAGGTAACTCAATGTACCATTTGGCTGCAGCACCGGTTAAGTTTCTTTGAAAAAGTCTCAACCTAACGGAATATTCGTTCAACGAGTTCGAAGAACACCAGAGATGAAAAGTGGTGACATGATCACCAGGATCCTCACCCGTTTTACCTTCAAATTTTGGAATGTCCGAAGATAATTTAGTGGGGACTGGTGGCCATGTGGCATTATGGTACACCGGATCGTTCGTCAAATTGGAAAGATCTGGAAAATTCAGTGTTTCCAGAAATGGTAAACGAGGTTTATAAGATAGCATTTGATAAGCTGGGGTCATAAAGGGGGAACCTCCCATAGTTTGACCCATAAAATGTTGGTTAGGGTTGCCCCCCACCATTTGTTGGTAGGGGTTTCCCCCAACCATCTGCTAGTAGGGGTTACCCCCAACCATCTACTGGTAGGGGTTTCCCCCAACCATCTACTGGTAGGGGTTTCCCCCAGCCATCTGCTGTTGTGTGAAAGTGTTGTTGAAATTCCCCCATCCAAATGAAAGTGGGTTGGTACTCTGTATGTTCATCCACTGTGGCTGGGTGTTAGCCCCGCCATATTGTTGATTAAGGATGTTACCCCCTCCTCCAGAAAACAAAGAAAAATGGGTGTTTCCTGCAGGTATATTATTTTGATTCATGTTGTAACCTGCAAAGGTGTTAAAACCAAGGGTAGTCGAGGTGGATGGCGCAATCATGGTACTCATGACAGGCATAGTTGCAGAGGCGTTCGGCCCAACATTGGGTGTGGAAATCCAAGTACTAGGTATATGGTATGACTGTTGAGTCGCAGGAGGTGGAACGACATTCACTGTATTACTGGGTCCAAAAGTAGGGGTAGAGGTAGATGTCAAAGTTGTTGAGCTTGGCATGCCTAACATACCAGCGTTAAAACTGAAGGATGGAGTTGAAACAGAAATTGTCTGAGTCGAACTCGGTGTAACAGTGGAAGGCGGATTTACAGTTTTGTATTCATACCTATTGTGGGAGTCTGTGAAACTCCCTATTCGCCTCCTGGGTAGTCATAATATGCCCAGGTGTGAAAAAGTATGCACTATAATCAGGTTGCTGGAAACCCACAGGTACCAGAAGCGGATTGTTAAGTCCGGTCAGAGGAGGATTAAAAGGAGTATTAAACTCACCAGAAGTGAGATCCTTAATCTCGACTGTATTACAAGCTTGCTGATCCGGGGTCCTAGGTTGTGGTTCACCAGGAACCTCTATTTCACCGATAGCTTTAAAAAGACCACTGGAGTCTGTCCTCCGTCGTGGTGGTGGCGGTAGTGGTTCCACTCTAAGTGGGAGAAGGTTTTGCAACCTTCGAGACCTACGAAGCTGTTGGTCTTCCACAATTGTATAAAAATAAAACTAAGTAAAAACCTAGTGGCCACTAAGACTAAGGGGCAAACAACATACCACTAAAAAATCCTAAGTATACAGACCAGGAAAACAAGATGCCTTCTGGAGAAGAGTCTAGGATGATGAGGTCCCAGAACAGATCAATGAAGGAAGAAGGAAAGTTACCCGGGGTCCACAATACAATGAATAAGGGTGCAAGCCCTGGAATCACCCAACCACCCTCCTAAAGACCTGCAAGGGATTTCCTCCCACGTCTATCCTAGGTACAACAGATATAATCCTCCGCCGTCACCTGTGTATGATCCTATAGGTCTGATACTAAGGCTACCATAAGTACGAAATATCCTGGGGGGACAGTCGTCAACCTGATCAAAATGTGTGGGCAAGGTAGCAAAGCCCGAAGTCCATATGGACCCCTGTATGCGAATCGACCCTGGTTTATGGTTGAAGGGAAAGTGAGGGGATATCCTCAACAATTCCTATCTTCCACGGCCTCGTGCTTAGCTCTGGTTTCAGTAGAGTTTCCCAGGAATACTTGATACAGATGGGTTTACCTATATGAAAGTCGCACTACGATTTTTGAGTAATGAAACAAGCTTCGAGCAGTTTAAGGTGTTTTAAGCTCGAAACTCTAGCCTAATCTAGTTGGTGTCGTGTATCCCTAGAAAGAAAACATTTCTAATTGATTTTATTAAGATTCTTTTTAAGGTTACTTTTTACTCAACGGGGTAGTGCATTGTGTGGTGTGGTTGCAACAGAAAGTAAAGTGCAAGAAATGAAACAACTTTCAACAACAAAAGGACTCTTTTTCTTTTTCGTTTATGCTCCTTCCAAAATGAAGACTAAGCAAACCTAAACAAAGTTCTCTTTTTTCATTTTCTTTTCAATTTCACAACAAAGTAAACTATGCTACTCTGAAATGATTATAAGCCTTACTACTCTAAACTACCAAACTCATTTTTTGGTTTTTCGTTATATGTAAAAGAAAAAGTACTAAAAAATGGAAGCAAGTAAGACCTATAAAAGATATGCGAGTAAGGAAAAATGACTCTAAAGCTCACAACAATCAAATCAATGACTTGATAAAGACTTGTCCTACGAAGTTTTTCAAATGAAAAAGCTTCAAACTTGGAAACAAAGTGGAAAGAAAACAGGGATGAGAGACACTTATAACCGGAAAGCAAACCTCTACAGTTGATCCAAAGCACCAAACCCTAAACAAAAGCACTAAGCCAAGTAGAAGGTAGGCAAGTGAACTAAAGATGACCTTACTATCACAAAGACTCAAAAAGGAAACAAACTAAGATACTCCAACTTGCTTGAAACTGAAACTAACAACGAGATCAGGAAGTGTCGGGACTCAAAAAGTTTTTTGAAAGACACCCTAAAGACTCCAAAGATGGGCCAAACCCTAAATCAAAGGATAAGACACCAACAGAGCATACTAGTGTCGCAACAAACAACAAATGTTATGCACAAAGGTTTGTATACCTGCAACACTCTACTAGGGTATGGACGAGCAGCTATGTCCATTAAAGAACAACGCACGGTCTCCCAAAAAAGGTCACAAACAAACAAGACACCTCAAAAGTACTCAAGCAAGTAAAATATAACCTAAGGGACTTAGGAGAGGCTAACGGGACTCAACAAAGGCTTACACACCTCAAGGATCAGTTAAGAAAGCCAAGTACAAATCTAGAAATCAAACCAAACAAGCGAAAATCCAATCCCCACATCAAACAGAGAGTTACAGGAGTGTGCTCTACTGTGCAGTAGGCAAACTAGCACATTCTGGAAGATGTGCCCTACTGTGCTGTAGGGAAAGTAGCGCACAAACTCAGGTATGCGCTACTGTAAGTATAGAGGAGTAGCGCACAAGTCAGGAAAGGTTGAAATCAAGTTTTGCAGAGGTGAAAAAGGCTGAGACAGGCAAAGGAAAGCAGGTAGGGGTGACCTACAAGGCCTCTCAGAGGATGAAAGAGATCAGAAAGTACTGGAAAGAAAACAAAATGGGTTTCCTAGAGCAGAAAAACAACCGGTCCCCAGCGAAGTCGCCAGTCTGTTGTTCAAGAATTCTACCTTATAACGAGGAAAGGGACACTACCAACTTATGGGGTGACAGGTAAACACATTGATCATATTACATAAGCATCTATAAAGGGAAAGAGATCAAGGATCTTGAAGGCATACCTTATTAACGACGTTCAATCCTAGATTTGCTCAATCTTGCGCTCAACCTTCAACTTGATCTTCCGCTCAATAGACCTGTAATACAAAGATACCTTCCTCAGCATATCTTGACTGATATAACAATGATGAAATTGAAATACAATTTAAACATCAAGAACAATCAAGCATTTAACCAAACAAGCACACAATCCATTAGACATTTGATTGGGACGAGACGGATGTTTCAACCTTTATTGTCAAAAGAAAATAATCAGTACAAATTATACCTGATCATTCAGAGTGCTTGTGCAACCGGATTCTGGGCTCTTGCTCTTCTCTAACTTTGGAATTCTTCCAGCATAACAACCCTTAATGCACGTTTCTCCTCTTGTGAATGAGATTCTAAATGTGTCTAACCCCTCTCCTCAATCCTCCTTGTATTTATGGGACAAGGTAGGCAGTTTAGATCGAGAGGTGGTTGAATTGGGAGGTTGGGGAAGTTGCAAAACCAACTTCAACTAATCCCAATTCATCAAATTAATATATTTTTTATCACATTTTAAGATGTGTGCGAGTTTTTCACAGTGGAGTAGCGCTCAATATGCAACTTCAGTACTTTACAACCAGCGTTTGTAGGCTTTTTGAAGATGTGCGTTAGTTTGCTGAAGTGGAGTAGGGCATACTAGGATGTGTGCGCTACTCTTATGCCTGTGGAGTAGGGCATGTGCGCTACTATTATGCCTGTAGGGTAGCACACATGTCAAAATGTGAGGTTTTACAGGGTTTGCTAGCTTGTAGAGGGGTAGGTCAGGTCAAAGCATCATCTAAGGCCATCATGCTCTTCAATCCAAGTTGTCCCTTTGTGTGATCGACAGCTAAAGGTGATCACAGACGGAGAAGTGCAGATTTGACCTATAACAGCTGGTGGTTGGAGGTATGTTTCACTGATTAGGGCCTCCCCTAGGTTTTGGAGTTACGTGAAGTGTTGAGAAGTTAGACTGTGATGACATTGGGTTTAATTCTATCTCAAGCTTACCATCACTAGCACTAGGTATAAATAGCCTTGATTTGGAAAGAGCTTCTAGTTTGAGTGGTAAAACTTAGCATGTAGACTAGGGAGAATAACAAATAATCAGGCATAGATTCATGCTCCATTCTTTGGAATATCCTTTTGAATTTCCCCGAACATAAAAAAATTATCATCTTTGGAGACTCTTCTATGATCATAGATACTACTACATTTGGGGTGATATTTCAACATTAGATTGATGTTTATAATGTCAAATATGAATCTGTTTCTTTTCGACTAAATGTCGAGCATGGAATGTTAGACACACATTGCTTGTTTGTCGGAAATTCAATGCTACATCATTTGATAATTGAACTAACATAATCATTTAACATCGCTTATTCAATGTTGAAGTGACATTATATCAATGTTTCATCAACAACCAATTGAATTGTTGTTGGTTCCTATGCAATTCATGAATTTTATTTGTTACCACTTAAGTGACCACAAATCAATTATCATTGGACATCCTACCGATGCAAGGAATGTCGCTAAAGCAACATCCATTTAGTATGAATGTTGCTTAAGCGACATCCATTCAGTATGAATGTTGCTTAAGCGACATCTAACCAATGTGTATGCTATAGTTGCGACATCAAACCAACTTTTGAAACATTTAGTAATCAAAATTTAGTCGATTAGTAACTATCTTACCAATGTTTTGAATGTCACTTAAGCAACATTCTGTGTTTTAAAAGAAAAAAAATTATAGCTTCAAATCCTAGTGATGTAGTGATCCAACTTAGATTTGTTAGCGTTTCACTGCACTGTCTTCTCTTGAAAGGAGTTGGTATGTAGTTACAAGAGAAGTAAATAGTGAGAGAATCCAAGTTGATCCAAAGTATCATGAACACATAACAATAAACACAATATCTCATTATTACTTTGCTAAAAGACAAATCTACATTTAATCATGAAAATGAAATGCTTCAAACCCTATTTATTATGCATGATGTAGCCCAAAATTCCATGAAGATGATTGTTAGTAGGGAAGAACATACCATATTGTTTTCATAATATTAACTAATATTGGATATAAATCATATTATGTGGGAGGGGAAGATAGAGATTCTAAAAAGAAAAAAGAAAGAAAAAACATGAAAGACTATATACCATTCGAGAGATGGATTTTCCACCTCTCCGATCCTCTTCTTCAAGATTCTTTCCTCTATATGGATTATCAAGTCCGTTGTGAGAAAAAAATCCTCCAAGCAATGGACCAAAGCATTGAAAATCACTCAAGTAACTGCCCAAACTAATGACATTAAAATGTATCTTTCAAACATAATGATGAATTCCTAATATTGTCCTTTATAGATTTTGGGAATATCTTTGGGGTAATATATGTGGCATATAGCTTGATATTTTGTGCTCCACATATTCATATGAGGATCCGCTATTATGAAATTAAGAGAGACACATAGGTTAACAATTAAGACAAGTGTTGAAAGTCTAAAATTGCATGTTGCATGGAGCAACTTCCATAATGTTCAATACCAGTTCTACAACTACTCATAACACTAGGATACGAGTGTTATAGATGTGGTCAAGGGGTCAAAACATGTTTGTATGCCAAATTATTAAGTCATGGATTCTAGTATAGGTCCTAGTAGTTTAATTTGATTATGAGTTATAAAGGTTCAATGGATACCCAAATTTTGTATAATGGGCATGAAACATGACATGGTCCATGTGGGAACAATCTATGTGATAACATATGCCTTTTAATATGTGAGGGAAGGAGAGCAATGTATGGCTGAAATATATCATGGATTTTTATTTAAGTTCAAGGACTTAGAATAGTTAAGAGAGGATGTCTCTTGTCTAAAATAAGAAAGGAGGAAACCTGGAACCATATTAGAGATCAAAATATATTATCTTTCATTATGTGAGTAGGGAATTCCCATAGTAATGTATGATTCAAGTCAAGTACCTCATGGTGGATCATGGGAAATAAAGTGGGAGGTCCATGCCCCAATCTCAACCTGACTCAAATATCTATTAGAGAGATGTAGGATCAAGAAAATGAATCACAAAGCTATCGACTAATAGAATAACACTCAATACCTGTTGTAGCTGCAATAACCATCACCATTTTTTTGTGCAAACGCAAGGGCCCTCCCTTTATTTGAATTCAACTTTTTGGCTTGATTTTCACTTTTAGTTTTCTTTTCGATAAAAAAATATTGCTTGGAGATTGGTTGTTCACTGGAAACAGATACTTAGATTTTTTCCAAGCTTTTGGCCTTTTGGAATGTTTTGGCGACTTATTGATAACTCAACAAAATGTCGGACAAGATTTGTCTTTGACAGTGAAACATCGGGTAGCTAGCGTGAAATGCTCTGAAACAGGTTGGGGAAATATCTATTTTCTCAGCGAAACATCGGAGAAATTTATGATGTGCTCGCCGATACCATGGTCTAGTTTGTTAATTTACAATGAAATTCCAGACTCATGTTTTGGAAAGCCTCCCGAAGAAAATCGGGGAAGTTTTGAGTTTGTCCCGAAACGTATCGCAAGCTTGGATTTTTTGAAATCTACACCGATATGTTTTTGTTTCCTAGATTTCGCTTAACTTAGAATTTTTTTTTGGAAATGAAGAAAATCTTGATCGCATGGTTTGCGATTTTTACTCCGAAATGTGTTAGCATCCCTGTTTCTTTTTATCTGAAATTGTCATTTTAATAAGGTTTTGTTTCTTTTTATCCGAAATTGTCATTTTAATAAGGTTTTCTCCTCCGATCGTGTCGCACAATATTCCAATTCTTCACCGAATTTTCTTGTGGTCATGGCTTTTCGGGGTTAACATAATTTTCTACCGAACCTTATCGACAAAGGATAGAGATCTACACTGATATGTATCAGTGACCACACCATTTCGTTTCCGAAAAGCGTCGGATTGAAATGAGATTTACTGCGATTGCCTTGTTTTGGCCCTTTTTTAACACGATTTTCAAAGCCATTTGTAAACGAACTTGGTTTCTAACCCTAGCACCCCGTTGATCAATTTTGTAAGAGATATTAAGGTTTGAGCGGCTATTTTATTGAAACCTTGGAACCCCGTTGGCAAGTTCAACCCTCATTCCTTAATGCCGTTGCATTCATCACGACACTTGGAAGGGAATTTATCCAGGTCGATTGCATACTTGGCGACGCGCTTGTCACACGTCCAGGTAGGCTAATTTTTGTCTTTATTCGGTGCATTTTTCTTTGGTTATAAGAGATTTACGCCTTAGACCGTTACATTTAAGATGTCACTTTCATTGGTTCCCTTGAAATAGTTGGAGTTCGAGGTCTTTTAGTCTACATTTATGCCTTAGTTTCCTCATCACAATGAAAGAGGCGGCGATTGAGCCCTAGATTTAAAATATTTACCTGTTGAAATTGGGGATCATGGCACACTACTTAAACCTAACCCTAAACGCATACTCAATTGAGGGAGACGACGTTAATCCCTATCCCTTATAGCTGTTCTTAAACACAATTTTCACTCGAAAGAATGTTAAACCCCAATTTGTGGATATTTTCTCAAATGCATGCTTATTCAAATGGCGTTAAACCCTAGTTTACATGTCTTTCTTAGATGCAATTTTACTCGAAAGAGCGTTAAACACTAATTTTGGCAGCGCGTGTTCTTTGTTTTATTTTTGGTTACAAATTATGATAATATTGAGGAGGGATCAACAATGTTCTTTTGACAGGAGATCACATATTCATATATTTAGTTTTATTTATTGAATGCTTGCTACAACCATTCTTTCATGCATAAATTTGTTTGGTTTATATTTTCAATGGAGTATATGCAACCAAGTGATACCTTCTTTGTTTCACAGGATCATAAATGGATAGAAGAGATCCTAAGTGTAATATCAATGTGGTAGCATTGGATTCAGATGAAGAAGCTACTCCAAAAATGGCCATGGAAGTCCAGTTGGTGATGCTAAATCCACTACAAGAATAGCCCCTGATTTCAAGTGGGGCAAACTTTATTATATCATTAGGGATTAGAACATACCATAATATACAATGGAAGAAGACTTGATATATCAAAATATCAAGAAATATGGTATTCATAAGGTCGCTACACACCCTTAGTTATTTCCATGTGCCGAGGTAATAGGGTGGATTCTCCCATATGTGGATGTGAAATCCCAGATTATTTCGAGTGATTCCGGAAAAAGGCTTTGCCTCTTTTCAACCCACCCACATAGGAAAATCCTACAAGCTCCCGGCAACCAAAGTTTTCTTAATAGAAGATTGGGTTAAAAGCTTGAATATAGATAATGCTGAGTATACCAAAAATATGTTGATCCCTGGCAAAAAATTATGTCAAAGAACTAGTGGGGAATACGAGACTAAGAATCTAAAGACTCCATTCAAGGTTACTGCCACCCTCTTGTGCAGAGTGTATGGAAGAGCCAATTCAAGCAACTACAAGCGCAACTGGATACCACTATTATATCATATCACCATGCATGGCACAATGTTCAACTGGGTTGACATTATTTCAGAGAACATGATGCAGGCCATAGAAAATGCGAAGGAAGGACTCACGCAAAATAAAGTTGACTTTTATATGTCGTATTATCTCATTGATTGTATTCTAGCCATGAACCCTTTTTTAAATATTGGATGCAAATTAAATCCTTGAGAATCTCCAGTATATGTGGCCTATCAAATTATATGGGCACACAAGCATGCAAGTTTTTATAAGCAAATTTGTGAAGAATTCTTGATGCATTTGTACAAATTGATTTTTGATAAGGAACCTAATTGTATGTTGAATGAATCACTGTTAGTATATCTCATCATTCACTTATGTACTTTGCATGCATCCGCATGCTGCCCAGTCATCAGTATGGTACCTCCAGCACCTAGTTGTTAGTCTCCCAGCACTCGGGAGCTACTTTCCACTCAGTTTAAGCCCTCCTAGCTTGTCATGCACCCAGTTCTCACCTTCCACTGAAGAAGGGCGCCTTTCTCACCTACCAGTCCAATTACACTTCAGTTATCACTCCGATTGACCTCCGATGACACATGACTGACAGTTCTGAGTGCAGTTAACTCCTCATGCGCCCTCCACTGAGCCTCCATCCCTATATTAGTGCCACTTACCATCAGTTACACTTTTACAATCAGTTAGACTCAGTTAGACTTAGTTAGACACCTGTTTGACAGTGACTTGTGCATTGATGACCACCACTGATTGATTATGAGGACTCCTAGTTGGAGCCAAGCTATGACATTTAGGTAATTCGAATGACCTCCTTGGTTAATTCGAATTGCTCACTCATTGTGATAGTATTGTATTGTATTTTCACCCTTTTTGGGATTATAGAGCACTGATGCATGTTTTTGCATAGTTTACACCATATTTTCTGAGTTTCATCTATTGTGATTGATTTACTTGTTCATTAGATCTGCTGTGACTAATTTTACATGGTATCAGAGCCATTGCAGGGACAAGATCTCTTTTCTACAGGTGTTCTACAAGAAGATTTGAGTGAATTTGCTCAAAATTACTGAAGTTTTGGCATGAAAGATCTCGTGTGCATTCACTCATGTGCATGCAAAGCAGAAAAATACACTCCAATCCACTCCAGAAGCTTGAGTTTTCCACATAATTCCCGGATTTTATACATTGGACCCATTCAACTTGTTTGATCTCCAATCCCAAGTGTGATGCAACTCTAAAAGGGTGGATTGTTTGACCTTACTATTCTTGTTTTGATTGTGATTTGCAGGTTAATATTCTCCATCAAGTGCATTCGCTATCTCTTGATTTGCAGGTTCTTCCTCAAAGATTGCACTTGTTTTCAGTGATGGACTACTCTTCTTCAAATCCTATGCTAACTTCTTTCAATTATTTTGATTGGAAATATGACATGGAGATAATATTGCACTCAAAAGGGTACTATAGAGTCACCATGGGCCTCGAATTGGAGCCAAACACTCTCATTGAAAAGTCAAAATACTTCAACAAGATTGATGAAGCTTATGGTCTTCTTTGCCTCTCCATCTCCAAGGATCTTGACTTCCATCTCAGCGGATTGAAGTCTCCAAAAGATATATGGGAGCAACTTGACAAATTTTTTGGCAATCAGGACAAGCTTAGAGATTTTCAATTAGAGAATGAATTGATTGCTCTTAGTCTTGAGAATTTCGAGACCATCAATGAGTTTTTCACAAGATTCAAGCACTTGTCATTGCAGTTGAAGAACAGTGGTGTTGTGAAAGAGGATAAGCAATTGATCCTCTCTGTTGGCACTCCATAAAATTTTGTGCTTAAATGTCTTATGACGGCATTAATCATCTTCCGGTAACACTGGCAGTGCAAAATAGAACATTTTTTCATGGCGAGGGGTCTCAAACTTGGTCTAGAAAGAGCATTTGTCCTCAAGTATGGGCATCAAAGTTGCAAAAGAAAAATGGTTGAAAGAAGTTTTCAAACTTCAGCAAAATCTCAGTCTTTCAAACCTATTTTTGACCTTGTGAGCGAAGGCTTTTAATTTTCATATAAAAAAGGTTTAGCTCGAGTTGGGAAGCGTTATGAAGAATTTTTTTATTATAAATATAGCAAAGACCAAAATAAATAAAAATTGGGAAAAGATTTTTTAAATTTTATATATTAATGCCAAAATATGGAAGCTTTGATTTTTTATGAAGAAAGGGCATAAATTTTGACCTAAGTAGAGGAGGATTGTATTTATATGAAATGACAAAGCAAAATTGAGTAAAAGATATGTGTACGCCCAACACCGAGGGCTCACCACAGGACCAAGTGCCAAGCCGAGAAGACCACATGTATCCTCCATCACTCTAGTGCCGAGGATTAAAGCCTCCCATTTCTTTTTTACTTGAAATATGTTAGAGGCAATGGGGTATTTAAAACGTGAAGAGAATTCTTCTCTATTTGCATGTGGGACAAAGGCTGAGAATAGAAATATGACGTGAAGATTGTGACGAGTATGAGAACATATTTTATGGCGTTGGAGATGAATTCACCGCATATTACAAATGCTAGTGGACGAAAGCCGCTCCAAGCCCAAATGTCAGAGCCGTAAGCTCACTTCATCGAAACCTTATGTGTAATGGAATTCTGATGGGCCATCGAAGAATATTGTTGATACCTTCGTATCTCAATTAAAGGAGAAGAAATTTGTAGAGTTACCCCAGAGCTTTGTTGTATTAAGCTGAGGGTTCTGAGGTCACTGTGAGCAAGGTTCCGGGAGCAACAACTACAACAAATGCATGGAGGGATTTTCTTTTGAAAGAAATAATACAGTGGCAGATGCAAATTCTATGAGTGTACAGTGTACTGGTTACGTATGAAGACAAAGTTAAAGCGATTTGGAGATGAATACACTACAAGTTCAATGGTAACGCAGAGTCTGAAAAAGTGGTTCAAGAAGCTCTTGATAGAATTATGATAAATAGAACAACAGTTATTGTTGCACATCGTCTGGCTACTGTCAGAAATGCTGATATGATTGCTGTGGTTTAGCGTGGTTTTATTGTTGAAAAGGGTGCACACTCCCATCTCATCGTGAACCCTTCTGGGGCATACTCCCAGCTTTTACGTCTGCAGGAAGTGCATCAATCAAAAGAACAATATACAAATGATCCTGATCAAATGGAAATACATTTGCATGATTCCAAGACAATTAGCAGGGTTAGTAGTCGAAAGTCATCTCTTAGACGGTCTATAAGCAATGGATCGTCGGCTGTTGGTAAAAATATTTGATCCGAAAGGAAAATAGTAGAAATATTAAAAAAGGAGCAGATTCTTGGTTGATCGACCATTAGAAAGAAGATCAACGGTCTTCAATTCATCTCGCACCGTCTACATGCATGCAAGATAACAATGGTTGGTGGATGCGGTAAAAACCACTATCTAACGTGTCCGTTTTTTATGCGTCCGCATATGTAAAAGTTGTATTGCAAACCACTCCAAAGGCCGCGCGGTACCACCTTGGTCATTTTTGCGGGGTATAAAAGGAGGGCTATCTTACTTTTCATATTTTTCTCCAAAGTTCCGAGAACCCTAACTCCAACTATAAAGAAAATAAAATGCCATTTGTTCAAAAGCATTTTTCCAGGGGTCGAGGCTACCGCACAGATGTCCGAAAGATGAACTGAGTGTTTCAAATGAACATTTGCCATGAAAAGTCACAGATGTCAAATGGAAGCACTACTATTCCAAATGGTCGCAACATCAAAGACTATTACCTCCAGGCGTAGAGTAAAAAGTAACATTGTGCACGGGGGTGATTACATCGCTTTTGGAGGAATCAATGATCCAGCTTCCATCCTAAAATGCACTCATGAGTTATGGCAGGTCCGAGGTAACAACATGTATACCATTGATGATAAAAGGTTTCAGTTAGGTCATAATCTCGTTGAAAACTACAGTCCCAAAGCTCGTATCCCTTTTAAATCTTTTGTGAATGCAGTAAAGACTTAGTTATGTCATTTTTCAGATTTCATTGTCTCAAGCTTTCTATGCAACCTGATAAGATACCAGAAATCTTTCAAAAGGACCCGGAGGTCGTCGAGGTCACAGGATATATGCGCACCATACATATGGCTCAACGCATATGTGGAATACAATCCACTATACAATGTTTTTTATTTTAATTATGGAGTAATTCCTAAACCAAATCGGGTGACAACAAAATGTGGTATTCATGATATGAGAAAGCATTGAAACATCTTTGCAGTAATATTATTTTCTGAAATGAACTGCAAGATCCATGGAGTAGTGGTGATGAAATAGGGCGCCTCCGGAAACCCATAATTCCAGGTAGAATATTGACAAGTGGCAGAATATTAAATAGCGGTGGAAGAAGTGAAAAAAATAGAGGCAGCTGGCAGCCATCTTTTAGTTTCCGAGGATACGACAAAACAATATTCCAGATTTTTGTCATATTACTGTTTAAAAACTAATTCTTGTAAAGTAGTGATTAGTTATTTGATTATTATTTTAGTATCGGTGGTCTATTTTTAGAAAAATACAGTTAGGGTTTGCTTAGAGGGAAAATTTTTGTATAAAATACACATTTGGCAATGTAAACAGGGTTGGATTTTCTGTAAGAAGAGACCCATTTCGGGCGTTTTGAAGGGTTTTCAGAAATTAATAAAGATCTCAGAACTGAACAGATTTTTCATCAAAGATTCATGTGCTGTTTAAAAATTGCAGTCTGTACCCTTTCCCTTTCTCTACATGTGCGAGTTTACTTTCTTCGTTATGCCTTTCATTATGTCATTTTCTTCTATGCTTAGATGAACGTTCATATAGATTGAGATTCATGTTCTGTGCCTCGATTTATCCACATCTGAGTATCCATTTATTTATCCAAAATTAACAGTGGATTCATCTGAAAATTGATGCCCGTTGTTAATGGAATGTCTTTATTTCTTTCCCTATCACCTGCAAAAATCTTATTGACTGTAACAAGACAGCTATCTTGCCTTTGTATGAAAATATTTGTTTGACTGATGGTCCATATTTTTCTGTTTCTCGACTCCATTGCCCAATGGTATCCTGTTCATGTTGATCTAGCCACCTCATTTAAAACCTACAAAATTTTTGTTTTTATAATTTTACAAATTGGCCCTTGAGTTTCATTGTCAAACTGCTGTCGTAGTGACATTGGATGGCAGATTTGTTGAGAGAGCCCTCTCTGGCTGAAGGAGGCCAACTTTCAGTCTAAAGATTGGTTTGAAATAGGTTACCTCGGGGTTTCTTTAATACAGCCCAAGGAAAATCCGAGTGCTAACACTCTCCATTCTCACAAAGCTTGGGAAAGATTACTCAGTATTTGTCTCTACTTTCAATTTCGGTCGGCTAACTACCCCGAATTGGAAGATGCCTACCTTGAATGCCTTCATTGAGTCCGTCACAAAAGAGCATGATAAGTTGATTCAAATGGGGTCCATAAACTCCAAATATTCATCCCTCTTTGCTCAAGGACCCAAGAATTCGAATGGTAAAGGAAAGCAAAGGAAAGAGAAGCCCAAATTCGAGCCTACCAAGCAAAGAGATAAAGGCAAGAAACCGGAAGCACCATCCGGTTCGAGGAACAAGCAAAAGGGTAAAGAGGGCAAGGAAAAATCTAAATGTTCATATTGCAACCGTGGATCTCATCCTGAAAATTCATGCATGAAGAAAACAATAGATCAAATGGCCCTCCTTTTGGAAAAGAAAAACATATGTCTTCCCGACGGTGCACGGAAGAAGGATAGGAATGATGATCATGAAAGAGGTCAACCACTCATGGCAACTATTTCGAAACCCACCACTCTACTGATAGATTCCGGTGCCTCGAATCATATGGCTGCAAACATTGAATCCTTCTCTTCATTTGATCCAAGCAGCTCCATCCCCATCCATTTGGAAGATGACTCAAAAATTTCTTCGAAGGGTAAAGGTACCATCCATGTAGAGCATGGAAGTGTTATACCTCAATATTACACATTACGTATTAGTGTCGCATCCTTGCATTACCAAACTAAATGACAGTTTCCCTTAAAGATCATCTGAACATCCAGAATGAAAACCATTGACTGAACATTGAAAGCAAAACCTTTTTCTGCCATCTTCCAGCCCAACTTAGCCCTGTTTGTGAGCACTACCTCTCCCTGCACATCTACTGGGGCACGATAGTCAGCACTACCGCGCATTGCTCCTTCTCTGGGGCGCGGTACTACCGCGTTATGCTCAGTTATAGGGGCGCGGTAGTCTGAAATTAGCCTTTTTTCCTTGGATTTTGGGATTTCGACCTTCGAGGAGATTTTGTTGGGATTACCACCATTGGTTCAATCCTAACTCCTTCTTTGTTTAGTTGGCCTGATCCACTAAACCCTCCATAGATCCACACTTCTCTCTTGTTGGTTAACCTTCCCATGTGCTATAAGAGAGAAGCTTTCCATGGGCCAAAGGGAGGACTTTTGGGGCATCAAACCTATGATCTTCATACTTCTGCAAAGATAGCTAGAGGAAGCACTTGGAGCTGGAGGATTGGCTTGGATATCAAGCAACCTTTGTAAGCACTCTTCAAGTTTGTAATAAAAGATAACTTGTCTTGTTTTTCCCATTTCATGTGTATTGTATAAATATTTGATATGAAATGTATCTAGTTTAGATTTGAACTTAATCTTTGCTTCAAGGTATTTGGAAGATTGCGTGCTTGTCCTTTGTTTGATTTCAATAGGTTCTACATTGGAGCTTCGGGATCAAGAGCTAGAAGCGGGACAAACGTCGAATTGGAAGGTGAGTTATGTCTTTCATCTCGTTTGAATGCATTTAATCTTGTTGTGAAGATTAGTTCAGGAACTCAAGGTAGCATTTGTTTCCTTTTTTTCTTAGCATAGAGTCAGTGCATCCTACTTTATCCTAAGAGAGTTTCTACCTATCCGTAGGGAGAAATTTCTACAACAAAAACTGGCGACTCCGCTGGGGAATTGAATCCATTTTCTTTGCTTGTGAAGTTTTCTTTCAATTTCACTCATTGATTGTAAGAATTGGGTTCTTTCACCCTCATTCACTTCCCTGTTCTCTGCGTTAGACTTCTGTTACAGATCAGTAAGTCCTCTGGGTTGGAAAACCCTTGAAAATTCAAGATCTTTTCTCAAAATTCTGCCTCTTTCCCTCTGTTCACACACTACCGCGCCCCCGTAACTTCCTACAGAGCGGTAGTACTGCACCTTAACCACTGTCTAGAGCGTGGTAGTCCAGCAGTACCGCGCCTTATCCAATGTCCATAGCGCGGTAGTCTAGCAGTACCGCCCCTTGAGGAGCGCTGTCTAGAGCGCGGTAGTCTATCAGTACCGCTCCCAGGTGGCCTGCAGGCCCGCGGTAGTTCCTGGAAAGTGTGTTTATTTGGTTTGTTTGGTTATTTTTTGGGTCTTTTCGAGATTTGGATCCATGTTGGCCCTTTGAGTAAACACTAGTGTTTTGCTTGCATTTTTAAGCGAAATGGGCGTTTTGACCCATGTTAAGGTTTTGAGATCATTTTTTTTGTTTTGGTGTGTTTGGATTGCTTGGCATCTTATTTCCTTTACATCCTATCTAATGATTGTTTGAAAAGATTGATTCCTTGCCTCCGCTTTAGTTCAAAGAGAAGCTTGATTTTGTCGTTCTTTTACCATATTCATGAAATTGAAACACATAGGTATTCTTATTGCTTTAATTTAATCATTTGACATTCTTGGTATTACATTCATGAGAAGAAGAAATGCTTGTTTCAAATTTATGTGCATTTGAGTTAGACGATATTATTAGGTTCTTCTCTTTGTCTTGCATTTGATTGGAAGCATTTGTAGAATCTTTCTTTCCGTAGCTAGGATGTGTCTTTTTCAAGTGTGAAAAGATAGGAAATGGATTAGAATCATTACGTTTGGTGCTCATATGAAGAACTTTTTTATTGCTTTGGGTTAGTTTTGGGTACATCTTTTACCTCTTTTTATCATTTTGAAAGAAATAAAATTGCATTTGCATTGGATTGTACATATTGGGAACGGAAAGAATTCTTCCTTACTTTAGCTAGTGTTCACTAAAGAGAAAGGCTCATTTTGATTTATCTTCATTTGCATGGTTTGAGTCGTCACAACACCATCAAGTTGCACTTCCATAACCCGATTGAGTAAGACAGCCTCTAAAATTAATCTCCCTAACTAAACCAACATTAACCTCACTTGAGGAAATCAAAAGAATTTGGTAGTTAGGTAGGACACCGGGGATAGGCATCAAAATAATTTCCCCTTGTCATTTTTCATCTGAGACATAGTCGTTGTCTTTAGGGAACTAAAATCCTCTAGTATTTATTGACACAGTCATAGCCAGTTTGTGGAGGGGCCTCCTGACTATTTTTAACTTTCAGGGGTTAAACCGCCGCGAGATTGAGAACCGGACGGACTCTGTGGAATGTCGCACTCCACTTAGCCCTAAGGCAACATCGATCATTGTCTTCCTTGTATTCATAATAATGCAAGGGTGATAAGGCAGAAGCGCTGACAACCTTTTCCAACGTGTCATGAACGAGGTATCTTAGTGAATTTTCTTCTAGGGCTCTTTACCTAGAATCCCTTTCGGTAGAGGGATATCCTTCCATTATTGGTCTCTCATTTTGTATTGTTCGACTTGGATTTCATCACCTTGCGAAGGATACAATTTGTTGAGGTTTCCAGCTCTTAGTTAGGAGGTTTTTTTTGCTATCTTGTAGAGGGTCTTTTTCTTTGTAGGGCTGCTTGTTGGCATTCTGTCCATTTTGTTGTACAGCTCGCTTACTGTGGCAGCGGCCTCAGTATAGTTTTTTGAGCTTGCTCTTTTGGCCTGTGAGCCTTGTCTTTTCCTAGCTCCCCTTTTGCACGCTCGGTTGCCTAAGGGTTTTTGAGTTCTTTTTAACAAGACTTCGTTCACATCACTTAGTTTTGTTCCATGGAGAATCCACCTCCATGTACCCATGCTCCTTCTGGGACTAGCAATCTAGAGACCCCTTTTCAAGGGGTACCTTTTACTTTTCCTCCAGTTGGAGATATTGGTCCTCCCTTTATTGCCACGTTAAATCTTCCTGGATTAACCATAGGATTACCGGTATGGTTATTCAATCCGGTAATTCCGATTGCACCCAATGTTTCGAATGTTAATTATCCACCACGAGAGAGTCAATCCCAAACTAATCCTTCCCCTTCTTCGTCGGATGAATCTTCTTCCGTTCCTTCTTCCTCGCCTGATCAAAGCAATAGTGTTAGTAATCAGGTGGATAAGAAGAAGAAGAAAAGGAAAGTTAAGAAGAAGAAGGATAAAGAAGAGACCAAGCGTAAACCAGTTGCCCCTAATGGAACTCATTCTACGAAAACACCCCGTAAGCCCAAGTTCCCTTGCAAACTCTGCAAGGGTGATCACTTTCTCAAGGATTGCCCTATTCTTTCCCGTGTATCAGTAGTGTGGTCTAAAAACCACAAACCACTTGTATCATCAACCTCTGACCATCATGTCGATGACACTCCCTCAACCAGTGACCCCTTGGTGAAGGGTCGGAAGGGTAAAGTCCTATATCCCTGTTTGATATGCAAGGGTATGCACCGTACTTTCCTTTGTCCAAGCATGGATGAAGCCTCGCGGTGGTTGGAAGATATTACTAGTTCTCAACTGGTGCCTCCAACAGACCATAGTAAACTATCCCTCGACCCCCCGCTGGTTGGCCAAGTGATCAATTCAGTTTCATCTGCAATTGATCCCACTCTCCCTTCCGAGAGTGAAGTGATCGAGTCGCTGTCATCTCCACTCGATCCCACTCTTTCATTGAAGAAAGTCCAAACTGAAGCAGTCATATTGACACAATATTCGTCTCATTCTTATCTTCCAAGCGAGAGTGAATTGGAAACCGCTGATGTTTTCCTTATCGGTTCAGAATGTCCTCGGCAAGGGGAAACCCTGTCTATTTCCGTGAGACCCCCTCCAAGTACTGAGGTTATTTCCTTTGATTGAAATGGTCTAACATAATCTCATCTTCCTTCGAGCATTCCTTTTCAAATATCTGTAGGAGTTTCCGATAAAGAAATTTTTCGTACGATAGTTGATGAAGGAGCTTCTGTTAGTATTCTATCCCCAACTGCTTGGCAAGCCTTAGGTTCTCCTCGGCTTTTTCCTGTCACTGACCAGATATTGGCTTTCAATAGAAGGCCTACTGGACCTTTAGGGTCCCTTCCTCAGTTACCTATCACTTTTGGAGGGAAAACTATCTGTATTGATGTCATGGTCGTCCAAGGTCCCTTAGATTTTAATCTACTCCTTGGACGTGATTACATCTATGCAATGAAGGCTGTAGTGTCCTCACTCTTCCGAGTGATGTATTTTTCCCATCATGGGAATATTGTGACTATCGATCAGCTTTCCTTTGTGACGCCCACTCATCGCATGACTCCTAGTCACCAGACTTCCCTAAATGTTCCACATGTTTTAGTGGTTTCTTCCCCCTAGGGGGGGACATTGGAGCAAAGTTCTATTCCGGTGTCAAGCTCGTTAAAAAATGAAACCATTTCCTCAAGCATAGTTTACTTTTGGTTTTAAGCTTGTGTAAAAATAAAACCAACCATCATTTCAAGCATAATTTACTTTTGGTTTTAAGCTTGTGTAAAAATGAAACCAACCATCATCTCAAGCATAGTTTACTTTTGGTTTTAAGCTTGTGTAAAAATGAAACCAACCATCATTATGAGCATAGTTCCATTTCTATGTCAAGCTCGTTAAAAAATGAAATAGGTTCCCACGAGCATAGTTTATTCTCTGTTTCAAGCTCATTAAAAAATGAAACCGACCCTCAAGGACAGTTTACTTTTGGTTTTTAGCTTGTGTAAAAACGAAACCTATCCCAAGCATAGTTTACGTTCGGTTTCAAGCTTGCGTAAAAATGAAACTACCTTCGAGCATAATTTCTTTATGTTTTAAGCTCATTAAAATATAAAAAAGGACCCTTTCAAGCATTGTTATTATCTATTTCAAGCTTGCGTAAAAATGAAATAGATCTCCCTTCCATTTGTTCGAGTCTCTCACTAGATTTAGGATTTGAACCTTCATTTCACCTTCCTGGGTCACTTGGTCCCGGTTCTCCCTACCCCCCTTGGTGAACACATTCGGATTAGTAGCCAGGATTTTTTGGGTAAGGAAGAAGAGCAGTCAGACGAAACGAAGCTTGGGGGGCATGTTTAGCCGTTAGCAATCATACTGGGGGCATTTACCAACCTCTGGTCATCATGTTGGAAGGGAACCCATCAAGGGCCTTAACCGTGAGCAGAGTTTACCTTTGGCTTCAAGCTCATTAAAAAATGAAACCAGTAGTCTGAGAAAAGTTCTACTCCTGTGTCAAGCTCGTTAAAAAATGAAACATATCCTTTCCCTTTGAGTCGAGTCTCCTCGTAGACTTAGTACCTGAACCTTCTTTTCACTCACCTATACCTTAGGCGAATGAAATGAAGCTTGGGGGCATGTCTTCAACCTATGGAATTTATGTTGAAGTCAACTTGATAGCCTCTCCACACCACGTTGGAGCTAAGTCACTTACTTCTAGCAATCATGTTGGGGGCATGTACCAAACTTTGGATTTCATGACGGGAAGAAGTTCACCTTTGGGAACATTTTCGAGCATACTTTCCTTTTTAGGTTTCGAGCTCATTAAACCATGAAAATTATCCTGAGCATAGTTCATTTTCTGTTACAAGATCGTTAAAAAATGAAGCAGACATCATGAGCATTCTTCCAACCTATCTTCGAGCTCGTTAAAAATAGTAAGATGGTGTTTGAGCTTACTTTTCACTTTTTCATGCTCTGGTTAAAAACATGAAAAGTAGTTTGAGCTTACTTTTTCCTTTTTCATGCTCTGAATCCAAACATGAAAAAGATTCCGAGTTCTTTTGATACCATTATCGTGCTCGTTAAACAATCGGAGTAAAAATGTGTGTCTAACGAGTATAAATTTATCACTTTATCGGCCTCGCTAGACTATTTACAGAAAAGGAACTGCACCGAGTTTACTTTTCCTTTGTCGTACTCGGTCATCAACCATGACAAAGTTGTTCATGGAGTCCTCTTTAAGCTCTTTTCAGACTCCCTAAATAGGAAAAGATTGCCAAGCGAAATTGATTCGTTCACGCTTGTAAAAGGATTTGAATGATCGTCTCCCTAGTGATAGTTTACCCCTTTTTCGGACTAGGGGGCACTACTTACGAAAAATGAATACTCCATCCAATCATGAGGCTAAATTTACGAAAAAGGACCGTTGGAGTCTTCTTTAGTTCTTTTCAGATTCTCTAAACATGAAATGATGACCGATTTTTCCTTCCTTGGACTCGTTAAAATTCAACATCGAAGGGCCCACTTTGGGTCGAACCCCTCCTTTCTCAGGTTTGTAAAACATGTGAGATCGGACTCATCTATGAGATGAGATATACTGAGCATCTGTTATCCTCCTCAAGCTCATAAAAAAACAAAGAGATACTTGTCCATCATGTCGGGGGAAGATGGGAAAATGAGTCAAGTTTACCTTGTTGGCAGCTTGTGAGTCGTCACCTTTGAACATGGCATGCATCCTCACCTTGTCTGTTTTGGGTAGTCAGTCTTGATGATAGTGTCATCATTATGATCATGCGTCCTCATTTTTTCTATGAGTTCACACATCTTATGGTTCTGTCTGTTCAAGTAATCCCTACTGCCAAGCTCTGTTTCATGCCATTATATGTTCAAAGGGTTATTACCTTGAGTCCACCTCCACTTCATGTCAAACCTTCCCTTTGTGTCAGTACATATCCTATTGTTTCATCGGTCCATACTATCTTTCGTTCTGATTTCGTGTCGATGATGTGGGAATCATTGGCCCACCTTCGACAAGTCTATTCCTGTCGACAACAAATCACTATCCAGGAATTAGGCTTAGGAGTCAACCACTAGTACCTTGGTACCTGCATTCTTAAATGGTAGGTTTCCTCGTATTCAACAGTAGGTTTTCATCAATGACCTCTGATTGAATGATCTCTCGAATGCTCGACATCAACTCGTTTATTCGCATTTCGTTGAGATGTACTATAGATACCTTGGGGATCATTGTCATCATTGGTGATTTCCCTTGCATTTTTTAACGGTTCACATCATTGACTGGTAATCAAATGGTTTCTACCATGTTCTACTTCAACACCTTGTAATCACATGGCTAGATTCGTATCATTTGCGATCGGGTAGAAGACCCTGGACACCCTTTTGTATTTTGATTACGTCCAGGTTGCGATGGAGATTTTTCTGTATTGTCACACAGATCCACTTATGTATTGGTCGTGGTTGTGCCATTATTGTCTCATGGATCTACGCTTGTTCATAGTAGCCATGATTTTTCTACAGTCTATATCATCTCAGTACTCATGGATCTGCAATGTATTGGTCGGCAGCCATGCTTTGAGTCATTTGTTTCCGAGCATGGGAATGTCCGCCTCGGTGGTATATCTGACATTTTTGTTTATGTTTCAGCTCCTTGTTGCTCCCCTCGATGCTATCTCCAAACCATATTTATAAAGTCTTTCGGCCATCAGTCTCTTCTGACCTCACACTTTAGGGGGCACCTGTTATACCTCAATATTACACATTACGTATTAGTGTCACATCCTTGCATTACCAACCTAAACGATAGTTTCCCTTAAAGATAATCTGAACATCCAGAATGAAAACCGTTGACTGAACACTGAAATCAAAACCTTTTTCTGCCATCTGCCATCCCAACTTAGCCCTATTTGTGAGCACTACCGCTCCCTGCACATCTACAGGGGCGTGGTAGTCAGCACTACCGCGCGTTGCTTGTAACGCCCCCTTCCATCATTCTCGTGCAAGGAAGAGAACGTTAATCAAACTACCGGCTTATTGCAGACTTAGCCCCAATAATTTGACTCATAAACTCATGACATTTAAAAACTTATGCGTGCAGATTCAATTCAGTATCAACACAGCGGAAATTAAACATTACTTATACACACAATTCCTTCATGCGTTCAACATTCTCATATCAACCATACATGTAACAGTCATTAATTATCATATTGCATAAACATGATGCCTTTCATTTCATTAACATGAATAATTAATCCCTTAGATTGAATGCATTGCAAAACACAGACTGTATATAAATTAAATCACAGAATGCTTATCTTGAATTGTAACGGTCCAAACGACTGGCTATGGGAGAGCAACGTTCCTCCCAACCATAGACCTCTGTCCAGCTTGTGTTCTTTCAGCTGAGAGGTCACCCCCGAGCTGGGCTGTGTATCCACTAAGGAGGAACTAGCTGAGTTCACTCACAGCCATGGTTTCAGTCAAGCATCCAAGAAGATAGAGGAGGGTAACGCTAATCCAGTGAGCTCAACCACAGAGCTACAGGCATCTCAAGTGAGCTCAACAGTCAGGCACCCACATTACCTACCACATCCAACACAAGGAAGATCCCCTTCTCTGTTACACAGTCCCTCAGGCAATTCTTCCCTCCAGTGCTCTTCAGGATGGGCATAGAAAGGTCCAGCTGCTGATCCTTGAGATCCTAGCCTTCACTGGGTTTATCAAGCACACCCAACCTCTGCATAATCATTCCCAACTTGATTTCTCACCATTCTGCTCACCAAATACCCAAATCCGTCACTCGTTTTCTGGGCTGCAAAAACTGGTTTATCCTATTGATTTCGGGGTAGCTAGTGCTCCATAATTCGCCCCAAGGTTCATGCTAATGGATTCCCCATTGGATTTCTTTGTCCCATGCCAAATCTGGGTGTTTTTGGTCCTTCAAATTCTGGGTTCTCTCAAGGTCGCGATTTTCTGATTCTCTCACTGCTGGCACTCGTTTTTGGATGCAGAATGATGGTAGGTAGTTTCACAATGAAATAGGGTGAGAATCAAGCAACCTCCCATGAGGTTGAGTGACTTCTTGCCCAAGCAAACAGAGCCCATGCCCACCCATACGAATTTCAGGGCTGCCCATGCTCCATTGAAGCCATGGCATGAAATCTCAACCACCTCCTTACAACAAGAATTAATGTCACCTAGGGAATTCAATGGATTCTCATAATGACAAATGGCAGCCTAGGGTTTAGTCCCATAGCCCCCCCTCACCACTCCCTAGTGGATACATGTGGCCCCTTCTCATTCGTTGCCCCCATAGCTAGTTTTGGTATTTCATTTCAATGTTAAATATTTACATCAATTTACAATGTCCCATGGCTTAATAGCACGTGGGTAACAAAACATCAAGCGGGTCTAATTTAAATAAAATCCGAGCATAAACTAGCGGGGCCTTGGCCTTGAGCTCCACGCTAGGGAAACATACAATGTGTTTATACAATATTTACATTAGAGCCAATATTTCCTAAGGGTCCAAATTGGGGTATTACATTCCCCTCCCCCTTAGAACAACACCGTCCTCGGTGTTTTCAAAACTGAACAAAAATGGGAATGCCTCCCTCATGGCATCCTCTAGCTCCCATGTAGCCTCGTCGGGACTAAGGTGCTCCCATTGGACCTTTACCTGCCCGATGGCTCTGTTCCGGAGCACTGTGACTTTCTTGTCGAGGATGCGCATAGGTTCTACTTGAAACTCTCCCTCGGGTTCCACCTGTATCACATTCCAATCAATCATATGATTAGGATCATGTACATACTTCTTAAGCAAAGATACCTGGAAAACATTATGAGCTCTTATGCTAGCAGGAAATGCAATTCTATATGCAACTGGTCCTATCCTATCAAGGACTTCAAATGGCCCACAATATCTTGGTGATAACTTGGCACAACTCCCCAACTTGAGGGAACTCTTCCTTGGTTTCACTCTCAAATAAACATGATCCACAATCTGAAATTCCTTATGTACTCTTTTCAAATATGCATAACTCTTTTGCCTGTCCTGAGCTGCCTTTAAATTCTGCCCGATCTTAGCAATTTCCTGTTCCATTTCCTTGATCATCTCGGGTCCAAGCACTACCCTGTTCACTGGGCCGTCCCAATTCACTGGCGTCCTGCATCCCTTGCCATACAATGCTTCAAATGGACTCATTCCCAAGGATGCATGGTGTCCATTATTGTATGCAAATTCAACCAAGTGTAAATAATCTTTCCACTTGGATGGTTTGTCCATCACATACATTCTCAGCATGTCTTCAAGAACCTGGTTCACCCTCTCGGTTTGGCCGTCCGTTTGAGGATGGTAAGCTGTACTGAAATTCAATTTAGTTCCCAATTCCTGAAATAATTCCTTCCAGAAATTGGAGGTGAACTTTGTATCGCGATCAGAAATTATTGCCTTAGGCAATCCATGCAATCTGAATATCTCTCTCATGAAGATGTTCGCAATGTCACTAGCCTTGTGAGTGGACTTTACTGGAATAAAGTGAGCTACCTTCGATAGCTTATCCACTACAACCATGATTGAATCATGCTTCTTCACTGTCATGGGCAGACCCGTTATAAAATCCATGGAGATCACTTCCCACTTCCATTCCGGAATGGGTAAGGACTGCAATAACCCTGCTGGATGTTGGTGTTCTGCCTTGACTTGTTGGCACTTCTGACACCTAGCTATGTACTCAGCTATGTCCTTCTTCATGCAATTCCAAAAGTATTGCTTTCTTGCCACTGTTATAGTCTTCTGATATCATGGGTGTCCAGAGTACGACATTTGGTGTATTTCATCCATCACTAGTTTCTTCAAATCTGCATTATTTGGAATGTACAACCTATCTTTGTAGATGAGGATACTGTCTTCACCCAACTGATATCCTGCACACTTTTCATCCACATTACCGTGCTGCAACTTCTCTTTAATTTGAAGGCAAGTTTCATCATCGTTTTGGGCTTCAAGAACTCTTGTCTTTAAATCTGATTTGCACATACTTATTGCTGAAACATGAAATTTTCTGCTAAGAGCATCTGCAACCTTATTCTCCTTCCCTTTTACATGTTTAATTTCAAAATCAAATTCACAAAGAAATTCCATCCATCTAGCTTGCCTAGCATTCAAGTTTGGCTGCTCAAACAAATACTTTAGGCTCATGTGGTCTGTCCTAAGCTTGAATCTTCTTCCCATCAAGTAATGCATCCACATTTTAAGAGCATGCACTATGGCTGCTAATTCTAAATCATGTGTGGCATAATTATTTTCATGCTCTTTTAATTTCCTGGATTCATAGCAAATCACAATTCCTTCTTGCATGAGAACCCCACCTAGTCCTTCAATGCAAGCATCTGTGCACACTACAAAATCCTTCCCTGGATCTGCTATCTTCAAAACAGGAGCGCTGGTAAGTAACTCTTTTAATTTCTGAAAACTTTTCTCACATTTTTCAGACCATACAAATTTGATGTTCTTACTTTGCAATGAAGTGATCGGATGCGCTATCCTGGAGAATCCTTCAATAAACCTTCTGTAGTAACCAGCAAGGCCCATAAAAGATCTAACATCTGAAACATTTCTTGGAGTTGGCCAATCCATGATGGAATTAATCTTCTTTGGATCCACTGCAATTCCTTCTTTTGAAATGACGTGACCCAAATATTGGATCCTCTTTTGATAGAATTCACACTTGCTTAAATTGGCATACAGCTGATGTTCTCTAAGAACTTGCAACACCATTCTTAGATGCTCCTCATGTTTTTCTTCATTTCTTGAATAGACAAGAATGTCGTCTAAAAACACAATCACAAATTTATCCAAATATTTGCTGAATACACTATTCATGAGACACATGAATGTGGCAGGTGCGTTGGTAAGGCCGAATGGAACCACAGTGAACTCATAATGACCATATCTAGTTCTGAAAGCCGTCTTGTGAATGTCTTCTTCTTTAATCCTCACTTGATGGTAGCCAGACCTCAAGTCAATCTTTGAAAATAATTTGGCCTCCTTCATTTGATCAAACAAGTCATCAATTCTTGGTAATGGATACTTGTTCTTAACTGTCACTTTATTGAGCTGCCTGTAATCAATACACAGCCTTAAAGTCCCATCTTTCTTCTTGAAAAATAACACCGGTGCTCCCCAAGGAGACACACTAGGCCTGATATACCTTTTATCCATTAATTCTTGCAGCTGTATCTTCAATTCCACCAACTCCGGTGTACTCATTCTATAAGGAGCTTTGGAATTCGGCGCTGCCCTGGAACAAGATCGATGGTAAAATCAATATCTCTCATCGGTGGCAACCCTGGTACCTCATCCGGAAACACATCTTGGAACTCTTGCAATATCCTGAAGTCTTCTAGTCTTGGCCCTTTGTCCTCTAATGAATCTGGCATATGGACTGCATATAATTGACAACCCTTCTTATAAAACTTTTTCAACTGCAGGGATGAAATCTGTCTTATTGAAACTTGCTTGGGAATCCCTTTTACCAATGTTGGCCTTCCCTTTTCATCAATGCACTCAAGTGCTTTCTCATAACAGTCCAATTTGGATCTATGTTTTTCTAACCAATCCATGCCAATTAATGCATCATAGGATCCTAATGGTAACACATTCAATTCAGCATATGTGTGGAGTCCATTCAATTCTATGGGACACTCCATCACTACCTCACTTACTTTTATCTTGGTCCCCGTGGCTAGTTGCACTAGCCAAGACGTATTATGCTTTATTTTTCTAAGAGAACAACCTTCAACCACTTTTGGAGAAACATAACTATGAGTAGATCCCAGATCAATCAAAACAGAAATAGATTGCGTAGCAATCTTACCTTCGACTTCCACCACTGATGATTGATGGTCTGCTTGGTGATTATCCAACGCCGCATAGATCCGAGGTGCTGCCCTTGCCATGTCCTCCACCGTAGCTACTCCCTTCAGGTTGTTCAACTTCCGAGAATTGTTTTTCCGATGTGGACAATCCTTCAACATGTGGTTTTCTCCACATCCCCAACACTGAAGTGGTCCCTTTGATGCTCTGTCTGCTGCCACTGCTGGTTTGAATCCACTCCTTGCTTGTTGCCCCTGTGGAAAGGTTCTAGGCTGACCTCTGAATGGTGGCTTGAAGCCATCCTTCTTCTGATCAAACTTCCCTCTTGGCTTTCCTTTCCATGCTGGGTTAGCCTCTGTTTTTCCTTTATTTTGCTCATAGCAGTGCATTGCCATCCTAATGGCTTCATCCAAACTTTGTGGATTAACAAACTCAATCCGATCTCTGAAACTCTGAGGTAGAACCCCAAGAAAGCATTGGATTTTTACTCTCTCATCCTTGATATAGTCAACATACCTCAGTAATTCCAAGAATTTGTGGACATGCTCTTCCATAGATTTTTGTCCCAACCTGAGTTCATTAAACTCTTTTCTCTTACCATCATAATACCTAGCAGAAAGGTATTTCTCCTTGAAGTACCTCTTAAATCTTTCCCAACTGATCCTTCTTTCATTGATCCCTTTCACTTGCAAAAGATTGTCCCACCAAATGGAAGCTCTGCCATTTAAGTTGTAAATGGCAATTCTGGCTTTCTCATTTCTTGAGTAGTCTTGAATTCTGAAGTATTTCTTCATTCCCAGAAGCCATGCTTCTGCCTCTTGACCTGTCTTGCCTTCCCCATCAAATGTGGGAGGTCTTGCCTTCCCGAATTCTCCCTGTGGAATGCCCTTGAACTTCTTTATTCCGTCCAATCTCTTAGGTGCATGTCCTGGACTTCTCCTAGAACATTTGGAGTCACACGACCTGCTGGAAGAAGACCTTGATGAAGATGTTTTATGTTTTCTGCTCACCGAACTCTTCCTTGGGCTTGGAGTCCTCCTCTTCGAACGGCCTCTAGAATGACTCCCTGCATCTCTTCCTTCCTCACCCATATTGCTTGGGTTGGACCCAAGGTTTATCTTATGCTGCATATCGGTGAGGCTTTGCAAAATAGCAGCATTGAGTTGGTGTTGTTCTTCTTGAGCCTTCATCAATCTTTCATTGAAGCTCACCATGGTTTTAACCAAATTTTGAGGAGTCACCTGCTCCCTTCTCCCATTGGATTCAGTCTCCGCATTCCCTTCATGCACATTTTCTCCTAGGACGTCTTCTTCGTGTTCATAAGGATCTTGAGCATCATTTATGGTCACCATCTTTCCTGTATGTTACCTCTGCTACAATTATAAATTTTATGAGCTGCAAACACTGTGCATTATGAAATATTTGTCAGACATCATAAGAATGCATATAGAAATATACACAATCAATATTTAACATAATAGAACTCATGGAATAATTCACATAGCTGTTACTTATTCAATTCTTTTGCCCATTCATGCAATTCTGAAAATTGCCCATATTGTCATTAATTTGACAAAACAGTCACCGGCATTTTTCTGCCCTGATTATCTATGATGTCTGATAACCCATTTCAAATTCCGGTCATACTCCATTATTCCCTGCTAGACAAGCTTTCCAATGCCTATCCCCATGCTCCATTCCGACATCGGGTGTGGAAACAACGTTGTTTCAAAAATGACAACTCTTACCAATAATTCTGCACAGTTTACACAGTTGTATTTTGGTCCCGAAGGCCAACTTCAGCCACCTGTGGAAGAAAATCTATGAGGAATCACAAAAACTTATCTATCGAGCGAAGTTATTCCATATAACAAGGAACACTCAGCAATTCACGGATTTCAATTCCGATGTACCATTCATCTTTTATGAATTTCTGGGTTTTACTACTTCTTACTCTTCACATTTTTCCAAAATTCTAAATTTTGGGCCAAAAATGGCTATCTCCCAAACGGTGCATTTCTGGAAAATCTTCGTCTAACGGAAACTGTCCGTCTTAATGAGAATATGAAATGTCTAGTTCAGTAAAATTTCTGACTCCCACATCTAGGGTCACTTTTACTACCCCCAAGCTTTTCAAAATCCCGAAAAAGTGGCCCGGAACAGTGCTTTTTGGCCTTCTTGCTCACCCCGACTCCACATCCTTTGGATTTTGGTTCCAAGATTCGGAACTTAACATTGTGTCTGCTTCATGGCCGCGCCTGATCAATTTCAGCTCAAACCGACCTTCTGTCAAGCCTCGGGACTCTGTCCTTCAAAAGTCACTATTCCCCTTTTTCTGTCAAATTGGAGTGTAATGGCTCGGGGTCTTCACTGGTTCTTTCATGGCCCCCGTCAATGGCCTCCGAGCCCCATAGAAATCATCCCATTCTGAGCCCCAGTGCTCCCCCATCCAAAAATTGAGTTTTTGGCACTTTACTCTTTTTTTTTTTTTTTTTGCTGCGCGCCGCCGTTGCGGGCTAGTTCACTGAACACTCCCGAAATGCGGGGCGGTTGGCTGTGGCCTTCCGCAATTGCGGGGCGCTTGGATGAATCCTTCCACAATTGCGGGGCACTTGGTCGAAGCTTTCCGCAGTTGCGGGGCGCTTGGCCGAAGCCTTCCGCAATTGCGGGGCGCTTGGCGGAATGCTTCCGCAATTGCGGGGCCATTCAGCGAAGGCTCTTGCAGTTGCGGAGCCCTTCAGCGAAGGCTCCTGCAGTTGCGGAGCCATTCGGCGAAGCCTTCCGCGATTTCGGGGTGATTCTCGGTTCGCCTCCGTTGCAGGGCGGTTCGCCGGACGCTTCCGAAATTTCTGAGAGGTTCGTGGAAGCCTTCCGCAATTGCGGAATGATTCGCCGAAGTCTTCCGTAGTTGCGGAACGATTTGGCAAAGTCTTCCGCAGTTGCGGATCGATTCGGCGAAGTCTTCCGCAGTTGCGGAACGATTCGCCGAAGTCTTCCGCAAGTTCGGAACGACTCGCCGAACTCTTCCGCGCTTCGGAACAATTTGCGGAATCCTTCCGAAATTTCGGAAGAGGATTCCTTCCGCAATTTCGGAAGAGAATTCCTTCCGAAAATTCCTTTCGACGCCGACACTTAGAAAATTTTTCACGTTAAAAACTTTTTCTCCGCTGTTTCGGAGCAGTTGGCTGAATTCTTCCGCAATTGCGGGAAGGTTCGCCGAACTCTTCCGCAATTGCGGGAAGGTTCGCGGAACTCTTCTGCAATTGCGGGAAGGTTCGCGGAACCTTTCCGTAGTTTCGGGACGAATTCCCGAAACAGACTTAAAACACACAAAAATTTCCAAATACTCTAAAATTTTTGAAACTCCCTTGTAACTGCTATCAGAATTGGCCCATAGAGGCCCAATGCTGCAACCTGGGAGCTCTGATACCAAACTGTAATGCCCCCTTCCATCATTCTCGTGCAAGGAAGAGAACGTTAATCAAACTACCGGCTTATTGCAGACTTAGCCCCAATAATTTGACTCATAAACTCATGACATTTAAAAACTTATGTGTGCAGATTCAATTCAGTATCAACACAGCGGAAATTAAACATTACTTATACACACAATTCCTTCATGCGTTCATCATTCTCATATCAACCATACATGTAACAATCATTAATTATCATATTGAATAAACATGATGCCTTTCATTTCATTAACATGAATAATTAATCCCTCAGATTGAATGCATTGCAAAACACAGACTGTATATAAATTAAATCACAGAATACTTATCTTGAATTGTAACGGTCCAAACGACTGGCTATGGGAGAGCAACGTTCCTCCCAACCATAGACCTCTATCCAGTTTGTGTTCTTTCAGCTGAGAGGTCACCCCCGAGCTGGGCTGTGTATCCACTAAGGAGGAACTAGCTGAGTTCACTCACAGCCATGGTTTTAGTCAAGCATCCAAGAAGATAGAGGAGGGTAACGCTAAGCCAGTGAGCTCAACCACAGAGCTACAGGCATCTCAAGTGAGCTCAACAGTCAGGCACCCACATTACCTACCACATCCAACACAAGGAAGATCCCCTTCTCTGTTACACAGTCCCTCGGGAAATTCTTCCCTCCAGTGCTCTTCAGGATGGGCATAGAAAGGTCCAGCTGCTGATCCTTGAGATCCTAGCCTTCAGTGGGTTTATCAAGCACACCCAACCTCTGCATAATCATTCCCAACTTGATTTCTCACCATTCTGCTTACCAAATACCCAAATCCGTCACTCATTTTCTGGGTTGCAAAAACTGGGTTATCCTATTGATTTTGGGGTAGCTAGTGCTCCAGAATTCGCCCCAAGGTTCATGCTAATGGATTCCCCATTGGATTTCTTTGTCCCATGCCAAATCTGAGCGTTTTTGGTCCTTCAAATTCTGGGTTCTCTCAAGGTCGCGATTTTCTGATTCTCTCACTGCTGGCACTCGTTTTTGGATGCAGAATGATGGTAGGTAGTTTCACAATGAAATGGGGTGAGAATCAAGCAACCTCCCATGAGGTTGAGTGACTTCTTGCCCAAGCAAACAGAGCCCATGCCCACCCATACGAATTTCAGGGCTGCCCATGCTCCATTGAAGCCATGGGATGAAATCTCAACCACCTCCTTACAACAGGAATTAATGTCACCTAGGGAAGTCAATGGATTCTCATAATGACAAATGGCAGCCTAGGGTTTAGTCCCATAGCCCCCCCTCACCACTCCCTAGTGGATACACGTGGCCCCTTCTCATTCGTTGCCCCCATAGCCAGTTTTGGTATTTCATTTCAATGTTAAATATTTACATCAATTTACAATGTCCCATGGCTTAATAGCACGTGGGTAACAAAACATCAAGCGGGTCTAATTTAAATAAAATCCGAGCATAAACTAGCGGGGCCTTGGCCTTGAGCTCCACGCTAGGGAAACATACAATGTGTGTATACAATATTTACATTAGAGCCAATATTTCCTAAGGGTCCAAATTGGGGTATTACATTGCTCCTTCTCTGGGGTGCGGTACTACCGCGTTATGCTCAGTTATAGGGGCGCGGTAGTCTGAAATTAGCCTTTTTGCCTTGGATTTTGGGATTTCGACCTTCGAAGAGATTTTGTTGGGATTACCACCCTTGGTTCGATCCTAACTCCTTTGTTTAGCTGGCCTGATCCACTAAACCCTCCATAGATCCACACTTCTCTCTTGTTGGTTAACCTTCCCATGTGCTATAAGAGAGAAGCTTTCCATGGGCCAAAGGGAGGACTTTTGGGTCATCAAACCTATGATCTTCATACTTCTGCAGAGATAGCTAGAGGAAGCACTTGGAGCTGGAGGATTGGATTGGATATCAAGAAACCTTTGTAAGCACTCTTCAAGTTTGTAATAAAAGATAACTTGTCTTGTTTTTCCCATTTCATGTGTATTGTATAAATATTTGATATGAAATGTATCTAGTTTAGATTTGAACTTAATCTTTGCTTCAAGGTATTTGGAAGATTGCGTGCTTGTCCTTTGTTTGATTTCAACAGGTTCTACATTGGAGCTTCGGGATCAAGAGCTAGAAGCAGGACAAACGTCGAATTGGAAGGTGAGTTATGTCTTTCATCTCTTTTGAATGCATTTAATCTTGTTGTGAAGATTAGTTCAGGAAATCAAGGTAGCATTTGTTTCCTTTTTGTCTTAGCATAGAGTCAGTGCATCCTGCTTTATCCTAAGAGAGTTTCTACCTATCCGTAGGGAGAAATTTCTACAACAGGAAGCTTTCAGAATGTTCTCTATGTGCCTTCCTTGGCTTCAAATCTACTTTATGTGTATCAAATGACACACATTGGTGAACCGAAGCAAGTTACATTCAGCCCTAACAATGTCAAAATTTTTAATATCAAAAGTGGAAGACTTATTGCAGTCGGAAAGGCAAACCACACTACAAAATACTATGAGTTTTCTCACTTTGTGCCGCTTGAAAAGCCCACTGCTCTCCTCACTCATGGAAATGAGGTTAGTATGATTTGGCATGAAAGGTTTGAACACCTTAATTACAAGTATTTGCTGCTTCTACAACATAAATCCATGGTAGATGGTCTTCCACAACTCCGTTCCTCGAAGGGAATTTGCCCTGGTTGCATTGTTGGGAGGCACCCTGAGCACAGGTTCGACCGCGGCAAAGCTAGCAGAGCTTCCACCATTTTGGGCCTCATACATTCTGATATCAGTGGTCCACTGCCAAATATTTCCATGAATGGTTCAAGGTATGTTTTGACATTCATTGACGACCTTTCCCGCTTTACTTGGGTATTTTTTCTCAAAAACAAGTCAGAAGTGCTTAGAAAATTCAAGGATTTTAAGGCTTCTGTTGAGACCGCCACTGAGAGCAAGATCAAAGCTCTTAGATCTGATAATGGCAGAGAATATATCAAGATTGAGTTGCTGCAAATTTGTGCCGAAAGCAGAATTCAGATCCAACATACAGTTCCCTACACACCCCAGCAGAACGGTGTAGCGGAAAGGAAGAATCGGTCACTGAAAGAGATGGCTACCTGCATGCTTGAGTCAAAAGGTTTGGCCGCAAATATTTGGGCTGAAGCCATTAATTTTGCTGCATATATTCAGAACCGAGTTCCAAATTCATCCATGAAAGGTAAAACTCCTTTCGAAGCATTCTTTGGTCGCAAACCAGATGTGTCCAATTTGAGGGTTTTTGGCTCCACTGCATGGGCTAGAATTCCTTCTGATAAGAGAAAGTCTTTGGATCCAAAAAGTATTGAATGTATCCTGATAGGATATGGGGAAGAATAAAAAGAATATAAACTCATGAATATCAGATCCAAAAAGGTATTCATAGAGCGAAGTGTGAAGTTTGAAGAACCGCTGCAAGATCTGAAACTAGTTGAGGAAAACACTGCTGATCTGCACCCTCCACAAGAAGAAGATTCGAGTGATTATGAAGAAAGCATTGGATCTGATATCTCTGATATTATATCAGAATTTTATGTCCATGACATATCATGTTCGGAATCAGACCATAATGATCCTCCTCAGTTACTAAAGTGGGCCCAAAACACTCTACAATCTGCTGCTCCAAACATTGGAAATCCTGCTGATCAAAGGAGAACAAGAGCAGACTATCAAAGAGAAGGTATGGATCTTTATTTTTCTGATCCATTATTATCTGATAAATTTTATTTGATGATTGGTTCAGATCCCAAATCATACTATCATTCCCACCGAGATCCACAATGGAAAACTGCCATGGATGAAGAGTACAGTTCTCTTCAAAAGAACAATACATGGGAGCTAGTTTCTCTTCCACCTGGAAGAAAATTAGTTCAATGCAAGTGGACCTACCGCATAAAGGTTGCTTCTGATGGCTCTATCAGAAAATACAAAGCTAGGTTGGTGGAAAAACGTTTCTCCCAAGTCCAAGGTGTGGACTACACTGAGACTTTTGCACCGGTTGCAAAGATGGATTCCATCCGCCTAGTTTTGGCCATTGCCGCATCCAAGCACTGGGAAGTGCACCACATGGATGTGAAGAGTGATTTTATACATGGATACCTTGATGAGGAGGTATATATGAAACAACCAGAAGGATACATATCAGATCCATCATTAGTTTGTAGATTGAAAAAATCTTCGTATGGATTGAAACAAGCCCCAAGAGCTTGGTACACAAAGATGGACTCCTTCCTTCTTTCGTAGAATTTCAAAAGATGCAAATCTGATCCTAATGTGTACCTACAGCAAGTTAAAGGTAATTTGTTGATTGTGCTTTTATATGTTGATGATCTTCTCATTACTGGTAGCACTCTCCTTACAATTAACAAGCTGAAAACCTCTTTAAATCTAGATTTTGATATGAGCGATTTGGGCTGGGCTTGGAGATAGCTCAAAAATTTGATGGGATCAAATTATCTCAGCAAAATTATGCTAAAGACCTGCTATTAAAGTTTAATATGGCAGAATGTAAGGTTGCTCCATTTCCATTCCTCTCAGGAATCAGTCTTGAAGAGGGAAATACTACACCGCTTGCAGATTGCACTATGTATCGACAGTTGATTGGTTCACTACTCTACTTGACACACTCAAGGCCTGATATATCTTATGTCGTGAGTGCTGTATCAAGGTATATGCAACATCCCCATTAGCTTCATTGGCGGGAAGCCAAGCGGATCTTGCAGTATGTGCAAGGTACGAAACATTTTGGCATACATTATGCTGCAAATTCTGAGCTAGATTTCATTGGTTTTATTGATTCAGATTGGGTAGGTGATAGCATAGATCGGAAGTCCACTTCCGGATATGTTTTCATGATTGGACATGGGCCTATTTTCTAGTCAAGCAAAAAGCAGGCAGCCATTGCACTTTCTTTAGCAGAGGCAGAGTATCGAGGGGCAGTCTGATGCCTGCATTCAGGCAGTTTGGTTGCAGGGTATTCTTTCCGAGTTTGATTTTGGTAGCACTACTTCGACTGCCCTATTTTGTGACAATCAAAGTGCTATTAATATCTCCACCAATCCAGTTCAGCGGCAGAGGACCAAACACATTGAGATTCATATGCACTACATTTGAGAGTTGTTGCATGATTGCACCATCATTCTACAATATTGCCCTACTGATGAGCAAATTGCAGACATCTTCACCAAGAGCTTCACTGAGAAGAAGTTCTCTTACCTCCGTTCACTGTTGGGGGTGAGTTCCATCATGGTGGAGACATATTAGATCCATTGTTATGTTTAGCTTGAGGGGGGGATTTCTTCCTACTGGGTTTTCCCTCTTTCCTCACTTAGCTTATTTCAACATTTTTTTTGGATTATTGTATTGGGGTGACCTTTGGTCTCAGTAACCAGGGTCCTACATTTTATTTTTTACATCATAGTATAGCTTGAGGGGGGTTGTTAGGATATCTCATCATTCATTTATGTACTTTGCATGCATTTTGCATGCATGCATGCATCCGCATGCTACCCAGTCATCAGTATGGTACCTCCAACACCTAGTCCTTAGTCTCCCAGCACTCGGGAGCTACTTTCCACTCAGTTTAAGCCCTCCTAGCCTGTCATGCGCCCAGTTCTCACCTTCCACTAAAGAAGGGCGCCTTTCTCACCTACCAGTCCAGTTACACTTCAGTTATCACTCTGATTTACCTCCGATTGACCCATAACTGATGTTATCACTCCGATTGACCTCCGATGAGACATGAATGACAGTTCTGAGTGCAGTTAACTCCTCATGCGCCCTCCACTGAGCCTCCATCCCTAGATTAGTGACACTTACCCTCAGTTACACTTATTACAGTCAGTTAGACTCAGTTAGACTCAATTAGACACCTGTTTGACAGTGACTTGTGCATTGATGACCACCACTGATTGATGATGAGGACTCCTAGTTGGAGCCAAGCTATGTCATTCAGTTAATTCGAATGAACTCCTTGGTTAATTCGAATTGCTCACTCATTGTGACAATATTGTATTGTATTTTCACCCTTATTGGGATTATAGAGAACTGATGCATGTTTTTGCAGAGTTTACACCATATTTTCTGAGTTTCATCTATTGTGATTGATTTACTTGTTCATTAGATCTGCTGTGACTAATTTTACAATCACTTACAGTGGCTGCAAAGTTAGGAGAATATTAATTCACTCCCAAGGGTACCTATCTGCACATATATGGAGGTTTAAAGAGTCCATCACTGATGCCTAAATATGTTACAGATTACATTCTATTAAATGAAATAGTAAGACATGTATTCATGAATGGTGTTGGACACTTTTTACATGAAAAAAAGAAATATTCTTGGCTGCCACTCCCTCTCGTGGCTGGGGCGTATAAATTAAATAAATTCAAAGAAGTTGAAGAGTGTGTGAAAGAACTAGATTCTTATCATTTCGGTGAAAATATGTTTTCTAGAAATGAACGCCTTTAGAAGGTTTCTTTGCAATGCTAATCATGTAGGATAAATTATGAATATACAAATCGTTTTTTGCGGGAGGAGGAAGTATACAGAGGAGTAAAGAATATTACAAAATTGAACAACAGATTCAGCAAGAGGCAAGGAGAAAGTTCCATCCAACCGTCCAATACATCAACAAAATACGACTCAGAGGAAGCAACATGGAAAAAGGAAGTGGAAGAATCTATTTCAGCTGAAAATGCGAAGAGAATGCAGGAAGAAGAATTTACCAAGAAGAAAGAAGAAGAGAGACTAGCGAAAGAAAAGGATGAAGAAGCACAAAAGAAGGCAGAACAAGAAAAGGTAGAAAATATAGCTGTAGAACAAGAAGAAAAAAGATTACAAGAAGAAGCACTAAAGAAGAAAAATGAAGAAGAGGAACACATCAAGAAATCTGTGGAAGTTTAGAACTTACAAGGAAGTAATGGTCAGAAGGACATGGAAATTGATAATCCTACAGATATCGACACCGAAGTCCCTCTCACCAGAGGTCATATTCCCTTGGATGAGCTAGGACTCATGTTGTTCACACCCTCCAAGAAACATTCAGTTTCTAAGATGGAAATGATAGTCTTCGATCCTAAAAGAAAGACTATCGTGAAGAGAACAAAAAAATATATTGAAGGTTGCCTCACATCTATATATCATCACCATACATGAAGTCCCAGTGGTTGAAGGCACGAATAAGGCTCTAAAATCCACAACATCTATAAATTTTGTTGCTGCATTATCCAATGAAGATAACATCATTGCGTTGATGGAATATGTAGAAAATAGCAAAGCAAAAGTGATCAAGTTGAAGGATAATTTAGTAAAATCTCGAAGTGAAGGAATTGAAATAAGGTGCTAGAAAGATGCCTTGGAGTTAGAAAAGGAGGATTCCATGTAGACTATTCAGAGTCTGGAGGATTAAAAAGAATCACTCAATGTATAGGTGGTCATTTTAGAAGGAGAAAAGGTATACCTTCAATCTCAACTAAGCAGGTTACATGAGAAAGAAACCCAATTGTATCAACAAGTTTAATTGCTTACTATAGAGAAAGGAGCATTGCAAGCTCAAGTGGCAGAGCTAAATAGAGAAAAGGAGTCCCTAGTGTATCAACTCAATGATGCTCAAGAACATAGGAAATATATGCCACCATTTTATTAATGTGCTCTTGCATTACAAGAAAAATTGTTCCATTCCCAAGAGTTGCTGACTGAGAAAACGTATGAATTGAAAGGGATGGTAACTAGACTTAAGAAAATTTCGGAGGAAGCCAATGCGACAAAGCAAAAGCTCACAAGAATTTATAAAAGAATGAAGAAGTTAATTGCTTGGAGGAAAGTAACCAAGGAAATTCCTCCAAATCTACCCAAGAGGTCCACTGCTCAACTCAAGTTAGATTTTGCACCCTTGGACAGTTGCCAGAAAGCGGAGAAGAAACTGCATAATGAATTGAAAGACTCAATCACCCAATGTGAATATATTCACCAGAGTATCTACAAAGAATTTGAAAAATGACATCTACCTCCCCTCGACTCATTTGAAGAGTTAGTACCAAAAGAGCAATGCTTGGCGGAATTGAGGACTATCAAGGACGAATATATCGTTTCTATCAAGAGTCTAGATCTCTCGCTTCAAAATACTTCCAGGAGCGTATTAGAAAAGACACAATGAAGACTCATTACTTGGAAAATGGCCAGAATATGACAACTAAGGGGTTGAATGCCATGGTTAAATACTTTCAATTTCATGAAGTGGCTTTAAAATTATTAGAACCACAACAATTGAATGTAATATCTTATGAAAGTGGTCTTTGGAACGATTATATTCAAAGTCAAGAAAATGCTCCATCAAATTGGTGTAATATTGTGTTATGTTTTAATATTTTATTTATTTCTTTTGTAACCACAAAAGGAAAAAATTGTGAAAAGCGAGAGGTTTAAGGAATATGAAGTGATAAGTCACCTCAAGGATGAGTTTGTAAATATAAATAGGAGAAACTAAACGAGGGAAGGGCTTTTGGATTGTGAAGGGTTGTACTAGTCTCACATGTAAGAAACTATTTTATTCTAATGAGAAAGACAATTTTTGCTAGGTGAAGGCATACATGGAATGTTGTATGGAAACATATGCATGGATGCACATAAATTATTTCTTCCTTTTGTTCATCAATATGCAGTAATATCTTTCCTTTTCTGTTGAATTAGTCTAATGGTTTGTGAATTATCTTATTGTCTATGAATGTAAAATGTAACTCCTTGTGTATTTATGAGTAATGAATGAAATGAATGTCGATACTAAAGCTATCTTTGTGTGATTTTATCTTGTGATTGTTAAATACATTTATTTCAATAGCTAAATTCTGGAATTGTATAAATGAGTTTACATTCATTGCTCTCTTTTAAATTTTGCTCCTTACAAGGATGGGTTAAGTAGATTAAAATATTGCATTTAATTAGGAAATTTCTTGGTTGAATGATAGTAAAGGGGTGATAAGACGAGAGGTAAGAATCCGCACATCACTAAGTGAGGGCTCTTTCTACCCGTCAAACAATTATAACTAGAATCATACACATTTAGAATTAGTATTATGCGTTGCATATAAAATAATTAAACTCTAGATGGTGGATCGGGTCGTAACCGATAAACTCATCACAAGAGCACATCATACGGTAGCCGGACCGTAAACCAGATGGGTTCCCTATTCCAAACAATGAATAGTCTAATTGGGACTCTTCATTGGGGAGAACCCCTACTGTCGATGCAAGGATTTTTCCAGGCATCAACAATACCATAAAGCTAAATGAAATTAAATTGTTGAATGATTATATATTTATGAAATTTATACTCCTCTTCATTGAGAATCTCTTTTTATCTAAATTTTGGGCATATATTTTATAAAGATAGAACTTAATGAACACTTTTTTCTCTAATATTCATAGTTCACCATGCTGAAAGAATTCCTCTAATATGAAACATATTTATCATTATGTTCCAAGACCCAAAATATAGCATAAAGTGAAAATACAAAATAATAATATAGAAGAGATGCATTATTGTTAACACACAATTTAACACCGTCAATAGTGTAGGCTGAAAGCATGATTTGGTTTCCCCCCACAACATGAAGATATTGCTAAAAGTACTAAAAGATACATAATCTCTTAATCCGACGGCTACTTTCTGAAATGTAAGGTGTGAATGAAGACCCAAGTAGCATGCAAGGGGCAACTTTAGTGATTGAATTGCCTATTAAAAGCTAATAACAAGTCTCAACAAACTTAGTGGAAATAAAATACATGGAAAATGTGTTTTGTGCATTAAATTCTCCATTATTCATGATAAATTCCTAAAACTATGGAAATGAAGGTAAATGGAAGAAATTAAGTTGGGATTCTCATCCCATATTGAAAAGTTACCTCTCATCACTCATGTCTTAAAGCTATAAAAGAGGCATTTGAGGTGAAGATTAGGAGGATTGATTGAAGAGCAAACTTACTATAGTGAATTGGTGAGAGATACTCTTTTGCTTCACACTTTTGGTGATCAAAGGTTTGAAGGGAAAATGAGGGAACCTGGAGTGAAGGAGGAGGAAGCATCTCATGATGAGGTTGTAGAATCTATTTTTCTTTGATTAAATATGAACTGATTCAATTGTCCCCAAATGATATTGTTATCAATTTGTAGAATGTTAGATCTCATTTCTTGGTTTAAGTATAATATGGAATATTGTTTGTAGCACAGAGAAAACATCGTGTGTTCTAGTTTTTAAAGTACTAAGAGGAGCATTAAGGAGAAACCAACATTGAAGATAAAAACAAAGCAAAAGTCATCTCCAAGAAACTTCTCCAAACAAGCAAGCTTCAAGAGGTATTTTCCCTTCTCCAACCCTAACTCAAACCCTTGAAAAAATAATAGATATATCCATGGATAATTGTTTTTAATCATCTTATATTTCTGACAAGGGGATTCACCAACCCCTTGGTAAAGGAGAAGGATCTCATCCTAGAGCTGATCTTATCATATCAGAATGACGAGTCCGCTGGTTGGAGGGAATTTCTTTCTAGCATTTCCTATCTGAAATTGTTGGTTCTATTGCCCATATGATTTGTATATAATCTTGCTTCAATTCAAGTTAAAACCCTTCTAGGAGTGATTAGGGAGCTTTTGGTTTGATTTGGAATCACTATACCTTGTCTAATGGCCAATTTTTTTCCATTTTCACTATTAGATACACTTTTCCTCAAGACACAGGATTGTCTCCACCCTAGTTAGCCACATATAAAAAATTTATCTTTTTCTCTCCTTGCTTAGTGCTAGGGGGGGCACAAATCTCCTGTATTTTCACTTTTTGCTTGAAAAACAGAGCGATACCTCCTGTATATGACTGTTTGACTTTGGGTTTGTTTTGTTGTTTCAATTGTGCTTTTTTTCCTTGGCTTGTACATCTAGGAAATTACCTTTATAAAATGAATTAACACCCCATTTGATTTATTTATCATTTTGAATCAAGACCTTAGTGTTTTTTTTCTTATATTTTCTCATTCCCCCAAGGGGCAACCATTGTAGGCTATTAATTGTTGATAATCTCTCAGCCTGTAATTGGTTGATGTTATTGAGTTGGTAGTCCTATAAACCATGTTAAATCACATTTAGAAATAAATTGGAGCATGTTTGAAGGAATTTTAACTCTTAGGTCTTAGTTATTTGAATTCGGGGCACTAAAAATCCAAGTAAAATGCTTAGTGATTAGGTGTTTTTTCTTTCTTTGATATAATCCTTAAATTGATGCTTGAACAACAATATATTGGTGTCTCAATCACCATTTTATTTTAAATTACAAATAAATTGAGCCCTCCCTTGAGAAGTTTTAAGAAAATTTGTTTTTGAATCGAAAAGCTAGTATTGGGCAACCTTTGATTGATTGCTTGAAAATGATTTTTATCACTTGTGTTACATAGAATACTTTGATTTGGAAGGGATATGTTGCTTGAATTTTTAAAATTGTGGTATTTTTGTTTTGTTTGAGTAGTATATAGGAATTTAATGAGGCATTTTATCCCTCTAGTTTGAAAATTCTCACTTCATTGTACCCAAAATGTTACAAATTGCACAGTGATTATGTTAAAAGTTTTGCAATTGAGAGTGGTGATTAGACTTTCAGATATGCTATTGTAGGAAGGTATCATGGTTTCAATCCTTTATTCTCTTCTAATTGCATAGAAATAGGTCTAGAATTCCTTTGTTTTGAATATTTGTCAAGCTAATACCTCCATCAATGTGAACAATTGCATTGGAATTGTGTACAATTTGTTGATTTGGAGGATTTGATTAGGTGCTTGATCAACTGATTAGTAGGATAGATCTTGGTTTCAATCCTTGATCTCTTTGAATTTCATTTACTTCTCCATAATATTCTTAGTTTCAATTGTTTTTGGATTAAAAGGACAAGTATTAAGTGACTTGCATTTTGCTTACTTTAGAAAGTCCTTTATCAATTGGATCATATAGAAACTTTTTGTAGGAGTACATTTACATTGAGATTTTAGTTTTCAAAAGAAAAATATATGATTCACGAGTATCCTCTTTTATCACACTTTTGAGTGAGATTTCAAATGAGAAAGTGGATCTCAAGTGTAATAGATTAATTTTGAATTTTGAAGCAAAACATCCGAGCCACGAGTATCCTCTTTGCTTGCACTTTCGAGTGATCTTGCAAATGAGAAAGTGGATCTCAAGTGTAATAGATTAGTTTTGAATTTTGAAGAAAAACATCCAAGCCACAAGTATACTCTTTTCTCACACTTTCGAGTGAACTTGCAAATGGGAAAGTGGATCTCAAGTGTAAAGAGATTTAAATTCGGTAATTTGAGAACAATTTTCAGTTTAGCAATTCTAAAATCAACAAAATTGCTTGGTGATTAGGTGATTTTTTGTTTTCGAACTCTTGAATTGATGTTTTGAGAAATCTTGAATGTTGTTTCAAAACTCTTAAATTTATGATTTGAATCTCTTCAATTACTATTTTGGAACTCATGAATTGATATGTTCAAATTCTAAAACCAAGTGATTTGGAACATTTAAGTTGATGATGTCATTTGATTTGGAACTTTAATTTTAACATTTGAAGAGAGTTGCATATAATTTGAAAATATTTCATATTAGATAGGACAAACCTCTTACTTTTCCATAGTTTAGAGAGTTCATCGAAAAATGATAGATTTGTAAAGCATGCTTGCATTGATTGGGTCACCCATCGAATCATAAACACCACCAGTTTCACTATCACTCCTAAAACTAAGCAAACTACCTTTAAAATGGGCACTTAATCTAAAATTAACCCAGATTTGATCTTCATATCACCAACAATATTAGGCCTGGGCCTTATGTTAGAATTGGAGAGTTAACACTCAAAGGACACTGAATTATGAAACTGGCATTGATTAAAGAGAATTTAAATCCATTAGTAGCAAAATGTCCTTGGGAAAGAGAGTCTAACACATGCGTCAAGCACAATGTCAATATGGATAAGTAAGGGTTGTACCCCCCCTCTTTCTTGTTTAATGGTACATTAGCAAATCATGGTATTCCATGTAAGTGACAAGTCCTTGGGGTGACATAACTTTCTGGAGTATCTGGTTTGTGTGAGTTGTCCTAGACTTATGACTGTCCCTCCCGGCCGCTGATTGTGAAGTGGTAACCTTAGTTGTTGTTCCTAGGATATATCATGTGATATTTTGAGTGGGGGATACTTGTGGTACCCGAGACAGACATTGGAGCTTTATCTCCTTGGTAGGGTGATTGGTCTAGAACCAATCCTTGCACCTTTGGTGATTAAAGTTTAATGTAATTATTTCTCATACCTTCTATATTAGTAATTGTTTGAGGCATGGTATCCCTCAGAAACTACTAGTTTCGGAAGGCCCTCTAATCCAACTTTTCACTGAACTTCGGTTCTTTGGAAAAGTTGTTTCCTTATTAATTTTCATAGGACATTTTTTAGTTGAGTGGGCATGAATGCTAACATAAATCCACCTTTGATAAATCCCTCATATCAGGTCATACTTGCTATAGGTGATTCGCCGGTAGGTCACAATTCTCTTTTCAAAAGTTGGATATACTTGCAAAAAACACACACATATGGAGAATATACAAATATTCAAGGTATACCAAATATTTGGCCAGATTCTACTTCTGGGGGTAACCCTTTACCATGGAATGTTAATATTCCTGGTGGAGATAATGGATCTTGGAACATAAATTCCAATTGGATTTCTCTTCCATAGTTGGGAGGAATTGTTCTGGGGGGTCACCCTCCAACTTATCCTAGCACAATTCCAGGGGGAAATCCACCCATCTACCCCATTTTGCAATGGAGTGGGTAGGTTCTAGGAAGTACCCAATCTTCTTGTGGCCCACCTCCACAAGGGGGGGATCCAAATTGGAATGCTAATCAATCCCAAGGACAGCTTCCATGATGCAGTCGGGATCTAGAAAGTAATCAATATTTTTGGGGCCTACCCTCATAAGGGGGATATCCTCCCATTGGCCATGTTCCAAGAAGTACCCAATATTCTTGGGGTTAGTCTCCGCAAGGGGGAAAACCACCTTGGAATGATCATCACACCCAAGGATCACATCAATGGAGTGGTCATTTTCTATGAAGTCATCAATATTTTTAGGGCCTACCCTTGCAATGGGTAAATCCACCCATTAACCCCATTCCACAATAGAGTGGTCAGGTTCTCGAAAGTAACCAATATTTTTGGGGACAACCTTCACAAGGGGGAAATATACCTTGGAATGTTGCACAAACTATTTCCAACCCAGCTACGCCACCCCTAGGTCATCATGCTAATGGTGTGATTGGTTCTGTTAATCAACTTGATTAGGTTAGCCACCAATCAGGAAGCATCAGTGTTCAAACTTTGCAACCTAAAACTGTACAGACAATCCAACAATCTGCTAATCCTTCCCAAACTTCTGAAGTCCTTATAGTTCAATCTATGCAACCTAGAGGAAAGAAGAAGAAATACAAGAGTAAGCAAAATGCGAATTCTGGGGAAAGACCTGCACCAATACACACCCCAATAGTTGTTCAAGTATCTACCATAACATCGAAGGATTACTTCCCACTATCAACTTTTCCCAAACCCATTCCAGCGGATGAATTACCTTTATCACAAGAGGTTTAGACGGAATGCCTAACTACGAAAAAAGATGACGAAGTAATTCCCAATTCTGTAGAATATGGTACATTGGAAAATATCTTACCCTTTTCTTCCATATAAGTTTCATACCAAGCTATTCAAATGGTGTCGGTAGATTCATATCAAAGTCTTCCCTTGATGGAGGAATACGATCTAGTTACTTGTTCCATTGGGTATGTGAGCTCTCTTAGCTCACATGACTTCTTAGATGAAATTTTATCTTCAACTGAACATATACTTGAAGTTAGGAACATTTGGTTACACCCACCTGAGGAACTCTTTGGTGCGGTGACTAGGAGAACACTTGGATTAAATATACCCAAGTATAGGAGAATTCTTTGCATGTTCCTTGATATCATTAGGTATATTTGGAAGCTTGCATATAGGTTTAAGTTATCCCTCTGTGAATATGTATTTGAACCTTATGTAACCCAAATTTTCCCTAGGGTCAAACCTGTTGGAAGTGGGTCGGTTATCCCATCATATATGCATTTTCCACCATCCGAAAAAAGAACCTACCGAACATGGGACACTATAGTCAATATCCCATTTCTGTTTTGGTGCCCATGCTGAGTTATTCTCATAGGCATGGGAGCCCTATTATCACCATCATGACTTGGAGTTTGAAACCACATATTTTTCTTTCATACATTTCTAACCATTTCCTGATGGGATCCCTATTTTGTGTCAGTTTACATGAGCATGTGTTAAAATAATTGCTTGTACATATGTGCCTATTGCTTCATTTCTTATTGCCTATGTTGCGTATTTGCCTTTGTAGTCACTTTTTTCTACATGATGCCCATAAACCGTTGCTTTTTTATAGTTGACACATACCCATGGATGAAACATCCATAAGAGTGCACATAACTAGATCAGTTCTTATTTTAACTTGGTCTAACCCATGCCCTTCGAATGTAGGTGCACACCCTTGATACACTCATTTCCTCCAATGTATTATAACATGCTTTATTATTTTTCAAGATTATACATGAAAAAGGTATTAAAAATTTAAATATCCAAAAATCCAAAAAGGGGATCACCGAATCAATTCATATTCTATCTTGGAAAAATGGCAATAGTCAGTCCTTGTCACCCTTGAACATGACACATATTTTTGAATCAGTTATTAGTACACCATTTACATTTTCCTTAGGAAACTATACTAGTAATTTGAATAGAACTCCACTGATGGGCTATCCCTCTCATCACCTACGAGGATTTCAATAATGCATTTGGCATTGGAATATTTCATAAAGGTTGGTTACTTGAGTCTTATGTTTCCCAGTGTCACTCTGCGTCAAGGGAAGTCAAAACAGTGTCGGCCATTCCTCAAATATTCATGACCAATCATGTCAACCTTCCTTGTGTCAGTATACAGTGTTTAATCTCGCATCTCTACCAAACTATATCAGCCTATTGATCTCTATTTCATGTCAATTGATGTGGGATGCATCGATGCCATCCATCTGATAGATCTATTCCTATTGATGCCAAATTATCATCTAGGAAGTGTATCTAGAAACCCCTAGAGTAACTTGGATATTGCAGTCATCAGTGGAAATTTTCCTCGCAAATTCCATTGAGTATACATAAATGACACCTGATTGTTTGATTCTACAAGTGTTCAACTTCAGAACATATATTCACACTTGCTAGATTGTACTCAGTACCTTGGAGTCCATCATCATTATCGGTGGGCCTCCTCTCATCTATTAACGATATACATCAATGAATGATAATAAAATGGTTTTTTATTATGCTCATCATCATCTTTTGTATTCACATGATATAAAATCGTACTATCGTTGGTTTTTATTGAAGACCTTGGGACAAACAGTTGTATCATTCAAAGATGCACTGCTCGAGTTGCGCAAGATTAAACTTCCATGTCAAAGCACCATGAAGACCTTGATATATCACACTTGTCATAGTGCATTGTACATTTTTATTTTGAGGTACTTTTGAAATGGATCCACTGTGTATTGTTCGTGGCCATGCTTGTTTTATGTTGAGCATGGGTATACCCACCTCGGGAAGATATTATATATTTGGGACATTGCCTTGTTTTTCTTGGAGGTGATTTTCGACTCTTGCGTCCTTGGTTCTCCTCCTTTTCCTTAAATCCTTGTTCACCAAGAGTATAAAAGAGAATGTATTTCTGCCCTCAGCTTCGCTTTGGACCTCACACATTATGGGGCATCTATTAACACAAAATTTAACACCCTCAATATTGTAGGCTGAAAGCATGATTTGATTTTCTCCCACAACATGAAGACATAGATAAAAGCACTAAAAGGGATATAATATCTTAATCTAACTGCTACTTTCTGAAAGGGAATGTGTGAATGAAGACCCAAGTATCCCACAAGGGGAAAATTCAGTGATTGAGTTTCCTATTAAAAGCTAATAACAAGTCTCCACAAACTTATAGTGGAAGGAAAATACATGGAAAATGTGTTTTGTGCATTGAATGCTCCATTTTCATGATAAATGCCTAAAACTATGGAATTGAAGGTAAATGGAAGAAATTAAGTTGGGATTCTCATCTCATATTGAAAAGTTACCTCTCATCACTCAAGCCTTAAAGCTATAAAAGAGGCATTTGAGGTGAAGATTAGGAGGATTGAATGAAGAGCAATGTTACTATAGTGAATTGGTGAGAGAGACTCTTTTGCTTCACACTTTTGGTGATCAAAGGCTTGAAGGTAAAAGGAGGGAACCTAGAGTGAAGGAAGAGGAAGCATCTCACAATGAGGTTTTAGAATCTACTTTTTTTTATTAAATATGAATTGATTCAATTGTCCCCAAATGATCTTGTTTATCAATTTGTAGAATGTTAGATCTGTTTTTTGGTTTAAGTATCATATGGAATATTGTTTGTAGAATGGAGAAAACATCTTGTGTTCTAGTTTTGCAGTTACTAAGAGGATAATTGAGGATAAAATAACATTGAAGAGCAAAAACAAAGAAAAGGCATCTCCAAAACTATTCTCCAAACATGAAAGCTTCAATATGTATTCTCCTTTCTCCAACCCTAACTCAAACCCTTGAAAAAATAATATATCTAGCCATGGATAATTGTTTTTAATCAACTTATACTATTGACAAGGGGATTCACCAACCCCTTGGTAAAGGAGAAGGATCTCATCCTAGCTATATAGCTCTACTGTTGATCTTATCCCTATAAAAATGGCGATTCCGCTAGTTGGATGGAATTTATTTCTAGCATTTCCTCTCTAAACTTGTTGGTTCTATTGCACATATGGTTTTTATCTAATTTTGCTTCAATTCAAGTTAAAACCCTTCAAGGAGTGATTAAGGAGCTTTTTGTTTCATTTGGAATCACTATACCCTGTATGATGGTCAAATGTTTTTCATTTTTCACTCTTAGATACGATTTTCCTCAAGACACAGGATTGTCACTCCCCCCAGTTAGCCACATAGAAAAAAATCATCTTTTTCACTTATTTCTAAGTGTTAGGGGGGCGAAAATCCCCTATATTTTTGCTTTTTTATTGTGAAAACAGAGTGATACCTCCTGTATATGACTGTTTGACTTTGGGTTTTCTTTGTGGTTTCAATTATGCTATTTTTCCTTGGCTTGAACATATAGGAAATGAACTTTAGAACATGAATGAACACCCCATTTGATTTATTTATAATTTTGAATCAAGATGCTAGTGGTTTTTTTGCTTATATTTGCTCATTCCCCCACAGGGAAACAATTGTAGGCTATTGCTTGTTGATAATCTCTCAGCTTGTAATTGGTTTATGTTATTGAGTTGGTAGTCCTATAAACCATGTTAAATCATATTTATAAATCCTTACACTTCTTACACATTCACTCACTTGTGATTAGCGCATAGATGAGAGAGAGATCTGCTATGGAGGAGAAGGAGCTCATGCTTGGGGAATACATCTTTGTATTGTCTGATCATCTATATTGAGGAAGCTTTGCTGGGTTTTCTACCCCATGAGGGTTTCCCAGGATAAATCTGTGTCTCTTGTGTTTATGTTGTGCTTGTTATTCTTTCAGTGATCCTGTATATGCTATTGTTGTGAAATGGAATGTAATACTGATATTCTCTGTCTTAGCATATTGAATCTTAACATCGTATCAGAGCTATCCTGAAGGAAGGCAATGTATGGCACTTACGACACTTGCTTCACTTGCGACAATTTGAAAGTTAGGGTTTTATATAGAAAAAACCAGTCAGCGTGGAACTTTCGCTATAAATTCCATTTTGGAAAAGGTTCAGGATTTGAAACTTTTACAAGTCGAAGGTAACATCCTTAGGTACCTTGTGTCCGAATCACAACATCTAATTTGTTGTACTTTCTATTTTATGATCCGTACAATCTAGGGTTTCTGCCTCTTCCAGATCTCAGTTATAAACATGTGACCTAGGAAAAAAGGTCACAACTTGGTCTAGGAAGCTCCAAATGAAATTATGTAAAAATTGACAGTAAGAGCATGGACTATAGTTTCACAGGTAAAATGTTTTGAGGCCAAAGTTGAACCAGTGACATGTGGCACTCTGTACAAGTTCGCTATGTTGTTTCATCCCATAAACAGGTCATGTTGCGACACTTGGAATAACTCTCTCTCAGAGAATCCATTTGAGGTCAGACCTGTGGGGTTAGAAATATAACAGGTTAGGATACCACAAGCCGAAATTTCAGACCTTGCAGATCCAAAATTTCAGAGATGCACCAGAAACAATACGGCACATCTGAAATGGCTAAACGGAGGAAATCTAAGATGAGTAGGAAGAAGCTCTCACTTAGGGTTTTCAGTTCTTACGTTTGGGAGGACCTGATACAATGTTGGAGACACCTGATACAACATTGTAAGCTTTTATAATGGATTTGGAATCCATTCATCATAAATATTGATCCTCCATCAAAATGTTGTGGGAGGAAGGAGATTGAAAATTAGGGTTTCCAAGTAAGAAGAAACCCTAGCAAAGTTGGGAGACTCATAGGGAAGCAATGAAGAAGGTTTAAATGGTGCTGATATTCTATCATCCTAGCACCATGAACATATATATATATATATATATATATATATATATATATATATATATATATAAGATGTTTACAAGTGATCTACCTTGTATGGTTAGGGTTTTACCCCTATAGAGAAGACTACTTGTCAGGTATGACTTAAGAAGACACAGATATGTTTTGAAATCTGATTCTTGATTAAGTTCATAATATGTTTGTCTTCATGTTATTGAGGTTAGTACAATTATGATTGAGGTTAGAAGACATTCATTGATTAAGGTTATGAAACTTATGATTGTACTAATGCACCTGTGGTGTTGTATGAGGATGATGTTGTCTGCTAACAAGATACAGGCACATCAAGAAAGACAAATCAAGTTCTATGACCATGATGTCATGAAGACAAAGACTCATCCATAGTCTTTGACCACATAAAATATCTACTTACGAGGTATGTATGACTTTGTTCTACTATGCTTAACCTATGAGATATGCAGGTTCTAGCACAAGGTCTCTAAATCATTGAAGAGAACAAAGAAGATATTGTTTGGGTATGTTAAGACATAACCAAGCATGAGAATCCAGGTATGTTTTCCTATATCAAGTTAGAATCCTACTTTGTGTTAGGATCTTAGGTAAGTATACCTATGTATGAAATGATCATGACCATACATACTTAAGATTATTTATAATCATAATGTTTTGATGGTATTGAGACTATACTAATGAATGTATGATTATGTATGAGATCATGAGGATGACACTAGTGCACACTTAAGCATGCATAGTGGTCCAGGATGGATAGAAGTTCAAATCAATATAGAGATCAAGCGAGAGGCAACCACACAAACATAAAAGATAAGTATTTGAGTTTTTATTTGAATCTCTGAATAGTTAATGATATTGCTCGAAATAGTTGTATGCATATTTGTATTCCTAGAATATATCATGCATAGTATAGCATTGAACAGTATACTACTAATATGCATATGATGGGTAAGTTGGACAAACATTCCATTGTTGCTTGTCTAGAATGAAACCTATTTATTGAAATGCTGAGAGCTGTGCAGGCTCTTGATAGTATGTTTTGGTAGAGATGGAAGGCATCTAGATAGCTACTGTATGCATACAGGATATGGAAAAGTGTTGTGCCAAAGTATTGGTCAAGATAGTTGCATAACTATGTGAATCATATCTGTATGCATAATTGGTTATCATTGAAATGTCAACATGATTGGATGATTATGAAGTATTACTAATCATGCAATTAACTTTGATTTGTAGGAAAGATCATGAAGAATGATGAACACTGAACAAGTGATGGATGTTCAACAAGAAGACTTACAAATCAAACATACTATAGAAGGCTCATGGCTAGAAGATTCTCTTAGAAAGAGGAATAGGATCATGACGAGATGTTTGCTCCAAGTGGCTAGATAAGACCATTCTCTTAATGGTGTAATTGAAGAAGAAGTACGAATCAAGAAAACTCCCAGGACTCAATTGAAGAAAGATCTGTACGGATACCCAAGATCGATAGTCATTTGATGAACTTAATGATCACCATGGGTGATGCGGATTTCAACCTTTGCTACAAGGTTGAAGATGGTGTCTATATACATATGCCATTATTCTCTTAGATGGATGCAAGAAGGAACTCACCACAGAGTTCGAATTATCTTGAGGCTCATATCAGTAGACCCATCTGATGAGAGATGGCACGGATAGATATGCAGAAGATCACTCAATGGAGAGTGTGAATGATGTTCAGTCACAGAGGGATAATTGATAGCTTATTGACAAAAGTAAAGCTGATCCTAACCTTTACCTTAAGGTTATGGATGATGTACCTGTCATTGTATGTGGATGATCTCTTTCTGACAGGGAATGAGAAATAGATCATGTAAAGCAAGAAGAAGCTAGCTCTCAGATTGATGCATTACTTCCTAGGTATGGAAGTATGGAAAGGACCAGAAGGAGTCTTTTTCAACCAAGGAAAGTATGCTGTGGAAATATTGAAAAGATTTGATATGTTGGAATGCAAAATCCATGGCCATTCCCATGGATTCCAACTTGAAGTTGTTAGTTGATGACTCATCAGAGTTAATGGATGTGACTCTGTACAGAAATATTATTGGGTCATTGATGTATCTAACGAATACCAGGCCATATATATGCTTTGTTGTGAACACCTTGAGTCAATATCTAGTGGAACCTAGGCGTGTTCACCTGATAGCTGCAAAGCATGTGATGAGGTACCTAAAGGGTACGATAGACTTTGGTCTATGTTGTCTTGGAGATCATGAATTCATATTGTATGGCTACACAGATGCTGATTGGGCAGGAAGTGTATCAGACAAGAAGAGCACATTGGGTGGATGTTATTGTCTGGGATTTTCCATGATCTCATGGTTTAGCAGGAAGCAGTCTAGTGTGGCTCTCAGCACAACTGAAGTAGAGTATATAGCTGATTTCTCTGCTAGTTGTGAAGCGATATGACTTCAGAAGTTGTTATCAGGATTGTTTGAATTAGATATGGACCCCACTGTGATCCTGTGTGACAACCAGAGTTGTATCAAGATGAATGAGAATCTAGTGTTCCTAATAAGTCAAAGCACATAGAAATCTGATATTTCTATATACGGGATATGGTGCAGAAAGGAGCTATAAATCTCGAGTATGTGAGCACTGATGAACAAGTTGCTGATGTATTGACCAAACCTCTGTCTCGAGTAAAGTTTGAGTATTTCCGAGACAAGCTTGGTAGGACCCTCCTCGAAAGGGGGAGTGACATGGTCGATGATGATATTTGGATACTGGTATCGATGTGGATATCTGTATCAATGATGAGATTTCCTATATCGACGGTAAGGTCGATGATGAGGATACTGTATCGATGATGAGGATACTGTATCGATGATGAGGATACTGTATCGATGATGAGGATATTGTATCAATGATGTGGATACTTGTATTGATGATGAGGATACATGTATTGATGATGTGGATACTTGTATCAATGATGAGGATGCTTGTATTGATGATGTGGATACTTGTATCGATGATGTGGATACTTGTATCGATGAGGAGGATACATGTATTGATTATGTGGATACATCTATCGATGATGAGGATACTTGTATCGATGATGAGGATACTTGTATTGATGATGTGGATACTTGTATCGATGATGAGGATACATGTATCGATGATGAGGTTACTCGTTCCGATGATGAGGTCGATGATGAGGTTACCTGTCCCGACGATGAGGTTGATGAATGGTCCCTAGTGGACGAGAGTGGATTGTATCATCCCTGGACTTCGGTCCCTGAATTGATTCGTAGATAGATGTCTTCGAGAAGTGGTCCCTAGTGGATGAGATGATTGTATCATCCCTGAGCTTCGGTCCCTGAATTGATCCATAGACAGATGTCTCCGAGAAGTGGTCCTTAGTGGACGAGAGGGGATTGTATCATCCCCGGACTTCGGTCCCTTAATTGATTCGTAGATAGATGTCTCCGAGAAGTGGTCCCTAGTGGACGAGAGGATTGTATCATCCCTAGACTTCGGTCCCTAAATTGATCCATAGATAGATGTCTCCGAGAAGTGGTCCCTAGTGGACGAGAGGATTGTATCATCCTTGGACTTCGGTCCCTAAATTGATCCGTAGACAGATGTCTCCGAGAAGTGTTCCCTAGTGGATGAGAGGATTGTATAATCCCTGGACTTTGGTCCCTGAATTGATCCATAGAAATATGTCTCCGAGAAGTGGTCCCTAGTGGACGAGAGGATTGTATCATCCCTGGACTTCGGTCCCTGAATTGATCCGTAGACAGATGTCTCCGAGAAGTGGTCCCTAGTGGACAAGAGGATTGCATCATCCCTGGAATTCGGTCCCTGAATTGATCCATAGACAGATGTCTCCAAAAAGAGGTTCTTAGACTTTGTCTAAGTTGATGAGTGGACTGCATCGTCCCTAGACACAATATGGTGTCTTAAATGGATAGGGATTGATCATCCCGTAAATGGATCATGTGTGTTGCAGGGTATGCTGCTATGATACTGTTGATCGGGAGATCCAGATGATACTGTTGATCGAGGAGATACAGATGATGCTATTGATCGGAAGATCCAGATGATGATACCGTTGATCGAGAGATCCAGATGATGCTGATCGAGAAATCCATAGGATGATTTTGTTGTAGCCATTCGGATGCTGCAAAAGATGAAGACTCGGTACTGAAGATGTTGATGTTCCAGTATTGAAGATCTTGAAGATGTTCCAGTAATTGTTTGAGTTACTGATGATGATTAAAGAAAGCTTCCAATGATTTATAGATGTATCATGTATCATGTTGATGACTCCTTGCTCCTGCAGATGTTGTTATAATATCCTTCTCATTAAGCGGGAGTGTTGAGATATTGTAACTTCTAAGAATATTATATTTGTACTTTATTATTCCGGAGATGTTTCATTCCTCTGTGGAGACCCTATTGTATATCCGGAGATGTTTATTCCTCCATCGGAATGTGGTAACTTGGGTTATTAGACTTCCCTAGTGGGGTCGGCCCAGAGTTAGTTGTAATGGGGTGTTTAACCCAGTGGTTAAATATGAGACCGACCTAGTTAAGGTTAAAAAGACAAGTGAAGTTGTGTATAAATAGAGGAGGTGTGTTCCTCATTTAACACACATTCACTCACTTGTGATTAGTGCATAGGTGAGAGAGAGATCTTCTATGGAGGAGAAGGAGCTCATGCTAGGGGATTACATCTTTGTATTTGTTGATCATCTATATTGAGGAAGCTTTGCTGGGTTTTCTACCCCATAAGGGTTTGCTAGGATAAATCTGTGTCTCTTGTGTTTATGCTGTGCTTGTTGTTCTTTCAGTGATCCTGTATATGCTATTGTTGTGAAATGGAATGTAATATTGATATTCTCTGTCTTAGCATATTGAATCTTAACAAACTCCTCCGTAGGGTGGCTAGAGTTGTGGTATGCTACCACAAACAACGCGAGGAGCGCGAGGGTCGCGATGATCACGATAGGTCTCCTTAGATAGTAGTATCTTCTTTTTGCGGCATGTACACGATATGTAGGCCAGAGAGCCAAATTTTGTATGGGATGGAATCCCAAATTTTGTCTTTAAACACAACTTTATCATATGTATTCAGAAAAACACTTTTCTATGTGATTATATACATGTGGACTTATTTCTATGATTTATTCATTTACAATGGCTTATGTGTTTGATTTATGATGTATTTTTTATGTATGAGCTAGATGCCAATCCAAGGTGTAGTTAGCCAATGAGTCAGCTACAAAATTGAATTCTCTTGGTATATGTTGATATGAAATGTAATCAAAAGATCATTCCAAGAGACGTACCCTTCTAAATAAGCGAAGCAATATAGGATCGCGAACAATGTAGACAGGATTTATATGGGACACCATGCGTTGGGAGTCTAGAAAGACTGATAAGGAGTAGATTCCAAGGGAAGCAACTTCGGTTAAGAGTCCGATGACTGCATGGTACTCTGCAATGTCGTTGGTTGGGGGGCCCAAGCAAGTGCCTCCTGAGGATACCAACTCGCCAGCAGGAGAATAGATAACCCATGCTGCAGAAGCAAGGTTCCGGGTGTGTTGGCTAGCACCATCTGCGAATCCGTAGTAGGCAGACATCTACACATAGAAGCACAAGTCGAGGTAAATGAGGGTACATGAAATTAAAGTCCATGCACACACACACACAAAAGAAATAACTGAAAACAAACTAAGTACATAATGTACAAGGTATCTCACGCAAGAAGGACCTATGCATAGAACCATTTTAGGTACAGCCTGTTGTGGGGCCGTGCCAAAGGTGTACGGTCACAGTCGACGAGCTCGTAAGCTCCTTTTTCCAACACATGTTTATGATGAAAGGACCGTACCACATCAACTCTAGCTTGCCTTTTCCTAACTTTTCATGCATTTGGTCGTATGTGAGTATAAGGTCTCCCTCGTTGAAGATCCGAGGTTGAACAGATTTGTCATACTATGCCTTGATGTGTTTCTTGTGAGCTTCGTTAGCTAAAGCAGTGTCACGGCGGGTTTCATCTAGCTTAGCTAGATACAGAAACCGTTCCTCTTCGGAAGTTGTATTGGGAAGTAATTCTACGGCTATCTTCAATGACGGGATTCCAGATTCAATGGGTAAAATAGCTTCCAGGCCGTATACCAGTTGGAATGGTGTGAACCCAGATGCATTTTTTACTGAGGTTCGGTAAGCCCACAAAGCCGAAAAAAGATCCAAGTGCCAATTAGACTTCTGTGTACCCACGGTGTGCTGAATCATGCATTTTAAAACCTTGTTTATGGCTTCGGCGTGGCTGTTGGCCTGTGGGTAGTACGGGGTTGAGTTTTCATGACGGAAACCCAACTTGGCACTCAATTCTTCAATCATATGGTTCCTAAAGTGGGAACCATGATTGGTTACAATAGATTGTGGGACTCTGAACCTAGCTATGATGTGGTTGAATATGAATTGTGCTGTTGTTTTTCCATCTTCTGCAAAAGTAGGCATCGCTTCAGCTCATTTTGTGAAATAATCCACGGCTACTATGACATAGCCATGCCCCCCGGCTGAAGTGGGTTGACACTGCATAAAATCAATGCCCCATTTGGAAAAGGGGCCGATGGCAACAACAGGATGGAGCGGAGCAGGGTGTGAGCATTTTTTGCTATGAAAAAATTGGTAGGGTGGACATTTCTTGACCGTTTCAATGCAATCTTTGAAAATCGAGGGACAAAAATATCCCGCTCGTAAAATATTATGGGCCATAGCCATCCCAGAGAGATGACCACCACATGCTCCGTAGTGGCAATCATTAAGGACATGTTCATCCTTATCTAAAGTTACACAACGTTGTAGAACGTTATCAACACCACAACGATAAAGAGTATCACTGATGATAAGATAGTACTTAGCATGGTGTTGAATTCGTCGACGTTCATCTCGAGTGAGTTCAGGCCGAAAGCGTTGGGTTTGGAGGTATAAAATGATATCCCCATACCACGGATCAGATGTGCCAATGAGAAACAACGATTCGTCAGGGAGAGAATCGATGGGCTCTGGTTGCTTAGTGACACGGGGCAAGGTACAAATTAGCTCTGTGAAGACCAAAGACTTTTTGGATTTTGCCTTGGCAAATTCCAAGTCAAACTCTTGAAGGAAAACAATCTAGCGAGAATAACCCCCCCCAAGCACTTGGCGTGTGAGGATATAGTACATTGGATTGAAGTCTGCTATAACAGTGGTATGGCGAAGCAGAATGTAATGGCGGAACCTCTGGACAACAAAAACTGTGGCCAGAGCTAGCTTTTCAACATGTGAGTAACGGGTTTCAGAGTCAAGAAGACTCTTACTAAGATTATAAACCACATGTTCTATGTCGTTAACGTCTTCCTGAAATAACACCATGCCAATGGTGGAAGTGGAAGCTGCGAGATACAAGATGTAATCCCGTGTGTAGTTGGGGGGTTGGATTACGAGATCCTTAGTAAGGGCTGCCTTCAGATTATCAAAGGATCGTTGAGCTTCATCGTCCCAGATGAAAGGGATGTTCTTTTTTAGAATCCGCATGTATCCTTTTGTGATCTCAACAAAATTACAAACGAAACGGCATAGAAATTTTGCATGCCCTTGCAAAATTTGAAGTGCTGATATGTCGGTGGGTGAAGGCAAAGCGAGAATGGATTCTACCTTCGCTGGGTCTAGGCATTTGCTGTCTTTGGAGATTATGAATCCCAATAGTTTTCCGGCTTCAACACAAAAGACGGACTTGTGGGGATTTAAACGAATATTGTAGTGGTGGCATCTTGAAAAGATGGCGCTCAAATGGTATGGATGATCTTCCCGAGCCTGAGAATGGGAAGGAAGGTCATCGAGATATGATTCCACAATATGTTTAATGTCATGAAATGCGTAAGACATTTCCCGTTGGAAAGTTGCCCCGAAATTCATGAGGCCAAAGGGTAGTTTTCGGTATGCAAAGGTCCCCCATGGGAAAATGAAAGCTTTCTTATGCTGGTCGGCGGGGAGTATCTCTATCTGATTATAGCCGGAGAAGCCATCCATGAATGAAAAGATGACACTCCCGGCATAGTTATCGATAATCTGGTTGATGAATGGAGTTGGATAGTTTCCTTTTGGACAAGATTTGTTCAAATCTCGTTAATCGACATAGACTCTAATCGTACCCTGTTTCTTTGCCATGGGAATGATATTAGACACCCATTCTGTCAACGGGACAGGATAAATAAAACCAGCACGCAGAAATTTTTCAATTTCTGCTTTGATAGCCGCTGCCTTGCAGGGATGAATGGGACGGATTTTCTACCGAATAGGTCGGGCACCAGGAAAAGTTTGTATCTCGTGGACCACAAAGGAAGGGTCTATTCTTGGCATTTATTCATAACTCCAAGTGAAAACGTCGCAGGATGCTTTAAATAAGGCGGTATAGAACTCCACCTCGGTGGGAGTACATGTCTTGCCTATGTGAATGTTTTCCACGACACCAAGATTCATTGAAATGTTAATAGGAGTGGTTTCCATAATGTTGGCCAAGTTCCCTTCAGAAAATATATCATCGAGCGATGTGGGAAACTTGAGTTTAACAACTTCGAGTGAACTACTGGGTTGGGTATCTTGTTCAATCGCATGGATAGTTGGGAAAAAAGACCGATGATGGTAATCTTCCCAAGGTGGCTCATCGACGCACATAACCTCCATAATCGATTCATCGGAAGGAAAAATCTATGTGAGAGGATCGATAAGTGATGACGATGGGCCAGCCTCAGACGAGAGCCGTGCCACGGCGTGATGTGTAGTAGGGTTGACCCAATATGTGGCTGATTGGATCACTTGGTAGGTTGCAAGGTTACTATTCAAAGGCATGGAATTTCCATAGGCTACAAGCTCGGTCGGACTTGGGATCACCCAAGAATCAACAAGTTCATTGGATGGAGTGATGCTGGACAATATCATGTTTATGGCATAGATAGGGGATCTAAGTTCCAGAAATGCTCCAATGAGGGAGGAATCCTTCATAAGACCAACGCCGACATCTTCGAAACGGTGTTGGGTTTGACCCAATAATGGGACGTTGTGGGCGGAGTTCGAATGAAGGTTCGGGATAAAAAAATCCAATTGATCTATAGTGACAATCTTCCCTTGATGGGGAAACTATACTAATCGAAAGACAGAAGATGCGATGACGGTCATGGCATAGAACCAGTTCCGCCCGAGTAGAAGATTATAGTCTAATGGAGCATCTATGACTTCGATGTGTATAGATATTGTCTTTCCCCCTAGTTCAACGCCAATTGAGGGGATGAGTCTATATGGTTGAAAACCATGTTCGTCAAACGCTTTAAGAGTAGTAGGGGAAGGTGTAACCTCAGGTGAGCCTATGGCTCTCCAACAATTCAAGGACATGATCGACATGGAAGCACCTTCGTCTAGAACAGTGCGATGGATATTGTTTCCACGGATCTTTGTGTGGATTTGGAAGGCTAACTGGTGGGAAATCCTAGGTTGAAAGTACTCCAAGTTAAACATGATTGTGTTAGAAGTATCCAGGTCTGCTACCCCCAGTGCTGAAAGTAAGGTTCTGTGTTGTGTGGGACAGTGTTGTAGAACCTCAAAAGTTGACATTGCACATGGTGCTTGAGCTAGGTCTTCAACAATATTGTAATTTTGGGCTGCTCGTGCGTTAGGATTAAACGTCGCCTTTCGGATGGTGCCCTTGGGTGGGCGTAGCACCATGTCAGTGACAGGTCTCTCGAGATGGAGATGACCTGCGGGGGGAGGGGTGAGAGTAGGATATTCTAGAGGAGATTTGCCAAAGGCTGTCTCCATTTTGCTTGAACTTGGAGGGGAATCACATGTCCTTGCTCGAGTGGTTATGTGGACTTCCTCGTTCATCATCAAAACATCGCGGTTTGTGGACGTTTCTCCATGGGGTGGGTTGTTCGGATTACCCCCTTGTGGGGGTTCGTGAGTAACCATTTGTTGCTGTTGATGGGGGAAAGGATTGGTTAACACTGTCGGGTGGGAGGATCCTTTAACAAATTTGTTGACTTCTTCCTTGTAGGGACAGTCTCATGTGTAGTGATCTTCCTAGCAAATTAGGCAGGGGAACTTTTCTTTTCGATGTGGTTTGGGATCGTTGTTGGTTGGTTGCGGCTTGGGGTTCTCCTGTTGGTTAGAAGGTTTCTTGGATTTTCCACGGTTGTTCATCTTCTTTCCCCCGGATTGTTGTGATGTGGATTGAACCGCATTCACCTCGAAGGAAGGAGTAGGAGAAGTAGAAGCTTTGGGTGCAGCCTGGGATGGAGACGGGGCAGCAGTAGGTTGTTTCCCGCTTGGTTTGGTTGCAGGTTGGGCCTTGACTAAACCGATGATACCGTCAACAGGGGGTTCAGGGGCAGGTTTGGTTGCATCATTAGGGGTGCGGGTTGCGTGAGGAAGAAGCTCATATAAAGTTCCAGATTGGGTATACACTAAATAGATATACTGAGCATGAGCAATTGCTTGTTCCTCAGTGACAGGTCCGCCCATGGCAATATCCCTGGCGATGCGAGGCATAAATGACTTAGTGAACCAATCGACGAGCAATTGGTCTGGGATGGGTGCCTTAATTAACCTTCGAAGTTGATGCCACTCATGAATGTGGTCAGAGATATGTGCAGAGGTAGTTTGACATAGCGAAGTCAACAGGTCTTTTTGAGTCTCATATCAGATGGGGAGTTGGAAATGGGTCAAAAACTACATAGCCAGGGAATTGAAATCGTGAAAGGAGTATTGTGGAAGCTCGATGTACCATTTTGCTACCGTGCCGGTGAGCGTGCGCTGGAAGAGCCGTAACCGAATAGAGTCATCCATCAATGAGTTGGACAAACACCAAAGATGGAAATTCATAACGTGGTTCATGGGGTCTTCCCCGGGCTTGGCATCGAACTTCGAGATGTCCGATGGAAGTTTGGCCGGGATGGGTGGCCAATGGGGTTCATGCCATATTGGGTCATTAATAAGTCTTGACAAATCAGGAAAATCCAGTGTGGCCAAAAAAGGAATTTTTCGATTGGGCTGCGGGTATGAGTAGTAATTGTATAGCATAGGGATACCCGTGGGACCCTGCACGGTGTATTGCTGTGTGTTGTACCCATACATATTTCCCGCAGGATACTGTTGGAAGTTCAAAGGTAGTAGACCATCTGATTAACTGATTGTGTTTTCGAAAACATAGGATTCACTGTCTGATTCAGAATCACAGTAGTAGCCAGTTGTTGAATGTTATGCTGAATGGGAATGACAGGTATAGTGGCCTAGGAGTGTTGTATTCCAGGAATATTTCCCGTTCCTTGTTGGGGTATAGTTCCCTGGGGTTTTTGTGTCCCAGGAATGATTCCAACTCCTTGTTGGGGTATAGTTCCCTGGGTTGTTGTTTCCCAGGAATGTTTCCAACACCTTGATTGGGTGGAGGATTTCCCATACCAGTGTTGGGGGGTGGTTGTGCGAATGGGGTCCAGGGAATATTGGTTCCACCTTGATTAAGAGGTGGAGGATGAAGAGGTGGTTTCCATGGAGTGTTTACGGTGCTGGGATAAGGGATTCCGACGTTCAAGTTAGGGGGAACATAAGGTTGATGTTGGTTAGGTTTCCCCCCAGCTTGGTTCCAGTTTCCGAATAAAGAGTACCCCCCACTCTGTGGGATTTGTGGTCTCCAAGAAGGAATGGTACCTGTCGTGGGATTTTGGAAACTGGTTCTGGTTAGGACACCAACGTGAGGTTGGACGATGCCAGGTGTATGGTATGTGCCCCACTGAGCAGATGATGCTGAAGGTTGTTGAATGGTGCTGGTTGGGGTATTAACAAACGATATTCATCCAAAAGATTGCATTTGTGGGCCTTGTTGGGTGGATGGAAAGGATGGAGATATTTGATGAGTAGCCCCACTTTGGATGGCACCAAGCGGTTGTCCTCCAATAGATGGGTTGGATGGTACGTTTCGAGGAGGTTGGGTACTAGGACCAATGGATCCACTAGATGGTTCACCTCCGGCAGGTGGGATTGATGATCCACCCAGGGGAGGTTGGTTGTTGGGATCAATGGTTCCGGCAGATGGTTTCCCCCCTCCAGAAATGGTATAGATAGTGGCCGAAGATGAACCTCCAGTCAAAATAGGTGATGCAACAGTGTGGATGGATGTTCTTCCAATGCGAACACTAGAAAGATGTGGAAGTGTAAGCTGGCCAATGGCACTGAAGGTGCTGACTTGTGAAGGAGATCTTCGAGCAATTCTAGGTGGTGACGGTGAAAAAACTGGGTTATCCCTCATATAGGGTTCATCCCCTGTAGTGGAGCCGAACATAGGGATCGATAATAAATGCGGGGAGAATAATGAAGGACTATCGTTTATCATATCCATAGGAATGGTGTGAAAATCATCGAGGGCTTGGCCCGGATGGGTATCCCATAAAGTAGAGGCAGGATCAAAGATTTGAGTTGTCCTGTCGGGGTTCTAAAGGAGTTCTGGTATGGTCCAGTCTGATGGTCCAGGACGATCTATGAATGATTAACTATATTCGGTACTAGATCGGGGCAGGGGAACTCGGCGACTAGGAGGATTGGTCGTTGGAGCAGTGAACGCAGGGGGATACTGAGAAGATGATGTAAGCATTTGAGCTATATCACGTCTGAACCGTTCCGATGCTAAGGGGTAATTAGCTAGAGTAACCATTCTAGATTGGATGGACGCCATTATCTCGGGTCCTGAAGGGAGATTAGGGAAGGATGGTATGTTGCTAGAAGAGCCTGTCTCATAAGTGTGGGTTCCTGGAGATGTAGTGGCAACAGGTGGAGGTTCCAACTGTGTAGTGGGATATACAAAATCAGGAATATTAGGAGGTATGAGTTTAGTTTCGTCAACAACTTGAATGTACCCTCCAAGACCTTCAATCAAGTCTGGGTCTTCATCAGATCCGTAAATGGTTTCAACATGCCCTTCAGAGACATCGTAAAATGTGTCAATTTGTGGTATAGTGCTAATCTCCAGGAGGGTAAGGTCCTCCAATATAACATACTATGAGGTACTAACTTTAGCGGCTAACGTGGTATCCACTGTGGTAGGAATTTCTGGAATGACAGTGGGTTGTGGTATGGCAGGAGTTTCAGACGTACTACCAGTTTCAGTGACTGGAATAGGTTCTGAAGCAACGTCATGATCTATGGGTACGGAAGCGGTTGGAGATGTAGTGCTGATAGGTGGTGGAACGATCCCCTGACCAGCACCACGGTCGGCGGGGGCAGGGATGCATGATGCAGGCGGGAAAGTAGTCCGTGGTGGTGGTGGTGGATCAGGGCTTCTCCCCTGTTGTCTCTGTGATCGTCTTGATCAACCATGATGATGGGGTGACAAGTTTCGGGGACAGTCTCGTAAAAAAGAACTCAAAAACCCTAAAGCAGCTGAGTGTGCAAAAGGGGAGCTAGAAAAAGGCAAGGATCCCAGGCCAAAAAAGCAAGCTCAAAAGACTATACTGAGACTGGTGTCACAGTAAGCGAGCTGAAACAAAGGTGGTTAGAATTCCAATGAGCAACCCTAAAAAGAAAAATGACCCTCTAACAAATGAAATAGCAAGCAAAACCTCCTAACTAAGAGTTGGAGACCTCAACAAGTTGTATCCTTCACAAGGTGATGAAATCCAAGTCAAACAATACAAAATGAGAGACCAATAATGGAAGGATATCCCTCTACTGAAAGGGATCCTGGGTAAAAGAGCCCTAGAAGAAAAGTCACTAAGCTACCTCGTTCATGAAACGTCGGAGAAGGATACTGGAACTTCTACCTTATCACCCTTGTATCACCTATACAGTAGAATACAAGGAAGACAATGGATTGATATGCCTTAGGCGCTAAGTGGAGTGCGACATTCCACAAAGTCCATCCGGAACCAATCCTTGCGGCTTACCCCCGAAACGACGGGAGGCCCTCTCCACAAACTGGTTGATGACCGTGTCAACAAGTAAAAGAGGATTTTAGCACCCTAGAGGACAACAACTATGTCTCAAATGAAAAATGACAAGGGGGAATTGTTTGGATGCCTATCCCCGGTGTCCTACCTAACTACCAAATTCTTTTCTCCTCAAGTGAGGTTATAGTGTGTTGAGTTAGGGAGTGTAAATTTTAATGGTTGTATTACTCAATCGGGTGATGAGAGTGCAACTTGTGGTGTTATGACGACTCAAACAATGCAAGTAAATGAGTCAAAATGAGCCTTTGTATTCGATGAATGCTAGCTAAAGTAGAGAAAGAGTTCTTCAATCACAATGCAGGCATACACTTTTCATTATAATGCAAAAACCACTCAAAACTTTTTATGTTTTTTGAATAAGCCAAACTAGTTATACTTCTTTCAAGATGCACTGATCTACAATGAATGCTACTTATAATGAGTAAGATGTACGTGGCAAATAGTAAAAACTAATTCACTTTCTTAAATGCAAAAAATAGATATTTTCAACAAAAGGGAGACATGTTCAAAAAAGTGTTCCAAAATTGATTTTAAATGACAAGAATGGAAAGCTATGGTTGCAAGAACAATATAGTCTCAGTAATAAACTAATCAAGCAACTTGGACAATCAACAAGTAAACTTGACTATGATGAAAGGATCGATGAATGCAAAAATGTTAAGAAGACGATCAAACTGGAAGTAATGCCACAGAACTAAAAAAAAATTCCAAGCTGGAAACAAACCAAACAAACCAAGAGACACTTGTAACTTATCAAAAAGTGACAAAGTATGTACAAAAGAGGTAAGGGGTAATGAGTAAGTAGGGAAAGCAATGACAATGGCCACGAATCCAAAGATGTCTAAGGTGTCTACAAAACTTCAAAACAAAATGAAAAGAAAGCAATGTACTGTAGCTGAACAGGTTACAAAGTTTTGATAAATATCAGAGAAACAAACAGAAGCAGAGAAGTCAAAAAATTGATGGACAATAACCAAGCAAACTCCAAAAAATTTCCTTTTTGCATAGATTGCCGCATTCCTGAAGTCATCCCAGGCGCGGTAATTGTGAATTATCGCGTTCTGTAAAGAGTGTAGGTAGCGGTAAACTGGTAATTACCGCTCTGTAAGCAAGGGTAGGGGCGCGACAATTCTCATAAAGAGGAAAAGGGCGGGAATTTGAGAAAATTTGTTGACTTTTCAGGGGTTTTCCAACCCAGAGGACTCACTGATCATTGACAGAGGTCTGATGTAGAGAGGAGGGGGGGTGAATGGAGGTCAAAGAGACCAACTTTCACAATTGGTTTGAAAGAATAGAAAATTCACAATCAAAGATGAATGAAAGTAAAAGAACTCAAAACAAAAGGGGTTCAAACCAGCGGAGTCACCAGTTTTTGTTGTAGAGATTTCTTCCTACAGGTAAGAAGAAGCCCTCTTAGGATAAAGCAAGAAAGACTAACTCTATACTAAGACAAAAATGAAACAAATGCGATCTTGAATCCTATATTAAACAAGTATTTCAGAGTTTTTTTATTGAGAGAATGAGAGAAAGTAACTTACCTTCACTTTCGATGTTTGTCCCGCTTGTCGTTCCAATCCCGAAGTCCTCGCGATGAACTTGTTGAGATCAAACAATACATAAGCATATACAATTCTCCAATATCCCTGAATCACAATTTAGAGTCCAAATCCATATAGATACAAATCATGAAATTGAAACATAATCAATACACATGAGTTGGGAAACAAGACAAGTTAACTTAATTACAGCTTGAATATTCTTACAAAGGTTGCTTGATGTCCAAGCCAACTTTCAGCTCCAATTCCTTCCTCTAGCTATCTCTGCAAAAGTCTCAAGATCATAGGTTGGATGCCCCAAAAGTCCTCCCTTTGGCCCATGGAAGTCCTCTCTTTTATAGTGTTTGGAAGGGTTAACCAAAAGGAGAGTAAAATGGATCTAAAGAGTGTTTAGTGGATCGGGCCTACTAAACAGAGAGAGGGGTTGGGATCGAATCAAAGATGGTAATCCCAAGAAGATCTCTCGAAAGGTAAGATCCAAGATCCATGGAAAAAAGGATAAAACAGGATTACCACGCCCCTGGGTCTAAGCATAACACGACATTATCGTGTTCCGGGGTAGGAGCATAGCGCGGAAACCCTAATTACCGCGCCTCAACAGATATGAAAAGCGCGATAATTTGTGCAGATTGGGTTAGTTTGGGTGACACGTGGCAGGTAAGATGTGACACGTGGCAGGTAAGATGTTCTCTTCGGTATTTAGGCAATAGAATTCACTCCTAGGTGTCCAGATGATCATTAGGGGGAAGTGCTGTTTAGGTTACTTGGTGTAAAGATGCGACACTAGGGTTTAGTGTGTAATATTGAGGTATAACACTCTCTACATAGGATTGACGATTTTCTGGACCAGTTGCAACATGCCAATTACTTCACCAAGTTGGATCTCAAATTGGGATACCACCAGGTACATGTTAAGGAAGTAGACACCTGGAATATTGCCTTTAAGGAAAGGCACAATTTGTATGAATGTTTGGTCATGCCTTTTGTTTTATGTAATGCACGAAGTACATTTATGAGACCGATGGATGTTGTTTTGCACCCATATTTAGATTCATTTGTTTTAGTGTATTTCAATGATATATTGATTTATAGCTTTACTCGGAGCAACAAATATCACATCTAATACATGTTCTAGAGACTCTGAAAAAGCATCAACTACTGGATAATCTCAACAAATGTGAATTCACTCAACAATCATTAGTGTATTTGGGTTATGTGATTGGTGGAGCGGGAGTCAAGATAGATCCCACAAAGATGGAGGCCATTATAAAATGGCATTTCCTAATAATGTCACCGCAGTTAGGATACTTTTGGGGGTAACACATTACCTACAAATTTTTTTTGATTCCTTTTTAAGGGTATCTACACCACTCCACACCAAACAACGAGCGGTAAGAGTTTCTAGTGGGGAAAGAATCAACAAAAAGATTTTGATGAGTGAAAACAAAAGATTATTCAAGCACCAGTTCTCGTATTTCCTAACTTGTAGAATCCTTTTGAAGTGGATACAAATGAAAGTGGGTATGATATAGGAGCAATTTTGATGCAAGGAGGTAAGCTGGTATGCTATCATTATGATATGCTTCAAGGGGCTTGAACTACCCTACCTATGATAAGGAACTCTATGCCTTTGGTTCAAGCTATTAAGAATTGGGAGCATTATTTGATGGGTAAGGAAACAATATCCACACATATCACTAGCCACTACAATATTTGCAGGCCCAGAGTAAGTTACACCAAACCATACATTACAAGTGGATGGGGTTTTTACACCAATTTCATCTAGTCATCAAGTATAAGAAAGGAAGCACTAATAAGTTGGAAGACACGGTTTTAAGGCCAACCACATCCAATATTTCATATTTGGGGAATATTATGTACATGTAAAATTTTACCCATGATGCATATAAAGAGGGATACACAAAGATGAAGACTTCAAGGAGGTATTTCAAGATCTACAAGGACAATTTCACATAGAAGAAGGTGACAATAAAGCTGACTATCATCTCCAAAATGGGTTACTCTACAATTTAGACAAGCTCTACGTTCCTAAAGGTGAAATATTGTATCTTATTAGAGAGGTGCACACCTCCAAAGTTGTAGGGAATTTTGGTGTTGAGAAGATAGTTGTTAACTTACAAATGTATGTGTTTTGGCCTAGAATGAAAGAATATGTAGCATGGTATATTAGAATATGTATAATTTTCTCTACTAGCAATCCCAATAGTAGAAATCAAGGTCTATACCATCCCTTACATGTACCCACTTGAACCTGGGAAAGTATTTCCATGGATTTTATGGGGGGCTTACCAACCACTAGGAAGGGACATGACTATTTATTTATGGTAGTTGATAGATTCAACAATATCTTCATTCTTATGCTTTGTAAAAAGACCATAAAAGGAAAAGAATCAAGACACATGCTCTTTTAACATGTCTGGGTGCACTTTGGGATACCAAGGAGCATGAACTCATATAGGGATACCAGGTTTCTTAGTTTCTTTTGGACTACACTTTGGAATAAGATGGAAACTATGTTGAAGAGATATACAACATTCCATCCGTAGACAGGTGGGAAAATAGAAGTAGTTAATAAGACTTTGGTGAAAATTTTGAGGGGTTACAATTAGAAGCATTTGAAGACTTGGGATGAAAATCTAATCTATATTTAGCACCCTTACAATAGAGAAATCCACACTTCCATTGGTAGGTCTACTTTTGAAATTTGTTTTGGATATATTCCACCTTCACATCTAGACATTGTATATGGATGTAAAGGGGGAGTGAGGAAAGATGCCACATGTGAAGCATTAAGAGATGAAAGATTCATTGATAATATCAAGCAAATCCATTTGTATGTACATGAGACATTGAATAAGTCATAAGAAAAGTACAAGGGAAAATATGACCAACACATGGTTGAGAAATCATTCAAAGTGGGGGATAGAGTTTGGTTACAACTAAACAAGGAAAGACTACATGGTACGTGTAAGAAGATTAAGGCTATATGGTATGTCCCTTTTGAGGTATTGGAGAAGGTGGAAGCTAACACTTACAAACTCAATCTACCTCGGCCATATATGCACATTTAATCAGTATGTGGAAAATTTGAAACTCTATTAGCCTTCCATGTTAGTTCAGGAGGAGGAGAAGGTCCTACCTACCATAAAGGACTTCCCACCTGGTGCTCAAGTAGATTTTGCAGAAGACAATTTTGTAGAAGAAGTCCAAAACTACTAGATAGGGGAAACATGACCTTTGGTAAATTGGGTTGAAAGGAAAACTTCCAGGGAAGACTAAATGGTACTCCAAGGAGAAGGTGGAGGAAAAGTTCACTCACCTAAATTATTAAGAGGTTTTGGGAACCAAAAGCCTCTCAAAATGGGGAATTATGATCCAAAATGTAGCAATATATAATTTGTCATCTATTTTGGTGCTTTCTAGGTGAAAATTTTGGATGGCTTAGCTTGTAGGGCTCATTTTAGGTCCAGGTCTTACTTTGCAGATTTGGGGTCTAGGACCTTCTGAGGCCCATTGAGGGATTAATAGTTTTTTTTGGGGTAAATTTTTTATGACCATGGATCTTATACCCTCAATTATTTTCTACACTTAGACGCCTTTCCAATGGTGCAAGAATCACCTCAATTGGAATTCGTATGAGGAAGTTATGCCTCCTACAACTTGACATATCCACTTGATCACCATAGTACCAAGTGGATTCCACGTTAACTCTCATTCCCCACACAAGTGGATCTAGTCATATGTGGGATTTCAAGAACATTCTAGAGGGTTTGAAACCATAACCCTAATCAAGAGTTGAGGCATGTAGAAACCACCCTAAAACTAACCCTAGACAACTATTGGGCTATTTCAAATAGTAAGGTGTTAGGAGGAGAAGGGGTTCCAATTTGATGATGTTATTATATTGTTCCATAGTTGAGCAACAATAAGGGAGTGGATATTAGAGAATAAAAAAGGAAGTAGGAGATCATGTAGTAGCCTTGCAGGCCACACTGTGAGAGGTATTTCCATAGTGAGTACCACTTTCATTGTATTTGCATTGCATATTGGAGAAGACAATGAGCAAGGCATAGTCCTCACTTTTGGTTGTGCTTTTCCCCATAGTGGGTTTTCCTAGGGTATACCTTGTGTTGTTTGTGTGGATGTGTTATTTTTATCTATTTATTTTCCTTTTAGTTCCATTTTATTTATCATTCCCTAGAATTAAGCTAATTTACAATGAATTAAGTTGTAAGATCCATTGTGATGAACTATTTTAATGGAATATCCACAACAATTTAGTGAAGGATATCATGCTCTTTCTGACAATATAGACATTAGGATGATGTGGAAAATGATGACATGTCATTTCCCATGATCTAGGCATTGGAGAGGTGACGAGAAGAATCACATATGCATTTTCATACTCGAAGAATGAGGGCAATGACATTAAAGTAGAAGAACAAACCCATTATATACTTAGATTGATATAGGCATTATTGTCTAGATATTCATGAGGAGCATTATTGTGTAGGTGTCGAAGTTGAAGACTAATTAGAAAGACAACAAAGAAAAGAGTTAGAAGAACTTTTAGATACTTTTCATCATGGACAAAAGCACCCCATTATTGGTCATGATAAGGCACTATTTGATCCATACCTTCAAAGTCTAAGGAAAGCAATAAGAAACACATTGAAACAACTAAAATTATTTAGATTTCCTTCAAGATTGCACTAAAATCTATATTGATATCTATTTTTAGTTTTGTGTAGACTAAATATGTCAAACATTTTGATGTTGCAATATTATCATAAGCATAGAAAATATAAGTTCGCATATAAGATTTTCAAAATAACCAATGGAGTTTAAACACAAGTAGTTAGGCCTACAGCATAAGCCACAAAGATTTATTCCTATTTAATTTGATTATATGAATATGCCAATTTTTTTAATAACTCAATGAAAACCTAATTATAAACAATTTAAAGGTTGAGTTCACTAATTGACTAATGATATGGTAATTCCATTACTACCTTGAACTTATTTTGGCTTTGAGAATGATTTATTCTCTACCGATTAGGTCAACCATGAGAAGGAGAAATCTCATATGGTCCCCCTCAACCCCACCCTCCACATCACTCTCATTTCCCATACCTAATTTAATTAGTAAGAAATGCACATACACATCATAGTGTCAAAGAGGCAAACAAAAAACATCATATGTAGTGTTAAAGGTAACATAAAGGACATAAAAAATCTAAAGTAGAAGTCAAAATGTCTCAATCATACAACACATTTACTTACTACACTATTTACTTGTAGTTTTTTTTTTCAATTAATAAGGTCCACAATTTTGATGTTGGCATATTATTTTTGATATTATTTTCTCGATTTAGGTGGTTGTTTAGTACACAAAATATGCCTTCGTGTAGGTGGCTGAGTAGGATCCACATCTATAATTAAAACAAACCCTTTGTAAGTAATCTCATTCATATTATATGAACAAAAAAAAAATCTAAGTCACTTGGCCGGTAGTAGACACAATGGCAGGGTTAACTTCTGATTGATCACCACTAGTAGCCTCGAAAACATGTGCTTCATCAATAACAATATCTTCATGTGCTTGTAATAAAATTTATAATTATTTATAATCCATACATTCTAAAATCGTTTATAACAAACCATTTAAAATATATTTAACTTATATACTTCTTCATTGATAGTGAAAGTATTATGTGCCTTGCCTTTCTTCATTTCAAAACTAACTTTATATCCTCTTGTCAAGGTGCGACTTTTAAATTCTTACTGATGAGTATAATACTATAGTTAGTTGACTACATATCATAACATAATGCAATTCAATAACACCAATTTTTAAATTATAGTTGATTAAAGCAACAATTAAAGCTCTGAAAACTTAGTATTTACATATCTCCCTTTAATTTTAACATAGCCATTGGGGCCATGTTTGTGTTGCACAACCTTGTTAATCTAATCTCTATGACCTTCAAAGTGTCTTTAATCCTATTAAAAGTTTGAAGTGCACATTAATGTGATTTAATTAGTCAAATGCATAGTTACAAGTTTAATATATAAAATTATATTATATTTACCTTTCATGCTCTCCAACTTTTGGCAACATTCAATCTTTTTTCATATTCTTATCCTTAGAATCCTCCACTAGTGCATCCCACTCGTTTTTTGGATGTAGTGCAAGATGCTCATAATTAGGGTACCATAGGAGATTAGTGCAATAGTTTTCCCATACCGCTTTCAAATAATTCTTGCGATAAAATCAACCAAATTTGGGTTGAATACTTAACGAAAAAAATTGTAATGTGTTTTATCAACTCTTTTTTCAAACTTTGGATTTGGTGTTTATATTCAGTTCTTATTGTCAATGCAAAAAGAGAAAATGCATTCTCATGCCATTGTTGATAAAAACAAGTTATTATTTGTGATTGCAATCATATATAATGATTAGACATATAAAATTGACATAAAAATATTTATTATTATATAAAATGAAAATAAGATGAGGGATTAATAATTACCATTAATTTTCAATCTCTTCAACGAGACTAGTTCTTTATCTATCTATAAAGAAATAGGTATTTCCCTAGTTCTCTTGTCAATTATTCCCAAAGAGGGAGTCATCCTAACATTTGAGGTAGGGTGATCAGAAGGACTAGGAGTAGAGGATAGAGTAGTACTATGTGCAATGCTATACCGAGCACCAATAGTAGGCCCAAGAGTATAGGCACTAGCAACACCACCAAGAGTAGAGGTACCAATAATAGATGCAAGTGTGCTACTTCCATTGCCTCAAGAATCTGAGTTTAAGAAGGTTTAAAAAAGAAACTTGTTTTCAAGTAATTTAATTCATTAAAAATAATCTATTATATACATTAAAGCAATTAATCGAATCAAATTATGAAATTTCATACGTTGTACTGATTGATTTTTGTTATCAAGTATGCTTGTCTTTCCATGCTTCCTTCATAAGTATCACTCATCAAACTTATAAACTCTTATGCCCAGTTCTATATTGTTTTCTAATATAATTGAAAGGGTTAACATCATCATAATAAGTCACCATCATCACAACCATGACAAGATGATGTAGAAGCTTACAAACAACCAAAATTTAAGATGAATTAGAACAACAATAAACATTGATAAAATAACATATAGATGGTATATTAGATTACCTATCCTCAATCATTTTTTTGTGTGATCAATTTGCAATATAAACACTAATATGTAAATTATATAAAATATGCATATATAACATAAAATTGATGTAAACCATATTCAAACACAAGATTCAATTAATAACAACAAATAAACACTAATATGTCAATTATATAAAATATGCATATATAAGATAAAATTGGTGTAAACCATTTTCAAACACAAGATTCAATTAATAACAACCATACATTGTAATGCATAATTATCTAAAAAAGTGTGCTCAAGAGGGAAGACATTGGTGCAAAAATTCGACTTTCCAATTATGATAATGGGACATAAGATGTTTTAACATTAATTTCATTTGCAAATTAACTTTGCTCATGAAAAAATTCAAAAAATACTTAAAAAAACATATTTGATATAACTTTTAATGCACATTCATGCACAAATGAACTAAAACATGTACTTTATTATAATCATCAAAGTAAATTTATAATATTTTTAAACATCATTATTAAAACATATACAATCATCTTCCCCACAAGTGCATGCAAGTGGTTGAAATTCTTTGTAATCTAGCACAATATTAAATAGTGTATCTTCCAAATCGATGGTAGTGGATCCTAAGTTGTTTCTTTGGGTTGAGTGGTTGGGATGAAATGATGTCTTGGGGAACCTATAGTTAGTTTAGACATAATAATTTGTATTTTGAGCACGTTCCTCCACTTGTAGCTGATAGGAAATCCAGTGTCAATAAGGAAGGTAAGCATTTCATTGGTGGAATTGACATATCTAAGAATGATGAGTGTATTGGTGCATGGGTCATTCATGAACATGTCTGCACTTATACTGGTTTTTTGTTACCATTGGCCATGGTTGATTATAACAATGAGAAAATGGGATGAATCAACATAAAGATCAAAAGGAGGACAATCTATGTAATCAGTTTTTTTGGAATTAATTCACGATGGACTAATAGATTTTTGTCTTTTCTTCTAATGTGAAAATAATAAACCTTTGCAAATATCGCTTGATGCACATTTTTTTTTCAATTTGCAACATATAGAATGAGGGTATGCTAATTATATAAATGATGCTTAATATAAAACTGTTGTAAATGATCATATTCAAACACAATCAATTAATAATGAATATAATCCATAAAACATAATTACATATTTCCTTAATTCTATTCAAATTGTAATATATTGACAACTTCTCCCTCACAACTATTGCTTTTATTGTACAGATCACAACTTTATTTCCATAACGCCCCTCAAACACACAATTGGGTAGCTTGTTTGTATTTCTAGGGAGTGAACTATTTATAAACCCTACACCATTTTCCAAATCTTTTGGCCTTCCATACATATACATATACATAGTTCTTTGTGTTGATTGTTTTCTTCTTTTTGCTATAATTTGCACAAATGCCATATCTTTTCATACTTGATAGAATATCCAATGCCTATAAATGTATGTTGGGCCAACATACTCCATTAGTTCAACTATGTTGTTGTATGAAATAGTTACACCATCCATAGAAAAGAGCCCCACTCTAAGTAAATTGATGGAGCAATTCGATATGTTCTACAATTGATACAAAAGTCAATGTCCAACATAGGAAGTGAGTGGGTTTGGTTCCTATGTTTTCACATAATTAATGCATTGGAATAGTGATTCCTTGTCTCAATCAGTCTCATTTTCATAAGAGCATGTCCCTTCTATAGCAACAAACAAATACATACATTTTTTAAATTTTCTTTTAACATTACCACCTCTAGTGGCTCTTAACATCTCACTTGAAGTTCCCCCTTCCCATTTTTTTCATAACTACTATCACTATTTGAATCAATATCTGATAGAGATCTATTTGGTTTTCCCTGCCCATCCATAATGTAAAATTAACAATGAATAACAAAAGTTAGGTTGCAATAAAATTCTGCCAATCATACAAGTACATTACAATATATATCTCTAAAGCTTAATATAAGTGTGCCGTACAAGCAATGATCACTATAATCAAGCTATACCAATGTAATTAAAACATATGAAACTTGTAGCAATGCATTTATCACCATCAATTGAATAAGTCAATGTAAAGGTCTAAATGGGGTTGAGACTTGTAGTTGTGAATTTATTACCATCAATTGAATAAGTCAATGGTATAAAATCAATATCACGTGCCAAGAATTAGATATATGATATCTTTGATTTCAATTCTAAATGACTATGGAGCCTTTTTATTTTGGGTTAAAATATTTCCTAAAGTTGGGGTTGAATGTAAAGGTATAATTGGTGTTGAGACTCGTATCTATGCGGCTATTACCATCACTTGAATAAGTCAATGGTATAAAATCAATATCACATTGTAATATACCCAAACTTGACTTGGAATGTATTTAACCATAATTATGTAAATGATGTAAATACACTAGTATGGATTCCTTTTGCAGAGCTTAAGGCCAAGGTCCGACTAGTGAATGGCTAGGCATGTATACTGTATATATTTTTATTTGGGCTGTATGGTTGGATTGTCATTCTAAATCGAACTATATGTAAATATTATGTTGCATAAATAATAAAATGGTCCAAGATGGATGTGTAAAGAGCACTAGAGGGATTATGATTCCACCAAAGGGGAAGAGGAAAGGGGTCCTATGGTAGGCTAAATGCTTTTCTTCCAAGTGTTAACCTTAGAACTCATCCAAATTCTTCCATGTGATTTAAATGAGGCAATTACCTTCTTTTGACTATTTCCAATCATTGAATGCATGTGTGAGGTTGGTGGGGAAATTCACCTCATGCAGTTATTGAATCATGGGGCCGAATGCACTTTTGTGACAGTTTTCTCAAATGTTAGAAGTCAATTCTCTAGTTGCCATAATTCCTTTATTCTATGGTCAAAATCTATGTCAGTTGTATTTTTACCATCATCTCATATCCCTTGGATTCAACACTCATTCTATAATTCTCTCATGTAGATCTACACTACGTAGAACTCCCCATTGATGTTCATGACCATTACCATACTGTGTATAACCCAAAAGTTTGAATTTAGAGACAAGACCACATATTTGAAAGGAAAATAGATGGTTGTAGGCGAGCACAGAGGTTGGGAAAGCTAGGAACCCTTATCCATTGAGTTTTTCTACTCACATATGCTTGATAAGCCATGAATTACGGCTACAGGTAGTTCTCCAGCAACATATAACAGGTTGGTCTCTTTCTATGCACACACTAGAAGCACCTGGAAAGATGGATCACCCAAGAGAACTGTGGGTTGGTGTAGGGGATGCCTCAACACATAAGGGTGTTGTGTGGGGCACATATTGTTGGAGCCAAGGATATGAAGGCTGAGTGATATCCATATAGATATATGTGTGAGCATTTGGCTAGGAATAGAGAGTAGAACGGGTTGTGGGCTAAGAGAGAGAGAATCATGTAGGTGTTTCCTTTGCCATGGTGGCCTCATAGCCTAGCTTTGAGGTGGCCTATGAGTAGAAATAGTATATGCTAAATAGAGTGCCTACGGTTGGGTGGAAAATCACTCTTACACAACCAATTACTTGGACCTTATTCGTTTAAAGATAAGCATTCTCTTGTATTTGAATATACACCTTTTTTTCTTCGATTCCTGTGATGATTATGCTATTATATGCATGTTAGATGTGTGTGGATATAGTTTATTTCCACATTGTATTTTTATTTTGCATCTGCACACATAATTTAAATGTTATGAATTCGTAATATGGCTATGCGGCGAAATTTAGAAGCCCGCAATTTGTTCATGTCCCCCTTTGTTGGTTGGATTGATGGATAGCGATGTGACACACATGACAAGGATTAGATATATGATATATTTTATTTCAGTTCTAAATGACTATGGATCCTTCTCATTTTGGGTTAAAATATTTCATGAAGTTGCAAACTCTAAAGATGTTCTTTGATTGAAACAAGGTATTTAGTTTTCCTAGGCCTTATCTTCCTAAAGGAGGGTTACTCACTAATGAGGGATTGCATATGTTTCCATTCAATCCATAAACTATATCCTAGGTCAATTGGATGTTTATCAAAGGCATACTTGTAAGAATATTATTCCATGTATTTGTCCATTATTTATACCTTCCATGAAAAACACTTCTAGATTTTTTCCTAACATGGTACTGGTAAAGGAGAAACTGTCTCCAAAGGTGATTTTCTTGGTCATATTAACCAACACCAATTATCTTGATGCTATTTCCAACCTTTCCAAATCACCCTTTCACCCATTTTTCCACTTTTATTTTTTGGTCTTGAAGTCTTTTTGTTGCTTGACAACATTATTGTATGCCCATTTTTTGGCTTTTTCTCAGGCTTCTTGTGAACCTTGTTTCCTCCTCAAAGGTGCTTCCCCCAATCCCTAGATAAGTTCCCACATTCATAATAGTTTATGAAATGTGAACTTAAAAGAGTCCTACTCATATTGTTGTTTTTGTAAGTACCATGTAGACCTAGTACCGGGTTTATATATTACTCGACAATAAATTGAATTTCTTAGTTAATATAGATAAAAAATAAAAATTTATTTGGTTTCCAAATTGGCATCATATGCGTGTATATACATTATTCGATGTCTACACATGGAAAAACTTAAGCACCCGAAAGACTCCCCCTTGGGGAGTGAGCCTGTGAGGTTGGAGCCATTGGATGGGAGATCCAATGGTGCTCCCCTCACAAGATGAGTCTCTCTGAGAGGGAGTATGTCGGGTGCTTAATTTTCACCATCTACACATATACATATGAAGATGTATATATGGGCATATGATGCCATAATTGCTCTAAATGTTGTTGCTTATTACTCTTTGGGTTTCATTTCCTCCTTACACTAGTTATTCAAGTGGGTCTTCTTTCCATATTTCCAATACTTCACATTTCAATGTAAACATTTATTTTGTTTAGATTCTCCCTTCCACTCATTATTTGACACTTGTGACGATGTCAATGGATTCAATGACCTAGGTTTGACACTTTGCAAAGAATAACACAAAACTCCTGGTCTACTCAACAATTGACTTTTTAATAATTTCCTCACTAAGATTGTAGTGTGATCAAGCCATTCAACTCTATATTTACTACATTTCCCATTGACATCACTAGATTTTTTTATAATTCTACTAGGTTGCATAATAACATCATGGATCTATCTTCTTTTAAGTGGAAAAGTCTAATCACCACAAGTTAATTGACTTAAAACTTTACTATACAAACTACTATTGCCAAAACTTTTTATCTTGTCTACAAATTCAATGTGGATATAGTCATCATAAAAGTGAGTCTTTTAATTAAAAACACTAACACTATTTATATGATCATTATATTTCAATTCCCCTATATGTATTATACTTTTTATACTTTTTGTTACTATGGGCAAATTGAAAACTAAATCATTGAAATAAAGAGTAGCTTGGTTGACTTGTAAAAGAAGAATGCCAATCTCTATTCCTCAATGACCAACTTTGAGGCATGGAGAGACACTAACATATATTCTAGGAAAAGAAAACATGAATGGACAAGAAAAAATTCGAGAAACTAGTCAATAAATACTAAATCATGAAATTTGAGCCTTCTTCAACTATGCTAGAAATGCTTGTTAAATATTTCTTTCTGAGAAAAAGTGCCCTTTACTCTTGAAATTATAAATGTATTTCTCGCCAACCAAAACATAGTTTCCAATGTAAAAAAAGGATTAATCTTAGCACAATTTGGATAAATGGTATTGAACTCCTATGGTGTACGAGAATATGGACCAAATGTTTTTAACTTTTATTTGACTTTGGAGCACACCTAATTTTCAACATTCCTAATTTAAAGGGAGGTCAAAGTCAAGGCGCGGTTTCCAAATTTGATAGTATATGTGCACATATACATTGTTGGATATCCATGCATATACATATAACGATGTGTAAATGCGAATATACTGCCATAATTCCTCTACAAGTTGGTGCGTATTGTTCTTTGGGTTTCATTGATTCCTTACACTAGTTCTTCAAGTGGATCTTCTTTCCATAACTCTAACACTTCACACTCCAGTGTAAACTTCTATTTTGTTTTTATCCTTCCTTCCACTCATTCTTTGACACTTGTGATGATGCCAACTTGTTAAATGACCTAAGTTTGAAACTTTCAAAAGAATAACACAAAACCCAGCCTTGTCTATTCAACAATCGACTTGTGTACACATCAAATGAATTTTGTATGATTTCCTCACTAAGATTGTAGTGTGATTGTTGTGGAAATTATTGCACAAGGGTGCATCCTTCCACTTGGTAAGGGGAAAAGCCTTGTAGGTTGCAGCAAGGCCTCAGTCTTTGGTGCCCCTTGTGGGGTGAGTGAGTTCTCCAAGTGATCCTGCAAGTGGTTGTTAGTGAAACTTGAATAAAACCTGCAAGAAAACTAAAACAAAATATAACAAAGACTATTGGATAGGAACGCAAACTCCAACAACCAAATGTATGAAAAACCACTTTGTCTTTCCCAATGGTCAAGCATGTACAAGACCTAGGAAGTGTAGGATTCAAGGGAATCCAAAAATCTCTTTAGGGAGGTCCTTCTTGTCCAAACTAAATGCTAAGTGGGTTGAACGAAAAATGGAGAGAAACTCTTGATCGGAGGAATGAGGCAAGGGAGATTTGGAATGATTTCAAAGGTGGGAAGAGGTGATCTATGAAGGAGCTCTAACACCAATCCAATAGCATAACTTTGTTCTTCTTTTTTTTCTCTCTACAATATGTATGCCCATGGCTTCCTTTTATAGGCCAAGAGGTGGCCAAGAAACAATTAGCTCCAAATGTGAATGCCATCACCTCATGAAGTGATTTTAAGTACACAGAGTGGGATATTTTATGCCACAAGGAGTGTAAGGATCCCAAATTCGAATTGTGGAGGTGATGGGCCATTGATGAGCCTCCAATTGCACTGCTGGTGGGTGATATTTGATAGTCGCGTGGATATTGATGGAATTTCTGTGTGAGGATCACGCAAGATCTGAACTGTTAACACACAGTATAGTGCATGTTAATGAGGGTTCAACTGCGTGACCTATTCATTTTAATGTTCTTGGGCACTTTTGGACTCACTTTTCCTTTTGGATTTGTTGAGGATGCCTTTGGTGAGCTGCATTCTATATGTTGATGATTCCTTATTGCAAGAATCGCCAAAATGTTGCATGTGTGCGATATTTAGGTGTTAACAGATGCTCCCTGATGTATGAGGTTCAAAAGGGACTATAGAGATGATAATGCATCATCGTTTCTTATGTTTCTCTCATGTTCAGTAGTGGAAAAAGCATAGGTGGATGAGAGGGTCCTATCATGGGGGAACATTGCTGGTGATGATTGGTGAAGCTGTAATAAAGAATGTTTTTGTATACAAATGAGGTGAGCATACCCATGCTCATGAAAAAGATGTCAAGAGGATTACAATAAGAGAAGATTAAGGGGCCAACTCAAAGATATTGTTGGTACAAGGTTGAAGGTGGCTTCAATCAATGTGAGAGTGACTGAACTTGGAACTGCATTTTGACGAGCTTTTATTTTACCTTCTAATTAACTTAAAAGTGTAACTAAAAACTATTCATAAATTATCAACCCAGGGTTATAAATAATTATGAGCCACCTACCAAAATTTATGCCAGGCACTATGATTCAGATGATTTTTTAGACAAGGGAGACTGATGAATTAATGGAGCTAGAATCAGAAAATGCAACTGTTGGTGGGAGCTTTTCAATTAAATCACGGCTACAAGAAAATCCTTGAATTGATTAAACTATAGGCATTAATATACCAATCAAAACTAATTATCCCAACTACACTACATAAAGGAAATTGAACAACAAAATTCAATTCTAACTGTTCATTAACTCTACAAAAGATAAATCCTAACGAGACCAGCAACTAATGCTAAATAAATTGAAAGTGGATAATTAGAATTGGAAAAACATGCTTTTATCCTTATCAACCAGTAATCTAATGATTCTAAGAAATGTCCACTACAATCCTCCACCAAAGTATTGTTTTCATCAATTAGGAATCCATAACACATACACTCCTATGTTATTTCAATAAAAAGTCTAGAGAGCAACTGTAACTAAATAATCGCTTCATACATTGACAACTCACACCAATATGTAATCGACACACAACTTTATAAATGCAAACAATTAATTACACACTAACTTTATGATGTTATAAACTGAGATGTTTCTAATATTTAAAAACAAACATGCGCGATTGTTGGATGACTCAGCATATTCCAAGTCATTGAAGAGTTTTTGTGATCGCTGAGTTGGTTGCGAAACTGCTGATTCCCCAAGTTGGATACAAAACCACGGATCCGTTCTGTAGTTTGACCATGATAATGCATAATGACCAGCAGGATCACATTAAGTGATCATGATCCTTCATCGAACCGCGTACTATATCTACTTGTCCCAACTGACCTTTGTATGCATGTTGTGTATAAACTTGAGACTTCTCTGCAATCCTTTTAGCCCTCCACAAATACTTTGTTCCGCAACTATCTTTAATACCTCTTTTCGTAGCCTGAAACTATAACAACAATAGACCTGGAACACCAATTCTTTAGTAGGCAATTATAGCAGCATAACCATACTCAAATCACTAGCAAATGACAAATACTCAAGTAAAACATGATCAATTCTTACCAGAGCCAAAAATTTTCCAAGTGTAGCCAAAAAGAGCTAGTAAAGGTATAAGAACTAATCAAAAGAGTGGATAAACGAGGAAAAAACAAGAGAACAAAAAGTGCCATATACATGACCCTTCACTTTTGAGTACTGAAGAAGTGGAGATGCTGACGATCATAATGAGGCCACAGGGGTGGGGGGCCAGAGTAGTGGTGAATCTATGCGAGGGGGGACTTCACTGTACCAGATGTACTGCTACCATTTTTTTGCAAATGCGAACACAACTTATTTAAAAAGTACATTTCCCCTTGATGTGATAGAGGTGTTGACATCGAGCATAGTGGAAACCACTAAGTTAGGGAACACTAATTATTCTCCCTACTTAGTTCTAGGTGATCCCTTATAGTGATTGAAAGGGACCCAAAGGTACAACTGCAACTATTGCAACTCTCAAAATATGGTGAGATGATGTCGAGGAGAGTTGAAGCACATGAGAAGACAAGGGTGTCATCATAGGAAGGCCATATTGTAACCAACTGTAGGAATGCAATACTTGACAAAAGGATGGATGATAAGTGTGAGGATCATAACCGTGAAATTCTAAATCACAACAGATCATGCAGCTGAGTATACCTCAGAAAGAAAGAATGAGCAGAAAAGATGAATTACAGTGAAAATTGCAGTAAAAATGAGCATATTACTTAATATGTTGCTACTTGATTGATGCAGGTGATCCCAAAAAGCAATTCCAAAATTTGATCCAAGAGTCATCCTAGATTCGATGCCAACAATTTTTGATCCACTAAATGTCGGTACTGGAGCCGGGAAAGGGTTAAACCCAAGTATCCATGCCAGGTAGGCTCAATCCAATCTTTGATTTCAATTCTTAGCTTTCTTTATACTTTAGGTTTTCTCACTCCCAATACCGAATCATGCATGAGAACTCAGATAGGATCATAATAATATCACATCATCCAATAATCATTATAGTGAACAATGATGATACAATAGAGAGAATTTGAATCTCCTAGGAGAATTCGAGTCACAATTTGTCTAGCATAGTAATTGTCACCTCAATCAGTGCTCTGGAAGTACCAAACTCAGTTAAACTCAACCAAATATCAGTGAACTGATGATACAATCAGTTAAATAACCAAGGAGGGAACACCCATGATTTTTTCATGCAAATAAATCAGAAAAGGGCACATTAGGCCACAATCAATGGTGATCGGAGCTCAATCAATTTTGAATTTATGATTGGAAATTCAATCACTTTTAAATTTCTGATTGGAAATTCAAAAGTGTTTGTCCTGATACTTGTTTCTTACCCATTTGTTTCTCCTCAGTTTGTTTCCTCCCTGTTTGGAATGTGCTCCCCCCTACCATCCATATTTACCCAAAAAAATTCCAATGTAGCTGATCTGACTGACAATGGGGATTCGGTAGACTTTTGTTCCTCGTTCAACTAAATTTCAGCGCTCATCTAGTTGAAAATTTCTTCTCCATGAACGAATTTTGTCACTGGCAGTTCATCATCAATGTGCATCGGTGAAACAAATCGCCGGTGGGATTGGTTGAATGATCAATATTTTCCCATTTAGGAGTATTAGTAGAGGATGGTTTCCTATGAATACATCCTCCTCTTATTGAACTTCCTGCACTGTTAGTATCTGGGGAGGTGTTGTATGCATAAAACATCCTACCTATACTATCTCTTATTCTACGCATGAATAATTAGCATGATTCAAAATCACAGGGAGTTGCGGCGGGATACCCCAGTGGGATTGTCTGTGCGTATTACTTGTCCCTCCTTCTAGATCACACAAAACTACTTCTAGAAAATACCATACGCAACACACTAAAAAATCGATTGAAGCAATCACACCTGTAGAATAAAAACAATCAACCAAAATTATAATGTCCTTGGAAGCTCCCCGACAACGACGCCAAAATGATGGGATTTTATTTAACATTCTAATTAACTTAAAAGTGTAATCGAAAAATGTTCATAAATTATCAACTTGGGGTTATAAAGACTTATGAGCCACCTGAAATTTTTTTATGCTAGACACTATGATTTGAATGATTTTTTAGACAGGGGAGATTGATGAATTAATGGAGCTAGAATAAGAAAATGCAACTATTGGTGGGAGGTTTTCAATTAAATCACAGCTACATGAAAATCCTTGAACTGATTAAAATAGAAGCATTGATCTACCAACCACAACTAATTATCCCAACTACACTGCATAAAGGAAATTGAACAACGAAATTCAGTTCTAACTGTTCATTAACTCTACAAAAGATAAATCCTAATGAAACCAACAACTAATGCTAAATAAATTGCAAGGGGCTAATCAGAATTGGAAAAATGTTCTTCTATCCTTATCAAAGAGTAATCTAATGATTCTAAGAAATGTCCACTACAATCCTCCACCAAAGTATTGTCTTCCTCAATCAGGCATCCATAACACATACACTCCTATGTTATTTCAATAATGTCTAGAGAGCAACTGTAACTAAATAATTGGTTCATACATTGAGAACTCACACCAATATGTAATCGACACACAACTTTATAAATGCAAACAATTAATTACACACTAACTTGCATAAAACAAATAAAACTCTAAACTACAAAAACACCTGTCACCAGAAGGGGGGCCTTCCTTCAGGGACAGGAGCTGGGCAAGCCACTCACTCACACAAAACCAAGTAACACATCCAGAACCAACAATAACATATTTTATATAATAATGTATGATTACAAAAAGGTTCAATAATTCTGTGCAAGCTAATGGCTAATCCTCCCTCCAGGGAAGATCGAAAGTCTTATACATCAAGAACCCACCAGAAATACTACGCAATATTATACAGTTACAACCAATTACCAAATGTGACCCATCTATTAATTCCTCAAGGGGTTACATGAGCCAATTCAGGAGGTTGATATCGCGAAGCATAGATGTTGTTATAAACTGATATGTTTCTAATATTTAAAAACAAATAGGCGTGATTTTTGGATGACTCAGCAGATTCCAAGTCGTTGAAGAGTTTCTGTGATCACTAAGTTGGCTACGGAACTGTTGATTCCCCAAGTTGGCTACAAAACCACGGATCCGTTCTGTAGTTTGACCATGATAATGCATAATTACCAGCAGTATCACATTAAGTGATGAAGATCCTTCATCAAACCACGTAATATAGCTACTTGTCCCAACTAACCATTGTATGCATGTTGTGTATAAACTTGATACTTATCTGAAATCCTTTTAGCCCTCCACAACTACTTTGTTCCACAATTGTCTTTAATGCCTCTTTTCGCAGCCTGAAACTATAACAACAATAGACCTAGAACACCAATTATTTAGTAGGAAATTATAATAGCATAACCATACCCAAATCACTAGAAAATGAAAAATACTCAAGGAAAACATGATCAATTCTTATCAGATCCAAAACTTTGCCAGGTGCAGCCAAAAAGAGCTAGTAAAGGTATAAGAACTAATCAAAAGAGTGCATAAACGAGGCAAAAACAAGAGAAAAAAAGTGCCATATACACGACCCTTCATATCCCCCCAACCAAAAGGTTTGCATGTTCTCATGCAAATGAGTATTATGCTCCACTAATAGGGGTACTTGGGGCACTACTTAAACATTCATCACTCCACTTGTAAGAAGAATATCCCTCTTCAGAGACTGTATAAAAACCTCTATGTTCTGTAACAATTTTCCGGAACTCACTATCTTCTCCATCCATCAGAGGACACCAAATTATAGGAAAATGGAATCAGAGCCCAATCCACTTAGTTTTATGAACATCCAAACAATTAAGGTAAGTCTGTACTCTATCCATGGCCTTCTCAAACATTCTAATAGAGAAAGGATCCTTTCTTTTAAGCTCAAGACTCAAGGCGTTAACCCTTCTTCGTAGAATGAGTAAGGCTTCCAATCTATGAAAGAGGATCTAATTCCTACATTCGTGAACAACTTTAATCTGAGCAGTTTCCAGAAGTGTAACAAATGCTTGATTTTGCATAACTTGATTCCTAGTTCTGAACAATTTTTCAGGTGAGGGAGAACCCCTTACCCAGAGAGCATCTTTCCATTCTATATTTTCCACAAAAGTTGCAGCATTATTCCATTTCAATTGATTTCTCATGAAGGACATGAATTCCCACAATTGTAACTCCCCTACATGATGAGTTGGATCCCAATCCTCATAATCCACCATAATCAAATTATGCATGTATAATTCACATACAAAGTCCTGTTCTTGATGTTACTTATGGAAAAGGAAGTAATAAACTGATCCTGTATCTCAATTTGGTCATTGTACCCCATTGTTACTGTCGAAAACCTGAAATATATAAGTTTCTCCTTCAAGAACAATGAATAAAGATTCAAATGGGATCTCAAATTCCTCATAGAATGGGCTAGGTAGTTCATATAATCCTTCTCAAATTTCAATTTTTTAATTTCCTGACTAAGCCTCCTTGTAGAAAGGGCATAGTCATGTCTCTGGAGCTGTTCTATCACCATTTCCTACACATCCCCCTTCTTCAGATCCCTGGAAAATTTTTAGTTGTTCCTCTAGTTCACTTGTTGTTGCTTGCAGTTGGGCTGCCATATTATCCAATTTCTTTATTCGGGCATAATCAGATGAGATGTATTCATAAGCTTCCCGATTCTCTTCTTTTTCTTCTTCAAACCCCTCTTCTTGTTCTATATTCTTCCCCCATATGCTAATTTCTTTTCTTTCTTCGCTAAATGTTTCCATTTCCTCTTCATTTTGTTCTACTTCTAATTCCGCAACTTCCAACAGGGTATCCATCTTGTGGCCTTTGTGTTTCCGCAATTCTCCTTTTAGGGTCGTTACTTCTTCAGTTTTATTTTGATAAGTCAACATTAATTTCTGGTAATCCCTCTTTATCTCACTGTATGCCCTCCTATATTTATTCAACAGAAAAGGCTGGAATTTCTTCAGCTTCATGCCTCGTGTTCTTTTTAATGTAGCTGTATTTATAAAATTTTGATTTAGGCATCCTAATTCCCGCAATTCCACCCTATCCTGATGTTTCCCTAGGTCCTACAACTCTACTTCATTTTCCCCAATTTCTCTCCTGCTCCTTGGTACGATCAAATCCTCCGGTCTTTTATCAAGCTCATTGTTTTGACTGGATATTCTTTCTTGATTCTCTTTTTATTTTTGATTAACTAATCTTGACCTAGTTCGGGGTCCCTCATTTGAGCTACTTGGGGTTTCATTCTGCGAGCTTGTCTTTCTTTCTTTCTGAGATGATATATTTTTTGGGGTTTCAGGGGTATTTACTGATATATTTTTTCTCTTATTCGGTACCAACCCCGAACTTGGAGATACCCAATGAATAATTCCCAGGTCTGATTTTTCTTTTGTAGGGAATCTTCTACCAATAGCCTAATCAACCCATGGTATGCTAGACTGGTGTCTGGATTACTACTACTCTTAACCATTCTACACATCAAATCTAGATATTTCCCCGAAAAATATGGCATGTTGATATACTTTTGATGTCTCAAATGACTAAGAATTTTGAAATGATAAGCAAAAAACACACTGAACTGACCTTCACATGTGATGAATTTGAGCATGTAGAGAGCCACTTCATCCCATGGAGCCAGCAATGAAGTCCTTTGTGTCCATTTCTTTGTCCCTTGTACTACCTCACCTGGTTTCAAGAATTATTCTCTGAGTGGCTTCTTCGGTACTCTCCTTTCGAACCATTTCTCGCCCTCCTGAGACAACCCTAAAACCCTTGCGATTGTCACCACATCCTCCTGAACCTTTAATCCTGTTACTTCGTAGCTGCATATTCATATGTTTGAGCAAACTCCATCGCAATCCCAATATCACCTCCCTTCATTTTTTCAAAACAATTCAACCATCCTACCTGTTGGAAGATCGTTTTCACTTCTCTATTCCTATAGACCATATTCGCATTATCCGGTTCACTTTGGATTGATCTACCCATTGTACTCATATCTTCGTTCTCCCTTCGGTTCTTTCTAATTCTATTCAACAATCAAATACTCTTATCAATTCCACAAAAGGAAGAAATCGACCTAAACCATAGGAAGGTAAGTTATCATGGCATCATAGGGTAATGCAATGGTGTTTTCTGTAATGATTTAGCCAGTAATCTCATGAATGGCAGAGTTGCTTACAAGATGAATTCGGTAATTTTCCTCGGCTAGTTCGGTTATTTCGGCTATATTTAAAGACACATCTAACTCCCCCCAACCAACCTAAGCACGACCTCGTGTTTGACATATGACCTGGTAAGTCATGATTAGTCCTATCGTACTTATCAAATTCTAATGAAGGGTGGTTACATACCTTTATTACCTATAAATATATGCATGGAGTTCTACGATCATGTTGATTGCGGAAGTGAGAATTATGGCTGAGGACTCCCATTTGTAGGCAGTACGGTTCTGATGTGGGTTACCTTTTTCGGCTAATGGAATGTGTGGGTTCGTGCTGGAGGCCTGAAATCATTTTCCAGAGTGGAGTCAGATCTAGTTGATATTTTATATGACCTTGGGTGGCTACTGAAACTGAATCCGCGATGGAGTGGATATGTGCTACGTGCTATGAAGATCTAAAATGTTGCTAATCCACGTGCTGGCGACAGTACTGATGCTGGAATTCTGTAAGTACTAAAGGTTCTGCCGCATGGAGGGAAGGGTTCTGTGCCAGACGGAGTTTCTGTAGTGTAGTAGATCAGGGTTTCTGCAATGTGACGGAAAAAGGTTCCATAACATTATAGATGGGGTTTCTGCAATGTAATGGAAAAAGGTTCTGCAACATTACGGATGGTCAACAATTTATGAAAAATATTAGGGGTGGAAGAGGCGGGGAGGGAATAGAAATGAATGGGATATGGATGGTGTATTGGGAAGTGAAAAAAACAAGTGATTTGGTAGGGTTCTATTCAAGGAAATATGAAAACCAAGCCTTCTGCAGCATGTTCTGAATATTCCTGCAAAGACTTACAAACAATTTTATTAGTATTAAAAACATTTTTTTTTTACGGTTGCGTCCCAAAGAGGGATTTTCACAGTGTTTTTTTTTTTTCTTCGTTCGGCTGCATCCCAAAGGGGGTTTTCACAGTTGATTTTTTTTTAAATAGAGGACTATTGTTTTTCAGAAGTTGAGATGGCTATCTCGAAATATTTGGTACACATGCATGCAACAATATTTCAAATGCATGCTTCTTTGGACAATGGCTTCTTATATGGCCTTAGTCGATGGCCATTGGCCATAAGAAGCATTCCTTTATCATCAATGGTTGTAAGTCTTACTGTACCATTATCATAAACTGTTTCAATCTCATATGGTCCCAACCAATGGGTGTGAAGTTTTCCTTTAAAATATTTGAACCTGGATTCATAAAGGAGAGCCTAGTCGCCTTCCTGAAAATACTTTCTTTTGATGAATTGATCATGCCACTTAGCCCTTTGTTTTTGAACAATTATTGTCCATTCTATGGAATCCAACCGCAGTTCATCAATCTCATTAAGTTGTTGTAGGCGATTGTGTTGAGCCTGTGATACATCCATGCCTAATTGGAATGCAGACCTTAATGTTTTAATTTCAACTTCTATTGGTAGTGTTACTTTTTTACCATATACTAATTCATAGGGGGTCAAACCTATGGTGCTTCGCCATGATGTTATGTAGGCCTATAAGGATTCTGGAAAACTATTAGCCCAATCCCTTCGATGGAGCTGCACAATTTTTGCGAGTATAGATTCCAGGATTATGTTTGTACCTTCCACTTTCCCGTTGGCTTGGGGGTGATATGGTGAAGTTACCCTGTTCTTGCTATGGTATTTTTCTGTAAGACATTTTATGAGTTTGGATTTGGACTATGATCCTCCATTAGTAACTATCTCCCTAGGGACTCCAAACCTGGTTAACATTCTGCATATAAGAAATATGAAAGTACCTGTTCTGTTGCTCGTGTAGGTTTCCTGGAATCTACCCACTTTGTCACATAATATGTGAACACTAAGATATATGATTTCTGACTGGATGGGGGTCTGATAGGACCAAAAATTCCATTTCCCACTTCTTGAATGTTTCCACCACAAGCTTATTATGTAATGGTATTTTTTCTGACTGCACTAGCTGCCCCATTCTTTGGCAGCTATCACACTTTCGTACATACTCTCGTGCATATTTAAATATGGTAGGCCAATAATAGCCTAATTGTAAGATCTTGTGGGATGTTCGTTTGTATGCAAAATTCCTCCCATAGGGGCCATCATGACAAGTTCTAAAAATATGGTATATCTCATCCTCTCTGTAATGTCCCCATTTTGACCCCCTTTGTATTAAACCGTAAATGATGTAAATATTGTAATTAATCATGGTGAGGAGCTCAAGGCCAAGGCCCCACCATTGATTTAGCGTTTCATGAATCGGCAATTAAAAATAGATGCCCATGGTTCTTGTGCAAGATGGGCACAATGTAAATAAGACACCATGTAAATACGAATTTTAATGGAAAAACCCACAACCGGCTATGCAATGCAACAAAAGAGATGGGGCATGACTCTACAAGGAAAAGGGAGGGAAATTATTCAAACCTTGAGCCAATGGTATTAATCCATGTGTCAATGGGGAAACCCATAAACCACCAACTACCCATTTTGTCTCATGTACCCAATCATTTAATTTTTCCAAGAAATTGGTTAAGGCAGTTAATGCCTTGGGAATGAAAGAGTATGGGCAAGCCATTTTCGTGCATGGGCAAGCCATCAACTTGGAAAAATCATGTTTTTGCTTGTGGGGCAAGAAACCACCCACGAAATGGTGCCCAAAGCCATGGGGAATGGGCAGTCTTCATTCATTCACGCAGTTGGAGTTAGCTGGGATCTTTCCATTTACGTTTTTCATCTAAATACTGCATTTTTCCATGCCTGGGAGTCGTTTTTGCAGTATATAACAGTTGGGAGAGGGAGGGCCACGTTTTGAGGACTGTAGGGAGGTCGTTTTTGCCCCTGAATGTCCAAGGACGTTTTTCTAAAAACGGATTTGGCTTCCTGGGTTGTTCACCAACTTCCCATTTCGTTTTTGTGGGTTCCCACGTTTTTCTGGGTTAGTTGAAACCCCAATTCATGCATTCCACTGTGGAAAACGTTTTCCTCATGCCCAGCAAGTGGGGTTCTGCAGTTATGTGCATCCTTGTTCTTGGTTGAGCCTGTGAGCTGAAGTGTTGGAGTGGTAGTGGATAGAAGTGGCTTGATAAACCTAGTGGGGGAGACAACCTCTCAAAAAGATCAAGAGGGCTTTGGTTACTCTTCTATGCATACCCTGAGAGCACTAGATAGGGAAGGTATGGCTTGAGGGACTGCACAGCAGTGAAAAGAATACTTCCTTGTGCTGGGTGTGTAGGTAATGTGGGTGCCAAGCTAGATAGATCTTGCAAGGTTATCCCTGGCTCTGTGCTGGAGCTCACTAGCTTAGCAACTCTTCCTTTCCATCTCCTAGTAGCCTGATAAACCCAATTGTAGATTGGCTTGGCTCATCTTGGTGTATGCTTGGCTATGTGTGAGTCTGTTGTTCCCTGGTTCCTTGTAGAGATCATGCCCAGCTCGGGGGGTGGCAGTGGTGCTGAGAGATTGAGGAGCACACTGGCCTATGGTTGGGTGGAACGTTGCAGTTGCATAGCCAGTTGCTTGGGACTGCCTTATTGAGATAAGTATTCTCTTGTGTAGATTGGCAATTATCATTTGATGAATGTTATGAATGTATGTGGATGTATTAAACGAATTTGCTTCTGCTGTGTTTTTAAAAGTTTAGGCATTTCCATATGTTCTTGTATAATTCTGCACAGATCTTTAGTTCATGGCTGCCACAGAATCTTGAATGTGTATTAGAGATCAACAACATTTATTTGATTACCGTCGTTTTTCCATAGTATGCACAGATACAGTTCTTGCATCAATGATTTTAATTCAAACGTTTGGGGGTAATTGCCCGGATTGAGCACCACGTCCTCCCTATCTCGTTGGTATGGTAGGAGGGGACACTACACTCTCGAACACATCGACAGATTACCAGGTCAGGTCCCGTGTAGAATAGATACCCACCAATCCAGGAAAATATACTGTTGCGCTGCATAATTCTATGCTTTTCTTTTGATGACATATGCCCTAGAATTTTTTCTGCAACCAAATAATTCACCACATTTGCAAACCAAGGTACATTAGTAGATATAGAAAACAAATGCTCATCTGGAAAAACATCAGCAACCGGTGGGGATTCATTAGTATTAATTATTCTAGAAAGAAAATCAACAACCAAGTTATCCTTGCCCAGTCTATCCACTATTGAAATGTCGAATTCCTATAACAGCAGCAGCCACCGAGTGACTCTGTCATTTGTAATGGGTTATTTCATAAGGTATTTAATGGAAGAATGGTCGGTGTGCATAGTTACTGGGTATCCAATGATGTAATGGAGAAATTTTTTAATAGCATAAATGACATCCAAGAATTAGTTTTCTGTAACTATATAGTTTAGCTCTGCAATAGTTAGATTCTTACTAATGAAATATATGGCATAGGGTTTATGGTCTTCTTTTTGGCCCAATACTCCTCCTATGGCAGTATCCGAGGCATTTGTTGAAATTATGAAGGGTAGGGACCAATCGGATCCTCGTAGGATGGGTGCTGTTGAGACTTTCTGTTTCAATATTTACCAAGCTAGTTGACAGGAAGCAGACCACTCAAACTATGTATTTTTTGACATTAGTAGAAATAAAGGACTAGCAATTTTTGAATTTTTTTGGACAAATATTCTATAATAACCTGCATATCCAATAAACTTTGCGTACCTCTTTTTTTGTACGTGGTATTAGTAAGTTGAGGTTTACCTCTATCTTTGTTGGGTCTACTTTGATGCCTTCTAGCGATATTAGATGACCCAAAACAACTCATTGTGTAAGGATCATCTTGCACTTTTCACTGCTGATACACAGGTTCACCTCTCTACATCGAGCAAGTACGTTTTCCAAAATTTTCAAAGCTTCTTCAAAATCCCCACCATGAGAGGTAAAGTCATCCATAAAGGATCCCATGGTTTCATGAATGATATCTGCAAAAATGTTGAGAACTGCGTGTTGAAATGTGGCTAATGCGTTACAAAATACGAAAGGTAGCATACAGTATGCAAAGGTTCTCCATGGGCATGCAAATGCCATTTTTCTTGATCTTCTCATGCTATACTAATCTGATTGTACCCGTTGAATCCATCCATGAAGGAGAAGTACTTTTTTCCTGCAAGTGTGTCCAGTACCTGGTCGATTAAAGGCAACAATAAATGGTCCTTATGAGTAGCTTTATTCAACTATCTATAATCAACACAAATGCACCATTTTCTATTCTTTTTGGGGACTATCGCAAGTGGGGACACCCACTTACTATCAAAGATAGAATAAATAAAATTTGCATCCATCAATTTTTGAAGTTCATCTTTGAACACCTCCATTAATGTCGGATTCATCCCGCGCTAAGGTTTCCTAATTGGTCTGAAATCCTCCTTGGTATAGATATGATGTGTGAACAAATTAGGGTGGAGGCCCCTCATATCACTCTAGTCCCAGTAAAATGCATTTGTATGTTTCTTCAATACAGAGATAAGCTTCTAGGTTTGCTGATATGACAATGTGGAGCTAATCTTTAATTGTTTTCCAGGTTGAATTTCCACTTCCTTGATCGCATAATCAATAAGGAACTTAGGATTGTTATCGGGAATCATCGAGGGAATTGAAATAATGTCAACTTGTTGGGTAGAAAATACTAGACTCAGCAAATCCATAATATCTAAAGAAGGGATGGAATTTATCATGTCATCCTCTGTTTTCTGTTTTGCTGCAAGAGATTGTTCAATCATGAAAAACTATAGAGCCTTATCTTCTTGATCTGATTCTTCACCCTCTGGACACAAAGGAAGTTATTGTTATATTGTTGGCTTTGCAAGGGGTACGGTCTGAGCTACTTGACAACATTACCATGGGATATACGCATATTTACTGATCGAAAGCCAATGTAAGCATTAGTTGTGGCCAACCATGGTCGTCCTAGAATCAAAGGGTATCCTCCAAGGTTTGATTTCATCTGCAGAACCATAAAATATGCAGGGTATTCCCATGGATACTGAGATGACAGTATATTCTATAATACCTTCCGGTCTTACAGAAGATTGGTCGGGAAAATGTAAAGCAGTAGTAGTTTTCCTTATATTTGTGAGTCCCAATGTTTCCATTGTATATTTAGTCATTACATTAATGGCAGCTCTTAATTCTATCAATGTGTGAGAGAGGGAGACACCATTTATTTGTACCTTGACAACGAGACTTCCAGGGTCAAAATATTTAGCCGCAAGGGTGTTCCCCATCATTAAATATGCTAAGTCTCCTACCACATGGACTGTTGGAGGGTCTTTCCTCTTTTTGCACATTTTCCTCAGGCATAACTCTCTAACAGATTTTGAATAAATGGGAATATCTTTAATAGCTTGGAACAATGGAATTTTCATGCAGAAATTTCGTAATTCCCCCAAGAGGTCGAATTCTGGCCGAGCCATTGGTTTGTCTATGATTAACCGCTGAGGGTATGCTGGATGTTGCTTCTCCTCTATTACCCGTGGTTTAATGGGTGGAATGGGTGGGAGACTATATTCTAGTTGAATTGGTAAAGTCTCTAGTGTCTCTTTGGTATCTTCTTCTATAATTATGGGGGAGGTGTTTTTATTAATGTTTCTTCCAGATCACAATTGAATATCATGGCAGTCTACAGTGGAAATGGAATAGGATGGATAATTTGGTCGTTCACCAATCATTACAGGTTGTCCAACCTTGTTATTGGGGTTAGGGGCGGGTTGTGCAAGAAGAAGTGGTATAGGAGGTGGATTTTTCAATGGTAGTGTTAACCAGGGTTGTGGAGGTGATTGCATTAATGGTTGTACTAGTGCAAATTGGAATTGATGAGGGGGTTTCATTTGAGGAGGTTCTGGTTGAGTTTGTTATTGATTTCCAAAGCCTAGATTTCTCCAATTTGATTGCCAAGGAATGTTCTGTGAATATGGAGGTGCCTAGGTTTGTTGTGGCACAGGAAAATACCAGGGTTGGGGGGCTTGTGTTACTTGTGAGGCTTGTTAAGCTTGTGCTTGGTGTGTTTGCGCATTATTCCAATAAGGATTAAATGATTGCATAGGATCTAACATAGTACCTGAAGGTCGAGGTTTCCATGGGCGCTTTTGAGATATGAAGAAAACAAATTCTCCTTCTGTCCCTACATTCGCATATATATCTTTCAGTCCTGGAAACGAGGGGAAGTATTTCATAGGATGATCTTGATCACACAGGAGGAAAATTTCAACTTTGTCTAGTGGGTAGTTCTTGAGGGGATGTCTTTTTCTGCATTTAGGACAAAAATGGTCAAATCTCGATCCTCCTCTTCTTTCATTTTCCTTTTGTGAAGTGAATCTAATTGAGAGATCAGAGAGTTGAGTATATCGGTTTTGAAAACCTCTAGAAGGTTTCCAATATCCATTCTTGAAACACCTTCCCTTGAAGCCTTGGTGGTTCTATTTACTGCATCCATAGTCCCTCTTCCTGATATGGAAGTATTCCTTGAATATCTTTTGCATAGGTCACATATTTTTGTGTATTTTAGCAAGGACACATCCCCTGCACCCATTAAATTTAAAATCTCAATACAATCATCTCTGATTCCTCGTAAGAGCAGAATTTTTAATGTATCATCATTTAATGCATTCTGTCTTGATCTCTGCAAGTTGTATTGAAATCTCTCCACATAGTCCTCCAATATTTCATCCTCTTGCTGGGTCATTTTGAAAAATGCTTCCTTCTGATACTTATCCTTACAGTATTTTTGATACTTATCCAAGAAGGTTCTCTTCATATGTGACTAGGTTGAGATGTTGTCCCCTCCCAGCCCGATGAACAACGAAGTGCCGGATTATTCAACATTGTTAGGAAAAGTTTTAGTTTCTGATGATCTGTAACGTAATCATAGCTCCTGCAGAGGACATCAAATTCGACATAAAAATGTCTGGGTCCTCACTAACCATGCCATGAAAATTCAATAGTGTTGAATGTGGAATATTCTTCATCTGGTTTGTAACTGTAGACCCTAAATTTATGATTGGAAATTAAAAAGTGTTTTTCCTGACACTTGTTTCTTCCCCATTTGTTTCTCCTTGGTTCGTTTCCTCACTGTTTGGAAGGTGCTCCCCCCTACCATCCATATTTACCCAAACACCTTCCAATGTAGCTGATCCAACTGACAATGGGGAGTCGGTAGACTTTTGTTCCTCGTTCAACTGACTTCTAGCGCTCAACTGGTTGGAAAGTTCTTCTCCCTGAACAAATTTTGTCACTTACAGTTCATCATCAATGTGCATTGATGAAACAACTCTGCCGGTGGGAGTGGTGGAAATCTCAGGATTTTCTTGTTTAGGAATATTAGTAGAGGATGGTTTCCTTTGAATACACCCTCCTCTTATTGAAATTCCTGCACTCTTGCACTGTTAATATCTGGGGGGGTGTTGTATGCATAAACAATCCTACCTGTACTATCTCTTATTCTACGCATGAAAAATTAGCATGATCCGGAATCATAGGGACTTGTGGCAGGAAATACCCCAGTGGGATTGTCTACTCGTCTACTTTTCCCTCCTCATAGATCACACAAAACTACTTCCAGAAAATACTTTACGCAACACTGAACACACTCGAAAATCGATTGAAGCAATCACACCCGCAGAATCAAAACAATCAAACAAAATTGCAATGTCCTTGGCAGCTCCCCGACAACGACACCAAAATGACGAGCTTTTATTTTACCTTCTAATTAAATTAAAAGTGTAATTGAAAACTGTTCATAAATTATCAACCCAGGGTTATAAAGAATTATGAGCCACCCGACAAAATTTATTCCAGACACTATGATTCAGATGATTTTTTAGATAGGGTAGATTGATGAATTAATGGAGTTAGAATCATAAAATGCAACTGTTGGTGGGAGGTTTTCAATTAAATCATGGCTACAAGAAAATCCTTGAACTGATTAAACTAGAAGCATTGATATACCAATCACAACTAATTATCCCAACTGCACTACATAAAGGATATTGAACAACAAAATTCAATTCTAACTGTTCATTAACTCTGCAAAAGATAAATCCTAACGAAACTAACAATTAATGCTAAAGAAATTGCAAGGGGCTAATCATGAGAATTGTAAAAATGTTCTTCTATCCTTATCAACCAGTAATCTAATGATTCTAAGAAATGTCCACTACAATCCTCCACCAAAGTATTGTTTTCCTCAATCATGCATCCATAACATATACACTCCTATGTTATTTCAATGATAAGTCTAGAGAGCAATTGTAACTAAATAATCACTTCATACATTGAGAACTCACTCCAATTTTTAATCTACACAAAAATTTATAAATGTAAACAATTAATTACACACTAACTTGCATAAAAAAAATAAAACTCTAAACTACAACATCACATGTCACCAGAAGGGGGGCCTGCCTTCAGGGACATGAGCTGGGCAAGCCACTCACTCAAAAGAAATCGATTAAGACATCTAGAACCAACAATAAAATATTTTATATAATAATGTCTGATTACGGAAAGGTTCAATAATTATATGCAAGCTGATGGATAATCCTCCCTCTAGGGAAGATCAAAAGTCTTATACATCAAGAACCCACCATAAATATTATGCAATATATACGGTTACAACCAATTACCAAATGCGACCCATCTATTAATTCCTCAAGGGGTTACATGAGCCAATTAATGAGGTTGATATCGCGAAGCATAGATGTTGTTATAAAATGAGATGTTTCTAATATTTAAAAATAAACAGGTGCGATTATTGGATGAACCAACAGATTCCAAGTCGTTGAAGAGTTTCCGTGATCACTAAGTTGGATGTGGAACTGTTGATTCCCCAAGTTGGATACAAAACCACGGATCCATTTCGTAGTTTGACCAGGATAATGCATAATGACCAGCAAGATCACATTAAGTGATCATGATCCTTCATCGAACCACATACTATAGCTACTTGTCCCAACTGACCTTTGTATGCATGTTGTGTATAAAATTAAGACTTATCTGCAAGCCTTTTATCCCTCTACAACTACTTTGTTCTGCAACTATCTTTAATGCCTCTTTCCGCAGACTGAAACTATAACAATAGACCTGGAACACCAATTCTTTAGTAGGAAATTATAGAAGCATAACCATACCCAAATCACTAGCAAATGAAAAATACTCAAGTAAAACATGATCAATTTTTACCAGAGCCAAAAATTTGCTAGGTGCAGCCAAAAAGAGCTAGTAAATGTATCATAACTAATCAAAAGAGTGCATAAATGAGGTAAAAACAAGAGAAAAAAAGTTCCATATACACGACCCTTCACTTTGGAGTACTGAAGAAGTGGAATTGTTGATGATCATAATGATCCCATAGGGGTGGGGGACCAGAGTAGTGGTGAAGTTGTGCAAGGGGGGATTCACTATACCAGATGGACTGCTACCATGTTTTTGCAGATGTGAACACAACTTATTTCAAAAGTACGTTCCCCCCTAATGTGATAGAGGTGTTGACGTCGAGCATAGTGGAAACCACTAACTTAGGGATCAATAACGACTCTCCCTACTTAGTTCGAGGTGATCCATTATAGTGATTGAAAAGGACCCAAAGGTACAACTGCAACTAATGCAACTCTCAGAATATGGTTAGATGATGTTGAGGAGAGTTGAAGCACATGAGAAGACATGGGTCTCATCATAGGAACTGAGAACATATTGTAACCAACTGTAAGACTGAAATACTTAACACAAGACCAGATGATAAGTGTGGGGATCATAATCGTGAAATTCTAAATCACAACAGATCATGCAGCTGAGTATACCTCACAAAGAAAGAATGAGCAGAAAATATGAATTACAATGAAAATTGCAGTAAAAATGAGCAGACAATTAATCATGCATGAGAACTCAGATAGGAACATAATAATACCACATGATCCAATAATCAGTATTGTCAAAAATGATGATACAATATAGAGAATTAAAATCTCCTAGGAGAATTCAAGTCACAATATGTTTAGCATAGTAATTGTCACCTCAATCAGTGCTCAGAAGTCCCAAACTCAATTAAAATCAACCAAATCTTAGTGAACTGATGATAAAATTAGTTAATTGACCAAGGAGGGCGCATTCGTGAGTTTTTCATGCAAATCAATCATAAAATGGCACATGAGGCCACAATCAGTGGTGATCGGAGCTCAAAATCCCAATTAGAGTCACCAACTCATGTGTAACCCAGTTAGACTGAACTGAGTCACTAAGTGGGCTCCTAAAATATAGGGAACTGCCTCTGAGGGTCGTAAAATCATGCATGAAAGGCGCATTAGGTGGATCATGGGTCCTAGATGACATTTGCACACCACTAGGGGGGAAATAACATCACTAATTTCTAGCAAATGCTAAATAATGAAAGTAGGACAAGGATGGAGTATTAAAATATCCTAACATCCCCCTCAATCCAAACTTGGAATCTTGGGCCCTGGTTACTGAGACAAAAGGTCACCCATACAAACAAATAAATGATAAAAAGGAAATAACTATCCATGCAAAAAGGTAATGGGGAAAACCTCATGGGAAACCCCCCCCTAAAAAATATGACAACAGTAGGGAACTCAAATAACCTTCACACTAAGTAGAGAAGGAATTTTTTTACGAGTGAAAGCATTTGGAAAAATGTAGGAAATCTTCTCCTTTGTAGGATAGAAATACAAGTGTTGGATCTAGATCCGCTCCTCTGATGTACCTCCCACTATGTCAAAGCTGTATTTGCCAAAAAATACTTCCAAGAACCCTTCTTGCTACTACATAAAATGGCTCATTGTAATCCAAATCATGAACCTTTGAGTACCCTTTATCAACCAACCGAGATTTGTACTTGGATTTAGACCCCCCATGGTAAGTCTCTTCAAGGGATTGTGGATCAAACCCCACCATCATGTAGCACCTATCTGAGAGAAGTGGATCTGCATGAAATAGTGCAAGGTTTGCATGATACTAAGATCTAGTGGTTCTATGGTCATATGGATCCCCAACTATGTTCCCAGTAGCTACAAAAACTTTGTGAGCCAATATTGGCCTTGGCCATGGATTGGGAGAAGTTGTTGGATCTGGATCTGGATCTACTTGAACTTTATTCTCAACATCACAGATCTTGATCCTCATATTCATTAGAAGAGATATCACTCTGATCTTCATAAGATGCCAATGGATTAGGCAGAGAGTATGGAAAAAAATGAGATAATTCATATGCCTTTGAGGCATGGTTTGCAACCCCTTTCGCTATAATATTTCGAATAGAGATATCTACAATCTCAGCAGTGTTAGGACCAAATACCACTTTCTTTGATGAACCTATGTGAATCATCTGATAGACAAACACCAAATTTGCTGACAAAGAAGGCACAAATAGGACATTTTTGAACTTTACATGCTCTAATTGTATTGTTTCCTTCCCTTCAGCTAAGATCTAAGAATCATCTCCCATGTGAATACTAGGACCATCATTTATATCTAGAGAAGAAAATGATTCTTTGGAGGAAACCACATGGTTGAAGGAAACCATGTGGTTGGAGGCTCCTAAATCTATGAGGAAGGTTTATGATTGTGAAAATCCAGCCTTCAAGGCATGGCATCTCTCATGACCATCAAACTCACTTCCAGAATCAGTCTCTCTTGCCCCTTCTGGGAGGTAAATGATGTGTTTTTCAAGAAGTTTGGTCATCTGATCTATCTTCTTCTTCATGGATGAACTCTCTAGATGGTTTCCTTTCTTGCAATAGGAACACTTGGATTTCTCAAATCCATTTTTCTTATCCTTCTTGGAGCTGGAGGATCCTTTCGATGGATTAGACTTTGCATTTTGCTTGGATTCAAATTACTTATTCTCTTTTCCCTTTTGCTTCCCTTTTGCATTTGTACTTTTTGACTCTCCAGCCATAAGAGCTTTATTTTTGGAGGCCTTCAGGGTGCCCATGTAAATCAATTTGTCTTGTTCTTGGATGAGAGATTCAATGAATACATATAAGGATGGATTTTTCCAACCAGGGATTGAAAATCTCCCTTATTGGAAGGTAGAAACAAAGATGGAGAACTCAGGACCAAGCTTGCTCAGAATGGATATCACCAACTGCTCATCCTTATTCTCAATGCCACATTGCTTCCATTGCATGACCAAATATTTGAATTTGGAAAAGAATTTTTGGATGGTTTCAAAACTGGTGGGTTGAAGAGAAATCAACTCATTCTCCAGAATATGGCCCCTTATCTAATATTGTTGTAATGTCCCCATTCAAATAATTGCATAGTAAGACAATCCCATCAATCCTACTAGTTTCCTAGGTTGGATGGGCACATGTGGAATTGTAATAAGGAAGCTAATAAATGATGTTTAGACATTAGAAGGGTTCAATTATTTAATAAATATGGTGAATAAATAAATTCAAGAGAAATTCTAGGTGGCAAGTGGTTTTGGAGACATATGGAGGGTGTGGGACCCACACTAGCTTGATTTTTCAATGACACATGGCATCTCTCTCTTGCCAATTCGAATTCATGGGAAGGTGAACATTCTTGGGTGAGTTGGTAAGTCATAACACATGGAATTCAGCATCTTAGGTCGAATTGGGATGGATTGGTAACCTCCATGGAATATAAAGAGTCAAATTGGAAGTTGTGGAGACTTGGGCTAGATTCCCTAGCTCCTATGACACCAATGATGGAGAATCTATGACAACTATGAAAAATTGAAGACCTGACCTCTGAAATCTTACCATTATGACATGTCAGCCCCAAAACTAGGCTCAAGGAAGGCGCTCATGGGAGTGGAAGAAGCCAAAGAGACTCAAATTCGAATTTGGGAGAAGATGGAAGGTTGGAACTATGAGACAAGTGGCACATGTGGAATATTTCCTAAGTGGAAATATATTGAATCTATTGAGAGGATTTCGACCCTTAGAAGGCTAATGTTGGTTATAAAATGTAGAAATCAAGTATGAGAATGGATTTTGATGATTTGAGAAAAATTGCATTTGTAAAGAGAGAGCTAGTGGATGACTAGTTTCTTGCCTTAGCCAATTTCGAGGGTGAAAGATTCCCATCCAAGTTGGTGTTTGGAGAGGCCACTCAGGTATTTCATAGTGCTTTAATGTATTTTTTATTTTCAGGTAGTAGCTACAGGAATTTTCATGGTTTGGTTTAGTGCAACACTTTCTCTCCACCGTTTCCAGTTTTGAAGGCATATTCATGCTCCTTGAGGGAGGGCGTTTTTGGTGAGCTCTTGTGCTTCTTGGGAGAGATTCTCATTATATATTTCTGATTGTAATAGATTCATATCCTCTGTTCTTAATATTCAGAAAGTATCAGGTAGAAATACCCACTGGTTGTATGCAAAAATATTGATTAATGAGCAAACAATGTCCATTTCCCCAATGCATTGATGTATGACACTATAATGTTGATTATTTCGAATGGATGGATGATTCTCTGATATATTTGTGATCAATATACTGACATGGATTTCTTCTACAAGTTTCATGTACTGTAATTGAGCATTTGAAGCATTTTTACTCAGTTTAGTTGTATTGGGAGGTGAAATAGTGCCATTTCCCCAAGGGTCGAATTGGGGATTTTTGCAGTTGAATGGGAGAGGGTGAGAACAGTTGTAATAATCCATTAATGGTGAATATGAGACATTAATAACATACTTAACACATTACATACATATTTTCAGAAATTTGAGGGAGTTTAGAGGCATTTGGGAGTCCCTTTTCAGTGTTACCCCGGGGGGATTTGATGCACAAATTACTAGTCAAAATTGCATATATTGGTCAGAATATAAATCAAGTTTTTAGAAGTATTTGGAGGACCATAAAAAATCCCTAAAACTAATATTCAAGTCTAAATATCATTCATACACTCATACAAAATATTTGGGAGCATTTGGGTTGATTTGGAGGTCAAAACAGTAAAACTAGTCAAAGGTCGAAATTGGAAAAAAAGTGGAAAATTGGGCATTTTCTTAAAATTTGAAAAAAGGGTCATTACAGTGGTATCATAGCATGGTCTTGGCACCTGATGGTATTAACAAGAATCCAAACAAATAAACCACCACCCTTTGAATCAGTAGTTGAAGAAGTTTTGGTTGAAGAAGAGATAGTAGCAGAAAAAGAGTTTTTTTCTAAAACAATGGGTAGAGAGGAGGAGGAAAAATTAAGACATGAGGAATTTATTGAAGCCTTAAAACCATGTTTTGAAGGAATTACCATGGTTATGCTAGAGATGAATAAACAAATGATGAAAAGTTTCGAATTGTTGGGTAGCCAACTTTCAGGCAAAGGGATGATAGGAGATAACAGTGCTTCACATTCAGGGGAAAAGATAAAAGGGAGTGAGCATATTTTTTCAAGCACGGGACAACATAATAGACCTGATGAATTCCAAAGCACACAAAGGCATACTGCACCTAAATTTCTCACACCCAAAGAAGAGCCCAATATTGAGGTGGATTATAAGAAACTAGTAAATGATTGGAATGATTTGAATGAAGAGTGTAAAAGAGGTGTACCACTCAGTGACTACATTGATGCTATACAAAAAATTAAAAGGAGGGAAGACAATAGGAGTCCATTCCAAAACAAAGAATTAAATAGTTCTATTGGAAAAATTTCACTTCCTACTTTTGATGGTTCTTCTCAAAATTTTGCTAACACTTGGGTGCAAAAATTGGATGTATATTTTCAGTTGAATCCTATGTTGGAAGAGGATGCATTAAAAATGGCCATTTTGCATTTGGAAGGAGATGCCAATGAATGGTGGTTTCATGGGATGAAAACCTTGGGTCATAATCAGGTTAAAACATATGGATAATTTGTTGACAGGGTACTAGAAAGATTTGAACAAAAATATCCAGAATTGCCTTTCAAAGAACTAGCTCAATTGAAGCAAACTGGGTCCCCTACTAAATATATGTTGGACTTTCAAAAATTATCAATCAAGGTGGCTGATGTATCTATGGGAAGATTAGTATTGATGTTCAGTGAAGGTTTGGTTGAACCCTTAGGAGGTTTGTTCAAAGCCCACAAGCCAACTACATTAAAAGATGCAATGAGCTTGACTAGGGATCTCCAAAATGTGCTTCCTAGAACGAGATTTCCTCCCAAGCCTAGCTACAAATTTGAAAAGAAACCTTGGAAAAGGGATGGATATGATAAGAAACCTTGGCAAAGAGATTCATTTGAAAGGAATAAAAAATAGGACTAAACAGGGATGAACTTAGAAAAAAGAAACTGTGCTTCACATGCTTCCAACCATGGACACCGGGGCACAAATGTACTAAAGGAAAGGTTCAATACATAGAAGTATTTTTTGATAATGAGGGGTATGATGGGGGCATGGATGAAGATGGACATATTTCAGATCAAGAAGAGGCATATGAGACAGTAGTAGAAGAGGAAAGACAAGAATAAAATCATCCTTCACCGGACAAAGCAAGAATGGCAGTACTTTCAGCAGTACCTCACTATCATACTATCCGATGCGAAGGTGTGGTACAAGGACAAAGAACTTCAGTTTTGGTAGATGGAGGAGACACCGATAACTTCATTGATGTAGATATGGTGGAGAAAATAAAGATACCTATTGAACCATTTGATGGATTCACAGTTGTCATTCCCGGTCACAACACAATGCAATGTAAAACATGGGTTCCAAAGCTGCAAGTCACCGTAGGTAACTATACTTTTGTTGATAGTTTTTATGTGGTTGATGTTGCTTATACTAATGTGGTTTTGGGAGTGTAATGGCTGTATTCAATAGAAGAGCATACAGTAAATTATCAAATTCCCGAAATGAAATTCCAAGATTCAAAAGGAGTATAAAGAGTTGTGAGAGGGCAACACACTTATCCAAATCAAGTAGTGACTTGCAATAATATGAGATCTATATTGAGGCATGGGGATATAGAATGGGATGCTGAATGTCATATTACATCTCCCAAGCCAACTATAAAGATTTTTGAACACCCAAAGGAGATAGAGAGACTTTTGCAAAAATATGAAAAGGTTTTTAGAGACCTTCCACATGGTAGACCACCGGATAGGGGGGTTGAGCACAGTATTATTTTGGAGGAGGATGCTTCACCCATTCAGATACCACCTTATAGACATCCTAAAAATTTCAGAGATGAGATTGAAAAATCCATCCAAGAACTCCTAGAGTTGGGACTCATTAGACCAAGCTCTAGCCCTTATGCTTCTTCAGTAGTGCTAGTGAAGAAAAAAGATGGAACATTGAGAATGCGCATAGATTTTAGAGCCTTGAACAAAAAGAATATCAAGAATAGGTATCCTATTCCTAGGATTGATGAGCTCATGGATGAGCTAAATGGGGCCAAATACTTCTCAAAAATTGACCTTAGATCAGGGTATCACCAAATTCGAATGAAAGATGAAGATGTGCAAAAGACCGTTTTTCGATGTCATTTTGGCCACTTTGAATTTCTTGTCATGCCTTTTGGGTTAACTAATGCTCCAGCCACATTTAAAGCATGTATGAATAGGATCTTTTGCAAGCAACTAAGAAGGTTTGTTTTGGTTTTCTTTGATGACATTCTCATTTACAGTAAAACATGGGAAGAGCATTTGCAGCAGTTAGAGATTGTGTTGAAAATTTTGCAAGAAGAGTCCTTATTTGCTAAGTTATCAAAATGTGAATTTGGGATGAAATAACTACTATATCTTGGGCACATTATTGGGCAGGGAGTGAAGGTACACATGGAAAAAATCAGGGCTATCTTGGAATGGACATCACCAAAAAATATTACCGAATTGAGAGGCTTTATTGGCATATGCACCTACTACAGAAAATTTGTGAAAGGGTTCTCCAAGTTGACTTCTCCACTCACTGATTTGACTAAGAAGGATGCTTTCAAGTGGGATGAAGAGGCTGAAAATGCCTTCCAAAAAATGAAAGAGGTAATGAGTAGTTGTCCCATACTTGCACTTCTTGATTTTACTAAACCTTTTGTTGTGGAATGTGATGCTGCAGGTGGAGGAATAGGGGCTGTCCTAAAGCAAGGCCAACACCCCATAGCCTTTGAGAGCAGAAAGTTGCAGCCTCATGCAAAAATTTACTCCATCTATTATAAATAAATGCTGGCCATTATGCATGCATTGGCCAAATTCAGACAATACTTGGTGGACAGCAAGTTTGTGGTGAAAACTGACCACAATAGTCTAAGACATTTTCTCACCCAAAAAGATCTAAATGAAAGGCAACAAAAGTGGGTAAGCAAGATTCAAGCTTATGATTTTGATATTGAATATGTCAAAGGAAAGAATAATATAGTAGCAGATGCTTTGTCAAGAAGACCTTCTTTTTCTCTCATGGACATTGCCAAGGATTGGAAAAACATGCTACTAGTTGAATATGCTAAAGACAAATTTGCTTGTGATGTGTTGGATGGAATCAAAGGGGATGATAACTACAGGATTTTGAATGGGCTGATATATTATAAGGGAAGAATTTATTTAGTTCATAACTCCAAGCTCAAGTACCGAATTTTGCAAGAAGCACATGATTCCCCACTAGCGGGCCATCCGTGGATCTTCAAAACTTATAGACAGTTGAGGCAAAGATTTTTTTGGAAGGGGCTGAAGGAAGATGTTCAGAAGTATGTGAATGAATGTAAAGTATGTCAACAAAACAAATCCGAACTTACATGTCCAGCCGGCCTATTACAACCCTTTCCCATTCCGGAGCAAAAATGGGACAGTATCTCTATGGATTTCATCACCGGGTTGCCTAAATCTTTAGGTAAGGATTGCATCTATGTGGTAGTTGATAGGTTGACAAAATTTGCTCATTTATTTGTTGTTACATCATCTTTTAGTGCTGCACAAGTGGCTGATATTTTTTTCAAAGAAATCTTCAGATTGCATGGGCTCCCCAAGAGCATTGTCAGTGATAGAGATAGTAGATTCATGGGTGCTTTTTGGCAAGAAATTTTTAGATTGGTAGGCACTCAATTGACTCCAAGTACCAGCTATCATCCACAAACTGATGGACAAACAGAGAGGCTAAATCAATGGTTGGAAGGATACCTAAGAAACTATGTGGGAGAGCAGCAAAAAGCATGGGCAAAATGGCTACACTTGGGTGAGTTTTGCTACAACACCACTTATCATATCTCAATAGGAATGTCTACTTTCAAAGCATTATATGTTTATCATGCACTTACATTTGCTGAAATTATATTTGGTGATAGTAGAGCCCCAAAGGCTAAAGATTGGGTGGAAGAGAGCCAAGAAATTTTAAATCTCTTGAAAAACAATTTGCAGGTTGCTCAAAATCAGCAAAAACAATATGCTGATAGACATAGAAAAGAAAGAACCTTTCAAGTCAATGATTTAGTATATTTAAGGTTGCAGCCATATAAACAAACATCTCTCAAAAAGAATGGAGCAGAAAAATTAAAACCAAGGTACTATGGGCCATACAAGGTAGTGCGGAAGGTTGGAGAAGTAGCATGTGAACTAGAACTTCCGGAAGGGAGTAAAATCCACAATGTATTTCATGTTTCCTGTCTCAAGAAATCCCTTGGTCATCAAATCATCACTTCAGAAATGCTTCCTCCTTTGGATGATGAAGGTTAGCTCACACTTGTTCCGGAAAAGATTTTGAAGACACGGGAAAGAAGGTTGAGGAGTAGAATTATCAAAGAATATTTAGTGCAATGGAAGGACTTACCAAATGAAGATGCCACATGGGAAGAGGAGAAGATTTTGCAAAATCCAAATTTGAAATTGCTTAAGGACAATCAATATTGGGTGGGGAGGACTGTAATGTCCCCATTCAAATAATTGCATAGTAAGACAATCCCATCAATCCTACTAGTTTCCTAGGTTGGATGGGCACATGTGGAATTGTAACAAGGAAGCTAATAAATGATGTTTAGACATTAGAAGGGTTCAATTATTTAATAAATATGGTGAATAAATAAATTCAAGAGAAATTCTAGGTGGCAAGTGGTTTTGGAGACATATGGAGGGTGTGGGACCCACACTAGCTTGATTTTTCAATGACACATGGCATCTCTTTCTTGACAATTCGAATTCATGGGAAGGAGAACACTCTTGGGTGAGTTGGTAAGTCATAACACATGGCATTCAGCATATTAGGTCGAATTGGGATGGATTGGTAACCTCCATGGAAGATAAAGAGTCAAATTGGAAGTTTGTGGAGACTTGGGCTAGATTCCCTAGCTCCTATGACACCAATGATGGAGAATCTATGACAACTATGACAAATTGAAGACCTGACCTCTGAAATCTGACCATTATGACATGTCATCCCCAAAAATAGGCTCAAGGAAGGCGTTCATGGGAGTGGAAGAAGCCAAAGAGACTCAAATTCGAATTTGGGAGAAGATGGAAGGTTGGAACTATGAGACAAGTGGCACATGTGGAATATTTCCTAAGTGGAAATATCTTGAAGCTATTGAGAGGATTTAGACCCTTATAAGGCTAATGTTGGTTATAAAATGTAGAAATAAAGTATGAGGATGGATTTTGATGATTTGAGAAAAATTGCATTTGTGAAGAGAGAACTAGTGGATGACTAGTTTCTTGCCTTAGCCAATTTCAAGGGTGAAAGATTCCCATCCAAGTTGGTGTTTGGAGAGGCCACTCAGGTCTTTCATGGTGATTTAATGGAGTTTTTATTTGTAGGTAGAATCTACAGGAAGTTTCATGGTTTGGTTTAGTGCAGCACTTTCTCTCCACTGTTTCCAGTTTTGAAGGCATATTCATGCTCCTTGAGGGAGGGCATTTTTGGTGAGCTCTTGTGCTTATTGGGAGAGATTATCATTATATGTTTCTGATTGTAATAGATTCATATCCTCTGTTCTTAATATTCATAAATTATCAGGTCGAAATACCCACTGGTTGTATGCAAAAATATTGATTAATGAGCAAACAATGTCCATTTCCCCAATGCATTGATGTATGACACTATAATGTTGATTATTTCGAATGGATGGATGATTCTATGATATATTTGTGATAAATATACTGACATGGATGTCTTAGACAATTTTCATGTACTTTACTTGAGCATTTGAAGCATTTTTACTCAGTTTAGTTGTATTGGGAGGTGAAATAGTGTCATTTCCCCAAGGGTCGAATTGGGGATTTTTGCAGTTGAATCTGAGAGGGTGAGAACAGTTGTAATAATCCATTAATGGTGCATATGATACCTTAATAACATACTTAACACATTACATACCTCTTTTCAGAAATTTGAGGGAGTTTAGAGGCATTTGGGAGGCCCTTTTCAGTGTTACCCCGGGGGGATTTGATGCACAAATTACTAGTCAAAATTGCATATATTGGTCAGAATATAAATCAAGTTTTTAGAAGTATTTGGAGGACCATAAAACATCCCTGAACCTAATATTCAAGTCTAAATATCATTCATACACTCATACAGAATATTTGGGAGCATTTGGGTTGATTTGGAGGTCAAAACAGTAAAACTAGTCAAAGGTCGAAATTGGAAAAAAAGTGGAAAATTGGGCATTTTCTTAAAATTTTAAAAAGGGGTCATTACAATTATTTCCTAAAGAGGGTATCCAACTTCAACCAAACCTCTATTGGAGTATTCAGTCCATCAAGGTGCAGGAGTATATATCTGGAAATATGAATACACATGAAACCAAATGCTTCATCCAATCTATTCAGATACTTGGCCTTCTCAACAACTGCTTGAGGTTCAAACTACTTTCTCATTGTTACCATGTACAGTGACTTGTTGTGCAACACTATCTGCATATCAATTCTCCAATCAAGATAATTTAAGGGTGTCAGGATCATGGGAGAGAGAGGAGCATTCAAATTCTCCATATGAAATGCTGGAGCGAATACAAGTTGAACTACTGCTACTGCTGCACTGAAAAACTTTCAATATCCTACAAAAAAATGTCAATTTTGGAGATAGAATACTACTGAGCACTGCTTTAACATAATAGGCACATTTTTCTAGATCCTTCACACCTGGCTAGACCTCAAAGGATTTCTCCAATGAATTCAATGCAATGGCACCAGAATTTGCTATGGAAATCCAGAGGCTTCTAGTGCACTACTGAAAGCAATTGCTCAACTTAAGCTCACTAAGATCTGATAACATGTGAAATTCTAAATCACCGCAGATCATGGATCTGAGTATACTTTAGAGAGAAAGAATGAGAAGAAAAGATGATTTACAGTGAAAATTGCAGTAAAAATGAGCAGACAATTAATCATGCATGAGAAATCAGATAGGAACATAATAATGTCACATGATCCAATAATCAGTATAGTAAACAATGATGATAAAAAATAGAGAATTCAAATCTCCTATGAGAATTAGAGTCATAGTCTGTCTAGCATAGTAATTTTCACCTCAATCAGTGCTCCGGAAGTCCCAAACTCAGTTAAACTCAACCAAATATCAGTGAACTGATGATACAATCAGTTAACTGACCAAGGAGGGAACATCCATGAGTTTTTCATGCAAATCAATAATAAAATGGTGCATGAGGCCACAATCAATGGTGATCGGAGCTCAAACTCCCAATTAGAGTCACCAACTCATATGTAACTCAGTTAGACTAAACTGATTCACTGAGTGGGATCCTAAAATATAGGGAACTACCTCTAAAGATCCTAAAATCATGCATGCATGGTGCATTAGGTGGCTAATGGTTCCTAGATGAAATTTTCACACCTTTAGGGGTGAAATGACATCACTAAGTGCTAAAAAATGGTATATAATGCAAGTAGGACAAGGATGGAGTATTAAAATATCCTAACACCCCCCTTAATCCAAAATTAGCATCCTGGGCCCTGGTTACTGAGACTAAAGTTCACCCATACAATCAAATAAATGATAAACAATAAATAATTGTCCATGCAACAAGGTAATGTGGAAAACATCATGGAAACCCCCCCCCAAAAAAATAGGACAACACTAGGGAACTCAAATAACCTTCACACTAAGCAGAGAAGGAAAAAATTTCCTGAGTGAAAGCCTTTGTAAAAATGTAGGCAATATGCTCCTATGTAGGATAGAAATGCATGTGATGGATCTAGATCTGGATCTGGATCCACTCCTGTGATGTACCTACCACTGTGTCAAAGTTTTATTTTCCAAAATAAGTCTTCCAAGAACCCTTCTTGCTACTAGAGCGAATGGCTCATTGTAGTCCAAATCATGAACCTTTGAGTACCCTTTATCAACCAACCGAGATTTGTACTTGGCTTTAGACCCCCCATGGTAGTCTCTTCAAGGGATTGTGGATCAAACCCCACCATCATGTAGCACCTATCTGAGAGAAGCGGATTTGCATGACATAGTGCAAGGTTTGCATGATACTGAGATCTGGTGGTTCTATGGTCATATGGATCCCCAACTATGTTCCCAGTAGCTACAATTACTTTGTGATACCATATTGGCCTTGGCCATGGATTGGGAGAAGGTGTTGGATCTGGATATGGATCTACTTGAACTTTATTCTCAACATCAAGATCTTGATCCTCATCTTCATTAGAAGAGATATCAGTCTTATCTTCATCAAATGCCAATGGATTAAGTAGAGAGTATGGAAAAAAAGGAGATAATTCATATGCCTTTGAGGCATGGTTTGCAACCCCTTTCGCTATAATCTTCCCAATAGAGATCTATGCAATATCAACTTTGTTAGGACCAAATACCACTTTCTTTGGTGAACCTATGTGAGTCATCTGATAGACAAACAACAAATTTGCTTACAAAGAAGCCACAAATAGAACATTTTTGAACTTTCTATGCTCTAATTGTGTTGAATATTGTAACTTCTAAGAATATTATATTTTGTACATTATTATTCCGGAGATGTTTCATCCCTCCGAGGTAACCCTATCATGTATCCGGAGATGATTATTCCTCCAGGGGTTTGTGGTGACTAGGGTTATTAGACCCACCATGTGGGGGTCGGCCCTGTTCTTATATTTTTGGGGTTATTAGACTTCTCCAGGAGAGGTCGGCCCCATTAGGTATTTTGGTTAGTCGGGAGTTAGTATAAATAGAGGAGGTGAACTCCTCATTAGACACACTTGTACAAAACAGAAAAGTAGCGCACTTGTCTGGGAGATCTGCTAAGGAGGTAAAGAAGGAGGGAGCACATCTTGTATTTTGGTTGATCATCTTATTGAGGAAAGCTTTGCTGGGTTTTCTACCCCATGAGGGTTTCCTAGGGTAAATTCTGTGTCTATCTTGTGATTATGTTGCTTTCAGTGATCTTGCTAGTCTATTTGGTTTAAACTTAACATGGTATCAGAGCTAGACTGAATAGGACATCTTTCACAAGGTAAGAATACCTCTCTCTCTCTCTCCGGTGAAAGTTAGGGTTTCAGCAAAAAGTTGGTATTATTGAATTCTGGTTACATGGCTGGATAGCCCTTTTCAATACCAATCTTTTAAGCCCTAGATCGAACTTTTTGGTTGGGTAGAACTTCGGGAATTCCAAACCCTAGTTTTACCAAAAGTGCGATAAGTCAGAAATTGGTTTCAGAAAAAAGTTGGCATTTTTTAATTCTGATTACATGGCTGGACAGCCCTTCTCAAAACCTATCTTTTGAGCCCTAGATCGAACTTTTTGGTTGGGTAGAACTTCGGGAAAGTCAAACCCTAGTTTTACCAAAAGTGCGATCATCCAGAAATTCTGTCCCAGAATCCGGAAAGGTAAAAAGGTAAATATTTCCAGGTAAGTACTACTCTGTCTCTTGGACTCCCCCAAGAGAAGATGGCTCCAAACACTAAGCTTTAAGACAAGCTAGAAGGCATAGAGAATTTTCGAGCATGGAAATACAAAATTGGTCTCATTCTTGAAGAGAATGATCTTGCTCATTATATCAAAGATGAAGTTGCAGAACCGGAAGGAGATGAAGCCAAAGAGAAGCATAGGAAGGATTTGATTAAGCCAAAGAGAATCATAGCTGATTCTATTAAAGACCACTTGATTCCCCAAGTGGCCTCCAAGAAGACTCCAAAGGAAATGTATGATGCCCTAGGAAGAATGTATGAAGGAAAGAACATCAATAGGAAGATGAACCTAAGGACTCAGTTGAAGAGCACCAAGATGCACAAGGGAGAATCCATTCAAGACTACTTCTCAAGGGTCTCCCAAATCAAGGAGCAACTAGATGCCATTGGTGATACTCTTGATGAAGATGAACTTGTGATGACAGCTCTAAATGGTCTCACTAGACCTTAGGAGTCATTCATACAAACTATGTGTGCCAGAAAAGAAAGTATGAAGTTTGATGTAGTTTGGGAGGACTGTGTACAAGAGGAGGCTAGGGTTGCAAATCGAGAAGCCTTGATCAAAGAAGATGACCAAGCCTTGGCCACCCACACCAAGAAAATAAGGAACCAATCCTACTTTAAGAAGGATAGTCACAAGGAGTCTCATCCTCCTCAAAGATTTCAAAAGAAAAGAGAACCTAATCTAAGAAGAGATTACTCCACATTCCAATTGTTGTAGAAATTTCTCCCTACGGATAGGTAGAAACTCTCTTAGGATAAAGCAGGATGTACTGACTCTATACTAAGACAAAAAGTAAACAAATGCTACCTTGAATCCCTAGATCTAACAAACGTCTCAAGATTAAAATGCTAGAAAGAGTAGAAGGGGTTTAACTGACCTTCTATCCAAACGCTTGTCTTTATTGTTGCTCCAATCTTCAAGCCCTCACGAATGAACAAAGGTTGCTTGATGTCCAAGCCAATCCTCCAGCTCCAAGTGCTTCCTCTAGCTATCTCTGTAGCAGTCTAAAGATCATAGGTTTGATGCCCCAAAAGTCCTCCCTTTGGCCCATGGAAAGCTTCTCTCTTATAGCACATGGGAAGGCTAACCAACAAGAGAGAAGTGTGGATCTATGGAGGGTTTAGTGGATCAGGCCAGCTAAACAAAGAAGGAGTTAGGATCGAACCGAAGATGGTAATCCCAACAAAATATCCTCGAAGATCGAAATCCCAAAATCCAAGGCAAAAAGGCTAAATTCAGACTACCGCGCCCCTATAACTGAGCATAACGCGGTAGTACCGCGCCCCAGAGAAGGAGCAACGCGCGGTAGTGCTAACTACCGCGCCCTTGTAGATGTGCAAGGAGCGGCAGTGCTCACAAACAGGGCTAAGTTGGGCTGGCAGATGGCAGAAAAAGGTTTTGCTTTCAGTGTTCAGTCAATGGTTTTCACTCTGGATGTTCAGATGATCTTTAAGGGAAACTGTCATTTAGGTCGCTAGTACAAGGATGCGACACTAATACATAACGTGTAATATTGAGGTATAACAGATGCCCCCTAAAGTGTGAGGTCAGAAGAGACTGATGGCCGAAAGACTTTACAAATATGGTTCGGAGATAGCATCGAGGGGAGCAACAAGGAGCTGAAACAGAAACAAAATGTCAAATATACCACCGAGGCGGGCATTCCCATGCTCGGAAACAAATGACTCAAAGCATGGCTGCCGACCAATACATTGCAGATCCATGAGTACTGAGATGATATAGACTGTAGACAAATCATGGCTACTATTAACAAGCGTAGATCCATGAGACAGTAATGACACAGCCACGACCAATACAAAAGTGGATCTGTGTGACAATACAGAGGAAATCTCCATTGCAACCTGGACGTAATCAAAATACAAAAGGGTGTCCAGGGTCTTCTACCCGATCACAAACGATACGAATCTAGCCATGTGATTACAAGGTGTTGAAGTCGAACATGGTAGAAACCATTTGATTACCGGTCAATGATGTGAACCGTTAACAAATGCGAGGGAAATCACCAATGATGACGATGATCCCCAAGGTATCTATAGTACATCTCAACGAAATGCGAATAAATGAGTTGATGTCGAGCATCCGAGAGATCATTCAATCAGAGGTCATTGATGAAAACCTACTGTTGAATACGAGGAAACCTGCCATTGAGGCATGCAGGTACCAAGGTACTAGTGGTTGACTCCTAAGCCTAATTCCTGGATAGTGATTTGGTGTCGACAGGAATAGACTCGTCGAAGGTGGGCCATAATGATTCCCACATCATCGACACGAAATCAGAACGAGAGATAGTATGGACCGATGAAACAATAGAATATGTACTGACACAAAGGGAAGGTTTGACATGAAGTGGAGGTGGACTCAAGGTAATAACCCTTTGAACATATGACGGCATGAAACAGAGTTTGGCAGCAGGGATTAATTGAACAGACAGAACCGCAGGAAGTGTGAACTCATAGCAATAATGAGGACGCATGATCATAATGATGACACTATCAGCAAGACTGACTACCCAAAACAGACAAGGTGAGGATGCATGCCATGTTCAAAGGTGACGACTCACAAGCTGCCAACAAGGTAAACTTGACTCATTTTCCCATTTTCCCCCGACATGATGGACGAGTACCTCTTTGTTTTTTAACGAGCTTGAGGAGGATAGCAGATGCTCGATATAGCTCATCTCATAGATGAGTCCAATCTCACATGTTTTTCGAACCTGAGAAAGGAGGGGTTCGTCCCAAAGTGGGTCCTTCGATGTTTGATTTTACGAGTCCAAGGAAGGAAAACTCGACAGTTTTTCATGTTTAGAGAGTCTGAAAAGAACTAAAGAAGACTCCAATGGTCCTTTTTCGTAAGGTTAGCCTCATCGCCCGAAAAAGGGTAAAACAACGCGGGAGAGGACTCTTCCAGTCATGATTGGCTGGAGTATTCCTTTTTCGTAAGTAGTGCCCCCTAGTCCGAAAAAGGGGTAAACTATCACTAGGGAGACGATCATTCAAATCCTTTTACAAGCGTGAACGAATCAATTTCGCTTGGCGATCTTTTCAATTTTAGGGAGTCTGAAAAGAGCTTAACTATGGACTCCATGTACAACTTTGTCATGGTTGATGACCGAGTACGACAAAGGAAAAGTAAACTCGGCACAGTTCCTTTTCCGTAAATAGTCTAGCGAGGCCGGATAAAGTGATAAACCTATACTCGTTAGACACACCTTTTTACTCAAATTGTTTAACGAGCACGATAATGGTATCAAAAGCACTCGGAATCTTTTTCATGTTTGGATCCAGAGCACGAAAAAGGAAAAAGTAAGCTCAAACCACTTTTCATGTTTTAACCAGAGCACGAAAAAAGTGAAAAGTAAGCTCAAACACCATCTTACTGTTTTTAACGAGCTCGAAGATAGGTTGGAAGAATGCTCATGATGTCTGCTTCATTTTTTAACGAGCTTGTAACAGAAAATGAACTATGCTCGGAATAATTTTCATGGTTTAATGAGCTCAAAACCTAAAAAGGAAAGTATGCTCGAAAATGTTCCCAATGGTGAACTTCTTCCCGTCATGAAATCCAAAGGTTGGTACATGCCCCCCAGCATGATTGCTGGAAGTAAGTGACTTAGCTCCAACGTGGTGTGGAGAGGCGATCGAGTTGACTTCAACGTAACTTCCAGAGGTTGAAGACATGCCCCCAAGCTTCCTTTCATTCTCCTAAAGTATAGGCGGGTGAAAAGAAGGTTCAGGTACTAAGTCTACGAGGAGACTCGACTCAAAGGGAAAGGATATGTTTCATTTTTTAACGAGCTTGACACAGGAGTAGAACTTTGCTCAGACTACTGGTTTCATTTTTTAATGAGCTTGAAGCCAAAGGTAAACTCTGCTCACAGTTAAGGCCCATTGATGGGTTCCCTCCCAACATGATGACCAGAGGTTGGTAAATGCCCCTAGCATGATTGCTAATGGCTAAACATGCCCCCCAAGCTTCGTTTCGTCTGACTACTCTTCTTCCTTACCCAAAAATCCTGGCTACTAATCCAAATGTGTTCACCAGGGGGGGTAGGGAGAACCAGAATCAAGTGACCCAGGCAGATGAAACGAAGGTTCAAATCCTAACTCTAGCGAGAGACTCGAACAAATGGAAGGGAGATCTATTTCATTTTTACACAAGCTTGAAATAGATAATAACAATGCTTGAAAGGGTCCTTTTTATTTTTTAATGAGCTTAAAACAGAAAGAAATTATGCTCGAAGGTAGTTTCATTTTTACGCAAGCTTGAAACTGAACGTAAACTATGCTTGGGATTTGGTTTCGTTTTTACACAAGCTTAAAACCAAAAGTAAACTGTGCTTGAGGGTAGTTTCATTTTTACGCAAGCTTGAAACCAAAAGTAAACTATGCTTGGGATTGGTTTTGTTTTTACACAAGCTCAAAACCAACGGTAAACTGTGCTTGAGGGTCGGTTTCATTTTTTAACGAGCTTGAAACAAAGAATAAACTATGCTCGTAGGAATCTATTTCATTTTTTAACGAGCTTGACATAGAAAGGGAACTATGCTCATAGTGATGGTTGGTTTCATTTTTACACAAGCTTAAAACCAAAAGTAAACTATGCTTGGGATGATGGTTGGTTTCATTTTTACACAAGCTTAAAACCAAGAGTAAACTATGCTTGGGAAAATGGTTGGTTTTATTTTTACACAAGCTTAAAACCAAAAGTAAACTATGCTTGAAATGATGGTTTCATTTTTTAACGAGCTTGACACCGGAATAGAACTTTGCTCCAAAAGTCCCCCCCCCTAGGGGGAAGAAACCACTAAAACATGTGGAATGTTTAGGGAAGTCTGGTGACTAGGAGTCATGCGATGAGTGGGCGTCACAAAGGAAAGCTGATCGATGGTCACAACATTCCCATGATGGGGAAAATACATCACTCGGAAGAGTGAGGACACTACAGCCTTCATGGCATGGACGTAATCGCGTCCAAGGAGTAGATTAAAATCTAAGGGACCTTGGATGACCATGACATCAATACAGACAGTTTTCCCTCCCAAAGTGATAGGTAACTGAGGAAGGGACCCTAAAGGTCCAGTAGGCCTTCTGTTGAAAGCCAGTATCTGATCAGTGACGGGCACAAGCCGAGGAGAACCTAAGGCTTGCCAAGCAGTTGAGGATAGAATACTAACAGAAGCTCCTTCATCAACTATCGTACGAAAAATTTCTTTATCGGAAACTCCTACAGATATTTGAAAAGGAACACTCGAAGGAATACGAGATTCTGTTAGACCATTCCAATCAAAGGAAATAACCTCAGTGCTTGGAGGGGGTCTCGCGGAAACGGACAGGGTTTCCCCTTGCCGAGGACATTCTGAACCGATAAGGAAAACATCAGTGGTTTCCAATTCACTCTCTCTTGGAAGATAAGAATGAGACAAAGATTGTTTCAAGGTGACTGCTTCAGTCTGGACTTTCTCCGATGAAAGAGCGGGATCAAGTGGGGATGACAGCGACTCAATCACTTCACTCTCGGAAGGGAGAGTGGGATCAATTGCAGATGAAACTGAATTGATCACTTGGTCAACCAGCGGGGGGTCGAGGGATAGTTTACCATGGTCTGTTGGAGGCACCAGTTGAGAACTAGTAATATCTTCCAACCACCGCGAGGCTTCATCCATGCTTGGACAAAGGAAAGTACGGTGCATACCCTTGCATATCAAACAGGGATATAGGACTTTACCCTTACGACCCTTCACCAAGGGGTCACTGGTTGAGGGAGTGCCATCGACATGATGGTCAGAGGTCGACGATACGATTGTTTTGGGGTTTTTAGACCACACTTCTGACACACGGGAAAGATCAGGACAATCCTTGAGAAGGTGATCACCCTTACAAAGTTTGCAAGGGAACTTGGGCTTACGGGGTGTTTTCGTAGAATGAGTACCATTAGAGGTAACTGGTTTACGCTTGGTCTCTTTTTTATCCTTCTTCTTCTTAACTTTCCTTTTCTTCTTCTTCTTATCCACCTGATTACTAACACTATTGCTTTCGTCAGGCGAGGAAGAAGGAACGGAAGAAGATTCATCCGATGAAGAAGGAGAAGGATTAGTTTGGGATTGACTCTCTCGTGGTGGAGAGTTAACATTCGAAACATTGGGCGCAATCGGAATTACCGGATTGAATAACCATACCGGTAATCCTATGGTTAATCCAGGAAGATTTAACGTGGCAATAAAGGGAGGACCAATATCTCCAACTGGAGGAAAAGTAAAAGGTGCCCCTTGAAAAGGGGTCCCCGGATTGGTAGTCCCAGAAGGAGCATGGGTGCATGGAGGTAGATTCTCCATGAAACAAAACTAAGTGATGTGGACGAAGTCTTGTTAAAAAGAACTCAAAAACCCTCAGGCAACCGAGCGTGCGAAAGGGGAGCTAGGAAAAGACAAGGCTCACAGGCCAAAAAGAGCAAGCTCAAAAAACTATACTGAGGCCGCTGCCAAAGTAAGCGAGCTGTACAACAAAACGGCCAGAATGCCAACAAGCAGCCCTACAAAGAAAAAGACCCTCTACAAGATAGCAAGCAAAACCTCCTAACTAAGAGCTGGAGACCTCAACAAATTGTATCCTTCGCAAGGTGATGAAATCCAAGTCGAACAATACAACATGAGAGACCGATATAAGAAGGATATCCCTCTACCGAAAGGGATCCTGGGTAAAAGAGCCCTAGTAGAATAGATACTAAGCCACCTCGTTCATGACACGTCGGAAAAGGTTTTGGGCACTTCAGCCTTCCGAAGAAGACAGCGATCGATGTTGCCTTAGGGCTAAGTGGAGTGCGGTATTCCACAGAGTCCGTCCGGTTCTCAATCTCGCGGCCGTTTAACCCCTGAAAGTTGGAAACAGTCAGGAGGCCCCTCCACAAACTAGCTGTGACCGTGTCAATAAGTACTAGAGGATTTTAGTTCCCTAAAGACAACGACTATGTCTCAGATGAAAATGACAAGGGGGAATTATTTTGATGCCTATCCCCGGTGTCCTACCTAACTACCAAATTCTTTTGATTTCCTCAAGTGAGGTTAAAGTTGGTTTAATTAGGGAGATTAATTTTAGTGGCTGTCTTACTCAATCGGGTTATGGAAGTGCAACTTGATGGTGTTATGACGACCCAAACCATGCAAATAAAGATGAATCGAAATGAGCCTTTCTCTTCGATGAACACTAGCTAAAGTAAGGAAGAATTCTTTCCGCTCCCAATATGCACAACCCAATGCACATGCAATTTTATTTCTTTTCAAAATGATAGAAAGAAGTAAAATATGTACCCAAAACTAACCCAAAGTAATGAAAAATTTCTTCATATGAACACCAAACGTAATGATTCTAATTCATTTCCTATCTTTTTACACTTGAAAAAGACACATCCAAGCTACGGAAAGAAAGATTCTACAAATGCTTCCAATCAAATGCAAGACAAAGAGAAGAATCTAATAATTTTGTCTAACTCAAATGCACATAAATATGAAACAAGTATTTCTTCTTTTCATGAATGTAATGCCAAGAATATCAAATGATTAAATTAAAGCAAGAAGAATACTTTAGTGTTTCAATTTCATGAATATGGTAAAAGAACGACAAAATCAAGCTTCTCTTTGAACTAAAGCGGAGGCAAGGAATCAATCTTTTCAAACAATCATTAGATAGGATGTAAAGGAAATAAGATGCCAAGCAATCCAAACACGCCAAGCACACCAAACCAAAAAAAATGATCTCAAAACCTTAATATGGGTCAAAACGACTAAAGGATGCACGATTCATGGCCCCCCCCGGCCATGAGGGGGAATTTTTTTTCAAAAATAGAACCCATTTCGCTTAGAAATGCAAGCAAAACACTAGTATTGAATCAAAGGGCCAACATGGATCCAAATCTCGAAAAGACCCAAAAATAACCAAACAAACCAAATAAACACACTTTCCAGGAACTACCGCGGTCTATAGCCTGACTGAAGCGCGGCACTGTGCAACTGTCGCTCTGGTATTAAGGCCTAGGTCGCGGCACTGTGTAAGTACCGCGCTGTAAATGGTTATGAGGGCGCGGCACTGTGTGAACAGGGAAAGAGGCGGAATTTTGAGAAAAGATCTTGACTTTTTCAAGGGTTCGCCAACCCAGAGGACTTACTGATCTGTAACAGGAGTCTAATGCAGAGAGCAGGGAAGTGAATGAAGGTGAAAGAACCCAATTCTTACAATCAATGAGTGAAATTGAAAGCAAACTTCACAAGCAAAGAAAATGGATTCAATATCCCCAGCGGAGTCGCCAGTTTTTGTTGTAGAAATTTCTCCCTACGGATAGGTAGAAACTCTCTTAGGATAAAGCAGGATGTACTGACTCTATACTAAGACAAAAAGTAAACAAATGCTACCTTGAATCCCTAGATCTAACAAACGTCTCAAGATTAAAATGCTAGAAAGAGTAGAAGGGGTTTAACTGACCTTCTATCCAAACGCTTGTCTTTATTGTTGCTCCAATCTTCAAGCCCTCACGAATGAACAAAGGTTGCTTGATGTCCAAGCCAATCCTCCAGCTCCAAGTGCTTCCTCTAGCTATCTCTGTAGCAGTCTAAAGATCATAGGTTTGATGCCCCAAAAGTCCTCCCTTTGGCCCATGGAAAGCTTCTCTCTTATAGCACATGGGAAGGCTAACCAACAAGAGAGAAGTGTGGATCTATGGAGGGTTTAGTGGATCAGGCCAGCTAAACAAAGAAGGAGTTAGGATCGAACCGAAGATGGTAATCCCAACAAAATATCCTCGAAGATCGAAATCCCAAAATCCAAGGCAAAAAGGCTAAATTCAGACTACCGCGCCCCTATAACTGAGCATAACGCGGTAGTACCGCGCCCCAGAGAAGGAGCAACGCGCGGTAGTGCTAACTACCGCGCCCTTGTAGATGTGCAAGGAGCGGCAGTGCTCACAAACAGGGCTAAGTTGGGCTGGCAGATGGCAGAAAAAGGTTTTGCTTTCAGTGTTCAGTCAATGGTTTTCACTCTGGATGTTCAGATGATCTTTAAGGGAAACTGTCATTTAGGTCGCTAGTACAAGGATGCGACACTAATACATAACGTGTAATATTGAGGTATAACACCAATGTTTTATTTGTCACAAAATAGGACACATTGCTAAGGACTGTCCTCTAAATAAGAAAAGGAGAACTCACCACAAAAGACATCAAGCACATCTTGCAGAAGATGATAGTGAAGAAGAAATTGAAGAGGAAGAAAGGCCTTACAATAAAAGACCTAGAAGAGAAGAAGAAGATGAAGAAAGGACCTTCTTCAAGAAGAGATCTAGCAGAAGTGAAGAAAAGGATGCAGAAGAGTATGTTCTATTCTCCGCACTCTCTGGATCTATAACACCTGGAGAAGGTACATGGGTTATCGATAGTGGTGCCTCAAAGCACATGACAGGACAAAAGAAGACTCTATCAAATCTTGAAGAAAAGACCTCCACACAAAAGGTATCTCTAGGAGATAACTATCAATATACCATCAAGGGAATTGGTGAAGCAAACTACAAACTTGATTCTGGAACCCCCATGAAGATGAAGGAATTTTTGTATGTTCCAGGATTAAAGAAGAACTTACTTTCCATCTCAGCATTGGACAAGAAAGGCTATAGAGTTGTATTCATTGATGGACAAGTTTTAATGTGGTCCAAATGCAAGACTATCAAGGATGCAATTGTTATTGGTGAAGAAGAAGGAGGTTTGTACAAGCTCAAGGGTCATCCAGAAGCTGCTCTTATACATGAAGTCTCTAGCCCAAATGAGCTATGGCATAGGAGACTTGCTCACATTAACTACAAGGCACTACCTCATGTAAGCAAGGTAGTTGTAGGTCTACCAGACTTAAAGGTTGACCATGAAGGCACATGCAAAGGATGTGCAAATGGGAAGAACATCAAGAACCCATTTCCAAAGAGTGAAAAAAAGACCAAAAGCACTTTGGAATTGATCCATTCAGATGTATGTGGACCAATGCCCTCCACATCTTTAAGTGGATATGAATACTATCTCACATTTATTGATGACTATTCAAGGAAAACTTGGATATACTTCTTAAAAGGGAAGAATGAAGTTTTTGGAAAGTTCAAAGTGTTTAAAGCATTAATAGAGAATCATTCAGAAAAGAAAATTAAAGTACTCAGAATAGATAATGGCGGAGAATATACTTAAAAAGATTTTGAAGATTTCTGTAAATAAGCTGGAATCAAGAGAGAGCTAACTACTCCCTACAATCCCCAACAAAATGGTGTTGCGGAAAGAAAGAATAGAACCATCATGGAAGCTGTAAAGACAATGATACATGATCAGGACCTACCTATGTATTTATGGGCTGAAGCAACTAAAACAACAGTCTATGTACAAAATAGACTATCCTATAGTGCTCTTGATTTCAAAACTCCAGAAGAAGTGTTCACAGGAAAGAAGCCTGAGGTAAGTCATCTTAAAATATTTGGATGTCTTGTATACATACACATTCCAAAAGAAAAGAGAACCAAGTTGGATCCTTCTGGAAAGAAGGGAATATTTGTTGGATATTGTGAATCATCCAAAGCATTCAGAATTTACATCCCAGGTTTTCATCATATGGAAATTAGTAGGGATGTTACATTTGATGAAGAAGCAGCTCTCAAGAGATCTAGAAAGTGCCAACATGAAGAAATCTATGAAGAAGACACACCTTCCAGGATCACAGAGGCTGCAACCATTCCTGAAGATACTACACCTGAAGACCATGACTTGCTAGAACCACAAGAACCCCCCATTACAAACTTATCAAGAAAAAGGAGGCCATCATGGGCCAGAGATATTATTCAAGGAGCTGAAAAATATGGAGCTCCTGAAGGCTGCACAAGAGAAAGGAAGAAACCAAAGCTAGTATCCAACTATATGGCTTTGATGTGTAATCTACTGAATCAGGAACCTACTATCTATGAAGAAGCAGTTCAGAAGAAAGAATGGGTGGAAGCAATGACAGAAGAATACTAGTCAATAATGAAAAATGATGTTTGGGATATAGTTCCCAAACCAAAAGATAAAAGTATAGTATCCTCCAAATGGATATTCAAGATAAAACATGCTACAGATGGTAGCATTGAAAAATATAAGGCAAGATTTGTAGCAAGAGGATTCTCTCAAAAGGAGGGAATTGACTATGAAGAAACATTTGCTCCAGTTGCTAGATACACTTCCATTAGAGCTATCATGGCACTTGAATCGATGATGAAATGGAAACTACACCAGATGGATGTTAAGACAGCCTTCCTGAATGGTGTAATTGAAGAGGAAATGTACATAGAACAACCACTTGGATTTGAGGTAGAAGATGGAAGAACTCATGTATGCAAACTGAAGAAAGCCTTGTATGGGTTGAAGCAAGCTCCTAGAGCTTGGTACAGAAGGATTGACAGTTTCTTGATAAGCATGGGCTTTACCAAGAGTAAAGCTGATCCTAACCTTTATCTCAAAGTTATGAATGATGAACCTGCTATATTATTATTGTATGTAGATGATCTTTTCCTGACTGGAAATTAGAGACAGATTATCGAGTGCAAGAAGAAGCTCTCTTCAGAATTTGAGATGAAAGATCTCGGATTAATGCACTACTTCTTAGGCCTGGAAGTATGGCAAGATCCAAAAGGAATCTTTCTAAATCAAGGTAAGTATGCTGTGGGGATTTTGAAAAAATTCGGCATGTTGGATTGTAAAGCCATGGCTACTCCCATGGACTCCAACTTGAAGTTATTAATAGATAACTCATCAGAGTTAGAGGACACAACTCTGTATAGACAGATTATTGGATCATTAATGTATTTGACTAACACTAGACCAGACATATGTTTTGATGTGAATACCTTGAGTCAGTATCTAGTGGAACCTAGAAGAGTTCACATGATAGCTGCAAAACATGTGATGAGGTACTTAAAAGGTACAATAGATTTTGGTCTTTACTATAGTGGATATCATGAGTTAAATTTGCATGGCTACACTGATGTTGATTGGGCAGGAAGCGTATCAGACAGGAAGAGTACATCGGGAGGATGTTATTTTCTAGGATCCACTATGATCTCATGGTATAGCAGGAAGCAATCTAGTGTGGCACTCAGCACAGCTGAAGCCGAATACATAGCTGCTTGCTCTGCCAGCTGTGAAGCGGTATGGCTTCGTAAGTTACTATCAGGACTGTTTGACTTAGAGATGGAACCCACTGTGATTCTGTGTGATAACCAGAGTTGTATCAAGATGATTGAGAATCCAGTATTTCATGATAATTCAAAACACATAGAGATCCGTTATTTCTATATACGGGATATGGTGCAAAAGGGAGCTATCAAGCTCGATTATGTGAGCACGGACGAGCAAGTTGCTGATATACTAACCAAACCTTTGTCTCGTGTAAAGTTTGAGTATTTCTGAGACAAGCTTGGTGTAGTTCAAAAGGACTCTCCTCGAAAGGGGGAGTAATATGATAGATGAAGATGTCTTTGGGTACTGGTATCGATGTGGATACCTATATTGATGATGAGATTGCTTATCTAGATCATATGGTTGCTTGTATTGATTAGGATACCTGCATTTATCTTTTGTTTCCCTGCATCTATGTTTTGTATACTTGTATTGATGATATGATGAGGATACTTGTATTGATGATGTGTATACTTGTATTGATGAGGATACTTGTATTGATGATGTGTATACTTGTATTGATGAGGATACTTGTATTGATGATATGTATACTTGTATTGATGAGGATACTTGTATTGATGATGTGTATACTTGTATTGATGAGGATACTTGTATTGATGATGTGTATACTTGTATTGATGAGGATACTTGTATTGATGATATGATGAGGATTGTATCATCCTTGGACTTCAGTCCTAAAGCGATCCGTAGACAGATGTCTTCGAGAATGTGGTTCCTAGTGAACGATGAGGATTGTATCATCCTTGGACTTCAGTCCTAAAGCGATCCGTAGATAGATGTCTTCGAGAATGTGATTCCTAGCGAACGATGAGGATTGTATCATCCTTGGAATTCAGTCCTAAAGAGAGCCGTGTTGGCATCCAGCAAATAACCTCTTCATTTCTTGACAAAGTGAAGAGAGATCAGCTCAATATGTAATTTATCAATTAAAAATTATGTTAGAGCTCCTTCAGAATCTTTGATTCTGAAGGTGCTCTTAATCAAAGAAAAGTAATTAATGATTCTAGAGCTGATAGGAACTTGATCATTAAAACTTGGCTTTTAAGCGAATGTTAGACAAGTTTCGTAAATTCTCATTAAACCTATTTAAAATATCAAAATGAATTTATGTGACTTAAGGGATTTGTGCCAAGAGAAATATCATAAAACACATTGTTTAGGGTATTATTAGTCCAAAGACTAAGAGAATTTTGAAAGTTAATATCATAAGGAATGCCCTATTATAAACTTTGTAAATATCATAGTTAATGTATAGATAAGATGTGTATAGGAAGCTTTTTTATACGCTATAAGATAGTATAATGTGTCAATAGGATGTATAAAGGTTTTAAAACTTAGTATTGTACATATGTATATAGCCTTGTACATATACATAAAATAAACACCAAGCTGGTTGTTTGATTAATGCCTACTTAACATTAAAACGCAATTTACTACTCTTCAAACCACTACGTAACATCATAAAGTAGGGATGATTGTTTGATGAACTGGCCATGCATTAAATCAATGGTTAAATCAATAAACGTTTTGGATCGATGAGCTGGTATGGAACGTGGCTTTCACCCCTTGACAGAGTCGACAGTTGTATGCATTTGGCAAAACCGTGTTGACAGTGTTAATTGCTAGCAGTCATTTCAAACTACGCCATTGTACTTATAAATTATGAACCACTGTCAATAATCAATGATCGTAATAATGGTTCTATCAGTCTTCGTATCGCTGGTTCGCCAAGTTAAGTAATGATCTCATATCGCCGTTTCGCCAAGTTAAGTGGTGATCACTACTGGGCATGGTCAAACGTAGATAAGTTGGCATAAGTCATGGTGTAGTATGAAAGTTGTAACATTTATCACTATCCCGCTAAAATGGTAGGTTCAGAGATTTGATTTTTTTATCAGATTTGAAGCATGTGAAGATTTTCTAGCATGTCGTGTGTGTGGATACCTATTCCCTCTGTTTTCACTTTCCCTTTCATCCCACGACTAAGCCCAGAAAGTGCTGAAGAAACCATGTCTCCTCTGAATCGTTTTGAAATCTCAGGGTATGAAATTATTGAAGCCAATCAGGAGGTTGCCCAGAAATTCGAGAAAATGGGATGGACACATTTCTTTCAAAGCTTTGATGGTCATCATGTGGAGATTACCAAAATGTTTGCAATGAGTTTTAAAGATGACAGGGTGCGAATTGGGGGTTTCGAATTTGTTATCAATGAAGAAAAAATTGCTGAAGCCACGAAACTTCCTCAGGTGGGAGAACGCTGGTTTAAGGGCCTTATGGTTGATAAGAAGAAGTGTTTGGCTTTGTTAATGCCTTTACCAGATAAAACGAAATTGAGGGTAGGCGTACCTGTAAAATTCCTAAAGCCCGAGTGGAGAGCTTACTATGAAATCTTGGTAAGGTACGTAACCTGTTGTGGACTTTTTTCCCATTTGCACTTGTATCATTTACGGTTGTTGTTAGCAGTAAAGGGTTATAAACTTAATTTGCCCTTCTATCTTTGGCAAAGCCTTAAGAAAATGTCACAGTCTGTAAGGAATTTCAATAACCCTGATAATAGTCTGTGTCACCATGGATTGATTAAAATTTTATTGCAATTCTAATTATCTGCAAAAGGTCTGTCTTGGGATAAATTTCTAGTCGATTGTAAATTGGGGCCAACACAGTATTGGCCTAATCCATCTCCTCGAGCTCGTAGGAAATGAAAAATCATAAATCCTGAGGTTAATAGCTCAGAGGATAAGGAACCAGAGGCCGTAAACATGTCTATAGATGATGAGGTAAATAAAGATGCTGATAGGGTTTCAGTTCCTTGCGATTCTAGGGAAATTTTAAAAGAACCAGAACCTGATAAGAATGATGGCAACCCTGTAAAATTAAAAGAGGGATCAGCCGAAGACGAAATTGTTAAACCTGCTGAATGTGATAAAAATTCTATGCATAAGCTGAACCATTTGGCTCAGGTTTGTTGTGACAAGGAAGGGTCGAATGTTGGAAAATTATCGTTTTCACGTAGAATCACCAGAAGCATGCATAGTCTTCATTCTACTCCAAGGTATAGGTCTGATCCACAGACTTCCAAATCTACTGCTACCGAACCTGCAGTTGTAGATATTGAGGATGATATTCCGATGCCTATCCCTAACACAATGGAGGTAGGGAATTCCGCTACTGCGCAGGGGAGTGATTTGCAATCAGGTGAGGTCGAGGGCAATCAACCAGAAATAAACGTTGACACTGTAGAACTTGAACCATTACACAATCAGCATTGTGACGGTCCTCGTTCTCCTCATGTAGCTAGCGAAGACGAAACCCTACAACAAGTATTAGGAAATATCTATCAGGATAAAAACACAGAGTCCAGAGGAAAGCGTAAACAATATACAGTCTTATTGGAAGAAGAAAATAAAACGTTCAAGAAAGAATTGCTAGAATGGATTGACAGGTGGAAAAGGGCCAACGTGAAAAAGAATCAACTCAAGAAATCCAAGAAATCGATATTAAAAACAAACCAGCTGTTATTGGAACGAATTGAAAAACAAAATGTTAAAATTATCAGGTTGAAGGCTAAATTAGCCGAAGCTAGAAGAGTAGTCGCTCTTCATAACGAGGCTTAATAGTTTTCTCTTCTCTTATGTCGCAGTATAACAGGTAATGGCTGTTTCGATTTTGCATGCCTGTAAAATCGGAGATTTTACAGGCATGCATTTATAATTTTGTTTTAATATTTCTGTTAACTGTGTTAAATTGATTTTAATATAATGTATTTATTGAATTTAATGCAGGAGGTTTTATCACCGCTTTCTTCCAGGAATGCAGGACATGGTGGATGCGTTGGCATGAAAATATAGCTGATCTGTTACAAGTTGGAGTTTTGTGAATGGCCAAGAATGTTCTGAGATGTCTCGACTCAGGCTAGTCGATTCTATTTTTAGTAGTAGGTGTAATTAGATGCTTTTATGGTTAAATAATTTCCTATAATGTTGCATGCAACATTTATAGCAAAACCGACTCTCACTAGTATATGAATGAAGATTTTTGATGAACTCGGGATGGATGGAGTGTGGAAGAAAACTTGTTGAAATATATTTTATTGCTGGTATTATATCAAACTTGAAGCTGAAGCTTTTATGTGGATAATACTGGATATCTGCGAATGATGCTGTGACTGGTATTCATTTTTGGATTTTTATATATATACATATATTTCGGTTTGTCATCTTCTGTTTATATGCAAACTCTGTGTGCTGTGCCATACTGATGTTTAAATAATTTTCTCACTTTATCGTCTCAAGCTAGTTATTGAATGAATATGTCATTATGGTTTTGTTCATTAGTGTGTTCACTATAAACATTAGCTTGCATGATATACTCTCTGGTTTATTTAAAATTTCATTTGTATGTTAACGGTGAATTTTAAATAAGCATTATTTCAAATTTAAATGACTGTCTTGATAGATAATTATTAATCAGTTTTGGAAGTGAAATTTGACTGTGTGCTTTAGGTTAAATCTCATCTCCATTTCCATGTAGCAGAGTTATTGTTGTTATAACCTAAATATGTTTTGTTTATATCATACTTCAATTTTCTGTTATTGATTAATGATTAATCTTGGTTTCAAATTTGCTCTCAGCTGAGATAGGGTTAAATAGGGTAGATAGATTAATTAGTTTTAAAGTTTATTTTATTAAGCATTGTTGACTCATTCTGCATATTGTAATTAAGCTTTCATACTTAGAAAATTTCCCAAAAATTGAAGTCTTTCTTTACGAAAGCAACCTTAGGACATTTGTAAATACATAGATAGGATAAACATTAGAATAGGTTAGATTTTGCTAGTTTTAAGGTTTCCTTAAGAGACAAACTAGCTGGTAGCAGGACCATAACCTGCGAGGTCTTGTTAATTCAAACACACCGGATACTGCTTTAAGTTGATTGTGTGGATAAAACCTCTTTATTGGCTCTGATTCATAAAATCGGGCCAACAAATGGCGCTAGAAGGAGGGCCTGAATTAAGTAATGGCAGGTGAAACTAATGAAACATTTCCAACCAGCCAACAATCTTAGGAAATTAGTAGATCACCTCTTATTGAAACTGTAAGGAATATCCTTGAACGTGATCCTATTACTTCTCCATTTACTCCTGCACAAAGTGCTCAAACTCTAGAAGAATTCAGACATATCCTTACTAGAGCTTACGCTAATCAGTTAGGTATTACTCCAATAGATTATGGTCTTCCTAGACAACAGCGACATAACCCACAATTGACCATAGTTACAGAAGATTTGGAAATAACTGATAGTACTCCTCAACATCAAGCTGAAAGTTATCAAAGACAGATTACACAAACCAATACCACAAGGAGGTTAATTTCAGGAAGTGGTTCTGATCAGCCACCTTCTCCTCCTGAGTCACCACCCAACAGTCCAAGATCTTCTCATTCTGAGAGTTCTTCTAGTTCTCAAGGAAGTCCAATGGCAGGAAATGCAGGAGGAGGAGGTAATCCTCCACCCCCTCCACCTAATCCACAGCTCCCTTGGTTAAGGGCAGCTGCTGTAGCAATTCCTGGGGTACAACACCCATTACCAAAACATTCAGATAAAATTCTTCCGAAGTTTAACCCAGATGATAAAGAACCTGCAGAGGTACATATTGATAAATTCATGTTGGCTGTTCAAACTTTAAATGTTCAGCATGAAGATGTCGTTTGTCGATTATTTCCTCTCACCTTTGAGGGAAGAGCCTCTACCTGGTACTTTTCATTAGTACAAGGATCTATTACAAATTGGGAGGAATTTAATAAAGTTTTTTTAGATAAATTCGGGGAAGATAAAACACCTGCTCTTTTAGCCCTAGAGTTATATAGAATTAAAATGGAACCCAAAGAAAGGATTAAAGACTTTAATCAAAGGTTTCTAACATTGAAAAATAAAATTCCAATTGCTTCTCAACCACCGGAAGATATAATCATCGAAAATTATACATCAGCCCTACCTAGGAATTCCGGAATGTTTGTTAAGAGAGCTGGAAAAACAACACTGATAGAAACATTTGATGAAGCAATTAAAGTAGAAAAAGATTTCATGTCTTATGAACCAGAGAGAAGTGGTAAAACTGATTCTTTTCCTCGAAAGAAAGTAGAAAAATCTAGTTCGGATAAAGATAAAGCTTTCGATGTGGAACAGCTACAGAACGCTATTCGAACGTTAACCAATGAAGTAATAGGGTTAAAAAAGACCAATTCTGAAGCTTCTCCTTCTAGATATTACTTCAGAAACCAATTTAGACAAAGCCCAAACGCAATCAATAAGAACCTCAACAAATTAATGGTCACTTCTGGGATAATTTTGTGAAAAAACATGAGAACAGAAGTCCACCCTCAGGACAACATGCATATAATACACGTAGTAAAGCAATTGCAAATACTCCTGGTGCTTCAAGCTACACTTCAAACACTGATAATAATAACTCACAACTAAACAAACAAACTCAACCCGGCAAGCAAACTCAGTCAAATAAGGGTACCCAAACCATTCAAAACGCTCCGAAGTTGGATTTACAATATGATATAATTGAAGATTTGAAGAAGACACGTGCAAACATTAGTATGTACGATCTCCTTCAAATCTATCCAATGCCTGATACTCCTATCATTAATCCTGCAGTAAGCATGATCGTCCCTAATACAAAGCAAAATGTTGCTGCAAACAGTTCAATTAATGATCCAACAGCAACTGATAAAGGGAAAACATCAACCGATAAAGCTTCTTTGATAGGTAAGAATTCTAAGTCAACTACACCTCCATTCTTACTTACCTTTGATATTTTTAATAGGAATGTCCACAACTGCATGGTAGATTTAGGAGCATCTTCTAATGTTATGCCTTTATCTGTGTGCAAGAAATTAAATGGCAAATTTGTTCCATCCAATGCACAAATAACTCAATTAGATAGAACAAACGTTAAGGTTGTCGGAGAGATGAAAGATGTCTTAATTAGGATTGCTTGTAATCCTTCAGTTTATCAAATCATAGACATCGTAATTGTTGATATACCTGATGCATATGGACTATTCTTAAGTAGGGATTGGTCTCAACAACTAAATGGTTTCTTTGCCACTGATTGGTCAACCTTGTGGTTACCAAAAAATGGAAAAGCAAATCAGATAAAGATACAAAGAGAAAGGTACATGAAACATACTGTTACAGAACTACATGATCCTAGTGAACCTGTGTTATTTGTTGATTCCATTATGGGAAACTACATGTATGAATTAGGTTTTGGAGATTTCAAAGCTGAAAACTCTCTTCTTTCTGAAAATAGCAAACAATCTGAGATTTGTAACGTAACAGTTATTTCTCCTAATTGTTCCCTTAAGGAGACCATTGGCGATGAAAATAATGTAAATATTGTAAATATCATAGAAAGTAAAGTGATTGCACATAAGTCTATTTGGACTCTTTATTTCGATGGTGCAAAATCTAAAGAAGGAGCAGGAGCCGGTTGTTTACTAATAGATCCCCAAGGTAATAAGACTTGTATAGCCTGTAGACTAGAATTTAGTTGTACAAATAATATGGTTGAATATGAAGCTTTGATTCAAGGATTGAAAAAAGCAATCGATTTGGGCATCAAAGAGATAGTGGTCTTTGGCGATTCGGAGATCATCGTTAGACAGGTGCGTAATTCCATTCATTGTTTATCTGAACATTTGCAAAGTTATCAGAAAGAGGTATGGAATATTATCACATATTTTGATGCATTTAACATAAATTCTGTTCCTAGAAGTCAAAATCAAGAAGCAGACTTATTGGCAAATGTAGCTTCCAAATTGATTCCTTCAGAAAATTTTTCACCAGAATTCTTTTCTGTTGAATTAATTTTCAGGCCCTCCATACCTGATAACATTTTTAATTGGCGTGTGTTTGACAATGATACACAGGTACTGCATTTTCTGACAAATGATGGAATCTTCAAAGATTCGACAATAGATGAAATCACTCACGACGACAATTTACGAGATTTTTCGGTAATTAATGATTTTTGTTCAATTGAGAAAGCCTTCGAACAGGTAAAATCCGTTCCCAACTCAGTATTGAGATTAGAAAAGTTTTTTGATTTGCAGGATAAGTTCAAGTCAGTTCCTAATTGTAAAACAAATAGCTCTTGCATGAGATATGAAATCATCAATTTGGGAACAGAATCTAATCCCCAAACCATAAACCTAGGAATAGATTGTGATCCTGTAGAAAGAACAGCTTTCATAAAATTATTCAAGGAGTTTAAAGATATATTTGCATGGACATATGATGACTTAAAAACATTCAATACTCAAGTCATGCAACATATAATTCCAATTAAACAAGAATCAAAACCTTTTCAGCAGAAATTAAGAAAATATCACCCATCATTAGAACCAACAATTAAAAAAGAATTGAATAAATTGCTAACTGCCATGATCATTTTTCCTGTCAGACACACTCAGTGGGTAGCAAACTTAGTTCCAGTTAGAAAGAAAAATGGGGATATTCGATTATGTGTCGATTTTAGAAATTTAAATAAAGCTTCTGAAAAAGATAACTACCCAGTTCCACCCATGGAACAAATTCTTCAGAAAGTATCTAGGGCTGAGATACTGTCTCTCCTTGATGGTTTCTCAGGGTATAACCAAATATTAGTCTCCCCGGATGATCAATTAAAAACAGCTTTTAGAACTCCTTGGGGAACGTATGCATACCGTAAGATGCCCTTTGGGTTAATCAATGCAGGAGCAACATTTCAACGAGCAATAGATATTGCCTTTAGAGGCTTGATCAATCATTCAGTCGTTGTCTATTTGGATGACGTTACTGTCTACTCTAAACATCGGCCTGATCATCTTAACCATTTGAGAAAAGTGTTTGAACGATGTAGAAAATTTGGAATATCTTTAAATCCTAAGAAAACAATATTTGCTGTTTCAGAAGGTATCTTGTTAGGATGTGTAGTATCAAAACATGGAATCATGATTGATCCGGAAAGAACACAAGCTATTTCAAAGATTACTTTCCCTTCCAGCAAGAAAGGAATGCAGTCATTCTTAGGGAAAATTAATTTTGTCAGGAGATTCATTCCTAGTTTTTCAGAGACTGTTCGTCCTTTGCAGAAAATGATTAAAAAAGGTGCTGTGTTTAATTGGGGACAAACTGAAAAAGAATCCTTTCAGAAAATTTTAGAAGCTATTTCAGAAGCTCCTAGTCTTCTAAGTCCAGATTTTAACAAGGATTTTATATTATATACCTTTGCTTCTGATATTGCGTATGCAGCAGTATTAACTCAATTAAATTAACAAAATAATGAGGTTCCAATTTCGTTCATGAGTTCGAATTTCAAAGGTGCTGAACTAAACTATCATGAAGTGGATAAACAAGCTTATGCCGTTTTTAAAGCGATAAAACATTTTCGTCCTTACTTGTTAAAATCCAAAACAAAAGTAATTGTACCTTATTCTTCAGTAAGAAATTTGTTGGTACAAAAAGATTTAGGAGAAAAAAGGGCACCTTGGATGACAGCTCTTCAAGAATATGACTTAGAAATCAAACCATCAACGATAGTTAAAGGACAAGGGTTGTGTAAACTAGCTGCTGAAGCTGCTCATATGCCTGATGATAAAACTGAAATTGTCATTGATGAAGATTTACTTACCAGAGAAATTTATTTTTATCCACCACCTCAAGATTCCTGGTACACAGACATACGAGTACTTCTGGAAACAGGGACTGCCCCTGATTACTTAGATCCAAGGAAGAAAAGAGCACTAAGATTGAAATCTGCCCCGTACTTATTAATAGATAATGTCCTCTTTCGAAGAAATTCAGATGGGGTATACCTTCGGTGTTTAGATAAGGATGAAACAGAAACAATTCTGAAAGAATTGCATTCTGGACCAGCGGGAGGTCATTTCGGTGGAGAAACCACAGCTCATAAAATTCTTAGGGCTGGTTATTATTGGCCTACCTTGTTTCGAGATTCTTATACTTTCGTCAGAAGGTGTCAAGAGTGTCAACTTGCCGCAGGAAGAGTTAAAAAATATGCTTTCCCTTTACAACCTGTTTCAGTTGAAAGACCTTTTCAGCAGTGGGGTATCGATATAATAGGTCCAATAAACCCTCCCTCATCAATGCGACACAAGTATATAATAACCGCAACTGATTATTTCACTCGTTGCGCTGAGGCTGCACCATTGAAAGTTGTGAATACTAATCAAGTTATATTATTTTTGGATTTCTTTATCATAACAAGATTTGGTGTTCCTGATTCTTTGGTCTTCGATAATGCATCATATTTTTCATCAATTGAATTGACTCAGTTTGCTTTAGAAAAAGGAATAAGAATCAGATATTCAGCTAATTACCATCCTCATGGGAATGGTCTAGCTGAGTCAACAAATAAAAATTTATTGAAAATTATTAAAAGAACTGTTTCAGTTCACCATCGGAATTGGCATACAGAATTGGTTAATGCTCTCTGGGCAGACAGAGTAACTCCAAAAGTTGCAATAGGTAATTCACCATTTTTTTTAGTGTATGGAACTGAAGCTATTCTTCCGCCAAATTTATTTTTACCTTCATTACAGTTAGCTCATTCTGTCCAAGAAGAAGAATGCCCAGCAATGGAAAAAAGAATTAATGCATTGCTAAAATTAGAAGAGGATAGAGAAAAGTCAAAACAACACTTTAACAAACATCAACAGATTGTTAAGTCATGGTTTGACCAATCATTTAGTTCTGATCGCAAATTCCAGGTGGGAGACTTGGTCTTAAAATGGGATAAAGCTCATGAAGTTAAGGGTAATCACACTAAGTTTCAGAAACTGTGGTTAGGTCCCTTTGTTATTTCTGAAAAAATAGGTCCAGGTACCTTTCGATTGCAAACACTTGAAGGACAGTCCGAGACATTCCCTGTGAATGGACTGATTCTTAAGAAATATTTTTGTTAATAATTACTGTCTAAAATGTATATACTTATTCACTGTTTGTAAATAATTTATATTTTTGTATATACACTAGCAAACTGTATATGAGTCAAATTTCTGTCAATATCAAATATTTCACATTGTTAAAATTTATGTATATAACTAGTCCTCAAAACAGAAATATGTAATTAACAACTGTAATTAGTATAAATAAATAAGATCAGTTTACTCATCAGTCTTAAAATTTTGATTTAAACTGAAATCTTTTAAAATTTGTTCGGATTGATCAAAATCTCTTGAATTTGTAAAAAACCTTCGTTATTTCTATTTATAAGTGTTTCTCGGATTTTCTTTCATCTGGTTATTTTCTTAAATAATGATAGTTTATTATATATCTTTTTCGAAGCTCGTGCTTTTGAAAAATCTTTATAGATTTCTATCATCGGTTTAGAAAACTTTTGTCATTTGAGAACTGTCTAGCATCTGTTCCAGTTAATAAGAAGCTAAAGTGAGAGACAGAAGGTCTCAGTAATGAGCCGGTCTGATCAGAATCATAAATATCATTGGTATGACATTATTAGGAAACTAGTAATGGCTTTTGGTCTTGAAATCAAAAGATAAAGGGTCTCATCACGAGCCAGCTGATTCATTTTCTGGTGATATTTATGACTGACATTACCATTTGGTTACCATGCTAGGTGATGATCTCTCATTTTAGTTAAAACAAAATTAATAAAACCCCAATAAGACACAAATTTTTCCTGAAGAATAGGAGATCTCAGTAATGAGCCGGCCTAATCATGATCATCAGTGTTGCCTGGAATAACTTCATTTCTGATCACCAGGGTGATGGCTTTTGATTTTAAATTAAAAGACAGGAGATCTCATCACGAGTCGGCCTGCTTATTTCAGACAACTCTCGTGAATGATACTATCACATTGGGACACCAAGCCCAGATAGTAGTCTTCAGACAGAATTATCATTTTTTGTTTATTTAAAAAAAAAAAAAAAAAAAAAACCAAGAAACAAGAAAATTACTATACCATGGAACAGGTTCTAGATAGTTTTCAGAGGAAAGGTATTCGATGCTGATGGTAAGATCATCCTTACTAAGAAGTACTGGTTTCGATGAGGATATTTGTAAGCTTATCTCTAATCAAATGTTTGTTTCAAAAGATGAAGAATTTCTGGGTTATACTTATGAATCTGAATAAATACAGGTTTGACATGAATAAAGGATTTTGATTATTTTTAACAGATTTCTAAGATTTCGTTTTGATCATCTTGTTTTAAGCAGAGATAACTGGTTCATCCAGGTCATCGCCATTTGTTGGCAGCCAGCAAATAACCTCTTCATTTCTTGACAAAGTGAAGAGAGATCAGCTCAATATGTAATTTATCAATTCAAAATTATGTTAGAGCTCCTTCAAAATCTTTGATTCTGAAGGTGCTCTTAATCAAAGAAAAGTAATTAATGATTCTAGAGCTGATAGGAACTTGATCATTAAAACTTGGCTTTTAAGCGAATGTTAGATAAGTTTCGTAAATTCTCATTAAACCTATTTAAAATATCAAAATGAATTTATGTGACTTAAGGGATTTGTGCCAAGAGAAATATCATAAAACACATTGTTTAGGGTATTATTAGTCCAAAGACTAAGAGAATTTTGAAAGTTAATATCATAAGGAATGCCCTATTATAAACTTTGTAAATATCATAGTTAATGTATAGATAAGATGTGTATAGGAAGCTTTTTTATACGCTATAAGATAGTATAATGTGTCAATAGGATGTATAAAGGTTTTAAAACTTAGTATTGTACATATGTATATAGCCTTGTACATATACATAAAATAAACACCAAGCTGGTTGTTTGATTAATGTCTACTTAACATTAAAACGCAATTTACTACTCTTCAAACCACTACGTAACATCATAAAGTAGGGATGATTGTTTGATGAACTGGACATGCATTAAATCAATGGTTAAATCAATAAACGTTTTGGATCGATGAGCTGGTATGGAACGTGGCTTTCACCCCTTGACAGAGTCGACAGTTGTATGCATTTGGCAAAACCGTGTTGACAGTGTTAATTGCTAGCAGTCATTTCAAACTACGCCATTGTACTTATAAATTATGAACCACTGTCAATAATCAATGATCGTAATAATGGTTCTATCAGTCTTCGTATCGCTGGTTCGCCAAGTTAAGTAATGATCTCATATCACCGTTTCACCAAGTTAAGTGGTGATCACTACTGGGCATGGTCAAACGTAGATAAGTTGGCATAAGTCATGGTGTAGTATGAAAGTTGTAACATTTATCACTATCCCGCTAAAATGGTAGGTTCAGAGATTTGATTTTTTTATCAGATTTGAAGCATGTGAAGATTTTCTAGCATGTCGTGTGTGTGGATACCTATTCCCTCTGTTTTCACTTTCCCTTTCATCCCACGACTAAGCCCAGAAAGTGCTGAAGAACCATGTCTCCTCTGAATCGTTTTGAAATCTCAGGGTATGAAATTATTGAAGCCAATCAGGAGGTTGCCCAGAAATTCGAGAAAATGGGATGGACACATTTCTTTCAAAGCTTTGATGGTCATCATGTGGAGATTACCAAAATGTTTGCAATGAGTTTTAAAGATGACAGGGTGCGAATTGGGGGTTTCGAATTTGTTATCAATGAAGACAAAATTGCTGAAGCCACGAAACTTCCTCAGGTGGGAGAACGCTGGTTTAAGGGCCTTATGGTTGATAAGAAGAAGTGTTTGGATTTGTTAATGCCTTTACCAGATAAAACGAAATTGAGGGTAGGCGTACCTGTAAAATTCCTAAAGCCCGAGTGGAGAGCTTACTATGAAATCTTGGTAAGGTACGTAACCTGTTGTGGACGTTTTTCCCATTTGCACTTGTATCATTTACGGTTGTTGTTAGCAGTAAAGGGTTATAAACTTAATTTTCCCTTCTATCTTTGGCAAAGCCTTAAGAAAATGTCACAGTCTGTAAGGAATTTCAATAACCCTGATAATAGTCTATGTCACCATGGATTGATTAAAATTTTATTGCAATTCCAATTATCTGCAAAAGGTCTGTCTTGGGATAAATTTCTAGTCGATTGTAAATTGGGGCCAACACAGTATTGGCCTAATCCATCTCCTCGAGCTCGTAGGAAACGAAAAATCATAAATCCTGAGGTTAATAGCTCAGAGGATAAGGAACCAGAGGCCGTAAACATGTCTATAGATGATGAGGTAAATAAAGATGCTGATAGGGTTTCAGTTCCTTGCGATTCTAGGGAAATTTTAAAAGAACCAGAACCTGATAAGAATGATGGCAACCCTGTAAAATTAAAAGAGGGATCAGCCGAAGACGAAATTGTTAAACCTGCTGAATGTGATAAAAATTCTATGCATAAGCTGAACCATTTGGCTCAGGTTTGTTGTGACAAGGAAGGGTCGAATGTTGGAAAATTATCGTTTTCACGTAGAATCACCAGAAGCATGCATAGTCTTCATTCTACTCCAAGGTATAGGTCTGATCCATAGACTTCCAAATCTACTGCTACCGAACCTGCAGTTGTAGATATTGAGGATGATATTCCGATGCCTGTCCCTAACACAATGGAGGTAGGGAATTCCGCTACTGCGCAGGGGAGTGATTTTCAATCAGGTGAGGTCGAGGGAAATCAACCAGAAATAAACGTTGACAATGTAGAACTTGAACCATTACACAATCAGCATTGTGACGGTCCTCGTTCTCCTCATGTAGCTAGCGAAGATGAAACCCTACAACAGGTATTAGGAAATATCTATCAGGATAAAAACACAGAGTCCAGAGGAAAGCGTAAACAGTATACAGTCTTATTGGAAGAAGAAAATAAAACGTTCAAGAAAGAATTGCTAGAATGGATTGACAGGTGGAAAAGGGCCAACGTGAAAAAGAATCAACTCAAGAAATCCAAGAAATCGATATTAAAAACAAACCAGCTGCTATTGGAACGAATTGAAAAACAAAATGTTAAAATTATCAGGTTGAAGGCTAAATTAGCCGAAGCTAGAAGAGTAGTCGCTCTTCATAACGAGGCTTAATAGTTTTCTCTTCTCTTATGTCGCAGTATAACAGGTAATGGCTGTTTCGATTTTGCATGCCTGTAAAATCGGAGATTTTACAGGCATGCATTTATAATTTTGTTTTAATATTTCTGTTAACTGTGTTAAATTGATTTTAATATAATGTATTTATTGAATTTAATGCAGGAGGTTTTATCACCGCTTTCTTCCAGGAATGCAGGACATGGTGGATGCGTTGGCATGAAAATATAGCTGATCTGTTACAAGTTGGAGTTTTGTGAATGGCCAAGAATGTTCTGAGATGTCTCGACTCAGGCTAGTCGATTCTATTTTTAGTAGTAGGTGTAATTAGATGCTTTTATGGTTAAACAATTTCCTATAATGTTGCATGCAACATTTATAGCAAAACCGACTCTCACTAGTATATGAATGAAGATTTTTGATGAACTCGGGATGGATGGAGTGTGGAAGAAAACTTGTTGAAATATATTTTATTGCTGGTATTATATCAAACTTGAAGCTGAAGCTTTTATGTGGATAATACTGGATATCTGCGAATGATGCTGTGACTGGTATTCATTTTTGGATTTTTATATATATACATATATTTCGGTTTGTCATCTTCTGTTTATATGCAAACTCTGTGTGCTGTGCCATACTGATGTTTAAATAATTTTCTCACTTTATCGTCTCAAGCTAGTTATTGAATGAATATGTCATTATGGTTTTGTTCATTAGTGTGTTCACTATAAACATTAGCTTGCATGATATACTCTCTGGTTTATTTAAAATTTCATTTGTATGTTAATGGTGAATTTTAAATAAGCATTATTTCAAATTTAAATGACTGTCTTGATAGATAATTATTAATCAGTTTTGGAAGTGAAATTTGACTGTGTGCTTTAGGTTAAATCTCATCTCCATTTCCATGTAGCAGAGTTATTGTTGTTATAACTTAAATATGTTTTGTTTATATCATACTTCAATTTTCTGTTATTGATTAATGATTAATCTTGGTTTCAAATTTGCTCTGAGTTGAGATAGGGTTAAATAGGGTAGATAGATTAATTAGTTTTAAAGTTTATTTTATTAAGCATTGTTGAATCATTCTGCATATTGTAATTAAGCTTTCATACTTAGAAAATTTCCCAAAAATTGAAGTCTTTCTTTACGAAAGCAACCTTAGGACATTTGTAAATACATAGATAGGATAAACATTAGAATAGGTTAGATTTTGCTAGTTTTAAGGTTTCCTTAAGAGACAAACTAGCTGGTAGCAGGACCATAACCTGTGAGGTCTTGTTAATTCAAACACACCGGATACTGCTTTAAGTTGATTGTGTGGATAAAACCTCTTTATTGGCTCTGATTCATAAAATTGGGCCAACAAGCCGTAGAAAGATGTCTTCGAGAATATGGTCCTTAGTGGACGTATATAGGACTGCATCATCCTTGAGCGTTTGGTTCAAAATGTACATGTTAGGATTGCATCATCCTTAGACTTATGTCTTAAAGTGATAAGGACTAATCATCCTCGTAATTGATTAGGATTGCATCATCCTTAGACTTATGTCTTAAAGTGATAAGGACTAATCATCCTGGTAATTGATTAGGATTGCATAATCCTTAGACTTATGTCTTAAATTGATAAGGACTAATCATCCTGGCAATTGATTGGGATTGCATCGTCCCTAGACATGGTAAGGTGTCTTAAATTGATAAGGACTAATCATCCTGGTAATTGATTGGGATTGCATCATCCCTAGACATGGTGAGGTGTCTTAAATTGATAAGGACCAATCATCCTGGTAATTGATTGGGATTGCATCGTCCCTAGACATGGTGAGGTGTCTTAAATTGATAAGGACTAATCATCCTGGTAATTGATTGGGATTGCATCATCCCTAGACATGGTGAGGTGTCTTAAATTGATAAGGACTAATCATCCTGGTAATTGATTGGGATTGCATCGTCCCTAGACATGATGAGGTGTCTTAAAGTGATAAGGACTAATCATCCTGTTAATTGATTAGGATTGCATCATCCTTGGACCTATGTCCTAAAGTGAGAGGGAGTGATCATCCCGTAATTGGATCATGTGTATTACAGGATATGCTACGATGTTGATGATCGTGCGATGACGATGCTGATGATCATGCGATGATGATGCTGATGATCGTATGATGACGATGTTGATGATCAGGCGATGACGATGCTGATGATCGTGCGACGACGATGCTGTTGATCGTGCGATGACGATGCTGATGATCGCATGATGACGATGCTGATGATCGTGTGATGACGATGCTGATGATCGTGTGATGGCGATACTGTTGCCATTGATATACCAGTAACTGGTTGAGTTACTGATGATGATGAATTGAAGAAAGCTTCCGATGATTTATAGATGTATCATGTATGATGACTCCTTGCTCCTGCATATGTTGTTATAATATCCTTCTCGTTAAGGGGGAGTGTTGAATATTGTAACTTCTAAGAATATTATAATTTGTACATTATTATTCGGGAGATGTTTCATCCCTCTGAGGTAACCCTATCATGTATCCGGAGATGATTATTCCTCCAGGGGTTTGTGGTGACTAGGTTTATTAGACCCACCATGTGGGGGTCGGCCATGTTCTTATATTTTTGGGTTTATTAGACTTCTCCAGGAGAGGTCGGCCCCATTAGGTATTTTGGTCAGTCGGGAGTTAGTATAAATAGAGGAGGTGAACTCCTCATTAGACACACTTGTACAAAACAGAAAAGTAGCGCACTTGTCTGGGAGATCTGCTAAGGAGGTAGAGAAGGAGGGAGCACATATTGTATTTTGGTTGATCATCTTATTGAGGAAAGCTTTGCTGGGTTTTCTACCCCATGAGGGTTTCCCAGGGTAAATTCTGTGTCTATCTTGTGATTATGTTTCTTTCAGTGATCTTGCTAGTCTATTTGGTTTAAACTTAACAAATTGTATTGTTCCCTTCCCTTCAGCTGAGATCTAAAAATCATCTCCCATGTGAATACTAGGACCATCATTTATATCTAGAGAAGAAAATGATTCTTTGGAGGAAACCATGTGGTTGGAGGATCCTAAATCTATGAGGAAGGCTTGTGATTGTGAAAATACAGCCTTATGTGTGTGGCATCTCTCATGACCATCGGACTCACTTCCATAATCAATCTCTCTTGTGCCTTCTGGGAGGGCAATGTTGTGTTGTTCAAGAAGTTTGGTGATCTGATCTATCTTCTTCTTCTTGCATGAACTCTCTAGATGGTTTCCATTCTTGCAATATGAACACTTGGATTTCTCAAATCCCTTTTTCTTATCCTTATTGGAGGTGGAGGATCCTTCTAATGGATTAGAATTTGGATTCTACTTGGATTAAAATTGCTTATTCTCTTTTCCCTTTTGCTTCCCTTTTGCATTCGCACTTTTTGACTCTCCAACCATAAGAGCTTGATTTTTGGAGTCCTTCAAGGTGCCCATATGAATCAATTTTTCCTGTTCTTGGATGAGAGATTTAGTGAATACATCTAAGGATGTCATTTTCGAACCAGGGATTGACAATCTCCCTAAATAGAAGGTAGAAACAAAGATGGAGAAATCAGGACCAAGCTTTCTTAGAATAGATAGCACCAACTACTCATCCTTATTCTCAATGCCACACTGCTTGCATTGCATGGCCAAAGATTTTAATTTGGAAAATAATTCCTGGATGGTTTCGAAATTGCTGGGCTGAAGAGAAATCAAATCATTCTCCAGAATATGGCCCCTTAGCTCATCTTATTTCCCAAAGAGGGTCTCCAAATTCAAACAAACCTCTCTTGGAGTCTTCAATCCATCGAGGTGGAAGAGTAGATCTATGGAAATATGGATACACATGAAACCAATGCTTCATCCAATCTATTCAAATACTTGGCCTTCTCAACATATGCTTGAGGTTTGAACCCCTTTCCCATTGTTACCATGTACAGTGACTTGTTGCGCAACACCATGTGCATATCAACTCTCCAATCAATATAATTTAAAGGTGTTAGGATCCTGGGAGAGAGAGGAGCATTCAAATTCTCCATATGAAATTATGGAGCGAATACAAGTTGAACTACTGCTACTACTGCACTGAAAAAATTTCAATATCTTGCAAAAAACTCTCAATTTTTGATATAGACTACTACTGAGCACTGCTTTAGGACAATAGCCACATTTTTTTGGATCCTTCATAGCTATATAGACCTCAAAGGATTTATCCAATCAATTCAATGCAATGGCACCATGATTTGTTGTGAAAATCTAGAGGCTTCTGGTGCACCACTGAAAACAAATTTTCAGCTTACTCTCACTAAGCTCTGATACCATGTGAAATTCTAAATCACACCAGATCATGGAGCTGAGTATACCTCACAGAGAAAGAATGAGCAGAAAAGATGAATTACAGTGAAAATTGCAGAAAAATGAGCAGACAATTAATCATGCATAAGAACTTAGATAGGAATAGAATAATGTCACATGATCCAATAACCAGTATAGTCAACAATGGTGATACAATAGAGATAATTCATGTTATATACCTGGGGGGGGATAATATGGGGTACTTAGGGAGGTTCTTAAGAGGAATAAATGATGTAATGGGTACCCAAAAATGAATAAACTATGTAATATGTACCTAATGGGGGTAATAGTTTAAGTGTTCTATATCTTTGTTTTGATTCAATTTCAGAGTTAATTATCTCTACAAGTGGTATCAAAGCTCTTTCCTTGGCATCTAGTGGAGAATTTTTTCTTTCTTTCTTCTTTTTGGAAAATTTTTAGGGTAAAATTGGGCGGCAAATTTTAGATCAATTTATGAAACTTTTTGTGCAGATTCAGAAGAAACAAATTGCAGATATGAATTCCTCTTTCAAAAATACCCAATTTAAAAAAAAAATCATCTCATTTGGAGTTCAGAAAATGGAGATATCGTTGATTTAAAATCAGTTTTTTTTCAGAATTTTGGTGATGGCCGTGAAGATTGCAGAGCCAACATATTCTGACAGGGTGCCCAGATTTTTATTACGCATACACTAGTAGATGCAGAGTGGTTGTTCCAATTCCAGGCCCAGAATTTTATTACACATACACTAGTAGATGCAGAGTGGCTGTTCCAATTCCAGAAACAGGCTATAATAAGAATTTTGAGCAAGAGTGATCGAGTTATGTCCATTTTAAATTTTTCGGCTCAAAGCCCCAATTGCAACAAGAAGTAAGTGAATTTTTTCAAACCCTGGTTTTACATTTGAGGATATGGAAAAGATGATGGATTTAGTATTGAAGAATACTTAAAAGAATGCTTAAAAGACTGCAAGAAAATATGGAGAAACTTGTGGAGTGCTTCTATAGTCTCTTATTTCCCAGATGATGCTAGGGTATGGTGGTTTTCACTCGACTATGCTAAGAGTAAAGCACTTTCTCATGAATACCCTGAACAAGTCCTTTTAGACAATTGGTCTCACACTAAGAACAAAGATCAAGTGTAACATAAGGGTTTATTTTCTATATTGAAAGTTCATGGATGTATTCAAAAGGAGAATATTCTTATTTCTATTAGCCCTAGTTGTAAGCATAATTTCATCCATGTTAATTTGGCCAAAAAATTGCAAGTCCCTCCCCAACATATTCAAAGCACACAAGTTGATGGTGAAACTTTTCATATTTTTAAAGATTTAAAGATTCCTATGGATAAATATGTGCTACATTCAGATTTTTATGCTTCAGATATGGATGATGTGGATGTTATTTTGGGATATCCTTGGATGCAATCAGTGGGTACAATTAATATTAATGCAGAAAAGAAGTTTTTAAAGCTTTGGTTCAAGAAAAAAAATTACATTGTAGGATATGTCTCTTACAAAAAACAAAGAGGCCCAGAAGACACATGATGAAGTCTCTGCAGGGGAACTAGTTGCAGTAGTGAATGACACATCAGATGAAGAGTCTATGGTGGAATCAAAATAAGATACTATAGAATACCATGAAGAAAATTCCCAGGAAAGGCATATACAAGAAGAAGAATCTAAGGAGATACAAGATTCCAAGGAATCACATGTTATGAAGTCAGAGAAAGAGGTACCCATTGTTCAGGTACCTGCCTATCACCACCCACACCACTTTGAGAAGCAACAATCGTCAAGGACAAGTTGGGAGCGCCAACAAACAAACTATGGACCACAATGGAACCAACAAAGCCACCGATATGGATATGCATGGAAAACTACGAGCAATACAAGGATATACCAAAGGAGTGCAACCTCTTGGAACCAAAGGAACAAGAACCAAGATCAAGGAAACCAGGAAGCAGTTAGACCACATATTCACATTCCACTTGGATGGATGGATACCCATGTTTGGTATCAGTTGAATATTTTTCTTAGTCGATCTTATTATATGTCTTCCTCTCATGTTTCGAGGACGAAACATTTTTAAGGGAGGTGTAATGTTATATACCCAGGGGGGAATAATATTGGGTACTTAGGGAGGTTCCTAAGGGGAATAAATGATGTAATGGGTACCCAAAAATGAATAAACTGTGTAATGTGTACCTAATGGGGGTAATTAATGTAATGTGGCCATTAATAATGAAATATGGTCCACTTGGTGGTTGGGGGTTAGTTAGAAGAAATAATATAATAATAAAGCATAAACCCCTAAATATACTCATGAGAAAGTATACATAGAGATGCGTATCATTGTATTAGTCATGTTGGAGATTATTGTTGTACAAGCATGGCTTGTAGAGTGATTCCTTCCTTAAGAAGTAAGTGATGGTGTTACCCTACCGTAATGGTTTCTCTATATCTTTGTGTTATTCTTATGGTGAATGTTTTTTTGGGTATTTCTGAAGTTTAAGTGTTCTATATCTTTGTTTTGATTCAATTTCGGGGTTAAGGATATCTACAGGGGAATTGCTCCCGAAGCCATGCCAGAGAGGGCTCCCAAATTAGTCGCTTCCCCCCTAGACCACCCATGGTGGCTGTAGTGGGGGGGAATCCCCCTCACACCCCCCGTCATGGGTTGGGATCCAGACATGGTTGAAACACGACCTTTGAATAAGGAATATCATGCTCCACAATCAACAATCTCCCACTTGGAGATTGATCACAGCAACTCCACCGCTACTGCATATGCCGGTCTATGCTCCAACCTTGGAACAGGAAAATTTATCATCTTCATATTCATGTTTGAATTCCAACTTAAACTGATCAGGAACTCAGTTTCTCTCTAGTTACCACCACTGTCAACATGTCTGCAGGATTTTGGCTAGTATGTATCTTTTCCAACTTCAACATTTCATCTCCCATAACAGACCATATGAAATGGTACCTGATATGTATATGTTTAGTCTTAGAATGAAACGTTGAGTTCTTTGCAACATGAATGGCACTGTGGATGTCACTAACAACATGTTATTCTCTTGCTTCTTACCCAATTCCTCCATGAACCTCCGTATCCAAATCATCTCTTTACTAGCCTTTGTAGCAGCAAGATACTCTACTTCCATTGTTGAAAGTGCAACAACCTTTTTCATTTTCAAAATCAAACTTACTGTTGTTCCACCTACAGTAAAGACATGCCCTATGGTGCTCCTTCTGCTATCTTTATCACCCGCCATAACTGCATCAACATATCCCTGTAGAGCATTGTCTGAACCTCCAAAACATAATGTATGAGTAGTAGTACCTCTCAAATACATGAGAACCTACTTTACTTCCTTCCAATGTTATTTACTTGGATTGTTCATATACCTGCTCACAACTCCCACTGCAGGTGCAATATCTAGTCTTGTGCACACCATGGCATACATCAAGCTGCCAACTGTTGATGAATAGGGAACCTTGGAAATGTATCCTATCTCTTCATATGTCTTGTGACACATATCCTTACTTAGTTTGAAATGGTTGGCCAAAGGTGTACTAACTGGTTTTTCATTCTGCATTCTAAACAGCTCCAACACCTTTTCTATGTACTCACCCTAAGACATTGTCAATTTGCGATTTTTCCTGTCTCTTTTTATTCTCATACCAAGGATTTGCTTTGCAACATCCAAATCCTCATTGCAAATGAATTAGCTAACTTCCTTTTGAGCACATTTATATGCTACATGTTAGACCCTACAAAGAGCATGACATCCACATACAATAACAAGATAATATATCTTCCATTATTTAGCCTCCTGAAATAAACATAGTGATCAGAATGACATCTACTATAACCTTGTTCTGTAATAAACCTGTGAAATTTCAAATACCACTTCCTTGGAGCTTGCTTCAGTCCATACAAGCTATTCTTCAACCTACATACCAAATTCTCCTTCCCTTTGACCTCATACCCCTATGGATGTTGCATATAAATCTATTCCTCCAAATCCCAATGGAGAAAGGTTGTTTTACATCTAACTGTTCAAGATGCAAATATTCTACCACCACTAGACTTAACATAGTCCTAATTGAAGTCATTTTAACAACATGAGAGAATATTTCATCAAAATATAGACCTTTCTTTTGTGCAAACCCCTTTACAACAAGTCTATCCTTGTATCGCTTATTTCCTCTATCTTCTCCCTTCAACTTGTAACCCATTTATTTTGCAATGCTCTATTACCTGCAGCAAACTGAACAAAATCCCAAGTCTAGTTTCTTACTAATGAGTCCATCTCCTAATCCATGCCTTGCTCCCACTTCTTTCTAGTTTCCACCTGCATTGCTTCTTCATAACATTATGGTTCACCAGAATCAATCATCAGTAAATAATATAGTGAAGGAGAGTATTATTTAGGGGGTCTACTTAACCTGGTAGATATTCTAACATTTGAAGTAGTTTGAGGTACTCACTCTTGTTCTTGATTTTTCTGGCACCTTTGGAACTTCATTTTCTTTGATTTCATCAAGCACTGTGTCCTCTATGTTTTCCTTTTCCTATTTTTTTCCCTGCAACTAATCCTTATACATGACCTTTTCATTGAATACCACATACCTACTCATAATTATTTTGTTATTTTCATAATCCCATAAGCGATAACCAAAATCATCAACTCCGTTTCAAATAAAGTTGCATTTCTTGGATTTAGCCTCAAGCTTTACTCTATTTTCTTTATCAATATGGACAAATGCTTCATAACCAAAAGTTCTCAGAAATGAGTAGATTACATTTTTACCTGTCCATTCCTGCTCTGGAACCCCACCATCCAAAGCACTTGAAGTCCCTATGTTTATTAAGTAAACATCGGTATCTACAGCATCTATCCAAAACTGTAAGGGAAACCCTGCATGCACTCTCATACACCTTACACGCTCAACAACTATTCTTTTTGTCATTACTAACACACCATTTTCGTGTGGTGTTCCTGGGACTATCTTCTCTCTAAGAATCCCATGGTATGAAAAGTAACGATCAAACTCCTTGCTGCAGTATTCACCTCCATTATCAGATCTGAGACACTTCAACATTTTTCTTGTCTCATTAACAACCAAAGCTTTCCACTTCTTAAAAGTAGCAAACACATTAGATTTATGTATAATTCAATAAACCCATGTTTTTCTAGTTGCATCATCAATAAAAGTAACATAATAATCAGAGACACCAAGATATTGTACTTGAGTCGGTCCCCAAACATATGTATGCACAAGCTCTAATTTTTCACTCTTGTTCTATTTCCCAACCCTGAGGAATCTGACTCTCTTTTCTTTTCCATATACATATTTCTCACGGAATCCCAAACTTACTTGCTTCAGATATGGTAGCAACTTCCTTGAGTGGAGAATCTGCATCCCCTTCTCACTGATTAGTCCAAGCCTATGATGCCACAATGTTGTATTTTTTCTCGTGGAAGTTAAAGAGATAGAACAGTCAGTATTATGAGGACATAAATAAAACATACCTATCATGTCTCATTTTTCTATCACCATCGATCCTTTAGTGATCTTCCACCGCGTTTCTCCAAATGTAGATAAACAACCGCCATCTCTCAACTTCCGTGTTGAGATCATATTTGTTTTTAGAGAAGGGATATGCCTTACATCTTTCAACGGCCATTCACCTCCATTCTTTAACTTTATCCATACCTTACCCATTCCAACAATTTTACATGGTTCATCATCACCCAATAAAACATGTACAAAATCACCTAGAACATAATCATGAAAGAATTTCCTATGGCGTGTAGCATGACATGAAGCCCCTGAGTCTACTACCTAGTAATCACTAGTATTATCTATTGCAAGAATCAAAACAACTTGTAACACATCACCTGCGATATTTGCTTCATCGGTAGTCTCATGTTGTCCATATCCTTTCTTCTTTAGGGATCTGCATTCTTTCTTTCGATGTCCTTTCTTCCCATAGTTCCAACACTCTATCTTTCCCAATCTGGAGTTGGATATGCCCTTCCTAGACTTGATGTGATTACATGGGATATTTTCTCTCTCCCTTTGTCTTCCCCTGCTCTCCATGGTCAACTCATTATCTGATGTCTCACCTGTGCTTTTCCATCGCATTTCCTCGCTAAGAATAACACCAACAACATCATCAAATTTTAAAGTGTTTGAACTAGAGACAAAGTTACTTACAACCATGACCAAGCCGTTCCATCTTTCTGGAAATGAGCAAAAGATTAGAAGAACCCTACCCTCATATTCAAAGGTCACTTTTATAGAAATTAGATGATTTGTAATCGTATTAAATTCATTTAAATGATCAACAACAGATCCACCTTATGGCATCTTCGTATTAAATAAACGCTTCATTAGAAATACCTTGTTTGTAATATCCTGATTTTGACCCTATTGCATTAAAACTGTAAATGATGTAAATATTGTTATAAAATCATAGTGAGGATCTCAAGGCCAAGGCCTTGTCATCGATTTAGCATTTTATGTATCGTCAATTAAAAATCGATAGATATGGTCCTCGTGCTACCCAGGAACAATAGAAATAACAACATCATGTAAATATGGATTTTAATAAAATACCCACAACTAGCTATGCACTGCAACAAGAGTATGGGGGCCTGATTTTTACAAGGAATAGGGAGGGAAAATATTCAAACCCTTGAGCAAATAGTGTCAATCCAAGTGTCAATGAGAGAACCCATAAACCCTCAACTACCCATTTTGACTTATGCAACCAATCATTTATTTCTTCCAAGAGTTAGTTTAGGTAGTTAATGTTTTGGGAAATGGAGAGTATGGGTGTCCCAATTTTGTGTATGGGAAAGCCATCTATTTGGAAGATCGTGTTTTGGCTTGGAGGGAAAGAAAGAACCCACGAAATCCCCCCCAAGCCATTATTCACCCATTGTCTTTGTTCCCTCACACAGTCTGAGCTTCCTAGGCATTTTCCCTCTTTTTCCACTGCTGGGAAGTCATTTTTGGGTTGTAGAGTGGCTGGGAGGGAGAGAGTCACGATTTGGGGTTTTATAGAGGTCATTTCTGCTCCTTGAATTCCCATAAACGTGTTGTGAAATCGATCTTTCTCTCTAAGGGTTTATTCCCCCTCTAATAGTTCGGTTTTGGGTGCCCACAATTTTGGAAACTCGTGGAAACCCATTTTGGGAATCCCACGGTCAAACGTTTTTTTCTTCATGCCCAACACTTGTGTTTTGTTGTTATGTGCATCCCTATTTTGATTTGAACTTGTGATTAAGAAACTAGGAGTGGAAGAGGATTATAATTGGCTTGATAAACCTAGTGACGAGAGTAACCTCACAGAAAGATCAAAGGGCCTTGGCTACTTTTCTATGCACACCCTGAAGAGCACTAGAAGGGAAGGTATGTCCCGAGGGACTGTGTATTAGTGAAGGGAATACTTCTTTGTGTTGGGTGTGTAGGTATTGTGGGTACCAAGCTAGCTAGATCTTTTAGAGGTACCAATAGCTCTTTGGTTGAGTTCACTAGCTTAGCAATTCATTCATTTCCATTGCCTTAGCAGCCTGATAAATTCAACTGTGGATTGGATTGGATTAATTATGAGTTATTACTTGGCTATGAGTTAGTGGTTGTTCCATTTTTCCTTTTGGAAATCATGCCCATCTTGGGGGTGGCAACTATGTTGAGATATGGATGAGCACAACTGGCTTATGGCTGGGTGGAACATTGCAGTTGCATAGCCAATTGCTCGGGACATCATCGTTTCAATATAAGTATTCCTATGAAACCTTTGTTGTGCTTTAATTCATTATAAATTCAAGTGTTGAATGGAATGAACATTTATATACATGAATGATGGATGTGATCATTATGCTTGTTTATGCATACTAGATGTGTATGTGTAGAAATAATTTTATTTCCGCTGTGTTTCTTGCATTTATACATCTCCATATGTATTTTACTTGCTATGGATTATTGTTAATGATCATGGGGTTGAGAAGTAGAAATATCACATTTATTAGTGTAATGTTCTATCCCTTGCATTGGATTGATGGGAGGGGACGTAACATTGTTGGAGGCCGAGGGTTTTTCATACAGTTTACCCAATGCGCTCATCAGACCCTCCATTTTATTTTATTTTGAAATATTGAAATCCACCAACAAAGCCAGGAATAACCATATTGTTCCTAGTTCATTTCTGTCAAGAACCTCCCATTCTTCGTCCTTCATAGTTTTTGATTGTTTTTCTTTTCCTCCCAATGGTAGGAATAGATCCTTCTAATACATATGGTCCTCCTTTTGCATCTTCCATAACTAGTAGTTTTGGCCGTTAAATTTCTCGACCCTAATCTTTCCTTCTTCTGCCATTTCTCCCACTCGAACCGGGAACCCTTCTTTTCTATGAGTTTATCTGCAAAATAGAGCTTTGTCTTTGATACCAATTGATAGAAAAACAGGATCGCAGAGAAATAAAAATAAACAAGACATGAATTTAAAACACATAAACACAATACAAGAGAGACGCCAAATGATACATGGTTCACCCAATTTGGGATATTCCCATGGATAATTTGCCACTCCTTCTATTAATCTATCTAGCAAATGAAGGGATGCAACCCGCAGCACATCCGTTGCAATTTCCTCTTCACTCTCTCACAGTCTCTCTTACACAATCATAGAGATCTTTTCAATACTACAATACACAGTCATATTATAATGCCTTCCTTTTAAAGAGCGATTTCCATAGGAAAATACGACGGGATACCCAATACCATGGGCCCATAAAGCACTCATTATTGACCAATTCACGACTATGAAATTACTATATTTTACAAGGCATTTTTTCTGAAATTTTCACTAGGGGGGCACCCAAATTAGTCCTTCCCCCTCTCTAGACCCCCCATGGTGACTGTAGTGGGGAGGAAAACCCCCCCACACCCCCGTCATGGGATGGGATCCAGACATGGCTGAAACACGACCTCTAAATCAGGAAGATCAGGCTCCACAATCAACAATCTCCCATTTGGATACTGATCACAGCAACTCCACCACTACTGCATCTATTGGACTATGCTCCAACCTTGGAACTAGAAAATTTCTCATCTTCACCTTCCTACTTGAAGGCCAACTAAAACTGAGCAGGAACTTAGTTTCTCTCTAGTTACCACCTTTGTCAACATGTCTGCAGGATTCTGGCTAGTATGTATCTTTTCCAACTTCAACGGTTCATCTTCCATAACAGTCTGCATGAAATGGTACTTTCGTTGTATATGTTTAGTATTAGAATGAAAGGATGAGTTCTTTACAAGATGAATTGTACTCTATTTGTCACTATACAACCTGCTATTCTCTTGCTTCTTACCCAATTCCTCTATGAACCTCTGTAGCCAAATCATCTCTTTACTAGCCTTTGTAGCAACAACATACTCTACTTCCATTGTTGAAAGTCAACAACCTTTTGCAGTTTCATAATCCAAATTACGGCTATTCCAACTACAGTAAATACATACCCTGTGGTGCTCCTCCTGTTATATTTATCAGCTACCATATATGCATCAACATGTCGCTGTATAATAATGTCTGAAACTCCAAAACATAATGCATGACTTGAGAATCCAAGTTACTACCTTCCAATGTTCTTTACCTGGAGTGTTCATATACATGCTCACAACTCCCACTACATGTGCAATATATGGTCTTGTGCACACCATGGCATACATCAAGCTGCCAATTGTTGATGAATAGGGAACCTTGGACATGTAGTCTATTTCTTTTCGTGTCTTGGGACACATATCCTTACTTAGTTTGAAGGGGCTGGCCAAAGGTGTACTAACTGGTTTTGCACTCTGCATTCTAAACCACTCCAACACCTTTTCTATGTACTCACACTGAAACAATGTCAATTTGCAATTTTTCCTATCTCTTGTTATTCTCATACCAAGGATTTTCTTTGCAACACCCAAATCCTTCATCACAAATGAATTAGTTAACTTCCTTTTGAGCACATTTATATCCTACATGTTAGACCCTGCAATAAGCATGTCATCCACATACAATAACAAGATAATATATCTTCCATTATCTAGGCTCTTGAAATAAACACAATGATTAGAATGACGTCTAATATAACCTTGTTCTATCATAAACCTGTGAAATTTCAAATACACTTCCTTAGATCTTGATTCAAGACATACAAGCTATTCTTCAACCTACATACCAAATTATCCTACCCTTTGACCTCATACCCCTCTGGTTGCTGCATATAAATATCTTCCTCCAAATCCCCATGGATAAAGGTTGTTTTTGCATCTAATTATTCAATATGAAAATATTCTACCACCATTAGACTTAAAATAGTCCTAATTGAAGTCATTTTAACAACAAGAGAGAATATTTCATCAAAAGCTATACCTTTCCTTTGTGAAAGCCCCTTTTACAACAAGTCTGGCCTTGTACTGCTTCTTTCCTCCATATTCTTCCTTCAACCTGTAAACCCATTTATTCTACAATATTCTTTTACCTGCATGCAACTGAACCAAATCCCAAGTCCATTTTCTTACCAATGAGTCCATTTCCTCATTCATGCCTTACTCCCACTTATTTCTAGTTTCCACCTGCATTGCTTCTTCATAACATTCTAGTTCACTAGAATCAGTCATCAATAAATAATACAGTGAAGGAGAATATCAGCCATGGGGTCTACTTAACCTGGTATATATTATAACACTTGCAAGAGTTTGAGGTACATGCTATTGTTCTTGATTTTCTAACACCTTTGGAACTTCATTTTATTTGATTTCATCAAGCACTGTGTACTCTATGTTTTCCTTTTCATATTTATTTCTCTGCAACTGATATTTATGCATGAACGTTTCATTTAATAACACATCTCTACTCCTAATTATTTTTTTAATTTTCATAATCCCATAAGCAATAACCAAAATAATCAACCCTGTATAAAATAAAGGTACATTTCTTGAATTTATCCTCAAGCTTTGTTCTATTTTCTTTATCAACATGGACAAATGCTTCGCAACTAAAAATTCTCAGAAATGATTAGTTTACCTTTTTACCTATCCATTCCTCCTCTGGAATCCCACCATCTGAAGCACTTGAAGGCCCTTTGTTTATTAAGTAAACAACAATATCTACAACATCTGCCCAAAACTATAAGAGCAACTCTGCATGCAATCTCATACACCTTGCACGCTCCATTATTGTTTTGTTCGTCCTTTCTGACACACCATTTTCTTGTGGTGTTCTTGGGACTATCTTTTCTCTATGAATCCCATGGTATGAATAGTAATTATCAAACTCCTTGTTGTAGTATTCACCTCCATTATCATATCTGAGACACTTCAACCTTTTCCATGTCTCATTCTCAACCAAAGGTTTCCACTTCTTAAAAGTAGAAAACACATCAAATTTATGTCTAATTAAATAAACCCAAGTTTTTCTAGTTGCATCATCAATAAAAGTGACATAATAACGAGAGCCACCAAAAGATTGTACCTGAGTCAGTCCCCATACATATGTATGCATAAGTTATAACTTTTCACTCTTCTTATGTTTCCCAACCCTAAGGAATATGACTCTCTTTTTTTTTCCATCAACATAATTCCAAACTTGTCTGTTTCAGATCTGGCAACAACTTCCTTGAGTGGAGAATCCACATCCCCTTCTCACTCATGTGTCCAAGCCTATGATGCCACAATGTTGTATATGTTCCTGTGAAAGTTAAAGAGATAGAAAATTTAGTATTATGAGGACATAAATACAATGTACCAATCATGTCTCATTTTTCTATCACCATCAATCCTTTAGTGATCTTCCACCACGTTTCTCCAAATGTAAATAAAAAACTGCCATCTCCCAACTGCCATGTTGAGATCATATTTCTTTTCATAGAAGGAATATGCCTTACATATTTCAGCAGCCATTCACCTCCATTCTTTAACTTTATACATACCTTATCCATTCTAACAATTTTACATGGTTCATCATCACCCAATAAAATATGTCCAAAATCACCTGCAACATTATCATGAAAGAATTTCCTATGGTGTTTAGCATGCCATGAAGCGAGCAGTTTCCCTATACTGGTATGGATTTCCGTGGATATCCAGAGCTCGCTCGTCTTCCAGGATCATCCTGGGGAGAGATGGGTAAGACATGCTTATACTTTTGAAATTTATTTCATTTTTATGTTTTTTATGTATATAATTTTTATGATAAGTTAGAGTATTGATAGTGTGATTTATGCAGATGTGGTACATGTGCGTCCTGAGGGACATCCTCGTACATTTACACGTCCAACTGAGCCTGGAGAAGTTGATGCAATGCTAGTGATTATAGAGGGGAAGATGATTCGGTTGACTCATGATATCCCGACCTACAAGATCGAGCAAATGCCGCTCGATATGCAAGAGAATGTTGTGGGTGTGCCCCCAACATGGATTAGGTTACTTAGGAAAGTAGCCATGCTCGTCATTTGTTATAGAGAGGTTGTAGTAGAATTGGCAGAGGCCCCTCCTTCTCCATAGGGAGAAAGACATATGTATATTTTTTAGGCCTTTTGAGCCCACTTTTGTATATTGATATGATACTGCGACATATTGTTGAATCAAACTCATATTTTTTGATACGGATATATACAGTACCGGTTTTATATATACATATGTTTATTTTCTTTATGTGAATGCTTAATGTGATTGTGTATGGTAAAGATGCCAATCTAGAATGTAGTTTGCATATGAGTCAGCTAATGCATTTAAATTTCTTGAAATGTGATGAACTCAAAATGTATTTCAAGTAACCTGACACGCAAAATAGGATCCCGAACCCTATAGTCACCCATCAACTAAAGTAAAACTAACTGTGAGTCGAGTCGTACCTCCAAATGTGAAATGTCATGATGAATAGCATCTCAGAGAAACTCAATGACTGCACTATACTCATCTACATTGTTCGTCGTAGGGCCTAAGAAAGCACCTCCCAAATACACGAGTTGGCCAGACGGTGAGTAAATAACCCAAGTTGCTGAAGCCAACTAACGGGTGTGGCGGAGAGCGCCATCCACGAATCCTATAAAGCACTTAGTTTTCATCTGAAACCACAACCCATAAGACACATAAGACACAACACAAATCAAAAGAAAATACTAACTCTACAAACATGTACAGTTATAATACAAGAAAAAACATCAAGGCCTAAGCATAATACTTTTTCAGGTAAAGCCCATTTCTAGGCTCAGGGAAACCTAAGGGTTCGATGCCTGGCATATTCTCGTAAGACTAGGAAAACACATCGCATAATTCCTTAAATAGGTTGGTATACAAAGTGATCTCATCAGGAGAACATTCTGCTCCAATAAAGAGGTTTTCCACAACGTCAGGTTTAATGGAGATATCGATCAGTATAGTCCTCGATATATTTTCCATGTTACCTTCAGCATAAATCGTTTACATAGAAGGAGTGATGGAAAAATCGATATCACCGCCAAGTCTCACTGAAAACTCACCATTCTTTATCTTGTCTAGATCGGGAAGGAAATAGGACCTGTGGTGCATGTGTTCCCACGGATGATCCAGACCTACCATGGATTACAAGATAGCCTCATCAGAGGGAAAAAAATATCCATACAATAAAAAGAGTGGATAGAGTTGTCTGACCATGCAGGTGTATAGTCAATATCTGACTCGGTCCAGACGGACGGATTCAAGATATAATATGTTGCAGCATTTTGTTATGCTTAGTACGCCACTTGTGCAACTGATAAGGGCACAATTGGTTCTTGTTGAGTGGGAAGAATCCACAGATCAATTGTTCAACTGACTGTGAGGATTTCCCGAGACAAAATGTCAGAAGTACTCGCAGAACCAATGTAGTTTATGGGAGCAGGTAGGTAGAATGTGCCCATCACTGATGAATACATGCCTACTCCCAAACTCTCGCTAGGAGGGTGATTCTGATCAATCAAAGGGATTGTCGAATCCGATGAAGCATTGTTTTTTTTCGAGTAAATGAAAGTTGATCAACTGTTATGATATTGCCTTCATGCGGGAATATGAGTACTCGAAAAACTGACGATGGAACAACTTGCATAGCATATGTCCAGTTCCTTCCTAACAAAAAATTGTAGTCAAGAGGAGCATCCAACACTTCAACCTCCACGGACACTAACTTGCCCGCAAGTTGAATCTCAAAATCAGATAAGACTCCACGCGGACAGAATGATCTTCCGTCAAAAGGAGTAAGCAATGTATTGGAAGGAGCTAACTCAGGAGAGTCGAGGGCTTTCCAGCAGGATATTGACATTACACATGTAGACGCACCCTCATCTACAACGGTTCGTCCAATGGTTTTGGGGCCATGGACTACTTCAATATGGAGGGCTACGTGATACGGTAACCGGGGTTTGATGTTTGACATATCAAACCGAGAAAGCATACTAGATGAGTCCATACTCCCGATTGCCGCTAGAAGTGCATTACACTGTAAAGGACAACTCTGCAAGACTTCTAGTGTGTACATTTCACAAGGTATTTGAGCCAGATCCTCTACAACAGAGTAGTTAGGAGCAGCTCGCGCATCGGGTTTGTGCATAGCCCATTTGAATTTACCCTTAGGGATCTTCGGCAAAGGATCTACTGGTCTCTCAATGTGAAGAGGAGTAGATGTTTAAGGAATTTCCTTATCTTTATGCTACAAGTCTGGGTTATAATTCCTGTCTCTAGTTTGCAGTAGCGTACCTGAGTTAATCATATTGATAAATGATTGATCAAATGACGAGGAATGAGGATTTCCCTCGGCACTAGATTTTCCAGAAGCTGAGCCTTGTCCATGAGGGAATGGGTCCTTCAGGAAAATTGGTTTGTTTTCACGTAGAAGCTTCTAGGCTTCATCCATAAGAGGGCACTGGTGGGTAAGGTGATCGTCTTTGCAAAGCTTGCAGGGAAACTTAACCTTCTTTTTATCCTTTTTCCCCTCCTCGGCATTTATGTTATTTTTGGGTTTTTATTGGTTCCCCTCCACTTTCTTACCCTTATTTTTGTTGTTGGGTTTCCGAGGACCCTTTTGATTTGTCTGCACTTGTTGTACAGATTCAATTGTTGAAAGGGAGGTTGCAACCGTAGTTTCTTCAGAAACATACTGCTTCGCGGAAAGTGTGTGCACTTGTTTTGTCAAATATTCTAGTGCTACTGAATCTGCTGAACCTACAATTCCATCGACATTCGTTCCAGGATTAGGTTTACCAAGATCTATATTAGATCTCGGTGCGTCCGAAATGATATCATAGAGGATCCCAGATTGAGCATAAACTAGGTCAAGATGATGGGTCCTCAGGATTGCTTCTTCCTCAAAACTTACCCCAGAAGTTGCGACATCCTTAGAAATATAAGGAAGGAGTGATTTCAAGTACCACTCTAAAAGGAACTCTGGAGGGATCTCAGCCTTAATGAGTCTCTTCCGTCTTCGCCACTCCTGAATATGGTCAGATAAGTGAGTGGCTTTGTTCTTCCTAAAAGTGGACAGAAAGTCGGTACCAGCATCATACCGAACATGAATATGGAAGTGGTTCAAGAAGACCGTCTCTAGGTCCCAAAATTTATCGTATGCAGAAGTGGGCATTTAAATGTACCAATTGGCCGCAACACTAGTTAAGGTCCTTTGAAAGAGCCTCAACCTAATGGAATCATCGTTACGCGAATTGGAAGAGCACCATAGATGGAAAGTAGTCACATGGTCACCAGGATCTTCGCCAATCTTACCTTCGAAATTTGGAATGTCAGAAGGAAACTTAGTTGGAACTGGTGGCCATGCAAAATTGTGGCGCACTGGATCATTAGTCAGTTTTGAAATATCTGGAAAGTTTAGAGTTTCCAGAAAGGGAAAACGAGGTCTCGTCGATGGCATTTTATAAAGAGGAGTTTGGTAGGGAAAACCACTCGAAACCTAGCTCCTATACTGTTGGTTGGGGTTTCCCCCAGCCATCGGTTGTGAAGTAAATGCATTATTAAATCTGCTCCAGCCGTAAGCTAAAGGATTGTTTCCTTGTGGACTCGTCCACTAGGGTTGGGCATAAGCACCCCCAAAATGTGGGTTAAAAACGTTGTTGCTTCCCCCTCCACCAAGCAGTGAAAATGGATTTCTCCCTATAGGTATGTCATAAGTCTGCACATTAGATGAATGTGTCTAAAAACCTGTGAATGGGTTGAACCCTGACATGGATGCAGTAGACGAAGCAGGCATAGAGCCTACAAAAGGTGTTGAAGGAGCGATGTGTCCTCCAAACCAAGGAAATACTTGACTAAAAGGAGCAGAGTTGGGGTTACCCTGGAATTGATGCATAAAAGGAGAGGATGTAAAAGATACCAAGGGTATTCCCTAAAAAGGAATACTGGATGCTCCAATGGAGGAACCAAAAGGAGTGGATCTTGTCATAGCTTGAGATCCCGACACACTCGAGGGACCAGCATTGAAGATGAAAGATGGATTCGAAGCAGGAGTGAACTGCAATGAGCTCGGTATCGATGCATGTGTGTGTGGAGGGGGAAATCCTCCTGAAATAATAGCTGCGGTGGGAGTGAATGGAGCTCCCGATGCATCCCCTAAATTATCCATAAAACCACCATGTGTAAACCTATATACACTTAGTTATGGAAGCCCTAGAGAAAATACTCTTTCTAATAGAGGATCGTTGGGTCCAGTCAGAGGAGGGTTTAAGGGTGTAATGAACTCTTCAGAAGTGAAATCTTCAACCTCAATATTTTCTTGAACCGGTTGACCCTGAGTAATCAGGTGAGGTTCTTCGGGTTGTTTAGTTGTTCCCGTAAGTTAGTAAGAACCACGAGAGTCAGTTCTCCTTCGTTGCGTGGCGGTGGAGGCTCCACTATAAACGAAGCAAGGTTTTGCAACCTTCGTGACCTACGAAGAGTGTCACATACCCCAATTTTTGTAAAAATTATGTAATTATTTCATTATATTCCTGAGACATTATGTTAAATTTAATGCTAAGTAGGAATTGATGACTCAGCAGAGTCACTAGAAATGGAATGTAATTCAGAATATTTTATTATTAATAAATAAATTATGGAGACAACAGCATGGGAGAGATGTTAAAAAGAGGTTACTGGTCAAACTGGTGGATGGAACTAGGTGGAAAGGAAAAAGACAAGTGGCAGCATCCTCAAACACTTCCTAAGTTGCAGGTGGCAACTTACCTATATTTGGGGTCATGATTCCCCAAGGAAGTGGAATCAGAGCAGGTGGCTCATTAATGACAGTTAACCCAACAAAGACCTAGGCAATATTTTAAATAGTACTCAATGAACAGAGTTGGGGGGTTCGAAGTTGTTCTGGAGGGAGAATACATTCAGGTGAATGTTATTCAGGAATCCCATTGAGGAAGAGGGAAATACAGTAAGGAAGTTGTTTGAGAGGAATGCTGCAGTAACTTGGTTCCATTATAGCTGATTTGGGCTGAGAGAATTACTTTGCTGCACCTAGTTTCCAGCCAGGGAGACCAGAGCAAGCTCGGGGGTCCTGAGAAGTGTTGTCTGGGCACTCTCCAGGAGTTGGTAGGGAGGAACAGCCTCCCATTGCTGTTTTTGTCCACAACTTAAACAGGTTCTACCATTTATTTCCTTATGTTCATTAAGTATGAAATGATGTGTTATGTATTTATTTTTATATGGCTGAGGAGTATTTAGTTAGTAAAGTTAATACCTCAGAATATCAGTAGTAAGATTGTTAATAATTATTGTGTTGTCAGCATTCCTTGAAATCATTATTACATTACTGATAAGGTATTTTTAAAGCATGCTATACAGTAGTAATATCGTAAGCAGTAGTTTATTATTGTAAATTTTAAACCTAGTTTAATTATAATAGTTAAATAGATAATTAGGATTTAAGTTTACAGTAATTACTCTCTGGAAACACAAACTTGTTTAAACAGTCATAGGAGACAACAGTAATTATAACCATAAAAATTACATTTATTATATCTTGGTCGACAGACCTTACAGGAGATTTTGTAGTCACAAATAGGATCTTTATATCAGGGTACAAAACCCTAGTCAGAAGTTAACCTGTCTCAATCTATTAATTAAATTAATACACAAAACCTAGTTAACAATTTATCCATTCATTACCTATCAAACAAAACGATTGTGCAAAAACCCTAACAGAACTTCATCACACAGAATTTATTAGCAGTTAAATAAACTAGTTATTGTTTTAAAAACAAATGAAGTAACAGAACAATATCTAGCTCGACATCGAGCTTGAACAATACAGTATTATCTTTCCTTAAACTTCCATTTTACCCACAGAATCGTAATCGTAACAACAAAATCAGCATCTACACAAAATCACCACTGTCATTTCGGATTGAACCCTATCATTTCAGACTTTACAAGTAAATAAACATTAAGAACTAAGATAACGATTTCACCTACGGCCGTAGCTCAGATTCACTGTTTAGGTGATTTTAAAAGCTTGGAATTTAAATTACACACCACACACCAGCTCAAATATACGAAGGACTATTAATAAGTCATTTTTATCAAAGTCCTTTTACACCGGAAAAATTTATAACAAAACATAGTGAAACCCTGTACGTTATAAGAGAACAGAACTAAAACAAAAACCACGAGGTCGTAACCTCACCTACAGAACAGGCTCACAGCCTTCGTTCACTTCAATTTTACAATACAAGTCTTCTGTAGAAAACCTAAGTGCCAAAAGGAGGATAAATAACTACAATACCGGCCGAAGCCGTAACATCCAAATACAACACAGGGTTAAACCCATAAATTTTCATTTAAATATACAGTTAAAATATTTAGCAAGGCTGCCGTGACTTTTCAGTCAAACCAAAACCCTAACCATACAGACAACCAACAAGGAGTATATGCCATGGTGAGAACCAGGCTTACCCGGTAGAGCCAATCGTTGAAGCTCGTGCCATCCATACCTGAAAATAGGAGCAAGAACCTGCAACGACAGAGTGGTATGAGTTAAACACAAAATTTGATAAACCAATCCTCTTAACTAGCAGAGCGTAGGATTAAATAAACTTACCAGTGATTGTGAGAGGAGCTCAGTCATTGCAACAGCCTGCTAAACCATGTGTAGCACGAACAGAATAAGTTTAAACCCCATTTGTGTCACCAACAGAATGAGTTGACAGAAGTGAAACCTTCCACGATGGAAGCTATGACAGAACTAAATCAAAAGATGCAGACGAAGGAAGTCGTGACAGGGATAATAGGAGTAGCAAAAAGGATAACCCTAGGTCATAAGAACCTCACAGCTGCTAACAGCAAAACAAATGACTCCCAAACGATGCAATGGGAAAGCAAGAAGGCCGGGAGCAACATAGAGGCTGCTAGCACACAGTGTATCAGTAAGGTTCGGACAGGAGGGTTTGCAGAGTGGCCGAGCCCGAAGGCAAAGGGAGAAATGGCCAAGTAGGGTTAGTCAACTGTTATATATCACCAAATGCATGGCTCAAGACTGACCACGTAGCACTTTAATTTTTCACATACAGTGGGTCGATGTTCCAAAGTCCATGGTGAGATTCCAATTATTTTGTTTGTCAATTAAAAATCATGGCGAAGGTAACCCCAAATCATAGCATGGATATTCTTCCATGGTCGTGATACCATATTTTAAAACTTGCCATTATTTCATCATGAAAACAATGCTTTGAACTTGCATAAGTGAACATTAACACATGACCTACAATCAATAATACCACGCAATTGTCAATAGTGAACAAAATTAACTCTTGAAGTCTATTTAGACTTAGAGAACTTGTAAATTATTATAAAAATTACCAAGGAGGTAGTTTCAAGTGAATCACATGCTAATTGCAAAACCTTTCACTATTATTTTTTATATACCCTAGCCTAATGTGAAAAGACAATAGATATTATATCTCTTTCAATTCTCTAAGATATTGTAGTGATGTTGGGCATAAATGGTTGACATTCCATATCTATAATGGCAATTGAGATAGCGTTGCACCAATGACATAGGACATGCCATTTCGCCTTTAGGTGACCTAAAACTTGTAAGATTCAAGTTACATAACTCACATTATCGGATTAGGGTTACCATAGTCCATTTCAATTGTTGTTACAACTTAATAATAATCTTTTAATAGACTCGGATTTCACATATGACAAGTAGACTCTTGTCATCCTTAAGACACAATGAGTTTAATAAAGATAGCTTATAGTTCTCAATCCACTATCAATCATAGAAATAGGAATAGTTTTTCAAGCTAAACAAATCCTGAAATTGATAAGAGGAGACATGTAATTTACAGAATACCTGGTAATTGTTTGAGACAAGCAAAGTATTTTTATATTGATATCTTCAGATGATTACATTTGAAATTGCACATCAAATATTCTAACTATAAACATGACTTGATGCAATAACAATGGTGGAGTAAAAATTTATCTGATGATGATAACTCTGTCATACTCTAAAGCTCTAGTTAAGAAATTTATGCATATCAGTAACGGACCAATACTCCATAAGATTATCTAATTCTTTTAAATTTCAAGAAAAAAATTATCATATTCTCCAATAAATTCTAATTCTCTATCAGTAAGATCTTGAGAAGGTCATAGGCAGAGTGCTACCTTCAAACACCTGATAACCTGGTTAGCATGCTTAGACTTTTTACTAAATGATTTGGTACAGCTAAATGATTTATAATGCTTTAAAGATTATTTGCAGCGACCCGAACATTACCTGTATATCTGTAAGAGAAAGACATTTTGATGCATTAGCTCGGAAGATAAGTACGCCCAGTCTGCTATGACAACTCTCCCTTGTGGTTGAAAAACAGAAAGAAAAAAAAAAAAAAAATCAGCAACGGTAAAGAAACTCATAACAAAATCTAAGTATAACAACATATCATTCAGACACATTTATGATCATTTTAACTAATCAAACAGATCAATGAAAGAATTTATTAATATTACTTGCGATTTTAAAAATTTTAAAATTTTCGGAAATTATGGGTTTTGACAAAGAGGCTGGTCCTCCACAATGATTTGAAAAATATACTAAGTGCTAAACCTAGGGGCCACTAACAACTTGAAGAAAACAGGACACCACTAAAAAATGTCCTAAAGTAAATCAGACCAGGCAAACAAAGGTAAATGTTCTCAAAAGTAAGTCTGGGATGATGAGGGCCCAGGACAAACTAGTAGAATATCGAAGAACAGTTACCCGGGGTCCACATACAGGTTTTCTGGGTGCAAGCGCTTGAATCACCAAACCACCTTCCCAAATTACTAAAGAGGGTTTCCTCCCACGTCTCTCCTAGGTATAATATAAATAACCTTCTACTGCCACCTGTGTAGAGCCCTAGAGGTTGAAAAGATACTAAAGGCTACAAAAATTGCAGAAAGAACTTAGGGGGACAGTCACAGGTCCAACCAAGACGCATGGGCAGGGTAACTAAGCCCGAAATCCAAGAGTGTACAAGAAACTAATGGACCCCTGTACGCGAAAAGACTCTGGTGTATGCTCGAAAGAAAGGTGGGGGGTTATCCCCAGCAGTTCGATCTCACACGACCTCGTGCTTAACTCTGGTTTGAGTAGATCTTCCCAGATACCTCCACAACAGTGGATTTACCTAAACGATAGTTTGTACTATGATTTTAGATTTGAATGGTTTGGAAGGTTTAAGGTGATGTATTCCAAAACCTAGCCTAAGCTAGTTGATGTTGTGTAACCCTAAAAAATAAAACGTTACTAATGTATTTTATTAAGGATTCTTTTTATAGGTTGTTACTTACTCCAAGGATAGTGCAATGTGTGATGTGGTTACAACTAGAAATAAAGTGCATATGAAATGTAAAACTTCACAATTTGTTCTTTTCGTTTTTCTTTCAAAACATGAAAATCAAAGCAAATCTAAGCAGAATTTTTTTTTTATTTTTTTGTATTTTCAAAGATAATAGTACTAATGACTACAACTACTCTAAAAAATGAAAGACAACTCTTGCAACAAAAGGAAAATTCTTTTTAAATTTGATTTTTCTTTAACTATGAAAGAAAATACAAAACAATAATGAACCAACAAGACTTATCAAGCTGTGCAAGTAAAGAAAAAGACCCAAACTAAAGCAAACAGAACTTACGAAAGATCGACGAAGACTAACCCAACTAGTTGCTCTCGAAAGTAACTAGGTTTTGGAACAAAGTGCAAACAGATAAAAACTAATATGTAAAGCAGAAAAAAAAGAGACCTTTATGTAAAGATGAAAATGATCCCGAACATCAGCAATCAACGGGGAAAGAAACCAAGCACTCGCCAAAAAGTGAATGGGCTAGAAAGCAAGGGTACTTCACAAGCACAAAAATTTTAAGAAACTTGTAAAAAGATTCTAACTAGACTCAACAGACAGTAAACAAATGTCCCAAGGGTATCAGGCCATTAACAGATTTCCAAAGCTATAGACAAGCCCACCTAAGACCAAACCCTAATTAAAAAGAAAAATCTCAGGAAAAAGTTGTGACTATGTAATGCAGCAAACGGCGGGTGACCTGCGGGTACATATAACAACAACTCGCATCTAGGGAAAAAATTTTGCGACTGTAACTACTGACAAGTCGCAGGTGAGCCTTGAAAATTTCTATAAAGAAAAGGAAAGCTTAGAAACCTATTGAATCGAGAAAAAATATCAAAGGAAATCTCTACAAAATGCTGTAAGAAGACTCAAAAGGACATTCAATCAACCTGAAAGAGATGTCAGACCAGCAAACAAGGTTCCAAATCCAACATAGGGGGCCCTAAGACCAAACCCTAACTCAGAGAGAAAAGCTCAGGGGATGTTCATGACTGTAACAGTTAGCAACAAGCAGGTGCAACTACGTACCCGCGGGTACCTATAAGGTCAAATCGCGAGTGTAAATTAAAAGTCGCGCCTGTATGTACAGGGGACTCGCAGGTGGCTCAGAGAAAGTCTTAAAAAAAGAAAAGTTTGCATATCAGAAAAGATGAGTCAAGCCAAAAAAGGTCCAGAATGTCCTAAACACTTATAAAAAAGACTAAACAAGTTATGAAACTGGAAAAATCAAGAAGAGTCCCCAAAACAGACAAACAAAATGGTGTCTCCCCAGTGGAGTCACCAGTTTTGTTGTTAGGGATTTTACCTTATAGTCGGGGAAAACTACCAATGTACAGGGGTTGACAAGACAGACATATAGAGGTTTGTAAATGTTTTTATAAGCAAATAGAGTTGAAGTAAGAGAAACATGTACCTTGTCTATGACGGCTGGTCCAAGCTTTTCTCTCGTCCTCTGCTACAACAACAACCTGCAAAACAAACCAGAACCTTCCTCAAGCCAGTTTGACTATAAATAAATATTGATATTGACAATATAGCATAACATCAATTAAATAATCAAAAGAAAAATAGAGATTGACAGTCTTATTGGGAAAGGAAAAAATGTCTTGATCTTTATTAGTAAATGTATAAAAGTACATCAGTTATACCTTGCTCTACATCAGGCACCTTCGTAGCCAAACCCCGGGTTCCTTCTCCTCTCTCTTATATCTGAATTCCTCCAACATAACTTTCTCACATTAACCTTACGTCCCTTTTTCAAGCCTTCCCCTTGTATTTATAGCAAGGAAGGAAGATTTAGTTCAGAAGGTAGTTGAGTTGGGAAGTTGGGGAAGTTGGATACCTATCTCAACTAATACCAATTCGATCTTTTAATTATTTTTTAAAGTTTTCTTAAGACACCAGCGATTATAGCATGAGGAGACTAGCGAGTGCAACAATTTTGTTGACACCCGCGGGTTATCAGTAATGATACCCGTGGTTGACTCGTTGGATGGCAAGTATGATAGTCGCAGATATGAGTTAAAATAGGTAAAGAAAGATGCTTTTGGGTGAAGGATTATAAGGTTCAGCTTAAATTCATCTCAGTTCAAGGTAAGCTCTTCAATCCATTTTGTCCTTTTGTGTGACCGACATAGCAATGTGGTCATGAACGAACAAGTGCTAATTTGACCTAGATAACAATACCTGTGTAAAAACTAAGAGAGGGTTTTGTGTATTGGTTCGTACTTGACCAAAACATATTTTGGTTTTCAAAAACACTTCTCCATATTCTCGAAAATCGCACCCAAATTTTGTGACTAAAACAATAAATTATTTAATGTTTTAAACCCTGAAAAATAGGCCGTAAAGATCCATTCAAATATTTCAAACCATGACACCTCTTACAAAACTGAGAGAGGTTTGTGTGAATGAGCCCATTCTTGACAAAAAAATCTTTGGGTTTTATGAAATTCACTTCCATATGCTCGTAATCTGTGTCCAATGACCATGACTAAAACAGAGAAAAATAGACATTACGGTAGCGCCAATCTGTATAACATCCATCTATTACGCTGCCGGAATGTGTAAAAATTACATATGCTAAGAAATGATGAGAAATCCTTCATAGAATAAGTTAGAACATATGTAAAACCATACTTTTGAATACTTTAGGAAGATTTGAATAAATATAATCCATTTTATAATTCATAATCTTGCAAATATATAAAAATCAAAAATCAAAATCAAAATAGAAAAAGGTGTAGAAACTATGTTTTGTGCGGTTTAATAACCTATGACTGGGAAAAGGAAGTCACCAACGTACATCAAATTTTATTGCAGAAACAGAAAAGAAAATACATGTAACATTCAACACTTCTTTCCATTCATAAAAGAAATAGGAATCAATATGAAGTCCATACCTGGATAATCGACGGTTGTTCCAAGCTTTCGAAATCCAATCTTCTTGATTCACCGCTACACTGCTCCAATTGATGATCCTGTAAACACACGGACTACCTTTCTCAAACAAATTTAACTACACAAAGATAAACAATTGAAATTGAAACTCATATATAAGTTCATATGACAAATCCAAACATCAATTTTATATAAATACAAGTGTTATTGGAAGGGAAATATATGATTTTATTTGCATCAATAACAACTGATTATACATGTCTTGCAATAGGCATTGTTGTAATCAGACCCTGGGCTCCTGCTCCTCTCTCTTGAGTAAGTATTTCTCCAGCATTTCTTTATCCAAAGTTGGATCTCCTTTAACAAGCCTCTCCCCGTGTATTTATGGCAAGGCTAGGAGGGCAGGTTCGAAAGGCAATTCGCTTAGGAAATTAAGGTAGTTTGAATAATTGCCCTAACTAATCCATAATTCATGTTTTTATATATTTTTTTTGATATTTTTAAAGATACCCGCGAGTATGCTTTGGACAACAAGCAAGTGACTAGTAGCTATTATGTCTTGCATCTAGCGGGTGCAACTCTTTAGATGATACCCGTGGGTTATCTATAGAGACACCTGCAAGTGACCCACGTGTTGGTTTATATCAAAGTTGTGGTTATGCTTCAAAATAGTTACAAAAAATATGTTTGTTGAGGAAAGGATTGCAAAGTTAAGATCCAAAACATATAAGGTCAAGCAATCTCTTCCATCCATAGTGTCCTTTTGTGTGACCGACAGGGCAATGCGATCACGGACGTAGAAGTGCTAATTTGACCGATAACAGATGCCCCCTAATGTATGAGGTCAGAGGGAAACGATGCCCGAAATGCATTACAATCCACGAAGAGGAGGAGCAAAGAGACCACAGGATGAGATCACAAACGGTACCTGAAACAAAAACGACCTCAACGAGCAATTACAATATTGATATCAGGAGATGTTCATAATAGTAGAACATGATCTCCAATACATAAAAAAAAGGATGTATATAGCATGGCCATTGAAATACAAGCGTTGATCCATGTCAAAATACAAGATCATAGTCATAAAAACAAGCTGGATCTATGTCTCATTAAGAGCCAAAAATGGTTCTGGCTCAGTCTTGCGCAGCTTGGGAAATAACAAAATATGATGATGTTATTATAGGCCCAAGGTATTCATCCAAACCGTCTCAAGGTACGAATCCTAACCATGCGAATAAATGAGTTGATGTCGAACATGGGGGACACTGTTTGATTACCGGCCAATGATGGAAACCGTTAACAAACGTGAGGACAGCAACCAATAATGAAAATGGGGTCCAAGGTAGATAGTACATTCTAACAAGTGTGAATAAGGGGTCTTGAAGTCGAACACTTGAAGAATCCATCGATTAGGAGACATTGATGTATTCCCACTACCCAATAGCGAGGAAAATTGCCACCGGTGACTGCAATCCTCAAGGTACTACCGAAAAATCTAAACTTCATTCCAAAGAGCAAGATGAGTTGAAGTCGATGAGAAGAAGTTCGTTGGAAGGGAGGCCTTAAGGAATCCTACATAATCCAACACGAGAGACAATCAAAGGTTGATCTGATCTGGAGTAGAACTGAGTATATGATGAAACATACTGATATCAAGGAATGGACGACACATGAGGTCAAGGAAACTGCAGAAAGGCCGACACAGGTTGTATCCTTAAAGAGTGAGCATGACACAAGAGTGACTTAGTCAACTTTGAATACAAGGGACCATGATATAAATATGCAATGTAGGAGACATCTAACATATTCTCCATATGATTGGAAGAGTAACCAATCGAAGGAGTAAAAAAATATGAGATCAGGTTTATCCTAAGGCCAAAACTAGAACCCAACTTGTTTGAAAGACTCAAAAAGGTGCTATGTTCAAGGATAGACTGCTGCCATAAATGAAATGAAATAGTGGAGATTTCCCTTCCCTTTTCTCTTTTTATTAAAGAATGTATTTTCTTAGTTTTAACAAGCATGAAAAGATTGAAAAGAAATCTCGATAATATATTTCTTGTAAATTTTAATGAGTCCAAGAAAGAAAACTCAATAGTCCTTCTTCATTTTTAAAACAAGCTTGAAGAGGGGAGAAAAGAATGCTTGGTATAAGTCCAACCATGTGTAATTTAACGAATCCATGGGAGGGAAACTCAATACCTTCTTCATGTTTTAACGAGTTTGAAGAAGAGATAGACTAGTACTCGATAATACTGATCCATGGATTTTAATATCGAGCCTGGATCTATTCATGCTTGCTGGTGTTTTCAATTTTAAGAAGTCTGAAAAAATTAAACAATAAATCCATACACATACTCATGGATTTTAATATCGAGCCCGAGTTGGCATGTGCTCGTCGGTGTTTTAATATTTAAGGAGTCTGAAGAACTTAAACAATAACTCCATATACCTACTCGTGGATTTCACATCGAGCCCGAGTTGGTAAATGCTTGCTAGTGTTTTCATATTTCGAGAGTCTGAAAACCCTAAAGAAGACTCCAAAAGTTCCTTTTTGTAGAGTTAGTCTCCTCACCCGAAAAAGTGTAAAACAATGAGAGAAGAACTCTTCTAGCCAAGTATGACTATAGTATACCTTTTTCGTAAGTAATCCACAAAGATCCGGAAAAGGGGTAAACTTATATCTAAGTGGATATATGTTCAAGTCCTTTAACGAGTTTGAAAAAGACAAGCATGCTCGGCAATCTTGTTAAGTTTTAAAGAGTCTAACAAGAGCATAAAAAGACTCTATAAGGACAGGGAACTTAATGTTAAGTAAAAGATAATATACCATGTATAAGTTCCTGATGTATCAAGCGACGAGTAGAATCAACAACAATGGATAGCAGAAAATGGTAGTTGAAAAAATCAACAAGGGAGCTTCAAAATGACAACATAGATATAATGTGTTGAGCTAAACTGACGTGTCAAAAGAAACAAACCTTTGTATTAATCACCTTTTGTAACTGATAGTAAAAAGCGCCTTTTAAATACTTTACCTAATCAAAACAACTCAAAAATGGGTCATTAGGATTAAATAAGATTTAAAAAGAAACTTGAAACTATACAAAGTGGGTAAAAATTAAAAAATAATTTTTATAAATAGTTCCAAATTGAAAACATAATTTACAAACCATTTTACCATTGGTGAGAAAGTTAAAAACCTCCTTACTTCAAGCGTTGATTGCAGGCGAACCAAGAAGCGGAATCGAACACCGTCACTTGCAGGTAATCTATCTCAACCTCCTCTATCTTTTTCATCCATTTCTTTAAGTTTTTAGTGTTTTTGGGGGGTTTTTAAGTGCATTTTAGATCTAGGGAATCATACCTGTGGGTCTTCCTGAGTAAAACTCATGGGCACGTGCAATGTGCGCGAGTTTACCATAGGGATACTCGCGGGTAGACTCGTCTTTCTAAAAAAGGAAGTCGCGGGTGCCGCAATATAAAAGTAAAAACTCCAAACTAATGGAAGAAATGGAATTTGTTGATGCGGGATGGTTCTAAATTGGAGGGAGAGGGAACATGAGGCCATGGACATGGATTCCATGGGTGATCCTCTCACCTTAAATGCACTACGAAGGTGTGGGATCCTAAAGTTTTTTCCGAACGACAAGCATGCGTGTGCAAATGCATTTGCTCCAAATGATCATTGGGTACCGGGATGCCGATTGTTACACCAAAATGTCGTCACCCTTGTGCAAGTGTCGCAAGTGTTGCAAGTGTCGTCATCATGACCTAGTGTCGTCACCATGACCATTGCAAGTGTCGTCATTATGACCAAGTGTCGTTATCATGACTGTTGTGATAATGTTGTCATCTTGACCATTGTGTAAACTCTTTGCTCTGACCCCTAAATTCATTATGGGATAAAACACATCCAACTGAGAGATTTCCCTGCCTAGTTGACCTCTTTGAGTTGGTTGTCACACTTTGTCTTCCTACAGGGTGAGACAAAACCCCTCTGTCGCAGTTCTTGTTCAGCTAGGGTGAGACACTGTCGCACTTTGTCTTCCTACAGGGTGCGACAGACCCCCTCTGTCGCTCTGTGTCCTCTACCAGGGTGCGACGAGGTTGGTTAAAGGCTATTTTGGGGAGTCTCGAGGTCTTTATAGAATTTTGTTGAGGTGGAGACCTATCCCTAGACTCTAGGTGAGGTGGCATTTTGGTTCCTAACCTAATGGGAGGATCACTTAACCATCTCCCCCTAATCCTCAACCTACCCTATCTCTTTAGCCCTATATAAGTGAAGATCCTCTCCACTCCAAGGGGGGAAGGTCTATAGTATCCTTATGTTGGTAGAATCCACATTGGTGATCCCTTATCATCTTGGGAAGCTTGTACCATCTTGGAGGTTTTGGCTTGGACATGTTAGATGGAGGATGCGACGTTAAGGCTTTGGTTGTGTTCTTCTCCTTTCTATGTATTTCCACTTTTAATACAGTAATACAAACTCTTTCCACAAATGTTATCGTGTTGATTATTATTTGTAGTTTACTTCCTTAACCGTTTACTTAGATCAATTATTGTTTAGATATATTGTACTGCTTGTATTGTTTCCATATTGTCTTGGCAAGTCTTGCAGCTAGAGATCTCACGACCGTGGGACTTGGAGCAACAACAAGGAGAGGTATCCACGATATGAAAGGTATGATATATAAGTACTCGATCTGTAACTAGATCTAGGAAATAAGTCTTGTATCCTGGCCTATTTGTTCTAGATTCACTTGAACTAGGGAGATCCGGCTCGCATCCTCTCGAGTGGATTGTCCGATAACACCGATCATGGCATGTTTGATCTCCAAGGGGAGATGCTTGATATCACTATAGATATATTTCATCACCGGCCTATCCCAATGAGGTGAGGGGGTTAACCTCAAAGAGACATTTAGAGGTGTGGGTGCTTTATCCATTCATGACTATATCAACACCTACTGCGCTCCTGGCACTGAGAAAAGCGGGATCCAAGTTCTGATTAGGTAGATTGCAAGTTTCCCTTTAAAGTTGATCTTGAGTACAATCAACAGGATTGGGGGAGGCACTGCACAACACTTAGCCTCGCAGAACTATATGCAAATAGGTGTAGAATGTTTGTGCGGTGTCATCTTTGATTGGTGTTTGGGCCTACTAGTGAACATGAAGCACCAATTGACAGAGTGTAAGACAGGGAAAAAAGAACTTTGGTTACGACAACATACTATGTACCTTTTTTTTCGAGAGAGTCCCCGCTCTTAGTCCGAGGGTGGCTCTACCAGTGTTGAACCCCTACGAGCCACTGATGACTTGCTGGGGTGATATATTCCTGCATCAAGGTGGTGGAGATACCAACTTGTCATATGCTGACGAGGATTATCTGGGGTGGTGGAGCCACCAAGTGTCGGCTCTAGAGCAGTTTTCGTATGCAGACATGGATTTTCAAGGTGATCCAGAGCTCCTCGAGGGTCAGCCTAGGGTGAGATAGGTATCAAAATGTGTTTATGTTTGTGAAAGATTATTTAATTTTTATGTATTTTGTTTATATATTTTTTTAATGAGTATGAGTACTAATGCTATAAATTGTACAGATATGGGGCCGGTGAGACCTGCTAGACATCCTAGAGTGTTCATCCGACCAACCGAGCCAGGTGTTGCAGATTACATGCTGAGGAGAATCAAGGGGAATATGAGTCAGTTGACTCATGATATCCCTACATACAAGATAGAGTGGATTCCGCTCGATATGCAGGAACATGTGGTAGGAGTGCCCCTAGCATGGATCTGGCTACTTAGGAAAGTGGCTAGGCTAGTTATCTGTTATAGAGAGGTCGTAGCAGAGCTAGCTGAGGCTCCTCCCTCTCCATAGGGAGAGTGGCATATTATTTTTGAGGCTGTTATGCCCTCTTTTGTATATTATGACATTGCGACAGATAGTGACTCAAACTCATATTTTTTTTTCCTGATATATATATATATATATATATACATATATATAGTATCGGTTTATATACATGTTATGTTCTTATGTGTGTGAATGATTAATGTTATTGTGTATGGTACAAATGCCAATCAAGTACGTAATTTGCATATGCATCAACTAAGGTATTGAAATTCCTTGAAATGTGTTGATATGTAATGTAATCAAAATGTCTTTCAAGCAATCTAACTTGCAAAAACTGACGTAGCAAAGAAGGATCTCTAACCTTGTACTCAGCCATCAACTGAAGTACAACTAACTGTGAATCAAGTCTTACCTCCAAACATGAAATACCGTGATGGATAGCTTCTCGGAGTAATTCGATAATCGCACTATACTCAGCTACATTGTTCATCGTAGGTCCCGAGCAAACCCCTCCCGAAGATACAAGTTGGATAAAGGGTGAGTAAATAACCCAAGCCGCCAAATCCAATTGACAAGTGTGGCGACTATCCCCATTGGCGAATCCTATGAAGCACCCGAGTGTCATCTGAAATCACAATCCAAAAGACACATAAGATGTAGAATCCAAAGGAAAACTAACTCTACAACAATGTACAACTATAGTACAAGAAAAATCATATAGGCCTAAGCATAATAATTTTTCAAGTAGAGCCCGTTTCTGGGCTCATGCAACTTATAACCATCATAATATGTTAACTCATAAGATCCCTTCTTCAACACTTTAGAAATAATATAAGGTTCGAGCCACATGGATTTAAACTTTCCTTCCCCCAAGGGATCCTTGTCCTGGTCGTAGAGCAAAACAAGGTCTCCTTCAAAGAAAACCCTTGGTTTTACAGACTTATCATACTGATTTTTAACTCAGCTTTTATGAGCTTCATTCACAGTAAGCACATCACGACGTTGTTCATATAAATGCTCTAAATGAAGAAAACTCTCTTCTAAAGCAGAATTTTCAAGAAGTAGTTGGATAGCCAACTTCAAAGATGGAATCTCGCATTCAACTGGTATGACTGCCTCCAACCCGTGAACAAGTTGAAAAGGTGAAAATTCTGTAGCAGTCTTAACGTTGGATCGATATGCCCAAAGAGCCGGATACAACATGATGTGCAAGTTTGATCTACTATCATTAACGATACATTGAAGAATATTTTTAAAAGTTTTATTGACTGCTTCAACTTCCCATTCGCCTATGGATAATACGAAGACGAGTGTTCTTTTCGAAAACCTAGCACAGTGTATAAATCGATCATCATGATGTTCTGGAAATTTCTACCATGGTCAGTGACGATCTCCTTAGGAATACCAAAACTGGAAATGATCTGGTTGAAAATGAAATAAGCTGTCATTTCTCCATCTTCTTTCACAGTTGGCATTTCCTCGGCCCACTTTGTAAAGTAGCCGACGAAAACGATGATATGGTGATGTCCTCCAGCCGAAACTGGATTACAAGTCATCAATTCAATCCCCCACTTGGTGAAGGGACCTGCCATGATAACAGGGTGAAGAGGAGTTGGGTATGCTCGCATTTTCTTTGTGAAAAACTGACATGGTTGGCAGTTTTTCACGGCTTCCACGCAATCTTTAAATATAGTGGGCCAAAAATACCCAGCACACGGTATTTTCTGGGTTGTTTCCAACCCATAAAGATGACCCCCACAGGCTCCACTATGGGCATCATTCAATACTGACTCAACTTCCTCCAGGTTCAAATAATGATGTAATATGGAATCTACCCCACGTCTATAGAGTGTGTTAGAAATAATGAGGTAGTTCTTGGTGTGATGCATAATCTTTCGTTGTTCGTCTCTAGAGATAGTCAGTGGACACTTCAAAGTCTGGAGATATATTAAAATATCTCCATACCATGGGTCAGAGGTCGCAATGAGAAAAATATGTTCATTGGGTAATGGTGAATCTTCCTCATTGTTCATTACATCACTAGGGAACTCAAAGATAAGCTCGACGAACACCAAAGACTTTTTTGACTTAGCAGATTGAAATGTTAGGTCAAATTCTTGCAAAATGACAATCCACTTATTAAATTTCCTGCCAATGATACGTTGGGTTAATACATATTGAAAAGGATTAACATCTGCAACAACTGTGGTGGTCCACAGTAAAATATAATGATGTAACCTCTTAACGACATAGACAGTAGCTAATGCCAATTTCTCGACGTGAGAGTATTTAAGTTCAAGAGTTACAAGTGCACAAGAGATATAATAAATGACATGCTCTTGGATCTTGTCATCCTCCTGAACTAGGACTATGCCAATCGTGAAAAAAGACGTCGCGAGATATAGAAGTAAATCCTTAGTATAATCCGATGGACTCAAGAAGGGGGTTGACATTAATGCTTTTTTCAAAGCATCGAAAAAAGTTTGTGCAACCTTATCCCATAAAAATGGGTGTCTTGCTTCAGCAATTGTATGAATCCTTTAGTGATCTTAGCATAGTTCATAATAAATCGTCATATAAAATTAGATATGCCCTGCAGGCTTGTGGCAGGATTTGAAGTTTTCTGATGGTGCGAGGAGGAGGCAATTTGATAATAGCCTCAACTTTCAAGGGGTCAACCATAATGCCATGACTAGACACAATGAAACCTAGTAAACGTCCAGAATCGACGCAGAATACGCATTTGTTAGGGTTTAAACGAATCTTGTAGTATATGCATCATTCAAACACGAGTCGACGTAAATGGTTAGGATGGTCTCGTCTCTTACGAGATCGTGCAGGGAGATCATGCAAATACGGTCCGACTACGTGTTTGATGTCATGGAAAGTGAAGTTCATGGCTCGCTGGAAAGTAGCTCCAGCATTCTTCAATCTGAACAGCATTTTCCTATAGGGAAAGGTACGCGGGGGACAAATAAAATCCGTCTTGTGTTGGTCTTTGGGTTTAATTTGGATTTGGTTATATCCTGAAAAACCGTCCATGAAAGAGAAAATTTCATGGCCTGCACACACATCAATGATTTGATCTATGAATGGTGTGGGATAATTATCTTTTGGACAAGATTTATTAAGGTCCCTAAAGTCTGTACATACCTGTATGGTACCTTGATTTTTATCAACCGGGATCGGGTTAAAAACCCATTCCGTCATGTCGATAGGATAAATGAAGTCGTCCTTAAGGAACTTTTCGAATTCAACCTTCATGGTCGCATCTTTCCTAGGGTTGACCAGACGAATTTTTTTCCGTATTGGTTTCGCGTTTGGATAAGTCGTGATAACGTGTTCAACAATAGAGGGGCCGATGCCTGGCATCTCCTCGTAAGACCTGGAAAAAACGTCATGAAATTCCTTAAGTAAATTGGTGTACAAAGTGATCTCCCGCGGAGAACAATTTGCTCCAATGAAAATGTTTTCCACAACGTTAGGTTTGGTGGAAATATTGATTGGTATAGTCGTCGAAATGTTCGTCATATTACCTTCATCATAAATCATTTGTTTTGTGGAAGGAGTGATGGACAAATCAATATTACCACCAGGTCTCATTGAAAACTCTCCATTCTCAATCTTGTTCAGATATGGAAGAAAATAGGATATGTGATGCATATGTTCCCATGGATGATCCATACCTACCATAGCTTCCAGGATGGCCTCGTCAGAAGGCAAAACAATATCTAAACAATCAAAAGAATGTATGGAGTTAAATGACCATGCAAGTGCATAATCAATATCTGATTTTGTTGAGACTGACAGAGTTGAGATATAATCTATCACGCAACATTTTGTGAAGTTTGGTAAGCCACTTCTATGACGGATAAGGGAACGATTAGTTCTTGTTGAGTGGGGAGGATCCACGGATCAGTTTTTTGACTAACCATAAAAAATTCCCGAGACGATATGTCAGTGGTACTCATTTAACCAATATAGTTTACAGGATCATGTAAGTCAAATGTGCCCATCAAAGATGAATACATACCTACTCCCAAGCTTTCACTGGGCAGATGAGCTTGATCAATCAAAGGGATGTTTGAATCCGATGGAGTTGTGTTCTTTTTCCGAGTGAAGGATAGTTGATCAATGGTGACAAACTTACCTTCATGAGGGAACATCAGTACCTGGAAAATGAATGAGGGGATGGCTTGCATAGTGTACGTCCAACTTCTTCCCAACAATATATTGCAGTCAAGAAAAGCGTCCACAACTTCTACCTCCACTGACACTACTTTACCAACAAGTTGAATATCGAATGATGGTAAGACTCCATGCGGACGAAAAGATCTTCTGTCAGAAGCAGTAAGTATTGTAATGGAAGGGGATAACTCAGGAGAACCCAAGGCTTTCCAACAAGATATAGACATTACGCATGTTGACGCGCCTTATCTACTACCATTCGTCCAATGGTCTTTGAACCATGCACTACTTCAATCTGAAAGGCCACGTGATAGGGAAAATGGGGTTTGATATATGACATATAAAATATAGCAAGCATACTTGACGAATCCATGCTACCTATTGCCGCTAAAAGTGCATTACGCTGCGATGGACATCTTTGCAAGAATTCTAGGGCATACATAGCACATGGCGTTTGGGATAGGTCTTCTACAACAAAGTAGTTTGGAACAGCCCACGCATTAGGATTGTGCATTGCCCATTTATAAACACCTTTTGGTATCTTCAGCAAAGGGTCTATTGGTCTCTCGATGTGGAGAGGAACATAGGACTCAGGAACTTCTTTGTCTTTATGTTGCATATCCAAGTTATAATTCCGGGCTCTAGTTTGTAGTAGAGTGTGTGAGTTAACCATGTTAATTTAAGATTGATCGGTTGGTGTAACATGATGAGTGCCACCAGTATTAGAGCTGCCAGAAGTTGAACCTTGTCCTTTGGGAAAAGGATCCTTCAAAAAAACGGGTTTCTTCTCACTTAAAAACTTCTGGACTTCATCGATAAGAGTACATTGATTAGTAAGGTGATCGTCTTTACAAAATTTGCAAGGAAATTTCACCTTCTTCTTATATTTCTTGCCCTCCTTGGCATTTTCAGTGTTCTTGGGATTTTGTTGGCTCCCACCCCCTTTCTTACCCTTTTTATTGTTGTTGGGTTGTCGAGGACCCTTTTGGTTTGTCTGCACATTTTGTATAGATTCTGTTTGTTAAGGGGATGGTGCAACCGTAGTTGCTTCCGTAACAGACTGCTTTACTGAAAGTGCACGGACTTGTTTTTTTAAAGCTTCTAGTGCGAATGAGTCGGTTGAACCAACGATGCCATCGGCATGTGGTCCAGTTTTAGGCTTACCAAAATCTATATTAGACCTAGGTGCGTTAGGAATTATCTTGCAAAGGATCCTAGACTGAGAGTAGATCAGGTCGAGTTGTTGGGTCCTTAAAATTGCTTCCTCTTGCGAAGTGACCCCAGAAGTTGAAAAATCCTTAGATATGTAAGGTAGTAGTGATTTTAAATACCACTCTAAAAGAAATTCTGGGGGGATCTCAGCTTTGATGAGTCGTGTCCTTCTTCGCCACTCCTGAATATGATCAGAAATATGGGTGGATTTTTTCTGTCTAAAGGTAGAGAGAAGATTCGTATCGGCATCATACCGGATGGGAAGCTGGAAATGATTCAAGAAAACTGACACTAAATCCCAAATATTGTTGTATTGGGCAGCAGGAAATTCGATATACCACTTAGCTGCAACGCTCATTAAGGTTCTTTGAAAGAGCCTAAATTGAATTGAGTCGTCGTTTAACGAGCTAGAGGAGCACCAGAGGTGAAAAGTCGTGACATGATCTCCAGGGTCTTCACCAGTTTTTCCTTCGAATTTTGCAATGTCCGAAGGAAGTTTAGTTGGGACCAGAGGCCAAGCAGGACTATGTTGCACCGGGTCATTCATCAGTTTTGAAAGGTCTGGAAAATTAAAGTTGTCAGAAAAGGAAAACGGGGTCGTGCCGATGGCATGTAATTTTGAGGATTCTGGTAAGGGGAACCACCCAAAACCTGATTCCTATAAGGTTGGCTTGGGATGCCCCCAACCATTGATTGTGAAGAAAAAGCATTGTTAAAGTTTCTCCAGCCATAAGATAGAGGATTACTTCCTTGTGGGTTATTCCATTGCGGTTGGGTATAGGTACCTCTGAATGGAGGGTTACTATAACTGTTACTACCCCCTCCACCAAATAGTGAAACTCCCTACAGGCACTTTAGAGGTTTGAACATTAGAAGAATGTACATTGAATCCTGTAAAGGGGTTAAAACCTGACATTGATGCAATGGAAGAGGCAGGCATTGAGCCTACAAATGGTGCAGAAGGAGCAGTGTGTCCTCCGTTCCAAGGAAATACTTGATTGAAAGGAGCAGAATTAGGATTGACGTGGAACTGCTGAACAAAAGGGGAAGATGTAAAGGACACCGAGGGTATCCATGCAAAAGGAATACTATATGGGCCAATAGTGGATCCAAAGGGAATATATGTCATCACAACTTGGGTGCTAGACAAACCTGAATATCCAGCCTTGAAACTGAAAGAGGTTCTTGGAGCAGAAGTGAACTGCAATGAACTCGATATCAATGTGTTTAAGGCTGGGGGAGATAAACCTCTTGATATGATAGTTGCAGTGGGAGTGTGAGGAACTCTTGATGCATCCCCTATTTTATCCATAGAAATACCAGGTGTAAACCTATATATGCTTAACTCAGGAAGTCCTAAAGAGACAACTCTTTCTAACAAAGGGTCGTTAGGTCGAGTTAGTGGAGGGTTGAAGGGTCTCTCAAACTCTTGTGTAGGAAAATCTTCAACTTCGATGGGTTCCTGAACAGGTTGAGTTTGAGAGATAAGATGGGGCTCTCTAGGGGGTTCAGTTGTACCTGTGAGTTCAAAAGAACCACGTGAGTCTGTTCTACGTCATTGAGGTGGTGGTGGAGGCTCCACGGTGAGTGGAGGAAGGTTTTCCAACCTTCGTGACCTACGAGGAGGTTGTTCCTCCATAACTTCAACAAAGATATAATAAGTGATCAACCTAGGGGCCACTAGAACAACATGAAACAAACAACGCACCACTATAAAAAATTTCCTATGGTGATCAAGACTAGGAAAACATAGATGATACTCTCAAAGGGGATTCTGGGATGGTTAGGGAAAAGAACAAACCAATAGAGTAGTGAAGGACAGTTACCAAGGGTCCAAAATACAGAGTCTTCGGGTGCAAGCATTCAAATCACAAACTGCCCTCCCAAATAACTGCAAGGGATTTCCTCCCACTTCTATCCTAGGTACAGTGGAAATATCCTTCCACCGTCACCTGTGTAAAGCCCTATAGGTCAAAGATACTAGGGATACCACAGTTGCAGAAAGAGTCTGAGGGGACAGTCACAGGTCGAACTAACATGTATGGGCAGGGTAACTAAGTCCGAAATCCAAAAGCACACAAGGTAATAATGGATCCTTGTACACGTGGCCGTTCTGGTAGATACTCGATTGAAAAGCGTGGGGGTATCCCCGACTGATCAACCTCGCACGACCTCGTGCTTAAATCCGGTTTGAGTGGAGCTTCCCAACACATCTCCACAAAAGTGGATTTACCTAAAGATAGTCTTACTACGATTTCGAGATTTAAATAATTTTGGAAAGTTTAAGATGCTCTATTCCAAAACCCTAGCCTAATATAGTTGGTTTGTGTGACCTAAAAAGAAAAGTTACTAGAAAATTTTAAATTAATGATTCTTTTTAAGGTTTTTGTTTACTCAAAAGGGCAGTGTACTTGTGTGCATTGGTTACAACTGAAAGAAAAATGTATATATGACACTGTAACTTTTTCACAATTTCTTTTGTTGCTTATCTTTCAAAATGTAAAATCACAAAGTAAACCTAAAACAAAGTAAAAATATATATATATTTTAAAGCAGATAGCATATGAAAATATAACTACTTCAAAGGAAAAGATTCTTGTTATAAAGCAAATGTTCTTTTGATTTTATTTTTTCTTTAAAAGTGAAAGAAAATGCAAATAGCTATGAACAAACAAGAACTATCATATGTGCAGGTAAAGGAAAGATGAACCCAAAGCTATAAAAATCAGAACCTTGACTCTAACAAAGAACTGAAAATGACCAACCCAAAAAGTTGCTTCAAAATACCTAGAAGTAACTAAGGTTTGGAAATGAGATACTATAAGAAACAAATGATATGTAAAAGAATAGTAAGCAATGGATGGATATCATGCTGATCTCTACACTCAGGTGACTACAAAGGACCAAGTCCAAGCATCCGCCAAACAAACTATGGATTAGAAAGAGTTAGGTACCTTCACAAGCACAAAGAACCAAAAATGAATCTCGCAAAGGACTATAGAAGACTCAATAAACAACTCATATGCAGGTAGAAGGTCTAAGATCAACAAGTGCACTTTCAAAGCCAAAACAACCAACCCTAAGATCAAACCCTAAAAGAAAGAAAAAAAACAATTTGTTTAGGGAAAAACCGCGACTACGTCTGCAGAGTCACGCGAGTGAATCACAAGTACATATATAGGAAACTTGCGGGTAGGGAAATATAACCGCGACTGTAAGTATCGAAAACTCATGGGTATGCTCTAAAAGGTTTACAAAAGAAAGAAAATTGAAGATCATACCACAACTGAGTCAAGCACAGGGATGGTAAAAACCCTAAGAACCTTCACAAAGACCTAAAAGTTCATAAGAAACTGAAAGAAACTATCTCAAGAATCCCCAAAGCAAAAACAACTTCTCCCCATTATGGTCGCCAGTTCTGTTGTACAATTTAATAACCTATGACTGGGAAAAGGAGGTCGCCAACGTACATAAAATTTTATTGCAAAAACAAAAAATCAAATACATGTAACATTCAAAACTTCTTTCCGTTCATAAAAGAAATAGGATTCAAGATGAAGTCCATACCTGGATAATCGATGATTGATCCAAGCTTTCAAAATCCAATCTTCTTGATTCACCACTACACTGCTCCAACTGATGATCCTGCAAACACACATACTACCTTTCTCAAAGAAATTTGACTACACAAAGATAAACAATTGAAATTGAAACTCATATACAAGTTCATATGACGGATCCAAACATCAAGTTTATATAATGACAAGTGCTATTGGAAGGGAAATCTCTGATTTTATTTGCATCAATAACAACTGATTATACTAGTCCTGCAATAGGCACTGTTGTAATCAGACCCTGCGCTCCTGCTCCTCTCTCTTGAGTAAGTATTCCTCTAGCATTTCTTTATCCAAATTTGGCTCTCCTTTCACAAGCCTCTCCCCTTGTATTTATGGAAAGGCTAGGAGGGCAGGTTCGAAAGGCAGTTGGCTTAGGAAGTTAAGGTAGTTTGAATCACTTCCCTAACCAATCCATAATTCATGTTTTTATATATTTTTTCAATATTTTTAAAGATACCCATGAGTATTCCTTTGGACAACCAGCGAGTGACTCACAGCTATTATATCTTGCATCTAGCAGGTGCAACTCTTCAGATGATACCCGCAGTCTGTCTATAGAGACACCCACAAGTGACCCGCGTGTTGGTTTATATCAAATTCGCGGTTATGCTTCAAAATAGTTACAAAAAATATGTTTGTTGAGGAATGGATTGCAAAGTTCAGATCCAAAAAATATAAGGTCAAGCAAGCTCTTCCATCCATAGTGTCCTTTTGTGTGACCGACAGGGCAATGTGATCACAGACGGAGAAGTGCTAATTTGACCGATAACACCATGGTTCAACTTATAGGGAAAAAATGAAGAAATAAAAGAAAAGAAATACAAAAGATGGAAAAAGTAAAGGTACAAATCCAGTACTAACACCACCAATCCATTTCCCTAAGGATAATATGTTGTTGAGTGCACTAGATCAATATTATAATTTTAGCAGAACATCAACATTTGAGCCGATTTAAAAGCTTGTGTATTATCTATGATTACTTTTCTAGGACATCCAAATCTTGATAAAATGTTCTCCTCTGATAATTTTATGATAACTGTGTCATTTTCATTTCTAGTTGGTATAGCCTCCACCCACTTAATAAAATAATTAGTTGTAGTGAGAATCCATTTATGTTGACCACTAGAGTTAGGATTAATCTCACCAATGAAATCTAGACCCCATTGTTGAAAAGGTGCTTCCACCTTGATGGGTTTAAGTGGTAGAAGTTTTAGCTTATGTTTTCCTACAAACATCTGACATTCTAGACAAGCCTTGATGGTTTTGTTAGCGTCAACAAATGGAGAAGGCCAATAATAACCTGCTCTAGCTTTAGGGATATATCAGCTCACTACAAGAATCATCGTTTCTGGTAGTTTATCAAAGAAAATCAAAAGGCTAATCGACTACGGGATCTCCTTATTCTGGTAGTTGGATAGAGTATTTAGAAAAATAGTCAAACTAATGGAACATATACTTCCAATAACTCATCGCATCAGTCAATAGAACAAATTATTATCGGAACCCCTAATTCGGATAATTCATTGGATTTGTCAACAAAGTGATTCGCTACCAAAACCACTGCTTCTGGTAGTCTGTCCAAATATTTTGCAGGCCTTAAAAGTGGATCCATTGATTCCATTAACTCATTTATGGCAGTATCAGATCAAATCAACCATTTTTGATGGACCATTCATGTCATCATCAGTAGATTTCCATTGGACCCATAAATTTTATTAGTCCATTAGAGATCGACTTAAGGTAATATATCGGCAACAACATCAGGGAAATGGTCATTAGATCTCTTGATTCCGGTATAATATCCAAATTTTTATCAGAATCCTTAATTTTAGTTGAGCATCAAAAATACTATCAGATCAAGAATTTTCAATCTTCGGTAAAATCGTTAGTCCAGTAGTGAAACATACCAAATCCACAAGTTCTGGTAATTCAGTAACCATTTTATCATACTATTTTGTTGTTGGAATTTCCATTTTCGGTAGACCGTTAGAACCATCAAATGATCCAATCAGTTACCAGAACCTCCAAATCTAGAAGCTCAATGACATTGTCTCCAACATGAGTGATTACCAGACCCACTAGCCTATGCAGGTTGACTTCATTGAAAAGAGGTAACTATGGTAAGATCAAGTCTTGTTTTCAAATGAGTGAATGAAGCATGGGGAGTTTGTGTTTTAATTAGAAAATTGGATTTCAAATATTATCAAATCTATCCTACATACATTATCATCATTATATATTACCCATTTGTATCTTCGCATTACACTTCCATTCTATCCAATCTTATCCAACTATAATTAACCATTATCATGGCAAGATCTAGTATAATCTCCCATGTGTTAGATTGATTTGAATCACATGAGGATTCAAATCAATCAAACAAAATGATTATTCACCATATTTTAAAAGTAAAACCTGAGCCTTGTTTTCCCTACTTCCTTCAGTTGGTACTGCATAATTGATAGAAATTTGAGGCCTACAGATCCTCTATAGCTCAAAGAAACAGGGGGTGAGAATAGTGAATTATGGAGAAGTATTCAAAGAATTCAATTCCAAGGTATGAGCCATTTGGGGTATAATTTCTTGATAGTTTTACACGTTGTAAAGAGTATTTTCAAGAGGTCAGATGGATTTCTTTCAATGAAAACTTGAAAGGCTATAATATTAAGGTTACTAGAGCCTTTGTCAAGAATTTCAACAAGAAGGTAGCATGGATAAGGAAACTGACTGTGAATGTCTTTGAAGAATCTATAGCTAGGAGCACGAGCATCCATCTTGAAGGGGAATGTTGGTTCAAAATCAAATCACACAAGGAATTTGATTACAATCAATTTCTAGTACCTGAGCACTGGGATCCAAATTGGAGTAAGGGAATTCCTCAAACATGGATTAGAGAAGAGTGGAGAGATGTTCTTTATGCTATGAAAAAGTACATCACTTGCAAGGGAAGGTATGTTGTGACATTCCAGTACCATTTACGATTTATTTTTCATTTTAGAGGGGCTGGAAGGATGAACATTCCATTTTTTCTTCTCGAGAAGCTTAACTAAAATGGCATCATACGTAAAAATTCATACAAAGAATGTAGAAACTAGTATTTTTCACGATGGGCTCATCAAGATACTTGTAGAGGAAGAGTTGAAGAAAAGAAACCATACTTGGAACCATTTTCTATTTTGGAGAGGATTTGAGGAAAACCCTTTCGAACCTCCCATATCTCCATAAGAGGGGTCCTCAAAGAAAAGTAGGGTTACTCTCCATAGAGAGAAGAAAAGTAATATTGAAGGAGAATATTCTAAGAAATATGGATTGCTAGTACTGAGACAGAAAAAAGGACCTTACATAGAATATGGGATCACTAAGAATGAGCTAGAGAAGGATCCCTTTACAAAAATTAAAACTCCCCAGATTATGAAGAAGAGAAGTGATAGAGGGGATAATCCTCAAAGAAGAATGAAGCTATTGATCCGTGTACAAAGGACAAAAATACTGAGAATGAGCCACAAAAGGAACCCTCTATAGAAGCTAGAGATATCCCTTTCGAGAAAGATAAATCCTATAATGAAAAGGGATCTTCTACATAGGACAAAACTAGTAAGAAGAGGAAGGTTACAACAAAAAAGGAGACAAAAGAACATATAGCACCAACTACATAGGTTTCAAAGATAACCCCTATGTTTTCTCACAACATATCAATACAAATGTTTAAAGAGTCAGAGCATAATCAAAATGATAGAGATGAGGTGGTTATAATAAAAAGCACACCAAGAAGGCCTCAGAAGTGATCCATTGCTAAAGAGACCTTCGTTCCTACAGAATAAATAGAGTCAAAAGTGCCTAAGGTCATAACACAAATTGTCCTTAAAGGAATAGATTCAGAAGTGCCTGAGGTAATGACAAACACTATCCTTAATTTGCCTTACTTAAAGTGTAGGGAGATTGGATTAAAAGTGCCTAATATAGCTATAAGAAATATCCTTAATTTTCCCTACTCAGACTCTAAGGAAGAGGAACCTGACCAAGAGAAGGAGACAACACCAGTCGTTTCCCATGAAATTCATCAACAAAAGAAAAAGAGAAGCAAGAAGATAAAAAAATATTAAGCAGCAACTTAAAGAGTACAAAGTTCTAGACATACACATAAAGTAGGAAAACCAAACCCTTAAGAAGACCTTTGCTTAGGTGAGAGAAAAGAAGAATACAATAGCTATTAAGTACAACATTTTGTTTAATAAGGACAATAAATGGTATCAGCGGTACAAAAAATTGAAAAAACAACGTAGGGTGTTCAAGGTCAATTTGTTGTAACAGAATCATAGAGATCAACAGGATGTCTCCAACCTTGACATCCTTGTTGTTGTAAATGTAACTTCGGAAGATATTCTTTTATTTATTATTATTATAGTATTATAGTATTTTTATTGTACCTTCATAGAAGATGTTTTTCCTCCATTCGGGGATGTCATTATTGTATTTGGTCATGTAAGAATATCTAGGTAAAAACTCCATTGTAAGTCAGGGCAATAGCTCCCCAAAAGATAAATGTAAATTGTATTTTTTAGTCTCCCTAGGACAGGTCAGCCCAGTCAGTTAGGGAAGTCATCCCCATTGAGTAATTAGGTCACTCACACTTAAGTATAAATAGAGAGGATGACTCTCTCATTTGTATATCACACTCACTCAAGCAAGTTCACACCAAGTGAGAGAGAAGACAAGTTCGCTAGAGGAGAAAGAGAGAAGCTTCAGAAGACATCTTCTTATATTTGGTTTTTTCTATGTTGTTTGATATTGTACTAGTGACGATTCTATTACTAAGGAAGTTGCGGGGTTTTCTCCTTTATGGTTTCCCCGAGGAAATTTCTTGTGTCTTTTGTGTTTTGTTGTGCTTGTCTATCTTTTAGTTTAAATATCTAACTAAATTGAATTAAAGTGCAAACTCTAACAATCCTGGTGCATGAGACAGAGCAGGCATAAGAAGAGGAAGGGGATCCATGAGAAACGTTTTGTAGAGGAATTTTTGCATGAGGACACGCAAAATTTTGGGTGTGGGGGTGATGTTGGGTCTCAGTTTTGATCAATTTTTCACTTATCAGGTGATTCCTTCTTACATATATTTCTCTATTTTTCCAACACATTCATTTCCTTTCCTTATCATACTTACCATTTTCATGATTTGCGCACCATTGAGCTAAATAAGGTAATCATTCATGATTGATCGTATTTTCTTTTGTTTTGTTTTAGCATGCATTTGGGAATAATATTTGTCTGAGATAATCATATTTGGGTTGTGTAGTCTTTGCATGCTATATAGATTTATTCAAATACCAGAAGTGCAAAGACATCTTCAATCACTAGAAATGCAGAGATGTTTTCAATTAGTGGAAGTGCAAAGATGTCTTCAATTACAAGATGTGCATAGATGTCTTCAATTACCGAAAATGCAGAGAATATTCAATTACTGAAAGTTCGCTATAGGAGTTTATATAATCATACAACTTTGTTGGAATTCACTTTGATTACCAAAATTCACGTAGATGAATATCAATGACATGTTGATTGGTTGAGATATTCCGACCTTCCATAGATAAGGATATGGGTTTTGTTTCAATACAGTTTGACATGGTTTTCCTCTTATCCATTTGGCTCTCAGATCGTGACCCTCAACATCATCAACGGCCAACACCAAAATACACGATGCAGATATGAACCCTTATCCACGGTTTCATGTTTCCAATCATGAAATCGTGGGTGAGGGTGACTAAGCACGATATCTTTATATTCTATTGTATGCATCAAATGTATTTTTATTAATACTCTCTAACATATTTTGCTGGTCAAAGATCCATGTGTCAAGGATCGTAGGTTGTAACTAATTTGTAATGACATAAACCTTATATATAACATAAGGCATTTCTTTTGAGAAGGTTAGTAAGCGATAGCGATAACAAATATTTGAACTCAAAGTTTAGGCCTTATGAAATTCCACTCTATAATTTTGAGTTGATTAATGGAAATAATCTGTTACTTATCAGTTCGTGAGTTCATTACTTCCTGCAGTGCACCCAACTAGGAGGGCCCCTTGACCTAGGATGCACTTGTTGATTTAATTGGTAGATTTGATTATTGAATGTGTGTTCATGTATATTTTATTCCGACAACTTTATTTATATTTCCACTATTAGATTAAATTCAATTTTTTTCTTCAACATTTAGTTATTTGTTTCAAGATTTTATTTTGATTTCATGCAAGTGTGTTATTTGGATTTCAAGGATCGCTTGGTGTGTGCAGATTCTTTGGAGTTGTTCACCCTGGGAATCCAGAAGATAGTTGAAAGACTAAAGGACTTGAACCTATCACTCCAAATCTATCTGATTTTACATTCCAGTATTGTGTGATTTAATTGAATAAGTTGCATTTCACTGCTTAAGTAGACTACAAGGATTGTTAGGCTCACTAAATATCTTTATGATGCTAATTGTTACAGGGATAATCATTACTTGAAGAAAAGTTTGTAATTGTATTGCATGTAAAAGATAAGTTCACAACATTTAACTTGATCCTTGGAAGTGTTTATTCAGTAGATTTCCTGTGTTTTATTAGTATAGGTTATTTGTATGTCAATCAAATCTAGCTCTGCATATATTTTTCCAACACCTCATCGGCTTACGAGCTCTCGGTTGATCATTTAATGGTCGGAATTTTAAGCAATTAAACTACCTAACAACCATATAGATTCTCTTCCATTCAAGTTAAATATAACCACCCTTCCCTTCATGTTCCCGGAGTAGTCTTGGACTTGGAAATACATCCTCATCCAAAAATCCAAGCCTTAATTGCTTGACCATATTTTACTTCACCATCAAAAGTAGGAGGTTCGGCCTTCCGAAGTTCCCCATATGAGTTGTTTTGGAAATTACTCTTCCTCTTATTCCTATTGTAAGGATATATTGAATCTTAAGTCGAGTCTTTAGAGGAAAATGACTCACTAGAAGAGAAATCTAGAGTATATGTCTTATCTCTAGAAACCATTCTTGAGCTGTGTGACCTCTTGTGAGAATACCTCCTTGAGCTACTCCCACTCTTTTCCTCATTTCCTGATTGTTACCCATGGTGAATATTCCTCTATATTTCTGTTAATATTTGGATCATGGCTGCTTTCAGTTTCTCTTCCTGGCCTATGATAAGCCTCTCATTGTCTTCTCTAGAACTTTGTAGTTCCACTCTTAGGCTCCTCATGGTTTCTGCAATATCTGGGGGAGTTACTTTATTTCTTTGGCCATTAGATTATGTCTCTACATTCTCAACATGTATATTTTCCCCCATGGCATCTATTTCAACTTCATAAAGATCATGCACATCATCCATGATGATAGTTTTCTTGGCCTAACCATGACCAAGGATTTCCAACTTGCACTATATGAATATTGACCCTTAATTGTCTCCGATTTTATTTACAAGCACAAATTTTATCATATAGGAACATTTTTTAGCTTCATCACATTCTGTAAAAAATCATAAAGTTACTTTTCATGCATTTTGGGAACTACCCATATTGACATTTTTTGTCAAACTATGTCTACAGTTGCTTTTCTGATCAAATTTTAGAAACATATGAATCACTCTTTCAAAATATGATTATGCACATTTGTTCCCCTATGAATAACCTTTCCAATGACTATAATTATGTGCATTTGTGATTTTTGGGCAAAAAGTAACAACCTTTCAAAATTGTCAATTTCGCCCAATTCTACACTTTTCTTGCAGATGTAATTAGCTTCAAAGACTAACTTCAACCACCTCTAGAATAAAATCTAGCGAGAACCCAAAAAAAAATCCATTGGGTTTCGATAATAATCATGACAAGGGTTACTTAGCAACTTTAATATCCCTAATCCTATTCTCCAGACACTTTCTATAAATTTATGGAATCGACTACTTTTGAATTTTGCATCTTTTCCGAACTTAAAGTTTTTAGCAAAACTGGGTATCTCACAAGCTAAGCATTTCTAGAAAAACTTCCTCTAACCAAATTTTTTTTTTTAATGCGTAGGTAAAATGTCGATTTCATATATTTTTCTGGTCTTGGCCTCTAGGGTCATTTTTACCTCCAAGTTCTCTGAAATCCTCGAAAAATGCCCTGGAATAGTGGTTTTGGCCTTCTTTTGCACCTTGGTTTCACACCTTTTCAAATTTTTCCATATGCTACCATATTTATCTATGTGCCCAGATCAATACTATACCATAATAATTTTAGCCCCAACAAGGCCCCTATTAGGTCACTGGGTATTAATCTTTAAAAAACACCATTTCAAATTTTCTATAAAATTGGAGCAAAATGGGCCCATTCCCCTTATTGACAGTTTTGTATCCTTCCCCAATGGCATCAAAACAACGTAAGTATTCTCGGATTCCAATCTAGATTTATCCTATTATGTCCATAACAATTTTCAGGATTTAGACACTTTTTCAAAATACAACTATCGCATTGGACTCTTCCCGCCATGTAGGACTCTCAAATTATCATCAAAATCATTACACATGGTTCATCCCAATATGCTTCTTCTTCTTAATACCTTTATCAAATGCTTCTCATCATACTTTTCATATCGTAATTCCATGCATGTACTTTCAGGATTAATTCTCGATGGTCCTCCTCCAATGAGGGCTTCCTGATACATTGGGTTCTAATCCATCAGAATAATTTACCACATACACTTTCGGGAGTACTTCTAGATGACCTACGTCTGATGGGGAATTATTTAAATTCCACCTCAAATGAGGCCTTCCCAATCCATTGGGTTTTGATCCATCGAAAATATTTTTTCCATCAAGATCTCTCATATTCTCTTTCAAAAACATCCTCCGAAGAATCGATCTCGATACGTCGGCTCTGATATGACATCGGAATTCTACTCCATTGGGATCCTCCACATTCATGTTTGGAAGCTTCCCCTGATTATTAGACTCCGATGAGGCTTTCTGGATACTTCGTTGCCAATGAGTTCCTTTTGACTATCATATCCCAATCCATTGGGATATCTCATGTTCACCTCCAGTAGCATTCTTTGATGATTCGATCCCAGTATAACTATCGAGATCCTCACATCGGACCATTCTCATCGGACTCATGATTTAACACTAGAAATTGTATTATCTGATAAGCTTCTTCTGAAAACCTCTATCTGGTCCGGCCACTCGTGTATTCATCCGACGTGGTTGGTCCACGTCATACCCCCTATCCAAATGGATCCTCCATGTCACACATTTTTTCCACGTGGCAGAGGTGGGGACCATCTCAAATTTCCAAAAAGAATCAGAATTCCACTGATAGCTCTACAATTTTTGATATTTTCCCATATTTCCTCAGGGAATCTATATATCCTATTGGTAGATTACAGATTCAACTCTCGGCTCTAATATGTTAACTAAAACCATGATTTTCATAGAAGTGTTTGGCCAATACTTCCTAGGAAAGATTTTATTTTTTCCTATAACTATGGATCCTAGTCAATACATCCTTGGTGCTGCAACCAAGTTCATGTCCCCATACACCATTCCGACCAAATGAGGGGGTATTTACAAATTACAAGTTTACGAATTTTGGTCCATAGCCATAACATTAATTCATAATTATGATAATATATGTGCACATGTAGAATACAAAACACAGCGGAAATAAAAATATATCCACACATACACCATGTATTTAAAACCATAATTATCACAACAAGTAATTAAAATCATTCCACATTCATATACACAGAAAATACTTATCGTTTGACAATGAAGATCCAAGCAATTGGTTGTGTAAGAGTGATTTTCCACCCAACCATAAGTATCAACTGCAGATACCACCCCCAGGTCGGGCTATGAGGCCTCCAAGGTGAAGAAAACACCTACAAGATTCTCTCTATCTCTGCCCACAATCCATTTGCTTTCATGCTTAACCAAACTTCCCACCTCATAGCATTTATAGGGATCTCACTCAAGCATCTCATCCATGGAACTTCTTTTTATTGTTCCACGCAACACAAGGAAGGCATTTCCCTTCACTACTCCACAATTTATTTAAGAAATCCAACCCTTACAGTGTTTACCAGTGTGTGTAGAAAGAGTACAATCTATTGTATGATGTTGGAGAACCTCTTATAACATTAATTCATGGCTTCTCAAGCATGCATAAATATAAAAACATAATGAGTAAAGGTTCCTATCTTTTTTGGCCTCTGTGCTCACCTACAACCATTGTATTTTCTCTAAAATCTGCAATTCTCCTTCACAATTCGATTTTTTTGTTAATGCATAGTATGGTAATGGTATGGAAATAGAAAAATGAACGACAAGAAGAAACTCTATAGTGTAAAAACCTGTTGTACAATCTACCTATGAAAAAGTGGATGATAGATCCCAAAGGAGATGAGAGAATGGGGAAAATACAACTGACATGGATTTTGACCATAGAAGAGAGGACTCTTACAATAGTCATAGAAATATATTCATCACATGCTTCCATAACTACATGAGAAGACCTCCCCCACCAACCTCAAACATACATTCAATGATTGAATTTAATAATCAACATCAAGTAATTGGTTCATTTAACACACATGGAAGAAAATGGATGAGTTCTAAGGTTGACACTTGGCAGTAGAGGATTTAATATCCCATAAGCCCCATTTTATATTCCCCTCTAGTGGAATCATAACCCCTCTAGTTCTCTTTACATAACCATCTTGGACCATTTTATTATTTTTCCAAAATAATACTTACACAGATTTTGAGTTAGAATGACAAGCCAACCACATGGTCCATACAAAAATATTTACATTATACATGCCTAGTCGTTCCGCACTAGGAATCCATTCTAGCATCTTTATATCATTTACATAATTTGATTTAATACATTCCAAGTCAAAATTGGGCATATTACAATGAAGAGGAAATTGTAGACATTAGAGTAAAGAATGATGGTTGCAGGTGAGCTTAGAGGTTGGGAAAGTTAGGAAATTGACTTCATCCATTATACATTTGATTCTTTTTGTATTCTTGAGAATCCATGTATTGATTTTACATGCAATTCTTTGGAAGAATACAATAGGTTAGACTCTTTCTATACACATTTAAGAGCACTATAAGGAAAGGGTGCTCTGAGGGACTTTTGAGTAGAGAAAGAGTAGGCCTTCCTTGTGTTATGTGTCCTAGTAGAAAAGAGTTCCATGGCTATGAAGGCTGATTGATATGCTTGTAATTATCTATGGTGAGTAAATTGGCTAAACATGAGAGCAAATGGGTTGGCCTAAGAGAGAGTGAAGCCTATGGCTATTTCCTTTTCCCTAGTGGACTCATATCCTATCTTGGGGATTGTTACGGTCCTACCCTAACCCCATTACTTTATCAATTTACAATTCCATTAGGCCCATTATATAGTTGGTGGGTAGTGACTTAATGTAAAAGGTCCATCTTTATTGAATAAGACCCATGAGGTTGTTAACCATCATTAATAGCAAGACCACAAGTAGTTAGGTTTTTGGTTAACGAATCCCTATATAGAGAGTAGTAAGCTATGTAATGTTTTGTCAAGAATTTTTATTGTATTTGGAGCTTTGGTATTATAGGTCGCCCCTTTGAAAATACAAGTGAACATAGCTCTCTATTTTGAATATTATTAATACAAGAGATATTTCTCGGGATTTGTTTATATTCTCTTGTGTTTTTTCTATTTTTGCTCTAAATTTAAAGGGTTAAGTACATTACAAGTTGTATAAGATCTCTTTCTTAGGAAAAGAAAGGACAAGAAATTTATTCTTTCTCTTTTTGCAAGAATCTCGAGGGAAAAAAGTGGATGGAAAAATTCATATCAATTTCTAAAATTTTATGTGCATAATCTAAAGAAAGCATTGTATATTAGAGTTCCTCTCACAAAAAAAACAAAACTAAAACTAAAAGAAATTGTATCAAACAAATCTTGCGAAGTGAAGATGTTGTTGATTTAAAAATCAATCGATTTAGGGTTTTTTTCCCAGTGATGCCTGCAAATATTGCAGAGTGAATATATTTTGACCGAGTGCTTAGATTTTTTTCAAACCAATGTTGATAGATGCAGAGTGGCCATGTCATTTCAAACAATTCGTAATAATGGAAACTCTGATAATTACTGCAGGAGTTGTGTGTGTGTGTTTTTTCCTCAAACCCTACATTGAAAAGTAAGTTATTTTCTAGAGATTGTAGAGCTCTTTTTAAGGTCAAGTAACTCCTAATTTTTTAATATTATTTTTAGATACATGTTCTAGTGTCTTTAAAGAACACATAGACCTGTCATTCAATTAGTAAACCTACAATTGGGGAAGCATACACAAATAAAATACAAGTTTTATTAAGCCACATTGTCGGACACACTTGTAGCCTATGTTGGTACCCCTTCAAATAGTACCTCATTAAACAATTCATGTATATGTAATCTTACTTCCATGTACCCTTGGGTATATATGATGTCCCATATGTATACCTAGTACCAACTTTAGATACATTGATTGACCATATTGATTCTATATTACATTGAGAACAACACTCATGGAGATCACTCTCTAGTACCTGGGTAGTGAAGTATCACAACTCAATGCAAAGTTGAGCCCCCTTAGTTAGTGCCCTAATATATTGGATCAAGTTCTATTGTTGGACCTTGCATGTATATGAGAGAGATATAGCACATAACACTCCCTTGTCCTCAAGACCTAGTAACCTTTTTTAGTCAACCCAACCATGGTGGATCCTTATAAGCCACCTCATACCAATGCCCCAGAAAATATGAACAACCTCTCTAATACCGAAAGGTTGGAAAACATAGAATCTCAATACGCAAATCTTAATGGCTATATTCAACAAATTTAGTATACCATAACTAATTGGGATCAGACATTAGATCAAATGTTAGATCATAAGTTGGATAAAAAAATCAACAAACCATAGCCATATTTGGTAAGATGTTGATTGAGAAGTTGACACTTCTAAGAATCTGTACGATACAAGAAGAAGACCCCTAGACTACACAACATAGTGAGACACAACAAGAAGAAACTTATCATTCATAACTATCTAGCCACCATCATCCCCCTTCAAGTCCTCACAACCATAAACCACCCTCCATGGATAATATCATATGGCATCGTTTTCCTAAAGTGGACCTGAACAAGTTTGATAGTTCTAACCTGTCAAGATGGGTCTCCTAGATGGAACATCACTTCACCATCCATGGAATTATTGATGACATGATGAAACTTAAGGTGGATATCTTGTATTTCGATTTGGAATGATGGAAATCATGGGAGTGGCATAAAAAACCCTAAAGAACAACCGCTACACATCCAAGCTTACTTGTATATCTATATCTCCTCAATCAATTTTTATGACTTGAAGAACCTATCCAACCTATTTATGAAAACTTCACTTTCCCTCCTTAAGTTTATACAAGTAGGAACCATTTGTATAGTGTCATGTCCCCAAATTTTGCTATGGTCCATGGGGATGATTTTAGCCTAAGTCACCTAGGCATTAATTAATTAATTAATTAATTAATAGCTGGATGAAGAAATTGACTAAGGGAATATGCCTAAGGGTGAATTTTAGGAATTAAATGGATAAGGTGGGCTCCCCATGAAGTTATTAACCCCCAAACTAAGTGCTAAGGTGATTTATTAATTAATCGGGGAGTTTTGAGCCAGCATTATTAGTTTAATTAAATAATTAATGGTTTTGAATTTTGGAGAAGAAATTAATTAATTTTATTAATTATCCTCATTTATTAATATTTTATTTGTTATGCTGAATAAATGGCGAAATTGGCTCACCAATTCGAATTAGTGGATAAGGTTGGAGCAATTACTTGAAGTAGAAGTCAAGTAAGCACTAGAATCCAAAAATGTTGCCAAAAATGAGAAAAGAGGAATATTTCAGGAAAAGCAACATAAATCCAGAAAGCAAAAAAGTATAAAAAGCAGGAAAGTTCAGAAAAGAAGGAAAGTCGGAAAAAGAGGAAAAGGGAAGGAAAGCCAAAGCAAAGCAAGCAAACAAAGCAAGGAAAGTATGTCCACTCATGGGTGACCTATTCTAACAGGTCACCAAGCCAAGTGACTTGCTCAACAGGTCAACATGAATTCTATTTAAGAAGGTTTCCAACTTCTTTCAAGAACTTTTGATCATTGCTAGAATTTGTGTATGAGAGCTCTGAGCCCTCTAGTTGAGTGATGTGCCTCAACAGTTCTTCTTGGGAGATGTGCCCCAAGGTCCATTTTTTTCTATGAGTGTTATTCAGGTCCAAACAACTATTATTACATCCAGTAACATCAAGTTCAAGTCAGCATTGAAGAATTAATGTCAGACTGAAGAGGAGACTACCAATGCAGAAGAATTGCTGCTAGTTTTGGAGGAGGTTCACCAGCAAAAGAAGATCGTAAAGGAGGAGAGTGCCCAGGACCTCTAATGATTTCTAGAAGTCGTTACCAGTAGATATCAAAGGCTTCCATGTCCATAGGTTGAATTCAAACCTGGTAGTCCATTCCTCTCCCATTGCTCCAGCTCGCTTAGCCAAATCTAGAGGTGTTTCCCTTGATGGAGACAACTAATTGAAGGAGGGAGAAATAGTGAAGTTCAGTAGAAGTAGGAACATCCAAATAAGAACTATGATCTGTAGAAGGTCGGATCAGTACATCAGAATAGAGCTACTGTAAAAATCCCTCTCTCTCTTCATCTTCTCCATCATTGTACTGCAATTTATAGCATGTGAGGCACTATGTTTTGAGAAGGAAGCCACTGCAATAAAATAAGGGTTATGTTATATAAATTTCGGTTTATTACTTTTCTTAACATTATATCAAAGCTTCATAACATATCAAAACAGAGTAATCATTTAATGGCAGTCATTTATTAAGATAAAATCCAAGACTAGCTCGTTGAGGGGTTTTTCTAGACTAGTTTTGTTGAATTTACTGTATATTGCACTCAAAGCATCCATTTGACCTCACGTCTGTTGTAGTAGGTTAATTATTCAATATAATTCACATATAAGTCCCTAATTCGATAATTTGTAAGCCTTTAACCCTAGTTTGGAAAGAATAAAAATTACTAGCTCAGCAATCCCGGTTGGGCTCTTTAACCCCAATTCTTCCCAAAATTTCCCAAGTCTGTTCAAACACTTTCCAGAAAATCACCTACACTTATTTTACTGATACTACCTCTTCCATTAACCCCCAGGAACCCCACCTGTCTAGTATGCATATGCCAGCTGCCCAGTAAGCCTCGAAGTAGGCAGCAGTGCACACTGTTGTTGAAAAGTGAATGGTTCTGGTACATGGTGCATAGGACATCTATGATCTGACCTCCTGAACTACTACTTCACCTCAGCAAATACATTTTCCAGAATTGAAAGTTAATCCCATTTTCCTCATCTCAAGCTCCATTCCCCATCACTTACTTCCTGCTCTGATTGAGAAAAGATTACAAAATTTACCAAGTAAAAGTTAATAAAAAAGGTGACATTGAGTTGATATTTTGGTCATATCTTGGCCAAGATATTATAGTGGTATCAGAGCACTTTCCTTGGCTCAGCCTGTGGAAAGTAAATCTCAGTGGAAAAGTAGCTCAACACTATTTTCAAGTTGTAGTTGTGGAATTAGTTCCATGTCATGGAAGATTCAGACTTTGAGTTGTATGAGGAGGAAGATTATTTTTATGAAGAGTATGATAATTATGATGAGTAGTATGAAGAATACTGCAGACACTATGAGGAATAGAATTCCCAAGAAGTACCTTCCATGAGCATCTCCCATGAGATCATGATTGGAAAAAGAGACTATGGTTATTCTGATAGCCATATTTAGCAAAACGTTGCATGTTCCAAAGTCAAAGGTCAACCTTCTATGGAAGAGTTAATAAAAGATATGAAAGTCTTATTGGATGCATGTGACTTCACAAGAATTTTTGGATCCTCTTCAATAAGAGCCTCCAAGAATCTTCATCCTAAGACAACCAGGGAGAATAAAGACCCAAAAACCAATAATGAGAATGTTGATAGAATGGAAGAAGAATCTACTGCAAGATTCTATGCTGAGGATCTCAAGATCATCTCAGAAGAGATTGGTATTATTAGGGGTGTTGAGCCATATTTTGGATTAGATCCCAAAAAAGAACATAAATCAAAACCAAAGTCACCACATGAGCTTCACAGGGAAGCAAAATTTGACCGCACATCAGTCTGATGTGAACTAGTAGAATCGGTGGCAAAACAACGCACCATAACTCCACCTATTGAAGAGAGAAGCATGATGCAAAGGTATGGACCAATTTCATATTTTTGTACTAATTGGTGTCATGGTGAGTTTGCAGCCACATCAGACGATAATTATTGCATAAGGGATTCCCTGGATGTTGAGTCTCAGATCCTTAGTGATAAGAGTGAATGCAATGACCAGGCTGAATCACTAGAAGGGTGTTTGCGAGATGCCTACATGGCCGGAAGAGAAACTACTAAGGAATGTTTTAAGTGTGAGGAAGCATCTAAAGATGTGTACTCTCACATATATGTGGGATACATGGAGATCAAAATTGATGAAGGTTCTGTGGGTGCAATATCCATGGAGAGAGAAAAAGGTCTTGCAGCATTAGAAATTGAAAATGAGAAATTGGTGGAAGGCCAAACCACCAACATACCATCACAAGGAGGGGAAAATATAACACATAGGAGTTTTGTAAATTCTTATCTTTATGTGCCTATGTGTCATTCTGATGGGGTAACCACTTTTGAAGAGAATATGGCCTTGGTTGAACCCCCAGGGGTCGAGACTCCTGCATTAGGGAGAGCTGAAAATTGGCAAGAAAGCCTTACTAGTGCACCAGAGATGAAGGAGAACCCCAGTTAAAGCCAAAGATATGATATTCATGATCTGAAATATGAATATTTTGCAGCCCCAAAATATGGATTAGCTTTCATAACTTCAACAGAAACAGCTGAAGTTGATCCTAGGAAGCTAGAAGAAGAGAAGGTTCATCTGTCAGAACCTCATTGCCTTGAAGGGACATTGAAGATGAATGAATGTAAAATCCAGGAATCTCTTCAAGCCCTCAATGAAATCCATGCCTTAATGAATAAAATTTGTTGGAAGTTGGGAGAACAGTCCTCCATGAGAGACATGGAAGAATTTCAGAAATCCATGACAAGCATTAACGAAAATTTCTTAAACCTGCTTTCTGATAGAGATAGTTTGTTGGAGATTGTAAAGTTGTTTCACGGTGCATCCATGAAGGATGATGAAGAAATAACAAATCTCAATGATGAATTAATGGCCACCCAATATTCTTTGAGAAGCACTCAAAGTGCCCTCCAAGAATCCAACACAGAAATATTGCAGCTTCATGAAAAGTTGCAAAGAACCCCCCTGCCCTCCTACACACCATTCAGTCAACTTCATTTGGATGGAAGCGTTCTTGATAATAGGGAGGAACCTCATGAGATGGTGGATCATGAGGATCATTCATTTTTATATGAGCTTGAAGAGTGTGCAGAACAGTTTGATGAGAACAAATCACTTGAATTTTTTCCACGGGAACTTGAGATGTTCCTTGAAGACAGTCACTCTCCCATGGAAGTGTGGGATGAGAGCACCCAATTTGGGCCAGCCAATAATGGAGAAGTTGCAGCCATAATTCTGATTACTGAAGGTTGCGGAAATGCAAAGAAGTTTCACAGCTCTTTCCGACATGTCCTAGATTCAGCAACACCAATAGGGAATGAACAATGGGTGAAGAAATATTTTTGGTTTGTGTCACATGTACAACAGGAGGATCATGATCTGTCTCCATGGGAGATAGATCCTATTGCAGAAGATATGGCTAATTATAGCTCATATAAATCAGCAAGCATGATCTTTGATTCATCCACTGGGTGGATGAATAGAGGCATCACGAAAATGGAAAATCTGGAAGGTAAAAGTCTTATGTTTTGTTGCAAGAATATTGTTTTTAATATTGCTGATTTTTCTATGATTTGCAAGCAGCAGAAAAGGCATAATTTGCAGCCATTTGATGTCACTCATCCACATATGGATTGGGTGAAATATTACCTGACAAACATGAAATCTCCTTGCAAAAATGTTTCTGCTTATGGTCAAGGGAAGGCAGCTAAGCAGGAAAGTTGCCAAGATAAATTAATGGAACATTTTACTTGCAGAAGTTGGCCTATGTGGAGGGAATCCACATGCTTGAAGGTATGCTTGCATTTTTTCTCCAATGGCATAGAGCTGAGCCATTGGATGTTTCCACTTGAAGAAGCATTTTTCTCTCTACTTGGTTTAGTTGGCAGTAATGTCCTTTCAGTTATTCCCAGGATGAAAAGGCACATGTTTGATGATAGATTCTCTAAATTGTTTCTGATGATTGGGAAAATGCAGTTGATACTTTGGGATCCTGGCATTCATTGGAGTGACAGATTGCCAAAGGTGACAAAAAAAATTTGGTCATTACAGGAGAAATAGTGGGATCCAGGAATTCTATTCAAGTTATCTTAACTAGGTTGAATTTTTTGTTCAATTACTGGTTAATTACAGATATAAATTACAGTGCAGTTTTTCTTTTCCTTTCATAATCATTTTATTTAAGGCCCAAGTTTAATTTTCAGACTGTTCAATGGATGGGGACAATTATAATCAGAGTGGTGCAGTAGAAGCTTGGTGGAATACTAACTTTGCTTGAGGACAAGCAATCTTGGGAAGGGAGGACTGTCATGTCCCCAAATTTTGCTATGGTCCATGGGGATGATTTTAGCCTAAGTAACTTAGGCATTAATTAATTAATTAATGGATGGATGAAGAAATTGACTAAGGGAATATGCCTAAGGGTGAATTTGAGGAATTAAATGGATAAAGTGGGCTCCCCATGAAGTTATTAATCCCCAGACTAAATGATAAGGTGATTTATTAATTAATTGGGGAGTTTTCAGCCAGCATTATAAGTTTAATTAAATAATTAATGGTTTCGAATTTTGGAGAATAAATTAATTAATTTTATTAATTATCCTCATTTATTAATATTTTATTTGTTATGCTGAATAAATGGAGAAATTGGCTCACCAATTCGAATTAGTGGATAAGTTTAAAGCAATTACTTGGAGTAGAAGTTAAGTATGCACTAGAGTCCAAAAATGAGAAAAGAGGAATATTTCAGGAAAAGCAACATAAATCCAGAAACCAGGAAAGTATGAAAAGCAGGAAAGTTCAAAAAAGAAGGAAAGTCAGAAAAAGAGGAAAAAAGAAGGAAAGCCAAAGCAAACAAAGCAAGGAAAGTATGTCCACTCATGGGTGACCTATTATCACAGGTCACCAAGCCAAGTAACTTGCTCAACACGTCAACATGAATTCTATTTAAGAAGGTTTCTAACTTCATTCAAGAACTTTTTATCATTGCTAGAATTTGTGTATGAGAGCTCTGAGCCCTCTAGTTAAGTGATGTGCCTCAACAGTTCTTCTTGGGAGATGTGCCCCAAGGTCCATATTTTTATGTGAGTGTTATTCAGGTCCAGCAACTATTATTACAGCTAGTAACATCAAGTTCAGATCATCATTGAAGAATTAATGTCAGACTGAAGAGGAGACTACCAGTGCAGAAAATTGCAGCTAGTTTTGGAGGAGGTTCACCAATAGAAGAAGATCGTTAAGGAGGAGAGTGCCCAGGACCTCCAGTGAGCTCTAGAATTTGTTACCAGCAGATATAAGAAGCTTCCATGTCCATAGGTTGAATTCATACATGATCTTCCATTCCTCTCCCATTGCTCCAGCTCGCTTAACCAAATCTAGAGGTGTTTCCCCTGGTGGAGACAACTAGTTGAAGGAGGGCACTCCAGTGAAGTTCAGTAGCAGTAGGAGCATCCAAATCAGACCTATGATCTGTATAAAGTTTGATAACTACATCAGAGCAGAGCTACTATAAAAATCCCTCTCTCTCTTCATCTTCTCCATCATTGTAATGCAATTTATAACCTATGAGGCACTATATTTTGAGAAGGAATCCACTACAATAAAAGAAGGGTTCCATTATATCAATTTCGATTTATTATTGTTATTAACATTATATCAAAGTTGCATAACATATCAGAACAGATTAATCATTTAATGGAATTCATTTATTAAGATAAAATCCAAGACTAGCTCGTTGAGGGGTTTTTCTAGACTAGTTTTGCTGAATTTACTGTAGATTACACTCAGAGAATCCATTTGACCTCCAGTCTATTGTAGTAGGTTAATTATTCAATATAATTCACATATCAGTCCCTAATTCGATAATTTAGAATCCTTTAACATTCATTTGGAAAGCATAGAAAATTACTAGCTCAGTAATCTCGGTTGCGCTCTTTACCCCAATTCTTCCCAAGGTTTCCCAAGTCTGTTCAAACACTTTCCAGAACATCACCTGCACTTATTTGACTGATATTACCTCTTCCATTAACCCCCAGGAACCCCACCTGTCTAGTATGCATATGCCAGCTGCCCAGGAAGCCTCGAAGTAGGCAGCAGTGCACATTGTTGTTGAAAAGTGAACGGTTCTGGTACATGGTGCACAGGACATATCTGATCTAACATTTTGAACTGCTGCTGCACCTCATCCCATACATTTTCCAGAATTCAAGGTTAATCCCATTGTCCTCATCTCAAGCTCCATTCCCCATCACTTACTTCCTGCTCTGCTTGAGAAAAGATTACAAAATTTACCAAGTAAAAGTTAATTAAAAAAGTGACATTGAGTTGATATTTTGGTCATATCTTGGCTAGGATATTATAGTGGTATCAAATCAATTTCCTAGGTTCATCCTCTAGAAAGTAAATCTCAGTGGAAAAGTAGCTCAGCACTATTTTCAAGTTGTAGTTGTGGAATTAGTTCCATGTCATGGAAGATTCAGACTTTGAGTTGTATGAGGAGGAGGATTTTTTTTTGAAGAGTATGATAATTATGATGAGAAGTATGAAGAATACTGCAGACGGTATGAGGAAGATAATTCCCAAGACGTACTTTCCACAAGCATCTCCCATGAGATCATGATTGGAAGAAGAGACTATGGTTATTCTGATAGCCATATTCAGGAAAAAGTTGCATGTTCCACAGTCAAAGGTCAACCTTCTATGGAAGAGTTAATAAAAGATATGAAAGCCTTATTGGATGCATGTGACTTCACAAGAATTTTTGGATCCTCTTCAAGAAGAGCCTCCAAGGATCTTCATCCTAAGACAACCATGGAGAAGAAAGACCCAAAAACCAATCATGAGAATGTTGACAGAATGGAAGAAGAATCTACTGCAAGATTCTATGTTGAGGATCTCAAGATCACCTCAGAAGAGATTGGTACTATTAGGGGTGTTGAGCCATATTTTGGATCAGATCCCAAAGAATAACATAAATCAGATCCAAAGTCACCACATGAGATTCACAGGGAAGCAAAAGTTGACCACACATCAATTAGATGTGAACTAGTAGAATTGGTGGCAGAACAAGGCACCATAACTCCACCTATTGAAGAGAAAAGCATGATGCAAAGGTATGGACCAATTTCAGATTTTTGTACTAATTGGTGTCATGATGATTTTTCAGCCACATCAAAGGATAATTATTGCATAAGGGATTCCCTGGATGCTGAGTCTCAGATCCTTAGTGATAAGAGTGAATGCAATGACCAGGATGAATCTCTAGAAGGGTGTTTGCGAGATGCCTACATGGTCGGAATTGAACCTACTGAGGAATGTTTTAAGTGTGAGGAAGCATATAAAGATGTGTACTCTCACATATATGTGGGAGACATGGATATCCCCATTGATGAAGGTTTTGTGGCTGCAATATCCATGGAGAAAGAAGAAGGTCTTGCAGCAATAGAAACTGAAAATGAGAAATTGGTGGAAGGCCAACCACCAACATACCATCACAAGGAGGGGAAAATATAACACATAGGAGTTTTGTAAATTATGATCTTTATGTGCCTATGTGTCATTATGATGGGGAAGCCACTTCTGAAGAGAAGATAGCCTTGGTTGAAACCCCAGGGGTCGAGACTCCTGCATTAGCGAGAGCTAAAAATTGGCAAGAAAGCCTTACTAGTGCACCAGAGATGAATGAGCACCCCAGTTAAAGCCAAAGATATGATATTCATGATCTGAAATATGAATAATTTGCATCCCCAAAATATGGATTAGCTTTCATAACTTCAACAGAAACAGCTGAAGTTGATCCTAGGAAGCTAAAAGAAGCGAAGGTTCATCTTTCAGAACCTCATTGCCTTGAAGGGACATTGAAGATGAATGAATGCAAAATCCAAGAAGCTCTTCAAACCCTCAATAACACCCATGCCTTAATGAATAAAATTTGTTGAAATTTGGGAGAACAGTCCTCCATGAGAGACATGGAAGAATTTCAGAAAGCCATGAAAAGCATTAAAGAAAATTTCTTAAATCTGCTTTCTGATAGAGATAGTTTGTTGGAGATTGTAAAGTTGTTTCAAGATGCATCCATGAAGGATGATGAAGAAATAACAAACCTCAATGATGAATTAATGGCCACCCAATATTCTTTTAGAAGCACTCAAAGTGCCATCCAAGAATCCAAGACAAAAATATTGCAGCTTCATAAAAAATTGCAAAGAACCCCCCTGCCCTCCTACACACCATTCAGTCAACTTTATTTGGCTGGAAGCATTCTTGATCATAGGGAGGAACCTCATGAGATAGTGGATCATGAGGATCATTCATTTTTATATGAGCTTGAAGAGTGTAGAACAGTTTGATGAGAACCAAGCACTTGAATTTTTTCCAAGGGAACTTGAGATGTTCCTTGAAGACAGTCACTCTCCCATGGAAGAGTGGGATGAGAGCACCCAATTTGGGCCAGCATTAATGGAGAAGTTGCAGCCATAATTCTGATTACTCAAGGTTGCATAAATGCAAAGAAGGTTCACATTTCTTTCCCACGTGTCCTAGATTCAGAAAAACGAATGGGGAATGAACAGTGGGTGAAGAAATTTTTTTGGTTTGTGTCACATGTACAGTAGGAGGATCATGATCTGTCCCCATGGGAGATAGATCCTATTGCAGAAGAGATGGCTGATTATAGCTCATATAAATCAGCAAGCATGATCTCTAATTCATCCACTGGGTGGATGAATAGAGGCATCACTGAAATGGAAAATCTGGAAGGTAAAAGTCTTATGTTTTGTTGCAAGAAAATTGTTTTTAATATTGCTGATTTTTCTATGATTTGCAAGCAGCAGAAAAGGAATAATTTGCAGCCATTTGATGTCACTCATCCACATATGGATTGGGTGAAATATTACCTAACAAACAAGAAATATCCTTGCAAAAATGTTTCTGCTTATGGTCAAGGGAAGGTAGCTAAGCAGGCAAGTTGCCAAGATAAATTAATGGAACATTTTACTTGCAGAAGTTGGCCTATGTGGAGGGAATCCACATGCTTGAAGGTATGCTTCCATTTTTTCTCCAATGGCAGAGAGTTGAGCCATTGGATGTTTCCACTTGAAGAAGCATTTTTCTCTCTACTTGGTTTGGTTGGCAATAATGTCCTTTCAGTTATTCCCTGGATGAAAAGGCACATGTTTGATGACAGATTCTCTAAATTGATTCTGAAGATCGGGAAAATGCAGTTGATACTTTGGGATCCTGGAATTCATTGTGGTGACAGATTGCGAAAGGTGACAGAAAAATTTTGGTCCTTGCAGGAGAAATAGTGGGATCCAGGAATTCTATTCAAGTTATCCTAACTAGGTTGAAAATTTTGTTCATTTGTTGGTTAATTGCATATAAAAATTACAATGCAGTTTTTATTTTCCTTTCATAGTCATTTTTTTTTAAGGCCCACATTTAATTTTCAGACTGTTCAGTGGATGGGGACAATTATAATCAGAGTGGTGCAGCAGAAGCTTGGTGGAATCCTGACATTGCTTGAGGACAAGCAATCTTGGGAAGGGAGGACTGTCATGTCCCCAAATTTTGCTATGGTCCATGGGAATGATTTTAGTCTAAGTCACTTAGGCATTAATGAATTAATTAATGGATGGATGAAGAAATTGACTAAGGGAATATGCCTAAGGGTGAATTTGAGGAATTAAATGGATAAGGTGGGCTCCCCATGAAGTTATTAATCCCCAGACTAAGTGCAAAGGTGATTTATTAATTAATTGGGGAGTTTTGAGCCAGCATTATAAGTTTAATTAAATAATTAACGGTTTCGAATTTTGGAGAAGAAATTAATTAATTTTATTAATTATCCTCATTTATTAATATTTTATTTGTTATGCTGAATAAATGGAGAAATTGGCTCACCAATTCGAATTAGTGGAGAAGGTTAAAGCAATTACTTGGAGTAGAAGTTAAGTATGCACTAGAGTCCAAAAATGTTGCCAAAAATGAGAAACGAGGAATATTTCAGGAAAAGCAGCATAAATCCAGAAACAAGGAAAGTATGAAAAGCAGGAAAGTTCAGAAAAGAAGGAAAGTCAAAAAAAGAGGAAAAAAGAAGGAAATCCAAAGCAAACAAAGCAAGGAAAGTATGTCCACTCATGGGTGACCTATTATCACAGGTCACCAAGCCAAGTAACTTGCTCAACACGTCAACATGAATTCTATTTAAGAAGGTTTTCAACTTCATTCAAGAACTTTTGATCATTGCCAGAATTTGTGTATGAGAGCTATGAGCCCTCTAGTTGAGTGATGTGCCTCAACAGTTCTTCTTGGGAGATGTGCCCCAAGGTCCATATTTTTCTGTGAGTGTTATTCAGGTCCAGCAACTATTATTACAGCTAGTAACATCAAGTTCAGATCAGCATTGAAGAATTAATGTCAGACTGAAGAGGAGACTACTAGTGCAGAAGAATTGCAGCTAGTTTTGGAGGAGGTTCACCAGCAGAAGAAGATAGTTAAGGAGGAGAGTGCCCAGGACCTCCAGTGAGCTACAGAAGTTGTTAATAGCAGATATCAGAGGCTTCCATGTCCAGAGGTCGAATTCGGACATGATCTTCCATTCCTCTCCCATTGCTCCAGCTCGCTTAGCCAAATCTAGAGGTGTTTCCCATGGTGGAGACAACTAGTTGAAGGAGGGCGCAGCAATGAAGTTCAGTAGCAGTAGGAGCATCCAAATCAGACCTATGATCTGTATAAGGTCTGATAAGTACATCAGAATAGAGCTACTATAAAAATCCCTCTCTCTCTTCATCTTCTCCATCATTGTAATGCAATTTATAGCCTGTGAGGCACTATATTTTGAGAAGGAATCCACTGCAATAAAAGAAGGGTAACGTTATATCAATTTCGATTTATTATTGTTCTTAACATTATATCAAAGCTGCATAACATATCAGAATAGAGTAATCATTTAATGGAAGTCACTTATTAAGATAAAATCCAAGACTAACTCGTTGAGGGGTTTTTCTAGACTAGTTTTTTTGAATTTACTATAGATTGCACTCAGAGCATCCATTTGACCTCCAGTCTATTGTAGTAGGTTAATTATTCAATATAATTCACATATAAGTCCCTAATTCGATAATTTGGAATCCTTTAACCCTAATTTGGAAAGCATAGAAAATTAATAGCTCAACAATCCCGGTTGGGCTCTTTAACCCCAATTCTTCCCAAAGTTTCCCAAGTCTGTTCAAACATTTTACAGAACATCACCTGCACTTATTTGAATGATATTAACTCTTCCATTAACCCCCAGGAACCCCACCTGTCTAGTATGCATATGCCTGCTTCCAAGGAAGCCTCAAAGTAGGCAGCAGTGCACACTGTTGTTGAAAAGTGAATGGTTCTGTTACATGGTGCATAGGAAATCTCTGATATGACCTTCTCAACTACTTATGTACCTCATCCCATACATTTTCCATAATTGAAAGTTAATCCCATTGTCCTCATCTCAAGCTCCATTCCCCATCACTTACTTCCTACTCTGCTTGAGAAAAGATTACAAAATTTACCAGGTAAAAGTTAATAAAAAATGTGAAATTGAGTTGATATTTTGGTCATGTCTTGGCCAGGATATTACAGTGGTATCAGAACACTTTCCTTGGCTCATCCTGTGGAAATTAAATCTCAGTGGAAAAGTAGCTCAGCACTATTTTCAAGTTGTAGTTGTGGAATTAGTTCCATGTCATGGAAGATTCGGACTTTGAGTTGTATGAGGAGGAAGATTATTTTTATGAAGAGTATGGTAATTATGATGAGCAGTATGAAGAATACTGTAGACGGTATGAGGAAGAGAATTCCCAAGAATTACCTTCCGTAAGTATCTCACATGAGATCATGATTGGAAGAAGAGACTATGGTTATTCTGATAGCCATATTCAGGAAAAAGTTGCATGTTCCACAGTCAAAGGTCAACCTTCTATGGAAGAGTTAATAAAAGATATGAAAGCCTTATTGGATGCATGTGACTTCACAAGAATTTTTTGATCCTCTTCGAGAAGAGCCTCCAAGAATCTTCATCCTAAGATAACCAGGGAAAAGCAAGACCCAAAAACCAATCATGAGAATGTTGAAAAAATGGAAGAAGAATCTACTGCAAGATTCTATGCTGAGGATCTCAAGATCACCTCAGAAGAGATTGGTAATATTAGGGGTATTGAGCCATATTTTGGATCAGATCCCAAAGAAGAACATAAATCAGATCCAAAGTCACCACATGAGCTTCATAGGGAAACAAAATTTGACCGCACATCAGTCAGATGTGAACTAGTAGAATCAGTGGCAGAACAAGGCACCATAACTCCACCTATTGAAGAGAGAAGCATGATAAAAAGGTATGGACCAATTTCAGATTTTTGTACTAATTTGTGTCACGATGATGTTGCAGCCACATGAGAGGATAATTATTGGATAAGGGATTCCCTAGATGCTAAGTCTCAGATCCTTAGTGATAAGAGTGAATGCAATAAACATGATGAATCACTAGAAGGGTGTTTGCGAGATACCTACATGGTCGGAAGAGAACCTACTGAGGAATTTTTTAAGTGTGAGGAAGCATCTAAAGATGTGTACTCTCACATATATGTGGGAGACATGGAGATCCCAATTTATGAAGTTTCTGTGGGTGCAATATCTATGGAGAAAGAAGAATGTCTTGCAGGAATAGAAACTGAAAATGAGAAATTGGTGGAAGGACAACCCACCAACATACCATCACAAGGAAGGGAAAATATAACACATAGGAGTTTTTTAAATTCTGATCTTTATGTGCCTATGTTACATTCTGATGGGGCATCCACTTCTGAAGAGAAGGTGGCCTTGGTTGAACCCCCAGGGGTCGAGAATCTTGAATTAGGGAGAGGTGAAAATTGGCAAGAAATCCTTACTAGTGCACCAGAGATGAATGAGCACGCCAGTTGCAGCCAAAGATATGATATTCATGATCTGAAATATGAATATTTTGCAGCCCCAAAATATGGATTAGCTTTCATAACTTCAACAGAAACAACTGAAGTTGATCCTAGGAAGCTAGAAGAAGCGAAGGTTCATTGCCAGAACCTCATTGCCTTGAAGGGACATTGAAGATGAATGAATGCAAAATCGAGGAAGCTCTTCAAACCCTCAATGAAACCCATGCCTTAATGAATAAACTTTGTTGGAAGTTGGGAGAACAGTCCTCCATGAGAGACATGGAAGAATTTCAGAAATCCATGACAAGCATTAAAGAAAATTTCTTAAACCCTCTTTTTTATAGAGATAGTTTGTTGGAGATTGTAAATTTGTTTCAGGGTGCATCCATGAATGATGATGAAGAAATAACAAATCTCAATGATGAATTAATGGCCACCCAAGATTCTTTGAGAAGCACTCAAAGTTCCCTATAAGAATCCAACACATAAATATTGCAGCTTCATGAAAAGTTGCAAAGAACCCCCCTGCCCTCCTACACACCATTCAGTCAACTTCATTTGGCTGGAATCATTCTTGAGCATAGGGAGGAACCTTGTGAGATGGTGAATAATGAGTATCATTCATTTTTATATGAGCTTGAAGAGTGTGCAGAAACGTTTGATGAGAACCAAGCACTTGACTTTTTTCCAAGGGAACTTGATATATTCCTTGAATACAGTCACTCTCCCATGGAAGAGTGGGATGAGAGCACCCAATTTGGGCCAGACAATAATGGAGAAGTTTCAGCCATAAGTCTGATTACTAAAGGTTGTGGAAATTCAAAGAAGGTTCACAGTTGTTTCCCACATGTCTTAGATTCAGCAACACCAATAGGGAATGAACAGTGGGTGAAGAAATTTTTCTTGTTTGTGTCACATGTACAACAGGAGGATCATGATCTGTCCCCATGGGAGATAGATCCTATTGCAGAAGAGATGGCTGATTATAGCTCATATAAATCAGCAAGCAGGATCTCGGATTCATCCACTAGGTGGATGAATAGAGGCATCACTTAAATGGAAAATATGGAAAGTAAAAGTCTTATGTTTTGTTGCAAGAAAATTGTTTTTAATATTGTTGATTTTTCTATGATTTGCAAGCAGTAGAAAAGGCATAATTTGCATCCACTTGATGTCACTCATGCACATATGGATTGGGTGAAAGATTACCTGACAAACACGAAATCTGCTTGCAAAAATGTTTATGCTTATGGTCAAGGGGAGGCAACTAAGCAGGCAAGTTGCGAAGATAAATTAATGGAACATTTTACCTGCAGAAGTTGGCCTATGTGGAGGAAATCCACATGCTTGAAGGTATGCTTCCATTTTTTCTCCAATGGCAGAGAGCTAAGCCATTGAATGTTTCCACTTGAAGAAGCAGTTTTCTCTGTACTTGGTTTGGTTGGCAGTAATGTCCTTCCAGTTATTTCCCGGATGAAAAGGCACATGTTTGATGACAGATTCTCTAAATTGATTCTGAAGATTGGGAAAATGCAGTTGATACTTTGGGATCTTGGCATTCATTGGAGTGACAGATTTCCAAAGGTGACAGAAAAATTTTGGTCCTTGCAAGAGAAACAGTGGGATCCAGGAATTATACTCAAGTTATCCTAACTGGTTTGAAAATTTTATTCATTTGCTGGTTAATTGCAGATATAAATTACATTGTAGTTTTTCTTGTCCTTTCATAGTCATTTTTTTTTAAGGCCCAAGTTTAATTTTCAGACTGTTCAGTGGATGGGGACAAGTATAATCAGAGTGGTGCAGCAGAAGCTTTGTGGAATCCTGACATTGCTTGAGGACAAGCAATCTTGGGAAGGGAGGACTGTCATGTCCCCAAATTTTGCTATGGTCCATGGGGATGATTTTAGCCTAAGTCACCTAGGCATTAATTAATTAATTAATGGATGGATGAATAAATTGACTAAGGGAATATGCCTAAGGGTGAATTTGAGGAATTAAATGGATAAGTTGGGCTCCCCATGAAGTTATTAACCCCCAAACTAAGTGCTAAGGTGATTTATTAATTAATTGGGGAGTTTTGAGCCAGCACTAAAAGTAAAATTAAATAATTAATGGTTTTGAATTTTGGAGAAGAAATTAATTAATTTTATTAATTATCCTCATTTATTAATATTTTATTTTTTATGCTGAATAAATGGAGAAATTGGTTCACCAATTCGAATTAGTGGATAAGGTTGGATCAATTACTTGGAGTAGAAGTCAAGTATTCACTAGAGTCCAAAAATGTTGCCAAAAATGAGAAAAGAGGAATCTTTCAGGAAAAGCAGCATAAATCCAGAAAGCAGGAAAGTTCAGAAAAGAAGGAAAGTCAGAAAAAGAGGAAAAAAGAAGGAAATCCAAAGCAAACCAAGCAAACAAAGCAAGGAAAGTATGTCCACTCATGGGTGACCTATTCTCATAGGTCACCAAGCCAAGTAACTTGCTCAATAGGTCAACATGAATTCTATTTAAGAAGGTTTCCAACTTCATTCAAGAACTTTTGATCATTGCTAGAATTTGTGTATGAGAGCTCTGAGCCCTCTAGTTGAGTAATGTGACTCAACAGTTCTTCTTGGGAGATGTGCCCCAAGTTCCATATTTTATGTGAGTGTTATTCAGGTCCAGCAACTATTATTACAGCTAGTAACATCAAGTTCAGATCAGCATTGAATAATTAATGTCAGACTGAAGAGGAAACTACCAGTGCAGAAGAATTACAGCTAGTTTTGGAGGAGGTTCACCAGCAGAAGAAGATAGTTAAGGAGGAGAGTGCCCAGGACCTCCAGTGAGCTCTAGAAGTTGTTACCAGCAGATATTAGAGGCTTCCATGTCCAGAGGTCGAATTCATACCTGATCTTCCATTCCTCTCCCATTGCTCCAGCTCGCTTAGCCAAATCTAGAGGTGTTTCCATTGGTGGAGACAACACCAGGGCGCACCAGTGAAGTTCAGTAGTAGTAGGAGCAGCCAAATCAGACCTCTTATCTGTAGAAGGTCTGATCAATACATCATAACAGAGCTACTGTAAAAATCCCTCTCTCTCTTCATCTTCTCCATCATTGTAATGTAATTTATAGCCTGTGATGCACTATATTTTGAGAAGGAATCCACTGCAATAAAAGAAGAGTTATGTTATATCAATTTCGGTTTATTACTGTTATTAACATCATATCAGAGCTACATAACATATCAGAACAGAGTAATCATTTAATGGAAGTCATTTATTAAGATAAAATCCAAGACTAGCTCGTTGCGGTGTTTTTCTAGACTAGTTTTGTTGAATTTACTGTAGATTGCACTCAGAGCATCCATTTGACCTCCCATCTTCTTTAGTAGTTTAATTATTCAATATAATTCACATATCAGTCCCTAATTCGATAATTTGGAAGCCTTCAAACCTCGTTTGAAAAGCATAGAAAATTACTAGCTCAGCAATCCCGGTTGGGCTCTTTAACCCCAATTCTTCCCAAAATTTCCCAAGTCTGTTCAAACACTTTCCAGAACATCACCTGCACTTATTTGAATGATATTACCTCTTCCATTAACCCCCAGGAACCCCACTTGTCTAGTATGCATATGCCAACTGCCCAGGAAGCCTCGAAGTAGGCAGCAGTGCACACTGTTGTTGAAAATTGAATGGTTCTGGTACATGGCGCATAAGACATCTCTGATCTGACCTCCTGAACTGATGCTGCACCTCATCCCATACATTTTCCAGAATTTAAAAGTTAAAGTTAATAAAAAAAAGTGACATTGAGTTGATATTTTGGTCATATCTTGGCTAGGATATTACATATAGTATCTATATCAATTAGGTTTTGTTTCTAGAAAAAATGTGTGAAATAGTCTTCCAAGGGACTAGTCCTATCCACTTATCCCCAAACCTATCTAGTAAATAGTGTTAAATTAAAATCCTAATTAATAATTATAATATCACTTTCCAAGGTTTCTTTCCCCTTAATATGTTCCCATAATGGCCTTATTTCCTCCTAAGGCCCATAAATGTTTAAAATTATGAATACTTTACCTAAATCCATTGTTTCTCCTCCAAGAACCATTCCTGTAGAAAACGTACGGGTATATATTGTATTAATGCTTGGTGGGAATGGCCTCAACCCACTTAGAAAACTAATCTATAGTTGTCAAGATCCACCTATGTTGGCCATTACAGGGTGGGTGGATATCTCCTCTGAAATCAAGGCCCCGTTATGGCTTGGACAATCTTCAAAGGTAGGGAAAGAATTTTCTTTCGACTAATTAAGATTTAACATTCATGGAAGGCCCTAACAAATTTATGGACATCGTAAAAAAATGTAGGCCAAAAATATCCAAACCTCATAAATTTATGAGTTGTAGCTCTAGATAGTACACCTCTTACTATAGCTTACATTCAAGTAATAAGCCATCAAGATCTTTCCAATATATCTCAACCTTGACTGTATTGTACTTGAATACCTTTGGTCTCAATTACCTTCTCTATGATTTGTCATTCTTAAGGACACTACCGTGTGGTGAAAAATTGAGATATGTCACAGTACTAAGGAGACTAATTGTAACATGGATTGATATGAACTTACTATTCCTCTTCATGTCTTGATGTGAAATTCCTCATTCTTTTCCCTAAGAAATTTCCATGCAGCCCTCAACTATGTAAATGCCTACTTGTATATTTTCTTATACCTTCGTCTTTGTCAGTCCTTGTCCTTTGATGAGTTCGTTGGCTTGATCACCATATCATACGTTTGAATCTTGTTTATCCCTTTTCAACTTCTCCAATCAGCATCTAGTTAACAAATCATATCTTTGACTTAACTATCGGGTACAAATGAAATTATTTGGGCCTATAACATGTACGACATTAACTTTCCTTAACATCCATGTTGTGTGCTTGTTGAGATCAACAAATTTGAGGATGAACCTACTAAGGAATTTTATCTTCCGAAAAGTGATTGGATGACCCTTAATGGTGTTTATGTCCTTCACCCTTTCTAGATCATTGTTCACTCCTTGTGAAAAGACAATGTTTCATAATAACTTTCCTTCCACCATCCCAAATAATTACTTCTTTGGATTGAGAAATATGCCAAATACTTTGCACCTTTTAAAAACTTGCATTAAATTCCCCAAGTGGTATGATACATGTTGGCTGCTTCTTGGGCAGACCCGGGTTTTAATGAAGCGCAGCAACAAAACCCCTTGGCGCACTGGCCCTCTCGGCAACGAGCTGCGCGGCAGCTCGAGGTCTCACCCGAAGTGGCTATGGGGGGGTTAAGGAATCAAGTTTCCTTAGCCGGGGTGACGCGGAGATAGCTTGTCCTTGAATGGTTCCTGCGAAATCGGCGGTCGGACCTTCCCGCAGACCGCTCGGCGCAGCTGCGCGGGCCCCTTCCTCGGCCGGTCTACTGCGCAGTTTCTCCTTTCCAACGCAGCAGGCAACTATTCCTTGGGTCGCCGCGCGAAACACTTTCTCGCCCTTCGCGTCTAGCGCAGTAACGCAGTCTGCTCTCGCCGCAGCGACTGTGCGTTACTACCTCTTTAGTACTTAAGATACTTATAGTTATCAAGGGACCTTTCCAACTCGCTCAAACAGTCACAAAGATAAGACATAAGTCTTGCATACACAAATCATGAACTCGGAATAGTTATCATTCACACAAACATTATAACAAGAAGATATAAGTGAAGCTCATCTCCCCGAGGAAAACCACGTCCTCAGGAGTCTTATATTAACCAGAAAATGATAGAGTTATACAATATGCTGCGCACACAGCTGCAGCCTTAGAACTTACAGGAAACTCCACGCACACAGCTGGGAGCCCTTTTCTCAAGCTTGTGTTGGCTGCTTCTTGGGCAGACCCGGGTTTTAATGAAGCGCAGCAACAAAACCCCTTGGCGCACTGGCCCTCTCGGCAACGAGCTGCGCGGCAGCTCGAGGTCTCACCCGAAGTGGCTATGGGGGGGTTAAGGAATCAAGTTTCCTTAGCCGGGGTGACGCGGAGATAGCTTGTCCTTGAATGGTTCCAGTAAAATCGGCGGTCGGACCTTCCCGCAGACCGCTCGGCGCAGCTGCGCGGGCCCCTTCCTCGGCCGGTCTACTGCGCAGTTTCTCCTTTCCAACGCAGCAGGCAACTATTCCTTGGGTCGCCGCGCGAAACACTTTCTCGCCCTTCGCGTCTAGCGCAGTAACGCAGTCTGCTCTCGCCGCAGCGACTGTGCGTTACTACCTCTTTAGTACTTAAGATACTTATAGTTATCAAGGGACCTCTCCAACCCGCTCAAACAGTCACAAAGATAAGACAGAAGTCTTGCATACACAAATAATGAACTCGGAATAGTTATCATTCACACAAACATTATAACAAGAAGATATAAGTGAAGCTCATCTCCCCGAGGAAAACCACGTCCTCAGGAGTCTTATATTAACCAGAAAATGATAGAGTTATACAATATGCTGCGCACACAGCTGCAGCCTTAGAACTTACAGGAAACTCCACGCACACAGCTGGGAGCCCTTTTCTCAAGCTTGTCTCCTCTCTATGGAGATTACAAAGGCACAGACGTCGACACAGACTGTCTGGCAACTCAGGGATTAGCTCCTCGGCTATCCGATTTCCTCTCTCTAGTTCTACGCACCGGGTAGAATTTACAGTGAAGGATAATCAACACATGATCTATCCCTTTAGACTGACTCTCTAACAGTCTAGCGTCTAACTCTCTAACTCTCCAAAAAGGGAGGAACTGAAAGAAGGGAGGAAGAAGAACCAGAGAAGAGAGCAAGAACCAACCCCCTTCCCAGTACAGTGATTCATCTATATAGGTAGCCATGACGGTCACACCTTTACAAAACTGTGGGCCTTTCCCAACAGTGATTCCCAAAAACCCTAACCACGCACATGGCTAGGTGTACTGTAGGCGCCGCTTGCAGTCACGTCGCCGCTTCCTGCAGGCTCCATGAATTCCGGCGCAGATTGTGGGTATGGGCGATCGTCCTTCGCCTTCAATGCTCTGGTCCGTTGCTCCTCCTTGATCCGAGCAACCATAACTTCTGTACTAAGCCTTTAAATGAGGGTAGCTAAGCCCTCTACTCCATCACCTTATTTATTATGGTAGCTGAGCCACCTTCATTCTTCGATGACGTGCGCGCGAGCTCCGCAATTTCCGGTCCGTGATCTGCGCTGAGACCATCCATCTGGCACCGTACTGCGCACCGTCTCCTTCTTACCCAAAACTTAGTGCTTGTCTCAAAATTAGCACTTTCCTTTCATACTCGTGCTTTTTCCCAAAATTCGCAGCTTTTACTATAGCTGCGACCTTGGCCCCAACAGGCCCCCAACACTCACTTGTGGCTCGCCCTCGAGCCACTCGCACTAGCGCGTGGTCTTTGAATTTGCGCATCTGCGTTTGCTTGAGTCTCCGCGAATGTTTTCTGCCATTTCACAATAGCGGAGTCCAATTCCTCAATACACTGATCAGCTGTTTGTACTGTTTCTGCGGTCGTTTCTTCTTTAGTGAGTGTATCAATGATCTCTTGAGACTCGGCAATTTCTTTGATTTTTGTCTCAATCTGGCCAACAATTTCAGCATACTCATCCATGAATGGCTGAATGCTGTTGGTGAGCTTCTCATCTTCAGTTCTGAGCTTGTGCAGTTGCTGCTGCATTTTGCGCACTTCGCCCATTTTCTTCATCTTTGGCAAGCCTGTTAAGGACTTGGCTTCTTCATTCAGAACAGTGAGGGACTGTTCTGCAGCTTGCACCTGTTGTGATAGTCCTACTTTAAAAGGGAGGTTCACAAGCTCTGTCCAAGCTTCCATAGCCTGGTTCATCAGGTTCTTGGCTTCCTGTACTCGACCTTTCATTCGTGTGGAAGCTCTGCTCAATGCTTCAAACTGTACCTGCGCATCATCTGTAAGATGCGCAGCAACGCGAGCTTCTAGCTCAGCGATCTGGGTTTTATGGCCTTCTGCCATAGCAGCTATTTCTTGCTCCAGGGTTTTCGCCCTTTCGCCAATAATTTGAACTTTTGCAACCAGAGGGAGGTCTGGTTGAATCTCGCAAGCCGGCAGTTCCTGAGCAATCTCTTCTATTGCGTTTCTGATGCCGGTGTCTTGCGCCTCATAGAGTGCAAGCTTCGCAGAGATATTTTTATGACTTTCCTTCAGCTCTATCTCCTGCGATTGCAGTCGTTGGTTTGCCTGGAAAGTAGAGAGCTCTCTAGCTCTCAACTCAAGAGAAACTTTCTCCTGTACTAGCTGTAGAGTTTCTATAGGAATCATAGACAAATTAATTTCTACAGGTCCAACTGTGCTTACCTGCAGTTCAGCTAGGGGATCTGGAAGTCTCATGCTGGTAGGCGGAATATACACGACAGTGTGCCTTTCCGTGAGTTCTTCAACTCGCTCGGCAGTTGGGATTTCTTGTGGCGCCTGCGAAGTAGATGCTGGCGCATGGGTCTGCGCAATCCTTCCTGCGAGACCTTTGAGTTCTACAAATTGTAAATCTAGAGCACCTCGGATGTGAGCATGCATGTTCCGCATCTCACGAAATTGCTCCTTCAAATATTTGTCGACCTCCGAGGGAATGGCCTCAGTGGGATGCGACACTTTCTGCTTCTTTGTGGCTGGTTCTGTTGAGCCTTCATCGCTTCTTTGCTCAGGGGCTTCCTTGCCCTTATCTTTTTCTTGCGCAGCGGCGTGTGGCATCGCAGGTGCGATGTCAGCTGCTGCTCTCCATTCGTCCGACCAAGACTTAATGGTTTCTTCGACATCTTCTGTGGTCATCCTGTAAAGACCTAGCGCCCAGTCACCTGGAATGTCGCAAGGCCGAAGGTAGAGTTGATGGATGTCGGCAGTAAAAGCCAACTTCCCTTCATACAATGTGGCTGTCTCCGCGCTCAGCCTTGGCATATCTTGTATGGTATCGCGGAGGAGATAGTAATACTCACAAAAAACAGCGCGATTCATCTTGCGCTTCGCGGGATTAGGGGAATCCCAGAGGTTGATGTAGCGCATGCCGGCAACCTCTCCTGCGCGGCGTGGACGGAACTGAGTATTCGGGGGCTCCTTCCACCCGACGAGAGCACATAGAATTAAAAGCCATGAAAAATGGAATGATTGGCCTGCATTGTCCTGCACATTCAGGCAATCAGCCAAAAAAGAATTCAGCAGGAAGAGAGACCAGTTGTACTGTTCTCCCTCCGCAGCTGCGATAGCGAGCTCTACGACAGCTCCAGTAACTTCTTTTGGTCGGCACTTGGTGAGAAGTCTGCCTGCAAGCAGACTTCCTGTGAAGCGAAGTGCCTCATCTTCAACTGTGGTGAGGTCATAAGCCCGACCTCCTCTTGTCAAGTTATATTTCTGGACCAGCTTTGCGGCTAATTTTCGGTCCTTCTCTTTTCCCGCAAAATGGATATTGGGATCCTTACCAACCTTAGATAGGCCGGTGATACGGTGTATCAAATCAACATTTAGATCAATTGGCCTCCCAAGCCAAAGGTAACCTCCATGAACGCAGGATAGCAGTGTTTTAACGACTGCGTTCACTTCATTGCTACGCCCAAAGTGCGGTAGCTTTAACAAATTCAAGAGTCCAGGGCACTCAAGATTTGCTGCAAATCCCTTCGGGATAAACTCATCAACATTTCTGGTGGGATTATGGACGATATCCAAATATCGGTCCAACTGAAACTGAGGGTATGTCTTGTAGTCTCCAAGGTTAAAATCAGAGAATTTAACCAGTGGAATGTTTCCCAATAGTTGGCCTTCTACCCGCACACTAGCCGGTAGTGGCGGGTAGCGGAATTGGATACTTTGCATTCTTCGGAATCTGGACATCCGGCGCATCGTCTGGACGCGGCGGAAGGTAGTTCACCATAGACGCGAGCGGTTCTGGAACAGGTTCCTCCGGCTGCTGCTGAGATGCTCTTGTGCCTGGAGATGTTCTGGGATCAGTAGCACCAGGGTGTACGTAGGTCGAATGCGTCACCGGAGTGGCCATGCCGAAATCTAAGCCTCGGCGTAGAAATTGACGAACGACTTCTTCAGTCGATAAATTCTCCGTTGTGAACTAATGTAAATAACAAGACTCTGGACAGCAAATGGCGGAACTGCGTAGGGTATAGGCTCTGAAAACAAGGGAAAATAGTCTGCACACTCGCTTCTGAAAACAATAATGCAGATCTTCAAACAGAACTTATGCAACTCGAGACAGTAACCCGAAATTGATACAAGTGTGGGGTATTTATAGCCAGCGGGGTTAGTAAATGCGACCAAGTGGGGTAGCGTAGCTGTAGGCGGCTACAGATGAGTTGACAACACGCTATCCTCCTTGCCGTAGCGGTGCATTTAGTGTGATTGACGGGTTCTGACAGCCTTCCGGGAGAAGCTAATGCTTTCGGCGCCTGAATTAAATGCAAATCTTTCGGAGATTAAGCCGAATCCGTCGGAACGGCTGGACTTAAATAGCGGCCTTATCCTTCATTTATTCAAACGCGGCTACATAACTGCTTGCATTCAAAATTTCCGGCGGGTCATTTCAACTTAGGAAACTGTGCCTCTATGGGTCCACAACAAAACTCTTTTCAGCGGCAAATTATCAGAGGGAACTCCGCAAGAGCGATAGTTCAACGGTTCAAAAACAAAACTTCGCCAGAGCGCACCGATAAGCTCTCTTCAAGCAATTTTTATTCAGGATGCGCGGATATTTCAAGGAACTGCGCAGGAAGCTGGAAACTGAGGGTGTGTCGCAGCTTCCGTGTAGACTAAATGCGATGTCTCTTTCAACTACACTGGGCATCTGCATTCCTGAGTAATATATTATGTCAACAGGGCGGAGTGGCCGTCGCAATAAAGCTTAAGCCGACTCCCGTTTATCATTGTAGGTAGTAGTTCTCCATTCAGCTTCGCAAGCTGAACTGCGCCTCCGTCTGTTATTTTTATTACCTGAAAAGGACCTAACCAATGCACACGAAACTTGCCTGGAAACTTGATGAATTTACTATCGTAAAGGAGTACCAAGTCTCCTTCTTCAAAGTGCTTATGCTTAATGTGCCTGTCATGCCAAGCTTTCTGTCTTGCCTTCTGTACCTGTTGATGAAATCCGGCCATAAGTCTGTCTTCTTCTAAAGAAAGCAGTTGCGAAAGTCTTTCATTCATAGTGTCAGGATCTGCCATTTCTGTAATTTGCGCAATTCGGAGACTGGGAACAATGTATTCCATGGGCATAACTGCTTCTTGTCCATACACCAAGCTGAAAGGTGTGTGACCTGTTAATTTCTTGCAAGTGGTTCTGTAAGCCCATAATACAGCTGTGACTCTAAGGTCCCAATCATCTCTTTGTTGATTACAGATCTTCGTCAGGGCATTCTCAAGGATCTTATTGAATGCTTCCACCGTACCATTAGCTTGAGGATGGTAGGGTGTACTCTTATGGTGATTAATTTGAAATTCTTCAGTAAGGGCCTCTATAGTCTCATTGAGGAAATGTGTACCTTGGTCACTCATGAGGATCACTGGGCATCCAAACCTAGTGATAATGTTCTCGAAAATGAACTGCGCGGCAGTAGCAGCGTCGCAGTTCTTAACTGGCTTCGCCTCAGCCCATCGGGTGAGGTACTCAGTAGCTGTAATGATATATCTTGCGCCAGTTCTTTTTCCTGGTGGGTTAATAGGTCCTACAAAGTCAATGGCCCATTTATCAAAAGCACGCAGTGTGATCTGGGGTCTTAGCGGCATTTCATCTCTCCTTGAGGGTTTCCCTGTGCGCTGGCACACATCGCAACATTTACAGAATTCCTTAGTATCCTTGTGCAATGTCGGCCACCAAAGTCCTGCGGCTAATATTTTCTGCGCAGTCGGCTTTCCTGCGAAATGGCCTCCTGCGGTACCTGAATGCGCTTCTGCGATGATAAAGTTCTTTTCATGTGGTAAGATACATCTGCGCAAAATTTCGTCCGGGCCCAACTTATAAAGCTGGCCTGCTATCAAAGTGAAGTCTGCGGCTCGAACAACAAGTTGCTTCTTCTGCTGGATTGTAAACTCAGCCGGCGCTTGTCCGGTAGTGAGAAAGTTAAGAATATCAGAATAATATTCGTCTGCTGCTTGGATATAACACAACTGTGCGTCAGGCAGATTGTCCTCCAGACTCGTAGGTTCCTCTCCTGACTCTATTCTGGATAGATGGTCAGGCCCTGCATTCAATCTGCCTGGCTTTACAATAACCTCAAAATCATACTCTTGAAAGAGCAGTAGCCATCTGCAAATTCTTCCTCCTAAAACTGGTTTATTGACCAAATATTTCAAAGCAGAATGATCAGTATACATTTTAAAGTGAGCTCCTAACAGGTAGTGTCTGAATTTCTGTAGGGCATACACCATAGCTAGTCCTTCCCTTTCTGTAGTGGTGTAGTTCTTCTCAGCTGTAGATAACTTTCTGCTGGAGTAAGCAATTGGGTGGTCAATGCTTCCTTCTCCCGACTGTGTAAGCACGATTCCTAATGCTATGGAAGAAGCATCAACATGAACATGAAAAGGTTTTCTCCAATCCGGGAAAACTAGAATAGGCGCTGTGATCATCTTTTCTTTAAGTGTGTCCAAGCTCTGTTGGCATTCCTCTGTCCATTGGAACTTCGAATCCTTCTTCAGCAATCTTTCCATAGGCGCCGTGATCCTTGCATATCCTTTGATGAATTTTCTGTAGTATCCTGTATGTCCCAATGTAGTGCGCAATTGCTTAACTGAGTTGGGCGCAGGTAAATTAGCAATGATGGCAACCTTCGCAGGATCCATCAAGAGTCCTTGTCTGCATACAATATGTCCCAACAAAATACCAAAGGGCGCACAGAATATACATTTTTTCAAGTTAAGGGAAATCTGATGCTGTCTACATTTTTCTAGCATCATACGCAGATTCGCAATATGGTTCTTTAGTAAACCAAATACAGTCCAGTCATCAAAATAGACTTCTAAAAACTTGTGGATAAATTCTTTAAAAACAGCAACAACAACTCTAGAGAAGATAGCAGGTGCGTTTTTAAGACCAAAGGGCATTACCGTGTACTGGAATGAGCCCCATTCAGTTGCAAAAGTAGTCTTGTGGCGGTCATCCGGATGGATTCTAATCTGATGATATCCCGAAAATCCATCAGTGAAAGAGTAAGCCTCTTGTCCTCCAACATTATCAAGTACTTCATCTGTGAAAGGAGTGGGAAATGGGTCGTGCGCTGATGCATCATTGAGTTTGCGCAAGTCGACACAAATTCTTATTTCACCTTTTGTTTTCTTTTCTTGGACCACCATAGGACTAATCCAGTCGCTTTCCTCTACTGGCTCAATAATACCTGCTGCAAGCATCTTATCAATTTCTTCTTTGACTTTTTCTTTGTAGCGCGGGTTCAACCTGTATGGGCGCTGCTTTACTGGCTTGGCATCTGGTTTCAGGGGTATGCGCATCACTCCTAAGTCTCCTAGGATGCCTTTCATTTCTGTGAACTTAGTAGGAAAGATATCCTGATAGTCACGTAATAAATCTGAAACATGCGCAACAGTTTCATCATCCCAATAATCTCCTATAGAAGCAAACTTTGGGTCAGCTTCTGTGCCAATGTTAACTTTCTTGAGCTTGACGTGTTCTACGATGGCAGGAATATCAAGCTCAGGACCTTCAATATTGCGTGTCCCTTCTGATTCTGGGATATTGAGGTTGCGAGGATCGTCGTCCTCATCTTCGGCGGTAAAGTTATAACATTCCAGTGCATGCTCCATCTGAACAGCCCAATCTGGTTGGGAATATTCTGTTACTAGACCTGGTTCAAATACCTTCTTTTTAATACACTTCAGAGCCTGATCAATGCTTGGATGCTCTGACTCAAAGCTGAATGTGAGTTGAAAACTTTCTATCATAAGAGCCCAAGTAAGAGTGCCTTTGCGCAATTCTATTTCAGTATACCAATTCCTTGGAATTGTGTCTAATGTGTGGATGAATTGGTGAACCCATTCATCTTCCGGAATATCTGACCATTGCTGGATACATGCTTCGATGTGTGACCTGGGGTCACTCTGTCCTTCATATTTGCGTAGCGCTTCGGCTGTGGTGTCCTGAAATCTGCGCAGTATCAATCGGCGACAGTCTTTCCATGTATGAATATTCTCCTTGTGCGCAATCCACCATCTTGCGGGTGTAGCGCGCAATGCTATATCCAGTGCCTGGATGCGCTGTGGTTCTGGAAGCTTTTGTTCATATTCCTGTATGAATTTAGTTACTTCAGTTAAGCCATCAAAAGTTGGGGTATCAACTAATTCTGTACCGATCCATCGAATGGATTTAGTCATCATGGCGCAACGTCTTGCAGAAACCTCATGTAGACGATTCTGCCAGTTTTCCAATCCTGCATCTGAATCTGATGTGCACGAGCTATCACATCGCCAGCTGATATGGCCATCTGCTGTGGGGTTGACATAGTCACTGTGGTTAGTGGTCATCTGATACAAGCTTTCCATGTGGCGCGCTTCCTCTTCTGCGCGAATAGGTTCTATATATCTTGGTCCTTGAATAGGATCAAGAGGTGCGATGACCCTGATCTGGTCATCCTCAAAGGTCATCTGTCTTTTCTTCAGGTTAATGACAGCCAAATTATCCAATGCCCAGTCTATTCCCAACAGCGCTGGGTATGGTCTACTATCATCCATAATTTTGATTACTTCAAAATCTGCAGAGCTTCTTACTCCTTCAATATCAATAGGTACATTGGGTAATCTGCCCAATGGAGAAACTCGTTGCTGATTTGCGAGTCTTAGCTGGATAGGGGATCTTGTAAGCTGAGGGCTTCCCATCTGTTCCCATGTCTGCATAGTGAGAACATTGGCTTCTGAGCCCAAATCTAACATGACTTCGTCCATTTCAAATGCTCCAATCTGCGCTGTGAGCCTCATCTCTTTTCCAGTTCTAATGTGACTCCTAATCTGGTGAACAGCACGCTGTGGTGTGTTCATCGAAGCAGATTGTTGGCACCTATCCAACAGGTGTTGAAGTTCTAGAGTTGCTCTTTCATTGCGCAACAATTTTAAACATTGTCGCAGGAATGCATGAACACTTCCTAGTGCATGCTCATCGTCATTATCATCATCAGGCCTTCCAGCTGTAGTGGCCTGTTCTTGTACCAGGTTGTCTTGTCTTAGCACTTGCGATCTACTATTGTTCTGCGGAATCGCGGTAGAACTTGAAGCTCTCGGATCTGAGAAATACTCTTGAGCTTGCTTAAATGCTTCTTTTTGCTTCTGCAGGTTAAGTGGGGCTGGTTTAATGTTAGCGCGGCGCACCCATTGCGTCGCTTGCTTCCCCGTTCCCATCTCTTGCGCACCAGTTGTAGCTCCACTGCGTGTCACTATATTAACTGTAGGGTCTGGTTCTCTTTTTTCGGCTCCAATCAACTGGATATTCTGATTGACCTGTGGTGTCTTTGCTTGCATCTTAGCCTGTAACTGAGGGCATTCTTCGATGATATGGTCAGAAGATTTACAATATCTGCAGAGGGTTGTAGGATTTTGGCAATCCCTAGCAAAATGACCTTGTTCTCCGCAATTATAGCAAGTGATCTGTCCTCTTCCACGACCCAAATTTGTTGTGCGTCCGCGTCCTCTGTAATTTGCTGCTCGGGCGTCCCGAGATTGGTCATAAGGTGGACCTGCTGTGGGTCCTTGTGTCTCTGCTTGTACCCTATAAACATCATGCTTTCTTTCTATCATAAGATCATATGCTCTACAATTGTTCTCATCATGACCTACTGATTTACAGAAATTACAATATAGATTCTTTGGAGTTTGTACATATTTCTGAAGTAAGTGGCATTCTTGTGGTCTATGACCTCTAGTTCTGCAGATTTCACACCAAGGCCCTTGTGCCTGTGGTAAAGGATTAGGTGCTCCAGTTGCAATATAGTCTATGAAAACAGGACAATGGTCCTTTGAATGACCTTGGGCTTTACATTTTGTACACCAAATTTCTTCCTTAATCTCCTTGCCTTTCTTAATATCATGCACTTGCAAAGTTAAGTTTGCTAATTGGTTCTGTAAATGCGCAACATCGTTGCTTGTTCCTGCAATTGGCGAAGCTTCTAGTTTCATAGCCATTTCTAGAGCTTGTTCCTGAGTATTGAGATTCTGTTGCATAAGAGGAAGTCTAATGTGTGGAAGCAGTGCAGCAATAAACCATTCTTTATGTTGCTGTGGTGCAAACTCGAAGCTTACTTGATCTATCAAAGCTTTGAACTTCTGGTCAAAGTCCCATACTGATTCTGTAGGTAACTGTTTGATGTCTTTGAGCTCTGTTATACACTGTGATTCTGACTTAGGTTTCTTGAATTCTCTAATCATGGCATTTCTTACCTCAGCAAGCGTCCTATTCTGTGCTGCTGAGTATTTCATGAACCAAGTCAAGGCTCTTTCTCTTAGTGTGGTTGCTAGCTGAACCAGTTTAACAGCATCATCATTAATTTGCTTAATTGTCCAAATGGCTTCACATAAGAACCAGTGCTGCTCAGGGTCCTCTATCCCCGTTCCTCTAAAAGTTGGTAGTTTCATGTCATCACCCATCCTTCTTGCACGGGTTTGAGGTGGAGGTACTGTAGCAGTGCCTCCGGGATGGTTAAACAAAGGTGGTCTAGAGGTACTAGAAGTAGCGTGTGGGCTACTCGAAGGTGTTACTGTAGGATTATACTGAGCTCCGTCTGGTTTTTGCGGTGTAAAGGGGTAATACGGGATATGAGCACTCCCCTGTCTTTCTATATGGCTTGCTCTAGGGACTTGGCGATTGTCTGGGCTAGACTCAAAAGGATATTGGTCAAGGCCTACTTTGTATCGTTTTCCACTACGAGTGCAACCAATAACTTCAGGATCACTATCAGAATCTACGGACATTACTTGACTATGCTATTCATCAGAAGCAATACATAGCTTTCCTTTTTCATACAGAAGCATTTTAATCCATAAGTTCAGAGAATTTAAGAACTTACCTCTGTGTACTTGGAAGAAACTCCTCTCAGCTTCACTGAAACTCTTTCTTGTATCGACTGCAAATTCGGTAATAAAACCTTCCAGTAGACTATTCAACCAAAAGTCTACTGCGCGGGACACAGGATTGTCTATCCGCTTCACAATACTAGCTAGCTCAGGCGTCCACGTGACGGGTCGATCCACATGCAGCGTAGGTCTAGAATCTGCTAACTTGGCTATCCAAGCGTGTAACTCCAATGCAAACGTAACAAAGAAGATTTCGTAAAGGTCAGCATAAATATACTTCTGTAACCAATCTTCTGTTTGAAGCGTAGGGCTTCTATTTTCTTGTTCAGCAAACTCTTTAGCCTTTAAATCAAACCAGTCTCCAATTTCCTTAGTTGTAGGGTTCCAGTAACACATTTGGAACCATTTGTTGGCTGAGCAACAAGTTTCAGAGCAACGGAAGTGACGTGATCAAAAAGTCATGAGGCAACGGAACCATTTGTTGCACTGTTCTATCTTGCGCGTCGCCAAAATAACAAGTCTCATTCGCGCGGCAACGGAACCATTTGTTGGTCACTAGGCAACGGAACCATTTGTTGGTCACTAGGCAACGGAACCATTTGTTGGTCACTAGGCAACGGAACCATTTGTTGGTCACTAGGCAACGGAACCATTTGTTGGTCACTAGGCAACGGAACCATTTGTTGGCTGCTTCTTGGGCAGACCCGGGTTTTAATGAAGCGCAGCAACAAAACCCCTTGGCGCACTGGCCCTCTCGGCAACGAGCTGCGCGGCAGCTCGAGGTCTCACCCGAAGTGGCTATGGGGGGGTTAAGGAATCAAGTTTCCTTAGCCGGGGTGACGCGGAGATAGCTTGTCCTTGAATGGTTCCTGCGAAATCGGCGGTCGGACCTTCCCGCAGACCGCTCGGCGCAGCTGCGCGGGCCCCTTCCTCGGCCGGTCTACTGCGCAGTTTCTCCTTTCCAACGCAGCAGGCAACTATTCCTTGGGTCGCCGCGCGAAACACTTTCTCGCCCTTCGCGTCTAGCGCAGTAACGCAGTCTGCTCTCGCCGCAGCGACTGTGCGTTACTACCTCTTTAGTACTTAAGATACTTATAGTTATCAAGGGACCTTTCCAACTCGCTCAAACAGTCACAAAGATAAGACATAAGTCTTGCATACACAAATCATGAACTCGGAATAGTTATCATTCACACAAACATTATAACAAGAAGATATAAGTGAAGCTCATCTCCCCGAGGAAAACCACGTCCTCAGGAGTCTTATATTAACCAGAAAATGATAGAGTTATACAATATGCTGCGCACACAGCTGCAGCCTTAGAACTTACAGGAAACTCCACGCACACAGCTGGGAGCCCTTTTCTCAAGCTTGTCTCCTCTCTATGGAGATTACAAAGGCACAGACGTCGACACAGACTGTCTGGCAACTCAGGGATTAGCTCCTCGGCTATCCGATTTCCTCTCTCTAGTTCTACGCACCGGGTAGAATTTACAGTGAAGGATAATCAACACATGATCTATCCCTTTAGACTGACTCTCTAACAGTCTAGCATCTAACTCTCTAACTCTCCAAAAAGGGAGGAACTGAAAGAAGGGAGGAAGAAGAACCAGAGAAGAGAGAACCCTCTACCCATTACAGTGATTCATCTATATAGGTAGCCATGACGGTCACACCTTTACAAAACTGTGGGCCTTTCCCAACAGTGATTCCCAAAAACCCTAACCACGCACATGGCTAGGTGTACTGTAGGCGCCGCTTGCAGTCACGTCGCCGCTTCCTGCAGGCTCCATGAATTCCGGCGCAGATTGTGGGTATGGGCGATCGTCCTTCGCCTTCAATGCTCTGGTCCGTTGCTCCTCCTTGATCCGAGCAACCATAACTTCTGTACTAAGCCTTTAAATGAGGGTAGCTAAGCCCTCTACTCCATCACCTTATTTATTATGGTAGCTGAGCCACCTTCATTCTTCGATGACGTGCGCGCGAGCTCCGCAATTTCCGGTCCGTGATCTGCGCTGAGACCATCCATCTGGCACCGTACTGCGCACCGTCTCCTTCTTACCCAAAACTTAGTGCTTGTCCCAAAATTAGCACTTTCCTTTCATACTCGTGCTTTTTCCCAAAATTCGCAGCTTTTACTATAGCTGCGACCTTGGCCCCAACAATACATTCTTAGATAAAATGGTCATGTCATATAGATATATCACCAATTAAATGGTTATTAAGATCTACAAAGGAATGTCCCATGTCCCTTTGGAAAGTGGTTCCAACATTCATTAATCCAAAGGGCATTCTTAAATAAGAAAACATGCCCCACAAGAGTTCTAAAAGTTTTCTTCAGCACATATTTTTCATCAACCTTGACCTAATTATAACCCAAGAAATTTCCCATCATTGAGAGCCTTTTATACCCTACCACCTTCTACAACATTTGGTCCATCTTGGTCAAGAGGTAGTTATCCTTTAGAGAGGCTTTGTTCAAGTCATTTATGATAACATAGACACTTATTTCCCAATTTTCCTTTCTGATAGGCACCAAATTAATAACCCATACTATGTTAGGGTCCTACCCTAATACCCTTACTTCGGGAATTCGTTAAGTAATGTATATGGCCATATCTTTTGAATAAGGATGAGTAGTTAGTAGTCAACAATTAATGTAAAAAGGGTCTCCCTATTAATTAAGTCCCACTAGTAAGTTGGTACTTATTAATTTTTGACCATGTCAAGTAGTTAAGGTTTTGTATCTTGGAAGTCTATTTAAAGATCTAGAAGTCTATGAATTGCTTTGTCAATAATATTGTATCTGACCTCTTCTCTAGTGAAACGTCACCCAACCTTAAGAGGCATGTCAAACATTGCTTCCATGTTTTATTTGCATAATACAAGAGCCCTTTCTACTACATTTCTCTTGTTTATTTGCTTGCTCGGTTATTATGCACTATAATATTGTGTTTCTAGCAATTGTTTATCTCTATTTACCTTTTTGTTGCTCTAATTTCCAAGTTAAAGTACATCACAAGTGGTATCAATGTTTCTTTATTGAGCCAACACGTCTCAAAATTTTCATAGAATTTTTTTTAGCTAGAGAAGTATTTTACATGTTTAAATATATATAGAGATCTATCGTTCAGTGGGTAAAACTGTGGTTGGAGAAGCATTCTGTAATACCCCTAGTTTTGACTTGGAATGTACTTAGCCAAAATTATGTAAATGATGTAAATATGCTAGTGCGGATTCCTAGTGTGGAGATCAAGGACAAGGCCTGACTAGTGAATGGTTAGGCATGTATGATGTATATATTTTTATTTGGACTCTGTGGTTGCATTGTCATTCCTATTTAGAATATATGTAAATATTACGTGCATAAATAATAAAATGGTCAAGGAATGGTTGTGTAAAGAGCACCAAAGGGGTTATGATTCCACCAAAGGGAAAGAGGAAAGGGATTCTATGGGAGACTAAATCCTTTCTTCCAAGTGTCAACTTTAGAACTCACCCAAATTTTGTCATGTGCTTTGAATAAGCCAATTATCTACTTTTTTACTATTCTCCAATTATTGAATGCATGTGTGAGGTTGGTGGGAAAAGTCACCTCGTGCATTTATTGAAGCATGGGGTTGATTGCACTTTTGTGATAGTTCTGTCATGACAGAAGTTAGTCTACAGCTTCCAGGAGTCCTTTCTTCTACTATCAGAAGCTATGTCAATTGTCTTTTCACCATTTTCTCATATCCCTTGGCATCAACCTTCATTCTCCCATTATTTCATGCAGATCTACACTAGGCAGAGCTCTCCATTGTTGTTCATGAACATACCAAATTGTTTCTAATCCAAAAATTCAAATTTGGAGGGGGTGCTATAGATTTGGAAGTAAAACTTGATGGTTGTACGTGAGAAGATAGGTTGGGCAAGCTTGGAACCCTTACCCATTGATTTATGCTACTCATAGGTTCTTAAGAAGCCATGAATTGAAGCTACAGGAGGTTCTATAGCAGCACATATCATACTGGACTTCTTCTATGCACACACTAGAAGTACCAGGAAAGATGGATCGCCCAAGAGAACAGTGGATTGGTGAAGGGGATGCCTGAGCCAAAAGGGTGTTGTGTGGGGAAGGTATTGTGGAATCCAAGGCTGTGAGGGTTGAGTGATACCCCTGTAGAGATATGTTTGAGCATTTGGCTAAGCATAGAGAGTAGGATGGGTTTTGGGATAAGAGAGAGAAGCCTGTAGGTGTTTCCTTTTCCCTGATGGCCTCATAGCACAGCTTAGGGGTGGCCTCTCAACAGAAAGAGCGTAATGCCTCGATTTTGACCATGTTGCATTAAACATGTAAATGATGTAATATCGTTATAAAATCACGATGAATAGCCCAAGACCAAGGCCCCGCCATTGATTTATCATTTTTGTATCGGAAATTAAAAATTGATGCATGTGGATTGCATGCTAACATGGCATGATGGAAATCATAAATATGATGTAAATATATATTTTGATAAAAAAAATACCCACAACTAGCTATGCAATGCAACAAGAGTATGGGGGCATGATTTTTACAAGGAATAGGGAGGGAAATATTAAAACCCTTGAAGCCAATAGTGTCAATCATTAGAGAAAATTTGAGGTCTAAAATGGCCCTCATAACGAAAATAATATTTATGAATTTTGGAGGAAAAGAGAAAAAAACGACCTTTTTTTCTTCGTATTTTCAACATATCTCCTTGTCATTTTACTCAAATTTCGAGCGGAAGAACTTGTTGGATGCGGAATTAAATTATGCATTCAACGAGTGATCCCATTCAAAATTTGAGTAAAATGACAAGGAGATATGTTGAAAATATGAATTAAAAAGGTAGTTTTTTTAATGTCAAATATGCCAACTCAACCATTATGGTTGACTATTTTCTTGAAATTCTATTGTTCTTGAATTCAATGGCTTGTTTTCTTACGAGGTGGCTCATTTTCTTATCAGGCCCATTTTAGACCCCAAATTTGTTCTAATGGAAAATGTCAATGAGAGAACCCATGAACCATTAACTACCCATGTTGACTTATGCACCCAATCATTTAATTCTTCCAAGCGGTGGTTGAACTAGTTATTGTTTTGGTAAATGGAGTGTATGGCTGTCTAAATTCCGTGTATGGGAAAGCCACCATTTTGAAAAAACGTGTTTGGATTCTTGGGCAATAAAAGACCCGCATATTTGCTTCCCAATCCATTATTCATCAATGAGTTTTGTTCCATCACGTCCCTCTTGCTTGTTGTGCGTTTTCCTCCATGAATTTACTGTGTTTTTCTTCATTTTCTAGCTGTGAAATCTGTTTTTGACGTTGCATAATAATTGGGAGGAAGAGAATTTGAGTTGGGGTTCATAGAGGCTGATTTTTCCTTTTAAATGCTGGTATACCTATAGGAAAAAATGATTTTGATCCCTAGTGTTTGATTTTCCCTTCCAAATTTCATTTTGTTATGCCCAACAATTGTGCCTTGTTGTGTATGGGGATATTGTTGTGGATTGGGTTATGTGCATCCCTTGTTTGGCTTGAACTTGTGTGTAATCAACCAGGAGTAGAAAAGGATTTGGAATTGGCTTGATAAACGTAGTGAAGGGTGTAACCTCATCGAAGATGATAAGGATTTGGCTACTTTTCTATGCACACCCTGAAGAGCACTAGAAGGGAAGGTATGGCCTGATGGCCTGAGGAGCAGTGAAGGGAATACTTCCTAGTGTTGGATGTGTAGGAATACGCACTAGCATAATTACATAATTTACATAATTTTGGCTAAGTACATTCCAAGTCAAAACTAGGGGTATTACCTAATGCTTCTCCAACCACAGTTTTACCCATTGAACGATAGATCTCTATAGATATTTAAAGATGTCAAATACCTCTCTAGCCTAAAAATATTATATGAAAATCTCGAGACGTGTTGGCTCAATAAAGAAAAATTGATACCACTTGTGATGTACTTTAACTTGCAAATTAGAGCAACAAAAAGATAAATAGAGATAAACAATTGCTAGAAACACAATATTATAGTGCATGATAACCGAGCAAGCGAATAAACAAGAGAAATGTAGTAGAAACGACTCTTGTATTATGAAAATAAAATATGGAAGCAATGTCCACATGCCTCTTAAGGTTGGGTGAATTTTCACTAGAGCAGAGGTTAGATACAATATTATTGGCAAAGCAATTCATATACTTCTAGGTAGTAGAAAGGAAGGAATTGCTAAGCTGGTGAGCTCAACCAAAGAGATATCAGTACCTCTACAAGATTTAGATAGCTTGTGGAGATCAAGGACAAGGCCTGACTAGTGAATGGCTAGGCATGTATGATCTATATATTTTTATTTGGACTATGTGGTTGGCTTGTCATGCTGATTTAGAATATATGTAAATATTATGTGCATAAATAATAAAATGATCAAAGAATGGTTGTGTAAAGAGAAATAAAGTGGCTATGATTACACCAGAGGGGAAGAGGAAAGGGGGTCTATGGGAGACTAAATCCTTGCTTCCAAGTGTCAACCTTAGAACTCACCCAAATTTTGTCATGTGCTTTGAATAAGCCAATTATCTCATTTTTTACTATTCTACAATCATTGAATTCATGTGTGAGGTTGGTGGGAAAAGTAACCTCATGCATTTATTGAAGCATGGGGATGACAACACTTTTGTGATAGTTCTGTCATGACAGAATTCATTCTACAGCTACTAGGAGTCCTTTCTTCTACTGTCAGAGGCTATGTCAATTGTCTTTTCACCATTTTCTCATATCCCTTGGAATCAATCCTCATTCTCCCATTCTTTCATGCATATCTACACTAGGCAGAGCTCTCCATTGTTGTCCATGAACATACCAGACTATTTCTAATCCAGAAATTCGAATTTGGAGGGGTTTCTACAGATTTGGAAATGAAAATTGATTATTGTAGGTGAGTAGAGAGGTTGGGAAAGCTAGGAACCCTTACCCGTTGATTTATTCTACTCATAGGTGCTTGAGAAGCCATGAATTGAAGCTATAAGAGCTTCTACAACAACACATATTAGGTCGGACTTATTCTATGCACACACTAGAAGCATTAGGTAGGATGGATCTCCCAAGAGAACCATGGATAGGTGAAGGGGATGCCTGAGCCAAGAGGGGTGTTGTGTGGGGAAGGTATTGTGGAAGCCAAGGCTATGAGGGTTGAGTGAGACCCCTGTAGAGCTCTGTTTGAGCATTTGGCTAAGCATAGAGAGTAGAATGGGTTGTGGGATAAGAGAGAGAGGCATGTAGGTGTTTCCTTTTCCCTGGTGGCCTGATAGGCCAGCTTGTGGGTGGCCTCTCAACAGAAAGAGCGTAATGCCCCGATTTTGACCATGTTCCATTAAACATGTAAATGATGTACTATTGTTATAAAATCATGGTGAGGAACCCAAGGACAATGCCCTACCATTGATTTAGTATTTTTGTATCGAAAATTAAAAATTGATGCATGTGGATTGCATGCTAACATAGCACGATGGAAATCTAAATATGATGTAAATATATATTTTGATAAAAAAAATACCCACAACTAGTTATGGAATGCAACAAGAGTATGGGGGCATGATTTTTACAAGGAATAGGGAGGCAAATATTAAAACCCTTGAAGCCAATAGTGTCAATCCAAGTGTCAATGAGAGAACCTATGAAACATTAACTACCCATGTTGACTTATGCACCCAATCATTTAATTCTTCCAAGAGGTGGTTGAAGTAGTTATTGTTTTGGGAAATGGAGAGTATGGCTATCCAAATTTCGTGTATGGGAAAGCCATCATTTTGGAAAAACGTGTTTGGATTCCTGGGCAAGAAAAGACCCAAGAATTTGCTTCCCAATCCATTATTCATCAATGAGTTTTGTTCCATCGCGTCCCTCTTGCTTACTGTGCATTTTCATCCATGAATTTACTGTATTTTTCTTCATTTTCTAGCTGTGAAATCCGTTTTTGGTGTTGCAGAATAATTGGGAGGAAGATCATTTGAGTTGGGGGTTCATTTGGTATACCTATTGGAAAAATCATTTTTTCTCCATAGTGTTCGATTTCTCCTTCCAAATTTCGCTTTGCTATGCCCAACAATTGTGCCTTGTTGTGTATGGGGAGATTGTTGTGGATTGGGATATGTGCATCCCTTGTTTGGCTTGAAGTTGTGTGTAATCAACCAAGAGTAGAAAAGGAGTTGGAATTGGCTTGATAAACCTAGTGAAGGGTGTAACCTCGCCGAAGATGATAGGGATTTGGCTACTTTTCTATGCACACCCTGAAGAGAACTAGAAGGGGAGGTATGGCCTGAGGGACTGTGGAGTAGTGAAGGGAATACTCCCTTGTGTTCAATGTGTAGGTATTGTGGATTTCAATCTAGCTAAATATTGTATAGGTACCAATAGATCTTTTGTTGAGCTCACTATATTAGCAATTCCTTCCTTTCTACTACCTAGAATCCTATGAATTTCTTTTTCAATGATATTTTATCTGACCTATGCTCTAGTGAAAAGTCACCCAACCTTAAGAGGCATGTGAACATTGCTTCCATATTTTATTTTCATAATACAAGAGCCATTTCTACTACATTTCTCTTGTTTATTCGCTTGCTCGATTATTATGCACTATAATATTGTGTTTCTAGCAATTGTTTATCTCTATTTATCTTTTTGTTGCTATAATTTTCAAGTTAAAGAACATCACAAGTGGTATCAATGTTTCTTTAGTGAGCCAACACGTCTCGAAATTTTCATAGAATTTTTTTTAGGCTAGAGAAGTGTTTGACATCTTTAAATATCTATAGAGATATATCGTTCAATGGGTAAAACTATGGATGGAGAAGCATTCTGTAATACCCCTAGTTTTTACTTGGATTGTACTTTGCAAAAATTATGTAAATGATGTAAATATGCTAGTGCGGATTCTTAGTGTGGAGCTCAAGGACAAGGCCTGACTAGTGAATGGCTAGGCTTGTATGATGTATATGTTTTTATTTGGACTATGTGGTTGGCTTGTCATGCTGATTTAGAATATATGTAAATATTATGTGCATAAATAATAAAATGGTCCAAGAATGGTTGTGTAAAGAGAACCAAAGCCACTATGATTCCACCAGAGGGGAAGAGGAAAGGGGTTATATGGGAGACTAAATCCTTGCTTCCAAGTGTCAACCTTAGAACTTACCCAAATTTTGGCATGTTCTTTGAATAAGCCAATTATCTCATTTTTTACTATTCTCCAATCATTGAATGCATGTGTAAGGTTGGTGGGAAAAGTCACCTCATGCATTTATTGAAGCATGGAGTTGTTTGCACTTTTCTAATAGTTATGTCATGACAGAAGTCAATCTACAGCTGCTAGGATTCCTTTCTTCTACTGTCAGAAGCTATGTCAATTGTATGTTCACCCTTTTCTCATATCCCTTGGAATCAACCCTCATTTTCCCATTCTTTCATGCAGATCTACACTAGGCAGAGCTCCTCACTATTGTCCATAAATATACCAGACTGTTTCTAATCCAGAAATTCGAATTTGGAAGGGGTGCTACAGATTTGGAAGTGAAAATTGATGGTTGTAGTTTAGCAGAGAGGTTGGGAAAGCTAGGAACACTTACCCATTGAGTTATGCTACTCATAAGTGCTTGAGAAGCCATTAATTGAAGCTACAAGAGGTTTTATAGCAGCACATATCATATTGGACTTCTTCTATGCACACACTAGAAGCACCAAGCAAGATGGATCATTCAAGAGAACCGTGGATCGGTGAATGGGATGCCTGAGCCAAGAGGGGTGTTGTATGGGGAAGGTATTGTGGAATCCAAGGATGTGACAGTTGAGTGAGACCCATGTAGAGCTATGTTTGAGTATTTGGATAAGCATAGAGAGTAGAATGAGTGGAATGGGTTGTGGAATAGGAGAGAGAATCATGTAGTTGTTTCCTTTTCCCTGACAGCCTCATAGCCCAGCTTGGGGGTGGCGACTTAACAGAAAGAGCGTAATGCCCCGATTTTGACCTTGTTCCATTAAACATGTAAATGATGCAATATCGTTATAAAATCATGATGAGGAACCCAAGGCCAATGCCCCGCCATCGATTTAGAATTTTTTGTATCGACAATTAAAAATTGATGCATGTGGATTGCATGCTAACATGGCATGATGAAAATCATAAATATGATGTAAATATATATTTTGATAAAAAAAATACCCACAACTAGCTATGCAATGCAACAAGAGTATGGAGGCATGATTTTTACAAGGAATAGGGAGGGAAATATTAAAACACTTGAAGCCAATAGTGTCAATCCAACTGTCAATGAGAGAACCCATGAACCATTAACTACCCATGTTGACTTATGCACCCAATCATTTAATTCTTCCAAGAGGTGGTTGAACTAGTTATTATTTTGGTAAATGGAGTGTATGGCTGTCCAAATTCCGTGTATGGAAAAGCCATGATTTTGGGAAAATGTGTTTGGATTCTTGGGCAATAAAAGACCCACAAATTTGCTTCCCAATCCATTATTCATCAATTATTTTTTTTCCATCACGTCCCTCTTGCTTGTTGTTCGTTTTCCTCCATGAATTTACTCTGTTTTTCTAGCTGTGAAATCCGTTTTTGGCATTGCAAAATCATTGGGAGGAAGAGAATTTGAGTTGGGGGTTCATAGAGGCTGATTTTTCCTTTTAAATGTTGGTATACCTATAGGAAAAAATGATTTTGATCCCTAGTGTTCAATTTTCCCTTCCAAATTTCGTTTTGTTATGCCCAACAATTGTGCCTTGTTGTGTATGGGGATATTATTGTGAATTGGGTTATGTGCATCCCTTGTTTGGCTTGAACTTGTGTGTAATCAACCGGGAGTAGAAAAGGAGTTGGAATTGGCTTGATAAACCTAGTGAAGGGTGTAACCTCATCGAAGATGATAAGGATTTGGCTACTTTTCTATGCACACCCTAAAGAGCACTAGAAGGGAAGGTATGGCCTGAGGGACTGTGGAGCAGTGAAGGGAATATTTCCTAGTGTTGGATGTGTAGGTATTGTGGGTGCCAAGCTAGATAAATCTTGTAGAGGTACTGATATCTTTGGTTGAGCTCACCAACTTAGCAATTCCTTCCTTTCTACTACCTAGAAGTCTATGAATTGCTTTGTCAGTAATATTGTATTTGCCCTATGCTCTAGTGAAAAGTCACTCAACCTTAAGAGGCATGTGAACATTGCTTCCATATTTTATTTTCATAATACAAGAGTCGTTTCTACTACATTTCTCTTTTTTATTCGCTTGCTTGGTTATCATGCACTATAATATTGTGTTTCTAGCAATTGTTTATCTCTATTTATCTTTTTGTTGCTCTAATTTGCAAGTTAAAGTACATCACAAGTGGTATCAATGTTTCTTTATTGAGCCAACACGTCTCGATATTTTCATAGAATATTTTTAGGCTAGAGAAGTATTTGACATCTTTAAATATCTACAGAGATCTATCGTTCAGTGGGTAAAACTGTGGTTGGAGAAGCATTAGGTAATACCCCTAGTTTTGACTTGGAATGTACTTAGCCAAAATTATGTAAATGATGTAAATATTCTAGTGCGGATTCCTAGTGTGGAGATCAAGGACAAGACCCGACTAGTGAATCGCTAGGCATGTATGATGCATATATTTTTATTTGGACTATGTGGTTGGCTTGTCATGCTGATTTAGAATATATGTAAATATTATGTGCGTAAATAATAAAATGGTCCAAGAATGGTTGTGTAAAGAGAAGCAAAGGGGCTATGATTCCACCAGAGGGAAAGAGGAAAGGGGGTCTATGGGAGACTAAATCCTTGCTGACAAGTGTCAACCTTTGTTGGCACGGGATAGATCCGCAGGAAGTGCGGAAGCCGACAGGTGCGAAAGGATCATTCCGCGAAAGAAGGATCATTCGCAGTATTCAGAGGAGCATAAGAATTGTTAGATTAGTTAAGTCGGTCATGTGGACCATTTTGTAATAAGATAAAAGCATATAAATAGAGTAGGATTGTAAGCCTAAGGGTTTTGCTTGGTATCCACAACATGATGTATTGACGGTTTCTGCGAGGTTAATTCCGCAGGTTTGGTGAATCAATGGAGATGTTCGGTTAAGATGTAATTTTTGTCTTTATTCTTATGCAATGATGTGATGGTGAATAATGGGTTATGCGATTGTTTAGAATGTTGACTGATGTGGAAATGTTGTTAATTTGAATAAGTATGTCAAATATGTTCCTAATGTTTGTTGAGTTTTGTGAATGACGTAAGATGCGAATGATAAGTTAATGGTATGTTGTGAATGTTACAATCTTTGGTTAGTGCGAAGGTAATGTGTGCATATCCTCTATATCACTGCGGAAACTTGGTTCCAGAAACCCCCTTATCCACCTCGGGTGAGACTGCACTTGCTCCGCAAGTGTTGCTGGGAAGGGTTACACCTTTCTGGGCCGGTGTATAAGGGAGTTTGGGTTGATAGTTTGTTGGCGACAGTGTGGAATGAACCCTTGTCGATAGACGCTGTGTCAACAAATGGTTTCGTTGCTGGGAACCTAAGGAAGAAGAAAAGAGGATATGTTGTGGCACCCAACAAAACTAGGGATCCAAGAGTGGTTCAACAAGAAAGAAGAGGAATTCGCAGAAAGTGAGAAGCGAGATCCTAAACAGATAGCAACTGGTTGGTTAGAAAGATACGTTTATTCAGATGTTCACGAAATATTTTTCTGTGAATTCCCGGTGTTATTGCATGGGTGGCTAGCACAGTTGACGTTCCACAAGAAACACTGCCAGAAGACTGAACCTGATTGTTGGACCCCGGAGTTGGTGCGACAGCTGAAGCAAGTCGATAACAAGGTATCGTGAGCTATTGATTTTTGGGTAGACAGTATCCTCTAAGGGTACGCAACTGAGTTCACGGTAGATACTATCAAGTCATACAGTGACACCAAAAGAAATTTCTTCAGGGGGCCAAGAGGAAGATTCTTGTCGTCATTAAAACTGTGGATTAAAATGCTTGTCTGCGAAAAAGGAATATTGAGGATGTCTGTTGACGAGTAGAAGAATCGGTGTGCGGAGGACGAAGGTATATAATATATGCGAGTCTGACGGAAAGATGTAGTAGATGGACATGAGCGACGACGAGTTTCTAAGGGAAGCTGACGAAGAGTATGGTCTCTTGAGGAGTGGAGCAATATTCCAGTGTCCTGAGAAGAAGAGGAGGACTGAGAGACAGTCTCCTGAGAGGACCGGAACAGAGAACTGTGGAACAGCACCATAAGGGAGGAAGCGACCTTATTGCGAAGGAGACGTCGACCAGGATACCCCAGAGGCAGAAGGAGGTCAGATCGTAAGATACCACGTACCTTCGACCCCGCACATTACTCTGAATTTTATAGGAAGAAATCCAAACTACTCGCGGAGTTGCCCTACGTGCAGCGGCAAGAGTAACGCTTCAATGAACAACAATACTAGCAACATTAGGATGGAAGACGAGGAAAAGATGCCCACATTTCATGGAAATGGGACCAAGGATCCCGAACAGTATTGGTTTATATGCGAAGCCGTCTGGACCGTGAAGCAGGTTCAGGATGACACTATAAAGATGGGACAGTTAGCGACGACCCTTAGGGGTCGGGCGTTAGACTGGTACATGAATTTTGTAAATGTTCCAGCGGGAACAGCGGCCAATACATTGGTGCAGGTTAGAACGGCGATGATTAACGAATTCAAAAAACCAAAATATGAGTTGCATTAGCTCACTGAGCTTAAGGAGATTAAGCAATTCCCAAATGAGTCAGTGTGGGAATTTGATCAGCGGTACAAGACGCTGATAGCAAAAGTAAGTTTCCCGATAAATGAGATGCAACACAAAGAATGGTTCATCGCAGGCTTGGTACCGCATATCCGAGGACAACTGATGCAACAAAAGGTTGCGACACAGGCAGAAGCGTTAGAAATCACGATGAAGTTGGAGGCTTCACCAATTGGCGAAGCAGGGATGGGAATGGACAGATTTCAAGCACAGTTGGCCAACTTAACACTTCAATTGGAGGATATCAAGAAGGGAAAGGAGACCCGCGGAGACATATGGTGTACCAAATGCAGAAGTGAGGGGCACCATAAGGACAATTTCCTAGAATTTCATGAGTATTTGTAGTCGGGGGCACCAAACCCCCTTCGTCAAGGAGGCATGCCATGGTGTACTGTCTGTCAAACCAGAGGGCATCGACCGGAAGAATGTGTATATCTGTAAAATATGGTATCGAAGCCAGCAAACTTATACTGCAAGTTTTTCCGATCAGTTGGCCATGATGAGAAAAAATGCAAGGCCTATGACCTGCTGCAAGCTCGGACAACTGACACGTATTTCATGAAGGGAGATGAACCACCAGTGGTACATTAGCAATCGCAGTATAGTCAGCCGCAGTTTAACCAACCACAGCAATACAATCAGGGGCAATACAGGCAGCCACAATATGGGCACCCGTAGTATCCACCACCGTCGTATGGCCAGCCGCAGTAGGGGCAGCAATAGTATCAGCAGCCGTAGTAGGGAAACCGCAGTATCAACAATATGGACCTCCACACGGAGGTTTCAGGGGAGGATTCCGCGTAGGTCGAGGTACAGGTATGGGACGTGGAGGAGTCACTGGACGAGGAAGAGGACCAATCATCTGTTACAATTGCGGATAGTAGGGACACTACTAGTGGGATTGTCTGAACCCTGCCCCGCAGTGTACATACTGCAGTGTTGTAGATCATAGTATAGAAGACTACCCTCAGCTTATTGCAAAATGGAAAACTAAGCAGAGCCAGAACCCAAATAATCCGAATGCGCCACCTACTGTACAGATGATTTCGACAGAAGACAGAGGTAACCACGCAATAGTCGGGATAGTGACACAAGGAGGGGCAGTGACATGTGGTGATAGGCCACACACTAATGTTAGACCAACACAAACTCAGCGGAAGCAGGTCACCATCGACGCAGAAGCGAAAAGGGGCATCTTTTTGAAGGAATAGGACGCAAGGAGGAATAGGAGACGGATACCTCTGGAAGAAGAAATCTAAGACATGCCACTAATGTTCGACCCGATGACGTCGCGAAGGAAGGAAAACACTCTAAAATCCTTCCTAGGGAGTTTCCTATATTTGGAAAAGGACCCAGATACACTGGAAGAGATAGCTAGTCTATTGCAACGACAGGGAGGTGCACGAATGGAACAGAGAGTTAATCGCATACATAAAATAAAGGCAGGCAGGGAGATGCGGATGTCGGCACAAATCGGATAATTTGATGTCGAATCCATCATTTTGTATTTGGGTTCGGACATGAATATCCTGACTAAACAGACATGGGAGACAATGGGAAATCCACGGATGATCTGGTCACCAGTACAGCTGCGACTGGAAAACTAGAGCAAGGTCACCCCACTCAGTCGGGTATGTCAACTTCTGGTTGAAATTGAAGGGCTCAGAACGTACGCAGATTTCGATGTCATTGAAATTGTTGATAACACCAGTCCCTATCCGGTACTTCTGGGGATCGACTGGGCCATGGAGAATCAAGCAATCATCAACTTTAAGAAAAGGATAATGTCATTCGAGAATCAGGAAATGAGAGTCATTGCACCACTAGATCCGGTGGAAGGGCTGCGCTATACGGAGCCATCCAGAGATGATTTTGCGGAAGGGTGGGACAATCTGTATAACATTTCTAAATATTATGTTAATCCCACTACTGATGGAGAATTAGGATGGCGCAGCGCCAGTTCGGCATCCTCTGATTCAGACGAGGCCCTTGAGAATTCACAGAATCGGTTGCATGAAGTGTCCTTCCAAAGATGCGCATGGATAACGCAGTCCCTGCGAATGGTAGCCACGGAGGAGTATGTGTTACCTACCTATGAGGGATTTCCCAACTTGGGAACGTTTCTCACCGAATTTGAGGAAAAAGTGGCAAAGCCACAGCGTCTTCTGGCCCTGGAGGAAGCCCTAAAGGCTACTCTTGGGTGATGGTGGGAAGCGCATAAATCAAACATCACATCTGGGCCACTATGTCGACGCCTCATGGAGGTTCGGTTCGGCGAAGTTGCGAGGGATGACCATATGTGATATGACGGACGAGGGGACCCGAAGGCGCATCTTAATTCCTGTCAACATCAATGGGGATCGAGAGCGTGACAGGAGTGGGTACATGCATTTGTACACACGTTGGATGAGGTATCGCGGAGCTGGTATGTCGCAGCAGAATTGTGACGTGGGACGACATCTTGGGAACAGCTTACCATTGCTTTCAGCCAATCGTTCTCATTCTCAAATGAAAATCCTTTAATCCACACCGCACTACAGGCAATCCGCGGGAAGATATTTGAAGCAGTACCGATTGAACAACCGATGGCACTAAAATGGACTGCGACACCAAAAATGTTGATGGAGTGTTACGTCACCGAAGAATCCGAAGATGACGATGACCCTAGGGATACATACATACCAGAATCAGAGGGCAGTCGCAGTGTTGTGGCACCATATATACCGTCAAACAAATTTCAGCAGCCATTGAAGATCAAGAAGGTGAACATTAGGTCAGAGGAAAACCCCAAGTTCACAAGCATTGGTGACTACTGGGACGAGTCGACCATTGCGAAAATGACTTACCTACTACATGAGTTTCAGGATTTGTTTCCAACGAAATTCTCAGAGATGAAGGGAATTTCTGGAGACTTAGGGGAAATGAGGATCCCCCTGAAACCTTATGCGAAACCAGTTAAGCAGCGGCCATATCGATTGAACCCGAGATACAAGGAACGAGTGTAATCCGAAATTGAAAGAATGTTGGAAGCAGGCATTATAGAACCAATAGATGAATGAGAATGGATCAGTCCAATGGTTGTCCAAGACAAGAAAATCAGCGAAGTACGAATATACGTCGACCTAAGGAAATTGAATGATGCCTGCCTACATGATCCATTCCCGACCCCATTCATGGATGAAGTGCTCGAAGGAGTAGGAGGTCAGGAGATATATTCCTTTACAGGCGGATTTTCGGGCTACCACCAAATCAATATTGCAAAATAAGATCGACACAATACTGCATTCGTCACAAAGTGGGGATGCTTCCAGTACACGGTGATGCCATTTGTATTAAAGAATGCTCCTGCAATCTTTACCAGAATAGTGGTAGCGGCATTCAAAGATTATATTCATAAGCTCTTCGTTGTCTACATGGATGATTGGACGGTATATGGGTTAGTCAAAGATCATGTCGTGAACTTAAGACTCATTCTAGAACGCTGTCGACAGCACCAAATTTCCCTGAACCTCAAGAAGTGTATCTTTTGTGCTCCGTCTAGCATACTGTTAGGACACATTGTCTACCGAGAATGAATTTTGGTAGATCCGGCGAAGATTGCCATCATTGTCGACCTCCCACCACTAACGATGGCCAAACAACTACGAGCGACATTGGGACACATAGGTTACTACAGGAAATTCATTCGAGGATATGCAGCCATCACATCACCCATGGAAAAGTTACTAAAGAAGGATGCTAAGTTTGAATGGACCAAGGAATGCCAGAAAAGCCTGGACATATTGAAAGATAAAATGGTTGCAACACCAATCCTCACATTTCCGGATTGGACGAATGAATTTCATGTACACGTTGATGCGTCACCAATCCCACTTGGCGTTATCTTGGCCCAACCAGGAACCGGTGACATTGACCACCCGATAGCATTCGCAAGTAGAAAATTATCTACTGTGGAGAATAATTATACGACCACCGAGCGAGAAGGGTTGGCAATGGTCTATGATTTGCAGAAATTATGGCATTACCTCTTAGGGGGCCACTTCAAGATGTTCACAGATCATTCCGCGTTGAAATACTTGGTGAACAAGCCTGTGTTGGGGGGGAAGATCTTCCGCTAGCTATTATTGTTTCAAGAGTTTGATTTTGAGATTATCATCAAGCTGGGACGATTGAACGCGGGACCTGATCATCTCTCACGAATAGAGTCGGGAGAAGAACCAAGGAGCATCGATGAATTATTGCCGAACGCTCAATTTTTTAGGATTGGCATGGTCGATAACCACTACGAACAAATCATTCAATTTTTGGCGACAGGGGAGGCACCGGCCGAGTTCAGTACCATCCAAAAGAAGCAGCTAGTTGTCCGACCTGCAGATTTCCAATTAATTGCAGGAGAATTATATAAAATGGGCCCAGATGAGATTCTACGACAATACATCCTTATGCATGAACAGGAATAGATTCTGTCGGAATCTCATGACAGAATTGCTGGGGGACATTATGGTGGATGAGCGAATGCTAGAAAGATCCTTCGAGCAGGGCTATGGTGGCCAACTTTGCATGGAGATGCTGCGGACTATGCCAAGAGCTGCGACGTATGCCAACGAACTAGGAAGCCCTCACGTCGAGACGAAATTCCACTAGTACCACAAGTAATGCTACAGGCCTTCGAAAAATGGGCCGTTGATTTTGTGGGACCCATCAACCCACTTGGGAAAAGAACAGGGTCGCATTACATCATCACTACGACAGACTACCTGACGCATTGGGCGGAAGTTGCGTCGGTAAAAGATTGTTCTGCTGCCACTGCAGCTCGATTCCTATTTGACAATGTGGTTACCATGTTTGGGTGCCCAAAAGTGTTGTTAAGCGACCAAGGGACGCACTTTGTCAACCAAACCATCACCGCGATGACAAAAGAGTTTCAGATCTAGCACAAGAATAGTACACCTTACCACCCTCAAGTGGATGGTACAGTTGAGGCGTTCAATAAGATATTGGAGCATGCTCTCACCAAGGTGTGCAATGTGAACCACAACGACTGGGACCTAAAAATCCCAGTGGTCCTTTGGGCATATCGCACCACATGCAAACGATTGACTGGACAAACCCCATTTAAGCTTGTTTACGACCATGAAGCAGGTATGCCAATGGAATACATAGTACCGAGCTTGCGCATCGCCGCAACAACAAGGATGAGCGATGATGGCGTGCTGGAGGAACGATTGACACAACTAATACAACTTGAAGAAGATCGATTCATCGCAGGATTCCATCAGAAAGTAGAAAAAGACCACCAGAAGGCATGGCATGACTACCATGTCAAGACAAAACATTTTCAGACTGGGGATACAGTTCTGTTGTATGACAGTAAATTTGCGAAACACCCCGGTAAGCTGCAAATGCACTGGTTGGGACCATATGTTATCACTTTTGTCACCAACGGAGACGCAGTACAACTACAGAGTTTGGATGGAGTACTGTTACCTAAATTAGTCAATGGGAATAGGTTGAAGCCCTATCACCATGATCCGACGCAGAGCGGATGAGAACCAATGGTGTGAAAAAAAAACAATAATAATAATAATATACATATATATATATATATATAAGATACTAGGTGGTAGGATGGCACACCAGCCGGAAGAGAATGTGCAAATGGGAGGGGTCGTATCGCAGTTTGGGGTTTGGACTGCGACAGCTGCAGGATTGTGACCCTATCAAATCAACAATCATTTTGAATCGTTAGCAGATGGGACTTTTTCAGATATGATCATTAGTTGGCCTGGATCGGTGCCGGACCCAGGCACGTTTGGCACATCGCAACACACCGTGGCAGCATGGCTGGTGGCACCACGGATGATGTGTCTCACGGTTTTGACACGAAGGGAAGCTGGGAGAAGTATGGTCACCAATCACGCACGTAGGAAGTCCGGTCTCCACACGCAGGAAACAAATGATGACAAAATCAGCGCATTAGGTGAACGGATTCGCGGATGATTTTCGAGGCAGGCGTCTTGGAAGATGGAAATGCATAAATACAGTGGCTAGCGGAGCAAAGAGGCATTCACCAGACACAAGAAATACATGCTGCGAGTAGGTTAGGTAATTGGATAAGTTAGGAATTCCAAGGAGGATGTGTAAATGATCCATTTAATTTCGTGTGGTAGCACACCAGGTGCGTTGCGGGCCCAAACAACGAGTGTGCATGAGTGCCTTGAGAAGGAAGAGGCGAGGGCACTCGGGTGTCACAGAGACAAATTTTCATCCGATATGTCTAGGTATGTGGTATTAGTTCAAAGTTTCGTAGCCCTGGTGACCAACAGAAGGACAGAGGCGGCAGCCCCCTGGCCTCGGTAGGAAGAAATCCAAGGTGTGAAACAGATGTGCCAGAGCAGTCGGCATGTTTCCCACCTTGGCGACGTCGATGAATTTCTTCCCAGTCTGGAACGAACACGGAGCGAGCCAACAGACCCTAAATAGGTAGATGATGAAGGTTTCCAGAGACTAGAGGATGAGTTCAAGAAGTACATGACAGCGAACCAAAGATCGACGGATGGATATGAGAAGTACACAACAGCGAGTTCCAGACGGCAAGAACAGTTTCAGAAACAGAGCACAACAAAGGATGGGTACACACCAGTAGTGTCCAGCTGAGGTGGCTCGGGACGAGCCACAAGTTTGTGTTGGGGGCTTGTTGGCACGGGATAGATCCGTAGGAAGTGCGGAAGCTGACAGGTTCAAAAGGGTCATTTCGCGAAAGAAAGATCATTCGCGGTATTCACGGGAGCATAAGAATTGTTAGATTAGTTAAGTCGGTCATGTGGACCATTTTGTAATAAGATAAAAGCATATAAATAGAGTAGGATTGTAAGCCTAAGGGCATCAAAGTTTTGGATGATTATCCTATCTTTTGGGTTTTGCTTGGTATCTGCAACATGATGTATTGACGGTTTCTGCGAGGTTAATTCCGCAGGTTTGGTGAATGAATGGAGATTTTTGGTTATGATGTAATTTCTATCTTTATTCTTATGCAATGATGTGATGATGAATAATGGGTTATGCGACTGTTTAGAATATTGACTGATGTGGAAATGTTGTTAATTTGAATAAGTATGTCAAATATGTTCCTAATGTTTGTTGAGTTATGCGAATGACATAAGATGCGAATGATAAGTTAATGGTATGTTGTGAATGTTACAATCTCTGGTTAGTGCGAAGGTAATGTGTGCATATCATCTATATCACTGCGGAAACTTGGTTCCAGCAGCCCCCTTATCCACCTCGGGTGAGACTACACTTGCTCTACAAGTGTTGCTGGGAAGGGTTACACCTTTATGGGCCGGTGTATAAGGGAGTTTGGGTTGATAGTTTGTTGGCGATAGTGTGGAATGAACCCCTGTCAATAGACGCTGCGTCAACAACCTTAGAACTCACCCAAATTTTGTCAAGTGCTTTGCATAAGCCAATTATCTCATTTTTCACTATTCTCCAATCATTGAATGCATGTGTGAGCTTGGTGGGAAAAGTCACCTCATGCATTTATTAAAGCATGGGGCTTACTACACTTTTGTGATAGTTCCTTCATGACAGAAGTTAGTCTATAGCTGCTAGGAGTCCTTTCTTCTACTGTCAGAAGCTATGGCAGTTGTATTTTCACCATTTTTCTCATATCCCTTGGCATCAACCCTCATTCTCCCATTCTTTCATGTAGATATACACTAGGAAGAGCTCTCCATTATTGCCCATGAACATACCATACTGTTTCTAATCTAGAAATTCGAATTTGGAGGGAGTGCTACAGATTTGGAAGTGAAAATTGATGGTTGTAGGTGAGCAGAGAGGTTGGGTAAGCTAGGAACCCTTACCCATTGAGTAATGCTACTCATAGGTTCTTAAGAAGCCATGAATTGAAGCTACGGGAGGTTCTATAGAAGCACATATCAGATTGGAATTCTTCTATGCACACACTAGAAGCACCATGCAAGATGGATCGCCCAAGACAACCGTGGATTGGTGAAGGGGATGCCTGAGCCAAGAGGGGTGTTGTGTGGGGTAGGTATTTTGGAAGCCAAGGCTGTGAGGGTTGAGTGAGACCATTGTAGAGCTATGTTTGAGCATTTGGATAAGCATAAAGAGTAGAATGGGTTGTGGGATAAGAGAGAGAATCATGTAGGTGTTTCCTTTTCCCTTGTGGCCTCATAACCCAGCTTACGGGTGGCCTCTCAATAGAAAGAGGGTAATGCCTTGATTTTCACCATGTTACATTAAACATGTAAATGATGTAATATCGTTATAAAATAATGGCGAGGATGCCAAGGCTAAGGCCCCACCATCGATTTAGCGTTTGTGTATCAGCAATTAAAAATTGATGCATGTGGATTGCATGCTAACATGGCATGATGGAAATCGTAAATATGATGTAAATATATATTTTGATAAAAAAAAAAATACCCACAACTAGCTATGCAATGCAAAAAGAGTACGGGGGCATGATTTCTACAAGGAATAGGGAGGGAAATATTAAAACCCTTGAAGAAAATAGTGTCAATCCAAGTGTCAATGAGAGAACCCATGAACCATTAACTACCCATGTTGACTTATGCACCCAATCATTTAATTCTTCCAAGAGGTGGTTGAAGTAGTTATTGTTTTTGGAAATGGAGAGTATGGCTGTCCAAATTTCGTATATGGGAAATCCATCATTTTGGAAAAATGTGTTTGGATTCTTGGGAAAGAAAAGAACCATGAATTTGCTTCTCAATCCGTTATTCCTCAGTGAGTTTTGTTCGCTCACATCCCTCTTGCTTGATGTGTGTTTTCCTCCATGAATTTACTGTGTTTTTCTTCATTTTCTAGCTGTGAAATCCGTTTTTGGTGTTGCAGAATAATTGGGAGGGAGAGAATTTGAGTTGGGAGTTCAGAGAGGCCAATTTTTCCTTTTAAATGATGGTATAGATATTGGAAAAATTGGTTTTCTCCCTAGTGTTTGATTTCCCCTTCCAAATTTTGTTTTGTTATGCCCAAAAATTGTGCCTTGTTGTGTATGGGGAGATTGTTGTGGATTGAATTATGTGCATCCCTTGTTTGGCTTGAACTTGTGTGTAATCAACCAAGAGTAGAAAAGGAGTTGGAATTGGCTTGATAAACCTAGTGAAGGGTGTAACCTCACCAAAGATGATAGGTATTTGGCTACTTTTCTATGCACACCCTGAAGAGCTCTAGAAGGGAAGGTATGGCCTGAGGGACTGTGGAGAAGTGAAGGGAATACTTCATTGTATTGGATGTGTAGGTATTGTGGGTGCCAAGCTATCTAAATCTTGTAGAGGTACTGATAGCTCTTTGGTTGAGCTCACTAGCTTAGCAATTCTTTCATTTCTACTTCCTTGATAGCCTTTTAAACCCAGTCGTGGACTGTCTTGGATGAGATGTGGTATATACTTGGCTATGTGTGAGTTTGTTGTTCCATTTTTCTTATGGAATTCATGCCCATCTTGGGGGTGGCAGCTATGTTGAGATATTGATGAGCACATCTGGCCTATGGTTGGGTGGAACGTTGCAGTTGTATAGCCAGTTGCTCGGGACAACTTCATTTCAAGATAAGTATTCTCTTGTATTTAATTATGAAATGGTTTTAATTTGATGCATGTGAGAATTAAACTTGTGTATCAATGTTGTGTGTGTGTATGGATGCAGTTTACTTCCACTGTTTATTTGTATTATGCATCTGCACACGTACTTTATTTGTTATGAATTTGTAAAATTGAATATGGGGCTAGTTTTGGAAGCCCAAGTTAGTTCGTGTTCCCTCCCTTAAGTCGGATTGATGGAAGGGGGCGCGACAAAGAGTATATGTTGGACATAGTGCCTATGGTTGGGTGAAAAATCGCTCTTACGCACCATTTGTTTGGTTCTGCGATGGATAAAGATAAGTATTCTCATGCATTTGAATCTTAAATGTTTTTATTTGATGCCTATGATAATTATGTTGATAAATGCATGTTGTGTGTGTGTGGATCAAGTTTATTTCCACTACGTATGTTTACTTACATTTATGCACACATTTTCTATGTTGAAATTCGTATGATGGATTTGGGGTGAAATTTGTGAGCTTGAATTCAGTTAACGTCCCCTCCCGATGGTCGGATTGGGTGAAGGGTACATTACACATTCATGCAAAGAATACAATTGGTACTTAGTCACATTTTTTGGACGCCATTGTAACCTCTGTTGGTACCCATTCAAGTAGCATCGCATCGGAAAACACCTGCAGACAAAATATCACTTCCACTTACCCTAGGGTATATAAGAATCCCATAGGAAACCTGAAACCAATTTTAGATAATATGATCAGTCATCTTGTTTCTATAGTGGCACCAAGCACAACACTGTAGAAGATTACTCTTGTGTACTTGGGTATTCAGGTAGTATGACTAAGGACATAGTTGAGCCTCCTTAGTTAGAGCCCTAAGACATTAGGTCGAGCACTACAATTGGACCCCACATGTATATAAGAGAGCTATAGAACTTGACAATAACGTGTCATTAAGACCCTAGAAACTCTCATCTCTGTAACCCATTGTTGAAATTCCTACATCTTTTCATCCTAGAGGAAATTGGACATTCTGTCAAGAGAGGTTAACACAGTAACCATAATCTCTATGAATCTCCAAAAAAACTCCTACATCTTTGCATCCAAAAGGATTTTGTGAATTATGTCAATGTAGTAATATTCAATCGGGAGTAATACTCATATCAATGTTTTAAAAAGAAAGTATGGGGTCCTAGAAACCCTTATTTGTGACCTATCTCAAAATAATACTTACATCATGCTGATGGTTTTGATATATATATTTGTAGTAGCCCTTTTTGCGGGAACTGTGATAGCCTTGTTGGATACATACCTCAACAGAATCCTTGCATCATGTTGATTGTATTGCTGGTACATCCCTCACGCCATTTTTATGTGGACCAACAATTCTCCATATGGTGTTCATAATTTTAAACTCCCATGGTACACACTCTCAACTAGAGCCACATAGAGAAAGACAACTAGTATTAATCCCACATTAAAGAACTGACATTAATGGTCATGTCCTTGAAGCAATCATTTGATCAACATCTCCCCTCCTTGACACACTTAGTTGACTAGATCAAACCCAATGTGGATGAAAATAACATCTTTTTTACTAACCATTAACATGTTATGAATGTTACTGTTGAACATGTGGGATTCACTCCAAATTTTGATAATCCAACCAATGAAGTAGTTGTCACTGAAGAATAGGTCTCTCACATTCTCTTCCCATAAACCCAACCTCACTCCTTCGAGGATAAAAATTCATGGAACTGCTTATTGAAGATTGACATGTGAAATTTCAATGACTCCGACCTCTCGGGTTGGGTTAGCCAAATGGAACATTATTTTTCTCTCCATGGCATTAAGGATGATATTTAGAAGTTAAAAAATGGGTTTTTATATTTAGACTTAGAACATTGGAAATGGTGGAAATGATACCATAAATGTTATCGTCGTTATGTCCCTTGGAGCTAATTTGTGAAGATCCTTCATGATTGTTTTGATTGTGACATTCACTACCTGGTTCAATTGACCAAATTAAACCAGAGTGGCACAATTATGGACTATATTACAGCCTTTGAGAAACTGGAAATCCACATAGTGATCCTCTTTAAAAAAATATGGGAATGCTTAATCAATAGTTTCAAGGAGGTAATTTGATCCCATGCCAGTATGTAGTGGTCCTCCACTTGGTTGGAAGCTTGTGATAGAGCTAGAGAAGTTGAACTGGTTATCAACGCCCAACCCAAATGCCCTTCCTTTCCCACCTGCATCGTATCTCCTCTTGATACTACTTTTAGTAATTCCACCACAACACCCTTACGAATACAAAATTTGACCATGGATGCCATGGCCAAACATCAGTGCCTTTCACTTTGCTACAACTTAGATGAAAAATATTTCCAGGGCATAAATGCAAAGAGAAGAAATTATTCCAAATAGAGGCATTCCCTCATTATCCCCTTGAGGAAAACACCATGGAGGCTACGCCATAACTAGACATGGATGATACTATGCCCCCTGGAATATGCTCTAAATATGTTAGTTCTTGAGGAGAAACCCCAAATCTTAGTCCATGCTTTATTATATTTTTCCACACCTCAGACATTGAAGTTTATTGGCTACATCAAGCATTGTAAATTCATTATATTAATTGATAGTGGCATCAACCATAATTTCATTCACCAACAAGTGGCTGAAGAAACCCATTGTTATATCCACCCTATGTCCAAATTCTAAATTATGATAGAAAATGGGAGTATGATGAACTATGGTGGTCATTGTGAAAATGTGAAACTCCAAATGGGTGATTACCATCTCAAAACACACATTTGTTCTATTGACATGGGTGATTATGATATAGTTTTGGGGGTAGAATGGCTCAAAAATTTGGGCCCTATCACCATGAATTCTAAGGCACTCTCTCTCAAATTTGCTCGAGATGCGAACATACATAATCTCAAAGGGATTAATTATAATTATCCCATCCCACCATATGGATAAATTACCGAAGAAAGGCCACTCTGATATCATTGCTCAGTTCAATTCCATCCAAGTCATGCAAACACCCACACAAGACATTCACCTTAACTTGCAACAAGTTCTCTCCCAATAATAATATTTTTTTGAGGCATCAAACGGATTACCACCACCCCATGGGGAACATGACCATGGTATTCCACTAATTTTGGAAATTTAACCTCCTAATGTATGCCCTTATCTCCACCTTTTTTCCCAAAAGAATGAAATTGAAAAAGTAATTCACAAATTATTGGAGGCCAAAATCATTTGTCCAAGAACTAACCCTTATTCATCCCTAGTGGCTATGCTACTAAAAAAGGAAGGTGCTTGGTGCATGTGTCCAGATTTCTAGGCTCTCAAGAAGTTAACTATCAAAGATAAATTTCCTATTCTTGTCATTAATGATCCCTTATATGAGTTGCATGGAGCTAAATTCTTCATTAAAATTGACCTTTTCTAATCCTACCATCAAATCTGAATGAAAGAGGCTAACATACCCAAGACAAATTTCCACACTCATGAGGGTCATTATAAGTTGTTATCATATGTCCTTTGGCCTATGTATTTCCCTATCCACTTTTAAAAGACCCATGATTAAAATATTTGTCCCATTCCTCCGCCATTTTTTCTTGAATTTATTTGATGATATCTTGGTCTACGACCCCACCTGGGAAAGCCACCTTGAGCATGTTGCTTGTACCTTGCAATTATTAAGGGATCACTAGTTATTTGTGAAATTCTCAAAATGTGCTCTTGTGGTGATTGATGTTGAATAGTTGGGACATATTTTTAAGTTAGGATGGTGTAATTGTGGACCCCAAGAAATTGGAATCAATCCAAAACTGGCACCGCCCCAAAACCCTCGAGAGCTTGAGGGATTCCTTGGACTTATTGTCTGGTACTGTAAGTTTGTGAAAACATATGGTCATATTGCAGCTCCTCTCACGTCATTGCTAAAAAATAATCTTTCTACTGAAATGATGTGGCAAAAATAGGCCTTCTCCACCCTAAAGGATGTTATGTGCACTAAACCTATTTTAGCCACACTAGATTTCACTAAGACATTCATCTTAGAGTGTGATGCCTCTGGCTGTGTCCTGGGAGCAATGTTGCTACAAGATAGATTCTCGTTATCCTTCACCAGTAAGAAGTTATGTGAGAAGAACTTAGGCAATTCTACCTATGAAAAAAAAATGATGGTTATTCTTCACAATGTTGAGATGTGGAACCCATATTTAATTGGGTGGCATTTCCATATTAAGACTTACCATCATAGTCTCAAATATTTCCTTAAACAAAGGTTATCCTCACCAGATCAACATAAATGGATCAATAAGATGGTGGGGTATGATTATGAGATCATCTATAAGAAAGGTTGTTAAAAATGTGATGGTGGATGCTTTGTCTAGGCAATTTGAGGAGGAGGACCCCTCTTTACATTGTCATTACTAATTATAGTGTGGCTTAATGAAGCACGTCGGGAGCAGATGGCCCAGGACACCATCTAGAAACTCATCACATGGCTTCAAGAAGACCCAATCCCTTTTCCTGAGTATACATGGAACCAAATACCTTGCAATATAAGGAGTGCATTTTTCTCACCTCAAATTTGTCCTTAAAACAATGAATCTTAGAGGATTTACATTCATTGCCCACAACAATCCACTTGGGATTTTATAAAACATATGAACAAATTAACCGCTCATTCTTTTGGGAAGGAATAATAAAAGATATCCACAACTTTGTTACAACCCGTGACACTTGTCAGTGACATAAGGCCAAAACAATGAAGTCAGTTGATGCTTGGTAGCCACTTCCGATTCCCAACCATATTTGGAGGAAAATCTATATGGATTTTATTATGGGGCTTCATAAAGTAGGCAATAAATATGTCATTACGGTGGTATTATATCGTATGATCAAATATGCTCACTTGTGTGTCTTATCACACCCTTTAACACTATCCCTCGTGGCATAAGTCTTCTTGTATTAAAGTTTCAAGCTACATGGCATGTTGGATTCTATTGTATCTAATAGGGACCCACATTCACAACCAATTGTTGGAAATAGATGTTTAAAATTCAAGGTACCCAGTTGAATCTCAACACAACCTATAATCCACAGATAGATGGTCAAACGGAAGCAATCAATAAGTTCTTTGAAACCTACTTGAGATGCTTTGTGTTGGACAGGCCACACCACTAGGCATAATGGATTCCTCTGGCTTAATGGTGGAATGCAACAACCCAATATCTGCAGTAGTCTTTTGGGATATGGGGTGTAAAAATTTTCCTTAAACATCACCCGGACAACAAATATATTAGTCTCATAACTTAAAAAATCGGTAGAAGCTAAGTAATTTCTCGTCAACTACATTCTTTAATTGTAAGTAACATAAAAATAGACTTAATAACTGAGTAATTAATCTAGATCGTTATTTAACATCCAAATAATTTTACTCTCTTTAATTGCTATCAGTATTTAACAATTCAAGCTAAAGGAGTTTGGTTGCTCCATGAAGATAATGATATCTTATAATCAAATACCTCATTGTGCAACACATTTACTCTAAGGTACTCGGTATGCATAATTAGACACATGGCATACGCCATTTCTTATTATGAATCATTACTCTAATTATCACACCTACTTTTTCATCTATAACTACTTAATACTTGAGTATAGTTACTAACTTTATTCAAGTAAGAATTAAATAAAAACATATAATAAACTCCTACTTAATCTTTATTTATATGTCTCATCCAATATCATTTAAACATTGAGAACCCTTTAATCCAATAACTTCTAGTGCACATGACTACAACTTCTAAATACAAAGTCCTCTTTACTTATTGTACCATGATAACTTCCTCTTCATCCAAAATAATTAGCTAACATTTATTATTTATTCATTTGAATTGAATATAGTAACACAAGAATACCTTAATGCTAATTACTATCATCCTTTTGATGCATAACAATTGCTCCTTTATTAGCGTGAAGATCAGCACATAATGATATTTGTATACCATTCTATAAGTTAGGCACATGGACTACATCATTCTTTCACATAGAGTTAATACTTCCAACTAACCATATACACATTCAAACATGGATTACTTGTCCTTCTTTTGTATAAGATATTCTTTATTAGCCCTTACGCCTTGCAGCAGCAGGGACTCTTGAAATCGATTTTGCTATAATGTATTAGTTGGACACTTTTTCCAAAGCAATATAACCTAAGGTTTTAGTGCCTGCCTCTCGTTCTAGCCAATCTCACTCATTATTAAAGTATTCCACACCAATGCTTAAACCAACCAATTAATATATGAATTCCACATATTCTAATATAACCCAATTAGTGGCCTACAATACTATTTCTTATGTAAGTACATACTTGAAGGATGAACTAAGTTATTGATTGCATATTTATTGCTAACATAATTCTTTATTTTGAATTACAAAATATAGAGATCTTTTTGAAAGGCTTAAGAGTCTATTACCACGAAAGTGAGGATAGTTAAATCATTTATGTATCATCCAAGTTACTTAATTATGAATACAAGACTTCTAATTAAACTAATGAAGGTTGAGAATTAATTACGTAATTACGTAATCATTAATCAAACAATTGGTGGATAATATTATCATTTCAAAAATCATTTACAATCATACATGAATGCATGCCTCCATTACAAGTTTACATTAAAAGTAAGCTTTATAAAATATGTTAAATAATAACAAGAAAGGAAACGTAAAACACTAATATGGGTAAGTAGACCGGTGTGACTGAAGGCTTGACTGTAACGTTCCACCCAACCAATCTGATTCTATGTCTGGTGTATGTTTTCCTGCCGAGAGATCACCCCCAAGCTGGGCAACGAATCCACTAGGGTAATGTGTGTCCTCTTTGAGAGTCCTTCCACTCTCTTTTAAGTTCAATGAATTAAAACTTTACTTTTTTTTTGTAAGTTAGGATAGAACCTTATATTTCAATCAGAAAAAGATACAGAGTGCAGGCCCTCCCAAGACTGGGAAAATAGACCCGATATCAAAAAATAAGCAGTCTTCCCCGAAAGGAAACAAGACTGTACCAAAATGTTTGAGAATTAAGGACCAGTATACAAAGATAGTTTGCCATAAGACTAAAAACAACGACAGTAACTGTAGTGACTTACTGAAACCAAAGACATATACGGAAGCTAAACATTAAAAAACCAAGGTAAGAGTTCAGGCTAGCCTGGCCTCCATGAAAACCTGATTCCTTTTCCAGTTCCATGCATAGATGGAGGGTGATTTCCCGTTGATTGTGGATGATTTGATTGAGATAACCGACCATCTTGTCTTGCTACATGATAATGTCTACATGTGATTCTCCCTTTTCCACCAGGGTTCTGCCCAGAACTGATTTCTGCGTCCAATGATAGTCCATGGTTTTTTGGTACAGAGTGGTGCGACCCCTGGTGTTCCCCAGGTCGGGCACCAGAACCTTGAACTCCTTCCTAATTTCTGTGTCCGAGAGACAGCCACTATCCACATGAGTTTCCTCTTCATCCTATCGGATGTCATCTTGGACCTGCTATGGAATTTCCTTCTTATATCGTCAAGCCTTCCCCACTATGTTGCGCATGAACCACACTGGCGGGCCAGGAGAACGGTCAGTTGGTTTGGACTTTCACCGAATGCAACCCTTTCTAACTAGATGAATTTTTACAGTGTCTTCGAGCTTAACAGGAAACCCGTCTTCACGATCAACAATAGTGCAGAGAAGGGAGATTCGCAAGGTAGAATTCCAAGCTCTGTCAAAACCTCTAGGAAAGCTCCTTTCCTCCAGGGATAAATAAACCGCCTTCTTCACTCGGCCTTCACAAATCATGAGCGTAGGAGTACCAGCCCTCTCCAATTTCTTCATGGGAGTAATGGCCATCAATGGAGACAAGACCAATTCACACGTAAGAGCATTAAACCACAGTACGGCAGAGGTTGCTTGCAGTATCCCATGCCCGGCTTATGAGAGCTTCAGGGGACGCGTGGTCAGCTCTGGAGGGCATGTGTCCATGCTCGTGGCTTTCCACAACTTCTCCCTCTTGGCACGTGCTGAGCACCCGCGATGGGGGAAATTAAAACTTTACTTAAAACGCACGCCAGGCATGTTTATCTTGTAGTTTATTATATTTAACACTGAAATATTGTGACTACATTTATGCCCACTTAACATCTTATTTAAGAGGAGGAGTAGAACCATGAGATACTCCCACAATGGTTTACTTCCAACATTTATGAAAAATAGTGGTAATTTTGAAACTTCAACTAACCATTCACGCCCAAGCCAAGGGTTGTGTTCTTTTTCTTTCAACAAATTATTATCAAAAAATAGTAGTGACCTACAACAGTCACAAGAGAATCCCTCTCTCACCAAGAGAAGGCGTCCTCAGTACAAATCATATTATCAAATAATAATCAATAAATATATATGACTCCCACAAGGATCATTCCCCCTTCACCGGAATTTTTATTCACTAAAAGAATTGTATCGCTAGCTTAAAAGAAGGGGTTGCGCCTTACCCATAGTTGGCACAAGTAACAATCGATAATCCCACATGGGTTGTAATCCTTTACCTATCTATAAAGAGGATTGAAATCCCATCTATTAGAACAAGAGAGGCTACGTCATTTCTTGTTAAAAACAAGCATTTGAAGGACATACGGGTGTTTTCAAGGAGCTTGCGCCCTCACAAATTTAATATTGTAATACGGATTAAAAAGAATTGTCCACTCTACAAAGTTAGGAACGTGCCCACATACTAAATAAATACAACCAGGGAATTACCAATAAGTGGATGATTGCATAAATCAACACTGCACATGATTTCCTTTGAACAATTATAGAGTTCTCAAAGCAACAATGAGTCGCTCCTTCATGGAGAAAGGGCACCAGACTTAAACAAGCTAACACATAATTTATCCAAGAACAAGAATGGGTCACTCTCACACATAATAGGTTGCTCTATCATAACTAAACAAATATCATAGTCAACACATGGTATAAGGTTGTTCCCATTCCTACCAGCATATGTGTGAAAAATAACTATATACACAGTCAGTGCCAGCCTGCCAGGGCCGCACCCTCCTTCCAATTTATATGGAAATCAACTCATTGCGGTTCATTTAAAAGAAATGTATCACACCCTACTTCCTTCTTTCGATTATAATGAAAAACAATGAAAACAATAGTAGTCCAAAAAGGTTGTGAGAAAAAGAGGCTGCACCTCCCTTCATCCTCCACACACAAAACAAAATAATCAAAAGAACAGTCAGAACAGAAAATTATTGCATATTACGAAATATTTACCTTTAGGTATTACGAGTACAAGAAAACTGTAATAGCGATTTGCGCCCTCAATGAACTTTGCCTCTCTTTGGAGAAAAATTTAATAGCTCACATATGTTTTACCAACAGACAATCAGTGGGATACCCTCTCAAAAGAGGCACTTCCATGTATTTTGGAAAACATATAGTTCATGGCTAAGGGACTACACCCCCTCCTTTTCAGAAGTGAAACCATAGGTTGTCAATCCAAGGGTTGCGCCCTCTTCATCTTGATGGATAAAATCATAAATACTGTAAGCAAGACCAATGTGTTCCCAAAAAAAAGGGTCTGTGTCTCCTCTTCTCTACCGATGTATATCATATAATGTCATCCTTCCATACAAAAACAAGAGAACAAAAAAGGAATTCGGCCTCCCTTTGAGAACCGCCTCTACCAACCAAAGAACAAGAACTAAATCCTCCCTTCAAACTATTTCCCTGGATCCCTTTTTACCTAATGTTGATGCCCAAAAAATCCTAGCATCGACAATAGGGATTCTCCACAATAAATAATCCCAATTAGAGCATTCATTGTTTGGAATGGGGAATCCGTCCGGTTAACGGTCTGACTACCATAGATATGTTTGTTTAATATTTGTACCAGTTTCGGCCCAGCCCACCATTTATATTTTAATATTAAAGTATGATTATGCAAGTGCTTCTAATCTAAATTCATTTAACCTATAATTGATAGGCAGAAGCCTCACAAGTGATGCACAGGTTCTTACCTCTCGTCTTATCACTTCTACCTTATCAATTAGCTAACCTTACTCTAAACTAACTAATCTATCCTTGCAAGGAGCGAGTTTAAATAAGAGTAATAATCTGAGAATGCTTATACAAATCTAACAGATAGCTATTAAGATAAAGTATGCACACTCACAGCACAAAAATTACAAAGATAGCTTTGCTCACAATTAAATCAATTTATTACTCTGTTATCACATAGACATTTGCATAGACAAGTAAAATCATTCATCACCATTGAAATAGTTCAACCAAGTTAGAAATATCTCACAGCATGAGTATGAATACACGAGGAAATAGTTATGATTTGTTATCTAACACATTCCATGCAAAGATTCATGCAAGCTTTTCCCAACAAATAGGTCTTTCTCATTAGCAGAAAAATAGTTCTCTTACAAAATGTATCTAGCCTCTATTTTGCTAGCAAAAGTCCCTCTCTAATATTCTTCCCCCTTTATTTATATTACAAGAAAGCTTTTCCTTGCATGACTAATCACTTCACCTACCCATGACCTTTGGATTGCCAAAATTTGTCCTTTTGTGTTTGCACATAAAAAATAGACAATTAATTACAAATTAAATTAACTTTCCGGTGGGATCTCCAGGATGGAAATATAATTGTCCCACAAGTCTGTTTCCTGAAATATTATATTACATCGTGAAAGTTCTAATAATTTTAAAGATAATTCATGAACATATAATTCTTTCCCACACTCATCACTCCTTTAGTAACTGCTTTATAGCTCTCTTCCAGGAAATAAGCATGTATAGATGTTGGGAGGCGATATGATACATGAGAGGCACCCAACTGAGCTTATAGATATTCCCATTTGCCCTGCCAAATATTCTTCTCAACATTAGAGCTATGGCTCTGAATGGTTTCCAAATTCTGAGTATCGTACTCCCTTTATCCAGTCATCTATCCACATGAGGTAAAATCTAGCCAATAATTTCTGGGAAAGGAAAAACTTATGGATGTGTGGCATCTTTGCTTTGCATATCTGAGTCCTAAGGAAACAACAAAGTCAATGTATAAGAATAATTCACTGTTAATACAATACTTCAAAGAAAAATGATAATGAACATAATATAAATTGCAGAGGTATGATTTGTCAATGTTGTTTACAAAACAAAATATTTAAACTTCCATGACGTCAAGTGTGTTTGGTTCTGGATGACTTGTCGTGAGGACTCCATAATGCACTGTCTCATATCTAATGCAGAAGCCAAAAGTCGAAAAATTATTTTCGAAAATAATGACTTGTCGTGAGGACTCCATAATGCATTGTCTCATATCTAATGCAGAAGCCAAAAGTCGAAAAAATTATTTTCGAAAATAACCAATTTCATCCTCCCGCAATCCGCAATGCGATGCAGAAATGCGGAAATACGTCAATGCGGGACTGCGGGAATGATTTTGTGGATAATTTAATGTCTCTACAATCGGAAGGCCGGAAATGTGGAAATGCGAGAAGAGTTTTAGAACCTTTATCGTTTCCACAATCCACAATCGAAAAGTCAAAAACTCGAAAATACGTCAATGCTGGACTGCGGAACTACGGGAATGATTTTTGGATAATTTAGGGTATCTGCAATCCGCAATCCGCAATCGGAATGCCGGAAACGCAGAAATGTGGGAAGAAATTTAGAACCTTTATCGTTTCCGCAATCCGCAATCAGAAAGTCGAAAAATCGAAAATGTGTCAATGCGGGACTACGGAACTGCGGAATGCGGAAGTGCTTTTCGAAAATAATCAATTTCATCCTCCCGCAATCCGCAATGCAATGAGGAAATGCGGGAATGTGGGAATGCAGAATTTGGAATTGCAGAAATGCGGGATGCAGAAATGATTTTCTAGGATGTTGGAAATGCAATCCGCAATTGGAATCCGTTAATTTAAACCCCCTCCGACCGTTTCGGTGGAACATCTACAATTCTCCCGATTCAGAAAATGCTTTTTCTTCTGTCTTTCAAGAAAAAATCTAAGTGTCAAAGGTAAGTAGATTCAAGATGAAACAAACTCTGAGTAAAATCAAAAATAAAGGAGGGGCCCTACAATTTTCTAAAAAAAATTGGGGATCAGGTTGCAGCTACAACAATTGGTGACTAGCTGGTGAACACGGATCTCTAAACAAACTCTTCTTGAAGATCAAAATTGCTTGTTTGTCATTAATTCTAATTGTAAAACTATGCCCTTAACATTTCTTTTCAGGATTTTAAAAGTCTAAAGTTTTAGGAAGGGAGAGGGAAGTGGGAAACCTGGACCAGACTTCCTGAATACTCTCCTGAGGCCATAATATGGAGTTCATTATTAGTACTATATTTTGGTTACCTCTACATATGACTCCACAGGATTGTAACAAAATTAGACAAATGTATTCGTTTGTTCTTCATTCCCATGCTACCAGCATTCCTTTGGATTCCTTCTTTTAACGAGTTTTATCATCTGAGTCCTTGAAAAATAGCTTTCTTTAGTCTTCCAACATTTGACTTGGGTTCTTCCATCCATAATGTCCTTTTGTGTGAGTGATGAATTTTTTCTTTGTTTGTCATACTCACGGATGGAGAAAAACCTTTTGGAATAATCATCCGGGGAATCTTCTTGATTGAATGTATTTTATTTCCAAGACCATTTTTTTGATGGAGATGGTCATTTATGTGTAAGTGAGTGGAGCCTCAAGATAGTAATTTAGAATTCATGGATCCTGGTTATTTCACAGGGTTTACATTGACACAAAATGAAACACGAAGCAGGTTTCCCCTTTTAAAACAAAGTTGCAATTAAAATCACTAATGACATTGTTGTTACAAAAAGAACTTAATTCGTTATGAATCAAATTCTAATCCTTCTGCGATTATAAGCATTTCATATGAGATTGTTCAGATGTCTGTATTTCTGCACATCACTCTAAAAGTTGAGCTGAGGTTTATTTCAATCAAGCAAAAATCAATCAAACAGAACAAAATCAAACCAAAAATGAGATAAGGCTAAAACTAACTAACCTAAGAAGAAAACAAACGAAAACAAACTAAAGCTAAGGATTAACAAAAATTATTTATGTACAACAGGTCCCCCTAAATCTAGGAAAAGTATTGTTTGAGTGCTAGGCTATTGACAGGGAGGTTTTCCTTCTCCCCTTGTAAAGCTTGTAACTTATAAGTTGTTGGGCCAAGCTTATCCACAACCAGATAAGGATTTTTATTTTTTATTTTTTTTGTACACTTTTGATTAACTTGTAAGAATGCTCAGACGAAATGCTCTAGTTCCAATAAAATATGATATATGTCTTCCGGGTAGTACCACTGTGAAGAACTTTATCTTTGGCACCCCTACAAATTAAGTCATGATTTTGAATAACCCTTCAGGTTAACTGGCGCCCGAGTGACTTATGGGTTTCAACAACAAAGGCAAAACAAAACATGAGGCAAGGGATAGAAAAGTGTACAATCAAAACAATCCATCATGGACGACCACATAGAAAGGTAGAGAATTAGAAACCAACATAAGTATCTGGTTGTAAATTAGCATAATCAAAAGCAAACCAGAACTTTAGATTAAATCTGAGCACAGACGATTCTTTTTTCAGATTTACTTTCAAAACAAGAGACACCAATGAAAGGATGCAAGCAAGACTAAATATCATATCATAAAGGCCAACCTTAAACAATGTGGAAAATTGAAGACTAGTAAAAACGAACAAGAAATAATCCAGGCCATATTACAAGCATCACTCAGTCCAATATTTCATTGCCCAAAATTATTTCATGATTTCCATATTGTTCCTAAGTTCACTGCCCACCTAAACCCTTGATATTTCTTCAAGATATCCAACATACAGTTGATTAAGTGTTCCATCACTTACTTCCCAAACCAAATTCTGATAACTCTAGTCCGAGGGTTGAGTCAGCGGGAAGGAAACTAAGCTCACTCAACGTGGCCATGATTGGGCCAGTTGTTATGGTGAATTAAGGATAGAACAAGCCAATGTATTGTCAGGGGATTAGAAGGAGTCTCAACACCACAAATTTCAGAGCATATTTTAATATTCAGCACATGAGGCCAAGGGTGTCTAAAAAATTCATTATAATGCCATAGTTCCATTGCACGATCAGATTGATTTAATTCTCCAAAACAAAAATCACGTAGTTTCAAAATCACTCAAAAAGTAATGTAATTGAGAAGACATTGTTAGGGCTCATTTTCTAAGTGACAGAGTACTTCCCTATGAATCTGAGCGAGGTATTTCTTCTTTTGCAATCAGTTGGTGCAATCCCTTCTAGAAAATACCTATCAAAATAGTAGAATTGAATAAGAATAATGAAGTCATGGGAGGAAATAAAAATGTAATCAAACTCATGTTGTTCTTACCTTTTACTGATGATCATTGATAATTAATTTTGATGCAAAATTAACATTTCATCTAATGAAACATTCCAAACCATATTTATCATTTCAATCTCATAATGAATTTCAAATGGTAATATTTTGGAGGTGTCATTCACATTTATGGGGCAGTAAGAGATATCAACAAGATAGAATGGAGACCCTGCTCCCTAATAACCTAAAATTATGATAAAGTTTGCTAGAGTCCGTCTATTGTAATATTACCCATATCTTATGGTTCAGTTGACAAAACAATTGTACTTATAGGAATGCTTCAACTCTAACCGAGTACCCTTTACCAATTAGTAACTCCGAGGATTCAAAATATTAAATTCCTTTACCCTGAATATCATCTTATGAGTTATTGTTCTGTTAATGAAAAACTATCTTCCTTCTTCACAACTCAACTTTGCTTCATGACTTTCTATACAATCAGACTTTTCAGCTAGTGATTTATGGGGTATCGGATCTCATAACCATTTCAAACCATTTGTATTGACGATGTTATGTCACCATGTTGTGATGAATAGAAATTATAATGAAAACATCATTGTGTCGTCAAATTTTCAAAATTATTCATGAAAGTGTTTTGATTCTTCAATCAGTGCCTCGGTGATCGTTCATTGATGATTTAACCCTTAATAGAAAAATTGTTTTCTTCTTCCATCGTCACTTATATCATGAATGGTATCAACACTAATTGTACTTTCGATGATATCCCACTTAGTCAAAATCATAGAATGTTTTTCTCAAACCAAACTTTTACATATCCAAACTTTGTTCAACTTCGACAAATTTTGAATGTGGTGTTCATACGCATTCTCATAAAACATTGAATGCATCCAGTTGAGATATATCTTGCACATGCCTCGTGAATTCTCGGTTCATTCCATAATACAAATCACAACAGGATATCATCTTCATTTCCAAATATCCAAAGGGACAGAATGATAGTAGGGGGGGAATCTAATCTATCAACAAAACCTAACGACTAACTAGAAGCTAGCCTATACAAAGAAAACTATGTGAGTGAAACTCTTATTCTGCACGCTTATAAAAAGAAAAGATATGCTAATCCTAACCTAACTTCATTGGTTCAGCAGAGTTAAGTAAAATCATAGAGCCAGTGCAGCCATCGAAGGAATTTCAGTCCCACGGGGAAATGAATTCCATGCATAGGTCTGTAGGACTGATGAATTATGCAATTCAAGGTCAGAAAAGTAACGCCAGTCCTAAATCCATTCACAAAAGAATAAATCAAGTACATGTTGCATTGTGGGAACTTTTCATAAAATGACAAATCCATCCATATATCAACATAATCATGAAAATCATAATATAAGTTATGTGATTCATGTGAAAAAGTTGAATATGAATAATTTATATCCATAGGACCATGCGATGAAAATCCAAATTCAGTTTTCATAGATATCGTCTCGTTATTGGATTCAGAGTGTGGATTAATGATGTGAAAACCCGACATAACCACCACCGAATGATTAAGTTCCTTATCATTATCATCAATGCATTATTCCATACCATGAAACTCTTCAATATCAAAAATTTCATCTTCATTAGGATACAATGGAGTATTGTAGATAACCTCCTATTCTTTTACATCATCAGTACGATCACTATTAGCTTGATTTTCATTAAAGACATTTGTGAAAACATTTTCTACTTCATTACAACCTTCAAAGTGAACATTAGAAATCTCTACATATTCACCCTTGTCAATATTCCTTGACATGCAAAATTCAGACTCAAGGTTATTCAATCCAAGCATATTTTTGGCTTATGTTTTAGTTGTACAGTCTGTAAATATGTCTGAGTTGAAAAAGCTTCTTTTAACTTTTGCATATCAGAGAAATCATCAATCACTTGCTGCTCCAATAATAAATTATTAGTCAAAGCATTATGATTTTGTTCAAGATGTGTTTCAACAATAGAAAAATCATCAATAATCATATTTTCCGCAATTGGATCATCCATTTTCTCATCAAACACTGATTTATCTTCTTTTACAATTTCAGACATAGGTGTTATTTGAAAATATGGGACATCCATCCCTCTAGCTGGAGGTTCATCTTCAACATTTTATTTTATTATTTCACATGGGATGTGAGGACATGGTACTTCCAAATCGTCATCCAATAAATTCAAATAACCTAATTTATCCACATGTCCCAAAGATTCCTCGCAAAATTTTCCATTCAACTCACTTTCTAATGGAGTAGAAATTTCTTCATGTGCACCTCCAACAGAAAGTGGACACTCATTCTGTATATCATAATTTTTAAGAAGGTTGTTTGGGAAATCAATCTATTCTATATTTTTCTTCCCGCTATAATTTAACATCCCTTGGTCCAAACATACTAGGTTAGTATCATTCAAGCAACTACAATTTCCTTCGTCATCAAGTGAAACTTCATCATATTTAGTCAAATTAAGGAGATGCAAACCCCAGTCAATCAATTCTTCCTTACTGGGCTTGTCTTCTTCATGAAACCTATGATAAATCTAAGCCATTCTCAAAATAAAATCGTCATCTGACTCACCTTTCTTTCTTTGAATCCCTTCGAGCTCATCACATAATTTCTCATATTCATAGTATTCATGGGAAGTGATAAAAATTTCCATTAACTATTTCCAATTGTGAATAGACTTAGGCGGTAACGTTTTGAACCAAGACCTAATTCGTCCTTCGAAACTGAAGGTAAACAACCTACATATTTCGGCATCTTGCTCAATTTTGAGATTTCGACGAGTAACATCAAAATGAACAATATGCCTAAATGCAGAGGTGTTTCCTTCACCATCAAATTTATATTGCGACAAGAGATAAATTGTCTTCTTGGAAATACTTCTGGATGGTCTCACTGAGCTGAAAGCACATTCCAATACAGGGATGTGGGAAGAAGCGATTAATAATTTGTCAATTTAAGAAAAAATGACTTCACATAGGCTGGCTTGTCATCCATCCCTCCTTCTAGCGCCAAAACTGTTAATGCCTGAAAAATCCTAGCATCAACAGTAGGGATTCTCCCCAATAAATAATTCCAATTAGATCATTCATTGTTTGGAATGGGGAATCCATCCGGTTAACGGTCCAGCTACCGTAGATATGTTTGTTTAATATCTGTACCGGTTGCGGCCCGTCCCACCATTTATATTTTATATTTAAATTATGATTATGCAAGTGCTTCTAAATAAATGCATTTTAACCTGTAATTGATAAGCAGAAGTCTCACAAGTGATGTGCAGGTTCTTACCTCTTGTCTTATCACTTCTACCTTATCAATTAGATAACTCTATTCTAAACTAACTAATCTATCCTTGCAAGGAGCGAGTTTAAATAAGAGTAATAATATGAGAATGATTATACAAATCTAACAGATAGCTATTAAGATAAAGTATGCACACTCACAACAAAAAAATTACAAAGATGGTTGTGCTCACAATTAAATCAATTTATTACTCTATTATCACATAGACATTTGCATAGACAAGTAAAATCATTCATCACCATTGAAATAGTTCAACCAAGTTAAAAAGATCTCACAACATGAGTATGAATACAAGAGGAAATAGTTCTGATTTGTTATCCAACACATTCCACGCAAAGATTCATGCAAGATTTTCCCAGCAAATAGGTCTTTCTCATTAGCAGAAAAATAGTTCTCTTACAAAATGTATCCAGCCTCTATTTCGCTAGAAAAAGTCCCTCTCTAATATTCTTCCCCCTCTATTTATACCAGCATAGATCCATCTTAAAGTCGTATCTATCAAGCACCGAGAGGGATCCAATTTCTTGAGGTGTATTTGTTTTTTTTAATTTAAACTCAAGAAATTTGATCTCTCTTGAATTTGATCTCTCTTGATTGATAGATCTGGGTTTAAGTTTTAAGTTTTTATTTTATAAACGAACATCTATTTTTTAATTACTTTTCATAATATTTTATTTTATGAACCAACATGGATTTTTTTTAAATACTTTCCAAATACTTTTTACGTTTTATTAGATGGTTATAGGATTTTTTTTAAATACTTTTTACGTTTTATTAGATGTAACGCTACATAACACTACATCACACACGTTAGAAGATCTCCCCCATACTGGGCTATAGAGCACCTCGTTTCACCAGTGCAATTACAAGAAATGTTGTCCTTGCATGACTAATCACTTCACCTACCCCTGACCTTTGGATTGCCAAAATTTGTCCTTTTGTGTTTGCACATAAAAAGTAGACAATTAATTACAAATTAAATTAACTTTTCGGTGGGATCTCCGGGATGGAAATATAATTGTCCCACAAGTTCGTTTCCTGAAATATTATATTACATTGTGAAAGTTCTAATAATTTTAAAGATACTTCATGAACAAATAATTATTTCCCACACTCATCACTCCTTCAGCAACTGCTTTATAGCTCTCTTCCAAGAAATAAGCATTTATCAATGTTGGGAGGCGACATGATATATGAGGGGCACCCAACTGAGCTTATAGATATTCCCATTCGCCCTGCTGAATATTCTGCTCAACATTAGAGCTATGGATCTGAATGGTGTTTTCAGATTCAGAGTATCGTACTCCCTTTATCCAGTCATCTATCCACATGAGGTAAAATCCATCCAATAATTTCTGGGCACGGAAAAAGATCTAGACGTGTGGTAGCTTTTCTTTGCATCTCTGAGTCCTGAGGAAAAAACAAAGTCAATGTATAAGAATAATTCATTGTTAATACAATACGTCCAAGAAAAATGATAATGAACATAATATAAATTGCAGAGGTATGATTTGTCAATGTCGTTTACAAAACAGAAGATTTAAACTTCCATGACGTCGAGTGTGTTTGGTTCTAGATGACTTGTCATGAGGACTCCCTAATGCAATGTCTCATAGCTAATGCGAAAGCCGAAAGTCGGAAAATTATTTTTGAAAATAACCAATTTCATCCTCCCGCAATGCGATGCGGAAATGCGAAAATACGTCAATGCGGGACTGCGGGAAATATTTTGTGGATAATTTAATGTCTCTGCAATCCGCATTTGGAAGGTCGGAAACACGGAAATGCGGGAAGTGTTTTAGAACCTTTATCGTTTCCGCAATCTGCAATCGGAAAGTCGAAAACTCGGAAATACGTCAATGCGGGACTACGGGAATGATTTTTGGATAATTTAAGGTCTCTGCAATCCGCAATCGGAAGGCCGGAAACACGGAAATGTGGGAAGAGTTTTAGAACCTTTATCGTTTCCGCAATCTGCAATCGGGAAGTCGAAAACTCGGAAATACGTCAATGAGGGACTGCAGAATTATGGAATGCGGAAATGCTTTTCGAAAATAATTAATTTCAACCTCCCTCAATCCGTAATGCAATGCGAAAATGCGGGAATGAGGGAATGTGGAATGCGGAATTGCGGAAATGCGGGATGCGGAAATGATCTTTTAGGAAGTCGGAAATGCAATCCGCAATCCGCAATTGGAATTCGTTAATTTAAACCCCCTCCGACCATTTCGACGGAACATCTACAGTTCTCCCGATTCAGAAAATGCATTTTCTTTTGTCTTTCAAGAAAAAATCAAAGTGTCAAAGGTAAGTAGATTCAAGATGAAACAAACTCTGAGTAAAATAAAAAATAAAGGAGGGGCCCTACATTTTTCTAAAAAAAATGGGGGATCAGGTTGCAGCTACAACACCTCACTGAACCCATCCTTTCTTGGAGCGGATTTGTTTCATTCATCAAATCCTAACCGAATCAAAAACGAATTTTTCCTTTATATTAGATATTTATTTTAAATAAAATTTCATTTCATTTTACAGTTGCGTTTATATTAACCTTTCCTTTTAAAATTTCTAAGGAGAGATTCCTTTTTAATTTATTTTCTTATATCTCTTGGCTCAAAAAGTATTTTCCCCTTGTATTCCAGTATAATTGGAATTTATATTTTAATCTACTCATAAATACTTCTTTTTGCAAATCTATCAAAATATGCATAGAAATATTTATATAAATTTGATTCGTATTTTCTTAAAATTATTTTTCAATAATAATAAGATAGTGATAATAATTTATTCATTAATCTGTATTATATTCAAAATTGTCCGTATATATTTATGTTTATTATACAAATAGACATTTAATAATAATTCATAAAGAAAATTTATAACATTATTCAATCCTCACCTTTCACTCAAGGTAAGATCCCTTGTTTCTTTGCCGAGGCTAAAATATCAGTAATATCCATAAGGATTACATATTTTTAGGTAATATCACTTAGTAATAGTTACCCTAATGCTAACAGTTAGGTCATAGGAATTCATTACTGCCTTGCAACGGGTAGTAGTTTCTCCGGCGTCCCTAAATAGGACTAACTGTTAACTTATAAAATTGAGTGATCATTTTGTGAACATAACAATTCACTTATCTTTAAGTTCCTGTGGCACCATGATGACACTCGTCATCAACTCATGGCTTACCAACCATTATATCTCTCCCCCTAGTGGAATCGTGCCCCCGTTGTTAGGATATTTAGACACTTAGGAGTTAGTTAAGATCAACTTGTGTAATATATCCGTTAGGAAAAGTGTGTTTCTTTAGTATGCATTTGTAAATATTTAATCCGACGGTCAAGATATGTTGTGATCTGACGGCTCAACTTCTCTTAGATCATACATAACCTTGATCTGTGGCTTAACACCCGATTGGTCCATGATCTCTATTTAAAGAGCATGGAGGGTCATTATTTAGTTGATCGATTGTGAGAAGCTCATTTGTAACTTTCTTTCTTTGCATAATAAATTGCTCCGTAGAAGCTATTTGGCTGGGGCCGTGGAGTGTTTCCCTCTCGAGGGTTTAAACCACGTCAAAACATCGGTGTATCGATCTGAGATCTGTTTGTGTGAAGTAGTTTCTCTACGTGTTCGGTATTTTGGGAGTACCCTATGTACCCGAACATGGCATCAGAGCTTTTATGAAGAGCCGCTTCCGGTTATGATCTAGATCTTGAACTGTTGTTGCCGAAACTTGAAATGGTTTCTGGTTCTGGTATTTCTATGCATTTTTGGGCTGTGGGAGGTGTTCCATTGTGTCTGGAGCGTCGTTTCCATTGGGAAATAGTTTTCGTTTGATCGAAAACGGTTCCTGATTGCTTCATAAACGCGTATTTCATCAAATCTGAAGAAAAAAGGCAAGCACGGAAACCGAGCAAAAAAAAAAAAAAAAAAAAAAAAAGAGGCCCCCTTCCTCCTTCCCATATTTTACATACATTTTAATCTAGTCACTTGGTTCAAAGTTGTTTTATTCCTTAATAGGTCTTGAGTTCAAGTCTTAGGAAGTTACTTTTAAAAGAAAAAGTGCATGCAATTTCTATTTTCGAGTTACTTTATTGTAAAAGTGCATCTCACTTAAATAATAATAAAATAAAATCAAAAGTGAGTCACTTAAGTTCATTTTTTTATTGCTGCATTATTTAAAGTAACATCATTGCAAAAGTGAAATCACTTATTTTACAAAATTGATTCACTTAAAAGCAACTTTCTTGTAAATGATTTTCAAAGGTTCATCTTGGGAAGAGGGAGGTTCTTTTTTTTGTTGGCCATTCTCTAGTTACCACGTCACTATTGGGGACATCTTCAACATTTTCTTTGTTCAAGCATAACTTCATCATAGAGAGTCCGTTTTCAGTGCCATTTTTTTTTAAAACGCCTATTTTTTTGAGCTCTTAGCATCCAGACTATTGGTTTCTGCTTTTACAACCATTAATTTACAAATATGTCCGCCCCTTGTGATATTCTACTTACCAGTTCCAACTATTTCTCATGGAAATCTCGTATGGAGAATGTTCTACGAAGTAGAGGACTTTTCATAATTACCTCAGGGAAAGAAACAGAACCTACTGATGATGATAAGAAAATCAAATGGGCAAATAGATGTGACGAAGCTCGTGGATTGATTAGGATGTCAATCTCTACTGATTTACGATTCCACATATCTGGAATTGATGAACCTGATGCTTCTTGGGACAAGTTGGAATCTGTGTTTGGTAAACACAATGAAATTCGAGGTCACCAACTCGAAAATGAGTTGATTTCTTTAAATCCAAGTGATTTTTCATGCATACAAGAATATTTATCTAAGTACAAAACTCTTAAACTCTTATGTGAAGAATGCAAGATTAAGAGGGAAGACAAACAAGACATTTATCATATTATTTCCAAACTTGGACCTGCATATTCTATTTTTGTATATACATTTTACTCCATGAAAGAATCCTTGAATGCAGCTAGCTATCAAGAGCCTAGTCTTGAATCATTTTGTGATTCCTTGATTAGAGAGCAAAATAAGCTTATCCATCTTGGAATAATTAACAATGCAGATACATCTGGGAAAGCCTTATTGTCCCAACAGAAAGAAAAGTCCAAGCCTCCCAAGAAAAAAAAATTCGCAATAATAAGTCAAACAAGGGTCCCAAACCCTCTCAGTCAGCTCCTTCTTTAAAAAATGACAAAGGATCCAAGCCAAAAGGCAAGAAGACTGAGTTTCATTGCAACTATTGCGGGAAAGATAATCATGATGAATCTAAGTGTTTCAAGAAGATGGCAGCCTTGGAAGCAACAATGAAAAAGCACCACATCAGCCTAGATTTGCCTTCAGAATCTACCTCTCATGGGCATGCACTTTGTGCTTCTGGTTATTCTTATAATGCATCTTCTTCTTCTACTTCAAATGAATGGCTCATTGATTCTGGAGCATCTTATCATATAGCTAAGGATCAAGCCATCTTTTCTACTATGCATGAATGTAACACCAAACAAATATTTGTTGGTAATGATAGATCTCTAAGTGTTGTAGGAGCTGGAACAGTTCCAATGGATAATGGTCATTTCAGTGATGTACTATGTGTTCCAAGAATTTCCTGCAATTTGTTATCAGTCTATCAAATCACTCATTCTGGTGAAGGTAAAACTGTGACGTTTACACCTCACCAAGTTGTAATCAAGGATTGTAAAGATCCTCAACAGGTCCTAGCTACCGGAATTGTTGATGACATTACCAGGTTGTACAAGTTTAACAACTTTGGGTCATCACCTTTTCCTTCAGTTTTTGTTGCTCATAGTGATAACTTGAGCAAACTTTGGCATGAGCGATTTGGTCACTTAAATTATCGCTCATTGCAACAACTATGTAAAGACAATATGGTGACAAGTCTTCCGATGGTATCTTGCATGGATGGTGTTTGTTCCGGTTGTGTACTCGGAAAACATCATCGGGACAGTTTTGACAAACGTGCCTCTTGGCACGCCTCGGTTCCCTTGGAGATTATGCATAGTGACTTGTGTGGTGCTCTTCCATCTGCTTCCTTTTCTGATTTCAAATATTTCTTAACTGTCATTGATGATTACACCAGACGCACTTGGGTTTATTTCCTAAAACTTAAGAGCGAAGTATTTAACATATTCTTGGCCTACAAGGCCCTTGTTGAAAAACAATATGGTCATCAAATTATTAAGTTAAAATATGACAATGGAGGAGAATATGTTAACAAAAAGTTCACTACTTTCTGCACTGAACAAGGAATCCAACAACAACACACTGTTCCATATACACCACAACAAAATGGTGTAGCTGAACGGAAGAACCACACTTTAAAAGAAATGGCTAATTGTATGATCCAATCTAAGGGACTAAGTCTTCAATTTTGGGATGAAGCCATAAATTGTGCAAATTACATAGTTAATCGCACCCCCACTAAAGCTTTACAAGGTAACACACCGGAAGAAGCATGGAGTAAAATTAAACCAGATGTAAGTCACTTCCGTGTGTTTGGTAGTGAAGCATGGGCTCACATTCCGGATGAAAAACGGAAAGCATTGCAGCCTAAAAGTGAAAAGTGCATATTTGTTGGATATTCTGAAGATGTAAAAGGTTATAGACTTCTTCAACCACATTCTCATGATGTAATCACTCGAAAAGATGATAAATTTGACGAAAATCTCTTGGCCTGGGAGCCTAACTCGGCAATTGTGCCATCTTTGGCCTGCGAGCCTGATTCGACGATTGTGCCTTCTTCTTCTTCCAACTTCCTTGACAGGTTTACAACTCCATTTTTTGATGATGACAATGAGGATGAAAATCCACCTCCGCCTACTCATGTTCCTCCAGTTGCACCAGCACAAGTGTTTCCTCGATGGGTCCATTCAACATGTGAAGCAGCTGGTGATCTTGTCGGTGATCCTAGAGATCAACGTTGAACACGTTCTCAGTTTCAGCGAGCCTCTTCTCTTTTGGCTCAAGTTTCCGAGAATCATGATCCAAAAACTTTTGCAGAAGCTTCAAGAAATCCATATTGGGATGTAGCTATGGATGAAGAATATCGTTCCTTAATGGCGAACGATACTTGAGATCTTGTACCTATTCCAAAAGGAAGAAAACTTGTCAGATGTAAATGGGTCTACAGAACTAAGTATGCATCAGATGGAAGTGTTGAAAGACTTAAGGCAAGGTTAGTTGCCAAAGGTTTTTCCCAAGTTGAAGGGATTGACTACAATGAAACCTTTGCTCCTGTCGCAAAAATGAACTCCATCCGCCTTGTTCTTTCCCTTGCAGCCTTATATAACTGGGAAGTCCATCAAATGGATGGCAAGTCTGCCTTCTTACATGGTGATTTACAGGAGAAAATTTATATGGAACAACCTCCTGGATATGTTCAGAATAACTCTAGCCTTGTCTGTCTCCTTAAGAAATCCTTATATGGCCTTAAGCAAGCTCCTAGAGCTTGGTATGCCAAAATGGATAGCTTTCTCCTTGACACTGGTTTTTCTAGATGCCATTCTGACCCCAATGTCTATACCAAGAAAGTAGGAAACCATCTCATCATACTTGTTCTATATGTTGATGACCTTATTATTACTGGTAGTGACCCTAAGCTTATAACCCATGTGAAATCCAGTCTTAAGCAAAATTTTGAAATGTCAGACTTAGGACATTTGCATTATTTTCTTGGTCTCCAAGTCCTGCAAACCAAAGAAGGAATCTTTCTTTCTCAATCAAAGTATGCTTGTGACCTTCTTCGTCGCTTTCACATGGAAGATTGTACACCAGCCCCTTCTCCCTTCCAGTCTGAAGTCAAACTTTCTGCCACTTGTACTTCACCTGAAGTAGATGCCACCTTGTATTGTCAGCTTGTTGGTAGTCTCTTATACTTGACTCATTCCCGTCCTGACCTTTCCTTTGCCGTTGGTCGTGTTGCCCATTATATGCAAACACCTCATGAAATTCATTGGAAAGCAGCTAAAAGAATACTTCTCTATATTCGAGGTACAATTCAGTTTGGGATTCATTACAGTACAGGGGGGAAACCTTTGTTGTTTGGTTTCACTGATTCATATTGGGCCGGTGATCCTGATGATCGAAAGTCTACAGCAAGTTATGTTTTCAGTCTGGGATCTGGACCTGTCACTTGGGCTTGTAAGAAACAACAAGCTCTTTCTCTTTCTTCAGTAGAGGCAGAATATCGAGCAGCAGTTAATGCCAGTCAGGAAGCTTTATGGCTTCGACAGATCCTTTCAAAGTTTGGATTCGAGCAGCAGCAACCTACTCCACTTTGGTGCGACAATCAAAGTGCCATCAAGCTTTCCAAAGATCCAGTCCTACATCAACGCAGCAAACACATTGAACTACATATGCACTTCATCAAAAATCTTGTTCATGATCGTGTTCTTGAAGTACTATTTTGTCCTACAGATGATCAAGTTGCAGACATCTTCACCAAGTCTCTTACAGAAGCGAAGTTTTCTAAACTTCGATTTATGCTAGGAGTTCAGGAATTTGTCATTAAGGGGGGATAGGCTCTAATGCCTCTTTCCTTCTCCTAATAGTGTCACTTTTGTAAATCCTTCAATCCTATCCCAAGTTGTTCTTAAGGGGGGATGTTAGGATATTTAGACACTTAGGAGTTAGTTAAGATCAACTTGTGTAATATATCCATTAGGAAAAGTGTGTTTCTTTAGTATGCATTAGTATGAATTTGTAAATATTTAATCCGACGGTCAAGATATGTTATGATCAGACGGCTCAACTTCTCTTAGATCATACCTAACCTTGATCTGTGGCTTAACACCCGATTGGTCCATGATCTCTATTTAAAGAGCATGGAGGGTCATTGTTTAGTTGATTGATTATGAGAAGCTCATTTGTAACTTTCTTTCTTTGCATAATAAATTGCTCCGTAGAAGCTATTTGGCCGGGGCCGTGGAGTGTTTCCCTCTCAAGGGTTTAAACCACGTCAAAACATCAGTGTATCGATCTGTGATCTGTTTGTGTGAAATGGTTGCTCTAGGTGTTCGGTCTTTTGGGAGTACCCCATTATATCTCTCCCCCTAGTGGAATTGTGCCCCCGTTGTTTTGTTGCATCAAGCTTTCAATATCCTAAGTCTACAAATTCGCAATACAAAACAACTTAGGAAATTACTTACAGAGTTTACTAACAGGGCCTTAGCCTTGAGCTCCTCGTCAGAAACTATTACATAGTGCATTTTATATTTGTCTTTTTGTTACAAAGTAGTAGGGGTAAACATGGATATTACATGGAATAACATGACTTAAGATGGCTCCACAAATATGGCATCATATGAAGTCATGTATAGCCAAAATCCCTTATCAATGATTTCCTATTTTCCAAGCACCTCCAAGGTTCAATTCTTGGGCAACACACTCTGCACCAAAGCAACTATTCTCCACACCTTATGGAAAATTTGGTTATGGCTCAAAACAAATGAAACAATAGGTAGATCAATATCACTCTAACAATTCCTTTGAAGTAGGGGATTAGGTGGATTAGGTGTTTCTTCAACTCCAACTTTAAAAATAACCTCACTCAAGACTCATGTCCACCAAATATTTCTTCTAATTTCTATTGACCATACACGATCCTCCAACACATTGGATAGGCTACCTACAAGATCGCTCTACCAGATCACTCCAAAATTCACCTAGCATTTCACGTCTCTTACCTCAAAAAGGTGGTGGGATCTAATTGTGGAGTACATACCAAATTACCATCATTGGATGAGGAAGGCTCCATTTGGCTCCAATCGACCACAATCTTGGCTTCCAAGGAATGTCAATTGCAAAGGCATACAATCAAAAAAGTTTTGATCCAATGGAAATATATGACACCAGATTATGCCACATGGGAACCGTCTAGTATTTTTCAACAATTTCTACACCTTCAACCTTGAATACAATGCTTCTTTACAAGGGAGAGGGAATGTTAGGGTCCTACCCTAACCTCCTTACTTTAGGAGGTATTCAAGTAATGTATATGGCAATCTCTTTTGAATAAATCCAAGTAATTAGTAGTCAACAATCAATGTAAAAAGGGTCTTTCTATTAATTTAATCTTGCTAGGAATGTTAATTTAATTCAGTTATTTAACATTAGTTTTTAGATCATGATTTTCCTTGTAGTGGTGATCTTGTGAATTGGCTGCAGCATACCTATTTTAAAAGTAATTTACAAATCTTTTGTGAAACTCTGTTTCTATATCTTTGAAAGAAAAGTGTTGCTGAATATGGTGGACCGGAAGTCTATTGGTATTTGCTAAACAATGAGAAACTGTGATTGTGTATTGGAATGGCAATGCCTATGTAATCGTGGAAACGAAGTCTAACCCATGCTCATGTGTGTCTCTAATGCTGTCATAAAAGCTTTTGTGGAGTATTTAACTATTGCCTCTACGTTTGCATCCATTCTAACACATCTATTAGCAAGATTGATTTAAAGAAGTACTGTAGCCCAATTTCAGGCTAATCAATATGATAAAGAGAAGCAGTTGGCTTTTACCCATGGATAGTAACAAGGCAAGGTCATAAATATGGAGCTGTTCTTGTCAGTTAAAAGCTACATCCATCACTTCAGAAACTGGACACCTCAATAAATCCAACTAATCACCCAGCATGCGAGGGGTGCATTTTGGACCGGGGCATTTGCTTCAAGCCTATTCGAAAGAGAGAACCCAGCATCTGAGATGCATCTGGCACGTGTTGGATTGTATGCCTTGCAGCGTTTTAAATCACAAGGAGCAGCAATCCTTGTGAAATGAGGAAGTGCTGGTTAAAGTTAGGAAGGCTTGGGTGCACAGCTCTTGCCAGTATTTGTTCATTTGGCCTCACAAAAGCCTTTACTTTTATTATGCCTTTGACAGCAATGCGCTTTTCTATAGTTGATGTCCTCGTCTGAGTCAATTCTTCCTTGAATGTTATGGAAGTCTCTACGCACACGGTTGAAATAATGCTTTTATACTTAGCATCGTGTAAGCCAATATTATCGAATCCCATTTTAAATCATTTAGAGCCCTTCAATCTAATCGTAGGCTTAACGAAACATGAAACATGCCATAACGTGTAACGTGTAGATATATATGCACCATTCTGAAACACGGTAAAAATGGAGTGATATATACTTCAATTTCTAATATCTAAAGTGATAATCAAAAGTTTAAATGGATAATTATATATTGAAAATGTCAATAAAATTAAATATGTGTAATCAAAAGTTTAAATGGATAATTATATATTGAAAATGTCAATAAAATTAAATATGTGTAAGTTAGAGGAAGGTGGAATGTTTCGTGTATGATATTTACAATTCATAGGAATATATAATTTACATTGTCATTTTAGAAAGGCCCCTGCGTTTGTTTGGCGACACGAGTGAAATAGCCTATGCATCAAATTCTTGATCAGTTGAGTGCACCAAGGACAGTTGTGGATGGATAGGCCCTACCTGATTAATGTTCAAGCCACCCCGAGATCTCATGGGCCTGTTATACTCTAGTCCAGATGTTACCTCAGTGTTTTAGGACAAGAAGAGGAGCAAGAATACATGGGAAGAGCAACTTTTACATTTAATATGGCACGACCCACGACAACAAGGGAATGGAGATTCAAATTATTAACAACGACCTAGTCAAGATAGCCCACTAAATTAGAATGTGATTGTAATAGTTATTAATTGTTTATATATAAGAAAATTAATTTATGTTTGACAATGCTTTTTATTTTAACAAGCTATAAAATGTTATGAATATTCGTTAACCGTGTCAATGAAAATGAAATTAATTTAAATTAAAAGTTTGTATTTTGAGTTATCTTTAATATTATATATTTAAAAAGGAAAAATAATGATTTAGTTATTTATTTTTGCACCTGCACGATAGTAAAATTCTCAGTCAAATGTTTGAAGTGACGGAAATTTCGATCAGATTGAACCATTTCTCCAATCCTTTGAAATTGTGTTGGAGGAATTTTAGTAGCATAATTAAGAGTTAATGGATCCAATTGACATTGTTTTTCTAAAATAGATCAAAAAATTATTGTTTTTTTTGTTGTTTAGATTTTAGTTTAGTTTTATAGTATTTTATTAGTTCTCTGTCAAGGCAGGCATTATAGCATCCCCTTAGAAGTCAAACTCACTTTAAATTTTTAATTTTCAAAATAAATTAGTATATAGTTATCTAATGTTTTATGAATTTTAATTATTAAATTGATTTTTTAAACAAATAAAATCCTAATTTATATTTTTAATATTACATCATTTATATTTTTTTATTGGTTTTAAGATTTGATTTGACAAATATGCCTTAGATGTGACTTTTGTTAAATATAAAATAAAATAAAATAAATCAAAATTTAGAAAAATTCTAAATTTGCCACTTGTATCAAATCTATGACTTTCATTCAATGCTAACCAAAACATGGATAATAAATCATGGCAATGATGAAACTTCACTATCCATTTTCACAAATTGCTTGCTTGCACACTTAGTGAGCAAAGAACGATACAACTCACAGCCGGGAACAATTCTCAAGTAGCACAAGCAGAGGTGAGAATGATCTGAATTTATAATCTGAATTAGAGTAAGCTAAACTCTAGACAGTTTACACCAAGAATCCGGTGATTTTTCCGGCGAAAATCCGGCTGAAATTGCTTAAATGACAGTTTTGGGTTGCTAGAATTGCATAATCGAGGTGCCCCTGGGTAATCGAGGTCGCTGAATCCATTCCTGAAACCAAAATTGCAATTCAAGCAACCCAAATCATAGTTTCAGCAATTTCCCCTTCGCCGGATTCCAATAAAAATTGCCGGTAAAGATGCAAATGGTCTAGAGTTTAGCCCATTTTGACTGAATTTAGCACCCAATAGACAAAAAGGGCAGCGAAGCGAAAAAACACAACCATTAAAACAATCTTTTTGAAATTATAGCATTGTGAAGAGTTTTAGTCCCAAATGGCATGCGAAGCCAATAAAAACGGAACGGTATGATACAACGAAAAATTAAAAAAAATTAAAAATGCTTATAAAATTATGATTCGCTATGCTCTGCCCAACGCAATGAAGTGACGTCGTCTTCATTAATTTATGGCGGATGCCATTAAAACCCTCGTCAACTGCCCTGTCATCGAAGGCATCTAATCTCTGTCAACTGTTCTGTGACTGTCACCCAAGAGAGAATGTAGGCATATAATTAAAACTGCTATGTCATTCAAACTGTCATTAAAACTGATGTGATTAAAACTGTCATTTCAACACTAATTGTATTTAAAAACTCTAAAAAACTGCTTGTCATGTACGCGTACACATCTAGGAACTCAAGTGGGATTAGTTTGCAAATCTTTATTACCTGTTAAATTCGGTTTAGATAAGAAAACATATTTCTAGCTTGTGATTAGGAAACTAATTTTTATTATAAATTAAATTTTGGTCAAATTCTAAAGTTTTGATAAACATTTTTGAAATCTGAATTAATCAAAATTTGAAAGGATTATGTGAAAATGATTCGTCCTAGATTTTTTTAACAAATTTGTAAAAAACCCCTAACATAATGGTGGATACATTTGAATCAAATCATATAGAATTATTCATCTTTATAATATCTACAAAAATAGTTACTTTATTACACAATTAAGCTAAATGGACACGTGACCTCTGGAGATCCCAGACTTAGAAGCCTAAGATTGCTTACTGCCAAAGCTATGGGGTGGGCAATGACAGGTCTTCATTAAGTTGAGTTTGCAACCCTTATTCACCCGTTATAACTATCATTGAGAAGGCTACATTACCTAATTTGATTAAAACAAAATTATTTTAATTATAACAACTAAATTTATTTAATTATTATTATAATTATTTATTAAACTGTAATTTTAAATAATTGTAACTTAATTTTTAATATATAATTAAATTTGGATAATTCAAAAATATTAATCACTAAAACAATAGATGTAATAATGAATTAATAAATAGATAAATTCAATATATTTATTGAGAGGTTTTTCTAATCAAATAATAATAATTTAGATATTTTAAAAAATGATCAAAACTATAAAAATAAAATTTTATGGTTGAAATTCTTATTAATCAAATTACTCAACAAAATTTTCAATGAATTTGGGAGACAACTAGGATTAAAGGAGATTATTTATAAAAAAAAGTTAACCAACTTTTCAAGTGGATAGTTCATTTCAAACTAAATTACCTTAAAGAACATATTCTTGGAACCAAACTAAAATCTAGGCATCTTCTCCTCGTCAATTAAGTTGTACATTTACTGTAAAGCGTTGACTCTCTTTTTGGGGGTATTTGAATGTGTTGAATCTATTTATGGATTCAAAAATACAATTTGAATACTTCCAAATTTAAATTTCACCAAAACCCACTGAAAAATCCAAAATTAAAATTAAAATAACTCCTTAATCTAGCTCTAATTAAACAACTAAACCCCAAAAACTAACATAATTATAATTTTATTTCAATAATTCTTTTTTTGATTAGTTCTTTATATATTATTTTGATTTTTTTTTTTTTTCAATAGTGTTTCTCATGTAAATTTTTTCTCTTATTTACCCCTTTGACCTTATGTTTTTTATATCTTGAATTCTATTATTTGGTATTATTGTGATCTTTCTTCCATGAAATAATAATTATTATTTTATTATTATAAATCAATTATTTTCATTCATTTTTTTTAATTAGCAAAATTGATCATAATTTAGTTAATATTTTTTACCATATTTTATTTATTAATTTCAATTATTTACTACAAACTACTACTCTTATTTATCCACTTAATATATATTTTTTATAAAAGTGTTATATCTTTGATATTTTACAGTTATTTTAGTTTTTAAGACTAAAAGCAAATAATATATAAAGACTTTTAAAAGAAAATATATATTAATTTATTTTATATTATCTTGTTACATAAGATGTAGGTATTAATCAACTATGTTGCTTATTTTATTAATCAACTATATCTCAATTTAGTTTTTGTTATATAATATTTGGATTTATCATATGGTTAATTCATTTAATTATGCATATATGTAACCGAATCTATTTTAAAAAAAGTTATGAATAAATGTAAACTATAAGTGTCTCTTTAATTCTTGTTTATAATATTTCAAACACAGTTTTTATCATGAAGAAATATAAAATTGTTTGGATTTACAATTCTTTTTACATTTTAGTTTTTGCATGTGAGCTTATATGAATCATTTTTAGTTTTCGTTGAAAATACAAAAATTTTGAAAACAAATAATTCGCACTCAAGTTTATGAAGTAAAATCATTTTAGTTTTTGCATGTGGTTGAGCTTATATGAATCATTTTAGTTTTCGTTGAAAATACAAAAAGTTTTGAAAACAAATCATTGGCACTCAAGTTTATGAAGCAAAATCATTGGTATGAAGAAATATTTTTTTAATGTTGTTTGAATTTATAGTTTTAGTATTCCATGAGCTCTTAAGGAGCTTTGAAAACAAATTATTGGCACTAAAGTTTATAAAGCAAAATTTTTGGTATGGAAAAATATTTCTTTAATATTGCTTGAATTTTATAGTTTTAGCATTCCATGAGCTCTTAAGGGTTTTTCCATGTATGTTACTCGGTTAAAGAAAGTGTATACGCTAGTAATAGCTCAGATTACACATGGTATTGAATCATACGAGTTATGGATTACTATGAGACCCATCAAGCTAGTAATGTAATCATACTAGTTCTATGCGACTTAATGTGATGAGATTGCTTGTGTTTCCATTATGCTCGTGCTTATAAGTAGTATGTGTTATAACTCCATCTTATTACTGGTATAAGCTTTATGAATACAAGGTAATGTATGCTTATGTTAGTTATATAAGTATGTTATGCAAATACAGTGCTTCTGATTAGTGACATTGATAGAATGAATACTACCAAGCTTCACATAAGATATGATGCTAGTTATATAGTACTATACCTAAGCTGATTCGTTTTATGTAAGGATTCTAACCAGGGTAAACCCATAACCAATAGTGTAAGCTATTCAATTACATGTACAAGCCTGTTTCACGTATAAGCTAAGTATCATAGCCTTTTTATTTTCCACAACTATAGGGGACATTGGTATAGACATTCCAAAACATTTCCACTGAAATACTTTAAGAATTTTTCCACGTATGAAGCATTTAGATTTTGGGGTGAAGCATTTTTAGTTTTAGTGCTTAACACAAAATATTTTCATAGAAATAGTTAGAACCATAAGTGGATTACTATATAACGAATTATTATATTTATAAGAAATATAACACTACATAACGTTGTTGCCCCATTTCTATAATATCATATGTGACTACCATGTAGCCCTTCTATTGATGGCAAAATCCCCATAGTATTGCAAGTATTGAATTTTCTCGAGTGGTCATTACTCTGTAGTAAAGAGAGAATTGTGATAATAATTTTCGCATAGTTAAGCAAGATCACATAATCTTTATACATGCAAATAAACCAATAATTTTAAAAAAAAATATAAATCATCATTCCCATTAATGGTATGTAAGGTAATCGCAATACTAGGATCAATTCACCTATGGGCTATCAATATACAACACAAACAACATAAATGAGGCGGCATTGCATGACCACTTGGATATCATACATAAGCAGCATGCAAAAGGGAGGGGACTTGAAGCTTATTTAAAATTATTTCAATTTATTATCTTAAGGCAGAGACTTGAAGCTTAGCTTCTATCTCCCTTGTTATGCATGGCTTATGTTATGTAAATGGAAAGAATTTATACAAGTGTTGAATTCTACAAATTTGAACGGTAGAATTTTAATGGGAAGAATGGGCCGGTGCTAGGGCATTGCTCATTATTATTATACTTTTTAAATCTATCGTGCATAGATTGTAGACCTATGTAGAAATTTTTGTATAGCTGAGTAGTTCGTTGTAGTAAAAATATATATTTTTATCACTATTGTACTAGACTGTAACTTGTGACAAAGACTATAGACCTACAACACTATATTTACCATTTTTGTTATCATACTGGCTCTTTGTAATGTAGTTTATAAAGATTGTAAACTGTCTTGTAGACCTTTGCAATACTTGTGTATTGTAGATTGTAAATCCATTGAAGATGCATTCTCATAGATGATGTGGAAGAAGGAAGTTCAAAGGCACAAAAGTTTGCACACCTCTCTCATCATGATGAAGGTACTTTGTCTTCTAATATTTTGTGGCATGCTAGATTTGAACACATCAGCTATAATAGTGTTTGATTGATGAATAAGAATGGTTTTTATGGTTTTCCCACCATTCCAAAGAAGTTGATGTAGGGTTAAAATTGACTTGATAAAAGGGTTATGGAATCAAACCCGGTTTAGGTCAACAGTAGTGTTTACGGGCCCATGGGTTTGAGTTTCCCATGGTATCATCCCATGGGATTGCATGTAAGGAATCATATTTAATTGCCTGGTGATATCCATTGTAAGATGGTCTATAGGTGAGAGGTGAAGGCTCACTTGGTCGGTTTGGCCAGATTTGGCCAAGGGACAATAATAGAGATCTCTTGTTTGGTGGTTTTTCCCACTTTGGGTTTTCCACATTATAATATTGTTGTTATTGATATGCTTGATTATTTTATTGCTCTCGTTTTTTGCTTAGAATTTCAATATGGTATCAAATCCTGGTGAGCATGAACTCTCTCACGAGAGTGGCTAGGGTTAGATGATTAGAGGCTGGAGAACATAGTTTCCATTGAATCTTGAAGTTGTTGGCACTTTCTATGATACATTCTTTGGAGGAGGCTGCATAGGGGAGTTGTAAAGAGATCCATGGAATTATATGAAGAGAATGCATGGATCTACATGAAAAAATGTAGGAGAAGGATGGACATGTTCGTAGAAGGGTAGCTTTGCCACTTGAAAACCTAGATCTATCTATCAATGGGTAGATCTGAGATCCATTCTGAGATCATAAGACCATGGATATGATGGAGGCATGTGATCCAAGGTGCATGTGAAGGAGGTTAAGGTGCAAATCACTTCCATCACGGCTAAGGAGAAGTCTCAGAACATGATGATGATTCGCAGGTTGCACATGCTTCTTGGGATGTAGGTTATAGTGGCAAGATTTGGAAGTTGGATAAAGTGTCCAAGAAATGGATCTTGTCGCCCAAGCGAGAAGAAATACAGATCGAACTGAATCATGGTGAATGAATTCCAAGGACCATGATAGATCTACTGGATACCCTTGTAGATCCTTGAGGCTTGAAATCAAAGGTCAATTCATGTGTTTGAAATGTTGAAGGAAACAAGGAAACTACACAGATGCACGAGGTAAGTGCATGAGTTCTCCAATGAAAAATTTGTGGCGATCTATTTGTTTGGAAGCCATGGAGGAGGCCGGGTTTGGTACTCAAGGAACTACCAGGAAGTGTGCACCCAAAGAACAATAGTTGTGGAGGTGCAGTCAAAGAACTAGAAGCAGGGATAGATGACTTGAAGACTAGGTCCTCTACCATTGAAATGCTCAAAACGGATTTTGTTGTTGAGGAAGTCACGAATCTAAGTGTATATCTGATGTACTATGTTATATCTATTCTATGTGAGTGTTTCTTATTTTCTTGAAAGCTTGGATGTCGATCTATAGCAGAGGGCATCGATTTTATGGTGGGAAAGTGTGTGGATGGTTGTGCGTGGAAAGAAAAGAGACCGCATGTGGACCATAGCTAAGATTTGAACCCCAAACATCGAGGAAGAGCACGAATCTAAGAGAAATATCTATTGAGCAATATTGAATAAGATCATTGGTTTGGAGAGCCAAAATTCTAGCATCGACCCATAGTGATTTGAGGAAGAAAGGTTTCCTTCAGAATTGATTCAAGTGCATCTATTATTTTGCAAGCGTTGAAGGAACATATGGTATTTGACCTAATAGGTAAAAACATGGTATAATTATCTTTATGTTAACATGTGGCTTGTAGAGATGGTGGTGAGAAATGGCAAGGTGAGAGAGGACAAGCAAATAAGTAGCAATAGAAACGAGGTGACGGTAAAGTCACAGTCACAAAAATATATATTTATAATGGAGTTGAAAATATTTAATTAAATGTAAATGGGCATACGACTATAAGACCTGGTTATGCATGTGTATCCCTAGTAAATTACTGGTAAAGTTTAGACGTAGACCTAGCTGATAGGGGGGTAATGATGGAATCCGGAGTACCCTGAGTATAAAATTATTTGGGGGTATAGGACCTAAATAATTACCCAAATTCAAGTTTAAATGGGGGAATGTAGGGTTAAAATTGACTTGGTAAAAGATTCATGGAATTAAACCCAATTTAGGTCAAGAGTAGTGGTTTACAGGACCATGGTTTTGTGTTTCCCATGGTATTAGTCCATGGGATTGCATGTAATGATGCCTATTTAAAGGCTTAGTGAGCTCCATTGTAAGATGGCCTGGAGGTGAGAGGTGAAGGCTCACTTGGCCGGCTTGGCCAGATTTGGCCAAGGGACATTAATAAAGACTTCATGTTTGTTGGTTTTTCCCAGTTTGGGTTTTCCACATTATAGTCTTGTTGTTATTGATATGCTTGATTATTTTATTTCTCTCGTTGTTTTCTCATAATTTCAGTAGTTGAAACATTGTGATGCTTGTATCCTCGAAAAACATAATAAGCATCCTTTTCATGATTCAAATTCCAGAGCATTTAGAAAATTAGAGTTGATACACTCTGACTTTTGTGACCCCACACCTATTGTTTCTGCAAATGGTAACAAATATATGATGAATTTTATTGGTGAATACACTGAATGTGTTGGGTTTATTTGTTGAAATATAAATATCAATCTTTTGAAACATTTAAAAACTATCATGTATGGATTGAAAAAATTTCAAGAATGTGAAATTAATGTTTTGGGTTGATGCAGTTTTGAGTGTAGTTTATTTGAGCATAGAATTACAACTCATGCTCTGGAAAACAAGACTCCACACAATATGTGGTAGGAAACATTCCTTTGGTAAGGCATCTCAGGGTATTTGGTTCCTCCTTTTATGCCTTGATTTCAAAGAATAAAAATATACACAAGTCTATTGAGGATGCAACTTGATCGTCTGGAAAAATTTACCCATGTAAAGACCTTTCATGAATTTGATGAGATTCTGCATCCTAAAGGGGGAATCCCTATATTGGATAAATATTTGGAATCTCCTTTTTCAACACCATCTCCCCCTCATGAAGAATTTCCTACCACTTCACTAGAATAGGAGGTTCAATTGGATGATGTGATTGAGAGGATTAGAAGACTGAATCTTGAAGAGAATGAAGCACAACTAGATAAGCAACCTGGACCTTCACAGAAAGTTCCAAAGTGAGTCACAAATACAATTGAAAGTATTCATCTTGATGAAGTCGAAAAGACAAAAACTAGAAGTTCAAAAGGGAAAAAGAAGATGGAGTTGTAGATAATTCATGTTCAGGTGATGTATATGACATGGATGTTTTGTATGATTGTGAATTTAATTATTTGCTAACATTGAACCAACTTCCTTTGAATAATATGATTCTCATGATGAGAGGAAAGAATCAATGCATAATGAATATGATTATCTCATCAAACATGGGACGTGGAAGTTGGTGGAGCGTTCATTTGGAACCAGAGCATTCATTTGGAACCAAACTAATTGGATGCAATTGGGTCTACAAGAACAAGTAGAAATAAAATGGTTGACTTGACAAGCGTAACAAGAGGCTTGTGGCAAAATATGTTACACATAAAGAAGGAATTGTATATGAGGAAACTTTCTCCCCCGCATCAAAATGGGATACTATCAACACTCTATTGTCTTTAGCCACACAAAATGGGTGGAAATTTCATCAGATGGATGTGAAGACTACTTTCTTGAATGGAGACCTGAAAGAAAATGTCTTCATGTCTCAACCAAAAGGATTTTTTGTGAAGGGACAAGAACAAAAGGTATGCAAACTCATCAAGTCATTGCATGGCCTGAAACAAGCACCTCGTGTATGGTATGAAAATTTAACTACGCATCTTCTAAAATTAAATTTCAAACACTTTAATCTTGATGATGCAACACTGTTTGTGAAGAAAATTGGAAGATTTGTTTTATACCTTGTGGTGTATGTGGATGATATTTTTATGATAGGAATCATTTAAAGTTACATTGCATCCATAAAGAAATAATTGAAGGGATTCAAAATGACATATTTAGGACATATTCACTACTTGAGAATTGAAGTGACTCAGAATCCCAAGTACATATTCATCTCTCAGAACAAGTATGTTGGAGAGTTGTTGAATATATTTGGCATGACATAGTGCAACCCTCTCTCTACTCCAATGGACTAGAATTTGAACCTCACATCAAAAGAAGGAAATAAATTTGAGGATGCAAAAGTATAGACAACTTGTGGGAATCATTATCTACCTTACCACTACTACACCAGATATTTCATGTGTTGTTGCAATCATTTGCAAGTTTATGCAAAAACATTGTGAAGTACAATGTTTTGTTTCCAAAAGAGTTCTAAAATACTTGAAGGGGACTCAATATTTTGTACTCAAATATTCTAAGGTGATGAATTCAAACTAATGACTATTCTGGTTTATAATTTGATGGTGAAAAATAAAATGGAGTGTCTACTTCAAGCTACCTCATGAGTCTTGGATCAACAGTTGTATCCTAGAAAGAACGCAAACAATCGGTCCCAGCAAATTCCACAATAGAGGCAGAATATGTGGTTGTGACAGAATAAACAAAGGAGATTGTGTGGCTCGGGAGAATACTTGAATATTTGAAGAAGAAATTAGCGAATTATACTCCTACTAATTGAAAACACTTATGTAATCAATTTGGCCAAGAATATCATATTCCATGATCAAACCAAGCACATCAACATGAAGCATCTAATTCGATATCATATAGATGCAAATATAGTTCATTTGAGACATTGTTCCACAAATGAACAAATTTCAAACATCTTCACCAAAGTGCTCAGAAGATAGAAGCTTGAAAAGTTTAGAAAGATGTTTGGATTTACAAATACCCCTTCAACTTAAGGAGGGGAATGTTGGACACATAATCCTATGGGATTATTGTTGTCTATGTATTGTATATAATGTAATGTAGAGATAAAATAGGTAGTGAAGAGACAAAGGGTAGACCAACATGTCCTGCTTAGGTTCCTCTCTAATTGGGACCACATAATTCTTAAAATTAGAGGCCTTGAATGTTGCCTCTTTTCTTAATTTCCAACACCCTTATATATGTCCCTCACATTTTAACCTCCTTATACTACATCGTTTATTGTGAAATTTTGGTAAGTCAACCTTGGATAACAATCATACTTCCTAAAAGGTGCACATTTGGTATCATGGGGTACTTTATGTCAACCCTTGGTTCCATTGTCACCTTGAGATCATAGTTTATAGCTTGAATCCTTACCTTCCTCTTCAAGGCTCCTAGAAATCATATCCTTTGGAAATTCATGTTGAAAGAAAACATGTATGAGGACATGAGTGGAGAAGGTGAAAATTTGTCTAGGTCATGATATTGGCTTGGAGAAAGTGGAGGAATTATTGTAGATCATGTTAATAAGAATATTCATTGGTAAGGTGATCAAGAATGATTCCCTAGCACAATGGTTAGAAGCAGGTTGGAAATTGTAGTTAGGGTATATGTCAAGGTTTTTTATTCTAGTTAAGGGTTGGATCTGCTTTGATATTTGGAGAGATAAATATATAGAATCATTTTTAGCTCATATTTGGCTATTGAAACCATCCAAACTTCTTCTAAGGAAATAGAACCCAAGATTCGATCCTAGAACTGAGCCAATGGTAATCAGAGATAATTTTAGGGGCTAAATTTAGCCCATGGGATAAATTAAAGGGGTTACAAAAATTTAGTGGGATATTTTCTTAAATGGAAAGGTTTTTTAAAGCTAAAATATATTCGCCCAATATTTATGAAAAAATAAATAAATCCAAAAGAATAGCCTCTCGTATATTAATGAGGAAAATAAAATAAAATAAAAACTATTTTTTCCCTAGCAAAATCTCCCTCCAATCTATCTTTCTCCCCCTATTTCTAGACAAATTCTAGTGAAATCATTCCTTCACCCTCGATTTTCAGTAATGGAGGCTCCTAGGGGTCATTTATCCCTCCATTTTCCTTGTAATTCAGGCATATTGTTGAATTTGCGTGGATTTTTAGTCTATTTCATGTTGATACCTTCTTTGAGCCCTCTATTTCCAATATTGGAGCGAAAATCAGGGGTCACTTTGTCCATTATAAATGCTATACTGATTCATAGTTCATCCACATAGGATTGCAATTATAGTGTGAAGGTTCTAGTTATGCAAATCTACTTTTCATTCTTAGTTTTCTCGACATTTTAATCTTCGCACAACATCTCCATTGTCGAAAGCTCAAGCCTTGAAGGGGCATATGTATTAGAGAATACATACTCACATCATGCTTTTTATCCAATAATTAACTTGCTATGATTTTTATCACGCTTTTTATGCCTTTTATCCATAGCTACAATAGATTATTATACTGTAAATTTTCCTTTATCGTGCTTTTTATCATGGATGTTTTTTAAGGCCTGTTCAATTCTAGGGCGCTCTTGATTCTTAGGGATTAGTCGATGTTTAGGGTTTTAATCTATCCTGTGAGTATTGGTTTCATGAAAGCATTATAGAGATCATAAGATATGATTTATTTTATGCCTTGTCATGTTTAAACCATTGATTGTCATTTATACATTGTTATTGGTTGCTACTCTTGATGGAGAGACGTCACATGGTTTTTAAATATTCAAACTAAATTTGCCCTAGTTGTTTAAAATGCGCTTTTATTAAGATCTTGCTCTGCAATTATTATTGGATCTGAGGCATTCATGATAGTGTGTATGTTCATTATTTTTGTCTGTTTATATTGTTGACGTTTGGGACGCGTGTAATATAAATGAATGCACATTGATTATAATGGTGGGGTTACAATGGAATGGTCATTATTTTGGCATTGTCTTCTTATAGAGTTGTCTAATGCATTCTAGTATATTCTTTTATTTGTATTGAAAAGTTCATGACTATTAGAGTTTTTTATTCGTATTGCCAAGTTCGTCAATTTTATCTATAACCTAAATTTGTTGGGTTTGGTATTTGTTTTATGGGATTTTCTTTTGGTAAGGGTCATTCAGAAGTAAATTGTTTTTTGGTGATTTGTTTTCATGTGTAATTGCTATCATCATCCAGGAATGGATCTAGTTATGTATGATGAATATATGATTTAATTGGAACATGATACTTCATTTCCATCATAATTATTTATAATGAGTACAAGGCATGTTTGACCTGAGATGTAAGCATTTTTCAATTTGATATCTTGTCCTTTGCATTCGATGAGGGTGCTAAAACAGTTTTACCACATTTGGCATGCTTTCAAAAATTTCAAGGACATGGATACAAACACCGCCTCAGTTTATTTGAGAAAAAGTAGTATTTAACAGAGTAGTTCTAATGATATGCGTGATGATGCATTAATGTGATTTCTATTCATGTTAGTGTATGTTCTTATTTCTAATAACCATTGCAAGTTTCTAACTAAATCTAAAAATTCTAAATCAAATGACATAATTCAGATTTTGACTGTCAACAAAAGAAAGGAAAAAGTGGTATTCATATCTATAAAGAGATAAGCAGGTTATTTTTTTTCTTAGAGGGGAGATTTGGAAAATAAGCTAATTGGGAATTCATACATTATATTAAGGCTGTGGGTCTCGATAAGACTCCATGTTGTAATAATGGTTCATGGGTGCCATAATTGCTCCATAGCATAAAGTGTTAGGTTCTATCAGTTTGTCGATCTGTAAGGATTTGGGTCCCCATGTGTCCGTTGTCCAGTTAAGGGATTAGATAACAAGTGGAGACCCCACTTGCCATAAATCTAGTTAGTGCAGTTGTGTTTCACCAACACCTTCACTTGTGAGTGACCGAATACTGCTTGTGAAATGTCTAAATAAATATCTCCTTGTTGAAGCCCCGGTTATATAGGTTGTTGGAATGTGTTCCAAGGCTAGCAACAGAGGGTGAAAACCCAATCTGAAAGGATTCAAAAATCTTTGCGCAAGATCAGTTCTATCCCTAGACTGTTTGGTAAAGTTAATTCCCACAGATATTAGGCCTACGCTGGCATTTAAATGGGTTGATCCTGAAAGGATCTGACTTCCTGTGGGGGAAGGTCAAAGTGTTCTATCTCTAGAAGTGAGTTTGCTTTAAAGGAAATCTAAACTAAGTTAGATCTAAATTAAAGAGATATGTTTTAACGTGCAGGATAACTTGATCTAAATTTTAATAAGTATTTTCACCAGTTTGACAGAAATGTGAAGTGGATCTTTAATTATTAGCTTAAGATACAACCAGAAAATGAAAATCAAATGATTGTAGCTTAAGGATTGAAGCACATGCAAGATTATCATGTGTATGAAATGCTAATTGAAAAATTGGCATTAATTTAATAATATTTGTTTGTCATTTGCAGAAATAGATAAATGATTTAAATAAATAAATTCACTTAAAACATAAAGACACAGATCATAAGTCAAAACACATCTGGACTACAGATCAATGCATAAATTATGGTTGCAAAATTAAAACAGTGTACTTTCATAAGCTGAATTGAAAATCAAAACCCATCAAACAAATTTGATAAATTGACAAAAGAGATATCAAGAGAAAACTAACTATATTTCTTCAAGGCTGCAAAAAATTACAATCTCTTACGAATCAAAGTCTCTCCAGTCCTCCTTCGATGATTTTCTCCCCCCTCCCCTATGATATCTCTACCCTTTAAATAATAATTACAAAATAGATACAAAGGTTAAACTTCCCATAAAACGAGGATTACAAAATCAAACTAATCTAAGAATAACCAAGGGCACCTTGCCACTTGGTCCAAACTTCTAATAGTTCATCCACATCTGGATAATTAGCCAACTCGAGTCCCAATTGGGCATCACATGTAAAGGACTCCGTCTCATTCTTGGCTAACTTGTGCCAAGTACGCAGAAAAATATGGATCTTGCCTTCCTGGCTGACAGGTTGCTTGATGAATTTGTCAACTTCTGAAATCCCTATGTGCTCGAGCTGTTGAATCTACTCATTGACCTTCTCACATCTACTAGCAACCTGTTCAATCATCAGCTTTGGTGGACAATCCTTCCCAATGAGATCCATAGCAGGAAACTAGATCTTAACCATGATACTATCTGCAGCATACCATCTTCTTCCACAAATTGCTTGTGCCTTCTTGATTGTTTCTTCGACCATGTCAGAAGTATTTTTCCAGGCATTCAAAGATGCTATGGTTCTTCTGAACTTGAATCTATCCAAAACAGGGATGTCCTCTGGTTTGTCTTTGATATACCTTTTCCAATCAACAATGTCATCAATAGCTTTAGAAGCTTGTTGCATTTTGTCAATGTGTTGCTCAATAATAATAGACATTCGCTCAAAATCATTATGAGCTTCCTGAATTTCATTCAGGGAACTAAATAACTCAGCTAAGAGTTTTTTATGCTCCTCATTTACTTTATTAGCCAAGTCCCTGAACTCTTCCTAATAAAACCTAGAGAAAGAAGAGGTGGTTGCATTGGTAGCTGCATCTTTCAACTGTTATTCCAGCACAGCTATCTTCTCCAGATTTGCAATGTTTAGGACTTCAACATCCTGCAATTGAACCTGGAGAGAAGTGTTATGTTCCTGCAAATCCTTGAGCTAATTTTCATACTGATTTCTCAATTCATGAATACGAGATTCATGTTCTTCATTAACTTTGATCAGCTGCTCCTGAAGCTTCTTCAACTCCTATTTCTTGATGTCAATTTCCTTATTAAATGAAGTGCCTGAATCAAAATTGGCTCCAGCAAATGCCCCCATAGTTGCAACAGTGTCTAATGCCTCATGTTGGATGTCATCAGACTGTTTGGCCCAAATTATCTGATTAGGAACAGGTGCTTGCAGCATAGTTGACTCCCTGCTTCAATTATTTCCTCTTTTAACCACTACCTTAGCTGATTTGCTGTAAAAATATTGCCCAAGCGAAACCACGGTATCATGTTCAAAATCAACTGTCAACTCAGTTGAAGATGTAGCAATATTAGTTGTTGCAACTGATGGAGCTGTCTGGGTAACAGTGGAATTAGGGATAGACATGGTGATCTGGGAGGTAGATGGAGAAGAAGGGGTGATCGCAGAAACTGATGGCACAGAAGTTGGAGAAGTAGTTGAAGTGAGAACCTCAAAAAGAGAAGTAGGAGGAATGGTTGGTGATGGTTGCAGAGAAAAAGTTGGAAACTGGATCTCAGTAACTATTGGTGGTAAGGTGGCAGGTGGGTCTGGCAAGATCGGATGTGAAGTAGTGATGGAGGTTAGTGCAACAAATAATTGAGATATGGTGGATGGTGGTAGTGTAGCCTCAAAAGATGAGGTGGAAGGAAGCTTAACAGAAGAGAGTGGGGGTGTATAATTTAATGCATCAACAGTAGTGTTGACTTCAAGAAAGTGGTCATCTGGAATGGGATCATCCATCACTATGGTTTCAAGCAAATCAGCAACTGCCTGAGAACCTTCAGTTATCTCTTGTACAATTGGAATAGGAGTAAGTCTTTCATCTTCTACATCACTGTCCTCAATGCTTAATGTAGGTATTTGAGATGCATGGGTTTGAATCTTCTGCCTCTTTGCTGGAATGCTTGTAGCAACCACTTGAGTATCAAGTACCGAAGTCATTTGTGCTAATTTCTTCTTTAACTGCTCAGATGTTTGAATCAACACCTTCAGTTCTGCAATAGGTTTCAATTTTGGAAAATCCTCCATAAGGCCCTTACCCTTTCCTTCATCTGGATATGTTAAAATCAATGGAGCACTTTCCTTTTGGGATTCTTTCTCTTCTCTGTCCTTTCTGGTCTGCTCTTCAAGTTGTAGTTCCATTTTCCTGTAACTCAAAACCTTATTCTTGAGCTCCTGTTGGTACTGAAGAATGAAACTCTATTCTTCTTTGGTTTTAGCTCTAACCAGGACTTCAGAAAAGAGATTTACTCCCTGGTAAATAGAGTCATCAGGGGTATCCTCATGGGCATAGGTTGTCTTCATGTGTTCTTGGGAAAAATGGGCAGCCAGGAATGCCTTGGGATCATGCATCCTTTTGGGGGCTTGTCCCAACTTTAATGAAACAATATTCTTTCCCAATACTGCAGCATATGTTGAGGTTGGAATAACCAAAGGCCCAAGGTTCAAAGGAATTTAGGCCATCCCTTTCTTTTGGGTCCAATCAGCTTGAGGAATACACCATCTGTAACAGTTTGGAAGGCTATTTCTTCAAGCAACAGTATGTCTGGGACTATCCTTAGCAGCAAATGCACTGTGATACTTCCCCAAACTCTGATATAGGAGAAATATTCTCCCACATACCAGTCATCGATTGTGGGGATGATAGTTTTGGAATTAGGAGAGAAGGAAGGTGCATCTTCCCTAAATATCTGGTGATAAATAGTTCCAAAGAATTGATCACAGATATCATATAGAAAAGGTACATAGTTGTTTTCCCACAATGATGAACAATATATGTGAACTGGAGGAGTTGACGAGGTCCAATTCCATCCCATGAAAGGGTACTGGAATTCCAAGAAGAACACATCAATAATATAGGTTGAATAAAAGAAAGGAGGCTTCCTTGAAGCCGGTGTTTTCTGATACCGCTCAATTGTTGTCTTTAACTCCATCGACAGAATTGAAGCCCAATTGAATGACTCCCCAGTTGTGAGGACGTGATGGGCCACAGGTGCCCATTCAACTTTGAACATAGAACAGTTGGGTATCTCGTACAGCCTACAAAGCATGGCCGCTAGGAGGGAAAGGGGTTCCTTAATCCATGAGATATGGTATGCATTGTCGGCTCTGGGTATAAAGTTGGTCAGGTTATTCATCCATGACTTTATCATCTCGTCAAATTTAAACCTGGTCTTTACAGAATCAAGGAAAGCGGCATTAACAAGTTAGGTAGCCGTCTTAAGGACATAAGCTCTAATGAAAACTTCAAGGCGAAAAGTGGCCAATAGGGAACCTGCACTATTGTTAAAGGAATAGTCTTTAGGGTTCGCATGATCAATTATCCACTTGACTGCATCTGTGTAAGGGAGAAGGGAAGGTCTAGTTTCTATGGCGTGTAACTGAGAATCCCTAATATTCTCATAGATAGGTCGGTTATCTTGGATTTCCGACAGGTCGTCGTTATCAAAAATGGCATAAAGTTTTTACCAGTCTATCTGATAGGTTTCCGATACTCTCTCACTGGTATCGGCCAGAATGCCAAAGTTGGGGTCTTTGTTTATCGGGTCTTTCTGTGCTATTTGGAACGAGTAACTCTCGACATGGTGAAGGACAGGTAATTTCTGATAACATAAATTAAAACCAATCAAAAATAGTTTGAAAATGACCAAAAATCATAAACAACCAATAAGAAAAGATAGAAAGCCGACCTGTGCTGACGAGAATAGCAGAAAAATAGGCTTGGTAAAAATTTGCAGAAAAAAATACTTGGCACAGGTAATTCTCGAAATTGAAAAATGGTAAAAGAAAATAGAAAATTTGACATATTTAACAATTTCGTCGAATGAAATCTGGACCGTAGGATGACAAATATCAACGGCTAAGATCTAACATGCGGGATGCGTAAAAAGAGTTGTGGAACTTTATTTTTGCAAATATGTACATTCTTTCTACAATCCGCAATGTGGGTTGCAGGTTGCGGAAACACAACTCTAAATAGTAATACCAAAAGCTTCTGCAATCCGCAATTGCGGGTTGCGGAAACGCAAACGACACAATCTAAAATAATGATCTTTCCGCATTCCACAATCTGCAATTGCGGGTTGAGGATTGCGGAAAAGCAAAACGTAGACTTATACTTCAAACAGTTTCCGCAATCCACAATCCGCATTGCGGGTTGCGAGTTGCGGAAACACATAGTGCAAATTTATTTTGAAACTCTTCCCGCAATACACAATTGCGGGTTACGGGTTACAGAAGAGAAAAACCAAATTTATTGAAAATTATTTCCGCATCCGCAATCCACATTGTGGGTTGCAGAAAGAAAAAGTTTTAAATCCAAAAACCAAGCTTCTGCAATCCGCATTGCGGATTACGGATTGCGGGTTGCGGAAAGGACAAACTTTTGGGAAAATTACTGCTTTCCGCAACTCACAAAAAATACACAAAAATGAATGAATTTTCTAAGGGAAAATTATTAACTGAATCAAATCATGACAAAGACATAAAAAGCATGATAATCATGATGAAAACCCAAAAATGAACAAGGAATTTAAACATTACCTTAGTAAATGAAAAATTGGGGCTCCCATGTTTTAATGAAAACATGGGATCTATTGTACCTACAACTGGCTGGGGCAAAGCAATTATCTATGTGAATGAAATCTTTAGTTATAAGGAAGATATGTCAGCAAACTCATGTTTCAACCTGCAATTTACAAAATTTTCTCAGAAAAACACAACCAAACAACAGAGTTAATCATATGATTGATATATTGCCATCCAAAACCAATTAATGATGATGTTCATCTGATAAGGAAGTCCAGAAGTAAACAGTAATCCTTTACCATTATGCAATCATAGGAGGGCAGTTTATGATGAGCCTTAGAGCAAACTTAGAGCCATTTTGGATTACCAAATCATAAATCACCTTGACTTTATTAATTATTTATTTATGTACAGATGCATTACTCAAAATATATACATTTCTTTTTCTTTTTCTCTTTTTTTTATATATTCATTTTTCTCTTTCTTTTGAAAACATAATGAAAATATGAAAATAAGACTTGGTTGACACAAGGCCATTTCCTTGAATTGGTGATCAGATTTCGACAATACCATTCACAAACTTGATCTGAAAACTGAACAAGCTAGCTCGGTAAGGAGACTCCTTGTCTTTCAACTTTTGACACTGAAAGCAATTACCATGGCTTGGTAACCATAAAGTGATAATTCCAGTCCAAAATCAAATTCATGATCATGGTAGGGATGGCTTGTAATAAGACCCCCCTATCCTCATATACAACAAACAGTCTTAAAAAAGGAAAACAAAATTTATTGGTGTGTAAATTACAAGACACTACCATGGCTTGGTAACCACAAGCTAGTAGTGCTACTCACTGATGTTTTGCAGATCATGAATGGACCGACCTATGATAGGATCTTCCACCTTCCAGTAGTAGCTGAAAGTCATCTCCCTAGCTTGGTGACTAGATGTGGATATTTCATTCCACTAAACATCTATGAACATAATGGGTTGGCTTGTGATAAGACCCCCCATCTTGTAATTTACAATTATTAAAGTGAATTATTTTCAAGGTTATCATAATGGGATCCAGAGTAGATAAAGGTTGACCCGGCTATAAAGATATGCTGCCAATCACTAATGAAACATAAGGTAAGAAAGCCTAATCACTTCCATAACTTCAATTAACCAAATGGAACATCTATAAAGATAGTGATTGAGGTGGGAAAGTATCAATCAAAGCTCTGCAAAAATTGGCTATTTGATTTCATGAAAAACATTTTCAGATATAGGCTGAGTAAAATGAAACTGACATTGCTACCTCAAAACTTCGGACCGTATTGATCCGAGACACACTAATCAACAACCTCTGCCAAATGTGTGGACATTATTCAAAAGAAAACCAAAGTGTAAAAGAAAAATCAACAAAACAAAGAAAGAAAACCACACTTATGTACAAAATGAGCCAATATGCTCCTCTAAACAAAGTACTTTTTGAGCAACTGGACATTCACTGGATAGGTTTCTGAGATACCTTCCATTGTTTGCAACCGGACAATACTAGGACCAAGATTTTCTGTAATAATGAATGGTCCTAGCCATAAGCGCTAAAATTTGGTGTATTCATTCTTGTCTTTGTGTTGTTTATCCCACTTTAACACCAAATCTCCCACAGTGAAATCCCTATCAAATGAAGACTTCTCATCAAACCATCTCTTCACTAGATGTTGGTGTTGATACAACTTGTTCTTGGATTTTTCCCTATCTTCTTCCAGCTTAAGTAACGTATCAATCGTTTGCTGGAGTGGGGAAGAATCATCCTCTTGTATTGAATGTGCTAACTGTAGTGAAGGAATCATAAGGTTGGATGGTAAGATGGCCTCCTTACCGTAAACCAAACAGTAAGGGGAGTTTCCAATGGTTGTTTTGTGGTGACACAGTCTGCCCAAAGAGAATTGTATAGTTGGGTGTGCCAATCTTTATGGTGAGTGGCTATTGTCTTCTTTAATATATTAATCCGGTTTTTGTTGGAAGACTTAGCCAATCCATTCCCTTGCATATAGTAATTGGCAAAATATTTCAGGTTTATCCCTTTCTCAAGGGAATACTGTGTAAGGTTGATTAAGAAGAAATAAGAGGCATTGTCAAACACTAAGAACTCGGGTGCACCAAACCTAGTGACTATTTGAATTTCAAGGAAGGATATCACTTGGTTTGTATTGGCTTGTCTGAGAGTAACTGACTCTACCCACCTGGTAAAATATTCCATGGATGTCAGGATGTACTTATGCTTTAAGGAGGAGGCAGGGTTAATAGGTCCCACAAAATCCAGGCCCCATTGTTGAAATGGAAACTGGATTGTAACTGGCTGGAGGGGAAATGCAGGCTTCTTAACTTTTCCAGCACACTTCTGACATGCTTCACATTTTATGACATAATCATAAGCATCCTTGAATAAGGTTGGCCAGTAGTAGCCTACTCTCAGGATATTATGAGTAGTAGCTTCACTTGAGAAGTGTCCTCCCGTAGGTCCTGCATGAAATTCCAAAAGAATGTTATCAGTTTCAGCTTTCTCCAAACATCTAAGAAACACACCATCATAGTTTTTCCTAAACAGTACACCATCAATAAACTGATATGGTGTAGCTTTTAACCTTAAGGCTCTACGTTTCTTAAAATCAAGAGTTTTGGGAGCAAACCCATGGGTTAAGAAAAACTTGATGCCATCATACCGTTCAGACGTTTGAGTTGTAATGACATTTACAGAACCTATTGATGTACTTTCCTCTTGATCCCACTCAATTTGTTGTTGTACAGGGTCATTGGATTGAGCAATGAGCACAAGCCTTGGCATTTTACAATTTTTGTTGGTCTGATCTTGAGGTCATTCTCTTGTAAAGCTATCATCCAGTGAGCGCGTTTTTCGCCCAGCTCCTTTTGGATCAGAACATTCTTGATGGCTGCGTAGGGAATGATAACCTTAGTCCGAGATTTCAATAAATATGGTCTAAAATGTTTTACCGATTTGTAGACCGCATAAGCTTGTTTATCGATCTAGGAATAGTTTAGTTCGACCCCTTTGAACGTGGATCTCATGAAGGAGATCGGGATCTCAACATCATCAGGGTGTTTCTGTGTAAGGACAATTGCATACGAGAAGTCAGTAGAAAATGTGTATAAAATAAAATCTTTGGTGAAGTCAGGAGACATCAGAGCGGGAGCTTCCGCAATGGCCTTTTGGATTTTAGAAAAGGCGTTTCTTTATTCATCAGACCACTTATATTTCTCATCCTTTTTAATCAATTGTTGCAATGGTTTGACAATTTGTTCAAAATGTGGAACAAATCTTCTAACAAAATTTATCTTACCTAAAAATGATTGCATGGCTTTTCGCGAACTAGGTAGGATGATCTTTTCAATAGCTTTTGTGCGCTCTGGATCAATGATCATGTCATGCTTTAAAACAATAAAACCTAACAACTTATCTTCAGTGACTGCGAAGATAGATTTCATTGGATTCAATGAAATTCCGTATCTCTTGCAACGCTTGAACACCTGTTTACAAGAAGACAAATGTTCATGCCTCTTCTTAGAATAAATCGTGATGCCATCTAAATAAACAACAACAGAATTATGCATTAATCACCTGAAAGCTATATCCATAGCTCTCTCGAAAGTGGCACCTGCATTTATCAGTCCAAAAGGCATCTGCCTGTAAGCAAAGGTTACCCAAGGGTTTCTGAAAGTTGTTTTCAATTGATCAGCGAGAGAAACTAGGACCTGGTTATATCCTGAGAAGCCATCAAGGAGAGAAAACATCTCAGCACCTGCAACCTTTTGCAATATCTGCTCCATGGGGGGAACAAGGTAATTGTCCTTTTCAGAAGCTTTGCTTAGGTTCCTGAAATCAACACACAGTCTTATTTCCCCATTCTTCTTCCGAACAGGTACCAAGTTTGCAATCCACTATGTATGTCTGACAGGAAAACAATTCTTGTTGCCAGTAGTTTCTCAAGCTCCTTTTGGACAGATGGTTCTAGGATGGGATGCATTTTCCTCAACTCTTGCTGATACGGTTTAACATCATGTTTCATAGGTATGTTATGATGCATAACATTGGTATCAAAGGTTTTGAGTTCATCATATGTCCAGGCGAACACATCTTTGAACTCTTTGCACAGTTTAATGAAAGACTTCTTCTCGTCAGGAGAGCAGTCAACCCCTAGATTGATTTAACCGAGGGTTTTGTTTAGTTCCCAGGTTGACAGGATCATAATTGAGGGATGAACTTTGAGTTTTGCAGTTTGTCTGATGTTTCAACTTATCTTGCAGATCATAATAATTTTCCAGGTTGATAACTGACTTAGGAATCATATTGGAAGGGTAGCTAGGATCAGATAAAGACTTCTCATGCTCAGCTTCATCTATTGCCACATCCTGAAAATTTTCCTGGGTTGTGAGAAAATCTAAGATCTGCTGGTCATCATCATATACCTTCCAAGTAGTTACATTATCAGGAATAGAAGGTTTGTACATTATCTCAATATAAAAAGTGTTAGGAGACAAACCTTCTGGAGTAATCAGCCTTGATGCAGTGTTAGCCAACAGGTCTGCATCAAAATTATGGGACCTAGGGACTGAATTAATCTTGAATGCAGAAAAAGAATTAGTTAAGTCTCTTACCAGTTTCTGATAATTAATCAAACGAGGAGATAAACAATGGATTTTATTGCTCACATTTTTTACTATAATCTCAGAATATCCATAACATTCAATTACGTGGGCGCCCATGTCAATTGCCTTCCTGAGTCCCTGAACCAGGGCCTCATACTCAGCAATGTTGTTGGTGCATTCAAACTCAAGTCTGTAGGCAATCATTGTTTTGGTCCCTTTTGGGTCAATTAAGACACATCCTGCAACATCTCCATCTTTAGATCTAGAGCCATAAAAAAGCAGAGTCCATTCATTTGAATCTATCCTAAAACTAGTATTTACATTGTGTACATTATGTACAACAGAACCTGAGAATGGGACAGAAGTAAGATTTACAATTTGGGATTGGTTTTGAGCATTCTCAACGGGTGACAAATCTGCAGGTAGATCCCCAAATAATGTATTGAAAGTGTAGTGTTCCACATGTGAGCTAAAATATACAACAGGCTCACTAGAATCATTTAAATCGGTAACAGTTTGTTTCATGTAAGGTTCTCTGTTGATTTTGATTCTATTTAGTCTTCCATTATAAGGAAGCCATAAGTGGGACCAGTCAATAGCGAAATAGCCTTTGATCTTTTCTGACCAATCCCTGCTCAACCACATTCCATAAATTTCAGGGATATCAGCCACAACAATATCTACAGTCTGGTCTATTCTTAGGTCAGTAGACAGTGTTAAAAGAACATTCTTCAGTTCTCCCACTACCGTAACTTTGGATCGATCAAGTTGAACAATTTGAGTAGGGAAAGGCTCCCAAGAGGCATTCAACTTTTTGCAGACAGATAGAGGCATCACAGTAGATGAAGCCCCTTAGTCTATCATACAATTATGGACATTCCTATTGAAAACTTCAAAAGTGAGTAGGAAATTAGGTGTTTTCTTACTACCTGGTTTCTGATTTCTGGGTTTAGAGTATGTCTCTAAATTGTTGTTCTAGGCCTCCTTAGGTTTGTTAACGATCATGCTTTTGGGTAGACTGTCTCTCATGGAAGGGATTTTCAAAAGTTCAAAAAGAGATATGTTAGCTTTCACTCTTTTCAAGTCATCAATCAAACTGTATTCTATTTCGGGGATGACAGTGTTCTTTTGTGTTGTCGTTTTACCTCTATTTGGTGTGGGTGTTGAAGGAGAAGCTTCTTGTGTAGGTTGTCCTTTGTTCCTTGTATTATAGGGATGTTGGACATTGAAAACAGCCTCAGGCTCATCTTCCTCCTTAGACATAGGGAGTTCTGAAAAGTAACTGATAGTGTTTATTTGCTGGTCCTCTTCTTCATCTGGTGGTTCAGGATCTTGATTCTCTTGTGGGTTTTCATCAGGGAGATCGGGAGAAGTGTGAGATTCTGAAACCAAATCTTTAAAAATTGAAAGAATTTCTTCGGATTTTAATCCTTCATCAGGATTAGGTGGGACTTGGTTCTGTGGGGGTTGATAAGGTCTTCCTTAAGGTGGTCTATTGAATCCCCTATTATTGTTTTGGTTTTCTGTGTTGGTCTTTTTTAAGTCTGCCATTTCGTTAGAGATCTTTTGAAGGAATTTTTTCATGTCGTTCATTTCAAAAGGGTCCTTATTCTGCACAGTGAGTTTTGGAGGATTATCTTGTTTCTTGCTAGATGTAGAAGGTTGTTCAGATGAAGCATCAAGGTTATATTTCAAACAGAATATATCTTTTTCAACCTGGATGGCCTCGGCAAAATCCTCCTGCAAGTTATATTTACGTGCTCTTTTGACCCACATAGCAATGGCAACGGGTAAACCTTTAACATAATATGCAATCAATAGTTCTTCAGCAGGAAGAACATTGGCAGGGATTCTATTCTTTAGGTATGAAAATCTTTGGTTATAATCTTTAACTCTTTCCTTCCCCCTAATTTTCATTGAAGACAAATCTATGACCAAGTCCTCTGGAGTTTTTTCATCTCCAAATTTCTGGATGAACATTTTTTCAAAGTCATCCTAGAAAGAGATGGATCTGGCTTCTAGGGAAAAGTACCAAGTGGATGCTTTTCCCCCGAAGGTGTAAGGGAACAATCTACAATCTACATATTCATGTATAACATTCCTAAGTCTAATGGCCTGCATCAAAGTTTTAATGTGGTCCAGTGCAGGTGATTTATCATCCGGATTAAACTTAGGAAGCCATTTTTCAGGATTCTTAGGAAGTCTATGTTGTTCCCCAACAATGAACACGACATCCTGGTCTAGCCAGGGTCTGTTTCCACCTTCTTCCATGGGTATATCCTCTGAAGAAGAACTGGAGGATGACTCACTATCTTATGATTCTTCAGATGAGGATGATGATGATGAAGGAGGTGTTGGTGGTGGTCCACCTGTTGCGACGTTGGATGGATCTTGTTTTGTTTCTTGGAAAATGAATCAAGGTTAAAATCAGGGGACAGTTGGCGGCGAGATGAATTGTGGTGTTCAGTATTTTGGTCACCTGAATGTTGATTATCTTGACTATTAGTTTGCGGATCGTTGATATGATGATGTTGTATTGTTTCTAGTCCGAGATTACGCTCTTATTCTATCCTTCGTTGTAATCTAGCAACACTATCAGAAGAACCTTTCAATAATTGTTCAAGTGTGAGGGGCCCCCTAGTGGGTGATATTAAAACAATTTCGACCCTTCTAGTTTCCTGCTCTATAACAGGGGTAGCAGGAATCGCAGTTGGATCTTGCACTGGTTGTTCTGCAGATGTTGATGCCTGCGTGTGGCTATGGGTAACAACCAGTGATCTTGATGGAAGAGGTCTATTGGTGTTTTGTTTAGGCGTATCTTGCTTCGGGCCCTCCTTCTAGCACCATTTTTTGAAGCCCCTGGTATGTAGGTTGCTGGAATGTGTTCCAAGGCTAGCAACAAAGGGTGAAAACCCAATCTGAAAGGCTTCAAAAATATCTACGCAAGAGCAGTTCTATCCCCAGACTGTTTGGTATAGTTAACTCCCACAAATATTAGGCCTCCGCTGGCACTTAAATGGGTTGATCCTAAAAGGATCTGACTTCTTGTGAGGGAAGGTCAAAGTGTTCTATCTCTAGAAGTGAGTTTGCTTTAAAGGAAATCTAAACTAAGTTAGATCTAAATTAAAGAGATGTGTTTTAATGTGCATGATAACTTGATCTGAATTTTAATAAGTATTTTCACCAGTTTGACAGAAATGTGAAGTGGATCTTTACTTATTAGCTTAAGATACAGCCAGAAAATGAAAATCAAATGATTGTAGCTTAAGGATTGAAGCATGTGCAATATTATCCTGTGTATGAAATGCTAATTGAAAAATTGGCATTAATTTAATATTATATGTTTGTCATTTGCAGAAATAGATAAATGATTTAAATAAATAAATTCACTTAAAACATAAAGACACAGATCATCAGTCAAGACACATCTGGAATGCAGATCAATGCATGAATTATGGTTGCAAAATTAAAACAGTGTACTTTCATAAGCTGAAGTGAAAATCAAAACCCATCAAACAAATTTGATAAATTGACAAAAGAGATGTCAAGAGAAAACTAACTGTATTTCTTCAAGGCTGCAAAAAATTACAATCTCTTACGAATCAGAGTCTCTCCAGTCCTCTTTCGATGATTTTCTCCCCCCTACCCTATGAGATCTCTACCCTTTAACTAATAATTACAAAATAGATACAAAGGGTAAACTTCCCATAAAACAGGGATTACAAAATCAAACTAATCTAAGAATAACCAAGGGCACCTTGCCACTTTGTCCAAACTTCTAACAGCTCATCCACATCTGGATAATTAGACAACTTGAGTCCCAATTGGAAATCACACGTAAATGACTCCATCTCTTTCTTGGCTAACTTGTGCCAAGTACGCAGAAAAATATGGCTCTTTCCTTCCTGGTTGGCAGGTTGCTTGATGAAATTGTCAACTTCTGAAATCCCTATGTGTTGGAGCTATTGATGCTCATTGACCTGCTCACATCTACTATCAACTTGTTCAATCATCAGCTTTGGTGGACAAGACTTCTCAATGAGATCCATAGCAGGAAACTGTAGCTTAACCATGATACTATCTGCAGCATACCATCTTCTTCCACAGATTGATTGTGCCTTCTTGATTGTTTCTTCAACCATGTCAGAAGTATTTTTCCAGGCATTTAAAGATGCTCTGATTCTTCTGAACTTGAAGCTATCCAAATATGGGATGTCCTCTGGTTTGTATTTGATATACCTTTGCCAATCAACAATGTCATCACTAGCTTTAGAAGCTTGTTGCCTTTTGTCAATGTGCTGCTCAAGAATAATAGACATTCGCTCAAAAGCATTATGAGTTTCCTGAATTTCATTCAAGGAACTAAATAACTCAGCTAAGAGTTTGTGATGCTCCTCATTTACTTTATTAGCCAAGTCCCTGAACTGTTCCTGAGAAAACCTGGAGAAAGAAGAGGTGGCTACATTGGAAGCTGCATCTTTCAACTGTTGTTCCAGCATAGCTATCTTCTCTAGATTTGCAGTGTTTAGGACTTCAGCATCCTGCAATTGAACCTGGAGAGAAGTGTTCTATTCCTGCAAATCCTTGAGTTGATTTTCATACTGATTTCTAAATTCATGAATCTGATATTCATGTTCTTCATTAAATTTGATCAGGTGCTCTTGAAGCTTCTTCAACTCCTCTTTCTTGATGTCAATTTCATTATTCAATGAAGTGAATAAATCAAAAATGGCTCCAACAAATGCCCCCATAGTTGCAGCAGTGTCTAATGCCTCCTGTTGGATGTCATCAGACTGTTTGGCCCAAATTATCTGATTAGGAACAGGTGCTTGCAGCATAGTTCACTCCCTGCTTCTCTTATTGCCTCTTTTAACCACTGCCTTAGCTGATTTGCTGTAACAATATTTCCCAAGGGAAACCACAGTATCATCTTCGGAATCAACTGTCAACTCAGTTGAAGATGTAGCAATATTAGTTGTTTCAACTAATGGAGCTGTCTGGGTAACAATGGAATTAGGGATAGACATGGTTATCTGGGAGGTAGATAGAGAAGAAGGGGTGATCGCAGAAACTGATGGTACATAAGTTGGAGAAGTAGTTCAAGTGAGAACCTCAAAAAGAGAAGTAGGAGGAATGGTTGGTGATGGTTGCAGAGAAACAGTTGGAAACTGGATCTCAGTAACTATTGGTGGTAAGGTGGCAGGTGGGTCTGGCAAGATCAGATGTGAAGTAGTGATGGAGGTTAGTGCAGCAAATAATTGAGATATGGTGGATGGTGGTAGTGTAGCCTCAAAAGATGAGGTGGAATCAATCTCAATAGAAGAGAGTGGGGGTGTAGAATTTAATGCGTCAACAGTAGTGGTGACTTCAAGAAAGTGGTCGTCTGGAATGGGATCATCCATCACTATGTTGTTAAGCAAATCAGCAACTACCTGAGAACCTTCAGTTATCTCTTGTACAACAGGAACAAGAGGAAGACTTTCATCTTCTGCATCACTGTCCTCAATGTTCAATGTAGGTATTTGAGATGCATGGGTTTGAATCTTCTGCCTATTTGTTGGAATGCTTGCAGCAACCACTTGAGTATCAATTACCGAAGTCATTTGTGCCAATTTCTTATTTAACTACTCAGATGTTTGAATCAACACCTTTAGTTCTGCAATAGCTTTCAATTTTGGAGCATCCACCATAAGGCCCTTACCCTTGCCTTCATCTAGATATGTTAACATCAATGGAGCACTTGTCTTTTGGGCTTATTTCTCTTCTCTGTCCTTTCTGGTATGCTCTTCAAGTTGTAGTTCCATTTTCCTGTAACTCAAAACCTTAGTCTTGAGCTCCTGTTGGTATTGAAGAATGAAACTTTGTTCTTCTTTGGTTTTAGCCCTAACCAGCACTTTAGAAAAGAGATTTAATCCATGGTAAATAGAGTCATCAGGGGTATCCTCGTGGGCATAGGTGGTCTTCATGTGTTCTTGGGAAAAATGGGCAGCCATGAATGCCTTGGGATCATGCATCCTTTTGGGGGCTTGTCCCAACTTTAATGAAATAATCTTCTTTCCCAATACTGCAACATATGTTGAGGTTGGAATAACCAGAGGCCTAAGGTTCAAAGGGAATTTAGGCCATCCCTTTCTTTTGTGTCCAGTCAGCTTGAGGAATACCCCATCTGTAATAGTTTGGAAGGCTATTTCTTCAAGCAGCAGTCTGTCTGGGACTATCCTTGGCAGCAAATGCACTGTTGGAGCCAAGGCCGCAGCTATGGTAAAAGCTGTGAATTTTGAGGAAAAAGCACAAGTATGGAAGAGAAAGTGCTAAATTTTGAATAAGCGCCAATTTTGGGACAGAAGCAGACGGTGCGCAGTACGGTGCCAGATGGATAATCTCAGCGTAGATTACGGACCAGAAATCGTGGAGCTCGCGCGCACGTCAGAAGAGAATGAAGGTAGCTGAGTGGAAAGCCCAGCTACCACAATGAATGAAGCAATGGAGTAGAGGGCTCAGCTACCCTCATTAAGGATGAATACAGAAGTTATGGTTGCTCGGACCAAGGAGGAGCAACGGACCAAAGCATTGAAGGCGAAGGACAAGGCGCCCATACCCGTAAGCTGCGCCGGAAATCATGGAGCCTGCAGGAAGCGGCGACATGACTGTAAGCAGCGCCTACAGTACACCTAGCCATGTCTGTGGTTAGGGTTTTTGGGGATTACTGCTGGGAAAGGCCCACAGTTTTGTAAAGGTGCGACCGCCATGGCCACCTATATATATGTATAATTGTAAAGGGTAGATGTTAGTTAGCTAGTTAGTGAGTTGGTTAATTAGTTAGTCAGTTAGCTAAGCCTGTGAGTGAGCTAGCTAAGATAGTAGATACTAAATGTAAGAAGGATTGATCGAGTTGATCATCCTCTGTTACGATCTTGTTGATTGTTTTCTACCGTGTTGCTAGAAAACAGGAGTTAGAGCTGGTTAGCAGTGAAGCTAATCCTTGAGTTGCAGACAGTCGGAGTCGACGTCTGAACTATTGTAATCTCTGAAGAGGAAGAGACTAGATCGAGAGAAGGGCTCCCAGCTGTGTGCGTGGAGTTTCCTGGAAAGATCTAAGGCTGCAGCTGTGTGCGCATCATAGTGTATAAATCTATCATTTTCTGGTTAATATAAGATACTCCCGTGGAAATGGTTTTCCCCGTGGAGGTGGACTTCATATTTCTCGTTGTTGTGATGTTATGATTGAAGTGATTGCCTGTTTGAGTTTACTAACAGCATACGCAGGAATATTGCATTATCTTTATGAGTGTGTTGAGTAAGTTCTTGGAGCTTCCTTGGGGACTATAATCATTAAGGGTCAAAGGAATCGGTAAGACGACGTCGCCGCAGCGATAGGAGAATGTGTTGCTGCGACGGGCGCGCAAGCGAAACGACGCATAGAATATCGGCGCAGAGGATAATTGGTCTTAGCGCAGGAGTGGAAGTATCGCGCAGCTAAGTTGCTGAGCAGGAGCTTGAGAGCTGTTGCGCTCATGAGTCTGAAGAGGGGTCAGACATTCACCTTAGAGGAATCGTCAAGGAGGAAAGAGCAGTCTCCGCGTCGCCTAGGTTAAGGAAACCTGATTCCTTAGCCCCCCATAGCCACTTCGGGTGAGACCTCGAGCTGCTGCGTAGCTCGTTGCCGAGAGGGCCAGTGCGCCAAGGGGTTTTGTTGCTGCGCTTCATTAAAACCCGGGTCTGTCCAAAAAGCAGCCAACAAATGGTTCTGTTGCCTTATGACTTCTTGATCACGTCACTTCCGTTGCTTTGAACCCTGTTGTTGAGCCAACAAATGGTTCCGTTGCCTTATGACTTATTGATCACGTCACTTCCGTTGCTTTGAACCCTGTTGTTGAGCCAACAAATGGTTCCGTTGCCTTATGACTTCTTGATCACGTCACTTCCGTTGCTTTGAACCCTGTTGTTGAGCCAACAAATGGTTCTGTTGCCTTGTGACTTTTTACTGTGAGACTTGCTATTTCTGCGACGTAGGAGATTGTTGCTGAAGCAAACAAATGGTTCTGTTTCCTTGAGACTTGCTCAGCTAACAAATGTGTTACTGGAATCCTACAGCTACAGAAATTCAGGAGTGGTTCGATTTAAAGGCTAAAGAGTTCGCTGAACAAGAAAATAGAAGCTCTAGGCTCCAGACAGAAGAATGGTTGCAGAAGTATATCTATACTGACCTTCACGAAATTTTCTTTGTCACATTTGCACTTGAGTTACATGCTTGGATAGCCAAGTTAGCAGATACTAGACCCACTGTGCATATTGATCGACCAGTCGCTTGGACCCCTGAGCTAGTCAGTATTTTGAAGCGGGTAGATAATTCTGTGTCCCGCGCAGTAGACTTTTGGTTGAACAGTCTGCTGGAAGGTTTCATCACTGAGTTTGCAGTGGATACAAGAAAGAGTTTCAGTGAAGCTGAGAGGAGTTTCTTTCAAGCACATAGAGGTAAGTTCTTAAATTCTTTGAACTTTTGGATTAAAATGCTTCTGTATGAAAAAGAAAAACTATGTATAGCTTCAGATGAATAGCATAGACAAGTAATGTTCGTAGACTCTGATAGTGACCCTGAAGTTATTGGTTGCACTCGTAGTGGAAAACGGTATAAAGTAGGCCTTGAGCAACATTCTTTTGAGTCGAGCCCATAAGACAGTCAAGTTCCTAGAGCAAGCCACATAGAAAGACAAGGGATCGCTCATATCCCTTATCACCCTTTTACACCGCAAAAGCCAGACGAAGCTCGGTATAATCCCGCAGTAACACCTTCTAGTAGCCCACACGGTACTCCTAGTACCTCTGTGCCACCTTTGTTCAACCAGCCCAGAAGAACTGCTACAGCACCTCCACCTCAACCTAGCGCAAGAAAGATGGGTGATGACATGAAACTACCAACTTTTAGAGGAACAGGGATAGAAGACCCTGAGCAACACTGGTTCCTATGTGAAGCCATTTGGACAATTAAGCAAATTAATGATGATGATGTTAAACTGGTTCAGTTAGCAACCACACTAAGAGAAAGAGCCTTAACTTGGTTCATGAAATACTCAGCAGCACAGAATAGAACGCTTGCTGATGTAAGAAATGCAATGATTAGAGAATTCAAGAAACCTAAATCAGAATCACAGTGTATAACAGAGCTCAAAGACATAAAACAGTTACCTACAGAGTCAGTATGGGACTTTGACCAAAAGTTCAAATCCTTGATAGATCAAGTAAGCTTTGAGTTTGCACCACAACAGCATAAGGAATGGTTCATTGCTGCGCTGCTTCCACACATTAGACTTCCTCTTATGCAACAGAATCTCACTACTCAGGAACAAGCTCTAGAGATGGCTATGAAACTAGAAGCTTCACCAATTGCTGGAACAAGCAACGATGTTGCGCAGTTGCAGAACCAATTAGCAAACTTAACCTTGCAAGTGCATGATATTAAGAAAGGCAAGGATGATAAGGAAGAGATATGGTGTACAAAATGTAAAGCACAAGGTCATTCAAAGGACCATTGTCCCGTTTTCATAGAGTATATTGCAACTGGAGCACCTAACCCTTTACCATAGGCACAGGGTCCTTGGTGTGAAATCTGTAGAACTAGAGGTCATAGACCACAAGAATGTCACTTACTTCAGAAATATGTACAAACTCCAAAGAATCTATATTGTAATTTATGTAAATCAGTAGGCCATGATGAAAACAATTGCAGAGCATATGACCTTATGATGGAAAGGAAACACGATGTTTATAGAGTACAATCAGAAGCACAAGGACCCGTAGCAGGTCCACAGTATGACCAAACTCGCAACGGCCGAACAGGAAATTATAGAGGCCGCGGACGCGCAACAAATTTTGGTCGCGTAAAAGGCCAGATCACTTGTTATAATTGTGGAGCGCAAGGTCATTTTGCAAGAGATTTCCAAAACCCTACAACCGTTTGCAGATATTGTAAATCTTATGATCATATCATTGAAGAATGCCCTCAGTTGATGGCTAAGATGCAAGCAAAGATGCCACAGGTCAACCAGAATATTCAATTGATTGGAGCAGAAAAAATGGAACCAGACCCTACAGTTAATATCGTGACGCGCAGTGGAACAACCACTGGTGCGCCAGAGTCGGGAACTGGAAAGCAAGCGACGCAATGGGTGCGCCGCGCTAATATTAAACCAGCCCCACTTTATCTACAGAAGCAAAAAGAAGCATTCAAGCAATCCCAAGAGTATTTCTCAGATCCGAGAGCTTCAAGTTCTGTCACAACTCCGCATAATGATATTAGATCACAAGTGCTAAGACAAGACAACCTGGTACAAGAACAGGCCACTACATCCGGAAGGCCCGATGAAGAAGATGCACTAGGTACTGTCCATACTTTTCTAAGGAACTGCTTAAAGTTGTTGCGCAATGAAAAAGCAACTATGGAACTTCAACACCTATTGGATAAATGTCAACAATCTGCTTCGACGAACACGCCGCAGCGTGCTGTTCACCAGATTGGGAGTCACACTAGAACTGGAAAAGAGATGAGGCTCACAGCGCAGATTGGAGCATTTGAGATGGACGAAGTCATTTTAGATTTGGGCTCAGAAGTTAATGTTCTCACCATGCAGACATGGGAACAGATGGGAAGCCCTCAACTTACAAGATCCCCCATCCAGCTAAGACTCGCGAACTAGCAACGAGTCTCTCCATTGGGCAGATTACCCAATGTACCTATTGATATCGAGGGAGTAAGAAGTTCTGCAGACTTTGAAGTAATCAAAATTCTGGATGATAGTAGACCTTACCCAGCACTTTTAGGTATAGACTGGGCATTTGATAATTTGGCTGTCATTAATTTGAAGAAAAGATAGATGACCTTCGAGGACGACCAGATTAGGGTCATTGCACCGCTTGATCCTATTCAAGGACCAAGGTATATAGAACCCATTCGGGCAGAAGAAGAAGCGCGCCACATGGAAAGTTTGTATCAGATGACTGCTAGTCAGAGTGACTATGTCAATCCCACAACAGATGGCCATATCAGTTGGCGATGCGATAGCTCGTGCACATCAGACTCAGATGCAGGATTGGAAAACTGGCAGAATCACTTACATGAGGTTTCTACAAGACGTTGCGCCATGATGACTAAATCCATTCGATGGATTGGCACAGAATTGACTGACACTCCAATTTTTGATGGTTTAACTGAAGTAAGCGAATTCATACAGGCATATGAACAACAGCTTCCAGAACAGCAGCGCATACAGGCATTAGATGTATCACTGCGCGCTACACCCGCAAGATGGTGGGGTGCGCATAAAGAGAATATTCACACATGGCAAGACTGTCGCAGATTGATACTGCGCAGATTCCAGGACACTACAGCAGAAGTGTCGCGCAAATATGAGGGACAGAGTGACCCCAGGTCACACAATGAAGCATGCATTCAGCAATGGTCGGATATTCCGGACGATGAGTGGGTTCACCTATTCATCCACACATTGGACACAGTTCCAAGGAACTGGTACACTGAAACAGAATTGCGCAGAGGCACTCTTACTTGGCCTCTTATGATAGAAAGTTTTCAACTTACCTTCAGCTTTGATTCAGAGCACCCAAGTATTGATCAGGCTCTGAAGTGTATTAAAAAGAAGGTATTTGAACCATGTCTATTACCAGAATATTCCCAACCAGATTGGGCTGTTCAGATAGAACATGCCCTGGAATGCTATAATTTCACCGCTGGAGAAGAGGAGGATGATCCTCGCAACATCAATATCCCAGAATCAGAAGGGACGCGCAATGTTGAAGGTCCTCAGCTTGATATCCCTGCCATTACAGAACACATCAAGCTCAAAAAGGTTAACATTGGTACAGAAGCCGAACCCAAGTTTGCTTCTATAGGAGACTATTGGGATGATGAAACTGTTGGGCATATTTCAGATTTATTACGTGACTACCAGGATATCTTTCCTACCAAGTTCACAGAAATGAAAGGCATCCTAGGAGACTTAGGAGTGATGCGCATACCTATGAAAGCAGATGCCAAGCCAGTAAAGCAGCGCCCATACAGGTTGAACCCGCGCTATAAAGAAAAAGTCAAAGAAGAAATTGACAAGATGCTCGCAGCAGGTATTATTGAGCCAGTAGAGGAGAGCGATTGGATTAGCCCTATGGTTGTACAAGAGAAGAAGACAAAAGGTGAAATAAGAATTTGCGTGGACTTGCGCAAACTCAATGACGCATCAGCGCATGATCCATTTCCTACTCCCTTTACAGATGAAGTGCTTGATAATGTTGGAGGACAAGAGGCTTACTCCTTCACTGATGGATTTTCGGGATACCATCAGATCAGAATCCATCCAGAAGACCGCCATAAGACTACTTTTGCGACTGAATGGGGATCATTCCAGTATACGGTAATGCCCTTTGGTCTTAAAAACGCTCCTGCTATCTTCTTTAGAGTCGTTGTTGTTGTTTTTAAAGAATTCATCCATAAGTTTTTAGAAGTCTATTTTGATGATTGGACTGTGTTTGGTTTACTAAAGAACCATATGGGGAACCTGCGAATGATGTTAGAAAAATGTAGACAGCATCAGATTTCCCTTAACTTGAAAAAATGTATCTTCTGTACTCCTTTTGGTATTTTGTTGGGTCATATTGTATGCAGACAGGGACTCCTGATGGATCCTGCGAATGTTGCCATCATTGCTAATTTACCTGCGCCCAATTCATTCAAACAATTGCGCACTACATTGGGACATACAGGATACTACAGAAAATTTATCAAGGGTTATGCAAATATCACAGCACCTATGGAAAGATTGCTGAAAAAGGATTCAAAATTCCAATGGACACAAGAATGCCAACAGAGCTTGGACACACTTAAAGACAAGATGATCAGTGCGCCAATTCTAGTTTTCCCAGACTGGAATAAACCCTTTCATGTTCATGTCGATGATTCTTCCATAGCATTGGGGGTCGTACTTACACAACCGGGAGAAGGAGGTATCGATCACCCCATTGCTTACTCTAGCCGGAAGCTGTCCACAGCCGAGAAGAACTACACTACTACAGAGAGAGAAGGACTAGCTATGGTGTACGCCCTACAGAAGTTCAGACACTACTTACTGGGCGCACATTTTAAAATGTATACTGACCATTCTGCTTTGAAATACTTGGTCAATAAGCCAGTGTTAGGGGGAAGAATTTGCAGATGGCTACTGCTCTTTCAAGAATATGATTTTGAGGTTATTGTAAAGCCAGGTAGATTGAATGCAGGACCTGACCACTTATCTAGGATCGAGTCAGGAGAAGAACCTACAAATCTGGAGGACAATCTGCCTGATGCACAGCTATTTTTTGTTCAAGCAGCAGATGAATATTATTCTGATATCCTTGAGTTTCTCACTACCGGACAAGCGCCAGTTGAGTTTACAATCCAGCAGAAGAAACAACTTGTTGTCAAAGCCGCAGAATTCACTTTGATAGCAGGCCAGCTTTATAAGTTGGGCCCCGATGAAGTCTTGCGCAGATGTATTTTACCGCATGAAAAGAACTCTATCATCGCAGAAGCGCACTCAGGCACCGCAGGAGGCCATTTCGCAGGAAAGCCAACTGCTCAGAAGATCTTAGCCGCAGGTCTTTGGTGGCCGACATTGCATAAGGATACTAAGGAATTCTGCAAATGTTGCGATGTGTGCCAGCGAATAGGAAAACCTTCAAGAAGAGATGAGATGCCGCTAAGACCTCAGATAACACTGCATGCTTTTGATAAATGGGCCATTGATTTTGTAGGTCCTATCAACCCACCAGGAAAGAGAACCGGCGCAAGATACATCATTACAGCTACTGAATACCTCACCAGATGGGCTAAGGCTAAGCCTGTGAAGAACTGCGATGCTGCCACGGCCGCGCAGTTCATTTTTTAGAATATTATCACTAGATTCGGATGTCCACTGATTCTAATGAGTGATCAGGGTACACATTTCCTCAATGAGACTATAGAAGCCCTTACTGAAGAATTCCAAATTAGTCACCATAAGAGTACACCCTACCACCCTCAAGCTAATGGCACGGTGGAGGCATTCAATAAAATTCTTGAGAATGCCCTGACGAAGATCTGTAATCAACAAAGAGATGATTGGGACCTTAGAGTCACAACTGTATTATGGGCTTACAGAACCACATGCAAGAAATTAACAAGCCACACACCTTTCAGTTTGGTGTATGGACAAGAAGCAGTTATGCCTATGGAATACATTATTCCCAGTCTCAGAATTGCGCAAATTACAGAAATGACAGATACGGATACCATGAGTGAAAGAATTTCACAATTGCTTGCCTTAGAGGAAGACAGACTCTTAGCCGGATTCCATCAACAGGTATAGAAGGCAAGACAGAAAGCTTGGCATGACAGGCATATTAAGAATAAAGTCTTTCAGGAACGAGACTTGGTACTCCTCTATGATAGTAAATTCATCAAGTTTCCAGGCAAGTTTTGTGTACACTGGTTAGGCCCTTTTCAGGTGATAAAAATAACAGAAGGAGGAGCAGTTCAGTTTGCGAAGCTGAATGGAGAAGTACTGCCTACAAAGATCAACGGGAGTCGGCTCAAGCTTTACTGCGACGGCCACTCCGCCCTGTCGACTTAAATAGCTGCTCAAAGAAATGCAGATGTCCAGTGTAGTTGAAAGAGGCATCGCATTATCAGTCTACACGGAAGTCGCGAGACCCTCAGTCTCTGGCTTCCCGCGCAGTTCCTTGAACCATCCGTGCATATCAGTAAAAGTTTGTAAGAAGCGACCTTATTTTGCGCTCTGACGAAGTTTTTTCCCGTGACGTTGAACTATCGCTCTCGCGGAGTTCCCTGTGATAATTTGCCGCTTGAAGAGTTCTCAATGTGGACCCCTATAGGCACAGTTACCTAAGTTGAAATGACCCGCCGAAAAATTTGAATTACAGCAGTTATGTAGCCGCGTCTGAGAATAAATGAAGGATAAGCCCGCCATTTAAGAGTAGCCGCTCTGACAGATTCGGCTTGATCTCCGTAAGATTTGCATTTAACTCATGTGTCGAAAGCTTTAGCTTCTCCTGGAAGGTTGTTAGAGCCCGTCCATCACAATAAATGCACCGCAGAGGCAAGGGGGATAGAAGGGTTGTCAATTCATGCAGAGCCACCTACAGCTAGTAGCCCCACTTGGCCGCATTTACTATCACCTTTGGCTATAAATACCCCACACTTGTATATTTTCGGGTTACTTTCCTCGAGTTGCATAGTCTTGTTTGAGAATCTAAGCTATTGTTTTCAGAGCCGAGTTGTGCAGAACTGCTTCCTTTGTTGTCAGCGTTCACATCCCACGCTGTTCCGCCGTTTCTGTCCAAGTTCTTGTTACCTATACCCGTTCACGACGGAGAACCTGTCAACTGAAGAAGTTGTTCGTCAATTCCTGCGCTGAGGCCTAGATTTCGGCATGACTACCCCCGTGACGGCCTTGACTTATGTACACCCTGGTTATCATGATCCCAGACAATCTTCGGCCACAAGAGCGTCTCAGCCACAGCCAGAAGAGCCCGTTCCATAGCCGTTAGCCACTATTGTGAATTATATTCCGCCGCGTCCAGACGATGCACCAGAGGTGCATATTCCGAAGAATGCAAAGTATCCACTTCCGTTACCTCCACTACCGACTGGCGTGCGACTAGAAGGGTCCCTGCTCGGACACCTTCCACTGGTCAAGTTCTCTGATTTCAACCTGGGAGACTATAAAACATATCCTCAGTTCGCGCTAGATCGATATCTGACGGTAGTGCATAATCCCACCAGAAAGGTTGACGAATTCATCCCGAAGGGATTTGCAGCAAATCTTGAGCGACCTGGACTCCTGAACCTGTTAAAGCTACCGCATTTCGGGCGTAGCAATCAAGTGAACGCAGTTGTTAAGACACTGCTATCCTGCGTTCATGGAGGTTACCTTTGGCTGGGGAGGCCAATCGATTTAAATGTCGATTTGATTCACCGTATTACCGGCCTATCTAAGGTTGGTAAAGATCCCAATATTCATTTTGTGGGAAAAGACAAGGATAGAAAATTGGCTGCACAGCTGGTGCAGAAATACAACCTTACAAGAGGAGGTCGGGCTTATGACCTCACTATAGTAGAAGACGAAGCACTTAGATTTACAGGAAGTCTACTTGCAGGCAGACTTCTCACAAAGTGCAGACCGAAGGAAGTTACTGGAGCTATCGTGGAACTCGCCATCGCAGTTGCGGAGGGAGAACAGTACAACTGGTCCCTCTTCCTCCTCAATTCTTTCTTGGAAGACTGCCGGAACGTCCAAGATAACCCCGGTCAGTTGTTCCATTTTTCTTGGCTTTTAATTTTATGTGCTTTCGTCGGGTGGAAGGAGCCCCCGAACACTCAGTTCCTCCCGTGCCGCGCAGGAGAACCTGCCGGAATCCGCTATGTTAACCTTTGGGAGTCTGCTAATCCCGCAAAGCGCAAGATGAACCGCGCTGTATTTTGTGAATACTACTATCTCCTCAGAGATACCATTCAGGAAATGCCAAGGCTGAGTGAGGAGACAGCGAAAATATATGACGGAAAGTTGGCCTTTACTGCCGACTTACATCAACTTTACCTCCGTCCCTGCGGCATTCAAGAGGAATGGGCCGTAGGCCTTTACAGGATGACCACCAAAGATGTCGAAGAAACTATCAAGTCTTGGTAGGATGAATGGAGGGAAGCCGCCGACATCGCATCCGCGATGCCACCCGCCGCTGCGCAAGAGAAGGATAAGGGCAAGGAAGCCCCCGAGCAAAGAAGTGATGAAGGCTCGACAGAACCAGCAACCAAGAAACAAAAGGTATCGCATCCCTCTGAGGCCATTCCCTCGAGGATCGACCAGTATTTGAAAGAGCAATTTCGCGAGCTGCAGACCACGCACGCTCACATCAGAAGTGCTCTAGACCTGCAGTTTGTGGAATTAAAAGGTCTCGCAGGAAGGATTGCGCAAACCCATGCGCCAGCATCTACTTCGCAGGCACCACAAGTAACCACAAGCACTGAGCGAGTTGAAGAACTCGCAGAAAGGCATACTGTCGTGCACATTCCACCTACGAGCATGACACTTCCGGATCCTCTAGCTGCATTACAGGTAAGCGCAGTTGGGCCCATCGAAATAAATTTGTCTTTAATTCCTATAGAGACTCTACAGCTAGTACATGAGAAAGTTTCTGTTGAGTTGAGAGCTAGAGAGCTCTCTACATTCCAGGAAAATCAACGACTGCAATCGCAGGAGATAGAGCTGAAGGCAAGCCATAATAATATTTCCGAGAAGCTCGCACTTTATGAGGCGCAAGACATTGGCATAAGAAACGCAGTGGATGAGATTGCCCAGGAGTTGCCGACTTGCGAGATTCAACCAGACCTCCCTCTGGTTGAGAAAGTTCAAATTATTGGAGGAAGGGTGAAAACCCTGGAGCACGAAATAGTTGCTATGGCTGAGGGCCATAGAACCCAGATCGCCGAGCTGGAAGCTCGTGTTGCTGCGCAGTTTACAGATGATGTGCAGGAACAATTTGAAGCGCTGAGCAGAGCTTCCACACAATTGAAAGACAAAATACAGGAAGCCGAGAACCTGATGAGCCAAGCTATGGAAGCTTGGACGGAGCTTGAGAAGCTCCATTTTAAAGTTGGTCTTTTGGAACAGGTGCAAGCCGCAGAACAGTCCCTAACTGTTCTGACTGAAGAAGCTAAGGCCTTAGCAGGCTTAGCAAAAATGAAGAAAATGAGTGAAGTGCGCAGAGTGCAACAGCAACTGCACAAACTCAGAACTGAAGATGAGAAGCTCACCAACAGCATTCACCCATTTATGGATGAGTATGCTGACATCGTTGCCCAAGTCGAGGCAAAAATCAAATAAATTGCTGAATCTCAACAGCTGATTGAAGGCATAACTAAAGAAGAATCCACTGCAGAAACGGTGCAGACAGCTGTGGAGTGTGTCGATGAATTGGACTCCGCTATTGCGCAGTGGAAGAAAACATTCGCGGAGACCCAAGCAAAAGCAGATGCGCAAGTAAAGCGACCACACGCTAGTACGAGTGGCTCGAGGGCGAGCCACAAGTAAGTGTTAGGGGCATGTTGGAGCCAAGGCCGCAGCTATGGTAAAAGCTGCGAATTTTGAGGAAAAAGCACAAGTATGGAAGAGAAAGTGCTAAATTTTGAATAAGCGCCAATTTTGGGACAGAAGCAGACGGTGCGCAGTACGGTGCCAGATGGATAATCTCAGCGTAGATTACGGACCAGAAATCGTGGAGCTCGCGCGCACGTCAGAAGAGAATGAAGGTAGCTGAGTGGAAATCCCAGCTACCACAATGAATGAAGCAATGGAGTAGAGGGCTCAGCTACCCTCATTAACGCTGAATACAGAAGTTATGGTTGCTCGGACCAAGGAGGAGCAATGGACCAAAGCATTGAAGGCGAAGGACAAGGCGCCCATACCCGTAAGCTGCGCCGGAAATCATGGAGCCTGCAGGAAGCGGCGACATGACTGTAAGCGGTGCCTACAGTACACCTAGCCATGTCTGTGGTTAGGGTTTTTGGGGATTACTGCTGGGAAAGGCCCACAGTTTTGTAAAGGTGCGACCGCCATGGCCACCTATATATATGTATAATTGTAAAGGGTAGATGTTAGTTAGCTAGTTAGTGAGCTGGTTAATTAGTTAGTCAGTTAGCTAAGCCTGTGAGTGAGCTAGCTAAGATAGTAGATACTAGATGTAAGAAGGATTGATCGAGTTGATCATCCTCTGTTACGATCTTGTTGATTGTTTTCTACCGTGTTGCTAGAAAACAGGAGTTTTAGCTGGTTAGCAGTGAAGCTAATCCTTGAGTTGCAGACAGTCGGAGTCGACGTCTGAACTATTGTAATCTCTGAAGAGGAAGAGACTAGATCGAGAGAAGGGCTCCCAGCTGTGTGCGTGGAGTTTCCTGGAAAGATCTAAGGCTGCAGCTGTGTGCGCAGCATAGTGTATAAATCTATCATTTTCTGGTTAATATAAGATACTCCCGTGGAAATGGGTTTCCCCATGGAGTATTTCTCGTTGTTGTGATGTTATGATTGAAGTGATTGCCTGTTTGAGTTTACTAACAGCGTACGCAGGAATATTGCATTATCTTTATGAGTGTGTTGAGTAAGTTCTTGGAGCTTCCTTGGGGACTATAATCATTAAGGGTCGAAGGAATCGGTAAGACGACGTCGCCGCAGCGATAGGAGAATGTGTTGTTGCGACGGGCGCACAAGCGAAACGACGCATAGAATATCGGCGCAGAGGATAATTGGTCCTAGCGCAGGAGTGGAAGTACCGCGCAGCTAAGCTGCTGAGCAGGAGCTTGAGAGCTGTTGCGCTCATGAGTCTGAAGAGGGGTCAGACATTCACCTTAGAGGAATCGTCGAGGAGGAAAGAGCAGTCTCCGCGTCGCCTAGGTTAAGGAAACCTGATTCCTTAGCCCCCCATAGCCACTTCGGGTGAGACCTCGAGCTGCTGCGCAGCTCGTTGCCGAGAGGGCCAGTGCGCCAAGGGGTTTTGTTGCTGCGCTTCATTAAAACCCGGGTCTGTCCAAAAAGCAGCCAACATGCACTGTGCTACTTCCCCAAACTCTGATATAGGAGAAAGATTCTCCCACATACCAGTCATCGATTGTGGGGATGAGAGTTTTGGCATTAGGAGAGATGGCAGGTCCATCTTCCCTGAATATCTGGTGATAAATAGTTCCAAAGAAGTGGTCACAGATATCATATAGAAAAGTCACATAGTTGTTTTCCCATAATGTTGAACAATATATGTGAACTGGAGGAGCTGACGGGGTCCAATTCCATCCCATGAAAGGGTATTGGAATTCCGAGCAGAACACATCAATAATATAGGCTGAATAAAAGAAAGGAGGCTTCCTTGAAGCCGATGTTTTATGATACCGCTCAATTTTTGTCTTTAACTCCATTGGCATAATTGAAGCCCAATTGAATGACTCCCCAGTTGTGAGGACGTGATGGGCCACAGGTGCCCATTCGGCTTTGAACATAGAACAATTGGGTAGCTCGTACAGCCTGCAAAGCATGGTTGCTAGGAGGGAAAAGGGTTCCTTAAACCATGAGATAGGGTATGTATTGTCGGCTCTGGGTATAAAGTTGGTCGGGTTATTCATCCATGAATTTCTCATCTCATCGAAGTTAAACCTGGTCTTGATAGAATCCAGGAAAGCAACATTAAGAATTTGGGTGGCCGCCTTAAGGGCATAAGCTCTAATTAAAACTTCAGGGCGAAAAGTGGCCAATAGGGAACCTGCACTATTGTTAAGGGAATGGTCTTTAGTGTTCGCATGATCAATTATCCACTTGAATGCATATGTGTAAGGGAGAAGGGCATGTCTAGCTACTATGGCATGTAACTGAGAATCCCTAATCTTCTCATAGATAGGTCGGTTATCTTGGATTTTCGACAGGTCGTCGTTGTAAAAAATAGCATAAATGTTTTACCAATATATCTGATAGGTTTTCAAGACTCCGTCACTGGTATCGACCAGAATGCCAAAGTTGAGGTCTTTGTTTATCGGGTCTTTCTGTGCTGTTTTGGAATGAGTAACTCTTGACATGGTGGAGGACTGGTAATTTCTGATAAAAAAATTAAAACCAATCAAAAAAATTTGAAAATGACCAAAAATCATAAACAACCAATAAGAAAAGACAGAAAACTGATCTGTGCTGACGAGAATAGCAGAAAAATGGCCCTGGTAAAAATTCACAGTAAAAATCCTTGATGCAGGTAATTCTCAAAATTGAAAAATGGTAAAATACAATAGAAAATTCGACATATTTAACAATTTTATCGGATGAAATCTGGACCGTAGGATGAAAAAAATCAACGGCTAAGATCTAAAATGCGTGATGCAGAAATTTATTTTTGCAAATATGTACATTATTTCCACAATCTGCAATCTGCAATGCGGGTTGCGGGTTGTGGAAACACAACTCTAAATATTAATACCAAAAGTTTCCACAATCCGCAATCCTCAATTGCGGGTTGCGGGTTGCAGAAACGCAAACGACACAATTTAAAGTTATGATCTTTCTGCATTCCGAAATCCGCAATTGCGAATTGCGGATTGAGGAAAAGAAAAACGCAGATTTATACTTCAAACACTTTCTGCAATCCGAAATTGCGGGTTGCGGGTTGCGGAGGAGAAAAACCAAATTTATTGAAAATTATTTCCGCATGCGGATTGTGGTTTGAGGAAAGAAAAAGTTTCAAATCCAAAATCCAAGCTTCCGCAATCCGCATTGCGGATTGCGGGTTGCGGAAAGGACAAACTTTTGGGAAAATTACTGCTTTCCGCAACTCACAAAAAACACACAAAAATGAATGAATTTTTGAAGGGAAAATTATTAACTGAATCAAATCATGACAAAGACATAAAAAGCATGATAACCATGATGAAAACCCCAAAATGAACAAGGAATTTAAACATTACCTTAGTAACTGAAAAATTGGGGCTCCCGTGTTTTAATGAAAACATGGGATCTGTTGTACCTACAACACTCCTCTCCCCATTCATGCATTTGTTCATTCAAGAGTCTAAGAGTCGAGAGAGTCTAGAGTTGATCTCTGGTATATGCTCTTCTATTGCACTACCTTAGTAATATCCAGAATCAAAAGCTAATACTTCTTGGAAAAATATTCACCAAGATGTTACAAGGTTTTATAATTCGATGAAAGATTCACCAAGACATTACAATTTTTTATAATTCGATGAAAGATTCACCAATTTTTTACAATATTTTATAATTCAGTGAAATATTCGCCAGGATATTACAATCTTATAATTTAGTGAAAGATTCACCAAGATTTTATAAGATTCTATAATAGAATGAAAGAGTAACCAAAAATTATATTTACATATATTATTGATAAAATAGCCTTCGAATTTTCCTATATATCAAGTATATTCGCCCATTTATTATACATATAAATTTGGGGGTTGTTAAAATTATCCTTGATGGTAATACAACACATTTGGGTGATTTTGCATGGTATCCCTCTACAATTTTGGATTAAATGGTCCTTAATGGCCATTGATAACACTTTAAGGAAATTCATTTATTTAGGTAAAGACATATGGAATTATTTGCACAAAAGGACTACCAAGGTTCTTATGGAACTAGATTTGAGGGAGGGTTTGCAGTTCGAACTAAAATTTAAATGGTGGTTGGAAGATTTCAATCAAAACTTTGATTATTGGAAAATACATTTTAGGTACATAGATTTCCATGAAGTGGGTCATCTATGGAGGGTTTATCCCGCATATAAAAATTGGGTTTCAAAAATAAATTTTGGGCAAAAAAAATATCAGTAGTTGGACATTGTTGCTATGATCAAGAAGGAAGATCTCAATGTGATGGAATATATTCATGGTGTCAAAGAAGTTGATGAGAATATTTCGCCAGATCAAGTAGTACAGACTCATCTGGATCAATACAGGTTAAAACCCTTGCAAGGTTTGTTATCTTCTCTTATTTTTTCACATATTCATTTGGCAATGGGAAAGTCTATATCTCCTTCAAAAACTCATGTAGGTTTTGATAGCTCAAAAACCTTGGAAAAGAAACGCTTAAAACTTAGTTTTCATAAGGTCTATAAGGTTTCAAAAAATCGTTCACTCTCACCAAGGATGTCCTCAAATTATATTTCAAAGAAGCAAATACGTTTTGGTAAAGTTGAAGTTGTTAAATCTTGTAAAAGAAGAAGTCTAGGTTTCCCCGGTCTTCCACATATGAGTTACATCCTAGAAAGATAACCAAGGTGGAAGAAAATGAGGTTGATGAAGGAGGTGTATCCCTATCAACTGATAAGCCTTTGAAAATAGATAAAAAGTCTATCATTTCCAAAGAAAAATCCCTTCCCTCCAAAGAAGTGATGGAAGGAGATAAATTGACCATTAATGGGGTTCTTAGAGCATTAAAAAAAAACCAAAAAAAATGTCCTAATGATTATACTCTACTATTAGAGAAATTTTGAGGTCTAAAATGGGTCTCCTAAAGAAAATAATAAAATATGAGTTTTGAATTTTTTAGGGAAAGAAAATAATAAAATATGAGTTTTGAATTTTTTAGGGAAAGAAAATTTGACTTTTTCCTATTGTATTTTCAACTTATCTCCTTGTAGGTTTACTCAAATTTTGAGTGAGACCACTAGTTAGACGCGGATTTAAAATCCACATCTAATGAGAACCCATTCGACATACTTTTGAGATACCCCAATAGGAAAAAAATCGAAATAGATTTTAAAAAAAAAAACATATTTCCTTCAACGAAATACATTTTTTTTAATGTATTTTGAGTTTTTTCTTATCGGGGTCTCTCAAATGTATGCTAAGTGGGTACTTGTTGGATGTGGAATTAAATTCGGCAACCAAAAATTTATGTAATTCATTCTACAAGGATATACTTTTAAAATACAAGAGATAAAAGTAGTTTTTTTTTCTTTTCTTTTCTTTTCTTTTTCTTTTTTTCGTTTCCATCGAAAACTATTTACCGTTATGGTTGGCATCATCATCTTGAATCCTATTGGTTCTTATAAAGTGATTTTGATAGTATATTTTTTGTTTCCATGCCCATTTTTTACCTCAAAATTCCTCTAATAGTAAGTGTCATATGGGTGGGATTTGTTTATAAACAAATATCCCTCGAGAGAATGATGTTGGTTTATCATCCATATGTAATACTCTTTCAAGAAACTATGTTTTTGGGATTGAAAGCAATTTCCATTTTGTCTAAAATTCTAAAAAAAGGTATTTTTTCAGAATTGTTGAAGAAGAATCAAAGGATTTGTGAAATTTAATTCACAGGTTGATCTTTCAAAGCAAACAATTACTATCACAAATTGTCATGCAAAAACTAGTCAAAGATCACTAAAAACAGTCATGAATTTGATGCACGCAATAAAATTTTATTGAATAAGAGTACATCAGAAAAACTTGGGCTATGTAATGGCTGTAAAAATATATAATTACACCAGACATTTGAAATCCAAAGAAGGCATTTGAGATCCTCACAAAAGCAGGCTTACTAAAATGGTGAAAAACCCCCCTAGGTGACAAAATCACTTTCCAAATCACTCCTAAGGCTCACAAATTAGGAAAAAGTTGTGTTGTGAGGTGTTGAGTGATGGAAAAGAAACTAAATCGTGGCTTTTGGAAAGAATAAAAACAAGGAGGGAGAGTTGGCAAAAAAGGTGATGTTTCTAAGTCAACTAGCTTTACCTTTTCCACTAAAAGGAGAAAAAAGCAAGATGAAGCATGAAGGTGCCCTTCTATTCCAAGAATAGTACGAAATATAATAGAATTAGAGAAAATATTATCCATAATATTTTCAAGTGTTCCCTAGTGACTCATGATGGCATGTGGTGGCATAAGAAGCCAAAATTAGGCCAACTACCTAGTCAACACCTAGGAAATTAATCAAAGATGACTAATAAATGATATCCTAAGTATGGAATGGGTTCTAATATTATAAAACCAACCTTAATCCTGAATTTATGTGTAATATCATAAATATAGGGCCCGTCAACAAGGCTTGGTCACCCTTTTTACATATTGCTTGTCCAAAAAACATGGAAAGAAGGAAAACCTCATGGGAAAAAACCTCCCCTCAAAACATGGACATGAACCAATTGAATTTTTTTATTTCCAATCCTTCTTCACCACATGTTCACCCATCCCAAATAGTGATCTAATATGGCTGAAAATATTCTCTGAGAATTCTTTGGTGAAGATGTCTACAACTTGCTCAGAAGACGGGAAAAACTGCAGAGCAATGATCTGGTCATGCACTAGATTCCAGATGTAGTGCATATGAATCTCTATATGCTTGGTTCTTTTCCTTTGTACTAGTTCAGTGGATATCCTTATAGCACTCTAATTGTCACAAAAAATTATTGTGGGAGTGCTAAAGTCAATCCCAAACTCTGAAAGAATACCTTGCAACCACACACACCGAGTATATGTATATGTATACATCTACGTATACGTATGTATGTGTGTATGTATTTCTTATAAATTATTTTTGTTTATTTTTCTCCTTTCTACCAACGATAGTGAGTTTTCAAAAACAATAGAATTAGTATGTGAAACATGATCCCTTTGAATAAAAGTTAGGAAAAAATGGTTACTAATCAAGGAGGGTTTATTATGGGTGGAAGGAGCAAGAGGGGTTCTCATTAACCCCAAAGGAAATACATAAGTAAGCTTCTCTTGGGGGGGTTGTGAGTCACCTCTAATAAGTAGGCATAACTTAATGCATTATACTCTTCTCTTGGGGGGGTTGTCAGTCGCCTCAAATAAATTAATGCATTATACATTGAACGATGTTTTGTAGGCTTACCAAGTCAAGGAATCTATAAGTATGTGGATTCCCTCTTTGACATTCAACAAATGCAAAGGATGGTTCCTAAGGAGAAGACCCTACTTCAAAGAACTTTCCAAATAGTCCTTAAGAACTTGGAGGGGATATATGACATTTAATTCTTTCATGTTCATTGAAGTGACAATGGAATCGTTGATCAAAGAGAAAATGATGTGGTGTACTTGGATAAGGGGGTCCAGGTTAAAAATGGGGACCCTCTTGTTAGGTTATGGATCCCTGAATACAGTTATTAAGCACAATACTAGGGTTTTATCCAACATCAATTGCATTAAATTTGAGTTAAATCACAACAATAACACTTGGAAGTTCCATAATGCAAATATATATGAGAGTCCCCTCAACAATAAAGGCTTGTGTGAGGAAGAGCTTAATCTCCCTTGTGCCTCTCGTCCCTCCATTCATTCTATACTCATAAGAAGTGTGGGGTTTATAAACCCTCCTATGTGTTGGCTCTGTTATATAGGTGAGATATCTTTGGTGTCAATTTTGATGGGAAGTGGTGGAGAAAGAGACAGTTGGGTTTGGTTGTTTGGTTGGATGGTGACACTCATAGAAATGGGTGAAGTTTCAGGAGTGGAATTCAACTCTCAAGAACTACAATTATCCTGCAGGGCTAGTGTCTTGGTCATTGACTTTTTAAAGCTATGCAAAATATTCTCCTTGAGGAGTTATTTATCTTGGTTTTGTGTGTTGTTTGTTGTGTGAATTATACTAATGGTACACTGATGAAGGCGGCTTCAACCCATGTGAGAATAAATGAACCAAGAACTGCTACAAAGTGTTGAAGAAGTGGCACTATTGATGATCATGATAATCCCACTGGGGTGGGGGACCGATGTGGTTGTGAAACTGTCTGAGAGAGAATTTCATTGTTCCATATGGACTACTACCATGGTTTGCAAATGTGAACACTACTACCTTCAAAAGTGTGTTTCCCCCTGATGAGATAAATGTTTTGGCATCGATCATAGGGGAAATCACGAGGTTAGAGAGCACTAATGATTCTCCCTACCCAGTTCAAGGCGATCCCTTATAATGATTGAAATGGATCCCAAGGTACAACTACAACTATTGCAATTATCAGAATGTAGTTTTTTTACATCGACGAGAGCTGAAGTACATGATAAGACGAGGGTCTTATCCTGAGAACTAAGATCATATTGTAACCAACTATTGGAAAAATAGACCTAACACAAGACTGGTTGATAAGCATGGGGATCATAACTTCCTTTGATCGATGTAAACACGGGGAGTGGATATGACAACCTTCCTTGCGGAAAGGTACAGAGTGAAACGAAGGGGGACAAACTGCAAATGAGGGGATTTGATGGAGGCACAATACTGAGAGTAAAGGTGACCGACAAAACGGATATTGTTGAGACTTAAATACACTGATCAAAGGCAACCATGGGTTGCTCCCAAAAAAAGAATAGGGTTTTCCCTCAATGTGAGGTGATGGGATAACTGTTTGTACATAAAGAATAATGGTGGGGTCCCCACAGCTTTGAGTGTGTGTGGGGACCAATTTGATGATGGGAGGGGTCCCCATGGTTTTGAGTGGGTCGGGGGACGCTTTCCAAGATGAGGTGGTGATTAGTTTGCAATCACAAAGATGGGTACCCCATGAATCAATGCCATGTAGATTGTTCAAACGTGATAGCTGAACGAAATTGGTTACTTTTGAGGGTGGGGGCCCTATAGGTGTCTCGTGGGGGGTGATGATACGAGGAATATTACGGGGACTAAAAGTGCTCATGGAGGTATGAGTGGTCTTTGTAAATATTTATCGTAACATGAGCTAATGAATCTGATGATGTCTACTGTGAAAGTCGAGAGAGTAAATGCGCAACTATAAAATGATAAGTTGGGGGTAATATTTTCAAGTTGTATTCTTCGGACTTGTGGGGGGTAAACATCATGGGTGTCAATTGATGACTTGGTTGGAAATGGTGTGCACACCCATGGGGGAACATGTTATTCCCAGTGAAGACGTTGATGGCACATCAAGACTGGGGATGAGGTCCCTATGGTTATCAACGGGAATACTGGTTATAAACAAAGGGAAAATAGTGCCTATATGCTAGTCTCAAAACGATACCTGTGTGAAGAGTGCGATGCCATTGATATAGCATGGAGTCTTGTTCTTATAATGGAAAAACAAGAGTATCCTACCTATCTTGGTTGAGATCCTAAACATACGACGAACATACCCAAGTGCAGTAAAGAACATGGCCAAGGTATAAACAATGCAGAAATCATATAACTAAAACAAGTCGTACCTGAGGGGTACCCAAGGATCAAGGGTAGAAGTGTTTAAGGTACAACCCGTTGATGGGCTTGTCGAGGGTGAGACCTTTAGGTTCGGTTAAGACATATGGCCCTTTGGGGAGACATTGCTTAACGATGTAAGAGCATGCCCATTTAGATACAAATTTATTGGGTCCTAGTTTGCTATCTTTCTTGGCGTTGAAGACGAGGACAAAGTCGCCTTCATTGAAGGTGCCAGTTTGCACATGTCTATCATAATGTGCCTTGGAATGAACTTTCATGACCTCATTTTTTTTAAGGGAGTCACGACGTTCTTCGTCGGGGTGTTCCAAATTAAATAGGTGTTTCTCAAGGGTGGGGATATCTGGTAGCAACTTGACAGCGGATTGGAGGGTAAGGATTTGTCACTCTACGGGAAGGAAAGCTTCTACTCCATGGAAAAGGTGGAATGGGAAAAAACATATAGCAGTTTTGACCGAAGTACAGTAAGCCCATAGAGCAGGGAATAACATGTGCTTCCAATTAGTTTTGTTTTGATTTACAATGTGTTGGAGCATAGTTTTGAGAACTTTGTTGATAGTTCCAACCTGGCCATTTTCCTGAGGGTATTAAGTTATCGAAAATTCATTTTTAAAGCCTAATAACCATGATATCTCTTCAAATGTCTCGTTGTAGAATTGTTTTCTGGTATCAGAGACTAGTTGTTTGGGTACGCCAAAGCGGGAGATGACATGGTTAAAAAGAAGCGTGCAGTGGTAATGCCTTTACAATCAAATGTGGGCATTGCTTCGGCCCATTTGGTGAATTAATCGATGGCGACAACAATATATTGGTGACCTTGCGCCGAGCTTGGGCGACACTCCATGAAATCAATTTCCCACTTGCAAAATGGCCCAACGGTGATGACTAGATGTAGAGGCGCAGGTGGAAACCGTGTTTTGCAAGAAAATACCTAATAATTTGCACATCATTTAACAGCATAGACGCAATCTTTGAAGACGGAGGGCCAAAAATACCCGGAACGTAATATTTTTTGGGCAGTGTCCAGTTCGGAGAGGTGGTCATTGCATGAGCAGCTATGACAGTCATTGAGAACCTGTTCAGCCTCCTCATGTGTTAGAGATTTCCGCAAGATTATGTCTATGCCACGACAGTATAAGACATCGACGATGAGGAGGTATCTGGGTGCATGTTGTCGGATATTGTGGCGGTCATCGTGGGACAGGTGGGGGGAAACTTCTAGGTATGGAGTTAATTAAGGATATCGTTGTACCATGGGTCATCGCCGGCGATGATGAAGAGATATTCATTGAGTAACTGGTCTTGAACCGGTTCTCTTGAGGTGGTGTACAGAAGTTTTGTCATGAGCTCTGTAAGGCCATGGATTTCTTGCTTTTAGGGACAACAAATTCAAGGTAGAACTATTATAAGATGGCAATCCAACGCGCAAATTTACTATTCATAAGCCTGTGGCTAAGTATGTACTGCATAGGGTTGGAGTCAGCGACCACATTTGTTTTGTGAAGTAAGATATAATGGCGTAGCTTCTGTATGGAAAGGATGAATACTAGCACAATCTTTTCTTCATGAGTGTAGTTGAGTGTTGGTTCAGGAAGGGTTTTGCTGACATAATAGATGACATGTTCTTGGTGGTCTTCGACTAGCTGGACCAGCACGCTAGCCACAGCGAAAGCTAACATGGATATATAGAGGATAAAATATTTGTCAAAGTTTGGTGGCGATATGAGGGGAGCTTATGACAAGGCTTGTTTAAGAGCATCAAAGGCGCTTTAGTAATAATCATCCCACTTAAAGGGGATATCCTTTCCAAGGAGGCGTAAAAATCCATGGGCCTGAGTGGCATAATCGAGGACAAAACGACGAAGGAAGTTATCCTTGCCTTGGATACTCTACAACTGGCGTCGTGTTCTTGGGAATGGTACCTCCAACATGGCTTGGAATTTTGTAGGGTCGACAGTGATGCCATCCTTGGAGAGGATGAATCCTAATAGTCATACATCGGTGACACAAAACACGCATTGAAGGGGGTTCAAGCGTATGTTGTATTTGTGACATCATGTAAATATGGTGCGAAGGTCTTGAAGGTGGTCACAGCATTTCTTGGATTTAGAGGTAAGGTCATATAAAAATGCAAGGATGATGTGAGCCAAGTCATTAAATATGTACGCCATAGCATGCTGGAAAGTGGCGCCAGTGTTCTTCATACGAAAGGGCATAACTTTGTATGTGAAGGATACCCATGGTGTAGTAAATATGTTTTTGTACTAATCTTGGGGGCAAATTTGTATTTGATTATATTTGGAAAACCCATCCATAAAGGACAACATTTCACTACCGGCATATGAGTCAACGATTTGGTCGATGAAGGGTGTTGGGAAATTTTCCTTAGAGAAAGCTAAATTGAGGTCCCAAAAATCGGTACAAACACAAATGGTTCCCTACGTTTTGTTAATAAGGACGGGGTTAGAAACCCATGATGTATAAGCAATGGGGAAAATAAACCCAGCTTGTAAGAGTTTTTCGATCTTGACTTTGATTGCAGGGACCTTGGAAGGGTGGATCGGTCATTGTTTTTTCCTGACAAGAATGGCGTCGGTCCACATGTCGATATGATGTTCGACAATTGTGGGGTCCAAGCCGAGCATTTCTTCATAAGACCATGCGAAGACGTCTCGAAACTCTTTGAAGAGGGCGGTAAAATCAGTAATTTCTTGTGGAGAGCAGGAAGCTCCAATGGAGATGTTTTCGACGATTCCTGGGGAAATGTAAATATCAACCTGGATTGTGGGGGATATATTAGCGATATTGTCGTCTTCGGAATCATTTGGGGTGGGAATAGGATTCTAGTCCCAATCGATGTGACTAACGGGCAGAAAATATTTTGACTCAATTGCGTATTGTTGTATGACTGGAAAGGTGTCTGGTTCCTACGTACAAACCCCCAAAGACCTGTGATAGAAAGTGTCCCATGGAGGTTCATTCGTGTGCATGGCTTCGATTATCTCTTCATCTGTCGAAAAGACGTATTAATATAGCATGTCTTCATCAGAGGAAAATGGGTCTTCATAATTGGTTTGAAGGGGAACCCATTCGAGATGCAGGATGTTAAGATATTCGGAGGTGCTTGGGGTGGGGGCTAACATCTCTTCTTGAGGGAAGATTAAGGGATCCAAGAACTATTGGGAAATAGGTGATGGTGGATCAAGATATATCAATATATATAATAGATTCAGGGTGATGTTGTCAGCATTTTGATCTGTCGGTTCATTATCCTCTACGATTATTGTAGGTAGGGTGGTCCTGCAAGCGGTAAGGTTGTCATATAATCAACTCTAGGTTGCATACAAAGTACGAAATGTGGCCACTAGAGGACATTGGAATGAATGGTGAGACATTAAATTGCATGAATGACACGGGCGAGTGGCGTTGGTGTGGTTTAAGACGATGACCGGACTGTGTGGGTGTCATGGCGATTGTTGGTCAGGTATGTAGTTTTCCCACCGAGGAAGGGTGTTTTTCGAGATCACCATGGTCACTGTATTGATGGGAGCCACTTCTGGTGATGAAGGGGGAGAGGTATCATCTAATGGTTGGGTGAGGAGAATGGTTTCCAAAGCATCCCAAAATCAAGGGAGATCGTGGAAATGGTGTGTGTAATTCCCATACTGAGAACACATCACACATGCGTGATTTGTACGTAGTGTCTTGGATCTAGGTGTGGGAGAGGAAGATGTACCCCATGTTATAGTCGGTAGAGCATGGGTTATGCTCACGGAAGTGTTAACCAAATTTCTTAGCTACGAAAAAGTGGGACATAGGTTGGTCGCATTGCCTTGTTTCCCACAAAGAGAACATGGTGGTGTGACTCTTTGAGTGGGAGTATTAGTCATTATTGGGGATTTTAACCATTGTTGGTTGATGCCCCATGCTTTAGGCTAAGCGACCTCCGACGATTCATATGTAGGGTTTGGTAATAAGGGACCTTTCAACTTCGATTTCTTGGTGCCCCCATTGGTGGTCTTAGTGATGACCGGTTGAGTTTTAGTCGTGGATGCCATAGGTTGGGTTGTCGTAACGAAAGGTGTTACGGGCATTGTAGGTGTAGCAGCCAAAACAGGGATAAACTTGTAGTGTGCGACTGGTTTGGAATCTATTTCTGGGTAGGGTGGTGTAAGGTACCATGCCAAAATACCCAAAGTGAGCCCAGGTAGAGTCAACTGAGCCATAACCGGCATCCCTTGTACACCTGTAGGAGGGTACGAGAATGGGATTTGGAAGATTGGAGGGACCGATGGAGTCAACATTTGTTCAATTCCATGACTCAGCGGCTGTGTTGATGATGGTGTTGAGGGGGAGGCAGCTCCATTTTCGGCGATGAAAATTGTGCACATTAGGCCATCAGTTGATGTGGGGATCTTAGGTGGTGGTCCTGAATACACTCCTAACAAATTGGAGTCCTTATAAATGCAAGGGGGAATGTCGACATACGGTTGATCAGTGTCGGCGATAGTTGGTAGGATATTGTCAGGGTTGCTAGTGGTGTTGGGATCATAGTAGTTAAGTTGGTCGAGGGTGACGACCTTCCCATTTAAGGGAAACATCATGATTCGAAATATTGAGGAGGCAATCTCCTTCATGGTGTACATATAACTACGCCCCAAGAAGATGTTGTAGTCGAGTTTTGCGTCAAATACCTTGATGTTGATCATAACCATCTTTCCCCCCAGCTCTATGGGGACATTCTGGTATAATCCTCTTGGTTGGGATGGTCTCCCATCATATGCACGAAGAGCGATAGACAAGGGGACCAAATTTGGTGACCCTAAATGTTTCCATACTTTAGCGGACATAACGTAAGTGGATGCGCCTTCATTGATGATGCAACGATGAACCATGACGTTTTTTACTATGATTGGGACTTGAAATGAGACTGATGAGAGTGGTCACGATTCACCTTTGTCAAGATTGAAGGTCATGAGATGCGATTCGGATGGATCTATGGAACCGAGTGCGTTGAGTAATGTCTTTCGCTGGATTGGGCATGAGTGTAGCACCTCTGACATGGACATGGTTGCGGGTGATATAGCCAAGTCATCCACAATACTGTAAATGTGGGTGGCTTTCATGTGGGGGTTATTAGGGGTATGTCGAAGTGGCACCTTGGGAATCCGATGGATTTGGTCAGCACTTGGGCGTGGTATTTGCAGAGGGGGCCTCAAGGGGATATAGATGTATTCTTCTTGGAGAGCTCCAGGCCTATCATAACCTTTTGCTCGAATCTGAAGATTAACATCGAACGTGTAGATATTTTGAAAAGAGCCATCGTCGAAGGTACTAGGATCTTGATGTTGTGTGATGACCCATTGGTTTGCAAAGGGTTGTTCCAATACAGCAGCTTGGTTTTGGGGAGGATTCGTTTCCTGAGGGGGGTTTGTCACCGTCTTCTTCTTGGCTTCCACTAACTACTGGAAGTCAGGTATAAGAGGGAAATGATGAGTGTAATGACCATATTCGCCACAAACGGAGTAGCAGTAATTGGTCCTCAGGTTAGCGTTCTTCCTTTATTTATGGGGATTATTAGCCCCTGTGTTTTTATTACCCGTATTCTAGTTTTGTTGGGAAGGGGGGTTGCCCCCTTGCCTCGACTATTGGTTTTTCTTGTTCTTCCCTTTCTTCTTCCCCTGAGTCTGTGTATTCTAGGGGTTTGTGGTGTTCAATTGCTCAAATTATTGAGCTTGTTGAGCATAAGAAGGTTGAATGATGTTCACCACCATGTGAGGTGTGGTTTGTTGACCAATCGAGCATGGAAATGGGTAAAAAGGGTTATATCCCAAGGGTGGGATAAATGTGGCTTGCGCTCCATAAGACGTGGACGTAGGAACGGCTTGTTCCATTTGTGGTGTAGGAACCATTTTCGTTTGGCTAACATTTGGATAGGTAGGACTATAGGGTCCATACTATAACTGACCAACTGGTGGGGTTGGTACCGGTATAGGGGGTACTGACACAGGTGGCATGGATGAGTATCGTGGAGCCATGTTAAATGGCACCGCTTTGGTAGGAGGAACCTTTCCTAAGTGGGAAATGGACACAATAATCACATCCTCCGAATGTGACAAGCCCGGAGGAGTAGGATCCAACAACCGATGTCGAGAGGCATCAGGGAGGATGGTGTAAAGGTAGCCATTTTGTGCATATATGAGATCAAAATGTTGGGCTTTCATAATAGACCCTTCCTTGATTTGGTGCATGGAGGTGGCAACATCTTTAGCTATGGTCGGATGGACAGATTTGATAAAACAATCCAACAAAAAGGGTGGTTGTATTTCGATTTTACACAATGTGTGGCGTCTACACCACTCATGGATGTGGTCTGCGATGTGGGTTGATGTATTTTGTCAAAAATATGTGATAATTTCAAGACCAAGGTCATGTAGAATCAGAAGCTGGAATTAAGTGATAAATGTGGTGGCCAATGTCGCAAAGGTGGCATGGGTCGCTCTTAGTAGATTTACATACCATTTGGTTGTTGTTCCGGTGAGCGTATGTTGAAAGAGGCGAAGCCTCACAAGATCATCCACTATGCTATTAGAAGAACACCATAAGTGGAAAGACATGTCATGATTGGCGGGATCATCCCCTTACTTTCCTTCGAATTTTGGAATATCGGAGGTAAGTTTATCTGGCATAGACGGACATGTTGGATCATGTGCGATGGGGTCATTAATAAGTTTGTCCAAATTAGGGAGATTTAGACTAGCCATGAATGGTAGGGTGGGAGGAGTTGGTCCTTCCATTGTATGTTGGGTGTGGTTTCTTCTAGGGGGAGAACCAAGTGTTGTTGAAAACAATGAGTGACCTCCTATGAGGGAGGAGGGATCAAAGGGGTCCAAAGGAACTCTAAGAGGAGAAGCTAGAGGGGTACCTCGTCCAAGGGGAGGAGGTGTAAATTTATCTTGATTCTCTCTTAGGGGGGAAATCAGGGTGATACTCTTCTGGCGGTGGAGGAGGTGGGAGGATTAACGCTTTCTCCGATAGGAGAAAATGTACCTAGAAAGGCTCAGCCTCACCCAGATGATCCTATCGATGTGACCTAGGAGAGGCCTCGGCTAGAGTATATTCCACATGAAGCATGGGGAGATGGTGTAAAAACACCCCTCGAGAGAGGAGAGAGGCCTTGAAGTCTTCGGGACTGCATCAGGGGGTTGTTTTATTCCTCTATGGTGAAGGCTCTGTGTCAAATGAGAGTGATGGTGAAATTTAAACAGAATTGAACAAATGCAAAAAAATATGGCAACCACAACAGATGCAATATGGTGCAAAAAGTGAGTGTTATGTGCAACAGTCGACTTTAGATCAAGAGTTCCCACATGTAGGTTCTTTTTTAATTACAAGTTAGTGAACTTGTAGTTAAAAAGAAAATAAATGTAAATTCCCTAAAAATACCTAACATCCTTCCTCCCAAATGTAACTGGGGCTCCCAAAAGTACAACCGATAGTGACAATGGGGTCCACACACCAATCGACCAGTGGAGGTAACAAAGAGCTAGTTCTACCGACAATGGGGACAATGTTTCAATCCAAAATACTTGACAACACCTCTTAATGGAAATGGCTAACTTCCGGAGTCAATTGCACGCACAATTGCTCCTTGGTGATGTCCTAAGTTTGGCCATTAAGATACCTTACATCAATGTGGATCAGTAGTTCGGCCTGCACAGTATTGTGTCATCTCCCTACAATGAGTTGAGTGACTTGTAGGGAATATCAAGGCAAATATACCTCGACTTTCACCTCCTTGGTCACCGCGCAAATCTAATCTGGGTTTTGAACACTTGCTTATAACAAGATTTTAAAAGTACCCTATGAATCAACAATGATATGTTTCAAAATATCGCTAATGAAACTAGATTAGTGGGCATCAATGGATGCCTAGCCCAATCAATCCTACCTAACTAAAATTTTCTTTTGTGACCTCATGTGGAGGATTTTAATTGGTTGGACAATTTACAAAGTGGATTTTAAGGGGTTTGAATTTCACTTATGGAGTGTAAGAGAGGTATTTCACAATTCTTACCTTTCTGATTCACCAAGATCACAAGAAGTGCGAGGTGAAGAGCATACTTGGATCAGACGAGTCTTTAGGTCTCTTAGTGTGTGCTAGTAGTGAAAACATATATGATGAAAGAAAATTGATTGTCGGTAAATTAACTAGAAGAGTATAAAGTAAATGCAAAAGTAGATGTACTTTTAACTCCAAAATATGCTCAAGGTGCGTTGCAAATCAAAATGCTAACTAATTAAAAAGTGTGCAACGAAGGCATTTCACACTTCTTACCCTTTTCTGATTCACCAATCTCACAAGAAGTATGAGGTGAAGATCATACTAGGGGAGACAATAGTCTTTAGGTCCTTGCTTGTGGGCAAAAAGTGGATTCTATACTAGCTTTGATCCTAAAAACATGTCAATTGTGCATAAAAAGAATGATCTTGAATACTAGTGACAACAATGAGGCCTGTTGAAAGCCTCAAGGTTGGTTACCTAGATAAGTTTCGAGAGAGATGAACAATTTAATCCCTAATATTGGTCTATGTGGACCAATTACTAAAAAAGTAAGTAATTATTACAAATTAACTTAATTTGGGTTCATTAGTAAGCAACAATGGGGTTGCCAGATTGTAGTATGCAAATAAAAAGCAAATAAAATGACTGTAGTAGGGGCAAACAATACTCTCCCGCGTGGTAGCACAGAAAAATAAAAAACAATTGCACTGTAGCGCAAGCAGAACACATACAAGGTGCACAGGTCAACCAAAGGAAGGTCGTGTGGGTTGTGAACTAATTACCTTCTCTGGTAGTGCGACTGTCGAAGGCGTTTCCGCGCTGGTAGCACGGTCGAGAGGCAGGGATCCGTGCTACTGTGTAAAAATTAATTGTGGCCAATAGGGGGGCAAATTCTGGTGTAGGAGGTGGTAAACCTGATCTCTTGCAAATGAAAAACGCCTAGAATTAATTACTCAGCATAAAATAACCTAGTTTAAGATAAATAAACAAAAATAAGTGGAGTCGCCATTAGAACTATTGTGGAAAAAATTGCACAAGAGTGCACTCATCCACTTGGTAAGGGGCTAGGACTTGTGGGCTGTAGCAAGGACTCAATCCTTGGAGCCCCTCTGTGGGTCAATTGGTTGTCATCCAAGTGATTCTGCAAGAGATTGTTAGTGGAATTCACATAAAATAAAGAAAATTGAACAAAATGTAAATAAAAAGGAAATGGGGGGAGAATGCAAACTCCAACACCTAGGAGGTGTGGACTTCAAGGGAAGCCAACAATCTCCCTTAGGGAGGCCTTTTTGGTCCAAACTATATGCTAAGTGAGTGGTAGAACAATCGAGATAAACTCTTTCCCCTTGAAGGAAGGTGGCAAGGGAGCTTGGGGATGCTTACAAAGGTATGAAGAGATGGGATATGAGGAAGCTACAACGCAAATCCAACAGCATAACCTTGCTCTTATTTTTTGTTTCCAAAATGCATTCCAATGGATTCCTTTTATAAGCCAAGATGTGGCCAAGAAACAACTAGATCCAAATGTGAACTCATACACTCCATGAACTAGTTCCAAGGTATACCAAGGGGGCTAGTTAATGCCACGAAGTGTGTGAGGAGACAAATTTGGATCCTTGGAGGTGATGGAGCCTTCAATGCACCGCGGGAATTTGGTGGTCCCGTCGTTTTGATGGTAGCGCGACTATCAAAGGACTAGTCGTAGAGGTATCACGCAGGCACTAAACTGGTAACCTGCGCTATAGCACGAGTCAACAGTGGTTTAGCCGCGTGACCGCTTATTTTGACTGATCTTGGGAATTTTGCAGTCATGTTGTCTTTTGGATTTGTTGAGGATTCATGTGGTGAGATGCATTTCTCTATGTTGATGATGCATTACTGGAAGAATCGTCGAAATGTCGCATGCATGCGAAATTTAGGCATTAACAGGGTGAGACAAAAAAGATGGAAACAAGAGGGAAATAAACTAGATTTATGAATTTAAGGTATTGTTAATGATAACATAGAGATATAGGTGATTATAGTAATTGAATTAGGTTTCAAATTAGGTACTACTATCATATTGTAAAAGGAAATTAGGCTAACTAACTAGGTTTGATTAATTAGCAATTTCTTTAAGGAGATAGAATCCCTAATGCTGAAATGGAAAGAGGAGAATGAAGAGAACTCTCATATAGTTTGTTTTTATAGATGATGAATCTCCCTAGTTTTAAGTGGAGAGTTATGATATTCCACCAAGAATGAACCATGTCACATTATGGCATCCACATAAATACTAAACATAATGGAAACTTAGTGAAACAAAGACATGAAAATAGAAAAGACAAACAAACTGTTAGATTAGTATTATTAAGACTTTAAGGACCTGAAGTGGATTCTAAGGCACTGTACATGAAGCACAAAAACATTCTTGCAGTGAGAGGAGCATATCATGTGTTCCTTGTATGATTAATTGGATCATTGCTGAGGAATTTTAATTTCCTTTCTTCTTTGCGTCCCTGCTCTTTGAAGTAATGCATTATTCTTTTTTATGTATGATTAATTGCATCATTGCTGAGGAATTTCATTTTCCTTTCTTCTTGCATCCCTGCTCTTCAGAGTAATGCATTATTCTTTTCTATGTATGATTAATCGGATCATTGCTGGGAAATTTTATTTTCCTTTCTTCTTGCAAATCCTGGAAATTTTATGTACTATATGTGTTGGGCTTGTAGAACTAGCAATATATATCGATAAGGACTTTGAATTCTTCTTTTTTAAATTAAATTAATTAATATTATAAAGTTAAAGTAATACAAGTTTATTTTATATTGAAAATAAAAAATAAAAATTAAATGAATAATAATAATGTTCCAAAATATTATGAATTGGATTTAAACAAAATTAATATAATAATAGTATGCAAAGTATATAGATTGATTTATTTTTTTATAGTTTTGATTTGTATTGGGTTTTGATCAATAATTGGATAATTGATCCTTTGTCATCACCACCTATATGTCATCACCTATGGACGTTCACCAACCACAAATTAAGTGATTGTGCTAGTATATAAACGAAACGAGGAGAAAAGCTGTGAGGCAGCTAATTCCCAGCCAATAAGAAAACATTATTGTTTCTGATACTGGCAATATGTGAGGGAACAAAGCCATAGCATGGCCATGCTAAAGCTTAAGATGCCCATCGTAGAACCTTAGAAAGCAAAAGCCACCCATCGTAGAACCTTAGAAAGCAAGCTGAAGAAGCTTAAGGGATAGTTCTCCAACTTTACACAGGAAGACAAGGAACAAGGATCCCAACGACAAATGAGGAACAAGGCTCCCAATGAAAAATAAGGAACAATGCTCTGAAAATTCAAATAGAAATAGAGTTGGTGTGAAAAGAACTTGTGAAGGGAACTAACAGATAATTGCCCGACATACAGTACCATACACACAAAGGATAAGATCCGACATTCATAGACCTTGTAGTCCTAATAAAAAATAAAAATACTATTCAAACCCAAACTCGAACTCACATTTATTAGCATATTATGTAGAACATGTCAACCACTGAGCAAATTTGAACTCTAATCAAATTCTAATCACAACATTGAATCCTGGTAACATCTCTCAAGATAAATATTTTGCTCGAATTAGTTGCGAGGCTTGGCATGAGCATATGCAAGCTCGAGTATTTACAGATGTTGTAGCGTCTGTATGGGAAATTTTGTGCATGATACCAAAATTTTCATACCATCGAACTACACTACAGAAATATATTGTAACGTGTGTTAAGGTGACAAATGTGTCCTCACTTGTTGCAGATACATGGAGGCCTGCACTTTTGAAAGGATTTAACGAAAACATGGAGAGTATCAAATCTAAAGCCGATAAAGAGGCCATGGATAAAGTTGATAAAGAAGTGTTTGAAATTATATCCAGAACATTCTGTGAAGAAAATGAAAAAAAATATTTATTTTTTGGTAATGAAAATGAGAATTTTTTATGGAAAAAAACATAAATTTAGGATCAAAATAAACAAATACTAATGTAGATGCCTCCCAGAGTTTCATGTTGAAAAAACAGCTATAACCCATAACCCCAAACACCCAAATATGCTACTTAAAACTCTAATAATCTTCTTAACTCTGAGTAAATCCAGATAACAAGAATTTGAGAACATGGTGGTCAACCCTGTAGTTATATTAAATGATAAATGTAATAGTAAAGAGAAACAAAACTTGCTACATAATGTACTCACTTACATGTTATAGATTGAGACAAGGAATTCACGATTCCAAGGAATTCAAAATTCCCTATTGGATCATTTTTCAATGGAGTATAATCACACAACTAAGGATGGGTGATTTAAATTTTGTTAGCAAGGCAATGTAGGGAAGTCGGGATGAGACAAGCTGAATAATTTGGTGTAAAATTATCAGAAAAATAAAAAGGCATTTGTTTATATTTATTGTATCAATGTTGAAATTACTTCCATCTTTTGATGTTCTTCCTTCAAAAATATGCTTTGTATCCCTCTATCACGAGTGTGATAGTACCATAAGCTCCAAGATCTCCAATATGCAAATTTCTCACAGCTTCATTTCATTATTCAGCACAGATTACAGACTCCAGACTTGTGGATCGACTTCAGACAACGAAGTTCATCACCACACACACAGACTTGAATGTCTAAGCACAATGTCTCTGGCCCTTTTATCTTTCAGAACTTCCCGAAGGCATGAACTTACTTGAAGGCTCCTGGGATTCCAGTGATATGCCCACTAACATTCATTACAGACTTAACCAAATTTTTACAGGGTCGAACTTCGGCTTTCTGATGCTGTGTTATACCTGAACGGCAACCAGCAGAGCATATTACCTCGGCTCTCACACTCTTACGACTCGCTGAGCTTCCAACTACCGGAGCAGCTCGGCACTAGACTCGACTCACTTGCAGAGCTCTTAACCAGCTCAATGCATACAACTCAAATTCCAAATGACTTCTCGGGCCTTCAATATATAGCTTGAGAGCAGGTTAACCGGTTACCACGAACTTACACTAACCAGTCAAAAGATACCGAATCTGGGGTCATGGTGGGACTACACCATGATTATCTCGTCCCTTGGAGGCAAAGCCATATGGGGACCTAGATCTGACACGGGATATTGGCAGACAAACATTGACCCATAAACGAATCTAAAACTTAACGGCCGACAAAACTGGGCCTACAAACCGAAAGAAAAGATGTCTGAGAAGCAATGGCCGACAAACATGGCCGACAAACATGGCCTACAAAACATCGGGGAAAGGCATCCCAAGGCATATTACAACTATGGAGCATTTAAACACCGGCCCACAACGGCTTTCAAATAAAGCATAATTATTACATCAACGGACCCAAAGGCTTCATTCCAGCAAGAAACAAGATTTTGGTCAATCATCACCAGACCGGCAGACGCAAAACATTTCAGGGTATCCAGGTGGTCCACAAGGTTGACCGCCACAGGGGAAATCAAATTCGGGCTCGTACTCCTCCAACTCTCGCTGCCATATGAGATCATCGATATTCTGAGAATCTTCATGGTACAAACAGTCATCTTCTTTATACTGTGGTTCAGGATACAGCCATTCGCTGAAACACTGCTCAATGTCGGAACCATGCAGTGCATCATTTTTCTCTCCGAGGAACTCACTGGCGAACATGGACTCAACACGGTAGTCCAATGGTAGAGTTCTACGGTGTATCTTCGTATCCAACCTATTTCCCTGAGCATCTCTCTTGATGTATTTTTGTGTGACAGTAACAACATGTTCTAAAGGAGTATACCTGCCACCATGATGCCTTAAAAGGAACTTGAACCACAAATTATGCTGATCTGCAACATGCATGTCAGCTTCCATGTGTAAGATGAAGTTAGCACGCCAATTTGTCATGTCAACTCTTGGACAAAACTTATCAAGGAAGACCTCTGTCCATCCTGACCACTTTTTATTGCACATATTTCCTGGATCAACGCAAATCACAATTGCCGTTTGTTCCCTGCAAAACTGTAAAATCAAATTGTAAGAATTCCATGTGAGGTTACCCTCACCAATGTCTACATACCATACAGGGCCGTCTTCATCATTGCAATCAATCCATAGCTCCCGGCATTTCCGGAGCTTTTCTTGTACCTTAGAAAACCCTTTAAAAGCGGTTTTCTCCCACCTTTCAAGGATATGCAGTTTACATGGATGCAACTGTATTTCTTTGATAACTGTCAAACTGAGATATTTCTCAGCTTGGTGTCTATCTGCATAATCCAACAATTCTCTCCTTTCAGCAGGAGACAAGCTAGCATCCCACGGCTTCATGAAAAGAGCATTCCGTGGCAAAGATTTTTCAAAGTCTGGTTTAGTGCCTTCAGCAGGAGCAGGGCCTTTACCCTTATCATCTTTGGAACCAGAACTAGAACCGACTGAGAACATATTTAAACTGACTGCTTTACTATCTTCTTGCTGCTGCACAATTTCACGCGTAAGCATATCAACTAAACAATTCAAGTAACCAGGTTTATATACTATATCATAATCAAAGTTAGATAGCCATATAAACCACTTTAATATCCTGCTACTATTTTTTGCCATAAGATTTTCATTCTTGAAGATTCCATGCATGATCTTCAAATCAGTTCTTATCACAAATCTGACAGGTTTTAAAAACAGGATAAAATGCTGTACTGTCTTCTTGACAGCCAATATTTCTTTGTGGCTGCTGGGATAGTTTAACTCAGCACCTTTGAAAGAACCAGAAGCATAACCACAAATATTTTCTTTTCCTTCTATCTCCTCCAATAGAACACCACCCCACGTAGTGTTAGAAGCATCTGTTTCAATGATAAGTTTACCGGTACCTTTTGGGAGATGAAGAGCAGGAAGATCTTTAACTTTGACTTTAATCTGTTGAACAGCCAAAGTCATTTCTTCAGACCATGCAGCAAGCTTTTTTTTTAATCGTTGCTGCAAACAATGGATATCAGAGGCTTGCCCTCTGTAGAATGGTCTGATGTAATTTAGGCATCCTAGAAATCTTTGAATTTGGGTTTTTTCTAGGATCTTATCAGGAAACTGATCAAAGGAATTTAGGACATGCTGTTGAAGCACCACTTGACCAACTTTTATAAGAAATCCGAGAAAATCCATCTCGGTCTTACCAATTTCCATTTTAGAGGCAGACAGAACCAAACCGTGCTTAAAAACCAAATCATAAAATTTCTGCAAATGCTTAAGATGGTCCTGCAAATTCTTTGAACAAATTAATATGTCATCAATAAAAGCAATAAGCCATGGAATATCTCTGAAGATGTCTTCCATCCTTTTCTGAAACTTGGATAGAGCATTGCTTATGCCGAATGGCAATACTTTCCATTGATACTACCCATGCGGAACAACGAAGGCAGTTTTAAACCGATCTTTGGCCTCTATTCCAATCTGGTAAAAACCAGATTTCAGATCAAACTTGCTAAAGACTGTACAACCTGTTATTTTTTGTAGCAAGCTGGACTTATCAGGCAATGGGTACCTGATCTTCTGAAGAACAGCATTTAATGGTTTGAAATTTACCACTAATCTAGGCTTACCTCTTTTCTGCTCAAAGTGCTTATTTACTACAAAGACTCTGCAATCCCAAGGGCTTTTTGAAGGTTCTATAAGGCCTTTGCTCAGCAAATCCTGGATTTCTTTGGAGCAGAATTCCCTCTCTGAAGAACTCATCAACCTAGCTAATGCCTTCATTGGTTTTATCTTTTGCAGAGGGTCAAAGGGAAGAGAGACAAAGTACTTTTCTCTCTTCCAAAAGGCATTGGGGTTCTCAGAGCAACGGTCTTTCAAAATCTTTTATTTTATTGTTGCTAATGCCTTTTCACCATGAACTTCTGCATAGGAGATGCAGCGTTCCATTTTATTCAGAGTAGCAGGAGACTGTATAGGACTGACTGCCTCAGTAGACAAAGGTTTACACTTTTGTACAAACTTGTGACTCAAAGGGATTGATACTAATTGACCATTAACTGTACAAGAAAGTATCATCTTTTGAGTGTCAATAGAAAAATGACTGACTTTTGACAAAAACTCAGAACCAAGAACACAGTCTTCTCTGACGGCATCTAATCTAAATAAAGAAACAGAAATTTTTACACCAAATAATGCTATTGGGAAATCTTTAATCTTTCCAGTAAGATATACAGGGGAACCTTGGATTGCTGAACCAAATTCTTTTGTTTTTTCCCAATAATACGAAGGAATGGCATTACCTTTTGCCAAGTTAAACTGACAACCACTATCTATAAGACACTGTACAAGATACGACTGAAACTCATCAGGACAAAACTCTAAATTAATAAACAATTTCGGACCTAATAAAGCACCAAGCAAACTGATACTTTGAGACTTGGTAGATGGAGACCTTTCAGGGGAAGAAGAGGGAGATTATTCTTTTGACTCAGTATTACCACAGACTCTCTCAATTTCTTTAGAGAGTTCTTCTTCTGAAGATTGGTCTTGTTCACTGTTGAGAACTGCGATTGCATGTTTTATGGCTTCAGCTTCTTTTAGCAATTCCTTTATTTTTGTCTGCTTCTCCTTTAATTGCATTCTCAGAAACTTTTCTCTATCCTTTCTGTGGGCTTGTCTATCAGAATGGCTACCAGGGTAGTCTTGGTATAGTTCAACAGGGTTATACTGAACATCTGTGACTTTTGATTTCCCTTTAGCTGCTTTTAAGGATTCTAGCTGAGCTTGCAATTTCTTTTTGTCATCTCTCAATTCAGTTCTTTCATTATGCCTATAGATGGGTATGGAAGATAATTGCAAATCAATGGAAGCAATTTGCTTTTCAATCTGATGGGCTGATACTGAACAAGAAAACATATGCAAATTGAAATCATATTCAGGCCGACTACACCCCCCTAAATGTGCATCAAGATCAGACTCTGACTCAGAGGAAGAGGAAGGAGATTGATCACATTTAGTAAAAATGGGAGTATCAGACTCTGTATCTGTACCAGAATCAGAAGAATAATCAGAATCAAGCAAATATACAATTTCTCCAGAAGGGAGAGGAGAATCAGCAGATACTTTGTACAAATCCCACCATTCGGGATCAAGAGACTTACAGAGTGCTGCAAGCCTAGGTTTAGACTTGCACTCAGGGCACTTACTAACCCAATGACCAGATTTTCCACAGATAAAGCAAACATCTTGTTTTCCTCTTTCAGACCGTCTTTTAATAAATATTTTGGATTTATACTTTGATTTCTTGTAATGGTTCTTGTGTCTGAAATCTCTAAACTTGTGCTTAGATCTGTGCTTATATGGCTTGTCGGGGTGATATCTTTTCTCAGAGGTATAGAAATGTTTCTTCTTTTTCTTGCATTTACATTCTTTTCCAAAGTGACCTCTGTTGTGCGCACCGCACCCCCAGTCATGCATTCTAGCTACATCTTTGCGAAAAGATGCAGAAAACATCTGTTGATGCCTTTTGAAATCTTTACTAACTCGTCTTTCAAGGCAATGCTCTTGCCAAGTTTCTAGTATATGACCATGTAGTTGGGCAAGTGAAAGACTTCGGAGCTCAATATTTTTATCCTTAAGTGCCTGCTCAACAGCATCAGGCACATGACCTGGGTAGCTCCTAAGATAATGTTTTAGATAAGCAAGGTTACCAGATTTACCAGAAGATATTAATAATTTATGCATATAGCAGAAGTATTCTTCAGCCTTGCTTAAGTCACACAACCATGCTGACATGAATAGAGAGGCAAGGTGATCATAATCTTCACCTTCTTCTGGTCCATAAAATTCTCTTCCTAATGCAGCCAAGATCTGTTCATCTGCGTCATCCGCAGCTAACATTTCAATTCTTGCTTCCTGAGGAAGCCATCGCCACCACTCATAGGCTGATCCAGATAAGCCTGCAATGAGTTGGGTTCCTAACATTTGACCTGTAACATTGTGATCTTGTTGTTTTTTTATATAAAGTCCAATGTGATAATAATTGAATAGCATTCTTTACATCCTCTCTGGATTGACACTGGATATTGAGCACAGGTTGCTCAGGCATTTGGGTAATGAGATTATTCATTGAATTTATTCCAAAGTTGAAAACTTTGGGAGGAGAGACTGATGTAGAGTGTGCATCTGGAATATGTGTATCAAACTGCTCATGGGGAGGAGGAGCTTGAAATCTCCTATTAGAAGATTCAACTTGTAAGGCATTAAAATCAACCATATATTTTGGAACTAGTACAGGCTTAAATTTCTTAAATTCCATGATCCATTCTTCAACATTTTCTTTAATTGCATCACTGACACCGAAATCCCATTCCGGTTTCTCATCATCAGGTATAACATTGAATTGACCTAATGATTTACTTTTTGCATGACCTCTAGTAGCTTGTCTCATGACATGATCAGGAACATAATAGTTCTTTCTTTTTAGTTCCTCAGTTTTAGAACTCATATCACTTAAAACAGCTAATCTTTTTTCTAATTTCAGAGAAGCTTCTTGAATTGCTTTCTGAATTTCAGTAGTATCATGCAACAAGTGATCAAGCAATTCCAATTTTGTTTTCACTTTGTTGATTTGTTCTCCCTGTTCTGAACATTGATGTTTTAACAGTAATATATCATTTGCCATATCATCAATATTACGTGCAGTATGAATATGCTATAAATTTCCCCAATTTAACAACTTTGTTTCATCAGACATAGTCTGATCAGCAGTAGAGGATTTAGTAGGCAGAAACTATCTTCTTGTAAGGCCATCTTGAGCATATTGCCTAAATCCGGCATCAGGCAAATTTCTTCCTGGAACAAAGGATTTTCTACCATCATTATTCACTTCCATGCTCGAATGTTCCCTTGGTAAAGAAAACATCCCTAGTGATGGATAAGCATGTTGTTTTTGCTTATGGTGCAATTTTTGTTTGATTTTTTGACATGCCTGACAGGCGGCATGCAGACCTCTATGTTCAAACTCAGACAAACCAGAAAAGGAAGTATTTACAGAACTTGATGCAGGGGTTTCAGCTTTGGCTTCAGACTCATTTTCTTTACTCAGCTGATTTGTCATGGCTTGTAGCTTTGCATTATTATAAGAGGACATGGAGGTAGATTTGATAAGAGGAGGACCAAATCTTTTGATGGGTTCTTCTTGGGCAGACTTAAAAGAACTTGAAGCTTCATCGAATACCAAAGGTTTAGGATTAAAGGAAGCTACAATTCTTTCCTTGTTTCTTAACTCATTGTATTTCAATTCCCAAGAGGTAGGGTAATTGATACCTCTCCAATTGAATGTGATTGGAGTAGCATTTTTAGATTTTGCATTAGCTTGCTCCACCACGCTGGTGTCTACAGAACTCTGATGGGCATGAGTTCGCAGTTGAGGCAGGGTATCATTTCCAAACCTGACACACACTCCACCCTTTAACTGAATAATTCGTGATCCGGTTTCCATATCAAAGCCACGAGGAAGGATATAAGCCTTAAGCAGATTGTAAATGTGTGGGTCTTTAAGGCTAACTGAGAACTTTGGATAGACTGTTCCAAAAGCTGGGCCATTATGTAATGGGGCAGTAAAGCCACCGATTACTGCATCTGAAAACTTTTTATGTCTTGTATCAACTATACAGCAGAGAGAAAACATAGCTAATCTAGGACGAACTAAAGGACCAAGGCCAATTTTAATGGCACCAAAATGTGCATAATTATAACCTTTTTCTTTTGCCCAATCTATTTGACTCTTATCTAACAAATTTATATGTACAGGCTCTTGCTTATCTGTGAAAGCAATATCTATACTAGACACTCTTATGTGTGTGGAAGCAGTTATATTCCACCAAGGCAATCTGTAAACTTCTCGAGGAAGGATCTGTGGCAATTGCCAATCCTCAGAAGAATTTTGATCATAAATGGAGATATAAGAAGAAGATGGATCTGATGAAGAAGGTTCAAAAGAGGATTGTCTTCGTTCTGCAAGACAGACTTCAGTATCATTAGATGAATCACACTCTAGGTGTGTTAGCTCAACAATATCCATTGTTGGGTCCATTTGAATTAAAAGGGTAAGTGCTGACTATTTTGGTCTCCGGCAACTTTGTAGACTGACTCCCCTATCCTTCGGGCCTTACTGCTACTGACTTTGGACAACCCTTATACCCTTAATGCCCAACAATTCGCTCAACGGTCATTTCCACCGCCTACAGAAAACTATTGTAGAGTTGTAGATTCAACAAACAAATACTGATCTAAGTTGTTACAGCAGATTTAGCAGAGATGCATTCATACAACATTCATCAGAATTAAGTGCAAGAATTACCAGAATAATAACGAAACTTGTTTGGCTCTGATACCATAAGCTCCAGGCTCTCCAATATGCAAATTTCTCAAAGCTTCATTTCATTATTCAGCACAGATTACAGACTCCAGACTTGTGGATCGACTTCGGACAGCGAAGTTCATCACCACACACACAAAATTGAATGTCTAAGCACAATGTCTCTGGCCCTTTTATATTTCAGAACTTCCCGAAGGCATGAACTTACTTGAAGGCTCCTGGGATTCCAGTGATATGCCCACTAACATTCATTACAGACTCAACCAAATTTTTACAGGGTCGAACTTCGGCTTTCTGATGCTGTGTTATACCTGAACGACAACCAGCAGAGCATATTACCTCGGCTCTCACACTCCTACGACTCGCTGAGCTTCCAACTACCGGAGCAGCTCGGCACTAGACTCGACTTGGTGGAGCAACCTGTGCTCAATATCCAGTGTCAATCCAGAGAGGATGTAAAGAATGCTATTCAATTATTATCACACTGGACTTTATATAAAAAACAGCAAGATCACAATGTTACAGGTCAAATGTTAGGAACCCAACTCATTGCAGGCTTATCTGGATTAGCCTATGAGTGGTGGCGATGGCTTCCTCAGGAAGCAAGAATTGAAATGTTAGCTGCGGATGATGCAGATGAACAGATCTTGGCTGCATTAGGCAGAGAATTTTATGGACCTGAAGAAGGTGAATATTATGATCACCTTGCCTCTCTATTCATGTCAGCACGGTTGTGTGACTTAAGCAAGGTTGAAGAATACTTCTGCTATATGCATAAATTATTAATATCTTCTGGTAAATCTGGTAACCCTGCCTATCTAAAACATTATCTTAGGAGCTACCCAGGTCATGTGCCTGATGCTGTTGAGCAAGCACATAAGGATAAAAAGATTGAGCTCCGAAGTCTTTCACTTGCCCAACTACATGGTCATATACTAGAAACTTGGCAAGAGCATTGCCTTGAAAGATGGGTTAGTAAATATTTCAAAAGGCATCAACAGATGTTTTCTGCATCTTTCTGCAAAGATGTAGCTGGAATGCCAGACTAGGGGTGCGGTGCACACAACAGAGGTCACTTTGGCAAAGAATGTAAATGCAAGAAAAAGAAGAAACATTTCTATACCTCTGAGAAAAGATATCACCCCGACAAGCCATATAAGCACAGATCTAAGCACAAGTTTAGAGATTTCAGACACAAGAACCATTACAAGAAATCAAAGTATAAATCCAAAAGATTTATTAAAAGACGGTCTGAAAGAGGCAAACAAGATGTTTGCTTTATCTGTGGAAAATCTGGTCATTGGGCTAGTAAGTGCCCTGGGCGCAAGTCTAAACCTAGGGTTGCAGCACTCTGTAAGTCTCTTGATCTCGAATGGTGGGATTTGTACAAAGCATCTGCTGATTCTCCTCTCCCTTCTGGAGAAATTGTATATTTGCCTGATTCTAATTATTCTTCTGATTCTAGTACAAATACAGAGTCTGATACTCCCATTTTTACTAAATGTGATCAATCTCCTTCCTCTTCCTCTGAGTCAGAGTCTGATCTTGATGCACATTTAGGGGGGTGTAGTCGGCCTGAATATGATTTCAATTTGTATATGTTTTCTCGTTCAGTATCATCCCATCAGATTGAAAAGAAAATTGCTTCCATTGATTTGAAATTATCTTCCATACCCATCTATAGGCATAATGAAAGAACTGAATTGAGAGATGACAAAAAGAAATTGCAAGCTCAGCTATAATCCTTAAAAGCGGCTAAAGGGAAATCAAAAGTCACATATGTTCACTATAACCCTGTTGAACTATACCAAGACTACCCTGGTAGCCATTCTGATAGACAAGCCCACAGAAAGGATAGAGAAAAGTTTCTGAGAATGCAATTAAAGGAGAAGCAAACAAAAATAAAGGAATCGCTAAAAGAAGCTGAAGCCATAAAACATGCAATAGCAGTTCTCAACAGTGAACAAGACCAATGTTCAGAAGAAGAACTCTCTAAAGAAATTGAGAGAGTCTGCGGTAATACTGAGTCAAAAGAAGAATCTCCCTCTTCTTCCCCTGAAAGGTCTCCATCTCCCAAGTCTCAAAGTATCAGTTTGCTTGGTGCTTTATCAGGTCCGAAATTGTTTATTAATTTAGAGTTTTGTCCTGATGAGTTTCAGTCGTATCCTGTACAGTGTCTTATAGATAGTGGTTGTCAGTTTAACCTGGAAAAAGGTAATGCCATTCCTTCGTATTATTGGGAAAAAACAAAAGAATTTGGTTCAGCAATCCAAGGTTCCCCTGTATATCTTACTGGGAAGATTAAGGATTTCCCAATAGCATTATCTAGTGTAAAAAGTTCTGTTTCTTTATTTAGATTAGATGCAGTCAGAGAAGACTGTGTTCTTGGTTCTGTGTTTTTGTCAAAAGTCAGTCCTTTTTCTATTGACACTCAAAAGATGATATTTTCTTGTACAGTTAATGGTCAGTTAGTATCAATCCCTTTGAGTCACAAGTTTGTACAAAAGTGTAAACCTTTGTCTACTGAGTCAGTCAGTCCTGTACAGTCTCCTGCTGCTCTGAATAAAAGGGAACGCTGCATCTCCTATGTAGAAGTTCATGGTGAAAAGGCATTAGCAACAATAAAAGAAAAGATTTTGAAAGACTGTTGCTCTGAGAACCCCAATGCCTTTTGGAAGAGAGAAAAGTACTTTGTCTCTCTGCCCTTTGACCCTCTGCAAAAGATAAAACTAATGAAGGCATCAGCTAGGTTGATGAGTCCTTTAGAGAGGAAATTCTGCTCCAAAGAAATCCAGGATTTGTTGAGCAAAGGCCTTATAGAACCTTCAAAAAGCCCTTGGGCTTGCAGAGCCTTTGTAGTAAATAAGCACTATGAGCAGAAAAGTGGTAAACCTAGATTAGTGGTAAATTTCAAACCACTAAATGCTGTTCTTCAGAAGATCAGGTACCCATTGCCTGATAAGTCCAGCTTGCTACAAAAAATAACAGGTTGTACAGTCTTTAGCAAGTTTGATCTGAAATCTGGTTTTTACCAGATTGGAATAGAGGCCAAAGATCGGTTTAAAACTGCCTTCGTTGTTCCGCATGGGCAGTATCAATGGAAAGTATTGCCATTCGACATAAGCAATGCTCCATCCGAGTTTCAGAAAAGGATGGAAGACATCTTCAGAGATATTCCATGGCTTATTGTTTTCATTGATGACATATTAATTTGTTCAAAGAATCTGCAGAACCATCTTAAGCATTTGCAGAAATTTTATGATTTGGTTTTTAAGCATGGTTTGGTTCTATCTACCTCTAAAATGGAAATTGGTAAGACCGAGATGGATTTTCTCGGATTTCATATAAAAGCTGGTCAAGTGGTGCTTCAACAGCATGTCCTAAATTCCTTTGATCAGTTTCCTGATAAGATCCTAGAAAAGACCCAACTTCAAAGATTTCTAGGATGCCTAAATTACATCAGACTATTCTACAGAGGGCAAGCCTCTGATATCGATTATTTGCAGCAACGATTAAAAAAGAAGCTTGCTGCATGGTCTGAAGAAATGACTTTGGTTGTTCAACAGATTAAAGTCAAAGTTAAAGATCTTCCTGCTCTTCATCTCCCAAAAGGAACTGGTAAACTTATCATTGAAACAGATGCTTCTAACACTACGTGGGGTGGTGTTCTGTTGGAGGAGATAGAAGGAAAAGAAAATATTTGTGGTTATGCTTCTGGTTCTTTCAAAGGTGCTGAGTTAAACTATCCCAGCAGCCACAAAGAAATATTGGCTGTCAAGAAGACAGTACAGCATTTTATCCTGTTTTTAAAACCTGTCAGATTTGTGATAAGAACTGATTTGAAGATCATGCATGGAATCTTCAAGAATGAAAATCTTATGGCAAAAAATAGTAGCAGGATATTAAAGTGGTTTATATGGCTATCTAACTTTGATTATGATATAGTATATAAACCTGGTCACTTGAATTGTTTAGTTGATATGCTTACGCGTAAAATTGTGCAACAGCAAGAAGATAGTAAAGTAGTCAGTTTAAATATGTTCTCAGTCGGTTCTAGTTCTGGTTCCAAAGATGATAAGGGTAAAGGCCCTGCTCCTGCTGAAGGCACTAAACCAGAGTTTGAAAAATCTTTGCCACGAAATGCTCTTTTCATGAAGCCGTGGGATGCTAGCTTGTCTCCTGCTGAAAGGAGAGAATTGTTGGATTATGCAGATAGACACCAAGCTGAGAAATATCTCAGTTTGACAGTTATCAAAGAAATACAGTTGCATCCATGTAAACTGCATATCCTTGAAAGGTGGGAGAAAACCGCTTTTAAAGGGTTTTCTAAGGTACAAGAAAAGCTCCGGAAATGCCGGGAGCTATGGATTGATTGCAATGATGAAGACGGCCCTGTATGGTATGTAGACATTGGTGAGGGTAACCTCACATGGAATTCTTACAATTTGATTTTACAGTTTTGCAGGGAACAAACGGCAATTGTGATTTGCGTTGATCCAGGAAATATGCGCAATAAAAAGTGGTCAGGATGGACAGAGGTCTTCCTTGATAAGTTTTTTCCAAGAGTTGACAGGACAAATTGGCGCGCTAACTTCATCTTACACATGGAAGCTGACATGCAGGTTGCAGATCAACATAATTTGTGGTTCAAGTTCCTTTTAAGGCATCACGGTGGCAGGTATACTCCTTTAGAACATGTTGTTACTGTCACACAAAAATACATCAAGAGAGATGCTCAGGGAAATAGGTTGGATACGAAGATACACCATAGAACTCTACCATTGGACTACCGTGTTGAGTCCATGTTCGCCAGCGAGTTCCTCGGAGAGAAAAATGATGCACTGCATGGTTCCGACATTGAGCAGTGTTTCAGCGAATGGCTGTATCCTGAACCACAGTATAAAGAAGATGACTGTGTGTACCATGAAGATTCTCAGAATATCGATGATCTCATATGGCAGCGAGAGTTGGAGGAGTACGAGCCCGAATTTGATTGCCCCTGTGGCGGTCAGCCTTGTGGACCACCTAGAGACCCTGAAATGTTTTGCGTCTGCCGGTCTGGTGATGATTGACCAAAATCTTGTTTCTTGCTGGAATGAAGCCTTTGGGTCCGTTGATGTAATAATTATGCTTTATTTGAAAGCCGTGGTGGGCCGGTGTTTAAATGCTCCACAGTTGTAATATGCCTCGGGATGCTTTTCCCCGATGTTTTGTAGGCCATGTTTGTCGGCCATTGCTTCTCAGACATCTTTGCTTTCGGTTTGTAGGCCCAGTTTTGTCGGTCGTTAAGTTCTAGATTCGTTTATGGGTCAATGTTTGTCTGCCAATATCCCGTGTCAGATCTAGGTCCCCATATGGCTTTGCCTTCAAGGGACGAGATAATCATGGTGTAGTCCCACCATGACCCCAGATTCGGTATCTTTTGACTGGTTAGTGTAAGTTCGTGGTAACCGGTTAACCTGCTCTTAAGCTATATATTGAAGGCCCGAGAAGTCATTTGGAATTCGAGTTGTATGCATTGAGCTGGTTAAGAGCTCTGCAAGTGAGTCGAGTCTAGTGCCGAGCTGCTCCGGTAGTTGGAAGCTCAGCGAGTCGTACGAGTGTGAGAGCCGAGGTAATATGCTCTGCTGGTTGCCGTTCAGGTATAACACAGCATCAGAAAGCCGAAGTTCGACCTTGTAAAAATTTGGTTGAGTCTGTAATGAATGTTAGTGGGCATATCACTGGAATCCCAGGAGCCTTCAAGTAAGTTCATGCCTTCGGGAAGTTCTGAAAGATAAAAGGGCCAGAGACATTGTGCTTAGACATTCAAGTCTGTGTGTGTGGTGATGAACTTAGCTGTCCGAAGTCGATCCACAAGTCTGGAGTCTGTAATCTGTGCTGAATAATGAAATGAAGCTGTGAGAAATTTGCATATTGGAGATCCTTTTTTCTATTGCATGGTAACTTTCATGAATTCATAGCTATATATAACCGTCAATTAAAAAATCTAATTCCCAAATAAAGCGCACAATTCTCTTATTGCTTGAGGAAATCTCCCTTGTCTATAAAGTGATTCATCATTGTAGTAATCACCAAACACTTGAAAAGTAGCATAGAAATTAATTTGAAAAAGCAAAAGAGTTTATTTATTACCAAATATAATACAATAAGAAGGAATTTCTTATTTTATTTGTCTTGCTCTTCTAGATAGAGATATAATTTTGTTCATATAAGTTCGCCTTTGATTTTCTTCTTTTGTATTATGCATAGGCAGATTGCATTGTTACATATTTGACAAAGGCATCGTGCATCAAGTGTGGTTGTTGAAAGTTGAATGGTGAAAGACTATTATATAAGTGTGCAATCCGTATATGATTCTACATTGGATTGACTGATTTACCATGGAGGAGTTTTTTCATAGAAAAATTCAACTTACTATTAATATGCGAAATAGTAAATAAGTCCAGCTGTCAGATCATACAAAGTATACTATCCCTATTAGATAGAGCCAACTGTCAACAATAGACAGTATTGTGTCATCAACCGTAACAGAATAATCTAATATAAAAGGACCATAAGTCCCTAGGTCGTCCACAAGTTGGACCAGAAATATCCAGTAGAACAGTCCCCAACAGTCATCTAAGCAAAAAATATACAATCCAAAAATAAATAAGTCTCAAATACAGTCATCCTCAACTGCCATCCACAAAGGACATCATATAACTATGGGTAGCTGAAATAGATGCCGAACAGAACCAATAGATAGCTGAAATAAATGCCGCAAAAATATGGTGAGTATGCATGCACCCAACAAGTAGTTGGACCCAGAACGATCAAGTATCTGCACATAGCGCTATAAGTCAAGTAAGATATGAAACCCACATAATATAGGTAAGAAATAAACAAAAAGTGTATAAGTACAAAAGATCAGAAGCCTCAAGTCCAATGCAAATGATATGAGCCGTGAGAAAATAGTATGTCCTCCCGCCACTCCTGCCACATGATGACCCCAGCCTGAGAAGTAAGAGCCCGCTTGGAAAGCATATCCGCCTCCACATTAACCTCTCTAAATACATGTTCAAAATGTATATGTTCAAATTCCAGGATAAGTTTACGAGCCGCTTCCATCCAGTGAGAGAGAAGAATTACATTGAGTGATGCCTTGCCACCAGCCCAAGTGATAATAGATAAGGAGTCACCCAATACTACAAAAGAAGTGATCTTTCTCCAACGAGCACAGAACAGAAGGAGCCAAAGGGCACATAATTCGCCCCTTGTATTGGTTCCATTCCCTAGATTAAGCCAGATATGAATAGAGACGCAGTTGGAAATGTGCAATACAGCACCCGCGCCACCCATCCCATTTCGACCCACAGCGGCTCCATTAAAGAAACCACAAGGGAAAATCAACACAGGAGGTGCCAAACGATATATCTTATTCAGATTACCCCTGCCACCGACAGCTGCATGGATAGAGGTAAATTCTTTGTGTACAGCAAGTGTTTTATAGCAAATCCTATCATAGAAAGGTGTCCTATCTTCAAAGATAAGAGATTTTCGTGCTTTCCATACCTCCCAGATCATATAGTAAGGGAGTTCCGACCAGCCAGACGATACCCGTGACCACGCCTCAAGACATTCACATAGTGAAAGATGGTTCCAACTGAATTGAATGCCAGCTTTGTTTGCAATTTGTCTCCAAAGATCCCGAATGAATTGACAAGAGGAGAAAAGGTGATCAACTGATTCCTCCTGTGAGCAACATAGGGAGCACCTGCCCGGTCCACAGAACCCACGCCGGCATAGGTTATCCCACGTTAGAATCTTGTTCCACAATGCCATCCAGACAAAACATTTTATCTTGAGGGGTAATATAAGTTTCCAAATAGTTTTATCCCACCAACGTGTCACATACAAAGACTCAGCAAATAATGCCTCATATGCCAATTTAGCTGATACATTACCACCAGCCACATCCCATGACCAGACAAGTCTGTCTGCAGCATCAGATAATTGAATATTTGATTGATATAGTGGTCTTATATACTCATCCCATTCATTCCCCAAATTACCCAATAAACCGAGTTGTGAAGCCGAGATCCAGAGTGACCGCCCATCACATACTTGAATGGCCGCATGAGCCAAAGTATAGAATCCCTTCGCCCGAAGGTGAGTTCTTAAATCCAACGAAAGGGTATGTTCAGCTAGTCCCCCCAAGATCGGATCTAGCCCCAATCTAATGTCGCGGCCATTGCCAGGCATCCAAGCAATCCAATTGGCAATAATCCTGAAGGATCCCAACAGACCATTCCAAATATTAGAGACCCCCAACTTGGCAGGACGATTCATTCGCAGCCAGTTTGAAACATTGATGTTTTTCAGGTATTTTGCTCTGATTATCCTTCCCCATATCAAATTATTGAAAAGTGCACGCCATAGACTTTTCGCGTGCAGAGCCATGACAAAAAGTTCCAGATCCTTAATATTCCAGCCCCCCAAATTCCACGGCCTGGCCAATACAGACCATCTCATAAGATGAAATTTCTCATGTTCACCACCACCCGACCACAAAAAGCTGAACAACTTTCGCCGAATTAAACAGAGGATGGATCTAGGGATTTTACACAATGAGAACCAGTATACACCCAAGTTTTGTAAGACAGCTTTTGCCAAGGTAAGCCGTCCACCCAAGGATAAACCCTAAACCCTAAACCATGGAGGAGTTACATTGCGAGTTTGATTGAAAGGCTTAATGATTGAAGAAGTAACTTGAAATAAATTTTATGTTGAGTATACTTCCACTTTTCTTCGTTACACCCGAAGATTTAATATATTTTATATAAAATGTGGTTTTCAAAGTGAGAGGATGCATGAGTAATATTACATGTCAATGTCTTGTTGTCAAATTGAAATCCTTTATTATGTATATATTTAAGCCGTAGGCGTTTCACCACGGAGAAGCATGAGCTCCACGTTGGCTAGATTCCTCGTTGAGCGAATGGAATCCTGCCACGTGGATGCTCATGCTTCTCCGGTCACTGGGAGCTCCTCTTGCCGCCACGCTGCCTCCTCCCGTCGCTGACCACCTTGACCTCCCACGCTTCCTTCGCTGTCAGCCCCCCTGCCCTGCACTGCTCCACACTCCCTCGACCCTTTCCCTATGCCACCCTACTACCCACCTCCGCCCTCGCTTCCCCCGGGCCACGCCATCTCCTCGCCTTCTCGCCCTCGCTGGCACTCCCCTCCTCCGCCTGCACTCTCTGCGCGTTCACCTGCGCCTTCCTCCTCTCCCGCTGCTCCTCCTCCCGGCCACGCCCTCTGCTACACGCATAACGCCTCCCTTCTTCACACGCCTGCTGCCTCCTCCCTCCTCCCCTGCTCTCTCCCGCGAGCTCCCTCCTGCTGCCGCTGCCGCCTGCTGCCTCCTCCCTCCTCCCCTGCTCTCTCGCAAGAACTGTAGCAACATCGCCGAGCTCTCCGACCACCAAGCTCCGAGCTCCGACCACCGACCTCCGAGCGCCAAGCTCCGAGCTCCGACCAGCGATCTCCGAGAGCCAAACTCCGACTGCCGATCTCAGAGCTCCGCACCATCGCCGAGCTCCGACTGCGGCCAAGCTTCGATGAGTTGAAACATGACGAAGGTTCCATTCTCGTGTTCCATTCATTCTTATTTTTTCGTCTGTTAGCAATAGAGTTGAAACATGACAGAATTAATGAAAACCATAGTTGATACACCACAAATAAGAAATCTTACCAGCTGCAAGCTGCGCCGAGGTTGCAAAGCTCCCTAGTGGCTGAACTATTCAAAAAAAAAATGGAGGAAGGAAATGAGAGAAAGAGGAAATGAAAAAAAAACATAAATTTCCTGAACCAATGTTAACTGCAAATAGTCTGAAAATGCTTCATTACCACAACGTGATTCTGTAAATTCTCGGCATGCCAGATCAGTTATACTAAACGGAAGCTCCGACAGGCCATTGGAGCCATTGGAATTTCGGCATCAAACACGGAGTCAGCGCACGACAATTCCTCTGAAATTTGAATACACAAAACTTACTTTGTCCAAAGTCTGGCTTCCAGGTTTTCTGTTGGTCTGTTGGTTCTGAATAGACGAGTAAGGAATTATGTTTTCCACCTTCAGGTCGCGCGGTACTGGTTCCAGGTTTTCTGTTGGTTCTGAATAGACGAGTAAGGAATTATGTTTTCCACCTTCAGGTCGCGCGGTACTGGTTCCAGGTTTTCTGTTGGTTCTGAATAGACGAGTAAGGAATTATGTTTTCCACCTTCAGGTCGCGCGGTACTGGTTCCAGGTTTTCTGTTGGTCTGTTGGTTCTGAATAGACGAGTAAGGAATTATGTTTTCCACCTTCAGGTCGCACGGTACTGATCCTGCGTTTGTCACTGCTGGCAGCTCTTCTAACTCGGACATCCCAGCAACAATTGTCGCGTGCTCCAAGCCACGTATGCTCTTCAGCTTCACACACCCGTCTGCCCACAACTCCTCCAAAGATGTCAATGGCCCCATACTTGGCAGCTCTTCTAACTCGGACATCTCAACAACAACATTTGTCGCGTGCTCCAAGCCACGTATGCTCTTCAGCTTCACACACCCGTCTGCCCAACGAACAAACAGAAATGAAATCTCTTCGCTCTCTCTTCTGCCATTACCAACTTGCTACTCCTTTCCATAATGGCAGGAATACAAGGGATGCTGCTGCTTTGCATGAACAATAATGCGAATCACAGAGTTGTAAGCACTGCTAAGTTATGGGATAATGAGATTTGTGATTTATCATGACTTTTGCTTGGGGAGAGGAAATAAAAATTAAGAACGCTGGGAAGATACCATTGTTTCCATACTTGGAAGCTCCTTTAGTTGCGTGAGGCTAAGGGTTACATCCCACATCAAGAATACGCATGAGAGGGGATAATTGGAGGATGAATCCATGGCCACAAGCCAGGTCATAGCTCCCAAAGTCTACTAAAAATGCACAACAATCCACTAAGCTCCCCACCCCAAGCAAGCCATTGCCTATGAGTCCGCGCTTAGAGCAGACCTCGTGAGAGAGTGTGGGAGAGGAGGGTGCGAGCGGTGAGGCTTCCCCTCAGGTTTGGTTTGTGTGGTGATACAGGAAAGAGCAGGGCGTCAATCCCTGTAGAACAACTCGCCCAATCCAAAAGAAAAAGATAGGTAAGAGACAGAACTCTAACTGGTCAAAAAAATTATAATCTTAATCCAAAATGAACCCTATACCTGCATTCGGACGGAGGATGCCACTTGAATCACTTGTGCTCTCGAACCCCATTTGTGGAGCTCACTGAGTCACTCGCCCTCTCATACCATAGTTGTAGAGCACACTAAAAATTTTCACGGAGAAATGAGCGGGCTCAAGTTGGGGAAAGGGATAAATAATGTGTATTAGTAGCTTAAGTAAGATAAACGAGCTGGGAAGAAATGGAAGAGCCCACGTGGAGGCTCATGCAAAAATAAAACCCTAAGATAATTTACGGAGGAGCCCACGTGAGGGCTGCATGACCTAACTAAAATTTATTCTAATTGTTAAAAAATTTGGGTTTTATTTCGAATTACTTATTATAAATGACCAGGAATCATGAAGGTAATAGAATTAATATGTAATTGTGGACTGATCATAATTCTTTTCAATGGCCGCTGGACTAACGGTCCAAAATGTAGAGATAGACAAGCACTACAATAAGAATGATACCTACGGTAGTATGCCGATACTTGCTTCCCTCCAACCACAGACCGTCAACTAGCAAAGAACAACCATCCACATCCACATCCACTTAGTGGAGCTCGAAGGGAAAGGAGATGAAAGAGATTCCAAGTATGGAAACATTGGTACTAAAAAACATTATACAGACACATTGCACATCAGAAAATTAAACTTCGGCCGAGTTAACTCTCCAGTTTAGATGCCAAAATGAAGGTTAGAGATAAAATTTAATTGTAGAGGGTAGGATACAAAATAAAGACAGCGATTAAAACAATAACCGAGATCAATCTCAGTATTTTCTACATAATAGATCCATTATCAGATCCGAATGGGACATCAAAAAATCGAAAGCCATTCTCCAAACCATAGTTTGGCCATAACTAAAAACTGCATTCGCTCTGTTGGAGACAATGCTTGTAATACAAAGAAAACAATACACAGGTTTGGTGCACACATAAATCGGACCGCAACCATTTGAACAAAGTGGAGGTTTAAAAATTTAATCGATTTCATTGGAAAACAAAACAATGGTAAAATCTGCGTATCTACAAATTATTTCATAGTTACTCACACAGTAGACAAACCACTTTTTTATTCTGATTTTAAGTAACCTATAGGAGACCCTATCCCAAAAATTAAATCATAAATAATTTTATATATTTTGATTTCGGATCTTATTTCTATTATTTTTATCATCATTATACTTCTTTTTTTAACAAATAATTTATAAAAATATATTTTGATGAAGCACATTTTTCATCATCTTTCAATGCCTTATAATGTTTTTACATTGAATAACTTCTCTATACAATGATTTTTTTTTTACAAATAATTTATGAAAATATATTTATGATTTTAATTTTGTCACAAATGTGATATTGTAAATAAAGATGTGAGATTTCATATTGCATTGAAAATGTGTATAGTTTTGTCCAGATGTGTTACATAATTTTTTTTTTCCTTATTTAAATTCAAATTTGTAAAAAAAATAAACCCTTACATTTATACAAAGATATCATCAAATAAAATGGAATATCATTAAATGTTTTAATATAAATTTTGTTTTCCCATAAGATTTTTAATTTAATTAATTTTCTTGTATTACTTTATAATGAATAAGATATTTACTTTGGCACATGATTTTTTTAATTATACATTTATAAATTTTAATATTATAGTTATTGATATATTTTATTTATATGTTACATTTTTACGAGGATTAAATCATTTTATGGAGATTTTATTTTTAAATATATTTGAGAAAGATTTACACTATGAAGATTTTATCTCCAAAATTGATAAATTACAATTAAGATAAATTTAGATTAAGTATAATATGCTATGTTGAATCATACTAAATAATTATTATTTTTTAATAGAAATGGGTATATGTACATTAATATAAAAAAGTTACTAATGTAAACATTCAAGAGTACAAATCCTAAAATTCAAAATATCTCTTATAAAAAATGCTAAATTCTAATTAAAAATACCAAATTCTAATTAAAAATGTTAACTTTTTTCTAAAATAATCACTTAATAATTGTCTTTGCTTACTATATGTAGATTCTAGCCTATGCCTTCAATATCTATATATTCAAACAAATTGACCACATACCAAAAGAAATTGACAATACATATAAAAACCTAAGGCACTTATTTACGACCATGCTCACTATGTGCTTCTTCCATAATTGGTTCTCTATTGTTCTTTGGCTCCATCATCAACTTGTCCCAATATTCTTTATAGCTATCCACATCTTGTACTTTTGAATCCTTCATACATACCTCCTTAATTAACCCAATAGAGAGTAAAGGCTTGGCAGCCATTGGAGATCTTCTAGCAAAACCAAGGATCATATTATAATGTGCCATACCCATGTCCAAAAGTAGCTTATCCACCTATTTCCCTTGAGCTTCAATTTGGACCTCAAATTGAGCTTATTGAGCATCCATATGATTTCCAATGCTCTAGTCCAAATGGGGTATAGCTTCTTGAATGAAATCCATTTGCTTAACCTTGATCTGAAAAGATTCCTTAAATCTATACCCTCACACAACACACATTTCCATGGATGCATATTCCATACTCTTGCAATGTATTGCCCCACAATCCTTTGTCAAATAGATTTTGAAGATAAAACCATGCCACAAAGCCCTATAATGACAAGTTAAACAAGCCTTTCATCAAGCATTAATATGTTTTCCACACTCAAACCATTAGGCTCCAATGGAGTTAAACAAAGCCACAAAAGTAAGAACCCATGTTTTTGCAGACCCAAACCACTTAGAGATGAGTCTTCAAATGAACCTAAGGATCCCAAACAAAGGAACATTTGAGACCTCGTTTACTCAACCACATTCCCAGAGATGAATGTATTTCTTCCAATACGCCCAAGATCACAACACCAAGGCACAAACATGTTCCATAGAGTAAACAATTAACTTTCCAAACCGGCATACTACAAATTATCTAACCATCACCATTACAATCCATCACACTCACCATAAATATCCCTTTGCAAATGATTGAATGCAATTATGAAAGGTGTATGAGGCATGTGGGATATGTTAACCCTCCCACTCCTAATTTCTTCATGCATTAATTGTCCACCGTTGTTGGCTCATATTTAGAGCTAGGGTTCTAAACTATATCACCAACAATACTCCTATGAGCATTGACATTTTTAGCATCCTAAAAGGATACAGTCTCACCCAAGCCGGGATTACAAAGACTAAATTTAGGAAATGGAATTGCATAATTAATTCTTCAGTTATGATGAGCGTCTGGATGGAGATCGCGATCCAATCTCTATTGGCAATGTGCAAACTCAAAAGAAAGTGATTCCTCAATTTCGTCTTCTAACATGGTGCAACTTTTGCAAAAAAAATGAGCATTCATGTGACTAATTGGCTAGATAAAATCCATTGGATGAATCTCCTCGTCCCTTCAAATTCTAGAGAGACATTGAATGAGCGGATTGAGCATAAGCACCATTTTAACTTTGGTTACAAACAACTTTTGTTTATTTCACGATCTCTACAACACGCTCTTAATTTCTTCTACTCTCTTCTATTCTTGGTCGACATAACTGACCGAGAGTTCTTCTTCTTAATATTATTTAGAAAAAAAATTCCTGTGCTCTTTAACCAGACAATAGTGCACAGAGAACAAATATTTTGCTCTATTTTCTTCAACCAGGCCCGACTTGGTCAACACTCTTCCATATTTCTTCAGCAATTCAAGTGCTTTCATTAACATGTATGGGATGGCCTAAAAAATGTGGAGTAAGAGCCACGAGTCGAGAGAGGACTACATGCAGTTGTTGAGACATGCGCAAGTTTTCATTTGGAATTATTACAAACTTTGCTCTTTTCCTACCAGTATCCTTCAATGCCTGAGCCTATGTTTTTATTCCTTCTAACTTTCCTTTTTTCCTACCGGCATTCATTTTTGCCCCTCAAGGGGCAAATGCTAGTTGTAATTTTATGTTTTTCACTTGCTAGGATGATCCATTGCCTTGTGGATCTCAAGTAAATATTTGCTCGCTAGTTCGATAGAAATTTGAATGGAGATGAAGTGGGTGTACTTTTTAATCAAATATGCTATAGGAAAGTTCAAGTCTTGTATTTGCGATATCATTAAAATTATATTAATGCATGAATTTAGAATCTGAATGAGAATGAATTTTAACTGAAAATCCAATGGAAAAGAACTTTGTTTTCATAATCCTGCTATCAAATTAATGAACCACGTGCATGGATGCTTTAAAGTTTGTTGGCAAGGAAGTGCTTGGATCAACGTTGAAATTTACTTCCATCTTCTGGCGCTCAACAAAAGTGTATCGTTCTAACATAATATAAAATGAATTTGAATGGAGGAGGCCGCTCCTTCTCCCAGCGCAGTAACCAAGAACCGAAAAATTAAAGTTGGGTTAACCATATGAGCATTATTGCTTATCTCCCTGAGTTATGTCGGAGCATTATAGTTTATCATTATTGTGCCGAGAGGCGCTCTACATCCCAGTATGGGGGAGATCTTGTGAGTCGAGTGTTTATCGAGTAACAAAATAATACAAAGTAAACAAAAAAAATAATACAAAGTAAAAAGTAATAAATGTTATGTCCGCCATAAACAAAAAAGAATAATACAAAGTAAAAAATAAATATGAGACTTAAACTAGAGACTTTATAGCTTAGGATTAGGTGGTAAATATTATGTCGGCCATAAACAAATACAAAGTAAAAAGTAAATATGAGACTTAAACTAGAGACTTTACTTTTTACTTTTAATACAAAGTAAAAAGTAAATATGAGACTTTAGAGTGTTTGTCCAATAACAAAATAATACAAAGTAAACAAAAAATAATAATACAAAGTAAAAAGTAATAAATATTATGTCGGCCATAAACAAAAAAGAATAATACAAAGTAAAAAGTAAATATGAGACTTAAACTAGAGACTTTAGAGCTTAGGATTAGGTGGCTCGGGTATTGCACTCAAGGAGTTATTCAAGGAGAGGTTTGCACCTCGGGAGATTTGATCCCTCTCGGAGCTTGATAGAGCCTAGGATTTGGATCTTTACTTATCTCTCCCAGTTATGTCGGAGCATTATCGTTTATCTCTCCGAGTTATGTGAGAACATCCAGTTAGCTTTCCGAGCTATGTGGAGCATTCATGAACAACCAACTTTTATGGAGGAAAATATCAAAATTATCTAAATAAAATTCTATTTAAAATTTGACATTATTTTATTAATTTATTTCTTATCTTTTTTTACAAAATAATATCAACATTATTGTTCCATATACCTATTTAATATTATAAATAAATAAATAATTTTAAAATGAGTTGTTGTACTTAAAACAATATTTGGTCTTATGTTTTGAAAGTCAAGTATCTTAAATTGGATAGATATAATTGGATTAGATATGGCAAGAAATTCTGTAATAATTCCTCTCTTATCTGGAATGGTTTCCTTAAAATCTATGGTTGGATTGGTAAAGACTTGGCCTGGAGAGTTGGCAACGGTAGAAATGTTTATGTTGGAATTGACCCAATTCTTGGATTGGGTGAAGACTTCAAACTTTCCCCATAAATCTTAAACTATTTATCAGATATCGGGTTTTCTTCCTTAGCTGACATCAGGAAACAAAGTGGAATCAATCATGAGAAAAACTATTGGTTCTCTGCTACAGAGCTTGGCTTGGTTGGTTGCTGGGCAACAATTTGGGATGACTTTATCTTCAGACTCAATGCTACTGGTTGCAGGCTTCCCAACACACCGGATTCTATAATTTGGACTTCCAATTGTGAAAACGGTTCTGTCACTGCTAAAACAGCTTATCAAGCTGTTATAAAAGAAAATTTATGTATTGCTCAAGATTGGTGGTACCGTGTTCTGTGGAAATGGAGCATTCCGCTAAAATACAAATGCTTCATGTGGTTTGCGCTACAGGATTGTCTTAAGACTGGGGATAATCTTCAAAGGAAAGGTTGGCAAGGTCCAAATCTTTGCCTCCTTTGCAAGAAAGATGCAGAATATGTTAATCACCTTGTTATAAATTGCAGCTACACTACTTCTGTTTGGAAAAAGGTTTGTTCCTCTCTCAATATCTCCCAGGTATGACAAGGTGTTCATTTTAGACATTCTTGTAAAGATTGGCATAGTAATTGCAAAGGATTTGATTTTCTCCCAGCCATCATCTCTTGGAGAATCTAGAAAGTAAGAAATGGTTGTACTTTGATAATACCCTCGATTAGTTGGAGAATGTTGCTTTACAAATTCTTAATTGGGTGAAAGAATTTACTTCAGGGAACACAAAAATTGGTAGTCTCGAGAATCCTAAACCAATTCAATTTCATAAAGGAGCTTTTGGCTTTTTTGATGGGGCAGCACAAGGTGGGTGGTGTGCTGCAGGAGTTGTCCTCTTCAACAACAACAATCACAAATTCTGCTTCAAACTCTGTTGCGGCTATGGAATTAATATGAAGGCTGAATTGTTAGCCCTCTGGGTCTTATGCAAAATGGCTTCAATTTTTAGTATTGTGTCTTTGGCAATATTTGGAGATTCTAGAGTTACTATAAAATGGGCAATTGGAGATTTTAAGCTTCAGGTGATCAATCTACTCTCTTGGTGTCATAGAACTCTTGATGAACTCAAAAAATTTAAGCATATGGAAATCAACCATATTTACAGGGAACAAAACAGTCTAGCATAATTTCTCTAAAAAGAAGCACTAAAGGGCAATGAAGGGACCTTATTCTGGGCAGATTTTTTTGATGATTTTCTATTAAATATGGGGAGTTATCCCCTTTATGAGGTCTAGCTACTCTTTTTGATCTTTTTGTAATTTTGTAACTTATGTCTCTAGTACTCTTGTCTTTCCATCTTTTATCATGGGTTATATCAGTATTGGCTACTGATCTCTAGCTCTATTTTTTATTATATCCAACAGTCATATACTTTTTTATTCAATAGAATAACAAAAGTATGCTTTTTTCCTCTGAAAAAAAAAAAATATTTATATTTATCATCTAGTTTATTAAAAGATTTGAGAGTGTCCTTATAGTTTGCTCGATAAAAATAAATGGTTGAAAAAGTGATGACCTGTGTCATTGAGATAGTTTCTGAATGCGGAACCATAAAATTTAGAAGTCCGATAAATGTTCAATGTTTTCTCTTCAATGTGATTTGAAGTGGTGGTTAGTTTAATATCTAGAACTTCGATGAGACAGCCAAGTTGTTTTGTTTTATGATGTGGTTTGATGATGTGACTCTGAAGTACTGTATTGATGTAGGATAAGACACTTGGTGCTATCATATATTTTTGTTTTAGAAATTAATTTATTTTTTTTAGAGCATTTCTTGAGGAATTTTTATCCCATAAAAAATGTATTAGGCCAATCAAAAATTCAGATTTTTGAGTTTTAAAAATAATTGAAATTATTTTAATTTTCAAAAATATTAAGTTTAATAAAAAAAATTAAAATTTTAAAAAACTTTGAAAAAAAAATTCGTAAAAAAATGCAATTATTACAAGTCAAAAAAGTTTGACTAATAATCCATTAACACAACCTTCACCATTATTTACATTAATACAAAATAATTTTAATAATGTATATAGTTCATTCATTGATAAAAGTCCACGTTATAATTATGTTTTAAATGTCCCACCTACATTAATTTATAACCAAATAATAAAGCTATTTATAAATAAAACCATTTAATGTTTTAGATGTCCCACCTACATTAATTTATAACCAAATAATAAATCATTAAATAAAACCATTTAGGTTACCATCTTCTAAATAAAAAGAAATACATATAATTTTTATAATACTTTATTGTTTTACTCTCTCAAATAATTTATTATATTTATTCCCATTCCTAAAATTTGATTAAAAAGCAATATTATCAAATTGGCTCCCACTCCCAATTAGCAAATACTTACAAGTAGCTTATATGAGTTTTCTTACCTATAAAGTTATATATTCTAATAATTTATTGGTTCGCTTCTGTCATAAGTTGAAAGCCCTAAAAGAAGTGGTTACGGTCTGGATTAAAAATAGAAAGATGGCAGATCAACTGGAACTAACTCAGCTGGAATTAAAAATTCATAAAGCTCTTGAAGAAAAATTTTCTAACTCCTTAGATGAAGAATCCTTTGAAGCATTGAAAAAGCTTGAGAAAAAAAAAAGAGGAGCTGCTGGTTCAGGAGGAAAGAGAGTGGCGCCTCAAGAGTAGAGCCATCTGGCTGGCTCATGGGGATAAAAACTCAAAAAAAAAATCATAATTTTGCCTCAGCTAGAAGAAATATGAATTCCATCTGGGAAATCCTTAATGCTCAGGGTTTGATGATTGCTAGGACTGATCAGCTTAAGTCAGAAGTAGACAATTTCTTTGGAAATATTTATATGGATTCGGGCGATTGTGTTTTGCAAGATCAGATCAATGTGGCAAGGCTGTACCTGAGGTTCTTCAATGAAGATAATGTTGAGCATTTACAAGAGGAAGTCTCTCTGTCTGAAATTGAGGATACTTTAAATTTTTTTGCTAAAGATAAAAGCCCCGGGCCAGATTGATGGTCGGTGGAGCTTTTCATCCATTGCTTTGATGTAATGGGAGATGAATTAAAAAGTATGGTAAATTTCTCAAGGGTTAATGGTGCCATTCCTGGAGGACTCAATTCAACCTTTTTTACTCTTATCCCAAAAAGTAACAAGCCTAATACCTTTGGAGATTTTCGACCAATAGCCTTATGCAATCTTGTGTATAAGTTGATTGCTAAGATAATTGCTCAAAGATTGAAATCAGTTCTCTCAGAATTTATATCTCCAGTGCAATTTGGGTTTCTTTCTGGGCGCTAGATTCATGATGCTTTGGGGATAGCCCAGGAATTGTTGCATAACATCAAAATCAAATAGTTGAGAGCCATTTTGCTTAAAATGGACCTAGAGAAAGCTTATGACCGCGTCAATTGGAATTTCTTGAGATTAATTTTGATAAGGATTGGTATTCTTCCTCAGGTGATTAGGTGGATCATGGCTTGCATCACCTCGATGAATATTGCAGTGTTAGTTAATGGTTCTCCCTAGTCTTTCTTCACCTGTTCGAGAGGCATCTGCCAGGGATGTCCTCTGTCCCCTCTTCTTTTCATTCTAGTTATGGATGGTTTTAGTAGGCTAGTTAATCAAGCTGTGGAAAATGGTTGGATCAATGGCCAAGGACTGTGTGAGCACTCACATTCTATTTGCGGATGATGTTTTGGTAGGGGGTATGGAGACAGTGGCAGAATGGCAAGTTTACAAAAACATTATTCAGACATTCTGCAATGCGTCTGGTATGAAGGTGAGTTCTGCCAAGTCCAGCTTCTATCATCTTAACTCAAATGAACTACTTCTTAGAAGTATTACCTCTTTCCTTCCGTTCCAGTGTTGCCCTCTGGAGGATGGTTTCAAATATCTGGGGTTCCTATTGAAACCTAATAATTATCTCATCAAAGATTGGCTCTGGCTTTTGAGGAAAATTGAGAATCGGATTAAACATTGGTCCTTTAGACCTCTGTCCATTGGAGGGAAACTTATTCTAGTTAAGACAGTGCTTACTAGCATTCCTGACTACTGGTTTTCTTTGCTCGAAGTGCCAACCTTCATCATTTCTACTATAAGAAATTGCTTATTTAACTTCCTCTGGACAAGGAAATCTGATTCTGCAAAATTGTCAATGGTTGCTTGGCAAGCCATTTCAAGGCCTGAGAGATTTGGAGTCTGGGGAATCAAGGACTTGGAAGTTTTCAGCGCGGCTCTTAGACTCAAAAATCTTTGGAGATGTATTTTCAGGTCCACCCTGTGGTCCAAGGTTATGCAACATAAATATATAAAGCCGGATTTGTTAACCTTGATTAGAAACCCGCGGATGAAGGGATAGAACTTCTCTCCTATCTAGAGGGGTTTCATGAAAGTCTTCAAATGGATAAAGCAAGATCTCTTTTGGCAAGTGGGATCGGGCATTAATATCAGAGTTGGGCTAGATCAGGTCTTAGGCTTGGAAGACTCTTATCTGCTTTCCTCTTCTTTAGTCAATTACCTTCAGGTGCTCGGGTTGAATACTCTTGACAGAATCTCTATTAATAGGAATGGTGATAGCTCTGTTGCGTGGTTGAATTCCAATGAACTTGGACTATCTGGATGTTACGCAATTGAATGGGAAAGATACATAAAAGCCTTAAACTCTGCTGGTGTAAAAATCAACTTTGATCTTGATCGTTTAGTATGGAGTGGGAATGTTATTTCTGGAACAGTCACTGCTAAATCTGCATACTTAAGAATAATTCAAGGCAATTGTATCTTTCCTCAGGACTAGTGGTACAAGAGACTTTGGAAATGGTCTATCCCTTTGAAATTAAAATGTTTCTTGTGGTTAGCTATACAAGATAAACTTAAGACCTGGGAGAATCTACTTAAGCGTGGATGGATTGGTCCAAGCAGGTGCAGTCTTTGCTTGGCTGCAACAGAGACTTCTCAACATCTCTTTGTCAAATGTAGTTTCACCACCAAAGTTTGGGCTTATGTCTCTACAAATATGAATATTAACCGCCCTTGGGATGTGGGTGATTTCAATCTTTGTTTATTAAACTGGTTCAAAAATTGTAAGCCTTGCTTCAACATTGCAATCTGTATTTCTTGGGCTATATGGTACACTAGGAATTGTGCCATTTTCCAGAACATACAACCAGATGAAAAGGTTTGTGGATTGACTGCTCTGAAGATGTTTTTAGCCTATAAGAAAGATGACCACAGCTTGAAGGTTGACAAAGTCCATTGTTTCTCTTTCAAAGTAAATCAACCTGTTTTATTTTTTGATGGGGCATCTCAATTTGGGATTTGTGCAGTAGGAGGAGTCATCTTCCTGAACGAGGATCATCACTTTTTTGTTTGCCTCAATTGTGGAGTGGGTACAAATATGAAAGCAGAACTTTTGGCCCTTTGGTGTGTCCTAAAATTGGCTAACATTTTTGGTTTAGTGAATCTTAAAGTTTATGGAGATTCGTGGGTAACAATTAAGTGGGCAATGGGGCATTTCAAGCTCAATGTCACTAGTCTTCGTCACTGGTGCATTCACACTCAAAGAGAGATCACTTTACAACATAACATCTCTTTTGAGCATATTTATAGAGAAAACAACTCCTTGGTGGACAAACTTTCAAAGCAGGCTTTGGAGGGCTTGGAAGGTCAGCTTATTTGGGAAGAATGGCTGGAAAATGCCATTGTGGATAGTGGTGATATCTACTTTTTTGATTAAGATGTTGGATCTTCTTTTCATTTTGTAGAGGCTTGTAGCCTATCAGTTTTGGTACTTTTTGAGAAGATTGTATTGATGTAGACTGTTTAAGCTCGAACTAGTGATCAGATTGTCGTTAAATGATTCAGATCTTGAATCAAGAATTTCATTGTACTATTTGATTCTCTTGGAATATCAATAGTAGATTTTTTTGCTGAAAAAAGTTATATATTCTAAACCCATCGTTTTTTTATAACAAAAATGGTTCCTTTTTGTATTATATAAAAAAGAGGTTACGTCCAGATCGTTGAACTTGGTTATATATCTTTCTAAAATATGATAAATTGATAAAACCATTAAACATATAGTTCTTCAATAGAAAAATCCCAAGTTCACACAAGTTAGAAGCTACTATCCTCCTATTCCTACAATTTATTTTGCCATGAGTAAATCCTACAAAACTATCATAAAAGCATAGTATAGTTATATTTCGTTACAAAATTTATCATGATCATTGCTTGGCCACTAAGGGCATTTGTCACAACACCAAGGATCAGACCGGGAACCGAGGTTGCATTCCCTTCCTTGGGCGTGCAACATGGCCCGCATGCAACCCCGGTGGCCAAACCAACCTGGATGTGTGCCCACCAAACTATGCCTAATCCACACACCTTAACAGTTAACTTGTTATACTTAGTTGTTCTTAGCCATTTTTACACTTTAAAACTTAGCCAAATAAATCAAACACAAGAACAAGCGAAGTGTCCGACACCTCAATGGAGCGTTCCCAAAATATCCATAAATATACAATAGTACAATGTCAGGAGAGTGGCCACAGGTTACTTCTCTGGGAGTGCGCCCAAAATGGCAGCGACTCCTATTACACAAGGAACCCCAAGAATTTTCCTTCACCACTTCTTGGTGATGTCTTCATGTCCACGGCTCCTCTCAAGCTCCCACAGGTCCGCCTCCTACAACACCTGAATTGTACCCATGTTTAGACCACCATGCACTAAACAACACCCATGATACTTCCTTCTATTTGACCTGCGCCTGGTTCCAATGTTTGGTGCACCCATCTCCCTTATGTGCTTTGAGTTCTTCACACTTCGTTCTTGAATGCCTCTAAGCCTCAACACCCTCTTTTATTTATAGGCTCTCAAGTCGTGTTAAGGAGTGCACCCAAGGGTCGCACCTCTCCTTACTCAAGTCGACTTCCATGCGTTGCTCACACACTAACTCCTTATGTTGGCTTGGCTTGAATGCTTTCCAGGCACACCTCCTACATGTTGGATTGCTTCTTGGGCACACGTCATCGTGCCCCAACTGAATTTCACACCAACTCTTTTTTGCACTCTTGTCAAATCCCTTCGTCATGCCACTAAGTCTGCATGCCCACCAACAGTCCAGACGCTCTACCACTCAACATGGGTGTATCACCACATGCCCAACTCTCGGTTCCACTTCTTGATGGGCAAGCCCCTAGGCTCCCAGGTCGGGTCCGCTTCGAGTTGTGCTTTCTTACCTCTTGGTTGGATAAGTCCCCATCGCATGCTCCTCTCGATTGTCTAGTCCGAGGTGCAGGTGTCTTGCACCCACTCTCCTCCATGGATTACTTGATCCATCACATAGTCGATTATTCACCAAGTCTTGTCGAAGCTTCTCTGTGGGTCGAGGTGATGGCTAAGTCACTCTCCTCACCAAGGCCATGATATCCTCCCCCACTCCAAACTGTTGTCGTCCTTGTCAATGCTTCAAAAGATGTCTACTGCACTCCAGAATATATGTATGTTGTTGTGACTAATCGTTGTTGCACTCGTCATCCCTCAATCAACCTCTCTTTGCATCGACTCCTCTACCAGTCTGCCACAATTTTGCACTTCCACTCTCCATCCTCAACCATTTGTGTGATCAGTCCATCATTGAGTCCTTGAGTAAGGCTGGATATATTTGACTTATTAAAATTACATGAAATGACATAAAATTGTAGTGTATGAGTAGGCATGTGGAACCACCCTATGGTAAACACCACTAACAAGGAGGAAGGAGAGAGTGGAGTTGCCACTTGGTTTTAGGTCAAAACTAAGAAATATTAGGGAGAGGAAGAGAGAAAGAAAAGAGAATGGAGGAATGCCTCTAGATTAATTAGGGTTTAATCTTAATTAGTTATCAAGGGTTGTAGCTTATTTACAGTACCTCAATTAGGGTTTCCAATAAGTAATTATGAACAAATTAACAAAGGAAATCAAACTAATGAAGGGTCAATTCCTTAAGTGAGTTAATTAAACTAAGTGTTGAAAATGAAAGAGATGAGAAAATGAAAGAACTCTCTTGGATTAATGCTGCCGCAGGTTGTAATATCCTAGTTTAGACCCTTGGAATGTATTAAATTAGATTATGTAAATATGTCAATATAGGTTCCTAGTGAAGAGCTCAAGGCCAAGGCTTGACTAGTGAATGGCTAAGCATATATTATTTAAATATTTCTATATGGGCCATGTGTTTGGTTTATCACAATGATGTAAAGCTATGTAAATATTAGGTTGGAAAATAATAAAATGGTTCAGCATTGAGTCCTTGAGTTTGCACGTACTCAAGCAACTCGCACGAGTGCCTTCACACTTCATTCGTTCCTTCACAACTGTTGCGGTGAAGTCACCACTTCCACCACTCGTCACTAGACCTTATGTCTAATGCTCACTTGGATGTTGTTTTTTTAAGTGCCTCCTGCCTAAGGCACCCGAGGCCCCTACTACCTGCGCCAAAGGTAGTGGATCACCACGTGGTCTACCTTAGTGGGAAAGAAAGGGATAATGGTGTTCATAACCATTTCCCAAGCCTACATCTTCCCTTGACTGCTCCATTGGCATCTTCTTTCTCAAGTACAACAAGAGAGGCAAGTTCGAACCGATCCTGCCTTCACCTTCCTCCAACAATTGTCTAGCTTTGGGATCGTCAATCCCGCTCAAATGCATCAAAAGTGGTCATACCTTTCTTGTAGTTCCCCTTCCTGCTCTTGGGTCACTGTCACAATCACCTTCTATTGGTTAGAGGAGTCACGGGTTGTTCTGTCAACAACCTATTATTGCATCACTACCTTCTTGCAACGCAATGTAAGCATCAGTAAGTCTCTCCACTGTCGACACTACCAAATCCACAATTCCTTCGAGTTGCTCACCCCCACTTCCAAGTTTTGTACTGAGTCACAACTCGCTACTTCCAACTTTTCCTTGGGTGGCCACCCTCCTTTTCCTTTTCCTTTATCTTCTACATGGTGAGGTCGTGTTGCATCCCGGTCACTTGAGGGTTCCACACTCAAAGCAGTCACCTTCTCGACTCCCTGCGGTCTCCTCATAACATGTATGATAATCAAATCATCCCACGAAAGGATTTCCAAGCAATCTAAGTGAGGCATCAACGCAACCATTGCTCTCCTTGGGAATTATTGGCCCAAGACAACCTCAAAGTCGTCCATCAACACCATCATGAAGCTCACTTCACTGCTCCACAAACCAAGCTTCAAAGGAACCTTGTTGGCAACCCCAACCACCTTCTCCACTTATGAATTCATTGTTTAAAAGAAGTATGCACCGGCTCCAAGTGCAACTTGAGCCTCCTAGCCACCTCTTCCTTCATGAAGTTGTGCGTTGCACCACTGTCCACCAAAGCGATGACCTGCTATCCATTTAACTCTACCGAAACAAAGCACAACTTGGTGTAGTCTTGCTCCCGGGTAACTGTAGGTTCGTTTAGAGCTACGCCCAACACTTGCAATGATCTAACTGAAGGCTTCTCTACTTGTTCCACAGCGGATAGCTTCTACAGATTCAACAGAAAGTTATTTACATAGTGGTACTTTGCGCATATCAACCATGAAATGGATCTACTCTTGTCATTGGGTGCTTTTCCATGCTTGACATTGTCATCATCATGAATCCCAATCGACTTTGGATTTCCCTTCTTCTTCTTCTTCTTGTTCTTGTCAGCATCTTTCTCATGTGCTTCCTTGCCTTTCCTAGACCCACCCTAATCTGAAATTTTCAGGATCTTTTTAACCAAAAACTTGCATGTGAAATTCGTATGTAAAACTCATAAAAATGGCTTAAAGTATGACTTTTAAATGCTTTTAAATCAACACATAAGCAAATAAAAAGAGATATTCAAACCAGAAAATGAAGACAAGAATGGATAGTGGAGTTCACCCTTCTTAGGCTACGTCTCTGGGTAACCTCCAATGAGAAGGTCAATCTTATTAAGTCTTCAAAGCTTACAAAATGAGTGTTTTGGAAACACTTATGAGTTCTGCCAGTCAGAATCAGAAACAAACTGCACCACTGTGTTCCTCTTGAAATTCTGAGAAAAATGAGTATAAAGTTGACTATATATGCCCGAGGCCTCCTCTGGCACGCAAATCGAGAAACTATGCCTGCATAAAGACAAAATAGTACGGACTGTACGAATTTCACCTCAGGATCCATGCCCATTAATGGTTGTACGTCTCCTCGAGAACTAATGCATGTACCTTATCTCGATCTCTGTGCAACTGCGCTCTATTTCACTCCAAACTCCCTCAGGATCCGTGCCTATTCGTGGTTTTAAATAGTGGTTTTTGGTTGTTTTTGGGTCACAGGCCAGGGGGCCACATTTGCGTATAGAGGAATAATAACATCTCTATAGGAATACATAGGTGAAATACATTCCGAAGTTATATATACATCAACACTCCCTCTTACCTAGGAAGGTATTTCTCGACACAAATCTACTAGCACAAGTCTTCTTCTTTGGATCATCGATATTGAATCATCGTCCTCGAATCATCATCGTCATCATCGCTGCTGCTATCTCAATCAATCTCTGAATCTACTCATCATAGGAAGTTCTACAGAGCCAGTCCTTTTTCATACTGGATATAGGCCCACCACCTGTAGGTCTTCATCATCATTGGCCATACTGTGGAATCCTCAGGACTGATTACGTGCGTCAACAAAACCTCGAAAGAGAATCCCAGGCATTTTACGAGTACACGGCTCAACCTATCGGATCTCCGAGGATCTTTTACATGTGATTGTCACAAAACCTTAAAAGAGTGTCTTGCCAAGCAAGATCTCTAAAGAGCATCTGAGGCCTTTTTCATCCTGTCCAGATCTCCAGGACTTATTACATGTGACCCCTACCACAAAACCTTAAAAGAGTGTCTTGCCAAGCAAGATCTCTAAAGAGCATTTGAGGCCTTTTTCATCCTGTCCAGATCTCCAGGACTTATTACATGTGGTCCCCACAAAACCTTAAAAGAGTGTCTTGCCAAGCAAGATCTCTAAAGAGCATCTAAGGTCTTTTTCATCCTGTCCAGATCTCCAGGACTTATTACACGTGGTCTAGCAAAACCTTAAAAGAGTGTCTTGCCAAGCAAGATATCTAAAGAGCATCTAAGGCCTTTTACGTGACTAGCACAACCTGTCCAGATCTCCAGGACTTATTACATGCTACCCTTGCACAACCTGTCCACGACCACAAAGTATCAATCTGATACTCATCATACATCGTCCTGATGTACATGATCATCCTGATCATCATCACGGCATTGTCCTGATGCATGTCATTTGGAGCAACATCCTGAAGCTCGTCATCCATGATCATCCCGATCATACAATGCATCCACCTGATGCATACCAAGTATCTACCTGATACATATCATCATACATGATCCACCTGATCATGCAATGTATCCACCTGATACATACACAGATACATGATCCACCTGATCATACAATGTATCCACCTGATATATATCAACATACATGATCTACCTGATCATACAACGTATCCACCTGATACATATATAGATACATAGTCCAAGCATCCAACATGATGCATATACATATACATGATCCAACTGATCATAACAAGCATCCAACATGATGCATATACATAGCAGTAACTGGAGCATTGTCCTGATGCTCATCATCCAGCGCTTACATCCACAGTCATGGGAAGGATCCTCCTCTCACGATGCTTGGAATGGCTTCCAGCAAATGTGTCCATCACTTCTTCCTCAAAGTGTCTTCAATCTGAAGAACACCAAGCCTCTCTCTGAAGTACTCAAACTTCACTCTGGCTAGTGGTTTCGTCAACACATCTGCAACCTGCTCATCCGTCACAACATATAGGAGCTTCACTGCTCCTCTCTGCACCATATACCTGATATAGTGATATTTAATCTCAATGTGCTTCGACCTGTCGTGGAACACCGGGTTCTCAGACAGCTTCACACAACTCTGGTTGTCACAAAAGATACCAGTAGCCTCCAGTGGGATATCAAATAACTCAGACAGTAGCTTCTGGAGCCATACTGCCTCACAACTAGCCGAACATGCTGCAACATACTCTTCCTTGGCTGTACTCAATGCTACACAGGACTGCTTCCTACTAAACCAAGAGATCACACCTGATCCCATACTGAAGCAACACCCAGATGTGCTCTTCCTATCTGCAGCACTGCCTGCCCAATCTGAATAAACATAACCCTGTAGGTTAAACTTTTGATTCGCATCATACTTGAGCCCATAGTCAATTGTACTCTTCAAGTACCTCAGAATATGCTTTACAGCAACCAGGTGAACACCTCTAGGATCCGTCAGGAACTGGCTCAATGTGTTCACCGCAAATCAAATATCCGGTCTCGTATTCGTCAGGTACATCAAGGACCCAATCATCTGACGATACATCGTGACATCAACCAGATCAGATGAAGCATCACACAGAAGCTTCAAGTTCGATGCCATATTTGTGGCCATGGCCTTGTAGTCCATAGTCCCAAACCTCTTCAGGATCTCTACTGCATACTTCCCTTGTCCAAGGAAGATCCCATCTGCACTCTGCCACACCTACATGCCTAGAAAATAGTGCATCATCCCCAAGTCCTTCATCTCGAACTCGGCAGCAAGCTTCCTCTTGGTTTCGGAAATCAAACCATCCTCACCTGTAACAAACAGGTCATCCACATACAGAAGTAGTATCACAGGATTGCCTTCCTCAACCTTGTAGTAAAGGTTGGAATCCGCTTTACTCTTGGTAAATCCCAAACTGGATAGAAAGCTATCTATCTTACCATACCAAGTCCTAGGAGCTTGCTTCAAGCCATACAAGGCTTTCTTCAACCTGCACACATATGAATCCCTGTCATATGTCTCAAAACTGAGTGGCTTCTCCCCATACACTTCCTCTTCGACTACACCATTCAAGAAAGCTGTCTTGACATCCATCTGGTGTATCTTCCATTTCATCACTGCAGCTAGAGCAAGTACTGATTTGATGGAAGTGTATCTCGCTACAGGTGCAAAAGTTTCTTCATAGTATATTCCCTTTTTCTGAGAGAAGCCACGAGCTACAAAATCTCGCTTTGTATTTCTCTATGCTACCATATGCAGCATGCTTGATCTTTGGAAGTCACAACAGACTTCCCATCTAGTCTTGGGACCACATCCCAAACATCTTTCTTCATGATCGACGGATCATGGTATTCTTCCATTACTTCATCCCGGATCCTGGGAACTTCAGTATCTTCAATAGATAGCTTTGTTGCTGGAACAAATGTTGTAGTCCTTCTTTTGTAGGTGATGGTATACGATCTTTCCTACAAAGCAAGTTAAATTGCATGATTAGAAACATCTCATAGTTTTCAAAACAAACTCTTACACATAAATAAATATGTCATATAGTCATGCAATTATCTTAGCCAATGCTTCAATACAACATTTATCCATATCCTGTAACTTTCTAGATGCCTTCCAATCTCTACCAGAACATTGTTAAGAGTGTGCACAACTCCCAACATGTCAACAAAGAGGTTTCATTCCAGATAAGTAGCAATGGATTGTTGTACAGTTCCATAGGCCACTTACCCATCAGATGCATATTAGTAGTATACTGTTCATTAATGCAATTATTCTAATATGCATAATACACAACCTAAGTCTATGAACATAAGTATATACATCATTGAACAATATTAATCAAATATACAAGAAATGATAATTTAAATACTTATCTTTGTTTGTTGTTGTTGGGTTGACTCCCTCTCAGTCTTTGCTTCCTTTCTGCAACTCCATTCTGATGTGGATTGTGAGAAGTGGTAAAAAAATCCCTCTGAATGTATGCATCCTTGCAGAAACTACTGGAGTATGCTCCCTCTTGATCTTTGCTTCCTGGATTACCTATCCTTGAACTTATATCCATCCTCGATCACTATGCATGCTTACTAGTATCATCATTGTGTTACCCTCGAGATCTCATACATAATCATACATTCATTAGTATAATCTCAATAGTATCAAAACACAATAATCTTAAATATGTATAGCCATGATCATTTCAAACACAGATAATAAGCATTATCATTCAATGTTTTAGGGAAGACTTCTCTTACTCATGCATATTCATATTTGACCAAAGGACTTTTGTGGTTAGTCATATCATCAATCAAGGTAAGAGACATAATATGCATAAACCCTTGATTACTTACATTTCTAACTTCATGAATAATCATTATCAACCATACAACAGTATAAGATCCTAACACAAGGTAGGATTCTAACTTGATATAGGAAAAACATACCTGGTTATCATATTTTCTAGTTATGTCTAGCAATTGTATTCTTGTTCTCTTTAATGACTTGTGTTAGTAACCTGCATATCTCATAGGTTAATAATTATAGAACCAAGTTATACATACCTCGTAAGTAGATCTTCTATGTGATCCATGACAATGGATGAATCTTTGTCTTCATGTCAACATGGTCATATGTTCTTGAACTAGAACATGATTTGTCTTTCTTGATGTACCTTTCATGTTAGCAGAAACCATCAACCTCATACAACACCATAATGCATTAGTACAATCATAAGTGTCAAAACCCTAATCAATGAATATCTGCATTCATAATTTTATTAAGGTGATACGACAAGTCTAAAGTTAATCAAGATTGTACTAACCTTAATGAAGACAAACATACCATAAACTTAATCATGAACAGATCTCGAAACATACCTGGATAAGTCTTACCTGTCGAGATTGCTTGTAATCTTCTTATGTAAGGTCTTAGCCTCATCTCCCTCTGAAACATGAACTTCTTCACTTATGCAGGTGACCAATCCATTCTATTCTAGGATTAACCCAATCCACTTGATTTGCAGAAACTGGATCTAGAGCTGGATTAGGGCTTTTCAGAGAAACCCTAAAAATTCAAACTTCTAAAAGGATAGAAAGATGCGCCTTGATGAGCTGGTCAAGCTGGTATACTCAGAATTTGAAAACTGCAAAGTTTCACCCCTCAAAATTGCCTTTGAAACTTCTGGATCTTCTAGACATAATCCCGAACTAGGGTTTGATAAATCCCACCCTTCTTCCCAACCAAAAGGTTCGATCCAAAGCTCTAAACTTTGATTTTTATGAGGAGCTTCCAGCCGTGGTCACAGACTTCAAAAATTCCAACTTTTGCAGAAGCCCTAATTTTTCACCTTTCCGATCAAAGTCTCGAACTAGGGTTTGATCAAGCCCGGCCTTCTGCCCAACCAAAAAAATCGATCTTAGTCTCTAAATTTCAATTTTGATGAGGAGCATTCAGCCATGGTCTCTGATACAAAAAATTCCAACATTCTCCGAAACCCTAAATTCCCAGAGACATGAATGAAGGTGCTCAAAATCCAATTCTATTTTGATAGAAATATGCACCTGATTGTTTCTGGTGTAACTCCGAAATTTCAGATCTACAGGGTCTGAAAAAATTTTCTGTGGTAGTATGACCTGTTATATTTCCAACCCCACAGGTCTGACCTCAATTGGATTCTCTGAGAGAGAGTTATGCCAAGTGTCGCAACGTGACCTGTTTATGGGATAAAACAGGAGAGCGAACTTGTATGGCATGCCACGTGTCACTGGTTCAGTTTCGGCCTCTGCAAAACTTACCTGAGAAAGTATAGTCCGTTCCCTAACTGTAACTTTTTATGAAATTTCATTTGGAGCTTCCTAGCCCAAGTTATGACCTTTTTTCCTAGGTCACCTGTTTATGACTCAGATCTAGAAGAGGCAGAAACCCTATATTGTACATATCATAAATCACTAAGTACAACAAATTAGAGGTTGTCCTTTGGACACAAGGTACATGGGGATCTTGTCTTTGACCTGTAATATTTTCAGATCCTGAAACCTCGCCAAAATGTATTTATAGTGAAAGTTCTACGATGACTGGTTTTTGCTATATCAAGCCCTAGCTTCGCAAATGCAACAAGTGTCATAAATGCCATACCATGCCTTCTTTCAGGCTAGCTCTGATACCATGTTAAATTTTCAGAATTTACACTCTGATCTAGGATCGTAACTGAGAGAATAACATGTACAGCATATCTACAACATATCTACAACATATCAATCATGGACACAATAATGCAAGCACACAAGAGACACAGAGTTTCACCGGGGAAAACCAAGAAGGTGAAAAACCCCGCAACTTCCTCAGAGATAGATAGAGCAATGATACAACCCAAGTACAAGAGATATTCCTCCTAGTAGCGGCTTCTCCTCCTCCACAAGTGCGCCACTCTCCACTGAGTGTGTGAGTGAATAATAGAATGATCAAATAGAGTGCCTCCTGCACTCTATTTATACTTGACTTGACTTGCCTAATAACCTTTACTAGGTCGGCCTTAACTTAACCACATAACATAATGCTGATAGGGCTGACCCCCAATAGGGTGGTCTAATAACCCTTTTACCCACATGACTCATACAGGGCCGACCCCATCAAGGTGGTCTAATAACCCATCAAGTATGAGTTACGACACTTACAATATAAATGACGACACTTCCGTATAGAGGAATAATAACATCTCTATAGGAATACAAACACTTCCATATATAGCAATAATAACATCTCTATAGGAATACATAGGTGAAATACATTCCGAAGTTATATATACATCAACAAAACCCATCCATCTGAAATGTCTTGATTGTTGTAGCTTAGTTTGAGATTGAAGATATTGAAGTAGTTGATGATCAGTATGTATAATTGTTTCTTTACCCATTAGGTAATGTTCCCACTTATTCACACTTTGTACTAGCATACAATTCTTTATCATAGGTTGGATAGTTATTTATAGCTTTAGAGAAAGTTTCAGAATGATAGCATATTGGTTTTTTAAGTTGCATTAAAACTGCCCCATGGCATAACCACTAGCATGGTTTTTTAAGTTGTAGATCCGACAGTGCAAGTACTGGAGTTGTACTGATCTTTTCTTTCAGAGTGTCGAAGGCCTTCTGTGCTTTTCCTTCTCACTGAAAGACTTTGTTCATACCTGTCAAAGCAAGTAGTGGAGAAGCTATGAAGGAGAAGTTTGCAATGAACTTCCTCCAGTATTGGGATGCTCCCAAAAATATTCTTACCTCGGCTACATTATTTGGCTCGGGCCAATTCACAATGACCTCAACTTTAGAGGGATCAATCCTCAATTCACCACCCCCTCCAATGTAACCTAGATATACTAAAGATGTCTTCCCAAATCCACATTTATAAATATTTAAATACAATTTTTCCCTTACAAGTACATCCAAAACTTGTTTGACATGCTTGACATGTTCTTCCCAAGTACGACTGAAAATCAAAATATCATCTAAGTAGACTATGACAAATTCATCAATGAAGGGCCTAAAAACATCATTCATCACCCTCATGAATGTTGCGGGTGCATTACAAACCCAAAAGGGCATTACCATCCATTCATACAATCCCTGTTTAGTTTTGAAAGCAGTCTTCCAAATATCATTGTAATTAATTCTAACTTGATGATAGCCACTTCTTAAGTCTAACTTAGTGAAATAAGTTGCATTCTTAAGTTGATCTAAAAGATCATCAATTCGAGGAAGAGGATACCTGTTCTTAATTTTGATTATGTTTAGTGCCCTATAATCAACACACATACGCCATGTGCCATCCTTCTTTGGCACCAAAACAATTGGTGAACCACATGGAGAGGAGCTTGGTCGAGTGTCCCCTCTTTCAAGAAATTCCTGAACCTATTTATTTATCTCTGCATTTTCAATTACTGAAGACCTATACATGCCAATGTTAGGAAGTGGTGCATCCTGCTGTAAGAGAATCTCATGTTGAATTTCTCTTTTTGAAGGCAATCCTTTAGGTTCTTGAAACAAGACATCATAATCAATTACCACTTTAGTTAAATCTTTCTTAAGTCTTGGATCACATCCTTTAAAAGATTCACTTTAACCAACATCCTTTGCTTTAACAATCATAAGAACAAAATTCTTACTAGCATTTACTAGCCTCTTCATTTTACTTGCAGAAACTAATGAAAAATTAGTTTTCATGCGAAGTGCATGGACAACATATTCAATACCATCTTTAGTGAGCTGATACCTGTTATCTTCCCTGTAAAAGATAGCCTTCCTATCATAAAGATAAGGACTTCCCAAAACAATACCATAGATATCCAATGTAACAACATCCAGATCTACTTCATTAATGAATCCAAAAGTAATAGCAAACCTAAGTCTACATTGTTTTGTCACTTGTAATTGTGCATTATCACATACCCATCCGCGAGGATATGGTTTTGGGTGTAACTTAGTTTCCAAATGAAGTTTCTTAACTATCTCTTTTGAAATGAGATTGGCTTGTGATCCACTATAAGAAAGAGTAGCTATCTTTGTATGCTTATAAATTACTCTTATATGAAACAACTCACTTCTTTTTCTTTCATCAATAGCATATTCATGCTTTGAATTAGAAGTGGAAGGATTTTTACCTTGTATGTCCATATCAACAATCTTAGTCTCATCCCCTGAATCAGATCCCAAATCATGTTGGATAGCTGTAGCAGTGGTCTTCTTGTCCTCCTTATTCCGAAACTTCTCAAGCTTGAGATTTGGATGAAGCTTCCAACATTTGGATGCATCATGACCCCTTTTCGGGGAATGTGAGCATGTAGGTTTGTCTCCTTCTTTCTTCACTGTAGTTGTATGCTTACCTTCCCCCTTACCTTTGAATTTGTTTCCTTCAGATTTGTAAGGTTTCTTGGAAAAGTTTTCATTTGTATTCTTCCCCTAGATACTTAATCCGTGACAAAAAGGAAACAAATAGATACTAAATTCCTCCTAGATATATCCCATACATAAACTAACAAACTATGGAAAGACAAAGCAGGTATATGGCATACCTCACTTTGATTGTTGTCTTTGTTTCTCTTGAATTGCTCCAGTTCCAATCTTCAATAACGGACTTGAGAACCTGTTACAGAATAGGGGACAATACCTTCTCCAAAGCAATATATATATAAACCAATATCTAACTATGAAAATATAGACAATTTCACACATTCATCATTAAAGACAAGAAAATGGGAGGAATAGGCTAAGTTATATTAATGATAAGAAAGCCATAAAGAATCCAATACAATGTGTGTTATACCTGACTTATGCTCAATCATATATTCTCCAAGCTCTCCATCACCCTTGCAAGACTCTTAAGATCGTAGGTTTGGTTCTTCCAAGATCTCCCCCCTCTAGCTCATGGATGGTCCTCCTTAAGTAGGATTTGGGAAGCCCGGCCACTAGGAGAAAATGATGGATCTAAGTGAGTAAGATGTGGATCAAGGATCTAAACCATGTCAAGGAGGTAATGTGAGATGGGATTCGAAGGGGTACCTCATCCCAAGAAAATCTCCATGAGATCCATGATCCAAAATCAAAGGGATAAGCCGAAAACAAAATTTTCTCTCCCCTATAACTGAGGAAAGCACGAAAAAGATGAAATTTCCGCTCTCCCATAGGCATGCAAGGCGTGAAAATATTGAAATTGTCGCTCCCCCATAGACATGGAGGGCGCGGAAATTCCAGTAAGGTAATTTTTGGAGGTGGTTAAGGTGGGTTTCGACCCCTTTCTTGTTGGATTTGCTTCCAAATGTGACTAGGGAAGGGACTAGCATTAGAATGAAGGGTCCTAACACCCTTAGGAGGCATAAACATCATGTTTTCCATGGTGGTGAAACATGTAGATGCTCACTTACACATGGTGTGTCAATTTGAGATTGGCTTGTGATCCACTATCAAAAAGAGTATCTATCTTTGTATGCTTATAAATTACTCTTATATGAAACAACTCACTTCTTTTTCTTTCATCAATAACAGATTCATGCTTTGAATTAGAAGTGGAAGGATTTTTACCTTGTATGCCTGTAGAAACAATCTTAGTCTCATCCCCTGAATCAGATCCCGAATCACGTTGGATAGTTGTAGCAGTGGTCGTCTTGTCCTCCTTATTCCGAAACTTCCTAGGCTTGAGCTTCGAATGAAGCTTCCAACATTTGGATGCATCGTGACCCTTTTTTTGACAACGTGAGCATGTAGGTTTGTCTCCTTCTTTCTTCACTGTAGTTGTATGCTTACCTTTCCCCTTACCTTTGAATTTGTTTCCTTCAGATTTGTAAGGTTTCTTGGAAAAGTTTTCATTTGTATTCTTCCCCTTCGACTCCATATGAGTCGCTTGAACGCATACCTCATCAAGTTTAGTTGGATTAAACATAAGTATCATATGACTTAAAAAACTATATAATCCACCTATGTACTTGAGAAGAATTTCTTGAGTGTAGAGAGGTATACCAAGTATTAAAGCTCTCTTTCGAAATTCTTGTGTGTACTCTTGTACACTTTGACCCTTACCTTGCCTCAGATTCTGCCAATCCATCATTGCTTGTTGTATGTAACCCAATGGATAGAACTGCTTATTTAATGCTGACTTGAACTCATGCTTAGAGGATATGATATTTCCTTTTGAGGCCAAATCCTTTTGAGTTCTACTCTCCCACCATATGAGAGCGGTCCCTCCAGGTCGGAGAGAAGCTAACTGAATTTTCAAGCTATCTTCAGTAAACTTTTGAATCCTACAATAGACTTCTATTTAACGGATCCAATTATCTAACTTTTCAGCATTAAGTTCTCCATTATAAACAGGTAAATCAAACTTAATATCAAGCTTTAATTGAGGCATATTGAGATCAACTTTTTGTTTTTCAGGTGAGGAATTTAAAGATCCATCAAGAAAAGATGGTGAAGATGGAGGAGTTTTAGGAGGTTCCTCACCACCTCCTTCTTCTTTACCTTTTCCATGAGAAGAACCACCTTGTTCTCCCTTCTTTCGATCTTGATAAAGCTCTTCCACCATACTTTGCATCTTCATGAAAACTTTAAGGAATTCTCCTTCAGAAGGAATTAAAGAAGTCCCATCTTCTCCTTTTTCTAAAGCCATTCTCCTTCTTCTTGATCCAATCTCTGGATCAAACTCTTCAAGCTCTCCTTCACCTCTCTAAAGCCTTGCTCTTGTTAACATAAACAAACTCACAATGCAATGGTTAAGCTGCTCTGATACCAAACTTGATCTGAAATTTTCAGGATCTTTTTAACCAAAAACTTGCATGTGAAATTTGTATGTAAAACTCATAAAATGGCTTAAGAGATGACTTTTAAATGCTTCTAAATCAACACATAAGCAAATAAAAAGAGATATTCAAACCGTAAAATGAAGACAAGAATTGATAACGGAGTTCACCCTTCTTGGGCTACGTCTTCGGGCCGCTTCCAATGAGATGGCTGATCTTATTAAGTCTACAAAGCTTACAAAATGAGTGTTCTGGAAACAATTCTAAGTTATGTCAGCCAGACTCAGAAACAGACTGCACCACTGCGTTCCTCTCGAAATTCTAAGAAAAATGAGTATAAAGTTGACTATCTATGCCTGAGGCCTCCTCTGGCATGCAAATCGAGAAACTCTGCCTACATAAAATACAAAATTGTACAGACTGTATGGATTATGCCTCAGGATCCATGCCCATTAATGGTTGTATGTCGCCTCGGGAACTATGCATGTACCATGTCTCGATCTCTGTGCAACTGCGCTCTGTTTCACTCCGAACTCCCTCGGAATCCGTGCCTATTCATGGTTTTCAATAATGGTTTTTGGTTGTTTTTGGGTCACGGGCTAGGGGGGCACGTGCCCTTTTGGAGCCCCGATCTCCGTCGGTAACTTTTAAACCAAATGTGCCGCTAACCATACCATGAATGGGTCTTGGCCTAGTCGTAAGGCTCTACGACATTGGGGCAGAGGTCCCGGGGTCAAACCCGCAGGCCTCTCCCCTTCCCACACGATTTTGGTTTGAAGTTTGAATGGTGGAATAATACATTGGCATGTGGTATGTTTGTTTGGCATATGGTATATTTGTTGGAATATTTCGGTGATATGGTATGTTTGTTGGCATATGGTATATTGGTTAACATATTTCGGTGATATGGTATGTTTGTTGGCATATGGTAACTTGGCTCCATTACATTGGTTCCACCGCCCCACGTTACACAACCTCTGTGTTGGATTATGGCTAGGTGGGCTTGGTGGAGTCTTTGGCGAACTTTGGAGGTCATCGGGTCGAATCCCATGCACTCCACCATTTTTTAATAACCTTTACAATATCCCTTTTTTTTTCCAAACTAATCATTTTTTTGCCATTTTAACCATTCTTGTCGAAACTTCTAACCCTGACAACTTCTGCATCCGAAGGCCGTTTCGCACGAAACAAGCATTGACGGAAAGCTGTCGACGAACTATTTACCACTATAAACTTTATTCTGTTGTTTGAATACTTCTACACTGATCGATATCTGAATATTCTCCTGGATCACACCCTTTGCTTTTGCTCGATAGTCCATAACTTTGTCTATTGCAGAGATCATTGCAACAAGAGTTTGCACTCCTTGGTGTCATAAGTCCGTTTGCGCCCAAAGATGCAACCCTTTCATAAAGTGATACAAACTATCCTCGTCACTCATATCCTTGATTTATAGCATGAGGCTTGTGTAGGCCCTAATGTACCTCTGAACCTTGCCAGTATGCTTGAGATTCATGAGCTCATTCTGCACTACCCAACCTTGGCTCCCTAGGCCGAATTGAGATTTCAACGCAATCTTCATTTGCACTCAATTCTCAATCCTCTCTACTTAACATCCCTCTGCTACATATTCTGCTCAATTTCTCCATCACAACTTTGTTGTACCGGTTAGAAACATCACAACAGTGTTCACCTTGGCTTCATTAGAACTGCCATTCATCTCGTCCAAATACTACTCAATGTCCCTACAAAAGTACCAAGTATCTTGGCATTTTGGGTCTCGTCATACGGATCATGTTCCTTCATCTTAATCCTCATAGGTGCTTCCAAACCACTCCCTCCAGCAATGTCTCGCTTCAGCAACACGATGGTTTCATATTGTTCTTTAAATTGAAGTTGAAGTGTCTGCACCACACCTTCCAACTTTGTGACTTTCCCATTGATGTCGGTCTTCATCAGTTTCGTTAGCAAGTCTGCGGTGGACTGACACTCGTTCACAACCTTGTTGAAACCTTGTCACATCAAAGAGATCTCTTCTTCCAAGGTTTTGGCTCTCTCCCTATGCTTGCAAAGAGTCGTTGTCATCTGCTCAACGTTTCTTTATAGCATCGTGAGTCTAGCCTTCACCTTTGGAGTTTTTGGAGCTTGCCCTCCGTCACTGTCTTCGTGGTACGAAGTTGTCTCAACAATCAACCTGAAAAACGATTCTACTTCAGTTTCAAACATATTCCCTACTGAGGGTTTCCCCATCCTTGCTTCTACCAACTTCCAAAACTGTGTCAAACTTTGCTATGTGCCAGGTGCACTTCACCCAAGTGCTCTGAGTGTTAGGTGACTTCTTCCTAGCACCTTTCTTCCTAAGTTATAGGTGCACCTACTCCCATTTTTCTAAGCACTTCTTGCTCGAACTGATTTGGGTGCACTCTACCCAAACTCTTTCTTGGCACTCTACTAAGTATTCGAAAAAACTCTTTTTTCAATAGGAACACGACGAAAGAGCTTGCGAGGTGTTGTACAATATACTCGGTAGCAAGAGTTCTGCTAACCATCGATATGGATTGGGTGAACCTCCTTTCAAGTTTGATGTTCATCGGGTGCACCTTCTACATTCACGACTAAGACAACTCCTACTGAGCACACTTGTCCACCGTGCTACTTCTCGGTGCCCTCTCCCAAACTACTACTTCCTGGTACCATTTCCTTGGCTGAACCTCAAGCTCTTCTCCCAATATTTCACTGTGCGTTTGGGCGCACTTCTGCTAAGTGCCTCGCATGTTCCGGGTGCATCCCTTCATGGGTGCCTTTTACCATCACACTATTTTTCCATGAGCCTCTGCAATGATTCGAGCGCACTGTTGCACCTGCTTGCAATGATGACCCCGTCGTACCTGCTCTTCACCACTTTTCGGCACCTCTTCAGAGAAACCAATGGCTATGCTGTGATACCACTTGCCATGACACCAATGATCCCACCTAAAACCTAGGTTGTGTTCCCTTCCTTGGGTGTGCGACACTACTCGGACACAACCCTCGGTGGCCAAACCAACCCGGGTGTGTGCTTAGACTACGCCTAACCCACACACCTTAACAATTAACTTGTTATACTTAGTTACTCTTATCCATTGTTTACACTTAACACTTAGCCATATAACTCAAACAAAAGAACAACCAAAGTGTCCAACACCTCAATGGAGTATGCCCAAAATATCAATAAATATATAAGAGTACAATATTGAGAGAGTGCCCGTAGGCTACTTCTCTTGGAGCACGCCCGAAACGGCAACGACTCCTCTTACACAGGGAATCCCAAGAATTTTCCTTTACCACTTCTTGGTGATGTCTTCTTGTCCGCAACTCCCCTAAAGCTCCTGTAGGTCCACCCCCTGCGGCACCTGAATTATACCCACATTTTATATCACCATGCATCAAACAATGCCCAAAATACCTTCTGCTTGACCTCAACCCGGTTCCTTGCTTGGTGCACCTATCTCCCTTGTGTGCTCTGACTTCTGCACATTTTGTTCTTGAATACTTCTAAGCCTCAATGCCCTCTTTTATTTATAGGCTCTCAATTCATGTTAAGGAGTGCGCCCAAGGGTCGCACCTCATCTCCTTACTCAGGGCGGCTTCCATGCATCGCTCACATGCTAACTCCTTTCGTTTGGCTTGGATTTCCTTGCTTGTTGGGTTCTCCTCCTACACATTGGATTGCTTCTTGGGCACAAGCTGTCGTGCCCCAACCATAAGTAGCACCAACTCTTTATTGCACTCTTGTTGAAGCCCCTCATCGTGCCACTAGTCCACATGCCCACCAAGTGTTCGGATGCTCTGCCACTCAACATGGGTGTCTCACCACACACTTAACTCCCGGGTCCACTTGCTGATGGGAAATCCCCTGGGCATCCAAGTTGGGTCCGCTTCGACTTGTTCTTTCTTACCTCTTCGTTGGATAAGATCCCATTGCATGCTCCTCTTGGGTGTCCTGTTCGAGGCGTGGGTGTCTTGCACCCACTCTCCTCCATGGAATACTCAATCCGTCTCATAACCGATCATTCACCAAGTCTTGTTGAAGCTTCTTCGTGGGTTAGTGTGATTGCCAAGGCGCCCTCCTTTACAAGGCCGTGAAAACCTTCTTCCATCTGTCCAACTACGTATGATATATATGAGGGGTGCGCGTGCTGCAATTCCTTATGTACTTGTTTCACCGTGTTATCATCTCCTGCAATTATCTAGTTGAAACCAAAGGATCCAATTAAGCCCTCAAGGGTTGGGACCTTTCTTTCAGCTGCAATTCTTGGATATTGTTCTAGTTCCAATATTTTACCTTGTCTTGCTAAACATGAATTTGCTTAGCCCATTTTTTTTCTTAATCTTTATGAGATTCTAACTCAATTTTTGCCATTACTAGCTTGCTTTTCAACCTGTTCACTTGTGCTTTCGTTAGCTCATGTTGTTGTCTAGAAGTTGATAAATCTCGAGCATAATTGATCTCACAATTTTTCCTCCATTTATCCATCTTCTGGAGGGATTGCGCAACTATCTCCCGTGCCTCATCATGTAGGCGTTCCATTCGTCAAACAGAATGCTCCCTAATGTCATAAGAACTTTCCATTTTAGACTAGATGATCTTAACCCGGCTATTGAAAATACCACCGGACCTCAAATGAGAGGAACCTTCTTTCCTAATGAACTGGTCGCAATTGGTGTGTGATTAGTCCACTGAAACATGAATTACAGACTAGGAACTTCCTTAAATTTGCTTTTTGACACGGTCTGGAAGAACAAATCTACCTTACAAATTTTAAAAATCTCATAGAGTTCTAGACCACTCAGAAGTACCTACTCACTTATCAGTCTTAGGGTACTTACCTTTAGACTGGGAAGAGCTTTGTCCCTCAACTTTGAGTGGAAGCCTAAGTATCCTCTCTTCTCCTCAAGCGGTGTGCTTTCAAGTTTACTAAAGACTTCCAAAAAAGTTGCAGTGCCTTGAGACCACACCACTTCCAAAAGATGACTCAACACTAAATACCTCTCTACCTCTTGCTTACTGTCTCGTTCCCAAGTAGCAAGATAAATTGTGTAAATTTTCGTCTCCTACCTCTCTACCTCTTGCTCACTATCCCCGTCCCAAGTAACTAGATAAACAACTAAAAAATTCTTCCCATGCTAGGAATAAGTGCCACAATTACCTGCTACTATGCCAATTGGAACCAGACAAGACGATTTTCTCACAATGTTTTCAACAAAATATGGCAAAAACAAACTGCCATAAAAAGGCAATGGCTCAGTGGCCAATTTTCTCACCTCTCCACTGTTCGTGGAGTTCACCGTCAAAATATCCTCGCATTACCAATTTTCCTCAAAGAAAGACAAACCTTCCTTAAGCTTGGAGTGTAACAGGAGCTTACCAACTGAAGCTGACCCATACGAGGAGCTCTTCGTCCTTTTGAGAAACACAGTTTCTTGGATCAAATCGTTCACCCCTCGATTAGTAATTATGCCCTCGCCCTAGATAGATCTAGAAGTTCAAGCTTTCCCCAAGGACAGACGGTTCGCCATTAAACTCATCAATGACAAAAATAATTGCATCCGTCACATCCTAAATTCTCCCTCATGCTAAACGTACCTCATAGTTAATCACCATTAAAGATTTCCTTCCTTCTAAGATCACATACATGAATGCGAATCCTTGCATGTAGTGCTCTTGCCACATGGTGAAATGGCGCAAAGCTCCATGAAAACAAGATAACACAAAGGTTTGGAGCATGGCTAAGATTGGGTTAAGGTCCATTTACCTTGATAACAAGCTTAGGGGATGATGGAGTGGGTTACCTCCCCCCCCCCATTTTTTTCCAGGACTGCTTGCTCAAGATTACAAGCACAATTTGCTTGTTGATCAACTCTCTTGTTTAAGACACGAAGAACATGGAAAAATTGAACTTCCACAAATTCAGTGATAAACTGATGAATTCTCCAGATCAGACGACTGAGAAGTCCATCCTTCAGGCTCGACTTAAAAGCTAGGTGACACATCATTACCATTGAGTCTGCAACCACAGTCAAATGATTAAGTTTCCTTCTTTGTGCTTGCTTCAATCCCTACCATATCGCCAAAGCCTCTGCTTGATTACTTATTCATACTCCTAGTCACCAAACATAGGTACTTTTGGTTTTTCCTTAGGCAAAGAGCACCACACACTTGCCAACCCTACTAAACCCACCATTTTAAGTTGTGCCTCCTTTGGAATTATATATGCAAGTCAAAATAGTTGTTTTAGATCTTTTGATAAGGCTCTGTTTTTTTGTTTCGTGGAACTTGTTTTTACAGCTCCGATATTTGGTTTTGTTGCTGACTTTGTTGTTTCTATTGAAATTGGAAACTTACAGTTTTTGATAGGCCCTATGAAAATAGTATGTACTCTTTGTTTCGATTCTTTTGAATAACAAGAGTATAACTTTTTTCTTTTATTAGAAAAATATATGTGCAAATCAAAAAGGAATTATGTTGGATTGAATAAGCGCAATTAAAACATCACACGCTATGGTCGGGTATAGCCGCCCGAGACCCTGACCACACGGGCTATATATAAAAGTCAAATCACTCAACACACTAATTTTCATTATTTATATTCATTACTTATTTCTAATTTTCAATCTGATTTTTCTGCTCACATATCAGCACCATCCAGACATGCAAGGATGCCTGCGATGGGCATGTATATTTTAATTTTACATGCATGTTTCTCTCTGACTTGATTCCCTCGGCATTGACTGTTCAAAGATACAAAACGGTTGTGTTGTGATCTAAGGAATGCAAAAGAAGTAGACACCTGGAATTGTGTAGGACGTCTGACCTATCTATTCATTTCATTTGAAATACGAATCAAGAAGAACTGTTGGGTTATTGGTCCGTTTTAGTATTGCTATACCAAGGAAGCATTGTGTTCTGTGTATTTGTTGGTAGAAGTCAAAACCTCCTCATTGATTCTGTTTGGCTTTGTAGAGTAGGTTCTTATACAGCAACCTTCAAGTCCCTTTAGTTAAATGTCTTCTTTACAAAACTTTAAGTATTCATGGCAGCTCACCGTAGTGATTCTGATCCTTGTGGCCTTTATCTCCATTGTCCATATTTTCTTTGTGCCTCTCATACCAACATCTCTGGAATTCAGTGGATCCCGACAGACCAAAAGCCCGGCTGATGCATCGTCAATAAAAAACGGGTCCTCCACAGGTGATAAGAATATTGCACAAGATCAATACCCACAGAGCTATGATTCTTATGGAGCAATCCTGTACAGAGATGCGCCATGGAAGGCTGGTATGGGGAAGTGGCTATCTAGATGCCATGATATTGCAGCACCAGTTTACATCAATGAGGTTGGGACCTGATATCTATTTTTATTTCTATTTCTCAGGTTATCCTTTCTTTTTTGTTTGAAAAGTCGTTGATTGGTTTTTCATGTTGACATGGGCAGACTATCAGTGGCAAGAATTGCAAGGATGGCTGCAGTGGTCATGGCATTTGTAACGGTGAACTTGGAGAGTGCCGATGTTTTCATGGCTATGCAGGTTTGTAGTCCACCCCTCTGTTTCTGCTCTTCCTTTTTAACAAGTGCGTTTTGGCTTCAAGATTCCATTAATCCTCGTTGTGCTTAGTTTTCCTATTTCATTTCAGTGTCTTTCTATGTGTGTTCTGGCTTTTTATTAAGTTAAAAAGGTCAAAGATAATTCGGTGCTTATTGGGCACCCAGGTGCTCACCTTGGCTTGCGAGGTTTGTAACTGGCTGTTGCAATTAGAGAGCTCTGTGATACTTTAGCCCAATGGTTAGGTTTGAGTGCTACTTGAGAAAATTGCAGGCTTATAAATGGTCAGCCATCTTTGCGGGAGAAAAGATGTCATTGATTTAATTGAAAGAGTGGATGAAGAAGAGTTGCTATGAGCATCTGGTTGGCGTTCACAGAATGGATCCCCCAAAATAAATTTATCTCTGAGAGCAAGCAGAAATTGCAACACAAGGTAGCATCAGAAATAAAGGTCAAGACAGTATGCAATTTGCAACTAAACACTATTTTGTTGGCTTTGAAAAACAAGTGAGGAACGCTGAAAAAATTCATCTGTTGCTGTGACAATTGAGGAAGGAATTGCATTTATGAACTATACGTGATCACTGGCTATAGGTTTCCTCCCACTAACTTACAAATTAAGATAACTCATTTAATCCAGTGAACATTGGTTTAATATATTATTCTGTAACTGTAACTCTGTTTTGTCAGGCTGGATATATTTGACTTATTAAAATTACATGAAATGACAGAAAATTGTAGTGTATGAGTAGGCATGTGGAACCACCCCCACTGTAAACACCATTAACAAGGAAGAAGGAGAGAGTGGAGTTGCCACTTGGTTTTAGATAAAAACTGAGAAATCTTAGGGAGAGGAAGAGAGAAAGAAAAGAGAAGGGAGGAAGGCCTCTAGATTAATTAGGGTTTAATTTTAATTAGTTATTGAGGGCTGTAGCTTATTGACGGTACCTCAATTAGGGTTTCCAACAAGTAATTATGAACAAATTAGCATAGGAAATCAAACTGAGTCAGGGTCAATTCCTTAAGTGAGTTAATTAAACTAAGTGTTGAAAATGAAAGAGATGAGAAAAGGAAAGAACTCTCTTGGATGAATGCTGCCGCAGGTTGTAATAGCCCAGTTTAGACCCTTGGAATGTTTAAATCAGATTATGTAAATATGTTAGTATAGGTTCCTAGTGCAGAGCTCAAGGCCGAGGCTTGACTAGTGAATGGCTATGCATATATTATATAAATATTTCTATATGGGTTATGTGGCTCGCTTATCACAATGATGTAAATCTATGTGAATATTAGGTTGGAAAATAATAAATTGGTCCAAGAGGGTTGTGTAAAGATCATTAGAGAGGCTATGATTCCACTAGAGGGGAAGAGGAAAGAGGACCTATGGGTGAGTAAATTTTCTTTTGTTAAGTGTTAGCCTTAGAACTCATCCATTTTCTACAACGTGTCTTAAATGAGCCATTTACTTCCTTTGACTTATCAAATCCAATCATTGAATGCATGTGTGAAGTTGGTGGAAAAGTCTTCTCATGAAGTTATGGAAGCATGGTATGAATATACTTCTTATGATAATTGTAAGAGTCCTTCATTCTGTGGTCAAAAGTGATGTCGTATGTCTTTTCGGCAATCCTCTTATCTCCATTGGTGTTATACCTCAAATTGTCACTCTGTACACCATTGAGAGCCTTCATGCCATATGACCATGAAGAACATGATGTTCATACCTCCTAAGAGTATTGAGACCCATCCTCCTCATATTGGTCCCCACCCTAGTTCTACTTGGAGGCAAATCCAACTCTTAAGGGTCGAATGCCACTTCACCAAGCCTATCTTGCCAATATTTTCGCGCCCTGCTAGTGGTGCAAGGCGCGCAAATACAACATTTTCGTGCACTGCATGCCTGCAGGGGCATGAAAATTACAACATTTTCGTGCTCTGCATGCCTGCAGGGGCACGAAAATTACAACATTTTCGCGCTCTGCTCAGTCTTGGGGGCACGAAAATCCCTCAACAACCATATTCCTTGGTTTTAGGATCTTGAATCTCAGGGATATTTTCATGGGATAGGGATTCCTCTCAAATCTCATCTCACCCTTCTTCCTTGGTATGATTCAACTCCTTGATCCATCTTTTACTCATCTAGATCCATCATTTTCTCTTAGTGGTTGGCCTCCCAAATCCTATAAGAAGAAAGCCATCCATGAGCCAAGGGGAGAACTTTTGGAGGCATCAAACTTATGATCTCAGAAGTCTTGCAGAGGTAGCAAAGGAGAGCTTGGAAGGAGATGCTATCATCTTGGACATCAAGGTATAACATTGTAATTGTCTTCTCTAGCTTTCTTAATGATAACTTGGCTTATTCTCCCATATCTTGTCTCTTATCATTTTGATGCATGATATGTTATAGATTAGATCTAGAATCAATACATCTATTGCTTGGAGGTTTTTGGCCTTTTGTCTTGCTCAAACAGGTTCAATTTTTGGAGATCAAACTTGGAGCTGGAGCTAGGACAACCAACGAACTAGAAGTAAGTCCCACTGCTTCCTTTTCTTCTTATGCTTAATGTATTGTATTAGATCTAGGAGAATAAACTACCATTTGTTTTGTTTCTGTCATAGATTGGACATTTGCAAATTTAGTTCAATCTCTGAGATGGTTTAACTATCCGTAGGACGAATTCTCTAACACAATTGGAGTCTCTCACTCATTTTCCATGTAGAATTCATACGCTACATAGTTTTCATGTTGTTTTCTCTATTGCCAATTATCAGACTGTGAAATTTACTAGAAATTAGTACTGTGAAGAAGAAATTGTAGACATAGAGTGAACAATGGTGGTTGTAGGTGAGCATAGAGGCTGGAAAAGTTGGGAACATTTACCCATTGAATATTTGTTGCTCTTTGGATGCTTGAGAAGCCATGAATTAATTTTATAGGAATTTCTTTGAAAGCATACAGTAGATTGGACTCTTTTTGCACACATTGAAGAGCACTGTAAGGGTTGGGTACTTTGAGGGACTATCGAGCAGAGAAATAGTAGGCCTTCCTTGTGTTGTGTGAGGCAGTCGAAGAGAGTTCCATGGCTATGATGGTTCAATGTGATTCCTGTAGTTCTTTGTGGTGAGCAGGTTGGCTAAGCATGAGAGAAAATGGGTTGGGTTGAGAGAGAGTGAAGCTTGTAGGTGTTTTCTTCGCCTTGGTGGCTTCATACCCTGGTTTGAGGGTGGTATCTGTAGTTGATATTTATGGTTGGGTGGAAAATTGCTCTTACACAGTTAGTTGCTTGGATCTTCTTAAGCTAAAAGATAAGTATTCATTGTTATTTATGAATATGCAAAATTATATTTGTTTCCTGTTATGAATATGATTGTTTATGCATGTTGTGTGTGTGAATATAGTTAATTCCGTTGTGATTTATATTTATGCATCTGCACATGCATTTCATAAATTTTGGCACTCACAGTAGGCTTAAATTAGTTGTGATTTTGAATATTGGCTTCTGTGGGGTGAAATTATGAAATATGGTATTCGTAACTACCCATTCTCTGGTTGGAATGATGGATGGGGACATTACATAGCGGTATCATAGCTCTTGGTTATAACGTTGGGGCTGTATGGGTCGGGATCAATGTTTACAGGAAGAAATCTTATGGTTTCAAATTGCCAAATAGTGTTTGACAGAACCATTCTTGTGGTCATCAGTAAGAATGGTAGATTATTCTAAGAAAAAATTGAGAATTTTTTTAGAATAAGTAGGAATCCCAATTCTAGTAGTTAACAAAAGTTTAGGTTGCCAAACTGTGGGTTCACAGTTTTGCTAGTAGACAGAGGATGATCAACGTTGTGATTAAATCCACCAAATCCATCGGTGAACAATGATTTGAAGTTGAAAGGTTGAGTTCTCTGTGAATGATTGAGATCATAGCAGGCTCACTAGATCAATAGATCATAACCGTTCGTGCTAAGAGAGTGCTTGGATCATAACACGGGGAACCTCAACGCCAATGACTAAGATTAAATTGGTCCGCTTGTTACCGACTAAGTTGTACTTAGTTGATTTCAAGTGACCTTGCAAAGATGGAACAAGTTCACTTGTTCAAGTTCAGAAGATCAAAAGTCCTAGTAGGCCACTTGGGCCCCTTTTTCAATAAAATTGCATGTCCATGCCCTGCAGGGAATTGTAATAAGTTGGTCTAGCATGGTGTCTTTTGTAACGGACTTGGCTTGCCTTAGGTTGATACGTCAATGTGGTACTCTAGAGTGTTTTTTCCTTAGTTATTATGCCTTGCTGTTTAGCGAAGCTTAATTTCTGAGTTTTTCACTCACACCTCCAAAGCTGGAGTATCCGCCTTGGTGGCTAAACCTTGGGAGGTTATTAAAGTCTATGTGTCTATGTATTTTAACATGCTAGCCATCAATAATGAGTCACACGGACATGTACTAGGTCCCCCTAGGTTTTATTTTTGTTTTTAGACATAAATTTTTTTCCCACAAACAAGACTATTTTTTAATGTAAAAATTGAAAATTTCATAAAAAAAGTGGTTAGGAGGTGAAATTCACCATGGGGGTGCTCAATATCTAACCTGGAGCACCCATATTACCCCCAAACCCACTTTCCTAAGTATTTGAGTGATTATTTATTATTTATCACTTAAAAGACTATTCTCTCCTCGAGTCGGGTGCACTGTCACCTGTTAGTGTTTTTACTTATAGCAGTATAATTTTCATATATAAGTAATAAAAGGATCACTGAAAGAACAACTATGCACATAAACAATAGACACAATAGTTTACCCTGGGAAAACCCAAATTTGGGAAAAACCCAACAACCCTTTCTTACTTTGAGATTCAGTACAATGAAGATAAAAGTACAACAATAGTAGATATCCAAGAAATCAACTAGAAAAGTCTTCTAGTATCCAGAGAATGCAAACTACTTCACTTGAGCAAACTTCCTTGAGTTGAATGGTGAAATGAGGGACCAACACTTCTACTTATACATTACTTTTTGTAAAATTTCCTTACTGGGCCGACTTGTACTTTTGCAATGTAAAAATACATTTATTGTTTGTTTTGCTTCTTCAGGTCGACTGGGCTAGTGAGGATGCCTCACATAGCTATAACAACAACACTCCCTCTTAGCTAGAGAGGTATCATCACACTGGAACTTATCAAGCATCGTCTGGTCGTTTCAACTGGACTCGTACATCTTGGCATCATCATGGTTGAACTCGTACATCTTCTGATCGTCACGGCTGGACTAGTACATCTCTTCATCATAAGAAAAGGGTCAACATCGTCAATACGGGACAACATCCCATACAGGGATCAAATATACTCTATACAAGAGTCCTCTCCATACTGGAGAAAAGTTACTCACAGGAACAACAACCCTAATTGGACTAAGCTCATTATGGTCTACAAGGACCACCTATCCTAACTGGACTGAACTCCTTGTCGGTCTACTAGGACTGCCTGTTCTAACTGGACCGAACTCCTTGTCGGTCTACTAGGACCGCCTGTTCTAACTGGACTGAACTCATTACCGGTCTACAAGGACCGCTTGTCATAATTGGACTGAGTTCATTGTCGGTCTACAAGGACCGCCTGTCCTGAACAGATTTCATTGTCGGTCTACAAGGACCGCCTGTCTTGAACAAAGTTCATTGTCGGTCTACAAGGACCGCCTGTCCTACCTGGACTATGAGCACTCCCTATCACTGAGGGAAGCATTCTCCAATACTCCAAGTCTTTCACGGAAGTATGCAAACTTCACTCTGGAAAGAGGCTTGGTGAGAATGTTTGCAACCTGTTCATCTGTCGGGATATATTGGAGCTGAACTGCTCCTCTCCGTACCATATCTCTGATATAGTGGTACTTAATTTCCACATGCTTTGATATGTCATGAAATACATGATTCACTGAAAGCTTCACACAACTTTGATTGTCACAGTGAATCACGGTAGGCTCAAGTGTCTGCCCGGACAATCCTGCAAAGAGCTTTCGAAGCCATACTGCTTATCGTGCTGCCACACTTGCTACAATATACTCTTCTTCTGCAGTGCTCAATGCTACTGAGGGCTGCTTCTTGCTGCACTAGGAAATCACTGCAGAACCCAAACTGAAGCAACACCCTGAGGTGCTCTTCCTGTCCATGACACTTCCTGCCCAATTTGAATCTGTATATCCATACAATCTCATGTCACTCCTAGAAGCATATCTCAGTCCATATTTCACAGTGCCATGTAAATATCTTAGCACATGCTTCGCAGCAACCCAATGTACCTGTCTCGGTTCACACATAAACTGACTGAGAGCACTCATTGCAAAGCAAATATCTGGTCTAGTGTTAACTAGATACATCAGTGAACTGATCATCTGTCTATACATGGTAGGATCTATCAATTCTGACTCGGAAGCTGAGTCACTCAACTTCTTAAGGTTTATCTCCATGGACTTACAGTCCATCATACCAAATATTTTTAAGATATCATTGGTATATTTTCCTTGGCTTAGGAAAATCTCATCCTGTCTCTGCCAAACCTCCAAACCTAAGAAGTAATGCATCGGACCAAGATCCTTCATCTCTAACTCAGAGGCTAGCATCTTCTTGCACCGCTTGGTAAGTTTCTCATCTCCTGTGAGAAACAAATCATCAACATACAGTACTGGTATTAATGGTCTGCCATCCTCAACCTTGTATTAAAGGTTGGAGTCAACCTCACTCTTGGTGAATCCCAAGGTCACCAAGTATCCATCAATCCTGGCATACCATGCTCATGGTGCCTGCTTGAGGCCATACATGGCCTTCTTCAGTCTGCACACATGGGATTCCTTCCCATGAATCTCGAAACCCTCTGGTTGTTTGATGTAGACTTCTTCCTCAATTACGTCGTTGAGGAAAGCAGTTTTAACATCCATCTGATGTAACTTCCATCCCATTGCCGAAGCTAGAGCTATGATTGATTTGATGGTCATGTATCGTGCAACTGGAGCAAATGTCTCGTCATAATCGACTCCCTCTTTCAGAGAGAATCCTCTAGCCACAAATCTCGCTTTGTGCTTCTCAATGCTCCCATCTACTGCATGCTTAATCTTGTAGATCCACTTGGAAGTCACAACTGACTCTCCTTCAGGTCTCGGGACAACTTCCTATACGTCATTCTTGATGATGGATTGATATTCTTCCATCATAGTATCTTTCCAAACCTGCTGGTTGGCAGCCTCCTCGTAACTAGAGGGCTCATAATCAATAATGTGGGACATCAGTGCTATGTATCCTGAATATCTTTGAGGTTTCTTGCTCTCCCTGAATGTACTTGGGGGAGCAACATGCTTTTCTGCATCCTGTAAAGTATGTCGAGCCCAAATAGGCCTCTTCCCGCCAATAGCAAGATCTCTAGGAACATCTGTGGGCTCTACTGGATCAACTAGATCCATCGGATCTACAGAACCTACTGGATCTGTCGGCTCCCTCTGAACTTCTAAAGAGGGAGGGGGTAATGACTCCGTTTCTTTTGGAGCTTCTTGCTCCTCACTATCCGAGGATGATCTCCTAGCCTTTCTGAAGGCAATCTCCTCTTCGAAGGAAACATCCCTACTGATTTCAATCTGTCTTTGACCTGGGATGTAGATTCGACATGCCTTCGAGGATTCACTGTACCCAACAAATGTACCCTTCTTCCCTGAAGGTTCTAGCTTTGTTCTCTTTTCCTTGGGTACATGAATATATACTGGTCATCCAAATATACGTAGATGACCAACTTCTGGCTTCACACCTGTGAAGGCCTCTTCTGGAGTCATATTCTTCAGTATTTTGTGTGGGCTTCTGTTCTGAACATATATTGCAGTGATTGAGGCTTCTGCCCATAAAAGCATCGGTAGATTTTGATCATGGATCATGGCTTTGACTTCCTCAACTATAGATCTGTTCTTCCTTTCTGCAACCCCATTTTGTTGAGGGTTGTGTTGTCCGCCAAACTGCACACCAGCAGCAGAAACCTTTTGAAAGCTGTCTCCCTCACTGGAAAGTGGGGAGAGGTGTGGCCTTGGGGGCAAGCAATGAGCCAGGTACTGTCACCTGAATCCCAGCTCCTCCGTTTAGGCAAAATTCCTAACGAAGCCAAGGGGGGTAGTCCCTAAAAAAGAGTTGTCTAAGGCTCTTTGTGTGTTTTAAATGTTTTTTGGTGTTGTGATGCGGATGGGTGTTGTTTAGGAGTTTTTTGAATGATGACTAGAACAGAATTAAACACGCAATCCACGTTGCAAAATTCACAAGATACAAATTCAGAAGATAACAATATACTTTGACTTAGAAATTAAAGCAAAGCATCCACAAGATAGATATTAAACAAGTGACAAGGACATATGGTCCAGATTCAAAGATATATAAATATTAAAGACCAGTGCCAAATGGAGTCAAATAAAACTTGTGATGCTGAAAGAATAAGTCGAAAGTAGTTGTTTGTGAGAACGTTTTGAAATTGTTCTTGGTAAATTTTAAGTGTTTTAGATGTTCTTGATTATTAGGCTAAAACCAAGGATATTCAAAGAGTGTCCGGAAAGTAATTTTAAGGAGCTCCTTTAAGAGACATGTCGGAACCTGTCTGGAATCACAGCGAGGCGCGCAATGCTAACCAGCCACCGTGTCGCAGATTGGGCACTCCGGCGCCTCCCCTGAGAACTAATTAAAATACTTTATGACAACGCCGGTTCGTTGGTTATGGGGTGAAAGTTTTAATTAGATTTCCACTTGTAAATTATCAAGTCTTCCACCTTTCTGAGTACTAGCCCAACCGTTTCCGGTTGGCAGAGCATAAGGGTGTAGGACAGAAACCAAGGTAAATTAATTAAAGGGGTGTATGAGTGGAAAATTTTATTATTAGAAAACCTTGTTCAACTCTCCGACAGAGAGCGCTCTTGACTTATCTTATGACCACAGTTCAAGAGACTTGCTATTTTAACAATGCCTAATGCAGGGAAATGCAAAACTAAAATGCCCTCCGATAGAGGGTGCTCTTGACTTGGATTTGGCCAAGTTCAAGAGACTTTGGTTCGTTTTAAGAAGCAGATAAATTGTAGTGGTAGTATATCTCAGATTGAAAAAAGATTTAAACAATAAGATGATTGATCAGCGAGATACAAATACTATTAACAACACTATTTGCGAAATAAAATGAAACTGAGTAAATCTAGTGTTCTACCATACAACTTCTAATCTAATAGGTGGGATCGATCTTCGAACAAGATCAACCACTAGAAGCCACCAATCCTGGAAACCTTCCAGCTAGCTGGATGTCCACAAGAAGTTGATGGGGGAGCGAGAAGCTACCACAAAACTATGTGGCCTTTGGGATACAATCCCAAAGTTAGCTATTCTCTGGTCAAGGATTGGAAGAGAAACAATATAATGATAAACAAAAGTAAATCTAAACTACCCAAGAGTCTCTTTCAGGTCAAAGACCCTACTCGGGAGAGCATGGGGGTAAGTAAATATGGAGGATAAGCAAAATGACTTATTGAAATAAAACTAAACTAAGAGCAAATGAAAAGATCTAACTAAGCCAAATCCACAAAAGCCAACACTCTTCCCCAAATGGGGAAGAAGACCAAAGAATGGAGGACCTCTCCACTATAAGTTTTATTAATCTTTTGCAAGTGCCTTAAGGAAAATTCCTTGAAAGGTCTTTGATGGCTACCTAGAACAAACTTATAAAAAATTTGACAACTTGAAGCCCTTAATGGCTTTTACAAAGGATAAGAAGGTGTATCTTGAAATATGTCTTATGATGCTTGATTTCTTCCTCTCTCTTTGATTTGATCTATTGATTCAAGAGATCTTTCCCTTCCCACAATCCTACCACAAGGATAAGCCAAGAACTCATGCACCCATTAGCGTTAGAAATCTAATCAAACTTTGAACAATCAAGTCTAAGTTTGCAAAATAAGACTAAAACATGAAAGAGCATGAGATTTTGACTTAAAATAATTAGTATGGTAAAACGGACCAGCAAGCTAAAATGCCCCAAAATATGGTGGGAATGAGAATGCAACCACAAAAGTTTGCACTATCCTATATGCCAACTTGTTTATCCTTGAAATGAGATTATAAAACTTTTAAAGGAAAGACTAGATGCAAGCCCTAAATGACCTTTTGATATGCCTAACTTAAACTTTCAATGCACAAATTTTGATTCTATAAAAGGAATCTAACCACAAACTTTCCAAAATTGCAACTAGCTAACAGTTTGAGATTTTAAACAAATAACTAACAACTAACTAAGCATGAAAATTACACTAACTACTTATTAATACTTGTTGTTTTTTGTTGTTGTTTTGTTTATGTTTTAGGGCCAAAATGGAAGTGAATGAGGAGGGACTTAGGGGAAAGAGGAGGTTGGACGAGAGGCTAGGAGGCTAGAGCAAATGGAAAGGGTAGAGACCCTAAAGAAGATGGGACGAATGGAGAGGAGAGGCTTGGAAAAGAGGAGGAGCGAAAGGGAGAAGGTAAGGAGGGGCGAATGCAAGGAGAGGAAGGCCAAAGATGAGGTAGGACGAATGGAAGGATGAAGACAAAAAATCAAGTGGGGCGAATGGGAGGATGAAGACAAACTTATGAGGAAGTAGATCTAGGGCAAGGGCTTCAAGTGGAACACTTGAGATGGTAAAAACACCGCCTTGGAAATCCTCCGGTTAACCGGTGATACGCCGACAACGAGTGTTGAAGAGAGCACAAGGGAACAAATCCCAAGTTATTCCCCAAGGTTGAAGGAACTTCAACCTTATGGCAAACTAATCTATGGCTTGAAGACAAGAATAATCTCGGATCAAGGCTAGAGGGGCTAGAAATGGCTTAGCAAGTCAAAGCAAAAACTCAAGGAGCAAACTAGAGGGCTAGAAGAGATGGAAGCCTATAGTAACAAGTAACCAAAATTGTGTTTTGATTATTTGATGGAGAAGATCTAACTCCCTTTGTTTCTCAAATCCAAAAGTTAAAACTCCTTTGGTCTTATTGTAGAGTGAAGATATACCTGCAAGAACCTTAAGCATGGATAATATATTTGAAACAAAACATTCAAGTGAAAAGAACTAGATACATGCTACTTGTGCTAGATTGTTAGCCATCATGAACATGATCTACAACTTAAGAGCCTCAAATGAAATGTAAAACAATATCACCTCAATATCAAGTGAAGCAATGCACATCAAAAGCCTCCACGTTTTTGACTTCCAAAGTCTCAACTTTATTCTCAATAAAAAGCGCTTACAATTTCATCAGAGTTTCGATGCATAAAGAATCCATGAGATAATAACCCAGATGGGCCTCTCTTTATAGTAAAAGACTCAATCTAAACCCTAGGTCGAATTTGGCAATGGCAAGTAGTTTGAATCCAATCAACACCAAGCTTTGGGGCTAACTCGAGTTTATGGTAGGTGAAAAGGTATGAGGTGGCAAGAGCTCGACTTTGAGGTAGGTTGAGATGAGAGCAACATCCAATAAGCGAGTTACAACAAGGGAATGGCGTGAACCTTGGTAGGTATGACGTGAGTTTGAGGATGATGCGAGTTAGATGATGGATGGCGAGTGGAGATTTGGTAGGTGATAGCTCGAATGGTAGAGGAGCCAATCCAATGGTGTTTGCATTAACCAATAGATAAACCCCAACTAGGATCCACGTGAGCTAAAGAGGATGACGTGAGGATTGGAGGATATGCGAGTTGGCTATGAGGGAGACATGTGGTAGCAAGTAGGTGTAGACTCGAATCAAAAGGAGCCAAGCTTTGGTAGGTGTGGTGAGTCATGAGGGCGCCCACCTAAAACTTTAATGCTAACCACCAAACCATTCATCACATGCCAACACACCAAATCGAATTATGCATGAGGAAGGGCGAATTGGCTCAAGAAGATCTTTTGCTGGTGACTGGATGGTTGACTGGGAAGACTTGGAGTTGATTGGAATCTTCCTAAATGCTCATTGCCATGTCATTTAGCCTTTTATTTTAATCAAATTGATTAATTTTGGAGAGATCTGGATTATCTCCAAAATATTCAATTTTATTATTTTAGTTAATAATTTCTCTGTAAATGACTTTTCAGAGAAAATATTAATTACGAGGCTGAATTGACATCCGAAAGTTGGGTTTAGCTGCTCCATAGGTCATGTGTGATTTTTGGCTTATCAAACGAGCCATCAATCACTGAAATCGGACCCCGGATGACTGACATATTACAAATAATTATTTCTCTATTTAAACTATAGAGAAATTTATTAAATTTAAAAAATAAATAAAACCCAAATTTTGACGGACCCGGTAAAATTTTTTCGAAATTTTTTTCTGAGGGTTTTATGGACCTAGGACATGACCGACACCTATTCTAACAGTGTCTAGTAGGCTTATATACATTAGTTGGCCTCTAATAACCCCCCATGGCCAAATTTTCAAAATCGGGCATTCCAGCTTTGGAGGAGTGGGAGAAAACCTCATCGATTATACCTCGCCTTAAGCAAAGTATAATTGACAAGGGAAAAAACTCCTTGGAATACCTTAGTTGCTTAATCCAGTCATGAGGAACCGAGGCACTCAGATCCTACTAGCACACTTTATTACAAACCCCCATGGGGCCATGGTCATGTCGACTCAAAAACAAAACAAGCTAACCACAACTGGCTAGCCACAATATGTTGGATCGTTTGATACACTGGAATCAAACATTTATCATGTTTGTCAAATGGCGGCTCTCCAGAAAATCCAACTATGGTACAAAAAGTTGGTAACAGGTTGTAAGGAACTTTATATTCCTTTTTGATTCCTGCTTCCTTGCAGAAATTATTGAATTATGAGGAGGTGTACTCTCCTCCATTATCTGACCTTAGAACCTTTATCCTTTTTTCGGATAGGTTCTCAACCTGGGCCTTGAATTTCTTGAACTTCTTCGGATTCTTTAGACTTCAAGAAATAGATCCAATTCCATGTCTTCTGGGAGTAATCATCTATGAAGGTCACATAGTACAAAAATCCTCCCAATGATGTAACTGACATAGATCCACACAAGTCCGAGTGTACCAACTCTAATATTCCTTTGGACCTGGTGTCACTATTAGGAAAAGATCCCTTGGAATTCTTGCCAAGTGCACATCCTTTGCAGATGCCATTGTGTTCCACTTGGAGTTCGGGAAGTTCTGTAACCATATTCCTGAGAGGAGGAAGAGCTTTATAGTGCAGGTGAGCAAGTTGTTAATTTTTCAGCATTTAATTCAATCTGATCTAGGATCTTAACTGAGAGAACAACATGTATAGCATATCAAACACAAGAGACAAGAGACACAAAGCATTTCACCGGGGAAAACCAAGGTGAAAAACCCCACAACTTCCTCAGAGATAGAATAAGCACCAATACAAGGATCACAAAGATGAAGCCCCAAAAGATAAATGTCTGTAGCAGCTACTCCTCCTCCACTTGTGCGCACTCCTCCTCTCTCTCACTAATGCGAAGTGAGTGAGTGTGTGAATGAATAAATGAGAGAGTCACACTCTCTATTTATACTTTACTTCACTTGACTTTTAACTCTAACTAGGTCGGCCCCAACTTAACCACTTAACATAATGTTGACTGGGCCAACCCCACTAGGGGACTTAAACACCCCATCACAACTGACTCTGGGCCGACCTCCCATAGGAGAGTCTAATAACCCACTACCACTTGACACTGGGCCGACCCCACTAGGGTGGTCTAATAACCCTTTAACCCACATGACTCATACAGGGTTGACCCCACACTAGTGGTCTAATAACCCATCAAATATAAGTTACGACACTTACAATATAACTTGCGACACTTGCAAGTACAAATGAAGACACTTCCAATCAGAGGAATAATACATCTCCGTTGGGGATACAATAAAGTACAAATGTAATACATACAATATACAAGTGAATATCTTCCGAAGTTATAAATACATCAACACTCCCTCTTAACTAGGAAGGTATTCTCTTGACACAGGTCATCAATACATATCGCCACAAGTCTTCAATTCTGGAGCTGGATCATCGTCACTGGGTCACGGAGCATCATCGTCACTGTTGTTGTACTCGTCATCTCGATCACTGGGCTATCTCTCAATTCTTCTTGTCATAGGAAGTTCTACAGAGCCAACCCTTTTTCATGCTGGTTGTAGGCCTATCCTCTTGTAGGTCTTCATCATCTCTGCGAGCTGGCCATCCTGTGGAATCCTCAGGACTGATTACGTGTGTCAACAAGACCTTGAAAGAGCATCGCAGGACTTTTACAAGCACATAGCTCAATCCATCGGATCTCCCAGGATCTTTTATATGTGACCACCACAAAACCTTGAAAGAGCATCCCAGGACTTTTAGGAGCACACAACTCAACCTATCGGATCTCCCAGGATCTTTTACATGTGGTCAGGAAAAACCTTAAAAGAGTGTCTTGCAACCTGCAAGATCTCTAAAGAGCATCCGAGCTCAAACTATCAGATCTCTAGGACTGATTACATGCCTCCTGTAGCAAAACCTCGAAAGAGCATCCGAGCTCAAACTATCGGATCTCTAGGACTGATTACATGCCTCCTGTAGCGAAACCTCGAAAGAGCATCCGAGCTCAAACTATCGGATCTCCCAGGATCTTTTCTATGCTACCTGTAGCAAAACCTCGAAAGAGTATCTGAGCTCAAACTATCGGATCTCCCAGGATCTTTTCTATGCTACCTGCACAATCTATCCACGGCCACGGAGTATCATCCTGATACTCATGATCCCACTGATCATCTTCTTCGCATGGAGCATCATCCTGATGCTCATGATCATACTGATCATCATCATACAGTACATCCTCCTGATGCACAACATCTAGAGCATCGACCTGATGCTCATCACATATGATCGTCCTGATCATCATCATACAATACATCATCCTGATGTACCACATAAGGAGCATCGACTTGATGCTGACCACACATGATCGTCCTGATCATCATAGCATCATCTTGATACATATCATCACATGATCATCCTGATCATCATCACAGCATCGTCCTGATGCATATCATCATCCCATGATCATCCTCTTCAGATCATCTCATCGTCCACAGAGCACTACCCATATGCACATCATACAACACTTACACCACCGACATAGGAGAACACATCTACCACCATTCGGGGAAGGCTCCAACCCTTACTTTTTCACCATGGGAGAACACATCTACCACCATGTGAAAATTGGCTCAGCAATTACATCACGACCATGGGAGAACACATCTACAACCATGTCGAAAAAGCTCAACAATTACATCACGACCATGGGAGAACACATTTACAACCATGTCGGAAAAGCCCATGTGCATATGTGTCTTCTGGACTCATCACTTCCCCTTGGAAGGAACCTCGATCTGAAGTACACCAAGCCTCTTTTTGAAGTACTCGAACTTCACTCTGGCTAGTGGTTTGGTCACATCTGCAATCTGCTCATCCGTCGCAACATACTGGAGATTCACTGCTCCTCTCTGCACCATATCCCTGATATAGTGATATTTGATCTCGATATGCTTCGACTTGTCATGGAACACTGGGTTCTCTGACAACTTCACACAACTTTGGTTGTCACAATAGATGCAAGTAGTATCCAACTGGAGATCAAATAAATCTGACAGTAGCTTCCTCAGCCATACTGCCTCACAACTAGCCGAACAAGTTGCGACATACTCTGCTTCGGTTGTACTCAGTGCTATGCAGGATTGCTTCCTGCTAAACCAAGAGATCACACCTGATCCCATACTGAAGCAACACCCCAAAGTGCTCTTCCTATCTGCAGCACTGCTTGCCCAATCTGAATCAACATAACCCTCCAGGTTAAACTTTTGATCCGCATCATACTTGAGCCCATAATTAACCGTACCCTTCAGGTACCTCAGAATATGCTTTACAGCAATTAGGTGAACATGTCTAGGATCCGTCAGGAACTAACTCAAGGTGTTCACCGCAAAGCAAATATATGGTCTCGTGTTCGTCAGGTACATCAAGGACCCAATCATCTGACGATACATTGTGGCATCAACCGACTCTGATGAAGTATCACTCAATAGCTTCAGGTTCGATGCCATAGGTGTGGCCATGGCCTTGCAGTCCATCATCCCGAACTGCTTCAGGATCTCTACTGCATACTTCCCTTGTCCAAGGAAGATTCCATCTGCACTTTGCCACACCTCCATACCTAGAAAGTAATGCATCATTCCCAAGTCCTTCATCTCGAACTCGGCAACAAGCTTCCTCTTCGTGTCGGCAATCAATCTATCCTCACCTGTCACAAACAGGTCATCTACATACAGTAGGAGTATCACTGGATTGCCTTCCTCAACCTTGTAGTAAAGGTTGGAATCCGCTTTACTCTTGGTAAAGCCCAAACTGGACAGGAAGTTGTCTATCCTACTGTACCATGTCTTGGATGCTCGCTTCAAGCCATACAAGGCTTTCTTCAATCTGCGCACATATGACTCCCTGTCACGTGTCTCAAAACTGAGTGGCTGCTCCACATACACTTCCTCTTCGACTACACCATTTCAAGAAAGCTTTCTAGACATCCATCTGGTGTATCTTCCACTTCATTACTGCAGCCAAAGCAAGTACTGTTCTGATGGAAGTGTATCTGGCTACAGGTGCAAAAGTTTCTTCATAATCTATCCCCTCTTTCTGGGAGAAGCCACGAGCCACAAACCTTGCCTTGTATTTCTCTATGCTACCATCTGCAGCATGCTTGATCTTGTAGATCCACTTGGAAGTCACAACAGACTTTCCTTTTGGTCTTGGGACCACATCCCAAACATCATTCTTCATGACCGACTGGTATTCCTCGATCATGGCATTCTTCCATTACTGCATCCTAGATCCTGGGAACTTCAGATTCTTCAATATCTTCAATAGGTAGTTTTCTTGAACTTCGACGTTGGAACAAATGTCGTTGTTGAGTCTTCGTCTCTTGTTCTTCGAAACAAATCTCTCTTGTAGGTGATGGTACACGGTCTTTCCTACAAGACAAGTTCAATTGCATGATTAGAAACATCTCATAGATTTCAGAACAAATTCTTACACATAAAGATATATGTCATACAGTCATGCAATTATCTTAACCAATGCTTCAATACAACATTTATCCATATTCCGTAACTTTCTAGATGCCCTCCATCTCTACTAGAACATTGTTAAGAGTGTGCACAACTCCAACATGTCAGCAAAGAGGTTTCATTCTAGATAAGTAGCAATGGAATGTTGTACAGTACTGTTATCACATCCATGTTAGCTGGAGCTACCATGCTGCAGATTGTGTGGTTGGGGACCATACTATACTTTTTTTTCCAGATCAGAGATCGGATGCCTTCAGAGGAGGCACACAGTTTTGTTTAGATTGCCCCAAGCAGACATATCAGTGGGGACAGATGGTTTTATTGTATTGTCCAGACATGTTACTTAGCATTTACCGCAGGGTCACCTTTCCTTGCCAGGCTTTGACATAAGCCCATTGAGACAGTTGCCTAGTCTTGCTTTGATTGAGACTATCACAGAATAGTGCTGGTTTACTATTTGTGCCTGGATTCAGCAAAGATCCAGTTCAGAGACAGCCTCAGCAGCAGGTATATGGTGCGGCAGGTATTGCATTTGATGTTATTGCTCATGATTGTTGATTAGACTTGTTTATACATATTAGTACACTAACTTTGCATATGATGATTGATTTGGTGATCTAGCTACTCTTATATGATATGTGATTGGGCCCTTGGTGATGTCAGTCCACCCCTTCCTACTAGGCTCCTGTATATGCACACCGGGTCACACCCCTACCCTTGGTATAGACTTGGTCACTTAGTCCCCCTAGGCAGCTGACTTTGGATCCACCTTCACTTTCTCCATCCATCCGACTCATCCATGATGGTCTTTCCCGACTTGGATTCCGATTTGTGACCTTAAGGATCCCCTTCCCCACTGATCTTTGAGTATGCCATGATTCCCTGTCTATTGTGCCTCGGCTCTTTAGTGTGTGAGATGCACTCTCAAACCTAGGATTTGCTCCTGTTGGTTGCCCCCGATGTTGCAATGCAGTTAGGATTGTGTAGCCTCACCAGGTGCTCCCCATCGTTCATCGAAGCTTGTATGCTTACCCCCATTACTTTGCAGTATGAGCACCTTGATTATATCTATTGAGATATTTATGTAGCCCAAAAGGGCCTTGATGTAAAATGAAGAAATGAAGAAATGTAAAGCAAGCCAAAAAGGCTTTTGTAAATGTAAAATCTAGCCAAAAAAGGGCTAAGTATGAAATTCATTGTAAAATCCATGCAATGTGTTTGTAAACACACATGGACACAGGTCAGCCGTACATGTCAACATTTGTAGTGTTTATTTCCTCACCTAGTCCTGTGGGGCAAGGAGGTGAGAGGGAGCAAGGGACAAGCTCAAGATTGTCCCCTAGAGTCTCAAGTTATGATTTGCCGGACACCCAGTTTGGCGGCTCTAGAAAAGAACCTCACGGAGTCTTCGGGCACGGATGTGAGTTGTGAGGTACTTGTTAGATGACCAGTGGCGGTTTCCCTGCACTATACCCATTTGTGAGGCACCACCCTTCCTCGTGTTTTTGTCATGGTATGCTTATCTCAGTGGACCCCGCTTTCCCGAGTTATCCACAAGGTCACATGATTTTGTCCTTGTCATCCCTCATCCTTCACCTTGCATTCCACATCACCCAAAGTCAACTAGGTGGTCAAGTCTATAGGTTGTGCATAGCAGTTGGAGTCTTTTGGATGTGGTGGGCCCACCTCACCTGGGGCCTTGTATTTTTTCGAGATTTAATGTATTTTTTTATCACCATATTATCATCATATTGTTTAGTAACGTACTAACTTGTATAAGGAAGCCTTTTACTTCATGATTGCATACAGGTATTCAGCTAACACCATTGTTGAACAGATTTGACTTGGTCAAACTAGGTTGACCAGGCCAAAATTGGCCCGAAAAAAATGTTGCGACCAGAATTTCGATTTTGGTCACTTATTATTTACAAGGGACCCATATGAGCCTCCAAGTGACAGAATGTAAAAAGATCGAGGCGTTTGTGAGATTTTTAATTATTATTGGTCATTAATGACCTGTTTTAATTAAAAATCATGGATTTTGGGCAAATAATGCCTAAGTGATGGATCGTGGTCGTTCAAGTGACCATTCTTACTATTTTTGGGGTCCATGATCACATTGCAGCAGACGGTTCGACGATCTGGGCACTATAAGTGGGTCAAAAGCCCAATTTACTCCTTCAGCAATATAAACCAGCAATAAAATACATGGAAAATAAAAAATCGACAAAGGCAACTATGGCAAATGGCAAAATCAAAGGTTGGCTAATACAAGGGTGATCTCTAAGGTAATTTTGGTATGTTTGGACATCGTGTTATGTATTGTGGGTCCCTCCATTGGACCAGCTCACTAGATGGGTCGAAATTTCGAATTTCCCCATGAGGGCGTTTTTCTCCACTTAGGAAAATTCGATTTTGGTGTTTCATGGCATGTGGGACCTTGATGTATTAGTTAGGGGGCTAAAACACTATATAGACACCCCCTAACATTGCATTTGACCATTGTATGGGCCCTACAAGGGACCCCTCCTCCACTTGTGCGCTATCCTTGGGCAATTCGCACCCCCTCTTGTGGCTCATCTCCACCATTCGTTGGGGTTGGGAGAGAGTCAATCCCAACCCTCCATTTTGGAGGGAATAGGGTTTTGAGAGTGGCCTTTCTCTATAAGAGAAGGCACTCACCCATTGTACACTTCGTCTTGACATTTTCGACTTGCACTTGATAGAGAAAGACATTCCATTTGTGGCTTGATACTTGGTGTTGTGGAGTAAATTTGTGGTGATTGTTAGCTAGTATTATGGATGCATTGTGGAGATAGTTTGTGTTGTGCTTCTACATTTGTTTGCTGGTTTTAAATTTGCAGCGTTGGTGGCCATTTGAAGGAGGGCGCTATACTTGGAGCGGGAGCTCCACTCTAGCAATTTTCTTCGAAATTATTCACAAGGGAGTTGTCATTTGCTTTCAGCTAGTCAATTCCTTTATCTTTCAGCCATTCATTTGCTGTTATACTTGGTTATTTGCTGCATTTACTGATTGTCTCTTGCTTGTGGCAGGTACCCAGGGCGCACTTGGTGTCCAGTTGCTTCCCACGCTCAAGGAAACACGCAGGCCTCTCCACACTTGATCTTCCGGGCTAGTCCTCGCTCAAAGCTCTCCATTTCACCATTTCTTCAGGTATTCTTTATCTCCTTGTCTCTTCTTTGTAATTTTCACTGTCTTGCTAAGCTGGAAAATCACTTAATAAACCATAAAAACACAAAACATAAGATTTCACCGTTAGAATTAGTTTTATTTCAAAACCCACTAATGAAACGCTATTAAAAGCCCAAATCCAAAGTTTCATTTGCTTTTGACTCCTGTTACCCATAGATTTAGCACTGGTCTACCTGGCAAAAACGCCCCCCCAGAGCGTTTTTCTTCTCTGCTTGTTTGGGTCAGTTTGGGGTTCTGGGTAGCTTAGAACCGGTTTCAAATCACCATTTAAACTTAAGAAATCTAACTACCAATTGCTAGAAGTGTTTTAAATCACGATTTATTTGTTGCCCTAGGTCCATTTTTGCACTGCTTAATTCTCTTCCTTGGGCAGATTCACTCTATTTCTCCACTTCTAGCTTACTGCATGATCCTAGTCTACTTCAACCATACAATCACTAGTTCAATCAGTTATTTCACTATATTTGATTGCTGGTCACTTTCACATCATCCACACTTTTACTGTTTGTGCCCATCTATTGGCTGGAATTAGACTTAGGACTTAATCCACACTCTTTTCCTGTTTGTACTTCTTTCTATCTTTGGATTTGGGTGTGAGTTTTGTCTCTGAACCATCACTGGTTGAACGGGGTCTCCCCCTTGACTTGGCTACGTGCCTTGTCTAAAGTGATAGTAGCCTTGTCCGGTGTGACTTCCGTTCGTTGAACGGAGGACTTGGTTATTGCTGGTTACACCATTCTAGCTGTTTGCCCTTTGCCATTCCTGTTGGGACACTCTTTATCCATCAGCTAGAGATTGTGTGACAATAAGTACCATAGGCCACTTACCCATTACTTGTATATTAGTAGTATCTTGTTCATTAATGCAACTTTTCTAATATGCATAATATACATCCTAAATCTAGGAACATAAGTATGTACATGACTGAACAACATCATTTAAGTAATCATATATACAAGAAATGATAATTCAAATACTTATCTTTGTTTGGTTGTTGGGTGGACTCCCTCTCAATCTTTGCTTCCTTGCAGGAACTACTGGAGTGTGCTCCCTCTTGATCTTTGCTTCCTGGATTATCTGTCTTTGAACTTATATCCATCCTGGACCACTATGCATGCTTAAGTGTGCATTAGTGTCATCATTGTGTCATCCTCAAGATATCATACATAATCATACATGCATTAGTATAATCTCAATACTATCAAAACATTATGATTCTAAATATGTATGGTCATGATCATTTCATACACAGGTAATTTGTCACAAGCATTAGTATTCAAGGTTTCAGGGAGTACTTTTACTCATGCATATTCTTATTTGACCATAGGACTCTTCTAGTTTGTCATGTCATTAATCAAACTAAGAAGCATAATATGCTTAGACCCATGATTATTCAAACCTATAACTTCATGAATAATCATTATCAATCATACAAAAGTATACTTATATAAGATCCTAACACAAGGTAGGATTCTAACTCGATATAGGAAAACATACCTGGATTATCATGCTTGCTAGTTATGTCTTACATACCCACATAATGTGTTCTTGTTCTCTTCAATGACTTGTGCTAGTAACTTGCATATCTCATAAGTTAACCATTGTAGAAACAAATTATACATACCTCGTAAGTTAACCATTGTGATCAATGGTTATGGATGAGTCTTTGTCTTCATGTCACCATGGTCATATGTTCTTGATCTAGAACTTGATTTGTCTTTCTTGATGTACCTTTCATGTTAGCGGACAACATCATCCTCATACAACACTGGTCATATGTTCTTGATCTAGAACTTGATTTGTCTTTCTTGATGTACCTTTCATGTTAGCGGACAACATCATCCTCATACAACACCACAGTGCATTAGTACAATCATAAGTGTCATAACCCTAATCAATGAATGTCTTCTATCATTCTCATGCAAGAGAAGTCTAAAATTGATCAAGATTGTACTAACCTTAATAATATGAAGACAAACATATCATAAACTTAATCATGAACATATTTCAAAACATACCTGAATCTCCTCAAGTCATACCTATCGGGATTGCTTGTAGTCTTCTTATGTAAGGCCTTAGCCTCATCTCCCTCTGGAACTGGAATCTCTTCACTTATGAAGGTGTCCAAATCATTCTCTTCTAGGATTAACCCAATCCACTTTGATTTGATGAAGTTGGATTTGGAGCTGGCTAGGGTTTGACAGAGAAACCCTAAAAGTCCAAACTTTGAATTTCAAACTTCTGATTGGATGAAAAGATGCGCCTTGCTGAACTGATCAAGCTGGCATACTTCAATTTTGAAATCTCCAAAATTTGACCCCTCAAAATTTGACTTTGAAAGTTTCGGATCTGCAACTTCTGTCAAATTTTGGTTTTTTGGTCAAAATCCCGAACTAGGGTTTGATAGAGTCCGGGGTTCTACCCAACCAAAAACTTCGATCTTGGTCTCTAAATTTTGATTTTTCCGAGGAGCATCCAGCCTTGGTCTCAGATTCAAGAAATTCCAACTTTCTCCGAAACCCTACTTTCCCGGAGCAGTGACAAACCAAAAATGAAAGTGCTCAGAATCCAATTCTGTTTGGATAGAAATATATGCCATATTGTTTCTGATGTATCTCTGAAATTCGGATCCTCAGGGTCTGAAACTTCGGCTTGTGGTAGACTGACTTGTCATCTTTCCAACCCCAGAGATCTGAGCTCAAATGGATTCTCTGAGAGAGAGATATGCCAACGTGACCTGTTTATGGGATGAAACAGTATAGTGAACTTGTATGGCGTGCCATGTGTCACTGTTTGAACTTCGGCCTCTGAAACCCGGACCTGTGAAACTACAGTCCGTGCCCTAACTGTCACTTTTTACGGAATTCCATTTGGAGCTTCCTAGCCCGAGATATGACCTTTTTGCCTAAGTCACCTGTTTAGGACTGCATTCTGGAAGAGGCAGAAACCTTAATTTGTACAGATCATATCTCACAAAGTACAACGGATCTGAGGTTGTCCTTTGGACACAAGGTACATGGACATTTCATCTTCGACCTGTAGAGGTTTCAGATCCTGAACCCTTGCCAAAACTGATTTATAGCGAAAGTGCCATGATGACTGGTTTTTACTATACCAAGCCCTAGCTTCCAATTTGTCGCAAGTGCAACAAGTGTCATAAATGCCATACCATGCCTTCCTTCAGGCTAGCTCTGATACCATGTTAATTTTTCAGCATTTAATTCAATCTGATCTAGGATCTTAACTGAGAGAACAACATGTACAACATATCAAACACAAGAGACAAGAGACAAAGCATTTCACCGGGGAAAACCAAGAAGGTGAAAAACCTCGCAACTTCCTCAGAGATAGAATAAGCACCAATACAAGGATCACAAAGATGAAGCCCCAAAAGATAAATGTTTGTAGTAGCTACTCCTCCTCCACTTGTGCGCAGTCCTCCTCTCTCTCACTAATGAGAAGTGAGTGAGTGTGTGAATGAATAAATGAGAGAGTCACACTCTCTATTTATACTTTACTTCACTTGAATTTTAACTCTAACTAGGTCGGCCCCAACTTAACCACTTAACATAATGTTGACTGGGCCGACCCCTGTTACACCTAAAATCTACTCATCATTAGATTCAGTGTATCCATCCCTGAAGTCACCTGGACTAAGTACTTTCATTTGGGAGGATTTGCACTCAATCCTGCAATCTTTTGAGAGGTCGTCGCAGGTTGCACATTAGCAACATGCGACGTCGCATCTTGCTCCACTGCAGGGTGCGACGAGGTCTGTTAATGGGCAAAAATAGCCTATTCGAGATCCTTCTCGAAACTTACTCATTTAGGGGCTTATCCCTAACCTTTAGGAGAGCTGGTACTCGACCCCTAACTCTATGGGGGGATCCCCTATCTCTCTCCTACCATCTCTCAACCTATCCTAACCATACCCTATCCACTTAGTCCTATATAAGTGAGGCTCACTCCCATCCAAAAGGGAGGAAGGCTATGGTATCGACATGCTGGTGAAATCTATCTTAGGAGGAAGCCTATAGTACTTACATGCTGGGGAAATCTCTCTTAAGACACCTTCATTCACCTCTTGGAGAACTCATACTCCTTCGGAAGAACGTGGCAATTGGCTTGGTCGGAGAAGGGCTGCTACGTTAAGTCTCTGGTTGTAGTCCTATATCTCTATCATGTACTCCTCTATTTGCAGTAATACAAATGCTTTCCACCAATATTGTTCTTATGTGTAATGATATTGTGTAGTTTACCTGCTTAACTGTTTACTTAGATCGCTTATTGTATAGATGTCTTTTACTGGTTTCTCTTGTTTGATGTCTTGACAGGTCTTGCAGCTCGGATTTGATGACCGTGGGACGTGGATCAACATTCAGGAGAAAGGATCGCGTAGTAAAAAGGTAAGACATCTAGTACCTGGTCCTTAAGTAGATCTAGGAAAGGTGTTTGTAGTCTGTTATATTTGTTCTAGACTCACATTGAGCTAGGGAGATCCGTCTCGCGTCCACTTGAGTGGATTGTCCGATAACAAATCTGGCGACCATACTGGGGAGTAGTGTTTGTTTTGTTTAGTAGTCATTAAATTTGAGAGTCATTTTCAGTTGATTACTTGACACAAGGCTTTTTATCATTTTTTGCCATTCACTTTCAGATCTTCACGTTGAAGATTCTGATCTTCTTCCTCTGAGTTTGTACAACTTATTTTCAAGCCTGTTTTATAGGTTCATTATTGAGAGATCTGGTTCAGTTTTGAATCTAGACCTCGACTGTCGCACCTGGGTAGTGGAAACAGAGCGACACTGTGTCATTCCGAATGTTTGTTCTTCACCTGTTAGTCACTCGTCGCATCCTTTACATTGCTATACTGCGACATCGTCGCACCTCCCGCGAAGGCAAACTGCGACGTCGCACTGTGTGTAAAGACAGAGTGTGCCGATCTGCCAAAAGTTGGCATACTGGCATCCCTTCCCTCATCTGGTAGTTTGAACCTTGGTCTGATGTATGAACTCCCTCTGTGCTGCAAGATCCAGTCAAAGACCCCATTTATGATTTGTGTGTTGAGAGTTTGGTTTCATTTGGATTGATTTTGGGTTCTGTCTTGGACAAGTTTGAGATCGGTAGTGGTGGATACTCTTGTCTCCTCCACCTTCATCCATTCACTCTTGCATTCCCTTCCTTCCATCCCTGATCTGATTAGTACATTGGATCAGCTTCCAGACCTCATTTACTTTTGTTTTGAGCTTTGCTTGCTTAGTTTGCTTGCTGCTGCTTGATTTTGAGTTAATTGTGTCTTTTAGCTTGGTTGAGTGCTTGTCCTTTCTCGAGTTTTCTGAATGTATGAGTGCTGCAAGTAGTGTTTTCTTTTCAGTCATTTAGATCTGAAAGCAGAATTGTTATCAAGTTCATTCTTTGATGCATCCATCGAAAAGATTAAAAGTGCTTCTTTCCCATTGTTTCTCAAAAAATTATTGAAGAAAGATTGTGTGCACTGGAAAATTCTTGTTTATATTTTGGAAAGATTGAATGAATGTATGATCTATTGTGTTTTTCCTGTGAGGTTCCAGACTTTTGAATCCACTCTATCACATAAGTTTGCTTGTTGCCTTAGTTTGAGTAGGTTTTTTTTTGGACTGCTTTTCTTTTAGCATACCCTTAGGAGAAACGCTGTTTCTGCCTTTCTGGCTGATTTTCCTGATACTTTGGCAGATTTTCCTTGGAAAAGGTCCCATAGGATCTTGAACTTATCACCCGAATATCCCCTTAATCCAGAGGTTATTTCGAGGGTAAGAATGGATCAGCGTAACGCGGTCGTAGTTACTGAAGTGGAGAACCCCACTTTGAATGTTGGCGGACTTTTGTTTCCACTAGATTCACCTGCCTCTCATCCCCCACACGATGAAGAAGCACACACCCCCGCTTCACAAAACCTTTCTCCCGTCATCCCGGGAGAATCTGGATCGTTGGAATGGATAAACCGACCCCAGGACGACCCTACAACAGCTGTTGGTCCTTCAACAGCTTATTGGACATCTTCTACAGACCACCCAGTGCCTCATTTTGCCATCTCATCCTCACCCAGTGAGACTACCTCGGAAGACACTTTAGCTTACTTTCGTGGCCAATTGGCTCACTTTCGTTCCATGGCTGAAGAGTTTCGGCAGTCAAGTCTCCAACGGCGGGTTCAAGACCTATTGTTACCTCCTTATCGACCTATCCCAGTTCATCCGATATCTTTCGGATCACCTGAAGCACCCCACCACGTGACCACTAATGAGATTGGTCAACCCTCGCAAGAATCCAGTCCTGCACCTCAAGTGAACCAACCGGTGGAAGGACAATAGTCCAACACACCTGTCACTACCACGGTTACTTTACCAGTTCTTCCCCCACCTCAGAATTCGAGGGGAGGGTATTCCATTCCCATGGATTATCTTATTGGTAATGTTATTACCACGGTAGCTAGTCAACAACCTACGTTGGTTCAACCTTTGAATAGTGGTCAACCTGTTGTGGCTGGGGGGCAACCCGCGTTTCCTAACCAGAACGTAGGCGGTGGAATCCCCAACGGACCTTCCGTTGGACCTTCTTAACCCGCTAGACCGTCCACCACGGGATTATCTCATGTTGGAGGCCCGTCAAATGTAACTCAACCCTTATGGAGTCAAGCGTATCCAGGTTCCGTTAACCCTGTGCCTGGCCAACCTAATCCCGGAAACGCGCCATACGGGATACCTTATCCCGGCAATCCTTACACTCTATGGGGGCAACAACCTGTGTTGCAACACGGACCCCAACAAACTATCCCTCAAGTACCACCACCCCCGATCGTTCCTCCCCCACCTCCTGCTGGAGGCGGTAGGCCCCCACCTAACATTGGTGGAGGCCCCCCTCATTTTTCCTACAACATCCCTCACCCCTCCAACGGTGGCGGGAATGGTCCACCACCCCCTCCTGGCGGAGGTGGCGGGGGACCACCCTATCATGGGGGAGGAGGACATTTCCCTTCGGGTGGCGGCGGTGGTCCACCACCCCCTCCAGGCGGAGGCGATGGAGGACCTAATTACTATGGTGGTGGTGGTGGTGGTGGAGACCCTCATCCTTCCGGCGGCGGAGGTGGTGGGGACCCCCATCCTTCTGGCAGCGGAAGTGGTCCACCACCTCCTCTAGGCGGAGGCGGTGGCGGGCCACCTTATTACGGTTATGGACCCCCACCTCCCGGTGGTGGCGGCGGACCTCCACCCACTTCCGGAGGTGGAGGTGGACCTTCACCTTATTGGAATGGACCACCTTATGGTGGTGGACCTTCTTACGGTCCGGGCGGCACACCCCCCTACGGTCAGTTTCATCCTGGTATGCCTTACGGTCAATCTGGTCCTTACACGCTTTATCCGTATTATCAATACGCGCAGTCTAACCCACAACTGCCCTTTCTGGCTACTCTGGACTTACCTGACCTATCCCGGTTAACCAACGATCCTATTTATCACGGATCTAACTGGCCACCAATTCCGGTGAAACTTCCGTCTGATATCCCCAAGTTTGATGGCAAGCCAGGTGAAGACCCCAAGAACCACGTGATGACATACCACTTATGGTGTTCATCTAATTCCTTAATGGACGATTCAATTTGTCTTAGATTGTTTCAAAGGATCCTAACCGATTCGACTGCCAAGTGGTACATTGAGTTGCCACCACACTCTTTTCCTGATTTTGGCTCTCTTGCTATGAACTTTTTGACGCATTTCCAGCTACCTATACGGTATGAGACTAGTACTGAGCTTTTAACCTCGCTCCGTCAGAATACCGCCACTCACATTTCGGACCATATCCATGAGTGGCGAAGGAGACGACGTCTCATTAAAGCTCTTATTCCAGATCAGCTCCTAGCAGACTGGTTTACAAAATCGCTCATTCCCATCATAGCAAAATATGTCGCCAATATGTCGCCATGAGAGGTGCCGTCACCGAAGAACAAGCCATCGCGAGTGCCCATCTGCTAGACCTGGTCTACACTCAATCTAGCACTCTGTTCAACATTCTACCTGACGCACCCCGTGATGTTAATGACCCTGCGAAACCACATAAGGGACTCCAAACTGATGGAATCATCGGATCCCTTAACACCCAGCCTGCCTCTAGTACTGTTGGATCATCCAACCTTCAAGGGTCTTCCCCCTTACCGGCCTAGGCTGGCCACAGCACCACCAAGTTGACCGCTCCTGCTGTAACTGAAGAGGTGAATTCTGTTCAATCAGCTTCATCTCAGAAGTTTAACGGTAAGAAGAAGAACAAGGGTAAACCCAAAAAGTCTTCTGCCCAACAGGAACCCAAGAGCACTCCTGACGATGCCAAGCAGAAAAGGAAACTGAAGTATCCTTGCTTACTGTGTGGAGATGACCATTTCTCCAAAGAGTGTCCCCATAGAGACGAAGTGCAAAAGTTTCTTTGGGGTAAACTGACTCCCGCAGTCCTCAACGATCCGTTTCCTACTCAAAACCAACAGATGATTGCTCAAACCCCCCCAGCCCAAGGGGAACCATCCAATACCGCACATGTTCTCATGTTGCGTAACGAGACGATCAATTTGAATACTCGCTCGCGATCTTATGAACCGGTCCCTTCGAAGGAATCCACTGGAAGTAATACTGAAAAAGCTTCCGAATCCTTAACTGATGTCACTGTACCATCAACTTCTCTCACCATAGAGAGGCCATCTTTGGTTTCGATATTGCGTCCGCCCAAGAGTACGATTTGAAAAGCTGTTTTCATTCCTAATGCTCGAGCGACACAGAATTATAATATCGTAGAGGACTTGGCACAAGCTCCTTACGCCATGTCTACCCTGGAAGTTTTGCAGAATTGTCCTAATCAACGCAAAACTCTCCTTGCAGCCATTGGTGTAGTAGACCCGGATTCCTCGAACACCATCATGTTCCGACTTGACAACTTTAAGTCAAGGCTCTCACACCAGCTCGCATTCCAAGTTTCTGCGAACATTGCTGGGAAGATTGTCCATCGTACCCTTTTGGACGAAGGAGCCTCCACTTCTGTCATGTCCATCGCCTGTTGGAGAGCCATTGGCTCCCCCGAATTGAATCATTCTCCTACCACGTTGAAAGCATTCGACGGGTGTGGATTTCAACCTCATGGGCTCTTACAAGCTCTTGCAGTTGAGTTGGGCGGAAAGACTGTAACCATTAACGTGGAAGTGGTCTCGGCCCCGATAGATTATAATCTCTTGCTTGGTCGCAATTGGTTTTACACCATGCAGGCGGTAGCCTCTTTAGACTTCCGCATAGTACAATTCCCCCACCAAGGATGAATTGTTACTATCGACCAGTTAGATTTTTGTACACCGGAAGCCACTACTCATCCTGGTGACCATGTTCCTTCCATTGGATAGATGTCAAAATAGTATGAGAGTGTAGGGGTTGGCCTTTTGAAAGATTCATCTCTCATGGGCGTTTTTCCAGCCGTGGACCCCCCTAATCATGTTGCTACGGTGAACATGATCTCCATAGAGATTTTATCTCACTTTAACGATGCTTGGCTTGTACCGGATGAAGCCACAACACACCTGTTTGGAGACATAATGCCTCTTTCACCCGCTGAACGTATTTACGAGGCTATCCAATCAGCACCGGAGGACCATTTAACCGTGGCCTCCCCATCTTGTTCTCTACGACGAACGTCATCTCTACTTGATATCTTACTTCGGACTTTTCATTCAGACGAGTCCATCATGGAAGTAATGAATATTGACGACAGTCCGTGGGATGATCTCCACCATAGTTTATCTTTTCTTCCTCCTTTGGAGTACATAGAGAACAACATCCATACCTTCTTTTCACCAGATATCTACCCATCCCCTCGTTCCCCCATCCTTACATGTCTTACGGACACAGAGGGCAACTTGGCCAACATTGAGCCAACCACCCCGGTAGACATCTCGGTGAAACCTGGTATAGTGGAACACACTCGCATAGTCCAGAAGTGTTCCCCTGAAGAAATCGCTGTTAGCACGGCCTTGTTCAAGCAATTTCGAGACGTATTTGCTTGGTCCTATGAGGAGATGCCTGGGATAGACCCCGCAATTGTTTCTCACGAAATAAAAACCTATCCCGACATCAAACCTGTGCGTCAAAAGTTGCGACCGGTACACCCCCGGAAGACTGCGACAATTAAGGTAGAAATTGAAAAGCTCTTAAAGGCTGGTTTTATTTATCTTGTCCCATTGACGGATTGGGTCTCAAACGTCGTTCCTGTGAACAAAAAGCAGGGCACCATTCGCGTCTGTGTTGATTATCGGGACCTTAATCGGGCTTGTCCAAAAGACAACTACCCGACCCCCTTCATCGACCAGATCATCGACAACTGTGCCGGAAGCGTCATCTTCTCATTCATGGATGGCTTTTCTGGTTACAACCAAATTGAGATCAACCCAGCCGACTAACATAAGACAACTTTCATCTGCCCGTGGGGAACGTTTGCATACTGCAAACTCCCATTTGGCCTTAAAAATGCCGGCGCCACGTTTCAGCGGGCTATATCGTATGCCTTCCACGATATTAAGGACTTTGTGGAACCTTACTTGGACGATCTCCCTGCTCATTCAAAGCAGCGCGAGTTCCACATTGATCATCTGACGGCCATTTTCCTCAGATGCAGACAGTACAATATCCGTCTGAATCCTCATAAGTGTATCTTTTGCGTTGAGTCTGGACGCCTCTTAGGATTTATCGTTTCGAAGGATGGGATCCGCATTCCCTTAAAGGTGGAGGCCATCATCAACCTACCACCCCTGACTGATGTGACGAAACTTCAAAGTCTCCAAGGGAAGGCGACTTATTTACGACGTTTTGTTTGTAATTTCGCGGAGAAGACTCAGGGGTATATGAGACTGCTCAAGAAGGACGTCCCGTTCATTTGGGACGACCAAGCTCAAAAATATTTCGACAGTATCAAACATGCCATCACGCATGCCCCCGTGCTCCAACCGCCTAATTATTATCGAGATTACATCTTATATCTCGCCGCTTCTGCTACCACTATCGCCATGGTTTTGGTACAGGAGGATTAAAACGCCCAGGAACATGTGATATACTATGCAAGTAAGGGTCTAGTTGACGCTGAAACTAGATATTCACATGTCGAAAAACTCGCATTCGCGGCGGTCATTGCCGTCCAGAAGTTCCGGCACTACATTTTGCTCTGCACCACCACCATCATTGCCGACTCGAACCCCATGTACCACGTACTTACACGTCAGGTGCTTGGGGGCAAGTATTCACGCTGGATTGTGATACTGCAAGAATTTGATCTTCTTTTCGAGAAAGCTAAGTCTAAGAAGTCTTTGGTGTTTGCCAAGCTCATTTGCGACCTTCCCCGTTTTGATGCAGAAGTTGAGCACAATGACTCCTTTCCAGATGAATCATTGTTTCTCATCAGTATGATTGACCCCTTGTATGGAGATATCTTATTGTATCTTCAAACCCAACGCTTCAACTCTCAACTCTCTCGCGACGATCGTCGTAAGATACGTCACCATGCAAAGTATTATTTAATCATTAATGATACTTTGTATCGCCGTGGCATTGATTCAATTCTTCGACTTTTTCTCACTCATGATGAGGCTGAACATGTTCTAAATGACTGCCACGCTGGGGCATGTGGTGGTCATCTCTCTGGGATGGCTACAGCCCAGAAGATTTTGTGCGCGCGATATTTTTGGCCTACTATCTTCAAAGATTGTATTGAGGCCGTAAAAAAATGTCCTCCTTGCCAACACTTCCATACGAAGAAGCGCACTCATCCTGCCCTGTTACATCCGGTTATTGCCGTTGGTCCATTCGCAAAATGGGGCATTGATTTTATGCATTGTAAGCCTACCTCGGCTGGGGGGCATAGTTACATCATCGTAGCTGTGGATTACTTCACAAAGTGGGCCGAAGCTATGCCTACATACCAGAACGACGACAAAACCGCCGCACTCTTCATGTTCAATCATGTAATAGCGCGGTTTGGAGTTCCTCAGGCAATTGTTACCGATCATGGTTCTAACTTTCAGAATCATATGGTTGATGAATTGAGCGATAGGTTGGGTTTTCGCCATGAAAATTCAACACCCTACTACCCGCAATCCAATGGACAGGTCGAGGCCATTAACAAAGTCTTGAAAACTATGGTCCAAAGGATGGTAGGGACACATAAGTCCAATTGGCACAATATGCTTTTTTCAGCGTTGTGGGCCTACCGAACTTCCGTCAAAACTGCCACAGGCTTCACTCCTTTCCAATTGGTATATGGATTGGAGGCTGTTCTGCCGATAGAGTGCGAAATTCCGTCGCTACAACTCGCTGTCGAACTTTTTCCTAACACTACTGCTGAGGAAGAACGTCTCTTGCACTTAGCAAAACTTGACGAGTCTCGCCGAGATGCCGCTCTTGCTAATGAAGCGCACAAGAAACGCATCAAGGCCCAATACGATAAGTCAGTTGAACCTCGTATCTTTAACGAGGGTGACCTGGTCCTCACTTATGACCAGAAGCACGACAAACTAGGAGCAGGGAAGTTCGAGTCCATGTGGCATGGAACTTATGTTGTAAAACGTGTGTTGGAAAAAGGTGCTTACGAGCTTGAACATTATGACGGAATCTCTTTGGGTGAACCCCGCAATGGGCTTTAACTGAAGAGATACTATGCTTGATCCCTCAAGCATAGACTTACTTGTATATATTGTACATGGCGTGTTTTTGTGTGGTGTGACGCATTTCTTTTTGAGTGTCTTTTGATCTTGTTTCCGTTTCTTATACCATGTTCTGTCTGCGTGTGCAGATGGCAACGTGCTATGGATTTGCGGACAGCGCCAGCCGGCATACCCGTAACCTTGCTTCGGCAGCTTGGGTACTATATTCCCCAACAGGTGAGCTCATTTGCTCAGGAGGAAGTTGCCGAGGGTTTGCGACCAACAATGCCGCAGAATATCAGGTAGTAATCGGAACCCTAGCTGACGCCATTTCCTTGGGTATGGACCACATTGTCATCCATATGGATTCTCAATTAGTGGTTTCCCATCTGAACTGGGTGTACGCTATCCGTGATCCCACCTTACTCCGTCTCTTCAGACGAGTACGTCGCCTGGAAAGGTCATTTGAATCCGTTCAATACCTGCACATTCCACGGGAGTCGAACACAGTTATTGACTCGATGGCCAACTTCATTTTGGATTGGTACATCACACACACATAATACTCGCAATATGTAAAAGCATTCACGACATGTAAATATAATGTATAAAAGCAAATAAACAAGATCACATCACTAATCATCTTAAAAACACATAATGTATAAATCGCCGGTAATGTCTGTATATATATAAATCGCTCAAAAGTAGTGCTGGTACAAAATCTGAAGCACGATGGCTTTCAATGAGTCTCTACAAAAATCTGAAGCATCATAGCTTTCAGTAGTACAAAATCTGAGGCCTCTAAGCTCTTAGTACAAGTATAGTAGTGTTGTCAGGCCTGGCGCCTGACCCGTACACCACCCATAGCTCGAACGGCACGCTGCCGCTGGGTGAGGAAGCAATCTACACTCCGAGCCACCTTGCGGAGTAAGGCGTTGAAGCACACAGACGCTCCAACCCCAAATCTCTGCATGGGCCTCGGTAAGTCATCAATAGCTGGCTCGGGTACCTCCACGGTCAGCTGAGACAGGTTCCTGTACACCTCCTCCATCTCCTCGATGGCAGCGTGAGCACCTGCAGGAACGACTGCCTCCCCGCCTCTGTCTCTCCTCGCCAGAAGGGAGAGACCCACCGGCCGTACGGGGCCCACATCTGCACACACATATTGCATACTTGTCAGCACTACATCAAAAAAATGATATAATATACAAAACTAAAAATACAAGGGTTTTGTTCTCACCTAGGTCACCCCATGTTGCACCCTCTGGCAGCACCAAGTCGGGATCTTCTCGGAAGTCCGTGTCGCTGTATGGAAAGTCCTCGACCATGAGTAACTGGCCCTCTAGCCAGTTGAAAAACTCGGGACCAAAGCTAATGATGGGCCTGTCACCATGACGGGTCATGACCTCAGCCCATCTGAGCATATGGGGATCCCTGGGTTCCCTGTCATCAAGTACCAACTGCGGACGTAGAAGAGGAATCCGCTCTAAGAGGAATGATACTATGATCGATCCATACCCAAACTGCTTGAGCTCCCCTCGCCGACACTTGGTTAGCTGAGCTTGGATGTTTGCGAGGAGACCCTTGCACCAGTTGAAAACCATGGGGGACATACAGTCCTCCGTGTACAGCATCTGGGTCCGAGTAGCCGTGTGTGGGGCTTGGCTACCCGCCACCCTAGTAATGGTAAGCAATATGGTTCGCAGTGGACGACTCACCACATCCTTGATGAGAATCATCCCCCTGGAAGGACGAGAAGTAGCAACACAATGCCGTGACACCATGTCCTCAACTGTACGGTCACTGGCCCGTGTCCTAGTACGATGTACAACGTCCCCATTTCGGGACAAACCAGTGAGAAAGTAGATATCCTCAATGTCTATCGTGAGGATATGCTCACCTATCACAAAGTACTGTTGGGCCGTGTTGTCCGCCAATATGCACACCAGCAGCGAAAATCTTTCGAAAGCTGTCTCTTCACTACGAGTGAGAGAGGTGTGGCCTTGGGGGCAAGCAATGAGCCAGGTACTGTCACATGAATCCTAGCTCCTCCGTTTAGGCAAACTCCTAACGAAGCCAAGGGGGGTAGTCCCTAAAAGAGAGTTTCACTAAGGCTCTTGTATTTATAGTGTTTTTTAGGTGTTGTGATGAGGATGATTGGGTTGGTGGTTAGCATTAGTGGTAGAGATGGGCGCCCTCATGACTCACCTTATCCATAGGCTTGGCTCCCTTTGTTTATTCGAGTTAGTACCTACCTACTACCACATGTCTCCACCTTGCTATCTCGCATATCTCCACATAGCTCACGTCAATCCTCACCAAGCTCGTGTTAATCCTTGTTGGAGTTTGTTGATTGGTTAATGATACTTCCCATGCAATCACGAGTTAGCTTGGCTTCCATTAGATTCGAGTTAGCACCTACTACATGCCACTTGCCATCCATTAAACTAGCTCGCACTCGCCACATCCTCACGTCAACCTACCACTCCTCACATCATTCCTCACCATAGCTCACGCCATTCCTTGTTGGAGTTGTGTTATTGGATGGCAACACCACTCACACCTACCTTAAGCTCGAGTTTGCCACCTATTCAATCCTACCAACCTCAAACTCGACTTTGGTCCATTGTTTACCATGCCAAGCCCTTGATTGATTGGAATTCGACCTACCTGCTTGTTGCCAATTCGACCTAGGGTTAGCCAGTGTCTTTTGCTATAAAGAGAGGCCCATTTGGGTTATTATCTCATGGAGAATTGGTGCAAACTTACTCTGCCAAAATTGTATATGTGTTATAGCTTTTGCTAATTGAAATAAGGTGGCTTTGGAGGTCCATATGGTGTGTTGATCTTGTTCATGGGAATTGCTTCAATATAATCAAGGTGATATTGCTCTATTGTTTTTGCTTACATGTTCCATGTTTTGATCAAATTATTAAAGCTTAGAAGACTTTTTTAAGTCCATAGGATGGGCATTTGAGTTCAATTTGTCCATTGATGTTGGGTTGTTTGTGATTGGGAAGTAGTGGATTGTAGTCGGAAATACTAACACTCTTGTCCCTTGCAACTTTGCATACTATATTTGATCAATCTTGTTTGTAAGTGATACATTTTGCAGATCTCAAAAGTTATGAAGAGGAGTTGGAACTAGGTTGTCTCCTCCATCTCTTCAAAGAACAATTTTTTCCATTAACATTCATAGAATCATACATTGCAGGATCTCCTAAAGTCGATCTCACAACACCAAGATGGTGGCATAAAGGGTTTGATTCAAAGATCCATCTTTTATATTCAAAATATTGGTTACTTGTTACTTTAGGCTTTCACTTCTTCAAGCCTTCTCATTTGCTCTTTGAAACTTTTGTACTTGCATGCTAAGCCCTTTCTAGCCCTTCTAGTTTTGATCCAAGTTAGTCACTTATCCTCTTCAAGCCATAGATTAGTTAGCCATAAGGTTGAAGCTCCTTCAACCTTGGGGAATAACTTGGAATTTGTTCCCTTGTGCTCTCTTCAACACTTGTTGTCGGCGTATCATCGGTTAACTGGAGGATTTCCAAGACAGTGTTTTCACCCTCTCAAGTGTTCCACTTGTAGTCCTTTCTTCTTGTCTTGTTAGTTCATCTTCTGTTGCCCTAGATCTACTCCTCCCATTCGTTTTTTGCATACCTTCTCCTCCCTTCTTTCCACTTTCCATCTTCTTCCTCTTTCCCTATTCGTTTTTGTCTTCTTGCTCTCGTCCCATTTCCATTCCCCATCACTCCCTCCTAGCTCTCATCATCTATCTTTAGCACTCCTCTCGTCCTTTCCTAGTTCTCTCCTCTAGCTTTCGTCCCACTCCCACATTTGCCCTAAATCAAACAAATAACAAAAAGAAACAATCAAGTGATTAGATGTTAGCTAGGTGTTAGTGTTTTATTTGTAGATCTTACTTTGTAGCATTTACTTTTGTTAGAATTTAGTTAGTTGATAGTTAGTTTGTTTAACTAGTTAATTGGCATTTCAAAAGTTAATATTTATATCTCATACATGCTAGATTAGTTGTTAGTTGGGCTAAATTTTTCATAGCTAGTTGCATTATCTTGTTACAAAGTTATTATCATAGATTTTGTTTATTATTGTTGTCTAGTTTCAAACTTTGTCAACATGCAAAGCCATTTATCTACATTGTGATTATCCTAAAGTGTGTGGGCTGCCTTTTAGACATTGTGAGGACTGTCATAAGTTTAATTTACTGCCATCTATCTACTTTGACTATCATAAGGTATGTTTCTATTGGCTGCCAACTAAGACATCTACACGAGTTGACTGTCCTAAAACTTGGTGACTGCCATTTAAACATTGTTTGACTGTCCTAAAACTTGGTGACTGCCATCTACACATGTGACTGTCCTAAAACTCTATTGGCTGCCATCTTAAACATTGTTTGACTGTCCTAAAACTTCACATGTGTGGCTGCCACTTCATTTTGGTCAATCCAACATTGCAAATAGTTAAAATTTCAAGGTAATTGCACTTGCATCTTAGGGGTAAATTTTGTTTTATCATTTGCTTGCATGTAGTTTGTGGATCTAGGACTATAGCTAGTATCTATTTGTTATTTGATTATTTAATTCTAATGGGTATTGGAGCTATTAGTTTGTGATAGACTTTTTCAGGGAGTAGAAGTCAAGAAGCTTCCAATCGAGAAGCCATCAAGAACACAAGAGGACAAAAAACAAAGCTAGATCATTCTTATCCTTTTGTAATAGATCTTAGTTTATTTTCAAGTTTTACAAGTTATTTATTTCGAAAAAGTCCCTACAAGGGTTTTATTCCCGAGGGCAATTGTATCTCCATAATAAAATTTGCAAGTGGGGTTTTTAAGCCCCCACATCCACTTCCCTATTTGGGGAAGCCTTGTGGTCTCGTCTCATTGAGTGGTTTGGCTTTTAGCGTTAGATCTGTTATATGCTAGTTTTATTTCAATAAGTTATCTTCCATATTTACTTACCCCCATGCTCTCCTGAGTAGGGTCTTTGACCTGAAAGAGACTCTTGGGTAGATTAGTTTTGCTTTCCGTTTAAAATATCTTATATTTCTCTTCCAAAGCCTTTGACCGGAAGTTGTATTCTTGGGATTTCATCTCAAGGGCAGGACCACATAATTTTGTGGTTACTCTTCCTACCCCGTCGGTTTCCTTGGTAGAGCTTTCAACTAGCTGGAGGTTCTCAAGTGCAGGCGATTCTAGTGGTTGATCTTGTTCGGAGATCAATCCCACCTATTAGATTAAAGCTTGTGTGGTAGAACACTAGTTTGTTTTTGGTTTCATTTTATTTGGCAAAGTAGTATTGTTAAGCATTATTTCACATCTTGCGAGCCTATTACGTGGTTTTATGATTTAAAGTTGATTTATTGCTTTTACAACACAACTACCATCTTCTTCTTAAAACGAACCAAAGTCTCTTGAACTTAGCCAAATCCAAGTCAAGAGCACCCTCTATCGGAGGGCATTCTTAGTTTTGCATTTTCCCTGCATTAGGCATTTGTTAAAGTAGCAAGTCTCTTGAACTGTGGTCATAAGATCAAGTCAAGAGCGCTCTCTGTCGGAGAGTTGAACTAAAGTGCTCCTTAATTAAAACATTTCAACCCACACACCCCTTAATTAATTTATCTTGATTTCTGTCCTACACCCATATGCTCTGCCAACTGGAAACTGTTGGGCTAGTACTCAGAAAGGTGGAAGACTTGTTAATTCACAAGTGAAAATCTAATTAAAACTTTACCCCAAAACCTCAATCAAGGCAAATTACTGTTCTTCCCACAAGAGGTGGTGCCGGAAATCCACTAGTCAGACTCGGGGGCGGTTCAAACATTGGACACCTATCCTCTTGAATCTGGGTGCTTCCGACCTATCACCTAGGGTTGCCAGTAGTTTTCTTGGATAAGTTTCCACTAATTTTTTGATACCTTGTTCTTAGCCCTAATAATCAAGACAATTAAAACTTTAAATTTACCAAGATAAGCTGCACAACGTTATTATAAACTTCTATTTTCAAGCACTTGTACCAAGCTTTTTATAATCACTTTTATATTTGACTCCATAAGGCACTGGTCCTTCATCATATATCTTGCTTGCTTAAATATCAACATTGGAGTATTTGCTTCTATTTTTCGTGAAAAGTGATTTACTTATTGTCCAAGTGTATCTTTCATTTTGTATTTGCAACGTGGATTGCATTATCTTTCTTTATATTTTGAGTCTTATATTGTCTCTCATTTAAAAAACTCCTAAAAAACACCCATCCGCATCACAAGACCTAAAAAACACTATAAATACAAGAGCCTTAGTGAAACTCTCGTTTAGGGACTACCCCCCTTGGCTTCGTTAGGAGTTTGCCTAAACGAAGGAGCTGGGATTCAGGTGACAGTACCTGGCTCATTGCTTGTCCCCAAGGCCACACCTCTCTCACTTGTAGTGAAGAGATAGCTTTCGAAAGATTTCCCCTGCTGGTGTGCGTATTGGCGGACATCTTTGGCGCCGTTGCCGGGGACAAATCTTTTTGTTCCTAGACGACCTTAGTTTTTCTAGTTTGTTTTACCTTTTGACACATTTTCGTATCTATCTGGCGACTCCACTTCACTTTTTTTAGTTTTACTTTGGTAGATTTTTAGTTTAATCACTCTCTGAAATTAGACTTGGATTCACCTGGCAACTCCACTGTCAGTTAACACATCAAGGTATTCAACTAGAAGAAACTCTGAAGGCTTGCTTAGTTTTATCCCCCAGCCTGAAAAGGTTTATAGGAGGAGACTGAACAAGCTTGCTTCTCGTAGAATTCTTGAAAATCTTAGATCCGAATCTATTTTAGACATCCACTTTTTGTTTCATGAAAATCTAGAAAATCAAACAAATTTTGAAAATAATAACTGTTTCCTTTCCACAATGGGTGAGTTCTTTACTCAACTCAACTTTACTCAGATACCAGGTCAACCTCATGACATTCCTGAGAATGCTATTGACAAGCTCACAAATTTCAATGGCACTGATGCCTCATTATCTGCTGAACAACATATTAGAAACTTCACCAAATTGTGTGGTACTCATGTCAGGGGAGCTGATAAACATGAGGATGTTTACATGACACTTTTTGCCCTATCCTTGGAGGGTAAGGCAGGGAACTGGTACGATAATCTGCCAGACAACTCTTTTGCCACCATAGCAGCCTTCAAGACGTCCTTCCTCAACAAGTTTGGTTGCAGAAAAGAACCTAGACATTTAGTTGCATCTCTAACTAGTATGAAGAAGACTGAGAATGAAACTATGGATGAATTTAACTCTAAATTCATGGAGTTGTTCAATTCCATCCCTGACACCTATGCGCCTCCTGCGGCTTCTTTGTTGGACTACTACATAGAAGCATTAAGTGGCAAAGTCCAATACCAGATCAGGGATAAGGAGCCAGCTACCTTGGTTGAGGCTCAAGCTTTGGCCATCAAGATTGATAGGAACATGAAGTCTTCCGGAGAGTCAAACATCCAGGGGTACTCTAGATCTCAACTGCTTTCAAAACCAATTGAGCACAAAGACAAGGAGCCTATGAAAGACTCTTATGAAAAGAAAATGATAGAAATATGTGAAAGAATGGAGAAAGCAGAACAGAAACATGTAAGCCAGATAAAAGAACTACAAAACAAGATCATCAACATGGAAAGGGCACAAGTTCAACAAGTTCAACAAGTTCAACATACACAACTAGCTCCTAGGAATTTTCCTGCTAAACCTACTTGGCAAAGAAGACCTCCTAACCATGAACAGAGGCCTCCTCATCAACTAGAGGCTGCTAACATGGTTGAGCATGCCAAGCCCTTTTGTAGAGCATGCAAGGATTTCCATGAGGAATCTGGTTGCCATTATGCCTGTTTTGTTCAAGAGTATGGATATCCTGAGGGATGTGATCCTAGTACTTCATCAGACAAACCTGTTTTTATCAACCATGTGGGAAATGATTATGAGAACCTTGATATGACTCAAACCAACCAGGGTTATCAGCAGATTGACTATATGACTCAACTTTATGGTGAGATGCCACCTAGTATCAACAACAGCCAGAGATTCAAAGGAAACACTTATCCAAAGAAACCGAAGGAAGGACCTTCTACTCAAACTGCTCCTAAGGTAACAGCTCCTCACATTACTCAAAAAATTAATATTGAAAAGGAGTCTGTTGATTTAAATTTTGATTTAAGTAGTTGGTTGGTCAACACAAAAGTTCCTGTCCCGGTACTTGAGCTATGCAAACTTCTTGGTCAGAGGGAGAAACTTTTGAAACTGTTAGAGCCTCATGCAAATAATACTCCCCCTCATACTCCTAAACCTATAATTTCTGAAAAGCCCCTTGCCGTTCCTCATCCCATTGCATCTGAAAGGCATCCTCCACCTGCAAAGTACCCTACCCCTAAAAAGGTAACTTTCTTAGAAACTAAAGAGCAACCTTCAACAAGTTGTATGAATGATTATGGAGATCCCCCTATAGTCCTACATACCAGGGAAACAAGAAAAGAAGCTCACCCGCCTTTCTACATATCATTGATGATAAGTGACCTTCTTCTACATAACTGTATGTTGGATTCAGGATCTGGTGCCAGCCTTATGACCAAGAAAGTCATGCAGCAACTGAATTTAAAGACCACTAGACCATATGGGAATGTTTGTGCCATGGACTCTAGACCTGTCGAGGTTGAGGGGATGATTCAAAATCAGACCGTCAGATTAGCCAAGTACCCAGACATCCATGTCACCATGGACATCCTAGTCATAGATGTGCCTGATAAGTGGGGTATGCTTTTGTCTAGGAAGTGGGGTGCTTCTTTGGGTGGTTCTTTACAGTTAGATTTATCCTACGCAACTGTTCTTGCTTCAGAAGATACTCATGTTAAGCTACATTCAGAAAAAGAAAGGAGGTACCATGTTGAAAATCCTCAAAAACCTTCAAATGAATACATCTACAATACAGACGACATGGGAACCCACCAGATCAATTCCACATTCTTAGATCCGGTTCATAGGGAAATGAAAGATAAAAAAATTGATGGACTATGGAAAATGGAATTTGATGGAGCTTTTTCTAAAGTTGGCAAAGGTGCCGGTATAGTCTTAATATCACTTGAGGGTAAAATCTCCAACTTTGCATTTAGACTTGAGTTTGAAGCCACCAACAATGTTGCGGAATACGAAGCACTCTTACTAGGCATAGAAATTGCTAAAGACATGAAGATCAAAATGCTTAGTATCAAGGGAGATTCTGATCTAGTGGTACAACAGATCAAGGGTAATTTTGCATGCCATTGCAAAAGACTTAAGAGATATAGGAATGCAGTATGGGACACCATGGAATACTTTGATGCATTAAACATAAAAGCAGTCCATAGGGAAGAGAACAGTATGGCAGATAGGTTAGCTGTTGCGGCATCTACCCTCCACCGTCAGAGGAAATGTTGAAAGGAGATTGTACCCTTGAGATCAATTATAGGCCATCTGTCCCAGACAATATGAACCATTGGCAGGTTTTCAAAGATGATGAACAGATTCTGAGATTCATAAATAACTTAGATGAGTTTTCTAATTTCAACATTAATGAACAGGAAGAAGGCAAGCAGTATAAAGATGAAAGCCAACCCATGAACCCAATTTCACGTGGTTTCACTAAGTTAGAGAACATCTTTGATAGACATGACGGGAAGAAAAACAACATTGACCAGATGAAGCTAGGAGATTACATTGAGGTAAACATTGGAACGGAAACAGATCCAAAAATCATAAAAATTGGAAAAGGAACGTCAGAAAAGGAAAGAAATGCATTAATAAACCTTGTCAAAGAGTTTAGAGATATATTTGCCTTTACTTATGATGAGTTAAAGGCCTATAGGGAAGATGTGTTCCAACATACTATTCCCCTCAAACCAGAAATGCAAAATGCCAAACCTTTCCGCCAAAAACTAAAGCAAATAAATCCTAAGTTGGCCCCTATTATCAAAAGAGAGCTAGAGAAGATGCTGGCAGCAGGCATTATAGCTCCTACCCGACACACTTCATGGTGCTCCAACTTAGTTGTTGTCAGAAAGAAGAATGAAAGTATCAGAATTTGCATTGATTTCAGAAACCTTAACATGGCATGCCAAAAAGATAATTATCCACTTCCCAACATGGAGACCCTCCTCCAACGGGTCACTGGATCCAATATGATGTCCATGCTTGATGGATTTTCAGGATACAACCAGGTTGTTATCAAAGAAGAGGATAAACATAAAACTGCTTTTACAACTCCTTGGGGAACCTTTGAATATCTGAGGATGCCCTTTGGCCTTACAAATGCAGGAGCTACTTTCCAAAGGGCCATGGATTATGCTTTCAAGGAATTGATAGGAAAAATCATCGAGATATACCAAGATGATTTAACTGTTTTTTCAAAAGAGAGATCCAGCCATGTTGATCACTAAAGAAAAGTTTTTGAACGATGCAGAGAATATGGTATTTCTCTAAATCGGCAAAGTCAGTATTAGGCATCGAAGAGGGAAAACTCTTAGGGCATATTATAAACAAGGACGGGGTCAAGATTGACCCTGAAAGAGTTGAAGCCATCAAGAAGATACCTCTCCCTAAAAATGTGAAGGGCCTTCAATCTTTTAATGGTCACATAAACTTTATCAGAAGATTTATTCCAAACCTTACTGAGTTGATGAAACCCATGCAGCGGTTACTTAAAAAAGATGCTAAGTTTGTGTGGACTGATGAGGGGAAAGAAGCCTTCACCATTATTAAAGATGCTATTACTAGGTCACCTGTGTTGGTTAGTCCAGATTATACCAAAGATTTCATGATTTTCTCTTTTGCTTCTGAGGATACTATAGCTGGGGTTTTGCTCCAAAAGAACTTCGAAGGGTTCGAGCAACCAATTGCATTCATGAGCAGGGCTTTACAAAATTCAGAATTAAAATACACCATAATGGAAAAACAAGCTTATGCCTTGGTTAAGTCCTTGAAACATTTCACAACGTATATTGGCTATAATAAAGTTATAGGTTATGTTCCCCATGCTGCAGTAAAAGACATCCTATCCCAACAGGATTGCTTAGGAACAAGAGGCACATGGGTCTCCAAGATCCAAGAATATGACTTGGAAATAAAACCTACTAAACTTATCAAAGGACAAGGCCTAGCCAAAATGTTGACCCAGAAAAATGAGGAAGCCATTGACATAAACTGTACGGATCAACCTGATAGTCCACGTATGACACCTGCCTTGCGAGAGTTAGATATCCATTGGTATTCTGATGTTATATATTTTCTCTTACATATGACTTGCCCTGATCACCTTAAAGGACACAAGCGAAGGGCACTAAGACTAAAAGCTGCTAGATATTGCCTTACTCAAGAAGGCTTGGGTTGGAGAAGCCCTGATGGTGTTATCCTTAGATGTGTCCATGAGCAAGATTCTAAAAAGATCTTGATTGACCTCCACTCAGGATTTTGTGGAGGACACTATGCAGCGAATACAACTGCTCACAAAATCCTTAGAGCCGGATATTATTGGCCAACCATATTTGCCGATGTGTACAAATATGTCAAGTTTTGCCAGGAATGTCAACTATTCACAGGAAAGCCTAAGTTGGCTGCTTTACCCCTCAACCTGGTTGTTGTCATTGCCCCCTTCCAGCAATGGGGCCTTGATTTCATTGGTAAATTCAAAGATAACTCTAGCAATGGATTTTGCTGGATTCTAACAGCAACTGATTATTTCACCAAGTGGGTTGACGCTATTCCTACCAAGACGGCTACTGAGAAGGTTGTTATGAATTTCATTGAAGATAAAATCATCACTAGATTTGGTACCCCTTTGAAGATAACTACCGATAATGCCAAAGCTTTCAGTTCAACAGAAATGAATGATTTCTGTTTCAAATATGGCATTGTTTTATCTCACTCTTCCGACTATTATCCACAAGGTAATGGCCTTGCTGAATCCTCAAACAAGAACCTGATGACTATCCTTAAGAAAACTGTTGGTGACAACAAAAGATCCTGGGATAGCAAGATCAAATATGCCCTTTGGGCGGACAGAATTACAAAGAAAAACTCCACTAGAAAGTCCCCCTTTGAACTTGTTTATGGCATCACAACAACATTACCTCTTAGCATGCAGATCCCGATCTTCAGAATGCTAACAGATTATGACTCTGAGAAGTTAGAGTTGGAAGATAGGGCCAACCAAATCATCGAGCTTAATGAAAACAGAAGAAATTCCTTGGACAAAATGTTAAGACAAAAGGAGAGTATGAAAGCTACATTCGACAGATCAGCCAAACCAAGATCTTTTCAAGAAGGGGACACTGTTCTATTATGGGACAAAAGAAGGGAGAAACCTGGGATGCATGGGAAATTCGACAGCCTTTGGAAAGGTCCTTTTATTATACGCTGCCAAGTTGGAGACAATTCTTTTGGCCTCAACACTATGGAAGGAGAAATACTGCCTCTTCCTATAAATGGGCAACATTTGAAGCCCTTTTACCGGAACAACATACAAGATGACCAAGGGGTCATCTTAGGACTTCCCTAAACTCGTCTTTGTACTTTTATGTATCATTATTTCTGTATCATAGTGTATTTTTGTACTATAGTTCATATATATGCTTGAAAAAGAAAAAATTTCCATTTTTGTACTTTAAAATTGAAAAGAAAAAGCAAAAAATAGTTTCATATTTAATATTTCATTTTGGCATTATTTATCATGTACATGGGAACTAAGACACTTCTCTTTCTGTGCAGGAAATTGATATTCTGGGATTCTCGAACACCTTCTTTGACTCCTAGATCAAGCAAGTGTCCGTCCCGCAGTTGGAGCCAGATGTTATCAACTGATTTGTACAATAGTTGAAACCTTATTGAGCCGCCAGTGTTGGAACACATCGGTGTTCACTTCCAGAGTATCTGGGTTTCATATATTTGGGTCTAGCCAGTTTTGTTTTTGAGTCGACATGACCATGGCCCCATGGGGGTTTGTATCAAAGTTGCTAGTAGGGTCTGAGTGGCTCGGTTCCTCATGACTGGATTAAACAACTAAGGTATTCCAGGGAGTTTTTTCACCGTCAGATTATACTTTGCTTCAGGCGAGATATAATCTCTTGGTTTTTCTCCCGCTTCCTCCAAAGCTGAAATGCCCGATTTTGGAAATTTGGCCATGGGGGGTTATTGGAGTCCAACTATAATGTATAAACCTACTAGACACTATTAGAATAGGTTTTGGTCATGTCCTAAGTCTCTAGGACCCCCAGAAAAAATTTCGAAAAATTTTTACCGCACGCGTTGGAATTGGGGTTTTTAATTTTTTAATTATTTAAATTTTAATTAAATTTCTCTATAGTTTAAATAGAGAAATTTGAGTCTGTAATATGTCAGTCATCCGGGGTCCGATTTTAGTGTTTGATGGCTCGTTTTATAAGCCAAAAATCACACATGACCCATGGAGCAGCTAAACCCAACTTTCGGATGTCAATTCAGCCTCATAATTAATATTTTCTCTGAAAAGTCATTTACAGAGAAATTATTAATTAAAATAATAAAATTGAATATTTTGGAGATAATCCAAATCTCTCCAAAATTAATCAATTTGATTAAAATAAAAGGCTAAATGACATGGCAATGAGCATTTAGGAGGATTCCAATCAACTCCAAGTCTTCCCAGTCAACTATCCAGTCACTAGAGTGTTATCCATTCAAGGCAATTCGCCCTCCTCATGCAAAAAGTCGATTTAGTGTGTTGTCATTTGATGATTGGGTTGGTGGTTAGCATTAGTGGTAGAGATGGGCGCCCTCATGACTCACCTTATCCATAGGCTTGGCTCCCTTTGTTTATTCGAGTTAGTACCTACCTACTACCACATGTCTCCACCTTGCTAGCTCGCATATCTCCACATAGCTCACGTCAATCCTCACCAAGCTCGTGTTAATCCTTGTTGGAGTTTGTTGATTGGTTAATGATACTTCCCATGCAATCACGAGTTAGCTTGGCTTCCATTAGATTCGAGTTAGCACCTACTACATGCCACTTGCCATCCATTAAACTAGCTCGCACTCGCCACATCCTCACGTCAACCTACCACTCCTCACATCATTCCTCACCATAGCTCACGCCATTCCTTGTTGGAGTTGTGTTATTGGATGGCAACACCACTCACACCTACCTTAAGCTCGAGTTTGCCACCTATTCAATCCTACCAACCTCAAACTCGACTTTGGTCCATTGTTTACCATGCCAAGCCCTTGATTGATTGGAATTCGACCTACCTGCTTGTTGCCAATTCGACCTAGGGTTAGCCAGTGTCTTTTGCTATAAAGAGAGGCCCATTTGGGTTATTATCTCATGGAGAATTGGTGCAAACTTACTCTGCCAAAATTGTATATGTGTTATAGCTTTTGCTAATTGAAATAAGGTGGCTTTGGAGGTCCATATGGTGTGTTGATCTTGTTCATGGGAATTGCTTCAATATAATCAAGGTGATATTGCTCTATTGTTTTTGCTTACATGTTCCATGTTTTGATCAAATTATTAAAGCTTAGAAGACTTTTTTAAGTCCATAGGATGGGCATTTGAGTTCAATTTGTCCATTGATGTTGGGTTGTTTGTGATTGGGAAGTAGTGGATTGTAGTCGGAAATACTAACACTCTTGTCCCTTGCAACTTTGCATACTATATTTGATCAATCTTGTTTGTAAGTGATACATTTTGCAGATCTCAAAAGTTATGAAGAGGAGTTGGAACTAGGTTGTCTCCTCCATCTCTTCAAAGAACAATTTTTTCCATTAACATTCATAGAATCATACATTGCAGGATCTCCTAAAGTCGATCTCACAACACCAAGATGGTGGCATAAAGGGTTTGATTCAAAGATCCATCTTTTATATTCAAAATATTGGTTACTTGTTACTTTAGGCTTTCACTTCTTCAAGCCTTCTCATTTGCTCTTTGAAACTTTTGTACTTGCATGCTAAGCCCTTTCTAGCCCTTCTAGTTTTGATCCAAGTTAGTCACTTATCCTCTTCAAGCCATAGATTAGTTAGCCATAAGGTTGAAGCTCCTTCAACCTTGGGGAATAACTTGGGATTTGTTCCCTTGTGCTCTCTTCAACACTTGTTGTCGGCGTATCACCGGTTAATTGGAGGATTTCCAAGACAGTGTTTTCACCCTCTCAAGTGTTCCACTTGTAGTCCTTTCTTCTTGTCTTGTTAGTTCATCTTCTGTTGCCCTAGATCTACTCCTCCCATTCGTTTTTTGCATACCTTCTCCTCCCTTCTTTCCACTTTCCATCTTCTTCCTCTTTCCCTATTCGTTTTTGTCTTCTTGCTCTCGTCCCATTTCCATTCCCCATCACTCCCTCCTAGCTCTCATCATCTCTCTTTAGCACTCCTCTCGTCCTTTCCTAGTTCTCTCCTCTAGCTTTCGTCCCACTCCCACATTTGCCCTAAATCAAACAAATAACAAAAAGAAACAATCAAGTGATTTGATTTTAGCTAGGTGTTAGTGTTTTATTTGTAGATCTTACTTTGTAGCATTTACTTTTGTTAGAATTTAGTTAGTTGATAGTTAGTTTGTTTAACTAGTTAATTGGCATTTCAAAAGTTAATATTTATATCTCATACATGCTAGATTAGTTGTTAGTTGGGCTAAATTTTTCATATCTAGTTGCATTATCTTGTTACAAAGTTATTATCATAGATTTTGTTTATTATTGTTGTCTAGTTTCAAACTTTGTCAACATGCAAAGCCATTTATCTACATTGTGATTATCCTAAAGTGTGTGGGCTGCCTTTTAGACATTGTGAGGACTGTCATAAGTTTAATTTACTGCCATCTATCTACTTTGACTATCATAAGGTATGTTTCTATTGGCTGCCAACTAAGACATCTACACGAGTTGACTGTCCTAAAACTTGGTGACTGCCATTTAAACATTGTTTGACTGTCCTAAAACTTGGTGACTGCCATCTACACATGTGACTGTCCTAAAACTCTATTGGCTGCCATCTTAAACATTGTTTGACTGTCCTAAAACTTCACATGTGTGGCTGCCACTTCATTTTGGTCAATCCAACATTGCAAATAGTTAAAATTTCAAGGTAATTGCACTTGCATCTTAGGGGTAAATTTTGTTTTATCATTTGCTTGCATGTAGTTTGTGGATCTAGGACTATAGCTAGTATCTATTTGTTATTTGATTATTTAATTCTAATGGGTATTGGAGCTATTAGTTTGTGATAGACCTTTTCAGGGAGTAGAAGTCAAGAAGCTTCCAATCGAGAAGCCATCAAGAACACAAGAGGACAAAAAACAAAGCTAGATCATTCTTATCCTTTTGTAATAGATCTTAGTTTATTTTCAAGTTTTACAAGTTATTTATTTCGAAAAAGTCCCTACAAGGGTTTTATTCCCGAGGGCAATTGTATCTCCATAATAAAATTTGCAAGTGGGGTTTTTAAGCCCCCACATCCACTTCCCTATTTGGGGAAGCCTTGTGGTCTCGTCTCATTGAGTGGTTTGGATTTTAGCGTTTGATCCGTTATATGCTAGTTTTATTTCAATAAGTTATCTTCCATATTTACTTACCCCCATGCTCTCCTGAGTAGGGTCTTTGACCTGAAAGAGACTCTTGGGTAGATTAGTTTTGTTTTCCGTTTAAAATATCTTATATTTCTCTTCCAAAGCCTTTGACCGGAAGTTGTATCCTTGGGATTTCATCTCAAGGGCAGGACCACATAATTTTGTGGTTACTCTTCCTACCCCGTCGGTTTCCTTGGTAGAGCTTTCAGCTAGCTGGAGGTTCTCAAGTGCAGGCGATTCTAGTGGTTGATCTTGTTCGGAGATCAATCCCACCTATTAGATTAAAGCTTGTGTGGTAGAACACTAGTTTGTTTTTGGTTTCATTTTATTTGGCAAAGTAGTATTGTTAAGCATTATTTCACATTTTGCGAGCCTATTACGTGGTTTTATGATTTAAAGTTGATTTATTGCTTTTACAACACAACTACCATCTGCTTCTTAAAACGAACCAAAGTCTCTTGAACTTGGCCAAATCCAAGTCAAGAGCACCCTCTATCGGAGGGCATTCTTAGTTTTGCATTTTCCCTGCATTAGGCATTTGTTAAAGTAGCAAGTCTCTTGAACTGTGGTCATAAGATCAAGTTAAGAGCGCTCTCTGTCGGAGAGTTGAACTAAAGTGCTCCTTAATTAAAACATTTCAACCCACACACCCCTTAATTAATTTATCTTGGTTTCTGTCCTACACCCGTATGCTCTGCCAACCGGAAACGGTTGGGCTAGTACTCAGAAAGGTGGAAGACTTGTTAATTCACAAGTGAAAATCTAATTAAAACTTTACCTCAAAACCTCAATCAAGGCAAATTATTGTTCTTCCCACAAGAGGTGGTGCCGGAAATCCACGGGTCAGACTCGAGGGCGGTTCAAACATTGGACACCTATCCTCTTGAATCTGGGTGCTTCCGACCTATCACCTAGGGTTGCCAGTAGTTTTCTTGGATAAGGTTCCACTATTCTTTTGATACCTTGTTCTTAGCCCTAATAATCAAGACAATTAAAACTTTAAATTTACCAAGATAAGCTGCACAACGTTCTCATAAACTTCTATTTTCAAGCACTTGTACCAAGCTTTTTATAATCACTTTTATATTTGACTCCATAAGGCACTGGTCCTTCATCATATATCTTGCTTGCTTAAATATCAACATTGAAGTATTTGCTTCTATTTTTTGTGAAAAGTGATTTACTTATTGTCCAAGTGTATCTTTCATTTTGTATTTGCAACGTGGATTGCACTATCTTGCTTTATATTTTGAGTCTTATATTGTCTCTCATTTAAAAAACGCCTAAAAAACACCCATCCGCATCACAACACCTAAAAAACACTATAAATACAAGAGCCTTAGTGAAACTCTCTTTTAGGGACTACCCCCCTTGGCTTCGTTAGGAGTTTGCCTAAACGGAGGAGCTGGGATTCAGGTGACAGTACCTGGCTCATTGCTTGCTCCTAAGGCCACACCTCTCTCACTTGTAGTGAAGAGACAGCTTTCGAAAGATTTCCGCTGTTGGTGTGCATATTGGCGGACAACAGGCCACATCCCAACTCTGGAGCATGTGTCAGCAGTGGGATTTGGGATCTCATCCCCTAGATCTCAAAGAACTTGAGTAACCCGCAGTTTCTCAAAGCATCCACGCATTGTGGATCATTCGCGGCTTGTTCATCCTCGAGTTCGTGTTCTCTCTCTCGCCACTCCAATACCATTTTTGCTTTCTGATAAACTGCCAAAAGGGACATTTAAACCCTGTTAGGTCCTTCCTCAACTTTCACAAACTCATTTTTTGGATTATTTTTGATGCTTGGGTTTTGGGTTTCCGCCGTTGCACCGTGCCTTTAGGTACAGGGCGACGTCGTCGCATCTCTTGTTTTCGAGGCTTGCGACGACTCGGCCTCGTCGCAGGTCCCGAAAGGGCAATCTGTGACGAGCCGAGGGCGCATAAAGCCCTCCATAACACGATCAAAAACCCAAAAAATGAACATGAAAGCAAAAACTAAACCACTGGAAAGTTGCTGGATGAGATTTAGGCCTACCTGGTCGGGCCGGCTAGTGAAATGGCGGATTGTAGCTCCCGAAATCGGCAAAGAAAGTTTTGGCTCCAAATTGGTACTTCTCCACCCAAATTGGCAATTTGAACAATGAAATCTATTTTTGGCCCATATTTCTATTTATAAATAGAATGGGTCCATATTTCTATTTATAAATAGAATGGAATATTCCTTTTCAAATATTTTGATGCTTTTGGGGCCATTTACTATAGTTTCGACCGTTTGTCATTATATTTGGGACTATTTGACACTTTCTCTAGTGTACAGGAGTCGTAAAGTGGTCTTTTGTGCCGTTTCTCGCATATCCAACGGTAACTACAGGTATGAACACCCCTTTGAATGTTTTGTCATTATTATTTTTGGTTAGTCGTAATTATTGCATGAGGATGAGTTTATTCTTCGTTTGTTCTCGTACTCACATAACTATGAGAACAAGTACCGAGTTATGATTTATCACTTTTCCGGGCTCGTTAAACTTCCACGGAAAAGGACATCCCCCGGAGTCTACAGTTAAGCTCTTTTCAGGCTCTCAAAAAACGAAAAGATTGCCAAGCGAACTTGTCGCGTTCATGCTTGTTAAAGTATTTGAATGGTCGTCTTCCTGGTGATAGTTCACCCCTTTTTCGGACCAGGGGGCAGTAATTACGAAAAAGGAATACTCCAGCCAATGATGACTGGAAGAGTCCTCTCCCGCGTTGTTTTACCCTTTTTCGGGCGGTGAGGCTAACTTTACGAAAAAGGGCCGTTGGAGTCTTCTTTAGTTCTTTTCAGACTTTCTAAACATGAAATGACGACCGAGTTTACCTTGTATGGACTCGTTAAATTTTCACATTGAAGGGACCGTCATGGGATGAACCCCTCCTATCTGAGGTTCGAAAAACATTTGGGATTGGACTCATCTATGAGATGAGCTATACTGAGCATCTGGTTACCCTCATCAAGCTCGTAAAAGACACATGAGGCACTCATCATTCATGATGGGGAAAAAGGAAAGTGTGTGTTACATACCTTAGTGGCAGTATATAGTCGTTCTTGAACATGGCACTCATCTACATTCGCATACAGTACTTGGGTCATCTGTTTGCCTATGAGTCCCCGCTTACTTTCTGAGTCCTGTTACTCCTGTGAGTCATTCGGAGAAAGCTTCCATCATCAGTTGCATTAGAAGTTTGCATCATTCTCATTATGTAAATACTGCCAAGTCATGCCATGCCCATGTTCAAGAACACGTTTATCATTTATCATCTACAGTCAGTACACACGTCATCATGCCGTTGTTACTTTGAGTCAGTCTTACATGTTACTGTACCGTCCGATCCACTCTACACATCTTTTGTTGTGTTTCGTGTCGATTGATGGGGGATTCATCATGGCTCTCCTTCGACGGATTCATCCTTGTCGACTTCAACACATCATCCAAGGATTGAATCTAGAAACCAGTCAAGTACCTTGGCCCTGCATGCCTCAATGGCAGGTTAACTTGCTTTCATCATGAGTTTACATCATTGACTCTTGATTGAAAGATTTCATCTTGCGTTCGACTTCAAATCATTTATTCACGCTTGATGATATGTATTATGATACCTTGGGAATCATTGACATTAATGGTGATCTCCCTCGCACTTGTTAACGGTTTACATCAATGGCCGGTAATCAACTGGTTTCTACCATGTTCGACGTCAAGACATTTGTAATCACATGGATAGATTCGTATCATTGCGGGTTTAGCTTGAAGACCCTGGGGAGTCATGTTTTACCTAGGTTGCGATCGAGTTTGTATTGAGTCATATTACATGGATCCACTTTTGTATTGGTCATGGCTGTGTTATCATCTCATCATGGATCTACGCTTGTGTCTAGTAGCCATGATTGTGTTCAGTCGGTCATTACTACCATGGATCTGCAATGTATTGGTCGGCAGCCATGTTGTACTTCATGTGAAATTGTCCGTTCAAAGTCAGTTGTATTGCATCATTGTCCTTCGTTCGTCAAGCCTATTGCCATTATTTCTTTCAAAGCACTTCACCTGTACATCCTTAACAGTTTCATGCTTTGGGGGGCATTCTGTTACACCTAAAATATACTCATCATTAGATTCAGTGTATACATCCCTGAAGTCACCTGGACTAAGTACTTTCATTTGGGAGGATTTGCACTCAATCCTGCAATCTTTTGAGAGGTCGTCGTAGGTTGCACATTAGCAACATGTGACGTCGCATCTTGCTCCACTGCAGAGTGCGGCGAGGTCTGTTAATGGGAAAAAATAGCCTATTCGAAATCCTTCTCGAAACTTACTCATTTAGGGTCTTATCCCTGACCTCTAGGAGAGCTGGTACACGACCGCTAACTCTTTGGGGGGATCCCCTATCTCTCCCCTACCATCTCTCAACCTATCCTATCCATACCCTATCCACTTAGTCCTATATAAGTGAGGCTCACTCCCATCCCAAAGGGAGGAAGGCTATGGTATTTACATGCTGGTGAAATCTATCTTAGGAGGAAGCCTATAGTACTTACATGCTGGGGAAATCTCTCTTAAGACACTTGTTATCACATATATAGTAGCCGGGCTACCATACATTATTTTTCTGATTCCAGTACACTATTCAGCCAGCTCCCTTACATTGAGATGCTGAGATGAGCATCTATATTGGATCACTATCAGATTTTGGACAACAGTTGTTTTCCCCATTGCCATGACTGAGTCTCAGGACACTCAGAGAGATGACCGATGTAGCCATTATACCATTTGTACAGAGCAGTCAGTAGTGCCCAGAGTTGCAGTAGCAGTTTCAGAGGACAGATGATGGTTCAGGTGATGAGCATTCAGGTATATGACTCAGCAGGTATATCATTGTGTTATGGTTATATTGCTTTTATATTTATTCTTATAGCATGTCTTAGCACTTAGTGTCATGATCTGGCGATCATATAGATATGTGGACCTGGTTGATCTTATTATATATACTATATTGTCCCTACTCAGACTTAGAAGTTCATTATTCATACTCATTGGTTTTACCCTCCCTAGGGAGAATAGAGGTGATCATTCCACCATACCTTGGCTTGCTATTGTTGGCTCCATTATTCATTGTCTTCATCCATCCATTGCCTACCTTTTAGTTTATCACCCTGACTTACTACTTGACTAGTGACATGGAGGATCTTTTCCCCACTGTAGCCTCTGTATTGGATGAGCTTCCCTGTTTATTGTGTCTCGGCTCTGAGTTGGGGACAAAACTTACCTATGGTGAGTTGGAGTTCCTTGTGAATTCCCCCTAGTCACTAAAGTTGTGTTGGCTAAACCTGAAACTTTTAGTGCTGCCATGAATACAAAATCTGGAAAAATAAAATGCTATATCTTGTATGAAAAGCCCGTTCATGCAATGTGTTTTTTAACACACATGAAGGAAAGGCATGCCAAATGAAAATGGCCATAAAAATAAAATGTTATATCTTTTGGTAATGTAAATACCTAGGTAAACAAGCTGTCTGTGACACACCTAGAAGTGCTCAGGTAAACAAGTGCCTTAAAAACACACCTGCAGCAGAAAGCCTAAAATAAATATAAATCTATGCAATGTGTTTATAAACACACATAGATCAAGGCTATGGAAACTTCAGGCCCAAAAAACAATGGAACTTAAATGCTATATCTAAATTATTGCTGGCCTCATTTGTATTATGGATTGTGCGCATCTGTTAAAGGTGAATAAACCCTCTTTGAACAACTCATCCATTTGTGAGACACCACCATTCCCTGTGTTGTTGCTCATTCAATATATACTATGGTGTGTATTCCCTTTCCCTTTGCCAAAGTGTCACAAAGTTAAGTCAGTTAAATCATCCTTTACCCTAGCCTGTTATTTTAGCCTTCACCCTTCACTAGCAAATTGATCACAGCTATGAAGTGAGTATGGTCTTGAGAGTCTAGTCTGAGTAATAATAATAATTAATGACATTATATATTCTGATTTAGATCGCCAATAATGATTACTTTGTGTTATAATTGTTATTTAAATAAGTTGTAGAGCATGCATTAACCTTTGACACATTGCAGCAACTTCTGATGATGGTCTGAGTTATATTTGGTCATGTTGACTTGGTCAAACCTAGTTTGACCAAGGTCAACCACAGGACATGAGATGGTTGGACCTTGTGATGATATGGATAGATGATATATGGTCTATGTACATGTACATGATGATTCTATGCAGCAGATACAGGTTATGATGATGATTCATGGTTTACAACATTATTTGATCATTTACAGATTATTATTATTTCACTTGTTCCGGTATATTGGATATATTTTATGATCATGCAGAGACTCATATGGTGTATGAGTACACATCTTGGATAGATTTGGACCTTCTGAGTCCAATGAGACAGTCTGTTTTCAGTTCCGGGCACTTACAGTGATGATTGAGCCTCAGTAGGCTATCTCAGTGCAGTTTTGGTTTGTCGGAGACCTTGACAGAGTAGAGGTGATTTTTATCTGGTTGACCTAGGGCACTGTGCTTGGAGGGGGTGGTCCAGCCACTTGTTTTTACCATATTACCCCCCCTCCCGGACACACTGGTGCCCTCACCTTGACAGCACAGGCACTCCAGGAGGCAGTTCGGGGTAGTTTCACGCTTCTCAAGGCATTTCAGGATTGGTAGAAATGGCTATTGAGGAATTCGATTTGGGCTACTGAGGCAATGTCTTGGCATGGGATGATCAATGATGATGGATTGATGTCTTCCACACCTCCTCCAGCAGTTTCAGCTTCATCGAGACCCGCATCCATCACTTATGGCACTTTCTGAGGATTTCTGAGGTCTTTTGAGGCCCACGATTTGTCCATAGAGACATGATTTGTTATATTGATGACTATTTTATTATTATTGTGCTATGGGGATTGACCAAGGGTGGCTAAAATTACCTCTTGGACCCACCATAAGCTTCTTATTATATTTTGTCATCATGATATGGTGGGATTCCCCTCTCCCAGGGCGATTTTGTCCACTTATGTTATATTTTATTAGTGATCCATGTATTTTATTGTTGAGCTCATCTCAACCATTGATTAGACATTTGTATCTTTTAATCTTAGCCACTCATTCAAAAAGTGGTTAGGATTTTGATGCCTCTCCTTCCTATTTAAATGAGAGAGCTTCTCATTGTAAAGGGGTTTTTGGCTCTTGGATTATTGGTATAGAAAAACTTTCTTGTGGTCTCCTTTGCATCTGGTGTTCTTAGATGGTGATTGGAAAATCTATTGCAACCTAACATTTGGAATTTGTGGTAAGATTTATCTTTTTTTGGAAATCATTGTCTTGTCTACAGGAGGGCGACTTCAACAAGGGCGATTTTGCAAGGCTTCTTCAAATCGACTTTCTTGGCATTTGCTTGTATCAGGGGGTTATCATTAGTATCATTGTGATCTATGCTATCTTTCTGTTACTTCTCTCGTGGCATTAGTCTTATCTCTTGATTGCATCAAATCTGATATTGTTGACGTTTGTTGTGCAGGAGAGAGGGCGCATTGGCTTCTTGGACTAAATCGACTTCATAGAAAACTACCTCAAAGCTTCTCAAATTGATCGGGTTTGCATAGATCATCATCATCAAGGCATCTACAAGGTTACCTAGGTAAGATCCACAGGTTTGTTTCTCTTATCTTGATCCAATCCATTGAGATAATACATAAATTGATTAAACCCTAATTAATTCAAACCCTCATTGTTACATTTTCTCAGATCTACTAAGATCTAGTGGGTTGTTGGGTATGATATTGAAAACCCACCTCTATAGTATACACAGCATCCCGGATCTATAGTTTGGTGAGGATTGGCCTCCATTTGACCCCCTTCCCAAGCCAACTTAGCCTCTCCAAGTGAGGTCGCACTCCTTGGGGAAGGTGAGTTACCCTAGATCTAGTTGATGGGTAGTTGAGATTTTGCTTGATTCGTAATCTACACATCCTAAAACCTACCCCTACACTGTCACTTTTCTGATTTCTAACTTGTGGGCCCTATTCCACATTTTAAGGGATTTATTCTCCATTTTGGACCACTTGGTGTCTTTAAACTCAGATCTAGTAAGATCTAGCCATTGGATTGCCTTGAAATTGTAGATCCACACTCTCACTTGATCAACCTACTCGGATCTAAAATTTGGATGTCATTGGACTTGTCTTGATTCATCTATCCCACTTTTAACCCTCCTTGGGCAAAGTCGCACTCCCTTGGAGATTGGAGTTGGTCCACTTCTAGGACGTGGGTACATGGGATTTCAGTGGATTTGGATCGAGCATAATTCAAAACCTAGGTCTAGTTGGTCACTTCATCAAATCTTGCCTTGGGGATAGCATTCCTTGTTTTAAGGGATTGTGGTCCACTTAGGTCAAACCTTGAATCTCTAGATCTAGACCTATTCATCCATCAAACCTTTAATTGCCCACTTGTCTCATGCATAGGAGTCATCAACCACAAGTTAACTTCACTTTGACTCCATTATCCCAATTCCCAAGGCACTGGTCTCTCTCCAAGTCAATTCGACTTTCCTAGATTGTTGGATTAACTTGTGGTTTGACCCTTGTGTGGTGGACCAAACCCTTTGATGTCATCATACTTCATGATCAAGCTTGTCACTTGTACTAGTTAGCCCCAATTCAACCCCTAAACTACCCTGCATTGGACACGGTTCCCAAGGCAGTGGATTTTCTCACAATTGATTGGTACATTAATCCTGGATCTCATTTCAAATATTGTAAGTCACTTTCACATCAACAATGAACCAAAGCTATACTCATTGAACCCCTCACTTGTCTTGTGACTTCATCCTAAGGTCTAGGATAAACCATACACCTTACTTCACTTAGAATTAAGTTGATTTGGTGTCTTGGTTTTGATCTCTCCTGTCGGGAGTAGATCGGGTCTCCCCCTTTGTTGTCTGGGCTAGATAACATAAAGCGAAGGTTGCTTCGACTGGCGTGACAACCATATATTGGAGGTCGAGGTGATCGTGGTTGCACCTTTTGAGTTGCCCTTCCCTATTGCCATCCATTAATGGATACATCCATAGGGGTAACTATAGTTTAGGTGATAACATTTTGGCGCCGTTGCCGGGGATGGCATAGGCTTACTCTGGTTTGACATTTTTTTTCTCAAGCCTTACTCCCGTTCTTCCTGCCTAACATTTTGGCCTTGAAGGGCATAGGCTTACCTTGGATAAATCTAGTAGTCACTATTCACTCTCTCCTGCATATACAACGACACATATCTTGGTAGAAGAGTTTAAATCTACCTGGCGACTCCCAACCGTGACTCCGCTGAGGAGCGAGCTCATTTACATCCTTATAACACGAGAAGTAAGGCAAACTTGGATCAAGTTGAAGGAATCCCAATTACATATCGTAAAAGAGATCCTAAAGCACAATCATCCAACTTCTTTTGGAAATTGGTTAACGATTCTCCAAACCGAGCTTCAGGATCCCCTTTGTTTAATCCGGTTCCTCCCTCATCTCCTAGTTCAAACATAAACACAAACTTACCGAATCCAATGGCCAGAAGAAACTCTGGAAATCAGAATGTTCCTCCTCCACAGAATCCTTGGATTTTTGGAAGAAAGGCAAAACCATCTCCTTTAGACTTTTCCCAAATCCAGGGTGCACCCCATGACATGCCTGAAAAGTATTTTGAAAAGGTTCCCAGATTTGATGGAGTATCTGCTATATCAATTGAAGACCACATTGATAAAGTATGGGAACATATGGAAGCATATGGAGCATCTGAAGAAGATGTCTTCATGAGGGGTCTCCTGGCATCTTTAGAAGGAGATGTTAGGAAGTGGTTTGACAAGGTGCCTGCCTCATCCATTGATGGGTATGATAACTTTGTCAACAAGCTAAATAGTGAGTGGTCCTGAAAGTTAGATGGGAAATTTCTCTTACATCAACTTTTTGACATTAAGAAAAGAGAAAATGAAACAGTCCATGAGTTTAACATAAGATTCGACAAGACTGTAGCTGTTATCCCCGAAGAAATTAGACCAAAAGACCAAGCAGTTGTTATTCACTACTTGAATGCTTTTGAGGGATGGGTTGGTTATCAACTAAAGGATAATTGGTTGGCCAACACTAAGGTCCCTGTCCCGGTACTTGAACTGTGTAAACTCCCTGGTCAAAGGGAGAAACTTTTGAAAATGTTAGAACCTCCTGCAGATGGTACTCCTCCTATTCCTAAGCCCACAGCTTCTGAAAAGCCTCCTCCACCTGCAAAGCCCCCTACCCCTAAAAAGGTAACTTTCTCAGAAACTAAAGAACAACCTTCAACGAGTTGTAAAAATGATTTTGGGGATCCCCCTATAGTCCTACATACCAGGGAAACAAGAAGAGAAGCTCACCCGCCTTTCTACATATCATTGATGATAGGTGACCTTCTTCTATAGAATTGTATGTTGGATTCGGGATCCGGTGCAAGCCTAATGACCAAAAAAGTTATGCAACAACTTATTCTAAAAACGACCAGACCTTATGGGAATGTATGTGCCATGGATTCTAGACCTGTTGAAGTCGAAGGGATGATTGAAAATCAAATCGTCAAATTGGCCAAGTATCCAGACATCTATGTCGCTATGGATATCCTTGTCATAGATGTGCCTGATAAGTGGGGGATGCTTCTCTCTAGAAAGTGGGGTGCTACTTTGGGTGGGTCACTACAATTAGACTTATCCTATGCAACTGTTCCAGCATCTGAAAATTCTCTCGTCAAACTTCACTTCGAAAAAGAAAGAAGATACCATGTTGAAAATCCCCAGAAACCATCGAACGAATACATCTACAATACGGATGAAATAGGAACCTACCAGGTCAATTCCACCTTCTTAGATCCTGTTCATAAGGAAATGAAAGATAAGAAAGTTGATGGATTGTGGAAAATGGAGTTTGACGGTGCTTTTTCTAGAGCTGGCAAAGGTGCTGGTATAGTCTTGATATCACCCGAAGGGAAGGTTTTCAACTTTGCATTTAGACTTGAATTTGAAGCCACAAACAATGCTACAGATTATGAGGCACTTTTACTAGGCATAGAGATTGCTAAAGACATCAAAATAAAAATGCTTAGTATTAAAGGAGATTCTGACTTAGTTGTGCAACAGATCAAAGGTAACTTTGCATGCCATTGTAAAAGGCTTAAAAGATATAGGAATGCAATATGGGACACCATGGAGTACTTTGATGCATTAAACATCAAAGCAGTCCATAGGGAAGAGAACAGTATAGCAGATAGATTGCCAGTTGCAGCATTGACCCTCCAGCCTTCAGAAGAAATGTTAAATGGGGAGTGTACCTTAGAAATAAATTATAGACCATCTATCCCAGACAACATGAACCATTGGCAAGTATTCAAGGATGACGAGCAGATCCTAAGATTCATTCATAATCTTGATGAATTCTCAAATTTCAACGTGAACATGCAAGAGGAAGGCAAGCAGTATCAAGAGCACAGCCAGCCTATCAATCCAATATCTCGTGGCTTTACCAAATTGGAGAATATTTTTGATAGGCAGGATGGAAAGAAAAATAGCATTGACTAGATGAAACCAGGGGATTATATAGAAATAAATATTGGAACGGAAACAAATCCAAAAATTATAAAAATTGGAAAAGGAACTTCAGAAAAGGAAAGGAATGCGCTAATAAGCTTGGTAAAAGAATATAGGGATATATTCGCTTTTACTTATGATGAGTTAAAGGCTTATAGGGAGAATGTTTTCAGCACACTATCCCTCTCAAGCCTGAAATGCAAAATGCCAAACCGTTCCGGCAAAAACTTAGGCAAATAAATCCTAGGTTGGTCCCTATTGTCAAGCAGGATTTAGAAAAAATGCTGGCAGCAGGTATTATAGCACCCACTCGACATACTTCATGGTGCTCCAACTTAGTTGTGGTCAGAAAGAAAAATGGAAGCATTAGGATATGCATAGATTTCAGGAACCTTAACATAGCTTGCCAGAAAGATAATTATCCACTTCCCAACATGGAGACCCTCCTCCAAAGGGTCACGGGGTCTAAAATAATGTCTATGCTTGATGGATTTTCGGGATATAACCAGGTTGTTATTAAGGAGGAAGATAGACACAAAACGGCTTTCACAACTCCTTGGGGAACTTTCGAATACTTGAGAATGCCCTTTGGTCTCACAAATGCTGGGGCCACTTTCCAGAGGGCCATGGATTATGCCTTCAATGCATTAATAGGCAAGATCATTGAAATATATCAGGACGACTTAACCGTCTTTTTGAAAGAAAGATCTACCCACATTGATCATCTCAGGAAAGTTTTCGAAAGATGCAGAGAATTTGGTATCTCCTTAAACCCTGCCAAGTCTGTCTTAGGGATAGACGAAGGAAAGCTTCTTGGTCATATCATATCGAAGGACGGAGTCAAAATTGACCCCGAAAGAGTAGAAGCAATAAAGAAGATACCCCTTCCCAAGAATGTCAAAGCTCTTCAATCTTTCAACGGTCACATCAACTTCATAAAAAGGTTCATCCCAAATTTAGCCAAGCTAATGAAACCCATGCAACGGTTACTTAAAAAGGATGCTAAATTTGTCTGGAATGATGAAGGGAGGGCAACATTTGGAACCATCAAAGATGCCATTACTAGATCACCTGTCCTAGTCAGCTCTGATTACACGAAAGATTTCATGATTTTCTCCTTTGCCTCGGAAGACACCATTGTTGGTGTGTTGCTCCAGAAGAACTTCGAAGGGTTCGAGCAACCAATTGCCTTTATGAGTAGAGCATTACAACATTCCGAGTTGAAATATATAATCATGGAAAAACAGGCTTATGCCTTAGTCAAATATTTGAAACATTGCAGAACATATATGGGCTATTCCAAGGTTATAGGGTATGTTCCCCATGCTGCGGTTAAAGACATCCTATCTCAACAGGATTGTTTAGGAATAAGAGGTACATGGGTTTCCAATATCTAGGAGTATGACCTTGAAATAAAGCCTACCAAACTAATCAAAGGACAGGGGCTGGCTAAGATGCTTACTCAAAAGAATGAAGAGGTCATTGAAATGATTGCCGAAAATAACATCCCTCAGCCTTCCATGACTCTTGCCCTCCAGGAGCTTGACAACATCTGGTATTCCGACATCATCTACTTCCTTCTTCACTTCAATTGTCCTGATCACCTCAAAGATCACAAGCGAAGGGCTTTGAGACTTAAAACTGCTAGGTATTGCCTTACCCAGGAAGGTTTGGGCTGGAGAAACCCAGATGGCATTAGACTTAGGTGTGTGAATGAACAGGACTCCAAAAGAATCTTGATTGAGTTTCACTCAGGATTTTGCGGAGGTCACTATGCAGCGAATACAACTGCTCACAAGATTCTAAGAGCTGGATACTATTGGCCCACCATCTTCGCAGATGTTCACAAACATGTCAAGTGTTGCCAAGAGTGTCAGCTTTTCACTGGTATGCAGAAGCTAGCTGCACTCCCCCTCACACCTGTTGTGGTCCTTGCCCCTTTCCAACAATGGGGGCTTGATTTTATCGGCAAATTTAAAGATAACTCTAGCAATGGATTTTGCTGGATTCTTACGGCAACCGATTACTTCACCAAATGGGTAGAGGCCATACCTACAAAGAAGGCTGATGAAAACGTTGTCATAAACTTCATTGAAGAAAGAATCATCACCAGATTCGGAATCCCCTTAAAGGTAACAACTGATAATGCTAAGGCTTTCAGTTCTGGAGAAGTGAATGACTTCTGTTTCAAATACGGCATCATCCTATCCCATTCCTCAGATTACTACCCACAGGGAAATAGACTTGCTGAGTCCACAAATAAGAATCTAATGAGTATCCTTAAGAAAACTGTGGGTGATAATAAGAAAGCATGGGACAGCAAAATTAAGTATGCCTTATGGGCTGATAGGATAACCAAGAAGAACTCCACAGGGAAATTCCCTTTTGAGTTAGTATATGGTCTCACAGCCACCCTTCCGGTTAGCATGCAGATTCCAATTTTTAGATTAATAAGTGAGTATGGAACGGAAAAATTGAAGATGGAGCAGAGGATAAATCAGATCATAGAATTAGATGAAGCCAGAAGAGCTGCCCTTGTTCAATCCTTGAGACGCCAGGAAAGTATGAAGGGCACTTTTGACAAGTATGCCAAGCCAAGACCTTTCCAGGTAGAAGATATTGTTCTCCTATGGGACAAAAGAAGGGAGAAGCCTGGGAAACATGGGAAATTCGATAGCCTTTGGAAGGGCCCATTTATCATCCGTGCAATTGCTGGCACAAATTCTTTCTTACTAAACACCATGGAAGGAGAAGAACTGAGCCTACCCAGAAATGGGCAACACCTGACGCCTTTCTATCGGAACAACATTCAAGATGACCAAGGGGTCATCTCAGGACATCTCTGAACCCATCTTTGTTGATCTTTATGTATTTTTATGAACCATATTGATGTATCATAGTTTTTTACATATTAGCTTTTGTATCATACTTCATATATATGCTGAAAAAGAAAAGATTTCATTTTCATGTACCTTTTATTTATTGAAAAAACAAAAATATATGTTGGTATTTCATTTTGGCATTTTTATCATGAAAATGTTGGACTAAGACACTTCCGTTTCTGTGCAGGAAACTAATATTCTGGGATTCTCGAACACTTTCTTTGATCCATAGATCAAGCAAGTGCCCGTCCCGCAGTTGGAGCCAGATGTTATCACCTATTTTGTACAAATAGTTGAATTTCTCGTGAGCCGCAAGTCTCATGAACATGATTCATGTTCATCATCCATGTTCAGAAGTCATTTTCAGGGCAATTTTTGCCCCATTTGTAATAACTGCATGTTCATACCCCCACGGGGGAAATGTAAAAAGTTGGTCTAAACGGGATCCTTTTATAAAAGACTCGGCTATCCGTAGGTTTAGCCATTTGAGGGATACTCTAGAGTGTTTTTTCCTTAGGAATTATGTGCTACTCATCAGTGGCGTATAATCCCTGAGTTTTTCACTCAAACTTCCAAAGCTGGAGTATTTCTCATGGTAGTCAAAACCTAAGGTGGTTATTAGAGTCTTGTGTCTAGGATTTTTTACGTGTTAGCCATCTCGATTGAGTCGTATGAACATGCACTATGTCCCCTAGGAGTTTCGTTGAATTCCGAGAAGAATACATTTTTTCATAAATTAGACCATTTTTTAATGGTTTAATTAAAAAATTTCAAAAAGTAATAAAAACCTCATCCAGAGGCGGAATTGGGCGTGGGAAGGCTCGTTTTGACGCTCAGAGTGTCCTCTTTACCCTAAATTCCTCATTCTTCAGTTTCCGGGTGATTTCGCCACCGCTAGGGGAGTTTTGGCTAAAAATGCTACAAACTGCACTTTAATTGCCAGAAAAAAGACAAATTACACCAAAGGACAAAATTGAAAAAGGACAAAAATGATTAAAAAATCATTTTCAAAGGATTGAATATGGTCTTCATGGGATGTACGACCCACATTAAGATTAAACCACATGTTTTTAAAAAGTCAAATTGAAAAATTTGATTATTTTCTAGCGTGAGTCTCCCTCTTCACGTTGGCATCAATTCGCATGGATATGGGTGAAGGTTCCAATCGTAAGTATGGTGGGCTACCATTTTATCTTAAAGCACATGCCATACAATACTTTGGTTATACAAATTAAATGCTTGGATTTAAGATGACGTGAGCACCTCACCGTACGGCTAAACCTTCACGAGATTTCCTCCACGGTTCTGTCTTGCATGCTCACGACTTAGTTGATGTGGCATTTGATTATTGGATTGGTGGGGTTGCAATTAAAGAATGGTGGACGCCTTGGCCACCTCATGGGCTTGGCTCTCTATCAAACACGAGTTACCATTAATGCAACTCAAACTACATTCCAAGCTATAGCTCACGCATTCCTTGACATGGCATTCACGTGTTGGCTTGATGTACATCACGAGGAAGGGTGATACTTACTATGTGAGAGGAGTGGGGACGCCTTGCCAAGGTGGAGGCCACCTCCCCACTCACCATTACTTCAAGTGCGAGTTATCTCATGTGTTGTTCACTCCAAGCCCAATTTGTGATTGGAGTTCGATTTGGTTTGATTGTTATTGGCTCTCTTTCATGAGGAGTTCGAATGAGGTCTTTGGCATCTTGCTTTTGTATAAATATGGGTCTCCTCTCCCATATCAAAGATGGTTTTTTGGAGCATAGAAACTCTACACAATTTTGTAATCGGTTTTTCTCAAGTGAATAAAGCATTGTCGACTTTGGAGGTCTATGGGACTATCTTTGCAAATGTTGGATACTTGTGTATGAGGTGATATCTGCTTTTATTTATTTAAGCTTTGTTTCTTATGTGTGATCAAACTACTAGCTTTAGAGGTTTATCTTTAAAACGTAAGATCTTCCATTTGTTCATCAAGTTGGATTTTTATGTGATGTTGGTTATGAAATTTGAATGAATACAAATATTCGGTTATATGAAGTATTGATTTAGATCTTAACTTTCGTAGCATACTAGTGTTTGTCTTGATCTCACGTGGTTGCAAAGTTTATTGTCTTTCTAGCAGATCTTGCCGTTTGGAGAAGAGTGAGAGTTCGGTTACATCAATCTCATCTCCATCAATACAACGAGTTTCTACTAACGTTTATCTTCATTTCAGGATCTACAAGTCAACCTTTTTCCAAGCAAGAAAACGAACTCAAAGGGTTTTCTTCTTCAAAACTCCATCCCCTCATTAAAAAACTTAAAACTCTTGGTTACTATTTGGTTACAAGTAGAGAGATTTCCTTTTAAAAGTTTCAAATCCATTTAAGTGTCTCTCTTGCATGAAGAAGTAGACATCCAAAAAGTTATATTTTTAAGGTCTAAACAATTCATGTGCACTAGATCTCTTGTTTTCTCAAAGCTCATCACTTAAGATCTAGTTTCTTGCTTTTCATTTACTTTTGAAAGGTAGCAATAACAGTCCTCTATCATCTTGTACTTGGCTGCCTCGTTCTGAGTGCAAAACAGTCCCTTTTTTCTTTTGCTGGCTGCCTCGTTTTCCGTGTCATAAAAGAGCTCTCTTGGCTGCCCAAAACAGGACTGTTTTTCCCTTTTTATTCAATATTTCTGATACCAAGTTGTGGACTGTCCATCATCCACCTGCTGGCTGCCAACTGTCCATTTAAATTGATAGTCCACTTTTGTTGAAGGCTGCCCCACTGTCCATTCCATTGGCTGCCCCTTTGTTGACTGTCTACTTCATTGGACTGCCCATCACCCACCTGTTGGCTGCCCTCTTGTTCATCTCCATAAAAAAGGCCCTAAAAAACAACAAAAAGACGAGTTTAAGGTTGTGCTTAAAAAAGTTAGTGAGTAGTTGCAAGTCTTTGCTTTTGGTTAGTGGGTTTATGCTCTTTCAAAGTACAAAAAGAATGATTTGATACATCAAAGTTTTGATTAGTTTGCAATCATTTCACACTTTTGGGAAGTTGGTAGTTACGCATTGTTGATCCATTTATTTTACACTTGCATTGTTTAGATCTCATCTTAGATATTGGTTTTAGTTTCTTTTCTTGTTTATTTGTGTTTAGATCTCACTCACAAGTTAAACTTGCATCTTAGATTCAAGCTTCTAGATTAGATCTTAAAAGTGTTGTTTGATTTATCTTGACTAATGTTAATGGGCATGTGTAGTTTGAAATCCTTTGTTGTAGCTTAGGTGTGAAGAAAAACGAATCCAAGAGAGTTTTGAAGTGAAGAAATCCAAGCAAAGGCAAAACTTTAACAAATCACGAGGATGATCCAAAACATGACATTGTCTTCACTATCCTTTTGTAATGGCTATTGAGAGTTAAATTCAAGTTTTTTCAAGTTATATTTCCATTTTAAAGATCTTTCAAGGGCTTGTTTCCTAAAGGAAGTTGTAAAAGATTAATAAAATTTCAAGTGGAGAGGGCCTCCACTTTTTTGGCTTTCTTTCCCATTTGGGGAAGAGTGTTGTGATTGGTTAGATTAGATCTTTTACTTTCTGTTTTAGAGTAGTCTTTATTTTCATAGTATTTCTCTTCCAAGTTTTGACCGGAAGTAGTATGCATGTGTAGTTTGAAATCCTTTGTTGTAGCTTAGGTGTGAAGAAAAACGAATCCAAGAGAGTTTTGAAGTGAAGAAATCCAAGCAAAGGCAAAACTTTAACAAATCATGAGGATGATCCAAAACATGACATTGTCTTCACTATCCTTTTGTAATGGCTATTGAGAGCTAAATTCAAGTTTTTTCAAGTTATATTTCCATTTTAAAGACCTTTCAAGGGCTTGTTTCCTAAAGGCAGTCGTAAAAGATTAATAAAATTTCAAGTGGAGAGGGTCTCCACTTTTTTGGCTTTCTTCCCCATTTGGGGAAGAGTGTTGTGATTGGTTAGATTAGATCTTTTACTTTCTGTTTTAGAGTAGTCTTTATTTTCATAGTATTTCTCTTCCAAGTTTTGACCGGAAGTAGTATCCTTGGGTTCCCATCCTAGGGGTAGGACCACATAATTTGTGGTTACTCTTCCTTCCCCGTCAGTTTCCTTGGTAGAGCTTTCAGCTAGCTGGAAGTTCTCAAGTGCGGGCGGTTCTTAGAGGTTGACCTTGTGCGGAGGTTGACCCCACCTTAGATTAAATTTATTGGTAGAACACTAAAACTTTTATTTTATTTTGCAAGTAGCATGCTAGTTGTGTTTTGCATCATTTGAGCTATCACATGTTTTATTTCTACAAGGTTTCATTTTTCACAATTGCTTTACTTTTTCTTAAAATAAACAAAGCCTCTTGAACTTGGCCAAATCCAAGTCAAGAGCACTCTCTGTCGGAGAGCATATAGATTTGCACTTTCCCCCTGCATTAGGCATTTTAGAATAGAAAGTCTCTTGAATTGTGGTCTTAAGACTAAGTCAAGAGCGCTCTCTGTCGGGGGGTTGAATAAGTGCTCTTAATAATTAAAATATTTCAATCCACATTCCCCCTAATTAATTTACTTTGGTTGTGTGTCCAAAACCTGTATGCTCTGCCAACCGGAAACGGTTGGACTAGTACTCAGAAAGGTGAAGGACTTGATAAACTCATAAGTGATAATTAATAAAAAACTTTCACCCCCATAACCAATGAACTGGCGTTGTTCAAAAAGTATTCAAAGCAGTTCTCAGGGGAGGCGCCGGAGTGCTCAATCTGTGACACAGTGGCTGGTTAGCATTGCGCGCCTCGCTGTGATCCAGACAGGTCCGACATGTCTCTTAAAGGAGCCGCTTAGAATGCCTTTCCGGGCACTCCTTTGATATCCTTGGTTTTAGCCTAATAATCAAGACCACTAAAATCTTTAATTTACCAAGATAAGCTGCAAAACGATCTCACGAACATTTCTCTCGAAACACTTGTATCAAACAACTTAATCACTTAGACATTTTTGACTCCATAAGGCACTGGTCCTTAATCACATATTTTATTTGCTTATTATCAATCTGGAGTACTTGTGTTAATTTTCGTATAAAGAGTGATTTATATCTGATTCAGTGTATTTCTTATCCTCTCTTGCAACGTGGATTGCGTTATCTTGGTTTTATTTAAATCATTATTGTGTCTCTCACCTTCAAAACTCCTAAACAACACCCATCCGCATCAAATCAATGGGAGGGGCCCCACTTGTGTGGTTTCCCCCCCATTTGACATAGCAATAAGGTTAAAAGCATTAAAAGGGGGGTTTCCCCCCACATATTTGAGATCTCAAACCATGGTTATGCCCTCCTTGAGCAAATTCAACCCCCTCTCTTGGGCCCCCCTCTCTCCCTCTTGACACTTGGCTGGCATGCAAGAGGCGTTTCCTTCCTCTCTTTTGTTATTAAAGGAAGACATTTCTCCTCTTTTGGGTTACAATCTCTCATGCTCTTGCTTCATTTTCTATTTTCTCATTCTCTTGCTCTCATCTTGCCCATTCTTGGGTCATTGTAATTTTCAGCCATTTGGCTTTGTAATACAAATTCTTTGGAGGAGATTTGGTGTTGTGGATGCTCTTGGTGGTGCTTTGCTTTAGAACCTCTTGCTATTCAACCATTGGGAGGCCAAACAAGCAAACTGTTTTGCTTGGGTAAGATCTCTAGTAGTTTTGCTAGTGATTTTATGAGTTTTCCTATTTAACTAGTTAAGATCTTCATATTCTTGTTGGTTGAAGTTTATGATCTCTTAGCTCTTCAATAGGTACTCACCTTTCATTTCAGTTGTGGAGCAATCTTACAAGTTGCAGGTCACTTGGCTTTGAGGGTGAAATTATTTGAAGATACCCCACTTCTCCAAGCATTGGATGAGCAAAAGAACACTATCTCTTCCTTTTTCCCATTTTAAATTTCTGCATTATATTCTACATATTTCTCATATATAAATCTAATTTAAATAGTTGTTTACATGCTATTATTTCATCAACAAACTACTCATAAATTTTCAGCCATTTATGTATATTTTTGTATGATAAACTAACATAGTCCCAAAGTGATTTTGAGCATTTTTCTGTGATTTTTGCTTGCTGGTTTTTAGTAGGTCTGCACACATTCAAGAAAGATATGCTACCAAAAATCAACCATCTCCAAGCATAAAGGGCCTCCACAAGTCCCCAATTCGGCCACTTTGGTAAAAACGATCAAAATCACTATTTTTCACTCTTTTCTTGCTTAGTATCTAGTGCTGGTTTTTACATCATTGTAACAAGCCCAAGAGAGTCTCTTGGGCCTGATTTCATTGCACTTCTTTTCAAGCATTTACTTCTTAGTTAGTTTTTAGTTGCATGCAAGTGAAGAGGCTTTGCCCATCCTTACATGGTCTTGTTAAGTGGTTTTAATAGTTGCATTTACTTCAAGTTATTTATTTTTGCCTGCACCTCACAAGTGAAGTGGCTCTGCCCATCCTTGTGATATCGTGCTTGGCTTGCATTTTATTTCAAGTATTTCTTAACTTATTTTTTCCCACACCTTGCATGTGAAGTGGCTTTGCCCATCCATGCGATATCGTTGAGGCTTGTATTTTACTTCAGTAATTTCTTTTCAAGTTATTTATTTGCTTGCACCTCACAAGAGAAGTGACTCTGCCCATCCTTGTGATATCGCGCTTGGCTTGCATTGCTTTAGTTTAGTTTTGCTTAAAGGATTAAAATTTAACTTAAGCCCCGTTTTTTCCCCGTATCCTCTCCCCCCGCCGGTTCGACCGATCTGGGGTGACGAGAAAGGGCAAAGATTTGTGTTGGCTAGTTTAATAGGCACCCAGATACATATCTTCATTAGAACGGAGAAAAAGAGGCTTGACCTGTGGAGCTAGTGGGGTAGAGGCTGTGGGAAGCCTCGTGGCACTTTGTGTCCTCTAGTTGAGCACCCAACAAGTTTCGGGATTGACCCGTTGAGCTAGTTGGGAACCTTGTGTTCTCAGGTTGAGCACCCGACATTCTCTCTCTAATCAAAGGAGATAGTCTCTTGGGGTAGACACCTAGATTAGTTCATTTTGTTTGCAACAAACACCTTAATTCCCCAAGTCAAAGAGAGGCATAAAATCTAATAAAATTTACAGGACCACTTGCACAACATTTTACATTCATTTATATTTCTCTACTTCGCAAGCATTTCACATTGCTATTTTGTTCATAGTATTTGCTTCAAGTACTTTGTTTTCAGCTTAATATTGTTATACATATCTTTGGTTCATTTAAGTGGTTCATGTTCTCATTTTAAATGCTTATGCGATTTATTGATTATCTTGTTGCAAGCATTTACAGTTATTTGTTCATATACTTGAAATCATTATTTCTTGATATATCTTGTTGGGTGAATGAGTTAACACTTTGGAAAAGTACTTGTTTAGTTGATTATTGTGACTCCATAGCCCGAGTTGAGACGACACCGGTTTTGTTTATTTATCTCTTGCATCATATTTGGCTTATTGTTTAAAAGGATTTGCTTGTCATTGATTTATTGCATCTCTGCATGTTTGACTATCATTTAAATTCTTAGTAACTTACAACTCCCAAAAAAAAACTATAAAAAGAACTTAGTAAGTAGGGACTACCCCCCTTGGCCTTTAGGAGTTGTGGTCTAAAGGGAGGAGTTTAGGACCGAGGTGACATTGGGTTCTTACTCATAGTTGCGCTCAGGAACATACACAACGGTTGGGAGGCTTACCCGTGTGCAAGTGTGTTTTAGGCGGCAACAGGTCTAAAGGGGTGTATGATGGATACTGAGGTGTTTGATACCCCCTTTAATCATAAAACCTCATATTATTACATTTTGACCCCCAAGGGACAAATACTAACAAAAAAATACGAAATCATTGTGAGAGACTTATTAACGCATGACAAAAGACTAAGACACCAACCAATGGCAGATGTAGTAAGGGTGCTCATGGCTTTGGAGGCATGATTGAGTGTAAAACACTTTGACAATATATATTATAGATCACTAGTATCTATATTTATCTCACTAAAATAACACTCCAGAGCACCTTTTACTATAACTGTCATAGTTGGGCTAAACCTTTTACACATATAATATAGATGTCATGTATTTTACAATTATCATCTTTTGACCATGAGCAAAAGAGATACATGGAACTGAGAAGAGGCAAAAGAAGAAGAGCGTAATGTTTGACAACACCTTGGCATTGCCAGTCCTCAGGTGATCATCCTTGTCTTCAGTCTTCATGATCATCCTAGCGCAAATTGGGTGGTAACATGTACAAAAGTATGGAATTGTACAGTAGGTATGGTGTTGATGTGGTACAGTCATGGTGTGGTGGTTGTCTATGGTGAATTCATAGAACAACGACAAAAGACGTATGAGGGTACTGTTGTATGATGATGGCTGGCTATTTATTTGGTGGCAGACTTGTACGACATGGAATACAGCTGATTGTACAAACAAGATAATGTCACGGTTGCTCACGAGTGGTTGGCTTTGATACCAATTGTAGTAGAAGCACTTAAAGTATAAACCTTTATTTGGTAAAAGTCAAATATGAGAAATGTTTTTGAATACTAAAATTATCAATGCTTTTACAATTGGAGGGCCCATATATAAATATGATTGAAGAGGGCCTTATGCCTTTTCATTGAAAAGGTATGCCTTTTGATTATTATATTTATTATATATTATTTTTGTTATTTATTTTTATTATGTTTTTATATTATATTATAGTACATATGCCTTTGTTTATTTTTTATGTATATAATACTTATATAGATTTGAGCTCTATCTCCTCTACAACAAAATATCAATTGGTGGAATCTGGAGCCACTTTATTGTCCAAGAAAAGTACTAGGAAAAGACTAAATTATTACATAATGGGCTCTCCAACACAAAATGTCCTCATAAAACAATAATGAAGTGTTGCCACAATGAATGGGGTGCCAGATTGTCTTTTTCTTGTGCAAAATGCCCTTCAAGATTAGATGCTTTTGACCAAGCAAAATTAAATTTGTATGCCACTTGTCCTCTTTCTCCATGGTTTGACCATATATAACCATCAAATAACACCAAAGAATCAGGGTGCCTTAGCGGAATGTGCACATGTGAAGCGCTCCTCAAGAAGACATCTGATCCATCCAAATAAACCATCACACATCCCAAGGTAAGTGCCATAGAAAAGAGTGCCAAAGGGTGTATCAACTCAAATAATCACTCTCTGTTAATTTTTAGTGTAGTTGCGAGACCCATTCTCAGAGAGAATGGTACCCTAGTTAGTTGACTAGGGTTCCTGGTCAAGTTAATCAGGCAGAGTATGAGTAAGACCCTAGAAGGTACCCTAGGGCCCCCAACTGTCTCCTGGGGTTCTTGGTCGAGGACCAAACGGGTTGATGCCATGGCAAAGTCCCTAGCATGTGGCTAGGGCCCCTATTTGTTTTAGGGTCTAGAACCAGATAGTTTCTTGGTCACGAGGACCAAGCAGATCCTGCAGGTTGAGACAGAGACATCCTAGGTCCTGCAGATGGTTGATCAACATTCAGTCTAGGACTGAATGCTCAGCTTGAGGCTGAGGACCATTCTCTGGGAGAATGGATAACCTGGTCATGGACCAGATGGTTGATCAACATGTCGCAGTCTAGGACTGAGGCTCAACCTTGGGTGGAGAAGCCATTCCTTGAGAATGGAGGCACTTGGTCAGTTACCAAGATTATGATGTGTGATGTCCTCTTCTCCTAGGTCTTCGAGATGGATGAGTTAGTTGGTCTTCTCAAGGGACTGGCCACTCCTTGATGAAACCACTGACATTGACCTTAGGAGCAGCTTAGAGGACCACATGATCACATCATCCGTGTGAACCCTTCCTTATACAGTGATGATGAACTTTCAGGTTATATGGAACATTTGTACATTTGAGAGAGAGATGATTGGTTGTATCTTCTCCACCTTGGTTGATTTACTTTTATCCTTACACCTTGATTTTATTGGTCTTGGGGTACCTTGTCCTTGACTTGTGGATATTGGGATCATTTACCCACCTTGAGTTATTTTTTATTTATACCACCTTGTAAATGTTTTGGTCTTATAGGGTATTATGGGTGATTGTCCACTTTTGAAACATACCCTTGGTTATTAGTCTTGTACCCACACCTATGTTATTTATTTGGTACATGACCATAGTTTATATTTATTCTTTTTTATTTTATTTTTATCTTTTATTATTTTTATGTTTTATTATTATTATTTTTTTTTGTATCTTTCTATCTTTTGATTCTTCCCTAAATTTATGGAGCCCTAATTTAAGGATTAAATTATTAACCCTTCTAGAAGATCTAAGCTCCTATATATTGATACCTTTTGTTCCTCATTTAAAAACAAGATGATAAGATAACTTTTATCTCAGCTCTGATTCTTCTGCTGCTTGACGTCAAAGGGTAAAGGGGTTCTTCCTGTTACATGTGCTCATCTGTCTAGGCCGCCTGCTGGAGTTTTTCTTTTCTTCACACTCATTTATCTGAGATCTGATATTGCCGCTTAAGCCGTCCATCACTCACTTAACTCAGATCTGAACTGATGACGTCAAGGGTATTTGCTGCTAGGGTTTGAGTGAGTTCTTACTGTTGTCTCTTTGGGACTAGGCCGTGAGCCTTGATGGACTGTTTCAGGTTGCTAAAAGTCCACACATGGAGGCCGCACGCCCTAGCTCATAAGATATGAATCCCTCCAGCTTTATGTGACATAACCGTGGGTCCCTAGATCTGATTCCTGTTGAACCATGAACCTTTGTGAGGGTCCGATCTGTTAGCAGAAGTAGTGTTAGGGTCTGATCTGCTAGCAGAGATTTTATTGGGATTTTTTTATGTCTCCTGAAGTCTTGTTGAGGTCCATGTGACTTAGCCATGAGCTTGGTCAAGCTCAGTTCTTCTACCCGTGCTTATTTCACCATCCGGATCTTGTTGATTTCTTTTTATGCCTGCCATGAGCTTGATTGTGGAGGTTATGTGCACTATGGGTTTGAACTTGTCTGCTAAGTGCATGCTTGTGAAGGTCGTGACCACTGTGGGTATGATCTAACTGCTGAATACATATTTGTGAAGGTTGTGAGTTTTGTTGATCTGTTCATACCTACTAGAAGAGGACTGTAACCCCTGTAAAGTTATCTTGTGTCTGATCTGAATACTGAGACCTAGTTTAGGTCTGTTCTATGTGCTGGAACCTTGTTTATGATCAGATCTACAGTACTGAGTTTTTTTTGTTGGGTTACTTCTATTTACTGAACTTTTGAATCAGACCTTTTGTTTTGAGTCATGGGACTGTCATTGACGTTTATTGCTTCAACTTATCATCTCTCTCTCTGTGGTTTGTACTTACTCTCTACTAAGGGTCAATTTGTTCCTATTGGATGACTTGCCTCTGAGAGGCACAGTGAGTTCTGAAAGTTATTTTTTCTGAGTATTTTGCTGGAAGAGTTTCACACCCAGGTAAGTATCTTCAGCTATATCTTTTTTATTATTATGTATTTTATATTACATGTTACTGAAGATTACTTTAGCACAGTGATCTAACTGGTAGTGTTAAAGGACTGAAAATGACTTTAACACAGTGACCTATCTGATAGTGTTAAAGGTATGAAGTTGAAAGAGATGAAAATTATGTTATGTTAGAGATTACTACTGTACTATTTCATATTCAATTTTTATAATTGTTTATTAAAAGTATTTTTGCATTAAAGTATATTATATTTTGATTTCTCTGCATCTAACCCTAACCCTAACAAAAATTTAACACTCAACAATTAGGAACTCCTAAGTTGATGGGTGTTCCTCTCCAACATGTGCAAGAACCTATGTGATGCTAGGCAAATGCAAGTATCACCTCAATGATCAATTATGTCAAATAATGAGCCATAATACTTTGGGGAAACCCTTAGTTGATGAGTTTCCATCTTAATGCATCTGCTAGGGGTTGACAAATGAATAATCAAGCATGCAAGTTTCCAACATATAAAATGATGATGCCACCAAGGTGATATATCATCCATAAACAACTATCCATCTAAGTACCAACCAGCACCTTGTTTCCAAACCCAAATTTTTCCAATTGCAGCCTGCTTGGGCAGGGTCTTCAACTTGGAAGAATTTTCATAAAATATGAGTGCTATCAGGAAAGATTTTCCCTGTACCCCTGTCATTTGTGTGATGCAACTTTCTCACCTATGTTGTACTTATTTGTTCCATGAAGCAATATGAGTAGCATTAAAAGAAAACGGATTGTAGCCTCATAGGTTTCATCCCTTCTGATGTTGCTGGCTGAAGTTATCATGATATGCAAGATTTTATTTCTCAACCACATCTGGAATAATAATTTTATCATTATAAGAATGCACATTATCTTAGATTCTATAATTGGGGATGAAATTACCTTTCTGCAAAGATGATACTATCAACTGGAGCCATTCATCTTGCCCTGGAGCTTCTTTCGCTTCTTGCCTCAGGCTTCCATGGACCATTGAAATGCATAGTGTTACCAACTTTTTGTACCATAGTTGGATTTTCTGGAGAGCCGCCATTTGACAAACATGATGAATGTTTGATTCCAGTGTATCAGTTGATCCAACATTTTGTAGCTAGCCAGTTGTGGTTAGCTTGTTTTGTTTTTTGAGTCGACATGACCATGGCCCCATGGGGGTTTGTAATAAAGGTGTGCTAGTAGGATCTGAGTGCCTCGGTTTCTCATGACTGGATTAAGCAACTAAGGTATTCCAAGGAGTTTTTTCCCTTGTCAATTATGCTTTGCTTAAGGCGAGGTATAATCGATGAGGTTTTCTCCCGCTCGTCCAAAGCTGGAATGCCCGATTTTGAAAATTTGGCCATGGGGGGTTATTAGAGGCCAACTAATGTATATAAGCCTACTAGACACTGTTAGAATAGGTGTCGGTCATGTCCTAGGTCCATAAAACCCTCAGAAAAAATTTCGAAATTTTTTTACCGGGTCCGTCGAAATTTGGGTTTTAATTATTTTTTAAATTTAATAAATTTCTCTATAGTTTGAATAGAGAAATAATAATTTGTAATATGTCAGTCATCCGGGGTCCGAACTTAGTGTTTGATGGCTCGTTTCATAAGCCAAAAATCACACATGACCCACGGAGCAGCTAAACCCAACTTTCGGATGTCAATTCAGCCCCTTAATTAATATTTTCTCTGAAAAGTCATTTACAGAGAAATTATTAATTAAAATAATAAAATTGATTATTTTGGAGATAATCCAAATCTCTCCAAAATTAATCAATTTGATTAAAATAAAGGGCTAAATGACATGGCAATGAGCATTTAGGAGGATTCCAATCAACTCCAAGCCCATCCAGTCATCCATCCAGTCACTAGAAGTTTATCCTTTCAAACAAATTCGCCCTCCTTCATAAAAAATCGATTTTATGAGGTGTCACTTGGTGTTTGGATTGGTGGTTTTGTATTAATGATAAGGTGGGCGCCCTCATGACTCACCACACCCACCATTAATTGGCTCTCTTCATAACTCGAGTTTTACCAACCTACTTCCACGTGTTCCACACAAGCAACTCGCATATCCCTCAAACCTAAGTTGCAGGAAACGTGCTCCCCCCCCACGTCCCCTGTCCGTTTCCGTACGGAAACGAGGAAACGCGTACGGAACGTGAAGGAAACGCGTTTCCAAAAAAGGAAACCCGTTTCCAAAAACGGAAACCCGTTTCCAAAAAAAGGAAACCCGTTTCCAAATCAATTTTCAATATTTTAGCACGTTTCCGTCCAAGTTAGCCCGTCAACGCTTGGTCAAGGTTAATTTTTAAAATTTTTAATGAAGTTTACAATATCCGGCTAGGGGTTTAGGCAATTTCCGGAAGCTTCTAGTGTCCGTCCAAGCCTTATAAAATAACATTGGCCTCATATATGACCTGAGTTTGGATATATGTATTAGCCTCATTTATCAAGGTTGTTTTTGGTTATTTTCATTTGCATTATGGAATCATCTATGGTTAGTATGTGTTGTTTTTGGATACTACTATTAAAATGTGATGTGATGTTACATGTATCATTGTATGACCATGACTATGTCACTATGATTTCTAATTGTGTTGGAATCTTGGATTTAATCTGTAAATCATTTTAGATTTCACATTCAATTTTTTAAATGTCCTATATATATATATATATCGCGTTTCCCCGTTTCCTAAATTTTGGGGGGTCACGTTTCCAACGCGTCCCCGTTTCGGAAACTCGTCCCCGTTTCCCCGTTTCGTGCAACTTAGCCTCAAACCCTCACGTCAATCTCCATTTGACTCGTGTTTCCTTGTTGGAGTTCGTGGATTGGTTAGTTGAAATCACAAATCGACTTGGTTCTCATCTAAACTCGAGTTTCACCTACCTATTACCATGTGTTATCCTCACAACTCACTCGCATTTGCCTATTCCTCACGTCAATCTCCATTAGGATCCACGCCTTTCCCTTGATTGAACTCGTTATTGGTGGGTGATTTGTTTGGCTCCCATTCAAAACTTGAGTTGGTACCTACCTTTCCACTTGGCGTTCATCAAACTAGCTCGCATCTCCCACATGGATCATGCCCTTCATACCCTAGCTCGCATTTCCTTGTTGTTGCATGCCTATTCGTTGTTTCCTCCTCCCAAAATCGAGTTTTTGCCACATATCCAATCATACCTACCACTAAAACTCGACTTTGTCTATTGTCTATTGCTCCAAGCCCTCTCATGATTGGAATTCGACCTCATGCTCACCACCAATTCGATTTAGGGTTTAGGCTTAGGTTTCTAGAGTCTTTTACTATAAAGAGAGGCCCATGTTGGGTTATTATCTCATGGATTTTTGTGCATCGAAGCTCTGATAAAATTGTAAACGCTTTTAATTGAGAATAAAGTTGGGACTTTGGAGGTCAAAAACGTGGAGGCTATTGATGTGCTTGCTTCACTTGATATTGAGGTGATATTGTTTTACATTTCATTTGAGGCTCTTAAGTTGTAGAACATGTTCATGATGGCTAACAATCTAGCACAAGTAGCATGTATCTAGATCTTTTCACTTGAATGTTTTGTTTCAATTATATTATTCATGCTTAAGGTTATTGCAGGTATATCTTCACTCCATAAACGAGACCAAAGGAGCTTTAACTTTTTGATTTGAGAAACAAAGAGAGTTAGATCTTCTCCATCAAACTTCTAAAATACAATTTTGGTTACTTGTTACTATAGGCTTACATCTCTTCTAGCCTTCTACTTTGCTCCTTGAATTTTTGTTTTGACTTGCTAAGCCATTTCTAGCCCCTCTAGCCTTGATCCAGGATTGTTCTTGTTTTCAAGCCATAGATTAGTTTGCCATAAGGTTGAAGTTCCTTCAACCTTGGGGAATAACTTGGGATTTGTTCCCTTGTGCTCTCTTCAACACTCGTTGTCGGCGTATCACCGGTTAACCGGAGGATTTCCAAGGCGGTGTTTTTACCATCTCAAGTGTTCCACTTGAAGCCCTTGCCCTAGATCTACTTTTCCTCGGTTTTGTCTTCATCTTCTCCCTTTCGTCCCACTTCAAGTTTGTCATTATTTTCATCCTAGATTTCGTCCCACTTCATTTTTGGTCTCCCTCTCCTAGCATTTGCCCTTCCTAGCTTCCATCTCCTCTTCCTTTCGTCCTACCCATCTTTCCAAGCCTCTCGTCTCCCTCATTCCTCCCTTAGGTGCCCTCTCGTCCACCTACAAAAACACAGCAAAATACAAAACATTAAACAAGTTAGAAGTTTGGTTTATTAGATTTATTTTATGAGCATAGATCTTGTCCTTTGTTTGAAATAGATTAGATCTCAATCATTTTGCTTAAGTAGCTCCTAGTATATGCTTTAGAAATAGTATTATAACTTGCATCTAGTATCTCTCATTAAAAGTTCTTAGTTTTATTTCAAAGACAAACCCATTGGCATATCAAGTAGGGTAAAATTTTATGGTTGCATTCTCATTCCCACCATATTTTGGGGCATTTTAGCTTGCTGGTCCGTTTTACCATATTAAAAATTTCAAGACAAAATCTCATGCTTTTTCATGTTTTAGTCCTATTTTGCAAACTTAGACTTGATTGTTCAAAGTTTGATTAGATTTCTAACGCTAATGGGTGCATGAGTTATTGGCTTATCCTTGTGGTAGGATTGTGGGAAGAGAAAGATCTCTTAAATCAAAAGATCAAATCGAAGAGAGAAGAAGAACTCAAGCATCATAAGACATATTCCAAGATATTTCTTCTTATCCTTTGTAAAGGCCATTAAGGGCTTCGATCCTTTAAATTTTTATAAGTTGTTTCTAAGTAGTCATTAAAAGACCTTTCAAGGATTTTCCCTTGAGGCACTTGTAATTGTTTAATAAATTTTTTTTAAGTGGAGGTGACCTCCACTTTTGGGTCTTCTTCCCCATTTGGGGAAGGGTGTTGGGTCTTGTGGTTGGATTTAGCTTAGATTTACATTTTCATGTTCGTAGTTTAAAATTTGCTTCAAATAAGTCATTTTGTTCATTTTCCATATCTACTTACCCCCATGCTTTCCCGAGTAGGGTCTTCGACCTGAAAGAGATTCTTGGGTAGTTTAGTTTTATATTTTTTGCATTTTATCTTGCTCCTCTTCCAAAGCCCTCAGCCGGAAGTTGTATCCTTGAGATTTCGTCTCAAGGGCAGGACCACATAATTTGTGGTTACTCTTCCATCCCCGTCGGTTTCCTTGGCAGAGCTTTCAGCTAGCTGGAAGTTCTCAAGTGCAGGCGGTTCTAGTGGTTGATCCTGTTTCGGGGATCAATCCCACCTAGTAGTTTAGAACTTGTGTGGTAGAACACTAGATTTCTTTATCTTACAAGCATTATTGTTAGTAGTAATTTTTATCTTGTAGATCAACATTGTTGTTCAAATCTGCCTCCAGTTAAATATACTGCTATTACAATTTCTGTTTCTTTAAAATAAACCAAAGTCTCTTGAACTTGGCCATAATCCAAGTCAAGAGCACCCTCTATCGGAGGGCATTTTAGTTTCTTGCATTTCCCTGCACTAGGCATTGTTAATCTAGCAAGTCTCTTGAACTGTGGTCATAAGACCAAGTCAAGAGCGCTCTCTGTCGGAGAGTTGAACAAGGTTTCTTAATAATAAAATTTTTCACTCACACACCCTTTAATTAATTTATCTTGGTTTCTGTCCTACACCCGTATGCTCTGCCAACCTGAAAAGGTTGGGCTAGTACTCAGAAAGGTGGAAGACTTGATAATTTACGATCGATAACTTAATTAAAATTTTTACCCAAAACCTCAACCAAGGCAAATTACTGTTCTTCCCCACGAGAGGTGGTGCCGGGAAATCACTGTCAGACTCGAGGGCGGTCAAGCCGTAAGCACACTTGCCCTCTTTGCAATCTGGGTGCTCCCGACAGATCACTTAGGGTTGTCAGTACTTTTCTTGGGTAAGGTTCCACCATCTTTTGATACCTTTGGTCTTAGCCTAATAATCAAGAACATCTAAAACACGTAAAATTTACCAAGAACAATTGCAAAACGTCCTCACAAACATTTACTTTCGACTTATTTTATTTTAGCATCACAAGTTTTATTTGACTCCATTTGGCACTGGTCTGTAATATTTATACATCTTTGAGAATCTGGACCATATGTCCTTGTCACTTGCTTAATATCTATCTTGTGGATGCTTCACTTCAATTTCTAAGTCAAAGTATATTGTCATTTTTCGATTTGCATCTTGTGAATTTTGCAACGTGGATTGCGTGTTTAATTCTGTTTTAATCATCACTCAAAAAACTCCTAAACAACACCCATCCGCATCACTACACCAAAACACATTTAAAAACACACAAAAAGCCTTAGACACTCTTTAATAGGGACTAACCCCCTTGGCTTCGTTAGGAGTTTTGCCTAAACGGAGGAGCTGGGATTCGGGTGACAGCACCTGGCTCATTGCTTGCCCCCAAGGCCACACCTCTCCCCACTTTCCAGTGAGGGAGACAGCTTTCAAAAGGTTTCTGCTGCTGGTGTGCAGTTTGGCGGACAACACATAGACTTGAGGCTTTTTGCACAAGATATCCGCAACCACATTTTATTTCCAGCTATGTAAATTAATTTTGGCTTCTATTCATTAAAAAACATTGCATATCTATACTATGTAAGGGTAAGTTCCCCCTTATGAGTACAACAAAGAAAATGTTTAATGATCAATTATTACATCAAATTCATGATTCTTAAGAAAATCCTTCTATGTCCTAATGGCTGCAAAGATGCTACTATCAGCTGGAGCGATTCATCTTGTCCTTGAGCTTCTTTTCCTTCTTGCCTCAGACTTTCCTGGATCATTGAAATGCATACACTTGGGCATTCTTGACAAATATCTGCAACCACATTTATTTTCTAGCTATGTGGCTTCTACTCAATAAAATGCATTTCGCATCTATAAAGATAAGTTCTCCCTCATGCCAATAAGTACTATACTCTACTCTAGCCAAGACTTTTTAAAGCCAAAACAACTATCAATATTTTTCATGTCCATCTAAGTTCATAGTATAAAAACACTTACCAACCTGTTTAATCAAATCCATAGAGGCAGAATTCATAGCTCTATCATTAAATTCCAGAATGTTTACCTTTATGAGGTGCCTCTCTCTTTTACTTGTGCCTTCACCTGTGGGTTGGTCTTCTTGAGATTTCCTTCATTGATAAACTTGACATTGAGAAGAGGGGTCCCTTATTTCTTTCTGAACTGCCTCCACCTTTTGTCCAATAGAAAATGTAGTAAAACCATTCTGGCTGTCAATACTGTCATCAAATTGGTAAACGCTACAGGTAAATCATAGAGTTTCCTTGCTATTGGGATGGTGAAACTTAGGGTTCAAACATAACTCTTTGGTTATTAGGTCCACACGTTCTTGCTGTAGCTTGGCAGATCGGCACTGGCTATGTTATGAACTTGTGCTTATCACTGTCTCCATTGCTTATGATTTTGCTCATCATGGTCCTGGTGACCCAGGGAACTCTATTAATCACCCATCTAAAAGATTTGTTCCGAGCAGCTTGAGAAAGTGGGTGAACCCTAAAGAGAGGGCAGGCCATACCCATACGTGTTTCTTCTAATCATATACTCCCCTGGTAGTATCTCAGCTGGTTGTTTGGTCGTCAGTGGACATTAATATAATTTCATTTCATTTCTAAGATACAATATTGAAAATTTTTAGTGTTACTGGCCTTATTGGCTGGATTTTTGTTATTGAATGTCTAGAGTTGCTAAAAGCTGTGCCCTTGATGTTTTCTTGAGCCTGTTGTTTCTTCCTTTATCATTACCTTTTAGAAAAGGGGTTGGGTGTTGTATTGATAGTATCTATATTGACAGCAATAGTTTTATTGTTACAGGAGAAGGGTGCTCTGAAAAGTTAAATCTTGAGTGCAACGCTCCCGCTTCGCCAGAGGCACCATATGGATATTGGATGGTTTCAATATGCTCTGCTTACTGTGATACTACAAGAGCAATGTGCTTTTGTGGGGAAGGCTCTAAGTACCCTGATCGCCCTGTTGCAGAGTCTTGTGGCTTTCAGGTCAGGTATGTATCATTTTTTTAGGATGGGAAATTTTCACATTGAATGTTATTGTGGACATCGTTTTCCTGGAAGCAGATGGCATCACTATTTTTTACCTTCTGATTTGACTTTCATTGGCATAAACACATGGAGACATTCAAAAGGTAATTTTAAAGGTTGGCAGTGGGCAGGTGGTGAATTGGTCAATAGCAGACTCTCAGATGATATACACAAATGACATCAGCAAACCTGGGTGGTGTAATGTGAACCCACAAGAAGTCAAAGAAGGAAAGGCTCTTTACAAACATGAATGTGATTGTAAATATGACTGTCAATGGGGACAGTTTTGTGAAATTCCTACTGAATGTAGTTGCATTAACCAGTGTTCTGGAAATGGATATTGCCATGGGGGATTCTGTCAGGTTAGTCCATAAATTCCAATATTTGAAGTATTTGCAACATTTTGGGGCCAGAAATTTTGAATTTTCTGAATCTCCTTTACTGTTTTTTCATTATTTTGAGAAAAAAAGCCCCAAGTCATAATTTCAAAGTGGACACAGTGGTTTCCTTCGAGGAATGTTCTCTTCTGATTTAGGTCTGCTGCTCATTAGTATAGAATATTTTGGCTAATGACTTCAGAAATTTCAAGTTAGTTAACTATTTTACCAAATATTTATTAAATGCTTGAAATGTTTTGTCTTCTTCAAAGTGAGAATGAATCAGCAACTTATTTTTATTCTGTCAAACAGTGTAAGGATGGTTCGTATGGGGTTGATTGCAGCATCCCTTCCATATCTTCACCACTAAAGGAATGGCCTCAATGGCTTCGATCAGCAACAGTTCATGTGCCTGATGGAAGGTTTGGAGATGATTACCACAGTATTAGAGCTGTAGTGAAAAAGAAGAGACCACTTATATATATTTATGACTTGCCCCCAGAGTTTAACAGCCATCTCCTTGAGGTTAGATTTTGGAATAGTTCGTTTCGACTTGTTTTTCAGTCAGATTATTCTCTCATAATGATTGTTTATGTCACTGAATTGCAAGCTTTGGAATTGTTTTTCTTTACTCTTTGCAGGGGCGGCACTTTAGGTTTCAATGTGTAAACAGGATCTATGATGATCGGAATAAATCACTTTGGACTGACCAGCTGTATGGTTCACAGGTCTCTCTTGTTTTCATTATCTAAACTTTAAATGATGTGCATGTAAATATGGCATTGTATTAAATCTACTTGAAATGCATCTATGCTGCTATTTTTAAATTTGGGACATTGCATTATAAAGACTGGAGTAAAAAGTTCACTTGCGAATCATTCAAGAAAGTATAAGACAGAGGAAATTGCCCCTAGATGCACAGTGAACTGTCTCAAATGTTGAAACGTATTTGGAGCTTCACTGTATGGTATGGAATCTGGATGCTTTTGCTTTGGTACTCTTACCCAAACCAAAATTTTTTCATTGGCTGAACATACGTTAAATACATACAACGGAATTTAAAATTACCTACTGAATGTAATATTAATACTGATTTGTGAGATTAATCGTAAGATAATAACATTCTGAGATTTTGCACCCATACTCATTTGCATTTTTGAATCTATTGTTAGAGGTATTTGTCAAATGGCATCTCGTACATGTCATCCAAACCGACATCTTAGGACCAGCTAAATATGCCTGAATACAATCTGATTAATCTTTGTTTTCTCTTTTGCAGATGGCACTTTACGAGAGTCTCTTGGCTAGTCCTTATCGCACATTAAATGGTGAAGAGGCAGACTATTTTTATGTGCCAGTCCTTGATGCTTGTCTCATTACTCGTGCAGATGATGCACCTCACTTGAGTATGAAGGTATTCTTCCATTTTTCCTTTCCCTGTCTTTGCTATATCTCATACATCTGCCATCCATAAAGGTGATGACAGAATGCAAGCTTCAGGTTATTGTTAGGTAGGAATAATTCATGGAAAAAGTTTACAAAATGCAACATGAAATAGTTCCTTGGAACATGGTTTTAGAAAGGGCAATTAGAAATATGGGCTTATGGAACTTTGATGCTTTTACATGATTTATGAACCACTACGTTGTCCTTATGTTGTGCTCATGTAGATGGAAATTACATGGTCAGTATCACTTGATGTTAGTTGCCTTTTCTCATGTGAGTGAAACTTACATGGTCCATCTGTCTAATCTATGGCTCCACCAACTTACCATATATATTCTGGGCCAATAATTAAAATATAAGAGGATTGATGAATCCTCTATGGTTGAAACTTCTGGGTTGAAATCCAAATAAAGATAAGAGGCTGAAACCTGGTTTAAAGTTTAAAACAATTAAAAGAAGGGAATGAAACAGTTGGGGATGAAGCCCCAGTAAAGAAGTATCGCCATAGTAATTGATCACCACTCTAGAGCCAAATACTAAGACACTTGAAAGTACATGCATAAGATGCAATTAAAAGAATAATGTATTTAAATCAGTGTGGAAGATGTTATCACACCATAGTAGCTGGGCTACTATTCTTGCTGAGCAGATATCTGCACTTTTCAGAGCTTTGCTTTTACAGAGATCAGCTATGATGAGCATGTTTATTTGAGATCACTTATGGATCAGAGCAGTATATGTATCGGATATTGATTAGACCTTGTGCCAAGGCTGAGCCTTGACAACTTGGATTTGATGACCGATGTGACCCTTTGTTCCATACAGTTCCAGTTCAGTGCCCAGTTGTATTATTGTAGTAGTGTTTTAGTTATTTATGGATGATTATTATGATGTGATGTGACCTATGGACTTGTGATTATTAGTATTGGATTATTATCTTGTTGTTTTAGTCCCCTTCATAGCATTGACTTGGTACATGATTCATGATGTGGTAGTACTATTTAAATAATGAAATGAAATATCTTGGATGATGTTATAAATATAGAATTGGATGTATTACTTGCACACTAAGGTTTTCTGACAATACCCATTGGTTTCATTACCCTCATATGAGCATAAACATGGTCTTTCTTGACATCTTTGTCTGTTGACTTAGGCACCACTTTCACTTGACTCCATCCATCCATGACCTTCCTTATTTGGCTTTTACCCTGACTTTCCTTCTTGACTTTTTGATATGGAGGACTTCCCCATTTCTACCTTTGTGTTGGACCGCATCCATGTTTGTTTTTGTGTCTCGGCTATGAGTTGGTGACAAAACTTGCCTTTGGTAAGTTGGATTGTATGCCTAAATCATTCTGGTCGGTGTTCCCGATGTTTGGCACTTTGCAGAACTCCCCTAGTCACATGAGTTGTTGTTGGCTAAAAATGGAAGCACATGTACTACTTATATTGGAAATGTATTATAAAAGCCTGTGAACTTAAAATTCTAGAATATGTTTCTTAACACACGTGAATAAAGGCTATAGCAATGAACTTCTAAAATACCCCGCGAAGGGTATATAAAGGTCCAAAAAGCAATGGTTAAATAAATGCTATATCTAAATATTGCTGACCTCATGATTATAAATATGCCCCGGATGCAAGCTACGATTAGTTATGCTTCTTAGCACATGTGAAATCCCAGAGGGGTCATATAGGCCAAAAAGACCATGGAAATGAAATAAATGATCCTAATGAACTTGGATCAACTTGATGTAGATATGATGCCTAAGTTGAATAAGCACTCTCTAAACAACTTATCCATTTGTGAGGCACAACCCTTCCCTTTGTTATTTTGTCCAGCACAGAGTGTAGCTTTCCCTTTTCCCGTCCAAAGTGTCACTTAGTTGAGTTTGGTCAAGTCATCCCTTTTGCCTAGCCTTCTTCTTAGCCTTCACCCTTTGCTAGCATTTAGGCCATGTCCGTTGAATGAGTATGTTTTTAAAGCTTCTGCGCAAGTAAATTATAAATAACATTGATATATACATATGTATTAACTACCACTGAATGATGTTTGTACTTTAAGTTAAGCTGTGAATGTGATTAAAGGAACATGTCTTAGTCTAATGCTATAATCTAGTCTTTGGTTGTATTTTGACCTAGTCAAACATAGTTTGACCATGGTCATTCTTGGGATCCGTGATGAGATGGACCACTTGTGCTTATGGATGATGATTTGTGTTCCCACATACACCTATTGGTGATTCCATATGTTGGACATATGCTTCTGATGATGATTGATGCAGTTGGTCAGTTTATTATTATTTCCAGATCATCATATTTCACACTGTCTGGGTATGGTGGACCCTACAGTTGACCCCACAGGTCAACCCATGGTGTATGAGTACTCATTTCTAGTAGATTTGGGTCTTCTGGATCCATTGAGGCACTTATCTTTCAGTTCCGGACACATCTGATGATGATAGTGTTATCACAAAAACTCTAGCTGTTAGAGGAAGGTGTCCCAACAGGGATGGTAGAGGGAGTGCAGCTAGGAAGGTGTAACCAGCAATGGCCAAGTCCTCCGCTCAAGGAACGAAAGTCACACCGGACAAGGCTATTGTCACTTCAGACGAGGCACGTAGCCAAGTTAGGGGGAGACCTCGCTCAACTGGTGATGGTTGAGAGACAAAAATACACCCAAATCCCAAAAGAATAAGAGATAAAAAGAACAAGGAGTGAGTGTAAATGAGCTCCTAAGTCTAGTTTCAGCCAACTGATGGACACAAGTAATGGAATAATGGTGATGTAATAGGTGACCAGCAATCAAGTATGATTTAGATGACAAGATCAGGTTAGTGATTATATGGCTGAAATAGTCTAAGGAGATATAATAAAACGGAAGCGAAATGCTGAAGTAAACTACCCAAGGAAATGGGTTAATCAGTGGATCAATGGACATAGGGCAGAGAAAAATTAACGTTTGGAAACACTTCCAATAAATGATAACTTGATTTCTTATGATTAAATGACGTTCTTAACCCAAATCAAGAGTACCCACAACCCAGAAAATTACCCAACAGTGTGACTGGCTAAAATGCCCAAGGAGGGCGAAATCCGTGGGAGACCAGTGCCTAGTTCTATGGGTAAACGGGGTCGGAATTAAATGAAACTTGAGATATAGAGGTTTAAGCACATAGCATTAGTGGGTTTACAAGAAAAACTAATTCTAACAGTGAAATTTTAGTATTTTAATTTTTTAGGGTTTTAATGTAAATTTCTGCTCAACACACACATTGAAGTTTAAAATCTACGAGACCAGCAAGAATAACCTACTTGAGAATAGATGAATGGATGAGATTGCCGAAGACTAGCCATCAAAACTCAGTTGTTGAGCAGCAACATGTTACCTTTGGCGTTTTGAGCTCCCAATGACCAAGTGCGCCCTAGCCACCTGCCACAAACAAGATCAAGTCAGTGTATGCAGCAAATAGCAAGTAAATGACTAAAAATGAAAGAAATTGAAAGGCACGAGACAATAACAACTCCCTTTGTTGATACTCTGAAGAGAAATGAGCGATTGTGGAGTTCCCACTCCAAAAACTGCGCCCTCCTCCAGCTGTGCTCTTCACCTGCAAATCGTTGGCCAAGGAAATGATGGAAGCAATGCACTAACAACTCAACAAGGCTAAGGAAAACTAGATATCAGTCAAGTAATACATATCCATCCATAAACTCTCAAGAACTCGGTGAAAAATGGCTCTATATCATCAAAACTCAAGTGTACAATGTGCCAAGAGCCGGAGAAATGGGAGAGCTTCTCTCTTAAGTAGAGAATGCCCCCATTCCAACCCTAATTCCCTCCAAAAATGGATGGCTGGAATCAACTCTCCAACAGCCAAATCGAATGGAGGAGAATGCTCCATGAGGGGGTGCGAATTGCCCTCTCTAGCGCACATGTGGAGTGAGGGACCCCTTGTGGGGCCTATACAACAAATAGAACAAGTGTTAGGGGGTGTCTATATGATGTTTTATCCCCCTAACTCATACATCCAAGGTCCCACACCAATAACATTACAAAACATGAAATTTCACTAAGTGGAAAAACGCCCCCATGGGCCAATTCGCCCCTCATGGTGAGTTGGGCAAGAGAGGGCCCCACAATACAAAATATAATGTCCAAACATTACCAAAATTACCTTGGAAGTTATCCTTGTATTAGCCAGCCTTTGGTTTTGCCATTTGCCATACTTGCCTTTGCCAAATTTTGATTTTCCATGTAATTTATCGCCGGTTTTTATTGCTGAAGGTGTAAATTGGGCTTTTGACCCACTTATAGTGCCCAGATTGTCAAACCGTTTGTTGCAATGCGATCGTGGACTCCAAAAATAGTAGACATGGTCACTTGAACAATCACGATCCATCACTTAGGCACTGTTTGCCCAAAATCCATGATTTTTTAATTAAAACAGGTCAATAATGGTCCATAATAATTAAAAATCTCATCGCTGCCTCAACTTTTTAAAATTTGATGCTTGGAGGCTCATATGGGACCCCAAGAGATAACAAATGACCAAATTCGAAATCTTGATCGCAATATTTTTTTGGGCCCATTTTTGGCCTAGTCAACCTGGTTTGACCAAGTCAAATCTGGTCAAAATGGTGTTGGCTGAATCCCTATATGCAATATGAAGCGATAGGCTTCCTTATACATGTTAGTACATTACTAAACAATATGATTCCAATATGGTGATAAAAAATACATAATATCTCAAAAATATGAGGCCCCTGGTGAGGTGGGCCCACCACATCCAAAAGACTCTAACTGCTATGGACAACCTATAGACTTGACCACCTAGCTGACTTTGGGTGAGGTGGAAAACAAGGTGAAGGACAAGGGATGACAAGGACAAAGATCACGTGACCCTTTGGATGAATCGGGAAAGTGGGGCCCACTGAGATAAGCATACCATGACAAAACACGGGGAAGGGCGGTGCCTCACAAATGGGTACAGTGCAGGGAAACCACCACTGGTCATCTAACAAATACCTCACAACTCACATCCGTGCCTTAAGAAGACTCCGTGAGGATCTTTTCTAGAGCAGCCAAACTGGGTGTCTGGCAAACCGTAACTTGAGACTCTAGGGGACAATCTTGAGCTTGTCCCTTGCTCCCTCTCACCTCCTTGCCCCGCAGGACTAGGTGAGGAAATAACCACTACAAAGTTGATATGTACGACTGACCTGTGTACATGTGTGTTTACAAACACATTGCATGGATTTTACATTACATTTCATACTTAGCCTTTTTGGCTAGATTTTACATTTACATTAGCCTTTTTGGCTTGCTTTACATTTCTTCATTTCTTCATTTCTTGTTACATCGAGGTCCTTTTGGGCTACATACATATCTTAATAGATATAATCAAGGTGCTCATACTGCAAAGTAATGGGGGTGAGCATACATGCTTCGATGACCAATGGGGAACACCTGGTGAGGCTACACACTCCTATACTGCATTGCAACATCGGGGGCAAACGACAGGAGCAAATCCCAACTTTGAGAGTGCATCTCACACACTAAAGAGCCAAGGCACAAAAGACAGGGAATCATGGCATACTCAGAGATCAGTGGGGAGGGGGAATCCTAGAGGTCACAAACCAGAATCCAAGTCGGGAAAGACCAACATGAATGGATTAGATGGGTGGAGGGAGTGAATGTGTGTCCAAATTCAACTGCGTAGGGGGGACTAAGTGACCAAGTCTATACCAATAAAAGGGGATATGATCCAGTGTGCATAGACAGGAGCCTACTGAAGGGGGTGGACTAACATCACCAAGGGCCCAACAATACATCATAATGACAACTAGATCACCATATCAAACATCACATGCAAAGTCAGTGTACAACATGAGCAATAGAACATCAAATGCTATACCTGCTGTTGAAGCTGACTCTGAAACTGGATCGCAACTGAATCCAGGCAATAAGTGGTAAACCAACAATACTCTGTAGCACTCTATCAAAATATGGCCAGGCAACTGTCTCAATGGGCTTATGCAAAGCCTGGCAAGGAAGGGTACCTATGTAGGCAATGATGTAATACATGTTTGGACCAATACCAAAACCATCTGTCCCCACTGATATGTCTGCTCGGATCAATCTGAACAAAATGTATGCCCCCTTTGAAAGCATCCGATCTCTGATCTAGAAAAAAAAATGTAGTATGGTCCCTGACCACACAATCTGCAGCATGGTAGCTCCAGCTAACATGGATGTGATAACATCTGGCTCCAACTGGGACAAGTGCTCTAAGGGAGAGAGTGCTTGAGAACCACAGGATCTCTGGCCCGTAGCACCCCTCTCATCATCATCAAAGTGCATGCACGTATATGCTGTTTGCATCACCATCATATATGTACCTATCCCTGTAAAATGCAGACGCTATACCAATCTTTGCAGACCGCTCGTAAGGACATACAATATATATATATATAATGCAACATAAATAAACAAAATGACAATGCTGGAAGGAAAATATATCAATAATGAAATGTACTCTACAGCATTTTATGTCTTTATTACTATTTTTTTTTTTTTATAACGGCCGACACGGAAGGTGAAAAACAAAGAAAAGAAAACTACGATACAAATGCAAACCAGAAAAACCTAAAATGGAGTCAAAGGTGAGAAAAGAAAAACCAAAACAAAAAGGGCAATAAGACAACTAACTATTGCTCACGAGAGCTTATTCAATTTACCTACCCTACTCTAACCAATTCATACAAATACTAAGTAAAATCATAGATCCAGTGTAACCACTCATCCAATAGATCAATAGTTCTTCCTTGGTGTCTTTTCGCAAAACAAGTCAAGACTAGATTAAAAATTAATGAGTTTAAGATCACAATCTTCTTGACTTGTTCACAAATTAGAAAAGGGTAAGAGTGGTGCAAAATGAGATCATGCCGAGGTTGAGATTGAGTTTCGCAAGACACATCCATCAATAAGCCAAAAGGGTCATGAAAATGGTGTGAGTTATCCTTCAAATTTGATGGAAGAAAATGATATAACATTTGACTCAACCCTCCTTGAGACATGTCGTTCTCCTCGTCTACCAAGCTGGCATTCTCAATGGCGTTCATCCTTGGATTGATGAACGGACCAAGTGGGGACAAATTGGAGTTTACTAAACCTAGGATCAGAATTACTCCCACTTGTTGCTCAAAAATTGCGAACAGATGAAATTGATCTTTGAAAAGATTCTCGGTCAACCAATCAATAGGACTATCAGTTTGGAAAATAGGGTTAACCCAGAATGACTAAAAAAGAAAATAAAAGGTTTTACCCTCAGCCGTTTGGCATTCCACAAACTCCTTATCGAACCCTTTGCACAACAAAATTAGGTTTGAAAGAGGCATTGACTTCATGAGTTGGGATGGGAGGGAGGATTGAAACGTAGAGGCTTGTTTAGCATTTCCTAAAATTGTCCTCCCCAATTCTGCATGAGATAAGGGACATGTGTCAAGGAAATTATCAAGGTCGACACCAACCTTCCGAAGACCAGACTCATTTTGATTCATATTTCCAATCAACTCATTGTGACTAAGGAGAGAGCAAGAAATATTATTTATGTTAATCATGACACTTTTAGAAGGTTCTTTGTGACATTGATTCCATCTTGTAGGTTGCAACAAAGAACACTCAAGGTCGAGTTGATACATAACTGGATCATCATCATCTTGACAGGGAGGTATATCGATATAATCATTTTTAAAACCCCCATCATCTTCACATATTTGACTTTCAAGCACATGATGATCGTTTGATCCACTCTCAACAGAAGTCTGATTATTTTCAATATTTTCCTTTTCTTCTTCTCCTTCAAAGGTATGATTGGAAAGTGAAACAAGGTCAGGATCACTTGGGCATTGACTTGAACAATCGCCAACGAAGCAATGACTATGGGGCTGCCCCTCAAGAGGACCTCTAGTGGATTCACTGATCGAAAGCTCAACCATAGAATTTTGTCTCTGATGATCAATGAGATCCTCTTCTTCATTTGTGCCTTCTCCGGGTAAAGATGACAAAGTGCTTCGTATGATTCTAGTAAGTTCCCCTTCTAATTCAGTATCAAGATCAAAATCTTGAGGGGTTGAGATTTGCTCACTATCATACATAACTTCATCATGAGATTTATTGCCTATATTCTTCAAGTACTCTACACATTCTTATAGACTGAAGGCTCATTCAGAAGCTGAATCAAAGGAACATTCACCATAGGCTCGGGAGAGGAGAAATCAAACTGATAAGGACAATCACTGCTCATTTCAAAATTGCTATCCTGATCATCTTCATGGCATTGATCCTCCACCATATAATCCTCATTTGATTGTTCTCTCATGGATTCATCAATGCTTTCGCCCCATTCATCTTCACAAAGTTGGTTTTCAATTACATGATGATCACTGGATTGTTTCTCACATGAAATTTGACAATCTTCACCTTTCTCGTCCTCTTCAAAGAGATGATTAAGATTTGAGTCAAAATTTGGATTGTTTGAACATTGAACAGGACAATTGTCAACCATGTGATGATTGTGAAGTTGCTCTTCTGGTGATCCTTTACTGGAGTCACCAATGGAAAGGTGAATTAGAACTAGAATTCGGCCTGCAACTGCCTCAGGCAATGATAACAAAGTATCTTGTATGATTCGATTCATGCCTCTTTTAATTTGCACACGAGGTTTTGAAGCATTATTCTCAAGATACTCTGTAACATTCTTATGGATTGTAGGCACACTCATAATTTGGAACATCTGGAAAGACTCATCAATCAAGAAAGCAAATTATCAATATAATCATCATCCATGACACAATCAGTGCTAGATTGACATTCCAAAGACTCATCAATGTTCTCACCCCATTTATCTATTAGTAACCTCGTGAACATGTCATATCTAGTGATGGATCCCGGTGCTAAATTGTCAAACCATAAACAGGTATCCCCTACTAGGGACACACCAAGGGCTCACATATAGACATCCTCACCATCAACACCTAGAGATTCCATATGGTCCCAGAGGGCATCCAAATGACTTTCAATAGATGTTCCATCATTTCCATAAAAGCGAGGCAACCTCTTGATGTATCTATTTGGCATAAGATGAGGTTGCCCCATATATTTCTGAAAAATCAAAAGGGGATGGCTTGGGTTTCCTAAAGGCTCTCGTTGCTTGAATTGGGCGAGAATGATTTATCGAAAGCCTTGGCTGGGTTTGATATTGGCTAATTGGTTCATTTTGGAAAAAATTATTAGAGGGATGAGGTAAATGATGGGGATCATAAGAATTTTGATATGCAGGTTGATACCCATAATTATGTTCATATTCCTCCCCATACTGAGATTGTGCATCCCATTCATTTATTTCCTCTTGTCTCCTTTCAGACCTGTTCATACGTTCATTTAATTTTTTTATGGTTTGTGAGAGGCCAAGGAGAATATCTAGGTCCATTATGATTTATCAATTTAAGAGTTCCCAGTGGAGTCTCATGTATAGTGTCAGAATGATCTGAACTACGAAGCTTGTAGTGGTGGGTTCGGCCTCCAGTTGAGCCGCGGGGTGGAGTCGCCAGGTGAACTTGGGAACCTTGTTCACTGAAGGTGGAATGTCACAATGTAGTCAGACTCGGACTCGGCAAATACTCGACTGGCTTGGGACTCGGCAGACTCGGATAAGACTCGGCAAAGACTTGACAAATATGAAAAAAATTAAAAATGTAGTAACTTTTAAGCACAAAAACATAGATAATGACATTTCTAATCCATATAAGTTATAAAAACAATTCTATGTAGAAATTCATTAGATCATCTCATAAAAATTAATAATACAACATTTGACACTCCATATTTGTATGCCCATACATAAAAAATTAAAATTACATAAAAGAAATTAAAAAAAAACATAAATAAATTGCAGAAAATTAGAAATAAAATTAAAAAAAACTTAATTACAATTTTAAATCAAAACTTAGTTTAAAATTTAAAAACATCACTTAAAACTAAAAGTTAAAAATAAAAACATTACTTAAATTACTAAATATATATTTTTAATTTTTAAAATTTTAATTTAAAATAAGGTTTGTTAAAGTTTAAACTTTAAACTTTAACAAACCTTATTTTAAATTAAAATTTTAAAAATTAAAAATATATTCGTGGCCAAAGTCAAACCATATAATTAAAATTAAAAATTAAAAATTAACAAACTATATATTTTATAACTTTTATAGTTTTTTTTAATTTATTTTTATGTGCATTGTGTATGGACTATGGTCACATGGTGACCGCATCCCCTTTGTGGCCTTTTGGCAGCCTGTGGAGGCTGCCTACAGGCCGTGATGGCCTGTAGGCAGCCTCCATAGGCTGCCAAAAGCCCTGATAGGGACGCGACCACCATACACATAAAAAAAAACTGATACAAATAAAAAAAACTGTAAAAAATTAAAAAATATACAATAAACGTTAAAAACCGAGCGTACGTGGAAAATGGTGCGGCTTTTCGGTGGGTGAGACGGACTCGGCGAGTTCCAGCGAGCATGGCAAGTTCCTACGAGTTCCGACGAGTACAGCCGAGTGGCGAGTTAGGGCAGTGAGTCCCTGGCGAGTACCCGGCCCGGATGTCACTCGGGCAAACTCGGGCAGACTCACGAGTCTTGGCCGAGTATGACTACACTGGAATGTCGTGAAGGGGAAGTGGTGAATGAGACAAAATGGTGTTGGCTGCTGAAATTATGCAAGCAAAAATCAGCCAACAGAGTTTTAAGTTCAAATGTGATGATAAAGGAAAAACAAGCAAAAAGACTCAAAACTCAAGCAAAACACGGGTAGGCCTGTACCTCCCCGGCTGCGGCACCAAAAATGTTATCACACAAACTCTAGCTGCTAGTGGAAGGTGTCCCAATAGGGATGGTAGAGGGAGTGCAGCTAGGAAGGTGTAACCAGCAATGGCCAAGTCCTCCGCTCAAGGAACGGAAGTCACACCGGACAAGGCTATTGTCACTTCAGACGAGGCATGTAGCCAAGTCAGGGGGGAGACCCCGCTCAACTGGTGATGGTTGAGAGACAAAAATACACCCAAATCCCAAAAGAATAAGAGATAAAAAGAACAAGGAGTGAGTGTAGATGAGCTCCTAAGTCTAGTTTCAACCAACTAATGGACACAAGTAATGAAATAATGGTGATGTAATAGGTGACCAGCAATCAAATATGATTTAGATGACAAGATCAGGTTAGTGATTATATGGCTGAAATAGTCTAAGGAGATATAATAAAACGGAAGTGAAATGCTGAAGTAAACTGCCCAAGGAAATGGGTTAATCAGTGGATCAATGGACCTAGGGCAGAGAAAAATTAACGTTTAGAAACACTTCCAATTAACGATAACTTGATTTCTTATGATTAATTGATGTTCTAAACCCAAATCAAGAGTACCCACAACCCAGAAAATTACCCAACAGTGTGACTGGCTAAAATGCCCAAGGAGGGCGAAATCAGTGGGAGACCAGTGCCTAGTTCTATGCGTAAACGGGGTCGGAATTAAATGAAACTTGAGATATAGAGGTTTAAGCACATAGCATTAGTGGGTTTACAAGAAAAACTAATTCTAATGGTGAAATTTTAGTATTTTAATTTTTTAGGGTTTTAATGTAAATTTTTGCTCAACACACACATTGAAGTTTAAAATCTACGAGACCAGCAAGAATAACCTACTTGAGCATGGATGAATGGATGAGATTGCCAAAGACTAGCCCTCCAAACTCAGTTGTTGAGCAGCAGCGTGTTCCCTTTGGCGTTTTGAGCTCCCAATAACCAAGTGCACCCTAGCCACCTGCCACAAACAAGATCAAGTCATTGTATGCAGCAAATAGCAAGTAAAACAAACAAGTAAATGACTGAAAATGAAAGAAATTGAAAGGCACGAGGCAATAACAACTCCCTTTGTTGATACTCTGAAGAAAAATGAGCAATTGTGGAGTTCCCACTCCAAAAACTGCGCCCTCCTCTAGCTGTGCTCTTCACCTGCAAATCGTTGGCCAAGGAAATGATGGAGACAATGCACTAACAACTCAACAAGGCTAAGGAAAACTAGATATCAGTCAAGCAATACATATCCATCCATAAACTCTCAAGAACTCGGTGAAAAATGGCTCTATATCATCAAAACTCAAGTGTACAATGTACCAAGAGTCAGAGAAATGGGAGAGCTTCTCTCTTAAGTAGAGAATTCCCCCATTCCAACCCTAATTCCCTCCAAAAATGGATGGCTGGGATCAATTCTCCAACAGCCAAATCGAATGGAGGAGAATGCTCCATGAGGGGTGCGAATTGCCCTCTCTAGCGCACATGTGGCACTTGAGGGGCCCCTTGTGGGGCCTATACAACAAATAGAACAAGTGTTAGGGGGGTGTCTATATGATGTTTTATCCCCCTAACTCATACATCCAAGGTCCCACACCAATAACATTACAAAACATGAAATTTCACTAAGTGGAAAAACGCCCCCATGGGCCAATTCGCCCCTCATGGTGAGTTGGGCAAGAGAGGGCCCCACAATACAAAATATAATGTCCAAACTTTACCAAAATTACCTTGGAAGTTACCCTTGTATTAGCCAGCCTTTGATTTTTCCATTTGCCATAGTTGCCTTTGCCAAATTTTTATTTTCCATGTAATTTATTGCTGGTTTTTATTGCTGAAGGTGTAAATTGGGCTTTTGACCCACTTATAGTGCCCGGATTGTCGAACCGTTTGTTGCAATGCGATCATGGACCCCAAAAATAGTAGACATGGTCACTTGAACGAAGACCTAGATCTATTTTCTGAAGGCCAGGTTAGAGGTCTTCGATCGGTTCCGAGAGTTTAACACTCTCGTGGAGAACCAAACAGGGAGAAAGATCTGGATATTGAGGATTGACAATGGTGGTGAGTACACTGGTAAAGAGTTCATGGAATTTTGTTCATCAGAGGGGATCAAGAAGGAGCACACCGTTCCTCATACCCTGCAACAGAATGGAGTGGCAGAGAGGAAGAACATGACACTGGTGAGTGCAGCCAAAGCCATGCTATTTGATTAGGGATTACCACTATTCCTATGGGCCGAGGCATTTCAGATTGCAGTATATGTCCAGAACAGGTGTCCTCACACAGCATTGGGGAGGAAGACACCCAAGGAGGTATTCACAGGCACTAGACTAGATGTGAGTCACTTATGCATATTTGGGAGTGTCTGCTATTGTCACATTCATGCTGACACTAGGAAGAAGCTGGTCCCTTCAGGTGAGAAGGGGATTCTAGTTGGTTATAGTGAGACTTCCCAGGCATACAGAGTTTATGTCCCGGCTCGCAAGAGGATCATTGTGAGTAGGGACGTCGATTTTGATGAGGACAGAGCCTTAAGAAGATCTATGGACTTACCAGCGCAGGAGCAACCAATAGAGGACTCGGGAGTTAAGTTGGAGGAACCACAGGTACAGACACAGGGCACAGATTCTGGTAGTCAGAGGGAGTCAGGTGGACAGGATCCTCCTATCATTGATTTGGAGGATGAGCAGCAGTAGCAGGAGGATATCCAACGGTCGTAGCAGGCAGATACCAGGCCATGACCTAGGTGGTACAGGTCCACAGTTCAGGATTCCACGCAGGTGAGTCTTCCACAGAGCTCCATGATGCGGAGCAAACCACCATATAGACTTAGTTATTTGGCACTGATGAAAAAGTTGATTGAGTTTGAGCCTTCCAGTTTCGAGGAGGCTGCACAACATGATGTGTGGCAGGAGGCCATGATTGAGGAGTGTGACTCAATCATGAAGAACCAGGTATGGGAGGTTGATTGGAGGCCATAAGGTAAAAAGGAGGTGGGATCCAGATGGATCTACAAGGTAAAGCATGCAACAGATAGAAGTGTGGAGAAGTACAAGGCACGCTTCGTGGCAAAGGAGTATTCGCAGAAGGAAGTTATTGACTATGAGGAAACCTTCGCTCTTGTCGCCAGGTATTCTTCTATTCGGACTATCCTATCATTGGCAACAGAGATGAGTTGGCGCGTTCATTAGATGGACGTGAAGATAGCCTTCCTGAACGGAGTTATTGAGGAAGAGGTTTATATTGAGCAACCAGAGGGGCTTGAGGTGAAGAGCAGAGAGTCGCATGTATGCAAGTTGCAGAGAGCTCTTTACGAGCTCAAGCAGGCACCTCGAGCATGGTACTCGAGGATCGACAACTATCTACGGGAGATGGGGTTCCAACGAAGTGAGGCAGACCATAACCTGTACTTCTTGTCAAGTGAGGTACCTCTCATACTGGTACTATATGTGGATGATCTCTTTCTCACAGGAGATGAGAGGCTGATCGGGGAGTGCAAGTCCAATCTTACAGTAGAGTTTGAGATGAAAGACCCTGGGTTGATGCATTACTTCCTAGGTCTGGAGGTTTGGCAGAGAGATGGGTGCTTCTTCATTAGACAGGGGAAGTATATAGTGGAGATCTTGAGGAGATTCAGGATGGAGGACTGTAGATCTATGGCCACACCTCTAGTTACCAACTGGAGGAAGATTGTTGTATCAAGATCAAAGGAGTTTGATCCTACTTTGTATCGACAGCTTATTGGGTCACTGATGTATCTGGTCAACACTCGACCAGACATTAGCTTTGCAGTCAACTCTTTGAGTCAATTCATGGTGAACCCTCGAAGAGTACATTGGACGGCTACGAAGCACATACTTCGCTATATCAGAGGCACAATGGAGTATTGATTGGTTTATGAGCACAGTGGGAGTATACAGTTGGAAGGTTTCACAGATGCTGACTAGGCAGGATGTGTAGAGGATCAGAAGAGCACTTCGGGTTGCTGCTTCAGCATTGGATCAAGGGTTGTCTCTTGGTTCAGCAGGAAGCAAAAGTCAGTTGCATTGAGCTTGGCAGAGGCTGAGTACATGGCAGCCAGCATGTGAGGGGATGTGGTTGAGGAAGTTGCTCTCAGGATTATTCGAGAATGTGTTGGAGACTACTATTGTTCACTGTGATAATCAGAGTGGTATCAACCTTTCTGAGAATCCAGTGTTTCATGACAGGAGTAAACACATTGACATCCGGTATCACTTCCTTAGAGATTGTGTTCAGAGAGGAACCATTTGGTTGGAGTACATTCAGACATATGAGTAGGTGGCAGCGATATTCACCAAGGCACTTTGCAAACTCAAGTTTGTGAAGTTCAGAGACAAGTTGGGGTTGCTACCGAATCCCTTCCTCGTTGAGAGGGAGTGTTAGAAAGTGGCAACAAGGAAGGTCTTCTTGCATTGCATGTGTCCTTGCATGCTAGAAGAATTAAATTAGGAAGCCAAATGTATTTAATGTATTTTCCAAAGTTTAGACTTAGGAAAATTGCATTAAGTGATCTAATTATTAATTGACTTAATGGAGTCACTTTTATAAAGTTCAAGTGAAATAATTAAAGTGATGGATAATCTAATCTTGGCCATTGAATCTCACCAGAGGATCTCATCCATAGATCCACAGTGAGATGTTAGGGTTTTCGCTTGGCCATTGAGTTAAAAGGAGGATCGATTTGGTGGAGAGGACACAGAGATAAATAGAGAGGTTTGAGAGAGAAGTTTTCCGAGAAGAAGACGGAGGAGCAATCATTCATAGATCGACAGAGTATTCCGACACAGAGAGAGGGCCGTACAATTTGCTGAGAGAGGGAGGCTCTACAGATTAGCAAGGTTTTACGGTAGTAGGGCCATACAACAGAGTCATAGAGGGGCCGCATGTGTGAGCCAAGGCTGTACGGAATCCGTCCGTACAGCTGACGTGGAAGCCGTACGAATTCTGTACGATTTGCAGCAGCGCCGTACAGGTCTGTGGGATTTGCTCAGTGAGTTGCAGAGGTTCGATTTTGGCAGGTTGGCTAAATTGATTTTCTGAATTGTATTTGCTTCATATCTTCATAATAAAATTTCTTCTCAGACTGCTGCACCGGTTTTCCCATCTTGGGTTTTGTCTGGGGGTTTATACCCAAAAAGATTTGTGTTGTCTCCATTGATGTGATTGGTGTTATATTTCTTTTAGTATTTATTTTCCGCTGCATAATGAAGAAATCCATGTGGTTAATTGTGGCAATTGGGTTTAATTAAAATTGATCTGGCATACTTTAACTCTAGTTGGATTTTAAGGAAATTTACACCATGGATAGCAAAGGCCCTAAAATAAGGGAATGGACAAGTCAGTACTTCATGGAGTAAGGGTATGACCAACGAGTATATTCAAGAACCTCCTACTAATAGTAACCAACCACTTCTATTCTAAACAACAAGTAAGCATCAAGTAAGATAGAGCCAACAACCATCATAATATACCCAGTCATAAACTACCTAGATAAGAGGAAGAGCACATCAACAAACCATATGTACCAAAATATATTTTTTGGATCATATACCTGAGTCCCTGATCTGAACTACCTGAATCACACTGAATCACTGCATCTGAATATAATATGGGCACTGCCATCAATCTGCCCTGGATGATAGAGGAAAGGCTATCTCAGTCACCAACCTGGTGTCATGGGGCTTAGTCCTTGCATGAGACTCTAAATGTACAAGCTTTGGATCTACTGAATGTATAGGAGTGATCATTATAATGCTGCTCATCATCAGCTGATCTCATCAAAATGTGTAAAGGACGGGCTCAAACATATATTGGAATTGATCTGTAATTATGGTATCCTGTCTACTATGGATGTGAAAACATCTGTCTCCAGCTGGGACACGTGCTCTAAGGGAGAGAGTGCTTGACAACCTCAGAAATCTCTGGTCCACAACACTCACTACATCAATCTACGATCCTGCACTTGAGCTTTGCATCATCATCAAAGTGTGTACCTAGTATCTTCAAAATGCCAAGAGCTCTACCAATCTCACAGACCGGTCCTCACTAACATCATATAAATATAATCATAGCATAAATAACAGTACTGAAAGTAAAATGCTGAAATAACATGCTGATCTAACAACTAACAAGTTTTATTTTGCTACAGGAAATAAAGAAAGTTAAAAAAACAAAAGGACAAAAGGGGCCAGACTCAATGGCGGAAAAATACTAACTACTGCTCAAGTGAGCTTATTCAAAGACCTACCTACCCTAAACAAAACAAGCAAGGGAAATCTCTACCTCGAAGAGACAAGCGGGTAGTAATGTTTCAATAACAACCCGTTTACTGGCAATTCCAATTCATCACCATCCAATGTTTCTAACCAAACCGAACGTTTTCCTGCTATCCTGCTCACTCGATAAGGACCCATCCACAACTTCTCAAACTTTCCATGATTTCCTGGTTTTTCTTTGTTTTTATCCCAGAGCAAGACTATATCACCTACCCCAAATTTCACATTTCTAATCCTTTGATCAAAGTTCCTTTAATCCTTTCTTGCTCGATGACCATTCTATTCCAAGCCTCTCTTCTAGTTTCATCCAATTCTACTAATTTGTCAATTCTTGCCTGCATGGATTCTTGTTCCGAGGAACATTGTTGTAATAATTCATACATAGGAATCTGGAGATTTATGGGCAGTTTGCAGCTCTGGCCATATACTAATTCAAATGGAGCTTTGCCAGCTATCCTCTTAACGATTGTCCTATCTACCCAAAAAGAGCATACTTAAGCTTATTATCCCAACTTCTTTTATTTTCGCCAACCATTCATTTTAAAAGCTGGATTAGATTCTGCTAAACCATCTCCTTGGGGGTAGTAGTTAGAAGAATGAGACAAGGTAATTCCGTGATTGAAGCAAAATGTGGGCATTTCTTCCTTGCTAAAGGCCTATGCATTATCCATGGTGATTTTCAAAGGACAACAATATCTGGAAACTATGTTCTCTTCTAAGAACTTGACTACCACCTCCGTGGTTTCCTTTTTAGTACGGATTGCTTCGACCCAACAGGTGAAATAATTAGTACAGGTCAGAATATATTTATACCCATTAGATGAACTTGGATCAAAAGGGCCAATAAAATCCATTCCCCATTGTTGAAATGGGGCTTCTATGATAACAGGAGATAAAGGGTGTGCAAGTAATCTTGTTTTTCCTGAGAAAAATTGACATTCTTGACAAACTCTAATAAAGGCACGAACATCCTTCAACAATGTTGGCCAATAATACCCAGCTCGCATGATTTTTGCAGCCGTGGTTCTGGGTGCATAATGGCCCCCGCACAATCCCACATGCATTTCAACTATGATCTTTTGGGACTCATTAGGGTTTACACATTTTAAAATAATCCCATCTGGATTCTTCCATCCCAATCCATCTTCTATCAAAACATACTTGGATGCTTTTAACCTCAAAGCTCTTTGTTGCCGCTTGGTTCCACACCTGGGAAAACGCAGCAGAAGTCTTCAAGCTGCTGGTGTGGCCTTGGGGGCAAGTCTGAGTCAAGTGCTGTCACTTGGGACTCTACTCCTCCGTCTAGGCTTTCCTAGCGAAGCCAAGTGGGGTTGACCCTAAAAATAAAAAAAAACTAAGGTGTCTAATCTAGGAGTTAGAAAAAATATTTTTGTAAATTAAGATAAAAGCAGCATATACTTTTGTAAAGCAAAGCAATCATTCATCAGTACATCATTTGCTCTCATTCATTTTCATTATCATTCATTTGCATCATTTGTCAGTAACATGAAATAACATTAATATAGACCAGTGCCTTGTAATGGAGTCAAATAAATGCATGAGCAGAAAAGTAAATGTAGTGCAAGTGTTCTTGGTTTATTTTAAAATTAATGTGAAGGTGCTCTTTTTATTATGGTTGGTTGGTTCCCAATATACGCGAAGGCACGGGGGAACATGTCCGGAATTTTGCTGTGTGGCTTCCCTCTCTGGCTTGGGCTGAATTGGAGTCTCAAGGAGGTGTTCAGATGCTGTACCAACAAGGGCAAGCCTAACGGTTTCCAAGAAGTCACTACTCAGTTTTGCCCCAAGCCTTCTGGGAAATTTCCCCACAACAACAAAATGCTCGAGATGTGCCGGATTTTCACATAAAGGTTTTTTTTATTCAGGGCGGTGTTAGATCCTATTACTAGTCATCTTCTCCTTTCTGATGTGTACCAACTGGATCAGACTGAGCTGCAAGTCGGCCACAGAGCATACGGGAGAAGACCTTGGTATTTTTTTAGAAAATTTTATGAACCAAAATTTTATCTTTTTTAAACCCCAAGAGTCTCTTTTCAGGCACGTACTCGGGCAAGCCCTTGCACAGAAACCCTACTTCGGGAAAGCAAGGGGGGCGTTTGAGTTTGTAAAAAAATGATAAAAACTACGTTTTGAGTGAACTTGTGGCCTGCCAGTGGAACGGACCAACAAGGTTGATTTTAATCCTAGTTTGATTTTATTGATTGCAGAAAAAGAAATCTAAACTAAAAAATTGCAAACCACGAAATTTGAGTCAACACAGTTTTCCCCCTTGGGGGGATGGGGTGTGGGCGCTTGGTTAGCACACTTGCTCTCATTTGATGCTTTAGTTACAATATGATAGAAATGCCCCAGTCTCAAATTGTCTTAGTGGCTTACAAAATAGAAGAGAAAAAGTGACCGGTTCAGGAAATTTTCGAACTAGATGCTCCGGATGGCCTGGATCCTGGAAAATTGGCCAGCAATTCTCTCTACCTGCTCTTTAAATGCTGCAAACCAGCAAGCAATAGATCAGTAAAGATGCCCAGAAACACTTTAAGAGTGTCTTTGGAACACTTCCTAAAAATCCAGAAAAAACTAAGTTAAACTTCTAAGTTAAAATGACCGAAAGTAACCAAGCAAAACAAGCTATGGGGCTTGTCTACTTGGGATCTTTGCTAGCTTTTAATGGCTGCAAATTATATGCTCTTCAAACAACTAGATAAAACTTTTATAACCAGAAAGCACTACTTGATCAAGTTATTTAAAGTATGCATGAAAATTCTAACTTTCGGAAGTAGTAAGCTAAAGTTAGATCTAGATTTAGATATGACTTTGGGAACACATAAGATCCAAATACAAATCAGATCTACATAAGGTATTTAAAGAGAGACAAGATCTGAGAAATGCAAACCAAAGTGACCAAGAGAGTTTTGTTGATTTTTCAAACTTTGCTGAGAAGGATGAAGGAAACAGAATGGTTCTCCGAAATTGAAGACTTTGAAACTTAGAAGTGGGACACCGAGGGTAAGATCCACCAAAGCATGCACAGATGAGAAATACGAGAGCAAACAAGCTATCTTTTCATCCACCTGTCAACCTGTAGCTAGCAAAACACTTGCAAAGCACCCATCAACTAGAAATGCATTGGGTCAGAAATCAAAATAACATGCACATAAGCAAATGATACATATTCATTTTTAAATCTCTAACACAATGACAAATAGAAAACTAATTAAATCAAACAAGAATAATTAGCTAGCCTCACAAAACTGTTACCAGTCCTTCAAGTGAGCTTAGTTGATGGCTGAAAAATTACTTGAACACATATTGCTCTTGCCACAAATCACCTCATACACAGAGATCATGGAACCACTCACAAAGCACAACACCAATGGAACTCCAAAGTCTTTATTTATTAAACAAATAGCATAAGCTTGTACAATTTCTGCTCCTCCTCCAACTAGCCAACAAAAGAGAGAAGCACCTCAATATATAGAGAAACCCAAGAGGAGGAAGGGCGCACTTGCCTCAAGAGGATGGGGAAAGCGTGGCACAAATGGTGGAGCAGAAAGGGCTGCCCATCCCTTGCATTGGGCTGTCACAAACCAACATAGATCGTGTCCATTCAATCAGCCCAAATGGTGCTGCTCATCCCCTTAACTCGTGGGCTGCCCAATACACCTAATGCGCCCCTCCTTCATAAAAGTGCCCAACCCACAATGGGGGGGTTATGCCCATGATACGGGCTGCCCATATGACATGGTTTTCAGCCAAGAACACTCCTAAATTCATGCTGGTCGAAATCAGACCCATAACTCTCTTGAAAATCTTTTAATTTTTTAAGTCATTTTTTCATTTTTTGCATTTTTTCATGACTTTTTTGGGCTTTTGGAAAATATTAAGTATCCAAACCTTAGGAAAAATGGGTTTAGGGGTTAAGGGGGTGCTCTGAGTTAGAAAACGAGCACCCCTAAGGCAAAAAAGACCTCCAGACGCCACTTCTAGGCCGATTACAAAAATTTTAATTGAACCATTAAAAAAATGGCCCAATTTACGAAAAAAAAAACCCTGCCGAAAAATAAAAAGCAACCTAGGGGGACTTAGCACATGTCCATATGACTCAAAAATAACGCCTAGCATGTTCATATACATTGACCCATAGACTTTAACAACCCCCTAAGGCCCATCAGCCTCCCCAGGCATTCCAGCTTTGGAGGAGCAGGAGAAAAACCCAAAAATTATGTTATGCACTAATGCAAGACATAATAATTAGGTGAAAAAACTCCTTGGAATACCTGACTTAGCCAAAAAGTCCTAGGGAACCAAGTCTTTTACAAAACACCATGCTAGTACGTTTTATTACAAACTCCACAGGGCCATGGACATGTGGAAAAAAGTTAAAACCGGGGCCCTTTAAAAAGGCCAGTTGGATATCAAATCATCAAAAACGAACATGTATCATGTTCAACTCTGCCCACTCACTTGATAATCCAACCAAGTACAACTTAGTTGGCAACACTCTTCTTTGGTGATCTAATAGGTGGTCAGGGCAGGACAAATTTTTGAGATAATAAATAATATCCTTATACCATTCATGTTCTTCATCAATATAAAATACCATAGCTTTGCCCACGTTCATTTCTTCATGGTTAGCATCAGATTGAGCTTTGGTTTTAGTCAGGAGTTGAGCTAATCCTTGTCCCTTCACTATCTTGATTGGTTTGATCTCGATCTCATACTCTTGAATCTTAGAGATCTAGTTTCTTCTAATCCCAATACCATCATGTTCAGATAGAACATCTTTAACTGCCTGATATGGGACATAAGCTAATATCTTTGAATACCCGATATATGTTCTGAAATGTTTCAAGGATTTAACCAAAGCATAAGCTTGCTTCTCGGTGGTCGTGTAATTCAATTCAACATCTCTAAGATTTTTACTCATAAAGGCAACAAGTTGTTCATGATTGTTTTCATTCTTTTGCAACAATACACCAACTATAGTGTCCTTAGATGCATACGAGTAAATCATGAATTCCTTATTGTAGTTAGGACATACTAGCACAGAAGCAGTGGAAATGGATTTCTTCAGTAAAGCATTTAAGGGTTTTGCCAACTCAACCAAATTGGGAATGAATCTCCTTACAAAGTTAATTTTCTTGAAAAAGGATCGTAGGGAACTGACATTACGTGGCGGAGCAATGGCTTGAATGGTTTGTACTCGCTCAGGATCTATTGTAATACCTTCCCTAGAGACTATGTGACCTAAGAACTTCCTTTATCAACACCAAAAGTGAACTTCTTAGGATTCAAAGAAATTCCAAACTTTTGACATCTATCAAATATTTTCCTTAAATGATTTAGATGGTCACCCCTTTCTTTGGAGAACATGGTTAAATCGTTTGATAAATCACAATAATTTTTCCCATCAGATCATTAAATGCTTGGTCCATGGCCCTCTGAAAAGTTGAACCAACATTCAATAAACCAAATGGCATTCTTATATATTCATATGTTCCCCAAGGCGTGGTAAAAGTTGTTTTTCCACGATCTTCCTTTTTAATTTGGACTTGATTGTATCCCGAGTAACCATCAAGCATAGACAACATCCCAACACCAGTTACACTTTGTAATAAATTTTCCTTGTTAGGCAATGGGTGATTTAGGGAAGCTTGATTTAGAGTTCTGAAGTCCATACAAATTCTTATTTCCCCACTCTTCTTTCTTACAATTACAGGATTCGAAACCCATGTAGTATGTCTGACAGGTTAATGATCCCTGCTGCTAACATCTTCTCCAACTCCTTCATGACCAATGGAGCCAATTTTGGATTGGCATTATAGAGCTTTTGATGATAAGGTTTGGCTCCTTCTTTAAGAGGGATGGTATGTTCAATAACAGATTGATCATAAGTTTTCAAATCATTGTACGTCCATGCAAAGACATCCTTGTATTCTCTAATCAATTCCTCAATTTTCCTTCTTTCTTCTTTAGAGGTGTTCTAACCTATTTTGATAATTTTTAGGGAGCAAGAAGAACCAATATTAATTTCAATAACCTCATCCATTGGTTCAGATCGTCTTCCTTTGTATTCATCATGTCTATTAAAGTTTTTCTCAAAGGAAAAGCAATTTCTGTTATGTCCATGCCTTCCACAGAACCGCCCTTCAATTGATCCTCAAAATTAATCATGGGGGTCTGAGAAGCAATCAGGAATTGGATGATCTGAGCATCATTATCAAAGACTTGCCAATACTCTTGGTTATCAGGAACAGAGGGTCTAAACAAGACTTCAACTTTACAATTTCTCTGAGACAAAGATTCAGGGGCTTGGAGGGTACTGGACATAACTGATAATTCATCAGCCATAGTGTTTTGATATCGTGGGACATCCCTATTTCCAAAGGCATCAAAACATTCAATGGTGTCCCAAACTGCATTTCTGTAATCCCTAAGTCTGTTATTCTTAGCAGCGAATTGATTCTTAACTTGCGATACAATGAGGTCGGAATCACCTATGACAGTTATGGACTTGATATTCTTTTCTTGGGCAATCTCCACTCCTAAGAGTAAAGCTTCATATTCAACCACATTATTTGTACAATCAAATTCTAGACGGAAGGAATATAGGTTCTCTTCACCGGAAGGTGAGGTTAGGACAATACCGACACCTTCACCATGTCGAGATTGGGCCCCGTCAAAGTGCATATTCTACACTTGATCTGGTAGGAAAGGATGTTGTTTTATATCTTCCCAATAATTGGCCAACACCATAAAGTTCCCAATTTCATCGCTTGAATACATGGCCTCATTAAATAAGTGATCGGGTGTTTCTACATGTTCTTGCATAGGTGGTTCGTTAAATAAAGTGATAGATGAATCATTTCCAATTATAATTGTGGCATATGTAAGATCTATCTGAACACTTCCTCCCAGTCTAGCTGACCATTCCCTAGATAACAACATTCCCCAAACATTAGGGACATTGAGAACCAAGACATTCATAGTGAGTTCGATACTTGAACACGTGGCTAATCTAACAGGCAAATTTTCAATTACCCCAATGGCTTTTACTGTTCTAGAATCCATGCCGCACACATTTCTAAAAGGCCTTGTGGGCACCAACTCAAGTTGTTCCATGACTCTGAGTGGCATAACATTCACCTCAGCACCAAAGTCCAACATACAATTATGCAATATTAATCCATTGACTTCAAGTGCTGTATGAAAAGGCGGACATCCCAAAAAGTTGTCACCAGATACACTTTGAATCATAACAGGGGAGTCTTTAGGTTCAACCGAAACATGTTTTGATATCTGTTTCTTTGGTTGAATTACCAAATGGTTGGTGGCCCTGTTGTCCGCCAAACTGCACACCAGCAGCATAAATCTTTCGAAAGCTGTCTCCCTCACTGGGAAGTGGGGAGAGGTGTGGCCTTGGGGGCAAGCAATGAGCCAGGAACTGTCACCTGAATCCCAGCTCCTCCATTTAGGCTAACTCCTAACGAAGCCAAGGGGGGGTAGTCCCTACAAAGAGTTGTCTAAGTCTCTTGTGTTTTTATATGTTTTTTGATGTTGAAATGCGGATGGGTGTTGTTTAGGAGTTTGAGGGTGAGAGACACAAAAATACTTTAAATGAAACTAAGATAACGCAATCCACGTTGCAAGAGAAAATGAAAGATACACTGAATCATAAACAAATCACTCTTTATGAAAATTAAAGCAAATACTCCAGATTGATATTAAGCAAATAAAGTATATGATAAAGGACCAGTGCCTTATGGAGTCAAAAAGATACTGAGTGATTGAAATGTTGATATAAGTGTTTGAGAAACAAGTTCTTGAGACAGTTTTGCAGCTTATCTTGGTAAATTGAAGATTTTAGTTGTCTTGATTATTATGGCTAAGAACAAAGGTATCAAAAGGATGTGGAACCTTACCCAAGAAAAATACTGGCAACCTATTAGGTGATAGGTCGGGAGCACCCAGATTGCAAAGAGGGCAAGTGTGCTTGCGGCTTGACCGCCCTCGAGTCTGACAGTGGATTCCCGACACCACCTCTTTTAGGAAGAACTCAGTGATTTTGTCTTTGGTTGGGGTTTTGGGGTAAAATTTTAATTAATATTATCACTTGCGAAATTAACAAGTCCTGCACCTTTCTGAGTACTAGCCCAACCGTTTCCGGTTGGCAGAGCATACGGGTGTAGGACGAAAAACCAAGATAAATTAATTAAAAGGAAAGTGTGTGTTGAAAAGTTTTATTTATTAGAGCACTCGTTCAACTCTCCGACAGAGAGCGCTCTTGACTTGATCTTATGACCGCAGTTCAAAAGACTTGCTAAATTAAAATGCCTAATGCAAGAGAGATGCAAATTCTAACAATGCTCTCCGATAGAGAGTGCTCTTGACTTGGATTTGGCCAAGTTCAAGAGGCTTTGTTCATTTTAAGAAGCAAGAAACAGTTGTGGTATAAAATATTGAAACTTTGTGAAATTCAAAACATGTGATAGCTCAAATCGATGGAAATACTGCTAACATACTACTTGCAAAATAAAATGAGATAACAGAAATATCTAGTGTTCTACCAAGCAAAAATTTACACTACAGGTGGGATCAACCTCCGAACAAGGTCAACCACTAGTCTTGGAAACCTTCCAGCTAGCTGGATGTCCACAAGAAGCTAATGGGGGAACGAGAAGCTACCACAAGGCTATGTGGCCTTCGGGATGCAATCCCAAAGTTAGCTCTTCTCTGGTCAAGGCTTGGAAGAGAAGCGACAAAAATTAAAAAATGAAATTATTCTAAGACAAGAATTATAAAGACCTAAGATAAGCAAAACTAACAAACCCAACACTCTTCCCCAAATGGGGAAGAAGACAAAAAAAGTGGAGCCTTCTCCACTTGAAATTTTTATTAAACGGTTACAAGTGCCTTTGGGGATGAAGCCCTTGAAAGGTCTTTTGAGAGAAAAAACTACTTAACAAAAACAATACTTTATGAGCCCTTAATGGCTAATTACAAAAAAGGAGAGTATACAAGATTTGTTATTGTGGTTCAAGTCTTCTCCTTAGATGCACTTTGCTCTTTCTTTTGAATATGGTTCTTATCAAGCTTTTATCCTCCTTCAAATAGATCTACACAAGCTCAAAATCACCTCAACAATGCACCCGTTAGATATTAGTCAAAATCCAACTTTTAAAACAAATACAAAGATTAAAATCTAGCCTATATGCAACAATAATTTTTCCAATGCAAATTTTTGAATTCTATGACATGAGATCTAAGGCCCTAATGCTACTTTTCAAAGCCTAAGTTAGAAAATACTAAGTAAAATTGTTAAAGATTTAATCTATTGCAAAAATACAAGACCTATACTTATGAAGTGAATCTACACAAACCAAACTTTAAACTTTTACCAAACTGTTGACTGTTTTTTGAAGTACTTTTAGGGAAGAATTCTGAAGTAGATAAGAAGGATAAGAGCAGGGATGGAGAAGGCAGGCAAACAGGGAATGAAGACTGCTGCAAAGTGCAAACAATGGGCAGGAATAAACGCTGGTAATGGGCAGCAGTAAGAAAAGGGCAGCAGACTGTAACAAATAGGTGGGGATCTAGTGGACGAGAGCTGGGAGATGATATGGGACGATAGCAAGAAGGTGAAATGGGACGAGAGGAGGGATGGACGAGAGGAGGAAGGAGAAGAGGGACTAAGGGAGGAAGGAGGATGGACGAGAGGTAGAATGATAGGAAAACAAGAGGGCAAAAAAAACCAAGCAAGCCAAAAATCAAAGGCAAACTAGGTAGTAATCTTAAACTTGGAGAAGAGTAGGGCTTGGATTTCCACAGTTCAGATGGGTAGGGCAGGTAACCGATTTAAAAGATTTGTTTGAAGATTATTGATGGAAAGAAAACACATAAGACTCCTCTTTTGCTAGTGCTCAACAAGTAGAGAGATCTTTGGCCAAAAATTGGGGTGAAGGAGAACCTGCAAGAGCTCACAAAACCATGAGCAATACCTGCAAATAACATATGATTCAAGAGAATAGAAAAGAAATACATGCATGTGCTAGATTGTTAGCCCTCTAAGCATATAGATCAAAACTAAATAATCATAAACATATGAAAAAATGACACAATATCACCTCAAGAGTGTGATGAAGCATGGCCACCAAGAGCCCCCAAGAATTTGACCTCCAAAGTCACAACTTTATTATATAAATTCAAATACAATTGCTCAGAGTTTCGATGCATAAAGATCCATCCATGGAGAGCCAAAATGGCTTCCTTATATAACAAAACAAGCTACCCAACCCCTAGTTCGAATTGGCTTGAGAAGGGAGCCAATGGCACTTGACCAAAATCGAATTCTAAGTCTAAATCCCAATCACCATTAGTTTGGGAGCCAAGCTTCACCAAACAAACTCCACCATGCCATACACCTATTGCCATGTGGCAAACTCGACCTCCACCCAAGAGATTGACGTGAGGATGAAGGAATGCGTGAGCTTTAGGTAGGTGCTTGGAGCTTCACAAAAGATTTGATTGCAATCAAGGTAGTTGGGAGTGGGAGGTGGCTTCCACCTAGGCAAGGCGCCCCCACTTCCATTCAATGCAACCTCTCACCAACCGAAACGCATTCAATGTGACCTCCAACTCATCAAACTCAACTTTGCATGCAAGGAGGGCGAATTCTCTTTGGTGAATAAGGTTGTGCTGACTGTACTCTTGATTGAATGTTGACTGAGATGATTGGAATCTTCATAAATGCTGAGTGCCATGTCATTTAGCCTTTTACTTTATTCCATTTGGATTATTTTGGAGAGATTTGGATTATCTCCAAAATAATCATTTTTATTAATTTAATTAATAATTTCTCTGTAAATGGCTTTTCAGAGAAAATATTAATTATGAGGCCTCAATGACATCCGAAATCTGGGTCTAGCTGGTCCATAGGTCATGTGTGATTTTTGGCTTATGAAACGAGCCATCAATCACTGAATTCGGACCCCGGACGACTGACATATTACAAATAACTATTTCTCTATTCAAACTATAGAGAAATTTATTAAATTTAAAAAATAAATAAAAACCCAAATTCGACGGACCCGGTAAAATTTTTTCGAAATTTTTTCTGAGGGTTTTATGGACCTAGGACATGACCGACACCTATTCTAACAGTGTCTAGTAGGCTTATATACATTAGTTGGCCTCTAATAACCCCCCATGGCCAAAATTTTCAAAATCGGGCATTCAAGCTTTGGAGGAGCGGGAGAAAACCTCATCGATTATACATCGCCTTAAACAAAGTATAATTGACAAGGGAAAAACTCCCTGGAATACCTTAGTTGCTTAATCCAGTCATGGGGAACCGAGACACTCAGATCCTACTAGCACACTTTATTACAAACCCCCATGGGGCCATGGTCATGTCGACTCAAAAAACAAAACAGGCTAACCAAAACTGGCTAGCCACAAATGCTGAATCATCTGATACACTAGAGTCAAACACTTATCATGTTTGTCAAATGGCAGCTCTTCAGAAAATCCAACTATGGTACAAATAAGTTGGTAACAGGCCCTTGGTTGTATTAGTTGGGGGGATAACATCTAGCTCCAACTGTGGGACGGGTGCTCGTTTGATTTATGGTTCAAAAAGAGTACTCGAGAACCCCAGAATATCAGTTTCCTGTACAAAAACGGAAGTGTCTTAGTAAAACATCTTCAAAAAATATTGCAAAAATGAAATACTAACATAATATTTTTTCTTTTTTCAAAAGTATACATGAAAAAATAAAATCTTTTTCTTTTTTCCAGCATATATATGAAGTATGATACAAAAACTAACATATGAAACTATGATACATCAATATGGTACAAAGATTGCAAAATTTTTGAAAAAGATAAGGTTTTAGGAATCTCCTGAGATGACCCCTTGGTCATCTTGAATGTTGTTCCGATAAAATGGTTTCAGATGTTGCTCGTTTCTAGCCAATGGTATCATCTCTCCATCCATGGTATTTAGAAAGAAAGAATGTGTTCCGGCCTGACAACGTATGATAAAAGGTCCTTTCCAAAGGCTGTCAAATTTTCCATGGTTCCCTGGCTTTTCTCCTCTCTTGTCCCACAAGAGAACAGTGTCCCCCACCTGGAAATATCTAGGCTTAGCTGACTTGTCAAAATTGGTCTTCATGCTTTCCTGATGTCTTAACATTTTGTCCAATGATGTCCTTCTGCTTTCATCAAGTTCAATGATTTGGTTTGCCCTGTCATCTAACTCCAATTTTTCGGTACCATAATCAGTCAACATTTTGTAAATGGGTATTTGCATGTTGAAAGGTAATGCTGCCGTGATGCCATAAACAAGTTCAAAAGGAGATTTCCTAGTGGAATTCTTCTTGGTGATCCTATCTGCCCACAAGGCATACTTGATTTTGCTATCCCAAGATCTTTTGTTATTTCCCACAGTTTTCTTAAGGATGGTCATAAAATTTTTGTTAGAGGACTCTGCAAGTCCATTACCCTGAGGATAATAATCAGAAGAGTGTGATAGAACAATAACATACTTGAAACAAAAAGCATTCATTTCTGCCGAACTGAAAGCCTTGGCATTGTCGGTTGTTATTTTCAAGGGAGTGCCAAATCGGGTGATGATCCTGTCTTCAATGAAATCCATGATAACCTTTTCAGTGGCTGTCTTGGTGGATAGCTTCTACCCATTTAGTGAAGTAATCAGTTGCAGTAAGGATCCAACAAAATCCATTGCTAGAGTTATCCTGAAACTTGCCAATAAAATCAAGACCCCACTGTTGAAAGGGGGCAATGACAACTACTGGTGCGAGAGGTAAAGCAGCCAATTTAGGCTTTCCCGTGAAAAGTTGACATTCCTGGCAATATTTGACATGTTTGTAAACATCAGCGAAAATAGTTGGCCAATAATAACCTTCTTTTAGAATTTTGTGAGCAGTTGTGTTTGCTGCATAGTGGCCCCCACAAAATCCTAAGTGGAACTCAGTCAAGATCTTTTTGGAATCCTGCTCGTGCACACATCTAAGTATCACACCATCAGGGTTTCTCCAACCCAAACCCTCCTGAGTGAGGCAATACCTGGCAGTTTTTAACCTAAGAGCTCTTCTTTTATGTCCCTTGAGATGATCTGGGACATCTAAATGCAGCAGGAAGTAAATGATATCGGAATACCAATGATTGTTTAGGCCTTGTAGAGCTGGTGTCATGCGAGGATCGGATGAAAGGTTTGCACAACTCATGTCAATGGCTTCTTCATTTTTCTGAGTTAGCATCTTAGCTAGGCCCTGCCCCTTTATTAGTTTAGTGGGCCGAATCTCTAAATCATAGTCCTGGATTTTTGACACCCATGTGCCTCTTGTTCCTAAGCAATCCTGTTGGGATAGAATGTCTTTTACTGCAGCATGGGGGACATACCCTATAACTCTTGAATAACCGATGTATGTCCTGAAGTGTTTTAAAGATTTTACCAAGGCATAGGCTTGCTTCTCCATGATAGTATACTTTAATTCCGAATTCTGGAGGGCTCTACTCATGAATGCAATTGGTTGCTCGAACCCTTCTAAGTTCTTCTGGAGCAACACACCAGCAATTGTGTCTTCTGAGGCAAAAGAGAATATCATGAATTCTTTAGTGTAGTCAGGGCTGACTAACACAGGTGATCTAGAAATAGCATCTTTGATGGTTGCAAAGGCTTCCTTTCCTTTATCATCCCAGACAAATTTAGCATCCTTTTTTAATAACCGTTGCATGGGTTTTACTAGCTTGGCTAAATTTGGTATGAATCTTCTTATGAAGTTGATATGACCATTAAAAGATTGGAGACCTTTGACATTTCTAGGAAGGGGAATCTTCTGGATAGCTTCCACTCTTTCGGGGTCAACCTTGACCCTGTCTTTGTTAACAATGTGACCCAAAAGTTTGCCTTCCTCGATACCAAAGACTGATTTTACCGGATTTAAAGAAATCCCATATTCTCAGCATCTTTCAAAAACTTTCCTAAGGTGACCAACATGGCTAGATCTTTCTTTGGAAAACACAGTCAAGTCATCTTGGTAGATTTCAATGATTTTTCCCACCAATTCCTTGAAGGCATAATCCATGGTCCTTTGGAAAGTAGCCCCAGCATTTGTAAGGCCAAAAGGCATTCTTAGATATTCGAAAGTTCTCCAAGGGGTTGTGTTATCAACTGATTTGTACAATAGTTGAAACCTTATTGAGCCGCCAGTGTTGGAACACATCAGTGTTCACTTCCAGAGTATCTGGGTTTCATTATATTTGGGTCTAGCCAGTTTTGTTTTTGAGTCGACATGACCATGGCCCCATGGGGGTTTGTATCAAAGTGTGCTAGTAGGGTCTGAGTGGCTCGGTCTCCCATGACTGGATTAAACAACTAAGGTATTCTAGGGAGTTTTTTCACCGTCAGATTATACTTTGCTTCAGGCGAAATATAATCTCTTGGTTTTTCTCCCGCTTCCTCCAAAGTTGGAATGCCCGATTTTGGAAATTTGGCCATGGGGGGTTATTAGGGTCCAACTATAATGTATAAACCTACTAGACACTATTAGAATAGGTTCTGGTCATGTCCTAGGTCTCTAGGACCCCCAGAAAAAATTTTGAAAAAATTTTACCGGACGCGTCGAAATTGGGGTTTTTAATTTTTTAATTATTTTTAAATTTTAATTAAATTTCTCTATAGTTTAAATAGAGAAATTTGAGTCTGTAATATGTCAGTCATCCGGGGTCCGATTTCAGTGTTTGATGGCTCGTTTCACAAGCCAAAAATCACACATGACCCATGGAGCAGCTAAACCCAACTTTCGGATGTCAATTCCGCCCCGTAATTAATATTTTCTCTGAAAAGTCATTTACAGAGAAATTATTAATTAAAATAATAAAATTGATTATTTTGGAGATAATCCAAATCTCTCCAAAATTAATCAATTTGATTAAAATAAAGGGCTAAATGACATGGCAATGAGCATTTAGGAAGATTCCAATCAACTCCAAGCCCATCCAGTCACCCATCCAGTAACCAGCAAAGAATCTTCTTGAGGAAATTCGCCCTCCTTCATAGGAAAATCGATTTAGTGATGTGTCAGTTATTGTTTGGGATGGTGGCTTGCATTTAAGACTAGAGGTAGGCGCCCTATTGACTCACCTTATCCACCGTAGCTTGGCTTCTTTAATGACTCGAGTTCTACCTACCATCTACCACGTGTTCCCTCACAACCAACTCGCAATCCCTACCTTCCTCACGTCAATCTTCATCAAAGTCGAGTTTTGGCTTTGTTGGAGTTTGTTGGTTGGTTAGTGATAGTTCCCATGCAATCACGAGTGGTATTGGCTCCTTCCAAAGTCGAGTTAGCACCCACTACTCTCCACGTGTCTCCATCATACCCCATTCGCTCCTCCACATTGGCTCACGTTTTCCTCATCCTAGCTCGCACTTCCCTTGTGTAGCATAGCCATTCGCTGCATCTCCTTTACAAAGTCGAGCCCTTGGCCACCTCATGCCAATCTCACCAAACACCAACTCGACTTTGGCCATATCTCTTGCTCCAAGCCTTGCATGATTGGAATTCGACTTCATTGCTCACCACCAATTCGACCTAGGGTTTAAGTGTTTAGTTTTAGTATAAAGAGAGGCCCATTTGGGTTGTTATCGAAGGGATTTTTGGATGTAAAGTTACTCTGCTATTTTGTGATTACAAGCTATTGGCTTAAGGAAATAAAGTTAGACTTTGGAGGTCCATGCGATTTGTGCAACATTGATGGATGTTTCTCTTGTGAGGTGATATTTTTCCATGCTTTCAATTTAAATGCTTATGTGATTGATCAAATAACTAGCTTTAGAAGTCTATATTCTAGAACATAAGATCTACCATTTGTGGTTTGCAATTTGGTTTATTATGCAATGTTTATCAATGAGTTATATGAATAGGATGTATTCGGTTGTACTAGCATTTATATAACCTTGGTTCTCGTAGCATACTAGTCATATTTTTGATCTCACTTTGGCATTGAGTTGTTTGTCTTTGGATAGGTTTCTCCAGGTGTAGGGGGGTGTGAGCTTGGTTGCATCTAGCTCATCTTCACCATCACAAATAAATTCTTAAATATTTGTTGTCTTTCCAGGATCTATATAAAGTTAAATTTGTTTTGAGAAGAAGCACAAGAGGTTTTGCTCTAAGATCCATCCACATTTTTCAAAAGTTAAAATTTGTTACCTTGGTCCTAAAAGGCTCTCTCTTCAAGCCTTACCTTTTTCTCCTTGAATCTTTCCCCTTGAGTTTGCTAGCCCTACTTCCTCTTTTGCCCTAGATCCATTCCTCCCACTTGCCTTTTTGCCTCTCCTTCCATTCGCCTTTCTCCTTGTGCTTTCGTTTTGTTCTCTTCTACCTCTTCTATCCTCTCCCTTTGCTCTCATTCTAGCCCTATCCTATCCATTTTTATCCTACTCTATCCTAGTTTTATCCTAGTTTTCCCCTACCATTCGTTCTTCCCCTTCAAAGGTTTCTCATCCAAGCCTTTGTCTTCATTCTTCTCCCTTAGATCCACTCTCTTAGATCTCCCTTTCACCCTCTTGCTTTGCCTTTTCGTCCTCCTCTTGTTACTCCCTTCCCCTTCTCGTCCATCCTCTCTAGTGCCCTAAAAACATCACAAAACAAACAATAAACGTTAGTGTGGTTAGTGGTTAGAAGCTAGCTAGTAGCTCTATCTATTTTTGCATCTTTTTGCTAATAGTCTCACACACTTGAGAAGATAAACACTTAGGCATTCTTTTTAGATCTCATATTAGGAATCTAGTTCTTGCATGTTAAAGTAGTTTACTTGAACATATAGGGAAGTGATAGGTTGCATGTAGCTTGTAGTCGTTTACAATCTTTTACATCTTTCAAAAGATAGAATTTTTGCACAAAAAATATTTCAATTTTTATACTTTAGATCTCTTTTCTAGCACTTTTTAAGAGTTTGTTGTTTGCTGGTCCGTTTCGCCATAGTTAATATTTTATGACAAAATCTCATGCATTTTCCATCTTAGAGTTAAAATCTTAAATATAGACTCAAATAGTTTCAAATTTTGATTTATTTTTTGCTAATGGTTAATTGGTGCCTTGTTTAGATGTTCTTGAACTTGTGTAGGCCATTTGAGAGAGAAGTACTTGATAAGATCTTGAAACAAGAGGATCAAAGCAAAACAAAGTGAAGGATCCATGAAAATGACTTAAACTTGATACACTTATCCTTTGTAATAAGCTTATAAGAGCTAGCCTTGTATTTCCATTTTGCTTCATTCTCAAAAAGACCTTGCAAGGTTTTAAACCCAAGGCATCTGTAATCTTTCAATAAAAAGTTTCAAGTGGAGGAGGCCTCCACTTTCTTGGTCTTCTTCCCCATTTGGGGAAGAGTGTTAGGTCTTGGGGTGTGGTTTAACTTGGTTTATGTTTCCATGCTCTTAGATTAGTTTCTATTTCGCTAAGTAACTTGTTTATTTATCTTCTATTTTTTACTTACCCCCATGCTTTCCCGAGTAGGGTCTTGAACCTGAAAGAGATTCTTGGGTAGTTTATTTTAATTTTTATCATTATCTTGTTTCTCTTCCAATCCTTGACCAGAGAATAGCTAACTTTGGGATCGCATCCCAAAGGCCACATAGTTTTGTGGTAGCTTCTCGCTCCCCCATCAACTTCTTGTGGACATCCAGCTAGCTGGAAGGTTTCCAGGATTGGTGGCTTCTAGTGGTTGATCTTGTTCGGAGATCAATCCCACCTAGTAGATTAAAGTTTGTGTGGTAGAACACTAGATTTATTTATCTTGCAAGCTTTATTGCTAGTAGTATTTTTATCTTGCTTATCAACACTGTGGTTAATTTTTGTTTCAAGTAAAAGTATACTGCTATTGCTTTTTGTCTTGTTTTCTTAAAATAAACCAAAGTCTCTTGAACTTGGCCAAATCCAAGTCAAGAGCACCCTCTATCGGAGGGCATTTTAGTCTTGCATCATCCTTGCATTAGGCATTTTAATTTTAGTAAGTCTCTTGAACTGTGGTCATAAGACCGAGTCAAGAGCGCTCTCTGTCGGAGAGTTGAACAAGGTTCTATTAATAATAAAATTTCCCACTCACACACCCCTAATTAATTTATCTTGGTTTGTCCTACACCTGTATGCTCTGCCAACCGGAAACGGTTGGGCTAGTACTCAGAAAGTTGTAAGACTTGGTAATTACGATCGATAAACTTAATTAAAATTTTTACCCAAAACCTCAACCAAGGCAAAATACTGTTCTTCCCACGAGAGGTGACGCCGGATTCCCACTGTCAGACTCAGGGGCGGTTTAAACATTGGATACCAATCCTTATCGAATCTGGGTGCTTCCGACAGGTCACTTAGGGTTGCCAGTATCTTTCTTGGGTAGGGTTCTACCATCTTTGATACCTTTGGTCTTAGCCATAATAATCAAGACAACTAAAACTTTGAAATTTACCAAGATAATTTGCACAACGATCTCACTAACAGTTACTATCAAGATTACTTTTCAGCATCCCCCAGCACTACATTTATTATTTTGACTCCGTTACCCATTGGATAAGGCACTGGTCCTTTTGTCATTTTAATTTTTATCTGTGGATGCTTTCTTAATTATCTCAAGTCTTTATATACTGTTTCGCAACGTGGATTGCATCTTATCTTGTGTTTTATTTTAAGTTGCTTGTCTCTCATTTCACAAAAACTCCTAAACAACACCCATCCGCATCACAACACCTAAAAACACTATAAATACAAGAGCCTTAGTGAAACTCTCTTTTAGGGACTACCCCCCTTGGCTTCGTTAGGAGTTTGCCTAAACGGAGGAGCTGGGATTCAGGTGACAGTACCTGGCTCATTGCTTGCCCCCAAGGCCACACCTCTCTCACTTGAAGTGAAGAGACAGCTTTCGAAAGATTTCCGCTGCTGGTGTGCATATTGGCGGACAACATCTTTGGCGCCGCTGCCGGGGACAAATCTTTTTGTTCCTGGACGACTTTAGTTTTTTCTAGTTTGTTTACCTTTTTGATAGATTCTCAAATCTGTCTGGCGACTCCACTGCCCTTTTTTCTTTTTGGTAGATTTTTAGTTCAATCACTCTCAGAAATTAGAGTTGAAACCACCTGGCGACTCCACTGTCAATTAACACCTCAAGGTATTCAACCAGAAGAAACTCTGAAGGCTTGCTTAGTTTTATCCCAGATCCTGAAAAGGTTTATAGGAGGAGACTAAACAAGCTTGCTTCTCGTAAAATCCTCGAAGAACTTAGGTCTCAGTCTATTTCTGACATCCATAGTCTCTTTCAAGAAGATAACTTAGAAAATTTTGAAAATTTTGAAAATAGTAATAATTGTTTTTCCGATACAATGGGTGATTTTTTCGCCCCCCTCAACATTACTCAGATTGCAGGTCAACCACATGATCTTCCAGATAAAGCCATCGACAAACTTCCAACCTTTACCGGCATTGATACTGTTACTGCCGCACATCACCTTATTGCTTTCTCAAAAATAAAGGGTGGATATGTCAGGGATGTTGCTCACAGACATGAGGATGTATACATGAAGTTGTTTGCCTTGTCCTTGGATGGGGCTGCTGGTGACTGGTTCATCGGCTTGCCAGCCAACTCCTTTGCCACCTTAGCTGAGTTTTCAACCGCTTTCACCAACAAGTTTGGTGAGAAAAAAGAGCCACGTCATCAACTTGCTGCGCTAACGAACATCAAAAGAAGTGAAATGGAAACCATGGAAGATTTCAACAAGAAGTTCATGGATTTGTACAATGCAATCCCTACAGATTACAAGCCAACTCCACATACTATATTAGTCTACTACATTGAAGCTTTAAGTGGAGAGATGCAATATCAACTTAGAGATAAAGAACCCGCTACTTTGTTGGAAGCACAAACAATGGCAACTAAGATCGATAGGAACATGCAGTCATCTGGGAAGTCAAACCTACCAGGTTATTCAAGAGCCCAAACTCCTTTGAAAACAACTGAGCCTAAAGGTAAAGATCCTTTGGATGCTTTGAAAGAATCATATGAGAAAAAGATGATGGACATGTGTGAAAGGATGGAAAGAGCTGAGCAGAAACATGTAGCCCAAATGAAGGAAGTTCAAAACAAAATAATAAACATGGAAAGGGCACAAGTCCAACGAGTTCAGCAAGTTCAACAAACTCAACCTGTTCAGAGAAATTACCCTCCCAAAAATAACTGGCAAAAGAAAGCTCACGAAAATGAAAAGAGGCCTCCCACTCAGATAGAGGCTGCCAACGCAAATGAGGTATACATCCCATTTTGCAGAGCTTGCAAGGATTTCCATGAGGAATTCGCTTGCTATTTTGCGAACTATGTACAAGAGCATGGTTATCCTGAAGGGGAGGGTGCCAGTAATCCAACATCAAGCGAGCCTGAATACATAAATGCTGTAGGTGACATCCGCAATATTCCCAAAGAAAACTGGAAACATGCTGAAAATGAACCAGACAATATGACAAAAAACTTTGGAGGAAGACCATCAAATGAACAGCTACAAAATATGCAAAGATTTAAAGGGGTCAGATACCAAAGAAGATCAAATCCTGCACCTGCTATACAACCTCCCAAGGTAATTATTCCAGATGATTCAACAGATTCTAGCAAGTAAAATTTTGATTGGAATAATTGGTTCAATACTACTAAGGTACCTATACCTATAAATGAACTCTATAAGATTCCTGGTCAAAAGGAAAAGTTGTTGAAAACATTAGAGGCACCTATTCCTGCATGTATCACCAAGCCTTTAGAAGCACCTATTCCTGCGTGTATTACCAAGCCTAGTCCACCCACTTCTCTCTCTCCTCAGACTCCTAAGAAGGTCACTTTTTCGGACAATGTGGAAGAACCTTCAACCAGCTATGAACCAACTCCTGAGGACCCTCCTATAATCTTGCATACTAGGGATACAAGAAGAGAAGCTCACCCTCCTTTCTACATATCATTGATGATAGGTGACCTTCTTCTACACAATTGTATGCTGGATTCAGGATCCGGTGCAAGCCTAATGACCAAAAGGGTTATGCAACAACTCAACTTAAGAACCACCAGGCCCTACCAGAATGTATGTGCCATGGATTCTAGACCTGTCAAGGTTTAAGGGATGATAGAGAATGTTCCTGTAAGGTTGGCCAAGTACCCGGACATCCATCTTACCATGGATATCCTTGTCATAGATGTACCGGATAGGTGGGGCATGCTACTCTCTAGAAAGTGGGGTGCAACCTTAGGTGGTTCTATACAGTTGGATTGGTCTTATGCAACAGTTCCTGCTTCCGAAGACTCTCTTGTAAAGTTACACACTGAAAAGGAAAGGAGATACCATGTGGAAAATCCTGATAGACCTTCAAATGATTTTGTTTGCCATGTCGGTGAGATGGGAGATATCCAAATCAATTCCACCTTCTTAGATCCTGTTCATAGGGAAATGAAAGACAAAGAGGTTGATGGATTGTGGAAAATGACTTTTGATGGTGCCTTTTCTAAATCTGGCAAAGGTGCTGGCATAGTCCTAATATCACCTGAGGATAAAATCTTTTACTTTGCTTTTAGACTCGAGTTTGAAGCTACCAACAATGTTGCGGAATATGAAGCACTCTTACTAGGCATAGAAATTGCTAAAGACATGAAGATCAAAATGCTTAGTATTAAGGGAGACTCTGATTTAGTGGTACAACAGATCAAGGGGAACTTTGCGTGCCATTGCAAAAGGCTTAAGAGATATAGAAATGCGGTGTGGGACACCATGGAATACTTTGATGCTCTAAACATACAAGCAGTCCATAGGGAGGAAAACAGTATGGCGGATAGGTTAGCCGTTGCAGCATCTACCCTCCAGCCGTCAGAAGAAATGTTGAAAGGAGACTGTACCCTCGAAGTAAATTATAGGCCATCTATCCCAGACAACATGAACCATTGGCAGGTTTTCAAAGATGATGAACAAATTCTAAGATTCATAAATAACTTAGATGCGTTTGCCAATTTCAATGTTAATGAACAGGAAGAAGGCAAGCAGTATAAAGATGAAAGCCAGCCCATGAACCCAATTTCACGTGGTTTCACTAAGTTAGAGAACATCTTTGATAGGCATGATGGGAAGAAGAACAACATTGACCAAATGAAGCCATGGGATTACATTGAGGTTAACATCGGAACAGAAACAAATCCAAAAATCATAAAAATTGGAAAAGGAACGTCAGAAAAAGAAAGAAATGCACTAATAAACCTTGTCAGAGAGTTTAGAGATATATTTGCCTTTACTTATGACGAGTTAAAGGCCTATAGGGAAGATGTATTCCAACATACCATTCCCCTTAAACCGGAAATGCAAAATGCTAAGCCTTTTCGTCAGAAACTAAGGCAAATAAATCCTAAGTTGGCTCCTATTATCAAAAGAGAGCTAGAAAAGATGTTAGCAGCAGGCATTATAGCTCCTACCCGACACACTTCATGGTGCTCCAACCTAGTTGTCGTAAGAAAGAAGAATGGAAGTATCAGAATATGCATAGACTTCAGAAACCTAAACATGGCGTGCCAGAAAGACAATTATCCACTTCCCAACATGGAGACCCTCCTCCAACGGGTCACTGGATCTAATATGATGTCCATGCTTGATGGATTTTCAGGATACAACCAGGTTGTTATCAAAGAGGAGGATAAACATAAAACTGCTTTTACAACACCTTGGGGAACCTTTGAGTATCTGAGAATGCCCTTTGGCCTTACAAATGCAGGAGCCACTTTCCAAAGGGCCATGGATTATGCTTTCAAGGAATTAATAGGAAAAATCATCGAAATTTACCAGGATGATTTAACCGTCTTTTCAAAGGAAAGATCCAGCCATGTTGATCACTTGAGAAAAGTTTTTGAACGGTGCAGAGAATATGGCATTTCCCTAAATCCGGCGAAGTCTGTATTAGGCATTGAAGAGGGAAAACTCTTAGGGATATCATAAACAAGGACGGGGTCAAGATTGACCCTGAAAGAGTTGAAGCCATCAAGAAAATACCCCTCCCTAAAAATGTGAAGGGTCTTCAATCTTTTAATGGACACATAAATTTTATCAGAAGGTTTATTCCAAACCTTGCAGAGTTGATGAAACCCATGCAGCGGTTGCTTAAAAAAGATGCTAAGTTTGTGTGGACTGATGATGGAAAAGAAGCCTTCAACATTATTAAAGATGCCATTACTAGGTCACCTGTGTTGGTTAGTCCGGATTATACCAAAGATTTCATGATTTTCTCTTTTGCTTCTGAGGATACTATAGCTGGGGTTTTGCTCCAAAAGAACTTCGAAGGGTTCGATCAACCAATTGCATTCATGAGCAGGGCTTTACAAAATTCAGAATTAAAGTATACAATAATGGAAAAACAGGCCTATGCTTTGGTCAAATCTTTGAAACATTTCAGAACATACATTGGCTACAACAAAGTTATAGGTTATGTCCCCCATGCTGCAGTAAAAGACATCCTATCCCAACAGGATTGCTTAGGAACAAGAGGCACATGGGTCTCCAAGATCCAGGAATATGACTTGGAAATAAAACCTACCAAACTTATCAAAGGACATGGCCTAGCCAAAATGTTGACCCAAAAGAATGAGGAAGCCATTGACATAAACTGCACTGATCAACCTGATTGCCCACGTATGACACCTGCCTTGCGGGAGTTAGATATCCATTGGTATTCTGATGTTATATATTTCCTCTTACATATGACTTGCCCTGATCACCTTAAAGGACACAAACGAAGGGCATTAAGACTAAAAGCTGCTAGGTATTGTCTTACTCAAGAAGGCTTGGGTTGGAGAAGCCCTGATGGGGTTGTCCTTAGATGTGTCCATGAACAAGATTCCAAAAAGATCTTGATTGACCTTCACTCAGGATTTTGTGGAGGACACTATGCAGCGAATACAACTGCTCACAAAATCCTTAGGGCTGGATACTATTGGCCAACCATATTTTCAGATGTGAACAAACATGTCAAGTTTTGCCAGGAATGCCAACTATTCACAGGAAAGCCTAAACTGGCCGCCTTACCCCTTAACCCGGTTGTTGTCATTGCCCCTTTCCAACAATGGGGTTTGGATTTCATTGGTAAATTTAAAGATAACTCTAGCAATGGTTTTTGCTGGATTCTGACGGCAACTGATTATTTCACTAAATGGGTAGAGGCCATTCCCACCAAGACAGCTACTGAGAAGGTTGTTATGGATTTTATTGAAGATAAAATCATCACTCGATTTGGCACCCCTTTGAAGATAACTACTGACAATGCCAAAGCTTTCAGTTCAACAGAAATGACTGATTTCTGTTTCAAATATGGCATTGTTCTATCTCACTCTTCCGACTATTATCCACAAGGTAATGGCCTTGCTGAATCTTCGAACAAGAACCTGATGACTATCCTCAAGAAAACTGTTGGTGACAATAAAAGATCCTGGGATAGCAAGATCAAATATGCCCTTTGGGCGGACATAATTACAAAGAAAAACTCCACTGGAAAGTCCCCCTTTGAACTTGTTTACGGCATCACAGCAACACTACCTCTTAGCATGCAGATCCCCATCTTCAGAATGCTAACTGATTATGACTCTGAGAAATTAGAGTTGGAAGATAGGGCTAACCAAATCATCGAGCTTGATGAAAACAGAAGAAATTCCTTGGACAAAATGTTAAGACAAAAGGAGAGTACGAAAGCCACATTTGATAAGTCAGCCAAGCCAAGAGCCTTTCAAGAAGGAGACACTGTTCTATTATGGGACAAAAGAAGGGAAAAACCTAGGAAGCATGGGAAGTTCGACAGCCTTTGGAAAGGCCCCTTTTATATACGCTGCACAGTTGGAGATAATTCTTTCGGCCTCGACACTATGGAAGGAGAAATATTGCCTCTTCCTATAAATGGGCAACATTTGAAGCCCTTTTATCGGAACAACATACAAGATGACCAAGAGGCCATCTCAGGATCTCCCTAAACTCTTATCTTTGAAAATGATATTCTGGGATTCTCGAACACCTTCTTTGACTCCTAGATCAAGCAAGTGTCCGTCCCACAGTTGGAGCCAGATGTTATCAACTGATTTGTACAATCGTTGAAACCTTATTGAGCCGCCAGTGTTGGAACACATCACTGTTCACTTCCAGAGTATCTGGGTTTCATTATATTTGGGTCTAGCCAGTTTTGGCTAGCCAGTTTTGTTTTTGAGTCGACATGACCATGGCCCCATGGGGGTTTGTATCAAAGTGTGCTAGTAGGGTCTGAGTGGCTCGGTCTCCCATGACTGGATTAAACAACTAAGGTATTCCAGGGAGTTTTTTCACCGTCAGATTATACTTTGCTTCAGGCGAAATATAATCTCTTGGTTTTTCTCCCGCTTCCTCCAAAGCTGGAATGCCCGATTTTGGAAATTTGGCCATGGGGGGTTATTAGGGTCCAACTATAATGTATAAACCTACTAGACACTATTAGAATAGGTTCTGGTCATGTCCTAGGTCTCTAGGACCCCCAGAAAAAATTTTGAAAAATTTTTACCGGACGCGTCGAAATTGGGGTTTTTAATTTTTTAATTATTTTTAAATTTTAATTAAATTTCTCTATAGTTTAAATAGAGAAATTTGAGTCTGTAATATGTCAGTCATCCGGGGTCCGATTTCAGTGTTTGATGGCTCGTTTCATAAGCCAAAAATCACACATGACCCATGGAGCAGCTAAACCCAACTTTCGGATGTCAATTCCGCCCCGTAATTAATATTTTCTCTGAAAAGTCATTTACAGAGAAATTATTAATTAAAATAATAAAATTGATTATTTTGGAGATAATCCAAATCTCTCCAAAATTAATCAATTTGATTAAAATAAAGGGCTAAATGACATGGCAATGAGCATTTAGGAAGATTCCAATCAACTCCAAGCCCATCCAGTCACCCATCCAGTAACCAGCAAAGAATCTTCTTGAGGAAATTCGCCCTCCTTCATAGGAAAATCGATTTAGTGATGTGTCAGTTATTGTTTGGGATGGTGGCTTGCATTTAAGACTAGAGGTAGGCGCCCTATTGACTCACCTTATCCACCGTAGCTTGGCTTCTTTAATGACTCGAGTTCTACCTACCATCTACCACGTGTTCCCTCACAACCAACTCGCAATCCCTACCTTCCTCACGTCAATCTTCATCAAAGTCGAGTTTTGGCTTTGTTGGAGTTTGTTGGTTGGTTAGTGATAGTTCCCATGCAATCACGAGTGGTATTGGCTCCTTCCAAAGTCGAGTTAGCACCCACTACTCTCCACGTGTCTCCATCATACCCCATTCGCTCCTCCACATTGGCTCACGTTTTCCTCATCCTAGCTCGCACTTCCCTTGTGTAGCATAGCCATTCGCTGCATCTCCTTTACAAAGTCGAGCCCTTGGCCACCTCATGCCAATCTCACCAAACACCAACTCGACTTTGGCCATATCTCTTGCTCCAAGCCTTGCATGATTGGAATTCGACTTCATTGCTCACCACCAATTCGACCTAGGGTTTAAGTGTTTAGTTTTAGTATAAAGAGAGGCCCATTTGGGTTGTTATCGAAGGGATTTTTGGATGTAAAGTTACTCTGCTATTTTGTGATTACAAGCTATTGGCTTAAGGAAATAAAGTTAGACTTTGGAGGTCCATGCGATTTGTGCAACATTGATGGATGTTTCTCTTGTGAGGTGATATTTTTCCATGCTTTCAATTTAAATGCTTATGTGATTGATCAAATAACTAGCTTTAGAAGTCTATATTCTAGAACATAAGATCTACCATTTGTGGTTTGCAATTTGGTTTATTATGCAATGTTTATCAATGAGTTATATGAATAGGATGTATTCGGTTGTACTAGCATTTATATAACCTTGGTTCTCGTAGCATACTAGTCATATTTTTGATCTCACTTTGGCATTGAGTTGTTTGTCTTTGGATAGGTTTCTCCAGGTGTAGGGGGGTGTGAGCTTGGTTGCATCTAGCTCATCTTCACCATCACAAATAAATTCTTAAATATTTGTTGTCTTTCCAGGATCTATATAAAGTTAAATTTGTTTTGAGAAGAAGCACAAGAGGTTTTGCTCTAAGATCCATCCACATTTTTCAAAAGTTAAAATTTGTTACCTTGGTCCTAAAAGGCTCTCTCTTCAAGCCTTACCTTTTTCTCCTTGAATCTTTCCCCTTGAGTTTGCTAGCCCTACTTCCTCTTTTGCCCTAGATCCATTCCTCCCACTTGCCTTTTTGCCTCTCCTTCCATTCGCCTTTCTCCTTGTGCTTTCGTTTTGTTCTCTTCTACCTCTTCTATCCTCTCCCTTTGCTCTCATTCTAGCCCTATCCTATCCATTTTTATCCTACTCTATCCTAGTTTTATCCTAGTTTTCCCCTACCATTCGTTCTTCCCCTTCAAAGGTTTCTCATCCAAGCCTTTGTCTTCATTCTTCTCCCTTAGATCCACTCTCTTAGATCTCCCTTTCACCCTCTTGCTTTGCCTTTTCGTCCTCCTCTTGTTACTCCCTTCCCCTTCTCGTCCATCCTCTCTAGTGCCCTAAAAACATCACAAAACAAACAATAAACGTTAGTGTGGTTAGTGGTTAGAAGCTAGCTAGTAGCTCTATCTATTTTTGCATCTTTTTGCTAATAGTCTCACACACTTGAGAAGATAAACACTTAGGCATTCTTTTTAGATCTCATATTAGGAATCTAGTTCTTGCATGTTAAAGTAGTTTACTTGAACATATAGGGAAGTGATAGGTTGCATGTAGCTTGTAGTCGTTTACAATCTTTTACATCTTTCAAAAGATAGAATTTTTGCACAAAAAATATTTCAATTTTTATACTTTAGATCTCTTTTCTAGCACTTTTTAAGAGTTTGTTGTTTGCTGGTCCGTTTCGCCATAGTTAATATTTTATGACAAAATCTCATGCATTTTCCATCTTAGAGTTAAAATCTTAAATATAGACTCAAATAGTTTCAAATTTTGATTTATTTTTTGCTAATGGTTAATTGGTGCCTTGTTTAGATGTTCTTGAACTTGTGTAGGCCATTTGAGAGAGAAGTACTTGATAAGATCTTGAAACAAGAGGATCAAAGCAAAACAAAGTGAAGGATCCATGAAAATGACTTAAACTTGATACACTTATCCTTTGTAATAAGCTTATAAGAGCTAGCCTTGTATTTCCATTTTGCTTCATTCTCAAAAAGACCTTGCAAGGTTTTAAACCCAAGGCATCTGTAATCTTTCAATAAAAAGTTTCAAGTGGAGGAGGCCTCCACTTTCTTGGTCTTCTTCCCCATTTGGGGAAGAGTGTTAGGTCTTGGGGTGTGGTTTAACTTGGTTTATGTTTCCATGCTCTTAGATTAGTTTCTATTTCGCTAAGTAACTTGTTTATTTATCTTCTATTTTTTACTTACCCCCATGCTTTCCCGAGTAGGGTCTTGAACCTGAAAGAGATTCTTGGGTAGTTTATTTTAATTTTTATCATTATCTTGTTTCTCTTCCAATCCTTGACCAGAGAATAGCTAACTTTGGGATCGCATCCCAAAGGCCACATAGTTTTGTGGTAGCTTCTCGCTCCTCCATCAACTTCTTGTGGACATCCAGCTAGCTGGAAGGTTTCCAGGATTGGTGGCTTCTAGTGGTTGATCTTGTTCGGAGATCAATCCCACCTAGTAGATTAAAGTTTGTGTGGTAGAACACTAGATTTATTTATCTTGCAAGCTTTATTGCTAGTAGTATTTTTATCTTGCTTATCAACACTGTGGTTAATTTTTGTTTCAAGTAAAAGTATACTGCTATTGCTTTTTGTCTTGTTTTCTTAAAATAAACCAAAGTCTCTTGAACTTGGCCAAATCCAAGTCAAGAGCACCCTCTATCGGAGGGCATTTTAGTCTTGCATCATCCCTGCATTAGGCATTTTAATTTTAGTAAGTCTCTTGAACTGTGGTCATAAGACCGAGTCAAGAGCGCTCTCTGTCGGAGAGTTGAACAAGGTTCTATTAATAATAAAATTTCCCACTCACACACCCCTAATTAATTTATCTTGGTTTGTCCTACACCTGTATGCTCTGCCAACCGGAAACGGTTGGGCTAGTACTCAGAAAGTTGTAAGACTTGGTAATTACGATCGATAAACTTAATTAAAATTTTTACCCAAAACCTCAACCAAGGCAAAATACTGTTCTTCCCACGAGAGGTGACGCCGGATTCCCACTGTTAGACTCAGGGGCGGTTTAAACATTGGATACCAATCCTTATCGAATCTGGGTGCTTCCGACAGGTCACTTAGGGTTGCCAGTATCTTTCTTGGGTAGGGTTCTACCATCTTTGATACCTTTGGTCTTAGCCATAATAATCAAGACAACTAAAACTTTGAAATTTACCAAGATAATTTGCACAACGATCTCACTAACAGTTACTATCAAGATTACTTTTCAGCATCCCCCAGCACTACATTTATTATTTTGACTCCGTTACCCATTGGATAAGGCACTGGTCCTTTTGTCATTTTAATTTTTATCTGTGGATGCTTTCTTAATTATCTCAAGTCTTTATATACTGTTTCGCAACGTGGATTGTATCTTATCTTGTGTTTTATTTTAAGTTGTTTGTCTCTCATTTCACAAAAACTCCTAAACAACACCCATCCGCATCACAACACCTAAAAACACTATAAATACAAGAGCCTTAGTGAAACTCTCTTTTAGGGACTACCCCCCTTGGCTTCGTTAGGAGTTTGCCTAAACGGAGGAGCTGGGATTCAGGTGACAGTACCTGGCTCATTGCTTGCCCCCAAGGCCACACCTCTCTCACTTGAAGTGAAGAGACAGCTTTCGAAAGATTTCCGCTGCTGGTGTGCATATTGGCGGACAACAGGTTGTAAAAGCAGTTTTGTGTCTATCTTCTTCCTTGATGACTACCTGATTGTATCCTTAGAATCCATCCAGCATTGACATCATGCTTGATCCAGTGACCCGTTGGAGAAGGGTCTCCATGTTTGGAAGGGGGTAATTGTCTTTTTGGCATGCTATGTTCAGATTTCTAAAGTCTATACATATTCTTAAGCTGCCATTCTTCTTTCTGACCACCACCAAATTGGAACACCATGAAGTATGTCGAGTGGGTTCTATAATGCCTGCTGCCAACATTTTTTCTAATTCCTGTTTTACAATAGGAGCTAGTTTAGGATTGATTTGTCTCATCTTTTGCCGGAAAGGTTTACCCTTTTGACATTCTTGTTTTAAGGGAATAGTGTGCTGGAAGACATCTTCCCTATATGCTTTGAGCTGATCATATGTGAAGGCAAATATGTCCCTAAATTCTCTTAATAAGTTTATAAGGGCATTTCTTTCTTCATCAGGGATACCTTTTCCGATTTTCAGTATTTTTGGTTCCTTTTCCGTTCCAATGTTAATCTCAATATACTCACCCGGTTTCATCTGGTCCACATTACTCTTTCTCCTATCCTGTCTGTCAAAAACATGTTCCAAAGCCACAAAACCTCGTGGAACAGGGTTTGAGCGGTTACCCTCATCCTGATAAACCTGGCCTTCCTCCTGATCATTTGGTTTATAATTCAAGAACTCATCAATGTTGTTTATGAACTTTAGTATCTGTTCATCATCTCTGAAAACTTGCCAATGTTCTACATTATCAGGAATGGAAGGTCTAAAGTTTATTTCCAAGGGACAATGTCCTTCTAACATTTCGTCCAAAGGTTGAAGTGTTGAGGCTGAAACTGCAAGTTTATCCGCGGCACTATTCTGGTCTTGAGGGATTGCTTCTATATTAAGGGCATCAAAGAATTCCATTGTGTCTCATATTGCATTTCAGTATTTTTTAAGTCTCTGGCATTTACATGCGAATTGACCCTTAATCTGTTGGACAATTAAATCTGAGTCCCCTTTTATAGTTAGCAGTTTGATTCCCATGTCCTTGGCAATTTCTATGCCTAGTAGAAGTGCCTCATACCCTGCCACATTATTGGTTGCTTCAAACTCTAGTCTAAAAGCGAAGTTGAAAATCTTACCCTCTGGAGAAGTGATGACAACCCCAGCCCCCTTTCCTGCTCTAGAACATGCTCCATCAAAATTCATTTTCCATAGCTTATCTGTTTCTTCACTTTTAACCTCTTCCTGGATTGGATCTAAAAAAGTGGAGTTGATTTGAATATTTCCTATCTCACCGACATGGCAGACAAACTCATTTGATGGTCTATCCAGATTTTCCACATGGTATCTCCTTTCCTTTTCAGTGTGTAATTTTACAAGTGAGTCCTCAGAAGCAGGAACTGTTGCATAAGACCAATCCAACTGTATAGAGCCACCTAAGGTTGCACCCCACTTTCTAAAGAGTAGCATGCCCCACCTATCTGGTACATCTATGACAAGGATATCCATGGTAATATGGATGCCCGGGTACTTGGCCAATCTAACAGGAACATTCTCTATCATCCCTTCAACCTTAATAGGTCTAGAATCCATGGCACACACATTTTGGTAGGGCTTGGTGGTTCTTAAGTTAAGCTGTTGCATAACCCTTTTGGTCATCAAGCTTGCACCGGATCCTGAATCCAGCATACAATTGTGTAGAAGAAGGTCACCTATCATCAATGATATGTAGAAAGGGGGGTGAGCTTCTCTTCCTGTATCCCTAGTATGCATGATTATAGGAGGGTCCTCATAAGTTGAGTCACAGCTGGTTGAAGGTTCTTCCACATTGTCCGAAAAAGTGACCTTCTTAGGAGTCTGAGGGGTGAGAGGAGTGGGTGGACTAGGATTGGTAGTACATGCAGGAATAGGTGCTTCCAATGTTTTCAATAACTTTTCCTTTTGACCAGGAATCTTATAGAGTTCATTTATGGGTATAGGTACCTTAGTAGTATTGAACCAATTATTCCAATCAAAATTTAATTTACTAGAGTCAGTTGAATCATTTGGAACAATTAACTTTGGAGTTTGTATGGCAGGTGTAGGATTTGATCTTCTTTGGTATCCAACCCCTTTAAATCTCTGCATGTTGTGGAGCTGTTCACTGGATGGTCTTTCTCCATAGTTCTTAGTCATATTGTCTGGCTCATTCTCAGCATGTTTCCAGTTTTCTCTGGGAATGTTGCGGATATCTCCTACGGCATTTATGTACTCAGGCTCGCTTGATGTTGGATTACTTGTACCCTCCCCTTCAGGATAACCATGCTCTTGTACATAGTTTGCAAAATAACAAGCGAATTCCTCATGGAAATCCTTGCAAGCTCTGCAAAATGGGATGTACACCTCATTTGTGTTAGCAGCCTCTATTTGAGTTGGAGAAAACCCAACCAACTTTTCTTAGAAGAAATTAGTCCAATAAGTACATTACTATTCATGAATAAACCCTTGCAATGAACTCTCCTTCATGAGGAAACCTAGCGAACCTCTAGGGGGAGATAACTAACCACTAGGAGATGATGAGAACCCAAAATATTTGCTTCATGTGCCTTCGCTAGGCCTTCTTGAAAAGTGTGCACAAGTGGAGAAGAGAAGATGAGATGTGTTATGTTAAAAATGAAAAGTGTGAGCACTTTATTTATACACTTGAAATCACTCCAAATTTCACTAGTGGGCCGACCTGTACTTTCATTGGGGCTGACTTATTCTTTCTACTGGGGCAGACTTGTCTTCTTGTCTTCAATCTTCCTTGGGGATTTTTCAATTCTATCTAGGACTTCTTCAATGGTTGACTTGTCTTCTTGGTTATTTCTTCATCATATAAAAGTTGTCCTTGTTGATGATCATCTCCTCACATGCACGTCTATTCATGCATAGAGCTCTAATGTTGATTTGACCTACACTAAAATGTCTTGGACACTTCTTAGAGCCTATGTCAAATTCAACATTAGATTAGACTTGTATATTCCACAAGGGGATGAAATCCCCTATCAAATAAACAAGTCAACTCACTCAATTATAGAATAGATCACTCCATCATGGAGTAGGAAATGTGATAGCACCCTGGGGCCAATCTCTTCACTCCATATGGCTCAGGATAATGGGAGATTGTCTGCCCTTGCCTAGGCCATTCACCACTATCCATATGACTCAGGCCATTTCTCGTGGATGAATGTTTGTTCGATGTTGCAACCTGGAGAAACATCAACACCATCGAGATCTGATTGAGATAGTTTAAATCGCCCCTCCTTTTCAGTTGAAGCTGTTGTCCGCCAATATGCACACCAGCAGCGGAATTTTTTCGAAAGCTGTCTCTTCACTTCAAGTGAGAGGTGTGGCCTTGGGGGCAAGCAATGAGCTAGGTACTGTCACCTGAATCCCAGCTCCTCCGTTTAGGCAAACTCCTAACGAAGCCAAGGGGGGTAGTCCCTAAAAGAGAGTTTCACTAAGGCTCTTGTATTTATAGTATTTTTAGGTGTTGTGATGCGGATGGGTGTTGTTTAGGAGTTTTTGTGAAATGAGAGACAAACAACTTAAAATGAAACACAAGATAAGATGCAATCCACGTTGCGAAACAGTATATAAAGACTTGAGATAATTAATAAGCATCCACAGATAAAAATTAAATGACAAAAGGACCAGTGCCTTATCCAATGGGTAATGGAGTCAAAATAACAAATGTAATGCTGGGGGATGCTGAAAAAGTAGTCTTGATAGTAACTGTTCGTGAGATCGTTGTGCAAATTATCTTGGTAAATTTCAAAGTTTTAGTTGTCTTGATTATTAGGGCTAAGACCAAAGGTATCAAAAGATGGTAGAACCCTACCCAAGAAAGATACTGGCAACCCTAAGTGACCTGTCGGAAGCACCCAGATTCGATAAGGATTGGTGTCCAATGTTTAAACCGCCCCTGAGTCTGACAGTGGGAATCCAGCGTCACCTCTCGTGGGAAGAACAGTATTTTGCCTTGGTTGAGGTTTTGGGTAAAAGTTTTAATTAAGTTTATCGATCGTAATTACCAAGTCTTACACCTTTCTGAGTACTAGCCCAACCGTTTCCGGTTGGCAGAGCATACGGGTGTAGGACAAACCAAGATAAATTAATTAGGGGTGTGTGAGTGGAAAATTTTATTATTAAAAGAACCTTGTTCAACTCTCCGACAGAGAGCGCTCTTGACTCGGTCTTATGACCACAGTTCAAGAGACTTGCTAAAATTAAAATGCCTAATGCAGGGATGATGCAAAGACTAGAATGCCCTCCGATAGAGGGTGCTCTTGACTTGGATTTGGCCAAGTTCAAGAGACTTTGGTTTATTTTAAGAAAACAAATAAAAGCAACAGCAGTATATTTTCACTTGAAACAAAATTTAAACCACAGTGTTGATCAGCAAGACAAAAACTACTACTAGCAAATAAAACTTGCAAGATAAACAAATCTAGTGTTCTACCATACAAGTTCTAATCTACCAGGTGGGGTTGATCTCCGAACAAGATCGACCACTAGAAGCCACCAATCCTGGAAACCTTCCAGCTAGCTGGATGTCCACAAGAAGTTGATGGGGGAGCGAGAAGCTACCACAAAACTATGTGGCCTTTGGGATACGATCCCAAAGTTAGCTATTCTCTGGTCAAGGATTGGAAGAGAAACAGGATAATGATAAAAATTGAACTAAACTACCCAAGAATCTCTTTCAGGTTCAAGACCCTACTCGGGAAAGCATGGGGGTAAGTAGAAAATGAAAGATAAACAAACAAGATACTTTAGCGAAATGGAAACTAATCTAAGAGCATGAGAATGTAAATCTAAGCTAAAACCAACCACAAGACCCAACACCCTTCCCCAAATGGGGAAGAAGACCCAAACAGTGGAGGCCTCTCCACTTGAAACTTTTTATTAAGCAGTTACAAATGCCTTGGGTTTAAAACCTTGCAAGGTCTTTCGAGAATGGAAATACTTGAAAAATATTGAAGAAGAAGCAAGTTTTACTTGCTATTACAAAAGGATAAGTATCTCAAAGCTAAGTCATCCTCATGGATCCTTCACTTTGTTTTGAGTTGCTTCTTCGTTTCAAGATCTTTCTCAAATATATCTCTTCCTCAAATGATCTACACAAGTCCCAAAAATCTAAGCAAGGCACCCGTTAACTGTTAGCAAAATACAAAGCCAAAACTTGCAACTATTTAAGTCTAAATTTGAAATTTTAACTCTAAAATGTGGAATGCATAAAAATTTATCATAAAATGTTAACTATGGTGAAACGGACCAGCGAACAAAAGTTGCTCTAAATATGCTAGAAATGAGATCTAAGACTTAAAATTTTGAAATATTTTTATGCAAAATATTCTATCTTTCGAAATGAAACTATAAAACTAGGAAAGATGACTCAAAATGCAAGCCTAAGCTCAATAAAATGGGATCCACAATGAGATTTAAACTTACAAAATGAAATGCAAGTAAGACTAACTATGTAAATGTAAGTATGATGATCTAACAAATGCCTAAAGACTAACACTAAAATATAACAAGCTTATGCAAAAAGACAAATGCTAACGTTTTTAACAATTTTTGTGTTTATGGTGGATTTTAGGGCACTTGGGAAGATGGACGAGAAGGGGGAGAAAAGGCAAATCTAAAGGCAAAGATGGAGAGGCAAAGGGAGGGCTAAGTAGGGCAAAACGAAAGCAAAAAGGGAGGAATAAGAGGGTGGACGAGAGGAGCTAAAGGAGTTTGGATGAAACTAGGGCAAAAGAGGATGAAAAAGCAAGACAAGGGCAAAGGGCTACAAGTATAACACTTGAGGTAATAGAACACCGCCTTGGAAATCCTCCGGTTAACCGGTGATACGCCGACAGCGAGTGTTGAAGAGAGCACAAGGGAGCAAATCCCAAGTTATTCCCCAAGGTTGAAGGAACTTCAACCTTATGGATTTCTAAACTATGGCTTGAAGACAAGGCAATCCTGGATCAAGGCTAGAGGGGCTAGAAGTGGTACCATGTTTTATAGGTTTGGGGGGAGGTAATCTAAACACTACTAGTACTATATATTAGAGGCTTTGGCTTATTTGTAATGATCTTGATCATAATGTGATTCATTGATTTATTTGAGTATTGAGGTCTGGATACTTGCCATATCTTGCTTTTTGTATTGTTCATATGATTATCATGTGGAGACTCTACTTTCTTTATGGTGGTTGTGTTTTAACTTCAGCAGTGAATGGAATATTGTATATAATACAAAATATTGTCAAAGTTATATGTATGTGTAAATTGTATAAATACATAAATACATAAGTGCATGGATACACAGTTATAGCTCGTACAACTTATCTTCATCATCCAAAAACAAAATTTTTGATGGGAAAGGGAAAGGCAATTCTGTTCATTTTAGACAGCTTGTAACTCATTGATCGTGATATCAGCACTGTTGTCGAGGGATTATTTGATGTAAAATATGAAGTGTTATTTTGCACTTCTTCTGACTTCAGGAAGCATTCAGGCTATTTCAAATGGATTGATTTTTTTATATGTGATTGCTTGAATGCTGATTCATCTTCTCCCCTATTTCTAATTGCTATCGCGTGTCTTCTTGTATTTCCTCTATCAATTTTGAACCTCTTTATGCAATTGAAAAGAAACTTAATGCATTTAAGTAGTTGTTGTCGTACAAACTAGCAGCCCTTGGATTGCAAGGAGCAATAGGCTGCTAACCTGGTGGAACCTCAGAACACTACCGCTAAGTGTCACACAGGTAGGGTCCTCTATCTTTAGGTTTCTTAGGTCCACCTGAGTAGACCCAGACCAACCACGTGAGGTGTCCCGAACCAAGTTTCTCCAGGTACTTGCCAGAAGGTACCGGCTTTCCTGTAGTACTTCACTTCATCGACTTGTAGGAAAACAGTGTGCCTAAGAGAATTAACAAAGGTAAAAAATATGACACTCTGTGGGTGAGCAGCTGAGCTAAGGGGTTCTAAGTGTGATTGATGTAAAACCCCTCCCTAGGAGAAATATGATTAAGGTAACTCTTGTGAAATGGAAAGACAAATGTGCAAGTTACCCTGAAATATTCACTGTGACACTGGCTAAATATCTCGATTGGTCATTAAATTAAAGATTGGCTGCAATGATTAAAAGTGCCCAGACTATGTGAAATTTATGTCACAGTTAAGTTTATGTGTTGAGTCACGAAAATTACCAGCACTAAGTTAAGGTCTAGGTTGATTACCTAAGTGGGTGCTTAGATTTGAAAATGTTTGTGATAAAATGGTGCTGGTTTTGGGGTTTAGAAAGGTCTCAACACTTAGGTTGCTTACTGGTTTACTAGATTTCTGAGTGTAAAACATATAACAACAAACAATGAAATGCACACTAAGCTAAACAAATAGATCCTAAACTAAATGCTGTGCATAAATATAGATCTCCAGTGCCTTTCCTAAGGTTTTCTGCTTTAAATCAGATTTATATTTTTATTGAGATGCATTCTAAATGCAGATTTTCCTAAGGAAACAGATTCTCTTAGTCTAGAAATGCAAGCTAATATAGTGGCTAAAAACTTAAAGCAAAAGAGAAATTTGAGAGAGTGGAAGAAAAACCCAAAATGAATACCCAGTCCAGGTGCCTTAATCCTTTGGGTGATGGAGTCGACTCGCCCCTCCTCAATTGCGTTCTGATCGATGAATGCCAAGCTCCAGGAAGTCCAAGAAACCCTCCTTAGCTGAAGTCCGTCCTTGAAACCCTCTTGATCCAATCTACAAGTGATAAAACTATGATAGGGAAGTCGCTATGACGGTTCAAATCAACAATGCTCATCCACCCACAAGTTAGTAAATCATATAATGGGTAAGAAATAAAATTTGAATATAGAGGATTGCTCAATCTAATGTCTAAATTTCATTCCCTTATTATCAGAGGTTATCTAACAATCTAAGATTTAAAACTAGCATATGAGAAAAATATATGAACAATAATACCTCAACTAAGAATAGGCATCACCATCAAACTTCCATGGGAGAGAAAGGGTCGAATCACATCACACCAATGTCACAAGATACATAGGAAATTTTTGCAACAACTTACAACTCTATTCTCATTCTGGGAAATCGATTCTTACAAATGGGAGCACCCTCTCTCTTTTATAACTCAAGAGGAGAGCAAAATCCCTAACTCTAAAAATATGAAGGGCTGAGATCTTCATTTGAGTCTCATTTACAAATCAATGGCTGAGATTATATCTTTACATTGTTGAGTTTACAAGTGGCCAAGTCACCCTCCTCAAGTGGGGCGCACTTGGCTGAAGTGGAGCATGTGTGGGCCAAAAATGTTGATGTCGATCACCAAACTGTTGAGTGAGAGAGTGAAAATGATGCCAAGTTGATGTGGAGTGCTGAGGTAGAGAGCTAAAGCATGAATAAATATTTGGAAATGAGGCAATTCACCCCCCTCTAGATGAAGTGTGCCCCTCCTCAAGTCGACTTGCTGAGTTGGGCTGTAAAACATGTGCAATCTTCTTTCAAAATGCTGATTGATCATCCTTATCATATTTGAGAAAGACCCACTTAGCCAAATCAACCTTAAGATCTTGTTTTTATTGGTTGAATTTTCACTCAGCCATATTTAGGCAGTTTTTAAATCAAACTTTAAAAAAACTGATTAATAATGGGTTATTAATCAAATTTTGATGAAACCATGAGAAATGTGTTGGAAAAGTGCCTTGGATGATGTCCATGATGTCTTTGAAGATCATACTAATCAATCTCCTGCCAAAATTTGATTTGAATATGCCATTTACAATCTGATTCAAATTATTAAAACTGGACTTAGGCATTTTTAATTTGAAACTTATGAATGCATTAATAATTGCCTATTAGTCCATATGTGCAAGCAATCAATTTTGGAAGGATCAAATTTGCTTCCAAAATCTTCAATCAGCCGAATGATGATGATAGGAGTGTATGCTTTGCTGGCTGGTCCTGTTGACCAAGTCAAACTTGTTAATTTTTCTAACCCTAGCGCTAGATAAAACATTTCCTAGTGATTTTTCTTGCTTAAAATTTAATTTTTAGGTCATTGAATAAATAGCAGAAGTAATGTAGGAAAGAGATAAAAAAACACATGCACAATTTTCTGCCATCCAAAATCAACTTTTCATTAAAAAGTTCCAATCTAACAAGGGCTCCTTCTTGGGACAATGTCCCCAAGAAAATACACAGCAAACCTGGCAAGTTCTGTCCAACTGAAAACAAACTCCAAATCTGCAAAATTGTCCCAGAAACACTTCAACAAAACCCAACAAAATCTGCACTGCAAACTGCCCTGTACGATCCGTACAACTATATGGATCTGTACGGTCTGTCCGCATGACTGTATGAAATTTCTGTCTGGACTGTTCCGTACGATTGCACAAATTCGTACAACAGGTCCATATGACTGTACTGCATGTTCATACGATCCGTATAGCTCCCTGCAAAATTTTTCTCCTCCTCTTGAGCTGGTTCAATTGCTTGGTTCTCCTTGAATGTTTCCTTTTCTCTCCATTGGCCAAGAGACTGGAAATGAGAAAGTCCTTCTCTCCCACTCAATGCTTGAGTTTCTCTCTTGTGAGATTGTATGTCTTCTCATCTCACCTTGGCTTCCTTTTAAACTTTTGGGATGAACCAAAACTCTAACTATGATGGCTGAGATTAGATCTCACTCACTTGAGATTGACGATTGTGATTCATTTAATTTACTTAAATCACTAATGCCCAAAACTTAAGCATTTCTCCAAATTAACCCCAATTAATTATAAAAAGGCATTCACTTTAATTTATCACTTAAATAAAGTGAAGTTCCAAAGTTCTTGAGAGGTAATAGTGATGATCTCCATAGGTTAAACACAAACCCATGTGGAGATACCTATTCAAGCTACAAACATCAACAAAGATGCCCCTTTGACCAAGTCAAACTATTGAAAAAGTCAACTTTGGTCAAAGTTGGCCAAACTTGTCCAATGAATATATGGACCTTTGTATGACTTTGTATGACGTACAATGATTGTTCACATGACTCATCACATAACTTCAAACATAGATCATGCTACATAAGTTTCATATAGAGTGTGAGGTTAGTGTTTTATAAACATATCAAAATCAAATCAACATCAAAACCTTTTGATTCTCCTTTGGGTGAAGTTGTTAGTTTTTGTACCTAGGGAAGTGTTCCCCTAGTGACTTTTGCCTTGCCTAAGTCACTTAGAAAAGGGGGAAAAGTGACCCTCACATTAAATGACTTGAGAAAAGCATTTAATGAGACTTTATAAACTTAAAGTCACTTTTTGATAAATTTAAGTGGGCGAGGGAAATCAATAATTTATGAGAAGTAAATGGAGCATTTAATTTCCACCGTTGATCTAATTCAATCTCATCCATTGGATTATGAGAACCCTAGGGTTTGATCAAAAAGAGAAGGGAGGCATTTCATTTCTCACTTTTTGAGAGATTGAAGAGAAGAGAGGAGAGATAGCTGGAAGTGGCACGAAATTCGAGGCAGCCATTTGAAGAGTTCAGTTGGCACGAAAATCGAGGCATTAGTTTCAACTTGCAGAGGCACAGTTTTCAAGGAGATTTTTTCAGTGCCGTACAACATGAGTGGGCACGAGTTTCGAGGGTGGAATGGGCACAAATCTCGAGAAGGGCACGAGTTCCTAGGTGTGACTATTGGGCACATTTCCCAAGGCAGATTCACGGGTTTCCTGTACATTTGCAGTGGGCACATTTATCGAGGCAGTAGGCACATTTTTCAAGAATGTACGGTGGGCAATGGGCACAAATCTCGAGGCAACATTTACTGCTGCACAATTTTCGAGAAGCATTTATTGCTGCACATTTTTCGAGGACATGCATAGATTTCGAGACTGTACTTTGGGCACATTTCCTGAGGCAGCATTTATTGCTGCACAAAATTCGAGAAAGGTACAGGTTGACTGTTCTGTACTTCCTGGAACGAAATTTGAGGCACTGTTTTAGCAAAGAAATCCAAGCAGCGATTGCACAGATTTCGAGACAGCTCTTGGGAGTTAAATTTATGGTTGAGATAAGCATGTTTGACTGTAAATTGCTGAACTGAATATTCTCTGAAGAAATATAAAATCTCTCTCTCTCTGACTGGTTTTCCTCGTGGGGGTTTTTCCAGGGCTATTGGCCGAAAATTCTGAGTCTAAATTTTTTAATGGTGTGCATGTTAAATTATATTTCTGCCTGTTAAAGTGATTTTTCAGCATGTTTATTGTCTGAGAATTTTTATAAGTAATTTCCAGCCTATGCAAAACCGGCTGGGAATGAAAACCATTGAAATGTTGACATAAACCAGCAAGCTGCAAAACTCAGAAAAATTTTCAGAAGTGGATGGATAGTCCAAGTGGTTGGTCAAGTGAAAATTAGCCAAGGTTGACTGATTGATTCAAGATAAGGGAAAGGGGAAACCTCTATGATCTTCACCACTAGTGCAAAGTGCAAACAATAGGGATGCCTCTTAACAAATGGGTGTTGTGTAATGAGGTACTTCTCCTTTTGACCCTAGCATTCTCTCTTCATTGTTTTCCTTTTTCTCTTTTTCTCTTTGGATCTTTTCTTTCTTTTTCTTTTGGTCTTTTTCTTTTAGCACTTTTATTTGGATAGCGTTTGAAAGGTACTGGCTCTGGATACCTTTTGGTACCAGTGTTGCCACGACCTTAGCTACGTTGCCAGCGAATGTCCATAGGTTCGGCATAGTTTCCATTGTAATTATTGCCGCCTAATACACACTTGGGGGGGAACGCAACAGGAAACCTTTAAGCCACTTGGTGTGTCCTTGGGGGCAAGTCATAGTCAAGTGTTGTCACCTGATTACTCGACTCCTCCGTCCAGGCTTACTCCTAGCGAAGCCAAGGGGGGTGGTCCCTATGAAATATTCTAAGGCCTTTAACTATGAAAGCAAAAAAAGCTATTCTAGGAGTTAATATGATGAAATGGACAAATATAACAACTAAGCATCATTTTTCATTTATTGAAAATAAATTAACACAACACATGATAGAGATGCATTCACGACATTTTATAATTGAAATTAAAACATGGAAAAAATGAAGACCAGTGTCGAGAATATGATTGCGAATGTGATTGTTGTGTTGTGTCATGAAAATATTGCAAAAGGCTTGTTGTATATTTTAAAATTATTAATGGGTATTATGGGAGTGGCCCAAAATAAACTTAACCTCTTGAACTGAGTGCTATAGTGGCTTTACCAAGTGTCCAACAAGGCGAGGCATAACCTGCTTACAATAGCCTTCTGACTCTATGGTGTCCACCCACGCAACCTCCCGAGTTCTTAAAATTGAGTTTAATTGGATTGTCCTATTAAAACTAATTGCTCTACACCCTTTTCTGATTGACCCAACTGTTCAGACTAAGCTGCGGCGGCCAAGAGCATATTTCAGGTTTTGAGTGTTGGTTTATTTTATTAAGAAATGTGAAGTGGATTGTTAAACTAAACTAAGGCCCCAAGAATCTCTTTTCCACACACCAAATAATGCTGCAGTACTTCGGGAAAGCAAGGGGAAAAATTATTAAGTTTATTTTATGAACAATTGTTGAACAAAGCATCAAACATGAGATAAATAAATCAAATGAAATAGGTCCTTTGAGGACGTTTGTGTGCTTTTGTGATGTTATTTAATTACTACTAGCTTAAAGAAACTAATCTAAAGCAAAAAAAAGAAAAAGAAGAAAAATAAAAAATGCGAATCCCCCCTGGGGGGATGGGGGCATGTGCTGGAATAGCCTGCTGAGATCTTTTTATTTTTTAGTTAAATTCAAGATTTGAGGAGAACTACTGTTGGTCCTTTATCATTAGGAACCAAAACAGTTTACAATATCAGATGGAAAGCAAAGGTGTTTGAAATGGGTTCTCTGGATGGTCTTGGAAGCTCTTGAATCCAAATTTTTTATGCTCGAAAATTCCAAACCTGATAAGCATGCAATAAAAACCAGCGAGCTTAGTTTATTAAAAGAAATAGCCAAAACACTTTAAGAGTGCTTCTGGCAATACTACAAATTGCTATAAAAATCATGAATAAACTAGTATGCAAAGGGGGCTTTCCGAATGATCTCGGAAGCGTCTAAATCAAATTTTTTTATCATTTAAATGTTAAAACCTGCTAAGCATGCAAAAAATCCAGCGAGCTATTTTTGTAATAAAATGGCCAATGAGGCCATTGAAATGAGACTACGTAATATCGAACATTGATCCGTTTCAACACGGGGATACAGGAGAGAGGTCGAGGTTACCGAGGACGGGTCGCGATCCAGCCTAGGGTTTGTTCAGCCGCTCTAAGGTTCCTGCGTTTGCAGCCGCCATGGCTGTGCCTGGGGGAGGGTCCCCCCCTCCCTCCCTTTCCATCTCTGCGGAAGAGGCCTGTTATCACACCATAGTAGCAGGGCTACTATTCTTGTACAGCAGATATCTGCACATTCCAGAGCTTCCTTTATTCCAGAGCATGGCTATATATTTTGGATCACTCATGATCAGAGCAGTACATTATTCAGATTTTATGACCTTGTGTCAAGGCTGAGCCTTGAGAGTTCAGATTTGATGACTGATGTGACCACTTATCCCATTACAGTTTCAGTTCAGTGCCTAGAGATGTATATCAGCAGTGTTTCAGATGATGCATGATGATTATTATTATGATGATGTTGTATGATCTATGGATATCTTCTCACTGACTGTGGATTACTATCTTGTTGATTTAGTCATGATCATAGCATGTGCTTGATATATTATTCTTGATGTGGCAAACTATTTAAAATGAACTGTAAATCATAAAATGGGCAATTGCTTGCACTTTTAGGTCATTCAACAAAACTTACTGGTATTTCACCTTACATAGACATGGTCTTTCCCCGACACCAGTTGTCTGCTAGTGTAGGCTCCATATTCACTTGTCTCCATCCATACATGACCTTCCTGTTTGACTTTAAACCCTGACATGTCTCATTTGACTTTCTGATACTGAGGACTTCCCCTTTTTTCTACCTCTGTGTTTGGACCGCATCCCTGTTTATTCAGTGTCTCGGCTCTGAGTTGATGACAAAACTTGCCTTTGGTGAGTTGGATTGTAGGCCTAAATCATTCTGGTCGGTTGTCCCGATGTTTGACATTGGCTCGAACTCCCCCTAGTCACTTGAGATGTTGTTGGCTAAAACTGAAAGCTCATGTTCTACCTGTGGAAACTAAATAAATTCGCCCATGGAAACAAAAAAGGGCAAGAGCAATGAAAAGCTAAAAATACTCCTCGAAGAGTATAAGAAAGGTCCAAAAAGCAATAGTTCTTAAAAGCTATATCTAAACAATTGCTGACCTTGTATAAATATATGAAAAACATGCCCTGGATGCAAGCTGCAACTAGTTGTGCTTCTCAGCACATCTGAAATCCGAAGGGTTATGTAGGCCAAAAAGGCCATGGAAATAAAATTGAATGATCCTAATGAACCTGGATCAACTTGATGTAGACATGATGCCTAAGTTGAATAAGCACTCTCTAAACAACTTATCCATTTGTGAGGCACAGCCATCCCCCGTGTTCTTTTTGTCCAAGCACAGAGTTTGTAGCTTCCCTCTTCTCCCAGTCCAAAGTATTTTTGAGTTAGGTTAGACAAGTCAAACCCTTGACCCAACCTTGCTCCTAGCCTTCATCCTTCACTAGCAAGTTGACCATGTCCAATGGGTGAGTTTGTCATTTGAACTATTGTGCAAGTAATTTTATATAACCACGGAATATGTTAAATTGATTAATGCCACTGAATGGAATTTATACTTTGAGCTTAGCTGTGGAAGTGATTAGAAAAACATTGTCTTAGTCTACTGATGTGATTTATCCTTGATTATATATTCTTGGGATCCGTGATGATGTGGACCATGTATGGATGATTATTGATGATGATTTATGGTCCCACATGTTTGATGATGATATCATATGATGCAGATGATGTTTGATCCAGTTCAGCAGGTTTATTATTATTTCAGATCAGCAGATTACACATTGTCCATATATGGTGGACCCTACAGCTGGCCCATTAGGGAAACCCAGGGTGTATGAGTACTCATTCCTAGTGGATTTGGGTCTTCTGGATCCATTGAGACACTTATCTTTCAGTTCCGGGCACTTCTGACAGTGATTGATGCAGTTTTACACTTGTTGACCAGATTTGGGGCTGATTTCCCAGCCTGAGCAGCAGGGGCCCCGAGAGGCCAGTTCACCTAGGGCGCTGATGATGGAGGGGGTGGTCCAGCCACTTGTTATTACCATTTATCCCCCCTCTCGGAGAGCCTGGTGGGCTCAGATGGACAGCGCTAGCACCCTAGGAGGCAGTTTTGGCACTTTCACAGTTCCCGAGGCAATTAAAAAATGGGATAAAGTGGTCACTGAGGAAATCGATTTGGGAAATTGAGGCAAGGTTTTGGCATTTGATTTTCACAGAGGTCTTCCAGGGTGGCATCACTACCTTCCAGCCAGTTTTCACCATGTGGGTATGCCCAGATTGATCACAGGAGGACATTTACTGCTTGACTGTCATGGATTCTGAGGACAGTTTTGGTCATTTTTATTATATTGGACATATTTTATTATTTTTATTGTGCCTTGGGGATGAGCTAGTAAGGATTAAAACCTCCTATCCCCACCATGAGCTTATATTGTTATGTCCTAGTCACCATGAGGTGGATTTTGATGCTTATATTTTCTCTTGTGGATGATGTCACCCCTTATTGTACCTTTTTAGTGGGGGCGCTATCATTATATGGGTGATCCATGTGATATATGGTTATGATTTATTGTTAGCCATTGATTAGATCTTGAGATCTTTTAATCTTAGCCACTCATGTAAAAAGTGGTTATGATTGTACTCTCTCCCCATCCTATTTAAGGAGGGAGCCTCTCATTGTAAAAATCATCTAGATATTTTTGGCTCTTGGCTCTTGGAATAAAATTTCTATCTTTTGGAGTACATGCTTGGATTGGAGTGGATGTTGGTTGTTTCGATTGTAAATGCTTTTGTCCATTGCACTGGAGGATCTATTGTAGCTATCTTGCATATTTGCCATATTTCATTTACAGGTTAAGAGGGCGATTTTGGACAAGGGCGAATTGGTGGGGAGGCTTGCCCTTCAATCTTGGAAGAAGTCGCTTTGGTGTAACAGGGAGTAGTTTTGCCTTTGTGTCAACTATTCTATGTTTCTCTCTCTCTCTTGCTTGTATCTACCTTCAATTTGTTAAACTGATTGATGCTTTGCCCCTTGGCTTGACAGGTTAGAAGGAATTACATGTGGCTTGGAAAAATCGATTTGGCAAGAGGGCTTCAACAATTCTCCATTTGATCTTTGGCAAAGTAATCCTCGTCTCAACTAGCATTCATCTCTTCATCCAGGTATGTTCCAAGAGGTATGATCTTCTCTTCCTTGAATCTTCCATAATTTCTAGATCACAAAAACCCTAATCAAATTAAAACCCTTGTTTTTGGTATTTTTCAGATCTACTTAGATCTAGCATTGTTCTTGAAGAGATATTGAAAACCCACCTCTATAGCATCCACCCCTAGTTGGATCTATAGTTTGGTGGTGATTGGCTAAGAATTGACCCATTTTTCAAGGCAAAAAGCCCTCCTTGACCCAAATCGCACTTCCTAGAGAGAGGCTTGTTGGGCTAGATCTAGCACATGGGTAGGTGAGATCTCAATTGATTTGCATTCTAGACACTTGATAACCTAAACCCATATCCTTACTTTGGTGAAAACTACCTTGTGGACATCTCTCCATGTTTTAAGGGGTTGAAACCCCTTTTGATCTTCTTGGTACCTTAAAACTTAGATCTACTAAGATCTAGCCATTGAATTCACTTGAAATTTTGAAGATACATAGATCGGGGTACTAGCCACTTGGATCTACAGTTTGGTGGCCATTGGACTTGATTTGGTCCACCAAACCCATATTTTGCCCTTCCTTGAGAAAGTCGCACCCCCTTGAAGTTTTGAGTTGGTCCACTTCTAGGAAGTGGGTGTTGGAGATTTTCACGTATTTGGAATGCCCATGCCTTGAAACCTAGGTTTATACTGTCCTTTCGTCAAGATCCGCCTTGGGGATTGCATTCCTTGTTTTAAGGGATTGTGGTCCACTTTTGGTCATCTTTTAAAAACCTAGATCTAGTAAGATCCAACCATTGGATCTCATCCAATCCACTTGACTTGGCTTCTAGGTGTCCCGATCTACATTTTGACATACTTTTTGACCCCATTAGCCCATCCAACAAGGCACTAGTCCTTCTCCAAGCAAGGCGCACTCCTTGGGATTAGTGTCAAACCCTAGATCTAGTACATGGGTAATCCTAGAACCAACTCCAACTTATAGATCTAGCCTAGATCTAACCTATAGTACCATCCTCACACCTAACTTCACCTTGTGGGTCCATCTAGAACTATTTCACACTTCCCAAGAAACTAGACCCACTTGTGCAAACACATGGTACTATACCAAATAATCACACCCCATCATGTGGCCTAAACCATACATAGGTTGAAACACTAACTATCCATTACACCACCATCAACCATTCCTTAACTCTTAGGTCCACTTAGCCTTGCATTGGTTTCCGTAACTCATCATTTACCTACCCTTAGAAACCTTTGTTTGGGTCCAATCAACTGTGATTGGGGTATAGGGTCTCCCCCTTGGTCTAGTTATACCTTGACCTAAAGCGAAGAGTGCCTCGGTTGACGTGACTCCCACATTGCATTGGGAACCGTGGCATCTCTTGGGTCACCTCTTTAGTTGCCTGTCTCCTCTACCGTCCCGGATGGGATACCTCTAGGGGCAACTACAAGTTGTGTGATACCATTTTTGGCGCCGTTGCCGGGGAGGTAGGGGCCTACCTTGGTTCAACACACCTTTGTGTCTCACTATCTCTCTGCACTTTAAACGACATACCTCTTGGTAGTAGAGCCTAAAAATCTACCTGGCGACTCCTAATCGTGACTCCGCTGAGGAGCGAGCTCATAGTCATCCTTACAACACTCGAAGTAAATCAAATCCAAATCAATTGGAAGGAACCCCACTCACATATCACAAAAGAGATCCTAAAACCCAGTCAACTAATTTCTTGTGGAAACTTGTTAACTCAGGTTCTCCAAACCGTGTCTTAGGATCCCCTTTGTTCAATCCGGTTCCTCCTTTATCTCCTAATCATAACTCTAGTTCAGTCCCAATTAATCCAATGGCAGAACAAGGTCAGTCAAACTCCGGTATCAACAACCAAAACAATCCTCCTGTTGCTCGTGCTTTTGGTCACAAGGCTAGGGCTTCTCCCTTGGACTTCTCTCAGATCTTGGGTGCTCCCCATAGTATGCCAGACAAGTACTTTGAAAAGATCCCAAAATTCAATGGCAACTGTGCCACCTCTATTGAGGACCATATAGACAATGTTTGGGCTCACATGGAAGCTTATGGGGCTGAAAAGGAAGATGTGTTTATTAAGGGTCTCTTTGCATCCTTGGAGGGTGATGCTCGCAAATGGTTCGACCGCTTGCCTGCATCATCAATCAATGGGTATGATGTATTCACCGATAAACTCAAGCAAGAATGGTCAGTCAAGTTAGATGGGCGTTTCCTTTTACACCAACTTTTTGACATCAAAAAGAAGGAGAATGAGTCTGTCCATGAGTTTAACCAACGCTTTGATAGGACTGTTTCCAACATCCCAAGTAACATAAGGCCCCTTGACCAAGCCATCTTGATCCGTTACCTTAATGCTTATGAAGGTTACCTGGGTTACCACCTAAAAGACAAAGACCCTAATAGTTTGAAGGAAGCCCAAGACAATGCCAAGAAAGCTGAGGCAAATGCTGCCTCCATGGGAAAACAAAACTTCTTTGACCTAATTAGTGGACCTTCTTCCTCCAGATCTGAGCCTAAGTTTAAGAAAAGTAAGGAACCTAGCAAAGATCCCAATGAAATGATGGAGAGTATTCATGAAATGATGAAAAACTTAACCCTCCTAACTAGGGACCTAGCCAAGAATAGAGAGGGGGATAGATATAGGCAGCCCTATGGTCCTAAACCTTATTGGAATCAACAAAAGAAACCTAATGAAGGTGATAGAAGAAACCCTATGAACCAAGAACCTCCCATCATAAACTGGTCTGAAGAGAAAAATTTGGAAGATCCTGAGTATACCACCCATGGTGATGATACTCCAGATTCTCCAAAGAACATTAATTGGGTTGATGACTTAAAGTTTGACAAAGACTTCGGAAGAATCCTGATTGACCATGAAGAAAACACCATAGAAGAAACCAACCCTAGTGGTCCCATCTATGCTACTAAACAAGTTAGTAATGATCAAGCTCCTTATAAAACTTATCAACGAAGAAAGGACGGCCCAAAGCCTATCCCTTTTAGTGAAAAGAAAAATGAGTTGCCTAGTCCAGTGAGTGAGCCAGTCCCTTTGCCTGAGTATGACTTCGATATCAACATTGAAAGAGAGTTAGACAAAATTATGCATAACATTCCGCTCACTGAGTTAATGAAAATCCCTTCAATAAAGGAGCAAGTGGTGGAGTTTTTCGAGAGTATCCCTGAGACTGCCACAAATAGTGGTGAGGATTCATCTTCTCAAAACCCAGCACCTTGTGATGTGGTCGATGAAGAAGATGACCCTCCCATTAACATCCAAACTGCCCTATATGAGAGGAAGAATGGGGGTCACCAACCATTTTACCTTACACTACGCATAGGTGATATCCTTCTTCATAACTGTATGTTGGATTCTGGTGCCTCCATGAATGTGATGCCCTTACAAGTCATGGAAGCCATGGGATTAAAAATAACTAGACCTTATGGGAACGTTTGTGGGATTGACTCTAAACCAGTTAAAGTCTTTGGCTTGATCAAAAACCTGAGAGCTGACCTGTTTTCATGCCCCGACATATCTATGCTTATGGATATAGTAGTTATAGATCTCCCTCCAGCCTATGGCATGCTCCTTTGTAGGAAGTGGTCCGCTGGGCTAGGGGGACATCTTCAGATGGACTTATCATATGCTACCATCCCCAACTCTGATGGGTCTTTGGTTAGGGTGTATCGGGAGCCATTTTATGATGGACATCTTGAGAATTATGAGGATGGTGTGAGAAACACTTTTGGTGAGGGTGAGTTATTACCTGAGGGTATCTTTATGGTCATGGGTGGTCATGATGATGATCCTAGCATGGAGGAAGAAAGAATTATTGAGGTTGACCCTCAGTCCATTCGGGGTGAAGTGTCAGAAAACCTTAGGACCTCGAACCAACCCAGTAATGTAGGGCCAAGCATTGACCAAACTGCACCTCCCACTCAGCTAAACACTTCGGAGGATAACTTTGATCAAATTAGAAGGGGTGAGTACATACCTAGGACAGTACATGAGTGGCTTTTCCTAGTTGACCTTAACACAGAAAGAGGAAGGCAAGGCTTACCTCACATCACTCCTTGGACAAATAACAATGAAGGAACACACCTGCCCTCACCTGAGGGGAATGATGAAGAACTAGTTGATTATCACTTTTCGGATGTGCCTGATCACTTGTCCCATTTGTCCTTAGAGGATGGGGTTTTAAGGCAGGTGAATGACATCTCTATGAGTTGGCAAGAACATGCCTTGAATCATGATGCCCCTGGGGAAGACTTTTCTCTGAATAATCTAGCCATTTTTCAAGAAGAACCCACTTACCCACATTTACCTCCATATTACCCTAGTTTCCTTTTGCCTAGCGAGTTACCTAGTGGTGAAGAGGATATTGATTCCACAGACACACTTTATTCTTCACCAACACCTTTGGATATGAGGAATCAAAGTACACCTAGCTCAGTTCATAGTCCCATTTCTGATGACCATTGGGCATTTTTAGAAAACATGACCATTCCTATCCCATTAGGAGAGGGTAGTAGCAGAAATAGTGAAAATCAAAGCCCTCCACCCTTAACCCAAGCTGAAGTGAATGAGGATGTTGATACTGACTTTTTGACCATAGGGGAAACACCAAAGGATATCATTCACCCACTAGAAGAAAGTCCTCCTAGGGGAACTGTAGGAGAAATCTTGATTGGTAGCATAGTTGTACCCTTAGACGGTGGACCTCCCAGATTTGATGAAATTCCTCCTAATAGGAATTCAAGTATAGTTACACCTCAGCCTCAATGTACTTCCGATATCCAACCTTTCCCTGAACATGTTATTGAAGTCATCCCTCAATCTGTAAATCGCCAAAGGTTCGAAATTGGTGATAAGGTTGTAATACCTAATGATATATTTTATATACGATCTAGGGGATCAGGTGACTTTTGGGTTGGACCACTCACTGTTGAGCGCTGCGTTGATGAGATGTGTTTTCTCACCACTGGGACTGGCCAACGCATCTTACTCCCTATCAACCAAAGGGAGCTAAGGGATTATCATCCCTGACCTTCCTCACCTTGCCTTGCCTGTTTAGAGTAGGTAGCCTCTGAATAAGCCTGACATCCTCTTAATTCAGGAGACGAAATTGGAGGAGTTAAGCCTCCATCAAGCTGCATTCAATTTCTGGAAGAAAGGACCAGGGAAAGCTATCAGTTCTAGAAGAGCCTCGGGAGGAATTGCCACATTCTGGGACGAGTCCAAATTCAACCTCATCAAAGATCACTGCAGCATGCATTGGATCTACACCAAACTACAGCATATTGACTCTGGAATACAAGTAAGTTTGTTCAATCTCTATGTTCCTAATCTGGCCCCTGACAAAGCTCAATGCTGGGAGTCGCTGGAAACCTTCCTCTCCTTGCACGACCCACAAAATATTATCCTAGCAGGAGACCTCAATGTAACCCTGTCTGCTGATGAAAAGAAAGGAGGCTCCCCAATAAGAGACCAATCCAGAGAATGGGTGGAGGATCTTATAATGGGATGGGACCTCATAGATATCAAACCGTCGGTTGGAAATTTCACCTGGACTAACAAAAGGCTGGGCCCGGGCCACACAGCGGCTGGGCTTGACAGATTCCTGATCCATTCCGACTTCCTTCTGCTAGGACTCTTAGCAACCTCCAAAATCCTACCTAACTGCATCTCGGACCACAAACCCATCCTGCTGGAACTCTCTTCTGAAACTAATATGGGCCCTATCCCCTTCCGTTTTAGCCCTCTTTGGCTTCCTCAAGAGGACTTTCACCAAGTCGTCTATAACTCTTGGTCAGTCCCTATCCCAGGTTCTCCTTCTTTCTCTTGGGAACAGAAAATTAAAAGACTGAAATCGGACCTTAAAGTCTGGGCGAAGAGTATCACCTCTCCTACCACTGGCAGAATTGAATCCCAAAAAGTCCTGGAAGACCTTCAAATCTCTCTGGAATCTATCACCCCCACCCCTCAGACTCAAGCTGTTGAAACTGAACTCCAAAAGCATTTCTACCAAGCTTGTAGGGTAGAAGAAGAATATTGGCGTCAAAAAGCTAGGAGCCTGTGGCTTGAAAGTGGAGACAAAAACACCTCCTTTTTCCACAAACAAGCGGAGGCCAAAAAGAACTATAAAGCAGTCACAGAGATCAACTACCAAGGCTCCATATTAAATAATTTCAAGGATATCAAAAAAGCCGCTTACAACACTTTCAAAGACCTCTTCTCGGCTCCAATTGAACCTCCCCTGAATCCCCTTGATCACCCTTTTGATACTATCCCAACCTTGGTCCAACATTCTGATAACATATTTCTCACTGCCCCCATATCCATGAAGGAACTAAAATTAGCCCTCTTCAAAATGAAACCTGACAGCGCCCCTGGCCCGGATGGATTCACTGCAAGATTCTACACCAAATGCTGGGACCTGATAAAGCTGGATCTTCTGAGAATGGTGAGACATACGCAAAAAACCAATAAATTGGGGGGAAGCACGAATTTTGCCTTTCTAACTCTGATTCCAAAAGAAAAAGGGGCCATTCATTTTTCTAGATTTAGACCTATCTCCCTCTGCAATCTGAGCTACAAAATTGTAACCAAAATCATAGCTAATAGACTCAAAAAAGTGCTGCCTCGAATAATCCCAGAAAACCAAGGAGGTTTCATAAAAGGTCGACAGATTCAAGACAATATTCTGCTGGTCCAAGAGGCAATACACTCCAGCAATCAATCCAGAGAAGGAGGCATGGTGATCAAACTTGATTTAGCAAATGCCTTTGACAGAGTCAATCATGAATTCCTGCTCCTGGTCATGAAGAAACTAGGGTTCTCAGATCTATTTGCAAATTGGATCAAAGGTTGTATAAGCTCACCCTGGATAGCTCCCCTGGTCAATGGACGTCCCACTGATTTCTTTCAAGCCTCTCGGGGCCTTAGACAAGGCTGCCCTCTGTCCCCGTTGCTCTATGCAATCCAAGCCTCGGTCCTTAGCTTCCAACTGATAAAAGCCCAGCAACTGAATGTTATCCCAGGTCTCCATATGGCAACTAATGTGAACAAGATCAATCATGCTCAATTCGCAGATGACACACTTCTGCTGGGCGTAGCTAGTACCCATGTTGCAAGGAGATTCAAACAAGAGCTGGATATCTACAGACATGTCTCTGGTAGTAAGATCAACTCCCAAAAAAGCAAGATTTTTGGATGGAATTGCACTACAAGAGAGCTGGGGGATATAGCTAGAATCTTAGAAATGGAAGCAGTCCATGATTGGGAATCCATCACCTATCTGGGGGTTCCAATTGCTAAAGGAATTCCCAAAGCAAACCAATGGAATCCAATCCTGGATAAAATTAAAAATCGAATCCAAAACTGGGGCTCTAATTGGCTAAATCAGGCAGGTAAGACAGTCCTAATAAAATCTGTCCTGATGAGCATCCCGATTTACCAAAACTCCATCCTCCTCGCCCCTTCCCTGATTATTGGGAAAATGGAGAAACTAATCAGGAAATTCCTTTGGGAAGGAGGAAAAGGAAACAATCATAGACTTCACCTGGTAGGATGGGATAAAATTCAAAAGCCCTACAAGGAAGGAGGACTACATATCAGAAGTATGGCTAGACAGAATATGGCCATGGGAGCAAAAATTCTTTGGAATCTAGTATCAGGCCGAGATACTTGGAGCAAAAAAGTCATAAGGAAAAAATACTTCCCTGGCTCTAGATTAAATTGCCTTGATAAGCCACCTCAAAGAAAGAAAGGATCCCCTATCTTCACTCTCTGCAACAAGGTCCTTGAACATTTCACTAGCCTCCTTTACTGGATCCCTGGTAACGGGAAAAAGATAAACATATGGAAGGACTCTATTATGGGAGACCAGCCCATAGGTGAGGCTAATGATATTGGAAACCTGAAAGCCTGGATGCAGCACAGGAACATAGTTACTCTATGGGACATATCCAACTGGGAGGAGGAAGGAAAAAAAAATTGGACTGATTGGAATCTAGGCGAGGTCCCTGAAAATCTTTTAGGGGAAGCCGAGATCCTGTTACATTTGCTTCAAGGTAAAGCCCCCCTCTCTGAGTCCGCCAAAGACAAAAGAGGTTGGGGCCACGGATCTGGTCGCTATACAGCCGCAGAAGGGTATAGATCTCTCCAAACTTTGCATCAAGCCCCCAATAATCCTGCTAAGTGGAACTTCATCTGGACATCACCCATCATTCCAAAAATAGACCTTTTCTGCTGGACGGTAGCACATAACAGCATCTTAACGGGAGACACGCTAAAGAGACGTGGAATGGATGGGCCTACAAGATGCCCCCTGTGTCTCACAGATGATGAAACAATAACACATATGTTGCTTAAGTGCTCTTTCTCAAAAGAGGTCTGGCAGCAGGTTCTCCTTCCAAGCCATGGGAATCTGGACAGATTTGGGAGTCTATCTGATCTCTTCTCCATATGGAGTAAAAATTCCCCATTTGATCTTCATAAGAAAAACCGTCTCAAATCCATCTGGATGTGGATCCCAAAAGTAATATGCTGGAAGATCTGGCTGGAACGCAATAACCGAATCTTTAGAGATAAAGCAAACTCCAGTTCCAGGGTAGCTACCAACTGCGTGGCCTTGTTGGGGGAAGCGGCGGATTCTAGAATTATCTCCAACACAAGAAGTCTTAGCCCTTTTGAGGCAACTTGGCTGGCTAAATTTAAACTAAAAGAGGCCTCTGAAGCAGTCTCAACTATCTCTCACGAAAACTGGGAAATTCGGATGAGCAATCCTGAGTTCAAAAACTGGAGATCGTCACTAAAGGAGTATTGCCTTTTCTTTGACGGGGCCTCCAAGGGCAACCCTGGAAAAGCTGGAGCGGGGGGAATCCTCATCAACAATCATAATGAAATCCTCTTTTCCTTTGCCTGGGGCTTAGGGACGGACACTAATAACAATGCGGAAGCGCTGGCCCTCTGGCAAGGGCTAAAGCAAGCCATTGATAATGAAATCTCTGAGCTCACCGTATTCGGAGACTCTAGGATCATAATTCAAGCCATGAATTTGAACAAGCCACCTCCACAGCTTAATCTTTCTAGAATCCTGCGCAGAATCTTCTTGCTCATTTCCAAATTCAACAAAATCAACTTTTATCATGTCCTCCGTGATAATAATGGACTGGCTGACTCAGAGGCCAACAGGGCCGTGCTCCTGGGCAGGAGTATCTTGTCGACTAATGACAGAGAATCATTTTGCTCTATCCCTTAAGACAAATATGATCCTGACAACGAATATTTGCTGGATTGCGGTGACATTCGCTGATCAGCTGTGCGCGATGGTCAAGATTGCCATCGAGGATAATCCCCATATCAGTCTGCTACCCCAGGACGGTGCCCCTGTAACCCGTGACTCTACAGATCGCCTCTCCCCCTACTTAATCCGCCCGACTGGGAATAGATCTCTCCATTGCGCCAATTCTAGAAGCAGAAGCAAGAAGACCAGGAAACGATTGAGCAGAGCAACATGGCTTCGGTGGGCTCAACTTCAGGAGGCAAATCGGTGGAGGACAGACTGGACGAACTGCAACAGTCAATTGATCTCCTCAGAGCAAAATCAGAGGAGCAAGAAGGGCGACAGCAAGCCAACAGTGCAGAAGATCTCCAAAAATGGAGAAAGTTCAACACAGACCTCCAGAGCATTAAGGAGGAAATTAAAGATTCCAAGAGAGAAGTCTCCTACTTTGAAGAGGTGGTCTACACCCACTTCAAGGATCTGGCCAACACCTCAGGGAACTACGGGAATCGAATTGTTGCACTGGAAGCTGCTGTCCAGAAGATTCTGGAGAAGCTTAATGGCGCTTAATCTCTGCTCAGAACTCTCCCGTGCCCTCTTTGTAACACTCAGTCCTACTTCTTGTTTCAAAAACTTGTCCTCTGTAATTTTGCTTCATAAATCTGAAACTTCTGGGCAGCTTAAGCCTAAGAATTTTGTTATTTCAGATAGCGATAATTATGTATCCAAGCACACGGTGGCTGTTTCACCGGTTATTAATTAAAACTTCCCTATGTTTTTGTCTAAAAAAAATAAAATAAAATGGCCAAAAACACTTAGAAAGCGATTTGGCCACACTCACAAAATTTGCAAAATATTTCACGAAGTTAACTAGTGAAAGGAATTAATAAAAAATGAACCACGAGAACGAACAAGAAAGTTCGTTTCTTGGGATCTTGGCTTTCTCTTTTAGGGCAGCCAATAGAAGACTCTTTAATCAACCAAATGCAATCTTTAACCGCAAGCAAACCTTCCTAACAAGACTTTAGATTTTTTCGATGCAAATGAACTTTGTAAAGGAAGAGTTGTTTCACTAGATCTAAATAAGAGATTTATGAATATTGATTCTAAGATCTAATGAGCAAATATCAAATCTATTCTAAATATTGCAATAATTATAGATCTGAAAATAAAACACGAAAGTAACCAAAGTAGAGTAATGAGTTTGAGGTAGAAAGATAGAACCCAAAGAACGGAAGAGAAGTTGGGCGAATGGAGTCTCCTTGGTAGTGGGATTGAGAGTGACTAAGCTCCTTTTTGAATGTACTTGAGAGGTAGCAATGCTAGCACGCTTGCTACAATCCTCCAACTTAGATAACCTGTAAACACTCACAACAACTTGCACAAGAGAGTCAAAGTATCGATGCTTCACCATATAAAAGACTTATAAAGGGTTGCTCATTCAAACAAGAATTTACAATTTTCAAAGCATCTTAAATGGCTATTCAATAAGAAATAAATTATAAAATATTACTTCTTACCCTACTAGAATGTATATTCTCTTCAAAGGTCAATAAAACTCCAACAATAAACAAAGTTGTGAAATGACACAGTTTACCTCAATGGATCAAGAGCCTCAGACATCCACACAATGGACAATAACACAATGCATAAGCCTCCAAAGCCTTTATTCTTTATTCCAATTCTCAAAGTAAATATTACAAATAAAATCAGAGCAGAGGTTCCACCTTCACACCCTGAACAATGGAGCAAAGCTCTGCTTAAATAGAAAGAACCATGCAAAGTAGGGCGCAACTGCCAAAGGAGGGGGTGCATTCTTGATTGAGGAGTTAACTGGTTGCTTGGAATTTGCGCTTTGAGTGATGGGTGAGTTAAACTAATGAGGGATGCGCCACCTCTCAAGAGGTAGGCGCACCCTCTTCCTTGAATGTATAACCTCCAACCACCATTTGCCACCTAAGAAAGTCACCCCATGCAAGAGGAGGGCGAATTCCTTCACTGAATGCTAACTGGATCTTAATTGGATTGACTGGATCAATCTGTTTCGGAGCTCAGTTAGTCACCAGTTGACTGTACAATGTCTTTAGTTCAACTCTAGACCAACTCCAGACCAATCCCATTGTTTTAGGAACTTGTCCTTTCTTTATTTAATGTCTTTTTTGACATTTATTTTGTCTTTTTTGGAGTTTCTGAGTAAATATCATTTTTTGAGATAAATACTTACTCAAAACTTAGGAAAAGTGGGTTTATGGGTTAAATGGTTGCTTTGGCTTAGAAAATGAGCACCCCTTTGTCAAATTCCACCCATAAACCACTTAATTATTACATTTTGACTTTTTTCAATTAAACCCTAGGAAAAGTGGTTTAATTTATTGAAAAAATTAATTTTTTAATAAAACCAAAAAGTCGGTCCACGACCGCGATTTTTTTTTTTGCTAAGTTGAAAATAACCACCTAGGGACCTAGTACATGGCCATATGACTTTATTTTACTGTCTAGCATGTTTATATATGTTAGAAAATGGACTCTAATAACCCCCCAAGGCCTAACCACCAATTTGGACATTCCAGTGTTGGAGGTGTAGGAGAAAAACTCATCAATTATACTCGGCTAAAGGAAAAGCATAATTGACAAGGGAAAAAAATCCTTGGAATACCTTCATTGGTTGTCAAGTCCTAGGGATCCAAGTCACTCAAAAGACCACCATGCTAGCACACTTTATTACAAACCCCGTGGGGCATGGACATGTATTACAAATTTAAAAGGGAGGCCCTGAAAAGGCCTGATTTGGAACTTTTGAACACTGATATGCACAAGTATTTGTGCAACAATGGCAGCTCTCTGGAAGTCCAACTGAAGTGCAGTTTAGTTGGTAACAGTAATGCTTGGTGAGAGCAAATAGGCTTATTCTCTTAATTCAAGGAGTACCTACCCTTCCAATTATTAACCATTTTTATGATACATAGCATAGGGAGACTTGTTTCAGATCTAGGGAGAACATTGCTCAATGGTAACTCTTCTTGTTTAGTAGCAGTTAGCTCTAGGGTTTTACAAGTGAGCCTCCTGAACCATTGCAAGATTCATTACAACAAAATCAGCCCTGAGACACCAGGGAAGATAGGGAGGCATTCATGGTGAAGGGGACACAGAGGGGGAAATCAAGAGTTAGTCTATAATCCTTTAGCCAATGTGATTTTGATACTAGGGTGGAGTCACGGAGTGGTATGGAGATGGAGGCAAGGTCAAGTGTGGAGCCAAAGGAGAGTTATAATCCCTGCAAAGACCATGAGCTATTAGATAATGATATGTGCATAAAACAAAAATCTCTACTCAGTATTAGCCTATGGAACATCTCTACTAGCCATACTTATCAGAATCAATCATTGTGAAGTAATATGCAACATCCTATGATACATCATCAATCCAAATCATAATCCATAAAGTCAATCCTCATACATGAGATGGCATCACATGAATACATAGCATGGCATCATCACAAGGAAAAATATGGCATCAACTGCTGGCATCTCATCACTGATCACATCTGAATACTTTGAACTCTGAATCTCAGCCTGATCTTTGAAGCAAAAATATGGGCAAAAATCTCCATACATAAAATGGTATAACAGTAGTATAACTATAACTTGTTGCAATTTTTATTCATAAAAGGCACCTATTTGTTTTCTGGGAGCTCATAGGAAGATATGTTGGATTTCCCAATGATAGATTATCTTAACTATATTTCACGTATTATGTAGTAGAGGGTGGCTACTTTCTTTATATGGGCTTCATTGATTTGTCTTGTAATTCTCACATTTCAGTGTTATGCAAATTTCATTTTGTCTACTAAACAGTTTTATACTATGTATCATAAAAACAACACTTTCATACATTAATGTAGTTCAATTTCTTTTGAGACACACCATGTCGTTTTCCTTTCTATTTTCTAGCCAATAAATGACATGTATGGAGGTAATCCCATACCTCACTGAATACAATGAGTCTAATATTGCTTTTCACTGAATATATTGAATCTAATATTGCTGACTTATTTTTTATCAACTTATTGTTTTGATGACTACAAATTTATATAGTTCTTTTTAGATTGGAATCAGGCTATTCATTGTATTTTACCGATTAGGGGTATTGACTGGAGTGAACACTTTCTTACTTCTTAACTTTGTTCAAGTGCACTTTGCATTGCTAATCCGTCGTCCTTTGAGGTTGCTACCCAAGGGAAAGGAAATAAGGAAAAATGAACTTTGCTACTTAAGGGAAAGGAAATAACCAACTCGGACTCAACCTGTTACCTACCTAATAGCTAAAAAATGAACAATTGATAATTGAGCTACTAACCTACTCAAAAACTTATTCCTTGGCTTTTTCCCTTAGCCAGCAAAGTTCAATTTTTCCTTATGAACTTCTGAGATCCACTTGCCCAACATGCACTTATGCCTTCACAAAGTAGGATATATCAGACAATAAACATAGATTTTCTACATGCAAGAATATTTTTTTATAGGTCTCACAACTTTGAGAACTTTGTGATTATCAATTATCACTATTGATTGATTTGTATTGCATTTCAGAATCACATGGGATTGAGAAGCTACTTGACATTGGATTTCTATAAAAAGGCATATGATCACATCATGGAGCATTACCCTTATTGGAATCGTTCTTCAGGACACGATCATATTTGGGTGAGAATGCTGCAATAGATTGATAATCTAATAGTGTCTCATGTTCTTAGCACTAATTTGTGAGGGAAAATATATACCAGTAAAACATAAATTCATTCATCCAAAATTATACTGTATAATCAATGTACGGTATAGAGGATTTGACATTATTTTATGTGTTCTACATGAACTTCAGTTTTTTGCCTGGGATGAAGGTGCCTGCTATGCTCCTAAGGAGATATGGAATAGCATGATGTTGGTCCACTGGGGAAACACAAACTCAAAGCATAATCATTCAACAACTGCTTACTTGGCTGACAATTGGGATAATATTCCCATTGAGAGAAGAGGTACCCACCCATGTTTTGACCCAGAAAAGGACCTGGTGCTTCCAGCATGGAAAAGGCCAGATCCATATAATGTTAAGGCTAGTTTTGGGGCCAGGTAATCAATTATTCCTTCTTTTGGAATTGACATTTCACTTCAGGATCTTGACATTTTGAAGCTTATTTATGAAGAATCTTGCAACATAAGGGGTTTGGTTATTGCATCTTAAAACATTGGCATAGGACACTGAATTTGAATGGATCTTTGTCTCTTGTTCCTTGCAGATCACGTAGAGAACGCCCGACACTCTTTTATTTTAATGGGAATTTGGGAGCTTCTTTTAAGAATAATAGACCAGAGCCGAAGTATGCATTTCTTCTGGTTTCCTTGTTTTCTAGGAGGCCTATTCTGTACATCCAAATGGGATTATTCATTTATTTCAATATGTTTGCCCTTTTGCAGTTATAGCTTGGGTATTAGGCAGAAACTTGCTGCAGAATTTGCTTCTGAACCAAACAAGGAAGGAAAGATCGGTAGACAAAGTACAAAAGATGTTATTATTGTTTCACAAAGAAGTCCAAACTATTATTCTGAGTTGGGTAGCTCACTTTTCTGTGGGGTGTTCCCTGGTGATGGCTGGAGCGGCCGAATGGAGGATAGTGTTCTTCAAGGATGCATTCCGGTAATTATTCAGGTGTGTTTTCTATTTTGTTCCTCAATAAATGACATCGTGTTTCATAGATAATGACTTTAGTCAAATATTAGCATCCATATTAATATATATATTTTCCTATAAGGTGAATTTTACAGTCAAAGAAAGGGGCTGATTAATTGTCTAGACTGACAAAATACATTTGAAAAAATAAATCTCCAATAAAGCACAATGCAGGTAATGAAAAACAGGCATACATGCATGAGCCAGAAGTGCACCCAATAACACACCATTAATGCATGAGCCTCAAGTGCACCCAATAACAAAGTATTAATGCATGAGCCACAAGTGCACCAATTATTCACAAATGCATGAGCCACAAGTGCACCATGTTACTCCCTGACATGTAGGAGTGACTTGATGATCGATGCCTTTGTGATTTTGATCACATCTGTCAGTTCCACAGGTGAGATCTATGGTTTGCTTGTGGATATTTGTTAGAGACACTTCCAGCTTGCTCAGATCACCATGTTATCTGCCAAAGATTGAGGGGGATTTTTCAGTTGATGCCAGTGTTATGACATATGCAATACTTGCTTGGCACATACGGATTGCCTTCTTTTATGTGGGATATGACCATGAGGAGTCAATGGTGTTGCTCTATAGTGGCTTATGTACTTTAAATTGTTGGTTCACAGCTAAGGATGTATCTTGCTGTGGTCATAATTTCCTTTCGATTAGTGTGTTGCCTTGTGAGTTAGGTGTATTCCTAGGGATTTAAGCAGGCGTAACATTCATTTCATGTCATTTCACACTTTTTACCTTTAACCAATTTTCATGCCATTTCATTCATTTTTATCATGTCTCCTTTTCGGAATTGATTTATCATATGTTATGTTCCAAGGTCTCTATACAATTCCCATGTATGAATTCCTGAGCCAAAGTAAAATAGTCAAATACTTTAAGTTTGATGTAGCTAAATTATAAATGTTATATATGTGAGCAATGCCCCCTTGCAAAAAGCCACCACCCTATGTCCCTGGTTATCAAAACCAAATCTATGGCAAAGGGACTAAGCCAAAAAACCCTAATAATAAAATTAAAGAAATAAAGCGATAGGCAAAAAGATGCGCAAGGAAAGGGCAATTCAAGAAAAAACACATGCTTCAGAGGCACACATGTGAAAGAAAAATCTAAAACCCCTAGCTCTGAAAGATAAGGGGTAGACCTAACACTCAATCACCTTTCTATGATGGTCAACTCGCAAACACTTTCTCCCTAGCATCACATTCACTTCATCACCCTCACCTCACGTAGAAACTTAGGAAATGTACCTTGTCTTAGGGGTCTAACATGTAATCGGGGTTAAATTATGGTCGCACCATGGCGAGTCTAATGTTAATAGGATAATTAATTAAAAGGTCTTTGAGTTATTAGAAAAGTGCACTTGCTAACCTTTTCAAGTGTGTTTCTATATATTTGATGGTATTTGCCTAAGTCATACATTGTTGGGAGCCTCCTAGACCTAATGCCACTTGGATTGTATTGTATTGATGATGTATAGTTTCCATGTGATGAGTGCTCTCCTTTTACACACATTTTGGGGCACATGTGGTACCTTTTGGCATTTTTAATGGGACATTTTTATTGGAGGGGTGTGCAGGTTTCAGGAGAAATTATCTTTTGATAGAGTTCCTAGAGTTGTGCCATCTCAGTGCCAATAAATGTAGAGTGGTTGCAGGATTTTTGAAAGGTGGTTATTGTTTATGTTTTTACTTATAGCAGCATAATATATATAAGCAATGAAAAGGATCACTGAAAGAACAACTATGCACAAAAACAATAAAGACAAGAGACACAACACTTTACCCTGGGAAAACCCAAACTTGGGAAAAATCCAACAACCCTTTCTTACTCTGAGACAACACTTTACCCTAGGAAAACCCAAACTCGGGAAAAACCCAACAACCCTTTCTTACTTTGAGATTTTAGTACAAAGAAGATAAAAAGTACAAACTGAGTCAATGCTCAAGAAATCTGCTCCACAAGTCTTCTCCAACCCAGAAAATGTGAACCACTCTACTTGAGCAAACTTGCTTGGTGAGAATGATGAAATGAGGGAAGTAGCACTTCTGTTTATACATTACTTTTCACAAAATTCCCTTACTGGGTTGACTTGTCTTTTTACAGTATAAAAAATTACATTTATTATTTGTTTTACATTTCAGGTCGGCTTGGGCTAGTGAGGATGCCTCACATAGCTATAACATCAACACTCCCTCTTAGCTATAGAGGTATCATCACGCTGGAACTCGTCAAGCATCATCTGGTCGTTACAACTGGACTTGTACATCTGGGTATCATCTGAACGTCACAACTGGACTTCATACATCTTGGCATCACCTGGACTCGTACATCTTCTGATCGTCACAGCTGGACTAGTACATCTCGGCATCATCTGGACTTGTACGTCTCTTCATCATAAGAAAGGGTCAACATCGTTTATTTAGGACGATATCCCATACAGGGATCCAAATATACTCTATACAAGAGTCCTCTCCATACTGGAGAAAGTTCTTCATAGGAACAACAGTCCTAACTGGACTAAGCTCATCATGGTCAACTGGACTGAACTCCTTGTCGGTCTACAAGGACCGCCTGTTCAATACTGGACTGAACTCATTATCGGTCTACGAGGACCGCCTGTCCAAACAGGACTGAGTTCATTATCAGTCTACAAGGACCGCCTGTCCTGAACAGAGTTCATTATCGTTCTACAAGGACCACCTGTCTTACCAGAGTTACGCTCACTATGGTTTACAAGGACCACCTGTCCCAATCTAGACTGAACTCATTATCGGTCTACAAGGACCGCTTGCCCAAACTAGATTGGGTTCATTATCGGTCTAGGAGGACCGCCTGTCCGGGACTATGAGCACTCCCTCTCACTGAGGGAACCATTCTCCAATACTCCAAGTCTTTCACAGAAGTACGCAAACTTCACTCTGGAAAGAGGCTTGGTGAGAATGTATACAATCTGTTCATCCATCGAGATGTACTGGAGCTGAACTGCTCCTCTTTGTACCATATCTATGTACCATATCTATGATATCGTGGTACTTGATTTCCACATGCTTCGATCTGTCATGAGATACAGGGTTCACTGAAAGCTTCACACAGCTTTGATTGTCACAGTGAATCACGGTAGGCTCAAGTGTCTGCCCGCACAATCCTGCAAAGAGCTTCCAAAGCTATACTGCTTCTCGTGCCGCCACACTTGCTGCAACATACTCTACTTCTGCAGTGCTCAATGCTACTGAGGGTTGCTTCCTACTGCACCAGGAAATCACTACAGACCCCAAACTGAAGCAACACCCCGAGGTGCTCTTTCTGTCCACGACACTTCCTGCCCTGTCTGAATCTGTATATCCATGCAATCTCATGCCACTCTTGGAAGCATATCTCAGTCTAAATTTCACAGTGCCATGCAAATATCTTAGCACATGCTTTGCAGCAACCTAATGTACCTGTCTCGGTTCACACATAAATTGACTGAGAGCACTTATTGCAAAGCAAATATCTGGTCTAGTGTTAACTAGATACATCAGTTAACCGATCAACTGTCTATACATGGTAGGATCTATCAACTCTGACCCGGAAGCTGAGTCACTCAGCTTCTTAAGGTTTATCTCCATAGGTGTATTCATGGACTTGCAGTCCATCATACCAAATCTCTTCAAGATATCAATGGTATATTTTCCTTGGCTCAGGAAAATCTCATCCTGCTCTGCCACACCTCCAAACCTAAGAAGTAATGCATCGGACCAAGATCCTTCATCTCGAACTCAGAGGCTAGCATCTTCTTGCACCATTCAATAAGTTTCTCATCTCTTGTGAGAAATAAGTCATCAACATAGAGTACTAGTATCAATGGTCTGCCATCCTCAACCTTGTAGTAAAGGTTGGAGTCTGCCTCACTCTTGGAGAATCCCAAGCTCACCAAGTATCCATCAATCCTGGCATACCATGCTCGTGATGCCTGCTTGAGGCCATACAGGGCCTTCTTCAGTCTGCACACATGGGACTTGTTGCCGCCTAATACACACCTGGGGGGAATGTGGCAAGAAACCTTCAAGCCGCTCGGTGTGTCCTTGTGGGCAAGTCAGAGTCAAGTGTTGTCACCTGATTACTCGACTCCTCTGTCTAGGCTTACTCCTAGTGAAGCCAAGGCCGGTGGTCCCTATAAAAAATAGATCTAAGGCTTTTAAACTATGAAAACAAATAAAAGCTATTCTAGGAGTTAATGTGATGAGATGGAAATAACTCAACAAAGCATTATTGCAAATATTTAATCAACACTACACATGATTTGATAAAAGATACATTCACGACATTTTATAGAATTGATAAAACAAAATAGACCAGTGCCGAGAGATATATGCGTGCGATTGTTGTTGTGTAGGGTTGTGAAAGTATTGCAAGAGGCTTGTTGGTTTATTTTAAAATTATTAAATGAGTATTAAAGGAGTGGGTAAAATTATTGGTTTGTCCCAACTAGATCTAGCTTCTTGGACTGAGTGCTTTAGCGGATTAACCAAGTGTCCAACCAGGCGAAGATGAACCTTCTTAAAGTAGCATGCCGACTCTATAGTGTACACCCACGCAACCTCCCGAATCCGCAAAGGTAAATTAGATTGGATTTCCCTATTAAAGCTAAGTGACTTACACCCGTTTCTGATCGAACCAATCTGTTCAGACTATGCTGCAGCGGTCAAGAGCATACTTTGGGCTTGGAGCGTTGGTAAATTTTATTAAGATGGTGAAGTGGATGATTAAGCTAAACTAAACCCCAAGAGTATCTTTTCTTCACACCAGAATGGTGGAGTACTTCGGTAGAGCAAGGGGATAAATTTTAGGTTAAGTTTTAAGAACAATTGTAGTTGTAGCACAAAACATGAAAATAGATAGATCGATTGTAGTAAGTCCTTTGAGGACGTTTTGTGTGCTTTGTGATGTTATTTAATTACTAATGCTTAACGAAAACTAATCTAAACAAAGCAAACTAAAAAAATGAAAAAAATAAAAAAAAAAAGTGAAAAATATGCGAATCCCCCTTGGGGGGATTGGGACAAGGCGCTGGAATTGCCTACTGAGATTTTATTATTATTTGATTACAAATGGAAACTTGAAAGGAATACTGCTTGCCCTTTATCAATAGGGAACAAGTCAGTTTACAATAGTTCTGAGAAACAAAGAAGTAATGCTTTGAAATGGTTCTCAGGATGGTTCAAGAAGCTTCCAAATGGTAATCTTATGAATTTTTTAGCTCCAACCTGTTAGACAAACAAAACAGACCAGCAAGCTATGTTGGTCAGAAAAAGACAATAAGAAGACTTTAAGAGTGTTCTGATAATGCTGCAAACTTGTAAAAATGAAACTAGTGGAACTAGTATGCAAAAAACTAGTTTCTTGGGTAATTTTTATGTCTCTAACTGATTTTAATTAAACTTTTAATTTGAAATCAGATATGCATGCAATAAAAACCAACGAGCTATAAAGTTAATAAAAATGCCTAAGACAACTCTAAACTAACCTTACTTGTAAATGCAAACTATACTAAAAATTACTCTTTGAAATGATAAATCAAAAGATGAAAAAATGAACTAGTAAGACAAGCTAGAAAGCTTGTCTTGCTAGGATCTTTGGCTGCCCTCTTTCAAGTAGCAAGCCAAATTTATAAGCCCTAAAAATGCTAGATGTATCCTTGGAAAGCACTTAAATTTTCTCAAATTTACTTTTTTAAATCTACACTTTGAAACTTTAAAAAATGAGAAAATGCAACCTAGATCTAGCAATAGAATTAACTCTTAATGATTTTAGATTGCAAAAAACTTAGATCTATTTTATATGAACTTTTAAATGCAAGATCTAAAAGAGATAAAAGAAAGTAACTGATTTAGATGAAGTATTTTGGATCTAAAAATGGAACCCTTGGGGGTTGAGCATTTGAAGAATAGGAAATGGAGTCAAGCTCTCTGATGCACCGGTAAGCTCACCTGCTTTGTTCAGTTCTACTAAGTAAAGGGATGAACTAAGTCACCTGACACGAGGACACGGGACAAGGACACAAAAATACGAGTGTCCGACATGGACACGGTGACCCCCGGATTTAGGACACGAAGGACACGTTTTATATACATATATATATGTATATATATATACATTTTAAAAATATATTAAAATTTAAAAATATATTAAAATTTAAAAATATAGACATAGATCCAAAAAAATTTAGAAACTAGAACATTTACAAATATTCAATAGAAATTAGAATCAAAACACATTAATGATTACACATTTGTCATTCACAAATCACAATGAGACACATAGATGCATTGAAATTTTATAGGCATTGGGCAATAGCTCAAGATATCGGAACCATATTTCTCATTAAGTCATCAAAATCAAAATGTATTACATAGATGTCGGAATCCCATTGGGCATTGGCAAATGCCAAATAGACTAATAGTAAATACAAAAAGGGGTGGATCAAGATGGAAGAATCTCATATGTCAATAGTCCTCCTCCATGCATGAATCAACAAACTCATCACTGCCTTGATCCTCCTCCTCCTCTCTACCCATTTGACGATTTGCATCTGCTGGTGTGGTGGGTGACCCCTCCATATGATCACCATCATCAAGAGTGACCGACTCTAGCACTGGATCATTAAGATCCATGTTGGCTAATGCCAACTCAGTACTGTTGTCCAAACCCATATCATCAGGAAAGACATCCCACATCTTTGTCTTTCCCTTCACCCACTCCTCCCTCTTCCTGTAAATAAGACGAAGGTTGGAGTGCACATACACCATCGTCTCTTCCCTGGACTGCTCAAGCCTGCTCTTCTTCACACTGTACAAGTTCCCATATGTGCTCCAATTCCTCTCACAACAAGAGGATGATGTAACTTGAGAGATGACCCTCAAGGCTAACTTCTGTAGATTAGGGCATGTTGACCCATGCGTTTCCCACCAAACATAGGGTTTCTTAACCCCCCTGTCTCTAAGCACATCATAGCCTCAAATCTCCCAGTGGAAGTGGAAAACTCTACAAAGCCTTCTTCCACCTCATCAAGTAAGTCTCTATCCTGAAATAGCTGTCTAAGTGTTATCTTCCTCCCATGTGCAATCTCTCCATCCATGTGAGGAGGGACTTTGTGTGAGGGCTCGGTCCACCAGTGAGCCAATCCTAACTGTAGAACTTGGGGTTCAAGGAGTGGGCCAAGCAATGCAAAGGTATGCAATTCTTATCCCACCTGGAGATAAGAATATCCTGAATCATGGACCATAAGTTCTCTGCCGATGTCCCATACCCGGGACACTCATTCTCCATGAAAATGGACCTCATGGACTCAATCATGGAATCCCACCCCTCATAAACATCTGCTAGGATGGGCTGGTCCGTGTCTGCAAACCGCAACAAAGAAATGATTGGCTCCATGATCTTAATGCTAAGATCTACCCTCTCCCACCAACCATCATCTAACATCGTGTCCTTCACCTTTTGTGAAGCAATCTGATCCGTCTTTCTCCAAAAAGACCAAAAATCTGAAATCACCATGGACCCAAGAGCGGTTTTGACCTCCCTCAACCTCTTGAGCATGATGAATGAGGAAGTAAATCGAGTATCTGCAATCTTCAACAATGAAAGTTGTGTGTACTCTTTGTAGATGGTGAGGGCATTTGTGTGGTTTTGTATGAAGTTACAGATATGGCGTGCATTCTCAATAAAATTACCAATCCATGTCACATCTGAAGTAATGGATTTCAGTGCTGAATTCAAGGAATGGACAATGCAAGGTGTCCAAAAAACCTGTAAGAGCAATAAAAGCATGTATAAATGACTCTACAACACTAACAACTCAAATGAGTCAAAGGCACCTAGATGAATCATGAATCTTGTGATAAATTCAAACAATAAGCAAATTAGAAATGAAAGGTGTCCAAAATGAACATATCTATGGATATTTAGCTTCCACAATCATGCCAGCAGCCTTGCAAACAAGTGCGTTGTCCATGATGATTTGTATACAAGAATCAACACCTACTTCTTCAATGGTTTTGATGAAAAACTCACCCATATACTGTGTGTCCTTGTATTTCCTAAGAGCATCCACCGCTTTCAAGAACACCGGTCCATTTTGGGAAGATACCATGAAATTGATGAGTGGATGGCGTGCTGGATCCGTCCATCCATCAGAAACAATACTCACACCAGATGAGGGCCATGTTGATCTAATTGGCTCAAGAATTTTATCTACCTCCTTCTTTGCTTTAAACAACAATGTGGTTCTAAGCTTCTCTGAACCAGGAGGCACATAAACAGTTGGAGCTCGTTCAATGAGACTTCGACACATCTTAATAAACAATGGTGACCATGCAACATTTAATGAGATGAAGTTGAGGTAGGAATAGAATGCAATGGTAAGGTCTACCTCTTCTCGTGCCTCTTGTTGGAAAATCCTATCCATTGGACCACTTGGAGATTGCCTCTTTCTTGTTTAATAAGTATCCCCACTCCCATATATGCTAGGTGGAAATGGAGGCTTGGTGCTAGAGGATTTCCTCAAGAATGGAAGAGGATCCTCATCTTTTTTCTTGCTTGCTGCTACCACCTTCCCTAAGCCAACATGATCCTCTCTTTCCATATCCCTCATTTGGGTAACACTTACTGTTTTGCATGAAGAAATCCCACCAGAAGGAAGGGCCAACAAATGCCCCTTAACCCGGTAATATGTGCTCTTGAACTCATTCTTGCAAAAATTGCATCTCCAAGACACATTGCCTCCCCGACCAAGCTTTGCCCCAGGCCCATCTTTCCTTGTCACATACTTCCACAAAGGGTATTTTTTTTCTTGGGCTTGTTGTCTTGCTAAAACAGGGTTATATGAAGCATGAGCTCCACTAGCAGCAGATGGAGCACTTGAAGGAGGAGGAGAACAACTTGTGCTTGGAGGAGTAGGAGGGTAGGCACTAGATGGTGCTGTTATCACATATATAGTAGCCGGGCTACCATACATTATTTTTCTGATGCCAGTACACTATTCAGCCAGTTCCCTTGCATTTGAGACGCCGAGATGAGCATTTATATTGGATCACTATCAGATTGTGGACAGCAGTTATATTCCCCATGCCATGACTGAGTTTCAGGACACTCAGAGAGATGCCCGATATAGCCATTATGCCATTGGTACAGAGCAGACAGTAGTGCCCAAAGTTACAGCAGCAGTCTCAGAGGACAGATGATGGTACAGGTTGATGAGCTTTCAGGTATATGACTCAGCAGGTATATCATGGTATTATGGTTAGATTGCTTTTATACTTATTCTTATAGCATGTCTTAGCACTTAGTGTCATGATCTGGCGATCGTATAGATATTTGGACCTGGTTGACCTATTATATATATATTACTGTCCCTACTCAGACTTAGAAGTTCACTATTCATACTCATTGGTACATACCCTCCTTAGGGAGAATAGAGGTGATCATTACACCATACTATGGCTTGCTAGTGTTGGTTTCATCTTTTCATTATCTTCATCCATCCGTGGCCTACCTTTTAGATTATTACCCTGATTTGCTACTTGACTAGTGACATGGAGGACCTTTCCCCACTGTAGCCTCTGTATTGGATGAGCTTCCCTGTTTATTGTGTCTCGGCTCTGAGTTGGTGACAAAACTTACCTATGGTGAGTTGGAGTTCCTTGAGAATTCCCCCTAGTCACTAAAGTTGTGTTGGCTAAACCTGAAACTTTTAGTGCTGCCATCAATACAAAATCTGGAAAAATCAAATGCTATATCTTGTACATGAAAGAAATGCCAAATAAAAATGGCCATGAAAAATAAAATGTTATATCTTTTGGAAAAATAAATACCTAGGTAAACAAGTTGTCCATGACACACCTAGAAGTGCTCAGGTAAACAAGTGCCTTAAAAACACACCTGCAGCAGAAAGCCTAAAAATAAATGTAAATCTATGCAATGTGTTTGTAAACACACATAGATCAAGGCTATGGAAACCCCAGGCCCAAAAAGCAATGGAACTTAAATGTTATATCTAAACAATTGCTGGCCTTGCTTGTATTATGGATTGTGCGCATCTGTGAAGGTAAATAAACCCTCTTTAAACAACTCATCCATTTGTGAGACACCGCCATTCCCTGTGTTATTGCTCATTCAGTATATACTATGGTGTGTATTCCCTTTCCCTTGCCAAAGTGTCACAAAGTCAAGTTAGTCAGGTCATCCCTTAGCCTAGCCATTTATTTCAGCCTTCACCCTTCACTAGCAAATTGATCACAACTATGAAGTGAGTATGATCCTGAAAGTCTAGTCTGAGTAATAATAATAACTAACGACACTATCTATTTGGATTTAGATCGCCAGTCATGATTACTCTGTGTTATAGAAGCTATTTGAATAAATTGTAAAGCATGTATTAACCTTGACACCTGCAGCAGCTATGGATGATAGTCTGAGTTGTATTTGGTCTTGGTTAGACCTAGTTTGACCATGGAGGACCATGGGACATGAGATGTTGGACCTTATGATGATATGGATAGGTGATATATGGTCCATGTACACATACAGGATGATTCTATGCAGCAGCTACAGGGTTATGATGATGATTCTTGGGATACAGCAGTGTTTGGTCATTTACAGATCATTATTATTGGCCTTGTTCCGGTACATTGGATATTTATTTTGATCATGCAGAGATTCATATGGTGTATGAGTACACATCTTGGATGGATTTGGACCTTCTGAGTCCAATGGGACAGTTTGTTTTCAGTTCCGGGTACTTACAGTGATGATTTAGCCTCAGTAGGCTGTCCTAGTGCAGTTTTGGTCTATTGGAGGCCCTGTCGGAGCAGAGATGACTTTTATCCGGATGACCTAGGGCGCTGATGATGGAGGGGGTGGTCCAGCCACTTGTTTTTACCATATTACCCCCCTCCCGGACACATTGGCACCCTCACCTTGACAGCGCCATCACTCCAGGAGGCAGTTTGGGCGGTTTCACGTTTCCCGAGGCATTTCAGGATTGGTAGAAATGGCTATTGAGGAAATCGATTTGGGCTACTGAGGCAAAGTTATGGCATGGGATGATCAGTGTTGATAGATCGGGACCTTCCACACCTCCTCCTGCAGTTTCAGCTTCATCGGGGCCCGCATCCATCACTTATGGCACTTTCTGTGGATTTTTTGGGTCTTTTGAGAGCCACGACTTCACCTTGGAGGCACGATTTGGTACTTTCATGATTATTTATTGGTTATTGTGCCATGGGGATTGACCAAGGAGGGATAAAATTACCCCTTGGACCCACCATGAGCCTCTTATGATATTTTGTCATCATGATTTGGTGGGATTCCCCTCTCCTAGGGCGACTTTGTCCACTTATGTTATATTTTATGTGTGATCCATGTATTATGTTGTTGAGCTCATCTCAACCATTGATTAGACATTTGTATCTTTTAATCTTAGCCACTCATTCAAAAAGTGGTTAGGGTTTTGGTGCCTCTCCTTCCTATTTAAAGGAGAGAGCCTCTCATTGTAAAGGGTCTTTGGCTCTTGGATTATTGGTATAGAAAAATATTCTTGTGGAAATTCTTGTGGTCTCCTTTGCATCTGGTGTTCTTAGATGGTGATTGGAAAGTCTATTGTAACCTAGCATTTGGAAATTGTGGTAAGATCTATCTTTGTTTGGAAATCATTGTTTGTCTACAGGAGGGCGACTTCAACAAGGGCGATTTTGCAAGGCTTCTTCAAATCGACTTTCTTGGCATTCGCTTGTATCAGGGGGTTATCATTAGTATCATTGTGATCTATGCTATCTTTCTGTTACTTCTTTTGTGGCATTAGTCTTATCTCTGGATGCATCAAATCTGATATTGTTGACGTTTGTTGTGCAGGAGAGAGGGCGCATTGGCTTCTTGGACTAAATCGATTTGCATAGAGACTACCTCAAAGCTTCCAAATTGATCGGGATTGCATAGATCATCATCATCAAGGCATCTACAAGGTTATCCAGGTAAGATCCACAGGTTTGTTTCTCTTTCCTTTATCCAATCCATTGACATAATTCATAAATTGTTAAAACCCTAAATACTTCAAAACCCCTATTTTACATTTTGTCAGATCTACCAAGATCTAGTGGGTTGTTGGGCATGATATTGAAAACCCACCTCTATAGCATCCACGGCATCCCGGATCTATAGTTTGGTGTGGATTGGCTCCCGTTTGATCCCTCTCCCAAGCCAACCTAGCTTCTCCCAAGGAAGGCGCACTTCACCATTTGAGCAGGTTGACCTAGATCTAAGCGATGGGTGTTTGAGATTTCACTTGATTTGACATCTACACATCAAATAACATACACCCAGGTTGTCCCTTTCTTGAAAATCACCTTGTGGGCCCCATTCCACATTTTAAGGGATTTAATCCCCATTTTGGACCACTTGGAACACTAAAACTCAGATCTACAAAGATCTAACCGGTGGATTGCCACGAAATTATAGATCCATATCCCTACTTGACTGATCTACCCGGATCTAAATTTTGGATGCCATCCGACATGATTTGACCCACCTAAACCCCGATTGAAGCCTCCTTAGGGAAAGTCGCACCACCTTGGAGAAGTGAGTTCACTCACTTCGAGGAACTGGGTACTTGAGATTTTTGCAGATCCGGAATCAGAATAATTCAAAACCTAGGTCTAGACTGTCACTTTGTCAAATCTTGCCTTGGGGATTGCATTCCTTGTTTTTAGGGATTGTGGTCCACTTGGGTCAAACCTAGATCTAGACACATTTATCCATCAAGAACTGTATTGTCCACTTGTCCCAAGTACTAGGAGTCCTAAACCTCAAGTCAACCTTACTTTGACTCCACTTCCCAATTCCCAAGGCACTGGCCTCTCTCCAAGTTAACTCAACTTTCCTAGAATGTTGGATTGACTTGTGGTTTGACTTTTGCATGGTAAACTATACCTTTGAGGACATCATGAACTACGGTAAATCTTGTCTCATGTACTAGTTAGCCCCAATACAACCTTTAACTATCCTGCATTGGACACGGTGCCCAAGGCAGTGAATCTTTTGACATTGACCTAGTACACTAGCCCTAGATCTCACTTTAAACATTGCAAGTCACTTTCACTTTAACTATGAACCAAAGCTATACCTATTGAACCCTTCACTTGGCTTGTGACTTCAACCAATAAGGTCTAGGATAAACCATACACCTAACTTCACTTAGAAATACCCTGATTTGGTGTCTTGGTTTTGATCTCTCCTGTCGGGAGTAGATCGGGTCTCCCCCTCTGTTGTCTGGGCTAGATAACATAAAGTGAAGGTTGCCTCGACTGGCGTGACAACCATATATTGGAGGTCGAGGTGATCGTGGTTGCACCTTTTGAGTTGCCCTTCCCTATTGCCATCCATGACTGGATCCATCCATAGGGGTAACTACATCTTAGGTGATAACATTTTGGCGCCGTTGCCGGGGACGCAATAGGCTTACCCTAGTCCTTCCTGCATATTAAACGACACATATCTTGGTAGAAGAGTTAAATCTACCTGGCGACTCCCAATAGTGACTCCGCTGAGGAGCGAGCTCATTTACATCCCTATAAACAAATCTTATCGTTATCTAGAACCCATGGGGTGTATCATTTTGTTTTCAAGTTCTTAAATTTAAAAATAAATATAAAAATATAAAAAATAAAAAATAAAATTATTATCCATGGCTGCTTCTGAGCGACCTAGAACTTTCGGTCGTTTAAAAGCCTTTGACTTCTCTAAAATTTATGGGGCACCTCATCCTATTCCAAACAATTTTAATCAAAGATTACCTCGTTTCAATGGAAGCGATGGTGTTTCAATTATAAATCATTTGTATGATCTCTGGTATTATATGGATAGTTTGGGAACAACCGAGGAGGATGTTCTAATGAGGGCTCTGGGTTCATCTCTAGAGGGAAATGCTCGGATATGGTTTGATTATCTAGCACCAGGATCCATCACCGGGTATGACATGTTCCAACAATTGCTAGTAAGTCAATGGAAAGAAACAATTGGTGAATCTATGGAAGGGCAATCAGACGATGAATGTATTGATGAAAATCAACTTGATGAAGATGATGAATATTACGACAATGAGTTAACTAACGATTGTTCTTATCAAAGTAATTCCTCTTCTCCTGAACCAATTGAGTCCCATGATGAGGTAATGTATGACACTGAGCAAATTTCAACCCCTCAGGATTATTGCCTTAATATTGACATGAGAGGGGAACTTATGAGAATTTTATCATCATTACCTGAAGAAGTTTCAGATAAAGAGGGTGATTCCAATGATTTCCATCAAGAAGCATCCATGGTTGAGTCTTCCATTAGTGAATCTTTTGAGAATATGTTTGAGATCCCTATTCATAATCCTTGTGTAATTGATGATTTTTCTTACCATGACACTCAAGAAGAAAGTAGGGACAACAACCAAGTTTCTTTAGAAGCCGATGATCATCCTGTTTTTAGAGATCAATTTTATGAAAATGTTCAAATGGTTGTTAATCAATTGGTCAATGCTATTCCTGATAAATTATCGTCATATGAATGTAGTGATGAATCAATTGAAGAGAAGTCTCATGATGATGGGTTGGTGAATCAAACTAATCAAGAGTTTTCCTTAATCAAATCCTCAAATCAATATCTTAATGTTTATGGGAAGCTCGGAAATAATCCTTCACTTAACTCATCCAATGGTTATAATTTTTTCAATTCAATTTTTATTCAGGATTGTCTTTTTCAATTGTTGGGGTGGGGTGCTCGCAATAAGTTCTGTCCTTTTTCTAAAAAAATTGGGTCAATCAATTTTCAATCCGCCCCCCCATCTAATTTTTCTAAGTCTACTTTGAATTTGTGGTCTGGTAACTCTTTGAATGTTGAAATTTTCAAACCAGAGTCTAGGTATTGTCGCATAAATGGAGGTACAGAGTTTTATTTTCCCTTTCAGTTATCTTTAACAAATAACATTTTTAAATCTTCTTGGTGGCTGGAAGGGGTATATAAAGATCAATTTCATCGATTTTCCATCCTTAAACAACAAGTGGGGCTAATCTCAATCTTAATTTTATTCCACAATTTATCCCTACTTAGTTTATGCATCATTCCTAGAACTCTCAGAATTGAATATCCTGGTCAGGTAGATGAGGAAAGCATTTTGAAACAAGGGGAGTTAAATTTGTTATCACATCTTTTTCCTCCATATATTTTGAATAATAACTTGCACAATTTTTATGACCCTATCAATTCTTGGATGGAGGATGTTTGCAGTAATCAGTCTTTCCCTTTGCATGATTTCATTTTGCACCATTCAACTCCTTTCTCATTTTTTGAACAAGTCAGGAAAGTTGTGCTATCTATTTCATTAATCTTTAATCTAGTCTTGACTCGTTCTTTAAGCAAAAATCAAAGAAGAATTATTAACTTATTTGATGAATGGTTGCACTGGATTTATGATTTTACCTAACATTTGTGGTGACTGGTTAGATTAGGGTAGGTAGGAAACCGAATAAGCCTACTTGGGCAATAGTTAGTCTTTTCAGCCATTGAGTCTGGCACCTTCTTAGTCTCTAAGCTCCTTTGTAAGCTCCTAGTTTAACTGAGTACCTGTCACCTTTTCCTTTTCCTGCACAATAAAACTCAAATTTTGCAAATTATGTTAGTAGTTTAATTTACTTTCTGCATTTATATTTTATGCGTTTATATTTCTGACATAGAATAGATTTCATTTCAGTTGATTTTATTATTTTTCCCACACATGCGGCATGAGGTATTTTCTTTAGATGTTGTGAATGCAGAAAATAGGTTGCAAGAATAAAGCTGGAAATAAAATGGTAGAGTGCTGGATCGTGGATTCGAGTAGCAGAGTTCGAGGACCAGAGATTCTGAGGTTCTCAAGCGCTCACTTCAGCCGAGCACTTGTCCCAGCCGGAGCCAGATGTTATCACATATATAGTAGCCGGGCTACCATACATTATTTTTCTGATGCCAGTACACTATTCAGCCAGTTCCCTTGCATTTGAGACGCCGAGATGAGCATTTATATTGGATCACTATCAGATTGTGGACAGCAGTTATATTCCCCATGCCATGACTGAGTTTCAGGACACTCAGAGAGATGCCCGATATAGCCATTATGCCATTGGTACAGAGCAGACAGTAGTGCCCAAAGTTACAGCAGCAGTCTCAGAGGACAGATGATGGTACAGGTTGATGAGCTTTCAGGTATATGACTCAGCAGGTATATCATGGTATTATGGTTAGATTGCTTTTATACTTATTCTTATAGCATGTCTTAGCACTTAGTGTCATGATCTGGCGATCGTATAGATATTTGGACCTGGTTGACCTATTATATATATATTACTGTCCCTACTCAGACTTAGAAGTTCACTATTCATACTCATTGGTACATACCCTCCTTAGGGAGAATAGAGGTGATCATTACACCATACTATGGCTTGCTAGTGTTGGTTTCATCTTTTCATTATCTTCATCCATCCGTGGCCTACCTTTTAGATTATTACCCTGATTTGCTACTTGACTAGTGACATGGAGGACCTTTCCCCACTGTAGCCTCTGTATTGGATGAGCTTCCCTGTTTATTGTGTCTCGGCTCTGAGTTGGTGACAAAACTTACCTATGGTGAGTTGGAGTTCCTTGAGAATTCCCCCTAGTCACTAAAGTTGTGTTGGCTAAACCTGAAACTTTTAGTGCTGCCATCAATACAAAATCTGGAAAAATCAAATGCTATATCTTGTACATGAAAGAAATGCCAAATAAAAATGGCCATGAAAAATAAAATGTTATATCTTTTGGAAAAATAAATACCTAGGTAAACAAGTTGTCCATGACACACCTAGAAGTGCTCAGGTAAACAAGTGCCTTAAAAACACACCTGCAGCAGAAAGCCTAAAAATAAATGTAAATCTATGCAATGTGTTTGTAAACACACATAGATCAAGGCTATGGAAACCCCAGGCCCAAAAAGCAATGGAACTTAAATGTTATATCTAAACAATTGCTGGCCTTGCTTGTATTATGGATTGTGCGCATCTGTGAAGGTAAATAAACCCTCTTTAAACAACTCATCCATTTGTGAGACACCGCCATTCCCTGTGTTATTGCTCATTCAGTATATACTATGGTGTGTATTCCCTTTCCCTTGCCAAAGTGTCACAAAGTCAAGTTAGTCAGGTCATCCCTTAGCCTAGCCATTTATTTCAGCCTTCACCCTTCACTAGCAAATTGATCACAACTATGAAGTGAGTATGATCCTGAAAGTCTAGTCTGAGTAATAATAATAACTAACGACACTATCTATTTGGATTTAGATCGCCAGTCATGATTACTCTGTGTTATAGAAGCTATTTGAATAAATTGTAAAGCATGTATTAACCTTGACACCTGCAGCAGCTATGGATGATAGTCTGAGTTGTATTTGGTCTTGGTTAGACCTAGTTTGACCATGGAGGACCATGGGACATGAGATGTTGGACCTTATGATGATATGGATAGGTGATATATGGTCCATGTACACATACAGGATGATTCTATGCAGCAGCTACAGGGTTATGATGATGATTCTTGGGATACAGCAGTGTTTGGTCATTTACAGATCATTATTATTGGCCTTGTTCCGGTACATTGGATATTTATTTTGATCATGCAGAGATTCATATGGTGTATGAGTACACATCTTGGATGGATTTGGACCTTCTGAGTCCAATGGGACAGTTTGTTTTCAGTTCCGGGTACTTACAGTGATGATTTAGCCTCAGTAGGCTGTCCTAGTGCAGTTTTGGTCTATTGGAGGCCCTGTCGGAGCAGAGATGACTTTTATCCGGATGACCTAGGGCGCTGATGATGGAGGGGGTGGTCCAGCCACTTGTTTTTACCATATTACCCCCCTCCCGGACACATTGGCACCCTCACCTTGACAGCGCCATCACTCCAGGAGGCAGTTTGGGCGGTTTCACGTTTCCCGAGGCATTTCAGGATTGGTAGAAATGGCTATTGAGGAAATCGATTTGGGCTACTGAGGCAAAGTTATGGCATGGGATGATCAGTGTTGATAGATCGGGACCTTCCACACCTCCTCCTGCAGTTTCAGCTTCATCGGGGCCCGCATCCATCACTTATGGCACTTTCTGTGGATTTTTTGGGTCTTTTGAGAGCCACGACTTCACCTTGGAGGCACGATTTGGTACTTTCATGATTATTTATTGGTTATTGTGCCATGGGGATTGACCAAGGAGGGATAAAATTACCCCTTGGACCCACCATGAGCCTCTTATGATATTTTGTCATCATGATTTGGTGGGATTCCCCTCTCCTAGGGCGACTTTGTCCACTTATGTTATATTTTATGTGTGATCCATGTATTATGTTGTTGAGCTCATCTCAACCATTGATTAGACATTTGTATCTTTTAATCTTAGCCACTCATTCAAAAAGTGGTTAGGGTTTTGGTGCCTCTCCTTCCTATTTAAAGGAGAGAGCCTCTCATTGTAAAGGGTCTTTGGCTCTTGGATTATTGGTATAGAAAAATATTCTTGTGGAAATTCTTGTGGTCTCCTTTGCATCTGGTGTTCTTAGATGGTGATTGGAAAGTCTATTGTAACCTAGCATTTGGAAATTGTGGTAAGATCTATCTTTGTTTGGAAATCATTGTTTGTCTACAGGAGGGCGACTTCAACAAGGGCGATTTTGCAAGGCTTCTTCAAATCGACTTTCTTGGCATTCGCTTGTATCAGGGGGTTATCATTAGTATCATTGTGATCTATGCTATCTTTCTGTTACTTCTTTTGTGGCATTAGTCTTATCTCTGGATGCATCAAATCTGATATTGTTGACGTTTGTTGTGCAGGAGAGAGGGCGCATTGGCTTCTTGGACTAAATCGATTTGCATAGAGACTACCTCAAAGCTTCCAAATTGATCGGGATTGCATAGATCATCATCATCAAGGCATCTACAAGGTTATCCAGGTAAGATCCACAGGTTTGTTTCTCTTTCCTTTATCCAATCCATTGACATAATTCATAAATTGTTAAAACCCTAAATACTTCAAAACCCCTATTTTACATTTTGTCAGATCTACCAAGATCTAGTGGGTTGTTGGGCATGATATTGAAAACCCACCTCTATAGCATCCACGGCATCCCGGATCTATAGTTTGGTGTGGATTGGCTCCCGTTTGATCCCTCTCCCAAGCCAACCTAGCTTCTCCCAAGGAAGGCGCACTTCACCATTTGAGCAGGTTGACCTAGATCTAAGCGATGGGTGTTTGAGATTTCACTTGATTTGACATCTACACATCAAATAACATACACCCAGGTTGTCCCTTTCTTGAAAATCACCTTGTGGGCCCCATTCCACATTTTAAGGGATTTAATCCCCATTTTGGACCACTTGGAACACTAAAACTCAGATCTACAAAGATCTAACCGGTGGATTGCCACGAAATTATAGATCCATATCCCTACTTGACTGATCTACCCGGATCTAAATTTTGGATGCCATCCGACATGATTTGACCCACCTAAACCCCGATTGAAGCCTCCTTAGGGAAAGTCGCACCACCTTGGAGAAGTGAGTTCACTCACTTCGAGGAACTGGGTACTTGAGATTTTTGCAGATCCGGAATCAGAATAATTCAAAACCTAGGTCTAGACTGTCACTTTGTCAAATCTTGCCTTGGGGATTGCATTCCTTGTTTTTAGGGATTGTGGTCCACTTGGGTCAAACCTAGATCTAGACACATTTATCCATCAAGAACTGTATTGTCCACTTGTCCCAAGTACTAGGAGTCCTAAACCTCAAGTCAACCTTACTTTGACTCCACTTCCCAATTCCCAAGGCACTGGCCTCTCTCCAAGTTAACTCAACTTTCCTAGAATGTTGGATTGACTTGTGGTTTGACTTTTGCATGGTAAACTATACCTTTGAGGACATCATGAACTACGGTAAATCTTGTCTCATGTACTAGTTAGCCCCAATACAACCTTTAACTATCCTGCATTGGACACGGTGCCCAAGGCAGTGAATCTTTTGACATTGACCTAGTACACTAGCCCTAGATCTCACTTTAAACATTGCAAGTCACTTTCACTTTAACTATGAACCAAAGCTATACCTATTGAACCCTTCACTTGGCTTGTGACTTCAACCAATAAGGTCTAGGATAAACCATACACCTAACTTCACTTAGAAATACCCTGATTTGGTGTCTTGGTTTTGATCTCTCCTGTCGGGAGTAGATCGGGTCTCCCCCTCTGTTGTCTGGGCTAGATAACATAAAGTGAAGGTTGCCTCGACTGGCGTGACAACCATATATTGGAGGTCGAGGTGATCGTGGTTGCACCTTTTGAGTTGCCCTTCCCTATTGCCATCCATGACTGGATCCATCCATAGGGGTAACTACATCTTAGGTGATAACAGGTGCATTTCTCCCTTTCCTTTTCCCCTTAGTTCCTGCCCTAGCTGATTGAGATATTCTCTTTCTTGTTTGATGGTTAAGCTTGCAATCCTCTCCACAAATCCACCCCCAATGCACTTGGATTCCCTTGGAAAGCCTTCAAATCTTCTTCACCTACACATAAAACCCACTCTCAAGCTTCTCCACACTTGCAAATGACAAAAAAGAAATGAAATTTTGTTTTTAAACTCGCCCGGGCGCCCTTTTCCGCGGAAAACGTGTCCTGGAATCGGGATACGAGTCGCACAGTTGGGGACACGATGGGAAATTGTGTCTGACACGACTTTTGGTCGTGTCTCGATTTCAGACACAATCAAAAGTCGTGTCGGACACGATTTCCCATCGTGTCCGTGTCTAACACAACCCCACGGGACACGTAGCCCCTTTAGAGTGAATCCGGTTTCTAAGGGGATGAACTAACATGTTCATCAACTCCTCCAGCTTAGGCTACCTGTAACACAACTGCAACACTAGCAAGGGGATACGAGCATATGTGTAAATAATGAAAAGAAAGCAAATACGCAATGGATTCAAACAAGAAATCACACTACTATTAGAATCCTATTATTATCAACAAGAGTAAGCAAACTATAGAGTATTACTCACTATTCTTTAAGAAGGTAACTTCCCTTTGAAAGACATATAATCCTGACAATACTAATATGAAAACATGATACAGTTTACCTCAAGTATAACAAGCATGAAGATCCTTCACCAAAGAAAATCACCAGACTAGCCTCCAAAGCGTTCTTTATTCAACTTAGAATAAAATATTACAATACAGCGTGAGCAGAGGTTCCACCTTCAGATGAATAATAATGGACCAAAGCTTTGTCTTTTATAGCAAAACCAAACAAACTAGGGCGCAAATACCTAAGGAGGGCGAATTGCTCTGATGAGGGAGTTAACTGATAGTTGGTAGATATTGATTGATAGTTAACTGAATGCAAATAGAAGAGGATTGCGCCACATGTGAGGGTGGTTGGAAGCCCCAACCTTGAGATCTTCACCCTCAATATACACCCTCCATCTCACAAAGTCACCCCATGCAGAGAGAGGGTGAATTTCCCAAGAGAGAGTTAACTATAACTTGAATGGTAATGATTGGAATCATCTTATCAGAGCTCAGATAACTTAATGTTGACTATCCAGTCACTGTAGCCGAACCTCAGTTTAACTCTGCACATCCTCCATTGTTTTAGGAATTTGTCCTTTTATTGATAAAAATGTCTTTTTTTAATATTTATTTTGTCTTTTTTGGAGAATTTGAGTAAATATCAATTTATACTTACTCAAAACTTAGGAAAAGTGGGTTTATGGGTTAAACGGGTGCTCTGGCTTAGAAAATGAGCTTCCATTTATCAAAATCCACCCATAAACCACTTAATTATTACAATTTGAATTTTTTCAATTAAACCATAAGAAAAATGGTTTAATTAATTGCAAAAATTAATTATTTAATAAAAAATTAAAAAATCATCCATGACCGCGGTTTTTTTTTTTTTTTTAATTTGATTTTGACCACCTAGGGACCTAGGATATGACCATATTACTTTACTATAGTGTCTAGCATGTTTATATATGTTATAATTATAAAATGGACTCTAATAACCCCCCAAGGCCTAACCACCAATTTCGAGCATTCCAGCTTTGGAGGTGTAGGAGAAAAACTCATCGATTATACTCGGCTAAAGGCAAAGCATAATTGATAAGGGAAAAAACTCATTGGAATACCTTCTTTGGTTGTCAAGTCCTAGAGAGCCGAGTCACTCAAAGACCACCATGCTAGCACACTTTATTACAAGCCCCGTGGGGCATGGTCATACATTAAAAAAAAGAAAAAGGGGCCTTGAAAAGGCCAAACTTGGATCTTCTGAACTCTAATAAGCACAAGTAATTGTGCAACATTGGCGGCTCTCTGAAGTCCAACTGAAGTGAAACTTTAGTTGGTAACGTCTGGCTCCAACTGCGGGACGTGTGCTCGATCTGGTCTCAAGGCAAGGAGAGCATATGAGAACACCAGAATCTCCGGTTTCTATGACCTGTAAAAAATCTCAACTTGACAAGAAAACCCTTCAGTAGCACAAGTGTTTGTAAATAACCAATGAACCATAAGTTACTTTATTCAAAAAGAAAAACTAACTAATAAAGAATTTTTATAGAACACTGAAAAAGAAATGCATAAAGTAAATGCTCACTTTGAGGAGCTTATTCCCTACTCTAAGCATGTCATAATAAAACTGTTAAGTAAAATGATAAATCCAATGCAACCACCTTAACATTTCATCAATATAAAAAACTTTCACCTTGTGTTTGGTTACCAGCCAAAACCAGGATACCTTATTCATGAAATGCAAACCTGCGAAAATATTGAGGATGGGAGGGTTGGATGGGAGATCATAACCATGCAGAATATCATCAAACTGATTTCTCAACTGGCAGGTCCTCTTGTAGGTTGCTTCTATCCAAGATTGGATAGGACTGATGTATAAATCCGTAGGATGGGGTAGATCAACCACACCATCATACTGCCTTAGAGGGCTTATCGGATGAAAAACCTCTGTGGTAACACAAGCCCCAAGATGCCCCAAATCATAAGAGAATTCTGAATGTGAAGATGAAGGTTGTCACTGACGTTCAGTTGACTGAATCCAATCTGAATCTTCAATGCACTGCTCCTCCAGGTCTTCATTACTTGTACTCATGTTTGGTTCTGACTGATCATATGAAGCACATGCATGCTCCTCTTTTATATCAAGATTCCCCAAGGTCTCCGAATGCACACTCCCCTCTTTAGATACATCAAAAGTGGGTTTTTCAATGTATGTCCAATAATCATCATAGGTATCTTTGGAAAAGATGGAGGATGTTTCACTATTTGTATCATGTCCCTTGCTATATTTGCCCTCCTCATGGTCATAATAAATTTCTTTACAAGGCTCGGCTTCAATTTTTTTACAAGAGAACAAGCTTTCCCTAACTTCATTACCATGTGGAGAGTAAAGAGGAGTATTATCATACACAATACAGTCTTCGTCATAAATGTCTCTATAAGACTCTGTACTGGTTTCTTCTGAAGGTAGATGCGAAGTACAAGTGTCATCATCCTCTCTGAAATGATCTTGAGATAGCTCCAAATCTTCAATGCTTTTCACCATGGAAATATGAAGAGGTTCCTCAATAACATCTTTTATTAATGGTTGCTTAAGGGTTTCTTCATCAACTTCTATAATGGCTTCTTCTGGTGGCAATTCTGGAATACCCATGTGATCATCACTAGTGGAATAAACTTGAGAACAACTCGCGTCCTCAATGTCCTTTCTCATATCCATTTGAGGACGGTCTTTGCTAATATCTTCAATTAAGGGCTCCTCATGTGCTCCTTTTGTTGAAAACATGGCCATAATATTTTGTATATCACTGTCATCATCATGCCACCGCTTAAGAAAAATCTCAAAGAAATTTGCAAGGGAGGTAATGCATTTATTAGGAAGCTTCTCAAAGAACCAATCATAAGCATCATCATACAAAGTACAAGCAAATATTTCCATCCTACGGTCATCATGAAGGATGTTGGCCTTAACCATAACATTGAGGACAGATGTGATGTGCAAAACAACCAAATCACCATTTCCATAAAAGTCTGGGGTATATTCAAACACCTCACTCCGGTCAAAATCTTCATTTGGAAAACCCGGAATAACTGAAAAATCAATGGGATGAAATCTAGTGGCGATTTGGGCACCATACTCTTTTCTTTCATCATCCATATTAGGAATTAAGCAATGCCATCATGAAGTGATCATGGAGAACATCTGGTACTGAATCAGGGGAGTTGTCCGAATGATGAGCTTTTAAGTTTACTGTGTCGCATGGGCTCATCTACACACAACTAGTCTCAACAAATTTATGAGATACAAGGGTTTTATCCCTTCAATGGAGTCGCCATGTGAGAATAAAAATATGCATTAAAAGCTCTCACAAAATTTATTTTTTTGTTTTACTTTGAAATTTTATAAAAAGAAAAAAGGTTAGTGGAGTTGCTAGATGAAAGAATAAAGGTCTACTCTAAACATTCATCAAACAAAGCAAAAATAAAACAAAAAAGGAGAAAACAAAAAGTTGTGACCCGAAAATAGAAAGGTTTATCCCCGGCAACGACGCCAAAATGTTGCCGCCTAATACACACCTGGGGGGAACGCGGCAGGAAACCTTCAAGCCACTCGGTGTGTCCTTGGGGGCAAGTCAGAGTCAAGTTTTGTCACCTGATTACTCGACTCCTCCGTCTAGGCTTACTTGACCCCAGGTTTACAGGTGTACTTGGCAAGTTGGTTGTAAGGGTTTGAGATGGCTTCTAACTCAGTAAAGGAAGAAGATAGGCTTGAAGGAGCCTCAAACTTTAATGCATGGAAGGATAGGGTCTTGAATATTTTGGAGGAGAATGACTTGGATGAATTGGTCACTAGGGTTGTGGAAGAGCCCATAACATCCCAAGGAAGAGCAACATTCAAAAAGAAGCAAGCGAAAGCAAAGAGGGTCATCTTTGACTCAATTAAAGATAATTTGATGCCAGTGATAGCTCCTTTAAGGACAACTAAGCTACGTTACCGGATTCGGCTAGACAGGGTCCGAATCAGTTTCTGAATCGTTGGGGAATCGCGGATTCGGAGATCTGATTCAGATTCTGTAAGATTCAATGGTTTTTTTGTGGGGATACAGATCAGATTTGGGATCCGTTTCGGCTGACTGAGGATTCGATTCCTCCAAGGAGATTTGGTATTCGGTTGGCATGGAATCGGTTCCCATTGGAGGAATCGTATCCCTACCTTCAAGATACAGATCCTCCAATGGGAATTGATTCCCCTACATCCATTAAAAAACACTCATTTCACATTAAAAAAATGTCGATTATGTTGAACGCGGGAGTTTTTAGGGCCCACTGAGTCTTCTAAAGCGACAACCTAACACTTGAGCCTCACCTTTGCCATTTCATCGACTTTGAGCTTGAGCCGGCAGACAACAACGAACAGAGATGAGTTTCTTCTACCATAGCCACGGTTTTCTCCTTCAGAACGAGTTTCTTCTCTTCCAGCACGGGTTTCTCCTCATCATCAAGCAACTTGGCCGCGGATTCCCAATCTTACCGACAAAGAAACTTAATGGTCTTTTTAAATTATGTAAATGAAAAATGAATCCCAATATATTAACGAGTGATTTTTAGTTTAATCTTAAAAAAGACCATGCCATTAACCACTCTTTTTATCCTTGTCATAGTTTTTCTACGTTCATTTTTAAACCAAAAAGGAAAAGTATCAATTCCTCAAGCCAAGCAGCTGCTTGAGCAGTTTGTTGGTAAGATTGGCAGTTCCACAAGTAGTCCCTGTAAAATATTCTTCCAAACTGCAATATAATCAGTATAACATTTGTGACTTTAGTTTATTTTATGAACTTATGAATCTGATTTCAAACCTGAAAATTACATGTATGAATCTATGATGCTATTGGTCATTGATGTATGCTCATAATGTTACTGTCACTGACTTACTGTTATTGTATGAAATTAAATTTGGTTTAAAATCTGAAAATTACATGTATGATTCTAAGAATCTATGATGTTTCATGTTACGATTACGATGTGTGATCATGTTACAACTTTGAATGTATGATGTAAATGTTACATGTATGATCAATATTAGTGATCATTGATGATTCCTGAATCTATGATGCATTGAATATTGATGTTAATTGTGACCTGTAGGGCCTAGGGATTTTAAATTTGTGTTTTTTTATAAAATTATAGATTTATATTTTTAATTTTTAAATATATATATATATTATAAAAAAAATTAGGGTTAGGGTTCTGTTGTCCACCAGATTGCACACCAGCAGCGGAAATCTTTCGAAAGCTGTCTCTTCACTACAAGTGAGAGAGGTGTGGCCTTGGGGGCAAGTAATGAGCCAGGTACTGTCACCTGAATCCCAGCTCCTCCGTTTAGGCAAACTCATAACGAAGCCAAGGGGGGTAGTCCCTAAAAAAGAGTTGTCTAAGGCTCTTGTGTGTTTAAAATGTATTTTAGTGTTGTGATGCGGATGGATGTTGTTTAGGAGTTTTTTGAAGGTGAGAGACACAATAAAGCTTTAAATAAGACCAAGATAACGCAATCCACGTTGCAATAGAAGATGAGAGATACACTTGAATCAAATATAAATCACTCTTTACGAAAATTAACACAAATACTCCAATATTGATAATAAGCAAATAAAATATTGTGATTAAGGACCAGTGCCTTGTGGAGTCAAAAGATGTATAAGTGATTGAAATGTTTGATATAAGTGTTTCGAAAGATAAGTTTGTGAGATCGTTTTGCAGTTTATCTTGGTAAATTTAAGATTTTAGTGGTCTTGATTATTATGGCTAAGAACAAAGGTATCAAAAGGAGTGGAACCTTAACCAAGAAAAACAAACTGGCAACCTTTTAGGTGATAGGTCAGGAGCACCCAGATTGCAAAGAGGGCAAGTGTGCTTACGGCTTGATCGCCCTCGAGTCTGACAATGGATTCCCAGCGCCACCTCTTCAGGAAGTTCTCAGTGATTTTGTCTTGGTTGGGGTTTTGGGGTAAAACTTTAATTAATGTTATAACTTGTGAAATTAACAAGTCTTCCACCTTTCTGAGTACTAGCCCAACCGTTTCCGGTTGGCAGAGCATACGGGTGTAGTACGCAAGACCAAGATAAATTAATTAAATCGGTGTGTGGGTTGAAAAGTTTTATTTGTTAGAGCACTTTGTTCAACTCTCCGACAGAGAGCGCTCTTGACTTGATCTTATGACCACAGTTCAAGAGACTTGCTAATTAACAAATGCCTAATGCAGGGAAAGATGCAAGACTAATAATGCTCTCCGATAGAGAGTGCTCTTGACTTGGATTTGGCCAAGTTCAAGAGACTTTAGTTCGTTTTAAGAAGCAAAAAGTAGTTGTAAAAGCAAGATAAATCAACTTTAAAATGATTAAAACATGTGATAAATCAGAAAGATATGAAATATTGCTAACAATGCTACTTGCAAAATAAAATGAAATTGAAAGATCTAGTGTTCTACCACACAAATCCTAATCTAAAGGTGGGATCAACCTCCGAACAAGGTCAACCACTTAGAAGCCACCAGTCCTGGAAACCTTCCAGCTAGCTGGATGTCCACAAGAAGCTGACGGGGGAGCGAGAAGCTACCACAAAGTTATGTGGCCTTTGGGATGCAATCCCAAAGTTAGCTTTACTCTAGTCAAGGTTTGGAAGAGAAGTGACAAGATAAAATAAAATATTGAACAGAAAGTAAAGCCTAATCTACCCAAGAATCTCTTTCAGGTCAAAGACCATACTCGGGAGAGCATGGGGGTAAGTAAACCGGAAATTATAACAAAAACAACTTATTAAAATGGAAACTAATCTAAGAGCATATCAGAGATCTAATCTAGAAACTCAAACCAATCAAGAAGACTACAAGGCTTCTCCAAATGGGGGAAGTGGATGTGGGGGCTTAAAAACCCCACTTGCAACTTTATTATGAGAGTACAAATGCCATTGGGAATGAAACCCTTGTAGGGACCTTGAAAGAAATAACTTGGAAAATATTTGAAACGCTTCTAAGAACTATTATAAAGGATAAATACTAGTCTTTTGGTTTGGATCGCCCTCTTGTCTTCTTGATAACTTCTTGTTTTAGAAGCCTCTTGACTTTCTTCTCCTTTGAAAACACCTACACCAATTCAAATCATCTAACAAGGAACCCTTTAGTGTTAAAGAAAACAATAAAAAATTTGAAACTAGCTAAGTCCTAGATCTAAATCTATATGCAAGATCCTAAATGCAAAATTCAAAACACCTTCAAGTGAGATCTAAACTAAAGATGCCTAAGTGTTTAACTTTTTCAAATGCAAGCTTTTAAGACTTTTCAATGAGATCTAAGATTAACCTTTCAAGGAAATGAAAACAACTACTAGATCTTACCAAAACTTGTTGTTTTTTTATGTGTTTTGTAGGTTTTTAAAAGGTGGACGAAAGGAAGGTTTGGAGACAAGTTTGAAGGCACTAAAAGGAGATGGGATGAGAGGAAAGAGGCACTCAAAAAAGGGTAAGACGAGAGCAAATAGAGAGGGCGAATGGAATGAAAAGAGGAGAAGATTTGAAGGAGGACGAAAGGCCAAAGAGAGGTAGGTTGAATGCAATGAAGGGCAAAGACTTGAAGGGAGACGAGAGCAAAGAGAGAGGGCTAAAGAAATGGGACGAGAGCTAGATGGAGAGAGGAGATCTAGGGCAAAGGAAGAAAAAGCTTAGCAAGTCAATACAAGGGATTCAAGGAGAAAAAGAGGGCTTGAAGAAGAGGAAGCCTAAGGTGACCAAGATAAAATAGAGTTTTATGGATGAGAAACTTGAGAAGAGCTCTTCCTAGCTTTCTTAAAATGAAAAGATCTTGGGATTATTCTAGATCCTGCAACCATAAAATGTTAGGCCAAAACTTGAAGATGAAGCACGGGTTTGATGCAACCGAGCTCTTATTCCTCTTCACTTTAAGCAATACCTAATCACAACCACATCACTCAACCAAGAAGTGAGATCAACAATGCTAGTATGCTAGAAAAATCAAGATTAGATCAACAATTTGTATAACCAACTACTCATGTCCATTTAGATCTTGATAAACTATGCATAAATAACCAACTTAAATTATAAATGGTTACTCTATTGTACTAAAGATAGTCCTCACAAGCTAGCAATTGATCAAACACTATGCATTGTCAAGAGATGGGTTTAGAGAAGATATCACCTCAACAAGAGATGAATTCACACCAAAGATTGAAAGCTCATGGACCTCCAAAGTCGAAATCTTTATTGAAAATATTAAGCCAAAGCTATTACAAAATTGTGCAGAGTAATCTTGCATCAAAGTCTCCACATGAGAATGGCCAGAATGCCATCTCTTATATAACAAAGCATAAGCCTAAAACCATAGGTGGAATTTGGCATGAGTGAGAGCCAATAAACAATAGACATGAAGTTAAATTCCAATCAATACCAAGCTTGGAGAGCTAATTCGAATGACAACTCGCACTTGTTGGTAGGTTGAATGGATAGGTAGCAAACTTGCCCTTGGTGGTTGCATGGGAAGTATCACCTCTCGAATGGGCATGTTACAACAAGGATACACGTGAGGATAATGAGGAATGATGTTAGCTTTGAGAGGAGGGCGAGTTGGTTGGTGGGTGACAAGTGGAGATGTGGTAGGTACCAACTTGTGATTGCAAAGGGAGCCAAGCTATGGGATTTGGTGAGTCATGAGGGTGCCTACCTTGGACTTAAATGCACATCCACCAACCCAATTAACACTTGACACTTCACTAAATCGACTTTTGAAGGAAGAAGGGCGAATTAGCTTGAGTGGATAATCTTCTGGTGACTGGATAATTGACTGGAGTCACTTGGAGTTGATTGGAATCTTCATAAATGTCTATTGCCATGTCATTTAGCCTTTTATTTTATTCAAATTGATTAATTTTGGAGAGATTTGGATTATCTCCAAAATATTCAATTTTATTATTTTAATTAATAATTTCTCTGTAAATGACTTTTTAGAGAAAATATTAATTATGAGGCTGAATTGACATCCGAAAGTTGGGTTTAGCTGGTCCACGGGTCATGTGTGATTTTTGGCTTATGAAACGAGCCATCAAACACTAAGTTCGGACCCCGGATGACTGACATATTACAGACCCAAATTTCTCTATTTTAAACGATAGCGAAATTTAATTAAAATTTAAAAATAATTAAAAAATTAAAAACCCCAAATCCGACGTGTCCGGTAAAAATTTTTTGAAATTTTCTCTAGGGGTCCTAGAGACTTAGGACATGACTAGAACCTATTCTAATAGTGTCTAGTAGGTTTATACATTATAGTTGGACTCTAATAACCCCCCACGGCTCAGATTTTCAAAATCGGGCATTCCAGCTTTGGAGGAGCGGGAGAAAACCTCATCGATTATATATCGCCTTAAGCAAAGTATAATTGACAAGGGAAAAAACTCCCTGGAATACCTTAGTTGCTTAATCAAGTCATGGGGAACCGAGCCATTCAGACCCTACTAGCACACTTTGTTACAAACCCCCATGGGGCCATGGTCATGTCGACTCAAAAACAAAACTGGCTAGCCAAAATTGGCTAGACCCAAATATCTGAAACCCAGATACTCTGGAAGTGAACACTGATGTGTTCCAACACTGGCGGCTCAATGAGGTTTCAACTATTGTACAGATCAGTTGATAACATCTGGCTCCAACTGCGGGACGGACACTTGCTTGATCTACGAATCAAAGAAGGTGTTCGAGAATCCCAGAATATCAATTTCCTGCATGGAAAGAGAAGTGTCTTAGTTCCACATGTATATGATAAATAATGCCAAAATGAAATATCAAATATGAAAATATTTTTGCTTTTTCTTTTCGAATTTAAAGTACAAAAATGGAAATCTTTTCTTTTCAAACATATATATGAACTATAGTACAAAAATAATACATAAAAGTACAAAGATAAGAGTTTAGGGAAGCCCTGAGATGACCCCTTGGTCATCTTGTATGTTGTTCCGGTAAAAAGGCTTCAAATGTTGCCCATTCATGGGGAGAGGCAGTATTTCTCCCTCCATAATGTTGAGGCAGAAAGAATTGTCTCCAACTTGGCAGCGTATAATAAAAGGGCCTTTCCAAAGGCCGTCGAATTTCCCATGCTTCCCGGGTGTCTCCCTCCTTTTGTCCCATAAGAGAACAGTGTCCCCTACTTGAAAAGACCTTGGTTTGGCTGATCTATCAAACATGGCCTTCATACTCTCCTTTTGTCTTAACATTTTGTCCGAGGAATTCCTTCTGCTTTCATCAAGCTCGATGATTTGGTTAGCCCTATCTTCCAACTCTAACTTTTCAGAGTTATAGTCAGTTAGCATTCTGAAGATTGGGATCTGCATGCTAAGAGGTAAAACTGCTGTGATGCCATAAACAAGCTCAAAGGGGGACTTTCCAGTGGAGTTCTTCTTTGTGATTCTGTCCGCCCAAAGGGCATATTTAATCTTGCTATCCCAGGATCTCTTGTTATCACCAACAGTTTTGTTGAGGATAGTCATTAGATTCTTGTTTGAGGATTCAGCAAGGCCATTACCTTGCGGATAATAATCAGAAGAATGAGATAAAACAATGCCATATTTGAAACAGAAGTCATTCATTTATGTTGAACTGAAAGCTTTGGCATTGTCAGTAGTTAACTTCAAAGGGGTGCCAAATCGAGTGATGATTTTGTCTTCAATGAAATCCATAACAACCTTTTCAGTAGCTGTCTTGGCGAGAATAGCTTCTACCCATTTGGTGAAATAATCGGTTGTCGTTAAAATCCAGCAAAATCCATTGCTAGAGTTGTCTTTGAATTTACCAATAAAGTCAAGGCCCCATTGCTGGAAGGGGGCAATGACAACAACCGGGTTGAGGGGTAAAGCGGCCAATTTAGGCTTTCCTGTGAACAGTTGACATTCTTGGCAATACTTTACATGTTTGTATACATCAGCAAATATGGTTGGCCAATAATGCCCGTCTCTAAGGATTTTGTGAGCTGTTGTATTCGCTGCATAGTGGCCTCCACAAAATCCCGAGTGGAGTTCAGTCAAGATCTTTTTAGAATCTTGCTCATGGACACATCTAAGGATCACCCCATCAGGGTTTCTCCAACCCAAGCCTTCTTGAGTAAGGCAATATCTGGCAGCTTTTAATCTTAGTGCCCTTCGCTTGTGTCCCTTAAGGTGATTTGGGCAAGTCATATGTAGGAGGAAATATATGATATCAGAATAACAATGGTTATCTAATTCTTGCAAGGCAGGTGTCATACATGGACCAGCTGGTTGGTCTATACAGTTTATATCAATGGCTTCCTCATTTTTCTGAGTCAACATTTTGGCTAGGCCTTGCCCCTTGATAAGTTTGGTAGGCTTTATCTCCAAGTCATATTCTTGGATTTTGGATACCCATGCGCCTCTTGTTCCTAAGCAATCCTGTTGGGATAGGATGTCTTTTACTGCAGCATGGGGAACATAACCTATAACTTTATTATAGCCAATATACGTTCTGAAATGTTTCAAGGATTTAACCAAGGCATAAGCTTGCTTTTCCATTATGGTGTATTTTAGTTCTGAATTTTGCAAGGCCCTGCTCATAAATGCAATTGGTTGTTCGAACCCTTCGAAGTTCTTTTGGAGCAAAACACCAGCAATAGTATCCTCAGAAGCAAAGGAGAAAATCATGAAATCTTTAGTGTAGTCAGGACTAACCAATATGGGTGGTCTAGTAATAGCATCTTTAATGGTGGTGAAAGCTTCTTTCCCCTCATTAGTCCACACAAAGTTAGCATCCTTTTTGAGTAACCGTTGCATGGGTCTCATTAGCTCAGTTAGGTTTGGGATAAATCTTCTGATGAAGTTTATATGACCGTTAAAAGATTGAAGGCTTTTCACATTTTTGGGGAGAGGTATCTTCTTGATTGCTTCAACTCTTTCAGGGTCGATCTTGACCCCGTCCCTGTTTATAATATGCCCCAAGAGTTTCCCCTCTTTGACGCCTAATACTGACTTTGCCGGATTTAGAGAAATACCATACTCTCTGCATCGTTCAAAAACCTTTCTTAGATGATCAACATGGCTAGATCTTTCCTTTGAAAAAACAGTTAAGTCATCTTGGTATATCTCGATGATTTTTCCTATCAATTCCTTGAAAGCATAATCCATGGCCCTTTGGAAAGTGGCTCCTGCATTTGTAAGGCCAAAGGGCATTCTCAGATATTCAAAGGTTCCCCAAGGAGTTGTGAAAGCAGTTTTATGTTTATCCTCCTCTTTGATGACAACCTGGTTGTATCCCGAAAATCCATCAAGCATGGACATCATTTCGGATCCAGTGACCCGTTGGAGGAGGGTCTCCATGTTGGGAAGCGGATAATTATCTTTTTGGCATGCCATGTTAAGGTTCCTGAAATCAAAGCATATTCTAATGCTTCCATTTTTCTTTCTGACTACAACTAAGTTGGAGCACCATGATGTGTGTCGGGTGGGTGCTATAATACCTGCTGCTAGCATTTTCTCTAGCTCACGCTTGATAATAGGGGCCAACTTAGGATTTATTTGCCTGAGTTTTTGGCGGAAAGGTTTGGCATTTTGCATTTCTGGTTTGAGGGGAATGGTGTGTTGGAACACATCTTCCCTATAGGCCTTTAACTCATTATAAGTAAAGGCAAATATATCTCTATATTCTCTGACCAGGCTTATTAATGCATTTCTTTCCTTTTCGGATGTTCCTTTTCCAATTTTTATGATTTTTGGATCTATTTCCGTTCCAATGTTGATCTCAATGTAATCTCCTGGCTTCATCTGGTCGATGTTGTTTTTCTTCCCATCATGTCTGTCAAAGATGTTTTCTAACTTAGTGTAGCCACGTGAAATTGGGTTCATAGGTTGGCTTTCTTCTTTGTACTGCTTGCCTTCTTCCTATTCATTTATGTTGAAATTGGCAAACTCATCTAAGTTATTTATGAATCTCAGAATCTGTTCATCATCTTTGAAAACCTGCCAATGGTTCATATTGTCTGGGACCGATGGCCTATAATTTATTTCAAGGGTACAATCTCCATTTAACATTTCCTCTGAAGGCTGGAGGGTAGATGCCGCAACAGCCAACCTATCCGCTATACTGTTCTCTTCCCTATGGACTGCTTTTATGTTTAATGCATCAAAGTATTCCATGGTGTCCCATACTGCATTCCTATACCTCTTAAGTCTTTTACAATGGCATGCAAAATTACCCTTGATCTGTTGCACAACTAGGTCAGAATCTCCTTTGATACTAAGCATTTTGATTTTCATGTCTTTAGCGATTTCTATGCCTAGTAAGAGTGCTTCATATTCTGCAACATTGTTGGTGGCTTCAAATTCAAGTCTAAACGCAAAGTTGAAGACTTTATCTTCAGGTGATATTAAGACTATACCAGCACCTTTTCCAGCTCTAGAAAAAGCACCGTCAAATTCCATTTTCCACAATCCATCAACTTTTTTATCTTTCATTTCCTCATGAACAGGATCTAAGAAGGTGGAATTTATCTGGTGGGTTCCCATTTCATCCGTATTGTATATGTATTCATTTGATGGTTTCTGGGGATTTTCAACATGGTACCTCCTTTCTTTTTCTGAGTGCAGTTTGACATGAGTATCTTCTGAAGCTGGAACAGTTGCATAGGATAAGTCTAATTGTAATGATCCACCCAAAGAAGCACCCCACATTCTAGAAAGAAGCATACCCCATTTATCAGGTACATCTATGACAAGGATGTCCATGGTGACATGGATGTCTGGGTACTTGGCTAATCTGACGGTTTGATTTTGAATCATCCCCTCAACTTCGACAGGTCTAGAGTCCATGGCACAAACATTTCCATAAGGTCTAGTGGTCTTTAGATTAAGTTGTTGCATGACTTTTTTGGTCATAAGGCTGGCCCCAGATCCCGAATCCAACATACAGTTATGTAGAAGAAGGTCACCTATCATCAATGATATGTAGAAAGGTGGGTGAGCTTCTTTTCTTGTTTCCCTGGTATGTAGGACTATAGGGGGATCTCCAAAATCATTCATACAACTTGTTGAAGGTTGCTCTTTATTTTCTAAGAAAGTTACCTTTTTAGGGATAGGGTACTTTGCAGGTGGAAGATGCTTTTCAGATGCAATGGGATTAGGAAAAGCAGGGGGCTTTTCAGAAATTATAGACTTAGGAGTATGAGGAGGATTACTATTTGTATGAGGCTCTAACAGTTTCAAAAGTTTTTCCCTCTGACCAGGGAGTTTGCATAGCTCAAGTACCGGAACTGGAACCTTAGTGTTGGCCAACCAACTACTTAAATCAAAATTTAAATCAACAGGCTCCTTTTCAATATTAATTCTTTGAGTAATGTGAGGAACTGTTACCTTAGGAGTGTTTTGAGTAGAAGGTCCCTCCTTCGGTTTCTTTTGATATGTGTTTCCTTTGAATCTTTGGCTGTTGTTGATACTAGGTGGCATCTCACTGTAAAGTTGAGTCATATAATCAATCTGCTAGTAACTTTGGTTGGCTTGAGTCATATCAAGGTCTTCATATTCATTTCCCACATGGTTGATAAAAACAGGCTCGTCTGATGAAGTACTAGGGCCACATCCTTCAGGATAACCATGCTCTTGAACAAAACAAGCATAATGGCAACCAGATTCCTCATGGAAATCTTTGCATGCTCTACAAAAGGGTTTAACATACTCAACCATGTTAGCAGCTTCTAGCTGATGAGGAGGCCTCTGTTCATGGTTAGGAGGTTTCCTTTGCCAAGTAGGTTTAGCAGGGAAATTCCTAGGAGCTGGTTGCGTGTGTTGAATTTGCTGAACTTGTGTTCTTTCCATGTTGATGATTTTGTTTTGTAACTCTTTTATTTGGCTCACATGTTTTTGTTCAGCTTTCTCCATTCTCTCACACATGTCCATCATTTTCTTTTCATAAGAGTCTTTCATAGGCTCTTTGTCTTTGTGCTCAATTGGTTTTGAAAGGAGTTGAGATCTAGAATATCCCTGGATATTTGACTCTCCGGAAGACTTCATGTTCTTGTCAATCTTAATGGCCAAACTCTGAGCATCAAGCAAGGTAGCTGGTTCTTTATCTCTTATTTGGTATTGGACCTTGCCACTTAATGCTTCTATGTAGTAATCCAATAAAGAAGCCGCAGGAGGCGCATAAGTCTCAGGGATGGAATCAGACAACTCCATGAATTTAGTGTTAAATTCATCCATAGTTTCATTTTCTGTCTTCTTCATGCTGGTTAGGGATGCAACTAAATGTCTAGGTTCTTTTTTGCAACCAAACTTGTTGAGGAAGGCTGTCTTGAAAGCTGCTATGGTGGTGAAAGAGTTGTCTGGTAAATTGTCGTACCAGTTCCCTGCCTTTCCTTCTAAGGATAGGGCAAAAAGAGTCATATAAACATCCTCATGTTTATCAGCACCCCTGATATAAGCGCTACACAGCTTAGTGAAGTTTCGGATATGTTGTTCAGCAAATATGGAGGCATCAGTTCCATTGAAACTTATGAGTTTATCAACAGCCTTTTCAGGAATGTCGTGAGGTTGACCTGGTATCTGAGTAAAATTGAGTTGAGTGAAGAACTCACCCATTGTGGAAAGGAAACAATTATTGTTTTCAGAGTTTATTTGATTTTCTTGATTTTCTTGAAACAAAGAATGGATGTCTAAAATAGACTCAGATCTAATATTTTCAAGGATTTTACGAGAAGCAAGTTTGTTCAGTCTTCTCCTATAAACCTTTTCAGGCTCCGGGATAAAACTAAGCAAACCTTCAGAGTTTCTTCTAGTTGAATACCTTGATGTGTTAACTGACAGTGGAGTCGCCAGGTGAATTCAAGTCTAATTTCTGAGAGTGATTAAACTAAAAATCTACCAAAAGTAAAACTAAAAAGGGCAGTGGAGTCGCCAGATAGATATGAAAATCTATCAAAAAAGGTAAAACAAACTAGAAAAAACTAAGGTCGTCCAGGAACAAAAAGATTTGTCCTCGGCAGCGGCGCCAAAGATGTTGTCTGCCAGATTGCACACCAGCAGCGAAAATCTTTTGAAAGCTGTCTCTTCACTACAAGTGAGAGAGGTGTGGCCTTGGGGGAAAGCAATGAGCCAGGTACTGTCACCTGAATCCCAGCTCCTCCGTTTAGGCAAACTCCTAATGAAGCCAAGGGGGGTAGTCCCTAAAAAAGAGTTGTCTAAGGCTCTTGTGTGTTTAAAATGTATTTTAGTGTTGTGATGCGGATGGGTGTTGTTTAGGAGTTTTTTGAAGGTGAGAGACACAATAAAGCTTTAAATAAGACCAAGATAACGCAATCCACGTTGCAATAGAAGATGAGAGATACACTTGAATCAGATATAAATCACGCTTTACGAAAATTAACACAAATACTCCAATATTGATAATAAGCAAATAAAATATTGTGATTAAGGACCAGTGCCTTGTGGAGTCAAAAGATGTATAAGTGATTGAAATGTTTGATACAAGTGTTTCGAAAAATAAGTTTGTGAGATCGTTTTGCAGCTTATCTTGGTAAATTTAAGATTTTAGTGGTCTTGATTATTATGGCTAAGAACAAAGGTATCAAAAGGAGTGGAACCTTAACCAAGAAAAACAAACTGGCAACCTTTTAGGTGATAGGTTGGGAGCACCCAGATTGCAAAGGGGGCAAGTGTGCTTACGGCTTGACCGCCCTCGAGTCTGACAGTGGATTACCGGCACCACCTCTTCAGGAAGTTCTCAGTGATTTTGTCTTGGTTGGGGTTTTGGGGTAAAATTTTAATTAATGTTATCACTTGTGAAATTAACAAGTCTTCCACCTTTCTGAGTACTAGCCCAACCGTTTCCGGTTGGCAGAGCATACGGGTGTAGGACGCAAGACCAAGATAAATTAATTAAATGGGTGTGTGGGTTGAAAAGTTTTATTTGTTAGAGCACTTTGTTCAACTCTCCGACAGAGAGCGCTCTTGACTTGATCTTATGACCACAGTTCAAGAGACTTGCTAATTAACAAATGCTTAATGCAGGGAAAGATGCAAGACTAATAATGCTCTCCGATAGAGAGTGCTCTTGACTTGGATTTGGCCAAGTTCAAGAGACTTTAGTTCGTTTTAAGAAGCAAAAAGTAGTTGCAAAAGCAAGATAAATCAACTTTAAAATGATTAAAACATGTGATAAATCAGAAAGATATGAAATATTGCTAACAATGCTACTTGCAAAATAAAATGCAATTGAAAGATCTAGTGTTCTACCACACAAATCCTAATCTAAAGGTGGGATCAACCTCCGAACAAGGTCAACCACTTAGAAGCCACCAGTCCTGGAAACCTTCCAGCTAGCTGGATGTCCACAAGAAGCTGATGGGGGAGCGAGAAGCTACCACAAAGTTATGTGGCCTTTGGGATGCAATCCCAAAGTTAGCTTTACTCTAGTCAAGGTTTGGAAGAGAAGTGACAAGATAAAATAAAATATTGAACAGAAAGTAAAGCCTAATCTACCCAAGAATCTCTTTCAGGTCAAAGACCATACTCGGGAGAACATGGGGGTAAGTAAACCGGAAATTATAACAAAAACAACTTATTAAAATGGAAACTAATCTAAGAGCATATTAGAGATCTAATCTAGAAACTCAAACCAATCAAGAAGACTACAAGGCTTCCCCAAATGGGGGAAGTGGATGTGGGGGCTTAAAAACCCCACTTGCAACTTTATTATGAGAGTACAAATGCCCTTGGGAATGAAACCCTTGTAGGGACCTTGAAAGAAATAACTTGGAAAATACTTGAAACAAGCTTCTAAGAACTATTACAAAGGATAAATACTAGTCTTTTGGTTTGGATCGCCCTCTTGTCTTCTTGATAACTTCTTGTTTTAGAAGCCTCTTGACTTTCTTCTCCTTTGAAAACACCTACACCAATTCAAATCATCTAACAAGGCACCCTTTAGTGTTAAAGAAAACAATAATAAAATTTGAAACTAGCTAAGTCCTAGATCTAAATCTATATGCAAGATCCTGAATGCAAAATTCAAAACACCTTCAAGTGAGATCTAAACTAAAGATGCCTAAGTGTTTAACTTTTTCAAATGCAAGCTTTTAAGACTTTTCAATGAGATCTAAGATTAACCTTTCAAGGAAATGAAAACAACTACTAGATCTTACCAAAACTTGTTGTGTTTTTATGTGTTTTGTAGGTTTTTAAAAGGTGGACGAAAGGAAGGTTTGGAGACAAGTTTGAAGGCACTAAAAGGAGATGGGACAAGAGGAAAGAGGCACTCAAAAAAGGGTAAGACGAGAGCAAATAGAGAGGGCGAATGGAATGAAAAGAGGAGAAGATTTGAAGGAGGACGAAAGGCCAAAGAGAGGTAGGACGAATGCAATGAAGGGCAAAGACTTGAAGGGAGACGAGAGCAAAGAGAGAGGGCTAAAGAAATGGGACGAGAGCTAGATGGAGAGAGGAGATCTAGGGCAAAGGAAGAAAAAGCTTAGCAAGTCAATACAAGGGATTCAAGGAGAAAAAGAGGGCTTGAAGAAGAGGAAGCCTAAGGTGACCAAGATAAAATAGAGTTTTATGGATGAGAAACTTGAGAATAGCTCTTCCTAGCTTTCTTAAGATGAAAAGATCTTGGGATTATTGTAGATCCTACAACCAGAAAATGTTAGGCCAAAACTTGAAGATGAAGCACGGGTTTGATGCAACCGAGCTCTTACCCCTCTTCACTTTAAGCAATACCTAATCACAACCACAGCACTCAACCAACAAGTGAGATCAACAATGCTAGTATGCTAGAAAAATCAAGATTAGATCAACAATTTGTATAACCAACTACTCATGTCCATTTAGATCTTGATAAACTATGCATAAATAACCAACTTAAATTATAAATGGTTACTCTATTGTACTAAAGATAGTCCTCACAAGCTAGCAATTGATCAAACACTATGCATTATCAAGAGATGGGTTTAGAGAAGATGTCACCTCAACAAGAGATGAATTCACACCAAAGATTGAAAGCTCATGGACCTCCAAAGTCGAAATCTTTATTGAAAATATTAAGCCAAAGCTATTACAAAATTGTGCAGAGTAATCTTGCATCAAAGTCTCCACATGAGAATGGCCAAAATGACATCTCTTATATAACAAAGCATAAGCCTAAAACCCTAGGTCGAATTTGGCATGAGTGAGAGCCAATAAACAATAGACATGAAGTTAAATTCCAATCAAAACCAAGCTTGGAGAGCTAATTCGAATGACAACTCGCACTTGTTGGTAGGTTGAATGGATAGGTGGAAAACTCGCCCTTGGTGGTTGCATGGGAAGTATCACCTCTCGAATGGGCATGTTACAACAAGGATACACATGAGGATAATGAGGAATGACGTGAGCTTTGAGAGGAGGGCGAGTTGGTTGGTGGGTGACAAGTGGAGATGTGGTAGGTACCAACTCGTGATTGCAAAGGGAGCCAAGCTATGGGATTTGGTGAGTCATGAGGGCGCCTACCTTGGACTTAAATGCACATCCTCCAACCCAATTAACACTTGACACTTCACTAAATCAACTTTTGAAGGAAGAAGGGCGAATTAGCTTGAGTGGATAATCTTCCAGTGACTGGATAATTGACTGGAGTCACTTGGAGTTGATTGGAATCTTCATAAATGTTTATTGCCATGTCATTTAGCCTTTTATTTTATTCAAATTGATTAATTTTGGAGAGATTTGGATTATCTCCAAAATATTCAATTTTATTATTTTAATTAATAATTTCTCTGTAAATGACTTTTTAGAGAAAATATTAATTATGAGGTTGAATTGACATCCGAAAGTTGGGTTTAGCTGGTCCATGGGTCATGTGTGATTTTTGGCTTATGAAACGAGCCATCAAACACTAAGTTCGGACCCCGGATAAATGACATATTACAGACCCAAATTTCTGTATTTAAACTATAGAGAAATTTAATTAAAATTTAAAAATAATTAAAAAATTAAAAACCCCAAATCCGACACGTCCGGTAAAATTTTTTCGAAATTTTCTCTGGGGGTCTTAGAGACTTCGGACATGACCAGAACCTATTCTAATAGTGTCTAGTAGGTTTATACATTATAGTTGGACTCTAATAACCCCCCACGGCTCAGATTTTTAAAATCGGGCATTCCAGCTTTGGAGGAGCGGGAGAAAACCTCATCGATTATATATCGCCTTAAGCAAAGTATAATTGACAAGGGAAAAAACTCCCTGGAATACCTTAGTTGCTTAATCAAGTCATGGGGAACCGAGCCATTCAGACCCTACTAGCACACTTTGTTACAAACCCCCATGGAGCCATGGTCATGTCGACTCAAAAACAAAACTGGCTAGCCAAAATTGGCTAGACCCAAATATCTGAAACCCAGATACTTTGGAAGTGAACACTGATGTGTTCCAACACTGGCGGCTCAATGAGGTTTCAACTATTGTACAGATCAGTTGATAACAGGTTCCGAACCCCCGATTCCTAATTTTGGATGAGTGCCGAATCCCGTATCAGATTCTTGAACCGATTCCGATCGCACCCATGGTTCGTGTAACGTTGCAGCTAAGGAATGCTTTGATGCCCTAGTAAATCTTTATGAGAAGAAGGCACCTACTCAGAAGAGAGTCTTGAAGAAGCAACTTCGTTCCTTGAAGATGGAGGAGAAGGAATCAGTTGCCTCCTTCTCAAAGATTGCTTAAACAAGAGATCAACGCATGGCAATTGGAGTTGAAGTAGATTATGATGATCTTGTGCAAACAACAGTAGATGGTCTTCCTACATCTTGGGAGACATTTCTTGCAGCAGTGAATGGAAGAGAAATACAACCAAGCTTTGATAGGTTGTGCCATGATTGCCTAGAAGAAGAAGGCGGAATCCATTGTAGATTTGGGCCTCCTGCTGAAAAGAATCATGCTCTTGCTGCCAAGACAAAGAAAAGAAGAAGCTTCCCTCAACACCAGAACAAAGGTAAGGGAACTCAAGGTAAGCACTTTCATAAGTCAAAAGTAAGATGTTATAACTGTAGCAATCTTGGTCATTATGCAAACGATTGTAGAAATCCTCCTAATAGGGAATGGCATAAAGGAAAGTATCATGCTTCAACTGCTACAGAAGAAGAAGAGCCTCAACAAAATAAATCTAAGGCTGAGACCAAAGAAAAAGATCAAAGAGAACTCATCTTGGTTTTAGCACTCTCATAATCCATCTCCAACTCATCAGACACATGGTAGATTGACAGTGGAGCCACCAAGCATATGACTGGATACAAAAGGGCTCTTGTTGGTTACAAGGCCAAGAATTTCAATGTGAAAGTGGAGATGGGAGATAGAAGTACGTTTACAATAAAAGGAGTTGGTTCAACTGCCTTAAAGCTTGATTCAGGTACGTTAATTCGTGTTGAGGAAATTTTGTATGTTCCTGGTTTAAAGAAGAATGTTCTCTTAGTGGCAATCTTAGAAGACAAGGGGTTCTCTGTAGTCTTCTCAGAAGGAAAGGCACTAGTATGGTCTAAAGTTGGAAATATGAGCTCAGCTATTGAGATTGGTGTCCGTGAGGGCGACCTTTACAAGGTATCAGGACATGTTGTTAAAGCTCTAATGAATAACCCTTGTCAAGTTTCAAAGATCAAGAGGGAGTCTTCCAGTGACTTAGATATGGAAGCCTATGAGGCATCTTGTTTAGAGAAGCAGAGGGAGAAGGCCAAGAATCCTTCAGTTGATCTCATTGAGGAACCTATTGAGAGGTTCCAAGGGTGCTCCAGTGGGAGCCGTGTCGTTGATTCAGGATCATCCACTGATGTGGAGATAGCTAAACTTTAGGTTTGGAAAGATGCTATGATAGAAGATATCCGGTTGATAATGGATAATGATATGTGGAAAGTGATTCTCAGACAACAAGGGAAGTCAGGTGTAAGTTCTAAGTGGATCTATAAGATCAAGGCATTTGCTGACGTTCAGAGCTCTTTGGAGCTCTCAGAAAATCCTGTATGCTATGACAGGTTGAGACACATCGAGAGAAAGTTTCACCATGACAAGGACATGGTGCAGTTGTCAGCAGATGTGTTGACTAAGCCTCTGTCTTTGACAAGCTTAGTATTGCTGAGAATGTCTCTCTTGTTGAGAGGGAGTGTTCAAGTTAGTGCAGCTACTAGACCCATTCTCAGAGAGGATGGTACCCTAGTCAGTTAACTAGGGTTCTTGGTCAAGCTAACCAGGAAGAGTAGAGAGTAAGACCCTAGAAGGTACCCTAGGGCCCCCAGCTGTCTCCTGGGGTTGTTGGTCGGGGACCAAGCAGGTTGATGCCAGGGCAAAGTCCCTAGCATGTGGTTAGGGCCCCTACTTGTCTCTAGGGTATTCTGGTCTGGGACCAGACAGTTTCTTGGTCACGAGGACCAAGCAGGTATTGCAGGGTGAGACAGAGACCTCCTGGTCCGGGACCAGGCAGATTCTTGGTCACGAGGACCAAGTAGTTCCCGCAGTGACATACCTGGTCAGTTAACCAGGCGGATCTTGGTTAGTGGACCAAGATGATGTGTGATGTCCTCTTCTCTGAGGTCTTTGAGATGGTTGAGTTAGATGGTCTTCTCAAGGGACTGGACACCCCTTGATGGAGCCACTAGACTTTGACCTGAGGATCAGTCTAGAGGACCACATGATCACATCATCCAGTGTGAACCCTTCCTTATGCAGTAATGATGAAATTTCAGGTTATATGGAACATTTGTACATTTGAGAGAGAGATGACTAGTTGTACCTTGCCCACCTTGGTTGTTCATCCTTGTTCTTTACACCTTGTTGATTATTGGTCTTGTGGTACCTTGTCTTTGACTTGTGGTTAGTATGGTCATCTACCCACCTTGAGTTGTTTTGATTTGTACCAGCTTGATATTTTTTGGTCTTATGGGTACTATGGTTGATTGCCCACCTTGTGGTACATCTGTTGGTCCTAGGGTTATGGGTCATGTACCCACCTTTGTTTTTTTTATGATTTTGACTTGTACCATTTTGATTGGTCCTTGTACCTGTTATCACACCATAGTAGCAGGGCTACTATTCTTGCTTAGCAGATATCTGCACATTTTAGAGCTTGGATTATTCAGAGCTTGGCTATGATGACTTTATATCTTGAGATCACTCATGATTAGAGCATTGTATTTTATCAGACTTATGTTAGACTTTGTGTCAAGGCTGAGCCTTGAGAGTTCAGATTTGATGACTGATGTGACCCTTTATTCCATACAGTTTCAGTTCAGTGCCTAGAGATGTATTGCAGCAGTGTTTCAGATGGTTTATGATGATTATTCTTATGATGTGATATGACCTATAGATTTCTGATCATTGACTATGGATTATTATCTTGTTGCTTTAGTCATGTTCACAGCATTAGCTTGGTATATGATTCATGATGTGGGAAACTTTGTAAACTGAAAATGGACTATCTTGATAATGAATTATAAAATGGACATTTTACTTGCACATTTAGGTTGTTTGAAAAAACTCACTAGTTTACTACCTTGCATAGATATGGTCTTTCTTGACACCATTTGTCTGCTAGCTTAGGCTCCACTTTCACTTGACTCCATCCATCCATGACTTTCCTTATTTGGCTTTAACCCTTGACTTGTCTTACTTGACTTTCTGATATTGAGGACTTTCCTTTTTACTACCTTTGTGTTTGGATCGCATCCCTGTTTGTTTAGTGTCTCGGCTCTGAGTTGGTGACAAAACTTGCCTTTGGTAAGTTGGATTGTAGGCCTAAATCATTCCGGTCGGTTGTCCCGATGTTTGGCATTGGCATGAACTCCCCCTAGTCACTTGAGATGTTGTTGGCTAAAACTGAAAGCTCATGTACTACTTATGGAAACTTATGTAAATTCGCCCATGGAAACTAAAAAACTCTAGAATGTGTTTATCAACACACGTGAGTAAAGGGCAAGAGCGATGAACTGCTAAAAATACTCCTCGAAGAGTATAAGAAAGGTCCAAAAAACAATGGTTCTTAAATTCTATATCTAAACGATTGCTGACCTTATATATGTATAAACATGCCCTGGATGCAAGCTGCAATTAGTTGTGCTTATCAGCACACCTGAGATCCGAAGGGTTATGTAGGCCAAAAGGGCCTTGAAATGAAATCAATGGATCGTAATGAAACTGGATCATCTTTTATGAAAGTAGACATGATGCCTAAGTTGAATAAGCACTCTCTAAACAACTTACCCATTTGTGAGGCACAACCCTTCCCCGTGTTATTTGTCCTGCAGAGAGTTTGTAGCTTCCCCCTTTTTCCCAGTCTAAAATGTCTTTTAGTTGAGTTTAGACAAGTCACCCCTTTGCCCAGCCTTGTTCCTAGCCTTCATCCTTAGGTAGCAGTTAGACCATGTCCAATGGGTGAGTTTGTCATTTAACCTATTGTGCAAGTAAATATAAATAACAACGGAATGTACAAATATGATTAATGCCACTGAATGATGTTATACTTTAAGATAAGCTGTGAGTATGATTAGAGGAACATGTCTTAGTCTACTGATATGATTTATCCTTGGTTATATATTGACCTAGTCAAACCGAGTTTGTCTATGGTCATTTCTTGGGATCCGTGATGATGTGGGCCATGTATGCTTATTGATGATGATTGATGGTCCCACATACTCTTGATGATGATGCTATATGATGGACATATGATTCAGATGATGATTGATGCGGTTCAGCAGGTTTTATTATTACTCCAGATCATCAGATTATACACTGTCCATATATGGTGGACCCAACAACTAGCCCATCAGGGCAACCCATGGTGTATGAGTACACATTCTTAGTAGATTTGGGTCCTCTGGATCCAATGAGACACTTATCATTCAGTTTTGGGCACTTTTGATAGTGATAGATACAGTTTTCCGTTTGTTGACCAGATTTGGGGCTGATTTCCCAGCCTGACTAGCAGGGGCCAGGAGAGGCTAGTTCACCTAGGGCGCTGTATGAGGAGGGGGTGGTCCAGCCACTTGATATTACCATTTACCCACCCTTCTGGAGATCCTGGTGGGCTCAGTTTGATAGTGCAGATGCCCTAGGAGGCAGTTTCAGCACTTTCACAGTTACGGAGGCAGGTTAAAAATGGAATAAAAGGGTCACTGAGGAATTTCATTTGGGCAATTGAGGCAAGGTTTTGGCACTTGGTTTTCACAGAGGTCTTCCAGGGTGTACGCCCCATCTTCCAGCCAGTTTTCATCAGTTAGTGGGGTCCACAGAGGCCACAGGAGGCCTTTTACTACATGTCTCTCACAGATTTTGAGGACAGATTTGATCATTTGTATTTATTTTGGACATATTATATTATTTTACTGTGCCATGGGGATGAGCTAGCAAGGATTGATGCCTGCTAGCCCCAACATGTGCTTCATGTGTCATGTCCTAGTCATATGAGGTGGGCCCATGTACTTTTGCCCCCTCTAGAGGATGACGTCACCCTCCATGAGTACTTTCTAGCTATGACGTCATCACTATTTTGAGTGATCCATGTGTTATGTTGTTATGGTTCATCTTAGCCATTGATTATGTTTTGAGATCTTTTAATCTCAACCACTCATTTCAAAAAGTGGTTTTGAGATCTAGGGTTTTGGTCTTTATTATCCTATATAAGGAGGAGACCCCCTATTGTATAGCTCACCTTTCGAGCTCTAGAATATTGGAATAGAACAATTCTTTGTGGAGCATATTTCTCTTGTCTTGTGGATTTTCTTGCATCTTGAGTATACAGTATCTCTTTTTGGAGCTACATATTGTTTTCTTGCAGGGAGGCTGAATTGGTGGAGAGGAGGACGATTTGAAGAGGGTTATTGTTGGAGGGATCCACATATTCTCTCTTGTGTTGCTCTTGGTGACAGGGAGTATCATTATTGTATCTTTGTGACATAGTTGATGCTTTCTATTACATCTTTCCATCATTTTCATAATCATCTTACTTGGCTTGTTTCACTTGATCTTGTCTTGTAGGAGGAGGACGATTTGGCATAGAGGACGTTTTGGCTTGGAGCAACAAAATTTCACTCTTGAATATACACATAGGAGAATGCTATCAATTTGCAAGGTGGCCATAAGCAATTGAGGTAAGTTCTACAAGGTATGTGCTTGGATCCATCCATTTCTTCTCCATTGGTCAACAAACCCTTAAAATCAAAACCCTTGTTTTTTTACATTTTCTTAGATCTACAAAGATCTAGCTTGGCTTTGGGTATAATAAAAAGAACCCACCTCTTAGTTATCCATGGCAATTCGGATCTATAGTTTGGTGGCATTTGGACTTCATTTGGCCCTTCCCCCAAGGCACTTAGCCTTCCTTGAGTGAGGTTGCCCTCCTTGGGTAGGTGAGTTGAACTAGTTCTAGCACATGGGTAGGTGAGATCCCACTTGATTCATGATCCTCATACTTGATAACCTACCCCTAGTGTCTCACTTCATTGATTTTCACCTTGTGGGCCCCATTCCTCATTTTGAGGGTTGTGCCCCACTCGGGTCAATTTGGTGATGCATTTTCAATCTCAGATCTATGGAGATCTAACCATTGGATCCCTTTGATTTTCAAGATCCACATTGATAATTCACTTAACTATCTCGATCTAAAGTTTGGTGGCTTTTGGACTTGATTTGACACACTTTCCTATGCATTTATCCCTCCTTGGGCAAAGTCGCACTTCCTAGGGGTTTGAGTTGTCCCACTTCAAGGATATGGGTGGTTGAGATCCCACTTAATTTGAAATGAGCATACCTTGAAACCTACATCTAGTATCTCACTTTGTGGATTTTTGCCTTAGGGGTATCATTCCTCATTTTGGGGGTTGTTGTCCACTTGGGTCACTTAGTGAAATATTAGATATAGTAAGATCTAGCCATCACATTTACTTGATCTTGATTAATACCCTTGATTTGCATCTTAAGTGTCCCGATCTACATTCTAACATCTTTTTGACTCCATTTACCCATCCATCTCAAGGCACTAGTCCACCTAAGGCAAATCGCACTTCTTGGGATTAGTGTCAAGTGCGAGATCCCATATGTGGGTATCTCTAATTTCATCTTAGATTCATAGATCCACTCTTTGCATACCCCTTGGTACCATTTGCACACTTCACCTTGTGGGTCCCATTTGAACCATTTCCATATCCTAAGGAAGTGGACCCCACTTGTGTATTTCATGGTACTAGATCTTGTTATTTGATCTCATCATGTGGCCTAAATCATTCATTGGTTGAAACGTAAGTCATCCCTTAAGCCTCTTTCAACCATACTTAAAATTCTAGGTCCATCTAACCTTGCATTGGTTTCCGTAACTTGTCTTTCACATATCCATAGGAACCTTTGCTTTGGTCCAATCACCTTAGATTGGCTATAGGGTCTCCCCCTTGGTCTTGATTCATCTTGATCTAAAGTGAAGAGTGCCCCGGTTGACGTGACTACCAGCTTGCATTGGGAACCGTGGCATCTCTTGGGTCACCTCTTTAGCTGTCCATCTCCTCTACCATCCTGGATGGGATACCTTTAGGGACAACTACAAGTTGTGTGATAACAGTACCCTCACCTAATGATAACATGACCTTGCTTATATTTCATGTTATTTTTTTATTCTTATGTCTTAACCCTTTATGAGTTGGCACCTACCTAAAACATAATTATATTTTTTATTTTGACCATAAAAGTTGGTACCCACCCCAGTCACCTTATTTATATTTTATATTTTGTGACTTTTAATTTTTTATGAACTAAGTGGCACCCTCCTAATTTTATGGAAGCATAAAAGATTATTTTTAATGTTCATTCTAGAAGATCTAAAGTCTATTTATTGAAGTCTTTTGGCAAGTGAACATACACACATATTTTACCTCTGCTGTGCTTGATGTCAAAGAGTTCTGCTGCTTCTCACTAAAAATTGAAGGTCGCCCACCTGCTGAACATTACAGATCCAGTTATTGATGTTTGTGAGGGTTCGCTACTGTATTCTGTGATGGTGTTCCTTGTGAAGCCCAATCCTCCTACCTGTGATCATGCTTGAGGTTTGTTCCGCTGCAAAACAGACCCAATCTGCTGCTAGGAAGTCCGAGTTGTTGACTTATAGTTGACCGAGGCCCGATCTGCTCTCTATGAGATCCGATCCATTGTTTTGTGGTTGATTGGGTATGATCTGTCTGTTAGAACTTAGAAGGTTCGTTCTGTTGTTTAAGTGTTTCCTGGAGTTCAATTTGTATGATAATGAATCCGATCTACTTGTTGGTTACTTGCTTATGAAGGCCGTGAGGTCTGTTTTACCCTACATCTTGTACATCTTCCTGCCATAAACTTTGATCTGCTGTCAATGGTCTGTCTGTGGTCCGATCTGTTATTTAAGAGGCTTGATCTATCACATATCAACTCAGTAGTGGAGGCCGTAAGACCTTAGGGTCTGCTTCAGTTTGATGGTGGCACATTTATGAAATTCATGAGGCCTTGAGGTTGATATAACCCTGTTGTGTGCACACTAATCTAGAATTGTTTGTTGACAGATTGGTGGAGACCACAGTTTGTTTAGACTGCTTGTACTGAACCCTTGACTGTGTATTGGTGCCAAGACTTGTTTTTTGACCAGACCTATATGTGATCTCTGTGCCAAGGCCTATGGTTTGACTGCGATCATATTTATTGTGCCACTTGCTTGAGGACTTATTTATTGCTTGGGGTTCAGATCTATTATGCTGTCATTGACTGTCATTGTTTGACTATTCTATACCCATCATCTCTCTCTCTCTCTAGTTCGTACTTACCCTCTAGCAGGGTCAGCTGGTTCCTAGTGTTGATTGGACTTTGAGAGGCACAATCCTTTCCTGAAAGTAAAATTTTTTGATTATAAAATAGGAAGGGTTCCACAGCCCAAGTAAGTACCCTAAACTTGTCTTCTTTACTTATGTTACTGTTGATTAACACTGTGTTAGTTATACTACAGTTAGTGATTACATGTTAAGTCAGGGTAACAACCAAAAATGTAAGTCAGGGTAACAACCAAAAATGGAAAAGACAACAGATGGATGGAGAAAGTGAAGGTGATGTCTAAGCTAGCAAGCCATAGAGGCGGGAAATGATCATGTCCACACTCCTAAGAGGGTAAAACCAACGAGTATGAATCAAGAGCTTCTAATTGCAACTAATACAACCATTTGGATAATCAATAATAACCAATTTCATTTTACATAGATATACTGCCAGATCATAATTACTAGATATTAAGCAATGTTGCACGACTCAGACTCGGCAAAGACTCGGCTGGCATATGACTTCGCTGGCATATGACTCGGCGACTCGGGAAAGACCCGGGACAGACTCGGCAAGACTCGACAAATAGGAAAAAACTTAAAATATGGTATATTTTGGGCACAAAAAAGAGATTAATGGCATTTCCAATCCATGTAAGTTATAAAACTACAATCTATGTAATAATTCATAACATTATCTCATAAACTAAGATAATACAACATGACACAATCAATTTTTGTATGCAAAAATTTAAATAATTATCATAAAATTATAATTTTTTTGGTTTTTTATGATAAAATATTTTATAAATTAACTTTTAAATGATAATATTCATATTTATTTAGTAATATATTATTATAATAATTAATCTAAAAACTATTTTTATTTATATAAATAATTTTTCTAAAATCTGAATAAAATAATAAAAAACAGCTATTCAAGAATAAAAAATCAAAGTAAACTCATCAACTTCATTAAAGTAACAAGTTTAATATATAATATATAAATTTACGATTTTAATATTAATATATAAATTTTTAAATCAATTATTTATGTAAGCTTTAATATTTATAAAAGAGTTTTAATTTATAATATATATGGTATAAATTAAAGTTTAATTTATACCATATATATTATAAATTAAAACTCCTTTATAAAATTCCGACCATTAATTCAGTCCAAGTTTAATTTATACAATATATATTATAAATTAAAACCCTTTATAAAATTCAGTTTGAGAGTTTCGATCGAATGACTATTAATTCAGTCCATCCATCCGGCGAAGGGCTCGCAACGCTCGCAACGACCGTTAGTCGAGTGAACTAGAACCAGAGATGCGTGTGATGGAACCCAACTTAGACCCGGTTTGATGGAACCCAGCAAGAAACTTGCACTTGTCCACATGCAATATGCTTAGACCCGGTTTGATGAACCGTCTCCAGGACGCTGTAACAATATCGGGACCTTTCAGAGCCTTTTTACAACCGAGTCTTCGTCCCACCTCTAGCAAGTAGTGGTGCTGGCTCTTAAAAGCTCTTGTACATCTGGTGGCCGAGTGTTTTAGCTTGATCGCACGGCAATGCATCGGATGGCACAGAATGATAGCACAGGACGAGAAGGGGCAGGAAGCCAACTGGGAGAAGAAGAGCTCCGTCACAACGAGTTCAACCCAGTCCTTGCAGGTTTGCCGAGTCAGCGGGCGAGTCTTGCGCGAGTACCCGAATTGGAGGTTGACTCGCCCAGACTCGCGAGTCTTGGGCGAGTGGTGCTTCACTGATATTAAGTCAAGCTATCAAAATGACCAAAACAACAAGATAATACAACCAATGCACATCATATACCTGTTGGGCCATATACCTGTATCTGCTATCTGGACCAACTGTAACCACTGAGAACACTGCTGCAAAAGCTCTAAACACTGTACTGCATCTGTATGGAATAAAATGTCATCTCGGTCATCAAATCTGAGGTCAGGAGGCTCAGCCTTGGCATAAAGTCTACTGCATGTCTGATATAAGGTTGCTGTGATTGTGAGTGATCATCAATAATACTGCTCATCATAGCTGATCTCACTGAAACTATGCAAAGGCAAAGCTAAAAAACATGCAGATAACTGCTTTGCAATCATTGTAGCCCAGCTACTATGGGTGTGATAACAAGTACATTGATTTTTCTATTTTACTGCTTTAGACCCTGTTACCACCTAAAGTTGCACTTTAGTTGGACTTCAGTGAGCCGCCAGTGTTGCACAATCACTTGTGCTTTGCAGTGTTCAGAAGTTCCAAGCTTGGCTTGTTCAAGGCCCCTTTTTTTTTATGTTTTGTAGTACATGACCGTGCCCCACGGGGTTTGTAATAAGCGTACTAGCATGGTGGTTTTTGAGTGACTCGGTTCCCTAGGACTTAACAATCAAAGAAGGTATTCCAAGGAGTTTTTTCCCTTGTCAATTATGCTTTGCCTTTAGCAGAGTATAATCGATGAGGTTTCCTCCCGCTCCTCCAACGCTGGAATGCCCAAAGTGGGGGTTAGGCCTTAGGGGATTATTAGAGCCTATTTCATAACGTTTATAAACATGCTATGCACTAGAATTTCATCGTTTTGTCATGTACTAGGTTCCCCTGAAGTTTCAGTCGATTTCGAGAAAAAATATTTTTCGCATTTTTTAAGCCATTTTTAATGGTTTAATTAAAAAATTTCAAAAAGTGATAAAAGTCTTATCCGGAGTCGGAATTTGACGCAGGGATGCTCGTTTTCAAGCTCAGAGCAGCCTCTTTACCCTGGTACCCAGTTTTCCTATCTTACGGGTAGTCAAAGCGCCCCGTTGAGCAGTTTTGCCTATCAGAGCTTCAGATTAACACTTTAATGCTAAAAAATGCATCAAAATGCACTATGGTCAAAAGTCAAAGTTATTAAAAAATTGAATAATGCACATGCCAATTGAGGTGGCATGACATCACTAAAAGTGGGTGACTTCATCAAAATGTCAAAGTATGAAAGTGAAGGATGTTTGAAGCATATAAAAGAGAAACGTACGGATCTCTCTCACGTGGGCCATACCTCTCCTTCACGGCCGTGGCAAAAATTAAAGTTTGAATCTTGGGTTGTGTGTCACGTTAAGACAATGACCAAGCATATAAAAGGTTTATATTTAAATCAAAGTGTGAATATACCAAGATACAACTCGCCCACCATCCTTCACGTGGCCCGGCATCAACCTCACGAAGGCATTACGGAATTGGTTGATGGTGATCCGATTGGTGGGTGCCTACATCCTGTGAGGTGGCACAACATCTTTTTCAACTTCTAATCAAAGCAGCCAACTCACCAACGTTTGGAAACATCAACGCAACAAACATCACTACTATTCGCTTTTCCTTCACGTGACCAGGCTCGGATTGGATGGTTGATAAATGTAAGTGGGGGCGGTTTCCTTATTATTGAGGTGGCACACCCGATGGATAAGACTCATATTAAATCAACCAATCAAGCGAAAAGCTCCAGCAAATATGGAAACATCACCCATACTCGTTCTCTCCTTCACAAGTGGGCAACTTCCTCATCAATTTGGCATTTTCTTCTTTAAGGTGTTTTTTGTCCAAGAGAAATGGTGCTTCTCCATTGGCCATTGAGTTTACTTGCTCTACAATCTAGGAGGCTGCCCTCCTTAGGGTTTTGCGCCCTAGATGCATGCCATTTGCTATAAATTGAGGAGCTTGGCTCCATTGTAAGGATCAGAAGGTGAAACCTCTGCTGGCATTGCTCGTTCATTGTAATATTTTTCTGAGTTTAATAAAGAAGACTTTGGAGTTTAGTCTGGTGATTGTCTTTGGTTGGATCTTCATGCTTGTTACATTTGAGGTAAACTGTATCATGTTGCATAAGTTAGTATTGTCGGGATTGTATGTCTTTTAAAAGGAAAGTTATCTTTCATAAGGAATAGTGAGTAATGCTTTATAGGTTGCTTACTTTTGTCGATGATATTAGAATGTTAGAAGTAGTATGATCTCTTGTTTGAATCTATTATTTCTCAAGTTTTCTGTTGTTCATTTATACATATGCTCTTATCCCTTTGCTAGTTGTTTGCAGCTGTCTACAGGTAGCCTAAGCTGGAGAAGTCCACGAACATGTTAGATCGTGCCTTCATTCAGTAAATACGAACCAAGTCTCAATCTTACCGGTGCATCAGGGAGCTTGACTCCATTGCTCTTTCTTCAAAACGCTCAACCCCCAAGGGTTCCATTTTTCTGATCAAATTTTCTTCTGCTATCTTTGGTTACTGGTTACTTGTCTTAAGATCTACATTTTATCAAGCAAATCTGAAAGTAGATCTAATTTTACAATTTTTCCTTTTCAAGTTTGTGTTATTATAAAATCTAGAGTTCTTGATAGGAAAAGTTTGTTTTGTTGAAAAGTATATTTGGCATTTAAGTGCTTTGGTTCGCTTAGCTTTTCCAAAAGCAAGCAAAAAATCCTAAGGGAAGTAGCTTTTTAGCTCACTTTCCTTAGTCATTTAATTTCATTTTTTTTGTAGTAGTTAAGTTAGAAAATTTTTCATTTTTTGCATCTAAACTGAACATACCCCTAAAGTGTGTTTCGATAGTTTTCAGTAAACTTTTGTTCACTGGAATTTGTACCATTTTATGATAGTCCTACATTTAAAAGTTTACTAAAAGTCACTTAAAGACTCAAAAAATTGCCAATAAACTAGTCTTTCACATACTTGTTTAAGTTAGTTTCAGTTTTGCACTTTGTAGTATTATTAGAACACTCTTAAAGTGTTTTGATTGATATTTCTAATCAACTTTAGCTTGCTGGTCTGTTTCATGTTCTTAGCAGGTTGGAGTTAAAAAACTCACAGAAAAGACACTTCGAAACTCCCAGAATCACCCTGAGAACTAGCCGTCAAAGCAGTGCTTTTTTGCACATCTTATTGTAAACTGTCTTGTTCCCTAATGATAAAGGGCAAGCAGTAGTTCTCATAATTTCTTGATTGTAACCGAAAGAATAAAAAGAGCACAGCAGGCAATTCCAACGCCTGACCCCAAACCCCCCAGGGGGGATTCGCACCTTTTTTTCTTTTTCTTTTATTATTTTTCACAACTTTTTTCTAGTTTTTCGTTTTAGATTAGTTTTCATTTGAGCAGTAGTAATTAAACAACTCACTCAAGCACACAACGTCCTCCGAGGACCCGTTTATCATTTTATATGCTTTTGTGTTTTATTCAGTTATTATTCTGTTCTTGAATTTTAATCCTAAAATTAACCCCCCTTGCTTTATGCTTGGGGTTTAGTGTAGATTAATCATCCACTCATACATTTTAATAAAACGAACAACGCCCCAAACCTAGAGTATGCTCTTGACTACTGTAGCTTAGTCGGAACAGTTGGCTCAATCAGAAACGGGTGTAAGGTAATTAGTGTTAATAGGACAATCCATCAGAATCCAATCCTAAGAACTCGGGAGGTTGCATGGACTGAATCCACAGAGTCAGCAGGTTCTTAAGCGGGTTCATCCTCGCCTGGTTGGACACTTGGTAAGGTTGCTAGAGCACTCAGTTCGAAGTTTAGTTTTCTTTTGGGCCAAACCAAGAATTAACCCACTCCTTAACCACTCAATTAATAATCATAAAAATTACCAACCGAGCCACTGCAATACTTTCACTGAGACTACACAAGCAACCCTACACAATAGCAATTGCAAGCATTTTTACTTTCTTGGCACTGGTCTTTAATTTTCCATGTTTAAGTTTCAATCTTGAATGTCGTGAATGCTTAACTATCTTGTGTGGGGTTAATCAATTGATTTAATTTGCAAGCAGTGGTCAATTGTTAATTTTTCTTCTCATCATCTTTTTAACTCCTAGAATAGACTTTTATCCTTTGTTGTAGATTAAAAGCCTTAGATTATTTTTATAGGGACCACCCCCCTTGGCTTCGCTAGGAGTAAGCCTAGATGGAGGAGTCGAGTAATCAGGTGACAGCACTTGACTCTCACTTGCCCCCAAGGACACACCGAGCGGCTTGAAGGTTTCCTGTCGCGTCCCCCCCAGGTGTGTGTTAGGCGGCAACAGACCCTAACCCTACAAAATTTAACATTTGTTTGGATGGCCTACATTATCATTTTGATGTGCCTTACACATGGATTGTACCTAGAGTCCTAGACCACATGGATGGACAATATGAGCTAGAAGGGAGACTTAGAAGATGAATTCCCTACCTTATTGGAGGCCCAAAGCATGACACATGGAAAGGAGTGAGAAATAACCTTGATGGAGGAGCTTCCATTTATGTGGATGTGTATTTCACCTTTGAAGAGATCCCTTGGGGAATTACACATTATTCGAAGTGTATTTAACATATTTGGAGGCATATTTTACCTTTGAGGTATATGGGGTTTTACACATTGTTCAAGGTGTTTTCTACATATTTGGAGGAGAGCCCTTTGCTCCATTTGCCATTGTTGACATGGTCCAAACTCTCATACGAAGAACAAATGCACGCTTTAGGAGGAGTTCACGGAATAGAAATATGGCAAGTGGCAATATGGACCTATTCTAAAGGGAAAAGGGTCCCAAGTCAAAAATAGACCTATATAGGTTAAAAGGGGATAAAACAAAACATAAATGATTGGAAGAGGTGCACTAGGCTTGAGGAGGCCCTAAAAAAAGCATGGGATGGATGTGCTAGGGTTAAGAAATCCCTAAAGACATGAAAATACCACCTTCAAAGGTGTGCCCCAGCCAAAAAGACCCTTTTTTGGGTTTAACATATCATTTTCCAACTTTCAAACCCTTAAAGTACTCAGCCCTAATTTAGGGTTTATCAATGTGGAAGCCTATAAATAAGAAAGACATTCATTTCTAGGGCATGGTTGGAAGATGGGTATTTCCCCTCCAAGCACTTAATTGAATATCTTTTGGCATATTGGAAGGAGGATGAGTTCAAGTTGAGGTTTTTCATCCTTTTCCTACATTTCATTTTTTGATTTGATGGCTGGAAATTATTCTTTACAAGCTGCTGGTGTAATCTTTGAAGCATTTTGTCTCTAGTAAAAAGATGTTAGGGTAGAGGTTTCACCCTCCCTATCTCTTATTGTAATCCTTTCTCATTTAATGGATAATGCTGTTGTCATTTATGCATATTGAGAGGCCATAGCTGTCCCTGTTTTGCTCATGGTTGTATGTTATTACTTGGCTGTTTTGTAACTGCTGTGAGGTGCGCCTTTGGAAGGGCCCTTTAATTTTTGCATATTGAAGAATATCCATGTGGTTAATTAGAGCATATTGTTAATAGCCTAGCTATGCCCTTTCACCATATCCGAACCATCTTGTTCACTGGTATGGACTTGTAAGATTCCAAGTAGGGGAATCTGACTTCTTGACGACCTTTATTTCATTTGGTTACAATATTTGCTGATTTGGTATCTTATTTGTAGTTTGCATGGTTTGCATGAGGATCTCTCAACTCAAAGAACAATTATATGCCACATTAAATTAACATCCTAATCCCAAGTTCATCAGTCATGCTAGCTACTATATATATAATTTTAATTGACCACTCTGTTATATGCTTGATAAACCCCAGCGAATTCAAGAAGAGTACTGTTCAATAATTAATGGAATTTATGTGCAATAATTAATGGAATTTATCTAAACTGTCCCTTGCATTCAAATATTAAAAGCAGGTATAAATCTGACCTTACACATTTGATTCATGGTATGGAGATGGCTGTCACAGATGTAGATAATGATCATCCTCTTGTCATGTAATATGGCCACGCGCTTATGAATATTCCAACCAATAATTATTGGTGTTTAAGATGGGAGAATCGCCCTCCTTTATGGGCTGCCACGTGATTTCTGTACCAATAATAAGCTTGGATAAAGATGGCTGTAGCAGCTGATATAAATAATCTGAATGGCGTAGATAGTGGAGGGCTGAGTATGAGAAAACGTCCAACTAGAAGGTACATGCGCAGCTTGATAGATCACGCCCAGTTTTGGAAGCATGCATCCCTCCGATGGTAATTATGCTCCCTTTTAATTGGAGCGTGGCTTCCTATCTCAGGTATAACCTCCAGAAGATGATGCCCTCTCCTCAAGGATGGATCGAGCCCTTAAACATTAGATCACTGCTTAGCATGTGGAGTCGCTGCTCAAGAGAGAAAGACGCTGCCAAATAATGGAACTCTGCTTTTTACACCGGAATCCAACTGTCAAAGACTGGCACGTCTTCTTCGAGAATAGATCGAACCTCCCCTTTCACTATATCGCTGCTAGAATGAAGAATAGATGCAAGTGTGAGTAAAATGGCTATATGAATCAATGGTCGCTGCTTCTTGTGTAGGAATAATGCTGCCCCATAGAGCACGACTTTACTACTACCACACAGCCCTCGTGCAAAGACTCGCTGCTCTCCCCATAACTGATTCGCCCTTCACAATACTCGAATTCTGACTTCTGAATACTCCTTCTCTAGATAATTACACACTGCATTTAATGTCAGTTAGGGCCCACGACTCCCATGTAGATTCGTGCAACAACTAAGAGAGGTCACTGCCCCAATGATTGATGGAGATGACCTCTCCAACAACCCCAAGAAAGATACGTTCAGCTGCACTAAACTCGAACCCTGCTCAACAATTCAATAGCTTGATGAATTACTTCGTCACAATGAAGCATGCGATGGTAAACCTGGATGATTTACCTCTCAGCTTAGCTAGGATGGATAGATTTCGAGATTTCGCCATCGAAACCAAGACTTGTCGAGGGTTTCCTTCCTCAACACCAATAAGCTCACCGAGCTCTCAAAACCAATTCTCAATCAACAATAACAATAGATACCGAGTAACTCACTTTATCTTTCTTTTATAACCTTGAAATTGCATGACCTATACCTAAGTCACTTTTCTCTTCTATTTCTCCGTTGAGTTGCATGCATCTCACTTGTTGCATATGTGCATGCATGTATGCATCTCACTTCTGCATGCATGCATCTCACTTTTGCATGCGTGCATGCATCTCACTTCTTTATGCATGCATGATTGCATGCATCTCACTTTTGCATGCATGCTTGCATGCTCTTGAGCTAGGGCATCGCATGCTCTGCATGTCCTTTGTTCCAGTTTTACCCAAAACGGAACATTATAGGATTCCATAAGCCAATTGGATAGGCATTGGTCCTAATAAATTCCACAATTCATTTTATTCCAAAAGAAAATATGAAAATAATCTTTTGTAGGGCTCCCCCTTTATGTTAGAAAAGAACTAGCCTAAAGTGAGATGAAGTATTGTTATGGTGACATTGGGAAATCTTCCTAAGTGGGCCTAGGGTTGCACGTTGTTAAAGGAATTTGTAACATTTTAACTGCATGTCTGGGAGGTAACAAGCTGCACAATCTTCTCCATGTGGGTTGAGAATTACTCAAGTATATGAGGAAACTCCATCCACAATGGAAATTTATGTTGAGATGTGTACTCTGGGTTGAATGTTTCATACCAAGGTTGCACATGAGCTAAAGCATCAGCTATCATCCATACATCATCCAAAACAATGCTTTAGCCCTTCCCCTTTGTCCAACACTACACAAAGGAATCCCTTGCAAAACCACCAAGAGGACTTCACTATCTGGCCTTGAGGACCCTAGTTTTTGACATATCATTTATAGAAATTTTTCTCAAGGAGAATTTGTCTTGAACAGTGGAGGGTGATGACCTTCTTCTTTAATTGATATGCAACACGTTTGATGGTTTCATCAGATGAAAAATAAGAATCAAACTTCCCCATATGTGGCAAACGGTTCCTTTGCAATAAGGAGGGGTCTCCTTGAAAAAATCATCCTTGAAGAGGGCTTTGGAAGGATGGGACACCCATTTTATCCTCAATTCCATTTATGGCTATAAGTTATATTATTAGTCTTGGGACACTCTAGGCTTTGGAAGGATGGGAACACTCATTTAATCCCCAATTCCATTTATGGATAAGTTATATTATTAGTCTTGGGACTCTCTAGGGAAAGCTCAGAAGGGTCCTCACTATGAAGCCCATGACATTTGATAGCCAATGACTTAAAATAGAAGAGTTTCTTTTGTTGGGCCACTTGTCATTGCAACCGCTTTGCCAAACCTTTGATCGCTTGTTCTGAGCAGCTTTGAACCTTCATAGATTGGAAAACTTTGAAAACCACTGCCCCTAATTCTGCACCAAAAAAGGGTTACTGGCAATGAATTGGAGTTCCCCCACAAAGATACCATTACAACCATCTTTCTTTGCCTCCACTTCTGCCAGTGGTACTTTTTTTTCTAATGACATATCATCAATCACCATCACCTTTTTTGACTCCAAATGAACCATTTAACCTTTGAAGGCAAGGACCTACAGGCAAAAATTAACCTACCCATAAAGAATATAGACACCCATGACAGAGACAACCTGCTAGGGCATGCTGGGACTCAATACTCCACAAGCAAAGAGATACCCCAAAACCTAGCCAATCTAAGCAACCTCCATTTAGGAGGATGGATCAACTAAAAGGCTACTATATAAATAATTTCTATCAATTAAGGATGAAAGGATGGTATAAACACAAGCTATGGGTGAGTAAATTGGTTAATTTGGACGTTATGACAATTTTTTTCCTAATTAGATCTCATACCTATCTTAAATGCTTTATTCTTAGTAACTCCCTCCAATGTCTTTATGCCTGTTGACACAGATCTATCGACAGGGGTTAACTTCGCGTTGCTGTCAACAAACCTCGACCAGGCACTCTTAAGCATCGACCCATAAAGGTTTTACCCTTTCCAGCAACACCCGCAAAGCGAGTGAGGTCTCACCCGAGATGTCTAAGGGGGGCTGCAAGAACAAAGTTTCCGCAGTAGGGAGAGGACATGCATCTACTATCACTCAGTCGCTACCGAAACTAGAGATTTATATTCGCATTATACTAACAATTCAAATATGTAATCGACATTCGCATCAACTAACATTATTGATCAATCGATAGAGCAACGAAACCTCAGATACATCACATCATTAAGATATCATTCATCATTCATAACATGGTGACACAAACAGAAAACACAGAATTGAGACATAACCGAACATCCTCATGCATTAACTCATCTAACGGGCTGCGGGATAAACTTCGCAGAAAACAGTTCCAAGCGACTTAACACGAATCCATATCCTCAGAGCAAAACTTGTCGAAGGCATGCAAAATATATTAGACTTGATCGAGTGATCTCGCTATGATCGATTCCTTGCTTGTTCTTGCCCTTAGGCTTACAATTGTGGTTTTATTTATAGACGCCTATGGCTATTACAAAATGGTTTAGATGACTCATTCTAACTAACTTAGACCAAATCTTCCGCTTCGTCGGCTCCTTATCCTTCGCGAATGTTCCTTTTCCTTCGTTGAGGACCCCTTCCACCGTTTGGGGTTCCGCACTTCATGTGCTTTGACCCCATGCCAACAGGCCCCCAACACAAACTTGTGGCTCGCCCTCGAGCCACCTCAGCTGGACACTGTTGGTACTACTCTATTTCCCAAATTTGATCATCCTTCGCTGTTATGTACTTCTCGAACTTAGCCTCCAGTCTCTTGAAACCTTCGTCATCTATCCCTTCTCCGTCGTCCAAGCCCGTTGCTCTCAACCCTTGCTTCCAACGGGACAAAAGTTCATCGACATCACCAAATTGTGAAACAGGGCCTAATGTTCCGGCACATCTGTTTCACACATTTGATCATCCTTTGCTGGGACCGGTGTGCCCTTGCCCTCAGTGCTTCTGCAGTCGAAAGGCCCACTTTTCTTCCAACAACTGAAATTCGCTGAGATATCTCGGGGGAGACTTCATCTCTGTTCTTCCTGGTTGTTTGCGCATCTGCGTTTGCCGGTTGCTTGTGAACACTATTATTTCATCATTATTTTAATCATCATTATTTCATCATTTTTTTTTCACTGTGCGAATCCTTTTTCAGTTGCTATGCGCCTGACTATGGTGATAGGGCTTTAGTTGGCTTCCATTCACTAGACTTGTCAACAGTGTCCCATCTAACCATTGTAACTGCACCATCCCTCCGTCGGTAATACAATTTATGATATAGGGGCCCAACCAATGCATCTGCAGCTTACCTGGGTGCTTCACAAACTTACTATCATATAATAGGACCATATCTCCATGCTGGAAGTGCTTCGCTTTGACATGGCGATCATGCCAAGCCTTATGTCGATCCTTTTCTACCTGATGATGGAATCCTGCGATGAACCTGTCCTCCTCCAACTGTACCAACTGCGCCAACTGTTCTTCGATTGCTCCGTCATCACTCATTCCTGTTATTGCTGCTATGCGCAGACTTGGGACAATGTACTCCATTGGCATCACCGCTTCTTGTCCGTAAACTAATTTGAATGGAGTTTGGCTTGTCAATCGTTTACAAGTTGTTCTGTAGGCCCATAGTATCGCTAGAATCTTCAAATCCTAGTCATCACGGTTTGTGTTACACACCTTTGTGAGTGCATGCTCCAATATTTTTTTGAATGCTTCGACTGCGCCATTCGCTTGCGGGTGTTATGGAGTACTCTTCCTATGTTGTATATGAAATTCCTCTGTCATTGCTCTGATTGTTTGATTAACAAAGTGAGTACCTTGGTCGCTCATTAGTATCTTTGGGCACCCAAACCTCGTGACCACATTATCAAAAAGAAATCTTGCTGCTGTCACAACCATGCAATCCCTTACTGGTGCTGCTTCAGCCCATCACGTCAAATAATCCGTCGCAGTAATTATATATCGCGAAGTCGACTTCCCATTTGTCAAAAGCTTGTAATGTTAGTTGAGGTATTAGCGGCATTTCATCCCTTCGCGATGGTTTTCCTGTTCTTTGGCATATGTCGCAGCTTTTTGCGTAAGCTGCAGCATCTCCATGCATCGTCGCCCAACATAGTCCAGCTCGAAGTATCTTTCTAGCAGTGGCACGTCCTCCATAGTGTCCTCTTGCGATCCCATCGTGAGCTTCTGCTAATATCCTCTCATGTTCATGTGGAAGGACATATCGCCGAAGTATTTCGTCTGGTCCCATTTTGTAGAGTTGACCCGCGATTAGCTGAAAGTCGGTAGCCTTCACGAATAGCTGCTTTTTCTGACTGGTAGTGAATTCTGGTGCGTGTCCTGTGGTCAAGAACTAAATGATTTGCTCGTATTGGTCATCGACCATTCCAATTCGGAATAGTTGCGCATCTGGTAGGCCCTCATCAATGCTCTTTGGTTTTTCACCTGACTCAATCCGGGATAGTTGGCCAGGTCCTGCATTCAATCGTCCTGGTTTCACAATGATCTCAAATTCGAATTCTTGGAATAACAACAACCAGCGATAGATTCCCCTCCGACACAAGCTTATTGACCAAGTATTTTAATGCGGAGTAGTCAGTAAACATTTTGAAATGTCCTCCAAGTAGGTAGTGTCGGAATTTTTGTAGTGCATAGACCATTGCTAGGCCTTCCCTTTTTGTCGTCGTATAGTTTTTCTCTGCAATGGACAGCTTCCTACTTGCGAAGGCGATTGGATGATTGATCACTCCTTCTCCTGGCTGGGCCAATATCACTCCTAGTGCGACTGATGACACATCCACATGAACATGGAATTCTTTTGTCCAATTGGGAAACACTAATATTGGTGCTACAACCATCTTTGCTTTTAGTATGTCGAGGCTCTTATGGCACTCGTCATTCCACTCGAACTTAGCATCCTTTTTTAATAGTTTTTCCATTGGCGCTGTGATCGTTGCATATCCTCTGATAAACTTTCTGTAATACCCGGTATGTCCCAACGTCGCCCTTAGTTGCTTTACTGTCGTTGGTAGTGGCAAGTCGACGATGATTGCGATCTTCACTAGGTCAACCAACATCCCTTCCTAGCATACAATATGTCCTAACAGAATCCCAAATGGAGCACAAAAGATGCACTTCTTCAAGTTTAACGAAATTTGGTGTTGTCGACATCTCTCCATTATCAGTCTTAGATTCCCAACATGGTCCTTAACCAGGCCATATACTGTCCAATCGTCCATGTATACTGCGAGGAATTTATGAATGAAATCCTTGAATGCAGCAACAACTAGTCTTGAAAAGATCGCCGAAGCGTTTTTAAGACCAAACGACATTACTGTATATTGAAAACAACCCCATTCTGTTACAAACGTTGTCTTATGTCGATCCTCCTTCGCGATCTTTATTTGGTGGTATCCTGAGAATCCATCTGTAAATCAATATATCTCCTGGCCTCAGACGCCTTCTAGTACTTCGTCAGTGAATGGTGTAGGGAATGGATCGTGAAGACATGTGTCATTTAGTTTCCTTAGGTCGACACAAATCCTGATTTCGTCGGTCTTCTTATCTTCGACAACCATTGGGATGATCCATTCGGATTCCTCCACAGGCTCTATGATTCTTGCATCCAACATTCGCTCTATTTCGGCTTTCACATGCTCCTTGTACTTGGGATTCAATCTATAGGGTTGTTGCTTTACCGGCTTCGCATCAAGTTTCAGTGGAATCTTCATTTCACCCAGGTTTCCAGAAATCCCTTTCATTTCCGAAAATTTCGTCGGGAACAAGTCTTGAAACTCGTGTAGCAGATCAGTCATCTTTGCAACGACAGTCATCCCAATAATCTCTGATACTTGCGAACTTGGGGTTTGCCTCCGACCCAATATTAGCTTTCTTGATTCGCAGTGGCTGTTGGAATTTGTCGAAGGGCATATCTGGTGCTTCGACATCACATCTTCCTTCCGACTCTGGTATATAAATAGATCGTGGATCATCGGCTTCATCAAGTTCTCCCGTCATGTTGTAGCATTCCATCAACATTTCTGGTGTCGCAGTCCACTGTAATCCCATTGGTTTTTATGTCAGTGTTGAATTTTATGAATTTACTTCAATCTGATCTAGGATATTAACTGAGAGAACAACATGTACAACATATCTACAGCATATCAATCATGGAGACAATAATGCAAGCACACAAGAGACACAAAGATTTACTTGGGGAAAACCATAAAGGTGAAAAACCCCAATAACTTCCTCAGAGATAGATAGAGCAATGATACAACCAACCAAGAGAGATAGCCATAACCTAGCAGCAGATCCTCCTCCTCCATAAGTGCGCCACTCATCCTTGAGTGCATGTGTGAGAAGTGAGTGAGCAAATAGAGTGCCTCCCGCACTCTATTTATACTTGACTTGACTTGCCTTTTTACCTAACTCATGTCGGCTCGAACTTTACCACATAACATAATGCTGAGTGGGCCGACCCCCAATAGGGTGGTCTAATAACCCTTTGACCCACATGGCCGACCCCCAATAGGGTGGTCTAATAACCCTTTGACCCACATGACTTATACAGGGCCGACCCCAAATAAGGTGGTCTAATAACCCATCAAGTATAAGTTACGACACTTACAATATAAATGACGACACTTCCTTATAGAGGAATAATACCATATCTATAGGAATACAATATACATATATGTGAAATACATTCCGAAGTTACATATACATCAACACTCCCTCTTAACTAGGAAGGTATTTCTCAGCACAGTTCTTCTAGCACAAGTCATCTTCTCTAGATCATCGTCACTAGATAATCGTCATCGAGTCATCATCATCGTCACTGCTGCTGCTATCTCAATCAATCTCTGAATCTACTCGTCATAGGAAGTTCTACAGAGCCAGTCCTTTTTCATACTGGATGTAGGCCCACCACCTGCAGGTCTTCATCATCACTGGCCATACTGTGGAATCCTCAGGACTTATTACGTGCGTCACAAAACCTCGAAAGAGCATCCCAGGCTGTTACGAGCACACAGCTCTACCTATAGGATCTCCCAAGGCATCGAATTATATGTGACCTCACCACAAAACCTCGCAAGAGCATCCCAGGCTGTTACGAGCACACAACTCTACCTATAGGATCTCCCAGGGCAACGAATTACATGTGGTCATGGAAAAACCTCACAAGAGCATCCCAAGACTGATTACGGGCACACAGCCCAACCTATCGGATCTCCCAAGGAAACGAATTACATGCCATAGGACAAAACCTCGAAAGAGCATCTGCCAGATATCCCAGGGAACCGAATTACATGCCATAGGCAAAACCTCGAAAGACTATCTGCAGATCTCCCAGGGCACCGAATTACATGTCCTCCCAGAGCAAAACCTCGAAAGAGCATTTGCCAGATGTCCCAGGGCACTGAATTACATGCCATAGGCAAAACCTCGAAAGACCATCTGCAAATCTCCCAGGGCACCGGATTACATGCTCATCTGCACAACCTGATCCACGGCCACAGAGTATCAACCTGATACTCACCATACATCATCCTGATGTATCCATGATCATCCTGATCAATATCACTGCAACGTCCTGCTGCATGTCATCTGGAGCAACATCCTGAAGCTCATCATCTATGATCATCCTGATCATCACTGCAACATCTTGCTGCATGTCATTTGATCATCAATGCATCTACCTGATGCATACCAAGTATCTACCTGATACATATCATCATACATGATCCTCCTGATCATCAATGTATCCACCTGATACAAATACCTGATACATATCATCATACATGATCCTCCTGATCATCAATGTATCCACCTGATACAAATACATGATACATATCATCATACATGATCCTCTTGATCATCAATGTGTCCACCTGATACAAATACATGATACATATCATCATACATGATCCTCCTGATCATCAATGTATCCACCTGATACAAATACATGATACATATCATCATACATGATCCTCCTGATCATCAATGCATCTACCTGATGCATACCAAGTATCTACCTGATACATATCATCATACATGATCCTCCTGATCATCAATGTATCCACCTGATACAAGTACAAATACATGATACATATCACCATACATGATCCACCTGATCATACAATGTATCCACCTGATACATATACAGATACATGGTCCAAGCATCCAACATGATGCATATACAAAATACGTACACATGATCCAACTGATCATATCCAGCATCCAACATGATGCATACATACATAAATGATCCAACTGATCATATCCAGCATCCAACATGATGCGTACATACATACATAAAAATGATCCAACTGATCATATCAAGCAGAAACCAGAACATCATCCTGATGCTCATCATCCAGCGCTTACATCCACAGCCATGTGAAGGATCCTCCTTCCAACATGCTTGGAATGGCTTCAGCAAATGTGTCCATCACTTCTTCCTCGAAGTGTCCTCGATCTGAAGAACACCAAGCCTCTCTCTGAAGTACTCGAACTTCACTCTGGCTAGTGGCTTCGTCAGCACATCTGCAATCTGCTCGTCCGTCGCAACATACAGGAGCTTCACAGCTCCTCTCTGCACCATATCCCTGATATAGTGATATTTGATCTCTATGTGTTTCGACCTGTCATGAAACACTGGGTTCTCGGACAGCTTCACACAACTCTGGTTATCACAGAAGATACCAGTAGCCTCCAACAGGAGATCAAATAACTCAGACAGTAGCTTCCGTGGCCATACTGTCTCGCAACTAGCTGAGCAGGCTGCAACATACTCTGCCTCAGCTGTACTCAGTGCTACGCAGGACTGCTTCTTGCTGAACCAAGAGATCACACCTGATCCCATAGTGAAGCAGCACCCAGATGTGCTCTTCCTATCTGTAGCACTGTTAGCCCAATCTGAATCAACATAACCCTGCAGGTTAAACTTTTGATTCACCTCATACTTGAGCCCATAATCCATTGTACCCTTTAGGTACCTCAGAACATGCTTTACAGCAACCAGGTGAACACTCCTCGGATCCGTCAGGAACTGGCTCAATGTGTTCACAGCAAAGCAAATGTCTGGTCTCGTGTTCGTCAGGTACATCAATGACCCAATCATCTGACGATACATAGAGACATCAACCAGCTCAAATGAAGCATCACATAGAAGCTTCAGATTTGATGCCATAGGTGTGGCCATGGCCTTGCAATCCATCATCCCGAACCTCTTTGGGATCTCTATTGCATACTTCCCTTGTCTAAGGAAGATTCTATCTGCACTCTGCCACACCTCCATGCCAAAAACAAATAGTGCATCATCCCCAAGTTATTCATCTCGAACTCGGTAGTAAGCTTCCGCTACGTGTCGGCAATCAATCTATCTTCACCATACCAAGTTCTGCACATATATGATTTCCTATCATGTGTCTCAGAACCAAGTGGTTGCTCTACATACACTTCTTCTTCAACTACACCATTCAAGGAAGTTGTCTTGAATCCATCTGGTGTATCTTCTATTTCATCAATTTTATATTTCTCAATGCTGCCATCTGCAACATGCTTGATCTGATAGTTCCATTTGGAAGTCATAGCAAACTTCCCTTCATGTCTTGGGATTACATCCCAAACATCATTCTTCATGATCGACGGATCATGGCATTTCATTTCTTCATCCCAGATCCTGGGAACTTCAATATCTTCAATATCTTCAATAGATATCTTTGTTGATGGAACAAAATGTTGTAGTTCTTCTTTTGTAGGAGATGGCATACGATCTTTCCTACGCAACAAGTTAAATTGCATGATTAGAAAACATCTCATAGTTTTCAGAACAAATTCTTACACAGAAAGAAATATGCCATATAGTCATGCAATTATCTTAGCCAATGCTTCAATACAACATTTATCCATATTCCGTAACTTTCTAGATGCCTTCCAATCTCTACCAAAACATTGTTAAGAGTGTGCACAACTCCCAACATGTTAGCAAAGAGGTTTCATTCTAGATAAGTAGCAATGGAATGTTGTACAGTGCCATAGGCCACTTACCCATGCATATTAGGAGTATACTGTTCATCAATGCAATTATTCTAATATGCATAATACACAACCTAATTCTAGGAACATCAGTATATACATTATTGAACAGTATTATTTAAGAAATGACAATTCAAATACTTATCTTTGTTTGTTCGTTGGGTGGACTCCCTCTGAGTCTTCGCTTCCTTGCAGGAGCTGCTGGAGTCCTAATTTGAAGTAGCTTCTTCTACACCTTTCTGTTGTGGGATGTAGAGAGATGGTCAACTCCCTCTGAATATCTGCATCCTTGCATAAACCACTGGAGTGTACTCCCTCTTGATCTTTGCTTCCTGGATTACCTGTTCTTGAATCTCATATTCATCCTTGGTCCCTATGCATGCTTATTAGTATCATGAATGTGTTATCCTTGTGAGCTCATATAAAATCATACATTCATTAGCATACTATTAAAACACAATAATCTCAAGCATGTATAGTCATGATTATTTTAAACAGAAAATAATAAGTATTAGCATTCAAGGTTTATGTAGGATTCTTATGGTTAGTCAAATCATAAGAAACATAACATGTCTAAACCTGTAATTACTCAAACCTATGACTCTTCAGGTTAGTTGAATCATCAATCAAGATAAGAGTTATAATATGCATAAAAATTGTGATTATTCAAACCTATACCTTCATGATTCTTCTGGTTAGTCATATCATCAATTATGGTAAGAAACATAATATGCATACAACCATGATTATTCAAACCTATGACTTCATGAATAATCATTATCAACAACAGTATAAGATCCTAACACAAGGTAGGATTCTATCTTGATATAGGAAAAACATACCTGGATTAGCATGCTAGCTAATTATGTCTAACATACTCACACGATGTCTTCTTGTTCTTCTTCAATGACTTGTGCTAGTAACCTGTATATCTCATAGGTCAACTATTACAAAGCCAAGTTATACATACCTCGTAAATGGATCTTTTATGAGATCCATGACAATGGATGAATCCTTGTCTTCATGCCACCATGATCATACGTTCTTGAAGAAGAACATGATTTGTCTTTCTTGGTGTACCTTTCATGTTAGCAGACAACATAAACCTCATACAACACCATAATGCATTAGTATAATCATAAGTGTCAACACCCTAACCAATGAATATCTTCTATCATGCATTCATAATTTTGTTAAGGTGATACGACAAATCTAAAATCAAGATTATACTAACCGTAATAACATGAAGACAAACATACCATAAACTTAATCAAGAACAAATCTCAAAACATACCTTGATGAGTCATACCTGTTGAGATCGCTTGTAATCTTCTTATGTAAGGCCTTAGCCTCATCTCCCTCTGAAACAGGAACTTCTTCACTCATGCAGATGATCAATCCATCTTCTTGTAGGATTAACCCAATCCACTTGATTTGCAAGAACTGGACCTGGAGCTGGATATGGGTTTGTCAGAGAAACCCCAAAAATTCAAACTTTGAATTTCAAACTTCCGAAAGGATAGAAATATGCGCCTTGATGAGTTGATCAAACTGGTATATTCAGAATTTGAAAACTGCAAAGTTTCACTCCTCAATTTTGCCTTTGAAACTTCCGGATTCACTAGACGTGACCCTGAACTGGGGTTTGATGAAGCCCACTCTTATTCCCAATCAAAATGTTTGATCCAAAGCTCTAAGCTTCTATTTTTCTGAGGAGCTTCCAGCCGTGGTCACAGATTTCAAAAATTCCCATTTTTACAGAAGCCCTAATTTTCCACTTTTCTGATCAAAGTCCCGAACTAGGGTCTAATCAAGCCCAGCCTTCTGCCCAACCAAAAATTATGATCTTGGTCTCTAAATTTCTATTTTGATGAGTAGCATCCAGCCGTGGTCTCCGATTACAAAAATTCCAAATTTCTCCGAAGCCCTAAATTTCGGAAGCCATGAATGAAGGTACTAACAAATAATTATGTTTTGACAGAAATATGTACCTGATTGTTTCTGGTGTAACTCCAAACTTTTTGATCCACAGGGTTTGAAAAAGTTTCCTAAGATAGCCTGACTTGTTATCTTTCCATCCTTACAGGTCTGACCTCAATTGGATTCTCTGAGAGAGAGTTATGCCAAATGTCGCAACGTGACCTGTTTTGGGATAAAACAGGAGAGCGAACTTGTACGGCTTGCCACGTGTCACTGTTTGAACTTCGGCCTCTGAAAAATTTTCCTAAGATAGCTCGGCCTGTTATCTTTCCATCCTGATAGGTCTGACTGCAATTGGACTCTCTGAGAGAGAGATATGCCAAGTGTCGCAACGTGACCTGTTTTAGGATAATTCAGGAGAGCGAACTTGTACGACGTGCCACGTGTCACTGGTTTAACTTCGGCCTCTGAAAAAGTTTTCTGAGATAGTACAGTCTGTGTACTACCTGTCACTTTTCACGAAATTTCATTTGGAGCTTCCTAGCCCAAGTTATGAACCTTTTCCCAAGGTCACCTGATTTTGACTCAGATCTGGAAGAGGCAGAAACCCTATATTGTATAGATCATAAATCACAAAGTACAACGAATTAGAGGTTGTCCTTTGGACACAAGGTACCTGGAGATTTAATCTTCGTCCTGTAACAATTTCAGATCCGAAAAATTCGCCAAAACGGATTTATAGCGAAAGTGCTACGATGACTGGTTTTTGCTATATCAAGCCCTAGCATCGTAAGTGCAACAAGTGTCATACATGCCATATCATGCCTTCTTTCAGGCTAGCTCTGATACCATGTTGAATTTTATGAATTTACTTCAATCTGATCTAGGATATTAACTGAGAGAACAACATGTACAGCATATCTACAGCATATCAATCATGGAGACAATAATGCAAGCACACAAGAGACACAAAGATTTACTTGGGGAAAACCATAAAGGTGAAAAACCCCAATAACTTCCTCAGAGATAGATAGAGCAATGATACAACCAACCAAGAGTGATAGCCATAACCTAGCAGCAGATCCTCCTCCTCCATAAGTGCGCCACTCATCCTTGAGTGCATGTGTGAGAAGTGAGTGAGCAAATAGAGTGCCTCCCGCACTCTATTTATACTTGACTTGACTTGCCTTTTTACCTAACTCATGTCGGCTCGAACTTTACCACATAACATAATGCTGAGTGGGCCGACCCCCAATAGGGTGGTCTAATAACCCTTTGACCCACATGGCCGACCCCCAATAGGGTGGTCTAATAACCCTTTGACCCACATGACTTATACAGGGCCGACCCCAAATAAGGTGGTCTAATAACCCATCAAGTATAAGTTACGACACTTACAATATAAATGATGACACTTCCTTATAGAGGAATAATACCATATCTATAGGAATACAATATACATATATGTGAAATACATTATGAAGTTACATATACATCAACAGTCAGGACTACTTCGAGTACTTTCTCATGAATCTCCTGTAGTGCGCTATGGATGAAGGGGTTCTCATCTGAGAAGCTGAAAGTTTGGCTAAAGCTATTAGTTAATTCTTCCCATGCAGTTGTTCTGCGTCGCAGTTCCGCTGCGATATACCGGCTTCGCGGTACCTCATCCAATGTATGAATGAATGCGTGGACCCATTCTTGTTTTGGTCTCGTTCCCCATTTGCTTTGACATTCGTCCAGGTGATCCCTTGGGTCTCCTCTTCAATTGTATTTTCTTCCGCAGTACCCTTCAGTTTCCCTGAACCTGACTTCCATTAGTTTTCAACATAGTGTCCAGTTTGTTATTGTCGACTTGTGCGCTGCCCACCACCATGCTGGTGTAGCCTTCAGTGCTTCCTCCAATGCGAGCAATCTCTGTGGTTCTGCTACTCTTTCTTCAAATTCGGCGATAAATACAGTCAAATTAGGCAATCCTTCGTATGTTGGTAGTTCGCATACTTCCGTTGCTACCCATCTCAACGACTGGGTGATTCATGCGCATCTCCTAAATGATACTTCGTGTAATCAATTCTGCCATTCTCAAGCGCTTCATTAGAATCCGACGATGCCGAACTAACACTTCGCCACCCTAATTCCCCATCGGCGGTGGGATTGATGTAGTCCTCCGAGATGTTGTAGGCATTGTCCCATCCTTCTGTGAATTCGTCCCGCATTGGCTTGACATACCTCTGCCCTTCTGATGGATCGAGGGGGGCGACTACCCTCATGTCGCGATTCTCAAACGACATTGTTCTTTTCTTAAAGTTGATCACAGCTTGATTCTCCATTTCCCGGTCTATCCCTAACAACACCGGATAAGGGCTTGTGTTATCAACAATCTCTATGACGTCGAACTCTGCGTATGTCTTTAGTCCTTCTATTTCGACTAGGAGGTGACATAATCGACCAATGGGTGTGACCTTGCTCTGATTTGCCAGTCGAAGCTGTACAGGGGACCATGCCAGCTGTGGTTTCCCCATTGTCTCCCATGTCTGTTTGGTCAAGATATTTACATCTGATCCCAAGTCTAGAATGATGGAGTCGACGTCAAATGCACCAATTTGCGCAGTCATCCTCATTTCTCTCCCCATCTTCCTGTGTACTCGATTTACTGTCCGATCCTGTCGTGCATCCTCCTGTCGGTGTAATAGGCTAGCTATTTCTGCTAGTGCATCCTGATCTTTTGCTAATGCCAAACCACTTTCTATGAAATCCCTCAAAGTGTTGATCCTTCCTGGTGGCCTCTGCGGGTTTGTCGTATCGAATATCTACGGCATCTCGTAGACGGGTTCTTTCTGGCCAATCGATGGCAGCTTAGTCCTTCTCATTGTATCTTGCGCTTCTAAAAAGGTCTCCCTTTCCGCTTCTACGTCGAATCAAACATGTTTCCTAGCTGAAGACCGAATACTAGGCAGTGGCCTGTCTTCTCCTGTCGAAGCTCCCCCTCTGGTCACTACTGCGACATTCGCAGATTGACTTCTTATCTTCGCTGAGATCTTCTGTACATTCGGTGGTGGATTTTGGTTCTGATTCAGATTTGGTTGAGGTTGGGGTGGATTTTTAGTTTGCCATTTCGCAATTAGCTGGGGACATTCCTCAACACTATGGTCCGCTGCACTGCAATAAGTACACTGCGGAGTCAGGTTCGGACAATCCCTTGATAATGTCCGACTTGACAACAATTATAGCATATAACTGGCCCTCGACCTCGCCTAAAAGCTCCTCCACGACCAACGTCTCCACCTTGACCTCCACGGAATCCTCCTCTGAAACCTCCTCGCGGCTAACCGTATGGCTGTTGGTTAAATTGCGGTGGCTGATACTGCGGTTGGCCATTCTGTGGTGGTGGTTGGTTGTACAACGACTGTGGTTGACTATAGTGGAGCTGCGACTGGTTATACTGTGGTTGAGGTTGATGGTAGTGCGACTGTTGCTGATTATACTGTTGTTGTTGTTGTTGTGCAGGGGGTTGCTCCTCTCCCTTCATGAAAAACGTATCTGCGGTCCTTTCTTGGAGTAAGTCATACGCTCTACAATCCTTCTCTTCATGACCGACCGATCGACAAAAAATGCAGAAAAGGTTGGCTGGCTTTGACACTATCTTCTGTAGGTAAACACATTCTTCTGGTCGATTTCCCCTCGTCTGACTAATCCGACACCATGGCATTCCTCCCTGACTGAGTGGATTCGATGTGCCCAACTGTAAGTATTGGCGGAATTCCAGGCACTGATCCTTATGATGTCCCTCTGACTTACATCGACTGCACCATATTTCCTCGCGAGCCTCTTTTCTCTTCTTGATGTCTTGTAATTGGATCGCCAGGTTTGATAACTGCGCTTGGATTTGGTCCATACCTATCCCTGTTTCGCTAACTAGTGAAGCCTCCAACTTCATCGTGATTTCGAGTGCTTCCGCCTAGGTTGCAATCTTCTGTTGCATTAGTGGCATACGAATGTGTGCTACTACTCTCGCGATGAACCATTCCTTTTGCTGCATATCACTCATTCCAAAACTTACTTTCGCCATCAGGGTTTTATATCTTTGGTCGAATTCCCATATTGATTCATTTGAAAATTGCTTGATCTCTTTCAGTTCTGTGATATATTGCGACTTTGATTTCGGTTTCCTAAACTCATCAATCAATCCTGCCCTGATTTGCGGCATTGTTTTCTCAGGACTCCCTGTAGGTACCTATATAAATTTCATAAACCAATCCAATGCACGACCCCTGAAGGTCGTCGCTAGTTGTCCCTTCTTGATATCGTCATCTTGGACCTGCTTCACTGTCCATACTGCTTTGCATAAAAACCAGTATTGCTCAGGATCCTCGGTCCCGTTGCCCTGAAAGATTGGCATCTTCACATCGTCGCCTGCCTTCCTTGGTCTCCTGTTGGTATTTACAGACCCACTACTCTTACTGCTATTCTGACACGCAGGACAACCTTGCAAAGAACTTGTATTTCTTCCTACAAAGTTTAGCACAGTGCGCGGAGTTGTGGGTACGTTGTAGCTTTGTGTCTGTCCCTCTTCGGCTTCAGGGGTAGCGTGGTTGCTTTCTTCGTGACAGTAAGGTTGCTTAGTCCCTTGTGGTCCCTGTTATCACACAACTTGTAGTTGTCCCCAAAAGGTATCCTATCCAGGACGATAGAGGTGTAGACAACTAAAGAGGTGACCCAAGAGATGCCATGGTTCCCAATGCAAGCTGGGTGTCACGTGAACCGAGGCACTCTTCACTTTAGATCAAGCCTAAGCAAGACCTAAGGGGAGGCCCTAGCTTAGCCAATGAAGGCGAGCGAACTCAACCTAGACCTCCTAGGGAAATGTGATGATGGAAAAGTAAGAGACTAAGATGAAACAAGATCTAGATCTAGGATGAATAAGTGGACCCAAAGAGTTAGGATTTGGTTGAAGATGCTTAGGAGGTGACAAATGATTCAACCAATGATAAATTAAGGCCAGTTATGAATTTGAATTAGTAAATCTAGATAGATCTAGTACCAAAATTATAGATCCAAGTGGGGCCCACCCTTAAAAAGTGGAAAATGGTCCAAATAGGGCCCACAAGGTCAAAATCAAAGTGAGATGGCACTAGGGGGTTTGCTATAGCATGGATCTATGGATTTGAGAAGGAAATAGCTATACCCACAAATGGGATCTAGCATATGGCCACCTACCCAAGGAATGCGAATTGCCTTAAGGATGACTAGTGCCTTAGATCAAGGGCCAAATGGAGTCGGATGTCCACCAAATTATAGATCGGGATGATTACAATGATTATCAAGGTGGGTCCTAGTTATCAAGTCCAAGCCATGGCTAAATCTCCATAGATCTAATGCATCACCTAGTGGCCCAAGTGGGGCTCAACCCTCAAAATGAGGAATGGGGCCCACAAGGTGAAAATCAACAAGGTGAAGCACTAGTGGTAGGTTTTAGGGGTTGATCTATCCAATGAAGCAACAATCTCACCTACCCACGTCTTGGAACTAACCAACTAGCCTCTCCCAAGGAATGCGACTTCCCTTGGAGAGACCAATGTGCCTTGGGAAATGGGTCAAATGAAGTCCAATCACCACCAAATTATAGATCGGGGTTACCGTGATTATTATTAACGTGGGTTTTAATTTTTATACCCAAGAGCAAGCTAGATCCAAGTAGATCTAAGAAAATGTAAAATGAGGGTTTTATTTATTAGGGTTTTTATGACCAATGAAGAAGAAAGAATGGATCTAGGTACATACCTTGTAGAACATACCTCTAATGCTTGTGGCCACTTTGTAAATTGATAACCTTCCCCTTATGTATATATTCAAGAGTGAGATCTAGTGCTCCAAGCCAAATCGTCCTCCCTGAAAGATGACCAAATCGCCCTCCTCCTACAAGACAAGATCAAATTAGAAACAAGTCTAGCAAAAGAATGATGAAAATGCTGAAAAGATGTAAAAGAAAGCATCAACTATGTCACGAAGATACAATAATGATACTCCCTGTCACAAAGGTCAATCCAAAGCAAGATGTGAGGGTCCCCCCAACAATAGCTTCCTTGAAATCGTCTTCCTCCTCATCAATTTGGCCTCCCTGCAGAAAACGACTTGAAGCCCACGAACCACAAGTGATACATAAAGAAAAGGTTGTATATTCAACTTGCAAAAGAATCCATCAAGACAAGAGAAGTAGATCCACAAAATAGTATTTTATTCCAATCTTCAAGAGCTTCAAAGGTGCTTTTACAATGAGGGGGTCTCCTCCTTTTATAGGATGAGGAAGACCAAAACCCTAAACCACTTTTGAAAACTAGTGGTTGAGATCAAAAGATATAACAATATAATCAATGGCTAAGATGAGCCAACATAACAATAGACATGGATCACTCAAATAGAGGATGACGTCATGGCTAAAAAGCCTCTATGAGGGGTCACGTCATACATGGGGGGTGGCTAGATACATGGGAGCCACAACATAAAGACCAAGACAAGTCACTAGGAGCACATGGTGGGGCTAGGAGGTATTAATCCCCCTCACTAGCATGACCCCATGGCACAATAATATAAAATATGAGTCTATGACATGTCCAAGTATACAAATGATCAAATCATGTCCCCATAATCAGAGAGAGATATGCAATAAAAGTGCTCCTGTAGCCCATCTGGACCCCACTAACTGGTGCCAACTGATCTAGAAGAAGGGGGATACACCATGGATGACCTCTGAGCAGACCAAGTGCCAAAACCTTGCCTCAATTGCCCAAATCGAATTCCTCAATGACCTTTTTATTTCATTTTTTAATCTACTGAAAAACCATGAAAGTGCCCAAAACTGCCTCTTTGGTGCTTGCGCTGTCAAACTGAGTGTTACATCATGTCCGGAAGGGGGGGTAATATGGTAAAAACAAGTGGCTGGACCACCCCCTTCCTCTGTAGCGTCCTAGGAAACGACTAGCCTCCAAGGATACTGCTGGATAGGCCACATCAGCATGGCCAATCTGGTCAACAGGTGGAAACCTGCTAGTATCATGTCCAGGAGTGCTTGAAACTGAAAGATAAGTGTCTCAAAGGATCCAGAAGACACAAATCCACTAGAGATGAGTACTTATACACCTCATGATAAGCTGTAGGATCATCTGTAGGGTCCACAATAGCCAGACAAGTAAAAATATGATGATTTGTATATGTGCCCAACATATTCAATCATCATCTGAAGCATGTGCCCAACATATGGAATCATCAATAGGTATATGTAGGACCATAGATCAACATCATGTAGCACAAGTGGTCCATCTCATCACAAATCCCAATGATGACCATGGTCAAACTATGTTTGACAAGATTATAACAAATGACTAAGACATGTTCCTTTAATCATATTCACAGTTGAACTCAAAGTATAAACATCAACCAAGTGGCAGTTAATACATAGATATTCAATGTTATTTATAATTTACTTGTACCAAAGCTTCAAAGACTTACTCATCAATGGACATGGCCTAACTGCTAGCAAAGGGTGAAGGCTAAGGACAAGGCTAGGAAAAAGGGATGACTTAACCAACTTAACTAAGTGATACTTTGGATAAGGGAAAGGGTACTACACACTCAAGCATGTGCTGGATATGATAACCAAGGGAATGGCAGTGCCTCACAAATGGATAAATTGTTTAGAGAGTGCTTATTCAACCTTGGCATCATGTCTACATCAAGTTGATCCAAGTTCATTAGGATCATTCATTTCATTTCCATGGCCTTTAGATTTGGTATTATTTAACCACTGCTTTTTAGGCCTATATGACCCTTTTGGGATTTTACATGCGCTTAAACGCACAACTAATCATAGCTTGCATTCGGGGTATATTTACATTTATGAGGTTAACATTCTGTTGTAATTATCCAAGTAACTGAGAGGGGGGGTGAATCAGTTATTTTAATTTTATTTGCTTGTGCTTAAACAACTTGAGACTTTTACAATCTTTATTACTGTTCACAGATGTTAATGCAACAAATGTAAAACATAAATGATAATCATCAATCATAAACATGATAGAGACAGAGAAGGTTATTCATGAGGAAACCCATAAAGGGAAAAAATCTCTTCTTCTTAAGATGTCAGGCAAGCACCAACTTCTCTACATCATTTTTATTTGAGCACCTACTTAAATGAGGCTGCAACCTCAATTTACAAGCAACTACTTGTAGAGAGCACCAACTCTCTGAATTCTCCTGCTACAACAGGATGGAAGCACCCACTTCCACTTGTACAAGCTTCAACTTGCACACAAAACCCTATCACCACCCTGCCACCCCTTTATAAAAATTCAACAGTTAGTTACAAATCACTTGTTCATTATCTGCCTTAAGTGAGCTTCAGTTCTTCAGCAGTCAGCTTCCATTCTTATCTGGTCAACTTCGAATTTCTGAGCATTCTCTTCTTCACAAATTCGAGCCACATTTTCCTTTTCTTTTGTATTGTCTTCTTAGGTTAGGAATTGTAGCTTTTACTTCAGACAACAACCACTCATCTCCATCCTCTCTCCCTCCTTTTTAAGTTCTGATCAATTGGTTTATATAGATACTGAAAATATATGCCTCAGTCTCTTTAACTTCCAAACCTCCCAATTCGATAACTGACCCAAAAAAAACTTCTTGTCTTCATAACTGTTGGAAGATCAATCAACACACGCTGTAACTGTCTATTTAATAAATATACAAGTGTTTAGATGCGTTTTCTGCCACTTAAGCTTTACCAAAACAATTCTTTTGATATCCATTAAAAACTCCTTTTATTTTATTGATGAGTAGACTATGTTAGACTTCTTAAGACGCCCGCAAGATGTTTTATAAATCTTAATGATGCCCTCATATGCTAGCAGTGGCTCATACTTAGCCCTCATATGCCCGCAAGGACTCCTCCTTTAGCCCACAAGAATGCTTGTAGCCTTCATATGCCCGCAGAAGGTCACAAGAATGCCCGCAGGGCCCTTATACTTACCCCACAAGGATACCCGCAACTTTTCTATGCCTGTAGAGGCCTTATACTTGGTCTTCATGAATGCCCCCAGCCTTCATATGCCCGCAAGAGGTTACAAGGATGCCCGCAGGAGGTCACAAGAATGCCTGCAGGGACCTTATACTTACCCCACAAGGATGCCCGCAGTGATGCCCTCATATGCCCTCATTAACTGCTTGCCAACCATCAATGACAACTGAAGCATAATGCCAACACAATCTTTAGATTTAGCATTTATTTAGCCATTTCTTTTTAGATCTTTTTGGACCCTTCATGGGGTACTTTAGCATTTCATTGCTTTAGCCCTTTATTCATTGTGTGTTTAGAAACACATTCTAGAATTTAATTTCAATGGGCTTTCATAATAGAGATTTCCAATAATTTCCATAAGTAGTACATGTGTTTCAAGTTTCAGCCAACAACATCTCATGTGACTAGGGGGAATTCCGTGCTAAGCCACACATCGAAGCAACCGACTAGAATGATCTAGGCATAAAATCCAACTTACCAAAGGAAAGTTCTGTCACCAACTTAGAGCCAAGACACAAAACAAACATGGATGCTATTCAACACAGAGGCGAGAGCAGGGAGGTCCTCCATATCAAAAGTCAAGATGGCAAGTCAAGGAGAAAGCCAAAATAAGGAAGGCCATGGATGGATGGAGTCAAGTGAATGTGGTGCCTAGGATAGCAAACATAAATTTCAGGGAAGACCATGTTCATGCTCATAAGAGGGCAAGTGAAACCAATGCGTATAGTCAGTAAACCTTAAAGTGCAAGTAATACATCCAATTTATTATTTAAATTCAACCAAGATATTTCATTTTAATCATTTAAATAATACTGCCACGTCATGAGTTATATACCAAGTCAATGCTATCAAGATGAATAAAACAACAAGATAATGATCAAGTGCTAACAATCACAAGTCTAATGGTCATATCATTGCATATCATCAACCAATACCAATTAGAACCAACTGAAACACTGCTGCAATAATAACATCTGGAATTCTAGGCACTGAACTGATACTGTATGGAACAAAAGGTCATATCGATCATCAAATCTAAGCTCTCAAGGCTCAGCCTTGGCACAAGGTCTACTCAATGTTTGATATACACTGCTCTGATCTATAAGTGATCTCAAATAATGCCGCTCATCATAACTGATCTCTGTAAAAGCAAAGCTTTGGAAAGTGCAGATATCTGCTCAACAAATATAGTAGCCCAGCTACTACGGTGTAATAACAGTCCCGTTTCGCAGTTCTCCGTTTCGGTCGCCTTAGGAGACTCTCTCTCAGTCCTGATCTTCTTCTCTAGCCGCTGGAACCTCACCCCACTTCGCAGGGTACCACAATCTTCCTCAACCTCCCTTAGAATTTCATCGTCGCTCATTTTCATCTACCCCGCATCATTCTATCAGACCCGCATTCACACGGTGCCCACAGCCTCTGCATGTAGAATTTTGGTAACCCCAACCCGGTTTACAGTTTGCTTATCACTCCCATAGTGTTTAATGCCCAACCCACATATGCATGTAAGATTTAAATGACAAGATAAAAATTTTGGAAATGAGTTAACTGAAACACATAAGGTTACTGTTATCACACAATCTCTAGCTGATGAAGATGAGTGTCCCAATAGGGATGGTAGAGGGTGAACAACTAGGAAGGTGTAACCAGCAATAGCTAGGTTCTCCGTTCAAGGAACGAAAGTCACACCGGACAAGGCTACTGTCGCTTTAGACAAGGCGAGCAGCCAAGTCAGGGGAGAGACCCCGCTCAACCAGTGATGGTTGAGAGACAAAACACACCCAATCCCAAAGATGGAAAGAAGTAAAGACAGGAAATGAGTGATAATTAAGTCCTAAGTCTAATTCCAGCCAATAGATGGACATAGGTAGTAAAATGAGAGTGATGTAGAAGTGACCATCAATCAGATGTAGCGAGATAAACTGATTAAATTAGTGATTTAATGGCTGAAAATAGGCAAGGGACATGCAGTAAGCTAGAAGTGATGTTGCCCAAGGAAACTAGTTAAGCAGTGAAATAATAAATCTAGGGCATCAACAAATACGGGATTTAAAGCGATTCTAGCAATTGATAGCTTAAAAACTCAAATCAAGACTACCCAGAACCACAAAACGACCCAACCAAGCAGAAGGAGAAAAACGCCCAGGGGGGCGTTTTTGCCAAGTAGACTAGTGCTGATTCTATGGGCAAATGGAGTCCAAAAGAAATGAAACTTTGGATTTAGGCTTTTAAGAGTATTTCATTAGCGGGTTTTGAAGTAAAACAAATTCTACCGGTGAAAACTTAAGTTTTGTATTTTTATGGTTTATTTAGTGATTTTCCAGCTTAGCAAGACAGTGAAAATGATAATGAGGAGACAAGGAGATGAAAAATACCTGAAACTATGGAGAAATGGAGTGCTTTGAGCGAGGACTAGCTCGGAAGATCAAGTATGGAGAGACCTGTGTGTTTCCTTGAACGTGGGAGGCAGCTGGATACCAAGTGCGCGTTGGGTACCTGCCACAAACAAGAGACAATCAGTAAATGCAGCAAATAACCAAGTAAGAACAACAAATGAATGGCTGAAAGCAAATGACAACTCCCTTGTGAATAATTTCGAAGAAATTTGCTAGAGTGGAGCTCCCGCTCCAAATGTAGTGCCTCCCTTCAAATGGCCACCAATGCTGCAATTCGAACCAGCAAGGAAAGATAGGAACACAACGCAAACTATCTCAATAATGCATCCATAAACTAGCTATCAATCACCACAAAATTACTCCACAACACCAAGTAACAAGACACAAATGCCAAGCAGAAGTGTACGATGGGTGAGTGCCTTCTTTTATAGAGAAATGCCACTCCTCAAACCCTATTCCCTCCAAAATGAAGGGCTGGGATCAACTCCCAAACAACCAAATCGAATGGAGGAGATTCCTCCTTGAGGGGGTGCGAATTACCCTCTAGAGTGCACATGTGGAGTGGGGGTCCCGCTGTGGGGTCCATGCAACAAATAAAACACAAGTTAGGGGGGATCTATATCATGTTTTATCCCCCTAACTAATACATCAAGGTCCCACCATAATATAACATCAAAATCGAATTTTGCCAAGTAAGGAAAAAGCCCCCATGGGCAAATTCGACCTCCCATAGTGAGCTGGTCCAATGGAGGGCCCCACCTCACAAATGTAATGTCCAAACATCATGAAATTACCTTATAAGTCACCCTTATATTAGCCAGCCTTTGATTTTTGCCATTTGCCATAGTTGCCTTTGCCAATTTTTGATTTTCCATGTAATTAACTGCTGGTTTTTATTGCTGAAGGTGTAAATTGGGCTTTTGACCCACCTATAGTGCCCGTATTGTCGAACCGTCTATTGCAACGCGATCGTGGACCCCAAAAAGAGTAGATATGGTCACTCGAATGACCACGATCCATCACTTAGGAACTGTTTGCCCAAAATCCATGATTTTTAATTAAAACAGGTTATTAATGACCAATAATAATTAAAAATCTCATCGCTGCCTCAACCTTTTCAAATTCTGATGCTTGGAGGTTCATATGGGACCCCAAGAGAATACAAATGACCAAAATCGAAATCTTGATCGCAATATTTTTTCGGGCCCATTTTTGGCCTAGTCAACATAGTTTGACCAAGTCAAATCTGGTCAACATGGTGCTGGCTGAATACCTGTATGCAATATGAAGCGATAGGCTTCCTTATACATGTTAGTACATTACTAAACAATAATATGTCAATATGGTGATCGACAATACATAATATCTCAAAAATACGAGGCCTCTGGTGAGGTGGGCCCACCACATCCAAAAGACTCAAACTGCTATGCACAACCTATAGACTTGACCACCTACCTGACTTTGGGTGAGGTGGAAAACAAGGTGAAGGACAAGGGATGACAAGGACAAAGATCATGTGACCCTTTGGATGAATCGGGAAAGCGGGGTCCACTAAGATGAGCATACCATGACAAAACACAGGGAAGGGCGGTGCCTCACAAATGGGTATAGTGCAGGGAAAGCACCACTAGTCATCTAACAAATACCTCAGAACTCACATCCGTGCCTTAAGAAGACTCCGTGAGGATCTTTTCTAGAATCGCCAAACTGGGTGTCCGACAAACCGTAACTTGAGACTCTAGGGGACAATCTTGAGCTTGTCCCTTGCTCCCTCTCACCTCCTTGCCCTGCAGGACTAGGTGAGGAAATAACCACTACAAAGCTGATATGTATGACTGACCTGTGTCCATGTGTGTTTACAAACACATTGCATGGATTTTACAATGAATTTCATACTTAGCCTTTTTGGCTAGATTTTACATTTACAATAGCCTTTTTCGCTTGCTTTACATTTCTTCATTTCTTCATTTCCTTTTACAATCAAGGCCCTTTTTGGGCTACATACATATCTCAATAGATATAATCAAGGTGCTCATATTGCAAAGTAATGGGGGTGAGCAATAAATGCTTCGATGACCAATGGGGAACACTCGATGAGGCTACAGAATCCTATACTGCATTGCAACATTGGGGGAAACCGACAGGAGCAAATCCCAAGTTTGAGAGTGCATCTCACACACTAAAGAGTCGAGGCACAAAAGACGGGGAATCATGGCATACTCAGAGATCAGTGGGGAAGGGGATCCTCAAGGTCACAACTCAGAATCCAAGTCGGGTAAGACCAACATGAATGATTTGGATGGGTGAAGGGAGTGAATGTGGATCCAAAGTCAGCTGCCTAGGGGGACTAAGTGACCAAGTCTATACCAATAAAAGGGGATATGATCCAGTGTGCATAGACAGGAGCCTACTGAAGGGGGTGGACTAACATCACCAAGGACCCAACAATACATCATAATGACAACTAGATCACCATATCAAACATCATATGCAAAGTCAGTGTACTATCATGTATAAACAAGTCTAATCAACAACATAAGCAATAGAACATCAAATGCTATACCTGCTGCACCATATACCTACTGCTGAAGCTGACTCTGAAGCTGGATCTCAATTGAATCCGGGCAATAAGTGGTAAACCAACAATACTCTGTACTCTCAATCAAAAATATGGCTAGGCAACTGTCTCAATGGGCTTGTGCAAAGCTTGGCAAAGAAGGGTGCCTCTGTAGGCAATAATGTATACATGTCTGGACAATACCCTAAAACCATCTGTCCCCCCTGATATGTTTGCTTGGGGCAATCTGAACAAAACTGTGTGCCTCCTCTAAAGGCATCCGATCTCTGATCTGGAAAAAAAAGTATAGTATGGTCCCCGACCACACAATTTGCAGCATGGTAGCTCCAGCTAACATGTATGTGATAATAGTTAATCTACCATGAACTGAAATAGGTAGGCTCAGAGAAATACCAGACAATTAGCACACAAAAGACACTTGAAATTTTTGGTCAAATGACCAAGGCAAAACCCCCAGGATGGGGGAAAACCTTTCAGCTCTTAGAGGGAATCTTTATTCTCTTACATCAATAAGAAGGTACATGAACATTTTCAACATTTAGGCAAGTTTACAAAACCCATCAATAAACAACTTATCTCAGCAACGTTTCCACAAAAGCTCCATGAGGAAAACCTTCAGAAAATTCCCAGAATCCTTCCACGAAATCTGTGTACATTCAGCTGTACCAGTGCCTTGAAAAACACGCCCTGCACAGTCTTCTCAACACATTAAATACACCCTGTTGTCTCAAAAACCGTGCCTCAGATTTCAGTCTGCTGTCTCTAGAAATGTGCCCAGAAATCTTTGTTTGCTGCCTTGAAAATCACGTATCAGCTATACTGTATGATTTGCATGCTGCTGCAATCATAATAGTCCTGTCTCCTCGGTTTGTGTGCCCAGAATGCACTCAAACACTTGCCATTAATGCTTCACGGTCTCCTTCCTTCTTCTTCCTGTAAACTCCAGCTCTCTCTTCTCCTCCGAGCGCATTCTTCCTCTCCCAGAAACTCACGGGTAAGAATAATAACAAGTCTCTTTCTCTTTTTCCCTTTTCAATCTCTAAAATGACTCATAAGGATACCTAATGATCCAATGGCTCTCCTTGCTTTAGATCAATGGTGGAGATTAGAAGCACATTAAATGCACTCTATTAATTTCCCTCACCCCAACTTAAATACTTACCCACTCGGTACTTTAAGTTACTAAGTCACTTTTCTCAACATGAAATAAAAAAAGTCACTTTATGACATAAAGTAACTTTAATGAAAAAGAGGTCATTTAATGTGGACACATATTCCTAGGCAAAAGACTTTTAAAATCCTAGGAACCACTTGTCCTTTGGTACACTTTTCAACACTCCCTCTTACCGAGGAAAGTGTTCCTCACTACTCTCGTCTTGTCTCTAAGATAGACATGCTTGCCCCGTGGAAGAGACTTTGTGAGAATATCTGCCACCTGCTCATCAGTAGATACATACTCTAGCTTTACTACCCCTTTCTGAACCTAATCTCGAATGCAATGGTATCTGATCTCAATATGTTTGGACTTGTCATGAAACACTGGATTCTCCATGAGTTTAATGCAACTCTGATTATCACGGTGTATCACCATGGGTCCCAACTCCTGATCAAACAAGCCACTCAATAACTTTCGAAGCCAAATGGCCTCGCATGAGGCTTGGCTAGCTGCCATATACTTAGCTTCAGCTGAGGTCAACGCCACAAACTTCTGCTTTCAGCTAAGCCACGACACAACAACCGAGCCCAACCCAAAACAACACGCTGAGGTGCTCTTCCTGTTCGAAGTTGAACCTTCCCAATCTAAATTTGTAAACCCTGCTAGCTTCACTCCATTCCCTCTCACACAGTCCAGTCCATAATCTACTATACCCTGCACGTAGCGAAGAACATGCTTCACAGCAGTCCAGTGAATCCTTTTGGGTTTCACCATAAATTGATTCAGTGTGTTTACTGCAAAGCAAATATCTGGTCAAATGTTGATCAGATACATCAAATACCCAATAAGCTACCTGTATAAAGTTGGGTCCACCAAATGTGAATCCGAAGCATAAAGCTCCTTCCCATTTGTGGCCATGGGAGTGGACATGGGTCTGCAATCACCAATGTGAAACTTGCTAAGTATGTCAACTGCGTACTTGCACTGTCCCAGAAAGATATACCCCTTTTCTTGCCACACCTCCAAACCCAAAAAATAATGCATCAGCCCAATGTCTTTCATATCAAACTCTGAAGCTAAGTCCTTGCAGCCATCAATAAGGACTGTTGCCCCTGTAATAAACAAATCATCCACATAGAGCACAAGTATCAACAACTCACCATTCACCACTATGTAATATAGATTTGGGTCAGCATCACTCTTCATGAACCCAATCTGTTGCAAGTAGGTATCAATCCTGGAGTACCAAGCTCTGGGAGCTTGCTTCAGACCATACAATGCCTTCTTAAGGTGACACACATGGGAATCCATCCCAATCACCTCAAAGCCCAGTGGTTGTTCAATGCAAATCTCCTCATCAATCACACCGTGAAGAAATGTTGTCTTCACATCCATCTGATGGATCTTCCAACCCATCTCAGCTGCTAAAGAGATAACAGATCGAATAGAAGTATACCGAGCAACGGGAGCGAAGGTCTCACTATAGTCAACTCCCTCTATCTGTGAAAACCCTCTCGCCACAAACCTAGCCTTGTATTTCTCCACACTACCATCAGCTGCATACTTTACCTTGTAAAGCCATCTGGAAGTAATCACCGACTTCCCCTCAGGTCTAAGTACCACCTCCCAAACATCATTTTGCATAATGGAGGCATACTCCTCCACCATGGCCTCTCTCCAAACCTGCTGTCTGGATGCCTCATCAAAGTTGGAAGGCTCTGAATCTGTAATACCTGTCACAAGTGCAATATAACTACAGAACTTCTCCGAAGGTATACTCTCCCGAACAACTGTTGTTATCGGACAATCCACTCGAGCGGACGCGAGCAGGATCTCCCTATCTCAAAGTGAGTCTAGAACAAATAGAACAGACTACTAATGCATTTCCTAGATCTACTTAAGGATCAAGTATTAGATGTCTTACCTTTCACTTCGCAATCTTTTCTCCTGAATGCTACTCCACGTCTCACGGTCGTCAGATCCAAGCTGCAAGACCTGTCAAGACAAGAAACAAGAGAAACAAGTAAAAAGCATCTATACAATAAGAGATCTAAGTAAACAGTTAAGCAGGTGAACTACTCAAATCATTACACACATGAACAATATTGGTGGAAAGCATTTGTATTACTGTAAAAAGAGGAGTACATAATAGAGATATAGAATTACAACCAAGGCTTAACGCTGCAGCCCTTCTCCGACAAAGCCGATTGCCATATCCTTCCAAGGAAGTATGAGTTCTCCAATAGGTGAGTGGAGATGTTCCAAGGGTGATTTCACCAGCATGTAGATACCATAGACTTCCTCTCTTTGGGATGGGAGTGAGCTTCATTTAAATAGGACTAAGTGGATAGGATAGGTTGAGAGATGGTAGGAGAGGCTTAAGGGATCTCTCCAAAGTATTAGGAACCGAGTGTCAGCTCCTCCAAGAGGTCAGGGATAGGGTCCCAAGTCAGCAAGCTTCGAGAAGGACCTTGAAGAAGCTATTTTTGCCATCTAACTGACTTCGTCGCACTCTGTAATGGGGCAAGGTGCGACGTCGCATGTTGCTCATGTGCAGCCTACGATGACCCTTCAAAACCTAGCACAATTGGGTACAAATCCTCCCTGGTTGATCACTTAGTCAAGATATCTTCAGAGGTGTATACACTGAATCTTATGATGAGTAGATTTTGGGTGTAACAGAATGCCCCCCAAAGCATGAAGTTGTTGAAGATAGACAGGTGAAGTGCTTTGATAGAAGTAATGGAAATAGACTTGTTGGACTAAGGACACTACTGCAGTACAACTAACTCTGAACTGACAATCTCATATGAAGTACAACATGGCTGCCGACCAATACAGTGCAGATCCATGGTAGTAATGACCAACTGAACACAATCATGGCTACTAGACACAAGCGTAGATCCATGATGAGATGATAACACAGCCACGACCAATACAAATGTGGATCCGTGTGATATAACTCAATACAAACTCCATCGCAACCTGGGTAAAACATGACTCCCTAGGGTCTTCAAGCTGAACCCGCAATGATACGAATCTATCCATGTGATTACAAATGTCTTGATGTTGAACATGGTAGAAACCACTTGATTACCGGCCATTGATTTAAACCGTTAACAAGTGCGAGGGAGATCACCATTGATGTCAATGATTCCCAAGGTATCATAGTACATATCATCAAGCGTGAATAAATGAGTTGAAGTCGAACGCAAGACGAAATCTTTCAATCAAGAGTCAATAATGTAAACTCATGATGAAAGCGAGGTAACCTGCCATTGAGGCATGCAGGGCCAAGGTACTTGATTGGTTTCTAGATTCAATCCTCGGATGATGTGCTGAAGTCGACAAGGATGAATCCGTCGAAGGAGGGCCATGATGAATCCCCCATCAATCGACACGAAACACGACAAAAATGTATAGGGTAGATCGGATGGTACAGTAACATGCAAGACTGACTCAGAGTAGACCGACGTGATGGCGGGTGTACTGACTACAGATGATAAATGATAGACATATTCTTGAACATGGGCCTGGCATGACTTGGCAATATTGACACGACGAGTGCGACACAAATTCTTAAAGCGATTGATGATGGAAGCTTTTCTTTGAATGACTCAAAGGAGTAACAAGACTCAGGAAATGAGTGGAACTCGAGGACAAATGGATGATCCAAGTGCTGTATGCAAATGCAGATGAGAGCCATGTTCAAGAATGATTACATACTGCCACTAACAAGGTATGTAACACAAACGCTTTCTTTTTTCCCCATCATGAATGATGAGTGCTTCATGTGTTTTTTACGAGCTTGATGAGGGTAACCAGATGCTCAGTATAGCTCATCTCATAGATGAGTCCAATCCCAAATAGTTTCCGAACATGGGATAGGAGGGAGGGGTTCGTACCATGACGGGCCCTTCAATGTGAGAGTTTTAACGAGTCCATAGAAGGTAAACTCGATCGTCATTTTATGTTTAGAGAGTCTGAAAAGAACTAAAGAAGACTCCAATGGTCCTTTTTCGTAAAGTTAGCCTCATCGCCCAAAAAAGGGTAAAACAACGCGGGAGAGGACTCTTCCAGTCATGATTGGCTAGAGTATACCTTTTTCGTAATTAGTGCCTCCTGGTCCGAAAAAGGGGTAGACTATCACTAGGAAGACGACCATTCAAATACTTTAACAAGCATGAACGTGACAAGTTCGCTTGGCAATCTTTTCGTTTTTCGAGAGCCTGAAAAGAGCTTAACGGTAGACTCCGGGGGGTGTCATTTTCCGTGGGAGTTTAACGAGCCCGGAAAAGTGATAAATCATAACTCGGTACTTGTTCTCATAGTTTCATGAGTACGAGAACAAACGAAGAGTAAACTCATCATCACGCAATAATTACAAACTAACCGTTGCAAAAATAACGACAAAACGGTCAAGGGAGTGTTCATACCTGTGATGACTGTTGTGATACGAGAAATGGCACGAAAGACTGCTTACAACTCCTACACACTAGAAAATGTGTCAAATAGCCTCAAATACGACAAAAATGGTCAAAAACTATGATAAATGGCCCAAGAGCATCAAAATATTTGAAAATGAATATTCCATTCTATTTATAAATGGAAAAATGGGCCAAAAATAGTTTTCATTGTTTCATTTGCAAATTTGGGAGGAGAAGTACCAATTTGGAGCCAAAATTTCCTTTGCCGATTCCGGGAGCTACGATCCGCCATTTCACCCACCGTCAAGAGCAGGTAAGCCTAAGCTTCATTCAACAACTTTCCAGTGGATTAGATTTTGTTTTTAGGTTCAATTTTTGGGTTTTTTGATGAATTCATGGAGCGCTATTGCGCTCTCGGCTCGTCACAGTTGGCCCTTTCGGGAACTACGACGAGACCGACTCGGCGCAAGTCCCGAATGAGTGAAGTGTGACGACATCACACTGTACGCAAAAGTACAGTGTGACGGCGGAGATGCATTTCCCAAACATCAAAATAAACTCAAAAAAAGGACTTGCTGTGGATCTAACAGTGTTTAAATGTTCCTTTTGGCAGGTTGCTAGCAAGCCAACATGGTTTTAGAGTGGCGGGAAAGAGAACACGAAGTAGAAGATGTATAAGCTGCCAATGATCGACAATGCATGGATGCCTTGAGGAACTGTGGTTTGCTCAAGTTCTTTGAGATTCAGGGGATGAGATCCCAAATCCCGTTGCTATCACACATGCTTCAGAGTTGGGATGCGGCCCAGCAATATTTCGTGATTGGTGAGCACATCCTCACAATAGATGTTGAGGACATCTATTTTCTCACAGGTTCGTCCTGGAGAGGGGACCTTGTATTTCTTACTAGAACACGGGCCAATGACCGCATAGTCGATGACATGGTGTCACAACATTGTACCGCTCTTGCTCGATCTTCCAGTGGGAAGATTCTTATTAGGGATGTGGTGAGCCACCCACTGCGTACCATACTGTTTACTATTACTAGAGTGGCGGGAAGCCAAGCCCCACACACGGCTACTCGGACTCAGATGCTTTATGCGGAGGATTGCATGTCCCCCATGGTTTTCAATTGGTGCGAGGGTCTCCTCACAAACCTCCAAGCTCAGCTAACCAAGTGTTGGTGGGGAGAGCTCAAGCAATTTGGTTATGGATCGATCGTGGTATCGTTTCTCTTGGAGAGGATCCCTCTCTTGCGTCCACAGCTAGTACTAGATGACAGGGAGCCTAGAGATCCCCACATGCTCAGATGGGCTGAGGTGATGACCCGTCATGGTGGAGGACCTATCATCAACTTTGGTCCTGAGTTCTTTAGCTGGCTAGAGGGCTAGTTACTCATGGTCGAGAACTTCCTGTACGACGGTACAGATTTCAGAGATCCTGACTTAGTGCTGCCCGAGGGTGCAACATGGGGTGACATAGGTGAGAACAAAAACCCTTGTACTTTTATTTTGGCATAATTATCATTTTTTTTGATGCAGTACTGACAAGTATGTAACATGTGTGTGCAGATGTGGGGCCCGTACGACCGGTAGGACTTTCCCTTCTGGTGAGGAGAGATAGAGGTGGGGAAGCAGTTGTGCCCCCAAGTGCTCATGCTGCCATCGAGGAGATGGAGGAGGTATACAGGAACTTGTCCCAACTGACAGTAGAGGTTCCTGAGCCAGCGATAGATGACCTGCCGAGACATATGTAGAGGTTTGGGGTTGGATCGTCTGTACACTTCAATGCCCTACTCCGCAAGGTAGCGAGGACCTCGGATTGCTTCCTTACTCAGCGACAACAGGCTGTTCGTGCTAGGGGTGGTGTACGGGTCAGGCATTAGGCCTGATGACACTATTATATTTGTACTGAGAGCTTAGAGGCCTTAGATTTTGTACTATTGAAAGCTACGATGCGTCAGATTTTGTAGAGACTCACTGAAAGCCATTATGCTTCAAATTTTGTACCAGCACTACTTTTGAGTGATATATATATACAGACATTCTCGGCGATTTATACATTATGTGTTTTAAAATGATGAGTGATGTGATCTTGTCTACATGTTTGCTTTTATAACTTGCATTATTTACGTGTTGTGAATGCTTTTACATATTATGAATATTATGTGTGTGTGATGTACCAATCCAAAATGAAGTTGGCCATCGAGTCAGCAACCGTGTTTAACTCTCGTGGAATGTGTAGGTACTGAATGGATTCAAATGACCTTTCCAGGAGACGTACTCGTCTGAAGAGACGAAGTAAGGTGGGATCACGGATGGCGTAAACCTGGTTAAGATGGGAAACCACTAATTGAGAATCCATGTGGATGACAATGTGGTTCATACCCAAGGAAATGGCGTTAGCTAGGGTTCCGATTACTGCCTGATACTCTGCAACATTGTTGTTTGCAAACCCTAGGCAATTTCCTTTTGAGCTAATGAGCTCACCTGTTGGGGAATATAGTACCCAGGCCGTCGAAGCGAGGTTACGGGTATGCCGGCTGGCGCCGTCCGCGAATCCATAGCACGTTGCCATCTGCACACGCAGACAGAACATGGTATAAGGAGCGGAAACAAGATCTAAAGACACTAAAAAAAAAAGCATCACAGCACACAAAAACACAAAATACACGCCATGTACAGTATATAAAAGAAAGTCTAAGCGTGACGAGTTTAGGCATAGTATCTCTTCAAGTAAAGCCCATTGCGGGGTTCACGCAAAGAGATTCCGTCATAGTCTTCAAGCTCGTAAGCTCCCTTTTCCAATACACGTTTGACAATGTAAGGTCCATGCCACATGGATTCGAACTTTCCTGCTCCTAGTTTGTCGTGCTTCTGGTCATAAGTGAGAACCAGGTCACCATCGTTAAAGATACGAGGTTCAATCGACTTGTCGTATTGGGCTTTGATGCATTTCTTGTGCGCTTCATTAGCAAGAGTGGCATCTCGGCGGGACTCGTCACGTTTTGCTAAGTGCAGGAGACGTTCTTCCTCAGCAGTAGTATTAGGAAGAAGTTCAACAGCGAGTTGTAGAGACAGAATTTCGCACTCTATAGGTAGGACAGCCTCCAATCCATAGACTAGTTGGAAAGGAGTGAAACCTGTGGCGGTTTTGACGGAGGTTCTGTAGGCCCATAACGCTGAAAAGAGCATGTGATGCCAATTGGATTTCTGCGTACCTACCATCCTTTGGACCATAGTTTTCAAGACTTTGTTAATGGCCTCGACTTGTCCATTGGACTGCGGGTAGTAGGGTGTTGAATTTTCATGGTGAAAACCCAACCTATCGCTCAGTTCATCAACCATATGGTTCTGAAAATGGGAACCATGATCGGTAACAATCGCCTGAGGAACTCCGAACCGCGCTATTACATGATTGAACATGAAGAGTGCGGCGGTTTTGTCGCCGTTTTGGTATGTAGGCATAGCTTCGGCTCACTTTGTAAAGTAATCCACTGCTACAATGATGTAACTATGCCCCCCGGCCGAGGTAGGCTTACAATGCATAAAGTCGATGCCCCATTTTGCGAAGGGGCCCACGGCAATAACCGGGTTTAATGGGGCGGGATGGGTGCACTTCTTCGTATGGAAGTGTTGGCAAGGACATTTTTTTATGGCCTCAATACAATCTTTGAAGATAGTAGGCCAATAATATACTGCGCGCAAAATCTTCTGGGCTGTAGCCATCCCAGAGAAGTGACCGCCACATGCCCCAACGTGACAGTCATTCAGAACGCGTTCGGCTTCATCGTGAGTGAGACAACGTCGAAAAATTGAATCAATGCCACGGCGATACAAAGTATCATTGATGATTAAATAATACTTAGCATGGTGACGTATCTTACGACGGTCGTCGCGAGACAGTTGAAGGTTGAAGCGTTGGGTTTGGAGATATAATGAGATATCTCCATACCATGGATCAGTCGTACTGATGAGAAACAATGATTCATCCGGAAAAGAGTCATTGTGCTCAATTTCCTCATCAAGACGGGGAAGGTCGCAGATCAGCTCGGCAAACACCAGACTTTTTTGACTTGGCTTTCTCGAAGAGAAGATCAAATTCTTGCAGTATCACGATCCAGCGTGAATACTTGCCCCCAAGCACTTGACGTGTCAAGATGTGGTACATGGGGTTCGAGTCTGCGATGATGGTGGTGGTGCGGAGCAAGATATAGTGCCGGAACTTTTGGACAGCGATGACCGCCGCGAATGCGAGTTTTTCGACATGTGAATATCTAGTTTCAGTGTCAGCAAGACCCTTACTTGCATAGTATATTACATGTTCCTGGGCGTTTTGATCCTCCTGTACCAAAACCATGGCGATAGTGGTAGCAGAAGCGATGAGATATAAGATATAATCTCGATAATAATTGGGTGGTTGGAGTACGGGGGCATACGTGATGGCATGTTTGACACTGTCGAAGGATTTTTGAGCTTTGGTCGTCCCAAATGAATGGGACGTCCTTCTTGAGCAGTCTCATATACCCCTGAGTCTTCTCCGTGAAATTGCAAACAAAACGTCTTAAATAAGTCGCCTTCCCTTGGAGACTTTGAAGTTCCGTCACATCAGTCGGGGGTGGCAGGTTGATGATGGCCTCCACCTTTAAGGGATCAATGCGGATCCCATCCTTCGAAACGATAAATCCTAAGAGGCATCCGGATTCAACGCAAAAGATACACTTATGAGGATTCAGACGGATATTGTACCATCTGCATCTGAGGAAAATGGCCGTTAGATGATCAATGTGGAACTCGTGCTGCTTTGAATGAGCAGGGAGATCGTCTAGGTAAGGTTCCACAAAGTCCTTAATGTCATGGAAGGCATACGACATAGCCCACTGAAACGTGGCGCCAACATTTTTAATGCCAAACGGGAGTTTGCGGTGTGCAAACGTTCCCCACGGGCAGATGAAAGCCGTCTTGTGTTGGTTGGCAAGGTTGATCTCAATCTGGTTGTAACCAGAAAAGCCATCCATAAATGAGAAGATGACGCTTCTGGCACAATTGTCGATAATCTAGTCGATGAAGGGAGTCGGGGAGTTGTCTTTCGGACAAGCCTGGTTAAGGTCCCGATAATCAACACAGACGCGAATGGTACCCTGCTTTTTGTTCACAGGGACGACGTTTTGAGACCCAATCCGTCAATGGGACAGGATAAATAAAACCAGCCTTTAAGAGCTTTTCAATCTTTGCCTTGATTGCTGTTGTCTTCCGGGGGTGTACCGGTCGCAATTTTTGGCGTACAAGTTTGACGTCGGGATAGGTTTTTATTTCATGAGAAACAATCGCGGGGTCTATCCAAGGCATCTCCTCATAGGACCAAGCAAATACGTCTCGAAATTGCTTGAATAAGGCCGTGCTAGCAGCTATTTCTTCAGGGGAACACTTCTGGCCTATGTGAATGTGTTCCACTATACCAGGTTTCACCGAGATATCTACCGGGGTGGTTGTCTCAATGTTGGCCAAGTTGCCCTCCATGTCCGTAAGACATGTAAGAATGGGGGAATGAGGGAATGGGTAGATGTTTGGTGAAAAGAGGGTGTGGATGTTGTTCTCTATGTACTCCAAAGGAGGAAGAAAAGATGACCTATGGTGTAGATCATCCCACGGATCGTCGTCAACATTCATAACTTCCATGATGGACTCGTCTGAATGAAAAGTCCGAAGTAAGAGATTAGGTAGAGATGACGTCCGTCGTAGAGAACAAGATGGGGAGGCCACGGTTAAATGGTCCTCCGGTGCCGATTAGACAGCCTCGTAAATATGTTCAGCGGGTGAAGGAGGCATTATATCTCCAAGCAGGTGTGTTGTGGCTTCATCCGGTACAAGCCAAGTATCGGTAGAGTGAGATAAAATCTTTGTGGAGATCATGTTCACTGTAGCGACATGATTAGGGGGGTCCGTCGCCGGAAAAACGCCCATGAGAGATGAATCTTTCAAAAGGCCAACCCCTATACTCTCATATTGTTTTGACATTTGTCCAATGGAAGGAACATGGCCACCAGGATGAGTAGTTGTGTTTGGTGTGCAAAAATCTAATTGGTCGATAGTAACAATTCATCCTTGGTGGGGGAATTGTACTATGCGGAAGACTGAAGAAGCTACCGCTTGCATGGCGTAAAACCAATTGCGACCAAGCAAGAGATTATAATCTATTGGGGTCGAGACCACTTCCACGTTAACGGCTACGGTCTTTCCGCCCAACTCAACTGCAAGAGCTTGTAAGAGCCCATGAGGTTGAAAGCCACGCCCGTCGAATGCTTTCAACGTGGTAGGAGAACGATTCAATTTGGGGGAGCCAATGGCTCTCCAACAGGCGATCGACATGACAGAAGTGGAGGTGCCTTCGTCTAAAAGGGTACGATGGACAATCTTCCCAGCAATGTTCGCAGAAACTTGGAATGCGAGCTGGTGGGAGAGCCTCGGCTTGAAGTGGTCAAGTCGGAACATGATGATATTCGAGGAATCGAGGTCGACTACACCGATGGCTGCAAGGAGAGTTTTGCGTTGATCAGGACAATTCTGCAAAACTTCCAGGGTAGACATGGCGCAAGGAGCTTGTGCCAAGTCTTCTACGATATTGTAATTTTGTGCTACCCGAACGTTAGGATTGAAAACAGCTTTTCGAATCGTACTCTTGGGCGGTTGCAATATCGAGTCTAAAGATGGCTTCTCAATGGTGAGAGAAGTTGATGGTACAGTGACATCAGTTAAGGAGTCGGAAGCTTTTTCAGCATTACTTCCAGTGGATTCCTTCGAAGGGACTGGTTCGTAAGATCGCGAGCAAGTGTTCAAATTGATCGTCTCGTTACGCACCATGAGAACATGCGCGGTATTGGATGGTTCCCCCTGGGCTGGGGGGGGTTGAGCAATCATCTGCTGGTTCTTAGTAGGAAACGGATCATTGAGGACTGCGGGAGTTGGTTTACCCCGAAGAAACTTTTGTACTTCGTCTCTATGGGGACATTCTTTGGAGAAGTGGTCATCTCCACACAGTAAACAAGGATACTTTAGTTTCCGTTTCTGCTTGGTATCGTCAGGAGTGCTCTTTTGTTCCTGCTGGGCGGAAGACTTTTTGGGTTTCCCCTTGTTCTTCTTTTTGCCGCCAGACTTCTGAGATGAAGCTGATTGGACAGAATTCACCTCTTCAGTTAGAGCAGGAGTGGTGGATTTGGTGGTGCTGTGGCCAGCCTAAGTTGGTAATGGGGAGGAACTGTGAAGGTTGGATGATCCAACAGTGCTAGAAGCAGGCTGGGTGTTAAGGGAACCAATGATTCCATCAGTTTGGAGTCCCTTATGTGGTTTCGCAGGGTCATTAACATCATGGGGTGCGTCAGGCAGAATATGAAACAAAGTGCTAGATTGAGTGTAGACTAAGTCTAGTACATGGGCACTTGCGATGGCTTGTTCTTCGGTGACAGCACCTCTCATGGCAACATCTCTTGCTATGGTAGGGATGAGGGATTTTGTAAACCAGTCTGCTAGGAGCTGATTTGGAATAGGAGCTTTAATGAGACGTCGTCTCCTTCGCCACTCGTGGATATGATCCAAAATATGAGTGGCGGTATTCTGACGGAGCGAGGTTAAAAGCTCGATACCGGTTTCATACCGTATGGGCAGCTAGAAATGCGTCAAAAAGTTCATGGCAAGAAAACCGAAATCAGAAAAAGAGTGGGGTGGCGACTCAATGTACCACTTGGCAGCCGAACCGGTGAGAGTCCTTTGAAACAATCTAAAGATGAATCGAGTCGTCCATTAAGGAATTAGATGAACACCATAAATGGTAAGTCATCACATGGTTTTTTGGGTCTTCACCCGGCTTGCCGTCAAATTTGGGGATATCAGACGGAAGTTTCACCGGAATTGGTGGCCAGTTAGATCCGTGGTAAATAGGATCGTTGGTTAAACGGGATAGGTCAGGCAAGTCCAATGTAGCGAGGAAGGGTAGTTGTGGGTTAGGCTGCGCGTATTGATAATACGGATAAGGCATGTATGGACCAAACTGACCGTAAGGTGTACCAGGAGGAAACTAGCCATAGGGGGGTGTGCCGCCCGGACCGTAAGGGGGTCCTCCACCATAAGGTGGTCCATTCCAATAAGGTGGGGGTCCACCTCCACCACCGAGAGGGGGTGGAGGTCCGCCGTCACCACCGGGAGGAGGTGGGGGTCCATAACCGTAATGAGGCGGCCCACCACCGCCTCCGCCTAGAGGGGGTGGTGGACCACTTCCGCCGCCAGAAGGATGGGGGCCCCCACCACCTCCGCCGCTGGAAGGATGAGGGTCTCCACCACCACCGCCGCCACCATAGTGATTAGGTCCTCCATCGCCTCCGCCTGGAGGGGGTGGTGGACCACCTCCGCCACCTGAAGGGAAGTGTCCTCCACCATGATAGGGTGGTCCCCCACCGCCTCCGCCGGGAGGGGGTGGTGGACCATTCCCGCCACCGCCGGAAGGGTGAGGGATATTGTTGGTAAAATGAGGTGGGCCTCCACCAAGGTTAGGTGGGGGCCCGCCGCCTCCAGCAGGAGGTGGGGGAGGACCGATCGGGGGTGGTGGTACTTGAGGGATAGTCGGTTGGGGTCCGTGTTGCAACACAGGTTGTTGCCCCCATAGAGTGTATGGATTCCCGGGATAAGGTATCCCGTATGATGCGTTTCCGGGATTAGATTGGCCCGGCGCAGGGTTAACAGAACCTGGATACGCTTGACTCCATGAGGGTAGGGTTACATTGAATGGCCCCCCAACATGAGGTAATCCCATGGTAGATGGTCTAGCGGGTTGGGAAGGTCCAACGGAAGGTCCGTTGGGGATTCCACCGCCTACGTTCTGGTTAGGAAACGGGGGTTGCCCCCCAGCCACAACAAGTTGATCACTATTCAAAGGTTGAACCAACGTAGGTTGTTGATTAGCTACCGTAGTAATAACATTACCAATAAGATAATCCGGGGAATGGAATATCCTCCCTTTGAATTTTGAGGTGGAGGAGGAACTGGTAAAGTAACTGTGGTAGTGACGGGTGTGTTGGACTGTTGTCCTTCCATCGGTTGGTTTGCTTGAGGTGCAGGACTGGACTCTTGCGAGGGTTGACCAGTCTTATTAGTGGTCTCGTGGTGGGAAGGTTGTTCTGGTGATCCAAAAGATATCGGATGAACCGGGATGGGTCTGTCGTCGAATCTTATTTGGAAGTTCCGATTTCGAAACTCTTCAGAGCGTTGCTCGAGACTCTGTCTTCGAAGGTCATTACCCCTAAGACGTAACTGTTCCACACGTTCACGGATAGGGCCGAAAATCTCGGCGGGGTCAAGCCTATAGTAGGGTCTAGAGAGCTCTGGAGTAGTCCAGTTAGGTGGGGATAAGATGGCAAAATGAGCCATTGGGTGGTCTGTAGAAGAGGTCCAATAAGCTGCTGAAGGACCAACAGTTGCTGTAGGGTTGTCCTGGGGTCGGTTTAGCCATTCCAACGATCCAGGTTCTCCCGAGATGACGGGAGAGAGGTCTTCGGAAGTGGGGAATTGTGCTCCTTCATCCTGCGGTGGATGAGAGGCAGGTGAATCCGGAGGAGTTTGTGGAAACAAAAGTTCTCCAACATTCAGAGTGGGGTTTTCCACTTCAGTAACTACTACCGTGTTACGCTGATCCATTCTTACCCTCGAAATAACCTCCGGATTAAGGGGATATTCGGGTGATAAGTTTAAGATCCTACGGGATCTTCTCTAGGGAAAATCCACCAGAGCGTCAGGATAATCAGCCAGGATGGCTGAAACAACGTTTCTCCTAAGGGTATCCTAAAAAAAAAGCAGTCCAGACAAACCTACTCAAACTAAGACAACAAGCAGATTTATGTGATAGAGTGGATTCAAAGGTCTAGAACCTCACGGGATTATCAAGGCATCACAAACCGCGATATACTACAGGGTCCAACAATATGACGCGACAAGGAGGATTGGGACCATACCCTTGCCTGCATACCCGATTACCTGGACAGTACGTGCGTGCTAATCTCCCTAAGTGCTGTTCTCGGTGTATTGCTTTGCCAAGACGGCCAAATGGTTAACTCAGTTGGTTTCAGGAATCCTAGTGGTGTCTCCCGATATACGCAAGGTACGTGGGAGCTCAAATCTGTAGTGGTGCTGTCTAATGCACAATCGTTCGGCAAGAGACCTTCCGATATACTACCGAGTACGTGATACACCCTTCGATATACGCCAAGTACGGATTATGGTACTTGGTGGGTACGTGAAGGAGCTCGATATACCGATAAGTACGTGGAAGACTACAATACCCCGGGATACAGTGCTGGTAAATAACGACAGCTGCCACGCTTAACGACGTCGGAACACGTCTCTAACTTACGCACAAGTTGCTAAAATTTTTACCTAGTTCTACCGTTAATTTTATCTTGGACGGTTAGGTGAATGCATGAGGTGAGTACATAATCGGAAGCATAATGCAAGCCCTGGCTACATGCACGAAATATTCTTTTCTTTCAATGAATTCTAGCTATGGGAAGGAGAAAACTTTTTCCAATAGTATTGCCAAAACAAACTCAATGCAATACAATCCCAATTCAAACAAAACTTGACTATGAAAGTATTCTTTTCCTTTTTTCAACGAAACACAAAAAATCACAACACTACTATCCAAATCACAACATTTTTTCTTTTTCTTTTCAAAACGAGAATGATACTAGGCAATGAAAAGAGAGAATTCTAAGATGGAGCGTGCAAGCTTTTCAATTTCACTTTCAATGGTCTAAAAGCAACAAAAATTAAAAATGCATCTATCTTTCCTTAGCATGGAATCAATTGTGCAAAAATCGAAGAGTACTTTGAGTCTTTCAAGAAAATGAGCGATTCATAATTCGAGAAAAACACAATAGATCATACATTCATTCAATTTTTCCAAAACACAAACGAAAATGTTCCAATGCACAACAATTTTCTTCAATAATGCTCAAGAAATGATGGGAAAGAAGCACTTTTTAACTTTTCAATGGATGCATTAAAGAATAAACTTGATAGCAATTGAGCTTTCAGATCTAAATGACTGAAAAGAAAACACTACTTCCAGCACTTAGTACACTCAGAAAACTCGAGAAAAGACAAGCACTCGATCAACCTGAATGACACACTTAACTCAAAATCAAGCAACAACAAGCAAAGCAAGCAAGCAAAGCTCAAACAATAATGAAAACGAGGTCTGGAAGTTGATCTAATGTAATGATCAGATCAGGGATGGACAGAAGGGAATGCAAGGGTGAGCGGATGAAGGTGGAGGAGACAAGAGTATCCACCACTACCGGTCTTCAAACTTGTCCAAAACGAAACCCAAAATCAATCCAAACAAAACCAAACACTCAAAACACAAATCATAGGTGGGATCCCTGGCTGTATCTTGCAACACAGAGGGAGTTCATACAGCAAACCAAAGTCCAGACTGTCAAATGGAGAGGAGATGCCTGCATGCCAAAATTTGACAAATCGGTGCACTCCGTGCTTGTACACAGTGCGACGTCGCAGTTTACCTACACGGGAAGTGCGACGATGTCCCAGTCTACCAATGCAAGGGATGCGACGAGTAACTAACAGGTAAAGAACAGAGACCAACAATGACTTAGTGTCACTCTGTTCCCACTGCCCAGGTGCGACAAGCGAAGTCTAAATTAAAAAATGAATCAGATCTCTCAGCAATGAACCATGGAATGGTTTGGGAATGAATCGCATAAACTCAAAGGAAGTAGATTAGAGTCTTCAATATGAAGATCCAATAGTGAAATCAACTTCAAGAAGTAAATGGAAAAAATAAAAAGGCTTGTGTCAAGCAATCAACTGAAAATGACTCTCAGATTGACAACTACTGACCAGATTCTATACTTCCCCAGTATGTTCGCCAGATTTGTTATCAGACAATCCACTCGAGCGGACGCGAGCAGGATCTCCCTAGCTCAAAGTGAGTCTAGAACAAATAGAACAGACTACTAATGCATTTCCTAGATCTACTTAAGGATCGAGTATTAGATGTTTTACCTTTCACTTTGCAATCTTTTTTCCTGAATGCTACTCCACGTCTCACGGTCGTTAGATCCAAGCTGCAAGACCTGTCAAGACAAGAAACAAGAGAAACAAGTAAAAAGCATCTATACAATAAGAGATCTAAGTAAACAGTTAAGTAGGCGAACTACTCAATATCATTACACACATGAACAATATTGGTGGAAAACATTTTTATTACTGTAAAAAGAGGAGTGCATAATAGAGATATAGAACTACAACCAAGGCTTAACGTTGCAACCCTTCTCCGACAAAGCCGATTGCCATATCCTTCCAAGGAAGTATGAGTTCTCCAATAGGTGAGTGGAGATGTTCCAAGGGTGATTTCACTAGCATGTAGATACCATAGACTTTCTCTCTTTGGGATGGGAGTGAGCTTCATTTAAATAGGACTAAGTGAATAGGATGTGGATAGGATAGGTTGAGAGATGGTAGGAGAGGCTTAAGGGATCTCTCCAAAGTATTAGGAACCGAGTGCCAGCTCCTCCAAGAGGTCAAGGATAGGGTCCCAAGTCAACAAGGTTCGAGAAGGACCTCGAAGAAGCTATTTTTGCCATCTAACTGACTTCGTTGCACTCTGTAATGGGGCAAGGTGCGACGTCGCATGTTGCTCATGTGCAACCTGCAATGACCCTTAAAAACCTAGCATAATTGGGTACAAATCCTCCCTGGTTGATCACTTAGTCAAGATATCTTCAGGGGTGTATACACTGAATCTTATGATGAGTAGATTTTGGGTGTAACAGCCGTCCTCGAAGGGGCTACTCTCTCGGTATCTCTCAGAGTGTCACTAAGCCACTTAGGCCTCCTCATCCCTGATTCTGCCTCCTGATCCACCTCTGTAGAACATCCTACTCCCGGACCCCCTACACCTGGTGCACATGTGCCTGTGCCTAGAAGACCACCACCTGTACCTGTAGTACCCGATGTGCCATGTGAACTGTCCACCAGTGGAGTAAGCTGAAAAGTGCTCGTAGTACTGCCCTTTGGACTGCACTGAGAACCTATCTGTGAGCTCGCCACTAGAGACCCTGTAACCAATGAACTTCCTGTACCACCTGTACTGGAACTCTGTACCTGCCCCCCTTGCTGCTGCTGTTGTGGAACTGGAGTCACTGACTCCTCATACTCCCGTGACCTACTGAAAGCCTTCTCCTCCTCGAACTTCACATCTCTCCGAACAACAATTGTTCTCTGATGTGGAAGATAAATACGGTAGGCTTTCGAGGTCTCACTGTATCCGACAAATACTCCTCTCTCTGCTGTATGATCCAACTTTTTCCTCTTGTCTTAGGGACATGGGAAAAGGTCACACACTCGAAAATACACAAGTGATCAACATGAGGCTTTTGCCCCGTAAAAGCCTCCTCAGGTGTCATGTCCCTCACTGCCTTATGAGGACATCTGTTCTGTAGATATACTGCAGTGTTGCAGGCCTCAACCCACATGAATAATGGTAATCCCTGATCATGTATCATCGATCTAGCTGTACCTATGATGGTCCCGTTCTTCCTCTCCGCAACCCCATTCTGCTGTGGGTTGTAAGGAACATTCAGTTCCCTCTTGATGCCCTCCTCCGCACAAAATGCCTTGAACTCCTTAGAGGTATACTCACCCCCATTGTCCGATCTCAACACTTTGATCCTCTTACTTGCCATGTTCTCCACAAGAGCTTTGAACTCTTGAAAGATCCTGAAGACCTCACCTTTGGTCTTCATAAAGTAAATCCAGGTCTTCCATGAGTAGTCATCAATGAATAAAACATAATACTCATATCCACTCATAGAAGGAAAAGACATCCTACCGCTAACATCTAAATGAATCAAATCAAGGATACCTGATGCTCTGCTGTCACTACTAGGAAAAGGAGCCTTGGTGTACTTTCCCAAAGCACACCCCCTGCACACATCATCATGCTCAATGCTAAAATATGGAATCCCTGTAGTGAAATTCCAAGCCAAACTAAGAGCACCATGATGTAAGTGTCCAAACCTCCTATGCCACAGTTCACACAAATCTCTGTTGCTGGTAGTACAAGTATAAGCTCCACCTGCCTCAAAAACCAACCTGTGCATCCGTCCCTGTCTCACACCAATCACTCTGGAATCTGCCCTGCTACCATCCTGTGGGTATAAGTAAACTTGCCCCTTCTCGAAGAGCACTGCAAATCCCTTGTCCTCTATGCATGAGATAGCAACCCGGTTCTTCCTAAGACCTGGAACATACAATACATCAATCAACCTCAATGGGGCCGAAGACTCCCTCTGAAAGGCAACCTCACCTACTCCAGCAACCCTCACTGTCCTGTCATCACCTAGGATAATGTCCTGCTAGTTCGTTCTCGGATTCAGTTCCGAGAACTGTTCCTGCACACCACTCATGTGCCTGGAAGCACCAATGTCAATATACGAAAGAGGAGAACAAGTATCCCCTGTATCCTGCCCAACCATCAAGGCCATCTCCTGATCAAACCTGGAAGCAAACTGACTCATCTCTGCTGATGCTGCTACGTTCTGATCCTTGCCCTTCCTCTTCTTCTTCGGACATGTCACTGCATAATGTCCCATCTCTTGACATTGCCAACACTTCACTTTACTGAAGTCCTTACTCTTACCTTTTTCTTTACCATGTGTCTTACCTCCACCTGTGGGTCCTTTCTTTGACTTACCCTTCTTGCCCTTAGCTGCTAATGCTACATTCTCCTCTACCTCAGTCACCATGGATGACCCAACATGCACAAACCCTCTTCTGATTTCCTCTTGAATGAAATCATCCCAAAGGCGGTCCCATGATGGCATATTCTCTCTGCCAACAATGGCCTAAACAAAACTGGCCCAAGTCTTGGCCACACCATACAAAGCTGTCCTAATCAACTCTGTCTATGGAATCTGATCACCCACTGTTGCCAACTCATCCCTGACCTGTTTTATCTGAATCAAATAAAAGGTAACACTATCACTCTTGGCCATCCGGATACTCTTCAGCTTTTCCCGCAACACCATTTTCCTGTTAGCATTGGAGCTTCTGGTACATCTTGGTTAAGGCTTCCCACATCTCATAAGCTCTCGCTTTCTCATCGATGTGTGGGATCACATGATCTTTTACTGCATCTAATATAGTTCTCCTAGCCTAAATGTCCTTCATATTAAACACAACAAAGGCAACAACATTTGTGGCTGCTGGAATTTGTACTGGCACAGTAGGATTGCTGTCCACAACCTCCCACAAATCATTCTCTTGCAGTACCAAAACTATCCTAGCCTTCCATGGACAGAAGTTACTTGCCCCATCAAGTCTATCCTCCACCCTCAACCCGGAAACCATCCTGCTGAAAAGAACAAGTCCAAAGACACTACTCACTGCCCACAATTATGAATTGTTGATAAAAATTCTGATTTTAGGAAAAACAATTTCCCACCACCTGAAATTCTGATTCATTCCAAGGGCTCTGATACCATGTAGAATTTTGGTAACCCCAACCTAGTTTACAGTTTGCTTATCACTCCCATAGTGTTTAATGCCCAACCCACATATGCATGTAAGTTTTAAATGACAAGATAAAAATTCTGAAAATGAATTAACTGAAACACATAAGGTGATAATAGCAAATAGTGTAGGGACGTGTCTACTCTAAATATGCTATCTTACTAAGAAGTGATGAGTTTCTATGTCAGAAATGAAATGATTAATACAAATTTCTTAAGATCTACATTCATCCATCAAACATTCATTAAGATCTAAAGCCATTTGAAGATTCAACTCAAGCATAATAAGCAAAATTCAAACCCTTGAATGGAAAAAACTTGAATCATTTCATATTAAAACAAGGAAGAAGATACATATTTACCATGGATCTTGGTGTGCATCCTTCCTCCATTGCCATGAACTATCCCTTCTCTACCCTTGCCTTTGATGAAGATGAGCTCTCATTTCTTCAGAATCTCTCCAGCATGCCTTTGCTCCTCTTTTGCCTCCTTTTACCATGCCCCAGATGCCTTTCTTTTATAGCATTGGGAAATGGGATTTCAAGTTACTCTTTTCCATGTGGCATAATCACTTTTGATTATTTTCTCTTAAAAAACCCACTTTCCATAGTTTATTAGGCTTTTTTCACAACTTGGCATATTTAAGTACCTTTTAATGCATTTTTGTGCATTTCTTCTCACTATCTGACTATTAGAGCTTTGATTTGAGCTTTTGGTGAGCAGTTCAATCACTGAACTTTGTTTCTATTAAGCTCCTTCATTCTTTATTCAATCTTTCCAGTTATGGAAGTAGTGATCAGATCATAGAGGATTGTTCTCTCTAGTACTTGTTTTTGTCTTCATGTTGCGGGCGAATGGTAAAAGTATGCTTCCACCCTCACCTGGTTAAGGGTGTTAATTTGATTGTTAACATAAGGTTACTCTACCATGAACTGAAATAGGTAGGCTCAGAGAAATACCAGACAATTAGCACACAGAAGACACTTGAAGTTTTTGGTCAAATGACCAAGGCAAAACCCCCAGGATGGGGGAAAACCTTTCAGCTCTTAGAGGGCAGCTTTATTCTCTTACACCAATAAGAAGGTACATGAACATTTTTAGCATTTAGGCAAGTTTACAAAATCCAGCAATAAACAACTTATCTCAGCAACTTTTCCACAAAAGCTCCATGAGGAAAACCTTCAGAAAATTCCCAGAATCCTTCCACGAAATCTGTGTACATTAAACTGTACCAGTGCCTTGAAAAACACGCCCTGCATAGTCTTCTCAGCACATTAAATACACCCTGTTGTCTCCAAAACCGTGCCTCAGATTTCAGTCTGCTGTCTTGAGAAGTGTGCCCAGAAATCTTTGTTTGCTGCCTTGAAAATCACGTATCAACTGTATTGTACGATTTGCATGCTGCTGCAATCATAATAGTCCTATCTCCTCGGTTTGTGTGCCCAGAATGCACTCAAACACTTGCCATTAATGCTTCACAGTCTCCTTCCTTCTTCTTCCTGTAAACTCCAGCTCTCTCTTCTCCTCCAAGCGCATTCTTCCTCTCCCAGAAACTCACGGGTAAGAATAATAACAAGTCTCTTTCTCTTTTTCCCTTTTCAATCTCTAAAGTGACTCATAAGGATACCTAATGATCCAATGGCTCTCCTTGCTTTAGATCAATGGTGGAGATTAGAAGCACATTAAATGCACTTTATTAATTTCCCTCACCCCAACTTAAATACTTACCCACTCGGTACTTTAAGTTACTAAGTCACTTTTCTCAACATGAAATTAAAAAAGTCACTTTATGACATAAAGTAACTTTAATGAAAAAGAGGTCATTTAATGTGGACACATATTTCTAGGCAAAAGAATTTTAAAATCCTAGGAACCACTTGTCCTTTGGTACACTTTTCAACATTGCACACCGAGCTTTACTCGTCGGAATTCATCTTTAGTATACCTTTTTCGCAAATAAGTATTTTAATCCACAGTTTCAGCGACAGTAGAAACCTTCCTCTGGGTCCCTTGAAAAAATTCCTTTCTGTGTCCCTGTATGACTTGATTGTGTCGACAACGAATTCAGTGATGTATCCTGTTGCCAGCTAAGTTGTACTTAGATGGACTATCAAGCGAGCGAGCATAGTGGAACATGATACATGTTCATTTTTGGTGATTTGATATCCAGCTGGCCTTTTAAAGGCCCCCGTTTTTAACTTTTTTCCACATGTCCATGGCCCTGCGGGGTTTGTAACAAAACGTACTAGCATGGTGTTTTGTAAAAGACTTGGTTCCCTAGGACTTTTTGGCTAAGTCAGGTATTCCAAGGAGTTTTTTCACCTATCTATTATGTCTTGCATCAGTGCATAACATTATTAATTGGTTTTTCTCCTGCTCCTCCAAAGCTGGAATGCCTGGGGAGGCTGACGGGCCTTAGGGGATTATTAGAGTCTATGGGTCAATGTATATGAACATGCTAGGCGTTAATTTTGAGTCATATGGACATGTGCTAAGTCCCCCTAGGTTGTTTTTAATTTTCGGCAAGGTTTAATTTTTCCGTAAATTGGGCCATTTTTTTAATGGTTCAATTAAAAAAATTGTAATCGGCCTAGAAGTGGCATAGGGAGGTCTTTTTTGCCTTAGGGGTGCTCGTTTTCTAACTCAGAGCACCCCCTTAACCCCTAAACCCACTTTTCCTAATGTTTGGGTGCTTAAATTTTTACCTATGGCCAAAAAACCCAAAAAAGTAAAAAAAGTCATGAAAAAATTAAAAAAAGTGAAAAAATGACTCATAAAAATATTAAATTTTGGGAGTGATTTATGGACTGATTTTTTCAGCTATGTTTTAGGAGTTGTAAGAGCTGATTTTGGAAAGATTCCGGGCAGCTATATTAGTGGGATTACTTCCCCATTTGAGGGGGACATATTTCCCAAAATTGGGCCCCTTCAATCATGGAATTTGCAGCTATGTTTATGGGCTGTCACATGGCTGATTTTTAGCTGATTTGGGGCTGATTTTGGCAGCCCATTACATGGGAGTGGGCAGCCCCATTTTCTCCACGAGTTATGCCACTCATTCCACCCATTTCTCTCCATCTTTGGCTATTTAAGCATGGCTGCCCACTCCATTTTCTCTAGTTGGAGAGTGAGCAGAAATATGTTGTAAGCTTATGCTATTTTGTTGATCAATAAAAAGACTTTGGAGGTCCATATGTGTGATACTTTGTGAGTGGTTTCATGGTCTCATGATGTGGAGTGATTTGTAGCAAGTTCAAATTCTGGGCATGTAATTTCCAGCCATCTACTAGCCTGCTTGAAGGATTGGTAACGATTTTGTGGGAAAGAACAATTAATCTTGTTTGTTTTAATTTGTTCTTGCATTTGTCATATTGGTTAGAGATTCAAAGTTTATGTGTTTCATTTGTTTATGCTCATACTATTTTGATTTCTAACCATGTGCATTTCTAGTTTGATGGTTTTTCTGTGAGTTTTGTTTGCTACAGGTTGACAGGTGTGGAAAGGGGGATAGCTTGTTTGCTCTTCACTTTTTATTTTGTGCACATTTTGGTGGATCTCACCCTCGGTTTCCCACTTTCAAGCTTCCAAAGTCTTTGGTTTCAAAGACCATTCTGTCTCTTCTCTCTTCCTCAGCTTATAAAATCAAAATTTTCTTGATTACTGGTTACGATTAAAGAGTGATTCTTGATTTATTTTTTGATTGATATATTCTTAAGTAGATCGGATTCATTCTTAAAGTTCTAATCTAGTTGTTTAAAGTTTTATCTTCCATTAGATTAGATCTTTCATTATCTATCATTACTTAATTTTTAAACTGGTTAAAAATTGTTAAAGTCTTGAAAAGTTTGAAAGTAGTGTTAGATCTGATATAAAAGTTTATTTGGCTGTCCAAGAGCATATAATTTGCAGCTTATAAAGCTTGCAAAGACCCCAAGCAAACAAGCATCACTGCTTGTTTTACTTGGTTAAATTTTGTATTTTTTAAGTAGTCTTAACACTTAGATTTTTTTTGGGTTTTTTAGGAGGTGTTCCAAAGACACTCTTAAAGTGTTTTTGGGCATCTTATACTAATTATTGCTTGCTGGTTTGCAGCAAAAGACGAACAGGTAGGAGGAAGTGCTGCCGAAATTTCGAGGATCCAGGCAATCCGGAGGACAAATTTTCATATTTTTAAAAAACCGGTCAATTTTTTCCCTCAAAATTTGTAAGCCGCCAGGTCACTTTAAGTAGACTGGGGCACTTCTCTGATCATTGTAACGACTATTAAACGAGAGCAAGTGGGCTAGCCAGCGCCCATACCCCATCCCCCCAGGGGTGGCCTGTGTCGTCTTTTTTCATGGCGTGATTTTTAGAGTAGTTTATTTCTTTGATTTTCGGCATTTAATAAAATTAACTAGGATTAAAATAAACCTTGTTGGTCCGTTCCACTGGCGGGCCACAAGTTCACTCACAACGTAGTTTTTCCCTTTTTTTTACAATCTCAAAACACCCCCCTTGCTTTCCTGAAGTAGGGTTTCTGTATGAGGGCTTACCCGAAATACGTGCCTGAAAAGAGACTCCTGGGGTTTTAAAAAGATAAAATTTGGGTTCATAAATTTTTTATAAAAATACCAAGGTCTTCTCCCGTATGCTCTGTGGTCGACTTGCAGCTCAGTCTGATCCAGTTGGTACACATCAGAAAGGAGGGGATGACTAGTAATAGGATCTTAGACCGCCCTAATAAAAAATCCTTTTTGTGAAAATCCGGCACAATACGTATTTTGTTGTCGTGGGCAAATTTCTCAGAAGGCTTGGGACCACACTGAGTAGTGACCTCTTGGAAACCGTTAGGCTTGCCCTCGTTGGTATAGCATCTGAACACCTCCTCGAGACTCCGATTCAGCCCAAGCCTGAGAGGGAAGCCACGCTTCAAAATTCCGGACATGTTCCCCCGTACCTTGCGTATATTGGGAACCCACCTGCCATAATAAAAAGATCACCTTCACATTAATTTTAAAATAAACCAAGAACACTCGCACAACATCTACTTTTCTGCTTATGCATTTTTTTATTGACTCCATTATAAGGCACTGGTCTTATTTAAATTTTATTTTATATTATTGACTAATGTGCAGTTAAATGATGGTTATTTTAAAATGGGAGTAAATGATGAATGATTGTTTTATTTGATCAAAGTATATGTTGTTTATTCTTGTTTACCAAAAATATTTTCCTAACTCCTAGATTAGAGGCCTTAGTTTCTTTTTATTTTTTAGGGTCCACCCCCCTTGGCTTCGCTAGGAAAGCCTAGACGGAGGAGTCGAGTCCCAAGTGACAGCACTTGACTCTGACTTGCCCCCAAGGCCACACCAGCAGCTTGAAGACTTCTGCTGCGTTTTCCCAGGTGTGGAACCAGGCGGCAACAGTATCCCTCCAGAGTACTATCTACCCAAAAGTCGACAGCCCTTGATGCTTTATTTTTGACCTTTTTTAGCTGCTGGATCAATTCTGGGGTCCAATGGTCAAGTTCACCTCCTTGGAAATTTTTCTTCTGGAAAGTTAGCTGTGCCAACCACTCGTGCAGCAAGATCAGAAATTCGCAGAAGAATACTTCGTGGATATCAGAGTAAATGTACTTTTGCAACCAGTCGCTTGTCGTCTACCTAGATTTCCGATTTTCTTCTTCTACAAACTCTCGCGTCTTCTTATCGAACCAGTCTTGAATCTCTGGTTTCGTCTGATGCCACAGCATGTCCTCTTCTTTCTTCTTCAAGGTCTCGACAATGGAACCATTTGTTGACACAGATCTGTCGACAGGGGTTCACTTCGCACTGTTGTCAACAAAACTCGACCACACACCCTTAAGTATCGACCCAGAAAGGTTTTCCCCTTTCCAGCAACACCCGCAGAGCGAGTGAGGTCTCACCCGAGATGTCTAAGGGGGGCTGCAGCAACCAAGTTTCCGTAGTAGGGAGAGGACATGCATCTACTATCACTCAGTCGATACCAAAACCAAAGATTTATATTCGCATTATACTAACAATTCAAATATGTAATCGACATTCACATCAACTAACATTATTGATCAATCGATAGAGCAACGAAACCTCAGATATATCACATCATTAAGATATCATTCATCATTCATAACATAGCGACACAAATAGAAAACACAGAATTGAGACATAACCAAACATCCTCATGCATTAACTCATCTCACGGGCTGTGGGATAAACTTCGCAGAAAATAGTTCCAAGTGACTTAACACGAATCCATATCCTTAGAGAAAAAATTGCCGAAGGCATGCAAAATACATTAGACTTGATCGACTGATCTCGCGATGATCGATTCCTTGCTTTTTCTTGCCCTTAGGCTTATAGTTGTGGTTTTATTTATAGATGACTATGGCTATTACAAAATGGTTTAGACAAACCATTTTAACTAACTTAGACCAAAAGTTCCGCTTCGTCGGCTCCTTGTCCTTCGCGAATGGTCCTTTTCCTTCGTTGATGACCCCTTCCGCCGTTTGGGGTTCCGCACTTCATGTGCTTTGACCCCATGGCAATAGTGTCGTCCTTTTTTAACCATTGAATTTCAATTGTTTGAAAAGGATTGTACTGGAAAAAATAATTGCAATATATGAATAACAAAGATAGATGACATGCTATAAAATAATCATAGGCAAGTAAGAAAATATATGCGTTTCATCATGGAATGCACTATTATAAAATTTAAACATATATCAACTTTCTTGCCCACAGATTTATTTGAAACCTTGGAATCTTAATAATATCACCCAAGGGCCTATAGGGGATAGATGTATATGTAATAGGGTTGGCCTAATAAAGGACCCACTTTTGCATTGAGTGAGAATAGTTATATATAGAGGTCAATATAGTCATTATTAGCATAGGAAGTGGAACACATGAACATATGATTTGGTTATGTGAATTTATTGGGGTAGTTGGAGGAGGTTATCCTATTCTTTAAGGAGTTATTGTGTAATGCATCTGTATTATCACTTTTGGAGATGTGCTCCATGTTCACATCTTGTGTACATCATGTGTACTTTGATTTAAACACTATCTTAAGCATGTGGTACATAACAAATCTGAATGATGCTCGTACTCAAACGATAACAATAACTTGCAAGGTTTCCTTGTCTTGCAGATTTCTTTTACAAAGCATGCATCTTTGGATGCAACACTTGTGCAAGATATTACTGTCAATCTTACTTCCATGATGAGTCCATCTCTCTTTCAATGTAGTTAAATTGAGTATATCCTCTAGAATAAGGTCCGTTATATGTGTATCTGTTGAGGGACAAATATCACACAATCCTTTTGTATGTCTTGTTAATGTTTGTTTTATAAATACTATATTTTGTTGGCATGTGAGGTTGGTAATATTTAACAAACTGAGCATGAATTCATGAGAGAAAGAGAGAGAGTGAGAGAGCGACGAACCACAAGATTGCTTTTCCTTTTGCTGGATAGTGTACTTCTGCCATGAGAATGTGCTCAAGTTTGCTGGTTTCTGCAGGATGGTATACAACTGCCATATGAGAATGTGATGAATTATGACAGTTTTGCTGTTCGCATTTCAGAGGATGATATTCCTCATTTAGTTCAAATTTTGAGAGTATGGATCGTTCTACTCCAAATCTTGTTCTACATTTGACATTCAATACTGACATACTTTAAGAACTAATTGCTAAATCATTACAGTAAATTATGGTGAAGGTTGAGGTCAAAATGAATGATCTACTACCATTCAACCAGGTCAGTATATTTGTATTCATTCTTGATTCCATTCTGCATTTTTTCAGGGAATCAATGAAACAGAATTGGAATTCAAATTGGCCAATGTGCAGAAGCTCTGGCAAAGATTTCTTTATCGTGATTCTGTTCTGTTGGAAGCTAGAAGGCAAAATAAATCCCATGGTCATTTAGATGATTGGGCTTTGCAATATTCATTGTTTACAGAAGATGATGTGCTATCTACATTAATCCAGGTTTGTATGCTTTGCACTTGTTTAATTAATAGCAATGTGACTAGATTCATCTTGCTTTGAGAAAATTATACAGTACATTTGAATATATATATATATATATATATATAATGAGCTCTTGTCTGCAGGTTCTGCACTACAAGCTGCATAATGATCCATGGAGGTCAAGGCTTAGTGTACCTAAAAAGGAGTTTGGGCTACCCCCATTGTGTCAGATGAACATGAACACTGGCAGTAATAACTAGAGCCAGCTTTCTGAGAACAAACCGACCACAAAAGTTATAATGCTTAGAGGTTGGAGATTCAGATTTGTATGGGTATTTTTCTACCTGTCCTTGTAGTGAAGCATTGCTTGTGCTTGGTCAATGTCAATGTGCAAAGAAGGGATGAGAATTTGCGAATCAGCGATATTACATACTTTACTTTTAGTTAAGAGAATGACAACCTGGTTATAGGAAGGTGATCTTATAATTCTTTGGCTCATCATGGTGAATGAATAAATAGATGTATGTATTTCTAAATTCACACATCAACCAAATTGCTTAGTGGAATGTTGGGTGCACACATGATTTAGTTAAGTACTAGTATGTATGAAGCTTCAAAATGATAGATGGTTCATTGATTTCTACAAATTGCCCACACTAATGAATGTGGATGTAATGTCCCTTCAAAGGAAAGTCCTTGGATTCACCTTGTTTTGACTCTAGGGTTTTGTTTACAACTGGTTCCAAAGACCTCCAAATGATTTCGAATTTGGGGAGGAAGGTTTTGATGGGGAATAGGACATATTAACACACCTATAAGACATCCAAAAAATTGATATACCCATCCATGGTCTGCAAATTGCATGGGAAGAAGTTCCGGAACAAGACTAGCTAATTCGAGAAGTGGAGATCCCCCCTAGATCTGCCATTAGATTCTCTTCCAAAAACTGTACGGCCTTCACTAATTATTGGTCTGAGACTTGGTTCTGTTAGAGGACATTAGGAACAATATATGTGCAGCATTATATTTGGTTTTAGGGTCGAATAGGCATCCTAATGAACAACAACTTCTAGAGTCTAGTTTTTGAGGTGAAATTGGTGGGCAAGGATTCTCGAATTTCTTCATAAACCATAGTAACACTTCAGAGGTCTGCACACATTATTTGGGCCATCATGGTAACTTCATATGTAGCTCATAACATGATAAATAACTCAGCAAACTCTGATTTAAAACAGGTACAGTATCATTCCAAATTCACTATGCAAATGCTACGGGGAAAATGGGTCGAATCTCTTCCTTGAATGTAAATATCACTTGAAATACATAATGTTTCGAGCTGCGGCTCTCATGATATGATTATTACAGAGATATATAGCAGCTAACATGTCCATGAAGTCGAAATAGCAGTCCTTCAATAACTATATGCAACAACAAGTTTGCTATGCAAAGGCTATGGGGAAAATGGCTCGAATCTCCTCCTTGAATGTAAATATCACTTGAAATACATAATGTTTCGAGCTGTGGCTCTCATGATATGATTATTAAAGACATATATAGCAGCTAACATGTCCATGAAGTTGAAATAACAGTCCTTCACTAACTATATGCAACAACAAGTGCTCCCTTGCACATTTACATGACATTGAGAGAAAGATAGTAGAATAGGCATAGAGAAGAATGAGAGAAGATGAACTCAAACTCAGTTGGGCTCTGAACCGGCATCAAAACATATCCATGAAGCTATGTTGAGAGGTTTGAATGGCCTCTCCATCAACCAACTAGGATGTGAATCTTGCACCCTCGAAATTGGTTATAAGGCAAGAAGGATAAGCATCCACCTTGCAAGGACAAGCTAAGCTCTCCAATTTTTTCCAAATGAGAAATGATCAAAAGTTGCTCTCCTTATTTCTTTTTGTCTTTTATTAACCTCCCAAGGCCTCCTTAGCTCGAATTCCCTCCAAGAGACTCATCCCAACTCAAATTACGGAGAGATTCCCATGAATGCCACTTGTCCAACTTTTCCTAGCTCTCATCTTCAATCAATTTGAATGGGGGAATCTTGGCTGCCATAACTCCCCTTGTGCACCCTCTTGGAGGCTATTTTTAGCCCTGAAATGTCATATATGTCAGATGTTAGCAATCAGGTCTGAACTTTGTCATAAGTGTCATAGAATCTTTATCATTGTTGTCATAGGAGTTAGGGAATATAGCTCCAAGTGTCACAACTCTTCTAAGATGCCTCTTCCTCTTCCATGGGAGTTACTCTTCCACTCCAATTCGACCTTACATGATTCATGCCATGAATAATACCTCTTCAACTCCCCCAAGTATGTTACCCTTCATCTTGAACTCCAATTGGTGAGAGAATAATGCCAAGTGTAGTGGGGAGTCTTGCCACGTGGGTCCCACAACCTCTTATGTGCCCTCATGATCCAATGCCGCCTTATTTTCTTTTTATTATTATTTATTTGACTCATTTAATAGGAATTTGTAAGTCTAAGGTCATTTTGGGTCTTGTAGCTCCCTTATTCCAACTTTTAATGCTTCCACCCCCAACCTAGGGAACTAATAATTTTCCTCCATGATAGTTCATTTGGATGGGTATATTACAAACTTTGAATTGGGAATTTTCTCTTAATGTGACCCACCTTGTTCATTTGGATCTAATTTTACATTATTGCTAACTTGGACATCATTCTTGGCAATTATTTGACCCTTAGCATCAATTTGACAAACTATCATGAATATGGCCAAGTGGCTTAGGTCATTGTGACCCAATGAAAAATTTGGGGACATGACAGTGGATTTGATTATTGAAAATTTAAAAAATAATTGCCTAGCTTGCAAAATGTTCATGGACTATAATGTCAAATATGGTAAGAGCATTTTTATCCACATAGGCATATTTGAGGTTGGTTTTATGTTTTTCTCCAAGATACGGATACAAAAGCACCCTCTTGGGAGACAATATGGGAGCATTAATAACAAGGGAGATAGAAGTTGAGCTTCAAGTCCCTGCTAGATCATAAAAGTCATGGACGAGCAATTTGCTTTGTGTATATAAACATTCTTATTATTGGATAAGAGAGAAATTATTGCCTTATAAAGCACCTCTATATTAGTGTACAACAAATGACAAGCTCTCTCGACCTGGAAATTAGTGAGGTTCTGTCAAACAAAGTTCTTGAACAAATAATTTTTCAAACGGTTAGTATCCAAAATGAGTTATAACTAAAGCCAAACCAAAACCCAATAAGAAGTCCAAGTATGCATGCCATTACAACTTCAAGCATCATGATTATGCTAATCCATTTAGATTGATCCGATTCGTGTCCAGGAAGCACGAGGGGGACAACAATTTGACTGAATGAATCGGCTCTGTTATGGCGGAAGCTTAATAAACAGAAAGAGAAAAACGCAATACAGATAACACAAGTATACACAGACAATATGCAAGTATGTGAACCGTTCTAGATTGATCAAGATGAATATTTGATAAAATCCAATTAGTTGTAGATTACAATAGTTTACATGCTTATAAAGAAATCTGAGACACTTGGGTGCCTGTCCGTTACGTTCAGTTACAAAGAAGAAGTTAGAGCAGTTCAACTGTTCAACCGTTACAGTCGACTGGAAGACAGAAAGACAGTCTGTCGAGGTTCGACAGTCGTTGGTCGCATGTCGATGTTGTATGCCGATGTCGCGAACTGTGAGGTCGCTGAACATGTCGAAGGTGCGAAGTTGTCGAAGTCTTGTTGCGTCAAAACTTGTTGAAGTTGTATCAACTGCGAAGACTAGTCAAGAATATGTCGAAGTTAGCATCCGACAACAACTGCCAATTGCGATGTGGATCAGACCTCCTTCCTTAAGAAACAATGGAGCCCATTGTTTGCTCGTGGAGGTGAGGAAACTTGTCGATTATTTCAGTAGTAGAGTACCACTTTCCTTGAGATGGAATCTGGCCAGCTTTGGCAACCTGATACAAGGGAATTGTGTTCGTTCTCGTAAGGCGTACCTGTCGTCCCACAATGGTGTCGCAAGGAAGAGGCTCCTGAATATCTGGATTGATGTCTGCGGGATCTGCTGTTGAGAAATCATTCTGTTCCAACAAGGGTGCATGGTATGGTCGAAGTAAATCCACATTAAAGAATGGATGCAGACTCAGGCAAGCAGGAATGTCGAGCTGGAAAGCGTTTTCGCCAATCTGTCGAAGAATATTGTAAGGACCATATCGTAAAGGTTTTAACTTCTTGAAAGGACCTATGAAGCGCTGCTTCTTAAGATGTAGCCAAGCCTTATCCCCAATGCGAAATGTATGAGGAATGCGATGCTTGTCATGTCGGGCCTTAGCTCTGTTATATGTATTCACCGTAGAAAGAATGGAATAAGATGCTGGTATTTCATGTATGGAGGAATGTTAACAATATAAATGTTGGATGCGCTGAGGGTATAAATATCTTTTTTCCTGAAGATTCCCAACGCGGAGTAGAAGACTTCGCGCAGTCATTGACCGTAGCACGCAACCTGTACCGCGCTGTACATGAATCAGTTCAAACACTCGCATCACAAGGTTGTAGAAACCTGCTTCTGCAACCACCCCCTCAACTTCGCCTCAGGTGAGACCTCAAAATGCTCACAGTTTGTTGCCGGAAGGGCCAGTGAATAGGGGTTTTGTTGGTATCTTGTACCGCGAAGTACCTGGGTCTACATTGGAAAACCTCTAGAACAGTGTTGCGACCAACAAATGGTTCCGTTGCCACGGTAAGACTAGTGATACGATAGTGTATTCAGAAAAGTAATGTCCGACGGTTGGCATCAAGAAAAGAAAGAGATCTGGGCTTGGTGTGATAAGATCGAAAGAGATTTCTCAAAGAAAGAAAACAAACATCCGCATCTATCTGACGTATAGTGGTTGAACAGATACTTGTGGAGGGACATCCACGAAATTTTTTGGGCTTCATTTGCAAACGAGCTACACGAGTGGATATCACGCCTAGTAGAAAGAAAAAATTGTTCCCAAGGCGAAGTACCTACAGAGTGGAGTCCGGAGCTTACTGATCAGCTCCATGCAATCGACAGCCCACTATCACGAGCAGTTGACTTCTGGGTTGATAGCATACTAGAAGGATTTGTGACCGAGTTTGCTGTAGATACGCTAAAGTCCTACAACCAAGCCGAAGCATACTTTTTCGAAGGATTCAGAGGTAAGTTCCTGAAAAACCTCAGTCTATACATTAAAATGCTTTTAACTGAGAAAGGTGTTTTAAGAATGCAACAATAGTTCTAAATCTGTCATGGTAGAGAATACATACATTGATTCTGACGAAGAAAACCATACTTTGAGAAGTGGAAAGAGATACAAGCTTACTAACGAGAAGAAACCCACACCATCTACAAACCGTATAGATACCGAAATTCCATGTGATCTCAATAATACGAACACTCAGTTATCAGTCACAATCTAGTGTATTACACCTCAGAATCAATCAGTCCAGAACCCACCCACTGCGAGTGTCGCGCAGCCCATCCTGCAAATCAGTAATACTAGTAACACCGCAGGAGCGAGTGCTCACAACACTACGACTTAGACTATTCCATAGAATACTGTGTCTAGAACAATCAGACAGCCTATGTCTACTTTTGTCACAGGGAATCAGTTTCAGAATAGTACACAATCTGGAAGGAGAATGACAGATAACGATATAAAACTACCGATATTCAAAGGAACGGGTCAGGAAGACCCTGATCAACACTGGTTTCTATGTGAAGCCGTGTGGAGTGTTAAGCAAGTGACAGATGATGCTATAAAGAGAGCACATCTAATAACTACTTTTAGAGACAGAGCGCTGCACTGGTTTATGAAGTATTCTCAAGCACAACCACGAACCTTAGCATACATCAAGACCACAATTGCAGCATTGTTTAAGAAACCCAAATCAGAATCACAGTGCATAACAGAGTTGAAAGAAATCAAGCAGAAACCTACTGAATCGGTCTGGGAATTCGACCAAAAATTCAAAACATTGTTGGACCAAGTGAGCTTTGTTATAGCTCCGCAACAGCATCAAGAATGGTTCATTGCTTCGTTGTTTCCCCATATCAGACAACCATTGATGCAATAGAAGGTTGTATCTCAAGCTGAGGCTTTGGAGATCGCAATGAAGTTGGAAGCCTCACCAATTGGAAAAAGTAGTTATGGGATGATACAGATCCATAACCAATTGGCTACCTTGACATTAGAATTACAAGGTATGAAGAATGGAAAAGAGAAGAGACATGAGCAACGACATGAAGTTTGGTGCACAGGATGCAAAGGAGAGGGCCACACTAGAGAAAACTGCCACTTATTTCAAGAATATCTTAACAGTGGCGCACCAAACCCAATAAATATGAATCAGAACTAGGCACCATGGTGTGAAATTTGTAGAAGAAGAGGACACAGACCTGAGGACTGCTACCTGATACAAAAATATGTAAAGATACCTAAAAACTTATACTGTAATTTATGTAAGTCAGTTCCACATGATGAGTCTAATTGTCGCTCTTATGAACTGATGAATGAAAGAAAGTGAGATATGGAAGCAATGCGAGGTGCTGGAATGTACCACGTCCAAGACGAAAATCAGCCAAAGCAAGAGAACACCCACTATGATCAAGGAGGATATAGAGGCCGCGGTGGTGGATATCACGGGAGAGGAAGAAATACTGGCCAAGCTCAAGGAAGAGGACGAGGCCAGGTAATATGCTATAACTGTGGCCAGCCAGGTCATGTATCAAGAGAATGTACTAATCCATGCACCACATGCAACTACTATAAATCATTTGATCATGTCATTGAATATTTCCCAGTGCTTGAGGTAGAAATGCAAAAGTGGAGAAGAACAGAAACACCGAAACCTAACATCCAGTTGATCGCATCAGAGAACAGACCTACAGGTCAGACGCGAAGTGGCTCTGATACAGGAAAAGACAACAACGCAGAAGCATCGACTTCTGGAACAACTGAGCCTAAGAGGAACCCTGGAGAAACAGTAGGGATTAGAAAATCTTCAGGGAAAGCACCTCCATTGAACTTACAGAAAAATAAAGAAATATTTAAAGAAATGTGAGACACGTTTAAACAACTACCACCTGGTTCACCAAGAATCCCATTGCGCAGTCAAGAACCACAAATAGAAGATATGCCACTGGCATATGATCAGACACGCGCTACACCAGATACATCTATTTTTGTTGCGCAGTTTTTACAAAGCTGCATCAAGTTATTAAAAAATAAAGACACTCTTATGGAATTTGAAAAACTGATAAATCAATATGAATTATGGAGTAAGAAAGAAATAACACATGGCGCAGTACATAACATTAGGAGTCCCAAAAGAACCGGCAGGGAAATGCGGTTGATTGCACAGATAGGGGACTATGCGATGGACGAGATCATTCTTGATCTCGGGTCTGAAGTAAATGTCTTAACCAAGAAGACATGGCAAGTGATGGGAAAACCAAAGTTACAGTGGTCACCTATACAGTTAAGAATGGCTAATCAAGGCATAGTTATACCTCTGGGAAGGCTAACCAATACTATTGTCGACATTGATGGAGTGCAAAGTTATGCAGACTTCAAAGTAATTGAAATTGTGGATGATAGAAATCCTTATCTAGCACTGCTGGGCATCGATTGGGCAATGACGAATTCCACCGTCATTAATCTGAAGACAATGAAAATGATATTTGAAGGCAATGACATAAGGGTCGTCGCACCATTGGATCCTTCACAGGGGGAGAGATATGTTGAACCTATTCAAGAAGAGTACAACACTCAAGACCTTGACCGTATCTATCAAATGACAGCAAATGTTGCGGATTATATTCATCCTACTGCGGATGGAACGCTCAGCTGGCGCTACAATAGTTCTTGCATCTCAGAATCTGAGGCAAGATTAGAAAACTGGCAACACAGAATGCATGAAGCATCTGCCAGGCGATGCACGACAATTACAAAGTCACTTTGCTGGATTGGAAAGCAGCTAAGTCCAATCCCCACTTATGATGGTACAACTAACGTCTATTCATTTATCAAAGAATACACTGCAGCAGTTGCAGATGAACATCGCATCTCAGCATTAGACATGGCACTTAGAGAAACACCTGCCAGTTGCCAGCTGATGGGCTACACATAAAAAGACATTGACAACTTGGGAACAGTGCATAATAAAACTACAGATTCGATTTGCTAATAAGGTCACACTAGCATTTCAGAAATATAAGGGTCAGATGGATCTAGGAAATCATATCGCAGCTTGTGTACAAGCTTGGAAGGAAAGACCATAGACAGAATGGGTACATCTCTTTGTGCATACGTTGGAGTAGCCTATTCCAAACAAATGCTACCTAGAGGAGGAGTTGCGAAGAGGAACAACGGATTGGTCTCTCCTTACTGCAAGTTTCCAAAAAGACTTTAGCTTTGAAGACGACCATCTGGATGTCCAAGATGCGCTGTAGCTGATCAAGCAAAAGATGTTCAGCCCACATCGCAAGGAGGAAAACATAACACTAGAACAATTTTTTTATACAAACAATGTACTTGCGAGTCTACAACCAAATTGGACAGAACAAGTAGAGCAAGTCATGGGATGCTATAGCTTAGCTGAAAAAGATGAAGATAAGGAAGACAACGATGAGGAGGACCCGCGCAATATAAAGATCCCCTAATCTGAAGGAATGCGCAGAGTAGAGGGACCTCTATTAGAGATTCCTGATATGAGTGGACCGGTCAAAACAAAGAAAGTGAACATCGACACCCCTGAAGAGCCGAAGTTCACAGCAATAGGAGACTACTGGGATGATGACACAGTTGCAGAGATTACAGCTATATTACAGGAATATCAGGAAGTATTCCCAATGAAGTTCACAGAGATGAAAGGAATCCTGGGAGACTTAAGAGTGATGAGAATTCCTCTTAAGCCAGGAGTGAAACCTATTAAACAAAGGCCATATAGAATAAACCCATGCTACAAAGAACGAGTTAAGGCAGAACTCGACAAGATGCTCGATGCAGGAATCATTGAGCAGGTTGAAGAATCTGAATAGATAAGCCTCGATGGTCATCCAAGACAAGAAAACAAAGGGTGAGATTAGGATCTGTGTTGATCTCAGAAAGTTGAATGATGCCTCTATGCATGATCCATTTCCTACACATTTTACCGATGAAGTACTTGATAACGTTGGAGGGAATGAAGCATACTCTTTTACTGATGGATTTTCTGGATACCATCAGATAAAAATTGATCCAACCGATAGGCACAAAACCACTTTTGCAACAGAATGGGGGTCGTTCCAGTATACAGTGATGCATTTTGGTTTGAAGAATGCACCAACCATATTTTTAAGAGTGGTGATAGCAGCATTTAAATAATTCATACACAAATTTTTAGAAGTTTACTTTGATGATTGGACCATTTTTGGGTTACTGAAGAACCATGCCGCGAACCTCAGGATGATGCTGGAAAAATGCAGACAAGATCAGATTTCATTGAATTTGAAGAAATTTATTTTCTGTGTTCCTTATGGGATTCTGCTGGGACATATCGTGTGTAAGCAAGGATTGATGGTTGATCCTGCGAAGATAGCAGTTATTGTAAACTTTCCTACAACAAATTCAGTTAAACAATTGCGCACTACACTGGGGCATACCAGATACTACAGGAAATTCATAAAGGGGTATGCACAGATAACCACAGCAATGGAGAAAATTTTAAAAAAGGATGCACCGTTCATTTGGAATGAGGACTGTGAGAAAGGATTTGACACATTAAAAGAGAAAATGGTCACTATGCCGATCCTAGTTTTTCCATACTGGGAAAAGGCATTTCACGTACATGTTGATGCTTCATGTATAGCATTGGGTATTGTTCTTGCACAGCCAGGAGAAGGAGGAATTGATCATCCCATTGCATTCTCAAGCAGAAAGTTTTCATCTATTGAGAAAAACTATACCACTACTGAAAGGGAAGGACTTGAAATGGTATATGCACTACAGAAGTTCAGACATTATTTGCTTGGTGCGCACTTCTCAATGTTTACCGACCATTCTGCATTAAAATACCTGGTCAATAAGCCAGTGTTAGGGGGGCGAATATGCAGATGGCTCTTACTCTTCCAAGAGTACGATTTTGAAATAATAGTTAAACCAGGTAGATTAAATTTAGGCCCTGATAATCTATCAAGGATCGAGTCAGGAGAGGAACCTACGAATCTAGAAGACTATTTGCCTGATGCGCAATTGTTTGCTATACAGATTGCCGATTATTATTATCAGGATATCATTGAATTTCTAACTACCGGGTTCGCACCTACTGAATTCACTACGCCGCAAAAGAAGCAACTGGTAGTGCGAGCCGCAGACTTTAGCATTGTCTTAGGATAGCTCTACAAGTTAGGACTTGATGAAGTGCTGCGAAGATGTGTATTAGAACATGAGAAGTCATTTATATTAGCTGATGCGCATTCAGGAGTCACAGGAGGTCATTATGTAGGAAGGGCTACTGCGCAGAAGATATTGTGCACAGGGCTATGGTGGCCTACTATTCATAAGGACTCCAAAGAACATTGCCAGAACTGCGATGTCTGTCAGAGGACAGGGAAACCATGAAGAAGAGATGAAATGCCATTGAACCATCAGCTGACCTTGCAGGCATTCGACAAATGGGAAATCGATTTTGTGGGACCTATTAACCCACCAGGGAAAAGAATTGGTGCGAGGTATATTATTACTGCAACTGATTACCTCACCAGATGGGCAGAAGAAAAACCAGTCAAAGATTGTAGCGCAGCTAAAGCCGCGCAGTTTATCTTTGAGAACATCCTTACACGATTTGGATGTCGAAATTTTTTTATGAGTGATGAGGGTACTCATTTCCTAAACAGAACTATTGAAGCTTTAATTGAAGAGTTCTCCATCCATCATTAGCGCAGTACGCCTTATCACCCACAAGCGAATGGAACTGTTGAAGCATTTAATAAAGTAAATGAGAATGTGCTAACCAAGATATGCAACGTAAACCGCGAGGATTGGGACCTGCACATTCCATTTGTATTATTGGCATACATAACGACATGCAAGAAATTAACTGGACATACACCTTTCAGATTGGATTACAGACAGGAAGCAATAATGCAAATGGAGTACATTATCCCCAGCTTGAGAATAGCTGCATTTACAGGGATGGCAGATCGTGCAACAATAGAATAAAGGCTGTTACACTTGGTTGGGTTGGAAGAAGAGTGCTTCATCGCAGGATTCCACCAGCAAGTGCAGAAAGAACGAGAAAAAGCATGGCACGATCGCCACATCAACAATAAGTCTTTTCAGGTAGGTGACCTAGTGCTCCTACAAGATAGTAAATTCATGAAGTTTCCAGGGAAATTTAAAATGCATTGGCTTGGACCATATACTGTAATAGATGTTACTAATGGTGGCACAATCCAGTTAGCTACTTTAGCTGGTGATACATTACCCAATTTGATAAATGGAAGCAGACTAAAGCTTTACCGTGATAGTCCTGCTCCGCAGCATCTGGTATGACCGAAAAAAGGGAAACATTTCTAGGTGCCAAGTATGGTTGGAATTGGGCACTAGAAACTGTGGAAAAGTCTGTACATAAACCTATAGAGATAGATCTATACAGCGCACAGAGTTGCTTAAAAAAAAAAAAAAAAGAGGAAAAAGAAACAATGCGCTGTTGCGACATTAAAAAAGCATCAACTGGAAAGAAAAGAAATTATATACCGTGAAATCACTATGCAGAACAAAAGATTGCATGCCGTGCGCAGAACAAAAGATTGCATGCCGTGCAGTTCGACGCAAGGCTCCAGAAAATAGCTGTTACAGTGTCGGTTGGGAATATAGCCGTTATACAGTAGTTTCCTACTGACCGCTTGGGCGTTTAAAGCACAGATAGCCGTTCTGAGCAGAATTTTGAAAGACAAGGTAGAAGAAGCAGCCGAATTTGGTGAACGGATACCACCACTAAATGCTTATCTATCCGTTCAAGGGCGCGGAGGAGGGTCCTCCACGCCTATAAATAACACTACATATCGTCTCGCAGGTGTATCAAACACTTAGGATTTTTTGCATATGCCTCTGTCTGAGCTATTTTTTGTAAGCCGTCTACACACCTGGACAGTGTTTGCATGTCTAAGAGATTTTTATTTGAAGAAGAGTTCACGGTCGAAGAGACTATGAGGTTGTTCCAACACGGAGGAATTGATGAGTTAATGAGAACTCCAAATAAGAAAGTCGTCACTGAATCAGAACAAGGTCCAAGAAGATCACCGAGACACGGCCCCTCAAAGCAGGACAAAGGGAAAAATCCAGTAGCGCTAAGATCAAAACTACCGAAGACAAGTTCGGTAGGGCCAAATAATCCCCTTTCCGATAAAGAGATACCTTTAACTATGACTCCAGACTGTATCTCGCCACGTGCAGTGGATGCGCTGGCCATTAGACTGCTAAAGAGTCCAAAGTATGAGATACCACTCTCACCAATATCGAAGCATGTTGAGGTGGACAAAAATCTGTTGGGAAAGATTCCAGAATGCAAATGGGAGGACTATGATCTGCTAGCAATGCAGAAGGAGAATTTAACCGAGCGGAAGTTCCCACAGTTCCAGTCCGACAAATACATGTGCTGGAAGAGGAATGCAAAGGGAAACCTAACGTTGGTCACCGAGAGCTGGTTGTCTGGAGTAGCCAAGTTGGGGCTACTCAACCTGCTCAGGCTCTCACATTTTGACAGATCACTGGAGCTCAACGTGGTGTTGTGAACTCTTATGGCTCGCATCCACCAGGGATATTTATGGCTAGACCAGAATATCGACCTGACAATTGACTTAATCCACCGTATAACTGGATTAAGCAAAAGGGGAGAAGACCCAAGGAAGTTCTTCCAGGGAAATACAAAGGATAAAGAGGTAGCCGCATTGATGAAGCAAACTCAATCTATGCTCAAAGGGAAGCGAGGCTTCTAGACAGATGACATTAAGGACCAAGCAATAAGGTTTGTCACGCAGCTATTAGCAGGAAAAGTTTTAAGAAAGTGCAGACCATTAGAAGTAAACACAGGCGCAGTACTACTTGGCCCTGCAGCTGCCGAGGGACAAGAATTCAATTGGTGCCAATATATATTAAATGAGTTCCTAGAAGAACTGAATGATATGCAAATCAATGGTGGATAGTTCCACTTCACCTAGCTAATCGTGTTGATCGCCTTCTTGGGCTGGAGGGAATCAAAGCAATATGTCGGAGTGGTCACAAACACTTCAGATTGCAGAGGTGCTCGATTTCAGAATCTATGGGCGAATTTGAATTCCGAAAGATAGCACAAGACAGAGCTGGTCTTTTACACATATTATGACCAGCTGTGCGGGGCCATCATGATTACACCTCGCATACCAAAGCAAGTCACAAGCAAATATATCCGCATTATCAATTTTTATGCAGTGATGAAATGCATCTCCATTTCAGCCAAAGCGCAGAAAAAGAATGTTGATTGGTACCCAGGAAATTACCATATATAAGAGGAAGATATTGAAAATATTATGAAAGAATGGCCAGCTGAATTCCGAGTTGAGGTCGTGGATATCCAAAGTGATTCTAGCGAGGATAACCCTATCCCGTGTCCCATAGTAGAAGATAAAGAGTCAATCAAAAGGAAGGACTTCCACGTTGGAAGTCCTTCGGGGCACAAGGAAAAAAAGGAAGAAGCAGAAATCAAATAAAGACCAATTAGACACAGTGCTTCGCGAAGATGATTACTTAATGATTTCCGCAAAGGTCACTGAAAAAATGGAGAAACTTTCGACAGATAGAGAGAAGAAGGAGAAGGCAATTCAAGACAACTTAAACCAGAACCTGACTACACTGCAAGGGATATCCCAAAAATTTGATGAAGTAAGAAGAAGATTACCCTTGCACCATGAGACAATAGCTGAAAAATGGTCCGCGGGAACTTCGCAGCAGCAAATCACAGTTCCCGCGAGGTCCCTTGTTGTCCATTTGCAACCACTATCTATAAGATTGCCATTACCTGATCAAGCAATGCTAGATACAAAGAATGTAGAGCGTGTGGAGCTTGATCTTGCATGGATACCATTGCCAGCACTACATTACTTTTGGACGCAAGTTAGTGAAGAAATGCATGACAGAACCATAGAAGCATTGAAAGGACATGCAGAGTTGCAGAAGAAACTCAAGGAAGATAACTCACGGAGTACTATGCAATTACAAGATGAAAGAGATTGTCGACTAATATTGGAGAACACGATCACAGTGGTTGTAGATAATATAGATGAATTTGAAGTACAAATAGAACCAACAGATACTATTGTCAAGATTGGCGATTTCCTCAATAACCTTAAGACTGAGAAGGAAGACATGGAGATTCTCCATGAGTCTGAAATTGCTGCCCTGAAAGTGCAGATCAATCCACAGACTCCACCAGATGAACAGCAGTTAAGATAGGGACTAGTGAAGGCCGCGGCATAGAATATTGCTACCGAAGTGACTAAGTGCCAGAGTCTACTGGAAGCAGCATTGAAGGCATTTAATGCCCTTGAAGAAGACCAACAATTACTGGAAGTAAAGAAGGAAGTGAAAGAAAAACAAGAAGCACTAGAAAAGATGGGTGAGGAGGTTAAGGCACTACCAGCAAGAGAGAAACTCCTAAAATACAGAGAAATCAACACCCTAAATAAGGAAGTTAAAGCTTTGCATGATAAGGAGACAGAAATGGGTGGTAAGTCACAGCCATTATTAGAGGAAGCCATTATGAGAATTCCTCTTAAGCCAGGAGAGAAACCTACTAAACAAATGCCATATAGACTGAACCCACGCTACAAAGAACAAGTTAAGGCAGAACTCAACAAGATGCTCGATGCAGGAATAATTGAGCCGGTTGAAGAATCTGAATGGATAAGCCCGATGGTCATCCAAGACAAGAAAACAAAGGGTGAGATTAGGATCTGTGTTGATCTTAGAAAATTGAATGATGCCTCTATGCATGATCCATTTCCTACGCCTTTTACCGATGAAGTACTTGATAACGTTGGAGGGAATGAAGCATACTCTTTTACTGATGGATTTTCTGGATACCATCAGATAAAAATTGATCCAGCCGATAGGCACAAAACCACTTTTGCAACAGAATGGGGGTCATTCCAGCATACAGTGATGCCTTTTGGTTTGAAGAATGCACCAGCCATATTTTCAAGAGTGGTGATAGCTGCATTTAAAGAATTCATACACAAATTTTTAGAAGTTTACTTTGATGATTGGACCATTTTTGGGTTACTGAAGAACCATACCGCGAACCTCAGGATGATGCTGGAAAAATGCAGACAGCATAATATTTCATTGAATTTGAAGAAATGTATTTTCTGTGTTCCTTATGGGATTTTGCTGGGACATATCGTGTGTAAGAAAGGATTGATGGTTGATCCTGCGAAGATAGCAGTTATTGTAAACTTGCCTACACCAAATTCTTTTAAAAAATTGCGCACTACACTGGGGCATACCGGATACTACAGGAAATTCATAAAGGGGTATGCACAGATAACCGTAGCAATGGAGAAACTTTTAAAAAAGGATGCTCCGTTCATTTGGAATGAGGACTGTGAGAAAGGATTCGACACATTGAAAGAGAAAATGGTCACTGTGCCGATCCTAGTTTTTCCAAACTGGGAAAATCCATTTCACGTACATGTTGATGCTTCATGTATAGCATTGGGTATTGTTCTTGCGTAGCCAGGAGAAGGAGGAATTGATCATCCCATTGCATTCTCAAGCAGAAAGTTGTCATATGCTGAGAAAAAATATACCACTACTAAAAGGGAAGTACTTGCAATGGTATATGTACTACAAAAGTTCATACACTATTTGCTTGGTGCGCACTTCTCAATGTTTACCAACCATTCTGCATTAAAATACCTGGTCAATAAGCCAGTGTTAGGGGGGCGAATATGCAGATGGATCTTACTCTTCCAAGAGTACGATTTTGAAATAATAGTTAAGCCAGGCAGATTAAATTTAGGCCCTGATCATCTATCAAGGATCGAGTTAGGAGAGGAACCTACAAATCTAGAAGACAATCTGCTTGATGCACAATTGTTTTCTATACAGATTGCCGATGATTATTATCAGGATATCATTGAATTTCTAACTACAGGGTTCGCACCTACTGAATTCACTACGCCGCAAAAGAAGCAACTGGTAGTGTGAGCCACAGACTTTAGCATTGTCTCAGGATAGCTCTACAAGTTAGGACCTGATGAAGTGCTGCGAAGATGTGTATTAGAACATGAGAAGTCATTTATATTAGCTGATGCGCATTCAGGAGTCACAGGAGGTCATTATGTAGGAAGGGCTATTGCGTAGAAGATATTGTGCACAGGGCTATGGTGGCCTACTATTCATAAGGACTGCAAAGAACATTGCCAGAACTGCGATGTCTGTCAGAGGATAGGGAAACCATGAAGAAGAGATGAAATTCCATTGAACCCTTAGCTGACCTTGCAGGCATTCGACAAATGGGAAATCGATTTTGTGGGACCTATTAACCCACCAAGGAAAAGAACTGGTGCGAGGTATATTATTACTGCAATTGATTACCTCACTAGATGGGGAGAAGCAAAACCAGTCAAAGACTGTAGCGCAGCTACAGCTGCGCAGTTTATCTTTGAGAACATCCTTACATGATTTGGATGTCTAAAATTTTTTATGAGGGATCAGGGTACTCATTTCCTAAACAAAACTATTGAAGATTTAACTGAAGAGTTCTCCATCCATCATCAGCGCAGTACGCCTTATCACCCACAAGCAAATGGAACTGTTGAAGCATTTATTAAAGTACTTGAGAATGCGCTAACCAAGATATGCAATGTAAACTGCGATGATTGGGACCTGCGCATTCCATCTGTATTATGGGCGTACAAAATGACATGCAAGAAATTAACTGGACATACACCTTTCCGATTGGCTTATGGACAGGAAGCAATAATGCAAATGGAGTACATTATCCCCAGCTTGAGAATAGATGCATTTACAGGGATGGCAGATCGCGCAGCACTATAAGAAAGGCTGTTACACTTGGTTGGGTTGGAAGAAGAGCGCTTCATCGTGAGATTCCACCAGCAAGTGTAGAAAGAACGCGAAAAAGCATGGCACGATTGCCACATCAAGAATAAGTCTTTTCAGGTAGGTGACCTAGTCCTCCTATATGATAGTAAATTCATGAAGTTTCCAGGGAAATTTAAAATGCATTGGCTTGGACCATATACTATAATAGATGTTACTAACGGTGGCACAGTCTAGTTAGCTACTTTAGTCGGTGATACATTACCCAATTTGATAAATGGAAGCAGACTAAAGCTTTACTGCGATAGTATTGCTCCGTAGCATCCGGTATGACCGAAAAAAGGGAAAAGTTTCTAGGTGCCAAGTATGGTCGGAACTGGGCACTAGAAACTGTGGAAAAGTCTGTACATAAACTTGTAGAGATAGATCTATACAGCGCGCAACGTTGCTAAAAAAAAAACAAAAAACAAGAGGATAAAGAAACAATGCGTTGTTGCGACATTCAAAAAGAAACAACTGGAAAGAAAAGAAATTATATACTGCAAAATCACTGCGCAGAACAAAAGAAGCAGCCGGATTTGGCCAACGAATACCACCATTAAATGCTTATCTATTCGTTCAAGGGCGCAGAGGAGGGTCCGCCACACCTATAAATAACACTGCATATCGTCTCGTGGGCGTATCAAACACTTAGGATTTTCTGCATATACCTCTGTCTGAGCTAGTTTTCGTAAGCCGTCTACACACCTGGACAGTGTTTGCATGTATAAGAGATTTTTATTTGAAGAAGAGTTCACAGTCGAAGAGACTGTGAGGTTGTTCCAACATGGAGGAATTGACAAGTTAATGAGAACTCCAAACAAGAAAGTCGTCACTGAATTAGAACAAGGTCCAAGAAGATCACCAAGACATGACCCCTTAATGCAGAACAAAGGGAAAAATCCCATAGCGCTGAGATCAAAACTACCGAACACAAGTTCGGTAGGGACAAATAAGCCCCTTGCCGATAAAGAGATACCTTTAACTATGACGCCAGACTATATCTCGCCGCGTGCAATGGATGCGCCGACCATTAGACTGTTGAAGAGTCCAAAGTATGAGATACCACTCTCACCGATATCAAAGCATGTTGAGGTGGAAAAAGATATGTTGGGAAAGATTCCAGAATGCAAATGGGAGGACTATGATCTGCTAGCAATGCAGAAGGAGAAGCCAATCGAGCCGAAGTTCCCACAGTTTAGCCCGACAAATACATGTGCTAGAAGAAGAATGCAAAGGGAGACCTGACCTTGGTCACCGAGAGCTGGTTGTGTGAAGTAGCCAAGTCGGGGCTGCTCAACCTGCTCAGGCTCCCACATTTCGACAGATCACCAGAGCTCAACGCGGTGGTGTGAAATCTTATGGCTCGCATCCACCAGGGATATTTATGGCTAGACCAGAATATCGACTTGACAATTGACTTAATCCACCGTATAACTGGATTAAGCAAAAGGGGAGAAGACCCAAGGAAGTTCTTCTAGGGAAAGACAAAGGATAAAGAGGTAGCCGCATTGATGAAGCAAACTCAATCTGTGGTCAAAGGGAAGCGAGGCTTCCAGACAGATGACATTAAGGACCAAGCAATAAGGTTTGTCACGCAACTATTGTTGAAATATTGTAACTTCTAAGAATATTATATTTGTACTTTATTATTCCGTAGATGTTTCATTCCTCCGTGAAGACCTTATTGTATATCTAGAGATGTTTTATTCCTCCGTGAGGAATGTGGTAACTTGGGTTATTAGAATTCCCTAGTGGGGGTCGGCCCTGTATGAGCCATGTGGGTTAAAGGGTTATTAGACCACCCTAGTGGGGTCAGCCCTATCACATTATGTTATTTAGTTAAGTTGGGGCCAACCTAGTAAGTGTAAAAGTTAAGTCGGAGTTGTGTATAAATAGAGGAGGTGTGTTCCTCATTTAACACACATTACACTCACTTGTGATTAGCGCATAGGTGAGGGAGAGATCTGTTATGGAGGAGAAGGAGCTCATGTCTAGGGTTTACATCTTTTTATTTGCTGGTCATCTATATTGAGGAAGCTTTGTTGGGTTTTCTACCCCATGAGGGTTTCCCAGGATAAATCTGTGTCTCTTGTGTTTATGCTGTGCTTGTTGTTCTTTCAATGATCTTGTATATGCTATTGTTGTGAAATGGAATGTAATGCTGATATTTTCTGTCTTAGCATATTGAATATTAACATGGTATCAGATCTAACCTGAAGGAAGGCAATGTATGGCAGTTACGACACTTGCTTCACTTATGACAATTTGAAGGTTAGGGTTTTATATAGAAAAAACCCGTCATCGTGGAACTTTCACTATAAATCCATTTTGGAGAAATTTCAGGATCTGAAACCTTTACATGTCGTATATAAAATCCCCCTGTACCTTGTGTCCAAAGGAAAACCTCATATTTGTTGTACTTTGTGAGATATGATCATTACAAGTTAGGGTTTTTGCCTCTTCTAGATCTCAGTCATAAATAGGTGACCTAGGAAAAAAGGTCATGTCTTGGGGTAGGAAGCTCCAAATGAAATTTCATAAAAGGTGATAGGTAGTGCACGGACTGTAGATTCTCAGGTAATATTTTTAAAGGCCGAAGTTTAACCAGTGACATGTGGCACGCCGTACAAGTTCGCTCTCCTGTTTTATCCCATAAACAGGTCACGTTGCGACACTTGGCATAACTCTCTCTTAGAAAATCCAATTAAGGTCAGATCTGTGGGTTTGGAAAGAAGACAGGTCCAGATAACATAGGCCAAACTTTTAGACCCTATGGACTCGTAATTTCAGAGATGCACCGGAAACAATCAGGTGCATATTTCTGTCAAAACAGAATTGTTTTCTGAGCACCTTCATTCTTTACTCATCACTGCTACGGGAATTTAGGGCTTCGGAGAAAGTTGAAATTTTTGGAATCGGAGTCCATGGATGAATGATCCTCATCAAAATCGAAATTTAGAGACCAAGATCGAATTTTTTGGTTGGGCAGAAGGCCGGGCTTGATCAAACCCTAGTTCGGGATTTTGATTAGAAAGGTGGAAAATTAGGGCTTCTGCAAAAGTTGGAATTTTTGAAGTCTGTGACCACGGCTGGAAGCTCCTCAGAAAAATCGAATTTTAGAGCTTTGGATCAAACCTTTTGGTTGGGAAGAAGGGTGGGCTTTATCAAACCCTAGTTCGGGGTACTGTCTAGTGAATCCAGAAGTTTCAAAGGCAATTTTGAGGGGTCAAATTTTGTAGTTTTCAAAATTGAAGTATACCAGCTTGATCAACTCAGCAAGCCACATCTTTCCATCCATTCAGAAGTTTGAAATTCAAAGTTTGAATTTTTAGGGTTTCTCTGACAAACCCTAATCCAGCTCCAGATCTAGTTTCAGCAAATCAAAGTGGATCGGGTTAATCCTATAAGAGAATGAATTGGACACCTGCATAAGTGAAGAAGTTCCAGTTCCAGAGGGAGATGAGGCTAAGGCCTTACATAAGAAGACTACAAGAAATCTCGACAGGTATGACTTGAGGAGATACAGGTATGTGTTGAAATCTGTTCATGAGTAAGTTTATGATATGTTTTGTCTTCATATTATTGAGGTTAGTACAATCTTGATTAATCTTAGAATTGTGTTATCACCCTAGTAAAAGTATGAATGCATGTGAATAATAGAAAACATTCATTGATTAGGGTTATATATTGTACTAATGCACTGTGGTGTTGTATGAGGTTGATGTTGTCAGCTAACATGAAAGGTACATCAAGTTCTAGATCAAGAACATATGACCATGGTGACATGAAGACAAAGACTCATGGATCACATAGAATCTCTACTTACGAGGTATGTATGACTTTGTTCTACTATGCTTAACCTATGAGATATGCAGGTTCTAGCACAAGGTCTCAAAATCATTAAGAGAACAAAGAAGATATTGTTTGGTATATTAAGACATAACCAAGCATGATAATCCAGGTATGTTTTCCTATATCAAGTTAGAATCCTACTTTATGTTAGGATCTTAGGTAAGTATACCTGTGTATGAAATGATCATGACCATACATAATGTTTTGATAGTATTGAGACTATACTGATGAATGTATGATTATGTATGAGATCATGAGGATGACACTAGTGCACACTTGAGCATGCATAGTGGTCCAGGATGGATAAGAAGTTCAAAGACATATAGAGATCAAGTGGGAGGCAACCACACAAACATAAAAGATAAGTATTTAAGTTGTTATTTGAATTTCTGGAATAGTAAATGATATTGCTTATAATAGTTGTATGCATATTTGTCTTCCTAGAATATATCATGCATAGTGTGAGCATTCATATAGCATTGAACATTATACTACTAATATGCTTATGATGGGTAAGTTGGACAAACATTCCATTGTTGTTTATCTAGAATGAAACCTCTTTGTTGACATGCTGAGAGCTGTGCACACTCTTGATAGTATGTTCTGGTAGAGATGGAAGGCATCTAGATAGGCACTGTATGCATACAGGATATGGAAAAGTGTTGTGCCAAAGTATTGGTCAAGATAGTTGCATAACTATGTGAATCATATGTGTATGCATAATAGGTTATCATGTCAACTTGAATTCATGATTATGAAGTATTACTAATCATGTAATCAACTTTGATTTGTAGGAAAGTTCATGAAGAATGATGAACACTGAACAAGTGATGGATGTTCAATAAGAAGATTTACAAATCAAACATACTATAGAAGGCTCGTGGCTAGAAGATTCTCTTAGAAAGAAGAAGAGGATCATGACGAGATGTTTGCTCGAAGTGACTAGACCATTCTCTTAATGGTGTAGTTGAAGAAGAAGTGCTAATCGAGAAAAATCCCAGGATTCAATTGAAGAAAGCTCTGAATGGGTTCAACAGGTACCCAAGATCGATAGTCATTTGATGAGCTTAATGATCACCATGGGTGATGCAGATTTCAAGCTTTGCTACAAGATTGAAGATGGTTTCTATATACAGATGAAATTCTTCTCTTAGATGAATGAAAGAAGAAACTCACCGCAGAGTTCGAATGATCTTGAGGCTCATATTAGTAGACCCTTCTGACGAGAGATGGCACAGATAGATATGCAGAAGATCACTCAATGCAGAGTGTGAATGATGTTCAGTCACAGAGGGAGAATTGATAGTTTCTTGACAAGCTTGGGCTTTACCAGAAGTAAAGCTGATCCTAACCTCTACCTTAAGGTTATGGATGATACTATTATTGTATGTGGATGATCTATTTCTGACTGGAAATGAGAAACATATTATCAAGTACAAGAAGAAGCTCTCTTCAGAATTTGAGATGAAAGATCTCGGATTGATGCACTACTTCCTAGGTCTGGAAGTGTGGAAAGGCTCAGAAGGAATCTTTCTCAACCAAGGAAAGTATGCTGTGGAAATATTGAAGATATTTGATATGTTGGAATGTAAAGCCATGGCCATTCCCATATATTCCAACTTGAAGTTGTTAACAGATGACTCATCAGAGTTAGTGGATGTAACTCTATACAGGGAGATTATTGGGTCGCTAATGTATCTAACGAACACTAGACCAGATATATGCTTTGCTGTGAACACCTTGAGTCAATATCTAGTGGAACCTATACGTGTTCACTTAATAGCTGCAAAGCATGTGATGCGGTACCTGAAGGGTACGATAGATTTTGGTCTATGTTATCTTGGAGATCATGACTTCAGATTGTATGGCTACACAGATGTTGATTGGGAATTAAGTGTATCAGACAGAAAGAACACATCGAGAGGATGTTATTGTCTGGGATTTGTCACAATCTCGTGGTTTAGCAGGAAGCAGTCTAGTATGGCTCTCAGCACAGCCGAAGCAGAATATATAGTTGCTTGCTCTGCTAGTTGTGAAGCAGTATGGCTTCGGAAACTGTTATCAGGACTATTTGACTTGGAGATGGACCCCACTGTGAGCATGTGTGACAACCAGAGTTGTATCAAGATGACAGAGAATCCAGTGTTCCATGATAAGTCAAAGCACATAGAGATCCGATATTTCTATATACGGGATATGGTGTAGAAAGGAGCTATCAAGCTCGAGTATGTAAGCACTAACGAACAAGTTGCTGATGTATTGACCAAACCTATGTCTCGAGTAAAGTTTGAGTATTTCCAAGACAAGCTCGGTGTAGTTCAGAAGGACCCTCCTCGAAAGGGGGAGTGATGTGGTCGCTGATGATGAGAATGCCTGCATCGACAGTGACTAGGTCGATGATGTGGATACCTGTATTGATGATACCGACAGTGAGGTAGATGATATGGATACCTGTATTGGTGATACCGACGATGAGGTTGATGAACTGGTCCTTAGACTTGGTCTAAGTTGACAAGTGGATTGTATCATCCTTGGACACATGTCCTAAAAGAGATACATGGACATATGTCTCCGAGAAAGTGGTCCCTTGTGGACGTAATAGGACTGCATCGTCCTTGAACGTTTAGTTCAAAAGGTACGTGATAGGACTGCATCGTCCCTGAACATTTGGTTCAAAAGGTACGTGATAGGACTGCATCGTCCGTAAACATTTTGTTCAAAAGGTACGTGATAGGACTACATCGTCCCTAAACATTTGGTTCAAAAGGTACGTGATAGGACTACATCATCCCTGAACATTTGGTTCAAAAGGTATGTGATAGGACTGCATCGTCCTTGAACATTTGGTTCAAAAGGTACATGATAGGAATGCATCATCCCTAAACATTTGGTTCAAAAGGTACATGATAGGACTGCATCGTCCCTGAAAATTTGGTTCAAAATGTACGTGATTGGATTGCATCGTCCATAGACATGAGAATTGTTTAAAATTGATAAGGATTGATCATCCTGGAAGTAGATCTGGATTGCATCATCCATAGACATGAGACTTGTCTAAAATTGATAAGGATTGATCATCCTGGAAGTAAATCTGGATTGCATCGTCCATAGACATGAGACTTGTCTAAAATTGATAAGGATTGATCATCCTGGAAGTATATCTGGATTGCATCGTCCATAGACATGAGACTTGTCTAAAATTGATAAGGATTGATCATCCTGGAAGTAGATCTGGATTGCATCGTCCATAGACATGAGACTTGTCTAAAATTGATAAGGATTGATCATCCTGGAAGTAGATCTGGATTGCATCGTCCATAGACATGAGACTTGTCTAAAATTGATAAGGATTGATCATCCTGGAAGTAGATCTGGATTGCATCGTCCATAGACATGAGACTTGTCTAAAATTGATAAGGATTGATCATCTTGGAAGTAGATCTGGATTGCATCATCCATAGACATGAGACTTGTCTAAAATTGATAAGGATTGATCATCTTGGAAGTAGATCTAGATTGCATCATCCAAATACATGAGACTTGCCTAAAATTGATAAGGATTGATCATCCTGGAAGTAGATCTGGATTGCATCGTCCATAAACATGAGACTTTTCTAAAATTGATAAGGATTGATCATCCTGGTAGTAGATCTGGATTGCATCGTCCATAGACATGAGACTTGTCTAAAATTGATAAGGATTGATCATCCTGGAAGTAGATCTGGATTGCATCGTCCATAGACATGAGACTTGTCTAAAATTGATAAGGATTGATCATCCTGGAAGTAGATCTAGATTGCATCGTCCATATACATGAGACTTGCCTAAAATTGATAAGGATTGATCATCCTGGAAGTAAATATGGATTGCATCGTCCACAGACATGAGACTTTTCTAAAATTGATAAGGATTGATCATCCTGGAAGTAGATCTGGATTGCATCGTCCATAGACATGAGACTTGTCTAAAATTGATAAGGATTGATCATCCTGTAACTAGATCATGTGTATTGTAGATTATGCTGTAGATCGAGATGATCCAGATGTTGTAGATCGAGATGATCCAGATGTTGTAGATTGAGATGATGCTGTAGATCGAGATGATCCAGATGCTGTAGATAGAGATGATCCAGATGCTGTAGATCGAGATGATCGAGATGATGCTGTTGATTGAGATGATGTTGATCGAGATGATCCAGATGATGACCATCGAGATGATTGAGATGATGATACTGTTGACCGAGATGATCCAGGTGATGTTGTCGATCAATATTATCCAGATGATAATGATCGAGATGATGATACTGTTGATCAAGATGATCGAGATGATGTTGTCGATCGAGATGGTTAAGATTGCTCTAGCTGTTCGGATGCTGCAGAAGATGAATACTCAATACTGAAGATGTTCTAGTATTGAAGATTTAAAGATGTTCCAGTAGCTGGTTGAGTTACTGATGATGTATGAAGAAAGCTTCCAATGATTTATAGATGTATCATGTATGATGTTTATGACTCCTTGCTCCTGCAGATGTTGTTGTAATATCCTTCTCATTAAGGGGGAGTGTTGAAATATTGTAACTTCTAAGAATATTATATTTGTACTTTATTATTCATGAGATGTTTCATTCCTCCGTGAAGACCTTATTGTATATCCAGAGATGTTTTATTCCTCCGTGAGGAATGTGGTAACTTGGGTTATTAGACTTCCCTAGTGGGGGTTGGCCCTGTATAAGTCATGTGGGTTAAAGGGTTATTAGACCACCCTAGTGGGGTCGGCCTTGTCACATTATGTTATTTAGTTAAGTTGGGGCTGACCTAGTAAGTGTAAAAGTCAAGTCGGAGTTGTGTATAAATAGAGGAGGTGTGTTCCTCATTTAACACACATTACACTCACTTATGATTAGTGCATAGGTGAGGGAGAGATCTGCTATGGAGGAGAAGGAGCTCATGTCTAGGGTTTACATCTTTGTATTTGCTGGTCATCTATATTGAGGAAGCTTTGTTGGGTTTTCTACCCCATGAGGGTTTCCCAGGATAAATCTGTGTCTCTTGTGTTTATGCTGTGCTTGTTGTTCTTTCAGTGTTCCTGTATATGCTATTGTTGTGAAATGGAATGTAATGCTGATATTTTCTGTCTTAGCATATTGAATCTTAACAGCTATTAGCAGGAAAGGTTTTAAGAAAGTGCAGACCATTAGAAGTAAACGCAGGTGCAGTACTACTTAGCGCTGCAGTTGCCAATGGACAAGAATTCAATTGGTGCCGATATCTATTAAATGAGTTCCTCGAAGAACTGAATGATACAAAAATCAATGGTGGATACTTCCACTTCACCTGTCTAATCGTGTTGATCGCCTTCTTGGGATGGAGAGAACCGAAGCACTATGTTGGAGTGGTCACAAACACTTTGGACTGCAGAGGTGCTCGATTTCAGAATCTATGGGCGAATTTGAATTCCGAAAGACAACACGAGACAACGCTGGTATTTTACACATATTACGACCAGCTGCGCGGGGCCATCATGCTTACACCTCGCTTACCAAAGCAAGTCACAAGCAAATATATCCGCATTATCAATTTTTATGCTACGATGAAATGCATCTCCATTTCAGCCAAAGCGCAGAAAAAGAATGTTGATTGCTACCCAGGAAATTACCATATGTACGAGGAAGATATTGAAAATATTATGAAAGAATGGCCAGCTGAATTCCGAGTTGAGGTCGTGGATATCCAAAGTGATTCTAGCGAGGATAACCCTATCCTGTGTCCCATAGTAGAAGATAAAGAGTCAAGCAAAAGGAAGGACGTTGGAAGTCCTTCGGGGCACAAGGAAAAAAGGAAGAAGCAGAAATCAAATAAAGACCAATTAGACACAGTGCTTCGCGAAGATGATTACTTAATGATTGTCGCGAAGTTCATTGAACAAATGGAGGAACTTTCGACAGATAAAGAGAAGAAGGAAAAGGCAATTCAAGACAGCTTAAACCAGAACCTGACTACACTTCAAGGGATATCCCAAAAATTTGATGAAGTAAGAAGAAGATTACCCTTGCGCCATGAGACAATAGCTGAAAAAGGGTCCGCGGGAACTTCGCAGCAACAAATCATGATTCCCGCGAGGTCCGGTGTTGTCCATTTGTAGCCACTATCTATAAGATTGCCATTACCTGATCAACCAATGGTAGATACACAGAATGTAGAGCGCGTGGAGCTTGATCTTGCAAGGATACCATTTCCAGCACTACATTACTTACAGATGCAAGTCAGTGAAGAAATGCATGACAGAACCATAGAAGCGCTGAAAGGACAGGCAGAGTTGCACAGGCAACTCGAGGAAGATAGCTCACGGAGTACTATGAAATTACAAGATGAAAGAGATCGTCGACTGAGATTGGAGAACACGATCATGATGGTTGCAGATAATATAGATGAATTTGAAGTACAAATAGAACCAGCAGATACTATTGTCAAGATTGGCAATTTGCTCAATAAACTTAAGACTGAGAAGGAAGACATGGAGATTCTCCATGAGTTTGAAATTGCTGCCCTGAAAGAACAGATCAATCCACATACTCCACCATATGAACAAAATTTAAGATAGGGAGTAGTTAAGGCCGCGACATAGAATATTGCTACTGAAGTGACTAAGTGCCAGAGTCTACTGGAAGCAGCATTGAAGGCATTTAATGCCCTTGAAGAAGACCAACAATTACTAGAAGTAAAGAAGGAAGTGAAAGAAAAACCAGAAGCACTAGAAAAGATGGTTAAGCAGGTTAAGGTGCTACCAGCAAGAGAGAAAATCCTAAAATAAAGAGAAATCAACACCCTAAAGAAGGAAGTTAAAGCTTTGCGTGAGAAGGAGATAGAAATGGGTAATAAGTCGCAGCCATTATTAGAGGAAGCCGACACAATCTCCCAAGAGATCAAAGAAAAGTTAAAGGAACTGAACCAGAATAAAGAATAGGTGGAAGGCCAGATTGGCCATGAGATAACACTTGAGATGGTCGAAACAATTGGGCAAATTTAACAAGATACGAAGACCGTGGTAGAAAAGCTGATTGACACATTCAAGGAGTTCGTTGTGAAGATCATCCCACAATTAGCGGAACAACTTCAAGGAGTTGCAGGAGGCTTGGGGGTGAGCCACATGTAAGTGTTAGGGGCCTGTTGGGCCTGGCCCAGATGGGGCATTTTTGAACAGGAATAATTTTGAGAATTGCGGAGCTAAGCGCAGTTAAGTTTGAACAATTCTGGGATAAGTTTTGGTATGCTGCGAAGTTGCGTGCATCACAGTGTCGAAGGAGTTGCGAGGTCGGTGCTGCGAGGAGTACAACGCCGTGATGTGCCACATCGATGGAGATCCAGCTAAGCAAAGCATGGACGGATGAAGGCATCTAATTTGGTTAGGTCACAGAAGATATATTTTTGGCAAAGATCGTCGATAACTACAAAGCAATGGGTAGGTGCAGATCGGAGGTAGGTGACTGATCACAACAAACAGAAGACTACTCGCATCAGTCATCTAAGGCCGTGAAAGAAGGAAGAGATCAGCGGAAGTAACCTGTTGGCGCGTGTGACAGAAGATCCACTGCCAGATATCAGTAGTCCAGTTTTGGGAAAACCGTGATAGTTTTGTAAACCTAACGGTTATTCCTTCGTAAATGTAAAGACGTGACCTACGGGTCTTGATCTATAAATAAGGCAACTTTGTAAAGGAAAAGGGTTAACTCTCATTTTGTTAATTATTATTGAATATTGTGAGATCTGTCCGATTGAAGCATTGTAAAGGCTCTGCAGCTGTGTGCGCAGAGACCTAATTTTGAGAGAGAAAGAGAGAGAAGAGCGTCGGCAGCTAAGTGCACAGACGAAGAACTGTTGTACCCTTTCCAAGATAAATAAACAACAGTTCTTGTGGATGTAGCTTCCCATATGGGGGGTGAACCACGTTAAACAATTGTGTTATGTGATTGCTGTGTATGATTGTCATTAATTTGTGATTTAATTTACTTACAGTGCATGCATGAAGTTACTATTGTCTGTTATATGGTTACTATTATCTGTATTCACCATATAAAGGATGGAATAAGATGCTAGTAGTTCATGTATGGAGGAATGTCAACAATAAAGCACCTATAAGTTCTCAATTGAATAAATCTATGAAATAACCACACAACAAAGGGTTAAAGTTGAATCGCAACATCAAGCATACAGCACCGCACATCTCACTCATTTGCATAAGTTATGATGTTTATCAAGCTAAGTAATGATGAATGATTAAGGATTATTGAATAAGATTGAGTAGAAGTGATTAGGTCTCATAACCCCACTAAGCGGACTGTGGACGCGCTGAGGGTATAAATATCTTTGTTCCTGAATATTCCTGACGCGGAGTAGAAGAATTCGTGCAGTCATTGACCACAACGCGCAACCTATACCGCGTTGTACATGAATTAGTTCAAACACTCACATCACAAGGTTGTGGAAACCTGCTTCTGCAACCATCCCCTCAACTTCGCCTCGGGTGAGACCTCAGACTGCTCGCAGTCTATTGCCGAAAGGGCCAGTGAATAGGGGTTTTGTTGGAATCTTGTACCGCGAAGTACCTAGGTCTACATTGGAAAACCTCTAGAACAGTGCTGCGACCAACAACGGCCACATCTCTTCTTAGAGATAGCTACGACCATTCTAGCTATTGTATTTTACAGCCTGTTCTATTTTCACTATTTAATAGAATATGTGTTTACTGTATCACTGTGTCATTTGCAATATATATCTGTATTTGATTCTGTAAATGCTCTTTTATTTCGTTCCCACATAAATCCAGATCAGTGGTATCAGAGCAGTCTTCTCTTTGATTGTTTCCCGGTGCATGTCCCCGACGAGGTCAGGATAAAGAGAGTTGGGTCTCGAACTAGTTTCACTTGGGGAAGACCACTCTCACTGCCCCAAACAGCCTCCCATGGAGGAAGAAAAGAGAGACGACGAAGCAGTAGATCCTATAAAGTTGTTGCGCGAGGAAGCCCTCGCGCGACAGAGGAATGAGATGATGGATAATTTTGCCCAGATCCTCCGATGCATTCTGACGAAAACAGATACACCTTCGACAAGTAGTCATTTCGGAGATGCGACTCCATTCAAGGTACAAGTTAACTTTGATATCCCTTTGATTGAAGGCCAGATCGATGCCGATGCCATAGATAAATGGTTGAATCTACTAGAAGGGTATTTCTCTGTCCACAATTTCTTCGACAGGGAAAAGATCGTCTTTGCACTCCTTAAGGTCGTCCTCCATGTCAAACATTGATGGGAAACTTATTGTGAGCAAAAGTCATCAGGCGAGTCTGGATTGTTTGAATATTCCAATACCACTTGGGCCTCTTTTATAGATGCCGTCAAGGAACAATATTACCCTGTTGGAAACTATGATGACCAGTACACAAAATGGGCCATTCTGCACCAAGAGAGGGACCAAATGGTGTCGGAGTACACCAACAAATTTCATACCTTGCGCACAAATCTAGGTATCAAGGACTCCGAGCGACACCTAGTACTGAAATCTCGCAGTGGCCTACACTGGTACATACGAACATAGATAGATTTCCTGGAAATATCTTCACTCGGATCCACCTATCGATATGCTGTCAAAATTGAGCAGAAATTTCAGCAAAAGAACAAGCATGACTTCGAACCTACGCAGAAGTAGGGCAAGGGAAACTCTGGCTCACAGAACACAAGGCAAGGAAAGGACAACCAGTCCCAACCGCAATCGAAGAAGGGTAACGAAAAGACAAAGAAGGACACCGACAAGTGGTACGAGTTCCACAAAAGCCCCCGGCACAACACTGATGAATGTCACTAAAAACAATCATTGGTGGCTGAGATCAAAGCTTCAGAATCATATCCCAGTTCTGATTCTGACTCAGAACCTAATTTCACAGACACGCGAAAAGGGAAGCAGCTCATTGATGCAGAACGCAGTGCCATTGTTTCCACCGCACAGATTCAACAATATGAACCTGAAGAGTAGGAGGCAGAGGAGCACCTTTTCCACTCACATATGTGGGTGAAGGGAATTCCCCTACACTTTGTTGTGGACAGCGGTGTTATCACACCATAGTAGCAGGGCTACTATTCTTGTACAACAGATATCTGCACATTCCAGAGCTTCATTTATTCCAGAGCATGGCTACATATATTGGATCACTCATGATCAGAGCAGTACATTATTCAGATTTTATGACCTTGTGTCAAGGCTGAGCCTTGAGAGTTCAGATTTGATGACTGATGTGACCACTTATCCTATTACAGTTTCAGTTCAGTGCCTAGAGATGTACTTCAGCAGTGTTTCAGATGATGCATGATGATTGCTATTATGATGATATTGTAGGATCTATGGATATTGTTCTCACTGACTGTGGATTATTAGCTTGTTGATTTAGTCATGATTATAGCATGTGCTTGGTATAATTCCAGATGTGGCAAACTATTTAAAATGAACTGTAAATCATAAAATGGACAATTGCTTGCACTTTTAGGTCATCTAACAAAACTTACTGGTATTTCACCTTACATAGACATGGTCTTTCCCGACACCAGTTGTCTGCTAGTGTAGGCTCCATATCCACTTGTCTCCATCCATACATGACCTTCCTGTTTGACTTTAAACCCTTACTTATCTCATTTGACTTTCTGATACTGAGGACTTCCCTATTTTTCTACCTCTGTGTTTGGACCGCATCCCTGTTTATTCAGTGTCTCGGCTCTGAGTTGGTGACAGAACTTGCCTTTGGTGAGTTGGATTGTAGGCCTAAATCATTCTGGTCGGTTGTCCCGATGTTTGGCATTGGCTCGAACTCCCCCTAGTCACTTAAGATGTTGTTGGCTAAAACTGAAAGCTCATGTTCTACTTGTGGAAACTAAATAAATTCGCCCATGGAAACAAAAAAAGGGCAAGAGCAATGAAAAGCTAAAAATACTCCTCGAAGAGTATAAGAAAGGTCCAAAAAGCAATAGTTCTTAAAAGCTATATCTAAACAATTGCTGACCTTGTGAATATATAAAAAACATGCCCTGGATGCAAGCTGCAACTAGTTGTGCTTCTCAGCACATCTGAAATCCGAAGGGTTATGTAGGCCAAAAAGGCCATGGAAATAAAATTGAATGATCCTAATGAACCTGGATCAACTTGATGTAGACATGATGCCTAAAGTTGAATAAACACTCTCTAAACAACTTATCCATTTGTGAGGCACAGCCATCCCCCGTGTTCTTTTGTCCAGCACAGAGTTTGTAGCTTCCCCCTTCTCCCAGTCCAAAGTATTTTTGAGTTAAGTTAGACAAGTCAAACCCTTGGCCCAACCTTGCTCCTAGCCTTCATCCTTCACTAGCAGTTTGACCATGTCCAATGGGTAAGTTTGTCATTTGAATTATGGTGCAAGTAATTTTATATAATCACGGAATATGTTAACTTGATTAATGCCACTGAATGGAATTTATACTTTGAGCTTAGCTATGAAGTGATTAGAGAAACATTGTCTTAGTCTACTGATGTGATTTATCCTCGATTATATATTCTTGGGATCCGTGATGATGTGGGCCATGTATGGATGATTATTGATGATGATTTATGGTCCCACATGTTTGATGATGATATCATATGATGGAAATATGATGCAGATGATGTTTGATCCAGTTCAGCAGGTTATTATTATTACAGATCAGCAGATTATACATTGTCCATATATGGTGGACCCTACAGCTGGCCCATTAGGGCAACCCAGGGTGTATGAGTACTCATTCCTAGTGGATTTGGGTCTTCTGGATCCATTGAGACACTTATCTTTCAGTTCCGGGCACTTCTGACAGTGATTGATGCAGTTTTACACTTGTTGACCAGATTTGGGGCTGATTTCCCAGCCTGAGCAGCAGGGGCCCCGAGAGGCCAGTTCACCTAGGGCGCTGATGATGGAGGGGGTGGTCCAGCCACTTGTTATTACCATTTATCCCCCCTCCCGGAGAGCCTGGTGGGCTCAGATGGATAGCGCTAGCACCCTAGGAGGCAGTTTTGGCACTTTCACAGTTCCCGAGGCAGTTAAAAAATAGGATAAAGTGGTCACTGAGGAAATCGATTTGGGCAATTGAGGCAAGGTTTTGGCATTTGGTTTTCATAGAGGTCTTCCAGGTTGATCTCACTATCTTCCAGTCATTTTTCACCATGTGGGTATCTCCAGATTGATCACAGGAGGACATTTACTGCTCGACTGTCATGGATTCTGAGGACAGTTTTGGTCATTATTATTATATTGGACATATTTATTATTTTATTGTGCCTTGGGGTGAGCTAGCAAGGATTTATACCTCCTAGCCCCACCATGTGCTTATTTTATCATGTCCTAGTCATCATGAGGTGGATTATTGTACTTTATACCCCTCTTGTGGGATGACGTCACCCTCTATTGTACCATTTAGTGAGGGCGCTATTGTTATGTTGAGTGATCCATGTGATATTATGTTATGGATTCATCTTAGCCATTGATTATGTTGTGAGATCTTTTAATCTCAACCACTCATTTCAAAAAGTGGTTTTGAGATCTAGGGTTTTGGTCTTTATTATCCTATATAAGGAGGAGACCCCCTCATTGTAAAAGTGATCTAGAGATTTTTGGCTCTTGGCTCTTGGAATAAAATTTCTATCTTTTGGAGTACATGCTTGGATTGGAGTGGATGTTGGTTGTTTCGATTGTAAATGCTATTGTCCATTGCACTGGAGGATCTATTGTAGCTATCTTGCATATTTGCCATACTTTATTTGCAGGTTGAGAGGGCGACTTTGACAAGTGCGAATTGGTGGGGAGGCTTGCCCTTCAAGCTTGGAAGAAGTCGTTTTGGGTTTGACAAGGAGTGGTTTTGCCTTTGTGTCAACTATTCTATGTTTTTCTCTCTCTTGCTTGCATCTACCTTCAATTTGTTAAACTAATTGATGCTTTGCTCCTTGGCTTGACAGGTTAGAAGGAATCACATGTGGCTTGGAAAAATCGATTTGGCAAGAGGGCTTCAACAATTCTCCATTTGATCTTTGGCAAAGTAATCCTCGTCTCAACTAGCATTCATCTCTTCATCCAGGTATGTCCCAAGAGGTATGATCTTCTCTTCCTTGAATCTTCCATAATTTCTAGATCACAAAAACCCTAATCAAAGTAAAACCCTTGTTTTTGGTATTTCTTAGATCTACTTAAATCTAGCCCTCAATTTGAAAAGATATTGAAAACCCATCTCTATAGCATCCACCCCTAGTTGGATCTATAGTTTGGTGGTGATTGGCTAAGAATTGACCCATCTTCTTAGACAAAAAGCTCTCCTTGACCTAAAGCGCACTTCCTTGAGAGAGGCTTGTTGGGCTAGATCTAGCACATGGGTATGTGAGATCCCGCTTGATTTGACAACTAGACACTTGATAACACATACCCATATCCTTACTTTGGTGAAAACTACCTTGTGGACATCTCTCCATGTTTTGAGGGGTTGAAACCCCCTTTTGACCTTCTTGGCACCTTAAAACCTAGATCTACCAAGATCTACCCATTGGATTCACTTGAAACTTTGAAGGAACATAGATCGGGGTACTAGCACCCCAGATCTACATTTTGGTGGCCATTGGACTTGGCATGGTCCACCAAACCCACTTTTTGCCTCTCCTTGAGAAAGTCGCACCCCTTGAGAGTTTTGAGTTGGACCACTTCTAGGAAGTGGGTGTTGGAGATTTTCGTAGATTTGGAATGCCCATGCCTTGAAACCTAGGTCTAGACTACCCTTTTGCCCCGATCTACCTTGGGGATTGCATTCCTTGTTTTAAGGAATTGTGGTCCACTTTTGGTCATCACTCAAAAACCTAGATCTAGTAAGACCTAACCATTGGATCACATCCATTTCACTTGACTTGGCTTCTAGGTGTCCCGATCTATACTTTGACATCTTTCTTGACTCCATTAGCCCACTAACAAGGCACTAGTCCTTCTCCAAGCAAGGCGCACTTCTTGGGATTAGTGTCAAACCCTAAATCTAGCACATGGGTAATCCTAGAACCAACTCTAACTTGTAGATCTAACCTAGATCTAACTTATAGTACCATCCTCACACTCAACTTCACCTTGTGGGCCCATCTAGAACCATTTCACACTTCCCAAGGCAACAAGACCCACTTGTGTAAACACATGGTACTATACTTAATAATCATACCCCATCATGTGGCCTAAACCATACATAGGTTGAAACATTAACTATCCATGATATCACCTTCAACCATACCTTAAACATTTGGTCTACTTAGCCTTGCATTGGTTTCCGTAACCCATTATTTATCTTAGAAACCTCTGTTTGGGTCCAATCGATTGTGATTTGGGGTATAGGGTCTCCCCCTTGGTCTAGTTATACCTTGACCTAAAGCGAAGAGTGCCTCGGTTGACGTGACTCCCACATTGCATTGGGAACCGTGGCATCTCTTGGGTCACCTCTTTAGTTGCCTATCTCCTCTACCGTCCCGGATGGGATACCTCTAGGGGCAACTACAAGTTGTGTGATAACATTTTTGGCGCCGTTGCCGGGGAAGGTAGAGGCCTACCCTGGTTCGACATATATTTTTCAAGCCTCCACTCCCATTCTCTTTGCCAACATTAACATTTTTGGCGCCGCTGCCGGGGAGGTAGGGGCCTACCTTGGTTCAACACACCTTTGTGTCTCACTACCTTTCTGCACTTTAAACGACATATCTCTTGGTAGTAGAGCTTAAAAATCTACCTGGCGACTCCTAATCGTGACTCCGCTGAGAAGAGAACCCATAAAGAGATGTCTACTCAAAATAACATCTCTCCCGAAATGACCATGGAATTTATGACAAACATGTGTGAAATGGTCACCAACATTGCTACATATCTTAAGAATCAAGATGAGGATTTCAAAAGACGTGATCAACAAACCAAGGAGATGTTAAAATCCATCTGTAGCAATTCAATCCCTCCAAAGGCTAGTCCTCCCAAGACTCAGCAACCTAAAACGACTGACCCACAGCCTAGCAAGACAGTGTATCAACCTGTCCGAAGAATCTTGCCAAAAGCTCCAAAGCTTTCTTCTGAGGTCATCTCGAAGGGTAAAACTGTAACCAACACTAGCCAACCTCCTCCTGCAAACAAAAAGACAGATCAAGCAATAAAAATTGATCCTCCCCCTAAAACTAACGTTCCCAAAGCAACCCTTTGGAGAAAGCAACCAAAACCTCCCACGATTCTAAAACCTAACAAGGAACTCCCTAGAACAAACATTCCAAGTAAGCTAGCCAATTCATCTGCTTCGGTTTCCCTAAAAGACCTAATCAAGATCCCGGCTGTTAAACATGACATTATGAAATTCCTAGGTTTAGGTACAAATGAAAAGGATAAGGAAAACCCTCACAACCTAAACATAGACATTACAAGCTTCCTAGAAAAGATAAACATGCCTATTCCATTTTGTGAAATTTTTAAGATCCCTTCATTCCACAAAAGAGCTACTACTCATCTTGGGATTCAAACAAGGAAGCAAGCTCCTAAGAAAGCTGTTGCAGAGATTAGGGATTCCCCTGTCATGATCCAAAGTGTCTCTGGTGACAACTCTGGAAACTTCCCACCCTTTTATGTTGCATTGGAAGTGAATGGTTTAATACTACATAATTGCATGTTGGACTCAGGAGCTGAAGTAAGTGTCATGCCTTTAAGAGTCATGGAACAACTTGAGTTAGTACCCACAAGACCCTACAGAAATGTATGTGGCATGGATTCCAAACCTGTGAAATCTATTGGGATAATTGAAAACCTGCCCGTTAGGTTAGCTGCCTGCTCTGCCATTGAGCTCTCAATGAATGTTTTAGTCCTAGATATCCCTGATGCATGGGGAATGTTGCTATCCAGGGAGTGGTCGGCAAGATTGGGGGGAAGTGTCCAAATGGATTTAACTTACGCCACAATCCCAACCAAAGAAGGTTCATTCATAACTCTGTTTAATGAACCACCTATGCGAGAACATGTCGAAACACCTGAACACTTATTCACTGAAGCAATGTATTCAAGTGATGAAATTGGAAACTTCATGATTCTAGCAAATTACTGGGAGGAGGTTAAAAAGCAACCCTTTTCACATGAACAAGTCTGGAAAATGCATTTTGATGGGGCCCGTTCCCGACATGGTGCAGGAGCCGGTATAGTCTTACTATTTCACCATCAGGAGAAAAGAGCTTGTTTTCTTTCCGTTTAGAGTTTGATTGCACTAACAATGTAGCCGAGTATGAAGCATTACTTCTAGGTTTGGAAATTGCCAGAGAGAGAAAAATCAAATCAATATCTGTCACAGGAGATTCTGACCTCGTTGTGTCCCAAATAAAAAACAAATTCGCCGCTAAAAATAATAGACTTAGAGACTATAGAAATGCAGTTTGGGACACCATTGAATGCTTTGATGCCTTCGGGATTAAGGCTGTTCCCCGAGAACAAAATACTTTGGCTGATGAACTATCCGTAATGGCCAGTACTCTTCAAACTTCTGAATCTCTAAAACAAGAAAACTGCAAACTTGAAGTTTTATTCAGACCCTCTGTCCCTGATAATGAAGACCATTGGCAAGTTTTTGACAATGATGCCCAAATCATACGATTTTTAAATGCTTCTAAAACCCCAATGGTGAATTTCGAGGATGAGATAAAAGGTGATTCAATTGAAGGTATGGATGTCACAGAAATAGCTTTCCCCCTTGAAAGAAATTTCAACAGGCATGATGAATACAAGGGTAGGAGATCTGAACCTGTAGGTGGGGTCATTGAAATAAATATAGGGTCTGCTTGTTCTCCAAAAATGATCAGAATTGGGATAAATGCCTCAGGAGAAGAAAGAAGAAGAATTATTGAGCTAATCAGAGAGTATAAAGACATCTTTGCATGGGTCTATGATGATTTGAAAACTTATGACCAGTCCATTATAGAACACACTATTCCTCTTAAAGAGGGAGCCAAACCATATCGACAAAAGTTGCGAAACATGAACCCTAAGTTAGCTCCCTTAGTTAAAAAGGAATTGGAAAAGATGTTGGCAGCAGGTATCATTAGACCAGTCAGACATACAACCTGGGTATCCAATCCTGTAATTGTAAGGAAGAAAAACGGGGAGATTAGAATTTGTATTGACTTTAGGAACCTAAATCAAGCGTCTCTAAAAGACAACTATCCTTTACCCAATATGGAAAATCTGTTGCAAAGTGTAACAGGGGCTGGCATGTTATCCTTACTTGATGGATTTTCTGGTTACAACCAGGTCCAAATCAAGAAGGAAGATCGTGGGAAGACAACCTTCACCACCCCATGGGGAACCTTCGAGTATATAAGAATGCCATTTGGGCTTTTGAATGCAGGATCAACCTTTCAAAGGGCAATGGATCATGCATTTGAGGGCCTAATTGGCAAAATCATTGCAATTTATCAAGATGATCTAACTGTATTCTCGAAAGACAGGGGAGACCACGTAAAACATTTAAGGAGAATATTTGAAAGATGTCGGAAATTTGGAATATCCTTGAATCCTAAAAAGTCCACCTTCGGGGTGGATGAAGGGAAGTTGTTAGGTCACATTGTGTCCAAAGAAGGCATTAGAATTGATCCGGAAAGAGTGCAAGGAATCCAAGCCATAACTCCCCCAAAGGATGTCAGCTCATTACGATCATTTTTCGGAAAAATAAACTTCGTAAGGAGATTCATCCCTAACTTAGCTGAATTGGCCAAGCCTTTAAATAATTTGCTGAAGAAGGATGTGAAATTTGTTTGGGATAAGAAATGTGACACCTCATTCGAGTCTCTAAAGAAAGCCATTGCTTCTGCACCTGTCCTAGTAAGCCCAAACTACAATAAGGAGTTCTTGATCTATTCTTATGCTTCCGAGGACACCATAGCAGGGGTGTTGTTGCAAAAGAATGAAGAAAACCATGAACAACCGGTTGCCTTCATGAGTAAAAACCTTAGAGATGCGGAGCTAAACTACACAACCACTGAAAAACAAGCTTATGCCTTGGTCAAATCATTAAAACATTTTAGGACATATATCGGATACTCCAAAATTATGGCTTACGTCCCTTATCAAGCGGTGAAAGATGTCTTATCTCAGCCGGATGGCATAGGTGTTAGGGGAAACTGGATTTCTAGGATTCAAGAGTATGACATTGAAATCAAGCCGATCAAGATAGTAAAAGGCCAAGGGCTAGCACAGCTGTTAACTGATTCCAAACTACAGCAAAATAACATGATCCTGTATATTAACGAAGATCACGAATGGTACAAAGACATCATTTTCTACCTCAGACATATGACTTGTCCAGACCACCTTGTAGACCACCAAAGAAGAGCTTTAAGGTTAAAAGCATCTAAGTATGTATTGACAGAAGATGGGTTGGGATGGAAGAATCCAGATGGAATCATACTTAAATGTGTAAACCATGATGACTCCCAAAGAATCATCAAAGAAATGCATTCCGGATTGTGTGGAGGACATTACGCACCAAGAACCACAGCTACTAAAATCATGAGAGCTGGATATTATTGGCCATCCTTGTTCAAGGATGTACACATTTTCGTTAGAGCCTGTCAGGAGTGTCAATTCTATTCTGGAAAACCTAGACTACCTGCCCTGCCCTTGACCCCAGTCATTATAGAAGAACCTTTTCAGCAATGGGGAATGGACTTTGTAGGACCTATAAACCCTAGTTCATCAAGTGGACACAAATACATACTGACTTGCACAGACTATTTCACTCGCTGGGTAGAAGCTATCCCTACCAAGAAATGCACTGCAGAAGTGGTGGTCAAGTTCTTAGAAGAGAATATAGTCTCTAGATACGGTTGCCCCTACAAAATTACAACTGATAATGCACCAGCTTTCAGCAAAATTGAGATGTCCACCTTTTGTACTGATCATGGGATCACTTTATCTCACTCTTCTAACTACTACCCACAAGGAAACGGTTTAGCAGAATCAAGTAATAAAAATTTGATAACGCTCTTAAAAAGGATGATTGGTGAGAACAAGAGGACTTGGGATGTAAAGTTAAAATATGCCCTCTGGGCAGACAGAACGACAGTCAAAAGAATAACTGGAAAAGCTCCTTTTGAAATAGTGTATGGGCAAAATTGTAGGCTGCCAATCAACCTTCAAATCCCTGTGTATGAATTATTACAACAGTGTTCTTCGGATCAAGAAGCCTTGCAAGCAAGAATTGACAAGTTAGTAGAGTTAGATGAAACTAGAAGGGAAGCCTGGAATAAAATGGTGATAGAGCAAGAAAGAATAAAGGGAACATTTGACCAAAAGAGTAGAGATGTGATATTTGGAATTGGGGATATAGTCTTGTTATGGGATAAACACAAAGAGAAACCTGGGAATCATGAAAAGTTTGAGAAAATATGGATGGGCCCTTATCGAGTAAGTAGGATGGCTGGCAAAGGAACAGTGTATTTAGAGACTTTAGATGGAGACGAGTTGGAATTGCCTGTAAATGGGAGGTTACTAAAACACTACTTCCCACCTATAAACCTAGAATGATGCCTTGCATTGCCTGTTTAGATTAGGTAGGTTCTGAATAAGCTCACTTGAGCAATAGGATTTGTGTGATTTTTCTTTTTCTGTGTGCCGAGTATTGTCCCGTTTTTTTTCTTTTCTGCCTGAGTTGAGTCTTGCTCCTTCCTAAGCTTTTCTCTTCTCCTGCATGCATTTAAGAAATTATAGTTAGCATTTATATTGTTGGTTGCCTGTGCTGGTTGAGATTTGCTTGAATTAAGAATGTACTCTTTTCCTCCTGCACAGTAAATAAATGCCATGTTATTTTACATTTATATTTTGACGCATTTCAGTTCATGCTTTAGATTATATTTCAGTTCAGTTTTATTTTATTTTTATCCCATACATGCTCCATGATGGTATTCTAGTTTTTGTGAGAGCAGGAACAGGTGCAAGATAAAAGCTGAAAGCAAGGATGGTGCAGTGTTGGATTGAAGATTGATGCAGAGGTGTTCGAGACCAGAGATTCTGAGGTTCTCAAGCGCTCTCTCCCTTAGAGCACTTGTCCCAGCTGGAGCCAGATGTTATCACACCATAGTAGCAGGGCTACTATTCTTGTACAGCAGATATCTGCACATTCCAGAGCTTCATTTATTCCAGAGCATGGCTACATATATTGGATCACTCATGATCAGAGCAGTACATTATTCATATTTTATGACCTTGTGTCAAGGCTGAGCCTTGAGAGTTCAGATTTGATGACTGATGTGACCACTTATCCTATTACAGTTTCAGTTCAGTGCCTAGAGATGTACTTCAGCAGTGTTTCAGATGATGCATGATGATTGCTATTATGATGATATTGTAGGATCTATGGATATTGTTCTCACTGACTGTGGATTATTAGCTTGTTGATTTAGTCATGATTATAGCATGTGCTTGGTATAATTCCAGATGTGGCAAACTATTTAAAATGAACTGTAAATCATAAAATGGACAATTGCTTGCACTTTTAGGTCATCTAACAAAACTTACTGGTATTTCACCTTACATAGACATGGTCTTTCCCGACACCAGTTGTCTGCTAGTGTAGGCTCCATATCCACTTGTCTCCATCCATACATGACCTTCCTGTTTGACTTTAAACCCTGACTTATCTCATTTGACTTTCTGATACTGAGGACTTCCCTATTTTTCTACCTCTGTGTTTGGACCGCATCCCTGTTTATTCAGTGTCTCGGCTCTGAGTTGGTGACAGAACTTGCCTTTGGTGAGTTGGATTGTAGGCCTAAATCATTCTGGTCGGTTGTCCCGATGTTTAGCATTGGCTCGAACTCCCCCTAGTCACTTGAGATGTTGTTGGCTAAAACTGAAAGCTCATGTTCTACTTGTGGAAACTAAATAAATTCGCCCATGGAAACAAAAAAAGGGCAAGAGCAATGAAAAGCTAAAAATACTCCTCGAAGAGTATAAGAAAGGTCCAAAAAGCAATAGTTCTTAAAAGCTATATCTAAACAATTGCTGACCTTGTGAATATATAAAAAACATGCCCTGGATGCAAGCTGCAACTAGTTGTGCTTCTCAGCACATCTGAAATCCGAAGGGTTATGTAGGCCAAAAAGGCCATGGAAATAAAATTGAATGATCCTAATGAACCTGGATCAACTTGATGTAGACATGATGCCTAAAGTTGAATAAACACTCTCTAAACAACTTATCCATTTGTGAGGCACAGCCATCCCCCGTGTTCTTTTGTCCAGCACAGAGTTTGTAGCTTCCCCCTTCTCCCAGTCCAAAGTATTTTTGAGTTAAGTTAGACAAGTCAAACCCTTGGCCCAACCTTGCTCCTAGCCTTCATCCTTCACTAGCAGTTTGACCATGTCCAATGGGTAAGTTTGTCATTTGAATTATGGTGCAAGTAATTTTATATAATCACGGAATATGTTAACTTGATTAATTCCACTAAATGGAATTTATACTTTGAGCTTAGCTATGAAGTGATTAGAGAAACATTGTCTTAGTCTACTGATGTGATTTATCCTCGATTATATATTCTTGGGATCCGTGATGATGTGGGCCATGTATGGATGATTATTGATGATGATTTATGGTCCCACATGTTTGATGATGATATCATATGATGGACATATGATGCAGATGATGTTTGATCCAGTTCAGCAGGTTATTATTATTACAGATCAGCAGATTATACATTGTCCATATATGGTGGACCCTACAGCTGGCCCATTAGGGCAACCCAGGGTGTATGAGTACTCATTCCTAGTGGATTTGGGTCTTCTGGATCCATTGAGACACTTATCTTTCAGTTCCGGGCACTTCTGACAGTGATTGATGCAGTTTTACACTTGTTGACCAAATTTGGGGCTGATTTCCCAGCCTGAGCAGCAGGGGCCCCGAGAGGCCAGTTCACCTAGGGCGCTGATGATGGAGGGGGTGGTCCAGCCACTTGTTATTACCATTTATCCCCCCTCCCGGAGAGCCTGGTGGGCTCAGATGGACAGCGCTAGCACCCTAGGAGGCAGTTTTGGCACTTTCACAGTTCCCGAGGCAGTTAAAAAATGGGATAAAGTGGTCACTGAGGAAATCGATTTGGGCAATTGAGGCAAGGTTTTGGCATTTGGTTTTCACAGAGGTCTTCCAGGTTGATCTCACTATCTTCCAGTCATTTTTCACCATGTGGGTATCTCCAGATTGATCACAGGAGGACATTTACTGCTCGACTGTCATGGATTCTGAGGACAGTTTTGGTCATTATTATTATATTGGACATATTTATTATTTTATTGTGCCTTGGGGTGAGCTAGCAAGGATTTATACCTCCTAGCCCCACCATGTGCTTATTTTATCATGTCCTAGTCATCATGAGGTGGATTATTGTACTTTATACCCCTCTTGTGGGATGACGTCACCCTCTATTGTACCATTTAGTGAGGGCGCTATTGTTATGTTGAGTGATCCATGTGATATTATGTTATGGATTCATCTTAGCCATTGATTATGTTGTGAGATCTTTTAATCTCAACCACTCATTTCAAAAAGTGGTTTTGAGATCTAGGGTTTTGGTCTTTATTATCCTATATAAGGAGGAGACCCCCTCATTGTAAAAGTGATCTAGAGATTTTTGGCTCTTGGCTCTTGGAATAAAATTTCTATCTTTTGGAGTACATGCTTGGATTGGAGTGGATGTTGGTTGTTTCGATTGTAAATGCTATTGTCCATTGCACTGGAGGATCTATTGTAGCTATCTTGCATATTTGCCATACTTTATTTGTAGGTTGAGAGGGCGACTTTGACAAGTGCGAATTGGTGGGGAGGCTTGCCCTTCAAGCTTGGAAGAAGTCGTTTTGGGTTTGACAAGGAGTGGTTTTGCCTTTGTGTCAACTATTCTATGTTTTTCTCTCTCTTGCTTGCATCTACCTTCAATTTGTTAAACTAATTGATGCTTTGCTCCTTGGCTTGACAGGTTAGAAGGAATCACATGTGGCTTGGAAAAATCGATTTGGCAAGAGGGCTTCAACAATTCTCCATTTGATCTTTGGCAAAGTAATCCTCGTCTCAACTAGCATTCATCTCTTCATCCAGGTATGTCCCAAGAGGTATGATCTTCTCTTCCTTGAATCTTCCATAATTTCTAGATCACAAAAACCCTAATCAAAGTAAAACCCTTGTTTTTGGTATTTCTTAGATCTACTTAAATCTAGCCCTCAATTTGAAAAGATATTGAAAACCCATCTCTATAGCATCCACCCCTAGTTGGATCTATAGTTTGGTGGTGATTGGCTAAGAATTGACCCATCTTCTTAGACAAAAAGCTCTCCTTGACCTAAAGCGCACTTCCTTGAGAGAGGCTTGTTGGGCTAGATCTAGCACATGGGTATGTGAGATCCCGCTTGATTTGACAACTAGACACTTGATAACACATACCCATATCCTTACTTTGGTGAAAACTACCTTGTGGACATCTCTCCATGTTTTGAGGGGTTGAAACCCCCTTTTGACCTTCTTGGCACCTTAAAACCTAGATCTACCAAGATCTACCCATTGGATTCACTTGAAACTTTGAAGGAACATAGATCGGGGTACTAGCACCCCAGATCTACATTTTGGTGGCCATTGGACTTGGCATGGTCCACCAAACCCACTTTTTGCCTCTCCTTGAGAAAGTCGCACCCCTTGAGAGTTTTGAGTTGGACCACTTCTAGGAAGTGGGTGTTGGAGATTTTCGTAGATTTGGAATGCCCATGCCTTGAAACCTAGGTCTAGACTACCCTTTTGCCCCGATCTACCTTGGGGATTGCATTCCTTGTTTTAAGGAATTGTGGTCCACTTTTGGTCATCACTCAAAAACCTAGATCTAGTAAGACCCAACCATTGGATCACATCCATTTCACTTGACTTGGCTTCTAGGTGTCCCGATCTATACTTTGACATCTTTCTTGACTCCATTAGCCCACTAACAAGGCACTAGTCCTTCTCCAAGCAAGGCGCACTTCTTGGGATTAGTGTCAAACCCTAAATCTAGCACATGGGTAATCCTAGAACCAACTCTAACTTGTAGATCTAACCTAGATCTAACTTATAGTACCATCCTCACACTCAACTTCACCTTGTGGGCCCATCTAGAACCATTTCACACTTCCCAAGGCAACAAGACCCACTTGTGTAAACACATGGTACTATACTTAATAATCATACCCCATCATGTGGCCTAAACCATACATAGGTTGAAACATTAACTATCCATGATATCACCTTCAACCATACCTTAAACATTTGGTCTACTTAGCCTTGCATTGGTTTCCGTAACCCATTATTTATCTTAGAAACCTCTGTTTGGGTCCAATCGATTGTGATTTGGGGTATAGGGTCTCCCCCTTGGTCTAGTTATACCTTGACCTAAAGCGAAGAGTGCCTCGGTTGACGTGACTCCCACATTGCATTGGGAACCGTGGCATCTCTTGGGTCACCTCTTTAGTTGCCTATCTCCTCTACCGTCCCGGATGGGATACCTCTAGGGGCAACTACAAGTTGTGTGATAACAAGCGGCAACCCGAAGAACCTGATCTCAGCAGAATTCATCAAGAGATTGGAGCTACCAATAACACCACACCCACAACCATACACCATTGGATGGATAAGCCAAGGACAAGGGATCCGCATCAATCACCAATGTCGCATACCATATGGCATCAAGCCCTTCAAAGATGAGTTATTGTGTGATGTGGCCCCACTTGAAGTATGCAATGTTCTTTTAGGATCTCCATATATGTGGAAGCGTTATGTTGTATATGAATCACGCCCTCACGGTGTCATCGTCACTTTGGGAGGACAAATTTATCGGATACCAGAGAAAGTTTCACCTACCCCGACCAAGCAGGGCAGGAAGATAATCTCCCACACTGGAAAATTTTCCCTATTCGTGATTTCCACTAAAGGAGAACATCAGATTGCAGAGACATCCACAACCTCTGCCCATTATCCCTCTACTCAACAGAAACAAGAAAAACAGAAATTTAGTGCAGCATTGCCTATTCGAGTACCTCTGCAATGCAAGGCCACTCATTCAAGGTGCTCCTACAAAATGAAACCATCCACACCAGTGCAGGCCAAGGATACCACAACAACCAAAATTGTTGAACAGCCCCAGCGCATTCAATAACAAAAATTACAACCCTCTGAAGATTTCAAAGAAAGGCAACCCTTTCGCTTCAGCAAACGCCGCACCAGAATATCAACTTAACACACGGTTCGAAATATGATAAGGGATGTGATGCAATGGAGACCATTTCTTCGTAAGGGGGGGAGTATTGATCTAAATGGATATCGGTGGCCACCCACCTATTCCACTGTCTCAAAACAGTTTCCCATTTTGACAATTTTGTAGTAATTTTTCTACAGTTTTTCGAGTCCCAAACTTCTGGGGCCGTTTTGAGGTCCAAAATGAAGTTTTTTGGGAAATTTGGGTCCAAAGGAGCCCACCATTTTTAGGGTCCTTTGCGTATTCCTCCAATAGATCTTTCCAATGGGATACCGAGTGCCCCAAATGGAGATCGCATGCAAAAGTTATGACTCCGGGAAGTTGATTGTTCAACTTACCACTTTGGGGCTGCAAACTTTATGACGGTTCATCTTCTACTATTAGGTTTTTTGATGTTTGGGATTCTTTCCCTCATGCTTATGATAAACAGGCCTTTCGGACTCTCTTTGTATTCATCTTGGCACGAATGATCATAGTGGCCACATCTCTTCTCAGATATAGCTACCACCATTTTAGCTATTGTATTTTACAGCCTGTTCTATTTTCGCTATTTAGTAGAAGATGTGTTGACTGTATCACTATGTCATTTGCAATATATATCTGTATTTGATTCTGTAAATGCTCTTTTATTTCGTTCCCACATAAATCTGGATCAGTGGTATCAGAGCGATCTGTTCTTTGATTGTTTCCCGGTGCATGTCCCCAACGAGGTCAGGATACAGAGAGTTGGGTATCGAACTAGTTTCACTTGGGGAAGACCACTCTCGCCGCCCCAAACGACCTCCCATGGTGGAAGAAAAGAGAGACAACGGAGCAGTAGATCCTATCAAGTTGTTTCTCGAGGAAGACCTCGCGTGACAGAGGAACGAGATGATGGATAATTTCGCCCAGATCCTTCGACCAATGTGGACGGCAACATATACACCTTTGACAAGCAGCCATTTCGGAGATGCAACTCCCTTCAAGGTACAAGTTAACTTTGATATCCCTTTATTTGAAGGCCAGATCGATGCCGATGCCATAGATAAATGGTTGAATCTACTAGAAGGGTATTTCTCTGTCCACAATTTTTTCGACAGGGAAAATATCGTCTTTGCGCTCCTCAAGGTCGTCCCCCATGTCAAAAATTGGTGGGAAACTTATTGTGAGCAAAACTCATCAGACGAGTCTGGATTGTTTGAATATTCCAATCCCACTTGGGCCTCTTTTATAGATGTCGTCAAGGAACAATATTACCCTGTTGGAAACTATGATGACCAGTACACAAAATGGGCCATTCTGCACCAAGAGAGGGACCAAACGGTGTCGGAGTACACCAACAAATTTCATACCTTGCGCACAAAGCTAGGTATCAAGGACTCCGAGCGACACCTAGTACTGAAATATCCCAGTGGCCTACACCGATACATACGAATAGAGATGGATTTCCTGGAAATCTCTTCACTCGGATCCGCTTATCGATATGCTGCAGAAATTAAGCAGAAATTTCACAAAAGAGTAAGTGTGACTTCGGACCTGCGCAGAAGCAGGGCAAGGGAAACTCTGGCTCGTAGAACACGGGGCAGGGAAAGGACAACCAGTCCCAACTGCAAGCGAAGAAGGGTAACAAAAAGACAAAGAAGGACACCGGGAAGTGGTGTGAGTTCCACAAAATCCCCCGTCACAACACTGATGAATGTCACTCAAAATAGTCATTGGTGGCTGAGATCAAAGCTTCAGAATCATATCCTCGTTCCGATTCTGACTCAGAACCTAATTTCACAGTCGCACGAAAAGGGAAGCAGCTCATTGATGCATAACCTAGTGCCTTTGTTTCCACCACATAGATTCAACCAGAGGAACCTGAAGAGTCAGAGGCAGAGGAGCGCCTTTTCCACTCACAGATGTGGGTGAAGGGAATTCCCCTACACCTTGTTGTGGACAGCGACAGCCAGAAGAACCTGATCTCAGTAGAAGTGATCAAGGGATTGGAGCTATGTTGATGCCCTGGAGATCGCAACATCAATCAGAAAGGGATCCTCCCCGATAGACTATCCCAATTAGATTGTCCACCGTTTGGTGTGGGGAATCCATCCGGTTAGCGATTCCGGCAACCGTGGGTTTGGAAATTTGCTCCAATTATACCGGTTATGGCCTGGTCCACCGTTCTTTTAATTTTTTATGTTTTGGAATGATATGCAAGTGCCTATTCTAAATTTAATCTAAATGCATAACTGGAAAAACAGATCTATGTCTAAAACTAAAAATAAATCTAAACTATCCCTGCAAGGAGCAAATTGAAAGCATGAGTAATGAGCTGTAGAAGTTATCTAAAAAAAATAAATAGACAGCCATTAAATCTTTAAAGAAAAAGCTACAACAAAGGTAAGAGATATCATAAGTCAGCTTCTAATTAAATATAACACATTCCACTACTCATGAAAGAGAGAATTCATTTGCACAGAAAGAAGTAAGATCATTCACTACCAAGAAATAATTCAGAACAATAAAGAAAGATCTCACAGTAAAGTATGGAAGTCACAAGAGTAATCCAATATACATCCAATCTTCATTTCCATGCAAAAGGACGTCCTCTCCAGGCTCTTATTAGGTAGATTTAATTTCTTGAAACAAGTGCAAGGTAGCTCGTACAAGTTCAGAAACTAATATTTCCCTGCCAAAAGTCCCTTTTACATTACTTCCTAACTTCTATTTATAATGTTACAAAATGCCCTTTGGGCTGCCACCTGGCCCTTTACACTTGTCACCTACAGACTTTTCCCCTTATAATAAACAAAAATGTGACCTCCCTTTTAACATAAAATTATTTAAAAAGGAAAAGGATTGTTGTCCCATAGCTCCACGTTTTATACATCTGAAAGCCAAATACAAAATAAAGGAATTAATGCCTTAATATCAACGCATTCATTCTTGGGAAGGCACTCCAGCTGGGAGAGAGGCACTCAAACTAGCTGTTGCTGCTGCTGCTGCTGGGAGAGAGGAAATCGAGCCAGCTGGTATTGCTTTTGCTTCTGGGAGAGAAGAAATCAGGTTTGCTGTTACAGCTGCTATTGCCGGGAGAGAAGAATTCGGGCTGGCTGTTGCTTCTGCTACTGCTGTTGCTTTCTTCTCCTCTTCTGCAATGTAACTAAACCATATTCCAGTGTCCCTTATAAATACATTTGCTGAGGCAGGGAGTAAGATTTTCTGAGAAGTTACATCTTTACTAAGCTCCGCTCCAATACCTTGAATTTCTGTTACTGCTGCTTGGTGTATTTCCTTAAGCAGATGACTTTGTATTGATGACATCCCAATATAATGCTGGAGATCATCAATGGCTAAGACATCAATTTTCTTCACATATTCTGTCTGGATGCCCAACTCTTCGTTCAGGTCAGCTAAACGTTGTTCTTTTCCCGGGAAATCATCAAGGGACTGAGGGAAACTCAACTTGCATTTGTCATGCACTTCATGGATTCTTTGGTAAAGCCCGTTACTTTTATCCATTGTCCCTCGAATCTTGGCCATTAGCTTAATGCTACAATTTCTGCAAAATTCCAGAAGGGCTATGTCTTCATTAAAACCATCTTCGGATTTGAATGGGAGACGCGTGGGGAAATCTACCTTTCCTTCCCTCCATTCTATTTGGCTCAGGATATTTTCCTTAACCCGAGTATATTTAGCTTTAAGCCTATAGGCCTTTGCATTAACTTCTTTTAATCTAACCACCATGGCCTTGAGCTTGTATACTTCCTCAGTAATTAGTTTCTGCGTGTCATGGACTTGCTTTAGGATGCTACAGGACAACTCATGGAAAGGAGACATATCTATCACTTTGCTCTCCACCTGCTCTAATTGCTCAAGCAATGCCAGCTTGTCTGCTTCTAAATGGGACACTCTAGCTCTTGCATCATTCTTTTCTGCTTCTACAATCATCATCTGGACTGTCAGTTGTTCCCTTTCTTCTTCTAAATGGTTATACTTGTCTGATAGTTCTTTATGCTCAACAGATAGGCGATTATACCTGTTCACCACGAGATCCCTGTAGGCCTGCTCATTAGCCACAGTATGTTGTAGCATGCGAGCTGTCCTCTTTGTCGACTCAACTTCTTTAACTATATCAGCCACATTGTCTAGTGTTTCTTTTTCTATCTCTACAACGGCGGATGCCATATCTAAGGGAGCCTTATTTGTATTTTTCATTACTGTGGTCTCCCGGTGAGTAACGATATCTTCTTGGAAGAGTCTCTTTATCCTCTCTTCCGACTTAAGGACCATTGCCTTCCTCTTCTTATCATAGAAAAATTCATCCCACCTGGACACGGTATGCTCTTCTGATGGAGTATACGGGATGATTGGGAGATCTATAATATCTATTTCTGCTTCCGTAGGTGGGGTCTGGACTACATGAGCTGGATCTGTTCCCACATTTTGGGTACCAGAGACACCTGCTTGTGCTATGTCCACCTACATTTTGAGTACCAGAGACACCTGCTTGAGGTACATCTATTTCCATATCCTGGGCACCGGAACCACCTGCCTGGGCATCTTCAACTGTCTTGAGTTCTTCTTCCGTTTTCTGCCCTACTTCAGCTTGTTGCCTTCTCTCTTCTTCTTCAGCTTGCCGCTGATTTTCATTTTCTTCCATCTGCTTCGCATCTTCTGCTTCTTTCTGCCGCTGGGCTTCCTCAGCTTCTTTTTGCAGCCTTTCACTTTCTTCTTCTTGCTGCAATCTCGCCACCTCGGCCTCTTGCAGTAACCTTGCTTCCTTTCTTAACCTTTGTTCTTCTTGGGCTCGGGCCTCATCTGCTTCTTTCTCCTTCTGCAGACTGGTTTTTTGGGCCTTGGTAGAGCTAGAGGTTGCTCTACTGCCTTGGCGACAAATCTGCAACTCAGTCATGTTGCTGATGCCTCTGAATGCCTCTTCCTCGGCATCATAATAATGGGCATACTCGAAATGAGCATAAATTTCTTTGCAATGTTCGGCAACTTTTCCTCGCCTATCATTCCTATGGAAAATGACTTCACCAAAGTGAAATGCTTTCAGCTCTTGAACAAACTCCTCAGCTGATGCAAATCCTGAGAATTTGTAAGCTCCTATGCAGAAAGGTAAAGGAGGGAAATAAGCCTTATGCTGCTTGTTAAGCATTGCTCCAATTCCATCCAGGAAAATTTGTCTCACTGCTTCTTTGAGGACTACATAGTCAGTAGCATACCTCGGCAAAATATATGGGGCTTTAGTCCCTCCAAACATTCTGATGTAGGTGCCTTGCTCTGAAAAATAAGTCTCCATAGTTCTCCAGGATCTCCATGGCATTCTCCGACAGACAGTTGGGTTCTTCCTTGAACATCTGCTCATATAGGGGCATGATGAACCCCTCATAGATGAGCTTATAGCTGGCTTTGTAATTTTGAGCCCACATCATCCTGAAAGCAGTATAGACTGGGGTATTGGCTTTATCCCATGTGCAACCTAAGCTGGGGAAAGATAGCTTGGCCAAAATACAGTCAATGAGATATGAAGACATATAAAATTCTGACTTTTTTAAGGCCAGACCCTCTCTTGCAGCAACCACCATTGATGCCAAACTATCCGACAAAATAGTAGCCCAGTCAAACACAGTTCCTTTGAATGCTACGAAGTGGATGATGGGGACCCACTGAATCCTGTACAAAATGCCATTGGGCATGCCGAAAATTCTGCATAACATCAGGGCGATTAACCTGAAAGGAGGTCTTAGATTTTGCACATCATATTCGTCATTACCTCTCTTTCTTAAGTGCTTGCCTGCGACCAATAATTTTTTGTCCATTTCAATATTGTTCATCTGGCCCAACCATTCATCACTCAGGGCTTGCTGGGGACATGGGAATTTATAGGCTGTGGCAAGATATGTTGGGTGGAATGATGTGATGGCTATTTTCCTGCTGTCATGTAATACTCTTGTCTCCGCATTAGTATATTTGAGTATTCACCCGATTACTTCAAAACATGGGAACAGTTCAGGGTGGGTAGAAGCTTTAGCTATGCCTGAAGTTCTGATGTTGCGGTAGATTTGGTCTTCCTCCAATAATGCATTTGGGATATCCTGGTCCCTGATCATCCTGCAAATATCGCCCCAGCGGACTTCGGGGGGAATACCAGTGGTGCACTTAGTATCTTGAAACATAGTTTCAGTCCTAAGTGGTACTGGCTCAGGTTCCATCATTTTAGCCTTCTTCCTACCACCTTTTGGCATCTTGGCTTGTCCCTGCTAGCAACCAAATACAAGTCATTATAAAAAATGTGCAACCTGCTATGAGATTTTACCAAAAGAAGGACCATTTCAACATGCTAATGAGATATATAAACAAATTAGGAAGCTGCATGTTGGGGAAGCAAAATAAATCACTCCAAACAAGAAAAAATAGACTTGATTATCTTAAGGAAACCAAGTTTGGAATGTTCTCGAAAGGGCACGCATACGACGTGAAACAACATGCTTCCCATCTAGTCCTAGGAGAGAGGGTGTCCTTCATTATTGCGGTTCAAATGGTTAATGGCGGGTTAGCTTGGATTGAGACAAACTTAAGACGAAACCAGGGACCGCTTTCCACATCTATGAAAAGTTGAGGGGTTCAGCCGACCGGACCACTGCTATTAATAACTACTAGACTTTGTATGGCCGGCTCGGGGCTTGAATGGGGTGACGATGCCTGTATTATCGCTGGTGAAAACTCGGGTGATTACAATTTTGGCTTTTAGCTGGTGGAACGAGAAACCCATGGGGCCTCGACGGCTTTTAAAGACAAAATAATGGTATATGCAACTAGTGCCTATCGGCCACGTCTTAGATGAAAAGAAAAACTCAAAGGTAATCTGACGTGTAGATGAGACAAAAATAACAGTTAGAAACCTACCTGGAAACGCGAAGGTGGCTGAATGAGGTGGACGCGGACGTGGACGAGCTGAGCTAGAGCAGTCTGGCGCGGTGTCCCAACGGCGTTTGTTTAATCGAAAAATAACAATGTGGCCGACCCAAACCCCCACCGTCCTTTTAAACGGGTTAGGCACGTGGGGCAATAAATCCGGTGGGTGGCGCCATTAAAACGTGTTTTAAATTCTTTGTACATTGCAGTATTTTCAAGCTACCTCGGCAGTTGTGCGCAACTGTCATTTGCGCGGCGGACTCACGAATCTCACCCGCAATTGCGGAATGATATAGCGAATGGCTTCAACGTTTCGGAAGAGATTGGCGTATCCTTCCGAAACGCAACCTTAGGAGAGCTGGTGCAAGCCCTTTTATGGAGTTGTCCCGCAGTTTCGGGGAAATATACAATTTCTTTCTGCAATTTTAATGGAGATAAGTGTTATACCTCCATATTCCACAGTGTCGCATCTCCACCACAAACAGAGTTGATGACATTTCCCCTACTATTTGAACCACCCAGAAGATGAGTAATCCTTGAAGGTAAATCCACCCTGTCAAGAATTAACCCAGCTGAGACTTTATTTACCCACACTACCGCGCCTTGCTTAGTAATAGGTGCGCGGTAGTCCACACTACCGTGCTATGATTTGTCCCTGACTCGCGGTACTACCGCGTTATGCTCAGACCACAGGGCGCGGTACTCTTTTTATAGTCTTTTTTCCATGGCTTTTGGGATTTTGGATTTTCGAGAGATATTGGAGGATTGGGGTCCCTAATTCGATCCTAACCTATTTTCCGTGATTAGAAACACTGATCCACTAAGTTCTCCCTAGATCCACCCATCTCTCTTGTTGGTTAACCCTACCATACACTATAAAAGAGAGGCATTCCATGGGAAAGGGGGAGGACTCTTGGTAGTATCAAACTTATGATCTTGCAGCCTTGTGGAGATAGCTAGAGGAGGAAGCACTTGGAGCTAGAGGATTGGCTTCGACATCAAGCAACCTTTGTAAGCATTCTTCAAGTTTGTAATAAGATAACTTGTCTTGTTTTTCCCATTTCATGTGTATTGTACAAGTCTTTAGCATGGAATGTATCTAATCTAGATTTGAATCTAATCTTTACTTCAAGGTATTTGGAAGCTTGTATGTTTGTTCTTTGGTTGATCTCAACAGGTTCTACATTGGAGCTTTTGGATCAAGAGCTAGAAGCGGGACAAACGCCAAATTGAAAGGTGAGTCATATCTCTCATTGTTTCTGAATGCATATAATCTTGTTGTGAAAGTTACTTCAGGAATTTCAAGGTAGCATTTGTTTCGTTTTGTTCTTACCTTAGAGTCAGTTAGGAATCTGCTTTAAGTTAAGAGAATTTTGACTTATCCGTAGGGAAAAATTCTACCAAACAAGAATGGCGACTCCGTTGGTTTTGATTTCTGCTTGATTGATTCAGTTCACTGTCATCCATCTTTTGATTGTGATTTTTTATTGCACTTCAAACCAGTTTGAATCTTGGTCATTTTTTACCTTTATTCACCCCTCCTCGCTGTATTTTGTCTCCCTGTATGATCACTGAGTCCCCTGGGTTAGCAGCAACCCTGAAAAATCCATTTTCTTTTCTAAAGTTGCACTTTTTTCTTACCTTGCAACAGTACCGCGCCCTTAGAATTCTCTACAGCGCGGTAGTACCGCGTTCTCTGCATTAGTACTAGAGTGGTACTGTAACAGTGCCGCGCTCCAGTCAGACCCTGACACGCAGTAGTGTCTGCAATTTTTTAAATTTTTTATCCTTGCTTGGTTTCCTGAGTCTTTCTCTGCCTTAGGTAGTGTTTGCTGTTGCCTGTTATCATCCTGGTCATTTTACAGTCTGTATGGTGTGTTTATTTCCCTGTTTGTGAGCTTGATTGTTGTGTGAATTAGTGGCATGATTTGCATATTGGGTCATTTTTCCAATTTGATTGCATTGGCTTGATTTTTTCACCCATCACCACTGTTCTCTTTTACTGAACCCTGTAGCTTTTACAGTCACATTATTTCCATCATTTTCAATAATTAAAAGATTATCATTTGAGAACAATTTTGTTGTTTGAATTGAAAAAGTCTAGTAGTATTGTGCATTAGAAAATGAACCATTGAAATTGCCACATAAATTCTCATGTTTGAAGCATCTTAGTTGTAGGATCAGTGCATTAAAAAGAGTGTTATTTCAGTTTGGCTTTGTTTACAAAAAGAAAGGAAAAAATCTCTTGTGGAAAAATTTCATGCATCTTTGATCGAAGAACTCTCTCTTTTCCTTAGCTAGATTTCATCGAAGACAAAGGCTTATTTTTGATTCATTCTCATTTGCATGGTTTGAGTCGTCATAACACCATCAAGTTTCACGTCCACTACCTGATTGAGTAAGACAGCCACTAAAATTAATCTCCCTAATTAAACCAACATTAACCTCACTTGAGGAAATCAAAAGAATTTGGTAGTTAGGTAGGACACCGGGGATAGGCATCAAAATAATTCCCCCTTGTCATTTTCATCTGAAACATAGTTGTTGTCTTCTAGGGAACTAAAATCCTCTAGTATTTATTGACATGGTCACAGCCAGTTTGTGGAGGGGCCTCCTGACTGTTTCTAACTTTCAGGGGTTAAACGGCCGCGAGATTGAGAACCAGATGGACTCTGTGGAATGCCGCACTCCACTTAGCCCTAAGGCAACATCGATCATTGTCTTCTTCGGAAGGCTGAAGTGCCCAAAACCTTTTTCAATGTGTCATGAACGAGGTAGCTTAGTGACTATTCTACTAGGGCTCTTTTACCCAGGATCCCTTTCGGTAGAGGGATATCCTTCTTATATCGGTCTCTCATGTTGTATTGTTCGACTTGGATTTCATCACCTTGCAAAGGATACAGCTTGTTGAGGTCTCCAGCTCTTAGTTAGGAGTTTGCTTGATATCCATCTTTGTAGAGGGTCATTTTTCTTTTTAGGGATTGCTTGTTGGCATTCTAGCCATTCTTTTTATCATCTCGCTTATTGAGACACCGGTCTCAGTATAGATTTTAGAGCTTGCTTTTTTGGCCTGCGAGCCTTGCTTTTTCTAGCTCCTCTTCTGCACACTCGGCTGCATTAGATTTTTTGAGTTCTTTGTTTACGATACTACCCTGATTTTCATTTTCCTGTCATCATGTCAGATCAACCACGAAGATCACGACGAGTACAGGGAAAAAGCCCTCCACCACCCCCACCACCACGGACCTCTGGTCCACCTGCATCACACATTCCTGCTCCTCCTGGCCACGGTGCTAGTCGAGGGAACATTCCACCGCCGATACATACCACATCATCAGTTCCGCCTGTAACTACTACTCACAGCACATTCTCAGAATCTATTGCAGCTTCTGCAACCACTAGCATATCTGAGACTTCCACTGTCACTTCACCCACTGTTATTCCAGATTTATCTGTCACAGTGGACACCGTTACAGTGGCTGAATCTAGTACAGCCCCAATTACTAGACCAGAGGTCATCCTCTTACCTGATTTCAACACCTTCCGTCCATCAGACACTTTTCACGATGACACAGACGGATCTATTGGCACCACCGAAGGGTCCGACCAGGATATACCTGGCTTGATTTCAGTCCCAGGCGAGTACGTCGAAATCGTTGAAGATACTCGACTTCCTGACACACCTTTTGAACCTGATTATGTTTTCATCACTTCCCAGGCGGAGCTTCCGCCTATTATCACTACGTCACCCAGTGTTCATCAGCAGGAAACAAGTTCTTCTAGCAATGTACCTTGTACTATATCTCTCCCCAAACTTCCTCCGGGACATGAGATCATGGCTTCCATCCAGTCTAGTATGGTTAGTCTAGCAAATTCCCCATTAATATCGGCATGGTTTAAACGCAGCACAGAGCAAATGCTCTCGTCAGCTTCTAGATATCAAGAAGACTTGGAAACACCTCCCAATGTAAATAGCTAACTTCAGGATTCAATTGCACCCATAATTGCTCCTCGGTGATGTCCTAAGTTTGTCCACTAAGATACCTTGAATCAAGTGTGGATCAGTGATTTGGCCTGCATGATATAGTGTCGTCTCCCTACAATGTGCTGAGTGAATCGTAGGGGAGAGCAGGGCGGTTATACCTCATCTTTCACCTCCTTGGTCACGACAAACTTCTGATCCAGGTTTTCTTTGAACACTTGCTTACAATAGGATTTTTAAAAGTACCCTATAAGTCAACATTGCTATGTTTTAAAATATCGCTAATGAAACTAGATTGGTGGGCATTAATGGATTCCTAGCCTGTAGCGTACCCCTCTCACCCAATCCGATCATCAGGAGGGGACGCTGGGAAAACCTGGGCTCTAAAATTTCTCCCCAGATCCATAATGTGAAATTCAACAAACAAAATGTGTGCAATAATGAAAATAAACATGCACAATGGAATTAAAGTCTATCCACACACATCTAACATGAAAATACAAGCATAAACATTACAGGCATCAAATAAAACACTTTAGCTTCAAATACATGAGAATACTTATCTTTATCCAATGCATATCCAAGCAACTGACTATGTAAGAATGCTTTTCCACCCAACCATAGGCACTCTGTCGAGCATATACTCTTTACGCTGCTGAGAGGCCACCCCCAAGCTGGGATATGAGGCCACCAAGGTGAAGGAAACACTTACAAGCTTCTATCTCTCAGTCCACAACCCATTCTGCTCTCTATGCTTAGCCAAATGCTCATACAGATCTCTACAGGGGCCTCACTTAGCCTCAATTTGTGGCTTCTCAAGTACCTACGAGCAACAAAACTCAAGGGTAAGTGTTCCTAGCTTGCCCAACCTCTATGATCACCTACAGCCAGCAAAACCCACTTCCCAATATGCAACATGGTCTCCAAATTCGAATTTCTGGGTTCAAAACAGCATGGTAAGTTCATGGACAACAATGGAGAGCTTTGCATCCTCCAAATCTGCATGTAAGAATGAGACAAAATGAGGGTTGACTCCAAATAATATGAGAAAAAGTTGACAAGACAACTGTCATAACTTCTAGAAGTAGGGGAAAGGACTCCTGGCAGCTGCAAACTAACTTTTGTCATGATAGAACTGTCACAAAAGTGCAGTCAGTCCCATACTTCAATAACTACATGAGGTGACTTTTCCCACCAACCACACACATGCCTTAATGATTGGAATATGGTCCAAAAAGGAGATAATTGGATTATTCAAGGCACATGAGAGAATTTTGGTTGAGTTCTAAGGTGGACACTTGGAAGCAAGGATTTAGTCATCCATGGACCCCCCTTTCCTCTTCCCCTGTGGTGGAATCATAGCCCCTTTGGTGCTCTTTACACAACCATTGTCGGACCATTTATTATTTATGCTCATAATATTTACATTATATCCTAAATCAACATAAAATCCAACTAAACTGTCCAAATGAAATATAAACATCATACATACCTAAACATTCACTAGTCGGGCCTTGGCCTTGAGCTCCACACTAGGCATTCACACTAGCATATTTACATCATTTTTATTTTTAATGCAATGGGGTCAAAATCGGGATATTACATAGCCCAATCTATACTACCTAACTAACATGTCATTTTGTGACCTCCTGTGGAGTATTTTAGTTGGTTTGCATTTACAAAGTTGATTTTAAGGGGTTTTGAATTTTCAGTGAGGGAGTGTAAGAAAGGTATTTCACAATTCCTACCTTTGTGATTCACCAAGCTCACAAGAAGTGCAAGGTGAAAATCATACTTGGATGGGAAGAGTCTTTAGGTCCCTTAGTGTGTGATAGTGGTGTAAACACATGCAATGAAATAAAATCGATTGTTGGAAAATTAACTAGAAAAGTATAAAGCAAATGCAAAAATATATGTACTTTTAACTCTAAAAGATGCTCAAGGTGCTTTGCAAATAAAAAATGCCAACTAATAAAAAGTGTGCCATGGAGGTATTTCACACTTCTCACCCTTTTCTGATTCACGAAGCTCACAAGAAGTGCGAGGTGAAGAGAATACTAGGGGAGACAAGAGTCTTTAGGTCCTCACTTGTGTGCAAAAAATGGATTCTACACTATCCTCGATCCTAAAAACATGTCAATTGAGCATAAAAAAGAATGGTCTTGAATACTAGTGAGGAAAATGAGGCCCGTTGAAAGCCTCAAGGTTGGTTACCTAAGTAAGCTTCAAGAGAGATGAAATCTTTACTCCCTAATCTTGGTCTATGTGGACTAATTACTAAAAAAAGTAAGTAGTTATTGCAAATTAACTTCTTTGAGTTCATTAGTAAGTAGAAATGGGGCTGCCAGATTGTTGCATGTAGATAAAAAGAAAATCAAATGACTGTAGCTTAGGCAAACAATCATATTTTGCGCGGTAGCGTGGAAAAATAAACATAAAAGATGCGTTGTAGCGCAGGTAGAACATAAACAAGGTGCACAGGTCAAACAAAAGAACTATGCGTGGGTCGTGAGCTAGTTACCTGCGTGAGTAGCATTACTGTTGAAGGCGTTTCTGCGCTAGTTGCGTGGATGAGAGGATGGGATCTACACTATTGTTTAAAAATAAAGTGTGGCCAACAGGGGGTCAAATTCTGGAGTAGGAGGTGGTAAACTTGATCTCCTGCAAATGATAAACACCCAGAATTAATCACTCAGCATAAAACAACCTAATTTAAAAGAAATAAACAAAAACAAGTGGAGTCACCATTAGAACTGTTGTGGAAAAAATTGCATAAGTGTGCATTCATCTACTTAATAAGGGGCTAGGCCTTGTAGGATGTAGCAAAGCCTCAGTCCTTGGATCCCCTGTGTGGTGGTTGGTTGTCATCTAAATGATCCTGCAAGATATTGTTAGTGGAATTCACATAAAACAAAGAAAATTTAAACAAATTACAATAAAAGGAAATGGGGGGAGAATGCAAACTCCAACAACAATCAAATGTATGAAAAACCACTTTGTATTTCCCAATGGTCAAGTTGTACAACACCTAGGAGGTGCGGGATTCAAGGGAAGCCAACAATCTCCCTTAGGGAGGCCCTTCATGTCCAAACATAATGATAAGTGAGTGGTAGAACAATGGCGAGAAACTCTTTCCCCTTGGAGGAAGGTGGCAAGGGAGATTGGGAATGCTTACAAAGGTAGGAAGAGGTGGGCTATGAGGAAACGCCAATACAAATCGAACAACATAACCTTTCTCTTCTTTTCTCTTTTCAAAATGCATGTCAATGGCTTCCTTTTATATGTCAAGAGGTGGCTAAGAAACAACTAGCATAGATCCATCTTGAACTCGGATATATCAAGCACTGAGACGGATCCAATTTCTTGAGGTGTATTTTTTTTAATCTTAATCCTAAGAAATTTGATACCTCTCTTGCTTGATAGATTCAGGTTTAAGTTTTAATTTTTTATTTTATAGGTCAACATGGATTTTTTAAATTACTTTTTATAATTTATTTATTTTATGAGCGGATATGTATTTTTTTTTTTTTTTTGTAATGTAGTGTTACGTTACATATGTGACAACATCTCCCCCATACTGGGATGTAGAACACCTATCTCCTCTCGGTGCAATAAAGTCGTATATATCAAGCACCGATTATGCATTTATTTTTACTTTTTTTATTTTTTGTAATGTACTGTTACGTTACATACGTGACAACATCTCCCCCATACTGGGTTGTAGAGCACCTCGCTCCTCTCGGTGAAACTAGATACAAATGTAAACTCATACACTCCATGAACTAGTTCTAAGGTACATCAAGGGGGATATTTAATGCCACCAAGTGTGTGAGGATCCGAATTCAAATTCTTGGAGGTGATGGAGCCTTCATTGCATCCTAGGAAGTAGGTAGTTCTGTCATTTTGATAGTAGCGCGACTATAGAAAGAAAAGCCGTGCGAGTATCGCGCGAGCACTGAACTGATAATATGCACTGTAGTGTTGGTTATCAATGGTTTAGCCGTGCGACCTCTTCTTTTGACTAATATTGGGCACTTTTGGACTCATGTTTCCTTTTGGATTTGTTGAGGATGAATTTAGTGAATTGCATTCTTTATGTTGATGACGTCTGTTATCACCAATCTTGTAGTTGCCCCTACAGATGTATCCAAGGTGGATGGTAGAGGGGACAGGAAATTAAAGCGGTGAACCAAGAGAGCCTTAGTTCCGAAAAGGATGGTTGTCACACCAACCAAGGCACTCTTCGCTTTAGCTATCAAAGCCAAGATAGCAAGGGGGAGACCCAGATCTACTCCCGACAAGAGAGATCAACCCAATCACCAGATCAAATCAATCAAGTGAAGTACATAGGGTGACAGGTATTGAACCCTAGAATTAAGGAATTAGGACCACTGTGGAGGCTTAGGAAAGGTGTGAAATGATAGGGATAGATAAAACACAGTGATTCTATGATTAGGTATGATTTGAGAATTCAAAGCTAGTTTAAAATGGTCAAAATCAACTGCCTTGGGAAACGTGACCCTTAAAACAGGGGAAGTGTCCCAAAATGTAGATCTGACAGTTAGGGATTTTTAGCTATGCTTGATGAAGGGATATGACAATGTCAAAGTGTGCAAGCAACTAAACGAGGATCAAACCATAGAAAAATTGGGCAATCCAGGAAAGTCGTGAGGGTAGGAGGACATCAGTTCCTTGGGGTTTGGGCCTATGGAGTCACCCAAGCAAGATATTTTCAAGAAACCACTTTGGGATTTTCCTGATATACAATACCCAGAAAGGATTTTCCAAATGATCAAGGGGTTTGATCATGGAAATTTTCCAAAGAATTTTAGTTGATTTTAAATGAGGTTTTTGAATTAAATGACAGATGGATAAAATAAAGGAATGAGAAACTTACCTTGAGATCATACCTGAGTGATGGAAGTGCTTGCCATGTTGTTGAGGAATGTTCCCACAGAGATCAAATGAGATATATTTGATTTTTCTTGCCACAATGAGATGCCCTAGCTCCACACGTGCGCCCTCCTCTTCCTGTCAAACCAAGGAAATCGATTCAATCAGTAAGATCAAGAATGGAGGAAATACAAGCAAATAGAAATAGCATCATGAGGTAGAAGATACTAAGACAGTAATACTCCCTGTTACCAACGAAGAGGCAGGGAGAGTCTCCCATACCAATATGTCCTCCTTGAACCAATTCGGCCTTAACCTGTAGATGAGAAAACATCGAACACAATGATAGCAAGATAAATCTCCAATAACCCAGTGCAAAGGAAGAACAAACAACCGAACTCCAATAGCATTTAAAACCATAAGACAAGTAGATGCAATAGTAATTTTCTATTTCAATAATCCAGAGCCAAAAGTCGCTTTACAATGAGGAGCTCTCTCCTTTAAATAGCATGGAGAGACACCAAAAACCTAACCACCTTTTGAATGGATGGCTAATATTAAAATATCAAAGTGATCTAATCAATGGTTGAGATGAGCTCAATAGAAAGTACATGGATCAATATAACAACATAATACATCAATGGACCAAATCGTCGTAGGAGAGGGGGGTCCCACCAAATGTCAATGATAAAACATAAAATCTAGCTCATGGTTGGTCTAGGGGGTCATGAATTGCCTCCCTAGTGTGTCTCCATGGCGCAATAACATAATATAACCAAGCTAGACACCAAATCGTGCCTCTCTGGGAAAGTCGTGAGCCTTAGGAGGCTCCAGAAAACCATAAAAAGTGCTGGAGAGATGAGTGTAGGCCCCACTAAAAGATGAAACTATTGTAGAAGGTGTGGAAGACATCCCACTCATCATCAAAACTCATCCCATGCCAATCCCTTTCCTTAGTAGCTCAAATTGAATCCTTCAATAGCCATTTTCACCATTTTTAATCTGCCTTGGGAAGTGCAAAACTGCCCAAACTGCCTCCTGGAGTGCCTGTGCTGTCAAGTTGAGCCCACCAGGCTCTCTGGGAGGGGGTTAATATGGTAATAACAAGTGGTTGGACCACCCACTCCATGCACAGCTCCCTAGGAAAACCAGTCAAATCCATCCTCTGCTCTAACAGGCCAAAACTGCACTAGGATAGCCAATTGAGGCCAATCGCCACTGTAACTGCCCGAAACTGAAAACAGACTGTCTCATTGGACTCAGAGATCCCAAATTCATCTAAGGTGTGTACTCATACACCCTATGGATCTCTGCATGATCATATAAAATATCCAATATACCCGATAGACCAAATAATAATAATCTGTAAAAGTGCAGAAAAGCACAAATCATCATCATAAGCCTGAAACCACTGCATAGAACCATCTGGTGACCTGTACCAGACCATATATCATATCTATGCATCATCTGAGGTCTTCCACCTCATGTCCTGTGGTTGACTTTTGGTCAAACTAGGTTTGATCAAGTCAACATGACCAATAATATAACTCAGGCTATCATCAAAACTGCTGCAAGTGCCAAAGGTTAAAGCATGCTCTACAATTCATTCAAGTAACAATTATAACAAGAAGTAATCATTTACTGGCAATCTATCAACAAATATATAAGGCTTTTAATTATTACTATGACTCAGACCAAACTTTCAAGACTATAGTCACTTCATAGTTGTGATCAATTTGCTAGTGAAGGGTGAGGGCTAAAAATTAAAAGGCTAGGCTAAGGGATGACTACTAACTTGACATTGTGACACTTTGGAAATGGAAAGGGAATACACACTCTAGCATATGCTGGACAAGCAGTAACACAGGGGATGGTAGTGTCTCACAAATGGGTAAGTTGTTTAAAGATTGCTTATTCAAATTAGGCATCATGTCTACTTTTTAAGATGATCCAAGTTCATTAGGATCGATTGATTTCACTTTATGGCCTTTTTGGCCTACATAACCCTTCAGATCTTAGGTGTGCTAAGAAGCAAAACTAATTGCAGCTGGCATCCAGGGCATGTTTGTACATATACATAAGGTCAACAATCGTTTAGATATAGAGTTTAAGAACCATTGCTTTTTGGACCTTTCTTATACTCTTCAAGGAGTATTTATAGCGTTTCATTGCTCTTGCCCTTTACTCACGTGTGTTGAGAAACACATTCTAGAGTTTACAATTTCCATGGGTGAATTTACATAAGTTTCCATAAGTAGTACATGAGCTTTCAATTTTAGCCAACACATCTTAAGTGACTAGGGGAACTTCGTATCAGTTCCAAACATCGGGACAACCGACCAAAATGATTTAGGATTACAATCCAACTCACCAAAGGCAAGTTTTGTCACCAACTCAGAGCCGAGACACAAGAAACAGGGAATCTCATCCAACGCATAGGCTCAAGTGGGGGAAGGTCCTCTATGCCACTATTCAAGTAGTAAGTCAGGGTAATAAACAAACTGGAAGGTAATGGATGGATGAAGACGGTGAATAATGAGACCAACACTAGCAAGCCAGAACTGTTGGGAATGATCACCTCTATTCTCCCTAGGGAGGTTAAAACCAATGAGTATGGATAGTGAACTTCTAAGTCTGAGTGGGGACAATATAATATATATAAAGATACAACCAGGTCCACATATCTATATGATCGCCAGATCATGATACTAAATGCTAAGACATGCTACAAGAATGAATATAAAAGCAATATAACCATAACACCAGAATATACCTGTTGAGTCATATACTTGAATGCACATAATCTGAACCAACATCTGTCCTCTGAAACTGTTGCTGTAACTCTGGGAAATACTAACTGCTATGTTTAAATGGCTAAATTGATACATCAGTCATCTATCTGAGTGTCCTGAAACTCAGTCATGGCATGGGGAACAAAAATGTTGTCCATAATATAATCATGATCCATAATAGATGCTCATCTCAGCATCTCAATGTAAGTGAACTGGATGAAAAGTGTATTGGAATCATAAAAATAGTGTATGGTAGCTTGGCTACTATATATGTGATAACATCTGGCTCCAGCTGGGAAAAGTGTTCTACTAAAAAGAGCACTTGAGAACCTTAGAATCGCTGGTCCTCTCACTTTGCTACTCATATCCTCGATCCAATACTCTTGCTCTGCAACTGCTACCAGCATATCACCTGCTATCTACAAAATTACCAGAGCTATACCGAACTCACAAACTGGATGTCAAAACAATGCGTGTATATACATAAATCTCAAAATAACAATACTGAAACTGAAATGCATGAAATATAAATGCAGAAAATAAATCTAATCTACTAACATAACTTGAAAAGTTTTATTTTACTGTCCAGGAAAAGAAAATGGCAAGTACTCAAGACTACACTACGATCTTCAAAAGTGAGCTTAGGGAAAAGACAAAAAGGTGCCAGACTCAATGGCTGAAAAACTAACTACTGCCGAAGCAGGCTTATTCGGTTCCTACCTACCCTAATCTACCAGGTAGGGAAAGAAAAGAAGACCACTAAGTGAGGTCAGGGATATAATCCTTCAACTCCCTTTGGTTGACAGGAAGTAATATACGTCGTCCACTACCAGTAGTCAAGAAACACATATCACCAAAGAATTTCTCTACATTGAATGGTCCAACCAAAAGATCATCAGCCTGTCTAGATCTGATATGCAATAAATGGTTCGGAATAAATACTTGACTTCCCGTAGGAAATCTATTCCTATTGACAGACTCAGGACCAACTCCAATGTTCTATATAGGCATAGGGTGGATTTCAGCAAGGTTTTGCGGTTGCGGGGTGAAAATGTTTGAGTTCCTCCTAGGAGGGACTGCATTGACTCTGGGTAGACCACCATCAATAGAAATGGCTATCCTACCAACAAGGACTTCTCGAATCTCTCTTCTCATCTCTTTGACTCTTTCACTTGGATCATCCTCATGAGGAGACACTACGTTTTTGACAACTTCACCTACAGTCCAGAAATCTCTTTGTTCTTCCAAGGGAGGTGGATCATGGGATATGACAGTATTACGACTAGAGCCTTCCCCTGAAGGAACTGGAATGCGCATATTTTCCAACCCGGTGGAAACTAACTCAGAATGAGATGCTGAAAAACTAGGAATGTGAGAAGGATCACGACTATGGTGACTAGATGAATCAGGTGGTAGAAGAAAATCAGGGACATGAGGATATGCAGATAAAACATTTTTTTGAGAGTCTGAAGGAATTTGAAAAATAGAAATTTTGTTTAAGTTAAAATCTCCTTCAAGTGCATCATTAATTAATGCATCCTCTTCCCAACTTAAAGATTTATCATGAATTCGATTTAGATTACCATCTTCTAAGGACAAGTGAGACAAGGAATCATCGACATCAGAATAGTGGGATACCTTGGATTCCTCATTGGCTTCAACCACAATAGCTGTCACAGGATGGTTTTCCCACGGATAAATAGGTGCAAGCCCTTGGCTTTCCCTTTCTCTATTATGATCAGTTAGGGAAAACCACTCTCTAACAGTAAAATGAATTCTCTCACCACGCCTAATGTCATCAAACTCATCAACTACAGGGACAGGATCCTCAATATTATTTTCTTCAACATTTGTTTGCTCAGGATCATTTTCCCATGGGAGGATGGGTTCCAGACCTTGATTCTGCCTTAATATATTATTGCCAATAAGTGCATTGAATTCTCTAACTGATCTGGGCAAACGTTCACCTCTTCTGATATCATTTAAATCATCATCAAATTCTTCAGGTGTTTGATTTTCAATAACTTGTTCTTGATTTATTACATTATTCTATTCTTGAACTTGAGGTTGATTCTCATTTCTTCTCAATTCTTCTATTTCTTCAGCAAACTCATTTCTAAGCAAATCCAAATTTATTCTTCTAGCAAGTTCAACTATCTACTCTTCTTCAAAAGAAGAGTCAGAATCTTCCATTACCATGAACATGTTTTATATTTGCTAATTTTCCCAAAGTTCATTTTCATCTTCAACAAAATTGGTTTTGGCATTGTTTAACAATTCATCCCCATATGTGTTTTTAATCCCCTCATCAAAAGTTTATAAATGCTTGTCATAGAAAGGCTCTCTATTAACCTTGATCAAGGCTCCATCAGAGTTAGGAACACAAATATATGATAGATCCATCATAAGATATCCACCTAAGCCAGCTGCCCACTTCCTAGATAAAAGCATTCCATATGCTGGGGGCAAATCAATCACTACTACATCCATCATAGTAGAAATGTCTGAACATGCAAAAAGATCAGCTCTAAGGTTCTTGATCAAACCATAGGACTGTACACATCAGGAATCTATACCACAGACATTTCCATATGGTCGAGTCACTTCCAATCCCATTTCCTTCATAACATGTCAGGGAATGGCATTCATAACTACTCCGGAATCCAACATGCAGTTGTGGAGGAGCATATTTTGAATATGCAAGGTAAGGTAAAAGGGAGGGTGACCACCGTTCTTTCTTTCATAAATGTCAGAATGGATGTTTATTAGTGGATCCTTTTCAACTTTGCTAGGTTGTGTTCCACTAAGGCTCTGAATGTGACAGGATTCCAAGACAACCTCAGGAGTCTTCTTTTGGCCAATGCCATCAAAGAACTCCTCTACTTGGTTTCTGACAGAGGGCACTTTCATCAACTCAGTGATAGGGATATTACACATTATTTTGCCTAACTCTTTCTTCATATCAATTTTTAGATCATATTCATTAATGGAAAAATCTTCTTCTTCCTCTTTATCTTCATTAATATTTTTACATTTGTCAAGGAAAGAAGGTTGGGAATTACTTCCTCGTTTATAGATTTGAAACTTTGGTTGTTCTTTTGGATCTGGGAGATTTATGGCACAACATGAGGAGCTAGGTTCTTCAATTATTTCTTCTTCGTGCTCCCATGGCTATTCTTCTAAAAGGATTCTTCCAAAATCATCATCAAAAGATAAGTCATCAATAAATTTGATGTTATCAGGTTGGTCATCAAGATAGTTGGTGTCAGAATGCTCTCCTTCTGTTTCATCACACCAATTTACATTCTTCTTTTCAGAATTTTCTGGATATTTAGGTCATCGTTGTCGTCATCGTCTATTATCTCCCTCGGGCCTTCTATTGTTGTTCCAGTAGGGATTAGGGCCATAAGGGTTCCTATGTCTCTCAGGATCATGAAAACTTGTGACACTCTTAGTCAGGCCAGTTAGTTGTCTCATCATCTCTTGCATGGTTTCTAACATGTCCTTTGATTCCTTTGGCTCACTCACAGGATCCTTGGTATTTCAGAGCTTAGGGTCAGATCTAGAAGTGGATGGGGCAAAGTGATTGAAATTTTTTGTTTCCCCATAGATGCTGCATTCTTCTAAGCCATCTTAGCATTGAACTGGGCGGTCTTTAAGTCATTGGTATTTTTATCCTTCAAGTGATAACCAAGCCATCCTTCGAATGCATTCAAATAATGAATAACAATCGCTTGATCTTTTGGTTTGATCTCTTCAGGGATATTGGCAACAGTCTTATCAAATATTATGTTAAATTCATGGACTATCTCATTCTCTTTTTTCTAAATGTCAAACAATTGATGTAAGAGAAATTTCCCATCTAACTTTCGGGACCACTCACTATTGAGTTTAGCAACAAAGTTGTCATACTCAGTGATAGATGCCAGAAGGCCCTTCATGAAGACATCTTCATCAGATGCTCCATATGCTTCCATATGTTCCCAGACTTTATCAATATGATATTCAATGGATATAGAAGACACTCCATCAAATTTGGGAACTTTTTCAAAATAATTTTTAGGCATATCATGTGGGGCCCCCTGGATTTGGGAAAAATCTAAAGGAGATGGCTTAGCCTTCCTTCCAAAAATCCTAGGGTTCTGTGGAGGAGGAACATTCTGGTTTCCACCAGCATTTGTTCTGACCATTGGATTGGATGAGGTTGAAGGATATCCCAAAGAATGATTCAGAGAAGAAGAGAGATTATAAATCTTTGCGATGAACCTGCAATAATTAATTAATGCAAATACACGAGATATCAGAAATAATAGAACTCATAATCACTTTTATATTGATCACGGGCCACTTCGAGGGGGAAACCTCCTTTGAGAAAGCTCAATACAATTAACTTCACAGTGCCTTCATAGGCCTCAACACACACTTATATACTAAGTCTAGGCACCAATACCATGGGTCAATACTATGTGTCAATACAAACCATGGGCTAAGTCTAGGCGCCAATACTATGAGTCAAAACCATGGGACCTATAATACTATGGGACGACTTACAAAGCATATGCATCCAATACTATGGGTCAATACTATGGGCTAATATAAACTATGGATCAACAAATACTAAGGGACGACTTACAAAGCATATGCGTCCAACAACAATATACTAACAAAGTAAAGACATGGGTTCCTAACATCCCCTCTCCCTTAGAAAAAGCTTTGTCCTCAAAGCTTTAGATATGGAAATTGATGCAGAATCTGAAGGAGTGGGTCCCCTGTAGAATCCTCGGGTTGCATTCCGAGCCACTGGTTCCTTTGGAGTTTCAGGGAGGATTGCATGGAAGGCTATAGACGAAGAAGAACCATATCAGCGATGTGAAAAGTGCGCTCAGAACGGTGTTGATCGGCTTGTTGTTTCAGTTGAATTCTTGCCATGTGAAAATTGTCCTGCAGAATGAGAAGAAGTTGATCACGGTTTCAAAGAATTGAGTCAATTGCCTGAACTGGGGAGCTGCTGAAGGTGTATGGAAGAAGAACTGGTGGTGCATGTACACAGACTGCTTCATATGGTGTCCTTTGAGATGTGGTACTATACCACTGGAGTGCTTCTAGGAAATCCATAGAAATAGTTGTCGAAATCTGTGGAAGGATGGGTAAGGGTTTGAGCAATCCTGAAAGGAGGGTCGTTTCACCCTTGTTGACCTAGAAAGTATCACAGTCAACCACCATCCATTGAATTGTCCTTTTGAGTCCCTGCCAAAACAAGTTACATTGTTCCTGGTCATACGTTTTGAGGAACCCAGAGAGCCCTACTGATGAAGAAGCATGGAGTTCATAGAAGAGATAACCCCGTTGAACAGATTGCAACCAATTTGGAACAAGCGGAGAAATAGCTGTAAGAGAAACTGGGTCATCAAATGTGCGAGGAGGAGCATCTTCCACCATATTGTCCTTACCCTTCTGGAAAGCGGTCGCATAGTCATAAACCATGAGTTGGATAACCCATTTCAGGTGTGTTGGGGAGGAGACCTGTTGTTCCAGGAAAGTTTCCAGAATCTGGAGATCAGTCTTGATGCAGAAATAATTCCCCAATAGGGATGGCTGCCACTTCTGGACTGTATGCAAAATAGTCATCATTTCCTGCTGAGAGGTAGATGCGGCTAAATTCTTACCGGAAAGGTCTCTTGAAGGCAGCAAGCTCATTGGTTCAGCAAGGACACCTGCATATCTATCCAAGGAACTAGTGGATACTATTGATGGGTGTGCATCTGAATGGAATAGAGCTGAGTGATGACACCATGTGAATTCTTCTTAAGTATTTTTTCCAGGCGATGTGAACTAATGATGCAGAGAGACCCTGTTTGTAAGCCCATAAATTTTTGTTGTGCCCCATTGACTGAAAACTGCATCCAAATTTCAGCCAAATCCCATAAGATGGGGCCAAGTGTGCACAACCATTGAACGCCCAAAACCACATCACATCCGCCTAAGGACAAGGAAAACATGTGAGAGCGCAAGTTATAATCTTCCATAGAGATACGCACATTGTGACACTTCCCCTTGCAAGGTAAGGTTCTCCCATTGGCAACCATGACTTCAAAGTTGGAGCAAGGATGGACAAAACAATCAGCCTGTTTGGCAATCCGAGGATCAATGAAGTTATGAGTGCTACCAGAATCAATGAGTATGGTAAGAGGGAGCTTCTTGAAGTATCCCCTGACTCGCATTATTTGTGGGGTGGTGACGCCGGTTACAGCATGGAGAGAGATCTTGGGTGGGTCGTCTTGAGATGGGGTGTCAACATGCGGGTGTTGAATGTCGACCTAATCATCTACTGTATCTGGAGCTTCTTCATCAAGTTTTGAGGCAGGTGGAGAATCCACATCCAAGAGATAGAGCTTTTGTTGAACACATCTATGTCCCCGAGTGAATTTCTCATCACAATTATAACAAAGCCCTTTTTCTCGGCGTGCCTGCATCTCTGTTTCAGACAATTGCTTGATAAGAGTTGGTTGAGGAGTAGGCATGATGGGAGGTCGTTGGGAACACATATTTCTGAAGGGAACAAAGGTGGGTTTGGAGCGTTGTCGAGCTACGATCTTGTCCTCAACCAGCTTAGCCAATCCTAGGACTTCCATCATTGTGTTGGGACAAAACATTTTGACCTCTGAGCGGATTTCATCCTTGAGGCCACTGATAAAACAACTCCTGTAGAATTCATTGGACAATCCTTCTGTGTGATTGGCTAATTTCTCAAATTCCATCTGATACTCTCTCATTGTGCCAGTTTGGTGAAGTTTAGTGGGTGCTCCTGTGAAGTCGTCAAAAGAACTAGGACCAAATCGTGACAAAAGGAGTTGGCAAAAATCTGTCCAATTTGGCTCGGGATGAGCTTTGATGTACCAACGGTACCATTGAAGGGCTTCCTGTTCCAAATGAAATGATGCAAGTGGAACTTTCTGAACATCAAAAGTATTATGCAGACTGAAATATTGTTCGGCTCGGTATATCCATCCAGTCGGATCAGTACCATTGAAGCAAGGAAAATCAAGCTTCGGCCCACGAAAATTGTTGGAAGAAGAGAACCCAATGGCTGCAAAAGATTCTGGTTGTCGGTTATTGTTCATGGTTGAATGCTGAAGATGGAGGCTGAGAAATTTTTCATCCAGATCTTGGAGTTTGGTTTGGATGGCTACAAGTGCTTCCTCCATGTTGTTTGTTCCTGTGCGAGTGACAACCATAACCAGTAATTTGTTTTTTTATTATTTTTTGTTGGGGGGGGGTGGGGGGGGTGGGGGGCGATGGATAGAAAAACACAAACACAAGCTTATTTAGTAAGGGGAAATTTGGATTTGGGAAAAACTCGGAGGGGTAATTGGGGTTTGACTAGGTTTTCGACACTTTCTGAGGGATAGGGAAGCAAAAAATGGGGATTTTAGAAGCGGGAACTCTATGGTAAAATTTGAAGGCAATTGGGTGAAAATTGAAGAAGTTATGGCAAACCCTAAAAATAGACAAATGTGGGATTTCTAGTCTTGGGAAGTGGAATTTGGGATAGGGTCTTCAGGAATGAAATATGCAGAATGGGATTGCAGAGATGTTAGTGAAGTTTCAAGGAAAACATAGTTGAAATAAGGGAGATATGGCCGAAAAACAGAATTTTATACCCTTTTTTTTCTAGAAATGGATCGGCAACAGCTGCGCGGAAGGGATCCGCAACAGATGGATCTGCAATGACGCGGAAGGGATTGAAAATGATTGGATCTGGAACGACTTTCATAATAGATCTGAAATGGCTGGATCTGGAGCGGAAGTGATCGGCAACAGTTCAACTTAAAATAGATATGGACCCCAGGTATGTACGGCTTCCTAACAGTTCAGGTGTTTCACTCGGCCACCAATGATGTCTGATGCCTTGCGTATTGGGGCAGTACCCCTCACTCCACGGCTCAGGTAAAACTGATAACCGCTTTGCCACAAATGACAGCTCTTGGTTTACCTCACGAGTGGGAACTATTCAATCAGGTAGGGGTCGTTGCCCTTTTCGCTGGCAAGTCCTCTCAATGGGTCAGCTACTTTGGGGTTCCTGTGGTACTCCTCACAATGAGTTTTAGGGCTTATGCCCAAGTACTTCCCACAGTTAAGCGGATAGGGATTATTCCCAAATCCGAAGCTGCAACAGATGCGAAAAAAAAATTGACAGAAATTCCACCCAACGAGCCCAAGAAAGTGCTCTGATACCAGATGTGATGAACCTGCAATAATTAATTAATTAAAATACACAAGATATCAGAAATAATAGAACTCAGAATCACTTTTATATTGATCACGGGCCACTTCGAGGGGGAAACCTCCTTTGAGCAAGCTCAATACAATTAACTTCACGGTGCCTTCATAGGCCTCAACACACACTTATATACTAAGTCTAGGCACCAATACCATGGGTCAATACTATGTGTCAATACAAACCATGGTCTAAGTCTAGGCGCCAATACTATGAGTCAAAACCATGGGACCTATAATACTATGGGACGACTTACAAAGCATATGCGTCCAATACTATGGGTCAATACTATGGGCTAATATAAACTATGGATCAACAAATACTATGGTATGACTTACAAAGCATATGCGTCCAACAACAATATACTAACAAAGTAAAGACATGGGTTCCTAACAATCTTCCAAATAAAATTGGATGAGTTCTCTTTGATTGGTCTTCTATTCCGAATATAAGTTATAGGGGTTCCTTCAAGGTTAAGATGCTCTATGAACTTAGTATTTATACGTTGGCTTCGGTCCTCAGTAGAGTCACGGGGTGGAGTCGCCAGGTGAACCACACAGGTAATTCACCGAAATGAAATATGTCGTTGGAGAGGTGAGATGAGTGAAAATTAAAATGGTGATGGGGATAATTATGAAATTTAAAATGCAATCACCAAGGCAAAATACTAGATGCGATAAGATATGGATTAACGCACGGACACTGAAGGTAAGCCTCTACCCCCCCGACAACGACGCCAAAATGTTATGGCAAAGAGAACGAGAGTAGAGGTTAAAATAAATATGTCGAACCAGGGTAGGCCTCTACCTTCCCCGGAAATGGCGCCAAAATGTTATCACTAATCTTGTAGTTGCCCCTACAGATGGATCCAAGTTGGATGGTAGAGGGGACAGGAAACTAAAGAGGTGAACCAAGAGAGCCCTAGTTCCCAAAAGGATGGTTGCCACGCCAACCAAGGCACTCTTTGCTTTAGCTATCAAATCCAATATAGCAAGGGGGAGACCCAGATCTACTCCCGACAGGAGAAATCAACCCAATAACCAAATCAAATCAATCAAGTGAAGTACGTAGGGTGATAGGTATGGAACCCTAGAATTAAGGAATTAGGACCACTGTGGAGGCTTAGGAAAGGTGTGAAATGATAGGGATAGATAACACACAATGATTCTATGATTAGGTATGATTTGAGGATTCAAAGCTAGTTTAAAATGGTCAAAATCAACTGCCTTAGGAAACGTGACCCTTAAAAAAGGGAAAGTGTCCCAAAACGTAGATATGGCAGTTAGGGCTTTCTAGCTATGCTTGATGAAGGGATATGACAGTGTCAAAGTGTGCAAGCAACTAAGCAGGGATCAAACCACATGAAAATTGGGAAAGGCAGGAAAGTCGTGAGGGTAGGAGGAGATCAGTGCCTTGGGGTTTGGGCCTATGGAGTCACCCAAGCAAGATGTTTTCAAGAACCCACTTTGGGATTTTCCCGATCTACAATACCCAGAAAGGATTTGTCATATGATCAAGGGGTTTGATCATGGGAATTTTCCAAAGAATTTTAGTTGATTTTAAATGAGGGTCTTGAATTAAATGACAGATGGATAAACTAAAGGAATGAGAAACTTACCTTGAGATCATACCTTAGTGTTGGAAGTGCTTGCCATGTTGTTGAGGAATGTTCCCGCAAAGATCAAATGAGAGATATTTGATTTTTCTTGCCACAATGAGATTCCCTAGCTCCACATGTGCGCCCTCCTCTTCCTGTTAATCCAAGGAAATCGATTCAATCAGTAAGATCAAGAATGGAGTAAATACAAGCAAATAGCAATAGCAACATGAAGTAGAAGGTACTAAGACAGTAATACTCCATGTTACCAACGAAGAGACCCCAAAGAAGAGGCAGGGAGAGTCTCCCCTACCAATGCGTCCTCCTTGAACTAATTTGGCCTTCACCTGTAGATGAGAAAGCGTGGAACAAAATGATAGCAAGATAAATCTCTAATAACCCAGTGCAAAGGAAGAAAAAACAGTCGAACTCCAATAGCATTTACAACCATAAGACAAGTAGATGCAATAGTAATTTTCTATTTCAATAATCCATAGCCAAAAGTCGCTTTACAATGAGGAGCTCTCTCCTTTAAATAGGATGGAGAGACACCAAAACCCTAACCACCTTTTGAATGGATGGATAATATTAAAATATCAAAGTGATCTAATCAATGGTTGAGATGATCTCAACATAAAGTACATGGATCAATATAACAACATAATACATCAATTGATGAAATCGCCCTAGGAGAGGGGGGTCCCACCAAATGTCAATGATAAAACATAATATCTAGCTCATGGTGGGTCTAGGGGGTCATGAATTTCCTCCCTAGTGTGTCCCCATGGCACAATAACATAAGATAACCAAGCTAGACACCAAATCGTGCCTCTCTGGGAAAGTCGTGAGCCTTAGGAGGCTCCAGAAAACCATAAAAAGTGTTGGAGAGATGAGTGTATCCCCCACTGAAAGATGGAACTGCTGGAGAAGGTGTGGAAGACATCCCAGTCATCATCAAAACTCATCCCATGCCAATCCCTTTCCTCAGTAGCTCAAATCGAATCCTTCAGTAGCCATTTTCACCATTTTTAATCTGCCTTGGGAAGTGTGAAACTACCCAAACTGCCTCCTGGAGTGCCTGCGCTATCAAGGTGATCCCACCAGTCTCTCTAGGAGGGGGGTGATATGGTAATAAAAAGTGGCTAGACCAACCCCTCCATGCACAACGCCCTAGGAAAACCAGTCAAATCCATCCTCTGCTCTGATAGGCCAAAACTACACTAGGATAGCCAACTGAGGCCAATCATCACTGTAACTTCCCAGAACTGAAAACAAATTGTCTCATTGGACTTAGAGAGCCCACATCCATCTAATTTGTGTACTCATACACCCTATGGATCTTTGCATGATCATATAAAATATCCAATATACCCGACAGACCAAATAATAATAATTTGTATAAGTGTTGAAAAGCACAAATCATCATCATAAGCATGAAACCACTGCATAGAACCATCTGGTGACCTGTACCAGACCATATATCATATCTCTGCATCATCTGAGGTCTGCCACCTCATGTCCTGTGGTTGACTTTTGGTCAAACTTGGTTTGACCAAGTCAACATGACCAATAATATAACTCAGGCTATCATCAAAACTGTTGCAAGTTCCAAAGGTTAAAGCATGCTCTACAATTCATTCAAGTAACAATTATAACAAGAAATAATCATTTACTGGCGATCTATCAAAAAATATATAAGGCTTTTAATTATTACTATTCAGACCAGACTTTCAAGACCATACTCATTTCATAGTTGTGATCAATTTGCTAGTGAAGGGTGAGGGCTAAAAATTAAAAGGCTAGGCTAAGGGATGACTACTAACTTGACATTGTGACACTTTGGAAATGGAAAGGGAATACACACTCTAGCATATGCTGGACAAGCAGTAACACAGGGGATGTTAGTGTCTCACAAATGGGTAAGTTGTTTAAAGATTGCTTATTCAAATTAGGCATCATGTCTACTTTTTAAGATGATCCAAGTTCATTAGGATCGATTGATTTCACTTTATGGCCTTTTTGGCCTACATAACCCTTCAGATCTTAGGTGTGCTAAGAAGCAAAACTAATTGCAGCTGGCATCCAGGGCATGTTTGTACATATACATAAGGTCAACAATCGTTTAGATATAGAGTTTAAGAACCATTGCTTTTTGGACCTTTCTTATACTCTTCAAGGAGTATTTATAGCGTTTCATTGCTCTTGCCCTTTACTCACGTGTGTTGAGAAACACATTCTAGAGTTTACAATTTCCATGGGTGAATTTACATAAGTTTCCATAAGTAGTACATGAGCTTTCAATTTTAGCCAACACATCTTAAGTGACTAGGGGAACTTCGTATCAGTTCCAAACATCGGGACAACCGACCAAAATGATTTAGGATTACAATCCAACTCACCAAAGGCAAGTTTTGTCACCAACTCAGAGCCGAGACACAAGAAACAGGGAATCTCATCCAACGCATAGGCTCAAGTGGGGGAAGGTCCTCTATGCCACTATTCAAGTAGTAAGTCAGGGTAATAAACAAACTGGAAGGTAATGGATGGATGAAGACGGTGAATAATGAGACCAACACTAGCAAGCCAGAACTGTTGGGAATGATCACCTCTATTCTCCCTAGGGAGGTTAAAACCAATGAGTATGGATAGTGAACTTCTAAGTCTGAGTGGGGACAATATAATATATATAAAGATACAACCAGGTCCACATATCTATATGATCGCCAGATCATGATACTAAATGCTAAGACATGCTACAAGAATGAATATAAAAGCAATATAACCATAACACCAGAATATACCTGTTGAGTCATATACTTGAATGCACAGAATCTGAACCAACATCTGTCCTCTGAAACTGTTGCTGTAACTCTGGGAAATACTAACTGCTATGTTTAAATGGCTAAATTGATACATCAGTCATCTATCTGAGTGTCCTGAAACTCAGTCATGGCATGGGGAACAAAAATGTTGTCCATAATATAATCATGATCCATAATAGATGCTCATCTCAGCATCTCAATGTAAGTGAACTGGATGAAAAGTGTATTGGAATCATAAAAATAGTGTATGGTAGCTTGGCTACTATATATGTGATAACATCTGGCTCCAGCTGGGAAAAGTGTTCTACTAAAAAGAGCACTTGAGAACCTTAGAATCGCTGGTCCTCTCACTTTGCTACTCATATCCTCGATCCAATACTCTTGCTCTGCAACTGCTACCAGCATATCACCTGCTATCTACAAAATTACCAGAGCTATACCGAACTCACAAACTGGATGTCAAAACAATGCGTGTATATACATAAATCTCAAAATAACAATACTGAAACTGAAATGCATGAAATATAAATGCAGAAAATAAATCTAATCTACTAACATAACTTGAAAAGTTTTATTTTACTGTCCAGGAAAAGAAAATGGCAAGTACTCAAGACTACACTACGATCTTCAAAAGTGAGCTTAGGGAAAAGACAAAAAGGTGCCAGACTCAATGGCTGAAAAACTAACTACTGCCGAAGCAGGCTTATTCGGTTCCTACCTACCCTAATCTACCAGGTAGGGAAAGAAAAGAAGACCACTAAGTGAGGTCAGGGATATAATCCTTCAACTCCCTTTGGTTGACAGGAAGTAATATACGTCGTCCACTACCAGTAGTCAAGAAACACATATCACCAAAGAATTTCTCTACATTGAATGGTCCAACCAAAAGATCATCAGCCTGTCTAGATCTGATATGCAATAAATGGTTCGGAATAAATACTTGACTTCCCGTAGGAAATCTATTCCTATTGACAGACTCAGGACCAACTCCAATGTTCTATATAGGCATAGGGTGGATTTCAGCAAGGTTTTGCGGTTGCGGGGTGAAAATGTTTGAGTTCCTCCTAGGAGGGACTGCATTGACTCTGGGTAGACCACCATCAATAGAAATGGCTATCCTACCAACAAGGACTTCTCGAATCTCTCTTCTCATCTCTTTGACTCTTTCACTTGGATCATCCTCATGAGGAGACACTACGTTTTTGACAACTTCACCTACAGTCCAGAAATCTCTTTGTTCTTCCAAGGGAGGTGGATCATGGGATATGACAGTATTACGACTAGAGCCTTCCCCTGAAGGAACTGGAATGCGCATATTTTCCAACCCGGTGGAAACTAACTCAGAATGAGATGCTGAAAAACTAGGAATGTGAGAAGGATCACGACTATGGTGACTAGATGAATCAGGTGGTAGAAGAAAATCAGGGACATGAGGATATGCAGATAAAACATTTTTTTGAGAGTCTGAAGGAATTTGAAAAATAGAAATTTTGTTTAAGTTAAAATCTCCTTCAAGTGCATCATTAATTAATGCATCCTCTTCCCAACTTAAAGATTTATCATGAATTCGATTTAGATTACCATCTTCTAAGGACAAGTGAGACAAGGAATCATCGACATCAGAATAGTGGGATACCTTGGATTCCTCATTGGCTTCAACCACAATAGCTGTCACAGGATGGTTTTCCCACGGATAAATAGGTGCAAGCCCTTGGCTTTCCCTTTCTCTATTATGATCAGTTAGGGAAAACCACTCTCTAACAGTAAAATGAATTCTCTCACCACACCTAATGTCATCAAACTCATCAACTACAGGGACAGGATCCTCAATATTATTTTCTTCAACATTTGTTTGCTCAGGATCATTTTCCCATGGGAGGATGGGTTCCAGACCTTGATTCTGCCTTAATATATTATTGCCAATAAGTGCATTGAATTCTCTAACTGATCTGGGCAAACGTTCACCTCTTCTGATATCATTTAAATCATCATCAAATTCTTCAGGTGTTTGATTTTCAATAACTTGTTCTTGATTTATTACATTATTCTATTCTTGAACTTGAGGTTGATTCTCATTTCTTCTCAATTCTTCTATTTCTTCAGCAAACTCATTTCTAAGCAAATCCAAATTTATTCTTCTAGCAAGTTCAACTATCTACTCTTCTTCAAAAGAAGAGTCAGAATCTTCCATTACCATGAACATGTTTTATATTTGCTAATTTTCCCAAAGTTCATTTTCATCTTCAACAAAATTGGTTTTGGCATTGTTTAACAATTCATCCCCATATGTGTTTTTAATCCCCTCATCAAAAGTTTATAAATGTTTGTCATAGAAAGGCTCTCTATTAACCTTGATCAAGGCTCCATCAGAGTTAGGAACACAAATATATGATAGATCCATCATAAGATATCCACCTAAGCCAGCTGCCCACTTCCTAGATAAAAGCATTCCATATGCTGGGGGCAAATCAATCACTACTACATCCATCATAGTAGAAATGTCTGAACATGCAAAAAGATCAGCTCTAAGGTTCTTGATCAAACCATAGGACTGTACACATCAGGAATCTATACCATAGACATTTCCATATGGTCGAGTCACTTCCAATCCCATTTCCTTCATAACATGTCAGGGAATGGCATTCATAACTACTCCGGAATCCAACATGCAGTTGTGGAGGAGCATATTTTGAATATGCAAGGTAAGGTAAAAGGGAGGGTGACCACCGTTCTTTCTTTCATAAATGTCAGAATGGATGTTTATTAGTGGATCCTTTTCAACTTTGCTAGGTTGTGTTCCACTAAGGCTCTGAATGTGACAGGATTCCAAGACAACCTCAGGAGTCTTCTTTTGGCCAATGCCATCAAAGAACTCCTCTACTTGGTTTCTGACAGAGGGCACTTTCATCAACTCAGTGATAGGGATATTACACATTATTTTGCCTAACTCTTTCTTCATATCAATTTTTAGATCATATTCATTAATGGAAAAATCTTCTTCTTCCTCTTTATCTTCATTAATATTTTTACATTTGTCAAGGAAAGAAGGTTGGGAATTACTTCCTCGTTTATAGATTTGAAACTTTGGTTGTTCTTTTGGATCTGGGAGATTTATGGCACAACATGAGGAGCTAGGTTCTTCAATTATTTCTTCTTCGTGCTCCCATGGCTATTCTTCTAAAAGGATTCTTCCAAAATCATCATCAAAAGATAAGTCATCAATAAATTTGATGTTATCAGGTTGGTCATCAAGATAGTTGGTGTCAGAATGCTCTCCTTCTGTTTCATCACACCAATTTACATTCTTCTTTTCAGAATTTTCTGGATATTTAGGTCATCGTTGTCGTCATCGTCTATTATCTCCCTCGGGCCTTCTATTGTTGTTCCAGTAGGGATTAGGGCCATAAGGGTTCCTATGTCTCTCAGGATCATGAAAACTTGTGACACTCTTAGTCAGGCCAGTTAGTTGTCTCATCATCTCTTGCATGGTTTCTAACATGTCCTTTGATTCCTTTGGCTCACTCACAGGATCCTTGGTATTTCAGAGCTTAGGGTCAGATCTAGAAGTGGATGGGGCAAAGTGATTGAAATTTTTTGTTTCCCCATAGATGCTGCATTCTTCTAAGCCATCTTAGCATTGAACTGGGCGGTCTTTAAGTCATTGGTATTTTTATCCTTCAAGTGATAACCAAGCCATCCTTCGAATGCATTCAAATAATGAATAACAATCGCTTGATCTTTTGGTTTGATCTCTTCAGGGATATTGGCAACAGTCTTATCAAATATTATGTTAAATTCATGGACTATCTCATTCTCTTTTTTCTAAATGTCAAACAATTGATGTAAGAGAAATTTCCCATCTAACTTTCGGGACCACTCACTATTGAGTTTAGCAACAAAGTTGTCATACTCAGTGATAGATGCCAGAAGGCCCTTCATGAAGACATCTTCATCAGATGCTCCATATGCTTCCATATGTTCCCAGACTTTATCAATATGATATTCAATGGATATAGAAGACACTCCATCAAATTTGGGAACTTTTTCAAAATAATTTTTAGGCATATCATGTGGGGCCCCCTGGATTTGGGAAAAATCTAAAGGAGATGGCTTAGCCTTCCTTCCAAAAATCCTAGGGTTCTGTGGAGGAGGAACATTCTGGTTTCCACCAGCATTTGTTCTGACCATTGGATTGGATGAGGTTGAAGGATATCCCAAAGAATGATTCAGAGAAGAAGAGAGATTATAAATCTTTGCGATGAACCTGCAATAATTAATTAATGCAAATACACGAGATATCAGAAATAATAGAACTCATAATCACTTTTATATTGATCACGGGCCACTTCGAGGGGGCAACCTCCTTTGAGAAAGCTCAATACAATTAACTTCACAGTGCCTTCATAGGCCTCAACACACACTTATATACTAAGTCTAGGCACCAATACCATGGGTCAATACTATGTGTCAATACAAACCATGGGCTAAGTCTAGGCGCCAATACTATGAGTCAAAACCATGGGACCTATAATACTATGGGACGACTTACAAAGCATATGCATCCAATACTATGGGTCAATACTATGGGCTAATATAAACTATGGATCAACAAATACTAAGGGACGACTTACAAAGCATATGCGTCCAACAACAATATACTAACAAAGTAAAGACATGGGTTCCTAACATCCCCTCTCCCTTAGAAAAAGCTTTGTCCTCAAAGCTTTAGATATGGAAATTGATGCAGAATCTGAAGGAGTGGGTCCCCTGTAGAATCCTCGGGTTGCATTCCGAGCCACTGGTTCCTTTGGAGTTTCAGGGAGGATTGCATGGAAGGCTATAGACGAAGAAGAACCATATCAGCGATGTGAAAAGTGCGCTCAGAACGGTGTTGATCGGCTTGTTGTTTCAGTTGAATTCTTGCCATGTGAAAATTGTCCTGCAGAATGAGAAGAAGTTGATCACGGTTTCAAAGAATTGAGTCAATTGCCTGAACTGGGGAGCTTCTGAAGGTGTATGGAAGAAGAACTGGTGGTGCATGTACACAGACTGCTTCATATGGTGTCCTTTGAGATGTGGTACTATACCACTGGAGTGCTTCTAGGAAATCCATAGAAATAGTTGTCGAAATCTGTGGAAGGATGGGTAAGGGTTTGAGCAATCCTGAAAGGAGGGTCGTTTCACCCTTGTTGACCTAGAAAGTATCACAGTCAACCACCATCCATTGAATTGTCCTTTTGAGTCCCTGCCAAAACAAGTTACATTGTTCCTGTTCATACGTTTTGAGGAACCCAGAGAGCCCTACTGATGAAGAAGCATGGAGTTCATAGAAGAGATAACCCCGTTGAACAGATTGCAACCAATTTGGAACAAGCGGAGAAATAGCTGTAAGAGAAACTGGGTCATCAAATGTGCGAGGAGGAGCATCTTCCACCATATTGTCCTTACCCTTCTGGAAAGCGGTCGCATAGTCATAAACCATGAGTTGGATAACCCATTTCAGGTGTGTTGGGGAGGAGACCTGTTGTTCCAGGAAAGTTTCCAGAATCTGGAGATCAGTCTTGATGCAGAAATAATTCCCCAATAGGGATGGCTGCCACTTCTGGACTGTATGCAAAATAGTCATCATTTCCTGCTGAGAGGTAGATGCGGCTAAATTCTTACCGGAAAGGTCTCTTGAAGGCAGCAAGCTCATTGGTTCAGCAAGGACACCTGCATATCTATCCAAGGAACTAGTGGATACTATTGATGGGTGTGCATCTGAATGGAATAGAGCTGAGTGATGACACCATGTGAATTCTTCTTAAGTATTTTTTCCAGGCGATGTGAACTAATGATGCAGAGAGACCCTGTTTGTAAGCCCATAAATTTGTGTTGTGCCCCATTGACTGAAAACTGCATCCAAATTTCAGCCAAATCCCATAAGATGGGGCCAAGTGTGCACAACCATTGAACGCCCAAAACCACATCACATCCGCCTAAGGACAAGGAAAACATGTGAGAGCGCAAGTTATAATCTTCCATAGAGATACGCACATTGTGACACTTCCCCTTGCAAGGTAAGGTTCTCCCATTGGCAACCATGACTTCAAAGTTGGAGCAAGGATGGACAAAACAATCAGCCTGTTTGGCAATCCGAGGATCAATGAAGTTATGAGTGCTACCAGAATCAATGAGTATGGTAAGAGGGAGCTTCTTGAAGTATCCCCTGACTCGCATTATTTGTGGGGTGGTGACGCCGGTTACAGCATGGAGAGAGATCTTGGGTGGGTCGTCTTGAGATGGGGTGTCAACATGCGGGTGTTGAATGTCGACCTAATCATCTACTGTATCTGGAGCTTCTTCATCAAGTTTTGAGGCAGGTGGAGAATCCACATCCAGGAGATAGAGCTTTTGTTGAACACATCTATGTCCCCGAGTGAATTTCTCATCACAATTATAACAAAGCCCTTTTTCTCGGCGTGCCTGCATCTCTGTTTCAGACAATTGCTTGATAAGAGTTGGTTGAGGAGTAGGCATGATGGGAGGTCGTTGGGAACACATATTTCTGAAGGGAACAAAGGTGGGTTTGGAGCGTTGTCGAGCTACGATCTTGTCCTCAACCAGCTTAGCCAATCCTAGGACTTCCATCATTGTGTTGGGACAAAACATTTTGACCTCTGAGCGGATTTCATCCTTGAGGCCACTGATAAAACAACTCCTGTAGAATTCATTGGACAATCCTTCTGTGTGATTGGCTAATTTCTCAAATTCCATCTGATACTCTCTCATTGTGCCAGTTTGGTGAAGTTTAGTGGGTGCTCCTGTGAAGTCGTCAAAAGAACTAGGACCAAATCGTGACAAAAGGAGTTGGCAAAAATCTGTCCAATTTGGCTCGGGATGAGCTTTGATGTACCAACGGTACCATTGAAGGGCTTCCTGTTCCAAATGAAATGATGCAAGTGGAACTTTCTGAACATCAAAAGTATTATGCAGACTGAAATATTGTTCGGCTCGGTATATCCATCCAGTCGGATCAGTACCATTGAAGCAAGGAAAATCAAGCTTCGGCCCACGAAAATTGTTGGAAGAAGAGAACCCAATGGCTGCAAAAGATTCTGGTTGTCGGTTATTGTTCATGGTTGAATGCTGAAGATGGAGGCTGAGAAATTTTTCATCCAGATCTTGGAGTTTGGTTTGGATGGCTACAAGTGCTTCCTCCATGTTGTTTGTTCCTGTGCAAGTGACAACCATAACCAGTAATTTGTTTTTTTATTATTTTTTGTTGGGGGGGGGGTGGGGGGCGATGGATAGAAAAACACAAACACAAGCTTATTTAGTAAGGGGAAATTTGGATTTGGGAAAAACTCGGAGGGGTAATTGGGGTTTGACTAGGTTTTCGACACTTTCTGAGGGATAGGGAAGCAAAAAATGGGGATTTTAGAAGCGGGAACTCTATGGTAAAATTTGAAGGCAATCGGGTGAAAATTGAAGAAGTTATGGCAAACCCTAAAAATAGACAAATGTGGGATTTCTAGTCTTGGGAAGTGGAATTTGGGATAGGGTCTTCAGGAATGAAATATGCAGAATGGGATTGCAGAGATGTTAGTGAAGTTTCAAGGAAAACATAGTTGAAATAAGGGAGATATGGCCGAAAAACAGAATTTTATACCCTTTTTTTTCTAGAAATGGATCGGCAACAGCTGCGCGGAAGGGATCCGCAACAGATGGATCTGCAATGACGCGGAAGGGATTGAAAATGATTGGATCTGGAACGACTTTCATAATAGATCTGAAACGGCTGGATCTGGAGCGGAAGTGATCGGCAACAGTTCAACTTAAAATAGATATGGACCCCAGGTATGTACGGCTTCCTAACAGTTCAGGTGTTTCACTCGGCCACCAATGATGTCTGACGCCTTGCGTATTGGGGCAGTACCCCTCACTCCACGGCTCAGGTAAAACTGATAACCGCTTTGCCACAAATGACAGCTCTTGGTTTACCTCACGAGTGGGAACTATTCAATCAGGTAGGGGTCGTTGCCCTTTTCGCTGGCAAGTCCTCTCAATGGGTCAGCTACTTTGGGGTTCCTGTGGTACTCCTCACAATGAGTTTTAGGGCTTATGCCCAAGTACTTCCCACAGTTAAGCGGATAGGGATTATTCCCAAATCCGAAGCTGCAACAGATGCGAAAAAAAAATTGACAGAAATTCCACCCAACGAGCCCAAGAAAGTGCTCTGATACCAGATGTGATGAACCTGCAATAATTAATTAATTAAAATACACAAGATATCAGAAATAATAGAACTCAGAATCACTTTTATATTGATCACGGGCCACTTCGAGGGGGAAACCTCCTTTGAGCAAGCTCAATACAATTAACTTCACGGTGCCTTCATAGGCCTCAACACACACTTATATACTAAGTCTAGGCACCAATACCATGGGTCAATACTATGTGTCAATACAAACCATGGTCTAAGTCTAGGCGCCAATACTATGAGTCAAAACCATGGGACCTATAATACTATGGGACGACTTACAAAGCATATGCGTCCAATACTATGGGTCAATACTATGGGCTAATATAAACTATGGATCAACAAATACTATGGTATGACTTACAAAGCATATGCGTCCAACAACAATATACTAACAAAGTAAAGACATGGGTTCCTAACAATCTTCCAAATAAAATTGGATGAGTTCTCTTTGATTGGTCTTCTATTCCGAATATAAGTTATAGGGGTTCCTTCAAGGTTAAGATGCTCTATGAACTTAGTATTTATACGTTGGCTTCGGTCCTCAATAGAGTCACGGGGTGGAGTCGCCAGGTGAACCACACAGGTAATTCACCGAAATGAAATATGTCGTTGGAGAGGTGAGATGAGTGAAAATTAAAATGGTGATGGGGATAATTATGAAATTTAAAATGCAATCACCAAGGCAAAATACTAGATGCGATAAGATATGGATTAACGCACGGACACTGAAGGTAAGCCTCTACCCCCCCGACAACGACGCCAAAATGTTATGGCAAAGAGAACGAGAGTAGAGGTTAAAATAAATATGTCGAACCAGGGTAGGCCTCTACCTTCCCCGGAAATGGCGCCAAAATGTTATCACTAATCTTGTAGTTGCCCCTACAGATGGATCCAAGTTGGATGGTAGAGGGGACAGGAAACTAAAGAGGTGAACCAAGAGAGCCCTAGTTCCCAAAAGGATGGTTGCCACGCCAACCAAGGCACTCTTTGCTTTAGCTATCAAATCCAATATAGCAAGGGGGAGACCCAGATCTACTCCCGACAGGAGAAATCAACCCAATAACCAGATCAAATCAATCAAGTGAAGTACGTAGGGTGATAGGTATGGAACCCTAGAATTAAGGAATTAGGACCACTGTGGAGGCTTAGGAAAGGTGTGAAATGATAGGGATAGATAACACACAATGATTCTATGATTAGGTATGATTCGAGGATTCAAAGCTAGTTTAAAATGGTCAAAATCAACTGCCTTAGGAAACGTGACCCTTAAAAAAGGGAAAGTGTCCCAAAACGTAGATATGGCAGTTAGGGCTTTCTAGCTATGCTTGATGAAGGGATATGACAGTGTCAAAGTGTGCAAGCAACTAAGCAGGGATCAAACCACATGAAAATTGGGAAAGGCAGGAAAGTCGTGAGGGTAGGAGGAGATCAGTGCCTTGGGGTTTGGGCCTATGGAGTCACCCAAGCAAGATGTTTTCAAGAACCCACTTTGGGATTTTCCCGATCTACAATACCCAGAAAGGATTTGTCATATGATCAAGGGGTTTGATCATGGGAATTTTCCAAAGAATTTTAGTTGATTTTAAATGAGGGTCTTGAATTAAATGACAGATGGATAAACTAAAGGAATGAGAAACTTACCTTGAGATCATACCTTAGTGTTGGAAGTGCTTGCCATGTTGTTGAGGAATGTTCCCGCAAAGATCAAATGAGAGATATTTGATTTTTCTTGCCACAATGAGATTCCCTAGCTCCACATGTGCGCCCTCCTCTTCCTGTTAATCCAAGGAAATCGATTCAATCAGTAAGATCAAGAATGGAGTAAATACAAGCAAATAGCAATAGCAACATGAAGTAGAAGGTACTAAGACAGTAATACTCCATGTTACCAACGAAGAGACCCCAAAGAAGAGGCAGGGAGAGTCTCCCCTACCAATGCGTCCTCCTTGAACTAATTTGGCCTTCACCTGTAGATGAGAAAGCGTGGAACAAAATGATAGCAAGATAAATCTCTAATAACCCAGTGCAAAGGAAGAAAAAACAGTCGAACTCCAATAGCATTTACAACCATAAGACAAGTAGATGCAATAGTAATTTTCTATTTCAACAATCCATAGCCAAAAGTCGCTTTACAATGAGGAGCTCTCTCCTTTAAATAGGATGGAGAGACACCAAAACCCTAACCACCTTTTGAATGGATGGATAATATTAAAATATCAAAGTGATCTAATCAATGGTTGAGATGATCTCAACATAAAGTACATGGATCAATATAACAACATAATACATCAATGGATGAAATCGCCCTAGGAGAGGGGGTCCCACCAAATGTCAATGATAAAACATAATATCTAGCTCATGGTGGGTCTAGGGGGTCATGAATTTCCTCCCTAGTGTGTCCCCATGGCACAATAACATAAGATAACCAAGCTAGACACCAAATCGTGCCTCTCTGGGAAAGTCGTGAGCCTTAGGAGGCTCCAGAAAACCATAAAAAGTGTTGGAGAGATGAGTGTATCCCCCACTGAAAGATGGAACTGCTGGAGAAGGTGTGGAAGACATCCCAGTCATCATCAAAACTCATCCCATGCCAATCCCTTTCCTCAGTAGCTCAAATCGAATCCTTCAGTAGCCATTTTCACCATTTTTAATCTGCCTTGGGAAGTGTGAAACTACCCAAACTGCCTCCTGGAGTGCCTGCGCTATCAAGGTGATCCCACCAGTCTCTCTAGGAGGGGGGTGATATGGTAATAAAAAGTGGCTAGACCAACCCCTCCATGCACAACGCCCTAGGAAAACCAGTCAAATCCATCCTCTGCTCTGATAGGCCAAAACTACACTAGGATAGCCAACTGAGGCCAATCATCACTGTAACTTCCCAGAACTGAAAACAAATTGTCTCATTGGACTTAGAGAGCCCACATCCATCTAATTTGTGTACTCATACACCCTATGGATCTTTGCATGATCATATAAAATATCCAATATACCCGACAGACCAAATAATAATAATTTGTATAAGTGTTGAAAAGCACAAATCATCATCATAAGCATGAAACCACTGCATAGAACCATCTGGTGACCTGTACCAGACCATATATCATATCTCTGCATCATCTGAGGTCTGCCACCTCATGTCCTGTGGTTGACTTTTGGTCAAACTTGGTTTGACCAAGTCAACATGACCAATAATATAACTCAGGCTATCATCAAAACTGTTGCAAGTTCCAAAGGTTAAAGCATGCTCTACAATTCATTCAAGTAACAATTATAACAAGAAATAATCATTTACTGGCGATCTATCAAAAAATATATAAGGCTTTTAATTATTACTATTCAGACCAGACTTTCAAGACCATACTCATTTCATAGTTGTGATCAATTTGCTAGTGAAGGGTGAGGGCTAAAAATTAAAAGGTTAGGTTAAGGGATGACTACTGACTTGACATTGTGACACTTTGGAAATGGAAAGGGAATACACACTCTAGCATATGCTAGACAAGTAGTAACACGGGGGATGGCAGCATCTCACAAATGGGAAGTTGTTTTAAGAGTGCTTATTCAACTTAGGCATCATGTCTACTTTTTAAGATGATCTAATTTCATTAGGATCCATTGATTTCACTTTATGGCCTTTTTGGCCTACATAACCCTTCAGATATCAGGTGTGCTAAGAAGCACAACTAATTGCAGCTTGCATCCAGGGCATGTTTATACATATACATAAGGTCAGCAATCATTTAGATATAGAGTTTATGAACCATTGCTTTTTGGAACTTTCTTATACTTTTTAAGGAGTATTTATAGCGTTTCATTGCTCTTGCCCTTTACTCACGTGTGTTGAGAAACACATTCTATAGTTTACAATTTCCACGGGCAAATTTACATAAGTTTCCATAAGTAGTACATGAGCTTTCAGTTTTATCCAACACATCTTAAGTGACTAGGGGGACTTCGTACTAGTGCCAAACATCGGGACAACTGACCATAATGATTTAGGACTACAATCCGACTCACGAAAGGAAATTTTTGTCACCAACTCAGAGCCGAGACACAAGAAACAGGGAAGCTCATCCAACACAGAGGCTTAAGCGGGGGAAGGTCCTCCATGCCACTATTCAAGTAGTAAGTCAGGGTATAAACAAGCTGGAAGGTAATGGATGGATGAAGACAATGAATAATGAGACCAACACTAGCAAGCCGGAACTGGTGGAAATGATCACCTCTATTCTCCCTAGGGAGGGTAAAACCAATGAGTATGGATAGTGAACTTCTAAGTCTAAGTGGGGACAATATAATATATATAAAGATACAACCAGGTCCACATATCTATATGATCGCCAGATCATGATACTAAGTGCTAATACATGCTACAAGAACAAATATAAAAGCAATATAACCATAACACCAGAATATACTTGCTGAGTCATATACCTTAATGCACATAATCTGAACCAACATCTGTCCTCTGAAACTACTGCTATAACTCTGGGCAATACTGACTGCTCTGTATAAATGGCTAAATGGCTACATCGTTTATCTCTCTGAGTGTCTTGAAACTCAGTCATGGCATGGGGAACAAAATTGTTGTCCATAATATAATCATGATCCATAATAGATGCTCATCTCAGCATCTCAATGTAAGGGAACTCGCTGAAAAGTGTACTGGAATTAGAAAAATAGTGTATGGTAGCCCAGATACTATATATGTGATAACAACGCCTTACTACAAGAATCGCCAAAATAGCGCGTGTGTGTGACATTTAGGCTTTAACAACCTAAACAATATTTTTTTTAAGGATTTAATTTTTTTTTAAGTGTAGAAAGCTTGGCGAATCTTGACTAATTCTTAAATTTCCAACCATCAAAATGTTGGGTGATATTTTTCTAAAAAGATTGAAATTTATAAGGATTTTATATAGTTCCTAGATAATTTTGGTGATTTTTAGAGTAAATTGTTTTTTATCCCATGGAATTTGGGAGAATTACTTTAGAAAAAATGGAATTTGCGAAATCGTTTTTGGAAAAAAGGTAAAAATTTATCCCATGGGCTAAATTTTGCCCCTAAAATTTTTCCTGGATCTAAACCATTACAATTTGGTTTAACAGGTGAATGGCCACTCGTATCCACCTAAATTATTGTCTCCATCTTAGGAAGCAATGGTTCATGTTCCTTTATCAAATTGGGAAAATTATGTTGAATTTGACTATTTGTGAGCACTTTTCTTGGTGAAGGAGCTACCCTACTTTGAGGACTTGATAGAGTTAGATGTTTTGTTGGTATTTTCCCTTCACCTTGGTGTCCATGATTTGGTCAAATATCACGTACTCAATGTAGTTAGGTTGATATTTATAGTGAACAAGTGCTTGACCACCACCAAGTTGTTCAAAAGAGGTGGAAAATATGGTTGAATTAGCTCCAAATTAAGTACATGGTGCAAGCCAAGGAAAGGGGGAATACTTAATTCAAAAAACATTCTCGCCCATAGATTTGATGATGTTGTAAGGCCCATATTGGAGTGGGAAAATATTTTGATGGGGTCTTGTGAAGCACTTAAATGAAACCATACCTATCTTCCACTTGAAATTTGTGTGGAACCCAACATTGATTATGGAACTATTTATACTTGGAATTGGATTTATGTAAAATAAAATGAACTTGTTATTGGACATGTTGGATCCATTCAATAGGTTTGGCTTCTCTATCATCCTCAATTTGAGCATGGGAGGATTCTTCCAATGTATATGTAGTGGATATTGATACATCAATTGAGCCAATGGTTGGAACCCCAAGCCACTTGAAAAGGGCTATGACTAATATAGTTATGAAGGGATCTGTTGTATCTTCTTTAGACATAAGAAAGATTATCATCCTATGTATGTAGATGTTTGTAGTTGTATATTATTAGGATATGCACAATCATTATGTTGACTACCTCTATTTTTCTATTAGTTTGGGGTTAGAAGGTAGCTGATTTGGATACCTTGGTGTCCATCATTGACCACATGCCAGGCCAAAAAGTACTTGGAAACCTATTGTCTCTATTTGAAATAATTGTTTGTGGGAGTTTGAAATGAATCCAAACTCACTTGAAGAAAAGCTTAATTGTGGCCTTAAGTATGATACGTTTCTTGTAGGTGTCAAAATAGCCATCTTTGAGAACCAATCCACAACCACAAATACATAGTCATTGTCATACTTGGTTGAAGGTAGACATGTCATGTAGTCCATGGAAATAGACTCCCAAGGTTTTTCAGGGTGCGTATATGATTGCATAACTCATACTTGTTGATGGTGGGTTTGGAAATGGCACAAGCAGTGTACGATATTATATACCTATTGATGTCTTATCAAATATTTTATTAGTATAAGTACTTTTGTAGTATTTCCACTATATATCCATATCAAGTTACACTACCATCCAACTATAATGCACCTCCCAAATCATCTTCTTACGCTTAGTCGAAGGAATACATGGATAGCCCAGATGGATTAAAATTTTGTCTTGATGATGAATGTCTAAGACTGGTTTACCTACACTTAATATCTAATAGGTAGAAAAACAATCAAAGTTGTTTTCATACAATTAGGGCCACAAGGAGTTATCATATTCACAATAGTTGAGGATTATGGGCAGTGGTAAAACCAAAGGTCAGCTAAGATAGACCGTAACTTGATTTGTGCTTCCTTTCTTGTATTTGATATTAATAAGGAACTGTTGTAGGTACATGGACCACTTTTGATGGAAGTCATTTCTAATTTTTCCTACATCTACATGAACTGTAAGGCCTTATGATTAGTGTGGATAATTGTCTTTTTCCCAAGAATATAATGCTTCCAGTGGCGGTAGGCCTACATAATGGATTACATCTTATTGTCATAAGTGGGGTACCTATGAAGTACATGAAGAGTGTATTATTGTAATGGGACAATCGATGTCCATGTTGACTAAGGAATGGATGGAAAAGATAATTTGAAGTATTTGTCTCAATCTCAAAGGGATATTGAAGGTTCGATAAAGTGAGTGATAATATAAAGTAAAGGTGGTGTTTCATATTCTTGAATACTTTCTGTTATGACTCATCCCAAATAAGCTTGGATTTGGCTTTACCCTTGGTCACTTGGTTTAGTGGTCAAGTGATATAAGAGAATCCCACCATGAACATAGGATGTAAGTTAGTGAGACCCAATAAAATGTTGATATTTGTTAGAGTTATCAAGGTTTGTCAATTATGAATGACTTGACCTTGGTTGGATTCATGCACACCATGTTTATGTGATATTTTGAACCAATAGATCAATAAGCTAAATGAAGCAGTAATAGAATTAAAAATCCATAGAAGTGAACAACAAGTTATTTGAGTAACATAATTTTCAATAACCAAACAAAGATATCTAATCAAAGATGTGATTTTGTTGTAATCTATGGGATTACATTAGGTTACTAGTACCACATTACAATAGATAATCAAGTATGAGAATGATCATACATAAAGGAGAAAGGAGAAATAAAAGTAATGGTCACACCATCAACAAGTTTCCTATTATATTACCATAACATAATATACAAAAGATGGGGTAAATCATGTCATATATCATCTCGCTCAAAAACCTATATACATATAAATTATACAAGCGGTTAGACAATTAAATGTAACTATCTACGAGTCGACATAAATGACTTGATTAAACTGGGCCAAATGTCAGTAGTAGGTTGGGAGGACCTAGTCGAATGCATCGAGTAGGATCCTCCAACATCTCCGCCACCCCAAATATTTTCTTTGTCCCGGAGAGAATAGGGAGATGTATTTTTTTTTAAATTGACAAAATTACAAAATTTTCAATCTCCAGGTTTGTTGAGGGATGGACCCTTCACAAAAAGGAATGAACTCAACCCATGCTTCGACAATGGTTGGGGTAGAAAGAGTGAGGTGGTATTGAAATTATTCCCAGTCAATTAAAATGGTACTGATGTTTGCACTGAAGTTGGTGAGTTATGATAGTCCTAACAATTTTACTTGCATCAAATGGTTCAACATATTTTGCAAATTTGTACCAAAATTCTAATGCTGAAGTTCTGCAGCCCTCATTATTAATTTGTAGATACGACTGGAAAACCAACTGACTTCTCCTTGTGCTCTCTTGGCCTCATGTAACCATTGATGTTCTTTATTCAATAGTTCATCCCATCATTTATTTTCCATGGTAAGCTGAGTATTCCAAAGTCTGTGATGTTTCCAGGTCGACAAAGTTCTTCATTATATATAGGTTAAATAAGGCACCTTGTATGTTTTGAATTTCGACATAGATTTTACCATAGTAAGAATACCAATTATTGAGAACAATTGTTGCTCTAGTTGCTTGGACTTCATTTTCTTTCAACTTTTTATCGTGCTCCTCAAACGCTATGAATTGGGTTGGCCATGATTAGACCATTTTCATCCCATTGTTGTTATGTTAGCTGCTTATGGATTCTTTGAAAACTGGATAATAATGATTCGAATAGTTTTTGTAGTTTGTCAATTGTTTTTTGTGGTTGGGGTTCTAGAAAGGGTCCAATAATCTGCTCCAAAGTTTGTTGAACATACTTTCCAGGCATTGTCCTACTCATCCTTCATGGTTTTAAGTATTTTGATATCCTTTGGCCATATTTTATTGCGTTCTCTAGTGGAAACTCTAATGAATTCATCAAGATCCTAGTCTAATGCTTTGGATGGTAAAAAGACAGTTGATTTTGATGATGAACTAGCTACATGATGTACTGGCAAAGTAAACAGAGGATCACTTTTGGGTTTTTGGATTTTATTGTTTTTCTTTGAACTCTTGTGTTGACTTGTGCCAGGGGTCGGAGTCGTCTGTGGTGTGGGAAATTTAGCTACAGTTGATGAGGGAATGGTTGAAACAAGTAAGGTCGATGTAGGTGGAATCAAGATAGGTATGGTGGATGCAGTAAGAGTAAAAAAAGTAGGGTTGATGTAAGTTGAATCGAAACAGGTGGAGATGGAGAAGTTGTGATAATGGTTGAAGTCGTGGTGTTCAAAAGGGGCAATGACGCAGTAAGAGAACTTGTACTAGCTGAGGAAATGGGAAAATATAATGTTAAAGGGATAGTTGGGGGTTCAATCGGTACTATTGAATCTTCAGACAAAGTCATCTGACTAGTCAATGATGGAGGGACATGATCTTTCACAAAGTTTTAAATGGTAGTATGTCTTAATATCATAGTTGATTGTGGTAGACTTTGGGAAGGAATTGCGACGATAGTTGAAGGGGGAAGGAAGGTTTGATAAAAAAATTAATAGGAGGGAGTTGAAATGACTTCTTTGGGGATTTTTTGGCTGATAATGGTGGTAATGGTGGAATAATAAATTGGTCGAGTAGAGTTGTGGCTTCAAAAATAGGTCTAGATGCAGTTAACTTAGTTAACTGAGGTAAGTAATACGAAAAAGAAGTAAGAAATTGGGTGAATTCAGTAGTCATAGTTTTAGCATCAAGGTTAGGTACTGTTATCAATGGTTTTTATTCTTCTAGATGGGATGGGGAAGGAGGTGGAGATTCAACTGACACATTGGCAGGTTCTTCTACATGCGGAGTCTCCATTAACTTGAGTATTTTATGTGGAAATTCCAATAATGCAGTTGTTTTTTTGGAACAGTCGACAATACTAGTCTTCTCTGTTCAACATTACAAAAACATGAAGTTGGGAAACACTTTTTGCTTGTTTTTGACAAGAAAATTGTAAAATTTTATGTTTTTTCAACTTCAACCCCTCTAAACTCATATTTTCTTTGAGAATTTTACTTTGAGGTAAAAAATAGATTTGTAGATAAATATGTTACCTGCATACACATATTTTTGTAAAAAAAATTAAGGACATACATTGGGATAAATTTGGTGTTTACTAACTGCATTTAATTTTTAATTTTACATAAGGATAATGAGTGACTCACTGATCCGTTATGTTCTTTTATATACGACTATTTTGATTATCCGTTAAATTTTTTTCAACTTCAACCCCTCACTGATCCGTTTAACCACTATTTTTTATTATTTAATGAAATAGAGTAAGACAAAAAATGGTGATGTTTCAACACAATTTGTCATCCAACAATTTTAATTTTGATGTCATCATTGTTAAAGTTACAACATCATGAGTCATTATACAGGTCAATCTTTTGTGTCAATATTGAGCCTCATGTGTTGAGTTAGTGCCATAGGAGCCTGAGTTGGACTCAAGAATGGATAACCTTCATGTGTTGAGGCAAGTGATTTTCCATGCAGACTTGTGGAAGGAGCATGAAGAGCTACAAACAAGGGTGGTTCCAAGCATGCCACTAGAGCAAATTGAAGAAAGAAAGAGTGTGATAGAGTAAACTGCGACAAGGATCGCAGAACTAGAGAAAACAGACCAGGCGATCGCAGAAGACGTCACATAGTTTTGGGGAAGCTTAGTACAAGACGAACAGTTGCACCAGCTAAACGTGCAACTTGGAGAGGAATAAGTGCAACTTGAAGCATTGAGGGGATCACTTAAATCGATGCCCCTAATAGCGTAGATGACGAAGGCCACAAAGCTAAAGGAGCTACACATCGGATCAACAAGCGCACACAAGGAAGCATAGAAGAACAACGCACTTAGACGAGTTGCAGACAAAGGAAAAAAATTAGCAGTCAACGTGATAGAAGGGATAACACAGATCAAGGAAGAGCTGGAGAAAGCGCAATAGATGGGTGGTGAACACCCGACATAATAAGAAGTGGAATATTGCACAGCACTAAAAGCATTGGCCAGAGAAGCTATCGACCAGGTGAAAGCTGCATACGACGACTTCAAGATGCAGATAAATGCACCATCACTTTCCACCTGAGGTGGATTGAGGGTGAACCACAAGTTTGTGTTGGGGGCCTATTGGAACGAGTGTAGAGTGCACAAAGTGTGGAACGGATAGTGACGGAAGGTTCATCGACGGAAGCAAAGGACCAATCCCGAAGGATAAAAGAGCCGACAAAAGCAGAAATTTTGGGTTAAGTTAGTTAGTAATGGGTCATTTGGACCATTTTGTAACGGCCATGTGTGCCTATAAATAGAAGTACAATTGTAAGCCTAATGGCATCTAATATTTGTATATTTGTATCTTTTATCTTAATCTATTTCTGTATTTTGTCTGATTTTTGAACTGGTTCTATGAGGTGTATTCCGCAATGTATGAGATGAAGTGATGAATAATAAGGATGATTGGTTGTGATATATCTATGTCTCTCTCTTTGTCGTTTTGTATCGCAGTGTGAATGAATATGAATTATCGCAGTATTTGATGGTTCAGTATGTTATATGAATGAATCTGCAGTTATATGATGTATCTCAGATCTCTTGATTATGCTCTGATAAACCTTCATTTTTTCGATTTGGTTAACTTGTCAACTGCGAGATAATTATGTCTGATGCGAATAAGGGTTATGTTGATCTCTGAGTTAAGTAGATCTGATTGTTAATATGATGTTTTTATGTGATTAAAAATCTATGGTTTCTATTGCGACTAAGTGTGGAATAGTGCACGTCTTCTTAACACTGCGGAAATTTGGTTCCTGCATCCCCCTTAGATATCTCGGGTGAGACTTCACTCGCTTCGCAGGTGTTTCTAGAAAGGATAAAACCTTTTTGGGCCGATGTCTATGGGAGTCTGTGTCGATGTTTGTTGACAACAGTCTGAAGTGAACCCCTGTCGACAAAACTGTGTCAACATAACAACTTACACTAAACACTTGGAACCTTATACAAGGAGTATTAACCAAGGTCTAGATGGGAATTATGTTCCAACAATAATAAATCTATAAATTAACTACTTTATTGTGTCTATGGTGGCATTAGTAGAATATTCTAACACAAAATAATCAAGAAACAAATGTTAATTTTAGATAAAATAGAAGTTGAGGTGAGAGCATTCTTAATGGACTAGAGGGCCTCTTCAATAATTTGATCCCAACAAAAATATATCTCCTTTCTCAAGAATATATGTATAACACTAATAATTGGTTTAACATATTTCTCAAAGGGAATGGAATGTTGGATTATATCAGGATAAAAAACTCTCAATTTTTTGTAAGTCCAGGAAAATATATCCCTAAATTCATTGAAGAGGGATAAAATTTTGGAATTTTCCTCTTTGGTGCATTAGTATCCTATACATAAAGTCTTGGGATCATCCTAAAAAACTATGTTCATCGAGAGTGGTCAAAGTTTTGTTTAGAAGGCTCGTGCTTTTGGCCATCATGCATGGAAGTGTCATTGGTTGAAAACATGTTTATAAAGGTAATAGAACTTTAGGGTACACTTTGTGTTTGAGATTTATGACACCTAAAAATTCATGAATAACATATTGTTGATCAAATAGAAAGCAGTGAATGCCTTCATCATTCCTGAAAATATGCAAATATTCATCATTCTCTTGCACACAAAGATGATAGAGGGAAATGAAGTCACAGTTAGGCCTATCATTAGGAAATGAAGTCATTCGAGAGGGGTGTACCTAGTGGTACTCAAATGCCATGGTTCCTACGTAACTGATGTTTTGTCCATCTAAGCCTCGGCTATTGAGTTATGGCGAGTTTCAATTCGCTTCCCAACATTATTCAAGGACTCTTAGCAAATTTCAACTAGGGCCATAAAAATAAAACCGAGCAATGGAATTGAGTTATATTACCTCCTGCAAGTGTGCTTGGGAAAGGGAGATATGACCACAATTACCAGACACTCACTCAACACATTTTTCAAAATCTTATCCTCTAATGCATAAATTGCACTACATGTCACTTAGCAAAACCCTAATTTTGAAAACTGTCAAAATAGGAAATGTTTGGTCCATGAAGTCACCGGACAGGGGTGTCCATAGTGGTACTCGGATTCCATGATTCCCATGGAACTGATTTTTTTCCATCAGAGTGTCGATTATCGAGTTATGGGAAGTTTCATCTCGCTTCTCAAAGCCATTCATGGACTCTTGTAAAATTTCAATCGAGGGCATAAAAACCAAAGCAAGCAATGGAATTGATTTCCGTTACCTCCTACAAGTGTTTTTTGGCAAGGTAAGTATGACCACAATTACCACACACTCGTTCAACACAGTTTTTGAAATATTATCCTATAATGCAGAAATTGCATTTCATGTTACTGAGCAAATCCCTAGTTTTGAAAACTGTCAAAATAGACAATGTTTGTTCCATGAATTCACTAGAGAGGAGTGCCCCTAGTGGTACTCATATGTCATGATTCCAATGGAACTGAGGGTTTTTCCATCCAATCCTCAGCTATCAGGTTATTGCGAGTTTCATCTTGCCTCCCAAGGCCATTCAAGGACACTTGGAAAAATTTAACCTGGGGCATAAAAACAAAACCAAGCAACGAAATTGAGTGCCATTACCTCCTAAAAGTGTGTGTGATCGAGAGAAATATTACTATGGTTCTAACACCCTCGCTCAGAACATTTTTCAAAATCTTAGCATATAAGGAAAGAATTGCATTGCATGTTATTGAGAAAAACTCCAGTTGCAAAAATCGTCAAAATAGACAGCGTTTAGTTTATGAAGTCATTGAATATGGCTGTATCGAGAGGTACTCTAATGTCACAATTCCCATGTAACTGAATTTTTTTCCATCAAATCCTCGGTTATCGATTTATGGCGAGTTTCAACTCGCTTCCCAACACCATTCAGGAACTCTTGGAAAATTTCTACCAGGGGCATCAAAACCAAACTGAGCAATGGACTTGATTTCCATTACCTCATGTAGGTGTGCTTGTTCAAGGGTGATATGACCATGATTCTCACACACTCGATCAAAACATTTTTCAAAATCTTAGCCTCTAATGCATAAATTTCACTACATGTCACTGAGAAAAACCCTAATTTTGAAAACCATCAAAATAGGCAATGTAGAGTCCATGAAGTCACTAGAGAGGGGTGTCCCTGGTAGTACTTAGATATCATGATTCCCATATAATTGATGGTTTTTCCATCCGAGCCTCATTTATTGATTTATAGCGAGTTTCATCTCGCTTCCCAAATCCATTAAGGGAATTTTGGAAAATTTCAACTAGGAGCATAAAAACCAATCTGAGAAACGGAATTGAGTTTTGTTAACTCTTGCATGTGTGTTTTGGAAAGGGAGAGATCACCATGATTCACACATACTCGATTGGCACATTTTTCAAAATATTAACCTATAATACAGAAATTGCATTGCATGTCCCTGAGCAAAACCCTAGTTTTCAAAACCGTCAAAATATACAGCATTCGTTCCATGAACTCAGAGGATTGTCCCTAGCAGTACTTGTATTTCATGATTCCAACAAAACTGGAAGTTTTTCCATTTGATCCTCGACTATCAAGTGATGGTGAGTTTCATCTCGCTTCCCAAATCCACTCAAGGACACTTGGAAAAATTCAACCTAAGGCATAAAAATTAAACCAAGCAATTGAGCGTCATTACCTCCTATAGGTGTGTGTGGTCAAAGAGTATATTACCATGATTCCCACTCCCTTATTCACCAAAATTTTCAAAATCTTATCATATAATGCAAAAATTGCATTGCATGTTACTAAGCAAAACCCTAGTTGTGAAGACTGTCAAAATAGACAACGTTCAATTTATGAAGTCACTAGAGAGGGGTGTTCCTAGTGTTAATCCTATGTCATGATTCCAAAGGAACTGAATTTTTGTCCATCTGATCCTTTTTTATCCAGTTATGGTGATTTTCAACTCACTTCCCAACGTGATTCAAGGACACTTGGAAAATTTCAACTGGGGCCATGAAAACCAAACCAATAAACAAAATTGAGTTTTGTTACCTCCTGTAGGTGTTCATGGGAAAGGGAGATATGACTATGATTCCCACACACTCTCTTAGCACATTTTTCAAAATATTAACCTCTAATACATAAATTACATTGCATGTCATAGAGAAAAACCCTAATTTAAAAAACTGTCAAAATAGTCAATGTTTGTTCCACGAAGTCATCGAAGAGGGGTGTCCCTAGTGGTACTCAGATATCATGATTCCCATGGAACTAATGGCTTTTCCATACAAGCCTTGGTTATTTATTGATGGAAAGTTCCATCTCACTTCCCAAATCCATTCAGGGATACTTGGCAAAATTCAACCGGGGGCATAAAAAACAAAGAGAGCAACGGAATTGAGTTACGTCACCTCCTGTAGATGTATTTGCTCAAGGAAAATATGGAAACGATTCCCACAAACTCACTCGACACATTTTTTAAAATCTTAGCCTATTATGCAAAAAATGCATTGAATGCTAATGAGAAAAACCGTAGTTGCAAAAACCATCAATATAGACAATGTTAGATCTATGAAGTCACCAGAGATGGGTGTATCCACTAGTAATACGATGTCACGATTCCAACGGAACTGGTGGTTTGTCCATCTGAGTGATGTTTATCCAATTATGGAAAAATTCAACTCGCTTCCCAATTCCATTCAAAGACACTTTGCAAATTTCAACTGGGAGCATTAAAACAAATCAAGAAAGGAAATTGATTGGCGTTACCTCCTATAGGTTTTCTTGGTAAATAAATATATGACCACAATTCCCACACCCTCACTCGACATATTTTTCAAAATCTTAGCATATAATGCAGAAACTGCATTGCATGACACTGAACAAAACAATAGTTGCGAAAACCATCAAAATAGACAATGTTCAGTCCATGAATCACTAGAGAGGGGTGTACCTAGAGGAAATCGGATTTCATGATTCCCAAGGAATTGATGGTTCGTTCATTCGAGCCTCGGTTATCAAGTTATGGTGGGGTTCATCTCGCTTCCCAAATACATTCAAGGACTATTAGTAAATTTCAATAGGGGGCATAAAAAACAAACCAAGCAATGGAATTGAGTTTCGTTACCTCCTACAGGTGTACTTGGGAAAGGGATAGATGATCACAATTCCCACACACTCGCTTGGCACATTTTTTCAAAATATTAGCCTATACTATGAAAATTGCATTGCATGTCACTAAGCAAAACCCTAGTTTTGAAAACCATCAAAATAGACAACGTTTGTTGCGTGAAGTCACTAGAGAGGAGTGTCCCTAGTGTTACTTAGATTTCACAATTCCAATGGAACTAATGGCTTATCCATTTGAGCTGCACCTATCACGTTATGGTTGTTTTCATCTCGCTTCCCAAATCCATTCAGGGACACTTGACGAAATTAAATATGGGGCATAAAAACCACACCGAGAAACAAAATTGAGTGTAGTTACCTCCTGCAAGTGTGTGTGGTCAAGGGAAATATGACCATGGTTCCCACACCCTCACTTGGAATTTTTTTCAAAATCTTATCATATAATGGAAAAATTGCATTACATGTTACTGAGAAAAACCCTAGTTTCGAAAACCGTCAAAATATACAATAGTAAATTTATGAAGTTATTGGAGATGAGTGTACTTAGTGGTACTTGGATGTCATGATTCCCATAGAACTGGTGGTTTTTCCGTCTGAGCCTTGGCTATCGAGTTAGGGGCGTAGATGTGGGTTTTCGATTTCCGCAACCCACATTGCGGAATGCGGATTGTGGAGGCATAATTTTTCGGAGGTGCAAATTCAGGTTTCCGATATCCGCAACCCGCATTGCGGAATGCATATTGTAGAGGTAATTTTCATGAATTTTTGCAATGGATTTCTTATTTCCGCAACCTGCATTGCGTAATGCGGATTGCGGAAGTGATATTTTCTAGAGACATAAAAAGGGCTTTTCGCTTCTCGAAACCCGCATTGTAGAATGCAGAGTGAGAATTGCGGATTGGGCGTTGTGGATCGAAGATGTTTTATAGGGTTAATTACAGACGCGATAGATGAAGAATTTCATAGAGAAATGACATGATTGGGAGCCGGTTTGGAGGAAGAAGAGAATCATGATCTTGTTACCCATCCCGATCATCCTCAAATGTCACGATCCGAAAGGAAACAGGAGGCTCTAACCCCCCAAATTCGCTAGGGAAGCGCATTGAAGTGTCTCTATCAGTGTGCCTGACATATCAGGAACATGTTGCATTTTACCAGTTTCACGAATGGCCACGCCTGGCTGAAGTGCTCTAGAAGTTTCAGGTGTTTTGTAAGCCTATAAAGGCAGGTTCTGAATAAAACCAAAGGGTTGAATGTTTTGTATTCTGAGAGATTAAAGCTCTGTGTATGTATTGAATTCGGCCCTTCTGGAACTAATAATATGAAGACCTAATTCTGGAGCAGAGATTCCTGTGATGAGTGCTTTGATGTCTGTTATTTCCTATGCATGTGTTCTTCATTTGTATTTTCCATTGATTGTTCGCTTCTGTAGTATCGAGATCAAGACTACATGGTCTGAAATTCATATTTTATGCTTCAGATACATATGACTAGGTATTCTACCCTTTCTTCTTGAAGTTGCAGGTTAGAATTCATTCTTAAATGCTCTAACTCTGTGATGGATTTTGTTTCCTTTTCTGCTATCATTTGCTTAGATCTTTGACTTGAAAAATCCTCATCTACCTTGCCCCTACCCATGGAATTATAGTCCAAATCAGTCATTTGTGACAGAAACCCATTTAAGTTTGACTCCATGCCCAATGATGCACCTATCATTAACCCCAACTAGCTGAAAAACCCCCTAAAAATCATTATATGAAGGTCTAGCCACCAATTTTACCCATAACCAGCTTGTGTAAATGATATCCTAAGTGTTGAAGAATTGCAAAAGAGAGAGCCCTCTATGTGGTTGGAAAGGCTAGTTTCCATCCACCAAATCTTGGTTTGAAACACTTACCTCATGATCTCTTCTATTGTAACCCATGAGAATCTTGAGTGATAACATTCTAGCGACTCCGATAGGGACCTGAAAGACTTCTTCTCCCAGAGTAAGAATTATCAAGATTTGAATCAGATCTCTGATGGAAAATAGAGCATCAGATACAGTAAGGTTGTGATATTTTCCATGGCGACTCCAACATTCAAATTTACAATCCCACAAGAGACTAGATCTGATTTATGAAGGTGAAAAGAGGTCAGACATGTAGTGGTTCTACATTATTCACCTAGCGTCTCTACTATCAATAGAATCCAGAATTCAATGTGTCACTGGAGAATCCACTATCTGAATATGGTTTCCATGGAAACTTACAGATATGAAAGGTATGCTCCTATGAATCATTCACATATTCCAGGTTTTCCAAATCGTATGCCTTGTATAGATTGGCAAACATATTTTCCCAAATTTAAAGATGAGGAAGGAGATGATGCTACTCTGCATTTAATCAAATTCCATATGCATATGTGTAAGCTAAGGGTGAAATTTCATGAAGATTGCCTTATGAAAATGTTCATGGCTACTTTGGAAGGAAAGGCAAGAGCCTAGTATGAAAAGTTACCAGTTGCTAGTTTGTATTTCCTAGAAGATTTTCATTCAGCATTCTATGTAAATTATAAGGAAAGTTACCCATCTTTATCACTATTTGAAAATTGTTGTAGAGTAAATCTTGAAAATTTTATTCAACACATGGAAAATTATTATGGTAATGAAGAATTAATGGATGAAGAGGTAAAATAATTTTATGGAAATGACTTTCAACATCAGGAAGGGGTATTAGATAATAGTTTCCATGATATTTAGCAAGATCTTCAACAGACAACACTTTATTATTTGATTATAAATCAAGAAAATCAGGGCCTTAGTGTTCAATTTCCCTCTCCTAAGAATGATGGGAAAATTCAACAGCCTTTAGAAGTTTTAGAGGATACAGGGGAATTCATTCAGGGTTCAGAATCTCTTAAGATTCATCCATATGAAAATTTGAATGAAATAAATCAGGGTATTAATGTTGAAATTCATGTTCTTTTCCCCGAGTTGGTTGAAGATATTCAGTTTTTAAGTGATAAAGAGAAGAATATGGGTAGCCAATCAGTATTTTCTACAGTTATTCACTTTCTGAATCAGCCATTAAGGAAGAGAAGGTTGTGTATGATCTCTCTGATAATGAAGGAATTGCTTTCCCTGATTATTTTGAGAACCAGAATGATATTCTTGTTAGATCACATGAAGGGCCACTCTTTGATATTCTTGTTAAGCTGCATGAAGAACTAAGCATAAGTATTTTGATTAATAAGGATGATAGTTCCCAAGTTCAACAAAATCATAATCTAGAGTTGCAGGAAAATAGTGAAAAGGAAATTCCCCATATTCAAAATATGGTCGTTGCATTTGAATTTTTTCAAAGGTCTACAGATGGTTTTCCTGTTATGAATGTTAAAGAAGATAAGAAGATGGCTGCTATTTATTTGAAGTATGATATTGAATTTAATGAAATAGAACAACAACCAGTAGTTAAGAGTGAAATCATCCTAATTATTTTTCTAATCATCAACAAAAGGAAATAGTTCATGGTTTTGAATATCCTTTTGCAGGGATATTGCAATAATCAGGGAAAGAGAATTTTGCAGAATTCATGGAAACAGGAACCAATCTTGGGTGGTGGGTTAAATGGTTACATTTGCAATTTATCCTTAGTTTTTAGGAGATTCCAAGCAAAGTAAAGTCAAGTAGTCATTTGATAAATTGGCTACATTGGATCTCTCATATCACTTAATCCAGCAATTGTGTTTAGCAAAGTAGTGTAGGATAGACTGTGTGAAACAAGCTTGGATATGAAGCATATTTTTCAGTTTTTGTTTTACAAAAAGAATAAAATATTTCTTAGAGGTGAAAAAAGGTCACTAGTCTATTGTTCTTGCTACCTCACGGGGAGGATAGCATCCTCGGTTGGAGCCGTTTTTATCACCTCTAAGGAATCTCCCGTGAGAGAAGGAAATGACACCCCCCTACCGGAACCCCAGGCATGCGCATTGACCTCTTGCACCAAAGGAAGAAGCAGGGAACCCAAAAGAGTGGCTAAGGGTCAAGCAAATCCAAGAAAAATGATCGAGCCGCAGTGAGAAAATGGGAAAAACAGGGTTGTGGAATGTTTCCGCAATCCACATAGGTTGAACGGATATGATTGATTAATAGCCAAAGTGGTAATAGAAGTCCAGATCCGACGGCCCAAAGCATCTATGGAAGGCCCATTTGATCAACTGATTTGTCGCTTCCAAAGAGAAATTGGACAGTCAAGATTGAAGAGTAGGGCCAGATCAACGACTGGGAGACGATCTGCAGCATGCCATATCAAAATATTTTCCGCTTTTTTGCTTTCCCATAGGTCCAACTTTTCAACTTTCCGCACCTGCATTGCAGATTGCAGAAGTCAGAACGATATTTTTCAAGAGTGCAAAGTTGGGTTTTTTATTTCTGCAACCCACATTGCAGAATGCAAATTGCGGAGGCATAATTTCTTCGGGGGCACAGATGTGGGTTTCCAATTTCTGCAACCTGCATTGCGGTATGCAGATTGCGGAGGCATAATTTTTGGGAGGCACAAATTCAGGTATCCGATATCCGCAACGCGCATTGCAGAATGCAGATTGTGGAGGTAATTTTCACGAAGTTGTGCAATGGATTTCCGATTTTTGCAACCCGCATTGTGGAAAATTCAGGTTTCCGATATCTGCAACCCGCATTGCGGAATGCAGATTCTAGAGGTAATTTTCATGAAGTTGTGCAATGGATTTCCGATTTCCGCAACCCGCATTGCAGAATGTGGATTGCGGAAGTGATATTTTCCAGAGGCACAAAATGGGCTTTCTGCTTCCTGAAACCTGCATTGCGGAATGCAGAGTGCGAATTGCAGATTGGGCATCACGGGTCGAAGATGTTTTACAGGGTAAATTGAGGCCGCGACAGATGAAGCCTATTTCACAGGGAAATGGAACGATTGGGAGCCGATCTGGAGGAAAAGGAGAATCATGATATTTTTACCCATCCTAATCAACTTCAAATGTCGCGATTCGAAAGGAAACATGTGGCTCTAACCGCCTGAATTTTCTAGGACAACGCACTGAAGTGTCTCTATCAACATGCCCGATAGATCAGGAATCTGTTGCATTTTACCGGTTTCACGAATGACCACGCCTGGTCTAAGTTCTCTAGAAGTTTCAGGTGTTTTGTAAGCCTATAAAGGAAGGTTCTGAAGAGAACCAAAGGGTTGTATATTTTGGATTCTGAGAGATTAAAGCTTTGTGTATGTATTGAATTCGACCCTTTTGGAACTACTATGAAGACCTAATTCTGGAGTAGAGATTTCTGTGATGAGTTCTTTGATGTTTGTTATTTCCTATGCATGTGTTCTTCATTTGTATTTTCCATTTATTTTTTGCTTCTGCAGTATCTAGATCAATACTACATGGTCTAAAATTCATATTGTATGCTTCAGATACATATGACTAGGTATTCCACCATTTCTTCTTGAATTTGTAGGTTAGAATTCATTATTAAATGCTCTAACTCTATGATGGATTTTTATTCCTTTTCTCCTAACATCTGTTGAGATCATTGACTTGAAAACGCTTCATCTACCTTACCCCTTCCCCTGAAATTATAGTCCAAATCAGTCATTCGTGACAGAAACCCATTTAAGTTTGACTCCATGCCCAATGATGCACCTATCCTTAACCCCAACCAACTGAAAAACCCACTAAAAATCCTTATCTAAAGGTCTAGCCACCATTTTTACCCATAACCAGCTTGTGTAAATGATATCCTAAGTGCTGAATAATTGCAAAAGAGAGAGCCCTCTATATGGTTGGAAAGGCTAGTTTCCATCCACCAAAGCTTGGTTTGAAACAATTACCTCATGATCTCTTCTACTGCAACCCAAGAGAATATTGAGTGATAAAAATTCCCACGGAACTAATGGTTTATACATCTGATAATTGGTCATCGATTTATGGCGAGTTTCATCTCGCTTCCCAAAGTCATTCAGGTACACTTGGAAAAATTCAACCGGGGACATAAAAAAAAAGGAGCAACGAGAGTTTTTTCAATTACCTCCTTTAAGTGAATTTGGTCAAGGAAGAGATGCCACTATTCCCACAAACTCACTCGACATATTTTTCAAAACCTGAGCCTATAATGCAAAAATTGCATTGCATGCTAATGAACAAAACCCTAGTTGTGTAAAACGTCAATATAGACAACATTCGATCTTTGAAGTCACTGGAGAGGGGTGTCCCTAGTGGTAATCTGATATCATAATTCCAACGGAATTAATGGTTTTTCCATATGAGCCATGATTATCCATTTATGGTGAGTTTCAAATCACTTCTCGATGTCATTCAAGGATACTTGGAAAATTTCAATCGAGAGAATAAAATAAAAACTGCGCAAGGAAATTGAGTGGCATTACCTCTTGTAGGTGTGTTTGGTCAAGGGTGAGATGACCACGATGCCCAAACCCTCTCTTGGTGTTAAATTTACAGCATCATGAGTCATTCTCTAGGTCAATCTTGTGTGTCAATATTGAGCCTCGTGTGTCAAGGTAGTCCCTTATAGGAGCCTGAGTTGGACTCAAGAAACTTGGAGGAGAATCTTGAGTTGGACTCAAGAATGGTTAAGCTTCATGTGTTGAGGTAAGCACTTTTCCTATCAAGTGATAATGTTGTACAATATTTTTAGTCAAGGATAAGGTCTTGTGTGTCAATACAGATCCTCATGTGTTGAGTTGGTGCCTCATGTGTTGAGGTGATTCTTTGCATGTCGAAGCATGTATGGTGTGTGTTGTACTACTAACCATGCTTGAGATATTAAGTCTCCTCTAGAGATTGGCCACCTCTAGAGTGAATTACTTTAGCATATAACCACTTGGAATGATAGTAGAACAATATGATAACATCATTTGGAAAACTGCCTTAGTATATTTGATATGATAATTAAGCTAGCACATATGGACCATGCATATAAGATAAGAGATAAAGATAATATGTGATAAGATATGAGAGAATCCGAATTGCACATAAAGAATTAATTAAGAGAGAACTTGAATTAATCACTACAGTGATGTTAACAAGAAAGAATCAGTTAAGAGATTAACTAAGTGATAACAAAGAAGATATAGTTGACTAAATGTTATTGCATGATGACACTTATGTTTAACTAAAAGATGAAACTTATGTTAAACTAAAATATGACACTTGAGTTACGACACTTGCATGAGGACAATTAAGTTAGTCACCTAACTAAGTGGGAAATATTTCAGCTAAGGGGCGAGTTCACCCTAAGAGTTAGTTAATGAGTCAATGCGGTGTGTGAGAAGTGGGGAATACTTCTTCATGAAATTTTGATGCATCCATATGGACGACGAGTTCATCTTGAAGTTAGAAGATAAAAATAGAAGCTGATGCATGAGAAGAATATATAAATATTTTATACAGGATTAATGAATCCAATGTGAAGCGAATTCTCTTATCCCTTGAAGGAAAGGCACTTTTCGTTGTGTAGGATTTTATTCTGAGTCTTTCTTCTTTATATTTATCTTGCTTTCTAATTGCACTAGGGGTGCTTGATGTAAAATAAATTCTCTGCTATCAATCAATATACTAAGGAATTGTTTTGGGGGTTTTTCTCCCTCGAGTCATAGAGTCTTTCCATAGGGTAAATTCATGAGTCGAATATGATTGCATATGTGTATGATTGTTATTTGATTTCAAGTATTATTGAATCTCTGAATTAAAGATAAAAAATTAACATGGTATAAAATCTCAGGGTGTGAAAGAGCTAAGTTCATCAATCAAGCTTGAGCCTATGTAGATCCTGAGTGTGCATAGTACTTGAAGAATAATGGCCTCAATCTTAGTGAGACCGAAATACTGTCTTGAAGGAACTTCAAACTTCAATAATTGGAAGTATAGGATCTTGAATATCCTGGAAGAGCATGATTTGGATGGATAGATATCTTATGTTATTGAATATCCTACTTCTAATGCAGGGCATATTACCTTCAAGAAGAATCAATCCAAAGCAAAGAGAATCATTTATGATTATGTGAAAGACAACTTGATGCCAATGATCACTCCATTGAAGATCGCAAAGGAATGATTTGACACTTTGACAAATATTTATGAGAAGAAGGAGCCCAGTAAAAAGAGAGCATTGAAGAGCAAGCTTCGAAATCTGAAGATGGAGAAGGACGAAGCTCTGGCTTCCTTCTTCACAAATATCTCTCAAGTAAGAGATAAAATTGTGAGAATTGGTGTGATAGTCAATGATGATGATCTCATTCATACTGTTGTCGATGGTATTGCATCCTCATGGGAGACATTTATGAAATTCTACAAGTGAAGATCACTTTAGCTTGAACAAACCTCACAATTTCACTCAAGAATTGCAGAGAAGAAGAGATAGAATAGAATCAATATTCACACATGAAACTCAAATAATGTGGAAAACTGTTGTAATTTCATTCATCATCTATACGCTAGAAAAAATATGAGAGTACAATAGAATGAATTTGATTACCCCAAATTTCATTCGAATTCTCCTCAAGGAATGGCTTGGACTACATTGGAACCATCACCCAATCAGTGGTAGTGACCACTGATAGTCAAATATCAGTCAAATGTGAGTCTAACTGAGTCTAATTGATGCATGTGAGGACTAATCAAGAGAAGAAGACTCCAAGGGAGCATGACATACTATTAGTAGTCAAGTGGCACTCTGATATAGACAATTGGGATCTAAAGTCATTTAACTGGGAAATCAATGCAAGAATTGACTGATCAATGTATGAACTGTCTGATGAGGTCCTAGATGTGTGTAGTAGGGCACATTAGTATCCAAATGATGAAAACAATGCACACTAGGTACGTAGGAGGCCTACTGAAGGCTAGAAATAGGATCTGGGGGGCTCAAAATTGAGGACTAGGTGTTGGGAGACTACCATACTGATGACTGGATGCATGCAGTATGCATGTATACATGTAATGCATGAAAATAAAATAATTATGGTGAGAATATTCCAACACCCCCCCTCAAGATGGACTATGGGGAAACATAGGAACTGAAAAATAGTAGGGCCTTGGTAATTGAGACCAAAGGTCACCCCGTCCAACAATCTAAAAATAAAAGTAAGGAAAGAGGGAAAACCCAGTGGGAAGAAATCCCACCCTCAAGATAGACTCTAAAATGCTAATCAATAATGTGCATCACTCAACCCAAAAGGTAAGTGAACTTATTTACCGAGAAAGGATCTATCAGCAAGAAATGAATCAATGTGAGAAGGATGAAACCTTCCATTTTGAAAATCAGATCTGGTTCTCCTTGGATCAAGTGGATCTCCAACAAGATCACTGATAGATCTAAGAGTTGTGGCATCCCATCTAGTAAGAGGAGTATCTTTAGGTTCTTATGGATTTGGATCTATCCTTTGCTCATCTTCACTGTCAGGTGCTAGATCTTCAGGTTCTTGTGGATCTAGATCTAACATTCTCTCTTCATCACTTTCAGACTCAGAATCTGAACTTTCTTGAGATGAAGCTTCGCTCTCTTTCTCATCAAGCAGTGGTGGTGTGGTAGGCAAGCTGCTTTCATCAACATGATGAGTATCATGCAATGGACACTCCTCAAATTGAAAATTTCTCTCAAGAAATGTTTGCATAGTTGTCAGATCTAGAATATTGTAGGCCTTTGCACTCAATGCATAACCAACCAGTATACACTCTATACTCTGTGTATCTAAGGCTCTCTTTTTCTCTATTGGAATCCTAGCCCAAGATCTGGATCCAAATACTCTAAGATGAGATACATCATGTTTGTAACCCATCCATGCTTCAAAAGGAGTTTTGTCTTTTAGTCCTTTGTGAGGGACTCTATTATGGAGGTAAGCAACACAGTTGATGGCCTCTGCCCAAAGACTAGGATGCAATCCTTTCGACTTTAGCATACAGGTTTCCATCTCCTTTAAGGTTCTTTTCTTTCGCTTTGCAACACCATTTTTTTGTTGTGTGTATGGAACAGTGTGTTGCATCTCTATGCCTTCATCAGCACAAAAGGATTGGAAATCACTCTTAACATACTCTCCTCCATTATCAGTGCGGAGGACCTTGATCTTCCTGTCAGAGAACTTTTGTATAGAAGCCTTGAAAAAATTAAAGTATCCAAACACTTTTGATTTCAATCTGATAAAGTACACCCAACTGAATCTAGAATAATCATCAATGAAAGTTAGAATATACCTTGCCTTGTTCCAAGACAGATTTGGAAGTGGTCCTGAAACATCACTGTGAATCATTTAAAGAGGTTGAGAGGCTCTCCTCTCCTTCCCTCTCTCAAAATTCTTTTCTGGATGCTTTCCAATCAAGCAACCTTTATAGTTTCCTTTAGCAAACTTGATATTGGGTAGTCCTTCAACCATCTTTTGAGTGTGCATGTCTACAGATACTTGTAGTTGAGGTGCCCAAATATTTCATGCCAGAGTTTGCTCTCTTCATTTGCATGTGTGTGTATAGCACTCTGTTTTGAGTAAGGTAGGAAGTGAGAAAACTCATAGAGTTTTGAATTGTGATCAGCAACACCTTTTGCAATGATGTTTCTAGTTGGAATTTCTTGTATTTCGACCTCATTTGGAGTGAATATCACCTTCTTGGGTAGTCCAGTATGGGTCATTTGGTAGAAAGAAAGTAGATTGGAAGTAAGAGTAGGAACATAGAGTACATCACTGAAGTACCCATGCTCAATATTAATCCTTCCAATCCCCTCAGAGGAGACCTAAGAATCATTCCCCGACAAGATTGAAGGGCCAACTGTGGATTTGAAACCAGAGAAGATATTTTTGGAGGAAGGCATGTGTCTTGATGCTCCATAATCAATGATGCAGGAGGAATATTTTGAAGCACCTTCCATGAGTGCATGGCACCTCTCCTTGTCCTCAGATCTTGAAGATTCAACTTATTTCCTCCTAGAACCTACAGGTACTGGAAGGTTGTTCTTCTCAAGAAGCTGAGCCATTATCTCTATTGTCTTCTTCATGTAGGCACTCTCAGGATGGAATCCTCTGTTACAGTAAGTACATTTGGATTTCTCCTTGTGATATTGCTTTCCTTTCTTGGAATTCTAAGCTCCTTCTGACTGATAGGGAGCCTCTCTTGGCTTCTACTCATTCGACTTTCTTTCTTTATCTTTTTTCTTCCCTTTTCCATTCACTCTCTTCCCTTCAATAACTGCAAGTGTTGAATCCATCCTTGGTTTGATCACTCCCATGTGCACCAACTTTTCCTCCTCTTGTGTGAGAGACTGGATGAAGGTTTTAAGAGTGGGAATATTCCATTTTGGAATGGATAACTTTGTTGACTGGAAGGTGGAGACAAAAACTAAGTAATCAGGGCCTAATTTTGACAGAATGGCTAGGATTAGCTGCTTCTCGTCTTTCTCTATTCCATGTCTTCAATTGTGAAATCAAATTTTTGAACTTGGTAAAGAACTCATTGATTGAGTCGAAACCACTGGGGCTCAGGGAGATAAGCTCATTTTCCAATTTGTGACCTTTCAAATCATATTTCTGCCCAAATAGAGTTTAGATCTTATTCCAAACCTCCAAAGGATTTTTGAGATCAATGACATGGAAATGTAGATCATCGGAAATACTGAGGAGTAGCAGTCCAACTACTTCATCAAGTTTATCAAGATACTTTGATTTCTCAACTGCACTAGTGGGTTCGACTGTTGTCCCATTCAACACTCTATAAATACTTGTGTACTTCGTGAAGATGTTCATATTTGCTTTCCATTCGAAATAGTTGAAGGAAATAGTTTGAAGGAAGTGAGATTTATATCCATGGTAGCTTGAATTCGAATCTGAATGATGGAATAAACATGCAACACAAATGAAATTTTGCTGCAGAATCTAAAGAAAACTGCTTTAGGATGGTGAGCACTTTTGACCGGATCCTTCAAACCTGTCTAGACCTCACTGTATTTCTCTAGTGAATTCAAGACAATAGCACCAGGATTTGCTGTGGAAATCCAGAGGCTTCTAGTGCTCTACTGAAAAATAGTTGTTCAATAAACTGCAACAATTCGAATAGATGTAACAAGCTCTGATACCATGTGAAATTATACAAGTGGAGATCACTTTAGCTTGAACAAACCTCACAATTTCACTCAAGAATTGCAGAGAAGAAGAGATATAATAGAATCAATATTCACACATGAATCTCAAAGAATGTGGAAAACTGTTGTAATGTACAATAGAATGAATTCGATTACCCAAAAGGTCATTCGAATTCTCCTCAAGGAATCTCTTGTATTGCATTGGAACCATCACCCAATCAGTGGTAGTGACCACTGATAGTCAAAGATCAGTCAAATGTGAGTCTAGCTGAGTCTAACTGATGCATGTGAGCACTAATCAAGGGAAGGAGACTCCAAGGGAACATGACAGGCTGTCAGTAGTCAAGTGGCACTCTGATATAGACAACTGGGAGCTGCAGTATGTTAACTAGGAAATCAATGCAAGAATTGACTGATCAATGTATGAACTGACTGATGAGGTCCTATATGTGTGTAGTAGGGCTCATTAGTATCCAAATGTTGAAAACAATGTGCACTAGGTACGTAGGAGGCCTACTGAAGGCTAGAAACAGGCTCCAGGGGGCTCAAAACTGAGGACTAGGTGATGGGAGACTACCATATTGATGACTGGATGCATGCAGTATGCATGCAAATACAATAATGATGGTGAGAATATTCCAACAACATTCTTGGCTGCAGTAAATGGTCGAGAAGTGCAACCCAACTTTGAGATATTGTGGCATGATTTCCTACAAGAAGAAGGGTGAATCTAGAGAAGGTATACTTCCTCCAAAGAATATAACCTCGCTCTTATGGCACAGATGAAAAGAGGGCCAGTATGCAAGAGAATGTCGTGCAAAGCAAAGAGGAAATTTCAACGGTAGGTTTCATGTTTCTACTACAATAGAAGATGGACCTACAAGAAATAATCCTTCTGATGATAAAGAGACGAGGAAGGAGTACTATCTTGTCTCATCCCTTTTTGGATCCATTACCACTAGTGCTACGACATGGGTGGTGTACAGTGGCACATCTAAGCACATGACTAGATATAGGAGCACTATCATAGATATGAAGGAAAATAAGTTTTCTTGTAAGGTGAAGCTCAGAGATAATACCACATATTCAATCCAAGGTATTGGATCCACTTATTTTCAGTTGGATTTAGGAGATGTACTACATGTGTATGAAATCATGTTTGTCCCCGGATTGAAGAAGAAAATCTTGTTTGTTTTGGTTCTAGAAGATAAAGGATTCAAAGTTATCATTATGGACAACAAATCGCTCATGTTTCCTAAACACAAAGACTTGAACTCTGCATCTGTGATTGGAGTTAGAGAGGGAGGTCTCTACAAAGTTCCTGGAAATATCATTCAAGCCATGATCCATGATAAAGTCATTATGTATGAGTTGTGGCATAGAAGGCTTTGTCATATCCATTTCAAAGAGCTACTTGGATTGCAGAATATGGTGAAAGATATGCCCATATTTAAATATGATTTTTATAGTGTTTGTAGAGGTTGCGCTCTTGGCAAGAATATTAAGAAGATTTTTCCAAGTAGAACCAAAAGATCCGAAGGGATCCTTGACTCGATTCATTCTGATCTATGTGTTCTTATGTCTACACCCTCCTTGAGTGGTTATTGATATTATGTGATTTTCATATATGACTTCTCTCGCAAGTCATGGTTTTATTTTCTGAAGGAAAAGAGTGAAACTTTCAACAAGTTTCAAGATTTTAAAGCATTGGTTTAGAATCAGAGTAGAAAGAGCATTCATGCTTTGAGATCTGATAATGGAGGAGAGTTTGAATCCCATGACTTCAATGAATTCTGTCGAGATGCAGGAATAAAAAGACAGTTGACCGTACCCTGCAATCCCCAACAAAATGGGGTTGATGAAAGAAATAATATAACAATATGTGAGGCTGCAAAAGTCATGATGTGTGATCAGGATCTACCCACATCCTTATGGGAAGAAGCCTCCAGCACTACTGTCTATATTTAGAATAGAATCCCTTAGGTTATCCAAGACTCCTGAAGAGGTTTTTGCTAATGAAAAACTAGATGTTGGACACTTGAATATTTTCAGTTGTCCTATCTACATTCATGTACCAAAAGAGAATACGACAAAGATGGATCCATATAGAAAGAAAGGAACACTTGCTAGACATAGTGAATCCTTCAAATATTACAAAATCTATGTTCCAGGACAAATAAACATTGAAGTCAACAGAGATGTAACATTTCATGAAGAGGCTTCCTTCAAGCGCTCCAAAGAACTTTAGTGTGATTCAAATATGGAGGAGCATGATACTCTTATGATGGAAAATATAGTTTTTTATTCTCCCCTTTCAGATTTTAAGAGGGAGAAGCCAGAAGAGTCTGTATATCCACTTGATCCTGAAGATCTGATAGAAATATCACTTGATGAACCTCCTTCTAAGAGGAGATATGCATGGTGTCGAGACATTCTGCAAGAGGCAGAAAAGCATGGAGAACCTCTAGGCTCATTCAGAGAACGAAAGAGACCTAAAATATTTTTAGGATATGTAGCACAGATGAGTCACATCAGTGATTCATAACCCTCTACCTATGAGGAAGCCTCAAAGAAGAAAGTATGAAAATATTCCATGGTAGAAGAATACAAATCTATCATGAAGAATGATGTATGGGAAGTGGTTCCTAAACATGATGGGAAGTCGATAGTAACTTCCAAGTGGCTTTATAAAATCAAGCATGCAGTTGATGGAAGTATTGAAGAGTATAAAGCAAGATTTGTGGCATGTGGTTTCTCACAGAAAGAAGGGATAAACTATTATGATACATTTGCTCATGTGGCCAGGTACACTACTATTCAAACCATAATTTCCCTTGCTTCAATTTTGGGTTGGAAACTTTACTAGATGGATGTGAAGACTAATTTTATCAATGGTGAAGTTGAGGAAGAGGTTTACAAACAACAACCTGAGGGGTTTTTAGTCGATGGGAAGGATTACCATGTATGCAAACTTAAGAAATACCTGTATGGGATTAAGCAGGCCCCGAGAGATTTCTATTCGAGGATTGATAGCTATCTTATGAGCTTGGTCTTCTCCAAAAGTGGCCCCAACCTATAATTCAAGGTTGTGCAGAACCATCCATTGATCTTAGTTCTCTATGTTGATGACTTGTTCCTTATTGGAGAGAAGCAACAGATAGCTTAGTGCAAGAGGGAGCTCACTTATGAGTTCAAAATTAAAGACTTAGGCCTTATGCACTATTTTCTTGGTCTAGAAGTTTGGCAAAGGAAAGATGAGATCTTTCTTTCACAAGGAAAGTACAATATAATTGATCTGTTGCGTAGATTAGGTATGATGGACTGTAAGTCCATGTCTACTCCTATGATGTCTAACCTTAAGAATCTACATGACTCAAATTCTGGATCGGATCTAGTGTATCATACCATGTACAGACCACACATTGGTTCCTTTATGTATTTGATACATATTAGACTAGACATATGTTAAGTAGCGAGTATCATGAGTCATTTCATGTATGAGACAAGACATATACATTGGGTTGCTTCCAAGAATGTGCTTAGATACCTTTGAGGTACTATTTCGTATGGAATCAGATATGCTTCGGTCAGTGGTGGAGTGATGCTACTTGGATATGTCGAATCCAATTGATGTGGTAGTATTGTCGACCGAAAGAGTACATCATGATTTTTTTATAGATTGGGATTAGCTATGATCTCTTGGTCCAGTAGGAAGCAGGGCTACGTAGCCCTAAGTACTAGAGAAGTAGAGTATATTGCAACAAGTACCACCTTCCAATAATTTATGTGACTCAGGAAACTACTTGTTGGGTTTTTTGGTGCGACGATTGAGAGTACTATCATTCGATCTGGAAATCATATTTGCATTAAGATCTCCAAAAACCTTGTGTTTCATGACAGATTGAAACACATTGCGATGAAGTATCACTACATTAGAGACATGGTCTAGAGAGGTGCCATAAGAATTCAGTACATTTCTATTGGAGAGAAGATTGTAGATATGGTTACTAAGCCTCTATCCGTGACGAAGTATAGGTACTTCTGAGACGCGATCGGCATGGCAGAGAATGCCTCCCTCGCTAAGAGGGAGTTTTAAAGTTACAACATCATGAGTCATTCTCCAGGTCAATGTTTTGAGTCAATATTTAGCCTCGTGTGTCGAGGAAGTACCTTATAGGAGCCTGAGTTGGACTCGGGAAACCTAGAGAAGAATCTTGAGTTGGAATTAAGAATGGTTAAGCTTCATGTGTTGAGGCAAGTGCTTTGTATGTCAAAGTGATGATGTTGTACAGTATTTCGAGTCAAGGCTAAGGTCTTGTGTGTCAATGTTGATGTTTATGTAACTTCGGAATGTATTTCACATGTATATGTATATTGTATTCCTATAGAGATGGTATTATTCTTCTATACGTAAGTGTCGTCATTTATATTGTAAGTGTCGTAACTTATACTTGATGGGTTATTAGACCACCTTGTTGGGGTCGGCCCTGTATAAGTCATGTGGGTCGAAGGGTTATTAGACCACCCTATTGGGGGTCGGCCATGTGGGTCAAAGGGTTATTAGACCACCCTATTGGGGGTCGGCCCAGTCAGCATTATATTATGTGGTTAAGTTCGAGCCTACATGAGTTAGGTAAAAAGGCAAGTCAAGTCAAGTATAAATAGAGTGCGGGAGGCACTCTATTTACTCACTCACTTCTCACACATGCTCTCAAGGAGGAGAGGCGCACTTATGGAGGAGGAGGATCTGCTGCTAGGTTATGGCTATCTCTCTTGGTTGGTTGTATCATTACTCTATCTATCTCTGAGGAAGTTATTGGGGTTTTTCACCTTTATGGTTTTCCCCAAGTAAATCTTTGTGTCTCGTGTGTGCTTGCATTATTGTCTCCATGATTGATATGCTGTAGATATGCTGTACATGTTGTTCTCTCAGTTAAGATCCTAGATCAGATTGAAGTAAATTCTGAAAATTTAACATGGTATCAGAGCTAGCCTGAAAGAAGACATGATATGGCATGTATGACACTTGTTGCACTTACGATGCTAGGGCTTGATATAGCAAAAACCAGTCATCGTAGCACTTTCGCTATAAATCCGTTTTGGCGACGTTTTCGGATCTGAAATTGTTACAGGACGAAGCTAAGATCTCCAGGTATCTTGTGTCCAAAGGACAACCTCTAATTCGTTGTACTTTGTGATTTATGATCTGTACAATATAGGGTTTCTGCCTCTTCCAGATCTGAGTCAAAATCAGGTGACCTTGGGAAAAAGGTCATATCTTGGGCTAGGAAGCTCCAAATGAAATTTCGTAAAAAGTAACAGGTAGTACCCAGTCTGCACTATCTCAGAAACATTTTCAGAGGCCTAAGTTGAACCAGTGACACGTGGCACGCCGTACAAGTTCGCTCTCCTGTATTATCCCATAAACAGGTCACGTTGCGACATTTGGCATAAATCTCTCTCAGAGAGTCCAATTGAGGTCATACCTGTCAGGATGGAAAGGTAACAGGCCGACCTATCTCAGAAAACGTTTTCAGAGGCCGAAGTTAAAACAGTGACACGTGGCACGCCGTACAAGTTCGCTCTCCTGTTTTATCCCAAAACAGGTCACGTTGCGACATTTGGCATAACTCTCTCTCAGAGAATCCAATTGAGGTCAGAACTGTCAGGATGGAAAGATAACAGGTCAGGCTATCTCAGGAAACTTTTTCAGACCCTGTGGATCAAAAATTTTTGAGTTACACCAGAAACAATCAGGTACATATTTCTGTCAAAACAGAATTATTTTTTGGTACCTTCATTCATGGCTTCCGGAATTTAGGGCTTTGGAGAAAGTTGGAATTTTTGTAATCGGAGACCACGGCTGGATGCTACTCATCAAAATAGAAATTTAGAGACCAAGATCAGAATTTTTGGTTGGGCAGAAGGCCAGGCTTGATTAGACCCTAGTTCGGGACTTTGATCAGAAAAGTGGAAAATTAGGGCTTCTGTAAAAATGGGAATTTTTGAAATCTGTGACCACGGCTGGAAGCTCCTCAGAAAAATAGAAGCTTAGAGATTTGGATCAAACATTTTGATGGGGCAAAAGAGTGGGCTTCATCAAACCCCAGTTCAGGGTCACGTCCAGTGAATCCGGAAGTTTCAAAGGCAAAATTGAGGAGTGAAACTTTGCAGTTTTCAAAATCTGAATATACCAGTTTGATCAGTTCATCAAGGCGCATATTCCTATCCTATCGGAAGGTTGAAATTCAAAGTTTGAATTTTTGGGGTTTCTCTGACAAACCCATATCCAGCTCAAGGTCCAGTTCTTGCAAATCAAGTGGATTGGGTTAATCCTAGAAGAAGATGGATTGATCACCTGCATAAGTGAAAGAAGTTCCTGTCTCAGAGGGAGATGAGGATAAGGCCTTACATAAGAAGATTACAAGCGATCTCGACAGGTATGACTCATCGAGGTATGTTTCGATATTTGTCCATGATTAAGTTTATGGTATGTTTGTCTTCATGTTATTACGGTTAGTACAATTTTGATTTTAGATTTGTTGTATCACCTTAACAAAATTATGAATGCATGATAGAAGATATTCATTGGTTAGGGTGTTGACACTTATGATTGTACTAATGCATTATGGTGTTGTATGAGGTTTATGTTTTCTACTAACATGAAAGGTACACCAAGAAAGACAAATCATGTTCTGGTCCAAGATCATATGATCATGATGACATGAGGATAAAGACTCATCCATTGTCATGGATCTCATAGAAGATCCATTTACGAGGTATGTATAACTTGGTTTTGTAATGGTTAACATATGAGACATGCAGGTTACTAGCACAAGTCACTGAATAGAACCAAAAGATATTATGCGGGTATGTTAGACATAAACTAGCTAGCACGCTAATCCAGGTATGTTTTTCCTATATCAAGCTAGAATCCTACCTTGGTTTAGGATCTTATACTGTTGTGTTGTTAATAATGATTATTCATGAAATCATCAGTTTGAATAATCATGGTTGTATGCATATTATGTTTCTTACCATAATTGATGATATGACTAACCAGAAGAATCATGAAGGTATAGGTTTGAATAATGACAGGTTTTATGCATATTATATCTCTTATCTTGATTGATGATTCAACTAACCTGAAGAGTCATAGGTTTGAGTAATTACAGGTTTAGACATGTTATGTTTCTTATGATTTGACTAACCATAAGAATCCTACGTAAACCTTGAATGCTAATACTTATTATTTTCTGTTTGAAATGATCGTGACTATACATGCTTGAGATTATTGTGTTTTAATAGTATGCTAATGAATGTATGATTTTATATGAGCTCACAAGGATAACACAATCATGATACTAATAAGCATGCATAGGGATCAAGGATGAATATGAGTTCAAGAACAGGTAATTCAGGAAGCAAAGATCAAGAGGGAGCACACTCTAGTTGTTCCTACAAGAAAGCAAAGGAGCACACTTCAATAGTTTATGAAAGGATGCAGATATTCAGAGGGAGTTGACCATCTCACTACATCTCACAACAGAAAAGTGTAGAAGAAGCTACTTCAGATTAGGACTCCAGCAGCTCCTGCAAGGAAGCGAAGACTCAGAGGGAGTCCACCCAACGAACAAACAAAGATAAGTATTTGAATTGTCATTTCTTAAATAATACTGTTCAATAATGTATATACTGATGTTCCTAGAATTAGGTTGTGTATTATGCATATTAGAATAATTGCATTGATGAACAGTATACTCCTAATATGCATGGGTAAGTGGCCTATGGCACTGTACAACATTCCATTGCTACTTATCTAGAATGAAACCTCTTTGCTGACATGTTGGGAGTTGTGCACACTCTTAACAATGTTCTGGTAGAGATTGGAAGGCATCTAGAAAGTTACAGAATATGGATAAATGTTGTATTGAAGCATTGGATAAGATAATTGCATGACTGTATGGCATATTTCTTTATGTGTAAGAATTTGTTCTGAAAACTATGAGATGTTTTCTAAACATGCAATTTAACTTGTTGTGTAGGAAAGATTGTATGCCATCTCCTACAAAAGAAGAACTACAACATTTGTTCAGCAACAAATTTATTTATTGAAGATATTTAAGTTCCCAGGATCTGGGATGAAGAAATGGAATGCCATGATCCGTCGATCATGAAGAATGATGTTTGGGATGTAGTCCCAAGATGTGAAGGGAAGTTTTCCAAATGGAACTATCAGATCAAGCATGTTGCAGATGGAAGCATTGAGAAATATAAAAGTGATGAAATAGAAGATGCACCAGATGGATCTCATGACAGCATGGTGTAGTCATATATGTGTGCAGAACTTGGTATGGTAGGATAGACAGCTTTCTATCCAGTTTGGGCGTTACCAAGAGTAAAGCAGATTCCAACCTTTTCTACAAGGTTGAAGAAGGCAATCCAGTGATACTACTTTTTGTATGCAGATAACCTGTTTGTTACAGGTAAAGATTGATTGATTGCCGACACACAGCGGAAGCTTTCTTCCAAAGTTCGAGATGAAGAACTTGGGGATGATGCACTATTTGTTTTTGGCATGGAGGTGTGGCAGAGTGCATATGGAATCTTCCTTGGACAAGGGAAGTATGTAGTAGAGATCCTGAAGAGGTTCGGGATGATGGACTGCAAGGATATGGCCACACCTATGGCATCGAATCTAAAGCTTCTATGTGATGCTTCATCTGAGCCGGTTGATGTCTCTTTGTATCGTCAGATGATTGGGTCCTTGATGTACCTGACGAACACGAGACCAGACATTTGCTTTGCTGTGAACACATTGAGCCAGTTCCTGATGGATCCGAGGAGTGTTCACCTGGTTGCTGTAAAGCATGTTCTGAGGTACCTGAAGGGTACAGTGGATTATGGGCTCAGGTATGAGGAGAATCAAAAGTTTAACCTGCAGGGTTATGTTGATTCAGATTGGGCTGGCAGTGCTGCAGATAGGAAGAGCACATCTAGGTGCTGCTTCAGTATGGTATCAGGTGTGATCTCTTGGTTTAGCAGGAAGAAGTCCTGCGTAGCACTGAGTACAGCTGAGGCAGAGTATGTTGCAGCCTGTTCAGCTAGTTGTGAGGCAGTATGGCTATGGAAGCTACTGTCTGAGTTATTTGATCTCTTGTTGGATGCTACTGGTATCTTCTGTGATAACCAAAGTTGTGTGAAGCTGTCCGAGAACCCAGTGTTTCATGACAGGTCGAAACACATAGAGATCAAATATCACTATATCAGGGATATGGTGCAGAGAGGAGCTGTGAAGATCCTGTATGTTGCGACGGACGAGCAGATTGCAGATGTGCTGACGAAGCCACTAGCCAAAGTGAAGTTCGAGTACTTCAGAGAGAGGCTTGGCGTTCTTCAGATCGAGGACACTTCGAGGAAGAAGTGATGGACACATTTGCTGAAGCCATTCCAAGCATGTGGGAAGGAGGATCCTTCACATGGCTGTGGATGTAAGCGCTGGATGATGAGCATCAGGATGATGTTCTGGTTTCTGCTTGATATGATCATTTTTATGTATGTATGTACGCATCATGTTGGATGCTGGATATGATCAGTTGGATCATGTGTATGTATTTTGTATATGCATCATGTTGGATGCTTGGACCATGTATCTGTATATGTATCAGGTGGATACATTGTATGATCAGGTGGATCTTGTATGGTGATATGTATCATGTATCAGGTGGATACATTGTATGATCAGGAGGATCATGTATGATGATATGTATCAGGTAGATACTTGGTATGCATCAAGTGGATGCATTGTATGATCAGGAGGATCATGTATGATTATATGTATCAGGTAGATACTTGGTATGCATCAGGTGGATGCATTGATGATCAGGTGGATCATGCAGCAGGACGTTGCAGTGATGATGATCAGGACGATCATGAGTACATCAGGACGATGTATGGTGAGTATCAGGTTGATACTCTGTGGCCGTGGATCAGGTTGTGCAGATGAGCATGTCTGGGAGATCCTATAGGTCGGAGTTGTGTACCCGTAACAGCCTGGGATGCTCTTTCGAGACATTGCTCTGGGAGGACATGTAATTTGTGCCCTGGGAGATTTCAGGTCGGAGTTGTGTACCCGTAACATCCTGAGATGCTCTTGCGAGGTTTTGTCCTATGGCATGTAATTTGGGCCCTGGGAGATTTCAGGTCGGAGTTGTGTACCCGTAACATCCTGAGATGCTCTTTCGAGGTTTTGCCATGACCACATGTAATAGCGCCCTGGGAGATTTCAGGTCGGAGTTGTGTACCCGTAACATCCTGAGATGCTCTTGCGAGGTTTTGTGGTGGACCACATGTAATTTGTGCCCTGGGAGATTTCAGGTCGGAGTTGTGTACCCGTAACATCCTGAGATGCTCTTGCGAGGTTTTGTGGTGGACCACATGTAATTTGTGCCCTAGGAGATTTCAGGTCGGAGTTGTGTACCCGTAACATCCTGAGTTGCTCTTTCGAGGTTTTGTGGTGGGGTCACATGTAATAGCGCCCTGGGAGATCCTACAGGTCGGAGTTGTGTACCCGTAACATCCTGGGATGCTCTTTCAAGGTTTTGTGACGCACGTAATAAGTCCTGAGGATTCCACAGTATGGCCAGTGATGATGAAGACCTGCAGGTGGTGGGCCTACATCCAGTATGAAAAAGGACTGGCTCTGTAGAACTTCCTATGACGAGTAGATTCATAGATTGATTGAGATAGCAACAGCAGTGACGATGATGATGACTCGATGACGATTATCCAGTGACGATGATCCAGAGAAGATGACTTGTGCCAGAAGAACTGTGCTGAGAAATACCTTCCTAGTTAAGAGGGAGTGTTGATGTTTATGTAACTTCGGAATGTATTTCACATGTATATGTATATTGTATTCCTATAGAGATGGTATTATTCCTCTATACGTAAGTGTCGTCATTTATATTGTAAGTGTCGTAACTTATACTTGATGGGTTATTAGACCACCTTGTTGGGGTCGGCCCTGTATAAGTCATGTGGGTCGAAGGGTTATTAGACCACCCTATTGGGGGTCGGCCATGTGGGTCAAAGGGTTATTAGACCACCCTATTGGGGGTCGGCCCAGTCAGCATTATATTATGTGGTTAAGTTCGATCCTACATGAGTTAGGTAAAAAGGCAAGTCAAGTCAAGTATAAATAGAGTGCGGGAGGCACTCTATTTACTCACTCACTTCTCACACATGCTCTCAAGGAGGAGAGGCGCACTTATGGAGGAGGAGGATCTGCTGCTAGGTTATGGCTATCTCTCTTGGTTGGTTGTATCATTGCTCTATCTATCTCTGAGGAAGTTATTGGGGTTTTTCACCTTTATGGTTTTCCCCAAGTAAATCTTTGTGTCTCGTGTGTGCTTGCATTATTGTCTCCATGATTGATATGCTGTAGATATGCTGTACATGTTGTTCTCTCAGTTAAGATCCTAGATCAGATTGAAGTAAATTCTGAAAATTTAACAGTCAAGACATATCCTCATGTTTTGAGGTGATGCTTTGCATGTCAAAGCATGTATGGTGTTTGATGTACTACTAACCATGGTTGAGATATTAAGTCTCCTCTAGAGACTGGCCACCTCTAGAGTGAATTACTTTAACATATAACCACTTGGAACGATAGTATTAAAATATTATCACATCATTGGGAAAACCTCCTTAGTATATTTGATATGATAATTAAGTTGGCACATATGGACCATGCAGATAAGACAAGAGATAAAGATAAGATGTGATAAGATATGAGAGAATTCGAATTGCACATAAATAATTAATTAAGAGATAAATTCAAATTGTTAAACTTTAGTGAAGAATTTAGTAAATCAAAGGAGAACTTAAATTGATCACTACAGTGATGTTAACAAGAAAGAATCAGTTAAGAGAGTTAACTAAGTAATAACAAATAAGATATAGTTAACTAAATGTTATTGCATGACGCACTTATGTTAAACTAAAAGATGACACATATGTTAAACTAAAAGACGACACTTAAGTTAGTCACCTAACTAAGTGGGAAAGATTTCAGTTAAGGGGAGATTTCACCTTAAGATTCAGTTTAGTGATTTAATGCATTGCATGAGAAGTGGGACGCACTTCTTCATGCAATTTTGATGCATCCATATGGAGGGTGAGTTCATCCTGAAGTCAGAAGATAAAAATAGAAGTCGATGCATGATAAGAATATATAAATATATTATATAGGATTGATAAATCCAATGTGAAGCGAATTCTCTTCTGCCTTGAAGGCAAGGTGCTTTTCTTTGTGCAGGATATTATTCTGAGTCTCTCTTATTTATCTTTATCTTTCTTTGTAATTGCATCGGGGGTTCTTGATGTAAAATACATTCTCTGCTATCAATCAATATACTCAGGAAGGTGTTGCTGAGGTTTTCTCCCTCAATTCATAGAGGGTTTCCCCAAGGTAAATTCATATGTCCAATGTGATTTCTTATGTGTATTATTGTTATTTGATTTCAAGTATTATTGCAGCTCTTAATTAAACATCAAAAATTAACACTTGACACGTTTTTAAAAATCTTAGCATATAATGTAGAAATTTCATTGCATGACACTGACCAAAACACTAGTTGCGAAAACTATCAAAATAGACAATGTTTGGTCAAGGAAGTGACTAGAGAGGGGTGTACCTAGTGGTACTCGAATGTCACGATTCCCATGGAACTAGTGGTTTGTCCATTCCAACCTCGGTTATTGATTTATGGCAAGTTTCAACTCACTTCCTAAATCCATTCAGGGACTCTTGGAAAATTTCAACCGGGGGCATAAAAACCAAACCTAGCAATAGAATTAAATTTCGTTACCTCTTGCAGGTGTGATTTGGAAAGGGAGAGAGATGACCACAATTCTCACACACTCACTCAACACATTTTTCAAAATCTCAACCTCTAATGCAAAAATTACATTGCATGTTGCAAAGCAAAACCCTAATTTTGAAAACCATCAAAATAGGCATGTTCGGTCCATGAATTCAACGGAGAGGGGTGTCCCTAGTGGTATTGGAATGCCATGATTCCCACATAACTAATTGTTTTTCCATCTAATCCTTGGTTATTGAGTTACAACAAGTTTCATCTCGCTTCCCAAAGCCATTCAGGGACACTTGGAAAAATTCAACCAGGGGTGAAAAAAAAATCGAGCAACATAATTGAGCTTCGTTACCTCCTTTAGGTGTCTTTTGGTAAGTGATATATGTCCATGATTCCCACAACCTCGCTCATCACATTTTTCAAAATATTATCCCATAATGCAAAAAATGCATTACATGTTAATGAGCAAAACTCTAGTTGGGAAAAACGTCAAAATAGAAAACATTTGGTCTATGAAGTCACTGTAGAGGGGTGTCCCTATTGGTAATCCGATGTCATGATTCCAATGGAACTGATTTTTTCCATTCGAGGAACGATTATCCATTTATGGTGAGTTTTAACTCGCTTCCAAACATCATTCAAGGACACTTGGAAAATTTCAACCAAGATCATAAAAACAAATTGAGCATGGAAATTGAGTGTCGTTACCTCCTGTAGGTGTTTTTGGTCAAGGGAGAGATTACCACAATTCCCATGTCCCTATTGGCACATTTTTCAAAATCTTAGCATATAATGCAGAAATTGCAATGCATGTCACTAAGCAAAATTCTAGTTTTGAAAACCATCAAAATAGACAATGCTTAGTCAATGAAGTCATTGAATAGGGGTGTCCCTAGAGGTACTCGAATGTGTAATGTCCCAATTTGAAATTTTTCCCAATTTGGCCAATTTTGAACCTTGGAATAGTGAAGCTCCAAACTGTCCCCAAATGATTCAAAATGGTTTCGAATTATGCCCAGAGTGGATTTAGGTGTATTAGGACACCCTAATACAACTAATATGTGCTTGTACACATTTTAAGTACTTCAGCAACTTGCATTTACAATTAGAGAATGAAAGAAAAAATTACTAGGAAAATCGATGTTGAAACCCCCAAGGGTAAATGGCTGCAAAAGAATCCTAAGGACTTCGAATTGGGAGTGAGAGTTTTTGAAGGGTATTAGGAAATAAAAATTAACCTAATGGGTACTTATAAACTATCAAAATAATTCTGCAACATTGATTTAAGTTCAGGATAAAATAGGGAAATTTGCTAGTAAATTCAAGGTTCAAATCCCCCAAGGGTAGAGGTCACTAATGGATTCCCAAATGCAGTACGAACCTCCCAAATTTCAGAAAATATACACGGATTAGTTATATGACTTCAATGGAACCCAAATTCATCATTAATCAGTTCCTAAAGGCTACTGCAATTCCCATAAATCAGATATTGGTAAACATGTCTCAACATAGGAGGAAATGAGAGAAAAAATCTATAACTTGCTATGAAATTTGTGAGAAATGTTACAAGGAATTTCATAAGGTGTATGAAACTTATTCAATATATTAATGTCTCTCCAAACAACAATAAAACCATAGATATTTACTGATACAAGTCGATACCAAACAACTTCAAGCTCTCTCAACAAGATATATGGGGAAATGGCTCGAATCTCTTCCTTGAATGTAAATATCACTTGAAATACATAATTTTTCAAGCTGTGGGTCTCATGATATGATTATTACAGATATATATATAAGATAACATGTTCATTAACTCTAAATATCATTCCTTCACTAACTATGTGCAACAACAAGTGCGCTATGCAAAAGCTATGAGGAACAATGGCACCATTCATACATAGTTTGACATTTTTACATGGTTTTACTTGGATATTCGACTTGAGGTTCATATGAGAATCAAATATAGAGTTAATACATAATATTACAAATAAATGGGGCCCAAATATCTCCCCCAAAGATATCAACATCTCACCAAGTGCGCCCTTCCTCCAAGAGCCAAAATATGAAGAGAAATGTTAGAGAGATGTGGGAGCAAGTTGAAGAAGGGAAGATCCCGAGCATCCCTATAGCTTCAACCTGAAACAAATGAATCCATTTTAGCTCCAAATTAAAGGTCTGAATGGCTTCACCAATTTCCAATTAGGATGGGAAACTTGCACCCTCGAAATTGGTACTAAGGCAAGTAGAATAAACACTCCACTAGCATGGACAATCTATGCTCTCCAATTTGCAAAATGAGAAATGATTAAAAGCTCCTCTCCTTATTTGTTATTTTCCTTTATAAAATTCCCAAGTCCTCCATGGTTTGAATTCCTTCCAAAATCCTCATTCCAACTCAAGTTGGGAAGAGATTCCGATGTGTGCCACTTGTCCAACAATTCCTAGTCTCCATCTTCCCTCAATTCGAATGGGGAAGCTTCTTTGCTGCCACAAATCCCTTGTGCACCCTATTGGAGGATAGTTTTATCCCTGACATGTCATATATGTCATATGTCAGCAATCAGGTCTGAAATTTTCATAAGTGTCATAGAATCTTCATCATCGTTGTCATTGGATTTAGGGAATCGAGCTCCAAGTGTCACCATTCTTCTAAGATGCCTTTTCCTCTCCAATTAGACCTTACATGATTCATTCCATGAATAATACCTATTCAACTCCCCCAATTATTTTACCATTCATCTTCAACTTGAATTGGTGAGAGAATAATGCCAAGTGCAGTGGGGAATCTTGCCACATGTGGGTCCCACAACCTCTTATGTGCCATCGTGATCCCATGCCACCTTATTTTATTTTTATTATTATTTTCTTGGCCCATTTAATGTGAATTTGTAAGTCTAAGGTCATTTTGGGTCTTGTAGCTCCCTTATTCCAAATTGTAATGCTTCCACCCCCAACCTAGGGAACTAGTAATTTTCCTCCATGATAGTTCATTTGGATGGGTATATTACAAAATTTGAATTGGGAATTTCTCTTAATGTGACCCACCTTGTCCATTTGGATCTAATTTTACATTATTACTAACTTGGACATCATTCTTGGCAATTATTTGACCCTTAGCATTAATTTGACAAACTATCATGAGTATGGCCAAGGGGCTTAGGCCATTGTGACCCAGTGAAAAATTTGGGGACATGAAAAATAATCCCCTCCCAATATTGCTTGTCCTCAAGCAATTTCAACACATGGATGTTGAAGAACCTTCTTTCTTTCCAAAACTTTGCTTCCCAAAACTTATCTTCTAAAACCTTGAGTAGTGGCACTCATGCACTACAATTGTGCATTTCCAAAAGCAAGGAGACGTGGGTTTTATTTTTCATCTTGATATCCCCTGTAACATCACCACTAAACACCAAAATATTAATTAAATCCATCAAAACAAAGTCTTCACAATTACTCTTTACCTCTTTCATATTTTGGAAACCCTTTTTGATACTACACTGTATAATTCTTTGGAGTTGCCACTGAGTTTTCCAACTTTGAGTCTTCAAGATTCCATTAAAATTTTAGAGAGGAACCACCATGCTTGTTGTTGCACTAATCTGATTAAAATCACCTTCTTAATTGGGGACTCAATCTCCCATACTACTTGTTTCCCCAAAAAATTGAAACCAGTGAGACTAAAAATTATCCCAGGGTCCCATTGCTTGTATTGCACTCCAACAATTAGGAGTGCTCCCCAACCCATACCATCAGGAAAGAGAATTCTTGGATCCCATTTCCTTGTATTCATTCTTCCAAACATCATAATTACAAAGTATAGATCATCTAAGTACATAACAACATAATAAAAATGTACATGAAGGAGGTGCCTCATCAAAGAATCATGAAAGTGCTTGTACCTCCAAGTAAGTAGACCACCATTTTCCAAGTGCATACAAGCATCAAGTGACCAATAAAATCTGATCCAATGACATAGGTGAGGATCCCATGCCCTATAATGCTTCTCCAAAAGGATGAAATATACATCAAAATAATCATCCATGTGCTCTTTTATCCGAGAAGTGAATGAAGAACCTCCACTCAAATTTGAACCAATTAGGGAGCAAAGAAAACAATGAGCCTTCAAGTGGATCAAATAAGTACCATTTATGCATCCATGTATATGTGTATCATAAAAAATAACAAAGGATGTGGCTGGAAATAAAAAATTTCTCCAATCATATATCTCTTCACCCAAGTAGTTGATGAAGTTCCTCCAACATCGATTGAACTAAGCAAGGAGCAAGGAAAATCATGAGTATTCAAGTGACTCAAGTGAAAATCATAAGTGCATCCATGGAGATATGTATCATCATAAGATAAAAAAGGATGTTGCTACAAATGTAAATAATAAGGTGCCCTATTCATGTCATCATCAAAAGGAGAAATAGGAGTTTCATACTCCTCATGTGGCACCATTAGAAAAAAACTTTCACCCAATTTTCATCCCCAATTGATGTGGTTGAAAAAGAAGTAGGGGATGAAGAATTGTGAACCAACCTTAACTCTTTGAAACTCTTACCCATAAAAATATTTAATTCATCTTCTCCATAATTGGTTGGTCCAACTATTGTGAGATCATGTGCCTCCTCCAAGACTTTGCAACTCTCTCCATTAGGAAACTCATAATCCCTCTAAACAAACACAAGTGACTGTCTTCCTTATTGTTTGAGTGTAGCATCTTCAAGCACCTGCATATCAACATGTACCTCATGTTCCACCATTACATGAGGTTCCTCCTTTTTAACATAAATTCTTTCATCCATTGAATGATTGTCTGATATGTAGGAGGGTGTGAAGGACATTTGCAACTTCTCTTGAAGTTGCTCAATATGCACCATAGATTTTTGGAGTGTATTTAAGTGGACTCCAACTTATTTGAGAGCTTGTCATTCTCTTCTGCATCCCTCAAGGTTATTACATGATACAAACCAACAAACTCAATTAAATAATATCTATCAGAAAGCAAATTTAAAAAATTACCTTTGGTGTCCAACATTGCCTTCTGGATTTTCTCCATGTCTTCAAGGGAAGATTTCTCCTCCACACACCAACAAAATTTAGAAGCCAATGTATTTTTGTCATGGAGAGTTTTCTATTAGGATATTTAGACACTTGGAGTTAGTTAAGATCAACTTGTGTAATATATCCGTTAGGTAAAGTGTGTTTCTTTAGTATGCATTAGTATGCATTTGTAAATATTTAATCCGACGGTCACGATATGTTCTAGACATAAAGTGATCCGACGGATCAACTTCTCTTAGACCATACCTACCCTTGATCCATGTCTTAGCACTCGATTGGTCCATGATCTCTATTTAAAGAGCATGGAGGGTCATTGTCTAGTTGATCGATTATGAGAAGCTCATTTGTAACTTTCTTTCTTTTGCATAATAAACTGCTCCGTAGAAGCTGTTTGGCCGGGGCCGTGGACTGTTTCCCTCTAGGGGGTTTTAACCACGTCAAATATCGGTGTATCGATCTGTGATCTATTTGTGTGAAGTGGTTTCTCTAGGTGTTCGGTCTTTTGGGAGTAACCTGTGTACCCGAACATTTTCAAGGCCTCTTGAATATTCTTTTCATCCATATTCAAGTATCCTTCAAGAAAATGAGGCTCTTGCAAATGAACTTCCTCATCTTATTCCTTCTTGCTTGGACCAACTTCATGAAGCTCAAGTGGTGATGGGGAAGTTGATCTTGGTTCTTCTTCAACTTCTACAAGGTATTCATTTTCATGCTTAATGGAAGTTTGGATTGAAACAACACTTTCAAAAGTGACGTCTATGTAACCAACATAGAGGTGTGAGCACCCATCCGTAGGTACTCCTTCATAGTTCAAGCATCCATCAATAGATGCTCTTTGATTCATGTCCAAGGTAGAATGTGTCTCGAAATGATATTCAATATTTTCAATAGAGTCTTCTTCATGCTCATGTGATGTTTCTTTGTATTTTTCAGATTCACTTGGGAGTAACTTTCGATCATCTTCATGTAATGCTTATTCTACCTCACCTATTTCAAAACTAGGTGGCTCATGGGTCTCCTCCTTTCGCTCCTTCAAGCAAGCTTATGCATTTTGCCCCTTGGTTTTTTTAGGATCAATATCTTTGGAACCTCTTTTTGAAGAAGACCCAAAAAATCTCTTCAAGTAGGAAACACATGCATTCCATGAAGCTTCATATATTTCACTGCTCTTTTCACAAGTAGGCTGATTTTTAATCCTTTCATGTTCCCCCAAAAATTGATCTTTGATTGTGGAACGTATATCTTCTCCATACACATGGATATAACAATAACCATTGTTTCTTCTTCCAAATGTGATTTGATGGGATATACTTGTAGAAGGTACCTCCTGGACATCATCTTCCTCATACTGTATGCAATACTCCTCATATTGTTCATCATAGTCATCATCATACTGCTCATAGAAATCATTTTCCTTCGAGGCATAGAAAGCATACTCCTCCTCATGCTGCTCATAATCTAAATCTGAATAAGAAATGACTGCAACTTATTCTTCAATGGATGATCTTAATGCACAAGATCAAGGACCATGCTTTGATACCACTTTAATGTCCCCAATTTGAAATTTTTCCCAATTTGGAAAATTTAGAACCTTGGACTAGTGAAGCTCCAAACTATCCCCAAATTATCCCAAATGGTTTAGAATTATGATCATAGTGGATTGAGGTGTATTATGAAACCCTAATATATATATTATATGCTTGGACACCTTTTAATTAATTCAACAACTTGCATTTACAATTAGAGAATGAAAGGCAAAATTACTAGGAAAATCGATGTTGAAACCCCCAAGGGTAGATGGCTCCAAAAGACTCATAAGGAATTTGAATTGGGACTGAGAGTGTTTGAAGGGTTTTAGGACATAGAAATGAGCCTAATGGGTTCTTATATTCTATCAAAAGACTTCTACAACATTCATTTAAGTTCAAGAGAAAATAGGGAAATTTTCTAGTAAATTCAAGGTTCAAATCCCTTAAGGGTAGAGGTCACTAATGGCTTCCCAAATGCAGTACGAACCTCCCAAATTTCAGAACAGAGACATGGATTAGTTATATTACTTCAATGGGCACCCAAATTCATCATTAATCAGTTACTAAAGGCTGCTGAAACTCCCATAAATCAGATATTAGTAGACATGTCTTAACATAGGGGGAAATGAGAGAAAAATTCTATAACTTGCTATGAAATTTGTGAGAAATGTTAAAAGGACTTGCATAAGGTGTATAAAACTTATTATTTATATTAATGTCTCTCCAAACAGAAATAAAACCACAGATATTTAATGAGACATGTTGATACGAAACAAATTCAAGCTCTCTCAACAAGATATATGGGAAAATGGCTCAAATCTCTTCCTTGAATGTAAATATCACTTGAAATACATAATTTTTCGAGATGTGGGTCTCATGATATGATTATTACAGATATATATAGTAGATAACATTTCCATGAAGTCAAAATATCAGTCATTCACTAACTATGTGCAACAACAAGTGCGCTATGCAAAAGCTATGGGGGGAAATGGCACCATTCATACATAGTTTGGCATTTTTACATGGTTTTAATTGGATATTCGACCTGAGGTTCATATGAGAATCAAATAAATATTTCAAACATCACATTACAAATAAATGGGGCCCCAAGATCTCCCCCAAAGAGATCAGCATCTCACCAAGTGCGCCCTTCCTCCAAGAGCCAAAATATGAAGAGAAATGTGAGAGAGATGTGGGAGCAAGTTGAAGAAGAGAAGATCACGAGAATTCCTGTAGATTCAAACTGCGAAAAATGACTCAATTTTAGCTCCAAATGAAATGTATTAATGTCCTCTCCAATTTCCAATTAGGATGGGAATCTTGCACCCTCGAAATTGGTACCAAGGCAAGTAGAGTAAACACTCCACTAGCATGGACAAGCTATGCTTTCCAAATTGCAAAATGAGAAATGATCAAAAGATCCTATCCTTCTTTGTTCTTTTATTTTATAAACTTCTCAAGTCCTCCATTGCTTGAATTCCTTTTGAAATCATCATTCCAACTCAAGTTGGGAAGAGATTCCAATGTGTGCCACTTGTCCAACAATTCCTAGTCTCCATCTTCCCTCAATTCGAATGGGGAAGCTTCTTGGCTGCCATAACTCCCTTGTGCGCCCTATTGGAGGCTATTTTTATCCCTGACATGTCATATATGTCATATGTCAGCAATCAGGTCTGAAATTTGTCATAAGTGTCATAAAATCTTCATCATTGTTGTCATAGGAGTTAGGGAATCTAGCTCCAAGTGTCACCATTCTTCTAAGATGCCTCTTCCTCTTCCATGGGAGTTTCTCTTCCACTCCAATTAGACCTTACATGATTCATGCCATGAATATCACCTCTTAAACTCCCCCAAGTATGTACCCTTCATCTTGAACTCGAATTAGTGAGAGAATAAGGCCAAGTGTAGTGGGGAATCTTGCCACATGTGGGTCCCAGAACCTCTTATGTGCCCTCATGATCCAATGCCACCTTATTTTATTTTTATTATTATTTTTTTGACCCATTTAATGTGAATTTGTAAGTCTAAGGTTATTTTGGGTCTTGTAGCTCCATTATTCCAACTTTTAATGCTTCCACCCCCAACCTAGGGAACTAGTAATTTTCCTCCATGATAGTTCATTTGGATGGGTATTTTACAAAATTTGAATTGGAAATTTCTCTTAATGTGACCCACCTTGTCCATTTGGATCTAATTTTACATTATTACTAACTTGGACATCATTCTTGGCAATAATTTGACCCTTAGCATCAATTTGACAAACTATCATGAGTATGGCCAAGGGGATTAGGCCATTGTGACCCAATGAAAAATTTGGGGACATGAAAAAATGTCACCATTCCCATGGAACTAATGGTTTTTCCATCCTAGCCTCGATTATCGAGTTATAGCGAGTTTCATCTCGCTTCCCAAATCCATTCAACGTCAACTTGTGAATTTTCTCTCAAGGCATGAAATCCGAACTGGCCAGCATAATTGGGTTCCATCGGATGCCACATATGTGTGTGGCCATTATGGTTGAGGTCACACTATCCACGGTAGCTCGGGATATTTTGATTCAAAATAGACCCCCTTTTGCAAAATTGACATTGTCCCTCACTGAGCAAAACCCTACTTCTAGAGATGGTATAATAGGACCATTTTTGGGAAATTGAGACACATTAGAGGGGTTCCTGTGGGTATATCCCAACCTCTTGAGTCCATCAAAAATCAAAATTTTCATGATCCGAGTTACAATTTTTGTTCTATGGAAAGTTGCAAGTATCCACCTAGGGCCATTCAGGGCCAACTTATGAATTTTCTCTAGGGGAATGAAATCTAAACCGTGTAGCATAACTAGGTTACGTCAGTTGCAACATATTTGTGTTGGAATAATTAAGTCTTCCTACCATTCATTTATTCACATAAGATGCATTAATTAATCATTCATTGGTTAATTATATGTAATAAATAAGGAAATTGCCATTGTGTGGACCACAAGGAAATATGAGAGACTAAAATACATCCAAGGTGTTATATACAAGCCACCTAGGCCACTTGGGAACTTTCTTAAAGATTTATGGATAAGATTTGAGGAAGAAAGGCGCACTTTTGGAATATTACTGCTTTCCCCCCCATAGGGAAAAGCTAGTCTACCTAGGAAACTGTTTTTTACACCAAAAACTTTCCTTAATGTTATTTCCACCCAAATTTCGTATTTGGCATTTTTTTTGGCCATATTTCACCTTCAGCTCACTAATTAGAGAATTCTTGAACTTTTGGGCTGATTTGGAAAGTCAACTTGCCACCTAGGGGGGATGGGCATATTTAACAAGTTTGATGATTAGGAGCTTTGTTTGGCATCTTTAGCCATTCAATTTTCTGCTGTAAAGTTATTTAATAGCATCCTATTACATTCATATGTTGGCTGATTTAATTTTATTCATGAGAAGTTAATACAGAAATCTACTCTTGTGCATAATTTTTGTGTCTTTGACTAGTTGTGTGAGATTTTTCTTATGAGAGAGTGTAATTTCTTGATCAGTTCTTGGATGTGATCTGATTTTCACATGGTATCAGATCCATCAAGCTATTCCTTTCATCTATTGATTGTCTTGCAGGATCCAACAGTCTCAAGAAGGGCGCATTGATCAATTCACCAGGTGAATTCTATTCTCTGCAGAGCGCATTTTGGAATCCAAAAGTGTTCTAAAATCAGTCCATAAGTTTATATCAGTTGCAGCAATGGATCATACATAGCAGATCATCCTAACTCCTTTCAATTACTTTGATTGGAAAGCACAGATGGAGATTCTACTGAGGAGCAAAGGGCTCTACAAGGTGACCATGGCAACAGAAGCTAAGCCAACCTCAGCAGTGGAGAAATATAAATGGCATAATCGAAGGGATGAAGCCTATGGGCTGTTATGTCTCACTACATGCAGAGAAATCTTATTTCATCTTGATGGCCTCACTTCACCCAATGAAGTATGGCTGAAACTTCAAGAACTGTTCGGTAAAACCGATGAATTGAGAGGCCACCAATTGGATAACGAGCTAGTCTCTTTGAGTCCGCAAAATTTTGATAATATACAAGAATTATTCTCCAAATTCAAGTCTCTTGTATTGCAGCTGAAGCAATGTGGAATAGACAAGAAAGATGAGCAATTATTTTTGGCCATTCTCTCCAAGCTTGGCCCCGACTATTCAATTTTTGTTTCCACCTTCCATTCCACCCGGAAAGCAATTAAAAATTGAAAGAGCCCATCACTTTCAGAATTCATGGAGTCATTAACACAAGAACAAGACAAGTTGGTCTTAATGGGAGCCATTAAAAATCCATCCAAATACCACTGTCTAAATGTTGGAGACTCAAAGAATTCGAAAGGAAAGAAGAAAGGAAACTTCAAGAAGCCCACCGGTGAGCGAAAAGACAAGCAGAATTTTAATGGAGAGTCATCAAACTTCAAGAAGAATCCGAACAAAAAGAATGAGAGGAAAAAGTGCAATTATTGCAGCAAGGGCTTTCAAAACCTGAAAGCTCTTGCATGAAGAAAACCATTGACCAATTGACTTCACTCTTGGAGAAAGCCAACATTCCTCTTCCAGAGAGCGCAAGGAGGAAGGACGCAGGACAAAATTCCGATGATAAAGAGAGAGTTCATGCGTTGATGGCCAGCACATCAAAGTCTTCATCATTCATCATTGATTTTGGTGCTTCAAGACACATGTTGTCTGCAAGTAAGTATTTTACTTCACTTGATTCTTCCAGTGGTCCGAACATTGTATTGGGAGACAATTCTGAAACTTCTAACAAAGGAAAAGGTAGCATCGATCTCGAGTTTGGGTCATTTAATAATGTTTTATATGTCCCTGGACTTGCTGCAAACCTACTGTCAGTCTATCATATGACCCATACAGGGCTTCCCAAGAGAGTAACCTTTACCCCCAATGATGTTGAGATAGCAGAAATTTCAACAGGAAAAATTATTGCATTTGGTACTGCTGATCATTGTTCTAGAATTTAAAAGTTTTCTCATTTTGTGCCAAACTCCTCACCTTCTGCTCTGTTAACTCATGCCAATGAGTCCATCAAACTATGGCATGAGAGATTTGGCCACCTTAATTACAAATACCTTTCCCAACTTCATGAGAAAGAGATGGTTATAGGGCTGCCCAATATCAATTTTTTCAAAGGTGTCTGTCAATCCCTCATCCTAGGAAAACATACTGAGCATAAGTATCGGAGATATACCACTGAGAGAACCACTGCACCATTGGAACTTATACGCACTGATATATTAGGTCCATTTCCTCATGAGTCACTGAATTCAACAAAATATATTCTCACATTCATAGATGATTTCAGCAGGTATTGTTGGATTTATTTCATCAAGCTTAAATCAGAAGTTTTTGGGTTATTCAAGTTATTCAAAGCCTCAGTTGAGAATCAGTCTGGTAGGCATATAAAAGTGTTAAGATCTGATAATGGTGGTGATTATGTGAAATCAGAGTTTCAGCAATTTTTTGCTTCATCGGGCATACAGATGCAACATACAGTTCCATATACACCTCAGCAAAATGGGGTTGCTGAGAGGAAAAATAGATCTCTTAAGGAGATGGCCACATGCATGCTTGAAGCAAAAGATTTGTCTCCCAATCTATGGGCTAAGGAAATAAATTGTGCCACTTATATTCAGAATAGAGTGCCACACAAATCTCTCAAAGGTTCCCCTCCTTTCGAGGCTTGGACAAGTCACAAACTTGACATCTCTCATTTCAGGATTTTTGGCTCAAAGGCTTGGGCTAGGATTCTGATTGAGAAGAGGATGGCTATGCAGCCCCAAAGCCAACCATGTTTGTTTGTTGGATATTCATAGGAATCCAAAGGTTATAAGCTGCTAAACATGACCACTCATAAAGCATTCATCGAAAGAAGTGTGTAGTTTGAGGAAAAGCCCTCTCAGAGCGTAGAAATTGGAGATTCATCTTCACCACCGACTGAAGAAGAAGTAAGTGATGTTCTTGATATTTTTTATTTTTATATTTCTGATGATGAGGATCTATTTATTGCAGATGCTAACTCACGTACAAGTCCTAAGTGGGATGCAAAAAATTTGCAAGCAGCAGGTGAACTAGCATGCAACCCTCAGGACCAAAGAAGGACTAGATCACAGTTTGAGACTGCTCTCAATGTGAATGATCCTTATATTTCTGAGAAATGCTATATGATGATAGATTCTGATCCATAAACATATGAGGATGCCTCACATGATCCTATATGGCATATTTCTATGGATGAGGAGTTTCAGTCATTGCAGAAGAATGAAACTTGGGAGCTAGTCAAGCTCCCCGTAGGCAGAAAATTGGTAAGATGAAAGTGGATTTATAAGACTAAATGTGCAGCGAATGGTACATCCATTAAATACAAAGCAAGGCTGGTAGAAAATGGATATTCTTAGGTCCAAGGACTTGATTATAATGAAACATTTGAACCGGTAGCTCAGAAAGACTCCATTAGACTAGTTTTGGTCGGGGCAGCTTCCAAGCGGTGGGAAGTACATCACATGGATGTGAAAAGTGCTTTCCTCCATGGGGATATTGAAGAAGAAATATATATGCAGCAGCCACAGGGGTACACATCATATCCAAACCTTGTTTTCAGGTTGAAAAAATCTTTGTATGGACTCAAGCAATCCCCCAGGGCTTGGTATGCAAAGATGGACAGTTTTTCGTTGTCACAATCCTATGTTCGGTGTAAATCTGACCCAAATGTCTATATGAAGTTTGCTGATGGTTTTATAATGTTAATAGTGTTGTATGTTGATTATTTTCTAATCACAGGTGATAGAACTAAACAAATAGCATCACTAAAGACCGCAATGCACCAAGCATTCTCCATGAGTGACTTGGGAATTCTTAAGCAATTTTTGGGGCTTGAGATTTCTCAAACAAAAGAAGGAACCAAGGTATGTCAGTCAAAGTATGCTTCTGATCTGTTAAAGAATTTTAATATGGCTGATTGCAAGCCTTCTAAGACTCCATTCCTTTCTAGAGTTAGAATGGAAGAAGCAGAATCTACACCGCTTTTTTACAGTACTCTATATAGATAGTTGATTGGCAGCTTGCTCTACTTGACACACACTCGACCAGATCTTGCATATGCTGTGAGTGTGGCATCTAGATATATGGAGCAGCCACATGAGTTACATTGGAGGGATGCAAAAAAAATCCTTCATTATGTGTAGGGCACAAAGAGTGATGGGATTCACTATGTGGTAGATTCGAGCTTAGATCTCAGTGGAGGCAGAGTACAGATGAGCAGTGAATGCTGCTACACAGTGTGTTTGGTTGCAGGGGATTTTTTCTGAGTTTGAGATTTCTTTCAGTACTCCTACTGTCATTTATTGTGACAACTAGAGTGCCATTAGAATTTAATGTGATCCAGTACAGAGGCAGAGGACCAATCACATATAGATTCATATGCACTACATCAGAGGTCTAGTGCATGATCAGATCATAGATTTGCAGTATTGCCCCATAGGTGAGCAAACTGCAGATATCTTCACCAAGGATTTCACAGAGAAGACATTAAGCTATCTTAGATCACTGCTTGGGATGGTTGAACATGTGGTGGAATGAAGGGTGGATCAGCAACCTTTCAATTTTGATATGTCCATGTTTTGAGGGGAGGTTTTTCCCATGAGGTTTTCCTTCTATCCTTGTTTTGTGGACCGACATTATTTTGTACGGGATGGCCAAGTCTTGTTACTGGACCCTTAGTATTTCATTTTTTGATATTTTAGATCATTTAAGTCATACTTATGAGGGGGTTTTGGAATAATTAAGTCTTCCTACCATTCATTTATTTACATAAGATGCATTAATTAATCATCCATTGGTTAATTCTATGTAATAAATAAGGAAATTGCCATTGTGTGGACCACAAGGCAATATGAGAGACTAAAATACATCCAAGGTGTGATATACAAGCTACCTAGGCCACTTGGGTGCTTTCCAAAATATTTATGGATAATGTTTGAGGAAGAAAGGCGCACTTCTGGAATATTACTGCTTTTTACTACTTTTTCCCCCATAGGGAAAAGCTAGTCTACCTAGGAAACTGTTTTTTACACCAAAAAATTTCCTTAATGTTATTTCCACCCAAAGTTCGTATTTGGCATTTTTTTTGGCCATATTTAACCTTCAGCTCACTAATTAGAGAATTCGTGATCTTTTGGGCTGATTTGGAAAGTCAACTTGCCACCTAGGGGGGATGGGCATATTTAGCAAGTCTGATGATTAGGAGCTTTGTTTGGCATCTTTAGCCATTCGATTTTCTGCTGTAAATTTATTTAATAGCAGCCTATTACATTCATATGTTGGTTGATGTAATTTTATTCATGAGAAGTTAATACAGAAATCTACTCTTGTGCATAATTTTTGTGTCTTTGACTAGTTGTGTGAGATTTTTCTTATGAGAGAGTGTAATTTCTTGATCAGTTTTTGGATGTGATCTGATTTTCACAATTTTTTTGGCCACTGTGGACAAGTTCACCCTGGACACAGTCACTTAGGATATTTCAATTAAAAATAGACCCCCTTGTGCAAAACTAGCATTGGTCGTCACTGAGCAAAACCCTACTTCTGGAGATGCTATAATAGGACCATTTTCAGGGAATTGAAACACGATAGAGGGGTTCATCTAGGTGAAAGTCAAAATCCCAAATCGATCAGAATTGACGGTTTCATGATCCAAGTTACGGATTTTGTTTTATGGCATGTTGCAAGTGGCCCACTGAGGTCATTCAGGGCCAGCTTGTGAATTTGCTCCGGGGGGATGAAATCTGAACCGGGAAGCATAGTTGGGTTCCATCAAATTCCACAGACATGTTTGGCCATTGTGCACAATTTCACACTAGCCACGGTCACTCAGGAGATTTCGATTCAAAATAGACCCTCTTGTGTAAAATTGGCATTGGTCGTCACTAAACAAAAGCCTACTTCCGTAGATGGTATAATAGGATCGTTTCTGAGCAATTGAAACACTCTAGATGGGTTCCCCTAGGTGAAACCCGACATCCCAAATCCATAGGAATCGATGGTTTCATGATCGGTGTTATGATTTTTTTTATGACATGTTGCAAGTGGATCCCTAAGGCCATTCAGGGCCAACTTATGAATTTTCTCCAGGGGAATGAAATTCGAACTGGGTTTCATCATCTACCAAAGATTTGTTTGTCCATTTTGGATGAGGTCATGCTGGACACAATCACTCAAGAGATTTTGATTCAAAATAGACCCCCTTGTACAAAATTGGCATTATCGTCATTGAGAAAAACCCTACTTCTGGTGATGGTATAATAGGATTGTTTCCAGGAAATTGAAACACGGTAGAGGGGTTCCCCTAGGTGAAACCTAGAATCTTGAATCCATTGGAATCGACGGTTTCATGATACGAGTTATGGTTTTTGTTCTATGGCCAATTGCAAGTAGCCACCTAAGGCCATTCAAGGACAACTTGTGAATTTTCTTTTGGGGCACGAAATCCAAACTAGGAAGCATAACTAGGTTCCACCAACTGCCATAGTTGTTTTTGTCCATTTTGGACAAGTTCACAATGGCCACGATTTTCTAGGAGATTTCAATTCAAAATCTACCCCCTTGTGCAAAATTGGCATTATTCATCACTCAACGAAACCCTACTTCCGAAGATGGTATAATAGGACCATTTCCAAGCAATTCAAACATAGTAGAGGGGTTCCCCTGGGTGAAACATGGAATATCGATCCATCGGAATCAACAGTTTCATGATACGAGTTACATTTTTTATCCTACGGCTAGTTGCAAGTACCCACTTGGGCCATTCAAGGCCAACTTGTGAATTTGCTTTGAGGGTACACAATCCAAACCGGGAAGCATATCTGGGTTTTGTCAACTGCCAAAGATGTGTTTGGCCATTGTGGATGAGGTCACGTTGGTTATGGTCGCCTAGGATATTTCGATTCAAAATATACCCCCTTTTGCAAAATTGGTATTGTCCATCACTGAGAAACAAGGACTCTTTGGTACCGGGAAAATAGGAGCACTTCCATAAATGAATGATTCAAACTTCAAATTGGAGGACCAAACCAATGCCCAAAATTGTTGTATAGGTTATGGTGTTTCTCGAAGAATCCACCAAGCTCCTACACCAAGAGAAAAGTGTGCAAGGGATCATATTCTTAACCATTATAACCACTTCCATGAATGGAAGTGACCTCAATCCGGCCAAGTTCTAGGGTTAACTGGGATAAAATATAAATAAAAACCAAAGAACATAAGAACTATTAAAACCAAAAACATTATTTTATGGAAAATCGGAACTATTAAAACTTATATAGTCTCAATGCCTCAAAATAGTCCCAAGTATATCACTATTTAATGAACTAGTATCAATTGCTAAGGGAGTCTAGCAGTTGTTTGTTTATACTTGGAAGACACAAGTGAATTATGATGTCTTGTTAATTGAATTATAGCATGTATAATTCTATTTGATTGTCAACTTATATTTATTGCAAATCCAATGTTGACAAATAAAATAATTTAATATATTGACACAAGAGGGTTGAGACTTAAGGTTATGTAATACACTTTCCAATTGATAGTTAAATTGTATAACAAATTTTTTATGATCTTTACTAACGTTTATTAAAAAAATTGCATGTTTTACATAATTGGAATGACATCTTAGTTGTAACTTATTTGAAATTTGATTATGGTATGCCCACTTTGATATGATGTAATACGGTTATGGTTATGTTTCATATGTTGTAATATTACAAATATAACAGAAATATGAATTATTGCATGAAATAAATACTAACTTTTCATTTTGAATGTTTTTTTTGCAGAACACAGGTTTGCTAGAAGATGTAATTGATGTTGATCCCGATCCAGATTATATTGAGTCTAGTTCATATATGGGAGTTGATGATGATGATGATTGAGATAGATATGATACCCAGGTGGATGAGGAAGATGATGATCCTGGTGTTGATGATGATGATGATGATGAGGTAGCTGGTGGTGGTAGCTAGTGACATTGATCACATTGACTCTATCATGGATTATTGTTCATATATCATTATGATACATATATTATTTTGTCTATCATATGTATCATTTTGACTTGCAGTATTATATTGGCCTATATCATTTTGACATGTATCATATTGACTTATATCATTTTGACATGTTATTGATATACTGGCATATTTGGCTTTCACTTGTTTTAGTTATATATGATGATGATATTATAGGTATTAACTTGTTAATTTATATATATTGGAAGTGGTCGATGCTTTTTGGATGGATATTTATTATGATATGATGATTTTGATACTTTTGATTGATGTTGTCAAGTTCAATTTAATCTCTTCATAAATGTTATGAAATAAATTTGAAATGTGATATCTATTTTTTTTACATCATCATAAATGTTATGATATAAATTTCAAATGTGATATCTGGTTTTTTTATATATATGTTATTCTACATGATATTTTTCTAATATTGGTATATTTGACTCGGTTGTTTTAATTATAGATGATGATTATGTTATAAGAATTATCTTGTTAATTTAAATAAACTAAAGTTGTAGATTTTTTTATGGAGATTTATTAAGTATAATGATTTTTCTAGTTTGTACGGATGTTGTTCATTTCCCTAAAATTCCTTAAAATGTTATGCTATAAAATATTTGAAATGGAATATCAGTTACTCTACAATCATATATGTTATTTAAGAGCCATGATATATTTAACTAATTTAATTGAAATTAAAAATATTAAATTAATAAAACAAAAGCTATAAAGGAAGCAACATGAGGTGTTAAAATGGAATCAAAATCTGGCTATAAAATGGAAGCAAAACTCGACATTAAAATGGAATCCATACTTGGTTCTATTTTTTGCTCTAAATAGGAAGCTAAATTGGTTGCTTAATAGGAAGCAAAACTAGATGCTAATTAGGAATCAAACCCCAACACTAAAAGGAAGCAAACCTTGGAGCTAAAAAAGAAGCAAAACCAGGTGCTAAATAGGAAGAAAACCTTAGCACTAAAATGAAGCAAACATTGGAGCTAACAAGGATGCAATTCTAGAAGCAAAATTTGGTGCCAATTAAGGAGAAAAAACTGGGTGTCACTTAGGAAGAAAAAAAACAAACATTTATGGAAGCAAATTTGGAAGCAAATTTGGAAGCAATACTGGAAGCAACAATGGAAGCAATACTAGAAGAAAAAAGGAATCAATAATGGAAGCAAACCCCAATGTCACTTAGGAAGCAAAAAAAGAAGCAATTCTAGAAGCAAATTTGGAAGCAATAATGGAAGCAAACCACAAGCAAACAAAGAAGCAATAAAGGAAGCAATACTAGAAGTAAAAAATTAAATAACAATGGAAGAAAAACCTAGAGTAACTTAGGAAGGAAAAAAAAATTCTGGAAACAAATTTGGAAACAATAATGAAAACAATACTAGAAGCACAAAATAAAGCAATAATGGAAGCAACACTCAGTGCTAAATGAGGAGAAACATCCGACGCTAACTAGGAAGTTAAAATGGAAGCAACAATGGAATCCAAACTAGACGCCAACCAAAAAGCAATACTAGAAGGAAAAGTGGAAGCTAAAAATAGAATTAATATGGGCTCTAATCATAGTGGAATTCTCGACACAATTATGGGCACTGATGTAGGCATCTAACTCGGCGCAAATCTCGCAATCAATGCTAGTGCCAAAATTATTCTATGCATTATTCCCAATGCTAATGAAGAAGTGAAAATTAGCATTATTCGCAGTACTATTCCCAGTTCAAAAAAGGAATCAATTCGGAAATATAGCGTAGTGTCGGGTATAACTCCTTACATTGAGATCAATTCATTAAAAAAATACATTAAATTCTAACGCAATTTCCGCCACTAATGGCAGGTTTTGTTGTATTGTAAATACTTTGTTTATCCATTTCCCTAAGGGGAGTAGTTGGAAGAATGATTAAGGATGATATTATATTGTTGGAAAAAAATATATCATTTTGATTGAGTTGAAGTCTTTGGCATTATTAGTCACTATCTTTTTGGGACAGCCAAATCTAGACAAAATGTTTTCTTCAAGAACCTAATTCCTACTAGGTCTATGGCTTGTTTGGTAGGGATAGATTCTACCCACTTGGTGAAACAGTCTATTGTAGTCAGGATTCTCCTATATTGGCCACTAAATGGGGGATGTATTTATCCAATGAAGTATATACACCATTTCTGGAAAGGGGAATCTGCAACCTAGACTAGTTTAGGGGAAGGACAGACATATTCTACTTCCATGTAAAGGTTTAGGAAGGTAGACATGCTCTAAAAAACTTATGGACATATGAAAACATATTGGGCCAGTAGTAACCAAACCTGAGGAGATTATGTGTTGTGTCTCTAGCAATGAAATGGATTCCCTAGATCCCTTGATGCATTTATTTAATCAAGATTTCAATCTCTTCTTATAGAATGCATTTAAGTAAGAGGACTTCATGGTTTCTCCAATATAATTCCATCCCTATAGCATAGTATCTAACAACCTTGAGTTTCAAGTATCTCCTTTGTGACTTATCCATCTTGGGAGGGTGCCAATTATCACTAGGTGTACTATGTCCTGGTACCAACTAAATTGGTGATATTAGATCTTGATATAAATATGTCCTTCACTTTCTAGCTCATATTCCCCATTGCTTTGCATTTCATTTATCCCTACTGCTTGAAAATTGGGTTCAGCCATTAACTTGGCTAATCCTTGATCCTTAATCATTTTGGTGGGCTTTATCACCATATCAAATTCTTGTATCTTGGTGATCCACTTGCCCATTTACCATCTTCTTGTGTACGAACACAACTTTTCTTTAATTGACACATGACTTACAAAGCAAACAATATGAACCTAAAAAACATACTCCCTAAACGACTTGAAATTTTTTACTAATGCATAAGCTTATTTTTCCATGATATTGTACTTGAGCAAGTTTGCATCCCTAAGTGCTTTGTTGAATAAATCAATACAATTCCCATACCCATATTTATTCTTTTGTAGAAAAAAATAGGTATTTATTGCTAAGAAGCAAATGGAAAAATCATGAAGTCCTTACCACAATCAAGGCTAATTAGGAATGGGAATTCCCTTAATGCCTTATTTATTGTTGTAAATGTACTTTTGGATTCATCATTCAATAAAATTCCAGCATCCTTCTTTAACATTTTTTTCATGTGCTTGGTTACTGTTAGCACCTAAACCTACTATCCAAAAAAATTCATTCCCCAAAGCCAAAACCATTTTTGGTGGTCTTCTTTCAATCTCCATAACTTACAAACCTTGCCTGAGTTATTGCATGATATATTCATTATGTGTCATTAATGCTTTGTTTGAATTTTCTATGTTTAAATAAGTTCCCGATAAATCGAATTTTAAAGGGTTGCATAGTCTTGTTATAGGGAATTTTTAAATAACATGACCTTATGCAGGATTACAAAATTCAGTGATAAGTTTGGCTCATTTAATATTGAGAGCTTTGATACTCTGTGGCAAAAAGAGTAATTTTATATTTCAAAGTAGGCTATTGAATTCCGTCAGTTTTGGTAGAAAAACATATTTTTTATTTTTTAAAGGCGCTACCAAGTTTCAAATATGTCAGTGACGATAACCTAAGAGAACGATCTTCCTATCAAATTCAACTTATTCCCAAAGTTAGCTAAATATCGTGTAATCATGCAATTAAAGAATGTGAAATGACAGATTATCATGGCATTGGTTAGTATTTTCATATTGCTATTAGGCGCGCCTTTTCTACATATATTTCCATGTATCTTTAATGATTACCTTTTTGGATGTGATTTGGATGCATACATTCATATAACTCAAAATTATGAAATGTGCATTGTATTTCATTCTATTTTGAGCATGATTTCTTCCAATTTCTATTTTAAGTGTTTGATGTGTTAGCAAGGGTTTAAAACAACAATTATGTAGCAAGTTTACACAATCTCCAAACCACAGAAGCATGTCTTCGCACAAAGGATTCCATGTAGCTCATTATGAACCTAAGGCAACAGAGTTTCTTGAGGCTCACCTAGAGTGTGAAAGCAAATTTGTAGAGGCAGGATGGTTCCACTCAATTGTGAAATGATACAGGGACACCACGGAGGATTTTTTATTCGAGCTTTTGCTTAAGGGTTTTACGATCCTCAGGAAAAAGTAGGAGATTTAACCATCCAAGTGACATAAGCGTCAATAGCAACAGATATAAGATTGTCTATGGATGGGGAGCACTAGTTCAAATACAAAGACATCACAGTAGATAGTTGTAAAATCATTTCCTCAAAGAAGAATTTTAGATCCCTAACTGGAGAAGAGGCATTCCAAGGATATGGTTGAAAGAAGAGTGGAGTGAGATGTTGAGGATGGTTCAGCGATACTTCACTGATGAAGGTAGATATGCAATTGTTTTCTTATATCATATGATATTTTTGTTGCACCTTAGTGGAGATGCTAGAATTAATATTCCATATTTCTTGCTGAAGAGTCTCACCAAAATGTCCACTAAAGTCCAAGCTCATCCAAACAGTGCACACCATACTGTATTTCATCAAGCTTTAATAAAATTGTAGATAATTGAGGAATTGAGTAAAATTCAAATGACTTGGAATCACTTTCTATTTTCGTCTAGTTTTGAAAATGAGGTTAATGGACCTTAGGAGACAGATACAAGCACTCACACTAGAAGGTCAAAGGCTCCTAGGAATCCCAAAAGAAAAATAGGTGGTAGTTCAAGTGCACAACAGGTAACTGGAGCTGTTACTAGGAAAAACAGAAAAAGTAGAGGAAAGTTGAATTTGAAGGAGAAAATACTTCCAAAATAAAGTTATAGTTTTCCCTTGAGAAAGAGAGAGTAGGCTCTTATATCAAATAAGTTTACAACCACGAAAGGAAAAGTGAAAAAAACGGTCTCTAAACCAACAACTGAGAAAACCATATTGGAACTTGGAACTGGTTTCTAAGCTTGCAGATATAGAAATGATAGAACCTTCAAGCAGTCAATCTAGCAAGAAAAGGCATAAAGGAATTCAAAAGGACAACATAAATTATAGCAGGTATTTACATCAAGAAAACCACATACTAGGCCAACTAATAAATTCAAGTTAAATACAAAGTCTATTTTTTATCCGTCATTAAAGAAAGATATAGTTATTGATATTGAATATTATCCAATAGAGGAATGACTAGAGCCATCAAGAATAGCCCCTGAAGCTATTGAAAAAGAGGAGAAGTTCCATAATATAGAAATTGAAAGTGACACCTAAGCCAAAGATATATGAAACTTATGAGAAGCTAAAAGAACTAGAATAATCCAACTTGATTTTTGATGAGGAGAAGAAGATTGCAAATGTCTTAACAAATATTGAGAAGGTGCTCAATGAATTTCCAGAAATACCATAAATTAGTTCTCATGATCAAACTTTTTCAAAAGAAGAGAAATAAATGAAAAATGTTGACCCAAGTTTATCTTGCCATATTGAACCAAATGAAGGACTAGCAGATCCAAAACCATATAGCCACATGTTACCTAAAATTCCTGAACAGGTTGCAGAAAAACAAGTATTTTCATCAATTCCAGCCAAAAGGAAAAATATACTTAATCTCCCATATTCTGAAAATGAAGAATCGGAACCTAAATAACAAGATCATAGCAAGAAGACGGAGATGCCTAAGTCTGTTATTCTTCATCAATGAAAGAACAAGAATCCTAAGACCAAAAGCACACTCAAGAAGGAGCTCAAGAAATCTAAAGGGGTTATTCAGCATCTGAAACAAGAGAATGAAAAGTTACAGAGAGAGAATGCTAAGGTCAAAAGAAGAATGAGCAGACTTGTAAAAAAACACAAGAAACTATGTAACCTAGCTCAAAAGTTGGAAAAATATAAAAAGAAATTATATACATAGGCAATATGTTGGAAGGTAAAATGCCTCCACGAAAAGAACAAAGGCCAAGCAATTAATGTTAGAATTTTAAATGCAGTAACATAAAGGATAACTAAAAGATAAACAAGCATAGCATAGACAATAGAACACAACAATTTATCCTGGGAAACCCTATTGGGGCATAAAACCGAACAAAACTTCTTCAATATAGATTCGTCAGAAAGTACAATGTCAATCCTCGTGCAATAACCCAATACAAGAAGTATTCAATTGCAGCTAATCTCCTTGACTCTATCTCTCTACTCATGTGAACTTGATGAGTGAGTGAGGTAACCAAATGAGGAGGGTGAGCCTCCTATTTATACTAATCAGTGACTTGACCTTTTTCCCTAACAGGGCCGACTTGACCTCTCCAATAGGGTCGAATTGTCAATTACACAATAAAATATTCTTTTATGGATTCTTCTAGGCCGACATAACTATTAGGGTTTACATTGACTCTTTCAATAACTTTTACATGATCAAATACAACATCAATAAGTCCCAAAGGGAGTACAATACAAATAATACAAATAAAACAAATAAGAATATATTCTGAATTTACATTCTTCAACACTCCCTCTTAACAAGGAAGGTATTCTTTTGTCATTGTTACCATCATCCAGCTGTTTCACTTCTATACTCTGACCATTGACTTCGGATATCTCTTGAATCTATACATTACTAGAATTTTTGAACCATCAAATCATCCAGTGGTTCCATCCTAGGAGCGTACATTACGTCACACACAACAACCACTTGCATTACCTCACCCTGTATCATAAACCGAGCAATCCATCCAGTGTGTCCATCCCAGGAGCATACATTATGTTGCATACTACAACCACCTGCGTTACCTCATCTTGTGTCCATATCATCTCATGAGTGCAGCCTAGGAGACTCAATTACGTCACATAACACGTGACTACCTGCTACCACGTTACATATCAACATCGCGACAACACAATCTTGTGAGTGTATCCTAGGAGACCTCATTAGGTCACATAACCTATGACTACCTGCTACCATGTTACCCGATCTAGAGAACATCCTAGGTACGAAACCTAGGTCTTCGCACATGTGTGTTGTCCAACATAGCACTGCAGTCAGGAGACTCAATTACATCACACACAGTGACTACCTATTGCAACCTCTGAGGTGTAGTCCAAGAGACTCAATTACATCACATAGCCCGTGACTAACCTCTACAACTTCATGAGTGTAGTTCAGGAGACTCAATTACGTCACATGACCCGTGACTACCCGCTACAACTCACATATCAAGTGGATATTCCTAGGAGAACCAATTACGTCACATGACCTGGGACTACCTGCGTCTCACACACGCTATGTTACTCATCACTCCCTCTTGATCTGGATCACCCCAATATTGTCCTTGAAGTACTCAAGCTTCACTCTTGACAGAGGCTTGGTCAACACATCGGCTATCTGCTCCTTTGTCGCTATATACTGGAGCCTCACTTCTCCTCTCTACACCATATCTCGGATATAGTGATACCTGATCTCAATGTTCTTAAACTTGTCATGAAACACCGGGTTCTTAGACAACTTCACACAAATCTGGTTTTCATAGAGAATACAATTCTCCTTGTTATAGGTCAAATCTGCACTTCTTCGTCTGTGATCACATTATGTTGTCGATCACACAAAAGGACACCATGGATTGAAGATCTAGATTGCCCTGGATGATGTATGGACTGAACCTACTCTTTTCAACTGAGAATTTCCCTGATTAGCCTGATCTTTTGACATGTGCGCTACTCTTTGGGCAGTAAACCAATGCACATCTGCTAGTATGCCCTACTTTACTCAAGAGAAACTAGCGCACATCTTGGAAAAGCTGCAGGCGCTTGTTGTAAAACACTAAAGTTGCATCCTGTGTGCTACTATTCCTTGAGGAAACTCGTGCACATCTTAAGATGAAATAAAAATTATATTAAATTGACGAATTGGGATTAGTTGAAGTTGGTTCTACAACTTCCCCAACCTCCCAATCCAACCACCTCTCGATTACAACTACTTACCTTGTCCCATAAATACAAGGAGGATCCATGCGAGAGAGACCTAGAAAGAATGCTTTAAGGGTTGTTACGCTGGAGGAAAGTCCCAAGTTATTGTGAAGAGCAGGATCCCAGGACTCAGTTGCAGAAACATCTCGACACGTCAGGTATATTGTACTGATTCATGTTTCTTTGACAATAAAAAGGTCGAAATACCCTTCCTGTCCCAAATCGAATGTCTAATAGATTGCATGTTCATTTGGATTAGTATCTGATTATTGTTGATGCTTGTTTTCTTTCAATATCCATCAGTATTATATATAGTCAAGATATGCTGAGGAAGGTATCCTTTGTGTTGCAGGTTCATCAAGCGGGAGATCAAGTGAAATCTAGGACCAGTCGTTGGTTAAAGGTATGTCTTTCGATATCCCGATCTCTGCCATTTATAAGAACTAGTTGTAATGCAATGAATGTATTTACCTATCAACCCTGCCCAAGCTGGTAGTGTCTCTCCTCACTATAAGGTTAAAATCCTGAACAACAGACTGGCAACTCCGCTAGGGAGTAACCGGTAGTTATTTTTCTCTAGGAGACCTAGTTTAGGGTTTCTTCCAGTCCCTTTTTCAGTTTTTGATTCTCTGAGAAGTCTTGTAGGTCTTTGTCACCTGTTCCTTACTGCTTGATTCATCTCAGTCCACTGTTGTAAATCCTGTTTCTATCCTTTTGAGGCATGTGCACTGGTTTACTCTACCAACAGTAGCGCATACCACCTGATGAGTGCTGCTTTTTACATTGCATAGTAGCACATATGTCCTAGTGTGCACTGGTCGCTGCACTGCACAGTAGTGCATTTTCCTGCAGTGTCCAATTTTTGGTTAGGGTTTGATTTCCAGTGGTTTGATTTCATTTCCATCCTGTTGCTTTTCCTTCTTGACGAACCCCTGAGACTCCCATGTCTCTTTTGAGTCTTGTTGACCTCTCTTGATTCTTTTAGTTTGTTTGTGCTTGCTTGAGTACCTGCTTAAGTGTCTTTACTGCTTTCTAGCCCTTTTTGAAGTTCGTGCACTATTCTCTTTTGGACATAGCTGCATACTTTCACCCTAGTTGTTCTTGCAGTCATACAAGCCTCCATTCATAATGTTTGTTGTTTGTTGCAACGTTTAGCATGCTTTCACTTTGTCTTATCCTTTCCATTAGGGTTTGATTTCAATTTTAGGTCCTTAGGGTTGATTTCGAAAGGTTGCTTGGTTTAGATACTTTCTGATTGTCTTATCAGTTCAGTCCAAGTGAGTCAAATCTTTCTAGCTTTTCTTTCTGTTGATTCTGTGTGTTGTTAAAGTCATTCTTGGTTCGCTTGCTTACTTTTGCTTGGATTACTGTTTTCTTAGGGTTTTGATGCTTAGGAGCAACCTGTTTAGGTCTACCTTTCTGTCACGAGTGTCTCTTTTCCCTACTTCTTTTACATTATGTTTCCAAGCCTGAAGTTTTTCTTTTGCAAAAACTTGGTAAGTCAAGTCTTCATTGAGTCTTTTGATTCGTTTGCTTTGAGCCATTTAGATGTTTGTCTTACGCACACTTTACATTTAGATCTTACTTTCTTTTGTACAAGTTCTCTTTCTTTTACATTTATCAGAAAAGACAAAAAAATGTTCAAGTAGCTTAGTAGTAAGGTCTTGAATTATTTTGAGGTAGCATAGTTCGCTTTGAAATATTTAAAAGAAAAATACAAAAAGAAGTTTGATTTTAGGATTGCCTAGTTTTCAATTTTTGAAAGAATATAAACGGAAAAGAGAATTTTTTTTTGTGAATTTGAAAGCATTACTTTACATGCACTTTACTTTCATAACAAACCATTCCACACAACACACTACAACCCTTGAGTAACAAGGAGCCCTTAAAAAGAACCATTAATAAAATTTATTAGAAACATTTTTCTTTTTAGGTATACACGTCATCAACTAGCTTGGGCTAGAGTTTTGGACTTAAATCACCTTAAACGATCCGAAACTGGCTTCATTACTCAACAATCGTAGTACGAATTTCATTTAGGTAAATACATCTCTATCAAATAGTCCTGGGATTCTCTACTCAAACCAGAGTTAAGCACGAGGCCTTAGGAGATTGGAATTTTTGAGGATATCCCCTCACTTTCCTCTAAACCATAAACCAGAGTTGAATCGCGTATGGGGGTCCTTTCAGACTTCGGGATTTGCTACCCTGCCCATGCATTTTGACCAGTCGTCACTGACGACTGTCCCCCCAAGTTATTTTGTATTGATGGTAGCCTTAGTATCATACTTTTAGGGATCTACACAGGTAGAGTGGGAGGTTATTCCCACTTCACCTCGGACATACATGGAAGGTAACCCTTTGGCAGTCATCCCGGGAGGGCAGTTTGGTGATTCAAATGCTTGCACCTAGTGGACCTCCGGAGGACGCCACGTAACTGAACTTCGATACTCTGTTAGTTTGTTCTGGGCCCTAATCATCCCAGACTTGCTTCCGAGAGTATTTTCCATTGTTTTCCTGGTTTGATTACTTAGGAAAAATTTTAGTGGTATGTTGTTTGCCCCTTAGTTGTAGTGGCCACTAGGTTTTTTACTTAGTCTACTTTTTGTAGTTGTGGAGGACCAAAATCTTCATCGGTCTCAGAGGTTGCAAAACCTTCCCCCACTCATAGTGGAGCATCCACTGCCACCGCAACGCCAGAGGACAGATTCCCGTGGTTCTTTTGAACTTACGGGAAACACAGAGGTTCTTGGTGAACCACAACCCAGAACCCCGGATCAACAAGTATTCGATATTGTCGAGGTTGAGGATCTAACTTATAGAGAGTTCAATACTCCTTTCAACCCTCTTCTTACTAGACCAAACACTCTGCTTCTGGTACCTGTAGGTTTTCAACAACTTGAGTATAGTGCTTACTTGTTTACACCAAGTTATACTATGACTAACCCAAAAGACGAGAAGGGAGTCCCTCAAACTCCCACAACTTCTATGGATGCAAGGATTGTTAATCCTTCTTTCACAAACACTGCTACCCCGAGTTCGTCACAGACTGCTTTTGGCTCAACTCCGTCCTTTAGTTTCAATGTTGGTACTCTAGGCATGCCGAGCTCATTGGCTTCGACATCTGCCTCAATTTTCACCCCAACTTTTGGACCGAACAATGTCCCTTTGTCAAAGATACCCGCAGTGAATTTCACTCAGTCTTCTGCCACACAACAGGTTCAGGGTGCAACACAAGTTGTTGCTTCCACTTCCACTATAGGATCAATTCCCTCTACATCTATGCTTGTCATGGGTACCATGACTGCTTCGTCCATTAAAACCACACCTGGTTTCAACCCTTATGTAGGCTACAATGTGAATCCATTGAATGTACCTGTAGGGAGTATGCCTTTATCTTTGTTTGCTGGAGGAGGGGGTAATATGTTTAACCAGCAGTATGGCAGGGCTAATACCCAGCCACAGTGGACCAACACATAAGGTTTCAATCCACTTTATTTTGGGTGGAGTAATTTCAATCCTTTCGTTTCACAACCAATGGTTGGGGGCAACCCCAACTAACAGTACACGAACCAGGCGATGGGTGGTTCCCAATACCAGGTTCCTATCTACCAAATGCCATCGGCTCAACCCCATTTACCATTTCTGGAAAATTTTAACTTTCCAGATCCTTCAAAGATTACGAATGACCCCGTGCATCATGACTCTGCATGGCCACCCGTTCCCAGTAAGTTTCCCTCAGACATACCAAAGTTTGAAGGTAAGACTGGTGAGGACCCCGGTGACCATGTTACGACATTTCATCTCTGGTGCTCCTCCAATTCGTTGAATGATGATTCCATAAAGTTAAGGCTCTTCCAAATAACCTTAACAAGTGTCACAGCCAAGTGGTATATCGAATTTCCTGCAGCTACCTATGGCACCTTCCGGGATCTTGCTATTATTTTCTTGAACCACTTTCAACTTACAGTCTGGTACGATGTCGGCACTGACCTTCTATCGAATTTTCGATAGAACAAAGACACTCATTTATCTGATCATATTCAGGAGTGGCGAAGGCGAAAGAGGCTCATCAAATACGACATCCCCCCAACATTCTTATTAGAATGGTACCTTAAGTCACTTCTTCCTTATATTTCTAAGGAAGTTGCCACTTCAGGGGTGTCCTCCGAAGAGGAAGCCATTTTGAGAACCCAACAGCTGGACTTGGTCTATGCTCAATATGGGATTTTATATGAAATTATTCCTGACCCGTCGAGGTCTAATATAGACTTAGGTAAACCTAAACCTGGACAACATGCTGATGGCATTGTAGGTTCAGTCGATTCTGCAGCGTTTGATGCCTTAACAAAGTAGGTTCACGCCTTGTTAGTCAATTAGTCTGCTGTAGAAGAAACTTCTGTTGCATCCTCCCCTTCTACTACAAAATCTGTATAGCAGGTGCAGACAAACCAAAAGGGCTCTCGGCAGCCCAAAAGAAAGGGTAAGAAAGGGGAGGGAAACCAACAAAAGCCCAGAAACACACAAAATGACGAGGAGGGAAAAAAGGAGAAAAGGAAGGCTAAGTTCCCTTGCAAGCTATGTCATGAGGACCACCTTACCCATCAATGCCATCTAATTGAAAAAGCCCAGAAGCTGACCCGTGAGAAGAAAACAGCTATTTTAAAAGACCCTTTTCCTCATGGACAGAGTTCAGCTTCTGGCAACTCTAGTGCTAGGGGCACCACTCGTGCCACCAATATTGATCAGTCTTTCATTAATATGGTTAACTCAGATGCTCTACTGCAAAATCGAGCAAAGAATTATACCCCAGATCCGCAGCAGAAAGTTGCTCCTGAATCCTCTACTCCTCTTCATATTCCAGTGGAGACGTTGCCGAAGAAACCAAAAGGTGTCTACAAACGGGCTGTGCACAACCCCAACACGCGGGCTGCCCCCAACTACAATGTTGTGGAGGATTTATCCCAAACTCCGTGTTCCATGTCTACTTTGGAGGTACTGCAAATTTTCCCACTGCAATGCAGTGCAGTCCTCGCAGCGATTGGGAGTGTTGATTCATTTATCATGCTTGCGCGTTTTGATATGACCGATATCAAGTACCAGTTGTCATATCATGTCGCTCTCTAGATAGAGGTCATCCATGGTCCCATGACCATTCGATGAGCTATTGCAGATGAGGGCGCATTAACGTGTGTAATGTCTATTTCTTGCTGGAAATATTTCGGTGAACCTGAGCTAGCCCACTCTAACACAGTACTCACCGCCTTTGATGGAAGATATTTCCGTCCAAACGGAGTTTTACCATCATTTGAGGTTGAACTTACGAGCAAGCTAGTATCGATAGAGGTTGAAGTTCTGGATGCTCCACTCGATTATAACTTGTTGTTGGGTAGGAGCTAGACATATGCCATGCAGGCAGTGACGTCAGCTTTTTTCTGGATCATAATGTTCCCTCACGAAGGAAAGATCGTCACGGTCGATCAACTTTCATTTTCCCGGAAGACCAACCAGACTTCATCGGATTCAACTATCCCGTTGATTGATCAGTCCCGCCCAATTACTGAGAGTTTGGGAGAAGGTCTCTATGGGTCATTAATAGGCACTTTTGACCTACCTTCTCCCGTTAATTTTATTGGTTCTAAGGAATGTTCCCTGCCTGATACTTCCACAGTCGGTTCAACGACAGATCCGTGGATTCTCCCTACTGAATCATAACCAGTTGTGCCTGTACCTGTTGCAGAGGTAACCTACTTGGATTCACAATAAACTGCAATAGAACATATTATGACTCCGTTGGTCTCTACTGAGTCAGATATGGAGTGTGCTCTTGCATGGTCAGTGGACTCTACCCACTCTCCTGATTGTTTAGACACGGTTTTGCCTTCTGACGAAGCATTTTTGGAAGCCATTATAGGCCTGGACCACCCTCGAGAAAGTATACACCCCAGGTCCTATTTACTTTCCGTTCTAAACTTGATAGAGAGAGGTGAGTTCTCTCCGAGACCTAGTGAGAATGTTGATTGGTCCTCTGTCCCTTCCACTTCACGAGCTATTTTTGCCAAAGGGAGTAGGATGCGTACATCGAGAACTATCCCGATCAACATTTCCACTGAACCTGGAGTTACGGAAAACATTTTTATTGGAGCGGACTGTTATCTTGATGAGATCATTCCGTATACCAATATTTTTAACGATTTCCGTGACATTTTTTCCTGGTCTCATGATGAGATCCCAGGCATTGACCCTACTTGAAGAAGTACTACGCTTAGGCACATGTGATTTTTCATGTATTTTTAGTTGTACATTTTGTAGAGTTATCTTTGTTTATGGTTGTAGTTATGTCTTATGCATTTATTGCTTTGTGTTTCAGATGTCAACTGAACACTTCATAGGATTTGCTGATGGCGCTAGCCGCCACACCCGTCAGTTGGCTACAGCTGCTAGGGTTATTTACTCAACAACTGGTCAACTGGTGTCTTCGGCAGGGGCTTGTTTAGGTCCCACAACTAAAAACGTGGCTGAATACAGTGCAGTCATAGAGCTACTCCAAGATGCTCTGTTTCATGGCATTTCACATTTGGAGGTACGGCTCAACTCACAGTTAGTTGTTTTTCAGTTAATGGGTGTTTATCAGGTTAGAGATCCTACTTTGCTATGTCAATTTCTACGCTTTAAGTTACTTAAGAGACAGTTTGAGTATATCATATATCAACATATTCCAAGGAACTTGAATGCATTAGCTGATTCATTTGCAAACTACGTTTTAGATTGGCATTTGCATCATTCACACACATAGTAATTCATGCATAAAACACATAACACACATGTAAATATAACCGATACTGTATATATATCCAATACTGTATCAAAAAATAATATGAGTTTGGGTCATAAGTATATCACAAAGTCATGTCATAAGATACAAAATTGGGCTCGATGGCCTCAAAAATATACATAGAATATCCTTCTCCTATGTGGAGAAGGTGGGGCCTCATCTGCCTCTGCTGCCTCTCGGTAGAAAATGACCAGCCTAGCTACTTTCTGCAGTAACCTAATCCAGGATGGGGGCACACCAACCACATCCTCCTGCATATCAACCGACATCCGCTCAATCTGATATGTAGGAATGTCATGAGTCAAACGACTCATTTTCCTCTCGATGGTTCCCAGCGTGGAATCAGCTACACCCACTTCTACTGGTCTCACGAAAGTATATGGGTGTCCCTCAGGGCGCACTGTTCCAACATCTGCATTTGACACTTTGTCTCAATACTTCAAACTCACCATAAAAATCATATATACAAAAATTTGAAAAATTAAATAAATCCTCAAAAACATAAACTTACCTATCTCTCCCCAGGAAGCACCTAGGGGAAGGATCAGCTCAGGATTGTCACGGAAGTCCATACCAGCATATGGAAACTGCTCAAGTGCTGGCACCTGTCTTTCCCACCAACCCCAAAAATCATCCCTGTGGTAACAGAAGTTGCTCTCACCACCACCTTGGCGGAGAAATATTTCACCCCAATGAGCCAGCCTTGGCTCACAAGGGTTGACTGGGTGCAAAGGCATGCCTAAACTGATAGCAGGCACTCTCTCAAAAAAGAAAGTGCAAAGTATGCTCCCATATCCAAAATTATTTATCCTCCCAGTCTTACATCCCAAGAGTTGAAGTTTCATGTTTTCCAAAAGGCTTGTACACCAGTCATATACATGCCCCTGCAAGCATTCAATACCAATATGAATATAGTGTCTCGAGGCTAGATGTTTTGTAGCAGTCCCTCCCATCCGATTCAGTATACTCACAATAACTTTGAGAGCGAAGCTTGCAATGGTCGAGATGAGAACTTGACTACCGGATTTCTCTGTTCCCGATAGGCAGTAAGCATTCACATATTCTTGTACAGACAAGGCACCCACATTGCGTGAGGACCCTTTCAGGTTCACCAAGTCTCCCCTCCGAGAGAGACCCGTGATAAAGTAAATGTCGTCTATGGTGAGTTCTAGTGTCTCTCCCCGGAAATCAAACACCATGACATCGGCATCCCAATATCGGATAAGCCTCTGAAGCAACCGGTTTTGTGCCCACATGTTAACTGTTCTATATAATTTCAATAATCCACATCTTCGGAGCGTATGAAGAGTCACTGGATCTTGCATTGCTATCCGATCCATCTTCTCATGCTCTCTTTCTCTCCATACAAGAACCATCCTACCAAGAAAAGGTTAAATTTTTAGTCCTTGTCATTTTTCACCTAACATTCAGGGGTGTGCACTACTGTTTAAGCTAGACAGGCACGTTTGAGTGTTGCTTTCCTTGAGGAAAACCAGCGCACACTACCAGTATGCCCTACTCTTATTCATACACAGTAGCACACATGCAAAACACGAGTTGTACATTGCTAGAAAATTATTTTAACCATAAAAATTGACAAAAAAATGCATTAAATTGCAAGTATTGGCAGAAATAACTTACTTGGTGGAGGTAGAAGGTCGATTGGTACTCCGGTTTGTCGCAGCGAGTGGAAGAAGATCAAGGGCTTGCTCTAAATTTTCCCTACAATTTCCAAATGTGATATTTGAGTTTTCAATTTGAAATTAGTTATATAAAATTGATTTTAATTTTTACCCACTTTTTTCAAAAGTGTATAGTTTCAAGTTGTACATAAAATGTTCTATTTAATCACTCATACTTCGACACTTTGGTGAGGTAAATTTAACCTAAATATCTCAAATTTTCACTAGTATTAAACCGGAAATGACTTATTGATAAACTAGTATATGTATTATTATGCCACTAAGAAATTTTGTCGATAGTTACTAATGCGATTGTTGAGATCCGATTCTTTGGCAGGTCATGAACCCACAATCCTAGAAGCTGTGTTTTAAGTAGTTTTAAGCTCTTGTTTTGACTATGAAAAACTAAACAAGATTGCCAAGCAAACTTGGTCTCTTCAAGCTCGTTAAAGGAATTGAAGGTCCATCCGCTTAGGTATAAGTTTAACCCTTTTCCGGACTTTTGCGGATTACTTACGAAAAAAGAATACTCTAGTTATACGTGGCTACAAGAGTTCTTCTCTCATTGTTTTAAAATTTTTTAGGGGAGGAGACTAACTGTACGAAAAATGAACTTTTGGATCCTTCTTTAGGGTTTTCAGGCTCTCGAAATATGAAAACACCAAGCGAGCATTAACCTACTCGGGCTCGATGTGAAATCCACGAGAGGGTATATAGAGGATTGTTTAATTTTTTTAGACTCTATACATAAGAAACCAACGGCGGGCATTAACTTACTTGGGATCGACATTAAAATCCACGAGTAAGTGTATGGAGTTATTGTTTAAGTTTTTCAGACTCCTTAAAATTGAAAACACCGACGAGCAAGAATAAATCTCGGCTCTATACTAAAATCCAGAGATCAATATTATAGAGTATTCTTCTATCTCTTCTTTGAACTCTGTAAACAATGAAGAAGGTCCTGAGTCTTCCTCCCATGGGATCGTTAAAATTTTACATGGTTGGGCTTCTTGAGTTTTCTATCTTTCTTGGACTCATTAAAACAACAAGAAGGACATTCTTTTACCAAAAAGAATAAGGGATAAGAAGGGTATATCACATATTTTTCAGTTTCAAAGGCAGTTAAGTCAGTCATGTCCTTGAACACAGCACCTACTTGAGTCTTTCATGTTAGTTGGGTTTTAGTTTTTGACCTTAGGGTGAAACTGATCTCCGAGTTTTACTCCCCCAGTTGGTTTTTCTTCCAACCATATGGAGGGTCTTTCAATGTCTCCTACATTGCAGCCTTATATCACTTCCTCTTCGTGTTGAAAATTGCCTAAGTCACTTTGTGTTGTGCTCACTGTTCAAGGATACAGCCTGTGTCGGCCATTCTGCAGTTTACCTTGAATTCATGTGTCAACCATCCTGGTGTCAGTTGGTTTCATCTTGTTACTTTTCCTACTCCACGTCAGCTCATACCTCTTGAGTGTTCCTCATGTTGGATGATAGAGGATGCATTAAGGTCTCCCTTCCAACGGACTTCTTCCCATCGACATCAGCTCATTATGCTTTGGGAATGAAGTTTAGAGTTTCGGTTAGTACCTTGGGGATTGCAGTCATCAGTGGCAGTTTCCCTCGCTGTTGAATAAATGGGAATACATCAATGCCTCTTATTCAACAGGTTCCTCAAGTGTTCGACTTCAAGTCCTCTTATTCACACTTGTTGGATCGTACTAGGTACCTTGGACCCCATTATCATTATTGATGGAAGTCCTCACATTTGTTAATGGTATACATCAATGACTGGTAGTCAAACGATACCCCCCATGTTCGACTTCAGCTCATTTATTTTCATGGTTAGGGTTTTGTTGATGCCTCGAAAATCATAGCATCAATCAGCAAGGGGTTCTCCCCAGTAAGCGATCCCAATTAGATCACCCACCGTTTGGTGTAGGGAATCCGTCCGGTTAACGGTCCGGCTACCGTGTAAGTTTTTTTAAAGATTTGTTTATTTTACTGGTTGCGGCCTGGTCCACCGTTTATGTATTTTTACTTTAAAAGATGATATACATGTGCCCTAGATTAAATGCATGCGTTAAACAAATCTATTCTAAGCTAATTAAATCTAAATCAACCTATCCTTGTAAGGAGCAAATTTAAAGGATGAGTAATAAACTGAAAATGAAACCAAGAGCTTCACAGATAGCTGTTAAATTGAATAGAAGCATTTACAGCAGAAAATAAAGATTATCAAAGATAGCTTCGATAAAGATAAACATTCTATTACCCATTTAACACAGAAATTTTGCAAAGGAAATGAAATCATTCATAGCAGAGAATTAATTCACAATAGCCAGGAAAGATCTCACAGAAAATGTATGAAAGATGCAGAAATAGTTCAGCAATTATCCAACACAATCCCAAGCAAAATGCTGCGCCAGCTTCCACAGGCTAAAATGATTTTCTTATTCATGTAGCAGAAATAGTTCACGTACAAGACATAAATGTCCTTTCACCTGCCAAAATTCCTTCTATTCTCTTCTACTTAGCTATATATAGCTTTACAAAATGCTCCAAGAGCTGCCACCTATACCCTAACTGTCCATATTCCTCTAATTTGTCTTGTAGTGTCCATGTCACAAAAAGAGAATAAAAACCCAAAATATTACAAAAATGGATGTGACGGAGGCCCAAATGTCATTTAATAATTAACACATAGGAAGACTGAAGGAAGAAACGTTGGTTGCAGACCCACGAAAAAAGACAGAAGGTAGATCATTTATGAGTTGATGCCTTTGCTGACTTGGGCATTTCTGCTGAGGATGGTACTCTTGTTGGGTCTTGAGCCACTGGTACTACTGGGAATTCCATTGAAGCTGATGCCTCTGCTCCTCCTGCTATTACTTGATGTGTTCCTATTGTTAGCATCCTGTCCGTTTCTGCTATATGCTTCACCCAGAGACTGGTCTCTTTTATGATATTGTTTGCATCTAGGGGAAGCATGGTTTTTAGAGAAACTACATGCTTGGCCAACTCTTCTACAAGATTAGCTACTTCTACGGTTGTAAGTTGGAGACTCTCATTCAGGAGGTGTGTGTGAATTGTAGCCTGGCCAATCCAATCATGAAGATCCTCTGAGGTCAAATATTCTACCTTCCTAACATAGTCCATTTCATCGTTCAACCCCTCCTTTAGATCAGACAAACATTGGGCTTTGTCTGGAAACTTCTCTATGGTTTGGGGCATTTTAACCTGGCAATTTTATTGGGTGGTTCGTATTTTCAAATACAAATTCCCACACTGTTCAAGTGTAACCATGGCCACTTCATTCATCTTTACTCCGTAATTCTGGAAAAACCCCAAGAGGCAGATATCTGCTTTGAAACTGATGATGGACTTAAGAGGGAGTCTTTCTGGGAATCCTGATCTTCCCTCTCTCCATTCCATTTGCCTCCTAATGTCCTCACTAATACGTATATACTTTCTCCTATGCCTAGTCGCCTTAGCATTTATTTCTTTGATTCCGACCACCACTTCCTTCAAGTTGCAGATTTCTTCCATTATGAGCTCTTGAATCTCGTGTGTTCTTTTCATAATTTCACAAGCCTGCTCATGAAAGGGTCCCAGGTCGCCAATCTTTCTGGTTGCGAGTTGTAATTGGTGTTCTAGCAGTTCTTCCTTTTCTTCCATCTTTTCAACGCTCTCTTTTAGGTCATCGATCTGTTGAGTAGTATCAAATTTCTCGGACTCCAACTGTAGGTTGCGGCTTTCTAGAGCTCTTTTCTCTGTTTCCAGAGTTCTCATTTGTATCACTAAATCTCTCTTTTCAACTTCTAGATGTTGAAATATCCTGTTAAGTTCTCCCTTTTCTTGCACAAGGGCGTCATATTTCTCAACCATCAAATTTGAATAGTTCTTCTCTTTGACCAGAGTTTCCTGCAAATGGTGGGCTTTCTCCTTATCCAATTCTAACTTGTCTGATAATATGTCGACATTGTCGGCAGTTGCTAGAATAGAGGCCACAGAAATATATGCCATGAGTTTGTGCGCATGTTGGGTACCTTGCATGACTATGGTTTCATGCCTAGTGACAATATCTGGTTGAAGAGGCCTCTTCATTCTGGTCACTGTTTCTTTAACAATGGATTTCCTTTTCTTGTTGTAAGTAAACTTATCCCATTGGGACACTGTACTACTCTTGGATGGTGTAAAAGGGACAATTGGGCAGTCCCTTATGGGGGAACCCATAACCAAGTCTTGTATATTTGGGCTTTTGGGGTCAGCATCTTCTTTGGATTTCCTTTCTTCTTCTTCTTTTATTTGCGCTTCTTCCTCCTATTCCCTTCTCAGTCTGTCATCTTCCTCTTGTTGGGAAATTTCTTCCAACCTACTTATTTCCTCTTCCCGAATTCTCCGAGCTTCATCTTCAGCTACTTGGATCCTTTAAGTTTCTGCTTTCCGGAGTTCAACTTCTTTCGCCTCGTTGGCTCTCTTAACAACTTCTCTTTGGATTTTCTCGACTGCTTCCTTGAGCTCTTGCTCTTCTTTAGAGAGAGTTTGAGCAACTTCTGCAGCTTCCTTTTCCTGCTGTTGTTTTGCACCCTTCACAGTGCCAGAGCTAGAACTGGCCCCGATAATACTTAGTCAGTAAATCTGTAGTTCGGTCATGTTACTGACCCCTTTATACGCTTCTTCTTCCTCATCATAATAGCGGGCGTATTCAAAGTTGGCATGGATTTCTTTACAATGTCGTGTCGCTTTTCCTTGTCGATCGTTCCTCCAAAAAATCCTTTCTCCGAAGTGGAAGTCTTTCAGTTCTGCAATGAACTCTTCTACAGTTGCAATTCCTGAGAACTTGTAGACCCCAACATAGAAAGGTAAATGCAGGAGAGTTTCCTTCTTTGCTTTGTAAAAGGTGCTACCAATCCCATCAATGAACACTTGCCTCACTGCCTCCTTATGGACCACATAGTCAGTGGCATATCTCGGTAGGATATACGGGGGTTTAGAGCCTCCATACATTCTTATTTAGGTGCCTTCTGACGAAAAATAGAAATCACCATAGTTCTCCAGGACTTCCATGGCATTCTCAGATAAGCAGTTGGGTTCCTCGTTGAACATTAATTCGTATAAAGGCATGATAAACTCCTCACAAATGAGTTTGTAATGCCTTTTGTAATTCTGAGCCCAGAATATTTTGTAAGCAATGGATACTGAGGTCTCGATCGAGTTCCATATGCACCCTAACTTGGGAAAAGGACACTTTTCCACAACACAATCTATCAAGTAGGATGCCATATAACATTCTGCCCTTTTCTCCACTAACCCTTCTTGTGCATCAATTATAGCTGATGTTAATATGTCTGAGAGAATATCATCCCAGTTAAAAATTGTTCCTTTGAACACCACATGGTGGATGATGGGCACCCATTGTAGCATAAACATCGTCCCATCGGGTCTTCCAAAGATTCTTCTTAGCATGAGAGTGATCAATCTGAAAGGGGGCCTCAGATTTTGAACCTCATACTCCTCACTATCCTTTTTTCTGATTTGCTTTCCCGATACTAGCAATCTCCTAGCCATCTCCAGATTGTCCATCTTGATTTATTCTAGCCATGCATCATCCAGCCGCTGCTAGGGCTTGGGAAATTTATAAGCCGTTGAGATATAGGATGGGTGAAATGAAGCAAAAGATTCTCCTTTGTTGTTCAAAAGAACTCTTGTCTCGGTATTCACGTGCCACAGAAGCCATCCAATTACTTCTGAGCAAGGAAAGAGATCTGGACGGGTGGCGGCTTTGGATATACAGGAGTTTATGATGTTTCAGTATAGACACTCTTCTTCAAGAAGAGCCTCGGGGAAGTCCTGGTCTCTCACCATACGGTATATATCTCCCCATTTTACTTCTGGGGGCATGCCTGTAGTGCACCTAGTATCTTGGAATGTAGTTTCCACCCTTGCGTTGACATCAGCTGGGCAAGTCACCTTTGACCTTCTCCTGCCACCTTTAGTCATTTGAAAAATCCTATAGGCATACGACGCAATGTCAGCAATTCAAATTATCATTCTATTCATACTATTGAGGCCTAAACACCAACTGAAAGCTTCTAATTCTACTCATTTCACTACTGATTTGCAAACTTTAAATGGATCTTCTATCTCAGTTTAAACATTTATATCACATGTTATTTCGTAATCCTTGTGCAAAACTAAAATGTTTTTGTAGGCCACTATATTGCAACTATGAAAAATAAGGGACATGCATTTCATAATAACAAACCGTAAAAACCAAGCAATTATGAGTACTATGTTTCATGGTGCAAAAATAGCGTAAACCTTCACAGCAGGGTAAGAATACCGATGCTCTCCACGTAAGGGTGAACAGGGTTGGTTTGGAGATTACAAAACTGATGGCTTAATGGTTGTTCGGGATCCCGAAGATGTCCACGTTCATATGAAAACAAGGCTTTGGTGCGTTTAAATGGATATAGGCATGAGTCGCTTCGGCCATGGTTAAACTAAACAACTTTCCATGGCTAGGATAATATGAACAGAACCACGCACATAACATTCACCTCAACTATTATAATTTAGTCCATGAGGTTTGACAAGGTACTAACCTATTGGAAGACGATGGTAGGTAGGTGTTGATACCGCGGCGGAATCGGTGAGCCTGTAGCAAGTGTTTGCAAATTCGAATGGAAATGGAATGAGCCTTCTAACCAATGGAAATAACGAAAACTCAACGGGGTTTCCCTATATATATAAAAATGACACGCGTGAGCCATTAATAGGGTGGTTGCAGACCATTAAACGGGGTTAATGCGGCGTACGAACGGGGTTAAATCGACACTTTCCTCATTAAATGAGGCCGCCAAAATCGGAAGGACTTGGGTAAGTTCTCTGCCTACTACGGAAAGAGAAACCGGGTTTTCCCGCCGTTGCGGGAGGATTGTCCGAGCTTTTCCGCAAAGGGAAAGCGTGACGCTACGCATCGGCCACCTTAAGTAGGTTTACCCGCCTTTGTGGAAGAGTTATCCGAGTTCTTCCAAAAAAGTGTGCCATTCTAACTGCCATCGCGGAAGAGTTTCTTGAAAACCTTTGCCATTGCGGAAACGATAGACGAGTCCTCCCGCCAAGGTGACTTATTCATAAATTTCTGATCGTTTGTGGAAGAGTTAGATGAATTCTCCCGCTGTTGTGCAGAAACTTGGTGAATTTGTTCTGCTGCGGGTTCACTTGGTCAAAGGTTTCTCCTTTTTGGAAGCTTAAGATGATTTTTCCGCCGTGACTTGACTTGATCCTTTTCTTCCGCCGTTTCTAAAAATTTGGACCAACTTTTCCGTCGTTGTGGAAAAGTTAGCTCAGAACTTCCGCCGTTGCGGCTCAGAATCTTGAGTTTTATGTAGGCAAAAAATGAAAATAAACTCAAAGAGTAAGGCAAGCAAAAGACCTTTCTTTAGGGAAACTAAGTAAGGAAAGACTCTGATGCCCTGAGATTCTTAGGCAAAATTCTTCTCAAAAGCAAAAGGAGGGGCCCCAATATTTTCAAAAATCTGGGGGGGGGGATGTTGTAGAAACAACAAGTTTGTACCTTGGGTTGTTTGGATGAAGACCTTGGGACTATGATAGCATCACCTTTTTTATGTTATCACACTCCTCTAACTCGAGATCAAACAAACCTGCAAGCAACTTCCGAAGCCACACTGGATCGCAACTTACCGAACAAGTTGCCATATACTCTGCTTCGTCTGTACTAAGTCTGGCACACTCGTCTGCTTCCTATTGAACCATGAGATCATACCAAATCCCAAGCTGAAGCAACACCTTGATGTGATATTTCTATCTGTGACACTATCAACACAATCCACATCAACATAACCCTAAAAGTTAATCCTCTGACCTTATGCATATCTGAGGCCATAATCAACCGTACCCCTCAAGTACCTCAACACATGCTTTGCCACAACTAAGTTAACTCATCTCGACTCTACCATATACTGACTCAAAGTATTCACCGCAAAGCATAGATATGGCCTCATGTTTTTTAAGTGCATCAATGAACCAATCATCTGCCTGTATTCTGTGGCATCCACCAATTCTAAAGAAGTATCACACAACAACTTCATATTCGATACCATAGGTGTGGCCATATCCTTCCAATCCATCATCCCAAATATCTTCAGGATATCTACCACATATTTTTCCTAAATCGGGAAAAGTTCCTTTGGATTCTACCACACCTCAAGACCCAAAAAATAGTGCATCATACCCAGGTATTTCATCTCAGACTCTGTGGAAATCTTTCTCTTCATTTCTTCTATGAGCTTCTCATCACCTGTTAGAAACATATCATCTACATAAAAGAGTAGTATCACTGGATTTCCCTCTTCAACCTTGTATTAAAGGTTGGAATCTACTTTACTCTTGGTAAATCCCAAGCTCGTCATAAATCTATCAATCCTATCATACTACATCCTGGGTTCCTGTTTCAAACCGTATAAGGCCTTCTTTAATATGCACACATGAGTCTTCCTGTCATATGTCTCAAATCCTAGTGGCTGCTCCACATACACTTCCTCTTCTACTATGATGTTTAGGAAGGCAGTATTCACATCCATCTGATGTACCTTCCACTTCATAATTGCGACTATAGCAAGTATAGATCTGATCGAAGTGTATCTAGCTATGGGAGCAAATGTCTCCTCATAATCTATGCCTTCTTTTTGGGAGAAACCTCGAGCCACAAATATTGCCTTGTATTTCTCAACACTTCCATCTGCTACATGCTTTATCTTGTAAATCCATTTGGAAGACACTATTAACTTCCACTCTGGTCTCAGAACCACATCCCATATATCATTATTCATGATCGACCGATATTCCTCGATCATAGCATCCTTCCATACTTTCTTTTCGACTGCCTCTTCATAAATGGAAGGTTTTTCATCAATGATATCACACAACAATTCTACGTAGCTGGAATATGGTCGAGGTCCCTTGCTTTCTCTGGAAGCCCCTTCTGGAGCACCATACTTCTCTGCCTCTTGAATAATCTCTCATGCTCAAGATGTTCTTCTCTTATGAGTGTTCACCTCTCAGGATGGATCTACAGGTCTCTATAGCTCTGTCATATCATGGTATTCTGGTTATTCTAGAATCATCTCTTCCATAACTGTCTCTCTAATTCTGGGAGCTTCAGGTTCTTCTTCATGTGCTTCATCAAAGTAAATCTGCCTCGATGTACTGAAAGTTGTATCTTCATCAAAGGTAAGATCTCTGTTGGTCTCAATATTCTTGAAGCCTAGTATGTAAACTCTGTAAGTATTTGATGAGTCACTATATCCGACGAAGATGCCCTTCTTCCCTAAAGGCTCCAACTTGGTTCCTTTCTCCTCTGGAACATGTATGTAAATAGGACAGCCAAATATTATGAGATGGCTGACTTTTGGCTTCTCAACTGTAAACATCTCTTCAGGTGTCTTGTTCTCAAGTACACAGTGTGGAGTTTTGTTTTGTACATAGACTGTTGTTCTTGTTGCTTCCACTCATAAGTGCATTGGAAGGTCCTGATCATGGATCATGGCCTTCACTGCTTCCATTATCATCCTATTCTTTCTTTTTTCAATACCATTCTATTGTGGATTGTAGGGAGTGCCCATCCCCCTCTTAATCCCTGATTCTTTACATAAGGTTTTGGAATCCCCCGAATTAAATTCACTTCCATTATTTGATCATAAGGTTTTTATTTTCTTTTCAGAATTATTTTCTCCAAGTGCTTTGAATTCTTTGAATTTGCTAAATACTTCATCTTTAGTTTTCAAGAAATAGATCCGGGTTTTACAAGAATAGTCATCAATAAAAGAGACATAGTATGCATACCCGCTTAGTGAGTTGGAATACATAGGTCCAAAAATGTATGAGTGTATAAGATCCAAGATCTCCTTGGATTTGCTATCACTACTTTGAAATGGTTTCTTCACATTCTTCCCTTTCGCACATCCTTTACATATGCCTTCATGCCTTGTCTAGATCTCGAGTATAGCATTGATCACCATCTTTCTCACGATCGGTAATGCCTTGTAGTTGATGTGAGTAAACGTTTTATGCCATAATTCACTTAGTTCCATAGTTTCATGAACCAATGCTTGTTCTGGTTGTCCATTGAGTTTGTACAATCCTCCCTCTTGCACTCCAATCGCTATTGCATCATCAAAGGTTTTACCTTTAGACCACATAAGTACTTGGCCATCAACAAATGCCACTTGGAATCCTTTCTCATCTAATTTTGAGATGGAAAGTAGATTCTTCTTCATTCTTATTACATATAAGACATCTTTCATCTTGATAGGATTTCCTGATTAAAGATTGTAAGAAGCTTCTCCTACCCATTTTATGGGATATTGGTAGTCGTCTCCAAGTTTCACCTTGTGAGGTGAGTCCTTTTATGTCAAGTTGTTGAGAGAAACCTTGAAACATATCATGTGCTTGGAAGCAATACTATAAAAAATCCAATCATTGTTTCCAAGAGAAACAGTACTTGTAAGTGTTGATATCAGAACATATTCTTCATCGCTTGAAGAATCCTCCCTTGCTTTCTTCTTTTTTGGTTCATCATCCTCTACAGTATGAGCATGATGTCTTTTCTCACTTCCTTTCTTGTTTCCTTTCTTCTTATGCCAATTTATTGCAATGTGTCCCATCTCATCACAATTGTAGCATTTGAAGTTACAGTAGTCTCTAGGAGGTCTTTGACCCTTTTGGAATCTTCCAGACTTGTGATGATGATCTTCTTTCTTGCTTCTCATAGCATGAGCTTCCAGAGCATGATTATATTCTTCACCTAACTTATCTTCTCTGGCTTCAATCCTTACTTCTTCCCGAGTGCAAGTTTCCCAAAGTGCACTGAATATGCTAAGTTTCTTCCTGGAACATACTCCTTGAATAAATTATTCCCATGATCCGAGAAGACCATCAAAGGTGGTCATTACAATTTATGAATTCTCGACATGGTCTCCAATAGATTCTATTTGATCTATGATATGGGAGACCCTTGTGAAGTAATATTGAATGCTTTCACAGCTTTGCATCTTCACACCCTTGAGTTGAGTTCTCAAGGTCATATTTCTATTAATGTTCTTTCCTTCAAACAATCTCTTCAGTGCATCAAACATCTCTTTCGGAGTTTGTAGAGATGAGATGTGGGGGATCAAGTGATCCTTAAAGGAATCAGTAATGATCGTCTTGGCCTTTATCAAGTTCTTCTTGTGCTTGGATTTGTCTTCGTATCCCTCTGGATCCGTAACTTCTTCTTTGATATAATTGTCCAACTCATTCTCTTCTAGAATGAGCATCACTCTATACTTCAAGGAACGGAAGTTATATGCTCCTTCAAGCTTGTCCTCAATCTTGGTATGATTTTTCATCTTGATAAAATGAAGACATCAAATGGAAATAGAGATAGTAGGACTTACCAAATGAGATGCTCCAACCAAGTGCTTTCTTCACTGTCTTTTGAGATATGATTTCAAAATGACCTAGGGTTTTTTAGAGAAACCCTAATTTTTCAACTTCAGGATATTGAAAAACTAAGTGGATTAAAATATGCGCCTACCTAAGGTGAGTTGAGAAAAGGTCCTTTTTCTCCAAAACTGTGGACAGATATTCCAAAACCTTGATGCCCTATTTTTCCCAAGCTATAGTGGTAGGCCCAAAAATGAAATTTCTTTGATCGGAATTCTACTTCCACAGAGAGATAAGCCCTCCTAGGGTGATTTTCCTTCAGCTCATTTTTCAACCAAACTGTGGTGAAAAGCCTCTAGAAAGAGAAACCCTAGTTTTCACTTCCGACAGTTGCAACTGCACAATATTTTCTTTCAAGCTAGCTCTGATACCATGTTATAATTTTAAATGCAGTAACATAAAGGATCATTGAAATATAAACAAGCACAGCATAGACAATAGAACACAACAATTTATCCTGGGAAACCCTCTTGGGGAAGAAAACTAAACAAAACTTCTTCAATATAGATTCGTTAGAAAGTACAATGTCAATCCTCGTGCAATAACCCTAAACAATAAGTATTCAATTGCATATACTCTCCTTGACTCTATCTCTCTACTCATGCGAACTTGATGAGTGAGTGAGGTAACCAAATGAGGAGGGAGAGCCTCCTATTTATACTAATCAATGACTTGACCTTGGGACGACTAGTCAATTACACAATCACATATTCTTTTATGGATTCTTCTAGGCCAACATTACTATTAGGGTTTACATTAACACTTTCAATAAATTTTAAATGATCAAACACAAAATCAGTAATTCCCGAAGGGAGTACAATACAAATAAACCAAATAATAATATCTTCTGAAGTTACATTCTTCAACAAGTAACAGGTTAAATCTACTGGAAGAGGTAGTGTTACATATTTGATAGAGCACATTACTGATTTTGATGATCAAAGCATAGAAGGGTTTCATGAGGCCATTTCATAATTGTTACTAATATTGGAGACAAAGCATGTTTTGCATTGAGTTCATATTGTTTTGAACTGAAAAGCTATCAAAAAGCAACACTAGTCTAGATGCAAGTTTTAAGATTGCTACAGGAAATTCATAGATTCTATAGTGCCCACCACACAGAAATCTGCAAAAGGACTACATAGTTTCCTGTAGCATGATTTTTCACTCTGTTTGGTAAATTTTGGACTTCTACGAGGTTTTCAAGGGTGTTAACCTTAAGTAACTTCCCATTCATGTTTTCTTATGTTGGTAAACCTCAAGCATACGCTTAGATTTGGAACAAGTGGTGAATATAGACTTGTTCAAAGTTTTCCTAAAATGTTGGATATCATATCAAAATTAGATTTTATACTTTCAGTTATAAAATCTATCTATATCAATGTAAATATTGTCATAAATCCATAGATAGGAATTGATCCACTATTATCGGATCTGAGATCCAAATATGATATATTTTGTATCTATAATACAGAGAATGTAAATGGAAGAAGGGGTTTGAGTAGTAAGCTCATACAGGGTCGAGATATAGACTGAATTCTTGTACAAACGAGCTAAAGTTTATTAGCAATGTTTCATGCTCAAAGATCAATCATTTTGTGGGTTAGACTATGCTTCTTTTTATGTTCTATTTACTTCTTATTTTGAATTCAGAGTTAATTTATGCACTGCATAGATTGTTTTACTTGTTACAGATCTAATATAAATAAAGCTTTTATTGTGAATTGACTGCAATTTGTAATATGTGTTCTTATACCATTTTCTGGTTCAAGACACAGTTTTTTGAGTTTGAATGTCTTTCTTGTAAATGTATGAGTTGAACAACTTGTTTCCTTATATATTTACATCTTAATCCTGATTCTTCTTTCATACTTTTGATTAATGTTTAGCTCCATAGGGTGTATGCCTATGAAATTATGATGTATTGCTCATTGAATTAATTTGTGCTTGATATTTGATCCAAGACACTCATCCTATCCGACCTCCTCAAATTACATTTCAAACCTAAACCATCATAACAATTGAGGTTCGCTAGCTTTGTGCCATAGCAATATGGTACATACTTTAGGAATAACAGTTACTTCAAAAAAGTTAGGAATGAACCTTCTTAAGAATTTTATATTTCCAAATAAATATTGTAGTACCTTATTTTGCCTTTGGAAATGGATCATGTTGATAGCTTCAACTCTCTCAAGGTCTATCTTCACTCTCTAGGCTAAAGAAATATGGCCTAAGAGTTTTCCTTCTTCCATCCCAAAGAAGGAATTCTTTGGATTTAAGGATATCCCAAACTTTATGCACCTTTCAAACACCTTCCTCAAGTGTTTCACATGGTATTCATCTTTCTTAGAGTATACGGTTAAGTCATCCAAGTATATGACAATGAAAACATCTTTAATGTCTACAAATACAAAATCCATGGATATTTGGAACATGGCATCAACATTTATTAGGCATGAAGACATCCTCCCATAGGAAAAATTTCCCCATATAGTGGTAAATATGGTCTTCAAGACATCATTAGGGGTCATTCTTACTTTATTGTAGCATGAGAACCCATCCAAAATGGAAGTCCTTTTTTACCCTACCATTTTTTGCAACATTTGATCCATTTTTAGCAGTGGGTAGTTATCCTTCAAAGAGGCCCTATTCATATTTTTAAAATCTACACACAATTCGATTTGTTCATTATTTTTCTTAATTGGAACCAAATTAGCCACCCATTCTAAGTATTTGATAGGTATGATAATGCTTTTCTAATACAAATTTTTCACTTCCTTCTCTATTAGGGGGCACAACACAAGGTTCACTTGCCTCTCTTTCTACCTATATGGCCTAACATTTTCCTTGAGAATAATATGATGTTGGAATATGTCTAAGTCATAAGTCTTTAAATCTTCGTATTTCCATCCATAAACATCCTCAAACCGCTTAAAAAATTCCATGTAATATTAATTTTCAATTTGATTCAATATTTTAGATAGTTTGATAAACCTGGATATGATGTAGTCCCCAAGTTATAATCCTCAACCTCAGAGGGTTCTAGCTTCATAGTTGTCTTTGATAGGACCTTTTTTAAATAAAAAATCCTTTCATGGGGGGCTATCCCCTTTGGAATGTAGTTGGTATTAAGTTGTATGACTCTCTGACCAGCTATCATATCAGATCTAGTTCCCCTTGAGATCGACCTACACGAAGGCCTTCTTCTTCATCATCTTCATCCTCTCCTCTTGAATATGTGTGAAGGTTTCCATACTCATCTATTAAGTTCGATAATTTTTCAATCCAGTCATCATCCTCAAATACTTCCTACTTCTTAATGTTATTATGGAAAACTGCTCGATACATTATTTGAATATAATAGGAGAGGTGATATTAGTTAGTGGGGAAAAAAATGACAGCAAATTTACCCAATTTAACAGCCTTATGATTGATCTCCCTAACTACTACAATGATATTAATGGATTAAAAAAAGTTATCAAACAAATCCCATACAACATGCTTGTAATGATTCATCATTGGATGTATTATTGACACTTCTCCTTTACTTGGCTTACTATTAGATCTGAATCCTTCAAGATCTTCAATTACTTAACCACTCTCTTCCTAGCTTCCTCTAATCCTAGGATGAGTGAATCATACTATGCCACATTATTTGTGCATTCAAAATCCAACTTAAAGGCATGGGGAGTTATTTTCCTATGGGAGACCTCAAAAATACACCTATTCCACTCCGTTCTTTATTGCATGCACCATCAAAATACAAAGTCCAAAGAATAGAAGGATATTTTTCTTCTTTTTTAGTAGCTATTAGCATCCCGACTTGCTCGCTAGTGGGTGATTGATAACTGAGGAGGAAATTTCCTAGGTTATCAATAATGTAGGATGGGAAATTGGTAGGGCTTTGGGGATCACTAATAACATATGTTATTTTAGGTTCCATGTACAAATTGTGGGTTTCTCCTATGAAGACTAGAATAGTTTTGTATGAAATATCAAATTGAGTGCTACCCTATACAAATGTAACCTAGTGTCTTGACAGTAACATGCCATAGGTTAAGGGACATCATCAATGACTACATCCATCATCACATATTTTCTAGGTATTTGTATAATCCCTACAATCGGGTCTTTAATCATGCCAAGCCATTGAACTCTCTTGGAACCAAAGGAGAAGAGATATTTGTAAGTCTTGGTGACATCTAATCCTAATTTGTCCATTACATCGAGGGCAGTTATAGCCAAAATTGGCACTTCTCCGTTTGTGACGACACTTACATATTTTGGTCGCATGACAACACTTCATGAGATTACTGTGAGTCACAAAAAAAGGACATTTTTGGATGTAAGGGCCATATTTGGGACTTTATATGGATTCCATTACCTAATTCATGACCCATTTGATAGGTAGGAACCTTAGGAACAATTTTGGAGACCAAAACTTCTCCATAAAACCCCCAGAAAAGGTTGCTTTTGACCAGGCTAAATAGAGAGAGGAGGTTGAGATCGAATCAAGGGTGTCAATCCCAAGGAAATCTCTCGGAAGGTACAGATCCAATATCCACAAATGAAACCCTCCTGCCTTTTGCATCTAATGCAGATATGGAGAGTAAGTTCTTCTTGAGCCTAGGTACATATAGAACATCTTTCATCTTCAAATACTTCCCTGAGTCTAGGTTGTAGGAGGCTTCCCCACTTCCTTTGATCGGGTATTGATAATCATCCCCAAGTTTCACCTTATGGGGTGATTCATGTTCAGATAGGTTTACAAAAGATTCTTTAAACCCAATCATGTGTTTGGAAGCCCCACTATCAATTAACCAATCATTACAACCATGAGAGATAGTACATGTGAGAGTAGAGATTAGAACATACTCTTATTTGCTTGATGAGTCATCATCATCACTTTCTGCTCTAGCTTTCTTCCTGGAAGGTTCATCATCCTCAGCAGCATGAGCATGATATCTTCTTTTGTTATTCTTCTTCTTCTTGTTGAGGTTGTTGTCTTTCTTCTTCTTGGGACAATTTGAAGCAAAGTGTCCCATTTCATTACATTCGAAACATTGAACATGAGATAGATCTTTCTTCTTGTGATAAGGGGGAGAATGTTTCTTGTTATGAGATTTATCCCTCTTAACCTTGCTTCCCTTGGTGTGAGATGTGAGAGCTTGATCTTCATTCCCCATCTTTTCTTCTCGTGCCACAAGTCTAGCTTCTTCTTGAGATCATTCCTCCCACAGTCTACTGAAAGAGATCAATTTCTTTCTTGCACAGATTCCTTGAATAAAAGAGTCCCATGACCTAGGTAGGCCATTCAGAGTGGTCATAACAACTTCACCATTGTCCACTACTTCATCCACAGCTTCAAGTTGTTCCTTGATCTGAGAGACCTTGGAGAAGTACGATTGAATGGACTCTCCATTCAACATCTTGACCCCTTTCAATTGATTCCGCAGAGTCATCTTCCGATTTATCTTCTTCCCTTCAAATAACTTGGTCAGGGAGTCAAACATCTCCTTGGGTGTCTTTAGAGATGACACATGTGGTATAAGATGGTCTTTGATAGAATCCGCAATGATTCTCTTTGTCTTGACCAAGTTCTTCTTATGCAATACCTTAGCCTCATCATCCTCTGGGATAGGGACCTCAGAGTTGATGTAGGAGTCTAATTCATTTTCTTCCAAGATTAACCCAATCCTATACTTCCAGGCTCGGAAGTTATCAGCCCCTTCAAGCTTATCCTCAAGCTTGGTGTGGTGAGACATCTTAAAGAGTACTTCAAATGGAAATAGAAGAGATTTAGGTCTTACCACTTGCTTTACTAAAAACTGGATCTGGTCCCGGATTAGGGTTTGTCGAAAAAAAACCTAAAAATTCAAAAAGTGAATTTCAACTTTATGAAGGATAGAAAGATGTGCCTTGATGATCTGATTAGCTTGGTGTATTCAGAATTTGAGATCTGCAAAGCTTCACCCTTCAGAAATGCCTTTTAGTCTTCCTGGGTTCACTCGGGAGGACCTTGAATTAGGGTTTGAGTTTCCCATAGATTTACCCAGCCAAAAATATCGATCCAAAGCTCTAAACTTCGATTTTTCCAAGGAGCTTCCAGCTATGTCTTCCGATTTCAGAAATTCCTATTTTTGTGGAAACCCTAATTTTTAGGGCCAAATCTGAAAATGCTCAAAATTGAATTCTGATTGGACAGATAGATTCTCCTTGATGAGTAGAGTTAATCTAATATACTGCTTTTCCAAAATATGTGGAGAGAAACCCAATAAGTAAGAAACCCTAGTTTCCGTCACTGCACAATGTCTTCTTCTCAGGTTATGTTATACCTCAAATTGCCACACCATGTGTAAGTGGGAATATACATGTTTCACCACCATGGAAAACATGATGTTTATGCCTCCTAAGGGTGTTAGGAACCTTCATTCTAATGTTGGTACCTTCCCTAGTCACACTTGGAAGAAAATCCAAAAAGCAAGGGGTCGAAACCCGCATTAACCACCTCCAAAAATTAAGCCTTCTGGAACTACCGCGTCCTGCATGCCTATGGGGGAGCGGTAGTGTCAAACTACCGCGTTCTGCATGCCTATGGGGGAGCGGTACTACCGCGCTTTGCTTAGTTATAGGGGAGCGGTAGTCTTGGTTTAGGCTTATCCCTTTTATTTTGGATCTTGGATCTCATGGAGATTTTCTTGGGATGAGGTACCCCTTCGAATCCCATCTCACTTTCCCTCTTTGGCATGATTTAGATCTTTGATCCACATATTATTCACTTAGATCCATAATCTCCTCTTAGTGGTTGGCCTCTCAAATCCTACTTAAAGAGAGCCATCCATGAGCTATGGGGGGGTGATCTTGGAAACACTAAACCTATGATCCTATGAGTCTTGCAAGGGTGATGTTGGAGAGCTTGGAAGGAGGTGCTACTACTTTGGACATCAAGGTATAACATTGTAATCAACTTCTTTTGGCTTTCTTATCATTAATATAACTTAGCCTATTCCTCTCATTTTCATGTCTGTAATTATGAATGCATGAAATTGTCTCTATTTATATAGTTAGATCTTTGTTTATACATATATTGCGTTGGAGAAGGTGTTGTGTTTCCTTTGTGAACAGGTTCATAAGTCCATAATCAAAGGCTGGAGCTGTAGCAACTTAGGAGCAGCAAGACAACCATCAAAGTAAGGTATGCCATCTACTTGCTTTGTATTTCCATATCTTGTTAGCTGATGTGTGAGCTAGATCTAGGAGGACTATAGTGTCTATTTGTTTCATCTCTGTCTTGGGTAGGCAACTAGGGGCCTTTTCTAATCCCAAGGAGATATCTACCTATCTGTAGGGAGATTTTCTCACAACAGAAAATGGCGACTCCGCTGGGGATCCTTTATTCCCTAGTTTCACCTTTGCTTGCTTGTTTAGATCATCAAATCCTCTTCTAAGTGTTGCTTCTCATCACCTTAGATCCTCTTTGATCATCATTGAGGACCATTTTAAACATAGGACCTTATCCTTGCTCGGATCTTGGCCAAACTTTGATTTTTTAATCCTACAGGAGACTACCGCTCCCTCACAGTGTTCTAGGGCGCGGTACTGTCCAAACTACCGCTCCCCCACAGTGTTCTATGGCGCGGTACTGTCAAACTACTGCTCCCCCACAGTGTTCTAGGGGGCGGCACTGTCACTTTTTGGTCATTTTTGAGCTTATTTGGAGGGGTTCCCTTGGGTTTTTTGCTTCCAAACTCTTGGGGTGCCTCCATATGGTCCATTGGCTTCTTTTTTACACATTTTTGAAGAGATTTGAGTTTCTTTTGAGTCCTTTTCATCCACATTTTTGTCTCTAGTCCTTCATTGGCATCTTTGAGGCCATTTGGTCAATTTTGAGTCCTCTAAGCCATTTTTTAGTTCTGGGAGTCAAGTGTACCTTCCCAGTCACTTTAGGATCTCTATAACATAACTTTGAACCCTTCCAAACCTCATTTGGGAAGATTTGTGCCCCTTTTTATTTGTTTGGAAGACTAGGTTCTATCTTGAAAAGTTGAAATCCCCTTGGGTTAACTTGATCCCTTGTGTACGTTTTCAATTTTTCTGATTTAGAGTCTCTTGATCAGGGATTTTGTGACCATTACATGACTAATTTGGACTGATACAATTCATTTTTAGCTTGTTTTAGAAACTCTTTGCATCTTTTGGAAGATCAAAGCCTTTGTTTGGTTTCTTGAGTCAGACTAGTGCTTTGTTTGCTTGTTGGGTAGAATTGTCATTCTTTTCAAGCCCCAATAGCTTGCATTGGTTTTTAAAACTTCTTCTCACCATCGGATTGTGATTGGATTCATTTTTATTTTTTTTTTATTTTTTGTTTTTCCAAAAATCTCTTTAGTGTAATATTCCAAAGGTTTGTTTGGTTTGGCATCATTTGGATTGATTAGATTGGCTTTGAAAAACTTGGGACATCCTTGTCTTTTGAAGTCATTTTCTTGGGTTTTGCACTTTGTTTCCTTTGCATCTTTAGCTATTTATTGGTCATTGGAATAGATCGATCCCTCGTTTCCATTTTTTTTTTAGTTCAAAGAGAAGCTTGATTTTGTCGTTCTTTTACCATATTCATGAAATTGAAACACAAAGGTATTCTTCTTGCCTTAATTTAATAATTTGACATTCTTGGTATTACATTCATGAGAAGAAGAAATGCTTGTTTCATACTTATGTGCATTTGAGTTAGACGACATTATTAGGTTCTTCTCTTTGTCTTGCATTTGATTGGAAGCATTTGTAGAATCTTTCTTTCCATAGCTTGGATGTGTCTTTTTCAAGTGTGAAAAGATAGGAAATGGATTAGAATCATTACGTTTGGTGTTCATATAAAGAACTTTTTTATTGCTTTGGGTTAGTTTTGGGTACATATTTTACTTCTTTCTATCATTTTGAAAAGAAATAAAATTGCATGTGCATTGGGTTGTGCATATTGGGAATGGAAAGAATTCTTCCTTACTTTAGCTAGTGTTAATCGAAGAGAAAGGTTCATTTCGATTCATCTTCATTTGCATGGTTTGAGTCGTCACAACACCATCAAGTTGCACTTCCATTACCCGATTGAGTAAGACAGCCTCTAAAATTAATCTCCCTAACTAAACCAATATTAACCTCACTTGAGGAAATCAAAAGAATTTGGTAGTTAGGTAGGACACCGGGGATAGGCATCAAAATAATTCCCCCTTGTCATTTTTCATCTGAAACATAGTCGTTGTCTTTAGGGAACTAAAATCCTCTAATATTTATTGACACGGTCACAGCCAGTTTGTGGAGGGGCCTCCTGACTGTTTTTAACTTTCAGGGGTTAAACGGACGCGAGATTGAGAACCGGACGGACTCTGTGGAATGCCGCACTCCACTTAGCCCTAAGACAACATCGATCATTGTCTTCTTCGGAAGGCTGAAGTGCCCAAAACCTTTTCCAACGTGTCATGAACGAGGTAGCTTAGTATCTATTCTACTAGGGCTCTTTTACCCAGGATCCCTTTCGGTAGAGGGATATCCTTCCATTATTGGTCTCTCATTTTGTATTGTTCGACTTGGATTTCATCACCTTGCGAAGGATATAATTTGTTGAGGTCTCCAGCTCTTAGTTAGGAGGTTTTGCTTGCTATCTTGTAGAGGGTCTTTTTCTTTGTAGGGCTGCTTGTTGGCATTCTGGCCTTTTTGTTGTACAGCTCGCTTATTGTGGCAACGGCCTCAGTATAGTTTTTTGAGCTTGCTCTTTTGGCCTGTGAGCCTTGTCTTTTCCTAGCTCCCCTTTCGCACGCTCGGTTTCCAGAGGGTTTTTGAGTTCTTTTTAACAAGACTTCGTCCACATCACTTAGTTTTGTTCCATGGAGAATCCACCTCCATGCGCCCACGCTCCTTCTGGGACTACCAATCCGGAGACCCCTTTTCAAGGGGTACCTTTTACTTTTCCTCCAGTTGGAGATATTGGTCCTCCCTTTATTGCCACGTTAAATCTTCTTGGATTAACCATAGGATTACCGGTATGGTTATTCAATCCAGTAATTCCGATTGCACCCAATGTTTCGAATGTTAACTCTCCACCACGAGAGAGTCAAACCCAAACTAATCCTTCCCCTTCTTCGTCGAATGAATCTTCTTCCGTTCCTTCTTCCTCTCCTAATGAAAGCAATAGTGTTAGTAATCAGGTGGATAAGAAGAAGAAGAAGAGGAAAGTTAAGAAGAAGAAGGATAAAGAAGAGACCAAGCGTAAACCGGTTGCCCCTAATGGCACTCATTCTACGAAAACACCTCGTAAGCCCAAGTTCCCCTGCAAACTCTGCAAGGGTGATCACCTTCTCAAGGATTGCCCTGATATTTCTCGTGTGTCAGAAGTGTGGTCTAAAAACCCCAAACCAATTGTATCGTTGACCTCTGAACATCATGTCGATGACACTCCTTCGACCAGTGACCCCTTGGTGAAGGGTCGTAAGGGTAAATTCCTATATCCCTGTTTGATATGCAAGGGTATGCACCGTACTTTCCTTTGTCCAAGCATGGATGAAGCTTCGCGGTGGTTGGAAGATATTACTAGTTCTCAACTGGTGCTTCCAACAAACGATAGTAAGTTACCCCTCGACCCCCCACTGGTTGACCAAGTGATCAATTCAGTTTCATCTGCAATTGATCCCACTCTCCCTCCCGAGAGTGAAGTGATCGAGTCGCTGTCATCCCCACTTGATCCCGCTCTTTCATCGGAGAAAGTCCAGACTGAAGCAGTCACCTTGACACAATCTTCGTCTCATTCTTATCTTCCAAGCGAGAGTGAATTGGAAACCGCTGATGTTTTCCTTATCGGTTCAGAATGTCCTCGGCAAGGGGAAACCCTGTCTGTTTCCACGAGTCCCCCTCCAAGTACTGAGGTTATTTCCTTTGATTGGAATGGTCTAACAGAATCTCGTCTTCCTTCGAGTGTTCCTTTTCAAATATCTGTAGGAGTTTTCGATAAAGAAATTTTTCGTACGATAGTTGATGAAGGAGCTTCTGTTAGTATTCTATCCTCAACTGCTTGGCAAGCCTTAGGTTCTCCTCGGCTTGTGCCCGTCACTGACCAGATACTAGATTTCAATAGAAGGCCTGCTGGACCTTTAGGGTCCCTTCCTCAGTTACCTATCACTTTGGGAGGGAAAACTGTCTGTATTGATGTCATGGTTGTCCAAGGTCCCTTAGATTTTAATCTACTCCTTGGACGTGATTACGTCCATGCAATGAAGGCTGTAGTGTCCTCACTCTTTCGAGTGATGTATTTTCCCCATCATGGGAATTTTGTGACCATCGATCAACTTTCCTTTGTGACGCCCACTCATCGCATGACTCCTAGTCACCAGACTTCCCTAAATGTTCCACATGTTTTAGTGGTTTCTTCCCCCTAAGGGGGGACGATGGAGAAAAGTTCTATTCTGGTGTCAAGCTCGTTAAAAAATGAAACCATCATTTCAAGCATAGTTTACTTTTGGTTTTAAGCTTGTGTAAAAATGAAACCAACCATCATTATGAGCATAGTTCCCTTTCTATGTCAAGCTCGTTAAAAAATGAAATAGGTTCCTACGAGCATAGTTTATTCTCTGTTTCAAGCTCATTAAAAAAATGAAACTGACCCTCAAGCACAGTTTACTTTTGGTCTTAAGCTTGTGTAAAAACGAAACCAATCCCAAGCATAGTTTACGTTCAGTTTCAAGCTTGCGTAAAAATGAAACTACCTTCGAGCATAATTTCTTTCTGTTTTAAGCTCATTAAAAAATAAAAAGGACCCTTTCAAGCATTGTTATTATCTATTTTCAAGCTTGTGTAAAAATGAAATAGATCTCCTTTCCATTTGTTCAAGTATATCGCTAGAGTTAGGATTTGAACCTTCATTTCATCTGCCTGGGTCACTTGGTCCTGGTTCTCCCTACCCCCCCTGGTGAACACATTTGGATTAGTAGCCAGGATTTTTGGGTAAGGAAGAAGAGTAGTCAGATGAAACGAAGCTTGGGGGGCATGTTTAGCCTTTAGCAATCATGCTGGGGGCATTTACCAACCTCTGATCATCATGTTGGGAGGGGACCCATCAATGGACCTTAATCGTGAGCAGAGTTTACCTTTGGCTTCAAGCTCATTAAAAAATGAAACCAGTATTTTGAGCAAAGTTCTACTCCTGTGTCAAGCTCGTTAAAAAATGAAACATATCCTTTCCCTTTGAGTCGAGTCTCCTCGTAGACTTAGTAAATGAACCTTCTTTTCACTTGCCTATACCTTAGGCGAATGAAATGAAGCTTAGGGGGCATGTCTTCAACCTCTGGAATTTACGTTGAAGTCAACTCGATCACCTCTCCACATCACGTTGGAGCTAAGTCACTTACTTCTAGCAATCATGCTGGGGGCATGAACCAACCTTTGGATTTCATGACAGGAAGAAGTTCACCATTGGGAACATTTTCGAGCATACTTTCCTTTTTAGGTTTCAAGCTCATTAAACCATGAAAATTATCCTGAGCATAGTTCATTTTATGTTACAAGCTCGTTAAAAAATGAAGCAGACATTATGAGCATTCTTCCAACCTATCTTCGAGCTCGTTAAAAACAGTAAGATGGTGTTTGAGCTTACTTTTCACTTTTTCGTGCTCTGGTTAAAAACATGAAAAGTGGTTTGAGCTTACTTTTTTCTTTTTCGTGCTCTGGATCCAAACATGAAAAAGATTCTGAGTTCTTTTGATACCATTATCGTGCTCATTAAACAAATTGGAGTAAAAAGGTGTGTCTAACAAGTATAGGTTTATCACTTTATCCGGCCTCGCTAGACTATTTACGGAAAAGGAACTGTGCCGAGTTTACTTTTCCTTTTTCGTACTCGGTCATCAACCATGACAAAGTTGTACATGGAGTCCAGAGTTAAGCTCTTTTCAGACTCCCTAAAATTGAAAAGATTGCCAAGTGATCTTGACTCTTTCACACTTGTAAAAGTATTTGAAAGGTCGTCTATTCGGTGATAGGTTACCCCTTTTTCGGCCCGTCTAGACTATTTACGAGAAAGGTATACTCCAGCCAATCATGACTGGAAGAGTCCTCTCCCGCGTGGTTTTACCCTTTTTCGGGCGATGAGGCTAACTTTACGAAAAATGACTGTTGGAGTCTTCTTTAGTTCTTTTCAGACTCTCTAAACATGAAAAACTGTCGAGTTTTCCTTCCTTGGACTCGTAAAATCAAACATCGAAGGACCCTTTTGGGACCGAACCCCTCCTTTCTCAGGTTCGTAAAACATGTGGGATTGGACTCGTCCAAAGGATGAGCTATATTGGGCATCTGTTATCCTCCTCAAGCTCGTTAAAAAACAAAGAGGTACTCATCAAACATGATGGGGGTTGGGGGGGAATAAGTTAAGTTTCTTTTAGAAAGCTTCATGGCAGCTTGTGTCGCCCTTGAACATGGCACCTTTTTGCGTCTCGTCATACAGTTGGGTAATCTACTTATCTCTGAGTCATGCCAATTCTATGATTTGTCCCGCTCCTTCAAATCATCTGAAGAATGCCTCAGTCATCATTGCATTATGTCTTGGTCTCTGCCTCGTTGAGTCAATGCTGCCGAGTCATTATTGTCGTGCCGTTCATGTCAAGGGAAGTTTACCTTAGTCATACTATGCAATATTGTCAGCCTTTACATCCCTGTGTCAGTCCATACTCATCTGATTCGTTACTTCATATCACTTTCCTATGTCGGTTTCGTGTTGATGATGTGGGATCCATTATGGCCCTCCTTCGACGAGTCTATTCCTGTCGACTTCAACTCATTATCCAGGAATTAGTCTTAGAAACCAACCTTAGTACCTTGGTACCTGCATGCCTCAATGGCAGGTTTCCTCGCATTCGATAGTAGGTTTTCATCATTGAACTTTGATCAAATGATCTCGCGGATGTTCGACATCAACTCATCTATTCACATTTCGTCAAGATGTACTATGATACCTTGGGAGTCATTTTCATCATTGGTGATTTCCCTCGCACTTGTTAACGGTTTCAATCATTGACCGAAAATCAAGTGGTTTCTACCATGTTCGACTTCAACATCTTGTAATCACATGGTTAGATTCGTATCAATTTGGGATCGAGTAGAAGACCCTGGATAGTTTTGAAGTATTTTTAGCACATCCAGGTTGCGATGGAGATTTTTTGAGTAGGTTCCCACATATATATTATGTTGGTGACCTCATTGATGTACTGTCACACAGATCCACTCTTGTATTGGTCGTGGCTGTGTCATTGTCTTTTCATGGATCTACGCTTGTAGTCTAGTAGCCATGATTTGTCTCCAGTCATTGTTAAGTCAGTATTATCATGGATCTGCAATGTATTGGTCGGCAGCCATGCTTTCAGTCAGTTGTTCTGAGCATGGGTATGCCCACCTCGAGGTCGTTAGACATATTGTCGATATTTGCTTGCAGCTCTTCTCCAACTCTCCTTCAGATATCCTTGCAGACTTATTATTTGTAAAGTGTTTCGGCCATCAGATTCCTTCTGAATTCACACTTTAGGGGGCATCTGTTATACCTCAAATTGCCACACCATGTGTAAGTGGGAATATACATGTTTCACCACCATGGAAAACATGATGTTTATGCCTCCTAAGGGTGTTAGGACCCTTCATTCTAATGTTGGTACCTTCCCTAGTCACACTTGGAAGAAAATCCAACAAGCAAGGGGTCGAAACCCGCATTAACCACCTCCAAAAATTAAGCTTTCTGGAACTACCGCGTCCTGCATGCCTATGGGGGAGCGGTAGTGTCAAACTACCGCGTTCTGCATGCCTATGGGGGAGCGGTACTACCGCGCTTTGCTTAGTTATAGGGGAGAGGTAGTCTTGGTTTAGGCTTATCCCTTTTATTTTGGATCTTGGATCTCATGGAGATTTTCTTGGGATGAGGTACCCCTTCGAATCCCATCTCACTTTCCCTCTTTGGCATGATTTAGATCTTTGATCCACATATTATTCACTTAGATCCATAATCTCCTCTTAGTGGTTGGCCTCCCAAATCCTACTTAAAGAGAGCCATCCATGAGCTATGGGGGGGTGATCTTGGAAACACTAAACCTATGATCCTATGAGTCTTGCAAGGGTGATGTTGGAGAGCTTGGAAGGAGGTGCTACTACTTTGGACATCAAGGTATAACATTGTAATCAACTTCTTTTGGCTTTCTTATCATTAATATAACTTAGCCTATTCCTCTCATTTTCATGTCTTTAATGATGAATACATGAAATTGTCTCTATTTATATAGTTAGATCTTTGTTTATACATATATTGCGTTGGAGAAGGTGTTGTGTTTCCTTTGTGAATAGGTTCATAAGTCCATAATCAAAGGCTGGAGCTGTAGCAACTTAGGAGCAACAAGACAACCATCAAAGTAAGGTATGCCATCTACTTGCTTTGTATTTCCATAGCTTGTTAGCTGATGTGTGAGCTAGATCTAGGAGGACTATAGTGTCTATTTGTTTCATCTCTGTCTTGGGTAGGCAACTAGGGGCCTTTTCTAATCCCAAGGAGATATCTACCTATCTGTAGGGAGATTTTCTCACAACAGGTTAGCTCTGATACCATGTTAAATTTTGAGCATTAATTCACAATACTCTAGGATCTTTACTAAGAGAATAACATGTATAGTATATCAATGCATATCAATCAAAACAAACATGTCAATCATCAGAAGAAGCAAAAGCATAAGAGACAATAGACACACAGAGTTTCCGTGGGGAAAACCCTAAGGTGAAAAACCCCACAACTTCCTCAGAGATAGATAGAGCAATAGCACAACCAAAGTACAAGAGATAGACTCCTCTTAGCAGTTGATCCTCCTCCTCACATGTGCGCCACTTTCTGAGTGAAGGAAGTGTGAGTTCTAAAGTGATCCAAATAGAGATCTCCCGATCTCTATTTATACTTGTCATGTTTGCCCAATAACCTTATGGGGCCGACTTGTCTAGCTAGGTACAATAACTTCATATTACATTATATCGGGCCGACCCCTTACAAGGTGGTCTAATAACCCATCGGCAAGTTAACATACTTGCGACACTTGTCAATACAAATGATGACACTTCCATATAGACGAATAATACATCTCTATAGGAGTACAATAAATATATAAATGAAATACATTCCGAAGTTACATATACATCAACAGAGGAGCCATCCTTCCTTGAAGACATGGAGAAGATTCAAAGAGCAATGTACAACATCAAAGGTAATTTCATGCCTTTGATTTTTGATAGAAACAATTTTGTTGAGTTTAATGAATGGTTACATGAGGCATAATTTAAGAATAATGAGGATATTCATAAGCTCAAAATTCAAAATGAGAAACTTCTTGAGAGGTTGCAAGATACATGTTCTTCCTCCTATGTTTCAGATTGTCATATGGTATATTGCTTGGAGGATTCTCATGACATGATGGATAATGAGAAACATGGAAATTTGCATGTGCTTGATGTGTTCAAATATGAGCTTGATGAGAGACAAGCACTTGTTACAATGAAAGAGGAACTTGGGTTGCCTCTTAATGATGGTTACACACTCTTTGAAAAAGTGCATTATTCCACTACCTTTGAACCGACCTATGAGGAAATTTTCACATTTTTGAGGGAGGTGCATGATCCTACCTCTATGGAACATTTACATGATGAAACTTTCACACTTTTTGATCATTTGGGTGAGTTGGTTCATTCTCCTACATCCCACACTTCCACATTTTGCAGCATTCATCCTAATGAAGTATGGGTGAAAGGTTTCTTTTTATTGGTGCCATATGAGGAGAGTGAGACCGCTGCACTACATGATGATTTTATGATGAGTAAACCACATTCTCTTTTGCAGCATAAGTATACATTGCTCTCATTTTATGACTCTCACATACATGGATGCACCTATGATGTTCACTTGAGTCACTTGAAGACTCATAAATTTCCTTGATCCTTTCTTAGTTCATTTGATGTTGGAGGAACTTCATCCAATACTTGGGGGAAGAGATATATGGTTGGAGAACATGCTTCTTGGAAAAAGCATCATTTTTTATTTCTTGATCATATACATATTCATGTATGTATTGATGAGACTTCTTTGAATCACTTGAAGTATCCTTGCTTTCTTTGGTCCTTACTTGGTTCAAATCTTGGTGGAGGTTCTTCATTCACTTCTTGGATGAAAAAACACATGGAATATTATTTTGAAGCTTCTTACATTCTCTTGGAGCATCATTATAGGACATTGGATCCTCACCCATGTCATTCGATCAGATTTGATTTGTCACTTGATGCTTGTGTGCACTTGGCAAGCGGTGGTCTACTTGCTTGGATGGACAAGCACTTTCATGATCCTTTGGTGAGGCACCTTCTTGATGTACATTTGTATGATGTTGATATGTACTTTGATGATCTATATTTTTTACTTATGATGTTTGGGAGGATGCTCATTAGAGAGTGGGATCCTGGCATCCCCCACCTTGATGTAAAATTTTGTTTTACCTTCCTCATTGATGGAATGCGCCAGTTATGGGATCCTGGCATTTCACACTTGGTTGAAATCATTTGGAGGATGTTGTACACCTCCTACTTTGATGTATTGCTTTGGGACACCTTGTGCATGATAGGAATGCGCAAGCACTGGGACATGGGAATCCCACATTCTAATTTATGTGTTTTCACACTATGTATTGTTGGGGTACGCAAGTGTTGGGACCCTGACATCCCATACTTGCTAGATTAGTTCTTGATGATATTGTGTACTAGGAGGGTGTGCAAGTAGTGGGACCCAAGCATTGTTGATCATTGGCAACTCATTGGGATCACATTTTGGTTGGTTGGGCGCTTGATCAATCAAGCCCCTTATCTTCCCCATGGGTTCATATTTGTAGTAGATGGTGATGGTTTCCTACACGGGAAACATAATTTTGGATGGAATTGTGTTTTTCTTGCAAGGTGTTATGATGACTTCCATGTGATTCTTATGCATTGGATAGGAGAATATAAATTGCACCTTGTATTCTTGATGATCAATTGGGATCCTGGTATCATTTTTGATTGGTCTCCACACTAAGTTCATGGTTGGATGGTAATGGAACAATCTATTGGGAGAGTTCATGAACAGTTTATAATCAAAGTGGTGTGCCAGAAGCATGATGGCTCATGATGCTTAGTTGGGTTGGATTTGATTATTTCTTGAGGACAAGCAATCTTGGGAAGGGAGGAATGCCATGTCCCCTCATTTATGATTAGTGGAAGGAGTTCCTAGACCAACCAATCCCTTGGGTTGAGGAGGAAATTTCATGCACTTGGGGTGAATTCTGAAGTTAAGGCATTAATTAGTTAGGAAGTTTAATTTTATTCTTATCCTAAGTTTGAAATGCACTTGGTAGAAGTAATTTTTATTAATTAGATATTTTTATTTTGGAATAAAATGGATAATGCTCCACAAGTGTTCCTTAGAGGATAAGGTCAATACTAAGAGGTAACTTGCAAGACAAGAAAAGATAAAGCAGGAAAAGCAAGGAAAGTAAGGAAAGGAGAAGAAAGAATAATAAAGCACAAAAGCAAGACAAATCAGAAAAGCGAGACAAAGGCATAAAAGCAGGCTAAAGCAGAAAAGAAAGAAAAAGCAGGACAAAGCAGAAAAGCAGGGTAAGGCAAAAAAGTAGGGAAAAAGTAGGACAAATTAGGAAAGCAGGATAAGGTAGAAAAGCATGATAGAAAATCAAAAGCAAAAGCAGAAAGCAAGGAAAAAGCTAAAGCAAAAAGCAAAGCAAAAAGTAAGGAAAAAGCTAAAACAAAAAGAAAAGAAACCTTATCCACTCCATGAGGGTGCCTTAGCCTATCTTACTTGCTCAACAAATCATCTCAATCTATAAAATAAGGATTCCAAATCCATTTCACATCTTTTTATCATTTGTGATTTGAATTGAGTGCAATTTTGCCTCATTGACCTGGGAGATGTGCCCCTAGTCCTAGCTGGGAGATGTGCCCCATGATTCTACTGAAAGTATGATGACATCCAGTCTTCATCACTGAGTCTATTTCAAGTCCCGAATTCTTATCTATTGGTTGGTGTTCTCATTGTGTGGTCAACTCCTTCATTCAGTAGGAACGGTTTTCATGGTACATGTGATTGATGGTTGAAGGGGGGGAAGCCATAAAATCAGATTTGTACATGTGATTGATGGTTGAAGGGGGGGAAGCCATGAATCCTATTTTCTCTAGTGAGTGATGGTTGTAGGGGGACAACCATGTGATCTATTTTGATGGCTACAGATTGCATCCTGTGTATCTGTGTCTCTTACGGCTTATTTTTACACCTAAATATTGCTACCCTGAGACTCAGTGTAAACATCCCTGAAGTTTCCCATGACTGGAGGGCTTAACTGACCCATTTTTATAGGTCTTCACAGTTCACCCTTGTGCAACCTGCGACATCGTAGGTTGTCCTAATGCAGCATGCGATGATGTCAGTTAATTGGATAAAAGAGCATCTTCGAGCCCATTCTCGAAGCTGAGTGATGTGGATCCCTATCCCTAGCCTATAGGGGAGCTGGCATTCGTTTATTAGCCTTTTGGAAGGATCCCCTAACTCTCTCCTACCATATCTCAACCTACCCTATCCACTTAATCCCATATAAGTGAATCTCATTCCCATTCCAAAGGGAGGAAGTCTATAGTATCTGCATGTTGGTGAAATTAGCTTAGGAGAGATCTCTACTCATCCCTTGAGATATCCACACTTCCTTTGGAGGATTTGGCATTGTCTTGGTTGGAGAAGGATTGTTACGTTAAGTCTTGGTTGTAATCACTTCCTTCTATCTATTATTGTGTAGGATTGCTACGTTAACTGCTTACTTAGATCTATTATTGTGTAGGTGCATTTTACTACTTGTTTTGTTCTGTGTTGCCTTGACAGGTTTTGCAGCTGAGATCTGAAGACCATCAAGCTTGGAGCAAACATCAAGGAGAAAGGATCAGTGATATGAAAGATAAAGCATCTATCCACTTGATCTCTAATTAGATCTAGGAAGGTATTCTATATTCTGTCCTATTTGTTCTAGTCTTACACTAAGCTAGGGAGACCAGGCCTCATGTCTGCTCTTGGTGGATTGTCTGTCAAAAAAATCTGGCGACCATACCGGGGAAGACATTGTTTTAGTTTTCAATTTGAATTCCATTTTCATTTGATTTCTTTTTCAACCCATCTCATTTTCCTCCTAAGTCTTTTTCACCATCATATCTTCACTTTGAAGAGTCTGTAGTCCTCCTATGAGTTTGTACTCACAATCTTTAAACCATTTTATTGCTCATTTCTTGGAGATTTGTTGATCCTTGAGTTTGGATCTTGCCCGTCGCACCTGGGTAGTGGAACCAGAGTGTTGATTTGATCTTTGTTCTCTATCTTTTGGGCTATCGTTGCAACCTTCCCACTAGTGTCCTGCGACATCGTCGCAATACTCGCACTGGTGACCTACGGCGATCACTTTTTGTATGAACACAGACTGCGTCGATCTGTTAAAATTGGCACAAGGGCATCCCCCCTCCATTTTTTAATTTGAGTTTTGATTTGGTGTACAAACCCTCTCTGTGTTGCAAGATCCAATCCGAGACTTATTTTTTATTTGTGTGTTGAAAGTGTTTGGATTTGTATTGGGTCCCATTTTAACAAGCTTGAGTTTGGTAGTCGTGGACAGTTTGGTTTCCACGCCTTCGTCCACTTAACCTTGTTTTCCCTCCTCTCCTCACTTGATCTACTCTTTGCATTAGATCTGATCCCAAACTTCTTTTCTGCACTTGTCATTTAGCTTTGTTTGCATTCAGTTGTTTGATTGGGTGTTTTGAAGTGTTTTCAGTCTATATGAGTGCTTGCCATTTTTTGAGAATTTCTTGAGTGTTTAGAGTGCTGCAAATCAACTTTCTTTTCAATTATCCTTGCTTAAAAATATCATTGTTATCAAGTTGTTATCTTGGCATACCATTGGAAAATTAAAGGTGCATCATTTTTACTGTTTTCAAGCACATTTGAAAATTATTGTAGAAATTGCTTCATGCATTGGAATTGGTCATTTATTAGTCTTTTGGAAAGTTTGAGAGAAAGAATTAATCATTTGTTCTTTTCGGGAATTATGAATCATTCATTTTCTTGAAAAATTCGAGTGAGATCAAGTTTTTACAAAAGTGATTCCATGTTTGGAGAGATTGTATGCATTCTTGATTTTTTATGCTTTTAAGCCACTATAGTGAAATTGAAAAGTTAGAGTGCTATAGATAGGAAATTTCTCTCTTTTCATCTCTTAAAGTTTTGTTTCGAAAAGACAAAAGAAAATGTTTGGATTTGGTTGTTATGCTTGTTGATTTTTTGTGTTTTGCTTGGAAAAACGGGAAAAAGTGAAAAGAGTATTTTTTATCAAATTTGATAGATTTGGGATTGTGTTGCATATTTTTGTTTTGGTAAAATCACTTGGAAAGAAATTTCTCCGTCCCATATATAGAGTTCATCAAAAGAAAAGTATATTTTGTTCATGTAGTTAGGGCTTTCATTATGTTTACGTTTATGTACTCACCTCATGCATTCACCTAACTGTCCGAATAAAATTAACGGTAGAACTATGGTAAAATATTTAGTAACTTGTGTGTTAAGTTAGAGACGTGTTCCGGCGTCGTAAAACGTGGCAGCTGTCGTTACTCTCCAGCACTGTATTCCGAGGTTATTGTAGTCTTCCACGTACTTATCAGTATATCAAATCTCTTTCACGTACCAACCAGGTATATCGAATCTCTTTCATGTACCCACCAAGTACTTCGCGTACTTGACGTATATCGAAAGGTGTTTCACGTACTTGGAATATATAGAAAGGTGTTTCACGTACTCGGTAGTATATAGGAAGGTCTCGTGCCGTACGATTGTGCATTAGACAACACCACTATGGATTTGAGCTCCCACGTACCTTGAGTATATCAGGAGACACCATTAGGATTCCTGAAACCAACTGAGTTAACCATTTGGACGTCTTGGCAGAGCAATACACCAAGAACAACACTCGGGGAGATTACTACGCACGTACTGTCCATGTAGTTGGGTATTCAGGAAAGGGTTCAGTCCCAATACTCCTTGCCGTGTTTTACTGTTGGACCCTGCGGTATATAGTGATTTGCGAAGCCTTGATAATCCTGTGAGGTTCCAGACTTTTTAATTCACTCCTATCACATAAGTTTGCTTGTGGCCTTAGTTTGTGTGGGATTTTTCTGGACTGCCTTTCTTTTGCTTAGCTTTCCCTAGGAGAAACTTTTGTTTTAGTCACTATGGTTGAATTTCCTTAGAGAAGGTCCCGTAGGATTCAAAACTTACCGCCCGAATATCCCCTTAACCAGGAGGTAATTTCGAAGGTAAGAATGGACCCACAAGCCACGGTCGTGTCACCTGAAGTCGAAAACCCTACTTTGAATGTTGGAGCACATATGTTTCCTCCATATTCACCTACCTCCAACCCCCTAGAGAGTGAAGAGGCACAAAATTCCACTTCACAAGACCTACCTTCCGTTTTACCGGGAGAGCCTAGATTGGTGGAATGGTTAAATCCACCCCAGGATGACCCTGCAGTAGTTGTTGGTCCAACAAAAACTTATTAGACATCATCTCTATGCCACCCAGTGGCTCATTTTTCCATTTCATCCCCACCCAGTTGGGCTACTCCTTAGGATATTTTCGAACCCATTCGTGATCGCTTGGATCGATTACGTACCATAGGTGATGAATTTCGAAGACGAAGTCTTTTACGAAGGGTTGAAGAATCGACGTTACCTCCTTATCAACCACTCCCAAGTCGTTTTTTATATTATGATTCATCGGAATCATCCACACAACACGTGACCACTTCTGAACCTGGTAAACCATCATTCCTGCACATTCACCCCTCAGACAGGAGACCAGTTCTACACCTTGAATGACTCAACCTGTTGAAGGACAACAATCCAACACACCTGTTACTACCATGGTTACATTACCTGCTCCTCCGCCACCCCAAAACGCGCGGGGAGGATACTATTTACCCCCTACCTTCCTTACCAGTAATGTTAATACCACAGTATATAATCAACAACCCGTGTTGGGTCAACCTTTGAATAGTGGTCAGCAAGTTGTTGCTGGGGGGAAACCCCTATCTCTTAACCATAATACTGGAGGAGGGGTTCCCATCGGTCCTTCCGTTGGAAATTCCTTACCTCCCGGACCTTCCACTATGGGATTATCTCATGTTGGGGGACCATCTAATGTAATTCAACCACCATGGATTCAAGCGTATCCAGGTTATCTTAACCCTGTGTCGGGACAACTCAATCCCGGAAATGCACTCTATGGGGTACCCTACCACGGAAATACATACACTCTATGGGGGCAACAAAAGTTTTTACAACATGGACCCCCACCTACAGTCCCACCCCCCTCATTTGGTCCACCCCCACCTCCCATTGGAGGTGGCAGGCCCACACACAAATATGGAGGAGGCGAACCTCTACCTTATGGCGGAGAACCACCTCATTCCGGCTATCATAGCCCACCCCCCCTGGCGGTGGAGGTGGAGACCCTCCCTCTTCAAGAGGAGGTGGAGGGCCACCCCCCCCGGGTGGTGGCGGATGTCCACCTTATGGTGGAGGCCCATCCCATCCTGGTGGTGGTGGTGGGGGGACCATCTCATCTTGGTGGTGGTGGTGGAAGACCATCCCATCCTGGTGGTGGTGGTGGAGGACCATCCCATCCTGGTGGTGGTGGTGGAGGACCATCCTACCCTGGTGGAGGTGGCGGAGGAGGACCTTACCCTTCCGGCGACGACGGTGGACCACCACCTCCTCCCGACGGAGGCAGTGGAGGCCCACCTTATCCCGGTGGAAACAACGGACCACCACCTCCTCCTGGCGGAGGTGATGGAGGTCCATCCTATCCCGGTAGCAGTGGAAGACCCCCACCATTTGGAGGCGGCCCACCCCCTATCGGCGGTGGAGGCGGGGCCCACCTTATGGTAACAGGCCACCTTATTATGGTAATGGAACACCTTTTTATGGTGGTGTACCTACTTACAGTCCAGGTGACACACCTCCTTACGGTCAGTTTCCTCCGGGAACACCCTAAAATCAATCGATTCAAGGTCCTACCAGTCCATACATGCCTTATCAGTACTATCAGTACCTGCAGCTGAACCAACAACTGCCCTTTTTGGCTACTTTGGACTTACCCGACCTATCTTGTCTGACGAATGATCCCATTTTCCATGGGCATAACTGGTCGCCCATTTTGGTTAAGTTACCATAAGATATCCCCCAATTCGATGGCAAGCCTGGTGAGGATCCTAAAAACCATGTGATGACATACCATTTATGGTGTTCATCCAACTCCTTGATGTATGACTCAATCCGTCTTAGGTTATTTCAACGGAATCTCACCAGCCTAGCTGCCAAGTGGTATATTGAGCTACCACCAACTTCTTTTCCCGATTTCCGATCTTTGGCTATGTCATTTTTGACCCACTTCCAGTTGCCCATTCGCTATGAGAATGGTATGGACTTATTGACCTCCCTTCGCCAGAACACTGCCACTCATATTTCTAATCATATTCATGAATGGCGGCAAAGACGATGTCTTATTAAGGTTAATATTCCAAACCAACTCTTAGTTGACTGGTTCACAAAGTCACTTTTACCCGTTATAGCTCGAGACGTAGCTATGGGAGGGGCCATCACTGAGGAACAGGCTATCGCCTGGCACATTGTATGAAATTGTTCCTGACGCACCTCACCCTACATATGATCCCATGAAACCACCCAAGGGACCATAAGTTGATGGCATCATTGGTTCCCTTGCCTCCCAACCTTCTATTCAAATCGGTGGCTCGTCGAACCCCCAAGGTTCTTCCCCATCACCACCACAGGCTGGAAACAACACTACCAAGTCCACCACTACTGCCTCCACCGAAGAGGTGAATTCTGTGCAATCATCTTCATCTCAGAAATTCGTTGGTAAGAAGAAGAACAAAGGGAAACCTAAGAAATATTCTAACCAATAGGATCCCAAACCCACTCAGGAGGACACCAAAATGAAGAGGAAGTTAAAGTATCCTTGTTTGTTGTGTGGTGGAGACCATTTCTCAAAAGAATGTCCCCACCGAGACAAAGTTCAAAAGTTTCTTAAAGGAAACTCTACTACCGCAGTTCTCAATGATTCCTTCCGCACTCAAAACCAACAACTAATCACACACACCTCTCCCTCCCAAGGAGAAGCATCCTCCACCGCGCATGTTCTCATGATGCATAGTGAGACCGTCAACCTGAACACGCATTCTCGTTCGTATGACCCCATCCTGCTAAAGGAACCCCTGGTAGTAATACTGAAAAAGATTCCACTTCGATTCTCGATGTAGCCGTACCGCACGCTTCTCTCACCATTGAGAAACCCTCTTTAGAGTTAGTGTTGCGTGCGCCCAAGAGCACGATTAGAAAATTTGTTTTAAATCCCAATGCTCGGGCCGATCATAACTGCAATATTGTAGAGGACTTGGCATAAGCTCCTTGTGCTATGTCGATGCTTGAGGTCTTGTAGAACTGTCCTAACTAGCGTAAGACTCTCCTCGCTGCCATCGGTGCGGTTGATCCGGACTCTTCGAATACCATCATGTTCCGGATGAAATACTTTAAACCGAGGCTTTCCCATCAGTTGGCATTTCAAGTTGCCACAAACATTGCTGGGAAGACAATCCATCATACCGTTTTGGATGAAGGTTCCTCTACTTCAGTCATGTCGATTTCCTATTGGAGAGCCATTGGCTCTCCCGAGTTGAACCGTTCTCCTACCACCCTAAAAGAATTCAACGGACGTGGATTTCAACCTCATGGGTTGTTACAAGCTCTAACAGTCGAATTGGGGGGCAAGACCGCAACCATTAATGTGGAAGTGGTCGCTGCCCCATTAGATTATAATATTCTGCTTGGTCGTAATCGGTTTTATGCCATGACTACGGTCGCATCATCTGTCTTCCACATAGTACAATTCCCCCACCAAGGACAAATTGTTACTGTCGACCAATTGGATTTCTGTACACCTGACACCACTACTTATCCGGGCGATAATGTTCCATTACTTGAACAATCTTCGCATCCTTATGAGAGCGCGGGGTTTGACCTCATCAAGGACTCATCCCTTATGGGTGTTTTTCCAACCTCGGATCCCCCAAATCATGTTTCCACAGTGAACATGATCTCCTCTCGGATTTCATCTATCCCCAACTCTACTGATCAATGGCTTGTACTTGATGAATCTACCACACACCTGATTGGAGACACTATGCCTCTTTCACCCGTCGAACTCACTTACAAGGATATCTAGTTGGCCCCGAAGGACCACTTATCTGTGGCCTCCACCTCCTATTATCTACAGTGGACATCATTCCTACCCGATCCTCTGCTTTGGACTTTTCATTCTGATGAGTCCATTATGGAAATCATGAGCACGGATGACCCTCCATGGGAAGACCTCCATCATTGTTCATCTTTCCTTCCTTCATTGGATATTGTGGAGAATAGAATTACCACCATCTTTACACTGGATGTCTACCCTTGATCTTATTCCTCGATACTCACGTGTCAAACGGACTCCGAAGGCAACTTGGCCAACATTGAGCCTACCATTTCGGTCGACATATCGGTTACCCCTAGTGTAGTGGAACACATTCGTTTAGGCCAGAAGTGTTCCCTTGAAGAGATTACAATGTTCACAGCCTTGTTCAAGCAATTTAGAGATGTGTTTGCTTGGACTTACGAGGAGATGCTTGCGATAGACCCCTCTATTATTTCACACATGATTTAAACCTATCCTGATGCTAAACCAATCCAGCAAAAACTGCAGCCGATACACCCACGAAAGACTGCAGCGATCAAGGAAGAGATTGAAAAGCTCTTGAAAGCTGGTTTTATTTACCCTATCCTGTTGACAGAATGGGTCTCAAACGTCATCCCTGTAGATAAAAAGCAGGGTACTATTCGTGTCTACGTCAATTATCGGGATCTCAACAAGGCTTGTCCTAAGGACAATTAGCCGACTCCCTTTATCGACCAGATCATCGACTATTGTGTGGGAAGCGTCATATTTTCATTCATGGATGGATTTTTCGGCTACAACCAGATTGAGATCCACCTGGCTGATCAACACAAGACAGCTTTCATCTGTCCTTGGGGTACATTTTCTTATCGCAAGCTCCCTTTTGGTCTTAAAAATGCCGGTGCCACATTCCAGTGGGCCATGTCGTATTCCTTTCACGACATGAAGGAATTTGTGGAACCTTACTTGGACGATCTACCTACCCATTCACGGCAGTGCGAGTACCACATTGACCATCTGACGGCGGTATTCCTCAGATGCAGGCGGTATAACATCTGCTTGAACCCTCACAAGTGTATCTTCTGTGTCGAGTCTAAATGCCTCCTCGGTTTCATAGTCTCTAAAGATGGGATCTGCATTGATCCCTTGAGGTGGAAGCCATCGTCACTCTCCCACCTCCCACTGACATCACGGAACTTCAAATTTTGCAAGGGTAGGCAACTTATCTAAGGCGTTTTGTCTGTAATTTCGCGCAGAAGATGCAGGATTACATGTCACTACTTAAGAAAGACGTCCCGTTCTTTTGGGATGATCAAGCGCAACTATATTTCAATAGTCTCAAACATGTTATCACACATGCCCATGTGCTCCAACTGCCCAATTACTACAAGGATTATATCCTTTATCTTGTTTCTTCTACCACCACGATTGCCATGGTCTTGGTCCAAGAAGACAACAACGACCAGGAGCATGTGATCTACTACCTCAATAAGGGTCTCATTGACTTTGAAACCCGTTATTCACATGTCGAGAAGCTCGCTCTCGCGGCAGTCATTTCCGTCCAAATGTTCCGACATCACATCTTGCTCTGCACCACTGACATCATTGCCGATTCAAACCCCATGTACCACGTTTTGACATGTCAGGTGCTTGGGGGAAAGTATTCACGCTGGATCGTGATACTGCAGGAATTTGATCTCCTATTCGAAAAAGATAAGTCTAAAAAGTCTTTGGTGTTTTCCGAGCTAATCTGTGATCTTGCCCGAGCTGATATCGATTTTGAGCCCAATGAATCTCTTCCAGATGAATCATTTTTCCTCATCAGCACGTCTGATCCATGGTATGGAGATATCACTTTATATCTTCAGACCCAACGTTTCATCCCCCAACTCTCGCGGGACGACCATCGTCAAATACGCCACCATGCAAAGTATTCTCTAATCATCAGTGATACTTTGTACCGCCGTGGTATTGATTCTATTCTTCGACATTGTCTCACTCATGAAGAGGCTGAACACGTCTTAAATGACTATCACACTGGGCCATGTGGTGGTCACCTCTCTCTGATGGCTACAGCCCAGAAAATACTTCACGCAGGATATTATTGGCCATAAAAAAATTTCCTCCATGCCAACACTTCCAAACTAAGAAGCGTACCCACCCATCCCCGTTACACCTGGTTATTGACGTTGGCCCCTTCTCTAAATGGGGCATTGACTTCATGCATTGTAAGCCTACCTCGGCCGAGGGGCATGGTTACATCATAGTAGCCGTAGATTACCTTACAAAGTGGCCTGAGGCTATGCCTACATACATGGATGACGGCAAAACCACCGCACTCTTCATGTTTAATCATGTTATAGCGTGGTTTAGAGTTACTCAAGCTATAGTTACTGACCATGGTTCTCACTTTATGAACCACATGGTTGACGAATTGAGCACTAGATTGTTCCTCGATGAAAACTCAACACCATACTACCCATAGTCCAATGGACAAGTAGAGGCCATTAACAAGGTCTTGAAAACCATGATCCAATGCATGGTGGGTACGCACAAGTACAACTGGCATAATATGCTCTTCTTTGCTCTATGGGCTTATCGAACTTCCGTTAAGACCGCCACTGGATTAACCCCCTTCCAATTAGTTTATGGATTGGAGGTTGTCCTACCGATTGAGTGCAAGATTCTGTCCCTCAAACTCGCAGTTGAACTTATCCCTAACACTACTGCTGAGGAAGAACGCTTCCTCTACCTGGAAAAAATCGATGAGACTCGCCGCGATCCTGCTCTTTCCAATGAGGCTCATAAGAAACGCATCAAAGTACAGTATGAAAAGTCGGTAGAACCTCGCATCTATAGCGAGGGTGATTTGGTCCTCACATACGACCAAATACATGATAAGCTGGGGGCAGGAAAGTTTGTGTCCATGTGGCATGAACCCTACATAGTGAAGCGTGTTTTAGAGCAAGGAGCCTACGAGCTTGAAGACTATGACGGGGTATCTTTAGGTGAGCCCCGCAATGGGATTTACCTGAAGAGGTACTATGCTTGAGTCTTTCATGCATAAGTACTTTGTATATACTGTACATGGCATGTGTTTTTGTGGTGTGACGCTTTGATTTTTGCGTGCTTAGGTCTTGTTTTGTTACTTATACCATGTTATGTCTGCGTGTGCAGATGGAAACTTGCTATGGATTCGCGGACAGCGCCAGCCGACATACCCGCAACCTTGCTTCGACAGCCTAGGTGCTCTATTCACCTACCGGCAAGCTTATTAGCTCAGGAGGAATGTTTCTAGGTTTCACAACCAACAATGCTGCAGAATATCAGGTAGTAATTGAAACCCTAACCAATGCTATTTCTTTGGGTATGGACCACATTGTCATCCATTTGGATTCTCAGTTGGTGGTCTCTCATCTTAACCGAGTTTACACCATCCGAGACCCTACCCTACTCCATCTCTACAGATGAGTTCATCTTTTGGAAAGGTCCTTCGAATCCATTCAGTACCTGCACATTCCACAAGACATGAACGCAGTTGCCGATTCCATGGCCAACTTCATCTTAGATTGGTACATTGCACACACATAAACATATTTATGAACTCTAAAAGTAGACATAACATGGAAATAATTCATCATATAAGCAAACATATAAACAAGATCTCATATCGAACACAAATGTATAAAGCCTCCAAAATGTCTATATATATAATCAAGATAAAGTAGTGTTGATACAAAAATATGAAGCACGATCGCTTTCAGTGAGTCTATACAAAATCTGAAGCCTGATAGATTGCAGTAGTAAACAATCTGAGGCTGACATAGATCTCAGTACATACATAATAACATAAGGCCTAATGCCTGGCCTGTGCACCCCTAGGTCTCGCAGCTCTCACCTGCTGGCCGTGGAAGCAGTCTACCACTCTTGCTACCTTACGTAGCATCTCACTGAAACGCAAGGTCATGCTAACTGTGTACCTCTGCATGGGCCTTGGTAACTCATGCACTGCTACATCTAGAATGTCCAATGTCAACCTGGTAAGGTTCTCATAGGCATCATCCATCTCTACGATGGAATCATGCATGGCTAGGGCTACTGGCAGTGCCTCTCCTCTCCTTGCGAGAAGTGAAAATCCCATCGGTCGTGAAGGGCCCACATCTGCACACACATGTTATTGACTCATCAGCACTACCCCCCAAAAAAATTATAAATACACAAAATGAAAAAAGTACAAGGGTCATTATTCTTATCGATATATCCCCACTCTGCTCCCTCAGGAAGCACTAGGTCTGGATCCTCCCTGAAGTCCTTACCACTGTATGGATAGTCCTCGATCATGAGCAACTGGCCTTCCATCCAGGTGAAGAATCTGGAACCGTACCCGATGATCGGACCCCCACCACCATAGCGGGCCATCACCTCCATCCATCGAGCCATGTGAGGATCCTTGGGATCCCTATCATCCAAGGTTACCTGCGGGCATAAGAGAGGAACCCGCTCCAACAAGAAGGAGATCACTATTGATCCATAGCCGAACTGCTTGAGCTCACCACGCTGACACTTGGTCAGCTGAGCTCGAAGGTTGGTGAGGAGTCCCTCACACCAGTTAAACACCTTTGGAGACATACAGTCCTCCGCATATAACATCTGGGACTTGGTATCCAAATGAGTTTCTTGGCTCCCTGCTATCCTCACTATAGTGAAGAGTATAACATGCAATGGATGATCTCGCACCTCTTTAATGGGAATTTTTACACTAGAGGCACGGGCATGTGGAGTGCAATGCTAGGCGATCAAGTCGTTCACCGTCCGGTCACTCCCTTGTGATCCGGTGAGAGACACATTATCCACCCTCTGGGATAGTCCTGTCAAGGAATAGATGTCATCAACATCTATAGTCAGTACATGCTCCCTGATCATGAAGTACTGTTGCACTACATCCAAACTCCGGAGCATGTGCTCCAGTAGTGGGACTTGGGCCCTCATGCCCTAGACCTGGAAGAACTTCAACAATCCACAGTTCCTCAATGCCTCCACATACAATGGATCATTTGCTGCTTGTACATCCTTCACTTCATTTTCACGCTCACGCCACTCTAGAACCATGGTGACGGCCACAAACCTGCGAAAGGAAGCATTTAGACACTATTAGAACTCACCCAACCCATCAAAAGTTTTTCTTGTGGGCTAGGTTTGATTTTGGAGATGGATGTTTCCGTCGTCACACCCCGTCTTTGATGACATTGTCGTAAGACATCCTTATGGGTTTTGCGATGACCCGGGTTCGTCGCAGTTCCCGTAAGGGAGACCTGCGACGACCCGAGGGCGCAAAATCCCCTCACAAATCAACCCAAAAACCTAAAAAATGGACAAAAAAAAATGAAATTGTAAACCACTAGAAATATTTTGGCTGAGATTTAGGTTTACCTGCTCCTGACGGTATGCGAATGGTCACTCGTAGCTCCGGCAATCGACGAATGAAAGTCTGCTCCAAATGGTACTTTCTTCTCCCCAAATTTGGCAAATAACAATGGTAACTATTTTTGGTCATTTTTCCTATTTTATAAACAAAAGGGAATATTCTTTTTCAAATTTAGATGCTTTATGGGTCTTTTGCTATAGTTTGGATCATTTTACTGCATTTGAATACCTGGTTGACTATTTGACCTAGTTTTCAAGCATGCAGGAGACGTTAAGTGTTTCATTTGCGCCATCCTCGCATCGTGATCATCTCATAAATGTTGTCAGGTATGACTAACCTGTTGAATATTTTTGTTGTTATTTTTACCCGTTAGAATTCGGTTATTAAATGATGACGAGCTCAGTCTTTGTTCTTTCTCATGCTCGTAAAACCATGAGAATAAGTCATCGAGTTATGATTTATCACTTTTCCTAGCTCGCTAAACTCCTATGGAAAAGAAACCCCCCCGGAGTCTATCTTTAAGCTCTTTTTAGGCTCTCGAAATACGAAAAGATTGCCAAGCGAACTTGTCACGTTCACGCTTGTTAAAGTATTTGAATGATCGTCTCCCTGGTGATAGTTTACCCCTTTTTCGGACCAAGGGGCACTACTTACGAAAAAGGAGTACTCCAGTCAATCATGACTGGAAGAGTCCTGTCTCGCATTGTTTTACCCTTTTTCGGGCGATGAGGCTAACTTTACGAAAAAGGACCATGGAACCTTCTTTAGTTCTTTTAAGACTCTCTAAACATGAAATGGCGACTGAGTTTACCTCCTATGGACTCGTTAAAATTTGACACTGAAGGGCTCGCCATGGGACGAACCCCTCCTCTCCTAGGTTCGAAAAATATTTGGGATTGGACTCATCTATGAGATGAAATATACCAAGCATCTGGTTACCCTCATCAAGCTCGTAAAAAACATATGAGGCACTCATCAGTCATGATGGGGAAAAAGGAAAGCTTACGTATTACACTTTTACCTGTGGCAGTACCTAGTCATTCTTGAACATGGCACTCATTTGCATTTGCATACTGCACTTGGATCATCCGTTTGTCCTCGAGTTTTTCCCACTTCCTGAGTTGTGTTACTCCTTTGGGTCATCCAAAGAATACCTCCACCATCAGTTGCATTAGGAGTTGGTGTTGTACTCGTCATGTCAATACTGCCAAGTCATGCCATGTCCATGTTCAAGAATACTTTCACCACTCATCATCTGTAGTTAGTACACCTTCCACCATTTCGGTCTACTTTGAGTCAGTCCTGTATGTTACTGTACCATCCAATCTACTCCAAACATCTGTTATCGAGTTTCATGTCGATGATGGGGGATTCATCATGACCCTCCTTCGACATATTCATCCTTGTCAACTTCAACACATCATCTGAGGATTGAATCTAGAAACCAATCAAGTACCTTGGGCCTGCATGCCTCAATGGCAGGTTACCTCGCTTTCAACATGAGTTTACATCATTGACTCTTGATCGAAATATTTCATCCGGCGTTTGACTTCAACTCATTTATTCGCGCTTGATGATATGTACTATGATACCTTGGGGATCATTGACATTAATGGTGATTTCCCCCACGCTTGTTAATGGTATACATCAATGAACGGTAATCAAGTGGTTTCTACCATGTTCGACATCAAGACATTTGTAATCACATTGATAGATTCGTATCATTGCGGGTTCAGCTTGAAGACCCTGGGGAGTCATGTTTTACCCAGGTTGCGATGGAGATTGTTTTGAGTCATATTACATGGATCCACTTTTGCATTAGTCGTGGTTGTGTTATCATCTCATCATGGATCTACACTTGTGTCTAGTAGCCATGATTGTGTTCAGCCGATCATTACTACCATGGATCTGCATTGTATTGGTCGGCAGCCATGTTGTGAGTCACATGAGACTGTGTACTCAAAGTCAGTTGTACTATAGCAGCATCCTTCGTCTGACAAGTCCATTGCCATTCCTTCTGTCAAAGCATTTCACCTATCCATTTTCAACAACTTCATGCTTTGGGGGGCATTCTGTTACACCTAAATCTTGCTACCCTAAGGCTCAAGGTAAACATCCTTGAAGTTTCCCATGACTGGAGGGCTTAACTGACCCATTTTTATAGGTTGTCGCAATTCACCCTTGTGCAACCTGCGATGTCACAGGTTTTCCTAATGCAGCATGCGATGATGTTAGTTAATTGGATAAAAGAGCATCTTCAAGCCCATTCTCGAAGCTGAGTGATGTGGATCCCTACCCCTAGCCTATAGGGGAGCTAGCATTCAGTTCCTAGCCTTTTGGTAGGATCCCCTAACTCTCTCCTACCATATCTCAACCTACCCTATGCACTTAGTCCTATATAAGTGAATCTCATTCCCATTCCAAAGGGAGGAAGTCTATAGTATCTACATGCTGGTGAAATTAGCTTAGGAGAGATCTCTACTCATCCCTTGAGAGATCCACACTTCCTTTGGAGGATTTGGCATTGGCTTGGTTGGAGAAGGATTGCTACGTTAAGTTTTGGTTGTAATCACTCCTTCTATGTACTTTCCCTTATTATACAGTAATATAAATGCTTTCCACCAAATGTTATTGCTTTAATGATGTTTGTGTAGTTTGCCTGCTTAAATGCTTACTTAGATCTATTATTGTGTAGGTGCATTTTACTACTTGTTTTGTTCTGTGTTGTCTTGACAGGTTTTGCAGCTGAGATATAAAGACCATCAAGCTTGGAGCAAACATCAAGGAGAAAGGATCAGCGATCTGAAAGGTAAAGCATCTATCCACTTGATCTCTAATTAGATCTAGGAAAGTATTCTATATTCTGTCCTATTTGTTCTAGTCTTACATTAATCTAGGGAGATCAGGCCTCGAGTCCGCTCTTGGTATATTTTCCATCAAACACTTATGTGGATGTGTTGTTAATGTTGTTAATACTCACTATCTAACCACACAAATCAACACACACATAATCAAATTAGTAAGACATCCTATATAAAATATAAGTGAAAGGAAAATGGGATGATAACAATAATAATTGAGCACTCTCAAACGTCTACAATTGAATACTTACTTTCATATCTTCAATATCATTGTAATCCAACAAATACTATCAAGCACATGAGCTAAAAATTTGTACTCAACCATTACAAGAAGGATCAATTATCGTACTTTTATTCATAAACATTTATTGTTTACAAGTACAACATATTTATCTTACATAGCATGTGTTTTAGGAAAGGATATGTTTGAATATGTTTGCATTACATTTTTAAAAGATGAATGTTTTAATCTATTGGCTATTGGCATGTTGGACTAGCCTTAGATACCATTAATCCATTGTGCATTACCTTGACTCAGCCTTTCCCCTTAGGTTACATGGTGTCTATGTCCTTGGTTTCCGGGCCAGACACACCACAGAGTGGTATCAGAGTGAGGTTTAAACTCTTAAACTGATGGGCCTTCTATAGATGTGCAACTCGATGTATATTTTGGAATGTATTAACCTCCCTTAAGTAAATAAAAGAGTAGTATGAATGATGAATTAACATATACTGGTGTGTATACTGCTAATACTGATTGGTGAACATATTGCAACCTCTGTTTATGAATGAGCAAGCAGTGTGGTCATGGAATTGCAATTGGAAGCCTAATCAAGCAATGAAAAGTAAGGAGTGAGTAAGTGTGGTAAAGAGATAGTATATGGAAGAAGGATAGATTCCATAAAACCTTGAAGAATATTTTATTGAACTTATTGGGAAAATCCCTAGGAGGGGAGAAGCAAGAACAAATGGACACAAAGGAAGCATTGAACCTTTGAGTTTGGGAGACTCGGTAAGAAGTTTAAAGATGGAAGTAAGAAGATGTAGATAAGATAATGAAAGGATTATTCATACTCAATAATGAATCATGTAGAGTCTGAAGAAATTTCAAGGAGATCAGAGAACCTTACCAAGAAGAGAGCATGAGAGGTCTATATCATATTCAAGAAAACTTCATCACATACCCTCTGCGGTGAAGAAGAAAGGATATTCATCAAGTAGCTCAGAAAGCAACCCTGAGAGGTCCCCATTAAGATATAAAAAGAGGAGGTTTGCACATAATGAATTGGTGGGAGAATTAAGAAGAATCGAGCCTCCAACCTTTGACGAAGAAGAAAAGCAAGGGAAGGATGTTGAAGCTTGGTTGTTGACACTTAGAAAGTTTTTCTAGTTTCATCAATACACACCAAACATGAAAGCAAGAGTATCCATCTTTCATTTGCAAGGTAAAGCATCCATTTGGTGGGATTAGCTAGTCAAGTTGAAGGATATTGATGAAGATAGAATCTCTTGGAAAAATTTCAAGAAATTCTTCCAGAAAGAATATATATTAGAGCACTATTATGACAAGAAGATGGATGAGTTCTTTGAAATCAAGTCAGGAAGCATGGCTATGGAAACTTATGAGCAAAGGTAAGTCTCTTAAAGATGTCATTTGGAAAGAAAAACATTTGTATGGTCTAAATAAGAAAAAAAACTCCATATCAAAAGGACTGGAGATATAATAAAAGGGACAAGAAAGAGCAGAGGAAGAAAGGATTCCAACCTCCATCATTCAGAAATAGTAATAACTCTTATCAGCAAAGACAAAATAGAGAAAAACATAGCCAAATGGGGATATCATTGGACAAAGGGACAAGACCACCTGTTGAATGTTGGATATTTGAAGGAAATCACTATGTCAAGTAGTGTCCATGGAAGGGAAGCACCATTCACAAGATTCAAGAAGCCTCACCTGTTGGTGATGTTGGAAGAAATATTCCAAAAATCTATGCATCCCTGGATGGTAGAAAAGATTATCAACATCCTTGGATGATTGAGTTAGCATGTAATATTATAATAAACCTATAACTATTTTAATTGATTCTAGAGATATTCATAGTTACATTGCACCTAAAACAGTTGAGAGATGTTATTTGAAGAAAATCAATCTTGAGACAACAAGTCTAGTGCAGTTGGTTACGAGAACCAAGAGGAAGATCATAGAAGCAGTAAGGAAGTGTCCTTTGTAAATTAATGGTATGATACCTTTGCAGACTTGAACATCATACCTTTGGGGTTTGTTAAATATATAGCATCATAATAAATTCTCCAAACCAATATTGTGTAGCCAAGATTTATCCTCCCGTATAGAGGTAATTGATCAAAGTAATGATGTTGTAAAGTCTTGTTGTACGAGGCTCTGAACTTGTGTGTATCAAGTCATGATTATCATGTCAACGTTTTGTATAAAGGTATCCATGAGATGGACCTCCCGTATAGAGGTGAACCTTCTGTATAAAGGTATCCATGAGATGGACCTCCCGTATAGAGGTGTGCCTTCCGTATAAAGTTCATGCTTTACTTGTTAAAATAATTTAATGTTGTGTGATGTATTATTAACCATGATCACCAGATTGCTATTAAGTCTCCTTTAGATATTGATCACCTCTAAAGTGAATTACTTTAGGATATGATCATTTGGTTCGGAATAATATAATATGATCACAACATCCGATAATTCTTCTTAGTATAATGTAATGGGATGGATAATTAAAGTTAGCACATATTGACCATGCAGTAAGAGATAAATAAATAAAAGATAAAGCATGGATATCAAGAGAATTTGAAATTTCCCATGCACAAACTTCATCTAATTAAAGAGAACTTGAATTATTAAAGATTTAGTTAAGTATCAATGCTTCAGTTAAAGCATCAGTTAAATATATGTCTCAGTTTACTAAAGAACTCACAGTGGTCACTTCAAGTAAATCAATCAACATGATTTCAGTTAACTAAGTGTTAAATAAAATGGACTAGTTAACTAAAGTATTTACACTTTAGTTAAACTAAAAGACGACACTTCAGTTAAAGAGAAGATCTAGTTAACTAAGTGTTATTGCATGACGACACTTATGTTGAACTAAAAGATGACAAGTGAGTTGTGAAACTTGCATGCCACCTAAATAAGTGGGAAAGCTTTCATTTAAGAGGCGAGTTCATCCTAAGTGACAACTCAGTGAGATGAAGCACTGCATGAGAAGTGGGGTGCACCACTCCATGCAATATTAATACATCCAATTTGAGGGCAAGTTTATCCTAAAGTTAGAAGTTAAAAATAGAAGTGAAAAATGTATAAATATGTTATACAAGATTTTTTAATCCATAGTGTGAAGCGAATTCTCTTCTCCATTGAAGGCAAGACGCTTCTCTTTGTGCAGGGTATTGTTCGTGCTTGTTATTGTTGTGATGGGAACACATCCAATTGATCTCTCTTCTCTATTGCTTATGTATCTTCACCAAGAAGTTTGGTGATCTCTTATATTCCAAAAGAAATATGATATGTTGTAAAATAAAGCATTCTATGTTGTCCATTATATTATACTAAGAAGAATTGTTGGGGTTTTTGTTCTCATAATTTTGAGGATTTTCCCCAGGGTATATCTTGTGTTATGGTTGTATGAATTTCCTGGATTGAATTGTCTCATTGCTCCAAGTATCTGCATATAAAAGAATTAAATATCAAATCTCAACCAAATTTCAACATGGTATCAGAGCTCAGGGCATGAAGGAGCTCGGTTTTGCATGCCAGCTAGAGCCTACGTAGATCTTGAGAATTTGAGCACAATATTTGAAGACTATGGCATCAGCCTCCGTACTACCAGAAGACCATCTTGAGGGAACCTCAAACTTCAGCACTTGGAAGGCTAGGATTTTCAACATCCTAGAGGAACATGACTTGGATGGCTATGTATCCACTGTGGTGGAGGAACCTACATCTAATGCAAGGCACATCAACTTCAAGAAGAATCAAGCTAAGGCTAAACAGATCATCTATGATTTGGTAAAAAGATAACTCAATGCCCGCGATCACACCATTGAAGACCGTGAAATAATGTTATTATACATTGACTAATTTATATGAGAAGAAGGCCCCGATTCAAAAGAAGGAATTGAATAATAAGCTCTGGAACTTAAAGATGGAGATAGATGAGACAGTGGCATCCTTCTTCTCCAAGATCTCTCAGGTAAGAGACCAGCTTGCTAGTATTGGAGTAGTGTTGGATGAAGATGATCATCTTCAAACCGCTATTGATGGTCTCCCATCCTCATGGGAGACATTCTTGGCTACGGTAAATGGCCAAGAGGTACAACCTAACTTCGAAATGTTGTGGTATGAATGCCTCCAAGAGGAGAGGCGAATCCAGAGCAACTCAGTGTGCATCAAAGAAGAAAATATTGCCCTCACGGAAAGAATGAAGAAAGGAAAGAAACCCTTCTTCCAAAAGAACTTCTCTCATTCAAAGAAGAAGGAGTTCAACAAAGGATTTTCAAGTCAAAAGCTAGATGCTTCCAAGAAAGGCCATTTCTCAAGAGATTGTAGAGAAAAGCAGAAAGGAAATTTTCATGCTTCTACCACCATAGAAGATGAAATCACTCAAAAGAATGCATTCGAAGACAAGGATACAAGAAGGGAGTATTATCTTGTCTCATCCCTTTCGGGATCCGTCATCACAAATACAGACACATGGTTGATTGACAGAGGTGCATCCAAACATATGACTGGTTACAAGAGTACCATCATCGATCTAAAAGAGAAATAATTCACATGCATGGTAGAGTTGGGGGACAACTCAACTTATTCAATCCAAGGATTTGGATCCACCTCATTCTAACTGAGAACTAGTGATATTCTACATATGGAGGACATTCTATATGTTCTAGGCTTGAAGAAGATCCTCCTCTCAGTTTCAGTTCTTGAAGACAAAGGCTTTGTGTTATCTTCATGGATAAAAAAGAAATTTTATGGTCGAAGAACAAAAGCCTAGAATCTACTGTTGTGATTGGAGTTCAAGAGGGAAGACTCTACAAGGTACCTGAGAAGTACATTCAAGCTATGATTCACAACACTATCATTCCATGCGAGCTATGGCACCGAAGGCTTGGACACCTACACTACAAAGCGCTACCAGGACTTAAAAAGATGGTAAAAGGTATGCCCAGATTTGATTTTGAGCATGATAGTGTATGTCGGGGTTTGTCATGTCCCCTCAACAATGAGCAGTGGAACAAGTTCCTAACCCAATCAATCCCTTGGGTTGAGGAGACAACATCATGACAATGGGGGTTAATTTGGGAATTTCTAGGCAATTAATTAATTAGAGTTTGCAATAAATGTTAGCCTAAGTTTAATTATGCACATGGATTATTTGATTTTACATTAGAGAGGTTTTGAGGTCAAAAAATGGCCTCCTAAGAGATGTACTAAAAAAGTATGAGATATATTAAAATATTATGAGTTGGGGGTTTTATGGGGTAGGTATATATGACAAGTCACGTCCTACACTATTTTCTATGCACAATCTAAATAACCATGCTTGAGTTACTTTTGAAAATTCACTAGAAATAAAATTAATAAAATAACTCTACATTGATGTGACTAAGATTCATTGTAAATTCTCAAAAATTTATTGTCCTTTAGCATTTATTTGTCTTGAACTTGCAAATGAAATTAAATAATAAAAAACATTTTTTAAGAGCTATTTTTTAATTTATGTTGACTTTTTATATTTAGTATTTTTCTCATCAATTTAATATAATGTGATTTAATTGAAATTTTATTTACATGTAAAATGTTAATAATATCATTATAATCCACATTGCATTATTATTATTATTATTTATTCATTAATCTATATTGGTAAATTAATATCAAAATCATAAATTTTTGAGGGATATTTATTTTATTGTAAAGAAATGTTATAGTTAAGTCTCTCATAGAAAATAATATTAAACTTAATTTATTCTTAAAAATTCATTGGTAAAAATATATATATATATTTTAACTATTAATATTATCTTTAGAACTTTATTATTTTGTAAACCATGTTTCTTTAAAGCTTTGAAAGTTGTGAGGAAATTGAAGTTTTTAGAAATATTATAATATGTTGTCATGTATTATTATTGAAATAAAATGGACAATTTGTGTATGTGTGCGTATATATTTTCCAAAAGGAAAATATCCACAACTCTAAATAAAGAGTGATCATGAATGGTCGTTGTGGACTTCTATATATATCATCATAGAGTTTCAAAAATTACATAATTGTCTTACATTCTTCAAAATCTGGGAGCTTTATACATCCCTTTGATGTCATTTACATAAGTAGTCGGTAATACATATTACAGTCTTACTATATAATGGTCAACCACCTGATAATTTGAATGTCCTTCGACATCAATAACTCCAGGAGGAAGACCTAGTGCTTGTTTGGATAAATTATGAGCTTCAGCATTGAGTTCTCTGTAAACATGTGAGAACTTAATTTGCTCAAAATTGGAGATCGTGTCTTGTATTGATAGAAGTAGATGCTAAAGATGTGGTGCATTGATTTGTATTGACCCTTTTGCCCAATCTATAACCATTTGTGAGTCCCCAAATATCTGTAGATGATTCACTTGCTTCTCCTTGGCTATAAATAGGACAACCCAAAGTGCTGCTAGCTCTGCTTTGCTATTATAAGCCCTTCCTAGTGCATACTTGATGATCTATTTCCTACTATCCGAGATATGGATAATTCCACCTGCACCTCCTAAGGCAGGAGAGCCTTGGCTCGTACCATCAAAGTAGGCCCATGGATGATCCTTATTTATGACTGGATCTAGTAAGATTCTCAGTGGCCTCAAGGAAGGAAGTGTGTGTGTGTGTGTGTACACACACACACACACACACACACACACACACACACACACACATATAACTAACATACATTTTTTCATATTAATATCATTCATGAATTTAATTTATTTTAAAAGTCAAGGATATATATATATATATATATATATATATATATATATATATATATATTAGTTTGACATTATAATATTAAATAAAATGGAGTGAATATATAATTAAAAATTAAAAATATGAAAATGATAAAAATATTATTTTATGAAAAAATGTGAAAAGAATATATATATATATATATATATATATATATATATAATAAATTAGATTTGCATTATGATATTAAATAGAATGCAGTGAATATATAATTTAAAATTAAAAACATGAAAATGACAATATAATATATTATAAAAAAATGTGAAGGGACTTTCTTTATGAATTATGAGTATTTTACTTAAAAATGACAATAATATTATTTTATGAGAAAGTGTGAAAGGAAAAAATGCATGAAAAGACATTAATTATGAGTACTTTACTTGAAAATGACAATAATATTATTTTATGAAAAAATGTTAAAGGACTTTCATTATGAGTACTTTACTTTATGACTTAAAAGTACTTATACCACTACCTTGGTTAACTATGGGTTTTCATCCACCATAGAAAATTTGGCAAATCTTAACTCATCCAATGCCACCTCAACCACGGGGGATGATGTCATCTACTAGAATGTGATTGGTTGATTTTTATAGTACATTTTCTTTGTTTTGAGGCCCATTTTTTACCTCAGAATTTATCTAATGATGTATTAAATATTTTTATGTGGAATAAATGAGGATAATGCTCCACTAAGGTGCATTAGTTGATAAGGTTGGTTGAGGAGAGACCTGGAGAAGAATTCAAAGAGAAAAAGCACATAAATCTAGAAAATCAGGAAAAATGAAAAAAGGGTGGAGCAAATCAGGAAAAGCAGCACAAAGCAGAAATCAACACAAAGGCAGAAAGCAGGAAAGTTAGAAAAGAAGGAAAGTTCAGAAACAGAAGAAAAAGAAGAAAAATCCAAAGCAGAAAGTAGAAAGGAAACCAGAAAAAGGAAAAAGGAGGAAAGGAAAGGAAGGAAAGATACCTTTCCTTATCCACTCAAGGAGGGCACATTGGCCATGAAGACTTTCTCATCAAGTCACCTAGTCTCCATAAATAAACCAGTGTGCACCACATTCACATCTTTTTTCAGTTTGAGAATTGGTATGAGAGCAATTTTTCCTCTGCGACTTGGGAGATGTGGCCCTGGTCAAGTTTGGGAGATGTGCCCTAGATTTATGTGAGAGTATGATGGAATTCAGCCATTTTCACTGATTTTATTTTCAGGTCCTATAGCTGAACCAAGGCTGGGCCGAATTTCATAAATCTCTAACAATTGTATGGTTCAAATATCAGAGCTCTTCATTGATTTCTAGTGCTATATTGTTCATTAAGAATGGAGAGAAATTTTTTTAATGATTTGAACCAAGGCTGGGCCGAATTTCATAAATCTCTAACAATTGTATGGTTCAAATATCAGAGCTCTTCATTGATTTCTAGTGCTATATTGTTCAGTAAGAATGGAGAGAAATTTTTTTAATGATTTGAAGAGTCTCTTGGCTCATTTATGATGTATTAACAGTGAATGTAATCCTATTATATCATCCATATCAATTAAAATTACAAAAATCATATTTATTCTCATATTTCTCCACCCATTCTAGATTTAGCTAGAATTTGACTAGTTTCCAGTTTGAAATTAATAAATGAATTAGTCTTTATCCAAATGAATTCATTATTGTTCCTAGATTTTATTAAGATTCCATATGTCACATTCCATGTCTCAGATAAGAATTTTGTGAGCCTTTACTGACTGTTTGGGAGCCCTGAATTCGTACTAGTTGAGTAATCCTAGAAGGAAATTTTACTTGTATTTTTGTGAGTCTTTCTCAAAAATTCATATAACTTTATGGAATTTTATTTTACTGTATTTTAATGATATTTAGCCTCTCTGATTCAGAAACACCCATCCCTAGCCTCTAGTCAAATATTCCTCCCATACTAGTCTGCATATGTTGAGGGGCCCAGGAGCGTTGGAGTATATTGAAGCTTGATGCTCTTGAAACATAAATGGTATCAATACTTTGTGCAGAGGTATCAAAAAATATCAGAGCCTCTCATCCATCCAAATCCTTTTATCTAGTCCATCTAGCTTCCACAATCATTTTTTTAATTATTCCTGTGAAGAAAAGAGTTTTTGTATCACTAATCCTAGTTGGTACATTACAGTGGTATTAGAGCATGGTCCTATGAACCTGCTCTTCAATTAATTCTATGAGTCCAAGAATATATTCATATTCCAAGAATAAATTTTCCTTGCCAAAAGGAGAAGAGGAAGAGGAAATCAATTCCACTGAAGGAAAACTACAAGGAGAATTAGATATGCCTCATAATGAAGATAAGGGAGAGTTCAAACTCTTTGTTCAAGTCATGATGAAATGGATGCAATACATCTCTCTCAATATTGTTCAATCAAGGAAGGAGACCAGAGAATTCTTAGCTCGGCAGCTAGGAGGCAAGATCGGAGAAGGGAGCAACAATGGTACCCCACATGGTGAGAGGAAGAGGGGTGGTGGCCATATTTTCTCAAAACATGGGCCTCACAATCGCACTGATGAATTCAAGATGGAAAATCCATCTTAATCCAGGCCTACTACACCCAATTTCACTGAAGAACAAAGAGAAGAACCCAAGGCTCAAAATGGAGGTCTTGCTTCATGGGAGGACAAGTATATTGAGTACCTTACATTGAATGAAGAATGAAGAAGTGCTCTACCATTCAAAGACTTATGTGATATGCAGTACAATTCCAACCCAAGAGGAGGCTTCAGAATGAAAAATAAGAACTATGAACTCAGAAATGCCATTGGTAAGATTTCTTTACCCTATTTTGATGGTTCTAAAAAATGTACTGCTAACTCTTGGATTCGAAAACTTGACACATATTTTCAGTTGAATCTTATGGCTGAGAGAGATCCCATCAAGATGGATACTCTACAATTAGATGGATAAGAAAATGATTGGTGGTTTCATGGCATAAAGACTCATGGTCATTACCAAGTAACCACCTATGAAGAGTTCACAAGAAGGTTGGCTGAAATATTCGAAAGAAGAGATCATGAGATCACCTTCAGAGAACTAACACATGTGAAGCAAACTGGAAATCTTGAAGCTTACATCTCTGAGTTCCAAAAGTTAGTTGTGTTGGTCTCTAATATTTCAGAAGCTAAGCTGATCTTATTATTTATTGAAGGGTTATCAGAACCTTTGAAAGGCTTGGTGAAAGCCTACAGACCCAATACCTTGCAAGATGCACTAAGTCAAACCATAGACTTGCAAGACTCTCTTCTAGGGACCAGATTTCCTCCAAGGACTGTTGGTCCTACTCAGTTCAAGAACCAAAGGCCAACCATCAAGAGTACTTCTGGAAATTTCAGAAAGGATAACTATGCTAAGGACCGAGATAAGTTGAGAAGAAGGAATTTGTGCTTCACTTGTCGGGAGCCATGGATTCCAGGACATAGATGTTCCAAAGGAAAGGAACACTACATTGAATTTTACTAAGAGATCGAAGCTGAGGAATAAGAAGAAGAGGCCCCAATAGATGAAGAAGTGGCCTATGAGACTGCAGAAGAAGAACCTACTCCATAGGTGAGAAAGATTGCAGTACTCTCAGGAGTGCCTCGCTACCATACACTCAGATTCAAAGGAGTGGTTCAAGGACAATCAATCACCATGTTAGTGGATGGGGGAGAAACACACAACTTCATTGATTCAAATCTAGTTGAAAGAAGGAAGCTACACACTGAAAAATTTGGAGGCTTCACTGTTATCATTCCATGAACTGTTGTAGATGGATTCCTAAATTGCAGATTTGTATAGGAGAAGATACCAATACAGATAGTTTTTATGTTGTTGATGTGGCTGATACTAACATTGTTTTGTGAGTAAAATCATTGCACTCCATTGGGAATCATTTAGTAGACTACCAAGTCCCTGAAATGACATTCAATGGAGAAAATGGAAAAGAGATAGTGTTGAAGAGAATAAAAACCTATCCCAAACAAGTGGTAAGTGCACACAGTATGAGATCCATTCTAAGGCATGGAGATATTGAATGGGCTGTAGAATGCCTAATAACCACAAAGGGAAACTCATTCAAAGTATCCCATTATCCTAAAGACATTCATAAGCTGCTCAAAAATCATAAGATCGTGTTTGGGGACCTTCCTCGTGGTAGGCCTCTAGATAGAGGAGTGGAGCATAGGATTGATTTGGAGATAGGAACCTCGCCTATCAAGGTGCACCCCTACAAGCACCCAAAAAGATTCAAGGATGAGATAGAGCGAACCATTAAGGAATTGCTTGACTTGGGGTTCATTAGACTGATTTCAAGTCCTTCTGCCTCATCGGTGGTCCTTGTGAAGAAGAAATATGGGACCATGAGGATGTGCATAGATTACAGATTATCCACATCATAGTTGGCATTTGTGTCGAATGCTAACTTCCTACTGCGACAAGTCATCAACGTCGACACAACTCCGACGAGTCTCGACTTCGACATACTATGACACACTCCGCACCTTAGACATGTTCAACAACCTCACAGTTCAAGACATCGACAAGCAGCGTCGACATGCGACCAACGACTATAGAAGTTCGACAGACTGTCTATCTGTCTTCCAGCCGACCGTAACGGTTGAACTGTTGAAACCGCTCTAACTTCTTCTTTGTAACTGAACGTAACGGGCAGGAACCCAAGCATCTCATAAATCTATATAAGCATGTATAATATTGTAACATACATGAATTTACCTGTTTACATCTAATAGAGAAGAACAGTTTGCATTCCTGCATATTGTCTGCGCATATTGTTTTTATCTGTGTAGTGTAATCCTGCTTTGCTCATTCTGCTTATTCTTAATTGCTTTCACCATAACAGAGCCAACTCATTCAGTCGAATTGTTGTCCCCCTTGTGCTTCCTGGACACGGCCCGGATCAACAGAGCTCTTAACAAGAACACTATCAAGAATATATATCCTATTCCAAGGATTGATGAGATTATGGATGAGCTCCATGGGGCCAAGTACTTTTCTAAGATTGATATTCGATCTGGATACCATCAAATAAGCATGAGAGAAGAAGACATACAGAATACATCTTTCTAGTGTCACCATGGGTACTTTGAGTTTCTGGTTATGCCTTTTGGCCTAACAAATGCACCTGCAACTTTTCAATATTTCATGAACAAAGTGTTTAGCAAGCAGCGCCGTAAGTTTGTACTTGTTTTCTTTGATGATATTTTAATCTATAGTAGGACTTGGGAAGAGCATTTGCATAATTTGGATACTGTACTAACAATCTTGGCATATCAATATTTGTATGCAAATCTAACCAAGTGTGAGTTTGGAATGACTGAGATTTTGTATCTCGGTCATGTGATTGGTAAAGATGGAATTAAGGTTCACATGGAAAAGATCCAAGCCATTCTAGATTGACCTAGTCCTAAAATTATCATTGGACTAAGAGGGTTCATTGGGCTATGTACCTACTACTGGAAGTTTGTCAAAGGATTTTCCAAGTTGATAGATCTCACTAATAAAGGAGCTTTCCATTGCTCAAAAGAATCTGAAAAAGTGTTAAACAGAATGAAGGAGGTAATGAGTAGTTGTCATATTCTTGCACTTCCATATTTTTCTCAACATTTTGTTCTTGAGTGTGATGCTTCAGGGAATGGGATTGGAGCAGTCTTGACGCAAAATAAGCACCATTTGGCCTTTGAGAGCAAAAACTTGCAGCCACATGAAAGGTTGTATTCATTTTATGAAAAAGAGATGCTAGCCATCATGCATGCGCTAGTCAAGTTCAGGCAGTATTTGGTGGGAGGTAAGTTTATTATTAAGACAGACCACAACAGTTTCATGAGGCACTTATTAAACCAAAAGGAGATGAATGATAGGAAAAAGAAGTGGGTAAGCAAGGTCCAAGAATTTGACTTTGATATTGAATATACAAAAGGTAAGATGAACATTATAGCTGATGCACTTTCTAGAAAACCCACACTTGCATTGTTCATATTTCAAGATGATTGGAAAATACAACTTGGGTAGAATACCCCAAGAATCAGTTTGCTTGTGATTTATTTGATGGATTAATTCATGATGACGCTTATAACATCCTTAATGATTTCATTTATTATAAGGATAGGATATTTGTAGTTCCAGGATCCATCCTAAAGAAGAAGATTCTTTAAGCTTCCCATGATGTGCATCTAGCAGGTCATCTGGGGTTTGTGAAGACTTACAAGAAAGTGAGGGAAAGGTTCACATGGAAAGGGATGAAGAAGGAAGTGATGTATTATGTCAGATCATGTGTGGCATGTTAGAAAAATAAAGTGGAGAATACTCATGCAGTAGGGCTCCTACAACCACTCCCCATTCCTGAGCAAAAATGGGAGAGTGTATCAATGGATTTCATCACTGGGCTTCTCAAAATCCAAGGTAAAGACAGTATTTTTGTTGTGATTTATAGGTTGAATAAATATGCACATTTCTCTTCTTTAACCACTAATATTGTATCCATCCAAGTGGCTGAACTTTTCATCAAATAAGTCTTCAAAATTCATGGCATACCCAAGTCCATCATCAGTGACAGGGATAGTAAGTTTACTAGAAATGTTTGGCAAGAACTGTTCAAGTTAGTAGGGACAAGTTTGGACATGAGCAGTAGATACCATCCACAGACTAATGGAAAAATAGAGAAAGTGAACCAATGGCTGGAAGTGTACTTAATAAACTATGTCACCGACCAACAAAAGTCATGGACTACTTGGCTCCATTTGGGAGAGTTGTGTTACAACACTACTTTTCATCTCTCGATTGGTATGTCTCCTTTCAAATATCTTTATGGATATGATGCACTTAATTTTGATTACCTTATATTTTGTGATTGTAATACAAAGAAAGAAAAGGATTGAATCCAAGAGAGTCAAGACATACTCAGGACTCTCAAGGACAACTTGCAGGTAGCACATAATTGCCAGAAAGTACATGCAGACAAGCATAGAGTTGAGCGAGCTTTCCAAGTTGGAGATCTGGTATATTTGAGTTTGAAACCCTATAGACAGTCCTCATTGAAGTATAAAGGGGCTGAGAAATTTCATCTAATATTCTATGGTCCCTACCAAGTTTTGAGAAAGATTGGTGAAGTGGCTTATGAGCTAGAGTTGCGTCCGGGCAACCGGATTCACAATGTTTTCCATGTATCCTGTTTGAAGAAAGTAGTAGGGCAGAAAGTCAAAGCTTCACAAGACTTTCCACCCCTTGATGATGAAGGGAATTTGTTGCTGATACCTGAGAATATTTTGGAATTCCGAGAGAAGAAGCTAAAGATCAGAATCCTTAAAGAATTTTTGGTGTAGTGGGAAGGACTACCTAGTGAGGATGCTACTTGGGAAGGAGAACATATCTTACAGCATCCCAGTTTGAAATTGCTTGAGGACAAGAAATATTGGGTGGGGAGGACTATCCTGTCCCCTCAACAATGAGCAGTGGAACAAGTTCCTAAGCCAATAAATACCTTGGGTTGAGGAGACAACTTCATGACCATGGGGTTAATTTTGGAATTTCCAGGCAATTAATTAATTAGACTATGCAATAAATGTTATCCTAAGTTTAATTATGCACATGGATTATTTAATTTTATGCATTTAAAATTTTTATGTGGAATAAATGAGGATAATGCTCCACTAGGGAACATTAGTGGATAAGGTTGGTTGAGGAGAGACTTGGAGAAGAAGTCAAAGAGAAAAACACATAAATCTAGAAAATCAGAAAAAAGGAAAGAAAGGAGGAGCAAATCAGGAAAAGTAGCACAAAGTAGAAATCAGCACAAAGGAAGAAAGCAGGAAAGTTAAAAAAGAAGGAAAGTTTAGAAAAAAGAAGAAAAAAAAGTCAAAGCAGAAAGTAGAAAGGAAACCAGAAAAGAAAAGAAAAAAGTCAAAGCAGAAAGTAGAAAGGAAACCAGAAAAGGAAAAAAAGAGGAAAGCAAAGCAAGGAAAGGAAAGGAAGGAAAGCTATATTTCCTTATCCACTCAAGGAGATGTGCCCCAGCTTTCTGTGAGGGGATGATGGAATTCAGCCATTTTCACTGAGTTTATTTGCAGGTACTTTAGCTGAACCAAGTCTGGATCGAATTTCATAAAGCTCCAACAATTTCGGGGTTCAAATCTCAGAGCTCTTCATTGATTTCTAGTGCTATATTGTTCAGTAAGAATGGAGAGAAACTTTTGCAATGATTTGAGGAGTATATTGGCTCATTTATGAAAGAAAATCACATTTGTGCATTAAGGTATGATAATGGAGGTGAATTTGATTCACATTCATTTAATGAGCTTGTAGTGATGCATGACTATATAGACAGTTAACACTACCATACAACCCTCGGCAAAATGGGGTTTCCGAAAGAAAGAATAGAACCATATATGAGGTTGAAAAATCCATGATGCATGATCAAGATATGTCTACCTCATTATGGGAAGAATCCACCTGTACAGCTGTGTACATCCAGAATAGAAGCCCACATGCCATTCTAGATGAGAAGACAACAGAAGAAGTGTTTATTGGTGAGAAGACGGACATATCACACTTGAGGATCTTCAGGAACCCAGTATGCATTCATGTACTGAAAGAAAAGAGAACAAAGATGGAGCCTTCTGGAAAGAAAGGCACCTTTGTGGGTTATAGCGAGTCATCCAAAGCATACCAAATATATGTATCTGGTGAGCGACACATTGAATTCAGCCAGGATGTTACCTTCCATGAGGAAGTTGCTTTCAAAAGATCGAAATAGATTCAATGTGATTCATAGATGGAGGATCCTGATTATGATTCTCCCCCTTCAGAGTTAGAGAGGGAAAAACCAGAAGATGCCTCAAATTCACTAGCTCCTGAAGAACCATTAGAACTGGTTGAGAGGTCACCTAATGAACCTCCGACTAAAAGAAGATATGCTTGGTGTCGAGACATCTTAAAAAATGCAGAGAAACATGGAGCACTAGCAGGCTCATCTAGAGAGCGCAAGCAACTTGATAGCAGGGTGTTTTTTAAGGATTATAAAAGTATACTTACGTATAGTAATGTAGGCGATTATTTTGGATTGAAAAAAACATAAATATAGATTGATAGGCGAATATTAAATATGAAACATATAATTTACTACTAATACTTGTAAATTTTGGCGAATATTATGACAAAAAAACATATTTTATGTAAATATAGGTGATATTAGAGACTAAAAATGACCAAATAGCGAATTTATTTTTTGAAAGCCCAAAAAATACCCAATTGGCGAAATTTCGCCCCTAAAAATTTCCTTGCCTAACAGATATTCAGAGTATGTTGCAATGATGAGTCACATCAGTGATTCAGAACCATCCTCATATGAAGAAGCTACAAAGCAACAAGTTTGCAAATATGCAATGACAGAAGAGTACAAATCTATAATGAAGAATGATGTTTGGGAGGTTGTTCCCAAACCTGATGGGAAGTCCATTGTGACTTCCATATGGATTTACAAGATAAATCATGTTGTGGATGGTAGCATTGAGAAGTATAAATCCAGATTCATTGCCAGAGGTTTATCTAAAAAATAAGGCATCGATTATGATGAGACATTTTCCCCTGTGGAAAGGTATACTACAATCCGAGAAATGACTTCACTTACATCTGTTCTAGGATGGAAACTTCACCAGATGGATGTGAAGACAAACTTTCTCAATGGTGAGGTTAAGGAAGAGGTTTATATTCAATAGCCTGAAGGATTTTTGGTGCATGGGAAGGAGTGTCGTGTTTCCAAGCTAAAGAAAGCTCTATATGGGCTTAAGCAATTCCCCAGGGCTTGGTACTCCAGAATTGATAGCTACCTTCAGAAACTGGGTTTCTGTAAGAGTGAATCTGATCCAAATTTGTACTTCAAAGTAGTGAAGAACCAACCGTTGATATTGGTTATGTATGTTGATTATTTGTTTCTCACTGGAGAGGAACATCTGATTGCTTGGTGCAAGAGGGAGCTCACCTCAGAGTTTGAGATGAAATACTTGGGTCTAATGCACTACTTTATTGGACTTGAGATCTGGCAAAGAAAAGATGAAATTTTTCTATCTCAAGTGAAGTACAGTGTGGATATATTGCGCAGGTTTGGAATGATAGATTGAAAATCTATGACTACATCGATGGTTTCCAATTTGAGGAAACTTCATGAGTCAGGATCTGGTTCAGATCCAGTAGATCCCACTTTGTATAGAAATATTATAGGCTCGCTAATGTACTTGATACATTCGATATCTGATATATGTTATGCTATGAGCATTCTGAGTCAATTTATGTCTGATACGAGACACAGTCACTGGACTGCTGCTAAGCATGTGCTTAGGTACCTTCGAGGTACAATTTCATATGGACTCAGATATGCCTCCAGTGGAGGAGTCATGCTACTTTGTTATACAGAATCAAACTGGGGAGGAAGCATTGTGGATTGTAAGAGCACATCTGGCTACTGTTATAGCCTAGTATCAACTATGATATCTTAGTCCAACATGAAGCAGGGCTCTGTAGCCCAGAGCACTACCAAAGCATAATACATAGTTGCTAGTGTTTCCTGCCGAGAAGCAGTGTGTCTCAAAAAGCTACTTGCAAGTTTGTTCGATGAAAATCTTCAGCCTACTGTTATTAGGTGCGACAATCAGAGTTGCATCAAGCTTTCTAAAAACCCAGTGTTTCATGAAAAGTCGAAGCACATTGAAATGAAGTATCACTTCATCTGGGACATGGTCCAGAAATGTACAATGAAACTTCAGTACATTGCTACTGATGAGCAGATTGCAGATGTGTTAACAAAGCCTCTTCCAGTGACGAAGTTCAGGTACTTCCGAGACAACCTTGGTATGGCAGAGAATGCCTCCCTCTCTGAGAGGGAGTGTTAAATATACAACATCAGGAGACATTCTCCAAACCAATCTTGTGTAGCCAATATTGATCCTCTCGCATAGAGGTGAGCACTTTGATTTCCTTCCGTGTAAAGTTTATTCCTCCCGTATAGAGGTAATTGATCAAAGTAATGATGTTGTAAATTCTTGTTGTACAAGTATTCGAACTTGTGTGTATCAAGTCATAATTATCATGTGAGACTTTCATATAAAGGTATACATAAGATGGACCTCCCATATAGAGGTGAACCTTCTATATAAAGGTATCCATGAGATGGACCTCCCATATAGAGGTGGACCTTCCGTATAAATGTCATGCTTTACTTGTTAAAAGAATTTAATGTTGTGTGATGTATTATTAACCATGATCACCAGATTTCTATTAAGTCTCCTTTAGAGATTTATCACCTCTAAAGTGAATTACATTAGCATATGATCATTTGGTTCGGAATAATATAATATGATCACAACATCCGATAATTCTTCTTAGTATAATGTAATGTGATGGATAATTAAAGTTAGCACATATTGACCATGCAGTAAGAGATAAATAAATAAAAGATAAAGCATAGAGATCAAGAGAATTCGAAATTGCCCATGCAGACACTTCATCTAATTAAAGAGAACTCGAATTATTAAAGCTTCAGTTAGGTATCAATGCTATAGTTAAAGCATCAGTTAAAGTTATGCTTCAGTTAACTAAAGAACTCACAGTGGTCACTTCAAGTAAATCGATCAGCATGATTTCAGTTAACTAAGTGTTAAATAAAATGGACTAGTTAACTAAAGTATTTACACTTTAGTTAAACTAAAATACGACACTTCAGTTAAAGAGAATATCGAGTTAACTAAGTGTTATTGCATGATGACACTTATGTTGAACTAAAATATGACACGTGAGTTGTGACACTTGCATGCCACCTAACTAAGTGGGCAAGCTTTCAGTTAAGAGGAGATTTCATCCTAAGTGACATCTCAATGAGATGAAGCAATGCATGAGAAGTGGGGTGCACCACTCCATGCAATATTAATACATCCAGTTTGAGGGAGAGTTTATCCTCAAGTTAGAAGTTAAAAATAGAAGAGAAAAATGTGTAAATATGTTATACAAGATTGTTGAATCCATAGTGTGAAGAAAATTCTCTTCTCCATTGAAGGCGAGGCGCTTCTCATTGTGCAGGGTATTGTCTGCGCTTGTTATTGTTGTGTTGGGTACACATCCCATTGATCTCTCTTCTCTATTGTTTATGTATCTTCACCAAGAAGTTTGGTTATCTCTTATCTTCCGAAAGAAATCTGCTATGTTGTAAAAGAAAGCATTCTCTAATATCCATTATATTATACTAAGAAGAATTGTTGGGGGTTTTGTTCTCATAATTTTGAGGATTTTCCCTAGGGTATATCTTGTGTTATGGTTGTATGAATTTCATGGATTGAATTGTCTCATTAATTCAAGTCTCTGCATCTAAAAGAATTAAATATCAAATCTCAACTAAATTTCAACAGTGTTATATGATGTATTGATCAAAATCAATTGGTTAGATGCACATCACTCCATGCTTGACTGTCACAACAATACTTATACATGTTTGGATGAAGAAGGTAATCGAATGATAGTGAGAGGTATACCTAGACCCATATATCTGAGACAGATCACAACTCTACAGTTGAAGAAGTATTTCAGGAAAAATTTTCAAATGTATGCAAATCATGTGGAGGAGCCAAGAGAAGGAAAAGAGAAAAAGCTACAAGACTACCTAGTGCTACAAGAATTTGTAGATATATTCCAAGAATTGCCGAGAATTCCACCTAAGAGAGACATTTATTTCTCTACTGATTTGGTGCCATGTGTAGTTCCCTCATCTAAGGAACCTTACCGAATGAGCACTCAAGAATTGAAAGAGATGCATATGTAGTTAGAAGAGTTACTGAAGAAAGGCTACATAAGGCCCAGTGTGTCACCTTGGGGATATCTTGTATTGTTTGTAAAGAAGAAATATGGAACTCTAAGACACTGTATAGATTATAAACAATTGAACAAAGCTAAAATCAGAAACAAGTATCCTTTTCCAAGGATTGATGACTTATTTGATCAACTGAGAGGATCCAAAGTATTTTCAAAGATAGATCTGAGATCAGGATATCACCAAGTCAGAATCAAAGATGAAGACATGAGTAAGACAACATTCAAGACAAGGTATGGTCACTATGAGTTTACAGTGGTACCTTTTGGATTGACAAATGCATCAACAACATTCATGTGTCTCAAAATGGAGTTTTCATAAAGTATTTGGATAAGCTTGTAATTGTATTCTTGGATGGAATCCTTATCTATTCCAAGTCAGAAGAAGAACATGAAGAACATATAAGTTTCCTGATGCAAGTACTAAGAGAGCGTCAATTGTATGACAAGCTAAGTAAGTGTTCATGCTATCAGAGTAGAATCCACTACTTGGATCACATCATATCAGAAGAAGGAATCTTAGTGGATCGTGAAAAGATAAGAGTTGTAAATTAATGGAATGGCAGATACCAAGAATGTATTAGAAGTAACATATTTTATGGGGTTAGCGAGAGACTACCACAGATTCATTGAAGGTTTCTCAAAGTTAGCTCATTCCATTACATCTTTTCAAAAGAAGGGTGTGAAGTTTTAATGGACTTCCAAGCGTGAAGATAGTTTTCAAAGACTCAAGGAAATGCTTACCAGTGCACCAGTTCTGAAGATTGCAGACCCTGATGAAAGCTTTGTAGTATGCACAGATGCATGTAAGCAAGGAATTGGTAGAGCGTTGACTTAGAATGGCCATGTAATCAGTTATGAATCCAATAAGATGAAAGAACATGAATATAATTATGCCACTCGTGATCTAGAGCTTGCATCTATCATTCATGCCTTGAAGATATGGAGGCACTACTTGATGGGTAAGAAGTTTTAATTAAGGACTGATCATGATGGTTTGAAATATTTATTTGAGCATCCTACTCTGAATTCAAGATAGAGAAGGTGGATGGAATTTCTATGTGAATATGACTTTGATATCAAGCACGTCAAAGGCAAGGAAAATAAGGTAGATGATGCACTTAGTAGGAAGATACATCTGATGCATGTAGCAGCTATCAGTAATGGTACATTTGATTTGAAGGATAGGATCATTGAATCCATCGCTACATATGAGCATTACCAGCAGGTAAGATATGGATTGCATAAACAAAAAGTACCTCGAAAGTTTGATAAATACAGGATGGAAGATAATGGAATCCTCATGCATAAGGATAGAGTTTATGTGCAAAACTTTGGAGACTTAAGGAAGATGGTTTTGAAGGAGATGCATAATGTACCTTATGCTGGGCATTTGGGATATCAGAAGGCAGTAAAAATTGTGAGGAAGAAGTACTTTTGGCCATGAATGAAGAATGATGTTGTTGAATACATAGCTATATGCATGCAATGCTAGAAGGTTAAAAGTGCAGCATTGGCATCCAACTGGTTTGTTGCATCCACTTGTTGCAGTTGCAACCTGATCCCCAAAAAATTGTAAATTTGTAGGGACCATCATTTATTTTAAATTTACTCAAAGTTTGTTTTCATCTTTATCTGCTTGCTCTTTCTTGACACTTAGATTTTTTGAAATCAAAATAAAATTGTTTTCTTGATCGGAAGAGTTATCAGTTTTTCGTCGAAACGATCAGAAGAATTATTCGTTTTCCGTCGAAACGGTCAGAAGAGTTATCATTTCTCCCCCGGAATGGTAGGTGAGTATTATTGTTTTTTGAGATTTTTTGAAGAAGAAAATATGTTTCGGAGCAAAATTGTATTTTGTACCGAAACAGTCAGATATGATCGAGCTTGGAATTGGTCGAAGAAAAATGAAACTTGCACTGAAACAGTTAAGCAATGGGCTAAATCGGATCAAAAGTGACTTTTACACCGAAATGGTTGGATCAAAACCATGTTTTCTTCTGAAACGTTTCGGCACATTAATAAGTTTTACCCGATCTTCACTGATTTGGCATTCCGCCAAATTTTTTAAGAAACAAACCACAGCCCGAAAATGCCAACATGAAAAGATGATCCGAAACGGTATCGGTGCCCAATGAGATTCCACCCGAAATAGTTTATCGGTGACAAATAGAAAGATGATCCGAAACAAATTCAGCACCAAATGAAAAGCTAATCCGAAAAAGAGTTGGTGCCAAATGAAAAGGTCGCCCGAAACAAAGTTGATGTCAAAGGAGAATTCATCTGAAACAGGATCGGTGAAAGAATTGAGGCACTCTGAAACATCGTTAATAAAATTTTGCGGACCCCATTAGCACACATATCTTTTCATTTATTGCTAGGGTTAAAGTTTTTTTTATATAAAGGGCCAAAATTTTAATTTCTTTTAAAACAATGTTTGTAAAATCGTTTGTGATTGGAGCAATCACCGGACGACAGGAAAGTTGCCTACCCCGTGGAGCACTCCTTTGGACCAATTGCATATTTCCAGGTAGGTTGTTTTCTATTAGCCTTCATTTAATTCATAAAAGGATTTTTTCCATGGTTTAATAGGTTTTACAAACCATTTTACCGCCCCATTCGCATTTAAATTTAATAGTGGATAAGTCCAGACCTTCCATTTTGCTTGTAAGCCGCTTGTATGGTGCGGGTATTGGATATGCCGCTAACCTAGGGTTTTGCTTCTTCATGGAATAATATTTTCTTAGTCCAACTATTCAAATCACCTGGTGCTCTCATTAATATAGCCTAGAAATCATATATAGGGAATCCCCCTAGAGTTAGAGAAGAGCCAAACGAAATGGTAACACCTCTAGGTTATTGTCGGGCTAGCCTTGTTCTTTGGGCCAGTGATAATTTTTATTTTTTGAGCACCACATAAAACATAATGGTCAGTTCAGGGAGGCTATAGATTGGGGAAAGGAAACCCTGTAACACGCCACACCAATACCTACACCAATACCATGCTTACGACGGGTTTTTGAAAGGGCTTGCTCAAAAATCCTTGGATGATATTCTAGTTGAAGTACGAGCTCAGTTTTGGGAAAATTATTTCGACATGCTCAATTGATTGTGTTTCCTTATCCCAAGGTGGTAATCTATGCATACAATGGCCCTAATTTATTTAACTTTGGAGAAGCGAGGTAGTAAGGAAAGGTCTTTCCCTCATCTGCGACTGTCGGTCGGATTTGAGTAAAATGTGTTTGTCTTTGGGAATGTTCTTAACTTAACCACCTTGAACCAATGTCATATCCAGGGTCGGGGGGGGGGGGGGGGGGGTCCCATTACATTATATACGATTGCTCGATGTGCTTGGTCATGTGAATGGAAATATACAAAAAATTAAGGATTGAAAACCACAGTTGAACGGGAAATGGATTTCTTTGGTCTTGATCATTGCATTACTTCTATCATTGGAATTTTTTTTCGTTGATAACTTGTCTCTCATCGGATTAATGAGTTGATAGTGAAGTTCTGATTAATAGGACCACAACGTTGATTTTGTTTGGTACCAACCTTGATAGACCCGATACTTCGTTTAAATGTTAAACAGACTTTCCAATAGAAGAATGAAGAAATTCATCTAACAGTGTCTTAGGGAGTCATCAAGACAGTCATTCAGAACCAAACACACTTGACATTATGGAAGTATAAATCTCCTGTTTTAAGTTCTTTTTGTAAACAATACTAACAAATCATACATCTGCAATTTATTTTCAGAATATTATGCTCATTATCATTTTTTGCTTGAAATTATTGCATTCCCATTTGATTTATGTACATTAAATTTCTTTTCACCTCGGGAATCGAAAATGCAAAGAAGAGATTCTAAGCGTAAGTCCAAGGTAGCAGAGTCTGATTCTGATATTGATATCATTGTAGAAACCATGATGGAAACCCAATATGACGACACTAGAGTAGTAACAGGAATCGTTCCTGAATATAAATGGGGTGAACTATATCACCTAATCCGAGACTTAAACGTGCCAGATGCATCCATCGAAGAGATGATGGTGTATCAAAATATTAAAAAATCAAGTCTTCATAAAGCCACCACCCATTTAGATTTTTTCCATGTTTAGAAGTAATTGGGTGGATTTTACCTCATGTGGATGTTGGTACATGAATCATAGCTGGTATGAATGGAGAAGGATTCACGTCGTTTCATCCCGATCATATTAGCGCAGCATATAAGTTACCCTCTCCAAAAGTTATGATGATAGAAGATTGGATAAAGGGAGTCAACATAGATCACTATGAGTATGCTAAGAAAATGTTGATTCCTACAAAGCCGTTGAGGCAAAGGGGAAGTGTGGAACACGACACCCAAAATTTGAAAACATCATTCAAGATCATAGCTTTAATGTTAAGTAGAATATTCGGTAGGGAAAACATGAATATCTACAAGCTCTGATGGGTGCCCCTCATGTATCATATCGCCTCCCATGGTATCGTCTTCAATTGGGAAGACATTATCTCAGAGAGTATGGCATCATCAATATCAACAACCCAAGGAGGGATGACCCAGAAGAAAGCAGAATTCTATATTTCTTCCTACCTTATCGATTGCATCTTAATTAGACACACATTCCATAATTTGGGGTTTTAGTGGGTCCCGGCTAAGACCCCTCTATATGTGGCTTACCAAATAATGTGGGCTCATAAATATACAAGCTTCTACAAGCTTATCTGTGAGGAATTCATAATTCCTCTATATTGGTTGATATTTAACGAAGAACCCAGTTGCTTGTCGGACAACGCAATGGAAGTCATCAATGAATATGGAGACTTATACTTTACCCCGGAAGGTACATATATCAGAATGTATGGGGGAAGCAAAGCTCTGTCTCTAATGCCAAAGTGTGCTATAGATTATGTAGTACACAAATAGGCTGTAAGACAAGTTTTCGTCAATGGAGTTGGCCACTTTCTAAATGAAAATAAGAAGGATTCCTATCCACCACTTCCCTTTGTCATCGGAGCATATAAATTCCCTAAGGTGAAAGGTGTTGAAGCTTTCATAAAATACTTGAAAGCATTCCGCTTTGGAGAGACAATTTTTGTTATAAATGGAAAACTACAAAAGGCTGCCCAGCATTGTGCTTCACATAAAATCCACTTTGAATACACTGACCACTTCCTAAAAGATGAGGAGGTATATCGCAAGGAAAATAACATGACAGATTTGAATAGACGATTTGGACGAAAAAGTGGCATAGGTTCCAGCCACACTATGGATATGGCTAAAGATGTAGAACTGCAAAATTCCATAGAGGAGGTTATAGCAGACAAAGAGTCAAAGCAGAAGGAAGAAGCAGAAAGACAATAGAAAGAAGAGGAAGATAAAAATAAAGAAGAAGAATTAAAGAAAGGAGAAGAAGAATCAATACAAAAGTAGGAGGAAGAAAAGAAGATCAAGAAGCAGTGGAAAAAGTAGCAGAGTTGGATAAAATAAAGGAGGAAGAGGATAAGCTCAAGAAAGCTGTGGAATACAAAGAAGTCCAAGAAGAATAGCATAGTATTCAAGACATGGACATAGATCCACCTGAAATCTCTGGAATCCCACTTACAAGAGGACATCTTCCATTTGTTGATCTTGGGATCACACCTTTTACTCCTTTGAAGAAGCATTCAATAGAAAAACTGGATACAATAGTTTTTTACCCCAAGCGGAATTTTTTTTTAAGGAGAACAGAGAAAAGGTTGAAAATGGGCACACAACTAGATGTGGTGACTATTCAAGAAAGCACCTTAGTAGAAGGTACTCACAAGGATCCCAAGTTAACCGCTTCAGTAAACATAGCAACTGCTCAAGAAAATGTCGACAATGTTGATAAATTGATGAATGACCTGGATCGAAGCAAAAAAAAAATGTTGAAGCTAAAGGATAACTTGGTAAAAGAAAGAGGTGAAGGAATTGAGATGAAGAGGAAATAGGATGCAGTAGAATATGAAAAGAATAAACTATTGTTGGATTATCAGAACTTGGAAAATGAAAAGGATGCTTTGAATGTGCAACTTGTGATTATGGAAGGTGAGCGAAGTGATTTCTACTCTCACATTAATGAGTTGGAAGAAAATGAAATGAAGTCAAACCAACAAGTGGAATCTTTGATCAGTGAAAAGGAATCTTTACAAGTACACATAGATGAGATGATAGTTGAGAAAGATGCTTTGCAATCCTAGGTGGATGAGTTGGTTAGAGAAAAGGAATCTCTGTTGGAACAGGTCAACATGGCTCAAAATCAGAAGCAGGATATGACCCCATTTTATGAGCATGACTGTAAAATACAGGAACAAATCTGCTACTCACAAGAATTGTTAATTGAAGAAATTTATAAAATGAAACAGATGATAGAAAGAATGAAGGATATTTCTGCAAGTGATTTTTCTGTAAGACAAAAATTAGTCAATACTTTTAAGAAATTGAAAAGGTTGATGGCATGGAAGGTAGAAAATACTAACTTCCATGATCACTTTCCAAACAAGACAGCTGCATAACTCAAGTTAGACATATCTCTTCTAGACAATTGCAGGAGAGCATCCAGGAAGATACAGGCATAAGTTCCAAAGTCCATCACAAAATGTGAAGAAATTTATAAAGAAATCTGTCAAGTACTTGAGAAATGTCATATCTCGATGATTCCAGATATGTACGGGTTTCCCACCAAATATCAACGTCTAACGGAATTAAAAGATGGGTTGAAAGAAGACCTGGAATACATCAATAAACTAGATGTTTTAATAAAGAAGATCTCAAGCAACACATAGGACAAGCATATGTAAATGTTTATTTCCTGGAGGAAAGTTATAAAGCAGCCACTAAAGGAGCAATAAGTGTGGGAAAATAATTATCCGTTCATGAAATATATTTAAAATTATTGGAGCCTGTACAATGTAATATAATATTTCATGAAACTGACTTGTGGGACAATTATATTTCCAGCTTAGAGGTCCCACCGGAAGGATAATTTAATTTGTAAATAATTATAGATTTTTAGTTGTGCAAGCACAAAGGACAATTTGTAGCAATCCAAGGGTTAGAGGGTAGGTGAAGCAATCATTCATGTAAATACAAATTTTCTTGTAAGATAAATAGAAGGGGTAAGGGATTAGAAAAGGACTTTTGCTAGTGAAATAGAGGTTGGAGACATTTTGTAAGAGAACTAATTTTCTGCTAATGAGAAGGACCTATTTGTTGGGAAAAGCTTACATGGATTTTTGTGTGGAATGTTTTGGATAACAGATCATAATTATTTATTCTTGTGTTCTTACTCATGTTGTGAGATCTTTCTTACTATATTGAATTATTTCGATGGTGATGAATGATTTTACTTGTCTATGCAAATGTTTATTTGATATCAGAGTAATAAATGGATTTAAATGTTATCAAATCTATCTTTGTATGTTTTTACTGTGAATGTAAATACTTTATCTGAATAGATATCTGTTAGATTTGTATAAGCATTATCATATTATTACTCTCATTAAAACTCGCTCCTTGCAAGGATATATTAGTTAATTTAGAGTAGGGTTAGCTAATTGATAAGGTAGAAGTGATAAGACGAGAGGTAAGAACGTACGCATCACTTGTGAAAATTATGCCTGCCAATTATGGGTTAAATGCATCAATTATATTAGAAACACTTGCATACTCATACTTTAAACATAAAATATAAACGGTCGTTGGGCCGCAACCGGTAAATATTTAACAAAAATACCTACGGTAGCCGGACCGTTAACCGAACGGATTCCCTTTTCCAAATAGTGAATGATCTAATTGGGATTATTCACTGGGGATAATCCCTACTATCGATGCTAGGAATTTTCGGGCATCATTATTTTTTGGCACTAGAAGGAGGGAAGTCAGTGCATGGCTGATAAAGGAAAAAAAATTTTGTGAGTAAATTTCTCTATATCTCTGTTAGAAACAACCAATGAGAAGAATTGATTTTTGAAATTGATCATCGAGAAAAGTTCGATTATGAAATGGGTCATATTGAACATGTGTATGTTGTTCCTCATACAGAATTTGATCATTTCAGGAAACACACTAGATTGTACGTGAGAAAACTTGGAGGATTATCAATGGTACCTTTTCTACCTAGAAGACAAGCTCCTAGATGACAAGTTGTGCAAACTAGGGATTCTGTGCTTGTGGAATATTTGCAAGAATTAGTTGATTTATCATTACAAGATATACCAGATGCCATCAATCAACTGAGGCCTAATTCTCCGGATTTGATCACTTCTCCACACATACAAACACTTTCACCAACACTCACACCCCCACATTCACCATGAATTCCTAGACTCATTAATAACATGGCTTATAATGGCAATCAACAACCTGCATGGAGAGCCAGAGGACCACTCAACTTAGCTTCTCCTTTACATGATTTTCCTAAGCATCCAGAGCGAGTACTACCTAAGTTCGATCCTAGAAAAGGAATCTATGTTGATAATCACCTAAAGAGATTTTACTTAGCCCTAAATATGCTCGATGTAAAACATGAGGATGTGGTGTGCATATTGTTCCCATATACTTTTGAACCTAGAGCATCATCGTGGTTTTCTATCCTACACACTATTTCCATAGCAGATTGGGATAGCTTTGAAAATGTTTTTCTAAATGATTTTTGTAACCAAAATACTTTGGCTTCACTTATGAAAGATTTAATGTCTATGCGGATGGAAAAGAAGGAGAAAGTACAGGATTTTAATCAAATATTTACTATGATTTTGAATAGTTTCAGCTCTGCAACGAAACCTGTTGAAGAGTCATTGGTAGAATATTATACTACAGCACTTCTCCCATCCATATCCATGTTCGTAAAAAGATATGTTAAAACTACTCTAGCAGAAAATTTTGAAGAAGCGAAGAAGGTAGAAACAGACATAGACAGTATTATGAAACATTCTCTAGATATGGAAGTAAAACCTATAGTAAATAAGAATCCTTTTCTATTGACCAAACCTAAATAAGATTCTTCAAATGAATTAAAAAAAGTGGTCAAAATGGTTCAAAAGTTTTCCAATAAAATAGTAGACCTGGAAAAGGAAAAGGGTGCTAGTTCTTCAGCAAGAAAACCATTTAAACCTTTATATATAAAAAAGTAAGAGAATACACAACCACCATCAAATAATTCTGTTATTTTTAATTTGAATGAATTTGGTATGGATCATTTTTTCACATTTCATCAAGAACATCATTCTGAAAAAAAAAATTCCCCTAGTGGATTAATTCAATGACTTGGGTAATGAATCAATTATTGGATACACAACTAATAGATCAGGAAGATCAGGAAGAAGACCAATCTAATGAACCAGAAGATTGAAGTGAAGAAACCACATTAGTATTATGGGATTGGGATCCAACTTTGGGTTTAGACGAATAATAAAAGGTGGAAGAAATACAAGTATCATCCGTAGATTATGCTACCAGAAGCAAGGGACCAATAAAGAGCAAAGTATGGTATTAGCCAAAATGAAGACAGCCAAAGAAAACATAAAAAGGAATAAAAGTATGAATCAATTACAACCAAAAGTGAATTCAGGGATTGTAAAGGAAAGAAATTCATTAATCAATAAGCAAGTAAACCCTGTAGTCAACAAATATGATATTGGTGAAAAAACTGGGGGAAATCACAATATGGGATATGATATTGTAGAAGATATCAAGAAAACAAAGGCAAACATATCTCTGTTTGAAATGTGTAACCTGCCACAACAAAGGAAAAATTTATTAGAATCTTTTGATGTAGAATCAAGCAGTACAGTAGACAAACAATCAAAACGGGTTGAGTCTGATACCGATATTAAAAAAGCAAGTATTGGTGGAAAGTTGAAATATCAAACTCTTCCTTTCCTTTTGAATTTTGAAACCTTTAATTATAATGTGCATAACTGCTTAGTAGACTCTGTGGCTTCATCTAGCATTATGCCACTATCTATTTGCAAAAGGATTAATGGACAACCCATAACATCCCCTTCTCGGATTATACAACTAGATGGATATGATGTTAAAGTTATTGGGGAAATGAAGAATGTACTGATTAGGTTGGCGGTAGATTCAAGAGTATGTCAGTTTATTGATATTATGGTAGTGGACATACCATAAGATTATGGGTTAATATTGAGTAGATATTGGTCAAACAAGTTGAATGGTTATTTTGCAACAGATTGGTCTTGTTTATGGTTTCCATATCAGAATAAGCCGAGCCAAATCGAAGTGTTGAGGGAACCTCATATGAAGCATAATGTGACTAAATTAGAATGCAAAAATGAGCCAGTGAATTTTTCATCTTCGGTTTTGGGACATTATTTTTTAGAAATTGAGCCAGGAACTATCAGAAATAAAATATTGACCATGATTTAGATACACCGTCCGATCTCGTTCAATTTGCATGGGATGATGATATTGATTGTAATATAGTAGAGTTAGTTACTGACGTAGGTGATCATACTAACATAGTTGAATCAGATGATAATTTTTGGACTTTATACTTTGATGGATCCAAGAAACAAGAGGGAGCGGGATCCGGTTGTGTTCTTCTTGATTCTCAAGGAAACAAACAATTTCTCTCTTGTAGACTAGAATTTGAATGCACAAATAATACTATTGAATACGAAGCCTTAATTCAAGGTCTGAAAAAATCCATTGATTTAAATGTTAAGAATTTAAAAAAATTTGGTGATTCAAAGATAGTTGTTAGGCAGATAAGGAACACCATTCATTGTTATCTCCACACTTGAAAGGGTATCAATCCGAGGTTTGGAATTTAATATCAAATTTTAATGCTTTTAATATAAATGCCACTCCTGTTGAATTTTCAGAATTTACTTCAATCTGATCTAGGATCTTAACTGAGAGAACAACATGTATAGCATATCTACAGCATATCAATCATGGAGACAATAATGCAAGCACACAAGAGACACAAAGATTTACTTGGGGAAAACCATAAAGGTGAAAAACCCCAATAACTTCCTCAGAGATAGATAGAGCAATGATACAACCCAACCATAAGAGATAGACATAACCTAGCAGCAGATCCTCCTCCTCCATAAGTGTGCCACTCCTCCTTGAGTGCATGAGTGAGAAGTGAGTGAACAAATAGAGTGCCTCCCGCACTCTATTTATACTTGACTTGACTTGCCTTTTTACCTAACTCATGTAGGCTCGAAATTAACCACATAACATAATGTTGACTGGGCCGACCCCTAATAGGGTGGTCTAATAACCCTTTGACCCACATGACTTATACAGGGCCGACCCCAACAAGGTGGTCTAATAACCCATCAAGAATAAGTTACGACATTTACAATATAAATGACGACACTTCCTTATAGAGGAATACTACCATCTCTATAGGAATACAATATACATATATGTGAAATACATTCCAAAGTTAAATATACATCAACACTCCCTCTTAACTAGGAAGGTATTTCTCAGCACAGTTCTTCTAGCACAAGTCATCTTCTCTGGATCATTGTCACTGGATAATCGTCATTGAGTCATCATCATCGTCACTATTGCTGCTATCTTAATCAATCTCTGAATCTACTTGTCATAGGAATTTCTACAGAGCCAGTCCTTTTTCATATTGGATGTAGGCCCACCACCTGCAGGTCTTCATAATCACTGGCCATACTGTGGAATCCTCAGGACTTATTAAGTGCGTCACAAAACCTGGCTGCAGCATCCCAGGCTATTACGAGCACACAGCTCTACCTGTAGGATCTCCCAGGAGCACATTACATGTGACCCATCACAAAACCTGGCTGAAGCATCCCAGGCTATTACGAGCACACGGCTCTACCTGTCGGATATCCCAAGAGCACATTACATGTGATCTCACCACAAAACCTGGCTGAAGCATCCCAGGCTTTTACGAGCTCACAGCTCTACCTGTCGGATCTCCTAGGAGCACATTACATGTGGTCCACCACAAAACCTGGTTGAAGCATCTGAGGCCTTTTTCATCCTGTTCAGATCTCCTAGGAGCAAATTACATGTGGTCATGGAAAAACCTGGCTGAAGCATCTGAGGCCTTTTTCATCCTGTCCAGATCTCCCAGGAGCAAATTACATGCCATAGGACAAAACCTCGCAAGAGCATCTGCCAGATATCCCAGGGCACCGAATTACATGCCATAGAAAAAACCTCGAAAGACTATCTGCAGATCTCCCAGGGCACAAATTACATGTCCTCCCAAGCAAAACCTTGAAAGAGCATTTGCCAGATGTCCCAGGGCACCAAATTACATGCCATAGGAAAAACCTCGAAAGACCATCTGCAAATCTCCCAGGGCACAAATTACATGCTTACCTACACAACCTGATCCACGGCCACAAAGTATCATCTGATACTCATCAAACATCATCCTAATGTACACATGATAATCCTGATCATCATCACTGCAACATCCTGCTGCATGTCATCTAGAGAAGCTCGTCATCCACGATCATCCTGATCATACAATGCATCCATCTGATGCACACCAAGTATCCACCTGATACATACATAGATACATGATCCACACAATGTATCCATCAGCATACATGATCTACCTGATCATACAAAGATACATGATCCACACAATGTATCCATCAATCATACATGATCTACCTGATCATACAAAGATACATGATCCACACAATGTATCCATCAGCATACATGATCTACCTGATCATACAAAGATACATGATCCACACAATGTATCCATCAGCATCCAACATGATGTGTACATACATAAATGATCCAACTGATCATATCCAGCATCCAACATGATGCATACATACATAAATGATCCAACTCATCATATCCAGCATCCAACATGATGCATATACAAAATACATACACATGATCCAACCGATCATATCCAGCATCCAACATGATGCATACATATATACATATAATGATCCAACTGATCATATCCAAGCAGAAACCAGAACATCATCCTGATGCTCATCATCCAGTTCTTACATCCACAGCCATGTGAAGGATCCCCCTTCCAACATGCTTGGAATGGCTTCAGAAAATGTGTCCACTTCTTCCTCGAAGTGTCCTCGATCTGAAGAACACCAAGCCTCTCTCTGAAGTACTCGAACTTCACCCTGGCTAGTGGCTTCGTCATCACATCTGCAATATACTCATCCGTCGCAACATACAGGAGCTTCACAGCTCCTCTCTGCACCATATCCCTGATATAGTGATATTTGATCTCTATGTGTTTCGACCTGTCATGAAACACTGGGTTCTCGGACAGCTTCACACAACTCTGGTTATCACAGAAGATACCAGTAGCATCCAACGGGAGATCAAATAACTCAAACAGTAGCTTCCGTAGCCATACTGCCTCACAACTAGCTGAACAAGCTGCAACATACTCTGCCTCAGCTGTACTCAGTGCTACGCGGGACTGATTCCTTCTAAGCCAAGAGATCACACCTGATCCCATACAGAAGCAACACCCATATGTGCTCTTCCTATCTGCAGCACTGCCAGCCCAATCTGAATCAACATAACCCTGCAGGTTAAACTTTTGATTCGCTTCATACTTGAGCCCAAAATCCACTGTACCCTTCAGGTACCTCAGAACATGCTTTACAGCAACCAGGTGAACACTCCTCGGATCCGTCAAGAATTGGCTCAATGTGTTCACAGCAAAGCAAATATTTGGTCTCGTGTTCGTCAGGTACATCAAGGACCCAATCATCTGATGATACGTAGAGACATCAACCGGCTCAGATGAAGCATCACATAGAAGCTTCATATTCGATGCCATAGGTGTGGTCATGGCCTTGCAATCCATCATCCTGAACCTCTTCAGGCTCTCTACTGCATACTTCCATTTTCCAAGGAAGATTCCATCTGCACTCTGCCACACCTCCATGCCAAAAACAAATAGTGCATCATCCCCAAGTTCTTCATCTCGAACTCGGCAGCAAGCTTCCACTATGTGTCGGCAATCAATCTATCCTCACCTGATACAAACAGGTTATCCGCATACAAAAGTAGTATCACTGGATTGCCTTCCTCAACCTTGTAGTAAAGGTTGGAATCCGCTTTACTCTTGGTAAAGCTCAAACTGGATAGAAAGCTGTCTATCCTACTATACCAAGTTCTGCACACATATATGACTACACCATGCTGTCTTGAAATCCATCTGGTGCATCTTCTATTTCATCACTTTTATATTTCTCAATGCTGCCATCTGCAACATGCTTGATCTGATAGATCCATTTGGAAGTCATAACAAACTTCCCTTCACGTCTTGGGACTACATCCCAAACATCATTCTTCGTGATCGATGGATCATGCCATTCCATTTCTTCATCCCAAATCCTGGGAACTTCAATATCTTTGCTGAACAAATGTTGTAGTTCTTCTTTTGTAGGAGATGGCATACGATCTTTCCTACACAACAAGTTAAATTGCATGATTAGAAAACATCTCATAGTTTTCAGAACAAATTCTTACACATAAAGAAATATGTCATACAGTCATGCAATTATCTTAGCCAATGCTTCAATACAACATTTATCCATATCCCGTAACTTTCTAGATGCCTTCCAATCTCTACCAGAACATTGTTAAGAGTGTGCACAACTCCCAACATGTCAGCAAAGAGGTTTCATTCTATATAAGTAGCAATGGAATGTTGTACAGTTCCATAGGCCACTTACCCATGCATATTAGGAGTATATTGTTCATCAATGCAACTATTCTAATATGCATAATACACAACCTAATTCTAGGAAAATCAGTATATACATTATTGAACAGTATTATTTAAACAATAAAATATGCAAGTAATGACAATTCAAATACTTATCTTTGTTTGTTTGTTGGGTTGACTCCCTCTCAGTCTTTGCTTCTTTTCTGCAACTCCATTCCTGTGTGGATTGTGAGAAGTGGTCAACTCCCTCTAAATATCTGCATCCTTGCAGAAACTATTGAGGTGTGCTCCTTTGCTTTCTTGCAGAAACAACTAGAGTGTGCTCCCTCTTGATCTTTTCTTCCTGGATTACCTGTCCTTGAACTTACATCCATCTTTAATCACTATGCATGCTTATTAGTATCATCATTGTGTTATCCTTGAGGTCTCATACATAATCACACATTTATTAGTATAATCTTAATATTATCAAAACACAATAATCTCAAGCATGTATAGTTAGGATCATTTCAAACACAGATAATAAACATTAGTATTCAAGGTTTCAGGGAAGTCTTCTTTTACTCATGCATATTCTTATTTGATCATAGGACTCTTTTGGTTAGTTAAATCATCAATCATGGTAAGAACATAATATGCATACAACCGTGATTATTGAAACCTATGACTTCATGAATAATCATTATCAACAACACAACAGTATAAGATCCTAACACAAGGTAGGATTCTATCTTGATATAGGAAAAAACATACCTGGATTAGCATGCTAGCTAGTTATGTCTTAACATACTCACATGATGTCTTCTTGTTCTTCTTCAATGACTTGTGCTAGTAACCTGTATATCTCATAGGTTAACCATTACAAAACCAAGTTATACATACCTCGTAAATGGATCTTCTATGAGATCCATGACAATGGATGAATCTTTGTCCTCGTGTTATCATGATCATATGTTCTTGGACCATAACATGATTTGTCTTTCTTGGTGTACCTTTCATGTTAGTAGACAACATAAACCTCATACAACACCATAATGCATTAGTACAATCATAAGTGTCAACACCCTAATCAATGAATATTTTCTATCGTGCATTCATAGTTTTATTAAGGTGATATGACAAGTCTAAAATCAAGATTGTACTAACCGTAATAACATGAAGACAAACATACCATAAACTTAATCATGAACAAATCCCAAAACATACCTCGATGAGTCATACCTGTCGAGATCGCTTGTAATCTTCTTATGTAAGGCCTTAGCCTCATCTCCCTCTGAAACATGAACTTCTTCATTTATGCAGGTGATCAATCCATCTTCTTCTAGGATTAACCCAATCCACTTGATTTGCAAGAACTGGACCTGGAGCTGGATATGGGTTTGTCAGAGAAACCCCCAAAAATTAAAACTTTGAATTTCAAAGCTTTGAAAGGATAGAAATATGTGCCTTGATGAGCTGATCAAACTAGTATATTCAGAATTTGAAAACTGCAAAGTTTCACTCCTCAATTTTGCCTTTGAAACTTCTGGATTCACTGGACGTGACCCTGAAATAGGGTTTGATGAAGCCCACTCTTCTGCCCAATCAAAAGGTTTGATCCAAATCTCTAAGCTTCTATTTTTCTGAGGAGCTTCCAGCCGTGGTCACATATTTCAAAAATTTCCATTTTTACAGAAGCCCTAATTTTCCACTTTTCTGATCAAAGTCCCGAACTAGGGTCTGATCAAGCCCGGCCTTCTTCCCAACCAAAAATTCTGATCTTGGCCTCTAAATTTTTATTTTGATGAGTAGAATTCAGCCGTGGTCTCCGATTACAAAAATTCCAACTTTCTCCAAAGCCCTAAATTCCGAAAGCCATGAATGAAGGTACTCAAAAATAATTCTGTTTTGACAGAAATATGTGCCTGATTGTTTTTGATGTAACTACAAACTTTTCAATCCACAGGGTCTGAAAAAATTTCCTAAGATAGCCTGAACTGTTATATTTCCATCCTGACAGGGCTTACCTCAATTGGATTCTCTGAGAGAGAGTTATGCCAAATGTCGCAACATGACCTGTTTTGGGATAATACAGGAGAGCGAACTTGTACGGTGTTCCACGTGTCACTGGTTCCACTTCGGCCTCTGCAAAATTGTTCTAAGATAGTACAGTCTGTGTACTACCTGTCACTTTTTACGAAATTTCATTTGGACATTCCTAGCCCAAGTTATGACCTTTTTCCCAAGGTCACCTGATTTTGACTCAGATATGGAAGAGGCAGAAACCCTATATTGTACATATCATAAATCACAAAGTACAACGAATTAGAGGTTTTCCTTTGGACACAAGGTACCTGGAGATTTAATCTTCGACCTGTAAATATTTTAGATCCGAAACCTTCTCCAGAACGGATTTATAGCGAAAGTGCTATGACGACTGGTTTTTGCTATATCAAGCCCTAGCATCGTAAGTGCAACAAGTGTCATACATGCCATATCATGCCTTCTTTCAGGCTAGCTCTGATACCATGTTGAATTTTCAGAATTTACTTCAATCTGATCTAGGATCTTAACTGAGAGAACAACATGTACAGCATATCTACAGCATATCAATCATGGAGACAATAATGCAAGCACACAAGAGACACAAAGATTTACTTGGGGAAAACCATAAAGGTGAAAAACCCCAATAACTTCCTCAGAGATAGATAGAGCAATGATACAACCCAACCATAAGAGATAGACATAAGCTAGCAGCAGATCCTCCTCCTCCATAAGTGCGCCACTCCTCCTTGAGTGCATGAGTGAGAAGTGAGTGAACAAATAGAGTGCCTCCCGCACTCTATTTATACTTGACTTGACTTGAGTGCATGAGTGAGAAGTGAGTGAACAAATAGAGTGCCTCCCGCACTCTATTTATACTTGACTTGACTTTCCTTTTTACCTAACTCATGTAGGCTCGAACTTAACCACATAACATAATGCTGACTGGGCCGACCCCCAATAGGGTGGTCTAATAACCCTTTTACCCACATGGCCGACCCCAATAGGGTGGTCTAATAACCCTTTGACCCACATGACTTATACAGGGCCGACCCCAACAAGGTGGTCTAATAACCCATCAAGAATAAGTTACGACAGTTACAATATAAATGACGACACTTCCTTATAGAGGAATAATACCATCTCTATAGGAATACAATATACATATATGTGAAATACATTCCAAAGTTACATATACATCAATAATTCCTAGGTTACAAAATGTTGTTGCAGATTTACAAGATACTTATGATTCACGTCTAGTACCAACAAATAACAAATGTTCTAATGAATTGATTTCCAGACCCTCTATCCCTTATAACATTACAAATTGGAGAGTTTATTATGATGATGAACAAATTATCCACTTTTTGACAGATGAAGATACATTCAAAGGATCTATCATTGAGGAAGACAAACACCAGTTAGAATTGCAAAATATGGATATCAGAATAGGAAAATTTATGCCAAGAGGAGTAAGGAATTTAGAAAATTTACTTTATCTATAGCATAAATTCAGGAAGCCAGCAAACGTCAAACTAAACAGCTCTTTAATTAAATACGAATTGGTGAACTTACGTTCAGAACAAGAACCTAAATATGTCAATTTGGGACAATGTTTCTCACCTGGGGAGAGATGCAAATTTATTAAAAAAATCAGCAATACAAGGGCATTTTTGCATGGACGTATGAGGATTTAAAGACTTATGATACACGCATCATACAACATGTGATACCTATCAAACAAGGCATCAAACCATTCTAGCAACAACTCCGAAAGATGCATCCTATGCTTGAACATTTAATACAAAAGGAATTAAAAAAGTTGCTTAATGCTAAAATTATTTTTAAAGTTTGACATTCTGAATGGGTGGAAAATTTGGTACCCATCGGAAAAAAATCAGGAGAAATAGGATTGTGTGTCGACTTTCAAAATTTAAATAAAACATCAAATAAAGACAACTACCTGGTTCCACCAATGGAACAAATCCTACAATTGGTTTCAGGATCAACGATGTTCTCCCTATTGGATGGATTTTCAGGTTACAATCAAGTATTAGTGTCCGATAAGGATCAACTCAAGACTACCTTTTGCACAAACTGGGGAACATACGCTTATAGAATAATGCATTTTTTCCTTATGAATGTTGGAGACACATTTAAAAGGGCCATGGACGTCACATTCTGAGGTTTAGTCGGCCAAGTGTTGTAATTAATTTAGATGATTTGACATTTTTTTCTAAGAAAAGAGAGGATGATCATGCTTTCCATTTAAAACATATTTTTGAGTGTTGTAGGAAGTATGGCATATCTTTGAATCCTAAGAAAAGCATTTTTGTTGTCCTTGAAGGAAAACTGTTAGGACACATCATCTCTAGAAAGGGAATCTCTATAGACCTAGAAAGAATTCAAGCCATAACCCAGATTCCCATGCCCCATGATATGAAGACTATGCAATCATTTATAGGCACAATAAATTTTGTTCGAAGGTTTGTTCCATATTTTGCACAAATTGTAAAACCTTTGCAACAAATGGTGAAGAAAAGCGTGTAGTTCAAATGGACTGAGATTGAAAAGAATGCATTCAAGGATATAAAAAATTCCATTGCTCATGCACCTTCATTGATCAGTCCATATTTTGAGAAGGATTTCATTATATATACATTTTCTTAAGATCATTCTCTTGCAACAGTGCTCACGCAGAAAGGAGAGAAAGGAGATGAATATCCAATATCTTTTATGAGCACTAGATTACAGGGAGTTGAATTGAATTACCTAGCTGTATACAAACAAGCATATGCAGTATTTAAGGCAGTAAAACATTTCAGAAATTACATTCTAAAAAATAGAACAAAGGTTATAATACCTCATCCGGCTGTCAGATCTTTATTTGTACAAAAGGAGTTGGGAGAAAGATGTGTAAATTGGGTGACTGCATTACAATAATATAACCTAGAATTTAAACCAACTAATATCATCAAAGGTCAAGGGTTATGCAATTTTCTCACTAAAAATCCAACCAATGGATATCATAGCTGGGAAAATGAGCCTGAAATGAATTTAATTGAAGCATGTTCTATTTTTACCACTCCAGAGTCTTGGTATAGAGATTTAATTCATTATATTCAACATGGATATTTGCCAGAGCACTGGAATTCTAAGTAAAGAAGGGCCATCCGATTGAAAGTAGAATCATATAAAATAATATATGGAGTAATTTTTAGAAATAATTATGATGGAGTGTTTCTCATATTTCTTGAAAGATATGATGCGGAGAAGGTGGTTAAGGACTTACATGATGGTCCTGCAGGAGGACATTATTCTGGGGACACTATTGCTCATAAAATATTGAGAGACGGATATTACTGGCCCACTTTTTTTAAATATGCTCATGCTTACGCATGGAATTGTGATATATGTCAGAGGAGTGTCGATAGACTATCAAAATCAACAGGACCGTTACAATTGGTGATCATTTCGGAACCATTCGAGCAATGGGGTTTAGACATCATTGGGGAAATAAATCCCAACTCTTTGTTGCAACATCGATATATTCTCACTTCCACTGATTATTTTATGATATGTACTGAGGCCATTCCTTTGCGCAAAGTAAATGAAGATGTGGTCATCAGATTCTTACAAGAGAACATCATAACCAGGTTTGGGGTTCAAGTTTTGTTAGTATCTGATAATGCATCTTATTTTTATTCTTTTAAGTTGAGTACATTTTCTATTGAAAAGGGAATTACATTGCATTATTCATCTAATTACTATCCTCAAGGGAATGGGTTAGCATAATCCACTAATAAGAACCTGATACAAATTTTGCAGAAAATCGTTATTGAAAATCAGAGAAATTGGCATACAACTCTTCCCAATGCTTTATGGGCAGATAGGGTTACTCCGAAGAATTCTTTAGGGGTTTCTCCTTACACCTTAGTCTATGGGAAAGAGACTATTCTTCCCCCAAACATACTACTCCATTCTCTACAGTTAACTCAGGCATCTCGAGGGTCAAATAGTGAAATCATGCAGCCATGCATTAATAACTTGCTAAAACTTGAAGAAGCACGGAAAAAGGACAAGGATAGGTTCAATCGTCACCAAGATATAGTAAAAAGGTGGTTTGATAATCGGAAATATGGGAATAAAACTTTTGAGGTAGGATATCTAGTTCTAAAATGGGATCATCCTCATGAGGAGAAGGGAAAACACACCAAGTTCCAACAATTGTGGCTTGGCCCTTATTAAGTTGTGGAGAATCTTGGCCCAGCAACTTATAAATTGAAAGATCTACAAAGGGGGGAGGAAAACTCACTGTCAATGGCCTAGCACTCAAACAATACTTTTCCTAGGTTTAAGAAACCTTTGTACATAAATAATTTTTGTCTTTCGTTTGTTTTGTTTCATTTTTCAAGTTAGTTAATTTCAACCTTTTTTATTTTGTTTTGCTATGAATTTATTTGCTTGATTTTGTTTTAAATAAAGCTCAGCTCAAATTTCAGAGTGATGTGCAAAGATACAGACATTTGAACACTTTCATACGAAATTCTTATAATCTCAGAAGGATTAGAGTTGGCTTCATAACAAAAGAATTTCTTTTTGTAACAACAATGTCACTAATGATTTTAATTGTGGCTTTGTTTTAAAAGGGGAAACCTACTTCTGGTTTCATTTTGTGTCAGTATAAACCTTGTAAAATAACCAATATCTATAAATTCTAAATTTCTATCTTGGGGCTCCACTCACTTATACATAAATAACCTTCTTAAGTGAGCTACTATAACTGACCCATGGAAAGGAAGCAATTCTTGCAGATGTGTGGCAATTAAAATGATCCTATGCTACGAGAAAATATAGCGAAAAAGGCTTATAAAGAAGAGTCAAAATATCTAAAAAGTTCATATCCATTAAAGAAATGGTCTTGGAAATTAAATGCATCCAATCAAGAATATTTGTCTGATGATGTTCCAGGAGCTTCTTCTCCGTCCGTGAGTATGACGAACAAAATAAAAAAAATCATCACTCACACAAAAGGACATTATGGTTAGAAGAACCCACGTCAAATGTGTGAAGAATGAAGAAATCTATTTAAGAAGGACTCGAATGACGAAACTCATCAAAGAAAGCATCCAAAGAAATGCTAGTAGCATGGGAATAAATAACACACAAATACATATGTTTGATATTGTTACGATCCTGTGGAGTCATATTTAGAGGTAACCAAAAGACGTGACTAATAATGAACTCCATATTATGGCCTTGGGAGACAATTTAGGAAATCTGGTCTAGGTTTCCCTACTTCCCAAAATGAATGACCAATATGATTCAAGAATCTCCTCTCCCTGCCTAAAACTTTAGACTTTAAAAATCCTCAAAAGAAATGTTAAAGGCATAGTTTTTACAATTAGAATTAATGACAAATAATCAATTGTGATCCTTAGTAAGAGTTTTGTTCAGAGATATGTGTTCACCAACCAGTCGCCAATTGTTGCAGTTGCAACTTGATCCCCAAAAATTTGTAAATTTATAGGGCCCATCCTTTATTTTGAATTTACTCAGAGTTTGTTTTCATCTTTATCTTCTTTTTTTCTTGACACTTAGATTTTTTGAAATCAAAAGAAAATTGTTTTCTTGATCAGAAGAGTTATCAGCTTTTCACCGAAACGGTCGGAAGAGTTATTTGTTTTCCACGGAAACGGTCGGAAGAGTTATTTGTTTTCCATGGAAACGGTTGGAAGAGTTATCAGTTCTCCGTCGAAACAGTCGATGATTATTATTATTTTTTGCGATTTTTTGAAGAAGAAAACCTGTTTTAGAGCACAATTGTATTTTGTGCCAAAATAGTTGGATATGGTCGAGCTTGGAATTGATCGAATAAAAATGAAACTTGCGTCGAAACGGTTAAGCAACGGGCTAAATCGGAGCAAAAGTGACTTTTACGCTGAAACGGTCGGAGCAAAACCATGTTTGCTTCCGAAACGTTTCGGCGCATAAATAATTTTTACCCGATCTTCACCAATTTGGCGTTTCACCGAATTTTTGAAGAAACAAACCACAGCCCGAAAAGGCCAACTTGAAAAGATGATCCGAAATGGTATCGGTGCCCAATGAGATTTCGACCGAAAGCATTTATCAGTGACAAATAGAAATATTATGTGAAACAGAGTCGGCACCAAATGAAAATCTCATCCGAAATAGAGTCGGCGCCAAATGAAAAGGTCGCCCGAAACAGAGTCAGTGCCGAAGGAGAATTCATCAAAAACGGGATCGACGAAAAAATTGAGGCGCTACGAAACAACGTTAATAAAATTTTGTGGACCCCATTAGCACACGTACCTTTTCATTTATTGCTAGGGTTACAATTTTTTTTATATAAAGGATCAAATTTTTATTTTTTTTAAACAATGTTTGTAACACCGTTTGCGATTGGAGCAATCATCGAACGATAGGAAAGTTTCCTACCCTGTGGAGCACTCCTCTGGACCAATTGCGTATTTCTAGGTAGGTCGTTTTATGTCCGCCTGCCTTTTATTCGTAAACAGAATGTTCTCCATTGTTTAATAGGTTTTGCAAACCATTTTACCGCCCCATTCGCATTTAAATTGAATAGTGTATAAGGCCAGACCTTCCATTTTGCTTGTAAGCCGCTTGTATGGTGCAGGTATTAGATATGCCGCTAACCTATGGTTTTGGTTATTCATGGAATAATATTTTCTTAGACTAACTATTCGAATCACCTGGTGCTCTCATTACTATATCCTATCAATCCTATATAGGGAAGCCCCATAGAGTTATAGAAGATCCAACCGAAATGGTAACACCTCTAGGTTATTGTCGGGATAGCTTTGTTCTTTGGGCCAGTGATAATTTTTATTTTTTGAGTGCCACATAAATCTTAACGGTAATTTCAGGGAGGTTATATATTGGGAAAAGGAAACCATGTAATGCACCACACCAATACCTACACCAATACCACACTTATGACCGGTTTTTGAAAGGGCTTGATCGAAAATCCCTAGATGAACTTTTAGTTGAAGTACGAGCTCGATTTTGGGAAAATGCTTCTGGAATGCTCAAGGGATTGTGTTTTCTTATCTCGGGGTGGGGATCTATGGATACCGTGGCCCTAATTTATTTAACTTTGGAGGATCAAGGTAGTAAGGAAAGGTATTTCCCTCATCTACGACTGCCAATCGGATTTGAGTAAAATGTGTTTGTCTTTGGGAATGTTCTTAGCTTGATCACCTTGAACCAATGTCAACTCCAGGGTTAGGGGGTTCCCATTACATTATATACGGTTGATAGACGTGCTTGGTCATGTGAAAGGAAATATACATAAATTTAAGGATTGACAACCACAATTGAACGGGAAATGGATTTTTTTGGTCTTGATCATTGCATTACTTCCGTCATTGGAATGTTTTTTAGTCGATAACTTGTCTCTCATCGTAAAAATGAGTTGATAGTGAAGTTACGATTAATAGGACCACAACATTGATTTTGTTTGGTACCAATCTTGATAGACCCTATACTTCGTTTAAATGTTAAGCAGATTTTCCAATAGAAGAATGAAGAAATTCATCTAATAGTGTCTTAGGGAGTCATCAAGGCAGTCATTCAGAACCAAACACACTTGACATTATGGAAGTATGAATCTCCTGTTTTAAGTTCTTTTTTGTAAACAATACTGACAAATCATACATCTGCAATACATTTTCAGAATATTATGCTCATTATCATTTTTTGCTTGAAATTATTGCATTCACATTTGATTTCTGTACATTAAATTTATTTTCACCTCAGGACTCAGAAATGCAAAGAAGAGCTTCTAACTGTAAGGCCAAGGTATCAGAGTCTGATTCTGATTTTGAGATCGTTGCATAAACCATGATCGAACCCCAATATGAGGACACCAGAGCTGTAACATGAATCGTTCCTGAATATAAATGGGGTGAACTATATCACCTTATCCGATACTTAAACATGCCAGATGCATCCATTGAAGAGATGATGGTGTATCAAAATATTAAAAAATTAGGTCTTCATAAAGTCGCCACCCGTCCAGAGCTTTTTCCATGTTCAGAAGTAATTGGGTGGATTTTACCTCATGTGGATGTTGTTACACATAAATCTTCCACCCTGTGAGCATCAACATTCTTTGGCCTGTAGGATCCATTTCAGTGACTCGGATCCATTTTCATCCTTCAGTGATACTAGTTTATCCTATTTTTGTTCCTACCCACATGCTGCATCACTATAGCATGCGTACCCGCGAGTTGCATCCCTATAGCCCGCGGGTATCAAGTAAAATGGTAAAAACCACTATTTTATTACTTTTTACTCCCAAAAAGCGGTCATTGGGTGACCTTTGGCTCTCCATCTTCCCAAGTAACGTCTCGATGAGTCCTTTCACCTACCTTTGAGAGGACTATATATTGAGCACATATGGCTTATGGATGGGAGGAAGAAGAGAATAGTAAAGGCACTCTAGTGGATTTTTGCCCTATCTTGAGTCTGCACTCATTGATCCTTGTAGTTGTGAACCAATTATGTTCACCTTCCAAACTCCTCTCTAGTTTGAGTTTTCCATTCATGGAGGATTGAAGTGGTGGAGGCACAAGTGGATTGATCTAGATCTTGGTTCATATTGATTGCCGGCAAGAGGTCGTATCACTTTGTACTTCTTCTTGTTCATTAATAGAAATACTCATATTCTCTTCCATTCATGGTGTGAATGTCATTTATTATACATTGGGTTACATTTGCTTATGATATTATGGACCATTGTTATTGATAATGTTAATGTCATTTATATATCCTATGTACTTGTTAGATATTGGTTGTCAAGACTAATTTGTAGATTACAAGTGCCTGGATGTGCGTGGATTGAAAGCTCCAATGGGTATCTACATCAAATGTTGGATCGAGGTTGGTTACATTTCTCCATTGTTTTAACATTGTCATTTATAATAGCATTGTTTTGAGAATTGAGTAGATTTGTGGTAGTCATCTGTCTGTTGTGGTATTCCCAATCCATAGTGAGTTTTCTCCAATACAAATGTTGGTACACGAATCATAGTTAGTACGAATGGAGAAGGATTCGCGTCGTTTCAGCCTGGTCATATCAGCACAGCATATAAGTTACCATCTCCAAAATTTATGATGACAAAATATTGGATAAAGGGAGTCAACATAGATCACTCTGAGTATGCTAAGAAAATGTTGATTCCTGGAAAGCAGTTGAGGCAAAGGGAAAGCGGGGAACACGACACCTAGAATTTGAAAACACCATTCATGATCATAGCTTTAATATTAAGTAGAATATTCGGTAGAGAAAATGCGAATAACTACAAGCTCAGTTGGGTGCCTCTCATGTATCATATCACCTCCCATGGTACCATCTTCAATTGGGAGGACATTATCTCAAATAGTATGGCATCAACAATAGCAACATCCCAAGGAGGGATGACCCAGAAGAAAGTATAATTCTTTATGTCTTCCTACCTTATCGACTGCATCTTAATTAGACACCCATTCCACAAGTTGGGGTGCTATTGGGTCTCGGCTGAGAACCATCCATTTGTGGCTTACCAAATAATGTGGACTCATAAATATACAAGCTTCTACAATCTTATCTGTGAGGAATTCATAATTCCTTTATATGGGTTGATATTTAACGAAGAACCCAATTGCTTGTTGGACAACACAATGGCAGTCATCAAGGAATATGGATACTTCTTGTTAACACCCAAAAAGTGCTCACTACCTCATCTACCCCATTACATGACTCATTTGTCCATTTTCCTACCTATTTCCCTTAAAAACCCTAAAAATCCCACTAAAAAGCCTCCAAAAGGCCACAAAACCATCAAAAAAGCCTCAAAAAGGCTAAAAAAAACCCCTTTTCCTCCAAAAATATCCAAAATTCCTCTAAAATAGCAAAAACCCTCTAAAGAGGGAATATAAAATATAAAATAATGAGGAAAAATGAGGAAAAAACCCTATACAGCTGACCTAAACCATTTGGTTCCCAAAACCATGAGCCAGCACTCCACCACCAAAAAACTATAAATAGGTGATGGAGACCCCTTATTTCATATCCACAATCAAGTATACCCTTACTCTGCCAAAATCTCTCTTGAAACCCTAGCTCACCCTTGAGCTACTTTCACCTTGAGAGCCCCTTTTGGCCCATTCCCACCATTGGAGAAAGAGAAGGAGCAAGTTGGAGCTTGGAGCAACCCTCTTGGGCCATTGCAAGAGCTTCACCAACCTTCACATTGGAGGTAAAATTAATACAAAAACCATTCTTTATATCTTGTCTTTTCTATTTCATGCATATGTTTAGAGTAATTTACATTTATTTTTTAGCATTTTAATTTACAATTTACTGAACTGCTACTAAGGAGTCCCTTCTCCTTAGTAGGTGCTCATTTGCACAAGCTAGGGGTAAAACCCTAGCTAAAGTTTTGGCGACTCCCCTAGGTTTGAATTTCTGGTTACAATTTTTAAATATTTTTTTTGTTCGGCTGTCCCTTTCGGCTGCCGTAAACCGCGTCTTTTCCCCTTACAGTCGCGTTCCGACCGCGTCTTTTAGGCACTTACCTGCGACCCAACCGCGGCTCTCAAACTGTTTCCGGTGACCCGCCGGACATTTTCAGTCTGTTACCTGCGATCCGACCGCGGCTATTAGCCTGTTTGAGATGGTCCGACTGTGGCTATTAACCCTTTTTCTGCGTCCCTCCTGCGGCTTTCGGCCAGTTTCCCGCAACCCGCCGGCGCCTTTCGGCATTTTTCCTGCGTCCCGCCTGCGGCTTTCGGCCAGTTTCCCGCAGCTTGCCGGCGCCTTTCGGCATTTTTCCTGCGACCCGCCTGCGGCTTTCGGCCATTTTCCCGCGTCCTGCCTACGAATTTCGTCATTTTTCCTGCGTCCCGACTGCGTTTTTCAGCCTAAAACCCGCAACCCAACTGCGACTATTCAGCTATTTTCCGCAGTCTGACCGCTCAGATTTGCCAAAAACCCGCGGTCTATTTTCTGCATTTTTCTCTGTTTTGGACCCAGAACTTTGCTGCACTATTTTCTGCACCAGCACAGCCATCTGTCCTACCTGCAGCCACCCTCCCTTACATCCTTTTTCTACAGTTTTTTATTTCTATTTTTACAGAACCGTTTTTACATTTTCAGCATTTTAAATTGGAAAAAGAAAATTGTGCATTTCAAAAGTTAATTTCTATCTTGTTATTGATAGTTAGAAAGTTGCCCTCCCTAGTGGTGCTTTCTACTTGGGTTCATCATCATCTCACACACACACACACTCTGTCACCTAATTCAAGTGAGCCTTAAAAAGTACTTAACACAACCAACATTCTAACCCCACTTGGGGAACACAAAAGAATTTTTGTAGTTAGGTAGGATCAGGGGGATAGGCTTCCAATAACACCCCTCGGTTGCTTACACTTGAGACATAGCTATTGTCCAATTAGGGAACTAAAATCCCCTAGTATTTTTTGGCACAGTCACAACCAGTTTATCAGAGGGCCTCTCCCCTAGGAGGGTTGAAGTCACCAGACTGGTTCCGGAGGCCTGAGTGGAATACCGCAATTCATTCAGTAACCGAAGGCTACCTTTCGCAGTTCTCGGGATATCCCTGTATGGGGGTATTGCGGTAAAAGGACCAAACGGCAGATTCACCTTTTCTGGACGTGTCATGAACGGGGTATCTTAGTTTCCTTTCTTCTAGGATTGACTACACGGTGTCCCTCCTGGTAGGGGGATATCTTAGCCACTTGGCTCTCCTATCCATATTGTCTGACTTGGATTTCATCACCTTGCAGAGGATATGTCTAGTTGAGTCATAATACTATCTAGTTAGGTGTTTGCTTGCTCCCTTACCTCCTTTTGGTCTAGTGAGTCCACCATTTTTTATTTTTAGGACACCTGCTGCTTGTTGGTATTCTGACCATTTCTGTTGATACTCCACCTATTGTAGCATAGCTGTTACAGTGGGTGTTTTGAGTTGGTTGTTGGCCTGAGTGCCTTATCTTTTGAAGCTCTCCTTCTGCACACTCAGTTGCATTAGGGTTTTTGAGATATTTTTTACTCACCTCAACCCCCAGATATTTGACACCATCTGTCACCATTGAGTCCCCGAGACATTCTCGGCGCCTCAGAGGCGAGCCCCCACAGCACGGTTCACTTGACACCACCCATCATAGACAAAGATCTTCATCACTTGATACCACTTATCATATATCTAGAGCCTTGTCACTTGACTCCACTCGTCAGCGGCATAGGACTCCGTCACCCGATCTTGACGCCCCTTACTTTACCTCTGATTCTGAGGAAGAGTCTGAGAACCCCATTTACACTACCCCTACTAGGCCCATGGCTGGCGCGACTTCCACTCCTTTCGTTGTAGGGACCATTGGTGGCACGTCCACCACTACACCAGTTACCACACTTGTTTTGGTATGCCCTCGATGGGGGCCACATCCACCATTCCGGTCACCGTACCCATTCCTGTAGCTGGCATACCTATTACCGCTCCACCAGTGACTCACACTACCCTTGGTAGTGTTGGGCCATCCTATACCACCTTCGTTCCCCCACTTGGGGGAAACATCCCAAACCCTACCCCTCCACTTGGGGGCATTGGCCCCCACTTGTTCCAACCCACTAATGTGTCACATCCTTCTTCCAATTTTCCATTCATGGCTAGCCTCAACCTGCCTGATCTAGCCAGATTGACTAATGATCCTATCACACACGACCCTGCGTGGCCTCACATGCCCACCAATCTCCCCTCTGACATCCCTAAGTTCAAGGGAAAGGCAGGTGAGGACCCTCAAAATCATATTATGTCCTTCCATCTATGGTGTTCCTCCAACTCCATAGTGGATGACTCTATTCGCCTCCGTCTGTTACAGCGCACCTTCACTGGCTCTGCAGCTAAGTGGTATATCGAGCAACCCCATCGGACCCATGCCACCTTTACTTCCCTTGCTTCGACATTCCTGCAGTTCTTCCAGTTACCTGTCCGCTATGACGCGGGAGTTGAGATTCTCCTGTCTTGCAGACAAAACACGGCTACCCACATCACGGACCACATTCATGAGTGGCGTCGACGCCGTAGCCTCTGCAAAATCAAATTAGACGACCGTATCTTCCTAGATTGGTTCCTAAAATCCCTTCTTCCTGTCATTGCCAAGGATGTGGCATCCAAACGACCCCAGTCTGAGGAAGAGGCCATCCTCAAAGCCCAGCAATTTGACCTCATTTACGACCAGTCGGGTTATCTCTATACCATTATACCTGACGCCCCTCGCAGCGATTCCTCCCAGCACAATGCACCGGGGGCATCCCATGCTGCAGACGGCATCATCGGCTGTGTTTCTTCGCATCCCCAACCCTTTTCCATAGCACGTCCTAACCTTGGCCCCGACCTTTCGCGGGCTACCTCACAGTCTGGAACAACCAACTCGTATGCTCCTATGACATATCACCACCATTCCCATGGACCCAGGCATAACCAGCTTATTACCCGCCACAGGAAGCCCCTGCGGCAAACCCACAACCTGCTCCGCAGACATATCAGCAACCTCCTCAAGGTTCCGCACCTGCGTAGCCTCCACCTACATATCATCCACCGCAGCCTGCTCCCGCACCTGCACAACCTCAAAACCCACCTGCTGCCCAAGGGAAAGTATACACCCAACAAATGCCGCAACAAAACCAAAACAACCAACGCAACCAGGGCCAACAAAACCACGGTAAGAGCTGTAATCGTGGAAACAACCCACCTCCTGACCAAGGTGGTCAACCACCTAATCCCCCAGACAACAATAATGCGGCCCCCACTAACCAAAACCCTGATCGCCTGCCCAAGCAGGCTAAAAACCCTAATTTGCGAACGAACCATCCTTGTTCTATTTGCGGGGTCTATGGCCACTACACACATGCTTTCCCACATTTGGAGCGAGCTCAGCAACTTTGGGCTGATGATGCCCATCGCCAAGGGCATGCAGCTCCTCAAGCACCGCCCCACCCACCACAACCTCAACAGCCACCTTTGGTGCTGCAAAACCCCTTACCAACCCAAGGTGTAGTGAATTCTCAGTCGTTGGATCCTCCTCAAGGCAACGTGCCACCGCAACAACAGATCACTTACGCCGCCCCTGATCAACCCATGTTTGACTCAGGTACCCACCACTTGTTGATGATGTCATCCGCTGATGTCAACCTCCAGACTCGTCGGAACCAATATGGCTCCACCTCTGAAGCCCCTCCCACTGATAAAACCACTAACGCTCACCCCACTGATCAGGCATTACGTATACCTCCACCTCCAATAGATGGCGCTTCCAAAGCACCTCATTTCCCACTTCATCGTATCAACAATAACCCCAATGCGCGCGCTGCGTCAAACTACAACATTGTAGATGACTTAGCCCAATCTCCCGCAGCCATGTCTGCGTTAGAAGTCTTGAAAAAATGCCCTTCCCAGCGCAAGACTTTACTCTCATCCATTGGGGCTATTGACCCAAATGATTCGAATTTGATGGCATTTGATTTGGACCAGTCTGAACCCCACCTGCCTTCCACTTTAGCATTCCAAGTTTATGTTTTCGTTCAAAATCTTGTCATCCATCGGTGTATCATTGATGAAGGTGCCTCCACATGCGTTATGTCCACATTTGTATGGCAGAAGTTGGGATCCCCTACCCTTCAGCAGTCCACCACTACATTACGCGCCTACGACGGTTGTTCGGCTCAGCCCCAAGGTCTCCTAGCCAATGTCCCTGTCCAGTTAGGTGGTAAAACCGTCCTAATTGACATACAGGTCATCAACGCCCAGCTTGATTACAACCTCTTACTTGGTCGCAACTACATGTATGCTATGCGGGCGGTAGCTTCCTCTGTCTTTCGTACCATGATGTTCCCCCATGACGGACGCGTGGTCAAGATCGACCAACTCACTTACTATGATCCGAATGCCCTCGCTGCACCCGAAAATGTTCTCGCCATGTTTGAACAACCTGTTAGTGGTGCCGCTACCTCGTTTGTTTCCTCCTTGGGACCTGGAGTTTACTCAGACCCGCCGATGACATCCACCTTCCAATCCATTCCTCCCCCGTCATCTACGCCTGAAGTGTCTGACTTATGTACCCTGTCCCACGATAACCAAACACCTAACAATCAACCACCCTTGTCTCCTAAACCACCATTGGTACCTAGCCACATTGGTGTTACACCTATCCACACAATCCCCTTCCTAGTCCCTCCATCGGGAGTAGTAAGCGCCCCGGTTATGGCTACCCTTAGCCTCCCTGGGTTAACCTTGGGATTACCCGTCTGGTATCTTTCGCCTCCCGTTCCCCCGCCGACACCAAGCGTCGTCCTACAACCGGTGCAACCCATGGATACTACCACTCAGCCACCCCCCGGTGTCGCTACCCCCTTCGTCCTCCACGAATCCCCCTCCTCCTCCCAAATCCACTGGGGCAAGAAGCCCTCAACCTTACACTGTTGTACCACCTACCAAGACAGTAAAAAACCCCCCCGTGTTTCGTGCTCCTCCCAAATGCTCGTTGTGCAATGAGATAGGCCATGCGACTCATCAATGTCCACAGTTACCTGCATTACAGGAACACATGCAGATGCTTGACGATGACCCCAATATCCTGGTTGTCAAACTAGATCCAACCCCTAAGCCTCGCGATAAATCCCTGCGCACTAACCACCCCTGTTCCATATGCAGTGTTTACGGGCATTACTCACATCACTGTCCCGATCTCCCCGATTACAAAGCAGCTCTCTATGAGATGAACAATCTGGATCTTGAGACGGCACCACCCACCATTGAAGAGATTCACCCCCCGATCCCACCCCCATCCGGGGAGATCAACACCATTTACATGATCTCTTCAACTCCCATTCCCTCGCCAACCGATTTGACGGCCCACACTTTCTATACTGATGAGGAGATTCTTGAGGCACTCACTGCCCCGGAGTATCCCTGGGATGACATGCACCGTCGTTCGTATTTCCTCCCAGAAGCATCTTCCTCTAGCACCGCTACCCAATTTGCGGTTGAATCCAACGATTTCCTTCCTACCAAGGTCGACTGGTTAAAGGACCCTATTCCTGTTCCGGATGCCTTTGAGGAAGGTAACATGGCCAATATTTCACCCGTCATCCAAATTGATATCGCTGCCCCAGGAGGTACACCTGAACTCATAACTTTAGGAGCCTCCTGCAGTGCGCATGAGATTGAGGAGTACAAAAAACTCTTCCAGGAATTTCGTGATGTCTTTTCCTGGTCCTATACCAAAATTCCTGGTCTGGACCCCGCCATTATAGAGCACCACATTGACACATGGCCTGATGTACCCCCCATTCGTCAGAAACAGTGTCCCATTCATCCCTCAAAGCTCCCAGCTGTCAAAGCAGAGATTGAAAAACTTCACAAAGCAGGATTCATTTATCCTATTGCTTATACCACTTGGGTTTCAAACCCCGTTCCAGTTAACAAAAAACAAGGCACCATTAGAGTATGCACTGACTTCCGTGATTTAAACCGAGCTTGTCCCAAGGACAACTTCCCCACGTCATTTATTTACCAACTCATCGATGCGTGTGCGGGGCATGAAGTCTTCTTGTTCATGGATGGTGTTTTCGGATACAACCAAATTCAGATCCATAAGGAGGATCAGTACAAGACCGCCTTTACCACCCCATGGGGCACCTTTGCCTACCGCGCCATGCCTTTCGGCCTCAAAAATGATGGTGCCACCTTCCAGCGGGCCATGACCTATTGTTTTCACGAGTTGTTCCATATCCTGCTAGTCTATCTTGATGACCTTACAGCTCGTTCCCGGAAACGATCAGACCACCTTAAAGACCTCCGGCAAGTTTTCCTGCGTTGTCACAAATATAAAATCCGCTTGAACCCACACAAGTGTGTCTTTTGCGTTCCGGCAGGCCAGTTGTTGGGTTTCATTGTTTCCCAGAAAGGAATTACTGTTGACCCCCTGAAAGTCCAAGCCATCTTAGACCTTCCCTCTCCTCGTACGCTCCAATAGCTCCAAAGTCTGCAGGGGCGATCCAATTTCCTCCGTTGTTTCGTTCCTGATTACGCCATTACCGTTCACGGTTTCTTGCGACTGCTCCGTACCCACATACCCTTCGTCTGGGATGAGCAAGCAGAAGCTGCATTCGAAGCCCTCAAGAAAGCTCTCACACAAGCCCCTTTAATCTCCCCTCCAGATTTCTCTCAGGCCTTCATCCTATACTTCTTCGCATCCGAGCATGCCGTGTCTGGAGTCTTGGTTCAAGAAGACGCTTCTCACCAAGAGCATGTTATTTACTACGTCAGCCAGACCTTGTCTGGTCCACCCCTACGTTACCCATATGAGGAGAGACTAGCCCTAGCTGTGGTCTTTTCTGTCCAAAAACTGTGACACTACACCTTACTTAGTCATACCACAGTCGTTGCCGACTCCAACCCCATGGTCTATCTCCTAAATCGGCGACTACTGCAAGGTCGTGTTGCTAAATGGGTCACTATCCTCCAGGAATATGACCTCACCTTCAGAACCCCTAAGAGCACCAAATCCCTTGCGCTTTCCCAGCTCATCACCGATCTCCCATCCCTTTTACCATCCCCCCAAATCTCCGACGAGTTACCCGACAACCACTTGTTCACCATCTTGTTTGATGACCCATGGTACGGTGATATTTTGCTATACCTGCGCACGCAGAAGTTCCGACCCAAAGTCACCCGCAATGGACGTCGTCGTATCCATCACCAGGCCTCTCGATATCTCCTCTTAGGCGATGTCCTTTACCGGCAAGGGGTCGACACAATTCTTCATCGTTGCCTTACACACAAGGAAGCCAAACACGTCCTTAATGGCTGTCATAGCGGTGCCTGCGGCGACCATTTCTCTGGTATGGCCACCGCCCAGAAGGTCGTCCGCGCTGGATATTTCTGGCCCACACTCTTTACCGACTGCATCACAGTGGTCAAGCATTGCCATAACTGCCAACTTTTCGCCTCCAAGGCCCGGACACCTCCTACTCCATTACACCCAGTCGTCACCATTGGTCCCTTTTGTAAGTGGGCCATCGACTTAATGGAGTGTAGACCCCCGTCTGCTAATGGCCATAAATACATCATTGTCGCCGTTGATTTCTTCACCAAATGGGCCGAAGCCATGTCTACCTTCAATTGTACCGCTGACACCACTTCCCGTTTCTTTTTTAACCACGTTATCACTCGATTCGGGGTTCCTAAACAGTTGGTCTCAGACCATGGTTCCCACTTCGAAGATTCCGTTTGGCGCGAGTTATCCACCCTCCTCAAATTCGAACATCAGTTCTCCTCTGCTTACTACCCTCAAGGGAACGACCAAGTAGAGGCCATTAAAAAAATTCTCAAAACCATCCTTCAACGCACCGTTGACCGACATAAGTCCAATTGGCACCACATGCTCTTCCCCATCTTATGGGCTTACCGTACATCCACTAAAACCGCCACTGGTTTTACCCCATTTCACTTAGTTCACGGCGTAGAGTCTGTCCTCCCCATCGAATGTCAGATACCTTCCCTACAAATCGCCATCGAGCTTCTCCCTGATACCTCCCCACTCGAGCAACGTCTGCTATCCCTCGAACAAGCCGATGAAGACCATCGTGCCGCTCTCCAGACCATTGAAGCTGCCAAGAACCACTCCAAAGCTGGTTACGACAAACACGTACACCCTCGAACTTTCCACGAAGGGGACCTTGTCCTCGCCTATGACCAAGCCCATGACAAAACCGGCAAAGGGAAGTTCGAATCCATGTGGCAAGGCCCTTACATCGTGCAGACTTGTCTCGGCAAGGGGGCATACATTTTAGCCGACTTCAAAGGTCACCCTTTGCGCAACCCTCGTAATGGGTTGTATCTTAAACGCTTTTATCCCTAAATAACTCGCGGCCCCATTGGTCCGCATTGTACAGTTTGCTCTCTTTTTTGTTTTTCACCTTTTTTACCGCGCTTTTACATTCCTCATTTTTGCATGACCACAGATGGACCATCTTCCACCTTATTACACTGGCTTCGCCAATGGAGCAAGCCGCTGGTCTCCCAACCTGGCTTCTGCAGCGTGGGTCTTATATTCCCCTTCCCATGAAATGATTCACCTTGACGGAATCTGCATAGGCGCTGCTACCAATAACCAGGCGGAGTATGATGCTGTGACCAGTCTCCTGACTGCTGCCCTCCAGATAGGCATACGTCACCTTCATGTGTTCCTTGGCTCCCAGCTGCTTGTCTCCCAGCTCAACAACTGCTACCAGGTGCATGATCCCTGCCTCTTTAGAAAATTCCTGTGCACAAAACAACTCAGCCTACAGTTTGAATCCATAACATTCACCCATGTCCCAAGAGCTCAAAATAGTGTCGCAGATCAAATGGCCAACAACATCCTAGATTGGCACATCAATCACACCATGTAAAACCTTAATCATGCATTATCATCTCATAGCATCTCATAAAAATATATAAAAACCCAAAAAGATTGCAAGGGGCATCCACATGCCTATCATCACATAAACATTTGCATCCATGTGCAATAAAAAATACAAACACATTCATATACAGGGGCATCCACGTGCCTAGTCCTACATACATAGTGTTGCATCCATGTGCAATACATCACATAACATACACAAGGGGCATCCATGTGCCCAACATCCTATACTACTTGCATCCACATGCAGTACAAACATACAACACATCATAAGCGCATCCACGTGCGTACAACTAAAACATCATCACTAAAAGGTGCATCCACGTGCATATATATATATCAAAAAATATGTGTTCATCAGCTATACATGTCCTGAGTACCCCCGTACTCCCCTATACACAAAAAATATCTATACATCTCATAGGATACATGCCAGAGCTACAAACGTCGGGGAGAGTCCCCTATACTCCCTAATGAGAGTCATACCCTGCATCACTACCTGCATCTACTGCCTCTGAGTCCTCCCCTCGCTCCTCCTCCGGCAAATCCTCATCCCCTTCGGGCTCCTGTGCCCGAGCCCTGTCTACCAAGATCGCCACCCCGGATCGCAATCGACCGGAACTCCCGGGGTGCCCTCATACAATCCTGAACTACATCGGGATCCACATCCTGCCATCCCTCGTCGGTCACTCCAACTAGTAACCGATCCAGCAACACTCGTACAGACTCCAAAGTCCCCTCTGCGTCCCGCCGACGCACCTCCCCTCGGCCGGGCAGGGCTGGTACCGCCACATGTCCCATACGCGCCACGTGCCCTGGAGGTGGTCTCGGACCCACATCTGTAGATCACACATCAGTCAGTAACCGTACATATCATAACACACACCATACATAAATATTGACATCTATAACATGCAAGTAAATTAATACGTACCGTCTGGTCCCCATGCCTGTCCTGGTGCCCGCAGTGCCTCTGGGTCTCCCGTGTAGTCCATATCCCTATACGGATAGTCATCCAGTGGCAGTGGCATCTGTAGCCACTGCAGGTATAAATCCTGGGTAAAGTACCTACCCACCTCACCGCCACCCCGGTGGCGCATCATCTCCCCCCACCGCACCATCCGTGGCTCCCTCAACCCTCCTGCCCTGATCGGTAGCCGCGGCCGCAGGGTGGGTACCCTCTCCATGAAGAACGCACATAGGAAGGAACCATAGAAAAACCCCTTACCAAATTCCTTCGCCGTTGTTAGCTTCCGCTGAACACAGGTGAGGAACATCTGGCCCCACGCATAGTAGACCCCATCCAGTACGTGATCCACCAGCTGCATCTGGCCCCCAGACACCTTCTCCGGTGACTGGGACCCCAACACACGAACCACACATGCTGCAATCGCCTGTATCGCCGGCTCCTATAGGTCTATCACTCGGAGTACATTCCTATGCACCCTAGCCTCTGGAGCACAATACCGCTCCAGCATGTCCTCCATATCCACATCGGCGGATACTCGCAGCTGCGTATCCGCCACCTTACCCAGACAGGGAAACCCCGTCAGGAAATATACATCTGTCAGGGTGAGGTCCACCCTCTCACCCTGCACCCTGAAAGCCTGTATGTCTGGCTCCCAGAAACTCACTAGCCGGTTCAGCAGCAACCCTTCCTAACGCATCATAGGTACCTGCGTGAACTTCAGCAGTCCGTACAATCCCAACACCGCCCGCACATGACCATCATCCCGGATGTAAGCCATTATCTCATCTAGGATCTCCCGCTCTCTCCATAGTACCAGCGGCATTCTGTCAAACATGCAAGGCAAACTCATCAGACTCGTGTCAAAGAAATAAACTTTCCCCCCCCCCCCCCCCCGGGGAAGTCCTAACAGCTCGCTCCAAAACGCGGCTTTAGGCCCCCTTGCCGCGGTTTCCGACCGTGGCTGTTTGGCCCACAGTCGCGGTCCAAAACCGCGACTGTCAGTCCCGAACACGCGGTACCAAACCGTGTGTTCATTCTCGAAACACGCGGTCCCAAACCACGTGTTCCGCATCGAACCCCGCGGTCTCCACGCGCGTCATCCGTCGTGGAACCCGCGGTCTCCGACCGCGGCTCCCTCCTGAAAACCCGCAGTCCACCCCACATGGCCCGTACAAATAACCCCTGGGACCCACTACCCACCCCCCAAACCCAAAAAACGTGCAGGTATGAGTTTGACGGAATACCTGTATCTCCCGGATCTGAAATAGGTCGGTCGGATCGTCCAGAAATGCCACCTCACCTCTGGTCCACTCTGATCACTAGTCAAAGTCAAATAGTACAAATGACACTTGTCATATTGGACCCACTCACTATTTATAGTCCGTTGACTTTTTCTTGTTTTGGCCATTCTGAACCCATACGGAGTCCTTTTTTCGAACCGTTTCCACCACTGGAATCAGCACGACGAGACCATCCTGATGGTCACCTCGTTGCATTATTTTTTCCCCCTCATTTTTTGCACATTTTTTAGACACCACTAGTCACCTCAGTTTGCGTGCCACTTTGGCTACTCTCCAGTTTTTGCATATTTTATATCATCAGATTCATTTTTCCGAGCCGGTGATGATGCTTGAGATCATTTCTCACTCTCACCCCCATATTTTTTGGGTATTTTTTCCAAAACGCCCCCCGTTGCCTCGGTTTACGTGCCACATCGGCCGTTATCCATTTTTGACACTCTTTATATCGCCGGATTCATTTTTCCGAGCTCGTGATGATGCTTAAGATCATTTCTCTCTCTCACTTGGTACAGTTTCAACATTGTGTCCCAACACCTTGCTGCCTCGGTTTGCGTGCCACATCGGCCGCCATCGGATTGTTCCACATTTTTACATGAGCCATTCACTCCTGTCATACTGCAAATATTTCATTATTTTGTCCCCATTCATTACCCTGCAAGGAGGCCCACCAGTTTTCCCCCCCCACCCTCGTTCTTGGTCATCATAAATGTTCCTTGATTAAGCACTTCCTCCTTGCCTGGCCATTCCTTTTGTTTGGTATAATTTTATCCCTTTTTCGGGCCGGACAAGTCCTTTACGAAAAAGGCACTTAGGGAGTTTCTGTTAAGCTCTTTTCTGACTCCTAAAACAATGAAAAGATCACCGAGCAATCTTGCTTCCTTTCATGCTCGTTAAAGTACCTGAAAGGGCGTCTATCTGGTATAAGTTTAACCCTTTTCCAGACCTGGTAGACTAATTACGAAAAAGGAATACTCTAGTCACACCGGCTAGAAGAGTTCTTCATTGCATCCTTTTATGCTTCTTTGGGCCTTGGAGACTAACACACGAAAAAGCAACCCCCTGGAGTCTTCTTATTGCTTTTAGACTCTCTAAAATTGAAAGCAACCACGAGCATGAACTGTCCTGGGCTCGTAAAATCCACACGACAGTGCCATTGCATCATTTCAGAGTCTTCTTATCGCTTTCAGACTCCTTAAAATTGAAAGCAATCACGAGCATGAACTGTCCTAGGCTCGTATAAATCCACACAACAGTACCATTTTACACTCACTTCTTCTAGTTCCTTAACCCATGAAGAAGTTCCCCCGTGCCTCTTGGCACTATGATCGATCATCTCGGCAGCACCCCCAATCAGGTTGCCTTTGTTCAGAGTAGTCTGCAGTCTCCTGCCATTTTACACTAGCCTGAGTATACCTCATCCCAGTCACTATCCTTGATCCATTACAGCTATGATCCCTTTCCTACCAGTCAGTTTCATATGCTGCCTGATCATCCCCGTTATCATAATCTAAACAACGGAAGTTTGAGTCCACCCACTCTACTTGCCCAGTTGTCCCCCCGTCGTTTGTCAGTCCTACCATCAATACTATCACATTTCGGTTCTCCACCTTGCGCTCTTGTCAAGGAAACATCATTGCCTTGATAGTTGCAGGTCTCCCTCTGTCGACGACAGCCCCTCTATTCCAGAGGATAGGCCCAGAGGTCCCTACGCCTTGGACCCATCACCATCTGTGGTGAGTTCCTACGGACCATTTTGAGAGGAGTCATCATTGCCTCTCCAAATGGTTGTTTCTCACATGCTCGACTTCAGCACCTTGATCGCATCGTTGAGAATCGCGCAGGTTTTACATCCCTTCCATTTTTGTCTAAGACCCCGGATTTCCCCCGACTCTAGCACATTGGTGAGTCACTTTGGAACAACCAGTTATCTATTCCCGTGGATGTCCGGGCTGCGTTGGCGATTGTATTCGGAAGCACTCCAGTTCTATGATTCCTTGAGTACCCAGTTCAGTGTACCATTGAGAGCATGACCCATTGTCACTATGATCCAGCAGCTCATCAGTTCCTCTGGTACCACACTCAGTAGCACTGTTGTCATTCTAGTGTATCAGTTCTTCAGCTCCGACATGGTCATCCCAGCAGTATGTCCCAGATTTGGTGTCCCCTCTGGACTCTTATGATGTACACAGTGGTTCTCTATGTATCTTACAGGTCCCTCTTTTCGGGCCTCACAGTTCTTTTTATGTATCTTGATACGAGCATGGGTATGCCCGCCTCGTCCATATATTGAGATTCTTCCTCATTCAGTATTTGAGGTCATGTATATTTCAGGTCCCCATATTTTGGACCCCATTGTTATTATTATGTTATGTCCTGATACGAGCATGGGTATGCCCGCCTTGTCCATATGATCATATGATTCCTCATCCATTATTGAGGCTATGTACTTTTAGTTCTTGCAGTTTGTTCGGGATCGTTGTTCCGGGCTTCAGTTTGTTTCTTCTCTTCTCCACACCCCAGGAAAACCATATATGACTTATGATGTCCATCGGCCATACGATGAGCTCCTGCCCTCACACATCAGGGGGCAATTTGTTAACACCCAAAAAGTGCTCACTACCTCATCTACCCCATTACATGACTCATTTGTCCATTTTCCTACCATATTTCCCTTAAAAACCCTAAAAATCCCACTAAAAAGCCTCCAAAAGGACACAAAACCATCAAAAAAGCCTCAAAAAGGTTAAAAAAACCCTTTTTCCTCCAAAAATATCCAAAATTCCTCTAAAATAGCAAAAACTCTCTAAAGAGGGAATATAAAATATAAAATAATGAGGAAAAAGGAGGAAAAAACCCTATACAGCTAACCTAAACCATTTGGTTCCCAAAACCATGGGCCAGCACTCCACGACCAAAAAACTATAAATAGGTGATGGAGACCCCTTATTTCATATCCACAATCAAGTATACCCTTACTCTGCCAAAATCTCTCTTGAAACCCTAGCTCACCCTTGAGCTACTTTCACCTTGAGAGCCCCTTTTGGCCCATTCCCACCATTGGAGAAAGAGAAGGAGCAAGTTGGAGCTTGGATCAACCCTCTTGGGCCATTGCAAGAGCTTCACCAACCTTCACATTGGAGGTAAAATTAATACAAAAACCATTCTTTATATCTTGTCTTTTCTGTTTCATGCATATGTTTAGAGTAATTTACATTTCTGTTTTAGCATTTTAATTTACAATTTACTAAACTGCTACTAAGGAGTCCCTCCTCCTTAGTAGGTGCTCATTTGCACAAGCTAGGGGTAAAACCCTAGCTACACTTCTACTTTACCCCAGAAGGCACGTATATCACAATGTATGGGGGAACCAAAGCTCTGTCTCTAATTCCAAAGTACGCTACAGATTATGTAGTACACAAAGAGGTTGTAAGACAAGTCTCTGTCAATGGAGTTCTTCACTTTATAAATGAAAATAAGAAGGCTTCCTATCCACCACTTCCCTTTGTTATCGGAGCATATAAATTTCCTAAGGTGAAAGGAACAGAAGTGTTCATAAAAGAATTGGAAGCATTACGCTTTGGAGAGAAGATGTTTTTTAGAAATGACAAACTACAAAAGGCTGCCCAGCATTGTGCGTCATCTAAAATCCACTTTGAATACACGGACCACTTCCTAAAAGATGAGTAGGTATATAGCAGGGAAAATAACATGACATATTTGAACAGACGATTTGGCCAAAAAAGTGGCGCACGTTCCAGTCACACTAAGGATATGGCTAAATATACAAACTGCAAAAGTCCATAGAGGAGGCTATAGCATAGGAAGAACCAAAGCAGAAGGAAGAAGAAAAAAGAGAATAGAAAGAAGAGGAAGATAAAAAAAAAGAATAAGTAAATAAGGCAGAAGAAGAAGCAATACAAAAGCAGGAGGAATAAAAGAGGAAGAAAGAATAGCAAGAAGAAGTGGATAAAGCAGCAGAGTTGGAGAAAAGAAAGGAGGAAGAGGATAAGCTCAAGATTCAAAGTTGTGGAAGACAAAGAAGTCTAATAAGAAGACCATAGTCTTCAATACATGGACATAGATCCAATCGACATCTTAGGAATCCCACTTACAGGAGGACATACTCCATTTGTTGAGCTCGGACTCACACCTTTTACTCCTTTGAAGAAGCATTCAGTAGCAAAACTGGATACAATAGTTTTTGACCCCAAGCAGAATTTTTTTTTAAGGAGAACAAAGAAAAGGTTGAAAATGTGCACACAACCAGATGTGGTGACTATTCAAGAAATCACCTTAGTATAAGGGACTCACAAGGATCACAAGTTCACCGCTTTAGTAAGCATAGCAGTTGCTCAATCAAATGCCGACAACATTGATAAATTCATGAATGACTTGGATCGAAGCAAAGAAAAAATGTTGAAGCTAAAGGATAACTTGGTAAATGCAAGAGGTGAAGGAATTGAGATGAAGAGGAAACAGGATGCAGTAGAATCTGAAAAGAATAAACTATTGTTGGATTATTAGAACTTGGAAAATGAAAAGGATGCTTTGAATGTGCAACTTGTGATTATGGAAGGCGAGCGAAGTGATTTCTACTCTCGCATTAATGAGTTGGAATAAAATGAAATGAATTCAAACCAATAGGTGGAATCTTTGATCAGTGAAAAGGAATCTTTACAAGTACACATAGATTAGATGATATTTGAAAAAGAAGATTTGCAATCCCAAGTGGACGAGTTGGTTAGAGAAAAGGAATCTCTGTTGGAACAGGTCAACATGGCTCAAAATCAGAAGCAGGATATGACCCCATTTTATGAGCATTCCTGTAAAATACAGGAACAAATCTCTACTCACAAGAATTGTTAATTGAAGAAATTTATAAAATGAAATAGATGGTAGAAAGAATGAAGGAGATTTCTGCAAGCAATTTTTCTGTAATACATAAATTAGTTAGTACTTTTAAGAAATTGAAAAGGTTGATGGCCTGGAAGGGATAAAATCCTAACTTCCCTGATCACTTGCTAAACAAGACAGCTACAGAACTCAAGTTAGACATATCTCTTCTAGACAGTTGTAGGAGAGCTTCCAAGAAGATACAAGCAGAAGTTCCAAAGTCCATCACAAAATGTGAAGAAATTTACAAATAAATCTGTCAAGTACATGAGAAATGTCATATCTAGATGGTTCCATATATGTACGGGTTTCCCACCAAATATCAGCGTCTAACGGAATTAAAATATGGCTTGAAAGAAGACATGGAATACATCAGGAAATTAGATGTGCTTAATGAAGAAGATCTCAAGCAGCACATAGGACAAGCATCTATAAATGCTTATTTCCTAGAGGAAAGTTATAAAGTAACCACTAAAGGAGTAATAAGTTTGGGAAAATAATTATCCGTTCATGAAATATATTTAAAATTATTGGAGCATGTACAATGTAATATAATATTTCATGAAACTGACTTGTGGGACAATTATATTTCCAGCTTAGAGGTCCCACCAGAAGGATAATTTAATTTGTAAATAATTATCTATTTTTAGTTGTGCAAGCACAAAGGACAAATTGTAGCAATCCAAGGTTGAAAGGGTAGGTGAAGCAATCAGTCATGTAAAGACAAATTCTCTTGTAAGATAAATAGAAGGCCCTAAGGGATTAGAAAAGGTCTTTTGCTAGTGAAATAGAGGTTGGAGACATTTTGTAAGAGAGCTAATTTTCTGCTAATGAGAAAGACCTATTTGCTGGGAAAAGCTTGCATGGATTTTCGTGTGGAATGTTTTGGATAACAGATCATAATTATTTCTTCTTGTGTTCATACTCATGCTGTGAGATCTTTCTAACTTTATTGAATTATTTTGATGGTGATGAATGATTTTACTTGTCTATGTAAATGTCTATGTGATATCATAATAATAAATGTATTTAATGTTATCAAAGTTATCTTTGTATGTTTTTACTGTGAATGTAAATACTTTATCTGAATATCTATCTTTTATATTTGTATAAGCATTCTCATATTATTACTCTCATTAAAACTCGCTCCTTGCAAGGATAGATTAGTTAATTTAGAGTAGGGTTAGCTAATTGATAAGTAGAAGTGATAAGATGAGAGGTAAGAACCTGCGCATCACTTGTGAGGCTTCTGCCTATAAATTATAGGTTAAATGCATCAATTAGATAAGACTCACTTGCATACTCATAATTTAAACATAAAATATAAATGGTGGGTCGGGACGCAATCGGTAAATATTTAACCAAAAAAACCTACGGTAGCTGCACCGTTAACCGAACGGATTCCCTATTCCAAACAGTGAATGATCTAATTGGGATTATTCACTAGGGAGAATCCATACTGTCGATGCTAGTAATTTTTGGGCATCAACACCACTACCAATACCTTAATGGAAGTGGGATGTACAGACGATAGATTGAATCACAAAGTTGCCAAAGACAAGACTACAAAATGATTCCATCATGGTAGTGGTGGATAAGTTGACTAAAGTTGCATACTTTATTCCAATGAAAACAACTTATAATGCAGCTAACATTGCAAACATATTTATCAAAGAGGTTTCCATACTACATCGAATTCCAAAATCTATATAGTCAGACATAGATGCAAAGTTTACTTCTATCTTTTGGAAATGATTGTTCAAAGGATTTGGTACAAATATGAACATGATTATAGCATACGTTCCTCAAACAGATGGTCATATAGAAAGAGTCAATCAAGTGATAGAATATATGTTGAGAGCATATGTGATGGATCAACCATCCAAGTGGGAGGATTACAAACACTTGGTAGAGTTTTCCTATAATAATGGATATCATGCCTCTATGAATATGAGTCCTTTTGAGGGATTGTATTGGAGAAAGTTAAATATTCATATCAGTTGGTATAATCCAACAGACAGAATCATCATTGGACCTAAACTTCCAAAGAACATGGAAGATCAGATGGTTAGAATTAAGTAGAATCTAAAAGTATCTCAATACAGAAAGAAAATTTATGTAGATTAGAGAAGATTTGACAAATAGTTTAAAGTTGGAGATCATGTCTTTTTTAAAATTAGACCTCAGAAGAGTTCCTTGAACTTGGGAAACTATTCCAAGCTAGTTGTTAGATACCGTGGACCCTTTAAGATCCTAGTTAAGATATATCTCATTGCATATGACCTTGCATTTCCTGCTTGCATAAAAGAACATAATGTGTTTCATGTATCTTTGTTGAAAATGTATATACCTTATGTTAATCATGTGATTAATTGGAATGCGATTTAGGTGGAACAGAAAGGGGATTTTCCAGTGCAACCAATTTCCATATTGGGTAGAAAAATCAAGCTTCTCTAGAATCGAGAGATCAGGTAGGTAAAGGACTTGTTACAGTCTTGAAGATGCTACTTGTGAGATAGAAGATGTTATGAGGGAAGCATACCCTCATATTTTTTGAAATTTTTTGTTTGCAGCATGTATGTAATAAGTATGCCTCAAGAACGATGCATTTTTTTAAGGGTAAGGATAATGTAATACCCCAATGTTGTGTAGCCTCGGACATATGTAGTTATTATTTTGTTTTGTTATCGTGGCACAAGGTGTCGGGACAATGGTTTGAGAAATTATTATTATTAATAAATTGGCTCAACATGGAAAACAAACGAGAATGGGGGGACATGGTTTCCACATGTGAGGGGGAATGGGGACTAGGATTTGTTGGTCACCCAAACCTTGTACTTTGGATCCTATTCTTGATTATTTTGGACCTTGGAGTTACTATTGCATGGTATTCATGGTTAGATGGGCCCCACTTGAGGAATCCACCCCTCTTGGAGATTTGGTGGGTCCCTCTTGGTGAATGCACCCTCCTTGATTGGAATATGCCCTTTTGTAGGCCCACTTGCACTAGAGTTCCCTCTTCCTACTTTCTAGAATCTGTAAGCTAGTTTTTAGCTTCCACCTCCTCAATTATTGCCTCCACCTCCACAAGTGTGCCCCACTCCTCTATTCATCCCTATTTTTGTGCTTCTGGGATATTTATGACCCTATTGGATCCACTCTTTCACCTCATTCACCCTCCCTGTGCTATTTTGTCTCCACTCCTTGGTTTTTGGTAACTCCTCCTCATGGTGCTAATCTGTGAAAGGGAATCTGCTAAACTAAGCCACCACTACACCAATTCGAGTTAATTATCCATGATGAATCCTAACCACACATCAAACTAATTCAAGTTGGTGTCCTTGGGTTCGAATTTCCCTCCTTGATCTTTATATACATGTGTTATCTCCTTGGTGTGCTAGTTAGTTATCTATTTGGTTGGGTGGAGCTCATTGTGAATTTTGTGTTATGTGTTGGAGAGTGTTGTCACCAGATATTTATGGTTGTTTACCTTTGTTTCCTTGCATACCATTACTTGTCCCTATTCAAGCAAATAAATCCATTGGGTGAGGGTGGTGATATATGAAGGGTTGTGGTGAGCAGGTGTAGTCACAACTCACCGAGTAGTGTAGACAGAAGGAAAGTATATGGTGAGGGAATGAGTTGTGGCTACTTTGGTTGAGATTAGCTCTACCTATGGAACCATGTCCCCAGCTTGGGGTTGATTTTCATGCTGATAGATGCATGAGAATCGCATGTCTATGGATGGGAGGAACATGGTCCTATTGAAGCCAATTGCACATCTTGAGATAAGTATTTGGTTATATGCTTATTCATTATATTTTACTATGCATATGTGTCGTGGAGGCTAACTTGATATATGTTTATGTTTATGGATGTTATGTTAGTAGTTGAATGCAGAATGGATTGTCCTCGTGCTTATTTATGTTATATGGATTATTATATTAATAGTTGAATGCAGGATGGGTGGCCTCCGTGCATTGTAAAACCCAAATTGTGATGAACCTTCTATATCTTCTTTATATTCTCTAACTTCTCTATTCTCTCATGGATATATGGTTGTATAAGGAAGCCATCATTTTTTATTTGTTTCATGGCTAGATGGTTGTAGGTGGCAGCCATTGTCACGTCCCTTCTCGTCACTCCAATGCAAGGGAGGGAACATGACCAAACATACCGGGCTTATTTGACAATCTCAGCCCCATTCATTAGTAAGAAAATTCATGAATAAATAAAAGCTTATGCGTGCAAATCAATCTTAATAAACACAGCGGAATTACACACTATCCACACACCATTTCATCATGCATTCAACATATAAACAACAGTCATTAATTAAAACATTGCAGAGCACATAATTAACATAACTCAAACCACAAAGAATGTTTATCTTGAAATGTAGTGCAAAAATCATACTCAATATAAACACAACGGAATAACCATAATAACACACACATAGAAGGGAATACATCGGCCTATTTCTTCCAGGTATAATAATGAAACAATCATACAGTAATCAATCCCATTCTCATGCTATGCACAGGCTTCATGCCAACTAGCTTAAGATAATCATTTCATTCAATTAACATGAATAATTAAACATGCAGAACAGAACACATAATGATCATACTTTAACCACATAGAGCACTTATCTTTATGATGAATTTTTCCAAACAAATGGCTATGTGAGAGAAACGTTCCACCCAACCATAGGTCTCTTTCCATCCTATATTCTTCAGCTGAGAGACCACCCCCGATATGGGTTGTGTATCCACTAAGGAGGAACTAGATGGGCTCACTCACAACCATGGTTTCACTCAAACAATCATGCTAATCCAACACATAGTTGATTTTATCAAGCATGCAATAATCAAAGGAGGAGGATGCTAAGCCAGTGAACTCAACCACAGAGCTACAGACATCTCAAGCTAAATTCAAGCAATCCAATCCTTTGTTCAAACATCCACACTTGGATTTATCACAATTCTGTCATCAAACAACTCAATCCCGTCACTAGATTTTTGGGCTATAAAAACTGGGTTTTCCAATGGATTTCGGGATATCTAATACTCTAAAATTCGCCCTAAGGTTCATATCTATGGATCCCCCATTGGATTTTACTGTCAAATACCAATTCTAGGCGTTTATGGCTCTTCAAAACGTGGGTTCTTGCAAAGTTGCGATTTCTGGTTTTTCTCACTGCTGGGCATTCGTAATGGATGAAAACTGATGCTGGGATGTTCCACAATGGAATGGGAATGAGGAAGGACCAATTCCCCTGAGGTAGATTGACTTGTGGGTCAAGAAAACAGATCCCATACTCTACCATACGAATTTCTGGGCTGCCCATGCTCCCTTGAAGCCATGGACTGATTTCCTCAACAACTTTCTTACACAGAATTAAATGTCAGCAAGAAAAGTCAAATGGGTTCTCAAATGACATTTGGCAGCTTATGGTTCAATCCCACAACCCCCTCACCAATCCCTAGTGGATACACATGGCCCCTTCTCATTAGTTGCTTCCTTAGCCAGTTTTGGTATTTTATTGCATGATGTTTATTTACATCATTTTTACAATGTCCCATGGCTAAATAGCACATGAGTAACATAATATCTAATACGTGTCTTTTTAAATAAAATTCGAGCATCTACTAGCGAGGCCTTAGCCTTGAACTCCACACTAGGAAAACATACATCACATGTATACAATATTTACATTAAAAGCTAATATATCCTAAGGGTCAAAATGGGGTATTGCAATCCCCTCCCCCTTAGAATAAAACTGTCCTTGGTGTTCCAATACTTAGGAATACATATACAATTTACACGTCCAAAATTTTCAAAAATTTTGCAGATGTGCCTTGCATTCTATCCTTTACTTTGAACTTTCAGGACCAAGTCCTTTAGCGTCCACAAACTGCTCCTGCTGGTTCTGACCTTCCAGCTCATTCACAAGTCTGAAAGTTTTATGACTGCTACCCTCTTGATGTTCCTTTGTTGGGCAGTTGCAGAGGTAATGATGTCCTTCACATTTCCAACATTTCACTGGCTACTTCATCCTTACCTACTCAATTTCCTTTGAGTCTTCATGCCTGGAACGTTTCTTAATGGACCGATTGGACGAATGCCTCCTCATTGATCCATTGTACTTTCCTCGGTTGATTGTTTCCAAAATTATTTTTACTTGTCTTTGCAGACAAACAAAGTCCTGCAAAACCTTATGGTTCATCTCATTCTGTTGCTTTTGTAGCTGGAGCAGTTCTCCAATATTTTCTTGGGTCTTGGCAATTGTTTGAAGGAGAGTTCCAGCCAAGTCCAATAACCTTTGGTCTGCTTCCATGATCAATGCTCACAACTGGATTTCACTTTTCTCACAAGCAGCACTTGCTTTACAACAATTGTAATAAATTAACTTCACTTTCTCACCTGTGAAATGCATCATTGTAATTCTATTAGGCCAAGCATAATATAAACATTAAAATCAGTCAATTAATTTCCCAATTGAGATGGGTAGTCCATGCTTTATCCATGAGACTTTCATACTTTTCATGCTTTCCCAACAGGCACATGAGCTCATTCATGTCCTTTCTTTCATAGGGAATTAACTACTTCAGCATTCACAATTTATTTAAAGGAAATAAACACACTCTACTTTTAGCCATACATGCATTCAAAAAATTTATGTTTTTATAAATGCATCAATAAAAAAGGAAAGAGAGAGCAGTAAGAGTTTTCTCCTCTTCGTCTTGTTCCATTCTGAAACCCACACCACCACTATGGTTTTCATGCTCCTAGCCTCTTTCACTTCAATGTGAATGCTTGACCTGCCCCTCTTGGCTATGACACTTAGTGTCTATGGTATATTTTAGACCTCTCAACCATGGAGTCCCTCTACACGGTTTGTCTACAAATCTTTGCTGCTAGGACCCACACAGTCCCACTAGCACCATCTTGCATTACTGCTCATGCTAAGATCTTTAGGACGGTCACATGTCCACATGCATCCCTAGGATTCCTTCATATTCCTTGCTTCCAACAATACCTACACTCAAACATTGAATCAATTCACATGTTTAGTTTATTTTCATAGGTTTTATCTCTAAGCAAGAGTTTAGGAAATCATATACACATGTATATTGATAAGAAAGAAGCTGCAGGATAACCAAATACTTATCTGTATTGTGTGTTTCCTCTCTGGTCCACAGGGTCCTGCTTTGCTTTGCAAGCCTTGGGATTGCCTATGGACTTGGATGTTCATCCAGTACGCAGGCTGCTCCGCAACATCAAATAATTAAGGTCCAACTAGTATACCTTCACGCCGACTTGAAAGGAAACTTCACCACGACCATTCCTAGGTCAAGGCTCTACTATGGAGCCATAGGCATATAACAGCCCTTTCATCATCACCTTCACAACCCTTCATCAAAATCCCCACAACCTCCACAACATCCTTTCATGCACATCAACCCTTCCACCACAACCCCTCACAACAACCTTTTACTTTGATTCTTTAGTGTGCAGTACCAAATTGCATATGTTTAAGCTGGAAACACAAGTAGTATAGGAAAACTCATCAACGTTGTTGCTCTAAAATTGTAACCATAATTCATAGCATTCACAATCAAGTATTGAAACACCAGGAATGCATCCACTCCCTAGGGTGTAGTCAATATTGAAAACCCTATCATGACCCGACATCGGGGAAGTGTGCACCCCTTTCCGATGTGAGCCATATAGGCCCTATTCATACTCAAGCATTCTGCCATAATGGAAATAAAATCAAAACATGCTCTGCATATTTACTCTAACAATTAGACATGCATATTCTTAGCTAGGGTCACAAAACACTTATCCATTTGCAAATGTAGGCTTTCTTCAATAATGAGGAATGGGGGCTCCTTCTCTGAGTTGACAGTCCCTCAGTTTTCCATCCCAAATCCTTTTGATGTTACATAACTCTCATATGTCTTACTGACATAATCTTTACCATCTCACTCATATTGTTTACCAATCATGTAGTGCAGATGGGACAGTATCAAAATATCCAATGGCGTTTCACCCGAAACCCATTTCCAAGATATGGGAGCCTTCCCATGAAGTTTAGCTTCTGCAGGCCCTCTCTCATGGTCTTACTGCAATGTGCCTTCCTGACACACTTATTAAATAGCCAAACAGTCAGCAACATTTAACAATAAAATTCAAATCTGATTGTTTCATAACCAATCAATGGCACTAATAATTAAATTCAATATGAATTTGCAATTCTGTTTACTGCATAAATCAATTTGCTCAGTCATGAGGCTATCATCATACTGTTTGTCTCTTGTAAGTGGCACCACTCTGACCTTTAGTATTTTACGCTTTCTATCATAACATGAACATCCACTTACAACACGTCCTCCTGACACATTTCTATGAAAGCCAACAATGATTAGCAATTATCAGCAAATTCTCAAATCTGGAATCTACAAGTCCAAATTGACAATTTGTTATGCACATAGACTATTTTTACAACCATGAGATCCTTCTCATGAGTTTTGGCTCTTTCCCATGGTAGATTCCATCCTCCATCATGGACTTACCCACATTTCCATGCCCAAAACCATCTACCTGAAATCAACAACTTCAATTAGCCAAACACTTGTAAGTCTTCATGCATATAATATTTCATTGCTGCAACAGTCACTGAATAATTTCTAGAATTATAACATTCCATAATTCAAACACTTCCAGCTGTTAACCTATCAATATCACCGAAACTCATTACTTCAGGTGAATCATTATCATATTAAAATTGCAAGGTACAGTCACATCATTCAGGCAATTTAAATGAAACTTTAGATACTCATTATTTCACGGTCATATGATTATACAACTCTACCCTTTCACAGAGTACTCCGACAGCCCATCGATCATGACTACCTTCTTTATGCACTTACTATTCTGCATTCATAACAGCCCATGAAATGATCCTAGAATTATCATCAATTCATCATTTCATTCATTATTTAGTTTGCGATAACACACGCACCATCCCTATGCATTCATGCAATGCATCACAACATGTGCACCCACACTTATGTATGCACATTTACAACATTTACTCAAACTTTTCATATGCATCCACTCAATGCATAACTACAAGATTTATAAAATCTCTTAATGCATATCCACTCAATGCTACCTTGTATTGATTCATGAATACTATGCATTCAAACATATTATGGCCTAACCATGACTACCTCATATAGGATGCATTACCATAATCAAGACCACCAGTCCTTGTTTTGGTTATTAAGCTCATCCAACATACACAGGGCATGATATATTTTTATGTGAATGTAGTCTAAATTTATAAACAATCATATGGTATGAGACCTCTTTCCTTCACCATTCCATGCGCCACCACACTATGGCATTATGTCATTCACATGACTGCATTTAAATCCTAAATGCATACCATTCTATGATTACTAAATATGGTTCAATGGATTCTTACCCAATCCCCTTTCAACACTTATGCAATCATCATAATTAAACCATTACCTGCATGGCTCCCATTTACACCCTTGATGTTACCTGATTAGTTGGTATCTTACAGAAGATTGTAGAATTCACCCATCAACTTCTTGATCAGGTATTTGTTGCCTTATCCTTTTCTTCATAAGGTTGTTGGTCACATGCAACAACATCATCAACATCTTCAGCCATGCTTCTTTTGTCTTTGGTCCTACCACCAATACCAACACCAAGAGTGATTATCAACCACAATATTTACCATTAATGGTTCATTGCGTATGTAAAATCCCACTACTTTTACCAATATGTAATATCATATGCGTGCAAAAAAAATATTCTCCTGCACTGTGCATTGTTTATGAATATGTCAACTAGTACATATTCATGCCATCCATATAATCTCTGCACTTTCAGCATTTCCATGCCATAATTTTATGTACACAAAGCTTATAAAATATAAATATAGTTGGCAAGATAGGGGTTAAGGAATTCTCCCTTTCCAATCCCTCATCTTTGCATAATTCCTCTTCCACATAATAGTTGGTCTGATTTCATGGATTCTAGCAAACACACAAGGAATCATTATCTAATATTTTATCGCCAAGCATCAATTCAATACATATACTCGTGCATACTATTCCAACTTGCTACTTTCTAGGCATGCAATTCTAGAAATTGCCTATATTGACAACAATCTTTGTAAAAACAGCCACTGACATTTTTCTACCCTGCATTACTATGAGGTATGATAACCTCCTTCAAATTCTGGTTATACACCATTGTTCCCTACTGGATAAGCTTTCCAATGCCTATCCACGTGCTCCATTCTGACTTCGAGTGTGGAAGTTACATTACTTCAAAAATGACAATTTTCACTAAAAGTCTACACTTTCACACAGTTGCAAGTCATCCTGAACTGCCAACTTCAGCCACCTATGGAAGCAAACCTAGAAATATTCAGCAAAACATTTCTACCGGGCGAAGTTAGTCCATATAACAAGGAATACTCAGCAACTTGTGGATCTCTGTTCCGATGCACCATTCATCTTTTATGAATTTATGGGTTTGACTACTTTTCATTTTTAACTCCTTCTGCAACCTGTGCAACCTATGCGCAACATGTGCGCCACCTGCGCAACCTATGCGCCACCTGCGCAACCTGTGCACAACCTATGCGCCACCTGCGCAACCTGTGCGTAGCATGTGCACAACTTGTGCGCCACTTGTGTAACCTGTGCGCAACCCGTGCACAACCTATGTGCCACCTATGCAACCTGTGCAAAACCTATACGCAACCTGTGCACAACTTGTGCGCCACCTGAGAAACCTGTGCACAACCTGTGCACGACCTGTGCGCCACCTGCGCAACCTATGCACAACCTGTGCGCAACCTGTGCACAACCTGTACGCCACTTGCGCAACCTGTGCACAACTTATTCCCAACCTATGCGCAACCTGTGCGCCACTTGCGCAACCTGTGCACAACCTGTGCGCAACCTGTGCGCCACCTGTGCAACCTGTGCACAAACTGTGCGCAAACTGTGCACAATCTGAGCAACCTATGCGCCACCTGCACGCAACCTGTGCACAACATGTGCACCACCTGCACAACCTATGCACAACCTGTGCACCACCTGAGCAACCTGTGCGCCACCTGCTCAACCTGTGCACAAACTGTGTGCCACCTGCGCAACATGTGCGTAACCTATGAACAACTTGTGCGCCACCTGCGCAACCTGTGGACTTGCGGGGCTCATATCTCCCTCGTCCCTTAACAAAATAAGGAAATTCTGGTACCGTTGGAAATCTCTTGGAGATATCTATGAAATGGTGTGATCCCCTACCACACCTGAGAACTCTGATTCTTCCATTTTCCCCAATCAAAATTTTGCCCAAAATTTATCAATACTGTGTTAAAAACACTATGATATCCGCCTGCAAACTCAGAGTTTGGCCCAAGCAACCCCAGTGCTGCAACATGGGCTCTAATACCATTTTTTCACGTCCCCTCCCATCACTCTGATGCAAGGGAGGGAACATGACCAAACATACCGGCCTTATTTGGCAATCTCAACCCCATTCATTAGTAAGAAAATTCATGAATAAATAAAAGCTTATGCATGCAGATCAGTCTTAATAAACACAACGGAATTACACACTATCCACACACCATTTCATCATGCATTCAACATATAAACAACAGTCATTAATTAAAACATTGCAGAGCACAGAATTAACATAACTCAAACCATAAAGAATACTTATCTTGAAATGTAGTGCAGAAATCATACTCAATATAAACACAATGGAATAACCATAATAACACACACGTAGAAGGGAATACATCAGCCTATTTCTTCCAAGCAGAATAATGAAACAATCATACAATAATCAATCCCATTCTCATGCTATGCACAGGCTTCATGCCAACTAGCTTAAGATAATCATTTCATTCAATTAACATGAATAATTAAACATGCAGAACATAACACAGAATGATAATACTTTAACCACACAGAGAACTTATCTTTATGATGAAGTTGTCCAAACAAATGGCTATGGGAGAGCAACGTTCCACCTAGCCATAGGTATCTGTCCAGCCTATATTCTTTAGCTGAGAGACCACCCCCAAGCTGGGTTGTGTATCCACTAAGGAGGAACTAGATGGGCTCACTCACAACCATGGTTTCACTCAAACAGTCATGCTAAGCCAACACCTAGTTGAGTTTATCAAGCATGCAATAAGAAAAGGAGGAGGATGCTAAGCCAGTGAACTCAACCACAGAGCTACAGACATCTCAAGCTAAATTCAAGCAATCCAATCCTCTGTTCAAACATCCACATTTAGATTTCTCACAATTCTGTCATCAAATAACTCAATCCCGTCACTGGATTTTTGGGCTATAAAAACTGGGTTTTCCAATGGATTTCGGGGTATCTAATACTCTCAAATTCACCCTAAGGTTCATATCTATGGATCCCCCATTGGATTTTACTGTCAAATACCAATTCTGGGTGTTTATGGCTCTTCAAAACATGGGTTCTTGCAAAGTTGCGATTTCTGGTTTTTCTCATTGTTGGGCATTCATAATGGATGAAAACTGATGCTGGGATGTTCCACAATGGAATGGGAATGAGGAAGGACCAATTCCCCTGAGGTAGATTGACTTGTAGGTCAAGAAAACAGAGCCCATACTCTGTCATACGAATTTATGGGCTGCCCATGCTCCCTTGAAGCCATGGACTGATTTCATCAACAACTTTCTTACACAGAATTAAATGCCAGCAAGGAAAGTCAAATGGGTTCTCAAATGACATTTGGAAACTTATGGTTCAATCCTACAACCCCCTCACCACTCCCTAGTAGATGCTGGCCCCTTCTCATTAGTTGTTTCCTTATCCAGTTTTGGTATTTTATTGCATGATGTTTATTTACATCATTTTTACAATGTCCCATGGCTAAATAGCACATGGGTAACATAATATCTAATATATGCCTTTTAAATAAAATTCGAGCATCCACTAGCGGGGCCTTGGCCTTGAGCTCCACGCTAGGAAAAAATACATCACATGTATACAATATTTACATTAAAAGCTAATATATACTAAGGGTGAAAATGGGGTATTACAGCCATCATTTCTGGTTTTTCTCATGGTTAGATGGTTGTAGAATGCAGCCATCATTTCTTATTTTGTAATGTGTTTAGATGTACGTAAATGGAATCAACAAGATCTAATTTTAATGTGTTTATATAGTTGTAAATGACAGGAATAAAATCTAATTTGTACCTAAGTGATTGATGGTTGAAGGGGGGGTAGCCATGAATCTGATTTTTACTAGTGAGTGATGGCTATAGAGGACATCCATGGGATTTTTTTTATGGATACATATGGAATCTTGTGTCTCTGTGTCTCTTATGGATTATGTGTCTTAGAAGCCTTGCACTACTTGTAAGTACTGCAAGTCATTTGATCATGTCATCGAAGCATGTCCCATTTTGCAAGGCAAAATGCAAGAGAAAGGACTAGAAGGACAGAACTAGATTATACAGATGATCGCAGCTGAGAAAAGAATTGAATATCGCAGCATCCATGTTGTGACGCGAAGTGGAGCCATGATAGGAAATGATAGGACAAACAAAGATTCGACTTCTGAAGATCATATAAACAGACCAAAGCCTACTGATGGGCCTTGGGTACGAAAAGAAATTGGAAAAATGCCTGCATTTAACCCTACCCAGGAGAAAAACCTATTCATGGAAGCAAGAAAAGGATTTCAGAACTTATAACCTTCGACCAAAAGGACCCAATTGCGAAGTGATCAGACACCAATACTAGATATGTCGATCTCGTATGATGGATTGTGAACTTCTCCAGAACAAATAAGTCCTGTTACGCAGTTCCTACAGAGCTGCATAAAGTTGCTAAGGTAGGGAAACACCTTAGAAGAATTACATAACCTATTGGGACATTACGAACAGTGTAATACAGTGAATGATGCACACAGAGCAGTTCATCATGTTAAGAACCATAGAAGGGAAGGAAGAGAAATGAGGCTAAATGCGTAGATCAGATATTTTGAAATGAACCAAGTCATTCTCAACCTAGGCTCACAGGTGAATGTCCTGACAAAACAAACATGGGAACAAATGGGAAAGCCAAAGTTATCTTAGTCTCCTATACACTTGAGGTTATCCAATAAATAAAAGGTTATACCCTTTAGGAGATTATCAAGTGTTCCTGTTGACATTGATGGAGTGCGAAGTAAAGCAAAATTTGAGGTTATTGAGATCATAGATGGAAACAATCCTTATCCTGCATTATTGGGGATTGACTAGAAAATTGATAACCTCGCAATTATCAATCTGAAGAAAAAACAAATGATATTTAAAGGGCCGGATATCAGGGTCATCGCACCCTTGGATCCTTCACAAGGACCTAGGTATGTTGAACCAGTCCGAGAAAAATGTAGAGATCAAGAACTTGATAGCATCTACAAGATGACAATGAATCAAGTAGATTACATTAATCTTACAGATGATGGAACATTGATTTGGAGATGCAACAGTTCTTGCGTGTCAGAATCAGACGCAGGAATGGAGAACTGGCAGATCCGAATGCATGAAGTATCAGTAAGATGGTGTGCGAAGATAACAAAGTCACTACGTTGGATTGGAACAAAGGTAAGTCTAAATCCTACTTATGATGGTTTTGGTAATATCCACACATTTCTTCATGAGTATTTAGTTTCAATTTCAAATGAACATAAGTTAGCAGCTTTTGATATAGCATTGTGAGCTACACCTGCTAGATGGTGGGTTGCACATAAAGAAAACCTAAACACATGGGAACAATGTAAGCACATGATGGAAATCAGATGTGCAGAGTAAACAGAGATAGTACAAGCAAAATACAATGGACAAATTGATCCTAGAGATCATATAGATTTTTTCTTGAAAGCCTGGATACATACACCGAAGAAAGGATGGGTTCATATGTTTGTGCACGCATTGGATCAAATACCAAACAACTAGTATATAGAAGTAGAACTTAGCAAAGGCACAACAGATTGGAACATAATGATAACCATCTTTCAATCCACTTTCAACTTCGAGGATGATTGTCCAGGTGTCAATGAGGCTTTATAGATCATTAAAAAGAAGATATTTAATGATTTCTCGTTGCTTGTATATAAAAAACCAGATTGGGAAATACAGTTGGAGCATGCCCTTGAATGTTACAACTTCACGCTAGATGAAGATAAAGATGAAGATGAAGACCCTCGCGATGTGAATATACTTGAGTCTGAAGGAAAATGCGATGTAGAAGGACCTGATTTAGAAATTCCAGACCTAATTAATCCTGTGAAGACCAGAGAGATCAATATTGGTACTGGGAATGAACCAAATTTTACTTCTATTAGGGATTATTGGAATGAAGAAACAGTAGGACAGATTGCAGACCTACTTCGTGAATATCAAGATTTAATTCCTACCACGTTTTCTGAAATGAAATGCATTTTAGGTGACTTGGGAGTTGTGAAAATACCTCTCAAGCCTAATGCAAAGCCTATTAAGTAGAGACCTTACATATTGAATCCCAGATATAAAGAAAGGGTGAAGGCAGAAATTGATAAAATGCTTGGCGTGGGAATTATTGAACCAGTAGAAGGATCATAATGGATAAGTCCCATGGTAATTCAAGACAAGAAAGCTAAAGGTGAAATCATAATTTGTGTGGACCTCGGGAAATTGAATGATGCATCTCTACATGACCCATTTCCTACTCCATTCACAGACGAAGTGCTAGATAACGTAGGTGGACAGGAGGCATACTCTTTCACTGATGGATTTTTTGGATATCATCAGATCAGAATTGCTACAGAAGACATACATAAGACCACATTTGCTATTGAATGGGGATCATATCAGTACACTGTTATGCCTTTTGGATTGAAGAACGCACCTGCTAAATTTTCAAGAGTTGTTGTGGCTGCATTTATGTATTATATTCATAAATTCTTAGAATTTTACTTTGACGACTGGATAGTATTCGGCCTTTTGAAGAATCACCATGCAATCTTAAGAATGATGTTAGCAAAGTGTAGACAGTATCAAATCTCCTTGAATCTTAAGAAGTGTGTTTTATGTGTACTTTACGGTATTTTATTGGGACACATAGTATGTAAGCAAGGATTGATGGTTGATCCAACAAAGATAACAATCATCGTAAATGTCCTAGTGCATATCTCAATGAAGCAGCTACGCACTACATTGAGGCACACAGGATACTATAGTAAATTCATCAAAGGATATGCGTAGATCACTGTGCCTATGGAGAAATTGTTGAAGAAAGAAGCGAAGTACAGTTGGACTGAAGATTGTCAAAAAGGATTGGAAACATTGAAAGAGAAAATGGTTACAGCGCCTATTCTAGTATTTCTTGACTGGAATAAACCATTTCATGTACATGTAGATGCTTCATCTATCGCACTTGGCATTGTATTAGCTCAACCAAGTGAGGGAGGAATCGATCACCCCATCACGTTTTTCAAGCATAAATATATCTTCAACAGAAAATAATTATACCACAACAGAAAGGGAAGGCTTAGCTATGGTATACGCATTCCAAAAGTTTAGACATTATCTGCTAGGTTCTCATTTCTATGTGTTTATTGACCATTCAGCTTGGAAGTACTTGGTCAAAAAACCAATGTTAGGGGGAAGAATATGCAGATGGTTGTTATTGTTTCAGGAATATGATTTTGAAATCATTGTGAAACCAGGAAGATTGAACCCAGGACCTGACCATATTTCACGCATCGAGTCAGGAGAAGAACCTAGTAATCTGGAGGATAATCTACCAGATGCGCAGTTGTTTGCTATCCATATAGCAGATGACTATTTCAGAAATATTATAGAATTTCTGACTATAGGATTAGCATCTTCAGAATTTACTATGCAGTAGAAGAAACAATTAGTGGTAAGAGAAGCTAACTTTACTCTAATTGTAGGAAATTTATATAAATTGGGCCCAAATGAAGTATTGTGAACATGCGTACTATAACATGAAAGACCTATTATATTGGCCGAAGGACACTCAAGTGTATCCGGAGGACACTACGCAAGAAGAGCTAGTGCGTAGAAAATTTTGAGATCAGGACTATGGTGGCCTATGATACACAAAGACTCAAAAGAACATTGTCGGAAGTGCGATGTATGCCAAAGAACAGGAATGCCATCTCGTAGAGATGAGATGCCATTGATGCCACAATTGACATTGAAATCCTTTGATAAATGGGTTATTGACTTTGTGGGACCTATTAACCCACCAGGGAAGTGAACTGGTTCAATATAATATCATCATAGCTACATATTATTTAACGAGATGGGTAGAGGAAAAACTAGTGAAGGACTATAGCGCAGTTACCGCCACGCAGTTCATTTTTTAGAATATTTTGACAACGTTTGGATGTCCAAAGAATTTAATGAGCGATCAAGGAACCCATTTCCTGAATAGAACTATTGCAGCCTTGACAAAAGAATTTCAGATCTATCATTAGAAGAGCACACCATATCATCCATAAGCTAATGGCACTGTAGAAGCCTTTAACAAAGTATTGGAGAATGCATTGACAAAGGTATGCAACACAAACAGGGATGATTGGGATCTTAGAATATCAGCAGTATTATGGACATATAGAACAACTTGTAAGAAGTGGAAAGGTCATATACCTTTCATATTAGCATATGGACAGAAAGATTTCATGCCCATGGAATGCATAGTACCAAGCTTGAGAATTGCAGCATTCACAGATATGGCTGATGATCAGACAATGGAAGAAATACTACTACACTTAGTTGGATTGGAGGAAGATCGCTTCATTGCAGGTTTTCACCAACAAGTGCAGAAAGACAGAGAAAATGTATGGCATGATAGACACATCAAGAATAAATTTTTCTAGGTAGGATACCTTGTCCTCCTCTATGATAGCAAATTTATGAAATTTCCTGGAAAATTCAAAATGCATTGGTTAGGACCATACATTGTAAAGCATGTCACTAATGGTGGTGCAGTTGAGTTAGCCACATTACTTGGAGAAAATTTGAAAGGACTTGTTAATGGGAGTAGAATAAATCCTTACAGGGATGGCCCTACTCTTCCAGGTATCAGTTAAGCAATGCAAGAAAATTTTAAGTGTCAAGTGTAGTTGAAATTGGACACTAAAATAAAGGGTAGAGTTTGCACACAGTTTTGGTAAAATGTGAAGTTTTCACAAAAGGGAAAGATGTGTTGTGAAGCACACATAGCAAGCTGATTTGCGAAGTAAAAGAAGGGAGTCGCACTACGAAGTTAAAGTTGAAAGAAGGGAAATGTGCAGTGAACCTTGCGATTCACCTAACTGCTAGCAAAGTAAAAGAAAAATAGTTGTTACAGTTTTTGGTCGGAAATTAGTCGTTATACAGTACTTTCGGGAACCGGATGTTTCTGCATTTAACGCATATTCGTCCGTTGAAGACACATTCAATGAAGGAAAAGGACAAAGATATAAACAATATTTGGCTAACGGACATGGCATTTAATGCTAATTTAGTCCTTTTTGGGGCACGCCTTAGTGTTATTGCGCCTATAAATAGTAAACACCTCATACTTACTGGTTTTACCACGAATTTTAATTTTTACTACCTATAATTTCCAATTTTTTACCAGTCATGAGCAATAGTTATCCGACAGTGTATGTATGAGCAATCGACCTTAGATGAAATATTAAGAGACTTCTGACATTCTGGTTTGGAAGGATTCATGAAGATGCCCATAAAGCAAGTTGTCCCAGAACAAGGTGGACCATCTAGAAATTCACCCCGAAATGTATCACAACAGAAGCAAAAAGACAAGCAGAAGGCCACTGAAGAAGAAAATCCGAAGGCCGTGAGTATTCTGAAACAATTTTCACCAGAACCTCCTCGCGATGGGCCAATCCTGCTTGTTCCAAAGTACATCCCTCCAAGTAAACGAGATGCGCCAGAGGTGCTTCTCATGAAGAATCCGCAGTACGAGATTCTGTTGCCACCCATGTCAAGCCATGTGTGATTTAAGGAGAATTTGCTCGGTAAAATTCCAGAGTGAAAATTCACAGACCATGACTTGCTCCAGGAAGCAAAGTACCCGCAATTTCAACCAGATCAATACATGTGCAGGAAGCTTGACGAATCCAACAAGCATTCAACCATTCAAGTGCAAGACTGGATTGTGCTATTGAAGACATCAGGATTTTTGAACCTGCTACGCATCCCACACTTTCATAGGATCCTAAAGCTCACGACAGTTGTGCACACATTGATTTCATGCACGCACCAGGGATACTTGTGGTTAGACTGCAAGATAGACATTAATATATATCTCATCTACCGGATCACGCACTTGAGCAAGAGGTGTTGATCCTGTCGTTGAGTTCGTAGGCAAGAACAAGGATAAAGAGCTTGCTAAAAGGATGAAGAGTGAATTTGGTTTTCTCAAAGGAAACCATGGATATAAAATAGTCGGGATCAAGGATCAAGCCATGCGGTTCACAGTCCAACTCCTTGCAAAAAAAATCCTAAGTAAATGCAAACCAAACAAGGTGTCGGCCATTGCGATATCCTTAGCTACTAAGGCCAAGGATGGACTTCAGTACAATTGGGCAAGATATATGCTAAACGAATTCCTAGATGATATTCGAGATACACAAGATAGTGGAAATCAGTTCCACTACAGTTGGTTTCTAGTATTGATCACCTTCACAGGTTGGAAAGAGCCTATCTATCAACAGAATGTCCCGGTATTCATTGGATATTGTCGAGGACCAAGGTTTGTGAACATGTGGGAAAATGTAAAGCCGGAAAGAGAGTGGACAAACAACATACAATTGTTCACTTATTATGAGCAATTATGCGAAGTCATTCAGAGGACTCTATGTATCACTAAAGAGGCGACAACTCTCTATATTCGAAGGATGACTTTCAAAGCTGGACTTCACTTCATATACATTCATCCAAGAGCACAGATACAGAATCCTCAATGGTTTGAAGGCCTATATCAATTGGATGGACAGAAAATTGATCTATTGATAGAAGATTGGCTGCCAGAGTGGAAGGTCAATGCGCTAGCAATGCTGATCACCACATCATAAGAAAGCACCATTGAAGACACTCATAACCAGGCCGATAATACAACAAGCGCGCAAAATCCAGAACCAATTCAAGGCGCAGAACATCAACAAGCTGTTGGTATACTAACAGGAGAGAAAAGAAAGGAACTTGACACAGCTGTGTTGGAAGGAATGCAAAGGAAGAAACAGAAAGCAACTAAGGCTCAACTCGATGCGCAGTTGCACGACAACGATTATGACTGCATCGCAACCCGAGTAAATGAAACCACTTATACTATGAAACGAAAACTCGACACAGTTCTTGTTTTTCTCTCTCCTAATTTTAGTAGCTATTTTTACCTCCATTTCAAAAAGCGTTGATGCCAGTATCACACATTTTCATTTTGAGGCATTTTTTTGGGCCTTTGAATTATCTTTGTCGTAAAATATATTTAATTTCTATTTTCAGGTGTGTTTTTAGAAATTTAACAAAATAACATACATTTATAAGTAATTTATAATAAAAAACATATACATTTTGCAATTGTTTCTAGAAAATAAGACATTTTTATGGGCAAAATAAGACATTTTTATTGACAAAATTATAAAAAATTTCAGAAAATAAAGACATTTTCAATGAATTTTTAGAGATTTTTTCTATAAAAACGATACTATTTCATATTATTTTCCGAAAAGTGACGATTCACATAAATTCAAGAAAAAATATACCATATATTTGTAAAAAAAATTAAAATATTATATATAGAAATTTTATTTCTAAAATAAAGTCTGAAAGTCAAAACATTACTAATATATCTTATCAAAAAATTGTCAAATTTAAAATTTTCTTCAAGACATGAAACTAATCAACACTTTAAGTTATTAGGCACTTTTAGTCTCTTGTAATATTTATTGGAATGAGCATAGCTGACACATACATCTATCTTCACAGATTTTTGTATTACTTTGCGGTTTACAGTCTTTTACTATTTCATCCATTCATAGAATTTGGGTTTTTTTATATTACTATGTTCTTTGCAATATCTTCTTTTGTATATTTCCATTTTATCTTTCTTCCTTCATTCTATGAAAAACTAGATCAAACATCTATTCCCTATTCCATTGATTTTTATGAACATGATACATTATAAACAGGGAAAATATATTTAATCAATTGGAACACAGATGTCTAAGTGTTAACACTCCATAGGAGCCCAAATATTTGTATTTTATCAATATTAAAAAGAAAATATATGATTATAGCAAGTGACTATAATCACAATCACATTAGAGAAAACAAATAATTGATAGAAACACACAAAGCCTAGTTCGTGGCTTAAAAATTTAGACATGGAATATATCTATCTATCTATGTAGAAAGGTTGAACACCACAAACTTCACAAGGAGGGTTATATTAATTGGCAATATAAAATATGCCTTTGCACCATTCTTAAAAAGATATCTAGAAAGATAGAACACTTCAAACTTCACAATGAGGGTTATCTTAATTGCCACTATATGCCTGCCCACCACTCTTATCAATTGTTTCTTTGAATATAATTTTATTGATTTTATTATAAGATATATAACAAAATCCTTAAACAATACCTAACCCTCTTTTAATAGGTCCATGATTCCTTCATAAGATAGCTATGTTTGACAAAAAAAATGAAACTTAATAGGGCCCACACCCTTCTCATAAGTAATGAAGTAAAATTGTTATAATACCTGGCATTGCATTAGGGATGATTCCTAAGGTGTGGTTCTTGTTTTATTGAGGTAAAAATCGTAAACAAGGAATCTAACCAAGCGATCCCCAATCGACCCCATGCCAACCCTCCTCAAGGTCAATGCGATTTTTTTTTGTAAGTTTGACATTCATTATTTTCCACACATAAATAACATCTTCCATTATTTATTGAAATTCATGGCAGGTATAAACCCTCCTCTTTCTCTTTTGATATAGAACCAAGTTGAAATCTTTAACTATGATCATGTTTATTAGTGGGAGATCTATTGTAAAATTTCTTAACCATTCGCAACATTGTTTAGTTTTAGCACGATTATTAGGGGCATAAAATTGTGAGACTTGGATTCTCTATTTAGTGGATAGTGTATCAAATTAATTCACATGCAATCCAATATTTTATTATTATCATATGCAATATGTAAAGTTAGAAAGAAGAGGGATCCCAAAGGAGGGATAGCCCTCTGAGAAGACTCGTGGGCTTGTCCAAATACTTTAATTGTTATAACAAAAATATTTGATGGGTTTTATGAATGAATTCTCCTTTATCTTAGTTTCTTGTAAAAGTCTTATCTTTTCATTTCTAATTAGTTTATGAGGAATTTTTGTTTTTTATTTATTTTTATTTTTATTAAATAAACCTTTACCATTCCAAGAAAGAGCTTTTATTTACTTGGATTATGTTGCTTAGAAGATGCATCATTGTGCATTGGGTATCGAACACTTACATCTTGGGTGGGCTTGGCAATTAGGAACATGTGTTTCCTCCTTGGAGATAATAGATTCAAAACCAAAGAGAGGTAGGCCCATGTATACCTTCATATATTAAGTTGTCATAACATTGCGCGAAGGGGGTCCATTGTCCCACAAATAATGGGGCCTCATACATCAATTTGAAATATGGATAAAACATGACCTTAAGTTTATGGTTTTTATTACCATTTGTTTCTTCATTTTTTTAAAGAAAAAAATGCAATTTATATTAATTGGTGAATACTAAACACATTCTTTAGGTGCAGACGAACAATTTACATCAAATAATAAGAGATACTAGGATCTCTCTGGAAAACAACAACAACACCAACAAAAAAGGAAAACGTCGGACTTCTATCCCCCAAACTATGTCTCCAAACCCATATGAAAAGATATCATAACATCCACTATCCAAAAAGTATACAAATATCTCATCGAATATGAAATACAAGTATATCAATAAAGAAAATGTCTAAACATATACTTCATTGCAATAACTAAAATGTCATAAGAGTCACGATGGTGAAACCCTCTCCTGATTTTCCAAAAGAAGATCATCTAGTTGCAACTATAGACCCTCTTTTGATATAATGTCAGCAGAGTAATTGAGATCCTTGTAGATATGAGAAAAAGCTATGTGATCAAGATGCTAAAATTTTTCCTTTAATTGATATTTCAGCATCTGAAGGTTTATATTTTAAATCTATTGAATATTCAACATCCAATTTATCATCAATGAGTAATCACCAAATACTTGCAACCCACTGATCCCTTTAGTGAATGAAATCCTCATCAGCACAAAATGAACCATCAATTCAACATAATTCTTAAAACCCGATCCCACATAGGCTTTTAAATTGTAAAAATGTGATTCATTTATAAAAGATAATTCCGTGATTCCACATTCCTACTCTTAACCTTGACATGCTCCATCAAAGAAATTACTAGGGATAGACTTATCAGTATAAAACAAATCCATCCGTCGAGCAACTTGTGTAGCGTCAACCTCTTTTAATAGATGAAACAAGTTTGATAATTGAGCATTGATTTGAGACGAGGGATAAATGTTTGCTAAAAAAGAAGAGCATTGAGGGCTATCTATATCCCCAACAATTCTAAAACATGGAATTCTCTAAATGATTTAAAATACCATCACTAAAACCAAATCATAAAACATTAATCGATGCTCCCAACAAACAAGATTATTGTCCCATGTAATTTGAAAGTATGACTAATGTGATGCCAAAACTAAGACATAAATTGACAATGAATTGAAAAGTTAGCATTACTTTCCTCCAAGTTTTTGGATACAACACACATATTGGGGTCGTGGAACTATCATTTTTGCATTAAATCCCAAGTAAGTATTCTATTACAGAGTGCCATCATTTTATCGAGAATAACCTTTTTTGGGGCTCCCGCTCACTTGGGCGCCCAAGGGCCGCCCTCACGGCCTGATCGATGTCGGGCATCGAGCAGGCCGTGAGGGCGGCTCTTGGGCTCCCAAGTGAGCGGGACTTGGGTGCCCAAGGGCCTCCCTACTCACTTGGGCGCCGAGCAGGACGCCCTCACGGCCTGCTCGATGCTGGGCATCGAGCAGGCCGTGAGGGTGGCCCTTGGGCGCCCAAGTCCCGCTCACTTGGGTGCGTGAGGGCGGCCCTTGGGCGCCCAAGTCCCACTCACTTCTAGCATAGAGTGAAACAAATAAATCAAAGCTTATAACCATGAACGGGAGAAATTGTAATTCATTTATTTTACAACATCAAATTCAATATTACTGTTATATTCGACATGGAAACATAAGAGGTTTAAGTCTCCATCTTGAAGAAAATTGAATACTTTTGCACTAAGTGTGGCTTGAATATTTATGTTATAGCTTTGCTTAATTTGGTATTGTATAACCCAACTATAATTCCATTTGTTTAATTTAATTAATATATAGGTGTAAAGTTATAAAATACATGCTACCCGTATTTGAAATTATTCACATATAAAATAATTGTTTGTGTCAAGGACAAGTGTTCGTTCATTTGTAAATATGGCAAGTAATTTTCTAGTTATAAGGAAGGTAAAGTGGCATACTTAGTCATTGAGCATATATAAATTGTTTTCTACTTTAGAATCAAAGGTAGTGCAGGTAGAATTGGGAAAAGGTAAATTGTTTTCAAACATTTTATACATCTTATATATATTATTTTAAAAATATATAGTATTTGATATAGTGAATGGTTATTAATGATTATTATATTTTTTTGTTTATTTTAATTAAGTCAAATATATGAAATTTCATTTCATAATAGTTATTAATGTGTGAGATTCTTTTGAAATAAATTTATGTTAATTAACAAAGTAACAAATACAAATAAAAATAACCTATTGAAATTCTTCAGTGGGTGAAAGAAAGATTCTATTGTTATGAGGTACTATCTTCCCTATCCTTGGTAGGCTATGTTGTGGTAGCATCGAGCAGGCCGTGAGGGCGGCCCTTGGGCGCCCAATTGAGCGGGAGCTGCTCACTCATGGCTAAGAAGTTTGACGCGATTACAAATTTAAAAAGCATTTTTGTTTTGGAATTAAAACTCATATTAACATTCACTCGCATGGAGTTTGTATCCAAAAACTATGTTCTGCCGCAAGGGCTTCAAAAGTTACATACATACTTCCTCTAGCTGGTCGTTTTGCCATCCTTCTACCTCAATGATGCCAGGAGGTACAACAAGTGCCATTTTAGAAAGCGAATATGCTTCCATGTTTAATTCTCTATAAACAAGAGCAAAAGAAACTTGTTCAAAGGAGGTGATGAACTCTTTAATTGATAGAAGCAGATGTTGGAGGTGGGGAGTGTTGATCCGAATTTTACCATTTGCCCAAACTATTACTATCTTTGAGTCCCCAAATAGCTGAATAGGATGCATAATATGAAATATATATATGAGAATTTTGTTAACTAATATTTTTTTAAAAGTCAATTTAGGATGCATCAAATATTTTTACAATGACTAAATCAATGTTGTTTTAAGTTAAATATTTTTTTAAATATAAGGTTTACATGCTGCAATAAAAGTAATTTTATGACCTAATTATTTATATATATATATATATTTGTTTAAATCAAATCTATTCTACATCTATAAGTGGAAATGATTTGCTCCATGATAGTCTAATATAAGGCGGTGAACTCTTATGTAATAATTGCATCAGTGATTCATAATGCCATATTGTGTTATTGTGTATATATTTCTCATGTGTCTATTTATCTTTTTTGATATGGTATTAGAGAGAGTGTGATTGTAGGACTAGTCGTGTAGGCAATAGATTTTTTTTTTTCTTTTTTCTTGAAAAGATAAGAATGCTCTTCTCTTGCATTGAACAATGATCTAGATAATCAAAAGGGCTCGATAGAAAGAGTAGATTATCACAAAATGTTGTCAAGGAGTTACCATGCGGTATTGAAGGGAAGGAGTTGTGTAGTCAAGATAGTGGCCATTGAATGTTAACGAGTGTTTTGAAAGGATCGCAAGGGGCATACAAATGATTACAACTAAGATATTGTTATGGTAGTCTCTATTCCTATAGTTGAAGATTTTTCAATAATTTTCTACTAGTTAAATTTATGTTCAACAATTTTTTTTGTAGTTTTTATTAGTATTTTTCAATAGGAAGATATAGGGTTTCATCATTTAGTATATATAGGGTATTAATATATGTTTCATTTTTAAGCTTGTAATGTCGGAAACAATACTTTTGATTAACTATAAAATTTAGTATTTTAACTTTTTTTAATTGATAATTTTCTTGTCATTTCAAATCTTATATTTAAAATTTGTAAAAATATAAAATGAGTTTTAACCTCTAAAGAAGTTTTAAACAATAAATAAATTTTTGAATATTTATATGAATTATTTGTTCTTGTATGGTATAATATATTATTTCATTATGAATCGCATCATAATTTCTTTGGTTTTTATTTGTTAGAGTGGTGAAATTATTTATGATTTTTTTGTTTGTTTGTTTAATATGCAAGTTTCAAAAAAGTTGTAATTTATCTCTTGAAGAAAAGAAAAAATTTCAATTTAGGGGTTGATTTTAAAGTTTTTGTAAACAAGAGTATGGGATGTTTAGGCAATGGCTCTATTTTTTAACAACAAAAAAATTCGTGTATACTGGTATCAACACTTTTCTATTTGGGGGGTGTTTTTGGTGTTTTTTTTGCAAAAATCAACGTTTTTATGTCTAGAGTTCTCGTTCATAGTATATAGTTCTCGTTTCATAGTATAAGTGGTTATGAGCATATTGAAGAGACACTAGTATTGAAGGACAGCAAGCAAGAAGCAGTCCAAGCGGTCATGATGGAGAGTCTCGCAGAACTAAAGAGTCTAGTAGCAAGAGTTGAACAACTCCAGCGAGACTTGGTAAGAGCATCATATTCTGAGGATCGGACGGGCGAGTCCAACTAAAGGAAAAGAAAGGCACCTTCCTTGACGATGAGACCTCGACTAGTCAGAATTCTTGGCTCGCCAAATTGACACTCTTTGCATCCTCCAAATCCACTTTTGACCTCTTCATTTGATCACTATACCCTATAAATCCATCTATATTTTCATATATTCACCTAATTACCCAACAAGTATAGTCAGGTATAATTATTTACCAAAAATCTTGGATTTCCTTTAATTTAATGATTAAATGTAATTCTTGGAAGATCGTGACTAATTATATTAGATTCTGCAGCATGTTTTGATTTCAACAGCAGATTGAATATCGTGGAAGATTCTCTATACTCCAAGTTCTACCAGCTTGCTCAAGAAGAACGAATTTATCCAACTCAGCTCTCATCGATGATTCACATATATGCATTAATGAGCTCTTCATCTCTAGGCACTACGTGCCATAGAGATGAAGATCTGTTATTAGATAATGAATTCAGAACGCCTTTTGAGCATGAAGGGGTTAATCATTAATTGAAGGAATCATTCTACCTTTTGCCAACGGATGTATTCTTAATTAGAAGATAGGCTTTGTTACTATAAAATCAGGATTAGTTATCCTAGCTTCGGGGCTATACAAACCATGGATCGAAATGTAATACGAGATGGATGACTAGTTGAAGAATTGCACTGCTCCAGTGCTGGTTTTATGAATTAAATAGAGGTTGACTGATATGATGTTGTTTTATTACTTTCAGTAATGATATATATGATTCTGTAGATTGTAATTTAAATTGTTTCTGTCTCTCATGTTTTCTTCATTTGATTATATGTCTGCAGCTTAGAGTTTTATTCTGCAGGTCGTTTAAGGACTTGTGGTCTTGTTGGAAAGGATCCGCCAAGAAGACCATAATCCCTTCCCATGTAACTTTAATTCATGTATAGAATAGATAATTTAACTAGTTACTTTCTATTTTTATTAGAAGTAATAATTGTGTTTAGTAAGATTGTCAAGCAGCTGTAGAAAACAAATTGTATATGCTTGGAATCTATTCCTCATTATTTTATTGTTGTTGAAGTATTGTGCACAGTGTTTGATGATGTATAAATGAGCTCGGATGTTGGGTAGATTTATTTGAGGCATTGTTTTGAATTCCTAGTGTTATAGATTTGAACTGTATTCATTTTACTATAGCTTCAGATTCTAGTTTAATTCATGTATTGCTTTCTGCAAATTTGGGATTTTTAAATGAAATAGACTTAGTTGTATCTTCTTTTAAATTATAGGATCTACAGATCTCCTTTGTTTTATCATAGTTTAGACTCTAGGTTAATTCGAGTGTTTCTTTCAGTCATTTTTGAATATAGCTTTAGACTTAGTGATAGTATCCTCTGCAAATTTCATTTATTTCACTGTAGTTTTAAATGCAAGTTTAATTTTGAATAGTGTCAATTATAAGTAGTAATTCATTTTAAGATTGAATTGAACAGTGAGCTCTATGCTGATATAAAACTTATTAAAACTCATGATAAGGAAATCTATTAATTTGATAAAAGCATTAAGACATTAAATGAGAAATCAATTTCTAGTTCACTCTCTGTCACATGTTCTGTTTTCTGTGTCATTATATAGTTTTCTGCTTACCTAATTTAGTTTCTGAGTCATATTAAAATGATTGATTTTTATTAGTTATTTTCATTTGCAAGGATATGCTTTAGAGGTAGGATTGTATTGAAATCAGTTTGAACATTATTTCATTTTTGCAATTACATTAGAGCTTGAAATTTGAATGCTTTGTAGATTTTAGATGTGAGAGTATTTAATCAGCATTAGGATCTTAAATTTGAATAGAATTGATCGTCAATAAATTAAGAATCTTAGTATTAAGCATTTCAAATGGTTTCTAGATTAGATTAGATCAGGTTAGGCTAAGCTCTGATCCTGCACATATAGTGCTTGTGCCTCAACGGTTACCTCCCTAGGTTGACATTTTATGAAGGCTATTTGTAGTGATATATTTAGCTCAACAAGAATCGAGTCGATGAATGTCATATTCCCAACCGACAAGATTACTGAAGGTGTAAAGCAGATCACACATATGGATATTAACGTTGGGATGTTTCCCATTGAAGGATTACATAATATGCATTTGCAGGTTGTGGAAGAAATCTGAGATAGAGACATGGTATTCTATAACCATCATCTGAAGCTGGAGGATAGCTACAAAGAGTTGAAAGATGAATGCGCACTGAAGATCAAGGAGTTAGCATATGCGCAAGAGAAGCAGAAAAAGTTGAAGAAAGTTGTCGTTGAAGTCTGTGCGAAGATTCCAGACTGCGCAAAAGAGACGGAAGTAGAAGCGACCATCCTGAAGATTGGTGCCGCGGTGGACAATCTCAAATCTAAGATGGAGGATATGGATATTGGCTACTAGGAGTAGATTGCTGACCTAGAATCTCGACAGCAATTTGCCACTCTGCAGGATGTTAAAGAAGCAAGAGTCGAAGAATTGAAGGCTTCAACAGAGAACATCTCCGCAGAAGTGGAGAGATGTCAAGACCTACTTGAAGAAATCACCAAGGTATGGGATATGTTGCAAGAAGAACCTGAGTTACAGAAAATTCAGGACGAAGTACAGCAAAGGCAGAAAGATCTTGACTCTGTGAACATGGATATGAAGGATTTTCCGCCAAGGAAAAGGATCCAAAATTTTGCAGAGACGAAAGAACTTCTGAAGGAGCTAAAAGCATTAAGGATGAAGGAAGTTGAAACTTCATCAAAGTTACAGCCAATGCAGGAAGAAGCGCTGGCACTTTCTAGGGAAATTGAGGAGAAGTTGCAAGAACTCTGGACAACAGAGAACACAGTAAAGGAGCAACTTCAAGAACCTGTCTCAGAGGAGATGCTCGAAACGATTAAAGAGTTTGAGAAAGAGACTAAGGAAACAGTTGTAAAGTTGAGTGCAACTTTTCAGGAGTTCATTGCGAATTCAAACATCCAAGGGGATGCGCATTGAAGAAGCCCAGTGAGAGTGGCTCAGGGGAGAGCCACAAGTAAGTGTTAGGGGATTTTTTGGTGCAACCCAAGTGGAGAAAGTTTTGATGGCAAAATTACAAGTTAGGAGAGGCCTAACATTGACCATTTTTGGGAGAAGCAACTCCGCATTTCCGAGGAGCAGGGTATGGAGCGAAGCAGAGTGGCAGAAAAGGACCTGTCCCCTTAGTAAAGTAAAATTATTGAGGATGATCAAGGTAGTTGGAGCAGTTATGAATGAATCGGCGTACTTTCAACTACAGAAGTGAAGAGTAAAGAAGCGGGATGGTGCAATGGACACGTCACTGTAGTATCAGAGTCGCGCAGTCAGAACTGCGACTGTTAGAGAAGCATCAGAGACAGAAGAAGCGGCACAAAAGGATAGAAGATCTCCAGCGAAGTGAAGAAAAAGCATGGTCAACAGGAGAACAATGCCATTTTGGGTTTAAGGGTACTATGGGGGTTGGCCCATAGTTATTGTAAAGATGTGACGTTCGGGCAGGATCTATAAAATGGGAAATTTTGTATAAGGAAGGGTTAGAGAGATTTTGCTAGATAATATAGACTTCTGTTAGACTAAGAGAGATCTAAGAGAGGAAAAAGACTCTGCAGCTCTGTGCGCAGAGATCTATTGTAGAGAAGAGTCTGCAGTTGAGTGTGCAAACTGGAACTATTACCCCTTCCAAGTAATATAATAACATTTCCCGTGGACATAGCTCCCATCTGAGGGGTGAACCACGTAAATATTTGTGTTTACTGTTTGAATCTATATTATGATTTGTGTTCATGTATGTTTATGCTTATATATGTATTTTTCATATGAATGTGAATGAGAATGATATGTTAAGTAGCAAAACACACATGTATGAACATTGTGAAGTTGTGTTAAGTATAGAAAATACGTAGTTATCAGAGTAAAGGTAGCAACAATTTAGTGAAGCCTGTAGGTTGTTGATAACTGCAAAGCGTGCAGTCACATATTGGTAATAATCTGTTAAGTAGATGTTGAGTAAGTTGCGCATAACCAACTCGCATAACCTAACCACACATCACCAAGGTTGCAGAAACCTTTTTCTGTAACCACCCATATTCGCTTCGAGTGAGACTTCATCCTGTTCGCAAGTTGATGCCAAAAGGGCCAGTGAAGGGGATTTTGTTGGGTCTACTACAAGGAACTACGCAAAACCCTGGTCATTCCCATAGAAATAATAAGTATCCAACACTTTGTTATTGATCAAGCCAACTTTTACATCTAGACCTGACCTACTACATTCATCTTTTTCTTAATTACCCACTTAATCCCGATGAGTTTCCTTCCATTTGGTAATGTAGTCGGATCCCATGTTTTATTTTTCCTCAAGGACTCCATTTCTTCTTCCATGGCCATTTTCCATAATTTACCCTCTGCCCAATCTATCGCTTCCTTTATCAACTTGGGATCATCTTCAATGGAAGATAACACAAAAGTAGAGAGAAAATATAGTGGAATATACCTTTTAGGTTGTTGGTTTGCTTGACTAGACCCCTTGACATATAGAGTATTGGGCATGGCCCATGTGGAGCAATTTTGTGAAGCGAGGTTCCAGCGCAGCAGTTTTTGTTGGCAAGAAGTACAAGTGAAGCGAGGTCCAGCAGCATCCTATTTTGGGTAAAGATCTCCGCAAATCCTGAGAACAGGGTAAGGAGCGGCGTGGAGTCGTAGGAAAGGGACCTGTCACCTTAGTAAAGACAGAGTACTAAGGATGGTCAAGACAGCTGAGGCAGTTAGAACAGCAGACCGACAGTGACGGAAGAAGCGGAGCGGCTGAAAGGGACATGTCAATATGAAGTCAGATCTACGCAGTTAGAACTGCGACTGTCAAAGAGCGTCAAATCCATAAGCGGCATAGAAAGGCGGTCGAAGTCAAGTGAAGTAGCTGTCGTGTGCGGCAAGCCTGGTTAGCGGGGTAACCGCACCATTTTTTGGGGTTTTTGGGAAACTATAGGGTTTTTTGGCCCACAATTATTGTAAAGATGTGACCCTCAGGCATGGTCTATAAAAAGGGAAATTTTGTAAGGGAAGGGTTGGTCTCTCATGGGTTGGTCTTTTGGGATCTTGATGAAAGACTAAGTATTGTAAGGGAAATAAGAGAGGAAGAGGCTCTACAGCTGTGTGCGTAGAGACCCAATTGTAGAGAGAAGAGTTTGCAACTATGTGCGCAGACTAGAACTGTTGAACCTTCCCATTAATATAAACAATAGTTCCCATGGACACGGTAGCTCCCATCCTGGGGGTGAACCACGTAAATAAGCATGTTGTGTGAATGCATGAGTGTGATTGTTTATGTTTATGTTTATGCTTATGCTTATGATTGTGTGTGTTCCTACTTTTATATGTATTTTCACATGAATGGTTGATGAGAATAATATGTTAAGTACCAAACACATATATTTGAATGCGTAGTTGAACAAGTGACACAAATCTAGCGGAGCCTGTAGAGTTTAAAACTATCCCTCAGCGCGGTCCCAAAGTGTGTTGTTGCATTGCATTGTGTAGCTTCCTGCGAGCGTAGCACCAGAATGCGTTGTAGTACAAGAAGTGGACGTGAAGTAGATGTGACTTAACTCAGCTTACCAGTTTATTAGTTTCGCATCACTTGGATATAGAAACGTGCTTCTGCAGCCACCCCATAACTTTTCCTCGGGTGAGACCTCAGTCTGTTTGCAGGCTGTTTCCAAAAGGGACGGGGAAGAAGGGTTTTGTTGGGCCACTAACTGCGTTGAACTCGGATCTGATCTAAGTATTAAGAGATAGAGGATGTTTAGAGCCAACAAATGGTTCAGTTGTCGCGCTTAAACTGGTGATGTGCTCTGATAACTGGAATCCTGAGCGGACAAAGATAAACAAAACGGTAACTAAGACTGAGGAGGAGTTTACGAAGAAAGAAAACAGACATCCGCGCTCATCTACGGAAGAGTGGTTACAGAGATATCTCTTATGTGACATACACAAAAAAAATTTCCCATCCTTCGGGAACAAGCTACACGAGTGGATATCAAGACTCTCAGAATGGAAAAATTGCTTTCAAGGTGGATAACCTACAGTGTGGACTCCAGAACTGATTCAAAGACTTAAAGCAGTGGATAGCCCCATCTCAAGAGTAGTAGACTTCGATCTTGATAGAATACTAGAAGGCTACATTACATAATTTGTTGTGGACACTCTGAAGTCTTACAGCACAGCGAAGGCAGATTTCTTCAAAGGGTTCAGAGGTAAGTACCTGAAAAATCTCAGTCTATACATTAAAATGTTGTTAGCAGAAAAAAGGTGTCTGAAGAATGCAATAAGATTCCTAGGGTTTGATTCTGTAATGTTCAGTAACACAGACAATGACACTGAGGAAAATATATATACATTACGAAGTGGTAAAAAATACAATTTTAATACTAGAAAGAGGTCTCATGAACTTGGACCTCGCATCTCTCTAGAAACTGAGTTAGGAAGTGGCAGACACTCGTATCAAGTTGAGGCTGATAGTGAAACAGATCCTAGAGTAACTACCTATCATCCCATTACTCCACAGAAACCTCTAGGTGGAAACAGAAATACTACTAACCCACAAAACACCCGTAGTAGTAACACCGCAGGAGCCGGTATTCAGAACGTTCCAAGTAGTAGTATACCCAAGTCCTCAGAGAATACTATGCCTCCTAGAAGAAGAATGACAGACGACATTAAGTTGTCTATATTTAAAGGAATTGCTCTCGAAGACCCAGAGCAACATTGGTTTCTTTGTGAAGCCGTATGGAATGTTAAATAGGTACACAATGATGCTAGTAGACAAGCACAGCTATTTACTACATTCAAGGACAGAGCCTTAACATGGTATATGAAGTACTCTGTTGGACATAATAGGAAACTAGCGGAGATCAGAATTACGCTCATCAGATAGTTTAAAAAACCCAAGTCAGAATCGTAGTGTATCACAGAGTTGAAAGAAATTAAGCAAAAACAGAGTGAGACATTATGGGAATTTGATCAAAAGTTCAAAGCGCTGTTAGATCAAGTGAGCTTTGACATAGCACCACAATGGAACCAAGAATTTTTTATAGCTGTGCTACTATCCCATATCAGATTACCGTTGATGCAACAGAAAGTTTCTTCGCAGACAGAGGCCCTAGAAATTGCGATGACTCTAGAGGCTTCACGTATAGGAGAGACTAGTGCAGGAATGGTTCAAATACAGACCCAGCTAACAAATTTGACATTACAATTGCAAAATATGAAGAAAGGAAAAGAAACCCGAGAAGAGTTTTGGTGTACAAAGTGTAAGGGAAAAGGACACTCTAAAGAAAATTGTCCAATATTTAGGGATTACATCGCTAGTGGAGCTCCAAACCCATTAAATCAACGGCAAGTACCATGGTGTGAGATTTTTTATGTAGAGTACATCTCCCAAAGGACTTCTACTTACTTCAGAAGTACGTACAAACACCAAAGAACCTATATTGCACATTCTGTAAGTTAGTTGGCCATGATGATAACAATTGCAGAGCATATGACCTCATGATAGAAAGAAAATATGAAGTCTACAAAGTTCAATGGGAAACGTAGAACCACAATGAAAATGCACAGTATGACCAAGGCACATACAGAGGACGTGGTGGATTCATAGGAAGAGGATGAAACACTGGAAAAGGACGAGGAAGAGGTCAGATTGTATGTTATAACTGCGCCCAACCAGGACATCTAGCTAGAGACTGTACGAACCCTTGTACTACTTGTAAATACTGTAAATCATTTGAACATGTCATTGAGGCATGCCTTGTTTTGCAAGGAAAATTGCAAGAGAGAATGCCAGAAGCACAATATCAGAACATACAGATGATCGCAGCTAAAAAATGGAAGACAGATTGCAACATTCATGTTGTGACGCGAAGTGGAGCCACGACAGGTGGAGATCAAAGAACTAAAACTTCAACTTCTGAGGATCACCAAGCTAGACAAACGCTTACTGAAGGGGATTGGATAAGAAAATCAACTAGAAAAACACCTTCTTTCAACCTAAACAAAGAAAAAGAGGTCTTCATGGAAGCAAGAGAAACCTTTAAAGAATAAGAGCCTTTAACTCCGAGAATCAAGTTGCGAAGTGAGACAGCGCCTGTGATGGATATGCCAACTTCGTATGATCGATCATGTACTGTAGCAGACCTGATAAGTCCTGTTGCACATCTTTTACAGAGCTGGGTAAAGTTGTTAAAGTATGAAAATGCTTTGGCAGAATTACAAATCCTATTGAGTCATTATGAGCACCGTAATGTAGTAAATGAAGCACATAGAGTGGTTCATCATATTAAGAACCATAAAAGAACCGGAAGAGAAAAGAGACTAAATGCATAGATCAAAGATTTTGAAATGGACGAGATTATCCTTGACTTAGGCTCAGAAGTAAATGTCCTAACAAAGCAGACATGGGAACAAATGGGGAAGCCGAAGTTATCATGGTCACCAATACAGTTGAGGCTATCCAATTAGCAAAAGGTTCTACCCTTTAGGAGATTATCAAATCTCATTGTCGACATTGACGGAGTGTGAAGTAAAGCAGACTTTGAGGTCATTGAGATTTTAGATGATAGCAATCCCTATCCTGCACTATTGGGGATATATTGGGGAATTGATAACCTCGCTATTATCAACTTGAAAAATAAGCATATGATATTCGAAGGACCAGATATCAGGTTCATCGCACCCTTGGATCCTTCACAGGGGCCTAGATATACTGAACCAATAAGAGAAGAATGCAGAGCTCAAGATCTTGATAATATCTACAAGATGACGGTGAATCAGGAAGACTACATCAATCCTACTGATGATGGAAAATTGAGTTGGCGATGTGACAGTTCTTGCATATCAGAATCAGATGCAGGACTAGAGAGTTGGTAGAGCAAAATGCACGAGGTATCTGCGAGAAGATGTGCGTAGCTCACTAAATCACTGCGCCGGATTGGAATAGAGGAAAGTTCAATCCCTACTTATGATGGTTTAGGGGATATCTACGAATTCTTTCAGGATTACCTCGTATCAGTCCGAGATGAATACAAATTAACATCATTACACTACGCGCAACACCTGCTAGATGTTGGGTTGCGCATAAGCAGAATCTGACCACATGGGAAGAATGTAAGCACATGATGGAGATCATATTTCTAGAAGTGACTGAGCTTGTACAAGTGAAATATAATGGATAAACTGATCCTAGAGATCACATAAACCTTTGCATGGAAGCATGGACACATGTACAGCAAGCAGAATGGGTCCATCGATTTGTGCACACATTGGAGCAAATTCCGAAGAACTGGCACACAGAGACAGAACTTCGCAGAGGAACAACAGAATGGTCCGTCATGACTAAGAACTTCCAAGCGACTTTCAGTTTTGAGAACGACTATCCAAGTATAAATGAGGCTTTACAGATCATAAAAAAGAAGGTATTCAATGACACACCGAAACCTGTGTATCAACAACAAGAGTGGGAAAGACATCTAGAACATGCCCTGGAATGTTATAACTTCGCTTTAGATGAAGATGAAGACGAAAAATAGGATGAATATCTGCCCGATGTCAACATACCTGAGTCGAAAGGAGAGCACGAAGCAAAAGGACCTCAATTGGAAATTTTGGATCTAAGTAATCCTGTAAAAACTGAAAAGTGAACATTGGAACTAGTGAAGAATTGAAGTTCGCTTCTATAGGGGATTATTGGGATGAGGAGACGGTCGCGCAAATAGAAGACTTACTCCGCGAATATGAAGACTTATTTCCTACAATTTTTTCCGAAATGAAAGGCATTTTGGGTGACTTGGGAGTCATGAAAATACCTCTCAAGCTGGAAGCGAAGCCTATTAAGCAAAGACCATATCAACTAAATCCCAGATACAAAGAAAGAGTAAAGGCAAAGCTTGATAAGATGCTGGAGGAAGGAATCATTGAACCAGTAGAAGATTCAAAATGGATAAGTCCCATGGTTATCTAGGACAAGAAAACTAAAGGAGAAATTAGGATCTGCATAAATCTCATAAAGTTAAATGGCGCATCGCTGCAAAACCCATTTCCTACTCCATTCACAGATGAAGTGTTAGACAATGTTGGAGGAAATGAAGCATACTCCTTCACTTATGGATTTTCTGGATATCATCATATCAGAATTGATACAGCAGACATGCATAAGACCACATTTGCCACTAAATGGGGCTCATTTCAGTACATAGTTATGCCGTTTGGTCTGAATAACGCACATGTTATATTTTCCAGAGTAGTTGTTGCTGCATTTAAGGATTTTATCCATAAATTTTTAGAATTGTATTTTGATGATTGGACAATATTTGGGCTATTGAAGAACCATTATGCGAACTTAAGACTGATATTAGCGAAGTGTAGACAACATCAGATCTCCCTGAACCTGAAGAAAAGCACCTTCTGTGTTCTGTATGGAATTCTACTGGGACACATTGTTTGTAAACAAGGACTGATGGTTGATCCAGCTAAAATCACAATTATTGTGAATTTTCCAGCACCTAATTCAGTAAAACAGCTACGCACTACATTGGGACACATAGGGTACTACAGGAAGTTCATCAAAGGATATGTGCAGATCACTCCGCCTATGGAAAAATTATTGAAGAAGGAAGCGAAGTTCACATCGACTGAGGATTGTCAAAAAGGATTGGATACATTGAAAGAAAGGATGGTCACTGCACCCATTCTCATTTTTCCAAATTGGAGTAAACCATTCCACATACATAAAGATGCTTCATCCATAGCCCTAGGCATCGTGATAGATCAACCAGGTGAGGAAGGCATCGACCATCCTATTGCATTCTCAAGCAGAAAGTTGTCCTTAGTAGAAAATAGTTATACCACGATAGAAAGAGAAGGCTTAGCTATGGTGTATGCACTGCAAAAGTTCAGACACTATTTGTTAGGTGCGCATTTCTATATGTTTACTGACCATTCAGCTTCGAAATACCTAGTCAATAAACCAGTGTTAGGGGGAAGAATCTGTAGATGGTTGTTACTCTTTCAGGAGTATGATTTTGAAATCATTGTTAAGCCAGGATGGATGAACTTAGGACGTGACCACCTTTCCAGAATTAAGTCAGGCGAAGAGCCTACCAACCTCGAGGATAGTCTACCAGATGTGCAGTTGTTTTCTATTCAAATAGAAGATGACTATTATAAGGATATTGTAGAATTCTTGACCATAGGGTTGGCACCTACAGAGTTTACTGCACAGTAGAAGAAACAGTTGGTAGTAAAAGCAATTGACTTCACAATACAATTATACAAGCTAGGACCAGATGAAGTACTGCGCAGATGTGTGCTAGAACACGAGAAACCATTGATACTTGCTGAAGCACATTCAAGGGTTTCTGGATACCACTACGCAGGAAGAGCTACTGCGCAGAAAATTCTAAGAGTAGGACTATGGTGGCCTACACTCCACAAGGATTCAAAGGAACATTGTCGTAGTTGCGATGTTTTCCAAAGGACAGGGAAGCCCTCTTGTAGAGATGAGATTCCATTGATGCCACAACTGACTTTGCAAGCATTTGATAAGTGGGATATTGATTTTGTGGGACCTTTCAACCCACCAAGAAAGTGAACTAGTTCAAGATACATCATTACAGCTATAGACTATCTAACCAGATGGGAAGAGGCAAAGCCAGTGAAGGACTGTAGTGCAATTACTGCCGCGTGGTTCATTTTCGAAAACATCCTCACAAGGTTTGGATGTCCAAAGATCCTAATGAGTGATCAAGGAACTCACTTCTTGAATAGAAATATCAAAGCCCTAACTGAGGAATTTCAAATTTACCATCAAAAGATCACATCATATTATCCACAAGCCAATGGAACTGTTGAATCTTTTAACAAAGTATTGGAAAATGCGTTGACTAAGGTATGTAATAGAAACAAGGATGATTGGGATCTATGAATACCGGCTATGTTATGGGCATATAGGACAACTTACAAGAAGTTGACAGGTGATACATCTTTCAAGTTGGCATATGGATAGGAAGTTGTTATGCCAATGGAATACATAGTACCAAGTTTGAGAATCGCAGCATTCACAGACATGGCAGATAATGAGACAATGGAAGAAAGGCTACTACACTTAGTTTGGCTAGAAGAAGATCTCTTCATTACACGATTTCACTAACAAGTGAAAAAGGACAAAGAAAAAGCATGGAATGATAGGCATATCAAGTACAAATTCTTTCAGGTAGGAGATCTTGTCCAGCAAATACATGAAGTTTCCTGGAAAATTTAAAATGCATTGGCTAGGGGCATATGTTGTCAAGCATGTTACTAATAGTGGCGCAGTTCAGCTAGCCACATTAGTGGGAGAAAACCTACCAGTTCTTATTAATGGAAGTAGACTAAAACCATACAGGGGTAGTCCTACTTCGCCAAACATGAGTTGATCAGCAGCGAAGAAAATTTTTAAGTGTCAAGTACAGTTGAAATTGGACACTAAAAATTGAGCATAGTCTATACACAATTTTGGTGAAAGGCGAAGTTCCATGAAACATCTAATGCGAAGTGCATGTCGAAAGTTGTGATGCGAAGTACAAAAAGGGAAGCGCAGATGCGAAGTTAAAAATGAAGGAGCATAAGTTCGCAGAGGAACTTCGCGAATTTTGTCTAAGCTGTGAGCGAAGTTCAGAAAAATTAGTCGTTATGTCTTTTCAATCCAAAAAGTAGTCGTTATACATTGTTTTTTCGATGGCCACATTTTCATTTAACGCAAATTTAGTCGTTTCTTACGCATTCAATGAAGGAAAGGACCAAGATCTTCAGGGGATTTGGCAAATGGTCACAACATTTAATGACTATATAGTCATTTGAGGGCGCGGGTCAGGCCTCTTGCATCTATAAATAAGGTCGATCGCATACTTACTGGAGTTACAGCAATTTTAGATTTTTATTATAGGTAACTTTGAAGTTTTACCAGCACGAGTGATCTTGAGAGCACATAGAGCGATTTCCAAGTGAATGCATGAGCATTCAATGCTAGACAAGGTTGTGAGGGATTTTAAACACTCATGGATTGGGGGTTAATGAAAACGCATGTCAAAAATTCTGTTCCAGAGAGGAGTTCCGCGTCAAGGAGCTCACCACACCACGCACCTGAGAAACCGAGGGAAGGAGGGATGCCAAGGCCAGGTCCACCGCTGCCACCTAGGTACAGGCCAATTTACCTCACACCAGAGTATGTTCCGCCAAGAAGGATTGATGCACCAGCGGTTCAACTATTAAAGAATGCACAATACAAGATTCCTCTGCTGTCGATTTCCATCCATGTGCGTATCCCTAAGAACCTGCTTGGAAATATAGGGGAGTGTAAGCTCTCAGGTCATGATCTATTAGAGGGGAAGGACCCTAAATATTTGAAGTACCCTTAGTTCCATCCTGATCAATACATGCGCTGGAAGATTGATGAGAAAACGCAGCAACATGTTATACATGCGCAGGACTGGCTCAAGTTGTTGGTGCCATCTGGGTTGTTGAACCTCCTACGTATCACACATTTTGACCGAAGTCCTGAGCTTACTTCGGTGGTGCACACTTTATTGTCGTGCATGCACCAGGGCTATCTGTGGCTCGACCACAAGGTCGATATAAATATCAATCTCATCTACCGAATCACCCATCTCAGCAATCGAGGTGATGATCCCGCAGCGAAGTTTGTGGGAAAGACAAAGGAAGAAGATCTCTCCAAGCGAATGAAGGAGGAGTATAACTTACTAAAGGGGAGCCAAGGTTATGTCACAGTTGGAATTGAATACCAAGCTATGCGGTTCATTGTCTAGTTGCTCGCAGGTAAAGTCTTGAGAAAGTGCAGACCAACGAAGGTTACAGCCGCATCAGTTCTCCTAGTTGCAAAGGCCAAGGACAGAACGCCATACAATTGGGAAAGTTACCTATTGAACGAGTTCTTAGATGATGTCCGTGAGACTTAGGATTCTGGAAGGCCTTTCCACTACAGTTGGTTTCTTATACTAATTGCTTTTGTAGGCTGGAAGGAGCCACTGTACCAGCAAAACCTCCCAGTGTTGTTAGGAGATTTTTGAGGGGCAAAATTTTCCAACATGTGGGAAAATGCGATGCACGATAGGCAATGGGTAAACAATGAGCAGTTGTTTACCTATTACGGGCAGTTGTGCGATGTGATTCAGTGCACGTCGCGAATATCAAAGGATTTGACAACCACATACATCCAAAGGCTGGTATTCAAGGCTGACTTGCATTATATCTATATTCAACCAAGGGATGAGAAGAAGAATCCAGAGTGGTTCCCAAGGCAATATCAGCTTGATGCGCAGAAGATCGAGCTAATTATGGAAAATTGGCCACTATAGTGGAAGTTCGATGCACCGGTGGTAATCCGAACAACATCAGAAGAAAGCAAAGCTAAAGATCCATCGGATGAAGCGGAAACAGACCAAGGAGAGGCACAAAAAGGAACTGTTGAAGTACCATCAGGAGAAAAGATCAAGGACCCTGGAAGCGCAGCACAAGAAAAAGGGCCTAGGAAAAAGCACAAGGCGACCAAGACTCCACCATAAGCGCAGTTACATGAAGATGACTATGACTACATTACACTGCGTGTGAGCGAGCATTTAGAAGAGGTGATCGCCCTAAAAGACAACAAAAGCAAATAAATTCAAGCGCACCTAAACAAGAACCTTGCATAACTTAAGAGCATGGTTGCGAAGATAGAACAAGTCCAGAAGGACTTGGATCAAGATTCTGACTCAGAAGAAAAGTCAGGTGAGTCAAGTCAAAGAAAAAGAAGGCCACTTTCCTTGACCATGAAGCCTTGCTTAGTTTGAATGGATCTGATTAACATCATCTTCCCGAATGATGAGTTAACCGAAGGCGTGAAGAGGTTGGAGCACCTGGATATTAATTTTGGTATGCTACCTCTTGAGGGTTGTACAATCTGCATCTGCAGGTTGTATAAGAGATCAAATATAGAGACGTATTCTCTTACAATCAACATCTACATCTAGAAAAAATCTACAAAGAGCTGAAAGAGAAACGTGCGCAGAAAACAAGAGAACTTGCTAGTGTGCACGAGAAGCGAATAAGGCTGCAAGAAAATCTTGCTACAATATGTGCGTAGATACTAGAATGTGAAGAGCAACCAGAGATGGAAGATACCATAATTAAGATCCGCACTGTGGTAAGCGGTCTTAAAGCGGAGATGGCAGATATGATCGCCCACAAGGAAAAGGTTACTATCCTAGAAGCTCAGAACCCACCTGGTAGCTCTCCAAGTATGCAGAAGAAAGAGCTACATCATTAAGGGCTTCAACAGAGAACATCTCCATAGAAGTAGGGAAATGCCAAGACCTACTGGAGGAAGCTACTAAAGTATGGACTACGCTGTAGGAGGATCCTGAGCTATAGAAAATCCAAGATGACTTACAGCAACGGTAGGCAGAGATGGATTCTATGAACGTATCCATGCATTAGGGGAGTTTTGAGGTCTAAAATGGGCCTCCTAAGGGAAATAATAAAATAAGAGTTCTAAGTTTTAGAGAGGAAAAAGAAAAAACTACTTTTTCTTATCGTATTTTTGACATATCTCCTTAACTATTTACTCAAACTTCAAGTTTGGCCTCTCATTGGATTCGGATTTTAATTCCACATCTAACCCATACCCACACTGCATACTTTTGAGGAACCCACGACATGAAAAAATGAAAATTTCAATAAAAAAAACGTATTTTAATATTAAATTATTGAAATTTTAATTTTTTTCTTGTCATGGGTTCCTCAAAAGTATGCATTGTGGGTATGGGTTTAATGCGAAATTAAAATCCGCATCCAACGAGTGGCCAAACTTGAAATTTGGGTAAATCGTTAAGGAGATATGTCAAAAATACGATAAGAAAAAGTAGTTTTTTCTTTTTCCCTCCAATTTGTTTTAAAAAATTTACCCTTATGGTTGACATCATCATCTTGAATCCTATTGGTTCTTATAAAGTGATTTTTTATGGTACATTATTTGTTTTGAGGCCCATTTGTGACCTCAAAACTCCCCTAATGAAAACCTTGCCACCTAGACAGAAATTGCAAAAGTTCGCAGAAGTCGAGGACTTGCAGAGAGAGCTGAAAGTTCTGAGGGAGAAAGAGGCTGATACCTCAACAACGTTACAGCCCATATAGGAAGAAGAGCTCGCCCTCTCAGAGTAAATCAAAGAAAAGTTACAAGAACTCAGCACCATGGAGCATACGGTACAAGAGCACGCCCAATAAGTCCTCTCGCAGGATATGTTAGAAACTATCAAGTATTTTGAGCAAGAAGCTAAGGATACAGTTGCGAGGCTAAGAGCAACTTACTAGAACTTCGCTGCGAAGTTAAACATCCAAGGGGATACACAGTCGAAGGAGTCTTCTAAGAGTGGCTCAGGGATGAGCCACATGTGAGTGTTAGGGGCCTGTTGGGCATGGCCCAAGTGGAGCAATTTTGTGAAGCGAGGTTCCAGCGCAATAGTTTTTGTTGGAAAGAAGTACAAGTGAAGCGGGGTCAAATAGCGGCCTATTTTGGGTAAAGAACTCCGCAAATCCTGAGAACAGGGTAAGGAGCGGTGCGGAGTTGGAGGAAAGAGACTTGTCGCCTTAGTAAATATAGAGTACTAAGGATGGCCAGGATAGCTGAGGCAGTTAGAACGGCGAACCGACAATGAAAGAAGAAGCGGAGCAGCTAAAAGGGATATGTTAGTATCATGTCAGAGCCACACGGTCAGAAATGAACTCTTTCATGAGTATGATTTTGAAATCATTGTTAAGCCAGAAAGGTTGAACTTAGGACGTGACCACCTTTCTAGAATTGAGTCAGGCGAAGAGCCTACCAACGTAGTAGAAGATAGTCTACCAGATGCGTAGTTGTTTTCTATTCAAATAGAAGATGACTATTATAAGGATATTGTAGAATTCATGATCACAAGGTTGGAACCTACAGAGTTTACTGCGTAGCAGAAGAAACAGTTGGTCGTAAAATCAGTTGACTTCACCATAATTGCAGGACAATTATACAAGCTAGGACGGGCTGAAGTACTACGCAGATGTGTGCTAGAACACGAGAAACCATTGATACTTGCTGAAGCACATTCAAGGGTATCTGGAGGCCACTACGTAGGAATAGCTACTGCGCAGAAAATTCTAAGAGCAAGACTATGGTGGCATAGACTCCACAAGGATTCAAAGGAACATTGTCATAGTTGCAATGTTTTCCAAAGGACAGGGAAGCCCTCTCGTAGAGATGAGATGCCATTGATGCCACAGCTGACTTTGCAAGCATTTGATAAGTGTTCTATTGATTTTGTGGGACCTGTCAACCCACCAGGAAAGCGAACTAGTTCCAGATACATCATTACAGCTACAGATTATATAATCATATGGGAAGAGGCAAATCCAGTGAAGGATTGTAGCGCAGTTACTTCCGTGCAGTTCATCTTCGAAAACATCCTCACGAGGTTTGGATGTCCAAAGATCCTAACGAGAAATCAGGGAACTCACTTCTTGAATAGAACTATCGAAGCCCTGACTGAGGAATTTCAGATTTACCATCAGAAGATCACACCATATCATCCACAAGCCAATGGAACTGTTGAATCTTTTAACAAAGTATTGGAAAATGCGTTGACTAAGGTATGTAATACAAATAGGGATGATTGGGATCTGTGAATACCAGTTGTGTTATGGGCATATGGGACAACCTAGAAGAAATTGGCAGGTCATACACCTTTCAGGTTAGCATATGGAAAGGAATTTTTTATGCCAATGGAATACATAGTACCAAGTTTGAGAATTGCAGCATTCACAGACATGGAAGATAATGAGACAATGGAAGAAAGGATACTACACTTAGTTGGGCTAGAAGAAGATCGCTTCGTTACAGGATTTCACCAACAAGTGCAAAAGGACAGAGAAAAAGCATGGCATGATAGGCATATCAAGTACAAATTCTTTCAGGTAGGAGTTCTTGTCCAGCAAATACATGAAGTTTCTTGGAAAATTTAAAATGCATTGGCTAGGGCCATATGTTGTCAAGCATGTTACTAATGGTGGAACAGCTCAGCTAGCCACATTAGTGGGAGAAAAACTACCAGGTCTTATGAATGGAAGTAAACCAAAACCCTACAGGGATAGTCCTACTTCACCAAACATCAATTGATCAGCAACAAAGAAAATATTTAAGTGTCAAGTACAGTTGAAATCGGACACTAAAAATTGAGCATAGTTTGTACACAATTTTGGTGAAAAGTGAAGTCCCATGAAACATCTGATGTGAAGTGCATGTCGAAGGCTGTGATGCAAAGTACAAATAGGAAGCGCAGCTGCGAAGTTAAAAATGGAGCATAAGTGCGTAGAGGAACTTCACGGATTTTTTTTAATGCATGAGCGAAGTTCGGAAAAAGCAACCGTTATGTCTTTTCAGTCCAAAAAGTAGTCATTATACAGTGTTTTGCCGATGGTCACGTTTGCATTTAATGCAAATTTAGTCGTTTCCGACACATTCAATGAAGTAAAGGACCAAGATCTTCAGGGGATTTTTCCAACGGTCACGACATTTAATGACTATCTAGCTGTTTGTGGGCGCGGGTCAAGCCCTTTGCATCTATAAATAAGGTCAATCGCATACTTACTGGAGTTACAACAATTTTTTATTTTTACTATAGTTAACTTTGAAGTTTTACCAGCACGAGCGATCTTGAGTGCACACAGAGCGGTTTCCAAGTGAATGTCTGAGCAGTCAACGCTAGACAAGGTTGTGAGGGATTTTAAACACTCAGGGATTGCGAGGTTAATGAAAATGCCTATCAAAAAGTATGTTCCAGAGAGGGGTTCCGCATCAAGGATCTCGCCACACCACGCACTAGCGATGCAACAAAAGGATAAGCAGCTGGTTAAAGACCCTGAGAAGCCGAGGGCAGGAGGGATGCCAAGGCCTGATCCACCATTGCCACCTGGGGACAGGCCAATTTACCTCACATCAGAGTATGCTCCGTAAAGAAGTATTGATGCACTAGCGGTTCAGCTACTGAAGAATGCACAATACAAGATTCCTCTGCCACCAATTTCCTTCCATGTGCGTATCCCTGAGAACCTACTTGGAAAGATAGGGGAGTGTAAGCTCTCAGATCATGATCTATTAGAGGGGAAGGGCCCTAAAGATCCAAAGTACCCTCAGTTCCATCTTGTTCAATACATGTGTTGGAAGATTGATGAGAAAATGCAGCAACCTGCTATACATGCACAGGATTGTCTCAAGTTGTTGGTGCCATCTGGGTTGTTGAACTTCCTACGTATCCCACATTTTGACCGAAGTATTGAGCTTACTTCGGTGGTGCAAAATTTACTGTCGTGCACGCGCTAGGGATATCTATGGCTCAACCACAAGGTCGATATAAATATCGATCTCATCTACCGAATCACCCATCTCAGCAAGTGAGGTGATGATCCCGCAACGGAGTTCATGGGAAAGACAAAGGAGAAAGAGATCGCCAAGTGAATGAAGGAGGAGTATAAATTACTAAACGGGAGCCAAGGTTACGTCATAGCTGGAATTGAATACCAAGCTACGCGGTTCATTGTCCAGTTGCTGGAAGGTAAAGTCTTGAGAAAGTGCAGACCAGCGGAGGTGCCAGCCACAGCAGTTCTCCTAGTTGTGAAGGCCAAGCACGGAACACCATACAATTGGGCAAGTTACCTATTGAATGAGTTCTTGGAGGATGTATGCGAGACTTAGGAGTCTAGAAGCCCTTTCCACTACAATTGGTTGCTTGTGCTAATTGCTTTTGTAGGCTGGAAGGAACCATTGTACCAGCAGAACCTCCCACTGTTGTTAGGAGATTGTCGAGGGGCAAAATTTGCCAACATGTGGGAAAATATGAAGCACGACAGGAAGCGGGTAAACAATGAGAATTTGTTTACGTACTACAGGCAGTTGTGCAATGTGATTCAGCACACTCTGCGAATATTAAAGGAGCTGACAACCACGTCCATCCAAAGGATGGTATTCAAGGATGACTTCATTATATCTATATTCATCCAAGGGCTGAGAAGAAGAATCCAGAGTGGTTCCCAGGGCAATATCAGCTTGATGCGCAGAAGATCGAGCTAATTATGGAAGATTTGCCACCATAGTGGAAGGTTGATGCACCAGTGGTAATCCAAACAACATCATAAGAAAGAAAAGCTAAACATCCACCAGATGAAGCAGAAACAGACCAAGGAGAGGCACAAAAGGGAACTGCTGAGGTACCAGCAGGAGAAAAGAGAAAGGACCCTCGAAGCGCAGCACAAGAAAAAGGGCCCAGGAAGAAACACAAGGTGACCAAGACTCCACCATAGGCTCAGTTACATGAAGATGACTATGGCTGCAATGCACTGCGCATGAGCGAGCATTTAGAAGAGGCGATCGCCCTAAAAGACAACAAAAGCGAAGAAATTCAAGCGCACCTAAATGAGAACCTTGCATAACTTAATATCATGGTTGCGAAGATAGAACAAGTCTAGAAGGACTTGGTTCGAGAGTCTGACTCAGAAGATAAGTCAGGTGAGTCAAGTCAAAGAAAGAGAAGGCCACCTGCCTTGACGATGAATCCTCGCTTAGTCTGAATGGAGCCGATTAACATCATCTTCCCGAATAATGATTTAACCGAAGGCGTGAAGATGTTGGAGCACCTGGATATTAAAGTTGGTATGCTACCTCTTGAGGGGTTGCACAATCTGCATCTGCAGGTTGTAGAATAGATCAAAGATAGAGACGTATTCTCTTACAATCAACATCTGCATCTAGAATAAAGCTACAAAGAGCTAAAAGAGGAATGTGCGCAAAAAACAAGAGAAATTTCTAGTGCGCACGAGAAGGGAAGAAGGCTGCAAGAAACTGTTGCTACGATATGTGCACAGATACCAAAATGTGAAGAGAAACAAGAGATAGAATATACCATAATTAAGATTGAAACGGTGGTAAGTGGTCTTAGGACGAAGATGGCAGATATGGAGATTGCCCACAAGGAAAAGGTTGCTATCCTAGAACCTCGGAACCCGCTTGGTAACCCTCCAGGTATGGCAAATGCAAGAGCTGCATCACTAAGGGCTTCAAGAGAGAACATCTCCATAGAAGTAGCGAAATGCCAAGACATACTGGAGGAAGCTACTAAAGTATGGACTACGTTGTAGGAGGATCCTGAGCTACAGAAAATCCAATATGACATACATCAACGGTAGAAAGAGTTGGATTCTGTGAACATAGCCATGAAAACCTTGCCACCCAGACAGAAAATCCAGAAGTTCACATAAGTCAAGGACTTGAAGAGAGAGTTGAAAGTTCTAAGGGAGAAGGAGGTTGATACCTCAACAAGGTTACAGCCCATACAGGAAGAAGTCCTCGCCCTCTCAGAGTAAATTGATGAAAAGTTACAAGAACTCCGCACCATGGAGCATACGATACAAGAGCACACCCAAGAAGTCCTCTCATAGGATAAACTCTCAAGGATTTTGAGCAAGAAGCTAAGGAGACATTTTTGAGGCTAAGCACAACTTACCAGAACTTCACTGCGAAGTTAAACATCCAAGGGGATGTGCAACCGAAGGAGTATGCTGAGAGTGGCTCGAGGACGAGCCACATCTGAGTGTTAGGGGCTTGTTGGGCAAGGCCCAAATGGAGCAATTTTTTGAACCAAGGTTCCAGTGCATCAGTTTTTGTTGGCAAGAAGTACAAGTGAAGTGAGGCCCAGCAGCGGCCTATTTTGGGTAAAGAACTCTGCAAATCCTGAGAACAGGGTAAAGAGCAACGCAGAGTCGGAGGAAAGGGACTTGTCTCCTTAGTAAAGACAGAGTACTAAGGATAGCCACAACTGTTGAGGCAGTTAGAACGACGGACCGACAGCGACGGAAGAAGCGGACCGGCTGAAAGGGACATGTTAGTATGAAGTTAGAGCCGCGCAGTCAGAACTGAACTCTTTCATGAGTATGATTTTGAAAGAATTGTTAAGCCAGGAAGGTTGAAATCAGGACCTGACCACCTTTCCAGAATTGAGTCAGGAGAAAATGCTACCAACCTCGAGGATAGTCCACCATATGCGTAGTTGTTTTCTATTCAAATAGCAGATGACTATTATAAAGATATTGTAGAATTCATGACCCCAGGGTTAGCACCTACAGATTTTACTGCGTAGCAGAAGAAACAATTGGTAATAAAAGCAACTGACTTCACCATAATTGCAGGACAATTATACAAGCTAGGACCGGATGAAGTACTGCGCAAATGTGTGCTAGAACATGAGAAACCATTGACACTTGTTGAAGCACATTCAAGGGTGTCTGGAGGCCACTACGCAGGAAGATCTACTGTGCATAAAATTCTAAGAGCAAGACTATGGTGGCCTACACTCCACAAGGATTCAAAGGAACATTGTTGTAGTTGCGATGTTTGCCAAAGGACAAGGAAGCCCTCTCGTGGAGATGATATTCCATTGATGACACAGCTGACTTTGCAAGCATTTGATAAGTGGGCTATTGATTTTGTGGGACCTGTCAACCCACCAGGAAAGAGAACTGGTTCGAGATACATCATTACAGCTATAGACTATCTAACCAGGTGGGAAGAGGCAAATCCAGTGAAGGACTGTAGCGTAGATACTGCTGTGCAGTTCATTTTCGAAAACATCCTCACAAGGTTTGGATGTCCAAAGATCCTAATGAACGATCATGGAAATCACTTCTTGAATAGAACTATCAAAGCCCTGACTGAGGAATTTCAGATTTACCATCAGAAGATCACACCATATCATCCACAAGCCAATGCCACTATTGAATCTTTTAACAAATTATTGGAAAATGCGCTGACTAAGGTATGTAATACAAACAGGGATGATTGGGATATGCGAATACTAGCTGTGTTATGGGAATATAGGACAACTTGCAAGAAGTTGACAGGTCATACACCTTTCAGGTTAGCATGTGGACATGAATCTATTATGCCAATGGAATACATAGTACCAAGTTTGAGAATCGCAACATTCACAGACATGGCAGATAATGAGACAATGGAATAAAGGCTAATACACTTAGTTGGGCTAGAAGAAGATCGCTTCATTACAGGATTTCACCAACAAGTGCAAAAGGACAGAGAAAAAGCATGTCATGATAGGCATATCAAGTACAAATTATTTCATATAGGAGAACTTGTCCTCCTCTATGATAGAAAATACATGAAGTTTCCTGGAAAATTTAAAATGCATTGGCTAGGGCCATATGTTGTCAAGCATGTTACTAATGGTGGCACAGTTCAGCTAGCCACATTAGTGGGAGAAAAACCGTCAGGTCTTATTAATGGAAGTAGACTAAAACCCTATAGGGATAGTCCTACTTCGCCAAACATCAGTTGAGCAGCAACGAAGAAAAATTTTAAGTGTCAAGTACAGTTGAAATTGGACACTAAAAATTGAGCATAGTTTGTACACAATTTTGGTGAAAAGCGAAGTCCCATGAAACATCTGATGCGAAGTGCATGTCGAAAGATGTGATGCGAAGTACAAATAGGAAGCGCAGCTATGAAGTTAAAAATGAAGGAGCATAAGTGCACAGAGGAACTTCATGAATTTTGTGTTGTAGAACTTTCTTCCTACGGATAAGAAGAGGTTCTCTTAGCTTAAACTAAAGTAATCTAATACAGCTCGAAACAAATGCACCTTTGAAATCCTAAATCAAACTCATACATCAAGATTAAATGTACTTGAAAATGGAGAATGAATGCCACTCACCTTAAATCAGACGTTTTCCTGCTTCCAGATTTAGTCTTGAAGCTCCCAAGTCAGACCTGTCAAGATCAAACAAAGACAAACAAACGATCTTCCAAATACCTTGAAGTACAAGTTAGATATAAATTCTATTGAATACACTTCATGGAAATGATTGGAACACAATACACACAAAGTGGGAAACAAGACAAGTTATTATTGATTAGAAACTTGAAGATTCTTACAAAGAGTTCCTTGATGTCCAAGTAACCTTCAGATCCAATGCTCCTTCCCTTTAGCTATCTCTGCAAATATCTTAGGATCATAGGTTGGATGCCCCAAATAGTCATGTCTTTTGGCTCATGGATGGTGTTGTACCTCAAAATTACACTTCGATCTTGTGACCTAGAGACATTTCTCCCTAATGTTGTTGGTACCCTCCTTGGCCTCATCTAAATACCTAGGAGACAAATCCACTTCTTTTTTTCCGAGAAACAACCTAATAGTCCAAGTTTCACCCTAGATTGACCTTGTTTGCCTTGATTTTTGCACCATGCACATCTCCCAAGGCGTAAAAAAACCCATATTTTCGCTCTCTGCATAACCTCTGGGGCGCGAAAATCATCAAATTTTCGCGCTATGCTCGGTCTGTGGGGCACAAAAATCCCAATATAGCCTTTTGCCTTGGATATTGGATCTGTACCTTCTGATATATTTCCTTGGGATTGAAACCCTTGATTCGATATCAACCTTCTCTCTCTATTTAGCCTAGTTGATCCACTAAACCCTCACTAGATCCACCTTCCTCTCCTTATGGTTAACTTCTCAAGTGCTATAAAGGAGATGCCATCCATGAGCCAAAAGACAGGACTATTTGGGGCATCCAACCTATGATCCTAAGATATTTGCAGAGATAGCTAAAGGGAAGGAGCATTGGAGCTGAAGGTTACTTGGACATCAAGGAACTCTTTCTAAGAATCTTCAAGTTTCTAATCAATAATAACTTGTCTTGTTTCCCACTTTGTGTGTATTGTATTCCAATCATTTCCATGAAGTGTATTCAATAGAATTTATATCTAACTTGTACTTCAAGGTATTTGGAACATCATTTGTTTGTCTTTGTTTGATCTTGACAGGTCTGACTTGGGAGCTTCAAAACTAAAGCTAGAAGCGGGAAAACGTCTCATTTAAGGTGAGTGGCATTCATTCTCCATTTTCAAGTACATTTGATCTTGATGTATGAGTTTGATTTAGGATTTCAAGGGTGCATTTGTTACGAGTTGTCTTAGATTACTTTAGTTTAAGCTAAGAGAACCTCTTCTTATCCGTAGGAAGAAAGTTCTACAACAGACTTTTGTGACTCCACTGGGGACTCTTTCCCTAGTTTCACCTTTGCTTGCTTGTTTGAAACATCAAATCCTATTTTAAGTGTTGTTTCGCATCACCTTAGATCATCTTTAGTCATCATTGAGGACTATCTTGAACCTATCACTTCATCCCTGCTCGTATCTATGCAATAATTTTCACTTTTTACACCTACAGGAAAAAAATTTCTCCCCCAAAACACCTTGAAGAGCGAAAATTCCATATTTTCGCGCCCCCATAGTGTGCGAAAGCGTGAAAATTTCCAAATTTTAGCTACCCCACAGTGTTCTGGGGTGCGAAAATCTCATATTTTCACTCTGTCTTGGTCTATACAGGGGCGAAAATCCTATGCTTATGGTTTTTTGGAGGTTTTTGTTGTGGTTTGCCTTGGTCTGTTGGTTCAAGGATATTTGCATGACCTCTTTCTCTTTGTTAGGAATTATAAGTGCTCTTGCATCCATAGTTTGAGTCCATGTTTGTTTGCATTTTTAGGAATTTTTTACACTAGATTTGATTAAAATAAACATGAATCATGTATCCTATAGTCGTTTTGACCCATATTAAGGTTTTAAGATAATTTTTGGTTTGAAGTGATTGGCTTGTTTTAAAAGACTTAAAAAGTGTGGGATATCCATGTCTTTTTTAGCCTCTTTTCCTTGGGTTGTGCATCTTATTTCCCTTACATACTGAGCTATCCAATGATTGTTGGAAAAGCTTTATTTTGTCCCTCTTTTGGTAGATTCACAAATTGGAAAGCATAAACATTCTTCTTGCTTTAATTTGATCATTTGACATTCTTGGTCTTACATTCATAAGAAGAAGAAAGGATTTTTTGCACCGAGTAAAACGAGGTGCTCTACAGCCCAGTATGGGGGAGATGTTGTAATGTGTATGTGTAGCGTTACATGTGTGATGTAGCGTTACATCTAATAGTAAAAAGTAATAAATTATATTATGTCGGCCATTAATAAATTCATGTCAGCTCATAAAATAAAAAAATTAATGAAAGTATTTAAAAAAAAACCATGTTGGCTCATAAAATAAAATATTATGAAAAGTATTTAAAAAATCGTTGTTCATTTATAAAATAAAAACTTAAAACTTAAACCAGGGTCTATCAATCAAGAGATATCAAATTTCTTGAGTTTAAATTTTAAAAAAAGAAATACACCTCAAGAAATTGGATACCTCTCGATGCTTGATAGATACGGGTTTAAGATGGATCTATGTTGGTTCATATTTGTGTGCATTTGAGTTAGACAAGATTATTGAGTGTTTTTTTTTGTATTGCATTTCATTGGAAATGTTTGTGGAATCTTTCTTTCCATAGCTTAGATGTGTCTTTTTCGAGTTTAAAGAGATAGGAAACAGATTATAATTTGTGCATTTGTTACTAATAGAAAGATCTCTTTTTGTCACTTTAGGATAGTTTGGGTATGGTTTACATGATTGGTTATCATTCATTAAAAAGATAAAATTGCATTTGCATTGGGTTGTACATATTGGGAACGAAAAGAATTCTTCCTTACTTTAGATAGAATTCCATTGAAGGAAAAAGACTTGCATAATTCATTCATAGTTGCATGGTTTGGGTCAAGTCTACACACCATCCAGTTTCACTTCCATTTACCTGATTGAGTAAGACAACAAGCCACTAAAATTTGTCTCCCTAAATCAACACATCTTAACCTCACTTGAGGATATAAAATAATCTGTTAGTTAGGTAGGACACCGGGGATAGGAATCCTAACAATTCCCATATGTCACTTTTCATCTGAAACATAGTTGTTGTCCTCTAGGGTATTAAAATCCTCTATTACTTATTGACGCGGTCATCGACCAATTTGTTGAGAGGGCCTCCCGTTCCACGAGGGTAAGCAGCGAGAACAGATTCTGAACGGACTTTGTGGAATACCGCACTCCACTTAACACCTAAGGACATATATCCATTGTCTTCCTTGTATTTTCTGTATAGGTGATACAAAAGCTCAAAGGCAGAAGCTCCAGTTAACCTTCTTAGACGTGTCATGAACGAGGTAGCTTAGTGGCTTTTCTTCTAGGGCTATTTTACCCATGATCCCTTTGGGTAGAGGGATATCCTTCCATTTTGGTATCTAATTTCCTATTGTTCAACTTGGATTTCATCACCTTCCAAAGGATATGATCTGTTGAGGTCCCCAGATCCTAGTTAGAATCTTTGCCTGCTATTTCATCTTTAGAGGGTCTTTTATTTTCTTAGTGCTGCTTCTTGGATTTCTGGCCTCTTTCTTATAGATAGCTTCATGTGACATCGGTTATGGTAAAGTTTTTTTAGTTTGGTTTTTTGTCCTGTGTGCCTCTTTTTCTTCTAGCTCCCCTTTTGCACGCACGATTTCTTGAGGGTTTTTGAGTTATTTTTAGCAAGACTATGTCCACATCACTTAGTATTTTTCTATGGAAAATCCATCTCCATGCATCCAAGCTCCTTCTGGGACTAGCAATCAAGAGGCCCCTTTTCAAGGGGTACCTTTTGTCTTTCCTCTAGTTAGAGATATTGGTCCTCCCTTTATTGCCACTTTAAATCTTCCTGGATTAACCATAGGATTACCGGTGTGGTTATTCAATCCAGTGATTCCAGCTATACCCAATGTTTCAAGTGTTGACTCTCCACCATTAGAGTTTCAATCCCAAATTGATCCTTCCTCTTCTTCGTCAAATGTATCTTCTTTTGTTCCTTCTTCCTCGCCTGATCAAAGCAATGGTGTTAGTAATCAGGAGGATATGAAGAAGAAGAAACTGAAGGTTAAGAAGAAGAAGGATAAGGAAGAGACCAAGCATCAACCAGTTTCCTCTAATGGAACTCATTATATGAAAACACTTCATATACCCAAGTTCCCTTGCAAGCTTTGCAAGGGTGATCACCTTCTCGAGGATTGTCCTAGTCTTTCCAAAGTGTTAGAAGAGTGATATAAAGGCTCCAAACCACCTATATCATCAGCCTCTAGACATCATACTGATGATACCCCATCAACTAGTGACTCTATGGTTAAGGTTCAGAAAGGTAAATTCAAGAATCATTGTTTGTTATGAAAGGGCATGCACTTTACTTACCTTTGTCCACGCATGGATGAAGCTTCGCAACTGTTGGAAGAGATTATTGTATCTCATAATTTTTCCCTTGACCCCCCATTGGTTGATGAAGTGGTCGATCCAGCCCCATCCTTGGTCGATCCCACTCTTTCTTCAAAGAGTGAAGTTGAAGTAGTCGATTCGACACCATCTCCACCCGATTACACTCTTTCATTAGATAATGTTGAGAGTGAAGTAGTCACCATGATCAAATCTCCGTCTCAATCTACTTTTTCGGTTGAGAGTGAATTGAAAATCCTTGATGTTTTCCTGGTCAATTCAAATTGTTCTGGACAATGGGGCATTCCACCCATTTCAGTGGAGCCTCCCCCAAGTACTGAGGTCATTTCCTTTTATTGGAATAACCTAGCAGAATCTCATCTTCCTTCAGATGTACCTTTCCAGATATCTATAGGAGTTGTCAATAAGGAAATATTTTGCACTATAGTTGACGAGGGAGCTTATTTTAGTATTTTATCCTCAACTACTTGGCAAGCTATAGGTTCTCCTCAGCTTATGCTAGTCGTTGACCAAATGTTGGCTTTCAATAGAAGGCCTACTGGACCTTTAGGTGTCCTTCCACAGTTACCTATTACCTTAGGAGGGAAAACTGTCTGTATTTATGTTATGGTAGTCCAAGGTCCCTTGGATTTTAATATGCTCCTTGGACGTGATTATGTCTATGCTATGAAAGTTGTAGTTTCCACACTCTTTTGAGTGATGTATTTTCCCTATGAAGGGAGGATCGTGACCATTGATCAACTTTCCTTTGTGACATTGAATCATCTCATGACTTCCAGTCATCAAACTTCCCTAAATGTTCCACATATTTTAGTGGTTTCTTCCCCTTAAGGATAGGGGACATGTCTCCATCCTCTGGACATCATGCTGAAGTTACCCCCTGGCTTCATAGGCTGGGGGGCACACTACGAACCTCTGGACATCATGTTCGGTAGGAACCAATCCCAAGCATAGTTTACCTTTGGTTTCGAGCTTGTGTAAAAATGAAACCATTCCCAAGCACAGTTTACCTTTGGTTTCAATCTTGCGTAAAAAATGAAACTAGCTTCATGAGCATAGTTCCCTTTCTGCCTCAAGCTCGTAAAAAAATGAAAAAGATTCCTCTCCCGTTTATTCGAGTCTCCCACCATATTTAGGACTTGAACCTTCATTTCATATGCCTGTGTCACTTGATCCTCATTCTTCCTACCCCTCTCGAACTTAATTGGGTGAAGAAGAAGAGTAGGCAGACGAAACAAAGCTTGGGAAGCATATCTCCAACCTTTGGACATCATACTGGAGGTTATCCATCAACTTCTTATAATGGGGGGGAATTTTCCAACCTCTGGACATCATGTTGGGAAGTAACCCATCAATGGACCTCATTCTGAGCATAGTTTAGTTTCAGCTTCAAGCTTGCTAAAAAATGAAACCATCGTCCTGAGCATAATTCATTTTATGTTCCAAGCTCGTTAAAAAATGAAGCAGATACCATGAGCATTCTTCCAACCTTTCTTCGAGCTCTTTAAAAACAGTAAGATGGTTCCGAGCTTACTTTTCACCTTTTCGTGCTCTTGTTAAAAACATGAAAAGTGGTTTGAGCTTACTTTTCCTTTTTCATGCTCTGGATCCAAACATGAAAAAGATTTCGAGTGCTTTTGATACCATTGTCGTGCTCATTAAAAATTAAGTAAAAAGGTGTGTCTAATGAGTATAGGTTTATCACTTTATCCGGCCTCGCTAAACTACTTACGAAAAAGGAACTGTGTTGAGTTTATGTTTTCCTTTGTCGTACTCGGTCACCAACCATGACAAAGTTGTATATGGAGTCCTCTTTAAGCTCTTTTCAGACTCCTAAAATAGGAAAATATTGCCAAGCGAACTTGTTTCTTTTACACTTGTAAAAGGATTTGAAATGACGTCTATCCGGTGGTAGTTTATCCCTTTTTCGGACCATTTAGACTATTTACGAAAAATGAACACTCTAGTCAATCATGATTAGAAGAGTTCTCTCTCACATTATTTTATCCTTTTTTCGGGTGAGGAGACTAACTTTTACGAAAAATGCCTTTTTGGAGTCTTCTTTAGATTATTTCAGACTCTCTAAACATGAAAAATTATCTATTTTTCCTTCCTTGGACTCGTAAAATCAAGCATCGAAGGACCATTTTGGGACCGAACCCTTCCTTTCTCAAGTTCGTAAAACATGTGAGATTGGACTCATCTATAAGATGAGCTATACCGAGTATTTATTATCCTCTTCAAGCTCGTTAAACCACAAAGAGGTACTCGTCAGTTATGATGGGGGGAAATGGGAAATGAGTCGAGTTTACCTTTTGGCAGCTTGTGAGTTGTCACCTTTGAACATGGCATGCATCTACATCTTGTCTTCTTCGGGTAGTCGATCGCTCCGATTAGTTGTAACTACAGTATTGTGTCGTCTTCATTATGATTCTACCAGCTTCATGATTATTTCTGCAAATTAATCCCTACTGCCAAGTACTATCACATGTTGTTGTATGTTCAAAAGGTTATTGTTACCTTGAGTCCACTCTTTTTCCAGTTTGTCAATCCGCCAATCTTGTGTCAGTACGTGCTCTTTTATTCCATTGTTCCACACATCTTCCCTATATCGATTTCATGTCATTGATGTGGGATTCATTATGGCCCTCCTTCGACGAGTCTATTCCTGACAACTTCAACTCATCATCCGGGAATTAGGATTAGAAACCAACCGTAGTACCTTGATACCTGCATGCCTCAATGGCAGGTTTCCTCATATTTGATAGTAGGTTTAGATCATTGGTGTTTGATCGAATGATTCCACGAATGTTCGACATCAATACATCTATTCACCTTCGATGGAATGTACTAGAGATACCTTAGGAATCATTGTCATCATTGATAATATCCCTCGCACTTGTCAATGATTTACATCATTGACCGGTAATCAGGTGGTTCATATCATGTTCGACTTCAACACCTTGTAATCACATGATTAGGATCGTGTCACTTCGGGATCGGGTAGAAGACCCTGGATGTTCTTGTTATTACCTATACATCCGGGCTACGATGGAGTTTATTGAGTAGGTCTCCATACAGACATCATGTTGGTGACCTTACTGTTGTATTGTTGCACAGATCCACTTTTTATTGGTCGTGGTTGTGTTATTGTCATCTCATGGATCTACGATTTTTCATGGTAGCCATGATTCCTCTATAGTCTATATCATCTCAATTCTCTCATGGATCTGCAATGTATTGGTTGGCAGCCATGTTTTGAGTCAGTTTTTCTAAGCATGGGTATGCCCACCTCGGTGGTATTTTCCATTTTGTGTCCTTGCAGCTCCGCTCCGACTCCCTTGATGCTATCTCTGCACGATTTATTGGTAAAGTCTTTCGGCCTTCAGTTTCTTCTGGCCTCACACTTTAGGGGGCGTCTGTTATACCTCAAAGTTACACTTCGAGAAAAATCATGTCATGATAGGCATATCAAGTACAAATTATTTCATATAGGAGAACTTGTCCTCCTCTATGATAGCAAATACATGAAGTTTCCTAGAAAATTTAAAATGCATTGGCTAGGGCCATATGTTGTCAAGCATGTTACTAATGGTGGCACAGTTCAGCTAGCCACATTAGTGGGAGAAAAACTGTCAGGTCTTATTAATGGAAGTAGACTAAAACCCTATAGGGATAGTCCTACTTCGCCAAACATCAGTTGAGCAGCAACGAAGAAAAATTTTAAGTGTCAAGTACAGTTGAAATTGGACACTAAAAATTGAGCATAGTTTGTACACAATTTTGGTGAAAAGCGAAGTCCCATGAAACATCTGATGCAAAGTGCATGTCGAAAGATGTGATGCGAAGTACAAATAGGAAGCGCAGCTATGAAGTTAAAAATGAAGGAGCATAAGTGCACAGAGGAACTTCATGAATTTTGTGTTGTAGAACTTTCTTCCTACGGATAAGAAGAAGTTCTCTTAGCTTAAACTAAAGTAATCTAAGACAGCTCGAAACAAATGCACCTTTGAAATCCTAAATCAAACTCATACATCAAGATTAAATGTACTTGAAAATGGAGAATGAATGCCACTCACCTTAAATCAGACGTTTTCCTGCTTCCAGCTTTAGTCTTGAAGCTCCCAAGTCAAACATGTCAAGATCAAACAAAGACAAACAAACGATCTTCCAAATACCTTGAAGTACAAGTTAGATATAAATTCTATTGAATACACTTCATGGAAATGATTGGAACACAATACACACAAAGTGGGAAACAAGACAAGTTATTATTGATTAGAAACTTGAAGATTCTTACAAAGAGTTCCTTGATGTCCAAGTAACCTTCAGCTCCAATGCTCCTTCCCTTTAGCTATCTCTGCAAATATCTTAGGATCATAGGTTGGATGCCCCAAATAGTCATGTCTTTTGGCTCATGGATGGTGTTGTACCTCAAAATTACACTTCGATCTTGTGACCTAGCGACATTTCTTCCTAATGTTGTTGGTACCCTCCTTGGTCTCATCTAGACACCTAGGAGACAAATCCACTTCTTGTTTGCCGAGAAACAACCTAATAGGCCAAGTGTCACCCTAGAATGACCTTGTTTGCCTTGATTTTTGCGCCCTGCACATCTCCCAAGGCATGAAAAACCCATATTTTTGCGCTCTACATAACCTCTGGGGCACGAAAATCATCAAATTTATGTGCTATGCTCAGTCTCTAGGGCATGAAAATCCCAATATAGCCTTTGGCCTTGGATATTGGATCTGTACCTTCCGAGAGATTTCCTTGGGATTGACACCCTTGATTCGATCTCAACCTCCTCTCTCTATTGAACCCGCATAAGTGCGTCTTTTGTGTAGAAGCCAAAAAATTGTTGGGCTTCATAGTCTCCAAAAGCGGGATACGTTTAGATCCTGAAAAGGTAGCAGCTATCTTAGCCCTGCCTTCACCCACCAACATTCCAGAACTTCAATGTTTGCAAGGGCATGCAAACTTTCTATGCCGTTTCATTTGTAATCTGTCCGAGATAACAAAAGGCTACATGCGGCTTCTCAAGAAGAACGTTCCCTTTATCTGGGATGACGAAGCCCAATGCTCCTTTGACAATCTAAAGGCAACCTTAACCAAAGATCCTGTGATCCAACCCCTCGATTACACACAGGATTATATTCTTTATCTCACAGCTTCGACTTCCACCATTGGCATGGTGCTAGTCCAGGAAGACCACAATGGCATAGAACATGTGGTATGCTATCTTAGTAAGAGTCTTCTCGACTCCGAAACTCGCTATTCACATGTTGAAAAATTGGCTCTGGCAACAGTTTTTGCTGTCCAGAGATTTCGTCATTACATTCTACTCCGTTGGACCACCGTTATAGACGAATTCAATCCAATGTATTATATCCTCACGCGCCAAGTGCTTGGGGGAAAATACTCTCGTTGGATTGTCATCCTTCAATATTTCGACTTGGAATTTGTCAAAGCCAAGTCCAAGAAGTCCTTGGTCTTTGCGGAGTTGATTTGTAACTTGCCGCGTGCTACTGATCAATCTGAGCCCATCGATTCTCTTCCTGATGAATCGTTGTTCCTCATTAGCACGTCTGATCCGTGGTACGGGGATATTCTTTTATATCTCCAAACCCAACGCTTTCGCCCCGACCTCACTCGCGATGAACGGTGACGCATCCGACATCGTGCGAAATACTACCTCGTAGTCAACGATACTCTGTATCGACGTGGTGTTGACATTGTTCTTCGACGTTGTTTGACCTTAGATGAGGCAGAATGCGTTCTTAATGAATGCCACGCTGGAGCATGTGGTGGTCATCTCTCTGGGATGGCTACGACCCATAAAATACTGCGAGCAGGATACTTCTGGCCCTCAATTTTCAAAGACTGCATTGAAATAGTCAAGAAGTGTTCGCCATGTCAATTCTTTCATAGTAAAGCACGCTCGCACCCTGCTCCACTCCACCCTGTTATTTCCGTCGGCCCTTTTTCCAAATGGGGCATAGATTTCATGCACTGTAAGCCCACTTCAGCCGAGGGGCATAGCTATGTCATAGTAGCTGTCGACTATTTTACAAAATGGGCTGAAGTGATGCCTATGTATGTGGAGGACGGAAAAATAGCAGCGCAGTTCATATTCAATCATATCATAACTAGATTCGGTGTCCCACAATCTATTGTAACCGATCATGGCTCCCACTTCCGGAACCATATGATCGAGGAACTAAGTGTCAAGTTGGGTTTTCGCCATGAAAACTCAACCCCTTACTACCCACAAGCTAATGGCCAAGTTGAAGCCATTAACAAAGTCCCGAAACGAATGATTCAGCGTATTGTGGGTACCCATAAATCCAACTGGCACTTAGCTCTATTCTCAGCACTATGGGCATACCGAACCTCAGTGAAAAGTGCTACTGGTTTTACACCATTCCAACTGCTGTATGGCCTAGAAGCCATTTTTCCGATTGAATGTGAAATTCCATCACTAAAATTAGTGATAGAGCTACTTCCACACACCACTTCCAAAGAGGAACGGTTTCTATACCTAGCCAAGCTAGATGAAACCTGACGCGACGCTGCTTTAGCTAAGGAAGCCCATAAAAAATGCGTCAAAGCTCAATATGACAAATCCGTTCAACCTCGGATCTTCAATGAAGGTGACCTCGTACTTACATATGATCAAATGCACAATAAGCTTGGAAAAGGAACATTAGAATCTATGTGGTATGGCTCCTTTGTTGTAAAACGTGTCTTAGAAAAAGGAGCCTATGAACTAATCGATTGTGATGGTACACCATTGGCACGGCCCCGCAATGGGCTATACCTCAAACGCTTTTACGTGTAAGGTTTCCCTACGCGAGTTACTTGTTGTACATAATGTACTTAGTTTGCTTTTACTCTTTTTTGGTATGCGCGTGGGCCTCATGTATCCACTCTTACTTTGACTCGTGATTTTATGTGCAGATGTCTGCCTACTTTGGATTCACCGACGGTGCAAGCCGACATACCCGGAATCTCGCTTCCGCAGCATGGGTAATCTATTCTCCCACTGGCGAGTTGATTTCTTCAGGAGCCAATTGTTTGGGTCCTGCAACCAACAATATCGTGGAGTACCATGCAGTCATTGGTCTCTTGACGGAGGTTGCTTCACTCGGAATTGACTCCCTTTCAATCTTCTTAGACTCCCAACTCGTGGTTTCTCATCTAAATCGTGTTTACACAGTTCGTGATCCTATACTACTTCATTTATTTCGGAGAGTACGCCTCTTGAAACAATCATTTAATTTCATTTCATATCAACACGTATCGAGAGAATTCAATTGTATAGCTGATTCATTGGCTAATTACATTTTGGATTGGAATCTTGCCCATACATAAGAATACATCATAAAAATAAAATGCACAAGTCACTGTAAATAAACAAGATCATGAAAATAGGTCCATATCACTGTATATAAGAATGTTTTTCCAAATACATAAGAGTTTGTGTCAAAGACAAAATTTGGGACCAAATCCCATACAAAAATTTGGCTCTCAAAGCCTACATATCGTATACATGCCGCAAAAAGACTAAAAAGACCATCTATGGAGATCTGAGAGATCTATCATGTCCCTCGTCAGATTCCTTGCGCTGATGGTGATAACATACTACAGCTCGAGCCACCCTACGAAGAAGTCGGCCAATATGACTAGGCACACCTACTGTATGCTGCTGGAGATGCAAGGGGACGTCATCCATCCTCATAGAAGGGATACCATGAGTCAAGCCCTGTAGGTTCCTCTCTATATCTCGGACTCCTCCTGCTTCATCTTTGTCCTCCTCCTCTTATGGAGTGGCTTGGCGATCAACACCACCGCGACGTAATGGCGAGTATCCAGCCGGTCTCTGCGGTCCACGATTTGCGACATGCATATGGACATACATTAGAAGTCTTTTACACATTCCACAAAACTATAAAAATTATATATTCAAAAAATAAAAATAAAACATATATCCATGAAGGTCATACCTGAGTTGTCCCAATCATCATCCTCTGGCAGTGCCAAGTCGATGTCCTCGTGGAAGTCCACCCCTGCATAGGGGTATTCATCGATCATCACTATCTGCTCCTCAAGCCAGGAGAAGAAATCCTCACCAAAGGCTAAGCGCTGAGGTCCCCCGAGACGTCCTGCATAATCACTCCATCGAGCCATCCATGGCTCGGTCGGTGGACGGGGGGGCATATATATCTGTGGGCGCAATAATGGCACCCTCGCCAAAAAGAAGGTGACTAGGATACTCCCATAGCCAAATTGGGAATTCGCTCCAACCCTACACTTGTGCACTTGTTCTTTGAGATTGGCCAACACCGCCTCACACCGGTTAAATACTGTTCCCACCATACACTCCGCTGCGAGATTCATTTGTGTACGGGATGCCTGATGGGGACCCGTACTCCCTGCTGCACGTGTAATGGTGAACAAAACAGTTTTTACAGGAAGTTCTATAACATCTTTTATGACCACCTTCCCGCTTTTCTTACTCGAACCGTGACGGCAATACCGAGCAATCAAATCATCTCTGCTCATTTCCAAGGCTGTGTATCCAGTAAAATTCACCCAGGCTCCTCTTTTTGAGAGGCCTGTGAGAAAGTAAATGTCCTCGAGTTGAATTTAGAGAACGTGCTCTCCCACTCGGAAAGATTCAATGTCAGCATCCCACAATTGAATAAGATGGGTGAGAAGCTTGGGTTGCTGACGAATCCCTTTGGTCTTAAAGAACTTCAACAAACCACATTCTCGCAATGCGGTCACAATTGGTAGGTCATTTTCGGCCGCCAAATCATCTACTTCATGCTCTCTTTCTTTCCAACTGACCATTTTGATCCAAACAAATTGCAAACTCCTGCAAAAGGTCAGGGGAAACATTTAGTAATCATTTAACAACTTGGTTTCAGCGAAAAATTTGAGAAAATTTGTTTTTTTCATCTTAAAAATCGTCTTCATCGCACCTGGGGAAATTATTGCCGTGCGGTACTGCACAGTACCACGTTTCGGTCAAAAGACACAGCACAGTACTATCGAACAGTACCGTGTTTCCCGATATGGGCCCCACGCGGTACTGTGAAGGGCAATTTTTTCCCAGTAGGGCTCGCCCAAAAAATCAATTTTTCTTACTGAAAGCAAATGATTCCTACATAAAATGAAAGAGGATCTTGAGAGCTCTTACTTGGCACAGACGGTTGTTGAAATGGTGCCCTGAAACTCCAGATATGGATCTTTGAATTTTTTCTCCTCAAGTGGGTAAAAATCTCCTCTTTTGGTAAAAACACAAGTGAAGTGGTAACTTTCTCCTTTCACCTATTCTTTATATAGCTTTTTCACTCATTTTTTACCCATTATTTTATATGGTTAAAATAAAGCCCATTTCACATTGCTAATGTCTGGTTTTATGAGCACTTTATTGACAGGATCTCCTGTGAAAAGCGATATATTCACACTGGCGTTTATTCATTGTTTGACCTTCATTTTTGAGCCTACTTTATCTTTTTCGTGCTCTGGATTTAAAACTTGAAAAATATTCCAAGCGCTTTTACACCCATCTCGTGCTTGTCAAACCCAAGTAAATGGTGTCGAGTTCAGTCGGATTTACTCATGCTCGTTAAACGATGAGGAAAGTATTATCCTGGTTGTATTTTATTCTTTTTTCGGACCAGAATAATTAAAAAATTACGAAAAATACCATCGGAGCCCATAGTTAAGCTCTTTTCAGACTCCTTAAAATTGAAAAGATTGCCAAGTGATCTTGACTCTTTCACACTTGTAAAAGTATTTGAAAGGTCGTCTATTCGGTGATAGGTTACCCCTTTTTCGGCCCGTCTAGACTATTTATGAGAAAGGTATACCTCAGTCAATTTCGGCTGGGAGAGTTCTCTCGGGAGTTTTTTTACACTTTTTCGGGATCGAGGGACTAAATTTACGAACAAGTACATTGCGGAGCTTCCTTTAAGTTTTTCAGGCTCTCTAAATATGAAAAACTACCGAGCTTTCCTTCCTTGGGCTCGTTAAAATTTAACATCGAAGGACCCACTCTGGGATGAATCCCTCCTTTCTCAGGTTCGTAAAACATGTGAGATTGGACTCATCTATGAGATGAGCTACACCGAGCATCTGTTATCCTCTTCAGGCTCGAAAAACAACAAAGAGGTACTCGTCTATCATGTCGGGGGAATATGGGGAACAAGTCAAGTTTGTTTATGGCAGCTTGTCAGTCGTTACCTTTGAACATGGCATGTGTCTGTCTCTCGTCTATATTGGTATCCATTTTTCACTGAGTTATGGTCATCATCCTGAGTCGTCTCCCTGGCCACGAGCCTACTCATTCGGTGTCTATCCTCTACTTTTAATAATCCCTGCTGCCAAGTTCTATTACATGCCGTTATATGTTCAAAGGGTTGCATTGTTCAGAGTCGTTCATTGTGTCAAGCCTCCGCTGTGTCAGTACATACTCCATTGTTTCATCATCTTATCGTTCGTTCCGATTTCATGTCGATGATGTCGGAATCATTATGGACCACCTTCGACGAGTCTATTCCCGTCGACGCCAAATCATTATCCGGGAATTGGACTTAGGAATCAACCATTAGTACCTTGGTACCTGCATGTCTCAATGGCAGGTTTCCTCGTGTTCGACAGTAGGTTCACATCACTGACCTCTGATTGAACAATCTCTCGAATGCTCGACATCAACTCATCTATTCACATTTCATTGAGATGTACTTCAGATACCTTGGGGATCATCGTCATCATTGGTGATTTCCCTCGCATTTGTTAACGGTTCACATCATTGACCGGTAATCAAATGGTTTCTACCATGTTTGACTTCAACACCTTGTAATCACATGGCTAGATTCGTATCTTTTGCGATCGGGTAGAAGAACCTGGGTGCACCTCAGTATCTTGATTACGCCTAGGTTGCGATAGAGATGTCCTTTGTATTGTCACACAGATCCACTTATTGTATTGGTCGTGGCTGTGTCAGTGTTGTCTCATGGATCTACACTTGTTCATAGTAGCCATGATCTGTCCACAGTCGATATCATCTCAGTACTCATGGATCTGTAATGTATTGGTCGGCAGCCATGCTTTGAGTCATTTGTTTCCGAGCATGGGGATGCCCGCCTCGGTGGTATATCTAACACTTTGTTTTTGTTTCAGCTCCTTTTCGCTCTCCTCGATGCTATCTCTGCACAATATTCGTAAAGTCTTTCGGCCATCAGTCCCTTCTGACCTCACACTTTAGGGGACATCTGTTATACCTCCATATTCCACAGTGTCGCATCTCCACCACAAACAGAGTTGACGACATTTCCCCTACTGTTTGAACCACCCAGAAGATGAGTAATCCTTGAAGGTAAATCCACCCTGTCAAGAATTAACCCAGCTGAGACTTTATTTACCCACACTACCGCGCCTTGCTCAGTTATAGGTGCGCTGTAGTCCACACTACCACGCTATGCATTGTCCCTGACTCGTGGTACTACCGCGTTATGCTCATACCACAGGGCGCAGTACTCTTTTTATAGTCTTTTTTCCATGGCTTTTGGTACTTTGGATTTTCGAGAGATATTGGAGGATTGGGGTCCCTGATTCAATCCTAACCTATTTTCTGTGATTAGAAACCCTGATCCACTAAGTTCTCCCTAGATCCACCCATCTCTCTTGTTGGTTAACCCTACCATACACTATAAAAGAGAGGCATTCCATGGGAAAGGGGAAGGACTCTTGGTAGTATCAAACTTATGATCTTGCAGCCTTGTGGAGATAGCTAGAGGAGGAAGCACTTGGAGCTAGAGGATTGGCTTCGACATCAAGCAACCTTTGTAAGCATTCTTCAAGTTTGTAATAAGATAACTTGTCTTGTTTTTCCCATTTCATGTGTATTGTACAAGTCTTTAGCATGGAATGTATCTATCTAGATTTGAATCTAATCTTTACTTCAAGGTATTTGGAAGCTTGTATGTTTGTTCTTTGGTTGATCTCAACAAGTTCTACATTGGAGCTTTTGGATCAAGAGCAAGAATCGGGACAAACGCCAAATTGAAAGGTGAGTCATATCTCTCATTGTTTCTGAATGCATATAATCTTGTTGTGAAAGTTAGTACAGGAATTTCAAGGTAGCATTTGTTTCGTTTTGTTCTTACCTTAGATTCAGTTAGGAATCTGCTTTAAGTTAAGAGAATTTTGACTTATCCGTAGGGAAAAATTCTACCAAACAATAAGTCAACCGCTTCCGCAATTGCGGAACCATTTCGCGAAGGTTCCCGCCGTTTCGGAAAGGATTGGGGAATGGCTCCCGCAAGTCGAACAAAAAGTCTAAGTCTTTCCAAAAGCGTTCCTCGGGATTTCGGGAGAATATAGCAAATGCTTCCGCAGTTTCGGAAGGCTTTCGCAAACGCTTCCGCAGTTTCGGAAGGCTTTCGCGAATGCTTCCGCAGCTTCGAGAGAAAGACAACTTAAGATTTTTTTCCAAAAGAGACTAAGTCCTTCGGCGGATTTTCGGGAAAATAAGGCGAATGATTATGCAGTTTCGGAAGGGAAACCCAAAAGGTTCCGCTGTTTCGGGACGGATTGATGAATGACTCCCGCAGTTTCGGGAGGATAAGTTGAATGGTTCCGCAACTGCGGGGGGCTTTCTTCAAATGGTTCCGCAAACTTCGAGAAATAGTTTCTAAGTCCTTTTCGGGAGGCTTATGCGAATGAATCCCGCCGTTTCGAGAGGGAAAACTGAACGATTCCCGTGGTTTCGGGAGGATAACTTGAATACTTCCGCAATTACGGGGGATTTCTCAAATGCTTCCGCGACTTCAGGAAGATTTCACGAATTTTATCCTTAGAAGAAAAAACTTGGAATTCTCAAAGCAGGATTTTCTGTTGAAAACAAAGTAAAAAGGAGAATTGACCTCTTACAGTAGTCTTTTTAGAAAAATAAAGGAGGGGCCCCAATATGTAAAAAAATTTGGGGGGGGGATGTTGCTGCAACAACAAGCTACCAATAACACCACACCCACAACCATACACCATTGGATGGCTAAGCCAAGGACGAGGGATCCACGTCAATCACCAATGTCGCCTACCATACAGCATCAAGCCCTTCAAAGATGAGGTATTGTGTGATGTGGCCCCACTTGAAGTATGCGATGTTCTTTTAGGACATCCATATATGTGGAAGCGTCATGCTGTATATGAATCATGACCTTGCGGTGTCATCGTCACTTTGGGAGGACAACTCTATCGGATACCAGAGACAGTTTCACCTACCCTGACCAAGCAGGGCAGGAAGATAATCTCCCACACTGGGACATTTTCCCTATTCGTGATTTCAACTAAAGGAGGACATCAGATTGCAAAGACATCCACAACCTATGCCCATTATCACTCTATTAACAGAAACAAGAAAAACATAAATTCAATGTAGCATCGCCTATTCGAGTACCTCTGTAGTGCAAGGCCACGCATTCAAGGTGCTCCTCCAAAATGAAACCATCCACACCAGTGCATACCAAGGATACCAAAACAACCAAAACTGTTGAACAACTCCAGCGCATCCAACAACAACAAGTACAACCCTTTGAAGATTTCAAAGAAAGGCAACCCTTTTGCTTTAGCAAACGCCGCACCAGGAGCTCAAATCAACACACGGTTCGACATATGATAAGGGATGTGACGCAATGGAGACCATTTCTTCCTAAGGGGGGAGTATTGATATAGATGGATATCGGTGGCCACCCACCTATTCCACTGGATCAAAACAGTTTCCCATTTTGCAAATTTTATAGTAATTTTTCTATAGTTTTTTGAGTCCCAAACTTACGGTGCCATTTTGAGCCCCTAAACGATGTTTTTTGGGAAATCTAGGTCCAAAGGAGCCTACAATTTCCACCATGCTAGGCGTAGTCCTCGGATAGATATTTCCAACGGGCTACCGAGCACGCCAAACGGAGATTGTATACAAACGTTATGACCTCGGGAAGTTGACTGTTCAACTAACCACCTTGGGGCCGTAAACTTTATGACGGTTCATCATCTAGGGTTAGGTTTTTGGATGTTTGGGATTCTTTCCCTCATGCTTATGATAAATAGGCCTTTCGGCCTCTCTTTGTATTCATCTTGGCACGAATGATCATAGCGGCCACATCTCTTCTCAGAGATAGCTACCACCATTCTAGCTATTGTATTTTACAGCCTGTTCTATTGCCGCTATTTAATAGAATATGTGTTTACTGTATCACTGTGTCATTTGCAATATATATTTGTATTTGATTCTGTAAATGCTCTTTTATTTCATTCCCACATAAATCCGGATCAGTGGTATCAGAGCGGTCTGCTCTTTGATTGTTTCTCGGTGCATGTCCCCGACGAGGTCAGGATACAGAGAGTTGGGTCTCGAACAAGTTTCACTTGGCGAAGACCACTCTCACCGCCCCAAACGACCTCCCATGGTGGAAGAAAAGAGAGATTACGGAGTAGTAGATACTATCAAGTTGTTTCCCGAGGAATCCCTCATGTAGTAGAGAAACAAGAAAATGGATAATTTCACCCAGATCCTCCGACTTATGCCGACGACAACAGATACACCTTCGACAAGCGGCCATTTTAGAGATGCGACTCCCTTAAGGTACAAGTTAACTTTGATATCCCTTTATTTGAAGGCCAGATCGATGCCGATGCCATAGATAAATGGTTGAATCTAATAGAAGGGTATTTCTCTGTCCACAATTTTTTCGATAGGGAAAAGATTGTCTTTGCGCTCCTCAAGGCCGTCCCCCATGTCAAAAATTGGTGGGAAACTTATTGTGAGCAAAACTCATCACACGAGTCTGGATTGTTTGAATATTCCAATCCCACTTGGGCCTCTTTTATAGATGCCATCAAAGAACAATATTACCCTGTTGGAAACTATGATGACCAATACACAAAATGGGCCATTCTGCACCAAGAGAGGGACCAAATGGTGTCGGAGTACACCAACAAATTTCATACCTTGTGCACAAAGCTAGGTATCAAGGACTCCGAGCGACACCTAGTACTGAAATCTCGTAGTGGCCTACACCAGTACATACGAACAGAGATGGATTTCCTGGAAATATATTCACTCGGATCCACCTATCGATATGCTATCAAAATTGAGCAGAAATTTCAGTAAAAGAACAAGTGTGACTTCGGGCCTGCGCAGAAGCAGGGCAAGGGAAACTCTGGCTAGCAAAACATGGGGCAAGGAAAGGACAACCAATCCCAATTGCAAGCGAAGAAGGGTAACGAAAAGAAAAATAAGGACACCGGAAAGTGGTGCGAGTTGCACAAAAGCCCCCGGCACAACACGGATCAATGTCACTCAAAACAGTCATTGGTGGCTGAGATCAAAGCTTCATAATCATATCCCAGTTCCGATTCTGACTCAAAACCTAATTTCACAGATGTGCGAAAAGGGAAGCAGCTCATTGATGGAAAACCCAGTGCCATTTCTTCCACCACACAGAATAAACTAGAGGAACTTGAAGAGTCAGAGGTAGAGGAGCGACTTTTCCACTCACAGATGTGGGTGAATGGAATTCCCCTACACTTTGTTGTGGACAGCGACAGCCAGAAGAACCTGATCTCAGTAGAAGTCATCAAGAGATTTGATCTACCAATAACACCACACCCACAACCATACACCATTGGATGGCTAAGCCAAGGATGAGGGATCCGCTTCAGTCACCAATGTCGCCTACCATACGTCATTAAGCCCTTCAAACATGGCGTATTGTGTGATGTGGCCCCACTTGAAGTATGCGATGTTCTTTTAGGACAGCCATATATGTGGAAGCGTCATGGTGTATATGAATCACGACCTCGCGGTGTCATCGTCACTTTGGGAGGACAACTCTATCGGATACCAGAGACAGTTTCACCTACCCGGACCAAGTAGGGCAGGAAGATAATCTCCCACTGTAATGTCCCCATTCAAATAAGTGCATAGTAAGACAATCCCATCAATCCTACTAGTTTCCTAGGTTGGATGGGCATATGTGGGATGGTAATAAGGAAACTAATAAATGATATTTAGACATTAGAAGGGTTCAAGCATTTAATAAATATTATGAATAAATAAATTCAAGAGAAATTCTAGGTGGCAAGTGGTTTTGGAGACATATGGAGGTGGTGGGACCCACACTAGCTTGATTTTTCAATGACACATGGCAGCTCTCTCTTGCCAATTCGAATTCATGGGAAGGTGAACACTCTTGGGTGAGTTGGTAAGTCATAACACATGGCATTGAGCATATTAGGTCGAAAGGGGAAGGAATAGTAACCTCCATGGGAGAGGAAGAGTCAAATTGGAGACTAGTGGACACATGGGCTAGATTCCCTAGTTTTATGACAACAATAATGAAGCATCTATGACATTTTATGACAAAATTCAGACCTGACTTCTTACACCTGACCATTATGACATTTCATCCCCAAAAATAGGCTCAAGAAGGCGCTCATGGAGTTGGAGGAATCTAAAGAGACTCAAATTCAAATTTGGGAGAAGATGGAAGGTTGGAACTAGGAGACAAGTGGCAAATGAGGAATATTTTCTAAATGGAAAATTATTGAATCTATTGAGAGGATTTCGACCCCTTGAAGGCTAATTTTGTTTATAAAATGTAGAAATCAAGTATGAGAATGGCTTTTGATGATTTGAGAAAAATTGCATTTGTGAAGAGAGAGCTAGTGGATGACTAGTTTCTTGCCTTAGCCAATTTCGAGGGTGAAAGATTCCCATCCAAGTTGGTGTTTGGAGAGAGGCCACTTAGGTCTTTCATGGTGCTTTAATGGAGTTTGTATTTGCAGGTATCAGCTACAGGAAGTTTCATGGTTTGGTTTAGTGCATCACTTTCTCTCCACCGTTTCCAGTTTTGAAGGCATATTCGTGCTCCTTGAGGGAGGGCGTTTTTGGTGAGCACTTGTGCTTCTTGAGAGAGATTCTCATTATATATTTATGATTTTAATAGCTTCATATCCTCTTTTATTCATATTCAGAAAGTCTCAGGTCGAAATACCCACTGGTTGTATGCAAAACTATTGATTAATGAGCAAACAATGTCCATTTCCCCAATGCATTGATGTATGACACTTTAATGTTGATTATTTAGAATGGATGGATGATTCTCTGATATATTTGTGATAAATATACTGCCATGGATGTCTTATACAAGTTTCATGTACTGTACTTGAGCATTTGAAGCATTTTTACGCAGTTTAGTTGTATTGGGAGGTGAAATAGTGCCATTTCCCCAAGGGTCGAATTGGGGGTTTTTGCTGTTGAATGTGAGAGAGTTAGAACAGTATTAAAAATCAATTAATGGTGCACATGAGACCTTAATCACATACTTAACACATTATATACCTCTGTTCATAAATTTGTGGGAGTTTGGAGGCATTTGGAAGGCCATTTGCAGTGTTAACCGAGGGGGATTTGATGCACAAATTACTAGTCAAAATTACATATATTGATCAGAATACAAATCAAGTTTGCAGCAATATTTGGCGGGCCATAAAAAATCCATGAACCTTATATTCAAGTCTAAATACCATTCATACACTCCTACAGAAGATTTGGGAGCATTTGGGTTGATTTGGAGGTCAAAACAGTAAAACTAGTCAAAGGTCGAAATTGGGAAAAAAAATGGAAAATTGGGCATTTTAATAAAATTTGAAAAAGGGATATTACAAGTGGTATCAGAGCATGGTATTGGAACTTGATGGTATTAACAAGAATCCAAACAAATAAAACACCACCCTTTGAATTAGTAGTTGAAGAAATTTTGGTTGAAGAAGAGATAGTAGCAGAAAAATAGTTTTTTTCTAAAATAATGGGTAGAGAGGAGGAGGAATTTATTGAAGCCTTAAAACCATGTTTTGAAGGACTTACCATGGTTATTCTAGATATGAATAAACAAATGATGAAAGGTTTCGAATTGTTGGGTAGCCAACTTTCAGGCAAAGGGATGATAGGAGATAATAGTGGTTCATACTCAGGGGAAAAGATGAAAGGGAATGAGCATATTTTCTCAAGTACAGGACCTCATAATAGACCTGATGAATTTCAAAGCACACAAAGGCATACTGCACCTAAATTTATCACACCCAAAGAAGAGCCCAATCTTGAATTGGATTACAAGAAACTAGTAAATGATTGGAATGATTTGAATGAAGAGTGTAAAAGAGGTGTACCACTCAGTGACTACATTGATGCTATGCAAAAGATTAAAATGAAGGGAGACAATAGGAGTCCATTCCAAAACAAAGAATTGAATAGTGCTATTGGAAAAATGTCACTTCCTACTTTTGATGGTTCTTCTCAAAATTCTGCTAACACTTGGGTGCAAAAATTGGATGTATATTTTCAGCTGAATCCTATGTTGGAAGAGGATGCATTAAAAATGGCCATTTTGCATTTGGAAGGAGATGCCAATGAATGGTGGTTTCATGGGCTAAAAAACTTGGTTCATAATCAGGTTAAAACATATGGAGAATTTGTTGACAGGGTACTAGAAAGATTTGAACAAAAAGATCCAGAATTGCCTTTCAAAGAACTAGCTCAATTGAAGCAAACTGGGTCCCCTACCGAATATATGTTGGACTTTCAAAAATTATCAGTTAAGGTGGCTGATGTATCTATGGGAAGATTAGTATTGCTGTTCACTGAAGGTTTGGCTGAACCCTTAAGAGGTTTGGTCAAATCCCACAAGCCAACTACATTAAAAGATGCAATGAGCTTGACTAGGGATCTCCAAAATGTGCTTCCTAGAACGAGATTTCCTCCTAAACCTAGCTATAAATTTGAAAAGAAACCTTGGAAAAGGGATGGATATGATAAGAAACCTTGGCAAAGAGATTCATTTGAGAGGAATAAAAAAGAGGTACTAAACAGGGATGAACTTAGAAAAAAGAAACTATGCTTCACATGCTTCCAACCATGGACACCGGGGCACAAATGTACCAAAGGAAAGGCTCAATACATAGAAGTATTTTCTGATAATGAGGGGTATGATGGGGGCATGGATGAAGATGGACATATTTCAGATCAAGAAGAGGCATATGAGACAGCAGTAGAAGAGGAAAGACAAGAAGAAAATCAGCCTTCACCGGACAAAGCAAGAATGGCAGTGCTTTCAGCAGTACCTCGCTATCATACTATCCGATGCAAAGGTGTGGTACAAGGACAAAGAACTCCAGTTTTGGTAGATGGAGGAGCCACTCATAACTTCATTGATGCAGAGATGGTAGAGAAAATAAAGATACCTATTGAACCATTTGATGGCTTCACAGTTGTCATTCCCGGTCACAACACAATGCAATGCAAAACATGGGTTCCAAAGCTGCAAGTCACCGTAGGTAACTATACTTTTGTTGATAGTTTTTATGTGGTTGATTTTGCTGATACTAATGTGGTTTTGGGAGTGCAATGGTTGTATTCAATAGGAGAGCATATAGTAAATTATCAAATTCCCGAAATGAAATTTCAAGATTCAAAAGGAGTACAAAGAGTTGTGAGAGGGAAACACACTTATCCAAATCAAGTAGTGACTTGCAATAGCATGAGATCTATATTGAGGCATGGGGATATAGAATGGGCTACTGAATACCATATTACATCTCCCAAGCCAACTATAAATATTGTCAAACACCCAAAGGAGATAGAGATACTTTTGCAAAAATATGAAAAGGTTTTTAGAGACCTTCCACATGGTAGGCCACCAAATAGGGGGGTTGAGCACAGTATTGTTTTGGAGGAGGGTACTCCACCCATTCAGATACCACCTTATAGACATCCTAAAAGGTTTAGAGATGATATTGAAAAAGCTATCCAAGAACTCCTAGAGTTGGGGCTCATTAGACCAAGCTCTAGCCCTTATGCTTCTTCAGTAGTGCTAGTGAAGAAAAAAGATGAAACATTGAGAATGTGCATAGATTTTAGAGCCTTGAACAAAAAGACTATCAAGAATAGGTATCCTATTCCTAGGATTGATGAGCTCATGGATGAGCTACATGGGGCCAAATACTTCTCAAAAATTGACCTTAGATCAGGGTATCACCAAATTCGAATGAAAGATGAAGATGTGCAAAAGACCGCTTTTCGATGTCATTTTGGCCACTTTGAATTTCTTGTCATGCCTTTTGGGTTAACTAATGCTACAGCCACCTTTCAAGAATGTATGAATAGGATATTTTGCAAGCAACTAAGAATGTTTGTTTTGGTTTTCTTTGATGATATTCTCATTTACAGTAAAACATGGGAAGAGCAATTGCAACAGTTAGAGATTGTGTTGAAAATCTTGCAAGAAGAGTCCTTATTTGCTAAATTATCAAAATGTGAGTTTGGGATGAAAGAACTACTATATCTTGGGCACATTATTGGGCAAGAAGGAGTGAAGGTACACATGGAAAAAATCAGGGCTATCTTGGAATGGCCATCACCAAAAAATATTACCGAATTGAGAGGCTTTATTGGCATATGCACCTACTACAGAAAATTTGTGAAAGGGTTCTCCAAGTTGACTTCCCCACTCACTGATTTTACTAAGAAGGATGCTTTCAAGTGGGATGAATAGGTTGAAAAAGCATTCCAAAAAATGAAAGAGGTAATGAGTAGTTGTCCCATACTTGCACTTCCTGATTTTACTAAACCTTTTGTTGTGGAATGTGATGCTTCAGGTGGAGGAATAGGGGTTGTCATAAAGCAAGGCCAACACCCCATAGCCTTTGAGAGCAGAAAGTTGCAGCCTCATGAAAAAATTTAATCCATCTATGATAAAGAAATGATGAACATTATGCATGCATTGGCCAAATTCAGACAATACTTGGTGGGAAGCAATTTTGTGGTGAAAACTGACCATAATAGTCTAAGACACTTTCTCACCCAAAAATATCTAAATGAAAGGAAACAAAAGTGGGTAAGCAATATTCAAACTTATGATTTTGATATTGAATATGTCAAAGGAAAGAATAATATAGTAGCAGATGCTTTGTCAAGAATGCCTTCCTTTTCTCTCATGGATATTGCCAAGGATTGGAAAAACATGCTACTAGTTGAATATGCCAAAGACAAATTTGCTTGTGATGTGTTGGATGGAATCAAAGGGGATGATAATTATAGGATTTTGAATGGGCTGATATATTATAAGGGAAGAATTTATTTAGTTCATAACTCCAAGCTCAAGTACCGAATTTTGCAAGAAGCACATGATTCCCCACTAGCGGGCCATCCGGGGATCTTCAAAACTTATAGACAGTTGAGGCAAAGATTTTTTTGGAAGGGGCTGAAGGAAGATTTTCAGAAGTATGTGAATGAATGTAAAGCATGTCAACAAAACAAATCAGAACTTACATGTCCAGCCGGCCTATTACAACCATTGCCCATTCCGGAGCAAAAATGGGACAGTATTTCCATGGATTTCATCACCGGATTGCCTAAAACCTTAGGTAAGGATTGCATCTATGTGGTAGTTGATAGGTTGACAAAATTTGCTCATTTATTTGCTGTTACATCATCTTTTAGTGTTGCACAAGTGGCTGATATTTTTTTCAAAGAAATCTTCAGATTGCATGGGCTCCCCAAGAGCATTGCCAGTGATAGAGATAGTAGATTCATGGGTGCTTTTTGGAAAGAACTTTTTAGATTGGTAGGCACTCAATTGACTCCAAGTACCAGCTATCATCCACAAACTGATGGAAAAACAGAGAGGGTAAACTAATGGTTGGAAGGATACCTAAGAAACTATGTGGGAGGGCAGCAAAAAGCATGGGCAAAATGGCTACACTTGGGTGAGTTTTGCTACAACACCACTTATCATATGTCAATAGGAATGTCTCATTTCAAAGCATTATATGGTTATGATGCACTTACATTTTCTGACATTATATTTGGTGATAGTAGAGCCCCAAAGGCTAAAGATTGGGTGGAAGAGAGCCAAGAAATTTTAAAGCTCTTGAAAGACAATTTGCAGGTTGCTCAAAATCAGCAAAAACAATATGCTGATAGACATAGAGAAGAGAGAACCTTTCAAGTCAATGATTTAGTATATTTAAGGTTGCATCCCTATAAACAAACATCTCTCAAAAATAATGGAGCAGAAAAATTAAAACCAAGGTACTATGGGCCATACAAGGTAGTGCGGAAGGTTGGAGAAGTAGCATATGAACTAGAACTTCCGGAGGGGAGTAAAATCCACAATGTATTTCATGTTTCTTGTCTTAAGAAAGCTCTTGGTCAGCAAATCATCACTTCAGAAATACTTCCTCCTTTGGATGATGAAGGTCAGCTCACACTTGTTCCGGAAAAGATTTTGAAGACACGGGAAAGAAGGTTGAGGAGTAGAATCATCAAAGAATATTTAGTGCAATGGAAGGACTTACCAAATGAAGATGCCACATGGGAAGAGGAGAATATTTTGCAGCATATAAATTTGAAATTGCTTGAGGACAAGCAATCTTGGGTGGGGAGGACTGTAATGTCCCTATTCAAATAAGTGCATAGTAAGACAATCCCATCAATCCTACTAGTTTCCTAGGTTGGATGGGCACATGTGGGATGGTAATAAGGAAACTAATAAATGATATTTAGAAATTAGAAGGGTTCAAGCATTTAATAAATATTATGAATAAATAAATTCAAGAGAAATTCTAGGTGGCAAGTGGTTTTGGAGACATATGGAGGTGGTGGGACCCACACTAGCTTGATTTTTCAATGACACATGGCAGCTCTCTCTTGCCAATTCGAATTCATGGGAAGGTGAACACTCTTGGGTGAGTTGGTAAGTCATAACACATGGAATTGAGCATATTAGGTCGAAATGGGAAGGAATAGTAACCTCCATGGGAGAGGAAGAGTCAAATTGGAGACTAGTGGACACATGGGCTAGATTCCCTAGTTTTATGACAACAATAATGAAGCATCTATGACATTTTATGACAAAATTCAGACCTGACTTCTTACACCTGACCATTATGACATGTCAGCCCCAAAAATAGGCTCAAGAAGGTACTCATGGAGTTGGAGGAATCTAAAGAGACTCAAATTCGAATTTGGGAGAAGATGGAAGGTTGGAACTAGGAGACAAGTGGCAAATGAGGAATATTTTCTAAATGGAAAATTATTGAATCTATTGAGAGGATTTCGACCCCTTGAAGGATAATGTTGGTTATAAAATGTAGAAATCAAGTATGAGAATGGCTTTTCATGATTTGAGAAAAATTGCATTTGTGAAGAGAGAGCTAGTGGATGACTAGTTTCTTGCCTTAGCCAATTTCGAGGGTGAAAGATTCCCATCCAAGTTGGTGTTTGGAGAGGCCACTTAGGTCTTTCATGGTGCTTTAATGGAGTTTGTATTTGCAGGTAGCAGCTACAGGAAGTTTCATGGTTTGGTTTAGTGCAGCACTTTCTCTCCACCGTTTCCAGTTTTGAAGGCATATTCGTGCTCCTTGAGGGAGGGCGTTTTTGGTGAGCACTTGTGCTTCTTGAGAGAGCTTATCATTATATATTTATGATTGTAATAGATTCATATCCTCTGTTATTCATATTCAGAAAGTCTCAGGTCGAAATACCCACTGGTTGTATGCAAAACTATTGATTAATGAGCAAACAATGTCCATTTCCCCAATGCATTGATGTATGACACTATAATGTTGATTATTTCGAATGGATGGATGATTCTCTGATATATTTGTGATAAATATACTGCCATGGATTTCTTATACAAGTTTCATGTACTGTACTTGAGCATTTGAAGCATTTTTACTTAGTTTAGTTGTATTGGGAGGTGAAATAGTGCCATTTCCCCAAGGGTCAAATTGGGGGTTTTTGCTGTTGAATGTGAGAGAGTTAGAACAGTATTAAAAATCAATTAATGGTGCATATGAGACCTTAATAACATACTTAACACATTATATACCTCTGTTCATAAATTTGTGGGAGTTTGGAGGCATTTGGAAGGCCATTTGCAGTGTTAACCGAGGGGGATTTGATGCACAAATTACTAGTCAAAATTACATATATTGATCAGAATACAAATCAAGTTTGCAGCAGTATTTGGAGGGCCATAAAACATCCCTGAACCTTATATTCAATTCTAAATACCATTCATACACTCCTACAAAATATTTGGGAGCATTTGGGTTGATTTGGAGGTCAAAACAGTAAAACTAGTCAAAGGTCGAAATTGGAAAAAAAGTGGAAAATTGGGCATTTTAATAAAATTTGAAAAAGGGATATTACACCCACACTGGGACATTTTCCCTATTCCTGATTTCAACTAAAGGAGAACATCAGATTGCACATACATCCACAACCTCTTCCCATTATCCCTCTACTCAATAGAAACAAGAAAAACAGAAATTCAGTGCAGCATCGCCTATTCGCAGTGCAAGGCCACGCATTCAAGGTGATACTCCAAAATGAAACCATCCACACCAGTGCATACCAAGCATACCACCACAACCAAAATTGTTGAACAACTCCAGCGCATCCAACAACAACAATTACAACCCTCTCAAGATTTCAAAGAAAGGCAACCCTTTCGCTTCAGCGAACGCCGCACCAGGACCTCAACCCAACACACGGTTCGACATATGATAAGGGATGTGATGCAATGGAGACCATTTCTTTGTAAGGGGGGCGTATTGATCCAGATGGATATCGGTGGCCACCCACCTATTCAAAATAGTTTCCCATTTTGCCAATTTTCTAGTAATTTTTGTATAGTTTTTTGAGTCCCAAATTTCTGGGGCCGTTTTGAGGCCGTAAACAACATTTTTTTTGAAATACAGGTCCAAAAAATCATTTATTTTGGGGTACTAGGTGTAGTCCTCGGATATATCTTTCCAACAGGCTACCGAGCGCCCCAAACAGAGATCGTATGCACAAGTTATGACCCCGGGAAGTTGACTATTCAACTAACCACCTTGGGGCCGCAAACTTTATGACGGTTCATCTTCTAGGGTTAGTTTTTTGGATGTTTGGGATTCTTTCCCTCATGCTTATGATAAATAGGCCTTTCGGCCTCTCTTTGTATTCATCTTGGCATGAATGATCATAGTGGCCACATCTCTTCTCGGAGATAGCTACCACGATTCTAGCTATTGTATTTTACAGCCTGTTCTATTTCCACTATTTAATAGAATATGTGTTTACTGTATCACTGTGTCATTTTCAATATATATCTTTATTTGATTCTGTAAATGCTCTTTTATTTTGTTCCCACATAAATCCGGATTAGTGGTATCAGAGCGGTCTGCTCTGCTCTTTGATTGTTTCTCGGTGCATGTCCCCGACGAGGTCAAGATACAGAGAGTTGGGTCTCGAACTAGTTTCATTTGGGGAAGACTACTCTCACCGCCCCAAACAACCTCCCATCACGGAAGAAAAGAGAGACGACGAAGAAGTAGATCCTATCAATTTGTTGTCGAAGGAAGCCCTCGCACGACAGAGGAACGAGATGATGGATAATTTTTCCCAGATCCTCCGACACATGCCGACGGCAACAGATACACCTCGACAAGCAGCCGTTTCGGAGATGCGACTCCCTTCAAGGTACAAGTTAACTTTGATATCCCTTCATTTGAAGGCCAGATTGATGCCGATGCCATAGATAAATGGTTGATTCTACTAGAAGGGTATTTCTCTGTCCACAATTTTTTCGACAGGGCAAAGATCATCTTTGTGCTCCTCAAGGCCGTCCCCCATGTCAAAAATTGGTAAGAAACGTATTATGAGCAAAACGCATGAGACGAATCTAGATTGTTTGAATATTCCAATCCCACTTGGGCCTCTTTTATAGACACCGTCAAGGAACAATATTACCCTGTTGGAAACTATGAAGACCAGTACACAAAATGGGTCATTCTGCACCAAGAGAGGGACCAAACGGTGTCGGAGTACATCAACAAATTTCATACCTTGCGCACAAAGCTAGGTATCAAGGACTCCAAGCGACACCTAGTACTGAAATATCGCAGTGGCCTACACCGGTACATACGAACAAAGATGTATTTTGTTGGAAATCTCTTCACTCGGATCCGCCTATCGATATGCTGTCAAAATTGAGCAGAAATTCCAGCAAAAGAACAAGCATGACTTTGGACCTGCGTAGAAGCAGGGCAAGGGAACCTCTGGCTCAAAGAACCAGGGGCAGGGAAAGGCCAACCAGTCCCAACCGCAAGCAAACAAGGGTAACGAAAAGACAAAGAATGACACCAGGAAGTGGTGCAAGTTCCACAAAAGACCCTGGCACAACACTGATGAATGTCACTCAAAACAGCCATTGGTGGCTGATATCAAAGCTTCAGAATCATATCCCAGTTTCGATTCTGACTCAGAACCTAATTTCACAGCCGCACGAAAAGGGAAGCAGCTCATTGATGCAGAACCCAGTGTCGTTGTTTCCACCACACAGATCCAACCAGAGGAACCTGAAGAGTCGGAGGTAGAGGAGCGCCTTTTCCACTCACAGATGTGGGTGAAGGGAATTCCCCTACACTTTGTTGTGGACACCGACAGCTAGAAGAACCTGATCTCAACAGAAGTCATCAAGAGATTGGAGCTACCAATAACACCACAACCACAACCATACACCATTGGATGGCTAATCCAAGGAAGAGGGATCCGCGTCAGTCACCAATGTCGCCTACCATACGGCATCAAGCCCTTCAAAGATGAGGTATTGTGTGATGTGGCCCCACTTGAAGTATGTGATGTTCTTTTAGGACAACCATATATGTGGAAGCATCATGCTGTATATGAATCACGACCTCGTAGTGTCATCGTCACTTTCGGAAGACAACTCTATCGGATACCAGAGACAGTTTCACCTACCCCGACCAAGTAGGGTAGGAAGATAATCTCCCACACTGGGACATTTTCCCTATTCGTGATTTCCACTAAAGGAGAACATCATATTGCAAAGACATCCACAACGTCTACCCATTATCCCTCTACTCAAGAGAAACAAGAAAAACAAAAATTAAGTGCAATATCGCCTATTCGAGTACCTCTGCAGTGCAAGGCCACGCATTTAAGGTGCTCCTCCAAAACGAAACCATCCACACCAGTGCAGACCAAGGATACCACCACAACCAAAACTATTCAATTGCTCCAGCACATCCAACAACAACAATTACAACCCTCTAAAGATTTCAAAGAAAGGCAACCCTTTCGCTTCAGCAAACATCGCACCAGGAGCTCAACTCAACACACGGTTCGACATATGATAAGGGATGTGACGCAGTGGAGACCATTTCTTCCTAAGGGGGGAGTATTGATCTAGATGGATATCGGAGGCCACCCACCTATTCCACTGGCTCAAAATAGTTTCCCATTTTGCCAATTTTCTAGTAATGTTCCTACAGTTTTTCGAGTCCCAAACTTTCGGGGCTGTTTTGAGGCCCTAAATGACGTTTTTTGGGAAATCTAGGGCCATTTTGAGGTCCTAAATGACATTTTTTGGGAACTCTAGGTTCAACAGAGACCCCATTTTCTAGGGTGCTAGGCGTAGTTCTCGGATAGATCTTTCCAATGGGCTACCGAGCGCCCCAAACGGAGATCGTATGCAAACGTTATGACCCCAAGAAGTTGACTGTTCAACTAACCACCTTGGGGCCGCAAACTTTATGACGGTTCATCTTCTAGGGTTAGTTTTTTGGATGTTTGGGATTCTTTCCCTCATGCTTATGATAAATAGGCCTTTCGGCCTCTCTTTGTATTCATCTTGCCACGAATGATCATAGCGGCCACATCTCTTCTCAGAGATAGCTACCACCATTCTAGCTATTATATTTTACAGCCTGTTCTATTTCCGCTATTTAATAGAATATGTGTTTACTGTATCACTGTGTCATTTTCAATATATATCTATATTTGATTCTTTAAATGCTCTTTTATTTCGTTCCCACATAAATCCGGATCAGTGGTATCAGAGCGGTCTGCTCTTTGATTGTTTGTCGGTGCATGTCCCCGACGAGTTCAGGATACAGAGAGTTGGGTCTCGAACTAGTTTCACTTGGGGAAGACCACTCTCACCGCCCCAAACGAACTCCCATGGCGGAAGAAAAGAGAGATGATGGAGCAGTAGATCCTATCAAGTTGTTTCCCGATGAAGCCCTCACACGACAGAGGAACGAGATGATGGATAATTTCGCCCAGATCCTCCGATGCATGTCGACGACAACATATACACCTTCGACAAGCAGCCGTTTCGAAGATGCGACTCCCTTCAAGGTACAAGTTAACTTTGATATCCCTTTATTTGAAGGCCAGATCGATGCTGATGACATAGATAAATGGTTGAATCTACTAGAAGGGTATTTCTCTGTCCACAATTTTTTCGACAGGGAAAAGATCATCCTTTCCCTCCTCAGGGTCGTCCCTCATGTCAAAAATTGGTGGGAAACTTATTGTGACCAAAACTCATCAGACGAGTTTGGATTGTTTGAATATTCCAATCCCACTTGGGCCTCTTTTATAAATGTCGTCAAGGAACAATATTACCCTGTTGGAAACTATGATGACCAATACACAAAATGGGCCATTCTGCACCAAGAGAGGGACCGAACGGTGTCGGAGTACACCAACAAATTTCATACCTTGCGCACAAAGCTAGGTATCAAGGACTCTGAGCGACACCTTGTACAGAAATATCGCAGTGGCCTACACTGGTACATACGAACAGAGATGGATTTCCTAGAAATCTCTTCACTCGGATCCACCTATCGATATGTTGTCAAAATTGAGCAAAAATTTTAGCAAAAGAACAAGCGTGACTTCGGACCTGCGCAGAAGTAGGGCAAGGGAAACTCTGGCTCACAGAACATGGGGCAGGGAAAGGACAACCAGTCCCAACCGCAAGCAAAGAAGTGTAACGAAAAGACAAAGAAGGACACCAGGAAGTGGTACGAGTTCCACAAAAGCCCCTGGCACAACACTGATGAATGTCACTCAAAAAATCCATTGGTGGCTGATATAAAAGCTTCAGAATCATATCCCAGTTCCGATTCTGACTCAGAACCTAATTTCACAACCAGGAAAAAAGGGAAGCAGCTCATTGATGCAGAACCCAGTGCCGTTGTTTCCACCACACAGATTCAACCAGAGGAACATGAAGAGTCGGAGGCAGAGGAGCGCCTTTTCCACTCACAAATGTGGGTGAAGGGAATTCCCCTACACTTTGTTGTGGACAGCGGTAGCCAGAAGAACCTGATCTTAGCAGAATTCATCAAGAGATTGGAGCTACCAATAACACCACACCCACAACCATACACCATTGGATGGCTAAGCCAAGGATGAGGGATGCGCTTCAGTCACCAATGTTTCCTACCATACGGCATCAAGCCCTTCAAATATGAGGTATTGTGTGATGTGGCCCCACTTGAAGTATGTGATGTTCTTTTAGGACATCCATATATGTGGAAGCGTCATTCTGTATATGAATCACGACCTCGTGGTGTCATCGTCACTTTGGGAGGACAACTCTATCGGATACCAGAGACAGTTTCACCTACCCTGACCAAGCAGGGCAGGAAGATAATCTCCCACACTAGGACATTTTCCCTATTCCTGATTTCCACTAAAGGAGAACATCATATTGCAGAGACATCCACAACCTCTGCCCATTATCCCTCTACTCAGCAGAAACAAGAAAAATAGAAATTCAGTGCAGCATTGCCTATTCGAGTACCTCTGCAGTGCAAGGCCACGCATTCAAGGTGTTCCTCCAAAACAAAAACATACACACCATTTCATACCAAGGATACCACAACAACCAAAACTGTTGAACAGCTCCAACGCATCCAACAACAACAATTACAACACTATGAAGATTTCAAAGAAAGGCAACCCTTTCGCTTCAGCAAATGTCGCACCAGGAGCTCAACTCAACACAAGGTTCGACATATGATAAGGAATGTGATTCAATGGACACTAATTCTTCCTAATGGGGGGAGTATTGATCTAGATGGATATCGGTGGCCACCCACCTATTCCACTGGCTCAAAACAGTTTCCCATTTTGCCAATTTTCTAGTAATTTTTCTACTGTTTTTCGAGTCCCAAACTTCCAGGGTCGTTTTGAGGCCCTAAATGACGTTTTTGGGGAAATCTCAGTATGAAAAAACTTTCACATTTTGGGGTGGTCAACGTAGTCCTTGGATAGAGCTTTCCAACGGGCTATCGAGCATCCCAAACGGAGATCGTATGCAAAAATTATGACCCCGGGAAGTTGACTATTCAACTAACCACCTTGGGGCCACAAACTTTATGATGGTTCATCTTCTAGGGTTAGTTTTTTGGATGTTTGGGATTATTTCCATCATGCTTATGATAAATAGGACTTTCGGCCTCTCTTTTTATTCATCTTGGCATGAATGATCATAGCGGCCACATCTCTTCTCAGAAATAGCTACCACCATTCTAGGTATTGTATTTTACAGCCTGTTCTATTTCCACTATTTAATAGAATATGTGTTTACTGTATCACTGTGTCATTTGCAATATATATCTGTATTTGATTCTGTAAATGCTCTTTTATTTTGTTCCCACATAAATCCGGATCAGGATGCGTTTGGTGAATTTCATTCTTTATGTTGATTACGCCTTACTGCAAGAATCGTTGAAATGTCGCATGTGTGCGAGATTTAGGTGTTAAACGATGCCCCCTGATCTATGAGGTTTAGAAGGTAATGTAGAGCCAATAATGCATCATTGTTTCTTGTGTTTTTCTCCTATTCTGTAGGACAAAGCATATGTGGAAAATAGGTGCCTCCCATGGGGGAAGATTGTTGGTGACGACCGTTACAGTTGTAGTAAAGAATGGTGTTTTATACAAACTAGGTGGGTATACCCATGCTTGTGAAATGATTTCAAGGTGATTACAATGATAGGAGACTGAGGGGTAAACTCAATTATACTGCTGGTACATGGACGGAGACGGATTTGACACATTGTGGGAGTAAAGAACCCAGGAACTGCTGCAAAGTACCGAAGAAGCGGTATTGTTGATGATCATGATAAGTCCACAGGGGTGGGGGACCAATGTGGTGGTGAAGTTTCCTGAGAGATAAATTCATTGTTCTAGATGGACTGCTACCATGGCTTGCAAATGTGAACACTGCTACCTTCAAAAGTATGTTTCCCCCTAATGCGATAGATGTTTTGAGCATAGGGGAAACCACTAAGGTAGGGAGCACTAATGACTCTCCCTACGAAGTTCAAGGTGATCCCTTATAGTGATTAAAAGGAATCCCAAGGTACCAATGCAACTACTACAACTCTCGGAATATGGTATCTTGACGTCGACAAGACCTGAAGTACATGACAAGACGAGGGTCTTATCCTAAGGACCAAGATCATGTTGTAACAAACTGTTGGACGGAAAGACTTGACACAAGATTGGTTGATAAACTTGGGGATCATAACTTCCTTTGATCGATGTAAACATGGGGAGTGTGGGTGGTAGCCTTCATTTAGGAATGGTATAGGTTGAGACAGAGGGAGACAAACTACAAATGAAAGGGATTTGATGGAGACACAATACGGAGAGTAATGGTTACCGAAAAAATAGATACTTCTGAGGATACTTAAGACTCAAATACATCGATCAAAGGGGACCATGGGTTTCTACCCAAAAAGAATAGCATGTTCCCACAATGTTATGTGATGGGGGGACGGTTTGTACATAAATAATAACGGTGGGGTCCCCATAGTTTTGGGTGTGTCAGGGGACTAGTTTGATGATGGGAATAGTCCTCACGGTTTTGAGTGAGTTGGGGGTCATTTTCCAAGATGGAGTGGGGGTTGTTTTTCAACCACGAAGACGGGTGCTCCATGAATCAATGCCACACAGATTATTCCTGCGGGAAGAACTAAATATAATTGGTTACGTCTGAGGGTGGGGGCCCCATAGGTGTCTTCGCGGGGGCAATGATATGAGGAAGATTACATAAGATAAAGTGATCATGGAGGTATGAGTGGTCTTTGTGAATCTTGGTCGTAACATGAGTCGAGGAATCAAATGATGTCTATGCGAGAGTCATGGGAGTAAATGTGCAACTGTGAAATGATGATCTAGGGGTGATATTTTCAAGCTGTACTAGATTCCTTGGACTTGTGGGGGTTCAACATCACGGGTGTTAATTTATGACAATGTTGGAAATGGTGTGCACACCCATGGGGGAATCATGATATTCACAGCTATGATGTTGATGACACATCAAGACTAGGAACGAGGCCCTTAGGGTTATCAATGGGAATATTGGTAAATGCATTGTAAATGGAGGGAAAGTAGTGCCTAGATGCTAGTTTCGAGATGATACCTATGTGAAGAGCCCATCATCGTTTCTAGAGCATGGAGTCTTGTTCTTATAATGGTAAAACAAGATTCTCCTACATGTCTTAGTCGTGATCCTGCACATACGACGCACATACCCAAGTGTAATAAAGAACAAGAACAAGGTATTGAAAATGTAGAAAACATAAAACCAAAACATGCCGCACCTATGGGGTGCACGTGAATGAAGGGTAGAAGCGTTTAAGATACAACCCGTTGATGGGGTTTTTGAGGGTGAGGCCTTCTAAGTTGGTTAATACATATGCCCCTTAACGATGTAAGGGCCCATACATTTAGATACAAATTTATCGGGTCTTGGTTTGTTGTCTTTCTTATCCTTAAAGACCAGGACAAAGTCTACCTCACTGAAGGTGTGAGGTCGCACATGTCGGTCGTAGTGTGCCTTGAAATAGAATTTCATGGCCTCATTTTGTTGAAGGGAGTCACAACGTTCTCTGTTGTGGTGTTCCAAAGTAAATAGGTGTTTCTTAAGAGCAGTAGTGTTTGGTAGAAAATCGACAGCGGATTGGAGGGTAGGGATTTGGCACTCGATGGGAAGGACAAATTCTACTCCATGGACAAAGTGGAATGGGATAAAATGTGTAGCAGTATTAAGCGAGGTACGATAATCCCAAAGGGCTGGGAATAGCATGTGGTGCCAATTGGATCTGTTCTTACTCACTATGCGTTGGAGCATAGTTTTGAGGACCTTGTTTACAACTTCAACTTGGTCGTTTTCCTGAGGGTAGTAAGCTGTCGAGAATTCATGTTTAAAGCCTAATGGTCGTGATAGTTATTCAAAGGTTTCGTTATGGAAGTGTTTTCCATTATCAAATACCAATTGTTTGGGTACGCTAAAGTGGGAGATGACATGCTTAAAGAAGAAGCGCACAACGATGATTCCTTTGCAGTCGAATGTAAGCATTGCTTCGTCCCATTTAGTGAAGTAGTCGACGACGACAACAATATATTGGTGACCTTGTTCCAAATTAGGGATACACTCCATGAAATCGATTTCCCACTTGAAAAAATGGCCCAGCAGTGATGACTGAATGTAGAGGAGAAGGTGGGGACAATGTTTTGCATGAAAATACATGATAATTTGCACACCATTTGATTGCGGTTTCACCTAGATGATCCTATCAATGTGGATTGGGAGAGGCCCTATATAGAATATATTTCACATGTACCACAGGGAGATGGTGTAAAAACACCCCTTGAGAGAGGGGAGAGGCCTTGCAGCCTTCATTATTTCCTTAGGGAGTTGTTTTGTTCCTCAATGGTGAAGGATTTTGTGTCAAGTGAGAGTGATGGTGGAATTTAAACATAATTTGAACAAATGAAAAAATATGCCAACCACAATAGATGCAATATGGTGCGATAAGTGAGTGATATGTGCAAAAGTTGGTTTTAGTGCAAGAGTTACCAGATGTAGGTTCCTTTTAATTACGAGTTAGTGAACTTGTAGTTAGAAAATAAAATAAATGTAAATTCCCTAAAAAGACATAACATCCTTCCTCTTAAATGCAACTGGGCTTCCCAAAAGTACAATAGCTGGTGACAATGGGATACACACACCATTTGACTAGTGAAGGTAACAAAGATCTATTTCTATCGGCAATGGGGCTAGTGTTCCAATCAAGAAGACTTGGAAACACCTCCCAATGTAAATAGCTAACTTCAGGATTCAATTGCACCCATAATTGCTCCTCGGTGATGTCCTAAGTTTGTCCACTAAGATACCTTGAATCAAGTGTGGATCAGTGATTTGGCCTGCATGATATAGTGTCGTCTCCCTACAATGTGCTGAGTGAATCGTAGGGGAGAGCAGGGCGGTTATACCTCATCTTTCACCTCCTTGGTCACGACGAACTTCTGATCGAGGTTTTCTTTGAACACTTGCTTACAATAGGATTTTTAAAAGTACCCTATAAGTCAACATTGCTATGTTTTAAAATATCGCTAATGAAACTAGATTGGTGGGCATTAATGGATTCCTAGCCTGTAGCGTACCCCTCTCACCCAATCCGACCATCAGGAGGGGACGCTGGGAAAACCTGGGCTCTAAAATTTCTCCCCAGATCCATAATGTGAAATTCAACAAACAAAATGTGTGCAATAATGAAAATAAACATGCACAATGGAATTAAAGTCTATCCACACACATCTAACATGAAAATACAAGCATAAACATTACAGGCATCAAATAAAACACTTTAGCTTCAAATACATGAGAATACTTATCTTTATCCAATGCATATCCAAGCAACTGACTATGTAAGAATGCTTTTCCACCCAACCATAGGCACTCTGTCGAGCATATACTCTTTACGCTGCTGAGAGGCCACCCCTAAGCTGGGATATGAGGCCACCAAGGTGAAGGAAACACTTACAAGCTTCTATCTCTCAGTCCACAACCCATTCTGCTCTCTATGCTTAGCCAAATGCTCATACAGAGCTCTACAGGGGCCTCACTTAGCCTCAATTTGTGGCTTCTCAAGTACCTACGAGCAACAAAACTCAAGGGTAAGTGTTCCTAGCTTTCCCAACCTCTATGATCACCTACAGCCAGCAAAACCCACTTCCCAATATGCAACATGGTCTCCAAATTCGAATTTCTGGGTTCAAAACAGCATGGTAAGTTCATGGACAACAATGGAGAGCTCTGCATCCTCCAAATCTGCATGTAAGAATGAGACAAAATGAGGGTTGACTCCAAATAATATGAGAAAAAGTTGACAAGACAACTGTCATAACTTCTAGAAGTAGGGGAAAGGACTCCTGGCAGCTGCAAACTAACTTTTGTCATGATAGAACTGTCACAAAAGTGCAGTCAGTCCCATACTTCAATAACTACATGAGGTGACTTTTCCCACCAACCACACACATGCCTTAATGATTGGAATATGGTCCAAAAAGGAGATAATTGGATTATTCAAGGCACATGAGAGAATTTTGGTTGAGTTCTAAGGTGGACACTTGGAAGCAAGGATTTAGTCATCCATGGACCCCCCTTTCCTCTTCCCCTGTGGTGGAATCATAGCCCCTTTGGTGCTCTTTACACAACCATTGTCGGACCATTTATTATTTATGCTCATAATATTTACATTATATCCTAAATCAACATAAAATCCAACTAAACTGTCCAAATGAAATATAAACATCATACATACCTAAACATTCACTAGTCGGGCCTTGGCCTTGAGCTCCACACTAGGCATTCACACTAGCATATTTACATCATTTTTATTTTTAATGCAATGGGGTCAAAATCGGGATATTACATAGCCCAATCTATACTACCTAACTAACATGTCATTTTGTGACCTCCTGTGGAGTATTTTAGTTGGTTTGCATTTACAAAGTTGATTTTAAGGGGTTTTGAATTTTCAGTGAGGGAGTGTAAGAAAGGTATTTCACAATTCCTACCTTTGTGATTCACCAAGCTCACAAGAAGTGCAAGGTGAAAATCATACTTGGATGGGAAGAGTCTTTAGGTCCCTTAGTGTGTGATAGTGGTGTAAACACATGCAATGAAATAAAATCGATTGTTGGAAAATTAACTAGAAAAGTATAAAGCAAATGCAAAAATATATGTACTTTTAACTCTAAAAGATGCTCAAGGTGCTTTGCAAATAAAAAATGCCAACTAATAAAAAGTGTGCCATGGAGGTATTTCACACTTCTCACCCTTTTCTGATTCACGAAGCTCACAAGAAGTGCGAGGTGAAGAGAATACTAGGGGAGACAAGAGTCTTTAGGTCCTCACTTGTGTGCAAAAAATGGATTCTACACTATCCTCGATCCTAAAAACATGTCAATTGAGCATAAAAAAGAATGGTCTTGAATACTAGTGAGGAAAATGAGGCCCGTTGAAAGCCTCAAGGTTGGTTACCTAAGTAAGCTTCAAGAGAGATGAAATCTTTACTCCCTAATCTTGGTCTATGTGGACTAATTACTAAAAAAAGTAAGTAGTTATTGCAAATTAACTTCTTTGAGTTCATTAGTAAGTAGAAATGGGGCTGCCAGATTGTTGCATGTAGATAAAAAGAAAATCAAATGACTGTAGCTTAGGCAAACAATCATATTTTGCGCGGTAGCGTGGAAAAATAAACATAAAAGATGCGTTGTAGCGCAGGTAGAACATAAACAAGGTGCACAGGTCAAACAAAAGAACTATGCGTGGGTCGTGAGCTAGTTACCTGCGTGAGTAGCATTACTGTTGAAGGCGTTTCTGCGCTAGTTGCGTGGATGAGAGGATGGGATCTACACTATTGTTTAAAAATAAAGTGTGGCCAACAGGGGGTCAAATTCTGGAGTAGGAGGTGGTAAACTTGATCTCCTGCAAATGATAAACACCCAGAATTAATCACTCAGCATAAAACAACCTAATTTAAAAGAAATAAACAAAAACAAGTGGAGTCACCATTAGAACTGTTGTGGAAAAAATTGCATAAGTGTGCATTCATCTACTTAGTAAGGGGCTAGGCCTTGTAGGATGTAGCAAAGCCTCAGTCCTTGGATCCCCTGTGTGGTGGTTGGTTGTCATCTAAATGATCCTGCAAGATATTGTTAGTGGAATTCACATAAAACAAAGAAAATTTAAACAAATTACAATAAAAGGAAATGGGGGGAGAATGCAAACTCCAACAACAATCAAATGTATGAAAAAACACTTTGTATTTCCCAATGGTCAAGTTGTACAACACCTAGGAGGTGCGGGATTCAAGGGAAGCCAACAATCTCCCTTAGGGAGGCCCTTCATGTCCAAACATAATGATAAGTGAGTGGTAGAACAATGGCGAGAAACTCTTTCCCCTTGGAGGAAGGTGGCAAGGGAGATTGGGAATGCTTACAAAGGTAGGAAGAGGTGGGCTATGAGGAAACGCCAATACAAATCGAACAACATAACCTTTCTCTTCTTTTCTCTTTTCAAAATGCATGTCAATGGCTTCCTTTTATATGTCAAGAGGTGGCTAAGAAACAACTAGCATAGATCCATCTTGAACTCAGATATATCAAGCACTGAGACGGATCCAATTTCTTGAGCTGTATTTTTATTAATCTTAATCCTAAGAAATTTGATACCTCTCTTGCTTGATAGATTCAGGTTTAAGTTTTAATTTTTTATTTTATAGGTCAACATGGATTTTTTAAATTACTTTTTATAATTTATTTATTTTATGAGCGGATATGTATTTTTTTTTTTTTTTTTGTAATGTAGTGTTACGTTACATATGTGACAACATCTCCCCCATATTGGGATGTAGAACACCTATCTCCTCTCGGTGCAATAAAGTCGTATATATCAAGCACCGATTATGCATTTATTTTTACTTTTTTTATTTTTTGTAATGTACTGTTACGTTACATACGTGACAACATCTCCCCCATACTGGGTTGTAGAGCACCTCGCTCCTCTCGGTGAAACTAGATACAAATGTAAACTCATACACTCCATGAACTAGTTCCAAGGTACATCAAGGGGGATATTTAATGCCACCAAGTGTGTGAGGATCTGAATTCAAATTCTTGGAGGTGATGGAGCCTTCATTGCATCCTAGGAAGTAGGTAGTTCTGTCATTTTGATAGTAGCGCGACTATAGAAAGAAAAGCCGTGCGAGTATCGCGCGAGCACTGAACTGATAATATGCACTGTAGTGTTGGTTATCAATGGTTTAGCCGTGCGACCTCTTCTTTTGACTAATATTGGGCACTTTTGGACTCATGTTTCCTTTTGGATTTGTTGAGGATGAATTTAGTGAATTGCATTCTTTATGTTGATGACGTCTGTTATCACCAATCTTGTAGTTGCCCCTACAGATGTATCCAAGGTGGATGGTAGAGGGGACAGGAAATTAAAGCGGTGAACCAAGAGAGCCTTAGTTCCGAAAAGGATGGTTGTCACACCAACCAAGGCACTCTTCGCTTCAGCTATCAAAGCCAAGATAGCAAGGGGGAGACCCAGATCTACTCCCGACAAGAGAGATCAACCCAATCACCAGATCAAATCAATCAAGTGAAGTACATAGGGTGACAGGTATTGAACCCTAGAATTAAGGAATTAGGACCACTGTGGAGGCTTAGGAAAGGTGTGAAATGATAGGGATAGATAAAACGCAGTGATTCTATGATTAGGTATGATTTGAGAATTCAAAGCTAGTTTAAAATGGTCAAAATCAACTGCCTTGGGAAACGTGACCCTTAAAACAGGGGAAGTGTCCCAAAATGTAGATCTGACAGTTAGGTATTTTTAGCTATGCTTGATGAAGGGATATGACAATGTCAAAGTGTGCAAGCAACTAAACGAGGATCAAACCATAGAAAAATTGGGCAATCCAGGAAAGTCGTGAGGGTAGGAGGACATCAGTTCCTTGGGGTTTGGGCCTATGGAGTCACCCAAGCAAGATATTTTCAAGAAACCACTTTGGGATTTTCCTGATATACAATACCCAGAAAGGATTTTCCAAATGATCAAGGGGTTTGATCATGGAAATTTTCCAAAGAATTTTAGTTGATTTTAAATGAGGTTTTTGAATTAAATGACAGATGGATAAAATAAAGGAATGAGAAACTTACCTTGAGATCATACCTGAGTGATGGAAGTGCTTGCCATGTTGTTGAGGAATGTTCCCACAGAGATCAAATGAGATATATTTGATTTTTCTTGCCACAATGAGATGCCCTAGCTCCACACGTGCGCCCTCCTCTTCCTGTCAAACCAAGGAAATCGATTCAATCAGTAAGATCAAGAATGGAGGAAATACAAGCAAATAGAAATAGCAACATGAGGTAGAAGATACTAAGACAGTAATACTCCCTGTTACCAACGAAGAGGCAGGGAGAGTCTCCCATACCAATATGTCCTCCTTGAACCAATTCGGCCTTAACCTGTAGATGAGAAAACATCGAACACAATGATAGCAAGATAAATCTCCAATAACCCAGTGCAAAGGAAGAACAAACAACCGAACTCCAATAGCATTTAAAACCATAAGACAAGTAGATGCAATAGTAATTTTCTATTTCAATAATCCAGAGCCAAAAGTCGCTTTACAATGAGGAGCTCTCTCCTTTAAATAGCATGGAGAGACACCAAAAACCTAACCACCTTTTGAATGGATGGATAATATTAAAATATCAAAGTGATCTAATCAATGGTTGAGATGAGCTCAATAGAAAGTACATGGATCAATATAACAACATAATACATCAATGGACCAAATCGTCGTAGGAGAGGGGGTCCCACCAAATGTCAATGATAAAACATAAAATCTAGCTCATGGTGGGTCTAGGGGGTCATGAATTGCCTCCCTAGTGTGTCTCCATGGCGCAATAACATAATATAACCAAGCTAGACACCAAATCGTGCCTCTCTGGGAAAGTCGTGAGCCTTAGGAGGCTCCAGAAAACCATAAAAAGTGCTGGAGAGATGAGTGTAGGCCCCACTAAAAGATGAAACTATTGTAGAAGGTGTGGAAGACATCCCACTCATCATCAAAACTCATCCCATGCCAATCCCTTTCCTTAGTAGCTCAAATCGAATCCTTCAGTAGCCATTTTCACCATTTTTAATCTGCCTTGGGAAGTGCAAAACTGCCCAAACTGCCTCCTGGAGTGCCTGTGCTGTCAAGTTGAGCCCACCAGGCTCTCTGGGAGGGGGTTAATATGGTAATAACAAGTGGTTGGACCACCCACTCCATGCACAGCTCCCTAGGAAAACCAGTCAAATCCATCCTCTGCTCTAACAGGCCAAAACTGCACTAGGATAGCCAACTGAGGCCAATCGCCACTGTAACTGCCCGGAACTGAAAAAAGACTGTCTCATTGGACTCAGAGATCCCAAATTCATCTAAGGTGTGTACTCATACACCCTATGGATCTCTGCATGATCATATAAAATATCCAATATACCCGATAGACCAAATAATAATAATCTGTAAAAGTGCAGAAAAGCACAAATCATCATCATAAGCCTGAAACCACTGCATAGAACCATCTGGTGACCTGTACCAGACCATATATCATATCTATGCATCATCTGAGGTCTGCCACCTCATGTCCTGTGGTTGACTTTTGGTCAAACTAGGTTTGATCAAGTCAACATGACCAATAATATAACTCAGGCTATCATCAAAACTGCTGCAAGTGCCAAAGGTTAAAGCATGCTCTACAATTCATTCAAGTAACAATTATAACAAGAAGTAATCATTTACTGGCAATCTATCAACAAATATATAAGGCTTTTAATTATTACTATGACTCAGACCAAACTTTCAAGACTATAGTCACTTCATAGTTGTGATCAATTTGCTAGTGAAGGGTGAGGGCTAAAAATTAAAAGGCTAGGCTAAGGGATGACTACTAACTTGACATTGTGACACTTTGGAAATGGAAAGGGAATACACACTCTAGCATATGCTGGACAAGCAGTAACACAGGGGATGGTAGTGTCTCACAAATGGGTAAGTTGTTTAAAGATTGCTTATTCAAATTAGGCATCATGTCTACTTTTTAAGATGATCCAAGTTCATTAGGATCGATTGATTTCACTTTATGGCCTTTTTGGCCTACATAACCCTTCAGATCTTAGGTGTGCTAAGAAGCAAAACTAATTGCAGCTGGCATCCAGGGCATGTTTGTACATATACATAAGGTCAACAATCGTTTAGATATAGAGTTTAAGAACCATTGCTTTTTGGACCTTTCTTATACTCTTCAAGGAGTATTTATAGCGTTTCATTGCTCTTGCCCTTTACTCACGTGTGTTGAGAAACACATTCTAGAGTTTACAATTTCCATGGGTGAATTTACATAAGTTTCCATAAGTAGTACATGAGCTTTCAATTTTAGCCAACACATCTTAAGTGACTAGGGGAACTTCGTATCAGTTCCAAACATCGGGACAACCGACCAAAATGATTTAGGATTACAATCCAACTCACCAAAGGCAAGTTTTGTCACCAACTCAGAGCCGAGACACAAGAAACAGGGAATCTCATCCAACGCATAGGCTCAAGTGGGGGAAGGTCCTCTATGCCACTATTCAAGTAGTAAGTCAGGGTAATAAACAAACTGGAAGGTAATGGATGGATGAAGACGGTGAATAATGAGACCAACACTAGCAAGCCAGAACTGGTGGGAATGATCACCTCTATTCTCCCTAGGGAGGTTAAAACCAATGAGTATGGATAGTGAACTTCTAAGTCTGAGTGGGGACAATATAATATATATAAAGATACAACCAGGTCCACATATCTATATGATCGCCAGATCATGATACTAAATGCTAAGACATGCTACAAGAATGAATATAAAAGCAATATAACCATAACACCAGAATATACCTGTTGAGTCATATACTTGAATGCACAGAATCTGAACCAACATCTGTCCTCTGAAACTGTTGCTGTAACTCTGGGAAATACTAACTGCTATGTTTAAATGGCTAAATTGATACATCAGTCATCTATCTGAGTGTCCTGAAACTCAGTCATGGCATGGGGAACAAAAATGTTGTCCATAATATAATCATGATCCATAATAGATGCTCATCTCAGCATCTCAATGTAAGTGAACTGGATGAAAAGTGTATTGGAATCATAAAAATAGTGTATGGTAGCTTGGCTACTATATATGTGATAACATCTGGCTCCAGCTGGGAAAAGTGTTCTACTAAAAAGAGCACTTGAGAACCTTAGAATCGCTGGTCCTCGCACTTTGCTACTCATATCCTCGATCCAATACTCTTGCTCTGCAACTGCTACCAGCATATCACCTGCTATCTACAAAATTACCAGAGCTATACCGAACTCACAAACTGGATGTCAAAACAATGCGTGTATATACATAAATCTCAAAATAACAATACTGAAACTGAAATGCATGAAATATAAATGCAGAAAATAAATCTAATCTACTAACATAACTTGAAAAGTTTTATTTTACTGTCCAGGAAAAGAAAATGGCAAGTACTCAAGACTACACTACGATCTTCAAAAGTGAGCTTAGGGAAAAGACAAAAAGGTGCCAGACTCAATGGCTGAAAAACTAACTACTGCCGAAGCAGGCTTATTCGGTTCCTACCTACCCTAATCTACCAGGTAGGGAAAGAAAAGAAGACCACTAAGTGAGGTCAGGGATATAATCCTTCAACTCCCTTTGGTTGACAGGAAGTAATATACGTCTTCCACTACCAGTAGTCAAGAAACACATATCACCAAAGCATTTCTCTACATTGAATGGTCCAACCAAAAGATCATCAGCCTGTCTAGATCTGATATGCAATAAATGGTTCGGAATAAATACTTGACTTCCCGTAGGAAATCTATTCCTATTGACAGACTCAGGACCAACTCCAATGTTCTATATAGGCATAGGGTGGATTTCAGCAAGGTTTTGCGGTTGCGGGGTGAAAATGTTTGAGTTCCTCCTAGGAGGGACTGCATTGACTCTGGGTAGACCACCATCAATAGAAATGGCTATCCTACCAACAAGGACTTCTCGAATCTCTCTTCTCATCTCTTGGACTCTTTCACTTGGATCATCCTCATGAGGAGACACTACGTTTTTGACAACTTCACCTACAGTCCAGAAATCTCTTTGTTCTTCCAAGGGAGGTGGATCATGGGATATGACAGTATTACGACTAGAGCCTTCCCCTGAAGGAACTGGAATGCGCATATTTTCCAACCCGGTGGAAACTAACTCAGAATGAGATGCTGAAAAACTAGGAATGTGAGAAGGATCACGACTATGGTGACTAGATGAATCAGGTGGTAGAATAAAATCAGGGCCATGAGGATATGCAGATAAAACATTTTTTTGAGAGTCTGAAGGAATTTGAAAAATAGAAATTTTGTTTAAGTTAAAATCTCCTTCAAGTGCATCATTAATTAATGCATCCTCTTCCCAACTTAAAGATTTATCATGAATTCGATTTAGATTACCATCTTCTAAGGACAAGTGAGACAAGGAATCATCGACATCAGAATAGTGGGATACCTTGGATTCCTCATTGGCTTCAACCACAATAGCTGTCACAGGATGGTTTTCCCACGGATAAATAGGTGCAAGCCCTTGGCTTTCCCTTTCTCTATTATGATCAGTTAGGGAAAACCACTCTCTAACAGTAAAATGAATTCTCTCACCACGCCTAATGTCATCAAACTCATCAACTACAGGGACAGGATCCTCAATATTATTTTCTTCAACATTTGTTTGCTCAGGATCATTTTCCCATGGGAGGATGGGTTCCAGACCTTGATTCTGCCTTAATATATTATTGCCAATAAGTGCATTGAATTCTCTAACTGATCTGGGCAAACGTTCACCTCTTCTGATATCATTTAAATCATCATCAAATTCTTCAGGTGTTTGATTTTCAATAACTTGTTCTTGATTTATTACATTATTCTATTCTTGAACTTGAGGTTGATTCTCATTTCTTCTCAATTCTTCTATTTCTTCAGCAAACTCATTTCTAAGCAAATCCAAATTTATTCTTCTAGCAAGTTCAACTATCTACTCTTCTTCAAAAGAAGAGTCAGAATCTTCCATTACCATGAACATGTTTTATATTTGCTAATTTTCCCAAAGTTCATTTTCATCTTCAACAAAATTGGTTTTGGCATTGTTTAACAATTCATCCCCATATGTGTTTTTAATCCCCTCATCAAAAGTTTATAAATGCTTGTCATAGAAAGGCTCTCTATTAACCTTGATCAAGGCTCCATCAGAGTTAGGAACACAAATATATGATAGATCCATCATAAGATATCCACCTAAGCCAGCTGCCCACTTCCTAGATAAAAGCATTCCATATGCTGGGGGCAAATCAATCACTACTACATCCATCATAGTAGAAATGTCTGAACATGCAAAAAGATCAGCTCTAAGGTTCTTGATCAAACCATAGGACTGTACACATCAGGAATCTATACCACAGACATTTCCATATGGTCGAGTCACTTCCAATCCCATTTCCTTCATAACATGTCAGGGAATGGCATTCATAACTACTCCGGAATCCAACATGCAGTTGTGGAGGAGCATATTTTGAATATGCAAGGTAAGGTAAAAGGGAGGGTGACCACCGTTCTTTCTTTCATAAATGTCAGAATGGATGTTTATTAGTGGATCCTTTTCAACTTTGCTAGGTTGTGTTCCACTAAGGCTCTGAATGTGACAGGATTCCAAGACAACCTCAGGAGTCTTCTTTTGGCCAATGCCATCAAAGAACTCCTCTACTTGGTTTCTGACAGAGGGCACTTTCATCAACTCCGTGATAGGGATATTACACATTATTTTTCCTAACTCTTTCTTCATATCAATTTTTAGATCATATTCATTAATGGAAAAATCTTCTTCTTCCTCTTTATCTTCATTAATATTTTTACATTTGTCAAGGAAAGAAGGTTGGGAATTACTTCCTCGTTTATAGATTTGAAACTTTGGTTGTTCTTTTGGATCTGGGAGATTTATGGCAAAACATGAGGAGCTAGGTTCTTCAATTATTTCTTCTTCGTGATCCCATGGCTATTCTTCTAAAAGGATTCTTCCAAAATCATCATCAAAAGATAAGTCATCAATAAATTTGATGTTATCAGGTTGGTCATCAAGATAGTTGGTGTCAGAATGCTCTCCTTCTGTTTCATCACACCAATTTACATTCTTCTTTTCAGAATTTTCTGGATATTTAGGTCATCGTTGTCGTCATCGTCTATTATCTCCCTCGGGCCTTCTATTGTTGTTCCAGTAGGGATTAGGGCCATAAGGGTTCCTATGTCTCTCAGGATCATGAAAACTTGTGACACTCTTAGTCAGGCCAGTTAGTTGTCTCATCATCTCTTGCATGGTTTCTAACATGTCCTTTGATTCCTTTGGCTCACTCATAGGATCCTTGGTATTTCAAAGCTTAGGGTCAGATCTAGAAGTGGATGGGGCAAAGTGATTGAAATTTTTTGTTTCCCCATAGATGCTGCATTCTTCTAAGCCATCTTAGCATTGAACTGGGCGGTCTTTAAGTCATTGGTATTTTTATCCTTCAAGTGATAACCAAGCCATCCTTCGAATGCATTCAAATAATGAATAACAATCGCTTGATCTTTTGGTTTGATCTCTTCAGGGATATTGGCAACAGTCTTATCAAATATTATGTTAAATTCATGGACTATCTCATTCTCTTTTTTCTAAATGTCAAACAATTGATGTAAGAGAAATTTCCCATCTAACTTTCGGGACCACTCACTATTGAGTTTAGCAACAAAGTTGTCATACTCAGTGATAGATGCCAGAAGGCCCTTCATGAAGACATCTTCATCAGATGCTCCATATGCTTCCATATGTTCCCAGACTTTATCAATATGATATTCAATGGATATAGAAGACACTCCATCAAATTTGGGAACTTTTTCAAAATAATTTTTAGGCATATCATGTGGGGCCCCCTGGATTTGGGAAAAATCTAAAGGAGATGGCTTAGCCTTCCTTCCAAAAATCCTAGGGTTCTGTGGAGGAGGAACATTCTGGTTTCCACCAGCATTTGTTCTGACCATTGGATTGGATGAGGTTGAAGGAGATCCCAAAGAATGATTCAGAGAAGAAGAGAGATTATAAATCTTTGCGATGAACCTGCATTAATTAATTAATGCAAATAAACGAGATATCAGAAATAATAGAACTCATAATCACTTTTATATTGATCACGGGCCACTTCGAGGGGGCAACCTCCTTTGAGAAAGCTCAATACAATTAACTTCACAGTGCCTTCATAGGCCTCAACACACACTTATATACTAAGTCTAGGCACCAATACCATGGGTCAATACTATGTGTCAATAAAAACCATGGGCTAAGTCTAGGCGCCAATACTATGAGTCAAAACCATGGGACCTATAATACTATGGGACGACTTACAAAGCATATGCATCCAATACTATGGGTCAATACTATGGGCTAATATAAACTATGGATCAACAAATACTAAGGGACGACTTACAAATCATATGCGTCCAACAACAATATACTAACAAAGTAAAGACATGGGTTCCTAACATCCCCTCTCCCTTAGAAAAAGCTTTGTCCTCAAAGCTTTAGATATGGAAATTGAAGCAGAATCTGAAGGAGTGGGTCCCCTGTAGAATCCTCGGGTTGCATTCCGAGCCACTGGTTCCTTTGGAGTTTCAGGGAGGATTGCATGGAAGGCTATAGACGAAGAAGAACCATATCAGCGATGTGAAAAGTGCGCTCAGAACGGTGTTGATTGGCTTGTTGTTTCAGTTGAATTCTTGCCATGTGAAAATTGTCCTGCAGAATGAGAAGAAGTTGATCACGGTTTCTAATAATTGAGTCAATTGCCTGAACTGGGGAGCTGCTGAAGGTGTATGGAAGAAGAACTGGTGGTGCATGTACACAGACTGCTTCATATGGTGTCCTTTGAGATGTGGTACTATACCACTGGAGTGCTTCTAGGAAATCCATAGAAATAGTTGTCGAAATCTGTGGAAGGATGGGTAAGGGTTTGAGCAATCCTGAAAGGAGGGTCGTTTCACCCTTGTTGACCTAGAAAGTATCACAGTCAACCACCATCCATTGAATTGTCCTTTTGAGTCCCTGCCAAAAGAAGTTACATTGTTCCTGGTCATACGTTTTGAGGAACCCAGAGAGCCCTACTGATGAAGAAGCATGGAGTTCATAGAAGAGATAACCCCGTTGAACAGATTGCAACCAATTTGGAACAAGCAGAGAAATAGCTGTAAGAGAAACTGGGTCATCAAATGTGCGAGGAGGAGCATCTTCCACCATATTGTCCTTACCCTTCTAGAAAGCGGTCGCATAGTCATAAACCATGAGTTGGATAACCCATTTCAGGTGTGTTGGGGAGGAGACCTGTTGTTCCAGGAAAGTTTCCAGAATCTGGAGATCAGTCTTGATGCAGAAATAATTCCCCAATAGGGATGGCTGCCACTTCTGGACTGTATGCAAAATAGTCATCATTTCCTGCTGAGAGGTAGATGCGGCTAAATTCTTACCGGAAAGGTCTCTTGAAGGCAGCAAGCTCATTGGTTCAGCAAGGACACCTGCATATCTATCCAAGGAACTAGTGGATACTATTGATGGGTGTGCATCTGAATGGAATAGAGCTGAGTGATGACACCATGTGAATTCTTCTTAAGTATTTTTTCCAGGCGATGTGAACTGATGATGCAGAGAGACCCTGTTTGTAAGCCCATAAATTTGTGTTGTGCCCCATTGACTGAAAACTGCATCCAAATTTCAGCCAAATCCCATAAGATGGGGCCAAGTGTGCACAACCATTGAATGCCCAAAACCACATCACATCCGCCTAAGGACAAGGAAAACATGTGAGAGCGCAAGTTATAATCTTCCATAGAGATACGCACATTGTGACACTTCCCCTTGCAAGGTAAGGTTCTCCCATTGGCAACCATGACTTCAAAGTTGGAGCAAGGATGGACAAAACAATCAGCCTGTTTGGCAATCCGAGGATCAATGAAGTTATGAGTGCTACCAGAATCAATGAGTATGGTAAGAGGGAGCTTCTTGAAGTATCCCCTGACTCGCATTATTTGTGGGGTGGTGACGCCGGTTACAGCATGGAGAGAGATCTTGGGTGGGTCGTCTTGAGATGGGGTGTCAACATGCGGGTGTTGAATGTCGACCTAATCATCTACTGTATCTGGAGCTTCTTCATCAAGTTTTGAGGCAGGTGGAGAATCCACATCCAAGAGATAGAGCTTTTGTTGAACACATCTATGTCCCCGAGTGAATTTCTCATCACAATTATAACAAAGCCCTTTTTCTCGGCGTGCCTGCATCTCTGTTTCAGACAATTGCTTGATAAGAGTTGGTTGAGGAGTAGGCATGATGGGAGGTCGTTGGGAACACATATTTCTGAAGGGAACAAAGGTGGGTTTGGAGCGTTGTCGAGCTACGATCTTGTCCTCAACCAGCTTAGCCAATCCTAGGACTTCCATCATTGTGTTGGGACAAAACATTTTGACCTCTGAGCGGATTTCATCCTTGAGGCCACTGATAAAACAACTCCTGTAGAATTCATTGGACAATCCTTCTGTGTGATTGGCTAATTTCTCAAATTCCATCTGATACTCTCTCATTGTGCCAGTTTGGTGAAGTTTAGTGGGTGCTCCTGTGAAGTCGTCAAAAGAACTAGGACCAAATCGTGACAAAAGGAGTTGGCAAAAATCTGTCCAATTTGGCTCGGGATGAGCTTTGATGTACCAACGGTACCATTGAAGGGATTCCTGTTCCAAATGAAATGATGTAAGTGGAACTTTCTGAACATCAAAAGTATTATGCAGACTGAAATATTGTTCAGCTCGGTATATCCATCCAGTCGGATCAGTACCATTGAAGCAAGGAAAATCAAGCTTCGGCCCACGAAAATTGTTGGAAGAAGAGAACCCAATGGCTGCAAAAGATTCTGGTTGTCGGTTATTGTTCATGGTTGAATGCTGAAGATGGAGGCTGAGAAATTTTTCATCCAGATCTTGGAGTTTGGTTTGGATGGCTACAAGTGCTTCCTCCATGTTGTTTGTTCCTGTGCGAGTGACAACCATAACCAGTAATTTGTTTTTTTATTATTTTTTGTTGGGGGGGGGGTGGGGGGGGGTGGGGGGCGATGGATAGAAAAACACAAACACAAGCTTATTTAGTAAGGGGAAATTTGGATTTGGGAAAAACTCGGAGGGGTAATTGGGGTTTGACTAGGTTTTCGACACTTTCTGAGGGATAGGGAAGCAAAAAATGGGGATTTTAGAAGCGGGAACTCTATGGTAAAATTTGAAGGCAATCGGGTGAAAATTGAAGAAGTTATGGAAAACCCTAAAAATAGACAAATGTGGGATTTCTAGTCTTGGGAAGTGGAATTTGGGATAGGGTCTTCAGGAATGAAATATGCAGAATGGGATTGCAGAGATGTTAGTGAAGTTTCAAGGAAAACATAGTTGAAATAAGGGAGATATGGCCGAAAAACAGAATTTTATACCCTTTTTTTTCTAGAAATGGATCGGCAACAGCTGCGCGGAAGGGATCCGCAACAGATGGATCTGCAATGACGCGGAAGGGATTGAAAATGATTGGATCTGGAACGACTTTCATTATAGATCTGAAACGGCTGGATCTGGAGCGGAAGTGTTCGGCAACAGTTCAACTTAAAATAGATATGGACCCCAGGTATGTACGGCTTCCTAACAGTTCAGGTGTTTCACTCGGCCACCAATGATGTCTGACAGCTTGCGTATTGGGGCAGTACCCCTCACTCCACGGCTCAGGTAAAACTGATAACCGCTTTGCCACAAATGACAGCTCTTGGTTTACCTCACGAGTGGGAACTATTCAATCAGGTAGGGGTCGTTTCCCTTTTCGCTGGCAAGTCCTCTCAATGGGTCAGCTACTTTGGGGTTCCTGTGGTACTCCTCAAAATGAGTTTTAGGGATTATTCCCAAGTACTTCCCACAGTTAAGCGGATAGGGATTATTCCCAAATCCGAAGCTGCAACAGATGCGGAAAAAAAATTGACAGAAATTCCACCCAACGAGCCCAAGAAAGTGCTCTGATACCAGATGTGATGAACCTGCAATAATTAATTAATGAAAATACACAAGATATCAGAAATAATAGAACTCAGAATCACTTTTATATTGATCACGGGCCACTTCGAGGGGGAAACCTCCTTTGAGCAATCTCAATACAATTAACTTCACGGTGCCTTCATAGGCCTCAACACACACTTATATACTAAGTCTAGGCACCAATACCATGGGTCAATACTATGTGTCAATACAAACCATGGGCTAAGTCTAGGCGCCAATACTATGAGTCAAAACCATGGGACCTATAATACTATGGGACGACTTACAAAGCATATGCGTCCAATACTATGGGTCAATACTATGGGCTAATATAAACTATGGATCAACAAATACTATGGTATGACTTACAAAGCATATGCGTCCAACAACAATATACTAACAAAGTAAAGACATGGGTTCCTAACAATCTTCCAAATAAAATTGGATGAGTTCTCTTTGATTGGTCTTCTATTCCGAATATAAGTTATAGGGGTTCCTTCAAGGTTAAGATGCTCTATGAACTTAGTATTTATACGTTGGCTTCGGTCCTCAGTAGAGTCACGGGGTGGAGTCGCCAGGTGAACCACACAGGTAATTCACCGAAATGAAATATGTCGTTGGAGAGGTGAGATGAGTGAAAATTAAAATGGTGATGGGGATAATTATGAAATTTAAAATGCAATCACCAAGGCAAAATACTAGATGCGATAAGATATGGATTAACGCACGGACACTGAAGGTAAGCCTCTACCTCCCCGACAACAACGCCAAAATGTTATGGCAAAGAGAACGAGAGTAGAGGTTAAAATAAATATGTCGAACCAGGGTAGGCCTCTACCTTCCCCGGAAATGGCGCCAAAATGTTATCACTAATCTTGTAGTTGCCCCTACAGATGGATCCAAGTTGGATGGTAGAGGGGACAGGAAACTAAAGAGGTGAACCAAGAGAGCCCTAGTTCCCAAAAGGATGGTTGCCACGCCAACCAAGGCACTCTTTGCTTTAGCTATCAAATCCAATATAGCAAGGGGGAGACCCAGATCTACTCCCGACAGGAGAAATCAACCCAATAACCAGATCAAATCAATCAAGTGAAGTACGTAGGGTGATAGGTATGGAACCCTAGAATTAAGGAATTAGGACCACTGTGGAGGCTTAGGAAAGGTGTGAAATGATAGGGATAGATAACACACAATGATTCTATGATTAGGTATGATTCGAGGATTCAAAGCTAGTTTAAAATGGTCAAAATCAACTGCCTTAGGAAACGTGACCCTTAAAAAAGGGAAAGTGTCCCAAAACGTAGATATGGCAGTTAGGGCTTTCTAGCTATGCTTGATGAAGGGATATGACAGTGTCAAAGTGTGCAAGCAACTAAGCAGGGATCAAACCACATGAAAATTGGGAAAGGCAGGAAAGTCGTGAGGGTAGGAGGAGATCAGTGCCTTGGGGTTTGGGCCTATGGAGTCACCCAAGCAAGATGTTTTCAAGAACCCACTTTGGGATTTTCTCGATCTACAATACCCAGAAAGGATTTGTCATATGATCAAGGGGTTTGATCATGGGAATTTTCCAAAGAATTTTAGTTGATTTTAAATGAGGGTCTTGAATTAAATGACAGATGGATAAACTAAAGGAATGAGAAACTTACCTTGAGATCATACCTTAGTGTTGGAAGTGCTTGCCATGTTGTTGAGGAATGTTCCCGCAAAGATCAAATGAGAGATATTTGATTTTTCTTGCCACAATGAGATTCCCTAGCTCCACATGTGTGCCCTCCTCTTCCTGTTAATCCAAGGAAATCGATTCAATCAGTAAGATCAAGAATGGAGTAAATACAAGCAAATAGCAATAGCAACATGAAGTAGAAGGTACTAAGACAGTAATACTCCCTGTTACCAACGAAGAGACCCCAAAGAAGAGGCAGGGAGAGTATCCCTTACCAATGCGTCCTCCTTGAACTAATTTGGCCTTCACCTGTAGATGAGAAAGCGTGGAACAAAATGATAGCAAGATAAATCTCTAATAACCCAGTGCAAAGGAAGAAAAAACAGTCGAACTCCAATAGCATTTACAACCATAAGACAAGTAGATGCAATAGTAATTTTCTATTTCAATAATCCATAGCCAAAAGTCGCTTTACAATGAGGAGCTCTCTCCTTTAAATAGGATGGAGAGACACCAAAACCCTAACCACCTTTTGAATGGATGGATAAGATTAAAATATCAAAGTGATCTAATCAATGGTTGAGATGATCTCAACATAAAGTACATGGATCAATATAACAACATAATACATCAATGGATGAAATCGCCCTAGGAGAGGGGGTCCCACCAAATGTCAATGATAAAACATAATATCTAGCTCATGGTGGGTCTAGGGGGTCATGAATTTCCTCCCTAGTGTGTCCCCATGGCACAATAACATAAGATAACCAAGCTAGACACCAAATCGTGCCTCTCTGGGAAAGTCGTGAGCCTTAGGAGGCTCCAGAAAACCATAAAAAGTGTTGGAGAGATGAGTGTAGCCCCCACTGAAAGATGGAACTGCTGGAGAAGGTGTGGAAGACATCCCAGTCATCATCAAAACTCATCCCATGCCAATCCCTTTCCTCAGTAGCTCAAATCGAATCCTTCAGTAGCCATTTTCACCATTTTTAATCTGCCTTGGGAAGTGTGAAACTACCCAAACTGCCTCCTGGAGTGCCTGCGCTATCAAGGTGATCCCACCAGTCTCTCTAGGAGGGGGGTGATATGGTAATAAAAAGTGGCTAGACCAACCCCTCCATGCACAACGCCCTAGGAAAACTAGTCAAATCCATCCTCTGCTCTGATAGGCCAAAACTACACTAGGATAGCCAACTGAGGCCAATCATCACTGTAACTTCCCAGAACTGAAAACAAATTGTCTCATTGGACTTAGAGAGCCCACATCCATCTAATTTGTGTACTCATACACCCTATGGATCTTTGCATGATCATATAAAATATCCAATATACCCGACAGACCAAATAATAATAATTTGTATAAGTGTTGAAAAGCACAAATCATCATCATAAGCATGAAACCACTGCATAGAACCATCTGGTGACCTGTACCAGACCATATATCATATCTCTGCATCATCTTAGGTTTTCCACCTCATGTCCTGTGGTTGACTTTTGGTCAAACTTGGTTTGACCAAGTCAACATGACCAATAATATAACTCAGGCTATCATCAAAACTGTTGCAAGTGCCAAAGGTTAAAGCATGCTCTACAATTCATTCAAGTAACAATTATAACAAGAAATAATCATTTACTGGCGATCTATCAAAAAATATATAAGGCTTTTAATTATTACTATTCAGACCAGACTTTCAAGACCATACTCATTTCATAGTTGTGATCAATTTGCTAGTGAAGGGTGAGGGCTAAAAATTAAAAGGCTAGGTTAAGGGATGACTACTGACTTGACATTGTGACACTTTGGAAATGGAAAGGGAATACACACTCTAGCATATGCTAGACAAGTAGTAACACGGGGGATGGCAGCATCTCACAAATGGGAAGTTGTTTTAAGAGTGCTTATTCAACTTAGGCATCATGTCTACTTTTTAAGATGATCTAATTTCATTAGGATCCATTGATTTCACTTTATGGCCTTTTTGGCCTACATAACCCTTCAGATATTAGGTGTGCTAAGAAGCACAACTAATTGCAGCTTGCATCCAGGGCATGTTTATACATATACATAAGGTCAGCAATCATTTAGATATAGAGTTTATGAACCATTGCTTTTTGGAACTTTCTTATACTTTTTAAGGAGTATTTATAGCGTTTCATTGCTCTTGCCCTTTACTCACGTGTGTTGAGAAACACATTCTATAGTTTACAATTTCCACGGGCAAATTTACATAAGTTTCCATAAGTAGTACATGAGCTTTCAGTTTTATCCAACACATCTTAAGCGACTAGGGGGACTTCGTACTAGTGCCAAACATCGGGACAACTGACCATAATGATTTAGGACTACAATCCGACTCACGAAAGGAAAGTTTTGTCACCAACTCAGAGCCGAGACACAAGAAACAGGGAAGCTCATCCAACACAGAGGCTTAAGCGGGGGAAGGTCCTCCATGCCACTATTCAAGTAGTAAGTCAGGGTATAAACAAGCTGGAAGGTAATGGATGGATGAAGACAATGAATAATGAGACCAACACTAGCAAGCCGGAACTGGTGGAAATGATCACCTCTATTCTCCCTAGGGAGGGTAAAACCAATGAGTATGGATAGTGAACTTCTAAGTCTAAGTGGGGACAATATAATATATATAAAGATACAACCAGGTCCACATATCTATATGATCGCCAGATCATGATACTAAGTGCTAATACATGCTACAAGAACGAATATAAAAGCAATATAACCATAACACCAAAATATACTTGCTGAGTCATATACCTTAATGCACATAATCTGAACCAACATCTGTCCTCTGAAACTACTGCTATAACTCTGGGCAATACTGACTGCTCTGTATAAATGGCTAAATGGCTACATCGTTTATCTCTCTGAGTGTCTTGAAACTCAGTCATGGCATGGGGAACAAAATTGTTGTCCATAATATAATCATGATCCATAATAGATGCTCATCTCAGCATCTCAATGTAAGGGAACTGGCTGAAAAGTGTACTGGAATTAGAAAAATAGTGTATGGTAGCCCAGATACTATATATGTGATAACAACGCCTTACTACAAGAATCGCCAAAATAGCGCGTGTGTGTGACATTTAGGCTTTAACAACCTAAACAATATTTTTTTTAAGGATTTAATTTTTTTTAAGTGTAGAAAGCTTGGCGAATCTTGACTAATTCTTAAATTTCCAACCATCAAAATGTTGGGTGATATTTTTCTAAAAAGATTGAAATTTATAAGGATTTTATATAGTTCCTAGATAATTTTGGTGATTTTTAGAGTAAATTGTTTTTTATCCCATGGAATTTGGGAGAATTACTTTAGAAAAAATGGAATTTGCGAAATCGTTTTTGGAAAAAAGGTAAAAATTTATCCCATGGGCTAAATTTTGCCCCTAAAATTTTTCCTGGATCTAAACCATTACAATTTGGTTTAACAGGTGAATGGCCACTCGTATCCACCTAAATTATTGTCTCCATCTTAGGAAGCAATGGTTCATGTTCCTTTATCAAATTGGGAAAATTATGTTGAATTTGACTATTTGTGAGCACTTTTCTTGGTGAAGGAGCTACCCTACTTTGAGGACTTGATAGAGTTAGATGTTTTGTTGGTATTTTCCCTTCACCTTGGTGTCCATGATTTGGTCAAATATCACGTACTCAATGTAGTTAGGTTGATATTTATAGTGAACAAGTGCTTGACCACCACCAAGTTGTTCAAAAGAGGTGGAAAATATGGTTGAATTAGCTCCAAATTAAGTACATGGTGCAAGCCAAGGAAAGGGGGAATACTTAATTCAAAAAACATTCTCGCCCATAGATTTGATGATGTTGTAAGGCCCATATTGGAGTGGGAAAATATTTTGATGGGGTCTTGTGAAGCACTTAAATGAAACCATACCTATCTTCCACTTGAAATTTGTGTGGAACCCAACATTGATTATGGAACTATTTATACTTGGAATTGGATTTATGTAAAATAAAATGAACTTGTTATTGGACATGTTGGATCCATTCAATAGGTTTGGCTTCTCTATCATCCTCAATTTGAGCATGGGAGGATTCTTCCAATGTATATGTAGTGGATATTGATACATCAATTGAGCCAATGGTTGGAACCCCAAGCCACTTGAAAAGGGCTATGACTAATATAGTTATGAAGGGATCTGTTGTATCTTCTTTAGACATAAGAAAGATTATCATCCTATGTATGTAGATGTTTGTAGTTGTATATTATTAGGATATGCACAATCATTATGTTGACTACCTCTATTTTTCTATTAGTTTGGGGTTAGAAGGTAGCTGATTTGGATACCTTGGTGTCCATCATTGACCACATGCCAGGCCAAAAAGTACTTGGAAACCTATTGTCTCTATTTGAAATAATTGTTTGTGGGAGTTTGAAATGAATCCAAACTCACTTGAAGAAAAGCTTAATTGTGGCCTTAAGTATGATACGTTTCTTGTAGGTGTCAAAATAGCCATCTTTGAGAACCAATCCACAACCACAAATACATAGTCATTGTCATACTTGGTTGAAGGTAGACATGTCATGTAGTCCATGGAAATAGACTCCCAAGGTTTTTCAGGGTGCGTATATGATTGCATAAATCATACTTGTTGATGGTGGGTTTGGAAATGGCACAAGCAGTGTACGATATTATATACCTATTGATGTCTTATCAAATATTTTATTAGTATAAGTACTTTTGTAGTATTTCCACTATATATCCATATCAAGTTACACTACCATCCAACTATAATGCACCTCCCAAATCATCTTCTTACGCTTAGTCGAAGGAATACATGGATAGCCCAGATGGATTAAAATTTTGTCTTGATGATGAATGTCTAAGACTGGTTTACCTACACCTAATATCTAATAGGTAGAAAAACAATCAAAGTTGTTTTCATACAATTAGGGCCACAAGGAGTTATCATATTCACAATAGTTGAGGATTATGGGCAGTGGTAAAACCAAAGGTCAGCTAAGATAGACCGTAACTTGATTTGTGCTTCCTTTCTTGTATTTGATATTAATAAGGAACTGTTGTAGGTACATGGACCACTTTTGATGGAAGTCATTTATAATTTTTCCTACATCTACATGAACTGTAAGGCCTTATGATTAGTGTGGATAATTGTCTTTTTCCCAAGAATATAATGCTTCCAGTGGCGGTAGGCCTACATAATGGATTACATCTTATTGTCATAAGTGGGGTACCTATGAAGTACATGAAGAGTGTATTATTGTAATGGGACAATCGATGTCCATGTTGACTAAGGAATGGATGGAAAAGATAATTTGAAGTATTTGTCTCAATCTCAAAGGGATATTGAAGGTTCGATAAAGTGAGTGATAATATAAAGTAAAGGTGGTGTTTCATATTCTTGAATACTTTCTGTTATGACTCATCCCAAATAAGCTTGGATTTGGCTTTACCCTTGGTCACTTGGTTTAGTGGTCAAGTGATATAAGAGAATCCCACCATGAACATAGGATGTGAGTTAGTGAGACCCAATAAAATGTTGATATTTGTTAGAGTTATCAAGGTTTGTCAATTATGAATGACTTGACCTTGGTTGGATTCATGCACACCATGTTTATGTGATATTTTGAACCAATAGATCAATAAGCTAAATGAAGCAGTAATAGAATTAAAAATCCATAGAAGTGAACAACAAGTTATTTGAGTAACATAATTTTCAATAACCAAACAAAGATATCTAATCAAAGATGTGATTTTGTTGTAATCTATGGGATTACATTAGGTTACTAGTAGCACATTACAATAGATAATCAAGTATGAGAATGATCATACATAAAGGAGAAAGGAGAAAGAAAAGTAATGGTCACACCATCAACAAGTTTCCTATTATATTACCATAACATAATATACAAAAGATGGGGTAAATCATGTCATATATCATCTCGCTCAAAAACCTATATACATATAAATTATACAAGCGGTTAGACAATTAATTGTAACTATCTACGAGTCGACATAAATGACTTGATTAAACTGGGCCAAATGTTAGTAGTAGGTTGGGAGGACCTAGTCGAATGCATCGAGTAGGATCCTCCAACATCTTCGCCACCCCAAATATTTTCTTTGTCCCGGAGAGAATAGGGAGATGTATTTTTTTTTAAATTGACAAAATTACAAAATTTTCAATCTCCAGGTTTGTTGAGGGATGGACCCTTCACAAAAAGGAATGAACTCAACCCATGCTTCGACAATGGTTGGGGTAGAAAGAGTGAGGTGGTATTGAAATTATTCCCAGTCAATTAAAATGGTACTGATGTTTGCACTGAAGTTGGTGAGTTATGATAGTCCTAACAATTTTACTTGCATCAAATGGTTCAACATATTTTGCAAATTTGTACCAAAATTCTAATGCCGAAGTTTTGCAGCCCTCATTATTAATTTGTAGATACGACTGGAAAACCAACTGACTTCTCCTTGTGCTCTCTTGGCCTCATGTAACCATTGATGTTCTTTATTCAATAGTTCATCCCATCATTTATTTTCCATGGTAAGCTGAGTATTCCAAAGTCTCTGATGTTTCCAGGTCGACAAAGTTCTTCATTATATATAGGTTAAATAAGGCACCTTGTATGTTTTGAATTTCGACATAGATTTTACCATAGTAAGAATACCAATTATTGAGAACAATTGTTGCTCTAGTTGCTTGGACTTCATTTTCTTTCAACTTTTTATCGTGCTCCTCAAACGCTATGAATTGGGTTGGCCATGATTAGACCATTTTCATCCCATTGTTGTTATGTTAGCTGCTTATGGATTCTTTGAAAACTGGATAATAATGATTCGAATAGTTTTTGTAGTTTGTCAATTGTTTTTTGTGGTTGGGGTTCTAGAAAGGGTCCAATAATCTGCTCCAAAGTTTGTTGAACATACTTTCCAGGAATTGTCCTACTCATCCTTCATGGTTTTAAGTATTTTGATATCCTTTGGCCATATTTTATTGCGTTCTCTAGTGGAAACTCTAATGAATTCATCAAGATCCTAGTCTAATGCTTTGGATGGTAAAAAGATAGTTGATTTTGATGATGAACTAGCTACATGATGTACTGGCAAAGTAAACAGAGGATCACTTTTGGGTTTTTGGATTTTATTGTTTTTCTTTGAACTCTTGTGTTGACTTGTGCCAGGGGTCGGAGTCGTCTGTGGTGTGGGAAATTTAGCTACAGTTGATGAGGGAATGGTTGAAACAAGTAAGGTCGATGTAGGTGGAATCAAGATAGGTATGGTGGATGCAGTAAGAGTAAAAAAAGTAGGGTTGATGTAAGTTGAATCGAAACAGGTGGAGATGGAGAAGTTGTGATAATGGTTGAAGTCGTGGTGTTCAAAAGGGGCAATGACGCAGTAAGAGAACTTGTACTAGCTGAGGAAATGGGAAAATATAATGTTAAAGGGATAGTTGGGGGTTCAATCGGTACTATTGAATCTTCAGACAAAGTCATCTGACTAGTCAATGATGGAGGGACATGATCTTTCACAAAGTTTTAAATGGTAGTATGTCTTAATATCATAGTTGATTGTGGTAGACTTTGGGAAGGAATTGCGACGATAGTCGAAGGGGGAAGGAAGGTTTGATAAAAAAATTAATAGGAGGGAGTTGAAATGACTTCTTTGGGGATTTTTTGGCTGATAATGGTGGTAATGGTGGAATAATAAATTGGTCGAGTAGAGTTGTGGCTTCAAAAATAGGTCTAGATGCAGTTAACTTAGTTAACTGAGGTAAGTAATACGAAAAAGAAGTAAGAAATTGGGTGAATTCAGTAGTCATAGTTTTAGCATCAAGGTTAGGTACTGTTATCAATGGTTTTTATTCTTCTAGATGGGATGGGGAAGGAGGTGGAGATTCAACTGACACATTGGCAGGTTCTTCTACATGCGGAGTCTCCATTAACTTGAGTATTTTATGTGGAAATTCCAATAATGCAGTTATTTTTTTGGAACAGTCGACAATACTAGTCTTCTCTGTTCAACATTACAAAAACATGAAGTTGGGAAACACTTTTTGCTTGTTTTTGACAAGAAAATTGTAAAATTTTATGTTTTTTCAACTTCAACCCCTCTAAACTCATATTTTCTTTGAGAATTTTACTTTGAGGTAAAAAATAGATTTGTAGATAAATATGTTACCTGCATACACATATTTTTGTAAAAAAAATTAAGGACATACATTGGGATAAATTTGGTGTTTACTAACTGCATTTAATTTTTAATTTTACATAAGGATAATGAGTGACTCACTGATCCGTTATGTTCTTTTATATACGACTATTTTGATTATCCGTTAAATTTTTTTCAACTTCAACCCCTCACTGATCCGTTTAACCACTATTTTTTATTATTTAATGAAATAGAGTAAGACAAAAAATGGTGATGTTTCAACACAATTTGTCATCCAACAATTTTAATTTTGATGTCATCATTGTTAAAGTTACAACATCATGAGTCATTATACAGGTCAATCTTTTGTGTCAATATTGAGCCTCATGTGTTGAGGTAGTGCCATAGGAGCCTGAGTTGGACTCAAGAATGGATAACCTTCATGTGTTGAGGCAAGTGATTTTCCATGCAGACTTGTGGAAGGAGCATGAAGAGCTACAAACAAGGGTGGTTCCAAGCACGACACTAGAGAAAATTGAAGAAAGAAAGAGTGTGATAGAGTAAACTGCGACAAGGATCGCAGAACTAGAGAAAACAGACCAGGCGATCGCAGAAGACGTCACATAGTTTTGGGGAAGCTTAGTACAAGACGAACAGTTGCACCAGCTAAACGTGCAACTTGGAGAGGAATAAGTGCAACTTGAAGCATTGAGGGGATCACTTAAATCGATGCCCCTAATAGCATAGATGACGAAGGCCACAGAGCTAAAGGAGCTACACATCGGATCAACAAGCGCACACAAGGAAGCATAGAAGAACAACGCACTTAGACGAGTTGCAGACAAAGGAAAAAAATTAGCAGTCAACGTGATAGAAGGGATAACACAGATCAAGGAAGAGCTGGAGAAAGCGCAATAGATGGGTGGTGAACACCCGACATAATAAGAAGTGGAATATTGCACAGCACTAAAAGCATTGGCCAGAGAAGCTATCGACCAGGTGAAAGCTGCATACGACGACTTCAAGATGCAGATAAATGCACCATCAGTTTCCAGCTGAGGTGGATTGAGGGTGAACCACAAGTTTGTGTTGGGGGCCTATTGGAACGAGTGTAGAGTGCACAAAGTGTGGAACGGATAGTGACGGAAGGTTCATCGACGGAAGCAAAGGACCAATCCCGAAGGATAAAAGAGCCGACAAAAGCAGAAATTTTGGGTTAAGTTAGTTAGTAATGGGTCATTTGGACCATTTTGTAACGGCCATGTGTGCCTATAAATAGAAGTACAATTGTAAGCCTAATGGCATCTAATATTTGTATCTTTGTATCTTTTATCTTAATCTATTTCTGTATTTTGTCCGATTTTTGAACTGGTTCTATGAGGTGTATTCCGCAATGTATGAGATGAAGTGATGAATAATAAGGATGATTGGTTGTGATATATCTATGTCTCTCTCTTTGTCGTTTTGTATCGCAGTGTGAATGAATATGAATTATCGCAGTATTTGATGGTTCAGTATGTTATATGAATGAATCTGCAATTATATGATGTATCTCAGATCTCTTGATTATGCTCTGATAAACCTTCATTTTTTCGATTTGGTTAACTTGTCAACTGCGAGATAATTATGTCTGATGCGAATAAGGGTTATGTTGATCTCTGAATTAAGTAGATCTGATTGTTAATATGATGTTTTTATGTGATTAAAAATCTATGGTTTCTGTTGCGACTAAGTGTGGAATAGTGCACGTCTTCTTAACACTGCGGAAATTTGGTTCCTGCATCCCCCTTAGATATCTCGGGTGAGACTTCACTCGCTTCGCAGGTGTTTCTAGAAAGGATAAAACCTTTTTGGGCCGATGTCTATGGGAGTCTGTGTCGATGTTTGTTGACAACAGTCTTAAGTGAACCCCTGTCGACAAAACTGTGTCAACATAACAACTTACACTAAACACTTGGAACCTTATACAAGGAGTATTAACCAAGGTCTAGATGGGAATTATGTTCCAACAATAATAAATCTATAAATTAACTACTTTATTGTGTCTATGGTGGCATTAGTAGAATATTCTAACACAAAATAATCAAGAAACAAATGTTAATTTTAGATAAAATAGAAGTTGAGGTGAGAGCATTCTTAATGGACTAGAGGGCCTCTTCAATAATTTGATCCCAACAAAAATATATCTCCTTTCTCAAGAATATATGTATAACACTAATAATTGGTTTAACATATTTCTCAAAGGGAATGGAATGTTGGATTATATCAGGATAAAAAACTCTCAATTTTTTGTAAGTCCAGGAAAATATATCCCTAAATTCATTGAAGAGGGATAAAATTTTGGAATTTTCCTCTTTGGTGCATTAGTATCCTATACATAAAGTCTTGGGATCATCCTAAAAAACTATGTTCATCGAGAGTGGTCAAAGTTTTGTTTAGAAGGCTCGTGCTTTTGGCCATCATGCATGGAAGTGTCATTGGTTGAAAACATGTTTATAAAGGTAATAGAACTTTAGGGTACACTTTGTGTTTGAGATTTATGACACCTAAAAATTCATAAATAACATATTGTTGATCAAATAGAAAGCAGTGAATGCCTTCATCATTCCTGAAAATATGCAAATATTCATCATTATCTTGCACACAAAGATGATAGAGGGAAATGAAGTCACAGTTAGGCCTATCATTAGGAAATGAAGTCATTCGAGAGGGGTGTACCTAGTGGTACTCAAATGCCATGGTTCCTACGTAACTGATGTTTTGTCCATCTAAGCCTCGGCTATTGAGTTATGGCGAGTTTCAATTCGCTTCCCAACATTATTCAAGGACTCTTAGCAAATTTCAACTAGGGCCATAAAAATAAAACCGAGCAATGGAATTGAGTTATATTACCTCCTGCAAGTGTGCTTGGGAAAGGGAGATATGACCACAATTACCAGACACTCACTCAACACATTTTTCAAAATCTTATCCTCTAATGCATAAATTGCACTACATGTCACTTAGCAAAACCCTAATTTTGAAAACTGTCAAAATAGGAAATGTTTGGTCCATGAAGTCACCGGACAGGGGTGTCCATAGTGGTACTCGGATTCCATGATTCCCATGGAACTGATTTTTTTCCATCAGAGTGTCGATTATCGAGTTATGGGAAGTTTCATCTCGCTTCTCAAAGCCATTCATGGACTCTTGTAAAATTTCAATCGAGGGCATAAAAACCAAAGCAAGCAATGGAATTGATTTCCGTTACCTCCTACAAGTGTTTTTTGGCAAGGTAAGTATGACCACAATTACCACACACTCGTTCAACACAGTTTTTGAAATATTATCCTATAATGCAGAAATTGCATTTCATGTTACTGAGCAAATCCCTAGTTTTGAAAACTGTCAAAATAGACAATGTTTGTTCCATGAATTCACTAGAGAGGAGTGCCCCTAGTGGTACTCATATGTCATGATTCCAATGGAACTGAGGGTTTTTCCATCCAATCCTCAGCTATCAGGTTATTGCGAGTTTCATCTTGCCTCCCAAGGCCATTCAAGGACACTTGGAAAAATTCAACCTGGGGCATAAAAACAAAACCAAGCAACGAAATTGAGTGCCATTACCTCCTAAAAGTGTGTGTGATCAAGAGAAATATTACTATGGTTCTAACACCCTCGCTCAGAACATTTTTCAAAATCTTAGCATATAAGGAAAGAATTGCATTGCATGTTATTGAGAAAAACTCCAGTTGCAAAAACCGTCAAAATAGACAGCGTTTAGTTTATGAAGTCATTGAATATGGATGTATCGAGAGGTACTCTAATGTCACAATTCCCATGTAACTGATTTTTTGTCCATCAAATCCTCGGTTATCGATTTATGGCGAGTTTCAACTCGCTTCCCAACACCATTCAGGAACTCTTGGAAAATTTCTACCAGGGGCATCAAAACCAAACTGAGCAATGGACTTGATTTCCATTACCTCATGTAGGTGTGCTTGTTCAAGGGTGATATGACCATGATTCTCACACACTCGATCAAAACATTTTTCAAAATCTTAGCCTCTAATGCATAAATTGCACTACATGTCACTGAGAAAAACCCTAATTTTGAAAACCATCAAAATAGGCAATGTAGAGTCCATGAAGTCACTAGAGAGGGGTGTCCCTGGTAGTACTTAGATATCATGATTCCCATATAATTGATGGTTTTTCCATCCGAGCCTCATTTATTGATTTATAGCGAGTTTCATCTCGCTTCCCAAATCCATTAAGGGAATTTTGGAAAATTTCAACTAGGAGCATAAAAACCAATCTGAGAAACGAAATTGAGTTTTGTTAACTCTTGCATGTGTGTTTTGGAAAGGGAGAGATCACCATGATTCCCACATACTCGATTGGCACATTTTTCAAAATATTAACCTATAATGCAGAAATTGCATTGCATGTCCCTGAGCAAAACCCTAGTTTTCAAAACCGTCAAAATATACAGCATTCGTTCCATGAACTCAGAGGATTGTCCCTAGCAGTACTTGTATTTCATGATTCCAACAAAACTGGAAGTTTTTCCATTTGATCCTCGACTATCAAGTGATGGTGAGTTTCATCTCGCTTCCCAAATCCACTCAAGGACACTTGGAAAAATTCAACCTAAGGCATAAAAATTAAACCAAGCAATTGAGCGTCATTACCTCCTATAGGTGTGTGTGGTCAAAGAGTATATTACCATGATTCCCACTCCCTTATTCAACAAAATTTTCAAAATCTTATCATATAATGCAAAAATTGCATTGCATGTTACTAAGAAAAACCCTAGTTGTGAAGACTGTCAAAATAGACAACGTTCAATTTATGAAGTCACTAGAGAGGGGTGTTCCTAGTGTTAATCCTATGTCATGATTCCAAAGGAACTGAATTTTTGTCCATCTGATCCTTTTTTATCCAGTTATGGTGATTTTCAACTCACTTCCCAACGTGATTCAAGGACACTTGGAAAATTTCAACTGGGGCCATGAAAACCAAACCAAGAAACAAAATTGAGTTTTGTTACCTCCTGTAGGTGTTCCTGGGAAAGGGAGATATGACTATGATTCCCACACACTCTCTTAGCACATTTTTCAAAATATTAACCTCTAATACATAAATTACATTGCATGTCATAGAGAAAAACCCTAATTTAAAAAACTGTCAAAATAGTCAATGTTTGTTCCACGAAGTCATCGAAGAGGGGTGTCCCTAGTGGTACTCAGATATCATGATTCCCATGGAACTAATGGCTTTTCCATACAAGCCTTGGTTATTTATTGATGGAAAGTTCCATCTCACTTCCCAAATCCATTCAGGGATACTTGGCAAAATTCAACCGGGGGCATAAAAAACAAAGAGAGCAACGGAATTGAGTTACGTCACCTCCTGTAGATGTATTTGCTCAAGGAAAATATGGAAACGATTCCCACAAACTCACTCGACACATTTTTTAAAATCTTATCCTATTATGCAAAAAATGCATTGAATGCTAATGAGAAAAACCCTAGTTGCAAAAACCATCAATATAGACAATGTTAGATCTATGAAGTCACCAGAGATGGGTGTATCTACTAGTAATACGATGTCACGATTCCAACGGAACTGATGGTTTGTCCATCTGAGTGATGTTTATCCAATAATGGAAAAATTCAACTCGCTTCCCAATTCCATTCAAAGACACTTTGCAAATTTCAACCGGGAGCATTAAAACAAATCAAGAAAGGAAATTGATTGGCGTTACCTCCTATAGGTTTTCTTGGTAAATAAATATATGACCACAATTCCCACACCCTCACTCGACATATTTTTCAAAATCTTAGCATATAATGCAGAAACTGCATTGCATGACACTGAACAAAACAATAGTTGCGAAAACCATCAAAATAGACAATGTTCAGTCCATGAATCACTAGAGAGGGGTGTACCTAGAGGAAATCGGATGTCATGATTCCCAAGGAATTGATGGTTCGTTCATTCGAGCCTCGGTTATCAAGTTATGGTGGGGTTCATCTTGCTTCCCAAATACATTCAAGGACTATTAGTAAATTTCAATAGGGGGCATAAAAAACAAACCAAGCAATGGAATTGAGTTTCGTTACCTCCTACAGGTGTACTTGGGAAAGGGATAGATGATCACAATTCCCACACACTCGCTTGGCACATTTTTTCAAAATATTAGCCTATACTATGAAAATTGCATTGCATGTCACTAAGCAAAACCCTAGTTTTGAAAACCATCAAAATAGACAATGTTTGTTGCATGAAGTCACTAGAGAGGAGTGTCCCTAGTGTTACTTAGATTTCACAATTCCAATGGAACTAATGGCTTATCCATTTGAGCTGCACCTATCACGTTATGGTTGTTTTCATCTCGCTTCCCAAATCCATTCAGGGACACTTGACGAAATTCAATATGGGGCATAAAAACCACACCGAGAAACAAAATTGAGTGTAGTTACCTCCTGCAAGTGTGTGTGGTCAAGGGAAATATGACCATGGTTCCCACACCCTCACTTGGAATTTTTTTCAAAATCTTATCATATAATGGAAAAATTGCATTATATGTTACTGAGAAAAACCCTAGTTTCGAAAACCGTCAAAATATACAATAGTAAATTTATGAAGTTATTGGAGATGAGTGTACTTAGTGGTACTTGGATGTCATGATTCCCATAGAACTGGTGGTTTTTCCGTCTGAGCCTTGGCTATCGAGTTAGGGGCGTAGATGTGGGTTTTCGATTTCCGCAACCCACATTGCGGAATGCGGATTATGGAGGCATAATTTTTCGGAGGTGCAAATTCGGGTTTCCGATATCCGCAACCCGCATTGCGGAATGCATATTGTAGAGGTAATTTTCATGAATTTTTGCAATGGATTTCTTATTTCCGCAACCTGCATTGCGTAATGCGGATTGCGGAAGTGATATTTTCTAGAGACATAAAAAGGGCTTTTCGATTCTCGAAACCCGCATTGTAGAATGCAGAGTGAGAATTGCGGATTGGGCGTTGTGGATCGAAGATGTTTTATAGGGTTAATTACAGACGCGATAGATGAAGAATTTCATAGAGAAATGACATGATTGGGAGCCGGTTTGGAGGAAGAAGAGAATCATGATCTTGTTACCCATCTCGATCATCCTCAAATGTCACGATCCGAAAGGAAACAGGAGGCTCTAACCGCCCAAATTCGCTAGGGAAGCGCATTGAAGTGTCTCTATCAGTGTGCCTGACATATCAGGAACATGTTGCATTTTACCAGTTTCACGAATGGCCACGCCTGGCTGAAGTGATCTAGAAGTTTCAGGTGTTTTGTAAGCCTATAAAGGCAGGTTCTGAATAAAACCAAAGGGTTGAATGTTTTGTATTCTGAGAGATTAAAGCTCTGTGTATGTATTGAATTCGGCCCTTCTGGAACTAATAATATGAAGACCTAATTCTGGAGCAGAGATTCCTGTGATGAGTGCTTTGATGTCTGTTATTTCCTATGCATGTGTTCTTCATTTGTATTTTCCATTGATTGTTCGCTTCTGTAGTATCGAGATCAAGACTACATGGTCTGAAATTCATATTTTATGCTTCAGATACATATGACTAGGTATTCTACCCTTTCTTCTTGAAGTTGCAGGTTAGAATTCATTCTTAAATGCTCTAACTCTGTGATGGATTTTGTTTCCTTTTCTGCTATCATTTGCTTAGATCTTTGACTTGAAAAATCCTCATCTACCTTGCCCCTACCCATGGAATTATAGTCCAAATCAGTCATTTGTGACAGAAACCCATTTAAGTTTGACTCCATGCCCAATGATGCACCTATCATTAACCCCAACTAGCTGAAAAACCCCCTAAAAATCATTATATGAAGGTCTAGCCACCAATTTTACCCATAACCAGCTTGTGTAAATGATATCCTAAGTGTTGAAGAATTGCAAAAGAGAGAGCCCTCTATGTGGTTGGAAAGGCTAGTTTCCATCCACCAAATCTTGGTTTGAAACACTTACCTCATGATCTCTTCTACTGTAACCCATGAGAATCTTGAGTGATAACATTCTAGCGACTCCGATAGGGACCTGAAAGACTTCTTCTCCCAGAGCAAGAATTATCAAGATTTGAATCAGATCTCTGATGGAAAATAGAGCATCAGATACAGTAAGGTTGTGATATTTTCCATGGCGACTCCAACGTTCAAATTTACAATCCCACAAGAGACTAGATCTGATTTATGAAGGTGAAAAGAGGTCAGACATATAGTGGTTCTACATTATTCACCTAGCGTCTCTACTATCAATAGAATCCAGAATTCAATGTGTCACTGGAGAATCCACTATCTGAATATGGTTTCCATGGAAACTTACAGATATGAAAGGTATTCTCCTATGAATCATTCACATATTCCAGGTTTTCCAAATCGTATGCCTTGTATAGATTGGCAAACATATTTTCCCAAATTTAAAGATGAGGAAGGAGATGATGCTACTCTGCATTTAATCAAATTCCATATGCATATGTGTAAGCTAAGGGTGAAATTTCATGAAGATTGCCTTATGAAAATGTTCATGGCTACTTTGGAAGGAAAGGCAAGAGCCTAGTATGAAAAGTTACCAGTTGCTAGTTTGTATTTCCTAGAAGATTTTCATTCAGCATTCTATGTAAATTATAAGGAAAGTTACCCATCTTTATCACTATTTGAAAATTGTTGTAGAGTAAATCTTGAAAATTTTATTCAACACATGGAAAATTATTATGGTAATGAAGAATTAATGGATGAAGAGGTAAAATAATTTTATGGAAATGACTTTCAACATCAGGAAGGGGTATTAGATAATAGTTTCCATGATATTTAGCAAGATCTTCAACAGACAACACTTTATTAATTGATTATAAATCAAGAAAATCAGGGCCTTAGTGTTCAATTTCCCTCTCCTAAGAATGATGGGAAAATTCAACAGCCTTTAGAAGTTTTAGAGGATACAGGGGAATTCATTCAGGGTTCAGAATCTCTTAAGATTCATCCATATGAAAATTTGAATGAAATAAATCAGGGTATTAATGTTGAAATTCATGTTCTTTTCCCCGAGTTGGTTGAAGATATTCAGTTTTTAAGTGATAAAGAGAAGAATATGGGTAGCCAATCAGTATTTTCTACAGTTATTCACTTTCTGAATCAGCCATTAAGGAAGAGAAGGTTGTGTATGATCTCTCTGATAATGAAGGAATTGCTTTCCCTGATTATTTTGAGAACCAGAATGATATTCTTGTTAGATCACATGAAGGGCCACTCTTTGATATTCTTGTTAAGCTGCATGAAGAACTAAGCATAAGTATTTTGATTAATAAGGATGATAGTTCACAAGTTCAACAAAATCATAATCTAGAGTTGCAGGAAAATAGTGAAAAGGAAATTCCCCATATTCAAAATATGGTCGTTGCATTTGAATTTTTTCAAAGGTCTACAGATGGTTTTCCTGTTATGAATGTTAAAGAAGATAAGAAGATGGCTGCTATTTATTTGAAGTATGATATTGAATTTAATGAAATAGAACAACAACCAGTAGTTAAGAGTGAAATCATCCTAATTATTTTTCTAATCATCAACAAAAGGAAATAGTTCATGGTTTTGAATATCCTTTTGCAGGGATATTGCAATAATCAGGGAAAGAGAATTTTGCAGAATTCATGGAAACAGGAACCAATCTTGGGTGGTGGGTTAAATGGTTACATTTGCAATTTATCCTTAGTTTTTAGGAGATTCCAAGCAAAGTAAAGTCAAGTAGTCATTTGATAAATTGGCTACATTGGATCTCTCATATCACTTAATCCAGCAATTGTGTTCAGCAAAGTAGTGTAGGATAGACTGTGTGAAACAAGCTTGGATATGAAGCATATTTTTTAGTTTTTGTTTTACAAAAAGAATAAAATATTTCTTAGAGGTGAAAAAAGGTCACTAGTCTATTGTTCTTGCTACCTCACGGGGAGGATAGCATCCTCGGTTGGAGCCGTTTTTATCACCTCTAAGGAATCTCCCGTGAGAGAAGGAAATGACACCCCCCTACCGGAACCCCAGGCATGCGCATTGACCTCTTGCACCAAAGGAAGAAGCAGGGAACCCAAAAGAGTGGCTAAGGGTCAAGCAAATCCAAGAAAAATGATCGAGCCGCAGTGAGAAAATGGGAAAAACAGGGTTGTGGAATGTTTCCGCAATCCACATAGGTTGAACGGATATGATTGATTAATAGCCAAAGTGGTAATAGAAGTCCAGATCCGACGGCCCAAAGCATCTATGGAAGGCCCATTTGATCAACTGATTTGTCGCTTCCAAAGAGAAATTGGACAGTCAAGATTGAAGAGTAGGGCCAGATCAACGACTGGGAGACGATCTGCAGCATGCCATATCAAAATATTTTCCGCTTTTTTGCTTTCCCATAGGTCCAACTTTTCAACTTTCCACACCTGCATTGCAGATTGCAGAAGTCAGAACGATATTTTTCAAGAGTGCAAAGTTGGGTTTTTTATTTCTGCAACCCACATTGCAGAATGCAAATTGCGGAGGCATAATTTCTTCGGGGGCACAGATGTGGGTTTCCAATTTCTGCAACCTGCATTGCGGTATGCAGATTGCGGAGGCATAATTTTTGGGAGGCACAAATTCAGGTATCCGATATCCGCAACGCGCATTGCAGAATGCAGATTGTGGAGGTAATTTTCACGAAGTTGTGCAATGGATTTCCGATTTTTGCAACCCGCATTGTGGAAAATTCAGGTTTCCGATATCTGCAACCCGCATTGCGGGATGCAGATTCTAGAGGTAATTTTCATGAAGTTGTGCAATGGATTTCCGATTTCCGCAACCCGCATTGCAGAATGTGGATTGCGGAAGTGATATTTTCCAGAGGCACAAAATGGGCTTTCTGCTTCCTGAAACCTGCATTGCGGAATGCAGAGTGCGAATTGCATATTGGGCATCACGGGTCGAAGATGTTTTACAGGGTAAATTGAGGCCGCGACAGATGAAGCCTATTTCACAGGGAAATGGCACGATTGGGAGCCGATCTGGAGGAAAAAGAGAATCATGATATTTTTACCCATCCTAATCAGCTTCAAATGTCGTGATTCGAAAGGAAACATGTGGCTCTAACCGCCTGAATTTTCCAGGACAATGCACTGAAGTGTCTCTATCAACATGCCCGATAGATCAGGAATCTGTTGCATTTTACCGGTTTCACGAATGACCATGCCTGGTCTAAGTTCTCTAGAAGTTTCAGGTGTTTTGTAAGCCTATAAAGGAAGGTTCTGAAGAGAACCAAAGGGTTGTATATTTTGGATTCTGAGAGATTAAAGCTTTGTGTATGTATTGAATTCGACCCTTTTGGAACTACTATGAAGACCTAATTCTGGAGTAGAGATTTCTGTGATGAGTTCTTTGATGTTTGTTATTTCCTATGCATGTGTTCTTCATTTGTATTTTCCATTTATTTTTTGCTTCTGCAGTATCTAGATCAATACTACATGGTCTAAAATTCATATTGTATGCTTCAGATACATATGACTAGGTATTCCACCATTTCTTCTTGAATTTGTAGGTTAGAATTCATTATTAAATGCTCTAACTCTATGATGGATTTTTATTCCTTTTCTCCTAACATCTGTTGAGATCATTGACTTGAAAATGCCTCATCTACCTTACCCCTTCCCCTGAAATTATAGTCCAAATCAGTCATTCGTGACAGAAACCCATTTAAGTTTGACTCCATGCCCAATGATGCACCTATCCTTAACCCCAACCAACTGAAAAACCCACTAAAAATCCTTATCTAAAGGTCTAGCCACCACTTTTACCCATAACCAGCTTGTGTAAATGATATCCTAAGTGCTGAATAATTGCAAAAGAGAGAGCCCTCTATATGGTTGGAAAGGCTAGTTTCCATCCACCAAAGCTTGGTTTGAAACAATTACCTCATGATCTCTTCTACTGCAACCCAAGAGAATATTGAGTGATAAAAATTCCCACGGAACTAATGGTTTATACATCTGATCATTGGTCATCGATTTATGGCGAGTTTCATCTCGCTTCCCAAAGTCATTCATGTACACTTGGAAAAATTCAACCGGGGACATAAAAAAAAAGGAGCAACGAGAGTTTTTTCAATTACCTCCTTTAAGTGACTTTGGTCAAGGAAGAGATGCCACTATTCCCACAAACTCACTCGACATATTTTTCAAAACCTGAGCCTATAATGCAAAAATTGCATTGCATGCTAATGAACAAAACCCTAGTTGTGTAAAACGTCAATATAGACAACATTCGATCTTTGAAGTCACTGGAGAGGGGTGTCCCTAGTGGTAATCTGATATCATAATTCCAACGAAATTAATGGTTTTTCCATATGAGCCATGATTATCCATTTATGGTGAGTTTCAAATCACTTCTCGATGTCATTCAAGGATACTTGGAAAATTTCAATCGAGAGAATAAAATAAAAACTGCGCAAGGAAATTGAGTGGCATTACCTCTTGTAGGTGTGTTTGGTCAAGGGTGAGATGACCACGATGCCCAAACCCTCTCTTGGTGTTAAATTTACAGCATCATGAGTCATTCTCTAGGTCAATCTTGTGTGTCAATATTGAGCCTCGTGTGTCAAGGTAGTCCCTTATAGGAGCCTGAGTTGGACTCAAGAAACTTGGAGGAGAATCTTGAGTTGGACTCAAGAATGGTTAAGCTTCATGTGTTGAGGTAAGCACTTTTCCTATCAAGTGATAATGTTGTACAATATTTTTAGTCAAGGATAAGGTCTTGTGTGTCAATACAGATCCTCATGTGTTGAGTTGGTGCCTCATGTGTTGAGGTGATTCTTTGCATGTCGAAGCATGTATGGTGTGTGTTGTACTACTAACCATGCTTGATATATTAAGTCTCCTCTAGAGATTGGCCACCTCTAGAGTGAATTACTTTAGCATATAACCACTTGGAATGATAGTAGAACAATATGATAACATCATTTGGAAAACTGCCTTAGTATATTTGATATGATAATTAAGCTAGCACATATGGACCATGCATATAAGATAAGAGATAAAGATAATATGTGATAAGATATGAAAGAATCCGAATTGCACATAAAGAATTAATTAAGAGAGAACTTGAATTAATCACTACAGTGATGTTAACAAGAAAGAATCAGTTAAGAGATTTAACTAAGTGATAACAAAGAAGATATAGTTGACTAAATGTTATTGCATGATGACACTTATGTTTAACTAAAAGATGAAACTTATGTTAAACTAAAATATGACACTTGAGTTACGACACTTGCATGAGGACAATTAAGTTAGTCACCTAACTAAGTGGGAAATATTTCAGCTAAGGGGCGAGTTCACCCTAAGAGTTAGTTAATGAGTCAATGGGGTGCGTGAGAAGTGGGGAATACTTCTTCATGAAATTTTGATGCATCCATATGGACGACGAGTTCATCTTGAAGTTAGAAGATAAAAATAGAAGCTGATGCATGAGAAGAATATATAAATATTTTATACAGGATTAATGAATCTAATGTGAAGCGAATTCTCTTATCCCTTGAAGGAAAGGCACTTTTCGTTGTGTAGGATTTTATTCTGAGTCTTTCTTCTTTATATTTATCTTGCTTTCTAATTGCACTAGGGGTGCTTGATGTAAAATACATTCTCTGCTATCAATCAATATACTAAGGAATTTTTTTGGGGGTTTTTCTCCCTCGAGTCATAGAGTCTTTCCATAGGGTAAATTCATGAGTCGAATATGATTGCATATGTGTATGATTGTTATTTGATTTCAAGTATTATTGAATCTCTGAATTAAAGATAAAAAATTAACATGGTATAAAATCTCAGGGTGTGAAAGAGCTAAGTTCAGCAATCAAGCTTGAGCCTATGTAGATCCTGAGTGTGCATAGTACTTGAAGAATAATGGCCTCAATCTTAGTGAGACCGAAATACTGTCTTGAAGGAACTTCAAACTTCAATAATTGGAAGTATAGGATCTTGAATATCCTGGAAGAGCATGATTTGGATGGATAGATATCTTATGTTATTGAATATCCTACTTCTAATGCAGGGCATATTACCTTCAAGAAGAATCAATCCAAAGCAAAGAGAATCATTTATGATTATGTGAAAGACAACTTGATGCCAATGATCACTCCATTGAAGATCGCAAAGGAATGATTTGACACTTTGACAAATATTTATGAGAAGAAGGAGCCCAGTAAAAAGAGAGCATTGAAGAGCAAGCTTCGAAATCTGAAGATGGAGAAGGACGAAGCTCTGGCTTCCTTCTTCACAAATATCTCTCAAGTAAGAGATAAAATTGTGAGAATTGGTGTGATAGTCAATGATGATGATCTCATTCATACTGTTGTCGATGGTATTGCATCCTCATGGGAGACATTTATGAAATTCTACAAGTGAAGATCACTTTAGCTTGAACAAACCTCACAATTTCACTCAAGAATTGCAGAGAAGAAGAGATAGAATAGAATCAATATTCACACATGAAACTCAAAGAATGTGGAAAACTGTTGTAATTTCATTCATCATCTATACGCTAGAAAAAATATGAGAGTACAATAGAATGAATTTGATTACCCCAAATTTCATTCGAATTCTCCTCAAGGAATGGCTTGGACTACATTGGAACCATCACCCAATCAGTGGTAGTGAACACTGATAGTCAAATATCAGTCAAATGTGAGTCTAACTGAGTCTAATTGATGCATGTGAGGACTAATCAAGAGAAGAAGACTCCAAGGGAGCATGACATACTATTAGTAGTCAAGTGGCACTCTGATATAGACAATTGGGATCTAAAGTCATTTAACTGGGAAATCAATGCAAGAATTGACTGATCAATGTATGAACTGTCTGATGAGGTCCTAGATGTGTGTAGTAGGGCACATTAGTATCCAAATGATGAAAACAATGCACACTAGGTACGTAGGAGGCCTACTGAAGGCTAGAAATAGGATCTGGGGGGCTCAAAATTGAGGACTAGGTGTTGGGAGACTACCATACTGATGACTGGATGCATGCAGTATGCATGTATACATGCAATGCATGAAAATAAAATAATTATGGTGAGAATATTCCAACACCCCCCCTCAAGATGGACTATGGGGAAACATAGGAACTGAAAAATAGTAGGGCCTTGGTAATTGAGACCAAAGGTCACCCCGTCCAACAATCTAAAAATAAAAGTAAGGAAAGAGGGAAAACCCAGTGGGAAGAAATCCCACCCTCAAGATAGACTCTAAAATGCTAATCAATAATGTGCATCACTCAACCCAAAAGGTAAGTGAACTTATTTACCGAGAAAGGATCTATCAGCAAGAAATGAATCAATGTGAGAAGGATGAAACCTTCCATTTTGAAAATCAGATCTGGTTCTCCTTGGATCAAGTGGATCTCCAACAAGATCACCGATAGATCTAAGAGGTGTGGCATCCCATCTAGTAAGAGGAGTATCTTTAGGTTCTTATGGATTTGGATCTATCCTTTGCTCATCTTCACTGTCAGGTGCTAGATCTTCAGGTTCTTGTGGATCTAGATCTAACATTCTCTCTTCATCACTTTCAGACTCAGAATCTGAACTTTCTTGAGATGAAGCTTCGCTCTCTTTCTCATCAAGCAGTGGTGGTGTGGTAGGCAAGCTGCTTTCATCAACATGATGAGTATCATGCAATGGACACTCCTCAAATTGAAAATTTCTCTCAAGAAATGTTTGCATAGTTGTCAGATCTAGAATATTGTAGGCCTTTGCACTCAATGCATAACCAACTAGTATACACTCTATACTCTGTGTATCTAAGGCTCTATTTTTCTCTATTGGAATCCTAGGCCAAGATCTGGATCCAAATACTCTAAGATGAGATACATCATGTTTGTAACCCATCCATGCTTCAAAAGGAGTTTTGTCTTTTAGTCCTTTGTGAGGGACTCTATTATGGAGGTAAGCAACACGGTTGATGGCCTCTGCCCAAAGACTAGGATGTAATCCTTTCGACTTTAGCATACAGGTTTCCATCTCCTTTAAGGTTCTTTTCTTTCGCTTTGCAACACCATATTTTTGTTGTGTGTATGGAACAGTGTGTTGCAACTCTATGCCTTCATCAGCACAAAAGGATTGGAAATCACTCTTAACATACTCTCCTCCATTATCAGTGCGGAGGACCTTGATCTTCCTGTCAGAGAACTTTTGTATAGAAGCCTTGAAAAAATTAAAGTATCCAAACACTTTTGATTTCAATCTGATAAAGTACACCCAATTGAATCTAGAATAATCATCAATGAAAGTTAGAATATACCTTTCCTTGTTCCAAGACAGATTTGGAAGTGGTCCTGAAACATCACTGTGAATCATTTCAAGAGGTTGAGAGGCTCTCCTCTCCTTCCCTCTCTCAAAATTCTTTTCTGGATGCTTTCCAATCAAGCAACCTTTATAGTTTCCTTTAGCAAACTTGATATTGGGTAGTCCTTCAACCATCTTTTGAGTGTGCATGTCTACAGATACTTGTAGTTGAGGTGCCCAAATATTTCATGCCAGAGTTTGCTCTCTTCATTTGCATGTGTGTGTATAGCACTCTGTTTTGAGTAAGGTAGGAAGTGAGAAAACTCATAGAGTTTTGAATTGTGATCAGCAACACCTTTTGCAATGATGTTTCTAGTTGGAATTTCTTGTATTTCGACCTCATTTGGAGTGAATATCACCTTCTTGGGTAGTCCAGTATGGGTCATTTGGTAGAAAGAAAGTAGATTGGAAGTAAGAGTAGGAACATAGAGTACATCACTGAAGTACCCATGCTCAATATTAATCCTTCCAATCCCCTCAGAGGAGACCTAAGAATCATTCCCCGACAAGATTGAAGGGCCAACTGTGGATTTGAAACCAGAGAAGATATTTTTGGAGGAAGGCATGTGTCTTGATGCTCCATAATCAATGATGCAGGAGGAATATTTTGAAGCACCTTCCATGAGTGCATGGCACCTCTCCTTGTCCTCAGATATTGAAGATTCAACTTATTTCCTCCTAGAACCTACAGGTACTGGAAGGTTGTTCTTCTCAAGAAGCTGAGCCATTATCTCTATTGTCTTCTTCATGCAGGCACTCTCAGGATGGAATCCTCTGTTACAGTAAGTACATTTGGATTTCTCCTTGTGATATTGCTTTCCTTTCTTGGAATTCGAAGCTCCTTCTGACTGATAGGGAGCCTCTCTTGGCTTCTACTCATTCGACTTTCTTTCTTTATCTTTTTTCTTCCCTTTTCCATTCACTCTCTTCCCTTCAATAACTGCAAGTGTTGAATCCATCCTTGGTTTGATCACTCCCATGTGCACCAACTTTTCCTCCTCTTGTGTGAGAGACTGGATGAAGGTTTTAAGAGTGGGAATATTCCATTTTGGAATGGATAGCTTTGTTGACTGGAAGGTGGAGACAAAAACTAAGTAATCAGGGCCTAATTTTGACAGAATGGCTAGGATTAGCTGCTTCTCGTCTTTCTCTATTCCATGTCTTCAATTGTGAAATCAAATTTTTGAACTTGGTAAAGAACTCATTGATTGAGTCGAAACCGCTGGGGCTCAGGGAGATAAGCTCATTTTCCAATTTGTGACCTTTCAAATCATATTTCTGCCCAAATAGAGTTTAGATCTTATTCCAAACCTCCAAAGGATTTTTGAGATCAATGACATGGAAATGTAGATCATCGGAAATACTGAGGAGTAGCAGTCCAACTACTTCATCAAGTTTATCAAGATACTTTGATTTCTCAACTGCACTAGTGGGTTCGACTGTTGTCCCATTCAACACTCTAAAAATACTTGTGTACTTCGTGAAGATGTTCATATTTGCTTTCCATTCGAAATAGTTGAAGGAAATAGTTTGAAGGAAGTGAGATTTATATCCATGGTAGCTTGAATTCGAATCTGAATGATGGAATAAACATGCAACACAAATGAAATTTTGCTGCAGAATCTAAAGAAAACTGCTTTAGGACGGTGAGCACTTTTGACCGGATCCTTCAAACCTGTCTAGACCTCACTGTATTTCTCTAGTGAATTCAAGACAATAGCACCAGGATTTGCTGTGGAAATCCAGAGGCTTCTAGTGCTCTACTGAAAAATAGTTGTTCAATAAACTGCAACAATTCGAATAGATGTAACAAGCTCTGATACCATGTGAAATTATACAAGTGGAGATCACTTTAGCTTGAACAAACCTCACAATTTCACTCAAGAATTGCAGAGAAGAAGAGATATAATAGAATCAATATTCACACATGAATCTCAAAGAATGTGGAAAACTGTTGTAATGTACAATAGAATGAATTCGATTACCCAAAAGGTCATTCGAATTCTCCTCAAGGAATCTCTTGTATTGCATTGGAACCATCACCCAATCAGTGGTAGTGACCACTGATAGTCAAAGATCAGTCAAATGTGAGTCTAGCCGAGTCTAACTGATGCATGTGAGCACTAATCAAGGGAAGGAGACTCCAAGGGAACATGACAGGCTGTCAGTAGTCAAGTGGCACTCTGATATAGACAACTGGGAGCTGCAGTATGTTAACTAGGAAATCAATGCAAGAATTGACTGATCAATGTATGAACTGACTGATGAGGTCCTATATGTGTGTAGTAGGGCTCATTAGTATCCAAATGTTGAAAACAATGTGCACTAGGTACGTAGGAGGCCTACTGAAGGCTAGAAACAGGCTCCAGGGGGCTCAAAACTGAGGACTAGGTGATGGGAGACTACCATATTGATGACTGGATGCATGCAGTATGCATGCAAATACAATAATGATGGTGAGAATATTCCAACAACATTCTTGGCTGCAGTAAATGGTCGAGAAGTGCAACCCAACTTTGAGATATTGTGGCATGATTTCCTACAAGAAGAAGGGTGAATCTAGAGAAGGTATACTTCCTCCAAAGAATATAACCTCGCTCTTATGGCACAGATGAAAAGAGGGCCAGTATGCAAGAGAATGTCGTGCAAAGCAAAGAGGAAATTTCAACGGTAGGTTTCATGTTTCTACTACAATAGAAGATGGACCTACAAGAAATAATCCTTCTGATGATAAAGAGACGAGGAAGGAGTACTATCTTGTCTCATCCTTTTTTGGATCCATTACCACTAGTGCTACGACATGGGTGGTGTACAGTGGCACATCTAAGCACATGACTAGATATAGGAGCACTATCATAGATATGAAGGAAAAGAAGTTTTCTTGTAAGGTGAAGCTCAGAGATAATACCACATATTCAATCCAAGGTATTGGATCCACTTATTTTCAGTTGGATTTAGGAGATGTACTACATGTGTATGAAATCATGTTTGTCCCCGGATTGAAGAAGAAAATCTTGTTTGTTTTGGTTCTAGAAGATAAAGGATTCAAAGTTATCATTATGGACAACAAATCGCTCATGTTTCCTAAACACAAAGACTTGAACTCTGCATCTGTGATTGGAGTTAGAGAGGGAGGTCTCTACAAAGTTCCTGGAAATATCATTCAAGCCATGATCCATGATAAAGTCATTATGTATGAGTTGTGGCATAGAAGGCTTTGTCATATCCATTTCAAAGAGCTACTTGGATTGCAGAATATGGTGAAAGATATGCCCATATTTAAATATGATTTTTATAGTGTTTGTAGAGGTTGCGCTCTTGGCAAGAATATTAAGAAGATTTTTCCAAGTAGAACCAAAAGATCCGAAGGGATCCTTGACTCGATTCATTCTGATCTATGTGTTCTTATGTCTACACCCTCCTTGAGTGGTTATTGATATTATGTGATTTTCATATATGACTTCTCTCGCAAGTCATGGTTTTATTTTCTGAAGGAAAAGAGTGAAACTTTCAACAAGTTTCAAGATTTTAAAGCATTGGTTTAGAATCAGAGTAGAAAGAGCATTCATGCTTTGAGATCTGATAATGGAGGAGAGTTTGAATCCCATGACTTCAATGAATTCTGTCGAGATGCAGGAATAAAAAGACAGTTGACCGTACCCTGCAATCCCCAACAAAATGGGGTTGATGAAAGAAATAATATAACAATATGTGAGGCTGCAAAAGTCATGATGTGTGATCAGGATCTACCCACATCCTTATGGGAAGAAGCCTCCAGCACTACTGTCTATATTTAGAATAGAATCCCTTAGGTTATCCAAGACTCCTGGAGAGGTTTTTGCTGATGAAAAACTAGATGTTGGACACTTGAATATTTTCAGTTGTCCTATCTACATTCATGTACCAAAAGAGAATACGACAAAGATGGATCCATATAGAAAGAAAGGAACACTTGCTAGACATAGTGAATCCTTCAAATATTACAAAATCTATGTTCCAGGACAAATAAACATTGAAGTCAACAGAGATGTAACATTTCATGAAGAGGCTTTCTTCAAGCGCTCCAAAGAACTTTAGTGTGATTCAAATATGGAGGAGCATGATACTCTTATGATGGAAAATATAGTTTTTTATTCTCCCCTTTCATATTTTAAGAGGGAGAAGCCAGAAGAGTATGTATATCCACTTGATCCTGAAGATCTGATAGAAATATCACTTGATGAAACTCCTTCTAAGAGGAGATATGCATGGTGTCGAGACATTCTGCAAGAGGCAGAAAAGCATGGAGAACCTCTAGGCTCATTCAGAGAATGAAAGAGACCTAAAATATTTTTAGGATATGTAGCACAGATGAGTCACATCAGTGATTCATAACCCTCTACCTATGAGGAAGCCTCAAAGAAGAAAGTATGAAAATATTCCATGGTAGAAGAATACAAATCTATCATGAAGAATGATGTATGGGAAGTGGTTCCTAAACATGATGGGAAGTCGATAGTAACTTCCAAGTGGCTTTATGTTGGGGCCAAGGTCGCAGCTATAGTAAAAGCTGCGAATTTTGGGAAAAAGCACGAGTATGAAAGGAAAGTGCTAATTTTGGGACAAGCACTAAGTTTTGGGTAAGAAGGAGACGGTGCGCAGTACGGTGCCAGATGGATGGTCTCAGCGCAGATCACGGACCGGAAATTGCGGAGCTCGCGCGCACGTCATCGAAGAATGAAGGTGGCTCAGCTACCATAATAAATAAGGTGATGGAGTAGAGGGCTTAGCTACCCTCATTTAAAGGCTTAGTACAGAAGTTATGGTTGCTCGGATCAAGGAGGAGCAACGGACCAGAGCATTGAAGGCGAAGGACGATCGCCCATACCCACAATCTGCGCCGGAATTCATGGAGCCTGCAGGAAGCGGCGACGTGACTGCAAGCGGCGCCTACAGTACACCTAGCCATGTGCGTGGTTAGGGTTTTTGGGAATCACTGTTGGGAAAGGCCCACAGTTTTGTAAAGGTGTGACCGTCATGGCTACCTATATAGATGAATCACTGTACTGGGAAGGGGGTTGGTTCTTGTTCTCTTCTCTGGTTCTTCTTCCTCCCTTCTTTCAGTTCCCCCCTTTTTTGGAGAGTTAGAGAGTTAGATGCTAGACTGTTAGAGAGCCAGTCTAAAGGGATAGATCATGTGTTGATTATCCTTCACTGTAATTTCTACCTGGTGCGTAGAACTAGAGAGAGGAAATCGGATAGCCGAGGAGCTAATCCCTGAGTTGCCAGACAGTCTGTGTCGACGTCTGTGCCTTTGTAATCTCCATAGAGAGGAGACAAGCTTGAGAAAAGGGCTCCCAGCTGTGTGCGTGGAGTTTCCTGTAAGTTCTAAGGCTGCAGCTGTGTGCGCAGCATATTGTATAACTCTATCATTTTCTGGTTAATATAAGACTCCTGAGGACGTGGTTTTCCTCGAGGAGATGAGCTTCACTTATATCTTCTTGTTATAATGTTTGTGTGAATGATAACTATTCCGAGTTCATTATTTGTGTATGCAAGACTTCTGTCTTATCTTTGTGACTGTTTGAGCGGGTTGGAAAGGTCCCTTGATAACTATAAGTATCTTAAGTACTAAAGAGGTAGTAACGCACAGTCGCTGCGGCGAGAGCAGACTGCGTTACTGCGCTAGACGCGAAGGGCGAGGAAGTGTTTCGCGCGTCGACCCAAGAAATAGTTGCCTGCTGCGTTGGAAAGGAGAAACTGCGCAGTAGACCTGCCGAGGAGGGGACCCGCGCAGCTGCGCCGAGCGGTCTGCGGGAAGGTCCGACCGCCGATTTTACTGGAACCATTCAAGGACAAGCTATCTCCGCGTCACCCCGGTTAAGGAAACTTGATTCCTTAACCCCCCATAGCCACTTCGGGTGAGACCTCGAGCTGCCGCGCAGCTCGTTGCCGAGAGGGCCAGTGCGCCAAGGGGTTTTGTTGCTGCGCTTCATTAAAACCCGGGTCTGCCCAGAAAGCAGCCAACACTTTATAAAATCAAGCATGCAGTTGATGGAAGTATTGAAGAGTATAAAGCAAGATTTGTGGCATGTGGTTTCTCACAGAAAGAAGGGATAAACTATTATGATACATTTGCTCATGTGGCCAGGTACACTACTATTCAAACCATAATTTCCCTTGCTTCAATTTTGGGTTGGAAACTTCACTAGATGGATGTGAAGACTAATTTTATCAATGGTGAAGTTGAGGAAGAGGTTTACAAACAACAACCTGAGGGGTTTTTAGTCGATGGGAAGGATTACCATGTATGCAAACTTAAGAAATACCTGTATGGGATTAAGCAGGCCCCGAGAGATTTCTATTCGAGGATTGATAGCTATCTTATGAGCTTGGTCTTCTCCAAAAGTGGCCCCAACCTATAATTCAAGGTTGTGAAGAACCATCCATTGATCTTAGTTCTCTATGTTGATGACTTGTTCCTTATTGGAGAGAAGCAACAGATAGCTTAGTGCAAGAGGGAGCTCACTTATGAGTTCAAAATTAAAGACTTAGGCCTTATGCACTATTTTCTTGGTCTAGAAGTTTGGCAAAGGAAAGATGAGATCTTTCTTTCACAAGGAAAGTACAATATAGTTGATCTGTTGCGTAGATTAGGTATGATGGACTGTAAGTCCATGTCTACTCCTATGATGTCTAACCTTAAGAATCTACATGACTCAAATTCTGGATCGGATCTAGTGTATCATACCATGTACAGACCACACATTGGTTCCTTTATGTATTTGATACATATTAGACTAGACATATGTTAAGTAGCAAGTATCATGAGTCATTTCATGTATGAGACAAGACATATACATTGGGTTGCTTCCAAGAATGTGCTTAGATACCTTTGAGGTACTATTTCGTATGGAATCAGATATGCTTCGGTCAGTGGTGGAGTGATGCTACTTGGATATGTCGAATCCAATTGATGTGGTAGTATTGTCGACCGAAAGAGTACATCATGATTTTTTTATAGATTGGGATTAGCTATGATCTCTTGGTCCAGTAGGAAGCAGGGCTACGTAGCCCTAAGTACTAGAGAAGTAGAGTATATTGCAACAAGTACCACCTTCCAATAATTTATGTGACTCAGGAAACTACTTGTTGGGTTTTTTGGTGCGACGATTGAGAGTACTATCATTCGATCTGGAAATCATATTTGCATTAAGATCTCCAAAAACCTTGTGTTTCATGACAGATTGAAACACATTGCGATGAAGTATCACTACATTAGAGACATGGTCTAGAGAGGTGCCATAAGAATTCAGTACATTTCTATTGGAGAGAAGATTGTAGATATGGTTACTAAGCCTCTATCCGTGACGAAGTATAGGTACTTCTGAGACGCGATCGGCATGGCAGAGAATGCCTCCCTCGCTAAGAGGGAGTTTTAAAGTTACAACATCATGAGTCATTCTCCAGGTCAATGTTTTGAGTCAATATTTAGCCTCGTGTGTCGAGGAAGTACCTTATAGGAGCCTGAGTTGGACTCGGGAAACCTAGAGAAGAATCTTGAGTTGGAATTAAGAATGGTTAAGCTTCATGTGTTGAGGCAAGTGCTTTGTATGTCAAAGTGATGATGTTGTACAGTATTTCGAGTCAAGGCTAAGGTCTTGTGTGTCAAGACATATCCTCATGTTTTGAGGTGATGCTTTGCATGTCAAAGCATGTATGGTGTTTGATGTACTACTAACCATGGTTGAGATATTAAGTCTCCTCTAGAGACTGGCCACCTCTAGAGTGAATTACTTTAGCATATAACCACTTGGAACGATAGTATTAAAATATTATCACATCATTGGGAAAACCTCCTTAGTATATTTGATATGATAATTAAGTTGGCACATATGGACCATGCAGATAAGACAAGAGATAAAGATAAGATGTGATAAGATATGAGAGAATTCGAATTGCACATAAATAATTAATTAAGAGATAAATTCAAATTGTTAAACTTTAGTGAATAATTTAGTAAATCAAAGGAGAACTTAAATTGATCACTACAGTGATGTTAACAAGAAAGAATCAGTTAAGAGAGTTAACTAAGTAATAACAAATAAGATATAGTTAACTAAATGTTATTGCATGACGCACTTATGTTAAACTAAAAGATGACACATATGTTAAACTAAAATACGACACTTAAGTTAGTCACCTAACTAAGTGGGAAAGATTTCAGTTAAGGGGAGATTTCACCTTAAGATTCAGTTTAGTGATTTAATGCATTGCATGAGAAGTGGGACGCACTTCTTCATGCAATTTTGATGCATCCATATGGAGGGTGAGTTCATCCTGAAGTCAGAAGATAAAAATAGAAGTCGATGCATGATAAGAATATATAAATATATTATATAGGATTGATAAATCCAATGTGAAGCGAATTCTCTTCTGCCTTGAAGGCAAGGTGCTTTTCTTTGTGCAGGATATTATTCTGAGTCTCTCTTATTTATCTTTATCTTTCTTTGTAATTGCATCGGGGGTTCTTGATGTAAAATACATTCTCTGCTATCAATCAATATACTCAGGAAGGTGTTGCTGAGGTTTTCTCCCTCAATTCATAGAGGGTTTCCCCAAGGTAAATTCATATGTCCAATGTGATTTCTTATGTGTATTATTGTTATTTGATTTCAAGTATTATTGCAGCTCTTAATTAAACATCAAAAATTAACACTTGACACGTTTTTAAAAATCTTAGCATATAATGTAGAAATTTCATTGCATGACACTGAGCAAAACACTAGTTGCGAAAACTATCAAAATAGACAATGTTTGGTCAAGGAAGTGACTAGAGAGGGGTGTACCTAGTGGTACTCGAATGTCACGATTCCCATGGAACTAGTGGTTTGTCCATTCCAACCTCGGTTATTGATTTATGGCAAGTTTCAACTCACTTCCTAAATCCATTCAGGGACTCTTGGAAAATTTCAACTGGGGGCATAAAAACCAAACCTAGCAATAGAATTAAATTTCGTTACCTCTTGCAGGTGTGATTGGGAAAGGGAGAGAGATGACCACAATTCTCACACACTCACTCAACACATTTTTCAAAATCTCAACCTCTAATGCAAAAATTACATTGCATGTTGCAAAGCAAAACCCTAATTTTGAAAACCATCAAAATAGGCATGTTCGGTCCATGAATTCAACGGAGAGGGGTGTCCCTAGTGGTATTGGAATGCCATGATTCCCACATAACTAATTGTTTTTCCATCTAATCCTTGGTTATTGAGTTACAACAAGTTTCATCTCGCTTCCCAAAGCCATTCAGGGACACTTGGAAAAATTCAACCAGGGGTGAAAAAAAAATCGAGCAACATAATTGAGTTTCGTTACCTCCTTTAGGTGTCTTTTGGCAAGTGATATATGTCCATGATTCCCACAACCTCGCTCATCACATTTTTCAAAATATTATCCCATAATGCAAAAAATGCATTACATGTTAATGAGCAAAACTCTAGTTGGGAAAAACGTCAAAATAGAAAACATTTGGTCTATGAAGTCACTGTAGAGGGGTGTCCCTATTGGTAATCCGATGTCATGATTCCAATGGAACTGATTTTTCCATTCGAGGAACGATTATCCATTTATGGTGAGTTTTAACTCGCTTCCAAACATCATTCAAGGACACTTGGAAAATTTCAACCAAGATCATAAAAACAAATTGAGCATGGAAATTGAGTGTCGTTACCTCCTGTAGGTGTTTTTGGTCAAGGGAGAGATTACCACAATTCCCATGTCCCTATTGGCACATTTTTCAAAATCTTAGCATATAATGCAGAAATTGCAATGCATGTCACTAAGCAAAACCCTAGTTTTGAAAACCATCAAAATAGACAATGCTTAGTCAATGAAGTCATTGAATAGGGGTGTCCCTAGAGGTACTCGAATGTGTAATGTCCCAATTTGAAATTTTTCCCAATTTGGCCAATTTTGAACCTTGGAATAGTGAAGCTCCAAACTGTCCCCAAATGATTCAAAATGGTTTCGAATTATGCCCAGAGTGGATTTAGGTGTATTAGGACACCCTAATACAACTAATATGTGCTTGTACACATTTTAAGTACTTCAGCAACTTGCATTTACAATTAGAGAATGAAAGAAAAAATTACTAGGAAAATCGATGTTGAAACCCCCAAGGGTAAATGGCTGCAAAAGAATCCTAAGGACTTCGAATTGGGAGTGAGAGTTTTTGAAGGGTATTAGGAAATAAAAGTTAACCTAATGGGTACTTATAAACTATCAAAATAATTCTGCAACATTGATTTAAGTTCAGGATAAAATAGGGAAATTTGCTAGTAAATTCAAGGTTCAAATCCCCCAAGGGTAGAGGTCACTAATGGATTCCCAAATGCAGTACGAACCTCCCAAATTTCAGAAAATATACACGGATTAGTTATATGACTTCAATGGAACCCAAATTCATCATTAATCAGTTCCTAAAGGCTACTGCAATTCCCATAAATCAGATATTGGTAAACATGTCTCAACATAGGAGGAAATGAGAGAAAAAATCTATAACTTGCTATGAAATTTGTGAGAAATGTTACAAGGAATTTCATAAGGTGTATGAAACTTATTCAATATATTAATGTCTCTCCAAACAGCAATAAAACCATAGATATTTACTGATACAAGTCGATACCAAACAACTTCAAGCTCTCTCAACAAGATATATGGGGAAATGGCTCGAATCTCTTCCTTGAATGTAAATATCACTTGAAATACATAATTTTTCAAGTTGTGGGTCTCATGATATGATTATTACAGATATATATATAAGATAACATGTTCATTAACTCTAAATATCATTCCTTCACTAACTATGTGCAACAACAAGTGCGCTATGCAAAAGCTATGAGGAACAATGGCACCATTCATACATAGTTTGACATTTTTACATGGTTTTACTTGGATATTCGACTTGAGGTTCATATGAGAATAAAATATAGATTTAATACATAATATTACAAATAAATGGGGCCCAAATATCTCCCCCAAAGATATCAACATCTCACCAGGTGCGCCCTTCCTCCAAGAGCCAAAATATGAAGAGAAATGTTAGAGAGATGTGGGAGCAAGTTGAAGAAGGGAAGATCCCGAGCATCCCTATAGCTTCAACCTGAAACAAATGAATCCATTTTATCTCCAAATTAAAGGTCTGAATGGCTTCACCAATTTCCAATTAGTATGGGAAACTTGCACCCTCGAAATTGGTACTAAGGCAAGTAGAATAAACACTCCACTAGCATGGACAATCTATGCTCTCCAATTTGCAAAATGAGAAATGATTAAAAGCTCCTCTCCTTATTTGTTATTTTCCTTTATAAAATTCCCAAGTCCTCCATGGTTTGAATTCCTTCCAAAATCCTCATTCCAACTCAAGTTGGGAAGAGATTCCGATGTGTGCCACTTGTCCAACAATTCCTAGTCTCCATCTTCCCTCAATTCGAATGGGGAAGCTTCTTTGCTGCCACAAATCCCTTGTGCACCCTATTGGAGGATAGTTTTATCCCTGACATGTCATATATGTCATATGTCAGCAATCAGGTCTGAAATTTTCATAAGTGTCATAGAATCTTCATCATCGTTGTCATTGGATTTAGGGAATCGAGCTCCAAGTGTCACCATTCTTCTAAGATGCCTTTTCCTCTCCAATTAGACCTTACATGATTCATTCCATGAATAATACCTATTCAACTCCCCCAATTATTTTACCATTCATCTTCAACTTGAATTGGTGAGAGAATAATGCCAAGTGCAGTGGGGAATCTTGCCACATGTGGGTCCCACAACCTCTTATGTGCCATCGTGATCCCATGCCACCTTATTTTATTTTTATTATTATTTTCTTGGCCCATTTAATGTGAATTTGTAAGTCTAAGGTCATTTTGGGTCTTGTAGCTCCCTTATTCCAAATTGTAATGCTTCCACCCCCAACCTAGGGAACTAGTAATTTTCCTCCATGATAGTTCATTTGGATGGGTATATTACAAAATTTGAATTGGGAATTTCTCTTAATGTGACCCACCTTGTCCATTTGGATCTAATTTTACATTATTACTAACTTGGACATCATTCTTGGCAATTATTTGACCCTTAGCATTAATTTGACAAACTATCATGAGTATGGCCAAGGGGCTTAGGCCATTGTGACCCAGTGAAAAATTTGGGGACATGAAAAATAATCCCCTCCCAATATTGCTTGTCCTCAAGCAATTTCAACACATGGATGTTGAAGAACCTTCTTTCTTTCCAAAACTTTGCTTCCCAAAACTTATCTTCTAAAACCTTGAGTAGTGGCACTCATGCACTACAATTGTGCATTTCCAAAAGCAAGGAGACGTGGGTTTTATTTTTCATCTTGATATCCCCTGTAACATCACCACTAAACACCAAAATATTAATTAAATCCATCAAAACAAAGTCTTCACAATTACTCTTTACCTCTTTCATATTTTGGAAACCCTTTTTGATACTACACTGTATAATTCTTTGGAGTTGCCACTGAGTTTCCCAACTTTGAGTCTTCAAGATTCCATTAAAATTTTAGAGAGGAACCACCATGCTTGTTGTTGCACTAATCTGATTAAAATCACCTTCTTAATTGGGGACTCAATCTCCCATACTACTTGTTTCCCCAAAAAATTGAAACCAGTGAGACTAAAAATTATCCCAGGGTCCCATTGCTTGTATTGCACTCCAACAATTAGGAGTGCTCCCCAACCCATACCATCAGGAAAGAGAATTCTTGGATCCCATTTCCTTGTATTCATTCTTCCAAACATCATAATTACAAAGTATAGATCATCTAAGTACATAACAACATAATAAAAATGTACATGAAGGAGGTGCCTCATCAAAGAATCATGAAAGTGCTTGTACCTCCAAGTAAGTAGACCACCATTTTCCAAGTGCATACAAGCATCAAGTGACCAATAAAATCTGATCCAATGACATAGGTGAGGATCCCATGCCCTATAATTCTTCTCCAAAAGGATGAAATATACATCAAAATAATCATCCATGTGCTCTTTTATCCGAGAAGTGAATGAAGAACCTCCACTCAAATTTGAACCAATTAGGGAGCAAAGAAAACAATGAGCCTTCAAGTGGATCACATAAGTACCATTTATGCATCCATGTATATGTGTATCATAAAAAATAACAAAGGATGTGGCTGGAAATAAAAAATTTCTCCAATCATATATCTCTTCACCCAAGTAGTTGATGAAGTTCCTCCAACATCGATTGAACTAAGCAAGGAGCAAGGAAAATCATGAGTATTCAAGTGACTCAAGTGAAAATCATAAGTGCATCCATGGAGATATGTATCATCATAAGATAAAAAAGGATGTTGCTACAAATGTAAATAATAAGGTGCCCTATTCATGTCATCATCAAAAGGAGAAATAGGAGTTTCATACTCCTCATGTGGCACCATTAGAAAAAAACTTTCACCCAATTTTCATCCCCAATTGATGTGGTTGAAAAAGAAGTAGGGGATGAAGAATTGTGAACCAACCTTAACTCTTTGAAACTCTTACCCATAAAAATATTTAATTCATCTTCTCCATAATTGGTTGGTCCAACTATTGTGAGATCATGTGCCTCCTCCAAGACTTTGCAACTCTCTCCATTAGGAAACTCATAATCCCTCTAAACAAACACAAGTGATTGTCTTCCTTATTGTTTGAGTGTAGCATCTTCAAGCACCTGCATATCAACATGTACCTCATGTTCCACCATTACATGAGGTTCCTCCTTTTTAACATAAATTATTTCATCCATTGAATGATTGTCTGATATGTAGGAGGGTGTGAAGGACATTTGCAACTTCTCTTGAAGTTGCTCAATATGCACCATAGATTTTTGGAGTGTATTTAAGTGGACTCCAACTTATTTGAGAGCTTGTCATTCTCTTCTGCATCCCTCAAGGTTATTACATGATACAAACCAACAAACTCAATTAAATAATATCTATCAGAAAGCAAATTTAAAAAATTACCTTTGGTGTCCAACATTGCCTTCTGGATTTTCTCCATGTCTTCAAGGGAAGATTTCTCCTCCACACACCAACAAAATTTAGAAGCCAATGTATTTTTGTCATGGAGAGTTTTCTATTAGGATATTTAGACACTTGGAGTTAGTTAAGATCAACTTGTGTAATATATCCGTTAGGTAAAGTGTGTTTCTTTAGTATGCATTAGTATGCATTTGTAAATATTTAATCCGACGGTCACGATATGTTCTAGACATAAAGTGATCCGACGGATCAACTTCTCTTAGACCATACCTACCCTTGATCCATGTCTTAGCACTCGATTGGTCCATGATCTCTATTTAAAGAGCATGGAGGGTCATTGTCTAGTTGATCGATTATGAGAAGCTCATTTGTAACTTTCTTTCTTTTGCATAATAAACTGCTCCGTAGAAGCTGTTTGGCCGGGGCCGTGGACTGTTTCCCTCTAGGGGGTTTTAACCACGTCAAATATCGGTGTATCGATCTGTGATCTATTTGTGTGAAGTGGTTTCTCTAGGTGTTCGGTCTTTTGGGAGTAACCTGTGTACCCGAACATTTTCAAGGCCTCTTGAATATTCTTTTCATCCATATTCAAGTATCCTTCAAGAAAATGAGGCTCTTGCAAATGAACTTCCTCATCTTATTCCTTCTTGCTTGGACCAGCTTCATGAAGCTCAAGTGGTGATGGGGAAATTGATCTTGGTTCTTCTTCAACTTCTACAAGGTATTCATTTTCATGCTTAATGGAAGTTTGGATTGAAACAACACTTTCAAAAGTGACGTCTATGTAACCAACATAGAGGTGTGAGCACCCATCCGTAGGTACTCCTTCATAGTTCAAGCATCCATCAATAGATGCTCTTTGATTCATGTCCAAGGTAGAATGTGTCTCGAAATGATATTCAATATTTTCAATAGAGTCTTCTTCATGCTCATGTGATGTTTCTTTGTATTTTTCAGATTCACTTGGGAGTAACTTTCAATCATCTTCATGTAATGCTTATTCTACCTCACCTATTTCAAAACTAGGTGGCTCATGGGTCTCCTCCTTTCGCTCCTTCAAGCAAGCTTATGCATTTTGCCCCTTGGTTTTTTTAGGATCAATATCTTTGGAACCTCTTTTTGAAGAAGACCCAAAAAATCTCTTCAAGTAGGAAACACATGCATTCCATGAAGCTTCATATATTTCACTGCTCTTTTCACAAGTAGGCTGATTTTTAATCCTTTCATGTTCCCCCAAAAATTGATCTTTGATTGTGGAACGTATATCTTCTCCATACACATGGATATAACAATAACCATTGTTTCTTCTTCCAAATGTGATTTGATGGGATATACTTGTAGAAGGTACCTCCTGGACATCATCTTCCTCATACTGTATGCAATACTCCTCATATTGTTCATCATAGTCATCATCATACTGCTCATAGAAATCATTTTCCTTCGAGGCATAGAAAGCATACTCCTCCTCATGCTGCTCATAATCTAAATCTGAATAAGAAATGACTGCAACTTATTCTTCAATGGATGATATTAATGCACAAGATCAAGGACCATGCTTTGATACCACTTTAATGTCCCCAATTTGAAATTTTTCCCAATTTGGAAAATTTAGAACCTTGGACTAGTGAAGCTCCAAACTATCCCCAAATTATCCCAAATGGTTTAGAATTATGATCAGAGTGGATTGAGGTGTATTATGAAACCCTAATATATATATTATATGCTTGGACACCTTTTAATTAATTCAACAACTTGCATTTACAATTAGAGAATGAAAGGAAAAATTACTAGGAAAATCGATGTTGAAACCCCCAAGGGTAGATGGCTCCAAAAGACTCATAAGGAATTTGAATTGGGACTGAGAGTGTTTGAAGGGTATTAGGACATAGAAATGAGCCTAATGGGTTCTTATATTCTATCAAAAGACTTCTACAACATTCATTTAAGTTCAAGAGAAAATAGGGAAATTTTCTAGTAAATTCAAGGTTCAAATCCCTTAAGGGTAGAGGTCACTAATGGCTTCCCAAATGCAGTACGAACCTCCCAAATTTCAGAACAGAGACATGGATTAGTTATATTACTTCAATGGGCACCCAAATTCATCATTAATCAGTTACTAAAGGCTGCTGAAACTCCCATAAATCAGATATTAGTAGACATGTCTTAACATAGGGGGAAATGAGAGAAAAATTCTATAACTTGCTATGAAATTTGTGAGAAATGTTAAAAGGACTTGCATAAGGTGTATAAAACTTATTATTTATATTAATGTCTCTCCAAACAGAAATAAAACCACAGATATTTAATGAGACATGTTGATACGAAACAAATTCAAGCTCTCTCAACAAGATATATGGGAAAATGGCTCAAATCTCTTCCTTGAATGTAAATATCACTTGAAATACATAATGTTTCGAGATGTGGGTCTCATGATATGATTATTACAGATATATATAGTAGATAACATTTCCATGAAGTCGAAATATCAGTCATTCACTAACTATGTGCAACAACAAGTGCGCTATGCAAAAGCTATGGGGGGAAATGGCACCATTCATACATAGTTTGGCATTTTTACATGGTTTTAATTGGATATTCGACCTGAGGTTCATATGAGAATCAAATAAATATTTCAAACATCACATTACAAATAAATGGGGCCCCAAGATCTCCCCCAAAGAGATCAGCATCTCACCAAGTGCGCCCTTCCTCCAAGAGCCAAAATATGAAGAGAAATGTGAGAGAGATGTGGGAGCAAGTTGAAGAAGAGAAGATCACGAGAATTCCTGTAGATTCAAACTGCGAAAAATGACTCAATTTTAGCTCCAAATGAAATGTATTAATGTCCTCTCCAATTTCCAATTAGGATGGGAATCTTGCACCCTCGAAATTGGTACTAAGGCAAGTAGAGTAAACACTCCACTAGCATGGACAAGCTATGCTTTCCAAATTGCAAAATGAGAAATGATCAAAAGATCCTATCCTTCTTTGTTCTTTTATTTTATAAACTTTTCAAGTCCTCCATTGCTTGAATTCCTTTTGAAATCATCATTCCAACTCAAGTTGGGAAGAGATTCCAATGTGTGCCACTTGTCCAACAATTCCTAGTCTCCATCTTCCCTCAATTCGAATGGGGAAGCTTCTTGGCTGCCATAACTCCCTTGTGCGCCCTATTGGAGGCTATTTTTATCCCTGACATGTCATATATGTCATATGTCAGCAATCAGGTCTGAAATTTGTCATAAGTGTCATAAAATCTTCATCATTGTTGTCATAGGAGTTAGGGAATCTAGCTCCAAGTGTCACCATTCTTCTAAGATGCCTCTTCCTCTTCCATGGGAGTTTCTCTTCCACTCCAATTAGACCTTACATGATTCATGCCATGAATATCACCTCTTAAACTCCCCCAAGTATGTACCCTTCATCTTGAACTCGAATTAGTGAGAGAATAAGGCCAAGTGTAGTGGGGAATCTTGCCACATGTGGGTCCCAGAACCTCTTATGTGCCCTCATGATCCAATGCCACCTTATTTTATTTTTATTATTATTTTTTTGACCCATTTAATGTGAATTTGTAAGTCTAAGGTTATTTTGGGTCTTGTAGCTCCATTATTCCAACTTTTAATGCTTCCACCCCCAACCTAGGGAACTAGTAATTTTCCTCCATGATAGTTCATTTGGATGGGTATTTTACAAAATTTGAATTGGAAATTTCTCTTAATGTGACCCACCTTGTCCATTTGGATCTAATTTTACATTATTACTAACTTGGACATCATTCTTGGCAATAATTTGACCCTTAGCATCAATTTGACAAACTATCATGAGTATGGCCAAGGGGATTAGGCCATTGTGACCCAATGAAAAATTTGGGGACATGAAAAAATGTCACCATTCCCATGGAACTAATGGTTTTTCCATCCTAGCCTCGATTACCGAGTTATAGCGAGTTTCATCTCGCTTCCCAAAGCCATTCAACGTCGACTTGTGAATTTTCTCTCAAGGCATGAAATCCGAACTGGCCAGCATAATTGGGTTCCATCGGATGCCACATATGTGTGTGGCCATTATGGTTGAGGTCACACTATCCACGGTAGCTCGGGATATTTTGATTCAAAATAGACCCCCTTTTGCAAAATTGACATTGTCCCTCACTGAGCAAAACCCTACTTCTAGAGATGGTATAATAGGACCATTTTTGGGAAATTGAGACACATTAGAGGGGTTCCTGTGGGTATATCCCAACCTCTTGAGTCCATCAAAAATCAAAATTTTCATGATCCGAGTTACAATTTTTGTTCTATGGAAAGTTGCAAGTATCCACCTAGGGCCATTCAGGGCCAACTTATGAATTTTCTCTAGGGGAATGAAATCTAAACCGTGTAGCATAACTAGGTTACGTCAGTTGCAACATATTTGTGTTGGAATAATTAAGTCTTCCTACCATTCATTTATTCACATAAGATGCATTAATTAATCATTCATTGGTTAATTATATGTAATAAATAAGGAAATTGCCATTGTGTGGACCACAAGTAAATATGAGAGACTAAAATACATCCAAGGTGTTATATACAAGCCACCTAGGCCACTTGGGAACTTCTTAAAGATTTATGGATAATATTTGAGGAAGAAAGGCGCACTTTTGGAATATTACTGCTTTTCCCCCCATAGGGAAAAGCTAGTCTACCTAGGAAACTGTTTTTTACACCAAAAACTTTCCTTAATGTTATTTCCACCCAAATTTCGTATTTGGCATTTTTTTTGGCCATATTTCACCTTCAGCTCACTAATTAGAGAATTCTTGAACTTTTGGGCTGATTTGGAAATTCAACTTGCCACCTAGGGGGGATGTGCATATTTAACAAGTTTGATGATTAGGAGCTTTGTTTGGCATCTTTAGCCATTCAATTTTCTGCTGTAAAGTTATTTAATAGCAGCCTATTACATTCATATGTTGGCTGATTTAATTTTATTCATGAGAAGTTAATACAGAAATCTACTCTTGTGCATAATTTTTGTGTCTTTGACTAGTTGTGTGAGATTTTTCTTATGAGAGAGTGTAATTTCTTGATCAGTTCTTGGATGTGATCTGATTTTCACATGGTATCAGATCCATCAAGCTATTCCTTTCATCTATTGATTGTCTTGCAGGATCCAACAGTCTCAAGAAGGGCGCATTGATCAATTCACCAGGTGAATTCTATTCTCTGCAGAGCGCATTTTGGAATCCAAAAGTGTTCTAAAATCAGTCCATAAGTTTATATCAGTTGCAGCAATGGATCATACATAGCAGATCATCCTAACTCCTTTCAATTACTTTGATTGGAAAGCACAGATGGAGATTCTACTGAGGAGCAAAGGGCTCTACAAGGTGACCATGGCAACAGAAGCTAAGCCAACCTCAGCAGTGGAGAAATATAAATGGCATAATCGAAGGGATGAAGCCTATGGGCTGTTATGTCTCACTACATGCAGAGAAATCTTATTTCATCTTGATGGCCTCACTTCACCCAATGAAGTATGGCTGAAACTTCAAGAACTGTTCGGTAAAACCGATGAATTGAGAGGCCACCAATTGGATAACGAGCTAGTCTCTTTGAGTCCGCAAAATTTTGATAATATACAAGAATTATTCTCCAAATTCAAGTCTCTTGTATTGCAGCTGAAGCAATGTGGAATAGACAAGAAAGATGAGCAATTATTTTTGGCCATTCTCTCCAAGCTTGGCCCCGACTATTCAATTTTTGTTTCCACATTCCATTCCACCCGGAAAGCAATTAAAAATTGAAAGAGCCCATCACTTTCAGAATTCATGGAGTCATTAACACAAGAACAAGACAAGCTAGTCTTAATGGGAGCCATTAAAAATCCATCCAAATACCACTGTCTAAATGTTGGAGACTCAAAGAATTCGAAAGGAAAGAAGAAAGGAAACTTCAAGAAGCCCACCGGTGAGCGAAAAGACAAGCAGAATTTTAATGGAGAGTCATCAAACTTCAAGAAGAATCCGAACAAAAAGAATGAGAGGAAAAAGTGCAATTATTGCAGCAAGGGCTTTCAAAACCTGAAAGCTCTTGCATGAAGAAAACCATTGACCAATTGACTTCACTCTTGGAGAAAGCCAACATTCCTCTTCCAGAGAGCGCAAGGAGGAAGGACGGAGGACAAAATTCCGATGATAAAGAGAGAGTTCATGCGTTGATGGCCAGCACATCAAAGTATTCATCATTCATCATTGATTTTGGTGCTTCAAGACACATGGTGTCTGCAAGTAAGTATTTTACTTCACTTGATTCTTCCAGTGGTCCGAACATTGTATTGGGAGACAATTCTAAAACTTCTAGCAAAGGAAAAGGTAGCATCGATCTCGAGTTTGGGTCATTTAATAATGTTTTATATGTCCCTGGACTTGCTGCAAACCTACTATCAGTCTATCATATGACCCATACAGGGCTTCCCAAGAGAGTAACCTTTACCCCCAATGATGTTGAGATAGCAGAAATTTCAACAGGAAAAATTATTGCATTTGGTACTGCTGATCATTGTTCTAGAATTTAAAAGTTTTCTCATTTTGTGCCAAACTCCTCACCTTCTGCTCTGTTAACTCATGCCAATGAGTCCATCAAACTATGGCATGAGAGATTTGGCCACCTTAATTACAAATACCTTTCCCAACTTCATGAGAAAGAGATGGTTATAGGGCTGCCCAATATCAAATTTTTCAAAGGTGTCTGTCAATCCCTCATCCTAGGAAAACATACTGAGCATAAGTATCGGAGATATACCATTGAGAGAACCACTGCACCATTGGAACTTATACACACTGATATATTAGGTCCATTTCCTCATGAGTCACTGAATTCAGCAAAATATATTCTCACATTCATAGATGATTTCAGCAGGTATTGTTGGATTTATTTCATCAAGCTTAAATCAGAAGTTTTTGGGTTATTCAAGTTATTCAAAGCCTCAGTTGAGAATCAGTCTGGTAGGCATATAAAAGTGTTAAGATCTGATAATGGTGGTGATTATGTGAAATCAGAGTTTCAGCAATTTTTTGCTTCATCGGGCATACAGATGCAACATACAGTTCCATATACACCTCAGCAAAATGGGGTTGCTGAGAGGAAAAATAGATCTCTTAAGGAGATGGCCACATGCATGCTTGAAGCAAAAGATTTGTCTCCCAATCTATGGGCTAAGGAAATAAATTGTGCCACTTATATTCAGAATAGAGTGCCACACAAATCTCTCAAAGTTATCCCTCCTTTCGAGGCTTGGACAAGTCACAAACTTGACATCTCTCATTTCAGGATTTTTGGCTCAAAGGCTTGGGCTAGGATTCTGATTGAGAAGAGGATGGCTATGCAGCCCCAAAGCCAACCATGTTTGTTTGTTGGATATTCATAGGAATCCAAAGGTTATAAGCTGCTAAACATGACCACTCATAAAGAATTCATCGAAAGAAGTGTGTAGTTTGAGGAAAAGCCCTCTCAGAGCGTAGAAATTGGAGATTCATCTTCACCACCGACTGAAGAAGAAGTAGGTGATGTTCTTGATATTTTTTATTTTTATATTTCTGATGATGAGGATCTATTTATTGCAGATGCTAACTCACGTACAAGTCCTAAGTGGGATGCAAAAAATTTGCAAGCAGCAGGTGAACTAGCATGCAACCCTCAAGACCAAAGAAGGACTAGATCACAGTTTGAGACTGCTCTCAATGTGAATGATCCTTATATTTCTGAGAAATGCTATATGATGATAGATTCTGATCCATAAACATATGAGGATGCCTCACATGATCCTATATGGCATATTTCTATGGATGAGGAGTTTCAGTCATTGCAGAAGAATGAAACTTGGGAGCTAGTCAAGCTCCCCGTAGGCAGAAAATTGGTAAGATGAAAGTGGATTTATAAGACTAAATGTGCAGCGAATGGTACATCCATTAAATACAAAGCAAGGCTGGTAGAAAATGGATATTCTTAGGTCCAAGGACTTGATTATAATGAAACATTTGAACCGGTAGCTCAGAAAGACTCCATTAGACTAGTTTTGGTCGTGGCAGCTTCCAAGCGGTGGGAAGTACATCACATGGATGTGAAAAGTGCTTTCCTCCATGGGGATATTGAAGAAGAAATATATATGCAGCAGCCACAGGGGTACACATCATATCCAAACCTTGTTTTCAGGTTGAAAAAATCTTTGTATGGACTCAAGCAATCCCCCAGGGCTTGGTATGCAAAGATGGACAGTTTTTCGTTGTCACAATGCTATGTTCGGTGTAAATCTGACCCAAATGTCTATATGAAGTTTGCTGATGGTTTTATAATGTTAATAGTGTTGTATGTTGATTATTTTCTAATCACAGGTGATAGAACTAAACAAATAGCATCACTAAAGACCGCAATGCACCAAGCATTCTCCATGAGTGACTTGGGAATTCTTAAGCAATTTTTGGGGCTTGAGATTTCTCAAACAAAAGAAGGAACCAAGGTATGTCAGTCAAAGTATGCTTCTGATCTGTTAAAGAATTTTAATATGGCTGATTGCAAGCCTTCTAAGACTCCATTCCTTTCTAGAGTTAGAATGGAAGAAGCAGAATCTACACCGCTTTTTTACAGTACTCTATATAGATAGTTGATTGGCAGCTTGCTCTACTTGACACACACTCGACCAGATCTTGCATATGCTGTGAGTGTGGCATCTAGATATATGGAGCAGCCACATGAGTTACATTGGAGGGATGCAAAAAAAATCCTTCATTATGTGTAGGGCACAAAGAGTGATGGGATTCACTATGTGGTAGATTCGAGCTTAGATCTCAGTGGAGGCAGAGTACAGATGAGCAGTGAATGCTGCTACACAGTGTGTTTGGTTGCAGGGGATTTTGTCTGAGTTTGAGATTTCTTTCAGTACTCCTACTGTCATTTATTGTGACAACTAGAGTGCCATTAGAATTTAATGTGATCCAGTACAGAGGCAGAAGACCAATCACATAGAGATTCATATGCACTACATCAGAGGTCTAGTGCATGATCAGATCATAGATTTGCAGTATTGCCCCATAGGTGAGCAAACTGCAGATATCTTCACCAAGGATTTCACAGAGAAGACATTAAGCTATCTTAGATCACTGCTTGGGATGGTTGAACATGTGGTGGAATGAAGGGTGGATCAGCAACCTTTCAATTTTGATATGTCCATGTTTTGAGGGGAGGTTTTTCCCATGAGGTTTTCCTTCTATCCTTGTTTTGTGGACCGACATTATTTTGTACGGGATGGCCAAGTCTTGTTACTGGACCCTTAGTATTTCATTTTTTGATATTTTAGATCATTTAAGTCATACTTATGAGGGGGTTTTGGAATAATTAAGTCTTCCTACCATTCATTTATTTACATAAGATGCATTAATTAATCATCCATTGGTTAATTCTATGTAATAAATAAGGAAATTGCCATTGTGTGGACCACAAGGCAATATGAGAGACTAAAATACATCCAAGGTGTGATATACAAGCTACCTAGGCCACTTGGGTGCTTTCCAAAATATTTATGGATAATGTTTGAGGAAGAAAGGCGCACTTCTGGAATATTACTGCTTTTTACTACTTTTTCCCCCATAGGGAAAAGCTAGTCTACCTAGGAAACTGTTTTTTACACCAAAAACTTTCCTTAATGTTATTTCCACCCAAAGTTCGTATTTGGCATTTTTTTTGGCCATATTTAACCTTCAGCTCACTAATTAGAGAATTCGTGACCTTTTGGGCTGATTTGGAAAGTCAACTTGCCACCTAGGGGGGATGGGCATATTTAGCAAGTCTGATGATTAGGAGCTTTGTTTGGCATCTTTAGCCATTCGATTTTCTGCTGCAAATTTATTTAATAGCAGCCTATTACATTCATATGTTGGTTGATGTAATTTTATTCATGAGAAGTTAATACAGAAATCTACTCTTGTGCATAATTTTTGTGTCTTTGACTAGTTGTGTGAGATTTTTCTTATGAGAGAGTGTAATTTCTTGATCAGTTTTTGGATGTGATCTGATTTTCACAATTTTTTTGGCCACTGTGGACAAGTTCACCCTGGACACAGTCACTTAGGATATTTCAATTAAAAATAGACCCCCTTGTGCAAAACTAGCATTGGTCGTCACTGAGCAAAACCCTACTTCTGGAGATGCTATAATAGGACCATTTTCAGGGAATTGAAACACGATAGAGGGGTTCATCTAGGTGAAAGTAAAAATCCCAAATCGATCAGAATTGACGGTTTCATGATCCAAGTTACGGATTTTGTTTTATGGCATGTTGCAAGTGGCCCACTGAGGTCATTCAGGGCCAGCTTGTGAATTTGCTCCGGGGGGATGAAATCTGAACCGGGAAGCATAGTTGGGTTCCATCAAATTCCACAGACATGTTTGGCCATTGTGCACAATTTCACACTAGCCACGGTCACTCAGGAGATTTCGATTCAAAATAGACCCTCTTGTGTAAAATTGGCATTGGTCGTCACTAAACAAAAGCCTACTTCCGTAGATGGTATAATAGGATCGTTTCTGAGCAATTGAAACACTCTAGATGGGTTCCCCTAGGTGAAACCCGACATCCCAAATCCATAGGAATCGATGGTTTCATGATCGGTGTTATGATTTTTTTTATGACATGTTGCAAGTGGATCCCTAAGGCCATTCAGGGCCAACTTATGAATTTTCTCCAGGGGAATGAAATTCGAACTGGGCATCATAACTGGGTTTCATCATCTACCAAAGATTTGTTTGTCCATTTTGGATGAGGTCATGCTGGACACAATCACTCAAGAGATTTTGATTCAAAATAGACCCCCTTGTACAAAATTGGCATTATCGTCATTGAGAAAAACCCTACTTCTGGTGATGGTATAATAGGATTGTTTCCAGGAAATTGAAACACGGTAGAGGGGTTCCCCTAGGTGAAACCTAGAATCTTGAATCCATTGGAATCGACGGTTTCATGATCCGAGTTATGGTTTTTGTTCTATGGCCAATTGCAAGTAGCCACCTAAGGCCATTCAAGGACAACTTGTGAATTTTCTTTTGGGGCACGAAATCCAAACTAGGAAGCATAACTAGGTTCCACCAACTGCCATAGTTGTTTTTGTCCATTTTGGACAAGTTCACAATGGCCACGATTTTCTAGGAGATTTCAATTCAAAATCTACCCCCTTGTGCAAAATTGGCATTATTCATCACTCAACGAAACCCTACTTCCGAAGATGGTATAATAGGACCATTTCCAAGCAATTCGAACATAGTAGAGGGGTTCCCCTGGGTGAAACATGGAATATCGATCCATCGGAATCAACAGTTCATGATACGAGTTACATTTTTTATCCTACGGCTAGTTGCAAGTACCCACTTGGGCCATTCAAGGCCAACTTGTGAATTTGCTTCGAGGGTACACAATCCAAACCGGGAAGCATATCTGGGTTTTGTCAACTGCCAAAGATGTGTTTGGCCATTGTGGATGAGGTCACGTTGGTTATGGTCGCCTAGGATATTTCGATTCAAAATATACCCCCTTTTGCAAAATTGGTATTGTCCATCACTGAGAAACAAGGACTCTTTGGTACTGGGAAAATAGGAGCACTTCCATAAATGAATGATTCAAACTTCAAATTGGAGGACCAAACCAATGCCCAAAATTGTTGTATAGGTTATGGTGTTTCTCGAAGAATCCACCAAGCTCCTACACCAAGAGAAAAGTGTGCAAGGGATCATATTCTTAACCATTATAACCACTTCCATGAATGGAAGTGACCTCAATCCGGCCAAGTTCTAGGGTTAACTGGGATAAAATATAAATAAAAACCAAAGAACATAAGAACTATTAAAACCAAAAACATTATTTTATGGAAAATCGGAACTATTAAAACTTATATAGTCTCAATGCCTCAAAATAGTCCCAAGTATATCACTATTTAATGAACTAGTATCAATTGCTAAGGGAGTCTAGCAGTTGTTTGTTTATACTTGGAAGACACAAGTGAATTATGATGTCTTGTTAATTGAATTATAGCATGTATAATTCTATTTGATTGTCAACTTATATTTATTGCAAATCCAATGTTGACAAATAAAATAATTTAATATATTGACACAAGAGGGTTGAGACTTAAGGTTATGTAATACACTTTCCAATTGATAGTTAAATTGTATAACAAATTTTTTATGATCTTTACTAACGTTTATTAAAAAAATTGCATGTTTTACATAATTGGAATGACATCTTAGTTGTAATTTATTTGAAATTTGATTATGGTATGCCCACTTTGATATGATGTAATACGGTTATGGTTATGTTTCATATGTTGTAATATTACAAATATAACAGAAATATGAATTATTGCATGAAATAAATACTAACTTTTCATTTTGAATGTTTTTTTTTGCAGAACACAGGTTTGCTAGAAGATGTAATTGATGTTGATCCCGATCCAGATTATATTGAGTCTAGTTCATATATGGGAGTTGATGATGATGATGATTGAGATAGATATGATACCCAGGTGGATGAGGAAGATGATGATCCTGGTGTTGATGATGATGATGATGATGAGGTAGCTGGTGGTGGTAGCTAGTGACATTGATCACATTGACTCTATCATGGATTATTGTTCATATATCATTATGATACATATATTATTTTGTCTATCATATGTATCATTTTGACTTGCAGTATTATATTGGCCTATATCATTTTGACATGTATCATATTGACTTATATCATTTTGACATGTTATTGATATACTGGCATATTTGGCTTTCACTTGTTTTAGTTATATATGATGATGATATTATAGGTATTAACTTGTTAATTTATATATATTGGAAGTGGTCGATGCTTTTTGGATGGATATTTATTATGATATGATGATTTTGATACTTTTGATTGATGTTGTCAAGTTCAATTTAATCTCTTCATAAATGTTATGAAATAAATTTGAAATGTGATATCTATTTTTTTTACATCATCATAAATGTTATGATATAAATTTCAAATGTGATATCTGGTTTTTTTATATATATGTTATTCTACATGATATTTTTCTAATATTGGTATATTTGACTCGGTTGTTTTAATTATAGATGATGATTATGTTATAAGAATTATCTTGTTAATTTAAATAAACTAAAGTTGTAGATTTTTTTATGGAGATTTATTAAGTATAATGATTTTTCTAGTTTGTACGGATGTTGTTCATTTCCCTAAAATTCCTTAAAATGTTATGCTATAAAATATTTGAAATGGAATATCAGTTACTCTACAATCATATATGTTATTTAAGAGCCATGATATATTTAACTAATTTAATTGAAATTAAAAATATTAAATTAATAAAACAAAAGCTATAAAGGAAGCAACATGAGGTGTTAAAATGGAATCAAAATCTGGCTATAAAATGGAAGCAAAACTCGACATTAAAATGGAATCCATACTTGGTTCTATTTTTTGCTCTAAATAGGAAGCTAAATTGGTTGCTTAATAGGAAGCAAAACTAGATGCTAATTAGGAATCAAACCCCAACACTAAAAGGAAGCAAACCTTGGAGCTAAAAAAGAAGCAAAACCAGGTGCTAAATAGGAAGAAAACCTTAGCACTAAAATGAAGCAAACATTGGAGCTAACAAGGATGCAATTCTAGAAGCAAAATTTGGTGCCAATTAAGGAGAAAAAACTGGGTGTCACTTAGGAAGAAAAAAAACAAACATTTATGGAAGCAAATTTGGAAGCAAATTTGGAAGCAATACTGGAAGCAACAATGGAAGCAATACTAGAAGAAAAAAGGAATCAATAATGGAAGCAAACCCCAATGTCACTTAGGAAGCAAAAAAAGAAGCAATTCTAGAAGCAAATTTGGAAGCAATAATGGAAGCAAACCACAAGCAAACAAAGAAGCAATAAAGGAAGCAATACTAGAAGCAAAAAATTAAATAACAATGGAAGAAAAACCTAGAGTAACTTAGGAAGGAAAAAAAAATTCTGGAAACAAATTTGGAAACAATAATGAAAACAATACTAGAAGCACAAAATAAAGCAATAATGGAAGCAACACTCAGTGCTAAATGAGGAGAAACATCCGACGCTAACTAGGAAGTTAAAATGGAAGCAACAATGGAATCCAAACTAGACGCCAACCAAAAAGCAATACTAGAAGGAAAAGTGGAAGCTAAAACTAGAGTTAATATGGGCTCTAATCATAGTGGAATTCTCGACACAATTATGGGCACTGATGTAGGCATCTAACTCGGCGCAAATCTCGCAATCAATGCTAGTGCCAAAATTATTCTATGCATTATTCCCAATGCTAATGAAGAAGTGAAAATTAGCATTATTCGCAGTACTATTCCCAGTTCAAAAAAGGAATCAATTCAGAAATATAGCGTAGTGTCGGGTATAACTCCTTACATTGAGATCAATTCATTAAAAAAATACATTAAATTCTAACGCAATTTCCGCCACTAATGGCAGGTTTTGTTGTATTGTAAATACTTTGTTTATCCATTTCCCTAAGGGGAGTAGTTGGAAGAATGATTAAGGATGATATTATATTGTTGGAAAAAAAGATATCATTTTGATTGAGTTGAAGTCTTTGGCATTATTAGTCACTATCTTTTTGGGACAGCCAAATCTAGACAAAATGTTTTCTTCAAGAACCTAATTCCTACTAGGTCTATGGCTTGTTTGGTAGGGATAGATTCTACCCACTTGGTGAAACAGTCTATTGTAGTCAGGATTCTCCTATATTGGCCACTAAATGGGGGATGTATTTATCCAATGAAGTATATACACCATTTCTGGAAAGGGGAATCTGCAACCTAGACTAGTTTAGGGGAAGGACAGACATATTCTACTTCCATGTAAAGGTTTAGGAAGGTAGAGATGCTCTAAAAAACTTATGGACATATGAAAACATATTGGGCCAGTAGTAACCAAACCTGAGGAGATTATGTGTTGTGTCTCTAGCAATGAAATGGATTCCCTAGATCCCTTGATGCATTTATTTAATCAAGATTTCAATCTCTTCTTATAGAATGCATTTAAGTAAGAGGACTTCATGGTTTCTCCAATATAATTCCATCCCTATAGCATAGTATCTAACAACCTTGAGTTTCAAGTATCTCCTTTGTGACTTATCCATCTTGGGAGGGTGCCAATTATCACTAGGTGTACTATGTCCTGGTACCAACTAAATTGGTGATATTAGATCTTGATATAAATATGTCCTTCACTTTCTAGCTCATATTCCCCATTGCTTTGCATTTCATTTATCCCTACTGCTTGAAAATTGGGTTCAGCCATTAACTTGGCTAATCCTTGATCCTTAATCGTTTTGGTGGGCTTTATCACCATATCAAATTCTTGTATCTTGGTGATCCACTTGCCCATTTACCATCTTCTTGTGTACGAACACAACTTTTCTTTAATTGACACATGACTTACAAAGCAAACAATATGAACCTAAAAAACATACTCCCTAAACGACTTGAAATTTTTTACTAATGCATAAGCTTATTTTTCCATGATATTGTACTTGAGCAAGTTTGCATCCCTAAGTGCTTTGTTGAAGAAATCAATACAATTCCCATACCCATATTTATTCTTTTGTAGAAAAAAATAGGTATTTATTGCTAAGAAGCAAATGGAAAAATCATGAAGTCCTTACCACAATCAAGGCTAATTAGGAATGGGAATTCCCTTAATGCCTTATTTATTGTTGTAAATGTACTTTTGGATTCATCATTCAATAAAATTCCAGCATCCTTCTTTAACATTTTTTTCATGTGCTTGGTTACTGTTAGCACCTAAACCTACTATCCAAAAAAATTCATTCCCCAAAGCCAAAACCATTTTTGGTGGTCTTCTTTCAATCTCCATAACTTACAAACCTTGCCTGAGTTATTGCATGATATATTCATTATGTGTCATTAATGCTTTGTTTGAATTTTCTATGTTTAAATAAGTTCCCGATAAATCGAATTTTAAAGGGTTGCATAGTCTTGTTATAGGGAATTTTTAAATAACATGACCTTATGCAGGATTACAAAATTCAGTGATAAGTTTGGCTCATTTAATATTGAGAGCTTTGATACTCTGTGGCAAAAAGAGTAATTTTATATTTAAAAGTAGGCTATTGAATTCCGTCAGTTTTGGTAGAAAAACATATTTTTTATTTTGTAAAGGCGCTACCAAGTTTCAAATATGTCAGTGACGATAACCTAAGAGAACGATCTTCCTATCAAATTCAACTTATTCCCAAAGTTAGCTAAATATCGTGTAATCATGCAATTAAAGAATGTGAAATGACAGATTATCATGGCATTGGTTAGTATTTTCATATTGCTATTAGGCGCGCCTTTTCTACATATATTTCCATGTATCTTTAATGATTACCTTTTTGGATGTGATTTGGATGCATACATTCATATAACTCAAAATTATGAAATGTGCATTGTATTTCATTCTATTTTGAGCATGATTTCTTCCAATTTCTATTTTAAGTGTTTGATGTGTTAGCAAGGGTTTAAAACAACAATTATGTAGCAAGATTACACAATCTCCAAACCACAGAAGCATGTCTTCGCACAAAGGATTCCATGTAGCTCATTATGAACCTAAGGCAACAGAGCTTCTTGAGGCTCACCTAGAGTGTGAAAGCAAATTTGGAGAGGCAGGATGGTTCCACTCAATTGTGAAAGGATACAGGGACACCACGGAGGATTTTTTATTCGAGCTTTTGCTTAAGGGTTTTACGATCCTCAGGAAAAAGTAGGAGATTTAACCATCCAAGTGACATAAGCGTCAATAGCAACAGATATAATATTGTCTATGGATGGGGAGCACTAGTTCAAATACAAAGACATCATAGTAGATAGTTGTAAAATCATTTCCTCAAAGAAGAATTTTAGATCCCTAACTGGAGAAGAGGCATTCCAAGGATATGGTTGAAAGAAGAGTGGAGTGAGATGTTGAGGATGGTTCAGCGATACTTCACTGATGAAGGTAGATATGCAATTGTTTTCTTATATCATATGATATTTTTGTTGCACCTTAGTGGAGATGCTAGAATTAATATTCCATATTTCTTGCTGAAGAGTCTCACCAAAATGTCCACTAAATTCCAAGCTCATCCAAACAGTGCACACCATAGTGTATTTCATCAAGCTTTAATAAAATTGTAGATAATTGAGGAATTGAGTAAAATTCAAATGACTTGGAATCACTTTCTATTTTCGTCTAGTTTTGAAAATGAGGTTAATGGACCTTAGGAGACAGATACAAGCACTCACACTAGAAGGTCAAAGGCTCCTAGGAATCCCAAAAGAAAAATAGGTGGTAGTTCAAGTGCACAACAGGTAACTGGAGCTGTTACTAGGAAAAACAGAAAAAGTAGAGGAAAGTTGAATTTGAAGGAGAAAATACTTCCAAAATAAAGTTATAGTTTTCCCTTGAGAAAGAGAGAGTAGGCTCTTATATCAAATAAGTTTACAACCACGAAAGGAAAAGTGAAAAAAACTGTCTCTAAACCAACAACTGAGAAAACCATATTGGAACTTGGAACTGGTTTCTAAGCTTGCAGATATAGAAATGATAGAACCTTCAAGCAGTCAATCTAGCAAGAAAAGGCATAAAGGAATTCAAAAGGACAACATAAATTATAGCAGGTATTTACATCAAGAAAACCACATACTAGGCCAACTAATAAATTCAAGTTAAATACAAAGTCTATTTTTTATCCGTCATTAAAGAAAGATATAGTTATTGATATTGAATATTATCCAATAGAGGAATGACTAGAGCCATCAAGAATAGCCCCTGAAGCTATTGAAAAAGAGGAGAAGTTCCATAATATAGAAATTGAAAGTGACACCTAAGCCAAAGATATATGAAACTTATGAGAAGCTAAAAGAACTAGAATAATCCAACTTGATTTTTGATGAGGAGAAGAAGATTGCAAATGTCTTAACAAATATTGAGAAGGTGCTCAATGAATTTCCAGAAATACCATAAATTAGTTCTCATGATCAAACTTTTTCAAAAGAAGAGAAATAAATGAAAAATGTTGACCCAAGTTTATCTTGCCATATTGAACCAAATGAAGGACTAGCAGATCCAAAACCATATAGCCACATGTTACCTAAAATTCCTGAACAGGTTGCAGAAAAACAAGTATTTTCATCAATTCCATCCAAAAGGAAAAATATACTTAATCTCCCATATTCTGAAAATGAAGAATCGGAACCTGAATAACAAGATCATAGCAAGAAGACGGAGATGCCTAAGTCTGTTATTCTTCATCAATGAAAGAACAAGAATCCTAAGACCAAAAGCACACTCAAGAAGGAGCTCAAGAAATCTAAAGGGGTTATTCAGCATCTGAAACAAGAGAATGAAAAGTTACAGAGAGAGAATGCTAAGGTCAAAAGAAGAATGAGCAGACTTGTAAAAAAACACAAGAAACTATGTAACCTAGCTCAAAAGTTGGAAAAATATAAAAAGAAATTATATACATAGGCAATATGTTGGAAGGTAAAATGCCTCCACGAAAAGAACAAAGGCCAAGCAATTAATGTTAGAATTTTAAATGCAGTAACATAAAGGATAACTAAAAGATAAACAAGCATAGCATAGACAATAGAACACAACAATTTATCCTGGGAAACCCTAGTGGGGCATAAAACCGAACAAAACTTCTTCAATATAGATTCGTCAGAAAGAACAATGTCAATCCTCGTGCAATAACCCAATACAAGAAGTATTCAATTGCAGCTAATCTCCTTGACTCTATCTCTCTACTCATGTGAACTTGATGAGTGAGTGAGGTAACCAAATGAGGAGGGTGAGCCTCCTATTTATACTAATCAGTGACTTGACCTTTTTCCCTAACAGGGCCGACTTGACCTCTCCAATAGGGTCGAATTGTCAATTACACAATAAAATATTCTTTTATGGATTCTTCTAGGCCGACATAACTATTAGGGTTTACATTGACTCTTTCAATAACTTTTACATGATCAAATACAACATCAATAAGTCCCAAAGGGAGTACAATACAAATAATACAAATAAAACAAATAAGAATATATTCTGAATTTACATTCTTCAACACTCCCTCTTAACAAGGAAGGTATTCTTTTGTCATTGTTACCATCATCCAGCTGTTTCACTTCTATACTCTGACCATTGACTTCGGATATCTCTTGAATCTATACATTACTAGAATTTTTGAACCATCAAATCATCCAGTGGTTCCATCCTAGGAGCGTACATTACGTCACACACAACAACCACTTGCATTACCTCACCCTGTATCATAAACCGAGCAATCCATCCGGTGTGTCCATCCCAGGAGCATACATTATGTTGCATACTACAACCACCTGCGTTACCTCATCTTGTGTCCATATCATCTCATGAGTGCAACCTAGGAGACTCAATTACGTCACATAACACGTGACTACCTGCTACCACGTTACATATCAACATCGCTGTTAACACCTAAAAAGTGCTCACTAGCTCATTTCCCTATTCACATGACCCATTTGTCCACTTTTTCACCATCTGAGCCTCTGAAACCAACAAAAGGTCACCAAAAGACCTTGGTACACCCCTTTTTCCATTAAAAAAGATTATTTTTCCAAGAAAATCATAAAAAACCCTCAAAAAGGGTCCAAATTCCCAAAAATATTAAAAAGGGAATTAAAATATTATTTTTATTCAAAAAAGGAAAAATGAGGGAAAATTACCTAAACCATGTTGGTCAATACCATTGGTTTCCACAAAACCACAAATGGTATTCCTCACCACCAAAACCTATAAAAAGGTGGTAGGGGCTCCTCATTTCAGATCCTTCCATTATCTCATCCTTATGCTGCTGAAATCTCCCTTGAGCACTTTTAGCCATTGAAGCAACCTTGGAGAAAGAGACCTATTGGAGTTTGGAGCTACTCATCTTGGGAGTTGCTCAACATCAACCTTCACCATTGAAGGTAATATCGCAAGCACTTGCTTGCCCCCCACTTTTCAATACAAAAAATTATTTATTATGTTTCTTGTTCTTGATTTTGAAATGTTTACATTATTTGCTTAGATTCTTGTTTAGATCCATGAAAAGTATTGTTTATTTAGTTTATTGTTTTTATTTCTATTGAAACTGCTACTACTAGTTAGTAGGTGCCCATAGCACTAAGCTTGGTTGCAAAACCAAGCCAACAGTTTTTGGCGACTCCGCTTTGGTTTGAACTTTAGATCTCTAGCTTTGCCATTTAATCTTAGTTTTTATGAGTTTTTAACCATTAGATCCATAGATCTGCCATCTTAGACAGCAGATCCATTGCTGTTCTAAGATTTGGCCCCAAAAAACAGCCCTAAATTTTAAATTTTTGAGTTCGTTTCTCGTTTTCCGTGCACGGCTTCCGCCTCGCGGCTTTTGGCCAGACAGTCGCGCGGTCCATCGCGACTTTTCTGCATTTTTCCGCGCGGTCCATCGCGGCCTTTTTCCAGACAGTCGCGCGGTCCATCGCGACTGTTCTGTGTTTTTCCGCGCTGCACACCGCGGCTTCGCGGCCTTTTTCCGCGCTGTCCATCGCGACTGTACGCCCAAAACCTGCGCGGTCCATCGCGACTGTGCGCCCAAAACCTGCGCGGTCCATCGCGACAGTGCGCCCAAAACCTGCGCGGTCCATCGCGACTGTGCGTCCAAAACCCGCGCGGTCCATCGCGACTGTTCGGCCAAAACCCGCGCGGCCCATCGCGGCTGTTCGTCCAAAACCCGCGCGGCTGAATTTTTTCATTCGGCCATCCCGATTTTGAAAAATATTTTTTACTGTACTTTCTGCCCATAGCATATTTTTTACAGTATAAAATCCTGTATATTTTCCAGATTTAGAAAAAAAAATTTACTATTTAAAGTGCATACATACATCTTTTTAAAAATTTTCAAGAAAGTGAAAGAAAGATTCATTTTGCATTCTTTATCTAGATTCAAATTTTTTCTTGTTTACTTCTTTAGAATCTTGCCCTTAGCAAATTTTATTGAAACGAAGAAATCCATTTATTTCTTTTAGAAGTTTATTATTTGCTTTCATAAATCCAAAAAATCCATTATTTTTTGAGTTATTTTTGAAAAAGCAAATTAATTTCTTTTTAGTGAAAAAGTCTTAAATATTTGCTCGTTATTTTTCGAAAAGTCCTTTATTTTTTGAAAAATTTCCCTTAAAGCATTTAATTTTTTCAAGTTCAGTTTACACACCTCACGTGCACTCACACGATCACTTAATTGAACTAAGACTTAAAACTTACCCTAATTTGAACACACTCTTAACCCCACTTGGGGAACACAAAAAGAATTTTTGTAGCTAGGTAGTATTGGGGGGATAGGTGTTCCAATAACACCCCTCAGTTCATACATCTGAGACATAGAAGTTGTCCAATTAGGGAGCTAAAATCTCTTAGTACTTTTTGGCGCGGTCACAACCGGTTTGTGGGAAGGCCTCTCCCCTAGGAGGGTTGAAGTCGCGAGGATGGTTCCGGAAGCCTGAGTGGGATACCGAAACCCATTCAGTAACCGAAGGGCTACCATTCGCAGTTCTCGGGATATCCCTGTATTGGGATATTGCGATCAAAGGACCAAACGGCAGATTTACCTTTTCTCGACGCGTCATGAACGGAGTATCCTAGTAGCCTGTCTTTTTAGGATTGATTACCCGGTGTCCCTCCCGGTAGGGGGATATCTAGCCGTTGTCTCTACATTCATATTGTCTGACTTGGATTTCATCACCTTGCAGGGGATATCGTCTGTTTGAGTCACAATACTTTTAGATTAGGTGTTTGCATGATCTTTACCACCTTTTGAGTCTAGTTACACCTATTTTTTCTAGAAGCCGCTTGCATGTTGGTATTCTGACCGGTTGTTGCATTCCTCCACTTATTGTAGCACAGCTGCTAGAATAAGTGCACTTTTTGAGGATTGATTTTTTTGGCCTGTGAGCCTTCTTTTTTCACTCCCCTTTTTTGCACCCTTGGTTGCATTAGGGTTTTGAGTCTTTTACATACATATATCACCACCTGATACTTAAAACAAATTTTTACATAAAAAACATATTCTCACCATTGAGAATTCTAGACGTTCTCGTCGTCTACAGGGCGAACTCCCAGAGTTTAGTCCACTTGGCTCTCCACGTCACGGACGCAGAGCATTATCCCTTGATTCGACACATCGTCGATCATCTAGACGGTCATCCGATTCTGACATACCCCACTTCACCTTTGATTTGGAGGTAGAATCCGAAAACCCCACAGAGTTACCACCGACCACAATTATGTCTGGAACACCAGATGATCCACAATTTACATTAACCATAGGTCAGACATCCGCAAACCCTTCTGCGGGAGTACCATCCATGGCAACATCCACCCCCTTGGGTATGCCCAATATGGGTACCACTCCACATTCAGGAATGCCTAACACAGGACCACCACCTGTCATGGGCATGCCCAACATGGGGGTCATACCCCCTTCGGTTTCCACAAACCCTATCCCAGGAATCCCTAGTACGATTCCTAACCCAAGTGTCACTCCTGTTGCACTTGGGAATGCTATCCCAGGAATCCCTAGTGCGATTCCTAACCCAAGTGTAACCCATGTTGCACTCGGTAGTGCTATACCAGGAATCCCTAGCGCGATTCCTAACCCAAGTGTAACCCAAGTTGCACTTGGGAGTGCTAACCCATATCAGGCCACACCGTTTGGAGGGCACATACCCTCCATACCTACCATACCTATAGGCGCTACTGGACCCCTACACCATACCACAATGGCTAGGCAGGTCTCGGTACCGGTCACCATATCCGCTAGTCTACCATACATGGCAAGTCTCAACCTGCCAGATTTAGCTAGGCTCACAAATGACCCCATCAGGCATGACCCTGCTTGGCCCCATATGCCCACTAAGCTTCCCTCTGACATCCCTAAGTTTGAGGGAAAGGCCGGAGAAGACCCCCAGAACCACATCATGTCTTTCCACTTATGGTGTTCCTCCAACTCCATAGTGGACGACTCTATCCGCCTTCGTTTATTACAGCGCACCTTCACTGGCTCTGCAGCCAAATGGTATATCGAGCAACCCCATGGGACGCATTCCTCATTTACCTCCCTTGCCTCGACCTTCCTGCAGTTCTTTCAGCTACCGGTCCGCTATGATGCGGGCGTCGAGATCCTACTGTCTTGCAGACAGAACACAGCCACGCACATCACTGACCATATTCATGATTGGCGTCGGCGCCGAAGCCTATGCAAGATCAAATTAGACGATCGAATCTTTTTAGACTGGTTCCTTAAATCCCTCCTTCCCCTCATTGCGAAGGATGTAGCTTCTGAAAGACCCCAGTCTGAAGAGGAAGCCATCCTTAAGGCCCAACAGTTTGACCTTATCTATGCCCAGTCAGGTTACCTATACACCATCATACCTGACGCCCCAAGAGGTGACTCTGCACGCGGTGACACACCGGGGGCATCACACGCCGCTGATGGCATTATTGGCCAAATTACACCGCAAGCAAAACCTTTCAGTATGGTGAGCACCATGCCCACCCCAGACCTTTCTAGGGCTACATCCAGTTCCGGAGCGACAACTTCTTATGCTCCAACAAACCAGACCCATCATGTTCATGGACCCTCTTGTCCACAACATTGCTATGGCCAAGTGCCATCAGCATATGTACCTCCTACATACTATGCTCAACCTACGGTACAAAACCCCATGCAGTTTCCACAACAGCCCATGCATTACCCACAACCGGTTGCACCGGCTAACCTCACACCTCCACCATCTCAGGGGTACCAACAACCCCAACAGGCAACTGGACCACCTCCAGCTCCACTTGCATACTATCTACCGCAACCTGCTCCCGCACCTGCGGCTCCCCAAAATCCCCCCAATGCTCAAGGGCACGTGTACGCACAACAACATCAGCCCCAATACCAAAACAACCAACGCAACCAAGGTGCGCAACAGAACCGTGGTAGAGGTCATAACCATGGTAATAACCAACAACATCAGCAAGGTCCTCCACCTCCCAATCCTCCGCAAAATAACAACGCTGCTCCTCCCAACCGCAATCCGGATCGGAATCCTAAGCAGCCTAGAAATAATAACCTCAGAACAAACCACCCTTGTTCTATTTGCGGGGTCTATGGTCATTACACGCATTCTTGCCCACATTTGGAGCGAGCTCGGCAACTCTGGACCAACGATGCCCATCGTCAAGGGCAAGCGGTTCCTCAGCCACCACCCAACCCTCCACCACCTCAACATCAACCTTTGGTGCTGCAAAACCCCTTTCCAAATCAGGGTGTAGTGAACACTCAGCCGTTAGCCCCCCCTCAGGGAAACGTGCCACCACAGCAGATCACTTATGCAGCCCCTGATCAACCCATGTTTGATTCAGGTACCCACCACTTATTGATGATGTCCACCGCTGACGTCAATGTCCAAACCCGTCGAAATCAATACGGACCGACTTCTGAAGCCCCCCCCGCCGAAAAGGATACCACTGCTAATCCCACTGATCAGACATTGCGTATACCTCAGGTTCCACTTGATGGCGCTTCTAAAGCACCTCGCTTCCCCCTTCGCCGAATCAACAACAACCCCAATGCACGAGCTGCGTCCAATTACAACATCGTAGATGACTTAGCTCAATCTCCCGCAGCCATGTCTGCGTTAGAAGTCTTAAAAACCTGTCCTTCTCAGCGCAAGACTTTACTTTCCGCCATTGGGGCTATTGACCCAAATGATTCGAACTTGATGACCTTTGACTTAGACCAATCTGAACCACGGCTGCCTTCTACCATAGCAGTCCAAGTTTCCGTTTCTATTCGGAATCTTGTCATCCATCGATGTATCATCGACGAGGGTGCATCCACATGCGTCATGTCCACTTTTGTTTGGCAAAAGTTGGGCTCCCCTGCTCTCCAGCAATCAACCACTGCATTGCGGGCCTACGACGGCCGCTCAGCTCAACCTCACGGTTTATTACCCAAAGTACCCGTCCAATTAGGTGGGAAGACTGTGCTCATCGACATAGAGGTCATTAACGCCCAACTAGATTATAACCTTTTACTTGGCCGCAGTTACATGTATGCCATGAAAGCGGTCGCCTCCTCCGTCTTCCGCACCATGATGTTCCCCCATGAGGGCCGCGTGGTCAAAATTGACCAACTCACCTACTATGACCCCAACGCCCCTGCAGCACCGGAGAATGTTCTCCCCATGATTGAACAACCCGCTTCTAGTGCTGTTACCTCCTTTGTGTCTTCTGTGGCACCCGGACTGTATTCGGATACACCAATGACCTCTACATTCCAGGCCATTCCACCACCGTCACCGGAGACCCAGGTCGCTAACCTCTGCACTCTTTCACAAACACCCGGTAATCAACCCTCCTTGTTACCCAAACCACCATTGGTCCCTAGTCACATCGGTGTTACACCTATCCACACAATCCCCTTTCTATTTCCTCCTTCGGGTGTAGTAAGCGCCCCGGTTATGGCTACCCTTAGTCTCCCCGGGTTAACATTGGGATTACCCGTGTGGTATGTTACGCCTCCTGTTCCTCCACCGACACCAAATGTCATCCTACAACCGGTGCAACCCATTGTTACTTCTACCCAACCACCTCCCGGTATCACGACTCCTTCGTCGTCGACGAATCCCCCTCCATTCGTCAGGCCCACTGGGGGCAGAGGCCCACAACCATACACTGCGGTTCCCCCACCCAAGGCAGTTAAACCTCCCCCCATATTTCGTGCTCCTCCAAAATGCTCGCTGTGTGATGAGTTAGGCCATCCAACCCATCAGTGCCCACAGTTACCTGCATTGCAGGAACACATGCAAATGTTGGACGACGACCCCAACATCCCGGTGGTCAAACTAGATCCAAACCCTATGCCTCGTGATAAATCACTGCGTACCAACCACCCATGTGCGATATGCGGTATTTATGGCCACTACTCGCATAACTGTCCTGACATCCCAGACTACAGAGCATCTCTCTACGAGATGAACAATTTGGACCTAGAGACGGCACCCTCTACTATCGAGGAGATCTACCCTCCCGCATCATCCTCATCCGGAGAGATTAACACCATCTATATGATCTCTTCGACTACCACTACCTCATCACTCGATTTGACCACTCAAAGGTCCCGCAATGATGAAGAGGTTCTCGAGACTCCTACTACCTTTGATTATCCCGGGGAAGACATGCACCATCGTCCATACTTCCTCCTGGAAGAGACTTCATCCACCACCGCTACCCAATCCGCGGTTGAGTCCAAGGATTTCCTTCCTACTAAAATCGACCGGTTAACGGATCCCATGGCCGATATTTCTCCCGTCATCCACATTGACATCTCTGACCCACTTGGTGCCCTTCATACCATCACATTAGGAACCTCCCACAGTGAGCATGAGATCGGAGAATACCAACAACTGTTCCAAGAATTCACTGATGTCTTTACTTGGTCAGATACCGAAATGCCTGGCCTTGACCCCGCCATTTATATGATCTCCACTGGATACCCCTCTATCCGGTCGGCCCCTTCCATTGATCCCTTTGACACACAGGTTGAACCCTTTCAAATCAACCAGGAAACCACATGTCCACAACATGGGGGCATGCCCAAAACCTTGCCTACTCATCATCACCGTGATCCTCGTCGGAGATACTGGGGGCATCCACCCCACAAAGGGAATCCCCCATCATCATATCATCACTTCAGTATGCCACCACGACCCACAGCCTCATGGTATAACACCCCGCCAGCAGTTGCTCAATGCCCTATTGATCTCTCTATGAGACAACATCTGCACCACATTGACACCTCTGAGTTAGGGGGCATAATAGATTACCTCGACCCCGGGATAGGGGGCATGATCAATCATTTTGAACCTTCCCCATCATCTCTATCTCAACACCTCAATGAGCCCATCGTTCAAACCAACACATATGTGATCCACAATCACAAACCCCATGCACATAGCATGGGGGCAGATCATTAACCCTGCTCACTTTTTCATATTCGTGATCTCAACCATTTTTGAGGTCATGTGTCACTTGTATATTTCAGTTGATTTGATACACCTAATATTTTTCCCCCACGGGTCATCATTTCTCCCCACCACTGCATCCTTAGCTTGGTGGGATCACCTTTATTTGTAGCCATTTTTTAACCTAGTTCTTTCCCTTAACCATTCCGGAGTCCTTATGACCTCCATTTTTTGCACCATTTACACTGACAGATTCATATTTCCGTGCCCGTGATGATGCTTGAGATCATTTCTCGCTCTCACCAGGACCAATATCAACATTGTGTCCCGACACCTTGTCGCCCCAGTTTGCGTGCCACATCGGCCGTTCTCCGTTTCCGACAATCCTTATGTCACCGGATCCAGTTTTCCGCACTGATGACGATGCTTGAGACCTTTTCTCGCCCTCATCAATCCATTTTTGTTCGGTATAATTGTATCCCTTTCTCGGGCCGAGCAACCCCTTTTACGAAAAAGGCACTTAGGGAGTTTCTGTTAAGCTCTTTTCTGACTCCTAAAAAAATGAAAAGATCGCAGAGCAATCTTGCTTCCTTTCATGCTCGATAAACGTATCTGAAAGGGCGTCTACCTGGTATAAGTTTACCCCTTTTCCGGACCTTGTAGACTAATTACGAAAAAGGTATACTCTAGTCACATCGGCTAGAAGAGTTCTCCATCCGCATCATTTTATGCTTTTTCGGGCCTTGGAGACTAAACTACGAAAAAGAACACCAACAGAGTCCACTTAACGTTTTCAGACTCTCTAAACATGAAAGCAACCATGAGCATGAGCCGTCCTGGGCTCACAAAATCCATAGGACCGCACCAATTCAGAGCACACTTTTATCCCTTTTTTGAGCTCATTAAAACTACGAAGAAGGAATCAATGGTACCTCTTGGCGCCACGACAGATCATATCTACTCGCATAGCAGCTTCCCCATTTTGGTCGCCTTTGTTCAGAGTATTCTGCAGTATGTCACCTACTCCCTCGACAGCTACCATCAGCCTGTCCTCCCCCCCCAGAGTCAATATATACCATTCAGTCAAAGCTATGATCCCTGCACCTACGAGTCAGTTCCCTACGCTGCCAGGTCAACCATGTCATCATGCTCTGAACAAAGGAAGTTTGAGTCTACCCATTTTTTGACCCAGTTATTTCCCATTCCCACAAGTATGCCAGTCCTACCAGCAGTACTACATCACTTCAGGTCTACACCTCGTGCTCCTATCAAGGAAACATCATTGCCTTGTTAGTTGCTGGTCTCCCTCTGTCGACGACAACCACATTAATTCCAGAGGATAGACCCAGAGGCCCCTGTGTCTTGGACTCATTACCATTTATGATGAGTGCCTACGAATCATTTCGAGAGGAATCATTACTGCCTCTCCAAATGGTTGTTTCTCACATGCTCGACTTCAACACCTTGATCGCATCGTTGAGACTCGCACAGGGTATTGGTCCGTTCACTTATTAGTCGAAGACCCCGGATACCTCCTGACTCCTCCACATTTGAGAGTCTTCCTATGGATAATATCAGTTACACTTGTCCTATAGTTATCCGGGCTGCGCATGGCGACAATATTCAGATTTACACCTGTTTCATACTCCCTTGAGTATACAGTTACATTTATTCCCAGATTTGACTCATAGTCTTTGAGTCCCTACAGATGTTGGACACCTTCAGTTACAGCATTTCCACAGTTGATCCAGTGTATCACGTATTGAGATCATTCTTATTGAGATCATTCTTATTGAGATCATTCATGATCCTGAGTATATCCCACCATCATGTCCCCTCTGGACCATTATGATGTACCAGTATATTTCTTCACGTATTAGATCCCCCTTCTTGGGACTAATTGTTTTGTATATGCCTTGATACGAGCATGGGAATGCCCGCCTCGTCCTTTATCAGAGATTATACCTCATTCATATTGAGGCCATGTAATATTTTTTGTTTTTGCAGCTTCCAAGGGCCGTGGCTCCAGTCTCCAAACGGTCTCTTCTCTCCCCTAAAACCCAGAAAAAGGACAAAAGAACTATGATGTCTATCGGCCATACGATGAGCTCCTGCCCTCACACATCAGGGGGCAATCTGTTAACACCTAAAAAGTGCTCACTAGCTCATTTCCCTATTCACATGACCCATTTGTCCACTTTTTCACCATCTGAGCCTCTGAAACCAACAAAAGGTCACCAAAAGACCTTGGTACACCCCTTTTTCCATTAAAAAAGATTATTTTTCCAAGAAAATCATAAAAAACCCTCAAAAAGGGTCCAAATTCCCAAAAATATTAAAAAGGGAATTAAAATATTATTTTTATTCAAAAAAGGAAAAAGGAGGGAAAATTACCTAAACCATGTTGGTCAATACCATTGGTTTCCACAAAACCACAAATGGTATTCCTCACCACCAAAACCTATAAAAAGGTGGTAGGGGCTCCTCATTTCAGATCCTTCCATTATCTCATCCTTATGCTGCTGAAATCTCCCTTGAGCACTTTTAGCCATTGAAGCAACCTTGGAGAAAGAGACCTATTGGAGTTTGGAGCTACTCATCTTGGGAGTTGCTCAACATCAACCTTCACCATTGAAGGTAATATCGCAAGCACTTGCTTGCCCCCCACTTTTCAATACAAAAAATTATTTATTATGTTTCTTGTTCTTGATTTTGAAATGTTTACATTATTTGCTTAGATTCTTGTTTAGATCCATGAAAAGTATTGTTTATTTAGTTTATTGTTTTTATTTCTATTGAAACTGCTACTACTAGTTAGTAGGTGCCCATAGCACTAAGCTTGGTTGCAAAACCAAGCCAACAATCGCGACAACACAATCTTGTGAGTGTATCCTAGGAGACCTCATTAGGTCACATAACCTATGACTACCTGCTACCATGTTACCCCATCTAGAGAACATCCTAGGTACGAAACCTAGGTCTTCGCACATGTGTGTTGTCCAACATAGCACTGCAGTCAGGAGACTCAATTACATCACACACAGTGACTACCTATTGCAACCTCTGAGGTGTAGTCCAAGAGACTCAATTACATCACATAGCCCGTGACTACCCTCTACAACTTCGTGAGTGTAGTTCAGGAGACTCAATTACGTCACATGACCCGTGACTACCCGCTACAACTCACATATCAAGTGGATATTCCTAGGAGAACCAATTACATCACATGACCTGGGACTACCTGCGTCTCACACACGCTATGTTACTCATCACTCCCTCTTGATCTGGATCACCCCAATATTGTCCTTGAAGTACTCAAGCTTCACTCTTGACAGAGGCTTGGTCAACACATCGGCTATCTGCTCCTTTGTCGCTATATACTGGAGCCTCACTGCTCCTCTCTACACCATATCTCGGATATAGTGATACCTGATCTCAATGTTCTTAAACTTGTCATGAAACACCGGGTTCTTAGACAACTTCACACAAATCTAGTTTTCATAGAGAATACAATTCTCCTTGTTATAGGTCAAATTTGCACTTCTTCGTCCGTGATCACATTATGTTGTCGATCACACAAAAGGACACCATGGATTGAAGATCTAGATTGCCCTGGATGATGTATGGACTGAACCTACTCTTTTCAACTGAGAATTTCCCTGATTACCCTGATCTTTTGACATGTGCGCTACTCTTTGGGCAGTAAACCAATGCACATCTGCTAGTATGCCCTACTTTACTCAAGAGAAACTAGCGCACATCTTGGAAAAGCTGCAGGCGCTTGTTGTAAAACACTAAAGTTGCATCCTGTGTGCTACTATTCCTTGAGGAAACTCGTGCACATCTTAAGATGAAATAAAAATTATATTAAATTGACGAATTGGGATTAGTTGAAGTTGGTTCTACAACTTCCCCAACCTCCCAATCCAACCACCTCTCGATTACAACTACTTACCTTGTCCCATAAATACAAGGAGGATCCATGCGAGAGAGACCTAGAAAGAATGCTTTAAGGGTTGTTACGCTGGAGGAAAGTCCCAAGTCATTGTGAAGAGTAGGATCCCAGGACTCAGTTGCAGAAACATCTCGACACGTCAGGTATATTGTACTGATTCATGTTTCTTTGACAATAAAAAGGTCGAAATACCCTTCCTGTCCCAAATCGAATGTCTAATAGATTGCATGTTCATTTGGATTAGTATCTGATTATTGTTGATGCTTGTTTTCTTTCAATATCCATCAGTATTATATATAGTCAAGATATGCTGAGGAAGGTATCCTTTGTGTTGCAGGTTCATCAAGCGGGAGATCAAGTGAAATCTAGGACCAGTCGTTGGTTAAAGGTATGTCTTTCGATATCCCGATCTCTGCCATTTATAAGAACTAGTTGTAATGCAATGAATGTATTTACCTATCAACCCTGCCCAAGCTGGTAGTGTCTCTCCTCACTATAAGGTTAAAATCCTGAACAACAGACTGGCAACTCCGCTAGGGAGTAACCGGTAGTTATTTTTCTCTAGGAGACCTAGTTTAGGGTTTCTTCCAGTCCCTTTTTCATTTTTTGATTCTCTGAGAAGTCTTGTAGGTCTTTGTCACCTGTTCCTTACTGCTTGATTCATCTCAGTCCACTGTTGCAAATCCTTTTTCTATCCTTTTGAGGCATGTGCACTGGTTTACTCTACCAACAGTAGCGCATACCACCTGATGAGTGCTGCTTTTTACATTGCATAGTAGCACATATGTCCTAGTGTGCGCTGGTCGCTGCACTGCACAGTAGTGCATTTTCCTGCAGTGTCCAATTTTTGGTTAGGGTTTGATTTCCAGTGGTTTGATTTCATTTCCATCCTGTTGCTTTTCCTTCTTGACGAACCCCTGAGACTCCCATGTCTCTTTTGAGTCTTGTTGACCTCTCTTGATTCTTTTAGTTTGTTTGTGCTTGCTTGAGTACTTGCTTAAGTGTCTTTACTGCTTTCTAGCCCTTTTTGAAGTTCGTGCACTATTCTCTTTTGGACATAGCTGCATACTTTCACCCTAGTTGTTCTTGCAGTCATACAAGCCTCCATTCATAATGTTTGTTGTTTGTTGCAACGTTTAGCATGCTTTCACTTTGTCTTATCCTTTCCATTAGGGTTTGATTTCAATTTTAGGTCCTTAGGGTTGATTTCGAAAGGTTGCTTGGTTTAGATACTTTCTGATTGTCTTATCAGTTCAGTCCAAGTGAGTCAAATCTTTCTAGCTTTTCTTTCTGTTGATTCTGTGTGTTGTTAAAGTCATTCTTGGTTCGCTTGCTTAATTTTGCTTGGATTACTGTTTTCTTAGGGTTTTGATGCTTAGGAGCAACCTGTTTAGGTCTACCTTTCTGTCACGAGTGTCTCTTTTCCCTACTTCTTTTACATTATGTTTCCAAGCCTGAAGTTTTTCTTTTGCAAAAACTTGGTAAGTCAAGTCTTCATTGAGTCTTTTGATTCGTTTGCTTTGAGCCATTTAGATGTTTGTCTTACGCACACTTTACATTTAGATCTTACTTTCTTTTGTACAAGTTCTCTTTCTTTTACATTTATCAGAAAAGACAAAAAAATGTTCAAGTAGCTTAGTAGTAAGGTCTTGCATTATTTTGAGGTAGCATAGTTCGCTTTGAAATATTTAAAAGAAAAATACAAAAAGAAGTTTGATTTTAGGATTGCCTAGTTTTCAATTTTTGAAAGAATATAAACGGAAAAGAGAATTTTTTTTTGTGAATTTGAAAGCATTACTTTACATGCACTTTACTTTCATAACAAACCATTCCACACAACACACTACAACCCTTGAGTAACAAGGAGCCCTTAAAAAGAACCATTAATAAAATTTATTAGAAACATTTTTCTTTTTAGGTATACACGTCATCAACTAGCTTAGGCTAGAGTTTCGGACTTAAATCACCTTAAACGATCCGAAACTGGCTTCATTACTCAACAATCGTAGTACGACTTTCATTTAGGTAAATCCATCTCTATCAAATAGTCCTGGGATTCTCTACTCAAACCAGAGTTAAGCACGAGGCCTTAGGAGATTGGAATTTTTGAGGATATCCCCTCACTTTCCTCTAAACCATAAACCAGAGTTGAATCGCGTACGGGGGTCCTTTCAGACTTCGGGATTTGCTACCCTGCCCATGCATTTTGACCAGTCGTCACTGACGACTGTCCCCCCAAGTTATTTTGTATTGATGGTAGGCTTAGTATCATACTTTTATGGATCTACACAGGTAGAGTGGGAGGTTATTCCCACTTCACCTCGGACATACATGGAAGGTAACCCTTTGGCAGTCATCCCGGGAGGGCAGTTTGGTGATTCAAACGCTTGCACCTAGTGGACCTCCGGAGGACGCCACGTAACTGAACTTCGATACTCTGTTAGTTTGTTCTGGGCCCTAATCATCCCAGACTTGCTTCCGAGAGTATTTGCCATTGTTTTCCTGGTTTGATTACTTAGGAAAAATTTTAGTGGTATGTTGTTTGCCCCTTAGTTGTAGTGGCCACTAGGTTTTTTACTTAGTCTACTTTTTGTAGTTGTGGAGGACCAACATCTTCATCGGTCTCAGAGGTTGCAAAACCTTCCCCCACTCATAGTGGAGCATCCACTGCCACCGCAACGCCAGAGGACAGATTCCCGTGGTTCTTTTGAACTTACGGGAAACACAGAGGTTCTTGGTGAACCACAACCCAGAACCCCGGATCAACAAGTCTTCGATATTGTCGAGGTTGAGGATCTAACTTATAGAGAGTTCAGTACTCCTTTCAACCCTCTTCTTACTAGACCAAACACTCTGCTTCTGGTACCTGTAGGTTTTCAACAACTTGAGTATAGTGCTTACTTGTTTACACCAAGTTATACTATGACTAACCCAAAAGACGAGAAGGGAGTCCCTCAAACTCCCACAACTTCTATGGATGCAAGGATTGTTAATCCTTCTTTCACAAACACTGCTACCCCGAGTTCGTCACAGACTGATTTTGGCTCAACTCCGTCCTTTAGTTTCAATGTTGGTACTCTAGGCATGCCGAGCTCATTGGCTTCGACATCTGCCTCAATTTTCACCCCAACTTTTGGACCGAACAATGTCCCTTTGTCAAAGATACCCGAAGTGAATTTCACTCAGTCTTCTGCCACACAACAGGTTCAGGGTGCAACACAAGTTGTTGCTTCCACTTCCACTATAGGATCAATTCCCTCTACATCTATGCTTGTCATGGGTACCATGACTGCGTCGTCCATTAAAACCACACCTGGTTTCAACCCTTATGTAGGCTACAATGTGAATCCATTGAATGTACCTGTAGGGAGTATGCCTTTATCTTTGTTTGCTGGAGGAGGGGGTAATATGTTTAACCAGCAGTATGGTAGGGCTAATACCTAGCCACAGTGGACCAACACATAAGGTTTCAATCCACTTTATTTTGGGTGGAGTAATTTCAATCCTTTCGTTTCACAACCAATGGTTGGGGGCAACCCCAACTAACAGTACACGAACCAGGCGATGGGTGGTTCCGAATACCAGGTTCCTGTCTACCAAATGCCATCGGCTCAACCCCATTTACCATTTCTGGAAAATTTTAACTTGCCAGATCCTTCAAAGCTTACGAATGACCCCGTGCATCATGACTCTGCATGGCCACCCGTTCCCAGTAAGTTTCCCTCAGACATACCAAAGTTTGAAGGTAAGACTGGTGAGGACCCCGGTGACCATGTTACTACATTTCATCTCTGGTGCTCCTCCAATTCGTTGAATGATGATTCCATAAGGTTAAGGCTCTTCCAAATAACCTTAACAAGTGTCACAGCCAAGTGGTATATCGAATTGCCTGCAGCTACCTATGGCACCTTCCGAGATCTTGCTATTATTTTCTTGAACCACTTTCAACTTACAGTCTGGTACGATGTCGGCACTGACCTTCTATCGACTTTTCGATAGAACAAAGACACTCATTTATCTGATCATATTCAGGAGTGGCGAAGGCGAAAGAGGCTCATCAAATCCGACATCCCCCCAACATTCTTATTAGAATGGTAACTTAAGTCACTTCTTCCTTATATTTCTAAGGAAGTTGCCACTTCAGGGGTGTCCTCCGAAGAGGAAGCCATTTTGAGAACCCAACAGCTGGACTTGGTCTATGCTCAATATGGGATTTTATATGAAATTATTCCTGACCCGTCGAGGTCTAATATAGACTTAGGTAAACCTAAACCTGGACAACATGCTGATGGCATTGTAGGTTCAGTCGATTCTGCAACGTTTGATGCCTTAACAAAGTAGGTTCACGCCTTGTTAGTCAATTAGTCTGCTGTAGAAGAAACTTATGTTGCATCCTCCCCTTCTACTACAGAATCTGTATAGCAGGTGCAGACAAACCAAAAGGGCTCTCGGCAGCCCAAAACAAAGGGTAAGAAAGGGGAGGGAAACCAACAAAAGCCCAGAAACACACAAAATGACGAGGAGGGCAAAAAGGAGAAAAGGAAGGCTAAGTTCCCTTGCAAGCTATGTCATGAGGACCACCTTACCCATCAATGCCATCTAATTGAAAAAACCCAGAAGCTGACCCGTGAGAAGAAAACAGCTATTTTAAAAGACCCTTTTCCTCATGGACAGAGTTCAGCTTCTGGCAACTCTAGTGCTAGGGGCACCACTCGTGCCACCAATATTGATCAGTCTTTCATTAATATGGTTAACTCAGATGCTCTACTGCAAAATCGAGCAAAGAATTATACCCCAGATCCGCAGCAGAAAGTTGCTCCTGAATCCTCTACTCCTCTTCATATTCCAGTGGAGACGTTGCCGAAGAAACCAAAAGGTGTCTACAAACGGGCTGTGCACAACCCCAACACGTGGGCTGCCCCCAACTACAATGTTGTGGAGGATTTATCCCAAACTCCGTGTTCCATGTCTACTTTGGAGGTACTGCAAATTTTCCCACTGCAATGCAGTGCACTCCTCGCAGCGATTGGGAGTGTTGATTCATTTATCATGCTTGCGCGTTTTGATATGACCGATATCAAGTACCAGTTGTCATATCATGTCGCTCTCTAGATAGAGGTCATCCATGGTCCCATGACCATTCGATGAGCTATTGCAGATGAGGGCGCATTAACGTGTGTAATGTCTATTTCTTGCTGGAAAGATTTCGGTGAACCTGAGCTAGCCCACTCTAACACAGTACTCACTGCCTTTGATGGAAGATATTTCCGTCCAAACGGAGTTTTACCATCATTTGAGGTTGAACTTACGAGCAAGCTAGTATCGATAGAGGTTGAAGTTCTGGATGCTCCACTCGATTATAACTTGTTGTTGGGTAGGAGCTAGACATATGCCATGCAGGCAGTGACGTCAGCTTTTTTCTGGATCATAATGTTCCCTCACGAAGGAAAGATCGTCACGGTCGATCAACTTTCATTTTCCCGGAAGACCAACCAGACTTCATCGGATTCAACTATCCCGTTGATTGATCAGTCCCGCCCAATTACTGAGAGTTTGGGAGAAGGTCTCTATGGGTCATTAATAGGCACTTTTGACCTACCTTCTCCCGTTAATTTTATTGGTTCTAAGGAATGTTCCCTGCCTGATACTTCCACAGTCGGTTCAACGACAGATCCGTGGATTCTCCCTACTGAATCAGAACCAGTTGTGCCTGTACCTGTTGGAGAGGTAACCTACTTGGATTCACAATAAACTGCAATAGAACATATTATGACTCCGTTGGTCTCTAGTGAGTCAGATATGGAGTGTGCTCTTGCATGGTCAGTGGACTCTACCCACTCTCCTGATTGTTTAGACACGGTTTTGCCTTCTGACGAAGCATTTTTGGAAGCCATTATAGGCCTGGACCACCCTCGAGAAAGTATACACCCCAGGTCCTATTTACTTTCCGTTCTAAACTTGATAGAGAGAGGTGAGTTCTCTCCGAGACCTAGTGAGAATGTTGATTGGTCCTGTTAGCTCTCCAAGAAACTACCTAGGGTTATAAGCTAGGTATGCCTGGTAACTTAAGAATTCAATGTTTTTGTGTTTTCTGAAAAAATGGATCAATGGGATAACTGAGAAGACTAAGCAGTAAGACAATATGACATGCCTCTAAATAAGCCAGTGCTTCGAGAAATTAAATATCAGCCACAGTAAATAATCAAGGTATGAAGAATATTGCCTAGACAACCAAATACATTAACATGCAGGGTTTATGCAACCAAGTACATACATAACGCAGGGTCACACTAAGCAATAAGAAGTTCCTCCGTTCAAATCATGAGCATAAGCTAAGCTAATTCAAACAGGGTGCAGAATAATGGAAAGTGTAGACAGACTGATATCTAATGACCAAAGAAAACTGTGATTCATATAGCAAGAAAGTGTCAAGTACATAGCCCCAAATGTCTCCAAACTTGAACCTCCTCAAAATAGTCTTGGTTCTGTGGCTTTATAGCCTTTACTCTGCTAGTTCAGCGAACAAAACTGAGATCTGGGCGAAATTAGAGAAAATTGGCAAAAACAGGCTTTCGGCAGTTAACTCTTCTGCTGATTTCGTGCCTTAGCCGCCGGAAGTCAGACATTTCGGCAGCTAATGAGCTCTGTAGGGCTCGCCTAAGCTGCCGAAAGCTGTAACCGTTTCAAAAATTAAAACCCAAAACGTTGCTTTCTGCTGATTTCGTGCCTTAGCCGCCGGAAGTCAGACCTTTCGGCAGCTAATGAGCTCTGTGGGGCTCGCCTAAGCTGCCGAAACCTGTAGGATTCCTGAAAAAACTGCCTTTGGAAAAAATCGATTTTCTCAACCGTCCGATGTCCGTTTTGCACGTTCGAATAGTCGATTTTGATCTACAGATCATAAGCTATCCATTGGTGCTTGCAGATCTGAATTTGGAGTTCGGGAAGGCCGTAAAAATTGCCCCGCAAGATCACGTGATTTCAGCAGAAAATTCCTCCGAATTATCACTTGACTTATCTTTATTAATGGTTCAATCTGTGAACGAACATGCAAAACAGAGAATTGACAACTGCTGAGCAAATCATAAACTCGAGACTCATGATAGGATTCATAAGTATGAGTTGCTTTGAGTTGGACTGAGATTCTGGCTGAAATTCAGGAATAGGCTTGGCATTGAAGATGTGGCACTCGATCCTAGAATTGCTGCCTCAAAAAGATGCTTGAAAGCTGGGAAGACTGACTCTCTTTGCCACCTGTAGCACTGCTTATATCAAGGCTGAAAATCTGCCTTTCAATCCTGAGGTTGATTACATACCCTGACATGTGTTTACCCTTTGCAATATGACTAAAAAAACCTGGAGGATAGATCTCGAATTGCCTTTGAAACCCCTCATCAAACGATATGTTCACAAACTGCTGCTCTTCAATCTCCATTGTATTCACATCTGAAGTTTTATCTCACACTGGCCATTTAATTTATACAAATGTGTAGATTTGCAGAGTTTCCAGATCTTCCTTCATGCACCCCATTAATATCAAAATTTGAAACCCAAGACTCACAGAAGTAAATTTTTTACCTATTCTATCACCCAAAAAGACGGTGGTCAATTTGGGAGATAACATCTGGCTCCTACTCGGGGATGGAATCCTCCCAGTGAGGTTCCGAAGAACAAGTAGTTCCAGTAGCCTTTAGCATTGGGCATGGAGTCATTAAGTCTTTAACACTGCTCCCTCTACAAAACTGTCTCCCTCCTGTAGCTTATATGCAGCCTGCTCTACTTATTCAGAAACAACTGAAAATGATCTACGTGCTCATAAAATGAGCTTATTTCCTGACTACTCCTACCTCTAACCAGTAGATGCAGATTAATCAAGTAACAACATACTTCCAATGCAGCCATGTCAGATTGTGATTTACAGGCATCATGCTGAATCTTGATCCCAACAATAACAAATACCATATCATGCAGAAGAAAGGTTTGAGCAGATGAATAAAATAGCCTTCTTCTGACATAAATATCTTAACATTCATGCTGCTGAAAGAATCCAACAAATCAGCAATAGGGTCATGAAAAACATGATGAAATACCTCTTGAAGTTGCTGCTCCAACTGACTGTGTTGCAGCTGCTCTTCGTTTCCTTCACCGAACTCATTGATGAATGCAGATTGCTGGATCTTTGTTGGAGGAACATATACGATAGGTTTTTGATCTGGACTATTCAGTTCCTCATGGTTGGGACAACTTCCCTTGGTTTGTAAATCCGGAAGTTGAGAGCTACCTTTACTGCTTTCCATATTACATGTAGGCAGTTCAACCTTTGCTATAGATCCAAAACTTTCGATTTCTGATCTATCACACTGCTTATCATCTTTAAAGCTTTCAAAGGAAACAATTTGATCTGCATAACAGTCTAAAGTAGTAGAAGCATGTGGTATATTGTTTAAAACATCTATGCAATGGTCATCACCCTGAAGACTACCTATCTCTTGATCATGGTGAGGGATATCTTCTGCTGCAACAAATTCATCATGAGTATTTGGATCTTTATTCAATAAATAAAACTCATTACAGCATTGAGGATAGAGAAGATCAACTGGAAATATTCCTTCACAAAACACATGGAAGGCATCATGAAAATCAGCCAATGAGCTGATACTAGCATTAGGCAAAGATCGATACCAATCACGGGCAATCCCTTTTAATGAAACACAGAAGAGCCGGATCTGAACATCCTCATGCACTACCTGCAACCGATGCATGTAGTCATGAAAGTCCAGCAAATGCTCAGCTGGCACTTCCCCCTCTTCTCCTCGAAATCTAGGAAGACTGTTCTCCCATTCATCTCTAGCAGGCACTTGATTAGGAAAACCAGCAATGCTTGAAAAATCACAGAACGCATACCTCTTGGCTAAGATTCTGTTCATGTCATAGCAGTGGAATCACCAACAGAATTTTGAATAATGGAGTCGCCACTGAGTTCGTCCTTCATGGAGTCGCCAGATAGATGATTATAACCAATATGTGTCTACCCCTTGTCTATCATCAAAGAGTAGATCTATGTCGTCTCCCAGGAAGTTCAGCTTCTCAACTCGCTCCCCGGCAACGGCGCCAATTTGTTATCACTCCAGGGAACTACCTAGGGTTATAAGCTAGGTATGCCTGGTAACTTAAGAATTCAATGTTTTTGTGTTTTCTGAAAAAATGGATCAATGGGATAACTGAGAAGACTAAGCAGTAAGACAATATGACATGCCTCTAAATAAGCCAGTCCTTCGAGAAATTAAATATCAGCCACAGTAAATAATCAAGGTATGAAGAATATTGCCTAGACAACCAAATACATTAACATGCAGGGTTTATGCAACCAAGTACATACATAACGCAGGGTCACACTAAGCAATAAGAAGTTCCTCCGTTCAAATCATGAGCATAAGCTAAGCTAATTCAAACAGGGTGCAGAATAATGGAAAGTGTAGACAGACTGATATCTAATGACCAAAGAAAACTGTGATTCATATAGCAAGAAAGTGTCAAGTACATAGCCCCAAATGTCTCCAAACTTGAACCTCCTCAAAATAGTCTTGGTTCTGTGGCTTTATAGCCTTTACTCTGCTAGTTCAGCGAACAAAACTGAGATCTGGGTGAAATTAGAGAAAATTGGCAAAAACAGGCTTTCGGCAGTTAACTCTTATGCTGATTTCGTGCCTTAGCCGCCGGAAGTCAGACCTTTCGGCAGCTAATGAGCTCTGTAGGGCTCGCCTAAGCTGCCGAAAGCTGTAACCGTTTCAAAAATTAAAACCCAAAACGTTGCTTTCTGCTGATTTCGTGCCTTAGCCGCCGGAAGTCAGACCTTTCGGCAGCTAATGAGCTCTGTGGGGCTCGCCTAAGCTGCCGAAACCTGTAGGATTCCTGAAAAAACTGCCTTTGGAAAAAATCGATTTTCTCAACCGTCCGATGTCCGTTTTGCACGTTCGAATAGTCGATTTTGATCTACAGATCATAAGCTATCCATTGGTGCTTGCAGATCTGAATTTGGAGTTCGGGAAGGCCGTAAAAATTGCCCCGCAATATCACGTGATTTCAGCAGAAAATTCCTCCGAATTATCACTTGACTTATCTTTATTAATGGTTCAATCTGTGAACGAACATGCAAAACAGAGAATTGACAACTGCTGAGCAAATCATAAACTCGAGACTCATGATAGGATTCATAAGTATGAGTTGCTTTGAGTTGGACTGAGATTCTGGCTGAAATTCAGGAATAGACTTGGCATTGAAGATGTGGCACTCGATCCTAGAATTGCTGCCTCAAAAAGATGCTTGAAAGCTGGGAAGACTGACTCTCTTTGCCACCTGTAGCACTGCTTATATCAAGGCTGAAAATCTGCCTTTCAATCCTGAGGTTGATTACATACCCTGACATGTGTTTACCCTTTGCAATATGACTAAAAAAACCTGGAGGATAGATCTCGAATTGCCTTTGAAACCCCTCATCAAACGATATGTTCACAAACTGCTGCTCTTCAATCTCCATTGTATTCACATCTGAAGTTTTATCTCACACTGGCCATTTAATTTATACAAATGTGTAGATTTGCAGAGCTTCCAGATCTTCCTTCATGCACCCCATTAATATCAAAATTTGAAACCCAAGACTCACAGAAGTAAATTTTTTACCTATTCTATCACCCAAAAAGACGGTGGTCAATTTGGGAGATAACATCTGGCTCCTACTCGGGGATGCAATCCTCCCAGTGAGGTTCCGAAGAACAAGTAGTTCCAGTAGCCTTTAGCATTGGGCATGGAGTCATTAAGTCTTTAACACTGCTCCCTCTGCAAAACTGTCTCCCTCCTGTAGCTTATATGCAGCCTGCTCTACTTATTCAGAAACAACTGAAAATGATCTACGTGCTCATAAAATGAGCTTATTTCCTGACTACTCCTACCTCTAACCAGTAGATGCAGATTAATCAAGTAACAACATACTTCCAATGCAGCCATGTCAGATTGTGATTTACAGGCATCATGCTGAATCTTGATCCCAACAATAACAAATACCATATCATGCAGAAGAAAGGTTTGAGCAGATGAATAAAATAGCCTTCTTCTGACATAAATATCTTAACATTCATGCTGCTGAAAGAATCCAACAAATCAGCAATAGGGTCATGAAAAACATGATGAAATACCTCTTGAAGTTGTTGCTCCAACTGACTGTGTTGCAGCTGCTCTTCGTTTCCTTCACCGAACTCATTGATGAATGCAGATTGCTGGATCTTTGTTGGAGGAACATATACGATAGGTTTCTGATCTGGACTATTCAGTTCCTCATGGTTGGGACAACTTCCCTTGGTTTGTAAATCCGGAAGTTGAGAGCTACCTTTACTGCTTTCCATATTACATGTAGGCAGTTCAACCTTTGCTATAGATCCAAAACTTTCGATTTCTGATCTATCACACTGCTTATCATCTTTAAAGCTTTCAAAGGAAACAATTTGATCTGCATAACAGTCTAAAGTAGTAGAAGCATGTGGTATATTGTTTAAAACATCTATGCAATGGTCATCACCCTGAAGACTACCTATCTCTTGATCATGGTGAGGGATATCTTCTGCTGCAACAAATTCATCATGAGTATTTGGATCTTTATTCAATAAATAAAACTCATTACAGCATTGAGGATAGAGAAGATCAACTGGAAATATTCCTTCACAAAACACATGGAAGGCATCATGAAAATCAGCCAATGAGCTGATACTAGCATTAGGCAAAGATCGATACCAATCACGGGCAATCCCTTTTAATGAAACACAGAAGAGCCGGATCTGAACATCCTCATGCACTACCTGCAACCGATGCATGTAGTCATGAAAGTCCAGCAAATGCTCAGCTGGCACTTCCCCCTCTTCTCCTCGAAATCTAGGAAGACTGTTCTCCCATTCATCTCTAGCAGGCACTTGATTAGGAAAACCAGCAATGCTTGAAAAATCACAGAACGCATACCTCTTGGCTAAGATTCTGTTCATGTCATAGCAGTGAAATCACCAACAGAATTCTGAACAATGGAGTCGCCACTGAGTTCGTCCTTCATGGAGTCGCCAGATAGATGATTATAACCAATATGTGTCTACCCCTTGTCTATCATCAAAGAGTAGATCTATGTCGTCTCCCAGGAAGTTCAGCTTCTCAACTCGCTCCCCGGCAACGGCGCCAATTTGTTATCACTCCAGGGAACTACCTAGGGTTATAAGCTAGGTATGCCTGGTAACTTAAGAATTCAATGTTTTTGTGTTTTCTGAAAAAATGGATCAATGGGATAACTGAGAAGACTAAGCAGTAAGACAGTATGACATGCCTCTAAATAAGCCAGTGCTTCGAGAAATTAAATATCAGCCACAGTAAATAATCAAGGTATGAAGAATATTGCCTAGACAACCAAATACATTAACATGCAGGGTTTATGCAACCAAGTACATACATAACGCAGGGTCACACTAAGCAATAAGAAGTTCCTCCGTTCAAATCATGAGCATAAGCTAAGCTAATTCAAACAGGGTGCAGAATAATGGAAAGTGTAGACAGACTGATATCTAATGACCAAAGAAAACTGTGATTCATATAGCAAGAAAGTGTCAAGTACATAGCCCCAAATGTCTCCAAACTTGAACCTCCTCAAAATAGTCTTGGTTCTGTGGCTTTATAGCCTTTACTCTGCTAGTTCAGCGAACAAAACTGAGATCTGGGCGAAATTAGAGAAAATTGGCAAAAACAGGCTTTCGGCAGTTAACTCTTCTGCTGATTTCGTGCCTTAGCCGCCGGAAGTCAGACCTTTCGGCAGCTAATGAGCTCTGTAGGGCTCGCCTAAGCTGCCGAAAGCTGTAACCGTTTCAAAAATTAAAACCCAAAACGTTGCTTTCTGCTGATTTCGTGCCTTAGCCGCCGGAAGTCAGACCTTTCGGCAGCTAATGAGCTCTGTGGGGCTCGCCTAAGCTGCCGAAACCTGTAGGATTCCTGAAAAAACTGCCTTTGGAAAAAATCGATTTTCTCAACCGTCCGATGTCCGTTTTGCACGTTCGAATAGTCGATTTTGATCTACAGATCATAAGCTATCCATTGGTGCTTGCAGATCTGAATTTGGAGTTCGGGAAGGCCGTCAAAATTGCCCCGCAAGATCACGTGATTTCAGCAGAAAATTCCTCCGAATTATCACTTGACTTATCTTTATTAATGGTTCAATCTGTGAACGAACATGCAAAACAGAGAATTGACAACTGCTGAGCAAATCATAAACTCGAGACTCATGATAGGATTCATAAGTATGAGTTGCTTTGAGTTGGACTGAGATTCTGGCTGAAATTCAGGAATAGACTTGGCATTGAAGATGTGGCACTCGATCCTAGAATTGCTGCCTCAAAAAGATGCTTGAAAGCTGGGAAGACTGACAGTCTTTTCCACCTGTAGCACTGCTTATATCAAGGCTGAAAATCTGCCTTTCAATCCTGAGGTTGATTACATACCCTGACATGTGTTTACCCTTTGCAATATGACTAAAAAAACCTGGAGGATAGATCTCGAATTGCCTTTGAAACCCCTCATCAAACGATATGTTCACAAACTGCTGCTCTTCAATCTCCATTGTATTCACATCTGAAGTTTTATCTCACACTGGCCATTTAATTTATACAAATGTGTAGATTTGCAGAGCTTCCAGATCTTCCTTCATGCACCCCATTAATATCAAAATTTGAAACCCAAGACTCACAGAAGTAAATTTTTTACCTATTCTATCACCCAAAAAGACGGTGGTCAATTTGGGAGATAACAGGTCCTCTGTCCCTTCCACTTCACAAGCTATTTTTGCCAAAGGGAGTAGGATGCGTACATCGAGAACTATCCCGATCAACATTTCCACTGAACCTGGAGTTACGGAAAACATTTTTATTGGAGCGGACTGTTATCTTGATGAGATCATTCCGTATACCAATATTTTTAACGATTTCCGTGACATTTTTTCCTGGTCTCATGATGAGATCCCAGGCATTGACCCTACTTGAAGAAGTACTACGCTTAGGCACATGTGATTTTTCATGTATTTTTAGTTGTACATTTTGTAGAGTTATCTTTGTTTATGGTTGTAGTTATGTCTTATGCATTTATTGCTTTGTGTTTCAGATGTCAACTGAACACTTCATAGGATTTGCTGATGGCGCTAGCCGCCACACCCGTCAGTTGGCTACAGCTGCTAGGGTTATTTACTCAACAACTGGTCAACTGGTGTCTTCGGCAGGGGCTTGTTTAGGTCCCACAACTAAAAACGTGGCTGAATACAGTGCAGTCATAGAGCTACTCCAAGATGCTCTGTTTCATGGCATTTCACATTTGGAGGTACGGCTCAACTCACAGTTAGTTGTTTTTCAGTTAATGGGTGTTTATCAGGTTAGAGATCCTACTTTGCTATGTCAATTTCTACGCTTTAAGTTACTTAAGAGACAGTTTGAGTATATCATATATCAACATATTCCAAGGAACTTGAATGCATTAGCTGATTCATTTGCAAACTACGTTTTAGATTGGCATTTGCATCATTCACACACATAGTAATTCATGCATAAAACACATAACACACATGTAAATATAACCGATACTGTATATATATCCAATACTGTATCAAAAAATAATATGAGTTTGGGTCATAAGTATATCACAAAGTCATGTCATAAGATACAAAATTGGGCTCGATGGCCTCAAAAATATACATAGAATATCCTTCTCCTATGTGGAGAAGGTGGGGCCTCATCTGCCTCTACTGCCTCTCGGTAGAAAATGACCAGCCTAGCTACTTTCTGCAGTAACCTAATCCAGGCTGGGGGCACACCAACCACATCCTCCTGCATATCAACCGACATCCGCTCAATCTGATATGTAGGAATGTCATGAGTCAAACGACTCATTTTCCTCTCGATGGTTCCCAACGTGGAATCAGCTACACCCACTTCTACTGGTCTCACGAAAGTATATGGGTGTCCCTCAGGGCGCACTGTTCCAACATCTGCATTTGACACTTTGTCTCAATACTTCAAACTCACCATAAAAATCATATATACAAAAATTTGAAAAATTAAATAAATCCTCAAAAACATAAACTTACCTATCTCTCCCCAGGAAGCACCTGGGGGAAGGATCAGCTCAGGATTGTCGCGGAAGTCCATACCAGCATATGGAAACTGCTCAAGTGCTGGCACCTGTCTTTCCCACCAACCCCAAAAATCATCCCTGTGGTAACAGAAGTTGCTCTCACCACCACCTTGGCGGAGAAATATTTCACCCCAATGAGCCAGCCTTGGCTCACAAGGGTTGACTGGGTGCAAAGGCATGCCTAAACTGATAGCAGGCACTCTCTCAAAAAAGAAAGTGCAAAGTATGCTCCCATATCCAAAATTATTTATCCTCCCAGTCTTACATCCCAAGAGTTGAAGTTTCATGTTTGCCAAAAGGCTTGTACACCAGTCATATACATGCCCCTGCAAGCATTCAATACCAATATGAATATAGTGTCTCGAGGCTAGATGTTTTGTATCAGTCCCTCCCATCCGATTCAGTATACTCACAATAACTTTGAGAGCGAAGCTTGCAATGGTCGAGATGAGAACTTGACTACCGGATTTCTCTGTTCCCGGTAGGAAGTAAGCATTCACATATTCTTGTACAGACAAGGCACCCACATTGCGTGAGGACCCTTTCAGGTTCACCAAGTCTCCCCTCCGAGAGAGACCCGTGATAAAGTAAATGTCGTCTATGGTGAGTTCTAGTGTCTCTCCCCGGAAATCAAACACCATGACATCGGCATCCCAATATCGGATAAGCCTCTGAAGCAACCGGTTTTGTGCCCACATGTTAACTGTTCTATATAATTTCAATAATCCACATCTTCGGAGCGTATGAAGAGTCACTGGATCTTGCATTGCTATCTGATCCATCTTCTCATGCTCTCTTTCTCTCCATACAAGAACCATCCTACCAAGAAAAGGTTAAATTTTTAGTCCTTGTCATTTTTCACCTAACATTCAGGGGTGTGCACTACTGTTTAAGCTAGACAGGCACGTTTGAGTGTTGCTTTCCTTGAGGAAAACCAGCGCACACTACCAGTATGCCCTACTCTTATTCATACACAGTAGCACACATGCAAAACACGAGTTGTACATTGCTAGAAAATTATTTTAACCATAAAAATTGACAAAAAAATGCATTAAATTGCAAGTATTGGCAGAAATAACTTACTTGGTGGAGGTAGAAGGTCGATTGGTACTCCGGTTTGTCGCAGCGAGTGGAAGAAGATCAAGGGCTTGCTCTAAATTTGCCCTACAATTTCCAAATGTGATATTTGAGTTTTCAATTTGAAATTAGTTATATAAAATTGATTTTAATTTTTACCCACTTTTTTCAAAAGTGTATAGTTTCAAGTTGTACATAAAATGTTCTATTTAATCACTCATACTTCGACACTTTGGTGAGGTAAATTTAACCTAAATATCTCAAATTTTCACTAGTATTAAACCGGAAATGACTTATTGATAAACTAGTATATGTATTATTATGCCACTAAGAAATTTTGTCGATAGTTACTAATGCGATTGTTGAGATCCGATTCTTTGGCAGGTCATGAACCCACAATCCTAGAAGCTGTGTTTTAAGTAGTTTTAAGCTCTTGTTTTGACTATGAAAAACTAAACAAGATTGCCAAGCAAACTTGGTCTCTTCAAGCTCGTTAAAGGAATTGAAGGTCCATCCGCTTAGGTATAAGTTTAACCCTTTTCCGGACTTTTGTGGATTACTTACGAAAAAAGAATACTCTAGTTATACGTGGCTACAAGAGTTCTTCTCTCATTGTTTTAAAATTTTTTAGGGGAGGAGACTAACTGTACGAAAAATGAACTTTTGGATCCTTCTTTAGGGTTTTCAGGCTCTCGAAATATGAAAACACCAAGCGAGCATTAACCTACTCGGGCTCGATGTGAAATCCACGAGAGGGTATATAGAGGATTGTTTAATTTTTTTAGACTCTATACATAGGAAACCAACGGCGGGCATTAACTTACTTGGGATCGACATTAAAATCCACGAGTAAGTGTATGGAGTTATTGTTTAAGTTTTTCAGACTCCTTAAAATTGAAAACACCGACGAGCAAGAATAAATCTCGGCTCTATACTAAAATCCAGAGATCAATATTATAGAGTATTCTTCTATCTCTTCTTTGAACTCTGTAAACAATGAAGAAGGTCCTGAGTCTTCCTCCCATGGGATCGTTAAAATTTTACATGGTTGGGCTTCTTGAGTTTTCTATCTTTCTTGGACTCATTAAAACAACAAGAAGGACATTCTTTTACCAAAAAGAATAAGGGATAAGAAGGGTATATCACATATTTTTCAGTTTCAAAGGCAGTTAAGTCAGTCATGTCCTTGAACACAGCACCTACTTGAGTCTTTCATGTTAGTTGGGTTTTAGTTTTTGACCTTAGGGTGAACCTGATCTCCGAGTTTTACTCCCCCAGTTGGTTTTTCTTCCAACCATATGGAGGGTCTTTCAATGTCTCCTACATTGCAGCCTTATATCACTTCCTCTTCATGTTGAAAATTGCCTAATTCACTTTGTGTTGTGCTCACTGTTCAAGGATACAGCCTGTGTCGGCCATTCTGCAGTTTACCTTGAATTCATGTGTCAACCATCCTGGTGTCAGTTGGTTTCATCTTGTTACTTTTCCTACTCCACGTCAGCTCATACCTCTTGAGTGTTCCTCATGTTGGATGATAGAGGATGCATTAAGGTCTCCCTTCCAACGGACTTCTTCCCATCGACATCAGCTCATTATGCTTTGGGAATGAAGTTTAGAGTTTCGGTTAGTACCTTGGGGATTGCAGTCATCAGTGGCAGTTTCCCTCGCTGTTGAATAAATGGGAATACATCAATGCCTCTTATTCAACAGGTTCCTCAAGTGTTCGACTTCAAGTCCTCTTATTCACACTTGTTGGATCGTACTAGGTACCTTGGACCCCATTATCATTATTGATGGAAGTCCTCGCATTTGTTAATGGTATACATCAATGACTGGTAGTCAAACGATACCCCCCATGTTCGACTTCAGCTCATTTATTTTCATGGTTAGGGTTTTGTTGATGCCCCGAAAATCATAGCATCAATCAGCAAGGGGTTCTCCCCAGTAAGCGATCCCAATTAGATCACCCACCGTTTGGTGTAGGGAATCCGTCCGGTTAACGGTCCGGCTACCGTGTAAGTTTTTTTAAAGATTTGTTTATTTTACTGGTTGCGGCCTGGTCCACCGTTTATGTATTTTTACTTTAAAAGATGATATACATGTGCCCTAGATTAAATGCATGCGTTAAACAAATCTATTCTAAGCTAATTAAATCTAAATCAACCTATCCTTGTAAGGAGCAAATTTAAAGGATGAGTAATAAACTGAAAATGAAACCAAGAGCTTCACAGATAGCTGTTAAATTGAATAGAAGCATTTACAGCAGAAAATAAAGATTATCAAAGATAGCTTCGATAAAGATAAACATTCTATTACCCATTTAACACAGAAATTTTGCAAAGGAAATGAAATCATTCATAGCAGAGAATTAATTCACAATAGCCAGGAAAGATCTCACAGAAAATGTATGAAAGATGCAGAAATAGTTCAGCAATTATCCAACACAATCCCAAGCAAAATGCTGCGCCAGCTTCCACAGGCTAAAATGATTTTCTTATTCATGTAGCAGAAATAGTTCACGTACATGACATAAATGTCCTTTCACCTGCCAAAATTCCTTCTATTCTCTTCTACTTAGCTATATATAGCTTTACAAAATGCTCCAAGAGCTGCCACCTATACCCTAACTGTCCATATTCCTCTAATTTGTCTTGTAGTGTCCATGTCACAAAAAGAGAATAAAAACCCAAAATATTACAAAAATGGATGTGACGGAGGCCCAAATGTCATTTAATAATTAACACATAGGAAGACTGAAGGAAGAAACGTTGGTTGCAGACCCACGAAAAAAGACAGAAGGTAGATCATTTATGAGTTGATGCCTTTGCTGACTTGGGCATTTCTGCTGAGGATGGTACTCTTGTTGGGTCTTGAGCCACTGGTACTACTGGGAATTCCATTGAAGCTGATGCCTCTGCTCCTCCTGCTATTACTTGATGTGTTCCTACTGTTAGCATCCTGTCCGTTTCTGCTATATGCTTCACCCAGAGACTGGTCTCTTTTATGATATTGTTTGCATCTAGGGGAAGCATGGTTTTTAGAGAAACTACATGCTTGGCCAACTCTTCTACAAGATTAGCTACTTCTACGGTTGTAAGTTGGAGACTCTCATTCAGAAGGTGTGTGTGAATTGTAGCCTGGCCAATCCAATCATGAAGATCCTCTGAGGTCAAAGATTCTACCTTCCTAACATAGTCCATTTCATCGTTCAACCCCTCCTTTAGATCAGACAAACATTGGGCTTTGTCTGGAAACTTCTCTATGGTTTGGGGCATTTTAACCTGGCAATTTTATTGGGTGGTTCGTATTTTCAAATACAAATTCCCACACTGTTCAAGTGTAACCATGGCCACTTCATTCATCTTTACTCCGTAATTCTGGCAAAACCCCAAGAGGCAGATATCTGCTTTGAAACCGATGATGGACTTAAGAGGGAGTCTTTCTGGGAATCCTGATCTTCCCTCTCTCCATTCCATTTGCCTCCTAATGTCCTCACTAATACGTATATACTTTATCCTATGCCTAGTCGCCTTAGCATTTATTTCTTTGATTCCGACCACCACTTCCTTCAACTTGCAGATTTCTTCCATTATGAGCTCTTGAATCTCGTCTGTTCTTTTCATAATTTCACAAGCCTGCTCATGAAAGGGTCCCAGGTCGCCAATCTTGCTGGTTGCGAGTTGTAATTGGTGTTCTAGCAGTTCTTCCTTTTCTTCCATCTTTTCAACGCTCTCTTTTAGGTCATCGATCTGTTGAGTAGTATCAAATTTCTCGGACTCCAACTGTAGGTTGCGGCTTTCTAGAGCTCTTTTCTCTGTTTCCAGAGTTCTCATTTGTATCACTAAATCTCTCTTTTCAACTTCTAGATGTTGAAATATCCTGTTAAGTTCTCCCTTTTCTTGCACAAGGGCGTCATATTTCTCAACCATCAAATTTGAATAGTTCTTCTCTTTGACCAGAGTTTCCTGCAAATGGTGGGATTTCTCCTTCTCCAATTCTAACTTGTCTGATAATATGTCGACATTGTCGGTAGTTGCTAGAATAGAGGCCACAGAAATATATGCCATGAGTTTGTGGGCATGTTGGGTACCTTGCATGACTATGGTTTCATGCCTAGTGACAATATCTGGTTGAAGAGGCCTCTTCATTCTGGTCACTGTTTCTTTAACAATGGATTTCCTTTTCTTGTTGTAAGTAAACTTATCCCATTGGGACACTGTACTACTCTTGGATGGTGTAAAAGGGACAATTGGGCAGTCCCTTATGGGGGAACCCATAACCAAGTCTTGTATATTTGGGCTTTTGGGGTCAGCATCTTCTTTGGATTTCCTTTCTTCTTCTTCTTTTATTTGCGCTTCTTCCTCCTATTCCCTTCTCAGTCTGTCATCTTCCTCTTGTTGGGAAATTTCTTCCAACCTACTTATTTCCTCTTCCCGAATTCTCCGAGCTTCATCTTCAGCTACTTGGATCCTTTAAGTTTATGCTTTCCGGAGTTCAACTTCTTTCGCCTCGTTGGCTCTCTTAACAGCTTCTCTTTGGATTTTCTCGACTGCTTCCTTGAGCTCTTGCTCTTCTTTAGAGAGAGTTTGAGCAACTTCTGCAGCTTCCTTTTCCTGCTGTTGTTTTGCACCCTTCACAGTGCCAGAGCTAGAACTGGCCCCGATAATACTTAGTCAGTAAATCTGTAGTTCGGTCATGTTACTGACCCCTTTATACGCTTCTTCTTCCTCATCATAATAGCGGGCGTATTCAAATTTGGCATGGATTTCTTTACAATGTCGTGCCGCTTTTCCTTGTCGATCGTTCCTCCAAAAAATCCTTTCTCCGAAGTGGAAGTCTTTCAGTTCTGCAATGAACTCTTCTACAGTTGCAATTCCTGAGAACTTGTAGGCCCCAACATAGAAAGGTAAAGGCGGGAGAGTTTCCTTCTTTGCTTTGTAAAAGGTGCTACCAATCCCATCAATGAACACTTGCCTCACTGCCTCCTTATGGACCACATAGTCAGTGGCATATCTCCGTAGGATATACGGGGGTTTAGAGCCTCCATACATTCTTATTTAGGTGCCTTCTGACGAAAAATAGAAATCACCATAGTTCTCCAAGACTTCCATGGCATTCTCAGATAAGCAGTTGGGTTCCTCGTTGAACATTAATTCGTATAAAGGCGTGATAAACTCCTCACAAATGAGTTTGTAATGCCTTTTGTAATTCTGAGCCCAGAATATTTTGTAAGCAATGGATACTGAGGTCTCGATCGAGTTCCATATGCACCCTAACTTGGGAAAAGGACACTTTTCCACAACACAATCTATCAAGTAGGATGCCATATAACATTCTGCCCTTTTCTCCACTAACCCTTCTTGTGCATCAATTATAGCTGATGTTAAGATGTCTGAGAGAATATCAGCCCAGTTAAAAATTGTTCCTTTGAACACCACATGGTGGATGATGGGAACCCATTGTAGCATAAACATCGTCCCATCGGGTCTTCCAAAGATTCTTCTTAGCATGAGAGTGATCAATCTGAAAGGGGGCCTCAGATTTTGAACCTCATACTCCTCACTATCCTTTTTTCTGATTTGCTTGCCCGAGACTAGCAATCTCCTAGCCATCTCCAGATTGTCCATCTTGATTTATTCTAGCCATGCATCATCCAGCCGCTGCTAGGGCTTGGGAAATTTATAAGCCGTTGAGATATAGGATGGGTGAAATGAAGCAAAAGATTCTCCTTTGTTGTTCAAAAGAACTCTTGTCTCGGTATTCACGTGCCGCAGAAGCCATCCAATTACTTCTGAGAAAGGGAAGAGCTCTGGACGGGTGGCGACTTTGGATATACAGGAGTTTCTGATGTTTCAGTATAGACATTCTTCTTCAAGAAGAGCCTCAGGGAAGTCCTGGTCTCTCACCATACGGTATATATCTCCCCATTTTACTTCCGGGGGCATGCCTGTAGTGCACCTAGTATCTTGGAATGTAGTTTCCACCCTTGCGTTGACATCAGCTGGGCAAGTCACCTTTGACCTTCTCCTGCCACCTTTAGTCATTTGAAAAATCCTATAGGCATACGACGCAATGTCAGCAATTCAAATTATCATTATATTCATACTATTGAGGCCTAAACACCAACTGAAAGCTTCTAATTCTACTCATTTCACTACTGATTTGCAAACTTTAAATGGATCTTCTCTCTCAGTTTAAACATTTATATCACATGTTATTTCGTAATCCTTGTGCAAAACTAAAATGTTTTTGTAGGCCACTATATTGCAACTATGAAAAATAAGGGACATGCATTTCATAATAACAAACCGTAAAAACCAAGCAATTATGAGTACTATGTTTCATGGTGCAAAAACAGCGTAAACCTTCACAGCAGGGTAAGAATACCGATGCTCTCCACGTAAGGGTGAACAGGGCTGGTTTGGAGATTACAAAACTGATGGCTTAATGGTTGTTCGGGATCCCGAAGATGTCCACGTTCATATGAAAACAAGGCTTTGGTGCGTTTAAATGGATATAGGCATGAGTCGCTTCGGCCATGGTTAAACTAAACAACTTTCCATGGCTAGGATAATATGAACAGAACCACGCACATAACATTCACCTCAACTATTATAATTTAGTCCATGAGGTTTGACAAGGTACTAACCTATTGGAAGACGATGGTAGGTAGGTGTTGATACCGCGGCGGAATCGGTGAGCCTGTAGCAAGTGTTTGCAAATTCGAATGGAAATGGAATGAGCCTTCTAACCAATGGAAATAACGAAAACTCAACGGGGTTTCCCTATATATATAAAAATGACACGCGTGAGCCATTAATAGGGTGGTTGCAGACCATTAAACGGGGTTAATGCGGCGTATGAACGGGGTTAAATCGACACTTTCCTCATTAAATGCGGCCGCCAAAATCGGAAGGACTTGGGTAAGTTCTCTGCCTACTGCGGAAAGAGAAACCGGGTTTTCCCGCCGTTGCGGGAGGATTGTCCGAGCTTTTCCGCAAAGGGAAAGCATGACGCTACGCATCGGCCACCTTAAGTAGGTTTACCCGCCTTTGCGGAAGAGTTATCCGAGTTCTTCCAAAAAAGTGTGCCATTCTACCCGCCATCGCGGAAGAGTTTCTTGAAAACCTTTGCCATTGCGGAAACGATAGACGAGTCCTCCCGCCAAGGTGACTTATTCATAAATTTATGATTGTTTGTGGAAGAGTTAGATGAATTCTCCCGCTGTTGCGGAGAAACTTGGTGAATTTGTTCTGCTGCGGGTTCACTTGGTCAAAGGTTTCTCCTTTTTGGAAGCTTAAGATGATTTTTCCGCCGTGACTTGACTTGATCCTTTTCTTCCGCCGTTTCTAAAAATTTGGACCAACTTTTCCGTCGTTGTGGAAAAGTTAGCTCAGAACTTCCGTCGTTGCGGCTCAAAATCTTGAGTTTTATGTAGGCAAAAAATGAAAATAAACTCAAAGAGTAAGGCAAGCAAAAGACCTTTCTTTAGGGAAACTAAGTAAGGAAAGACTCTGATGCCCTGAGATTCTTAGGCAAAATTCTTCTCAAAAGCAAAAGGAGGGGCCCCAATATTTTCAAAAATCTGGGGGGGGGGATGTTGTAGAAACAACAAGTTTGTACCTTGGGTTGTTTGGATGAAGACCTTGGGACTATGATAGCATCACCTTTTTTATGTTATCACACTCCTCTAACTCGAGATCAAACAAACCTGCAAGCAACTTCCGAAGCCACACTGGATCGCAACTTACCGAACAAGTTGCCATATACTCTGCTTCGTCTGTACTAAGTCTGGCACACTCGTCTGCTTCCTATTGAACCATGAGATCATACCAAATCCCAAGCTGAAGCAACACCTTGATGTGATATTTCTATCTGTGACACTATCAACACAATCCACATCAACATAACCCTAAAAGTTAATCCTCTGACCTTATGCATATCTGAGGCCATAATCAACCGTACCCCTCAAGTACCTCAACACATGCTTTGCCACAACTAAGTTAACTCATCTCGACTCTACCATATACTGACTCAAAGTATTCACCGCAAAGCATAGATATGGCCTCATGTTTTTTAAGTGCATCAATGAACCAATCATCTGCCTGTATTCTGTGGCATCCACCAATTCTAAAGAAGTATCACACAACAACTTCATATTCGATACCATAGGTGTGGCCATATCCTTCCAATCCATCATCCCAAATATCTTTAGGATATCTACCACATATTTTTCCTGAATCGGGAAAAGTTCCTTTGGATTCTACCACACCTCAAGACCCAAAAAATAGTGCATCATACCCAGGTATTTCATCTCAGACTCTGTGGAAATCTTTCTCTTCATTTCTTCTATGAGCTTCTCATCACCTGTTAGAAACATATCATCTACATAAAAGAGTAGTATCACTGGATTTCCCTCTTCAACCTTGTATTAAAGGTTGGAATCTACTTTACTCTTGGTAAATCCCAAGTTCGTCATAAATCTATCAATCCTATCATACTACATCCTGGGTTCCTGTTTCAAACCGTATAAGGCCTTCTTTAATATGCACACATGAGTCTTCCTGTCATATGTCTCAAATCCTAGTGGCTGCTCCACATACACTTCCTCTTCTACTATGATGTTTAGGAAGGCAGTATTCACATCCATCTGATGTACCTTCCACTTCATAATTGCGACTATAGCAAGTATAGATCTGATCGAAGTGTATCTAGCTATGGGAGCAAATGTCTCCTCATAATCTATGCCTTCTTTTTGGGAGAAACCTCGAGCCACAAATATTGCCTTGTATTTCTCAACACTTCCATCTGCTACATGCTTTATCTTGTAAATCCATTTGGAAGACACTATTAACTTCCACTCTGGTCTCAGAACCACATCCCATATATCATTATTCATGATCGACCGATATTCCTCGATCATAGCATCCTTCCATACTTTCTTTTCGACTGCCTCTTCATAAATGGAAGGTTTTTCATCAATGATATCACACAACAATTCTACGTAGCTGGAATATGGTCGAGGTCCCTTGCTTTCTCTGGAAGCCCCTTCTGGAGCACCATACTTCTCTGCCTCTTGAATAATCTCTCATGCTCAAGATGTTCTTCTCTTATGAGTGTTCACCTCTCAGGATGGATCTACAGGTCTCTATAGCTCTGTCATATCATGGTATTCTGGTTCTTCTAGAATCATCTCTTCCATAACTGTCTCTCTAATTCTGGGAGCTTCAGGTTCTTCTTCATGTGCTTCATCAAAGTAAATCTGCCTCGATGTACTGAAAGTTGTATCTTCATCAAAGGTAAGATCTCTGTTGGTCTCAATATTCTTGAAGCCTAGTATGTAAACTCTGTAAGTATTTGATGAGTCACTATATCCGACGAAGATGCCCTTCTTCCCTAAAGGCTCCAACTTGGTTCCTTTCTCCTCTGGAACATGTATGTAAATAGGACAGCCAAATATTATGAGATGGCTGACTTTTGGCTTCTCAACTGTAAACATCTCTTCAGGTGTCTTGTTCTCAAGTACACAGTGTGGAGTTTTGTTTTGTACATAGACTGTTGTTCTTGTTGCTTCCACTCATAAGTGCATTGGAAGGTCCTGATCATGGATCATGGCCTTCACTGCTTCCATTATCATCCTATTCTTTCTTTTTTCAATACCATTCTATTGTGGATTGTAGGGAGTTCCCATCCCCCTCTTAATCCCTGATTCTTTACATAAGGTTTTGGAATCCCCCGAATTAAATTCACTTCCATTATTTGATCATAAGGTTTTTATTTTCTTTTCAGAATTATTTTCTCCAAGTGCTTTGAATTCTTTGAATTTGCTAAATACTTCATCTTTAGTTTTCAAGAAATAGATCCGGGTTTTACAAGAATAGTCATCAATAAAAGAGACATAGTATGCATACCCGCTTAGTGAGTTGGAATACATAGGTCCAAAAATGTATGAGTGTATAAGATCCAAGATCTCCTTGGATTTGCTATCACTACTTTGAAATGGTTTCTTCACATTCTTCCCTTTCGCACATCCTTTACATATGCCTTCATGCCTTGTCTAGATCTCGAGTATAGCATTGATCACCATCTTTCTCACGATCGGTAATGCCTTGTAGTTGATGTGAGTAAACGTTTTATGCCATAATTCACTTAGTTCCATAGTTTCATGAACCAATGCTTGTTCTGGTTGTCCCTTGAGTTTGTACAATCCTCCCTCTTGCACTCCAATCGCTATTGCATCATCAAAGGTTTTACCTTTAGACCACATAAGTACTTGGCCATCAACAAATGCCACTTGGAATCCTTTCTCATCTAATTTTGAGATGGAAAGTAGATTCTTCTTCATTCTTATTACATATAAGACATCTTTCATCTTGATAGGATTTCCTGATTAAAGATTGTAACAAGCTTCTCCTACCCATTTTATGGGATATTGGTAGTCGTCTCCAAGTTTCACCTTGTGAGGTGAGTCCTTTTATGTCAAGTTGTTGAGAGAAACCTTGAAACATATCATGTGCTTGGAAGCAATACTATAAAAAATCCAATCATTGTTTCCAAGAGAAACAGTACTTGTAAGTGTTGATATCAGAACATATTCTTCATCGCTTGAAGAATCCTCCCTTGCTTTCTTCTTTTTTGGTTCATCATCCTCTACAGTATGAGCATGATGTCTTTTCTCGCTTCCTTTCTTGTTTCCTTTCTTCTTATGCCAATTTATTGCAATGTGTCCCATCTCATCACAATTGTAGCATTTGAAGTTACAGTAGTCTCTAGGAGGTCTTTGACCCTTTTGGAATCTTCCAGACTTGTGATGATGATCTTCTTTCTTGCTTCTCATAGCATGAGCTTCCAGAGCATGATTATATTCTTCACCTAACTTATCTTCTCTGGCTTCAATCCTTACTTCTTCCCGAGTGCAAGTTTCCCAAAGTGCACTGAATATGCTAAGTTTCTTCCTGGAACATACTCCTTGAATAAATTATTCCCATGATCCGAGAAGACCATCAAAGGTGGTCATTACAATTTATGAATTCTCGACATGGTCTCCAATAGATTCTATTTGATCTATGATATGGGAGACCCTTGTGAAGTAATATTGAATGCTTTCACAGCTTTGCATCTTCACACCCTTGAGTTGAGTTCTCAAGGTCATATTTCTATTAATGTTCTTTCCTTCAAACAATCTCTTCAGTGCATCAAACATCTCTTTCGGAGTTTGTAGAGATGAGATGTGGGGGATCAAGTGATCCTTAAAGGAATCAGTAATGATCCTCTTGGCCTTTATCAAGTTCTTCTTGTGCTTGGATTTGTCTTCATATCCCTCTGGATCCGTAACTTCTTCTTTGATATAATTGTCCAACTCATTCTCTTCTAGAATGAGCATCACTCTATACTTCAAGGAACGGAAGTTATATGCTCCTTCAAGCTTGTCCTCAATCTTGGTATGATTTTTCATCTTGATAAAATGGAGACATCAAATGGAAATAGAGATAGTAGGACTTACCAAATGAGATGCTCCAACCAAGTGCTTTCTTCACTGTCTTTTGAGATATGATTTCAAGATGACCTAGGGTTTTTTAGAGAAACCCTAATTTTTCAACTTCAGGATATTGAAAAACTAAGTGGATTAAAATATGCGCCTACCTAAGGTGAGTTGAGAAAAGGTCCTTTTTCTCCAAAACTGTGGACAGATATTCCAAAACCTTGATGCCCTATTTTTCCCAAGCTATAGTGGTAGGCCCAAAAATGAAATTTCTTTGATCGGAATTCTACTTCCACAGAGAGATAAGCCCTCCTAGGGTGATTTTCCTTCAGCTCATTTTTCAACCAAACTGTGGTGAAAAGACTCTAGAAAGAGAAACCCTAGTTTTCACTTCCGACAGTTGCAACTGCACAATATTTTCTTTCAAGCTAGCTCTGATACCATGTTATAATTTTAAATGCAGTAACATAAAGGATCATTGAAATATAAACAAGCACAGCATAGACAATAGAACACAACAATTTATCCTGGGAAACCCTCTTGGGGAAGAAAACTAAACAAAACTTCTTCAATATAGATTCGTTAGAAAGTACAATGTCAATCCTCGTGCAATAACCCTAAACAACAAGTATTCAATTGCATATACTCTCCTTGACTCTATCTCTCTACTCATGCGAACTTGATGAGTGAGTGAGGTAACCAAATGAGGAGGGAGAGCCTCCTATTTATACTAATCAATGACTTGACCTTGGGACGACTAGTCAATTACACAATCACATATTCTTTTATGGATTCTTCTAGGCCAACATTACTATTAGGGTTTACATTAACCCTTTCAATAAATTTTAAATGATCAAACACAAAATCAGTAATTCCCGAAGGGAGTACAATACAAATAAACCAAATAATAATATCTTCTGAAGTTACATTCTTCAACAAGTAACAGGTTAAATCTACTGGAAGAGGTAGTGTTACATATTTGATAGAGCACATTACTGATTTTGATGATCAAAGCATAGAAGGGTTTCATGAGGCCATTTCATAATTGTTACTAATATTGGAGACAAAGCATGTTTTGCATTGAGTTCATATTGTTTTGAACTGAAAAGCTATCAAAAAGCAACACTAGTCTAGATGCAAGTTTTAAGATTGCTACAGGAAATTCATAGATTCTATAGTGCCCACCACACAGAAATCTGCAAAAGGACTACATAGTTTCCTGTAGCATGATTTTTCACTCTGTTTGGTAAATTTTGGACTTCTACGAGGTTTTCAAGGGTGTTAACCTTAAGTAACTTCCCATTCATGTTTTCTTATGTTGGTAAACCTCAAGCATACGCTTAGATTTGGAACAAGTGGTGAATATAGACTTGTTCAAAGTTTACCCGCACATGAAAGGGATGAGATTATGAAGTACATGTGCTCAACTATGCCTTGCTAAATTATTAGTGTATATGTTTGGAGTGAAGCCTTAGGCACTTGTTATGACATTCATCTGTGCTCTGTTTAGTTATGGGGGTATCTCCAAAACCACACCAAATCTTGCTCCGATACCAAATTTGAATTGAAATTTTGGTTGTAGCATTCAACAACATAAGCAAAGTCTTAAACATTCAATTTCACTTTCACACATGAATGCAATTCATAAAATTCAGCCATGAATATGCAGATTATATACATAAACATAGAGCTAAACAAACTAAGACCGACTCTCAGGAGGGACTTACCTGCAGTGACAATAAAATAACATTAGGGGTAGATCCAACCATGTTAGCCCTTGACATCCAATAAGAGATTGGCATGTGTCCCTCCAGCTTAGACAAAATACGTTGGTGCCACCCTACGAAAACTTTGAATGCCATTTAATGACAAGATATATGATCATCAATGAATATGTCCTCATGTTTTAGTGTTCATGAACATTCATTATCCCATTTTATTTTGAATTTGAGCCTTCGGGTGAACCTACAAAGCACATTTCCTACCAAAAGTACTTGCGGAATCGTCTAAGCAGCTGCAACCACAATCGAACCAAGAATTGTTTCAACTTTGTGTCAACAACAATGCCATTACTTGTGTTTTCCTAGTTACCAGGAAGCCTCTTGAAAAGCTCTCCCTAGTTAATTTCAGTTAGAAAGTTGTGAACTCACTTACTTTTTCACACCTTTGTGTTCATACGTGTTTCCTATTTCTGAATGAGATCTCCACAACCATGCCCAAAGCCTCCAAAGCCACCTTGAGGCGTTCCTCCTCTTGCTCCACTAGCGCCCACTCAGATACTAGTGAAGTATCTGCTTCCCAAAGCCCCCCTTTTGTTGATCAATTTGATCACTTTTCTACATCTTACATGATTGGTTCCTCCCTAAAACAATTGATAGGTTCTTCCTACGGGAGATTTGTTTTGTGCCAATCACCTATCACCCTCTAGGCATCGGGCCTCACTCAACATCTTGTTCCTGACACCTTCCCTTTCCCTGAATTTATAGAGTTGTGTGCTTGAAACTATTAATTCGCTTCTTCTACCATTACAAACGCATATGACCAAATTGTGTTAATCCACTTAAATGCATTGTCCCTCACACAAATGTTGGGTGCTTCCCTAGGTACTTTCTCCCTATCACATGAGGCCTAGATAGAGATACAAAAAGCTAAATCAAGCTCAAGATGCCAAAATATTTCATAGGTTAAGATATAACCAGGGTCAAAAAGAGGTTCCGCCCACCCACCCCCTGGAGTAAAATATTAGCCGACTAAGCACAAGATTGTTTATCTATTTTTACTTTAATTTTGGGGAGAGATACTGATGAAGAAATTGATGAAGGGATGGTAGCAATAGTCAATGTGTACAATTCACACAACATCCCTAAATTTAGATATGTTGAAACCATATCCATAAGCATGAGGTCGTAATTACCCGGTTTCTCAACCACAGGGGTTTTCAAGTACCACTCATACTTGATATATTTGCTCAGACACCAGTAGGGGCGCTACCTAAAGGATCTGAGTTTGCAGATGACTATAGAAGGGCTACCCAAAAGGGGTTTTGATTGGCTATCTTGAGTAAAGAAAGGGGAACCTAGAGCCTCCTTTCTAAAGTATGTATTAGAGGTTATGTATGTAGCCTACTCTATCATCCTGTGGAAAGAACCATAAATGATGCCAACTGAGATTAGATCTTATCTTCAATTAGGAGAAGTCACCAAGAGAGAGGACTGGTTCGTGGGGGTAGATTATACAGTGATCAATTTATATGGGACAAATTCAAACCCTGATAAGTTGCCTAAGCTCTTGATCCCCAGGGTTTTTATACTGCAATTTGTTAAAGACATGGAAAAGGTGGATGAGGTCCACTTTCTCAAAGCAAAGAAGAAGGGCATGCTATATTTTTCCATTTCCATAGAAGGATGTGCCATTAGTGGTAAAATAGGTATCAAAGAAGCCCTCAAGATCTTAAAGCAGTTTGATCTTTGCTTAGATCAACCTTTGAGGTATGGTCCCCACTTGTTGATTGGCATAGAGAAAGGGAGAAATCTATCAAAACCATAGGATCATGAAGCTAGACTCAAGGTTGAGAAATTGGCCAACAAAGAAACATACAAAGAAGTGGAGGTCACCTTGAAAGGTGAATATGATTCCATTAAAGTGGTGGGACAAGCCTTCCCAGCTCCACAACCTATATTACTAGAGGTACCGACTTACTACAGATTTTACCATTAGAGAAAATTTGAGGTCTAAAATGGTCCTCCTAAGGAAAATAATAAAATAATAGTTAAAATAATAGAATAATAGTTATGAATTTTAAAGGAAATGAGACAAAAACTACAATTTTTTGTATTTTCAACTTATGTCCCTATAGTTTTACTCAACTTTTGAGCTGGAGCACTTGTTGGATGTGGAACTCAATTCCGCATCCAACGAGTACACACATTGCATACTTTTGATGGACCCCACCCCATAAAAAACAAGAAATGCATTAAAAAATGTGTAACACATTTTTTAATGCATTTCTCATTATTCATGGGGTGAGGTCCATCAAAAGTATGCAGTGTGGATATTCGTTGGATGTGGAATTGAGTTTTGCATCCAATTAGTACTTTCTCATCCCTTTCCTTAAGGCATCCTCCATCATCCAACATGAGGAACACTCAAATGGTATGAGCTGATGTGGAGTAGGACATGTAACAAGACTGACACTAGGATGGCCGACACATGAGGTCAAGGTAAACTGCAGAATGGCCGACACAGGCTGTATCCTTGAACAGTGAGCACGACACAAAGTGACTTAGGCAGTTTTCAACATGATGGGGAAGTGATATAAGCCTTCAATGTAGGAGACATTAGAAAACCCTCCATATGGTTGGAAGAATAACCAACTGGGGGAGTAAACAACTCGGAGATCAGGTTCACCTTAAGGTCAAAAACTAAACCCAACTGAAATGATAGACTCAAAATAGGTGTTGTGTTCAAGGATAGGACTGACTGAACTGCCTTTGAAACTGCAAGATGTGATATACCCTTCTTATCCGTTATTCTTTTTAGATAAAAGAATATATTTCTTGTTGTTTTAATGAGTCCAAGAAAGAACGAAAACCCAATAGATCCAACCATGTAAATATTTTAACGAGCCCATGGGAGGAAGACTCGGGACCTTCTTCATTGTTTACAGAGTTCGAAGAAGAGATAGAAGAATACTCTATAATACTGATCTCTGGATTTTAATATCGAGCTGAGATCTGTTCTTGCTCGCCGGTGTTTTCAATTTTAAGGAGTCTGAAAAACTTAAACAATAACTCCATTCACCTGCTTGTGGATTTTAATATCGAGCCCAAGTAGGTTAATGCTCGCCGGTGTTTTCCTATTTATAGAGTCTGAAAAACTTAAACAATCCTATATTTACCCTCTCGTGGATTTCACATCGAGCCCGAGTAGGTGAATGCTTGCTTGGTGTTTTCATGTTTCAAGAGCCTGAAAACCCTACAGAAGGCTCCAAAAGTTCTTTTTCGTAAAGTTAGTCTCCTCCCCCTAAAAAGTGTAAAACAATGGAAGAAGAACTCTTCTAGTCACGAATGGCTAGAGTATTCCTTTTCCGTAGGTAATCCGCAAAAGTCCGGAAAAGGTTTAAACTTATACTTAAGCGGATGGGCCTTCGGTTCCTTTAACGATCTTGAAGAGGACAAGTTTGCTCGGCAATCTTGTTTAGGTTTCAATAGTCCAAACAAGAGCTTAAAATGACTTAAATGACAACTTCTAGGATCATGACTCGTGACCTGCCAAAGACTAAGATCTCAACAACCAAGTTAGTATTAACGACAAAAAATCTTCAATGACATAAAATTTCGACCATAAAGTACTTAATGTGGTCCGTCAATAAAGAAATTAAGTCATAATAGATTGATGCTACGGAAGTCTAGTGAAAATTTGAGAAACATAGGTTAAAATCATCTCATTAACATTTATAGGTATTAATGATTAAATAGAAACCTTTTTTATGAAATTTGAAACTATAGACTTTTCAAAAAAGTGGGTAAAAAATAAAATTCAAATTCATATATGTAATTTCATTTTGAAGACTCAAATATCACATTTGGAATTGTAGGGCAAGTTTTGGAGCAAACCCTTGATCTTCAACCATTCATAGCGATCGAATCGAGCGACCATTCAACCTCAAACCTCTTCCAAGTAAGTTATTTTCATCCCTATTTGCATTTTGATGGTTCATTTGTCAATTTTCATGCTTAAAAAGACTTATCTAGCCATGCTCAACTCATGATTTTCGTGTACGCTACTGTGTAAGGGTAGAGTAGAGTATTTTTGAGGGTGAACGCTATTGTTCCTCAAGGATAGTAGCGTCCAAACGTGACTGTATGCTTATAGAGTAGCGTTTTTCCCTGAAGATGCCTAAAAATGCTCAAGAACTAAAAATTGACCCTTCTTTTGATAGGATGGCACTTATTTGGAGGGAGAGGGAGCATGAAGAGATGGATAGGATGGCTATGCAAGATCCTACCACTCTTCATGCGCTTAGAAGGTGTGGTTTATTGAAATTATACCGAACCGTAAACATGAGGGCACTCAACCGCTTACTTCAAAGACTCATTCAGTATTGGGATGCCGATGCCAATGTGTTTAATATCCGGGGAGAAACCCTGGACCTCACTGTTGACTACATATACTTCATTACAGGGCTCTCTAGGAGAGGAGATCCTGTAAAAATGAAAGGGTCCTCACGTAACGTGGGTGCCATGTCCGTACAAGATTATGTAAATGCATACTATGTGGAATGTACTGAGAAATGTGGAAGTCAGATTCTCATTTCTACTCTTACAAGCTTCCCTCTAAGGGTTATTATAAGTATGTTGAACCGAATGGGAGGGAGTGCCACACAACACCTAGCCTCAAAGTACTATATGCATATTGGTATCGAATGCTTTCAAGGTAATGTATATGATTGGTGCACAAGTCTCTTAACAAACATGAAGCTTCAACTCTCGGGGTGTTAAGACCGGGAGAATGAAGAACTTTGGATATGGCAGCATTCTTTGTACCTTCTTCTTCGAGAGGGCACCTAATCTTAGTTTGGGCATGCCTTTGCCCCCATTCATTCCTCGTGAGCCGAGATTGGGCCGTTGGGGTGAAATTTTTCTCCGCCAGGGTGGTGGTGAAAGCCACTTTTGCTATCACATCGATGATTTATGGGGATGGTGGGAGAGACAGGTGCCAGCATTTGAGCAGTTTTTGTATGTTGTTTTAGACTTTCATCATGATCCAGAGTTGGTACTTCCTCCGGGTGGTGCCTGGGGAGAGATAGGTATGTTTATGTTTTGAAAAATATTTAATTTTTTTTCAAATTTTTAAAGTATATAATTTTTATGATGAGTTTGAAATTCTAAAACAAAGTGTCATATGCAGATGTTGGACCAATTTTTCCCGAGGGACATCGTACTACTTTCGTGAGGCCCATTGATGTGGGTGCAGCTGATGCTACGCTAGGGGCTATAGAGAGGAAGATGAGTCGGTTGACTCATGATATTCCTACATATCGCATTGAGCGGATGCCCATTGCCATGCAGGAGGATGTAGTCGGTGTGCCCCCAACCTGGATTAGATTGTTGTAGCCAGGCTAGTCATATGTTACCGAGAGGCAGTGGATGCTGATGAGGCCCCACTTTCTCCATAGGAGAAGGATATTTTATGTATCTTTTTGAGACCATCGAGCCCAATTTTGTATCTTATGACATGACTCTGTGATAGACCTATGTTCCAAACTCAAACTATTTTTTGATACATTATCGGATATATATACAATATCAGCTTATATTTACATGTGTGTGTTTAACTTTATGTGCAAATGTTTATTTATGGACGTGTATGATACAAATTCCAATCTAAAACATAATTTGCAAATGAATTAGCTAATGCATTCAAATTTCTTGGAATATGTTGATATATGATGGAATCAAACTGTCTTTCCAATAATTTAACTCGCAAAAAATGTCATAGCAAAACGGGATCTCTAATCTGATAAACACCCGTTAACTGAAATACAACTAGTTGCGAACCAAGTCTTACCTCCAAATGTGAAATGCCCTGGATAAGAGCATCCCGGAGAAGTTCTATGACCACATTGTACTCAACTACATTATTCGTCGTGGGACCCAAACAAACCCCCCCCCCCCCCCGAAGAAACCAGTTGACCAGTCGGTGAGTAAATGACCGAAGCTGCTGAAGCCAATTGTTGGGTGTGGCGACTGGCGCCATCAGCAAATCCTAAAAAGTGTTCAGTCGACATCTGAAACACGAAGTGAGAAAACACACATAAGGTCAACTAACGATCATAAGCAAAAACTAGTTCTACAAAATGTACAACTATAATACATGAAAAAGCACAGTAGCACTTCTTCAAGTAGGGTTAGTGCCTGGGATCTCATGATGAGGCCGGGAAAAGATGTCATAGAAATCATTCCAAAATATTGGTGTACGGAAAGATCTCATCAAGATAACAGTCCACTCCAATAAAGATATGTTCCGTGACCCCAGGTTCAGTGGGAATGTTGACAGGGATGGTTCTCACTGTACTCGTCCTATTCCTTTCGGAAAAAATAGCTTGTGAAGTGGAAAGGGCAGAGGACCAATCAACATTCTCACTGGGTCTCGAAGGAAACTCACCTCTCTCTATCAGGTTTAGAACATGAAGTAGATAGGTCTTGGGGTGTAAATGTTCCCAAGGTTGTCTCAGGCCTATCATGGCTTCAAAAAATGTTTCGTCAGAAGGAAAAACTGTTTCTAAACAATCAGGAGAGAGGGTATAGTCCATTGACCGTGCTAGAGAAGGGTCCATGTCCGACTCGGTTGAGACCAATGGAGTCAGGATATGTTCTGTTGTAGGTTGTTGTGAATCCACATGGGTTATCTTTGCAACAAATATAGGCACTGCTGATTCTGGTTCAGTAGGAAGGATCCACGGATCAATCCTTAAACTGATCGTGAAAGTTTTAGTAGATGTACCTTCATCAGAACGCATGAAAACAACGGGAGAGGGTAGGTCAAAAGTGCCTATTAATGACCCGTAAGTCCCTGCTCCTAAACTCTCGATTACTGGGGCAAATTGATCAACTAAATGAACTGTGGATTCTGATGAAGTCTGGTTGTTTCGCCGAGAGAAAGAAAGTTGATCGACCATGACAATCTTTCCTTCGTGGGGGAACATTACAACTCGGAAAATGGTCGATGCAATAGCTCGCATGGCATATGTCCAGCTCCTGCCTAACAACATATTATAATCAAGCGGAGTGTCTAGAACTTCAATCTCTACAACAACTGTCTTACCGGCAAGTGTAACATCAAATGATGGCAAGACTCCGTGTGGACAGAAGGTTCTGCCATCAAATGCAGTAAGCAGTGTGTTAGACGGGGCTAACTCGGGAGAGCCCAAGGATTTCTAGCAAGAAATCGACATTACGCACATAGACGTGCCCTCATCTACGACAACTCGTCCAATGGTCATAGGACCATGAACTACCTCTATTGAAGAGAAACGTGGTATGGAAACCGGTACTTGATATCAGACATATCAAAACGCACAGTCATGTTGGATGAGTCCATACTTCCAATCGCTGCCAGGAGTGCATTTCGTTGTAATGGACAACTTTGCAAAACTTCTAAGGTGGACATGGCACAAGGGGTCTGGGCTAGATCTTCAACCACACTTTAGTTGGCAGCAGCCCGTGCGTTGGGATTGTGAGAAGCCCATTTAAAGACACCTTTCGGGATCTTGGGCAGTGGGTCCACAGGTATGTGGAGAGGAGTGGAAGATTCAGGAACCTCTTTATCCTTATTCTGTGAATTTGGGGTATAATTTCTTTCCCGCATTTGTAAAAGAGCGTCCGAGTTAACCATATTAATAAAAGTTTGATCAACTGAAGCGTGGGTGGTGCCAGAAGCTGATCCCTGCCCTTTTGGAAATGGATCTTTAAGGACGGCAGGTTTCTTTTCTTGAAGCAGCTTTTGGGCTTCTTCGATTAGAGGGCATTGGTGAGTGAGGTGGTCCTGCTTGCAAAGCTTGCAAGGGAACTTAACCTTCTTCTTTTCTCTGTTACCCTCCTCGACATTTTCTTTGTTTTTGGGATTTTTTTGGTTCCCCTCTCCTTTCTTTCCCTTCTTTTTATTGTTGGGATGCCGAGGGCCCTTTTGATTAGTCTAAACCTATTGTACAGATTCAGTAGTAGAAGGAGAGGTTGTGATGGGAGTCACTTTTGTAGTCGATTGTTTGACCGATAAGGCATGAACCTGTTTAGTCAATGCTTCGAAGGCTACAGAATCAACTGAACCTACTATGCCGTCAGCATGTGGTCCAGTTTTTGGTCTACCTAGATCAATGTTTGATCGCGGTGCACATGGATAATTTTAGGGGCTATATATAGCCCATGGGCTATATTAAGGGGGTTACAAAAATTTAGTGGGCTATTTTCTTATATGGAAAGGGGTTTTCCAGCTAAAATATATTCTCCCAATATTTATTAGAAAAAAATAAATCCAAAATGAATAGCCTCTCGTATATTAATGAGGAAAATGAAAAAAAAACTATTTTCGCCCTAGCAAAATCTCCCTCCCATCTATCTTTTGCCCCCAATTTCTAGAGAAATTCAAGTGAAATCATCCCTTCGCCCCCAATTTTTAGTAATGGAGACTCCCAAGGGTTATTTCGCCCTCCATTTTTGTTGTAATTTAGGCATATGGTTGCATTCGCTTGTATTTTTAGTCAATTTCATGTGATACCTTCTTTGAGCACTCAATTTCCAGTATTGGAGGGAAAATCAAGCACTATTTTGTTCGATATAAAGGTTACATTGATTCATGGTTCACCCACATTAGATTGAAGGTTCTAGTTGATGCGGTTCCACTTTTCATTCTTACTTTTATCGACATTTTAATCTTTGCATGACATCTCCATTGGCGAAAGCTCGGGTCTTGAAGGGGCATGCCGCACATGTAATTTATCATAGAATACAAACTCGTATCATGATTTTTATCCAATAATTAATGTGGTATGATTTTTATCATGCTTTCTATCCACAGTTACAATATATTATTATATTGTATATTTACCTTTTATCATGCTTTTTTATCATGGATGCTTTTTTAGGCTTGTTGAATTCTAGGACACTCTTGATTCTTAGGGCTCATTTGGTGTTATTAGGATTTCATTCTCTCCTAGGAGTATTGGTTCCGTAAAAGTGTTATAGAGCTCAAACATATGATTTATTTTATGCCTTGTCATATTTAAATTATCAACTGACATTTATATGTTGTTAGTGGATGCGAGATGGAGAGATGCCACATGGTTTTTATATATTCAAACTGAATTTTACCTAGTTGTTTAAAATGTGTTTTTATTAGGATCTTGCGCTGCAATTATTATTGGATCTAAGGCGTTAATGAGAGTGTATATGCTCATATTTTACGTCTTTTATGTTGATTTTTTGGATGTTTGTAATATAAATGAATGCACATTGATTATAATGGTGAGGCTATAGTGGAATGGTCATTATTTTGGTTGTCTTCTTGAAGATTTGTCCAAAGTGTTATGGTATATTCTTTTATTTGTATTGAGAAGTTTGTGATAGGCATATTTTTTATTCGTATTGTCAAGTTCGTCAATTTTATTTGTGACCTAAATTTGTTGGGTTTAGTACTTGTTTTACAATATTTTTTTTTTGTAAGGGTCATTCAGAAGTAAAATGTTTTTTGGTGATTTGTTTTGATGTGTAATTGTTATCATCATCTAGAAATGGATCTAGTTATGTATGATAAATAGATTATTTAGTTGGAACACGATACTTCATTTCCATCATGATTGTATATAATATGTACAGGGCATGTTTGACCTAAGATGTAGACATTATGCTATTTGATATCTAGTCTTTTGCATTCAATGAGGGTGCTAAAACAATTTTACCACGTTTTGCATGCTTTCAAAAATTTCAAGGACATAGATACAAACACCTCATCAGTTTATATGAGAAAAAGTAATCTTTAACATAGAATTTCTAATGATATGCATGATGATGCATTAATGTGCTTTCTATTCTTGTTAGTGTATGTTCTTATTTCTAATAACCACTATAATTTTCTAACTAACTCTAAAAATTTAAAATCAAATGACATAATTCATATTTTGATTGTCAACAAAAGAAAGGAAAAAGTGGCATTCGTATCTATAAACAGATAAGCATGATTTTTTTCTTAGAGGGTAGATTAAAAATGAGAGATTTGTAAAATAATCTAATTGAGAATTCATACACTATATTAAGGTTGTGGGTCTCGATAATACTCCACATTGTGATAATGGTTCATGGGTTCCATGATCACTCCACAGTGTAAAATATTCAATTCTATCAGTTTGTCGGTATGTCAAGATTTGGGTTCCCACATGTTTGTTGGACCAATAAGGGATGAGATAAAAAGTGGAGTCCCCACTTGCCCTGAATCTAGTTAGTGTAGTTGTATTTCACCAACACCTCAAACTGTGAGCGACACAATAATGCTTGTGAAATGTATAAATAAATCCCTCCTCTCCTCATTCATCCATTTGTTCATTTGAGGGTTTAGGAGTCGAGAGAGTCGAGCTCTAGTATATGCTCTTCTATTGCACTAGTAATATGCATAATCAAAAGCTGAGTCTTCCTATCAAAAGATTCACCAAGATGTTACAAGGTTTTATAATATGATGAAAAATTTGCCAAGTTTTTACAATATTTTATAATTCAGTGAAATATTCGCCAAGATTTTACAATATCTTATAATTTAGTGAAATATTCGCTAAGGTTTTACAAGATTCTATAATAAAATGAAAGATTAGCCAAAATATTATATATACATATTATATTATTGATAAAATAGCCTTCAAATTTTCCTATATATTAGGGAGATTCTCCCATTTTTTATACATGTAAATTTCGGGGGTGTTCTTAAAATTAGCCATGGCGGTGCATCAGGTATAATCTCGTAAAGGAGCCTAGACTGAGCATAAATCAAGTCTAGTTGTTGGGTCCTTAAAATAGATTCTTCTTCTTATGACACCCCAGAAGTAACTACTTCCTTAGAAACATAAGGAAGGAGTGATTTCAGATACCACTCTAATAAGAATTTTGGGGGGATATTGGCCTTAATGAGCCTCTTCCGTCTTCGCCACTCCTGAATATGATCAGATAAATGGGTGGCTTTGTTTTGTCTAATGGTAGACAAAATATTTGTTCCGACATCATACCGAACGGGAAGCTGGAAGTGGTTCAAAAAGACTACGGCAAGATCCCAAAAGTTAAAAAAGGTAGTTGCAGGTAACTCAATGTACCATTTGGTTGTAGCACCGGTTAAGGTTCTTTGAAAAAGTCTCAACCTAACGGAGTCTTTGTTCAACGAGTTCGAAGAACACCAAAGATGAAAAGTGGTAACATGATCACCAGGATCCTCACCAGTTTTACCTTCGAATTTTGGAATGTCCGAAGGTAGCTTAGTGGGAACTGGTGGCCACGTAACATTATGGCACACTGGATTGTTCGTTAACTTGGAAAGATCTGGAAAATTCGGGGTTGCCAGAAATGGTAAATGAGGTCTACAAGATGGAATTTGATAAGCTGGAGTCATGAAGGGGGAACCTCCCATAGTTTGACCCATGAACTGCTCGTTAGGGTTGCCCCCAGCCATCTGCTGGTAGGGGTTTCCCCCAACCATCTGCTGGTAGGGGTTGCCCCCAACCATCTACTGGTAGGGGTTGCCCCCAACCATCTGTTGTTGTGTGAAAGTGTTGTTGAAATTCCCTCACCCAAATGAAAGCGGGTTGGTACCCTGTGCATTTGTCCACTGTGGCTGGGTGTTAGCTCCGCCATATTGTTGGTTAAAAATATTACCCCCTCCTCCAGAAAACAAAGAAAAATGGATATTTCCTGCAAGTATATTATTTTGATTCATATTGTAACCTGCAAAGGTGTTAAAACCAGGGGTAGTCGACGTGGACGACGTAGTCATGGTATTCATGACAGGCATAGTTGCAGAGGGACTCGGCCCAACATTGGGTGTGGAAATCCAAGTACTAGGTATATGGTATGACTGTTGAGTTGCAGGAGGTGGAATGACATTCACTGTATTACTGGGTCCAAAAGTAGGGGTAGTGACTGAGGCAGATGTCAAAGCTGTTGAGCTTGGCATGCCTAACGTACCAGCGCTAAAAATGAAGGACGGAGTTGAAACAGAAGTTGTTTGCGTCGAACTCGGTGTAACAGTGGAAGAAGGATTCACAATACTTGTATTCATACCCATTGTGGGAGTCTGTGGGACTCCTTGTTCGTCTCCTGAGTTAGTCATAATATGCCCAGGTGTGAAAAAATATGCACTATACTCGGGTTGCTGGAAACCAATAGGTACCAGAAGTGGATCGTTAAGTCCGGTAAGAGGAGGGTTAAAAGGAGTGTTAAACTCACCAGAAGTGATATCCTCAACCTCAACAATATTAAAAACTTGTTGATCCGGGGTTATAGGTTGTGGTTCACCAGGAACCTCTATTTCACCAGTAGGTTCAAAAAGACCACTGGAGTTTGTCCTCCATCGTGGTGGTGGCGATAGTGGCTCCACACTAAGTGGGGGAAGGTTTTGCACCCTCCGAGACCTACGAAGTTGTTGGTCTTCCACAATTATATAAAAATAACACTAAGTAAAAACCTAGTGGCCACTAAGACTAAGGGGCAAACAGCATACCACTAAAAAATCCTGAGTAATCAAACCATTCAAATGGATAGCAAATACTCTCGGAAGTAAGTCTGGGATGATTAGGGCCCAGAACAGACTAAAAAAGTACTGATGGTAAGTTTCGTGGCATCCACCGTAAGTCCACTGGGTGCAAGCGCTTGAATCACTAAACTGCTTTCCCGGGAGTACTGCCAGAGGGTTACCTTCCACGCCTGTCCGAGGTGAAGTGGGAATAACCGTCCACTCTACTTGTGTAGGATCCTAAAAGTCTGATACTAAAGCTACCATACATACGAAATATCTTGGGGGGACAGTCGTCAGCCTAGTCAAAACGCATGGGCAGGGTAGCAAAGCCCGAAGTCCAAAAGGACCCCCGTACGCGAATCGACTCTGGTTTATGGTCGAAAGGAAGGTGAGGGTATATCCTCAACGATTCCAGTCTCCCACGGCCTCGTGCTTAACTCTAGTTTGAGTAGAGCATCCCAGGGTTATTTGATATATATGGGTTTACCTAAATGAAAGTTGTACTACGATTGTTGCGTAATGAAGCCAGTTGCGAGCAGTTTAAGGTGATTTAAGCTCGTAACTCTAGCCTAAGCTAGTTGATGTCGTGTATACCTAAAAAGAAAATGTTTCTAATTGATTTTATTAAAATTCTTTTTAAGGCAACTTTTTACTCAACGGGGTAGTGCATTGTGTGGAATGGTTTGAGAAAGTAAAGTGCAACAAGAAATAACTTTCAAAGCAACAAAAGACTCTTTTTCTTTTTCCGTTTATGCTCTTTCCAAAATGAAAACTTAAGCAAACCAAAAACAAATCTCTTTTTTCTTTTCTTTCCAAATTCAAAACAAAGTAAACTATGGTACTTCAAAATGATTATAAGTCTTACTACTTTAAACTACCAAACTTATTTTTTTGCTTTTTCTGATATATGTAAAAGAAAAAGAACTCGGAAATGGAAGCAAGTAAGACCTAAAAGAGCAATGTACGTAAGGAAAAGCAACTCTAAGGTTCACAACAATCAACTTGATTACTTGACAAAGACTTGTCCTACGAAGTTTTTAAAGGGAAAAAACCTTGGGCTTGGAAAACAAAGTGGAAAGAAAAGAAGGATAAGAGACGCTTTAAAATGGAAAGGCAAACTTCAAAGGTTGCTCCAAAGCATCAAGAACCCTAAGAAAGCACTAAGCCAAGCAAACGGTAGACAAGTGAACCAAAGATGGCCTTACAACCACAAAGACTCGAATAGAAGCAAACTAAAAGACTTCAACTTACTTGAAACTGAAACTGACAAAGTAATCAGGAAGTGTCTAGACTCAAAAAGATTTTGAAAACACCCTAAGGACTCCAACTTGGGGTCAAACCCTAAATCAAAGGACAAGACACTGTCGAAGTGTACTAGTGTTGCAAAAAACAACAAATGTCGTAAAAAAAGGTTTGTATATCTGCAACAAGCAACTAGGGTACGAACATGCAGCTATGTCCAACAAGGAACAAAGCACGGTCTTCAAAAAGAGCCACAAACAAATAAGACACCTTAAAAGTACTCAAGCAAGCAGAAGATGACCTAAGGGACTTAGGAGAGGCAAACAAGACTCAACAAAGGCATAAAGACCTCAAGGATCAGTTAAGAAGACAAGGCAAGAGGCTGGAAATCAAACCAAACAAGTGGAAATCAAATCCCAAAAGCAAATAGAGACTTACTGGAAAAAACTCTTCTGTGCAGTGTACAAACCTACGTACACTGGGAGGTGTACCCTACTGTGCAGTAGGGAAAGTAGCATTTTTCAACAGGTGTACTCTACTGTGCAAGAGGCAAAGTAGCGTTTTTCAGCAGGTGCACTCTACTGTGTGCAAGGGATACCAGCGTTCATGCCAGATCAGGCTTGAAACAAGCTCTAAAACTTCAAACTAGAATGAGTCAAGCAATGGAAATAGGCTATAGTAACTTACAGAGCCTCTTAGAGGATCAAAAAGATTGTATTGGAAGGAAAGTCAAATGAGTCTCCTAGAACAGAAAACAACCGATCCCCAACGGAGTCACCAGTCTGTTGTTCGGAAAATCTACCCTATAGCGAGGAGAGGGACACTACCAACTTCCGGGGTGACAGGTCAATACATTAATCATATCACATAGGCTTCTACAAAAGGAAAGAGATCAAGGTTCTTGAAGGCATACCTTATTCACGAAGTTCGATTCCTAGCTTTCGCTTGCTCCTTCGATCGATCCTCCGCTTGATCTTCCGTTTAACAAACCTGTAATACAAAGATGCCTTCCTCAGCGTATCTTGAATGATATAACAATGATGAAATTGAAATACAATTTAGACATCAAATACAATCAAGCTTTTAATCCAAACAAATACGCAATCCATTAGACATTTGATTGGGACGGGAAGGGCATTTCAATCTTTATTGTCAAAAGCAAATAATCAATACAAGTATACCTGATCATTCAGAGTGCTTGTGCAACCGGATCCTGGGCTCCTGCTCTTCACACTAACTTGGAATTCCTCCAGCGTAACAACCCTTAATGCATAGTTTTTTCTCCCCTCTCTCATCTATCCCCCTTGTATTTATGGGACAAGGTAGGCAGTTTGGATCGAGAGGTAGTTTGATTGGGAAGTTGCAAAACCAAATTCAACTAATCCCAATTCGTCAAATTAATATATTTTTGATTACTTTTTAAGGTGTACGCTAAAAGGTAATATTGTTGCACCTACGATAAGAAGGTTTGAATACTGATCTCTGCGCTCCGGTGCTCTGCGTTTAGGGTTTGAGCCGATGGATCCGCCGCCTGACCCGGGTCGAGCGCCTCTTGATGATCTTTTCCGTTCACTGGTCGCGTCCCAGCCATCGACCTCTAAGCTTTCGGGCCCGGGGGACTCCAAGTTTGTCAAAAAATCCGCCATTCCGGAAGTTAAACTCAGTTCTAAGGCGTCAAAATGTAAAGCGCTTGCCCTTTCAGAAAAAGGCTTGGTTGGCCACTTCACTGGGCTTTGGCCATCCCCGAGATCAATCGAAATCTGGCTCAGCAAAAACTGGCGTCCTCTTATCCAAGGAGAAGTTCAGCAAATCTTCTGTGGGAGGGGCTTCTTTGTTTTCTACTTTGAGAAAAAGGAAGACAGAGATTTAATTTTCAGGAATGGACCTTACTTCATGGGACCTAGGGGAATGTATATCAACAAATGGGACCTCTCCTTTGACCCTGAAAAGGACATCCCTTCAGCTGTTCCAGTCTGGGTCAAGTTGCCCCACCTCCCGTTACATTGTTGGAATGATGAAGATTTGAAGGCCATTGGCAACTCATTGGGGAAATACATTGATAAATCCGAGCCAAAACCCCCAATGTTCTCCTGTGCCCGGATTTGTGTAGAAGTGGATCTTGAAAAGGGGCTCCCGGAAGCAATAAGTCTGTCGATGGATGGATGGAATCATCTTCAAACTGTGGATTACGAATAGATCCCATTCAAATGCAAAGTTTGCCATGAATATGGCCATTTTGCAAGGCTATGTCCCAAAAGGAAGTTGCAGGAAGTAGAAGAAATTCAGACGGAGAATGGAATGAGATAAGAAAGAAGGGTGGGAAGCCCTCAAACTCCCAACCCTCTCAAACTTCTCCTAAAAGAAAGGAAATGCCAAATAAGCAGCAGAGCACAAATAGGGAAGTAAATAAGTTTCAGCTATTAGCAACTGATATGGGGGGGGAAGAGCAGACTCTCCCAACAGGTCAAGCTCAAGAGGAAATGACATGAAATGCCAGAGAGGGAGAAAGAAAGGAGAAAGCCTGTCAGCAACCTGAGGAAGGAGAAATACGTATAGCGTCTCCAGCACAACAGGAGGAACCCGAAGGTGAGGCTCCTCAATCCTTGATGGGCTCGGTCACAAGAGCAAAAGCTAAACTGTTTCAAGAAGAAACCTCAGAAAGTAAGGAAGAAGAAATTGAACCTCAAACAAAAAAAGGCAGGAAGCTGAACAAATTTATAAGAGAACAAGAAGCAGCCAGAGACAAAGCGGCGGGTAAGCAAACCAGTCTTGACTCGCATGTAAGAATTCTTCCCAGCACCAAGCAATCTCAGGGAACAATGGAGGAGAAGAAGGAAAGAACAGTATCTAACCTCTCCAAAAAATAATGAAGATAGTCTCCTGGAATTGCAGAGGGTTAGGAGGCAAGCAAAAGACGGAAGCAATCAAAAGGATAAAAAAGCTGGAAAACCCCTCAATACTCATGCTCCAGGAGACTAAAATGCAGGAGACAGACTGTCTCAAAACCCTATCTCAAATTTGGCCCAAAGGAGAAGGAAAGTCAGTCAACTCGGTAGGAGCCTCTGGAGGGCTCATCACTTGGTGGGAAAAAGGTATGTACAAATGCAATTCCATCTTAAGTAGCAGAAATTGGCTATTTACAGAGCTAGAAGATTTGACAAAAAATGAAAAATTTTGGATTGGAAATGTGTATGGACCTACGCTTCATGGCTATAAAGAAATTTTTTGGGACAATCTCATAGATCTTCATTTAGGAAGAAACCCCTCCCCCTGCATAATCGCTGGTGACTTTAATGTCACCATAAGTGCTGATGAAAGAAGAGGGGGATCGAAGGTTCGAGATCAGTTTGGAGAAAGGCTGGAAGATTTACAGGCTTCATGGAACCTGGTGGATATTAAGCCTCTGCAAGGAAATTTCACTTGGAACAACGAGAGAATCGGGCCTGGGCATATAGCTGCTAGGCTCGACAGATTTTTGCTCAGTTCTTCCCTTCTTAACAAACCCCTTCTGCCTGATTCAAAAATCTTGGCATCTGCTGTTTCTGATCACCGCCCAATCGCCCTCTTCTTCTCTTTCCCTGGCAATATTGGGCCTCTTCCCTTCAGATATAACCCCGAGTGGTTGGAGCATGACACCTGCTTTGAGGAAGTCAAAGATATTTGGAAGCAATTTATCCCAGGTTCTCCGGGGTATATTTGGGAAACCAAAATCAAAAATACTAAAACTATGTTGAAAAGATGGGCAAAGCAAAGCATGAGGGGATCTCGGGATGAAATCAATACCTTGCAAGAGGAATTGAACTCCCTGCAGGAGCAAATCGAAAAGGAACAGATAACTGAAGCAATGCTAATGCAGGAAAAAATGCTAGAAGCTAAAATCCAACAAGTAAATAGAAAAGAAGAGGAGGAATGGAGACTTCGGTCAAGATGTTTATGGCTCAAATCTGGGGATAGGAATACCAAGTTTTTCCATGCTCAGTGCAAAGAAAGGTACAGGAAAAACAATATTCTCAGTCTAATCAGAGAAGATGGAACAAAGATAGGTGACCCTTCAGCGATAAAGATAGAAGTCAGAAATCATTTTGAGTCTCTCTACAAGAAGGAAGAGGATCTGTCTACTGCAGAGCTGGAAGGAATGTGTCGTGAAATTCCCAGCCTTGTCACTGCCGAAGAAAACAACATGCTCATGGAGAAGGTTACTGAAGAAGAAGTCAGGAAAGCGGTGTGGTCTCTTCACCCGGAAAAATCCCCGGGACCTGACGGATTCTCCATTCACTTCTATAGAAAGTGTTGGCATCTGTTGAAAGCTGATCTCCTTAGAATGATTAACTGGACCAGAAATCGTGAGAAAATTGGAAGGGGCACTAATTCCTCTTTCATAGCTCTAATTCCGAAGGAGAAAAAAGAAAATACAATAGGGAGGTACAGACCAATTTCGCTATGCAACTCTTCTTATAAAATTCTCACTAAAGTTTTAGCAAACAGAGTCAAGAAGCTTCTCCCCAAAATTATTTCTCCAAACCAAGGCGGCTTTGTTCCAGGCAGACAAATATACGATAATATTCTTCTTGTGCAAGAGGCCATCCATTCAAGCAGGCGAAATAAGGATGCAGGTATGGCTATAAAATTAGACATGGCCAATGCGTTTGATAGAGTAAGACATGTCTTTATTTATGCGGTCTTGAGAAAATTCGGTTTTGATGAAAAATTTATCAGTTGGGTTAAAGCCTGCATTGGCACCCTTTGGATCTGCCCCCTTATAAATGGAAGGCCTACCTCCTTTTTTCGTCTATCCCATGGATTGAGGCAAGGGTGCCCTCTCTCTCCCTTCCTTTTTGTCATAATGGCGGATTCCTTAAGCAGAAAACTCAACTCTCTCCTAGCTTCAGATTCTCTGCCTGGCATTTCCTTCACCCGTAATGTTCAAGCAATAAATCACGCCCAGTTTGCTGACGACGCTATTCTTTTAGGTAGTGCCTCTCCTTAGATTGCTGCAAGATTTAAAACCACTCTTGACCTCTTTCTCAGGACCTCTGGGGGCAAAACCAATGATCAAAAATGCAATTTTTATACCTGGAACTGTCGCCCAGCCACCATCAGACTCATCGCAGCCATCCTTGCCTTCAAGCCATGCACGAACTGGACATCTTTCAAATATCTGGGCACCCCTATCTCTCTCAAGTACCCTCCATCCTCTGTCTGGACCCCTATTCTTGACAAATTCAAAGCAAGGATTAACTCATGGGGAACTCAATGGCTGAATCTGGCTGGGAAAGTTACTCTGATAAAATCTTTTCTGTCTTCTCTACCTGTCTTTACTTCTGCCATAATGCTAGCCCCGGTCTCAGTACAAAAAGCTTTCAGCATAGAGATTAGAAAATTCTTGTGGCAAGGGGGGAAAACTCAAAATAAAAAATTTCATTTGGTTAATTGGAAGATCGTCAAAGAAAAGAAGGAGCGGGGAGGGCTCGGAATCCGTGAGCCTGCATTAGTAAGTAAAGCGTTGGGGGCCAAGTTAGCCTGGAGGATTGTTACTGGAAAGAAGGAGTGGTGGAAGGAGGTTATAAGGAAGAAATACACCAGAAGTTCCAGACAAAGATGTCTGGATAAGCCTATCTCTAAAAAGGGAACAGCTATATGGGGACTTATCAACTCCTCAGCGGCTTTAATCACTGAAAATATTTACTGGATCCCTGGTAATGGGAAAAGAATAAACCTCTGGACGGACATCATAAATGGATACAAGCCGCTTGGCAAAGTTCAGGGGGTAGAGGCCATTAGAGACTGGCTGGAAAACATGGGCATCAAAAAGTTAAAGGACCTAGTGAATTGGAAAGACAATGGAGATTGGAAAAGCTGGAAGAGACTGGATCCTCCGGCCATCCTAAAAAGGGAGTACAATCTCCTCCTTACTCATCTGCATGGGAAAGCTCCGATCAGCATCAATGAAAAATATTACCGGGGATGGGGGAAAGCAGGCTCGTATTCGGTTAAGGCAGGGTATGAAAAACTTGCTCCTCCCAACCTCCCGGCCCACAGAAAATGGAAGAAAATTTGGAACTCAGATGGCATCCCCAAAATAGCTGCTTTCTTCTAGCTCTTAACTCATGGTAAGCTGCTAACTGCTGAAAATCTGAGAGTAAGGGGAATCACTGGCCCTTCTAGATGTACCTTGTGTAAAAACGCTGAAGAAAGCTCCCATCACATTTTTCTGGAGTGTCCTTTTGCAGAGAAAGTTTGGGCCCAGGTCCTGGGTAGTCAATGGAGATCAGTCACTTTCCCCACTTCCCTAATCGACCTCTCTGATCACTGGGGACGCACATTCCCAGGAAGATCCAAGAAGACTATGCGGAGAATTTGGAATCTAATTCCAATGAATATTTGTTGGCAGATTTGGCTAAGTCGAAACAAAAGTATTTTTTAGGATAAGAAAGTGGACAGTAACAGAGCTGCCATAAAAGCCATTGCAATGATCGAAGACTCACTTTCCTCTAAAAAGGTCTCTCTCCCTGCACAAGAGCCTCTAACTCTATCTGAACTTCAATGGTGTAGCATTTTTGTGAAGGGCAGCTTCCTTCAGTCCAAAAAAGAACGCCCCAACACGGTTTGGGAAATCAGAAAAGACCCTGATACTTTTTCCAGGTGGTGGAAGGAGCAGAAAAGCCATAGCATATTCTTTGATGGGGCTTCCAAAGGGAACCCTGGGGTGGCAGGTGCGGGTGGGATTCTTTTTGATCCCGGAGGAATTAAAATCGCAGCCTTTTCATGGGGATTAGGTAGGAAAACAAATAACGAGGCAGAATGGTTAGCTCTCACTCTCTCTTTAGATATGGCCTCCAACTACAGCATAGACAATCTCAAAATCTATGGAGACTCCAGGCACATCATCCAAATCATGCAAAGAGGATATGCCTCGCCAGGCTCAAAAGCCGACAGATACATGCAAAGAATTAAAGCCAATACAATACTCTCCAAGGCTTCCTTCTATCACATCCTCCGAGAGAACAACAGGATGGCGGATTTAGCGGCAAACCACGGAATCATGCTTGAAATCGGGCAAATAAAGGATCATAATGGAATTTTGGGATTTCATTACATTCCCTAATGCACAAATGCCTTGGTTCATTGATTTTTTGATGGGTTTATTGGTTAGGGTCTTGGTCACGAGGGACCACCCTTACCCATTTCTAAACTATGGTCTTCACCCCAAAATGAAAACATTCAAGAATTTGTCCTCCGCGTCTTCACCCACACGCCACCCCGTTCGCTCCTCCATCTGTCACCTCGTTCTCTCCCTCGGTGTCAGTTCCCGCGGGGCTATCTTAACTCTCCCACCCGCCCTCCCTTTTCCTCCCTCTGCGATGGCTCGTCCTCCCCATCTGCCTGAATCTCTAAGCCGCCTCTCCCTCGGCGAGCTCGACACTCCTCCTCCTCGTTTCTTGCTGGCTCAGGCGGATAATTGGGAAAATATGCAGTCAATTAGGGCGGCCATAGCCGCCTTGAGCAGAACGTTGGTTGACATCAAGTTTGCAGTCCGGAATACATACGACGCGGTTTGCTCTAATGTAAATCAGAATGCAGAAATGGCGTCGGACATAACGCATGTGTGCACACAGTTATCCTGCCAGGATTCCAGAATTGATGATCTGGAACGAAATATATTTGAATTAATGGGGAAAGTTGATAGGTTGCAGGAAGACATGGCCGTTTTCACTGGAGCGACTCAAGGAAGCTGGGTGCATGAAAACCCAACGGTAAATCAGGAAATTAACCAGGTTATGGTGGATGCTTCTTCTGCCCAGCTAAGGAAGAAAGGCTAGGACTTAGCACAGCCCAGGTTTCAAAAATTTTGCTCTTTTTGGTTAATGCATTTTTGTATAATCCTTTGTAGTCAGTTTGTTAAGGTCTATTCTAGCTCTATGCTGGACAATTTCAGGAAGACCAAGCTCAGAGCTTATAATGTAATGCAGATAGCCATTATAGTGATAGTTGGTCCAGATATCTCTGCACTGTTAAAAACTCTGTTTGAAAGTCTGTAATGAATAGCTGTGCACAGCTTTATAAATATAATCCTTTACTCTGTTACTGTTAAAAAAAAAAAAAGGTGTACGCTACTTTTCTTAAGTGGAGTAGTGTTCAACATGCAACTTCCCTGCTTTACAACCAGCGTTTGCAAGATTTTTTGAGTTGTACACTACTCTATTGAAGCAGAGTAGAGTATTTCAAGAGGCAAATGCTACTTTATTGAAGTGGAGTAGAGTATTTTAGCAGGCAAACGCTACTATGATGCTTATAAGGTAGCGTTTTTCCCAAAAAGTAGGTGAAAAGAGAGTTTTACCAACTGTGGAGGGGTAAGTCTAGTCCATTCATCATCTAAGGCCATCATGCTCTTCAATCCCAGTTGTCCTTTTGTGTGATTGACAGCTAAAGGTGATCACGGACAGAGAAGTGCAGATTTGACCTATAACAATATAGTTCCAAGGGACAAAGCTACCTACCGCACTTGAATGGAGCTTGCGAAGTTGCGACGTTGATTTATCTTTTCAAATAAACCCGTATCTATCAAGCACCGAGAGGGATCCAATTTCTTGAGGTGTATTTCTTTTTTTAAATTTAAACTCAAAAAATTTGATCTCTCTTGATTGATAGATCCGGGTTTAAGTTTTAAGTTTTTATTTTATAAACGAACATCTATTTTTTAATTACTTTTCATAATATTTTATTTTATGAACCGACATGGATTTTTTTAAGTACTTTCCATAATTTTTTATTTTATGAGCCGACATGAATTTTTTTAATTATTTTGTTAGTAACAAACGTTACATCACAAACATTACAACATCTCCCCCATACTAGGCTGTAGAGCACCTAGTTTCACTTGGTGCAAATATTTCACCAAAGATATTTACTCATCTTTATTTTAAATTTACAATCATAATGAAATATTTCCAGCTCATCCAGAAGAGTTTGCTAAATAGACAATTGCATAAACCATTCTATGTTGAAGTGTTTGACAAAGCAGTCTAGTTGCATAAACTGTTCTATGAGTTGGAAGTACAAGAAATATAAACCGTTCTATGAGTTGGGAGTACAAGAAATATGCTTGCAAAAACAAATCAGCATTAAAGGCGTCAACTAACAACCCTCTCTACAATCCTTTGTTGAGTCATTTCAATCCCAAACTGTCCCAACAGACGCCCCTCTACAATCTTTTGTTGAGGCCTCTCACTACCAAACTCTGTCCCAAGTGAGCATAAAATACCTCCTACAACCCTCTCTACAATCTTTTGTTGATTCATTTCAATCCCAAACTGTCCCAACAGACGCCCCTCTACAATCTTTTGTTGAGGCCTCTCACTACCAAACTCTGTCCCAAGTGAACATAAAATACCTCCTACAGAGAGTCCTCTCTACAATCTGTTGTTTTTCACTCTGCTGCATGGGAGCACCCCCTAATTCCTCACTCCCGCTTCGGAAGCTCGCTCCCAAAACGCTCCCAAGGCACTCCCTACCTCTCCTATACTAAAAGCTCTTTTACTAGGTTGATCATCTGATGACAATGTTATGGTACCTCCCTTCTTTGCCAAGCTCCTATAAAAGTTGTTATGGTTGATCATTTGATGATAATGTTATAAGCTATAACTACTAGATGATTGATGTTATATGGTTTAATCCTTGTTTTCTATAACTAATTGAACACCCTACATGTTTTTTAAATATAAATCCATCAAAATTTATCAAAATATATTATATAAAAAACGCTCCCAAAACGGGAGCCTTTGAAAATTTCACTTTTTGCTCCGCTCTCGCTCCCGCTCCATGCTCCCAACAACATAGGTTTTTCACTACCAAACCCTGCAGAAGAAGTCAATCCAAAATACAGAATTCAGCTTGAGGTAGATCATCTTTACAGAACTGATGAAGGGAAAAACCTCAGTAGAAGTTTCTTATAGTGTTATTGCATACTCTAATCTGCTAGCGTAGGATTAGATTGCCTATAAGACCAACCTATACCAAGAAGCTGACCCAAATACAATGCATCGGAAACCAACCCTAAAGAAAACTGCAAGGAGCAAAACCTTTGCACTTGTTCAAATTTTTGCAGAAAACCATAAAAAAATTGGAGCAAACATAAAGAGTACCTCCAGAATACCTCCTATTCCTGCAGAAAAAAGGCTTACATGGCATAAATACAACTCAATCCTTCAATTTTAGTGCTTGGTCCACAGCTTCCTGTGCAAAAAGAAGGCTTACATGGCAGAAATACAACTCAATCCTTCAATTTTAGTGCTTGGTGCACAGCTTCCTGTGCAGAAATCAGGTGCGTTAAGGCTCAAATTGAACTGTCTACTATTTAATTTCGTAGTTAGAAAGATCACAGGCAGTGAAAGCAATATTGCTGAAAAGTCAGATACCCTCATCAATATGTACGATGATGTATTGCTGAAAATTCAGATACCCTAAACAGTATATGCTTTGTTGCTGAAAAATCAAGTGTCCCGAACAGTATGATGCACTGCTGGGAAATCTAGTGCCCAAACGAGTGCTCTTTTTATTATCAGTATAGATTCATCTTAACTTGGCTCTATCAAGCACCGAAAAGGATCAAATCCACTCATTAAATAGTTAAAATGTAATAACGAAATAGTTATCTATTCCAATTTGGAATCATGTTATAAATGGTGAAAATACTAACACATTAATCCCACAAATAGACAAAAATTTGCATTGATTAATTAATTATGAAGTAAAATAGTTATTTACCCAGATTTAATGGTGGAACACATAATAAATACTACAAATAGGAAAAAGTTGCATGCTATGAAGTAAACTACTTGCAATTTATCTAATTATTATTAATTTGCAACTATCACAAACTAATATCTAACTTAATGTTCATTGACTAGGAAGTAATTGTAAAATAGATATTTACCCAAATTTAATCATCGAAGTGCCAACAATTGTTGCACGGTAGAACACATAAATCCTACAAACACGAAAAAGTTGCATTTATTAATGAAATATGAAGTAAAATACTTGCAATTTACCAAATTATTGATTAATTTACAATTATCACAAAACTAATATTCATTCTATTATTAACTTAACAATACATAATCCAATATATTTTCCATCACAATCATCCACATACACATAAATCCTATAAATAGGCAAAATTGCATTCATTCATTGATTATGAAGTAAAATGGTTATTCTTAAAGATTTATTTAAAAAGCAAGGATGCCTGAATGAAAATTGGAATTGAAATTTGATGTATATTTATATAAATGTATTTTACAATCTAACCAATTTAAATTTAAGACTACATGTGCTTGGTTATATAATTTTTTTATATATTTAGTTTTTGGAGCACCTGTGCATGTGAAAGACTTACACATCTCAATGTCTCATCCACACTTTGGGCTTTGGGCTGTAGAAAGAGGTGCAATCATAGTTGGTTTCCATCACAGGCAGCAGAAACAATATACCCTCAGCAATATGTACTATGAAAAATCAGATACCCTCAACAACAGTATATTCTTTGTTGCTGGAAAATCAGGTGCCCCGAACAGTGCTCTCTTTTCTATCATAGTTGGAAACTAGAAACAATATACCCTCAGCAATATGTACTTGAAAAATCAGATACCCTCAACAACAGTATATGCTTTGTTGCTGAAAAATCAGGTGCCCCGAACAGTGCTCTCTTTTCTATCATAGTTGGAAGCTAGAAACAATATACCCTCAGCAATATGTACTATGAAAAATCAGATACCCTCAACAACAGTATATGCTTTGTTGCTGAAAAATCAGGTGCCCCGAACAGTGCTCTCGTTTCTATCATAGTTGGAAACTGTCTGACGGCAGCAGAAACAATATACCCTCAGCAATATGTACAATGATGTATTGCTGAAAAATCAGATACCCTAGACAGTATATGCTTTGTTGCTGAAAAATCAGGTGCCCCGAACAGTATGATGTACTGATGAGAAATCCAGTGCCCAAACAAGTGATCTTTTTACTATCATAGTTGGAAAACATCACAGGCAGCAAAAACAGTATGCCATGTTACTGAAAAAACAGATGTCTCAGATAGCATGCTGTGTATTGCTGAGAAATCACGTGCCGAAAACAGTGCTCCCTTTTCTGTCATAGTTGGAAACTATCAGACGGCAGCAGAAACAATATAGTGTGTTGCTGAAAAGCAAACGCCCCAAACAGTCTGATGTTAATCAGGTGCCGAAAACAGTGCTTGCCTTACGATCATGGTTAGAAAACACTACCGCTGTATTGACGAGAGTAACAGAAGTAATTGCAAGCAATGGGTAGTGGCATCAGGAAGCTACAAAACAGTCCTGGAGAACTTCAACATTAACTCTCGGGAGCTGCAATGGAAGCACGTCATTCTCTTAGATAACCCCACATGGAGATTGATTTTAATGATCAATGAATTATTAGAATATTATCTGATAGACTCAACCTCAATCTTGTATGGCGATTTAAAGAGCAGCGCGTTAACAAAAGAGTTATACTAGAATATCAATCCATACCCATATTTTGGACTAGCATGCCGAAAGGTAAGCTTTTTCACTTCAGTATATTTGATCCCAAGCAATATAGAGATAAATACTGCCATTACACCTGCAACAAAATGTTGTTAGATTTATGGGTTCCTAATGTTATTAGAGTAATTAAAACAAATGTAAACTTGGCATTTCCAACTAATCCTTAAGTGACAAAAGTAAGGGGAGCAAAACAAACGCACCTACTTTTGTTGGTTATTCTCTACTAAATTCGTTCCAAAAAGAAATAATCTGTTAATTCATTGATGTACAACGCTTCAAAAACCAGAACACATCTGGCATATATAGCTTTGATTCAGGAGAGGTCAAAATGTTGTCGGTACTCTCCAAAGACCTGTTTGATTTTTTGTTGAACTGATGTTCTCTGAGTATGCATCGTTCCTGTGATCGTGAAAGAAGATCGTGAAAACTCTTGTTAACTTGACAGCAAATACAGTGAACTAAATTACTTATGCATCTCTGAAGAATTCTTTTGTAAACAGATATATTACCGTGGTTCTCAGCCTGAAAGGTTGCACAGGTGTCATTTTGGGCTTTCTGCCTTGGCTGGAACAAGTCGAAGTTGGGGAAAACCTAGAAACCTTTTGAGGCGATGGAGGACGAGATTGAATCTGCATAAAAAGAAATCAGCCTCCCCTGATGTGTGCTATTTTACATTGAAGAAAACTCACTTTACTATCCATTTGAGTACCACCTGAAAGAATGGAGAATTTTACCCCTCGATTTAAAATGGTCAAATGCTATTTTCTGGATTAACTAGAATAACGGAAGGGCTTACACACAATACTGCTCTATTCTTCTGATTGACGGGAAGATGGGGGCAAAAATGACTTTACCTTCTGATAAAAATCTTGCTTCAAGTTGTCTTTCTTTGGACAAGCTGCTTTTGAACAATCATCCTTTTGCGCCATGCCAACATTTCTTCTGCAAGTTCAGCAACAATACATGCCAGTAAGGAAGACCTAAAAAAGCTCGAAATTAAATATTACATTGAAGGAGCACAATAATTAAGGATGGCAAGCATGAAAAATTCCAGGACATTCTAAACACTTACTGCTTCTTCCAGCTGCTTGGGTTGAATATCTTTGCGTGGATTGATTTCTTATGAGCTTCCTTCAAGGGATTTTTATGGCTGTCTAAGCCTTCCACGTATCTCTGAGTCTCTGGATTTACTGAATGCACAAAAATTCCATGCTCTTGACAGGGAATTGGTCCAGAAAATGAATCAACTGAAGGGGAATCCCCTCTGTTTTTCACTTTCTTTGAACCAGGTTCATAGTCATCAACAATACCCAATGTATCTCTGACGATTTCTTCCATTTGAACATGAAGATGGTCCTTTTGATCAGAAATGAAAGACATATTTTCCTTCTTATTCGAATAATCCATACTCTGTCTCTGCTCAATAGATTTTGGGCAAATCTTAGCAGTAGATTTAATGCTTCTGTGCCGAAGCCAACCTGTCTCCATTGGTCCAGAATTACTGCATTTATCTGGATCTACAACACTATTAGTTATAGTGACTTTATGGTCCTTGGAGCAATCCTGAATATCAGATGAGAGCTCAGACAAGTAGTTACCATCAACATTTTGAGCTTGTTCGACTTGATCTCCAATGCTTGAATCACTAGCAAGATTAGAGGGCTTGTTGGATTGTTTGGTAGAATCTGCCTGACTACCATTCAGTGCAAGGTTTTTCAGTTCAGAGCAAAATTCTGAAAGCTGTGCCAGGAAATCTTTCCCTGCAGTTTTGCCAAAGAGGTTTCTTGCAGAAAATGTATGCTTCAATGCAAAACCAGATTTGGTATTCGGAATTTTAGGATCATCTGTAGGAATTTTATTCATTGGTGGCTTGGGGATTTGAGAATGGGTTTTTGATGGAGAATACGTACTCACATTGTGAATTGTTTGCTTTCTATCACCTCTTTTCTCACTGCTTACAGGAGTTGCAATAGGGCTGCTTCTACTAGAAATACTTAAATTATGAATTTCTTGCTTTGCAACTCCTTGCTTCTCAAGATTTACAGGGCTGTTTTCCTTGCTGGCTCTTACAACAGTAGATGCTGTATTTTTCTTGCACTGTAATTTGGGGGTTCTTCCACTGGTTGCTACTGCAGAAACACTACGTGAACGATTGGGATTTTCATTTTCTGAATCTTCACGGCATTTGGCAGCTGTCAATTGAAGCTTGTTTCTATCCAATGGAGATAACTTCTTTACATTGGCTGACGCATTTTCCTTCGCCTTCAACTCATACAGAGAAGTAACTGAGGTTGATAATGGACCCCTTGTTTTCTTGCCATTCAGAGCACTGCACAGATGAACAAGAGTGGTTGGATCGTGCGCATATCAATCCACCGAACAGAGATAAGAAGTAGGGACAGAAGAGAAGATAAATATGATGAAAATTTGAAGATATCAAACCTTGCAGTCTTGTTTCCCAGTGGACTAGTACTGGAAGTGCTTACAGTAGAAGAAGAATTCATTAATCTGGGTTGTCTCATCTGCAACATGTTAAAATCTTCTTAACAGATTGTAAGGAAAATCTATGAAAGTAAAAACAAAGATAAAAAACATATATATTGATCTGAAGCTTGAGTAAAACTATACCTTGTTGGACCGAAACACTGGACTCTTCACGAAACTGGCAGCGTTCTTGGGATGATTACAATCTGTAAAACAATTTTCTCAATCTATCATAATCTACTCTAAAAATCTTAAAAACATAACACACAAATGCACACAATGAAAAGATTGGCCTGCCCCTTCAAATCTATACCAGTACATGCGCATTTTTTATAATTACTAACCAAATTCTGCTGACTCTTTGGATTGTAGACTGTAAGAGACAGTCTAGCGCAGAGATATTGCAGATAGGATTTACACCCCTTTAATTTTAAAACGGTTAGCTAGATTGACCAGTTACCTTGATTGTCACAGAATAGTGTAGTTCTTGAAGCAGAAGCAGCATGACGGCACTTTAAGAAAATAATGTCTATATACCAGCAATATAATAGCCATGCAAAGGATGAGGCAATGGCCATTATCTAGTTGAATAATTGAATTCACATATAGTCAAACCAGAATTAGACATAACTTGTTGTCGATTTAAATGGTGAGAGATCCAACACGGGTCAGACTTGAAGAGCAGTAATGTACCTTACCTCAGGTAAGAAAAAGACCAGACCAGCCTGGTAAGGCATTTTCAGCCCTTAACTGAGCAGGGTTGTTGACAATCCTTTGTTAGATGACCTTTTGGGGCCTTAGCCGACTGAGAACTTAGAAGGGTTGACAACAATCCTAAAACGTTTCATTCCTATGGGTTCATTTGAATAGTTCAAGCAACGGATATTTGGCTAATAGTATCCAATAGAAAACCCTTATACAAAAGAAATGTCCTGCCCTTCTGTTGAATCACAATGCAATTTCTCACACCATGGTTTTCAAAAATGGTTGGAAGATTTTCCTGTGAGATGGCCACCAAAAGCCAGAAATATGCTTCACACAACTTTTTTAAAACTACAATGGAAACGGTACATGCATCAGATGTTGAAAATTAAGCAGGCTAAGAATCAAACACAGGACATGCCCTGGCCACTGGGCTGCTCTACCACTCACCTACATGCCCCTTATCATGACAGACACCCTTACTGATTCGATATCAAGTGTGGATTTCTATCTCCATCACTCTCCTTAAAGTCACACTTTGCCTCGGGCTTCCTACGCACTGCCAATCAACCTCAACACGTGGCTCTCACACCATGTTGAAAATCGGACAGGAAGGGCAAAGTATCGAACCCATACCTGCCCAGACGACAGGCTGCTCCACCATCAACGGTTTAAGTAAGGTGTGGATATCTCCAACTTAATTAAATAAACTGACTGAATTTACTATTCTATTATAATAAAGCCAAGTCGCTCAAATCTCCCTGAACAGAACAGAGAAGTTGGATAGCCCTAACATTATAGATCCCTACAAACTCAGATCCAGTTTAAAAATACAAAAAACGAATAAAATCTAGTTACCAGGTTTACAGAACCAAGCATCGTCATCCACGGCTTCCTCAGGAGCCAGGAAATCTAGCCATTTGGGCGCCCGGATGCCTTCATAGAATTCATCTTTCACAAACCTGCTGTCAATATTCTTCCAATCTATATCCAAAACCTCCATTAAACCTGCAAAAGCCAAGATCAAACAAACCCCGTGGGCAGAAAGAGAAGAAGAAGAAGTTCAAGAAAATCTAGTAAAAACAAATGTCTGTAAAAATCGAACAAGGAAAGAAAAACAGCACGAATCCTCGATAAATCGCCGCCTGGGTGAAGGGGTTTATTTAATTTATGCTCCCCAGGTTGGCTGGAGGGATTTGATTTATTTAAAGCGAATCTTGCAGAGATTTCTTTGAGATCGGTATGACTATCAATCAAACAGCATTCAGAAGCTAAATCAGTAGAGTATGATTAAACAGCAGTGGTTTATATGCAACGTATGTCTATATTTCTATCTGATTTGCTCTGCTCTACGAAGATACTATTATGTATCGAGTCCGAGGAAGGCTCTACAACGGTCGATCATTGGATGTTTTTGACCGTTGTCCGAGACCTAGGATCCTACAGCTGGAAGGTATTATTCGCTTTCATTATTGTTATATTTGAATTTTATTAATTGTCTGTTGACTGACTTCAATCTCATGTCATATGCTTTTGCTATGTGACATGTTTATGGCTAACGGATGGATGGTTGCTTTATTTTTGTGGGGACAAACACTTCATTGTACTCACTTACGAGAGAATGGGAGACTAGTGTGTTTTACCCAAACACTAGTTACTTTTTTATTTTATTCAACTACCTCATCATGAGACACCGTTGGGGAGGTTTTATTCAACTACCTCCTCACGAGGCACCCTTGGAGAGGTTGGACAACCTCTTGGCTTCCTTTTGCATGTTTGGCAAAATTTGGAGGGTGATTATAAGGTGTGTTCAAACATTCAACTAGGTTTGGATAGATTTGATGAATGAGATCCAAGTAGAAGTTATGAATATTATTTACAATTTGAATTTCATAATTTTAGGTTATTCTATGTGTTTTTATTGAGGGCACGACACTTTTTTCATTTACGATTTATGTTTATAAGAATGTTATTTATATGGAGGATTGATATGAAATGGGTTAAAGAGCTAAGTCTAATCTCCATAGGAAAAGATGACTAAATTCGGAGAGCATGGATGGGTTAGAAATCAAAATTTGACCAATCAACAAAATTAGGGTTTGATGGTCTAAATGTCCATTGATGAAAATGGTATATACATTAAAATTTCACAATGCAAGATCATTTCCAAAAAGAGAAATCATTTATCTTATTATGACAATGTTTAGTTTTATAAAAATCAACATGTCCAAACTTTCAATCTTTGAAGATAAGGTCTAGATAAACATTTTTTCTAAACAACACAACTTCAAGTTTATCATGGAAGCCAATTCCAAGAAGTGATAATGTACCTCATTACACATTTTCCTTATTGTGTTAATTAAGCATAATTGACTACATACCTTCAAGAATACATAAGAATCAAGCCACATGCTAACTCTGCCTCAGAGCCCTATCAATATATCATCTTGCCAACCACACATTGTATCACAAACTTTAAGTTTTGTTTCCTTCACAAAAGATTAGATTTAGGGTTTTAAGGTTTGTGATCCTGATCTCTTGTATCAAACACTTCAACCCTTGCTTAGAAGATTCAATTAATGCTCATGGAGTTTATGACATCATTTAGAAATGATTCTTTCACTTATAGTCCTCTCACCTCATTGATTTCACATTTAAGATTGTTTATAGGAATCTCAAGAACCTTAAAAGTACATACTACTAACTTTGAACAAACCATGGCACAATTCATCATATACAATAGTAAAATAATTCAAAACACTTATAAAATCCAGCCATGTTAGTCATCCCATGAATAGGCAATACAATCTCATGTTTTATGGGGGTTAAAGTGTTGGCCCTAAGTTATTTTTGAACTAGTTTTGTGTTGATATGAAATGTTGGACACACCGGGCACACTGAGAGCGGGGGGAGGTGAATGAGTGTGTGTAGCTTTTATTACTTTTCAACTTTAACCATTAGCAACTTATTCAATATCATGCAAAGTACATCATTCATTAATGCATTATCACATTATCATTATATCATCAACATCATTATTAACATTTACAACTCATCATCACATCGTCATCACATCATCATCACATAGAAAGCATAGCAAAACAAAGTACACAAGATTTTATGTGGAAATCCAAGTACTGGGGGGGGGACCACGGAAGCCTTTATAATAATTGTTAAGATTCAATATGCTAAGACAAAAAATATCAGCATTACATTCCATTTCACACCAATAGCATATACAGGATCACTGAACGAACAACAAGCACAACAAAAAACACAAGAGACACAGATTTATCTTGGGAAACCCTCATGGGGAAGAAAACCCAGCAAAGCTTCCTCAATATAGATGACCAACAAATACAAAGATGTAAACCATAGACATGAGCTCCTTCTCCTCCATAGCAGATCTCTCCCTCACCTATGCGCTATTCACAGGTGAGTGAATGTGTGTTAAATGAGGAACACACCTCCTCTATTTATACACAACTTCAACTTGTCTTTTACACAAGCTAGGTCGGCCCCAACTTAACCACTTTACATAATGTGACAGGGGCGACCCCACTAGGGTGGTCTAATAACCCTTTAACCCACATAACACATACAGGGCCAACCCCCACTAGGGAATTCTAATAACCCAAGTTACCACATTATCCACGGAAGAATAAAACATCTCCGGATATACAATAAGGTCTTCACGGAGGAATGAAACATCTCCGGAATAATAAAGTACAAATATAATATTCTTAGAAGTTACAATATTTCAACACTCCCCCTTAATGAGAAGGATATTATAACAACATCTGCACGAGAAAGGAGTCATCAACATCATACATGATACATCTATAAATCATTGGAAGCTTTCTTTATACATCATCAGTAACTCAAACAGTTATTGGAACATCTTCAAGATCTTCAATACTGGAACATCAACATCTTCAGTACTAAGTCTTCATCTTTTGCAGCACTCGAACAGCTACAGTAATATCATCAGGATCCTCACGATCATCACAATCAACAACATCGTCATCTAGATCATCACGATCAACAACATCGTCATCACACGATCAGCATCATCGTCATCACACGATCAACATCATCGTCATCACACGATCAACATCAACTGGATCCTCTCGATCAATAGCACAATAGCAGCATACCTTGCAATACACATGATCCATTTAAGACACCATATCATGTCTAGGGATGATGTAGTCCACTCATCAACTTAGACAGAGTCTAAGGACCACTCTTGGAGACATCTGTTGCAGATCAGTTTAGGACTGAAGTCCAGGGATGATACAATCCTCTCACTCTCAGAGACATCTGTCTATTGATCAGTTTAGGACTGAAGTCCAGGGATGATACAATCCTCTCACTCTCAGAGACATCTGTCTATAGATCAATTTAGGACTGAAGTCCAGGGATGATACAATCCTCTCACTCTCGGAGACATCTATCTACGGATCAGTTTAGGACTGAAGTCCAGGGATGATACAATCCTCTCACTCTCGGAGACATCTGTCTGCGGATCAGTTTAGGACTGAAGTCCAGGGATGATACAATCCTCTCACTCTTGGAGACGTCTGTCTGCAGATCAGTTTAGGACTGAAGTCAGGGGATGATACAATCCCCTCTCGTCCATTAGGGACCACATTCTCGAAGAAAACTATCTACAGATCAATTTAGGGACCGAAGTCCGGGGATGATACAATCCCCTCTCGTCCACTAGGGACCACATTCTCAAAGACAACTGTCTACGGATCTATTCATGGACCGAAGTCCGGGGATGATACAATCCCCTCTCATCATAATCGGCAACCTCATCATCAGAACAGGTAACCTCATCATCGATACAGTATCCTCATCATCGATACAGTATCATCATCATCGATACAAGTATCCACATCATCAATACAAGTATCCACACCAATACAAGTATCCACATCATCAATACAAGTATCCACACCAATACAAGTATCCACATGGGCAATCTCATCATCGATATAGGTATCCATATCGATACCAGTATCCAAATATCATCATCGACCACATCACTCCCCCTTTCGAGGAGGGTCCTTTTGAATTACACCAAGCTTGTCTCAGAAATACTCAAACTTTACTCGAGACAGAGGTTTGGTCAACACATCAGCAACTTGTTCATCAGTGCCTACATACTCGAGCTTGATAGCTCCTTTCTGCACCATATCCCGTATATAGAAATATCGGATCTCTATGTGCTTTGAATTATCATGGAACACTGGATTCTCTGTCATCTTGATACAACTCTGGTTGTCACACAGGATCATAGTGGATTCCATCTCTAAGTCAAACAATCCTGATAACAACTTCCGAAGCCATAGCGCTTCACAACTAGCAGAGCAAGCAACTATATATTCCGCTTCAGCTGTACTGAGAGACACACTATACTGCTTCCTGCTAATCCACGAGATCATGGCAGATCCCAAACAATAACATCCGCCCGATGTACACTTCCTTCCCAATCAGCATCTGTGTAGCCATACAATCTGAAGTCATGATCTCCAAGATAACATAGACCAAAGTCTATCGTACCCTTTAGGTACCTCATCATATGCTTTGCAGCTATCAGGTGAACACACCTAGGTTCCACTAGATACTAACTCAAGGTGTTCACAACAAAGCATATATCTGGCCTTGTACTCGTCAGATACATTGATGAACCAATAATATGTATGTACAGAGTCACATCAACTAACTCTGAGGAGTCATCAACTAACAGCTACAAGTTGGAACCCATGAGAGTGGCCATGGTTGTACATTCCAACATATCAAATCTTCTCAAGATTTCCACAGCATACTTTCCCCGGTTGAGAAAGATTCATTCTGAGCCTTGCCATACTTCCAGACCTAGGAAGTAATGCATCAATCCGAGATCTTTCATCTCAAATTATGTATCTAGCTTCTTCTTGCTTTCCATGATTTATTTCTCATTCCCTGTCAGAAAGAGATCATCCACATACAATAATAGTATCATCCATAACCTTAAGGTAAAGGTTAGGAACAACTTTACTTCTGGTAAAGCCCAAGCTTGTCAAGAAACTGTCAATTCTCCCTCTATGACTGAACATCATTCAAACTCTGCATTGAGTGATCTTCTGCATATCTATCTGTGCCATCTCTCGTCAGATGGGTGGGTCTACTGATATGAGCCTCAATATCATTCGAACTCTGTGATGAGTTCCTTCTTGCATCCATGTCATCTGTATATAGAAACCATCTTCAACCTTGTAGCAAAGGTTGAGATCTACATCACCCATGGTGATCATTAAGCTCATCAAATGACTATCGATCCTGGGTACCCATACAGAGCCTAATTCACACTTCTTCTTCAATTACACCATTAAGAGAATGGTCTTATCTAGCCACTTGGAGCAAACATCTCGTCATGATCCTCTTCCTCTTTCTAAGAGAATCTTCTAGCCACGAGCTTGCTATAGTATGTTTGATTTGTAAGTCTTCTTGTTGAACATCCATCACTTGTTCAGTGTTCACCATTCTTCATGATCTTTCCTACAAATCAAAATTAAGTACATGATTAGTAATACTTCATAATCATCAAATCATGTTGACATGATAACCTATTATGCATATAGATATGATTTACATAGTTATGCTACTATCTTGACCAATACTTTGGCACAACACTTTTCCATATCATGTATGCATACAGTGGCTATCTAGATACCTTCCATCTCTACCAGAACATGTTATCGAGAGCGTGCACAGCTCTCAGCATGTCAGCAAAGAGGTTTCATTCTAGACAATCAACAATGGAATGTTTGTCAAACTTATCAATCATATGCATATTAGTAGTATATTGTTCAATGCTATATGAGTGTTTACACTCAGCATGATATATTCTAGAAATACAAATATGCATACAACTATTACAAGCAATATCATTTACTATTTCAGAGCTTCAAATAACAACTCAAATACTTATCTTTTATGTTTGTGTGGTTGCCTCCGGCTTGATCTTATATATGTATTTTGAAATTCTATTCATTCTGTACCACTGTGCATGCTCAAGTGTGCACTAGTGTCATCCTCATGATCTCGTAAGTAGAGCTTCTAAAGACTATGGATAAGTCTTTGTCTTTATGTCATCATGGTCATAGAACTTGATTTGTCTTTCTTGATGTACCTGTCTTTTGTTAGCAGACAACATCATGCTCATACAACACCACAGGTGCATTAGTACAATCATATAACCTTGATCAAAGAATGTCTTCTATCATTCACATGCATTTTTACTAGGGTGATAAGATAATTCTAAGATTAATCAAGATTGTACTAACCTCAATAATATGAAGACAAGCATATTATAAATTTAATCATGAACATATTTCAACACATACCTGTATCTCCTCAAGTCATACCTGTTAGGATTGCTTTTAACCCAATCCACTTTGATTTGCTGAAACTGGATCTGGAGCTAGATTAGGGTTTATTAGAGAAACCCTAAAAATTCAACCTTTGAATTTCAAACTTCTGAATGGATGGAAAGATGCGCCTTGCTGAGCTGATCAAGCTAGCATACTTCAATTTTGAAATCTCCAAAATTTGACCCCTCAAAATTGCCTTTGAAACTTCTGGATCTTCTAGATAGGATCCCGAACTAGGGTTTGATGAAGCCCACCCTTCTGCCCAATCAAAAGGTTCGATCCAAATCTCTAAACTTCTATTTTTCTGAGGAGCTTCTAGCCGTGGTCATGGACTTAAAAAATTCCAACTTTTGCAGAAGCCCTAATTTTCCACCTTTACGATCAAGGTCCTGAACTAGGGTTTGATCAAGCCCACCCTTCTGACCAACCAAAAAATTCGATCTTGGTCTCTAAATTTCAATTTTTCTGAGTATCATTCAGCCGTGGACTTCGATTCCAAAAATTCCAACTTTCTCCGAAACCCTAATTTTCCACAGTAGTGGCGATTCAAGAATGAAGGTGCTCAAAATCCAAATCTGTTTTGACAGAAATATGCACCTGATTGTTTCTGGTGTAACTCTGAAATTACGAGTCCATAGGGTCTGAAAATTCTGACTCTGGTAGCCCGACCTGTCCTCTTTCCAACCCCATAGGTCTGACCTCAATTGTATTCTCTGAGAGAGAGAGTTATGCCAAGTGTCGTAACGTGACCTGTTTATGGGATAAAACAGGAGAGCGAACTTGTATGGCGTTCCACGTGTCACTGGTTCACCTTCGGCCTCTGAAAATGTTACTTGAGAAACTACAGTCTGTGCTCTACCTGTCACTTTTTACTAAATTTCATTTGGAGCTTCCTATCCCAATTTGTGACCTTTTTACCCAGGTCACCTGTTTATGACTCAAATCTGGAAGAGGCCGAAACCCTAACTTGTACTGATCATAAATCACAAAGTACAACGAATTAGAGTCTGTCCTTTGGACACAATGTACAGGGGGATGTTATCTACGATCTGTAAAGGTTTCATATCCTTAACCTTCACCAAAAAGGTTTTATAGCGAAAGTTACACGATGACTGGTTTTTGCTATATAAAACCCTAACCTTCAAATTGTCACAAGTGAAGCAAGTGTCGTAAGTGCCATACCTTGCCTTCCTTCAAGTTAGCTCTGATACCATGTTAAGATTCAATATGCTAAGACAGAAAATATCAGCATTACATTCCATTTCACACCAATATCATATACAGGATCACTGAAAGAACAACAAGCACATCAAAAAACACAAGAGACACATATTTATCCTGGGAAACCCTCATGGGGAAGAAAACCCAGCAACGCTTCCTCAATATAGATGACCAACAAATACAAATATGTAAACCATAGACATGAGCTCCTTCTCCTCCATAGCAGATCTCTCCCTCACCTATGCGCTATTCACAGGTGAGTGAATGTGTGTTAAATGAGCAACACACCTCCTCTATTTATACACAACTCCGACTTGTCTTTTACACAAGCTAGGTCGGCCCCAACTTAACCACTTTACATAATGTGACAAGGCCGACCCCACTAGGGTGGTCTAATAACCCTTTAACCCACATAACACATACAAGGCCGACCCCCACTAGGGAAGTCTAATAACCCAAGTTACCACATTATCCACGGAGGAATAAAACATCTCTGGATATACAATAAGGTCTTCACGGAGGAATGAAACATCTCCGGAATAATAAAGTACAAATATAACATTCTTAGAAGTTACAATATTTCAACAATAATAGTTTTTCCAGTAACAACTGGAAGGAGGCAACAACCCCCTTGTTACAAAGGCTTCAATTCTCCGGCTACAATTGGAAGGAGTCTCCAACCCCCTGATTTACAGGCTACAACCTTAAGGAAGCTCCAACTCCCTAATTCTCCGGCTACAACCGGAAGGAGGCTACAACCCCCTTTCCTTGCCCCGTCCTGCCACCCTAATATGAATAAAAGATTGAACTACTGAACCACCAACTGCATTGATCCCGCGAACCTGCTAACCAACACCTGTACCACACTGTACAACCACTGTCACTACTCATCCACTGACCATTGCTCATCAACTGACCACTACACCAGACTTGTACCAACAACCTACGCAAAACAATCTGTACAAATCAAGTTGTACCAATCAATCTGCTTCTCACACCATTCGACTCAGTCAATTTGACTCTAACCAACTGCACACCAAACTCAGTCCACCTGGGTCAAACCAACTGCTCAGACAACTCATCCAATCTGAGTCATACCAACTGCACATAAAGAAACATGTGCCAATCTTGCTCAACTGAACTTGTGCCAAGATTCTTATATACATGTACCAAATTGTATCAATATGATCTTAGAACTAATACATTTCCTTTAATAAACTTCATCAAGTAAGACTCACATACGGATAGACCCCACACAAGGCTCTATAAAGAAACCTGCTTTCTTGCTTGGTCCAAAAGAAAATGTTATGATTGTACATTTACAACTCACCAAGCATGCTCAACTTAATGACCCCACTGCAGACCTCAATACTTGACAAACAACTTAGACAACTTCAACCAACCAACATGAACCTAGAAGATAGTCAAACTTGCCAAACAGATTATGTCACTGTACACAGCTTTCCAAGCTAATTCAAGTCAACACCATCATGTTGTTCAATCAATCAAGTGAGGATCAAGTCAAGATCAATTTTACTCAGCCTGCCAAATCAAACTTGCATCCAACTAGGTCTTTATTAATGTCAAGCACAATACTTACGATCTGATCTTAGTACTGACAAGGTCAAATGATAAAACTTAGACAAGAAAGACTGTCTAATGACGACTTACAACACTGGATAAAAGTTATACTTTGTCAAATGGTTCCAGAACTCAGTCAAGATAATAGGTAATACAAAACTCTTATAATTGTCTATGGTCAAGATTGCAAAGCTGGTCAAAATTCAACTACACAAAACTAAACACAAAAAATTACTTGAAATAGTGTCTTTATATGATTTTTAGGCTTGGGATCCCTAATCTTGCATTGACCAGTCCTTGAATTATCTTCAGGTGTCAGCATTAATGGATCAATTTACTTTGCAAATTTTGGATAGCTTTAGGACTGTACACAAGTTCAAATTGCTAAAGATAACCTAGATGTAAGTAACCCGAGTTTAGACCAAGAGATCAGACTTAAAACTTTGATGATTGTCTACGTGACTACCTCAGTAACCCAAGATATATGCTCACTGTGGATAGCCCGAATTTATTGAGGCAAGGGTGAGATCAAAGAGAGAAAGATAGCACTTTTGTTCATCCTAATAGATGCTTACTGAGGCAGCTGAATTTCAGAGCTAAAACGAACTTCAAAGTTCACCTAGAACTCGTTGGAATGTTCTTGCATATATATGGTTTTATCATGGAAGTTTTAGAGTGCTTCTGGCCGACCTAACTGTGAAAATATCATTTTAAAATTTATTAAATGTAAATAATATTTCTAGCAGGTTGACTTATCACTTGCAATTTTTATTTAAAACATTTGTTACCTTATGACTGGGCCGAATCCTTGCCAACTCATTGAATTTTTCTTATACTTTGTTTTATAATATCAAAGATTGCGTTGGAGTTCAAATCTTCATGGTAAGGTTAAGTGAGATAAAATTTATGCTTGAGTGGGCTACCATATATGAGGGTTTCCTTTGTCACTAAGCAGGAGTAAGAGCTTAAGGGACTTCAATACAAGAGCTTCATCATCAAGAGTTTCTAATGGCACGCACGAGGATTCATACCATCAATCATCAAAGGTCATCGTCAAATTTTTAAATGCAACTTTAATATCCATATCTATGTGTCTTCTAGTGTTTCTTCTAGAGCATCATAAGTACTTTAAGGACTTGCATAGGGGTTTCATTACGCAATGGCTTCATAGCCATCAACACCCCAAGAATAAGGGTACCAAGGGCTCCAACAAACATCTTAAGGACATCCATGCAAAATTAGGGGCTTCAACATCATTCAAATTCTTCACCAACAAGGCAAATACTTCAAATGCACACTAAAGGCTCCAAGATCCAGTTTGTGGGCTTAAGGACCAATCAAGCAAAGCTTCATCAATATCAAGTTCAATGCTTAAACTTCTTCAACAAAGGCATGGAAATCATCAAGTATATCGTTTTCAAGAAATGACCACAGAATGGGTCATTAATTTGTACCTGTTAGTACTACTTTTTTCAACACAGCCGGCAACGAACAACACCGTTGATCGCAAGCGAGTATGGTTTTGTTAGTTTGAGGTTTAGATCTATTTTCCGTAGGAGAGGGATTCTAAGATTGGTCACCCAGACCCCTATGATCGACTATCGAGGAATCAAGTTGACGTCCAAGAAATAGCACGATCAAGTACAGATTAACGGTGGCGATTTGGTTCAGGGGCTTGAAGTGCACAATATTTAATGTTCCAGGAACGACCCTAAAAAGAAACCGTCATGGCCATGTGGTGATCTCAAAATTATTTAGGGCCCAAAAATTGGTCTCCCCAAACCACTTATTTTGAGCTCTGAAACCACTCTCTTGGTTTTTCTCCTTCCTCCCTCAGTAGGCTCACCTAAGCTTTGTCTAATGGTTATTACCGCCGCCATTTCGGAAGAAACGGTCCCCACGCATTTAAATCCCCTCGCACAGAGGACCAATCCTTGAGTGCCACGTATACTTCTCATTAAATCCATCCATTTTCAAATTCCCGCTATAAGTATGCTTAAGAAGAGGTTACTAGGCATTTTCTTTCTACCACCTCGAGCTCCTCCACTATCCGTCATCGCACCATCCTCTTCGCAACCGAAGCTACGTATCCATCATCTTTTCTTTAGTCTTACCAGCATCACCATTACTTCTATCTCCAACCCTGACACATCTCCCTCTGCAGCCTCTACACTCAACCAAGAAGAACACTTGGGAGATGAACATTTTGATATTCATGACCCTATATCTTCATTCTCCAATCTGCATCAATTGTACAGAGATGCAAAAGATTAGGCCAAAAGCAGAAAAGACTTCTTCAACCTGTGGAGCTCCGAATTGGCAAAGATGATTTTACCACAGGCCATACCCTTCCCGGAATCGGTGCAGTGGTGTGCAGAAAGATATGCTCCAGAGAGAAAGGCAGTTATTTCTCGGTTGGGATTGGTTGTCTGCCCAATCACTAGAGAACTCATCATGAAATTAACACACTGGGGAAGAACTCATCATGAAATTAACACACTGGGGAAGATGCTACCAGCTATTAGTGTTTTACACAATTATAGCATAATAATTCAATAGCATAAAATCAATAGGATCACTAGAAGAAAGACAAAGCACAGAAACAAAGAACACAAGAATTTATCCTGGGAAACCCAATCGAGAGAAAACCCAACAACCTTTGTATAGAGACGAATAATTCTTAGAGTAGAGTACAAAGATGAGAGAGAGAAAGTACAAAGTCTCTCTAACCAAAAACCCCAAAAATAAGCTTCTCCTAGCTACTGGTGTGAGCTTCTCTCCAAGTGATGTGAACTTGTTGTGTGTGAATGAATAAACAAATGAGGCATACAACCTCTCTATTTATACACATGCAAAAATGGCTTTTTCCCTTTCTGGGCTGACCTGAATTTTCCCAAACTGGGTCGACCTAACTAGGGAAGTTCTGCCCATTGTTTGGGGTAGACTGCCCACTCTTTTGGGGTAGACTACCCACTTTTTTGGGGCAGTTTACCCACTGGGCCGACTTGTCTTGGGGGAATATAAAAATACATTTAATAATTATTTTATTTACTTAATTTTCTCCCCAAGGTTTACATTGATTCTTTCAAGTGTTTACATGATTAATTACATCAAGATGAACTCCCGTATCAGGTACAAATAATAGAATATAATAAGAATAACTTCTGAAGTTGCACAAAATCCAACACTCCCTCTCAACAAGAAAGGTATTCTTCGGTCTTCATCAGCATCATGATCATCTGAGTTTCATATGTACATCTATACTATTTCAATCATCTCTATACATATTGAAGGTTGTCAACATAGTCTCAGTCCTCCGAGAAGTGTCATCATTCATCGAATCCACGAGTCCTTCGGTGAGTCCAAGAGAGTCTCTCCATCCTACCTGGATGTCCGAGAGATAGGATTTACCATCTGCTATACCATCTACTACTTGTCTATCTCATCTGTCAATGGGATCCTCCCATACCTGACTGAGAACCTGGATGAGCAGAGGTGCACGACCATCTACTACTTGTTTGTCTCATATGCCGATGGGGTACTCCCATACCTGGATGAGAACCTGAACAAGTAGAGGTACCTGTGCAATCATTACACGACCATCTACTACATGTCCGTCTCATCTGCCGATGGGATTTCTCCCATACCTAGCTGAGAACTTGGACGAGTAGAGGCACCTAGGTGGAACCCGACCATCTAATACATGTCTGTCTCATCTACCGATGGGATTTCTCCTATACCTGGCTGAGAACCTGGATGAGTAGAGGCACCTAGGTGGAACCCGACCATCTACTTCATGTTCATCTCATCTGTCGATGGGATTTCTCCCATACCTAGTTGAGAACCTGGACGAGTAGAGGAACCTGGGTGAAAGCAGGGTAAAAATATCTATGTCATCTCTCCCTCTCAAGGAGTGACACGTTCTCTTCTACTCCAAGTATTCCGTGAAAGTATTCGAACTTCATCCTAGGAAGAGGCTTGGTGAGAACATCTGAAGTATGGTCATCTATCGAAACATACTGTAACTCGAATGCACCTTTCTGCACCATAACATGAATGAAATGATACCGAATATCTATATGCTTCGACTTGTCGTGAAATAAAGGATTCACTGATATCTTCACACAACTATGGTTATCATAGTGAATCATGGTTGGCTCTGGAATTTGGCCAAACAATATTGCAAGGATTTTACGAAGCCATATTGCTTCTCGGGCTGATGTACTAGCAGCCATATACTCAGCCTCTCTAGTACTGAGTGCTACTGATTTATGCTTCTTACTACACTAGGAAATCACTGCAGAACCCAAACTGAAGCAACATCCAGAAGTACTCTCCCTATCCACAACACATCTGGCCCAATCTGAGTCTGTAAACCCCTACAATCTCAAGTCACACTCTAAAGCTTATCTCAGGCCGTATCCCACAATGCCATGCAAGTATTTGAGCACATGTTTTGCAACAATCCAGTGAATCTTCCTTGGCTCACACATAAACTGGTTGAGAGCATTCACAAAAAAACATATATCTAGTCTGGTGTTTGTCAGATACACCAAGGACCCATCAACTGGCGATACATAGTGGGATCAATCAAATTTTAATCTGAAGTAGAATCCCTCAGCTTCTTCAAATTTGTATCCATCGGAGTGGCCATGGACTTGCAATCCAACATCCTGAATCTCTTTAGAATAACTATGGTGTATTTTCCTTGTCCTAGGAAAACATCCTTCTACTTCTGCCATACTTCTAATTCTAAGAAGTAATGCATCAATCCAAGATCCTTCATTTCAAACTCAGAGGCAAGTTTCTTCTTACACTATACGATAAGTTTCTCATTTCCAGTGAGAAATAGGTCATCAGCATAAAGTACTAAAATCAATGGCTCATCATCTGCAACCTTGTAGTAAAGGTTGGGGTCTGCATCACTCTGATGCAACTTCCACCCCATGGTTGAAGAAATAGAAATGTTCGATCTGATGGAAGTATGTCGAGCCACAGGAGAAAATGTATCATCATAATCGAATCCCTCTTTCTGAGAGAACCCTCTGGAAACAAATATAGCCTTGTGTTTTTCAACACTCCCATCTGCTCCATGCAAAGTCTGTTGTGCCCATCTAGGCCTCTTCCGACCTACTGCAAATCTCTGGGAACATCAACTGGCTCAACTGGATAAATGGAATCAATGGGTTCATCCTCTTCTGCTAACTCCCTTCGAACTGAAGGGGGAGATGATATCATCTCCTTTGGTTCTAGAATTTCCTCATCATCAATCTCCATGTTTGATCCCTTGCCTTTCTTGATAACCATTTATACTTCAAAGGACACATCCCTGTTGACTTCAATCTGTCTGGATCCTGGGATGTAGATTCTATACTCCTTTGAAGACTCACTGTATCCCATGAAAGTTCCCTTCTTTCCTGAAGGTTCTAACTTCATCATTTTCTCCTTGGGCACATTTATGTAGACTGGACAGCCAAAGATCCGGAGGTGGCCCACTTCTGGTTTCACTCTTGTGAAAACTTCGTCTAATGTCATCCTTCTAGTCTGAGGGTCATACTCCTAGAAGCTTCCTGTTGAACATCAATAGAATTCATGTGTCCACCACTTTTTCGTTGGAACAAGTCTCATCATCCTTCTCTTGTAGGCCATTTCACAGGGTCTTTTCTATACAAGTCAAATCCCGACTGATGATCAGTGGCATTGCATAATCAAATTTAACTAAAGTCTATTTCAAATGCAATGACAATAGTTTACACAGGCATCTTGGCTAATAATTTAGCACACAAATCATAAACATGTCTACCAAACACATGGGAACTATCTAGATCTATACTATCTCCACTACAACATGCCATCAAGAGTGTGCACTACTCTAAGCATGCAGGAAGGAGATATCATCTAGACTAGCTCCATCATGTGTTCATGAAATGTTGTGTAGCTCATATGCATAGCAAATACAACAAGATTCTATAGTACACCAAAAGTAAACTATATCAATTGCTCAACACACTTTTTGATAGATCTGCATATAATGGTTATGAAGACATATAAGACAAAACAGATCTATGTAATCAAGAAAACCAAATACTTATCTCTTATTGTTTTTGTGTGTGGGAAACCACTACCTTCTTGTGGGAACCATGGAGAGACCTTTGTTCTGGCAATATGGATCTTCATATCTCCTCAACATATGGAGAACTAGAGGAAGAACTCCGAACGATCATCATTCCTTGAATTCTTGTGAGGAGTGTCTTCATCAACGTAAGTAGTTGAGGCTTCATGCTTCCTTTTAATTGAACTTCGACAATTACTAGCGTAATGACCATATGCCTTTCTCCTGTAGCATTGTATATGAGACAAATCCTTCTTCTTCTCCTTTTGGTATGGAGGAGGACTTGATCTCCTACCTTGGTGCTTGTGTTTGTAAAAATTTATTCCCCTTCCCTTTCCTTTCTTGGCATGGGACAAGAATGCTTGATTCTCCTCAGGTTGAGTGCCATGAAGTCTCTTCCTTGCTGCTATTCTTGTCTCTTCCTGAGTGCAATTTGTCCATAGCTTATCAGATTTGGGTAGCTTGGATATACTGCTTATACTTTGAATGAATGACTCCCAAGATGGTGGGAGACCATTTAGAGTATTGATAACAAGCTCATTATCATCAAGGGATCTCCAGTGGTACTAAGCTTGTCCCTTAGTTCTGTGATCCTCATGAAATATGAGGCAATGGATTCTGACTTGGACATCTTCATATTTGATAGTTGGTTCCTCAATGTGAGTGTCACATTGATACTACTATGTCAAATAGCTTCTTTATGGCTTTGAGCATATTTCTAGCAGTCTTCTTTCCCGATATTTGAGGAACCAAGTGGTCTCTAACTGAGACCACCAAAACCCTTCTTACTCTAGCATCATTCTTCCTCCAGCGAGATTTGTCTTCTTCGGCTTGTAGTTCTGGTACCTTCTCATTGACAAACTGCAAGATATCATTTTCTTCTAGTAAGAGAAGAACCCTATAATTCCAAGAGATGAAGTTGGAAGCCCCTTCCAGACGATCTTCAACCTTCATTCCAATCATCCTGACTGTAGATCTAAAGCAGAAACCCTAGGTCAAAAATGAAAGTTAGATTCTTGAAAAACTGACTCCATAGGGAGATGTTCCCTAGCAAGACGAGTTGAGAAAAGGTGGGCCTGAGCCAAAACTGTGGAGGAAGTAGGTCAAAAAATAAAACCCTAAGTTTTGTTGCAGTTGTAGAATTAGGTCAAAAATTGAAAATTCTCAGAATTGAATTCTACCTTCACCAAAAGATGCGCCCTCCTTAGAGATAAATTCCCAAGGATCTTTTTCCGCCAAAATGTTGAGTGAAGGCCTTGAAAGATGAAACCCTAGTTCCGACATTGGCTTCTTCTAGTATCACTTTGAAACCATGTTAGTGTTTATACAATTATAGCATAATAATTCAATAGCATAAAATCAATAGGATCACTAGAAGAAAGACAAAGCACATAAACAAAGAACGCGAGAATTTATCCCAGGAAACCCAATCGGGAGAAAACCCAACAACCTTCGTATATAGATGGATAATTCTTATAACACAGTACAAAGATGAGAGAGAGAAAGTAGAAAGTCTCTCTAACCAAAAACCCCAAAAATAAGCTTCTCCTAGTTGCAGGTGCGAGCTCCTCTCCAAGTGATGCGAACTTGTTGTGTGTGAGTGAATGAACAAATGAGGCATACGACCTCTCTATTTATACACATGCAAAAATGACTTTTTCCCTTTCTGGGCCGACTTGACTTTTCCTAAACTGGGCCGACCTGACTGGGGAAGTTCTACCCATTTTTTGGGGTAGACTGTTGATGTATATGTAACTTCGGAATGTATTTCATCTGTGTATTATATATATATTTATTGTACCCTTATAAGAGATGTGTAATTCCTCTATAAGGAAGTGTCGTCATGTGGATTGACAAGTGTCGCAAGTGTGTGTACTTGCTGATGGGTTATTAGACCACCTTATGGGGTCGGCCCTAATTAATATATAATATAATGTGGATGTACTCAAGTAGACAAGTCGGCCCCAGTAGGTCACTGGGCAAAAAGGTGAGTATAAATAGAGATAGGAGATCTCTATTTTACTCACTCGGAAAAGTATCTATCTCTCTCTCTGAAAAGTAGCGCACTAATGAGGAGGAGGAGGATCATCTACTAGGAGACTATCTCAGTGTTATTTGGTTGTATTTTGGTTGAGCCATTGCTCTCTCTATCTCTGAGGAAGTTGTGGGGTTTTTCACCTTAGGGTTTTCCCCACGGAAACTCTGTGTCTCTTGTCTCTATGCTTTTGATTCTTGTGATGCTTGTAATGCTTGTCATATTATGATTGTCATGCATTGATATACTGTAGATGTTATTCTCTCAGCAAAGATCCTATAGTATTGTGATTTAATACTGAAAATTTAACATGGTATCAGAGCTTAACTGAGAAGAAGACATTTTGCAGTGATGGAAGCTTGTATTCCTTGTTTATTGGGTTTCTCTCCACAGATTTTTGAAATTTAGTATAGTAGATTGGATCTACTCATCAAGGCGCATCTATCTGTCCAATCAGAATTCAGTTCCGAGCATTTTCAGATTTGGCCCTAAAAATTAGGGTTTCCACAAAAATAGGAATTTCTGGAAACTGAAGGTACAGCTGGAAGCTCCCTGCAAAAATCGAAGGTTTGAGCTTTGGATCGAGATTTTTGGCTGGGTAGATCTCCGGGAAACTCAAACCCTAATTCAGGGCTCTCCCCAGTGAACCCGGGAGGACAAAAAGGCAATTTTGAAGGGCAAGACTTTGCTGATCTCAAATTCTGAATGTGCTAGGCTGATCAGCTCTCCAAGGTGCATCTTTCTATCCTTTCAGAATTTTGAAATTCACATTTTGAATTTTTAGGGTTTCTCTGACAAACCCTAATCCGGGTCCAGATCCAGTTTTCAGCACTTCAAGTGGTAAGTCCTAAATCTTTTCTATTTCCATTTGAAGTACTCTTAAAGATGTCTCTCCACACCAAGCTTGAGGATAAGCTTGAAGGGGCTGATAACTTCCGAGCCTGGAAGTATAGGATTGGGTTAATCCTGGAAGAGAATGAGTTGGACTCATATGTGAAAGAAGACATCCCTATCCCAGAGGATGAAGAGGCCAAGGCATTGCACAAGAAGAACTTGGTCAAGGAAAAGAGAATCATTGCTGATTCCATCAAAGACCATCTCATACCCCATGTGTCTTCTCTCAAGACACCCAAGGAGATGTTTGAATCCTTGACCAAGCTATTTGAAGGAAAGAACATAAATCGGAAGATGACCCTGCGGAACCAATTGAAAACAGTAAAGTTTCAGAATGGAGAAACCATTCAATCTTACTTTTCAAGGGTCTCTCAGATCAAGGAACACTTAGAAGCAGTAGATGAAATGGTGGAGAATGGTGAGGTGGTGATGACTACTCTAAATGGCCTACCCAGGTCATGGGATCCCTTTATTCAAGGAATTTGTGCAAGGAAGAAGTTGATCTCCTTCAGTAGACTTCGAGAAGAATGTTCTCAAGAAGAAGCTAGACTTATAGCTCGCGAGGAAAAGATGGGAGGAGAAGATCAATCTCTTGCAGCTGACACCAAAAGAAGCAAAACCAAGAAGGATCTCTCTCGCCTCAATAGATCCCATCAAAAGAAGAACAAGAAAGACCTAAGATGCTTTACATGCAATGAGAAGGGTCACTATGCTTCAGATTGTCCCAAGAACAAAAGGGATAATAACAACAACTTTAGTAAGAAGAAGAAGGGCAGCAAAAGAAGATTTCATGCTCATGCTGCCGAAGATGATGAACCCCCAAAGAAGAAGGCTAGGGCAGAAAGTGATAGTGATGACTCATCAAGTGAAGAAGAGTATGTTCTGATCTCTGCTCTTACAGGTACCATCTCCCATGGATGCAATGATTGGTCGATTGATAGTGGGGCCTCCAAACACATGACTGGGTTCAAGGAATCTTTTGTGAACCTTTCTGAACATGAATCACCCCATAAGGTGAAACTTGGGGATGATTACCAATATCCAATCAAAGGAAGTGGTGAAGCCTTCTACAACCTAGATTCTGGAAAATCATTGAAGATGAAGGAAGTACTTTATGTACCTGGGCTCAAGAAGAACTTACTCTCCATTTCTGCATTAGATGCAAAAGGTATGAGGGTTGCATTTGTGGATGGCCAAGTCCTAATGTGGCCAAAGGGAAAGACCATAGATGATGCAGTAGTGATTGGAAAGCAAGAGGGAGGTTTGTACAAATTGAAGGGACAACCTGAACATGCCATGGTGACATAAATACAAAGATTCATAGAGGTATGTATAATTTGTTTTTGCAAAAGTTAACTAATGAGTTATGCAGGTCATTGAAGAGAACAAGAACACATTGCTAGACATAACTAGCAAATATGGTGACCAGGTATGTGTTTCTTATATCATAGGATCTATCATATAAGTATGCATGGCATGATTGATGATGATTGTTCATAAAGTCATAAGTTTGAATAATCATGGGCATATGCATATTATGTGTCTTACCTCAATTAATAATATGACTAACCAGAAGAGTCATAGGTTTGAGTAATTACAGGTTTAGACATGTTATGTTTCTTATGATATGACTAACCATAAGAGTCCTATATAAATCTTGAATGCTAATGCTTATTATTTCTGTTTGAAATGATCATGACTATACATACTTGAGATTATTGTGTTTTAATGAATGTATGATTTTGTATGAGATCACAAGGATAACACAATCATGATACTAATAAGCATGCATAGGGACCAAGGATGAATATGAGTTCAAGAACAGGTAATCCAGGAAGCAAAGATCAAGAGGGAGCACACTCCAGTGGTTTCTGCAAGGGTACAGATATTCAGAGGGAGTTGTCCATCTCTCTACATTCCACAACAAGAAGGTATAGAAGGACTCCAGCAGCTCTTGCAAGGAAGAAAAGACTCAGAGGGAGTCCACCCAACAAACAAACAAAGATAAGTATTTTAATTTTCTTGCATATTTGTTTGCTTAAATAAAATTGTTCAATATGCTCATGTTCCTAGACTTAGGAAATGTATTGTGCATATTAGAATGATTGAATTAATGAACAGTATACTACTAATATGCATGTGTTGGGTAAGTGGCCTATGGCACTGTACAACATTCCATTGCTACTTATCTAGAATGAAACCTCTTTGCTGACATGTTGGGAGTTGTGCACACTCTTAACAATGTTCTGGTAGAGATTGGAAGGCATCTAGAAAGTTACGGGATATGGATAAATGTTGTATTGAAGCATTGGCTAAGATAATTGCATGACTGTATGACATATTTCTTCATGTGTAAGAATTTGTTCTGAAAATTATGAGATGTTTATAATCATGCAATTTAACCTGTTTTGTAGGAAAGACCGTATATCTTCACCTACAAAAGGACTACAACATTTGTTCCAGCAACAAAGACATCTATTGAAGATATTGAAGTTCCCAGGATCTGGGATGAAGAAATGGAATGCCATGATCCGTCGATCATGAAGAATGATGTTTGGGATGCGATCCCAAGAGCTAAAGGGAAGTCTGTTGTGAATTCCAAATAGAACTTTCAGATCAAGCATGTTGCAGATGGCAGCATAGAGAAATATAAAAGTGATGAAGTAGAAGATACACCAGATGGATTCAAGACAACTTTCTTGAATGGTGTAGTTGAAGAAGAAGCAGCCACTTGGTTCTGAGACACATGATAGGAAATCATATATGTGCAGAACTTGGTATGGTGAAGATAGATTGATTGCCGACACGCAGCAGAAGCTTACTACCGAGTTCGAGATGAAGAACTTGGGGATGATGCACTATTTGTTTTTGGCATGGAGGTGTGGCAGAATGCAGAAGGAATCTTCCTTGGACAAGGGAAGTATGCAGTAGAGATCTTGAAGAGGTTCGGGATGATGGATTGCAAGGCCATGGCCACACCTATGGCATCAAATCTAAAGCTTCTATGTGATGCTTCATCTGAGCCGGTTGATGTCTCTTTGTATCGTCAGATGATTGGGTCCTTGATGTACCTGACGAACATGAGACCAGACATTTGCTTTGTTGTGAACACATTGAGCCAGTTCTTGACGGATCCGAGGAGTGTTCACCTGGTTGTTGTAAAGCATGTTCTGAGGTACATGCAGGGTACAGTGGATTATGGGCTCAAGTATGAAGCAAATCAAAAGTTTAACCTACAGGGTTATGTTGATTCAGATTGGGCTGGCAGTGCTGCAGACAGGAAGAGCACATCTGGGTGTTGCTTCAGTATGGGATCAGGTGTGATCTCTTGGTTTAGCAGGAAGCAGTCCTGCGTAGCACTGAGTACAGCTGAGGCAGAGTACGTTGCAGCCTATTCAGCTAGTTGTGAGGCAGTATGGCTAAGGAAGCTACTGTCTGAGTTATTTGATCTCCCATTGGAGGCTACTGGTATCTTCTGTGATAACCAGAGTTGTGTGAAGCTGTCCGAGAACCCAGTGTTTCATGACAGGTCGAAACACATAGAGATCAAATATCACTATATCAAGGATATAGTGCAGAGAGGAGCTGTGAAGCTCCTGTATGTTGCGACGGACGAGCAGATTGCAGATGTGCTGACGAAGCCACTAGCCAGGGTGAAGTTCGAGTACTTCAGAGAGAGGCTTGGCGTGCTTCAGATCGAGGACACTTCGAGGAAGAAGTGATGGACACATTTGCTGAAGCCATTCCAAGCATGTTGGAAGGAGGATCCTTCACATGGCTGTGGATGTAAGCGCTGGATGATGAGCATCAGGATGATGTTCTGGTTTCTGCTTGATAAGATCAGTTGGATCATTTATGTATGTACGCATCATGTTGGATGCTGAATATGATCAGTTGGATCATTTATGTATGTACGCATCATGTTGGATGCTGGATATGATCAGTTGGATCATTTATGTATGTATGCATCATGTTGGATGCTGGATATGATCAGTTGGATCATGCGTATGTATTTTGTATATGCATCATGTTGGATTCTTGGACCATGTATCTGTATATGTATCAGGTGGATACATTGATGATCAGGAGGATCATATATGATGATATGTATCAGGTAGATACTTGGCATGCAGCAGGATGTTGCATTGATGATCAGGAAGATCATGTATGATGATATGTATCAGGTAGATACTTGGTATGCAGCAGCATGTTGCATTGATGATCAGGAGGATCATGTATGATGATATGTATCAGGTAGATACTTGGTATGCAGCAGGATGTTGCATTGATGATCAGGATGATCGTAGATGACAAGCTTCAGGATGTTGCTCTAGATGACATGCAGCAGGATGTTGCAGTGATGATCAGGATGATCATAGATGACGAGCTTCAGGATGTTGCTCCAGATGACATGCAGCAGGATGTTGCAGTGATGATCAGGATGATCATAGATGACGAGCTTCAGGATGTTGCTCCAGATGACATGCAGCAGGACGTTGCAGTGATGATGATCAGGATGATCATGGATGCATTAGGATGATGTATGGTGAGTATCAGGTTGATACTCTGTGGCCGTGGATCAGGTTGTGCAGATGAGCATGTAATTCGTTGCCCTGGGAGATTTGCAGATGGTCTTGCGAGGTTTTGCCTATGGCATGTAATTCGTTGCCCTGGGACATCTGGAAAATGCTCTTTCGAGGTTTTGCTCTGGGAGGACATGTAATTCGTTGCCCTGGGATATCTGCAGATAGTCTTGTGAGGTTTTGCCTATGGCATGTAATTCGTTGCCCTGGGATATCTGGCAGATGCTCTTGCGAGGTTTTGTCCTATGGCATGTAATTCGTTTCCCTGGGAGTTCCGATAGGTTGGGCTGTGTGCCCGTAATCAGTCCTGGGATGCTCTTGCGAGGTTTTTCCATGACCACATGTAATTCGTTTCCCTGGGAGATCCTATAGGTAGAGCTGTGTGCTCGTAACAGCCTGGGATGCTCTTGCGAGGTTTTGTGACGCACGTAAAAGTCCTGAGGATTCCACAGTATGGCCAGTGATGACGAAGACCTGCAGGTGGTGGGCCTACATCCAGTATGAAAAAGGACTGGCTCTGTAGAACTTCCTATGACGAGTAGAGACAGAGATTGGATGAGATAGCAGCAGCAGTGACGATGATGATGACGATGCATCGATGACGATGATCCAGAGAAGAAGACTTGTCTAGCAGATCTGTGTCGAGAAATACCTTCCTAGTTAAGAGGGAGTGTTGATGTATATGTAACTTCGGAATGTATTTCATCTGTGTATTATATATATATTTATTGTACCCTTATAAGAGATGTGTAATTCCTCTATAAGGAAGTGTCGTCATGTGGATTGACAAGTGTCGCAAGTGTGTGTACTTGCCGATGGGTTATTAGACCACCTTATGGGGTCGGCCCTAATTAATATATAATATAATGTGGATGTACTCAAGTAGACAAGTCGGCCCCAGTAGGTCACTGGGCAAAAAGGTGAGTATAAATAGAGATAGGAGATCTCTATTTTACTCACTCGGAAAAGTATCTATCTCTCTCTCTGAAAAGTATCTATCTCTCTCTCTGAAAAGTAGCGCACTAATGAGGAGGAGGAGGATCATCTGCTAGGAGACTATCTCAGTGTTATTTGGTTGTATTTTGGTTGAGCCATTGCTCTCTCTATCTCTGAGGAAGTTGTGGGGTTTTTCACCTTAGGGTTTTCCCCACGGAAACTCTGTGTCTCTTGTCTCTATGCTTTTGATTCTTGTGATGCTTGTAATGCTTGTCATATTATGATTGTCATGCATTGATATACTGTAGATGTTATTCTCTCAGCAAAGATCCTATAGTATTGTGATTTAATACTGAAAATTTAACATAGACTGCTCACTGTTTTGGGGTAGTTTACCCACTGGGCCGACTTGTCTAATCTAACAGGGCCAACTTGTCTTGGGGGAATATAAAAATACATTTAATAATTATTTTCTTTACTTAATTTTCTCCCCAAGGTTTACATTGATTCTTTCAAGGGTTTACGTGATTAATTACATCAATATCAACTCCCGTAGGATTTACAAATAATAGAATATAATAAGAATAAATTCAAAGTTGCACAGAATCCAACACCAATTTTCAGTTCGATGAGGAAGTATTGGCAGGGAAGATTCAAGAACTATCGTCAGAGAGCAGGGATGCATTCTTCCGCATGATAATTCCCCCAGAATCCAACCTGCCCAGTACTCAGTCAATGTTTAGTTTGGAAGTATTATTAGAGTAAGCCAGACTGGTTTTATCCATGATCTGTTAGGTCCTCAGGTATGATCATGACTTGGTAATTGATGACGTTGCTTTAGGTTTTCTCTTTCTTATAAATTTATCTCAGCAAGAAGCACCTGTTAAGTTGGACCTGCCATCTTTCCTTGCTCAATCCATTCACTTGCAATTCAAAAGTTTTTCCTCCGGAAAGCTATTCAGATACAATTCATTTCTAATTTATATGATCATCTATCAAAATAAGGATTTCTTCAGTCGAGAGGACCTCCAGAAGTCAATTACTCCTACTCCGCTTCATGAAGGTTTCTTTGTGTTTGTGGATACAGTCATGACTAAAATCTATACATTATTGTTCGATTGTCCTCCTCCCAAGATCTTTCCAAAATGCAAAAATGTGCTCCAGCTAAATCCTAATGACTCAGTTGGGGATTGGTTTTGCTTTGAGACCCAAACTGATATTCGAGTATATGGAGCAGAACTTTCTCCATATAAGTTGTCGGTATCCATGAATCCTAGGTTTTTCACCTTGGAATACATCCGCCGAAGGTTCAACTCTGACAATGTTCATTTCATGAAGGGTAACAACACCAGGACTTTCAAGGTCCCCAATGAAGCTGGACCTTTTAAAGTGAGAAGCAGATATGCTCAGAAGGTGGTCGAAGAAATTTTAGCCACTTATAGCTTCCCTGTGAGTTTTACATGCATGTATGATCCCAAAGGGATCATCTCCTAGAAGAGACAGTCTTCTAGAGTAGCGTCTTATTCCCACGAGCTGCACCCAACTTTGAATAAAATTGCCAACTTAGATAGTTGGGAGCAGGCTAAATTAGTGTTGGATCCAATCCAAACCACTGTGGCACCAGTCATCCCTACGCCACATAAAGTGGATACTTTGGGAAAAAGGAGCACACTTGAATCAACCTCTGACGTCGACAAGGATAAATCAGGGAGCCTCGAGTCAAAATCGAAGAGGTCCAGATCCGAAAATATATCCATCGCAACACTGCAAATTAAACCAACTCCCACATCTTTGGCACTTGTCATCTTGGAAAACTTTCCATCTGCAGTGTGGCCTCAAATGCAAGAGACACTGTCTCCAGCTGGTGCTTTGGTCACAACATCACTAGTTAAAGCAAGATTATTTGGTTTATACTCTCAACTCAAAGATGAAAGTATTGATCTCCAAAAGACCCTGTTCCCAGAGAAATATCTCGAGACAGGACACCAGTGTAGGATGTTGTCTACATTATATTTAAGGCAAGGGACCCTGAAGATGGAAATTTCAGAACCACTTGTGCCCGGAGGAAAGAAAATACCTTCAAATTTCAAGACCACTCAGGTCACAGTCAATTTAGATGCATTTCCCTCAAAAGATATCATGGATCTTCACCGAAAAATAGGTGAAGGAGTATATAGAGATGTGATGAAGTACACTATAAGTACTAACAAGCTACAGGTTGTAGTCCAGATGTTGGAGAAACAATTAAAGAACGAGAAGTCATCGAATAAAGAAAAACAGTTGAAGATAGCTGACCTAGAGCAACAGATTATCAAATTGGCTCAAGATCTGAGTGATGTGACTCTGATTCAAGCCATGTTAAAGGAAAAGAATAAAGATATTTCTAGACTGAAGAAAAAACTCATCATTCCCACACTTGAGCATTCATAAACAGTTGAAATCTTGGAAATAGAGTCCGAGCTAGACAAAGATCTAACTGATAGCCATACGCTCAAGGAAAAAATCATTACTCTGGAGAATGAATTAAATGAGCTCAAGAAGCAAAATCAAGACACCCTTCTTCAAAAGGTCACAACTTTACAAGCCACCTCTTCAGCAGACCCTACTGATAAGATCGCGCAGGCAGTCGCAGAGATGAGTCTTAAGGATTCCCAACTGAATCATGCTCATAATCAATTAAAATTCAAATGTGATGAGCTAAGCAATATCAATGAAGAGTTAGCTAAAAAGAACTTGGTCATATCTGAGTTGTAGCAATCCAAGGAATATCTCCAGAAAAGCATTTAGTATTTATCAAGAAAACTGATAGGAAAGCCTTTATTCAAAAGTGCCAAGTTTGTAATTTGGGAACAAATAGAAGCATTGATAACATCACAGTGGAGCCATTTCATTGTATCCCAAGAGGAGTGGGAAATTGTCGATGCAGCTGCTCAAGAATCTCGTTCAATTTTGAACAACGTAAACAAAAAGACAGATATAGCCAAGGCTATAATCGATTTCTTAAATGAGAAAAACTTTGATGAGCTTCAAGCATATGTTTTTTGAGACAAAACGAAGGTAATCATCGAAGCAAATAAAGTGATTACAAAAGGATTAATGGCTCAGAATGTTGTTGATATGGGTGCTCAACTAAAGCAAGATGTCCATTCATTCAAAGAGTTATTCAAAGGCGTATTCCCACTCGGTATTCCATCTTTTTGGTATGGACATGGAGACTTATATCACAAGGATCATTATAATACCATGATATTAGATGCAAGGAATTTTGAATTCCATCCAGTGGACATTCATGGAGAACTAAATGGCCGAGTGATTATTGATAAGTTGCGCCCAAGTTTTGAGATCCTTAATTGACTTCAGGCCATTTTCAAAGCTCTACCTAATCCCACTTTTGAACATTATTCTGAGTTAGACATGACACTCAGGGAACTAAGGGTTTTCCAGTATCCAATGGGCAAGGAGTGGAATAATATCACAAGATTCCTTCAAGTGCAACAGCTAGAAAGGACTTCAACAACATAGTCAGCAGTTGGAACGTCATCAATGCAACACAATCCTCCCCCACCTCAGCAAGGAGGACCCCAATCCTCACTACCAGCGAGTCAACATTAGTTTACTAGATAGATGTTGTTGTAACCAATTTTGTTGATAAAAAATAAAAAAACTGAAAGTCGTTGGGCTATAACAGATTTTGTTGTAAAATTTGTAAAGGTCGTAAGGGCTATATATAGATAAGAGTAATATAGCCAAAAGGTTGACTCTTTTTGTAAGAAGTATAACTTCTGATGATTTTAGTATGATCAAGGAATGAGAAAGAACCTTCAAGCTTTATCTTGCATTTATGTGGATTTTAAAATCTGATGTGTACAATTAGTATTCTCTTCTTTTGTAATCTCATCTCTTTTCACACTTATTCTATGATTGGAAAAGTTAGCACAGATCCTGATGTGATTATCTTTAACTGATATTTGATTTAAGTATTGTTTATGGGTAATGTATGCTGTGAAGTATTCATGATATAAAGATCTAATTGCATCATTCCTATAAGGACTGGGTTTTACTTTGTTGTCATTTTTTTATAACTATTGAATTCTTTCTGCTCAGTACGTTATCTGTAAACATGAGATAAATATTTACTTTAAGAAAGTACCTTCTCTCATGCCATCCCGTTAAAACAATTCATTCAAATTTTATACTGACATAACAGAAGTGTTGCCCACATTCTACCAAGTTTGATTATTACTATAATGGCTATCAATGACATGATTCTTGACTAAGCATTGAAAAAGATAAACAATGGAAAATATTGATGCCCAGGCATAGTTCTAAATACAACCTTATAATGTATTTGGGACAACATATTTTTTGGTGTCGTTGTCAGGGAATTTAACAAGAATATCAACCTTCCCTGGGGACAACGACAACCATACACCCCTGATTTCATAGTGGACGAAACCAGGTAACAGGCTGTGAAATCCACTTGGCGACTCCACCAAAGAAAGCCTAGCATTTGGATGCAAACATACTCACCAGAACCCTAGCCATGAAGAATTTGTGGCTCTATAAGATCTAGTCTCCTGGAGACATAGACGTGGAAAATATCAATCCGCTTCACCTGGCCATCATCGACGAAGTTTCTCCCCTCCTCTATTTGGCCCTCAGTTCACTGAATATGAGTTTATTTTTCAAACCCCTGAACAAGAGTCTTCTCCCCAGAATCCCAACACTCTGTTTGGTTTACCCAGTTCACAGACCATTTCCAATGAAAGCAGAGAACCCTCGACTCAGAAAAACCCGCCCAAATCCTTTATTACTCCTCAAGCTAAGAAGTTGATTACCAGACACCTTATGGCAGGAGGAGGAAGTGGAGGAAGACCACCACCACCACCCAGAATGCCTCGATGGGTGGCTAGTCGGCATGGGCCTCTACAATTTCCTACTCCCTTAAATGATATGCCCACCCACTATTTGAAGTTATTACCTAAATATGATGACAGTAAGGGTACATCCATAGAATATCATGTGGATCACTTTCAATATTTCGCTGATTACATTTTTATTGATCACGATGATGTGTACATGAGAGTCTTTGCTCAATCACTTGAAGGAGAGGCCCTAAAGTGGTTCAAATCGTTACCAAATGCTTCTATCGGAACTACGGAAAATTTGGAAAACACATTCATCAAGAAGTGGGGAGTTAAGCGTGACAACCTGTATTATCTAACAGAATTTTCCACCCCAAGAAAGAACACATCTGAAACAGTTGTTGATTTTACTACAAGGTTTAATAAACTATATTACAAAATCCCTGAGGATATACGACCTACCGAAGTAGCAGCTCGGGCTACATGTGCAAGTGCTTTCCCCTCTAATTTTTCTATCACATTAAGGGAAAGAAGATCCTCCTCCCTCAGTATAATGCAAGATGATGTTATAGACATCGAAGGAAATATGAGAGTCGGAGGAAAAATAAAATTGACTAATGATGCTGAGCAAAACGATAAAGGGAAAGCTAAAGATGAGAGTAGTTCCTCGGGGGCTAAAGACTCTCAAGAAGCAAAGATGTTGAGGCTTATATATATTGCAGCTGACCTGGGTTTGAAGTAGTTCTTATAGACCCAACAAACCCCTTTCACCAGCTCTTTCGGCCTCAACCTGCGAACAAGCTGAAGTCTCACCCGAGGTGAAGATGGGGGGTTACAAAATCAGGTTTCTGCAACCTTGGTGATGCGCGGATGTGGAAAATGACCTCTGTGAAGCTATTATTACTATGCTTCTACTTAACATAACAATACTGATATGGGACTCTGTACTTTGTAATGATCAACTGTTGACACAAAACCAATCGATAGGGGTTCCTCATGTTGTCGACACCCAAACCGCTGCGATCTCCCTGAGCACCAGCCCAGACAAGTTTTACTCTGTCCAACAACACCTGCAGAGTAGATGAGGTCTCACCCGAGATGTTCAAGGGAGAGTTGACGGAACCATGTTTCCGCCGAATGAAGGAGGATTTTGTGCATCAACTTATTAACTTATTGCGACATTCAAAAATAGATCTTAACATTCAACTTAGACATTAAGCATAAACGCATCATCATTCAATAGATCTCATTATTGACAGAACCATAAATGCGCAATAGATATAATAGTAAAACATTAATCGCAGCAAGGAAACATCACATCATTTATGGATTCAGATTGCATAATGCATTCATCACATGGAAAACAGGAAAGACATAAGGATTCTGCTCAAAACACCGTCATATCATATTCATCTTTGCAAAAATTCAGATACAACAACATAATCCTTTTGTCGCATACCAGAATTAACAGACAATAACAAGAAAGTTCATCAGCTCATGTATCTCCAAATCAGTATATCATCAACTATATCTCGGTTCTCTAACAATCCTATGTCTATTTATAGGCTTGCGCCTTTACATTTGTGGTCCATTTAGGCAACCATCTAACTACTTCCTATCAAACTCTACAAAAGATGTCCCAAAACCCACATAATGCGGTCGAATGACCCAAAATGCACCTAATGCGGTCCAAATGACCCACAAACCCGCATAGTGCGGTCCAAATGACCAAAAATGCACATAAACTAGTCGAATCGTGCGCTGCTTTCCTCCTTTTGCGGTACCTTTGGCCTTGCGCAACATCCACGATGTTGACTCATCAAACCGCCTGCCAACAGGCCCCCAAAAAAATCTTGTGGCTCGCCCTTGAGCCACGTCAACTGGACATGGTGTACTCAATGGTATTCAGCTTGAAGTCCTCGTACTGCTGATCGACCTCCTGGACCTGCTCCTTCACTGTCGCAGCCACCGCCTGACTCTCTGTCACAGCCTGCGCGGATGGATGCTCCCTCATATTCACAACAACTTGCTAGTGACCCTCCTACACAGCCTATAGTGCGGATTTTTCCTTGAGCAAAAATTGTCCTCCAACCTCTTGGAACTCCTCCAGCTGTGCACTGTGCTTCTTATGACACTCTTTGGGCTTGGCGATGCGCTACTGCAATTCATTCAGTTCTACTGATTTGGTGACCTGAGAAACTGGTGGCAGCATTCGCATCGACACCTTCAGTGTTGCCAGCTTCCATTATGCTTCTTGCCGCAGCTTGGTCAGTTGTTCTAACTGCTCGTCCTGAACGATGTTTCCCCAAAACTGCGCAGTCTCGAAAGTGATATTTTTCGCTGCTTGTTCCAACTCACCCATCTGTGTCACCAACTCCTCGGTGGCACATTTTCGTTCATCTAATTTCTCTTCTGGTGTTCCTGGGTGTACTAGAGCTGTTAAATCCACATTGTCATGCTATAATTGAGCGATGACAGCCCCAAGTCGCTGTGCTTGCTCGACTGGATCTAACTGCGCGGTGGGCTCCGGTACGTGCTGACATGCTTCAGAGACTGCCGCCTCCAATCGCACTCTGCTGTCCCAAATGGTGGCTTTCTCCATCGGCAACCTATCCTGCTCTTTTTTCAACTCCTCAATTGCTCGAGCCTTCTCATCACTCAGTTTCTCTAGCTTATCCTCCAACTCATCGACGACCTCCCGCAATGCTACTGCCTTTCCCTTTAATTATGCAACCTCTTGCTGGGTCGCTGCCTCGTTTTCCTGCGATTGTAGGAACTGACCGTCGATCTCCTGTCCGCCATTTCCCGACGGGAAACCGCCTGCATATTCGTCAACTCCTTTGTTGGCATCCCATTGATGTTAACGGACAAAATTTCTAACTGCTGCAGCAAGGCCTGGAGATCCTCGTTGTCAGTCACAATCACAGTCGGGGGAATGTTCACGTTCCGAACCCGTGGCTCAGTGCTGATTGTGCCAAATTCCTGCCTAGTTGCTACCTCTGGTACTTGCTATGAAACAATATCACATAAAGAATCAAGGTGAATGTTTACCTCCTTGAAATATGCTTCCGCCTGTGTCGTCATTGCTCAAGCTGCCACATTTGTTGCATTTTTTACAACCATTATAAGTTGTCCCAACTGCGCCTCCCTCACTGGGGAGGCCCCACTGATCGTACCATACTCGTAGCTTGCCCTCATTCTTCCCTCCTCAAGCTCATGGTCTATCTCATCGTCTGTGGGCATCTTCGTTGATTCCTGATCCGATTCATGGTGACTCTGCTGGTCCTGGGTGGGTAGTGGATCCTTTGGGCCTGTCGCTGGTGGCCCCGCTACAATCTCTACCATACTAACTGGTTCCCTCCATTCTTTAAGCCAATCATTGATGATTCCATCCAGATCCTCATCGGACAATTTGTAGTGTGTCAGCAACCATTTCTTCCCGGGGTCGCACCGTGCTTGCACATGAATAGCATGAGGTCGAATCGCAAACTGAGCAATCTACTTGTATTTTTCTGCAGCTTCTTCAGATAAGCGAGGCACTCTCGTCGCTGCTACCTACAATGTATCCCAATAAAGCCAAAAATGCATTGCGTATTCCTTAAGGCGCTCGGGTTCTTGCATCCACCACAGGTTCTGATAGAGCGCCCCCTTACGGTCTTTGGCGACATCAACTTCCATCCCTCGATAGGTGTCGGGCTCCTTCCATGAGACAAGTGCGATCAAAAGTAGGAGCCAGTTGTACGTGAATGATCCCTCCCCATCTTGGACAGTTGTTGCATCCTCTTCCAACTGATTCAACAAGAAGAGTGACCAGTTCATCTATATGCCTTCCGTGCATTGTTCTGCACAAGCCACAACCCCCAAATTACACTGGTTGGGTTGATTCTTTTGGACCCCTTTGCAACACAATATCTTTTCTCTGGTGAGGACCTCCCTATCATTAATACTTCCAGTGTAGTAGGCGCGGTCGTCACATTCCAATCCATAACGATGTACCAACTGTGCTGCCCGCTTTTTATTTTTCTCCTTCCCTCTGAAGTATGGCGAAGGATCCACTCCATCCTTCGGCAACCTGGTGATCTCAGCAATTAAATCAACAGTGACTGTAATTGATCTGTCCAGCCACAATATTCCATTGTGGAAGTAGGCCAACAACTGCTTCACACACACATTGACCTCTGGCAATTTCCCAAAGTGTGGCATGTTGATGAGACCGAGCAATCCCGCTTTGTCCAACCCACATGCCCAATCTTGCGGAATCGGCTTTCCGCCAATTTGTGTCCCTGACACATAGGGTCCGTCGTAATATGCTTGTACACCAGCATGTCATGGTCGTCGTATTTCATGCGCATCAATGCCGACACAATATTTGCAGAGCATTCCATTCCTGCTGGTAGCGCTGGCATCCACACTGGGTATTTTTTATTTTTAGTGGGATTTCGGGTCAACATACGAGGCCAAAAGGGGGGTACGTACCCATGGATATCCGTAGTAGATATCCCTGCCCAAGCAGTCGAATCTTTAACTCCGCGGCTTGATTGTCCCACCTCATCGTTCCTCCACAACAGGACCCCCCTCCGCTTCTTTTGGATGAACGATGAACTATCTGGCATACTGGCGACTTCTTCTTCGATGCTCACTGGTTGAGCTGGTGACTCTACCCTTCTTGAAACTTCGACCACTGGTTCACTCAGCATGTCGCACCAGGGCCCCTCTTGGCTAAACATTTCCTCACCCTACAACACTTAACTTAGCAACTTGATACAACACTGAACTATACTTCTCGCTCTGGACAATGGTCCCTTCCGACCAGAGTCCACCCCTTATAGTGCCGAATTGCATCCTTAACCATCATTACCAAATCAACCCGTTCATCATGAACAAATCATGCCTTAATTACCCGAATCCGCCGTCAATTCTGTCATTCCGATGGTCGAATCCACCATTAATGCCGATCATTTCATCACGCACTAATAATTAACTGCCTTTAACTTCCTGCATTTATTGTTGATTTGACGGGGTCGCGACCCTGCAGTTGTCGCGGCACAGACCCCAAAATGCGATACAATCACTCTTGCTTACACATTCTGTCCCTGCTAGTGCACCATCCTGCCACCTAGCATTTTTGTTTTTCCCGATGCGACTCAGGCATCACGCTGCTTCAAGCCCATCCTGTAGGGCTTCAACCTGCTACCATTCACCAACTTTGGGAGCATCGCTCCATCTAACTGCTGCAGTTGTATTGTGCCTCCTAAATTTATGCCATTGATGCGATATGGACCGAGCCAATTCATCTGTAACTTCCCTGGATGCTTCATGAACTTGCTGTCATACAATAGCACCAAGTCACCCTCCTGAAACTGTTTGTTCTTAATATGGTGATTATGTCAAGATTTTTTTCGATACTTTTCCAAGCGCTGGTGAAAGCCAGTGATAAAACAGTCTTCCTCAAGTTACACTAGCTACTCCAAACATTCTGTTACTGCTGCATCATCATTCATTCCTGTCACTGCCGCTATGCGCAGACTCAGAACAATGTACTCCATAGGCATAACTACCTCTTTCCCCTACACCACTTTGAAGGGTGTCTGCCCCGTCAACCTTTTACAAGTGGTGTGATATGCCCACAAGACTGCTGGAATCTTCAAATCCCAGTCATTGCAATTCACATTACAAACCTTGGTCAGCGCATTCTCCAATACTTTGTTGAAAGCTTCCACTGTGCCATTGGCCTGTGGATGATATGGCGTACTCTTCTTATGTTGTAACTGAAGCTCTGTTGTCAATGTGCTGACGGTGCGATTAATGAAGTGACTCCCCTGATCACTCATCAATATCTTCGGGCAACCAAACCAAGTGACAATATTGTCGAACAAGAACCGCGCTACTGTTGCAGCGGTGCAATCTACAACTGGTGCATCCTCTTCCCATCTTCTCAAATAATATGTTTTTGTGATTATGTATCGTGCACCAGTGTGCTTCCCAAGTGGGTTGATAGGTCCCATATAATCCACTGCCCATTTATCAAATGGATGCAGTGTCACTTGAGGTATGAGCGGCATCTCATCCCTCCTGGAGGGATTCCCAGTTTGTTGACAAACATTGCAAGTTCGTGCATAATCCATCGCATCATTGTGAAGAGTGGGCCACCAAAGCCCCGCACAAAGCACCTTCCTGGAAATCGCACAACTGCCATAGTGCCCACTAGCTACTCCTGCATGTGCTTCCGACAAGATCTTCCCTTGCTCATGAGGCAGGACACAACGCCTCAAGATCTCGTATGATCCCAGTTGTACAACTATCCTACAATCAACTAGAAATCTACAACCTTAACCACCAGCTACTTCTTGTGACTGGTGGTGAACCCCTCTGGTGCGGTTCCTATTGCCAGAAACTGAATGATTTCTTGATAGTAGTCATTAGCTACTTCAACCCTAAATAGTTGCGCATCTGGAAACCCATCTTCAATGTTAGTTGGTTCTTCCCTTGTCTCAATCCACGATAGATGATCTGGCCCCGCATTCAATCAGATTGGCTTCATAATCACCTCAAGATCAAACTCCTAAAAAAGAAGTAGCCAGCAACATATCTTCCCCCCCAACACAGGCTTATTGACCAGATATTTCAATGTAGAATGGTCCGTGAACATCTTAAAGTGACCTCCCAATAGGTAATGCCTAAAATTTTGTAGCGCATATACCATCGCCAAGCCTTCCCTCTCTGTAGTGGTATAGTTCCTCTCTGCAGATGACAACTTCCGACTCGCAAAAGCAATTGGGTGATCCAGCTCCCCTTCCCCTAGTTGTGCGAGAACTACTCCCAGTGTTACACCTAAATATTGCTACCCTAAGACTTAGTGTAAACATCCTTGAAGTTTCCCATGACTGGAGGGCTTAACTGACCCATTTTAATAGGTCATTGCAATTCACCCTTGTGCAACCTGTAACGTCGCAGGTTTTCCTATTGCAGCCTGCGGCGATGTCAGTTAATTGGATAAAAGAGCATCTTCGAGCCCATTCTTGAAGCTGAGTGATGTGGATCCCTATCCCTAGTCTATAGGGGAGCTGGCATTCAGTTCCCTAGCCCTTTGGTGAGATCCCCTAACTCTCTCCTACCATATCTCAACCTATCCTATCCTCTTAGCCCTATATAAATGAAGCTCATTCCCATTCCAAAGGGAGGAAGTCTATAATATCTACATGCTGGTGAAATTAGCTTAGGAGAGATCTCTACTCATCCCTTGAGAGATCCATATTTCCTTTGGAGGTTTTGGCATTGGCTTGATCAGAGAAGTATTGCTACGTTAAGCCTTGGTTGTAATCACTTCCTTCTATGTACTTTCCCTTTTTATATAGTAATATAAATGCTTTCCACCAAATGTTATTGCATTGATGATGTTTGTGTAGTTTTCCTGCTTAATTGTTTACTTAGATTTGTTATTGTATGGATGCAGTTTACTACTTGTGTTGTTTTGTATGTCTTGATAGGTTTTGCAGCTGAGATCTGAAGACCATCAAGCTTGGAGCAAACATCAAGGAGAAAGGATCTGCGATCTGAAAGGTAAAGCATCTATCCACTCGATCTCTAATTAGATCTAGGAAAGTATTCTATATTCTGTCCTATTTGTTCTAGTCTTACATTAAGCTAGGGAGATCAGGCCTCGAGTCCGCTCTTGGTAGATTGTCTGTCAAACAAATCTGGCGACCATACTAGGGAGTACTTTGCTTTTAGTTTTCAATTTGAATGTCATTTTCATTTGATTTCTTTTGCAAGCCAACTCATTTGCCTCCTAAGTTTTTTTCACCATCAGATCTTCACTTTGAAGAGTTTATTGTCCTCTTATGAGTATGTATTCACAATCTTTAGACCATTTTATTACTCATTTCTTGGAGACTTGTTAATCCTAGACTTTGTATCTTGCCCGTCGCACCTGGGCAGTGGAACCAGAGCGTCGATCTATCATTTTTTTTGCACTTTGCTTCTCTGTCATTGCAGTTTCCCCACTAGTGTCCTGTGACATCGTCGCAAACCCCGCACTGGTGACCTGCGAGGGTCATTCTGTGTCTGAACACAGACTACGTCGATCTGTTAAATTTGGTACAAGGGCATACCCCCTCCATTTTTTATTTGAGTTTTGATTTGGTGTGTAGAACCCCTCTGTGTTGCAAGATCTAGTCAGAGACCTTTTTGATTTGTGTGTTGAAAGTGTTTGTATTTTTGTATGGATTTGTATTGGGTCCCATTGTAACGAGCTTAAGTTTGGTAGTGGTGGACACTTTGGTTCCCCCCACCTTCATCCACTTGACCTTGTTTTCCCTCCTCTCCCCACCTGATCTGATCTCTGCATTGGATCTGATCCCGAACTGCTTTTTGCACTTGTCATTTAGCTTTGTTTGCATTCAGTTGTTTGATTGAGTGTTTTGAGTGTTTTGAAGTGTTTTCAGTCCATATGAGTGCTTGTCATTTTCTAAGAATTTCCTGAGTGTTTAGAGTGCTGCAAATCAACTTTCTTTTTCAGTTTCATGCTTGAAAATATCATTGCTATCAAGTCATAATCTTGGCATACCATTGGAAAATTAAAGGTGCATCATTTTTATTGTTTTCAAGTACATTTGAAAATTATTGTAGAAATTGCTTCATGCATTGGAATTGGTCATTTATTAGTCTTTTGGAAATGTTAGAGAGGAATAATTAATCATTTGTGCGTTTCGGGAATTATGAATCATTCATTTTCTTGAAAAATTCGAGTGAGATCAAGTTTTTACAAAAGTGATTCCATGATTGGAGAAATTGTATGCATTCTTGGTTTTTGATGCTTTTAAGCCATAATTGTGGAATTGAAAAGTTAGAGTGCTCTAGATAGGAAATTTCTCTCTTTTCATCTCTTAGTTTTTTATTCGGAAAGACAAAATAAAATGTTTGGATTTGGTTGTAATGCTTGTTGATTTTTGAGTTTTGGTTGGAAAAATGGAAAAAGTGAAAAGAGTATTTTTTTATCAAATTTGATAGATTTGGGATTGTGCTGCATATTGTTGTTTTGGTAAAATCACTTGGAAGAAATTTCTCCCTCCTATATATAGAGTTCATCAAAAGAAAAGTATATCTTTCGCATGTAGTTAGGGCCTGCATTATGTTTACATTTATGTACTCACCTCGTGCATTCACCTAACCGTCCAGATAAAATTAACGGTAGAACTAGGGTAAAATCTTTAGTAACTTGTGTGTTAAGTTAGATACGTGTTCCAGCATCGTAAAATGTGGAAGCTGTCGTTACTTGCTAGCACTGTATTCCGGGGGTATTGTATTCTTCCACGTACTTATTGGTATATCGAATCTCTTTCATGTACCAACCAGGTATATCGAAGCTCTTTCACAAACCCACCAAGTACTTCGCGTATCTAGAAAGGTGTTTCACGTACTTGGCGTATATAGAAATGTGTTTCACGTACTTGGTAGTATATAGGAAGGTCTCGTTCCATACGGTTGTGCATTAGACAGCAACACTACGGATTTGAGCTCCCACGTACCTTGCGTATATCGGGAGACACCATTAGGATTCCTGAAACTAACTGAGTTAACCACTTGGCCGTCTTGGCAGAGCAATACACCGAGAACAAAACTCGGGGAGATTACTATGCACGTACTGTCCAGGTAGTTGGGTATTAAGGAAAGGGTACGGTCCCAATCCTCCTTCTCATGTTTTCCTGTTGGACCCTGCGATATATAGCGATTTGCGAAGCCTTGACAATCCTGTGAGGTTCTAGACTTTTGAATCCACTCTTATCACATAAGTTTGCTTGCAGCCTTAGTTTGTGTAGGATTTTTTTCTGGTCCGATTTTCTTTTGTTTAGCTTACCCTAGGAGAAAATTTTGTTTCAGTCACTCTGGTTGACTTTCCTTGGAGAAGGTCCCCTAGGATTCAGAACTTACCACCCGAATATCCCCTTAACCAGGAGGTAATTTCGAAGGTAAGGATGGACCCACAAGCCACAGTCGTGTCACCTGAAGTCGAAAACCAAACTTTGAATATTGGAGCACACATATTACCTCCAAATTCACCTGCCTCCAACCCCCCACAGGGTGAAGAGGCGCAAACTTCCACTTCAAAAGACCTACCTTCCGTTTTACAGGGAGAGCCTGGATCGGTGGAATGGTTAAATCCACCCCAGGACCACCCTGCAACAACTGTTGGTCCAGCAACAACTTATTGGACATCATCTCTAGGTCACCTAGTGGCTCATTTTTCCATTTCATCCCCACCCAGTTGGGCTACTCCTGAGGAGATTTTCAGACCCATTCGTGATCGCTTGGATTGATTATGTACCATGGGTGATGAATTTCAAAGACAAAGTCTTTCACGAAGGGTTGAAGACCCGACATTACCTCTTTATCAACCACTCCCAAGTCGTTTCTTATCTTATGACTCACCAGAATCATCCACACAACACGTGACCACTTCTGAATCTGGTCAACCATTACTTCCTGGACCGTATTCACCCCTCAGACAGGAGACAAGTTCTACACCTCGAACGACTCAACCTGTTGAAGGACAACAGTCCAACACACCTGTTACTACCATGGTTACATTACCTGCTCCTCCCCCACCCCAAAAATCATGGGGAGGATACTCTTTACCCCCTACCTTCCTTACTGGTAATGTTAATATTACAATAGATAATCAACAACCCGTGTTGGGTCAACCTTTGATTAGTGGTCAACAAGTTGTTGCTGGGGGAAACCCCCATCTCTTAACCATAATACTGGGGTAGGGGTTCCCATCGGTCCTTCCGTTGGAAATTCTTTACCTCCCGGACCTTCCACTACGGCATTATTTCATGTTGGGGGACCATCCAATGTAATTCAAACACCATGGAGTCAAGCGTATCCAGGTTATCTTAACCCTGTGTCGGGACAACTCAATCCCGGAAACACAGTCTACGGGGTACCCTACCCTGGAAATCCATACACTATATGGGGGTAGCAGAATGTTTTACAACATGGACCCCCACCTACAGTCCCTCAAGTCCCACCACCCCCGTTTGGTCCACCCGCACCTCCCATTGGAGGCGACGGGCCCACACACAACTCTGGAGGAGGCGTACCTCTACCTTCTGGCAGAGGACCACCTCATTCCGGCTATCATGGCCCACCCCCTCAGGCAGCGGAGGTGGAGGCCCTCCCCCTTCAGGCCAAGGCAGAGGGCCACTCCCCTCCGGTGGTGTAGGACTTCCACCTTATGGTGGAGTCCCATCCCATCCTGGTGGTGGTGGTGGAGGACCATCCCATCCTGATGGTGGTGGTGGAGGACCATCCTACCCTAGTGGATGTGGCAGAGGAGGCCCTTACCCTTCCGGTGGCAGCGGTGGACCACCACCTTCTCCCAGCAGAGGCGGTGGAGGCCCACCCTATCCCGGTGGCAGCGACGGACCACCACCTCCTCCCAGCGGAGGCAGTGGAGGTACATCCTATCCCGGTGGTAGTGGCGGACCCCCACCATTTGGAGGTGACCCACCCCCTCCCAATGGTGGAGGCGGGCCCCCACCTTATGGTAATGGGTCACCTTATTATGGTAATGGACCACCGTTTTATGGTGGCGGACCTACTTACGGTCCAGGAGGCACACCCCCTTATGGTCAGTTTCCTCCGGGAACACCCTACAATCAGTCGATTCAAGGTCCTATTGGTCCAAACATGCCTTATCAATAATATCAGTACCCGCAGTTTAACCAACAGCTGCCCTTTTTTGCTACTTTGGACTTACCCGACCTATCTCGTCTGACGAATGATCCCATTTTCCATGGGCATAACTGGCCGCCCATTCTGGTTAAGTTACCATCAGATATCCCCAAATTTGATGGCAAGCCTAGTGAGGATCCCAAAAACCATGTGATGACATACCATTTATGGTGTTCATCCAACTCCTTGATGGACGACGAGGATCCCCAAAAACCACCGTTTTATGGTGGCAGACCTACTTACGGTCCAGGAGGCACACCCCCTTATGGTCAGTTTCCTCCGGGAACACCCTACAATCAGTCGATTCAAGGTTTTACCGGTCCATACATGCCTTATCAGTACTATCAGTACCCTTAGTTGAACCAACAACTGCCTTTTTTTGCTACTTTGGACTTACCCGACCTATCTTATCTGACGAATGATCCCATTTTCCATGGGCATAACTGGCCACCCATTCCGGTTAAGTTACCATCATATATCCCCAAATTTGATGGCAAGCCTAGTGAGGATCCCAAAAACCATGTGATGACATACCATTTATGGTGTTCATCCAACTCCTTGATGGACAACTCGATCCGTCTTAGGTTATTTCAATGGACTCTCATCGGCCCAGCTGCCAAGTGGTATATTGAACTACCACCCAATTCTTTTCCAAATTTTCGATCTCTTGCTATTTCGTTTTTGACCCACTTCCAGTTGCCCATTCGCTATGAGACTGGTACGGACTTATTGACTTCCCTTCGCCAGAACACTGCCACTCATATTTCAGATCATATTCATGAATGGCGGCGAAGACGACGTCTCATTAAGGCACATATTCCAGACCAACTCTTAGCTGATTGGTTCACAAAGTCACTTTTACCTGTCGTAGCTCGAGATGTAGCTATGGGAGGGGCCATCATTGAGGAATAGGCTATTGCCCATGCGCATTACTTAGACTTGGTCTATGCTCAATCCGGCACATTGTATGAAATTGTTCCTGATGCACCTCACCCTATGTATGATCCCACAAAACCACCCAAGGGACCACAAAATGATGGCATCATTGGTTCCCTTGCCTCCATCCATCTACTCAAACTGGTGGCTTGTCGAAACCCCAAGGTTCTTCTCCATCACCACCACAGGATGGCAACAACACTACCAAGTCCACCACTCCTGCTTCCACCAAAGAGGTGAATTCTGTGCAATCAGCTTCATCTCAGGAATCCAGTGGTAAGAAGAAGAACAAAGGGAAACCTAAGAAATATTCTAACAAACAAGAGCCCAAGCCCACTCAGGAAGAAACCAAACAGAAGAGGAAGTTAAAGTATCCTTGTTTGCTGTGCGGTGGAGACCATTTCTCAAAAGAATATCCCCACCGAGACGAAGTTCAGAAGTTTCTCAAGGGAAACTCTACTACCATAGTTCTCAATGACCCTTCCCCACTCAAAACCAACAACTCATTGCACATACCTCTCCTTCCCAAGGAGAATCATCCTCCACCGCGCATGTTCTCATGATGTGTAGTGAGACCGTCAACTTGAACACACGTTCTCGATCATATGACTCTGTCCCGCCGAAGGAACCTATTGGAAGTAATACCGAAAAATATTCCACTTCAATACCCGACGTCACCATACTCCATGCTTTTCTCACCATTGAGAATCCCTCTTTAGAGTCAGTGTTGCGTCCACCCAAGAGAATGATTCGAAAAGCTATTTTCAATCCCAATCCTTGGGCCGCTCAGAACTACAATATTGTAGAGGACCTAGCACAAGATCCTTGTGCTATGTCGACGCTTGAGGTCTTGCAGAACTATCCTAACCAAAGCAAGACTCTCCTCACTGCCATCGGCGCGGTTGATATGGATTCTTTGAATACCATCATGTTTCGGCTGGAATACTTTAAACCGAGGATTTCCCATCAGTTGGTGTTTCTAGTTTCCACGAACACTGCTGGGAAGACAATCCATCATACTGTATTGGACGAAGGTGCCTCTACTTCAGTCATGTCGATTTCATGTTGGAGATTCATTGGCTCTCCTGAGTTGAACCGTTCTCCTACCACCTTGAAAGCATTTGATGAACGCGACTTTCAACCTCATGGGCTGTTACAAGCTTTAGCAGTCAAGTTGGGGGGAAAGACCGCAACCATTAATGTGGAAGTGGTCCCTGCCCTGTTATATTATAACATTCTGCTTGGTCATAATTGGTTTTACGCCATGACTGCGGTCACATCATCTGTCTTCTGCATAGTACAATTCCCTCATCAAGGACGAATTGTTACTGTCGACCAACTGGATTTTTGTACACCTCACACCGCTACTCATCTGGGCGATAATGTTCCGTTACTTGGACAATATTTGCATCCTTATGAGAGCGTGGGGGTTGGCCTCATCAAGGACTCATCCCTTATGGGCATTTTTCCAACCTTGGATCCCCCAAATAATGTTGCCACAATGAACATGATCTCCTCTCGGCTTTCATCTATCCCCAACTCTACTAATCAATGGCTTGTACCTGATGAAGCTACCACACACCTGATTGGAGACACTATGCCTCTTTCACCCACCGAACTCACTTACGAGGCTGTCCAGTCAGCCTCGGATGACCACTTAGCTGTGGACTCCACCTCTTTTATGGAGAAAACTTCCTATGGCTTGGGGCAGACCACAACAGACAGCTGACTACTAGAAAATGACTCAATTCCCAATGCAATGCTATATTAATGACAATGCTAAGATAATGGAGAAAATACCAACCTTCAACCGGATGTTCGAAGTAGATCCCCGTTGAGATTTCAAAATCTACACTTGAACCTGCAGATTAGTCTCAACAACAAGTACAAGCAAGTGCATATAACATGTGAAAGACATTAGCATAATCAATAGAATGATCCATGATATCATAAGCGAATATAAACCAATGTAATTTAACAATATTCACAACATAAATTGGATGAGAAAATGAGTATTTCCATTAATAAATAACAAGAAGTACAATATACGACCTCTTGCCGGCAACCAATCTAAACCAAGAACTGGGTCTCTCCACTAGTGCCTCCACCACTTCAATCCCCCATGCAATGGAAAACTCAAACTATGAAAAGCGTTTGGTAGGTGAACATAAGGAGTTCACAACAAGAAGGATCAATGAATGTAGACTCAAGTCATGGAAAAAATCCACTAGAGTTATCTTGCTCTGACTTTATCCTCCCTTCCACATGCCTTAAGATCTCAATATATAGCCTTCCAAAGGTAAGTGAAAGGACACATCGAGGCGTTTCGGGGCATATGGAGGGCCAAAGGTCACCCTAAGACCGCTTTTTGGGAGTAAAAAGTAATTTTCTAATGATTTTTACCATTTTACTTGGTACCCGCGGGCTATAGTGGAACAACCTGTGTGTACGCTGACTATAATGGGACATCAAGCGCACAGGAAGAAAAATAGGGAAATTTTTTGTTTTCTAGAGGACATAAAGTGAATCTGAGTCAATGAAATGGATCCTGCAGGCCAATCAATGCCGATTCTCACAAGGTGGAAAATTACGCTGTAACAGATGCCCCCTAATGTGTGAGGTCAGAGAATGGTGCTACGATGGCCAAAATACATTATAAATCTCAGAAGTGGAGTGATGGAGACACAACTAGAAGGAACAACTCACTCATCATAATACAATAATATCTTTGAATACATGTCAGTATAGTACAACAATATGATACAATGGCCATGAATAGGCAGTACATAATACATGTCATAGGTGATCATAGTCATAACCATCTACAGTAAGAGACGGTCTTGTGCTGAAAGGAAACAACTGGTGCAAACTGGAGGTACAAAATGTTGATGTCTAAGAGGCGATATCTCATATGTACAGTCATGATCAAGAGAAGCATACTGAATGCTACTAACATCTGGGGTATTCTACACAAATCATCTATGGTGCAAGTCCCATCAAGTGAATAAAGGTTTTGAGGTCGAACCTGATGTGACATCATCTGATTACCGGTCAATGATGTATACTGTTAACAGATGCGAGATAACCCACCAATAATGAAAATGGGCACCAAGGCATAGAGTACAATCATCAAAGTGCGAATAGATGTGTTGAAGTCGAACACTAAGATGAATCCATCGATTAGGGGACATTGATGTATTCCCAAAACTGTCGATGGTGAGAGAACCTACCACTAATGACTGCAAGCCTCAAGGTACTCAACTGACTCTAAGTCTCAAATTCTGGAATAAATGAGTTGAAGTCGACAGAATGAAACTCGCTGGAAGGAAGGAATTAAGGCATCCCCCATCAACCAACACGAGGTAACAGCTACGCTGAAAGATTTGGAAGAACTTAGATGAAATGGATTGACTCAATAAGGATGACCGACATGCAATAGTCAAGAGATATGAGGAGTGGTCGACTTTGGTTTCAGGACTTCCTTTGAACAAGAGCATGAGCAGATGGATAGACTCAGGCATCATAGACTCGACATAACACTGTGCGATGCAAGAGGCATCTGTAATGTACCCTCCTACAGACCCAATTCGAGGAGGGGAATATGCTACCAATCTATGGGGATTTTCATAAAACTCAGCTATTTAATTAGATTCATACACATAAATACATGGTGCCCAGTTACCAATTAAGCAAATATGCACAACGAAATTAAACTCATCCACACACATATCATATGCATACAATATATCAACAGTCATCAAATTAAACATTGCAGGAGTCAATACATAGACAAAAAAACACTTATCTTCATTGAGCAATTGTCCTAAACAACTAGCTATGTCGCTGCAACGTTCCACCCAACCATAGGCCAGTTGTGTTCATCAATTCTCTCAACACAATTGCCACCCCATAGCTGGGCATGATTCTTACAAGGAAAAGGGGACATTCAAGCTCATTCACAGTCAATTCATCAATTCAACTGAGCCAAGCCAGTCCATAGCTGGGTTTATCAGGTTACACTTGAACCCTGGATGCTTGCACTCAAGCTCAAGCCAAAGCAATGGATTTACCAACAGGATGTCCATGGGTTTTTCCCAAATAGTTTCCAGCCAAAAACGAATTGTGGGATGGGGAAAAAACTTCATAGGAAAAAGCGATTTCTCCCCAACCATCTAAGCATTTAACAACCAAAATGGTCTCTATGGAACCCCAATTCCATTCCCCTTCTTCCCCACTGGTATACAACACAAAAATGCCCTTCTCCCAGCTGAGACTGAACGAAAACACCAACAAACATGGCTGGAAAACACCCAGGTAGCTCCAAACTCGTGAGGGAGAGAAACTGGTTGATGGATAATGGCTTGGGGAGAAATTCATGGCTCTTTTCTTTCCCAAGAAGAAAAATATGATTTCCCATGCAGGGTGGCTTTCCCATACCCGAATTTGGAAAGCCATACCTCCCATTCCCCAACGCATTAACTACTTCAACTAACTCTTGGGAGAAATCAATGATTGGGTACAAAAGTCAACATGGGTAGTTGAGGGTTTGATGGGTTCTCTCATTGACACTTGGCTTGACTTGATTGGCTACAAGGGTTTGAATGTTTTCCCTCCCAATTCCTTGTAAAATCATGCCCCCATCTCTTGTTGCATTGCATAGCTAGTTGTGGGTATTTTATTTAAAATGCATATTTACATAATATTCGCAATTCCATTGCACATGGCTAGCACGTGAACAATATGCATTGATAAATCGATGGCAGGGCCTTGGCCTTGAGCTCCTCACCACTATTTTATAACAATATTACATCATTTACGATTTTAATGCCATGGGGTCAAACTGGGGACATTACATTCCCCTCCCCTTGGAATAACACCATCCTTGGTGTTCCAACAGTTAGGAATAAATACCCACTTTACACATGCCTCAGAATTCACAAATGGTGGCAGGTCTGTCTTGCATTTCATCTCTTTACTTTGAGCTTTCAGGACCAAGTCCTTTGGCTTCCACAACTGCTCTTACTGGCATTGATCTACCATCTCTACAGGTGGGCATTGCTCTACAACAATCCCTTTCTTTTATTTACCTTCCAGTTGATCTACAAGTCTGGAATTTCATGGATGCCATCTTTCTTGTTGCCCTGGCAACTATCTGAGGAATATTTTTATCCAAAACAAATAGCTTTTGGTCTGCTTCCAGGATCAAGGTGCACAACTGGCTCTTACTTTGCTCACTAGCAACACTTGGCTGGTAACAACTGCAACCAATGGCTTTCAATGTCTCACCTGTGAGACTCATTATGGCAATTCCTGTTAGGACAAGCATAACACAATATTAAAATTAGTCAATTATTTTCCCAATTGACTTGGAATGTCCATGCTTTACTCATGAGACTTCCACACATTTCATGCTTTCCCAACATACACATGAACTCATTCATGTTCATCCTTTCACAGGGAAATAACTAATTCAACATTCACAATTTATTTCAAGCAATTAAACACGATCTATTTTCAGCTATGACATGCACTTAACAATCCTTTGTTTTTAAGATGCATTAGTCAAAAAGGAAAGAGAAGAGTAAGAGTTTCCCCCTCTTAGTCTTGTTCCAATCCGGAGCCACACCATCACTTGTGGTTCTATGCTCGTTAGCCTCTTTCACTTCAATGTAAATGCTTGACTTGCCCTTTCTTGGCTATGACACTTAGTGTCTAAGTTCTGTCTGAGGATTTTCAACTAGGGAACTCTTCCCCATTGTTACTTACAGAACCTTTGGATGCTAGGACCCACACATGTCCACTAGCACCATATTTCATTACTGCTCATACTGAGCTCTTTAGGACGATCATTGAATCAATTCACATGTTTAGTTTATTTTCATAGGGTTTATCTCTAAACAAAAGTTTAGGAAATCAGATCCAAATCACATACACATGTATATTCATAAGCAAGAGGTTATAAGATAACCAAATACTTATTTGTATTGGATGTCTTCACTTTATTCCACAGAATCCTTCTTTGCTTTCCAAGCATTGGATTTCCCATGGATACAATAATGAATGTTGGGCCAGCACGTAGGCTACTCCACAACCATTCGAATAGGAAATGCCAGGCCAGTACGTCGATTGGGTTTTATCAATTAATTGGGGAATGTTTGGGCATCACGTCGGCTTCTCCACAACATCAAGTGGTTAATGCTACCACCAACTATTCTCTGAATTTATCGAGCATTAGTTACTCTCTGGATTTACCAAGAATTTTATAGTGCACAACCAGTTACTCTCTGGATTTACCAATAATTTATAGTGCACAACCAGCTACTCTTTGGCTTACCAAGCATTTATAGTTCTTTCAGGGTCCTTGCTTTCCTGCAATGACCAAAGTTTCCAATAAGAAAGAATAGTGTATTAGCTTAGCTGTTAGAATATTTATACCCGAAATCTTCATTATTCCAAATAGAAAATAAATGAAAATGAATACTTATCTGTATTGTGCATTTCCTTGCTACTCCACAGGTTTCCTTCTCTGCTTTACAAGCCTTGGATCACTTGTGGGGTGGATGTTTAATGCCCAACCAGTACACCTTCACGCTGACTGGGTTTACCAAGCATTTGTGGTGCCCAACCAGTCCCATACCTAGTTTTCCCTCTCCATTGCCGAGCCAACACATTCGTCTGGGTCATCAACCAACGGAAAGAAACTACGCCACCGACCATTATAGGTCAAAGCTATGATATGAAGCCATAGGCACATAAAAACCTTTCACTAATACCTCCACAACACCCAAGCAAATAGTGCCAAGCCAGTACACCGACTGGGTTCATTAGGCATACAACAACCCTTCATGCGCATAACATTTCTTCATCCAAACAAGGATGGCACTCCTTCTCCCGGGAAAACCAACGGTTCCCTTTAGGAACTCTATAGGTGGCTTTCTTGACTGTAGGCTATCATGGCCCCATGATACCCACTCATACTACACAAAGGTTACCACTGCTCATACAATCCTCTTGAGCATCCTTTCTTTACTTTTCCTCTGAACGTGCAACACCAAATTGCATCTGTGTAAGCTGATAGCACAAGAAGGATAAGTAGACTCATCAGTATTGCTGCTCTAAAATTGTAACCATACTTCATAACATTCACTATCAAGTATTGAAACACCAGGAATGCGTCCATTCTCTTAGGGTGTAATCAATATTGACAACCCTATCATAATCCAGCACCAGAAAGGTGTGCACTCCCTTTCGGATGTGAGACATGTAGGCCCTAATCACACTCAAGCAGTCTAGAATAATAATGAAATAATAAAACATGCTCTGCATATTAAATCTAATAACCAGACATGTATATTATGAGTTGGGGCTACAGAATACTTATCCCTTTTTAGATGTATCTTTCCTTCATTTGCGAAGAATGGGGGCTCCCTTCTCTGAGTCAACAGTACTTCGGTTTGCCACCCCAATATTTTCATGTTCCATAACCCACACATGCATTCTTGGCATAAGTTGACTATCTCACTCACATGTCTTACCAACATGCAGTTCAGTTGAGACATTATCAACATTTACAATGGAGTTTCACCTGAAACCCATTTCCAAAGCATGGGATCATTCCCATCTAGTTTGGCTTCTGCAGGCCATCACACATGGTCTTCCTGCAATGTGTCATCCTGGCACACTTATCAAATAGCCAAACAGTTAGCGAATTTTAATAATAAACTTCAAATGTGATTTTTCCATAACCAATCAATGTCATTAATAGTTAAATTCAATATGAATTTGCAATTCTGTCTACTACATAAATTAATTTGCTTAGCAACGAGGTTATCCTCATATTGTTTGGCTCTCGTAAGTGGTGTCACTTTGTCCATTATGGTTTCACCCTTGCTACCATACATGAACATCCACCTACAACATGTCGTCCTAATACAATTTTATATAAGCCAAACAGTGATTAGCAATTATTAGCAAAATTTCAAATCTGAAATCTACAAATCTGTTTTCCGACAGAAATTAGATTTGCAACCATGAGATTATTCTCATAAACTTAAACCAAACAATTTTCAGATTTGTTTCATGCATAAGTTACAACCATGAGAACCTTCTCATAACCTTTGGCTTCTGCACATGGTAGATCCTAGTCTTTACTATGGACTTATCATTATTGCCATATGCCAGACTTTTCTACCTAAAATCTGAACTTCAATCAGCCAAACACGTTGTGAGTATCTATGCATATAATCCTTTCATTGTCACAACAGTCACTAAAGTGATCTCATAATTATAACACTCAATAATTCAAACACCTTCAGCTGTTAACATCCGAAATGCAATGAAATATATACATTTCTATATATGCATCATTATCACAATAAAATTGCAAGACACAGTCACACCATCCATGCAATTTAAATAAATTATAAATACTCATTACTTCACATTCCATGCAACTCTGTCCTTCCAATAGAGTGCTTTGGTAGCCCATCACATGTCTACCTTCTTCATGCAGTCTTTCTCCTGCATTCATAGCAGCTCATGAAATGGTCTCAGGATTAACAATAGTTCACCATTTCATCTATTATCTAACTGCATTGAAACATATATATGTCACACCCATGCATTCACACAATGCATCTCAACATGTGCACCTACACATATGCATGCACATTCACAACATTTACATAATCTTTTAATGTGTGTTCACTCAATGCATAACCCCTCAATACAACCTTGCATTAATCCATGAATAATAGGAATTTCGGCATATTATGGCCTAACCATGCCTATCTCATATGGAATACACTACAACATGACCATAAGTCATCACTTGCTTTGGTTGCTAAACTCACAACCAACATACACAAATGGTATGGTATAATTTCATATGAATGCATTGAGGTTTCTAAGAAACTATAGGGTGTAAGGCTCCTTGCCTTCACTTACCCACACCTGACCATACTTGGTAGGTTGGCATTCACCTTCAGGCACTCAATACCACATGCAAACCAAATCAACATAGTTTAAACAGTTGAAGGGATCTTACCAATCCTCTTTCAACATTCATGCAATTAAGTAGAAATAACCATTACCTGCATGGTTGTCATTAACATCGCTTGATGTTACCTGATCAGTTGGCCTCTTACCAAGGCTACATAGTCCTTTTTCCAACCTCATGATCACATATTTGTTGCACCATCCTTTCCTCATAAGGTTGTTGGTCATATGCAACAACATCATCCACATCCTTAGCCATGCTTTAGTTTTCTTTGGTCCTACAACCAATGCGAACACAACTATTTATTAGCAACCACAATAATTATCTTAAGTGGTTCATTGCATATGTAAAACCTCACTATTTGATCAATATGCAATATCATATACATGCACAAACATTTTCACATGCACTATGCAATGTTTATTTATATGTCATCTAATGCATATTCATCTCATTTATCCAATCTCTTGCATTTTCAATCATGCTTCTATGATCTGGTTCCTACAACATTAGTTGTCATCAACCATAGGAAATACCATTAGTGGGCTATTGCATGTGCAACTTCACTATTTTATCAATATGCAACATCATGCTCATGCATAAGCAATTCACATGCATTATGAAATGACTCTCTAATCATGCCCACTAATTCATATGCATTATTCTCTTGCATTTCCAGCATCCCTATGGCATAATTTCCAGTATATAAAACTTGGGAATATAAATAAAATAGCAAGAGAGGAGTTAAGGAATTCTCCCTTTCCAATTCCCCCTCATGACATGGAGTTCCTCCTCCACGTCATAGTTGATCATTTTCTTGGCTTCCCTACCAAGCATACAAGCAATCATTAGCTATGATCTTCGCACGAATTAGCAATTCAATATATACATATGTGTATAACATTCATTTTTGCTATTTCCCAAACATGCAATTCTTATGCTATAAACAGAAATAGTTTAAGGTGAGGAATCTCCCTCTTATTGACATTGCCTTGCTGCTCCCATTGCTCTTTCTGCAATGCATATTACAGCCAATTATTCTTAATAAGGCTTCCACAACCTTTTATGCAATTCCTGCTTCTCATCCCAAGCATAGAGACTGCATTTCACACTTTGAACGACTGTCTCCGAGGGACGACAGGGTCAAGGGGGCTTGCCCCCTTGTGGCTTCCCCGCGCCACTACAGGGCGGGTCGAGGGTAGTGCCCTCATTTGTTTTTGTAAATCCTTTGATTTCGCGCAATTGGGCGCATAAGTTCCATGGCATTTTTCAAATTTCGGCACCTGAAAAATCTCCCTGGAAAACAACTGAAATTCCCTGTTTCGGATCAACTCGTCGAGTTATTCCAAAGGGTGAACTCGTCTATCTCTTCCGACCTGTTTCGGGCCAACTCGTCGAGTTCTGTCGCCATTTTAGACAAAATCGCCGAGTTCTTTCGTCGTTTCGGACCAACTTGTCGAGTTCTGCCTCCGAAAACACTTAGAAAAATCTTCCACCATTTCAGATCAAATTGCCGAGTTCTTCTGCCGTTTCAGACCAACTTGCCGAGTTCTTCCACCGTTTCGGGCCAACTTGCCGAGTTCTGCCGCCGAAAACACTTAGAAAAATTTTGAATTTTTTTTCTTCCTTTCCTCGGCACTTCCGCAACTTTGTCAGCACAACTCAGCCAATTTCGTTGACTGTTTCGGCTTCACTCAGCGAGTTTCACTGAAACGTATCGTCTCAACTCCATGAGGCTCGCCGAAACACGTCGGCTCAACAAAAACACTTAGATTTTTTTTTTTAAATACTTAGAAAAATTTTGAAATCCTGCAAACTTCGTCGACACAACTCAGTGAGTTTCACCGACCGTTTCGGCACAACTCAGCGAGTTTCGCAGACCGTTTCAGCGCAACTCCGCGAGTTTTGTCGACACAGCCTTGGCGGAAAACTTAGAAACACTTAGAAATTTTTTTGAAAATTTGAAATTTTTCACAGTGATCACTGCTGAGCAGGAAGCATACTCACCTCTGCAATTGTGATAGGTAGCCCATGAATGCCCAATGCTGCAACCAACAACTCTAATACCAAATGTAATGGACCCTCCTACGGGCCCAATTCGAGGAGGGGAATATGCTACCAATCTATGGGGCTTTTCATAAAACTCATCCATTTCATTAGATTCATACACATAAATACATGGTGTGCAGATACCAATTAAGCAAATATGCACAACGAAATTAAACTCATCCACACACATATCATATGCATACATCATATCAACAGTCATCAAATTAAACATTGCAGGAGTCAATACATAGACAGAAAAACACTTATCTTCATTGTGCAATTGTCCCAAACAACTAGCTATGTTGCTGCAACGTTCCACCCAACCATAGACCAGTTGTGTTCATCAATTCTCTCAACAAAACTGCCACCCCCGAGTTGGGCATGATTCTTACAAGGAAAAGGGGAAATTCAAGCTCATTCATAGCCAATTCATCAATTCAACTGAGCCAAGCCAGTCCACAGCTGGGTTTATTATGATACACTTGAACCTTGGATGCTTGCACTCAAGATCAAGCCAAAGCAATGGATTTACCAACAGGATGGCCATGGGTTTTTCCCAAATAGTTTCCAACCAAAAATGAATTGTGGGATGGGAAAAAATATTCACAGGAAAAAGCGATTTCTCCCCAACCATCTAAGCATTTAACAGCCAAAACGGTCTCTATGGAACCCCAATTCCATTCCCCTTCTTCCCCACTGGTATACAACACAAAAACACCCTTCTCCCAGCTGAGAATGAAGGAAAACACCGACAAACATGGCTGGAAAATGCCCAATTAGCTTCAAACCCGTGAGGGAGAGAAATGGGTTGATGGATAATGGCTTGGGGAGCAATTCATGGCTCTTTTCTTGCTCAAGAAGCAAAATGCGATTTCCCATGCAGGGTGTCTTTCCCATACTCGAATTTGGACAGCCATACCTCCCATTCCCCAAGGCATTAACTACCTCAACCAACTCTTAGGAGAAATCAATGATTGGGTACAAAAGTCAACATGGGTAGTTGAGGGTTTGATGAGTTCTCTCATTGACACTTGGCTTGACTTGATTGGCTCCAAGGGTTTGAATGTTTTCCCTCCCAAGGTATTAGGAATCGAGTACCAACTCCCCTAGAGGTCAGGGATAGGGCCCCAAGTCAGCAAGTTTCGAGGAGAACCTCGAAGAAGCTATTTTCCCCCATTAACTGACTTCGCCGCACCCTGCAATGAAGCAAGCTACGATGTCGCATGTTGCATGAGTGCAACCTGCGACGACCTCTCAAAACCTGGTACAACTAGGAACAAATCCTCGCAAGTTAATTACTCAGTCAAGATATCTTCAGGGGTGGATACACTAAATCTCATGATGGGTAGATTTTAGGTGTAACAAAATGCCCCCCAAAGCATGAAGCTGTTGAAGATAGACAGGTGAAGTGCTTTGATAGAAGAAATGACAATAGACTTGTCGGACGAAGGACACTGCTGCAGTACAACTGACTTTGAGTACACAGTCTAAAATGACTCACAACATGGCTGCCGACCAATACAATGCAGATCCATGGTAGTAATGACCGACTGAACACAATCATGGCTACTAGACACAAGCGTAGATCCATGATGAGATGATAACATAGCCATGACCAATACAAATGTGGATCCGTGTAATACAACTCAATACAAACTCCATCGTAGCCTGGGTAAAACATGACTTCCCAGGGTCTTCAAGCTGAACCCACAATGATACGAATCTATCCATGTGATTACAAATGTCTTGATGTCGAACATGGTAGAAACCACTTGATTACCGACCATTGATGTAAACCATTAACAAGTGCGAGGGAGATAACTATTGATGTCAATGATTCCCAAGGTATCATAGTACATATCATCAAGCATGAATAAATGAGTTGAAGTCGAACGCAAGATGAAATCCTTCAATCAAGAGTCAATGATGTAACTCATGTTGAAAGCGAGGTAACCTGCCATTGAGGCATGCAAGGCCAAGGTACTTGATTGGTTTCTAGATTCAATCCTCGAATGATGAGTTGAAGTTGACAAGGATGAATCCGTCGAAGGAGGGCCATGATGAGTCCCCCATCAATCGACACGAAACACGACAAAAGATGTGTAGAGTAGATCAAATGGTACAGTAACATGCAAGACTGATTTAGAGTAGATCAACATGATGGCGGGCGTATTGACTGCAGATGATAAATGATGGACATATTCTTGAACATGGGCATAGCATGAATTGGCAGTATTGACATGACGAGTATGACACCAATTCCTAATGCAACTGATGATGGAATCTTTCTTTGAATGACTCAAAGGAGTAACAAGACTCAGGAAGTAAGTGGAACTCGAGGACAAATGGATGATCCAAGTGCTATATGCAAATGCAAATGAGTGCCATGTTTAAGAATGACTACATACTACCACTAACAAGGTATGTAACACAAAATATTTCCTTTTTCCCCATCATGAACGATGAGTGCCTCATGTGTTTTTTACAAGCTTGATGAGGGTAACCAGATGCTCGGTATAGCTCATCTCATAGATGAGTCCAATCCCAAATATTTTTCGAACCTGGGATGGGAGGGGTTCATCCCATGGCAGGCCCTTCAATGGAAGAGTTTAACGAGTCTATAGAAGGTAAACTTGGTCGTCATTTCATGTTTAGAGAGTCTGAAAAGAACTAAAGAAGAATCCAACGGTCCTTTTTCGTAAAGTTAGCCTCATCGCCCGAAAAAGGGTAAAACAACGCGGGAGAGGACTCTTCCAGTCATGGTTGGCTGGAGTATACCTTTTTCGTAACTAGTGCTCCCTGGTCCGAAAAAGGGGTAAACTATCACCAGGAAGATGACCGTTCAAATTCTTTTACAAGCGTGAACAGGACAAGTTCGCTTGGCAATCTTTTCGTATTTCGAGAGCCTAAAAAGAGATTAAAGGTAGACTCCAAGGGGTTCCTTTTCTGTAGGAGTTTAACGAGCCCGGAAAAGTGATAAATCGCAACTAGGTAACGTATTCTCATAGTTTCAAGAGCATGAGAAAGAACAAAGAGTAAGCTCATTAATTGCAATCTATGAGAAAATGGGTAAATGTCAAAAAACTCTCAAGGGGTGTTCATGCCTGAGATGACTGTTCCAATATGAAAATGGCGTAGAAAGGCACTTCACAACTCCTGCACACTCGAAAACTAGGTCAAATAGTCAACCGAATGTTCAAATACAATAAAACTGATCCAAACTATAGCAAATGGCATAACGACATCAAATATTTGAAAAAGGAATATTCCATTTGTTTTATAAATAGAAATAAAAACCAAATATAGTCACCATTGTTCTTTTTGCCAAATTTGGGAGGAATAGTGCCATTTGCTGCCAGATTTTCACTTGTCGATTTCGAGAGCTACGATTAGCCATTTCACCTGCCGTCAGGAATAGGTAACCCTAAACTTCAGCTAGCAAAATCATAGTGGTTTACAATTTTTATTTTCAGTCATTTTTTTGGGTTTTGGGTTGATTTGGGAAGGGCCATTGTACCCTCGGCTCGTTGCAGTTGGCCTTTTCAGGAACTGCGATGAGACCGAGTCGTTGCAAATGGAATATACATGGACTACGACGACGTTTCCCTATTTGCAAAAATGGGGTGCGACGACGGCGACGTCCATCCCCAAACTCAAACAAAACTCAAAAGAAGGACTTCCAGTGGGTGAAGCAAGTCCTAACATTGTTAAAAACTTCCTGTTGACAGGTTCCAAGCATCCATAATGGTTTTGGAATGGAGGGAAAGGGAACATGAATTAGATGATGAAAAAGCTACAAATGATCCACATTGTGTGGAAGCATTGAGGAACTGTGGGCTCATCAAGTTCTTCCACATTCAGGGGATGAGATCCCAACTTCCACTACTGAACCCTATGCTCGAATGTTGGGATGCGGCCCAGTAGTAATTCCTGATTGGTGAGAATGAGCTTCACATAGATGTTGAGGGAATCTATTTCTTGACTGGTTTGTCTCAAAGGGGGGACAATGTGACACTCACTGGATCACGTGGGAGTGATCAAACCATGGAAGATTTGATCCAACAACATTGTGGTCCCAACGCCCATGCATCTAGCGAGAAGATTTGCATTAAATATGTATGGGAGTGCCCATTGTGGGCCATTTTATTCACCAATACGAGGATGGCGGGGAGTCAAGCTCCTCACCTAGCCACCATAGCATAGATGCTTTATGTGGAGGACTGTTTGTCTCCAAAGATATTCAACTGGTGCGAGGGGGTCCTCGTAAACATACGAGCTTAGCTGAAAAAATGTAGGCGGGGAGAGCTCAAACAGTTTGGATATGGATCTATCGTGATCTCGTTCTCGCTGGAATGGGTTCCCCTTTTGCATCCTCGGATACCACTAGAGGATAGGGATCTCAGAGATCCACACATGGACAGGTGGACCGATGTGATGGCTCGGCATGGTGGGGGTCCTATCATCAGATTCCCTCTTGAGTTCTTCACTTGGCTGGCAGGCCAGTTACTAATGGTGGATGACTTTCCATATAGTGGCACTGACTTCACAGATGACCCAGACTTGCCTTTGCCCGAGGGAGCAGCATGGGGAGACCTTGGTAAGAACAAATGACCCTTGAACTTTTTAAGTTTTGTGCATTTATGATTTTTTTTTTTTGATATAGTACTGATAGGTGAACAACATGTGTGTGCAGATGTGGGGCCTATACGACCAGTGGGGACCTCTCTTCTGGATAGGAGAGAGAGAGGAGAGGGAGCGTTGGTGGATCCAGCTGTGCATGCTGCCATCATGGAGATGGATAGAGTCTACGCCAACCTGAGTGGGTTGACACTAGTTGTTCCTAAGCCGACGGTAGATGAGGTGTCGCGGCCTATGCAGGTGCACACGGTTGGAGCGACTATGCGCTTCAACACACTGCTTTGCAAGGTTGCGAGAGAAGTGGATTGTTTCCAAACTCAGCCGGCTAGGGCTAATAGACCACCGAGGGTTGTATGGGCTAGGAAATAGGCCATATGTTGTCATTGTGTGTGTACTGAGAGCTTAGAGGCCTCAGATTTTGTACTACTGAAAGCTACAGAGCTTCAGATTTTGTAGAGACTTATTGAAAGCTATCGTGCTTCAGAATTTTGTATCAGCACTACCTTTTTGAGATTATATTTATATATACAGACAGTCCGGCGATTTATACATTATGTGTTTCAGAAAAATAATGATGTGATCTTGTTTATATGCTTTGCTTTTTATACGATGAATTATTTACATGTTGTGAATGCTTTTACATGTTATGAGTATCATGTGTGTGCGATGTACCAATCTAGAATGAAGTTGGCCATCGAGTTAGCAACTGTGTTTAACTCTCGTGGAATGTGCAGGTATTGAACGGATTCAAATGACATTTCCAGGAGATGAACTCGTCTAAAGAGACGGAGTAAGGTAGGATCATAGATAGCGTAAACTCGATTAAGATGGGAAACCACCAGTTGAGAATCCATGTGGATGAAAATGTGGTCCATACCCAAGGAAATCGCATCGGTTAAGGTTCCAACAACCGCCAGATATTCTGCGGCATTGTTGGTTGAGAATCCAAGGCAACTTCCTCCTGAGCTGATGAGCTCGCCTGTTGGGGAATACAGTACCCAGGCTGCTGAAGCAAGGTTACGAGTATGCCGGCTAGCGCCGACCGCGAATCTGTAGCACGTTGCCATCTGCACACACAAACAGAACATGGTATAAGAATCGGAAACAAGATCTAAAGACACTCAAAAAACAACCACGTCACACCACACAAAAAACACACAAACACTCCATGTACAGTATATACATGAAAATCTATGCATGAGAGTGTTAGGCATAGTACTTCTTTAGGTAAAGCCCATTATGGGGTTCACCTAAAGATATTCCGTCATAATCTTCAAGTTCGTAATCTCCTTTTTCCAAAACACGTTTGACAATGTATGGTCCGTGCCACATGGACTTGAACTTTCCTGCCCCTAGTTTGCCATGTCTCTGGTCGTATGTGAGGACTAGGTCACCCTCGTTGAAGATACGAGGTTCCATTGACTTGTTGTATTGAGATTTGATGTGTTTCTTATGTGCTTCATTAGCAAGAGTAGCATCTCGACGAGACTCATCTAGTTTGGCTAAGTATAGGAAATGTTCTTCCTCGGCAGTAGTGTTAGGAAGAAGTTCTACAGAGAGTTGTAGAGATGGAATTTCGCACTCTATAGGCAGGACAACTTCCAATCCATACACCAATTGGAAAGGAGTGAACCCTATGGCATTTTTAACGGAAGTTCTATAGGCCCATAATGCTGAAAAGAGCATATTATGCCAGTTGGACTTATGTGTACCTACCATCCGTTGGACCATAGTTTTCAAGACCTTGTTAATGGCCTCGACCTGTTCGTTGGATTGTGGGTAGTAAGGTGTTGAGTTTTCATGACGAAAACCCAATCTATCGCTCAGTTCATTGACCATATGGCTCTGGAAATGAGAACCATGGTCGGTCACTATCGCCTGCGGAACTCCAAACCGCGCTATTACATGATTGAACATGAAGAGTGCGGCGGTTTTTCCATCGTTTTGGTATGTAGGCATTGCCTCGGCCCAGTTTGTGAAGTAATCCACAGCTACAATGATGTAACTATGCCCCCCGGCCAAGGTAGGCTTACAATGCATAAAATCGATGCCCCATTTTGCGAAGGGGGCCACGGAAATAACCGGGTGTAATGGGGTGGGATGGGTGCGCTTCTTCGTATGGAAGTGTTGACATGGAGGACATCTCTTCACGGTCGCGATACAATCTTTGAAGATAGTAGGCTAGTAATATCCTGCGCAAAAAATCTTCTGGGCTGTAGCCATCCTAGAGAGGTGACCGCCACACGCCCCAGCGTGACAGTCATTCAAAACGCATTCAATCTCATCGTGAGTCAGACAACATCGAAGAATTGAATCGACGCCACAGCGGTACAAAGTATCATTCATGATCAAATAATACTTCGCATGGTGATGTATTCTACGATGGTTGTCGCATGACAGTTGAGGGTTGAAGCATTGGGTTTGAAGATATAATGAAATATCTCCATACCATGGATCAGTCGTACTGATGAGAAACAATGATTCGTCTGGAAAAGAGTCATTGTGCTCAACTTCTACATCATAACAGGGAAGGTCGCAAATAAGCTCAGCAAACACCAGGGATTTTTTGGACTTGGCTTTCTCGAAAAGAAGGTCGAATTCTTGCAGTACCACAGTCCAGCGTGAGTACTTTCCCCCAAGCACCTGACGTGTTAGAACGTGGTACATGGGGTTCGAGTCTGCGATGATGGTGGTGGTGCGGAGCAAGATATAGTGGCAGAAATTTTGGATGGCAATGACCGCCGCGAAAGCGAGTTTTTTGACATGTGAATATCTAGTTTCAGTGTCAGTGAGACCCTTACTTGCATAGTATATTACATGTTCCTGGGTGTTTTGATCTTCCTGTACCAAAACCATGGATATAGTGGTAGCAGAAGCGAAAAGATATAAGATGTAATCTCGAAAATAATTTGGCGGTTGGATTACGGGGGCATGCGTGATGGCATGTTTGATTCTGTCAAAGTATTTCTGCGCTTGATCATCCCAAATGAACGGGACGTCCTTCTTAAGCAATCTCATATACCCCTTATTATTTTCCGTGAAGTTGCAAACAAAACGCCGTAAATAAGTCACCTTCCCTTGGAGACTTTGAAGTTCCATCACATCGATCAGAGGTGGTAGGTTGACAATAGCCTCCATCTTTAAGGGATCGATGAGAATCCCATCCTTTGAGATGATGAATCCTAAGAGGCATCCAGATTCAACGCAAAAGATACACTTGTGAGGATTTAGACGGATATTGTACCATCTGCATCTGAGGAAAATGGCCGTGAGATGATCCATGTGGAACTCACGCTGCTTCGAATGAGCAGGGAGATCGTCCAAGTAAGGTTCCAAAAAGTCCTTAATATCATAGAAGGCATACGATATGGCTTGCTGGAACGTGGCACCAACGTTTTTAAGTCCAAATGGGAGTTTGTGATATGCAAACGTCCCCCAAGGACAGATGAAAGCCGTCTTATGTTGGTCGACTGGGTTGATCTCAATCTGGTTGTAACCAGAAAAGCCATCCATGAATGAAAAGATGACGCTTCTGGCACAATTGTCAATAATCTGGTCAATGAATGGGGTCGGGTAGTTGTCCTTTGGACAAGCCTTGTTAAGGTCCCGATAATCGACACAGACACGAATGGTGCCCTACTTTTTGTTCACAGATACGAAGTTTGAGACCCAATCTGTCAATGGGACAGGATAAATGAAACCAGCCTTTAAGAGTTTTTCAATCTCTACCTTGATCGCTGCAGTCTTCCGGGGGTGTATCGGTCGCAAATTTTGACGTACATGTTTGATGTCGGGATAGGTTTTTATTTCATGAGAAACAATCGCGGGGTCTATCCCAGACATCTCCTCATAGGACCAAGTGAATACATCTCGAAATCGCTTGAATAAGGCCGTACCCATAGCTATTTCTTCAGGGGATCACTTCTGGCCTATGCGAATGTGTTCCACTACACCAGTTTTTACTGAGATGTCTACCGAGGTGGTAGGCTCAATGTTGGCCAAGTTACCCTCAGTGTCCGAAAGACATGTAAGTATGGGAGACTGGGTGAATGGGTAGATATCCGGTGAAAAGATGGTGCTGATGTTGTTCTCTATGAACTCCAATGGGGGAAGGAAAGACGACCTATGGTGGAGGTCATCCTATGGACCATCATCAACATTCATAACTTCCATGATGGACTCATCTGACTGAAAAGTCCGAAGTAAGAGATCAAGTAAAGATGATGCCCGTTGCAGAGAATAGGATGGGGAGGCCAAAGTTAAGTGGTCCTCCGGTGCTGATTGGATAGCCTCGTAAATACATTCAACGAGTGAAAGAGGCATCGTATTTCCAATCAGGTGTGTTGAGGCTTCATCAGGTACAAGCCAAGTATGAGTGGAGTGAGATGAAATCTCTATGGAGATCATGTTCATCGAGGCAGCATGATTAGGGGGGTCCGAGATTGGAAAAATGCCCATGAGAGATGAATCTTTCAAAAGGACAACCCCTATACTCTCATACTGTTTTGACATTTGTCCAATGGAAGGAACATGGTCACCAGGATGAGTAGTAGTATCCGGTGTGCAAAAATCTAGTTGGTCAACAGTAACAATTCGTCCTTGATGGGGGAATTGTACTATGCGTAAGATTGAAGAGGCTACCTCTTGCATGGTGTAAAACCAATTGCGACCAAGCAAGAGATTATAATCTATTGGGGCCGAGACCACTTCCACATTAATGGTTACGGTATTTTCGCCCAACTCAACTGTGAGAGCTTGTAGGAGCCCATGAGGTTGAAAGCCATGCCCGTCGAATGCTTTCAACATGGTAGGAGAACAATTCAATTCGGGAGAGCCAATGGATCTCCAACAAGCGATCGACATGACAGAAGTAGAGGCACCTTTGTCCAAAATGGAGCGATGGACAATTGTCCCAGCAATGTTTGTAGCTACTTGGAATGCAAGCTGATGGAAAAGCCTCATCCTGAAGTAGTCAAGTCGGAACATGATGGTATTCAAAGAATCAGGGTCAACTGCACCGATTGCTGTGAGGAGAGTTTTGTGTTGATTGGGACAATTCTGCAAAACTTCCAGTGTGGACATGGCACAAGGAGCTTGTGCCAAGTCTTCTACAATATTGTAATTTTGTGCTACCCAAGCATTAGGATTGAAAATGGCTTTTCGAATCGTGCTCTTGGGAGGTCGCAATATTGAATCTAAAGATGGCTTCTCAATGGTGAGAGAAGTTAACGGTACAGTGACATCCGGTATAGAGTTGGAAGTTTTTTCAACGGGTTCTTTTGAAGGGACCAAGTCATATGATCACGAGTGAGTGTTCAAATTGATCATTTCATTACGCACCATGAGAACATGCGCGGTATTGGATGGTTCCCCCTGGGCTGGGGGGGTTGAGCAATCATTTGATGATTTTGAGTGGGAAACGGATCGTTGAGGACTGCAGGAGGCGGTTTACCCCTAAGAAACTTTTGAACTTCGTCTCTATGGGGACACTCTTTGGAAAAATTATCATCTCCACACAATAAACAAGGAAATTTTAGTTTCCGTTTCTGTTTGGCGTCATCAGGAGTGCTCTTTTTCTCCTGCGGGGCGGAAGACTTCTTAGGATTCCCTTTGTTCTTCTTCTTGCTTCCAGAATTCTGAGATGAAGCTGATTGGACAGAATTCACCTCTTCAGTTACAACAGGAGCGGTTGGTTTGGTGGTGATGTGCCTAGCCTGAGTTGGTAATGAGGAGGAACCATGAAGGCTCGATGATCCAACAGGCTAGGTGGTAAGGGATCCAATGATGCCATCAGTTTGGGATCCCTTAGGAGGTTTCGTGGGGTCATAAGTTTCGTGGGGTGCGTCAGGAAGAATTTCAAACATGGTGCCCGATGGAGCATAGACCAAGTCTAGGTAATGGGCACAAGCGATAGCTTGCTCTTCAGTGACAGCGCCGCCCATGGCGACATCTTGAGCTATGTGAGGGATGAGGGAATTCATGAACCAATATGATAGGAGTTGATCAGGAATGGGAGCCTTAATCAAACATCTTCTCCTTCGCCACTCATGTATATGAGTAGAGATATGAGTAGCGGTATTCTGATGGAGAGAGGTGAGAAGGTCCATACTAGTCTCATACCGTATAGGAAGTTGGAAGTGAGTCAAGAAGTTCATAGCAAGAGACCAAAAATCATGAAAAGAATGTGGTGGTAGTTTAATATACCACCTTGCAGTCGAACCAGTGAGAGTCTGTTGAAATAACCTTAGACGGGTCGAGTTGTCCATCAGAGAGTTGGATGAGCACCATAACTGGTATGTCATCATGTGGTGTTTAGGATCCTCATCTGGCTTGCTGTCAAAATTGGGGATATCCGATGGAAGTTTCACCGGAATCGGGGGCCAATTAGTTCTGTGGTAGATGGGGTCGTTCGTCAGTCGAGACAGATCGGGTAGGTCCAAAGTAGCAAAAAAGGGCAGTTGTTGATTAGGCTGCGGGTACTGATAATACTGATAAGGAATATAAGGACCGGTAGGACCTCGTATCGACTGATTAAAATGCAACCACGGAGCAAACTAACTGGAGGGGTGTGTGCTGCCCGGACCGTAAGGTGGTCCGCCACCATAAGGTGGTCTGTTCCAATAAGGCGGGGTTCCACCTCCAACACCGGGAGGAGGTGGATGTCCACCGCCACTGCCGAGGGGAGGTGGAGGTCCATAACTGTAATAAGGTGGCCCGCCACCGCCTCCACCTGGAGGGGGTGGTGGACCACCTCCACCTCCAGAAGGATGGGGGCCCCCACCACCTCCGCCGTCGGAGGGATGAGGGCCTCCACCACCACCACCATAATAATTAGACCTGCCATATCCTCTGCCTAGAGGGGGTGGGGGACCACGTCCACCACCTGAAGGGAAATGTCCTCCCCCACCATAATAGGGTGGTCCTCCGTCGCCTCCGTTTGGAGGGGTGGTGGACCATTCCCGCCCCCGCCTGAAGGGTTGGGGCTGTTGTTGGTAGAATGAGTTGGACCTCCGCCAGAAGGTAGAGGTCCGCCTCCTCCAAAGTTAGGTGGGGGCCCACCGCCTCCGGTAGGAGGTGGGGGTGGACCGATTGGGGGTGGTGGCGCTTGAGGGATGGTTGGTTGGGGTCCATGTTGTAAAATGGGATGTTTCCCCCATAGAGTGTATGGGTTTCTGGGATAAGGTATCCCGTATGGCGCGTTTTCGGGGTGATTTTGACCTAGCGTAGGGTTAACGAAACCTGGATATGCTTGACTCCATGAGGGTTGGGTTACATTGGATGCCCCCCCAACATGAGATGATCCCATGGTGGATGGTCTAGCGGGTTGAGAAGTTCCAATGGGAGGCCCGTTGGGGATTCCACTGCCTACGTTCTGGTTAGGAAATGGGGGTTTCCTCCCAGCCACAACAGGATGACTACTATTCAAAGGTTGAACCAACGTAGGTTGTTGATTAGCTACCATAGTAATAACGTTACCAATGAGATAATCTGTGGGAATGGAATATCCTCCCCTTGAATTTTGAGGTGGGGGAGGAGCTGGTAAAGTAACTGTGGTAGTAACAGTTGTCCTTCCACCAGTTGGTTCACTTGAAGAGCAGGACTAGACTCTTATGAGGGATGACCAGTCTCATTAATGGTCACGTTGTGGGAAGATGGTTGGGTTGAACCATAAGATATCAGATGGATTGAGGTATCTCTATACCCAGGTCGTTGCTCGAGACTTTGTCTTCGAAGTTCATTACCCTTAATTCGTAACAGATCCAAGCGTTCATGGATGGGTGCAAAGATTTTGGTGGGGTCGGGCATGTAGAAGGGTCTAGAGAGCTATGGAGTAGTCCAGTTGGGTGGTGATGCGATGGCAAAATGAGCCACTAGGTGACCAGTAGAATATGTCCAGTAAGCTGCCGAAGGACCAACAGCTATTGTAGGGTCGTCCCGGGGTTGGTTTATCCATTCCAACGATCCAGGTTCTCCTAGCATGATGGGAGAAAGATCTTGCGAAGTGGGGATTTTTGCTCTTTCATCCTGCGGAGGATGAGAAGCAAATGAATCCGGAGGAGTGTGCAGAAGCAAAAGTCCTCCAATATTCAGAGTGGGTATTTCCACTTCAGTAACTACGACCATGTTACACTGATCCATTCTTACCCTTGAAATAACCTCCGGATTAAGGGGATATTCGGGTGATAAGTTTAAGATCCTAAGGGACCTTCTCCAGGGAAAATCCTCCAGAATGTCAGGAAAGTCAGCCAGAGTGGCTAAAACAGCGTTTCTCCTAAGGGTATGCTACAAAAGAAAAGCAGTCCAGAAAAACCTACTCAAACTAAGGCAACAAGCAGACTTATGTGACAGAGTAGATTCAAAAGTATGGAACCTCATGGGATTATCAAGGCATCGAAAACCGCGATATACTGCAGGGTCCAACAATATGACGCGACAAGGAGGATTGGGACCGTACCCTTGCCTGCCGATTTGATTACCTGGACAGTACGTGCGTGCCAATCTCCCCGAGTGTTGTTATCGGTGTATTTCTTTTCCATGACGACCAAATGGTTAACTCAGTTGGTTTCAGGAATCCTAGTGGTGTCTCCCGATATACGCAAGGTACGTGGGAGCTCAAATCCGTAGTGGTGTTGTCTAATGCACAACTGTTTGGCAAGAGACTTTCTGATATACTATCGAGTACGTGATACACCCTTCGATATATGCCAAGTACAGATTATGGTACTTGGAGGGTACGTGAAGGAGCTCGATATACCAATAAGTACGTGGAAGACTACAATACCCCCGAGATACAGTGATGGAAAATAACGACAGCTGCCACGCTTAATGACGCCTGAACACGTCTCTAACTTACACACAAGTTGCTAAAATTTTTACTTAGTTCTACCGTTAATTTTATCTTGGACGGTTAGGTGAATGCATGAGGTGAGTACATAATCGGAAGCATAATGCAAGTCCTAGCTGCATGCACGAAATATTCTTTTCTTTCAATGAATTCTAGCTATAGGAAAGAGAAATCTTTTTCTTTCCGATGAGATTGCCAAAACAACACAATGTGACAATTCCCAATTCAAACAAATTTGACTATGAAAGTATTCTTTTCATTTTTGCGAAACATAAAATCACAACATTACTAATCCAAATCACAACATTTTTTTCTTTTTCTTTTCAAAACGAAAATGATACTAGGTAATGAAAAGAGAGAATCCTAAGATGGAGTATGCAAGATTTTCAATTTCACTTTGAATGGCCCAAAGGCAATGAAAAATTAAAAAATGTGCCTATCTTTCCCTAGCATGGAAATATTTTGCAAAATTGGAAGTGTAGCTTGAGTTTTTCAAGAAGATGAGCGATTCATATTTCAAGAAAAACACAAAAGATCATACATTCATTCAATTTTCCAAAAGATTGATAAACGAAACATTCCAATGCAAGAATGATTTTCTTCAAAAACACTCAAGAAATGATGGGAAAGAAGAACTTTTTAACTTTTCAATGGATGCATCAAAGAATAATCTTGACAACAATTGAGCTTTCAGATCTAAATGAACGAAAAGAAAACACTACTTGCAACACTGGTACACTTAGAAAACTCAAGAAAAGACAAGCACTCAATCAAGCTGAAAGACACACTTAACTCAAAATCAAACAGTAGCAAGCAAACCAAGCAAGCAAAGCTCAAAAAATAATGTAAATGAGGTCTGGAAGCTAATCTAATGTAATGATCAGATCAGGGATGGAAGCAAGTGAATGCAAGGGTGAGCGGATGAAGGTGGAGGAGACAAGAGTGTCCACCACTACCAGTCCTCAGACTTGTCCAAAACGGAACCCAAAATCAATCCAAACAAAACCAAACACCCAATACACAAATCAAGGAATGGGATCTATGGCTGGATCTTGTAGCACAGAGGGAGTTCATACAGCAAACCAAAGTTCAGATTTGGAAAATGGAGAGGGGATGCCTGCATGTCAAATTTTGACAAATCGGCGCACTCTGTGCTTGTACACAATGCGGCATCGCAGTTCACCAATGCGGGAAGTGTGACGACGTCGCAGTATACCAATGAAAAGGCTGTGACGAGTGACTAATAGGTAAAGAATAGAGGCCAGAAATGACACAGTGTCGCTCTGTTTCCACTAACCAGGTGCGACAGGCGAGATCTAAGTCCAAAAATGAATCAGATCTCCAAGCAATGAACCATGGAATGGTTTGGAAATGAGTAGTATAAACTCAGAGGAAGCAGATCAAAATCTTCAAGACGAAGATCTGGTAGTGAAATCAACTCACGAAGCAAATGAAAAATGGAAGGCTTGTGTCAAGCAATCAACTGAAAATGACTCTTAGGCAATTACAGAATCAGACACATTTTTTCCCCAGTATGGTCGCCAGATTTGTTTATCGGACAATCCACTCGAGCGGACGCAAGCCGGATCTCCCTAGCTCAATGCGAGTCTAGAACAAATAAGACAAGCTATGAATGCATTTCCTATATCTACTTAAGGATCAAGTACTAGATGTCTTACCTTTCACTTCGCTATCCTTTCTCCTGAATGCTGCTCCACATCTCACGGTCGTCAGATCCAAGCTACAAGACCTGTCAAGACAAGAAACAAGAGAAACAAGTAAAGGGAATCTACACAATAATAGATCTAAGTGAACAGTTAAGCAGGTAAACTACTCAATATCATTACACACATGAACAATATTGGTGGAAAGCATTTGTATTACTGTAAAAATAAGGAAGTACATAGCAGAGATATAGAACTACAACCGAGGCTTAACGCTGTAGCCCTTCTCCAACAAAGCCATTTTCCATTTCCTTCTAAGGAAGTTTGAGTCTCTCAAGGATGAGTAGAGATCTCTCAAGAGTGATTTCACCAGCATCTAGACACCATAGACTTCCTCCCTTTGGAGATGGATAGAGATTCTCTTATATAGAACTAAGTGGATAGGGTATGGATAGGATAGGTTGAGATATGGTAGGAGAGAGATAGGGGATCCTCCCAAGGTATTAGGAATCAAGTACCAACTCCCCTAGAGGTCAGGGATAGGGCCCCAAGTTAGCAAGTTTCGAGAAGAACCTCGAAGAATCTATTTTTTTCCACTAACTGACTTCGTTGCACCCTGCAATGAAGCAAGCTGCGACGTCGCATGTTGCATGAGTGCAACCTGCGATGACCTCTCAAAACCTGGTACAAGTGGGTACAAATCCTCCTATGTTAATTACTCAGTCAAGATATCTTCAGGGGTGTATACACTGAATCTCATGATGGGTAGATTTTAGGTGTAACACTCAGGAACCAGGCTAACAATTGAGTAAGCGGGAGCCGACACAAGGCTCAAGCGGCAAGCAGGATAATGCAATGCAATCACAACTTGATACAAATGGGGGGAGTCCTTATGAGAGATGACCAACATAAGACAAAGTAGAGTATGAGTCTTTATTGCAAAGTCATGGCGTAACTACAAAGGACTACCAATCTTAAGGAAAAACGACGGCATGGGCACCATAAGGCAAAATGGGGTTCTAACTAGGGAACCCATGTTCGGAAAGGCCCTACCGCCAAATAACGACACTTCTATAACAGTGTGAAAGCTCTGTGTCGGTTAAGAAGTGGGGTAGCACCTACGGTTAATGAAAACGGTAAAAAGGTCAAATGCATAATGCATGTGAAAATGACATCTAACCTATATGCCAGGTGTCAAATATACCTCCCGTAGGCACGAAATGGTCAAAAATCAATTCTCGTCGAAGAAATCTGTTCAAAATGCTTCTCCAAGACATCACATTAGTCCAAAACAACTTAAAATGGTGAAAACTGTAGGAAAGTGGGTTTTGAAAACTATAAATAGTAATAAAAAATTACAATTTACAATTCATTTTTACAATTCACCCCAAATAGTAATTTTGGCTAGTTTTCACCTGAAACTTCAGTCGCTAATTCTGGGAGCTATGGGCATCCGTTCGTCGAGCCGTCTGGAGTAGGTTAGCTATCTCATCCTCCTCTTTCATTTGGTAGTTTTTATTTCATTTTTCAGTGGTCGAATTTTATTATTGGGAAAGACCTATTTGGTCACAGCATTGTACACGGGCTACTGTTATATAGGTCGTGGGTAGGGCCTACTATCCGCGGTCAATGCATGCGTTGACCACGGGTGGCCGCCTCTGTTTTCTAAATAGCCCGCGGGTACGACCGTGAAGTTGGTTTTTTAAATGTAAAAGGCTAAAATCTTTGTGTTTCTTCCTCCAGGATGGTTCTAGAGTGGAGAGAAAGGGAGCATGACCTTGTGGATGAGGCCATCCGTCTCGATTTGCCTGCACAACGAGGATTACAAGCATGTGGGATTTTCAAATTTTGGAGCATTGGGGGTTTGAGGGCCCAAAACCAATTGCTCCGTCGCTTGATAGACTACTGGGACGTAGACACAAAAAATTTCAACCTGGATGGTCAAATACTCTCCTTGGAGGTAGATGACATATATTTCATTACAGGATTGTCCCATCGAGGGGAAGTGGCAAGTCTTCGATCTCGTACTATGGGTGGTGGGATCACAATTCTCGACTACATAGAGCGGTATTGTCTTCCCAACACTTGGAAAGTAGGGAGTCAGGTACCCATTGGAGCCATAGTCAGTCTGAGCATGAAGATTATAGTGTCCACTCTCATTAGGATTACAGGTTCGGAAGCTCTACACTAGGCTTTAAGGCCGGTGATGTTCTACGCCACCGAGTGCATGCAGCCCATGATATATGACTGGTGCACAACGTTACTGGTGTCTATGAAGACCCAGTTAATGGAGTGAAAGCATGGGGAGGAAAAAAACTTTGGATACGGTAGTATATAATGCATCTTTTTCTTTGAGAGAGTTCCGGGGCTCTGTGACACAGCCCTCACCCGGTGGGAAGAGGTCTTGAAACGACAGGGTGGTGGCCGACAGGAATCACCATACACATACGAGTTATTTCACTGGTGGGACCGACAGGTCATAGCCATTGATGACTACCCCTATGGAGGGATAGACTTCCGTGGTGATCGTGACATGCTGCTTCCTCCAGGAGCCGCGTACGGAGACATCGGTATATTACTCTTTTTATGTTTTTGTGTATTAATTTTTTTGGGATTTTTTATTATATATGAAAATCCAAAAATATTTTTGGGGGTAGTATCACATATTAACATCTCATTGTTTGCTCACAGACACTGGTCCACGAAGACCAGAGGGTTTCCTGAGACATCATCGACGGGGCATGGGTGGAGAGATAGTCGGTGTTGTAGCAGAGCGCACATTAGAGACCGTGCGGGTCAAACTATCCCGCATGACAAACAAGTTACCCAGGATCGAGGTAGCGCGACTGCCAGAGGATATGTAGCGCCATGTTGTGGGAGTACCGAGCACTTGGGTGTGACTACTGCAGGGCATAACCAACGCAGTACATTATTACTATCAGACACATCCTGCCGAGGCAGCTAGGCCTCCACATGGGGCTTAGACATCTCAGAGTCCCATATTTTGTATCGATATGTATATTTTTGAGAGCTATGGGCTCCAGTTTTGTATTGTGACACTACCATTTTGGACATGTTATTTATATATAAAAACTATGATTCTTTGGTTCTACTATATGTGTATGTACAAATGTATGAATCTATGTTTATTTGTGTGCTTCATTATGAATGTGACAAATGCCAATCTAGGACATAGTTAGCATATGCATCAGATACATGATTAAAACTTCTAGGAACATGAATGTATGTAATGGAAACAAAATGACGTTCCAAGAGTCTTACCCTCAAGAATCTCCGTAGTAAAGTAGGATCACTCACACGGTACTGACCATTCAATTGAGACACAACTAGTTGTGAATTCAGGCGGACTTCTAAAAACTGGATACCATGCAAAATAGCATCCTGAAGTAGCTCAACTACGGCACTGTACTCAGCCACATTGTTGGATGTAGGACCGAGACAAGCACCTCTCGAAGACACAACCAGGTGGTCAGGAGAATAAATAACCCAGGCAGTAGAAGCGAGCTACTGCATATGATGGCTAGCACCATCTGCGAATCCCAAGAACACAGGAGATTCCGCTCACATCTGTCAACCAAACGGAAGCGAATCAGCAAACCAAAAACTCAAAAGAAATCTAGACTATGTATAGAAGCAACTATACAATAGTATACAAAAGTACTAGCTCGAGCTAGAAGCTCAAGCGTAATACCGCTTGAGGTATAGCCCATTTATAAGCTCCTTCAAGGCATTCCCTTCATAATCTTCCAATTCGTAGGTTCCTTTTTCTAGGACACGCCTCACTATGTAAGGACCATTCCACATGGGGTTAAACTTGCCTGCCCCTAGTGGTTCCTTAGCTTGGTCATACAAGATGACCAAGTCACCTTCGGCATATTGCCGGGGACAGACAAACCTATCATATTGAACCTTGACACGACACTTATTGGCATCTCGACGCTGCTCCTCAAGCTGCTCAAGGTGGATCAAACGTTGCTCAATATCTGAGGTGCCAGGGAGGAGCTCAATGGCTAGTTTTAACGAAGGGATTTCGCATTCAATTAGTAGAATAGAATCCACACTATGTACTAGCTGAAATGGTGAGAACCTGGTGGCAGTCTTAACTGCGGTTTGATATGCCCACAAAGCAGAATATAACATATTATGACACTTGCTCTTGCTCTGTTGGATGGTACGTTGGAGAATGGTTTTTAAGGACTTATTAACTGCCTCAACTTGATCGTTCACTTGGGGGTAGTACGAGGAGGAGTGATCTTGATGAAACCCAAGCTTGAGTGACAAATCCATCATCATCTTGTTCTGAAAGTGACTGCCATGGTCAGTGACAATCTCTCTCGGAATACCGAACCGAGTGATAATCTGATTGAATACGAAATGGGCTGCTATAGCACCATCAGATTTTACGGTAGGCATGTCCTCAGACCATTTCGAGAAATAATTCACGGCCACAATGATATGGTGATGCCCCCCAACCGAGGCTGGTTTGCAATCCATGAAATCCACCCCCCACTTGGTGAAGGGACCGACGGTGACGATCGGATGAAGGGGCGCTGGATGCGATTCTACATTCCGAGAAAACACCTGGCAAGGGTGACATCTCTTTACGGCGTTCATACAATCCTTGAAGATCGAAGGACAAAAGTAACTAGCTCGCATAATGCGTTGGGCTGTTGCAAGCCCGGATAAGTGACCACCACACACCCCAGTGTGGCAATCATTAAGAACACACTCCGCTTCTTTGTGATTCAAACAACGACGGAGGATAGAATCCTTTCCTTGATGATACAAAGTGTCACCGACGATGGTATAATCTTTAGCGTGGTGTTTCACACACCGTCGTTCGTCTCGTGAATAATGTGAAGGAAACTTCAAAGTTTGAATATATACAATAATATCCACATACCAAGGGTCCTCAGATGAGATAAGAAATAAGTGCTCATCCATAAAAGAATATTCATGGACAATATCCTCATCAAGTTGTGGAAGGTTCGACATGAGCTTAGCAAAAACCAAGGATTTCACCGACTTCGCCGAAGCAAAATCGAGATCAAACTCCTGAAGGATCACAATCCATTTATTGTACTTCCCCCTATAAGATATCATGATAGCATGAACTGAAACGTATTGATATGCGAATTGACTGTGGTTTTCCTGAGCATGATGTAATGCCGTAACCATTGGACTGCATGAGTAGTTGCAAGTGCCAACTTTTCCATCTGGGTGTATCTCAGTTCAACATCTACTAGATTTGGACTAAGGTAATAGATCACATGTTCCACGAGCACATCATCTACCTGAACTAATACCATGCCAATCGTCTCTTGAGACGTGGCCACATAAAGTATAAAATATTTTGCGAAGTCAGGCGGACTAAGCAGAGGGGCCGATACCAAAGCTTTCTTAAGAGCATCGAAAGACTGCTTGGATCGCTCATCCCATATAAACAGTGTCTTTCTTCAACAAGAGCGCGAAACCCTTAGTAAGACTAGCATAATTCACTACAAAGCGACGTAGAAAAGTGGCTCTCCCGTGGAGGCTCTGAAGTTGAAGTAAGTTGCATGGAGGAGGCAACCGAAGTATTGCCTCAACTTTAAGAGGATTGACTCTGATACCCTCTTTCGAAACTATGAAACCTAGAAGGCGACCCGTTTTCACAACAAAGATGCACTAGAGTTATATTTCTCTCTCTTTCTCCTCCCTTCCATATGCCATAATAGCTCAATATATAGCCTTCCAAAGGTAAGTGAAAGGACACATCGAGGTGTTTCGGGGCATATGGAGGGCCAAAGGTCACCCTAAGACCGCTTTTTGGGAGCAAAAAGTAATTTTCTAATGATTTTTACCATTTTACTTGGTACCTGCAGGCTATAGTGGAACAACTTGCGTGTACGCTGGCTATAATGGGATAACAAGCGTACAGGAAGAAAAATAGGGAAAATTTGTGTTTTCTGGAGGACATAAAGTGAATCTGAGTCAGTGAAATGGATCCTGAAGGCCAATCAATGCTGATGCTCACAAGGTGGAAAATTACACTGTATTAACCTACTGTTCTCTACAATGGACATCATCCCTACCTGATCCTCTACTTTGGACTTTTCATTCTGACAAGTCCATTATGGAAATCATGAGCGCGGATGACCCTCCGTGGGAAGACCTCCATCATCGGTCCTCTTTCTTTCCTTCATTGGACACTGTGGAGAATAGTATCACCACCATCTTTACACCAGATATCTACCCTTGCTCTCAGTCCTCGATACTCACGTGTCAAATGGACTCTGAAGGAAACTTGGCCAACATTGAGCCTACCATTTCGGTCGACATATTGGTTTAGGCCAGAAGTGTTCCCCTGAAGAGATTACAACGTTCACGACCTTGTTCAAGCAATTTCGAGACGTGTTTGCTTGGACTTACGAGGAGATGCCCAGGATAGACCCCGCTATTGTTTCACACACGATTCAAACCCATCCTGATGCTAATCTAGTCCGACAAAAGTTGTGACTGGTGCACCCCCGAAAGACTGTGGCAATCAAGGCAGAGATTGAAAAGCTCTTGAAAGCTGGTTTTATCTACCCTGTCCCGTTGATAGAATGGGGCTCAAACGTTGTCCCTGTAGCCAAAAAGCAGGGTACCATTCGTGTCTGCGTTGATTATCAGGATCTTAACAAGGCTTGTCCTAAGGACAATTACCTGACTCCCTTTATCGACCAGATCATCGACAATTGTGTTGGAAGTGTCATCTTTTCTTTCATGGATGGTTTTTTCGGCTACAACCAGATTGAGATCCACCCGGCTGATCAACACAAGACAACTTTCATCTATCCTTGGGGTACGTTTGCTTATCGCAAGCTCCCTTTTGGCCTTAAAAATGCTGGTGCCACATTACAGTGGGACATGTCATATGCCTTTCATGACGTGAAGGACTTTGTGGAACCTTACTTGGACGATCTACCTGCCCATTCACGACAGAGCGAGTACCACATTGACCATCTGATGGCGGTATTCCTCAGATGTAGGTGATATAACATCCGCTTGAACCCTCACAAGTGTATCTTCTGCGTCGAGTCTGGACGCCTCCTCAGTTTCATAGTCTCGAAATATGGCATCCGCATTGATCCCCTGAAGGTGGCATCCATCATCACTCTCCCACCTTCCACCGACATCACAAAACTTCAAAGTTTGCAAGGGAAGGAAACTTATTTAAGGCATTTTGTCCATAATTTCGCGCAAAATACGCAGGGTTACATGAAACTACTCAAGAAAGACGTCCCGTTCATTTGGGACGACCAAGCATAACAATCTTTCGATAGTCTCAAACATGCTATCACGCACGCCCCTGTGCTCCAACCGCCCAATTACTACAAGGATTATATCCTTTATCTTGCTGCTTCTTCCACCATGATCGCCATGGTCTTGGTCCAAGAAGACAACAATGCCCAGGAGCATGTGATCTACTACCTTAGTAAGGGTCTCATCGACTCTGAAACCCATTATTCACATGTCGAGAAGCTCGCTCTCGCGGCAGTCATTGGCGTCCAAAAGTTTTAACATTACATCTTGCTCTGCACCACCACCATCATTGAAGATTCAAACCCCATATACCATTTTTTGACACATCAGGTGCTTGGGGGAAAGTATTCATGCTGGATGGTGATACTGCAGGAATTTGATCTCCTATTTGAAAAAGCTAAGTCTAAAAAGACTTTGGTGTTTGCCGAGTTGATCTGTGATCTTCCCCGGGGTGATATCGATTTTGAGCCCAATGATTCTCTTCCGGATGAATCATTGTTCCTCATCAGCATGTCTGATCCATGGTATGGAGATATCACTTTATATCTTCAAACCCAAAGTTTCATCCCCAACTCTCATGGGACAACTGTCGTCGAATACGCCACCATGCAAAGTATTATGTAATCATCAGTGATACCTTGCACCATCGTGGTATTGATTCTATTCTTTGATGTTTTCTCACTCATGAAGAGGCTGAACACATATTAAATGACTGTCACCTCTCTGGGATGGCTACAACCCAGAAAATACTTCGCGCAGGATATTATTGGCCGTCTATCTTTAAAAATTGTATTGAGGCCATAAAAAAATGTCCTCCATGCCAACACTTCCAAACTAAGAAGCGCACCCACCCCGCCCCATTACACCCAGTTATTGTCGTTGGCCCCTTCGCTAAATGGGGCATTGACTTCATGCACTGTAAGCCTACCTCGGCCGGGGGGGCATGGTTACGTCATAGTAGCTGTGGATTACTTCACAAAGTGGGCCAAGGCTATGCCTACATACACAAATGACAGAAAAACAGCCGCACTCTTCATGTTCAATCATGTTATAGCGTGGTTCGGAGTTCCCCAAGCTATAGTTACCGACCATGGTTCTCACTTTATGAACCACATGGTTGACGAATTGAGCACTAGATTGGGTTTCCTCCATGAAAAATCAACACCGTACTACCCACAGTCTAATGGACAAGTAGAGGCCATTAACAAGGTCTTGAAAACCATGATCCAACGCATGGTGGGTACGCACAAGTCCAACTGGCATAATATGCTCTTCTCCGCACTATGGGCTTATCGAACTTTCATCAAGACCACCATTGGGTTTACCCCTTTTCAATTAGTTTATGGATTGGAGGCAGTCCTACCGATTGAGTGCGAGATTCCGTCCCTCAAACTCGCAGTTGAACTACTCCCTAACACTACTGCTGAGGAATAACGCTTCCTCTACTTGGAAAAACTCGACGAGACTCACCATGATGCCGCTCTTGCCAACGAGGCTCATGAGAAATGCATCAAAGCGCAGTATGAAAAGTCGGTAGAACCTCACGTCTATAGCGAAGATGATTTGGTCCTCACATACGACCAAAGACATGAGAAGATGGGGGAAGGAAAGGTTGAGTCCATGTGGCATGGACCATACATAGTGAAACATGTTTTACAGAAGGGAGCCTATGAGCTTGAAGACTACTACGAGATATCTTAAGGTGAACCCCGCAATGGGATTTACCTGAAGAGGTACTATCCTGAGTCTTTCATGCATAAGTACTTTGTATATACTGTACATGGCGTGTGTTTTGTGTGGTGTGACGCTTTTTTTTTTGCATGCTTAGGTCTTGTTTCGTTACTTATACCATGTTCTATCTGCGTGTGCAGATGAAAACTTGCTATGGATTCGCGGATGGCTCCAGCCGGCATGCCCGCAACCTTGCCTCGACAGCCTGGGTGCTCTATTCACCTACCGACGAGCTTATCAGCTCAGGGGGAATGTGTCTAGGTTTTGCAACCAACAATGCTGCGGAATATCAGGTAGTCATTGGAACCCTAATCGATGCTATTTATTTGGGTATGGACCACGTTGTCATCCATTTGGATTCTCAACTGGTGGTCTCTCATCTTAACCGGGTTTATTCCATCCGTGACCCTACCCTACTCTGTCTTTTTCGACGAGTTCATCTTTTGGAAAGGTCCTTCGAATCCATTCAGTACCTGCACATTCCACGAGACATAAATGCAGTTGCCGACTCCATGGCCAACTTCATATTAGATTGGTACATTACACACACATAGCATATTCATGAACTGTAAAAGCGGACATAACATGTAAATAATTCATCACATAAGAAAACATATAAACAAGATCTCATATGGAACACAAATGTATAAAGCCACCAAAATGTCTGTATATATATATAAATCGAGATAAAGTAGTGCTGATACAAAAATCTGAAGCACAATGTCTTTCAGTGAGTCTATACAAAATATGAAGCCTGGTAGCTTTCAGTAATACAAAATCTAAGGCTCACAAAGATATCAGTACATACATAATATCATAAGGCCTAACGCCTAGCCTGTGCACCCCTGGTTCTCACAGCTCTCTCCTGCTGACCATGGAAACAGTCTACCGCTCTCGCTACCTTGCGAAGCAGCTCACTAAAATGCAAAGTCACACCAATCGTGTACCTCTACGTGGGCCTCGGTAACTCATGCACTACTGGACCTGGAATGTCTAATGTCAACCTAGTGAGGTTCTCATAGACATCCTCCATCTCTACGATGGCATCATGCATGGATGGTGATATAGCTAGTGCTTCTCCTCTCCTCGTGAGAAGTGAAACTCCCACCGATCGTGAAGGGCCCACATCTACACACACATGTTATTAACTTATCAGCACTACCCAGAAAAAATTATAAATACACAAAATGAAAAAGTACAAGGGTCATTGTGTTGGTTGTGGAGCTTGATCTCCATATTTAGAGATATTATTATTCAGTCGTGTCCGTACCCTAGGTTTGGTTATGATCCGGAACCGTACCCGATGATCGGACCCCCACCACCATGGTGGGCCATCACCTCCATCCATCGAGCCATATGAGGATCCTTGGCATCTCTATCATCCAAGGTCACTTGCGGGCGTAAGAGAGGGACCCACTCTAGCAAGAAGGAGATCACTACTGATCCGTAGCCAAACTGCTTGAGTTCACCACGCCGACACTTGGTCAGCTGAGCTCGAAGGTTGGTGAGGAGTCCTCACACCATTTAAATACCTTTGGAGACATACAATCCTTCACATATAACATTTGGGACTTGGTAGCCAAATGAGCCGCTTGGCTCCCTGCTATCCTCACTATAGTGAAGAGTATAACATGCAATGGACGTTCTCGAACCTCTTTAATGGAAATTTTCCCACTAGAGGCATGGGCATGTGGAGTACAATGTTGGGCTATCAAGTCATCCACCATCCGGTCACTCCCTTGTGATCCGATGAGAGACACATTATCCCCCCTTTGGGATAGCCATGTCAAGAAATAGATGTCATCAACATCTATAGTCAGTACATGCTCCCTGATCATGAAGTACTACTGCGCTGCATCCCAACTCCAGAGCATGTGCTCCAATAGTGGGACTTGCGCCCTCATGCCCTGGACCTGGAAGAACTTCAACAACCCACAGTTCCTCAGTGCATCCACACACGATGGATCATTTTCCGCTTGTACATCTTCCATTTCATGTTCACGTCCATGCCATTCTAGAACCATGGTGACGACCACAAACATGTCAAAGGAAGCATTTAAACACCATTAGAGCTCACCCAAACCATTGAAAGTTTTTCTTGTGGGTTAGGTTTTGAGTTGGAGATGGACGTTTCCGTAGTCACACCCCGTCTTTTCTAATAGGGAGACATCATCGCAAGATGCCTTTACGGGTTTTGCAACGACCTGGGTTCATCGCAGTTCCTGTAAAGGAGACCTGCGATGAACCGAGGGTGCAAAATCCCCTCACAAATCAACCCAAAAACCTAAAAAATGTACAAAAATTGAAATTGTAAACCACTAGAAAGTTGTTGGCTGAGGTCTAGGCTTACCTTCTCCTTACGGTATGTGAAATGGTCAATCGTAGCTCCAACAATTGACGAATGAAAATCTGCTCCAAATGGCACTTTCTTCTCCCCAAACTTGGCAATTGACAATGGTAACTATTTTTGGTCATTTTCCTATTTCATAAACAAAAAGGGAATATTCTTTTTCAAATTCAGATGCTTTATGGGTTATTTGCTATAGTTTGGATTATTTTACCACATTTGAACACCCGGTTGATTGTTTGACCTAGTTTTCAAGCATGCAGGGAACGTTAAGTGTTTCATTTGCGCCATTTTCACATCGTAGCGATCATCTCAGGTATGAACAACTCGTTGAATATTTTTGTTGCTATTTTCACCCGTTAGAGTTCAATTATTTAATGATGACGAGCTTACTCTTTGTTCTTTTTCGTGCTCTTAAAACCATGAGAATAAGTCACCGAGTTATGATTTATCACTTTTCCGGGCTCGTTAAACTCCTACAGGAAAGGAACCCCCCCGGAGTCTATCTTTAAGCTCTTTTCAGGCTCTCAAAATACAAAAAGATCGCCAAGCGAACTTGTCGTGCTCACGCTTGTTAAAGTGTTTGAACGGTCATCTTCCTGGTGATAGTTTACCCCTTTTTCGGACCAGGGGGCACTATTTATGAAAAAGGAATACTCCAGTCAACCATGACTGGAAGAGTCCTCTCCCGCGTTGTTTTACCCTTTTTCGGGCGAAGAGGCTAACTTTACGAAAAAGGACCATTGGAGTCTTCTTTAATTATTTTCAGACTCTGTACACATGAAATGACAACCGATTTTACCTTCTATGGGCTCGTTAAAATATGACATTGAAGGGCCCGTTATGGGACGAACCCCTCCTCTCCCAGGTTCGAAAAATATTTGGGATTGGACTCATCTATGATATGAGCTATACCGAGCATATGGTTACCCTCATCAAGCTCATAAAAAACACATGAGGCACTCATCAGTCATGATGGGGAAAAAGTAAAGCTTTTATGTTACACTTTTTACCTGTGGCAGTACCTAGTCGTTCTTGAACATGACACTCATTTGCATTTGCATACAGGACTTGGATCATCCATTTGTCCTCAAGCTTTTCCCATTTCCTGAGTCTCGTTACTCCGTTGGGTCATCCAAAGAATACTTCCACCATCAGTTGCATTAGGAGTTGGTGTCGTACTCGTCATGTCAATACTACCAAGTCATGCCATGCCCATGTTCAAGAATACTTTCACCACTCATCATCTTCAGTCAGTACACCTTCCACCATGTCGGTCTACTCTGAGTCAGTCCTGTACGTTACTGTTCCATTTGATCTACTCCAAACATCTGTTATCGAGTTTCGTGTCGATGATGGGGGATTCATCATGACCCTCCTTCGATAAATCCATCCTTGTTGACTTCATCACATCATCCGGGGATTGAATCTAGAAACCAATCGAGTACCTTGGGCCTTCATGCCTCAATGGAAAGTTACCTCGCTTTTGACATGAGTTTACGCGGTTGACTCTTGATTGAAAGATTTCATTAAGCGTTTGACTTTAGCTCATTTATTCATGCTTGATGATATGTACCGTGATACCATTGGGATCATTGACATTAATGGTGATTTCCCTCATGCGTGTTAACGGTATACATTAATGACCAGTAATCAAGAGGTTTCTACCATGTTCGACGTCAAGAAATTTGTAATCACATGGATAGATTCATATCATTGCGGGTTTGGCTTGAAGACCCTGGGGAGTCATGTTTTACCCAGGTTGCGATGGAGATTGTTTTGAGTCATATTACACGGATCCACCTTTGTATTGGTCATGGCTGTGTTATCATATCATCATGGATCTACGCTTGTGTCTAGTAGCCATGATTATGTTCAGTCGGTCATTACTACCATGGATCTGCATTGTATTGGTCGGCAGCCATGTTGTGAGTCATATGAGACTGTGTACTCAGAGTCAGTTGTAGGGCAGCAACATCCTTCATCCGACAATTCCATTGCCATTCCTTCTGTCAAAGTATTTCACCTATCCATTTTCAATAGCTTCATGCTTTGGGGGGCATTCTGTTACACCTAAATATTGCTACCTTGAGACTCAGTGTAAACATCCCTGATGTTTCCCATGACTGGAGGGTTTAACTGACCCATTTTTATAGGTTGTCGCAATTCACCCTTGTGCAACCTGTGACGTCGCAGTTTGTCCTATTGCAGCCTGCGACGATGTTAGTTAATTGGATAAAAGAGCATCTTCGAGCCCATTCTCGAAGCTGAGTGATGTGGATCCCTATCCCTAGTCTATAGGGGAGCTGGCATTCGTTTCCCTAGCCCTTTGGTGAGATACCTTAACTCTCTCCTACCATATCTCAACCTATCCTATCCTCTTAGCCCTATATAAATGAAGCTCATTCCCATTCCAAAGGGAGGAAGTCTATAGTATCTACATGCTGGTGAAATTAGCTTAGGAGAGATCTCTACTCATCCCTTGAGAGATCCACACTTCCTTTGGAGGTTTTGGCATTTGCTTGATAGGAGAAGGATTGCTACGTTAAGCCTTGGTTGTAATCACTTCCTTCTATGTACTTTCCCTTTTTATACAGTAATATAAATGCTTTCCACCAAATGTTATTGCTTTGATGATGTTTGTGTAGTTTGCCTACTTAACTGTTTACTTAGATCTATTATTGTGTGGATGTAGTTTACTAATTGTGTTGTTTTGTATGTCTTGACAGGTTTTGCCATTGAGATATGAAGACCATCAAGATTGGAGCAAACATCAAGGAGAAAGGATCCATGATCTGAAAGGTAAAGCATCTATCCACTCGTTCTCTAATTAGATCTAGGAAAGTATTCTATATTCTATCCTATTTGTTCTAGTCTTACATTAAGCTACGGAGATCAGGCCTCGAGTCCGCTCTTGGTAGATTGTCCGTCGAACACCAAGTGCAATTGATGATGCAAGTACATGGACATGGAATTCCTTGCTCCAATCTAGAAATACCAGTATCGGCACTGAAGCCATCTTAACCTTCAATGTCTCAAAACTGACTTGACATTCTGGACTCCATTGAAATACCGTATCCTTGTTCAACAACTTGTCCATAGGGGTCGTGATTGCTGCATAACCCCGAATAAAATTGTGATAGTACCCAGTGTGTCCCAACGTCGCTCTCAACTGCTTTACATTGGTAGGTAGTGCTAAGCTCAGAATGAGCGCAATCTTTGCTGGGTCGACCAACAATCCCTACTTGCAAACAATGTGACCCAATAATATCCAAATGGTGCACAGAAGATGCACTTCTTGAAGTTCAGTGATATCTGATGTTGTCGACAACACTCCAACATCAGTCACAAATTTGTCAGATGATCGTTGATCAATCCATAGACTATCCAGTCACCCATGTACACTTGCAAAAACTTCTGAATAAAATCCCTGAAAGCAACAACAACGACCTGAGAGAATATCATAGGTGCGTTCTTCAGCCCAAACGACATCACCGTGTACTGAAAACAACCCCATTCTGTCACAAATGTTGTCTTGTGGCAGTCCTCTTTCGCGATTCTGATCTGGTGATAGCTAGAGAACCCATCCGTGAAAGAATACATCTCTTGGCCACCCACGCCCTCCAGTACCTCATCAGTGAACGATGTCTGAAATGGATCATGCAGACATGCGTCATTCAGCTTCCGCAAGTCAACACAAATTCGCACTTCACTTGTCTTCTTGACCTGCACCAACATAGGACTAATCCAGTCTGATTCCTCAACCGGTTCAATAATGTCAGCATCCAACATGAGGTCAAGTTTTACTTTGACCCTTTCCTTATGGCACATATTCAATCGATACGGTCATTGCCTTATTGGTTTTGCATCTGGTTTCAATGGGATCTTCATCTCCGCCAAATTCCCCAAGATTCCCTTCATCTCATAAAAATTCATAGGGAACAAGTCTTGGAACTCATGCAACAAGTTTGTGGCCTTCGCCATCATGTCTTCATCCCAGTAGTCGCCAACATTTGCAAACTTTGGGCTCTCCTTCGTCCCAATGTTGATCTTCCTAATCTTTAATGGCCGTGTTACTGGATTGGGTGGTGCATCAGGGGCTATGAAATCGCGACTTCCTTCTGATTCTGGAATATTGACATTCCGTGGATCATCACCATCTTCTGGCCCTCTAGTAATATTGTAGCATTCCAGCATTGATTGCATCTGACACTGCGCATGCGGATCCGTAGGATATGTTACTGGAACTACCTTCAGAACAACATCATGGATGAGCTATAAAGGATTATGAACATCTGGGTTGGAATCCACGAAGCTGAAGGTATGAGTAAATCAAAATGTCAATTCTAACCAAGTGGTAATCTCCCCTCACAATTCAGCTGCGGCATACCATGATCGCGGAATTTCACCCAAAGTATGGATAAAAGCATGGACCCATTCATCCCTCGGTTGTGAAGCCCACAGAGTCTGACATTCCATCAGATGGATGCTAGGGTCATTATTCCCATCATACCTTCCGGTGTGATATATTTATGTGTCTCCAAGGTGAACCGTCATCAACCGTCGACACTGCGACCAACCAGTAATTGAATTTTTATGGGTTTCCCACCACCGTGCTAGAGTATCCTTCAGCGCATCCTCCAACGCCAACAACCGCTACGGTTCTGACACCTCAGCTTCAAATGCGACTAGAAATTCAGACAATCCATGCAGTCCTTCATACATTGGTAACTCAACAGTCTCAGTCTCAACACGCCGCATCGATTGGGTGTTCAACCCACACTTTCAGAACGATACCTCATGCAGGAGATTCTACCAATTCTCTAAAGCATCATCCGAATTGGAAGACGCAGAGGTGGAGTTGTGCCAACCAATTTCTCCACCAGCAGTCGGATGGAATAGTCTTCTGAAATGTTATAGGCATGATCCCATCCTCTTACTACCTCATCCTTGAAAGGTTCAACATATCGTCACCCTTCAGCCGGATCCAACGGAGCGATGATGCGGAGATCCTGATTTTCAAAGGTCATCATCCGCTTCTTAAAATTAATGCTTGCTATGCTGTCATCAGCCCATCCAATCCCTAGCAACACGGGATAGGAGCTTCCACCTTCAACAACCTCAATGACATCAAAATCCGCATATGTCTTCATCCCTTAAATATCCACAACAAGGCGCAGAACCCTCCCAATTGGTGTCACCATGGCCTGATTAGCCAATCGCAGTTGTACAGGATACCAACTCAGTGTTGGACTCCCCATATTTTTCCATGCTTGCTTTGTCAATATGTTAACATTAGAGCCTAGATCCAGAATAACTGAATCGACATCGTAATCCCCAATCTGGACATTCATGCGCATTTCTTTGCCTGTCTTCTTTCTTTGTAAGGAGTTCACCACGGAATCCCTCTGTCCCTTAGCTGACCGATGAAGCAAACTCTCGAGCTCAGCAAGTGCATCAAGATCGCGTGCCAGCAATAAACAACTTTCAAAGAAGTGTTGTAAGGTGTTGTACTGACGCAACGATCCTGCTTCCTAAGTTGATTCAAAAGCTGAGGGCATATCATAAAAAAATGACTTACCGCGATCTTTTTCCATCACATTATGCGCTTGGAAGAATGCGTCATGCTCGGAATCAATGTCAAAATGTGCCTTCTTCTTCCCAACCAAGCGGATCAAAGGATGAAAACCATCTTTGCCTGTTGTTGCTCCTCTGCGAGTGATAACAACAACAACAACATCTTGTGTTCTCGGCTCTGCTAGAATTGTCGCAACAGTTGGACCCTGATTCTGGTTCGGTGGTGGGTTTGCAGGTTGATTCACATTCTGGTTGGCATTCTGATTCAGACACTGGTTCTGTTCTGTGGCTGATTCTGATTTGGCAACTGGTTCTGTTCTGTGGCTGATTCTGATTTGGCAACTGGTTCTGATTCTGCAATAGTGGTATATTTCTTGACTGCCACCGTGCTGTTAACACCCAAAAAGTGCTCACTACCTCATCTACCCATTACATGACTCATTTGTCCATATGTCCTACCATATTTGCCTCCAAAACCTTAAGAAACACATTAAAAATCCTCCAAAAGGCAAAAAAACCCCCTTTTCCCCCAAAATAATCCAAAATTCCTCCAAAGTAGCAAAAACCCTCTAAAAAGGGAATAAAAAATACAAAAAAGAGGAAAAAGAGGGAAAAAGGAAGCAAAAACCCTATACAGCTGACCTAAAACATATGGTGCCAAAAACCATGGGCCAACACTCCACCACTAAAAACCTATAAATAGGTGATAGAGGCCCCTCATTTCATATCCACAGTCAACCACACCCTCACTCTGCCAAAACCACTCCTGAAACCCTAGCTCACCCTTGAGCTACTTTCACATTTGAGTGCTCCTTTGGCCCATTTCCAAAACCCTTTGGAGAAAGAGAAAGGAACAAAACTGGAGCTTGGAAGCAACCCTCTTGGACTGCTGCAAAGGCTTCACCAACCTTCACATTAGAGGTATAATCAATATAAAAACCATTTTTATTATCTTGTCTTTTCTGTTTTATGCACATGCTTAGAGTAGTTACTATTTTACTATATTGTCTTTCATTTACTGTTTTTTTGAATTGCTACTAAGGAGTCCCTTATCCTTAGTAGGTGCTCATTTGCACAAGCTAGGGTGAAAACCCTAGCTACAGTTTTGGCGACTCCCCTTGTGTTCCTTTGAATTTCGGGTTATAGTTTTAAAGTTTTAAACGTTTTTAATTTTCTGCAATATTTTTCTGTTTTTTCCTTTCGGCTGTCCCTTTCGGCTACCGTAAACCGTGTCTTTTTCCCCCCGCAGTTGCGTTCCGACCGCATCTTTCAGACATTTACCTGCAATCCGACCGTGGCTCTCAGACTGTTTCCCGCGATCTACCGGCAGTTTCCAGTCTGTTACCTACGATCTGACCGCGGCTATTAGCTTGTTTTGTGCGGTCTGACCGTAGCTGTTAACCCATTTTTCCGCGGGCCGTCTGTGGCTTTCAACCATTTTTCTGCAACCCGTTTGCATCTTTTGGCCTTTTTCCCACGCCCTGCGTCCTGCTTGCGGCTTTCAGCCATTTTCCTGCAACCTACCTGCGTCTTTCGGCCTTCTTCCTGCATCCCGCCTACGGATTTCAGCCATTTTCCTGCAACCTGCTTGCGACTTCCAACCTTTTTCCCACAGTCCACCTGCGTCTTTCGGCCAAAATCCCACAACCCATCTGCGACTGTTGCGTTGTTTCCCACGGTCCGACCACTCAGATTTTCCATAGACACGTGGTCTGTTTTCTGCACTTTTTTCACTGTTTTGAACCCAACACTTTGCTGCAATATTTTCTGCACCTGCATAGCCATCTGTCCTATCTGAAGCCATACTTCCCTACATCCTTTTTCTGCAGTATTATTTCTGTTCCATTTCCAGAATATTTTTTAAATTTTAGCATTTTAATTGAAAAGAGAAAATTTTGCATTTCAAAGTTTAATTTCTGTATTGTTATTTTTAGTTAGAAAGTTTCCCACCCCATGGCACTTTTAATTGGGTTCATCATCTCACACGCACACACTCTGTCATCTAATTCAAGTGAGCCCTAAAATACTACTTAACACAACCAACATTCTAACCCCACTTGGGGAACACATAAGAATCTTGTAGCTAGGTAGAATCGGGGGGATGGGCATCCAAGTAACACCCCTCGGTTGCTTACACTTGAGACATAGTTGTTGTCCATTAGGGAACCAAAATCCCCTAGTATTTTTGACACAGTTTAAAACCAATTTATCGGGAAGGCCTCTCCCCTAGGAGGGTTGAAGTTGCCAGTCTGGTTCCGGAAGCCTGAGTGGAATACCGCAATCCATTTAGTAACCAAAGGATACCTTTCACAGTTCTCGATGTATCACCCGTATGGGGATATAGCGGCGATAAACCAAATGGCAGACTCACCCAACCGAATGTGTCATGAACAGGGTATCTTAGTTGCTTTTCTTCTAGGATTGACTACCGGGTGTCCCTCCCGGTAGGGGGATATCTTTAGCCATTTGGCTCTACTATCCATATTGTCTGACTTGGATTTCATCACGTTGCAAAGGATATGTCTAGTTGAGTCAGAATAATATTTAGCTAGGTGTTTGCATGCTCCCTTACCTCCTTTTGGTCTAGTGAGTCCACTATTTTTATTTTTTAGGAAACCTACTGCTTGTTGGTATTCTGACCATTTTTGTTGATACTCCACTTATTGTAGCACAACTGTTACAGTAAGTGTTTTGATTTGGTTGTTGGCCTGAGTGCCATATTTTTTGAGCTCTCCTTCTGCACACTCAGTTGCATTAGGTTTTTTGAGCTATTTTTCACTCAACACAACCCCCAGATACTTGACACCATCTGTCACCATTGAGTCCCCAAGACATTCTCAACGCCTCCGGGGTGAGCCCCCACAGCACGGTTCACTTGAAATCACCCGTCATAGACGTAGATCTTCATCACTTGATACTACTCATCATAGATCTCAAGCTTTGTCACTTGACTCCACTCATCAACGACATAGAACTCAGTCACCCGATCTAGATGCCCCTTATTTTACCTTTGATTCTGAGGCAGAGTCCGAGAACCCCACTTACACTGCACCAACCAGCCCCATGGCTGGCATGACTTCCACCCCTTTCTTTGTAGGGACTATTGGTGGAGCATTCACCACCACACCAGTTACCACACCTGCTTTGGGTATGCCCTCGATGGGGCCCACATCTACCATTCCGATCACTGTACCAATTCCAGTAGCTAGCATACCTATCCCCACTCTATCAGTGACTCACACTACCCTAGGCAGTGCAGGACCGTCCCATACCACTTTCGTCCCTCCACTTGGGGGAAACATCCCAAACCCAACCCCTCCACTTGGGGGCATTGGCCCCAACATGGTCACAACCGCTAGTATGTCAAATCCTTCTACTAGTTTGCCATTCATCGCTAGTCTCAACCGTCCTGACCTAGCTAGAATGACTAACAATCCCATCAGACATGACCCTGCGTGGCCTCACATTCCCACCAAGCTCCCCTCCAACATCCCTAAGTTTGAGGGCAAGGCAGGTGAGGACCCCTAGAACCATATTATGTCCTTCCATCTATGGTGTTCCTCCAACTCCATAGTGGATGACTCTGTCTGCCTCCGTCTATTACAGCGCACCCTCATTGGCTCTGTAGCTAAGTGGTACATCAAGCAGCCCCATGGGACCCATGCCACCTTTACTTCCCTTGCCTCGACTTTCCTGCAGTTCTTTCAGTTACCTATCCACTATGACGCGGGAGTTGAGATCCTACTATCTTGCAGACAGAACACGGCTACCCACATCACTAACCACATTCATGAGTGGCATTGACGCCGCAACCTCTACAAAATCAAGTTAGACGACCGTAGCTTCTTACATTGGTTTCTAAAATCCCTCCTTCCTATAATTTCCAAGGATGTGGCATCTGAACGACCCCAGTCTGAAGAAGAGGCCATCCTCAAAGCCCAACAATTTGACCTCATTTACGCCCAGTCGGTTTATCTGTATTCCATCATACCTGACGCCCCCCATGGCAATTCCTCCCGATAAGATGCACTGGGGGCATCCCATGTCGCAGATGGCATCATTGGCCATATTGCCTCGCATCCTCAACCCTTTTCCATAGCACATCCTAGCCAGGGCCCCGACCTTTCGCGAGCTACATCTCAATCCGGAGCAACCAATTCATATGCTCCAATGGCACATCACCACCATTCCCACGGATCCTCATGTCCACCTCAATGCTTTGGTCATGCATCCCCCGCTTACGTCCCCCCGGTCACACCTCAGCCATATTACCACCCACAGGCTGCACCAGCTCTTGTGTCCTCTCAAGCCCAACCTGCTTATTACCCGCCACAGGCATCCCCTACGACAAACCCACAACCCATTCCGCAGATGTATCAGCAACCCCCACAAGGTTCAGCACCTGCGTAGCCTCCACCTACCTATTATCCACCGCAGCCTGCTCCCGTACCGGCACAACCCCAGAACCCACTCTTATAGGTTAAACCTGCACCTCTCCGTCCATGATCATCTTGAGCTGCTGATCACACAAAAGGACAACTTGGATGGAGGAGCATGTTGACCCCAGATGAGACTTTGACTTACTCCACCTCCTGGCAAGACTGGAAAAACCCTAAAAATGTCATTTTGAGACATGAGCGCTACTCTATTTCAATAGACTAGCGCCTATACCCTACTCCAGTGTGCAATAGTAGCGCTCAAGCCTCATGAGCGCTACTCCTCTTCAACATAGTAGTGCTCAACATTCAAAAAGTGATGAGCGCTAGTTTAAAAACACTATAGTAGCGCCCTGAATGCTACTTCACTGAGCAATAGTAGCATACACCTCAAAAGATGATTAAAAAATAATTAATTTCACGAAGAGGATTAGTTGCAGTTGGTTTTCCAACTTCCCCAACTTCCTCCATAACCATCTCTTGACCTGAACTGCTTCCCTTGTCCTATAAATACAAGGAAGAATAAAGAGAGGGGTTAGAGACATGAATGTTATTAAGAGACTTTTAAAGAGAAGCTTGCATTGGAGGAGATTATGCTGGAAGATATCCAAGCCAGAGAAGAGCAGGACCCCAGGATCAGGTTGCAGGAGCATGTCACAAGGTCAGGTATACTTTGTATCATCAATTTGCATTTGACAATAAAAGGTTGAAGCATCTTTCTTGTCCCAAATTAAGTGTTCATTGAAGTGATATACTTGTTTGGATCTATTTTGGTTAATATTGGATGCTTAAATTGCTTTGTCTTTTTCATCATTATATATTATCCAAGATACGCCGAGAAAGGTACTTGTATTGCAGGTTTATTGAATGGGAGGTTGACTTGAGGATCGAACGTCATTCGAAAGGTATGTTCTCAAGACCTATAACCTATTTCCTTTCATGAACATCTCTGTAACACAGTTAAAATGCTTACCTGTCATCCCCTTTCAGTTGATAGTATCTGTTTCCTTACTATAGGGTAGTTTTTCCCGCCAACAGACTGGCGACTCCGCTGGGGATAATTGTGTTTTTGATCTAGGAAACCTTTCTTGTTTGTCTTCCCATAACCATTTCAACTCCTTTTATGTGCTGAGAGACCCTGTAGGTACCCCCCTACTTGTTTTTCTCTGCTTCAATCAGTCTTTTTGCATCTTTTCAAAGTCAGTTTTTAACTTTTTAAGACCTGAGCGCTACTTTGTTATACATATAGTAGCGCCCATACGCTACTTTGCTATACATACAATAGCGCCCATCTCTTCAGGAGCACTAGTTTCCCTACTGCACAGTAGGGTATATTCCTGTAGCCTTCTGTTAGTGGTTTGGTTGAGTTTTCTGCCTTTTTTGGTGGTCTTTTGAATTTGCTTTTAGATCTCCTTGACTGGTATTTTAGGTTTATAACTTTCTTTAAGTCTTAGAACCTTTCTTTGAGTCTTTTTACCATCTTTAGATCGCTTGCTTACTTGTGGAATATTTGAACTATTTATAACTCTTTTGGAGGACTAGGCTTTGTTCTTTAGTGAACACTTCCGCTTATTCTTGCCCTGATTATGTGTTGCTGATTTACAAACCTGTATGCTTTGCATTCGCTGTTTGTAGCAACATTTGTTTTCTCTTTACCTATCTTTTCCTTTGTTTTAGGGTTTGGTCTGTTTTGGAGCCTTTAGGGTGTCTTCCGAAATTGTTGATTTCCAACCTTCCTTGACTTTTTTTCTTTTTTGGTTTCAAGTGTGTTTAAAGTGCTTTAGGCTGATTCATTTCTCAGTCCTTGTATTAGTAAGGTGGTTGTTAGCTTGCTTGCCTACTTTTTTTTGCTTGGCATAGTGGTCTTGTTAGGGTTTGATGCTTTGGGTCAGTCCTCTTGTGTTGGATTCCCAGTTTTGAGTATCTTTCTCCTTTGTTTCCTCCCCACTTTGTTTCCGAGTATGAAGGCTTTTTCTTTTGCAAAAAACCTGTAGGACAAGTCTTTGTTGAGCTAGTGCCTTGACAGCTGTAAGCTTAGGAACCATTTTTAGCCAGACTTACACATTGCACACAAGTCTTATTTGCTTTCCATGTTTATAGTTCTTTTTCGTTTATAATAACAGAAAAAGCAAAAAAAATGGTAGCTTAAGATTAATAAGGCTTATATTTGTTACAAGATAGCATAGATTATTTTGTGTACAATTTCAAAAGAAAACAAAAAAGAAATTTAATTAGATTTGCTTAGTTTTTCAGTTTGGAAAGAACTTTAAATGAAAAAAAAAAAAGTTGTTGTCGAAAGTTAGAATTTATGCACTTTTGCTTTTCTATTGCAACCACGCCACACAAAAGCACTACCTTTTGAGTAATAACAACCCTAAAAATCTTTAATAAAATTAAATAGAAACAATTTTTGTTTTTTAGGGATACACTACACCAACTAGTCTTGGTTAGGATCTTGGGTTTAAATCACCTTAAACCACTCAAGATCACACATTATGCAAAAATCATAGTTTGACTATCACAGGTAAATCCACTTCACTTAAAGCTTGCCTGGGATCTATGCAGTAGGTCTTGTGAGATAAGATTGTTGAGAATACTCCTCCTACTTTATGTTTCGAGCATATATCAGGATTGGATCGCATTTGGGGACTCTTTTGAGTTTCGGGCTTAGTTACCCTTCCCACGCCTTCTGATTCGACCAGAGATTGTTCCCCCAGGAGTTTTCGGTGTTGTGGTATCCTTAATATCTGACCATAGGTTCATACATAGGTGATAGCGAAGGGTATATCTGTTGTACCTAGGATAGACGTGGGAGGAAATCCCTTGCAGGTATTTGGGAGGACGGTTGGGTGATTCCAGCGCTTGCACCCTTAGTCATTGTATTGTGGACCCCGAGTAACTGTTCTTCATCCTTCGTTGATCTGTTATGGGCCCTCATCATCCCAAACTCTTCTGCGGAAGGCATCTTGTTTGCTTGGTTTGCATACTTAGGACTTTTTAGTTGGCGTGCTGTTTGCCCCCTAGTCTTAGTGGCCACTAGGTTTTCTAGTTTTATTTTTATATATAATCGTGAAGAACCAAGAACTTTGTAGATCGAGAAGGCTTCAAAACCTTCTGACACTTAGAACAGAACCATTACCTCCAGCTATATGACAGCGGGTAAACCCCAGTGTTCCTTTGGAAACCATTCCTGAAATAGAACTTCCTGAGGAAATTTTTACAACGGAAAATCCTGAAATAGGAATTCCTGAGGAACTACCACTTGAAATTGAGTTTCCTGAAGAACAACAAAGTGCAATAGAAAACCCTGAAATAGAGGTTCCTGAGGAACCACAACCGGGTACTCCAGATCAGTGACATTTTAGTTTAGTTGAGATTGAAGATCTTACTTCTACAGAGTACAACACTCCCTTTAATCCTCCTTGACTAATCCTAGAAATCCGCTTCTGTTACCCGTTGGTTTCCAGCAGCCTGATTACAGTGCATATAATTTCTTTCCTGGACATTTTATGTCTAATCTAGGAGGTGAACAGGGAGTTCCACAAAATCCCACCATAGGTATGAACACTAACACTGTAAATCCTCCTTTTACTGCTACACCGAGTTCGACACAGACAACCTCTGTGTCCACTCTGTCCTTCAGTTTTAATACTAGTACGTTAGGTATGCCGAGTTCAACAACTATGGCATCTACCTCTACACCTACTGTTGGACCTAGCAGTACAGCCAATTTAGTGCCACCTCTTGTGTTTCAACCGTTATATCATATACCCAGTACTTGGATTTCCACACCCGTTGTAGGGCCAAGTGCTTCTGCAACTGTGCCTGTCATGAGTACCATGACCGCACCGTCTATATCAGCTACCACTGGTTTCAATACCTTTGCAGGTCCCAACATGAATCAAGGTAATATGCCTACAGGTAACATCCCTTGTTCCTTATTTTCAGGAGGAGGGGGTAATATTTTTAACCAGCAATATGGTGGGGCTAACACCCAGCCATAGTGGACGAACCCATAGAGCACTAACCCACTTTCATATGGGTGGGAAAATTTCAATAATACTTTCGCACAACAACAGATGGAAGGGGGAAACCCCTACCAACAAGTAGTTGGGGGCAACCCCTATCAACAGATGGTAGGTGGAAACCCCTATCAGCAGATGGCCGGGGGAAACCCTTACCAACAGATGGTTGGGGGTAACCCCTACCAGTAGAAGGCTGGGGGCAACCCCTACCAGCAGTTCTCGGGTCAAGCTATGGGTGGTTCCCCTTTTTCGACCCCAGCTTATCAAGTACCGTCTTACCGACCTCGTTTACCATTTCTGGCAACTTAAAATTTGCCAGATCTTTCCAAGCTGACCAACAATCCAGTGTATCATAACACTACATGGCCACCAGTTCCTACCAAGTTACCTTCGGACATTCCAAAGTCCGAAGGAAAAACAGGTGAAGACCTTCGTGACCATGTCACTACTTTCCATTTATGGTGCTCCTCGAACTCATTAAATGAAGATTCCATTAGATTGAGACTGTTCCAAAGGACTTTAACCGGTGCTACAGCCAAATGGTACATTGAGTTACCTGCAACTACATTCTTTAATTTTGGGGATCTCGCGACTGTCTTTTTGAATCACTTCCAACTTCTTGTTCGGTATGATGCCAGAATAGACCTTTTGTCTACATTTAGGCAAAATAAAGCCACTCATTTATCTGATCACATTCAGGAGTGGCGAAGACGGAAGAGCCTCATTAAAGCCAACATACCTCCAGAATTCCTTCTTGAGTGGTATTTGAAATCTCTCCTTCCTTACATTTCTAAGGAAGTAGCTACTTCTGGAGTGTCTAACGAGGAAGAAGCCATCCTACGAACCCAGCAGTTAGATCTCATTTACGCATAATCCAGGTTACTATATGAGATCATACCTGATGCATCGCGATCGAATACCGATCTGAGTAGACCTAAACCTGGACCACATGCTAATGGCATAGTGGGTTCAGTTGACTCTGCAGCTTTCGAAGCATTGAACAAACAGGTTCATGCCTTATCTGTCAAACAATCGACTGCATAAGTTTCTTCCGTCACAACCTCTCCTTCCACTTCTGAATCTGTCAACCAGGTTCAGAACAATCAAAAGGGCCCTCGGCAGCCCAATAACAAAAAAAAGGGCAAGAAAGGAGAGGGGAACCATCAGAAGCCCAAAAAAGAGAGTTCCAAGGAGGGTAACAAAGAGAAAAAGAAGGTTAATTTCCCTTGTAAACTTTGCAAACAGAACCCCCTTACTCACCAATGCCCTCTGCTTGAAGAAGCCCACAAGCTATTACAAGAAAAGAAGCCTGCCATACTGAAAGATCCATTCCCTAAGGGGCAGAGCTCAGCTTCTGGCACCTCCAACACTGGGGGTACTACACATGCTACGGTTGATCAAACTTTTATTAACATGGTTAATTCATATGCAATCTTACAAATGAGAGCCAGGAATTATACCCCGGACGCACAGAAAAAGGATAAAGAGATTCCAGAATCCTCCACTCCACTCCACATACCTGTGCACCTAATGCCCAAGATCCTGAAAGGTGTCTTGAAACGGGCATTGCACAATCCGAACACTCGGGCCGCCTCCAACTACAATGTGGTTGAAGATTTATCCCAGACCCCTTGTGCCATGTCTACCTTATAAGTCTTGCAAAGTTGTCCTTTACAACGAAATGCACTTTTGGCAGCTATTGGAAGTATGGAATCCTCTAAAATGTCTGCGCGATTTGATATGGCTGATATCAAACACCGGTTGCCCTACCATGTTTCTCTTCAGATTGAAGTTGTCCATGGCCTAATGACCAGCAGATGAGCTGCGTAGATGAGGGCGCGTTGACCTGCGTAATGTCAATTTCCTGTTGGAAAGCTTTGGGTTCCCCCGAGTTAGCCCCTTCTAACACACTACTTACTGCATTTGATGGCAGGAATTTCCGTCCACATGGGTTTTTTCCATCATTTGATGTCACATTGGCTGGTAAGACAGCTGCTGTAGAAGTAGAAGTTCTGGAGGCTCCGCTTGATTACAATATGTTATTAGGCAGGAGCTGGACATATGCCATGTGAGCTATTGCATCAACATTTTTTCGAGTTGTTATGTTCCCATTTGAAGGTAAGGTCGTTAAAGTTGATCAGCTTTCTTTCACTCAAAGAAACACCCATACTTCTTCAGAGACCACAATTCCCTTAGTTGATCAAACCACCCCAGTTAATGAGAGTTTAGGAGCAGGGCTTTACAGGTCATTAATAGGCACTTTCAACCTCCCCTCCCCTGTTCTTTTTATGCGTTCTGATGTGGGTACTTCTACCGAAACATTCACAGTTGGTTTAAGAACTGATCCTTGGATCCTTACCACTATGTGAGAACCTTCTGTGCCTCCATCCATTGCAGAAGTGGCCTATATGGAAGCACAACATGTTGCAATGGAACATATCATGACTCCGCCAGTCTCTGCTGAGTCATATATGGACTATGATCCGGCATGGTCACTGAATTCCACTCACTCGTTCGATTGTTTAGACATGGTTTTTCCATTTGATGAAGCCATCTTAGAAGTCATGATGGGCCTGGACCAACCATGGGAACATATGCATCACAGGTCCTACATGCTTCTGGATCTAGATAGGATTGAGAGAGGGGAATTCCCTGTGAGACCCGGTGGATTTGTTGATTTGTCATCATTTCCTTCTACTTCGAGAGCTATTTATGCTGAGGGAAATATGGCTAACATATCGAGAACAATTCCGATTAACATTTCCACCAAACCTGGGGTCGTGGAAAACATTTTTATTGGTGCAGACTGTTCTCCAGAAGAGATCGCTCTGTATACAAAACTTTTTAAAGAATTCTGCGACGTTTTTTCCTGGTCATATGAGGAGATTCCAGGTATAGACCCAGCCATCGTGGAGCATGTCATCACGATATTCCCTTATGAAAAACCTGTGAGACAAAAGCTCCGTCCTATGAACCCTAGAAAAGCGGCCACCATCAAGGCAGAGGTTGAAAAGTTGCTTAAAGCCGGTTTCATCTATCCGATTGACATGACGGAATGGGTTTCAAACACCGTTCCAGTTGATAAGAAGCAAGGTACCATTAGAGTCTGTACTGACTTCCGGGACTTGAACAAAGCTTGTCCGAAAGATAACTATCCTACACCGTTTATCGATCAAATCATAGATGCTTGTGCGGGACATGAGATGTTCTCTTTCATGGATGGATTTTCGGGATACAATCAAATACAAATCAAACTTGAGGATCAGCATAAAACAACTTTCATTTGCCCGTGGGGGACCTTCGCTTACCTGAAGATGCCATTTGGCTTGAAGAATGTTGGAACTACCTTCCAACGTGTGATGAATATCGCTTTTCATGATATCAAACACATAGTAGAACCTTACTTGGATGATCTCCCGGCACGATCTTGAAAGAGACGGGATCATCCAGCTCATCTTAGACAGGTGTTTGAAAGATGCAGACAATATAAGATTCGTTTGAATCCTAATAAGTGTGTGTTCTATGTCAAATCGGGACGTCTACTAGGCTTCATTGTCTCCAGTCATGGCATAATGGTCGACCCAATGAAAGTAGAGGCGGTTGTAAATATGCCTCCTCCTCGCACCTTGCAACAACTCAGAAGTCTGCAAGGCATGTCTAATTTCTTACGGTGATTCATCATAAAATATGCTAAAATTACTAAATGTTTTATGAGGCTACTCAAACAAGACTCCTACTTTGTGTGGGATGAGGCTGCTCAAGCATCCTTTGAAGCCTTAAAAAAGGCACTTCTTTCAGCACCCTTGTTGAGCCCGCCAGACTACACAAAAGATTTTCTTTTATATTTGGCAGTGTCTCTTAATACAATTGGTATAGTATTAGTTCAGGAAGACGATACGCTCCAAGAGCATGTTATCTACTATCTTTCTCGCGCATTGATAGCCCTTGAGGTTAAATATTCGCACGTTGAGAAGTTAGCACTTGCCGCGGTCTATGCGGTACAAAGGCTTCGTCACTATATACTTTTATGAACTACTACTGTGATAGCAGAATTCAATCCTTTCCAGTACGTTCTCACCCGACGAATCATCGGTGGGAAATATAATAAATGGATTGTAATCCTACAGGAGTTCGATTTGGTCTTCCAATCGGCCAAGTCGAAGAAATCACTAATGTTTGCTGAGTTAATCTCAGAGTTTCCAAGTGACCTAGAGTACGTTGAGGAAGAATCATCATTCCCAGATGAACATATCTTCCTCATTGCTTCCTCTGACCCATGGTATGGGGATATCTTAGTATATCTCCAGACTTGAGGTGTCCTACTACTTCTTCTCGAGAAGAGCGACGCAAGCTCAAAAGCCATGCGAAGAACTACCTCATCATCTCAGATACTTTGTATCGACGTGGGGTAGATTCCATTTTATGACGTTGCTTAACTTAAGAAGAAGCCGAAGCAGTATTAAATGATGCCCACAGTGGAGCTTGTGGGGGACATCTTTTCGGGTTGGCAACAGCTCAGAAGATACTGCATTCCGAATATTTTTGGCCCACAATCTTTAAAGATTGTGTAGAAGCCGTGAAACGTTGTCGTCCATGTCAGTTTTTCACTAAGAAAATGAGGGTACACCCAACTCCTCTTCATCCTGTGATTATAGCAGGTCCCTTCACAAAATGGGGGGTTGATTACATCACTTGCAATCCAGTTTCAGGTGGAGGACATCATTACATCATCGTTTCCGTTGACTACTTTACTAAGTGGGCGGAGGCAATGCCTAATGTCAAGGCAGATGGAGAAACTGCCACTTATTTCGTGTTTAATCAGATTATTGCACGGTTCGGCATACCTAAAGAGATAGTGACTAATCATGGCAGTCATTTCCAGAATAGCATGATGACTGAGTTGTATACAATGCTTGGTTTTTGACAAGAACATTCATCTTCATACTATCCACAGGCCAATGGACAAGTCGAAGCAGTGAACAAAACTTTAAAGGTTATACTGCAAAGAACTGTTAATGCCAGTCGAAATAACTGGCACACCATGTTGTACCCGACTCTTTGGGCTTACCGAGCTAACATTAAGACTGCTACTGGATTCTCTCCCTTCCAACTTGTGCATGGGATAGAAGCACTCGTACCAATTGAATGCGAGATTCCTTCGCTAAAACTAGCCGTTCAATTACTACTAGATACTTCAATACTAGAAGAACGTTTGTTACACTTAGAACATCTAGATGAACAGTGCCGCGACGTGCTCACAACAAATGAGGTCCACAAAAAATGAGTCAAAGGACAGTATGACAAGTCCGTCAAACCTAGGGTTTTCCTTGAAGGAGACTTGGTCCTACTTTGGGATCAAGACAAAGAACCCCTAGGACCTGGCAAATTCAAGTCCAGGTGGCTCGGACCTTATATAATTTCCAAAGTACCGAAGAAAGGTTCCTATGAAATGATAGATTACGAAGGTAATAAGTTGGCTGAGCCTAGAAATGGGCTCTACCTGAAGAAGTACTACGCTTAGGCTGACATACTTTTTCTTGTAACATAGCTGTATATTTTTTGTAGAGCTAGTTTTCGTTATGCTTGTTAGTTAATCTTATGTGTGTTTTTCGTTTCGTGTAGCAGATGTCAACCGAACATTTCTTAGGATTTGTTGATGGCGCGAGTCGCCACACCTATTAGTTGGTTGCAGCAACTTGGGTCATTTACTCACCCGCTGGCCAACTTGTCTCTTCGGGGGGGGGTTTGTTTGGGTCCTACCACGAATAATGTGGCTAAATACAATGTAGTTATAGAAATTCTCCGAGATGCCCTCAGTCATGGCATTTCACATTTGGAGGTAAGAATTGACTCACAACTAATTGTATTTCAGTTAATAGGTGTCTACCATATTAGAGATCCTGGATTGCTACGTAAGTTTCTACGAGTTAGACTATTGGAAAGACAGTTTGATTCTATTATATATGAACACATTCCAATAAATTTAAACGCATTATCTGGTTCATTAGCAAACTATTTGTTAGACTAGCATTTGTATCATACACTTTCATAAACAACATTGCACACATCAAATTCAAACACATACACATGTAAATAACCGATACTGTATCAAAAAATATATGAGTTTTGGATCACAAGTCTATCAAGTCATGTCATAAAAATACAAAACTGGGCATAGTAGCCTCACAAATATAAATAGAATGTATCCCTCTCTTATGGAGAAGGAGGGATCTCATCATCATCTACCGCATTGCGATAACATATGACTAACCTAGCTATCTTCCGCAGCACCCTAAGCCATGCTGGCGGCACCCCAACTACATCTTCCTGCATATCAATAGGTATATGATCCATACGGCATGCAGGAACATCATGAGTCAACCGACTCACTTTTCTCTCTATGGTCCCCAACATAGCATCTGCTGCAGTAATATCAACTGGCCTCACAAAGATGGTAGAATGTCCCTCGAGACGAACAGGCCCAATATCTGCATATGACACTTGTTTAGCACTTCAAAATTCATTCATAAAAATAAAATACTTGAAAAGGTTGAAAAAATTAAATAATTCTCAAAATTAAACATACCAATATCTCCCCAGGCTCCACCTGGAGGAAGCACCAGTTCTGGATCATGATGGAAATTCAATCCAGCATATGGAAACTGCTCAAAGGCGGGCAATTGCCTCTCCCACCACCCCCAGAAATCATCAGTATGATAACAGTAGTGACTTTCCCCACCACCCTGGCGGAGGAATATGTCACCCCAACGGCCTAGTCTGGGCTCATGGGGGTTAACCTGAGGTAGAGGCATCCCCAAACTAATAGCAGGAATCCTCTCAAAGAAGAAATTACACAAAATGCTACCGTACCCAAAATTCTTTATTGTGCCGGATTTACAACCTGTCAATTGAGCTTTCATGCTCGCCAGTAAACTAGTACACCAATCGTATACATGACCTTGTAAGCATTGTACACCAACATGCATAGAGTGCCTGGAAGCTAGGTGAAGTGAGGCACTACCTGCCACTCGGTTAACCATACTCACTATCACCTTCAAGGGGAGGCCTTCAATGGTAGAAATCAAGATTTGGCTTCCTGATTTCTCAGCTCCAGCCACACAATATGTATTCAAGTACTCTTGTACAGACCTTATGCCCACACAAGAAGATCCTTTCAGATTTATTACATCTCCCCTTCGTGAGAGACCAGTAATGAAATAAATGTCATCAACTGTAAGCTCCAAAGTTTGCCTGCGGATGACAAAAGTATTGGTATCCACATCCCAGTACTGAATAAGTCTTAGAAATAATTTGTTTAGGGCCCTCATGTTTACAGTTCGGTAAAAATTCAATAAACCCCATCTTTGGAGAGCATGGAGAGTGGCTGGGTCTTGCATGGCCAACCTATCCATGTCCTCACGTTCTCTCTCCCTCCATTGAAGAACCATCCTGAACAAAAAGTGACAATTTTTCAGTCTCGGCGCTTGTTTTTAAGTTTTCAGGCTTGAGCGCTACTGTGTATACTACACAGTAACGTATGGGCGCTACTTTGTGTGACCATAGTAGCGCTCATCTCCTTTACACGCTACTTCTCTTGTTACACAGTAGCGCCCGCACACTAAAAGTTGTGAGCATTGCCTGGCAAGCAGGTTTTGGCTCAAAAAATAAAAACTATACCATAAAAATGCAAGTGGGGAAGATTCTAACTCACTTGGTGGAACAAGAACAGTGTTTGGATGCTTGATTTGATCGCCATGGAGATTTGAAAATGCCAAGTTTGCCCCAAATATTTGCCCTACAAAAACAAATTGGAAATTGAGTTTTAAAATGAAATTATATATATGAATTGGGTTTTAATTTTTACCCACCATTGTTAAGTTCTCTATAGTTTCAAAATTTTATCAAAATCACCTAATTAATCAATTGAAACATACATATGGTGTAATACTAATGTTCACTTATCCAACTCTCAGTTTTCCTTATAGTTTTGTAGGATCGCTCTCCTAAGTTTAAAATTCTCGATGTTAGACCTTGTCAACTAGTTGAAAGTTCAAATTCATATATTATTCAAGATTTTTGTCGCATTTACTAATATTTTGTTGAAGACCTAGTTTTGGCAGATTATGAAGCTATGATCCTAGAAGCTGGCCTTTAAGTCATTTTAAGCTCTTGTTTGGACTATTTAAACCTAAAAAATATTGCCGAGCAAGCTTGTCCTTTTCGAGCTCGTTAAATTAATCGAAGGCTAATCCACTCAGGTATAGAATTATCCCTTTTCCGGGCCTAGGTGGATTAACTACGGAAAAGGTATACTCTAGGTATACTTCTGTATGCGCTAGAAGAGTTCTTCTCCCTTTGTTTTATACTTTTTCGGGGGAGGAGACTAACTACATGAAAAATGACCTTTTGGAACCTTTCTTTAGGGTTTTCAGGCTCTCTAAACATGAAAATACCAAGCGAGCATTCACCTACTCGGGATCGATGTGAAATCCACGAGAGGGTAAGTAGAGGATTGTTTAAGTTTTTCAACTCTATAAAAAAGAAAACACCGTCGAGCACAAACCAATCCGGGCTCGATCTAAAATCCACGGATAGGTGAAAAGAGGATTGTTTAAGTTTTTCAGACTCTATAAACAGGAAAACACCGGCAAGCATTAATCTGCTTGGACTCGATACTAAAATCCACGAGCAGATATATGGAGTTATTGTTTAAGTTTTTCAGACTCCTTAAAATTGAAAACATCGGCAAGCAAGAACAGATCTTGGCTCGATATTAAAATCCAGAGATCAGTAATGTAGAGTAATCTTCTATCTCTTCTTCGAACTCTGTAAACAATGAAGAAGGTCCCGAGTCTTCCTCCCATGGGCTCGTTAAACTTTTTACATGATTGGATCTATTGAGTTTTCATTCTTTCTTGGACTCATTAAAACAACAAGAAAGGTATTCTTTTATCTAAAAAGAATAAGGGATGGGAAAGATGTGTCATATCTTCAATGTCAAAGGCAGTTCAATCAGTTCTATCCTTGAACACAACACCTACTTGAGTCTATCTTGTCGGTTGGGTTTATTTTTTTGACCTCAGGGTGAACCTGATATCCGAGTTGTTTACTCCCTGGATTGGTTATTATTCCAACCATATGGAGGGTCTGATAATGTCTCTTACATTTCAGGCTTATCATTTACCCCATTATGTCGGAAACTGCCTGAGTCACTTTGTGTCGTGCTCACTGTTCAAGGATATACCCTGTGTCGGCCATTCTGCAGTTTACCTTGACCTCATGTGTCGGCCATCCTAGTGTCAGTCTTGTTACATATTATTCCATATCAGCTCATACCAGTTGAGTGTTCCTCGAGTTGGATGATGGAGGATGCCTTAAGGCCTCCCTTCCAACGAACTTCTTCCCATCGACATCAACTCATTTTACTCTGGGAATGAAGTTTAGAGTTTCGGTTAGTACCTTGGAGATTGTAGTCACCAGTGGAAATTTTCCTCGCTGTTGAATGTTGAGAATACATCAATGCCTCTTCTTCGACAGGATCCCCAAGTGTTCGAATCCAAGCCCATTTATTCACACTTGGCATATCGTACTTGGTACCTTGGGCCCCATCATCATTATCGGTGGAAGTCCTCGTGTTTGTTAACGATATACATCAATGATCGGTAATCAAACGATACCCCCCATGTTTGACTGTCAGCTCATCTATTCACATGGTTAGGGTTTGTACCTAGAGTTGTTTTGGATGAAGACCTTGGGATTTTGGATGACATTACCTCATTCTGTTATCACCCAAGTTGCGCAAGACTGAGCCTCACTTATATTCGGCTCTCCATGAGACATAGATCTAGTTTGTTGTTATGGCTATGATCTCTCAGTTTGATATGGATCCACGCTTGTATTCCAAGTGGCCATGCTATATATACATCTCCTTGTTATGTATCGGAGATCATGTTGTATCACACTGCACATTTATATGATGTAAAAAATGCAATTGCTCGCTGACCTTGATCTTTGTTTCAGGTGTTCTTGTGACTTGTTTCTGCAGTTCCTTGCTCCTCCTTTGGCTTTGGATTATATTGTATTTCGGCCATCATTTCCCTCTGACCTCACACATTAGGGGGCATATGTTATAGGTTAAACCTGCACCTCTCCGTCCGTGATCATCTTGAGCTATTGATCACACAAAAGGACAACTTGGATGGAGGAGCATGTTGACCCCAGATGAGACTTTGACTTACTCCACCTCCTGGAAAGACTGGAAAAACCCTAAAAATGTCATTTTGAGACATGAGCACTACTCTACTTCAATAGACTAGCGCCTGTACCCTACTCCAGTGTGCAATAGTAGTGCTCAAGCCTCATGAGCGCTACTCCTCTTCAACATAGTAGCTCTCAACATTCAAAAAGTGATGATCGCTAGTTTAAAAACACTATAGTAGCGCCCTGAACGCTACTTCACCGAGCAATAGTAGTGTACACCTCAAAAGATGATTAAAAAATAATTAATTTCATGAAGAGGATTAGTTGCAGTTGGTTTTCCAACTTCCCCAACTTCCTCCATAACCATCTCTTGACTTGAACTACTTCCCTTATCCTATAAATACAAGGAAGAATAAAGAGAGGGGTTAGAGACATGAATGTTATTAAGAGACTTTTAAAGAGAAGCTTGCATTGGAGGAGATTATGCTGGAAGATATCCAAGCCAGAGAAGAGCAGGACCCCAGGATCAGGTTGCAGGAGCATGTCACAAGGTCTGGTATACTTTGTATCATCAATTTTCATTTGACAATAAAAGGTTAAAGCGTCTTTCTTGTCCCAAATTAAGTGTTCATTGAAGTGATATACTTCTTTGGATCTGTTTTGGTTAATATTGGATGCTTAAATTGCTTTGTCTTTTTCATCATTATATATTATCCAAGGTATGCTAAGAAAGGTACTTGTATTGTAGGTTTATGTCGTCCTACAACCAGTGCAACCCATTGCCACTACTAGTCAACCACCTCCCGGTGTCACTACCCCTTCGTCATCTACGGATCCCCCCCCTCTTATCAAGCACACTGGGGGTAGAGGCCCACAACCATACACTGCTGTACCCCTGCCCAAAACAGTTAAAACCCCCCCATGTTTCGTGCTCCTCCCAAATGCTCCTTGTGTGATGAGTTAGGCCATCCGAATCATCAATGTCCACAATTACCTGCATTACAGGAACACATGCAAATGCTTGACGACGACCCCAACATCCCGGTTGTCGAACTCGATCCAACCCCTAAGCCTTGTGATAAATCACTGCATACCAACCACCCTTGTGCAATATGCGGTATTTACGGCCATTACTCACATCACTGTCCTGATCTCCCAGATTACAGAGCAGTTCTTTACGAGATGAATAATTTGGACCTTGAGATGGCACCCCCCACAATTGAGGAGATCCACCCCCCAGTATCACCCTCATCTGGAGAGATTAACACCATTTATATGATCTCTTCGACTACCACTACCTCGTCAACCGATTTGAAAACTCAAATTTTCTGCAATGATGAGGAGATTCTAGTGGCTCTCACTGCCCCGGATTATCCCTGGGAAGACATGCACCATCGTTCCTATTTCCTCCCAGAAGAGTCCTCCTCCACCACAGCCACCGAATTTGTGGTTGAGTCCAAAGATTTCCTTCCCACCAAATTCGACTTGTTTAAGGATCCCATTCCCGCTCCTGATGCCTTTGAGGAAGGTAACATGGCCAACATCTCACCCCCAATCCCAATTGATATCGCTGCCCCAGGAGGTGCCCCTGAACTCATCACTTTAGGAGCCTCCTGCAGTGAATATGAGATCGGAGCGCACAAAACACTTTTCCAAGAGTTTCGTGATGTCTTTGCCTGGTCCTATACCAAAATGCTTGGTCTCGACCCCACTATTATAGAACACCACATTGACACATGGCCCGATGTACCCCCCAATCGCCAGAAATAGCACCCCATTCAACCCTCAAAGATCCCCGCTGTTAAAGCAAAGATTGAGAAACTTTGCAAAGCAGGATTCATTTATCCTATTGCATATACCACTTGGGTTTCAAACCCCGTCCCTGTTAACAAGAAACAAGGCACTATCAGAGTATGTACTGACTTCCGAGATTTTAACTGAGCCTATCCCAAAGACAACTTCCCCATGCCATTTATTGACCAACTCATCGATGCGTGTGTGGGGCATGAAGTCCTATCTTTCATGGATGGATTTTCCGCATACAACCAGATTCAGATCCGTAAGGAGGATCAGAACAAGACTACCTTTACCACCCCATGGGGCACCTTTTCCTATCGCGTCATGCCTTTCGGCCTCAAGAATGCTGGTGCCACCTTCCAGCGAGCCATGACCTATTGTTTTCACGACTTGGTCCATATCCTGCTAGTCTATCTTGATGATCTTACAGCTCGTTCCCGGAAACAATTAGACCACCTTAACGACCTCCGGCAAGTCTTTCTGCATTGTCGCAAATATCAAATCCGCTTGAACCCACACAAGTGTGTCTTTTGCGTTTCGACAGGTTGATTGTTGGGTTTCATTGTTTCCCAGAAAGGAATTGTTGTTGATCCCCTGAAAGTCCAAGCCATCATAGACCTTCCCTCTCCTCACACGCTTCGGTAGCTCTAGAGTCTACAGGGGCAATCTAATTTCCTCCATCGCTTCGTTCCTGATTATGCCACCACCATTCATGGTTTCTTACACCTGCTTCATACCCACATACCCTTTGTTTGGGATGAGCAAGCAGAAGCTGCATTCGAAGCCCTTAAGAAAGCTCTCACACAAGCCCCTTTGATCTCCCCTCTGGATTTCTATCAGGACTTCATCCTTTACGTCTCGGCATCCGATTATGCCGTGTCTAGAGTCCTTGTTCAAGAAGACGCCGCTTGCCAGGAGCATGTCATTTATTACGTTAGCCAGACCTTGTCTGGACCACCCCTACGTTACCCATATGAGGAAAGACTAGCCCTTGCTGTGGTCTTTTCCGTCCAAAAATTGCGACACTACATTTTACTCAGTCATACCACAGTTGTCGCCGACTCCAACCCCATGGTCTATCTCTTAAATCGATGCCTCCTGCAAGGTCGCGTTGCTAAATGGGTAATTATCCTCCAAGAATATGACCTCACTTTCAGAACCCCTAAGAGCACTAAATCCCTCCCGCTTGCCCAACTCATCACCGATCTCCCCTCCCTTTTGTTGTCCCCACAAATCTCCGATGAGTTACCCGACAATCACTTGTTCATCATCTCATCTGATGACCCATGGTATGGTGATATTTTGTTATACCTTCGCACGCAGAAGTTCCGACCCAACACCAGTCATGATGGACACCATCGTATATGTCACTAGGCCTCTCGATATCTCCTCTTAGGCAATGTCCTTTACCGGGGAGGGCTTGACACGATTCTCCGTTGTTGTCTTACACACAAGGAAGCCGAACATGTCCTCAATGACTCTCATAGCGGTGCCTACGGTAAACATTTCTCTGGAATGGCCACCACCCAAAAGGTCATCTACGCCGGATACTTCTGGCCCACACTCTTTACCGACTACATCACAGTGGTCAAACATTGCCATAATTGCCAACTTTTTGCCCCCAAGGCCCGGACACCACCCGCTCCGTTACACCCAGTCGTCACCGTTGGCCCCTTTTATAAGTGGGCCATCGACTTCATCGGATGTAAACCCTCATCCGCAAATGGCCATAAGTACATCATTGTCGTTGTCGACTACTTCACCAAATGGGCTGAAGCCATGCCCACCTTCAATTGTAAAGCTGACACCGCTGCCCGTTTCTTTTTTAACCATGTTATCACTAGATTAGGGGTCCCCAAACAATTGGTCTCAAACCATGGTTCACACTTCGAAGATTCCCTTTGGCGCGAGTTATCCACCCTACTGATGTTCGAACATCAGTATTCCTCTGCTTACTAGCCCCAAGGGAACGACGAAGTAGAGGCCATTAACAAACTTTTAAAAACCATCCTCCAACGCACTGTTGACCGGCATAAGTCCAATTGGCATGACATGCTATTCCCTGCATTATGGGCTTACCGTACATCCACCAAAATCGCCACCGGTTTTACCCCATTTCATTTAGTTCACGGTGTAGAGTCTGTCCTCCCCATCGAGTATCAGATACCTTCTTTACACATCGTTGTTGAGCTTCTCCCAGACACCTCCCCACTCAAGCAACGTCTGCTATCACTAGAAAAAGCTGATGAAGACCACCGTGCCACTCTACAGACCATTGAAGCCTCCAAGAACTGCTCCAAAGCTGGTTACGACAAACATGTCCACCCTCGAACTTTCCGTGAAGGGGACCTTGTCCTCACCTATGACCAAGCCCACGACAAGACTGGTAAAGGAAAGTTTGAATTCATGTGGCAAGGCCCTTACATCATGCAGACCTGCCTCGACAATGAGGCATACATTTTAACTGACTCAGAAGTTCACCCTTTGCGCAACCCCCGTAATAGGTTGTATCTTAAATGGTTTTATCCCTAAATAAACCCGTGACCCCATTGGTCTGTATTGTACAGTTTGCTCTCTTTTTTTTCACCTTTTACCACAATCTTACATTCATCATTTTTGCATGATCACAGATGGACCATCTTCCACCTCATTACATTGGCTTCGCTGATGGAGCAAGCCGCTGGTCTCCAAACCTGGCTTCTACAGCATGGGTCTTATATTCCCCTTCACATGAATTGATTCACCTTGACAGAATATGTATAGGAACTGCTACCAATAACCAAGCGGAGTATGATGCCGTGACCGACCTCCTGACTGTTGCCCTCCAGATGGGCATATGTCACCTTCATGTGTTCCTTGACTACCAACTACTTGTCTCCCAGCTAAACAACTGCTACCAGGTGCATGATCCCTGCCTCTTTAGAAAATTCCTGCACACAAAACAACTTAGCCGACAATTTGAATCCATCACATTCACCCATGTCCCAAGAGCTCAGAATAGTGTCGCAGATCAAATGGCTAACAACATCCTAGATTGGCACATCAATCACACCATGTAAAACCTCCATCATGCATCATCATCCCATATCATCTCATCAAAAATATATAAAAATCCAAAAATATTTCCAGGGGAATCCATGTGCCTATCATCACATAAACATTTGCATCCATGTGGAATAACATAAAAACACATGACTATACAGGGGCATCCACGTGCCTAATCCTACATACATAATGTTGCATAACATAAAATACACAAGGGGCATCCATGTGCCCATCATCCTACACTACTTGCATCCACGTGCAGTACAAACCTATAACAAACCATAAGCGCATCCACTGCGTACAATAAATCATCATCGCAAAAAGGTGCATCCATGTGCATATATATATCAAAAAATAAACGTCAATATGCTACACATGTCATGAGTACCCCTGTACTCAGCTATACAAAAAAATATCTATACATCAATATGCCTCATAGAATACATGCCGTAGCTACAAAATCGAGGGGGAGTCCCCTATACTCCCTACTCAGAGTCATACCCTCCGTCACTTCCTGCATCAGCTTCCTCCGAGTCCTCAACCCGCTCCTCCTTCGGCAGCTCCTCATCCCCTGGAAGCTCCTGTGCCCGACCCTTATCCGCCAAAATAGCCACTTGGATCGTGATCGATCGAAACTCCTGTGGTGCCCTCAGACAGTCCTGAATCACCTCCGGATACACGTCCCACCACCCATCATCAGTCACTCCAACCAGCAAACGATCCAGAAGCATCCGTACGGACTCCAGAGTCCCCTCAGTGTCTTGTCGACGCACCTCCCCTCAGCCTGGCAGGGATGGTACCGCCACATGCCCCTTGCGAGCTACATGTCCTTGTGGTGGTCTTGGGCCAAAATCTGCAGATCATACATCAGTCAGTAACAACATATCAACATCTCAAACCTATCATACACAAAACTTGACATCAACAACAATCAAGCAAATCAATACGTACCATCTAGTCTCCATGCCTGCCCTGGTGGCCATGGTGCCTCCGGATCCCTGGTGTAGTCCATACCTCTGTATGGATAATCATCTAGTGTCAACGGCATCTGCAACCACTGAAGGTAGATCTCCTGGGTGAAGTATCTCCCAACCTCACCGCCACCCCGTCGGCGCATCATCTCTCCCCACCGCACCATGCGCGTCCCCGTCAGTCCTCCCGCCCTGACCTACACCCGTGGCCGTAGTGTAGGTACCCACTCCATGAAGAAGGCACAAAGAAAGGATCCATAACAGATTCCCTTACCAAATTCCTTCACCGATGTCAGCTGCCGCTGAACACAAGTGAGGAACATCTGTCCCCAGGCATAATATACACCATCCAGCACCCGCTCCACCAGCTACATCTGGCCCCCGAACACCTTCTCAGGTAATTGGGACCCCAAAACCCAACCCACGTACGCTGCGATCGCCTGTACTGCTGGCTCCCATAGGTCCACCACTCAAAGTGCATTCCTCTGCACCCTAGCCTCCAGAACGCAGTACCGCTCCAACATATCTTCCATATCCACATCTGCGGATACTCATGGCTGCGTATCATCCACCCTACCGAGACAGGGCAACCCCATCAAGAAGTATACATCTGCAAGGGTGTGATCCACCCTCTCTCCCTGCACCCTAATTGCATGAATGTCCGGCTCCCAAAATCTCACTAATCGATTCAGTAGCAGTGCTGCTGAATGCATCATAGGCACCTGTGTGAACTTTAGCAGCCCGAACAACCTCAACATAGACCACACATGCCGATCCCTCCGGATTACATCCACTATGTCATCCGAGACATCCCTCTCTCGCCAAAGCACTAACGGCATCCTGTCAATCACACAAGGAAAACTCATCAGACTGATGTCAAAGAAATAACCCTCCACCCCCCCACCCGTGGAAACCCTAAAAGCTCAATCCCAATCACGGCTTTAGGGCCCCTTGCCATGGTTTTCAGGGCTACAGTCGTGGTCCAGGACTGCGCCTGTAGGAGCTGAACTCGCGGTACCGAACCGCGAGTCCAGCCTCGGAACTCGCAATCCAGGACCACGTATTCTGACCCATAACTCGCGGTTCCCGTCCGTGTAATCATCCCTGGAACCCGCGGTCCCTAACCGCGGTTCCACCCCACGTGGACCGTACAATAAATCCCCTAGGACCCACTACCCCCACCCCCCTCGACCCAATGAAAAATGTAGGTGTGAGTTTATCGGAATACCTGTAACTCCCGGATCTGAAAATGTTTGGTCGGATCATCCAGAAACACCAACTCAGCTCTGGTCCACTCTGATCACTAGTCAAAGTCAACAAGTCCAAATGACACTTGTCATGTTGGACCCACTTACTATTTATAGTTCGTTGACTTTTTCTTGTTTTGGCCATTCTGAACCCATACGGAGTCCACTTTTCGAACCGTTTCCACCACTAGAATCATCACGATGAGACCGTCATTATGGTCAACTTGTTTTCTTATTTTTTCCCATCATTTTTTGTGCATTTTTTCTAGACACCACTAGTCACCTCGGTTTGCATGCCACTTCGGCTGCTCTCCATTTTTGATATATTTTATATCATCGGATTCCTTTTTCTGAGCCTGTGATGATGCTTGAGATCATTTCTCGCTCTCACCCCCAAATTTTTTGGGTATTTTTTCCAAAACGCCCCCTGTCGCCTCGGTTTACGTGGCACATCGGCCATTATCCATTTTTGACACTTTTTATATCATCGGATTCATTTTTTCGAGCTCGTGATGATGCTTGAGGTCATTTCTCACTCTCACTAGGTATAGTTTCACCATTGTGTCCTGACACCTTGCTGCCTCAATTTGCACGCCACATCGACCGCCATCGGATTGTTCCACATTTTTACATGAGCCATTCACTCCTTTCATACTGCAATTATTTCGTTATTTTTCCACCATTCATTATCCCGCAAGGAGTCCCACCAGTGTTCCCCCCCCTACCCTCGTTCTTGGTCATCATCAATGTTCCTTGATTGAGCACTTCCTCCTTGCCTGACCATTCCTTTTGTTCGGTATAATTTTATCCCTTTTTCGGGCCGAACAAGTCCTTTACAAAAAAGGCACTTAGGGATTTTCTGTTAAGCTCTTTTCTGACTCCTAAAACAATGAAAAGATCGTCGAGCAATCGTGCTTCCTTTCATGCTCATTAAAGTACCTGAAAGGGCATCTATCTGGTATAAGTTTAACCCTTTTCCGGACCTGGTAGACTAATTACGAAAAAGAAATACTCTAGTCACACCGGCTAGAAGAGTTGTTCATTGCATCCTTTTATGCTTCTTCGGGCCTTGGAGACTAGCACACAAAAAAGCACCCCCCTGGAGTCTTCTTATTTGCTTTCAAACTCTCTAAAATTGAAATCAACCACGAGAATGCACCGTCCTGGGCTCATACAAATCCACACAACGGTACCATTCCATTATTTCTGAATCTTCTTATCGCTTTCAGACTCCTTAAAATTGAAAGCAATCCCGAGCATGAACTGTCATGGGCTCGTATAAATCCACATGATAGTACCATTTTAAACACACTTCTTCTAGTTCCTTAACCCATGAAGAAGTTCCCCCATGCCTCTTGGCACTATGATCGATCATCTCGGCAGCACCCCCAGTAAGGCCGCCTTTGTTCAGAGTATTCTATAGTCTCCTACCACTTTCCACCAACTTGAGTACCAATCACCCCAGTCACTATCCTTGATCCATTACAGCTGTGATCCCTTTCCCTCCAGTCAGTTTCATATGCTTCCCGATCATCCCCCATCTTCATACTCTGAACAAAGGAAGTTTGATTCCACCCACTCTACTTGCCCAGTTATCCCCCACAGTATGTCAGTCCTACCATCACTACTCTCACACTTCGGTTCTCCACCTCGCGCTCCTATCAAGGAAACATCATTGCCTTGCTAGTTGCAAGTATCCCTTTGTCGACGACAGCCCCTCTATTCCAGAGGATAGACCCAGAGGTCCCTGTGCCTTGGACCCATCACCATCTGTGGTGAGTGCCTATAGACCATTTTGAGAGGAGTCATCATTGCCTCTTCGAGTGGTTGTTTCTCACATGCTCGACTTCAACACCTTGATCGCATCATTGAGAATCACGCAGGGTTTATATCCCTTCAGTTATTGTTCGAAGACCCCAGATTTCCCCTGACTCTAGCACATTGGTGAGTCACTTCGGAACACCCAGTTATATGTTCCTGTGGATGTCCGAGTTGCGTTGGCGATTATATTCAGAATCCATCCAGTTATATGCTTCCTTGAGTACCCAGTTCAGTTCTAGTTCAGTGTACCATTGAGGGTATGACTCCCCGTCACTATGATCCAGCAGCTCATCAGTTCCTTTGGTACCACACTCAGTAGCACTGCAGTTATTCCAGTGTACCAGTTCTTCAGCGCGGACATGGTCATCCCAACAGTATGTACTCGATTTGTGTCCCCTCTGGACCCTTATGATGTACACAGTGGTTCTCTATGTATCTTACAGGTCCCCCTTTTTTCGGTCCTCGCAGTTATTTTTTATGTATCTTGATACGAGCATGGGTATGCCCGCCTCGTCCATATATTGAGATTCTTCCTCATTCATTATTTGAGGCCATGTATATTTCAAGTCCCCATATTTTGAACCCCATTGTTATTATTAATGTTTTATATCTTGATACGAGCATGGGAATGCCTCCCTCGTCCATATGTTCAGATTATTCCTCATTCATTATTGAGGTCATGTACTTTCAGTTTTTGCAGTTTGTTCGGGACTGTTGTTCCGGGATCTAGTTCGTTTCTTCTCCTCTCCACACCCCAGGAAAACCATAAAAGACTTATGATGTCTATCGGCCATACGATGAGCTCCTACCCTCACACATCAGGGGGTAATCTGTTAACACCCAAAAAGTGCTCACTACCTCATCTACCCATTACATGACTCATTTGTCCATATTTCCTACCATATTTTCCTCCAAAACCTTAAGAAACACATTAAAAAGCCTCCAAAAGGCCAAAAAAACCATTAAAAAAGTCTCCAAAAGGCCAAAAAACCCCTTTTCTCCCCAAAATAATCCAAAATTCCTCCAAAATAGCAAAAACTTTCTAAAAATGGAATAAAAAATACAAAAAGAGGAAAAAGAGGGAAAAAGGAAGCAAAAACCCTATACATCTGACCTAAACCATATGGTGCCCAGAACCATGGTCTAGCACTCCACCACTAAAAACCTATAAATAGGTGATGGAGGCCCCTCATTTCATATCCACAGTCAACCACACCCTTACTCTGCCAAAATCACTCCTGAAACCCTAGCTCACCCTTGAGCTACTTTCACATTTGAGTGCCCCTTGGCCCATTTCCAAAACCCTTTGGAGAAAGAGAAAGGAAAAAAACTGGAGCTTGGAAGCAACCCTCTTGGACTGCTGCAAAGGCTTCACCAACCTTCACATTGGAGGTATAATCAATACAAAAACCATTTTTATTATCTTGTCTTTTCTGTTTTATGCACATGCTTAGAGTAGTTACTATTTTACTGTACTATCTTTCATTTATTGTTTTTCTGAACTGCTACTAAGGAGTCCCTTCTCCTTAGTAGGTGCTCATTTGCACAAGCTAGGGTGAAAACCCTAGCTATACGCGCAATCAACTGCGGACAGTTTTCAACAGTGTGATCAGTAACAAAACAAAACGTGCACTGGGTCTGCAACTGTGGGCAATCTCTCTGGTAGTGTCCCAACACTCCACAATTATAGCATTGGATAGGTCCGCGACCTCATCCTCCTCCGTGACCAAATCCTCCACCGCGTCCTCCCCAGAATCCTCCATGGAACCCCCCTTGTTGTTGATACTGTGGTTGAGGAAACTGCTGCAACATGGGATTCGATTGCAACTGAACACCTTGTCCTAGATGAAAGTACTGTGGCTACTGAACGTAATGGGGTTGCTGCGGAGCCATCGGCATCTGAGTGTATTGTGGCATAAACTGTTGTGGTTGTGACTATGGTACAAACTACATCTGCGGTTGAGGTAGCGACTAGGATACCTATGGCTGCAGTTGCGGTTGTTGTACAACACGCTGATCATCCTTCACATAGAATGCGTCGTACATTCTCTTCTGAAGCAAGCCATAGGCGTGGAAATCCTTGTCTTCATGTCCCACAGACTTGCAGAATGTACAATACAAATTCATCCGCTTTGTGACCATCTTTTGCATGTATTGACACTTCTCATGTCGATGCCCATATACCTGACTGATGCGGCACCACGAGATACCTCCACCACTCAATGGGTTCGGCGCTCCAGATACTAGGTAGTTGTGGAAGTCTGGGAAGCTATCCTTAGTATTACCTTCTACATGAAATGGCGTACACCAAGCCTCTTCACGATGTTCCTTACCCTTCTTAAGGTCTTGCAAATGTATTGTCAAGTTGGCCAACTCTGTTTGAATCTGCGACATGCCCATTGCGTTCTCACCAATCGGCAAAACTTCTAACCGCATTGCAATCTCCAGATCTTCACTGGGTGTTGTAATGTTTTGTTGGATCAGCGGTATTTGAATGTGAGGTAGCAATGCCACGATGAACCATTATTTATGCTGGACATCGCTCATGTCAAAACTAACCCTTGCCATCAATGTTTTGAACCGTTGGTCGAAATCCCACACAGTTTCATTGGGATATTGCTTAATCTCTTTTAGTTCTGTAATATACTGCGCTTCAGATTTGGGTTTTCTGAACTCTGCAATCAATCATTTTCTAACTTCTTCCAACGTCTTCTCTGGGGTGCCTACGGGAACTTGAACAAACTTCATAAACTAGTCCAATGTGTGACCTCGAAGAGTTGTCGCCAATTGTCCTTTCTTGGCCTCATCATCGATAATTTGCTTAACAGTCCATACTGCTTCACATAAGAACCAGTATTGCTCGGGATTATCTAATTCATTTCCATGGAACAACAACAACTTTACATCTTTTCCCGCCAACCTAAGCTCCCTTCCTACAGTCGTTGAGCTACTCGCAATTAAGTTCTTTTAACACGATGAACACAGTGGTGTCAAAGTTGTATTTCTTCCTGGTTGAGAGATAGTGAGCGGAGGTGTGCGAACATTGTTGTTGGGGTTTGGTCCTGCCTCTATCCTGGGTGTAGCCTGTTTGTCCTTGTCATCACTATGAGGTCACTTCGTATCGTGTGGTCTTCCTTCGCGATTTTGCGTTTCGTTCACAGCAGGACCTTCTCCTGTCCTCTACCTCTTTTCCTGTCGAAACCTTGCTCCTCCCCTTGTAAGACCACTCTCTTCCTCAGCTTCTTTCACAGTCTCGTCATAACTTGCACCCATCTACCCCGTATCATTCCATGTACCGCCCCCTACTATCGCGGTATCCACAACCTCCGCCCACCAGGTTTCTACTGGTTTAGGGGCATCCTCAGTATGCCCTTTTCACAAATGAGCATCTTAATGGACAACTGTAGCGACAACAGAAACCTACCCCTTGGTCTGTTGAAGAATTCCCTTGGTCCATTGAAGAATCCCCTTTCTTCCTCACTATAAGACTTTGTCATATCAACCACAAACTCGGTGATATACCCTTCCAGTATACTATCGACCCAAACCTCAACATCCTGCGATGCTTTGTTGTCGACTTCTTGCAGCTCCTAAATCAGTTCTGGGGTCCAAGCTGTCGGCTCACCACCTTGAAATTTCCTTTTCTGATAGGTCGATTTTGCTAACCATTCATACAGGATGATTAGGAACTCGTAGAAAAAATATTCATGTGGACCGTCATGTATGTACATTTCCAACCACCAATCTGTCGACAACCCAGGGTTCTGGTTTTCTTTTTCAGTGAACTCTCACAATTTTAGGTTGAACCAATCTTGGATCTCCGGTCTCATCAGATGCCACAACATATCCTCCTTTCACTTCGCACTATGGTCCCTATAATGAAACCATTTGTTGACACAAACCTAGTCAACAAGGGTTCCTCACGCTGTCGACACCCAAACCACTGCGATCTCCCTGAGCACCGGACCAGACAGGTTTTACCCTGTCCAGTAACACCTGCAGAGCAGATGAGGTCTCACCTGAGATGTTCAAGGGAGAGTTGACGGAACCATGTTGCCTCCGAATGAAGGAGGATGTTGTGCATCAACTTATTAATTTATTGTGACATTCAAAAATAGATCTTAACATTCAACTTAGACATTAAGCATAAATGCAACATCATTCAATATATCTCATCATTAACAGAACCATAAATGCACAATAGATATAACAGTAAAATATTAATCGCAGCAAGGAAACATCGCATCATTCATGGATTCAGATCGCATAATGCATTCATCACATGGAAAATATGAAAGACATAAGGATTCTGCTCAAAACACTGTCATATCATATTCATCTTTGCAAAAAATCAGATACAACAACATAATCCTTCTGTCGCATACCCAGATTAACAAACAATAACATGCAGGTTCATCAGCTCGTGTATCCCCAAATCAGTCTATCATAAACTATATCTCGGTTCTCTGACGATCTCTCAACACTTACAATCCTATGTCTATTTATAGGTTTGCGCCTTTACATTTGTGGTCCATTTAGGCAACCGTATAACTACTTCCTATCAAACTCTACAAAAGATGACCCAAAACCCACATAATGCGGTCGAATGACCCAAAATGCACCTAATGCGGTCCAAATGACCCAAAAACCCGCATAGTGCGGTCCAAATGACCCAAACTGCACATAAACTAGTCGACTCGCGCGCTTCTTTCTTGCTTTCGCGGTACCTTTGGCCTTGCATAGCATCCGTGATACTACGATGCTGACTCATCAAACCGCCTGCCAACATCAACAGTTACAAACTTCGTTGAATCATTGTTAGATCTATCCATATAACTACGTATTCATCACATTCATTGTTACTTTGCATATTCATACATGCAAGTTCTTCTTACTTAACATATTATTCTCATTTAACATGCATATGAAAACAAATACATAAGCATCTCATAACATAAACATGAAACACATCATACATTCATACATATAACACTATGATTTATGTGGTTCACCCCCCAGATGGGAGTTACGTCCACGAGAATTGTTCTTTATATTACTTGGAAGGGTTAACAGTTCCAATTTGCGCACTCAGCTACAGACTCTTCTCTACAAAAGATCTCTGCGCACTCAGTTGCAGAGTCTTTTTCTCTCTAACCTAAATCTATGATCAAAATAACAACAACACACTTATGCCGAAGTAAGATCAACCAAAACCCAACCCTTCCTTATACAAAATTTCCCTTTATATAGATGTTCCCAAAGTCACATATTACAATAACTATGGGCCAACCCACATAGTACCCTTAAACCCAAAATAGCGTGGTTCTCCTGTTGACCATGTCTTTAACTTCTCAGCTACTTCATTGTCCTTTTGCCCCACTTCTTCTGACTCTCACAATTCTTCTGACAATGCATTTCTGATCGCACGACTCTGACTCTGACATGGTGCGTCCTTGGAACCATTTCGCTTCTTTACTCCCTGCTCCTGTAGCTAACAGTTCGCCACTTGAATCATAACTGCTCCAACTACCTCTGACTATCCTTAGTACTTTGCTTTTACTGAGAGGACATGTCCTTTCCTATCACTTCTCTTCACTCCATACCCTCGTCCAGGGAATTGTAGAGTTGCTTCTCCCAAAATGGGTTAATGCTAGGCCTTGCCTAACTGAACCTTTTTCTTCCAAACTTCCTTCACGTGGGCTATGCCCAACAGGCCACGAACACTTACTTGTGGCTCGCCCCTGAGCCACTTACATTGAGCTTCTTTGACTACATGTCACTTGGGATTCTTGTCCTTGCAGCAAAGTCCTGAAAAGTTGCACTCAACTTCGCAACTGATTCCTTATCCTCTTGCTCATATTGTTTGATTGTTTCGAGCATCATTGTTGATATGGGATCTTGCATCTGATCCTTCACTGTACTCTTGGTCATGCGGAGTTCTTGCAGTTTCTCCTTGATTTCTTCTGAGAGTGCTAGTGCTTCTTCTTGCATCGGCTATAACTTCAGTGAAGTTTCAGCTTCCTTCATTCCAAGTGCCTTCAGTTCCTTATGAATCTCTTTCGTTTCTACTAACTTCTGGATCCTTTTCCTTAGCGGAAAATCCTTCATTGCTGTGATCATAGATTTGAGGACCTTCTTCCTTTTATGAACTACTTCATCCTGAATCCTCTTTAATTTAGGATCCTCTTGCAGTATAGCCCACACCTTGGTGACTTATTCTAGTAGGTCCTAACATCTCACAACATTTGCGGAGATGTTTTATGTCAATGCCTTCAACTCTTTGGCTCTCGCTTCTTTCACATTTGGTGGAGTGCTAGGTTGTTTCCGAGACTCTAACTCAGCAATCCTCTCTTTGTAGGAAATATCCATATCTATCATCTCTGCTTTGATATGTTCGACAACGACACCAATCTTTAGGATAGTCGCTTCTACTTCAGGCTCTTCTTCGTAGTATGGTATCTTTGCACAAACTTAAGCGACGACTTTCTTCAACTTTTTTCTGTTTGTCTTGCGCATATGCTAGCTCTTTTGTTTTCAGCGCGCATTCATCCTTCAGTGCCTTGTAACTATCTTCCAGCTTCAATTGCTGGTTATAAGAGATCATGTCTCTATCTCTGATTTCTTCCACAACCTGCAAATGCATATTATGGAGTCCTTCAATGGGAAACATTCCCATGTTTAGGTCCATATGTGCGAGTTGCTTCGTACTTTCAACAAGTTCATCAATTAGGAATATTACATTCATCGGCTCTATGCGGACTTGCTGAGGTATCATAGTCAAAGCAGGTGCTTTTATTTTCCTTTGGATTGACTCACATGTTCTATCTTCAGAATCTGATTCTCTTATAAAGTCTCACTGAACTTGTTCCACTCTGGCTACCATAATCTTGAGCTCTATGAGGCTCTCTACCAGGCTTGCTTGGATTTCATCTTGCTTGATGTTCTTTAAGGTGAGTATCTCTTCAAGTTGCTCATTGATTCGGGCTTTGATGCAATCATAATCATCCTCATGCAACTGTGCATTGAGCGGAGCCTTGCTTTCCTTCTATTTCTTCCTTTGCGTTCCTTCCTACATGGCTATGTTAGGATTCTTTCTTTTCTCTCCTACTGGCAGATCAACAGTTTTTTATTGTTCCTCTTCTATATATTATGCTTTATCTTAAGTAGTTGTTGGCCCATCTTCTTGGTTCTATTTATTTCCAGCTGCGCTTTCCTCTGATGTAGTGATGAGAGTTTCTGGCGCATCGATATTCCATTTAGGCGACCAATATTCCATGATAAGATCAATCTTATGCGCATCCAACTAGTATAGCCCTCCAAACCATTCAGGATTCTGTAGTTGTTGTTGGAGCCTAGGCCGCAGCTATGGTAAAGCTGCGAATTTTGAGGAAAAAGCACAAGTATTGAAAGAAAGTGCTAATTTTGAATAAACACCAATTTTTGGGTGGATTGAAAAAGGTGCGCAGAACGGTGCCAGATGGATGAGCTCAGTGCAGATTACGGACCGGAAATCATGGAGCTCACGCGCACACGTCAAAGAGGAATGAATGTGGTCGAGTAGAAAGCTCAGCTACCGCAATAAATAAAGCAATGGAGTAGAGGGCTCAGCTACCCTCATTTAAGGCTAAGTACAGAAGTTATGGTTGTTCTGATCAAGGAAGAGCAACAGACCAAAGCATTGAAGTAAAAGGACAAGGAGCAGTAAACGATGAAGCGGCGGGCATACCCGCAATCTGTGCCGGAAGTCACGGAACCTGCAGGAAATGGCGACGTGACTGCAAGCGGCGCCTACAGTACAACTAGCCATGTGCGTGGTTAGGGTTTTGAGGGATTACTGCTGGGAAAGGCCCATAGTTTTGTAAAGGTGCGACTGTCATGGCCACCTATATATATGTGTAATTGTAAAGGTTAGACGTTAGCTAGCTAGTCAGTGGGTTGGTTATTTTTGTATGAAGATTGTTTTCTACTGTGTTGTTAGAAGACGAGAGTTAGAGCTGGGATAACCGTGAAGTTAATCCCCGACTTGCAGACAATCTAAGTCGACGTCTGAACTATTGTAATCTCTGTAGAGGAAGAGACTAGATCGAGAGAAGGGCTCCCAGCTGTGTGCGTGGAGTTTCCTGGAAAGATCTAAGGCTGGAGCTGTGTGCGCAACATTATTGTATAAGTTCCCTTTGAGTTAATATATGAAACACTTCCCGTGGACGTGGTTTCTCGGGGAGGTGAATTCTTCAAGTCTTGTTGTTATGGTAATGATCGCGTGAATGCTTGTCTGAGTTGTTATCTGTGTTTCTATGAATGTTGCGTATCTTTATGAATATGTTGAGTACGTTCTCGAAGCCTTCTTGATAGTTATAATTGTTAAGTGTCGAAGAAACCTGTAGAACGCTGTCGCTGCGGAGATTGAGGCATGCATTACTGCGCTGGGCGCGCAAGCAGGAACGATACATAGGGTATCGACGCGGAGGGTAATCGCCTCGTGCGTTGGAACGAGGGACCTCGCGGTTAAGCTAGTACGAGCTGCAGCGCCGTTGCGCTGAGCGCCAAAGAGAAAAAAAAGCCATTCCGCCCGAGAACTCCCGCGAGAGGGGAAAAGACTGCAGTCTCCGCATCGCCAAGGTTGAGGAATCTTGATTCCTTAGCCCCCCCATAGCCACTTCGGGTGAGACCTCGAGCTGCTGCGCAGCTCATTGCCAAGAGGGCCAGTGCGCCAAGGGGTTTTGTTGCTGCGCTTCATTTAAACCCGGGTCTGTCCAAAAAGCATCCAACAAATGGTTCCGTTGCCTTGTGACTTGTTACTGTGAGAACTGTTATTTCGGCGACGCGTGAGATTGAGGCAAAACCCAGAGAAAGAAGGAGCCAACAAAGGGTTCCATTGCCTTGAGACGTGTTATTTCGGCGACATGTGAGATTGTTGTTGGAGCCAACAAATGGTTCCATTGCTCAGCTAACAAATGTGTTACTAGAATCCTACAGCTAAAGAAATTCAAGACTGGTTTGATTTAAAGGCTACAGAGTTCGCTGAACAAGAAAACAAAATCTCTAGGCTTCAGACAGAAGACTGGTTGCAGAAGTATATCTATATTGACCTTCACGAAATTTTCTTTGTCACATTTGCACTTGAGTTGCATGCTTGGATAGCCAAGTTAGCAGATACTAGACCCACTGTGCATGTTGATCGACCCGTCGCTTGGACGCCTGAGCTAGTCAATATTTTGAAGTGGGTAGATAATTATGTGTCCCATGCAGTAGAATTTTGGTTGAATAGTCTACTAGAAGGTTTCATCACTAAGTTTGCAGTAGATACAAGAAAGAGTTTCAGCGAAGCAGAGAGGAGTTTCTTCCAAGCACACAGAGGTAAGTTCTTAAATTCTTTGAACTTATGGATAAAAATGCTTCTATATGAAAAAGGGAAACTATACATAGTTTCCGATGAATAGCATAGACAAGTAATGTCCGTAGATTCTGATAGTGATCCTGAACTTATTGGTTGCACTCGTAGTGGAAAACGGTATAAAGTAGGCATTGACCAGCATTCTTTTGAGTCTAGCCCAGAAGAGAGTCAAGTTCTTCGAGCAAGCCATATAGAGAGACAAGGGAGTGTTCATATCCCTTATCACCCCTTTACACCGCAAAAGCTAGACGGAGCTCAGTATAACCCCGCAGTAACACCTTCTAGTAGCCCGCACGGTACTTCTAGTACCTCAGTACCACCTTTATTTAACCAGCCCAGAAGCACTGCGACAACACCTCCACCTCAACCTCGCGCAAGAAGGATGGGTGATGACATGAAGCTACCAACTTTTAGAGGAACAGGGATAGAAGACCCTGAGCAGCACTGGTTCCTATGTGAAGCCATTTGGACAATTAAGCAAATTAATGATGATGCTGTTAAACTGGTTCAGTTAGCAACCACACTAAGAGAAAGAGCCTTAACTTGGTTCATGAAATACTCAGTTGCACAGAATAGGACGCTTGCTGATGTAAGAAATGATATGATTAGAGAATTCAAGAAACCTAAATCAGAATCACAGTGTATAACAGAACTCAAAGACATCAAACAGTTACCTACAGAGTCAGTATGGGACTTTGACCAAAAGTTCAAAGCCTTGATAGATCAAGTAAGCTTTGAGTTTGCACCACAGTAGCATTAGGAATGGTTCATTGCTGCACTGCTCCCACACATTAGACTTCCTCTTATGCAATAGAATCTCACTACTCAGGAACAAGCTCTAGAGATGGCCATGAAACTAGAAGCTTCACCAATTGCTGGAACAAGTAACGATGTTGCGCAGTTGCAGAACCAATTAGAAAACTTAACCTTGCAAGTGCATGATATTAAGAAAGGCAAGGATGTTAAAGAAGAAATTTGGTGTACAAAGTGTAAAGCGCAAGGTCATTCAAAGGACCATTGTCCCGTTTTCATAGAGTATATTGCAACTGGAGCACCTAATCCTTTACCACAGGCACATGGGCCTTGGTGCGAAATTTATAGAACTAGAGGTCATAGACCACAAGAATGTCACTTACTTCAGAAATATGTACAAACTCCAAAGAACCTATATTGTAATTTCTGTAAATCAGTAGGCCATGATGAGAATAACTGTAGAGCATATGACCTTATGATAGAAAGAAAGCATGATGTTTATAGGGTACAATCAGAGACACAAGGACCCACAGCAGGTCCACAGTATGACCAAACTCGCGACGGTAGAGCAGGAAATTATAGGGGTCACGGATGTGCAACAAATTTTGGTCGAGGAAGAGGACAGATCACTTGTTATAATTGTGGAGCGTAAGGCCATTTTGCAAGGGATTGCCAGAATCCTACAGCCATTTGTAGATATTGTAAATCTTATGATCATATCATTGAAGAATGCCCTCAGTTGATGGCTAAGATGCAAGCAAAGACACCACAGGTCAATCAGAATATTCAGTTGATTAGAGTAGAAAAAAGAGAACCAGACCCTACAGTTAATATAGTAACGCACAGTGGAGCAACCACTGGTGCGCCAGAGATAGGAACTGGAAAGCAAGCGACGCAATGGGTGCACCGCACTAATAGTAAACCAGCCCCACTTAACCTGCAGAAGCAAAAAGAAGCATTCAAGCAAGCTCAAGAGTATTTCTCAGATCCGAGAGCTTCAAGTTCTGTCCCAATTCCGCATAATGATATTAGATCGCAAGTGCTAAGACAAGACAACCTGGTACAAGAACAGGCCACTACATCCGGAAGGTCTGATGAAGAGGATGCACTAGGAAGTGTCCATACTTTTCTGAGGAACTGCTTAAAGTTGTTGCACAATGAAAAAGCAACCATGGAACTTCAACACCTATTGGATAAGTGTCAACAATCTGCTGCGATGAACACACCGTAGCGTGCTGTTCACCAGATTGGGAGTCACACTAGAATTGGAAAAGAAATGAGACTCACAGCGCAGATTGCAGCATTTGAAATGGACGAAGTCATTTTAGATTTGGGCTCAGAAGTTAATGTTCTCACCATGCAGACATGGGAACAGATGGGTATCCCTCAACTTACAAGATCTCCTATCCAGCTAAGACTTGTGAATCAGCAACGAGTCTCTCCATTGGGCAGATTACCCAATGTACCTATTGATATCGAGGGAGTAAGAAGTTCTGCAGATTTTGAAGTAATCAAAATTCTGGATGATAGTAGACCATACCCAACACTTTTAGGTATAGACTGGGCATTTGATAATTTGGCTGTCATTAATTTGAAGAAAAGATAGATGACCTTTGAGGATGACCAGATTAGGGTCATTGCACCGCTTGATCCTATTCAAGGACCAAGATATATTGAACCCATTCGGGCAGAGGAAGAAGTACGCCACATGGAAACTTTGTATCAGATGACTGCTAGTCATAGTGACTATGTCAATCCTACAGCAGACGACCATATTAGCTGGCGATGTGATAGTTCGTGCACATCAGATTCGGAAGCAGGATTGGAAAACTGGCAGAATCGCTTACATGAGGTTTCTGCAAGGCGTTGCGCCATGATGACTAAATCCATTCGATGGATTGGAACAGAAGTGACTGACACTCCAATTTTTGATGGTTTAACTAAAATAAGTGAATTCATACATACATATGAACAACAGATCCCAGAATAGCAGCGCATACAAGCACTGGATGTAGCACTGCGCGCTACACCCGCAAGATGGTCGGGTGCACGTAAAGAGAATATTCACACATGGCAAGACTGTCGCAGATTGATATTGTGCAGATTTCAGGGAACTACAGCAGAAGTGTTGTGCAAATATGAGGGACAGAGTGACCCCAGGTCACATGTTGAAGCATGTATTCAGCAATGGTCAGATATTCCAGAAGATGAGTGGGTTCACCTATTCATCCACACATTGGATACAGTTCCAAGGAACTGGTACATTGAAACGGAATTGCGCAGAGGCACTATCACTTGGCCTCTTATGATAGAAAGTTTTCAGCTTACCTTTAGTTTTGAGTCAGAATATCCGAGCATCGACCACGCTTCAAAGTGTATTAAAAAGAAGGTATTTGAACAATGTCCATTACCAGAATATTCCCAACTAGATTGGGCTGTCCAGATAGAACATTCCCTGGAATGTTATAATTTCACTACTGGAGAAGAGGAGGATGATCCTCGCAACATCAATATTCCAGAATCAGAAGGGACACACAATGTTGAAGGTCCTCAGCTTGATATTCCTGCCATTACAGAACACATCAAGCTCAAAAAGATCAACATTGGTACAGAAGCCGAACCCAAGTTTGCTTCTATTGGAGATTATTGGGATGATGAAACTGTTGGCCATATTTCAGATTTATTACGTGACTACCAGGATATCTTTCCTACCAAGTTCACAGAAATGAAAGGCATCCTAGGAGACTTAGGAGTGATGCGCATACCTCTGAAAGCAGACGCCAAGCCAGTAAAACAACGCCCGTATAGATTGAATCCGCGATATAAAGAAAAGGTTAAAGAAGAAATTGATAAGATGCTCACAGCAGGTATCATTGAACCAGTAGAGGAAAGTGATTGGATTAGTCCTATGGTCATACAAGAGAAGAAGACAAAAGGCAAAATAAGAATCTGTGTGGACTTGCGCAAGTTGAATGACGCATCAGCGCATGATCCATTTCCTACTCCTTTTACAGACAAAGTGCTTGATAATGTTGGAGGACAAGAGGCTTACTCCTTCATTGATGGCTTTTCCGGATACCACCAGATTAGAATCCATTCAGACGACCGCCATAAGACTACTTTTGCGACTGAATGGGGCTCATTCTAGTATACGGTAATGCCCTTTGGTCTTAAAAATGCTCCCGCTATATTCTCTCGAGTTGTTGTTGCTATATTTAAAGAATTCATTCATAAGTTTCTAGAAGTCTATTTTGATGACTGGACTGTGTTTGGTTTACTAAAGAACCATATAGGGAACCTGTGCATGATGTTAGAAAAGTGTAGACAGTATCAGATTTCCCTTAACTTGAAAAAATGTATCTTCTGTGCGCCTTTTGGTATTTTGTTGGGACATATTGTATGCAGACAAGGACTCCTTATGGATCCTGTGAAGGTTGCCATCATTGCTAATTTACCTGCGCCCAACTCAGTCAAGCAATTGCGCACTACATTGGGACATACAGGGTACTACAGAAAATTTATCAAAGGATATGCAAAGATCACAGCACCTATGGAAAGATTGCTGAAAAAGGATTCGAAGTTCCAATGGACAGAAGAATGCCAACAGAGCTTGGATACACTTAAAGAAAAGATGATCACTGCGCCAATTCTAGTTTTCCCGGACTGGAGAAAACCCTTTCATGTTCATGTCGATGCTTCTTCCATAGCATTGGGGTTTGTGCTTACACAACCGGGAGAAGGAGGTATTGACCACCCGATTGCTTACTCCAGCAGAAAGCTGTCCACAGCCGAGAAGAACTACACCACTACAGAAAGAGAAGGACTAGCTATGGTGTATGCCCTACAGAAATTCAGGCACTACCTATTGGGCGCACATTTTAAAATGTATACTGACCATTCTGCTTTGAAATACTTGGTCAATAAGCCAGTGTTAGGGGGAAGAATTTGCAGATGGTTATTACTCTTCCAGGAGTATGATTTTGAGGTTATTGTAAAGCCAGGCAGATTGAATGCAGGACCTGACTATTTATCTAGGATAGAGTCAGGAGAGGAACTTACAAATCTGGAGGACAATCTGCCTGATGTGCAGTTATTTTCTTTTCAAGCAGCAGATAAATATTATTTCGATATTCTTGAGTTTCTCACTACCGGGCAAGCGTCGGCTGAGTTTACAATCCAGCAGAAGAAGCAACTTGTTGTCAAAGCCGCAGACTTCACTTTGATATCCGGCCAGCTCTACAAGCTGGGCCCCGATGAATTCTTGCGCAGATGTATCCTACCACATGAGAAGAACTCCATCATCGCAGAAGTGCACTCAGGAACCGCAGGAGGCCATTTCGCAGGAAAGTCGAATGCGCAAAATATCTTAGCCGCAGGTATTTGGTGGCCGACATTGCACAAGGATACTAAGGAATTATGCAAATGTTGCGATGTGTGCCAGCGAGCAAGAAAACCCTCAAGGAGAGATGAAATGCCACTAAGACCCCAGATAACACTACGTGCTTTTGATAAATGGGCCATTGATTTTGTAGGACCTATCAACCCACCAGGAAAAAGAACCGGCGTGAGATACATCATTACAGCTACTGAATACCTCACCAGATGGGCTGAGGCGAAGCCAGTTAAGAACTGCGACGCTGCCACTGCCGCGCAGTTCATTTTTTAGAACATTATCACTAGGTTTGGATGTCCAGTGATTCTCATGAGTGATCAGGGTACACATTTCCTCAATGAGACCATAGAGGCCCTTACTAAAGAATTCCAAATTAGTCACCATAAGAGTACACCCTACCACCCTCAAGCTAATGGTACGGTGGAGGCTTTCAATAAGATCCTAGAGAATGCCCTGACGAAGATCTGTAATCAACAAAGAGATGATTGGGACCTTAGAGTCACAGCTGTATTATGGGCTTACAGAACCACATGCAAGAAACTAACAGGTCACACACCTTTCAGTTTGGTGTATGGACAAGAAGCAGTTATGCCCATGGAATACATTGTTCCCAGCCTCAGAATTGCGCAAATCACAGAAATGGAAGATCCTGATACTATGAGTAAAAGACTTTCACAACTGCTTTCCTTAGAAGAAGACAGACTTTTAGCCGGATTCCATCAACAGGTACAGAAGGCAAGACAGAAAGCTTGGCATGACAGGCACATTAAGAATAAACACTTTGAAGAAGGAGACTTGGTACTCCTCTATGATAGTAAATTCATCAAGTTTCAAGGCAAGTTTTGTGTACATTGGTTAGGACCTTTTCGGGTCATAAAGATAACAGAAGGAGGAGCAGTTCAGCTTGCGAAGCTTAACGGAGAATTGCTGCCCACAATGATCAACAGGAGTCGGCTCAAGCTTTATCGCGATGGCCACTCCGCTCTGTCGACTTAATACAGTGCCAAAAGAAATGCAGATGTCCAGTGTACTTGAAAGAGGCATCGCATCTTCACAGTCTACACAAAAGTTGCGAGACACTTTCAGTTTCCGGCTTCCTGCGCAGTTCCTTGAAACATCCGCGCATGTCGAATAAAATTTGTTTTGAGCGAGATTATATTTGCGCTCTTGCGAATTTTTCCCGTGCCGTTGAACCTTCGCTCTTGCGGAGTTCCCTGTGTCAATTTTCCGCTTGAGGAGTTCTCGTTGTGGACCCCTCTATATGCACAGTTACCTATGTTGAAATGACCCGCCGAAAAATTTGAATTACAGTAGTTATGTAGCCGCGTCTGAGTATTAATACAGGATAAGCCCGACATTTAATTGTAGCCGCTCTGACAGATTCGGCTTGATCTCCGTAAGATTTGCATTTAACTCATGCGCCGAAAGCTTTAGCTTCCCCCAGAAGGCTGTCAGAACCCGTCTATCACAATTAATGTACCGCATAAGCGCGTCGGTAGGAGTCTTGTCAATTCATGCAGAGTCGCCTATAGCTAGTAACCCCACTTTCCCGCATTTACTATCTCCTTTAGCTATAAATACCCCGCACTTGTATATTTTCGGGTTACTTTTATCGAGTTGCATAGTCTTGTTTGAGAATCTAAGTTATTGTTTTCAGAGCCAAGTTGTGTAGAGTACTTCCTTTGTTTTCAGCGCTCGTATTTCACGTTGTTTCGTCATTCGTCTGTTCAAGTTTTGTTGTCTATACCGGTTCACGACGGAGAACCTGTCAACTGAAGAAGTTGTTCGTTAGTTTATGCGCCGAGGCTTAGATTTCTGCATGACTACTCCAGTGACGGCTTCAACTTACGTACACCCTGGTTCGACTGATCCAAGACAATCTCCGGGCACAAGGGCATCTCAGCCACAGCAGCCGGACAAACCTGTCCCAGAGTCGTTAGCCACTATGGTGAATTATATTCCGCAGCGTCCAGATGATGCACCCGAGGTGCATATTCCGAAGAATGCAAAATATCCGATTCCACTGCCGGCTGGCGTGCAGCAAGAAGGGTCCCTGCTTGGACACCTTCCACTGGTCAAATTTTCTGATTTCAACCTTGGAGACTACAGAACATATCCTCAGTTTGCGCCAGATCGTTATCTGACGGTAGTCTATAATACTAATAGAAAAGTTGATGAATTCGTTCCAAAAAAATTCGCAGCAAACCTGGAAAGGCCTGGACGGCTGAACCTGCTGAAGCTACCGCACTTCGGGCGTAGCAACGAAGTCAACGCAGTCGTTAGGACATTGCTCTCATGCGTTCATGGAGGTTATCTTTGGCTGGGGAGGCCAATCGATTTGAACGTCGACTTAATCCATCGTATTACTGGCCTATCTAAGGTTGGTAAGTACCCTAATATTCATTTTGTTGGAAAAGACAAGGATAGAAAATTGGCTGCACGACTGGTGCAGAAATATAATTTGACAAGAGGAGGTTGAGCTTATGACCTCACGATCGTCGAGGATGAAGCACTTAGATTTACAGGCAGTCTGCTTGCAGGCAGACTTCTCACAAAGTGCAGACCGAAGGAAGTTACTGGCGCTGCCGTGGAGCTCGCCATCGCAGTTGCGGAGGGAGAGCGGTACAACTGGTCTCTCTTCCTCCTCAATTCTTTTCTGGAAGACTGCCGGAACGTCCAAGACACCCCCGGTCAGTTGTTTCATTTTTCTTGGCTTTTAATTTTATGCGCATTGGTTGGGTGGAAGGAGCCCCTGAACACTCAGTTCCTTCCGCGCCGCGTAGGAGAACCTGCTGGAATCCGCTATGTTAACCTTTGGGATTCTAATAATCCCGCGAAGCGCAAGATGAACCGCGCTGTATTTTTTGAATACTACCATATCCTTAAAGATACCATTCAGGACATGCCAAGGCTGAGTGAGGAGATAGATAAAATATATGAAGGAAAGTTGGCCTTTTCTGTCGACTTGCATCAACTTTACCTCCACCCTTGTAGCATTCAAGAGGAATGGGCCGTAGGTCTTTACAGGATGACCACTGAAGATGTTGAAGAAACCATCAAGTCTTGGTTGGATGAATGGAGGGAGGCCGCTGAAATCGCACCCGCGATGCCACCTCTTGCTGCGCAAGAGAGGGATAAGGGCAAGGAAACCTCGGAGCAAAGAAGTGATGAAGGTTCCACAGAACCAACAACCAAGAAACAAAAGGTGTCGCATCCCTCTGAGGCCATTCCCTCAGGGATCGACCATTATTTGAAAGAGCAATTTCGCGAGCTGCGGACCGCACACGCCCACATCAGAAGTGCTCTGGACCTGCAGTTCGTAGAATTAAAAGGTCTCGCAGGAAGATTTGCGCAGACCCATGCGCCAGCATCTACTTCACAGGCGCCGCAAACAACCACAAGTACCGAACAAGTTGAAGTACTTGCAGAAAGGCATACTATCGTGCACATCTCGCATACAAGCATGACACTTCTGGATCCTTTGGCCGCACTACAGGTAAGTGCAGTTGGCCCCATTGAAGTAAATTTGTCTTTGATTCCCATAGAAACCTTGCAGCTAGTGCAAGAGAAAGTTTCTGTTGAGTTGAGAGCTAGAGAGCTCTCCACATTCCAGGCAAACCAAAGACTACAATCGCAAAAGATAGAGCTGAAGACAGGCTACAAGAATATATCTGAGAAGCTCGCACTTTATGAGGCACAAGACATTGGCATAAGGAACGCAGTTGATGAAATTGCCCAGGAGTTGCCAGCCTGCGAGATTCAACCAGACCTTCCTCTGGTTGAGAAAGTTCAAATTATTGGAGGAAGGGTGAAAACCCTGGAGCACGAAATAGTTGCTATCGCTGAAGACCATAGAACGCAGATCGCAGAGTTAGAAGCTCGTGTTGCAGCGCATTTTACAGATGATAGCCAGGAACAATTTGAAGCGCTGCGCAGAACTTCTACACAACTGAAGAGCAAAGCAGGTGAAGCCGAGAACCTGATGAACCAAGCTATGGAGGCTTGGACGGAGCTTGAGACGCTCCCTTTCAAAGTTGGTCTTTTTGAACAGGTACAAGCCGCAGAACAGTCCCTAACTGTTCTGACTGAAGAAGCTAAGGCACTAGAAGGCTTAGCAAAAATCAGGAAAATGAGTGAAGTGCGCAGAATCCAACAGCAACTGCACAAACTCAGAAATGAAGTGTGGACCATTGACAGATTCGGCTTGATCTTCGTAAGATTTGCATTTAACTCATGCGCTGAAAGCTTTAGCTTCCCTCGGAAGGCTGTCAGAACGCGTCTATCACAATTAATGCACTGCATAAGCGCGTCGGTAGGAGTCTTGTCAATTCATGCAGAGTCGCCTATAGCTAGTAACCCCACTTGCCCACATTTACTGTCGCCTTTAGCTATAAATACCCCGCACTTGTATATTTTCGGGTTACTTTTATCGAGTTGCATAGTCTTGTTTGAGAATCTAAGTTATTGTTTTCAGAGCCAAGTTGTGCAGAGTACTTCCTTTGTTTTCAGCGCTCGTATTTCACGCTGTTTCGTCATTCGTCTGTTCAAGTTTTGTTGTCTATACCGGTTCACGACGGAGAACCTGTCAACTGAAGAAGTTGTTCGTCAGTTTATGCGCCGAGGCTTAGATTTCGGCATGACTACTCCAGTGACGGCTTCAACTTACGTACACCCTGGTTGGACTGATCCAAGACAATCTTCGGGCACAAGGGCATCTCAGCCACAGCAGCCGGAAGAACCTGTCCCAGAGTCGTTAGCCACTATGGTGAATTATATTCTACTGCGTCCAGATGATGCACCCGAGGTGCATATTCCGAAGAATGCAAAATATCCAATTCCGCTGCCACCACTGCCGACTGACGTGCAACAAGAAGGGTCCCTGCTTGGACACCTTCCACTGGTCAAATTTTATGATTTCAACCTTGGAGACTACAGAACATATCCTCAGTTTGGGCCAGATCGTTATCTGACGGTAGTCTATAATACTAATAGAAAAGTTGATGAATTCGTTCCAAAAGAATTCGCAGCAAACCTGGAAAGGCCTGGACTGCTGAACCTGCTGAAGCTACCGCACTTCGGGCGTAGCAACGAAGTCAACGCAGTCGTTAGGACATTGCTCTCATGCGTTCATGGAGGTTATCTTTGGCTGGGGAGGCCAATCGATTTGAACGCCGACTTAATCCATCGTATTACTGGCCTATCTAAGGTTGGTAAGGACCCTAATATTCATTTTGTTGGAAAAGACAAGGATAGAAAATTGGCTGCACGACTGGTGCAGAAATATAATTTGACAAGAGGAGGTTGAGCTTATGACCTCACGATCGTCGAGGATGAAGCACTTAGATTTACAGGCAGTCTGCTTGCAGGCAGACTTCTCACAAAGTGCAGACCGAAGGAAGTTACTGGCGCTGCCGTGGAGCTCGCCATCGCAGTTGCGGAGGGAGAGCAGTACAAATGGTCTCTCTTCCTCCTCAATTCTTTTCTGGAAGACTGCCGGAACGTCCAAGACACCCCCGGTCAGTTGTTTCATTTTTCTTGGCTTTTAATTTTATGCGCATTGGTTGGGTGGAAGGAGCCCCCGAACACTCAGTTCCTTCCGCGCCGCGTAGGAGAACCTACCGGAATCCGCTATGTTAACCTTTGGGATTCTAATAATCCCGCGAAGCGCAAGATGAACCGCGCTGTATTTTGTGAATACTACCATCTCCTTAAAGATACCATTCAGGACATGCCAAGGCTGAGTGAGGAGATAGATAAAATATATGAAGGAAAGTTGGCCTTTTCTGTCGACTTGCATCAACTTTACCTCCACCCTTGCAGCATTCAAGCGGAATGGGCCGTAGGTATTTACAGGATGACCACTGAAGATGTTGAAGAAACCATCAAGTCTTGGTCGGATGAATGGAGGGAGGCCGCTGAAATCGCACCCGCGATGCCACCTCTTGCTGCGCAAGAGAGGGATAAGGGCAAGGAAGCCCCGGAGCAAAGAAGTGATGAAGGTTCCACAGAACCAGCAACCAAGAAACAAAAGGTGTCGCATCCCTCTGAGGCCATTCCCTCGGGGATCGACCATTATTTGAAAGAGCAATTTCACGAGCTGCGGACCGCACACGCCCACATCAGAAGTGCTCTGGACCTGCAGTTCGTAGAATTAAAAGGTGTCGCAGAAAGAGTTGCGCAGACCCATGCGCCAGCATCTACTTCACAGGCGCCGCAAACAACCACAAGTACCGAACAAGTTGAAGTACTTGCAGAAAGGCATACTGTCGTGCACATCCCGCATACAAGCATGACACTTCCGGATCCTTTGGCCGCACTGCAGGTAAGCGCAGTTGGCCCCATTGAAGTAAATTTGTCTTTGATTCCCATAGAAACCTTGCAGCTAGTGCAAGAGAAAGTTTCTGTTGAGTTGAGAGCTAGAGAGCTCTCCACATTCCAGGAAAACCAAAGACTGCAATTCCAGGAGATAGAGCTGAAGACAGGCTATAAGAATATCTCTGAGAATCTCGCACTTTATGAGGCACAAGACATTGGCATAAGGAACGCAGTTGATGAAATTGCCCAGGAGTTGCCAGCCTGCAAGATTCAACTAGACCTTCCTCTGGTTGAGAAAGTTCAAATTATTGGAGGAAGGGTGAAAACCCTGGAGCATGAAATAGTTGCTATGGCTGAAGACCATAGAACGCAGATCGCAGAGTTAGAAGCTCGTGTTGCAGCGCATTTTACAGATGATAGCCAGGAACAATTTGAAGCACTGCGCAGAACTTCTACACAACTGAAGAGCAGAGCAGGTGAAGCCGAGAACCTGATGAACCAAGCTATGGAGGCTTGGACGAAGCTTGAGACGCTCCCTTTCAAAGTTGGTCTTTTTGAACAGGTACAAGCCGCAGAACAGTCCCTAACTGTTCTGACTGAAGAAGCTAAGGCACTAGAAGGCTTAGCAAAAATCAGGAAAATGAGTGAAGTGCGCAGAATCCAACAACAATTGCACAAACTCAGAAATGAAGATGCTAAACTCACCAACAGCATTCAGCCATTTATGGATGAGTATGCTGACCTTGCTGCCCAGATCGAAGCAAAGATCAAAGAAATTTCAAAATCTCAACAGGTGATTGATGGCACAACTAAAGAAGAAGCCACTGCAGAAACGGTGCAGACAGCTGTGGAGTGTGTCGATGAAATGGACTCCGCTATTGCGCAGTGGAAGAAAACATTCACGGAGACCCAAGCAAAAGCAGATGCACAAGTAAAGCGACCACACGCTAGTGCGAGTGGCTCGAGGGTGAGCCACAAGTAAGTGTTAGGGGCCTTTTGGAGCCTAGGCCGTAGCTATGGTAAAGCTGTGAATTTTGAGGAAAAAGCACAAGTATTGAAAGAAAGTGCTAATTTTGAATAAACACCAATTTTTGGGTGGAAGGAAAAAGGTGTGCAGAACGGTGCCAGATGGATGAGCTCAGCGCAGATTACGGACCGAAAATCGCGGAGCTCGCGTGCACACGTCAAAGAGGAATGAATGTGGCCAAGTAGAAAGCTCAGCTACCGCAATAAATAAAGCAACGGAGTAGAGGGCTCAGCTACCCTCATTTAAGGCTAAGTACAGAAGTTATGGTTGTTCTGATCAAGGAAGAGCAACGGACCAAAGCATTGAAGGCAAAGGACAAGGAGCAGTAAACGATGAAGCGACGCCCATACCCGCAATCTGCGCCGGAAGTCACAGAACCTGCAGGAAACGGTGATGTGACTGCAAGCGGCGCCTACAGTACACCTAGCCATGTGCGTGGTTAGGGTTTTGAGGGATTACTGCTGGGAAAGGCCCATAGTTTTGTAAAGGTGCGACCGTCATGGCCACCTATATATATGTGTAATTGTAAAGGTTAGACGTTAGCTAGCTAGTCAGTGGGTTGGTTATTTTTGTATGAAGATTGTTTTCTACTGTGTTGTTAGAAGACGAGAGTTAGAGCTGGGATAACCGTGAAGTTAATCCCCGAGTTGCAGACAGTCTGAGTCGACGTCTGAACTATTGTAATCTCTGTAGAGGAAGAGACTAGATCGAGAGAAGGGCTCCCAGCTGTGTTTGTGGAGTTTCCTGGAAAGATCTAAGGCTGCAGCTGTGTGCGCAGCATTATTTTATAAGTTCCCTTTGAGTTAATATATGAAACACTTCCCGTGGACATGGTTTCCCAGGGAGGTGAATTCTTCAAGTCTTGTTGTTATGGTAATGATCGCGTGAATGCTTGTCTGAGTTGTTATCTGTGTTTCTATGAATGTTGCGTATCTTTATGAATATGTTGAGTACGTTCTCGAAGCCTTCTTGATAGTTATAATTGTTAAGTTTCGAAGAAACCTGTAGAACGTTGTCGCTGCGGAGATTGAGGCATGCATTACTGCGCTGGGCGCGCAAGCAGGAACGATACATAGGGTATCGACGCGGAGGGTAATCGCCTCATGCGTTGGAACGAGGGACCTCGCGGTTAAGCTGGTACAAGCTGCAGCGCCGTCGCGCTGAGTGCCAAAGAGAAAAAAAAGCCATTCCACCCGAGAACTCCCGCGAGAGGGGAAAAGACTGCAATCTCCGCATCGCCAAGGTTGAGGAAGCTTGATTCCTTAGCCCCCCCATAGCCACTTTGGGTGAGACCTTGAGCTGCTGCGCAGCTCGTTGCCGAGAGGGCCAGTGCGCCAAGGGGTTTTGTTACTGCGCTTCATTTAAACCCGGTTCTGTCCAAAAAGCAGCCAACAGTTGTGCTCTTGGCTGAACATAAATGAAATGAAGGTCGGATTTGAATGTCATTTTGCGAATGTACATAGTTGTTACTTCTTTGGTAATACACGGAGTTCATTGGATGACTTCGCATAATTGCTCGTAATATGTGTACAGATGGATATTATTTAGCTTATGTCTGTTCGGCTTCACATTTTCCCACATGTTTTCAAACCTGGGTCCTCTATAATCTCCAACGAATACCAGGACATTCTGTTGATACTTAGGCTCTTTCCAACCTAAGAATGTGATCAATACTAACAACCAACTATAATGGAATTGTTGTTTTCCATCTTGTGTATCTCTAACATCATCAAGAAACTCGTTTAATAGATTACTTTCCCAGTTATATTGGATTCCATCCTTGGCCTTCACAACTAACGATATCGTGGAAGCCGGAACCTCGTTCGGTTTGCATTTCCTTAGGAATATTCCTACAAGCAGTTGAACTGTAGATTGATCCTTGATTCCAGTTGTCTGATATCCATGGCTTCCCTTAACCAAACCAAATTCATTCTTCATCCTCTTGGAAATCTCTTTATCCTTTTCCTTGCCTACGAACTTTGTTACAGGATCAACACCTCTCTTGCTCAAGTGTGTAATCCTGTAGATTAGATCTATATTGATGTCGATATTGTGGTCTAACCATAAGTAACCCTGGTGCGTGCATGAGAGAAATGTGTGCACCACCACTGTGAGCTATGGGATTATGTCAAAGTGAAGGATTCTCAGTAAGTTCAGCAACCTTGATGGCTGCAATGGTGCAATCCAGGTTTGTGCTTGAATTGTTGTCTGCTTTTCGGCTTCATCATGTCTCCTACACATATACTGGTCCATTTGAAACTGCGGGTACTTCTCTTCCTATAGCAAGTCATGATCCGAGAACTTGCACTCTGGAATCTTGCCAAAAAATTTCTCTTGCACGTGCACATGACTCGACATGGGTGGTAGCAGAATCTCATACTGCGCATTCCTCATGATTATCATAGCTGGCGCACCATCTCTCCTTTGAGGGATGTATTCTGGTATAAGTAGGATCGGCCTGTAGCGAGGTTGTTCTGGTGGAAATGGATTTGGAATATTCATGGCCTTCGGCTTCTCTTGTTCTATTGCCTTCTGCTTATCTTTCTGCTTCGGCTCTGGTGCATTTCGCAGTGAACTTCTAGATGATCCACCTTTCTCTGGGACTGCTTTCTTCACTGGTGTTTTCATGACTCCTTCTAAACTAGAATGTTGGAATTCTTTAAGTATTTATTCTAGGGTCGATTGATCAGACATACAATGTCGGATTACTCTTGCTCTTAACTAGTAAAAACTTGGAAATTACATGCAATAAAAAATAAAATTTGCAGTAAAACTGGTAACTATGCGGTCTTTACTATTTATAGGCTCAGTGACACTAAGGCGCGCCAAAAAATGGATAACTTAGCATTAAATCCCATGTGCATTGGCCAAATATTTCCTAGATCGTGGTCCTTTCCCTTTATTTAATGTGTCTTCAACAGACGAATATGCCCTAAAAGCGGAAACAGTCAGTTCCCGAATGTACTATATAACGGCTATTTTTCGACCAAAAAGCTGCAACAACTAGTTTTTCTTTAACTTCGTTGATGGTTAGGTGAATCTGCGAAGTTGACTGCGCATTTCCCTTCTCTCAATTCTAACTTCACATCGCAACTCCTTCTTTTACTTCGCATCTTAGCTTGCTATGTGTGCTTCGCAGCACATCTTCCTATATTGTAAAACTGTGTGTAGACTTTGCACTCTATTTTAGTGTCCAATTTCAACTGCACTTGACACTTAAAACGTTCTCACATTTCTTAATGGATACTTTGAGGAGTAGGGCCATCCCTGTAAGGCTTTAGTCTACTCTCATTAACAAGTCCTTGTAAGTTCTTTCCAAGTAATGTGGCTAACTAAACTGCGCCACCATTAGTAACATTTTTGACAATGTATGGCCCTAATTCTGAGATTTGTGCAATGGTCCTTCAACAACCCAAATAGTGTCCAATCAGCAAAATAATCCTCTACGAACTTATGCATGAAATATTTAAATGCTGCGACTACAACTCTGGAAAATATGGCAGGCACGTTCTTCAGACCAAAAGGCATTACTGTGTACTGGAACGACCCCCATTCGGTGGAAAAAGTGGTCTTATGTCTATCCACGGGATCAATTCTTATCTGATGATATCCCGAGAAGCCATCAGTAAAAGAATATGCCTCATTTCCTCTAACGTTATCAAGTACCTTATCAGTGAAGGGAGTAGGAAATGGGTCATGCATCGAAGCATCATTCAATTTTATGAGATCCACACAAATCCTGATCTCGCCTTTTCTCGTCTTATCTTGGACAACCATAGGGATTATCCACTCAGACTCCCCGACCGGATCGATGATCCCTGCGTCGAACATTTGATCAAGCTCTACACTGACTCATTCTTTGTATCGCGGGTTCAGTATATAGGGCCTCTGCTTAATAGGATTTGCACTTGGCTTGAGGGGTATCTTCATAACCCCTAAATCTCCCAAAATGCCCTTCATCTCTGTAAAATTTGTCGGGAATAAATCTTGATACTCATGTAGCAGGTCTACGATCTCCGCGATAGTCTGATCGTCCCAATAGTCTCCAATACTTGCAAACTTTGGCTCTTTGCTAATACCAATGTTCACTTTCCGCATTTTCACAGGTCCGCTCATGTCTGGGATTTCCAACGGAGGTCCCTCTACATCACGTGCTCCTTCTGACTCAAGAATGTTTATGTTGCGTGGATCCTACTCATCCTTGTCTTCTTTTTCTTCAGCCTCTTCAGCTAGGTTATAACATTCCATGGCATGTTCTACCTGTTCCTTCCATTCTGTCTGTAGACTTGTAGGTACGCTGTCAGGTCCAAAGAATTCCTCTAATGTCATGTTTCTATGTGGACATTCTGGTCTGAATATTCTTTCCCTAATAATTTGCAGCGCATCATTTATGGTAGAACTCTCGTCTTCAAAACTAAAACTCTTCTGGAAGTTCGCAGTCAGGTAGGCCAATCTGTAGTCTCCTTGTGCAACTCCATGTCTAGGTACCATTTCTTTGGAATTTCTTCCTCCAACGTGTGCACAAACAGATGCACCCACTCTGTTTGTGGTCTCTCCTCCCATGCTTGTGAACAGACCGCAATATGCTACCTTGGATCTGTCTGTCCATTGCATTTCTCAAAAGGTAGTGTAACCTTGTCAGCAAACCTGATCTGCATCTTGATTCTGCATTGATCCCATGTGGTCAATGTCTTCTTATGCGCAGTCCACCATCTAGTAGGTGTCTTGCGCAGTGCCATATCTAGTGCTGGTAAGCGATGTTCATCTGCAATTGCTACAGTATATTCTTTGAGAAAGGAATAAACATTAGATAAACCATCATAAGTGGGGATTGGGCTTACCTCCTTTCCAATCCAGCGTAGTGACTTTGTAACCTGTGCGCATCTCCTTGCAGATACTTCAGGCATACGGCTTTTCCATTTTTCCAATCCTGCGTCAGAGTCTGAGATGCAAGAGTTGTTCCATCTCCAGCTGAGTGTTCCATCCGCAGTGGGATTAATATAGTCTTCCTAGTTCGTAGTCATCTTGTACAGGTGGTCCAAATATTCAGCTCTGGATTCATCCTGAATTGGATCGCTGTATCTGTCTCCATCCGTAGGGTCCAATGGTGCGATGACCCTGAGATGATTTCCTTCGAAGATCATCTTCTTTGTCTTCAATTTTATGATGGAGGGGTTATCCATAGACCAGTCAATTCTTAACAGTGCATGAAAGGGTTGACTATCATACAAGATCTCGATAACTTTGAAGTCTGCATAACTTCGCACTCCATCAATGTCAACAATCATGTTGGCTAACCATCCAAACAGTATGACCTTCTCCTAGTTGGCCATTCTCAACTATATAGGTGACCATAACAGCTTTGGTCTCCCCATCTGTTGCCATGTCTGTTTAGTTAAGACATTTACTTCTGATCGCAGATCAAGAATGATCTCATCCATTTCATAGTCTCCTATCTGGGCACTGAGTCTCATTTATCAGCCTATTCTTTTGTGTTTCTTGATGTGGTGAACTACACTATTGGTAGTCTCTTTCTCGCTCTGTGGCTTATACTGGTTTAACAGTTTCTGCAATTCTGCGATAGCGTCTAGTCTCTTCAACAACTTCATACAGCTCCTTAGGAACTGTGCAACAGAGGTTGCTGTCTCTACTGCAGTGCTCATTTTGTCATAGGTGGCCGATATATCTTCTATATGCGTTATTTCACTGCACAGCGGGATTCTTGGCGACCGGGATGCTGATTCCTTGAATATATCTCATGCTTCTTCAAATACTTCTATGTTTTTCTCTAAGTTGAAAGTAGGTGCTTTCCCATTAGCTTTTCTTATCCATATTGTTTCAAGAGGGGTCTGCTTAGTGTTAAAGTTTCCATAAGTTGAAGCGTTTTCTCCTCTATCTCTCCCTATCGTAGCGCCACTTCACGTCACTACATTGATACTTAGATCCGCAGGGCCTCCTCTTTGCTGCGATCAACTAAATGTTTGGGTTCAGTGCATCTGGCCGCTTCCATTTCTGCATTTCTGCCTCTAACACTGGGCAGTCTTCAATAACATGGTCGAACGATTTACAATAATTACACATAGTGCATGGGTTGGTACAGTCTCAAGATACATGGCCTGCCTGGATACAGTTATAATAGATTACTTGACCTCGGCCTCGTCCTTGCACTGGGCTGTTATTCCTTCTTCTTTTGCAGTATCCTCCGCGGCCTCTATATGCTCCCTGATCATGCTGTGCATTATCTTGTTTCTACGAAGTCACTTCTTAGACTCTGTACACTCCTCCATACATATGCTCAATATCCTTCTTCCTTTCCAACAGGAGCTCATATGCACGGCAATTGGATTCATCATGACCAACTGACTTACAGAAATTTCAATATAGTTTTTTAGGTGTTCTTACATATTTCTGAATCAGGTAGCAGTCTTCTGGCCGGTGTCCTCTAGTTCTTCAAATTTCACACCATGGCCCTTGGTTCTGGTTTAATGGGTTTGGTGCACCCATGTTAAGGAAGTCTTGGAATAAATGACAATGATCCTTAGTGTGTCCTTCCCCCTTACAGCCTGTACACCAAACTTCCTGTCTCTCTTGCTTTCCTTTCTTGATATCCTGTAGTTGTAGTGTCAGATTAGCCAACTGGGTCTGAATCTACGACATCCCAGTGCTAGTTTCTCCAATCGATGAAGCTTCTAACTTCATTGTGATCTCCAAGGCTTCTACCTGCGAAGCCACTTTCTGTTGCATCAACGGCAGTCTGATATGAGGCAACATCGCAGCTATAAACCATTCTTGGTGTTGTTGTGGTGCTATAACGAAGCTTACTTGGTCCAACAGTGTTTTAAATTTCTGGTCAAATTCCCAGACTGTTCATTAGGTTTCTGCTTGATCTCTTTTAACTCTCTTATACACTGTGATTCCGACTTCGGATTCTTAAATTCTCCTAAGAGTGCAGCCTTGATTTCTACCAGGGTTCTATTCTGTCCCTGCGAATATTTCATGAACCGGAAGGCTCTGTCTCTAAAGGTGGTGATGAGATGTGCTTGCTTCACAACATCATCCTGGACTTGTTTAACACTCCACACAGCTTCACATAGAAGCCAGTGCTGATCAGGGTCTTATAGACCCGTTCCTTCGAATATCGGCAGCTTGATATCTTCAGTCATGCTTCTTCTAGGTGGTGGGGGGTTCTGCGCAAGTTGCTGAGAGAAAAAAATAAAGTTAGTATTGCGTGGAATGGTCTAACCCGAAATGTTATGAGTGCTAGAGATATTCACAACTGGGGAACTTTGTGGGATGGTAGGCGTAGTGTTCACAAGCGGTGGGTTCTGTGGAGTAATAGGTTGATAGGTGGAAGATTGAGGTGCGGTTTGGCTATCAAGTTCAGCTTTTGAATCAACGTCTACGTGGAGTCCATGTCCACTGGAATTTTTCTTAGGTGTATATTTATATCTTTTCCCACTTCGTATATTATGTGTCTCTTCCTTTGACTCACTAAACATTCTATTGACCATTACAGATTCAAAAATTTCACTGCAGTCTAAAAACACCTTTCTTTGCCAAAATAATTTTAATGTATAAACTGAGGTTGTTCAGATACTTACATCGGAATCCCTTGAAAAACTCTCTTTTGGATGCGCTGTAGGAATTTATCATGTCCATAGTGAACTGCGTCACAAAGCTCTGTCGTGTACTGTCGACCCAGAAGTCGACTGCTCGCGTGAATGGAATATCTATTGCTTTGAGCCTTTCAATAATCTCTGGTCTCCACTCGGTCAGTATCATCATCATCCATATATGTGAATGCTGCAATTCACAAGCTTGGTACTATGTATTCCATGGGCATGATAACTTCCTGTCCATATGCTAATCTGAAAGGTGTATGGCCTGTCAACTTTTTACAAGTTGTTCTATATTCCCATAATACTGTCGGTATTCTAATATCCCAATCATCCATGTTTGTATTACATACCTTGGTTAGAGCATTCTCCAATACTTTATTAAAGGATTCTACAATGCCATTATCTTGTGGATGATATGGTGTGCTCTTATGATGGTAGATATGAAATTTTATGTAAGGGCTTCAATAGTTTTGTTCAGGAAATGGTTGCCCTGATCACTCATTAGAATCTTTGGACATCCGAACCTTGTCAATATGTTCTCAAAAATGAACTAAGTGGTAGTAAATGCGCTACAGTCCTTCACTGGTTTTGCCTTTTCCCATCTAGTTAGATAATTTGTAGCGGTGATGATATATCTCGAACTAGTTCTCTTCCCTGGTGGGTTAATAGGTCCCACAAAGTCAATAGCCCATTTATCAAAGGCTTTCAAAGTTAGTTGTGGCATTAATGGCATCTTATCTCGACGAGATGGCTTCCTTGTTCTTTGGCAGAAATCGCAACTTCGGCAATGTTATTTTGAATCCTTGTGTATTGTAGGCCACCACAGTCCCGATCTCAAAAATTTATGCGCAGTATCTCTGTCTGTGTAGTTTCCTCCAGACATACCTGAATGTGCTTCAACAAGTATAATAGGCCTTTCATGTCCTAGTACGCATCTACGCAATACTTCATCTGGTTGCAACTTATATAATTGTCCTGCAATTAAGGTAAAGTCAGCTGACCTTACAACTAATTGTTTCTTCTGCTACGTAGTAAATTCTGTAGGTGCTAGTCCTGTAGTTAGAAATTCTACAATATCTCTGAAATAGTCATCTCCTATATGGATAGAAAATAATTGCGCATCTGGTAGACTATCCTCCAAATTACTAGGTTCTTCGCCTGACTCGATTCTTGAAAGATGGCTAGGTCATGTGTTCATTCTTCTTGGATTCACAATGATTTCAAAGTCATATTCCTAAAATAGTAAGATCCATCTACATATTCTTCCCCCTAACACTAGTTTATTGAACAAGTACTTCAAAGTTGAATGGTCAATGAACATACAAAAAATGTGATCCTAGCAGATAGTGTCTAAACTTCTGCAATGCATATACCATAGCTAAGCCTTCATTTTCTGTTGTGGTATAATTATTTTCTTCTGAAGATAGCTTTCGGCTTGAAAATGCAATGGGATGATCAATGCCACCCTCACCTGGTTGTGCTAATATAATTCCAAGTGTTATAGATGAAGCATCTACATGTACATGAAATGGCTTATTCTAGTCAGGAAAGACTAGAATAGGAGCTGTAACCATTTTTTCTTTTAGTATGTCCAATCCTCTTTGGCAGTCTTCAGTCCAATTGTACTTCACTTTTTTCTTCAGTAATTTATCCATAGGCGTAGTGATCTATGCATATCCTTTTATGAATTTTATGTAGTATCATGTGTGTCCCAATGTAGTGCGTAGCTTCTTAACTGAGTTAGGCATTGGAATATTTACTATGATTACTATCTTCGCTGGATCAACCATCAATCCTCACTTACATACTATGTGTCCTAATAAAAAACCATAAGGAACACATAAGATGCACTTCTCCAGGTTCACGGAAATATGATACTTTCTACAGTTTGCTAACATCATTCTTAATTTTGCATGATGGTTCTTCAAAAGGACAAATACTGTCCAGTCATCAAAGTAAACTTCTAAGAATTTATGAATATAATCCTTAAATGCATCTACAACCACTCTTGAAAAGATAGCAGGTGCGTTCTTCAATCCAAAAGGCATAACAGTGTACTGAAATGATCCCCATTCAGTAGCAAATGTTGTCTTGTGTTTGTCTCCTGTAGCAATTCTGATCTGATGATAACCAAAAAATCCATCAATGAAACAGTATGCCTTTTGTCCACCTACATTATCTAGCACTTCATCTGTGAATGGAGTAGGAAATGGATCATGTAGAGATGCATCATTCAGTTTTCTGAGATCCACACAAATTTTGATTTCCACTTTAGCTTTCTTGTCCTAAATTACCATGGGACTTATCCATTCTGATTCTTCTATAGGTTCAATGATTCCTGCATCAAGCATTTTATCAATTTCTGCTTTTACTATTTATTTATATCTAGGGTTCAATCTATAAGGTCTTTGATTAATAGGCTTCACATTAGGCTTGAGAGTTATTTTCATAACTCCCAAGTCACCTAAAATTCCTTTCATTTCAAAAAACTTGTTAGGAAACAGATCATGATAATCGCGCAATAGGTCTGCGATCTGCTCCAATGTTTCTTCATCCCAGTAATCTCCAATATAAGCAAACTTTGGTTCATCATTGGTACTATTATTGATCTTTCTGGTCTTGACAGGGTTACTCATATCTAGAATTTCTAAATCAGGTCCTTGTATGTCACGATTTCCTTTAGACTCAGTTATATCCACATCGTGAGGGTCTTCATCTTCGTCTTCATCTAGTGCGAAGTTATAACATTCAAGGGCATGTTCTAACTATATTTTCCAATCTAGTTTCTTATATACAGGCAACGAGACATCATTAAATATCTTCTTTTTAATGATCTGTAAATCCTCATAGATGCTTGGACAATCATCCTCAAAGCTGAAAGTGGATTGAAAGTCGTTTATCATTATGTGCCAATATGTTGTACCTTTGAGAAGTTCTGCTTCTATATACCAGTTCTTTGGTATTTGATCCAATGTGTGCACAAACATATGAACCCATTCTATTTTTGGTATATGCATCCATGATCTCAAGAAAAACTCTATATGATCTCTAGGATCAGTCTGTCCATTATATTTTGCTTGTAAAACCTCTGCTTGTTTTGCAAATCTAATTTTCAATAAGTGTTTACATTCTTCCCATGTGTTTAGGTTTTCTTTGTGTGCATCCCACCACCTAGCAGGTGTAGCTTGCAATGCTATATCCAAAGATGCTAACTTATGTCCATCTATTGATACTAAATAATCATGAAGGAAGCATGTATATTACCTAAACCATCATAAGTAGGAATTGGACTTACCTCTGTTCCAATTCAACGCAGTGACTTTGTTATCTTCGCACATAGCCTTGCTGATACTTCATGCATTCTGCTCTGCCAGTTCTCCATTCCTGCGTCTGATTCTGATACACAAGAGCTGTCACATATCCATCTCAATGTTCCTTCATCTGTGGGGTTAATGTAGTCTGCTTGATTCCTTGTCATCTTGTAGATATTATCAAGTTATTGAGCTCTGCATTCTTCTCATACTGGTTCAACATACCTTGTTCCTTGTGAATGATCTAGGGGTGCGATAACCCTGATATCCGGTCCTTCAAATATCATTTTATTTTTCTTCAAGTTGATAATTGCGAGGTTATCAATTTTCCAGTCAATCCCCAATAACCTCAAAGTCTGCTTTACTTCGCACTCCATCAATGTCAACAAGAACATTTGATAATCTCCCAAAAGGTATAACCTTCTGCTAGTTAGATAATCTCAACTGTATAGGAGACCAATATAACTTTGGCTTCCCCATTTGTTCCCACGTTTTCTTTGTTAGTACATTTACCTTTGAGGCCAGATCAAGAATGACCTGGTCCATTTCAAAATTCCCAATCTACGCATTTAGCCTCATTTCTCTTCCCGTCCTTCTGTGGTTCTGGATATGATGAACTGCTCTGTGTGCATCATTTACTGTATTATGTTGTTTCGTAATGTCCCAATAGGTTCTGTAACTCACCTAAGGCGTTTCCATGCCTTAGCATATTTATACAGCTCTATAGGAACTATGTGATAGGACTTGTCTGATCTAGCGACATTCGCAATCCGTCATACGAGATCGGCATATCTAAGACAAGTGTTTGATCACTTCGTAATGGATTCCTTATGGTCGAAGGTTCTGATTCCTAAAATCCTTTTCTTGATTCCATGAATACTTCTTTATCTTTGTCAGGGTTGAAATATGGTTTTTTCCCCAGTTCTTTTCTTACCCAAGGCCCATCAGTAGGCTTTGGTCTATTTATGTGAACTTCAGAAGTCGAAGCTTCCTGGGTCCTATCATTTCCTGTCGCAGCTCCACTTCGAGTCACAACATGAATGTTGCGATCCTTGTTTCTTTTCTCAGCTGTGATCATCTGAATATTCTGGTTCTGTCCTTCTGGTATTTTTTCTTGCATTTTTCCTAAAAAAATGGGACATGCTTCAATGATATGCTCAAATGATTTACAATACTTACAAGTAGTGCAAGGGTTCTGACAGTCTCTTGCTAAATGTCCAGGTTATGCGCAGTTATAATAGACAATCTGACCTCTTCTTCATCCTTGGTCAGTGTTACGTCCTCTTCCTCTAAATCCACCATGTCCTCTATATGTGCCTTGATCATACTGCGCATTTTCATTATTGTTCCGTGTTTCTCCTTAGACTCTATAGACATCATGTTTTCTTTCTATCATGAGGTCATATGCTCTACAGTTGGTATCATCATGGCCAACTGACTTACAAAATTTGCAGTATAGGTTCTTTGGTATCTGTACATACTTCTGAAGTAGGTAACAGTCCTTTGGTCGATGTCCTCTACATTGGAAAATCTCACACTATGGTCCTTGAGTTTGATTTAATTTCGGTGCTCCACTAGCGATGTATTCTCTAAATACAAGACAGTGTTCCTTGGAATGTCCTTCTCCTTTACATTTAGTGCACCAAACCTATTCTATTATTTCCTTTCCTTTTTTCATATCTTGTAGTTGTAATGTTATGTTTGCTAACGGTGTCTGTATCTATACCATTCCTGTGCTAGTCTCTCCTATGGGCGAAGCTTCTAGTTTCATCGCAATTTCCAATGCTTCTGTTAGTGAGGTTACCTTTTGTTGCATCGATGGTAACCTGATGTGGGGAAACAACGCAACTATGAACCATTCTTGATGTCGTTGCGGTGCTATATCGAAACTAACTTGATCTAACAAGGCTTTGAATTTCTGATCAAACTCCCACACAGTCTCATTAGGATTATGTTTTATTTATTTTAGTTCCGTAATGCACTGAGATTCTGACTTAGGCTTCTTAAATTCTCTAATCAATGCAGTTCTGATATCAGCTAATGTTTTGTTCTATCCAACAGAATATTTCATGAACCAAGTTAAAGCTCTTTCTCTAAATGTGGTGACTAGATGAGCTTGTTTTAGAGCATCATCATGTACTTGCTTAACATTCCATACAACATCATAGAGAAACCAATGTTGCTCTGGATCTTCTAGGCCAGTTCCTTTGAAAATAGGTAGCTTAATTTCGTGTTACATTCTTCTTCTAGGAGGTGTAGTGTTCTGAAACGATGAAAGTATACCCCTACTTGGCTAATTCTGAGTACTTGCTTCTGCAGTATTACTACTACTAGTGTTCTGCGAACTAGTAATAGTTCTTTCTTCAAATCTAGGTTTCTGCGGAGTGATAGGTTGATAGCCAATGCGTCGAGTTTCTGTTTCACTATCAGACTCAACTTGATATGAATTTCTATGAATTCCTAACTTGGTTTCTAGGAAATTGTGAGGTTCAGGTTCACAAGATCTCTTTTTAGTGCAAACTTTATATTTTTTTCCACTACACAAAATACCAATATCTTCGTCTGTGTCACTATTTGTGTTACTGAACATTACCAACTCAACCATAGGAATCTGATTTCATTTCTAAGATACCTTTTTCAGCTAATAGCATTTTGATGCATAGAGTTTCCTTTTTCAAGTACTTACCTCTAAATCCTTGGAAGAAATAACCTTTTGCTGCACTGTAAGACTTCAAAGTGTTCACGGTGAAATCTGTAACATAGCCTCTTGGTAAGCTATCCAACCAAAAGCCTACTTCTCTTGAAATTTGGTTGTAAATCCTTTCAAGCCTCTGAATCAATTCTGGATTCCAAACTGTAGGTTCTTCGCCCTAGAAATAGGTTTTCCGTTCTGCTAGCCTCGATATCCACTCATATAGCTCATAAACGAAAGATACGAAGAAACATTCATGCACATCAGTGAATATGTACCTCTGCAACCATTGTTTTGTGGTAAGATGCAAATATTTGTTCTCTTTCTTCGCAAAATCCTGTTCTGTCTGACTCACCTAGTTCTGTATCTCTTTCTTCTCTGGATTCCACATCAACATAACACATCATCACCAGTTCAAGCACGACAACAGAACCATTGTTAAGGCTTATATATATTGCGGATGACCCGGGTTCAGCGTAGTTCTTATAGACCCAACAAACCCCTTTCAACGGCCATTTCGGCCTCAACCTACGAAAAGGATGAAGTCTCACCCAAGGAGAAGATGGGGGGTTACAGAATCAGGTTTCTGCAATCTTGGTGATGCGCGGATGTGGAAAATGACCTCCGCAAAGCTATTCTTACTTCGCTTCTACTTAACATAACAATACTGATATGGGACTCTGTACTTTGTACTTACCAAGAGTTATAGACTTCGCTGAATCACTGTTATATCTATCTATATAACTACACATTCATCACATTCATTGTTACTTCGCATATTCACACACCTGAGTTCTTCTTACTTAACATATTATTCTCATTTAACATGCATATGAAATCAAATACATAAGCATATCATAACATAAACATGAAACACATCATACATTCATACATATAACACGATGATTTACGTGGTTCACCCCCCAGATGGGAGCTATGTCCATGAGAACTTTTCTTTATATTACTTGGAAGGGTTAACCGTTCCAATCTGTGCACTCAGCTGCAGACTCTTCTCTACAATAGATCTCTGTGCACTCAATTGTAGAGTCATTGTCTCTCTTAGCCTAAATCTATGATCAAAACAACAACAACACACTTATGTCGAAGTAAGATCAACCAAAACCCAACCCTTCCTTATACAAAATTTCCCTTTATATAGATGTGCCCGAAGGTCACATATTACAATAACTATGGGCCAACCCCCATAGTACCCTTAAACCCAAAATAGCGTGGTTCTCTTGTTGATCATGTCTTTCTTTAACTTCTCAGCTACTTTGTTGTCCTTTTGCGTTGCTTCTTCTGACTCTGACACTTCTTCTGTCAGTGCAGTTTTGACCGCGCGGCTCTAACTCTGACATGGTGCGTCCTTGGCACCATTCAAATTTTTTACTCCCTGATTCTGTAGCTGACAGTTCACCGCTTGACTCATAACTGCTCCAACTACCTCTGACTGTCCTTAGTACTTCACTTTTACTAAGGGGATAGGTCCTTTCCTGTCACTTCGCTTCGCTCCATACCCTCCTCCCAAGAATTACAGAGTTTCTTCTTCCAAAACTGGTTAATGCTAGGCCTCACCTAACTGTACCTTTGTCATCAAAACTTCCTTCACTTGGGTTGCGCTCAACAGGACCCTAACACTTACTTGTGTCTCACCCTCGAGAAACTTACAACGGGCTTTAGGGATAGTGATAACAATCTAATTGAAATACCTGGGGAATAAATTTACGACGAAGTCAAAGAACAACTGAATTGGATGGAAGACGAGTCCTATCTCATGCATCTCACTAGAGATGATTATGAAAAATCACTTTCATCTAACCAAACCAATGAATATCATAAGAATCCTCAATACAATGACTCATCGTCTTATGAATATTAGTTGTTCCCAAATGCTCTATAAACTGAGTTTCAAAAGAAATATTATCTTAGGCCTAGACCAGAGTCTGTAAATCGACAAAACAATACCCTTTCTAAAAACTCCCCCCAAAAGCAGGTCCAATTCAAAGCTCCCCAAACATCTCCCATAATAAAGAACAAAGACCTGTCAAAGGACAAAACCACTAAAATATCAGTTCATTTGGTCAAAAAGAGCCAGACGTCAACCCACGCAAGAAGTTGTATCAAGAGCTTGAAGCGTACGAAAAAAGCAGTATACCTTTTAATCTGTATCATGAACTAAGAAAACTAAAGATAGAAGTCCCCTTTTATGAGCTAATAAAGAACCCTTTGTACCAAAATCAAATTGATAAGATGCTACACAAAGTTGAGGTCATTGATCAACAAGGTACCATAAATCTGAACGATGAATCCCTAGTCGTTCAATGTGGTCCTCATATGGATGACAAAGAAGAACCTACTGCCCCTTTTTATGTCACTCTTAACGTACATGATAAATTACTCCATAACTGCATGCTAGACTCTAGCACCTCTCACAATTTGATGCCAAAAGTGATTATGTAACAACTAGGTCTAGAGATCACAAGGTTGCAGCATGATCTTTACAGTTTTGACTCTAGAAAGGTGAACTGTGTAGGTATGATAAAGGATTTGGTAGTAACTCTTTCCCAATTACCATCCAAAAGTATAATGATGGATGTGGTAGTGGCCGACGTCCCAACAAAATATGGTATGCTTCTATCAAGAAGTTGGGCTAAAACATTGGAAGGTACCATGCAGATGGATATGAAATATGCTATAGTACCCGTGTTTGCAGTGGAAACCAGACGTCTATATAGAGAAGATATGTTTTCATACGTAATAAATGGTCACGATAGTCCTATTAATTCTCCTATATATGCCACTGATGAAGATATGGGTTTGTATATGTTATCTACCAATGAATCCCTTTGGGAGAAAATTGTAGAACCTCAAGTGACTAAATATACTGATGAAGATCACCAGAGTCGAGTGTGGAAACTATATTTTGATGTAGCCTCAACCAAAGATGAATCTAGAGATGGCATGTTGCTGTCCTCACCAGCAGGAGAAGAGATTATGTTGTCCTACAAGCTATATTTTGATACCACCAACAATTTTGTTGAGTATGAGGCCCTTATCTTAGGCCTTCGAGCTGCTAAAGACTTCAAAATTACTAAGCTGTGAGTCTTTGGAGACTCTGAGTTAGTAGCAAACCAGATCAAAGGTATTTATCAAACAAAACATCCAAGGATTAGAACATAGATTAATATTGTTTGGGATCTTATTGAAAATTTCTTTGATGTTTTTAATATAACTTTTGTCCCAAGGGAGTGAAACCAACAGGATGATTCATTGGCCCTAACAGCTAGCGCATTCAAACCTCCCAAGAAACCGAAGTTAAAATTTGAAGTGGAAATGCGATATCGTCCTTCTATCCCTGAAAATATCAAACATTGGCAAGTCTTTGAGGATGATCAACAAATTAAACGTTTCCTACAACTTGTGGATGAATTTTTAAGTACTAATATAGACAGTAATGAAGAGTATGAAAGGGAAGACATCTTACAGATAGAGAAGAGAACAACGCCTAGATTAATGCAACAGCTTGCTGGTCATAAAATTCTTCAACTAAAGAACAACTATATCCCAAAAGGTTTAGTTCCTCTAGAATAATTGTTTAATAAAAACAAGATCCCTGTTAAACCAACAGTTCAACCAACTACTGAAGTTGTGCAGGAAGTGAATATTGGTACCCCAAAAGAACCAAAATTCATCAAGCTTTCACAATCCTTGTCAATCGAGCAGAGGCAAAGGTATAAATATCTATTCATAGAATACATGGATGTTTTTTCTTGGAAGTACGAAGATTTGAAAACTTACGACACAACTGTTATACAACACAAAATCTCTCTAAAACCAGATGCTAAGCCGATAAAGAAGAATTTAAGGTAGGTGAATCCTATTTTACTCCATGTGATTGAAAAGGAAGTGATAAAAGTACTTGATGCTAAAATAATTATTCCTCTCAGATATTCTGAGTGGGTATCTAACCTAGTACCAGTCAGGAAGAAAAGAGGAGAGATTCATTTGTGTGTTGACTTCAGAAATCTTAATAAGTGTTCTTTAAAGGACAATTACCCTTTACCCAAAATGGATCATATTCTTCAGAAAGTGGTTGGGTCAACTAGAGTATTTATGATGGATGGATTTTCAGGTTACAATTAGATTTCCATGCACCTTGATGAAATGGAAAAAACATCTTTCACCACACCATGGGGAACATTCATGTATGATAAGATGCCCTTTGGCCTTATCAAAGTTGGGGAAACATTCCAAAGAGCCATGGATATAGCATTCATCGGTAAAAATGAAAACTTTATTGTTATATATTTAGATGATATGACAGTATTATCAAAATCAGATGAGGATCACCTTCAACGTCTAAAAAATATTTTTTTGCAATGACAGAAGGAAAGTTGTTGGGACACATTGTCTCCAAATATGGAGTTAAAATAGATCTTGATAGAGTGGCTGCTATAAAATTAATTGATCTCCCAATAAATAAAAATGAGCTACAGTATTTTATTGGAAAAATAAATTTTCTACGAAGATTCATTCCTAATTGTGCTGAGACAATGAAGGAGATCACCGATATGTTGAAATTAAATGGACAACAGAGGAAAGGAATTATTTTAAACAAATAAAGGATGCCTTAGGAGAATCAGCGATTCTAATTGGTCCTGACTACACCAAGGAATTTCTTATATTTTCTTTTGCCTCTGACGTTACTATTGCAACAACCCTTTTACAAAACAATAATGAACGACATGAGCAACCCATTTCCTTTTTCAGCTGAGCATTGAGAGATGTCAAGTTAAACTACAACACAATGGAGAAACAAGCATATACACTAGTGAAAGCCCTCAAATCATTCAAAAACTAGGTCCTGCACTCTAAAATCATCGCCTGCGTTTGAGGGAGCAACATCAAGGATATTCTGTGTCAACCAGACAGTGAAGGCAGAAGAGGAAATTGGATCTCCAAAATCCAAGAGTATGACATGGAAATCAAGCCTAACAAGTTAGTGAAGGGACAAGGACTAACCAAAATTCTATCTAAATCGAACTATCAAGATCTTGATATAAATATGATAGAACAAATCCCAAGTCAAGAAGAAGGTATTCGACAAAGTCTTCCTGTTGATGTTATTGAAAAGTTTACTTATTCAGAATGGTATAAGGATATTGTTTATTATCTTCAACATCTGACTTGTCCTCCTGACCTGGATAAATAAAAAATGAGATCTCTTAAACTCAAAGCTATCAAGTATTTCATTTTAGATGGATACATTTTTTGGAAAGATCCTCTTGGAATTCTACTAAACTGTGTAATAGAAGAAGAAACTGAAGGACTAATAGTAGAGTTTCATAAAGGCACATGTGGGGCACATCAAGCATGGAGAGCCATTGCCTATAAGGTCCTTCGAGATTGATATTTTTGGCCTGCCTTGTTCACTGATGCTAATAATATTGTTAGATCATGTAGGGAATGTCAAATATTTGCGGGGAAGCAGATGATTAGACCATTTCCCTTCAAACCAATCAAAGTGGAAGCACCTTTTCAAAATTGGGGTATTGACTTTATAGGAGAGCTAAACCCACACAATAGCGGCCAACACAGATGGATTCTCATAGCTACTGATTATTTCCCAAAATGGGTGGAAGCAATCCCAACAAGAAACACTAACGATACACTCATAATAAATTTCCTGGAAGAGAATATTCTAGCAAGATTCGGTTGCCTAAGGAAGATAATTATAGACAATGCTCAGGCTTTTAAATCCGCCAAAATGATGAGTTTCTGTAAAAAATACAACATTGAATTAATTCATTCAACAACTTACTTCCCCCCAAGGAAATGGCCTAGCATAAACCTCTAATAAAATTTTAGTGACCATCATTAAGAAGATGTTGGATGTGAATAAAAAAACTTGGGATTCCCAACTGAAATTCACACTATGGGCAGATAGAATCAGTGTCAAGCGTGCTATAGGAACTTATCCTTTCCAAATTGTCTATGGTAAAGAAGCATTCCTTCCTATTCAACTGGGTTTACGGGTGATGAAGCTATTACGACCGAAACATGATGAAACTAATGATATGGAGAGAAGGATTCATCAATTAATCAAGATTCAACAAGTTAGGGAATAGATGGATGACACAACCAAGATACACCAGGACAAGATGAAAGCAACTTTTGACCAGAGATCCATAGCTAGGGATTTTCAACATGGAGACTTTGTTCTGAAATGGGATGCTAGAAGAGAGGAGAAATCCAAACATGGTAAATTCGATAACCTATCGCTCGGCCCATTCAAGATAGTTGCGGTCCATGACAACAACACTTATGAACCGACACAACTTAATGACGGTTTTTTTTGGAATCCTATCAATCGAAGATTTCTAAAACGTTTCTTTCAGTTATGATCTCTATCCTAACTCACCTATGATTTTTTGTATTAAATATGTAATATACGTCACTTTTCTTTCAAAATGTTTGTTGTATTTATGCATTCCTTTTCAATATCATGTTCTCTGTTGTTGGATTTTAAAATGAATTAAGGCCAGATATGAATCCATAGCCCAATGGACTTAAAGGCACTAGTCTACAGTTCCCATCCTCTTTTGAAGAAAAAGGTTGTCCCTGCTGAAGCCAATGTTAGTACTAATATTTTAAACATAGCCGACAGTGAGCACCACCGTTGATCGCAGGCGAGGCTGGTTTTGTCAGTTTGAGTATCATAACTATTTTCCATGGGAAGAGGGATTCTAATATTGGTCACCCAGACCCCTATGATCGATGATCAAGGAATCAAGTTGATGTCCAATAAATAGCGCGATCAAGTACAGATTAATGGTGGAGATTTGGTTTAGGGGATTGAAGTGCACGATCTTTACCGTGCTAGGCACGACCCTGAAAATAAACCGTCGTGGCCACGTGGCGATATTAGAATCATTTAGGGCCCAACAATTGGTCTCCCCAAACCACTTATTTTGATCCATGATGCTCTCGTGGTTTGTCGCCTTCCTCCTTCAGCAGACTCACCAAATATTTGTCTAACGGTTATTACCGCCGCCATTTCGAAAGAAACAGTCCCTGTGCATTTAAAGGCCCCGTGCTCCTCGTACATATGACCAATCCTTGAGTGCCACGTATACCGCTCATTAAAGCCCTCCATTTTAAAATTCCTTCTATAAGTATGCTTCAGAAGAGTTTACAGGTAATTTGCTTCCTACCACCTCGAGCTCCTCCGCTATCTATCATCACACCATACTCTTTACAACCAAAGCTGAGCATCCATCATCTTTTCTTTTGTCTTACCAGCATCACCATGAATTCTATCTCCAACCCTAAGACATATCCCTCTGCAGCCTCTTGTTGAAATAATGTAACTTCGAAGAATATTCTACTTACACTATTATTATTATTCCTCCTTCGGGAGATGTCATTAATGTAAGAGGTCATGTAAAAGTCATGAGTAAATCCTCCATTGTAAGTCGGGTCAATAGTACCCAAAAGAGTTTAATATAAATATTATTTTGAGTCTTTTTAGGTAAGTTGACCCTATTAGTTTGATAGGTCATCCCAGTTAGGTTAAAAGGTCAAGTGAAAAGTTGAGTATAAATATGTGAGGTGCCTCTCTCATTTGTACCATTCACTCACTCAAGCATTGCGCAAGAGAGGAAGAGAAAGGCTAGCGAAGGAGGAGGAGGATTGTTCTTGGATCTTGTATTTGGGTTTGGTCACTCTTTCTTATGAGACTTATTCTTTGGGCATTGTACTTTGTTAATCTATATTGAGGAATTTTTTGTTGGGTTTTCTTCCCCTTGAGGGTTTCCCAGGATAAATTGTTGTGTACCTTGTGATTGTGTGTATTTCAGAGATCCTCTTTATGTTGATATTATTAAAATGTATTAAATGCTCATGAAGTTAGAATTTTGTATTTAGTAGCATATAATCTTAACATGGTATCAGAGCTAGATTGAAAAGAGCAGCTTTCACTAGGGTAAATCTCTCTCTCTTTCTCCAGACAAGAAAATTAGGGCTTCCTATTGAAAATGAATTTTTGAGTGCAAGTGACATTGGGAAGTGAGCCCCTCCTAGGCACATCTTTTGGCACCTAGATCGAAGTTTTTCAGTGGATAGAACTTCAGAAATTCAAACCCTAGTTTGACTTGGAACTAGAAAACCAGAAACTGTAGCCCAGAATCTCACAAGTCTAGTTTGAGGGGTCAAATCTTGTATTCTTCAAAAACTGACTATACCAGCATACTCGCCTCAGTCAAGCACATCTCTTGGTAGGTTCAGTTTTCATTTCTGAGAAATTTCAATTTTTGGTCATTTTATGCTCTCCGGGATAAGATGGCTCTAAGCACTAAGCTTGATGACAAGTTGGAAGGCATAAAAAATTTCCATGCTTGGAAATACAGAATTGGACTCATTCTAGAAGAGAATGATCTTGTGAAGTTTGTTAAGGAAGCTGTGCCAGAACCCAAAGAAGATGAAGCAAAGGAAAAGTACAAGAAGGACATGATTAAAGCCAAGAGGATCATAGTAGATTCCATCAAGGATCAATTGATTCCTTAAGTGTCCTCCAAGAAAACCCCTAAGGAGATGTTTGATGCCCTGTTAATAATGTATGAAGGAAGAAACATTAATCGGAATATGAATTTGAGAGCCCAACTAAAAAATACAAAGATGAGTCAGAATGAAACTATCCAAGAATATTTCACAAGGTTTTATCAATTCAAAGAACAAATAGAAGAAATTGGAGACAATATTGATGAAGATGAATTAGTGGTATCAATGGAATTACTAAACCTTTGGATTCTTTTATCCAGACAATGTGTGCAAGAAAGGAAAGTCTAAAATTTGAAATTGTATGGGAAGAATGTGTTCGAGAGGAAGCTAGAGTGGCAAATCGAGAAGCACTACTCATAGATGATGATCAAGCTCTAGCTACCCATACTAGAAGAGGAAAAGGAAAATCTCATTACAAGAAGGAAATCAATAAGGATTTTCATCCTCCTAAGAAGTTTCAGAAGTACAAGAAGGGAAATCACAAGCAAAAAGACTTCTCTTCTTATCAATGTTATCATTGTGATAGGAAGGGACATATTGCCAAAGATTGTCTAGTAAGAAAAGAAGAATACAAGAAGAAGAATAACAAAAGGCATCATGCTCATTTAGTTGAAGAAGAAGAAGAACCTCCCAGGAATTTATCAAAGGAAGAAATTGAAGAATATGGCTTATGATGGTGGTGCTTCAAATCACATGACATGTCAGAAGAAGACTCTCTCTAGTCTTGAAGAAAATGAATCCCCTTAGAAAGTTTCACTAGGAGATGATTATCAATACCTCATTAAGGGAATAGGAGAATCCACATACACACTTGATTTAGGAACCTCGATGAAGATGAAGGATTTGCTATATCTCAACTTTAGATAATAAAGGGTTTAGAGTTGTGTTTATAGATGGTGAATTTTTTATGTGACCTAGAGGAAAATCTATAGAAAATGCAATTGTTATTGGGACAGAAGAAGGTGGCTCATATAAACTAAAAGGTCACTTAGAATCAGATTTGATTCACGATACTACAAGTCTATGTGACCTATTGTGTAGAAGACTTAATCATAAGCAAGAAAGGAACAGGTCCCTAGAATAAGATAATGACGTAGAGATCACTATCAGATATTCCAGTAATCCCTGCGAGAAGACTAGGATCAAGAGAGATCCTACCAAGAAAACAAAGATAAGTATTTAAATTGCCATCTTATAAAATTTTTTAAATGATATTGTTCAGTTGTGTACATATTTATATTCATATATTTAGGAACTGTAGTATGAATGTTAGAGCGGTTGCATTAATGAACAATATACTACTAATATGCCTCTGATGGGTAATTGGCCTATGGTGTTGTACAACATTCCATTGCTACTTATCTAGAATGAAACCTCCTTGTTGACACATTGGGAGTAGTGCACGTTCTTAATGATGTTCTGGTAGAGATGGAAGGCATCTAGAAAGTTACTGTATGAATGTGGGATATGGATGAATGTTGTGTTGAAGCATTGGATAAGATAGTTGCATAACCATGATACCTATGTGTTTATGCATAAGAATTAGTTTTGAAAATTATAAAATGTTTCTAATCATGCAAATAAATTTGACTTGTAGGAAATATCATGTACAATCACCTACAAGAGAATAATGATGAGACTTGTTACGAAGAATTAGTGATGATGGTTCAGCTATAACATTCAAGAAGAATTATGAAATCAAGCATACTACAAATGAACAAAGTGAGGTTTGAAAGAGACATTTGACTATGAAAAGACGTTGTTTTAGTGTCCAATGATGTATATTACACTAGATAGATGATGTAATTGAAGTAGAAGCATATATCGAGTAACCTACAGAATTCAGAACTCTCTACAAAGAACCACATGTGCCAGCTTGAAGAAGTATATGAAGAAGATGTAGCTCTCAAATTTGTAGAACCAATGAAAGAAGTTTCAAAGCTATATTTGTGGCTAGTGGATTCTCTCAAAAGGAAGGAATCGATTATGAAGAGACATTTTTTCTCGTAGCAAGGTACACTTCCATTAGAACCATCAGCCAAGATGAAGTGGAAGTTACACTAGATGGATGTGAAAATAACTTTCCTGAATGGTGTCATTGAAGAAGAAGTGTACATAGAACAACCACAAGGATTTGAAGTTGAAGACAAAAAGACGCATGTTTGGAAATTGAAGAAGGCTATGTATGGGTTGAAGCAAGCTCCAAGAGCTTGGTATGGAAGAATTGATAGTTTTTTTATGAGCCTGGGATTTACCAAAAGTAAAGCTGATCCTAACCTTTACTTCAAGGTTATGAACCTGTCATATTATTATACGTGGATGACTTATTCCTGACAGGTAATGAGAATCAAATATCAGAGTGTAAGAAGAAGCTCGCTGCATAATTTGAGATGAAAGACCTTGGCTTGATGCATTATTTTCTAGGTCTTGAAGTATGGCAGATCCCAGAAGGAATCTTCCTTAACCAAGGGAAGTATGCAGTAGAAATCCTGAAAAGATACAAATTTGAAGTTGTTGACTGATGTTTCGTTAGAGTTAGTAGATGTAACACTATACATGTAGATTATTGGGTCATTGATGTATCTGACGAATACTAGGCCAGATATATGCTTTGCTATGAACACCTTGAGTTAGTATTTGGTTGAGCTTAGACGTGTTCAACTTGTAGTTTCAAAGCATGTGATGAGGTACCTAAAAGGTACGGTAGACTATGGTCTCAGTTATACTAGAGATCATGACTTCAGACTGTACGGTTATACAGATTCGGATTGGGCAGGAAGTGTCTCAGATAGAAAGAACACTTCAGGTGGATATTTCATTCTGGGGTCAGCCATGATCTCATGGCTAAGTAGGAAGCAGTCCAATGTTGCTCTTAGCACTGCAGAAGCGGAATATATTGCAACTTGTTTAGCTAGTTGTGAATCGATATGGCTTCGAAAGTTGTTGTCAGGTCTATTCGATCTAGAGTTGGATACCACATTGATTCTATGTGATAAACAAAGTTGCATGAAGATGACAGAGAACCCTATGTTCCATGATAATTCAAAGTACATAGAAATACGGTATTTCTACATTCATGATATGGTGCAGAAGGAAGCTGTAAAGCTCCAATATGTGAGCACAGATGAGCAGGTTCCAAATGTGTTGACTAAGCCTCTGTCTCTTGTGAAGTTTGAGCACTTCCATGACAAGCTTGGTGTAGTCCATAAGGACTTCCCTCGAAAGGGGAAGTAGTGTTGATGATACTATGGTATCTTGATCACAACGGGTAGGTCAGTTTGGATTGATCATCCTTAGACTTGATCCCATAATTCCGAAAGGAAGGATAGTCGTAAATGTTGATCCTTAGACGAGATCCCGTAATTCCGAAACGAAGGATTTTATAAGATGCGGTTGGTGGACAATGATCCCATAATTCCAAAAGGAAGGATCATCCGAGTACCTGTGTTTTGTGATCAATAGTGGTATCTTCATAAAGACTGGGTCCCATAATTCCAATAGGAAGGATTGTCCATCATCCCGTAATTCCAAAAGGAAGGATCACCAGTGTTGGAATAAACCTCATAATTCCGAAAGGAAGGATTGTCCATGATCCTGTAATTCCAAAAGGAAGGATCACCAATGTTGGATTGAATCCCGTAATTCCTAAAGGAAGGATTTTCCATGTTCCCATAAATCGGAAAGGAAGGATCACCAATGTTGGACTGGATCTCGTAATTCCGAAAGGAAGGATTGTCCATGATACTGTAATTCTGAAAGGAGGGATCACTCTTGTTGAACTCAATCTCGTAATTTTGAAAGGAAGGATCATTTGGTTGTTGATGCACATATTTCCATAGATGATGTTGCTCCAGCCTTGAGATGTTGACGATGATGATGTTCTTCCAGCTTTATGCTGATGGGCCAGCCTCGTGCTATCATTGTTATTGATGTATCAATTTTTATACTGATGTGATGATGATGATACTTCAGCTTTGTATTGAATATGATGATGATGTTCCAGCTACGAGCTATAGATGATGATGATGATGTTCCAACTACGAGCTATAGATGATGATGATTATGTTCCAGCTCTGTACTGCAGATGATGATGTTCTAGCTCCGTGATGCATATTGATTTTGTTGAAAAAACTTCCAATAATTTAAAGATGTACCATCCAATGTTCGAGATGATGTTGTTGATGATGCCTCCTCCTCCCTCCTTCCGATGATGTTGTGTAGAGCCACACTTGTGTTTATTGTTGTTGTCAGTAGAATACCCTTCTTGTTAAGGGGGAGGGTTGAAATAATGTAACTTCAAAGAATATTCTACTTACACTATTATTATTATTCCTCCTTCGGGAGATGTCATTAATGTAAAAGGTCATGTAAATGTCACGAGTTAAATCCTCCATTGTAAGTCGGGTCAATAGTACCCAAAAGAGTTTAATATAAATATTATTTTGAGTCTTCCTAGGTAAGTCATCCCTGTCAGTTTGGTAGGTCGACCCAGTTAGGTTAAAAGGTCAACTGAAAAGTTTAATATAAATATGTGAGGTGCCCCTCTCATTTGTACCATTCACTCACTCAAGCATTGCGCAAGAGAGGAAGAGGAAGGCTAGCGAAGGAGGAGGAGGATTGTTCTTGGCTCTTGTATTTGGGTTTGGTCTCCCTTTCTTATGAGACTTATTCTTTGGGCATTGTAATTTGGTAATCTATATTGAGGAAGTTTTAGTTGGGTTTTCTTCCCCTTGAGGGTCTCCCAGGATAAATTGTTGTATACCTTGTGATTGTGTGTCTTTCATAGATCCTCTTTATGCTGCTATTATGAAAATGTATTAAATGCTCATGAAGTTAGAATTTAGTCTTTAGTAGCATATAATCTTAACACCTCTACACTCAATCAAGAAGAACACTTGGGAGTCGAACATTTAGATATTCATGACCATGTATCTTCATTCTCCAATATGCATCAATTGTCCAGAGAGGAAGAAGATCAGGCCAAAAGCAAAAAAGAATTATTCAACCCGTGTAGCTCTCGATTGGAGAAGATTATTTTACCATAGGAAAGACCCTTTCTGGAACTGGTGCAGTGGTCTACAGAAAGATATGCTCCAGAGAGAAAGGTCGTTATTTCTAGATTGGGATTGGTTGTCTATGCAATCACTAGAGAAATCATTATGGAATTAATGGACACTGTGGAAGATGCTACCAACTTTTAGTTTGATGAAGAAGTCCTGGGAAGGAAGATTCAAGAACTATCATCAGTGAGAAAGGATTCCTTCATCCGCATGATAATTTCCCCAGAATCCAACCTTCCCAAGACTCAGTCAATGTTTAGTCTTGAAGTATTCTCAGAGCAAGCCAGACCGGTTTTATCCATGATCTATCGGGTCCTCAGGTATGATCTGCTAGTTTTTCATCATTTAATTCAATATGATCTAGGATCGTAATTGAGAGAACAACATGTACAACATATCAAACACAAGAGACAAGAGACACAAAGAATTTCACTGGGGAAAACCAAGAAGGTGAAAAACCCCACAACTTCCTCAGAGATAGAATAAGCACCAACACAAAGATCACAAATATCAAACCCCAAAAGATAGATGTCTTCAGCAGCTACTCCTCCTCCACTTGTGCGCACTCCTCTCTCTCAACTATGCGAGTTGGACGAGTGAGTGAATGAGAAAATAGAGTGGTGCAACCACTCTATTTATACTTTAACTTAACCCGCCTTTTACCCTAACTAGGCCGACTCCCTAAGGGAGTCTAACAACCCTTCCACTTAACTCATACAGGGCCAACCCCACTAAGGTGGTCTAATAACCCATCAAATATAAGTTATGACACTTACAATCTAACTTGCGACACGTGCAAATACAAATGACGACACTTCCAATTGAAGGAATAATACATCTCCGTTGGGGATACAATAAAGTACAAATGTAATGCATACAATATACAAGTGAATATCTTCCGAAGTTACAAATACATCAACACTCCCTCTTAACTAGGAAGGTATTCTCTTGACACAGGTCATCAATACATATAGGCAGAAGTCTTCAATACTAGAGCTGGATCATTGTCACTGGATCACTGGAACATCATCGTCACTACTGTTGTACTCGTCATCTAGACCACTGGTGCTATCTCTCAATTCTTCTCATCATAGGAAGTTCTACAAAGCCAGCCCTTTTTCATGTTGGATGTATGCCTAGCCTCCATGTAGGTCTTCATCATCTCTACAAGCGGCCCATCCTGTGGAATCTCAGGGCTGATTATGTGCATCTGCAAAACCTCGAAAGAGAATCCCAGGACTAATTACGAGCTACTACTCAGCCTATAGGATCTCCTAGGGACCTATTATATGCAAACTTAAAAAAACCTCGAAAGAGCATCCCAGGACTGATTACGAGCTTACTGCTCAACCTATAGGATCTCCCAGTACTGATTACATGTGACCAAGCAAAACCTTGAAAAAGCATCCCATAACCGATTACGAGCTTCCTGCTCAACCTATAGGATCTCCTAGGACTGACTACATGCTATCAGGAAAAACCTTGAAAGAGCATCCCAGGACTAATTACGAGCTTACTGCTCAACCTATAGGATCTCCCAGGACTGATTACATGCCTCTGCACAAGCAAAACCTCAAAAGAGAATCCTAGGACTGATTACGAGCTTCCTGCTCAACCTATAGGATATCCCAGGGAGCGATTATATGCTACTGCACAACCTACAACATATCCACGGCCACGGAGTATCATCCGGATACTCATGATCATACTGATCATCCTCGCACGGAGCATCATGCAGATGCTCATGATCATATGGATCATCATCATATAGAACATCATACAGATTTTCATGGCAGAGCATCATCCAGATGCTCATCACACAACACTTACATCCACAGCCATGGTGAGGGCCCACCTACCACCATGCTTGGAAGGGATCCAGCATCTGTGTCCCATCACTTCCTCCTGGAAGTATCTTCGATCTGAAGAACACCAAGCCTTTCTCTGAAGTACTCTAACTTCACCCTGGATAGTGGCTTGGTCAACACATCTACTATCTGCTCGTCCATCGCAACATACAGGATCTTCACTGCTTCTCTCTGCACCATATCCCTGATATAGTGATACGTGATCTCGATATAATTTGACTTGTCATGGAACACCGGGTTCTCGGACAACTTCACACAACCTTGGTTGTCACAGAAGATACAAGTAGCATCCAACTGGAGATCAAACAAATAATATAGTAGCTTCCTTAGCCAAACTGCCTCACAACTAGCTGAACAAGCTGCGACATACTATGCTTCGACTGTACTTAGTGCTACGCAGGATTGCTTCCTACTAAACCAAGAAATCACCCCAGATCCCATACTGAAGCAACACCAAGAAGTGCTCTTCCTATCTGCAACATTGCCTGTCCAATCTGAATCAACATAGCCCTCGAGGTTAAACTTTTGATTCGCATCATACTTGAGCCCATAATCAACCGTACCCTTCAGGTACCTCAGAATATGATTTATAGAAACCAAGTGAACATGTCTAGGATCCGTCAGGAACTGGCTCAATGTGTTCACAACAAAGCAAATATTTGGTCCCGTGTTTGTCAGGTACATCAACGACCCAATCATCTGACGATACATCATGGCATCAACCGAATCTGATGAAGCATCACTCAATAGCTTCAGGTTCGATGCCATAGGTGTGGCCATGGCCTTGCAGTCCATCATCCTGAACCGCTTCAGGATCTCTACTGCATACTTCTATTGTCCAAGGAAGATTCCATCTGCACTCTGCCGCACCTCCATACCTAGAAAATAATGCATCATACCCAAGTCCTTCATCTCGAACTCGACAACAAGCTTCCTCTTCGTATCAGCAATCAACCCAATCTCACCTATCACAAATAGGTCATCTACATACAGTAGGAGTATCACTAGATTGCCTTCGTCAACCTTGTAGTAAAGGTTGGAATCTACTTTACTCTTGGTAAAGTCCAAACTAGTCAGGAAGTTGTCAATCCTACTGTACCATGTCCTGGGTGCTTGTTTCAAATCATACAAGGCTTTCTTTAATTTTCACACATGTGACTGCCTGTCATGTGTCTCAAATCTGAGTGGCTGCTCCACATACACTTCCTCTTCGACTACACCATTCAAGAAAGCTGTCTTGACATCCATCTAGTGTATCTTCCACTTCATCACTGTAGCCATAGCAAGTACTGTTCTGATGGAAGTGCATCTGGCTACAGGTGCAAAAGTTTCTTCATAATCTATCCCTGCTTTTTGGGAGAAGCCACGAGCCACAAACCTTGCCTTGTATTTCTCTATGCTACCATCTGCAACATTCTTGATCTTACAGATACATTTGGAAGTCACAACAGACTTCCCTACTAGTCTCGGGAACACATCCCAGACATCATTCTTCATGATCGACTGGTACTCCTCAATCATGGCATCCTTCCATTGACTGTATCCTTGATCATGGGAACTTCAGATTCTTCAATATCTTCAATAGGTAGTTTTCAGGTTGAACTTCGTTGCTGGAGCAAATGTCGTTGTCCTTTTTTTGTAGGTGATTGTACATGAGCTTTCCTACAAGTCAAATTCAATTGCATGATTAGAAACATCTCATAGTTTTCAGAACAAATTCTTACACATAAAAACATAATTCATACAGTCATGCAATTATCTTAGCCAATGCTTCAATACAGCATTCATCCATATCCTATATTCATACGGTAACTTTCTAGATGCCTTCCATCTCTACCAGAACATTTTTAAGAGTGTGCAATGCTCCAACATGTCAGCAAAGAGGTTTCATTTTAGATAAGTAGCAATGAAATGTTGTACAGTACCATAGGCCACTTACCCATTACTTGGATATTAGTAGTATCTTGTTCATTAATGCAACTTTTCTAAAATGCATAATATACATCCTAAATCTAGGAACATAAGTATGTACATGACTTAACAACATCGTCATATATACAGGAAATAACAATTCAAATAATTATCTTTGTTTGGTTGTTGGGTGGACTCCCTCTCAATCTTTGCTTCGTTGCAAGAACTACTGGAGTCTCTGATAGTGTGCACCTTAACCAATGCTGAAAATGGATGAGAGGTTCTTTCATAGATTATTTTTTTTCCGGAGTCCAACTCTGCAGTAGCTTCTTCTACTCCTTTCATGTAAAACTTCATTACAATACATATTCTTCATCACTTGAAGAATCTTCACTATCTTTCTTGGAGGTTCATCATCCTTTGCAGTGTGAGCATGATGTTTTCTTTTGTTGTTCTTCTTTTTGTGGGAGATGCTTTTGTTCCTGGGACAATCTCTGGAATAGTGTCCCTTCTCATCACAAGTATAACATCGAATGTGAGAATGGTCTTTCTTGGATCCTCCAAGGTTCTCCCTCTAATTTTGGTGGTGGTGTTTACCCTTCTTGTGATGAGGATGCTCCCTCTTGTTGTTATTCATCCTAGTGTGTGTTGTGAGAGCCTGGTATTCATTATCCATCTTTTCTTCTTGAGCTACAATTCAAGCTTCTTCCTGTGAGCATTCCTCCCACAGCCTACTGAATATGATGAGCTTCTTTCTAGCACAAATTCCTTGAATGAAGGAATCCCATGACCTAGGAAGACCATTCAAGGTGGTCATCACAATTTCACCATTCTCTGTATCTTCTCTTACAACTTCAAGTTGTTCTTTTATCTGAGAGACCCTTGTAAATTAGGACTCCATGGTCTCTGCATTTTGTATCTTGACAATCTTCAATTGATTTCTCAAATTCATCTTCTGATTTATGTTCTTCCCTTCAAATAGATTGGTTAAGGAATCAAACATCTCCTTAGGTGTCTTTAGAGAAGACACATGACGTATGAGATCGTATTTGATAGAATCTGCAATTATTCTCTTGGCCTTGACCAAGTTCTTCTTATGTAAGGCCTTAGCCTCATCTTCCTCTAGAACTGGAACCTCTTCACTTATGTAGGTGTCCAATTCATTCTCTTCTAGGATTAACCCAATCCTATACTTCCATGCTTAGAATTTATCAGCCCCTTCAAGCTTATCCTCAAGCTTGGTTTGGTGAGACATCTTAATGAGAAACTCAAATGGAAATAAAATATTTAGGTCTTACCACTTGATTTGTTGAATCTGGATCTGGAGCTGGCTAGGGTTGAAACCCTAAAAATCCAAACTTGGAATTTCAAACTTCTGTCTTGACAAGGAGATTTAATTGACTGAGGCGATCAAGTTGGTGTGCTCATATTTTGAAAACTCCAAAAATTGACCCTCCAAAAATGACCTACGAATTTTGGATCTACAACTTCCGTCAAAATCTGGTTTTTTGGTCCAAAACCCGAACTAGGGTTTGATAGATCCCGTGGTTCTACCCAACCAAAAACTTCGATCGTGGTATATAAATTTAGATTTTGATGAGAAGAGAAATCATGTGCTGAGAGAAATCCAAAATTCCACTTATGTCAAAAGCCCTAATTTCCCGCAGCAGTGACAAGCCAAAAATGAAAATGCTCAGAATCCAATTATGTTTTGATAGAAATATATGCCATATTGTTTCTGGTGCATCTTTGAAATTTTGGATCCTCAGGGTCTGAAACTTCGGCCTGTGGTAGATTGACCTGTCATCTTTCCAACCCCACAAATATGAGTTCCAATGGATTCTCCATGAGAGAGATATGCTAAGTGTCACAACATGACCTGTTTATGGGATGAAACAACATAGCGAACTTGTACGGAGTGAAACATATCATTGTTTCAACTTCGGCCTTTGAAAATCGAACCTGTGAAACTATAGTCCATGCCCTAACTGCCACTTTTTACGGAATTCCATTTGGAGCTTCCTAGCCCGAGATATGACCTTTGTTCCTAGGTCACCTATTTAGGGATGCTTTCTGGAAGAGGCAGAAACCCTAACCTGTACGTATAAAATCTCACAAAGTACAACAAATATGAGGATGAAATTTTTACACAGGGTACATCCATGTCTGATATTCGACCTGTAAAAAATTTAGATCCCGAACCTTCGTCAAAACTGATTTATAGCGAAAGTTCCACGATGACTGGGTTTTACTATACCAAGCCCTAGCTTCCAATTTGTCACAAGTGCAACAAGTGTAGTAAATGCCATACAATGCCTTCCTTCAGGATAGCTCTAATTCCATGTTAGTTTTTCATCATTTAATTCAATATGATATAGGATATTAACTGAGAGAACAACATGTCCAACATATCAAACACAAGAGACAAGAGACATAAAGCATTTCACCGGGGAAAACCAAGAAGGTGAAAAACCCCACAACTTCCTCAGAGATAGAATAAGCACCAATACAAAGATCACAAATATCAAACCCAAAAAGATAGATGTCTTCATCAGCTAATCCTCCTCCACTTGTGCGCACTCCTCTCTCTCAACTATGCGAGTTGGATGAGTGAGTGAATGAGCAAATAGATTGGTGCAACCACTCTATTTCTACTTTAACTTAACCTACCTTTTACCCTAACTGGGATGACTCCCTAAGGGAGTCTAATAACCCTTCCACTTAACTCATACAGGGACGACCCCACTAAGGTGGGTCTAATAACCCTTCCACTTAACCCATACAGGGTCGACCCCACTAAGGTGGGTCTAATAACCCATCAAATATAAGTTACGACACTTACAATATAACTTGCGACACTTGCAAATACAAATGATGACACTTCCAATCGGAGGAATAATACATCTCTGTTGGGGATATAATAAAGTACAAATGTAATGCACACAATATACAAGTGAATATCTTCCGAAGTTATAAATACATCAACATGATCATGACTTGGTAATTTATGATGTCGCTTTAGGTTTTCTCTTTCTTATAAGTTTATCTCAACAAGAAGCACATGTTAAGTTGGATCTGCCATCTTTCCTTGTTCAGTCCATTCACTTGCAATTCAAAATGTTTTCCTCTAGAAAGCTATTCAGATACAATTCCTTTCTAATTTATATTATCATATATCAAAATAAGGATTTCTTCACTCGAGAGGACCTACAGAAGTCAATTACTCCTACTCTGCTTCATGAAGTTTTCTCTGTGTTTTTGGATATCGTCGTGACTAAAATCTATACATTATTGTTCGATTGTCCTCCTCCCAGAATCTTTCGAGAATGTAAAAATTTGCTCCAGCTAGATCCTAATGGCTCATTTGGGGATTGGTTTTTCTTTAAGACCCACATTTATATTCGAGTATATGGATAGAAACTTGCTATATATAAGTTACCGGTATTCATGACTCCTAGGTTTTTTGCCTTGGAATACATCCTCCAAAGGTTCAACTCTGACGACGTTCATTTCATGAATGGTAACAACACTAGGAATTTCAAGGTCCCAAATGAAGCTGGACATGTTAAAGTGAGAAGAAGATCTTATCAGAAGGTGGTCGAATAAATGTTAGCCGCTTATAGCTTCCCTGTGAGTTTTACATGCAAGTATGATCCCAAAGGGATCATCTCCCAGAAGAAACAACCTGCTAGAGCACCGGCTTACTCCCACAAGACGCACCCAACTTTGGATAAAATTTCCAACTTAGATACTTGGGAGTAGGCTAAATTAGTGTTAGATCCAATCCATACCACTGTGGCACCAATCATCCCTATTCCAAATAAAGTGGATACTTTGGGAAAAAGGAGCACGCCCGAATCGACCTCTGACGTCGACAAGGATAAATCAAGGAGCGTCGAGTCAAAATCGAAGAGGTTTATATCCAAAAATATATCCAGTTCAACACTCCAAATTAAACCAACTCCCACATATTCGGAACCTGTCATCTTGGAAAAATTTCCATCTCTAGAGGGTGCTTTGGTCACAACATCGCCAGTTAAATCAAGATTATTTGGTTAATACTCTCAAATCAAAGATAAAAATATTGATCTCCAAAAGACCATGTTCCCAAATAAATATCTCGAGACAGGATACCAGTCCAAGATGTTGTCTGCATTAGATTTAAGGCAAGCAACCCTAAAGATGCCAATTTTTGAACCACTTGTTCCCGGAGGAAAGAAAATACCTTCAAATTTCAAGACCACTCAGTTCACGGTCAATTTAGATGCATTTCCCTCAAAATATATCATGGAGCTTCATCGACAAACATGTGAAGGAGTATATAGAGATGTGATGAAGTACACTATGAGTACTAACAAGCTAAAGGCTACAGTCCTGTTATCTCCTCAAATAATTTTTCAAATTTTATTATTTCAGAGGATAGGAGGTCATTTGAAAAAACACATTATTAAATTTTGTATTTAGGCTCATTTTAATGAGTTCTAACTCGTAATATGTCAAAAAACTTTTGAGTCAAGTTTTTATTTCAAAAAACTTAAAAGACAGGTTTCGGTGGCTAAGCGCTTATTTAAAACGGTCCTTAAGCCACCGAAAGCTCTGCTTTCGGCGGCTTAAACAAAATTTTCGAGGATCTCCTAGCCACCGAAAGTGAAATAAAATTTTAAATGAAAGTAGATCATTTCAAAGCTTGAGCTGCCAAAGTACAACCTAGATGCCACATGAAAGAGCAGGTGATTAAAAAGTTTCAGAGCGCCAGCTAAAAGCCAAATGTCCGATGTCCGATGTCCAGGTAGATAACAGCGTGTGTAGACGTCTAATGGTGAATGCAGTTTGGCATAGCTGAAGGAATGAATTTTCATGATTATGTATGGCATGGTCATCACCCAACTGCTGTGACAACCAAGATAAAGGATGGTGTTATAGTTACCGATTTAATCATTGCAGGTGTATCTTTGATGGTAGTCATTTATCAAGGGAAGCATGAATACAGTCATTGACTTAGAGAGAAACTCATATGAAAACATGGCCTTTCCTAAATTTGCTCATACACAGTCAACAGTTAGTTTAATCTACCAGAGCTGGGTCTCTTATATAGTTCATACTCTATTTTTTGGCTTGAAGAAATAGGAGCATGAATGATAGACCTGGATTAGTAGATCTACTTTAGAAATCTGACGATACTAAAACTCTTTCAGATCACTTATTTGAATATATGTGTTCCAAAAGCTTACACTAGTGATATGTAAACTAAGAATAGATACATAGTACGAATGCTGAGTAGTACTATAGTATATAAACATATCCTCATAAGTCTAGAAGAAGATCTCGAGCTATAAATAAGGATTCAGTTTTGCAGATTTTGAAAGCTATTTTTCAAGCAGAGCTTTCGGTGGCTTAGGCGGACATTTCAACTGTTCATTAGCCACCGAAAGCAAAGCTTTTGGCAGCTCACAAGTTAGAATTTTGGCTCACAAGACACCAAAAGCACAGAGACAAGAAGAATGATGATATTTTCGCTCAGATCAAATGTTTTCGCTGCCAAATCATTTGAGGAAGATTCCAAATGAATGATAAAATTAAAAGGGATAGAGATCACTACTTCTTTTAAGCTTTGAGGTTGTTGCAAAGGAGATAAAGGTTGAAGAGCCTTTCTATTTTTAGTCAAGATGATGTCCAGTTGTCAAAGGAGGATTTTAAGTGCCTTGTCATCACCTTGAAGGTTATTGAGCTTGTCAAAGATTGCTGCAGCTGTCGAAGACATGAAGACTATCAAGATGGAGGCGAGGATATTTCCTGCAAAAATGGCGTTTTTACTGTGTTGAGTCATCATTTTCAAATGATGATTCTGAGCGACTGGAGAATCATTTTGTTAAATGGGAGGAGGTTTTTGTTCCTAACACGTCATAGAAAAAAAAATCTCTCAGTCTTCCTACAGGTGTCACAGATTTGGAGAATCGAATCCATCTCTGAGCCCTAATTTTTGGATCTCAGAATTTCCCTGTTTGACACATGTTTTTGAAATACAAATCGCGGGCAAATGAAAACGAATTTCAAAAAACGGAGAGAGGTTTTTTCTCACAACAAAACAATACCCAAAAACCTCTTTTTCTTTATACACAAGTGTCACAGATGTAGAGAACCGAATCCATCTATGAGCCCCCGTTTTCAGCAGTTTGGCCCAATTTTTGTGGCAGACAATTTCAGAAATTGCTTTGCTGTCAAGAAGGATTTTCGACCTGACCTACAGTTTTGTGAAGATTATGAAGAATCACTGAAGCTGTCAAAGACTATTTAAGATAGGATCTTTCCCTAGTTTATAGTGAAGTTGTTTTAAATGAACTATTTTTAGTAAAGCAGTTCCATTTTATGAGGATCTTGAACCGTTTTGTAAAGGTTATAAAGCCTGTGATTTCTGTAGAACAGAGGGGGAATTTTGGAGACTTTTTCATATATTGTAAACTCAAGCTTCTCATTTTCATACTACTAACACAAGATTCATTTGCCATTATTTGTTCTGACTTTCATCTTCCTATATGTTCCTTACTTGCACCTGAATATTGAATTCATGTTAGTTCTGTTTGTCTGATGATTGATATCTGTCAACTTGTCAATTCATCCATAAATTGAAATCTGCAAGTATTTTACTTACTTTATTTGTCCATTCCTATACACTTTATGTATATGTTTCTGCTAGTAAAATAAGCATTCTTCATACATTCATTTATCTATAACTCTCTGAACAGTGATACTTTAAAGCCTTGTCAATACTTGTTGTGTTCATGCATGTCTTGGGGGAGTGAGGTTTGATTTAAGTCATCTGACTTGATCCATTTTGAGTAAATTATTGAGAGCAAGGTTAAGTTACCAGGCATCTCCGAGATAAAACCTAGGAGAGCTTCCTGGAGTGATAACATTTGGCGCCATTGCCGGGGAGAGGAGATTGAAGCTCAGCTTCCTTGGGAGAATGACATAGATCCAGCTTTGATGATAGAAAAAGCCTGGACATATTCTTGGTTGTAATCATCTATCTGGCGACTCCATGAAGGATGGATTCAATGGCAACTCCATTGCTTAGAAATCTGTTGGCGACTCCATTGGTATGACATGAACAAAATCTTAGCAAAGAGGTATGCTTTCTACGATTTTTCAAAGATTGTTGGTTTCCCTAATCCAATGCCTAGTAGAGATGAATGGGATGGCAGCTTTCCCAGATTTCGAGGAGAAGAATGGGAAGTGCCAGCTGAACATTTGCTTGACTTTCATGATTGCATTCATCGGTTGCAAATTGTACATGAAGATGTTAGGATTAAGCTCTTCTGGTATTCATTAGAGTGGATTGCGCGTGATTGGTTCCGATCTCTTCCTATTGCAAGTATCAATTCTCTGGCAAGCTTTCATGCTGCATTTCATTCAGTTTGCAAAGAAAAATTTTCAGCCTATCTTTTATATCCTGAATGTTGTCACGAATTTAGTTTGTTGAATAAAGATTCAGATTGTCATGAAGGACATGCTGAAATAGGAGACACCTCTTATTGTGATCAAAATATCAATGAACTTCAGGATGATAACCATATTACAGATGTTCTTGACATTGCATCAAATGAATCTACTGACTTAGGGTGTCATGAAGTTGAAATTGTCCCCTTTGGAAACCCGAAAGATTATGAACATATTGAAGGAACAACATGTAACAAATTTGGATCTGCAACAAATACTAAAGGCGGCCCTCAGCTTTCAGATTTGTAGACAAAGGGAGAGTGCAACAGATATGAAGAGGATGATGATGAGCTGAAAAGCTCAGATCAGCAGTTCATCCTATATGTTTCTCCAATAGAGGTTGAACATTCTGCATTCAACATTGAGATTGGTGAAGGAAAAGAGCAGCAACATTTCTTTCAGTTGGAAAAGTATCATGAAGAGGTATTTCTTTGTGTTTTTCATGAACCTTTTGCTGATTTTCTGAAATCTGCGAGCAGCACAAATATCAAAATATTTTTGTCAGATGATAGCTGTTTCTGTCACCCTTTCAAACTACATTTCTGCATGCTATGGTTTCATTTATTTTTTGGGTCAAGATCAAGGATGCTATCAATAGATCAGTTTCTGACATGGCTTCATTGGAAGCATGATGTCACTTGATAAGAAGCAGTGCAGTTAGCTAGAGTAGGGTAGCATAGATGAATAAGCTCATGGCTGAGCATTTCAAGTTTGCATAATGTGTGAAACTTGCATTTAGTATTTTGGTTTCAGTTTTGAAATAAAGACTCCATGCCCAATGGATATAAGACACTATTGGCAGGGGTAGTTTGGCTTCAAATGATGTGGATGAGGTTTTGAAAGCAACATTTGAGACTCCATAGCCCAATGGAACACTAGAGGATAGGTTTGAATTTTTGTTTTACAGGAAAGGCATTGGATCTGTGGTTCTTGAAACCTCACAGGGAGACTTTCATCCCCGAGTGGGAGCCAGATGTTATCTCCTCAAATAATTTTTCAAATTTTATTATTTCAGGTGATAGGAGGTCATTTGAAAAAACACATTATTAAATTTTGTATTTAGGCTCATTTTAATGAGTTCTAACTCGTAATATCTCAAAAAAATTTGAGTCAAGTTTTTATTTCAAAAAACTTAAAAGACAGGTTTTGGTGGCTAAGCGCTTATTTAAAACGGTCCCTAAGCCACCGAAAGCTCTGCTTTCGGCGGCTTAAATGAAATTTTTGGGGCTCTCCTAGCTGCCGAAAGTGAAAGGAAATTTTAAATGAAAGCAGATCATTTCAAATCTTGAACTGCCAAAGTACAACCTAGATGCCACGTGAAAGAGCAGGTGATTAAAAAGTTTCAAAGCATCAACTAAAAGCCAAATGTCCGATGTCCAGGTAGATAATAGCAGGTGCAGACATCTAATGGTGAATGCAGTTTGGCACAGCTGAAGGAATGTGACGAGCTAGGAAATATCAATGAAGAGTTATCTAAAAGGAACTTGGTCATCTCCAAGCTGCAACAATCTAAGGAATATCTCTAGAAAATCATTTAGGATTTCTCAAGAAAACTGACAGGTAAGCCTTTATTCAAAAGTGCCAAGTTTGTAATTTGGGAACAAATAGCAGCATTGATAAAATCACATTGAATCCATTTCATTGTATCCCAAGAGGAGTGGGAAATCGCCGATGCAACTGCTTAAGATTCTCGTTCAATTCTAAACAACGTAAACAAAAACACAGATATAGACAAGGTTGTAATCGATTTCTTAAATGAGAAAACTTTTGATGAGCTTCAAGCATATGCTATCCGAGACAGAATGAAGATAATCATGGAAGAAAATAAAGTGATTACAAAAGGATTAATGGCTCAGAATGTTGTTGATATGGCTGCTCAACTAAAGCAAGATGTCCATTCATTCAAAGAGTTATTCAGAGACGTATTCCCACTCAGTCACAAGTGTAGCTAGTGTTTTCACACCAGCTTGTGCAAAAGGGAACCTACTAAGGATTATGGAACCCTTAGTAGCATCTCTAAATGGATAATGTGTGAATGCAAATAAAAGAAAAAACAGATCTAACTAATTACTGCAGTAAATAAATAGACAGGAACCCATAAATGAAAATGTGTTTTTTGTATTATTATGTAAAAACTGATTCACAATATGGATTTACCTCAGAAGGTGAGGTGATGGGGGGCCTTGTAGCTGTATGAAGAGTAGTGCTTCGGGTCTCCAAGGTTGCTTGCTCTTCTCCAAATGCTCGATTGGTGGCCAAGATTCGACTAGACGGGCACAAAAGCTCAAATGAGTAGGCTAGAGTGCAGTAGGAATTTTGGAAACATAAGGGTATGAAGAGTGATTGATGTATGAAATGGGGGCCCAACATCAACTTTTTATAGCAATTTTGGGTGGTCGAGTATTGACCCATGGTTTTGGGAAACCAGTGGTATTTTTAGTTTTCCCTCCTTTTTTATTTTATTTTGACGTTTTCCCATTTTTATTTTTATTTTTGGGGGTTTGGACCCTTTTTTGAAGGAATTTAGTTATTTTTTAAGGAAATAATGATTTTTTTCCCATTTGGTTACCAATTTAGGGATTTTTGGGTTTTTGGAGGCCAAAAATGTAGGAAAAAGGGATAAATGGGTTATGTGACTAGGGAGATGATCTAGGTGAACAATTTTTGGGTGTTAACAACAAGGATCATTATAATTCCATGATATTAGATGCAAGGAATTTTGAATTCCATCCGGTGGAAATTCATAAATAACTAAATGGACGAGAAAATATAGATAAGTTGCGCCCAAATTTTGAGATCCTTAATCGACTTCAGGGCACTTTCAAAGCTCTAACTAATCCCACTTTTGAACATTATTCTGAGTTAGACATGACACTCAGGGAACTAAGGGTTTTCTAATATCCAATGGGCAAGTAGTGGAATAATATCACAAGATTACTTCAAGTGAAGCAGCTAGAAAGGACTTCAATAATGCAGTCAGCAGTTGGAACGTCATCAGTGCAACATAATCCTCCTCCACCTCAGTAAGGAGGACCCCATTCCCCACTACCAGCAAGTCAGCATCAGTTTACCAAATAGACATTGTTGTACAACCAATTTTGTTGATAAAAAATAAAAAAAACTAAAAGACGTTGGGCTATAACAGATTTTGTTGTAAATTTTGTAAAAGTCGTAAGGGCTACATATAGATAAGAGTAATCTAGCCAAAAGGTCAACTCTTTTTTTAAGAAGTGTAACTTCTGATGATTTCAGTCTGATCAAGGAATGAGAAAGAACCTTCAAGCTTTATCTTGCATTTATGTGGATTCTAAACTCTTATGTGTACAATTAGTATTCTCTTCTTTTGTAATCTCATCTCTTTTCACACGTATTCTATGATTGGAAAAGTTAGCATAGATCTTGATGTGATTATATTTAACTGATATTTGATTTAAGTATCGTTTATGGGTAATGTATGTTGTGAATTATTCATGGTATAAATATCTAATTGTATCATTCCTATAAGGACTAGTTTTACTTTGTTTCCATTTTGTTATAACTATTGAATTCTTTCTGCTCAGTACGTTCTCTATAAACATGAGATAAATATTTACTTTAAGAAAGTACCTTCTCTCATGCCATCTCGTTAACAAAATTCATTCAAATTTTATACTGACATATCAGAAGTGCTTCCCACATTCTACCAATTCTGATTATTACTATATTGTCTATCAATGACATGATTCTTGACTAAGCATTGAAAAAGATCAACAATGGGAAATATTGATTCCCAGGAACAGTTGTAAATACAACCTTAGAACGTCTCTGGGACTAACAGTACCTATCAAGAACATGGAATTCAACATCAAACTATGAAATCAAGAATCATCAAGTGTAGGTTCAAAACCCAAGGATATCATCATCAACCAAGCTTCTACATGTGCAAGAGTGTAAGGGCAAGTGTGTGGGATCCAAGGACCAAAATACCACATCATCCAACCATCAATCAACAAAAATACCACATCAAGTACAAGTAGCACATAGATCATCAACCAAAAGACAACCAGGAGCAAGGGATACAAAAATGGACCTAAATGGGACCAAGATACAACTTAGGGGCACTTAACAAAGTCAATGGGTAATCAAGGCTTTTTCCATTTCCCCAAGGCCTCCAAGGGCTTCAATCTTGGGCTTAGACAAAGTCAAAATGGATCCTTTGAAACAGACAAAATCACAACCGGCACAAACCAAACACTAACCCTCAAGGGCTCCACAAGGGGCACCAAGACAACCACAAACCCTCACAGGGAACTATTGGCATCAATGACAACTTTAATCAACAATATCCCCCTTTTTCATTGATGACAACACCATAACTCCAGAACAAGCTCCCTCTGTCAACAGTTTCTCTCCTCCTTTGGCATCAATGGCAAAGGGAAATTCCTTTAACAATACTGATCCCCCTGTTAACAAATTCTCTTCCCTTTATCAACTCCTACAACAAATTTGCTCCCTCTTTGTATTAATGGAAACAAGAACTTCTTTTGGAAATATTGCTCCCCCTATCACTGGGCACTGTTGCTACTTTGATGAACTTGTATTCTGTCACAAGGATACTGCTGGAACCAACTACTATAGGATAATGAGAAGAGTGTGATTTTTGATCTCAATTATTCATAATTGTTGATAATCAAGTACATAGATCCTTTTACACATACTGTATATCATTGATTGATAGTCTTAAAAATGGTATTGGTTTTTTCCCAAAATTTTCATCATTTCTGTTTTGATCAATGGGGTAGTCTACTAAATTTCTTCTCCATAATTTGGTAGGTTGATTATTTTTCATGACATTAAATTGAACTTGATTTCTTCTCCAAACTTTAGCTTTTCCCTCCATCCTGTAGCGTTTTGCAAAATGACCATAATGATAACAATTATAACATTGAACGAAAAACACACCTCAATTTCTTCCTAGAAAAATTATCTCATAAGCTCCGCAATGGATGGCTTTGTGACCATATTTATTGCACCTGTGACACTAGCCATTGAATATCATAGGATATCTCTGAGCAAAGTATCTTCTTTGTGGTGTAGCTTTTTTGTTTATGTTCTTCCTTGAATCTTGCTAATCATGGGATCTTCTGAAAACATCTGTATAATTATTAGCCTTTTCTTCATTTTCTTTGAAGCTTTCACTTTCTTCAAAGTTCTTTTCGATCTTTGAATTCGTCTTTAACTGAGCAACTGTCTTATCCAGATATTCCTTTAGAGAGAGGATATTCAGTTCTTTCCTTTGAAAAATTTCTTTTTTCTCTTGGAGTTGACTGGTTAAATCTTCTTCAACTTTCTTGCCTTCCTCTATCTCTCTTTTTAGATCAACGATACTGTCTTCCACCTATCGTTTTGAATTTTGATCTTCTTTATGAGAATTTTGCAATTGACCTTTTAGTACTTGATTCTCCTTTCTGAGTTCTGAGATGTCCTTTTCAATTTAAAATTTTTTCAGACATACCTTCCACAATTCTATCTTCAAGGATCCAATTTTAGGTTCTTATTTTCTTCTTAATTTATTTTCTAATGTTTCTTCGGTCTCATGATTCCATCTGGTACTTTCCTTCCGCAATTTCTCAAGTAAGGTACTTATCTCACTGTCTTTGTCTTGAAGATTACAAGTAAATTCTTTCTCCTTATCTTCTAGCTGTCCTTTGAGCCTGGCAATTTCTTCTAATTGCTTTTTATTTTCTGCGGCTGACTTTTCAAGTTCATCTTTCAAAGAGTGGGATGTTTCTTATTTGGTTTTGATGGCTTCTTCGACTTGGAGTTTTAGTTCCATGGTGGTCTTCATGGCCTTGTCATGTTATTCCTCATTCACTTGCTCATATTTATCTAATTGGTCTTGTAGTGCCAAGTTATGTCCTTGAATATTTCCTACTTCCTCTAAGATATTCATGACATTCCTTCTAAGACTTTCAACATTATGATTAGTAATTCCATTGTCTAATTCAATCTTATCTAGAATGTCCATGATTTCAACCTTAGTATCAAATAGACATCTATCACTTATAGAAAAAACAATGAACTTCATTACATTCTATACCTGATAAACATGTTTCTTCAAAAGAATTATAATCAGAGTGTTCAGGGGACTTACCTTCGAACTTACCTAGATATTGCACTGACCTTTCTATGGAGTTGTCTTCTGCTTTTTGTTCTTCAATTGAGTAAAGTTGATCTATATTCAATGACAATTCTTCAATTTATTTGCACTTTCTATTTTCTCGTTGTGGAGATCTATTAGATCTTCAACCATGAGTTTCATAACATCTTCTTCATGTTCTTTAGTGGAGTACAGTTGTTCTATTTTGAACGATAGTTCCTTATTTGGGATGCACTTTCTTAAAATCTTCTATTGGAGATATGTTAAGCCTTCAAGAATGGATTCCATATCCATTGAATTATTTTTCCTTGCTTCCTTCTGAGTTGTTGTTTTCACTTTCTTCAGAGGAGTATATCCAGTAAGAACTGATTTCGATATACCAATTCCTTCTGCCTAAAGATGATCCTGCATTCTTATTTTCCAGATCAAGTAATCTGTCCCACAAAACAATGGTACTCCATTCACTGAGACCTCCATGGTGTGTCAAAGATATCCTTCAAGCTGGTAAGGATTTCTGTGAATCCTTGCTCTGATACCGATTGTTGGACACACCAGGCACACTAAGAGGGGGGGTGAATCAGTGTGTGTATATTTTATTACTTTTCAACTTTAACAATTAGCAACGTATTCAATATTATGCAGAGTACATCATTCATTAATGCATTATCACATTATCATTATATCATCATCAGCATTATTAACATTTACAGCTCATCATCACATCATCATCATATCATCATCACATATAAAGCATAGAAAAACAAAGTACACAAGATTTTACGTGGAAACCCAAGTATTGGGAGAAAAACCACGAAAGCATTTATAATAATATTTTTCCCACCAACAACTGGAAGGAGGCAACAACCCCCTTGTTACAAATACTTCAGTTCTCTAGCTACAATTGGAAGGAGGCTTCAACCCCCTGATTTATAGGATACAACCTGAAGGAAGCTCCAACCCCCTAATTCTCCGGCTACAAGCAGAAGGAGGATACAACCCCCTTTCCTTGCCCCGTCTTGCCACCCTGATATGAAGAAAAGACTTAAATACTGAACCACCAACCGCAATGATCCCTCGGACCTGCTAACCAACACATGTACCACACAACACAACCACTATCATTGCTCATTTACTAACCACTGCTCGTCAATTGTCACTGCTCATCAATTGACCACTGCACCACACCTATACTAAGAACCTATGAAAAACAATATGTGCAAATCAAGTTGTACCAATAAAGCTACTGCTCACATCATTCGACTTAGTCAATATGAGTCTAACCAACTGCACACCAAACTCATTCCACCTGGGTCAAACCAACTGCTCATACAACTCAACCAATCTGAGTCAGACCAGCTAGACATAGGGAAACCTATGCCAATCCTGCTCAACTAAACCTATGCCAATATTCTTATATACATGTACCAAACTGTGTCAATATTATCTTAGAACTAATCCATTTTCTTTAATCAACTTGATCAAGTAAGACTCACATACAGACATACCCCACACAAGGCTCTATAGAGAAACATGCTTTCTTGCTTGGTAAAAAAAAAGGTTATGAATGTACATTTACAACTCACCAAGCATGCTCAACTTAACTACCCCACTGTAGACCTAAAGACTTGAAAAACAACTTAGACAGCTTCAACCAACCAACATGAACCTAGAAGATAGTTAAACTTTCCAAACAGACTATGTCACTGTACACAACTTGCTAAGCTAAGTCAAGTCAACGCCATCATGTTGTTCAATCGATCAAGTGAGGATCAAGTCAAGATCAATTTTACTCAGCCTGCAAAATCAGACTTACATCCAATTGGGTCTTTATTAATGTCAAACACAGTACTTACGATCTGATCTTAGTACTGACAAGGTCAACTGATAAAACTTAGACAAGAAATACTTTCTAATGACAACTTACAACATTGGATACAAGTTATAATTTGTCAAATGGTTCCAGAAATCAGTCAAGATAATAGTGTTGGAATATTTAAAACCCATCCATGTCATTTATTACCTTAGGATAGCATTATTGATCATTTTTTATTAATTCCTAGGTGTTAGACTAGTTAGTTGACTAAAATACCTTTTGTGTGGACCACAAGCATCCTAGAGTCACCTGAGCGCATTTCTGAAGATTCTGGATGAGATCTGATCTGATTCTGGTAAATTTTATCCAATTCTGGAATAGAAAGGTGCTTTCCTAGTTTTCACTAATTTTACCACTTTTTGGTGAAAGGTGAAAGCTAGTTGACTAGTCTTAACTGTTTTTTTGGCCAACTCATCCTCCATGATGTTTCCTCCTTCCAAATTTTGGATTTAGGATTATTTTCCATCATACATCACCATCTGATCACTACACAAATTTGTGAGCTTTAGAGGTGACTTGGAAAGCACTCTTTCCACGTAGGTGGTTTTTACATAGAATTAGTATGCCTACTTTTGTGAGGATTCGAATGGCATATTTTTCCTTCAAATATCTTATGTAATATTATATATTTGTAGCCATGTTATTTCCCAAGGTTGGCTGATGTAAATTTATTCAATAGAGATATTTTGCTTGCATCATATACTTTACTGTTTTTCAGTGTTGTGAGAGGATAAAAATTCTTGATCAGATCTTGGTGTGAACTAAATTTCACAAATAGATAATACATAACTCTTATAATTTTCTATGGTAAAGATAGTCAAATTTGTTCAAAAATCAACTACACAAAACTAAACACAAAAACTTACTTGAAATAGTGTCTTGATCTGATTTTCAGGCTTGGGATCCCTAATATTACATTGATCAGTCCTTGAATTTTCTTCAGGTGTCAGCATTAATGTAATGCCCCATATTTTGACTAGGCGTGTTTATCAGTCAGACATATCGCACTTTATTTGCTTATTATCTGTTGGACTCAGCTAGACTGAGTGAACTATATTTTCAACATGTTAGACCTGATTAAATGTTGCTACTATGTTTATGATGCTACTATGCTTATGTTGATACTATGATTATGATGTTATGATGTTACCATTCTCATGATGTTATTATGTTTATGCGGTTACTATGCTGTAGTTATCATGAGATTGCTTTTCTTTCATAATGACAGTGTATGTTTAATAATCGTCCTTGATGAAATATGATATATATGATGTGGTACGTGGATACCAACCCATGATGTGATCGATTTAATGTTTTTTGCGATGAAATGAAATGATTTTGATAATATGGACCAACTAATGATTGAATGGAAATATTTGTTATAGATATATATATTTGCAAAATACTAATCTATAGGACACAGGGGCTATGTGGTAGCGGTATATCTGTTATGATATGAGGAATAAGAAAACAATGAACATTAAATATTAGCAACCAAAAGGATGATACGATGACACAAACTGATAATCCCAGTAACAACAGAGTATGATTTTGATAGGGTATAGACCTAGTATGTTGAGAGGGATGTAGGAATTTTCCACCCTATGTTTTATGATACCTGAGGTCATGGGAGGGCTTTGCTGATTCACGCTCCCCTAGATGTGTGATGACGATGATCAAATTCCTACTAGGAGAGGTTAGGTCCGTTGTTTAGCCGACACTACCGCTCCCAGTTTCTATATGTGGCCAGGTCGGTGAAGCCAACACAACATCCTTACTAGCAGAGGAAGGATAGGGAGGATGCATAAGTAGGATATGATGGGAGGATGTGTTAGATAGTATTGTTGGGAATTAGGAGTTCTATCGCACTATGTAGTGGTAGTAGGTACTCCTCCCCTGAACATAATTGATTAATTGATTACTAAGAACCTATGTATAATGATGATTAAACCTTGATTGTTAAACCATTAAACAACTCAAAATCTCAAATTGATTATGTTAATTATATATGATTATTACATCTACATTGTTATTGTTAAATAGTAGATACGCATAGGGAGGATATGCTTACTTACAGTACATATGTTATATGTGCATACGCTGGCCACACATGCATACTTTGCATATATACACTAGTATCGTTATACAATTTCTTACGAGGTTAAATAATTGTGTAAGTTGTTGCGAAATAGTAAGTTTATTAAACCTTGATGATGGAATTTAAGTTATGTGTTAAACAAGTCATTTAGTATTCCTTAAGATAGTATGTGAGCATTGTAGTAAATGATTTATTAAGTGTTGTCAATTGAAATTAATATCAGAAATTGTCGTAAATATGCATGAACATTGTTCCATATTCGACAGTAAAATTGTATTGTTTAATTATTAATTATGATTGGTTTAGCCCTTAAGGGTACTTTGTCTATAAGTATAAAGGTAATAGGTTGATAATCAGATACTTAGGAAGCAAACAAACAATTAGTTTTAATTAATATTCATTAATTTATTATTGAAATTATTATTATTAGCTAGCATTATTATTAATAATTGGAATAAATAATTATTATTGTTAATAACATCATGAGTATTATTGTTATTAAACTATTATCATAGTAGATAGTAGAGTTCATTATGTTTGTTAAATTAATACATCCATATTAATTATGTCTTGTCCTTTGGATAGTGGAACATTAATGGGTTTAAAAACAAATATGAATTTAAAGTATAAATTGAATAATATGATATTATGAGCATTTAAACAAATCTAGAAATCCTTAATATGTCTTGTCCTTTGGATAGTGGAACATTAATGGGTTTAAAAACAAATATGAATTAAAAGTTTAAATTGAATAATATGATATTATGAGCATTTAAACAAATCTAGAAATCCTTGTCGAATCTGATTTTGGTTCAATAAGAATTTAAAGTATAAATTGAATAATATGATATTATGAGCATTTAAACAAATCTAGAAATCCTTGTCGAATCTGATTTTGGTTCAATAAGAATTTAAAGTATATATTGAATAATATGATATTATGAGCATTTAAACAAATCTAGAAATCCTTGTTGAATCTGATTTTGGTTCAATAAGAATTTAAAGTATAAATTGAATAATATGATATTATGAGCATTTAAACAAATTTAGAAATCCTTGTCGAATATGATTTTATCTGATTTTGGTTCAATAATCATGACATTGGAATCCTCATCATATCCAGTCACACTTATTAGTCAATATTCTAATCTACAAGAATTTAAGACATAAATGGGTAGATTCAACCAACCATTAAAGATAAACCACTGATACACAACCCGAAGGGTCAACATAAATCACTAAGCCATTAAAGATAAACCATTGCTACACAACCCGAAGGGTCAACATAAATCACTAAGGAACTATTATTTTATTCAATCGAAATTAATTATTAATATTTGGGACAGATGATCCAACCCATCTCCTTGGAATGGATCCCAAAGTGAACATTTCGAGAGAAGAGTAAATATTTTGCATTTAATAAATTAAACCAAATTAATTAACTATGATAACATTTAACTACTCAAATACAAAATATATATATTTTAATGTCATTCAAAATCTAAAATAGATAAGAGGTATTAAATGTTTCGGGAATTGGGGAGATGAGACAGGACTAGTGGAGTAAGGATGAAGGAAGGAGAAGGGGATAGGGTATACACGTAAGACAGGAGCGAGTAGTTGGGGGTTCAGAAGTTGGGATCTTATTTTGTTTTGGGAAAATTTTGAAAGGAGAGGAAGGTAATTTCTGGAAACACTCAAGAAGGAAAAGGAAAACTCCTGTTGCATAGAGGAAGGGGAAAACTCTTATTGCGAAATCAAAACAATGAAATTTGTTATTGGAATTATCGGTTTGTGGTTTGTGGGCTCAGGGACTAGGAAATCCATTGATTTCCTAGGGCTAGGAAGATAATAGCTGGTCGACAGGGTGGACTCATCTTTTGTTGGTTGCTAAGGGTGGACTCATCTTTTGTTGGTTGCTAAGGGGACCTAAGGAAACCCGTGGGAGATGCAGGAACTCAGGAATCTATTACACCCTTTCGGATACAGGTATTCCACTTAGTCAATTTTACAAATGTTATTTGACTCATCTTTTGTTGGTTGCTAAGGGTGGACTCATCTTTTGTTGGTTGCTAAGGGGACCTAAGGAAACCTATGGGAGATGCGGGAACTCAGGAATCTATTACACCCTTTCGGATACAGGTATTCCACTTAGTCAATTTTACAAATGTTATTTTCTAATTATGTGCAATATTTAAATGTTTAAATGACTAGCTATTGTAATGGAATTTCGAAGTTTATATGCATGTCTATGATTGTCTTAATGTATTAACTCCTAGATAGTGCAATAGAAATATATATGTATGCTGCAAAAACCTCTATTTTATTGAATAGACTCTAACTGAGCCAAATTAGATAAAAAGTTTAGGAATAGATTGAGTTAGTGCCTTCTCCTTTAGGAAGATCACTACACATGGTATGAGAGCGATGGATCAAACACTGGGACCTAAAAGGCCCTTTCCATGCATGAGAACATGATTTAAATAGAAATCTATGTAGAAGTCTCTACAGAAAATAGATGAGAGTAACTAAGAAGTATACAGAAATTAGAGGAAACTCAACACTAAACCCCTTGCTAGGCTCTCTAAAGGACTACATGTAGAAACAAAAACAAAAATAAAGTTAGGTTTTATGTTGGTAATATTTCAATTATTGGAATACCGACTATCTAATTGTAAATACAAATAAAATATCTATAGAAGCAATTATAAATAACTATATCAAGTATATCTATATATACAAACTAATTTATCCCATTTTTCATATTAAATTACCAACGTAAAAGCATTGTTAGAGCTGGGCACAGGTCTTGAGCACAAAAGAAAGCATAGTACTGGTAGAGGAGTAAGTACCTATTACTGCCAGAAAAAAAAAGTTAATAAAAGCATGTCAATCTTAAAGCATCGCAAACAATAAGCAGCTAGAGACAACAATAAAAAAAAGCCATGGATCATTGCATGGAAATAAAATAAAAAGAGGCTAGTCATTGGCTTCACAAATACTGGACAACTCTTCAAATACGATAAGATTAGAAGGGATAGGTTCTTACCGCATCATTAAGTGGATAAAGGAAGAGCACTACAGATGCTAACACGGGTTTCGGTACCATATCCAATAACTCGACATCGTAACTATAAACATCATAGAACTCAGCTTCTTATGCAGGTATACCAAGGCCCACGCAAACTGCTTAAGAGAATAATAAATAAGTTACCTTGAAACGGAATCTTTTACAATGACTATTTATCTTATGATATACTCATTTACAATTTCTAGTAATCTAGTGACTATTTATCTTTATGTCTAGCATTAGATGATTATACAATATCAGATGGGAAAGAAAAGAGACATAGTTTCTACTTTAATAGTGAAAAGTAGCTAGAGTTTCCAGACATGAGTCCTGTAGAGAATGCTTCGGATTGAAACCACATGTACTTAGAAGGCACATCATGCCTTAACCACTTGGCCAAAGGGACGTGATAGGTCTTGCATCGTCTTGGGACGTGTCACACGAAAGGGTTTCCTGAGGGGGACTGATGAGAAGAAGGTCTTGCATCGTCCTGGGACGTGTCCCACTGGGGATTCCTAGGTAGATAAGAGAGCGAGCATGCACCAACACACTAAAGCTAAGGCTGAGGATCGAACTCCGGAAGCCGGAGTTAATCCCAACCGACACAGGTATATTTAACATTAAAATTACCAAATGTATCTATGCAGAATAGTTGGAATAGGGTCCTTCTTGGTAACTTTAGATTGCATTGCCTCCTCTCTTTTTGTTTTTGGTCTGAAAGTCGAAATACTTAAAAAAAACCGTCCACCGTCCACTGATACAATATATTTCCACAACAGGGATTCCTTCCCCTGAGTTTTTTTTCAGTTAAAAGAATATTTTGACATTCAAACTCAAAAGAAAAATTTCTGCAACTCCATTTATTTATGTATAAAGAAAGGAAAAATATAGAAGTGAGAGTATATTTACTCACCAGAAAAGGAAAAGCTTTCAGAAAAGTTATCTTTTCAAATTCCACCGATTACATTAAACTTTATGATAACGTTCACACTGCTTCTAGCTGCAAGAAGCCTGTCCACCTACGAAAGATGCAGATTTCTTATTGCGAATGCATCCTCGATCCCCAAGGTCAAGGGATCCAGTATACCCAAAACAGTAGAATAGCTTCATTGAAGCTTTGCCTCAATTCGGCTAAACTAATCTAACGAGGCTTGTGAACAGTGACCAACGACCGAGATTTTATAGCCCTTATGGGGGGATGTTTTCTGAATTTGCATGTATTTTAACCCCCCTAATAAAATAGCACCCCAAAAGCACACGGCCTGAGAGTAACTTATATGACTTAAATAAGAAATAAATGGCAGGGCTGCAATTTACGTGCCGGTCATCTTCCCCACAATTCAAATTTAAAACCTCAATTGGGTAATTTAAGGTCTTATGTCTATGAAACAGATAGACCACCCTGATTACTCACAAGATTCCATCGTTTCTATTGCAACAAATCTCATTAGCCGCATTCACATCATAATATGATACCAGGTAGCCATTATTAGGACATTGTGAGGCATGCATATGAGTTAAAGTTTCAAATTATTATACTAAAATTCCTTCAATTTGTTCTCCCTGGTCGTTAGACACAAAACTCCATCGCAAAGTCAGAATCTAGGAGGCCAACAGGAAATGGGCGTCATCCTAAACTCAGACAAACAAAGTGACTCTAAATTTTCTACAACACTAAGTGATTTGAGGATGAACACCATATTATATACAACTATAAAAATATTTCATATAACTTATTTACTTAATGCTTCCAAAGGCCTGAAGATTAATTAATACTTCATTTAGCTTCTTGGCTTACTTAATACTTCCACCTTAATCAAACAAGTTGAAGCCCACCTTTTTTATTCCTCACTCCCCAAAAGAACCCACCTCCATGCACACACGATAGCACGCAGTAATGATGCACACACGATAACATGCAGTAATTATAGCACACACGAAAGCACGCAAAGGGCAGGCGGAAAAGTCAGTCGGCTGAGAGGAACTGGAAGACTGCCGGTAGATAAGGATAATGTTATGGATAAGTCCTAGATAAGGATAATGTTATGGATAAGTCCATGCACACTCGCCTTCTCATCACTAAATAAAGTGGAGAATCCATGTGCAAAGGATGTGAAATATGAACGGAGACCGCAAATGGAAAACGGTAGGGAGAACACAGATCCATGCGGCATAAAAAACAAATGCACAAGTATACAACATTGAAACGTAAATATGAGCAGTGACAGGCTTGACAATAGCAATGAATCGCAGGTGTACAACAAGCATAGAGTGTGCCCTCTTATCCATGTTGGTATATTCAACAGAATTGATGACAACGCCAATTAGCAGAAGAAGTAACGCTCACACAATTTGGAATACGACCATACACACAGGCCTGACAATGACCATGAGCTTGGAAAACCCTAAAAATTAACACTAATACACATGTATAAATCATAAATAAACAGAATAATCACCTATTTCCTCTCATCATGTTGGGTGCCCACGCCTAGCAGACCTTCGGCAGACCTCCCACAGACCTCTCACAGGCTGTCCATGGCGGTCGAGCTTCCCATATGCTCCTTCCCTCATGTGCTTCGGAGCTATGACCCATCTTCCCTCTCAGAGAAGATTGGTGGGAAACTGTCTGTGAACAAAAGGACACAGATGAAACCTCATTATTTTCAGTCACGGCCACCTGGGAATCCTTCAAGGATGCTATTAAGGAACAATTCTACCATGTTGGAAGTTATGACAACTTGTATACCAAATGGACCACGCTACGATAGGAAAGAGACCAAGCAGTGCTAGAGTTCACAAATATCTTCCATACCCTGCGCACCAAGCTGGGTATCAAGGATTCAGAGCGACATCTGGTGCTCAAGTATCGCGGTGGTGTGCATAGATACATCGAGACCGAAATGGAATTTCTGGGCATCTCTTCCTTGGGTGCGGCCTACCGATATGCTATCAAAATCGAGCAGAAGCTCAAACAAAAGACGCGGCAGTTTGGGCCTCGGAACCCCTCACAGCAAAAGACAGGAAAGGGCGGCCCCAACCCACAGAATAAAGGACAGAGCAAAGATGGACAGTATCAGGAAAACCAGTCCAAGCCGCAAGCAAAGGACATCGGAAAGACAAAGAAAGATACCAGGAAGTGGTGCGACTTCCATAAGAGCCCTTGGCATAACACTGCTGACTGTCGCTCAAAGCAGTCGCTGGTGGCCGAAGTGAAAGCATCTGAATCAGATGCGGATTCTGACTCTAAGTCTGAACCAGAAAGGGGAAGACAGATCATTGACGCGGAACCCAAGGCCACCATTGCTACCACCAAGCTCCAGCTTGATGAGCCAGACGAGCCAGAAGAAGGAGAATGCCTCTTCCATTCACAAATGTGGGTAAAAGGCACCCCGCTGCACTTCATCGTTGATAGCGGTAGCCAGAAGAACCTCATCTCAGCACAGGTCGTCAAGCGCCTGGCCTTTCCGACAACGCCACACCCACAACCCTACACCATTGGATGGCTCCGCAAAGGAAGCGATCTCCGCGTCAGCCAACAATGCCGACTGTCGTACGGCATCAAGCCCTTCAAGGACGAGGTATTGTGTGATGTTTCTCCTCTCGAAGTTTCAGATGTTCTTTTGGGCCAACCTTATTTATGGAAACGTCATGCTGTATGTGAGTCCAGGCCTCGTAGTGTTATTATTTCTTTGAACAGGAAATTGTACGGGATACCCGAGGCAGTCCCTCCTAGTGCTATTTCCTTGATCTCTTCCAAGCAATGCAGGAAGGTCATCTCTGAGACCGAGAAATTTGTCTTCTTCGTGATTCGCTCTCAGAGTGAGAGAAAGATTGTAGCCACATACAGGACCTCCGCAACCGATCTCTCTACACAATAGAAGCAAGTGGATAAGGTGGTGGAAGAATACTCAGATATCTTCTCCTCTCCTACCAGGGTACCTCTGCACTGCCAGTTCAAGCATCCCATCGATCTGACCCTAGGCGCACCGCTACCCAATGGGCCAGTCTATCACCGCTCTCTATTGGAAAACGAGGAGATCAAGAGGCAGATCCAAGAATTGCTCCACAAGGGGCACATCTGTCCCAGCTCATCACCTTGTGGGAGCCCAATCGTGCTGGTGCAAAAGAAAGATGGGACCTGGCAACTCTGCATTGATTACCGGGCCCTGAATAAAATCACAATCCGCAACCGATACCCGATTCTCCGAATCGACGACCTCCTTGATCAGATCACAGGGGCCAAATAGTTCAGTAAGATTGATCTGAAGTCTGGCTACCACCAGGTCCCAATAGAACAGACAGATGTATGGAAGACTGCCTTTAAGTCAAAAGAAGGTCTTTTTGAATGGTTGGTCATGCTCTTTGGTTTGACAAATGCTCCAACAACTTTTATGAGGATGATGGACGATATCCTATGACCTTTCGCCAATAATTTTGTAGTGGTGTATTTGGATGACATCCTCATCTACAACAAGACTTGGGTGGAACACTTGCAACATATTCAACAGGTTCTGCACACCCTGCGGCAACACAAACTATTTGCAAACTTGGAAAAATGCTCCTTCGGCATGGACACGGTCCATTACTTAGGCTACATCGTTGATCGACATGGTGTGCATGTGGATCCAGCCAAGATCCAGGTCATCCGTGACTGGCCTGTCCCAGCCACACTCACTGAACTTCGGAGCTTCTTGGGCCTCTCCAATTTCTATCGCCGGTTCATGCTAGGATTCTCTCATATCGCATGGGCCCTCTGCGTTCCATCAAGTGAGCGCGCGAAGCTGATTTGGGAAGCTCACTACAGTCGGGTGGCAAGACACTTTGGCGTCGAAAAGACATTAGCAGTGCTGTAGAAACATTTCTACTGGCCGAAACTTCGCCAGGATGTCGGCAAGTATATCAGGTCCTGCACCGCTTGCACTATTGCCAAACCGACCACTAAAAAATAGGGCCTGTACACCCCTCTGCCTACTCCTGATAGGCCGTGGGAATCCATCTCAATGGACTACATGTTGGGCCTCCCGTCCACCAAGAGGGGAAACGACTGTGTTTTTGTGGTTGTTGATCGCTTTTCCAAGATAGTGATTCTAGCCGCCTGCAAGAAGAACATCACAGCAGAAGCAACTGCCAAGCTGTTCTTGAATGAGTATGGGTACATTTTGGGATCCCACATACCATTATCTCAGACCGTGACAGTCGGTTCCTCAGCTCATTCTGTTCGAGCCTTTGGTCACTGTTGGATGCCCAGCTCACCAAATCCATTGCCTTCCACCCCCAGACAGACGGCCAAACCGAGGTCGTCAACCGGATGGTCGTACATATCTTGCGCATGTACAATTCAACACACCCCCGCACATGGGATGAGAGTCTTCCCTATGTCCAGCATAGATACAACCGAGCCCTGCATAGCTCAACTGGCCACAGCCCCTTTCAGGTGGGGTTGGGATTCCAACCATTAGGCCCCATGGATGTTGCACTTCCCCTGGCAACCACCTCGGCCAACTCGTCCCCAGAAGCTGACAAAGCCACCAGGTTCATTGAACGGATCTTGCACATCCGTCAACAGGTTCAGGATATTCTACAAAAGTCTAATGCCAAGTACAAGCAATGCCATGATCAACATCAGGTGCCACATAAGTTTCAGGTGGGCGACAAAGTTTGGTTGCATTTGTAGAAAGAACGCCTTACAGGGCCCCATCAGAAGCTTCACCCACTCTGTTATGGGCCGCACACCATCACCAAGGCGGTGGGCGACAATGCTTTTGAGCTCAACATTCCCCCCTTCCTTGGTTTGCATTCAGTCTTCAACATGGCTCTCCTTCGGCCATATTTCCCACCATTATTAGACACCTCAGAGATAGCAGAGCAGTTGACACTAACAGAGCTCAACCTTGACTGCCTGCAACAGGCATCTAGTGATCATATTGCAGACACATAGATCAAGGGCACTTGACATCGAAGGATCCAACTTTATCGAGTTGTTAAAGCAGGGCAGCTCATGCACCAAGGCAAGTGGCTCACCCGGGGCCAAATTCAACAGAAATTTCCTCATCTAATGGAGGAACTCAACGCAATGGAGACCATTTCTTCCTAAGGAGGGAGGATTGATCCAGGTGGATATCGGTGGCGTCCCACCTCTTCCAACTGGCTCAAAACAGTCTTCTGGCAATTTTGGTAATTTACTATTTTTAGCAGTTTTTCGGGTCCTGAACTTCCGGGGCCGTTTTGAGGCCCTAAACGACGTTTTTTGGGGTATCTTTTTTACTAGCGAATTTGATCATCAAATTTGTCTATCAAATTCGTCTTTTCAATTGTATTCCTCAGATAGATATTTCCAACGAGCTATCATGCACCCCAAACGAAGATTATATGCAAAAGTTACGATCCGGGGAAGTTGATGTACTAACTTACCCAAACGGGGCCCACATGACTTTTGGCGCTTCGTCTCCTAGGGTTAGGTTTTTGGATGTCTAGGGTTTTTTGAAATTCCTATTTATTGTAAAAGGCCTTGAGATCCTCATTGTAACCATCTTGTTCCGAATGAGCGCAACCATTACATCTATTCTCATAGATAAGCCGCCACCATTCCAGCAAGCTTGTTTTCCGCTGCATTTTATAGTTTTAGCTTATTTCCTTATTGAATAGAAAACCAGTTTTACTGTACTCTGTTATTTTGTGTTAAGCATCTGGTAATAATCTGTATTCATTTTGTTCTGCTCATAAAATCCGGATCAGTAAGAACAAAATTAGCTATAAATTTCTTAAGTAATTGAATACGTAGTGGTTTCCATTTGAATTATATTAGATTGAAAGGAGCATACAATAAATGAACTTGAGAACATTTGCATTCTGATAAGATATAGTTACTAAAAACATTCTAATGAATAATAGTTCTCCTAAATTAATATTTGTTACAGTACTTATGGTTATCAAGGATACAGATTGCATATTAACACTAAGGTAATAATAATGTCTGACCTTAGGATGGAATAACAGGTATCTTCTTCTCCTGGGAGAGGTACGTAAACCTTAAAGATCCTTTGTAGTTGCTTGTTGAATAATTATAGATTATGATCTCTCAGCTCTCCATTTTAATAATTGATTATTCTATGCTAAGTTGGATCAATATACGCTTATGATGAAGACTTGGTTGTGAGATGAATAAACTGATCTGGATGAGGTAAGTTAAGGGATATGGTTATAGGTTAAAAGTATGATGTTAAGGTGGATAGCACTTGATTATAACCTTTAAGAATTCTATATATAATATTGAGATTCTACATAAAGGATAATTTAAATATTTATTTAAATATTAGAACACATACCAGGGAATGAAAAAAAAAGTAAAACCATAAAATAATATCGACATATTTGGTCAAGTCAAAGCTAAGTAGGACAAGGGTGGCCAGGACCTCCTACTTGCAAGAATGCAGAGACTATGCGTCAAGGTTTTCCTGCATTATTTTGATCGTAACTTCAGGACGAAGCTTCCCGAAGGGTGGGTGTATGTAATGCCCCATATTTTAACTAGGCGTGTTTATTAGTTAGACATATCAGAATTTCTTTGCTTATTATCTGTTGGACTTAGCTAGACTGAGTGAACTATATTTTCAGCATGTTTGACCTGATTATATGTTGCTACTATGTTTATGATGATACTATGCTTATGTTTATACTATGATTATGATGTTATGATGTTACCGTTCTCATGATGTTATGATGTTGTAGTTATCATGAGATTGATTTATTTCATAATGACAGTGTATGTTTAATAATCGTCCTTGATGAAATGTGATATATATGATGTGGTACGTGGATACCAACCCATGATGTGATCGATTAAATGATTTTGTGTGATGAAATGAAATTATGTTGATAATATGGACCAACTAATGATCGAATGGAAATATTTGTTATAGATATATGTCTGCAAAATACTAATCTACAGGACACAGTGGCTACGTGGTAGCCGGATATCTGATATGATATGAGGAATAAGCAAAAAATGAACATTAAATCTTAGCAACCAACAGGATGATACGATGACACAAATCGATAATCCCAATAACAACACAGTATGATTTTGATAGGGTATAGACCCAGTATGTTGAGAGGGATGGAGGAATTTTCCACCCTATGTTTTATGATACCTGAGGTCGTGGGAGGGCTATGCTGAGTCATGCTCCCCTAGACGTGTGATGACGATGGTCAGATGCCTGCTAATAGAGTTTAGTGTTGGAATGATTAAACCCTTTATCTATGTCATATTAATACATTAGTAGCATTAATTAATCATTCTATGATTAATTCCTATGTATTAGACTAGATAGTTGGCATATGAGTCATTGTGTGGACCACAAGCATCATTGTGTGGACCACAAGTTTCCTAAACTCACTAGAGACTATTTCTGGATGTCCTTAAATAGATTCTAGCTATTTTTAGACAATTCCGAGTTAGATTGGTGCACTAGCTACTTTTACTACTTTTTACCACTTTTTGGGTGAAAGGTAAAAGCTAGTTGACTAGGGAAACTGTTCTTTGGACCACTCATCCTCCATGATGTTTATTCCTTCCATTTTTTGGATTTGGCATATTTTTTCATCATACATCACTATCTGATCACTAAATCATAAATTCGTGAGCCTTTGGTGTGACTTGGAGAACACACTTGCCACCTAGGGGGGTTTTGCATTATTTTAGTAAGTCTTCCTTTGTGACGATTCAAATGGAATCATTATGCATTCAAATATATGATGTACAAAGTTATATATTGACAGCCATTTAATTTCCCAAGGTTGGCTGATGTAATATTATTCATTTGAGTAATTCAGTTTGCATCTGATGTGGGTAAATTTCAATGTTCTCGACTAGTTGTGTGAGATATTTTGTGAGAGTGTGTAATTTATTGATCAGATCTTGGTGTGAAATAAATTTCACATGGTATCATATCTTTCAAGCTATCCCTTTCTCCTTCTATTGTCTTGCAGGATCCAACCAGTCTCAAGGAGGGCGCAGTAATTCATCCACAGGGCGCATTCTATCATCCAGAGGGCGCAACTGAGCATCCAGGGGCATACCCAAATTACTCCAAAATCTATTTCATAGCTTCCATGGATCATTCACATCAGATCATCCTCACTCCATTCAGTTATTTTTACTGGAAAGCGTAGATGGAGATCATATTGAGGAGAAAAGGCCTCTACGGGGTGACTATGACAATTGAACCTGAGCCACCCTCAACAATTGAGAAATCAAAGTGGCATAATCGAAGTGATGAAGCCTATGGTTTACTATGTCTCACTACATCTAGTGATCTTATATTCCATCTTGATGGTATTACCTCTCCCAATTAAGTTTGGCTAAAGCTTCAAGAACTATTTGGCAAGACTGATGAATTAAGAGGCCACCAACTGGATAATGAACTAGTTTCATTGAGTCCACATAATTTCGATAACCTCCAGGATTTCTTCTCAAAATTCAAGTCACTTGTTCTAAAGTTGGAAGCAATGTGGAATTGATAAAAAGGATGAGAAACTAATCTTGGCCATTCTCTCCAAGCTTGGCCAGTCTTTGTTTCGACCTTCCACTCCACAAGGAAGGCAGTTCGAAATTGGAAGAGCCCCACACTCTAAGAATTCATGGAGTCTCTTACACAAGAATAAGGCAAATTGGTCTTGATTGGAGCCATCAAAAATCCATCAAAAGATCATTGTCTAAATGTGGGAGATTCAAAGAGTTCGAAAGGAAAGAAGAAGGGCAATTTAAAGAATCCCACTGATTAGAGGAAGGACATGCAGAAAGTCCATGAAGACTCCTCAGGTTTCAAGATAAATCCAAACAAGAAGAATGAAAAGACAAAGTGCAATTATTGCAGCAGTGGATTTCATCCTAAAAGCTTCTGCATGAAGAAGACCACTGATCAAATGGATCAACTCCTAGATAAAGCCAACATTCCTCTTCCTGAGAGCACAAGGAGGAAGGATGTAGGACAAAATTCTGAAGATAAGGAGCGAGTGCATGCACTAATGGAAAGCACATCAAGATCTACCTCATTTATCATTGAATCAGGAGCTTCAAGGCACATGGTGTCCACAAGAGAATGCTTCACATCTCTTGATTCTTCCAGTGGCCCAAACATTGTGTTGGGTGATGATTTTGAAACTTCAAGCAAAGGTACATGCAACATTGATCTAAATTTTGGTACATTCTCTAATGTTTTATATGTTCCAGGACTTTTTGATAACCTTTTGTCAATATACCAGATGACTCACATAGGATCACCCAAAAATGTGGTCTTTACACCTAATGATGTTGAAATCTGTGAAATGTCAATAGGACGAATTGTTGCCTTAGGTTCTGCTGACCATAACTCAAAAATCTATAGGTTTTCTCATTTTGTGCCATTCCCATCACCTTCTGCTCTTTTAACCCATGCCAATGATTCAAGCAAGTTGTGGCATGAAATATTTGGCCACCTAAACTATATATATATTTCCAAACTCCATGACAAATAAATGGTCATAGGGCTGCCCAATATCAAATTTTCCAAAGGTGTCTATCAAAGTTTCATCCCAGGAAAACACCCTGAGCATAAGTATGAAAGATACAAAACTGAGAGAACCTCTGCACCCTTGAATATTATTCATAGTTATATATCAGGTCCATTTCCACATGAGTCCTTGAATCATGCCAAATAAATCCTCACCTTCATAAATGAATTTTCTAGGTATTGTTGGATCTATTTCATCAAGTTAAAGTCTAAAGTGTTCGGTCTGTTCAAGCTTTTAAAGGCCTCTGTTGAGAACCAATCTGGTAGACATATCAAGATCCTTAGATATGATAATGGTGGGGAATATATCAAATATGAGTTTCCAAAATTTTGTGCCTCTTCTGGCATTCAGATGCAACACACTATTCCATACACACCTCAGTAGAATGGTGTTGCTGAGAGGAAGAACAAATCTCTTAAGGAGATGGCCACATGTATGTTGGAGGCCAAGTCTTTGTATCCAAGACTATGGGATGAGGCAAGAAATTGTACCACATATATTCAGAATAGAGTGCCACACAAATCACTAAAAGGAATCACTCCTTTTGAGGCTTGGATTGGGAACAAACCTGATATTTCTCATTTCAGGATTTTTGGCTCCAAGGCTTGGGCTAGAATTCCACTTGAGAAGAGGAGGGAGATGAATCCCCAAATCCAACCATGTATTTTTGTTGTCTATTCATAGGAATCAAATGGATACAAGTTGCTAAACATGGCCACTCAAAAATCCTTCATTGAAAGAAGTGTTCAATTCGAAGAAGAGCCCTCTCAGAATGTTGAAATTTGAGAGACCTCTACACCACCAACTGATGAAGTAAGTGATGTTCCTTTTGAATTTTCTGATGACGAGGACTATTTTATTGCAGACCCTAATTCACCAAAAATGCCTAAGTGGGCTACTAAGACTCTTCAAGCAGCTGGTGAACTAGTGGGAAATCCTCATGACACAAGGAGGACTAGATCACAATTTAAGACTGCTCTCAATGTGAATGATCCTTACTTGTCTGAGAGATATTATTTGATGGTGGATTCTGATCCTCAAACATATGAGGAATCCTCACATGACCCAAGATGAAAGGTTGCTATGAATGAGGAGTTCCATTCACTGCAAAAGAATGAGACATGGGAGCTAGTCAAGCGCCCCCAAACATAAAATTGGTAAGGTGAAAGTGGATCTACAAAACCAAGAGTGCAGTTGATGGTACATAAGTGAAATATAAGGCTAGGATGGTGGAAAAGGGCTTCTCCCAAGTCCATTTCCTTGACTACAATGAGACTTTTTCACCAGTTGCACAGGAGGATTCGATAAGACTAGTTCTAGCAATTTCTGCATCCAAGCGCTGGGAAGTGCACCAAATGGATGTCAAGAGTGCATTCTCCATGGGGATATTGAGGAGGATATTTATATGCAGAATCCAGAAGGCTATACATCTGATCCTAACTATGTGTTCAGGTTTAGGAAGTCCTTATCTGGGCTTAAGCAAGCCCCCAGGGCTTGGTATGACAAAATGGACAGCTTTCTCTTGTCACAATCTTATGTGAGATGCAAATATGATCCTAATGCTTACATGAAGATGATTTATGGTTCAATTATGATTATAGTGTTATATGTTGATGATATACTAATCACAGGTAGCTCTACTGATCAAATAGCTTCATTAAAGACTGCTTTACATCAAGCATTTTCCATGAGTGACTTGGGAATTCTTAAGTAGTTTTTGGGGCTTGAGATTTCTCAAACTGAGAATGGAACTAAGGTATCTTAGTCCAAATATGTATCTGACCTAATAAAGAAGTTCAAGATGTCTGATTACAAGCCTTCAAAGACTCCTTTCCTTTTAGGAGTTAGACTTGAAGAAGCAGAATCTACACCTTTGGTTGACAACACATTGTATAAGCAGCTTGTTGGCAGCTTGTTATACTTGACTCATACTCGAACCGATCTTGCATATGATGTGAGTGTGGCATAAAGATACATGGAGCAGCCACATGAGCTCCATTGGAGGGCTGCAAAAATAATCTTTCATTATGTGCAAGGCACCAAGACTGATGGGATTCACTATGTTGCAGATTCTAGCATAGATCTTCTTGGCTTTACTGACTCAGATTGGGTTGGTGATAGCCTTGACAGAAAATCCGCATCTGGATTTGTATCCATGCTTGGAGGTGGTCCTTTTTTCTGGTCTAGCAAGAAACATAGTGCAATTGCACTATCTTCAGCAGAGGCCGAGTACAGAGGAGCAGTGAATGCTGCTACTCAGTGTGTGTGGTTGCAGGGTATTCTTTCAGAGTTTGAGATTGCTTTTATTACTCTTACTGTCATATTTTGTGCCAATCAGAGTGCTATAAGGGTCTCACGTGATCCAATACAGAGATAGAGGACCAAGCATATTTAGGTCCATATGCACTACATCAGGAGTTTAGTGCATGACCAAGTCATTGATTTGAAGTATTTCCCAACAAGTGAGCAAACTGTAGACATCTTCACCAGAGCTTTTACTGAGAATACTTTCATCTATCTAAGATCACTGCTTGGGAAGGTTGAACATGTGGTGGATTGAAGGATTGATCAGCAATATTTCAATTTTGATATGTCCATTTTTTAGGGAAGTTTTTTCCCATGAGATTTTCCTTCTTTCCTTGTTTTGTGGACTAGGCAGTATTGTACAGGGTGACCATGTCTTGTTACTGGGCCCTAGTTTTTATTTCTCATTTTTATCACATAAAGTCAGACTTATGGGGGGGTGTTGGAATAATTAAACCCTTTATCTATGTCATATTAATACATTAGTAGCATTAATTAATCATTCTATGATTAATTCCTATGTATTAGACTAAATAGTTGGCATATGAGTCATTGTGTGGACCACAAACATCATTGTTTAGACCACGAGTTTCCTAAACTCACTAAAGAATATTTCTAGATGTCCTAAAATAGATTCTGGATATTTTTAGACAATTCTGAGTTAGATTGGTGCACTAGCTGCTTTTACTACATTTTACCACTTTTTGGGTGAAAGGTAAAAGCTACTTGACTAGGGAAACTATTCTTTGGACCACTCATCCTCCATGATGTTTATTCCTTCCATTTTTGGGATTTGGCATGTGTTTTCATCATACATCACTATCTAATCACTAAATCAGAAATTCATGAGCCTTTGGTGTGACTTGAAGAACACACTTTCCACCTAGGGGGGTTTTGCATTACTTTAGTAAGCCTTCTTTTGTGAGGATTCGAATGAAATCCTTATGCATTCGAATATCTGATGTAAATTTATATATTGAGAGCCATTTACTTGCCCAAGGTTGGCTGATGTAATATTATTCATTTGAGTAAATTAGTCTGCATCTGTTGTGAGTAAATTTCAGTGTTCTTGACTAGTTGTGTGAGATCTTTTTTGAGAGTGTGTAATTTCTTGATCAGATATTGGTGTGAACTAAATTTCACAATTAGGTCCATTTTTTATCCAATGCTACCACTCTCAGTTTCTATATGTGGCTAGGTCGGTGAAGCCGACCACATCCTTACTAGCAGAGGAAGGATAGGCAGGATGTGGAAGTAGGATATGATGGGAGGATATGTTAGCTAGTATTGTTGGGAATTAGGAGTTCTATCGCACTATGTAGTGGTAGTAGGTACCCCTCCCCTGAACATAATTGATTACTGAGAACCTATGTATAATGATGATTAAACCTTGATTGTTAAACCATTAAACAAATCAAAATGTCAAATTGATTATGTTAAGTATCTATGATTATTACATCTGCAATGTTGATTTTAAATAGTATATACGCATAGGGAGGATATTCTTACTTATAGTACATATGTGATCTGTGCATACGTTCGCCACGCATGCAGGCTTTGCATATATACACTAGTATCGTTATACAATTGCTTACGAGGTTAAATAATTATGTAAGTTGTTGCAAAATAGTAAGTTTATTAAACCTTGATAATGGAATTTAAGATATGTGTTAAACAAGTCATTTAGTATTCCTTAAGATACTATGTGAGCACTGTAATAAATGATTTATTAAGTGTTGTCAATTGAAATTAATATCAGAAATTGTCGTAAATATGCATGAACATTGTTCCATATTCGACAGTAAAATTGTATTGTTTAATTATTAATTATGATTGGTTAAAACCTTGTAATGTCCCTTTTTGGAAATTTATTAAAATGGTGAAAATTTCAATTTTTCCACTAGTTTGACCCTTAGCTAGTATTGGTTTCTTGATCTCCAAATGGCTCCAAATGCTCCCAAATTGTTACAGAAGGTGTATCGATGGTATTAGGACATGATTATGACGTTCATGGATGATTTAGAGTCTTCAAAAGGCTTCTGCAACTCTCCTTTGATTTCTGGCCAATGTAGGGAATTTGACTAGCAATTAGGGGTTCAATTCCCCATGGGGTAGATGCTGAAAATGGATCTCCAAATTCTATTGTACCCTCTCAAATTTATGAATAGAGGTAGGGGATATCTATGTTACATCAATATGGTCTCATATGCATCACCATTCAATTTATTAGTTCTTCTACAACCCTCTCAAATCAGATACAAAAAGACTAGTTTCAACCTTGGGGTAAATGATAGGCAATCTTCTCCAAATGTTATGAAATTGAACAATATGACTTCAAAATATTATGCAATGAACATGAAACTTGTATAATAGGTTATTAACAGTCCATAAATCATTAAATCATCATTATTTCACTATTCCATTTGAATATATCAACATATCATTGGCATACATCAACATAGTGGGGAAAATGGCACCATTTGCTCATTAATGATCAGATTTACATAGTTCCACTTGGAATTTCGACTTGAAACTATTCTGAATATGAATAAAAGATCATTTACATCATATGATAAAAAAATGGGGCATTATAATGTCCCCCAAAAAGAACAACACCTCACCAAGTGCACCCCACCTCAAGGATCAAGAATATGTTGAGAAAACTAGAAATGGTTGGAGAAACAAGATGAACTAAAAGTGACCACGAGCTGCCCTGTAGCATGAAACTGCAACATAATACTCCATTGAAGCTCCAAATGAAATTTCTGAATGGAATTTCCAATTACCAACTAGGATGGGAATCTTTCACCCCCGAAATTGGTGCTAAGGCAAGTAGAGTAGCACTCCACTAGCTCTCCTCTCAAATGAAAATTCTGAAAATGATCAAAATCCCTTCTCTTACTTGATCCCTATATTTTATAAACATCCTTATCCTTCTAAGGTTCGAATTCCATCCATAGACTCCAATCCAATTCGAATTAGGGAGGGATTCGAGTAGGAATCTCTTGAGCTTCTCTAACTCCCCTGAACGCCCTCTTGGAGGCTATTTTTAGGCCTGACATGTCATATGGTTCAGATGTCAAAAATCTAGTCTGAAATTTGTCATAGGTGTCATAGCATCTTCATCATTGTTGTCATAGAGGTTAGGTAATCTATCCCAAGTGTCCATGAACCTCTCATTTGACTCTTCCTCTTCCATGGGAGTTACACTTCCATCCCAATTTGACCTATGATGCATATTTCCAAGTGTATAAGCCTTCCAAATCATCCCAAGAATGTTGGAATTCTCATGGATTCGAATTGACAAGAGGAGGATGCCATGTGGCATGGAAAATCTAGCTTGTGTGGGTCCCACATCCTCCATGTGTCTTCATGATCAATTGCCACTTTGATTTTCTCTTGTATTTATTTATTTAGCTCCTTTATTAAATATTTATTCCATTCTAATGTCTAAACATCATTTATTAGCTCCCTTATTGTAAATCCCAATGTCTCCATCCAACCTAGGGAACTAGTAGGATTGGTGGAATTTTTCTGTTATGCATTTATTTGAATGGGGACATTACAGTCCTCCTCACCCAAGATTGCTTGTCCTCAAGCAATTTTAGATTTGGATGCTACAAAATTTGTTCCTCTTCCCATGTGGCATCTTCACTTGGGAGGTCCTTCCATTGTACCAAGTACTCTGTGATAGTTCTTCTCCTTAATCTTCTTTCCCTTGTCTTCAAAATTTTTTCTGGAACAAGTATGAGCTGACCTTCATCATCCAAAGGAGGAAGTGTTTCTGAAATGACAATTTGCTGACCAATAGCCTTCTTGAGACATGAAACATGAAATACATTGTGGATTTTACTTGCTTTCGGAAGTTCTAACTCATATGCTATCTCCCCAACCTTTCGAACTACCTTGTATGGGCCATAGTATCTTGGTTTTAGATTCTCTTCTCCCTTTTTTTTCAAATATGTTTGTTTATATGGCTGCAACCTCAAATATACCAAATAATTGATTTGAAAGGTCATTTCTTCCCTATGTTGATCTGCATATTGTTTTTGCTGATTTTGGGCAACCTGCAAATTGTCTTTCAAAAGCTTTAAAATTTCTTGGCTCTCTTCCACCCAATCTTTAGCTTTTGGGGCTCTATTATCACCAAATATATGCTCAAAAAAGGTGAGTGCTTCATAAACATATAATTATTTGAAAGGATACATTCCTATTGACATATGAAAAGTAGTGTTGTAGCAAAACTCACCCAAGTGTAGCCATTTTACCCATGTTTTTTGTTGCTCTCCCACATAGTTCCTTAGGTACCCTTCCAAACATTGATTCAATCTCTCTGTTTGGCCATCATTTTGTGGATCATAGCTTGTGCTTGGAGTCAATTTAGTGCCCACCAATATGAAATTTTCTTGCCAAAAAACACCCATGAATCTGCTATCTCTATCACTTACAATGCTCTGGGGGAGCCCATGCAATCTGAAGATTTCTTTTAAAAAAAGATCAGCCACTTGTGCAGCACTAAAATATGATGTAACATCAAAGAAATGACCAAATTTGGTCAGCCTATCCACTACCACATATATGCAATCCTTTCCCAAATATTTGGGCAAACCTGTGATGAAGTCCATTGAGATACTCTCCCATTTTTGTTCTAGAATGGGCAATGGTTCCAATTAACCAACTGGGCATGTGAGTTCAGATTTGTTTTGCTAACATACCTTACATTCATTCACATATTTTAGAAAATCTTCCTTCAGCCCTTTCCAAAAAAACCTTTTCCTTAATTGCCTATAAGTTTTGAAGATCCCCGGATGGCCAGCTAGGGGGGAACCATGTGCTTCTTGCAAAATCTTGTGCTTGAGTTTTGAATTTTGAACCAAATAAAATATGCCCTTATAATATATCATCCCATTCAAAATCCTGTAGTTATCATCCCGTTTGACCGCATCTAACACATCAGAAGAAAAACTATCTTTGGCATATTCAACCATTAGTATGTTTTTCCAATCTTTTGCAATGTCCATGAGAGAAAAGGAAGGTCTTCTAGATAATGCATCTGCTACAATGTTATTCTTCCCTTTTACATATTCAATATCAAAATCAAAATCTTGGATCTTGCTTACCCACTTTTGTTTCCTTTCACTAAGATCTTTTTGGGTGAGGAAGTGCTTGAGACTATTGTGATCCGTTTTCACCACAAACTTGTTTCCCACCAAGTATTGTCTAAACTTGGCCAAGGCATGCATGATGGCCAACATTTCTTTGTCATAGATGGAGTAAATATTCTCATGTGGCTACAAATTTATGCTCTCAAAGGCTATAGGGTGTTGAGTTTGCTTTAAGACAGCCCCTATCCCTTCACCTGAAGCATCACATTCCAAAACAAAAGGTTTAGTAAAATCAGGTAATGCAAGTACTGGACAACTACTCATTACCTCTTTCATTTTTTGGAATGCCTTTTCAGACTCTTCATCCCACTTGAAAGCATCTTTCTTTGTCAAATCAATGAGTGGAGAAGTCAATTTGGAGAACCCTTTCACAAACTTCCTATAATAGGTGCATATCCCAATGAATCCTCTTAATTCTGTGATGTTTTTGGTGTTGGCCATTCAAGGATAGCCCTTATTTTTTCCATGTGCACTTTCACTCGTTCTTGTCCAATAATGTACCCAATATACAAAAGTTCCTTCATCCCAAATTCACATTTAGACAACTTAGCAAACAAGGATTGTTCATGCAAAATTTTCAACACAACCTCTAAATGATGCAAATGCTCTTCCCAAGTTTTGTTGTAAATGAGAATGTCATCAAAGAAAACCAAAATAAACTTTCCAAGCTTATTGCAAAAGATCCTATTCATGCATGCTTGGAATCTGGCTGGAGCATTAGTTAATCCAAAAGGCATAACAAGAAACTCAAAGTGTCCATAGTGACATCTAAAAGCAGTCTTTTGTACATCTTCTTCCTTCATTCGAATTTGATGGTAACCTGATCTAAGATCAATTTTGGAGAAATATTTTGCCCCAAATAGCTCATCCATTAGCTCATCAATTCTAGGAATAGGATACCTATTCTTGATTGTCTTCTTGTTCAAAGCTCTAAAATCTATGCACATCCTTAAGGTTTCATCTTTTTTCTTCACCAACGTTATTGGAGAGGCATAAGGGCTAGAGCTTGGTATAATGAGTCCCAACTCTAGGATTTCTCGGATGGCCTTTTCAATTTCATCTTTGAATGTTTTTGGATGTCTATAGGGTGGTATTTGGATGGGTGAAGTACCCTCATCCAAAACAATGTTGTGCTCAACCCTCCTATCAGGTGGTCTACCATGTGGAAGGTCTCCAAAAAAAATTTCATACTTTTGTAGGAGTTTCTCTATCTCCTTTCGGTGTTCAAAAACCTTTATGTTTGTCTTGAGAGAGGTGATGAAACATTCAGTAGCCCATTCTATGTCTCCATGCCTCAATATGGATCTCATACTATGGGAGGTCACTACTTGATTTGGATAGGTGTGTTTCCCTCTCACAACCCTTAGTGTTCCTTCCGAATCTTGGAATTTCATTTATGGAATTTGATAGTTCGCTGTATGCTCCCCTATAGAGTACAGCCATTGCACTTCCAAAACCACATTAGTATTAGCAACATCAACCACATAAAAGCCATCAGAAAAAGTGTAATTACCTATGGTTATTTGCAGCTTTGGAACCCATGTTTTGCACTCCATAGTGTGGTGACCTAGAATGACAATTGTGAAACCATCGAATGGTTCAGTAGGTATCTTCCTTCTCTATACCATGTCTGCATCAATGAAGTTATGTGTGGCTCCTCCATCTACCAATACCAATGCCCTTTGTCCTTGTAACACTCCCTTGCATCGAATAGTGTGATAACGAGGCACTGCTGAAAGTACTGCCATCATTGCTTTGTCAGGTGAAGGTTATTTTTCTTCTTGTTTCCCTTCTTCTGTTGTATAATATCCCTCTTCTTGGCCTGAAATATTTCCTTCTTCCTCCATACCCCCTTCATACTGCTGATTATCAGAAAATACTTCAATGTACTGTTCTTTTCCCTTAGTACATTTATGCCCCGGTGCCCATGGTTGGAATCATGTGTAGCATAATTTATTTCTTCTAAGTTATTCCCTGTTTATTCACTCTTTCTTATTATTTTAAAATGCATCTCTTTTACAAGGCTTCTTGTCAAATCTGAATTTGGAAGGGAAGTTAGGCTTGGGAGGAAACCTTGTCCTGGGTAGCACATTTTGTAGATCTCTTGTCAAGTTCATGGCATCCTTCAATGAATTTGATTTGTGGGCCTTAATTAAAAATTTTAAGGGTTCATCCAAACCTTCAGTAAAGAGTAATACTAACCTAACCATACATATATCAACCACATTAACTGATAATTTTTGGAATTCCAACATATATTCAGCAGGGGTTCCAACTTGCTTCAATTGGGCTAGTTCTTTGAAAGGTAATTCTGGATCTTTTTGCTCAAATATTTCTAATACCCTGTCAACAAACTCTCCTTATGTTGTAACCTGATAATTTCCCAATGTTTTCATACCATGGAACCACCAATCATTGGATTCCCCATCAAGATGCAAAATGGCCATTTTTAAGGCATCCTCTTCCACCATTGGATTCAGCTAAAAATACACATCTAGTTTTTGTACCCAAGTGTTTGCAGAAATTTGAGATGAGCCATCAAAGGTGGGAAGTGGCATTTTACTTATGGAATAATTCAATTCTCTATTTTGAAAGGGATTCCTATTTCCTTCCCTCATCTTGATCTTGTTTGAGACAACAAAGTATTGATCAAATGGTAGGGTACTTCTGCATTATTCACTCAAATTTTGCCATTCGATTAGAACCTCTTGCATATCATATGGAGTATTAATATTTTATTTGGAATCAATGAATTTAGGTATGGTAGGCCTTGCTGCAATCTGAAATTCATGAGGTCTATTATGTGGTCCCATCTTTGAGAAGATACTTCCACCCATTGCCTTCTTTTCCTCAAATGTGAACTACTGCTACCTCCTTTTTCCCCTTTGCTTCCAAGTTGGCTATCCAACAATTCGAATCCCTTAATCATATGTTTGTTCATGTCTTAAAAGATTGGTTTCATTAGTTTCATAAACTCTTCACTATCATCTGAGGTTCCCTTCTCATTAGCCATAGTTTCCTCAAAATGCACTTCTTTTCCTACTTCATCCTCTTCAACAAAAGCACTTTTGGTTTCAATATCCAAGGGTGGTCCATAACTTCTTTTACTCATTAATATCAAACCAAATAAGGTGCAAATATCATGCTCTGATACCACTTGTAATTTCCCTTTTTGGAAATTTATTAAAATGGTGAAAATTTCAATTTTTTCCACCAGTTCGACCCTTAGCTAGTATTGGTTTCCTGATCTCCAAATGGCTCCAAATGATCCCAAATTGTTAAATAAGGTGTATGGATGGTATTAGGACATGATTATGAGGTTCATGTATTATTTAGAGTCTTCAAAAGTATTATGAAACTCTCCTTTGAATTCTGTCCAATGTAGGGAATTTGACTAGCAATTAGGGGTTCAATTCCCCATGGGGTAGATGCTGGAAATGGCTCTCCAAATTCTATTGGAACCTATCAAATTCATGAATAGAGGAAGGGTATATCTAGGGGACATAAATATTGTCTCATATTCATCACCATTCAGTCTATTAGGTCTTGTACAACCCTCTCAAATCAGATACAAAAAGACTAGTTTCGACCTTGGGGGAAATGATAGGCAATCTTCTCCAAATGTTATGAAATTGAACTATATGACTTCAAAATATTATGAAATGAAAATGAAACTTGTATAACAGGTTATTAAAATTCCATACATCATTAAATCATCATTATTTTACTGTTTGTTTCGAATATATCAACATATCATTGGCATACATCGACATAGTGGGGAAAATGGCACCATTTGCTCATTAATGATCAGATTTACATAGTTCCACTTGGAATTTCGACTTGAATATATTATGAATATCAATAAAAGATAATTTACATCATATGATAAAATAAGGGGGAATTATAAGCTCCCCCAAATAGAACAACAACTCACCAAGTGCGCCCCACCTCAAGGATCATGAATGTGTTGAGAAAGTTGGAAATGGTTGGAGAAACAAGATGAACTAGAAGTGACCACGAGATTCCATGTAGATTGGACCTGAAACATAAGACTCCATTTAAGCTCAAAATGAAAGTTTTGAATGTCCTTTCCATCTACCAACTAGGATGGGAATCTTTCACCCTCGAAATTGGTGCTAAGGCAAGTAGAGTAGCACTCCACTAGCTCTCCTCTCAAATGCAAATTATGAAAATGATCAAAATACCTTCTCTTACTTGATACCTATATTTTATAAACATACTTAACCTTCTAAGGTTCAAATTCCATCCATAGAATCCAAGCCAATTCGAATTAGGGAGGGATTCAATATTTTCCACTTGTCTTCCACTTCCTAGCCTTCCACCTTCCACCAATTCGAGTAGGAATATCTTGAGCTTCTCTAACTCCCATGAGAACCCTCTTGGATGATAGTTTTAGGCCTGACATGTCATATGGGTTAGATTTCAGCAATCAGGTCTGAAATTTGTCATAGGTGTCATAGCATCTTCATCATTGTTGTCATAGAGGTTAGGGAATCTAGCCCAAGTGTCCAAGAACCTCTCATTTGACTCTTCCTCTTCCATGAAAGTTACACTTCCATCCCAATTCGACCTATGATGCATATTTCCAAGTGTATAATCCTTCCAACTCATCCCAAGAACGTTGGAATTCTCATGGATTCGAATTGACAAGAGGAGGATGCCATGTGGCATGGAAAATCTAGCTTGTGTGGGTCTCACATCCTCCATGTGTCTTCATGATCAATTGCCACTTTGATTTTCTCTTCTATTTATTTATTTAGATCCTTTATTAAATATATATGACATTCTAATGTCTAAGCATCATTTATTATCTCCCTTATTGTAAATCCCAATGTCTCCATCCAACCTAGGGAACTAGTAGGATTGGTGGAATTTTCCTGTCATGCATTTATTTGAATGGGGACATTACAAACCTTAAGGGTACTTTGTCTATAATTATAGAGGTAATAGGTTGACAATCAGATACTTAGGAAGCAAACAAACAATTATTGTTAATTAATATTCATTAATTTATTATTGAAATTATTATTATTATTATTATTATTATTATTATTATTATTATTGTTAGCATTATTATTAATAATTGGATTAAATAATTATTATTGTTAATAACATCATAAGTATTATTGTTATAAAAATATTATCATACGAGAGTTCATTATGTTAGTTAAATTAATACATCCAGATTAATTATGTCTTGTCCTTTGGATAGTGGAACATTAATGGGTTTAAAAACAAATATGAATTTAAAGTATAAATTGAATAATATGATATTATGAGCATTTAAACAAATCTAGAAATCCTTGTCGAATCTGATTTTGGTTCAGTAATAAGGACATTGGAATCCTCATCATATCCAGTCACACTTATTAGTTAATATTCTAACCTACAAGCATTTAGGACATAAATGGGTAGATTCAACCAACCATTAAAGATAAACCACCGCTACACAAACCAAAGGGTCAACATAAATCACTAAGGAACTATTATTTTATTCAATCGAAATTAATTATTAATATTTGGGACAGATTATCCAACCCATCTCCTCAGAATGGATCTCGAAGTGAACACTTCGAGAGAAGAGTAAATATTGTACAGCCAATAGATTAAACCAAATTAATTAACTATGATAACATTTAACTACTCAAATACAATATATATATATATATATTTTAATGTGATTCAAAATCTAAAATAGATAAGAGGTATTAAATGTTTCGGTAGTTGGGGAGATGAGACAGGAGTGGTGGAGTAAGGATGAAGGAAGGAGAAGGGGGAAGGGTATATAGATAAGACAGGAGCGAGTATTCGGGGGTTTGGAAGTGGGGATCTTATTTTGTTTTGGGAAATTTTTGAAAGGAGAGGAAGGTAATTTCTGGAAACACTCAAGGAGGAAGAGGAAAAATCTTGTTGCATAGAGGAAGGGGAAAACTCTTTTTGGGAAATCAAAAGAAGGAAAGTTGTTATTGGAATTACCGGTTTGTGGGATTGGGGGCTAGGAAATCCATTGATTACCTAGGTCCATCAAGATAATAGTTGGTTGGCAGGGTGGACTCATCTTTTGTTGGTTGCTAAGGGTGGGCTCATCTTTTGCTGGTTGCTAAGAGGACCTAAGGAAACCTGCAGGAGCTGCGGGAACTGAGGAATCTATTACACCCTTCCAGATACAAGTATTCCACTTAGTCAATTTTACAAATGTTATTTTCTAACTATGTGCAATATTTAAATGTTTAAATGACTAGCTATTGTATTGGAATTTCTAAGTTTATATGCATGTTTATGATTGTCTTAATGTATTAACTCCTAGATAGTGCAATAAAAATATATATGTATGTTGCAAAAACCTCTATTTTATTCAATAGACTCTAACTGAGCCAAATTACATAAAAAATTTAGGAATAGATTGAGTTAGTGCCTTCTCCTTTAGGAGGAGCACTACAATTAATCGATCAATTTTCTGTGAAAACTTTGGATAGCTTTAGGACTATACACAAGTTCGAAATGTTGAAGATAACCTAGTTGTAAGTAACTCGAGTTTAGACCAAGAGATCATACTTAATACTTTGATGAATTTCTACGTGACTTCCTTAGTAACCCGAGCTATATGCTCACTGTGGATAGCCATAATTTACTAAGGCAAGGCCGATATCAAAGAGAGAAAGACATCACTTTTGTTTATCCTAATAGATGCTTACTGAGGCAGCCGAATTTCAGAGCTAAAACGAACTTCAAACTTCACCTAGAACTAGTTGGAATGTTCTTGCATATATATGGTTTTATCGTGGAAGTTTTAGAGTGCTTCTGGATGACCTAACTTTGAAAATATTATCTTAAAATTTATTAAATGTAAATAATATTTCTAGCAGGATGACTTATCACTTGCATTTTTTATTTAAAACACTTGTTACCTTATGACTTGGACGACTCCTTTCCAACTCATTGAATTTCTCTTATACTTTGTTTTATAATCTCAAAGATTCTATTGTAGTTCAAATCTTCATGGTAGGGTTAAGTGAGATAAAATTTATCTTGAGTGGGCTACCACATATGAGGGTTTCCTTTGTCACTAAACAAGAGTAAGGGCTTAAGGGACTGCAATACAAGAGCTTCATCATCAAGTGTTTCTAATGGCACGCACGAGGATTCATACCATCAATCATCAAGGGTTATTGTCAAATGTTTAAATGCAACTTTAATATCCATATCTATGTGTCTTCTAGTCTTTCTTCTAGAGCATCATAAGTACTTTAAGGACATGCATAGGGGTCTCATTACCCAATGGATTCATAACCATCAAGACCCCAAGCTTAAGGGTACCAAGGGCTCCAACAAACATCTTAAGGACATCCGTGCAAACTTAGGGGCTTCAACATCATCCAAAGTCTTGACCAACAAGGTAGATACTTCAAATGCACACGAAAGGCTCCAAGATCCAGTTTGTGGGATTAAGGACCAATCAAGCAAAACTTCATCAATATCAAGTTCAATGCTTAAACTTCTTCAACAAAGGCATGGACATTATCAAGTATATCGTTTTCAAGAAATGACCATAGAATGGTTCATTTGTACCTGTCAAGAACATGGAATTCAACATCAAACTATGACATCAAGAACCATCAAGTGTGGGTTAGAGACCCAAGGATATCATCATCAACCAAGATTCAACATGTGCAAGAGTGTAAGGGAAAGTGTGTGGGATTCAAGGACCAAACTACCACATCATCCAACCATCAATCAACAAAAATACCACATCAAGTAAAAGTAGCACATAGATCATCAACCAAAAGACAACCAGGAGCAAGGGATACAACAATTGACTTACATGGGACCATGATACAGATTAGGGGCACTTAACCAAGTCAATGGATAATCAGGGCTTTTTCCATTTCCCCAAGGCCTCTAAGGGATTCAATCTTGGGGTTGGACAAATTCAAAAGGGATCCTTTGACATATACAAAGTCACAACTAACACAAACCAAACACTAACCCTCAAGGGCTCCTTTGACATATACAAAGTCACAACTAACACAAACCAAAAACTAACCCTCAAGGGCTCCACAAGGGGCACCAAGCCAACCACAAACCCTCACAGGGCACTGTTGGCATCAATGACAACTTTAATCAACATGAAAAGGGGTAGCTCAATGAATTTTTCAAAGGGAGTGTGCTTGAAAAAGCAGGACATAATCCAATGTAGCACCCACAAAAGATGGAAAGAGTAGTGGTTGATCACATCAACCTAGAAAGTGGTTAGAGTAAGTTAGGATTTTTAGTGCACTTAGAGGTCCATGGGGGCTATGCCAATAACTATATATATGTAATGGGTCAGATAGAGTAGGATGATAATAATTTTGGTGGAATGTTGATGTAAAAAGAGTGCGAAGGAGAGTTAAGTGATCCCATGTATGAAGTTTGGGCACTGAAGGGTTTTGTAAGGGTTGTAGTCTGCAAGTTGTGTGTGCATATTTATAAGAAGATGAAGATTAAATGCTTTGTGTAATGTGATCAATGAATAAACAAGAATTTCCATGGTTTTCTCCCAGTTGGGTTTCCACATAAAAATCTCTAGTGTCTTGTGAATGTGCATGTTTATGAGTATGCTCGTTGTTTTGTTTACATGTTGTTGTTAAAATGATAAATATGCAATGACATGACAATAAGACATAAGTGTTCTTAGTTGCGATAAAATGTGCAGTAGATGTACACAATATAGTAGTTATGTGGTTTAGTTCGATTCCTATTGAGGTTTTGTTAATGAGTGTGAATGTAGAATAGAGTTCCCTCTCCGTCGCTGTTGTAGAAATGTGGTTCCTGCAGTACCCATAGGTACTTCATGTGAAAATTCACGTGTTAGCAGGTGATGTCGAAAGGGCCAGTATCTTGGGATTTGTTTGTATGTGTCGTAGTGAACCTGGGTCTTCCCACAAGTGAGCCAACAAATGAGCCTCTGCTAAAATCATAGGCCTTTCATGTTCTAGCACACATCTTCTCAATATTTCATTTGGACCCAATTTATACATTTGTCCTACTATAAGTTGATAATATGTTGCTTTTACAACCAACCGTTTCTTCTGTGCCACAGTATATTCCCTAAGATCCATACCAGTACTCAAGTAGTGAACAATGTCTTCAAAGTAATAACCCACCATCCTTGTAGAAAATAACTGCGCATCAGGAAAATTATCATCTAAGCTTGTTGGTTCTTCTCCTGTCTCCAACCTCGACAAATGATCAAGACCTAAATTTAAATTACCTAGTTTGACTATAATTTTAAAATCATATTATTGAAATAATAACAACCACTTGCGGATACCCCCCCCAACACTGGTTTATTGACGAGGTATCTTAAAGCAAAATGGTCAGTATACATTTTAAAATGAGACCCCAATAAATAATGTATAAATTTCTGCAGTGCATATACCATTGCTTAACCTTCTCTTTATTTCGTAGTATAATTCCTTTAAGCTATTGATAACTTCTTGCTAGCAAAAGCAATAGGGTGATCTCTATCTCCCTCTCCAAGTTGTGCTAAAACTGCACCCAAATCTATGGATGAAGCATCAACATGTACATGAAATTATTTTCTCCAATATGGAAAGACCAGGATTGGCGCAGTCACCATATTTTCTTTCAATGTGTCCAAACTCTTCTGGCATTCCTCATCCATTGGAATTTAACATAATGTTTCAGCAATTTCTCCATAGGAGCAGTAATTTGTGCATATCCTTTAATAACAAATTTGTAATAACTTGTATGTCCCAATGTTGTTGTCATCTGTCGCTATGATGTTGGCGGTGGAAAATCTATAATAATAGAAATCTTGGAAATATCCATCAAAATACCTTGCTTACATACTATTAGTCCTAAAGTTTGCACTTGATTGCTAAAGTACAAAGTTTAGGAACCTCTAAATTTGGTTTGCACAAATAAAGTGTTGGAAGATTTAGGAATACTGGATTAAGTCTCAATTCCCTTTGGATCATTAATAATATACAGATCTACATCCAATGTTCATGGGTCAGAGGAAAGCGAGCTTAACATTTCATATACTTGTAATTTAAAAGATTGAGGGATGGAATAAATAAAAGAAACAAACAGGAATTCACCAATATAGCAAACTGCTCCGTTAATAAATTCATGAGGATGAAAAATCATAAATCAGAAATACTTTCTAGTTCAGAATCCAGATGTATAAATGAAACTTGTATGTCAGGTGGGAAATTACAACAGATACTCTTACCGTGTCAAGAATCCACAGTAATAGATCTCTAATGAAAAATTCACCATGATCATTTAATTTAAACCAGAAATATAAGATATGAAAGGCACAAGAAAAACAATCTGAAGTTAAACTTACAAGAATATCTAATAATGAAACACTGGAATCATCTCTTTCATTAAATCCAAAATATTTACATTTAGATTTCCAGCTCCCCTAATCCAACTCTCAGCCTCTCAGGTTGAACCCCTATTACATTCAAAATAAATAGTTTAAATAGAAAAATACATCTAGTAGAATTCTTGAGTGGTTCCAGGAATAGAATCTTATCTACAACTAACAATACTTCTAAATCTAGAATTAGTTGTGAAAATATGGAATGTTGGAATCAAATGCCTTCGAATTTTCCAATCGTAGTCACATCTGAACTTTAACCTTTTGACTGCTCAACTCATGCCTTAAAATATGGAAGTAAAATTATGTTTGCTTACTCTCTGCCACTTCATACTCAACCCCTTCAAAATATGGAGTTGGTTATCCAATTGCTCTTCCATATACGTCCTCGAATCTATATTATTCCATTATTGACCATTGATCCTCATCCTGAAGTGTTCTTCCAGAATTCAACTGCTACCACTAAAAATGAAGTGCTATCAGTAATCACATTTATGTCCCAATGTTACACCTCAAATCTTATCATCATGAGACTCAGTGTAAACATCCCTAAAGTTTCCTTGACTAAGTCATTAACTTGGATGAGAAGCAAACCCTTTTATACTAGGTTTTGAGAGGTCGTCGCAGGTTGTCCTCATGCAACCTGTGACGCCGTAGGTTGTCCTCTTACAGACTGCGATGGTCTCAGTTAATGGACTAAAATAGCTTCTTCGAGCCAATTCTCGAATCTAGTTGATGTGTATCCCTATCCCTAGCCTTTGGGAAAGCTAGCGTTCGGTTCCTAACCTCTTGGAAGGATCCCCTATCTCTCTCCTACCATATCTCAACCTACCCTATCCACTTAGTCCTATATAAGTGAATCTTACTCCCATCCCAAGGGGAGGAAGTCTATAGTATCTAATTGCTGGTGAAATTAGCTTAGGAGAGATCTCTACTCATCCTTGAGAGATCCATCATCCCTTTGGAGGCTTTGGCATTGGCTTGATCGGAGAAGGATTGATACATTAAGTCATTGGTTGTAATCTCTTCATCCTATGTATTTCCCTTTTAATACAGTAATATAAGTGCTTTCCACCAATCTCATTGTGTTAATGATATCTTGTGTAGTTTTCTTAATTAAATTCTTACTTAGATCTATTATTGTGTAGATGTTATTTTACTGCTTCTGTTGTTGCGTTGTCTTGACAGGGTTTGCAGCTCAGATCTGAAGACTATCAAGCTTTGGAGCAACATTCAAGGAGAAAGGATCAGCGATTCAAAGGGTAAGAGCATCTAGTTACTTGATCTCTAATTAGATCTAGGAGAGTTATTTATGTTCTGTCTCTATTTGTTCTAGACTCATGTTGATCTAGGGAGATCAGGCCTCGAGTCCGCTCTTGGTAGGTTGTCCGTCAAACAAATCTAGCGACCATACTGGGGATAAAATTATTTGTTTGTAGTTTTCAATTTGAATTTCATTTTTAGTTGATTTCTTTTGCAAGCCATTTTATTTTTCCTCCTAAGTCTTTTTCACCATCAGATCTTCACTTTGAAGAGTCTATAGTCCTCCTATGAGTACTCAATATTTTCAAACCATTTTATTGCTCATTGTTTGGAGATTTGTTCATTCTTGAACTTGGATCTCGCCCGTCGCACCTGGGCAGTGCAACCAGAGCATTGATTTGACCTCTGCTTCTCTGTTTATTGGCCTATCATCGTAACCCATCCACTGGTATACTGCGACATCGTCACATTTCCCGTGCTAGTAAATTGCGATGACCGCTCTGTGTATACACACAGACTGTGCCGATCTTTCAAAATTGACATGTGGGAATCCCCCTCCATATTTTTTATTTTATTTTGGTTTGGTGTGCAGACACCCTCTGTGCTGCAAGATCCAATCAAAGACTTCCTATTGATCAGTGTGTTTAAAGTGTTTGGTTGTGTGAGTTGCATTGGGCATCATTTTTTTGGCAAACGTAAGCTTGGTAGTGGTGGACACCTTGGCTTCCCCATCTTCATCCACTTAGCCCTGTCACCTTCCCTCTCCTCACCTGATCTGATCCTTGCATTGGAACTGATCCCAAACTCCCTTTTTACATTTGTCACCTTAGTTTTGTTTGCATTCAATTGTTTGATTGAGTGTTTTGAAGTGTTTTCGGTCCATTCGAGTGCTTGTCTTTTGCTTGAGATTTCCTGAGTTTTAGAGTGCTACAAATCAATGTTCTTTTCAGTTGTCCATGCTTAAAAATATCAATATTATCAAGTTGTTATCTTGGCATATCATTGGAAATTGAAAGTGCATCATTTTCACTATTTTCAAGTACATTTGGAAATTGTTGTAGAAATTACTTCATGCATTGGAATCGTCATTCAATAATCTTTTGGGAAATTTTGGAGAAAAATTAGTCATTTATGCTTTTTAGAGAACTATGAATCACTCATTTTCTTGAAGAATTCAAATGAGATCAAGATTTTTACAAAAGTGACTCCATGCTTGAGAAAATTGTATGCATTTTTGGTTTTGGTGTTTTTAAGCTATCATAGTGAAATTGAAAGAGTACTCTAGATAGGAAATTTCTCTCTTTTCATCTCTTAAGTTTTGATTCGAAAAGAAAAAAGAAAATATTTGGATTTGGTTGTTATGCTTGTTGATTTTTTGAGTTTTGCTTGAAAAAAGGAAAACGAAAAGAGTATTTTTATCAAATTTGGTAGATTTTGGGATTGTTTTGCATTGTGTTGCTTTGGTAAAATCACTTGGAAAGAAGTTTCTCCTTCCCATACATAGAGTTCATCAAAAGAAAGAATACTTTTTGCATGTAGTTAGGGCCTGCATTATGTTTACGATTATGTACTCACCTCATGCATTCACCTAACTATCTAGATAAAATTAACGGTGGCACTAGGGTAAAATTTTTAGTAACTTGTGTGTAAGTTAGAGACATGTTTCGGCGTCGTAAAACATGGCAGCTGTTGTTATTTTCCAGCACTGTATTCTGGGGGTATTGTAGTCTTCCATGTACTTATCGGTATATCAAAGCTATTTCATGTACCGACTAGGTATATCGAAGCTCTTTCACGTACCCACCAAGTATTTCGTGTACTTGGCGTATATCGAAAGGTGCTTCGCGTACTCGGTAGTATATAGGAAGGTCTTGTGTCGTACGGTTATGCATTAGACAACACCACTGTGGATTTGAGCTCCCACATACCTTGAGTATATCGGGAGACACCATTAGGATTCCTGAGACCAACTGAGTTAACCTTTTGGCCATCTTGGCAGAGAAATACACCGAGAACAACAGTCGGGGAGATTACTATGCACGTACCGTCCAGGTAATTGAGTATTCAGGCAAGGGTACGGTCCCAATCCTCCTTGTTGTGTTTTACTATTGGACCCTACGGTATATAGCGATTTGTGAAGCCTTGACAATCCTGTGAGGTTCCAGACTATTGAATCCACTCTTATCACATAAGTTTGCTTGTGGCCTTAGTTTGTGTAGGGTTTTGTCTGGATTGCTTTTCTTTTGTTTAGCTTGCCCTAGGAGAAACTGTTGTTTTAGTCACTCTGGTTGACTTTCCTTGGAGAAGGTCCCATAGGATTCAAAACTTACCACCCGAATATCCCCTTAACCAGGAGGTAATTTCGTGGGTAAGGATGGACCCACAAGCCACGGTCATGTCAATTGGAGTGGAAAAACCCACTTTGAGTATTGGAGCACATATGTTCCCTCCAGATTCACCTGCCTCCCATCCCCCACAGGGTGAAGAGGCACAAAATTCTACTTCACAAGACCTACCTTCCATTTTACCGAGAGAGCCTAGATCGGTGGAATGGTTAAATTCACCCCAGGATGACCCTTCAGTAGCTGTTGGTCCCACATCAGCTTATTGGACCTCATCTCTAGGCCACCCAGTGGCTCATTTTGTCATTGCATCCCCACCCAGTTGGGCTACTACTGACGACCACATGGCACCTTATCGTGAACAATTGACTCAATTACGTGCCATGGCCGCAAAGTTTTCAAGACAAAGCTTTGCACGAAGGGTCGAAGACCCGATGTTACCTCCTTATCAACCACTCCCGAGTCATTATTTATCTTATGATTCACTGGAATCATCCACACAACACGTGACCACTTCTGAGGCTGGTCAACCATCAACTCCTGCACATCCATCTCCTAGATAGGAGACCAGTCCTATATCTCAGGCGACCCAAACTGTTGAAGGAAAAAAATTCAACACACCTATTACTACCAGGGTTACGTCACCCGCTCCTCCCCCACCCCAAACTTCGCGGGGAAGATACTCTTTACTCCATACCTTCTTTGCAGGTAATGATAATCCTACGATAGATAATCAAAAACCAGTGTTGGGTCAACCTTTACTTAGTGTTCAACAAGTTGTTGCTGGGGGTAACCCCCATCTCTTAACCATAATACCGCAGCGGGAGTCCCCATCGGTCCTTCTGTTGGAAATTCCTTGCCTCCCGAACCTTCCACTATGGGATTATCCCATGTTGGGGGATGGTCCAACATAATTCAACCACCATCAAGTCAAGCATATCCAGGTTATCTTAAACCTGTGTTGGGACAACTCAATCCCGGAAACACACTCTACGGGGTACCCTACCCCGGGAATCCATACACTCTATGGGGATAGTAAAATGTTTTACAACATGGACCCCCACTTACAGTCCCTCAAGTCCCCCCACCCCCTTTTGGTCCACCCCCACCTTCCATTGGAGGTGGTGGCCCCCACACAACTCTAGAGGTGGCATACCTCTACCTTCCGGCGGAGGACCACCTCATTCTAGCCATCATGGCCCACCCCCTCCTGGAGAGGGAGGTGGCGGACCTCCCCCTTCCAGGGGAGGAAGAGGACCATCCCATCCTGGTGGTGGCAGTGAAGGACCATCCCATCCTAGTGGTGGCGGTGGTGGACCATCCCATCCTGGAGGTGGTGGTGGAGGACCAACCTACTATGGTAGAGGTGGAGGAGGAGGCCCTTACCCTTCTGGTGGCGGTGGTGGACCACCACCCCCTCTCGGCAGAGGCAGTGGAGGCCCACCCTATTCTAGCGGTGGTGGAAGACCACCACCCCCTCTCGGTGGAGGTGGTGGAGGCCCACCCTCTTCCAGCGATGGTGGCGGACCACCACCCCCTCCCAGTGGAGGCAGTGGAGGACCACCCTATTTTGACAGTGGTGGCAGACCACCACCTCCTCCTGGCGGAGGTGGTGGAAGCCCACCCTATCCTGGCCTAGTAGGGCTCCCACCTTATGGTAATGGGCCACCTTATTATGGTAATGTACCACCTTTTTACGGTGGTGTACCTACTTACGGTCTAGGAGGCACACCCCATTATGGTCAATTTCCTCCAGGAACACCTTATAATCAGTCGATTCAAGGTCCTACCAGTCCATACATGCCTTATCGATACTATTAGTACCCCCTGCTGAACCAACAGCTTCCCTTTTTGGCTACTTTGGACTTACCTGACTTGTCCCGTCTGACGAACGATCCCATTTTCCATGGGTACAACTGGCCACCCATTTCGGTTAAGTTACCATCATATATCCCCAAATTTGATGGCAAGCCTGGCGAGGATCCTAAAAACCATGTGATGACCTACCATTTATGGTGTTCATCCAACTCCTTGATGGACGACTCGATCTGTCTTAGGTTATTTCAACGGACTCTCACTGGCCCGACTGCCAAGTGGTACATTGAGCTACCACCCAATTCTTTTCCTGATTTCCAATCTCTTGCTATGTCATTTTTGACCCACTTCCAGTTACCCATTCGCTATGAGACTAGTACAGACTTATTGACATCCCTTCGCCAGAACACTACCACTCATATTTCCGATCATATTCATGAATGGCAGCGAAGACGACGTCTTATTAAGGCTCATATTCCGGACCAACTCTTAGCTGACTGGTTTACAAAGTCACTTTTACCCATCATAGCTCGAGACGTAGCTATGGGGGGAGCTGTCACTGAGGAACAGGCTATTTCCCATGCCCACTACCTAGACTTGGTTTATGCTCAATCCGACACATTGTATGAAATTGTTCCCGAAGTGCCTCGCCCTACGTACGATCCTAGGAAACCACCCAAGGGACCAAAAATTGATGGCATCATTGGTTCCCTTTCTTCCCAGCCTTCTATACAAGCTGGTGGCTGGTCGAACCCGCAAGGTTATTCCCCATCACCACTACAAGCTGGAAACAACACTACCAAGTCCGCCACTCCTGCTTCCACTAAGGAGGTGAATTCTTTGCAATCAGCTTCATCTCCGAAATTCAGTGGTAAGAAGAAGAAAAAAGGGAAACCTAAGAAATCTTCTAACCAACAGGAGTCCAAGCCCACTCAGGAAGACACCAAACAGAAGAGGAAGTTAAAGTATCCTTGTTTGTTGTGCGGTGGAGACCATTTCTCAAAAGAATGTCCCCACCAAGACAAAGTCCTGAATTTTCTCAACGTAAACTCTACTACCGCTGTTCTCAACGATCCCTTCCCCTCTCAAAACCAGTAGCTTATTGCACAAACCTCTCCTTCCCAAGGAGAAGCATCCTTCACCGCGCATGTTCTCATGATGCGTAGCGAGACCATCAACTTGAACACCCATTCTCGTTCGTATGACTCTGTCCCACCAAAAGAACCTATTGGAAGTAATACTGAAAAAGATTCCACTTCGATCCCCGACGTCACCGTACCGCCCACTTCTCTCACCATCGATAAGCCCTCTTTCAAGTTAGTGTTGCGTCTGCCCAAGAGCACGATTAAAAAATTTGTTTTCAATCCTAATGCTCGGGCCACTCAGAACTACAATATTGTAGAGGACCTGGTACAAGCACCTTGTGCTATGTCGATGCTTGAAGTCTTGCAAAACTGTCCTAACTAGCGCAAGACTCTCGTCACTGCCATCGGCGAGGTTGATCCGGATTCGTCGAATACCATTATGTTCCAGTTGGAATACTTTAAACCAAGGCTTTCCCATCAGTTGGCATTTCAAGTTGCCACAAACATTGCTGGGAAGACAATCCATCGTACCATCTTTGACGAAGGTGCCTCTACTTCAGTCATGTCGATCTCATGCTGAAGAGCCATTGGCTCTCCTGAGTTGAACCGTTCTCCTACCACTTTGAAAGAATTCGTTGGATGTGGCTTTCAACCTCATGGGATGTTACAAGCTTTAGCAGTCGAGTTGGGGGGCAAGACCGCAACCATTAACGTGGAAGTGGTCACTGCCCCGTTAGATTACAAAATTCTTCTTGGTTGTAATTGGTTTTACGCCATGACTGCGGTCGCATCATCGGTCTTCTGCATAGTACAATTCCCTCATCAAGGCTGAATTGTTACTGTCGACCAACTGGATTTTTACACACCTGACACCGCTACTCATCCGGGTGATAATGTTCCATTACTTGGACAATCTTCACATCAATATGAGAGCATGGGGGTTGGCCTCATCAAGGACTCATCCCTTATGGGCGTTTTTCCAACCACGGATCCCCCAAATCATTTTGCCACAGTGAACATGATCTCCTCGCGGATTTCATCCATTCCCAACTCTACTGATTCATGGCTTGTACCTGACGAAGCCACCACACACATGATTGGAGACACTATTCCTGTTTCACCCACCGAGCTTACATACAAGGCTATCTATTCAGCTCTGGAGGACCACTTAGCTGTGGCCTCCACCTCTTGTTCTCTATAGCGGACATCATCCGATCCTCTGCTGTGGACTTTTCATTCCAATGAGTCCATTATGGAAATCATGAGTACGGATAATCCTCCGTGGGAATACCTCCATCATCGGTTGTCTTTCCTTCCTTCATTGGATACTATAGAGAATAGTATTAGCACCATATTTACACCAGATGTCTACTCTCGCTCTCAGTCCTTGATACTCACGTGTCAAACAGACTCTGAAAGAAACTTGGCCAACATTGAGACTACCATTTCGATTGACATATTGGTTACACCTAGTGTAGTGGAACACATTTGTTTAGGCCAGAAGTGTTCCCCTGAATAAATCACAACGTTCACGGCCTTTTTCAAGCAATTTCGAGAGGTCTTTGCTTGGAAATACGAGGAAATTCCAGGGATAGACTCCGCTATTGTTTCACACACGATTCAAACATATCCCAACGCCAAACCAGTCCGAAAAAAGTTGCGACCGGTGAAACCCCGAAAGAATGCGGCAATCAAGGCAGAGATTAAAAAGCTCTTGAAAGCTGGTTTTATTTACCCTATCCCATTGACAGAATGGGTCTCGAATCTCATCCCTGTAGCTAAAAAATAGGGTACCATTCGTGTCTGCATCGATTATCGGGATCTCAACAAGGCTTGTCATAAGGACAATTACCCGACTCCCTTTATTGACCAAATCATCGACAACTATGCTGGAAGCATCATCTTTTCAATCATGGATGGCTTTTCCGGCTACAACTAGATTGAGATCCACTTGGATGATCAGCACAAGATGGATTTCATCTTTCCTTGTGGTACATTTGCTTATCGCAAGCTCCCTTTTGGTCTTAAAAATGTTGGTGCCACATTCTGGCGGGCCATATTGTATGCCTTTCACGACGCGAGGGACTTTGTGGAACCTTACTTGGATGATCTACCTGCCCATTCACGACAGTGCGAGTACCACATTGATCATCTGATGGCAGTCTTCCTCAGATGCAAGCGGTATAACATCCGCCTGAACCCTCACAAGTGCATCTTCTGCGTCGAGTCTGGACGACTCGGTTTCATAGACTCGAAAGATGGGATCTGCATTGATCCCCTGAAGGTGGCATCCATCATCGCTCTTCCACCTCCCACCGACATAACAGAACTTCAAAGTTTGCAAGGGAAGGCAACTTATTTAAGGCGTTTTGTCTGTAATTTCGGGCAAAAGACGTAGGGCTACATGAGATTGATGAAGAAAGATGTCCCGTTTATATGGGACGACCAAGCTCAACAATCTTTTGAAAGCTTAAAACACGCCATCATGCATGCCTAATGAGCCCCAAATTAGGTACTTTATAAGCCCTTTTATGCCACACAAGCACAATAATGGATATGGAAAATGCCTTTGTTTGTGGGGTTTAATGATTCATTTTGATTATTTGATAGAGTAGTTTAGAGGTTATTCATTTATGCTTAAAAGCATTTTCTATGAGCTAATTATATGGAAATAAATGTGTATGAGTAGGTGTAGGTAATCTAAGAGACAACCATCAATTCCAACGCGAGGACTGAAAGACCATAAGTGGCTCAGCGCCTTTTTCCTTATTTGTAGAAGAGAACTCTTGTTAAGCATAATCGACATTTAAAGCATAGAGTTAGGTTATGTTTCAAAATAGATATATATATGGGCCTCTTGGTTAACAAGAGGTTCCTGTTGGCATTTTTGTAGAACTTATCTTCATCACATGTTATTCGAGACAATTCTGTTTTAAGACTTTTTTGAACATGAAGTTACGATTTTAATGGAAGAAGTGATGTTGTTTCGAGATTTGCGTTTATAAGACTTTTCCCACTCCTGAAATACGAGTTGGAGAGGGCCCCTCCAACACGTAGGTCAAGAGCTTCAGTTTTGTTTCAGGTATTTCTAATATGTCCTGTTAATTGATTTAATTATCATCGTATATGAAGTACTTGACAATGGTTTGAATGACATGGTTTTATTTCAGTTCAATGATCATTTTATTGCAGCACTTTTTATTTGTAGTTCGTCAACATTGATTCTGTAGTTCTACAATACCCTTCTTTTAGTCCCGTACACGTGTAATTACCTCTGTTTTCCAGCTCGCTATATTAATTTTAGACAATGATTTAGATCTGTGATGCCAGGAATATTTCTTTTATCCGAGTTCAGTTATATAGGAGTTAATTGTTTTAGTTCTTTGAATTTGAATAGAGTAAATGATTATCACTTTCAACATTGGATTCGAATAGATCAAGTTTGATTAATTTTTCAGTATTGAATTTGTAGTTAGACTTCCAGTTTTCAGTATTTTATTTCTAGATCAAGTTTCCCAAGCTTTCAGCATTCTATTTCTTAGATTAGATTTACAGTCTTCCAACATTTAATTCTTATCATAAATATCTATTAGTTTCATCATTTCTAGTACATAAGTTACAATATTTTCATATTCTTTCATTCGTTGTTTAAGAGCAGATCACTTCCATTTCCTTTTTGAGAAACCTTCAAGATACACCCCAACATCCTAAAACGACAAAGACTATCCTATAGAGAACATACAGTGCTTAGCACCTCTTAAGTTTGTGCGCTCCCTAGTCGATAATTAAAGTATGCTTTCGGTTTAGCTACCCTACTTAGGTATCCATTCCGGGAGTCCGTCGCTTTTTGGCGTCGTTTCCGGGGAGGTGCTTAATCCATAGGATACATATTTGAAAAAAAACACACAAAAACAACCAGAAACATAAATTTTTTACCATGAATGCCTAGACGACAGAGAGATAGATTTGTACGCTTTTTGCCTGCCCGCACTATGAGCAACAACAGTTCTAATCATTCTCAATTTGAATTCCTTAACTCAGAAGAAGAGGCTAATTCTAGCTACGATCCACACAGAGATAACTTCTTTGCTAGCTCTAGCTCAAACACCACTATGGAATAGGAAGAGGATGAACCTAGAGAACTGTTCACTTTTCCTATCAGTGTACCTCTTGGAGATGCCAGGATGAAGAATATCAACCTTAATAACCTACGAAATTTCCATGGCCTAACCTCAAAGGATCCTGACACATTCCTATTTGAGTTTGAGGTAATCTGTAGGTCATTTGGCTACAGCACTGATGCCCAAAAACTAAGACTCTTTCCTTCTACATTGAAAGATCTATCACTCAGATGGTTTATGAGCCTAGAAGGGAACAAAATTTTTACATGGGACCAAATGAAACAAACTTTCCTAGAAAAATACAGGGACTACTATAAGGCAAAAGATACAATAGATGAAATATTTAGAATGCAACAAGGAGAAAGAGAATCCTTAGAAGATTACGCACAACGATTTCAACTCAACTACAAACGAGCTAGTCACTGTACCTTAGATCAAGAATCAATGAAACTTGTCCTTCTTAAGGGGATAAAATAAGAAAATCTAGAAGTTTTGAAGCTTCTGGGAGATGGAGATATATTCCAAAAAACTTATGACCAAATCCTGCAAATTTTCAAAAACTATTCTAGGTCTAGGAAAGGTAAAAGTGGAACAAGGGATTCACACCCATTTAGTGGGGGATCAGCATCTTCAGGACCAAATATTACAAAGTATGATTTAGGGAACCTCCTTGACGATATGAAGACTGATATCCTACAATCCCTAGCTATGCAACTTGATGCACTTCAAATCAAGAAGAAACAGGATGAATTAAACCAAACATTGGCAGTCTTTTGTCCTCGCTGCAGAAAAAAAAACATGAGAAGGGGCAGTGCACACTAAACACCATAGAAATATGTAGCCTCTACACTGACGATCACTCCACTGATAAATGTTGTCTGTTACCCTCATGCAAAGCTTCTATTCAAGAGCCCACAACTGAAGGTGCAATAGAACAACTGTGTTTCATCAATCAAAGGAGAAATAATTTTGCTAGGCCTTACCAACCCAACAACCAAGCCTACTATAATCAGGGAAGTAACCAGCAAAATGTGAACCCAGTACCAACCCCATGGCCATCTCATCCAAGTCCAAACCAGTGGCAGCAAATCCAACCATATCAACAACCTTATTACCCACAATCTCACTCTCCATACCCCCCACCTTTTGCTCAGCCAACCATGAATTATGGAAATCAATATCCTTATTCATCAAACTGGAGGGATCCATTGCAGTGGCCACTCATCATGCCGCCCCCACAGAACCAACAACTCCCAGACCTCCACCAATCCCTTCCCATCCGATTCCAAACCCTAACAACAATAGGACAGGACAGCAACAGACCTATAACACTTAAATCATGCAGTTCCCTACTTATGTAGTGGATACCCTGGAAATAAACGAAATAAATCTCAGGTCTAGGAAAACATTGCAAAACACACACACATGGAATAATCAAGGAGATGAATCTCAAGAGAAAAGAACACAACCTCAAATTCAACATCCTGATGAGCCAAACCCTCAGGAAGAAGAAATTCGGCCACAAACACAAAATAGAAACCCTCCATTCCCTGAAAAACTTATACGAAATACTAAAGAAGAAGAGGAAAATGCAATTCTGAACGAATTGAAGCACTTAAACATATAGATTCCAATTTTACAGGCCATAAGAGATGTGGCAATCTGTAACAAGTATATTAAAGAGAATTTTTTGAAAAGACTTGGAAGAAGAATACGTGACCCACCAACCATAAATGTAGTAGGCCAGTTAGCAGATTTAATGCTAGGTGTCATTGTTAACCCCAAATATATTGATGCAGGCAGCCTAGTAGTAAACGTGACCATCAACAACAAACATATCGCCAGCAGCCTAATTGATTTAGGGGCTGCAATAAATGTGATGACTAAGGATACCATGATAGCCCTGGGACTACAATCGATGGTCAGACGAACAACTACCGTCCTACAGCTAGCTGATACATCAACAGTAAAACCTGAAGGGATACTAGAAGACATAATTATAAACATAGAATCCTGGGAATACCCAGCTGACTTTATAGTCATCAAAGTAAAGAGTAAACTTAGTGGATACCCAATAATACTAGGGATACCCTAGCTGGCAACTACAGATGCTTACATAGGGTGTAGATCGGGAAACATGACAATCACCAGTGGCCAATCTAGGAAGAAAATCACGATTTATCCTCCAGCAAGGAGGTCTTTAGACCTAGAATATCAGAACTGGACAGATGATTATGATGACACATCCAACCAAAGCATATGACCTGTCCTTACAATTGAAGCTTCCCTATCACTAAAATCCATCGACGAAGATAGTCATTTAGATAGGTTTATTTAAAATGCTTCTTCTAATCAGATTATGTTTGAAGATTTTCTTGGCACAGGTCAGTAGCAAGGAGAGGAAACATTAAACCACGATCCTAACAGAATGTGGGTAGAGGTACTCACACTTGAACAACATCCAATTCATATAAAAATAGTTGAGATAATGCTTGGCAGGACAGTTAATATTAACTCCAATTTGGAGTCAGGACAAGAACAACAATTACTGAAATTACTGTCAAACAACAACAAAGACTTTGCATGGACATATACTGACATGAAGGGTATCCACCCAGACATCTGTAAGCACTATATCTATATAAAGTAAGGTGTTGTTCCTATCAGGAAACCACAGAGAAGAATGAACCCAACATTAAAGGACATAGTTAAGTTGGAATTACAAAAGTTGTTAGATGCAGGGTTCATATACCCAATCTCAGATAGTGAGTGGGTATCACCACTGGTCATAGTTCCTAAAAAAGGAGGGAAGTGGAGGATTTGTGTGGACTACAGAGAGCTCAATAAATAAACCAATAAATATTACTTCCCTCTCCCATTTATCGACCAAGTACTGGACACATTAGCTGGGAACAAATTTTTCTCATTCTCGGATGGGTTCAGTGGGTACAACCAAATCCTCATTCACCCAGCTGATCAGGACAAAACAACATTCACATGCCCATGGGGCACTTATGCATACATAGTGATTCCCTTTGGGCTCTGTAATGCCCTAGCAACATTTCAAAGGGAAATATTAAGCATCTTCTCTAATTTTATTAATGACCAAATGGAGGTCTACATGGATGACTTCACACCCTATGGCCATAATTTCGACCAAGCATTAAAACATCTAGAATTGGTTTTGAAAAAATGTATAGAGATGAGCTTATGCCTCAGCAACAATAAATGTAGAATGCTCATGGAAGAAGGCATCGTGCTTAAACACCATATTTCACAAAGAGGAATTGAGGTTGATCAGGAAAAAGTCACAGTCATCAGAACACTGCCACCACCTGTGAAACAGAGAGATGTGATAAGTTTTCTTGGACATATATGATACTACATAAGATTCATTGAGAGTTATAGCAAAATTGATGCACCAATGTTTGCTCTGCTCACAAAAGACACAGAATTCATTTTGACAAAACATTGTATGTTATCATTTGACAAACTCAAAGAGAAAACCATTACAACTCCAGTACTCCAAGGACCAAATTGGCCACTTCCATTCCACATCCACTCTGATGCATCAGATAAGGCCATTGGATCCGTCCTTGGACAATAAAGAGAGAAGAAGCCCTATGCTATATATTATATCAGTAAAAATTTGGTAGGAGCAGAATTAAATTATACAGTCACATAGAAGGAGCTTTTGGCTGTCATACATGCCATTAACAAATTCAGGCACTACATAACTGGATACCAAGTGTTTGTCCACATAGAACATTCAATAATCAGGTATCTCATGAACAAACCTAATACAAGTGCTCGAATCATTAGATGGATACTCCTCCTGCAAGAGTTTGACATCACAATTCTGGATAAGCCAGGCAAACACAATGTAGTGGCTGATTTTCTGTCTAGGCTCACCCATGGAAAAGACAATGAATTGGTAGATGATAATTTTCCTGATGAGCATCTTTTTTCAATCTCTACAAGAATCCCATGGTTTGCTGACATAGCAAACTACCCGGTGTCTGGTAAATTTCCACAACATTACAACCACCAAGAGAAGAATAGAGTCATTAGGCAAAGTGCCACTTACACATGGATAGAAGGAATGCTTTTCAAAAAGGTACTAGACCAAGTACTAAGAATATGCATTAGAGAAGATGAAGTACATGACATACTGCATGCCACCCATAATGAACCATGTGGAGGACATTATGTTGTAAAGAGGACAACCTATAAAATATTGCAGACTGGATATTATTGGCCAACACTCCACAAGGACACCTATGAATATGTTTCACATTGTGATGATTTCCAACGAATGGGGAAGCCTACACAAAGAGAAGAAATGCCTCTCCATCCACAAATCTCATTGGAACCATTCGAGAAATGGGGATTTGATTTCGTTGGCCCATTTAACCCACAATCAAATCAGAAAAGCTACATCCTAGTATGCATTGTCTACCTTACAAAGTGGGCAGAAGTAGAAGCACTTGCAGCAACAAATGAAACTAATGTGGCAAATTGTTTTACAGAACAAATCTTCCACAGATTTGGAGTCCCTGAGAGCTAGTTTCTGACCAAGGCCCACAATTTACATCCAACCTCATATAGGACCTACTTCGAAGAAACAAGGTTAAACACATAAAATATACTCCCTACCACCCTCAGGCTAATGGTCAAGCTGAAGTGACAAACAAAGAAATAGAAAGGATCTTGAAAAAAACTGTACAACTCCACAAAAGAGATTGGGCAGACCGACTAAGTGGGGCAGTCTGGGCTTATATTACTACATGGAAGACAACAATAGGCTTCACCCCATATGAGCTAGTCTATGGAAATAAAATAATGTTTTCCATTGAGTTTGAGATCAAAACATTGAGGATTGAAACTGAGTTGAACATGGAACTTTCAGACATCCAACAAGAACGAATACTAAAATTAGATCAGTTGGATGAGCAATGCCAACAAGCACTTGGCCACATTGAAATCATCCAACAACAAAGAAATAAATGGAATGACAAGAACATCAAGCAAAAGAAGTTCAAAGAAGGTGACTGGGCACTACTCTATGACTCCAGATTTCACACATTTAAGGGCAAACTGACAACCAGATGGCTCGGACCCTACATCATTGAAAACATCTATGACAATGTAACTGTCAAGATTACAACAATAGATGAGGAAAAATTCCCCATGATTGTGAATGGACATAGACTCAAACTATATAAGACACCAAGATCCAAAGAAGAGTTCACATAGACACTCTATTAGCAGAATCTAATGCTGATAGAGAGCCTAAAACATCACTGAAAATTTCTTGATTTGAAAAAATGAAAAAAAAATTGATAAAAAAAAATGATGAATTTTTTTTTGAAAAAAGAGATGAAAAAAAATGAAAAGAAAAAATGAAAATGAAAAAATAGAAACGAATGAAAAAGAAAAAATGAAAAAGAAAGAGGACAATACCAAAATCCACTCAGATTCTCACAAACAAAATTGATGAACTTGATTCATCCCTACACAGAACCAAAAGCAACTTCAAAGCAGAACCAAAAGCAAATGTCAAGCAAGCCAAGAAGCCAAATCAAGCGAGCCAGGAAGCAAAAACAAATGAACCGGAAAGCAAAATCAAGCGAGCCAACCAACATTTAGCAGCAGACTAAAAAGCAGACATCAAGAGAACAACACACAAAGATCAAGCTTTTAGAATCTAAATCAAGCGAGCCAGCAGTAAATTCAAGTGAGCCAGAACAACAACAAACCCACCACTATAGAAATCAAATCACTATTTCGAGCACCAATACAAACAAAATGCTAAGCACAATGAACAAGTCATATCAACAGATTGCACGAATAGTCACGCAAGAAAAGGAAACAATCTCAAGGGAACTAGCAACAAAAAGAAAATCAACGACACTACTGACATGACCAAATTAACTACAGACACACCTCACCTCAACTACAGAATTCTGCGCCCATACAATTAAGAACAAACCATACAGTCAGGTACACACAACATGAAAGGTAATCACTTAACTCTCTATTTTATTTTCAAACCAAATCGTTACCCCCCCACAAAGAAGATATTTTCCAAAGCTGAGGACAGCTTATAAGTTAAATCGGCGGCACAGTTCATAAGTAACCACACAAAATCATGATTACCTACTTCAGACCTGTCAGAAGATGACAACATTCGTATCTAGCCGCTATATCCCCAAACGATCAAAGCAGTAGTGCATGGTACAATGATGGAAGGAAATGCAGGGTGACATAATGAAAAGGAATGTATAAGGAAGCAAGTATGATGCATGATGATCGGGATAAGTGAGTGAAAACAGCTAAATAAGGAAGCATAATCTACAAAAACACCCAGTCTTGCAATACAAGCTTTCCAGAAGCAGGAAAACCAAAAATTCGTGTTGTCACTCAACCATCAAGCTGCCCTCAAACCTGTGATCAATCCCGGCCAGTTGAGGTAAGCCAGCCACACTCAAAATTTTTTGGTTTGTCGATTATAGTAGAAAATTCAAGATGACAAAGGGGTTCAAAAAGAGTGAACCGGAGGATCACAAGCCCATTTATGAAAACCCACAGGTTTTATCAATCCTCCATAATGCGGGCTGGATTCCCTTCATCTTAGGGCTGAGAGGGTCTAATACAGAGGTGGCTTTAGAATTCGCAAGGAACTTGAAGCACATCAAAGATGAACAAAACGTCACCCGGGTAAGGGGACTACGTATCAGACTGGATGAGGAGGCAATTGCAAAATACACAGGGCTGACCATGGGTCTACACTAAAGTAGGGATGATCGTGAATCCAATCAGAGGGAAAAGGAAGCCTTCTTCAGACGAGGAGAAGTTTATGAAGAAGACAAAAATGTAGTCAAGAGAGTGACCATGCCATCACCCTGGGATGAAATAGCTACTGTCGTTCAGAAATATGTAACGTGTATAGGGAGATTGAGCTATGTCCCTCTCTTCCACTTCCCAATTTTGTAGCTTCTGAGGTACAAGATCCATATCACACTGAATAACAACATTAGCATTCCCTATTATCTTCTCCAATCTCTGGGAGAAATGAGTAAAAAGGTAGTTCAAGGAAAAGAAAATACGCTAGCCCACCCTGGGCTAATCAAATTGATAATTTGTGAAGAATTAACGGTACAGGTTCTAGAACTTTCATGGGAGGAGTTTGTGGTAATCTCAGCAGATGATGTGTAGAGAATGAGGGGTACACCTAATGTCGGCATACCCCTAGCTTCAGGGTCAAAGGAAAAATCCACTTCCGTATCAGGAGCCAAGAGAAAGATTGACGTGGATAGCGAAAATGAAGTTATGGATGATACCCTAATTAAAATAAAACATTCAAAAGACCCCTCCCACCAAAAAGAATCAGGGGTTTCCACCAACAAGCAAGGGGGAAAATGATGAAGTAAGAGGATCCCACAGTAGCCCAAGAATGAACAAGCAAAGAAGGAAGAAAAAGTGCCCAACCCCATAATTCAAAACCTATCTGATGATGATGAAGAGTGGGTAGACTAGGACAACCCAACTACACCAGAAGAATAGGATGATTACCAATGGAACCCCGCTGGTCAAAATGTAAACCTTGCTGATCAAAACATAAATCCTCTTGATCAAAATGTAAACCCTGGAGCCACTGACCAGCTAGCTGAGGCACTGACAGAATTAACAAAAGTCAGGGAGGAGTTGGCAGCATTAAAAATTGAAGCAAGGATTCAGAGAAGCCAACCAACTTCGCCAACACCCCCACTGTTTGTATAGGAGAAGACCCAGATATTGAAGATGCAACATGCAGGGGAATTGAAGCTAACAGAACAACAAAATGCAACATTGAGGGAGAAATTGGGCCAAGCTCGGACAGAATTGGCTCAGAAAGACCAGAAAATCCAACAATTAGAGGATACATTGACTGTCACTACAAAAATCTATGATGAAATATTGCAACTCATACCACCGTCTAAGATCTATATGGTCCACTTACAGAAAAAGTGGGGAAAGTTCCAGCTGCAGAGGTTAAAACAAGGTCTGCCTCTGGAATTGAACACCCCAAAGGAATTTTTGGACACTTCTTTGAACTGCACAGAGTTGGAAAAGGATCAATTGTGTGAGTTCTTCTTGCACAACTTCATGGTGCCGATCTCACCTAACTGGTCACCCAATCCCTACATAGGTGAATTCCAGCTAAGATCATTATGCTCCTGGATTAACCATGAGGTAGAGAGGGCACAAGATGATCATATATATCTTGCAGAGGAGTGGAAAAACCCATTATGGATCAGGGGTGAGGCTTGAAAAACAGCAAGAGGCAGTCACGCATTTTGATCTTACCCTTCAATGCACATACAAGGAGGTAAAGGAGGCCATCAATGAGAGGTGGGCAAGAATTGCAGAGGATTTGAAGAAGAAGGAGCCTCACTCCCCCCTCAGGTTAGAAACGACACTCACTAAAGCCAAATTATACAGGGAATCCCTGATCAAACACCAACTCAAATGGATAGGAATGAAGCTCAGTCCACCATTCTTTCTCCCATTAATTATCAGAGCACAAGTTGATGAGGAGGAAGAGAAAATAACATGGTCCAGAGATGACCAAACCCACGGTTATCATAGGTAGGTAGGAGCTCCCAGGATCATTGCTTAGGACATCAGAGAATCTATCCAAAAACAAAATGTGTCACCCAAGGATGGGTGAATCCTTCAGTTTGGGGGAGATGATGAGCCCCAAATTAGGTACTTTATAAGCCTTTTTATGACACACAAGCACAATAATGGATATGGAAAATGCCTTTGTTTGTGGGGTTTAATGGTTCGTTTTGATTATTTGATAGAGTAGTTTAGAGGTTATTCTTTTATGATTAAAAGCGTTTTCTATGAGCTAATTATATGGAAATAAGTATGTATGAGCAAGTGTAGGTAATCTAAGAGACAACCATCAATTCCAGTGCGAGGACTGAAAGACCATAAGTGGCTCATCGCCTTTTTCCTGATTTGTAGAAGAGAACTCCTGTTCAACATAATCGGCATTTAAAGCATAGATTTAGGTTATGTTTCAAAATATATATATATATGGGCCTCTTGGTTATCGAGAGGTTCTTGTTGGCCTTTTTGTAGAACTTATCTTCAGCACATGTTATTCGAGACAATTATGTTTTAAGACTTTTATGAACATGAAGTTACGATTTGAATGGAAGAAGTGACGTTGTTTCAAGATTTGCATTTATAATACTTTTCCCACTCCTGAAATACGAGTTGGAGAGGGCCCCTCCAACATGTAGGTCAAGAGCTTCATTTTTGTTTCAGGTATTTCTCATATGTCCTGTTAATTGATTTAATCATCATCGTATATGAATTAGTTGACAATGGTTTGAATGACATGGTTTTATTTCAGTTCAGTGATCATTTCATTGCAACACTTTTTATCTGTAGTTCGTCAACATTGATTCTGTAGTTCTACAATACGCTTCTTGTAGTCTTGTACATGCGTAATTACCTCTTTTTTCCAGCTCGCAATATTAATTTTAGACAATGATTTAGATCTGCGATGCCATGAATATTTATTTTATCTGAGTTCAGTTATATAGGAGTTAATTGTTTTAGCTCTTTGAATTTGAATAGAGAATGATTATCACTTTCATCATTGGATTCGAATAGATCAAGTTTGATTAATTTTCAGTATTGAATTTGTAGTTAGACTTCCATTTTTCAGTATTTTATTTCTAGATCAAGTTTCCCAAGCTTTCAGCATTCTATTTCTTAGATTAGATTTACAGTCTTCCAACATTTACTTCTTAGCATAAAGATCTATTAGTTTCAGCATTTCTAGTACATAAGTTACAATATTTTCATATTCCTTCATTCATTGTTTAAGAGCAGATCACTTCCATTTCCTTTTTAAGAAACCTTCAAGATACACCCCAACATCCTAAAACGACGAAGACTATCCTATAGAGCACATACAGTGCTTAGCACCTCTTAAGTTTGTACGCTCCCTGGTCGATAATTAAAGTATGCTTCCGGTTTAGCTACCCTAATTAGGTATCTATTCCGGGAGTCCACCAATGTACCTGTCCTCCAACCGCCCAATTATGATAAGGATTATATCCTTTATCTCGCTGCTTCTGCCACCACGATCGCCATGGTCTTGGTTCAAGAAGACAACAACACCTAGGATCATGTGATATACTATGCAAGTAAGGGTCTCTTTGACGCCGAAACTCGCTATTCACATGTCGAGAAACTAGCTCTCGTGGCAGTCATTGCCATCCAAAAGTTTCGACATTACATCTTGCTCCGCACCACCACCATTATCGCCGATTCAAACCCCATGTACCAAGTTTTGACACGTCAGGTGCTTGGGGGCAAATATTCATGCTGGATCGTGATACTGCAAGAATTTGATCTCCTTTTTGAAAAGGCTAAGTCTAAAAAGTCTTTGGTGTTTGCTGAGTTGATTTGTGATCTTCCCCGCACTAATGTCGATTTTGAGCCCAATGATTCTCTTTCGGACGAATCATTGTTCCTCATTAGCACGTCTGATCCGTGGTATGGAGATATTACTTTATATCTCCAGACCCAACGTTTCGGCCCTCAACTCTAATCATCAGTGATACTTTGTACCATCATGGTATCGATTCTATTCTTCGACGTTGTCTCACTCATGAAGAGGCTGAACACATTCTAAATGACTGTCACGTTGGGGCGTGTGGCGGTCATCTCTCTGGGATGGCTACAGCCCAGAAGATACTTTGCACAGGATATTTTTGGCCATCTATCTTCAAAGATTGTATTGAGGCCGTTAAAAAATGTCCTCCATGCCAACACTTCCAAACTAAGAAGCGCACCCACCCCACCCCGTTACACCCGGTTATTGCCATTGGCCCCTTCGCTAAATGGGGCATCGAATTCATGCATTGTAAGCCTACCTCGGCTAGGGGGCATGGTTACGTTATCGTAGCTATGGATTACGTTACAAAGTGGGTCGAGGCTATGCCTACATACATGGACGATGACAAAACAACCGCACTCTTTATGTTTAATCATGTTATAGCACGGTTTGGTGTTCCTCAAGCTATAGTTACCGACCATGGTTCTCACTTTATGAACCACATGGTCGACGAGTTGAGCACTAGATTGGGTTTTCACCATGAAAACTCAACACCATACTACCCGCAGTCCAACGGACAAGTAGAGGCCATTAACAAGGTCTTGAAAACCATGATCCAACGCAGGGTGGGTACGCACAATTCCAACTGGCATAATATGCTCTTCTCCGCACTATGGGCTTATTGAACTTCTGTTAAGACCGCCACTGGATTTACTCCCTTCCAACTAGTATATGGATTGGCGGTCGTCCTTCCGATTGAGTGCGAGATTCTGTCCCTCAAACTCGTAGTTGAACTTCTCCCCAACACTACTGCCGAGGAAGAACGCTTCCTCTACCTAGCTAAACTCGACAAGACTCACCGCGATGCCTCTCTTGCCAATGAGGCTCATAAGAAATGCATCAAAGCGCAGTATGACAAGTCAGTAGAACCTCGCATCTACATCGAAGGATATTTGGTCCTTACATACGACCAAAGACATGATAAGCTGGAGGAAGGAAATTTGAGTCCATGTGGAATGGACCCTACATAGTGAAACGCGTCTTAGAGAAGGGAGCTTATGAGCTTGAAGACTACGACGGGATATATTTAGGTGAACCCCGAAATGGGTTTTACCTGAAGAGGTACTATGCCTGAGCCTTTCATGCATAAGTACTTTGTATATACTGTACATGGCGTGCGTGTTTTTTGTGTGGTGTGATGCTTTGATTTTTTGTGCGCTTAGATCTTGTTTCCTTTCTTATACCATCTTCTATCTGCGTGTGCAGATGGAAACTTGCTACGGATTCGCAGACGGTGCCAGCTGGCATACCCATAACCTTGCTTCGGTAGCCTGGGTGCTCTATTCACCCACTAGCGAGCTTATCAGCTCAGGAGGAATGTGTCTAGGTTTCGTAACCAACAATGCTGTAGAATATCAAGCAGTCATTGGAACCCTAACTGATGCTATTTCTTTGGGTATGGACGTTGTCATCCATTTGGATTCTCAACTAGTGGTCTCTCATCTTAACCGGGTCTACACCATCCGCGATCTTACCCTACTCCGTCTCTACAGATGAGTTCGTCTTCTGGAAAGGTCCTTCGAATCCATTCAGTACCTGCACATTCCACGAGACGTGAACACAGTTGCTGACTCCATGGCCAACTTCATCTTAGATTGGTACATTGCACACACATAAGCATATTTATGAACTGTAAAAGTAGACATAACATGTAAATAACTCATTGTATAAGCACACACATAAGCAAGATCACATCATTCATCCTTTTAAACACATAATGTATAAAGCCGCCAAAATGTCTGTATATATATATATAATCAAGATAATGTAGTGCTGGTACAAAAAACCTGAAGTACGACGACTTTCAGTAAGTCTATACAAAATCTGAAGCCTGATAGCATTCAGTAGTACAAAATATGAGGCTCACATGTAGCTCTTAGTACATACATAATAACATCACTGGGCTTGACGTCTAGCCCGTGCACCTCTAGGTCTAGCAGCCCTCGCTTGCTGGACATGGAAGCAGTCAACTTCCCTCGCCACCTTGCAAAGTAGCATACCAAAGAGCATGGTCACACCAACTGTATACCTCTGCATTAGCCTTGGCAACTCATGTACTACCGCATCTGGGACATCCAATGTCAACCTCGTAAGGTTCTCGTAGACATCATCCATATCCACCATGGCATCATGCATGGCTGGCGCTACTGGAGGTGCCTATCCTCTCCTCACGAGAAGCGAGACTCCCACTGGCCGTGAAGGGCCCACATCTACACAAACATGTTATTAAATCATCAGCGCTATTCCAAAAAATTGTAAATACACAAAATGTAAAAAGTACAAGGGTCACTGTTCTTACCGATGTCTCCCCACTCTGCCTCCTCAGGTAGCACTAGGTCTGGGTCTTCCCTGAAATCCGTACCACTATAAGGATAATCCTCTACCATGAGTAGTTGGCCTTCCAGCCAGGTGAAGAATCGAGTACTGTACCCAATGAGAGGACCCCCGCCGCCATGGCGGGCCATCACCTCTTTCCATTTGACCATGTGTGGATCCTTGGGATCCCTATCATCCATAGTCACCTACGGGTGTAGAAGGGGAACCCGCTCCAAAAAGAATGAGATCACTATTGATCCATACCCAAACTGCATGAGCTCTCCGCGCCGACACTTGGTCAGCTAAGCTCGTAGGTTTTTGAGGAGTCCCTCACATCAGTTGAATACCTTCGGAGACATGCAGTCCTCCGCATATAACATCTGGGACCTGGTAGCTACATGAGCCACTTGGATCCCTGCTATCTTCACTATGGTGAAAAGAATAGCTCACAGTGGACAATCTCACACCTCTTTGATGGGAATCTTCCCACTAGAGGAACGAGTATGCGGAGTGCAGTGCTGGAGGATCAAGTCGTCCACCATCCGATCACTTCCTTGTGATCCGGTAAGAGCCACATTGTTCCCCCTCCGGGAAAATCCAGTTAAGAAGTAGATATCCTCGATATCTATGGTCAGTATGTGCTCTCCGATCACAAAATACTGCTGTGCTGCGTCCCAACAACGGACCATATGTTCCAGCAGTAGGACTTGGGCCCTCATGCCCTGGACATTGAAGAAATTCAGTATCCCACAGTTCCACAATGCCTCTACACATAATAGGTCATTTACTACTTTCACATCATCTACCTTTTGTTCTCGCTCGCGCCACTCTAGAACCATGTTGGTGGCCACAAACATGTCAATAGGGGCATTTAAACATAATTAGAACTCACTCCAACCATCCAAAATTTTTCTGTTGGCTTGGGTTTTGAGTTGAACATGGGCATTTTCGCCGTCACACCTCATCCTTGCATATAGGGAGACATCATCGCAACCCACCCTTGTGGGCTTTGCGATGACCTGGATTCATCGCAGTTCCCGTAAGGGAGACCTGCAACGACCTGAGGGCGCACAAACTCCCCACAAATCAACTTAAAAACCCTAAAAAATGAACTAAACTTGAAATTCTAAACCACTAGAAATATGCTGGATGAGATTTAGGGTTACCTGCTCCGAACGGCTCGTGAAATGGTTGCTCGTATCTACGACAATTGGCAAGTGAAATTCTTCTCCAAATGGCACTTTCTTCTCCCCAATTTGGAAAATGAACAATGGTAACCATATTTGGTCATTTTTTCTATTTATAAACAAAAAGGGAATATTCTTTTTCAAATATTAGATGCTCTTTGGGTTATTTGCTATAGTTTGGATCATTTTACTGCATTTGAATACCTGGTTGACTGTTTGACCTAGTTTTTAAGCATGCAGGAGACATTAAGTGTTATGTTTGGGTCGTTTTCACATTATTGCGATCATCTCAGGTATGAGCAACTCCTTAAATATTTTGTCGTTATTTTTCATCCATTAGATTTTGATTATTTAATGATGATGAGCTTAGTCTTTGTTCTTTCTCGTGCTCTTAAAACCATGAGAATAAGTCACCGAGTTACGATTTATCACTTTTCCAGGCTCATTAAAATCCTATGGAAAAGGAACCCCCCGGAGTCTATCTTTAAGCTCTTTTTAGGTTCTCGAAATACAAAAAGATCACCAAGCGAACTTGTCACATTCACGCTTGTGAAAGTATTTGGATGGTCGTCTCCTTGGTGATAGTTTACCCCTTTTTTGGACCAGGGGGCACTATTTACGAAAAAGGTATACTCCATCCAATCATGACTGGAAGAGTCCTCTCCCACGTTGTTTTACCCTTTTTCGGGTGATGAGGCTAACTTTACGAAAAAGGACGGTTGGAGTCTTATTTAGTTCTTTTCAGACTCTCTAAACATGAAATGACGACCGCGTTTTACCTTCTATGGACTCGTTAAACTTTCACATCGAAGGGCCCATCATGGGATGAACCCCTCCTCTCCTAGGTTCGGAAAATATTTGGGATTGGACTCATCTATGAGATGAGCTATACCGAGCATCTGGTTACCCTCATAAATCTCATTAAAAACACATGAGGCACTTATCATTCATGATGGGGAAAAAGGAAAGCTTTTATGTTACACCCTTTATCTGTGGTAGTACCTAGTCATTCTTGAACATGCCACTCAATTGCATTCGCATACTGTATTTGGATCATCCATTTGTCCTCACGTTTTTCCTACTTCTTGAATCTAGTCACTCCTTTGAGTCATTCAAAGAACGCTTCCATCATCATTTTCATTAAGAATTCATTGTCATACTCATCATTTCAATACTGCCAAGTCATGCCATGCCCATGTTCAAGAATACCTTCACCACTCATTATCTGTAGTCAGTACACCTTCCACCATGTCGGTCTATTCTGAGTCAGTCTTGCATGTTACTGTACCATCCGATCTACTCCAAACATCATTTGTCGTGTTTTCGTGTCGATGGTGGGGGATTCATCATGGCCCTCCTTCGAGGGGTTCATCCTTGTCGAATTCAAATCATCATCCAAGGATTGAATCTAGAAACCAATCAAGTACCTTGTGCCTGCATGCCTCAATGGCAGGTTACCTCGATTTCGACATGAGTTTACATCATTGACGCTTGATTGAAAGGTTTCATCTTGTGTTCGAATTCAATTCATTTATTCACGCTTGATGATATATACTGTGATACCTTGGGAATCATTGACATTAATGGTGATCTCCCTCGCACTTGTTAACGGTATATACATCAATGACCTGTAATCAAGTGGTTTCTACCATGTTCAACATCAAGACTTTTGTAATCACATGGATAGATTCGTATCATTGCGGGTTCGGCTTGAAGACCCTAGGGAGTCATGTTTTACCCAGGTTGCGATGAATATTGTTTTGATTCATATTACACGGATCCACATTTGTATTGGTCGTGGTTGTGTTATCATCTCATCATGGATCTATGCTTGTGTCTAGTAGCCATGATTATGTTCAGTCGGTCATTACTACCATGGATCTGCAATGTATTGGTTGGAAGCCATGTAGTACGTCATATGAGACTGTGTACTCAGAGTCAGTTGTACTACAGCAGTGTCCTTCATCCGACGAGCCATTTCCATTCCTTTTGTTGAAATATTGTAACTTCTAAGAATATTATATTTGTATTTTATTATTCCGGAGATTTTTCATTCCTCCGATGGGACTTTGTCATGTATCCGGAGATGTTTATTCCTTCATGGAGAATATGGTAACTTGGGTTATTAGAATTCCCTAGTGGGGGTCGTCCCTGTATGTGTTATGTGGGTCAAAGGGTTATTAGACCACCCTAGAGGGGTTGGCCAAATCATCTTTAGGTTAAGTGGTTAAGTTGGGGTCGACCTAGTTAATGTAAAAGACAAGTTGAAGTTGTGTATAAATAGAGGAAGTGTGTTCCTCATTTAACACACATTGCACTCACTTGTGATTGGCGCATAGGTGAGGGAGAGATCTTCTATGGAGGAGAAGGAGATCATGTCTATGGTTTACATCTTTGTATTTGCTGGTCATCTATATTGAGGAAGCTTTGATGGGTTTTCTACCCCATGAGGGTTTCCCAAGATAAATCCGTGTCTCTTGTGTTTATGCTGTGCTTGTTGTTCTTTCAGTGATCCTGTATATGATATTGTTGTGAAATGGAATGTAATGCTAATATTTTATGTCTTAGCATATTGAATCTTAACATGGTATCATAGCTAACCTGAAGGAGGGCAATGTATGGCACTTACGACACTTGCTTCACTTGTGACAATTTGAAGGTTAGGGTTTTATATAGAAAAAACCAGTCATCGTGGAACTTTCGCTATAAATCCATTTTGGAGAAGTTTCAGGATCTGAAACCTTTATAGGTCATAGATATCATCCCCATGTACCTTTTTTACAAAGGAAAGCCTCTAATTCGTTGTACTTTGTGATTTATGATCAATACACGTTACGGTTTCTGCCTCTTCCAGATCTCAGTCATAAACAGGTGACCTAGGAAAAATGGTCACAACTTGGGCTAGGAAGCTCCAAATGAAATTTCATAAAAATTGACAGGTAGAACACGGACTGTAGTTTCGCAGGTAAGGTTTTCAGAGGCCGAAGTTGAACAAGAGACATGTGGCATGCCGTACAAGTTCGCTCTCCTGTTTTATCCCATAAACAGGTCACGTTGCGACACTTGGAATAACTCTCTCTCAGAGAATCCAATTGAGGTAAAACCTATGGGGTTGGAAACATGACAGGTCAGGATACCACAAGAAGAATGTTTAGACCCTGTGGATTTTTAATTTTGGAGTTACACCAGAAACAATCAGGTGCATATTTCTGCCAAAACAAATTTGAATTTTGAGCACCTTCATTCTTGAATCGTCACTGCTGTGGGAAATTAGGGTTTCAGAGAAAGTTGAAATTATTGGAATTAGAGACCACGGCTGAATGATACTCATCAAAATCGAAATTTAGAGACCAAGATCAAATTTTTTGGTTTGTCAGAAGGCTGGGCTTGATCAAACCCTAGTTCGAGATTTTGATCGGAAAGGTGGAAAATTAGGGCTTCTGCAAAAGTTGGAATTTTTTAAGTCTGTGACCACGGCTGGAAGATCCTCAGAAAAATCAAATTTTAGAGCTTTGGATCGAACCTTTTGATTGGGCAGAAGGGTGGGCTTCATGAAACCCTAGTTCGGGATCCTGTCCAGAAGATCCAGAAGTTTCAAAGGCAATTTTGAGGGGTCAAATTTTGGAGATTTCAAAATTGAAGTATGCTAGCTTGATCAGCTCAACAAGGCGCATCTTTCTATCCATTCAGAAGTTTGAAATTCAAAGTTTGAATTTGTAGGGTTTCTCTGACAAACCCTAATCCAACTCCAAATCCAGTTTAAACGAATCAAAGTGGATTGGGTTAAAATCAATCGTGATAGGTATGACTTGAGGAGATACAGGTATGTGTTGAAATACATTCATGATTAAGTTTATGATATGTTTGTCTTCATATTATTGAGGTTAGTACAATCCTAATTAATCTTAGAAGTATGAATGCATGTGAATGATAGAATACATTCATTGATTAGGGTTATATGATTGTACTAATGCACCTATGGTGTTGTATGAGGATGATGTTGTTTGCTAACAAGAGACAGGTACATCAAGAAAGACAAATCAAGTTCTATGACCATGATGAAATACAGACAAAAACTTATCCATACTCTTTAGAAGCTCTACTTACGATGTATGTATGATTTATTTCTACTATGCTTAACTTATGAGATATGCAGGTTACTAGCACAAGGTCTCTAAATCATTGAAGAGAATAAAGATATTGTTTGGGTATGTTAGACATAACTAAGCATGTATACTAATCCAGGTATGTTTTCCTATGTCAAGTTAGAATCCTACTTTGTGCTAGGATCTTAGTATACCCATGTATTGAATGATCATGACCATACATATTCAAGATTACTTAGAATCATAATGTTGTGGTAATATTGAGATTATACTAATGAATGTATGTTTGTGTATGAGATCATGAGGATGACACTAGTGCACACTTAAGCATGCATAGTGGTACAAAATGAATAGAAGTTCAAATACATATAGAGATCAAGCGGGAGGCAACCACACAAACATAAAAGATAAGTATTTGAGTTGTTATTTGAATCTTTGAAATAGTAAATGATATTGCTCATAATAGTTGTATGCATATTTGTATTCCTAGAATATATCATGCATAGTGTAGGAATTCATATAGCATTGAACAGTATACTACTAATATGCATATGATGGGTAAGTTGGACAAACATTCCATTGTTTTTTTTCTAGAATGAAACCTCTTTGCTGACATGCTGAGAGCTATGCATGCTCTCGATAGTATGTTCTGGTAGAGATGGAAGGCATCTAGATAACCACTATATGCATACAGGATATGGAAATGTGTTGTACCAAAGTATTGGTCTAGATAGTTGCATAACCATGTGAATCATATTTGTATGCATAATAGGTTATCATGTAAATATGATTTGATGATTATGAAGTATTACTAATCATGTAATTAAATTTGATTTGTAGGAAAGATCATGAAGAATGATGAACACCGAACAAGTGATGGATGTTCAACAAGAAGATTTACAAATCAAACATACTATAGAAGGCTCGTGGCTAGAAGATTCTCTTAGAAAGAGGAAGAGGATAATGATGAGTGGCTAGATAAGACCATTCTCTTAATGGTGTAATTGAAGAAGAAGTGTGAATTGAGAAAAATCCCAGGATTCAATTGAAGAAAGCTTTGTACAGGTACCCAGGATCGATAGTCATTTGATGAGCTTAATGATCACCATGGGTGATGCGGATTTCAACCTTCTTCTCTTAGATGGATGCAAGAAGGAACTCACCACAAGAGTTCGAATGATCTTGAGTCTCATATCAGTAGACCCATCTGACGAGAGATGGCACGGATAGATATGCAGAAGATCACTCAGAGTAGGAATGATGTTCAGTCATAGAGGGAGAATTGATAGCTTCTTGACAAGCTTGGGCTTTACCAGAAGTAAAGTTGATCCTAACCTTTACCTTAAGGTTATGGATGATACTATTATTGTATGTGGATGATCTCTTTCTAACAGGGAATGAGAAACAGATCATGGAAAGCAAGAAGAAGCTAGCTACAGAGTTCGAGATGAAAGATCTCGGATTGATGAATTACTTCCTAGGACTGGAAGTATGGAAAGGCTCAGAAGGAATATTTCTCAACTAGGGAAAGTATGCTGAGAAATCTTGAAAAGATTTGATGTGTTGGAATGGCCACTCTCATGGATTCCAACTTGAAGCTGTTAGCAGATGACTCATCAGAGTTAGTGGATGTAACTCTGTACAGACAGATTATTGGGTCATTGATGTATCTGACAAATACCAGGCCAAATATATGCTTTGCTGTGAACACCTTGAGTTGGTATCTAGTGGAACCTAGGCATGTTCACCTGATAGCTACAAAGCATGTGATGAGGTACCTAAAGGGTACGATAGACTTTGGTCTATGTTATCATGGAGATCATGCCTTCAGATTGTATGGCTACACAGATGCTGATTGGGCAGGAAGTGTATCAGATAGGAAGAGCACATCGGGTGGATGTTATTGTCTGGGATCTACCATGATCTCATGTTTTAGCAAGAAGCAGTCTAGTGTGGCTCTCAGCATAGCTGAAGCGGAATATATAGCTGCTTGCTCTACTAGTTGTGAAGCGGTATGGCTTCAGAAGTTGTTATCAGGATTGTTTGACTTAGAGATGGAATCCACTATGATCTTGTGTGATAGCTAGAGTTGTATCAAGATGACAGAGAATCCAGTGTTCCATGATAAGTCAAATCACATAGAGATACGATATTTCTATATACAGGATATGGTGCAGAAAGGAGCTATCAAGCTCGAGTATGTGAGCACTAACGAACAAGTTGCTAATGTATTGACCAAACCTCTGCCTCGAGAAGAGTTTGAGTATTTCTGAGACAAGCTTGGTGTAGTTCAGAAGGACCCTCCTCGAAAGGGGGAGTTATGTGGTCGATGATGAGATTTGGATACTAGTATCGATGTGGATACCTATATCGATGATGAGATTTCCTATATTGACGATAAGGTCAATGATGAGGATACTTGTATCGATGATGAGGATACTCGTGTCGATGATATGGATACTTGTATCGATGATGAGGATACTTGTGTCAATGATGTGGATACTGTATTGATATGGATACTTGTATCGATGATGATGCTACCTGTTCTGACGATGAGGTTATTGTATGGTCCCTAGTGGAAGTGATAGGACTGCATCGTCCCTGAACGCTTGGTTCAAAATGTACATGATGGGGATTGCATCATCCCGGAACCCTTAGCTCAAAATGTACGTGATGGGGATTGCATCATCATGGAACCACTAGTTCAAAATGTACGTGATGGGGATTGCATCATCCCGGAACCAATAGTTCAAAATGTACATGATGGGGATTGTATCATCCCTAGACTTCAGTCCTAATTAGATCCGCAAACAGATGTCTCCGAGAGGTGGTCTTTAGAATTTGTCTAAGTTGATGAGAGGATTGTATCATCCCTAGAATTCAGTCCTAAATAGATCCGCAGACAGATGTCTCAGAGAGTGAGAGGATTGTATCATCCCTGGACTTTAGTCCTAAACTGATCCATAGACAGATGTCTTCGAGAGTGAGAGGATTGTATCATCCTTAGACTTTAGTCCTAAACTGATCCACAGAAAGATGTCTCCGAGAGTGAGAGGATTTTATCATCCCTAGACTTCAGTCCTAAATAGATCCGCAGACAGATGTCTCTGAGAGTGAGAGGATTGTATCATCCCTAGACTTCAGTCCTAAACTGATCCACAGATAGATGTCCCTGAGAGTGAGAGGATTGTATCATCCCTGGACTTCATTCCTAAACTGATCCACAGACAGATGTCTCTGAGAGTGAGAGGATTGTATCATCCTTGGACTTCAGTCCTAAACTAATCCGCAGACAGATGTCTTCGAGAGTGAGAGGATTGTATCATCCCTGGACTTCAGTCCTAAACTAATCTACAGACAGATGTCTCCGAGAGTGAGAGGATTGTATCATCCTTGGACTTCAATCCTAAAACAGATTTGTAGACAGATGTCTCCGAGAGTGGTCCTTAGACTTTGTCTAAGTTGACGAGTGGACTGCATCGTCCCTAGACATGATATGGTGTCTTAAATAGATCATGTGTTTTGTAGGGTATGCTGCCATTGTGTTATTGATGGAGAGGATCCATTTGATACTATTGTGATGACGATGTTGTTGATCATGATGATCTAGATGATGATGTTGCTGATCGTGATGATCTAGATGACGATGTTGTTGATCGTGATGATCTAGATGATGATGCTGCTGATCGTGATGGTCTAGATGACGATGTTGTTGATTGTAATGATCTAGATGACGATGTTGTTGATCGTGATGATCTAGATGATGATGCTGTTGATTGTGATGGTCTAGATGACAATACTGATGATCGTGTGATGACGATGATGATGATCATGTGATGATGATGCTGATGATCGTGCGATGATGATGTTGATGATCGTGTGATGACGATGCTGATGATCGTGTGATGATGATGTTGATGATCGTGTGATGACGATGCTGATGATCGTGTGATGACGATGCTGATGATTGTGAGGATCCATATGTTGATGTTCATGTTGTTGGAGCTGTTCGAGTGCTGCAGAAGATGAAGACTCAGTACTGAAGATGTTGATGTTCCAATATTGAAGATGTTCCAGTAACTGCTTGAGTTACAGATGATGTTGAGAAAGCTTCCAATGATTTATAGATGTATCATGTATGATGTTGATGACTCCTTGCTCCTGCAAATGTTGTTATAATATCCTTCTTGTTAAGGGGGAGTGTTGAAATATTGTTATAAGAATATTATATTTGTATTTTATTATTCCGGAGATGTTTCATTCCTCCGATAGGACTTTGTCATGTATCCAGAGATGTTTATTCCTCCGTGGAGAATATGGTAACTTGGGTTATTAGACTTCCGTAGTGGGGGTCGTCCCTGTATGTGTTATGTGGGTCAAAGGGTTATTAGACCACCCTAGAGGGGTCGACCCAGTCAGCTTTAGGTTAAGTGGTTAAGTTGGGGCCGACCTAGTTAATGTAAAAGACAAGTCAGAGTTGTGTATAAATAGAGGAAGTGTTTTCCTCATTTAACACACATTGCACTCAATTATGATTGGCGCATAGTTGAGGGATAGATCTACTATGGAGGAGAAGGAGCTCATGTCTATGGTTTACATCTTTGTATTTGCTGGTCATCTCTATTAAGGAAGCTTTGCTAGGTTTTCTACCCCATGAGGGTTTCCCAGGATAAATCTGTGTCTCTTGTGTTTATGTTGTGCTTTTTGTTCTTTCAGTGATCCTGTATACGCTATTGTTGTGAAATGGAATGTAATGCTGATATTTTCTATCTTAGCATATTAAATCTTAACACCTTTTGTCAAAGCATTTCACCTGTCCAGTTTAAAACAGCTTCATGCTTTGGGGGGCATTCTTTTACACCTAAAATCTTATCATCATGAGACTCAGTGTAAACATCCCTAAAGTTTACTTGACTAAGTCATTAACTTGAATGAGAATCAAATCCTTTTATACTAGGTTTTGAGAGGTCGCCGTAGGTTGTCCTCATGCAACCTGCGACGTCGCAGGTTTTCCTCTTACAAACTGCGACGATGTCAGTTAATGGACTAAAATAGCTTCTTCGATCCCATTCTCAAAGCTAGCTGATGTCTATCCCTATCCCTATCCTTTGGGGAAGCTGGCATTCGGTTCCTAACCTCTTGGAAGGATAACCTATCTCTCTCCTACCATATCTCAACCTACCCTATCCACTTAGTCCTATATAAGTGAAGCTTACTCCCATCCCAGGGGGAGGAAGTCTATAATATCTAATTGCTGGTGAAATTAGCTTAGGAGAGATATCTAATCATCCTTGAGAGATCCATCATCCCTTTGGAGGGTTTGGCATTGGCTTGATCGGATAAGTATTGCTACATTAAGTCATTGGTTGTAATCTCTTCATCCTATGTATTTCCCTTTTAATACAGTAATATAAGTGCTTTCCACAAATATCATTGTATTAGTGATATCTTGTGTAGTTTGCTTACTTAACTACTTACTTAGATCTATTATTGTGTAGATGTTATTTTACTGCTTCTGTTGTTGTGTTGTCTTGACAGGTTTTGCAGCTCAGATCTGAATACTATCAAGCTTTGGAGCAACATTCAAGGAGAAAGGATCAGCAATTCAAAGGGTAAGAGCATCTAGTTCATTGATCTCTAATTAGATCTAGGACATTTATTTATGTTTTGTCTCTATTTGTTCTAGACTCACGTTGAGCTAGGGAGATCAGGCCTCGCGTCTGCTCTTGGTATATTGTCTGTCAAACACCCAAACATTCACAGATGCGATGCCATCCTTCATATTCTTCTCATATTTGAAAATTGGGGATTTTCAATTACTGGCCATATCTTTTATCACTAGGAGCATATTCCTCCCCTGCACTCCAAAACTAACCTATTTACAATAGTGATTGATCTTATTTCATCCATGATTTCACAATATTCCAAATGCAAGCCACCACAACCGGATATGGGTGATCAAACATCTAAAAATTTACTCTATTAAAATTTTTAAAACTAACAATTGCAAAAGTATGCTTCATAAGATCAGACCTTTCTCCGATATAAAATTGTGTGCTTCAGCACTTGTCTTCATAAAACTGAGCTATGAGGGGCATTTGACAAATAAATGCTTTCATGGTTTCTTATTAGCATTTTGACAGTCTTCTCAACAATCTGGAGCGATCTTAACACTTGGTTGATCTTTGTGCATTCCTTGACACATGGGAAATTGTGCACGTTCTATTTGGTAATTGAACTATGGCTTGGGATGTTGTCACTTGAAACCCTCTAAAAAATTGCAGCACATTGAGGATGTTTTATTAATACTAAATAGAATCTCTTGATACTTGACACCTTGTTGCAAAGTGAGCTCGAGCTTCTTGGCATGGGTAAATTTATCCCATATGCATAAGCATCCTCTTATTTTAATTGTTTATATTGGCCAACGTTCACATGCACTATCGACGCATAGTGCAATGACTTATGGTCCCTTGTGGGATCTTTCTTGGGCACTTGCTTGCTTGACTTGACACTTAAGGGATATGATAAAAGGTGGATTTGGACTTCGACTTGGAGATTGGGCCTTGATAAGTGATAGGACCAATATTTTTTACATAAAAATATCTCGTTTTGGGTGTTTATCCTTGTAACTTGGATCTTGGTCTAGGGTGCTTATCCATAATATGAAAATTGGATTCTTTGACTCAAAGCCCAATGTTTTTTATTTTTAATAAATAGAACAAAAATGTAAATAAGAAAATCCTGAGAACATACTTGAACCTCTAAAGTCCAATAATTTTTCCAAAATTAACAAAGAAAGATAAGTCAAGAGATTTAAGTGTTTCCTGTAGCGCATACTTTGTGAAATATGACCATTTCGTTGTCAGAAGATGAAAAAATTTAATAGGGTGGATTTTGGTACCAACACATACTACATGTCCCAGTAAAATTCCAAAAGGAGCACAAAAGATGCATTTCTTCAAATTTAAAGAGATCTGGTATTGTCTGTATCGGTCCAACATCAACCTCAAATAATCGATATGATTCTTTGGCAAACTAAAAACTATCCAATAATAAAAGTATACCTCCAAAAGCATGTGGATAATCTCCTTAAAAACTACGACAACTGCCCTGGAAAAAATAGTGGGGGAATTATTCGATCCAAATGGAATTACTATGTACTGGTAGCATCCCCACTCTATTGCAAATGTAGTCTTATGTCAATCCTCCTTCACAATCTTGATTTGATGATATCCAAAAAACCCATCAATAAATGAGTAGGCTTCATGTCCTCCAACGTTCTCTAAGATCTCATCTGTAAAACGGGAGGGGAAATGATAGTGTAAACATGCATCATTTAACTTTATGAGATCGACACATATCCTAACTTCCCCTATCTTCTTATCCTAAACTACCATAGGTATATTCCACTCTGACTCTTCAACAGGTTCGATGATTCCTGCATCCAACATCCTATCAATTTTTTCCGTCACCTTCTCTTTATATCTTGGATTTAATCTATAGGGTCTCTGCTTAATTGAATTCGCATCAGGATTAAGTGGAATTTTCATCTCTCTTAAGTCACCAACAATAGCCTTCATTCTGAAAAGTTGGTGAGGAACAAATCTTAATACTCATGCAACAAATTAATAATTTTTCCTACACTCTATTCATCCCAGTAATCCTCAATATTATCAAACTTAGGATTTCCCTTTGAACTAATATTTACTTTCGTAGACTTTAAGGGTTGTTAAAATTTAGTAGATTCTATCTTAGGTTCTCCTATGTTGCGGTTACCTTCTGTCTTTGGTATATGCATATCCCTTAAGCCATCAACTTCCTGGTCTCCAACAATATTATAACACTCCAATTCATACTCAAGTGTTGAATCCCACTCTAGCATGTTATATATAGGTAAAGGAAATTCTTCAAAAAACTTTATCCTTGATAACTTGTAGAGAGACATCCATTGCTGGACTCTCATCCTCAAAACTAAAAGTTGACTTAAAATTTAGGATCATATTTTCCCACTTATTTTTTCCACGTTACAGGTCCAACTCAATATACCCGTTTCTTGGTACTGTATCCAAGAAATTAGAAAACATGTATACCCATTATTGCTTAAGTACAAACCTCCATGTCATAATGCATTCCTTTAAATATTTAGTAGTACTGGTCAACCCATTAAACTTCATCCTGACATAGTCAATTCCTTATCCAAATCTAATTTCTAACAACCTTTTACACTGAGACCAGCCTTCTATATTATTCTTGTGATTATTCCACCACCTTGTTGGGGTGGCCTTCAGGGCTATATCTAAATCTAATACCCTTTGTTGTTCCGTAACTTGCAATTCAAACTCAGAAATAAAATAATCTAGATTCATTAAACAATCATACACAGCTGGGTTACATACCTCTATTATGATCCAGCACAGTGATTTGGAAATGTGAGAACACCTCCTCAACATACCTCATGGAGCCTATTTTTCCAATTTTCTATCCCTTCATGTGAATCTGATGCACATGAGCTGATAATATTTCAACTCAGGTTTCCATCTGCTATAAGGTTAATATAATCATCCATTCTTGAATTCATCTTATAAATATTTTCCAATTCTTGAGCATCGTTTTCTTCTCTAACAATTTTGACATATCTCTAACCTTCTAAAGGATTCAAGGGTGCAATCACTCTAGCTTTTCCTACTTCAAATGTCATCAACCTCTTTTTCAAATTAATGATATCCTAATTATCCATTTCCCAATATATCCCAAGTAATGACGGATAAGTGTTGGTATCATCTATAATTTCAATAACTTCAAAATATGCAAATCTTCGTAATCCTTCCACTTCGACAGGTACCCCTACGAACCTACCAAATGGGACCACTTTTTGTTGATTTGCTACCTTAATTGTACTGGTGACCATACAAGCTTAGGTTTACCCATGTTTTCCCATGTTTTCTTAGTAAGTACATTTACATACGACCCCAGATCTAGGATAATAAAATCCATATCATAATCCCCAACCTGATCATGTTGCATTTCCCTACCTATCCTCTTCTTATGTTGCAAATTATTGACAGTTTTTCTTCAACGGGTTATACTATTTCTCACTCAAATTGATCAATCAAAATGCGAAGTTATTTTACAATTTTTCATCCTTTAATAAATCTAGAGAACTTTGCAAGAAATTCCTTAAAGGGATTACCTTTCCTGATGGTCTCTTTGAAATTGAATGATCATAAAGCGGAGTAATGTCGTACACAAGAGTTGTACCATAAACTGGATGAGTCACAAAAGTTGATCCTCCTTGATTTGTCATAGTAAAATACCTTCTATTTTTGACATAATTCTCCTTTTCCTTCTGGGAATTGAACACTGAAGGTCAGTCTAGCTCTTTTCTCACCCATGTTCCACACTACTTTCCTTTTGTTTCCATATCACCCCTTGTCGGAGCTCCCACGTGTGTGACTATTTCTATAGTAGGTTTCTCTTCTCGCTTTTCTATAGATATCTTCTGGGCATTATGGTTCTGGTTTTGATTTCCTTTAGCCTTTCACTTTGCCCTTAGTTGTGGGAAATATTCAATAGTATCATCCAATGCTCTACAATAAGTAGATTTCGAGCAAGGGTTCAGACAATAGTTTGACAAGTGTCCTGGTTGTCCACAATTATAACAAATTATCTGGCCTCTTCCTATGCCAAATACACCTCTTCCGTGAACTCTGAGTCCACATGGTCCTTGGTTATAGCCTCCTCTCTGAGAATTGAACTATGCATTCCCCCCTTCAACTTGCTCTTCCCCTTTTAGTCTATATGAATCAACTGTACTTTCCTTCAGTAGGTCATATGCCCGACAGATTGCTTCATCATGGCCTGCAGACTTACAAAATTTGCAATACAAGTTCTTAGGAGTATTCACATATTTTTGTATCAAGTAACATTCTTCTGGTCGATGTCCTCTAGTCCTACATATTTCACACCAAAATCCATCTCCATGATTCAAGGGATTAGGAACCCCTATGGCTAGGTACTTTTGAAACACTGGAGATTGATCCTTATGGTGACCTTCTGCCTTACACTTGATAAACCAGACTTCCTCTCTTTTCTCTTTTCCTTTCTTAATATCTTGGATCTGAAGTGACAAATTGGCTAACTGCATATGGATTTGACCAATCCCTATACTAGTCTCTCCTATTGGGGATGCCTCTACTTCATCGCAATTTCAAGAGCCTCAAACTGTGTAATTTCCCCATCCAAATAAATCACTAGAAGGAAAAATTCCACCAATCTACTAGCTCCCTAGGTTGGGGTGGAAAGATGTAGATTTGGAATAAGGGAGCTATTAAACCCCAACTGGACATTAGCTTGAAAAAAATATATTAAAATGGGATAAATAAATATTTATAATAGGAAAATAAGGTGGCACTTGGTCATGAGGGGACATTGGTGGTGTGGGACCCACACAAAGAAAGATTCTCCATGCCACATGGAATCCTACTCTCACCCATTCAAATCCAAGGTGGAGTCTAATTTTCTTGCGGGAGTTGGAAGGGCATTATACTTGGCATGAATCAATGAGGGTTGAATTTGAGTGGAAGAGTAACTCCCATGGAAGAGAAAGAGGCATCTTAGAGATATTGAGACACTTGGGCTAGATTCCCTAGCTTCTATGACAACAACGATGAATATTCTATGACACTTATGACAAGGATCAGACCTGATTGCTGACTTCTGACCTATATGACATGTCAGGGCTAAAAATAGCCTCCAAGAGGGCGCACAAGGGATTTATGGAAGTCAATATGGTTCCCCATTCGAATTGATGGAAGAGGGAGACTAGGAATTGTTGGACAAGTGGCACTCATTGGAATCTCTCCCCAACTCGAGTTGGCATGAATATTTTGTAAGGAATTAGAACCATGGAGGACTTGGAAATTTTATAAAATACAATAAAAAAGAAGGAGAGGGGATTTTTATCATTTCTCATTTTGAAAATTGGAGAGCATATCTTTTCCATGCAAGTGGATTGTTTATTCTACAAGTCCTTGGAACATTTCTCTCAAATTTCATAGCAAGTTGTAGAGTTTTTCTATCATTTCCCCTATGTGAAGACATGTCTACAAATCTCTGATTTATGGGAGTTGAAGCAACATTTAGGAACTGATTAATGATTCATTTTGGTTCCCATTGATGTCATATAACTAATCCATGTATCTTTTTTGAAATTTGGGATGTTCATACTACATTTGGGAAGCCATTATTGACCTCTACCCTTGGGGGTTTGAACCTCGAAATTACTAGTAAAATTCCCTAATTTCTCTTGAGTTAAAATGATTGTTGCAGAAGTATTTTGAGAGTGTAAAATAACCCATAAGCTTCATTTTTATGTACTAATACCTTTCAAACACTTTCAGACCCAATTTTAAATCCTTAGGATCCATTTGGAAATATTTGAGTCACCACTAGTCTAAGGGTCAAATTGGCCAAAAATTGCAATTTTTCCAATTTCTTAAGAAGGGACACTACAAGTGGTATTAGGGCATGATACTTGCACTTAAGTTGGGTTACCATTTATGATGTCAAGAATTAATCCCCCACCCTTAGAAATAGAAACTGAAAGTACTTTTGGTGAAGAGGAAGAAACAGGAGAAGAGGTACACTCTTTTAAAACTACGACTAAAGATGATAAAGGAACCTCAGAGATGGAGGAGAAAGAAGAGTTTAGGAAATTCATGAAACCATTTTTTGAGAACATGAAAAGGAATATAATTCAATGGTTCAAATTTATGGTTGGCCAAATTGGAAGCAAATTGGCATTAGGAGGCAACAGTAGTCCCCCCTTCGAGGAAAATAAGGCATTTGGTGAAAGTATTTTCTCAAAGACAAGACCTCACAACCGACCCCATGAACTTTAGAGCTCAAACAAAGATACCACACCCAAGTTTCTTGAGCCCAAATAGGATATTAGCACCCAATATGGAATGCATTCATGAATTTCTAGCAGAATTGTAGCAGTTGAGTGAAGATTATAGGAGGACCTTGACATTCGATCAATTCTTTACTGTCTCAAACAAGCTCAAAGGGAGAGGAGGTAGAAGAATCCTTTTTCAAAATAAAGAATTGAATTATGCTATAGGTAAAATGTCCCTTCCCACCTTTGATGGCTCATCTCAAAGTTCTGCAAATACTTGGTACAAAATTTAAATGTATATTTTCAGTTGAATCCAATGCTTGAAGAAGATGCTCTAAAAATAGCTATTTTGCATCTTGGGGGAGAAGCAAATGAATGGTGGTTACATGGAATTAAAACCTTGGGATATGATTAGGTCACATCATATGATGAATTTGTTAACAGTTTATTGGAAATATTTGAGCAAAAAGACCCTGAAATTCCTTTCAAGGAATTAGCATAATTGAAGCAAATTGGAACCCCTGAGGAGTACATGTTGGAATTCCAAAAACTATCAGTTAAGGTGGATGATATATCTATGGTTCGATTAGTATTTCTCTTTACTGAAGGTTTGGATGAACCTTTGAAGGGTTTATTTAAATCCGACAAACCTACTTCATTGAAAGATGCCATGAACTTGGCAAGAGATCTGCAAAATGTGCTACCCAAGACAAGGTATCCCCCTAAGCCCAACTTTCCTTCCAAATTAAAATTTGACAAGAAGCAATGGAAAAAATATGCATTTGGAAAGGACAATAAAGAGGGACCAAGCAAGGAAGAACTCAGAAGAAATAAACTATGTTACACATGCTTCCAACCATGGGTACCAGAGCATAAATGTGATAAGGGGAAGCACAATTCATTGAAGTATTTTTCGATGATGATGAATGCGAAGGAGGTATGGAGGAAGAAGAACATATTTCATCCCAAGAAGAGGGATATGATACATCAGAAGAATATCATCCATCACCTAAAAAGGGAGAATGGTAGTGCTTTTAGGAGTGCCTCGTTTTCACACCATTCGATGCAACGGAGTGGTACAAGGGAAAAGAGTTTCGGTATTGGTAGATGGAGGAGAAACTCATAACTTCATTTATGCAGCCATGGTGGAGAAGAGAAAGTTACCTACTGAGTCATTCGATGGGTTCACAGTCATCATTCCAGGTCACAATACTATGGAATGCAAAACATGGATTCCAAAGCTACAACTCACGATAGGAAATTACACATTTTCTGATAGATTTTATGTGGTGGATGTTGTTGATACAAATGTGGTATTGGGAGTGTTGTCATGTCCCAAAATTTTCCATTGGGTCACAATGTCCTAAGCCCCTTGGCCATACTCATGATAGTTTGTCAAATTGATGCTAAGGGTCAAATAATTGCCAAGAATGATGTCCAAGTTAGTAATAATGTGACATTAGATCCAAATGGACAAGGTGGTTCACATTAAGAGAAATTCCCAATTCAAAGTTTGTAATATACCCATCTGAATGAATTGTCATGGAGGAAAATTACTAGTTCCCTAGGTTGGGGATGGAAGCATTAAAAGTTGGGATAAGGGAGCTACAAGACCCAAAGTGACCTTAAATTTATAAATTTACATTAAATGGGTCAAATAAATAATAATGAAAATAAAATAAGGTGGCATTGGATCATGAGGGCACATAAGAGATTGTGGGACCCCCATGTGGCAAGATTATCCACTACACTTGGCATGATTCTCTGCCCAATTCAAATTCAATATTAAGGGTAACATACTTGGGGGATTTTAAGAGGTATTATTAATGGCATGAGTCATGTAAGGTCGAATTGGAGTGGAAGAATAACTCCCATGGAAGAGGAAGAGGCATCTTAGAATAATTGTGACACTTGCGCTAGATTCCCTAGCTCTATGACAACAATGATGAAGATGATATGACACCTATGACACAAATCAGACCTGAATGATGGCATCTGACATATATGACATGTCAGGGCTAAAAATATCCTCCAAGAGGGCGCACAAGGGAGTTAGGGAAGCCAAAGAGACGCTTACTCAAATTGAGTGGAGGAGGAGGCTAGATTTGGAGGGACAAGTGGCATACTTGGGAATCTATTCCAAAATTGAGTTGGCATGAGACTCATAGATGGAATTAGAGTTAGGGAGGCCTAAGGAAGTTTATAAAAATGAGGAAAAAATAATAATACCATCTTTTGATCATTTTTCAGAATTTTCATTTGAGAGGAGAGCTAGTGGAGTGCTACTCTACTTGCCTTAGCACCAATCTCGAGGGTGAAAGATTGCCATCCTAGTTGGTAATTGGAAAGGCCATTCAGACCTTTCATTTGGAGCTTCAATGGATTCTTATGTTGCATATGCAAGCTACAGGGCAGCTCATGGTCACTTCTAGTTCAGCTTGTTTCTTCAACCATTTCCACTTTTCTCAACACATTCATGATCCTTGAGGTGGGGCGCACTTGGTGAGATGTTGTTCTCTTTGGGGGAGATTCTAATGCCCCATTATTTTATTATATGATTTAAATTCTCTTTTATTCATATTCAGAATATCTTCAAGTCGATATTCCAAGTGGAACTATGTAAATCTGATCATTAATGAGCAAATGGTGCCATTTTCCCCACTATGTTGACGTATGCCAATTATATGATGATATATTCGAATGGAAAAGTGAATAAATGATGAATTAATGATGTATGGACTGTTATTAATGTTTTCTAAAAGTTTCAAGTTCACTGTATAAGCCTTTGGAGTCATATTGTTCAATTTCATAGCTTTTGGAGAAGATTGTCTATCATTTCCCCCAAGGTCGAAACTAGTCTTTTTGTATCTGATTTGAGAGGATTGTAGAAGACTCAAAAAAATTAATGGTGCTGCATATTATACCATATTTATGTAACATATATATCCCCTGATTCTTTTCTGAAATTAGAGAGGGTTCCATATCATTTGGAGAGCCATTTCCAACATCTACCAAGGAGGAATTGAACCTCAGATTGCTAGTCTAATTCCCTATCTTGGCTAGAATTCAAAGGAGAGTTGCAGAAGCCTTTTAAAGATTATAAATATTCCATGAACCTAATAATCATGTAATAATATCATCCATACACCTTCTGTAACAATTTGGGATCATTTGGAGACCAAGAAACCAATACTAGTTAAGGGTCGAACTAGTAGAAAAATTTAAATTTTCACCATTTTAAATAATTTCTAAAAAGGGACATTACAGTGGTATCAGAGCATGGTTCTTGCACCTGTGAATTAATATCATACATTGAAGAATAATTTGTAGACATGTCTTACTATTATGATGAATCCTATGACTACAATGCTTATGAGCAGTATGCAGATGATTGTGAGCAATATGAAAGAGAAGGTGAATGGTATGAGGAAGAAGTGCCACCATGCAACAATTCTTACAATTTCGTGAGGAATGAAGATTATTATCATGACCCTATGTATGATAAATATGAGTGTGTCACACTACCAAAGGATAATTCTATGAATGAGTTACAAATATGGAGATCAACATACAAAACCTTGCGCTAACAATATCAGGCATATCTTGACTTGTATAAGGGAAATACAAAAAAGGTCCCTCCTTTTGAAGACTTTGCTAATTGGGTGTTTTCAAATAGGCCCAAAAATGAAGATGTGGAGTTAGTGAAGAAAGGTTTATGCCATTCTTGTAAAATACCTTGGAGAGAAAATCATATGTGTGTGAGTGAAAAGAGCAATGAAATATCTGAAGCTTCAGGGAATGCATATATTTCCTACTTGAAGAGAGTTTTTGAGTTTCCCTTAAAAAGAGATTCGAAATATGAAGAGACATCACATGAACATGAAGAAGACTATACTGGAAATATTGAAGATCATTTCGAGACACATTCTACCTTGGACATGAATCAAAGAGCATCTACTGATGGATATTTGAACTATGAAGGATTACCTACTGATGGGTGCTCACACCTCTATGTTGATGACATAGAGATCACTTTTGAAAGTGTTGTTGCAAGCCAAAATTCCATTAAGCATGTAGATTAAGACCTTGTAGCAATTGAAGAAGAACCAATATCAACTTCCCCATCACCACTTGAGCTTCATGAAGTTGGTCCAAGTAAGAAGGAAGAAGATGAGGGGGTTCATTTGCAAGAGCCTCTTTTTCTTGAAGGGTCATTAAATATGAATGAAAAGAAGATCCAAGAGACCATTAGAATGCTCCATGACACTCAAGAATTAGTGTCAAATTCTTTTTGGAAAGTTTCTTCATTGAAGGATCCATCCTTCCTTGAAGACATGGAGAAGATTCAAAGATAAATGTGCAACATCAAAGGTAATTTAATGTCTTTTCTTTTTGATAGAAACAATTTGGTTGAGTTTAATGAATTATTACATGATGCATACTTGAATAATAATGAGGATATTCATAAACTCAAAATTCAAAATGAGCATCTTCTTGAAAGGTTGCAATATACTTGTTCTTCCTCCTATGTTTCAAATTGTCATATGGTAGATTGCATGGAGGATTCTCATGAAATGTTAGATCATGAGAAACATGGAAATTTGCGTTTGCTTGATGTGTTTGAAGATGAGCTTGATGAGATCCAAGCACTTGATGTGGTGGAAGAGGAACTTGAGTTTCTTCTTGGAAATGGTGACACAATTTTTGAAGAAGTGTATGATTCCACTACCTTGGAACCAACCTATGAGGAAATTTTTGCACTTTTGAGGGAGGTGCATGATCCTACCATTATGGAGAATTCACATGAGGACACTTCTCCACTTTTTGATCATTTGGGTGAGATGGTCCATTCTCCTACATCCTACACTTCCATATTTTGCAGCATTCATCTTAATGAAGTATGGGTGAAAGGTTTATTTTTTATGGTGCCACATAAGGAGCATGAAACTCCTATCTCTCCTTTATATGACAACATTATTAGAGCCATTTCTTATTTACATTTGCAGCAGCATTCCTTGTTACCTTATGATGAAACACATCTACATGGATGCACTTATGATGTTCACTTGAGTCACTTGAAGACTCATTATTTCCTTTGCTCCTTGCTTAGTTCAATTGATATTGGAGGAACTTCATCCACTCACTACAACAAATTTGGATTTTAGGGGGGGGTTTCTTCCACCCCCAAAAGTCACTTATGAGGGCGGTTTTGTATTTGGAGGCGGTCTTTGCAAAACCCCCCCCAATAGCATCGACCCTAATTTTTTTTACTTTTAGAGGCGGTTTTGGAAGAGATCAAAACCACCCCTAAAAATTACTTTTAGGGGTGGTTCTAAACCCCCCATAAAAGTGACTTTTGAGGGTGGTTCTAAACCCCCCTCATAGACACCTATGGGGGAAGTTCTTAACCCCCCCTTAAATTCCTTATTACAAACCTTTGGGGGTGGTTACAAACCCCCCTCGTAGGTGCCTATGGGGGCAGTTCTAAACCCCCCCTAAAACTTCATCTTACAAACCTTTGGGGGCGGTCTTAATAAAACCGCCCCCAATAGAACTGACGCTAAATGTTTGGATGTTTAAGGGCAGTTTTTCAAGAGATCAAAACAGACTCTAAAAGTGACTTTTGGGGGCAGTTCTCCCCCCACCCCCCAAAAAAAGTGAATTTTAGGGGCAGTTGTAAACCCCCCTTGTAGACACCTATGGGGTTGGTTCAGAACCCCTTCTAAAAGTACTTATTACAAACCTTGGGGGCGGTTACAAATCCCCGTCATAGGTAACTACAAGGGTGGTTCTAAACCCCCCTTGTTGTAACATACAAGGGCAATTTCGAACCCCCCTCATAGTGACATATGAAGGTGGCTTAAAACCCCCCTCGTATTGACATATGAAGATGGCTTAGAACCCCCCTTGTAGAAACATACAAAGACAGTTTGAAACCCCCTCTATAGGTATAATAAATCATAGTAAAATATATTTTATTAAAAATACAAATATTGCAATATTAATAGGGTATGGAGGAATCGAACCACCAACCTCTTGCTTGTAAGGCAGGCGCTCTACCATTGAGCTAGCACCCTTTAAGAATTAGGGAGATGAAGAATATTGAACACCCATATTTCATTATTTTTAAGTCTAAGAAAAGACAATAAGAATGTTCAAGAGATTATTGTAACAGTATATCCACATGTACCCAAATATCTACAGATTATCATGCAAGAGAAACCTACTCTTTGCAATCCTCACAAGGCATAAGAATTATAACTCCAAACTTTTCGATTACTTACTAAAACAACAAAAATGTTGAAAATTTTTTAATACAATTTGCAGACACAAATTTCAATCATGTGATTTGCATTTCATAACATAGTGCGATGATTCTTATTGTAGACATGCCATATTGATGCAGTTGAGGAGCTCAATAGTTTCTACATGGAAGGCCAATATTCAAGATGAATCATCTTCCTTGTTTGTCTCTTCCACTATGAGAATTTATGTACTTTGTTCTGTTGATGTATATGTAACTTCGGAATGTATTTCATCTATGTTATTGTACTCCTATAGAGATGTTATTATTCCTCTATTCGGAAGTGTTTGTATTCCTATAGAGATGTTATTATTCCTCTATATGGAAGTGTCTTCATTTATATTGTAAGTGTTGTAACTTATACTTGATGGGTTATTAGACCACCTTGTTGGGGTCAGCCCTATATAAGTCATGTGGGTCGAAAGGTTATTAGACCACCCTATTGGGGTTCAGCCATGTGGGTCAAAGGGTTATTAAACCACCCTATTAGGGTGTCGGCCCAGTCAGCATTATTTTATGTGGTTAAGTTAAGGCCGACCTAGTAAAGGTTATTAGGCAAGTCAAGTCATGTATAAATAGAGTGTGGGAGGCACTCTATTTGATCATTCTATTCTCACACACACTCTTTGGAGAGTGGCGCACTTAGGGAGGAGTAGAAGCTGCTACTAGGATATGTCTATATCTTATGCTTGGGTTGTATCATTTCTCTATCTATCTCTGAGGAAGTTATTGGGGTTTTTCACCTTTATGGTTTTCCCCAAGTAAACTCTGTGTATCTTGTGTGCTTGCATTATTGTGTCCATGATTGATATGCTGTAGATATGTTGTACATGTTGTTCTCTCAGTTAAGATCCTAGATCAGATTGAAGTAACTTCTGAAAAACTAACATGGTATCAGAGCTAGCCTGAAAGAAGGCATGATATGGCATGTATGACACTTGTTGCACTTGCGATGCTAGGGCTTGATATAGAAAAAACCAATCATCGTAGTACTTTCGCTATAAATTCATTTTGGTGAAGTTTTCAGATCTGAAAATTTTATAGGTCGAATATCAGATCCCCATGTACCTTTTGTCCAAAGGAAAACTTCTAATTCACTATACTTTGTGTTTTATGATCTGTACAATTTAGGGTTTCTGCCTCTTCCAGATCGGAGTCATAAACAGGTGACCTAGGAAAAAAGGTCATAACTTGGGCTAGGAAGCTCCAAATAAAATTTCCTAATGAGTGACAGGTAGGGCACAGACTGTACTTTCTCAGGTAACTTTTTCAGAGTCCGAAACTGAACCAGTGACACGTGGCATGCCATTAGAGAAATTTTGAGGTCAAAAAAGGGCCTCAAAACAAAGAAAATGTACTATAAAATACAACCAATCACATTCTAGTAGATGACATCATCCCCCTTGGTGAGGTGGCATTGCATGAGTTAAGAATGCTTATTTGTCAAATTTTCTATGGTGGATGAAAACACATAGTTAACCAAGGTAGTGGTGTAAGTACTTTTAAGTCATAAAGTAAAGTACTCATAATGATAGTCTTTTCATAAAATAATATTATTGTCATTTTCAAGTAAAGTACTCATAATGAATGTCTTTTCACACTTTCACATAAAATAATATTATTGTCATTTTCAAGTGAAGTACTCTTAATTCATAAAGAAAGTCCTTTCACATTTTTTTATAAAATAATATATTATCATTTTTATGTTTTTAATTTTAAATTATATATTCACTCCATTCTATTTAATAACATAATTTCAAACTAATAAAGAATAATAATAGATTTAATAAATAATAATAATAATGCAATGTGGATTATAATAATATTATTGACATTTTACATGTAAATAAATTCTCAATTAAATTACATTATTAAATTCATGAGAATAGTACTAAATATAAAAAGTCAACATAAAATTAAAAAAAAACTCTTAAAAATGTTTTTTATTATTTAATTTCATTTGCAAGTTCAAGACAAATAAATATTAAAGGACAATACATTTTTGGGAATTTACAATGAATCTTAGTCACATCAATGTAGTCTTATTTTATTAATTTTATTTCTAGTGAATTTTGAAAAGTAACTCAACCATGGTTATTTATATTGTGCATAGAAAATAGTGTGGAAGGTGACTTGTCATATATACCTACCCCATAAAACCCCCAATTCATAATATTTTAATATATCTCATGTTTTTGTAGTACATCTCTTAGGAGGCCCTTTTTTGACCTCAAAATCTCTCTAATGCTTACAAGTTCGCTCTCCTGTTTTATCCCATAAACAGGTCATGTTGCGACACTTGGCATAAATATCTTTTAGAGAATCCAATTGAGGTCAGACCTATGGGGTTGGAAAGATGACAGGTCGGGATACCACAGGTAGAATTTTCAGATCCTGTGGATTGGAAAGTTCGAAGTTACACCAGAAACAATCAGGTGCATATTTCTGTCAAAACAGAATTATTTTTGTGCACCTTCATTCATGGCTTCCGAAATTTAGGGTTTCGGAGAAAGTTGGAATTTTTGTATTCGGAGACCAAGGCTGGATGCTACTGATCAAAATCAAAATTTAGAGACCAATATCAGAATTTTTGGTTGGGAAGAAGGTCGGGCTTGATCAAACCCCAATTCAGGACTTTGATCAGAAAGATGGAAAATTAGGGCTTCTGCAAAAGTTGGAATTTTGGAAATCTATGACCATGGCTGGAAGCTCCTTAGGAAAATAGAATCTTAGAGCTTTGAATCAAACTTTTTGATTGGGCAGAAGGGTGGGCTTTATCAAACCCTAGTTTAGGATCTTGTCCAAAATATCCGGAAGTTTCAAAGGCAATTTTGAGGGGTGAAACTTTGCAGTTTTCAAATTCTGAGTATACCGACTTAATCAACTTGTCAAGCCGCATATTTCTATCCTTTCAGAAGTTTGAAATTCAAAGTTTGAATTTGTAGGGTTTCTCTGACAAACCCTAATCCAGCTCCAGATCCAATTCCTGCAAATCAAGTGGATTGGGTTAATCCTAGAAGAGAATGGATTGGTCACCTGCATAAGTGAAGAAGTTCATGTTTCAGAGGGAGATGAGGCTAAGGCCTTTCATAAGAAGATTACAAGCAATCTCGACAGGTATGACTTATCCAGGTATGTTTCGAGATTTTTTCATGATTAATTTTATGGTATGTTTATCTTCATATTATTACGGTTAGTACAATCTTGATTAAATTTAGACTTGTCGTATCACCTTAATAAAATCATGAATGCATGATAGAAGATATTCATTGATTAGGGTGTTGACACTTATGATTGTACTAATGCATTATGGTGTTGTATGAGGTTTATGTTGTTCGCTAACATGAAAGGTACACCAAGAAAGACAAATCATGTTCTATTTCAAGAACATATGATCATGGTGACATGAAGACAAAGATTCATCCATCACATAGAAGATCTACTTATGAGGTATGTATAACTTGGTTCTACAATGGTTAACTTATGAGACATGCAGGTTACTAGCACAAGTCATTGAAGAGAACCAGAAGACATCATGCGGGTATGTTAGACATAACTAGCTAACATAGTAATCCAGGTATGTTTTTCCTATATCAAGTTAGAATATTACCTTGTGTTAGGATCACTTATATAAGTATAATTGGTATGATTGGTTATGTTTATTCATAAAGTTAGAAATGTAAGTAGTCAAGGGTTTATGCATATTATGTCTCTTATCTTGATTGATGATTTGGCTAACCAAAAGAGTCCTATGATCAAATAAGAATATGCATGAGTAAAAGAAGTCTTCCCTGAAACCTTGAATACTAATGTTTATTATCTGTGTTTGAAATAATCATGACTATACATGTTTAAGATTATTGTGTTTTGATAGTATTAAGATTATACTAATGAATGTGTGATTATGTATGAAACCTTGAGGATCACACAATGATGATACTAATAAGCATGCATAGTTATTAAGGATGGATATAAGTTCAAGGACAGGTAATCCAGGAAGCAAAGATCAAGAAGGAGCACACTTCAGTAGTTTCTGCAAGGATGTTGACCGCTTCTCACAATCCACATCAGAATGGAGTTGTAGAAAGGAAGCAAAGATTGAGAGGGAGTCAACCCAACAAACAAACAAAGATAAGTATTTGAATTATCATTCCTTGCATATTTGATTGTTTAAATAATATTGTTCAATAATGTATACACTGATGTTCCTAGAATTAGGTTGTGTATTATGCATATTAGAATAGTTGCATTGATGAACAAGTATACTACTAATATACATGGGTAAGTGGCCTATGGCACTGTACAACATTCCATTGCTACTTATCTAGAATGAAACCTCTTTGCTGACATGTTGGGAGTTGTGCACACTCTTAACAATGTTCTGGTAGAGATTAGAAGGCATCTAGAAAGTTACGGGATATGGATAAATGTTGTATTGAAGCATTGGCTAAGATAATTGCATGACTGTATGACATATTTCTTTATGTGTAAGAATTTGTTCTGAAAACTATGAGATGTTCCTAATCATGCAATTTATCTTGTTTTGTAGGAAAGATTGTATACCATCACCTATAAAAGAAGAACTACAACATTTGTTCAGCAACAAAGTTATCTATTGAAAATATTGAAGATATTGAAGTTCCCAAGATCTGGGAAGAATGCCATGATCGAGGAGTACCAGTCGATCATGAATGATGTTTGGGATGAGAAGTCTGTAGTGACTTCCAAGTGGATCTATAAGATCAAGCATGCTGTAGATGGTAGCATAGAAAATTACAAAGCGAGGGTTGTAGCTCGTGGCTTCTCTCAGAAAGAGGGAATAGACTTTTGCTCATGTAGCCAGGTACACTTCCATTAGATTAGTACTTGCTCTGGCTGCAGTGATGAAATGGAAGATACACCAGATGGATTTCAAGACAGCTTTCTTGAATGGTGTAGTCGAAGAGGAAGTGTATGTGGAGCAGCAACTCAGGTTTGAGTCATATATGTGCAGAACTTGGTATGGTAGGATAGACAGCTTTCTATCCAGTTTGGGCTTTACCAAGAGTAAAGCGGATTCCAACTTTTACTACAAGGTTGAGGAAAGAAATCCAGTGATACTACTTTTGTATGCGGATAACCTGTTTGTTATAGGTGAGGATAGATTGATTGCCGACACGCAGCGGAAGCTTGCTACCGAGTTCGAGATGAAGGACTTGGGAATGATGCACTACTTTCTAGGTATGGAGGTGTGGCAGAGTGCAGATGGAATCTTCCTTGGACAAGGGAAGTATGTAGTAGAGATCCTGAAGAGGTTCGGGATGATGGACTGCAAGGCCATGGCCACACCTATGGCATCGAACCTGAAGCTTCTATGTGATGCTTCATCTAATCCGGTTGATGTCACTATGTATCGTCAGATGATTGGGTCCTTGATGTACCTGACAAACACGAGACCAGATATTTTCTTTGCGGTGAACACATTGAGCCAGTTCCTGATGGATCCCATAGGTGTTCACCTGGTTGCTGTAAAGCATATTCTGAGGTACCTGAAGGGTACGGTTGACTATGGGCTCAAGTATGATGGGAATCAAAAGTTTAACCTATAGGGTTATGTTGATTCAGATTGGGAAGGCAGTGCTACAGATAGGAAGAACACTTCTGGGTGCTACTTCAGTATGGGATCAGGTGTGATCTCTTGGTTTAGCAGGAAGCGATCCTGCATAGCACTGAGTACAGCCGAAGCAGAGTATGTTGCAGCTTGTTTGGCTAGTTATGAGGCAGTATGGCTTATGAAGCTACTGTCTGAGTTATTTGATCTCCCACTGGAGGCTACTGGTATGTTTAGTGACACCCAAAGTTGTGTGAAGCTGTCTAAGAACCCGGTGTCCCACGACAGGTTGAAACACATAGAGATCAAATATCACTATATCAAGGATATGGTGCAGAGAGGAGCAGTGAAGCTTCTGTATGTTGCAACAGATGAGCAGATTGCAGATGTGCTGACGAAGCCACTAGCCAGAGTGAAGTTCGAGTACTTCAGAGAGAGGCTTGGTGTTCTTCAGTTCGATGACACTTCGAGGAAGAAGTGATGGAGACATTTGCTAAAGCCATTCCAAGCATGTTGGAAGGAGGATCCTTCACATGGCTGTGGATGTAAGCGCTGGATGATGAGCATTAGGACGATGCTCCAATTACTGCTCTATATATGTATATGCATCATGTTGGATGATTGATATGATCATTTGGATCATTTATGTATGTATGCATCATGTTGGATGTTGGATATGATCAGTTGGATCATTTATGTATGTATGCATCATGTTGGATGCTGGATATGATCAGTTGGATCATGTGTATGTATTTGTATATGTATTAGGTGGATACATTGTATGATCAGGTAGATCATGTATGTTGATATGTATCAGGTATGATCAGGTGGATCATGTAATTGTATATGTATCAGGTGGATACATTGTATGATCAGGTAGATCATGTATGATGATATGTATCAGGAAGATACTGTGTATGCATCAGGTGGATGCACTGTATGATCAGGATGATCATGGATGATGAGCTTCAGGATGTTGCTCCAGATGACATGCATCAGGACGATGCAGTGATGATGATCAGGATGATCATTTGTACATCAGGATGATGTATGGTGAGTATCAGGTTGATACTCTGTGGCCGTGGACAGGTTGTGCAGATAAGCATATAATGGCGCCCTAGGAGGTTTGTAGATTCTCTTGCTAGGTTTTTCCACTGGCATATAATAGCTCCCTGGGAGATCTAGAAAATGCTCTTTCAAGGTTTTTCTTTGGGAGGACATATAATAGCGCCCTGGGAGGTTTGCAGATTCTCTTGCTAGGTTTTGTCGCTGGCATATAATAGCTCCCTGGGAGATTTGACAAACGCTCTTTCGAGGTTTTGTCCTATGGCATGTAAGTAGACCTGGGAGATCTGGACATGATGAAAAAAGCCTCAGATGCTCTTTCGAGGCATTGCCATGACCACATGTAATAAGTCTTGAAGATCTGGACAGGATGAAAAAGGCCTCAGATACTCTTTAGGGTTCTTGCTTGACAAGACACTCTTTTAAGGTTTTGTGGTGGGGGTCACATGTAATAAGTCCTGGAGATTTGGACATGATGAAAAAGGCCTCAGATGCTCTTTAGGGTTCTTGCTAGTCAAGAGACGCTTTTAAGGTTTTGTGACAATCACATGTAATAGCTCCCTAGGAGATCCGATAAATTGGGCTATGTTCCCGTAATCAGTCTTGGGATGCTCTTGCGAGGTTTTGTGACACACGTAATAAGTCCTGAAGATTCCACAGTATGGCCAGTGATGATGAAGACCTGCAGATGGTGGGCCTACATCCAGTATGAAAAAGGACTGGCTCTGTAGAACTTCCTATGACGAGTAGATTCGGAGATTGATTGAGATAGCAGCAGTAGTGACGATGATCAAGAGAAGAAGACTTGTGCTAGAAGACCTGTGTCGAGAAATACCTTCCTAGTTAAGAGGGATTGTTGATGTATATGTAACTTCAGAATGTATTTCATCTATGTATATTGTACTCCTATAGAGATGTTATTATTCCTCTATACGGAAGTGTTTGTATTCCTATAGAGATGTTATTATTCCTCTATATGGAAGTGTCGTCATTTATATTGTAAGTGTCGTAACTTATGCTTGATGGGTTATTAGACCACCTTGTTGGGGTTGGCCTTGTATAAGTCATGTGGGTTGAAGGGTTATTAGACCACCCTATTAGGGGTCGGCCATGTGGGTCAAAGGGTTATTAGACCACCCTATTAGGGTGTCGGCCCAGTCAACATTATGTTATGTGGTTAATTTAAGGCCGACCTAGTAAAGGTTATTAGGCAAGTCAAGTCATGTATAAATAGAGTGCGGGAGGCACTCTATTTGATCATTCTATTCTCACACACACTCTTTGGAGAGTGGCGCACTTGTGGAGGAGGAGAATATGCTGCTAGGAGATGTCTATCTCTTATGCTTGGGTTGTATCATTGCTCTATCTATCTCTGAGGAAGTTATTGGGGTTTTTCACCTTTATGGTTTTCCCCAAGTAAGCTCTGTGTCTCTTGTGTGCTTGCATTATTGTGTCCATGATTGATATGCTGTACATGTTGTTCTCTCAGTTAAGATCCTAGATCAGATTGAAGTAAATTCCGAAAAACTAACATGTTCAATATAGACAATATGAATAATCTAGAAGACAAAATGTCTGTATCCCTTAACTAGATGATAAATGCCATATCATGAGATTGTGAATACTTGAATAGTTGGTTGCTTGAATATTTTGCTCCAACTTCAAGTTGTCCATAGATTGGCATACATTTTCATAAACTTAATGGGAATCTAGAGTTGATTCATTGCTAATATAGACATGCTAATGTTTGTGTGAATGAATATATTCTTTTTTGTCTGGGTTCACTAATATTTAATTTGAACAAGATAGTGAATAATCAATCTATTTTTGGGTGTATGTCGTGATCCCTACTCATCGGTTGGCTCATCAAGAACAAATGGCTCATAAACTAGTCAATAAAAATATAGATGGCTTACCTCATGTATTAGTGTTACAAAAAGTAATGTTTCAACCTTAGTTGTTATATGTCGAGGTGCTACATTTACATGGCTTGGACAAATAATTTAGTTTTACCTATTAAATGTAATACTTTTGCCAAAAAATAAGTTTTTGAAGAATGAAACTATGGAAAATAACAACTTTCAATTGAACATGTTTGAGATGATACATAAGCATGCAACTTACCTGCAATTGTACGTCCCCATTGATCATGCTCACATGCCACAACCCAAGCCAGAGTATTCCTAGTCATTGGCCTTGTCGTTACTAGGAGTACTAGATCAACATTAGCAACACCTTCTGTAGATGCATATATATTTAGTCATGATAAGTAGTTTGTCATGGATTGGCATAAACATAACAACAATAATTTCACTTCAAAAGAGTAGTGTCACAACAACAACAAAATACCATGCACGTATTGAAGCAAATAGCTTGCATTTACCTGATCTTCTCTCATCAATAACAACATCAGACAATGACCGACATTGGCACATTACACAAGGACATGGAAGAAACAACTTAGAATCCCAAATTATTTCCACTTATGATAAAATTAAAGCATATCATGAAGGAACGACAACGCGTTTTTACAACTTTTTCGTTTGAGTTTATTCATAGAGACACACATTGCAATCCTACTGAAAATATTATAGTGAAGGCTATTGAACTAGGATGGTTCGAACAAATGTACACTATGGCCAAACTTTCTTTGCATCGAATTACTTTGGAAAATTCAGTGCCTAGGAGTGGGAAGTACTCCAAGTAGACACTTGAATTGTCCTTCCTACCTTCAGAAACACAACAATTAATAGTCAAGAAAAGCTCTCCCTATTTTCTTCCATGGGTTATAATTTATAAACAAGTTTGTAACCCACATGGTACTAAATAGGTACACTTACTATGTGAATGGAAAAGAGAGAATGCCTGCCATATTTCCATCCAACATTTGGATTCCTGTTAATTTCTTCTACTATGGAATTTTGCAAATAAAACATATTTAGTGAATATTTCCTTAATATCATGATATTAAACAACATGACAAAGTTCTTGATAACATTGATGTAATCAGATACCTTTAGGAATTCGTCTTGGATTTGTGCAAGAAAATACTCCAACAAAGATGCTCATTGCTTGCATTATTCAAAAAACACTTGCTTCAACAGTTCTACCACTAGAATAACATATATCTAAATCCCACTCAAACAAAATTAAACATTTACAACACAGATATTGGGAAACAAATCAATTCTTGATACCCATACATTGAATAAGATGTACAGAAAGAACATGAATAGCATGAAGCATGAAGCATGATGTATAGTCAAGAAGGTGCACTCAATTACTCTTTACAGTTTGAAGTGGCATGCAAACCATTTATCATAGTAGGAAGTGACCTTTTTTGCACAAAGTTCTGCAAGCTACAACAACAAAATCCTTCTACAATTTTCACATAAAGACTGGCATAGTTGTTACTAATTTATAGGCACAAAACTTAGTATTACTTTTGATTATAAACATTGTTAAGATGGGAAAGAATATGCAACTCCAACACAATACTCTGAATTACTAAATCTACCTTCCTTTGAGTTTGCTTGAATAACCTATGAAGACTCCTCATATTCATTGCACTTGCCTACCACAGGGACGGAAGAGGATGTAGTAAGTCCTTGGCTATTGCCTGCACAAAATATTGAATTATGCCTCTGACTCCTAGGTGCTTTCCTTGGTGGGAATCCCACATAGAGAGCCAATGCAAGAAACAAAGCAAGAATCTATGACGACACTTCATGCTGCAAGGTTACCAACACTTCAAAATTGCCCCCAGGCACTTCAGTACTTTCCCCATGCACTTCTAAATTGAACCAATGATGATATAAACGCCTCATGCACTTCAATACTTTCCTCAACCACTTCAAAATTCTCCCAACAATGATAAAAACGCCCACACACTTCAATATTTTCCCCAGACACTTCAAAATTCTCATAACAAAGATAAAAATGCCCCCGTCCACTTCCATATTTGTGCAGGCACTTCATTACATGCCCTAGACACTTCAAAATTTTTCCAATGATGATAAAGATTCCCTAGGAACTTCAATAATTTCCCTAGGCAAGGTATAAAAACACCCGTCAATGATATAATCACCTAGGAAATCACAAAAATTCCCCAATACACACCAATTTGCCTCGGCATGTGATAAATTTGGCCATCACTGTTTCAAAACATCCAAACACTATAAAAGCATCCTTACATTGATAAACAACAACCCAATGCACTTCTAAATTCACCTAGTGATGAGGAAAACGCCCCATGCACTTCAAAATTCACCCATTGACAAGAAAAACACCCCATGCACTTCAAAATTGACCCATTGACTTTAAAAACGCCCCAAGCACTTCAATAATTGCCCTAGGCACTTCAGAATTCTCCAAAAGATGATAAACATTCCCTAAGCACTTCAATATTTTCCCCAAGCACTTCAAAATTTCCCCCAGGCACTTCAATACTTGCCCCATGCACTTCTAAATTGACCCAATGATAATAGAAACATCCCATGCACTCAATACTTTCCTCGACCACTTCAAAATTCTCCCAAAGATGATAAAAATGCCCATACAATTAAATATTTCCCCAGGCAATTGAAAATTCTCGCAACAAAGATAAAAACACCCCCGTCTACTTAAATGTTTGCTCGGGCACTTCATTACATGCCCTACACACTCAAAATTCGTCCAATGATGATAAAGATGCCCTAGGCACTTCAATACTTTCCCTAGGCAAGGGAGAAAAACACCCGACAATGATATAATCCCCCAAGCAATCACATAAGAACCACTTTCAAAATATAATCTTAGGTAGAAACAAGCAAATAACTATGCATGAATGCTTCTACAATAACTAAATTCCATTTTTCTGCTCATTGCAATTCCTGAAGCATGTTCCATTCACATATGTTTAAAAACATTAACACACCCTCTTCCCTTATCTCTATTTCTCATAAACTAATCCAAATTGCATTTTAAACCTTTGTTGCAGGGAAACATGTACCCAGTTATAGGATTCAGGTTTTTGTAAGGGGTAAGTGTTTCTCATACTCAATAGGGGCATGGGAATGCACCCTAAGGCTTGAAGTACCTCAACAGATCTCAAAGCACTCTGCCCTAATTCAGAGGCATTCCTAGATTTCAGGTAAAATACCCCAAGTTTGGGTACTTCAGCACAATTTTATGCAACAACAACAAAAATAACCTATGTTTGAGAGCAAGTATTTCCTAGAGATCATGTTGACAAGGCACCTAAGTCTAATCAATGATGATGATGCATCAACAAAGAACATGGAGCCTTGGCTACTAGTACTCAACTATGTTGGTTTTTCAGTTTGCGGACATGTCATTGGCCACTTTTTTAATGTAATTGGTTTTAAAATTTTGACTCAATAATACCAGTCTACAGTTTTTCTATCACTGTATTATGGCAACAATCAATAATGAAGTTTACTATTTTTTGATGCATTATTCAATGTTGAATGCCAATTGATGAATGGTGGAATGATATGAATCTAAAACTCAATCTGAATCTGAATCAGTGAAAGTATATTTTGTAGACAAATTTTTTTGGTGAACAAAAAAAAATCTCAACTTGTGGCAAAGAGCTTCTCATAGGTACCTTCCATTGACTATATTGGACTTCACTATATCTTGGTGACTATATCTCGTTTCCTCAAAATGTTGGAAACGAGATATTATTTAAGAAAAATTGCTTCTTGATGTAATTTTTGGGAAGTAGGACACGTTAAGAAGTCATCAAGTGAAGAATGATATCATTATCAAATTGAGCTTGAGCAAATTTGGCACTATCCAAGACATGTTCATCAAGTTAAAATATTCGAGGATGTAATTAAAACTGTGTGGGAATGAAAAAGATGACAAGCACTTGGTTTTCTCCATTCTTTCCAAACTTGACCTAGACTACCCTATCTTTGTCTCCACCTTCCATACTACAATTTTTATTTTGGAACTACCTACAAAATGTTGTCTCTTGACAACTTCACTACAGATCTAACAAGGTAGCAAGTTGCATGACAAACTTGTTCAAATGTGCACCTTAAAGACCTCAAAGGATTTTGATAATGGCATATCATCTTCCTCCATATTAAATTCGTTGTCTTCTAAAACTCCCGAGAATACCCAAATACTTGTAAATGAGAGGATGGAGAGTGGCGCTGGTATGCATGCAAATGAGGAGATGCTTAATATTGATATACTGCCTCTAGTTGTTGAATATCATGCTCCATTTGACTACTTAACTTCTTTTGATGACTGATCTTACAATAATTCTAGTATATACAATGCTCCTTTAGCCCCCGAAATAAGTTCTGGACTTCAATGAGTCTTCGTCCTGAGATCACCAATTTCTGAGAATGGTAATCCAAATATAGGCACTTCAAATTTTCCAAAATCAAGTCCACTATTATAGAATATGCCCAATATTCTACAGTCAATCTCGACAGTAGTTGAAAGTGGAAGGTTACAGATACCTTTTATTCCCATCAAAAGGGGAGTAGTACAAAAAATACTAAGGAGAGTGTTAAAGGATTTAAAATACTTCTAAAATTTGGTAGTAAATGTCATACTTGCCAAATTTGGTAGGAAAAGTGTTTGGCTTTCTCCATTCTTGCCAAACTTGACCTAGACTACCCTATCTTTGTCTCCACCTTCCATACTACAAAATATTTTTTGGAACTACCTGCAAAATGTTGTCCCTTGACAACTTCACTACAGATCTAACAAGGTAGCAAGCTGCAAGGAAAACTTGTTCAAATGTGCACCTTAAAGACCTCAAAGGCTTTTGACAATGGCATATCATCTTCCTCCATATTAAATTTTTTGTCTTCTAAAACTCCCGAGAATGCCCAGATACTTTTAAATGAGAGGATGGAGAGTGGCACTGGTATTCCTGCAAATGAGGAGATGCTTAATACTGATATACTGCCTCCATTTGTTGAATATCATGCTCCATTGGACGACTTAACTTCTTTTGATGATCGATCTTACAATAAGTCTAGTATATACAATGCTCCTTTATCCCCTGAAATAAGTTCTAGACTTCATCGGGTCTTCATCCTGAGATCACCAATTTCTAAGAATGGTAATCCAAATATAGGCACTTCAAATTTTCCAAACTCAAGTCCACTATTATAGAATATGCCCAATATTCCACAATCAATCTCTCCAGCAGTTGAAAGTGGAAGGTTAGATACCTTTTATTCCCATCAAAAGGGGAGTAGTGCAAAAAATACTAGGGAGAGTGTTAAAAGGATTTAAAATACTTCTGAAATTTGGTAGGAAAATTCATACTTGCCAAATTTGGTAGGAAAAGTGTTTGGTTTTCTCCATTCTTTCCAAACTTGACCTAGACTACCCTATCTTTGTCTCCACCTTCCATACTACAAATTGTTTTCTGGAACTACCTGCAAAATGTTGTCTCTTGACAACTTCACTATAGATCTAACAAGGTAGCAAGCTGCAAGACAAACTTGTTCAAATGTGCACCTTAAAAACCTCAAAGGTTCATTCCCATGCCGCAAAGCAAAGTACAAATGATTCAAACACACATAAGAATAATATGCAAAATTAAAAGAACATACAAAATATTGACAAGGAGTAGAAATCTAAATCTTCCCATGAAACGTCTTGTTGAAAGATTGAAAATCCCAAATCTGAGAAGATCAAGTATGCCTACTACAATAAACCCATGCATGATCAAAACAAGTGCATGAATAAGAAAAATTATCACCTTACTAATCTTCTCAAAAAGAATAATATCAAGATGTCTAATTCTATCAATCCAAGTTCATTCATTGTGCAATCCTCAAATGCATAGAAAAAGTAGGCAGAAATGATGCAACACATGCTCTTCCAGTAGTGGATTCTCTGTACCATCTTCTTGGATTTTTTTATTTGGGTTCTTAATACCACATGAATTCATTTATATGGCTTTGCATCTTTGTATTTTTGTACTAATCCAACTATCTTGGTGGGGATAACACTCATGTCGAAGTCTCTAGGATAGTATTTATTGATGTGGATGATGAGACATTCAAAAATGTTATTTGTGTGCTTTGAATGTCAAAAAATATCATATCCATCTACCAGATCACTCAATCTTCTTTAGGTAGGTCAGTTGAGTTCACACCTAACTTATGTGGTCATTAATGGGATGGAAAATAGTGCTACAATTTTTGTTTGTAAATTTTGATCACCTATTAAAAAACTATTGATTAATAACCCTAATTGTTAGCAACCCTTACCAACTTAGCTTCAATTCCAAAGATTATAAAATTTGATTAACCTACTACACCAAAAACTAATAAATTTAAAACAATCTATAATACTAATAAAATTTAAAACTATCCACATATATATATATATATCTCATTCATAATGTTTATTTTCCCTCATACTATTTTTTTTTTAAATTTTATTAAAAAATCCAATAAAGTTCTAATTATTATATTTTAAAATTTTTAAGTAAAAACATGATCAATTAACTAAATACATGCTTTTTATTCCTATTTAACCTTAAACACCAAAATGTGAAAATCAGATCACATCCAAGAACTATTCAAGAAATTACACTCTCTCATATGAAAAATCTCACACAACTAGTCAAAGACACAAAGATTATGCACACGAGTAGATTTCTGTATTAACTTCTCATGATAAAAATACATCTGTTGATGTATATGTAACTTCGGAATGTATTTCATATATATTTATTGTACCCTTATAAGAGATGTGTTATTCCTCTATAAGGAAGTGTCGTCATGTGTATTGACAAGTGTCGCAAGTGTGTGTACTTGCTGATGGGTTATTAGACCACCATGTGTGGGGTCGGCCCTGAAATATATATTATATTGTGGATGTACCTAGATAGACAAGTCAGCCCCATAAGGTCACTAGGAAAACAGACAAGTATAAATAGAGATCGGGAGATCTCTATTTTGATCACTCGGAAACTCACACTTCTCTCACTCAGAAAGTGGCGCACTAGTGAGGAGGAGGATCATCTGCTACTAGGAGACTATCTCTGTGTATTTTGGTTGTACTTTGGTTGAGCCATTGCTCTCTCTATCTCTGAGGAAGTTGTGGGGTTTTTCACCTTAGGGTTTTCCCCACAAAAACTCTGTGTCTCTTGTCTCTCATGCTTTTGATTCTTATGATGCTTGTCATGCTTGTTATGATTGTTATGCATTGATATACTGTACATGTTATTCTCTCAGTAAAGATCCTAGAGTATTGTAAATTAATGCTCAAAATTTAACATGGTATCAGAGCTAACCTGAGAAGAAGACATTGTGCAGTGACGGAAACTAGGGTTTCTTGTTTATTGGGTTTCTCTCCATATATTTTGGAAAAGCAGTATAGTAGATTGACTCTACTCATCAAGGAGAATCTATCTATCCAGTCATAATTCAATTCTGAGCATTTTCAGATTTGGCCCTAAAAATTAGGGTTTCCACAAAAATAGGAATTTCTGGAATCTGAAGACATAGCTGGAAGCTCCTTGCAAAAATCAAAGTTTAGAGATTTGGATCGAGATTTTTGGCTGATTAGATCTTCAGGAAACTTAAACCCTAATTTAGGGAAGACAAAAAGGCAATTCTGAAGGGCAAAGCTTTGCTGATCTCAAATTCTGAATACACCAGGCTGATCAGATCATCAAGGCGCATCTTTCTATCCTTTCAGAAAGTTGAAATTCACATTTTGAATTTTTAGGGTTTTTCCGACAAACCCTAATCCAGGACCACATCCAGTTTTCAGCATTTCAAGTGGTAAGACCTAAATATTTTCTATTTCCATTTGAAGTACTCTTTAAAATGTCTCACCACACCAAGCTTGAGGACAAGCTTGAAGGAGCTGATAACTTCTGAGTTTGGAAGTATAGGATTGAGTTAATCCTGGAAGAGAATGAGTTGGACTCATACATAAAAGAAGTCATCCCTATCCCAGAGGATGAAGAGGCTAAAATATTGCATAAGAAGAACTTGGTCAAGGCAAAGAGAATCATTGCTGATTCTATCAAAGACCATCTCATACCACATGTGTCATCTCTGAAGACACCCAAGGAGATGTTTGACTCTTTGACCAAGCTATTTGAAGGGAAGAACATAATTCGGAAGATGACCCTGCGGAATCAATTGAAAGGGGTCAAGATGTTGAATGGAGAGACCATTCAATCTTACTTCTCCAAGGTCTCTCAGATCAAGGAACAACTTGAAGCTGTGGATGAAGTAGTGGACAATGGTGAAATTGTTATGACCACTCTAAATGGCCTACCTAGGTCATGGGACTCCTTTATTCAAGGAATCTGTGCAAGAAAGAAATTGATCTCTTTCAGTAAACTGTGGGAGGAATGCTCTCAAGAAGAAGCCAGACTTGTAGCTCGAGAAGAGAAAATGGGAGGTGAAGATCAAGCTCTCGCAGCTCACACCAAAAGAAGCAAGCCCAAGAAGGAGCACTCTCACTACAAGAAGTACACTCACTATCACCAAAAGAATAAGAAGGATCTAAGGTGCTTCACATGCAATGAGAAGGGTCACTTTGCTTCAGATTGTCCCAAGAACAAAAGGGACAACAACAACTTCAACAACAAGAAGAAGGGAAACGAAAGAAGGTACCATGCTCATGCTGCCGAGGATGATGAACCTCCAAAGAAGAAGGCTAGGGTAGAAAGTGATGATGACTCATCAAGTGAAGAAGAATATGTTCTAATCTCTGCTCTCACAGGTACTATCTCCCATGGTTGTAATGATTGGTTAATTGACAGTGGGGCTTCCAAACAGATGACTGGGTTTAATGAATCTTTTGTAAACCTATCTGAACATGAGTCACCCCATAAGGTGAAACTTGGGGATGATTATCAATACCCGACCAAAGGAAGTGGTGAAGCCTCCTACAACCTAGATTTTGGAAAATCTTTGAAGATGAAAGAAGTCCTTTATGTACTTGGGCTCAAGAATAATCTTCTCTCCATCTCTGCATTGGATGCAAAAGGCATGAGGGTTGCATTTAAAGATGGCCAAGTCCTAATGTGGCCAAAGGGTAAAACTATTGATGATGCAGTGGTGATTGGAGAGCAAGAGGGAGGATTGTACAAATTGAAGGGACAACCTGAACATGCCATGGTGACATGAAGACAAAGATTCATCCATAGTCATGAATCACATAGAGGTATGTATAAATTGTTTTTGCAAAGGTTAACTTGTGAGTTATGCAGGTCATTGAAGAGAACAAGAAAACATTGATAGACATAACTAGCAAATATGGTGATCAGGTATGTGTTTCTTATATCATAGGATCTATTATATAAGTATGCATGACATGATTGATGATGTTTATTCATGAAGTCATAGGTTTGAATAATCATGGGCATATGCATATTATGTGTCTTACCTTATTTAATGTTATGACTAACCAGAAGAGTCATAGGTTTGAGTAATCACAGGTTTAGACATGTTATGACTAACCATAAGAGTCCTATATAAACCTTGAATGCTAATACTTATTATTTCTGTTTGAAAAGATCATGACTATACATGCTTGAGCTTATTTTGTTTTGATAGTATTGAGAATATACTAATGAATGTATGATTTTGTATGAGATCACAAGGATAACACAATCATGATACTAATAAGCATGCATAGGGACCAAGGATGAATATAAGTTCAAGGACATGTAATCCTGGAAGCAAAGATCAAGAGGGAGCACACTCCAGTTGCCCCTGCAAGGAAGCAAAGATCAAGAAGAAGGACACTCCAGTAGTTTCTGCAAGGATGCAGATATTTAGAGGGAGTTGACCATCTTTCTACATTCCACAACATAAAGGTGTAGAAGAAGCTACTTCAGCAGTTCCTGCAAGGAAGCAAAGACTCAGAGGGAGTTCACCCAACAAACAAACAAAGATAAGTAGTTTAATTACCATTTCTTACATATTTGTTTGTTTAAATAAAATTGTTCAATGATGTATATGCTTATGTTCCTAGACTTAGGATATGTATTGTGCATGTTAGAATGATTACATTAATGAAAAGTATACTACTAATGGGTAAGTGGCCTATGGCACTATACAACATTCCATTGCTACTTATCTAGAATGAAACCTCTTTGCTGACATGTTCGGAGTAGTGCAAACTCTTAACAATGTTCTGGTAGAGATTGGAAGGCATCTAGAAAGTTATAGGATATGGATGAATGTTGTATTGAAGCATTGGCTAAAATAATTGCATGACTGTATGACATATTTCTTTATGTATAAGAATTTGTTTTGGAAAACTATGAGATGTTTCTAATCATGCAATTTAACTTGTCTTGTAGGAAAGATCGTATGTCATCACCTACAAAAGAAGAACTACAACATTTGTTCAGCAACAAAATTATCTATTGAAGATATTGAAGTTCCCAGGATATGGGAAGAATGCCATGATCTGTCGATCATGAAGAATGATGTTTGGGATGTAGTCCCAAGACCTGAAGGGAAGTTTGTGATGACTTCCATATGGATCTATCAGATCAAGCATGTTGCAGATGGCAACATAGAGAAATATAAAAGCAATGAAATGGAAGATACACCAGATGGATGTCAAGACTGCTTTCTTGAATGGTGTAGTTGAAGAGGAAGTATATGTGGAGCAACCACTTGGTTTTGAAATACATGACAGAGAGTCATACGTATGCAGATTGAAGAAATGCTTGTATGGCTTGAAGCAAGCTCCCAGAACTTGGTATGGTAGGATGGACAGTTTCCTATCTAGTTTGGGATTTACCAAGAGTAAAGCGGGTGCCAAACTTTACTACAAGGTTGAGGAAGGCAATCCAGTGATACTACTTTTGTATGTGGATAACATGTTTGTTACAGGTGAGGATAGATTGATTGCCGACACACAGCGAAATTTTGCTGCTAAGTTCGAGATGAAGGACTTGGGGATGATGCACTATTTTCTAGGCATGGAGGTGTGGCAGAGTGTAGATGATATCTTCCTTGGACAAGGGAAGTATGCAGTAGAGATCCTAAAGAGGTTCGGGATGATGGGCTGCAAGGCCATGGCCACACCTATGGCATCGAATCTAAAGCTTTTGTGTGATGCTTCATCTGATCCAGTTGATGTCACTATGTATCGTCAGATGTTTGGGTCCTTGATGTACCTGACGAACACGAGACCAGCTATTTGATTTGCGGTGAACACATTGAGCCAGTTCCTGACGGATCTGAGGAGTGTTCACTTGGTTGTTGTAAAGCATATTCTGAGGTACCTGAAGGGTATAGTTGATTATGGGCTCAAGTATGAAGCGAATCAAAAGTTTAACCTACAGGGTTATGTTGATTCAGATTGGGTAGGTAGTGCTGCAGATAGGAAGAGCACATCTGGATGCTGCTTTAGTATGGGATCGGGTGTGATCTCTTGGTTCAGCAGGAAGCAGTCCTACGTAGCACTAAGTATAGCTGAGGCAGAGTATGTTGCAGCCTGTTCAGCTAGCTGTGAGGCAGTATGGCTTCGGAAGCTACTGTGTGAGTTATTTGATCTCCCGTTGGATGCTATTGGTACCTTCTGTGATAACCAAAGTTGTGTGAAGTTGTCTGAGAACCTAGTGTTTCATGACAGGTCGAAACACATAGAGATCAAATATCACTATATCAGGGATATGGTGTAGAGAGGAGCAATGAAACTCCTGTATGTTGCGACGGACAAGAAAATTGCAGATGTATTGACGAAGCCATTAGCCAGAATGAAGTTCGAGTACTTCAGATAGAGGCTTGGTGTTCTTCAGATCGATGACACTTCGAGGAAGAAGTGATGGAGACATTTGGTGAAGCCATTCCAAGCATGTTGGAAGGAGGATCCTTCACATGGCTGTGGAGGTAAGCGCTAGATGATGAGCATCAGGATGATGTTGTAGTTTCTGCTCTGTATGATCAGTTGGATAATTTATATGTATATGTATGTACACATCATGTTGGATGCTGGATATGATTAGTTGGATCATTTATATTCACATCATGTTGGATGCTGGATATGATCGGTTGGATCATTTGTATCTATTTTGTATATGCATCATGTTGGATGCCTGGACCATGTATCTGTATATGTATTAGGTGGATACTGTGTATGATCAGGTAGATCATGTATGTTGATATATATCAGTGAGATTCATTGTGTGGATCATGTATCTATGTTTGTATCAGGTGGATACACTGTATGATCAAGTGGATCATGTATGATGATATGTATCAGGTAGATACTTGATATGCATTAGGTGGATGCATTGTATGATCAGGATGATCATGATGACGAGCTTCAGGATGTTGCTCTAGATGATATGTATCAGGACGATACAGTGATGATGATCAGGATGATCATGTGTACATCAGGATGATGTATGTTGAGTATCAAGTTGATACTCTGTGGCCTTGGACAGGTTGTGCAAAGGAAATCCTAGATTTGTTCTAGGTCACATCCAGTATGAAAAAGGACTGGCACTGTGTATCACATGTAAGACCTGGGAGATCCTATAGGTCGGATTTGTGTACCCATAACAGCCTAGGATGCTCTTTCGAGGGTTTGTGATAGTGGACCACATGTAAGACCTGGGAGATCCGATAGGTTGGGCTGTGTGCTCGTAATAAGTTCTGGGATGCTCTTTCGAGGGTTTGTGGTGGGCTGCTACATGTAAGACATGGGAGATCCGATAGGTCAGGCTGTGTGACCGTAATAAGTCCTAGGATGCTCTTTCAAGGGTTTGTAGCAGAGGTCACATGTAATCAGTCCTAGAGATCTTGTCGGTTGTGCTTAAGCACATAAATGTTCTTGGGATGCTCTTTAGAGTTCTTTTCGGTCGTGCTATGCACATAAACGTTCCTGGGACACTCTTTTAAGGTTTTGTGATGCATGTAATAAGTCCTGAGGATTCCACAGTATGGCCAATGATGATGAAGACCTACAGGTGGTGGCCCTACATCCAGTATGAAAAAGGACTGGCTTTGTAGAACTTCCTATGACGAGTAGAGTCAGAGATTGGTTGAGATAGTAGCAGCAGTGATGATGATGATGACGATGATCCCAAGAAGAAGACTTGTACTGGCAGATCTGTGTTGATAAATACCTTCCTTGTTAAGAGGGAGTGTTGATGTATATGTAACTTCAGAATGTATTTCATCTATGTATTTCATATATATTTATATTACCCTTATAAGAGATGTGTTATTCCTCTATAAGGAAGTGTCGTCATGTGTATTCACAAGTGTCGCAAGTGTGTGTACTTGTCGATGGGTTATTAGACCACCATGTGTGGGGTCGGCCCTAAAATATATATTATATTGTGGATGTACCTAGCTAGACAAGTCGGCCCCATAAGGTCACTGGGAAAACAGACAAGTATCAATAGAGATCGGGAGATCTCTATTTTGATCACTCGGAAACTCACACTTCTCTCACTCAGAAAGTGGTGCACTAGTGAGGAGGAGGATCATCTGCTACTAGGAGACTATCTCTGTGTATTTTGGTTGTACTTTGGTTGAGCCATTGCTCTCTCTATCTCTGAGGAAGTTGTGGGGTTTTTCACCTTAGGGTTTTCCCCACGGAAACTCTGTGTCTCTTGTCTCTCATGCTTTTGATTCTTATGATACTTGTCATGCTTGTTATGATTGTTATGCATTGATATACTGTATATGTTATTCTCTCAGTAAAGATCCTAGAGTATTGTGAATTAATGCTCAAAATTTAACAACATCATCCAACCTTATGAAAGTAATAGGATGCTATTAAATAACATTACAGTAGAAAATCGAATGGCTAAAGATGCCAAAAGAATCTCCTAATCATCAGACTTGTTAAATATGCCCATCCCACCTAGGTGGCAAGTTGACTTTCCAAATCACTCCAAAAGCTCACGAATTCTCTAATTAGTGAGTTGAAGGTGAAATATGGACAAAAAAAATGCCAAATACGAAATTTGGGTGGAAAATACATTAAGGAAAGTTTTTGGTGTAAAAATCAGTTTCGTAGGTAGACTAGCTTTTCCCTATGGGGGAAAAAGCAGTAAAAGGTAGTAAAAATCCAGAAGGGCACCTTTTCTCCTCAAATATTATCCAAAATATTTAAGGAAAGCGCACAAGTGGCCTAAGTGGCTTGTGGTCCACACCTTGGACGTATTTGAGCCTCCCATGTTGCCTTGTGGTCCACACAATGGCAATTTCCTAATTTATTACATAGAATTAACCAATAAATGATTAATTAATGCATCTTATGTAAATAAAAAAATGCTAGGAAGACTTAATTATTCCAACACCCCCTCTTAAGTCTGAATTAAATGATCTAAATATCAAAAAATGAAATACTAAGTGTGAAAATACTCACAGCAGATCTAAGAGCTGATGTATACCTCACAATGAAAGAATTTAGAAATAAGATTAAGAGTGGTCAATGCAGTAAAATGAGCAACATAATAATAATACAGTAGAACTCAGATAGAAGCAAAATAACTTCACACACACTAATTCATTAATCACAATATGGACAAATAAGTAGTACAATGCATGAGGATTCGAATTCCAAGGTGGCAATTCGAATTAGTCTTCATGGAGTGATCAAAGGATCACTGGAGTGTCATCGGAGCACAACTAGAATTCTATCTCATCATCAGTGGAGTCATCAATGCTCAAGTAACTGTCAACCATCAGTCAAACTGAGTCTAACTGAGTGTGGTAGGTGTAAATGAGTGTAACTGGAACTAACTGAATGAAGGAGGCTCAGTGGAGGGCGCATGAGGAGCTAACTAGAGTAAGAATGGGTAGTCTAGTCTCACTGGAGGTCCATTGGAGTGATACAGTCAATTGAGAGTCAGTCTAGCCTTAAATCAAGGAAAGAACTGATGATAACTCAATTAACTGAAGTGCAACTGAGTGGTAGGTGAGAGAGGACGAGTTGCTTCCTTAAATCAAGGAGGAAGGGCACACTAAGCTCTAGGAGGGATAAAACTGATCTAGGAGAATATCCCAGGGGCTGGCTAGCTGAGGCTAGGTGCTGGGCCTGATGACTAGGATGCATGAAATTGCATGCAGAAATGCATGCAAGACTAAAAATGCAAATAATGAAAATGCTGGTAGAACTAGGATGGAGTATAGGAATATCCTAACACCCCCCCTTAATCCATCCCGGGCCCTAGTAACTGAGACCAAAGGTCACCCAATACAATGAATAATAACAGTCAATAAACCGAGGAAATGGGGAAAACCTCATGGGAAAAATACCCCCCTCAAAATAGACTGTAAGGCACAAACAAAAATAAATGCTCCAAACTCAAGAAGGTGTGATGCTTGGTCATATGTCTGGAGGTATCTTCTTCTTGGGAAGAAGTGGATCATGCTCAGAAAGCATGTGCTTGTACTTGCTCTTCAGATCGAATGTGATGATAAAAAATCCAAAAGTATGAGGATGATCCTTGAACCTGTGATTCGAATCAGCTGAGGTAGGATCAAATCTATGAATGTGCAGATAGTCTTTTGTCTTCTCCTTCAAACCATCATAGGTGAGATTATGCCCAAAAGAACCATGACATGATAGTAAATGCTTTGAATCCAAATCAGATCCAAGACTTGAAGAATGGTTTCTTAAGATCTCCTTTGAACCATTTGAGGTGAGATCTAAACCATTGAATGCATGAGAAATTATCCCAAGCGAATGGTAATGGCCATCATGGGTGAGATTATGCCCAAAAGAACCATCAAATATCAATGATTGCTTGGAATCCAAATCAGATCCAAGACTTGAATCATGGTTGCTTAAGATCTCCTTTGAACCATTAGAGGTGAGATCTAAACCATTAAATGCATGAGAAATTATCCCAAGCGAATGGCAATCGCCATCATCTTCAATAACCTTCTGAAAGCATGAAATAATGATCTTACAGTAGTAAATAAGAGGTGAGTGATCAAGGAGAGCGAATGCATTACCTCCAATGGCTGATTTTACCTCTAAAACATTCAGTAGATCATGATGCAAACCAACAGACTCTGGTGCAACAAAGGATTTAGAAACCTCTGCAATTTCTAGAGTGTGAGCTGGCACAAAATTCGAAATAGAAGGAATTTAGAGCATGAGTGTAGAATCTGCAAGTTCTTCTTCTTTGTGGCTAACTTCAATATGAGATATGTTTGATACTGATTCATGATCAATGAGATCATCAAGAAGGGCGAATGCAACAATGGACTTGCTCTCGAAAGGGTTTGGACCAATCCCTTCATTCTGTCTGCCAAATCTTTCATCTAGGTGGGCCCATAGCTCTTTTGGAGATTCAACTTCAAGGGAGTGTATTTCCATGCATCGAGACATAACAAAGAACATAGCTGCAATGCCTATTTCACCTTCATTTAACCAGTCATTCTATTCTTCAAAGGATTCGAACTCTCTTTCAAAACAATAATCAAAGAGATCATGGCTCTTCAAATATGCTATCATTTTTTGTTTCCATTCAACATAGTTGAATAGAGAAAGAGGAGGAACTCCTTCTAAATAAATGGAAGCTATAGAAGACCTACAAAAATAATAGAAAATATCTGCAACTGCTACTGCTGCAAAAATGCAGAAACTGCTGCACTCAAAATCTGAATAATAACCTGCAAAAAAATCTCAGGAATGGAGATAAACAATACTCTCAACATGCTCTGATACCATGTGAAAATCCTCACAGCAGATCTAAGAGCTGATGTATACTTCACAATAAAGAATTTAGGAATAAGATTAAGAGTGGTCAATGCAGTAAAATGAGCAACAAAATAATAATACAGTAGAACTCGGATAGAAGCAAAATAACTTCACACACACTAATTCATTAATCACAATATGGAAAAATGAGTAGTACAATGCATGAGGATTCGAATTCCAAGGTGGAAATTCGAATTAGCCTTCATGGAGTGATCAAAGGATCACTGGAGCGTCATCGGAGCACAACTAGAAGTCTATATCATCATCAGTGGAGTCATCAATTCTCAAGTAACTGTCAACCATCAGTCAAACTGAGTCTAACTGAGTGTGGTAGGTGTAACTGAGCGTAACTGGAACTAACTGAATGAAGGAGGCTTAGTGGAGGGCGCATGAGGAGCTAACTGGAGTCATAATGGGTAGTTTAGTCTCACTGGAGGTCCATCGGAGTGATACAGTCAATTGAGAGTCAGTCTAGCCTTAAATCAAGGAAAGAACTAATGATAACTCAATTAACTGAAGTGCAACTGAGTGGTAGGTGAGAGAGGACGAGTGGCTTCCTTAAATCAAGGAGGAAGGGCGCACTAAGCTATAGGAGGGCTAAAACTGATCTGAGAGAAGCTCTCGGGGGCTGGCTAACTGAGGCTAGGTGCTGGGACTGATGACTTGGATGCATGCATGCAGAAATGCATGCAAGACTGAAAATGAAAATACTGAAAATGCTGGTAGGACTAGGATGGAGTATAGGAATATCCTAACACTAAGGGCCCAGTAACAAGACTTGGTCACCCTGTACAATACTGTCGGTCCACAAAAAACAAGGATAGAAGGAAAACCTCATGGGAAAAACCTCCCCTCAAAACATGGACATATCAAAATTGAAAGGTTGCTAATAAACCCTTCACTCCACCACATGTTCAACCATCCCAAGCAGTGATCTAAGATAGTTGAATGTCTTCTCTGTGAAATCCTTGGTGAAGATATCTGCAGTTTGCTCACCTGTGGGGCAATACTGCAAATCTATGATTTGGTCATGCACTAGGCCTCTGATGTAGTGCATATGAATCTCTATGTGCTTGGTCCTCTGCCTTTGTACTGGATCACATGAAACTCTAATGGCACTCTGGTTGTCACAATAAATGACAGTAGGAGTACTGAAAGAAATCTCAAACTCAGACAAAATACCCTACAACCAAACACACTGTGTAGTAGCATTCACTGCTCCTCTGTACTCTGCCTCCGTTGAAGATAGTGCTATGGTATTATGTTTCTTGCTGGACCAGCAAACAGGGCCACCTCCGAGCATGAATACAAATCTTGACGTGGATTTCCTGTTAAGGCTATCACCAACCCAATTTGAATCTATGAAGCCCAAGAGATCTAGGCTCGAATCTGCAACATAGTGAATCCCATCATTATTTGTGCCCTGCACATAATGAAGGATTCTTTTTGCAGCCCTCCAATGTAGCTCATGTGGCTTCTCCATGTATCTTGATGCCACACTCACATCATAAGCAAGATCTGGTCGAGTGTGTGTCAAGTACAGCAAGCTGCCAATCAACTGTCTATATAAAGTGTTGTCAAACAATGGTGTAGATTCTGCATCTTCTAGTCCAACTCCAGAAAGGAATGGAGTCTTAGAAAGCTTGCAATTAGCCATTTTAAACTTCTTTAATAGATCAGAAGCATACTTTGAGTGACATACCTTGGTTTCTTCTTTTGTTTGAGAAATCTCAAGCCCCAAAAATTGCTTAAGAATTCCCAAGTCACTCATGGAGAATGCTTGGTGCATTGCGGTCTTCAATGATGATATTTGTTCATTGCTATCACCTGTGATCAGAAAATAATCAACATACAACACTATTAACATTATAAAACCATCAGCAAACTATATATAGACATTTTTGGTCAGATTTACACCGAACATAAGATTGTGACAACAGGAAACTGTCCATGTTTGCATACCAAGCCCTGGGGGCTTGCTTAAGTCCATACAAATATTTTTTGAACCTGAAAACAGGGTTTGGATCTGATGTGTACCCTTGTTTCTGCTGCATATATATTTCTTCTTCAAGTTCCCCATGGAGGAAAGCACTTTTCACATCCATGTGATGTACTTCCCACTGCTTGGAAGCTGCCACTGCCAAAACTAGTCTAATGGAGTCTTTTTGAGCTACCGGTGCAAATGTTTCATTATAATCAAGTCCTTGGACCTGAGAATGCCCCTTTTCTACCAGCCTTTCTTTGTATTTAATGTCTGTACCATCCGCTGCACATTTGGTCTTATAAATCCACTTGCATCTCACCAACTTTTTTCCTACAGGGAGCTTGACTAGCTCCCAAGTTTCATTCTTCTGCAATGAATGAAACTCCTCATCCATAGCAATCTGCCATCTTGGGTCATGTGAGGCTTCTTCATATGTTTTTGGATCAGAATCTATCATCATGTAGCATTTATTAGAAAGGTAAGGATCATTCACATTGAGAGTAGTCTCAAACTGTGATCTAGTCCTTCTTTGGTCCTGAGGATTGCCTGCTAGTTTACCTGCTGCTTGCAAAGTTTTTGCATCCCACTTAGGCCTTCTAGGTGACTTAGAATCTGCAATAAAGTGATACTCATCATCATAAATATCAGAATCAAAAACATCAAGAACATCACTTACTTCTTTTTCAGACAGTGGTGAAGATGGTTCTCCAATTTCAGCGCTCTAAGAGGGCTCTTCCTCAAACTGCACACTTCTTTCGATGAATGCTTTGTGAGTGGTCATGTTCAGAAACTTATAACCTTTGGATTCCTTTGAATATACAACAAATAAACATGGTTGGATTTGGGACTGCAATGCCCTCCTCTTCTCAAGTGGAATCCTAGCCCAAGCCTTTGAGCTAAAAATCCTGAAATGAGAGATGTCAGGTTTGTGACCTATCCAAGCCTCGAAGGAGTGATACCTTTGAGAGATTTGTGTGGCACTCTATTCTGAATGAAAGTGGAACAATTTATTGCCTCATCCCATATCTTGGGATACAAATCTTTTTCGTCAAGCATGCATGTGGCCATCTCCTTAAGAGATCTATTTTTCCTCTCAGCAACCCCATTTTGCTGAGGTGTATATGGAACCGTATGTTGCATCTGTATGCCTGAAGAAGCACAAAATTGATGAAACTCTGATTTCACATATTCACCACCATTATCAGACCTTATAACTTTTATATGCCTGCCAGACTAATTCTCAACTGAGGCCTTGAATAACTTGAATAACCCAAAAACTTCTGATTTTAGCTTGATGAAATAAATCCAACAATACCTGCTGAAATCATCTATGAATGTGAGAATATATTTTGCATGATTCAATGAATCATGAGGGAATGGACCTGATATATCAGTGTGTATAAGTTCTAATGGTGCAGTGGTTCTCTTAGTGGTGGATCTCCCATACTTATGCTCAAGGTGTTTTCCTAGGATGCAAGATTGACAGACACCTTTGGAAAATTTGATATTGGGAATCCCTATAACCATCTCTTTCTCATGAAGTTGGGAAAGATATTTGTAGTTTAGGTGGCCAAATATTTCATGCCATAGCTTGCTGGACTCATTGGAATGGGTTAATAGAACAAAAGGTGAGGTGTTTGGCACAAAATGAGAAAACTTGTAAATTCTAGAACAATGATCAGCAATACCAAATGCAATAATTTTTCCTGTTGAAATTTCTGCTATCTCAACATCACTAGGGATAAAGGTTACTCTCTTGGGAAGCCCTATATGGGTCATCTGATAGATTGACAGTAGGTTTGCAGCAAGTCCCAGGACATATAAAACATTATTAAATGACCCAAACTCAAGATCTATGCTACAATGTTTGGACCACTGGAAGAGTCAAGTGAAGTAAAATACTTACTTGCAGACACCATGTGTCTTGAAGCTCCAGAATCAATGATGAATGACGAAGATTTTGATGTGCTGGCCATAAATGCATGAACTCTCTCTTTATCATCGGAATTTTGTCCTCCATCCTTCCTCCTTGCGCTCTCTGGAAGAGGAATGTTGGCTTTCTCCAAGAGTGAAGTCAATTGGTCAATGGTTTTCTTCATGCAAGAGCTTTCAGGATGAAATCCCTTGCTGCAATAATTGCACTTTTTCCTCTCATTCTTCTTGTTCGGATTCTTCTTGAAGTTGGATGTCTCTCCATTTGAAATTTGCTTGTCTTTCCTCTCACCGGTGGGCTTCTTGAAATTGCTCTTCTTCTTGCCTTTCGAACCCCTTGAATCTCCAACATTCAGACAATGGTCTTTGGGTGGATTTTTAATGTCTCCCATCAAGACCAATTTGTCTTATTCTTGTGTCAAAGACTCCATGAATTATGAAAGTGTTGGGCTCTTCCAATTTTTAATTGCTTTCCGGGTGGAATGGAAGGTCGAGACAAAGATTGAATAGTTGGGGCCAAGCTTGGAGAGAATGGCCAAAATTAATTGCTCATCTTTCTTTTGAATACCACATTGCTTCAGCTGCAATACAAGAGATTTAAACTTGGATAAAAAAAACCTGTATATTATCAAAATTTTGCATTCTCAAAGAGAGTAGCTTGTTATCCAATTGGTGGCCTCTCAATTCATCGGTTTTCCCGAACAATTCTTGAAGTTTCAGCCATACTTCATTGGGTGAAGTGAGGCCATCAAGATGAAATAAGAGTTCTTTGGATGTAGTGAGACATAACATCCCATATGATTCATCCCTTCGATTATGCCATTTCGATTTCTCTACTGCTGAGGTTGGCTCAGCTTCAGTTGCCATGGTCACCTTGTAGAGCCCTTTGCTCCTCAGTAGAATCTCCATATGTGCTTTCCAATCAAAGTAATTGAAAGGAGTGAGGATGATCTGCTATGTGTGATCCATTGCTGCTCTGAAATAAACTTATTTACTGATTTTAGAACACTTCTGGATTCCAAAATGCGCCCTGCATAGAATAGAATTCACCAGGTGAATTGATCAATGCGCCCTTCCTGAGACTGTTGGATCCTACAAGACAATAAATAGATGAAAGGAATATCTTGATGGCTCTAATACCATGTGAAAATTAGATCACATCCAAGAACTATTCAAGAAATTACACTGTCTCATATGAAAAATTTCACACAACTAGTCAAAGACACAAAGATTATGCACAAGAGTAGGTTTTTGTATTAACTTCTCATGATAAAAATACATCAGCCAACCTTATGAAAGTAATAGGATTATATTAAATATAATTACAGCATAAAATTGAATGTCTAAAGATGCCAAAAGAATCTCCTAATCATCAGACTTGCTAAATATGCCCATCCCCCCTAGGTGGCAAGTTGACTTTCCAAATCACTCCAAAAGCTCACGAATTCTCTAATTAGTGAGCTGAAGGTGAAATATGGACAAAAAAAATGCCAAATACGAAATTTGGGTGGAAAATACATTAAGGAAATTTTTTGGTGTAAAAAACAGTTTCTTAGGTAGACTAGCTTTTCCCTATGGGGGAAAAAGCAGTAAAAAGCAGTAAAAATACAGAAGGGCGCCTTTTCTCCTCAAATCTTATCCAGAATATTTAAGGAAAGTGCACAAGTGGCTTAGGTGGCTTGTGGTCCACACCTTGAATGTATTTGAGCCTCCCATGTTGCCTTGTGGTCCACACAATGGCAATTTCTTAATTTATTACATAGAATTAACCAATAAATGATTAATTAATGCATCTTATGTAAATAAATAAATGGTAGGAAGACTTAATTATTCCAACACAAAACATAACACCACTTAATTTGACACTATTACAATTTGAATTAATCATATAATATGAAATTCAAACTATTGACCCTCAAGCTAATTTTAAGAATTTACAAAAATAAAAATAATAAAGAATTATTATAAAACCAATTAACATAATACTAATAATTTTAAATATCAATATACATAATATCTATCTATCTATCTATATATATATATATATATATTATTCATGACATCTAAAGAATTCAATAAAGTTAACTATTGAATTACTATTACTTTGACCATTTTCAAATGAAAACATAAACAATTAAATTAAATTGAACACATGCACAATGACTTTATTAAATCTTAAAATATAACCTTAATAAAATTGGGAAATATTATAAGAATTTAGATTTGGCATCTAATCAAATACTAGCATAAGTAATTAAAAAAATAATAAAATTTTAAAATTATTAGATTATAATAGTGTAAAATTAAATTTTTTTATAACTTAATACTAACCTAGGTTGTACTTCTTCTCAAACATTGTTTCCAAAGTTCCCCGTCTTGTCCTTCTCACTCATTCAAATGAAGTGAGCAGACAGTGTGTCATGAATGTTTTGTCCATCTTAGATTCTCAACTGACTCTATTTGCAGTAGCTCAGTAATCATAACATGGTAATAGGGTTGTTGGATGTCATATTTTATGATGGCATCTATTAGGGTTGCATACTTAACAAAAATTTGGAGGAAAAGTTTTAGAAAGGCAAAGTGTGGAGAATATAGAAAGTGTTAGGGCTAGTTCACAAAGATTTGATGGGCCTATTTACTCATCCATCCATAACTAAAGCCACTGATATGTCTTGAATTTCATTGTTCACTAGTCAATGCATACCTGGATATTTTTTCTCAAGAAAATGTTAGATGATAATAGAAACTAGCGGTGATTGAAGGGATCTCTACAAACATAATACCCTAGGAGCATGCTAATTTCATATGACCAATAAAGTGCATCTTATAAAAATGTTTATGACATATCATATACTGATGCATTTTTTTAGATATGAACAATGCAATCCCTAGTTGTGTTGGTCAAAAGCTCTCTAGCTACTTTTTCAAGATATGCTAGATTTTGTGCATCCTGGTTGTACCACTAGTTTATGACAAGATTCCCTTCCCTCTATTCAGATGATAATAACAACTAGAAGTGATTGAAGGGATATTTATGAACATAAGACCCTAGGGAGCATGCTAATTTCATATGACCAGTAAAGTGAAGCTTATAAAAATGGGCATGACATATCATATATTGATACTGATAAAAATGGGCATGACATATAAGATACTGATAAATAAGGTTTGTATGATTTTAGAAAGAATCTATGTCAAATAGAAAAAAATCTACATATATATGCCATGAAAACTGTAACAAACAACATAGAACATTGTACACCGATATTCAGTAAATAGATATTGCTAGCAATTCTACCATACTCAGATTTAGAGTGTACTTATGCACATAATGATCAGAAAAGGTAAACAAGGGAAGAAAGAAGGACATAATAACATCCTTGGTTTTTCAAAATACAGATATACAATTGTATTTGTCATGTGCTTATCACAACGTGATACATACATCAATACCTTTCAGTCATCTGAACTAGATTCTATGAAAAGAGAATTCTAGAAACAACTTAATATCATTGTTAACTATATAATGTGAATGGGCCATGTTCATGAAAATTCTATTGTCATTTCCCACTTTAAAATAAGAAAATATGCACTACCTGTTTTAAAACAACACAGTATGCCATGTGCTAGTTGATGGTAGTATATATGAGGTAGTCTATGGAAAGGGATGAGACACATATTTAGCTGTGCAATGCAGATAGGAAACCTTAACCACCATAGTAGAGGATTGAGTGGTATTTTTATTTTTTCTTTTTCAATAAAGAACAAGCTATTTTCCACTAACACCCTTCTCCTAAGTTTCCCTTGTTTTGTTGGGGACACAAGGGACATGCACCAATGGGGGTTATATCTCAGTGACCCCTTAAGTGATCATCAGTGTAATTTATCTGAGGCCTTAGTGGTATCATATGTATGAATATGGTGGTTAGAAAGTGGCATAGTGATATGCCATTAATAAATCAGTTAGCCTAAATCTAATCAGTGAATCATTAGATTAAGTGGTGTTATATCCCATTGTAAATCATGTAATTTAATATTTTGTTGGAGTACAGTTTTATATCCTAGAGAGTTTTTACATTATAACATGTATATATTTTATGTGATGAAGCCTTGTTAACACATAAATTTGATCCATAACTACTTGTTGGGTTTGGTGAAAAAGTCACTGAGGGGAGATGACTCAAATGCATGCCTACTGAAAGGTGCCATTTCCCTTGTTGAGGAGTAAAGTGATGCTTCTGAGAGGATTTTGTAGAGGGAAACATTTGATGAGATTGAAAACATTCATGTGAATTATAATACAATTATGTGGATCCTAACATCTTTATTTGTTGTCAATGGCATGGGAATTGGGAGACTAATGCTTCTTTACCTTTCAAATTAGAGGATATATTGTGAGAAAGGATATTCAGTCTCGCAGTCTCTATGTGGCATCTTATGAAATAGTTTATAAGGTTACAAGACCCATATTTCTGCCTAGTTTGGGCTTCACTAAGTTGGAAAAACATCTGCTTCTTCCTCTTGTCTTATACATGATCATTGAGCAGGGTTGTTTACATGCCAGCTTCTGGAATCCACACAATCAAAGTTGACTATTTGGCACATGGAATACCTGCACCTATTGATGGATTCCAGATTCAGGGTGTTGTCAATCCTAGAAACTTTAGGTGATCTTAGAAAAAGATTCGAAGTGGGATGGAAGTCGGATCTGTGGCTTATGATCCATATAGGTAGGATATCATAGAAGTTACTAAATCTTCCATGGGTCAAGACATACTTCCCATTCATGTAATAATAGTAGATAAATCAGTAGAAGATTTCTGCAACTTGTAAATGTAAACATAATTAGCAAAAGGGGCAATAAGAAAATGAAGTACAACCAGGAAACTTAAAAGAGTTCTACTAGTTTTGAAAAACAGACAAGTATGTTTTTCTCAGCCATTGAGGAGGGCGCACTTGCTAGGGGCATCTAAGCAATATGCATATTTTCAACCTACAAAGTAGTTTTGTTTCCTGACTTCCATGTGACCATGAATGCTCATGGTTTAGCCCAAATTTACAGGGTGGAATTAAAGCAATTTCAAGTTAGAAATAAACACCTATTTTTTATGGATGATTGTAAGTGTTTCACAGCATTAGCAGTTCCTGTGAAGAGATTACTTGAGCATGTTTAAGGTGATTATCCTTGAAATTTTAGTTTGGGGGATGACTTGTTTCATCTCTCTCTCTCTCTCTCTCTCTCTCTCTCTCTATATATATATATATATATATATATATATATATATATATATATATATATATATATATATAACACTACTTCTGCACATATTTCATTGGTCACTTGAAGTATTGCATGTTGGACTTGTGAAGGAGCGAACCATGCAGTGAGGAGGAACACTTTTATGTTATTTTTGGACAGTATTAGGTAAGTGGCGCACTTCAAAGATAAATTTTGAGGCATGCAAAACCATCTCCCACGACGCATGTAGCTAAATCAACATGCAACTTGACATGCAAGTCTAGTGCCATTAAGAGGTGGTTGTATCCTAAATTTAGAAAATCAGTCATATATGTGGACTAGTGGATACAAGGCATGTGCATCCATGATGAATATGATGATTCACTATCAATAGCATGCAGGGAACAATAATTAAGGAATTTATCTACTCTCAGTCCTATGGCGGACTTTCCAAGGAGGAAGAATTCTATAAATTCAGGAACTTTTATTGTAAAGGGATGTTGGATCCCAAAAGATCATATTTTTGTTGAAATTCTACAGGATCTGGAATTTGAAGCTTGAATGACTGATCCACATGTTGTATTTCTGTGTTTCCTATGTATTTAAACCTTGAATAATGTGTTTTTAGATTTCTCATTATGGGTTGTTTAAGACAAGTGAGTAGATCTAGAAAATTTGTACCCTTGAGTTGCCTAAACTATTACAGATTTCAGTGAGCATTCCAAGACCCAAATATCTGTATAGTGGAGAAACATGTTCCTTAGATTCCTTGTAGCGAGCAAGATAGTATTGTTTCATCAACAACAATTATAGGCTTCAAGTCATATTCTGTTTGTGTTATGAGATTCTTCTATTGTGGATAAATCACTATTATTCTCCGTTCTCATTCAAACCCTTGTTCTTGCTTGATTGACCCCATAATCCCTTGGTAGGCACGGGTCTCCTCTATATCCCTCCATTGAGTTAATGCGTATCAATTTCTTATTGGCAGATATCTTGTTACATTGTTTATTCATGTCACATGCACAATTTGGGACACCCTCTTGGTGTTGGAATTAACCAGCCCTAAGTGAGAGACATCAACATTGAGGTTACTGACTACGTGAATTGTGTCTATACTTGCACCAAGTTTCCACTGACTACAACACAAAAAAATACAAGCATATGTGCTTGTGCACCAAGAGAAAGAGACTCAACAATACCATGAAAGATATTGAGTTTGACTTCCACGAGTTGAGCCAACTCATGCTTAAAGCTCCTCAAATTGGAAAGACTAAAAGAAGACAAGTCTTTCTGAACAATAAATTTACACCAATGCTTCCACAAAATATCAATAGCAATCAACCATACTTGATTCCACAATGATTTTCATTTTTCCAAAAAACATCCAAGTATCACCCAAAAGAGAGATTTTCCATGAAATTGGAGCAGTAAAGAAGAAGTGAATTCATCATAAAGCTAGGTCGAAAATGCCTTGTCAACCTAATATTTCTCAAAAAAATCATGTGTCGTCATTTCATCATTCACCCCTACTCTAGACAAACAACTCATATTGGAGCAAAATTCATCCTTAGACTTTAAAAGAAGAATGTGATTTTCAAATGGATCAGTATCTCCTCAACTAGTTTGTTCAAGTGAGGAAAATCAGAAATGTGAGTAGTATGCCTTACCATATCATATATACTTTTGGGCATATCCCTGTAACTATAGGTTTAAAATAAACTTTGCAAGAATCATGTAATATATTCCCTACAATACAACTTTATCTAAAGCAATGAGATTTTGTGACTGATTAAGGGCAAACCAAGTAATCCAATTTTTTTTATAAGGCTTATAGAATTCCTTCCAAAAATAGAGGCCTACCATAGCCAATATTTTTCTAGAAAACATAGGCCTAAGAACACCCTGACATATTTTAATGTAAATGCTAAAAAAAAAATAAGGTATAGACATTGGATTCTCAACATTCAACTTTTGAAAGAAAAAATATGCCAATATATAATATGAAAAAATGAAAACGATGGCATTCGTCTCCAACAAAGTAAGAATGAAAGGTCTTTGGATATATAACTCTCAGGGTACTTAGTAGTATGGTGAGTTTAATATAAAAAAGGAAGCGCAATAGATCCAATTTTGGAGATTTTGTGTGGATAAACAATAGCCATGAATTTCAAAAGCTACCTACAGGTCGCCTGTAATTCACAGTTGAAAATGCATCATATTTAAATTCGAATGGTGGCAATGGCCCAGTTGCAAATTCATTTGATGAACAAAAATTGAAGGCATATCAAATGAGTTGAGCATATGAACAATCTACACAACCTGTAAAAAGGGATTGAGCCTTTATGCAGTTTTATGTTGTTTTAGACAGTTACACAAAACTTGCCTAGAAAATGGTCAAGTTACAGAGAAATCATCATATCAAGTATAGCCGAGAAATGGACTGAAACCTCACAAAACATCCAGCAAATGAAAAACTCACATGTCAACCACGTTTTTCCCAAGCATTGCCAAAGAAGGGACAGAAAAGTGGCATCTTCACTTTGAAAACAGATTTTATGCCTCATCTTTCATTTTTAGCTTTGTTGATTTCATCTGGAGGAAGAGCATCAATTTAGTTAGCAGAGGGGAAAATGACAATTTATTCATTCCAAATATATTTTCCTAGATTCTCCAGTTCGATTCTACACAAATTATTGTGGAGAACATCAATATCCTAGGTCTGCCTTTGATTTTTCTTACACAGATTTCTGCAACAATAAAAAAATATGTTTTTCTTAAGGATTAGGGATCATAACCGTAGTCAGAATTGGCAGGAATTTATTACACAGACTTGTTATTTGTTGATTATGTTTTGTTGTTCTCTAATGGTAGTGTAGGGGAAGCAAGAAAATTACACAAAATATTGCAAACTTGTGGAATTGTCATGTCCCCATTTTGACCCCCTTTGCATTAAATCGTAAATGATGTAAATATTGTAACTTAATCATGGTGAGGAGCTCAAGGCCAAGGCCCCACCATTGATTTAGCATTTTATGTACCGGAAATCAATGAGATAGATGCCTATGGTTCTTGTGCTAGAAGGGCACGATGTAAATAAGACATCATGTAAATACGAATTTAATGAAAGATACCCACAACCAGCTACGCAATGCAACAAAGAGATGGGGGCATGATCTTTACAAGGAATAGGGAGGGAAAATAACCAAACCCTTGAGCCATGGTGTTAAGCCATTTCATTGAGGAAACCCATGAACTCTCAACTACCCATTTGGTCTCATGCACCCAATCTTTTAATTCTTCCAAGAATTGGTTGAGGCAATTAATCCCTTGGGATGGGAGAGGTATGGCTGTCAATTTTCGTGTATGGGCAAGACAACAACCTGGGAAATCGAGTTTTGGCTTGCTGGGCAAGAAAACCCCCACGAAATTGGCCCAAAGCCATTCTTCACCCATGGCCATTCTTCCTCTCACGCAGACTGAGCTTACTGGAGTTGATCCTCACGTTTTTCACCATAACCCTGCGTTTTTCCATGTCCAGGAACTCGTTTTTGGTATTGTGTAGTAGCTGGGAAAGGAGGGACGCGATTTTGGGCTGAGGGAGAGGTCGTTTTTGCCCTTGGGGCATTTTTCTGGAATGGGTTGCTCTCCCAGTCGAATTTACCCAGTTTGCCAATTCGTTTTGAGTCTATCTATGTTTTTATGAAGCTCAAGAAACCCCATCTCGTGCATTCCACTGTGGAAACATTTTTCTCATGCCAGCACTTACACTTTTGCTGTTATATGCATCCCTCTCCTAGCAACCTCAGAAACCCAACTGCTGGTTGGTATGGCTGATTCTGGTGTATCTATGGTTATGTGAGACCATGTTGTACCCTAGTTCCTTGTGGAGATCATGCTCAGCTCGGGGGTGGCAGTGGTGCTGAGAGATTTAGGAGCACACTGGCCTACGGTTGGGTGGAACGTTGCAGAAGCGTAGCTGGTTGCTTGGGACTACTTCATTAAGATAAGTATCCTCTTGTGCTATCTTTCAATTGTTTAATGGATGAATATCTTGAATGTAAAATGAATGAGAAATTGAAATTACTTCTGCTGTGTATAAAAAAATACTTATGCGTCCTCATATGTCTTGCATGCTTACTTCATAAGTACACGGGGCTAGATGCCCGGTTTGGGATCACGATCCTCTCCATTGCACTATTCCAATGGGAGGGGACGTGACAGAATGGTATCAGAGCTGCTGGTTGCAGCATTGGGCCTCTATGGGCCAAATCCAATTGCAATGTTTAAGTGTTTTTGAAAATTGTTTCAGTGTTTTCGAAAATTTTTGTTAAGTCTGTTTCGGAAAGAATTCCCGAATGTCTTCCGCAACTGCGGAAGCATTCGGCGAATTGCTCCGAAACTGCGGAAGCATTCGGCGAATTGCTCCGAAACTGTGGAAGCATTCCGCGAGTTTTTCCGCAACGCGGAGAAGTTCGAGAAGTCGCCCCGAAATTTGCGGAAGGAATTCCCTTCCGAAATTTTCGGAAGGAATTCTCTTCCGAAATTGCGGAAGGATTCCGCGAGTTGTCCCGCAACGCGGAAAAATTCGGCGAAATGCTCCGAAAAAGCAGAAAAATTTTCTAAGTGAAGTTTTCGGAAGGATTTCTCTTCCGAAATTTGCGGAAGAGTTCCGCGAACCTTCCCGCAACTGCAAAAGAGTTCGGCGAACCTTCCCGCAATTGCGGAAGAGTTCCGTGAATCTTCCCGCAACTGCGGAAGAGTTCTGCAAACCGGTTCGCGGAAGAGTTCCCCGAAATTTGCGGAAAAGTTCGCCAAACCGTTCCAGCGGAAAGAATTTTCGAGTGCCTCCCGAAGCTGCGGAATCCTTCTTTGGCGACGGCTTCCGCAATTGCGGAGCAGTTCGTTGAATGCTTCCGCAATTGCGGAGCAGTTCGCCAAACGCTTCCGCAATGGCGGGGCGATTTGCCGAACGCTCCAGCAATTGCGGAGCCATTCGGCGAAGGCTTCCGCAGTTGCGGAGCCATTCGGCGAAGGCTTCCGCAATCGCGGGAGCATTCGCTGAATGGCTCCGCAACTGCGGAAACCTTCGCCGAATGGCTCCGCAACTGCGGAAGCCTTCGCCGAATGGCTCCGCAATTGCTGGAGCGTTCGGCAAATCGCCCCGCCATTGCGGAAGCGTTTGGCGAACTGCTCCGCAATTGCGGAAGCCGTCGCCAAACCGCCCCGTAGCTGCGGAGGGATTTCCCACCCGGAAAAAAAAAAAAAAAAAAAAAAAAAAAAAACCAGTGGGGAGCATCGGGGCTCAGAATCGGATGATTCCTGTGGGGCTCGGAGGCCATGAAAGAACCAGTGAAGACCCCGAGCCCTTTACGCCCCGATTTGACAGAAAATGGGGAATAGTGGCTTTTAAAGGACAGAGTCCCGAGGCTTGACAGAAGGCCGGTTTAAGCTGAAATTGATACGAGGCAGTCATGAAGTAGGCACAATGTTAAGTTCCGAATCTTGGAGCCAAACTCCAAGGGATGTGAAGTCAGGGTGAGCAAGAAGGCCAAAAAGCATTGTTCCGAGCCACTTTTTCGGGATTTTGAAAAGCTTGTGGGCAGTAAAAGTGACCCTAGACGTGGGAATCAGAAATTTTACTGAACTAGACATTTCATATTCTTATTAAGACAGACAGTTTCCGTTAGACGAAGATTTTCCAGAAATGTACCGTTTGGGAGATAGCCATTTTTGGCCCAAAATTTGAAATTTTGGAAAAATGTGAAAAGTGAGAAGTAGTAAAACCCATAGATTCATAGAATATGAATGGTGCATCGGAATTGAGATCCATGAATTGCTGAGTGATCCTTGTTATATGGACTAACTTCGCCCGATAGATAAGTTTTTGTGATTCCTCATAGATTTTCTTCCACAGGTGGCTAAAGTTGGCATTCTTGACCAAAATGCAACTGTATAAAATGTGCAGAATTGGAGTGAAAGTTGTCATTTTTGAAGAGATGTAGTTTATGCACCTGATGTCGGAATGGAGCATGAAGACAGGCATTGGAAAGCTTGTCCAGCAGGGAACAATGATGCATGACCAGAGTTTGAATGAGGTCTATATATATCATATATATTTAGTGCAGAAGAGTGCCAGCGGCTGTTTTGACAAACAAATTTTGTTGTCAATATGGGCAATTTCTATAATTGCATGATATGGAAGAGGAATTCCATGTTACGATGAGGGACCGAAAAGGGAAGAATTCCTTAAACCCCTATTTTGTTATTATACTTATAATTACGAAATTGTCATATGGCATAAAAATGTTAGAAATGTAAGGGATTACATAGAGGTATATGCACTAGATGGCATCTTAACAAACATTGCATAGTGCATATGGAAATGATTGTGCATAAATGGGATATTACATATTGGTAGAATAATGGAGTCTGCTTATGCAATGAACCATTAATGGAGAATATTGTGATTGATAATCGCTATTGATGTTGGTATTGGTTGTAGGACCAAAGATAACAGAGAGCATGGCTAAATGTGCCGAGGAGGTTGTTGCATGAAGCCAACAACCTTATGTAGAAAGGATAGTGCAACAAATCTATGATCATAAAGTTAGCAAAAATACTGAGCAACCTTGGTAAGAGGCCAATTGATCAGGTAACATCAGGCGAGGTTAATGGTAACCATGCAGGTAATGATTATTGGTGCCAAAGTGCATGAATGTTGAAAGAGGATTTGGTAAGATCTCTTCAACTATGTTCGAGCTATGTTGAGTTAGTTTGCATGTGATATTGAATACCGATTAGGACTTTTAACCTACCAAGCTTGGTGATGTGGGGATAAGTGAAGGAAATGATCCTTACACCCTATGACTGTTTAGAAATCTCAATGCATTCATATGAATTTATATCCTGCCATGTGTACGTTGGTTAAGTGCTTAATAACCAAAGCAAGTGAGGACTGGTGGTCCTGATTATGATAATGCAAGTTATATGAGGTAGTCATGTTTCGATCATAATATGCTTGAATGTATAGTACTCATGAAACAACCAAGGAAGCATTGAGTAGATGTGCATTGAGAGAGTTTATAAATCTTGTGATGCATTGTATGAATGATATGACTGTGAAGTTTGATCTAGAGCTTATGAGAAGGAATCCCATGGTTGAGAGCTCTAAGCTCTGTTAGTAAGAACAGTCGTAAATATCAAATTGTAAATGTTTCGGATAATTGCTAATGACTGTTTGGCTTATATGAAAATGTGTCAGGAGGACATGCTGTAAGTGAATGCTCATGTATGGCAGCGGGCATAAGACCATAATGGGCAGAGTGGTGTCACTTACAGGAGCCAAACACTATGAGGATGGCCGCATTTCTAAGCAAACCAATTTCTGTAGGAGACAGTATTGTAAAATTCATATTGAATTTAATTATTAATGTTATTGATTGGTTATGAAACAATCATATTTGAAGCTTATTGCTAAATGTTGCTGACTTTTTGGGCTATTTGATGAAGTGTGCCAGGATGACACATTGTAGGAAGGCCATGTGTGATGACCTGCAGAAGCCAAACTAGATGGGAAGGATCCCATGCTTTGGAAATGGGTTTCGGGTGAAACGCCATTGATAATGTCTCAGCCAAACCGCATGTCGGTAAACCATGAAAGTGAGGTGGTAAAGCTATGCCCAGAAGGCATGTGAGATACATCTGCAAAATGAATGAGTATTCTGTGACCCTAGAGAAGAACATGCATGTCTAAATTATTAGGGTTAATACGCATAGCATGCTCTATCTTATTTATATCATTGCAGACTGCTTGAGTATGATTAGGACCTACATGGCGCACATCGGAAAGGGGGTGCACACCTTTTCTGGTGCTGGGTCATGATAGGGTTTTCAATATTGACTACACCCTAAGGGAATGGACGCATTCCTGGTGTTTCAATACTTGGTAGTGAATGATATGGAATGTGGTTAAGAATTGAACAGCAATACTGATGAGCTTGCTTATCCTTCTTGTGTTTTCAGCTTACATAGATGCAGATTGATACTGCACATTAACGGGCAGAGTGAAGAAGGGTACGCAAAGAGACTGTATGGGAATTAGCAACCTATCTATGCTCACGTAAAATATTACCAGAAGGGATGGACAGGCCCGAAGAGCTGTGTAATAAGAGAAGGTATCATCCTTGTGTGAGTAGGGGTCATGTTAACCGCAGTCAAGAAAGTCACCTATAAAGTTCCTAAAAGGAACCACCGATTTGCACAAACAAAAAGGAGTGGCATCCTTGTATAAATGAAGAGCTGATGTGTGTGAAGGGTTACAGTGCAAGAAGGTGTGGTGACATTGGTAAAGGCATAAAATCTCTATTGGGTCAGCAGTGGGAGGGCGGGCGCCGATGACTGACTGAAAACCCTGAAATCTCTATTGGGACAGCAGTGGGAGGGCGGGCGCCGAAGACTGACTGAAAACCCTGAGATACCTATGGCTCCATAGTAGAGCCTTGACCTATGATGGTCGGTGGCACAGTTTCCTTCCATTGGTCGATGACCCAGACGAATGTGCTGGCTCGGCACTGGAGAGGGCCAACCAGGTATGGGACTGGTTGGGCACCACCAAATGCTTGGTAAATACAGCCGATGGGGAGGCGTACTGGTTAAGCATTAACTATATCCAAGTCCATAGGCGATCCCAAGGCTTGCAAAGCGAAGCAGGATCCTGTGGACCAGAGGGGAAACGCACAATACAGATAAGTATTCGCTTTCATTTATGTCTTGTTTGGAATAATGAAGATTACAGGTATAAGTCTTCTAACAGCTAAGCTGATACACTATTGTTTCTTTATTGGAAACCTTGGTCATTGCAGGAAGGAAAGACCCTGAAAGACTATAAATTGCTGGTAAATGAGTGGGCGATATAAATTATTAAGAAATCCAGGGAGTAGCTGGTTGAATGCTATAAAGTTCTTGATAAGTCCAGAGAGTGACTAGTTGGGCATTAACTACTTGATAGGGTAAAGCAGCATGTACGCTGGCCCAACACCCCTTAAACAATTGATAAAACCAGTCGGAGCACTGGCCTAGCATATTGCTAAAGGAAATGATTGATAAACCCAGTCGGTGTACTGGCCTGGAATTTCCTATTCAAATGATTGTGGAGTAGCCGATGGGTTGGCCCAACATTCGTTATTGTGTTCACGGGAAATCCAAGGCTCGTAAAGCGGAGAAGGATCCCGTGGAATAAAGTGAAGACATCCAATACAGATAAGTATTTCGTTACCTTGTAGCTTCTTGCTTATATACGTGTGTATATGATTTGGTTATGAATTCCTAAACTCTTGTTTAGAGAAAAACCCTATGAAAATGAACTAAACATGTGAATTAATTTAATGTTTGAATGTAGGTATTACTGGAAGCAAGGAATATGAAGGCATCCTAAAGATGCATGTGGACATGTGACTGTCCTAAAAAGCTCATTATGAGCAGTAATGAAAGATGGTGCTAGTGGATACAAGTGGATCCTAGCAACCCAAGGTTCTGTAGGCAATAATGGGAAGGGTGCCCTAGCTAAAAATCCATATACAGAACTTAGACACTAAGTGCCATAGCCAAGAAAGGAAAGTTAAAGCATTCACATTGAAGTGAAAGAGACTAAGGAGCATGAAACCACAGCGATGGTGTAGCTCCATAATAGAACAAGACTAAGAGGGAGAAACCCCTACTCTTCTCTTTTCTTTTGATTGATGCATTTATAAAACAAAATATTTTTGAGTGCATATCATGGCTGAAAATAGATTGTGTTTAATTGCTTGAGATGAATTGTGAATGCTGAAATAGTAAATCTCCTGTGAAAGGATGAACATGAATGAGTTCATGTGTATGTTGGGAAAGCATGAAAAGTGTGGAAGTCCCATGAATAGATCATGGACATTCCATGTCAATTAGGAGAATGATTGACTAATCTTAATGTTTATGATATGCTTGTCCTAACAAAGAATTCCCATGATGAATTTCACAGGTAAGAAAGTGAAACAATTGATTGCAGCCGGCACAGGAAAGTGTTGCTAGTAAGCAAAGTGTGCTCAGTGGTGCCCATTGACCATGGCAGCAGACCGAGGGCTATTAGAGTTGGCTGAAAGTCTTCTTCAAACAATTGCTAGGACCCAAGAAAATCTTGGGGAGATGCTCAAGCTACAGAGGCAACAGAATGAGATAAACCATGAGGCTTTGCGGGACTCTATTCGTCTGCAAAAAGAGGTAAAAAGCATTCTGGCAGCAATCAGCAAGGGAAAGGAAAGTGGATCAATGAAGAAGCATTCATCCAACCGTCCGAGTAAGAAACGTTCCAGGTGGGAAGACTCAAAGGAAATGGATCGGGAAAAGGTAAAGCCGCCAATGAAATGTTGGGGATGTGGAGGAAATCATTGCCTCCATGACTGTCCAACAAGAGAATACCAAGAGGGCAGCAACCGTAAATTCTCCAAGTTCGTGGACCAGTTGGAAGGAAAAGGAAAAGAAGGAATTGTTTTGGAACGATGTCCTCATACAGAGCTAGAAGGTCCTAGCCAGCAAGAACAGCTTGTAAAGACCAAAGGACTTAGTCCTGAAAGACCCAAGTAAAGGGTGAATTGCAGGACAAACCTACCACATTTTGTGAATTTTGGACATATGTAAAGTGGGTATTTATTTCCGAAGTGTTAGAACACTGAGGACGGTGTTATTCCAAGGGGAGGGGTATGTCACGTCCCCATTTTGACCCCCTTTGCATTAAATCGTAAATGATGTAAATATTGTAACTTAATCATGGTGAGGAGCTCAAGGCCAAGGCCCCACCATTGATTTAACATTTTATGTACCGGAAATCAATGAGATAGATGCCTATGGTTCTTGTGCTAGAAGGGCACGATGTAAATAAGACATCATGTAAAGACGAATTTAATGAAAGATACCCACAACCAGCTACGCAATGCAACAAAGAGATGGGGGCATGATCTTTACAAGGAATAGGGAGGGAAAATAACCAAACCCTTGAGCCATGGTGTTAAGCCATTTCATTGAGGAAACCCATGAACTCTCAACTACCCATTTGGTCTCATGCACCCAATCTTTTAATTCTTCCAAGAATTGGTTGAGGCAATTAATGCCTTGGGATGGGAGAGGTATGGCTGTCAATTTTCGTGTATGGGCAAGACAGCAACCTGGGAAATCGAGTTTTGGCTTGCTGGGCAAGAAAACCCCCACGAAATTGGCCCAAAGCCATTCTTCACCCATGGCCATTCTTCCTCTCACGTAGACTGAGCTTACTAGAGTTGATCCTCACGTTTTTCACCATAACCCTGCGTTTTTCCATGTCCAGGAACTCGTTTTTGGTATTGTGTAGTAGCTGGGAAAGGAGGGACACGATTTTGGGCTGAGGGAGAGGTCGTTTTTGCCCTTGGGGCGTTTTTCTGGAATGGGTTTCTCTCCCAGTCGAATTTACCCAGTTTGCCAATTCGTTTTGAGTCTACCCACGTTTTTCTGAAGCTCAAGAAACCCCATCTCGTGCATTCCACTGTGGAAACATTTTTCTCATGCCAGCACTTACACTTTTGCTGTTATATGCATCCCTCTCCTAGCAACCTCAAAAACCCAACTGCTGGTTGGTATGGCTGATTCTGGTGTATCTATGGTTATGTGAGACCCTGTTGTACCCTAGTTCCTTGTGGAGATCATGCTCAGTTCGGGGGTGGCAGTGGTGCTGAGAGATTTAGGAGCACACTGGCCTACGGTTGGGTGGAACGTTGCAGAAGCGTAGCTGGTTGCTTGGGACTACTTCATTAAGATAAGTATCCTATTGTGCTATCTTTCAATTGTTTAATGGATGAATATCTTGAATGTAAAATGAATGAGAAATTGAAATTACTTCTGCTGTGTATAAACAAATACTTATGCGTCCTCATATGTCTTGCATGCTTACTTCATAAGTACACGGGGCTAGATGCCCGGTTTGGGATCACGATCCTCTCCATTGCACTATTCCAATGGGAGGGGACGTGACAGGAATTACTACAAGTATGGAACTAAATGTGCACAAATATTCAACCAGCTTTAATGCCTGGAGCAATATGCTAACATATGTTGCAAATGGTTTTTACTTTTAAGCTCTTAAATTTTCAATAAGGATTCAAATATTTGGGCTTTCTTTTAAAACCAAATGATATGGGAAGGGAGATTGGGGCTGGATGCTGCAAAAGATTGAAGGAAGTATTAACACCCGGTCTAATAGATAATTGTTTATGGGGGAAAACTGACCTTCGTAGAGACTCTGTTGGAGGCTTGTTTTTTCTAGAAATTGTCCCTAGACTACAAAAGGGATCAAGCTAGTACAATCTCAATACAATGAATAGAAAATAGGTTTTGTCTTTGAAATTTATTGGTTTGAGAGTTTCATTTTCAAGAAAGTAATCAATCATCAAACTAATACAAGAACTGAATCATGCAATAATCATCAAAGAACTGAGATATTAAAGCTTAAAGAAGAAACATAAACCATCACATTTGCAAGCACATTAACTGGTTCAATCCACAACACATGAGCATTCACATGAGAAAAAACTTTAAACAAGGAATGAAATCATAGGTTGAATGGTCAAAATGACCCTAAACAGAATCAATAGATAAAATAGAGTGGCTTATATTCATGTATAAATCAGTCTCATTCTTTAAAAACTTACATAAGAGTCATTTGTATCAGGCTGAAATGTTTCCAATGCTCTTAGCTGTATATTGCTTCTTGAAAAAAAATAGAATGACAAAACTGTATGTTTGTATTCCTTTTATCATTACAAAAGTAGAGTAGTTCCATAACTACCTTCTAGGTCGAGTTTTGAAGCAGTTACATCAACTAGTTATATACTAACTTCGAATCTTTAAAGACTAATTAACCAAAAATAGCAAATCGGATTTTGGGGAAATTTGGTGAATTTATGAAAAAATGGGTCTCAAAGACGGCTCCATATCTCTCGATCTGGGACACCTGTGCAAAAAATGAGAGAGTTTTTTTTAAATGAGTCCATGATGAACAAACACCTCTCTTGGTTTTTAAAAATGCTTCTCCAATTGATCGGAAGACGTGCCGAAAATTTGTGACTAAAACAGTAAATTATTAAATATTTTAAACCCTGAAACATAGGCCACAAAGATCAATTCGAATCTTTTAAACGATGACACCTGTTTCAAAAATTAGGGAGGTTTTTGTGAATGATTCCATTGTGGAAAAAAACCTATTTTTGTTTTCTAAAATTCATCTCCATCAACTCGTAATCCACGCTCAATTTCAATGACCAAAACAGAGAAAAAACAGAGGATAACTATGCATCTCTTTTTCTTTTTAGGGCGTCTTTTGCTACTGAAATTAGTTCTTGGTAATGAGCATTCATGTCTTCTAAATTCTCCCTTATCCTTTTATTAGTAGTTCTAAGCCTCTCATTAGACTCATTCAAGAATGTTTCTTGGGACCTATACTGCTGTATTGATTTCTTGAGGTTATCAATTTCTGTGTCCATCTGAACATCTTGATGTATATTTGAATGCTCTTCTGCCCCAAATGGAATATTCAACTTCTTAAAAATCAACTCTTCTTCCTCTTTAGTTCTGGCTGCTGCACCTGAGAATGAAAACAATGAAGTCGTTGCATGTTCAACATTTTGAATGATTTCTTGCTCTATCACCATTTCCTGTTCTGTAATCTTTTCACATTCCTTAACTAGTTAAGAAATCATTTCATGCTCCTTCTCTATATTTGTCTGAATCTCCTTTGAATTTAACTCTCCTTTACTATCCCCATCCTCCTCACCTGAAGAATCTTCAATGATGGTGACCTTCTCTTCCTTCAACTTAGGATCTAAAATCCTTCTCATATTCAGTCTGAGTCTATTGGTGGCTCTAGTTTTGGGTCGCCATTTAGTCTCTCTAAGCTTTGTCAAAGATTTAACATCATCATTAAAATATGGAATGTGGAGCATCTTCTCTTTAATACTTACAACAGGAAGAATTAGGGTTGAGCTCCCTTTCTAAAAAACACAACTATGCATTCCTTCTTTCAAGCTAGCAGCTTCTTCTTTGTCAGTAGGAGTAATATCTTTCTCTGAATTATATCCTGAGATATGTTCATGTTGTTCTTCAAGCATGTTTTCTGGATCTACATCATTGAGGCTCTTAAAACTTTTCTTGTACATCAACATTCTGCAGATCATCCTATACTACATCCTTCTCTGCATCTCTTTTAAACTTCTTCACAAAGCTAAACTACTAGGATCGATTAGGGATGAAAACTTCTAGCTTACGTTTTCTCCAACTCTGGAATTTGAAAACCTTACATTTGGACTCGTGGCCATTCAAGTCAGTGATCTCTTCAATGAGAAAGCATGATGGGTTAAACAAGTATCATCATCCAGCGAACAGGTGTCTAGAGGTCTCCAGTCATCATAGCATGCAACGAGCCACCTCCCACCATCAATGAACCACGAACCTTCATGATCTCGGATTCCTGCAGCGCGCTAGAGGATATGATTTGGACTTTGCGCTACGGGAATACCTCAACATGCAAATTTGACATATCAACTAAAAAATGAAGGTTAAAGTTTGGACATAGCATTAGAATAGACTTAAGTAAATATTTTTAAATACTTTTGACAAGAAATATAACATTAAATAAGCCACTAAGGATAAAATCAATTAAAACTAAAAACTAAAAAGAATATCAAAATCATTTAAAATTTAAAATAAAATAAAAAATAAAAGAGAGAAAGAGGAATAAACATTTAAAAGAAACAGATCGAAAAATGGGAAAAATTTGGAAACAATTTCAGTGTTAACAAGGCTATTCTTGTGTTTTGGAACTCCTTGGCCTATATTCTTAAAGGAGTCCTTGAGAAAATCACAAAGGAGTTTTAAATTCCTTTGGTTAGGGAAAAAAATAGAACAATGGAATTCCATTGGAAAAATGGCGGATTATAGAAAGGCCAAAGGAGGAGGGCAAATGGGGTTATATTAATATTCATCTGTTGAGAAATTCCCCGGAGGTAAAAATATTGTGGAGAATCCTGACACCAACATAGATCCATCTTAACTTTGGCTCTATAAAGCACCAAGAGGGATCAAATCTCTTGAGGTGCAAACCTTTCTTCAAGTTTAGGACTCTAAAAGGGGGTTTGCACCTCAAAGGATTTGATCCCTGTTGGCACTGGATGGAGCCACAGTTAATATGGATCTATGCTGGTGATATATCATTATAAAAAATTGGATATTAACAAAAGAATGTAATATGTGAGATATGACTACTCGGAAATATATTATTTAACTAAGATTTAATGGCAATGTAAATCTGTGGTCTTCGTGTGTGTGTATGTGTGTATATATATATATATACCATGATTTACATCCAACCAACACATGGTTGAATATCAACACTGTGACGATAAGTCCTCCGATAGCATAAAATATTTATTGTCGGCCTAACCATTCAAGATGAATTTTGTTAGTATTGAAATAATTGAAGTTGATTCGAATATATTGTAAACCACTCCCTTTTTCTTTTATATTGTAATTATTGCAGTTTGGATCAGATTTACATCCAGTGATTTGACATATACACAGAAAAATAGACATTATTTTACACCATCCTTAAATTATGAAAAAATATGGTTCCTTAATATATAATGTAATTCATTTACGGTGCTTATATGTTAGCAGAATTAAAACTAGGTAAGTCAACTGTCTAAACATCCAGCTCAATTACCGATAACTGCAATATTAGCAATTATCTAACAATGGAAAGCACATAACCACCAGATTCTTAGCGCTCTAGCATGCCATGAGTATATCTATATAAAACTCAACGAATTGTAAATTCTATGGAGTATGAAGAGTTTAAGTAGTAGATTTTAATTATAAATTTTGGAAGTACCTCAAGCTTGAACACTAGAGATCAACATGACCAGCAACTAAAAGTACAGTGGATATCAATGATTAGTTCAATTTCATTGGTAACTAACAGATGTAAAAAATTATGTAAAGTCTTCTTAAAAGATGTTAAATGTATGATAGAGTATTAGAGTCAACTATTAACAATTTACCGTTCAACTAATATTGATGGCTCTCGAAAATATTGATGCTAGCAACCCTTTTAAATAATAGGCAGCATATTTTGAAAGCCATAGTTGAAGGCTTGGGTCCATAGTTGAAGTGAGCAAGCGTGAGAGAGAGACAGAGAAAGCATGCTTTCCCGCTTGAGGGAAGGCGGTAACCTTTAGATAAGATTTGTACTTTTTTTAAAGAGCAAAGCCAAAAAATAAAAAGATAACAAACACAATGTTGTGTAGTACCAGAAACAAATACAATATAGCATTGCTGATTGACTAGCAGTGATTGGTATCCCTCATAATACTTTCCTATTCAACAATTTTTTATATTAATATGGTAGTAGTATGGCAGTCATCACCAAACACAGAGATTCTTGGTGATCCAGATAGGTGTGCCAAGACTTGTGCCAATAAGTCCAAATACAATGGGCAGCTTTTCACTATGGCTGTTAATCATCTCTTCTTCCAACTCTCCTCCACATCATCCAACACAAAGTTTTTGTCAGGAACATACCTTGCCTCTCTCATCTTTTCAACCAAGTTGTCTAGCATCAAGTATAATTTATCTGCTTGTGGATGGGATCTGTCTACTGCAAGTAATTCATGCGTTATCTTATTTATTTCAATCCAACTGCATCCTATCTCCTTTTTCAAACCCTTGTCTTTCATCATTGCTCTCACCTTGTTTGCATTATCCCACTTGCCAATAGTGGCAAATATATTTGATAGCAGTACATAATAGCTAGGATTATGAGTATCTAACTCAAGAAGCTGTCGTGCAACACATTCTGCAAGTCCTATATTAAGATGAATTCTGCAGGCCCTTAGCAATGCACCCCACACACAAGCATTAGGTTCTAAAGGCATTGCTTTTATGAAGGCATATGCTTCTTCCAGGTTCCCAGCATTACCAAGAAGGTCGACGATGAGATATTAGTGCTCCAACCTTGCCATGATACTATAAACTCGACCCATGCATGTAATGTCCCCAATCAATACTGAGCTAAACTTTTGGTTAACTACTTTGTTATCTGACTCAAAACTTTCATCAAACACTTCACATACATTGAAACAATACTGGACTTCACCGAGTTTGAGACTGGGTTTAGTTTGATCCCCTTTGTTAGATATTTTGTTATCAACTGCCCTTTGTCTATTGGTCTAATGTATGGGTTAAGATTGTTGGGATTTGAGTTTTATATTTATGGTTTCATCATCACATCATAATTGCCAAAGTTTAAGCACATATTGACAAGAAATACCGACACTCATATGCCAATGCACAAAATACAATTTAAGGTGTTCAAACATAAACAAATAACATAGACAATCAATATAGTTAAAGAGTAATGTAGGTGACTTCCAGGTACAACTTTTGTAGTAGTAATAAATCAGACTTAAATACGCAAAAATGCTCAACACAAACCACACCTGGAGTTTCCTGTAGAATAGTAGCACACAATTATGGATAGACTACTTCTCTTTGGCACTTACAGGAAGATGAAAATGTTACGTTCAACTTCAAATTAAAGTGTCCATGCGCAGCAGTGACTAGAAATTCCTAGAAGCTTGATTTGATGGAGAAAATGACTGTGACTGAGTTAGTTGCTGGCTAAAGTGATCTTGTACATAGTTGGTCCATCTTTGGTTACCACGAATTGGATGTTGATGATAGTGACATCCCACGCCACCCCATTTTCATGGTTGTAACAGACTCATGTTAAGCCTAGATTTAGTATTATTCTTCTCCCACAGGGTTGCAACCTTCCTTTCAGTACACCAGTTGTTGGTAGCTCAAGGGAATGTGCCCAGCCTCTTGGTAAACCCCCTCTTTCCACGATAAACAACAATAAGGAATGGCATAAACATAGAGTGTTCCCTTCACAGTAAATAGTGGTTCACACAAGAAAAATGTTGTCATTAATGAAGTGTGAAAACTCCACAAAGAAACTCAGCCTCCCTAACAAGGGACAACATCTCATTCCCACTTGGTACTGATCTCCACAAATCGATCCCCAAATCTGAAAGGCAATGCTCAAGATCTAGAGGCTGAGATTGAACTCACCCCTTTTCTCTCTGTTGTGAGTAGATAGGAAATATGTGGAGTTGAAAGTGCCCGTCATGTCCTCTTGAACAAGTGCGCCACCTACCCAAAAATGACTGAAAATTGATCAGAACTCTTTGAATTTGCTTGTAAACCTTTGTCCGAAAAATGAAGCACGAGCTGCAAGTGATTTGAGTTTTGAAGATGAAGATGACAAAAGCAATTAGTTATGACTAATTTTGGTGCCCACCTATACTTTTGTTTTTTTTTTTAAATTGTGTAAAATGAGTTTTTCAATTTTTAATCTAGGGTGTAATGGTCTTTGGTGTCTATAGCAATAAAACCTAAGATTCATGATCTAAGTATGCTATGTGTTACCTTTAATAATTCATTTGGTTCTAGTAATCATTGAGAAGAATGAAAAAATTAAAGTGTAATTCTTAATAGGTTGATATGATCTATACTATTGCATTTGTATATGTACATTAAAAAAATAGCAAGGGCAATCTTACTATCCACTAAGAAAAAATTCATTAGCTTTTTTATTTCTCTATGCAAAAACTCTAATATCATCATATGTATTTTGAATCCTCAAGTCACAAAGGAGCCTATTATCAATCTCCTATTTTTTATTGTTTTCCCTTCACAAGTTCAATTATTTTTTATACTTTTATTATCCCTCAAATTGCTCACACTCACCTTAATGAATGAGAAATGAAATTATGTTCGAACTATGAAAACAACCGTAAATAGGGATTGTCATATATTTTTTTCATCATTTTTCTTCCATTATTTATCTAATTGATCATTCTTCTTTGCACCAATGTTGTCGCAACGTTGTTCCTACAATGCGAGTCATTTCATGGGAATCCAACATCATTATCCATGATTATGCTTTGACAGCTCTTTAACATATTATTTATCTTAGCATAGGTGTTGCAAGGAGACTCTATTCCACTAACCTCTATTAACCTTACAATCAATAATCTCTTAAGCAACAATCCTCCAAAACCAACCTATACATTCAAAAATATTTTGGTCTAGGAATTCCTTATAAACCATGTTTTTTATCACAAATTGTTATGTACGTGGTACAATTCACAACACAGTACTAATGTCTTGTACCCCCTCACTCTAGCCGTTGACTCTAGACAATGGCTTGTTCTATGAGAGTCATTGGTAGGGAGAAAAAACTTGAAATGAACTCCAAATTGCCTACATTCCAACAATTTTGAATGTGGGGCCTATGTTTAAGAACAAGGACATAATTTATGTTGTGTCGTTGGATTTCCAAGATTAGTTGTTAGATGTTTTTCTAATATACTCTACATACTCACATGTTCATTGACGTTATGGTCAATAAATATCACATCTATTGAATGAAACTGCCACTCGACTGTTTGGTGAATTTCAATTAGTAGTTTTCTAGTGTGGGAATGGATTAAGGTTGGATAATGATGCCTGTGCCTTAGGGAAATAGATTCAATGTATTGACCCCAATGATTGTATTTATGGAGTAAGATGTGTGATCTTTTCATATACTAGAAATTTTTTGACAATCCCAAAGGATGGTAGGTATGTTGGTGGGAAGCCTTTGTCTCTAACATTGTTTATTCAAGGCTAGAAACTTAAAGGTTAGAGTTTTAATTTGGGGGAGAAAGCTATTGCCTATCTTGTCAAAGGGGCTATTTCACAATATTTTGTAAAGGCTACTAAACCCTCAATATCAACCACTCAAGTTGTGAATTTTTATGGTAAGAAGACAAACTTTTAACTTGGGATAATTTACAAAATAGATCATGACATGATCCTGCCTTTCACTCTCTCCATAAAGAAGTTGAAGAAATTACTACACACTTTTTTCGATCATGTCCCTTTTTAAAGGGGACATGGAATGATATTTGAAATTAAAAAAAGTAAGATGTAGATGGGAAGGAAAATTTCTAGATGAGGCTTTGCAAAAAAAGTTGGATATTGAAGAAGTTAGGAAATTGCATCATTCCTTGTTGATGTTCATTTGTTGGGAAATTTGGTTGCATTGAATGCCACACTTTTTCAAGGAAAGGTTTGACTTCAAAGATGGTGTTCATCAATATTGTACTATGGTCAAGTAAGGAAGCATGAGAATGTATGTGAAGTTTTAGATTTAGTGGTGGGAAAGGACAAACCTTTTGGTTTCTTTGGTGGTGCTTCCTAAGATAATCTAGGTGTTAATTGGGTAGGAAGAATTATACACTTATCAAATTCATACAAAATCATTTTTTAATGTAGTTTTTGTGTTGATATGAACGACATAGTAGAGTTAAGTCTTGCAACAATCTTGATTTTTTTTGTATTGGAGAAATGTGTTAGATACCTTCAAAAGTTTGGAGACTCAAACTTGGATTTATCCAAGCTAGAAAGATCTGCCGCTTCTTGGAATTAGAATCTCTTGGGCGGTATTTAGATAATGATGGAGTCGAAATATGAATTACAATGTATCTATTTCTTTCATTTCAAGAGAGAACACAATCAAGAAGCAGACATATAATCCAAGAGGGAAAGAAACTAGAAATCAACCTTCCTATTGGTTATTTGATAGAGGGAAGGTGAAGAACTATCTAAGGTTCCTTCTTTACAAGATGGATCCTCTCTCACTCTATTCATAATGAGGTATGCAATTATCCCATCATGCAATTTGGCCTTGTCAGTTCCTAACATAGAGGGATAATGAAATTGCAAGGGTATAAATATTTCCCAAACCCATGCTTGTAGTATTGAAATGTAGGTTGTTCCTCCTTGTCCTACATATCTCATAGTGCTCAAAGGGTCCCATATCAAATTGTAATTAAGTGGACTAGTGATCTTGGAGATGACCATGAATCCCTAAAATATGGTTTTAGGAACAATAATAGAAAGGTGCTTCAAAAAAGAACCCCAAAAACTACCCACCTTTCGTGATGACATCCTGATGGGGTTACAGGGAGGACTAGGGTTCCCAACCCAATGCATTGCATAGTGTTTTCACCCATCCAATGAACACTCCTCGATGATTACGTATCATGGAAGAAAGGGGATTTTGAGAGCTTGTATTGGAGATTCAATTTCCCACGATCCATGATCGAGGAAACAACATCATGCAAATGAAACAACGAGACATCGTTGCCCTCTATGAAGCCACTCACATTGGTCGCATTCGTCTCCCAACCCACATCTTAGTGGGATCCAACCTCCTACACTTACTGACTGAGGTAGTTTCATTGCATGGATGGAATGACGAGGCACCACCACCCACAACAAAGCTGACCGCATGGGTCATGCAACTATCCCCCAGCCCAAAAAGGGGTATCATATGATACTCCCTTGTTAATGATCCTACCTTATATTCACTTATAGTAACCTTGTTATGAATTCTCCTTCCTCTAAATGATAAGGTTCATTAAAATTATCATGATGTTGAAGGTGGTGATCCACCTTCATTGACATGATCCAAACACTTCACCAAATCATTCAATCAGTAGGAGCATATGAAACCCCCTCAATCTCTGCTTAGAAGGGGAGACGGTAGGATACTTAGTATCTCGATGAAATTTTGAGTTTGGCTTCCCTCTATCTCATCATCGACCCCCATACCAGTCAAATTGATTTCCCAAATGGCTCGGCTCTCCTTATAAGTGCTCGGTTTCCCTTTGTGGAAGCAACACTCTCTTCCAATCAGTGAAGAATACCTCATCCTGCTTAACCACTAATGTTGCTATTCGATCAAAGGTTTAAACTTGTGATCTTTGTCCAGGAATGAAATACTCATCCCCTCTTGAGAAAACGTGAACCCAGCAACAAGAAGAATGTGATTTCGACCCCCTTTATGAGTGCATATTCCTCCTCATAGCAGCTCGTCCTCCAAATAGAAACCCTTCGTCCTCTTTCCTCTTGAAAATATTCACTAATAGCAGACATCCTCTTCAAATATCCTAATGACCTTTCACTGTAAAAAACGTAGACCAGACTTCCAGCAATGGTATATATTGCATCTTTGGGATTTATGACCTTCCCTCATGTGTATTCATGGCTCCAAATGTTAGATTCAATGCCCAACAATGCCAACAGCTTCCCTCAAGCCCAAACTCACTCCAAAATATCCAAGTGATCCTCCTCGATCTGTTGATCCCTCAATGTATTCAAATTCAACCTGAAACCCTATTCGATGGAGAATCACTGCAACATTTCATGTGAAATGGACCAAATCTACAACAAATATGCCATATTTCAATCAATTTGAAGTATGGGAATCAATCTAGAGCTCCTATATACTTATTCAAAGTCCTATACTGGTTTCCTTAAACTTGCAATGTAGATTGAAGGTCGATATCGGTCCAGTCCCGAGTTCGGCTATTTTTTTCCGCCTTTCCGCTGATCAACTATTCAAAATTCATTCGTACATGATACCTTGAAAAAGCGTTGGATCTCTTCAATTAAAAAGGCTCCTTCGAATATTATTGGATCACCCATTGAATCATGGCATGAAAATGCTTAGTCGAGATCTCGATTGAGTGACTAAAGCCGGTGTGCCGTACGGAGGCAATTTTGACAAAATTTGGTGCCCTCTTCTTTCAAAAAGATGAAGGGGAAATTTTGAAAAAAATTAACTTCTATCATTACCCTTGATATATATGAGATCCTAAAGTTTGAGATTTAAGAGGTCAAATATTTCATGGAAGTAAAGTGGATTGACGTGTGTCCATATTTAAGTTCAAAGTTGATGACATATTACGAGGACAATGATGATCACAACGACAAGGATGATGATAGTGGCGATCATTATGATATCAATGGTGATGATTATGAAGATAAATACAATGATGATAATAATCATGAGATTAGGTTTAGTAGAGTCAAACCATTTTCTTGGATAGTGTGATACTAGTTTGGGAAGGCATAGAATATAATTGTTTCTTTTCACTAGATGCTTTGTTCATTAAAATTCATCATGAGAAATCATATAATCAAGTGGAGTGATGATGACGATGAAGATACTGACAATGGAAATGATGATAACGATGACGGCATCGATGGTGATGAACAAACTCCCTCCATTCTAAATTAGTATTAACCATTTCACCCTTGTTGATAGCTATTTTTAGTTTGTCACCAAAAAAAATTCGATGACATGCCCACCCATGACACCCCAAAAACCAACTTGGCAGTCATACCTGATCGAATTCTCTAGAAGAAGCAAAGTGTAAATTTCAGAGATAGAAATCTAGAAAAACCGACCATGTTAAGACCATTTAAATGTAGGCTATCAACTGAAACCATCCTTGAGGTAATATTACTACAAGTACTTGAAAATTATCCATTTCCCAAGTAGGATACTATTATTTATATTTTACTAGTAATCTCCAGGATGAACTGGTCCAACATATTCCTCGTCCTTGTTAACCAAATGGTCAAGTATAGGCCTACAATTGACAAAGAATTTTGGCCTGACAGCCTCTGACCCTTGATTACTTATTTTAAAATCACTGACACTCTTCTTAATAAATCCAATGATGGTATTGTTCCATTTCATACCCGAATCTTTTGACAGATCTTCTTGGTGTTCCCTTTCCATGGTGTCTTTGGAGTTTCCCAAGCTAGAATATATGTGAGGTGGTTAAACTGCCACAGTTGGTGTGTTTACAATGTTTGTATGATTTGAATCAAAATCTTTCTCAACATGGTTCTAATTCCCTGAGTTGGCCCTCTTTTGAATCAAAAGAATTTTCAATTGCTTATTACATTTGTTAGAAAATCTTTAGTAGCATTAATATTTTACATGCTTGTACAAGATTGGTACTTATAAACATAGATAATAGAAAGCAAGAACAAAGAAAAGGAAGTAATGCAAATAAACAGCTCTAATTTAAGTTGTACCTACATATAAGAGTTGATCTCATCTACATGTTTAACAACAAGCATCGACCTCCTTTGGGTTTCTTACTTCACTGGAATTCCAAATATTGAATAGGTTATTCAATATACTTCTCTACTACTTGTGATTGTTCCATGTTTCAATCTTTATCGTAGATAAAAACATCAAGACAAAAACCATCTTGAATTGTTTTAGCGCATAGAATTACAATGCATTTTTGGAAGGAACCTCTCATTAGTGTCTCCTAATATGTTCAATCAGGTCATCACAATTTCCAACAACTCATTCAAGAGGTCTTTTGCTTCCTCTACCTACCCCCTCTTGTAGGTGCCATAAATTAGTAACAAAATGGCATAAATTATTGCAGTTTTTTCAACTATGCAATAGCCTCATGTAGATTAGTACCCTTGTTGAAATGAGCACCAAGATCATGTAGTATGTTGTTTCATTCAATTCCAGTATGTTTGTGTAATGTCATCCATTAGCTACTTTGCTTCCTGCAATCTACCTTTTCTACAAATTCCATTAATGAATGAGTTATATGTAACAAAAGTAAACTGAAGACCTTTCTACGGCATCTCATCATGTAATTCAAAGGCCACTTCAATATTTCCCTCTTGTCTTAAAGGCCAAATTAGGCACAGATACAAGGTAGAAAATGGTCATTTGAGGAATCAAAGGAAACAAAAATAAATCTCAAAGCCTTGTGTAAAAAAAGATGATGTGAAAGTAATTAGAATGTGCACACATAGCCTTAGAACATGGGGCGATGATATGCACATTGGTTAATGGTAAAAGTGAGCTCTGAAAGTTTAAAAGTTTAAAAGGTTCTAGAGGTCATGGGAATGGTGAGAGGAGGAGCACTAATGAGACCCATGTGATGGCATGAGGCCCTACCCATGGCCGGTGAACCTACATAAAGGCACATGTTATGGCCTAATACTATGTCTTTGGACTTGCTAAATATTATAGCATATGCGTTAAAAAGACAACCATATCCCACTCATAGCTAGCCAAATATTACCTATGGAAGGTTTAAGTGGCGGCATGGCCTCTAGTTCCATGAGTTATAAAATAAATTGTGTTATTGCATAATATCCCATATTTCATGCATAGGACATGAAATGGACCTAGAGAACCATATTTTCATGCACCAATGAATATTGAAATGGTGACCATATATCACTCGTAGGCTTAAGGTTCTTTATTTTGGGCATGTGTGGTGGTTTAACACATAACACATGGCCCATGAGTCCCTAAGGGAAATTGAATGGCCTTAGACTATGATGTTTGACCCTAGACCATGAGAACATTTATTGGCATAGTTATTATTGAAATGGCCATTGTATCATACAGGGAATGTGTGATGTCAAAGGGATTCAAGTGTGGACCATGAACTTCAAAGGATAATGTTATTTCTTAAGGAATGTTATGTATGCTTAGGGAATTCATTTTTCTAGTTGGTTGTTTATGGTCTATTTTTATCTAATAGAATTCAAGGTACATGGCCACATGACCTCTGGTATATGATTTTAATCCTGACTAGTATTACATTTGCTTCATAGTTAGGTAGGTGTTTTGATATCTCAAGTGTTCTAATGAATAAGGGGAACCATAGGACTCATGGAACACTAAAATTCTTAACATTGTCTAATTTGGCACATAAATCTAATTTCTCCATAGAAAAATCTATGGTGTATTCCTTTAATCTTGATGATCTTTAGAGTTAGGTATGTCTTTTGATATCTTGAGTACCCTAGTGAATACAAGCATCATGGGCCTCATGTAACACTAACCCTCTTAACTTTGGCACAAACATTTGATTTCTTCACAGTAGTACTTCACTTCAACTAAATGTTAATCTTCATATTTTTTACTTCCTTCTCCATCCAACTCTCATTTCTTAATAGATCTTCACACACCTCTTGGTAACATTTGTCATTGTTGGATCACCTCCTATCATTGTCCTTAAATTTGATTAAGTTTGGGAGATTGCATATATATGGCATCTTCAACTCAAGGCATATGCCACTTGATTCTCTTCCCCTTTTATGTGAAATAACTTGCAATCATAGTTGGCCCAAAACTTCACCCATCGCCACTACCTAGCAGTCAATTGTGAGTGAGTCTACAAGTATCTCAAGGTCTCATGATCTATTCATAATTCAAACTTTCTACCAATCAAATAATATTTCCATGCATTTAGGACATGGGCATCTATTGTTACTAAGAGATCCAAGTTGTCATGATCTCCTTACTTTTGCTTGTGAATGTTTAACTACCTAGACTCATATTCCACCACTTTTCCTTCCTTCATGAGCACTCCCTAAATGCTCTCATCACTCACATTTATGCATACCAGGAAATCCTTATCAAAGCAAGGAAGTATAATTATAGGTGTTGTCATGAGAATTCTCTTTAAGTTCTCGGTATATTTCTTCATGTATGGTTTTCCACATAAATTTGACACCTTTATCTTGTAACTTCGGCAAGGATCTTATAATTTTTTAGAATCCTTTGACAACTCTCTGATAATATCCAACTAATTCCAAGAAGCTTCTTACTTTGGTATAATTCTTTGGGTTTGGACAGCTAGACATAGCTTCGATCTTATTAGGGTGTATCTTTAATACTTCTTTAGATATGACAAGCATAATAGATTTAATCTCCTTCTTAAATAATTTTCATTTTCTTTACTTAGCATATAGATGGTATTCACGTAGCTTCTACAAGAATAGGAATAAATGCGATAAGTGTTACGTTCCTCCTCATTTTGAGAATATATTAGGATGTCATCAATGAATACCAAAACACACTTGTCTAAATACTTTTGGAACACATCATTTTTTAATTAAATTAAAAGTATGGAGCATTTTCCACTGCAAAGGGGAAAACTAGGAACTCATAATGCACATATATAGTTCTAAAAGAAGTCTTTGGTAAGCTAATTTATTCCACTCTCATATGATGATACCCAAAACTTGAGCCGAACTTTGAAATTTTTTTTTCCCATTTGAGTTAATAAAGAAGATCATCAACTTGGGTAGGAGGTACTTGTTCTTAATTGTCACTTTATTCAACATTCTATAACCAATGCATATCCAAAAGGTTCCATCCTTCTTATTGACTAGCAATATTTGTGCTACCCAAGGTGATGCACTTGGTCATATGAACCTTCTGTCTAATAATTCTTGTAATTGCATCTTGAATTCACACAACTCATTAGTTTGCAATATATTCTGGGCCTTAGATATTGGCATTGTTTTATGTTATGATGTATTGTTTCCATTGTTGTCCATTGGAAGCCACTTGAGTCACCCTTCACATAAAGGGGAAAAAAATGAGAAGAAAGGGTGATGGAATGAAAATAACTAGCATGTTGAAATTGGAAGGAAAATTTAAATTTTTGGTGTTACAGATCTCAAAATTACCAACATATCCCACTTGTAGTTGAAATATTCCCTCTATAGAGATTATGTGATGTTTCAAGTCCTTAAGCATCACTCGTGCGCAACAAAGGGAATTGTAATTACATATAGGCTAGATATTCCATGCCTAGGTCATGTGTGGCAGTCTAGGTTAACATGCATGGACCATCAAACCCATAGCAAATTAATATGGTATTAGGCCCTAAAATTATTTGATAGGGAATGGTCTAGGCCACGACAACCATCGCCAATGTTACAAATATTGAAATGGCCACCATATCTTGCTTGTAAGGTAAACTAATTATGTCTAGGGCCCTACACATGGACCATGAGTCATATAGTAAATTTATTAACCATGGACCATTATTTAGGCTATGAGAAACATTATTGGTTTACATAACCTATAAATATTAAACCATGGTTGGTTTATTGGTTTACATAACCATGGAAAAACCAACAACAACAATGACAGCGACGATGATGACAATGATGATCATGATGATCTCACATGTAGGCTAGAGATTATTATGTGGTAATCTAGGTTAACATGCATGGACCATCAACCCCATGGAAAATTAACATGGAATTAGACCCTAAGTTTAGTTCATAGGACATGGTCTAGGCCACGAGAACCATCCTCAATGTTACAAATATTGAAATGGACACCATAAATAATTCCACTAAGACACTGACCTAACACAACTAATGCATGTAAATGACTCATGCACTTGTAACACTTGACCCGTGCAATGAATTCGTGCATATTGGAAGCGTTAACCTCTAACCCCCTAACCTCATACCTAACCTTATAAACATCTAACCTTTTCCTTAGCCCTAGATTGCTGAAGCCTGCTCTTTTTCAAATTGTACAAATTCCCATATGTTCTCCAGTTCTTCTCACAAAAAGAGGATGAAGTAACTTGAGAGAGGACCCTCATGGCTAACTATTGTAGAATAGGGCATGATGCCCCATGATTTTTCCCACCAACCATGGGGCTTCTTGACCCCTCTGGAAGTTCTCATCCCTTCCTCATGAATGAATCTCAAAGCACTCAACCACTTGAGCTATTTATCCATCAAGTTCAAAGTACTCAATGCATTCTTTGTATACAATGCAAAAATCATTAATATGTGTTAGTACTTACCAAGTAATTTGTTCACTATATAATCTATCAACTATGTAATTTGTTCACTACATGAAATATCAACCAAGAAATTAACAATGGGAGATTGAGTCCCCACTTAATAAAGTGATTTTAATAAGAGTAGTGCAGCAGCAAGCGTGGTGGTTCCTCTCTAAAATCTTCATGGAATCTCGAAGACTCAAAGTTGGGCAACTCAGTGGCAACTTCAAATAATTATGTAGTGGTATCAGAAAGGGTTTCCAAAATATGAAAGAGGTAAAGAGTAATTGTGCAATCATGGTTTTGATGGATTTAATTAACATTTTGGTGTTTAGTGGTGATGTTACAGGGGATATCAAAATGAAAAAGAAAACCCACATCTCCTTGCTTTAGGAAACACACAATTGTAGTGCATGGGTGGCTCTACTCAAGGTTTTAGAAGAGAAGTTTTAGGAAGCAAAATTTTGGAAAGAAAGCAGGTACTTCCACATACATGTGTTGAAATTGCTTGAGGACAAGCAATATTGGGAAGGGAGGATTTTTCATGTCCCAAAATTTTGCATTGGGTCACAATGGCCTAAGCCCCTTGGCCATACTCATGATAGTTTGTCAAATTGATGCTAAGGGTCAAATAATTGCCAAGAATGATGTCCAAGTTAGTAATAATGTGAAATTAGATCCAAATGGACAAGGTGGGTCACATTAACAGAAATTCCCAATTCAAAGTTTGTAATATACCCATCCAAATGAATTGTCATGGAGGAAAATTACTAGTTCCCTAGGTTGGGGTGGAAGCATTAAAAGTTGGGATAAGGGAGCTACAAGACCCAAAGTGACCTTAGACTTAAAAATTTACATTAAATGGGTCAAATAAATAATAACGAAAATAAAATAAGGTGGCATTGGATGATGAGGGCACATAAAAGGTTGTGGGACCCCCATGTGGCAAGATTCCCCACTACACTTGGCATGATTCTCTCCCCAATTCGAATTCAAGATGAAGGGTAACATACTTGGGGGATTTTAAGAGGTATTATTAATTGCATGAGTCATGTAAGGTCGAATTGGAGTGGAATAATAACTCCCATGGAAGAGGAAGAGGCATCTTAGAAGAATTGTGACACTTGGGCTAGATTCCCTAGCTCTATGACAACAATGATGAAGATGCTATGACACTTATGACACAAATAAGACCTGAATGCTGACATCTGACATATATGACATGTAAGGGCTAAAAATATCCTCCAATAGGGTGCACAATGGAGTTAGAGAAGCCAAAGAGACACCTACTCGAATTGAGTGGAGGAGGAGGCTAGATTTGGAGGGACAAGTGGCATACTTGGGAATCTCTTCCCAAATTGAGTTGGCATGAGGCTCATGGATGGAATTCGAGTTAGGGAGGCATTAGGAAGTTTATGTTATATCTCTATATTTCACAGTGTCGCATCTCCATCACAAAACTAGTTGACGACACTTTCCCTACTGTTTTAAACCATCCAGAAGAGACAGATGATGAGTCAACCTTGAAGGTGAATCTACCCTGGCAAGTTTTGAACCACCTTAGACTTTATCTACACACACTACCGCGCCTTGCTAGTTTGTCAAAATGCGGTACTAGACACTACCGCGCTATGCTATTTCCCCAAGACGCAGCAGTGCCGCGTTCTGTAGTCTTTGCAGAACGCGGTACTCTTTTAATAGCCTTTTTCCCTTGGCTTGTGGGATTTTGGATTTTCGAAGATAATGGAAGATTGGGGTCCTTGATTCGATCTCAACTTATCTCATTCGATTAGAAACCCTGATCCACTTATCTCTCCTTAGATCCACCCATCTCTCTTGTTGGTTAAACTCACCATTCACTATAAAAGAGAGGCATTCCATTGGGAAAGGGGAGGACTCTTGAGAGTACCAAACTTATGGTCTTGCAGCATTGTGGAGATAGCTAGAGGAGAAGACACTTGGAGCTGGAGGATTAGCTTGGACATCAAGCACCTTTTGTAAGTATTCTTCAAGTTGTAATGGAATAACTTGTCTTGTTTTCCCAAATCATTTGTGTTAATCTTGTTTTAATGATATGATTTGTATATTTCATAGATTTAGATTCTAACTCATGTTTCAGGTTGCTAGAGAATAGTGCATTCTTGTGTCTTGGTTCCATTTTGACAGGTTCATTTGTGAGGGCTTGGAGACTGGAGCAAATACCAAAACAAGCGTCTGGATAGAAGGTTAGTTAAACTTCTTCTACTCTTTCTAGCATTTTAATCTTGAGATATTTGTTAGATCTAGGGATTCAAGGTAGCATTTGTTTTGACTTGTTTCTTGCTTTAAAGTTAGTTTAAAGTCTGCTTTAAAGTTAAGAGAGTTTTGGCTTATCCGTAGGACAAAATTCTACATAACAAGAATGGCGACTCCGCTGGTTTTGAGTACTGCTTGATTGATTCAGTTCACTATCACTCATCTGCTGATTGTGATTTGTTTTATTGCACTTCAAACCAGTTTGAATCTTGGTCCTTTTTTACCTTTATTCACCCCTCCTCGCAGTATTTATCTCCCTGTTTGATCACTGAATCCCCTAGGTTAGCAACAACCCTGAAAATTTTATTTTTTCTTCTCAAGTTGCGCTTTTTCCTTCCCTTGCCATAGTACCGCGCCCTCAGAACTACTTCCAGCGCGGTAGTACCGCGCTCTCTGACTTAGTACCAGAGCGGTACTGTCACAGTGCCGCGCTTCAGCCAGACCATCACCCGCGGTAGTGTCTGCAAGCTTTTAAATTTTTTATCTTTGCTTGGTTTCCTGATTTTCTCTCTGCCTTAGGTAGTCTTTACTGTTGCCTGTTAGCATCCTGGTTAATTTCCAGTCTATATGGTGTGCTTATTACCCAGTTTGTGAGCTTGATTGTTGATTGAATTAGTGGCACTTTCGACATATGGGTCATTTTTCCAGTTTGATTGCATTGACTTGATTTTTTCACCACAACCAACTCAACACCACTGTTCTCTGTTACTGAATACTGTAGTTTTTACAGTCATATTATCATTATCATTTTCAGTAAATTAAAAAGATCATTAGTTGAGAGCAATTTTGTTGTTCAAATTGAAAAAGTCTAGTGGTATTTTGCATAGGGAAGTGAACCATTGATTTTTCCACAGAAATTCTCATTGTAGAAGCATTGTAGATTGTAAAATCAGTGCATTGAAAAGAGTGTTTACTTCAGTTTGGCTTGGTTCATAAATCGAAAAGAAAAGAAAAATCTTTTACTTTGATTGCTTGTGAAAATTTTCATGCATATTTGATCGAAGAACCTCTATCTTTACCTTAGCTAGATTTCATCGAAGACAAAGGCTTATTTGTGATTCATTCTCATTTGCATGGTTTGAGTCGTCATAACACCATCAAGTTTCACGTCCACTACCCGATTGAGTAAGACAGCCACTAAAATTAATCACCCTAATTAAACCAACTTTAACCTCACTTGAGGAAATCAAAAGAATTTGGTAGTTAGGTAGGACACCGGGGATAGGCATCAAAATAATTCCCCCTTGTCGCTTTCATCTGAGACATAGTCGTTGTCTTTAGGGAACTAAAATCCTCTAGTACTTATTGACACGGTCACAGCCAGTTTGTGGAGGGGCCTCCTGACTGTTTCCAACTTTCAGGGGTTAAACGGCCGCGAGATTGAGAACCGGACGGACTCTGTGGAATACCGCACTCCACTTATCCCTAAGGCAACATCGATCGTTGTCTTCTTCAGAAGGCTGAAGTGCCCAAAACCTTTTCCGACGTGTCATGAACGAGGTGGCTTAGTATCTATTCTACTAGGGATCTTTTACCCAGGATCCCTTTCGGTAGATGGATATCCTTCTTATATCGGTCTCTCATGTTGTATTGTTCGACTTGGATTTCATCACCTTGCGAAGGATACATCCTGTTGAGGTCTCCAGCTCTTAGTTAGGAGTTTGCTTGCTATCTCATCTTTGTAGAGGGTCATTTTTTCTTTATAGGGACTGCTTGTTGGCATTCTGGCCATTTTTGTTGATCAGCTCGCTTATTGAGACACCGGTCTCAGTATAGATTTTAGAGCTTGCTTTTTTGGCCTGTGAACCTTGCTTTTTCTAGCTCCTCTTCTGCACACTCGGTTGCATTAGAGTTTTTGAGTTCTTTGTTTACGATACTGCCCCCGATTTTCATTTTCCTGTCATCATGTCAGATCTACCACGAAGATCACGAAGACAACAGGGCCAAATCCCTCCACCACCACCACCGCCACGGACTACTGGTATTCCTGCATCACGCATTCCTGCTCCTCCTGGCCGCGGTGTTGGTCGAGGGAATATTCCACCGTCGATACGTACAACGGCTTCAGTTCCATCTGTAACTGCCACTCACAGCACAGTCTCAGAATCTATTGCAGTTTCTGCAACCATTAGCCTATCTGAGACCTCCACTGTTACCTCACCCACTGTCATTCTAGATTTATCTGTTACAGTGGACACAGTTACAGCAGCTGAACCTAGCACAACCCAGAGTACTAGACCAGAGGTCATCCTTCTACCGGATGCCAACACTTCCCGTCCATCAGACACCTTTCACAATGATACAGACGAATCTGTTGGCACCATAGAAGGGTCCGACCAGGACATACTTGGCTTGATTTCAGTCCCAGGTGGGTATGTTGAAATCGTTGAAGATACTCGTCTACCTGACACACCTTTTGAACCTGATTATGGTTTCATCACTTCCCAGGCAGATCTTCCGCCTGTTATCACTACGTCACCCAGTGTTCATCCTCAGGAGACAAGTTCTTCTAGCAACGTACCTCGTACTATATCTCTACCCAACCTTCCTCCGGGACATGAAATCATGGCTTCCATCCAGTCTAGTATGGTTAGCCTAGCGAACTCTCCGTTAGCATCGGTACGGTTTAGACGCAGCACGGAGCACATGCTCTCGTCAGTCTCTAGATATCCCCCTGACACTTGTCCTTCTGACTATAGGGATCCCAACATCCCGTCTAGCATGGAGTTTCGACACTGCTTTGCAGACGGTGCAGGACCTTCGGATGTTACCATACCTAAGTTCCTGCCGGATCCCCAAAACCTTTTCCAGGACATGAATTCGGACCCAGTTTTCGAGGGTCCTCCTACCATTGAACATGTCATGGACGACGCTAATATCCCTGGGCTAAATTCCCCGCATTTGCTATCATCACCTATATTTGGTGCACATTCTATGAGGGATAACCCAGTTTTTTCCCCGTCCTCACCTGTTCGATATGGACGACCCCCTCCGCAAATAGGTACTTTTGGTGCCGTTGGCCAATCCACGTTATCATATTTGACCAGCGGCGGAAGAACGCTTAGTCACACTGCTGGATCTTCCGGTTGGACCGGAGGATCACCCTCAGCCACCATTTACACTATCTCAGGAGGTGGACAACCAACTACAGTGGTCCCCAACTCTAACTACCAAATCCCCCCTGGTGGGCCATCAACCCAACCAGTTGGTGGACAACCTCTTGTTGGGAACCCTGTTCCGAGTCAATAACCTCCAACTGGTGGGCCATCAACCCAACCAGTTGGAGGACAACCTTTTGCTGGGAACCCACTTCCCAGTCAACAGCCTCCTCATATAGGGCCATCCAACCTAACTGCTGGCGGACAACCTATTGGCTCGATCCAACAAGCTTCCCAACCAGTAGCGTCTACTCAGTTCGGTATGTACAATCCACCTGGCAGTGGACAACTTTATTCCGGTGTTCCAACCGGGCCTTACTCTCAATAACCCCTGTCAGGCATGCTTCCTTCTTGGGATCATCAAATCCCACAGAGTGGGGGGTATTCACTTTTTGGAAACTGGAACCAAGCTGGGGGAAATCTCAGATTTCCCCCAAATTGAATTCTGGCTTCCCTTACCCTTCAGCTGCTACAACTCCATGGAACCCATCACTTCAATTTCCACTCGCTCCTCAAGCAGGAACGAGCCTTCCATGGACTTCACCGTCGCAGCCACCCCCCAACCCTGCTATGGGAAATCCTCCACTTGCACAGTATAGTGCTAACATCCCTGGAACACAACAATTCCAAGGAACTTTTCCCCAACAAGGAATAGCAACCATTCCTGGGTATCAACAGCCTCAGGGTACTATACCCACTCAGCAGAACACTCACCAACCAGTTTCTTACAATCAACCGGTTAACCAGATGGCTTACCATCCACAGAATTTCCAGCAGTATCCCGCGGGAAACTCATATGGGTAAAACACACAGCAGTATGCTATGCAGGGCCCTCCAGGGTTCTCGGCACCACATGGTTATTACTCATTCCCGCAGACCAACTGTCAACTTCCCTTTTTGGCCACACTTGATCTACCTGATTTGTCGAGGCTTATCAACGATCCTATATGGCATGAACCTCACTGGCCACCTATCCCAGCCAAACTACCATCGGACATTCCTAAGTTCGATGCCAAACCCGGGGAAGACCCCAAGAACCACGTGATGACCTTCCATCTTTGGTGTTCATCCAACTCCTTGATGGATGATTCCATCCGACTTCGGCTCTTCCAACGCACGCTCACCGGAACGGCAGCAAAATGGTATATCGAGCTGCCACAACACTCTTTTCGTGATTTCAACACTTTGGCTATGCAGTTTCTGACACATTTCCAGCTTCCCATTCGGTATGAGACTGGAACAGAACTGCTAACTTCACTACGTCAAACCACTTCTACACATATTTCGGATCACATCCACGAGTGGCGAAGACGCCGTAGGCTAATAAAGGAACCTATTCCGGATCAGCTACTTGCTGATTGGTTTACAAAATCCTTTTTGCCTCCCATAGCCAAAGATATTGCTATGCGCGGACCGGTTACAGAAGAACAAGCCATCTCGGCAGCACAATACATGGATTTGGTATATACTCAATGCGGTACTTTACATGAACTTCTTCCACATGCCTCCCGCGTTCACACTGATCCAACAAAGCCTACCACTGAACCACCCATTGATGGTATTGTTGGTTCAGTCAAGGCTCAGCCTGCTACCAACTCGACGGGACAACAAGCTTCTGCTTCCCCCGCTTTTACCCAGGCCACTTCAAAAGATTCCACTTCTCCTGCTGTCTCCTCCGAAGTGAATGTAGTCCAATATACGTCACAACCATCCGGAGGAAAGAAGAAAAACAATCGTGGCAAAACCAAAAAGAACCAGCAGGAGAACCCCAAGCCACAACCCACCCAGAATGACCAGAAACCACGTCGGAAAGCTAAGTTTCCCTGCTTGATTTGTCAATATGATCATTATACGCGTGACTGTCCCTACAAGGACGAGGTCAACAAGTTTGTTAAAGGATCCTCTCACCCGGCAGTGCTAACTGACCCTTTCCCCCAATAGCAACAGCAAATGGTTGCCCAGGAATCCCCACAAGGGGGCAACCCGACCAATCCTTCCCATGGAGAAACGTCCACAAACCGCGAAATCCTAATGACAAGTAATGAGGAGATTAATATCACCACTTGTTCAAAGACGTATGACAATCCTCCAAGTTCAAACAAACAATCGGAGATAGCCAAAGGCAAAACTCCTGTTGAAGATCCGATTCCTATTCCCCCCCCTAACGGTCATCTCCATATCGAGCGACCACTCATGGACACAGTGCTACTCCCACCCAAGGGCACCATACGAAAGGCGACATTCAATCCGAATGCCCGAGCTGCCCAAAACTACAACATTGTTGAGGATTTGGCTCAAGCACCTTGCGCTATGTCGACTCTCGAGGTTCTCCAACACTGCCCCACGCGGCGTAGAACCCTACTTTCAGCACTGGGGGCACTGGACCCAGATACTTCAAACTCCATCATGTTTAACTTGGAGCACGCTAAACCTAGGCTTTCTCACCAGTTAGCCTTCCAGGTGCATACAAAAATCCGTGGGAATGTCATCCACCGCACTGTGTTAGATGAGGGTGCTTCCACGTCGATTATGTCTTTGAACTGCTGGAGAGCCTTAGGCTCACCCGAGGTCACAACTTCTCCCACTACTCTTAGGGCGTTTGATGGACATGGTTTTCAACCATATGGACTCATTCCCTCAATCGGTGTTGAACTGGGGGACAAAACAGTATCCGTACACATCGAAGTCGTAGATGCACCTTTGGATTACAATCTCCTGCTTGGTCGGAACTGGTTCTATGCCATGACCGCCATAGCATCTACAGTCTTTCGGATTGTACAATTTCCTCATGAAGGGAAAATTGTCACTATTGATCAACTGGATTACTGTATCCCAGACTCCCATCCGAACTCCGCCAATACCGTCCCGTTATTGGATCAACCTCGGTACCGGTTCCAAGACATAGGTGTTGGTCTCATGAAGGATTCTTCCCTCATTGGAGTTTTTCCAGAGCTGGGAACCCATCTTCAACCAGTCAACATGATTTCATCGCATGTCACCCCTTCCGATGATTCATGGGTGATTCCGAGTCCTACTCAGATCCAAGGCTATGGCAATTCCATGCCTTTGAACTGAAACCTTGCAGCATATGACGCGATCCAATAAGCCATAGATTGGGTCGACTGTTCTACTGATCACACAGTGGCGCAGCTCTCGACTGAAACTCATCCACACCCACCATTTTTTGATCCTCTCAACTTGATTTTTACCACTGACGAATCAATCATAGAGGTTATGTGCGGTGATGAGCCACCTTGGGGAGACTCTTTCATCATCGATCTTCATTCCCCACCATTCAGTCACTTGAGCCTGACACCAAATCCAGCGCTTCACTTGGGATGGTTCAAACCAAGTTCCCCACTTCCCTCGACGAGGTATTTTTCGAAGGCAACTTGGCCAACCTTATGGCAACCACTCCCATCGATATTTCAGTGAAGCCTGGCATCGTGGAAAATGTACACATTGGAAAAACATGTACTCCTCTCGAAACGGAGTTCTACAGTGCCTACTTTAAAACTTTCCGCGATGTTTTTGCTTGGAGTTATGAAGAGATGCCAGGAATTGACCCCTCGATTGTGGTCCACGAAATTCCAACTTTCCCTGGCGCCCGACCTGTTCGGAAAAAGCTTCGACCCATTCATCCTCGTAAGGAAGCCGCCATTAAAGCAGAAGTTGAAAAACTTTTGCGTGCTGGTTTTATCTATCCTGTCCCATTGACAGAATGGGTATCCAACATCGTTCCCGTAGCCAAGAAACAGGGAACGATTAGAGTCTGTGTTGATTACCGTGATTTGAACAAGGCTTGTCCCAAGGACAACTACCCAACTTCGTTTATCGACCAGATCATTGATAACTGTGCCAGAAGTGTTATCTTTTCATTTATGGATGGCTTCTCTGGCTATAATCAGATCGATATCCTCCCAGCCGACCAGCACAAAACGGCCTTTATCTTCCCTTGGGGGATATTTGCATATCGAAAGTTACCTTTTGGCCTGAAAAATGTCGGGGCAACTTTCCAACGGGCGATGTCCTACGCATTCCATGACATCAAACATATCGTAGAGCCATATCTTGATGACCTTCCCGCTCATTCTCGAACTCAGGAAGAACATCCAGACCACTTGAGTGCCATTTTCGAAAGGTGCCGGCGCTACAATATACGTTTGAACCCGCATAAGTGCGTCTTCTGTGTAGAAGCCGGAAAACTGTTGGGCTTCATAGTCTCCAAAGACAGGATACGTCTAGATCCCGCAAAGGTAGCAGCTATCATAGCCCTGCCTTCACCTACCAATATTCCAGAACTTCAATGTTTGCAAGGGCATGCAAACTTTCTACGCCGTTTTATCTGCAATCTGTCCGAGATAACAAAAGGCTACATGCGGCTTCTCAAGAAGAATGTTCCCTTCATATGGGATGAGGAAGCCCAACGCTCCTTTAACAATTTAAAGGCAGCCTTAACCAAAGACCCTGTGATTCAACCCCCCAATTACACACAGGACTACATCCTTTATCTCGCAGCCTCGATTTCCACCATTGGTATGGTGTTAGTCCAGGAAGACCACAACAACATAGAACATGTGGTGTACTATCTCAGCAAGAGTCTTCTTGACTCTGAAACTCGCTACTCACATGTTGAAAAGATGGCTCTGGCAACAGTATTTGCTGTCCAGAGATTCCGTCACTACATCTTACTCCGCCGGACCACCGTCATCGCCGATTTCAATCCAATGTACTATATCCTCACACGACAAGTGCTTGGGGGAAAGTACTCCCGTTGGATTGTCATCCTTCAAGAGTTTGACTTGGAATTTGTCAAATCCAAGTCTAAGAAATCTCTGGTCTTTGCTGAGTTAATTTGTAACCTGCCCCGTGCTTGTAATGTCCCCTCTATCATACCAGCGTGATAGAGAGGATCACAGTGCTCAATCCGGGCAATTAGCCCCAAAAACGTTTGTATTAAAATCATTAATGCAAAGAACTGTATCTGTGCATGCTATGGAAAAACGATGGTAATCAAATAAATGCTGTTGATCTCTAACACACATTCAATATTTTGTGACAGCCATGAAATAAAGATCTGTGCAGAATTATACATGATCATATGGAAATGCATAATCATTTTTATACACAGCAGAAGCAAATTTATTAACAGATCCATGATACCTTCAAAATATTCATCAAATGGTAATTGCAAATTTAACACAGGAGAATACTTATCTTATGCAAAAGTAGTCCCACGCAACTGGCTATGCAACTGCAACGTTCCACCCAACCGTAGGCCAGTGTGCTCCTCAATCTCTCAGCACCACTGCCACCCCCGAGCTGGGCATGATATCTACAAGGAACCAGGGAACAGCAGACTCACACATAGCCAAGCATACACCAAGATGAGCCAAGCCAATCTACAATTGGGTTTATCAGGCTACTAGGAGATGGAAAGGAAGAGTTGCTAAGCTAGTGAGCTCCAGCACAGAGCCAGGGATAACCTTGCAAGATCTATCTAGCTTGGCACCCACAATACCTACACACCCAGCACAAGGAAGTATTCTTTTCGCTGCCGTGCAGTCCCTCAAGCCATACCTTCCCTATCCAGTGCTCTCAGGGTATGCATAGAAGAGTAACCAAAGCCCTCTTGATCTTTTTGAGAGATTGTCTCCCCCACTAGGTTTATCAAGCCACTTCTATCCACTACCACTCCAACACTTCAGCTCACAGGCTCAAACCAAGAACAAGGATGCACATAACTACAGAACCCCACTTGCTGGTCATGAGGAAAACGTTTTTTTTTCCACAGTGGAATGCATGAGATGGGGTTTCAACTAACCCAGAAAAACGTGGGAACCCATAAAAACGAAATGGGAAGTTGGTGGACAACCCAGGAAGCCAAATCCGTTTTTAGAAAAACGTCATTGGACATTCAGGGGCAAAAACGACCTCCCTACAGTCCCCAAAACGTGGCCCTCCCTCTCCCAACTGTTATATACTGCAAAAACGACTCCCAGGCATGGAAAAATGCAGTATTTAGATGAAAAACGTAAATGGAAAGACCCAGCTAACTCCAACTGCGTGAATGAATGAAGACTGCCCATTCCCCCTGGCTTTGGGCACCATTTCGTGGGTGGTTTCTTGCCCCACAAGCAAAAACACGATTTTCCAAGTTGATGGCTTGCCCATGCACGAAAATGGCTTGCCCATACTCTTTCATTCCCAAGGCATTAACTACCTTAACCAATTTCTTGGAAAAATTAAATGATTGGGTACATGAGACAAAATGGGTAGTTGGTGGTTTATGGGTTTCCCCATTGACACATGGATTAATACCATTGGCTCAAGGTTTGAATAATTTCCCTCCCTTTTCCTTGTAGAGTCATGCCCCATCTCTTTTGTTGCATTGCATAGCCGGTTGTGGGTTTTTCCATTAAAATTCGTATTTACATGGTGTCTTATTTACATTGTGCCCATCTCGCACAAGAACCATGGGCATCTATTTTTAATTGCCGATTCATGAAACGCTAAATCAATGGTGGGGCCTTGGCCTTGAGCTCCTCACCATGATTAAATTACAATATTTACATCATTTACGGTTTAATACAAAGGGGGTCAAAATGGGTACATTACATTCCCCTCCCCTTACATTAGCACTGTCCTCGGTGCTCATCAAAATTGAACAAAAATGGATACGCCACCCTCATGGCATCCTCCAGTTCCCATGTAGCCTCATCGGGACCGTAGTGCTTCCATTGCACCTTTACCTGTCCGATGGCTCGGTTTCGGAGCAATGTTACCTTCTTGTCTAGGATGCACAATGGATCGGTTTGGAATTCTCCCTCGGGTTCCACCTGGATCACATCCCAATTAATCACATGGTTAGGATCATGTACATATTTCTTAAGCAAAGAGACGTGAAAAACATTATGAGCTTTAGTGCTAGCAGGCAATGCAAGTCTATATGCAACTGGTCCTATTCTTTCGAGCACTTCAAATGGCCCACAATATCTAGGTGATAGCTTGGCACAGCTCCCAAGCTTCAAGGAACTCTTCCTTGATCTCACTCTAAGATATACGTGATCCCCAACATTGAATTCCCTATGCACTCTATGTTTATCTGCATAGCTTTTCTGTCTATCCTGGGCTGCTTTTAAATTTTGCCGGATCTTTGCAACCTCCTGTTCCATTTCCTTAAGCAATTCTGGCCCAAGTACAATTATGTTCACTGGATTGTCCCAAGTCACTGGTGTCCTACACCTTCTGCCGTACAAAGCCTCATAAGGACTCATTCCCAACGATGCTTGTTGTCCATTGTTATATGCAAATTCCACCAGGTGTAGATAATCCTCCCACTTGGATGGTTTGTCCATTACATACATGCGGAGCATGTCTTCAAGCACCTGATTTACTCTTTCTGTTTGACCATCTGTTTGAGGATGGTATGCGGTACTAAAGCTTAGCTGTGTACCCAAATTTGCAAAGAGCCCTTTCCAAAAATTGGAAGTGAACTTGGTATCTCTGTCAGAAATTATTGCCTTAGGCAACCCATGTAATCTGAAAATTTCCTTCATGAAAATATCTGCAATGGCATCGGCTTTATGTGTGGACTTAACCGGTATAAAATGTGCTGCCTTTGTTAACTTGTCCACCACAACCATGATGGAATCATGCTGTCTCTTAGTCATTGGCAGTCCTGTAATAAAATCCATGGATATTACCTCCCATTTCCATTCTGGAATTGGCACTGGAAGCAATAAACCTGTTGGATGTTGGTGTTCACTCTTCACTTGTTGACATTCCATGCACTTAGAAATGTATTCAGCAACATCCTTCTTCGTGCCTGGCCAGAAATAGTATTTTCTTGCTGTAGCAATTGTTTTCTGATATCCTGGGTGACCAGAGTATGGAGCTTTATGGATTTCATCCATAACAATCCTCCTTAAATTTGTCGCATTTGGAACATAGACTCTATTCTTGTAAGTAAGAAATCCGCCTTCTTCCAAATGATAGCCCTCATACTTCCTTTCAAGGCTTTGCTGCTGCAATTTGCCCTTTATCTGCTCATACACTTCATCCTCAACCATATGGTTAACAATCTGCTGCCTCAAATCTGGCTGGCAAGTACTAAGCGCTGCCACATACATTTCATGTACCTTCCTGCTGAGTGCATCAGCCACCTTGTTTTCTTTCCCTTTTATGTGTTTGATTTCGAAATCAAATTCACACAACAATTCCAACCATATAGCTTGCCTAGCATTTAACATTGGCTGATCAAACAAGTACTTCAGACCACAATGGTCTGTCCTTAACTCGAATTTTCTTCCCATTAAGTAATGCCTCCACATCTTCAAAGCATGTACTATCGCTGCAAGTTCTATATCATGAGTAGCATAGTTCTTCTCATGCTCCTTCAACTTTCTTGACTCATAGCATATCACGTGGTTGTCTTGCATAAGAAATCCTCCAAGTCCTTGATTGCATGCATCGGTACACACCACAAAATCTTTTTCCAGGTCTGCAATCTTCAAAATAGGTGCACTTGTAAGAAGATTCTTCAACCGTTGAAAACTTTCCTCACATCTTGGTGACCATTCAAACTTTATCCCCTTCTTTTTCAAAGAAGTGATCGGGTTAGCAACTTTGGAAAATCCTTCGATAAACCTCCTGTAGTAACCAGCAAGGCCCATAAAAGATCTCACATCAGTCACATTCCTTGGAGTTGGCCAATTCATAATGGCTTCAATCTTCTCAGGGTCTACAGATATACCTTCGTCGGAGATGATGTGACCCAAATAATGAATTCTGTCTTTATAAAAGTCGCATTTGCTCAACTTGGCATACAACTTATGCTCCCTTAGTAACTGCATTGTCATTCTCAAATGTTCTTCGTGCTCTTCTTCATTCTTGGAATAGATGAGAATATCATCTAGAAATACAAGAACAAACTTGTCCAAATACTTGCTAAAAACATTATTCATGAGACACATGAACGTAGCTGGTGCATTTGTGAGACCGAATGGTACCACTACAAATTCATAGTGTCCATACCTCGTTCTAAAGGCTGTCTTATGAATATCTTCTTCTTTGATTCTTACCTGATGGTAACCAGACCTCAAGTCAATCTTTGAAAATACCTTTGCTCCTCTCATTTGATCAAAAAGGTCATCAATTCGGGGCAATGGGTATTTATTCTTCACTGTGACTTTGTTCAACTGCCTGTAGTCAATACATAACCTGAGTGTTCCATCTTTCTTTTTCACAAATAGAACAGGTGCTCCCCACGGGGACACACTTGGCCTAATATATTTGTTTTCCAGCAACTCTTGTAATTGCATTTTTAATTCTAGCAATTCCGGGGTACTCATCATGTACGGTGTCTTAGATACTGGTGCCGCTCCTGGCACAAGTTCAATTGTAAAGTCAATGTCTCTCTTTGGAGGGAGTCCCGGAATCTCATCAGGAAAAACATCCCTGAATTCTTGCAATACCTGATAGTCCTCCAATTTCAGAGTTTCATTCTCTGTTGCCTCTAAAATGTGGGCTGCATACAATTGACATCCCTTCCTACAGAACTTCTTCAGCTACATGGCCGAAACCTGTCTAACAGAAGTCACCTTTGGAACGCCTTTTACAACCCTCGGGTTTCCTTCTTCGTCCATGCATTCAAATGTCTTATTGTAGCAGTCAAGTTTAACCCTGTGTGCTTCTAACCAATCCATTCCAATGAGAATATCATAGGAACCAAGTGGCAAAACATTCAGATCTGCATAAGTGAATAGCCCATCCATCTCTAATGGACATTTCTCTACTATTTCGCTAACTTTTCTCTTGGTTCCAGTGGCTAGTTGAACTAACCAAGATTTACTATGCTTTAATTTCTTGAAAGCACAAACCTCAACAATTCTAGGAGTGACATAACTGTGAGTAGATCCAGGATCAATCAAAATAGAAACAGATTGCTTAGCAATCTTACCTTCAACTTCAACCACAGTTGACTGATGATCTGCTTGGCGGTCTTCTACTGCTGCATAGATTCTAGGGATTGTCCTCGCCACTTGACCCACAGTTCCATCTCCTTGGATGTTGTGAACTTGATTTGCATTCCCATTCCTATGTGGACAGTTCCTAAGCATGTGGTCTCCTCCACAACCCCAACATTGAAGTGGTTCTCTTGGCTCTTTTGGATCTCTCGGCTTGTATCCCATCGTCCTGGTTGGCTTAGTCACAACCTGTGATGGCTGCCTTTGCTGATTCCTGAATTGAGGAGGCTTGAACCCCTTCTTCCTTTGATCAAACTTTTCATTTTTCTTATCCTTCCACGCCTTATGGAATTCTGGTTTGCTTCTGTTTTGATCAAAGCAATACTTGGCCTTTCTTATGGCCTCCTCTAGAGTTCGAGGTTCATCAAACTCAATTCTATCTTTATATGACTGGGGCAGTCCACTTAGGAAACGCTGAATTTTTACCTTATCATCTCGGATGTACCTGACATACCTCAGCAGCTCCAAGAACTTGTTTGCATATTCTTCCATGGTCGATTGTCCCAATCTCAGCTCATGGAACTCTTTGATCTTATCATCATAGTACCTATCAGATAGGTACTTCTGCTTGAAGTATTTCTTGAACTGCTTCCACACAATCTTCCGTTCATTGATCCTCTTTACTTGCCTGGTGTGTTCCCACCATATAGATGCTCTTCCATTCAAGTTGAAGATGGAAACCCTTTCCTTCATATTTCCCGAGTAGTCTTGGACTTGGAAATATTTTCTCATCCCAAGAAGCCAAGCTTCAGCTTCTTGACCAGATTTTACCTCTCCGTCAAAGGTAGGAGGTTTTGCCTTCTTAAATTCCCCATGTGAATTGTTCTTGTGGTGCTTCTTTCCCTTGCTCCTGTGAGATGAAGAACTTGAACCCTCAATGGATTCTTCAGAGTCAGATGATTCATTAGAAGAGATTTCTGGAGTATATGTCCTGTCTATAGAAACTCTTCTTGGACTACTGGCCCTCTTACGGGAATTTCTTCTGGAGCTACTCCCACCCCTTTCTAGATTTGATATCTGATGCCCAGAGTTTATTTGCCTTTGGATGTCCGTCAGACTCTGTAGCATAGCTGCATTCAACTGATTTTGCTCTTCCTGAGCTTTAATCATCCTTTCATTATCTTCCCTACAGCTTTGCAACTCCACCCTTAGGCTTCTCATGGTGGCTGCAACATCTGGAGGGGTCTCTTGATTTCTTCTCCCATTAGATTCTGTTTCAGCATTCTCAACCTGTATGTTCTCTCCCATGGCATCTGTCTCAGGCTCATAGGGATCCTGTGCGTCATTCATAATGTTCATTTCTTGGCCCAACCAAGATCCAAAATTTTCCAACTGTATTAACTACAGTGTTACCCTGTTGTAACCGTGGCTCTCTGAAATGTGTTCATCAGCACAATTGTTAGCTGCATTATATTCTCAAAATTCATAACTTACTTCATGCACGTGGGAAAAACATTACGTTGACAATTTGTTAAATCACAGACACGACATATGAGGAAAAAAGAAAAAAAGGGGGTCAAGGGGGCTTGCCCCCTTATGGTATGCTCCCGCAACTGCGGGGCGGTTGGCCATAGGCTTCCGCAATGAACGGTTCCCCAGCGCGCCTCCGTTGCGGGGCGCTTCACTATAGGCTTCCGCAACTGCGGGCCGGTTGGGTGAAGCGCTCCGCAACTGCGGAGCAGTTCGCCGAACGCTTCCGCAATTGCGGAGCAGTTCGTCGAACACTTCCGCAATTGCGGAGCCATTCGGCGAAGGCTTCCGCAGCTTCGGAGCCGTTCGCGGAATGCTTCCGCCGTTGCGCGGAATGCTTCCGGGGGTTTCGTGCAGTTCTTGCGAAAATCTTTTTCGGGACGACTTGAGGAATGCTTCCGCAATTGCGGAACGATTCACCGAAGTCTTCCGCAATTGCGGAACGATTCGGCGAAGTCTTCCGCAGTTGCGGAACGATTCGCCGAAGTCTTCCGCAACTTCGGAACGACTCGCCGAACTCTTCCGCGTTGCGGAACGATTCGCCGAAGTCTTCCGCAACTTCGGAACGACTCGCCGAACTCTTCCGCGTTGCGGAACGATTCGCCGAAGTCTTCCGCAACTTCGGAACGACTCGCCGAACTCTTCCGCGTTGCGGAACGATTCACGGAATCCTTCCGAAATTTCGGAAGAGAATTCCTTCCGCAATTTCGGAAGAGATTTCCTTCCGAAAATTCATTTTCACGCCGACACTTAGAAAATTTTTCACTTAAACAAAATTTTTCTCCGCTGTTTCGGAGCCATTGGCTGAATTCTTCCGCGATTTCGGGAAGGTTCGCGGAATCCTTCAGCAATTTCGGGAAGGTTCGCCGAACTCTTCCGCAATTGCGGGAAGGTTCGCGAAACCTTTCCGAAATTTCGGAACGACTTCCCGAACGGCTTAAAACAAAATTTTCTTTCAAAAACAGACTTAAACTTAAAAATTTTCCCCAAACTCCTAAGAAAAACTTTACTTCTTATCTTCTCTTTTACTATCAGTTTTGGCCCATAGCGGCCCAGTGCTGCAACGCAGCTCTGATACCATAATGTAATGTCCCCTCTATCATACCAGCGTGATAGAGAGGATCACAGTGCTCAATCCGGGCAATTAGCCCCAAAAACGTTTGTATTAAAATCATTAATGCAAAGAACTGTATCTGTGCATGCTATGGAAAAACGATGGTAATCAAATAAATGCTGTTGATCTCTAACACACATTCAAGATTTTGTGACAGCCATGAAATAAAGATCTGTGCAGAATTATACATGATCATATGGAAATGCATAATCATTTTTATACACAGCAGAAGCAAATTTATTAACAGATCCATGATACCTTCAAAATATTCATCAAATGGTAATTGCAAATTTAACACAGGAGAATACTTATCTTATGCAAAAGTAGTCCCACGCAACTGGCTATGCAACTGCAACGTTCCACCCAACCGTAGGCCAGTGTGCTCCTCAATCTCTCAGCACCACTGCCACCCCCGAGCTGGGCATGATCTCTACAAGGAACCAGGGAACAACAGACTCACACATAGACAAGCATACACCAAGATGAGCCAAGCCAATCTACAATTGGGTTTATCAGGCTACTAGGAGATGGAAAGGAAGAGTTGCTAAGCTAGTGAGCTCCAGCACAGAGCCAGGGATAACCTTGCAAGATCTATCTAGCTTGGCACCCACAATACCTACACACCCAGCACAAGGAAGTATTCTTTTCGCTGTCGTGCAGTCCCTCAAGCCATACCTTCCCTATCCAGTGCTCTCAGGGTATGCATAGAAGAGTAACCAAAGCCCTCTTGATCTTTTTGAGAGATTGTCTCCCCCACTAGGTTTATCAAGCCACTTCTATCCACTACCACTCCAACACTTCAGCTCACAGGCTCAAACCAAGAACAAGGATGCACATAACTACAGAACCCCACTTGCTGGTCATGAGGAAAACGTTTTTTTTTCCACAGTGGAATGCATGAGATGGGGTTTCAACTAACCCAGAAAAACGTGGGAACCCATAAAAACGAAATGGGAAGTTGGTGGACAACCCAGGAAGCCAAATCCGTTTTTAGAAAAACGTCATTGGACATTCAGGGGCAAAAACGACCTCCCTACAGTCCCCAAAACGTGGCCCTCCCTCTCCCAACTGTTATATACTGCAAAAACGACTCCCAGGCATGGAAAAATGCAGTATTTAGATGAAAAACGTAAATGGAAAGACCCAGCTAACTCCAACTGCGTGAATGAATGAAGACTGCCCATTCCCCCTGGCTTTGGGCACCATTTCGTGGGTGGTTTCTTGCCCCACAAGCAAAAACACGATTTTCCAAGTTGATGGCTTGCCCATGCACGAAAATGGCTTGCCCATACTCTTTCATTCCCAAGGCATTAACTACCTTAACCAATTTCTTGGAAAAATTAAATGATTGGGTACATGAGACAAAATGGGTAGTTGGTGGTTTATGGGTTTCCCCATTGACACATGGATTAATACCATTGGCTCAAGGTTTGAATAATTTCCCTCCCTTTTCCTTGTAGAGTCATGCCCCATCTCTTTTGTTGCATTGCATAGCCGGTTGTGGGTTTTTCCATTAAAATTCGTATTTACATGGTGTCTTATTTACATTGTTCCCATCTCGCACAAGAACCATGGGCATCTATTTTTAATTGCCGATTCATGAAACGCTAAATCAATGGTGGGGCCTTGGCCTTGAGCTCCTCACCATGATTAAATTACAATATTTACATCATTTACGGTTTAATACAAAGGGGGTCAAAATGGGGACATTACAGTGCTACTGAGCAATCCGAGCCCATTGATTCTCTTCCCGATGAATCATTGTTCCTCATTAGCACGTCTGATCCGTGGTATGGGGATATTCTCTTATATCTCCAAACCCAACGCTTCCGTCCCGATCTCACTCGCGAGGAACGGCGACGTATCAGACATCACGCAAAATACTACCTTATAGTGAACGATACTCTGTATCAACGTGGTGTCGACACTGTCCTTCGACGCTGTTTGACCTTAGATGAGGTGGAACGCGTTCTCAACGACTGCCACGCTGGAGCATGTGGTTGTCATCTCTCTGGGATGGCTACGGCCCAGAAAATACTGCGAGCAGGATACTTCTGGCCCTCAATTTTCAAAGACTGCATTGAAACAGTCAAGAAGTGTCCGCCATGTCAATTTTTTAATGGCAAAGCACGCTCGCATCCTGCTCCACTCCATCCTGTGATTGCCGTCGGCCCCTTTTCCAAATGGGGCATCGATTTCATGCACTGTAAACCCACTTCAGCCGGGGGGCATAGCTATGTCATCGTAGCTGTCGACTATTTTACAAAATGGGCTGAAGCGATGCCTACATATGCTGAAGACAACAAAACAGCAGCGCAGTTCATATTCAATCATATCATAGCTAGATTCGGTGTCCCACAGTCTATTGTGACCGATCATGGTTCCCATTTCAGGAACCATATGATCGAAGAAATAAGTGCCAAACTGGGTTTTCGCCACGAAAACTCAACCTCGTATTACCCACAAGCTAATGGCCAAGTTGAAGCCATTAATAAAGTCCTGAAACGAATGATTCAGCGCATTGTGGGTACCCAAAAATCCAATTGGCACTCAACTCTGTTCTCAGCACTGTGGGCATACCGAACCTCAGTGAAAAGTGCTACTGGGTTTACACCATTTCAACTGGTGTACGGCCTAGAAGCCATTCTCCCGATCGAATGTGAAATTCCATCACTCAAGATAGCCATAGAGCTACTTCCACACACTACTTCCGAAGAAGAACGGTTTCTATACCTAGCCAAGCTAGATGAAACCCGCCGCGACGCCGCTTTGGCTAATGAAGCTCACAAAAAACGCGTCAAAGCTCAATACGACAAATCCGTTCAACCTCGGATCTTCAATGAGGGCGACCTCGTACTTACATATGATCAGATGCATGATAAGCTTGGAAAAGGTAAACTTGAATCTATCCGGTACGGCCCCTTCATTGTAAAACGTGTCTTAGAAAAATGAGCCTATGAACTAGTCGATTGTGATGGTATGCCATTGGCACGGCCCCGCAACGGGATATACCTCAAACGTTTCTACGCATGAGGTTACCCTACGCGGGTTACTTGTTGTACATAATGTACTTAGTTTGCTTTTTACTTTCTTTTTAGTGTGCGCGTGGACCTCATGTATCTACTCTTACTTTGACTCGTGACTTTATGCGCAGATGTCTGCCTACTTTGGATTCACCGATGGTGCAAGCCGACATACCCGGAATCTCGCTTCCGCAGCATGGGTAATCTATTCCCCCACTGGCGAGTTGATTTCTTCAGGAGCCAATTGTTTAGGTCCTGCAACCAACAATATCGCAGAGTACCATGCAGTCATTGGTCTCTTGACGGAGGTTGCTTCACTCGGGATTGACTCCTTATCAGTCTTTTTAGACTCCCAACTCGTGGTTTCTCATTTAAACCGTGTTTACACAGTCCGCGATCCTACATTACTTCGCCTATTTCGAAGAGTACGCCTCTTGGAACGGTCATTTAATTTTATCACATAACACATACCGAGAGAATTCAATTGTATTGCTGATTCATTGGCCAATTACATTTTTGGATTGGCATCTTGCCCATACATAAAAACATCATAAAAAATAAAATGCACAAGTCATTGTAAATATTTAGATCATAAAATAGGTCCATATCACTGTATATAAGAGTGTTTTTTCAAAAATACATAAAGTTTGTGTCAAAGACAAAATTTGGGATCAAATCCCATATACAAAAATTGGCCCTCAAAGCCTACATAATCGCGTACATGCCGCAAGAAGATCAAAAGACCATCTATGGAGACCTAGGGGATCTATCATGTCCCTCATCGGACTCCTCCCGCTGCTGGTGGTAACACACTACAGCTCGAACCACCCTGCGAAGAAGTCGACTGATACGACCAGGTACACCCACAGTATGCCGCTGGAGGTGGTAAGGGACGTCATCCATCCGCATAGCAGGGATACCATGGGTCAATCCCTGCAGGTTCCTCTCAATGTCCCAGACGCCTCCTGCCTCGTCTTCATCTTCCTCTTCGTCAGGAGCAGCTTGACGATCGACACCACCACGACGTAGTGGAGAGTATCCAGCTGGCCTCTATGGTCCACGGTCTGCAACATGCATGCGAATATACATCAGGCGTCTTTTACACATTCTAAAAAAGCAATAAAAATTAAATATTCAAAAAGGAAAAAATACATATCCATGAAGGTCATACCAGATTTATCCCAGTCATCATCCTCCGGCAATGCCAAGTCGATATCCTCACGGAAATCTACCCCTGAATAGGGATAGTCATCAATCATGACTATCTGCTCCTCTAGCCAAGAGAAGAAGTCCTCGCCAAAGGCTAGCCGCTGAGGTCCCCCGAGGCGTCCAGCATAATTGCTCCATCGATCCATCCATGGCTCGGTAGGTGGACGAGGGCGCATAGATATCTGTGGACGCAGTAGTGGAACCCTTGCCAAAAAGAAAGTGACCAGGATGCTCCCATAGCCAAACTGGGTATTTTTCCCAGTCCTACACTTGTGCACTTGTTCCTTCAGATTGGACAACACTGCATCACACCAGTTGAAAACTGTCCCTCCCATGCACTCTGCTGCGAGATTCACTTGTGTGCGGGATGCCTGATGTGGACTCACACTTCCCGCTGCACGCGTGATAGTGAATAGCACGGTTTTTACAGGAAGATTTATGACCTCCTTTATGGCCACTTTCCCACTTTTCTTACTCGAACCCGCCTGGCAATATCGAGCAATCAAATCATCTGTGCTTGATTCTGAAGCTGTGTACCCGGTAAAGTTCACCCGGGCCCCTCTTTTCGAGAGACCCGTGAGGAAATAAATATCCTCGATTTGGATTTCAAGCACGTGCTCTCCCACTCGGAAAGCTTGAATGTCAGGGTCCCACAATTGGATAAGATGAGTAAGGAGCTTAGGTTGCTGGCGAATCCCTTTGGTTTTGAAGAACTTTAGCAAACCACATTCTCGCAACGCGGTCACGGTTGGTAAGTCATTTTCGGCTGCAAAATCATCCGCTTCGTGCTCTCTCTCTTTCCAGCTTACCATTTTGCTTCGAATAAGTTGCAAATCCCTGCAAAAGGGTAAACAAAACAATTAGTAACTATTTAGCAACTCAGTTCCAGCAGAAAATTGGAGAAAATTTGATTTTTTAAACTCAAAATTCGCCTGTGCCGCGCTTGAGGGATATCCTACCGCGCGGCAGTCCACACTACCGCACCTCTGTTTGAGGATACAGTGCGGTACTGTGAAACAGTACCGCGTTTTTCGATAGGGCTCCCACGCGGTAGTGTGGAGGGCGATTCTTGCTCAAAAGGGCTCGCCAAAAAATCAATTTTTTCCTGGTGAAAGCAAAAATTTCTTACATAAAATGAAAGAGGGGCTCAAGCACTCTTACCTGGCGCAGACGGCGGTCGAAATGGTGTCCCAGAACTCCTGGTATGGATCCTTGAAATCTTGCTCCTAAATGGGTGAAAATGTCTCCTTTGGGTAAAAAACACAAATGAATAGTAATTTCTATTTTTACCATTCCTTATATAGCATTTTTTCACATTTTTTAATTAATTAATTAATTACTATTTTAAATAGTTGAAATAAACCCTTGTTCACATTGCTAATATCCAGTTTTTGAGCATTTATTGACAGGATCCTCGATGGAAATGAGATACATTCACACTGGTGTTTATTCATAATTTGACCTTCATTTTGAGCCCACTTTATCTTTTTTGTGCTCTGGATTTAAAACTTGAAAACGATTCCAAGCGCTTTTACACTCGTGTCGTGCTTGTCAAACTCAAGTAAATGGTGTCGAGTACGGTCAGCTTTACTCATGCTCGTTAAACGATGAGGAAAGTATTATCCTGGTTGTATTTTATTCTTTTTTCGGACCAGAGTAATTTAAAATTACGAAAAAGACCATAGGAGTCCATAGTTAAGCTCTTTTCAGACTCCTTAAAATTGAAAAGATTGCCAAGTGATCTTGACTCTTTCACACTTGTAAAAGTATTTGAAAGGTCGTCTATTCGGTGATAGGTTACCCCTTTTTCGGCCCGTCTAGACTATTTACGAGAAAGGTATACCTCAGTCAATCTCGGCTGGGAGAGTTCTCTCGGGAATTGTTTTACACTTTTTCGGGATCGAGGGACTAAATTTTACGAAAAAGTACATTATGGAGCTTCCTTTAAAAGTTTTTCAGGCTCTCTAAATATGAAAAACTACCGAGTTTTCCTTCCTTGGACTCGTTAAAATGTTAACATCGAAGGACCCACTTTGGGACGAACCCCTCCTTTCTCAGGTTCGTAAAACATGTGAGATTGGACTCATCCATGAGATGAGCTACACCGAGCATCTGTTATCCTCTTCAAGCTCGCAAAACAAGAAAGAGGTACTCGTCCATCATGTCGGGGAAATATGGGGGAATAAGTCAAGTTTATCTATGGCAGCTTGTCAGTCATTACCTTTGAACATGGCATGTGTCCGTCTCTTGTCTATATTTGGGTATCCATCTTTAACTGAGTTATAGTCATCATCATGGGTCGTCTCCCTGGCCACGAGTCCACTCATCCGGTGTCTATCCTCTATTTATCAATAATCCCTGCTGCCAAGTCCTGTTACATGCCGTTATATGTTCAAAGGGTTGCATTGTTTCGAGTCATTCATTGTGTCAGGCCTCCGCTGTGTCAGTACATACTCCATTGCTTCATCATCCTATCATCTGTGTCGATTTCGTGTCGATGATGTGGGAATCATCATGGCCCACCTTCGACGATTCTATTCCTGTCGACACCAAATCACTATCCGGGAATTAGACTTAGAGATCAACCATCAGTACCTTGGTACCTGCATGCCTCAATGGCAGGTTTCCTCGTGTTTGACAGTAGGTTCACATCATTGACCTCTGATCAAGCGATCTCTCGGATGCTCGACATCAACTCATTCATTCGCATTTCGTTGAGATGTACTATCGATACCTTGGGAATCATCGTCATCATTGGTGATCTCCCTCGCATTTGTTAACGTTCCACATCATTGACCGGTAATCAAATGGTTTCTACCATGTTCGACTTCAACACCTTGTAATCACATGGTTAGATTCGTATCTTTTGCGATCAGGTAGAAGACCCTGGACGCACCTCTACATTTTGATTGCGTCCAGGCTGCGATGGAGATGTCCCTTGCATTGTCACACAGATCCACTTATTGTATTGGTCGTGGCTGTGTTATTATTGTCTCATGGATCTACGATTGTTCATAGTAGCCATGATCTGTTCGCAGTTTACATTATCTCAGTACTCATGGATCTGCAATGTATTGGTCGGCAGCCATGCTTTGAGTCATCTGTTTCCGAGCATGGGAATGCCCGCCTCGGTGGTATATCTAACACTTTGTTTCAGCTCAGTGTCGCTCTCCTCGATGCTATCTCTGCACATTATATTCATAAAGTCTTTCGGCCATCAGTCCCTTCTGACCTCACACTTTAGGGGGCATCTGTTATATCTCTATATTTCACAGTGTCGCATCTCCATCACAAAACGAGTTGACGACACTTTCCCTACTGTTTTAAACCATCTAGAAGAGACAGATGATGAGTCAACCTTGAAGGTGAATCTACCTTGGCAAGTTTTGACCCACCTTAGACTTTATCTGCACACACTACCGCACCTTGCTAGTTTGTCAAAACGCGGTACTAGACACTACCGCGCTATGCTCTTTCCCCAAGACGCGGCAGTGCCGCGTTCGGCAGTCTTTGCAGAACGCGGTACTCTTTTAATAGCCTTTTTCTCTTCGCTTGTGGGATTTTGGATTTTCGAAGATAATGGAATATTGGGGTCCTTGATTCGATCTCAACTCATCTCCTTCGATTAGAAACCCTGATCCACTTATCTCTCCTTAGATCCACCCATCTCTCTTGTTGGTTAACCTCACCATTCACTATAAAAGAGAGGCATTCCATTGGGAAAGGGGAGGACTCTTGAGAGTACCAAACTTATGGTCTTGCAGCATTGTGGAGATAGCTAGAGGAGAAGACACTTGGAGCTGGAGGATTAGCTTGGACATCAAGCACCTTTTGTAAGTATTCTTCAAGTTGTAATTGAATAACTTGTCTTGTTTTCCCAAATCATTTGTGTTAATCTTGTTTTAATGATATGATTTGTATCTTTCATAGATTTAGATTCTAACTCATGTTTCAGGTTGCTAGAGAATAGTGCATTCTTGTGTCTTGGTTCCATTTTGACAGGTTCATTTGTGAGGGCTTGGAGACTGGAGCAAATACCAAAACAAGCGTCTGGATAGAAGGTTAGTTAAACTTCTTCTACTCTTTCTAGCATTTTAATCTTGAGATATTTGTTAGATCTAGGGATTCAAGGTAGCATTTGTTTTGACTTGTTTCTTGCTTTAAAGTTAGTTTAAAGTCTGCTTTAAAGTTAAGAGAGTTTTGGCTTATCCGTAGGACAAAATTCTACATAACAGTTTATAAAAATGAGGAAAAAATAAGAATACCAACTTTTGATCATTTTCAGAATTTGCATTTGAGAGGAGAGCTAGTGGAGTGCTACTCGACTTGCCTTAGCACCAATTTCAAGGGTGAAATATTCCCATCCTAGTTGGTAATTGGAAAGGCCATCCAGACCTTTCATTTGGAGATTAAATGGAGTCTTATGTTTCATAATCAAGCTACAGGGAAGCTCATGGTCACTTCTATTTCAGCTTGTTTCTTCAACCATTTCCACTTTTCTCAACACATTCATGATCCTTGAGGTGGGGCGCACTTGGTGAGTTGTTCTTCTATTTGGGGGAGCTTATAATGCCCCATTATTTTATCATATGATTTAAATTATATTTTATTCATATTCATAATAGATTCAAGTCGATATTCCAGGTGGAACTATGTAAATATGATCATTAATGAGCAAATGGTGCCATTTTCCCCACTATGTTGATGTATGTCAATGATATGATGATATATTTGAATGGAAAAGTGAAACACTGATGAATTAATGATATGTGGACTTTTAATAATGTGTTATAAAATTTTCATGTTCATTGTATAATATTTTGGAGTCATATTGTTCAATTTCATAGCATTTGGAGAAGATTTCCTATCATTTCCCCCAAGGTCGAAACTAGTATTTTTGTATCTGATTTGAGAGGGTTGTAGCAGACTCAATAAAATGAATGGTGATGAATATGAGACCATATTTATGTCCCCTAGATATACCCTACTTATTTTCTAAAATTCGAGAGGTTCCCATAGCATTTAGAGAGCCATTTCCAGCATCTACCCAAGGGGGAATTGAACCCCAAATTGCTAGTCTAATTCCCTATATTGGCCAGAATTCAAAGGAGAGTTGAAGAAGAATTTTGAAGACTCTAAAGTATCCATGAAACTCATAATAATTTCATAATATCATCCATACACCTTCTGTAACAATTTGGGAGCATTTGGAGTCATTTGGAGACCAAGAAACCAATACTAGTTAAGGGTCAAACTAGTGGAAAAATTGAAATTTTCACCATTTTAATAAATTTATAAAAATGGACATTACAAGTGAAATGGTTGTACTCTATAGGGGAACATAAAATGAACTACCAAATACCTGAAATGAAATTCAAAGATTCAGAAGGAAAACAAAGGGTAGTGAGAGGAATGCACACCTATCCGAATCAAATGGTGTCTTCCCACAGTATGAGGTCCATATTGAGGCATGGGGATATTGAATGGGCTGTTGAATGTTTCATCACTTCCCACAAGACAAACATAAATATTGCAGAACATCTAAGGGATACAAGGAAACTACTACACAAATATGAAAGGGTTTTTGGAGACCTTCCTTGCAGAAGGCCACCTGATAGAGGATTTGAGCACACCATTGTTTTGGAGGTGGGTACTTCACCTATACAAATACCACCATATAGACACCCAAAAAGCTTCAGAGATGAGATTGAGAAGGCTATTCAAGAGATCTTGGAATTGGGACTCATTAGACCAAGCTCAAGTCCCTATGCTTCTTCAGTTGTTTTGGTGAAGACAAAGGATGGGACCCTAAAGATGTGCATTGATTTTAGAGCTCTAAACAAGAAGACAATAAATAATAGATATATCATCCCTAGAATAGATGATCTATTTAGAGCAAATTGCTTCTCCAAAATTTATCTTATGTCTGGTTACCATCAGATTCGAATGAAGGATGAGGATGTGCAGAAAATTGCTTTCAGATGTCACTATTGTCATTTCGAATTTCTTGTCATTCCTTTTGGTTTGACTAATGCTCCAACCACCTTCCAATCATGCATGAACAAAATATTTTGCAAGCAGATCCATAAGTTTGTTTTGGTTTTCTTTGATGATATTTTCATTTACAGTAAGATATGGGAGGAACATTTGCACCATTTAGAAGTTGTATTGAAAATCTTGCATGAACAATGTTTGTTTTCTAAGTTGTGCAAGTGTAAATTTGGGTTTAAAGAAGTTTTGTATCTTGGGCACATCATTGGGAAAGATGGATTAAAGGTGCACTTTGAGAAAATAAAGGCTATTCTTGAATGGCCATAACCCAAAAAAATCACTAAATTGAGAGGCTTCATTGGGATATGCACTTACTATAGGAAGTTTGTGAAGGGGTTTTCCAAATTAACTGCTCCTCTTATTGATTTGACCAAGAAGGATGATTTCAAATGGGATGAAGAGGCTAAAAATGCTTGCCAAAGAATGAAAGAGGTAACGAGTAGTTGTCTAGTACTTGCATTACCAGATTTTTCTAAACCATTTATTTTGGAATGTGATGTATCAGGAGAAGGAATGGGGGTGGTCCTAAAGCAAAATCAACACCCCATATCTTTTGAGAGCAGAAAATTGCAGCCACATGAGAAGCTCTACTCCATATATGACAAAGAAATGTTAGCCATGATGCATGCCTTGGCCAAGTTTAAACAATATTTGGTGGGGAACAAGTTTGTGGTCAAAACTGATCATAACAGTTTAAAGCATTTACTCACACAAAATGATCTCAATGAAATACAACAAAAATGGGTAAGTAAGGTCCAAGCATTTGATTTTTACATTCAATATGTAAAATGGAAGAATAATATTGTAGCAGATGCATTGTCTGGGAGACCTTCATTTTTCCTTATGGGCATTTCAGAAGATTGGAAAGATATGCTAATAGTTGAGTATGCCAAAGATAGTTTCGCTTTTGATGTGTTATATGGGGTCAAAGGATATGATATATACAAGATATTGATTGGCCTAATCTACTATAAGGACCAAATATACTTGGTTTATGGTTCAAACCTAAAGCACAAGATTTTGAAGGAAGCTCATGATTCTCCTTTAGCAGGTCATCCTGGTTTCTTTGAAACATATAGGCAATTAAGACAAAGGTTCTATTGGAAAGGGATGAAGGAATATGTTCTAAATTATGTGAATGAATGCAAGATATGTCATCAAAACAAAGTTGAACACACACATCCTGTCGGTCGATTTCAACCATTTCCCATTCCGGAACAAAAATTGGAAAGCATCTCAATGGATTTCATCACAGATTTTCCCAAGGCTTTGGGTAAGGATTGTATTTATGTTGTGGTGGATAGAATCGCCAAATTTTCTCATTTCTTTTCTATTATGTCATCTTTTACTACTTCACAAGTGGATTATCTATTCTTTGGAGAAATTTTCAGATTGCACGAACTTCCCAAAAACATTGTGAGTGACAGGGATAGAATATTTATGAGTTCTTTTAGGAAAGAACTCTTCAAGTTGGTGGGCACTCAATTGAATCCAAGCAAAAGCTATAATCCTCAAACTGATGGCCAAACAGAAAGGGTGAACCAATGGTTGAAGGGGTACTTAAGGAACTATGTTGGTGAGGAGTATACAGCATGGGTTAAATGGCTACACTTGGGTGATTTTTGCTACAATAGTACTTTCCATATGTCCATTCGCATGTCTCCTTTCAAAGCAATTTATGGTTATGAATCACTCACCTTTTTTATCACATTTTTGGTGATAGTAGAGCCACTAAATCTAAGGATTGGGTTGAGGAAAGTCAAGAGATTTTAAAGCTTCTAAAAGATAATTTGCAGGTTGCCCAAAATCAACAAAAAAAAGCATGTGGATCAACATAGGGAGGAAAGAACTTTTCAAGTCAATTATTTGGTTTATTTGAGGCTGCAGTCATATAAACAAACCTCCTTGAAATGGAAAGGATCATAAAATATTAAACCAAGGTATTATGGTCCATAAAAGATAGTTTGAAAAATTGGGGAGGTAGCTTATGAGTTAGAATTTCCGGAAGGTAGAAAAATCCACAATGTAGAAAATTTATATTTCAGAAACACTCCCTCCATTAGATGATGAAGGACAACTCATACTTAATCCAGAAAACAATTTGAAGACAAGAGAAAGAAAATTGAGGAGAAGAACCATAAGAGAATATTTTGTACAATGGAAAGATCTTCCAAGTGAGTATGCCACATGGGAAGATGAAAATTTTTTGAAGCATAAAAATTTATAATTGCTTGAGGGAAAGAAATACTGGGTGGGGTGTAATTTTCCCATTCAAATAAATTTCAAGAAGAGAAAATTCCACCAATCTACTAGTTTCCTAGGTTTGGGTGGAAACATTAGATTTGGAATAAGCAGACTATAAAACCCCCAAATGGAAATTATCTTGAAAAAATATATTAAATGGGGAATAAATAAATATTTAAGATAGGAAAATAAGGTGGCACTTGGTCATGAGGGCACATTGGAGGTGTGGGGCCCACTCAAACAAGATTCCCCATGCCACATGGCATTCCACTCTCACCCATTTGAATCCAAGGTGGAGTCCAATGTTCTTGGGGAGTTGGATGGGAATAATACTTGGAATGACTCAATGAGTTCTAAATGGAGAGGAAGAGTAACTCCAATGGAATAGGAAGAGGCATTTTGGAGCTATTGGGACACTTGGGCTAGATTCCCTAGCTTTTATGACAACAATGATGAAGATGCTATGACACTTATGGAAAAAATTAGACCTAATTGCTGACATATGACATATATGACATGTCAAGGATAAAAATAGCCTCCAAGAGGGCTCATAAGGGATTTAGGGAAGCCAAAGAGTCACCCATTCGAATTGAGTGAAGGAGGAGGCTAAGAATGGAAGGACAAGTGGCACACATTGGAATCTCTTCCCAATTCGAGTTGGCATGAAGCTCATGGATGGAATTCGAGTTAAGGAATCCTTTGTAATTTTATAAAAGTCAATAACAAAGAAGGAGATCATCTTTTTATCATTTCTCATTTTGTGAATTGGAGAGCATAGCTTGTCCATGCTAGTGGAGTGTTTACTCTACTTGCCTTAGTACCAATTTCGAGGGTGAAAGATTCCCTTCCTAATTGGAAATTGGAGAGGCAATTCTAACCTTTCATTTGGAGATACAATGGAGTCATTTGTTGCAGGTTGAAGCTACAGGGCTTCTCATGACATTATCATCCTCAACTTGCTTCCACACCTTTCTCACTTTCATCTTCATATTTGGGCTCTTGGAGGAAGGGCGCACTTGGTGAGATGATTTTATCTTTGGGGGAGATCTTGTGTCCCCATTTGTTATAGGTCAAATATGCACTTCTCTGTCCATGACCACATTATGTTGTCGATCACACAAAATGACAACATGGATTGAAGAGTTAGATTGCCCTGGATGATGAATGGACTGAACTTACCCTCTCCAGTTGGGAATTTCCCTGATTTACCTAATATTTTGACATGTGTGCTACTCTTTGGCTAGTAAACCAGCGCACACCTTCTAGTATGCCCTACATTCCTCAAGGAAAACTAGCGCACACCTTGGAAAAGTTGATGGCGCTTGTTGAAAAACACTAAAGTTGCTCCCTGTGCGCTACTATGCCTTGAGAAACTCACGCACATCTTAAGATGAAATAAAAAATATATTAATTTGACGAATTGGGATTAGTTGAATTTGGTTCTACAACTTCCCCAACCTCCCAATCCAACCACCTCTCGATTACAACTGCCTACCTTGTCCCATAAATACGAGGATCCATGAGAGAGGAACCTAGAAGAAAGGATTTAAGCACTGTTACGCTGGAGGAAAGTACCAAGTCAGAGTGAAGAGTAGGAGCCCGAGATCTAGTTGCAGAAACATCTCGACACGTCAGGTATATTGTACTGATTCATGTCTCTTTGACAATAAAAAGGTCGAAATACCCTTCCTGTCCCAAATCAGATATATATTGCATTGTTTGTCTATTTGGCTTAATTCTTGATTATAGTTGATGTTAAATTGCTTTATAATTTCATCATATGTTATATGGTCAAGATACGCTGAGGAAGTTATCCTTTGTATTGCAGGTTCGTCAAATGGGAGATCAAGCGGGAGATCCAGTGAAAGCTAGGACCAGCCGTCGAGTAAAGGTATGTCTTTCGATATCCCGATCTCTGTCATTTGTAAGAACTAATTTGTAATGAAATTAATGTATTTACTTGTCAACCTCGTCTAGTTGGTAGTGTCCATCTCCTCACTATAAGGTAGAAATCCTGAACAACAAACTGACGACTCCGATGGGGAGTAACCGTTAGTTATTCTACTCTAGGAGACTTAGTTTTGGTTTTCTTCCAGCCCTTTTTTCAGTTTTTTATTCTTTGAGAGGTCTTTTAGGTCTATGTTTACTGTTCCTTGCTGCTTGATTCATTTCAGTTGGTTGTTGCAAAGCCTATTTCTATCTTTTTGACACATGTGCGCTGGTCTTCCCTAGTAACAGTAGCGCATATCTCCTGATGGGCGCTGCTCTTTACACTGCACAGTAGCGCACATATCCTAGTGTGCACTGGTTTCTGCACTGCACAGTAGTGCATTTTCCTGTAGTGTCCAATTTTTGGTTAGGGTTTGATTTTTAATGGTTTGTTTCCACTTCCAGCCTGTTACTTTGCCTTCTTAACTGACCCCTGAGACTTCAATGTCTCTTTTGAGTCTTGTCGGCCTCTCTTGAGTCTTTTTAGTTTGTTTGCTTGCTTGAGTACTTGTTTAAGTGTCTTTGCCGCTTACTAGCCATTTTTGAAGTTCGTGCACTATTCTTTTTTTGGACATAGCAGCATACCTTTATCCTAGTTGTTGTTGCAGTCATACAGACCTGCATTGTTAATGTTTGTTGTCTGTCTCAATGTTTAGCATGCTTTCACTTTGTCTTATCCCTCCCATTAGGGTTTGGATTTAAGTTTGAGTCCTTAGGATTGCTTTCGAAAGGTTGCTTGGTTCAGATACTTTCTGATTGTCTTATCAGTCCAGTCCAAGTAAGTCAAATATCTCTAGTATTCTTTCTGTTGAGTCCATGTGTTGTTAAAGTCATTCTTGGTTCACTTGATTACTCTTTGCTTGGATTAGTGTTTTCTTAGGGTTTTGATGCCTAGGAGGAACCTGTTTAGGTCTGCCTTTCCATCACAAGTGTCTCTTTTCCCTATTTCTTTTTCACTTTGTTTCCAAGCCTCAAGTTTTTCTTTTGCAAAAAATTGGTAAGTCAAGTCTTCATCGAGTCTCTTAATTCGTTTGCTTTGAACCATTTAGATGTTTTTCTTACATACTTTTTACATATAGATCTTGCTTGCTTTTGTACAAAGTTCTCTTTCTCTTACATTTATCCGAAAAGACAAAAAATTGTTCATTTAAGCTTAGTAGTAAGGTCTTGCATTATTTTGAGGTAGCATAGTTTGCTTTGAAATATTAAAAAGAAAAATACAATTTTTTATTTATTTAGGATTGCTTAGGTTTCAAGTTTTTGGAAAGAATTATAAATGAAAAGAGAAATTTTTTTGTGAATTTGAAAGCATTTTCACTTTACTTTCATAACAAACCATTCCACACACCACACTACAACCCTTGAGTAACAAGTAGCCCTTAAAAAGAAATTATTAATAAAAATTATTAGCAACATTTTTCTTTTTAGGAATACACGACATCAACTAGCTTAGGCTAGAGTTTCGAGCTTAAATCACCTTAAATTTCTCGGAACTGGCTTCATTACTCAACAATCATAGTACGACTTTCATTTAGGTAAATCCATCTATATCAAATAGTCCTGGGAAACTCTACTTAAACCAGAGCTAAGCATGAGGCCGTGGGAGATTGGAATTGTTGAGGATATCCCCTCACTTTCCTTTTGACCATAAACTAGAGTTGACTTGCATACGGGGGTCCCTTCGGACTTCGGGCTTTGTTACCCTGCCCATGCATTTCAACTAGGCTAATGACTGTCCCCCCAGGTTATTTTGTATTGATGGTAGCCTTAGTATTAGACCTTTAGGATTCTACACAGGTAGAGTGGGCGGTTATTCCCACTTCACCTCGAACAGATGTGGAAGGTAACCCTCTGGCAGTAATCCCGGGAAAGCGGTTTGGTGATTCAAGCGCTTGCACCCAGTGGACCTTCGGAGGACACCACGTAACTGACCGTCGATATTCTGTTAGTCTGTTCTGGGCCCTAATCATCCCAGACTTGCTTCCGAGAGTATTTTCCATCTGTTTGCCCGGTCTGTTTACTTAGGATTTTTTAGTGGTATGTTGTTTGCTCCTTAGTTGTAGTGGCCACTAGGTTTTTACTTAGTTTTATTTTGTTATAGTTGTGGAGGACCAAGATCTTCGTCGGTCTCGAAGGTTGAAAAACCTTCACCCACTCATAGTGGAGCCTCCACCGCCACCACGATATAGGAGAACTGATTCCCGTGGTTCTTTTGAACTTACGGGTGACACAGAGGTTCTTGGAGAACCACAGCCTAGAACACCGGATCGACAAGTCTTGGATACTGTCGAGGTTGAGGATCTAACTGCTACAGAGTTTAATACTCCTTTTAACCGTCCTCTTATAGGACCCAACGATCCACTTTTGGTGCCCATTGGCTTCCAATAGCCTGAGTTTAGTGCTTACCATTTTACACTGGGTTATACCATGGTAAACCCAGGAGACGAGCAGGGAGTTCCACACACTCCCACAACTGCTATGGAAGCAAGGATTATTAATCCTTATTTCTCAAACACTGCCCAATCGAGTTCGTCGCAGAATGCTTCAGCCTCGACCCCGTCCTTTAGTTTCAATGTTGGCACTTTAGGCATGTCGATCTCATTAGCCTCGACAGCTACCTCAGCCTCCACACCTACTTTTGGACCCACCAATGTCCCTTTATCAGGGATACCCACAGTGAGTTTCACTCAGTCTTCTTCCACACAACCTTTACAAGGTGTAACTCAAAATATTGATTCTTCATCCGTGGTCGGATCTGTCCCTTCTACATCCATGCCCGTCATGGGTACAATGATGGCACTATCCACTACTACCACACCGAATTTCAACCCCTATGCAGTTTATAACCTTAATCCATCCAATATACTTGTAGGGAGTATCCCTTTCTCTCTGTTTGCTGGAGGAGGGGGTAATATCATTAACCCGCAGTTTGGTGGGGTTAACCCCCAGTCACAATGGACTGCTGCCCAAGGATTTACTCCGCTTACTTTTAGATGGAACAATTTCAATCCTTTCATTTCACAACCGGTGGCTGGGGGAAACCCCAACCAACAGTACACGAACCAGGCCATGGGTGGTTCCCAATACCAGGTTCATGTTTACCAGATGCCATCAGCTCAGCCATGTTTACCTTTTCTGGCAACTTTAAACTTGCCATATCTTTCAAAGCTTACAAATGACCCCGTGCATCATGATGTTGCATGGCCACCCGTTCCCACTAAGTTGCCCTCAGACATTCTGAAGTTTGAAGGCAAGGATGGTGAGGACCCTAGTGACCATGTCACAACTTTTCATCTCTGGTATTCCTCCAACTCATTGAACGATGATTCCATAAGGTTGAGGCTCTTTCAAAGAACCTTAACTAGTGTCGCAGCCAAGTGGTATATCGAATTGCCTGCTGCTGCCTATGGCACCTTTCGAAATCTTGCCATGGTATTTTTGAACCACTTTCAACTTCCTGTCCAGTATGATGCCGGTACAGACCTTTTGTCGACATTTCGATAGAACAAGGCCACTCACCTATCTTATCATATTCAGGATTGGCGAAGGCGAAAGAGGTTCATCAAGGCTAACATCCCCCCATCATTCTTGTTAGAATGGTACCTTAAGTCTCTTCTTCCTTATGTTTCTAAGGAAGTTGCCACTTCAGGAGTGTCTTCCGAGGAGGAGGCCATTTTGAGAACTCAGCAGCTCGACTTAGTCTATGCTCATTCTGGGCTGTTGTACGAAATTATTCCTGATGCGCCGAGGTCTAATATAGACTTAGGTAAGCCTAAACCTGGATCACATGCTGATGGAATTGTGGGTTCAGTCGACTCTACAACGTTTGATGCCTTAACAAAGCAGGTTCATGCCTTGTCTGTCAAACAATCTACTGCAGAAGAAACTTCTATTGCATCCCCCCCTTCTACTACAAAATCTGTACATCAGGTGCAGACAAACCAAAAGGGCTCTCGGCAGCCCAAAAGAAAGGGAAAGAAAGGGGAGGGAAACCAACAAAATCCCAAAGATAGACAAAATTCCGAGGAGGGAAAAAAAGAGAAAAGGAAGGCTAGGTTCCCTTGCAAATCATGTCAAGAGGACCACCTTACCCACCGATGCCCTCTAATGGAAGAATCCTAGAAGCTGATCCATGAGAAGAAACCAGTTGTCTTGAAAGATCCTTTCCCTCATGGACAGGGTTCAGCTTCTGGAAGCTCTAGTGCTGGGGGCACCACTTGTGCCACCCCTGCTGATCAATCATTCGTTAACATGGTTAACTCAGATGCTCTACTGCAAACTAGAGCAAATAACTATACCCCGGATCCGCAGCAAAAAGATGCTCCTGAATCCTCTACTCCTCTTCACATACCTGTGGAGACACTGCCGAAGATACCGAAAGGTGTCTACAAACGAGTTGTGCACAACCCCAACACGCAGGCTACCCCCAACTACAATGTTATGGAGGACTTATCCCAAACACCTTGTGCTATGTCTACCTTGGAGGTACTGCAAAGTTTCCCATTGCAATGCAGTGCACCCCTCGCAGCGATTGGAAGTGTTGATTCATCCACCATGCTTGCGTGCTTTGATATGACCGATATCAAGTATCGGTTTCCATATCATGTTTCTCTCCAGATAGAGGTCGTCCATGGTTCTACAACCATTCGACGATCTGTTGTAGATGAGGGCGCATCAACGTGCTTAATGTCTATCTCTTGATGGAAATATTTGGGCGAACCTGAGTTAGCTCCCTCGAACACGATACTTACTGCCTTTGATGGAAGATCTTTCCGTCCACACGGATTCTTACCATCCTTTGATGTCGAACTTGTAGGCAAATTAGTATCAGTAGAGATCGAAGTTCTGGATGCTCCACTCGATTACAACTTGTTGTTGGGTAGGCAATGGACATATGCCATGCAAGAAGTGCCGTCAGCTATTTTTCGGGTCATAATGTTCCCTCACGAAGGGAATATCGTCACAGTCGATCAACTTTCATTTACCTGGAAGAACAACTAGACTTCATCGGATTCATCCATTCCATTGATTGATCAGTCAAGCCCAGTCACTGAGAGATTAGGAGCAGGCCTCTATGGGTCCTTAATAGGCCCTTTTGACCTACCTGCTCCCTCCTTGTTTGTTGGTTCTGAAGAATGTTCATCTTCTAAGACCTCCATGGTCTATTCAATGACAGATACACGGAGTCTCCCCACTGAATCAGAACTAGCTGTGCCTATATCTGTTGCAGAGATAACCCATGTGGATTCACAATAATCTGCAATAGAACATATCATGACTCTGTTGGTCTCTTCTGAGTCGGATATGGACCCTGCTCTTGCATGGTCAACGGACTCTACCCTCTCTCCTAATAGTTTAGACACAGTTTTTCCTTCTGACGAAACATTTTTTGAAGCTATGATAGGCCTGAGACACCCTTGGGAACATTTACACCCCAGGTCCTATTTACTTCCCGTTCTAGACTTGATTGAGAGAGGTGAGTTCTTTTCGAGACCCAGTGAGAATGTTGATTGGTCCTCTGTCCCTTATACTTCACAAGTTGTTTTTGCCGAAGGGAATAGGACGAGTACAGCAAGAACCATCCCGATCAACATTTCCACTGAACTTGGGATCACGGAAAACATCTTTATTGGAGCGGATTGTTATCTTGATGAAATCATTCCGTACACCAATCTGTTTAATGATTTCCATGACATCTTTTCCCAGTCTCATGATGAGATCCCAGGCACTGACTTTACTTGAAGAAGTGCTATTGTGCTTTTTCATGTATTTTTAGCTGTACACTTTTGTAAAGTTAATTTTGTTTACAGTTGTAGTTACGTCTTATGCATCCATTGTTTTGTGTTTCAGATGTCAATTGAACACTTCATAGGGTTTGCTGATGGCGCTAGCCGCCACACCCATCAGTTAGCCTTTGCTGCTTGGGTTATTTACTCACCAACTGGCCAACTGGTATCTTCGGGAGGGGCTTGCCTAGGTCCCACAACGAATAATGTGGTTGAATACAGTGCAGTCATAGAGCTACTCTGAGATGCTCTGTTTCATAACATTTCACATTTGGAGGTACGACTCGACTCACAGTTAGTTGTTTTTCAGTTGCTAGGTGTTTATCAAGTTAGAGATCCTACTTTGCTACGTCAGTTTATGCGCGTTAGGTTACTTGAGAGACAGTTTGATTATATCACATATCAACATATTCCAAGAAACTTGAATGCATTAGCTGATTCATTTGCAAACTACGCCTTAGATTGGAATTTGTATTATTCACACACATAATAATTCATGCATAAAACACAATAACACACATGTAGATAGCCAATACTGTATATATAACCAATACTGTATCAAAAATTAATATGAGTTTCGACCATAAGTCTGTCACAGAGTCATGTCATAAGATACAAAATTGGGCTCAATGGCCTCAAAAATACACATAGAATATCCTTCTCCTATGGACAAGGTGGGGCCTCATCTACCTCTGCTGCCTCTCGGTAGCAAATGACCATCCTAGCTACTTTCCACATCAACCTAATCTAGGTTGGGGGCACACCAACTACATCCTCCTGCATATCAATCGGCATCCGCTCAATCCGATATGTAGGAATGTCATGATTCAATTGACTCATCTTCCTCTCCATGGTCCCCAGAGTGGCATCAGTTGCACCCACTTCCACTGGTCTCATGAAAGTATATGGGTGTCCCTCAGGGCGCATTGGTCCAACATCTGCAATTGACACTTTGTTTCAGTACTTCGAACTCATCATAAAAATCATATATGCAAAAAATTGAAAAAATAATTTTTTCAAAAATCATAAACATACCTATCTCTCCCCAGGATTCACCTTGAGGAAGGATCAACTCAGGATCACCGCAGAAGTCCATACCAGCATATGGAAACTGCTCAAATGCTGGCACCTGTCTTTCCCACTAGCCCCAGAAATCATCCTCGTGATAGAAAAAGTTGCTCTCACCACCACCTTGGCGGAGAAATATTTCACCCCAACGAGCCAACCTTGGCTCACGAGGGTTGACTGGGGGAAAAGACATGCCCAAACTGATAGTAGGCACTCTCTCAAAGAAGAAAGTGCAAAGTATGCTCCTGTATCCAAAATTCTTCATCCTCCCGGTCTTACATCCCAAGAGTTGAAGTTTCATGTTTTCCAAAAGACTAGTACACCAGTCGTATACATGCCCCTGCAAGCATTCAATACCAATATGCATATAGTGTCTCGAGGCTAAATGTTGTGTAGCACTCCCTCCCATCCGATTCAGTATACTCACAATAACTTTGAGAGGGAGGCTGACAATGGTCGAGATGAGCACTTGACTACCGAATTTTTCTGTTCCTGGTATGCAATAAGTATTCACATATTCTTGTACGGATAAGGCACCCACATTGCGTGAGGACCCCTTCAGATTCACTTCATCTCCCCTTCGAGAGAGACCCGTGATAAAGTAAATTTCATCCATGGTGAGTTCTAAGGTTTCTCCCCGGATATTAAATACCATGGCATCTGCATCCCAATACTGAACAAGCCTCTGCAACAAGCGGTTTTGTGCCCTCATGTTAACGGTTCTATACAATTTCAACAACCCGCACCTTTGGAGCATATGAAGAGTCCCTGGATCGAAAAGCTATCCGATCCATATTCTCATGCTCTCTTTCTCTCCAAACAAGCACCATCCTGCCAAGAAAAGGTCCAATTTTTAGTCCTCGACATTGTTTACCTCATCTTCAGGGGTGTGCACTACTGTTAAAGGTAGACAGGCACGTTTGAGCGCTGCTTTCCTTGAAGGAAACTAGTGCACACTATCAGTATGCCCTACTTTCCTTCATACATAGCAGCGCACACGCAAAATACGATTTGTACATTGCTAGAAAATGATTTTTAACCATAAAAATTGACAAAAAATGCATTAAATTGCAAGTATTGGCAGAAATAACTTACTTGGTGGAGACGGAAGGTCGATTGATGCTCCAGTTTGATAGCAATGAGTGGAAGAAGATCAAGGGTTTGCTCCAAATTTTCCCTACAAATTCCAAATGTGATATTTGAGTTTTCAATTTGAAATTAGTTATATAGAATTGATTTTAATTTTTACCCACTTTTTCAAAAAGTGTATAGTTTCAAGTTGTGCATAAAATGTTCTATTTAATCACTCATACTTCGACACTTTGGTGAGGTAAATTTAACCTAAATATCTCAAATTTTCACTAGTATCAAACCGGAAATGAATTATTTTCTTATTGATAGATCATATAGGTATTATATCGTCATTATTATCTCAGTGAGAAGATTTGTCGATCATTACTAATGTGATTGTTGAGATCCTATTCTCTGGAAGGTCATGAACATACGATCCTAGAAGCTGTCTTTTAAGTCGTTTTAAGCTCTTGTTTTGACTATTGAAAAACTAAACAAGATTGCCAAGAAAACTTGGCCTCTTCAAGCTCGTTAAAGGAATTGAAGGTCCATCTGCTTAGGTATAAGTTTAACCCTTTTCGGACCTTTGCGGATTACTTACAAAAAAGGAATACTCTAGTCATACGTGGCTAGAAGAGTTATCCTCTCATTGTTTTATACTTTTTCAGGGGAGGGGACTAACTGTACAAAAAATGACTTTTGGAGCCTCTCTTTAGGGTTTTCAAGCTCTCTAAACATGAAAACACCAAGCAAGCATTCACCTACTCGGGCTCGATGTGAAATCCACGAGAGGGTAAATAGAGGATTGTTTAAGTTATTTAGACTCTATAAACAAGAAAACACCAGCGAGCATTAACCTACTTGGGCTCGATATTAAAATTCATGAGTAGGTGTATGGAGTTATTGTGTAAGTTTTTCAGACTCCTTAAAATTGAAAACACCGGCGAGCGAGAACAGATCTTGACTCGATATTAAAATCCAGAGATCAATACTATATATTATTCTTCTATCTCTTCTTTGAACTCTGTAAACAATGAAGAAGGTCTTGAGTCTTCCTCCCATGGGCTCGTTAAACTCTTTACATGGTTGGACCTATTGAGTTTTCTTTTATTCTTGAATTCATTAAAACAACAAGATGGATATTCTTTTATAAAAAAGAATAAGGGATAAGAAGGGTATATCACATATTTTTCAGTTTCAAAGGAAGTTATGTAAGTCATGTCCTTGAACACAACACCTACTTGAGTCTTTCATGTCAGTTGGGTTTTAGTTTTCAGCTTTAGGGTGAACTTGATCTCCGAGTTTTTACTCCCCCGGTTGGTTATTCTTCCAACCATATGGAGGGTCTGTCAATGTCTCCTACATTGTAGGCCTATATCACTTCCTCTTCATGTTGAAAACTCCCTAAGTCACTTTGTGTCATGATCACTGTTCACGGATACAGCCTGTGTCGGCCATTCTGCAGTTTACCTTGACTTCATGTGTTGGCCATCCTGGTGTCAGTTTGTTTCATCTTGTTATTTGTCCAACTCCACATCAACTCATACCTGTGAGTGTTCCTCGTGTTGTATGATGGAGGATGCATTAATTCCTCCCTTCCAACAGACTTCTTCCCATCGAGTTCAACTCATTATGCTCTGGGAACGAAGTTTAGAGTTTTGGTTAGTACCTTGGGGATTGCAGTCATCATTGGAAGTTTCCCTCACTGTTGAATAAATGGGAATACATCAATGTCTCTTATTTGACAGGTTCCTCAAGTGTTCGACTTCAAGTCCTCTTATTCACACGTGTTGGATCGTACTAGGTACCTTGGACCCCATTATCATTATCGATGGAAGTCCTCGCGTTTGTTAACGGTATACATCAATGAACGGTAATCAAACGATACCCCCCATGTTCGACTTCAGCTCATTTATTTGCATGGTTAGGGTTTGTACCTTGGGTTGTTTGGATGAATACCTTGGGATTATGATATCATCACCATATTTATGTTATCCCCCAAGCTATGCAAGACTGAGCCTCACTCATTTTGGCTCTTCATGAGACATAGATCTAGCTTGTTGTTATGGCTATGATCTCTCATTTTGACATGGATCCACGCTTGTATTTTAGTGGCCATGCTCTATATATACATCTCCTAGTTATGTATCGGAGATCATACTAGACATCTATATGATGTTAAGATTGTAATTGCTCGCTGACCTTGATCATTGTTTCAGGTGTTTTTTGTAACTTGGTTCTATGGTTTCTTGCTCCTCCTTTGGCTTGGACTTATAATGTATTTCAGCCATCGTTTCCCTCTGACCTCACACATTAGGGGGCATCTGTTATAGGTCAAATATGCACTTCTCCGTCCGTGATCACATTATGTTGTCGATCACACAAAAGGAGAGCATGGATTGAAGAGTTAGATTTCCCTGGATGATGAATGGACTGAACTTACCCTCTCCAGCTGGGAATTTCCCTGATTTACCTGATCTTTTGACATGTGTGCTACTCTTTGGCTAGTAAACCAGCACACACCTTCTAGTATGCCCTACTTTCCTCAAGGGAAACTAGTGCACACCTTGGAAAAGTTGCTAGCGCTTGTTGCAAAACACTAAAGTTGCGCCCTGTGTGCTACTATGCCTTGAGAAACTCGCGCACATCTTAAGATGAAATAAAAAATGTATTAATTTGACGAATTGGGATTAGTTGAAGTTGGTTCTGTAACTTCCCCAACCTCCCAATCCAACCACCTCTCGATTACAACTGCCTACCTTGTCCCATAAATACAAGGAAGATCCATGAGAGAGGAACCTAGAAGAAAGGCTTTAAGCACTATTACGTTGGAGGAAAGTCCCAAGTCAGAGTGAAGAGCAGGATCCCATGATCCAGTTGTATAAACATCTCGACACATCAGGTATATTGTACTGATTCATATTTCTTTGACAATAAAAAGGTCAAAATACCCTTCTTGTACCAAATCAGATATCTATTGGATCGTATGTCTATTTGGATTAATTCTTGATTATAATTGATGTTAAATTGCTTTATAAATTCATCATATGTTATATGGTCAAGATACGCTGAGGAAGGTATCCTTTGTATTGCAGGTTCGTCAAATGGGAGATCAAGCGGGAGATCCAGTGAAATCTAGAACCAGCCGTCAAGTAAAGGTATGTCTTTCGATATCCCGATCTCTGTCATTTGTAAGAACTAATTTGTAATGCAATTAATGTATTTACCTATCAACCCCGCCCAGTTGGTAGTGTCCATCTTCTCACTATAAGGTAGAAATTCTGAACAACACCATTTATTTGTAATATGATGTATTTACTCTTTATTTTCTGCTCAGAATATCCTCAGGTCTAAATACTAATTGAAACTATGTCAAAATACCAAACAATGTGTAAATGGTGCCATTTTTTTCATATCTTGTTATGAAAGCTTGAAGTTGCTTTATTTCGACTTGTATCAACCCATCTATGTGATTTTTATGATTTATGGAGAGTCATTAATGTCTTGAAGAAGTTTCATATACATTTCATAATCCTTTGGAACATAAATCTTGAATTTCATGGCAAATGGTGAAGTTTCCTATCATTCCCCCCTATGTGAAGACATGTCCACAAACCTCTAATTTATGGGATTTTCAGAAGCATTTAGAAACTGATTGATGATATATATGTGAGCCCATTAAAGTCCTTTAATATTACCATGTCTCTTTTCTGAAATTTGGGAATGTCATACAACATTTGGAAGGCCATCTTTGTCCCCTACCCTTGGGGGTTTTGAACCTCGATTTGACTAGTAAAGTTCCCTATGTTTCCCTGATTGTAAATGAATGTTGCAGAAGTGTTTTGAGAGTGTCCAAGCATCCATCAACCTCATTTTTATGTCTTAATATATTACAAACACATTCACACCCAATTCAGAATCATTTGGATCCATTTGGAAGCATTTGAGTCATTACTAGTCTAAGGGTCGAATTGGCAAAAAATCGCATTTTTTCCTAATTTTTACAAATTCATTAAAAGAGACACTACAAGTGGTATCAGAGCATGATCCTTGCACCTGATTTGGCTTACCATTTATTAGGAAAAGAAGTCAGGGACCTGTTGGCACCCCAACAACTTCCCCTTTATTTTTCAAAATCAAGGCCCCCCCATGTAAATTTTGTAAATATTTTGTTTTGGTTTTCTTTTATCTTATCTTCCCTGATTTGGTAGGTGGTTGATTGGATTTCATTGAATAAGGATTTGGTGATGTAGATATATTTTTCATTGGCGCCTTTTAGCACTTTAGTTAATGAACAACACCTACTTATTCTTACTTGAGCTTATTTGAGCTAATCATATCTTTCGGTTTGGCTTCGTTGGATTTCTACGATGCTTCAAAAATTGTAACAAATTTTGGTTTGTCGGTGCGTTTGCGAATTAACGACCATTTTGATAAATCATAATTAATTAACTAAAATCTCAATTGTAATAATTTTGATTTACGTCTTGAAAGAGTTTATATCAAATAACGGGACCATGCTCTTACTTCTAAATTTGAATGATCCATTGACTTTTGCAAGCCTTTAACATTTGATTAAAATTCTTACCTTTCATGAAATTGAGATTTGACGATTTGCTTTATCTTTACCACATTGGTCTTCTAGCTTCGTGATGACTTAATGATGCTTCCATGTCCTTATTTGAGGTTATTCATGGTACATATTTCATTTTGGCTTGGTTGAATTACCTTAATCCTTCTATATTCTTGCGAAACTTTTCGATTCTTAAATGTATCAACGAATAATTGTATACTTTGATGGATTTTAATAATTCAATTAAGTACTCAATTTTATACTTTCAATCCTCATCTTACAAATTTGCATTTTAAAGAAATAGAACTTTAACATTGGTTTCAATTTTGAAAGGATAATTGAATGTTACTAGCCTTAAATTTTTTATGAAAACTTGTCATTTTGTGAGATGTTATAATTTTAGGACAAAGTTTAAATAATTTACTCAAGGATTATTTTATAATTCTATTATATCATAGAGAACATGTTTGGAAACTATGGAAGGAGTCAATGATCTAAAAGTAATATAGTGTTCATACAATATCTTTTGAAAATTCAATATTTGTTAATTATTTTTATTGTCTATTTAAAGACAATGTTAATGATTTATTTATTTAATTGGATTTGATATAATAAACATAAGGCACTATTTACTTTGTTAATGCATTATAGTTGCTTGAAAACCCTAATATGTTGTTGCTGTCATGTGAAGGATGAAGTTAAAAAATGGATTGTGCACCTGTTAGAGAGATGTTTTTGCATGGAGGATTGTGAGAAAACCGTGAGGAATTAGATCAAATGGTTGAAAACCCACTTCCCAAATGGTTGAAATATCTCAAACAATTTGGGAGAAAAAATGTCCAAACAGAGGTGAATTTTCCAAAAATTCGTTGCGGCCGGTTTGGCATCCAGTTGAATGAACCAGACACCTGGGGATTTGATGTTATCCTTCCCTCTGCTCTTCACTTCTATAAATTCGACCTCAAAGGTCTGAGAGAAGGGAGGAGGGTCTCTAGAGACCAGAGGATGAATTTTATCTTCTCTGCATTTTCTTTTGTAAAGTTTCTTTCAAAGAAGTCAGCATGGAAGCACTCCCAGCTAGCAGTTGGTAGATCAACATGTTTATGAAGAAATGATGCTCTAGATGTATTTGCAAAACCTTTTTGTAAGATTTGTACAAAGTTTTATTTTACAGAGCAATAGAAATTGACTGTTTATATTGGTTATCATTATTTCTCAATGAAATTAAGTAAATTGTCGGAACTTAGTTCTTTGGTACGCTTACTTTTTTTAAGATCATAATGTCTTGAAGTTTATTCTGGAAATTGTGATTACTTTATCATTTGATCTATTGATAGAAAATTGATTTAGATTTGCATAAATTAAATCCTCTAACAATTTTCATGACCTTACTCTGTTAATTGGCAGAATCTTTAAAGCTATTTAGATATGTCATATTTTTTTTTATTGCAGAATTTATTCTCAATTTAAAATTATTACATGTTTAATTTATGTGTGCAAATTGAGTCAATGTTAGTTTCAATCACGCTCCTGACCAGGATAGGTTATATCTAATAGATATAATTAAATATAAATTATTTTACAAATTTGTTTCAAAAAGGAAAGCTACAGGTTAACAACAGTTAAATCTGTGCATTTTAGCAGCTGCTTAATATGTGTGTTTCCAACTTTTGGAATTTGCACCATAAATTAGTTAGATATTGCATATTAGTTATATAACATAGTTAGGGTTCTAATTGCATGTTTTGGAACTCATATCATTAAACAGTGAGACTCTCCTTAAAAGAGCAAAACATAGATTAGACATAGACAACAAGCTTTGATTAAATAGTTGCTAAATAGAAATTTCATTTTAAATAGATTAATATAACCTGTAGATTAATAATTAGTTTTAACTTAGTAGTTTTCATTAGAATTTAGTTTAACTTTTAAATTTTTTAATTAGTTTAGGACACCATTTTTCTAAGTTTAATTTCCTCACTTCTAATTCTTAGTTTTCTATTTATCCTGATTTATTTTCTGATTTCTATATGCATGAGATTCCATCAAATTTACCTAACTATGCGCCTTCAAAATCACATTTTTATGAGATATCTAATATTGGTGATGCACTTATTAAGCATGAAGTTGAGGGATTGGGACATATTTCATTATTATATCGTCATCCGATACAATCTTTTAAAGAGAAAGTGGGTTCATCACAAGATAGTTGTAGTCAACCAATTTTTGATGAGATCAACACACCAATTTTTGTTGAAACTAAAAATGCTTGTTCTCATTAAAATCACTTATATGGAAGATCTAATTTTAGTAGTGATAATAAAATCTTTGTCGAAGAGTTTCCTATAACTTGTGATCACCAAAAAATTACATCTTTTTCAATTGATTCACCTTTAGTTGTTGACCCTTTTAACGAGATTACTTCTTTCGATATTAAGCCACTACCGATTCATTCACCTAATACATCATTTCATGATCCAACTTTGTATTTGAAACCAATTTTTCGTGTTGTTAGTTTGACTAGTGCTAGTAATTTGGTTCTTCAAATTGATTCTCCTAAGATATGTTTTCCACATATGAATTTCATGTTGTTAGGCCATATTCTGCATTCGGATTTCCATGACAGGATTGCGGAATGGCTTGAAAATTCTTATCTTAAAATAATTTCTGAAGTTGCTAAATTTTTCTTATCATTACATGTAAATAGAATTTCATATGGAAATGATGATAGATTTCTTCTTAGTTTTCTCTTACTGACATATCATTTCTGGTTGCTAATTCGAAATCTTGTCATTTTTGCAGGATTACAAATTGCTTCGATGGTTCCACTAGATATTTCATTTTACTTTATTGTGTTGTATATTTGATTTCATTGTACATATGTGTAGATTTAGTTTTAGAGGTAGATTTAGATTCAGGTTTGCTTGTTTGTTTTCCTTTGGTGCAAGTAGATTGCTTTATTTTCAATAATGTACATTTAATGAGTGATGTGTCGATTGTCGACGAGGACAAGTTGATTTGTCGTTTCAAGGAAGTACCCATTTATATTCCTTATCTCTTTCAATTATTTTGTCTTGATTATTATTTTATTCGTCAGCCATTCGATTTAAAGTCTTATCTCTAACTAACGATAAATTATTAAGACCTAATGATGAAATTTTTACACCTGATTGATTAACTAAAAGTATTGAAAGAAGGACAAATCTAAAAAAAATGGTAAAGAGTTATTTTTAATTTTTCACTCTCTTCTAAATTGCAACTCTCTCACTTTGTAATTATTGTCATAAACTACACTATTCCTTTTGTTTTTCCTTTTGTAAATATTGTTGAATAAAGGGTATGATTTATTCAAACTTTTCATCCATTAATTAAATCAATTTTATCATGATCCTAAGAAAAGATGATATTTTTAACAATTGAATGATTTCACAATATTCAAAATTTTTGAAACCTGACATCAATAACGAGCTTATGATGCTTCTTGTAAAATCACTATATTTGTTTCATGATATCTATTCTGACATGCATATTATATTCGCATCTCGTGTTTCTATTTGACCTTTTTGATGAAATTACTAAAAGCTTAATCCTTTGTATTGCCATTTTGTGGTCAAATTAAATATTGGGAGATTTTCCGTCATTCATTACGAATGTCATGATTTTGTGATTTCTAAATTATTTTGTATAGCTCTTCTTATGGAATATGACCATATATCGATTTTCGAACTTTGAGTTCATTCACCTTCTTCGACGGTCAGGTTAATTTTCGGAAAAGTTCCAACTTTTTTTGCTTATCATTCAAGATTTAACATCTTTGTGAATACTTAATTCTTCTTTTCTTTTGATTTGTGATACATAATTTTTTCTTAGAATTTTGATTTGACTAGGTCCTATCCTGTATATAATTTTTAGCTATTTTGGTTAAATTAGTGATTTTTATTGATTTCAAGATAGCTTTGTTTTCAATAATAGTTTTGATATCTGTGAGTCTTTTTGAATTTTTATTTTTGTTTTTCTTAGTTTGCTTAAACTTTTGGGGTTGTAAATAAATAACACTATGTTGGCACATTACCTTGTTTTTACATGCTTCTCTGTTTATAAACCTGACAAGTTTAAAAGGGCAATCCTTACAAAGACTCTCTTCTTTTGTCAAAATTTCGACCATGGAAAGATTAGCCTTGGCTTTGAAAAATCTATTATGAATCATACTAATGGATTGGTTGAGTTACCTGACTATTATCTAGAATCTTCATCTTTCAAAATGAAGCCATAATGTGGATAAGTTTACTTTCAAAGGAATCATTTTCCCTAGATTGAAGTAATTCAAGAATCGTAAGTTATTTTTAGACTTTTTATGCCATTCTTTGCTCTTTAGTGGGCCATTTGAATCTGCTTCCCCATCCACTAAGTAATCTCTATTGAGATTAACAATAATCCTAGTATTATTCATTTTACATAACATTAATAAAATCTAAGGGATTAACTAAGGAACATAAGGTCTCGTTATGAGTCGATATGTTCATGATCATGGGTCCTATTGGATTGACATTGCCAATATCCGGTCACCAAACCGAGGTAGTGGCTCTTGGTTTTAAAAATCAAGAGACAGGGGGTCTCATCACGAGCTAGCTTGCTCAATTTATGATAGTGCTTGTGAATGGCATTGTCGTCATCTAGTTACCATGCTAGGACAATGGTCCTTAGTTAATGTCTTTATTTATTGATTTTTAAAAAAATGAAATCTGAGAAAAAATGAAATTTTACTTTTAATTATCTATATGTAGTGGATGGGATACAAGCATATAAGTGAAGTTAAAAGGTTTATCCTGTGGTATTGAGGTCATACTTATATACTACGTGTTCAATGACTTGTTTTGGTTAAGAGAAATTGATTCCTTGGGAAATTTTCTTCTTGCATTTGTAGAATAATCATTTATATTTATAAGCTTTTGGATAATGGTCGGGATAGTTTGATTGATTTTGAAATTTTTGGTTCAATATTTCCCATATAATCCAATGGAGAAATTAATTTATGTGATTGGGAGTTTGACATTTGAAGAGGCCTTTATCATTAATTCTCTTATATCATATATAATCTTCAGGAAAAACATACAAAGATAACTAGTTCGCCTAGCATGTCGCCATTTGTTGGCACCCCAACAATTTCCCCTTTATTTTTCAAAATCAAGGCCCTCCCCATGTAAATTTTGTAAATATTTTGTTTTGGTTTTCTTTTATCTTATCTTCCTTGATTTGGTAGGTGGTTGCTTGGATTTCATTGAATAAGGATTTGGTGATGTATATATCTTTGTCGTTGGCGTATTTTGGCCCTTTAGTTGATGAACAACACCTACTTAGTCTTACTTGAGGTTATTTGAGCTAATCATATCTTCCGGTTTGGCTTGGTTGGTTTTATATGATGCTTCGAAAATTGTAACAAGTTTTCGTTTGTCGGTGCGTTTGGGAATTAACGACCATTTTGATAAATCATAATTAATTAAATAAAAGATCAATTGTAATAATTCTGATTTACATCTTGAAAGCGTTTATATCAAATAATGGGACCATGCTCTTACTTTTGAATTTGAATGATCCATTGACTTTTGCAAGCCTTTAACATTTGATTAAAATTCTTACCTTTCATGAAATTGAGATTTGACAATTTTCTTTATCTTTACCGCATTGGTCTTCTGGATTTGTGATGACTTAATGATGCTTCCATGTCCTTATTTGAGGTTATTCATGGTACTTATTTCATTTTTGCTTGGTTGAATTAACTTAATATATTCTTGCGAAACTTTTCGATTCTTAAATGTATCAACGAATAATGGTATACTTTGATGGATTTTAATAATTCAATTAAGTACTCAATTTTATACTTTCAATCCTCGTCTTACAAATTTTCATTTTAAAGAAATAGAATTTTAACATTGGTTTCAATTTTGAAAGGATTATTGAATGTTACTACCCTTAAAATTTTTATGAAAACTTGTCATTTTGTGAGATGTTATAATTTTAGGACAAAGTTTAAATAATTTACTTAAGGATTATTTTATAATTCTATTATATCACAGAGAACATGTTTGGAAACTATGGAAGGAGTCAATGATCTAAAAATAATATAGTATTCATACAATATCTTTTGAAAATTCATTATTTGTTAATTATTTTTATTGTCTATTTAAAGACAATGTTAATGATTTATTTATTTAATTGGATTTGATATAATAAACACAAGGCGCTATTTACTTTGTTAATGCATTATAGTTGCACATAAACCTTAATATGTTGTTGTTGTCACGTGAAGGATGAAGTTAAAAAACAGATCGCACACCTGTCAGAGAGATGTTTTTACGTGGAGGATTATGAGCAAACCGTGAAGAATTAGATCAAACAGTTGAAAACCCACTTCCCAAATGGGCTCCTTTATCCCTTATGCAGGGAAGTTTTGGAAATATGACAATATTTTGGGAGAAAAACGTGTCCGAAAAGAGGTGAATTTTCCATAAATTCGTTGTGGCTGATTTGGCATCCAGTTGAATGAACCAGACACCTGGGGATTTGATGCTATCCTTCCCACTGCTATTCAATTCTAGAAATTTGACCTCATAGGTATGCGAAAAGGGAGGAGGGTCTCCAGAGAACAGAGGATGGATTTTATCTTCTCTGTATTTTCTTTTGTAATTTTTCTTTCAAAGAAGTCAGCATAGAAGCACTCCTAGCCAGCAGTTGGTAGATCAACATGTTTATAAAGAAATGATGCTCCAGATGTATTTGCAAAACCCTTTTGTAAGATTTGTACAAAGTTTTATTTTAAAGAGTAATAGATATTGATTGTTTATATTGGTTATCATTATTTCTCAATGAAATTAAGTAAATTGCCAGAACTTAGTCCTTTGGTACACTTATTTTTTTTAAGATCATAATCTCTTGAAGTTTATTCTAGAAATTATGATTACATTATCATTTGACCTATTGATAGAAAATTGATTTATATATGCATAACTTAAAGCCTTTAACAATTTTCATGATCTTACTATGTTAATTGGAAAAATCTTTAAATCTATTTAGATATGTCATATTTTTTTTATTGTAGAATTTATTCTCAATTTAAAATTATTACATGTTTAATTTATGTGTGAAAATCGAGCCAATGTTAGTTTCAATGATGCTCCTGATCAAGATATGTTAGATCTAATAGATATAATTAAATATAAATCATTTTACAATTTTGTTTCAACACGGAAAGCTACAGGTTAACAACTGTTAAATCTGTGTATTTTAGCAGCTGTTAAATCTGTGTGTTTCCAGCTTTTGGAATTTGCATCATAAATTAGATAGATATTGCATATTAGTTATATAACATATTTAGGGTTCTAATTGCATGTTTCGGAACTCATATCATTAAACAATGAGAATCTCCTTAAGAGAGCAAAACATAGATTAGATATAGACAACAAGCTTTGATTTAATAGTTGCTACATAGAAATTTCATTTTAAATAGATTAATATAACCTGTAGATTAATAATTAGTTTTAAATTAGTAGTTTTCATTAGAATTTAGTTTAACTTTTAAATTTGTTAATTAGTTTAGGACACAATTTTTCTAAGTTTAAATAGTTGGATTCTCCTTAAGAGAGTGAAACTTAGATGGTAGCAGGACCATAACCTGCGAGAATTAGCCATACCAAACATACAAGAGGCTTCTTTAAGTGCCTTGTGTGGGATAGTTCTCCTTAGTTTCCCTTGTTCATAAATTCTGGCCAACAGGACCACCCTAGAACTCGAACCTAAAAGTGCTTTTGTTGAAGAGGAAGAAGTAGGAAAAGAAGTGCATTTTGTTGAAACTATGGTTAGGGATGAGAAGGGAACCTCAGAGGAGAATGAGGAGTTTAGAAAATTCATGAAACCATTCTTAGAAGTCATGACAAAACAAATGATGAAAGGGTTCGAATTGTTGGCTAGTCAACTTGGAAGCAAAGTGGCAATAGGAGGCAGCAACAGTTCTCCTTTCGAGGAGAAGAAGGCAATGGGTGAAAATATTTTCTCAAAGACAAGACCTCATAATTGACCTCATGAATTTCATAGTTCAATAAGTCCTACTACACCTAAATTTATTGAGGCCAAACAAGAACCTAACACCCAATATGACATGCAAGAAGTTATAACAGAATAGCAAAGGTTGAGTGAAGATTGTAGAAGGACTCTACCATTTTATCAATACTTTACTGTCTCAAACAAACTCAAAATGAGGGAAGGTAATAGGAATCCCTTTAAAAATAAAGAATTGAATTATGCCATAGGTAAAATTCCCCTTCCTACTTTTGACGGATCATCTCAAATTTCTTCAAATACTTGGGTACAAAAACTAGATGTGTATTTCAGTTGAATCCAATGGTTCGAGAGGATGCTCTAAAAATGGCTATTTCGCATCAAGAAGGAGAAGCCAATGATTGGTGGTTCCATGGAATTAAAAATTTGGGACATGATTAGGTTACAACATATGGAGAATTTTTTGGCAGGGCACTAGAAAGATTTGAGCAAAAAGACCCAGAAATTCCTTTCAAAGAACTAGCCCAATTGAAGCAAGTTGAAACCCCTGCTGAGTATTGTTGGTCACCCTATATGTCAATTAATTAAATCTAACACACAGGATGGTCAATATAAATTGTCAAACCCAGGGAGGTCTTTTATTTCAATGGCAATAAGCATAATCTATGCATAAACATGTCAAGCAGTTGATTAACTAATGAAGATAATAATCCTACCAGTCTATTCAGCCAAACTCATCCCATAAAAGAACTAATCTAATTCACACATCTAGGAATTAAATTGCAGCTATCTTCCTACAGAGACCAACCTAGCATTTATGAATTTCAGAATGGAAATAAACTAGATTAATTTTGCAAGAAGTTAAATCCTATAATTATCAAACTACAATACTCAAACTCTACCAAAATGATCCATCTAGTAGCTACTGTTACTCAATCACAATCTGCCTATTCTAATAAACCAATTGAAGATACAACAGCAACCAGAATCTAAACATAAGCTTGAACTCTAACTGATAATTACTGGAAATCCTAGAAAGCATAAACAACTGGAAGACATTGGAATTGAGCTTGGTTGTTACAGCTGATTCGAGCACACATGCATTAAACTGAATTAACCTACATAGTTGACTGTCACACCACTTTGTTACAACTATTCAAGATGCAATCATACTGCCAGAAGGAAAGATAACCTTTGTTGCAGCTAATAGTAACATCTACAATAATTCCACACCACACACAGAAAGAAAGCTAAATTAACCTACCTACTTAAACCAGCTATCTCTATGAGAAGGAGGGCCCTGGCCTTCTAACAGAGACGCCGAGAATCACAACAAATTAAGACGCAGAAATGAAGAACTATGCTCTCATATTAATGATGGAAATCAGCAGTCTCAGTGCTCTGTTATAGCTTATAAAAAATGGTAATTGTCCAACCCCAGGCTACGAGAGCCTTCACATATTTATACATTGAAAGTACAAATCACGATCCACTAAACTCATGTAGTAATGCAGATCTATGATCTTCATGCTGCGTAGTTACAGCTATATTAAACAAGTTTGTTACTCATGAAGGAGCTATCACTCCAGTAATCAATGGATCAACGGATTTGGCAATCTGGAATGCGATCTGTCTGTTGCAGCTTGGTTCTGTTTCAGTGGAGGCCTATTATAGATTCTTGTGGATGAATGCATTGTCCCTTGGAGTTATGAGGAGTTGGTGCTTTGAAGAGTAACAGCTGGCACCACTTGGCTGATACACCTGCGCTTTAGACCTTGACTAAATGAAATCACACAGATCAACATAAACCAAGGAATAAGATCCAGAATCTTTAACAATCTTAGGCATAAAACATATAAAGTAATAACAAATTATACCTGTCAAGATTATTGGTCGATATGGAGAAAGGCATGGATATAGCTTATGAAAGTAGGATGTAATCAGGGAAAAATGATGTAATAAGGATGGCCAAAAAGGGGCATTTCCTAGACCCAACATCTCCCCCCAACTATCTGATTGCATGTACTCATGCAACAACCTCCACTAGTCTGAATTTGAGTCCGAGTTAAATCTGTGGAGATTTGTAAGATTGTAGGCAAATTCTGGTGTTTCCTCTTGAGGTACAAACCCAAAGCAAGTTGTCCATTTTTCCCAACACATCTTCTCTTCTTCTTCAATCAAATCATAGTTGTTTCTGTATGGACTCACAAGAAGCCATATGAGAGGGAACTTGAATCTTAACCCAATCCACCAGGGTCCACATTTCTTCATGCACTGAACATATTTAGGAACCCTTGTCAAAGCTTGTCTGAAATTCTCAAAGAAGTATGGGTCCATTTCCTTTAGAGATGAAGAAGAATACAACCATCTGTATTCACTGCCTTCCAGAGCATCCTGCTACATATTGAGAATCATCGGGACACATGTGGTGAGGAGTTTACCTCTCAAAATTTCAAAGTATTAGGAAATTGCAGGAACCCTAAGAGATCCAGCATGGTTTTTTATGAGTCCTTTTGGGTCCTAAGGTTCACCCCCAATCCAGAGAGTATAATTCTCCTCATTTTTTAGGATGGTCTGGAAATCATCTCGCCATATTACATGGTTAATCACAAAAGAGGCAAATTCCCTCAGTTGAACATCCCCCAAACAAGGCAATGGATTGGTTGGGGAGTCAATATAACAAGCCCTATCATGCAAATACAATTCGCATAACAAATGCTGATCCTCAAAATCACTTTTCAGAAAAGTTTCCAAAAACTGAGTAGCTATTGCCAAATCAAATGATCTCCCTTCCTTAAGAGCCCTTATTTGAAATAAAGTTTTCGGTTCATGGAGGAAGACAGGGTAAGAGGGAGATGGAGCCCTGCAACTTAATAATTCTAAGGAAAGAGTATACATTTTGTCTTTTTCTTGTTGCAGGGACTTCAGTTTCTTCAATCCTTCCAATTTTTCTTGAAGTTTCTCCCACTGGAGTTCTTGGAAGAATAACTCCTCGGCCCATTTTTCTCTCAACCCCCTAATGACATTTCTATGTTATTGGAGAGAGATCATACCTATCCTGAACTGATCAATCAACTTGTGCCATTTATCCAACTCGAGATTTAGCCAGAGAATCCTCTTCTCTAGCTGTTGAAATCTTCTATTCTCCACCTCCTTCTCATCATCGGAGTCCAGATAAATGACTTCCTCATTTTGCTTTGGAACTGTAACAGTTTCATCCTCTATTGGAGTTGCAGTGGTCTGTGCCTGTAATGCAGTCTCAGCCATGGAGTTTGGGGATGTTGGTCCTTGTATAACAGCATCCTTTATTTCCATATCAACCTCATCCCCCTCAGTCTATGTTACAGTCTCAGCAAATATTCTTAGGACTGCTGGTTCTTGTGTGACATAATCCTTCCTTTCCATTTCAACCTTAGACATCTCAGTTTGTGTTGCAACTTCAGCAAATGATTTTGACAACACTGGTTCTTGTGTAACAATGTTCTCTTCTTGGTTTTTGATATCAAATGTTGTTGTCTGAGTTGCAACCTCACTATATATTTTCAAGGGTACTAGTTCTTGTGTAACAGTCCACTGTTCTTCAATTTCTTTGAGCTGCTGAGGTTGTTTCTGGGTCATATCAAATCCCTCTGACTGATGAGACTGGTCCTAAGGAAGTTCAATATCCCCTGATGGATGGGACTACACTGTTTCATCTCCTAAATTCGAATCAGGAATTTCTTCAATTCTTGGCTCTTTTTCCCCCATCAATTCTATTTCTGGCATTCTTTCTTCCACCTCCTCTATCTGTGCATGCCTTTATGATACAACACCCAACACAACAACTCTATGTCCTGCTACAAAAAATATATCTCCACACTCTGGACAAACAGTCTCTCCTTGCTCCTCATTTTCAAATGCAAAAGATGAATTTTCTAATAAGTTTGCAGCATTTGCTAATGTGTTCAAATTCTTCTCTGCTTGTTTTCCAACTACTCCCTTCCATCTTTCCAGCTTATTTCGCAATGTCTGCACATCCTCCTTTAATAATTCATTTTCATGCAAGAGATTTTCAATTTGAGGTTATTCTATGGAAGGTTCCTGCATAGCAGCAGATGACTTGGGGTTCAAAATGGGAATCTCTATATCTACCCCTGTTATAGGTGCTTTCTCTACCATAGGTGACTCACTATTTGCTCTGACTGCTCCTACTGTTTTTGCTGAGGGTGCTTCATTATTGGCCCCACTTGCATCCACTGTCACTGCTTTTTCTGTTGTCTCTACTGTTACAGCTGCTTCTGCTACTACAATCGATCGAGTCCTTCTTTTCCTCACTATTCCCAGTGGGTGTTCTCCACTGCTGACTGCTACTGGTGCTGTGACAGCTCTAGTTTTTCTTTTCGTTGCTGCAATGGATGTTTGACCCTTGTTTCATGAACTTCCTCTTCGTTTCTTTGACACAGGGGTCTTTTCCGTGGTCTTCTCTTCTTCAATAATGGTCCCCCTTATCTCAGGAAAGGACACAACCTCCAAAATTTCCACAGTCCCTTCTCCTGTTGTTCCTATCTGATATTCTTCCTCCTGAATTTCTGATTCTGCAATTACAACTTCTACTGTCGCAGCTTCAACAGCTGCTCCAGTTTTAGCTTCATCTATCTGAGTATCTGCTTATGCAGTTACAGCTTCCGATATTACTGCCTTCTGTACCATGGTTTCCATCACAATTTCCTCAGCAACAGGGTTTTCTACTGATGTTGCTTCTGCCATATTTACCTCCTCTCCGTCATTGGTCTAGTTTCCTAATGCTCCAGTCTCCCCCCCAACTGGATTTGAGGAACGCCAGTCCTCATTATCTTCACCAACACCCTCCATTTCTAATACAGGTTGTATAATTGGCCCATCTCCAGCCAGAAATTGTTCCCAGGTTAAATTACGATTTGCAATGGCTCTCAAGACTAGTAATTTGATTAGGCCATGATTAGTAAGGGAGGAAACTGGGTGTTGGGAAGTTCTTGCATATCCAACCATGGTTTGTAGGGCTTTAAGCAGATAAAATGGTATATTCACCAAATTACCATGGTGTAAATGAGACAATAAGGGAAGTTCCGAGAAGGAAACAATTTGGTACCTACCTTCACAAGAGATGTATCTTTTCACAAAGATTGCCACTTGATTCCAGGGTGGTGGTAAAGATGCCAGTTCCAACCCACGGTGCTTTGGACTAACCTTCTCTCCAACTGCCAAAAATTCTCTCATCGCATTTGCATTATGTGCCTTCCGTCCAAATAACTTCTTCCCAACCTGGGGTAAGCCGGTAACCTCTGTTATGATTTCTTCTATAACATCCACATGCAGTCCCCTGACCTCGGAGTGAGTATCAGTCAGGTTGAGGGAAAATTGCAATGCGGTTTCTGTGTGGAAACCGTTCAACCGTTCAAAGTATTCCATCCAACCTACTGCTGTAAAAATGTTAAGAACTTCTGCATTGGCACGTACAAATTCTGTATTTACTGGTTCATGCCAGAATGGGTTTCCCATCGGTATCTCTCCTCAAAATTCAGAACGAATGCAACAATTACCAGTCTAGATGTGGAAGTTGAAGTTTTACGAACATGTAAGGGGTCGTTGGGGTTCAAAATCAGGTTTTTAGGCATGTCCACACAAGTATGAACATTCCGTTGGAACGAGGAAGTTGGAAAAATTGGGGTATCGGGTGCAAATCGGGTAAGGTGACAGGAAATAAATACAACCATGATCCTGACATATTCCCTAGAGGTTAATTAGTATGGGTTCGCTAATCGAGGGCTGCGACAGTACATAATCGTTATTACCGTATTTAATTTTCTTCCATATCATGTAAAAGATGCGATGCATACCTTTGCGTTTATGAGTTTAGGTGTGAATCAATCATTACAGCCGGCCTTTTTCCTCACGAGTATGAATTCACATGTGTTGAAGTGATGTGGCCACCGCCACCTGAGCTGACAGCTACTCAAGACACCCAAAATTTTCCTTCGTGGCAAACCGTGATTGGATCTTGTGGAGCAAGCAACAAAACTAACGCCTAATTGAATCATTATTGGCATCATCATTCGGAGAGCAGACAGACTGACGGAGTCACGGCTGCTAGATTTAGCAAAATAAGCAAGAATGGTGGAGTCGCAGCTGTACGCAAGGAGCGAAAATGAAGTGGAAATAGCGGAGTTGCAGCTGTTGGATTTAGTAGAATGGTCAAGAATAGAGGAGTCGCAGCTGCTGGATTTAGCGAAATAGTCAAGAATAGCGGAGTCGCAGCCACTGGCAAAAAGCGAAAATGGAGTGAAAATAGCAGAGTCGCAGCTACTGGATTTAGCGGAATAGTCAAGAATAGCGGAGTCGCAGCCGCTGGTAAAAAGCGAAAATGGAGTGAAAACAACGTAGTCGCAACTGCTGGATTTAGCGGAATAGTCAAGAATAGCAGAGTCGCAGCCGCTGGAAAAAAGAGAAAATGGAGTGAAAATAGCGGAGTTGCAGCTGCTGGATTTAATGGAATAGTCAAGGATAGCGGAGTTGCAGCTGCTGCATTTGGCGGATTGGTTAGGAATAGCGGAGTCGCAGCTGCTGAAATAGTAAGAATGAGCAAGGTAAGGAGTCGCAGCTGCGCGATATGAAGTAACAGGCAAATTTTCAGCTAACTGCTGAAAGGTAACAAATCATCCATCTTCTTAAAAAGAGCTTTATTAGATCAGGAACAATGCAAGGTGCCCGCAGTCGTCTGGCCCAGTCATGACCATTGTTCCTCCAATTAATTCTTGCACAGAATTCTTCAAACAAACCCGATCAAATGCAAAATGAAAAATAGATAAAATATAGAATGAAAAAAGAAAATGAATTATTTATGTACAAATCATGTGGATATTGCAGTTCTTAAAAATTGACAGGGGTTGAGAAAAATCCCTGTCCCGGTGTTAGCTGATAGTTTGGATCACCTGCAACATGCAAAATGAAAGCTTCCCTTGAGATCGGCTTGTGATATAGTTGCAGCCGATGACCATTTAAGAATAATGGCGTTTTGTTTTCATCAATGGTGATCAACTGAACTGTTCCATTATCAAATACCCGATCTATCTGATAGGGGCCCAACCAACGGGTACGCAATTTGCCTTTAAAGTCCCTCTTAAACCGTGAATCATACAACAGAGCCCAGTCTCCTTCTTGGAAGAATTTCTTCTTTATAAATCGATCATGCCACTTAGAGTGCTATTGTTGGATTAGTGTTGTATGATGTACTGCGGTTGTGCGCTTCTTGTCCAATTCATTGAGTTGATTCAATCGGTCCTTCTGTGCCTTTGATAAATCAAGGTTTTCTTCCATAACTGTTTTCAAAGTCCTAATTTCAAATTCAATTGGAAAAACAACATTTTTACCATACACTAACTCATATGGGGAAAAACCAGTGGTGTTACGCCATGTAGTACGATAGGCCCATAGTGCCTCTGGAAGTCTTTCAGCCCAATCTTTACGATGACTCTTCACTGTTTTTGTCAGAATAGCCTCGATAACCTTGTTTGTACTCTCCAATTGGCCATTGGCCTATGGATGATATGGTGAGGTTATTTTGTGTTGAATATGGAATTTCTGTAACAGTGCTTCCAGCTTGTGAGAAAAAAACTGAGGTCCACCGTCTGTAATGATTTCCTTAGGTACTCTGAACCGAGTAAAAATTTCTTCATACAGGAAATCAATCACATCCTGATCATTGACCTTAACCAAGGCTACTGCTTCTACCCATTTGGTCATGTAATCTGTGCAAACCAAGATGTGAACTTTCTTTTTTGAGGGAGGGTTGATAGGCCCCACAAAATCTAGGGCCCACCTATCAAATGGTGCAACCACAAGCTGTGGCTATAAAGGAATTTCATCTAACCTGTTGGGTTGGCCCATCCTTTGGCAGCTATCACATGCCTAAACATACTTCTTTGCGTCCCTGAACAATGTAGGCCAGAAATAGCCCATTCTCAAAATTTTATGACCTATCATTTTATTAGCAAAATGCCCCCCACAGGGCTCATCATGGCAAGCTTTAAGAATTCTAAAGATCTCATCTTCTCTAACACATCTCCTGATCTCTAAATCAATCCCTGTGTAGAAAAGATGACCATCAATCCAGCAGTACCTAGCACTCTATTGTATGATCTTCTTTCTTTCTCTCTTCGACAGATGTGTTGGGAGCTTACCTGCAGCCAAAAAGTTAGCAATATCTGGATACCATGGGGAATGAGCTGATACTGCAAACAAATGTTCATCAGGTAAGGAATCTTCGACTGGTAAATTGTCATCACTTTTGGTAAGTCGAGATAAAAAATCTGCAACAACATTTTCCTTCCCTGGTCTATCAATAATTGTGATGTCAAATTCCTATAACAGTAACAACCATCTAGTAACTCTAGCATTCATGATTGGTTTATTCATTAAATACTTGATAGAAAAATGGTCAATGTGCACAAAAGTAGAATATCCAGTAATATAATGTCTAAATTTGTTGATGGCATAAACAATGGCAAGGAATTCCTTTTCTGTGACAGTATAGTTTAGTTCAACAGGAGATAAGTTCTTGCTAATGTAATAAATTGCATAGGGAGCATTACCTTCTTGTTGTCCCAAGACTGATCCAATAGCAGTGTCTGAAGCATTTGAAGAAATATGAAAAGGTAGAGCCCAATTGGGCCCTCGTAAGATGGGTGTTGTAGACAACCTTTTCTTTAGCTCAGTAAACGTTGTTTGGCATGCATCATTCTAGACAAACTGTGCATCCTTCATCAACAGAGTGAACACAGGAGAAGCTAGTTTGGAAAAGTTTTCTATGAACCTTCTGTAATAGCCAGCATGCCCCAAGAAGCTACGTACATCCTTTTGTGTTCCAGGAGTTGGTATGTTTTCAATTACCTTGATTTTGGATGGATCTAGCTGGATACCATCAGAAGAGATGAAGTGCCCCAGCACTATGCCCTCACTCATCACCATGTGGCACTTTTCAGTGCTTAAAGAGAGCTAGATTTGTTCACAGCGTTTCAATACCTTTTCTAAGTTTTTCAGTGCTTCTTCATAACTATGACCATATGGAGTAAAGTCATCCATAAAAATTTCCATGCAATCATTCACCATTTTTGAAAAGATTCCAATCACTGCTCTCTGAAATGTAGCTGGTGCGTTGCACAACCCAAAAGGAAGTACTCGGTATGCAAAAGTTCCCCAAGGGCAGGTGAAAGTGGTTTTTTCCTGGTCTTCTGGAGCAATCTGGATCTGGTTATAGCCACTAAAGCCATCCAGAAAGGAGAAATACTTTTTCCCAAACAAGATATCAAGGACCTGATCGATGAAAGGTAAGAGGAAATGGTCCTTCTGCGTTGCTTTATTCAATTCTCTATAATCCACGCAGACCCTCCATTTCGCATTCTTCTTTGGCACAATCACAAGTGGAGAAACCCACTCACTGTCTGAAATTGGGTATATGAATCCTGCTTCCAAAAGTTTTCGGATTTCTTCTTTCACTATGTCCCTTAGGTTTAGGCTCATCCTTCATTGTGGTTGACATACAGGCCTGGATTCGCTCTTAATATAAATGTGATGGGTGCACAGATGAGAAGGAATTCCTTTCATGTCTGTGTACTCCCAAGCTAAATCTCCCCTACGCTGTTTCAGCAGAGTGACTAGCTGTTCCAGCTCGCTAGGTGCCAAATTAGGATTGATATTCAATGTTTTCCCTGGCCCAATTTCTACTGGAACACTCTTTGAATTCTTGAGTACTGGAATTATACTGGCATCACCGATTAGAGTTTCTTCTGTAAGATTTTCTTGTTATGTTGCAGCTAGAGTACTGTCCAAGATCTGATAGACATTTTTATTGACTGACGTGGGATCACTGATGAAACTATTAATGGAATCATCCTCTATTTCATCTTTAAACGTCAAGGCTCTCCCTATGGTTAATAATGGTTGCACACCTTCTTCCTCCTCCAAATATTCCCATAATGGAGTTTCAAATTCTGTGCTTGGTCAAGCTGGAGGGTACAGGGTTAGGATTTTGATCTCGGTTCCATATGAAATGGTCGTAGATCCTGACCGACAGCTGATACAAGCATTTGCTGTGGCCAACCACGGTCTTCCCAAGATCAGTGGGTGTCCCCCCAACTGGGATTTCAGCTGTAACACCAATAAATCCGCAGGGTATTCCCACGAGTCGACTGAGATCACGAGGTCATCTAGGATCCCCTCAGGCTTGATCGTTGATCTGTCAGCAAGTTCTAAAACAGTAGGGGTCGGCCGAAGGTTAATGAGTCCCAATTTCTTCACAGTCTTTATCATAACATTAATAGTTGTGCCTAAATCTACCAAAACATTGGGAATTTGTGTGTTTCCTATGTGAACTGTAACAATTGGGTTCCCAGGGTCATCGTATTTTGCCACAGGGGCCTTCCCCATTATTAATTCTGAAAGCTTTCCCAATACGTGGATAGTGGGGGGATCCTTGGGCCTTCTTCCTGGTTTCTTTACACACAAATCTCTAACCGTTTTAGCATAAATGAGCACATCATGGAGGGCTTGTAACAGTGGAATTTTAACATACAAAATTTTCAATTCTCCCACAAGATTGAATTGGGATTGTTCCACTGTTTTCTGCAGGGCTAATCGTTCAGGGTATGGAGGTTCTCTCATCAACTGTGTAGGCTATGATACTTTGTGTGTTACTCTCTGAGTCTCAGCTACTATCTCGGTAGGAGTATCAGCATCCTCAATGATAGGGCTTGCTGAATTAACCATATTCTCATAGTGCTGATTCACTCAAGTTTCAATCACTGGGGATGAAATATCCTTAGTGATAATAGGTTCCACCACCCTTCCTGATCGTAATTGTATATCATTGCAGGGAATCTAGGTGATGGAATACGTAGGCATGTTGGCAGTCTCAAATTCGTGGACTGCTTTATTGTTTGGGTTTGGGTTAGGTTGTGCAGGTAGTTGTGATTGAAGTGGTGCATTCATAGCTGCGGCATTGTTTTGTAATGGGAGCTGCAATTGCTGAAAATGTTGGTGTTGATACTGTTGAGGAGGGTACTGTTGATACTGAGTCTGGTGATGGGGGAAGTTATTTCATTGGTAAGAATTTCTCCAGTTGGAATTCCAAGGAGCTTGGTTTGACTGCTATGACCATGGTGTCCATGAGATAGGATTTTGCATTGGTTTCTGAGATGGATGCCACTTATTGTTAGAATAATGTGAAGGGAATTGTGTATTCATATTATGCATATCGTTCATTCCATTCATATTATTCAGAAAAAATGTTGGGTCTGGATTCATACCTTGGTTTCGAGGCTGCCATGGTTTCTTTTGTGCCATGAAGTATGTTGGCTCCACATCCGGAATGGATGCTTGCAGGACTGCTTTGACCTTAGGTAATGAAGGACATTCCTTAGTATCATGCTCGAGTTCATATATCCTACATACCTCTGCTTTGTCCAACGGGAATTCCTTCAGTGGGTGGTTTTTCCTACATTTAGGACAGAATACACCATGTGTAAGATATTTTACCACTTGCTTTTGCTTTGCTCTCATGACATCTAACTCTGAGGAAATGGAGCTCATCATGTCTGTTTTAAAATTCTCCAGTAAGTTGCCTATTTCTGCTCGAGTGTCCCCTCCACTAGTTGACTTCTGAGTCCTAGTGAAGACATCCTGGTCTCAGTCTTTGTCTCGTTTGCTGGTTCTAGAGGATCCCCTGGAGTACCTTCGACATAATTCAACAATATTTTCGAAAGGTTCCTTCGAGATATCCCCTTTTCCTAGTAGATTCAACATATCAAGGCAGTGTTCTCTAATTCCTCTTAGTAAAATGATCTTGAGCACATCCTTGACAATCTCAACATGACCATATCTTTGTAAATTGTACAACAATATTTCCACAAAGTCTTCCAAACTTTCTTCATCCTTCTGAACCATTTTAAACAACTCCTCTTTTCTATCCCTAGTTTTGCACTATTCTTGGTACTTAGAAAGGAAGGTGTTTTTCATTTGGTCCCAAGTAGTAATGGTCTCACGATCCAGACTCATGAACCAGCGCAGAGCATTTCCCTTTAAGGTGGCTGGGAGTAACTTTAGCTTCTGAGCACTAGAGGTGTAATCATAGCTACGACAGAGGATATCAAACTCAAAAAGAAACTCATCAGGATCCTCAAAGGACTTACCATGAAAATTTGGGAGAACTGATGCTGAGATATTTTTCATAGGAGCTGCTCCAGGTGTCTGGAGGATAGGGAATTCTAATATAGCCACAGTATTACCAGGCTGATTATTTTCTCCTTCTTCTTCCTGGTTATTCCCATGTTCGTTCTCGCCCTCCTGTTCTCTACCAGCCATGGTTCTAGTCCAAAATTCAACAGCTTCCTTTATGCCTTCTTCCTCTTCCTTAGCTTCTTCTCGCCTTCTCTCTTCCTCTGCTATTCGGCGAGTCTCCAACCACACTTCTTTAGTAACTCTGGTTCCATTGATATGATAGATCTCCTCTCTATCTGGTGCACCTACAGTGCTTCCCTTATCTTCAGGAGGTTTACTTTCTGCAACAGGAGTTGAAGGTCCCGTTGTATTCTCCACTGTGGATGTTGAATGTTCAAGATTGAGAGGAACATAATTTCCCCTTCCTGTAGAGTTCTGCGGTGGTCTAGTGGAAGAATTAGTTCTAGCAATTATCTCATCAATGTATGTGTGTCTTCCCTGGCCTGCAATATGACCTCGACCTCTTCCACCTGCAATGTTAGTATTCAAAGGGGGTTCCCGATTTGTTTTTCTTGTATTCATGCATGATGTAAATATTTGAATTAAAATAAAATCAAATGAAACCAACTACTAACTCTGTCTATCTATTAGCATCCCCGGCAACAACGCCAAAATGTTGGTCACCCTATATGTCAATTAATTAAAGCTAACACACAGGATGGTCAATATAAATTGTCAAACCCATGGAGGTTTTTTATTTCAATGACAATAAGCATAATCTGTGCATAAACATGTCAAGCATTTGATTAACTAATGAAGATAATAATCCTACCAGTCTATTCAGCCAAAATCATCCCATAAAAGAACTAATCTAATTCACACATCTAGGAATTCAATTGCAGCTATCTTCCTACAGAGACCAACCTAGCATTTATGAATTTCATAATGGAAATAAACTAGATTACTTTTGCAAGAAGTTATATCCTATAATTATCAAACTACAATACTCGACCTTTACCAAAATGATCCATCTAGTAGCTACTGTTACTCAATCACAATATGCCTATTCTAATAAACCAATTGAAGATACAACAGCAACCAGAATCTAAACATAAGCTTGAACTCTAACTGATAATTACTGGAAATCCTAGAAAGCATAAACAACTGGAATATATTGGAATTGAGTTTGGCTGTTACAGTTGATTCAAGCACACATGCATTCAACTGAATTAATCTACACAGTCGACTGTCACACCACTCAGTTACAGCTATTCAAGATGCAATCATACTACCAGAAGGAAAGCTAACCTCTATTGCAGCTAACAGTAACATCTACAATAATTCCACACCACACAAAAAAAGAAAGCTAAATTAACCTACCTACTTAAACCAGCGATCTCTGTGAGAAGGCGGGCCCTGGCCTTCTAACAGAGACGCCGAGAATCACAACAAATTAATACACAAAAATGAAGAACTTTGCTCTCATATTAATGATGGAAATCGACAGTCTCAGTGCTCTGTTACAGCTTATACAAAATGGTAATTGTCCAACCCCAGGCTACGAGAGCCTTCGCATATTTATACATTGAAAGTACAGATCATGATCCACTAAACTCGTGTAGCAATGAAGATCTATGATCTTCATGCTACGGAGTTACAGCTAATTGTTACAGCCATATTAACAAGGTTGTTACTCATGAAGGAGTTGTTACTCCAGTAATCAATGGATCAATAGATTTGGCAAGCTGGAATGCGATCTGTTTGTTGCAGCTGGGTTCTGTTTCAGTGGAGGCCTGTTACAGATTATTGTGGATGAATGTGCTGTCCCTTGGAGTTATGAGGAGTTGGTGCTTTGAAGAGTAACAGTTGGTGCCACTTGGCTAATACACCTGCGCTTTAGACCTTGACTAAATGAAATCACACAGATCAGCATAAACCAAGGACTAAGATCGATAATATTTAACAATCTTAGGAATAAAACATATAAAGTAATAACAAATTATACCTGCCAATATTATTGGTCAATCTGGAGAAAGGCATGGATATAGCTTATGAAAATAGGATGTAATCAGGGCAAAATGATGTAATAAGGATGGCCAAAAAGGGGCATTTCCTAGACCCAACAAGTATATGTTGGAATTCCAAAAAATATCATTTAAGGTGACTGATATATCTATGGTAAGATTTGTATTTATCTTCACTGAAGGTTTGGCTGAACCTTTGAAGGGTTTAGTTAAGGCCCACAAACCTACCTCATTGAAATATGCCATGAACTTGACAAGAGACTTACAAAATATGCTACCCAGGACAAGGTTTCCTCCCAAGCCTAATTTTCTTTCCAAGTTCAGATTTGAAAAGAAGCAATGGAAAAAATATGTATTTGGAAAGGATAAAAAAGAGGGACCAAACAAGGAATATCTCAGAAGAAAGAAACTATGTTACACATGCTTCCAACCATGGGTACTAGGGCACAAATGTGCTAAGGGGAAAGCAGAATTCATTGAAGTATTTTCTGATGATGATGAGTATGAAGGGGGTATGGAGAAATAAGGACATATTTCAGCCCAAGAAGAGGGATATGGCACGGCAGAAGAAGAGAAACAAGAAGAATATCATCCATCATCTGACAAAGGGAGAATGGCAGTGCTTTCAGGAGTGCCTCGTTTTCACACTATTCGATGCAAGGGAGTAGTACAAGGACAAAAGGTTTAGGTATTGGTATATGGAGGATCCACACATAACTTCATTGATGAATCCATGGTGGATAGGATAAATCTACCTACTGAACCATTCGATGGCTTCACAGTCATCATTCTAGGTCACAATACTATGGAGTGCAAAACATGGATTCCAAAGCTACAACTCACCATAGGTAGTTACACTTTTTTTGTATATTTTATGTGGTTGATGTTGCTGATACTAATGTGGTGTTGGGAGTGCAATGGATGTACTCTATAGGGGAACATACAGTGAACTATCAAATTCATGAAATGAGATTCAAAGATTCAGAAGGAAAACAAAGGGTTGTGAGAGGAAATCACACCTATCCGAATCAAGTTGTGTCCTCCCACAGTATGAGTTCCATATTGAGGCATTGAGATATTGAATGGGCTACTGAATGTTGCATCACTTGACCCAAACCAAAAATAAATATTTCAGAACATCCAAAAGAGATAAGGCAACTACTACACAAATATTAAAAGGTTTTTGGAGACCTTCCTCCTGGAAGGCCACCTGATAGAAGAGTTGAGAACAACACTGTTTTGGAGGTGGGAACTTCACCTATACAAATCCCAATATATATAAATCCCAAAAAGTTCAGAGAGGAGATTGAAAAGGTTATTCAAGAGCTCTTGGAATTGGGACTCATTAGACCAAGCTCTAGTCGCTATGCCTCTTCAGGTGTTTTGGCGAAGAAAAAAGATGGGACCTTGAGAATGTGCATTGATTTTAGAGATCTAAACACGAAGACAATTAAGAATAGATATCCCATCCCAAGAATAGATGAGCTCATGGATGAGCTACATGGAGAAAAATTATTCTAAAAAATTGAAGTTAGATCTGGTTACCATCAAATTGGAATGAAGGAGGAGGATGTACATAAAACAACTTTCAGATGTCACTATGGCCATTTTGAGTTTCTTGTCATGCCTTTTTGTTTGACCAATGCTCCAGCCACATTTCAATCATGCATGAATCAAATATTTTGCAAGAATCTCCATAAGTTTGTTTTGGTTTTCTTTGATGACATTTTGATTTACAGTAAAACATGGGAGAAACACTTGCACCATCTAGAAGTTGTCTTGAAAATTTTGCATGAACAATATTTATTTGATAAGTTGTCCAAGTGTGAATTTGGGTTGAAATAAGTTTTATATATTGGGCACATCATTGGGAAATATGGAGTGAAGGTGCACTTGGAAAAAATAAGAGCTATTCTTGAATGGCCATCACCCAAAAACATAACAGCATTGTGAGGCTTCATTGGAATATGCACTTACTATAGAAAGTTTGTGAAGGGGTTCTACAAATTGATTGCTCCACTTATTGATTTGACCAAGAAGGATGCTTTCAAGTGGGATGAAGAGGCTGAAAAGGATTTCCAAAGAATGAAAGATGTAATGAGTAGTTGTCCAGTACTTACATCGCCTGATTTTTCTAAACCATTTGTCTTGGAATGTGATGCATCAGGAAAAGGGATAGGGGCGGTCCTAAAGCAAAATCAACACCCCATAGCTTTTGAGAGCAGAAATTTGCAGCCACATGAGAATATATACTCCATTTATGACAAATAAATGTTATCCATCATGCATGCCTTGGACAATTTTAGAGAATACTTGGTGGGAAACAAGTATGTGGTCAAAACTTATCATAACAGTTTGAAGCATTTTCTCACACAAAAAGACCTCAATGAAAGGAAAAAAAAGTGGGTAAGAAAAGTCCAAGATTTTTATTTTGACATTTAATATGTTACGGGGAAGAATAATATTGTATTAGATGCATTATCTAGAAGACCATCATTTTCTCTTATGGACATTTCAAAAGATTGGAAAAATATGCTAATAGTTGAATATGCTAAAGATAGTTTTGTTTGTGATGCGTTAGATGGGGTCAAAGGTGATGATAGGTACAATATTTTGGATGGTATAAAATGCTATAAGGATAGAATATACTTTGTTCATGGTTCGAATCTCAAGTACAATATTTTGAAGGAAGCTCATGATTCTCCTTTAGCAGGCCATCCTGGTTTTTTCAAAACATATAGGCAATTAAGGGAAAGGTTATTTTGGAAAGGGATGAAAGAAGATGTTCTAAAATATGTGAATGAATTCAAGTTATGTCAGAAAAACAAATCTGAACATACACATCTTGCCGGTCTATTGCAACCATTGCCTATTCCACATCAAAAATGGGAAATTATCTCCATGGATTTCATCGTAGGTTTTCCCAAGGCTCTGGGTAAGGATTGCATTTATGTTGTGGTGGATAGACTCACCAAATTTTCTCATTTATTTGTTGTTACATCATCTTTTAATTCTACACAAGTGGATGATCTATTCTTTAGAGAAATTTTCGGATTGCATGGACTTCCCAAGAACATTCTGAGTGATAGAGATAGCAGATTTATGAGTGCCTTTTGGAAAGAAATTTTCAAGTTGGTGGGAATCAATTGACTCCAAGAACAAGATATCATCCTCAAACTGATGGCCAAACAGAATGAGTGAATCAATGGCTGGAGGGGTACTTGAGGAACTATGTTGGTGAGCAGCAGAAAACATGGGTGAAATGTCTACACTTGGGTGAGTTTTGCTACAACACTGCTTTCCATATGTCCATTTTCATGTCTCATTTCAAAAAAAATTATGGTTATGAATCACTTACATTTGTTGAGCACATATTTGGTGATATTAGATCCCCAAATCCTAAGGATTGGGTGGAGGAAAGTCAAGTTATTTTGAAACCTCTAAAAGACAATTTACAGGTTGCCAAAAATCAACAGAAACAGTATGTGGATCAACATGGGGTGGAAAGAAACTTTCAAGTGAATGATTTGGTCTATTTGAGGATACAGACATATAAAAAAACATCATTGAAAGTGAAAGGATTAGAAAAGCTCAAACCAAGATACAATGGTCCATATAAGGTAGTTCGAAAAGTTGGGGAGATGGCTTATGAGTTAGAACTTCCGGAAGGAAGCAAAATCCACAATGTATTTCATCTTTCATGCCTTAAGAAGGCTATTGGTAATAAAATATCTATTTCATATACCCTCCCTCCATTATATGATGAAGGAAAACTCATACTTATTCCAGAAAAAAAATTTGAATGCAAGAGAAAGGAAATTGAGGAGCAGAACCATAAGGGAGTATTTGGTATAATGGAAATATTTTCCAAGTGAGGATGCCACATGGGAGGAGGAACAAATTTTATAGAATCATAATTTATAATTTCTATAGGGCAAGCAATCTTGGGTGGGGAGGACTGTAATGTCCCCATTCAAATAAATTTCAAGAAGAGAAAATTCCATGAATCTACTAGTTTCCTAGGTTGGGGTGGAAACATTAGATTTGGAATAAGGAGACTATAAAACCCACAAATGGACATTATCTTGACAAAATATATTAAATGGGGAATAAATAAATATTTAAGATAGGAAAATAAGGTGGCACTTGGTCATGAGGGCACATTGCAGGTGTGGGGCCCACTCAGGCAAGATTCCCCATGCCACATGGCACTCCACTCTCACCCATTCGAATACAAGGTGGATTCTAATGTTCTTGGTAGAGTTGGAAGGGAATAATACTTGGAATTACTCAATGAGGTCGAAATGGAGAGGAAGAGTAACTCCCATGGAAGAGGAAGAGGCATTTTGGAGCTATTGGGACACTTGGGCTAGATTCCCTAGCTTCTATGACAACAATGATGAAGATGCTATGACACTTATGACAAAAATAAGACTTGTTTGCTGAAGTCTGACATATATGACATGTCAGGCCTAAAAATATCCTCCAAGAGGGCGCACAAGGGAGTTACGACAACCAAAGAGTCACCCATTCGAATTGAGTGAGGAGGAGGCTAGGAATGGAGGGACAAGTGGTACACATTGGAATCTCTTCCCAATTCGAGTTGGCATGAAGCTCATGGATGGAATTAGATTTAAGGAAGCCTTTGGAAGTTTATAAAAGTAAATAACAAATAAGGAGAGATGATTTTTATCATTTCTCATTTTGAAAATTGGAGAGCATAGCTTGTCCATGCTAGTGGAGTGTTTACTCTACTTGTCTTAGTACCAATTTCGAGGGTGAAAGATTCCCATCCTAACTGAAAATTGGAGAGGGCATTCAGACCTTTAATTTGGAGCTAAAATGGAGTCATTTGTTGCAGTTTGAAGCTACATGGCTGATTGTGACGTTCTCGTCCTCAAATTGCTTCCACGCCTTTCTCACTTTTCTCTTCATATTTTGGCTCTTGGAGGAAGGGCGCACTTGATGAGATGTTGTTATATTTGGGGGAGATATTGTGGCCCAATTTATTTGTAATATGATTTATTTACTTTTTATTTTATTCTCAGAATATCCTTAGGTCGAAATACCCATTGAAACTATGTCAAAATACCAAACAATGTGTAAATGGTGCCATTTTCCTCATATCTTGTTATGAAAGATTGAAGTTGCTTTATTTCGACTTGTATCAGCTCATATCTGTGATTTTTATGATGTATGGAGATTCATTAATGTCTTGAATATTTTTCATATACATTTCATAAGCCTTTGGAACATAAATTCGAATTTCATGGCAAATGGTGAAGTTTCCTATGATTTCCCCCTATGTGAAGACATGTCCACAAACCTCTATTTTATGGGAGTTGAAGAAGCCTTTAGAAACTGATTGATGATGCATTTGGGAGGCCATTGAAGTACTTTAATATTACCATGTATATTTTCTAAAATTTGGGAAGGTCGTACAGCATTTGTAAGGCCATATTTGTCTCCTACCCTTGGGGGTTTTGAACCTCGATTTGACTAGTAAAGTTCCCTATTTTTCCCTAATTGTAAATGAATGTTGAAGAAGTGTTTTGAGAGTGTCCAAGTATCCATAAGAATCATTTTTATGTCTTAATACCTTCCAAACAAATTCATACCCAATTCGGAAGCATTTGGAGCCATTTGGAAGCATTTGAGTCATTACTAGTCTAAGGGTCGAATTGGCAAAAGATTGCAATTTTTTCTAATTTTTACAAATTCATTAAAAGGGACACTACAAGCGATATCAGAGCATGATACTTGCACCTGATTTGGTTTACCATTCAATAGTACAATAATTCAGGGACCACCCTTAGAAGTCGAACCTAAAAGTGCTTTTGTTGAAGAGGAAGAAGTAGGAAAAGAAGTGCATTTTGTTGAAACTATTGCTAGGGATCAGAAGGGAACCTCAGAGGAGAATGAGGAGTTTAGGAAATTAATGAAACTATTCTTTGAAGACATGAAAAAATATATGATGAAAGGGTTCGAATTGTTGGCTAGTCAACTTGGAAGTAAAGTGGGAATAGGAGGCAGCAACAGTTCTCCTTTCGAGGAAAAGAAGGAAATGGGTGAAAATATTTTCTCAAAGACAAGACGACATAATTGACCTCATGAATTTCAGAGTTCAAAAATGCCTACTACAAATAAATTTCTTGAGGCCAAAGAAGAAACTAACACCCAATATGATATGCAAGAAGTTATAACAGAACAACAAAAGTTGAGTGAAGATTGTAGAAGGACTCTACCATTTGATCAATACTTTACTGTCTCAAACAAACTCAAAATGAGGGAAGGTAATAGGACTCCCTCTCAAAATAACGAATTGAATTATTTCATAGGTAAAATTCCCCTTCCTACTTTTGATGGATCATCTCAAAGTTCTGCAAATACTTGGGTACAAAAACTAGATGTGTATTTTCAGCTGAATCCAATGGTTGAAGAGGATGCTCTAAAAATGGCTATTTTGCATCTCCAGGGAGAAGACAATGATTGGTGGTTCCATGGAATTAAAAATTTGGGGCATGATCAGGTCACAACATATGGAGAATTTGTTGAGAGGGTATTAGAAATATTTGAGCAAAAAGACCCAGAAATGCCTTTCAAATAACTAGCCTGATTGAAGCAAGTTGGAACCCCTGCTGAGTATATGTTGGAATTCCAAAAACTATCAGTTAAGGTGGCTGATATATCTATGGTCAGATTAGTATTTCTCTTTACTGAAGGTTTGGATGAACCTTTTAATGGTTTAGTTAAGGCCCACAAACCTACCTCATTGAAAGATTCCATGAACTTGACAAGAGACCTACAAAATGTGCTACCTAAGACAAGGTTTCCTCTCAAGGCTAATTTTCCTTCCAAGTTCAGATTTGAAAAGAAGCCATGGAAAAAATATGCATTTGGAAAGGATAAAAAATAGGTACCAAACAAAGAAGATCCCAGAAGAAATAAACTATGTTACACATGCTTCCAACCATGGGTACCAGGACATAAATGTGCTAAGGGGAAAGCACAATTCATTGAAGTATTTTCTGATGATGATGAGTATGAAGGGGGTATGGAGGAAGAAGGACATATTTAAGACCAATAAGAGGGATATTACATAGCATTGGAAGAGAAACAATAATAATATCATCCATCTCCTGACAAAGGGAGAATGACAGTGCTTTCAGGAGTGCCTCGTTTTCACACTATTCGATGCAAGGGAGTAGTACAAGGACAAAGGGTTTCGGTATTGGTAGATGGAGGAGCCACGCATAAATTCATTGATGCAGCCATGGTGGAGAGTAGAAATATACCTACTGAACCATTTGATGGCTTCACGGTCATCATTTCAGGTCACAATACTATGGAGTGCAAAACATGGATTCCAAATATACAACTCACCATAGGTAATTACATTTTTTTTTATAGCTTTTATGTGGTTGATGTTGCTGATACTAATGTGGTATTGGGAGTGAAATGGTTGTACTCTATAGGGGAACATATAGTAAACTATCAAATTCCTGAAATGAGATTCAAATATTCAAAAGGAAAACAAAGGGTTGTGAGAGGAATTCACACCTATCTGAATCAAGTAGTGTCCTCCCACAGTATGAGGTCCATATTGAGGCATGGAGATATTGAATGGGATGTTGAATGTTGCATCAATTGACCCAAACCAAAAATAAAGATTTCAGAACATCCAAAAGATATAAGGCGGCTACTACACAAATATGAAAAGGCTTTTGGAGACCTTCCTCCTGGAATGCCACCTAATAGAGGAGTTGAGCACAACATTGTTTTTGAGGTGGGAACTTCACCTATACAAATCCCACCATATAGAAATCCAAAAAAGTTCATAGAGGAGATTTAAAAGGCTGTTCAAGAGCTCTTGGAATTGGGACTCATTAGACCAATTTCTAGTCCCTATGCTTCTTCAGTTGTTTTGGAAAAGAAAAAATATGGGACCTTGAGAATGTGCATTGATTTTAGAGCTCTAAACAAGAACACAATTAAGAATAGATATCCCATCCCAAGAATAGATGAGCTACATGGAGAAAAATGATTCTCAAAAATTGATCTTAGATCTAGTTACCATCAAATTAGAATGAAGGAGGAGGATGTACAAAAAATGTACAGCATTTGGAAGGCCATCTTTGTCCCCTACCGTTGGGGGTTTTGAACCTCGATTTGACTAGTAAAGTTCCCTATTTTTCCCTGATTGTAAATGAATTTTACAGAAGTGTTTTAAGAGTGTCCAAGCATCCATCAACCTCATTTTTATGTATTAATACCTTCCAAACACATTCAGACCCAATTTGGAAGCATTTGGATCCATTTGGAAGCATTTGAGTCATTACTGGTCTAAGGGTCGAATTGTCAAACAATTGCAATTTTTCCTAATTTTTACAAATTCATTAAAAGGGACACTACATGGGGAGGACTGTAATTTCCCCATCCAAATAAATCAATAGAAGAGAAAATTCCACCAATCTACTAGTTCCCTACGTTGGGGTGGAAACATCTAGATTTGGAATAAGGGAGCTATTAAACCCCAAATGGACATTAGCTTGACAAAAATATATTAAAAGGGGATAAATAAATATTTATAATAGGAAAATAAGGTAGCACTTGGTCATGAGGGCACATTGGTGGTGTGGGACCCACACAAAGCAAGATTCTCCATGCCACATGGCATCCTACTCTCACCCATTCGAATCCAAGGTGGATTCTAACGTTCTTGGGGGAGTTGGAAGGGAATTATACTTGGAATGACTTAATGAGGGTCGAATTTGAGTGGAAGAGTAACTCCCATGTAAGAGGAAGAGGCACCTTAGAGATATTGAGACACTTGGTCTAGATTCCCTAGCTTCTATGACAACAATGATGAAGATGCTATGACACTTATGACAAGGATCAGACATGATTGTTGAAATCTAACCTATATGAAATGGCAGGGCTAAACATAGCCTCCAAGAGGGCGCGCAAGAGATTTATGGAAGCCAAGATGCTTCCTCATTCGAATTGATGGAAGAGGGAGACTAGAAATTGTTGGACAAGTGGCACTCATTGGAATCTCTCCCTAACTCGAGTTGGCATGAAGATTTTGGAATGAATTCAAACCATGGAGGACTTGGAAATTTTATAAAATACAAGAACACAGGAGAGGTGATTTTTATCATTTCTCATTTTGCAAATTGGAGAGCATAGCTTGTCCATGCAAGTGGAGTGTTTATTCTACTTGCCTTAGTACCAATTTCAAGGGTGAAATATTCTCATCCTAATTGGAAATTTGAGAGGCCATTTAGACATTTCATTTGGAGCTGCATGAATTCATTTGTTGCAGGTTGAATCTACATGGCTGTTCGTGACCATTTCTTCTTCAACTTTCTCCCACATCTCTCTCACATTTCTCTTCATATTCTTGCTCATGGAGGAAGGGAACACATGGTGATATGATGATCTCTTTGGGGGAGTAAAAGGGGCCCCATTTAATTTTAATATTATTTATACACTCTATATTTTATGATCATATGAACTTCAGATCGAAACTCCAAGTGAAACTATGTAAAAATGCCAAACTATGTAGGAATGGTTCCATTTTCCCCTATATCTTGTTGTGAGAGCTTGAAGTTGTTTGGTTTCGATTTGTTTCAATAAATATCTATGATTTTATTTATTTATGGAGAGCCATTAATTTACTAAAGAATTTTCATACACATTATACAATTCCTTGGAACATTTCTCTCAAATTTCATAGCAAGTTGTAGAGTTTTTCTATCATTCCCCCCTATGTGAAGACATGTCTACAGATATTTGATTTATGGGAGTTGGAAGAGACTTTAGGAACTAATTAATGATGGATTTGGGTTCCCATTGAAGTCATATAACTAATCCATCCCTGTTCTGAAAGTTGGGAGGGTCGTACTGCATTTGGGAAGCCATCAGTGACCTCTACCCTTGGGGGTTTGAACCTCAAAATTACTAGTACAATTCCCTAATTTATCCTGAGTTAAAATGAATGTTTCATAAGTCTTTTGAGAGTGTCCAAGCACCCATCAGCTTCATTTTTATTTCCTAATACCTTTCAAACACCTTTAGACCCAATTCAAAATCCTTAGGATCCATTTAGAAACATTTGAGTCACCACTAGTCTAAGGGTCGAATTGGCCAAAAATTGTAATTTTTCCAATTTATTAAAAAGGGACACTCAAAACCATGACACAACCTTCTATTGCATTAATGATAACCTTATATGTGGTAGAAGTGAAGCTATAAACCATTCTTTATGTTGAGCATCTAGAATTTGAAATCTTACTCAATCCATCAAAGTTTTAAATCGTAATTCAAAATCCCATACTAAATCATCAGGTGACTGCTTAATTTATTTTTGCTCAGTGATACACTGCGACTCTGAATTAGGCTTATTGAACTCATCTTCCAAAACAACTTTAATTTATGCGAAGGTTTTTTGTTTCCCTTCTTGTGGCACAACAGAAAATTTCATAAACTAGTTTAATGCACAACCTTGGAAGGTCGTGATCAACTATGCTCTTTTTACATTGTCATCCTGCACTTGCTTAATATTCCAGATAGATTCACAAAGAAACCAATGCTGCTTCGAATATTTTGATTCATTCCCATGAAAAATTGGCAGTTTCATATCATCTCCTATCATTTTCCTTCTCAGAGGTACCGGTTGGATTTGAACTATAGGACCAACACTTCCACTATTTTGATTAGCTGAACTACGAACTTGACTAGTTGGGCTACTATTCTGATGAATTCTAGTACTATTAATTGCTTCCACAAGATGCGATGGGCTATAAGTACTTACCTCAATTTTAGGATATGCACACAAGGTCGTGGGTATGTCGTAGTGTCCGACATAAGATGACTGAATCACTTGGATCTTCCTTTGATATGAGTTGATGATATTCCTCTTCTTCTTTTGTGCTAATTGATTCTTCCCTGAGTTGTGGTACAGTGATGTAGTCGTATCCTTCGGTCACACTACAAACCTCTCTTCTTCCCATCGCAACATTTCTCCTCTTGCAATGTTGAAATCTCAGCCCACTTCACATAAATCCACACTTCTCATCTGTCTCACTTTCTACTTCCCATAGCATTTCAGCTCACTCTTCTCCCACATACTTCTCAGACCTTCCCCCGGTCAATACCCATTTCTCAATGTGAGAAGATGCTTACTCCTCATATTCCATTCTCATGAAACCATTTTCATAGAGTAACATCTTAACCCACAAGCACATAGATTTCAAATATTTACCTCGCGGTCCTTTGAAAAATTCTCTTTCAGTTGTGCTATAATATTTTAAGGTTTCTACAACAAACTTAGTAATATAACCCGAAAGTATACTATCATGTCAGTAATTAATAACATGGAAAATATTATTATTGATACCTTTAAGTGTTCGAACTAACTCAAGATTCCAAACCGTTGGTTCACCTCCCTGGAAGCATCTCTTCAGTTCTGCCAACTTCAATAACCATTCTGCTAATAAAATAGGAAACTCATTGTTAGTACCTAAGTCTGCACCTAGGTTTTCTATATTCAATTTCATACTTTTCTAAGATTAAGCCCATCCTCATGGTCATTCTGACTTCACATAAGCCTTTGTCCTTCGCTTACTTGTTGCATGTCATTAATGCTTTGCTTCATGAATTTGTTTCAAATTAGTTGTTAGTTAGTAAAATGTAAAGAATGGCACAGTTTATATGGAGCATTGTTGTATATTAATATTTTGCATATGTTGAGTGCTCAAGACCAAGCTATATCCCTCATTTTATAGAGATTGAAATTTAGTAACAGAACTGCATATTTCTATTTGATGTGCTACTAAATTGACCCTATTTTTAGAGCGACCTTTATCAAAGTCTCGTTAATGCGCTACCAAATTAAATCAGATTCTACAATATCTTAATAAAGGTGTATTGGGGTGCTGCAAAATTGTTGTTCTCAATGCTGCAGAATCCCATCTCTTAAAGCCTTTATGACCACTAGTACAAAATGAGAGATAAGTGACTAGGCGACTAAAAAACTTAGTTACCACTGTTTTTTCAAGGGATAAACAACTAAAATTGAGCAATTTTAAATAAGCCAACAAAAAACGACTAAGATAAATGACTAATTTAGTCAAATTTAGTCATGGGATAAAATATATGCCAGATAATAAGTGACTAAATAAAAATGACTAATTTAGTCATGGGAATATAAATATGACTAGCTAATAACGATTAATGTGAATTAGTCATTTATGTTAGTCATTTATAGTTGTATCACGCTGAAAATGGAAAATTACAATATTTTACTAAATTTTAATAATGCGGATGGATGGAAAAGTCATCAATGGGTAAACAAACCAAAAAGAAAAGAGGAAAGGTATATATAACCGCTAAGTACAAAAAAATAGAAACGAGGAGAAAGGTCTCCATCTATGAGCCAAAAAAAGGAAAACTGCATATGGAAAATTAAAGTAGACCCGACCCGCACCACTCCTAAAAATGATTAAACCCCTCTAAGGCCACTAGACCATGTCTGGATAAAGCGTTCGCATGTGTATTGAACTCCCTGAAGATATGCATGATAGAGACATCTGGATCAAAGGCCTTGAGTAGTCGAAGATTAACATGAGCCATCCAATATGAGAGCTCCATCACCTAATTTAAAGAGAACATACCTTTCACCCAATCAACTATAAGTTAATTTAGAGCCAGCAACAATATGGTGTAAAGAAATATGTTGAGAATTGGAAAAAAAGAGGATAGGCCAAAGCGCCAATAGATCTCCTCTCTTATTGGTCCTCGAACAACCGCAATTTAACCATAAATTAAAGTGATGATACGGCTCCAAAATAATGAGAGCCCCAAGTACATCACAAAAACAACCCTTTTCCTAAGAATCCCTGTTGAAAAAGGCCTTGCAGCTAGATAAAGGAGGAGGAGGAGGCCAAATCCCAAAATCATTTAACATGTTGGGCATGTTGAATCCTCAACACATTGCTATAATTGTAGCTTGTGCATTTTAGTCTCAATTTCCATATTTTCCTCAATAGGATGGCGGATGATCTCCCATTGAACCTTGATTTGATCCCATTTTCCCAATGGATAAGACACTAGTCTTCGATTCGCTCATCCATTTTTCTTTTTAAACTTATCATATTGTTTTTCTAAAACTATATCTTCATTTAACTTTGAATTCCATTGCATAAGTTCTAGTGCAAACCCAAGGATAATATGGTAATGCATCTGTGTGTCAGTGGTCAATTTTTCAATCTTCTCACCATGTTCCTTAACATTGTTTTCCAACACTACCAGCTTATTCCCATGATGTTCCAGATCCTGACTGAGATAGTCTATTGCTTCACCCCAACCATCAGACTATTCATGTGCATGAGTATGGTGCCTAATCTCCCCTATCTACCCTTCTCCATTGGAGGGGTTGGGATTTGAGGAGGCCATGGAACCCCAAAGCTCTGTCTTTGGATGGAAAGAGCTTCTAAACAAATTGTAGTCACTACTGCACTGACACAAAGAAAATACCGCCACCAAAAAAAATATACCCCCATCAATCTAGATTATTTTCATGTTCTTGTCACAAATATTGATGTTCTTGACTAATTAGAAATCAGCTTGTACCATTGCTTTGGGTTACATACCAACACCCATCTCTTACCTCCTGGTTAATTTATGATGTTCTTGACTAATGAGAAATTAGCTTGTACCATTGCTTGCCTCCTGGTTAATTTTTCGATCTCGTCTATGGATATATGATTACATCATGTCTTGCATATAGTTTATCAAGTGATATATGAGTTCTTCTATCCCTTATTTTTATAGGGATATGTGTAATATCCATAGTCTCTATTCCACCTAATTTTTTTTTTTTTCTATAGACCAAGATCTTAAATTTATAACTCTTGAGTATATATAATTTTGATAAATATGAAAAAACAAAAATACTCATTTGATTTAAAACCACCTTTAAACATAAAATCAAAACCATCAAATCTAAGTTATAAAACCCAAAAACCATCAATAAAACAATCCTTTTATAAAACTAAACAATAGTGAAGACCAACCCAAAATTTGATAGCAATTCCTACTAAAAAGACTTCAAAGTCTTATAATTAATTGTATACAACTTAAAAGAAACTAAAAATTAAATTCATATTAACCCATTTAACCCATTATACATACATTATATATTTTTACTTACATTATTTGTAGCTTTACAAATTAGATCAATTTGGTAAGAAAATGTATCAATTCCCTTCACTATTCTTGCCAAAAAAAATACATTAGTGTAATTATTGATTCAAAAGCATATAATTATATATATAAATATAAATTTATAGTATATAGAAAATAAATTAAATGAAAACACATTAAACAAAAACAAAACAAAAGAACATTTTCTACCAAACCAAACCAGATGAAGAGTTTTGGCGTCAATGTAGAAAGGAGGAGGGGACTTTGAGATTTGGGGTTTGGGCACCAATGCTAAGTGAAGGAAAGGATTTTGATTCCAATACAATCCACCCAATCTATAATTTAACACTAGCATTTGGAATCCCTTTCTATGCAAGTCTATGAAGTCCAAAACTTAGTCACAATTTGTTTTTATTATTCTCAAAATGGTGCCCTAGGGCTTTGTATAATTTTTTTCCTTCAGGTTGCAGGATCAGGAGTTCATGACTTGATGTTTGTCATGGTAGATTCCTCGACCGTGGAATCCCTTGAGAAGATGATATAGGGTCTTTGCTTTATTCAAAGTTCGTTCACGGGGTTTTGATTCCTCGGCTGTGGAATCCCTCGAGAAGATGATACCGGGTCGGTGCCTTATTGTGAGTTCGTTCACTGGGTTTTGATAATGGAGAAGCTGGTTAAATTATATCGAGAGTCCCATTTGTGTAGGAGGATAACTGCATACGATGGTCGCAAGAGCCTGTACACCGCTGGGGCACTACCCTTCACCTCTAGATAATTTAACATCAATCTCGTTGACGAGGATGACGGAATGGGTGGACCTAGGTATGCTCAAAACTGATATTGTCATAGACAGATTATACTGTCAAAATATATGATGGTTTTTCATGCACGCTAAAGGTTATTGTTTCTTTAAGAATATTCAACAACAGTAATCTGCATATTCACATAGCACAGTTACTAAGCATTTTTTATTGGAAATTTTCACAGAAGAGAATGAAGTTTCAAGGTTGTTATCAAGTTTGCAGCTCGTGCTGATCTTCACCATTTAGGTCAATTTTTATCAGGGAGGAAGGTGCACCCCGGGAAGCACTTCAGGTGCTAATTATTGTGTTACGAGAATTACCCACGCACAGGTGTGTTTCCATGAATTAGTATTTTAATTTATGGAAAAATGAGTCAGTACAGTGGATAGTTTTTAATTTAATTTTAGATTTCAGGTATTCGCATGTTGGGAGGTCCTTTTACTCTCCTGATTTAGGAATGAGGAAACAACTTGGGGAGGGGTTAGAGAGATGGTGTGGGTTTTACCAGAGTATCAGACCCACTCAAATGGGTTTGTCGTTCAACATTGGTTTGTTGTTGTTTCCTCGCTACCTGCCAATACTGTTTTAATTGACATTATGTGACTCATCATAACACTACATTTGCATCTTAAGTATCATGATACTGGAAGGGAGAAAGATTGCTTGCCACAGGCTGAGAAATGGAATATGATGAACATTAAGGTATTAACTATGTACATGTTAAATATTGCATTAATTTTCATCATTTTCTCTCTAGTTTATTGAAGAGCTAAATGATGATTGAAATGAAAGTGTATAATGTGCATGCCAGTACCTAGAATATAGTCAAAGCAATGGTTGTAACATTTGCTATGCATATCTTTAGTGGATGGAGTGTAGTTATTGCAACTGGAAAACCATGTTTATCACAAGTTTAATGATCTTGAACCCTTGCTTTAGAATTTTTATGAAATGATGTTCATCATTTTCTATCTTAAAACATTTGAAAGGAAATTTGTACATATTTCTAAAATTTGAACTTTGGTGTTTGGCGTGTATTCCATGAAATGTATCCATTCACACTTATCCTTGCACTAATTCATGAAAACATGCTTAAGACCATAGCACTAGGACGTGTGTCGTTTAACATGGAAAATTTCATGAAATTTATCCATTCACACTTATCCTTGCACTAATTCATGAAAATATGCTTAAGACCATAGCACTAGGATGTGTGTCGTTTAACATGGAAACATCAAGAAAAATGTGTTGTGAAACTTGTTTGATAAGGTGGTATTTGTTCTTTCTGGTATGTTTTTCATGATATTATGAAGGTATATATTTTTTTCCTTTTTAATGATTTTTTTTTGGATGTGGTGGAAATAAAATCACCAGGGATGTAAATTCCTTATTAGAGAGTAAATCAAATAGGTAACAAGCATTGTGTTTTCAATGTTTGTTTTTTGTACCAAGATCAAACAATTTCCAGCTAGAAGGAACATAGATGCCAATAATGGCTCAAAATTTATGTAATTGTTGTATATCTAACTGCCACACCAATTTTTTAGTTCATTGCAAATTTGAGGTGTGCATGTCTTCCTAGATAGTTCAATCTATCTAATGAAGTGGCCAGATGGCTTAACCTCACAATTTGTTTGATAACCGGTTGAGAATTGTGAAGTTGACATGATTTATTTATGCTCACATAACTTTAGGAAATGTAGCAAAAACTATGATGGGACAGTTGATTCTAAGGGAAGCATGTCATGTATTTTTTTCCATGTCCCCAAAGAATTTAAGCAGCATCTCAAATGTCTTATTTGCTTGTCTGTTATGTTCCAAGCAAATTTAAAGTTGGAATGAATTTTTGAGATTGGAAGTTATTGATTAAGCTTTCCAAGCCCTTGTAGTTGTATTATATGACTTAAAATTTCAAGTAACAAAAATGATTATGATTTTAAGTCAATAGCACCTCAAACATGTGTAAGAAATTGTGAAAGTGGTGCTGCCAAAGTTTAAGGAAACCTTAAATAAATGCATATTAAGTTTTTTCATCATGAATGTGTTGAGATCCATTGACTGTGTACAGACTGAATGATGGAATTTTTAAAAGATTGCATTCTTTGCAATTTGCATTATCTGCAGAATTCAAGTGCATACTTACTGATGGTATTGTCTTGCATGAAACAGAAAATAGTGAATGGAGGAACAGTAAACTCTTGGTCCTGTGTGAACTTTTCTCGAAGTGTTCAGGATAGTGTCGCTCGTACTTTTTGTCATGATTTGGCTCAAATGTGTCAGATCTCTGGCATGGTATCAACAAAGAGTCCCCCTGGCACTTGATTGTTGCAAAGACATTTCTTTTATTGATAATAATAGTAGTAATATAGACGTTTGAATAAGCAATATGCTATCTAGTTTCCTATAGGTATTTAATCCAGAACCTGTCATCCATATCCACGAAGCACGACCTGATCAAGTTGAGAGAGCACTGAAGACCGTGTACAAAGAGGTGACAAACAAACTTAAGGGAAAGGAATTGGAACTACTTTTTGTTATTTTTCCTGACAACAACGGTTCTTTGTATGGTGCGTATTGTTTCTCATTTAGAAAATAATACATGATAAATTTTTTCTCCGAGTGATATTTAGACATTTAAAATAACTCAAAAGGTTCTTAACTGATCCATATTCTTCTCAATGTTAAGATGTTAATCTTAAGGGTTCTAGTTGATAAATATTTGTGCAGGTACATATTTTTAAATGATTGCTCATTGTTGGCTTCTTTTGCAGGATATTTAAAGTGTATATGTGAAAATGATCTTGGTTTGGTATCCCAGTGTTGTCGGACAAAACATGTCTTTAACAACTAGGATTGGTGCCTTATTGTGAGTTCGTTCACTGGGTTCTAATTAATATTTTTATGGATTCTTGATTTATGGTCTTAATGGTAATAAGTAGTTTATTCTAAGTGTTCTATGACCTATCATATAGAGAAATCCTACTGACCTGTCCATATTTGCAGCATCACCGCAGATGATCTCGTTGCTAGGAAATACCTATTCGTCTTCTTTTTTAATGAAGAGAATGCATCCACCCAGGATTCTTTGAGTGAAGATTTTTTCATGACCCAAATATGCCTCAGCTTCCATTATTCTTGGTCCCCCATAGAATAAGAATAATGTGGGAATTCAATGTTAAGTTGGTGAAGATGAAGCCTTTAATGAATTTGATGATACATAGTGTGATAGTCATCGATGATAATGTAAAATCTAGAGTGGCAAGACAATATTTTTTAATGAATTGGTTACATGGGATGTCCTAATTAATGGAAATCCAATCTTTTTAGTTATATTTCCAAAAATTCATAAATTTTATTTTCTATGTTTCTTGCATATATATTTTCATATTGGTCATATCCAAATGTATTGCATCCATTTGTTTTTAAGTTTGTTGTATCCATATCCATTTTCTGGTAACGTGGCCTCCAAAACCTTGATACCGGAAAAACATGAGAGGGCCTAAAGAAGGTTTCTTTTAATTGAATTTGAGTCAGTAACACTTTCTGAGGAGCTCTCCTAATATGGGCAGTCTTTTGCAGATATAAACTTAGGAACAGTTTCTTATAATATATTTTCTATGTCTTATGATCCAAGAAATTAAATCTTATGCTATGTACCCACCATGTCAACTTTCTTGTCCAAGATCTTGTCTTAACTCAATAGCCAGGTTCAATTGTATATATTCCTTGTGCATAGTTTTCCTATGGGTTGTACATATAAGGTGATTGTAAATAATGTTCATTCAACAACTATTCTTGACTAATCTTACATGTTTTTTAGATTAGCAATTTGGTCACAAATTTCAAAATTTGTTGTTGGACATTGTTGAAGTCATCACTATATTAGAGTTAATTCCTATTGTTAGTGATACATTTGACGATTTCTGATGTTTTTGACATGTTCGGCTACTTATATATAGGGAAAACATACATGAACCAAAGCATATTGCTTGAATAAAGGATGTAACATAAATAGCTATCTTTATGTCATGCTACTGTAAGGAAAAGGAAAATTGAATGTTACATTCTCTCGTTTTACATTGCTTTATAAAATGGGGAGCTTTGAAAATAATTGAACCATGACATCATGATTATGGGTAATTCTCTACAGGATGAAATTCGTCGTGAGGCTCAGACAATGAGCTTAATAGATCATCCAAATGTAATCAGGGCATATTGCTCATTTGTTTTTGACCGATGCCTTTGGGTAGTAATGCCTTTTATGGCAGAAGGTTCATGCTTTCACATAATGAAAATAACTTATCCAGATGGTTTTGAAGAGTATGCAATTGCTACAATTATGAAGGAAACACTCAAAGCTCTAGAGTATCTTTATCGGCAAGGACATATTCATCGTGATGTGAAGGTATTTGAAGTTTGAATAGTGTGAAACCTTAACAGGGTGGTTATATATTAGTGAATTCACCATTAGCTTTCGCAATGGAGAATGATCAGCATTAACAATTTTTTTCCCAGACACATATATGAAAATGGATTTTGTGCCAATTGATATTTATTCAATTTTGTCGGCTAGGAACATCCTCATTGTCACTAGCGGAGCAGTTAAGCTAGGTTACTTTGGAGTGTCAGCTTGCATGTTTGACACAGGTGATAGGCAGTGATCAAGAAACACTTTCGTGGAAACTCCATGTTGGTTTGTATTTATGTTTCTTGTATTTTGTTCTGACTTGATAAAATTTGCTGACATATTTATTCCCTTCCTTTTTATATCTTGAGATAAATCCCCCATATAGTATTGTCGATTAATATGTGTTTTCTTATTTATGTTGTTATATATTGTTTTCCTATCTTGAAATCTAAATAGTGTGGACTAGCAGCTACATCCATTTCATAAGATACATCTATGTCTTTTAAAATTGTTTCCCCTGCTAGTGACAAGGATTTGTACTCCAAGTATAGCTTCATTATGTTTGAGAAGATGAAAATTGAGAAAGAGTAGGCAGAGCAGATTGCTATTAAATAGATACTTCTTCTCATCCATGAGATGAATGGTGAGTAAAAGGAAGATATACGTTTCATTCCTATCGTGAGCTTAGCATTTTTACATTGGTAGTTATAGAGCTCGCCATTGGTGGCTTAAATTATACTATTTTTTGCAAAAATAATCATTTCCATTAGTTTTGTTTGAGGGTTACAAGTTTTCCTACCAAGAACAGTGATTGATGGAAACTACGGAAAATATTTTTGATACATGAATGTTATTTATGAGCTAATGGTATCAATTGGAATAAATTGATTATTGGTGGTTGGGTAAACTTCATTATTTTTCCCTATGTATTCTACTAGAATTATTCAAGTTAAAATATTTTCCTTGCTAGCAGCCCTCTGCATGGTTGAATAGTGTTATGTCATATTACTTAATTGCTCTTGTGATTGCATTTTATGGGAAAGTAAACCCCTGAGGGAAGATTGAATTGTACTTCTATGATTGGTTTATGTATTTTTGTTTCTCTATTTCTCTATATGTGTTCAACTAAGAATCAATTATATTTACTATTTAGTTTTCTTAAGAGTCGTGGCATTTCAACATGGAGAAATTTATCCTTTTTTTTCTATGTAACGTTTGAATAACTCGCATGGTTTTGCTTCCCACTACATTAAATTTTATTCTTCTATTTAAGGGTGCTAGATCAATGGAAGAGCACTTTCCTGAAAGGCAAGAGGTTGGTGGTTCGATTCCTCCATGCCCTATATACAAAAATCAATGACTAATTAAATGACCAGTTAACAACAATCAATGACTAAATAAATAGTGAGTTAACAACGATCAATGACTACAAAAATGACCAGTTAACTAGAGTTAATGACTAACTGAATCACTAGTTAACCACAATCAATTACTAAATAAATGACCAATTAACAATAATAAATTACTACTACAAATGATAAATTTGTGACTAAAAAAATGACTAAAATTCGCATATAAATGACTATTAGTAGCTAATTTCCAAGATCTTATAGCTCGAGTAACTTAGTCGTATTTATTTTAGTCATTAATAGTTTCCTTATTTAGTAGTATATTTGGTCATTGATTTAGTCATTAATTGTGGCAATTAATGATATATACGACTAAATATGTAAACTATTAATGACAAAAATAAATACGACTAAGTTAGTCGAGCTATAAGATACTGGAAATTAGCTACTATTAGTCGCTGACTAAAAAATAGTCGTTTATATGTGAATTTTAGTCATTTGTTTAGTCACTAATTTCTCATTTTGTACTAGTGGATGGCGTTGCCAAAATCCACTAGGAAATCATTGCAAAGATAGTTCACAGCTAAGCCAAATCTTTTAGAAATCATGGCATTTGAAAGTTACACTTATGTATCACCATAATATGCAATGATTATTCCAATAGATATCACTATAATATGTACTCAATGTTTTGTTGAATCAAAAGAGACATGAAGCCTAAGATATGTTTACTCTTTGTTTTAAGCTAATCTTGCTCTTCCCAATCAAAGGAGATTTCCTATACAATGATCTAAATTTTATTTTGTAACCTATTGAGACGGATTCAAGCCTACATGTAAAGGAGGTCAACTAGTTCGTTACGAGCCAGAGGGAGCAGGGATCCTAGAATCTTACCCATATTTTGTAGTCAAATTTAGAGAAGCCAGTTGATTTCACTTCTATGAAAGGTTGCAGAAATGCCCCTCAGGATTTGCTCTAGCATTTTCTAAGGTTTTTTATGGTAAGAAAGTTATAGTGGGTGATTTAACCTTTCAAGTTTCAGAAACCATGATTGCGTCAGTGGGAGACTTACCCATGGACAATGAACGTTGGTTTAAGCACCAGAACATTAAAGTTGCAGCCTGTAATCATTTTATCAAGGGGGAGATTCAAATTTATGATTGGTGAAAGGGGATCCCGCGAACCTAGTTAAAACTAGAATACAGTGATCTTTTGAGTTTGGTTCAGAGGTATTTCACCTAGGAAGGTAGATATGCCACAGTTTATCTATATCAAATGAGCTTTATATTTCATTTAAACAGAATCTCCAGGATAAGTATACCATTTTATTTTCTCAAGAGCCTTTCCAAAACGTCTATTAAGGTTAGGGCTAGTTCCCATAGCACCCAACACAACATTTTTCATCAGGCTCTCATCAAATTACTGATTATGCAAGAATTGTATAGGGTTCGTAGGGATTGGATCCATTTTTCATTGTCTTTTGGTTTTGAGATAGAAGAGCCAAAGTCCCAAGAGACTCAAACAAATAATCCTCCTAAATAAACTAAAATACATAAAACACTTGAAATCAAGGAGCCGAATGACTCTACAACACAATGAGAAGATCAAACAATTAGTGGTAGGTATGTTAAAAAGAGATTTGAATCTAATGAAAAAGGAACTATGAAGAAGAAGGTACAATTCTCTCTTGAGCAGGAACAAGCAAGCCATAGTTCTGGACAAGTTGATGATGACAGGAAATAGGGGAAGGTCAAATCTCTCAAGAAGGTAAAACCTAAGCAAGATAAGTTGAGGATAGAGAAGATCACGAGTGATCATTCCGATGAAAAAGATAAGCAAATAGTTTAGGAGGTTCATCTAAGAAAACCTCATACAAGGCCCACTAACAAGCTTAGGTTAAACTCTAAGTCCATTTTTTACCCTTCTCTAAAAAGGAAGATGGTCATTGATCTTGAGAATCTAAAAAAGAAGACACAAGAAAGATCTAAGAAGCAAAATCTCTCAAATACAGTATCTAAAACCCCTGAAACCAGAAGAAGTCCAAGATTGAAAAAAGAGAAGGTAATGATTGAATGTGAAAATTCTAAGGCTAGAAAAGAAACAATGAAACAAGTATCTAGATATACAATTTCTGAACAAGAATCTAGTCATTCAATGGAACATGAGGAAACAATTGTCGCGTTTTTGACAAGCATAGAAAGGACTATTAATGCAATTCATGTCCTACTTGAGACTGGTCCATTCACACATGATTCTTCAGATGAAGAATTAGAAATTCATAACGAAGATCCAAGTTTTACTTGCCAAGCTAAGCTAGATTCTAAAGTGCGGGATTTAGAGAAGAAAACAAAATTTCCTAGGGATAACATTCTGCAGCAATCAAAAGATAAGAAATGTAAAACCAAAAAGGCTCTTACGATAGAGCTTAAAAAATTCCAGAGTTTGATTGAGAATCCACTGCGAGAAAATGGACTGCTACAAAACGAAAGTAACAAGGTCAATAAAAGGATGACCAGACTTGTCATCAAACATAATAAACTTTGCAAGTTTTCTCAGAAACTCAGAAAGGATAATAAAAAGTTATTTAAACAAAGAAAATATTGGAAGAATCAGTGCCTCCTGGAAAGACAAAAAAATTGAGAAAGCAGTAGTATACTGGGTATTTTAGCTAAGTTGCAGGGAACTCAGGTTCTATAGGAAACGATACAAACACTGGTAGCCAAAGCATAGTCAAGGTTCATGAGATTTATGCCAGTACTGCAATTTTCGGAATCAAATCATCTTACTATTGTCGGCAACATTATGCAGCAAATCAAGATTTTCCATCACCTCAAATCCAACAATTATATAGCAACTGATATTCTACAATTCATAAGTTTACTACATCCTTTCTATCATTTGATCTCTTTTTTTATTTACAAACCTCAAACTGTGGCATATCTACCTTCCCTGGTGAAATACCTCTGAACCAACCTCAAAATATCATTGTTTTCCAGTTTTAAACAGGTTCGTGGGATTCCCATTCTCCAATCAGGATTTTGAAACTCCCCTTTCAGAAAATGATTACAGTTTGAAACTTTAATGTTCTGGTGCTTGAACTAGTGTTCACCGTCCATGGTTAAGTCTCCTGCTAAAGAAATCGTGGTTTCTGAAACTTGGAAGGTTAAATCACCCACTCTAACATACTTACCATCACAACCCTTAGCAAACACTAGAGAAAATCTCGAGTGGCATTTCTGCAACCTTTTGCGGAAGTGAAACCAACCGACTTCTCTAAATTCGACTACAAACTCTAGGTAAGATTCCAGGATCCCTGCTCCCTCTGGCTCGTAACGAACCAATTGACCTCCCTTACATGTAGGCATGACTTTGTCTCGATAGGTTAGAAAGGAAAATTTAGATCACTGTATATGAAATCTCCTTCGATAGGGAAGAACAAGATTAGCTTAAAACAAAGAGAAAACATATATTAGGCTTCACGTCCCCTTCAATTGTTAGACTCGAATTAATTAGATGATGCAATTAGTTAAGGAAAATCCTATAATGTCGGATCTAGAATCAGTTTTAGATCTGGTACTTTCTATTTTTGGTTCATATGTATATTTTAGAAAAAATATAGAGGCCGACTCCTTGAAAGATGCATCTAATATTTGGATAGCTTGTATTTTATGTCTATAAAAACAATGATGTAAGTAAAGGATGGGGTTGGAAATTTTGGAAGTCATCAGGAGGTTGTTGGACATATGTAAATATAAACTTTAATGCAGTAATGTATGCATGCTCAAGAACCTTTAGACTGTGAATTAAACTGTGCCACTTATATTTTTCTACCGCTTCTTAATTTGGATACAAAAATTGATTTTGCACTACATTAGTCAGTTATGTTTCAAATCTAATGACATTTATGTTTTGAATGTCTGTTGCATGAAACCTATCCTATGTTTTCCATATGATATTCCAAGTCTTAACACTATTATAAATTGGGATATTTTCCTCTGAATGTATGAGTAAACAGTTGGTTATTTATATATTTACATATGTACTCCATTTGACATTGGTGGTCATGTTTTATTTACAGTTATAAATCCTTTGAATCGATGATGTATTGTTGATTCATTATGACTTATGAATAGATCATTCTTTACAGAATCTGTATGAATTAATCAATCTCTTACCACTCAAATTTAAACCCAAAACCATTCCAAAAATGTATCAAGTGCCTTAGATTTTCCCTAGCAGTCAAGGTGCATACCTTAGGGACAACGCTCACCAAAGAAGATTTCATGTAGATATGAGAAAAAATACGTTTCCAACCATTCTTGTGAACTGAGCTATGGATTTATGTTCTATTCTCTGGAAAACTCTAGCTGCTTCTTGTCTATCCAATCCAGGATCTCTTATTTACTTGGATACCACATTTACACATCCCTTTCAATTGCAGATCCTGGTCCCAACAATGGAACCATTTGTTGGCTCACTTGTGGGTATACCTAGGTTCACTACAACACAGACCAACAAATCCCAAGATACTAGCCCTTTCGGCATCACCTGCGAACAGGAGAAATCTCACCGAAGTACCTATGGGCACTACAGGAACCACATTTGTGCAGTAGGGAAGGGGAGGAAAATCTATTTTGCATTCATGCCCATTAACAAAACCTCTACAGGAATAAAATTAAACCACAAAACTACTATATTGTGTACATCTATTGTGCAATATATCGTAACTGAGAACACTTACATCTTATTTTCATGTCATTGCATATTTATGATTTTAACAACAACATGTAAACTAAACAACACACATACTCATAAACATTCACATTCACAAGACACCAGATATTTTTATGTGGAAACCCAAGTGGGAGAAAACCATGGAAATGCTTGTTTATTCATTGATCCCATTACACAAAGCATTTCATCTTCATCTTCTTATAGACCTGCACACACAGCCTGCAGACTACAACCCTTACAAAACCCTTTAGTACCAAAACTTCATACATGGGATCACTTAAATCTTCTTCGCACTCTTTTTATATCAACATTCCATCCAAAATTATTAGCATCCTACTCTACCTGACCCGTTACATATATATAGTTATTGGCATATCCCTCACGGACCACTAAGTGGACCGAAAATCCTAACTTACTCTAACCCCTTTCTCGGTTGATGTGATCAACCAATACTATTTCCATATTTTGTGGGTTCTAGGTCGGAGTTCGTCCTTCTTTTGCAGGTGCGTTCCCTTTAAGTAATTCATTGTGCTACACTTTTTCATACCAACACAAAACTAGTTCAAAAATATCTTAGGGCCAACATAAAGTGATTAAGTCTTTTCTCTCTTTATAGAGATCAATTGTAATTGTGAATCATTTTTTTTTCCAACAATAATGGGTATGATTTATATTTACAAAGAAGCTATTGGAACTCCAAGCAACCAAAGATACAAAATGTTCAAAATTTGTGCAAGAATGCTATGCAATTGATATCCAAAAGCACAATTGTCTTCCTTTGAAAATACCTATTGTATGTATAGTTTATTTTATCCCCATTATGCCTATAACTATATTGCTTTACATATTATACCAATATAAAAATGCAAGTAAACAACATAAGAGAAATTTAACAAGGCCAAATACATGCCCTCTATGGGCCTCCTCCATCAACACATTATCTCTCTCAAGATGTTTTTCTCCATAAGTCAAATTTCTCGGTCCTGAATTTCTTCTTTACCAAGTCCTATTTTCCATCAATGCCCTGAAACTAGTTTTTGAGAATTATTTTGGATCGAAGGGGGCTTCCCATGATTAGATATCAAACCCATATCCTCTTATGAACATTTAAATTTTTTATTTTAATCACGCCGATGGATCTCTTATATAGGGCTTCATTCATTAAAGATCTCGCTTTTATAGCTATTTTGTGATGAGTGCTTGTTTTCGACCTGAAAATGACCATGTTTCTAGACATCCATGTTTTCCAACAAAGATATTTTAGTATGGATTTCCCTAATTGAATAAGGGTTGGCTTATTATTCAATGAACTAAGATATAAATATTTTCAATTAATAAACAAGTTGCTTTATGTTTTAGGGTGTATTATCTCCTTGCCGAGCTCTACTAGAGAAATATGTCATACATGTTAAAATAAGACACACTTTGAGAATAGGTGGGGTGATGTTTCTCTTGCTTCTTTACACAACACCCACTGAGACAACCCCTATATTCTATTCATCCTTAAATTCTTAATTGTAATACTTTCCCATGAGCTAAAACCTAGTAGATAGCATTGATCTTTGGAACATTGGTATGCCATATATTTTTTCACATTATTGTGTGGGAATTTTCTTAATGTGGCATGGTATCCTTCTTTCACTATGTATCTGCCTACTTTTTCTACCCATCCCTTCTTATTTGTTTAAAGAGTGTTAATTGGTGCAACTCTTTGTGAATGAGATAGATGAGTAGAGTGTTGGAGGGATATGTTGTCATGAATATCCAGTTGTCTCCATAATTCCCATCTACCTATTGAGATCCAATAAAAAAAAATCAAAGAGAGTGGTATACCTAGCTCTAGTAATCCATTCCTTGAGCTCGTGTAATTCAATCCTAAAGGAAAGGGGGGCTTTAACCATAGTTTTTTCTTCCCATATGTTAATGATTTTTTCACTCCCTAGGACCCAAGAGGGGTCATATTGGAAGATTTAGCCAAGGATTTACATTAATTTTGTATACTCAATCCTCTACTTTTGGGAAGAGGATCAATTTTGATTTCCACAATTTCTTGATGCCAAGTATTTTTGTTCCTAAAGCTAGATCATTATCCTAATATATTTCAACCCAAGCCCCCAAATTTTTGGGAAAGCATGAACTATTTCCCATTTTAGCAAGTGATATTTCTTGGTATTGTATTTTCCTCCATACCACTGAAATCTTCAAATTTCTCATCTAACTTGATTCAATACAGAGATTGGAGCTAACGTGAATGAACTTTCAAAAATAGGGAGAGAAGAAAGAATAGATTTAATTAAAATAATCTTACCTATTGGGTTTATCCATGATTCTCCTCATGTTTGAACCCCGGACTTAAAATTTTGAATAATATGAGGCCAATTTGTCACTTTGGATTGTTTTAGGAAGACAAGGATCCCCAAATATTTAAAGGAGGACTAATTTAGGATGCCTATAAATCCAAATATTTATTAGACCCTTTGAAGCGTGACAATCGATAAGTTCCATCCCAAAATATGACTTTTTCGTAATTAATTTGAACACCTAAAGCATCAACAAACATATTGTTCCTCGCACAACAGATCCCATTTTCTTTAGAAAATGGGAGCCCCAATTTAGTTTTCATTTAGGTAATTTAGATGCTTATTACCGTTACTTTGATAGTACAAGGTTTTCAATAAATTATTTTTGTTCAATTAACATTTGTTTCCCACATTAAAAATTTGACTGAAAACCATTGTTTTGTTTCCACAAAATTTTGTTTTTATTTTCTTTATGAAAATTGCGGAAACAATGATTTTAATATTTGAATTTTTGCTTCCACATATCCACATTTCGCATTGCGGATTGTGGAAGTCAGAAAGCATTTAAATGATATTATTCAAATGTCGTTATTTCCAATTCCGCAAATGTTTTGCGGATTGCAGAGACCTTAAATTATCCAAAATATTTCCTGCAGTCCCGCATTTACATATTTCCATGTTTCCAACTTTCCGATTGTGGATTGCAGAAACAATAAGTGTTCTAAAACTATTCCCGCATTTCTGCATTTTTGGCCTTCCGATTGCGGATTGCGGAAACGATAAATTTTCTAGAATTAGTCCCGCATTTTTGCATCTCTGGCATTCAAATTGCGGATTGCGGGTAGCATTTCCACTTCTCTATTTCTTAATATTGGTTCCGCATTCCTCATTCCCGCATCGCATTGCTGATTGCGGGAGGATGAAATTGTTAATTTTCAAAAATCAGTTCCCGACTTTCTGCTTCTGCATTTCCTTCATAAATTTGGTTTTAATCTTGAGCATTGGTGTGTTTTAGATCTATGGTCTTGTTTTAATCTTATTAATGACATGATTTTTTAGGTTTAAATACTCCAAATTAATTTTTATGTTTACCATTTTACGCTTTGATTTTACCTTCTGCAAACAATTTGTCACTGTAAATATTACCCTATGCGGATTCTGTTTTTTTCTTCAGCAATTTACAAGTAAGTTTTTCTCTACTTCCTGCAAATCACTTGCGTAATAATATGAAACTGATTTGGGATTTAAATTTAAATTTCCTTTCATCATTTTTTCAGAAATCATATTTTCATCCATGTCAAGGAATACTAGGTCTAAATCGGTCATGGATGATTTGAGAATAAAGGACCCTACCAATGGAATATTTTTTGATACCGATGGGAGGGTTTCCGACACCTTTTTCCTAGACTGGTCTAGGATTTACTCCATATTTGAAAACAATGACTTTTCTGAAATCCAACATGACCAATTATCCTACATTAACATTAACAAATCCAGAATTCATGCAATTGTGGCCAGGTCATCCCTAATGCCTTATACAGATGCGGTCAAATGGATTGTGGACAACACTGACCCTCTTGACCGTTCATTTAATGATATAAACCATACTTTGTTGTCCTGTTTTAAAACTGAAGTATTTTCTAGGGTTTATGCACTCAAAACTCCCCAACAACTTCTTACAAAACAATTCCTAGAATATTTTGCAAGTTGTTTTAATTTTGATGAAACGATTAAGGCTTGGATGGAAAACCCTGCCATTTATGTTCCAAAACCTGATAGGCAGTACATTGTTGCTTGGTTCAAAGAACCCTTTTCTTTATTGGAATCCATGTTATACAGATTATATGGGTTACCCAACTGTGGGTTCTTCAAGGCAGAATGGGCACCTATAGCACATCATATTTTCACCATTGGTGAATCCTTCAACTGGGCACAGATATTATCTATGGTTTTGAAAGAAGCTAGTGAAAAGTAAAAGAAGATCCCTGCTTCCAAGAAACCTTCATTCTACCTATCTGGTTATGTCATGGATGTTTTATGTTTAGCCTTCCCTTTTCCTACCATGGGATGGAATTGGACCAGAGAAGGACCACCTGTCCATATTTAATGTTCAGTGTTATGGGAAGACAATTTTGTACCTCTCATTTATGACATATGTGATTAATTTCTTGGATCCATTTATTACAAAATATTCAAATAGGATGCCCCCACATTCTCTTCACAGGAAAAGGAATTAATTTCTACTACGGGGGATTGGTATGTTGGAGAATATTTTTCTTACATCAGAATATGGGGCAGCAAAATAGTTCACCTTTTGCCTAGAATTGTGCCTGACATAATGGTTATTGAGGAAATTTCATTTCAAACTGTAATTGATGGTATCTTCCCTCGGTTCATTGGATCAAAGAGGAAAGGTTGGTCTAAGTTTCCCCTTTATCTTGGACCTTTGGTCATCCAGAATTACACTCATGCCACTTTTCTTGGTAAAAGGGTTACAACTCTGAAGCTTGGGGAAGCTCCCAAAAGGATGCATGATCCCAAATTCTTCCTGGAAAATCACTTTTCTAAAGAACACATAAAGAGAAATTATTTGCATGAAACAGATATCAATGATTTTATTTATGAAAGTGCAAATTCATTTCAAGATGGCTTAATCAAAGCTTCCACTCAAGAAGAAAATGGATTCATCCATCAGTATCAGCAAGAGATTAAGATGAAGGTGCTGCAAGATAGAAATCTCAAACTCTCAGATGAAGAAAGGGCTCAGAAAGAGATGGTGGAGAGAAGCATAGGCAGCACATAAAAAACAAGTTAAGGCTTCTTTGCTTTTGACTTATCAACAGGAAGATAAGAAAGGAAAATCTCCAATTGATGATTATCAACAGCCTTAGCCTATATAAAATATAAATTCTTTGATACAATCAGTTGAAGACATGAAGAAAAGCTTAGCCTTGATGAGTTATGCTCTTGAAAACAAAGCTACTGCTACAACACCTCCAACTAAGAAGCAGAAAACAAAACCATCAGTAGTAGGGGATGAATTGTTGCAAGTTGATGACAGTGACCACGATGATGAGTTATCTCTCACCAACTTATCATTTCCAATTGTTATTTCTACTGATATGACAGTGACCACCTCAATATCCCAAGTTCTTTCTGATCCAATTGAAGATCCATTGATAGAGGATTATATGTTATACATTCCCCTTCCTAAAATTACTGCCACCCTCACTATAACATACCCTCCACTTATTACCATTCCCACTATATTATCATATGTACCATCATCAACCCCTGTTGTTCCTCCTATTTCTCCATCTTCTCAACTTACTATTTCTATGAAGACTTCCTTCAGTTCAGTAGAAATACAAGTTTCTTCTGCATCTGTAGATCATGTAATTTCATCCATGATTTCCATTTCTTATCTTCATCCTTAACAAATACAACAACTGTTACCTCCTCATATCAACTAAGCATGCCTATCCCTACCCCTATTGTCTCACAACCCATGTCTTTAGTCACTGTCTCAGAAGTATTATCATCCACGTCTGAAGAGATGGCATATTTTGGTGAAGATGCAGTGGTTTCTCTTGGTGAGTATTTCTGGAGCAAATCAGAGAAGGTAGTAGTGAAGAAGGGCTCTAAAAGAGCTAGAGAAAGAACATTAGTCCAGGGTACTATTCCCAACTAGATCATATGGAAGAGAGCCTCCAAAGATGTTAAAATGGAAGATTTGGAAACATTTGCTGCTATGGGAGCCTTTACTGGTGCCAATTTTGATTATGTCACTACACTCAACAAAGAAATTGAAAAGAAAGAAGAAGAATTGCAAGGTCTTCAGAAGAAGTACGTTGAAATGGATCAACAATATCAATCTCAATTGCAAGAGTTGAAGGACAATTATGAGTCCCAGATTCGATAAATGCAATCACATAATGAATATTTGAATCAACAATTTCATGAAGCCCAAGCACATAATGCTCAGTATGTTGAGAAGTTGACAGCTCTTGAACAACAGTTGGGATTGTCCCAGTCAATTTCTATTATTTCCTCTTTTTCACAGTCTTCCAAAGATGAATTTAAAGAATTTTTTTTAGGGTAAATGATGACTATAAAAATCTCTTAGTTGATTTATTTGAAGGTTTGAATGAAATTCAATATGTTTTCAATTCCTTAAAAAATTTCTCTGACATTCTTTGTGATCATAATCAACAAAGAAATGATGCTACAAGGGATTTTGAAGATGTTATTGATTGGCATAATTATATTAAGGATAAACCTGAAGGAGTCCCTATTATAGACAACATCAAGCTAAGGAGAATGAAAATCTCTTTATAGTATTGGGAAAATGTATGTGACATTGTTGAGTCCACCATTGTAGAAGGACAGAAAGCTTGCAGGAAATGGTGGTTTGCTTCTGATAATTTGTTCGGATTATTGGATTTCCCTGTTATGAATCAAATAGAAAATGCTCTTCCACGTAAGCTCATGATCACACAAGTTGAATAAAATCATTTGTAGTTTGAAGAGCGTATTGAACAGCTGGAGCATGTTCATATAAAATAAATCAAAGAGTTGGTTGAGTTTCCAGTTTCTTCAGGTATGAAGGTGAATGTGTTTTTACGAGAATGGTCGAAGGAAAAGAAGAGGGAGATCTAAGCTTTCCTTTGCAAAGCTCAGCTTCAGCTCGAACATGCTCATTATCAGGATATTGATGATCTTTTAGATGTTTTCTCTAAGTGGCAATCTGCCCTTGGTAAATCTTAAGCAAATATTTGGTAATCCATGATTTCATGGGAGTTATTTTCTTTGTAACTTATTGTATATATTATTTAAAGAGACTTGGATCTCATGTAAAAGGGGGGAAACCATTGGAGAAAAGAACTGGAGACATACTACTGCACATGGAGTATTGTAATTTGTTACAGTCTTTAATGAAATTCAATCAATCTTCTCTTATCTTTTCTTTCTGGTAATCTATTTATCAAGTTTTCTTGATGAGTATGGGATTTCTTGCATTGATTCAATAATTCACTTTTCTTTGGTTATATAATCATAAGCATATGAATGTGTATTTGATTTTTCATTTGTGATTCATATGAAGATAAAGTAATAGGAAATTACTTTATTTGTTTCACATAATCTTATCCAATATTTTTGTAACTGCAGTATTGTCCTTTCAAATGTTAATTTGTTAATTAGCATACTTCTATCAAAACAAAATTGGTTTTAACTGTCTTGTATTTTATCAAAGCAAGTACTATAGATCTGATTTAAATTGTCATTGGTCAGAGTGACAAGTACCAAAATTCCATGATTGATTGTTCTTATAATTTACATCCAAATTTCCTTTTTCCAATTAGATTTAAGTAGATTTTATTTCCTTTTCTTTTAATTGTCTTATTTCTGCTTTCATTATCTTGCAATAAACTTTTAGATCTTCCCTTAAGGAAGAAAAATCCATTTGAATTACTCTCTAAGTTCTAACGGAGGCCTAATATCCATCAGAGTTAGCCATACCAAACAATTTAAGGATAGAATAATACTTGCATAGGATTATATGAAGCTTTCAGATTGGGCTATCTCTTTTGCGTTGTTGCATGGGACATTTCCAGCATACCGTAGGCTCTAACACATATCTAAAATCCTTTTGAATATCTTAGGTATTATAGAAGAGGATCCACCAATAAGTAGGTAATCATCCACAAATTGGGAGTGGTTAATTACTTTAACCCCTCTTGCTATGAGAATTCCATTGAGAGTTCCTTACCTTCTTTCTTTTTTCTATTTTTATACTTAGATATTCTGCCGTAATAATACACAATATAGGGGAGAGAGGATATCCCTGCAAGATTCCCCTAGATCATTTAAAAAAATTTGTTCATCTACTGTTGACCAAGAAATACACCCGAGGACTATCAATACAATCTTTAATCTACTTGATGACATTGATAGAAAATCCAAACTTCTCCATTACAAAGAAAATAAAAGTATTCCTTATTCTATCAAAAGCATTAGCTAGATCAATTTTGAGAACCATACCTTTGTCTCCATGTGATTGGATCATTGTATTACTTCTTGAACTAGAATGACATCGTCATAGATTTTCCATTTTTCCATAAACCCTCCCTAATTTTTTGAGATCATCTTGTGGATCAGATTCTTCATCATGTTTGCCAAAACAAATTAGTATTTTGTGTTGAACTACATAAAGAAATGGGCCTAGATCTTGGAAAGGATGTAGGCAAATAATATTTAAGAATCAATGCCAAGAAAGAGAAGTTGGTAGATACCCTAATCTTGTCATTTCCCCTTGACCATTTTAAAATTTTACAGAGATCAAATTTTATTAAATGAAATCACGCTCTAAAAAAGTGGATTGAAAATCCATCATATCACATAGCTTTATTAGGTCACAAACCCCAAATTGATTCCACTACATCTCCTCTATTTATTTTTCCAATGCTTTATTTTCTTCATCGCTGATTATTTTAGGGATACCATGGATCATTTCATCATGCACTCCTATGTTTGTTGCCCCCATTTTTGTGTATATTTTTAGAAATGCAATGTGCTTATGTCATTATCTTCACAAAAAATTTCAATTGTTACCCATGAGAATTTGTTATTTCCTTGATGTGGTTCCTATGTTGTCTTCCCTTGGCTAGTTTATGTAAAAAATATTTGTTTCACTCCTTCGATTGAAGCCAAGGGATTCTCAACTTGAGTCTCCACTTTTTTTCTTTATTATTATGAAATTTATATATTTGTAAACGAAGTCTTTATTCCTATATCAGGATGGATCTAGAAATTCTTTCACTCTCCATCATTGCTTTGTGAGCCTCCAACTATTTTTGGACCTCAATTGTTTCTATTTCAAGTGATTTTAAAAAGTTTGTTTCCCTTTACTTTAGAGCTCCCTTGACTGATATGATCTTTGTTTCCCATACATTAGAGGTACATTCCTAGACTATGATTTCCCACATCTTCTATATTATTTCTATAGCTTCCTTATCTTGTAATAAAAGGGGATTGAATCTAAAGGGCATAGGCCCCATATTTTTCATCACTTGAAAGTTGAGGGGTATAGGCTTGTGATAAAATACTATTTATGGGAGAATATTTGAGGAGATGAAGGCACCATCTAGAAGGAAACTAATATTCTTTAAAAAATTGTACAACCTTACTACTATATGACTAGATCCAACCCTTTTGTTGGACCATGTGTATTTTACTTTTTTGGGGATTATATCCATGAAATCCCATTCCATTATCACATCTTCTAGTTTCTCCCCAAACTAGTCCCTCGCGATGGATCCTTCTCTTCTTTATTTTTGACAAATCGTGGTGTTAAGGTCACCAACAACTATGGATCTAATATTCAAGTTGTTGTCATTTAGCATCGCAAAGGAATTCCAAAAATAGATTGTTTTCCCATACTGAACCGTGTTAAGATTCAATATGCTAAGATAGATAACATCAGTGTTCAATTCAATTTCACAACAATAGCATATATAGGATCAATGAAAGAATAAAAATCATAGCATAAACACAAGAGACACAAATTTATCCTGGGAAACCCTCATGGGGTAGAAAACCCAACAAAACTTCCTCAATATAGATGACCAAAAAGTACAAAGAGAAAATCCCCAAACAAGTGTCCTCCTTCGTAGATATCTCTCTCTTTCTCTCCTATGCGCAATGCACAAGTGAGTGTGTGTCCAAATGAGGAGCACATCACTCCTATTTATACTTTATCTTCCACTTGAATTTTTCCCTAACTAGGTCGGCTCCAACAAATTAACCACTTGACTTAATGTTGACTGGGTCGACTCCTCTAGGGGACTTAAACACCCCATTACAATTGACTTAAAGGGGATCTATTTCCCCAGCTTACAAGGGAGGATTTACCTCAATGAATTTACATAATCAAATACAATAATGACATCCCAACGGAGGAATAAAACATCTCCGAATAAATTACAACAATAAAATACAATAGAATACTCTTCAAAGTTACAATATTTCAACACTCCCCCTTAACGAGAAGGGTATTCTACTGACAACAGCAACAACAATTATAGGAGCAAGGAGAGAGATCATCATCAACAAAATCAAGGTGATACATCCATAAATCATTGGAAGTTTTCTTTAGCATCATCAGCAACTGGAATAGTTACTGGAACATCTTCAACATCTTCAGTACTCGAACATCATATTCTACAGCACTGAGTCTTCATAATTGATCTTCATCTTCTACAACACTCGATCACTCGATCGCCTACAACAACATCATCTCGATCTTTCGATCAACAATATCAACATCTTCTTCTGCAACAACATAACCTGCAACACACATGATCCAATTACGGTATGATCAATTCCTTTCACTTTAGGACATAAGTCCAAGGATGATACAATTCTATCCTCTCAAAGACCGACTCTCCGGATCTATTCTGAACTAATGTTCAGGGATGAAACAATCCCAACCTCACGAAGAAAAAGTATCTGAATCCGTTCTGAACTAATGTCCAAGGATGATACAATCCCAACCTCACAAAGAGAAAGTCTCTGGATTCGTTCTGAACTAATGTTCAGGGATGATGCAATCCCAACCTCATGAAGACAAAGTCTCTGGATCCGTTATGAACTAATGTTCAGGGATGATGCAATCCCAACCACAGTTCCAATCCTTTTTCATACTGGATGTGACCTGGATCAAATCTAGGATTTACCACCACAGCGCCAATCCTTTTTCATATTGGATGTGACCTAGACCAAATCTAGGATTTACCACCATAGATCCAATCCTTTTTCATACTGGATGTGACCTATATTAAATATAGGATTTACCACCACGAATCCAGTGATTTTTCATACTAGATGTGACCTAGATCAAATCTAGGATTTACCACCACAGAGCCGGTCCTTTTTCATACTGGATGTGACCTAGATCAAATCTACGATTTACCACCAGAGAGCCAGTCCTTTTTCATACTGGATGTGACCTAAATCAAATCTAGGATTTACCACCATAGAGCCAACGCTTTTTCATACTGGATGTGACCTAGATTAAATCTAGGATTTACCAGCACAACATCATCATCATCATCACATTCTCGGAGACAAGAGTCTACGGATCCCTTTAGGTCATGTGTCCAAGGATGATACAATCCCACCGCAACATCATCATCATCACATTCTCGGAGACAAGAGTCTACGGATCCATTTAGGTCATGTGTTCAAGGATGATACAATCCCACTGCAACATCATCATCATTAGCATCAGCACTGCTCCCCCTTTCAAGGAAGTTCCTTTCGAACCACACCAAGCTTTTCATGGAAGTACTCAAACTTCACTCGAGACAGAGGATTAGTCAACACATCAACAACTTGCTCATCAATGCTCACATACTGGAGCTTTATAGATCCCTTCTGTACCATATCTCGCATATAAAAATACAGTATTCATATGCGCTTTGATTTGTCATGGAACACTGGGTTCTCCATCATCTTTATACAACTCTGTTTGTCACATAGAATCACTGTGGTATCCAACTCCAGGTTAAATAGTCCTGACATCAACTTCCAAAGCCATATGGTCTCACAACTAGTAAAAAAAGCTGGTATATACTCTGCTTCAGCTTTGCTGAGAGCAACACTGGACGACTTCCTGCTAAACCATGAGATCATGGTAGATCTCGGACAATAAAATCCACCTTAGGTGCTCTTCTTGTCTGAGACACTTCCAACCCAATATGCATCTGTATAACCATACAATTTGTAGTCATGATCTCCAACATAGTATATACCAAATTCTATTGTACCTTTGAGGTACCTCATCACATGCTTTGTAGCTACCAGGTGAACACGTCTAGGCATAACTAGATACTGACTCAGGGTGTTCATAGCAAAGCATATATCTATCCTGGTATTCATCAGATACATCAACGAACCAATCATCTATCTGTAAACTGTAGAAACCACTGTCCATCATCCCAGATATCTACTTCACATTTTCCTTGGCTAAGGAAAAATCTCATCTGATCTCAGCCACATATCTAATCACAAGAATCATGCCAAGATTCTTTAACTCTGAGATATACTCCCTCTGAAGTGGATTTTTCTACATCTGAGTATTGTCCTCCCTCTGTGACTGAACATCATTCACACTCTGCATTTAGTGATCTTGTGCATATATATACATGCCATATCCTGTCAGATGGGTCTACTGATATGAGCCTCAAGATCACTCGAACTCTATGATGAGTTCCTTCTTTCATCCATCTGAGAGAAGCATGTCATCTGTATATAGAAACCATCTTCAACCTTGAAGAAAAGGTTGAAATACGCATCACCCGTGGTGATCATCAAGCTTGTCAAATGACTATCGATCCTGGGTACATATTGAACCCGTACAAAGCCTTCTTCAATCATGTGATTCTCTTTCAGATATTGGGAGTTTGCTCGATATGCACTTCTTCTTCAATTACACCATTCAAGAAAACGATCTTGTCATCCATGGGTGTAATCTATCTCTAGAAGTGTGTCTAGCCATTGGAGAAAACATCTTATCATGATCCTCTCCATCTTTATAAGAGAAATTTATAGCCACGAGCCGTGCTTTGTACTTCTATAGTATGTTTGATTTGTAAGTCTTCTTGTTGAACAGTCATCACTTGTTCTTCAGAACAACTGTTCATCATCCTTCTTTTGTAGATCATAGCACACGATCTTTCCTACAAATCAAATTCAATTACATGACTAGTAACACTTCATAATTATCAAATCATGTTGACATTTCAATGATAACCTATTATGCATATTGATATGATTCACATAGTTATGCAACTATCTTGACCAATACTTTGGCACACCACTTTTCCATATCCTATATGCATATAGTGGCTATCTAGATGTCTTCCATCTCTACCAGAACATACTATCAAGAGCATGCACAAATCCTAGCATGTTAGCAAAGAGGTTTCATTCTAGACAAGCAACAATGGAATGTTTGTCCAACTTACCCATCATATGCATATTAGTAGTATACTGTTCAATGCTATATGAATGCTTATACTATGCATGATATATTTCCTGATTCTAGGAATACAAATATGCATACAACTATTACGAGCAATATCATTAACTATTCATAGATTCAAGAAGTAATTCAAATAACGACTCCAATACTTATATTTTATGTTTTTGTGGTTGCCTCCCTCTTGATCTCTATTTTCCCTTTATTATGGCATCATGATTATATGTCTTTGAACTTCTATCCATCCTCATAAGTAGAGCTTCTATGTGATCAAAGACTATGGATGAGTCTTTGTCTTCATGTCATCATGGTCATATATTCTTGATATATAATTTGATTTGTCTTTCTTGATGTACCTTTCATGTTAGCAGACAACATCATCCTCATACAACACCACAAGTGCATTAGTACAATCATAAGTGTCATAACCCTTATCAATGAATGTCTTCTATCATTCACATGCATTCATAATTTTACTAAGGTGATCAGACAAGTCCAAACTTAATCGATATTGTACTAACCTCAATAATATGCAGACAAACATATCATGAACTTAATCATCAGATAAATGAAACAAATTTCAAAACATACCTGCATCTCCTCAAGTCATACTTGTCGAGATTACTTGTAGTCTTTTCTATAAGGGTAAAACCCTAATCATCCAAGGTAGAGAACTTGTAAACATATTTTATAGGTTCATGGTGCTAGTATGATAGAATATCACTTCCATTTAAACCTCCTTCATTGCTTCCCTATGAGTCTCCCAACATTGCTAGGGTTTCTTCTTACTTGGAAACCCTAATTTTCAATCTCCCCCCCACAACATTTTGATGGAAGATTAATCTCTATGATGAATGGATTCCAAATCCATTTTCAAATTTTCCAATGTTGCATCAGGTGTCTCCAACATTATATCAAGTCATGCCATACCTAAAAAACTGAAAACCCTAAGTGAGAACTTCTTCCTCCTCTTCTTTGATTTCCTTCGTTGAGACATTTTAGATGTGAAGTATTGTTTATGTTGTATCTCTGCAATTTCCAATCCTCAAGGTCTGAAACTTCAGCCTGTGGTATCCTAACTTGTCACCTTTCCAACCCCATAGGTTTTAACTTCATGGGGTTCTCCGTCAGAGAGATATGCTACGTTTCCCAACATGACCTGTTTATGGGATGAAACAGAATAGCGAACTTGTACGGTGTTCCACATGTCACTATTTCAGCATCAGCCTCTAATACTTGGAACTATGAAACTAAACTCCGTTCCTTCACTGTCATTGTTTATAGAATTCCATTTGGAGCTTCCTAGACCGATATATGACCTTTTTACCTAGGTCACCTGTTTATGGGATGAAACAACATATCGAACTTGTATAGAGTGCCACGTGTCACTGTTTCAACTTTGGCATCTAATACTCGGACCTGTGAAACTAAAGTCCGTGCCCTAACTGTAAATTTTTATGGAATTCCATTTGGAGCTTCCTATCCTGAGATATGACCTTTTTACCTAGGTAACCTGTTTAGGGATGCATTCTAAAAGAGGCCGAAAACCTAACGTGTACAGATCACATCTCACAAAGTAGAATGAATATGAGTAGGAAACTAGGAAACGAGGTACATGAACATTTCATCTTCGGCCTGTCCAAGTTTCAAATCCTGAACCTTTGCCAAAAGTGATTTATAGATAAAATTCCAAGATGACTAGTTTTTTCCATACAAAGCCCTAGCTTTCAAATTGTCGCAAGTGAAAGAAGTGTCGTAAATGCCATACATTGCCTTCTTTCAAGATAGCTCTGATATCATGTTAAGATTCAATATGATAATATAGATAACATCAGTATTCAATTCAATTTCACAACAATAGCATATACAGGATCACTAAAAGAATAACAAGCACAACATAAACACAAGAGACACAAATTTATCCTGGGAAACCCTCATGGGGTAGAAAACCCAGCAAAACTTCCTCAATATAGATGACCAAAAATTACAAAGAGAAAATCCCCAAACAAGTGCCCCTTCTCCTTCGCAGATATCTCTCTCTCTCTCCTTTGAGCAATACACAAGTGAGTGTGTGTCCAAATGAGGAGCACATCACTCCTATTTATACTTTATCTTCCACTTGACTTTTTCCATAACTAGGTCGGCCCAAACAACTTAACCACTCAACTTAATGCTGACTGGGCTGACTCCTCTAGGGGACTTAAACTCCCCATTACAATTGACTCAAAGGGGATCTATTGCCCCGACTTATAAGGGAGGATTTACCTCAATGAATTTACATAATCAAATACAATAATGACATCCCAATGGAGGAATAAAACATCTCTAATTAAATTACAACAATAAAATACAATAGAATATTATTCGAAGTTACACTATTTCAACAAACCGGGACATACACACTGCAAATTCTATATATTTTCCTTATTTCCTTACCATCTAGTAGTACCATTATCCAATGTTGTTTTTCCCGTTTAAATATCATTCTCAAGATTCTTTCATTTCAAAAAGTACCTATTCCTCTTGAAGCTCCTATTGCACTAATCACTTGTCCATCCAAATTCTTCCACATTTTTGTTCACATTTCTACTACTTCTTGCACTCCCATTTTAGTCTCTTAGATGAGGAGCAATAAGAGATTTTTCCTTTTATGAAATCCATACTTATATCTACCTTCCGTTTAATTCCCAAAGCCCCACAATTCCAAGAGACAATATTCATTATTTGTCGGATTAGGGAGGAGATTCAAAACTAGAGTTGACTTCTGGTTTTTTATTTCTTGGGATCTTAGGTAGATAATTTTTTAAAAGATTTTCTATGGTGGTTTGCAAGCCCAATTATTTTTCTTTATATGGCAATTCTTCCCTTTTTTTATTTTAATGGTTTTTTCCCCTAACTTCTTGACAGGAAAATTCTCTTCCTTCGAGTCTTTAATTTTTTCCTCCTACTATTGTCTTGCTTTCCGCCTAGTCATGATAACACTTGGAGTGTCCTTATCCTGAGATGAAATTATTTCTTCTATTGGATTTTCTAGGAACCAATCCCTTTTTTACCTTTTTGATTTACCTCTTCTAACATTGGTTGGTCCTTAGCTTCTATGTTATCCTCTAGTATTTCCCCTTCCCTTTCTTGAGGTTGATCGATCTTAGGGTTTTATCATTGTCTTGAGAAAGAGCTTGGAACCCCTATTTCATTAAATTTGGACTAGTTCCAATCCAATCCCCTTCGAAGAAAGGCCAAAAATAACATTTCTAAAGTCCAAAATTAGTGTTTCTAAAGTGCAAAATTCGGTTCAAAAAGTGCCACAAGGGTTCCAAAACTACACTTTTTTATTCAACTTTGACACTTTTGGAACTAGATTTTTCACTTTTGAAAATCAATATTGGCACTTTAGAAATTTTTTCTTTTTGGAATCATATATTAACCATTTCAAAATCTAATTGCACAAATTTGGAATGTGATATTGGCACATCCAAAACGAAATTTCCCACTTTATGAACCCCAATTTTTCACTTATTTATGAATCACATTTAATACATACCATTTGAATTTTTTAAGATGGATCATAAACTAAAAGTATGTGTGATTCATGCATTTGTCATTATAACTACATTCTAATTATATAGATCTCTTCATTATCCCATAAATTATTTTCCATGGTGTCATCCACAAGACTTGTATTTTTGCATAAACGAATATTTGCAATTATATAGATATTCAGATCTTATAGTTCTCTGCGATGTTTTTTATCAGCATTATCTAGTAATCCTACACTTGCCATTTTTTGTCAACATTTCAAACCCAAATCAGGCTTATTTTGAAGATGAACCCCGATTCGGGTTCAAAACGTTGACAAAAAATGCCCATTATAGTATTCCTGGTTAATGTTGATATATAGATCTTTTCATTATCCCATATATTACTTTCCATAGAGTTGTCCATAAGAATTGTGTTTCTACAATCACAACTACCATTAAATACAATGTTTCAAAACATTTCACAAACTATTTACTATTAAGCACAATTCGATAATTGAACTTCTCATTATTATGTCTTTCAAAAACCCCACTTTATTTCTTACACAAAAATATTTAAGCATAATAAAAACTAACATATACAAATACCTACACACCAATCCTTATAAAAAAATCATTAGTTTATTCTTTTTATATGGTAATGTCGTAAAAAATGAAAGCACTATTGAATTTATCAATCACAACTGAATATAAAAAATAAGATCTTATTAACCATATGAAACATTGTCACACATTGAAAATATTAATAAATTTACTAATTATGAAAAAATAATAATCTCTATAAATGTCAATGTGTGGTTACTCAGTTACATTTCTCTTACTCGTATTTGTTATATAGATATCAACTAAAAAAATGTATCCATCCACATAAAAATATAACTAGTCATATATATATTTTTATAAGTTTGAATTCTATTAAAGTATAAACAAGAAGTACAAAGAGAAGAGGCAGGTTGTGAACTAGGCATAACCGCTCAATTTGAAATCATGGCTGAAAACCAAAATTTCTATCTATCAACTGACTATTAGAGTGAGTGAAATGAAAACATAAAATACAAAGGGTTCAAATTAAATCCCACTTGATGGTATTTATAAACTAAAATTACTGCTTATTGAGACAAAAAGAACCTATTAACCATTGAAGTAAATATGAAAGCAAGATAGAACCAAATCCTTGGAAACTGAGTTGGTCCTAGGCATAATTAGTCATCATCGGGAATGATAATCATGGGAGGGGCGTGTTTCTTATGCTTTTGATCATCAACTTTCATTATAGATCATTTTCCAGGTTGAGGGGGATTAGGGTGACACCAAAAGATGAGTTGAGAGTCCTCCTAAGGCTCCCTGGGTCAACTAAATACCTTTCCCATGAGCTCTCAGGCTAGGGCATTAATATTAGCATCGAAATCCATCTAGGCCTTGGCCATGCGGCATATCCACCCTTCATTCCCATCCATGTAGATCTCTCAGCTAAGTCCCTGGGTATTTTCCATTCAATTTCCCTTCATACTGTCCGTGAGAGCCTAGCTGAGCATTGTCTTGATGTACCAAAGAAAATTCGGAGTCTTTTTATATCTCATTTCCCTAGTTCGATTTGAACTTGTATCTTCCACTAGTCACCCCATTTCTGCATATATTTTATCTGGGGTGGGCCGAACCAAATTGTCGTGAATACAATTCTCCAAAGCTTGAATGTGGCATATGGACGGGGAGGAGACCATGCCTGAATAACAGACATGATCAATGTTTTGTTCTCCCAAATATCGGGGCATATGAGAGCGGTGAAGGCCAGTGAAGGTTTTATGTTACATTTTCTTATAGTAGACCATGGTGAGAGCGAAGCAGGGAGAATCCCAGGAAAGAGAAGAAGTGATGTGGTGGGGATTGTTGAATACTGGCATTGATGTCCGCAAGAAAGAAGACATGCCGACACAAGAAGAGGAAGATATGTCAAGATTAATTAATTAAATATAATTATCAAAGAAAACAAATATCTTTTATTTATTAAACTGAAATGTAATTGTTTAGTGAAAGGATACAATGTTGAAAAGGAATGATGATTGAAGAGGCACGTTCATATGGATGAATGAGGTATTTAAATGAAGTTTCGAATTAGAATAAATATGTCTCTACAATGAAGAATGCAAAAACATAAATAAAGGGAGAGACGAGCAACATAAATAAAGGGAGAGACCAGTAGCATGAAGCATTTCCAAAATTGATGAATCAAGTAGAAAATCAAGAAGTTAGAAATATCAAGGAAGCTGGGTGGTGCTAGTGGCAGGTCGAAGCCTGTCAATGAGGTTGTAGCCTCCTTCCAGTAGCAAATGGAAAACAAGGGTGTTGCAGCATCCTTATCTGTTGGTGCAGATAGAAAACTGGGATGTTGAAGCATCCTTTCTATTGCAGCAGAAAAATAATTTTGTAGAAATAATTTTATTAATAAGTTTGATTTTGTGGTTTTCTCTTTGAGGTTTCCATGATAAAATTCTTTTTCCTTTCTTGTTTGATTCATAGTATACATTGTTTAAATACTAATTGTTTTAATTAAAGGAAAAAGAAGGAAATACTGATTCACCCCCCCTTCTCAGTATTGCTAGAGAAAACAAAAATTGGTATCAGAGCAAGGTTCTTCACTACAGTTTAATCACTGGAAGGAAGATCCTATTAAAACACTATGGATCAACAAGAAGGTTTAGCTGCTAACAGACCTCCATTATTCACAGGAGAAAATTATGCATATTGGAGTGTAAGAATGAGATGCCATCTAATGTCTCTTGGATGCAAAGTTTGGAATGCTGTTGAAAAGGGTTATAAAATACCAGCCAGTCCATCGACAAATAAAGATGAACAGGATAAATATGAATCCAATGCAAAAGCATTGAATGCAATTTTGAATGGACTGTCAAATTCAGTGTTTGTCAAAGTCATGCGATGTAAGACAGACAAAGATGCTTGGAACACATTAAAAAATGTGTATGAACGAGCTACCAAAGTCAAAAAATACAAACTCCAAACATACAAAGGACAATTCGAAAGTTTAAAAATGAAAGAAGAGGAAAACATTGCAGATTACCTTTTAAGAGTAGATGAAATTGTCAATGCAATCAGAGGCCTGCGAGGAGAAATACAGGAGAAATAAGTTGTTGAAAAGGTACTAAGAACACTACCAATGAGATATGACTCCAAAGTGTCTATTGTAGAATATCGAGATGATCTTGACTTTATAAAAGTGAATGACCTACATGGAATCTTCATTTCCTATGAGATGAGAACATAACCGAATAAACCATCAAGAAAAGAGGCAGCATTCAAAGCCACGAAAGAGTCAAAGAAATCTGAAACATTACCCAAAAACCACTCTGAGAACTCAAATGATGAAGAAGCTCTTTTCATTAGGAAACTTGAGAAAGGTACTGGTAAGTATGAAAGAAAGATACCCTTGAAATGATTTAATTGTGGAATAATTGGGCATTCTGCATCAAAATGTCCCTATCCCAAACAAGATGATAGTGATGATAAAGAAACCTCTAAGAAATTCAAGAAGAACACTACAACAAACAAAAAGAAGTTTAATGGGAAGAAGAAGATCTTTTACACTATGGAAGATAGTGAAGATGAGGAAGAAGAAGATGAGGAAACATAAATTCTATTCATGGGAATAGAAACTCAAGCTCCAGATGATAAATCAAATATGGAAGGAGAGGTGGGCCTAAAGGCCGAACACATAAGTGATATTGAATAATTGAGAAAAAGTAAAAGGAAGATTAAATGTCTAAGAAAACAACTAGTTGATCATGAAGAGGAACAAAAGAAAAGAGATGAGGAGTCAAGTCAAATAATTGTAGATATGAAGATCCAGCTCCATGAGGCTAATAATATTGAAGAGAACTTAGAATTGCAGCTCAAAGAAAGAATGACAGAATCTGAAAGACTTGAAGAAGAAATTATTCAGCTTAAAAAGAAAATTTATGAGAAATCTATTAAAACAAAATTTGAGAAGAGCTCGAAGACTCTAGATGACATCCTAAGTGCCCAAAGACCATCAATTGAAAAAACTGGGTTAGGATATAAAAAAAGAGTTATGATGTTGCAATTATGAGTCCAACCAAAACAAGGGATAGTCAGAAATATAATCCCCACTTACATGAGACAAATATGGTGCCTAGAATATAATGACAAGCAAGTATCATCAGATCTTTTTGGATCACTACTACTCATGTAATAATTTTGGACATAAGCCCCTAAATTGCAAAGCATATGGAATGGTTCATTTTCATAAGAAGAATACATCTAAAAATTATCCAAAAGAAAGAAAAGGAAACCATAACTCCTTTGCACCTCTACAAAGCTATGATATAGAATGCTACAAATGCAATAACCATGGACATATCGCTAGAGAATGCAAACGAATGACTTCTACAGAAAGGAATACTGCAAACAGGTTTCAAGACAAAGACTAGAGAAAGGTCTAGAATAAAAAAGAAATAGTAGAGAGGACAGAATCCATGATAGCTCTATGTGCAACAGAAAAGAAAAATATATGGCATGTTGATAGTGGATGTTCAAAACACATGACAAGAGATCCAAACAAGTTCATAAGCCTAAAAAGAGATCAAAAGGGAAAAGTTACTTTTGGAGACAATACGTCCTCTAAGATAATTGGAAAAGGTACAATAACCAGTTGCTATCAGAAATAAAACCAGAGCTGAAAATGTGTTGCTAGTAGAATACTTAAAGCCTAATCTTCTCAGTGTGAGTCAAACATGTGATAAAGGCCACATCTGCATATTTGATTCCGAGAAATGTGAAATCAGGAAGAAAAACTCAGGAAAACTTATTGGGACTGCTGTAAGGAATTCAAGTAATGTATACATCCTAGAAAATGAAGAGCAATGCCATATGATTCTGATTGATGAAAGATGGCTATGGCATAGAAGGATGGGACACTTGAATTTTGAAAATCTTATAAAGGTGAGTAAGAAGGAAGCTGTAAGAGGCTTGCCAAAGATTGTGAAGCCTCAAAATTCAGTTTGTAAACATTGTCAACATGGGAAACAAACTAAATCTAGCTTCAGAATCAAGGAATATACATCCTCACAGCCATTGAAAATAGTTCACACTGATCTTTGTGGACCAACAAGAAATAAAAGCTTGCAAGGAGAATCTTATTTCATGTTGTTCATTGATGATTACACAAGGATTACTTGGGTGACATTCCTCAAAGAAAAATCAGAATCTTTTTGAGAAGTTTAAAATTTTTAAAGCAATGGTTGAGAATGAGACAAATCTGAAAATCAAATGTTTAAGGTCAGATAATGGAGGAGAGTTTACCTCAAATGAATTCAATGAGTTTGTGAAACCCATGGAATTAAAAGAAAATTTTCAGCTCCAAGGACTCCTCAGCAAAATGGAGTTGTGGAAAGAAAAAATAGGACAGTCCAATAAGCAGCCAGAACTATGCTTAATGAAGCAAAACTTTCAGATGCATATTGGAGAGAAGCAGTATGTGCAATTGTCTATGCATTTAATAGAGGACAACTCAGAGTAAACCATGACAAGACTACTTATGAGATATGGTATGGAAGACCTGCCTCTGTCAAATACTTTAGAGTGTTTGGTAGTAAGTGCTACATAAAGAGGAATGAGGATGATCTTGGTAAGTTTGACTATAGAACCGATGAAGGAATATTTCTAGGATATTCATCCACCAAGAAATCATATAGATGTTACAATCAAAGACTACACGAGATAATAGAGAATGCAGATGTAAGAATAGATGACATGAAGCTAAGAAGTATTAGAACTCAATATGATGAGATAACAAATAATGATAAGGACGAACAAGACTCACAAAGGAAAGAGGATTCACAAGATGAAGAAGAAATTGAGCAGGAAGAAAAGGAAGATGAGGTATCTCATGAAAATAACAAAGAAGATTCTCCAAGACCTGATACAAGAGCACCATAGGGAAGAATTCAAAGAGATCATCCCGAATGTCAATTTATTGGTGACATAAGTACTGGAGTTCAAACAAGAAGAAGGTTAATATATGATCAAGAACAAGCACTACTTTCACTAGTAGAGCCTAAAACATTTTTAGAAGCTAGAAGCAGTGATGATTGGATCAAAGCTATGAATGAGGATTTGGACCAAATAGAGAAGAACTAAACCTAGGAAATTGTACCAATACCTAAAGACAAGAATGTGATTGGGACCAAGTGGATTTTCAAGAACAAGTTAAATGAAGATGGTAAAGTAATAAGAAACAAGGCCAAACTAGTATGCAAGGGATATGCTCAGGTGGAAGGTATTGACTTTGAAGAAACATTTTCCCCTGTAGCAAGACTTGAATCAATCAAGATGTTCTTAGATTTTGCATGTTACAAAAATTTTAAAGTATATCAAATGGATGTTAAATCCTCATTTATGAATGGAAATCATGAAGAAGAAGTCTATATTGAACAACCTGAAGGTTTTCTCTTATCAGAAAACGAAGATTGTGTTTGCACATTAAAAATGGCACTCTATGGTCTCAAACAAGCTCCAAGGGCATGGTTTTCAAGACTTGAAAACTACTTGAAACAACAAGGATATAGAAGAGGGGCCACTGGTAGTAATCTCTACATAAAATTTGAAAATGAGAATATGATCATTGTTGTTGTCTATGTAGATGATATCATATTTGGAAGTGATCTACAAGTCCTATGTGTAAACTATGCTTCAGATATGAAGAAATAATTTGAAATGTCTCTGTTGGGAGAACTAACATTCTTCTTAGGATTACAAGTCACTCAATCAGACAAAGGGATTTTCATTTCTCAAACCAAGTACATTAAAGAGATGCTAAAAAAATTTAATATGGAAGATTCCAATCCTGTTAGTACCCCCATGATCACTGGTTGTAAGTTAAGCAAGGATGATGAATCTTTGGAAGTGAATCATGCTATGTATAGATCTATGATAGGTAGTCTGCTATATGTGACAGCTACAAGACCGAATGTGATGCAAGCTGTAGGATTGGTTGCTAGATTCCAATCAACCCCCAAAGAAACACATGTAACATCAGTAAAAATAATTTTTAAATATTTGAAAGGTACTATGGAGTATGGTTTATGGTACCCAAAAGGCCAAGACTTCACTTTAAAATCCTTCACTGATGCATATTGGGCAGGAAGTGTTGATGACCGAAAGAGTACTAGTGCAGCAACATTCTACTTGGGAGACTGTTTGGTATCATGGCTAAGCAAAAAACAAACTTCCATTGCACTATCTACAGCATAAGATGAATATATTGGTGTTGCATTATGTTGTACTCAAGTCATTTGGATGAAGCAGACATTGGAAGACATACTTGTGAAGTATGAGCATCCCATAGGGATAAACTGTGACAATAGCAGTGCCATAAACATATCAAAAAATACTATCATGCACTCTAAGACTAAGCACATTCCAATAAAATATCACTTTCTAAGAGATCAAGTGTCACAAAAGGTTGTCAAAATGGAATATATTGATACAAAGGAACATATAACTGATATCTTCACTAAGCCATTACCCAAAGAATATTTTCAGTATCTTAGACAAAAATTGGGAGTAATCTCCTTACAGTAGATAAACAGAAGAAAATACTTTGTCAAGGGGAGACATGTTGACAGGAGGAGATGTCAAAAGGAGGATTTTGTCATTGTTGTCAAAGGGGGAGACTATTTTTTGTGTTTCCATCAATGCCAAAGGGGGAGAATGCTGAATATTGGCATTGATGTCAGCAAGAAGAAAGACATGCCCGCACAAGAAGAGGAAGAGATTTCGAGATTAATTAATTAAATATAATTATCAAAGCAAACAAATATCTTTTATTTATTAAACTGAAATGTAATTCTTTAGTGAAAGGATACGATGTTGAAAAGGCATGATGCTTAAAGATGCATGTTCCTATGGATGAATGAGGTATTTAAATGAAGTTTCGAATTAGAAGAAAGATGTCTCTACAATGAAGAATGCAACAACATAAAGAAAGGGAGAGACCAACAACATAAATAAAGGGAGAGACCAGCATCATGAAGCATATCTAGAATTGATGAATCAAGTAGAAAATCAAGAAGTTATAAATATCAGGGAAGTTGGGTGGTGCTAGTGGCAGGTTGAAGCCTATCAAGGAGGTTGTAGCCTCCTTCCAGTAGCATATGGAAAACAAGGGTGTTGCGGAATCCTTATCTGTTGGTGTAGATAGAAAACTAGGATGTTGAAGCATCCTTTCTGTTGCAGTAGAAAAATAATTTGTAGAAATCATTTTATTAATAAGTTTGATTTTGTGGTTTTCTCTTTGAGGTTTCCATGATAAAATTCTATGTCCTTTCTTGTTTGATTCATAGTATACATTGTTTAAATACTAATTGTTTTAATTAAAGGAAAAATAAGGAAATACTGATTCAGCCCCCCTCTCAGTATTGCTGGATAAACCAACAAGGATGAAAAATGAGCCAGATCCAAAAATTGAGCTAGGAGAGAAGCCAATGGATGCAGAGGAAAATCGAAATGCATGGAGTGAAATGGGTGGCTTCGTCGACCTTTCATAATTGGAAACTAAGGGAGCCATCTGTGATGACTAGTATGGGGGAGAGGAAAAACACGCAATTCCATAATGGTGGAAATAATGGTAAGCGAGTGCTCTCGAGGATCAAGCCCGATACTGAACCAACATGTGAGGATAAAGGACTTTCCATTCATGGCAATCATTGTTTTTGAAGCAGTCAAATGTACAATGTGGGATGTGGGAGCATTGTTAGGGCCAAGTGGCGGCTTGATCATCTCAAGGAAAGGGACAAGTGTCATCATTCTAGGAGGAAGGTTGACATCAGGCACCCGCCAAGGGGAAATACAAATAGACATATCAATTAATAACATCAATCGGATGTTCACCGATGATCAATTTTACCAAGCATACAAACACTTTTCATTATGAAATTCGTTTGGATTTGTTGTTTTCAATATAGATATCATCCTTCACTTCGAGACATTAGTATCCATCCACATAAAAACACAACTATTTATATAAAAAAACTAACACCAATCAAATGTTCACCAATGATCAATTTTACCAAGCATCTGAACACTTCTCATTCTACAATTCATTTGGTTTTGTTGTTTTCAATATGGATATCATATTTCAATCCAAGACGAATGTGATATGTTTTATAATGATATCTACATTGAAAACAACAAATCCAAATGAATTTTAATCTGAAATCTTAATTTTCTATGCTTTTCTTCCCACATAAAAGAAAATCCAAAGGATTTTAAGATAATAGCTATAAAAATCACCATTTTGAACTTTTCTGCTAGAGAATAGATGAAAGTCCTAACAATATTTGTAATTCCAATGGATTTTAAGATAATAACTATAAAAGTCACAATATTGAATTTTTCTCACAAAGAACATAACAACCTTTCTCCCAGAGAGTAGATGAGTGCTACAAAATCCATCTTGAACGTTAAAATATTGTCCAATGAATTGGGGGAATTAAAAAGTTCAAGATTGTGATTTTTATAGTGCTCAAATAGTCTCAAATTTTGTGGTATGTTATTGCTTGAACAAATAGAATCTCTTTGAATTTACTGAGATAGTTAATCCTTCACATTGTTTCCTTGTGAATAACCAATTTTTTTTTTTAAACATAATAAACTGAAATAAACATAATTGTTAATGTGTAGCCCATTTTAATATTCCCAAATAATCCATTCCCCAAGATGAAAGATAAGCATAACATCTCATATAAAATGAAAATGTTAAAAATAATGTTTGAAGAATAGATGCCACATATATACTATTAATAATATTTGTTCATTCAAAATAGGAATAAATCAAACCATTTTAAACATATTCCTTCATGATCATTATGATTTTAAAATATTTGAATGTGTGATTATGAATGATTTTCAAAACAGGTGTTTGCATGATCATTGATCATGAATAATTTTAAAAATATTAGTACATTGTACTCATTATTAGAAAATAATAATCTCTATAAATTCCTATGGATATATACTCTATTACATTTTTCTTAGTTCTATCGCAGTATTGAGAAAATGACTGCTTAACCATAATATGTTACATATAGAGATTAAGTAAAAAAATGTAGGTGGAAGTATTTGCATTTGAACCAAGAAAAAATAATAATTAAAATACATCGATGGCCCTCTACTTTAAACACAGTTAGACATATCAATAATAGCAGGCTCATAGAAGAGAAGTTGAAGATAGTTAATTTCAATCGGTGTGTTCCATAATCAAGAGGTATACATTTCCTTTTTTATTGGTTTACACTGTAACACTACATTTCTTTTGCTTATTGTATATTTCCCCAAATGGTCCTTGATTACATGCGGATTCTCATCTATAAGATAAATTTTATATAAAATCACCATCACAAACTCTTAAATATTCCATAGATGGTCCACCCACTTCACCATATGCAAAATCTCTTCCAAACCCTAAACTTTATATAAAATCACCATCTTGAACTCTTAAATACTCTGCAAAGTAGATGGATTCTACAAAGTATTATTTTTACATAAAAATCACCATCTTGAAGTTTGAAATTTTATCCACCACCAACTTACTCAAATCTAGAATGAGAAATAATACTCTCTCATGAATTAACGAATGATAAGGATTTTAGTCATCAACATATGTCTTCATATTCTTATGTGACACCAAAGCATGTGCACTTGTTACATTTCTTTTCTTGCGCCTACATCTGCAATCATCACGAAGACCATGCTTAATGACATGGACTTCAAAAATGTGCTTTGACAACTTAAAAACACATGTATATCCTTCTTGAAGGTGATTACGAATAGAAAAGGACTTTCGCCAAAAAAAAGTTCAGAACTTCTCTGATACATTGTAAACCTAACCTTAGAAATTAAATTGCATTTCTTCTCGTACAAAGTCTTGAGCAAGGTATTTTTAAAGGGTGGAATTTTTTCAATTGTCTATTTTTTTACCATTAAAAAAAATATTCGCCAATTAGCTTAAAAATTTGTCTATGTTGTTAGATTATTAAGAAATATGCATGAGCATACAACAATAAATTTACTAATATAACTAAATAAGAAGAATTTACTAGTTTAGCCTCCTATCCATATAAGCACCATATAATCGAATAGTATGTAAGAGACAAGATAAAAATAAATAGCACACCAAATATACGTGGTAAAACCTCGAATGGGTAAACATTCACAAGAAGGTATGATCCTCTTTATTCTTCAAAAAGCTCCAATCTTACATTTGAGCTCCACCCACATATTCTTATCACAAGTTTACAATGATAATCACAATAGCATTCAACATACCCAAATGGTCTCCTTAAACTCTATTATATAGCTAGAAGTATGGAATAATTACATCCCATACTACATGTGGAATAAATGATTTTTCACCTCCTTATATAATGAATGGTAATAAGAGAATTTTACTCCATGGTGTATGTGAGATAACTCCTTTTACATAAGATAGAGATAATCATGCCTTCCTATGATATATAAGACATCATAATATCTTACGACATCAGTCATCACACTAAACATCATTAAACTTCCAAAATTATCATTACACATTCCAACACTTAGTTGTTCTTGTTCATATTTTTCCTTTCCTTCCTTTTGTTTATCTTCTTTGATTATATATTGTTCTTCCTTTTCCTTGGTTGCTTGTAATCTGTCTTGTTCATGTTTAAGTTTGTCTTATTCTTGATTTTCTTTGGCTTACTTTTATTTTTCATGTTCTTCATATTACTTACTTGTATTTATTTTGTTTTGTTATTCTTGTTCTCTAGCTTCTTGTTTTTCGTTTTCCTTGTCTTCTCTGATCCTATCCTATTCTTCTTTCAATTTATGTTTAATTATTCGATCTTGTTGCTCTTTTAGTTTCATTATTTTTGTCTTGTAACTGTTGTTTCTTTAACTTGTTTTCCTCTTCAGTCTTTTTAATTTTCCCACTTGAAGAACCACTAGAGAGGGTTAGGGTTTTGAAAAAAAATATCATATATGTAGAAAAAAGTGTAAATATGGAAAAAAAAACCTCAATGGTTTTCCAAATATGACGGAAAATCTACTAGAGAAGGAGGGCCCAGATTTTTTTGAAGAAATTGATGCTTGTAAGAAAATTAACAAAATATTATTGAAGGAAGTAGAGCATAGTAACCAACGCCGATCCCTTGTTAGAATATTGAGAAATATGCAGAAACATACAACAATAAATTTGCTAACATATAAATCAATAGAAAGAATATACTAGTTTAGCCTCCTATCCATACAAGCACCACAACCTTCACACACATATTTAGTGGATGAAATTGAAGGTAAACCAAGTACTATTTTAGATAACATTTGCATTTTACAATAATTCAAGTGACCTAATATTTCTTGCCATAGTTTACTTTGTTCACTAGCGTGAGCAACATAGGAATAAAAGGGTTGATTTTTAATTGAATTAAAACCAGTAAACTTCTATAAACCAACATCATGATCAACAACACTGGAAGAAACAACTTTGAAGTTATGTTTGAAATATTTTAGAACATATTTATATGGTCGTGCTTCAAACTTATAACCTTTTTTACAAGCACTACAAATAGAAAGCAAATTGATGGGCATGACTTGAACATGAAAAACATCTTCCAAAGTACCATTAAGAACTTTAACATCACCAAATACTACTACTGGAAGTTGTTTACCATCACTAATTGAAACTTTATGTATTGTGTGCTTATAAGTGTCATGAGATGAAAATAAAGAAGTTGTGCCAATCATATTATTAGAAGCACCAGAATCCATAATCCAATCCACAAAAGAAGGGGATTTACCTGGGTGAACATAATAGGAACAACGAGCTACATGTTGTTCTTCGAAGGATTTCTTCTTGGCTTTAGCAAGTTCACATATACATTTAAAGAAAATATTCTCGGGGTGGTTGGTTTTTCCACAATACTTACAAGGATTAAACACTTTATTTTTAGGACCATCATCAAAGGCATCATTACAAGAGTGATGGGTTGGTCCTTTAGTTTGTGGTTTAGGGTTCTTATTAAAACCTTTATTAGGATTATTTATACTATGTGGAATTATATATTTTCCATTAGTTAATTGACCTGAAGCAATCAATCCATCTTGCTCACATATCAAACATTTACAAAAAATTCAAATAAGGTTGACATAGAACCTTTATACATTTCAATGGCCCTATTCCTATTTTGGATGAACAAATAAAAGGTAGAAGGTATGATTTTCTCTACAAGAATAAAATGGGCATTATCATTTTTCTTGTAATATTTACCACAATGATTTAGTTTTTCATTATACGTTTTTATTTTAGCAAGAAGTGACTCTATTCTATCAAAACGTTTAGGATATAACTCATGAATATTCTTTTCAAGATAATAAGCAGAAACATCACCATATTTATCAAATAAAGAAGCTAAAGATTTACATACCTCAATTGGGCTATCTTTAGTCTCAATATGTACATGTAAACTATCTAAAATTGTTTGACCAATGTGTTGTTCAGGATTTATACCTTATAGTGAGGAGAGACACTACCAACTTGGGCTAGGTGATAGGTAAATACATTCATTGCATTGCATTTAGTTCCTACAAATGAAAGAGATCAAGATATCGAAAGATGTACCTTTTATCGACGACTAGTCCTAGATTTCGCTTGGTCTTTGCTTGATCTTCCGCTATGATGAACCTGCAACACAAAGGAAACCTTCCTCAGTGTATCTTAACGGCAATAAATATGATGAATATTGAAAACAATCAAACATCAACTACAATCAAATATTAAGCCAAATGAATATACAATCCGATAGACATTCGATTTGGGACAAGAAGGGTATTTCCACCTTTTTATTGTCAAAGAAGCATGAACCAGTACAAATATACCTGATACGTCAAGATGCTTCTGCAACCGAGTCTTGTGCTCATGCTCTTCACAATGACTTGGGAAATCCTCCAGCGTAACAACACTTAAATCATTCCTTCTAGGTCCCTCTCTCATGGATCCTCCTTGTATTTATGGGACAAGGTAGGCAGTTGGATTCGAGAGGTGGTTGAATTGGGAGGTTGGGGAAGTTGCAGAACCAACTTCAACTAATCCCAATTCGTAATCTTAATATATTTTTTGATTTCATCTTAAGATGTGCACGGGTTTCATACAATAAGAGTAGCGCACAGAGAGCAAATTTTATGCTTTGCAACAAGCGTTTGCAACTTTTCCCAAGGTGTGTGCTGGTTGTCCTTTAGCAAAGAAGCGCATATTTTGAGGTGTGCACTGGTTTACTAGAGAAAGAGTAGTGCACATGTGGTGAAACCAGGAGAAACATTAATATTTTCAGATGTAAAGAGTAGTTCTAACCATAACTCATCTAGGTCAACCTAGCTCTTCAATCCATGGTGTCATTTTGTGTGATCGACAGAGCAATGTGATCATGGAAGGAGAAGTGTAGATTTGACCTATAATAGATGCCCCCTAATGTGTGAGGTCAGAGGGAAACGATGGCCGAAATACATTATAATTCCAAGTTAGAGGAGGAGCAAGAAACTGCAGAACCAAGTCACAAAAGTACCTGAAGCAACGATCAAGGTCAGCGAGCAATTACAATCTTGACATCATATATATGTGTAGCAAGATACAACATGATCTTCGATACATAACTAGGAGATGTATATATAGCATGGCCATTGAAATACAAGCGTGGATCCATGTCAAAATGAGAGATCATAGCCATAACAACAAACTGGATCTATGTCTCATGAAGAGCCAAAATAAGTGAGGCTCAATCTTGTGCAACTTGGGTGATAACATTAATAGGGCGATGCTATCAGAATCATAAGGTCTTCATCCAAACAACCCAAGGTACAAACCCTAACCAAGTGAATAAATGAGCTGAAGTCAAACATGGGGGGTATCATTTGATTACCGGTCATTGATGTATACCGTTAACAAACGCGAGGGCTTCCATCGATAATAATAATGGGTCCCAAGGTACCTAGTGCGATCCAACAAGTGTGAATAAGAGGACTTGAAGTCGAACACTTGAGGAACTTGTCGAATAAGAGACATTGATGTATTCCTATTATTCAACAGTGAGGGAAACTACCACTGATGACTGCAATCCCCAAGGTACTAACCGAAACTCTAAACTTCATTCCCAAAGAAAAATGAGTTGAAGTCAATGGGAAGAAGTCCACTGGAAGGGAGGCCTTAATGCATCCTACATCATCCAACACAAGGAACACTCAAAAGGTATGAGCTGATGTGGAGTAGGACAAGTAACAAGATGAAACAAACTGAAACCGGGATGGCTGACACATGAATTCAAGGTAAAATGAAGAATGGCCGACACTGGATGTATCCTTGAACAGTGAGCACGACACAAAGTGACTTAGGAAGTTTTCAACATGAGGGGGAAAATGATATAAGGCTGCAATGTCGAAGACATTAGCATACCCTCCATATGATTGGAAGAATAACCAACCAGGGGAGTAAAAACTCAGAGATCAGGTTTACCCTAAGGTCAAAAAATAAAACCCAACTGAAATGAAAGACTCAAATAGGTGTTGTGTTCAAGGACATTGTTAGTTTTTTAGAATTTACTTCAATATGATCTAGGATATTTACTGAGATAATAACATGTACAGCATATGAAACATATCAATCACAACAAGCAAGCATGAGCAATCACATGAGAAATAGACACACAGAGTTTCCGTGGGGAAAACCATAAAGGTGAAAAACCCAACAACTTCCTCAGAGATAGATAGAGAAATGATACAACCCAAGCATAAGAGATAATCCTCCTAGCAGCAGCTTCTCCTCCTCCACTAGTGCGCCACTCTCTCATGAGTGCATGAGTGAGAAGTGAATTTTCAAATAGAATGCCTCCCGCATTCTATTTATACACTAACTTGACTTGCCTAATAACATTACTAGGTCGGCCTTAACTTAACCACATAACATAATGTTGACTGGGCCAACCCCCAATAGGGTGGTCTAATAACCCTTTGACCCACATGATGTATACCGGGCTGACCCCATCAAGGTGGTCTAATAACCCATCAAGTATAAGTTACAACACTTCCGTACAGAGGAATAATAACATCTCTATAGGAATACAAACACTTCTGTATAGAGGAATAATAACATCTCTATAGGAATACAATATACATATATGTGAAATACATTCCAAAGTTACATATACATCAACACTCCCTCTTAACTAGGAAGGTATTTCTCGACACAGGTCTTCTAGCACAAGTCTTCTTCTCTGGATCATCATTATCGAATCATCGTCATCATCACTGCTGCTGCTATCTCAATCAATCTCTGAATCTACTCATCATAGGAAGTTCTATAGAGCCAGTCCTTTTTCATACTGGATGTAGGCCCACCACCTGCAGGTCTTCATCATCACTGGCGATACTGTGGAATCCTCAGGACTTATTACGTGCGCCAAGAAAACCTAGCAAGAGCATCCTAGGACTGATTACGAGCACACTGCTCAACCTATCGGATCTCCCAGGGAGCTATTACATGTGACCAAGAAAAACCTAGCAAAAGCATCTTAGGACTGATTACGTGCCCAACACAACCTGCAAGATCTCCCAGGGAGACATTATATGCTACCAGGAAAAACCTAGCAAGAGCATCTCAGGACTGATTATGTTCCCAACACAACCTGCAAGATCTCCCAGGGAGAAATTATATGCCACTAAAAAAACCTAGCAAGAGCATTTTCTAGATCTCCCAGGGAGCTATTATATGCCAGCGGAAAAACCTAGCAAGAGCATCTGCAAATCTCCCAGGGCGCTATTATATGTCCCTCCATGCAAAACCTCGAAAGAGCATTTGCCAGATCTCCCAGGGAGCTATTATATGCCAGTGGAAAAACCTAGCAAGAGCACCTGCAAATCTCCCAGGGCGCTATTATATGCTTATCTGCACAATCTGTCCACGGCCACAGAGTATCAACCTAATACTCATCATACATCATCATGATTTCCATGATCATCTTGATCATACAATGTATCCACCTGATACATATCATGCATCCACCTGATGCATATCACATACATGATCCACCTGATCATACAATGTATCCACCTGATACATATCATGCATCCACCTGATGCATATCACATACATGATCCACCTGATCATATAATGTATCCACCTAATACATATCATGCATCTGCCTAATGCATATCATATACATGATCCAACTGATCATATCTAGCATCCAACATGATGCATATACATATACATGATCCAACTGATCATACTAAGCATCCAACTGATGCGTATACATATACATGATCCAACTGATCATATCCAAAGCAGTAACTAGAGCATCGTCTTGATGCTCATCACACATGATCCTCCTGATCATCATAGCATCGTCCTCTTCAGATCATCTCATCGTCCACGAAGCACAGCCCAGATGCACATCATCCAACACTTACACCACTGACATGGGAGAACACATCTATCACCCTTCGAGGAAGGCTCCAACCCTTACTTTTTCACCATGGGAGAACACATCTACCACCATGTGAAAAATGGCTTCAGCCCTTACATCTACACCATGGGAGAACACGTCTACCACCATGTGAGAATGGCTCAACAATTACATCACGACCATGGGAGAACAAATCAACCATGTCAGAAAAGCTCATGTGCATCTGCATCTTCCAGAATCATCACTTCCCTTTGGAAGGAACCTCGATCTGAAGTGCACCAAGCCTCTCTCTGAAGTACTTAAATTGCACTCTGGCCAATGGCTTGGTCAATACATCTACAATCTGCACGTCCGTCACAACATACAGGAGCTTCACTGCTCCTCTATGCACCATATCCATGATATAGTGATATTTGATCTCGATATGCTTCGACCTGTCATGGAACACTAGGTTCTCAGACAGCTTCACACAACTTTGGTTATCATAAAAGATACCAGTAGCATCCAATGAGAGATCAAATAACTCAGACAATAGCTTCCTCAACCATACTGCCTCACAACTAGCTAAACAAGCTGTGACATACTCTGCTTTAGCTGTACGCAGTGCTACGCAGGACTGCTTCTTGCTAAACCAAGAGATTACACCTGATCCCATACTGAAGCAGCACCCAGAAGTGCTCTTCCTATCTGTAGCACTTCCTACCCAATCTAAATCAACATAACCCTCTAGGTTAAACTTTTGATTCACATCATACTTGAGCCCATAATCAATCGTACCCTTTAGGTACCTCAGAATATGCTTTACAGCAACCAGGTGAACACTCCTCGGATCCGTCAGGAACTGGCTCAATGTGTTCACCGCAAAGCAAATATCTGGTCTCGTGTTCATTAGGTACATCAAGGACTCAATCATCTGATGATACATAGTGACATCAACCGAATCAGATGAAGCATCGCACATAAGCTTTAGGTTTGATGCCATAGGTGTGGCCATGGCCTTGCAGTCCATCATCTCGAACCTCTTCAGGATCTCTACTGCACTTCCCTTATCCAAGGAAGATCCCATCTGCACTCTGCCACACCTCCATACCAAGAAAGTAGTGCATCATACCCAAGTACTTCATCTCGAACTCGGAAGCAAGCTTCCTCTTCGTATGGGCAATCAATCTATCCTCACCTGTTACAAACAGGTCATCCTCATACAATAGTAGTATCATTGGATTTCCTTCCTCAACCTTGTAGTAAAGGTTGGAATCTGCTTTACTCTTGGTAAAGCCCAAACTAGATAGGAATCCATCTATCATTCCATACCAAGTTCTGCACATATATGACTTCCCGTCATGTGTCTAAAAAACAAGTGGCTGCACCACATACACTTCCTCCTCAACTACACCATTCAAGAAAGTTGTCTTGACATCCATCTGGTGTATCTTCCATTTCATCACTACAGCCAGAGAAAGTATTTATCTAATGGAAGTGTATCTGTCTATAGGAGCAAAAGTCTCTTCATAATCAATTCCTCTTTCTGGGAGAAGCCACGAGCTACAACCTCGCTTCATATTTCTCCATGCTACCATCTGCAGCATGCTTGATCTTATAGATCCACTTGGAATTCACAAAAAACTTCCCTTCAAGTTTTGGGATCACATCCCAAACATGATCGATTGGTACTTATCGACCATGGCATCCTTTTACTGTATTCCATATCCTGGGAACTTCAGAATCTTCAATATCTTCAATAGATAGTTTGAACTTCGTTGCTGGAACAAATGTTGTAGTCCTTCTTTTGTAGGTGAGTGTATACGATCTTTCCTACAAAGCAAGTTAAATTGCATGATTAGAAACATCTCATAGTTTTCAGAACAAATTCTTACACATAAAGAAATATGTCATACAATCATGCAATTATTTTAGCCAATGCTTCAATACAACATTTATCCATATCCCGTAACTTTCTAGATGCCTTCCAATCTCTACCAGAACATTTGTTAAGAGTGTGCACAACTCCCAACATGTCAGCAAAGAGGTTTCATTCTAGATAAGTAGCAATGGAATGTTGTATAGTTCCATAGGCCACTTACCCATCACATGTATATTAGTAGTATACTGTTCATTAATGCAATTATTCTAATATGCGTAATACACACCCTAAGTCTAGAAACATAGGCATATACATCATTGAACAATATTATTTAAACAAACAAGTATGTAAGAAATGACAATTCAAATACTTATCCTTGTTTGGTTGTAGGGTGGACTCCCTCTCAATATTTGTTTCCTTGCAGGAACTACTGAAGTGTGCTCCCTCTTGATCTTTGCTTCCTAGATTACCTATCCTTGGACTTATATTCATCCTAGATCACTATGCATGCTTACAAGTATCATTATTGTGATACCCTCGAGATCTCATACATAATCATACATTTATTAGTATAATCTCAATACTATCAGAAACACAATAGTCTTAAACATGTATAGTAATGATCATTTTAAAAACAGCTAATAAACATTAGTATTCAAGGTTTATATAGGACTCTTCTGGTTAGTCATATCATCAATTAAAGTAAGAAACATAATATGCATAAACCCATGATTACTCAAACCTATAACTTCATGAATAATCATAATCAATCATGCCAAGTATACTTATATAAGATATCCTAACACAAGGTAGGATTTTAACTTGATATAGGAAAAACATACCTAGATTAGCATGTTAGCTAACTATGTCTAACATACCCACATGATGTCTTCTTGTTCTTCAATGACTTGTGCTAGTAACCTGCATATCTCATAAGTTAACCATTATAGAACCAAGTTATACATACCTCGTAAGTAGATCTTCTATGTGATCCATGATAATGGAGGAATCTTTGTCTTCATGTCTCCATGGTCATATGTTCTTGAACTAGAACATGATTTGTCTTTCTTGATGTACCTTTCATGTTAGCAGGCAACATCAACCTCATACAACACCATAATGCATTAGTACAATCATAAGTGTCAAAACCCTAATCAATGAATATCTTCTATCATGCATTCATAATTTTATTAAGGTGATACGACAAGTCTAAAGTTAATCAAGATTGTACTAACCTTAATGAAGACAAACATAGCATAAAATTAATCATGAACAGATTTCGAAGCATACCTATAAGTCATACCTGTCGAGATTGCTTGTAATCTTCTTATGTAAGGCCTTAGCCTCATCTCCCTCTGAAACATGAACTTCTTCACTTATGCAGGTGACCAATCCATTCTCTTCTAGGATTAATCCAATCCACTTGATTTGCAGGAGCTGGATCTGGAGCTAGATTAGGGTTTTTTAGAGAAACCCTAAAAATTCAAACTTTGAATTTCAAACTTCTGAAAGGATAGAAATATGCGCCTTGATGAGCTGATCAAGCCAGTATACTCAGAATTTGAAAACTGGAAATTTTCACCCCTCAAAATTGATTTTGAAACTTCTAGATCTTCTGGACAGGATCCCGAACTAGGGTTTAATAAAGCCCACCCTTCTTCCCAACCAAAAGGTTCGATCCAAAGCTCTAAACTTTGATTTTTCTGAGGAGCTTCCAGCTGTGGTAACAGAATTCAAAAATTCCAACTTTTGCAGAAGCCCTAATTTTCCACTTTACCGATCAAAGTCTCGAACTAGGGTTTGATCAAGCCCGACCTTCTTCCCAACCATAAACTTTGATCTTGGTCTCTAAATTTCAATTTTGATGAGTAGCATTCAGCCATGGTCTCCGATTACAAACATTCCAACTTTCTCCGAAATCCTAATTCCCGGAGCCATGAATGAAGGTGCTCAAAATCCAATTTTGTTTTGACAGAAATATGCACCTAATTGTTTCTGGTGTAACTCTGAAATTATGAATCCACAGGGTCTGAATATTCTACCTGTGGTATCCTGACCTGTCATCTTTCCAACCCCACAGGTCTGACCTCAATTGGATTCTCTAGGAGAAAGTTATTCCAAGTGTCTTAACGTGACATGTTTATGGGATAAAACAGGAGAGCGCACTTGTACGGCGTGACACGTGTCACTGGTTCAACTTCGGCCTCTAAAAAACTTACTAGAGAAACTGTAGTCCGTTCCCTACCTGTCACTTTTTACTAAATTTCATTTGGAGCTACCTAGTCCAAGTTGTGACCTTTTTTCCTAGGTCACCTGTTTATGACTGAAATCTGGAAGAGGCAGAAACCCTAGATTGTATAGATCATAAAACACAAAGTACAACGAATTATAAGTTGTTCTTTGGACACAAGGTACATGGGGATCTCGTATTCATCCTATAAGATTTTCAGATCCTGAAACCTTTCCTAAATGGATTTATAGCGAAAGTTCTATGATGACTGGTTTTTGCTATATATCAAGCCCTAGAATCGCAAGTGCAACAAGTGTCATACATGCCATACCATGCCTTCTTTCAGGCTAGCTTTGATACCAAGTTAGTTTTTCAGAATTTACTTCAATATGATCTAGGATCTTTACTGAGAGAATAACATGTACATCATATCAATCATATCAATCACAACAAGCAAGCATGAGAAATCACATGAGACAATAGACACACAGAGTTTCTGTGGGGAAAACCATAAAGGTGAAAAACCCCACAACTTCCTCAGAGATAGATAGAGAAATGATACAACCCAAGCATAAGAGATAATCCTCCTAGCAGGAACTTCTCCTCCTCCAGTAGTGCGCCACTCTCTCATGAGTGCATGAGTGAGAAGTGAATGATCAAATAGAATGCCTCCCGCATTCTATTTATACACTAACTTGACTTGCCTAATAACCTTACTAGGTCGGCCTTAACTTAACCACATAACATAATGCTGACTGGGCCGACCCCCAATAGGGTGGTCTAATAACCCTTTAATCCACATGACTTATACCGGGTCGACCCCATCAAGGTGGTCTAATAACCCATCAAGTATAAGTTACGACACTTCCGTATAGAGGAATAATAACATCTCTATAGGAATACAAACACTTCTGTATAGAGGAATAATAACATCTCTATAGGAATACAATATACATATATGTGAAATACATTCCGAAGTTACATATACATCAACAGACATGACTGACTTAACTGCCTTTAAAACTGAAAAGATGTGATATACCCTTATCATCCCTTATTCTTTTTGGTAAAAGAATGTCCTTCTTGTTGTTTTAATGAGTCCAAGAATGAAAACTCAATAAGTCCAACCATCTAATATTTTAACAAGCCCATGGGAGGAAGACTCAGGACCTTCTTCATTGTTTATAGAGTTCAAAGAAGAGATAGAAGAATAATCTATAATACTGATCTATGGATTTTAATATCGAGCCGAGATCTGTTCTTGCTCGCCGATGGTTTCAATTTTAAGGAGTTTGAAAAACTTAAACAATAACTCCATATACCTACCCGTGGATTTTAATATTGAGCCCAGGTTGGTATGTGCTAGCCGGTTTTTTCCTGTTTATAGAGTCTGAAAAACTTAAACAATCCTCTATATATCCTCTCGTGGATTTCACATTGAGCCCGAGTAGGTGAATGCTCGCTTGGTGTTTTCATGTTTCGAGATCCTGAAAACCGTAAGGAAGGCTCCAAAAGTCCTTTTTCGTATAGTTAGTCTCCTCCCCCGAAAAAATGTAAAACGATGAGAGAAGAACTCTTCTAGCCATGGATGACTAGAGTATTCCTTTTTCGTAAGTAATACGCAAAAGTACGGAAAAGGGTTAAACCTATACTTAAGTGGATGTCGCTTCAAATCCTTTAACGAGTCTGAAAGGACAACTATACTCGGCAATCTTGTCATATTTAAAGAGTCTAACAAGAGCGTGAAAGAAATCTATAAATATATTTTTTGTAAAGTTTTTAACGAGCTCGAAAAAGTAAACTCGCAACCTCCTTACTGTTTTTAACGAGCTCAAAGGAGAAATGGAAGAATGCTCGTAGCCTCCTTACTGTTTTTAACGAGCTAGAAGAAAAGGTGCAAGAATGCTCGTAACCTCTTTACTGTTTTTAATGAGCTCGAAGTGAAGGTGGAAAAATGCTCGTAGCCTCCTTACTGTTTTTAACGAGCTCGAAGTGAAGGTGGAAGAATGATCACAACTGGATCAATGTCCAAATGAATGGAAGATTGCATTATAGACTCTAGGAAAACTTCATCAGAGGGAGTTATATTATCCCAGATAGAACGCATGTCTAAACATTCAGATGGAGTCATCACCTGGTCAATTGCCGGGACCCAGTCTCGAGAAGGTAAGCATGAATTCAGAGGCTTCTTCTCAGTAGCATTTGGACTCAAGGAACAATATGCCACATAATTTGATTGTGACATGGTAGTGCCTACTGACGGGGGACATACTTGGTCTATAGGATGGTAATAAGAGGGATCAACAAATGTAAGCTGATCGATAGTGACAATGCTTTCATTGTGAGGAAAATGCATCACACGAAAAACCGTAGACACCACAGCCTGCATAACATATACATAATCACGCCCGAGGATCATATCAAAATCCATAGGGTCCTTTAAAACCACAAAATCAACTAAGACTGTTTTTCCACCCAAAGTAACAGGTACTTGAGGGAGGAATCCCACCAGTTCACTAGGTCTTTTATCAAAAGTCAACGACCAATTGATAGCTGGAACAAGGTTAGGAAAACCTAAATCTCTCCAAGCATAAGGGGATAAGATACTAACAGAGGCTCCTTCATCTACAATACATCGATGAACTGCATGGTTTCCGATGTCAACCTTTATCTGGAAAGGTGTAGAAAAAGGAAGGCGAGACCCAGTTAGACTATTCCAATCAAAGGAAATGATCCCAGAGCTTGGTAGGGGTTCACTCGGCATAGATGAAGTGCCCCCTATTTCAGAAACATCTGAATTGGTAATGCAGAAGACTTCAGGGACAGGTACATCAGTCTCTGAAGGATTGATGGGATCGGTCAAAGATTGCATCGATTCGATCACTTCACTCTTCGAAGAAAGAGTGGGGTTGACCAAAGATTGCATTGGTTCAACCACTTCATCAACCAAAGTTTGATCAGGATGTTGGGAATCTATAGATAATCCAGGAGCAGAGGATCCTTCAGACATGGACCACACTCTCCGCACCTCTGGAATAGCAGGGCATAAGTGAGTAAGGCAATCTCCCTTACAAAGTTTACAAGGGAACTTTGGCTTGCATCCTATAAACAGAGACTCCTTTACAACAATAGTGCTCTCAGCATGACTATCATTGGCTAACAGCTTGCCCCCAACATGACTTGCTGTGGTTGGTTGCTCAGAAGCAAAATACTTTTGAACTATGGACCACACTCTTTGCACTTCTGGAAGTACAGGGCACAAATAGGTCAGGTGGTCTCCCTCGCAAAACTTACAAGGGAACTTAAGATTCTTTTCATTAGGTTTTTCGACAATGTCAACTTTCTCAGCATGACTTGAAGTGGCTGATTCAGTGTCTCCAGTATGACTCACAGTAACTGGTGACTTGTCATTAATATGACCAACAGTGATCAATGACGTGTCTTCAACATGAGCAACAGTGGTTGAAGACATGGTTTCAGTATGATTTGCAGTGACTGAAAGTTTGCTCCAGCATGACTTCCAGAGGCTGGGTAGGTGTCCCCAGCATGACTTCCAAGGCTAGGTGGTTTCCCCCAGCATGAATTCCAGAGGCTGGGTGGGTGGGTTCAGTATGATTTATAGTGACTGAGTGAATTCTCCCAACATGACCTCTAGAGGTTGGGTAGGTGCCCCCAGCATGACCTCCAGAGGCTGGTTGCATAGGTTCAGTATGATTTACAGTGACTGAAACCCACCCCCCAACATGACATCCAAAGGTTGGGTGGGTGCCCCTAGCATGACCTCCAGAGGCCAGGTGGTTTCCCCCTTGCTTTGGCATATTCTTTCTATTCTTCCTCCGTCTATTCCTTTTAGACTGCTGGTTACTAGTATTACTACTTTCACCACATGAGGTAGAAGGAGGAGGAGAAGATGTTACTGGTGAAGCAGGCATAGGGTTCTTATGCTTTTGATGTGAAGTGCTTACTTGAGAAGCATCAGGAGCATGCAAGGAATTCGGAGTGGAAAACAACCAAACCGGTAGCCCTATAGTGAATCCCGGAAGATTCAAGGTAGCCATTAAGGGAGTACCAATGTTCCCAATGAATGGAAAAGCACAAGGAGACCCTTGAATAGGGGTCCCTTGATTGGTGCTCATTGGGATGCTTTCCATAGTTTCAAACTCTATAGTCCAGAAATATCTAAGGCCAACTAAAAACAAGAAGCACAACGAGCACACCACCAAAAGGTCCTAGGTAATTCAAACCAGGAAAACAGATGCCTTCCGGAGGAAAGTCTGGGATGATTAGGGCCCATAACTAACTAACAAAGGATGAAGAACAGTTACCCGGGGTCCACATACAGGTCCTCTGGGTGCAAGCATTTGAATCACCAAACCACCTTCCCAAATTTCTGTAAAGGGTTTCCTCCCACGTCTGTCCTAGGTACAACAAAAATAGCCTTCTGTCGTCACCTATGTAGAGCCCTAGAGTCTAGATACTAAGGTTACCACCAATACGAAATAACTTGGGGTGACAATCGTCAGCCTAGTCGAAACGCATGGGCAGGGTAGCAAAGCCCGAAATCCAAAAGCACTAGTGGACCCCCGTATGGGAGTCAACTCTGGTTTATGGTTGATGGGAAAGTGAGGGGGTATCCTCAACAATTCCAAATGCCCACGGCCTCGTGCTTAACTCTGGTTTGAGTAGAGCATCCCAGGACTATTTGATAGAGGTGGATTTACCTAATAGATAGTCGTACTACGATTGTTGAGTAATGAAGCTGATTTCGGGTGGTTTAAGGTGATTTAAACCCGAAATCCTAGCCTAAGCTAGTTGATGATGTGTATACTTAAAAATAAAATGTTGCTAGTTAATTTTATTAAGATTTCTTTTTAAGGAGTACTTTTTACTCAAAGGTTGTAGTGGAGTGTGTGGCATGGTTGTGACTGAAATAAATAGTGCATAAAAGTAAACAACTTTCACTAAAATTTGTCATTCATTGTTTTCCAAAACTAAAGATAAGCAAACCTAAAGATATTTTTGATTTTTTTCTTTTAAATTTTCAAAGCAAAATGAAATTTATGCTACTTCGAAAAGAAATGATAAACCTTACAGTTATGCTACCAATTTTCAATTTTTAACTTTTCTCTTTTTCAAAGAAAATGAAGTTAGAAAATGGAACAAGTAAGATCTAAAAGCGGTGCCGGTAAAGATAAGAGACTAAAGGCTTAAACAATCAAAGCAGAAACTGAGAAAGACTCGACCTACCAAGTTGTTTTGAAATGAAAAAACTCTAGACTTGGCACTGAATGTAAAAAGAAAAGGGAAAAAGATGCATGTAGCGGAAAGGCAGACCGATAAGGCTGCTCCTAAGCATCAAAACCCAGTAAAACACCATCCAAGTAAACATAGTAGGCAAGCAAACCAAAAATCACTTTACCACTATGCAAACTGAAAATAAAAGCTAAGAAGGCTTCAAGCAAATCAAACTAATCTGATCAGAAGTTCAGAAGGCATCAAATCATCAAAATTTTCCAAAAGCATCCAACTGAGGTCAAACCCTAGCAGAACAGTCAAGTAGGTTTAGAAAGGCTTAAACAAGTAGAAGGACACCTAAAGAGTACTTGAAGCGAGCTAAAAGGACTCTTGAGAGGTTATACAAGACCCATACAAGACACGAGGGTGTCTCAACATCAGCAGAGAGGCAAAGCAAAAGAAGGAACAGAACCAACATTCAAAAATCAAACCCTACAGAAAAAGGGTCAAACTTACAGGAACGTGCGCTACTGTATACACTAAAAACCTACGCACACATCAAAAAATGCTCTACTTTATACACTAGCAACCCGCACACACATCAGAAAATGCTCTACTTTATACACTAGCAACCTGCACACACATAAAAAATTATGCAGGTTAAGTGCACTATTGTGTGGTACAGAAACCAGCTCACACTAGGAAAGATGCGCTATTATGTAGTGGACAAAGGAGCGTTCATAACATAAAATGCGCTACTGTAAGTAGGGTAAACTAGCGCACAGGGCCCAGAAGCAAAAAAAAACTTTGCTACAGCGAACTGAGATGAATTAGGATAGAAGGAACAAGTAACAATGACCTATAAGACCTCTCAGAGAATCAAAAAGACTGAAATAGACTGGAAGAAAACCTAACAAGGTCTCCTAGAGTAGAAAAAAAACCAGTTACTCCGCAGCGGAGTTGCCAGTCTGTTGTTCAGGATTTATACCTTATAGTGAGGAGAGACACTGCCAACTTGGGTTGGGTTACAGGTAAATACATTCATTGCATTGCATTTAGTTCCTACAAATGAAAGAGATCAAGATATCGAAAGATGTACCTTTTATCAACAACTGGTCCTAGCTTTCGCTTGATCTTCCGCTATGATGAACCTGCAACACAAAGGAAACCTTCCTCAACATATCTTGACTGCAATAAATATGATGAATATTGAAAACAATCAAACATCAACTACAATAAGAAATTAATCCAAATGAATATACAATCCGATAGACATTCGATTTTGGACAGGAAGGGTATTTCCACCTTTTTATTGTCAAAGAAACATGAATCAGTACAAATATACTTGATCCGTCAAGATGCTTTTGCAACCGAGTCCTGGGATCCTTCTCTTCACAATGACTTGGGAATTCTTCCAGCGTAACAACACTTAAAGCATTCCTTCTAGGTCCCTCTCTCATGGATCCTCCTTGTATTTATGGGACAAGGTAGGTAGTTGGATTCAAGAGGTGGTTGAATTGGAAGGTTGGGGAAGTTGCAGAACCAGCTTCAACTAATCCCAATTCGTAATCTTAATATATTTTTTGATTTCATCTTAAGATGTGCGCGGGTTTCATACAACAAGAGTAGCGCACAGAGAGCAGCTTTTATGCTTTGCAACAAGCATTTGCAACTTTTCCCAAGGTGTGCGCTGGTTGTCCTTGAGCAAAACAGCGCATCTTTTGAGGTGTGCGCTAGTTTACTAGAGCAAGAGTAGTGCACATGTGGTGAAACTAGGAGAAACATTAATATTTTCAGCTGTAAAGAGTAGTTCTAAGGATAACTCATCTAGGTAAACCTAGCTCTTCAATCCATGGTGTCCTTTTGTGTGATCGATAGAGCAATGTGATCATGGACAAGGAAGTGCAGATTTGACCTATAACACAATGAGTCACCTTGCTCGATTAAATTGAGCTTCCCATATAGCTAAGTCTTTAGCATCATTTGGTTTCATTTGATCACCTTTAACTAATTTCCAGATATTCTTACTCCTAAGAACATCAATCATCTTTCTCTTCCAAGCAAGATAATTAGTAACAACTAATTCAGGAATAGAAGCTACCTCTGAACTCATGATTATAAAGAAGAAACTAAACCCTAATGAAACAAGATAAGAAGCAAACAAAACTACAAGTAGTGAATAAAAGCATAAATTTCTTACCAATGACAAAAAACAAGAATACCTAATTGACATATATGCAAACTTTTAGCAAAAACTAGTGAAACAAATCGACTTATAGGGATGATTTCGCGTTGAAATTGGGTTTTCGCCTTCTATGAAGGAAAGTCATCTACATATGCACCTTTATTATCTCCTACTTTCGCACATGTCTATTAAGGCCCTGTAATTGCAGATCCATGAAAGTCGAAGTCGTCTAGATGGAAATATAAAAAAAATACGAACCAAAAACAAGAAAAAAAACTAGATCCACTACTATAAAGATGGATCCTTGATGATAGGTTAGTATACAAAAGATTTAAACTCAGATCTACAGAAAAAACCAAGGAAATTTGAAAAAAAAATGAAAAGTAAATGGTGAGAGCTAGGGTTTTAAGAAAAAAAATCTTAAATATGTAGAAAAATGCCCATATCTAAAGAAAACCAACAAGGGTTATCCAAATCTAATGGAAAAATATACTAGATACAGAAGGCCCCCCAAAAAATTAAAGAACTTGGTGCTTAATTTTTTTTTACAAAAATTACGGAAGAAGGTGCAATGATCCTAGATTTCAAAACTAGAAAAATTTATGAACTCAACATTTTACATATGCATCGACATGAATAAAATTGGTTCGAGAAAGTTTTCCGATAAATTCTTATTTTGTGAGCTAGAAGTTTCTACTAAAAATTCCGAGTCTGGAGAAAATGCAAAAGTTAAAAATTGACAATTTTGGAATTTTATAGAAAATGAATTGTGCAATAGATCATATATATGAAGGTGTCTAAATAATTGGAATCTTATGAGAAATGAGTGCTTGATATAAAAGTTTTTCCAATTCTTCTATGATTTTCTTATGTAGGTCTTTGAAGTTGGTCTCTGAGATTAAGTGCATCTTTGGAACAATGAAAAATTAGGTAAAATTGCAGACTTTGGAGAGTTGTAACTTTCAGATCTAAGCTCGGAAATGAGAATGGGTATAGTCATTGGAAAGAGTATCATCAGGAGAAAAACTAATCTTAATAATATTAGAAAGAATTTTTTTTTTCCTCTCAAAAATTGTACAGAAAAAAGAGCATTTGGCTATAACTTAACAAAATTGTCAAATTAGTAGTTCCCATAATATATATATATATATATATATATATGAATTTTTTATTGGATTTCGGAAATAAAGTTTAAATAACATATTTGATGTATGATCACATTACAGATATCAACTACATCCATTTTCTATAGGTCGCAGGTTTACATTAGACACAATAGAGAAAAGAACTGAAGAAGTAAAACTGGGAGAAAGGGGACTTACATACAATCTAGAAGAAGAAGCTAGAGGACAAAATATTAATGTGGGCAATGAGGAAACTAAGTTTAATGTACACATAGTCAACATTGAACCAATAGAGCTGGTGTAAACCATGAAAATATTGAGGATGGAAGTGCATAGTTATAGATTTGATAATGAAAGAACGTTGAGGGATCATGAGATGCAAAACTAGTTGAAAACCTAGTTGATGCAGAGCTTGAATTTACTACAGAGAAAAATGTAGGTTGGTTCAACTTCATTCCATGAGAAATATGATACATAACATTCCATTAATATATCCTAGGAAATATCCAGACATTCCAAGAGTGCTACCTATTAGGATAATTAATATATATCCTTTTCCTACTTAGCATTATTTACCTTTTCCTAGTAGTTGATGATGTTATTTTCCCACTAGTGGTATGCATATGTCATCTAGGACCCATTAGAAACCTAATGCACCCTGCATGCATGATTTTAGACCGACCATAATCAGTTCCCTACATTTTAGGAGCTAACTCTGTGTTCTAGTTAAGTCCACCCGAGTCCATGAACTCTACTGGGGGTTTTAGATCCAATCACCATTGATTGTGATCTGATGCGCCCTTTTTCACCTAATTTGCATGCATAACTCACTAGTGTTCCCTCCTTAGTCAGTTAACTGACTATGACTTCATTTCACTGAGTTTTGGTTGAGTTGAGTTCAGTTTGGGACTCTCGAAGCACTCTAGTGGTGACAATTCCTATGTTAGACTGACATGGATTCGAATTCTCCTAGGATAATTTAGTTCTCTCCATTGTAACATATATTTTGACTATACTGATTAATGGATCATAACACACATTTATGTTTCTATCTGAGTTCCAATGCATGATTAATTTTACTTCTCTTTTCACTACAATTTTCAATGTAATTCATATTTTCTGCTCATTCTTTCAATGTGAGGTATTCTCAGCTCTATGATCTGCTGTGATCTAGAATTTCACATGGTATCAAATCTCAAAGAGTGTAGGTTGAGTAGATTCTTTCAGTAGTGCACCAGAAGCCTCTATATTTCCACAACAAATCTCGGTGCCATTGCATTGAATTCATTGGATAAATCCTTTGAGGTATAGCTAGGTGTGAAGGATCCAGATAAAAGTGCTTATTGTCCTAAAGCAATGCTCAATATAAGTTTATCTCCAAAATTGAGAATTTTTTGCAGGATTTTGAAGGTTTTTTAGTGCAATAGTATCAATAGTTTCAGTTTGTATTCTCTCCAGCAGTTTCACATGGAGAATTTGAATGTTCCTTTATCTCCAAGGATCCTAACACCCTTCAATTATCTTGATTGGAGGGTTGATATGAAGATGGTATTGCGCAACAAGATTATGTACACGGTCACAATGGGAAAGGCGGTCGAACCTCAGGAAGATATTGAGAAGGCTAAGTACCTGAACATATTATATGAAGCATTTGGTTTCATGTGTATTCATATTTCCATATATTTGCTCTTCCACCTTGATGGATTGAAGACTCCAAGAGAGATTTGGTTGAAGCTTGAGACCCTCTTCGGAAAGAAAGATGAGCTGAGAGGCCATATTATGGAGAATGAATTAATTTCTCTTCAACCAGTAGTTTCAAAACCATACAATAGTTCTTTTCTAAATTCAAATGCTTGGTCATGCAGTGCAAACAATGTGTCATTGAGAATAAGGATGAGAAGTTGGTGCTATCCATCCTAAGCAAGCTTGGTCTAGAATTTTCTATATTTGTTTCTACCTTCCATTCAAGGATATTGTCAATCCCCAACTAGAAAAATCCTTCTTTAGATGCATTCACCGAATCTATCATCGAATAACAAGACAAATTGATTCAGATGGGCGCCTTGAAGGCCTCCAAAAATCAAGCTCTTATGGCTGGAGAGTCAAAAAGTGTGAATGTTAAAGGGGATAAGAGAGGGAAAGAAAAGAAGCAATTTGAATCTAAGCAGAAGGAGAATCCTAATCCATTAGAAGGAGCCTCCAAATCCAACAAGGATAAGAAAAAAGGGTTTGAGAAGACCAAGTGTTCCTATTGCAAGAAAGGAAACCATCCAGAGATATCTTGCATGAAGAAGAAGATAGATCAAATGACCAAACTTCTTGAACAACACAACATTTCCCTCCCATAAGGCGAAAGGAAGACTAATTATGGAAGTGAGACAGATGTTCATGAGAGATTACATGCATTGAAGGCTGGATTCTCACAATCACAAGCCTTCCTCATTGATTCTAGAGCCTCCAACCACATGGTTGCCTCCAAAGAATCATTTTCTTCTCTATATCTTACCAATGGTCCTAGTATTCACATGGGAGATGATTCTCAGATATCTACTGAAGGGAAAGGCACAATACAAGTGGATCATGGAAAGTTTAGTAATGTTATGTATGTGCCTTCTTTGGTAGCAAACTTGTTGTTTGTTTACTAGATGACACACACTGGTTCTCCAGAGAAATTTTTTTTTGACCTGGCACAATTGAGATTTAAGAGATCTCATCTGAGAAGCTAATAGCTATATGTGTTGCAAACCATGCCTCAAAGGCATATGAGTTCTCACATTTTTTTCCATATTCACATCAAAGTGCTCTCTTGACTCATGAAAATGTGACAAGTAGACTATGACATGAAATATTCGGACACCTAAAATTCAATTACTTGTAGTAGTTGTATAAGGAAGAGATGGTTGAAGGATTTCCCGACATAAAGTTCTCTCAAGGGATCTGCAAAGGTTGCTTGGTAGGGAAGCATCTAGAGCAAAATTATGATATTGGGAAGGAAAGGAGAACTTCCTCCACACTTGATTTGATACACAGTGATGGCTCAGGACCGATGCCCACAGATTCTATGAATGGATCCAGATACCTTCTGACCTTCATAGATGATTACTCTAGGTTTGGTTGTATCTACTTTCTCAAGAAGAAGTATGAGGTATTCGAAATTTTCAAAGTTTTCAAGGACTTAGTTGAGAACATTGTTGGTAAGAAGATCAAAGCACTCAGATCAGACAATGGAGGAGAGTACATCAAGAGGGATTTGAAGCAGTTTTGTGCTTCTGAGGGCATCTAAATGCAACATTTTGTCCCATGCACACCACAACAAAATTGTGTAGCCGAGAGGAAGAATAGGTCATTGAAAGAGATGGCTACCTGCTTGCTTGAAGCAAGGGATATTCCACCATTACTCTGGGAAGAAGTAGTGAATTTTTCTACATACATTCACAATAGGGTACCCCACAAATATGTGGATGGGGTCACACAACAAAATTTGAACCCAAAATCCGACGAAATCCGAAGAAATTGACTGTCTTCGGATTTCACCTTTAAAATTACGAATTTTGATATAAAAAAATTAATTGATACCTGGCATTGTCGAATATACGACGCCCTTCGGTTATCCAACTTTAGTCGTCGGATATCCGATGAGTGTGAATATAGTCGTTGGATATCCGACATATATATTATAACAATAGCTATTTAATGTCATCGTATATCCAACGAAATTTTAATGTTAAAAACTATAAATTATGGAAACATCCCGACATGTTTTCTATACAAGCGACGGTTTGCAGAAATTATATTCTTCACATGTAATGTTTTCCGTAAAAGAATACACAATTATTTCAATTGTTTTTGTGATTAAAAATAGTGAAGTGTGGAGCTTGATTTTTGAAGATCGATAATCTTCATTCAATCTCTTTATGAGAAAATGTCAAATAACAATATTCTTGATCCAGACGAACAAAATCGACAATTGCTTGCTAGATTGTGGGATGGACTAAAAAGAAAGGGTGATGGGAAATTTTATTGTCCATGTAGTCAATGCAGGGGCTTTAAAAGGAGAAGAATAAAGATCATAACAACTAGAAAACATTGTATGGAACATGGACACGCTGAGGGGGGACATGAATATCGTCCATTTGTAAGTTTTGCATTATATATGTTTTTATATTGATTGCTTTTGTAAATGTATGTATTATTTTAATATTTCTTATATTAAATAATATCTATTGATGGTTTCATGTAATTATAAAGGAAATACATCCTACGGCATATCGTCTGGAGGACGTGCTTTCAGAACAAGTACCGGAGGAACATGGAGCTATGAATAATGGAGAACAAGTTAATGATCATATCGAAGAAGATGATCATACTGATAACATAGTTGAAGATGATAGTACAAATACATTGATCCATGATACATTTAATGTTAGAATGGATGATAATTATGACAATCATGAAAATGATGACTTTGATGATGTTCATGATTTACCTCTTCTTAAGAAGGCATATGAACCCCTTTATGAGGGCTCCAACACAAATCTTCTCTCTACTATATTGTTGATAATGAACTTGAAGGTTATGAATGGTCTTTCAAACACATCAGTCACACAGATGTTAAGGTATGTAATATATTCCATCACATATATATGATCGCGCTAAAGGTTATCACTTTTCGTCTAATAATTTTATTGTTATATCATAAGTCAAATTAATATAGATGAAATGTGTTTCATTAATATTATTTATATATTATATTAACTAGATTTTTATTTTAATTTGTTATAACTTGATAGCTTAATTTGTGTTACTGCCGTCAAATATTTTACCTCACACATATCGAGATTTATATGCCATCATGAAAGAAATTGGAAAGCAGTATGAAGCAATTCATGCATGCCCCGATGACCATGTTATATATTATAATCAGCATGAATTTGAAACAGAATGTCTGGAATTTCATATCAGTAGATATCGAACAGATCAAATAACTAAAAAGGTGACTCGCAAGGTTCTTTGTTATATAACCATTATTTCACATTTGCAACGACTGTTCAGATGCAAAAACATCGTGCAATTTATGGATTACCATGCACAGAACAAAAGTCAAGATGACATTATTCGAATTCCTGCATATGGGTCTACATTTAGAGATATGGAGGAAAAATGGCCTCACCTTAAAGAAGACCCTCATAATCTTAGGATTTATTTGGCAGCAGATGGTGTAATCCATTTGCAGAGATGAGATCTGTTTACTCGATGTGGCCTATTTTTGTTATCAATAATAACATTTCTCCATGGTTGTCAATAAAGAGGGAGCACATAATGTTGGAAATGATTATTCCAAGTATGTGTCTACAACTTTTTTTTTAATGTAGTGGCATCTCATTAGTCATTTTTTGTTGCATAACGTCATATATATATATATATATATATATATATATTTTTCTCTTGTGTATGGTTTATCTATCTAAATGGTTGTAATAATTATATATTTTATATGTTCAAATCAATCAGGTAAGTACCAAGTTAAATATATGAATGTATATATCAAACCTCTTATTGACGATCTACTAAAGTTATGGAATGGAATCACTATGTATGACCTATCTAGACCAATACGAAAAAGGAAATTTCAATTCCATGCAATGTTTGTATGGACAATACATGATGCCTTGGGGTTAACCCGTTTTTGTGGTTTGTAATTCTAAGTTCCAATTTAATTGCATTTAATTTTATGAACTAGTTAATATATTATGCACGCATGTTTTTTTTAAATAATCCATTCATTTTATATATAATTATAATTGACATAGATAATCCATCTCTTTATGTAGTTCTTCAGACAAAGGGAAAATTTGAATGTCCAGTTTGTGGTCCTAAGATCAAATCTCGTCGTTCAAAAAGTTTAGGAAAGGAGGTGTTTGATGAGTATAGGCACTTCCTCTCTAAGAATCATAGGTATCGAACTACCAAAAAACATCTATTCAATGGGAAGCAAGAGACTGCATTAAAACCGCAGAGAATGACACCTCACCTATGGAAGTTGCAATATAAAAATCGTCAAGGTACGTATGAATCATCGTATATGAAATGTTATGTATTTTTTATTGTGTGTTGTTTACTATAATTGACATTGATTTCTGTAATTTATTTATAAACTATGATTCATGATCGCCATCGTGATCATGAAGGCATTAATGGGATTCCAAGAGGAATGAAAAGTTATCCTAAACAATTCAGTAGGTTTCCCTACTATGAGTACCTACAAATTGCTCATATGCTTGATACAATTCATATCAAAAAGAATGTGATTGAAACATTATGGCGAATGTTGGATGGAAGGAGTGAGAAAGAAAAAATTGTCAAAATTTGGAAAGACATTCAAGAAGGAAACCATTCAATGAAATATGTCTTTCAATTTCATAGCAATGGAGACCAAATTAATATAAACTCACTTCCATGGATGTTAATGGAGCAACAAAGTAATGTTGTAAAAGAATTCATGTGAAAAAATAAATTTCCCACCAGATTTTGTTCGAACATGAAGAATATCATAACAAAGAAAGGTGATTTTGCGGGGGTGAAAATGCATGATTGGCATATCTTCATGAAGGTAATTATTATGGTATGCATATAATTATTGCTATATTTTTTATTTCAGTGCATATTGTTGGTATTTTTTGTCTACTTTTTGTAAAAAAACTGAAACGATTTGTATATTGTTATAGTATGTTCTACCTCTCTCTCTCTCCTGAACAACTTCGACAACAATGTCCAACAAGTTATATATAATCTTGGGAAATACATGAGGTAAGTAGCGATTTTTTGCATGCGCTTAGTGTTTGTTTAATTCATTGTAGAACTTATATTTGATTTTTGTGCACTAATTCATGTTATGTAATATAATTTTTTTTTGTTAAATCTCGTTATTGGTTTGCATCACTTGTAGATGGTTGCCATCTAAATAAATCCATAAAGAATATATAAAGTATTGGAAAAGAGAAATTCCTCGTCTCATGTGTGAAATGCAGAAGCATCTACCTTCGGCATTTTTAAATGCATAAGAACATTACCTCATACACCAAGTTGATGATATTGAATTGTGTGGACCTGTACACTCAAGGTCCATGTGGATGGTTGAGAGGCACTTGAAATTTTTGAAGGGTTTGGTTAGATAACGAGCACGTCCTGAGGGTTCTATGATGGAGGGATATATGGTATACCAAAACATGATGTATATTAGTGAATATCTTCCTAAATTAGCGTCAAATCTCAATTTAGGTCACATTTGTGATTCAGACTCCAATAACAATTTCAAAGGGGAGTACCTGAAGGGGAAAGGTATACCGAGGAAGGTGAAAGGTAATTATTAGCTAGTAGAGATTAATTAATATAATACATTTGACTGTTGATTTTTATGTATATATCATACATACTCTATTTTTAATATGCAATATGCATCAATTAAAAGTGTATAGTTTGTTAAGTGAATATACATTTGTATTGAATTTTAATTTTATTTTCATCAAACAGGTGGTCGAGAGTGGGATGCACTTCATTTATAGATCGCAAAAAATCTTGACTGGATGAAGGTATGGATTGAACGATGTGAAAAATATGGTCATGGAATATTATGGGAAGGTGTGGCTTCATTGGTTAAAGAAGCACATCGCAATGGAGATACTAATATTACACAAAGGGAAATCGATTTAGAATATGGTTTAAAAGATAAACAGGAAAGCATATTAATCAACCACACTTTTTTTTTTGCAAACATATTGATGTACACGTTGATTTTTTTCCCTATAGGGCATAAACATGCACTTAATCATAAATGGATCATGATCTAATCTTTATGTGTACGGCTTGTTGTACGTAAAACACCATAAGGCTATGTGGTGCAATGGTTGTAAATATCGCATCAAAAAGTTGGATGAAACGAAGAAAATATCAGATTGTGGGATATCTGCAGTCTTTGAGGTGACCAATGTTTCCTCTAAAAGTGACAGACATCCAGAATTATCAGAAAATCGATACTATGGGTATTTGGAAGATATTGTTCAGTGTGACTTTAACTCCTTTAAGGTAGTTATGTTTGTTGTCAAATGGTATAGGTTGCGATTGGATCAATGTAATCTTGATAAAACTATTATTGAACATTATAATGGATTTACCATGGTTAATACAAGGTTGTTTGAGCCAGGAACGAAGCCCTATGTTCTTCCAAGCCAATGTGAACAGGTATTTTACTCTGAGGTTCAAGGTAGAGAGGGTTGGTCATTTATTGTGAGACACAATCCAAGAAGAAGGCCGGTAAAGTAAACGTAGAGGAAGGTAATGAAGAGGGTCTTGAAGAAGAAGACAATGTTGAAGATGATCAACATGAGTTAGATGATCATGTTCCAGAAGAAGATGTCGAAGAATTAGTTGAATCAGATGATGTAGCAGACAATGTCCATGAAGATGATATCGACGATGACATGATGATCGTAACTGACATCGATGACGATGATTATATGGCCAATCCTTACAATGTTGACTCTAGATCAGATGATACTGATGATGAATTGGATGAAGAATATGATGAAGTCCATTGAAGTGTATGAGGTATGCCTTAATATATCTACTCTATATATTTTGATTTAATATTGCTATAGAATTATTGAATTTTATTGGTACATATAAATTAACTGTTTCTTAGTGTTTTTTCCATTTTCCTGTGTGTTGGCATATGTTATAATTAGAAACATTGCTTCTTAAGTATGACAAAAAACACAATATTTTTTTTTGTGTACATAGATTTTGTCATGTTATGGGGAATTGAGAGTGATGTGAGGGGGGGGAGGGGTCATAAGAGCTTCCACCTTCACGTGGTTGGCCCTGTTCAGTAGATAATATTAAATTATTCTCGAAACAAAGAGAAGCTCAGTAGGGAAATGCACAATTGTCATGCTAACCCAAATGGCGTACTTGATCATGTACAGCACGGGGCCAACGTTGAAATTTTTTAAATTTGTGCTTGCTTGGACTAAAATTTGGCATGGTTAGACTAGACACATGCATTGACGATGTGGGAGGGTTTCTAGACTCAAATATGACTGACACTAACAATTTGAGCATCAAAAACCATACCTATAGATTAATTAAGTTGCTACACAGGGCCAACGTTGAATTTTTTTTAATTTGTGCTTGCTTGGACTAAACTTTGGCATGGTTAGACTAGATGCATGCATTGATGGTGGAGGGTTTCCAGACTCAAACATGATTGACACTAACAATTTGAGCATGCATCTAGTGCGGAAGGGTTTCCCAGGATAAATCTATGTGTCTCTTTGTTTCTGTGCATGGTTATTCTTTCAGTGATACTTATTTGTTTATGTTGCATATAATAATTGAAATCATACTACTATATCTTAAAAATCTAACATTCTAGCGAAAGTAATGCTAGTGCAACTTTGTTCCAAACATGTTTTTGAATTGTTTTTAGTTATTAATGCAAACATCAAAATCTAGAGTAAGGGATAAAAGACAACCTTACTTAACTTATATTCCACAACCATTTTCATTATCACTCACATTAAAGGAATTTCCATCATCTACTTACAATCTCCATTATTACATATATAATAACATGCTACCTACTACAGGCTACTTATCTAAGCATACACATGTATTAACAAGCCTATTAATAAGAATTAATGACGGTTTGAAAAATAATTAACTATAAAAATACATCCTAGCAAATTGTTTACCCAAGCTTTGAGACGGTTTGTTAAAAATTTTACCATATTTTGATAGGTAAAATTCCTCATAACAGGAATATGCCCGTCAACTGCCAACCCTGACCCAAATCCATTAAATGAAAAAGATGATATTCTTAACTTCTATACAAAGAAATAATATGAAAATGGTACCATGCAAAAGACTTTACAAAAGATAATATTCTTTCACAAAATGAGTTTAGAAAACATAATTGTAATTTTTTTATATATATTTATAAGTATTTTTTGGAGTAGTTTAAATGTTAAATAAATATCTCATCATTCAGTATGTACTTTGCATGCACTTTGCATGCATGCATGCATCTACATGCATCCGCATGCTTCCTAGTCACCAGTTTGATGCCTCCAACACCTAGTCCCTAGTCTGCCAGCACCCGGAAGCTTCCTTCCACTCAGTTTTAGCCCTCCTATTGCTTAGTGTTCCCACCATGCACCTACCACCTGAAAGGGGCACCTTCTCTCACCTACCAGTCCAGTTCACTTCAGTTATCTAGTTGTCTTTCCTTGATTTGAGGCTAGATTGACTCCTAACTGCTGTTACCACTCTGATGGACCTCCAATGAGACTTGAATACCTATTTTGAGTCCAGTTAACTCCTCATGCACCCTCCACTAAGATTCCTTCCCTACATTAGTGCCATTACCATCAAGTACACTTATTACACTTAGTTAGACTCAGTTTGACACCTGGATGACAGTTACTTGTGCATTGATGACCACCACTGATTGATGATGAGGACTCCTAGTTGGAGCCAAGCTATGCCATGCAATATATTCGAATGACCTCCTTGGCTATTTCGAATTGCTCACTCATTGTGACAATATTGTATTGTAATTCTGCTGTTCTGGATTATAGAGCACTGATGCATCTCTCTTGCACAGTTTTTACTCCAATTTGTCTTACATCATTGTGATTGATTTACTTGTTCAATAGATATGCTGTGACTAATTTTACATGGTATCGGAGCCATGGAAGGGACAATATATCTCTTCTACAGGTGTTCTACATGAAGAATTGAGTGAATTTGCTCAAAATTACTGAAGTTTTGGCATGCAAAATCTCATGTGCATGCAAAGCTGAAAAATATTGTCCAATCCACTCTAGAAGCCTGAGTTTTCCACAGAATTCCTAGATTTGATACATTGGATCTTCAAGCTTGCTTGATCTCCAATCCTAGGTGTGATGCAACTCTAAAAGGGTGGATTGTTCGACCTTATTGTTCTTTTTTTGATTGTGATTTGCAGCTTAATCATCTCCATCAAGTGCATTCGCTATCATTGAGATGGATTCTTCTTCTTCAAAGCTACTCACTCCCTTAAATTATTTTGAATTGAAGAATGACATGGAGATTATGTTGCGCTCAAAAGGGTACTACAGAGTCACCATGGGCCTCGAAGTTGAGCCCAACACTCTCATTGAAAAATCCAAGCACTTCAACAAATTGGATGAAGCATATGGTCTTCTTTGACTCAATATTTCCAAGGATCTTCACTTTCACCTCAGTGGATTCACTACTCCAAAGGTAGTATGGGAGAAACTCGAGAAACTTTTTGTAAAGCAAGATGACATGCAGTCTTTTCAATTGGAAAATGAATTGATTGCCTTGAATCCTGAGAATTTCGAGATCATCTATGATTTTTTCACAAGATTCAAGCATTTGTCCTTGAAATTGAAGAATAGTGGATTTATCAAAGAGGATAAGCAATTGATCCTCTCCATTCTTTCAAAACTTGGTAAATATTTCTCGGTATTTGTCTCTACTTTCAATTCCGGTTGGCTAACTACCCCGAATTGGAAGATGCCTACCTTGAATGCCTTCATTGAATCCGTTACCAAAGAACATGATAAGCTAATTCAAATGGGGTCCATAAGCTCCAAATATTCAACCCTCTTTGTTCAAGGATCCAAGAATTCAAATGGCAAAGGGAAGCAAAGGAAAGAGAAGCCCAAATTCGAACCTACCAAGCAAAGAGAGAAAAGCAAACCATCGGATGCACCATCCGGTTCAAGGAACAAGCAAAAGGGTAAAGAGGGTAAAGAAAATATAAATGTTCATATTGAAACCGTGGCTTTCATCCTGAAATTTCATGCATGAAGAAAACAATAGATCAATTGGCCCTCCTTTTGGAAAAGAATAACATAACTCTTCCCGATGGTGCATGAAAGAAGGATAGAAATGATGATCATGAAAGAGGTCAAGCACTCATGGCAACTGTTTCAAAACCCACCACTCTACTGATAGATTCCGGTGCCTCAAATCATATGGCTACAAATATTGACTCCTTTTCTTCATTTGATCCAAACAGCTCCATCCCCATCCATTTGGGAGATGACTCAAAAATTTCTTCAAAGGGTAAAGGTACCATCCATTTAGAGCATGGAAGTTTTCAGAAAGTTCTTTATGTGCCTTCCTTGGCTTCGAATCTACTTTCTGTGTGTCAAATGACACACACTGGTGCACCAAAGCAAGTTACATTCAGCCCTAACAAAGTTGAAATTTCTGATATTGAAAGTGGAAGACTTATTGCAGTCAGAAAGGAAAATCATACTGCAAAATACTATGAGTTTTCACACTTTGTGCCGCTTGAAAATCCCACTGCTCTTCTCACTCATGGCAATGAGGTTAGTAGGATTTGGCATGAAAGGTTTGGACACCTTAATTACAAGTATTTTCTGCTGTTACAAAACAAATCCATGGTTGATGGTCTTCCGCACCTCTGTTCCTCGAAGGGAATTTTCCCAAGTTGCATCATTGGGAAGCACCCTGAGCACAAGTTCAACGGCGGTAAAGCTAGCAGAGCTTCTACTATTTTGGGTCTCATACATCCTGATATCAATGGTCCACTTCCAAATATTTCCATGAATGGTTCAAGGTATGTTTTGACATTCATCGATGACTTCTCCCGCTTTACTTGGGTATTTTTTCTCAAAAACGAGTCAGAAGTGCTTGGAAAATTCAAGGATTTTAAGGCTTCTGTTGAGACCGCCACTAAGATAAAGATCAAAGCTCTTAGATATGATAATGGCAGAGAATATATCAAGACTGAGTTGCTTCAAATTTGTACCTAAATCGGAATTCAGATACAACATATAGTTCCCTACACACCCCAGCAGAACGATGTAGCGGAAAGGAAGAATCGCTCACTGAAAGAGATGGCTACCTGTATTCTTGAGTCAAAAGGTTTGGATGAAAATATTTTGGCTGAAGCCATGAATATTGATGCATACATTCAGAACCGAGTTCCACATTCATCCGTGAAAGGTAAAACTCCTTTCGAAGCATTCACTGGTCACAAACCGGATGTGTCCAATTTGAGGGTTTTTGGCTGCACTGCATGGGCTAGAATTCTTTCTGATAAGAGAAAAGATTTGGATCCACAAAGTATAGAATGCATCCTAATAGGATATGGAGAAGAATCAAAAGCATAAAAACTGATGAATATCAGATCCAAAAATATATTCATAGAGTGAAGTGTGAAGTTTGAAGAACCGCTTCCAGATCTGAAACTAGTCGAGGAAAACACTATCGATCCGCAGTCTCTACAAGAAGAAGTTTCAATAGAAGATGAAGAAAGCATTGGATCTGATATTTCTGATATTTTATCAGAATTTCATGGCCATGACATATCAGGTTCAAAATCTGACCATAATGATCCTCCTCAGTTACCAAAGTGGGCCCAAAACACTCTACAATCTGCTGCTCCAAACATTGGAAATCCTGATGATCCAAGGAGAACAAGAGCAGACTTTTAAAGAGCAGGTATGGCTCTATCATTTTATGATCCATTATTATCTGAGAAATGTTATTTGATGATTGGTTCAGATCCCAAATCATGCTATCATTCCCACTGAGACCCAAGATGGCAAACCACCATGGATGAAGAGTACAGTTCTCTTCAAAAGAACAATACATGGGAGCTAGTTTCTCTTCCACCTGGAAGAAAATTGGTCCAATGTAAGTGGGTATACCGCACGAAGGTTGCTGCTGATGGCTCTATCAGCAAATACAAATCTAGGCTAGTGGAAAAAGTTTTCTCCCAAGTCCAAGGAGTGGACTACACTGAGACCTTTGCACCAGTTGCAAAGATGGATTCCATCCGCCTAGTTTGGCCATTTCTGCATCCAAGCACTGGGAAGTGAACCATATGGATGTGAAGAGTGCTTTTATACATGGAGACCTTGATGAATAAGTATATATGAATCATCCATAAGGATACATATCATATCCATCATTAGTTTGCAGATTGAAGAAATCTTTGTATGGATTGAAACAGGCCCCAAGAGCTTGGTACGCAAAGATGGACTCCTTCCTTCTTTCTCAGAATTTCAAAAGATGAAAATCTGATCCGATTGTGTACCTACAACAAGTTAAAGGTAATTTGATGATTGTTTTTCTTTATGTTGATTATATTCTCATTACTGGTAGCACTCTCCTTACAATCAACAAGCTAAAAACTGCCTTAAATCTAGCTTTTGACATGAGCGATTTGGGCTTGCTTAAGCAATTCCTGGGCTTCGAGATAGCTAAAAATTTTGATGGGATCACATTATCTCAGAAAAAGTATGCTTTAGACCTGCTATTAAATTTTAATATGGCAGAATGTAATACTGCTCTGTTTCCATTCCTCTCAGGAATCAATCTTGAGGAAGGAAATTCTACACCGCTTGCAAATTGCACTATGTATCGACAGTTGATTGGTTCACTGCTCTACTTGACACACTCAAGGCCTGATATTTCATATGTTGTGAGTGATGCATCAAGGTATATGCAGAATCCCCATGAGCTTCATTGGCGGGAAGCCAAGCAGATCTTGCAGTCTATGCAAGGTACGAGACATTTTGGCATACATTATGCTGCAGATTCTGAGCTAAATTTCATTGGTTTTACTGATTCAGATTGGGCGGGTAATAGCATAGATCGGAAGTCCACTTCTGGATATGTTTTCATGATTTTCCATGGCCCTATTTTCTGGTTAAGCAAAAAGCAGGCAGCCATTGCACTTTCTTCACCAGAGGCAGAGTATCAAGGGGCAGTCTATGCCTGCATTCAGGCACTTTGGTTGCAGGGTATTCTTTTCGAGTTTGATTTTGGTAGCACTACTTCGAATGTCATATTTTGTGACAATCAAAGTGCTATTAAGATCTCCACAGATCTAGTTCAGCGGCAGAGGACCAAGCACATTGAGATTCATATGCACTACATCCAAGAGTTGGTGCATGATCGTACCATCATTCTGCAATATTGCCCTACTGATGAGCAAATTGCAGACATCTTCACCAAGAGCTTCACTGAGAAGAAGTTCTCTTACCTCCATTCACTGTTGGGGGTGAGTTCCATCATGGTGGAGACGGATTAGATCCATTTTATGTTTATCTTGAGGGGGGGCTTTCTTCCCACTGGGTTTTCCCTCTTTCCTCACTTAGCTTATTTTCAGCATTTTTGGATTATTGTATTGGGGTGACCTTTGGTCTAAGTAACCAGGGCCCTGCTTTTTATTTTTTACATTATAGTATAGATTGAGGGGGGGTGTTAGGATATCTCATCATTCAGTATGTACTTTGCATGCATTGCATGCATCCGCATGTTGCCCAGTCAGTAGTTTGATGCCTCCAACACCTAGTCCCTAGTCTTCCAGCACCCAGGAGCTTCCTTCCACTCAGGCAAAAGCCCTCCTATTGCTTAGTGTGCCCAACATGCACCTACCACCTGAGAGGGGCACCTTTTCTCACCTACCAATCCAGTTCACTTCAGTTAGCTAGTTGTCTTTCCTTGATTTGAGGCTAGACTGACTCCTAACTGTTGTTACCACTCCGATGGACCTCCAGTTAGACTTGACTACCTATTTTGAGTCCAGTTAACTCCTCATGCGCCCTCCACTGAACCTCCTTCCCTACATTAGTGCCATTACCATCAGTTACACTTATTACACTCAGTTAGACTCAGTTTGACACCTGGCTGACAGTTACTTGTGCATTGATGACCACCATTGATTGATGACGAGGACTCCTAGTTGGAGCCAAGCTATGCCATGCAGTATATTCGAATGACCTCCTTGGCTAATTCGAATTTCTCACTCATTGTGACAGTATTGTATTGTAATTCTACTATTTTGGATTATAGAGCACTGATGCATCTCTCTTGCACAGTTTTTACTCCAATTTGTCTTACATCATTGTGATTGATTTACTTGTCCAATACATCTACTGTGACTAATTTTACACTCTTTGAGACGGTTTGTTAAAAATGTTAACTATATTTTGATAGGTAAAATTCCTCATAACGAGAATATGCCCGTCAACTGCCAACCCTGACCCAAATCCATTAAATGAAAAAGATGAGATTCTTAACTTCTATACAGAGAAATAATATGAAAATGGTACCATGCAAAAGACTTTACAAAAGATAATATTCTTTCACAAAATGAGTTTAGAAAACATAATTGTAAAGTTTTTTTATATATTTATAAGTATTTTTTGGAGTAGTTTAAATGTTAAATAATTTCGACATTTTCAATTATTTTTTCTAACCATTTTCAGTTGAAATTTGGTAAATTTTTAAAAGAATTGTTGAAATTGTAAATATTAGTTGAGATTGCATAATCCTAGTGTAAGATAGGTGTTTGAGGGCACCAAATCTATTTATGCATTTAAAAATGCAATTTCAGCAATGAAAAAATACAATTTTACCAAATATTATATAACTGGATTTCAGTTATGGTAGCCTAGCTCAAAAAAGTTCAAATCATCTAACATTTTGATTACTCCGTACTTTTTAAATGGCTATTATTCTTTAAAATAATTAGTTTGAAAGTTTTATAAAAAATTATATATATATATATATATATATATATATATATATATATATATATATATATGGGAATACAAATTTAAACAAAAACCAATTTTTTTCTTCTTTCTTTTTTATTAAGGTCCAATAGACCAAAGTTTGGTCTCAAGGGACATTAATCATCATCATATAAACTCAATACAAATATTTAGATTATATTAAACATAATCCAACCCACAACTAATGTCCATCATCATCTCCTATATATTTTTTATTTTTTATTTTATATATATATATATTATTTTTTAAATAGTAATGACCTTGGAATTTTTAATCAGTCAAAAGATTGCATTTTTCTTTTAACATCTCTAGATGCATAATAATCTAAATGCATAATAAAATAAACCTAGATCAAGTTGGTTCTACACTACATTTTTATTTTAACATCTCTAAATAGGTAATAAATTAAATGCATCTCCAATAGTTAAATAACAATTATCTTGTTTTTTGTTAGACCTTGAAACAACTATAAACTTTTATAGACAAAAACAAGTATGAGATAATTATTCCAATATCTTCTAAAAGTCATAAATTTGATCGAGAATGTTATGGAGGATTTATATCCAATGTTGGCTCGATGTTTCGATTTTGTTTGGTAGTATGCTAAAAGGAGCACACCCTCTTATATGTTTTGTTGTGGTTGTAAGTATGACTTCTTTAATCATATTGGGGAGGTTACATAATAATATATAATTATCATATTAATTTTTTTTATAAGAATTAGTTAAAATATTTACATAATATGTCCTCAACTTTTATATGTGCACTATTAAAATTTTGTTATGAGAAAGGCTCATCAACATGTAGAATTTGCACCATTATAATCAAAACATGTATCTATTTTTTATGGTCATGTTTTTTGGTACATAAACAAGCGTTTATTTTAGAAAAAAAGTTACCTATAGAGAATATAGTGCTATGGAACCAAATATTCAATTATATAGGTTAGAAGGGTCTATAAGCCTTGAAAAACTCCCATTGTACTTTTCCAAATGCATTATCCAACTTGTTGATGCCAAATAATGTTGAACTCCTAAATGTGTTTATGTAACCCTCTGACATACATGAGCATTCTCATTTTGCAGAGGAAAATATATTGAAGGAGGTCGCAGAGGTTTCCATGGAGATTGCAAAGGAGGTGAAGGAGGTCGCAAAGGAGTTAGAGCAGCTCACATAGGTCACCAGAGGTCAGAGAGTTCGCAGAGAGGTGGAGGAGATCGCAGAGGTTACCGCAAAGGTCGCAAAGGAGGTTGAGGAGTCCGTAGAGGAGGTTGAGGAGGCCGCAGAGGAGGTCAAGGACATTTAGGGTTTCACAAAGGAGGTCAAGGAGGTTGAGGAGGTTGAGGAGGTCACAAAGGAGGTCAAGGAGGCCTTCGAGGAGGTCGAGAAGCCATAGAGGATCCAATGCCTCCCAAATTGGTTAGTAACCATACTTCTTAAGATGTACTTCTTAAGCACCATAATTCTTAAGCCAAAAACGTAACCAAGCCCAATCACAAATATAATTAACAAATAGACACAAAATTTTCCCTGGAAACCCAAATAGGAAAACAACATTTGGTGGGGTTTTTACTGTGCTCAACAAATGGTTATAATGGTGTGTTGCATTCTCAAGCAAAGATTTAATTCCCTCAATGGTGTGCATCACATCAAGGGTATCCCTGCTTAAGCCTTCCATCACTAGTAAAATAGGTATGAGGAGAGCGGATAACCTTGCCTCAATCACCGCGAAGGTTTGAAGAAATTGAACCCATATCCGCTAATGAGTACTACAAAGGAGGATGATGTTACACACCCCATAATCCAACAAACCGGATCTAGACTAAAGCCAACATGTAGCAATATAAAACACAAATAACACCAGTATTCTCGGTAATAAGCCTTATATGATCTCCACCAACCCAAAAACTTATTCATTTTCTGCCTCATCCACCAGACAAGGGAACTTACTAATCAAATTGGGGGATTTTTCTATCGCATAGTGCCCTAGATCTGTATATTGTCCTTGTTTCATGCTTTATCCCACTCAGATTCTATTCAATTTTTGTAACTAACAATGAAGTAAATAAATTTAGAGACACAATAATGAGCAAAAACTTATCTATGAAGCAGAAAAGTCATAACATATAAACATATTCTCAAATAATTCCTAGCATGAATAAACGACATAAATAGTTCAATCATTTATACAATGGACACCAAAGCATCTCCAAATTCACAGGCCTAGAACAAGTTTCTTCTTATGAGTTGCTCAAAAAATTTGATAAGGAAGTTCCCCCAACAAAAACCCCTCTCTTCTCTTAAGATCTTTCTTTTATAATCTTCAAGAGTGACTCTTCACTGACAAACCCTTCACCTTCCTAAACAAGTCAACCTCTTAAACTCTTAAACTTATATTTAAAAAGGTTTTGCAAAATCTAAACATTATAATAGTCATGTGGAAGGTGTCCCTTTAGGCCATTCAAATTAGTTTTCCAAAAAGGATAAAGCAACATAAAAATTAAACATTAAAAAGGTCATGTGGGAGGTGCGACCCTTGTGGCCATATAAGCATACTAACATAAGGTCACATAGATACTGACATACTTATGGTCTCACAATATCTTATAATAGATATGAATTGGTTAATTTTTTGGTAACCAGCTCCACCCCATTCCTAGAAATATATTTTTTGTGCATATAATGTCTAAAATGTGTAAATTTATGAGAGTTTCCCCAAGGATGTATTCCTTATAGCAAAGATGGATTACTTCAAATTGGAAGATAGAATGGCTCCCCAATTGAAAATGAAACCCAACGAATTCACTTGATGTAATAGGGGAAACAAGGATTCCCATAATTTTGTGGCATCCTTTCTTTGTATAATCTAGAGATTAATGTTTCCACCATTTGGTAAGGTGGTCTCACATACTTTGTAGCATAAAGACCAATGTCTCTTGATTTGAATCTTTTTCCTTTTACCCGCCATTTCCTCAAGAGCACGTGGCAGTCCAGCCTTATGGATGTTATCCATTCCTTAGTCAAATGAACCATTGGAATTGGGAATTTGTAGTAGAAATCGAGGTTAGAATGTTGAAAGGATGCAATGGCTCTATTGTGTACACTCTTGACAACCTGTTTTTGATGTCAACCCTAGGAAGAAACCATGAAACAAATTTTGTGCATGGAAGAAAAACTGGTATGGTTGTTTCTCTAAAGAGACTTATTCTCCTTATGTTCTAATAGATTCCTAGGTCTTCAACATCTTCTCTTTGGATGGCTAGGTAATTTTCATGTTTGAATATTTTATATATCTCACCCCATTTATAATCTATTTATGTTTTGGTTGTACTATTTGTGTCACCATAATGTAAACTTGCACCGATTCTTTCATCTTCCTCTTATGATAATAATTCATGTACCAATTTGTCTTGATTTTTGGTCCTCTTATGAGCCATATTGTGGTCCTATACCTCATCATCATCATTATCATAAAAAATCATTCGTACTGTTAACTAGAAAAAACAAAATTTTAAAATAAGGTTCAACTTTCACAATGGATGGATTTGAAAATGGTGGACTAAAACCACCACTCTCTCCACATTATCTCCTCCAACTCATGGAGCCAAAAAAAAAGTGAATCAATTTTATTCTAAGATTTAGATAAGCAAAAAGAAAACTAGGACCTGAAGCATTACAAATTACTTTAATTAAAACAAAGAAATGTAGAGAAAAGAGGAAATGGATCCCATCAGTGATGGTTTAGAGTTTCTCTATTGATATCCTTCGAGATAATGCATTGTGGCTCCCCAATATTATCTCAATATCTCTTCCAACCTATGAACTAAACTAGCTCAAGGATTATTTTATTTTTGCTTCAAAGGAATTGAAGAAAAATTGGGGCATTAAGCATTTGAATGTGTTTAACCAAAACATAGGGTGGTATATATCAGAATGGGTCATTGTAAAACGTGGAATTGAAATTATTTGTCACCCTAAGTTAATTCTTTTAAATGTGTGGTGTGGTAATACAATTCTTACAAGAATATGTTAAAACCAACCACAAATGAAATGGTTAGGGTCTATGTTATCCTACATGGAAAACTGTTGGCTAATAGTTTCTCCTTGGGGTTGCTTCTCTTTTTAAAAGGTGGCTTGTCCTCAATGGTGAGCTTGAGATCTCCTTTTCACCCAATAAAACAAAAGTGTGAATTGGGGTGAGCCCAATAGCAATGGAAGGGACTTGCTTGGTCTCTTGGACAGTTGCTTGTCGCTTCTTCAATGCATCTTATTTCACTATCAAATTTCCATCTAGTTGAGCAGTCATTTCAGTGAATCTCTCAAGGTCTCTTCAAAACTTCTCTGTCAACCACTTCAAATTCTTTGAGAAAATTGCTCTTATAATCCATAAACGCAAGGATCATAGCCCTCATGCTTCACCAACACATATCTTATACGAAAATGAATTTTGAACTTGATTATGCTCTATCACCGAAATCAAACTTCTGGAAATGAAATCCATAATAATAGACAGTAATTAATCACAATGAACATGAAGATTTTACCTTGGAAATCCAAACGGGAAAACTAACTTTTAAAGGTTTCTCAATCTTCATTTTGACAATCTCAGGTTGCAATGCAGTTCATGGCTATATGGCCATTCAAAAATTTACACAACAAGCCTCTTGTGCATCCTCCTCTCTTGACCAACAAAAATCCCTTTCTAATTGCAATTACAAGAAGATCCACTTCATTTCCCATTCACGGCTCTCCTCTCTCCTATTTTTATTTTTCATTTGATTTTTTTTTTCTCTTTTCTCTCATTTAATTTTTATCTCTTGCATTGTCAATTATTGTTTCAACCCTTACTAATTGTCAAATTTCTTTTGTGTACTGAGGCTTACAAACCATTCATCTTGTTTGGGTCCATTTTGTTAGAATATTGTGAACATATGAAATAATATCATAACACAATATAAAATATGGAAAGCATTACTAGTCTATCCTTCTATCTACCAAGCAACATAAAGCATGAAATAAAATTGGAGAAAATAGAACAATAAGATAACACTGATATACATGGTTCACCCAATATGGGCTACGTCCACGGGAAGGGTTGCATCTTCCATTATTCTGTAAATAGATCTCCAAGATTACATGGAATCCTCACATATGCATCACACCAAGCTCCATCACTTAATCATGTGTGTACAAATGGCATACAAAACATGTGATGTGTGATGAACTACAATCAACACATACTGAAAAGGGTCTCTTTCACCTCTCTTATATACCAAGAGGTTTGGATTACAATACATCCCATAACACATGTGGGATAAATGAATTTCCACCTCTTTATATAGAGAATGGTTACAAAGGATATAATTACAATGATGCATGTGTGATAACTCTATTTTATAATATTAGAGTTAGTTTATGCCTTTACAATATATTTTAGCAATATACCACATAAGTCATCATTACATATTCTAACACTCCCCCTTAATGATGACTGGGATAAAGAATACAAATGGAAGGAAGGTGGAAACACACCAACATCCCCCTTGATGACAACTTATAGAATGCTCCATAAGATGCGAATAAAAACACTTCGCCTTATGGATTTGATGAAGAACAACCGCTTCTCATTGAATCATGAAATTGCACATGAACCAGGTTGTACAATGAAATATCAACAACAAGATGCCCAGATCTAAAGAGAATCCTTTATGGATACTAGATCCAATAGTAAAATGCCAAGAACATGTGACGCAATCCAACAGCAAGGTGCCTAGATCACCACAATAATCATCAAAACCATAACTGATAGCTGAAGAACTCTGATATAACATCTACACCAGTGTACAGATACCTTATGACAGCTGATACAACATAACATGTAGCTAAGAACACCACAACAGTGTACAAAATACCCAGATGGCCAATACACATGCAGATAGCAGACATTCTTCCAATCAAGGTGCAATATAAATATCTGTAGAAGACCTCAAACATCGAAGAAACAAGACCCCAATGGTCTATACATCAAAAATGATATCATACAGATGAACATCATGACTTTAACAGTAGAAGATGGATGTCCATCATACAATATTATTGAAATATGATAGAACATGATAAAATCCAACATTGCATTCCTTCTTGAGAGGAACAATGCCAAAAAACCAGAGATCCGCAACCAACATATGCTTAAACAAGGAAGGAATAACAGAAGCAAGCTATCCCACAACATGGATAACGAATCTGCACAAGGGAACTTCCAAGAATAAATCATATAAAAAACATGATAAGCCCAAAAGACATAAGATATGATAAAATGACATTGCTCAAGAACATATAAATAAATGATGTCACTTCTATGCAAGACCATATAAATTTGAGCAAAAGATTATCAAAAAGAATATGACATGATATAAAAGATAGAGGAGCATAAACATGAGTGAGCATAATAGATACCAAGATAGAATAATGAGCCAAGATTTCACTTAAATATATGAAAAAATTTAGTCATCAAGCAACTAAGCTTAACCGTAGGTGCATTTCTTATTAGCATTATGTTAATATGCAAGAGATGAAATTCCCTGAAAATGGCAACGCTTCCATATATGAACGTTAGATACAAGAAACACATGTCAATGCTTCCATATAGGAACGTTAGAGACAAGTAGGAACAAGATAACATCTGCAATCATAAGAATAGAAATCGCATTGCAACAAGAACAAGGTGCTCATGACAAATATTTCAAGATTATAAGATTGCTCAAAGCCATATAAATATTGAGTAAAAGATTATTGAAATAAACATGACATGATATATATGAAAATAAATCAAAATTTTTAATATGATCAACATATAGCAAATTATGATCAACTCATGGTATCACTTATAAAAAATTATGAAATGACAAGTCACTAATCGTCTCAATCATGGGTTCATTTCTTGTTAACACTATGTAAATATGCAAGAGATGAAATGCCCTGGAAATGTCAATGCTTCCATATAGGAATGTTAGAGACAAACAACGCAGGAACTAGATATAATCTCTACAATACATGAAAAAGAAACTATATCCCAATTAAAGAACTTATGACAAGCCAAAAAATATCATATCACATAGATTCAAAAAATTGACTTTACTCCTGAAATTAATTAGCAAGAGCATATAATGATCATAAAGATATTGCTTATAAAAAAAATTATTTTTTTTTACACAAAGGTCAACAATAACATATAAATAAAACAAATAATGATCACAAGATAACACATATAGAAGCATCATTATCATTATTAGAAGAGTGAGACCATGTTAGAATATTGAACAAAAAAATTGATCAAATAAAACAATATTATCACTTATAGATATGAAAATATAGCCATGAAGCAACTAAGTCCTAAGCATAGGTTCATTTCTTGATGTCACCATTACCATACTAGAAATCCATGCCCCTGAGAATGTCAAAACGTCTTCCACACAAAGAAGTTTAGAGACATAAACAAGAATAAGACAACCTCTATAAACATGATGAATAAGAACAAAAACCCTAATGCAAAGAGATCAAGAAGCTCATGACAAGAATTTCAAGATAAGAGATATAAAAAAACTGAACTTTCTCACCAAAACCGAAGCCCAACAGCTGTTGAAAGACGGATTTGTCACTCTGCAGCAGAAAACCGAAAGCATAAAAAATGGAAAATTTAAAATGACCATTACTTGGTCAATATTTCCCGAAATTGCTGCTATAACCTATCTTCGGAACTGGAGAAGTCGTTCTGCATCCATCCATGCAAACATAACAGAAATTTGGGCACTCAATCAAAATATATTCGCTCCGCAGTCTGTGTGGTCGTCACCAAAAAAACTAGAAAATAACTAAATTTAAAATAGCCACATCTCCACCATCCGAACTCCAAACGAGACGATTTGTTTTTTGAGATTGAGTATTTTTGCGAGAGGAATTCAGATCAGCAATTTATTTCTTAAACATCTGCACAGAAAGTGTCAAAAAAATGATCTGAAAGAAGTCGACCAAATTTACATTAAACACTTCTCCACAAGGGTTAGGGTTTGAATGAAAAAAATCAAATATGTAGAATAAAGCCTAGATCTGAAAAACTACCACATGGATATTATAGATCGGGTCACAAAACCACAAAAAAATGAAGAGCTCAAGTAAAATCATGAACATATGTTGCTTAAAAATAAAAAATAATTTTTTTTCTGAAGAAGGTAGAGCATAGCAACCTGCTTTGATACCATGTTAGAATATTATGAACTATGAAATAATATCAACACACAATATAAAATATGGAAAGCATTACTAGTCTATCATTCTATCTACCAAGCAAGATAAAGCATGAAATAAAATTGGAGAAAATAGAACAACAAGAGAACATTGATATACGTGGTTCACCCAATATGGGCTACGTCCACAGGAAGGGTTGCATCTTCCATTATTCTGTAAATAGATCTCCAAGATTACATGGAATCCTCACATATGCATCACACCAAGCTCCATCACTTAATCATGTGTGTACAAATGACATACAGAACATGTGATGTGTGATGAACTGCAATCAACACATACCCAAAAGGGTCTCCTTCACCTCTCTTATATACCAAGATGTTTGGATTACAATACATCCCATAATACATGTGGGATAAATGAATTTCCACCTCATTATATAGAGAATGGTTACAAAGGATATAATTACAATGATGCATGTGGGATAAATCTATTTTATAATATTGGAGTTCTTTTATGCCTTTAAAAGATATTTTACCAATATACCACATAAGTCATCATTACATATTCTAACACATTTCGTATCAAGTACAACGATTTAGTGAGGAATTTAATGTAGTCCTCTATTCTACCATGTAATGAGACATTGCATCATCTAATGAGTGAACCTGTAGCATACACCTAGCAAAAAGCTATCAAGAAATACTAAACAGATCTGACTTATGCCTATATTTTTCATTTATCCTTTGAATGAAAAATTTATTGGATATGTTGTAGATCCACTTTTTTCTATGGATCTACATGTTATAGATCTTCATATTGCTATAGAGGCTCACAATGATAAGACAACAAAGCTAGAAACACAATGCCAAGAATCTAGGGTAACATATCTTTTTTATCTTTGCTACAATTGTCACAAGTTGTATAACCATGTTATAACTCCTCTTCAATAAAATGGTTATGAAATTAGGATGTCATTGTATCTAAACTTAGGTCTCTCCCATTCTTTTCTGAAATTCTATTTATGGTTCTATTATGGCATTTGATTTCTAGCCTTTTATTTTATTTTAGTACTTGTTTTGAATAAACTGAGAATCTTCAATTCTCAAGCATGTTCGTATTAATTATTTTATAACTAGGATTATTAGGAGACTGTATAAAAAGGACCCTTGTAGCTCTATAAATGGAGGTTGAATATTTTGTGGTACATAGATTAAGAATTCATATTGATATTCAATCCTTCGTGATATTATCCAATTAATTTATCTCCTTAGTGAGATTAATTTTCCTCTTAGGCATGAGGCTAAATTGCAATTGGGTTCTAGTATCTACGTTTTATACATGGGACTAAAAGGTAGATGCTTATGGATACCACATGACCCCTTTACAATAGTCCCAACAATGACTAGATTAGATATTGGATATCCAATGCATACTAGTGACTAGATAAAATCACCTTTTAGTCTCAGAATATGTCTTAGAAACGTCTTTAATTTGATAAAATTGCATCTTCCGTGCATGTAAGGAAACAAGTTAACAACCCAAAATCTAGAGGCATTTAAAAAGAGTGGAAGTCAAGCCTTTTAGAAACCACCAGTGAGTTATTTCAAGTGGCCATTTTTTTTTACATATGATGATGTAGTTTCACGTCAACATCTTGAGATTGAATCAACAAAGGCTAGGTCAATAACCCTAAGTATTGTAGACATTTTCCTTAGTTTTGAAGAAAAATAAAGAGTAAATTAATAAGTGGACAAACACAACCATTTTTCAGTCACAATTATTTTCCAAATCTAGGAGGATTCTCATGAGAATTTATGCTTCTACTTATTTCATGGGAACTTTGACCATGGACCTTTTTCATTAGGGGTTTTAGTACATTTCAAGAAGATCTAGATTTTCAGAATTTCAAAAAATAATGAGTGGATGAAAGAACAATTTTGTGTTATAAAAAAAATAAACACATTAGAAACGATGACTTTATCCACCAAATGCAATGTCAAGGTGGAGATCAAATAAAACAACAAGGTGGGGGAAATAACAAGAGAAGAATGTGTGTGGAAAATGTTAGGATATTCCTATACTCCATCCTAGTCCCGCCAGTATTTTGATCATTTACATTTTCAATCATGCATGCACCTTTTAGGGTTTGCATGCATTTTGCATGCATCCCAGTCATCAGTATAACACCTAGCCCTCAGTTAGCCAACCCCCGGGAGCTTATCAATATTCAGTTTTATCCCTCCAGTTGCTTAATGCGCCCTTCTTCCTTGATTTTAGGGAGCAACTCGCCCTTCTTCACCTACCAGTCCAGTTGTCACTCAGTTACACTCAGTTACAGTCAGTTACAATCAGTTACACCCAGTTACAGTCAGTTACACTCAATTACATTGAGTTACACTCACTTACACCTACCAGAGTTAGTTTGACTGATGGTTTACAGTTACTTGAGCATTGATGACTCCACTGATGATGATGAAGACTTCCAGTTGCACTCCGATGATCATGAGGACACCTAGTTGTGCTCCGATGACACTCTATTGATCTTATGATCACTCTGAGAGGCTAATTCGAATTGCCACCTTGGGCATTCGAATCCTCTCTACCATTGTACTATTTATTTGTCCATAGTGTGATTAATTAACTAGTGTGTGTGAAGTATTATTGCTTCTATCTGAGTTCTACTGTACCATATTATTTTGTTGCTCATTATACTATATTGTTCACTCTTCTTCTATTTTCCTGCTTAATCATAATTACTCTTGTGAGGTATACATCATCTCTTAGATCTGCTGTGAGTATTTTCACATGGTATCAGAGCATGTTGAGAGTATTGTTTATCTCCATTCTTGAGAGTTTTTTGCAGGTTATTATCCATATTTCGAGTGCAGTAGTTGCAGCAGTTTCTGCATTTTTGTAGCAGTAGCAGTTGCAATTATTCTATATTGTTTTTGCAGGTCTTCTACAGCTTCAATGTATCCTGAATTAGAAGAAATCACTGCTCTTTCTCTATTCAACTATGATGAATGGAAACCAAAAATAATAGCATATTTAAAGAGCCATGATCTCTTTGATTGTTATTTTGAAAGACAGTTTGAATCCTCTGATGAGAAGATTGACTGGTTGAATAAAGGTGACATGCACATTGGAAGAATGAAGCTTACTATGTTGGATTACATATTGCTCCCAATCATTATTGATATTGAAACTCCAAAAGAGCTATGGGCTCACCTGGAGGAAAAATTTGGCAGAAAGAATGAAGGATTTGGTCCAAACCCCTTCAAAAGCAAGCAAAGTGATGCATTCGCTCCTCTTGATGGTCTCTCAGATCATGAACCAGTATCATCTCATATTGAAGTTGTTGACAAAGAACTTGCAGATTCTCCACTCATGCTCAAACTTTCTTCTCTTTCTGTGCCAGCTCACACTCTAGATATTGCAGAAGGTCCTAAATCCTCTCTTGCACCAGAGTCTGTTGGTTTGCATCATGATCACATGATTATTTCAGAGGTCAAAACATCTTTTGAAGGTAATGCATTCGCTCCTCTCCATCTATCTCCTCTTTTGTACTACTATATGATCATAATTCCATGCTTTCAGAAGGTCATTGAAGAATATGGCCATTGCCATTCGCTTGGGATAATTTCTCATGCATCTACTGGTTTTGATCTCACCTCTCATGGTTCAAAGGAGATCTCAAGAAACCATGATTCAAGTCTTGGATCTAATTTGGATTCTAAGCAATTACTGCTTGGGATAATTTCTCATGCATATGATAGTTTTGATCTCACCCCTGCTGGTTCAAAGGAGATCTCAAGAAACTGTTTTTTAAGTCTTAAATCTGATTTTGATTTCAAGCAAACATGTAATAGTTATTTTTGGCATAATCTCACCCATGGTGGTTCGAAGGAGAAGACAAAATACTATATGCACTTTCACAGATTTGATCCTACCTCAGCTGATTCGAATCACAGGTTCAAGGATCATTCTCATACTGTTGGATTTGTTCTCATCACATTCGATCTGAAGATCAAGTACAAGCACATGATTTTTGAGCATGATCCACTTCTTCCCAAGAAGAAGATACCTCCAGACATATGACCAAGCATCACACATGCTTGAGTTTGGAGCATTTATTTTTATGTGTGCCTTACAGTCTATTTTTTGAGGAGGGGGTATGTTTCCCATGAAATTTTCCCACTTCCTTGGTTTATTGATTGTTATTATTCATTGTATTGGGTGACCTTTGGTCTTAGTTACTAGGGCCCAGGATGGATTAAGGGGGGGTGTTAGGATATTCCTATACTCCATCCTAGTCCCACCAGTATTTTGATCCTTTACATTTTCAGTCATGCATGCACCTTTTAGGGTTTGCATGCATTTTGCATGCATCCCAGTCATTAGTCCAACACCTAGCCCTTAGTTAGACAGCCCCCAAGAGCTTCTCACTATTCATTTTTAGCCCTCCAGTTGCTTAATGCGCCCTTCTTCCTTGATTTTAGGGAGCAACTCGCCCTTCTTCACCTACCAGTCTAGTTGTCACTCAGTTACAGTCAGTTACACTCAGTTACATTGAGTTACACTCAGTTACACCTACCCGAGTTAGTTTGACTGATGGTTGACAGTTACTTGAGCATTGATGACTCCATTGATGATGATGAAGACTTCCAGTTGCGCTCCGATGATCATGAGGACACCTAGTTGTGCTTCGATGACACTCTATTGATCTTATGATCACTCTGAGAGGCTAATTCGAATTGCCACCTTGGGCATTCGAATCCTCTCTACCATTGTACTATTTATTTGTCCATATTGTGATTAATTAACTAGTGTGTGTGAAGTATTATTGATTCTATCTGAGTTCTACTGTACCATATTATTCTGTTGCTCATTATATTGTATTGTTAACTCTTCTTCTATTTTCCTGCTTAATCATAATTACTCTTGTGAGGTATACATCATCTCTTAGATCTACTGTGAGGATTTTCACAGAAAAAAGACAATAAAAATTACAATTAAGGAGTGCATTTGTTCACAACTTTACTTATTTGAGATGACTCAATTCTAGATTCGTAGGTTCAATCGTGCACAAAGAAAAATAGAGGAGACAAAAAGAATTTGATTGTTTCCCATTTCCCAATGTTCACTACATGAAAGACATTATAATTAAATTTAAGTACTGATCATTACTATAATTCATTTAAATATGCATATTTAAGATCCCCACTCTAACTTTTTTCTCAATCCCTTTCCCAAGCAAGATCTCCCCCTCAATTTTGTTCATGTAGTTTCCATCCCATATGTGATGTGAATAGGGTCAAGTTGTATAAAATTGTTGGCTAGGAGAACCAACATGTGTTATGTTGGGAGCGAGTGGTGTGAATCCTCCATGGTTAACTTAGTTTATGTAGTAGTTTCTTCCTCATCCCTTATTGTTTCAATCGGTTAATATACAGTCTAGGTTAATATACACTCTAGTGCATGGCATGATTGTGATGATTATGGTTAATATACACTCTAGGTATTGAGACTTGTAGAGTGACACACATACGTTATATTATTTAGGTGCATCACTAGAAAACTTAATTTAACATAAGTAGTTGTTTTCTATGGAATTGGAAGGAATCTGAAGGTAATACCATAATATTGTTGTTTCATGCATTTGTTCATACATAGCATTTTGAAACCATAATATAACTAGGCTAGTGGTTTCAAAGGTCAAGCATCATGGGTTTGGGCAGATTGAAATGATCACACCCAAAATGAATAGCAACAATAATTTGTGCGAAACGAAATTTCGATGTAACTGAGAGCAAGTGAAGGTAATCGGTTCAAAATATTTAGGCTTGGTACAAATGAAACTCAAGTGAACACATGATGTGGTGAATGCCCGAGTCCCAATAGGGTAACAATAAGGGATCTCACAACCATATAAACATGTTCAAATGATATAGGTCAAGCTACCCATTAAATGGCGAGTTTGTGTTACCATCTAAACTCAAACAAGAATGATAGCCATCGAGAATCATTCATTCCCAAGAAATCAAGCATGACTATAACAACCATAAGGAACTCATCAAAATGCTAGGTATACTAAGGTCAAGACACCTTATAGCCACATAATCTCGATTCAAACCCAAATTTGAAGAAAAATTAACAAGTATCATATACATTTGGTGTAGCTTGACAAGGATAGCTTGAAAAAGTATCAAAGCATGCATTCATTATATGTACACCTACTATGAAAACTACTATACAAGGATATAAAAGGAGACGTACATATTTAAAAAAAAAAATTGTTGCAAAAGTCTATAGAGTAATCGATATATAGTCTACTCATGCATATAAGTTTGGTGGGTAGGTTTCTCCCTAAGATGGTAAATGAATTTGAATTGGATTTTGGTTCAATATATTCAAATTGTGGTTTGCTACCTGAATTTATGTAATAAGTTTCAGAAGGAATGTGCATTCACATCGTTTTGCAAGTGTGTCTCTATGTTACTTATGTTATTTCATGTGTAGTCTGTGTCACCAATGATATATGAATGTGTAGTACAGGGGGGTACAATTCTATCTCAAAATATACTAGGTTATTTTCCTCACAGCCCCCGTATCCTTGGACATCCAAAATTCATTTGTAAGCAATCCATCATTTCAGCCTTCATCCCAGGTTGCACTCTGTTGCCCTGTTTTTGGACCGTCATTTCTACACATAGGGTATACAACTTTGGTAGGACTTAGGAGTATGACTTCTGTAGAAATTAGATAACAGAATTCATTGGGTATGATAGAATACTCCTAAAGAGCATCTAAGATCCATATATATGAAAACCAAAGAATAAATTACAACATATTATCTATATATTTGATAATTTATTTTACAAAAGTAGGTTATGTTGGGGATAAAATCCTCTCCATAACTGATGTTGTTATATGATTAGATCTTATGTCATCATTTGAGGATGTGTAGCAAAATCTACTAGTATTGGTTTTTAAGATTCTCCATAGTGGTCGGATATCCAACGGCCCTTCCAAAGAATCCGACGACCTTGCCATACCACTAACGACAAATGTTGTCGGACTTTGTCTTTTGTTTGTGGGTATATGCGTCGGATATCCTACCTCCTATAAAGTAATATGGGTCGAATATCCAATGGTTTATAAAGTAATATGGGTCGGATATCCAATGGCCATGTGGTCGGATATCCGACCTTATGTAAAGTAATGTGGGTCGGATATCCGACCTTCCAGAAAGAAATTGTGGTCGGATATCAGACGTGTATATTGAAAGAAATGTGGTCGTATATCCAACATATATGTGTCGGATATACGACGTGTATATTAAAAGAGTTGTGGTCGGATATTCGACATTGTCATGTCAGATATCCGACAATACCGTATTGTTTTTGTATTGTCGACAACATGATGTCGAAAAATCAGACATATATGCCATCGGATTTTGGGTTCATATTATCATGTGTCACTCCATTCGAAGCACTGAAGGGACACAAACTTGATGTCTCTCATCTGAGGGTTTTTGGATCCAAGGCATGGGCCAAAATCCCATCTGACATAATAAAATATCTTCAACCCCAAAGTAGTGAATGCGTTTTGCTAGGATATGCAGCAAATGCAAAAGCATATAAGCTGATGGAGACTGCAACCAAAAGATGCTTCATTGAAAGAAGTGTCAGGTTCGATGGAGATCCATTAAAAGGTCTATATCCAGTTTGTAATGTCCCAATTTTTTGATACCACCATGGTCCACCCTTACCCATTCAACCCCATGGGTCCTAGTGATAGTTTGGAATTAATTAATTAATGACAGGTTAAGTTTTGAGGCATTAATTTCCAAACTATTTAATTTTACTTCCTTAAGTTTGAGATGCACTTAACAAAAGTTATTTTTCATTAATAAATATTTATCTTAATGAAATAAAGTGGATAATGATCCACAAGGGTGCATTAGAGGATAATATTTGACCAAGATATATCTTGCACAAGAAGAAAAGTTGAAAGCAGTTAAAGCTAGGAAAGCAGGAAAAAGAAAGGAAAAGCTGGCACAAGGCAAAAAAGAAGTAAAGCTCAGGAAAAGCATAATAAAGTAGAAAGGAAGAAAAAAGTAGAAAGTGGGATAAGGCAGAAAAGAAGGAAAAAGTAATCAAAATAAAAAATAAGGATAGAAAAGCAAAAGAAAAAGCAGAAAGAAGAAAACAAAAAAAAAGCAGGATAAAGCACAGGCATAAAACAAAGCAAAAAAGAAAATCTTGAAAGCAAGATATCCTTATCCACTCCATGAGGTAGCTTTAGCCTAGTTGAATTTATCCACAAGTCACCTTAAATATATAAAAGAATGAGTATTCACCACTTTCCCATATTTTGACAGTTTGAGAATTGAATTGAGTGTAATTTTGCCTCTTTGACTTGGGAGATGTGCCCCTAGTCCAAGCTGGGAGATGTGATCATGCTTCTTTTGAGAGGATGATGGCATCAAGTATTCATCATTGATTTTATCGTAGGTCCTGAAGTATGATCCAATGAAGTTTGAGCTTGTTACAAAGATTGAGAAGCCTCCCATTCGAAATCATGATGATTTCATAGTCTTTCTATGATGGAGAATTCTTCTTCTTATGTATTCCTTTCCTGAGATTTATATGAGATGTATTCTATATTATGATGGATTTAATTTACATAATGTTGAACCTATGAATTCCATTATGCATATTTAATGAAGAGAAGTCTGATTTTCATATCAATTTCTTGCACCTAGTCTATATTTCCATGGAAAATAACTGGTTTTCGGTATTTGAGCAATTGATGAACTTATAAAACTACAAATTGATTTATTTCAGTTTCTTCTATCACTTAACATGTCAAAAAATGCATTCCATGTCTGAAACCAAGAATTCATATCCTTCTCCCATATTTGGGAAATCCTGAATTTGAACTAGTTGTGCACTCTCGAGAGACAATTTTGCTTGTTTTCTTTGTAAACCTAACCAAAAATTCCTCAAAATTTCTGGATAAAACCCAAACTGATATTTGATAGTCAATTGATTTTTTTAATCCTTCCTAAGTTGAAATCCTTCACCACTAGTTATCTGGTAGTGCCAAGTTCAAGTTCCAATTTGCATATACTGGGGTGCGCAAAAGCCTTGGAGTAGATTTCAGCCTAGCTGATGTTTGAAATATTAATGGTCCCAGTACATTGTGCAAAGGATATATCATCTATCATTATCCTAATTCATTCTAGAGTTGTTTGAAATTTCCTTCCTAGAGCCAGTCAAGTCACTAGTGTTCATTGTTTTACCTTAAGTCTTGTAGAAGAGTCAGTTAGTGTACAATCAAATCTGATTGGTGCATTATAGTGGTGTCATATCACTTTCCTTTACTACTATGGAAAGTAATCTCTCAATTTGAATAATTTGTAGCCATGATACTAGCACCTACTTGGGTTAATCTTTATAGCAAGGCCAAGATTCTTTCATTTATTGAATAAATCAACATCATGTCTTTCCTTGTTTTTCCGATGGGAAAAATAGAGATGATATGATCAAAACTATGAAAAGTTTTAATGACTACATGGATTTGAGTTTTGCTTACAGGAAGGAATTTTCATTCATAGAGTACTGTGTTTTGCAAGATAAGCTTGAATAAAAAAAGTTCTACTCAAAATTCAAATTCTCTCAAGAAGAACAAACCATCTATCTATGGGAATTTCATGAGACAATTTACAACCAAGGGTACCAAAAAATAGTGTGAAGAATACGTTTCAAGGAAGAGGACAACTATAATCACAGAACAACCTTCAAATTAGTCCACTCATAATGAAAATATTTATACTACACAATATGGAGAGGTTTCAAGCTATATGATGGAGGATAGAGAGGAAGCATATTCACTTGAGCATGAAGAAGGTTCTAATCAGTCAGATTGTTCCCAAGAAGAATCCATACCACTATATTCGCTCATATTTGATGGCCAACCAGAGGAGGAAGAAATTTATGAAACTAATTTGAATCTTATGGTGAACTCAAAAGAAGAAGAGCATTGTTGTTCTTCTAATCAATTCATGGTATCATTAGATTTGGAGGAGGAAGGTCAACTTCATGAAGAGTTGACTATGTCACATTTCCTATCTTGCATGGAGCATGAGCATGAACACTTGGACGAATTCAATCCTGAGGAGAAGAAGGATCTTCTTGATTTGATGGAGCATGATAATTTGCATGTGCATGAGGAGAATTATAATTGCTTGTGTATGAGGATATAGATGATATGGAGGATGTGGACCAAGCACTTGTTTTGATGCCAAAGGAGTAAATACCATTCAGATATACAAGTAAAGGAACTTGTTTGTACAAGGATTGGATATATAAGTACATAGTGGAAATGGAGATCCAAGGGTGCACCAGACTTGCATACTTTGGAAGAAGGAAAATTGGCATGACTCTCAAAGATCCCCCTAGTGAACAAGAAAATCTGCATGCATGGAATATGCATGAGGAGTATTCAGATCTACAAATGAAGAGGATATATGCATGCATGATTATTGGATGATTCAACAATGAAGTATTTCCATTCACCATTTTGGTGGGTGTATCTTGTAGAAAGTTTGGAGTTCAATGGATGTTATCCATTGGGGAGCTTATTTTGCACTAACACGTTTCTAACTTGAGATATTTTAAAAGGTTTGAGTACATTTATAGGGCTGCAAAGTGCCTCATGACCATTCAAGGCACATACATGAACATGTCTTATCATTTTGGAGACATTGAAATTTTTCTACAAATGCATGAGAAGGGGTTGGAAGGACTCCCACGGGGTCGACCACCTGACAGGGTGAAGTATAAGGCTGAATTGAGGATGGATGTGCAATCCACCAATAACTTTCATTACAAGCATTTGAAAATATTCAAGGAGGTAAATGAAAGGGACATCAAGAGTTCATTTTACTAGGGACACATCAAACCAATGTTATACCTCAATATTACACATTACGTATTAGTGTCACATCCTTGCATTACCAACCTAAACGACAGTTTCCCTTAAAGATCATCTGAACATCCAGAATGAAAACCACTGACTGAACACTGAAAGCAAAACCTTTTTCTGCCATCTGCCAGCCCAACTTAGCCCTGTTTGTGAGCACGACCGCTCCCTGCACATCTATAGGGGCGCGGTAGTCAGCACTACCGCGCGTTGCTCCTTCTCTGGGGTGCGGTACTACCGCGTTATGCTCAGTTATAGGGGTACGGTAGTCTGAAATTAGACTTTTTTCCCTGGATTTTGGGATTTCGACCTTCGAGGAGATTTTGTTGGGATTACCACCCTTGGTTCGATACTAACTCCTTCTTTGTTTAGCTGGCCTGATCCACTAAACCCTCCATAGATTCACACTTCTCTCTTGTTGGTTAACCTTCCCATTTTCTATAAGAGAGAAGCCTTCCATGAGCCAAAGAGAGGACTTTTGGGGCATCAAACGTGTGATCTTCATACTTCTGCAGAGATAGCTAGAGGAAGCACTTGGATCTGGAGGATTGGCTTAGATATCAAGCAACCTTTGTCAGCACTCTTCAAGTTTGTAATAAGAGATAACTTGTCTTGTTTTTCCCATTTCATGTGCATTGTATAAATCCTTGATATGAAATGTATCTAGTCTAGATTTGAACTTAATCTTTGATTCAAGGTATTTGGAAGCTTGCATGCTTGTTCTTTGTTTGATTTCGACAGGTTCTACATTGGAGCTTCGGGATCAAGAGCTAGAAGCGGGACAAACGTTGAATTGGAAGGTGAGTTACGTCTTTCATCTCTTCTGAATGCATTTAATCTTGTTGTGAAGATTAGTTCAGGAACTCAAAGTAGCATTTGTTTCCTTTTTGTCTTAGCATAGAGTCAGTACATCTTGCTTTATCCTAAGAGAGTTTCTATCTATCCGTAGGGAGAAATTTCTACAACAAAAACTGGCGACTCCACTGGGGACTTGAATCCATTTTCTTTGCTTGTGAAGTTTGATTTCAATTTCACTTATTGATTGTAAGAATTGGGTTCTTTTACCCTCATTCACTTCCCTATTCTCTGCATTAGACTTCTGTTACATATCAGTAAGTCCTCTGGGTTGGAAAACCACTTGAAAAATCAAAATCTTTTCTCAAAATTCCACCTCTTTCCCTCTGATCACACACTACCGCGCCCCCGTAACTTCCTACAGAGCGGTAGTACCACGCCTTAACCACTGTCTAGAGAGCGATAGTCTAGCAGTATCGCGCCCTAACCACTGTCTAGAATGCGGTAGTCGATCAATACCGCTCCCTGGTTTCCTGCAGGCCCGCGGTAGTTCCTGGAAAGGGTTTTTATTTGGTTTGTTTGGTGATTTTTAGGTCTTTTCGAGATTTGGATCCATGTTGGCCCTTTGAGTAAACACTAGTGTTTTGCTTGCATTTTTAAGCGAAATGGGTTCTATTTTTGAAAAAAAATTCCATGAATCGTGCATCCTACAGTCGTTTTGACCCATATCAAGGTTTTAAGATAATTTTTGGTTTGGTGTGTTTGGCGTGTTTGGATTGCTTGGCATCTTATTTCCTTTGCATCCTATCTAATGATTGTTTGAAAAGATTGGTTCCTTGCCTCCGCTTTAGTTCAAAGAGAAGCTTGATTTTGTCATTCTTTTACCATATTCATGAAATTGAAACACATAGGTATTCTTCTTGCTTTAATTTAATCATTTGACATTCTTGGTATTACATTCATGAGAAGAAGAAATGCTTGTTTCATATTTATGTGCATTTGAGTTAGACGATATTATTAGGTTCTTCTCTTTGTCTTGCATTTGATTGGAAGCATTTGTAGAATCTTTCTTTTCGTAGCTTGGATGTGTCTTTTTCAAGTGTGAAAAGATAGGAAATGGATTAGAATCATTATGTTTAGTCTTGGGTACATATTTTACTTCTTTCTATCATTTTGAAAAGAAATAAAATTGCATATGCATTGGGTTGTGCATATTGGGAACGGAAAGAATTCTTCCTTACTTTAGCTAGTGTTCATTGAAGAGAAAGGCTCATTTCGATTCATCTTCATTTGCATGGTTTGGGTCGTCACAACTCCACCAAGTTTCACGTCCATTTACCTGATTGAGTAAGACAACCTCTAAAATTAATCTCCCTAACTAAACCAACATTAACCTCACTTGATAAAATCAAAAGAATTTGGTAGTTAGGTAGGACACCGGGGATAGGCATCAAAATAATTCCCCCTTGTCATTTTTCATCTGAGACATCGTCGTTGTCTTTAGGAAACTAAAATCCTCTAGTATTTATTGACACGGTAATAACTAGTTTGTGGAGGGGCCTCCTAACTGTTTTTAACTTTCAGGGGTTAAACCGCCGCGAGATTGAGAATCGGACGGACTCTATGGAATGCCGCACTCCACTTAGCCCTAACGCAACATCGATCATTGTCTTCCTTGTATTCATAGTAATGCAAGGGTGATAAGGCAAAAGTACCGAAAACATTTTCCAACGTGTCATGAATGAGGTAGATTAGTGACTTTTCTTCTAGGGCTCTTTACCCAGGATCCCTTTCGGTAGAGGGATATCCTTCCATTATTGGTCTCTCATTTTGTATTGTTCGACTTGGATTTCATCACCTTGCGAAGGATACAATTTGTTGAGGTCTCCAGCTCTTAGTTAGGAGATTTTGCTTGCTATCTTGTAGAGGGTATTTTTCTTTGTAGGGATGCTTGTTGGCATTCTGGCCGTTTTGTTGTATAGCTCGCTTACTGTGGTAGCGGCCTCAGTATAGTTTTTTGAGCTTGCTCTTTTGGCCTGTGAGCCTTGTCTTTTCCTAGCTCCCCTTTTGCATGCTCGGTTGCCTAAGGGTTTTTGAGTTCTTTTTAACAAGACTTCGTCCACATCACTTAGTTTTGTTCCATGGAGAATCCACCTCCATGAACCCATGCTCCTTCTGGGACTACCAATCTGGAGACCCCTTTTCAAGGGGTACCTTTTACTTTTCCTCCTGTTGGAGATATTGGTCCTCCCTTTATTGCCACGTTAAATATTCCTGGATTAACCATAGGATTACCGTTATGGTTATTCAATCCGGTAATCCCAATTGCGCCCAATGTTTCGAATGTTAACTCTCCACCACGAGAGAGTCAATCCCAAATTAATCCTTCCCCTTCTTCATCGGATGAATCTTCTTCCGTTCCTTCTTCCTCGCCTGATCAAAGCAATAGTGTTAGTAATCAGGTGTATAAGAAGAAGAAGAAAAGGAAATTTAAGAAGAAGAAGGATAAGGAAGAGACCAAGCATAAACCAGTTGCCTCTAATAACACTCATTCTACGAAAACACCCCGTAAGCCCAAGTTCCCTTGCAAACTTTGTAAGGGTTATCACCTTCTCAAGGATTGCCCTAGTCTTTCCCGTGTATCAGAAGTGTGGTCTAAAAACCCCAAAACACTTGTATCATCAACCTCTGACCATCATGTCGATGACACTCCCTGAACCAGTGACCCCTTGGTGAAGGGTAGGAAGGGTAAAGTCCTATATCCCTGTTTGATATGCAAGGGTATGCACTGTACTTTCCTTTTTCCAAGCATGGATGAAGCTTCGTGGTGGTTGGAAGACATTACTAGTTCTTAACTCGTGCTTCCTACAAACGATAGTAAGTTGTCCCTCGACCCCCCACTGGTTGACCAAGTGATCAATTCAGTTTCATCTGCAATTGATCCCACTCTCCCTCCCGAGAGTGAAGTGATCAAGTCACTGTCATCCCCACTCGACCCCGCTCTTTCATTGGAGAAATTCCAGACTGAAGCAGTCACCTTGACACAATCTTCATCTCATTCTTATCTTCCCAGTGAGAGTGAATTGGAAACCACTGATGTTTTCCTTATCGGTTCAGAATGTCCTCGGCAAGGGGAAACCCTGTCCGTTTTCGCGAGACCCCCTCCAAGTACTAAGGTTATTTCCTTTGATTGGAATGGTCTAACAGAATCTCGTCTTCCTTCGAGCGTTCCTTTTCAAATATCTGTAGGAGTTTCCGATAAAGAAATTTTTCGTATGATAGTTGATGAAGGAGCTTTTGTTAGTATTCTATCCTCAACTGCTTGGCAAGCCTTAGCTTCTCCTCGGCTTGTGCCCTTCACTGACTAGATACTAGCTTTCAATAGAAGGTCTACTGGACCTTTAGGGTCCATTCCTCAGTTACCTATCACTTTGGGAGGGAAAACTGTCTGTATTGATGTCATGGTCATCCAAGGTCCCTTAGATTTTAATCTACTCCTTGGACATGATTACGTCTATGCAATGAAGGCTGTAGTGTCCTCACTCTTCCAAGTGATGTATTTTCCCCATCATGGGAATATTGTGACCATCGATCAGCTTTCCTTTGTGATGCCCACGCATTGCATGACTCCTAGTCACCAGACTTCCCCAAATGTTCCACATGTTTTAGTGGTTTCTTCCCCCTAGGGGGGGGGGGACGCTTGGAGCAAAGTTCTATTCCGGTGTCAAGCTCGTTAAAAAATGAAACCATTTTTTCAAGCATAGTTTACTCTTGGTTTTAAGCTTGTGTAAAAATAAAACCAACCATCATCTCAATCATAGTTTACTCTTGGTTTTAAGCTTGTGTAAAAATGAAACCAACCATCATCTCAAGCATAATTTACTTTTGGTTTTAAGCTTGTGTAAAAATGAAACCAACCATCATTTTGAGCATAGTTCCCTTTCTATGTCGAGCTCGTTAAAAAATGAAATAGGTTCCCAAGAGCATAGTTTATTCTTTGTTTCAAGCTCGTTAAAAAATGAAACCGACCCTCAAGCACAGTTTACTTTTGGTTTTAAGCTTGTGTAAAAACGAAACCAATCCCAAGCATAGTTTACTTTTAGTTTCAATCTTGTGTAAAAATGAAACTACCTTCGAGCATAATTTCTTTCTGTTTTAAGTTCATTAAAAAATAAAAAGGACCCTTTCAAGCATTGTTATTATCTATTTCAAGCTTGTGTAAAAATGAAATAGATCTCCCTTCCATTTATTCGAGTCTCTCGCTAGAGTTAGGATTTGAACCTTCATTTCATCTGCCTGGGTCACTTGGTCCCGGTTCTCCCTACCCCCCCTGGTGAACACATTTGGATTAGTAGCCAGGATTTTTTGGGTAAGGAAGAAGAGTAGTCAGACGAAACAAAGCTTGGGGGGCATGTTTAGCCATTAGCAATCATGCTAGGGTATTTTACCAACCTCTGGTCATCATGTTGGGAGAGAACCCATCAATGGGCCTTAACCATGAGCAGATTTTACCTTTGGCTTCAAGCTGATTAAAAAATGAAACCAGTAGTCTAAGCAAAGTTCTACTCCTGTGTCAAGCTCATTAAAAAATGAAACATATCCTTTCCCTTTGAGTCGAGTCTCCTCGTAGACTTAGTACTTGAACCTTCTTTTCACTCGCCTATACCTTAGGTGAATGAAATGAAGCTTGGGGGCATGTCTTCAACCTCTGGAAGTTACGTTGAAGTCAACTCGATCACCTCTCCACACCATGTTGGAGCTAAGTCACTTACTTCTAGCAATCATGCTGGGGGCATGTACCAACCTTTGGATTTCATTGGGAACATTTTCGAGCATACTTTCCTTTTTAGGTTTCAAGCTCATTAAACAATGAAAATTATCCTGAGCATAGTTCATTTTCTGTTACAAGCTCGTTAAAAAAATGAAGCAGACATCATGAGCATTCTTGCAACCTATCTTCGAGCTCGTTAAAAACAGTAAGATGGTGTTTGAGCTTACTTTTCACTTTTTTCGTGCTCTGGTTAAAACATGAAAAGTGGTTTGAGCTTACTTTTCCTTTTTCATGCTTTGGATCCAAACATGAAAAATATTTTGAGTGCTTTTGATACCATTATCGTGCTCGTTAAACAATTGGAGTAAAAAGGTGTGTCTAACGAGTATAGGTTTATCACTTTATCCATCCTCGCTAGACTATTTACGGAAAAGGAACTGTGCCGAGTTTACTTTTCCTTTGTCGTACTCAGTCATCAAACATGAAAAATTTGTTCATGGAGTCCTCTTTAAGCTCTTTTCAGACTCCCTAAATAGGAAAATATTGCCAAGTGAAATTGATTCTTTCACGCTTGTAAAAGGATTTGAATGGTCGTCTCCCTAGTGATAGTTTACCCCTTTTTCGGACTAGGGGGCACTACTTACGAAAAAGGAATACTCCAGCCAATCATGACTGGAAGAGTCCTCTCCCGCGTTGTTTTACCCTTTTTCGGGCGATGAGGCTAACCTTACGAAAAAGGACCGTTGGAGTCTTCTTTAGTTCTTTTCAGACTCTCTAAACATGAAATGACAACCGAGTTTTCCTTCCTTGGACTTGTTAAAATTTAACATCGAAGGGACCACTTTGGGACGAACCCCTCCTTTCTCAGGTTCGAAAAACATGTGAGATTGGACTCATCTGTGAGATGAGCTACACCGAGCATCTGTTATCCTCCTCAAGCTCGTAAAACAACAAAGAGGTACTCGTCCATCATGTCGGGGGAAAATGGGAAAATGAGTCAAGTTTACCTTGTTGGCAGCTTCTGAGTTGTCACCTTTGAACATGGCATGCATCCTCACCTTGTCTGTTTTGGGTAGTCAGCTTTGCTGATAGTGTCATCATTATGATCATGCGTTCTTATTATTGCTATGAGTTCACACTTCATGTGTTTCTGTCTATTCAAGTAGTCCCTGCTGTCAAGCTCTGTTTCATGCCGTTATATGTTCAAAGGGTTATTACCTGATGTCCACCTCCACTTCTTGTCAAACCTTCCTTTGTGACAGTAACCCACTGAAGTTGACTCCATGCCCAACCGTCCTCCTGCTCTTAACTCCAACCAACCAAAAACCCCTTTTAATTCATTGTTTCAAGTTCTAGCCACCACTTTGACCGATACCCAATCCCATTTTTAAGTTGCATCCTGTTGCTGGAAGCCCCAAAGGGAGATCCCTCCATGTGGTTGGAAAGGCTAGTTTCCATCCACTAAAGATTGGTTTGCAATAGTTACCCCATGGTCTTTCCTGCCACAACCAAGGGAAATCTTGCGTGATAACAGATGTAATCAGGAATATCACTCATGTGTCTTTTATCCCAAATAGGAAAACAAGAGACATTCCAACCCAATGATCCAACTGGAAAGCAAGGTGCTTCCCTATGTGTGTACTCCTAATGGATCAAATCTCTACCATTGGTTAAAAGGTGCTTGCAACCAGAATGTTCTCTCCTACATGAAGTTAATTTGGAACCATATGCACCTTTATGTGTGAAGGCATCAAAGGTTGGCATAGGATTCCTATGAAACTACTGGGAAGGAGGTGGTGCTATCCTTGAATCAACTAGAGAGAATGTGGGAGCCTTCTGCTCCTCTTCAAGCACCATCAAGAAGAAATTATTGACCCAAACTTCCCCCTTAATTGACATGGTACAAGTAGGAATAAATGATGTAGTATCATGGACTAGAATCTCATCACTACAACCCTCATCCATCAAACTAATGGATGCATCAACTCCATCAAATGCTGGTCCATTAAACAAGAGCTCTTCTGACTCCTCAATGGAGGAATGACTCACTCCAGGAAGAAGCTCAGTTTCGCTCTGGAAGATAGTATGTGGTTGGAACTCATCATCTGCATCTCTAAAATCCTCAAGCACATGCATGTCATCATGCACCTCATGAACCACCATCTCATGAGGTTCCTCTATAGAACTTTGAATGTCATTAACCATAAGAGAATGGTTCACTGGAATGTAGGAGGGAAAGTGTGATCTCTGCAACTCTTGGTGAAATTTTTCTATCTCCATCTTGGATTCAAAGACGGGACTTTGAGTACTTGTCAAAGAATATTGGGTGGCCATCAAATCATCATTCGGATTTCAAATCTCCTCATCATCTTTCAAGGATGCTCCCTGCAACATATGGGAAAGCTCATACAGGTAATCTATGCCAGCAAGCATATGTGAAAAATTACCTTGGAGTGTAGTCATTGCTTTTGGGATCTTCTCCATGGCTTCAAGAAAAAATGAATCTTCCAATGAAGCAGCTCTTGAAAAATACTGTGATACTGAAACATGTGTGTCATGGAGAATGTGTAAGGCCTCCTTGATCTCCCTGTTAAGGACTTTGTTCCTTATGCACATGCAGTCTATTTTGATCTTCATCTTCACTAGGCCGATAAGAAATGAAAGAGGAATTGGTTGTTACACCTCAATATTACACATTACGTATTAGTGTCGCATTCTTTCATTACCAACCTAAACGACAGTTTCCGTTAAAGATCATTTGATAGGTAGAAACTCTCTTAGGATAAAGCAGGATGTACTGACTCTATGCTAAGACAAAAAGGAAACAAATGCTACCTTGAGTTCCTGAACTAATCTTCACAACAAGATTATATGCATTCAGAAGAGATGAAATACGTAACTCACCTTCCAATTCGACGTTTGTCCCGCTTCTAGCTCTTGATCCTGAAGCTCCAATGTAGAACCTGTCGAAATCAAACAAAGAACAAGCATGCAATCTTCCAAATACCTTGAAGCAAAGATTAAGTTCAAATCTAGACTAGATACATTTCATATCAAGGATTTATACAATGCACATGAAATGGGAAAAACAAGACAAGTTATCTTTTATTACAAACTTGAAGAGTGCTTACAAAGGTTGCTTGATATCCAAGCCAATCCTCCAGCTCCAAGTGCTTCCTCTAGCTATCTCTGCAGAAGTATGAAGTTCATAGGTTTGATGCCCCAAAAGTCCTCTCTTTGGCTCATGGAAGGCTTCTCTCTTATAGCACATGGGAAGGTTAACCAACAAGAGAGAAGTTTGGATCTATGGAGGGTTTAGTGGATCAGGCCAGCTAAACAAAGAAGGAGTTAGGATCGAACCAAGGGTGGTAATCCCAACAAAATCTCCTCGAAGGTCGAAATCCCAAAATCCAAGGAAAAAAGGCTAATTTCAGACTACCGCGCCCCTATAACTAAGCATAACGCGGTAGTACCGCGCCCCAGAGAAGGAGCAATGCATGGTAGTGCTGACTACCATGCCCCTGTAGATGTGCAGGGAGCGGTAGTGCTCACAAACAGGGCTAAGTTGGGCTGGCAGATGGCAAAAAAAGGTTTTTCTTTCAGTGTTTAGTCAATGGTTTTCATTCTGGATGTTCAGATGATCTTTAAGGGAAACTGTCATTTAGGTTGGTAATGCAAGGATGCGACACTAATATGTAATGTGTAATATTGAGGTATAACAACCAATTCCTCTTGCATTTCTTATCGGCCTAGTGAAGATGAAGATCAAAATAGAGTGCATGTGCATAAGGAACAAAGTCCTTAACAGGGAGATCAAGGAGGCCTTACACATTCTCCATGACACACATGTTTCAGTATCACAGTATTTTTTGAGAGCTGCTTCATTGGAAGATTCATTTTTTCTTGAAGCCATGGAGAAGATCCAGAAAGCAATGACTACACTCCAAGGTAATTTTTCACATATGCTTGCTGGCATAGATTACTTGTATGAGCTTTTCCATATGTTGCAGGGAGCATCCTTGAAAGATGATGAGAAGATTTGAAATCCCAATGATGAGTTGATGGCCACCCAATAATCTTTGACAAGTACTCAAAGTCCCGTCTTTGAATCCAAAATGGAGATAGAAAAATTTCACCAAGAGTTGCAGAGATCACACTTTCCCTCCTACATTCCAGTGAACCATTCTCTTATGGTTAATGACATTCAAAGTTCTATAGAGGAACCTCATGAGATGGTGGTTCATGAGGTGCATGATGACATGCATGTGCTTGAGGATTTTAGAGATGCAGATGATGAGTTCCAACCACATACTATCTTCTAGAGCAAAACTGAGCTTCTTCCTGGAGTGAGTCATTCCTCCATTGAGGAGTCAGAAGAGCTCTTGTTTAATGGACCAGCATTTGATGGAGTTGATGCATCCATTAGTTTGATGGATGAGGCTTGTACTGATGAGATTCTGGTCCATGATACTACATCATTTATTCCTACTTGTACCATGTCAATTAAGGGGGAATTTTGGGTCAATAATTTCTTCTTGATGGTGCTTGAAGAGGAGCAGAAGGCTCCCACATTCGCTCTAGTTGATTCAAGGATAGCACCACCTCCTTCCTAGCAGTTTCATAGGAATCCCATGCCAACCTTTGATGCCTTCACACATAAAGGTGCATATGGTTCCAAATTAACTTCATGTAGGAGAGAACATTCTGGTTGCAAGCACCTTTTGACCAATGGTAGAGATTTGATCCATTAGGAGTACACACATAGGGAAGCACCTTGCTTTCCAGTTGGATCATTAGGTTGGAATGTCTCTTGTTTTCCTATTTGGGATAAAAGACACATGAGTGATATTCTTGATTACATTTGTTATCACGCAAGATTTCCCTGGGTTGTGGCAGGAAAGACCATGGGGTAACTGTTGCAAACCAATCTTTAGTGGATGGAAACTAGCCTTTCCAACCACAGGGAGGGATCTCCCTTTGGGGCTTCCAGCAACAAGATGCAACTTAAAAATGGGCTTGGATATCGGTCAAAGTGGTGGCTAGAACTTGAAACAATGAATTAAAAGGGTTTTTTGGTTGGTTGGAGTTAAGAGCAGGAGGACGGTTGGGCATGGAGTCAACTTCGGTGGGTTACTGTCATCAATGGCAGGTTTGGGCTACGATTGCAGGAGCAGGAGGAAAGGTAGACATGGTTCTTTCACGTCAGAGTAATCAACTGATGAAGGTAGAGGAATGATACAAGTTCGGCCACAAGGCTAGAGAATTTAAGAATGAATTCTAGCCTGCAACTTAAAGAGGAAATGGTGGAATACCTAGTCATCTGCATCTAGAGCATGTGGGCATGAATTCCAGACCATGAAATATTGAACTTTAGGTACTGCAGAAGTAAACAATTAATGGAAATACAAAGCAAGAACACATACACAGGAAATAACAGACATCAGAACACACAACACAGGAATATCAAGCGCCAAAATCGTGTATGCTCATTGAATTAAGAGGCCGAGTTTAATACAGTGCAGAGTAGTAATCACTCTAAAACAAAAACGTCCAACCCTTTGTTCTACTTCGGACCTTTCCTTTATAGGATTACAAACAACAAAATATCCTAACTGATTCTAAACAACTTGCACTGGTAATGATGAAGCCATTCGAGCTAAGCCGCCCGAATAAAAAACCTATGATTCTTCCATGCGCAGAGGGGAAGGATCCCCTGTGCTAGAAATGCACCATTTGGCCATGGAAACCACTTATTCATCCAGTGAATCAGGTCATTTTATATTGAATGAGACAGATAACTTAACCGTGCCTCCTTCATCATCCTCCAATACTCTATTTCTCTGTAAAAATATCCATTTCCCACAACTGTAACTGGCTCTGCAAACCTTTCTCGATCCGCAACTTTCTTTCCGCAACTGCGCTTCTGCAATTTCCTTTCCACAATGGCCATTCCGCAACGGGCCTTTTCACAACGGTTCTTTCCGCAACCCACAATTAGCCATGTGGCGTGCAAGGATTGGTCTTTCGGCCTTGTGCTTTTCTGGAGATTCTCCTTTCCGCAATCCGCAATCTGCAATGCAGGATGCAGAAACTTACTTTTTCGTGTTTTTGAAGACGATCTTTACGCAATGCAGATTGTGGAATGTAGAAACTTGTATTTTTTCCATTTGGAAAATTGCTTCCCGCAATCCGCAATGCGGATTGCGGGATGTGAAAACTTGTATTTTGAGCTCTTTGGGAAATTGCTGCCCGCAATGTGGATGCGGAACTCAGAAATTGTCTTGCGGAATGCATTTTCGACCGTTGATTTGATGTGCTCTTTGATCTTAGTTGTCCAATCTTCTTTGATTGCGGAAGAATCTCTTACTGCTAGTTTTTCCTGCGGAAGGGCCTTCCTGCCTTGTATTTTCCCATTTTCTCACTTCGGCTCGGTCATTTTGCTTTGATTTGTTCAACACTTAGCCAATTTTAGGCTTCCTGACTCTTTATTTGGTGCAATTGGCCAATGGATGACCTTGGGGCTTTGAGTGATGGGTTTTCCTTCACCTTCTCTGGTGGAAACCATAATAAGTGTTAATAGCGGCTCCAACCGGGGATGCTATCCTCCCTCTGAGGTAGAAAGAACATGTAGACTAGTAGCCCTTATTCCTTTTCTCTTTCTTTCCCCTTTGTATCACAAAACTGGAACACGACTAACTGAAAATGAAAACGAAATGTACAATGGGGATGGGTCGGAGGACTTGTTCTTCATGTGAAATAATTCTTCAAGAACCGCTCATTGACGAATCCCTTGCCAACTGGTTCATCATCTTTGTCTTGCAGGAAGAAAGCATTGTTATCATGATAAGCGGTGATTGTATAGGGTCCCTGCCAAAGGTTATCAAACTTTTGGGCTTGGTCTTCTCTTCTAGGATCCCACTTTAATACGAGATCTCCCACTTGGAAATCATCTGCCTTGGTATTTCTATCAAAAGTACTCTTGACTCGGTCTCGAGCTTTCGTGGCTTCATCCTGCACCCCTTCTCTAATTTCTTGCACTTCGACTAGCTGATTAGCTCTCCTCAAATCAGGGTTTGGCTCTTCTTATTACTCCTATAGCAATCTCATTGTGGGCCCTCTTAGGGAATCAGGGAAAACCACCTCTGTTCCATATACTCATTTGAAAGGAGAAGTTCCAATGGACCTTTTGGAGGTGATCCTATCAGCCCACACGACAAGGGTCAGCTTGGTGTGCCAAGCCCTTTTGTTTTCTTATAGCAGCTTCTTGATTATCCTCACCAAGATTTTGTTAGAGGATTCTTCCAATCCATTCCCCTCGGGGTAGTAAGCAGTAGAATGGCCTAATTTGATGTGGAACTTGTCATAGAATTTGACCATCTTCTCGGATTTGAAGGCCTGTGCATTATCAGTGTTTACCTTAATAGGACATCCAAACCTGGACATGATATTCTCCTCTAAACAATTCATGATTACTGTATCTGTGGCTTGTCTGGTAGGTATTGCTTTGATCCATTTGGTGAAATAATCAGTGGCAGTCAGTATCCACCTATGCTTCCCAGAGGAGTTGGGGAAAATTTCACCAATGAAGTCAAGTCCCCACTGCTAAAAAGGGGCTCCCACTGATATTTGTTTCAGAGGTAATGCAAGAGCTTCCTCTTTCCTTCAAAAACTTGGAATTCATGGAAACTGGCTATTTCCTTATAAGAATCCTTGAACATAGTAGGCCAATAGAACCCTGCCCTGAGAATTTTGTTAACAGTGGCCTTCCAGTAATGATGCCCTCCACAGACTCCTTTGTGAAACTCCTTCAATGTTTCTTTAGCCTCATCTTCCACAATTAAATTCAAGAGTACACCCCCAGGGTCTTTCCAATAAAGACAACCATTCAGTATGCAATACTTCGCAGCCTTCATCTTGGTGGATCTAGATTTACTTTTTCCCATCTCAGAGGGTGCTTGCAAGTTCTACAAAACATATACAACATCAGAATACCAAGGAGAGTATAGGAATTTGTCTGATACCTGAGGTAGTGGATCTTGGGAAGTTTCTCCCTGTATGTGTGACAGCAGGTTCATACTCATCGAATCCCAATTTGACTCAACCATGAGTCTGGCCAGGCCTTTCCCTTTAATAAGCTTGGTAGGTTTGATCTCCAGATCATATTCCAGCACCGTAGCTATCCACTTTGCTCTTCTACCTTCTGGATTAGGTTGTGTCAATATATCTTTCACAACAACATTGGGAACATAGGCTACAACATGGGAATGTAGGACATAAACCCTGAAATCCTTCAGAGTTTTGATCATGGCATAGGCCCGCTTTTCCATAATGTTGTACTTGAGCTCAACATCTCTGAGAGCCCTGTTGAAGAAAGCTATGGGTTGCTCATCTCCTTCCTGATTTTTCTGTAAAAGCACACCTGCTATGGAATGCTCATAGGAAAAGGAAAACATAAGAAACTCCTTGTCAAAATCTGGGATGATCAATACAGGTGCTTCAACAATTTCTCTCTTTATATCCTCAAATGCTTTTCTAGCTTCTGCAGTCCACCTGACTTGATTGTCTTTCTTAAACATGCAGGTGATCGACCTCATGATTTCTACAAAATTGGGGATAAATCTCCTTATGAAGTTCACTGTGACTAGAAAGGATTGGATTTCCTTTTTACTCTTGGGGAGCTCAATTTTTTGTATTGCATATATTCTATCTGGGTCAATTTTGATCCCATCTTTAGATATTATGTGGCCCAGCAATTTACCCTCTTGCATGGAAAAATTAGACTTTTTAGGGTTCAAAGAGATTCCAAATTTTATGCACTTGGTGAAAATGTTTTAGATGTTCTTCATTAGACTTGGAGTGTATAGTGATGTCATCCATGTAAACAACCACAAATTTGTCTTTCTCTCTTGCAAAAGCTATGTCCATAGCTCTTTGGAAGGTGGCTCCTACATTCAACAGACTGAAGGGAATCTTAGCATACATGAAGATTCACCAAGGTGTGGTAAAGGTTGTCTTGCTCTGGTCTTCTGGAAACACCTTATTCTAATTGTATCCTGAAAATCCATCCATCATGGACATTCTTGCCGCCCCTACCACCTTCTACAAAATGTGGTCCATTTTGGGTGAGGGATAGTTATCCTTTAGGGACACCTTGTTGAGATTTCTAAAGTCAATACATAGTTTGATTTCACCATTCTTTTTCCTCACTGGGACTATGTTGGCCACCCATTGTGAAAACCTCAAAGAGACTATGATTTTGGATTCATACAACCTCTTTACCTCTTTTTCTATCAGTGGGAGCAGCATGGGATTCATCCTTCTCAACTTCTGCTTGAATGGCTTCTCCCTTATCTTGACTGGTATGGTATACTCGATGACAAATGTGTCATATTCTTTTAGATATTCATAGCACCATGTGAACACATAAGAAAAATTTCTCATTAAATCCATATAGTCCTTTTTGACACCTGGGGCCAGAGAATTTGACAGTTTGACAATTTCGGGTTCCTCATTACTCCCAATGTTATAGTCTTCTACTTCCTTCGAGTTTGGAGCCACCTTGTGATCTCTGGCTACGTCATTTTCATCAAACAGTATTTCCAGTGGGACCAATCCTTTGGGTATGTAATTGATCTTTAGTTGCAAAATATATTTTCCTCCCAAAGTGGTTTTGAGCTCTGGTGGATCAGGTTCCCATTCTTCCCCTTCACAGTCCCCTTGGTCAATCTGGATATTGAAAAATTCCCCAGTCATCTCCAGGAAATTATTTATCTACTGCTCATCCTAAAATATCTACTAGTGCTTAGTGCTGTCTAGGACAGAGGGCCTATGCCTTACCTAAATCATGTGAGTTCTTGCAGGGTAAGTAGGGAGAAGAAATCTGCTAGCAAAACTGGCTAGGGTGTCTGCCACTGTATTCTTCTCTCTGGGGATGAAAGAGATATCGTGCACTATGAAGAAATTGTCAAACATGTCCCACACAGCATTCTTGTAAGCCTTTAGAATGGGATGCTTAGCCTCATAGTTTCCTTTCACCTACTGGATTATTACCTCTACATCTCCATAGATCTTGATCTTCTTAGCTCTCAGGCCTTTGAGTACATTCAAGCCCAATAACAGAGCTTCATATTCTGCCACGTTGTTTGAACAGTCAAACATCAGTTTACATTAGGGGAGTTTTGAGGTCAAAACTAGGCCTCAAAACAAAAAATGTACCATAAAACTTCACTTTATAAGAACCAATAGGATTCAGGATGATGATGTCAACCATAAGGGTAAAATTTGTAAAACAAATTGGAGGGAAAAACAAAAAACTACTTTTTCATATCGTATTTTTGACATATCTCCTTAACGGTTTACCCAAATTTCAATTTTGGGCACTCATTGGATGCATATTTTAATTCCGCATCCAACCCATGCCCACATTGCATACTTCTAAGGTTCTCACGACATGAAAAAGTGAAATTTTCAATAAAAATACGTATTTTAATATTAAAATACATATTTTTATTGAAATTTTCATTTTTTCATGTCGTGGGCACCTCAGAAGTATGCAGCATGGGTATGGGTTGGATGCAGAATGAAAATACGCATCCAACGAGTGCCCAAACTTGAAATTTGGGTAAACCAGTAAGGAGATATGTCAAAAATACGATAAGAAAAAATAGTTTTTCTTTTTCCCCTTTAAAATTTACAACTCTTATTTTATTATTTCCCTTAGGAGGCCCATTTTAGACCTCAAAACTCCCCTAATGAAAGTATGAAATCTGTCACATGCAATTCTCTCGTCGGGAGGGATGATCCATACCCCTGCTCCAGCTCCTTCTTTTTTTGCGGCCCCATCGAACTTCATGACCTAGTGTTCTTCTTTTTGGAGGGTGGCCACGGCCTCTGTTTCGAGTTCTGATTTCTCATTACTTTCCTCTTCTACCTGCTTTCCATCCTTCTCTATGCTGGCTGAGTTGTGAAGGCATTGTACCCCATTTCCATCATTAGCCTCACCATCTGGTTTAGGTAACTTGGCAGCTTTCGCATCTTCTCCCTCTGAACCTAGATCATAGTAGAGAATTGAGGAATCCACATCTGTGTCTAGGGAAAATATGGGGTGGTTATCAGGCCTGTCTTTGTCACTCACCACATATGACAACCTATGTTCCCTATACAGTATTCTACTTTCCCCAATGACGGGGATGGTGGCATAAGACATGTCCATTTGCATGGTTCCCTTAAACTTTGCAGTCCATGACCTAGACAAAAACATCCCAAACTTAGGTGGAATATCAGCTACCACTACATCCATGATCATATTCTTCTGAGGAATCTGAGTCAAAGAGACTACCATGTCTTTAATCATCCCTACACATGGAACTCTTTTGGAATCAAAGGAGAACAAATATTTATAAGGTCTGGTTATTTCTAACCCGAGATCCGCCACCACTGAGTTGGTCATGAGGTTATCAGAGGCTCCTGAATCAAACATGGCATTGTCCAGGATATGGTCATGTATGTTGAGACTGATATAGAAAGGAGGGACATAATTTTCGGAGGCATTTCCTACATGGGGGCCAAACAGAAGGGTGGGATTGTCATCTTGCAGATTTAGAGTATCAGGTTGTTTTTCTTCTCCACCATTTACTACCTTCAGGATTTGGTCTTTGTACTCTGAGTTTTTGACCAATTCATTCAAGGGGATGGAGATCTTAATCTTAGATATTTAATTCTCCAAGCTGAAAGTAATATGGATTTTTTCTGCTATCTTTGTGTCACCTTCACCTCTCCCTTCTGGACTTTTCTTTGGAGGTTCTGCCTCCTTCTCAAGAGTCTCCTTAGAGATTGCATCCTTTGGGTCTTTTCTCCCAGGGATTTCCTTTCTTGGTGGTTGGGAAGAGGATGGAATAGCAACAACCTTTCCTCGGTATACTGTTACTTTTCTACTTCTCAAATTATGTTGCCTTTCGAATTCATAGATGGCATTGTGGAGCCCTCTTTGGTATTGGTCAGATTCTAATTCACCGGGACATCATCTGATTGCAGGGAAGACTGGTCATGTTCATCTTTAGTCAAATAGAAATGGGGTTGGATATGATCAAAGAGATGGATTTGATCTTCAGCCTGTCTATCTTCTTCTTCATCGTCCATGAAATTCTCAGCACAAGGTGGTCTGATGGGCTAATTGTCAGGGTTTCTTGGCTCTCTAGGTCTTCCTTGTGGGGAAGGGGGTCTTCTGAGATTGTTATTTCAAGATTGAGGCTCTAGGTTTTCTCTAGCAGGAGGCCTGCTGTCAAGGGAGATCCTATCCACCAATCTCTCCATAGTTCTCATCATTTGCTCAAATTTGTCATCCATGGATTAGGATGTGGAAGGCTACACTGCTTCATTGCATCTCTTTTTCTCAGCTTCAGTTAAGTGTTTCATTTTTCCTGATGCCATCAAGTTGGATTCTACCTCTAGTGCATCTTTCAGCATATCAAGGAGAGTGGGATATCTCCTCTCTCTCAGCATGAGAGCAAAGTCATTGTCAAAACAATTGGAAAAATGAAGCTTGGCTGATCCAACAGGGGGTTTTATGTCCATTGGGATAGAATTGTACATTCTCATGAACCTGGCTGAGAATTCTTGGACAGTCTCAACATTGGTTTTCTTTGTATGTTCATACTGAGTGAGAATCTAGAGAGGGTTTTGCTTATCCTGACATCTGGATAGGAAAGCTTCTTCAAATCTTTCATAGGTAGATATTCCTCTATTGGGAAGGGATTTAAACCATTTCTTCACTTCTCCTGCTAAAATTTGGGCAAACAACCTCATCTTAACATTATATTCATCTACCTCTTCTAGGTCTGTGAAGTCATTGAACTGATCTACATGTTGTTGTGTAGATACCCTTCCCTCCCCATCAAATCTCATGAGGCGTTGGGCATAGCCCACAGGTAAGTCATCAGGATTTGGTGGGAGGGCCAAAGGAGCATATTTGGCAGCCATGGCTCTTAGGCTTAGTTTGGGAGTAGAGGGAGTTTTAGGAGCAACAGGAATGATACTCATGTTGATGTATATGTAACTTCGGAATGTATTTCACCTATGTATTTCATCTATGTATATTGTACTCCTATAGAGATGTTATTATTCCTCTATACGGAAGTGTCGTCATTTGTATTGACAAGTGTCGCAAGTGTTGTAACTTGCCGATGGGTTATTAGACCACCATGTGTGGGGTCGGCCCTGATTAAGTTAACCATGGGTTATTAGGCTAAGTTAGACAAGTCGGCCCCACTGGTTTATTGGGCAGGACAGGACATGTATAAGTAGAGATCAGGAGATCTCTATTTGATCATTCACTTATTCACTCTTCCATCACTCGAAAAGTGGCGCACATGTGAGGAGGAGGATCAAGTTCTAGGAGAAGACTATCTCTTGTACTTTGGTTGTATCATTGCTCTCTCTATCTCTGAGGAAGTTGTGGGGTTTTTCACCTTTATGGTTTTCCCTAGTGAAACTCTGTGTCTATTGTCTCATGTGATTGATTGGTGTGATTGATATGCATTGTTATAATTGATATGTTGTACATGTTATTCTCTCAGTAAAGATCCTAGAGTATATTGAATTAATGCTGAAAAATTAACATGGTATCAGAGCTTCCCTGAGAAGAAGACATTGTGCAATGGTAGAAACTAGGGTTTCTTGTTTATTGGGTTTCTCTCCACATATTTTGGAAACGAAGTAAGGTAGATTGACTCTACTCGTCAAGGAGAATCTATCTGTCCAATCAGAATTCAATTCTGAGCACTTTCAGTTTTGGCCCTAAAAATTAGGGTTTCCATAAAAATAGGAATTTCTAAAATCTGAAGACATAGCTGGAAGCTCCTTGGAAAAATCTAAGTTTAGAGCTTTGGATCAAGATTTTTGGTTGGCTGAAGCTCCGGGAAACTCAAACCCTAATTCAGGGTCCTCCCTAGTGAATCCGGGAAGACTAAAAGGCATTTTTGAAGGGTGAAACTTTGCAGATCTCAAATTCTAAATATACCAAGCTGATCGGCTCATCAAGGCGCATCTTTCTATCCTTTCAGAAGTTTGAAATTCACATTTTGAATTTTTAGGGTTTCTCTGACAAACCCTAATCCAAGACCAGATCTAGTTTTCAGCAAATCAAGTGGTAAGACCTAAATCTTTTCTATTTCCATTTGAAGTACTTTTTAAAAGATGTCTCACCACACCAAGCTTGAGGATAAGCTTGAAGGGGCTGATAAATTCTGAGCATGGAAGTATAGGATTGGGTTAATCCTAGAAGAAAATGAGTTAGACAATTATATAAGTGAAGAGGTCCCTATCCCAGAGGAAGAAGAGGCTAAGGCTCTTCACAAGAAGAACTTGGTCAAGGCAAAGAGGATCATTGTTGATTCTATCAAGGACCATCTCATTCCACATGTGTCATCTCTAAAGACACCCAAGGCAATGTTTGACTCTTTGACCAAGCTGTTTGAAGGAAAGAACATAAATCAGAAGATGACTCTGCGGAATCAAGTGAAAGCGGTAAAGCTTCAGAATGGAGAGACCATTCAATCTTATTTCTCCAAGGTCTCTCAGATCAAGGAACAACTTGAAGCTATGGATAAAGTAGTGGACAATGGTGAAGTTGTCATGACCACATTGAATGGCCTACCTAGGTCATGGGACTCCTTCATCCAAGGAATCTGTGCAAGGAGGAAGTTGATCTCATTCAGTAGAATTTGGGAGGAATGCTCACAAGAAGAAGCAAGGCTTGTGGCCCGAGAAGAAAAGATGGGGAATGAAGATCAAGCTCTCACAGCACACACCAAGGGAAGCAATTTTAAGAGGGAGAGATCTCATAACAAGAATCATTCTCACTCTCATCACAAAAAGAAAGATCTATCTCATGTTAGATGTTTTGATTGCAATGAGGTAGGACACTTTGCTTCAAATTGTCCCAAGAAGAAGAAAGATAACAACAACAAATTTAACAAGAAGAAAAGGTACAACAAGAAGAGGTTTCATGCTCATGCTGCTGAGGATGATGAACCTCCCAATAAGAAGGCTAGGGAAGAAAGTGATAATTCATCAAGGGAAGATGAATATGTTCTAATCTCTACTCTCACAGGTACTATCTCTCATGGTTGTAATGATTGGCTTATTGACAGTGGGGCTTCCAAACACATGACCGGTTTTAAAGAATATTTTGCAAATCTATCTGAACATGAGTCACCCCATAAGGTGAAACTTGGGGATGACTATCAATATCCTATCAAAGGAAGTGGTGAAGCCTCCTACAACCTAGACTCTGGGAAGTCTTTGAAGATGAAAGATGTTCTATATGTACCTGGGCTCAAGAAGAACCTACTCTCCATATATGCATTGGATGCAAAAGGCATGAGGGTTGCATTTGTAGATGGCCAAGTCCTAATGTGGCCAAAGGGTAAAAATATAGATGATGCAGTAGTGATTGGAGAGCAATAGGGAGGATTGTACAAATTGAAGGGACAACCTGAACATGCCATGGTACATGAATCCATGGAGCCAAGTGAACTTTGGCATAGAAGGTTTGCACATGTGCACTATAGAGCACTACCAATTGCAAGCACAGCTGTAGAAGGTCTTCCTGAAATCAAGACAAAGAATGAAGGTGTTTGCAAAGGATGTACAAAAGGAAAGAACATTAAGAAGGCATTTCCAAGCAGTGAAAGCAAAGCAAAAGGAATCTTGGAGATTATCCACTCTGAGGTATGCGGCCCGATATCATCCAGTTCTCTGAGTGGGTATGTATATCGTGTTTCTTTCATTGATGATTTCTCTAGGAAGACTTGGGTTTATTTCTTGAAGAACAAAGATGAAGTATTTGACAAGTTCAAGGAATTCAAAGCCTTGATGGAAAATCAAGCTGATAAGAAGATCAAGACATTCAGATCAGCAATGGCAGAGAATTCACTTCAGGTGATTTTCAAAAGGTTATGCAGTGATTCAGGGATTAAGAGGGAGTTGACTGCTCCCTACAATCCACAATAGAATGGAGTTGCAGAAAGGAAGAATAGAACTATCATGGAAGCAACAGGAGCAATGCTGCATGACCAAGATCTACCTATGCATATTTGGGAAGAAGCATCTAGGACAACTGTATATGTACAGAACAGAACACCTCATAAGAGATTGGACAACAAGATACCAGAAGAGGTCTTCTCTGGTAAGAAAGCTGAAGTCAGCCATCTCAAAATATTCGGTTGTCCAGTATATACACATGTTCCAAAGGAAAAGAGGGCAAAGTTAGATCCTTCAGGAAAGAAGGGTATCTTTGTGGGGTATAGTGAAAGCTCGAAGGCTTACAGAATATACTTTCTAGGGTTCAAGAAGATTGATGTCAGCAGGGATGTAACATTTGATGAAAACTCAGCTTTCATCAAATCAAGGAAGACACCTGTTGAAGATCATGAAGAACCAAAGGAAAACAGATTCCAAGACACCATCATGAATGAAGCAATTCCTGAAGCATATCGTAAAGTTGAAGATCCATAAATACCTGTAGATCCACCCCGTGAGAAGAACTCTCATAAGAGGAAGCCTGCATGGTCTAGATAGCTCATTCAAGATGCAGAAAGATATGGCATTCGAGAAGAAGAGCACAAAGAAAGAAAGAGGACTAGATCACATACCAGTTATGTTTCCCTACTCTATGATATTATGAACAAAGAACCTTCCAGTTATGAAGAAGCAGCGGAAAAGAAAGAATGGAAGGATGCCATGGTCGAAGAATACCAGTCGATCATGAAGAATGATGTTTGGGATGTAGTCCCAAGACCTGAGGGGAAGTCTGTAGTGACTTCCAAGTGGATCTACAAGATCAAGCATGCTGCAGATGGCAGCATAGAGAAATACAAAGCGATATTTGTAGCTCGTGGCTTCTCCCAGAAAGAAGGGATTGATTATGAAGAGACTTTTTCTCCTGTGGCCAGATACACTTCCATTAGATCAGTACTTGCTCTGGCTGCAGTGATGAAATGGAAGATACACTAGATGGATGTCAAGACATCTTTCTTGAATGGTGTAGTCGAGGAGGAAGTGTATGTGGAGCAGCCACTTGGTTTTGAGACACATGACAGGGAGTCATATGTATGTAAGTTGAAGAAATCCTTGTATGGATTGAAGCAAGCTCCTAGGACGTGGTATGGTAGGATAGACAACTTTCTATCCAGTTTGGTCTTTACTAAGAGTAAAGAAGATTCCAACCTTTACTACAAGGTTGAGGAAGGCAATCTTGTGATACTACTTTTGTATGTGGATGACCTGTTTGTAAGAGGTGAGGATGGATTGATTGTCGATACCAAGAGGAAGCTTGCTGCCGAGTTCGAGATGAAGGACTTGGGGATGATGCACTATTTTCTAGGCATGGAGGTGTGGCAGAGTGCAGATGGAATCTTCCTTGGGAAAGGGAAGTATGCAGTAGAGATCCTGAAGAGGTTCGGGATGATGGACTGCAAGGCCATGGCCAAGCCTATGGCATCAAACCTGAAGCTTATGTGTGATGCTTCATCTGATCCAGTTGATGTCACAATGTGTCGTCAGATGATTGGGTCCTTGATGTACCTGACGAACATGAGACCAGATATTTGCGTTGCGGTGAACACATTGAACCAGTTCCTGACAGATCCGAGGAGTGTTCACCTGGTTGCTGTAAAGCATATTCTAAGGTACCTAAAGGGTACAGTTGATTATGGGCTCAAGTATGATGCAGATAAAAAGTTTAACCTACAGGGTTATGTTGATTCGGATTAGGCAGGCAATGCTGCAGATAGGAATTTCACATCTGGGTGTTTCTTTAGTATGGGATCAGGTGTGATCTCTTGGTTTAGCAGGAAGCAATCCTGCGTATCACTGAGTATAGCCGAGGCAGAGTATGTTGCAGCATGTTCGGCTAGTTGTGAGGCAGTATGGCTCCGGAAGCTACTGTCTAAGTTATTTGATCTCCCGTTGGAGGCTACTAGTATCTTTTGTGACAACCAGAGTTGTGTAAAGCTGTTTGAGAACCCGGTGTTCCACGACAGGTCGAATCACATTGAGATCAAATATCACTATATCATGGATATGGTGCAGAGAGGAGCAGTGAAGCTCCTGTATGTTGCGACGGATGAGCAGATTGCAGATGTGTTGATGAAACCACTAGCTAGAGTGAAGTTTGAGTACTTTAGAGAGAGGCTTGGTGTTCTTCAGATTGACAACACTTCGAGGAAGAAGTGATGGACACATTTGCAAGAGCCATTCTAAGCATGGTGAGAGGAGGATCCTTCCCATGGCTGTGGATGTAAGCGCTGGATGATGAGCATCAGGACGATGCTCCAGTTACTGCTCTGTATATGCATCATGCTGGATGCTTGATATATTTGTATATGCACCATGTTGGATGCTTGATATATATGTATATGCATCATGTTGGATGCTTGATATATTTGTATATGCATCATGTTGGATGCTTGATATATATGTATATGCATCATGTTGGATGCTTGATATATTTGTATATGCATCATGTTGGATGCTTGATATATTTGTAAATGCATCATGTTGGATGCTTTATATATTTGTATATGCATCATGTTGGATGCTTGATATGATCAGGTGGATCATGTATTTATGTACCAGGTGGATACATTGTACGATCAGGTAGATCATGTACTTATGTATGTATCAGGAGGATGCATTGTATGATCAGGTAGATCATGTACTTATGTATGTATATTAGGTGGATGCATTGTATGATCAGGTAGATCATGTATGATGATATGTATCAGGTAGATACTTTGTATGCATCAGATGGATATATTGATGGTGATCAGGATGATCACAGATGACGAGCTTCAGGATGTTTCTCCAGACGATATGTGCATCAGGTTGATGCTATGATGATGATCAGGTTGATCATGTGATGATGTACATCAGGATGATGTATGGTGAGTATCGGTTTGATACTCTGTGGCCGTGGACAGGTTGTGCAGGTAGCATAGAAAAGGTCCTTTAAAATCTGGATAGGTAGAGCGGTGTGCTCGTAACATCCTGGGATGATCTATCAAGATCCAGACAGGTAGAGAGGTGTGCTTGTAACATCCTGGGATGCTCTGAGTAGGTTTTGCTACAGTTTCACATAGAAAAGATCCTTTAAAATCTGGACAGGTAGAGCGGTGTGCTCGTAATATCCTGGGATGCTCTATCGAGATCCAGACAGGTAGAGCAGTGTGCTCGTAACATCCTGGGATGCTCTGAGTAGGTTTTGCGAAAGTTCACATAGAAAAGATCCTTTAAAATATGGACAGGTAGAGCGGTGTGCTCATAACATCTTGGGATGCTCTATCGAGATCCAGACAGGTAGAGCAGTGTGCTCATAACATCCTGGGATGCTCTGAGTAGGTTTTGTGAAGGTCAACATGTAAAAGATCCTGGGAGATCCAATAGGTTGAGCAGTGAGATCGTAATCAGTCCTGGGATGCTCTTTCAAGGTTTTGTTGATGCACGTAATCAATCCTGAGGATTCCACATTATGGCCAGTGATGATGAAGACCTATAGGTGGTGGGTCTACATCCAGTATGAAAAAGGACTAGCTCTGTATAACTTCCTATGACGAGTAGATTGGAGATTGATTGAGATAGCAGCAGTGACGATGATCCAATGATGATGATCCAGAGAAGAATACTTGTGCTAGAAGATCTGTGTCGAGAAATACCTTCCTAGTTAAGAGGGAGTGTTGATGTATATGTAACTTCGGAATGTATTTCACCTATGTATTTCATCTATGTATATTGTACTCCTATAGAGATGTTATTATTCCTCTATACGGAAGTGTCATCATTTGTATTGACAAGTGTCGCAAGTGTCTTAACTTGCTGATGGGTTATTAGCCCACCATGTGTGGGGTCGGCCCTAATTAAGTTAACCATGGGTTATTAGGATAAGTTAGACAAGTCGGCCCCATTGGTTTATTGGGAAGGACAGGACATGTATAAATAGAGATCAGGAGATCTCTATTTGATCATTCACTTACTCACTCTTCCATCACTTGGAAAGTGGCACACATGTGAGGAGGAGGATCAGCTGCTAGGAGAAGACTATCTCTTGTACTTTGGTTGTATCATTGCTCTCTCTATCTCTAAGGAAGTTGTGGGGTTTTTCACCTTTATGGTTTTCCCCAGTGAAACTCTGTGTGTCTATTGTCTCATGTGATTGCTTGGTGTGATTGATATGTTGTACATGTTATTCTCTTAGTAAAGATCCTAGAGTATATTGAATTAATGCTAAAAAATTAACAACTCAAGGCTTGGGTATTTTGGCCAGCAGATTTAGCAAAGGGAGGAAGGTCACTAGTTTCTTCCCAGGCTTGTAAATTTTCCCACAAAGCACTCAGGCAACGGGTCTAGAACTTTCTTTGGTCAAACATGGTTTCCCTTAGATCAGTCTCAGACCTAGATCTGAATGGGGGAGACTCAGTCCTTAAACTTGGAGGGATTCCTTTTGTAACACATGCCTCTTTCTTAGGTAAAGAAAATGACCTAGCTAATAGAGAAAGACCTGTCTGGATTCTCTTTTCTTTCTTAAAGACCTTCTCTGGGTCCAAAGTAACCTTTGGTAGCTCAGGATCGAGATGACTTCTGGTAGGTATTCTTCTGGGAGCCAGGATTTCTCCAAGGGGTTCTCTGATTCAAAAGATGGACTCGCCACGAGAATAATGCAAGATCCTTTTAGCGTCTGACTACTGTTCCCTCTCAGTAATTAGCTCTGATCTGAAACAAAAATTTTGAAGTACGCTCTATTTCTAGTGGAATCGCCAGAATGTAAGTTGGAGTCGCCATGGAAAATGATACAAACTTGGAATATCAGATTCTCTGTTCTCCCTCAAAGGTCTGATTTTATACCTTGAAAATCGGATATTTTCCCCGACAGAGTCGCCAGAAATGTTATCATCCAAGAGTTCCCTAGGTTGTTGCAGGAAATACCATGGGGTAAATGTTGCAAACCAATCTTTAGTGGATGGAAACTAGCCTTTCCAACCACAAGGAGGGATATCCCTTTGCAACTTCCAACAACAAGATGTAGCTTAAAAATGGGATGGGATATCGGTCGAAGTGGTGGCTAGACCTTCAAACAATGAATTAAAAGGGGTTTTTGGTTGGTTGAGTTAAGAGCAGGAGGACAGTTGAGCATGGAGTCAACTTCGGTGGGTTACTGTCATCAATGGAAGGTTTGGGTCGTGATTGTAGGAGTAAGAGGCAAGGTAGACATGGTTCTTTCACGTCAGAGTAATTAGCAGATGAAAGTAGAAGAAGGAGACAAGTTCGGCCACAAGGCTAGAGCATTTAAGAATGAATTCTAGCCTGCAACTTCAAGAGGAAAAGGGTGGAATACCTAGTCATATGCATCTGGAGCATGTGGGCATGAATTCCAGACCATGTAATCTTGATCTTTAGGTACTACAAAAGTAAACAATTAATTGAAATACAAAGCAAGAACACATACACAGGAAATAGCAGACATCGGAACACACATCACAGGAATATCAAGCACCAAAATCGGGTATGCTCATTGAATTAAAAAGTCGAGTTTAATAGAACGCAGAGCAGTAATATCTTTGAAACAAAAACATCCAACCCTTTGATGTACTTCGGACCTTGCCTTTATAGGCTTACAAACAACAAAATATCCTAACTAATTCAAAACAAATCGGGTATTCAGGAAAGGGTACGGTCCCAATCCTCCTTGTCGCATTTTACTGTTGGACCCTGCGGTATATAGCGATTTGTGAAGCCTTAATAATCCTGTGAGGTTCCATACTTTTGAATCCACTCCTATCACATAAGTTTGCTTGTGTCTTTAGTTTGTGTAGGATTTTTCTGGATTGATTTTCTTTTGTTTAGTTTTCCCTAGGAGAAACTTTGGTTTCAGTCACTCTGGCTTACATTCCTTGGAGAAGGTCCTGTAGGATTCAGAACTTACAGCCCGAATATCCCCTTAACCAGGAGGTAATTTCAAGGGTAAGGATGGAACCACAAGCCATGGTCATGTCATCTGAAGTAGAAAACCCTACTTTGAATATTGGAGCACATATGTTTCCTCTAGATTCACTTGCCTCCCACCCCCCACAGGGTGAAGAGGAACAAACTTCTACTCCACAAGACTTACCTCCCATTTTTCTGGGAGAGCCTGGATCGTTGGAATGGATAAATCCACCCCAGGACGACCCTGCAGTAGCTGTTGGACCAACAACAACTTATTGGACATCATATCTAGGCCACCCAGTGGCCCATTTTGCCATTGCATCCCCACCTAGTTGGCCTACCCCTGAAGAACTCTTCGGACCCCTTCCTGATCGCTTGGATCGATTACGTGTTAGGGGTGATGAAATTTGAAGACAAAGTCTTTCATGAAGAGTAGAAGACCCGATGTCACATTCTTCTCAACCACTCCCAAGTCGTGTTTTATCTTATGATTCACTGGAATCATCCACGAAACACTTGACCACTTTTGAATCTGGTCAACCATCAACTCTTGCACATCCACACCCTAGACAAGAGACCAGTCCCTTACATCAGACGACTCAACTGGTTGAAGGACAACAGTCCAACACACCTATTACTACCAAGGTTACATTACCCATTCCTTCCCCACCTCAAAACTCACGGGGAGGATACTCTTTACCCCCTACCTTCCTTACCGGTAATGTTAATCCTACGGTAGATAATCAACAACTCGTGTTGGGTCAACCTTTACTTGGTGGTCAGCAAGTTTTTACTGGGGGGGAACCCCCGTCTCTTAACCATAATACTGAAGGAGGAGTTCCCATCGGTCCTTCCGTTGGAAATTCCCTACCCGCTGGACCTTCCACTACAGGATTATCCCACGTTGGGGGACCATCCAATCTAATTCAAGCACCATGGAGTCAAGCATATCCAGGTTATCTTAACCCTGTGTCGGGACAACTCAATCCCGAAAATGCACTCTACGGGGTACCTTACCCCGAAAATCCATACACTCTATGGGGACAACAATTTTTTTTACAACATGGACCCCCGCCTACAGTCCCTCCACCCCAGTTTGGTCAACCTCCACCTCCCATTAGAGGCAACGGACCCCAACACAACTCCGGATGAGGCGGACCCCTACCTTCTGGCAGAGGATCAACGCATTCCGGCTATCATGGCCCACATCCTTCAGGCGTAGGCAGCGGCCCTCCCCCTTCAGGCAGAGGCGGAGGACCACCCCCCCTGGTGGTGGTGGACCATCCCATCTTGGTGGTGGTGGTGGATGACCATCCCATCCTGGTGGTGGTGGTGGAGGACCATCCCATCCCGGTGGTGGTGGTGGAGGACCATCCCATCTTGGTGGTGGTGGTGGTGGAGGACCACCCTACTATGATGGAGGTGGCGGAGAAGGTCCTTACCCTTTCGGTGGCGGCGGTGGACCACCACCCCCTCTCAGCGGAGGCGATGGAATCCCACCCTATTTCGGTGGCGGCAGTGGACCGCCACCTCCTCCCGGTGGAGGCGGTGGAGGCCCAGCCTACCCTGGAGGTAGTGGTGGACCCCCACCATTTGGAGGCGGCACACCCCCTGCTGGCGGCGGAGGTGGGACCCCACCTTATGGTAATGGTCCACCTTATTATGGCAATGGACCACCTTTTTATGATGGTAGAACTACTTACAGTCCAGGCGGCACACCCCCTTACGGTCAGTTTCCTCCGGGAACACCTTACAATCAGTCGATTCAAGGTCCTACCAGTCCATACATGCCTTATCAGTACTATCAGTACCCCTAGCTGAACCAACTGCTGCCCTTTTTGGCTACTTTGGACTTACCCGACTTGTCTTGTCTGACGAATGATCCCATTTTCCATGGGCATAAATGGCCACCCATTCTAGTTAAGTTACCATCATATATCCCCAAATTTGATGGAAAACCTGGTGAGGATCCTAAAAACCATGTGATGACATACCACCTATGGTGTTCATTCAACTCTTTGATGGACGACTCGATCTGTCTTAGGTTATTTCAACGGACTCTCACTCGCCCAGATGCCAAGTGGTATATTGATTTACCACCCAATAATTTTCTTGATTTTCGATCTCTTGCTATGTCATTTTTGACCCACTTCCAGTTGCCCATTTTCTATGAGACTGGTACGGACTTATTGACCTACCTTTTGCAGAACACTGCCACTCATATTTCTGATCATATTCATGAATGGCGGCGAAGACGACATCTTATTAAGGCTCATATTCTAGACCAACTCTTAGCTGACTGGTTTAGAAAGTCACTTTTACCCGTCGTAGCTCAAGACGTAGCTATGGGGGGAGCTGTCACTGAAGAACAGGCTATTTCCTGTGCCCATTACTTAGACTTGGTCTATGCTCAATCCGACACATTGTATGAAATTGGTCCTGATGCGCCTTGCCCTACGTACGATCCCGTGAAACCACCCAAGGGATCACAAATTGATGGCATCATTGGTTCCCTTGACTCCCAGCCTTCTATTCAAACTGGTGGCTCGTCAAACCCCCAAGGTTTTTCCTCATCACCACCACAGGCTAGCAACAGCACTACCAAGTCCACCACTCCTACCTCCACCGAAGAGGTGAATTCTGTGCAATCAACTTCATCTCAAAATTCTGGTGGTAAGAAGAAGAACAAAGGGAAACCTAAGAAATATTCTAACCAACAAGAGCCCAAGCCCGCTCAAGAAGACACCAAACAAAAGAGGAAGTTAAAGTATCCTTGTTTGCTATGCGGTGGAGACCATTTCTCAAAAGAATGTCCCCACCGAGACGAAGTTCATAACTTTCTCAAGGGAAACTCTACTACCACAGTTCTCAACGATCCCTTCCCCACTCAAAACTAGAAACTAATTGCACACACCTCTCCTTCCCAAGGAGAAGCATACTCCACCGCGCATGTTCTCATGATGTGTAGTGATACCGTCAAGTTGAATACCCGTTCTCGTTCGTATGACTCCATCCTGTCGAAGGAACCTGTTGGAAGTAATACTGAAAAAGCTTCCACTTCGATTCCCAATATCACCGTACCGCCCGCTTCTCTCACCATAGAGAAGCCTTTGTTCGAGTCAGTGTTGCGTCTTCCCAAGAGCACAATTAGAAAATCTGTTTTCAATCCCAATGCTCAGACCGCTCAGAACTACAATATTGTGGAGGACCTGGAACAAGCTGCTTGTGCTATGTCGACGCTTGAGGTATTGCAAAATTGTCCTAACTAGCGCAAGACTCTCCTCGCTACCATCAGTGTGGTTGATCTGGATTCTTCGAATACTATCATGTTCCGGCTAGAATACTTTAAACCAAGGCTTTCCCATCAGTTGGCATTTCAAGTTGCCACAAACATTGTTGGGAAGACAATCCATTGTACCGTCTTGGACGAAGGTGCCTCCACTTCAGTCATGTCGATTTCCTGTTGGAGAGCCATTGGCTCTCCCGAGTTAAACTGTTCTCCTACCACCTTGAAAGCATTCGACGAATGTGGCTTTCAACCTCATGGGTTGCTACAAGCTTTAGCAGTCGAGTTGAGTGGAAAGACCGCAACCATTAATGTGGAAGTGTTCGCTGCCCCGTTAGATTATAACATTCTTCTTGGTTGTAATTAGTTTTACGCCATGACTGTGGTCGCATCATCTTTGTTTCGCATAGTACAATTCCCTCATCAAGGCTGAATTTTTACTGTCGACCAACTGGATTTATGCACACCTGACACCGCTACTCATTCAGGCGATAATGTTCCATTATTTGGACAATATTCACATCAGTATGAGAGCATGGGGGTTGGCCTCATCAAGGACTCATCCCTTATGGGAATTTTTCCAACCTCGGATCCCCCAAATCATCTTGCCACGGTGAACATGATCTCCTCGTAGATTTCATCCATTCCCAACTCTATTGATTCATGGCTTGTACCTGACGAAGCCACCACACACCTGATTGGAGACACTATCTCTTTCACTCACTGAACTCACGTACGAGGATATCCAGTCATCTCTGGAGGACCACCTAGCTGTGGCCTCTACCTACTATTCTGTACAATGGAAATCATCCCTACCCGACCCTTTGATCCAGACTTTTCTTTTCGATGAGTCCATTATGGAAATCATGAGTGAGGATGACCCTCCGTGGGAAGACCTCCATCATTGGTTGTCTTTCCTTCCTAAATCGGACTCTATGGAGAATAGCATTTCCACCATATTTACATCGGATGTCTAAGGCAACTTGGCCAACATTGATCCTACCATTTCGGTCGACATATCAGTTACACCTGGTGTAGTGTAACACATTCATTTAAGCCAGAAGTGTTCCCCTGAAGAAGTCACAATGTTTACGACCTTGTTCAAGCAATTTCGAGACGTGTTTGCTTGGACTTACGAGGAGATGCCTGAGATAGACCCCTCTATTGTTTCACACATGATTAAAACATATCCTGACGCTAAACCAGTCCGACAAAAGTTGCGACCAGTGCACCCCCGAAAGACTGCGGAAATCAAGGCAGAGATTGAAAAACTCTTGAAAGCTGATTTTATTTACCCTATCCCGTTGAGAGAATGGGTCTCGAACGTCGTCCCTATAGCTAAAAAATGGGGTACCATTCGTGTCTGCATCGATTATCGGGATCTCAATAAGGCTTGTCCTAAGGACAATTACCCGACTCCTTTTATCGACCAGATCATCGACAATTGTGCGGGAAGCGTCATCTTTTCATTCTTGGATGGCTTTTTCGGCTACAACCAAATTGAGATCCAACCAACTGATCAACACAAGATAGCTTTCATCTATCCTTGGGGTACGTTTGCTTATCACAAGCTCCCTTTTGACCTAAAAAATGCTGGTGCCACATTCCAGCAGGCCATGTCGTATGCCTTTCACGACATGAAGGACTTTGTGGAACCCTACTTGGTGTTGGGCCTGGCCCAAGTGGGGCATTTTGAGCAGAAATAATTTTGAGAACTGCAGAACTGAGCGCAGTTCAGATGGAATAATTTTGAGATAAGTTTTGGTAGGCTATGAAGTTGCGCGCAGCACAGTGTCGGAAGAACTGCGAAGCCATTGCTGCGAGAAGAGCAGTGTTGTGATGTGCCACGTCGACAGAAGATCCAGCTAAGCAGAGCGTTGGATGGATGACGGTAGTTAATTTGGTTAGGTCACAGGAGACCTATTTTTGGAAAAGATCATCAATAACTACCAAGTAGTGGGTAGGTGCAGATCGAAAGGTAGGTGACTGATCACACAAATAGAGGACTACTACTACTTGAACCAGTCATCTAAGGCCGTGAAAGAAGGAACAGCTCGGCAAAAGCAACCTGTTGGCGCGCGCGTGACAGAAGATCCACTGCCATATACCAGCAGTCCGGTTTTGGGGAAAACTGTGACAGTTTTGTAAACCTAAGGGTTTCTGTCTTCGAGATGTAAAATACATGAACTACGGGTCTTGATCTATAAATAAGGCAATTTTGTAAGGGAAAGGGTTAACTCTTCATTTTGTTGATTATTATTGAATATCGTTAGATATGTAAGATTGAAGCATTGTAAAGGCTCTGCAGCTAAGTGCGCAGAGACCTAATTTTGAGAGAGAGAGAAGAGCGTCTACATCTGAGTGCGCAGATGAAGAACTGTTGTAACCTTTCCTAAGATAATAAACAATAGTTCTTATGGAGGTAGCTTCCCATCCGGGGGAGTGAACCACGTTAAACCTTGTGTTATGTGATTGTTGTGTATGATTACCATTATTTTTACTTGAAGTACTTATAGTGCATGCATAAAGTTACTGTTATCTAATATATGTTTACTTTATCTGTATTCACCATGAAAGGGATTAAATAAGATTTTAGTAGTTCATGTATGGATGGATGTTAACAGTCAAGCACCTATAAGTGCTCGAATGAATGGATCTATGAGACAACCACACAGTTAATTGTTAAGTTTGAATCGCGATATCAAAGCACACAGCACCGCGCATCTCACTCATTTGCATAAGTTATGATGTTTATTAGTCTAAGTAACGATGAATGATTAAGGATTATCCAATAATATTGACTAGAGGTGATTGGGTCTTAGAAACGGCCGTGCGGTCTAGTGATGCGCTGATCCATAAGAAGTGTTGTGCGATAAGCTATTGATAACTTATCATCATAGAGTGGAATAAATCCCATTGCGCAGTCCATGAATGCACTGGTTGCGCAAGCATCCTTGCTCGTTGCGGCATTCAACGCAGAGTAGAAGACCTCGCTCAGTCACTAACCGCAGTGCGCAGGCTATCACTGTACTACGCACCAAGCAGTTGAAACACTTGCATCACAAGGTTGTGGAACCCTGCTTCTGCAACCATCCCCTCCAGCTTCGCCTCAGGTGAGACCTCAGGCTGCTTGCAGTCTATTGCCGAAAGGGCCAGTGAATAGGGGTTTTGTTGGTATCTTGTACCGTGAAGTATTTGGGTCTACATTGGAAAACCTCTAGATCAGAATTTACACCAACAAATGGTTCTGTTTCTGCGCTAAGACTCAATGATGTGATAGTGTGTTTCAAAAAGTAATGTGCAAAGAAGAATACGAGTTCTCATCAGGGTCAAACCACTGGCATCCAGAAAAGAAAGAGATCTGGGCTTGGTGCAATAAGATCGAAAGAGATTTCGCAAAGAAAGAAAACAGACATACACGTCTATCTGACGTAGAGTGGTTGAACATATACTTGTGGAAGGATATCCACGAAATTTTCTGGGCATCATTTCCAAATGAGCTACACAAGTGGATATCGCACCTAGCAGAAAGAAAGAGTTGTTCCCAAGGCGGATTACCTACGCAGTGGACTCCGGAGCTTACTGCACAGCTCAAAGCAATAGACAACCCACTGTCATGAGCAGTCGCCTTCTGGGTCGATAGCATACTGGAAATATTTGTGACCGAGTTTGCTGTAGATACGTTGAAGTCCTACAGCCAAGCTAAAGCATACTTTTTCGAAGGATTCAGAGGTAAGTTCCTGAAAAACCTCAGTTTATACATTAAAATGCTTTTAGCTGGTAAAGGTGTTTTAAGAATGCAGCAATAATTCTAAATCTGTCATGGTAGAGAATACACACATTGATTCTGATGAAGAAAACCATACTTTGAGAAGTGGAAAGAGATATAAGCTTACTAACGAAAAGAATCCCAGACAATCTAGAAACCATATAGATACTGAAATTTCATGTGACCTCAATAATAAGAACACTCAGTTATCAGCCGCAATCCAGTATATTACACCTCAGAATCCATCCATCCAGAACCCACCTGCAACGAGCATCACGCAGCCCATCCCACAGATCAGCAATACTAGTAACACCGCAAGAGCGAGTGCTCATAGCACTACAAATCAGACTATTCCGCATAATACTATCCCTAGCACAATCCAACAGCCTGTGTCTACTTTTGTCACAGGGAATCAGTCCCAAAACAGTACACAATCCAGAAGAAAAATGACAGATAACGATATAAAACTGTCGATATTCAAAGGAATGAGTCAGGAAGACCCTGATCAACACTGGTTTCTATGCGAAGCCGTGTGGAGTGTCAAGCAAGTTACGGATGATGCTATAAAAAGAGCGCAGCTCATCACTACTTTTATAGATAGAGCACTGCATTGGTTTATGAAGTATTCTCAAGCACAGTCGAGAACCTTAGCAAATATCAAGACCGCGATTGTAGTAGAGTTTAAGAAGACCAAATCAGAATCACAGTGCATAATAGAGTTGAAAGAAATCAAGTAGAAACCTACTGAATCGGTCTGGGAATTTGACCAAAAATTCAAAACATTGTTGGACCAAGTGAGCTTTGCTATAGCTCCGGAACAGCATCAAGAATGGTTCATTGATGTGCTGTTGCCCCATATCATACAACCACTAATGCAATAGAAGCTTGTATCTCAACCTAAGGCCTTGGAGATCGCAATGAAGTTGGAAGCCTCACCAATTGGAGAAAGTAGTTCTGGGATGATACAGATCCAGAACCAGTTGGCTACCCTGACATTAGAATTACAAGGTATGAAAAATGGAAAAGAATAGAGACATGAACAAAGACATGAATTTTGGTGCACAGGATGCAAAGGAGAGGGCCACACTAGAGAACATTGCCCCTTATTTCAATATTATCTTAATAGTGGCACACCAAACCCAATAAATATGAATCAGAACTAGGCACCATGGTGTGAAATTTGTAGAACCAGAGGACACCGGCCTGAGGATTGTTACCTCATACAGAAATATGTCAAAATGTCTAAAAACTTATACTGTAATTTATGTAAATCAGTTGGACATGATCAGTCTAATTGTCGTGCTTATGAACTAATGAATGAAAGAAAGCAAGATATGGAAGCAATGCGAGGTGCTGGAATGTACCGCGTCCAAGAGGAAAACCAACCAAAGCAAGAGAACACCCACTATGATCAGGGAGGATATAGAGGCGTGGTGGTGGATACCGCGGGAGAGGAATAAATGCTGGCCAAGCTCAAGGAAGAGGACGAGTCCAGGTAATGTGCTATAACTATGGCTAGCCAGGTCATGTATCAAGAGAATGTACTAATCCATACACCACATGCAACTACTGTAAATAATTTGATCATGTGATTGAAGACTGCCCCGTGCTTGAGGTAGAAATGCAGAAGCGGAGAAGAACAGAAGCACTTAACCCTAACATCCAGTTGATCGCATCAGAGAGAAGACCTACAGGTTAGAGTGTCAATACAGTAACGCGAAGTGGCGCTGATACAGGAAAAGACAAAAGTGCAGAAGCCTCAAATTCTGGAACAATTGATCCTAAGAAGAACCTTGGAGGAATAGTAGGGATTAGAAAAACTCCTGGGAAAGCACCTCCATTGAACTTACAGAAAATAAAGAAATATTTAAAGAAGCGCGGGACATGTTTAAACAACTACCACCTACTTCACCAAGGATCCTGTTGCGCAATCAAGAACCACAAATAGAAGACATGCCACTGGCATATGATCTGATGAGCACTGCACCAGATACATCTATTTTTGTTGTGCAATTTCTACACAACTGCATCAAGTTATTAAAAAACAAAGACACTCTTATGGAATTTGAAAAACTGATAAATCAGTATGAATCATGCAGTAAGAAAGGAATAGCACATGGCGCAGTACATAACATTAGGAGTCCCAAAAGAACTGGCAGGGAAATGTGGTTCACTGCACAGATAGGGGACTACGATATGGCCTAGATCATTCTTGATCTAGGATCTGAAGTGAATGTCTTGACCAAGAAGACATGGCAGGCGATGGGAAAACCAAAGTTATAGTGGTCACCTATACTGTAACATCCCGTAAAATACAAAAAAATTTAAAATAGCAATAATTATCGAAGTTGTTAATGCGGAACATATAAAATAATTAAATCTCTTAACTAGGATAATTAATAACGATGACACATCAAATTTCTCAAAAAAAATATGATGTAGTTGTATTTGCTATTTTAGATTTAAATGGATGCTAATCTTTTTAACGAACGATCTTTATGATTATACACAAGAATACAATCTTAAAATCTACTTAAGTTCTAAATGCAATTACATGCTGTACATAGTTTTGTATTATTATGATGTTCTTTATAATGTGCTGATAGTTTGTTTTGTATGATGACGAAGGGGTCCTACGAGGTACCCTAGGGTTTACTTAGCTACGTTTAGCTAAGGCATTTGAATCCTGTTTCCATGTGCAGAACGCAGGTAAGAAATTCTACGACAAACATGTGTTAAGAGTACATGTGTCTTTCAATTCATCGTCAATGTAATATGAAAATACTAAGTACTTCCTTGCGAAACAAGTTACTGGAGGTATGGATATTTTGGTTCCAATTCTAGTTTACATGCTGGCTTACAAACTCTTCAGTGTTATTAAAATCACGTCGTCATTTTTTTTTTACATTACTATAATTATTTTCTATGAAAAATCATCTTAATATGACTATCGTCATTAACGTCAAGTGTTGATACCAATGTCCAACTGTAACTCTATTTGAAAGCTTGTGGAAATAGTGTTTATAATATTTCAATTTGAACTATCATTATATTTTTGCATCAACAGAACTTTAGACTATCCTAAAGTCTCACATTTATCATTGGACTTTGCAATACATGGCTAGCATATGAAATATATTATGAATATGGTACTTATACAATGAATTAACATTATATTGTGCATGTAAACTATACCTATAGTCTTACTCTTCTCAATTGATTTGGCAATACATTTGATTTAACAATACATAGTTAATATAGGAAATACATAGTGAATATACTACTTATGCTATTTAACTAGCTTTATAAAGTATATCATCACAACTTAACTATACCTAAATGACTATGCATATATTATAGAAATGAAATATATATAATCTATCTTAACTATGCATTTTCGCACCATACATTAGCATATAGCTATTATCACGATGCCTGGTATAGTAAACCCTTAAAACTATTATAAAATATGCACAATGGATCTAACATTGCAATGATGTCGATGATGACAGGTTATTAAAGTTCGTACTTGGCATGCTTTCGAACTGGCAATGGTAGGTCCTAGCATTAACGTTGCTCAACTATGAAGTGAAGTGGAAAGCTCGGTTGGATGGTCTCCACGTGATTGAGTTTGTAATAAGCACCTTAAAATGCTGAGTTGTGCCATGCACTAGCCCTCGATCTGTTGATTTGGCAACATGGTAGATGTAGAAATCAATGCAGTATTGATTGCAATGGTCTCTCGAATATCAACGTGCCCGACTAGCAGCTAATCCACCGTTGATATTCATAAGATCTAGGGCTAAGAAAGAAACCCTAGTCTTGCATTGGTAAGTAATGAGAATTGGTTTTCTGGAATTCATTTTCGTGTTTAGTGGTAAGGTAGAAGAGCCGACCGTGTTGCTGCAATGTAGGGTTTTGAGTTTGTTGTGAGGAGGACACCTTCCTCAGTTTCGAACCTTAGACCTGTGAGAGAAATTTTATATGTTACAGGTGCAATAGAGCCATGATACAACCATTGTAGTTGTGAGTGGTTCTTACTGTCAGTTTGTTGAATGTAATTCGATTTGGGGTTCGATTCTCTAGTTTATGAAATGGTCTTCTGAGTTTTGAACTCGTGGTTGCTGCAAATTCCATTAGGCTTCGTCGTTTTGTTGGTGTGGTGTGTCAATTTTCAAGAGCTTCGTCACTAAGGGTAAGTTTTCATGATAATGATAATAACAGTCATACAGTAATACTTAGTTTATATTTGCGTTTTCTTGTTGTTAACCCTTCCGAACTGTGACTAGCAGGTACCACTTCATTGAAAGGTTTCTATGCATAAGATTTGGAATGGGGATGTTGCAACTACTTCCTAGTAAGCCTCAGTGGTTCTTGAAACCTCGTAGGCGCCTTGGGCATGGTTTAGCTAGTGATTACTGTGTGACGAGAGTTGGAAAATACGACCCTGTTGGAGTAATGGCCGAGTGTTAAGTTTTTTTTTAATAATACTGTGAAGAGGATCAACCCTCAGTATTAGTTGTTATTCGGCACTGTAGTGACTTGCTGCGTCGATTGAAAATGATTTCGGACTTGTGTTTGTACTGCTGTTTGTTAAGGGAAAAACCCTATGCAGTTTTGGAACCTTGAACTCGTTTTAGTTCTTCTGGTTGATAAGGGATAGACCCTGTGTAAAGTTGGAACCTTGAAAGGTCCGCAATGTAAACTCTGTCGAATTTTGGTTATTCTGTTGAATGCGAATTCAATAACCGAGGGTTCACTTACCTCTGTAATACAATGGCTCATCTTATATTTAAATGTTTTGTTTAACTAATGGTTGAGAAATCGTTTGTATAACTATTGATTCGATTTCGAACAACGAAAGTTGTCTCAGGTCGAGAGTAGTTAACTGCTTGTCTATTGGTAGATAGACCTGTACTTCGTATCGTTTTCGGAATTCAAGTTTAAAATACTAATTTGGTAAAGTTTGGTCTTCGTATGTTTTGAAATGGCAATGCCATAAGGTTCGATCTCGTTTCAAAGAGTGAAACCCTACCCTGTAGGTTTTGTTGGCTACCTTGAACCCGTGAACTGGGCCTTGACTCGTGTCTCTAAAGGTTTCGATACTGTGTAATATTCTTGTTAGGGTTTGATAGATGATGATACAAACAAATCATGCTTTCGGCTAAGTAATGTTATTTGATGTTTAAGTATCTTGTTCGTATTCTCAGCACGAAAATTAGATAGTAAGTTAAATAAAATGTTGTTTACGGTTAGATAACAGGTCTGTTATATCTTCAGGAATCTTTATTTGTTATTGCCATGAATGGCTTGATATGAAATTTATTGAACTGTGTACTAAATAAACATTTAGAATCTAGGGTCTGTGATATCTTAGGGTTTTGATTTTTACAGTCAAAGTATTTATATCTAGAGATTGAAATCTATATTAATATAGATGTGATAAATAATGATGAAATAATAAGTGTTTACTTATCAACTATAAGTAACATTGTGTAATAGAGAATAATTTGCAGCTGCTATATATTTCTAGAATATAATTGCTTTGAAAACATTGAATTTATAATATTGAAATGCATACTGTTACCATTCGAAAATAAATGGAATTGAATTGGAAAATATAGATCTATGCAGAATTAAAATGTTTTTCTTTTGTTCTGAAATAGATGAATGCTATACATCTGTTTTTACTATGCTATACTATTTCCTGCGTTTTAACTTATGATTGAAATGGCAGAATTTAAAAGAAATACTACTGTGTTTATCTATTCATTCAAATGGCATTCTGCCTATCACTCATCTCTATTAATTTTACTTTTCTATACTAGAGTACTATACAGATAACAGTATGGGAAAAATACATAAAAGAATTTAATCATTCATTTAAAATACTTAATCATTCTTAAAACATATAATATTTAAGTCAGAAAATGAAATATTTTCTTCTGTATAACTGTAAATAATAATTCTACCATGCAGAAAACATTTAACTATAACAAAAGTAAGAACAGTAGAACCTGGTTGACTGTAGGAGAAACAAACAGCCCAAGGAACCTATTCCACCCAACCTATTCCTGAAGATAGCCAAATTACTTGCCTTAGGACCCTCAATCCTGTTCACTGAACCACTAGGAGGAAGAGTCTGTAGAAGCCTTAGTACATCAACTTGCAGTAGAATATAGATTATCCAGTCATAAAGACTCAGCAGTCAAAGATGGGCCTACACCAACACCTCTGGTTTTCCTTCTCATAATAACTAGAAGACTCACAATTGCACTCTCACATAGCTTCCCTATTCGAATCTCTCCGTGATCACCTGACACACTTGAGGAATATTTCTGTAGAAAAATATTGTAGGAGCTGCCTGCTCAATTCGAATTGCCTTATCTAGGCTGCCTAGGCCTTTTAGTGGTTAACTGGTCATTAATGAGTTGATTTCTCTCTTCCACCCACCTGGGGGATAATGCCACAAATTTAGGGGTAGTTGTCCCATAACCAACAGCTAGTGGTGGAGTGCAAATGATTCCATCTGTCCCATGCCTTATAACAGCTTCCATTCCTCCTAGTGGGTCAGTGAACACTCATTTAACAGTTCCCTTAAGTGTTTGTCTCCTATTTTAATTTATTAAATAATAATAATCAGTAATTACAATCATCCTTGAGCAAACTTGGTCATAATTACAAAAATTTGTAATTATAATTTAACATGAAGTGTTTTGCAAATAAAATAAATATTCTCAAAATTTGGGTAGTTGACATATACAATTAAGAATGGCTAATCAAGGCATAGTTATACCGCTGGGAAGGTTAACCAATACCATTATCGACATTGACGGAGTGCGAAGTTATGCAGACTTTGAAGTAATTGAAATTGTTGATGATAGCAATCCTTATCCATCACCGCTGGGCATCGATTGGGCAATGACGAACTCCACCGTCATAAATCTAAAGACAATGAAAATGATATTTGAAGGCAATGACATAAGGGTCATCGCACCATTGGATCCTTCTCAGGGGGAGCGATATGTTGAACCAATTCAGGAAGAATACAGAGCTCAAGACCTTGATCGTATCTATAAAATGACAACAAATGTTGTGGATTATACTCATCCTACTGCGGATGGAACGCTCAGCTGGCGCTGCGATAGTTCTTGCATCTCAGACTCTGAGGCAGGATTAGAAAACTAGCAACACAGAATGCATGAAGTATTTGCCAGGAGATGCGCGACAATTACAAAGTCACTCTACTGGATTGGAAAGAAGGTAAGTCCAATCCCCACTTATGATGGTACAGCTAATGTCTATTCATTTATCAAAGAATACATTGCAGCAGTTGCAGATGAACATCGCGTCTCAGCATTAGACATGGCACTCCGTGAGACACCTTCCAGATGGCGGACTACGCATAAAAATACATTGACATCTTGGGACCAGTGCAGAATCAAATTACAGATCATATTCGCTGATAAGGTCACACTACCATTTGAGAAATATAATGGCCAGACGGATACAAAGGATCATATTGCAGCCTGTGCAAAAGCGTGGGAAGAAATACCACAGACAGAATGGGTACATCTCTTTGTGCATACGTTGGAGGAACCTATTCCAAAGAAATGGTACCTGGAGGAGGAGCTGCGCGGAGGAACCACGGATTGGTCTGTCCTCATTACAAGCCTTCATAAGGACTTTAGCTTTGAAGAGGACCATCCGACTACCCATGACGCGCTGTATCTTATCAAGGAAAAGATATTCACATCAGATTGCATGGAGGAAAACATAACATTAGAAGACGTGTTTGAAACAAACAACGTACTTGTGAGTCTACAACCAGATTGGACAGAACAAGTAGAGAAAGTCATGGACTGTTATAACTTAGCTGAAAAAGATGAAGATAAGGAAGACAGCAATGAGGAGGACCTACGTAATATAAAGATCCCTGAATCAGAAGGAATGCGCGAAGTAGAAGGACCTCCACTAGAGATTCCAGATATGAGTGGACCGGTCAAAACAAAGAAAGTGAACATCGGTACTAGTGAAGAGCCGAAGTTCGCAGCAATAGGAGACTACTGGGATGATGATACAGTTGCGGAGATCGTAGCTATATTACAGGATATCAGGAAGTATTCCCGATGAAGTTCACAGAGATGAAAGGCATCCTGGGAGACTTAGGAGTGATGAGAATTCCTCTTAAGCCTGGAGTTAAGGCAGAAATCGACAAGATGCTTGATGCAGGAATCATTGAGCCAGTTGAAGAATCTGAATGTATAAGCCTGATGGTCGTCCAAGACAAGAAAACAAAGGGTGAGATTAGGATCTGTGTTGATCTCAGAAAGTTGAATGATGCCTCGATGCATGACCCATTTCCTACACCTTTTACCGACGAAGTACTTGATAACGTTGGAGGGAATGAGGCATACTCTTTTACTGATGGATTTTCTGGATACCATCAGATAAGAATTGATCCAACCGATAGGCACAAAACCACTTTTGCAATAGAATGGGGGTCGTTCCAGTATACAGTGATGCCTTTTGGTTTGAAGAATGCACCAGCCATATTTTCAAGAGTGGTGATCGCAGCATTTAAAGAATTCATCCACAAGTTTTAAGAAGTTTACTTTGATGATTGGACCATTTTTGGGTTACTGAAGAACCATGCCACGAACCTCAGAATAATGCTGGAAAAATGCAGACAGCATCAGATTTCATTGAATTTGAAGAAATGTATTTTCTGTGTTCCTTATGGGATTCTACTGGGACATATCATGTGTAAGCAAGGATTGATGGTTGATTCTGTGAAGATTGCAGTTATTGTAAACTGGCCTACACCAAATTCAGTTAAACAATTGCGCACTACACTAGGGCATACCGGGTACTACAGGAAATTCATAAATAAGTATGCACAGATAACCGCAGCAATGGAGAAGCTTTTAAAAAAGGATGCGCCGTTCATTTGGAATGAGGACTGTGAGAAAGGATTCGACACATTGAAAGAAAAAATGGTCACTGCGCCAATCCTAGTTTTTCCATACTGGGAAAATCCATTTCACGTACATGTTGATGCTTCATGTATAACATTGGGTATTGTTCTTGCGCAACCAGGAGAAGGAGGCATCGATCATCCCATTGCATTTTCAAGCAGAAAGCTCTCATCTGCTGAGAAGAGCTATACCACTACTGAAAGGGAAGGACTCGCAATGGTATATGCGCTACAGAAATTCAGACACTATTTACTTGGTGCATACTTATCAATGTTTACCGACCATTCTGCATTGAAATACCTGGTCAATAAGCCAGTGTTAGGGGGGCGAATATGTAGATGGCTCTTACTCTTCCAAGAGTATGATTTTTAAATAGTATCTAAGCCAGGCAGATTAAATTTAGGCCCTGATCATCTATGAAGGATCGAGTCAGGAGAGGAACCTATGAATCTAGAAGACAATCTGCCTGATGCGCAATTGTTTGCTATACAGGTTGCCGATGATTATTATCAGGATATCATTGATTTTATAACTATCGGGTTCGCACCTACTGAATTCACTACGCAATAAAAGAAGCAGCTGCTATTGCGAGCCGCAGACTTCACCATTGTCACAGGACAACTCTACAAGTTAGAACCTGATGAAGTGCTGCGAAGATGTGTATTAGAACATGAGAAGCCACTTATATTAGTTGCTGTGCATTCAGGAGTAGTAGGAGGTCACTATGCAGGAAGGGCTACTGCAAAGAGTATATTGCGCGCAGGGCTATGGTGGCCTACGATTCATAAGGACTCCAAAGAAAATTGCCAGAACTGCGATGTCTGTCATAGGATAGGGAAGCCGTCAAGAAGAGATGAAATGTCGTTGAACCCTCAACTGACCTTGCAGGCATTCAACAAATGGGCAATTGATTTTGTGGGACCTATTAACCCACCGGGAAAAAGAACTGGTGTGAGGTACATTATTACTGCAACTGACTACCTCACCAGATGGGCAGAAGCAAAACCAGTCAAAGACTGTAGCGCAGCTGCGTCCGCACAGTTTATCTTTGAGAATATCCTTACACAATTTGGATGCCCAAAAATTTTGATGAGTGATCAAGGAAAACATTTTCTGAAAAAAAACTATTGAAGCTTTGATTGAAGAGTTCTACATCCATCATCAGTGCAGTACACCTTATCACCCACAAGTGAATGGAACTGTTGAAGCATTAAATAAAGTACTTGAAAATGCGCTAACCAAGATATGCAACGTAAACCGCGATGACTGGGACCTGTGCATTCCATCTGTATTATGGGCATACAGAACGACATGAAAGAAATTAACTGGAAATACACCTTTCAGATTGGCTTATGGACAAGAAGCAATAATTTTGATGGAGTACATTATCCCCAGCTTAAGAATACCTGCATTTACAAGGATGGAAGATCGCGCAGCACTGGAAGAAAGGTTGTTACACTTGGTTGGGTTGGAAGAAGATCGCTTCATCGTGGGATTCCACCAGCAAGTGTAGAAAGAACGAGAAAAAGCATGGCACGATCGCCACATCAAAAATAAGTCTTTTCAGGTAGGTGATCTAGTCCTCCTGCACGATAGTAAAATCATGAAGTTTCCTGGAAAATTTAAAATGCATTGGCTTGGACCATATACTATCATACATGTTACTAACGGAGGCGCAATCAAGTTAGCTACTTTAGCCGGTGATACATTACCTAATTTGATCAACAGAAGCAGACTAAAGCTTTACCGCGATAGTCCTGCTTCACAGCACCCAGTATGATTAAGAGAAAGAGGAAGTTTCTAAGTGCCAAGTTCAGTTGGAATTGGGCACTAGAAACTACGGAAGAGCCTGTACAAAAATTTGAAAAGATAAATCTATGTACCACGCAGCAGTGTTGAAGCTGCGAGAGAAAAAAAAGAAAAAAGAAAGAAATTAGACACCGTGAAGTCACTGCACAGAACCAACGATGACCTGTCACATAGTTCGACGCAAGGATCCACAAAATAGCCGTTACAGTGTTGGTAAAAAATATAGCCGTTATACAATAGTTTCCTACCGACCGCTCGGACCTTTAAAGCACAGATAGCCATTCTAAACAGAATTTTGAAGGACAAGACAGAAGGAGTAGCTGGATTTGGCCAACGGATACCACCATTAAATGCTTATCTAGTCGTTGAAGGGCGCGGAGGAGGGTCTGTCGCTCCTATAAATAACACTGCATATCGTCTTGTGGGAATATCAAACACTTAGAATTCTCTGCATATACTTCTGTCTGAGCTAGTTTCCGTAAGCCGTCTACACACCTTGAGAGCGTTTGTTGTCCGAGAGCTTTTCAATTGAAGAATAATTCACGGTCCAGGAGACAGTGCATATTTTCAAGCACGGAGGGATTGAAGGGTTAATGAGAACCCCGGCTAAGAAAGGTATCTTCGAACCAGAACAAGCATCAAGAAGGTCGCCAAGGCATGGTCCAACAATGGAAGATAAAGGCAAAACTCCGGTCACACCGAGAACAAAAGTTCCCAAGATAGGTTCCACAGTGCAAAAGCCACCGGTAGTAGATAAAGAGATACCACTGACTTTGACCTCGAAATAAATTTCACCTCGTGCAGTAAACACACCAGTATTTAAGCTGATGAAAATGCCAAGTACGAGATCCCACTTTCACCTATATCAAAGCATGTGGAGCTAGACAAGAATCTGTTGGGAAAAATCCCATATTGTAAGTGGGAGGATTATGATTTGTTGGTGATACAGAAGGATGAGCCCCATGACTCGAAGTTCCCACAGTTCCAGCCTGACCACTATATGTTCTGGAAGAAAGATGCAAAGGGTAACCTGAATTTGGTCGCTGAAAGTTGGTTATCGGGAATAGTCCAATCTGTACTACTCTACCTACTCAGGCTCCCACATTTTGACAGAACCCTAGAACTGAATGCAGTAGTGAGAACGTTGATGGCACGAATGCATCAGGGCTATTTGTGTCTAGACCGCAATGTGGACCTAAACATCGATCTAATCCACTGTATCAGGGGCTTGAGTAAGAGGGGTAAATATCTCAAACAATTCTTCCAAGGGAAGAGCAAGGATAGAGAAGTTGTAGCAATGATGAAAAAGACCCAGGTTGTTGTCAAAGGGAAGAGGGGTTATCAGACAGAAGACATTGAGAATAAGGCGATGAAGTTCATCACACAATTGCTAGCAGGAAAAATCCTGAGGAAATGCAAACCCCTGGAAGTAAACGCAGGGACAGTACTACTTGGAACTGTAGCCGCTGAGGGACAAGAATTCAATTGGTTCCAATATCCACTAAATGAGTTCCTAGAGGAACTGAATGACACGCAAATCAATGGCAAAAATTTTCACTATACTTGGCTTATCGTATTGATTGCTCTTATCGGATGGAAAGAGCCAAAGGATTATGTTAGAGTATCCACTGATCCTAATGAATGCAGGGGGCCCCGTTACTCAAACCTCTGGGAAAATCTGAATTCGCAAAGGCAGCACGCGACAGCTGAAGTGTTCTACTAGTACTATAGCCAGCTTCGCGACACGATTGTAGTAACCCCCAGGATCACGAAGCAGGTAACTAGAAATTACATTCGCATCATTGAATTTTATGCTAACATGCGCAGTATCCATATCTCGCTAAAAGCATAGATGAAGAAGGCAGAGTGGTACGCAGGAAGCTACCACATGTATGAAGAAGACATTGACGAAATAATGAAGGAATGGCCTGCTGAGTTCCGGGTAGAGGTTCTAGATGTCCCCAGTGATTCACAGGAGGATGAACCCATCCCACGTCCATGTCCAATAGTTGAGGAGAAGGAGGCAGGAAAAAGAAAGGAGCCGGAGAACCCTGCCAAGAAAAAAGGAGCTCGCAAGAAGCAGAAATCTGATAAAATCCTGATGGATACAGAACTCAAGCAAGATGATTATGAAATGATCGGAGTGAAGTTCATAGAGCAGCTTGAAGATCTCATCACTGACAAGGAAAAAATAGATAAAGAAATACAGGACACTCTACAGAAGAATTTGGTCGCGTTGAAGGGGATTACCCTAAAAATTGACCAAGTACACAAAATATTACCCCCACCGCGTGACTCAGAGTCAGAAGGGAAGTCAGGAGGGACTTCGCAGTAGCCGCAGTTGACCATGACCATCCCTGCAAAGTCACGTATTGTCCATCTGGATACAGGCACTATCATGTTTCCCATTCCAAAGCAACTAATGTTAGACACAAAGGATGTCGAGCGTGTGGAGCTCGACTTAGCAAAGATACCACTGCCAAGCTTATACTTCTTACACCTGTAGTGTATGGAGGAGATGCATGGAAGAACTATTGATGCGCTCAAAGGACGGGCTGAACTGCAAGCAGCTAATAGGAAATTGGAGACCGATAGTTCACGGAGAACTATGGAGTTGCAAAACACACATGATCGTCAGTTAAGGCTCGAAGCCACAATCACTGCGGTCATCGACAACATCGAGGAGCTCAAGGTACAAACGAAACCAGTGGATATTGTTGTTAAAATTGGTGAGCTGGTTTCCAACCTCAAAATAGAGAAGCAGGACATGGAGCTTCTCTATGAAGCTAATATTGCTGCCTTGAAGGAGCAAACTAACCCACAAATGCCACCAAATGAGTAGCAATTGAGAGCAAAGGAGGTAAAGAACACCGCCGAGAACATCACAGCGGAAGTGGCTAAGTGGCGAGGGCTGTTGGATGTAGCATCAACGGCATGCACTGCCCTCGAAGAATACCCAACATTGCAAGAGGTGAAGGATGTCGTAGAGCAGAAGAAGACTGCACTGGAATAGCTGAATACAGAAGTAAAAGCTCTTCTACCAAGAGATAGGTTGCCAAAGTACTGAGAAATGAACGCACTGAAAAAGGAAGTACAGGCGTTACGGGAAAAAGAAAGTGAAATGGGCGATAAGTCACAGTCTCTGCTGGAGGATGCCAACACGATCTCAAAGGAGATCGAGGATAAGTTAAAAGAGCTATGTGAGAATCAAGCACAGGTGGAAGGCCAAATCGACCACGAAATTACACTGGACATAATGGAAACAGTCCGACAAGTCGAGCAGGACACAAAGCAAGTGGTCAGCAAGCTGTTCAGCACATACAATGAGTTCGCTGCGAAGATAGCCCTGCAGCCGAAAGAACAACTTGGCAAAGTTGGAAGTGGATCAGGGACGAGCCACATGTAAGTGTTAGGGGCCTGTTGGTCCTGGCCCAAGTGGGGCATTTTGAGCAGGAAGAATTTTGAGAACTGCGGAACTGAGCGCAGTTCAGATGGAATAATTTTGAGATAAGTTTTGGTAGGCTGCAAAGTTGCGCACAGCACAGTGTCGCAAGAACTGCGAAGCCAGTGCTGCAAGGAGAGCAGTGCTGCGATGTTCCACGTCGACCGAAGATCCAGCTAAGCAGAGCGTTGGATGGATGACGACAGTTAATTCGCTTAGGTCACAGGAGACCTATTTTTGGCAAAGATCAACGATAACTACCAAGCGGTGGGTAGGTACAGTTCGGAAGGTAGGTGATTGATCACACAAAAAGAGGACTACTACTACTTGAACCAGTCATCTAAGGCCGTGAAAGAAGGAACAACTCAGCGGAAGCAACCTATTGGCACGCGCGTGATAGAAGATCCGCTGCCAGATACCAGCAGTCCAGTTTTAGGGAAAACCGTGACATTTTTGTAAACGTAAGGGTTTATGTCTTCGAGATGTAAAAGACATGACCTACGGGTCCTGATCTATAAATAAGGCAATTTTGTAAGGGAAAGGGTTAACTCTTCATTTTGTTGATTATTATTGAAAATTGTTAGATCTATAAGATTGAAGCATTGTAAAGGCTCTGGAGCTGAGTGCGCAGAGACCTAATTTTGAGAGAGAGAGAAGAGCGTCTATAGCTGAGTGCGCAGACAAAGAACTATTGTACCCTTTCCTAAGATAATAAGCAATAGTTCTTGTGGATGTAGCTTCCCATCCGGGGAGTGAACCATGTTAAACCTTGTGTTATGTGATTGCTGTGTATGATTGCCATTATGTTTACTTGAATTACTTGCAGTGCATGCATAAAGTTACTGTTATCTGATATATGTTTACTTTATCTGTATTCACCATGGAAGGGATGAAATAATATGTTAGTAGTTCATGTATGGATGGATGTTAATAGTCAAGCACCTATAAGTCCTCGAATGAATGGATCTATAAGATAACCACACAGTTAATTGTTAAGGTTGAATCGTGATATCAAAGCGCACAGCACCGCGCATCTCACTCATTTGCATAAGTTATGATGTTTATCAGTCTAAGTAATGATGGATGATTAAGGATTATCCAATAAGATTGACTAGAGGTGATTGGGTCTCATAAACGGCCGCTCGGTCTAGTGACGCGCTGATCCATAAGAAGTGCTGCAAGATAAGATGTTGATAACTTATTGTCATAGAGTGGAAGAAATCCCACTGCGCAGTCCGTGAATGCGCTGGTTGCGCAAGCATCCTTGCTCGCTGTGGAATTCAACGTAGAGTAGAAGACCTTGCACAGTCACTAACCGCAGTGCGCAGGCTATCACCGCACTACGCACCAAGCAGTTGAAACACTCGCATCACAAGGTTGTGGAAACCTGCTTCTGCAACCACCCCCTCCAGCTTCGCCTCGGGTGAAACCTCGAGCTGCTTGCAGTCTGTTGCCAAAAGGGCCGGTGAATAGGGGTTTTGTTGGTATCTTGTACTGCGAAGTACCTGGGTCTACATTGGAAAACCTCTAGATCAAAATTTACACACACACTTGGACAATCTATCTGCCCATTCACAGCAACGCGAGTACCACATTGACCATCTGACAACGGTATAACATCCGCCTAAACCCTCAAAAATGTATCTTTTGTGTCAAGTCGGGACTCCTCCTCGATTTCATAGTCTCAAAAGACGGGATCCACATTGATCCCCTGAAGGTGGAAGCCATCGTCGCTCTTCCACCTCCCACTGACATAACAGAACTTCAAATTTTGCAAGGGAAGGAAACTTATTTAAGGCGTTTTGTATGTAATTTCGTGCAAAAAATGCAGGGCTACATGAGATTAATGAAGAAAAATGTCCCATTCATATGGGATGACCAAGCTCAAAAATATTTTGAAAGCTTAAAACATGCTATCACGCATGCCCCTGTGCTCCAGCCACTCAATTACTACAAGGATTATATCCTTTATCTTGTTGCTTCTACCACCACGATTGCTATGGTATTGGTCCAAGAAGACAACAACGCCCAGGAACATGTGATATACTACGCAAGTAAGGGTCTCATTGACGCCGAAACTCTCTATTCACATGTCAAGAAGCTCGCTCTCGCGGCAGTCATTGCCATCCAAAAATTTCGACATTACATCATGCTTCGCACCACCACCATCATTGCCAATTCAAACCCCATGTACCACGTTTTGACACGTCAGGTTCTTGGGGGCAAGTATTCACCCTGGATCGTGATACTGCAAGAATTTGATCTCCTTTTTGAAAAGGCTAAGTCTAAAAAGTCTTTGGTGTTTGTTGAGCTGATCTGTGATCTTCCCCGGGTTGATGTCGATTTTGAGCCCAATGATTCTCTTCCAGATGAATCATTGTTCATCATCAACACGTCTAATCCCTGGTATGTAGATATCACTTTATATCTTCAGACCCAATGTTTCATCCCTCAACTCTCGCGGGACGACCGCCGTCAAATACGCCACCACACATAGTATTATCTAATCATCAGTGATACTTTGTACCACCATGGTATTGATTCTATCCTTTGACGTTGTCTCACTCGTGAAGAAGTTGAACATGTTCTAAACGAATGTCATGTTGGGGCATGTGGCAGTCATCTCTCTGGGATGGCTACAGCCCAGAAAATACTTCGCGCAGGATATTTTTGGCCATCTATCTTTAAAGATTGTATCGAGGCCGTTAAAAATTGTCCTTCATGCCAGCACTTCCAAACTAAGAAGCACACCCACCCCACCCCGTTACACCTGGTTATTGCCGTTGGCCCCTTCGCTAAATGGGCCGTCGACTTCATGCACTGTAAGCCTACCTCGGTCGGGGGGGCATGGTTACGTCATAGTAGCCGTGGATTAATTCACAAAGTGGGCTGAGGCTATGCCTACATACACAGACGACAACAAAACCGCCGCACTCTTCATGTTTAATCATGTTATAGCGCGGTTTGGAGTTCCTCAAGCTATAGTTACCGACCATGGTTCTCACTTCATGAACCATATGGTTGATGAGTTGAGCACTGGATTGGGTTTTCGCCATGAAAACTAAACACCGTACTACCCACAGTCCAATGGAAAAGTAGAGGCCATTAACAAGGTCTTGAAAACCATGATCCAACGCATGGTGGGTACGCACAAGTCCAACTGGCATAATATGCTCTTCTCTGCACTATGGGCTTATCAAACTTTCGTTAAGACTGCCACTGCATTTACTCCCTTCCAACTAGTGTATGGATTCGAGGCCGTCCTACCGATTGAGTGCGAGATTCTGTCCCTCAAACTCGCAGTTGAACTTCTCCCCAACACTACTGCTGAGGAAGAACGCTTCCTCTACCTAGATAAACTCGAAGAGACTCTCCACGATGCCGCTCTTTCCAACGAGGCTCATAAGAAACGCATCAAAGCGCAGTACGACAAGTCGGTAGAACCTCGCATCTATAGTGAGGGTGATTTGGTCCTCACATACGACCAAAGACATGATAAGTTGAGGGCAGGAAAGTTTGATTCCATGTGGCATGGACCCTACATAGTGAAACACGTCTTAGAGAAGGGAGCCTACGAGATTGAATACTACGATGGGATATCTTTAGGTGAACCCCGCAATGGGCTTTACCTGAAGAGGTACTATGCCTGAGTCTTTCATTCATAAGTACTTTGTATATACTATACATGGCGTGTGTTTTGAGTGGTGTGACACTTTGATTTTTTGCGTGCTTAGGTCTTGTTTCGTTACTTATACCATGTTTTGTCTGCGTGTGCAAATGGCAACTTGCTATGGATTCGCGAACGGCGCCTGCCGACATACCCGCAACCTTGCTTCGGCAACCTGGGTGTTATATTCACCAACCGATGAGCTTATCAGCTCAAGAGGAATGTGTCTGGGTTTCGCAACCAACAATGCTGCGGAATATCAGGCAGTCATTGGAACCCTAATCGACGTTATTTCTTTAGGTATGGACCACGTTGTCAACTATTTGGATTCTCAGCTAGTGGTCTCTCATCTTAACCGGGTCTACACCATCCGTGATCCTACCCTACTTCGTCTCTACAGTTGAGTTCGTCTTCTGGAAAGGTCCTTCGAATCCATTGAGTACCTGCACATTCCACGAGACGTGAACACAGTTGCCGACTCCATGGCCAACTTCATCTTAGATTGGTACATTGCACACACATAAGCATATTCATGAATTGTAAAAGTAGACATAACATGTAAATAACTCATTGTATAAGCAACACATAAAAAAGATCACAACATTCATCCATTGAAACACATAATGTATAAAACCGCCAAAATGTCTGTATATATATATATATATAATCAAGATAACGTTGTGCTGATACAAAAAGTCTGAAGCACGACGACTTTCAGTGAGTCTATACAAAGTATGAAACCTGATAGCTTTCAATAGTACAAAATATGACGCTCACATAGCTCTCAATACATACATAATAACATCAGAAGACCTGACGCTTGGCCCGTGTACCCCTAGGTCTCGCAGCCCTCGCCTGCTGGATGTGGAAGCAATCAACTTCCCTTGCTACCTTGCGGTGTAGAGTACCAAAATGCATAGTCACACCAACTGTGTACCTCTGCATGGGCCTCAGAAACTCATGTACTGCTACATCTGGAACGTCCAATGTCAACCTGGTAAGGTTCTCATAGACATCATCCATCTCCACGATGGTATCATGCATGGATGAGGCTACTGGTGATGCCTCTCCCCTCCTCGTGAGAAGCGAAACTCCCACCGGTGGTGAAGGACCCACATCTGCACACAAACATGTTATTAATTCATCAGCACTATCCAAAAAAATTATAAATACACAAAATAAAAGTACAAGGGTCATTTTTTTTACCAATGTCTCCCCACTCTGCCCCCTCAGGTAGCACTAGGTCTGGGTCCCCCCTAAAATCCATATCTTTGTACAAATAATCCTCTATCATGAGTAGCTGGCCTTCCAGATAGGTGAAGAATCCAGGACCGTACCCGATGATCGGACCCCTGCCACCATGCCGCCCCATCGACTATGTCCATCAGACCATGTGAGGATCCCTAGGATCCCTGTCATCCAAAGTCATCTACGGATGTAAAAGGGGAACCCGCTCCAAAAAAAATGAGATCACTATTGATCCGTACCCTAACTACTTCAGCTCACCACGCCGATACTTGGTCAACTGAGCTCGAAGGTTGGTGAGGATTCCCTCAAACTAGTTGAAGACCTTCAGAGACATACAGTCCTACACATACAACATCTGGGACATAATAGCTAGCTGAGCCACTTGGCCCCCTACTATCCTCACTATGTTGAAAACTATAGCATGCAATGGACGAACTGGCACCTCTTTAATGGGAATCTTCCCACGAGAGGCACGGGCATGTGGAGTACAATGTTGAACAATCAATTCATCCACCATCTGGTCACTCCCCCATGATTCGGTAAGAGCCACATTGCCCCCCCTCCGGGATAATCCTGTCAAGAAGTAGATGTCCTCGAAATCTATAGTCAGTATGTGCTCTCCAGTCATGAAGTACTGTTGTGTTGCATCCCAGCTCTGGATCATATGCTCTAGCAGTAGGACTTGGGACCTCATGCCCTAGACCTAGAAGAACTTCAACAGTCCACAGTTCCTCAATGCCTCCACACATAACAGATCATTTGTGGCTTGTACATCATCCACTTCATGTTCACACTCGCGCCATTCTAGAACCATGTTCGCGGCCAAAAACCTGTTAAAAGGATCATTTAAACACCATTAAAGGTCACCCAAACAAATTAAACTTTTTCTTTCGGGCTAGGTTTTGAGTTGTACATGGACGTTTCCTCCGTCGCACCTTGTCTTTGCAAACAGGGCGACATCATCGCAAGCCACCCTTGCGGGTTTTGCGATGACCCGGGTTCATCGCAGTTCCCGTAAGGAAGGCCTACGACGACCCAAGGGAGCACAGACTCCCCACAAATCAACTCAAAAAATGTTAAAAATGGACAAAAAATAAATTCTAAACCACTAGAAAGATGTTGGCTGAGATTTAGGGTTACCTGCTCCGAATGGCTCGTGAAATGGTCACTCGTAGCTCCTACAATCGACAAATGAAATTCTGCTCCAAATGGCACTTTCTTCTCCCCAATTTGGAAAATAAACAATGGTAACTATATTTAGTCATTTGTTCTATATTATAAACAAAAGGGAATATTCTTTTCAAATTTAGATGTTGTATGGGTTCTTTGCTATAGTTTGGATCATTTTTACTACATTTGAATGCCCAATTGACTATTTGACCTAGTTTTCAAGCATGCAGGAAATGTTAAGTGTTCCATTTGCGCCGTCTTCACATCGTAGCGATCATCTCAGGTATGAACAACCCCTTGAATGTTCTCGTTATTATTTTTCATCTGTTAGATTTCAATTATTTAATGATGACGAGCTTAGTCTTTGTTTTTTCTCGTGCTCTTAAAACCATGAGAATAGGTCACCGAGTTACGATTTATCACTTTCTCGGGCTTGTTAAACTCCTACGGAAAAGGAACCCCCCCCCTGGAGTCTATATTTAAGCTCTTTTCAGGCTATCGAAATACGAAAATATTTCCAAGCAAACTTGTCACGTTCACTCTTGTTAAAGTAATTGAACATTTGTCTCCTTACTGACAGTTTACCCCTTTTTCAGACTAGGGGGCACTATTTACGAAAAATGAATACTCTAGCCAATCATGACTGGAAAAGTCCTCTCTCGCGTTGTTTTACCCTTTTTCGGGCGACGAGGCTAAATTTATGAAAAAGGACTATTGGAGTCTTCTTTAGTTCTTTTCAAACTCTCTAAACATGAAATGACGACCGAGTTTACCTTCTATGGACTCGTTAAACTTTCACATTCAAGATCCCACTATGGGACCAACCCCTCCTCTCCCACGTTCGGAAAATATTTGGGATTGGACTCATCTATGATATGAGCTATACTGAGCATATGGTTACCCTCATCAAGCTCATAAAAAACACATGAGGAACTCATCATTCATGATGGGGAAAAAGGAAATCTTTTATGTTACATCTTTATCTGTGGCAGTACCTATTCATTCTTGAACATGGCACTCATTTGCATTTAAATACTACACTTGGATCATCCATTTGTCCTCGCGTTTTTCCTACTTCCTGAGTCTTGTTACTTCTTTGGGTCATCCAAACAATACTTCTACCATCAGTTGCATTAGGATTCGGTGTCGTACTCTTCATGTCAATACTGCCAAGTCACGCCATGTTGAGATATTGTAACATCTAAGAATATTATATTTGTACTTTATTATTCCGGAGATGTTTCATTCCTCCATGAAGACCTTATTGTATATCCAGAGATGTTTATTCCTTCGTCGGAATGTGGTAACTTGGGTTATTAGAATTCCCTAGTGGGGTTGGCCCAGAGTCAGTTGTAATGGGGTGTTTAACCCAGTGGTTAAAGATGGGGCCGACCTAGTTAGTGTAAAAGTCAAGTCGGAGTTGTGTATAGATAGAGGAGGTGTGTTCCTCATTTAACACACATTCAATCACTTGTGATTAGCGCATAGGTGAGAGAGAGATCTGATATGGAAGAGAAGGAGCTCATGTTTGGGGATTACATATTTGTATTTGTTGGTCATCTATATTGAGGAAGCTTTGCTGGGTTTTCTACCCCATGAGGGTTTCCTAGGATAAATCTGTGTCTCTTGTGTTTATGCTGTGCTTGTTGTTCTTTCAGTGATCCTGTATATTCTATTGTTTTGAAATGGAATTTAATACTGATATTTTATGTCTTATCATATTAAATCTTAACATGGTATCATAGCTAGCCTGAAGGAAGGTAATGTATGGAACTTACGACACTTGTCTCACTTGCGACAATTTGAAAGTTAGGGTTTTATATAGAAAAAAACAGTTGTCGTGGAATTTTCACTATAAATCCATTTTGGAAAAGTTTTAGGATCTGAAACTTCTATGGGCTGAAGACAACATTTCCATGTACCTTGTGTCCAAAGCACAACATCTAATTCGCTGTACTTTGTGATTTATGATCCGTACAAGTTAGGGTTTCTGCCTCTTCCAGATATCAGTCATAAATAGGTGACCTAGGAAAAAAGGTCATATCTTGGGATAGGAAGCTCCAACTTAAATTTAGTAAAATGTGATAGGTAAAGCACAAATTGTAGTTTCATAGGTTCGATTTTCAGAGGCCGAAGTTGAAACAATGACACGTGGCACTCCGTACAAGTTTGCTATACTGTTTCATCCCATAAACAGGTCACGTTGCGACATTTGGCATAACTCTCTCTCAGAGAATCCATTTGAGGTCAGACCTGTGGGGTTGGAAAGATGACAGGTCAGGATACCACAGACCTAAGTTTCAGACCCTGCAGATCCACAATTTCATATTTTCACCAGAAAGAATACGTCCCATATGAAATGGCTAAACAGAGGAAATCTCAGATGATGAGAAAGAAGCTCTCACTTAGGGTTTTCAGTGTTTAGGTCTGGAAGGACCTGATAAAATGTTGGAGATACCTGATACAAAATTGGAATATTTGATAATGGATTTGGAATCCATTCATCATAGATATTAATCCTACATCAAAATGTCGTGGGAGGAAGGAGATTGAAAATTAGGGTTTCCAAGTAAGAAGAAACCTTAGCAAAGTTGGGAGACTCATAGGGAAGCGATGAAGAAGGTTTAAATGGCACTGATATCCTATCATCCTAGAACCATGAACATACATAAGATGTTTACAAGTGATATACCTTGGATGGTCAGGGTTTTACCCTTATAGAATACTACTCGACATGTATGACTTGAGAAGACACAAGTATGTTTTGAAATCTGATTCTTGATTAAGTTCATAATATGTTTGTCTTCATGTTATTGAGGTTAGTACAATTATGATTGTTTGATAGTGAATGTGTATGAGTGATAGAAGAAATTCATTGATTAGGTTTATGACATTTATGATTGTACTAATGTATTTGTGGTATTGTATGAGGATGATGTTGTCTGCTAACAAGATACAGGTACATCAAGAAAGACAAATCAAGTTCTATGACCATGATGACATGAAGACAAAGACTCATCCATAGTCTTTGATCACATAGAAGCTCTACTTACGAGGTATGTATGACTTTGTTCTACTATGCCTAACCTATGAGATATGCAAGTTCTAGGACAAGGTCTCTAAATCATTGAAGAGAACAAAGAAGATATTGTTTGGGTATGTTAAGACATAACCAAGCATGATAATCCAGGTATGTTTTCATATATCAAGTTAGAATCCTACTTTGTGTTAGGATCTTAGGTAAGTACACCTGTGTATGAAATGCTCATGACCATACATAATTTTTTGATAGTATTGAGATTATACTAATGAAGTAATGATTATGTATGAGATCATGAGGATGACAGTAGTGCACACTTAAGCATGCATAGTGGTACAGAATGAATAGAAGTTCAAAGACATATAGAGATCAAGCGGGAGGAAACCACACAAATATAAAAGATAAGTATTTGAGTTGTTATTTGAATCTCTGAAATAGTAAATGATATTGCTTGTAATAGATGTATGCATATTTGTATTCCTAGAATATATCATGCATAGTGTAAGCATTCATATAGCATTGAACAGTATATTACTAATATGCATATCATGGGTAAGATGGACAAACATTCCATTGTTGTTTATATAGAATGAAACCTCTTTTCTAACATGCTGAGAGCTATGCACGCTCTTGACAATATGTTCTGGTAGAGATGGAAGGCATCTAGATAGCCACTGTATGCATACAAAATATGGAAAATTGTTGTGCCAAAATATTGGTTAAGATAGTTGCATGACTATGTGAATCATATCAGTATGCATAGTAGGTTATCATGTCAACATAATTTGATGATTATGAAGTATCACTAATCATGTGATTAACTTTGATTTGTAGAAAAGATCATGTGCTATGATGATGAACACCTGTTCCAAAGAACGAGTGATGGATGTTCAACAAGAAGACTTACAAATCAAACATACTATAAAAGGATCGTGGCTAGAAGATTCTCTTAGAAAGAAGAAGAGGATCATGATGAGATGTTTGCTCCAAGTGGCTAGATAAGACCATTCTCTTAATGGTGTAATTGAAGAAAGCTCTGTACGGGCACCCAGGATCGATAGTCATTTGATGAGCTTAGTGATCACCATGGGTGATGCAGATTTCAACCTTTGCTACAAGGTTGAAGATGGTGTCTATATACATATGAAATTCTTCTCTTAGATGGATGCAAGAAGGAACTCACCAGAGAGTTCAAATGATATTGAGGCTCATATCAGTAGACCCATCTGACGAGAGATGGCACAGATAGATATGCAGAAGAACACTCAATGCAGAGTGTGAATGATGTTCAGTCATAGAGGGAGAGTTGATAGCTTCTTGACAAGCTTGGGATTTACCAAAAGTAAAGATGATCCTAACCTTTACCTTAAGGTTATAGATGATGAACCTGTTATACTATTGTTATATGTGGATGATCTCTTTCTGACAAAGAGAAACAGATCATGGAAAGCAAGAAGAATCTAGCTACAGAATTTGAGATGAAAGATATCGGATTGATGCATTACTTCCTAAGTCTAGAAGTATGGCAAGAAGGAATCTTTCTCAAACAAGGGAAAGTATGCTGTGGAAATCTTGAAAAGATTTGATATGTTGGAATGAAAAGGCATGGACACTCCCATGGATTCCAACTTGAAGCTATTAGCTGATGACTCATCAGAGTTAGTGGATGTGACTCTCTACAGATAGATTATTGGTTCATTGATGTATATGACGAATACAAGGCCAGATATATGCTTTGCTGTGAACACCATCTAGTGGAACCTAGGCATGTTCACCTGATAGCTACAAAGCATGTGATGAGGTACCTAAAGGGTACGATAGACTTTGGTCTATGTTATCTTGGAGATCATGACTTCAGATTGTATGGCTACAAAGATGTTGAGTAGGCAGGAAGTGTATATATCAGACAGGAAGAGCACATCGGGAGGATGTTATTGTTTGGGATCTGCCATGATCTCGTGGTTTAGCGGGAAGCAGTCTAGTGTGGCTATCAGCACAGCTGAAGCGGAATATATAGCTACTTTCTCTGCTAGTTGTGAAGCGATATGGCTTCGGAAGATGTTATCACGTTTGTTTGACTTAGAGATGGACCCCACTGTGATCCTATGTGACAACCAGAGTTGTATCAAGATAACAGAGAATCCAGTGTTCCATGATAAGTCAAAGCACATAGAGATTCGATATTTTATATACAGGATATGGTGCAGAAAGGAGCTATCAAGCTCGAGTATGTGAGCACTGAGGAACAAGTTGTTGATGTATTGACCAAACCTCTGTCTCGAGTAAAGTTTGAGTATTTCCAAGACAAGCTTGGTGTAGTTTAGAAGGACCCTCCTCAAAAGGGGGAGTGATATGGTCATTGATGATGAGATTTCCTGCATCGACGGTAAGGTCAATGATGAGGATACATGTATTGATGATGTGGATACTTGTATCGACGATGAGGATACATGTATTGACGATGTGGATACTTGTATCGACGATGAGGATACATGTATTGACGATGTGGATACTTGTATCGACGATGAGGATACATGTATTGATGATGTGGATACTTGTATCGATGATGAGGATACATGTATTGATGATGTGGATACTTGTATCGATGATGAGGATACTTGTACTTGATGATGTGGATACTTGTATCAATGATGAGGATACATGTATCGATGATGAGGTTACCTATCCTAAAGATGAGGTCGATGATATCAATGATAAGGCTGATAAGTGGTCCTTAGATTTTGTCTAAGTGGACGTGAAAGGGATGCATCGTCCCTGAACGTTTAGTTCAAAATGTACGTGATAGGACTGCATCGTCCCTGAACGGTTAGTTCAAAATGTACATGATAGGACTGCATCGTCCCTGAACGTTTAGTTCAAAATGTACGTGATAGGATTGCATCGTCCCTGAACGGTTTGTTCAAAATGTACATGATAGGACTACATCGTCCCTAAACAGTTTGTTCAAAATGTACGTGATAGGACTGCATTGTCCCTAAACATTTGGTTCAAAATGTACGTGATAAATCCTAGATATGATCTAGGTCACATCCAGTATGAAAAAGGACTGGCTCTATGGTGGTAAATCCTAGATCTAATCTAGGTCACATCCAGTATGAAAAAGGATTGGCTCTGTGGTGGTAAATCCTAGATCTAATCTAGGTCACATCCAGTATGAAAAAGGACTGGCTCTGTGGTGATAAATCCTAGATTTAATCTAGGTCACATATAGTATGAAAAAGGACTGGCTCTGTGGTGGTAAATCCTAGATCTAATCTAGGTCACATCCAGTATGAAAAAGGGCTGGCGCTATGGTGGTAAATCCTAGATCTGATCTAGGTCACATCCAGTATGAAAAAGGACTGGCTCTGTGGTGATAAATCCTAGATTTAATCTAGGTCACATCCAGTATGAAAAAGGACTGTCACTGTGGTCGGTACTACATCATCCTTAAACATGAGAGGTGTCTAAAATGGATCAAGGACTGCATCGTCCTTAGACATGAGAAGTGTCTTAAATGGATCAAGGACTTGTTGTTGCAGCAACATCCCCCCCCAAAATTTTGTACATATTGGGGCCCCTCCTTTTATTTTTTAGAAAGGCTGCCTTAAGAGGCCATTTCCACTTTTTTACTTTGTTTTTCAACTGAAAATCTTGCTTTGAAATTTTCCAAGTTTTCTTCCAAAGGATAGAATTCGTGAAATCTTCCCGAAGATGCGAAGCTTTTCAGGCTATCTCCCCGAAGTTGCGGAAGTATTCAAGTTTTCGTCCCGAACAGCGGGAGTTATTTGCATAAACCTCTCGAAAAAGACTTAGAAATTATTGTTGGAAAGCTGCAGAAGCTATTGGCGAATTCCTTCCGAAACGGCGGAAGAATTCAAGAAAGCTACCCGAAACGGCGGGCTCCATTCGGAAAACCTCCCCGAAACTCCGAAAAGGACTTAGAAACTATTTCTCGAATTTTGCGGAATCTTTTGGCTTTTCCTCCCGCAGTTGCGGAACCATTCAGATTATCCTCCCAAAATTGTGGGAGTCATTCGCGAACCTCACCCAGAGCCGCCGAGTGACTTAGTCTCTTTTGAAAATTTTTAAGTCTCGAAATTGTGGAAGCTATTCGCAAAAGCCTTCTGCAACCGCGAAAGCCTTCGCGTTATCTTTCTGAAACCCCGCCGAGAGACTTTCTGCGGAACCATTCAGGTTATCTTCCCGAAACTACGGGAGTAATTCGCGAACCTCACCCGGAGCCGCCCAAAAAGAATCAAGTCTTCTCCCTCACAAAATTGCGGACGCTTTTCACGAAAACCTTCCGCAACTGCGGAAGCCTTCGCATTGTCTTTCCGAAACCCCGCGGAGACTTAGAATTTTTTCTGAGTTGCGGAAGCCTTCCGCCTATCCTCTCGAAACAGCGAGAGCCTTCACGATATCATTCCGCAATTGCGGAAGCTGTGGACTCATTTCCATTAAAATGGCGGAAATAAATCGTATATTTCCCTGAAACTGCGGGACAACTCCGTAAAAACGCTCGCAACAGCTCTCCTAAGGTCGCGTTTCGAAAGGATTCGCCAATCTCTTCCGAAACGTCGAAGCCATTCGCTGTATCATTCCGAAATAGCGGGAAAAATTCGTGATCCTGCCCCGCAAATGATGGTTGCTCACGGACACCGAGGCGGCTTGAAAAGACCGCAACGTACAAAATTTAAAGCTCGTTTTAAATGCGCCACCCACCATATTGAATACTGTTAGAAAAAACAGGATCGCAGAGCAATAACAATAAACAGAAATGCAAATATAATCACACATACACATTACAAGAGAGACATAGATATATCGTGGTTCACCCAACTTGGGCTACGTCCACACTGAATTTGCCAGTCCTTATTATTATTACCGTCCAGCAAGTCGAAGGGATACAACCTGTAGCACAAACGCTGCACTTCCTCTTCTCTGTTTTACAGTCTCTCTACTGATCTCAAAGATCTTTACAATGCATAAAACCTAATACATCAACCCTAGCCGTATTACAATGTCTTTCTTTTATAAGGGAAATACAATGGGAAAATACCACGGGATACCCAAAACCATGGGCCCGCAAAACAGCCTGGAACCCCGTGGGGGGACGATGCCCCCCCACACCCCCCCCGCTGGGGTGAGTGTACAGTCCACCTACACATCATATAGAACTGGGGTACAAACATGGCTAATACAATATCATCTATGAGACTAGAAGATCTGGCTCCACAACCAACAAATACCGCACGTGCCCAACCCGTTTAAATAAACGGTTGGGTTTTGGGTCAACTGTCATGTTTTTTTTTAATCAAACGAACGCCGTTGGGACACCTCGTCGAACTGCTCCAGCTCAGCTCATCCACGTCTGCATCCACCTCATTTAGCCACCTCGTCGTTGCCAGGTAGGTTTCTAACCGCTATTTTTGTCTCATCTACACGTCAGGTTACCTTTTAGTTTTTCTTGTCATCTGAAGTGTGGCCGATAGACTGTAGTCGCATATGTCATTATTTTGTTTTGAAAGATGTCGAGGCCCCGTGGGTTTCTCGTTCTACTAGAAATCAATCCGAAACCGTAATCAATTGAGTGTATCACCGACCCTATTACAGGCATCGTCACCCTATTACAGGCATCGTCACCCTTGTTCAAATTCCAACCTGGCCATCAAACTTCTCGTTAAGTACTATGAATAACCCTGGCGGTCGGCGGATCTGTCGCCTGTTCATCAATGTGGAAAGCCATCCCTGACTTCGTCTTAAGTTCATCTCAATACAAGCTAACCCGCTATTAAACGTTCGAAGTACAACCATGGAAGGCACCCTCTCTCCTGGGGCTAGACCAGGAACAGGTTGTTTCCGTGACGTATACTTATCCTTTCGGGAACATTTGAAACTGTGTCTCCTTAAGATAGCCAAATCATAGAATTATGTTTCTTGCTTGGAATGGTTTATTTTGCTTTCCCAACATGCAGCGTCCTAATTTGTTTATATATCTCATTGGCATGTTAAAATGGTGCTGCTCTTTGTTAAAATCTCATAATAGTTTGCACATTTTTTTATAATGACTTGTATTTGGTCATTGCCAGGGATAAGTCAAGATGCCAAAAGGTGGTAGGAAGAAAGCTAAAATGATGGAACCACAGCCAGCACCACTTAGGACTGAGACTATGTTTCAAGATACCAGGTGCACCACCGATATTCCTCCTGAAATCCGCTAGGGTGACATTTACAGGATGATCAGGGACCAAGATATCCTGGATATGTTGCTAGAAGAGGGGCAGATCTATCTCAACATCAGAACCTCGGGCATAGCTAGAGCTGCTACCCGCCCTGAACTGTTCCCATGTTCTGAAGTAATCGGGTGGATACTCGAACATACTAATGCAGAGACAAGAGTAATACATGACAGCGGGAAAATATCCCTCTCCTCATTCCACCCAGGAGATCTTGCTGCAGCCTATAAATTCCCACGTCCCTAGCAAGCCCTGAGTGATGAATGGCTGGGCCAGATGAACAATATTGAAATGGCCAAAAAATTATTGGTCGTAGGCAAGCACTTAAGAAAGAGAGGTAATGATGAATATGATGTGCAGAATCTAAGACCTCCTTTCAAGTTAATCGCCCTGATGTTGTGCAGAATCTTCGGCATGCCCGATGGCACCGTATAAAAGATTCGGTGGGTTCCCATCATCCACTTCGTGGCGTTCAAAGGAACTGTGTTCGACTAGGCTACTCTCCTGTCAGACAGTTTGGCATCAATGGTAGTTGCTGCAAGAGAAGGTCTGGCCTTAAAGAAGGCAGAATTCTACATGTCTTCATATATTATTGATTGTGTTTTGGCCAAGCTATCTTTTCCCAGCTTAGGCTGCACGTGGGATAAGGCCAACACCCCAGTTTATACCGCTTTTAGGATGTTGTGGGCTCAAAATTACAAACCCAGCTATAAGCTCATCTGTGAGGGGTTCATCATGCCCCTATATGAGAAAATATTCAAGGAAGAGCCCAACTATCTGTCGGAGAATGCTATGGAGGTCCTTGAAAACTATGGAGATTTTTATTTTTCAGAGCAAGGCACCTACCACAGAATGTTTGGAGGGACTAAAGCTCCATATATTTTGTCGAGGTATGCTACAGACTATGTGGTCCTTAAGGAGGCAGTGAGACAAATTTTCCTGGATGGAATTGGAGCAGTGCTTAACAAATATCATAAGGCTTCTTTCCCGCCTTTGCCCTTCTGCATAGGAGCATACAAATTCTTAGGGGTTGCCTCAGCCGAGGAGTTTGTTCAGGAGCTGAAATCCTTCCACTTCGGTGAAGTAATTTTCCATAGCAATGACAGGAAGGGAAAAGTTGTCGAGCATTGTAAAGAAATTTATGCTCATTTTGAGTAGGCTCATTATTATGATGCCGAGGAAGAGGCATTCAGAGGCATCAGCAACATGGTTGAGCTGCGGATTTGTCGCCAAGGCAGTGGAGCAAGCTCCAGCTCTACCAAGGCCCAGAAAACCAGCCAACAGAAAGACAAGGAAGCAGATGATGCCCGATCCCAAGAAGAACAAAGGTTAAAAGAGGAAGCAAGGTTACTACAAGAGGCTGAGGAAGCCAGATTGCAGCAGGAAGCTGAAGTGGTGAGAATGCAGCAAGAAGCAGAAAGTGAGAGGCTACAGAAAGAGGCTAAGGAAGCCCAGTAGCGGAAAGAGGCTGAAGATGAAAGGAAGTAGAAAGAAAATGAAGATTAGCCAGAAGCTGAAGGAGAAGAGAGAAGACAGGAAGCTGAAGTAGGGCGGAAAGCAAAAGAAGAACTCAAGACAGGTGAAGATGCCCAAGCAGGTGGATCCGGTGCCCAGGATATGGAAATAGACGTAACTCAAGCAGGTGTCTCCGGCACTCAAAATGTGGAGGCAGACGCAGCACAGGCAGGTGGATCTGGTACCCAAAATGTGGGAACAGATCCAGCTCAGGTAGTCCAGACCCCACCCACAGAAGTAGAAATAAACATTATAGACCTCCCAATCGTCCCGTACACTCCATCAGAAGAACATACCGTGTCCAGATGGGATGAGTTTGTCTATGATAAGAAGAGGAAGGAGATGGTACTTAAATCGGAAGAGAGGATAAAGAGACTCTTCGAGGAAGACATTGTTACCCACTGGGAGACCACCGTAATGCAAACAAATAAGGCTCCCCTAGCTATGGCATCCGCTGCTGTAGAGACAGCAAAAGCAACGCTGGACAATGTAGCTGATATAGTTAAAGAAGTCGAGTCGACAAAGAGGAGAGCTCGCATGCTACAACATACCATGGCTAATCAGCAAGCCTACAGGGATCTTGTGGTGAATAGGTATAATCTCCTGTCTACTGAGCATAAAGAGCTATCAGACAAGTATAACCAGCTAGAAGAAGAAAAGGAACAACTGGCAATCCAGATGATGATTGTAGAAGCAGAAAAAATGATGCAGGAGCCAGGGTGTCCCATCTAGAAGCAGACAAGCTAGCATTGGTTGAACAATTAGAGCAGGCAGAGAAAAGAACGATAGATATATCCCCCTTCCATGAGATGTCCTGCAGCATCCTGAAACAAATGCATGACACTCAGGAGCTAATCACTGATGAAGTATGCAAGCTCAAGGCCATGGTGGTCAGATTAAAAGAAGTTAATGTAGAGGCCAATAGGTTTAAAGCTAAATATACTCAGGTTAAGGAAAACGTCCTGAGCCAAATAGAATGGAGAGAAGGAAAGGTGGATTTCCCCAAGCATCTCCCATTCAAATCTATAGATGGCTTCAATGAAGACTTAGCCCTTTTGGAATTTTGCAAAAACTGTAGCATTAAGCTAATAACCAAGAACCGATGGACAATGGATAAGAGTAGCAGTCTGTATCAAAGAATCCATGAAGTGCATGACAAATGCAAGTTGAGTTTCCCTCAGTCCCTTGATGATTTCTCGGACAAAGAACAACGTTTTTCTGAGTTGAAGGAAGAGATGGGCATCCAAATTGAATATGTGAAGAAGATTGATTTCCTAGCCATTGATGACCTCCAACATTATATTGGAATGTCATCAATACACGGTCATCTGCTCAAGGAAATGCATCAAGCTGCAGTAACAGAAATTCAAAGTATTGGGGCAGAGCTTGGTAAACATGTAACGTCCCAGAAAATCTTATTCCCCGCCTCAGCAAATGTAGTTATAAGGGACACAGGTGTGTGGTATAGTTACATCGTAGAAGAGGAGAAGAAAGCAGAGGCAGTAGTTGTGACAACAAACCCAGATTCTTCTCTCCCAGCAGCAATAGCTGTAGCAGCTAGCTCGATTTCCTCTCTCCCAGCAGCAGCAGAAATTCCAACTGGCTCGTTTTCTCCTCTCCCACTAGCAACAGCATCAACAGCTAGTTTGAGCACCTCTATTCCAACTGAAGCACATGCCCAGGAAAGAAAGCGCTGATATTAGAACATTAATTCTTATATTCTGAATTTTGGACTTTCATATGTATAAAACGTGGAGCTATGGGACAGCTGTCCTTTTTCCTTTTAAAATAATTTCTGTTAAGGAAGAAGTCACATTTTTGTTTGTTATAAGGAAAAATTTCTGTAGGTGACAAGTGTAAAAGGCCAGGTGGCATCCCAAAGGGCATTTTGTAATATTATAAATAGAAGTCAGGAAGGGATAGTTAAGCACTTTTGGCAGGGAATTATTTTCTAGACTTGTACGAGCTATCTTGCACATGTTTTAAGAAAATAAAAATCTTCTTACTAAGAGCCTGGAGAGGACGTCATTGCATGAGAATGGAGACTGGATGCATTTTGGATTATTCCTGTGTCTGCTATACTTTGCTGTGAGATCTTTATTACTGTCTTGAATTATTTCATTGTATTAAATGATCTTGCTTCTCTTTGTGCAAATGAATTCTCTCTTTCATGAGTAATGAACTGTGTTGCATTTAATTAGAAGCTATCTTCTGATATCTCTTATCTTTGTTGTAGCTTTATCTTTAAGATTTAAATGGTTGTCTGTTGATCCTTTAGATAATTCCTATAGCTCATTGCTCATGCTTTAAATTTGCTCCTTGCAGGGATAGTTAGATTTATTTCAGTTTTACACATAGATCTGTTTTCCAGCTTTGCATTTAGATTAAATTTAGACTAGGCACTTGCATATCATTCTAAAGCATAAAAAATCAAAAGAATGGTGGATCGGGCCATAACCGGTATAATTGGAATAAAACTCCAAACCCACGGTTGCCGGAACCGCTAACCGGACGGATTCCCCATACCAAACGGTAGATAATCTAATTGGGATAATCTATCGGGGAGAATCCCTTTCTGATTGATGCTGCGATCTCCGAGGCATCAACAGTTTTTGGTGCTAGAAGGAGGGCCTGAAAGTGCATGGTTGATAGAGGAAAATATCCCACTGTCATAAATGTCACTGAAAACCCGCTTAAAGAAGGCATTTCAAACAGCCCAGATCTTGAAATATTAAATCAAGAAAGCCTCATTTCTGATCCTGAGCCTCAAGAAGCATTATACGTTGTACCTTTTGCAGAAATAGAGGATTTGAGGAGGCATACACGATCTTACGTTAGACAGCTAGGTGGTTTAAATGCGGTGAATTTTCTCTCTAGGAAAAGTACCCCTAGAAAAGAGCGACAATACACCCGTGATTCGATTCTTGTTCAAAGTTTTGAAGAACTTGTGAATTTAACTTTAGAAGAAATTTCAGACCCTCTGAACAAGGTAGATCTTGAAAACTCAGAAAACATTTCAGATCAAGAAAGCCTTGAAGAACTTATTACTCCAAAGAATACTCCCCAAAATTCACCTTACAATTCTCCACCAGGTTCTCCACATACAAACATGGTTGTACCTGCTTGGAGAGAAAGGGGAGCGTTGAATATAGCTGGGCCATTCCATAATCTTCCAAAAAATCCAAAAAAGGTCTTACCTAAGTTCGACCCAGGGAAAGCCATTTCGGCGGAAGATCATCTCAAAAGTTTCTACTTAGCTCTGAATCTTTTGAATGTACAGCATGAAGATGTAGTCTGCAGGATGTTTCCATACACATTTGAGCCAAAAGTATCATCCTGGTACTTTAGCCTACAACCCAGCTCGATCTCTAGTTGGGATGAATTCGAAACTGTTTTTTGAAGAAGTATAGAAACCAAAAGACTGTGGCAACACTTATGAAAGAACTCTTATCCATGAGAATGGAAAAGAAAGAAAAGGTTCAAGACTTTAATCAAAGATTCACGACGCTTTTAAATAATTTCAGTGAAGCTAATAAACCAGCAGAGGAATTCCTGATTGAATACTATACAACAACTCTTGAAGGACCCATAGCAATGTTCATAAAAAGGTCCAAGAAAACTACCCTGATAGAGAACTTCGAAGAAGCTAGAAACGTAGAAGAAGAAGCTGATAGCATTGCTAAACATGCCTTAGATGCAGAACCAAAACCAACAGCCAGTAAAAAGATTTTGCTGCTCACTAGAGGTAAAGAAGAATCATCTACAGACATGGAAAATGTAGTCAAGATGATGCAGAAATTATCTAATAAAATTGTAGATCTCGAGAAAGATAAGGCTGCTAGCACATCTAGGAAACCTTTCAAGCCATTTTATAAAAAGAGGGAAGACGGTGATCAAACTCATCCACCCATGAATACTTCTCCTATTTTAAACCTCAATGAAATCGGGATGGAAAACTTCTGTACTTTTCATCAAGAACCGCACTCGGAAAAGAGCTGCCCACAATGGATTAACTCCATGAGTTTAGTCATGAACCAAATGCTGGATTCACAGATCCCAGACCAAGATAATTCTCTAGAGGAATCAAGCCCTGAATTAGAGGAACCAACCCCGGACACTACTATGGTGCTATGGGATTGGGTACCTATGACTGAATTAGCAGAAGAGGATCCCATAGAAAGCTCTCCCTCTACCGTGAACGTTGCTACTCACAGCAAAGGCCCTCTTACGGATCCTATGCCAAGATCGGCTCCTCCTAAGCCTAAAGTTTCAAAAGAACTACCTAGAAGGCATATAACAATTATTCCACCACAGCCTAAAGTTAACCAAACAGCGGCCAAACAGCCAAACGCTGACACCATAGTGCAGCCACCTAAGGTCGCAACAAGCAAAACATATCATTCAGCTCGAATTGGTAACGAGTCTGACATAGGATATGACATTATCGAAGATATAAAGAAGGTCAAAGCAAATGTGTCTATATTTGACATGTGCAGCTTGCCCCATCTACGAGACAAGCTGTTGCATGTTCTGCAACCCCAGACCAGCACTCCATTAATAGACTCTCAAGAAGATCCCGAGATTAATGAAGCTAGCATCGGTGGGAAATCTAAGTCTCAAACATTGCCATTCCTATTGACCTTTGAAATTTTTAATCACAATGTTCATAACTGTTTGGTAGATTCTGGGGCATCTTCCAACGTCATGCCACTGTCCATTTGTAAGAAAATTAATGGGAAGCCTGTGCCATCTCCAGCCCAAATTATCCAATTAGATAGGACTGCTTTCAAAGTGATTTGGGAGATGAAAAATGTTCTCATTAGATTATCAGTTGACTCTAGAGTCTGTCAGTTCATTGACATAATGGTGGTTGATATTCCTGAAGCCTATGGTCTGATTTTAAGTAGGGACTGGTCTACCAAGCTGAACGGCTACTTTGCCACTGATTGGTCTCATCTGTGGTTGCCTTATCAGAACAGGCAGAATCAGATTAAAGTCCTGAGAGAACCACACATGAAGCAAAATGTAGCTCAATTAGAAGAAAAAAATGAGGCTGTAACCTTCTCATCCTCGGTTTTGGGGAATTATTTCTTAGAAATGTATCCGGGTAATTATTAGTCTGAATCTATCAGACATGAATCAGACAAACAGTCCAATCTCCTTCATTTCTCTCGGACTGATGATGTTGATTGTAATATAGTTAGTTTAGTTACTGATTTAGATCATAGAGATACTAACTTAGTTGAATCTGAAGATATTTTTTGGACATTATACTTTGATGGTTCTAAAACTCTAGAAGGGTCCGGAGCCGGGTGTGTTCTGATGGATCCAAAAAGAAACAAGTATTTTTTTTCCTGTAGATTAGAATTTGATTGTAATAACAACACTGCTGAATATGAAGCTTTGGTACATGGATTAAAGAAGGCCATTGACTTAAATGTTAAGTACCTGAAGGTTTTTGGTGACTCAGAGATAGTTCTGAGATAGGTAAGGGACACCATTCACTGTCTCTCACCTCATTTGAAGGGTTATCAGGCTGAGGTATGGGATTTAATTATGCATTTTGATGCTTTCAATATAAAGTCTATTCCTAGATTGCAAAATTTTGCAGCTGATTTGTTAGCAACATCTGCTTCTAGATTGGTGCCATCAAATAATAAATGCTCAATTGAATTGATTTTCAGGCCCTCCGTTCCCGATAACATCACAAACTTCAAAGTCTTTGATGATGACGAATAGATTATGAGCTTTCTAACAAACGAGGACAGCTTCCAAGGAGCTGTGATAGATGAAGAGGAACATGATGCTGATTTGATGAGGAAGGATGAAGAGAAAGAAAATTTCATCCCCAAAGGGGTAAGGTCCCTCAAAATGTTGTTCGATCTTCAAAATAAGTTCAAAAGGCCAGCAAATACCAAAACTAACAGTTCATCAATGCAACATGAGTTAGTTAATTTGGGTACCGAGGCAGAACCAAAATTTGTCAACCTTGGCAGATGTTGTTCACCAGGAGAAAGAGAGAGGTTCATCAAACTGTTTAAGCAATATAAGGATGTTTTTGCATGGACCTATGAAGATCTGAAAACGTATGACGTCCGCATTATTCAGCATGTTATACCAATGAAAGCGGGTGTCAAGCCATTTCAGCAGCAGTTAAGAAGGATGCATCCTACTCTAGAACCACTGATTCAAAAGGAATTAAAGAAGCTCCTGGATGCTAAGATAATCTTTAAGGTCTGGCATTCTGAGTGGGTTGCTAACTTGGTTCCCATAAGAAAGAAGTCAGGAGAGATAAGGCTATGTGTAGATTTCAGAAATTTAAATAGAGCTTCAGATAAAGATAACTACCCCGTCCCTTCAATGGAACAAATCCTTCAAATGGTGTCAGGCTCTGAGCTGTTTTCTTTACTCGATGGTTTCTCTGGCTACAATCAAGTATTAGTAGCCGAAGAAGATAGTCTTAAGACTACTTTCCTAACTAAGTGGGGAACTTTCTCCTACAGAAGGATGCCATTTGGTCTGATAAACGCAAGAGCTACATTCCAAAGAGCAATGGATATCGCCTTCCGTGGATTGGGTGGGCAATGTGTTGTCATATACTTAGATGATGTGACAGTTTTTTCAAAGAAAAGGGAAGATCTGGTTGTTCATCTGAGGCATATTTTTTATCACTGTCGGAAATATGGTATTTCTTTGAATCCCAAGAAGAGCATATTTACTGTTCCCGAGGGTAAACTCTTGGGTCATATCATTTCTAAAGGGGGAGTTTCAATAGATCAAGAAAGAGTCCAAGCTATTAATAAGATTCCAATGCCTTACAAAAAGAAATCTATGCAGTCCTTTATGGGCACTATCAATTTTGTCCGAAGATTTGTTCCATATTTCGCGCAAATTGTTAAACCATTGCAGCAAATGGTTCAACAAAGCATACAGTTCAAATGGACAGATTTGGAAAAGGATGCATTTAGAGATATCAAGGCAGCTATAACTAAGGCTCCTTCCTTAAGAAGCCTGGATTTCGACAAGGATGTTATCCTGTATACCTTTGCTTCGGATGACTCCCTCGCAGCTCTACTCACGCAGAAGGTGGAGCTGGGGGACGAATACCCAATTTCATTTATGAGCACTGGTCTGCAGGGGGCTGAGCTGAACTATCCCATGGTTGACAAGCATGCATATGCTATCTTCAAAGCAGTCAAGCAGTTCAGGCCATATATTCTTAAGAACAGAACTAAAGTTATAGTTCCCCACCCAACTGTTAGATCCCTTTTCGTTCAAAAGGAACTAGGTGAAAGGAGGGGGAACTGGGTCACAGCTCTTCAAGAATATGATTTAGAATTTAAACTAGCCACAATCATCAAAGGGTAAGGCCTGTGCAAACTACTTGCGGGAAACTCGACTGATGAAGAACAACATTGGAAGAATGAAGCTGAGCTAAATTTGGTTGAAGTATGTCCTATCTTCTCAACTCCCCAGTCATGGTATAGAGATCTAGTGCACTATTTACAGAAGGGATATCTACCTGAGCACTGGAACTCCAAACAAAGAAGGGCACTCCGTTTGAAATCAGCACCTTATCAAATCATTGATGGGATGCTTTTCAGAAAGAATTATGATGGAGTTTTTCTTAGATGTCTAGAAGAGGAAGATGCATGTAAAGTTGTCAAAGAATTACATGATGGTCCCGCAGGTGGACATTATTCAGTAGAGACGACAGCACACAAGATACTGAGAGCTGGATATTATTGGCCCACTCTATTCCGAGATTCCCACACATATGCACGAAACTATGATATATGCCAAAGAAGTGTCAGGAAGTTACCTAAGGCAGCAAGACCCTTGCAGCTGATTATGATCTCTGAGCCTTTTGAGCAGTGGGGTATAGATGTTATCGGAGAGATAAATCCAAATTCTTCTTTACAACATCGATACATCCTGACGGCCACTGACTACTTCACTAGATGGACGGAAGTCATCCCGTTGCGCAAGATCAATGAAGACGTGGTCATCAGCTTCTTGAAAGAAAACATCATAACCAGGTTTGGGGTTCCAATTTCCCTTGTTTTTGATAATGCTACCTATTTTTCGTCTGTCAAGATAAATGAATTTGTTTATGAATGGGGGATCAAGTTGCACTATTTAGCCAATTATTACCCTTAAGGAAATGGATTAGCTGGATCTTCAAACAAAAACCTCATTCGAATTCTCAAGAAAACTGTGATAGAAAACCAGAGAAGTTGGCATGTAGCTCTCCCAAACGCTTTATGGGCAGATAGGGTGACCCCAAAGAACACATTAGGGGTTTCCCCTTTCACTCTTGTCTATGGAAAGGAAGCCATTCTTCCCCCAAACATCTTGCTCCCATCCTTACAGTTATCCCAAGCTTCTCGGGGTTCTGGTAGCCAAGCCTTACAATCCAGGATCAATACCCTGCTTCAACTTGAAGAAGCCCAACAGAAAGCTAAAGACCGATTCCATCAACACCAGGACATAGTTAAGAGATGGTTTGATAAGAGGAAGTATGGTAAAATAAGTTTTGAAGTTGGGGACTTAGTCCTGAAATGGGACCATAATCATGAAGGCAAAGGAATGCATACGAAATTCCAACATTTATGGGTAGGCCCGTACCAAATTTCGGCAAAATTAGGCCCATCTACTTATAAATTGACAAATCTCAAGGGAGAAGAATTAACCCTTCCTCTCAATGGCCTCGCCCTGAAGCAATACTTTGCATAGTCTCGCTGAGACTTTCTGTACATAAATAAGTTTTTCTTTTATTGTTGCTTTAGCCTTTTTGTTTACTTTATTTTTCGGCCATTTTGTTTCTTTTCTTGTCATTCGAACCTCTGCAACAAGTTTGTTTTTTGAAATCCCTTTTGGTTGAGTTTCTCATCAAAGATAGGTCTCTTAAAGAAATCTCACAACCCATGAGTCTGGAACTATGCTCGAATAAAGTCTATCTATGTATTGTGCTGTCGCTGAAATTTTCAGAAGGAAAGAAGCCTACTCTGCTAGTCACACTAATCCTGTTTAAAATAGCAGAGACCTATGACCATCTTCATTACTATCTTTGGGCTCCACCCACTCTCACACTTAAAGGCATATCAAGAAGGCTATCAAAGTTGGACCCATGGAAAGTAGCACATCTCGAGGACATAGGGTATTGAAATGACTCCATGCTGCAAATTTAACAGCCAAAATGGCTTATATTCAAGGGTCTGTTTTCCATAGATTCTCGCCTCATTTAAAGCATGGCTGAGACAAAAGCAAAAGACATGTAAAATCAAGAAGGTTGTCCAAAAGGATCAGCCCAAAATGGGCTCCTCTCCGTCCGTGAGGCTTAATCAAATCAATCAAATCTCTAACTCACACAAAAGGACATTATGGATTGAGGAGCCTAAATCAAAGATCATGTCTAAAGCAAATATCTCTGGAAGGCTCAAACAGCTAAGCTATCCAAAGTACAAACATCCAAAAGGATGCAAGCGGCATGGGAATGAGGAACAAGAGAAATAATTTCCATGAGAAAGTGTTGCAAATCCTGTGGAGTCCGACAGTAGTAACCATCTGAAAGATGACCCTGCTAAAATGAATCTCATATGTTGGCCCTTTGAGAGTTTTAAAGATGTCTCTGTCAAAGCTCCCCTTTCCCCAATGGCTAGCAGGTAAAGTTCCTTTTTCCTTCACAGAAATTCAAATGCTTAGCTGAATATTGCACATAAGATGGATGTCTTTGATAAGGTTTCAAACCATGGAGAGGAATTTTTCAGAGATCTGTGTTCGCCAGCGACTCGCCAATTGTTGTTGCAGCAACATCCCCCCACAAAATTTTGTACATATTGGGGCCCCTCCTTTTATTTTTTAGAACGGCTGCCTTAAGAGGCCATTTCCACTTTTTTACTTTGTTTTTCAACTAAAAATCTTGCTTTGAAATTTTCCAAGTTTTCGTCCAAAGGATAGAATTCGTGAAATCTTCCCGAAGATGCGGAGCTTTTCAGGCTATCTCCCCGAAGTTGCGGAAGTATTTGAGTTTTCGTCCCGAAACGGCGGGAGTTATTTGCATAAACCTCTCGAAAAAGACTTAGAAATTATTGTTGGAAAGCTGCAGAAGCTATTGGAGAATTCCTTCCGAAACGGCGGAAGAATTCAAGAAAGCTACCCGAAACGGCGGGCGCCATTCGGCAAACCTCCCCGAAATTCCGAAAAGGACTTAGAAACTATTTCTCGAATTTTGCGGAATATTTTGGCTTTTCCTCCCGCAGTTGCGGAACCATTCAGCTTATCCTCCCGAAACCGCGGGAGTCATTCGCGAACCTCACCCGGAGCCGCCGAGTGACTTAGTCTCTTTTGAAAAATTTTAAGTCTCGAAGTTGCGGAAGCTATTCGCAAAATCCTTCCGCAACCGCGGAAGCCTTCGCGTTATCTTTCCGAAACCCCGCCGAGAGACTTTCTACTGAACCATTCAGGTTATCTTCCCGAAGCTACGGGAGTAATTCGCGAACCTCACCCGGAGCCACCCAAAAAGAATCAAGTCTTCTCCCTCACAAAATTGCGAACGCTTTTCACGAAAACCTTCCGCAACTACGGAAGCCTTCGCATTGTCTTTCCGAAACTCCGCGGAGACTTAGAATTTTTTTCGAGTTGCGGAAGCCTTCCGCCTATCCTCTCGAAACAGCAGGATCCTTCACGATATCATTCCGCAATTGCGGAAGCTGTGGACTCATTTCCATTAAAATGGAGGAAAGAAATCGTATATTTCCCCGAAACTGCGGGACAACTCCGTAAAAACACTCGCAACAGCTCTCCTAAGGTCGCGTTTCGGAAGGATTCGCCAATCTCTTCCGAAACGTCGAAGCCATTCACTGTATCATTCCGAAATAGTGGGCGAAATTCGTGATCCCGCCCTGCAAATGACGGTCGCGTACGGACACCAAGGCGGCTTGAAAATACCGCAGTGTACAAAATTTAAAGCTCGTTTTAAATGTGCCACCCACCATATTGAATACCGCACGTGCCCAACCCGTTTAAATAAACGGTTGGGTTTTGGGTCGACTATCGTGTTTTTTTTAATCAAATGAACGCCATTGGGACACCTCGCCGAACTGCTCTAGCTCAGCTCGTCCACATCCACATCCACCTCATTCAACCACCTCATCGTTGCCAGGTAGGTTTCTAACCGCTATTTTTGTCTCATCTACACGTCAGGTTACATTTTAGTTTTTCTTGTCGTCTGAAGTGTGGCCGATAGACTCTAGTCGCATATGTCGTTATTTCGTTTTAAAAGATGCCGAGGCCCCGTGGGTTTATCGTTCTACTAGAAATCAAGCCAAAACCGTAATCAATTGAGTGTATCACTAACCCTATTATAGGCATCGTCACCCTTGTTCAAATTCCAACCTGGCCATAAAACTTCTCGTCAAGTACTATGAATAACCCTAGCGGTCGGTGGATCTGTCGCCTGTTCATCAAAACGGAAAGCCATCCCTGACTTCGTCTTAAGTTCATCTCAATCCAAGCTAACCCGCTATTAAACCTTTGAAGTACAACCATGGAAGGCACCCTCTCTCCTCGGGCTAGACCGGGAACAGGTTGTTTCCGCGACGTATACTTATCCTTTCGGGAACATTCGAAACTGTGTCCCCTTAAGATAGCCAAATCTTAGAATTATGTTTCTTGCTTGGAATGGTTTATTTTGCTTTCCCAACATGCAGCGTTCTAATTTGTTTATATATCTCATTGGCATGTTAAAATGGTGCTGCTCTTTGTTAAAATCTTATAATAGTTTGCACATTTTTTTATAATGACTTGTATTTGGTCATTGCCAGGGATAAGTCAAGATGCCAAAAGGTGGTAGGAAGAAAGCTAAAATGATGGAACCACAGCCAGCACCACTTAGGACTGAGACTATGTTTCAAGATACCAGGTGCACCACCGGTATGCCTCCCGAAATCCACTGGGGCGACATTTACAGGATGATCAGGGACCAAGATATCCTGGATATGTTGCTAGAAGAGGGGCAGATCTATCTCAACATCAGAACCTCGGGCATAGCTAGAGCTGTTACCCGCCCTGAACTGTTCCCATGTTCTGAAGTAATCGAGTGGATACTCGAACATACTAATGCGGAGACAAGCCTAATACATGACAGTGGAAAAATAGCCCTCGCCTCATTCCACCTAGGATATCTTGCCGCAGCCTATAAATTCCCACGTCCCCAGCAAGACCTGAGTGATGAATGGCTGGGCCAGATGAACAATATTGAAATGGCCACAAAATTATTGGTCGTAGGCAAGCACTTAAGAAAGAGAGGTAATGAAGAATATGATGTGCAGAATCTAAGACCTCCTTTCAGGTTAATCACCCTGATGTTCTGCAGAATCTTCGGCATGCCCAATGGCACAGTATACAAGATTCAGTGGGTTCCCATCATCCACTTCGTGGCGTTCAAAGGAACTGTGTTCGACTGGGCTACTCTCCTATCAGATAGTTTGGCATCAATGGTAGTTGCTGCAAGAGAAGATCTGGCCTTAAAGAAGGCAGAATTCTACATGTCTTCATATCTTATTGATTGTGTTTTGGCCAAGCTATCTTTTCCCAGCTTAGGCTACACGTGGGATAAGGCCAACACCCCGATTTATACTGCTTTCAGGATGTTGTGGGCTCAAAATTACAAACCCAGCTATAAGCTCATCTGTGAGGGGTTCATCATGCCCCTATATGAGCAAATATTCAAGGAAGAGCCCAACTGTCTATCCGAGAATGCTATGGAGGTCCTTGAAAACTATGGAGATTTTTATTTTTCAGAGCAAGGTACCTACCTCAGAATGTTTGGAGGGACTAAAGCTCCATTTATTTTGTCGAGGTATGCTACAGACTATGTGGTCCTTAAGGAGGCAGTGAGACAAATTTTCTTGGATGGAATTGGAGCAGTGCTTAACAAACAGCATAAGGCTTCTTTCCCGCCTTTGCCCTTCTGCATAGGAGCATACAAATTCTCAGGGGTTGCCTCAGCCGAGGAGTTTGTTCAGGAGCTGAAAGCCTTCCACTTCGGCGAAGTAATTTTCCATAGGAATGACAGGAAGGGAAAAGTTGCCGAGCATTGTAAAGAAATTTATGCTCATTTTGAGTACGCTCATTATTATGATGCCGAGGAAGAGGCATTCAGAGGCATCAGCAACATGGCTGAGCTATGGATCTATCGCCAAGGCAGTGGAGCAAGCTCCAGCTCTACCAAGGCCCAGAAAACCAGCCAGTAGAAAGACAAGGAAGCAGATGATGCCCGAGCCCAAGAAGAACAAAGGTTAAAAGAGGAAGCAAGGTTACTACAAGAGGCTGAGGAAGCCAGATTGCAGCAGGAAGCTGAAGTGACGAGAATGCAGCAAGAAGCAGGAAGCTGAAGTGTCGAGAATGTAGCAAGAAGCAGAAAGTGAGAGGCTACAGAAAGAGGATGAGGAAGCCCAGCAGCGGAAAGAGGCTGAAGATGAAAGGAAACAGAAAGAAAATGAAGATCAGCCACAAGCTGAAGGAGAAGAGAGAAGACAGGAAGCTGAAGTAGGGCGGAAAGCGGAAGAAGAACTCAAGACAGGTGAAGATGCCCAAGCAGGTGGATCCCGTGCCCAGGATATGGAAATAGACGTAACTCAAGCAGGTGTCTCCAGCACTCAAAATGTGGAGGTGGACGCAGCACAGGCAGGTGGCTCTGATACCCAAAATGTGGGAACAGATCTAGCTCAGGTAGTCCAGACCCCACCCGCGGAAGTAGAAATACACATTATAGACCTCCCAATGATCCCGTACACTCCATCAGAAGAACATACCGTTTCCAGATGGGATGAGTTTGTCTATGATAAGAAGAGGAAGGAAATGGTCCTTAAATCGGAAGAGAGGATAAAGAGACTCTTCCAGGAAGACTTTGTTACCCACCGGGAGACCATCGTAATGCAAAATACAAATAAGGCTCCCCTAGCTATGGCATCCACTGTTGTAGAGACAGCAAAATCAACGCTGGACAATGTAGCTGATATAGTTAAAGAAGTCGAGTCGACAAAGAGGAGAGCTCACATGCTACAACATACCGTGGCTAATGAGAAAGCCTACAGGGATCTCGTGGTGAATAGGTATAATCGCCTGTCTGCTGAGCATAAAGAGCTGTCAGACAAGTATAACCAACTAGAAGAAGAAAAGGAACAACTGGCAGTCCAGATGATGATTGTAGAAGCAGAAAAGAATGATGCAGGAGCCAGGGTGTCCCATCTAGAAGCAGACAAGCTAGCATTGGTTGAACAATTAGAGCAGGCAGAGAACATAATGATAGATATATCCCCCTTCCATGAGATGTCCTGCAACATCCTGAAACAAATGCATGACACTCAGGAGCTAATCACTGATGAAGTATGCAAGCTCAAGGCCATGGTGGTCAGATTAAAAGAAGTTAATGTAGAGGCCAATAGGTTTAAAGCTAAATATACTCAATTTAAGGAAAACGTCCTGAGCCAAATAGAATGGAGAGAAGGAAAGGTGGATTTCCCCAAGCATCTCCCATTCAAATCTATAGATGGCTTCAATGAAGACTTAGCCCTTTTGGAATTTTGCAGAAACTGTAGCATTAAGCTAATAGCCAAGAACCGAGGGACAATGGATAAGAGTAGCAGTTTGTATCAAAGAATCCATGAAGTGCATGACAAATGCAAGTTGAGTTTCCCTCAGTCCCTTGATGATTTCCCAGACAAAGAACAACATTTGTCTGAGTTGAAGGAAGAGCTGGGCATCCAAACTGAATATGTGAAGAAGATTGATGTCCTAGGCATTGATGACCTCCAACATTATATTGGAATGTCATCAATACACGGTCATCTGCTCAAGGAAATGCATCAAGCTGCAGTAACAGAAATTCAAAGTATTGGGGCAGAGCTTGGTAAACATGTAACGTCCTAGAAAATCTTATTCCCCACCTCAGCAAATGTAGTTATAAGGGACACGGGTGTGTGGTATAGTTACATCGCAAAAGAGGAGAAGAAAGCAGAGGAAGCAGCTATGACAGCAAACCCAGATTCTTCTCTCCCGACAGCAACAGCTATAGCAGCTAGCTCGATTTCCTCTCTCCCAGCAGCAGCAGAAATTCCAGCAGGCTCGTTTTCTCCTCTCCCACCAGCAGTAGCATCAACAGCTAGTTTGAGCACCTCTCTTCCAACTGAAGCGCATGCCCAGAAGTGAAAGCCCTGATATTAGAACATTAATTCTTATATTCTGAATTTTGGACTTTCATATGTATAAAACGTGGAGCTATGGGATAGCTGTCCTTTTTCCTTTTAAAATAATTTCTGTTAAGGAAGAAGACACATTTTTGTTTGTTATAAGGAAAAATTTCTGTAGGTGACAAGTGTAAAAGGCCAGGTGGCAGCCCAAAGGGCATTTTGTAATATTATAAATAGAACTCAGGAAGGGATAGTTAAGCACTTTTGGCAGGGAATTATTTTCTAGACTTGTACGAGCTATCTTGCACATGTTTTAAGAAAATAAAAATCTTCTTACTAAGAGCCTGGAGAGGACATCTTTGCATGAGAATGGAGACTGGATGCATTTTGGATTATTCCTGTGTCTGCTATACTTTGCTGTGAGATCTTTATTACTGTCTTGAATTGTTTCATTGTATTAAATGATCTTGCTTCTCTTTGTGCAAATGAATTCTCTCTTTCATGAGTAATGAACTGTGTTGCATTTAATTAGAAGCTATCTTCTGATATCTCTTATCTTTGTTGTAGCTTTATCTTTAAGATTTAAATGGTTGTCTGTTGATCCTTTAGATAATTCCTACTTCTCATTGCTCATGCTTTAAATTTGCTCCTTGCACGGATAGTTAGATTTATTTCAGTTTTACACATAGATCTGTTTTCCAGCTTTGCATTTAGATTAAATTTAGACTAGGCACTTGCATATCATTCTAAAGCATAAAAAATCAAAAGAACGGTGGATCGGGCCATAACCGGTATAATTGGAATAAAACTCCAAACCCACAGTTGCCGGAACCGCTAACCAGACGGATTCCCATACCAGACGGTAGATAATCTAATTGGGATAATCTATCAGGGAGAATCCATTTCTGATTGATGCTGTGATCTCCGAGGCATCAACGGGACTGCATCATCCTTAGACATGAGACGTTTCTTAAATGGATCAAGGACTGCATCGTCCTTAGACATGAGAGGTGTCTTAAATGGATCAAGGACTGCATCATCCTTAGACATGAGAGGTGTCTTAAAAGGATCAGGATTGATCATCCTGTAAGTAGATCTAGACTGATCATCCATAGACATGAGAGGTTTCTTAAAAGGATCAGGATTGACCATCCTGTAAGTAGATATGGACTTCATCGTCCATAGACATGAGAGGTGTCTTAAATGGATATGGATTGCATCGTCCATAGACATGAGATGTGTCTTTAAGTGAGAGGGATTGATAATCCCGTAATTGGATCATGTGTATTGCAGAGTATGCTGCTATGATGATATTGTTGATCGAGATGATCCATATGATGCTGTTGATCGGGAGATCCAGATGATGATGTTGTTGATCAGAAGATCCAGATGATGTTGTTGATCGGGAGATCCAGATGATGATGATGCTGATCGGGAGATCCAAATGATGTTGTTGATCAAGAGATCTAGATGATGTTGTTGATCAAGAGATACAGATGATGATGTTGTTGATCAGGAGATCCAGATGATGATGTTGTTGATCGGGAGATCCAGATGATGATGTTGTTGATCGGGAGATCCAGATGATGTTGTTGATCGGGAGACCTAGATGATGATGTTGATCGGGAGATCCAGATGATGTTTTTGATCGGGAGATCCAGATGATGATGCTATTGATCGGGAGATCCAGATGATGATGTTTTTGATCGGAGATCCAGATGATGATCCTGTTGATCAGGAGACCCCAATGATGATGTTATTGTAGTTGTTCAAGTGCTGCAGAAGATGAAGAATCAGTGTTGAAGATGTTGATGTTCCAGTATTGAAGATCTTGAAGATGTTCCAATAACTATTTGAGTTACTGATGATGTTAAAGAAAGCTTCCAATGATTTATAGATGTATCGTGTATCATGTAGTTGATGACTCCTTGCTCCTGCATATGTTGTTATAATATCCTTCTCGTTAAGGGGGAGTGTTGAGATATTGTAACTTCTAAGAATATTATATTTGTACTTTATTATTCTGGAGATGTTTCATTCCTCCGTGAAGACCTTATTGTATATCCGGAGATGTTTATTCCTCCGTCAGAATGTGGTAACTTGGGTTATTAGACTTCCCTAGTGGGGTCGGCCTAGATTTAGTTGTAATGGGGTGTTTAACCCAATGTTTAAAGATGGGGCCGACCTAGTTAGTGTAAAAGTCAAGTCGGAGTTGTGTATAAATAGAGGGGTGTGTTCCTCATTTAACACACATTCACTCACTTGTGATTAGCACATAGGTGAGAGAGAGATATGCTATGGAGGAGAACGAGCTCATGTTTGGGGATTACATCTTTGTATTTACTGGTCATCTATATTGAGGAAGATTTGCTGGGTTTTCTACCCCATGAGGGTTTCCCAGGATAAATCTATGTCTCTTGTGTTTATGATGTGCTTGTTGTTCTTTTAGTGATCCTGTATATGCTATTGTTTTGAAATGGAATGCAATACTGATATTTTATGTCTTAACATGCCATGCCCATGTTCAAGAATACTTTCACCATTCATTTTCTGCAGTCAGTACACCTTCCACCATGTCGGTCTACTCTAAGTCAGTCCTGTATGTAACTGTACCATCCGATCTACTCCAAACATCTGTTGTCGTGTTTCATGTCAATGAGGGGGGATTCATCATGGCCCTCCTTCGATGGATTCATCCCTATGAACTTCAAATCATCATCCGAGGATTGAATCTAGAAACCAATCGAGTAACTTGGGCCTGCATACCTCAATGGAAGGTTACCTCGCTTTCGACATGAGTTTACATCATTGAATCTTGATTGAAATATTTCATTCGGCATTCGAATTCAACTCATTTATTTGCACTTGATGATACGTACTATGATACCTTGGGGATCATTGACATTAATGGTGATTTCCCTCGCGCTTGTTAACGGTATACATCAATGAACGGTAATCAAGTGGTTTCTACCATGTTTGACATCAAGACATTTGTAATCACATGGATAGATTCATATCATTGCGGGTTCGGCTTGAAGACCCTGAGGAGTCATGTTTTACCCAGCTTGCGACGGAGGTTGTTTTGATTCAAATCACACGGATCCACATTTGTATTGGTCGTGGTTGTGTTATCATCTCATCATGGATCTACGATTGTGTCTAGTAGCCATGATTTTGTTCAGTCGGTCATTACTATCATGGATCTACAATGTATTGGTCAGCAGCCATGTTGCATGTCATATGAGGCTGTGTACTCAGATTCAGTTGTACTGCAGCAGTGTCCTTCATCCGATGAGACATTGCCATTCCTTCTATCAAAGCATTTCACCTGTCTAGTTTCAAACAACTTCATGCTTTGGGTGGCATTCTATTACACCTAAATATTACCATCATGATAGTCAGTGTAAACATTCCCTAAAGTTCCTTGACTAAGTCATCAACCTGGAAGAGATGCAAACCCTTTTCCATTAGGCTTTGAGAGGTCGTCACAGGTTGTCCTAATGCAACCTGCGACGTCATAGTTTGTCCTCTTATAGACTACAACAATGTCAGTTAATTGACTAAAATAGCTTCTTCGAGCCCATTCTCGAAGCAAGGTGATGTGGATCCCTATCCCTAGCCTTTGGGGAAGCTGGCATTCGGTTCCTAGCCTCTTGGAAGGATCCCCTAACTCTCTCCTACCATATCTCAACCTACCCTATCCACTTAGTCCTATATAAGTGAAGCTCACTCCCATTCCAAAGGGAGGAAGTCTATAGTATCTATATGTTGGTGAAATTATCTTAGGAGAGATCTCTACTCATCCTTGAGAGATCCATCATCCCTTTGGAGGATTTGGCATTGGCTTGATCGGAGAAGGATTTCTATGTTAATTCATTGGTTGTAATCTCTTCATCCTATGTATTTCCCTCTAATACAGTAATATAAGTGCTTTCCACCAAATCTCATTGTGTTAATGATATTTTGTGTAGTTTGCTTACTTAACTCCTTACTTAGATCTATTATTGTGTAGGTGCATTTTACTACTTGTTTTGTTGTGTTTTCTTGACAGGTTTTGCAGCTAAGATCTGAAGACTATCAAGCTGGGAGCAACCTCAAGGCGAAAGGATCAGCGATCTGAAAGGTAAAGCATCTAGTTCCCTTATATCTAATTAGATCTAGGAGATTTATTAATGTTTTGTCTCTATTTGTTCTAGACTCACTTTGAGCTATGGAGATCAGGCCTCGAGTCCACTCTTGGTAGATTGTCCTTCAAACAAATCTGGTGACCATACTGGGGAAGATACATTATTTAGTTTTCATTTGAATGCCATTTTTATTTGATTTCTTTTGCAAGCCATCTAATTTTCCTCCAAAGTCTTTTTTCACCATCAGATCTTCACTTAGAAGAGTCTGTAGTCCTCCTAGTCTGTACTCACTATTTTCAAACCATTTTATTGCTCATTGTTTGGAGATTTGTTCATTCTTGAACTTGGATCTCTCTCGTCGCACCTGGGCAGTGGAACCAGAGCATTGATTTGACCTCTGTTCTTTGTCTTTTGGCCTGTCGTCGCAACCTTTACACTGGTGTACTACAACATCGTCGCAATTCCCGCACTAGTGACCTGCGACGGTCGCTCTGTGTATAAACACAGACTACGTCGATCTGTCAAAATTGACATGTGGGCATCCCTCTCCATTTTTTGATTTGAGTTTTGGTTTGGTGTGCAGACCTCTTTGTGCTGTAAGATCCAGTTAGAGACCCTTTTGATCAGTGTGTTGAAAGTGTTTGGTTTTTGTGTGGGTTGTATTGGGCCTCATTTCTTGACAAGCTTAAGCTTGGTAGTGGTGGACACCTTGGCTTCCCCATATTCATCCACTTAGCCTTTTCATCACCCCTCTCCTCACCTGATCTGATCCTTGCATTGGATCTGATCCCAAACTCCCTTTTTACACTTGTCATTTAGCTTTGTTTGCATTCAGTTGCTTGATTGAGTGTTTTGAGTGTTCTGAAGTGTTTTTAGTCCATATGAGTGCTTGTCATTTTATGAGAATTTCTTGAGTGTTTAGAGTGCTGCAAATCAACTTTCTTTTCAGTCATCCATGCTTAGAAATATCATTGTTATCAAGTTATTATCTTGGCATATCATTGGAAAATTGAAGGTGCATCATTTTACTATTTTCAAGTACATTTGAAAATTATTGTAGAATTTGCTTCATCCATCGGAAATTGTCATTCATTAGTCTTTTGGAAAATTTTGAGAAGAATTAATCATTTGTGCTTTTCAAGAAATATGAATCATTCATTTTCTTCAAAAATTCGAGTGAGATCATGTTTTTACAAAAGTGTTTCCGTGTTTGGAGAGATTGTATGCATTCTTGATTTTTTATGCTTTTAAGCCATTATAGTGAAATTGAAAAGTTAGAATGCTCTAGATAGGAAATTTATCTCTTTTCATCTCTTAAAGTTTTGATTCGAAAAGAAAAAAGAAAATGTTTGGATTTGGTTGTCAGGCTTGATTGATTTTTTGAGTTTTGCTTAAAAAAATAGAGAAAAAAAAAAGAGTATTTTTATCAAATTTGGTAGATTTTGGGATTGTGTTGCATTGTGTTGCTTTGGTAAAATCATTTGCAAAGAAATTTCTCCTTCCCATACATAGAGTTCATCAAAAAGTACTTTTTTTGCATGTAGTTAGGTCCTGCATTATGTTTACATTTATGTACTCACCTCATGCATTCACCTAACCATCCAGATAAAATTAACGGTAGAACTAGGGTACAAATTTTAGTAACTTGTGTGTTAAGTTAGAGACGTGTTCCGGCGTCGTAAAACGTGGCATCTGTCGTTACTTGCCAGCACTGTATTCAGGGGGTATTGTAGTCTTCCACGTACTTATTGGTATATCGAAGCTCTTTCACGTACCAACCAGGTATATCGAAGCTCTTTCACGTACCCACTAAGTACTTTGTGTACTTGCCATGTATCGAAAGGTGTTTCACGTACTTGGCGTATATAGAAAGGTGTTTCACGTACTCAGTAGTATATAGGAAGGTCTCGTGCCGTACGGTTTTGCATTAGACAACACCACTACGGATTTGAGCTCCCACGTACCTTGAGTGTATCGGGAGACACCATTAGGATTCCTGAAACCAACTGAGTCAACCATTTTGCCGTCTTGGCAGAGCAATACATCGAGAACAACACTCAAGGAGATTACTATGCATGTATTGTCTAGGTAGTCGAGTATTCAGGAAAGGGTACGGTCCCAATCCTCCTTGTCGTGTTTTACTGTTGGACCATGCAGTATATAGCGATTTGCGAAGCCTTGATAATCCTGTGAGGTTCCAGACTTTTGAATCCACTCCTATCACATAAGTTTTCTTGCGGCCTTAGTTTGTGTAGGATTTTTCTGGATTGCTTTTCTTTTATTTAGCTTGCCCTCGGAGAAACTTTGGTTTCAGTCACTCTGGCTTGCTTTCCTTGGAGAAGGTCCCGTAGGATTCAAAACTTACTGCCCGAATATCCCCTTAACTAGGAGGTAATTTCGAGGCTAAGGATGGACCCACAAGCCACGGTCGTGTCGTTTGAGGTAGAAAACCGTACTTTGAATATTGGAGCACATATGTTTCCTCCAGATTCACCTACCTACCACCCCCCGCAGGGTGAAGAGGCACAAAATTCTACTCCAAAAGACTTACCTCCCATTTTTCCGGGAGATCCTGGATTGTTGGAATGGATAAATCCACCCTAGGACGACCCTGCATCAGCTGTTGGTCCAGCAACAGCTTATTGGACATCATCTATAGGCCACCCAGTGGCCCATTTGTCCATTGCATCCCCACCTAGTTGGCCTACTCCTGAAGAACTCTTCAGACCCCTTCTTGATTGCTTGGATCAATTACGTGTTAAGGGTGATGAAATTTGAAGACAAAGTCTTTCATGAAGAGTAGAAGACCCAACGCCACATTCTTATCAACCACTCCCAAGTCGTGTTTTATCGTATGATTCACTGGAATCATCCACGCAACACGTGAACACTTCTGAATCTTATCAACTATCAACTCCTGCACATCCACACCCTAGAAAGGAGTCCAGTCCCATACCTCAGATGACTCAACCCATTGAAGGACAACAATCCAACACACCTATTACTACCAAGGTTACATTACCCATTCCTTCCCCACCTCAAAACTCGCGGGGAGTATACTCTTTACCCCCTACCTTCCTTACCGGCAATGTTAATCATAAGGTAGATAATCAACAACCCGTGTTGAGTCAACCTTTACTTGCTGGGGGGAAACCCCCGTCTCTTAACCATAATATTGCAGGAGGAGTTCCCATCGGTCCTTCCATTGGAAATTCCCTACCTTCCAGACCTTCCACTACGGGATTATCCCACGTTGGGGGACCATCCAATGTAATTCAACCACCATGGAGTCAAGTGTATCCAGGTTATCTTAACCCTGTGTAGGGACAACTCAATCCTGGAAACACACTCTACGGGGTACCTTACCTCGAAAATCCATACACTCTACGGGGACAGCAAAATGTTTTACAACATGGATCCCCGCCTATTGTCCCTCCACCCCCACCTCCCATTGGAGGCGTCGGTTCCCCACATAACTCCGGAGGAGGAGGACAGCTACCTTCTGGCGGAGGACCACCTCATTCCAGTTATCATGGCCCACCCCCTTCAGGTGGAGGTGGCGGCCCTCCCCCTTCAGTAAGAGGCGGAGGACCACCCCCCCTGGTGGTGTCGGACCATCCCATCCTGGTGGTGGTGGTGGAGAACCATCCCATCTTGGTGGTGGTGGTGGAGGACCATCCCATCCCAGTGCTGGTGGTGGTGGAGGACCACCCTACTATAGTGGAGGTGGCGGAGGAGGCCCTTACCCTTTCGGCGGCGGTGGTGGACCACCACCCCCTCCCGGCAGAGGCCCATCCTATTCTAGCGGTAGTGGTGGACCCCCACCATTTGGAGGCGGCCCACCCCCTCCCGGCAGCAGAGGAAGGCCCCCACCTTATGGTAATAGGCCACCTTATTATGGCAATGTACCACCTTTTATGGTGGTGGACCTACTTATGTTCCAGGCAGCACACCCCCTTACGGTTATTTTTCTCCAGGAAGACCTTACAATCAGTCGATTCAAGGTCCTACCAGTCCATACATGCCTTATCAGTACTATTAGTACCCCCAGCTGAACCAACAGCTGCCCTTTTTGGCTACTTTGGACTTACCCGACTTGTCTCGTCTGACGAATGATCCCATTTTCCATGGGAATAACTGGCCACCCATTCTGGTTAAGTTACCATCAGATATCCCCAAAATTGATGGAAAACCTGGTGAGGATCCTAAAAACCATGTGATGACATACCATATATGGTGTTCATTCAACTCTCTAATGGACGACTCGATCCGTCTTAGGTTATTTCAACGGACTCTCACCGGCCCAACTGCCAAGTGGTATATTGAATTACCACCCAATTCTTTTCACAATATCCCATCTCTTGCTATGTCATTTTAGACCCACTTCCAGTTGCCCATTCACTATGATACTGGTACGGACTTATTGACCTCCCTTCTCCAGAACACTGCCACTCATATTTCCGATCATATTCATGAATGGCGGCGAAGACGACGTCTTATTAAGGCTCATATTCCGGACCAACTATTAGTTGATTGGTTTACAAAGTCACTTTTACCCGTCGTAGCTTGAGACGTAGCTATGGGGGGATCCGTCACTGAGGAACATGCTATTTCCTGTGCCCATTACTTAGACTTGGTCTATTCTCATTCTGGCACATTGTATGAAATTGTTCCTGACGCGCCTTGCCCTACGTATGATCCCACGAAACCACCCAAGGGACCACAAACTGATGGCATCATTGGTTCCCTTGCCTTGCAGCCTTCTATTCAAACTTGGGGCTCGTCGAATCCCCAAGGTTCTTCCCTATCTCCACCACAGGCTGGAAACAACACTACCAAGTCCACCACTCCCGCTGTTGATGTATATGTAACTTCAGAATGTATTTCACATATATGTATATTATATTCCTATAGAGATGTTATTATTCCTCTATACGGAAGTGTCGTCATTTATATTGTAAGTGTCGTAACTTATACTTGATGGGTTATTAGACCACCTTGTTGGGGTCGGCCCTGTATAAGTCATGTGGGTCGAAGGGTTATTAGACCACCCTATTGGGGGTCGGGCATGTGGGTCAGAGGGTTATTAGACCACCCTATTGGGTGTCGACCCAGTCAGCATTGTGTTATGTGGTTAAGTTGAGGCCGACCTAGTAAAGGTTATTAGGCAAGTCAAGTCAAGTATAAATAGAGTGCGGCAGGCACTCTATTTGATCATTCTATTCTCACACACACTCTTTGGAGAGTGGCGCACTTGTGGAGGAGGAGAAGCTGCTACTAGGAGATGTCTATCTCTTATGCTTGGGTTGTATCATTGCTCTATCTATCTCTGAGGAAGTTATTGGGGTTTTTCACCTTTATGGTTTTCCCCAAATAAACTCTGTGTCTCTTGTGTGCTTGCATTATTATGTCCATGATTGATATGTTGTAGATATGCTGTACATGTTATTCTCTCAGTTAAGATCTTAGATCAGATTGAAAATTCTGAAAAACTAACATGGTATCAGAGCAATCCTGAAAGAAGGCATGGTATGGCATGTATGACACTTGTTGCACTTGCGATGCTTGGGCTTGATATAGCAAAAACTAGTCATCGTATCACTTTCACTATAAATCCATTTTGGTGAAGTTTTCGGATCTAAAACTTTTACAAGTCGAAGATCAGATCCCCATGTACCTTGTGTCCAAAGGACAACTTCTAATTCGTTGTAATTTGTGTTTAATGATCTGTACAATCTAGGGTTTCTGCGTCTTCCAAATCTGAGTCATAAACAGGTGACCTAGGAAACAAGGTCATAACTTGGGCTAGGAAGCTCCAAATGAAATTTCGTAAAAATTGAAAGGTATTGCAGACTGTACTTTCACAGGTAACTTTTTCAGAGGCCGAAACTGAACCAGTGACATGTGGCACGCCGTACAAGTTCGCTCTCCTGTTTTATCCCATAAACAGGTCACATTGCGACACTTGGCATAACTCTCTCTCAGAGAAGCCAATTGAGGTCAGACCTGTGGGGTTGGAAAGATGACAGGTCAGGCTACCATAGGTAGAAGTTTCAGACCCTGTGGATCGAAAATTTTGGAGTTACACCAGAAACAATCAGGTACATATTTCTTTCAAAACATAATTATTTTTTAGCACCTTCATTCATGGCTTCGGGAATTTAGGGTTTCGGATAAAGATGGAATTTTTGTAATCGGATACCATGGCTAAATGCTACTCATCAAAATCGAAATTTAGAGACCAAGATCAGAATTTTTGGTTGGGCAGAAGGTCGGGCTTGATCAGACCCTAGTTCGGGACATTGATCAGAAAAGTGGAAAATTAGGGCTTCTGCAAAAATGGGAATTTTTGAAATCTGTGACCACAGCTAGAAGCTCCTCAGAAAAATAGAATCTTAGAGCTTTGGATCAAACCTTTTGATTGGGAAGAAGGGTTGGCTTTATCAAACCCTAGTTCGAGGTCATGTCTAGTGAATCCAGAAGTTTCAAAGGGAAAATTGAGGGGTGAAACTTTGCAGTTTTCAAATTCTAAATATATCGGCTTGATCAGCTCATCAAGGCACATATTTCTATCCTTTCAGAAGTTTGAAATTCAAAGTTTGAATTTTTAGGGTTTCTCTGACAAACCCTAATCCAGCTCAAGATCCAGTTCCTACAAATCAAGTGGATTGGGTTAATCCTAAAAGAGAATGGATTAGTCACCTGCATAAGTGAGGAAGTTCATGTTTCAGAGGGAGATGAGGCTAAGGCCTTACATAAGAAGATTACAAGAAATCTCGATAGGTATGACTTATCAAGGTATGTTTCGAGATTTGTTCATTATTAAGTTTATGGTATGTTTGTCTTCATATTATTACGGTTAGTACAATCTTTATTAAATTTAGACTTGTCGTATCACCTTAATAAAATTATGAATGCATGATAGAAGATATTCATTGATTAGTGTAAAATTAGTCACAACAGATCTAATGAACAAGTAAATCAATCACAACAGATGAACATAGAAAATATGGTGTAAAACTGTGCAAAACATGCAGCAGTGCTCAATATCCCAGTAAGGGTGAATGATTACAATAGAATACAATAACAATGACTGAGCAATTCGAATTGCCTAAGGAGGTCATTCGAATCACTAAATGGAGTAGCTTGACTCCAACTAGGAGTCCTTATCATCAATCGATGGTGGTTATCAATGCACAAGAACCAGTCATCCAGGTGTCAATCTGAGTCTAACTGAGTGTAACAAGTGTAACTGAAGTGTGTATCACTAATTAAGGGAAGGATGCTCAGTGGAGGGTGCATGGGAGGCTAACTGAAGTCAGAACAAGTCATCTAGTCAATCTAGAGGTCCAACGGAAGTGAAACAGTCAGTCGGGAGTGAAACTAGCCTCAAATCAGGGAGAATTGGAGCTAACTGAGTGTAACTGAAGTGGAACTGCAGTGGTAGGTGAAGAAGTGTGCCCTTCTCTGGCAGTAGGTGAGAATTGGGCACCTTCCTGACTAGGAGGGCTAAAAATCTGAAGTAAGTGGCTCCCGGGTGCTAGAATAAGGTGGCTAAGGTGCTGGAGGCATCAACCTGGTGACTGGGATGCATGCAAACCCTAATTGCATGCAAGATCCTGAAAAAGATGATGTGGATATCCGAACACCCCCCCTCAAGCTAGACTATGATGTGCAAAAAACAATAATGTGGGGCCCTGGTAACTAAGACCAAAGGTCACCCCAATACAATAATCCAAAAAATGCTGAAAATAAACTAAGTGAGGAAAGAGGGAAAACCCAGTGGGAAGAAAGCCCCCCCTCAAGCTAAAGCATAATAATGGATCAATCTGTCTCCACCATGATGGAACTCAGGGTTAACCAACAAGAGAGATAGGTGGATCTAAGGAGGGATAAGTGGATCAGGGTTTCTAATCGAAGGAGGTGAGTTGGGATCGAATCAAGGAACCCAATCTTCCATCATCTTCGAAAAATCCAAGATCCCACAAGTCAAGGGCAAAAACCTATTAAAGTGGTGCCGCGCTTTGCAAATGATACAGAGCGCGGCACTGTGCCGCGTTTTGTCAAGCTGTACGGGCGCGGTAGTGTATGGAAATAAAGTCCAAGGTGGGTCAAAACTTGGCAGGGTGGATTTACCTTCAAGATTGACTCATCATCTGTCTCTTCTGGAGGGTTCAAAATAGTAGGGGAAGTGTCGTCGGAATGTGTTATGATGGGGATGCGACACCGTGAAATATAGAGGTATAACAGATGCCCCCTAAAGTGTGAGGTCAGAAGGGACTGATGGCCGAAAGACTTTACGAAATAAATGTGCAGAGATAGCATCGAGGAGAGCGACACGGAGCTGAAATGGAAACAAAGTGTTAGATATACCACCGAGGCGGGCATTCCCATGCTCGGAAACAAATGACTCAAAACATGGCTGCCGACCAATACATTGCAGATCCATGAGTACTGATATAATGTAAACTGCGGACAGATCATGGCTACTATGAACAATCGTAGATCCATGAGACAATAATGACACAGCCACGACCAATACAATAAGTGGATCTGTGTGACAATACAAGAGACATCTCCATCGCAGCCTGGACGCAGTCAAGATACAGTGATGCACCCAGGGTCTTCTACCCGATCGCGTAAAGATACGAATCTAACCATGTGATTACAAGGTGTTGGAGTCGAACATGGAAGAAACCATTTGATTACCGGTCAATGATGCGGACCGTTAACAAATGCGAGGGAGATCACCAATAATGACAATGATTCCCAAGGTATCAATAGTACATCTCAACGAAATGCGAATAAATGAGTTGATGTCAAGCATTCGAGAGATTGCTTGATCAGAGGTCAATGATGTGAACCTGCTGTCAAACACGAGGAAACCTGCCATTGAGGCATGCAGGTACCAAGGTACTAATGGTTGATTTCTAAGTCCAATCCCTGGATAGTGATTTGGTGTCGACAGGAATAGACTCGTCGAAGGTGGGCCATGATGATTCCCACATCGTCGACACGAAATCGGCACATATGATAGGATGATGAAGTAATGGGATACGTATTGACACAGCGGAGGCCTGACACAATGAATGACTCGATACAATGCAACCCTTTGAACATATAACGGCATGTAACAAGACTTGGCAGCAGGGATTATTGATGAATAGAGGATAGATGTCAGATGAGTGGACTCGTGGCCAGGGAGACGACCCATGATGATGACTATGACTCAATGAAAAAACGGACACCCAAATATAGACAAGAGATGGACACATGCCATGTTCAAAAGTAACGACTGACAAGCTGCCATAAATAAACTTGACTTGTTCCCCCATATTCCCCCGACATGATGGACGAGTACCTCTTTCTTGTTTTACGAGCTTGAAGAGGATAACAGATGCTCGGTGTAGCTCATCTTGTGGATGAGTCCAATCTCACATGTTTTGCGAACCTGAGAAAGGAGGGGTTCGTCCCAAAGTGGGTCCTTCGATGTTAATATTTTAACGAGTCCAAGGAAGGAAAACTCGGCAGTTTTTCATATTTAGAGAGCCTAAAAAACTTAAAGGAAGCTCCATAATGTACTTTTTCGTAAAATTTAGTCTCTCGATCCCGAAAAAGTGTAAAACGATTCCCGAGAGAACTCTCCCAGCCGAGATTGACTGAGGTATACCTTTCTCGTAAATAGTCTAGACGGGCCGAAAAAGGGGTAACCTATCACCGAATAGACGACCTTTCAAATACTTTTACAAGTGTGAAAGAGTCAAGATCACTTGGCAATCTTTTCAATTTTAAGGAGTCTGAAAAGAGCTTAACTATGGACTCCTATGGTCTTTTTCGTAAAAATTAATTATTCTGGCCCGAAAAAAGAATAAAATACAACCAGGATAATACTTTCCTCATCGTTTAACGAGCATGAGTAAAGCTGACCGTACTCGACACCGTTTACTTGTGTTTGACAAGCACGACACAGGTGTGAAAGCGCTTGGAATCTTTTTCAAGTTTTAAATCCAGAGCACGAAAAAGATAAAGTGGGCTCAATATGAAGGTCAAACTACGAACAAATACCAGTATGACTGTATCCCATTTTTACCGCAGATCCTGTCAATAAATGCTCAAAAATCGGGCATTAGTAATATGAATAAGGGTTTATTAATTTTGAAATAGTAATTAATTAATTAAAAAATGTGGAAAAATGCTATATAAAACATGGTAAAAATAGAAATTACTATTCATTTGTGATTTTTACCCAAAGGAGACATTTTTACCCATTTTGGAGCCAAATTTCAAGGATCGATACCGAGAGTTCTGGGAGACCATTTCGACCGCCGTCTGTGCCAGGTAAGAGTGCTTGAACTCCTCTTTCATTTCATGCAAGAAATTTTTACTTTCACCAGGGAAAAATTTATTTTTTGGCAAGCCCTTTTGGCAAGAATCGCCTGCCGTACTGCCGCGTGGAGCCCCTATCGTGAAACGCGGCACTGTTCAACAGTGCCGCGCTGTAACTCCAAAAGGAGGCGCGGCACTGTGGACTGCCGCGCGGCATGGTGTCCTCCAGGCGCGGCACGTGCGAAAATTAAATTCAAAAAATCAATTTTTCCTCAAATTTTTGCTAGAATCAAGTTGTTAAATAGTCATTAATTACTTTGTTTGCTTTTTTGCAGGGATTTGCAACTTGTTTGAGGCAAAATGGTGAGTTGGAAAGAGAGGGAACATGAAGCGGATGATTTTAGGGCTGAAAATCACTTACCCACCGTGACCGCATTGAGAGAATGTGGTTTGTTAAAGTTTTTCAAGACTAAAGGAATCCGCCAACAACCCAAACTACTTACTCACCTCATTCAATTGTGGGATCCTGATATCGAAGCTTTCCGGGTAGGAGAGCACGTGCTTGAAATTCAACTTGAAGACATCTACTTCCTCACGGGTCTCTCGAAAAGAGGGGCCCGGCCGAATCTTACCGGGTACAGTGCTTCAGACTCAAGCACGGATGATTTAATTGCTCGATATTGTCAGGTGGGTTCGAGTAAGAAGAGTGGGAAAGTGGCCATAAAAGAGGTCACAAATGTTCCTTTCAAAACTTTGCTATTCACTATTACACGTGCAGCGGGAAGCGTGAGCCCACATCAGGCAACCCGCACACAGGTAAATCTCGCAGCAGAGTGCATGGGAGGAACGGTCTTCAACTGGTGTGATGCAGTGCTGTCCCATATGAAGGAACAGGTGCACAAATGTAGAACTGGGAAAAATACCCAGTTTGGCTATGGGAGTATCTTGGTCACTTTCTTCCTGGCAAGGGTGCCATTACTACGTCCGCAGATATCTATGCATTCTCGCCCACCTACTGAGCCATGGATGGCTCGATGGAGCGACTATGCCGGGCGCCTTGGAGGGCCTCAGCGGCTAGCTTTTGGAGAGGACTTCTTCTCTTGGCTAGAGGAGCAGATAATCATGATCGACGACTATCCCTATTCAGGGGTAGATTTCCGCGAGGATATTGACTTGGCTTTGCCGGAAGATGATGACTGGGATGACTCTGGTATGACCTTCATGGATATGTATTTTTTCTTTTTGAATATTTAATTTTTAATGCTTTTTTAGAATGTGTAAAAGACTTCTAATGTAAATTCGTATGCATGTTGCAGATCGTGGACCACAACGACCAGCTGGATATTCACCACTACGTCGTGGCGGTGTAGATCGTCGAGCTGATCCTATCGAAGAAGAAGATGAAGATGAGGCAGGAGGTGTGCGGGATATTGAGAGGAACCTGCAGGGATTGACCCATGGGATTCCTGCTATGCGGATGGATGATGTCCCTTACCCTCTCCAGCGTCATACTGTAGGTGTACCCGGTCGTATCAGTCGACTTCTTCGGAAGGTGGTTCGAGCTGTGATGTGTTACCACCAGCGGTGGGAGGAGTCCGATGAGGGACGTGATAGGTCTCCTAGGTCTCCATAGATGGTCTTTAGATCTTTTTGCGGCATGTACACGATATGTAGGCTTTGAGGGCCAAATTTTTGTATATGGGATTTAATCCCCAATTTTGCCTTTGACACAAACTTTATGTATTTTGGAAAAAACACTTTTATATACAGTGATATGGACCTATTTATGATCTAAATATTTACAATGACTTGTGCATTTTAATTTTTAATGATGTGTTTATGTATGGGCAAGATGCCAATCCAAAATGTAATTAGCCAATGAATCGGCAATATAATTGAATTCTCTCGGTATGTGTTGATATGTGATAAAATCAAATGACCGTTCCAAGAGGCGTACTCTTCGACATAAACGAAGTAATGTAGGATCGCGAACTGTGTAAACACGGTTTAGATGAGAAACCACGAGTTGGGAATCTAAAAAGACCGATAAGGAGTCAATCCCGAGTGAGGCAACCTCCGTTAAGAGACCAATGACTGCATGGTACTCTGCGATATTGTTGGTTGCGGGACCTAAACAAATGGCTCCTGAAGAAAACAACTCGCCAGTGGGGGAATAAATCACCCATGCTGCGGAAGCGAGATTCCGGGTATGTCGGCTTGCACCGTCAGCGAATCCAAAGTAGGTAGACATCTGCGCATAAAAGCACGAGTCAAAGTAAGAGTAGATACATAAGATCCACGCGCACACTAAAAATAAAGCAAAAAGCAAACTAAGTACATTATGTACAAGAAGTAACCCGCGTGGGGTAACCTCATGCGTAGAAACGCTTGAGGTATAGCCCGTTGCGGGGCCGTGCCAATGGCGTACCATCACAGTCGACTAGTTCATAGGCTCCTTTTTCTAAGACACGTTTTATGATGAAGGGGCCGTACCACATAGATTCAAGCTTGCCTTTTCCAAGTTTGTCATGCATCTGATCATATGTAAGTACAAGGTCACCCTCATTAAAGATCCGAGGTTGAACGGATTTGTCATATTGAGCTTTGACGCGTTTTTTGTGAGCTTCATTAGCCAAAGCGGCGTCGCGGCGGGTTTCATCTAGCTTGGCTAGGTATAGAAACCGTTCTTCTTCGGAAGTAGTGTGTGGAAGTAGCTCTATGGCTATCTTGAGTGATGGAATTTCACATTCAATCGGGAGAATGGCTTCCAGGCCGTACACCAATTGAAATGGTGTAAACCCAGTACCACTTTTCACTGAGGTTCGGTATGCCCACAGTGCTGAGAACAGAGCTGAGTGCCAATTGGATTTTTGGGTACCCACAATGCGCTGAATCATTCGTTTCAGGACCTTATTGATGGCTTCAACTTGGCCATTGGCTTGTGGGTAATACGGAGTTGAGTTTTCGTGGCGAAAACCCAATTTGGCACTTAGTTCTTCGATCATATGATTCCTAAAATGGGAACCATGATCGGTCACAATAGACTGTGGGACACCGAATCTAGCTATGATATGATTGAATATGAATTGCGCTGCTGTTTTGCCGTCTTCAGCGTACGTAGGCATCGCTTCAGCCCATTTTGTAAAATAGTCCACAGCTACTATGACATAGCTATGCCCCCCGGCTGAAGTGGGCTTACAGTGCATAAAATCAATGCCCCATTTGGAGAAGGGGCCGACGGCAATAACAGGATGGAGTGGAGCAGGATGCGAGCGTGCTTTGCTATGGAAGAATTGACATGGCGGACACTTCTTGACTGTTTCAATGCAGTCTTTGAAAATCGAAGGCCAGAAGTATCCCGCTCGCAATATTTTCTGGGCCGTAGCCATCCCAGAGAGATGACCACCACATGCTCCAGCATGGCAGTCATTGAGAACGCGTTCCGCCTCATCTAAGGTCAAACAGCGTCGAAGGACAGTGTCGACACCACGCCGATACAAAGTATCGTTCACTATAAGGTAGTATTTTGCGTGATGTCTAATACGTCGTCGTTCATCGCGGTTGAGGTCGGGACGGAAGCGTTGGGTTTGGAGATATAAGAGAATATCCCCATACCACGGATCAGACGTGCTAATGAGGAACAGTGATTCGTCGGGAAGAGAATCAATGGGCTCGGATTGCTCAGTAGCACGGGGCAAGTGACAAATTAACTCAGCGAAGACCAGAGATTTCTTAGACTTGGCTTTGACAAATTCCAAGTCAAACTCTTGAAGGATGACAATCCAACGGGAGTACTTGCCCCCAAGCACTTGTCGTGTGAGGATATAGTACATCGGATTGAAATCGGCGATGACGGTGGTCCGGCGGAGTAAGATGTAGTGACGGAATCTCTGGACAGCAAACACTGTTGCCAGAGCCAGCTTTTCAACATGTGAGTAGCGAGTTTCAGAGTCGAGAAGACTCTTGCTGAGGTAGTACACCACATGTTCTATGCCGTTGTGATCTTCCTGGACTAACACCATACCAATGGTGGAAATCGAGGCTGCGAGATAAAGGATGTAGTCCTGTGTGTAATTGGGGGGTTGAATCACAGGATCTTTAGTTAAGGCTGCCTTTAAATTGTCAAAGGAGCGTTGGGCTTCATCATCCCATATGAAGGGAACATTCTTCTTGAGAAGCCGCATGTAGCCTTTTGTTATCTCAGACAGATTACAAATAAAACGGCGTAGAAAGTTTGCATGCCCTTGCAAACATTGAAGTTCTGGAATATTGGTAGGTGAAGGCAGGGCTATGATAGCTGCTACCTTTGCGGGATCTAGACGTATCCCGTATTTGGAGACTATGAAGCCCAACAGTTTTCCGGCTTCTACACAGAAGACGCACTTATGCGGGTTCAAACGTATATTGTAGCGCCGGCACCTTTCGAAAATGGCACTCAAGTGATCTGGATGTTCTTCCCGAGTTCGAGAATGGGCGGGAAGGTCATCGAGATATGGCTCTACGATATGTTTGATGTCATGGAATGCGTAGGACATCGCCCGTTGGAAAGTTGCCCCGGCATTTTTGAGGCCAAAAGGTAACTTCCGATATGCGAAGATCCCCTAAGGGCAGATAAAGGCCGTTTTGTGCTGGTCGGCTGGGAGGATATCGATCTGATTATAGCCAGAAAAGCCATCCATGAATGAAAAGATAACACTTCCGGCACAGTTATCGATGATCTGGTCGATAAACGGAGTTGGGTAGTTGTCCTTGGGACAAGCTTTGTTCAAATCACGGTAATCAACACAGACTCTAATCATTCCCTGTTTCTTGGCTACAGGGACGATGTTGGATACCCATTCTGTCAATGGGACAGGATAGATAAAACCAGCACGCAAAAGTTTTTCAACTTCTGCTTTAATGGCGGCTGCCTTACGAGGATGAACGGGTCGAAGCTTTTGCCGAACAGGTCGGGCGCCAGGGAAAGTTGGAATTTCGTGGACTACAATCGATGGGTCGATTCCTGGCATCTCTTCATAACTCCAAGCGAAAACATCGCGGAAAGTTTTAAAGTAGGCATTATAGAACTCCGTCTCAAGAGGAGTACATGTTTTGCCAATGTGTACGTTTTCCACGATACCAGGCTTTACTGAAATATCAATGGGAGTGGTTGCCATGAGATTGGCCAAGTTTCCTTCAGAAAATACTTCGTCGAGGGAAGTGGGGAACTTGGTTTGAACCATCCCAAGTGAAGCACTGGATTTGGTATCGGGCTCGAGTGACTGAATGGTGGGGAATGAAGATCGATGATGAAAATCTCCCCATGGTGGCTCATTACCGCACATAACCTCTATGATTGATTCGTCAGTAGGAAAAATCAAGTTGAGAGGATCAAACAATGGTGGGCGTGTATGAGTTTCAGTCGAGAGCTGTGCCACTATGTGATCAGTAGAACAGTCGACCCAATCTGTGGCTGATTGGATCGCGTCATAAGATGCAAGGTTTCTGTTCAAAGGCATGGAATTGCCATAGCCTTGGATCTGAGTAGGACTCGGTATCACCCATGAATCATCAGACGGGGTGACATGCGACGAAATCATGTTGATTGGTTGAAGATGGGTTCCCAGCTCTGGAAAAACTCCAATGAGGGATGAATCCTTCATAAGACCAACACCTATGTCTTGGAACCGGTACCGAGGTTGATCCAATAACGGAACGGTATTGGTGGAGTTTGGATGGGAGTCTGGGATACAGTAATCCAATTGATCAATAGTGACAATTTTCCCTTCATGAGGAAATTGTACAATCCGGAAGACTGTAGATGCTATGGCAGTCATGGCATAGAACCAGTTCCGACCAAGTAGGAGGTTGTAATCCAAAGGTGCATCTACGACTTCGATGTGTACGGATACTGTTTTGCCCCCCAGTTCAACACCGATTGAGGGGATGAGTCCGTATGGTTGAAAACCATGTCCATCAAACGCTCTAAGAGTAGTGGGAGAAGTTGTGACCTCAGGCGAGCCGAGAGCTCTCCAGCAGTTCAAAGACATAATCGACGTGGAAGCACCCTCATCTAACACTGTGCGGTGGATAACATTTCCACGGATTTTCGTATGCACCTGGAAGGCTAACTGGTGAGAAAGCCTAGGTTTAGCGTGCTCCAAGTTAAACAGGATGGAGTTTGAAGTATCTGGGTCCAATGCCCCCAGTGCTGAAAGTAGGGTTCTACGCTGCGTGGGGCAGTGTTGGAGAACCTCGAGAGTTGACATAGCGCAAGGTGCTTGAGCCAAATCTTCAACAATGTTGTAGTTTTGGGCAGCTCGCGCATTCGGATTGAATGTCGCCTTTCGTATGGTGCCCTTAGGTGGGCATAGCACTGTGTCCATAAGTGGTCTCTCGATATGGAGGTGACCATTAGGGGGGGGAATAGGAATCGGATCTTCAACAGGAGACTTGCCTTTAGCTGTCTCCGATTGTTTGGTTGAACTTGGAGGATTGTCATACGTCTTTGAACGAGTGGTGATATTAATCTCCTCATTACTTGTCATTAGGATCTCGCGGTTTGTGGACGTCTCTCCACGGGAAGGATTGGTCGGGTTGCCCCCTTGTGGGGATTCTTGGGCAACCATTTGCTGTTGCTGTTGGGGGAAAGGGTCAGTTAGTACTGCCGGTCTAGAGGATCCTTTAACGAACTTATGGACCTCGTCCTTGTAGGGACAGTCACGCGTATAATGATCATCTTGACAAATCAAGCAGGGAAACTTAGCTTTCCGACGTGGTTTTTGATCATTCTGGGTAGGTTGTGGTTTGGGGTTCTCCTGCTGGTTCTTCTTGGGTTTACCACGGTTGTTTTTCTTCTTTCCTCCGGAGGGTTGTGATGTAGATTGGACTGCATTCACTTCGGAGGAGACAGCAGGAGAAGTGGAAGCTTTTGAAGCGGCCTGGGTAAAAGCGGGGGAAGCAGAAGCTTGTTGCCCCGTCGAGTTGGTAGCAGGCTGAGCCTTAACTGAACCAACTATACCATCAATGGGTGGTTCAGTAGTAGGTTTTGTAGGATCAGTGTGAATGCGGGAAGCATGTGGAAGAAGTTCGTGTAAAGTACCGGATTGAGTATATACTAAATCCATGTATTGTGCTGCTGAGATGGCTTGTTCTTCCGTAACAGGTCCGCGCATAGCAATATCTCTGGCTATGGGAGGTAAAAAGGATTTTGTAAACCAATCAGCAAGTAGTTGATCTGGAATAGGTGCCTTTATTAGCCTACGGCGTCTTCGCCACTCATGGATGTGATCCGAGATGTGTGTAGAGGTGGTTTGACGCAGTGAAGTTAGCAGTTCTGTTCCAGTCTCATATCGGATGGGAAGCTGGAAATGTGTCAGAAACTGCATAGCCAAAGTGTTGAAATCACGAAAAGAGTGTTGTGGCAGCTCGATGTACCATTTTGCTGCCGTTCCGGTAAGCGTACGTTGGAAGAGCCGAAGTCGGATGGAATCATCCATCAAGGAGTTTGATGAACACCAAAGATGGAAGGTCATTACGTGGTTCTTGGGGTCTTCCCCGGGCTTAGCATCGAACTTGGGAATGTCCGATGGTAGTTTGGCTGGGATAGGTGGCCAGTGAGGTTCATGCCAAATAGGATCGTTAATAAGCCTCGACAAATCAGGTAGATCAAGTGTGGCCAAGAAGGGAAGTTGACGGTTGGTCTGCGGGTATGAGTAATAACCATGTGGTGCAGGGAACCCTGGAGGGCCTTGCATAGCATGCTGTTGTGTGTTATACCCATATGTGTTTCCCACGGGATACTGCTGAAAGTTCTGCGGATGATAAGCCATCTGGTTAACCGGTTGATTGTAAGCAACTGGTTGGTAAGTGTTCTGCTGAGTGGGTATAGTACCCTGAAGCTGTTGATGCCCGGGATTAGTTGCTATTCCTTGTTGGGAAAAAGTTCCTTGGAATTGTTGTGTTCCAGGGATGTTGCCACCATACTGTGTAAGTGGAGAATTTCCCATAGCAGGGTTGGGGGGTGGCTGCGACTGTGGTGTCCATGGAATGTTCGTTCCTACTTGAGGAACGAGTGGAAATTGAAGTGACGGGTTCCAAGGAGTTGTGGCAGCCGAAGGGTAAGGGAAGCCAGAATTCAAGTTGGGGGAAATCTGAGATTGCCCTCCAGCTTGGTTCCAGTTTCCGAAAAGTGAGTACCCCCCACTCTGTGGGATTTGATGATCCCAAGAAGGAAGCATACCTGACAGGGGTGGTTGAGAGTAAGGCCCGGTGGGAACACCGGAATAAGGTTGCCCACTGCCAGGTGGATTGTACATACCAAACTGAGTAGAAACTGCTGGTTGGGAAACTTGTTGGAACGGGCCAATAGGTTGTCCGCCAGCAGTTAGGTTGGATGGCCCTATGTGAGGAGGCTGTAGACTGGGAATTGGGTTCCCAGCAAAAGGTTGTCCTCCGATTGGTTGGGTTGATGGCCCACCAGTTGGAGGTTGTTGACTAGCAATGGGGTTCCCAACAAAAGGTTGCCCCCCAGCTGGTTGGGTTGATGGCCCACCAGGGAGGGTTTGTAAGTTGGAGTTAGGGACCATTGCAGTCGGTTGTCCACCTCCTGAAATAGTATAAATGGTGGCTGAAGGTGATCCTCCTGTCGAAACGGAAGATCCAGCAGTATGACTAAGTGTTCTTCCGCCGCTAGCTAAATATGATAGCATGGATTGGCCAACGGCGCCAAAAGTACCGATTAGCGGAGGCGGTCGTCCGTATTGGACAGGTGAGGACGGAGAAAAAACTGGGTTATCCCTCATGGAATGTGCACCAAACATTGGTGATGACAGCAAATGTGGGGAATTTAGCCCAGGAGTATCAGCGTCGTCCATCACGTGTTCAATAATAGGAGAACCATCGAGAACTGGATCCGAGTTCATATCCTGAAAAAAATTTTGGGGATCTGGCAGGAACCTAGGTGTAGTAAAGTCCGAAGGTCCTGAGCCGTCTGCAAAGGAATGATGAAATTCTGTGCTAGACGGAACGTTGGGATCCCTATAGTCAGAAGGACGAGAAACAGGGGGGTATCTAGACGCTGTTGAAAGCATTTGCTCTGTGTTGCGTCTAAATTGTGCCGATGCTAACGGAGAGTTCGCTAGGCTAACCATACTAGACTGAATGGAAGCCATAATTTCGTGTCCCGGTGGGATGTTGGGTAGATGAAAAGTGCGAGGTACGTTGCTAGAAGAACTTGTCTCCTGAGGATGAACACTGGGTGACGTGGTAATAACAGGCGGAAGTTCCGTCTGGGAAGTAATGAAGCCATAATCAGGTTCAAAAGGTGTGTCAGGTAGACGAGTACCTTCAACGATCTCAACGTAGCCGCCTGGGACTGAAATTAGGCCAGGTATGTCCTGGTCGGATCCTTCTGTGGTGCCAATAGATCCGTCTATATCATCGTGGAAAATGTCTGATGGACGGGAAGTGTTGGCCTCCGGTAGAAGAATGACCTCTGGTCTAGTACTCTGGGTCGTGCTAGGTTCAGCTGCTGTAACTGTGCCCACTGTTACAGATAAATCTGGGATGACAGTGGGTGAGGTGACAGTGGAAGCCTCAGACATGCTAGTGGTCATAGACGCTGCAATGGATTCTGAGACTGTGCTGTGTGTGGCAGTTACAGGCGTAACTAAAGATGTTGTGCGGATCGGCGGTGGGATGTTGCCTCGACCAGCACCGCGGCCAGGAGGAGCAGGAATGCGTGATGTAGACGGACCAGAAGTCCGTGGCGGTGGTGGTGGTGGAGGGCTTAGGCCCTGTTGTCTTCGTGATCTTCTTTGTTGATCTGACATGATGACAGGAAAATGAAAATCGGAGGCAGTACCGTAAACAAAGAACTCAAAAACTCTAATGCAGCCGAGTGTGCAAAAGAGGAGCTAGAAAAAGCAAGGCTCACAGGCCAAAAAAGCAAGCTCTAAAATCTATACTGAGACCGGTGTCTCAATAAGCGAGCTAATCAACAAAAATGGCCAGGATGCCAACAAGCAGTCCCTACTAAGAAAAAATGACCCTCTACAAAGATGAGACGCCAAGCAAACTCCTAACTAAGAGCTGGAGACCTCAACAGGCTGTATCCTTCGCAAGGTGATGAAATCCAAGTCGAACAATACAACATGAGAGACCGATATAAGAAGGATATCCCTCTACCAAAAGGGATCCTGGGTAAAAGAGCCCTAGTAGAATAGATACTAAGCCACCTCGTTCATGACACGTCGGAAAAGGTTTTGGGCACTTCAGCCTTCCGAAGAAGACAGCGATCGATGTTGCCTTAGGGCTAAGTGGAGTGCGGTATTCCACAGAGTCCGTCCGGTTCTCAATCTCGCGGCCGTTTAACCCCTGAACAGTTAGAAACAGTCAGGAGGCCCCTCCACAAACTAGCTGTGACCGTGTCAATAAGTACTAGAGGATTTTAGTTCCCTAAAGACAACGACTATGTCTCAGATGAAAATGACAAGGGGGAATTATTTTGATGCCTATCCCCGGTGTCCTACCTAACTACCAAATTCTTTTGATTTCCTCAAGTGAGGTTAAAGTTGGTTTAATTAGGGTGATTAATTTTAGTGGCTGTCTTTACTCAATCGGGTAGTGGACGTGAGACTTGATGGTGTTATGACGACTCAAACCATGCAAATGAGAATGAATCATAAACAAGCCTTTGTCTTCGATGAAATCTAGCTAAGGTAAAGATAGAGGTTCTTCGATCCAATGTGCATAACAATTTTCACAAGCACTCAAAGTAAAAGATTTTTCTTTTCTTTTCGATTTATAAACCAAGCCAAGCTGAAGTAAACACGCTTTTCAATGCACTGATTTTACAATCTACAATGCTTCTATGATGAGAATTTTTATGGCAAAATTTAATGGTTCATTTCTCTTTGCAAAATGCCACTAGACTTTTTCAAATTAAACAACAAATTTGCTCTCAACCAATGATCTTGTTGATTTACTGAAAATGATAATGACAGTATGACTGTAAAACTACAGTGTTCAGTAACAGAAAGCAGTGGTGTTGAGTTGGTCGTGGGGAAAAGCCAAGTCAAATGCAATCAAATTGAAAAATGACCAATATGTCAAAAGTGCCACTTAATTCAATCAATCAATCAAGCTCACAAACCATGTAATAAGCAGACCAAACAGACTGGAAATTAACCAGGATGCTAACAGGCAACAGTAAAGACTATCTGAGGCAGGGAGAAACTCAGGAAACCAAGCAAAAATTAAAAAAATTTACCTACTTGCAGACACTACCGCGGGGTATAGACTGCCTGAAGCGCGGCACTGTGTAACTGTCGCGCTGGTATGAATTCCTAGGACGCGGCACTGTGTAAATGTCGCGCTGAAAGTGGTTCAGGGGGCGCGGCACTGTGGCAAGAGGGGAAAAAAAAAAACGCAACTGGAAAAGAAAAAATCAAGTTTTCAGGGTTGTTGCTAACCCAGGGGACTCAATAATTAAACAGGGAGATAAATATTGCGAGGAGGGGTGAATAAGGGTCAAAAAAGACCAAAATTCAAGCTGGTTTGAAGTGCAACAAAAGACTGATAATTCAAAGATAAATGACTGTGAATTTGAACCAATCAAGCAGTAATCAAACCCAGCGGAGTCGCCATTCTTGTTATGTGGAATTCTGCCCTACGGATAAGTCAAAACTCCCTTAGGCTAAAGTAGGATCTGACTAACTCTAGACTACGAACAGACAAAACAAATGCAACCTTGAATCCCTAGATCTAACATACATTTCAGTATTAAAATGCTGAAGAGAGTAAAGGATTTTAACTGACCTTATGTCCAAGTGCTTTGTTTTTGGTGTTTGCTCCAAGCTCCAAGTCTTCACCAATGAACCTGTCAAAGAGTAACCAAAATACAAGTATGCACTATTCTCTAGCAATCTGAAACATGAGTTAGGATCTAAATCTGTAAGAGATACAAATCATGTGATTAAAACAAGATTAACACAAACGATCTGGGAAAACAAGACAAGTTATTCCATTACAACTTGAAGATTACTTACAAAGGGTGCTTGATGCCCAAGCCAATCCTCCAACTCCAAGTGTCTTCTCCTCTTAGCTATCTCCACAATGCTGCAAGACCATAAGTTTGGTGCTCTCAAGAGTCCTCCCCCTTTCCCAATGGCATGCCTCTCTTTTATAGTGAATGGTGAGGTTAACCAACAAGAGAGATAGGTGGATCTAAGGAGGGATAAGTGGATCAGGGTTTCTAATCGAAGGAGGTGAGTTGGGATCGAATCAAGGAACCCAATCTTCCATCATCTTCGAAAAATCCAAGATCCCACAAGTCAAGGGCAAAAACCTATTAAAGTGGTGCCGCGCTTTGCAAATGATACAGAGCGCGGCACTGTGCCGCGTTTTGTCAAGCTGTACGGGCGCGGTAGTGTATGGAAATAAAGTCCAAGGTGGGTCAAAACTTGGCAGGGTGGATTTACCTTCAAGATTGACTCATCATCTGTCTCTTCTGGAGGGTTCAAAATAGTAGGGGAAGTGTCGTCGGAATGTGTTATGATGGGGATGCGACACCGTGAAATATAGAGGTATAACACCCCCAACAGTGAACGGAGGTAAGAGAACTTCTTCTCAATGAAGCTCTTGGTGAAGATGTTTGCAATTTGCTCATCAGTAGGGCAATATTGCAGAATGATGGTGCGATCATGCACCAACTGTCGAATGCAATGCATATGAATATCAATGTGTTTGGTCCTCTGTCGCTGAACTAGATCTGTGGATATCTTGATATCACTTTGATTGTCACAAAATAGGACAGTCGAAGTAGTGCCACCAAAACCAAACTCGGAAAGAATACCCTGCAACCAAACTGCCTGAATGCAGGCATTGACTACCCCTCAATACTCTACCTCTGCTGAAGAAAGTGCAATGGCTGCCTGCTTTTTGCTAGACCAGAAAATAGCACCATGACCAATCATGAAAACATAACCGGAAGTGGACTTCCGATCAATGCTATCACCTGCCCAATATGAATCAGTAAAACCAATTAAATCAAGCTCAGAATCTGCAACATAATGTATGCCAAAATGTTTCGTACCTTGCACATACTGCAAGATCCGCTTGGCTGATCGCCAATGAAGCTCATGAGGCTGCTACATATACCTTGACGCAGCACTCACGGCATATGAAATATCAAGCCTTGAGTGTGTCAAATAAAGTAGTGAACCAATCAACTGTCGATACATACTGCAATCTGCAAGCGGTGTAGAATCTCCCTCCTCAAGACTGATTCCTGAGAGGAATGGGAATGGGGCTGCCTTACATTCAGCCATATTAAACTTCAATAACAGGTCGAAAGCATATTTTTTCTGATATATAGTGATCCCATCAAAATTTTGAGCTATCTCCAAGCCCAAAAAGTGACTCAACAAGCCCAAATCGCTCATGTCAAAAGCTAGATTTAAGGCAGTTTTTAGCTTATTTATTGAAGTAAGAGTGCTACCAGTAATGAGAATATCATCAACATAAAGTACAATAACCAAAAAATTACCTTTAACTCACTGAATATACACATTAGGATCAGATTTGCATCTTTGGAAATTCTGAGAAAGAAGGAAGGAGTCCATCTTTACGTACCAAGCTCTTGGGGCCTATTTTAACCCATACAAAGATTTCTTCAATTTGCAAACTAATGATGGATCTGATGTGTAGCCCTCTGGCTGCTGCATATATACCTCTTCAGCAAGGTCTCCATGTAGAATTTCACTCTTCACATCCATGTGGTGCACTTCCCAGTGCTTGGATGAGGAAATAGCCAAAACAAGGCGGATGGAATCCATCTTTGCAACCGTTGCAAAGGTATCAGTGTAGTCCACTCCTTGGACTTGGGAGAAACTTTTTTCCACCAACCTTGCTTTGTATTTGATAATAGATCCATCAGCATCAACTTTCGTGTGGTAGACCCATTTACACTTCACTAATTTTCTTCCAGGTGGAAGAGAAACTAGCTCCCATGTATTGTTCTTTTGAAGAGAACTGTACTCTTCATCCATGGCACTTTGCCATCTCGGATCTCGGTGGGAAGAATAGTATGATGTGGGATATGAACCAGCCATCAAATAACAAATCTCAGGAAGTAATGGATCAGCAATAGAAAGACCCATACCTGCTCTTTGAAAGTCTGCTCTTGTTCGTCTCGGATCAACAGGATTTCCAAGGTTCGAACCAGCAGATTGAAGAGTGTTTTGGGCCCACTTTGGTAACTGAGGAGGATCGTAATGGTCAGAATCCGAACCTAATATTTCATGATCATCAATTTCTGCTAAAATATCAGAAATATCAGAACTCATACCTTCATTATCGCTGCATGGATCTTCTTCTGGTGAAGGCAGTGAATTGGCAGTCTCTTCCTCAACTAGTTGCAATTCTTGAAGCGGTTCTTCAAATTGCACACTGCGCTCTATGAATATCTTTTTAGATATGATATCCATGAGTTTATATGCTTTTTATTATTCCCCATATCCTATTAGTATGCACTCAATACTTTGTGGATCCAAAGCTCGTCTCTCTTTGGAAGGAATTCTAGCCCATTCAGTAGAGCCAAAAACTCTCAAATTTGACACATCCGGTTTGTGACCAAAGAATGCTTTGAAAGGAGTCATACCTTTCACGGATGAATGTGGAACAAGGTTATGTATGTATACAGAAACATTGATTGCTTCAGCCCAAATATTTGCAGCCAAACCTTTTGATTCAATCATGCATGTAGCCATCTCTTTCAGTGACTGATATTTCCTTTCCGCTACACCGTTCTACTGGGGTGTGTAGGGAACTGTATGTTGGATCTGAATTCTGCTTTGGGCACAAAGTTTCAGCAACTCAGACTTGATATATTCTCCACCATTATCATATCTAAGAGCTTTGATCTTGCTCTCAGTGGCGGTCTCAACAGAAGCCTTAAAATCCTTGAATTTTCCAAGCACTTCTGACTTGTTTTTGAGAAAGAATACCCATGTAAAGCGGGAAAAATCATCAATAAATGTCAAAACATACCTTGAACCATTTAATGATGTATGGGGCAGCAGACCACTGATATCAGAATGTATCAACCCCAAAACTATAGAAGCTCTGCTAGCTTTGCCGCGGTCGAATATGTGCTCGAGGTGCTTCCCAATAATGCAACCAATGCATATTCCCTTCGAGGAATGGAGTTGTGGAAGACCATCTACCATGGATTTGTTTGATAGCAGCAGAAAATACTTATAATTAATATGTCCAAATATTTCATGCCAAATCCTACTAACCTCATTACCATGTGTGCGAAGAGCAGTGAGCTTTGCAAGTGGAATAAAGTGTGAAAACTCATAGCATTTTGCAGTGTGGTTTGCCTTTCCGACTGCAACAAGTCTTCCACTTTTGATATCAGAAATTTCAACTGTATTAGGGCTCAATGTAACTTGCTTCGGTTCACCAGTGTGTGTCATTTGATACACAGAAAGAATATTTGAAGCCAAGGAAAGCTTCCATGATCTACATGAATCGTACCTTTGCCCTTTGAAGAAATTTTTGAGTCATCTCCCAAATGGATGGGGATGGAGCTTTTTGGATCGAATGAAGAAAAAGAATCAATATTTGCAGCCATATGATTCGATGCACTCGAATCTATCAAGAGAGTAGTGGGCTTTGAAACAGTTGCCATGAGTGCTTGTCCTCTTTCATGATCATCATTCCTATCCTTCTTCCTTGCACCATCAGGAAGAGTTATGTTGTTCTTTTCCAAAAGGAGGGCCATTTGATCTATAGTCTTCTTCATACATGAACTTTTGGGATGAAAGCCACGGTTGCAATAAGTACATTTAGATTTTTGGTTACCTTCTTTGCCCTTTTGCTTGAACTTTGAACTGGATGGTGCATCCGTCTGATTGCCTTTCTTTCTTTGCTTGGGAGGCTCAAATTTGGGTTTCTCCTTCTTTTGCTTTCCTTTACCATTCGAGATCTTGGGTCCTTGAACATATAGGGCTGAATCTTTGGAGCTTATGGACCCCATTCCCCATTTGAATCAACTTGTCATGCTCTTTTGTGACGGACTCAATGAAGGCATTCAAGGTAGGCATCTTCCAATTCAGGGTAGTTAGCCGACCGAAATTGAAAGTAGAGACAAATACCGAATAATATTTCCCAAGCTTGCTGAGAATGGAGAGGATCAATTGTTTATCCTCTTTGATAACTCCACTGTTCTTCAACTACAAGTTCAAGTTCTTGAATTTTGTGAAGAATTCATTAATGGTCTCAAAATTCTCAGGACTAAGGGCAATCAATTCATTCTCTAATTGAAAATCCCTAAGCTCGTCCTGCTTGCCAAATAGTGTTTCAAGTTGCTCCCATATATATTTTGGAGTCTTCAATCCGCTGAGATGGAAGTGAAGATCTTTGGAGATGGAGAGACAAAGAAGACCATAAGCTTCATCAAGCTTATTGTAGTGTTTGGTTCTATCTGACAAGTTGTTTGGCTCCAATTCAAGACCAAGAGTGACTCGGTAGTAACCTTTTGAACGTAATATGATCTCCATATCATCTTTCCAATCAAAATAATTGAATGGGGTGAGGATAGGATTTGAAGAAGAGTATTCCATTGCTAGGAGCGAGTGCACACTGATGTAGAGAATCTTGCAAGGGCAGAGTAGCGAATGCAAATGATGGAGACAATAACCTGCAAATCACAATAAACCAAGAACAATGAGGTCGAACAATCCACCCTTTTAGAGTTGCATCACACTTGGGATTGGAGATCAAACAATGTCGAATGGGTCCAATGTATCAAATCCAGGAATTATGTGGAAACTCAAGCTTCTGGAGTGGTATTGGATGTATTTTCAAGCTTTGCATGCACAAGAGCGAATGCCCTTGAGATCTTTCATGCCAAAACTTTTTGCAATTTTTGAGCAATTCACTCAAATCTTCTTGTAGAAACACCTGTAGAAAAGAGATCTTGTCCCTGTAATGGCTCTGATACCATGTAAAATTAGTCACAGCAGATCTAATGAACAAGTAAATCAATCACAACAGATGAACATAGAAAATATGGTGTAAAACTGTGCAAAACATGCAGCAGTGCTCAATATCCCAGTAAGGGTGAATGATTACAATAGAATATAGTAACAATGACTGAGCAATTCGAATTGCCTAAGGAGGTCATTCGAATTACTGAATGGAGTAGCTTGACTCCAACTAGGAGTCCTCATCATCAATCGGTGGTGGTCATCAATGCACAAGAACCAGTCATCCAGGTGTCAATCTGAGTCTAACTGAGTGTAACAAGTGTAACTGAAGTGTGTAGCACTGATTAACGGAAGGAGGCTCAGTGGAGGGTGCATGGGAGGCTAACTGAAGTCATAACAAGTCATCTAGTCAATCTGGAGGTCCAACGGAAGTGAAACAGTCAGTCGGGAGTGAAACTAGCCTCAAATCAGGGAGAATTGGAGCTAACTGAGTGTAACTGAAGTGGAACTGCAGTGGTAGGTGAAGAAGTGCGCCCTTCTCTGGCAGTAGGTGAGAATTCGGCGCCTTCCTGACTAGGAGGGCTAAAACTCTGAAGTAAGTGGCTACTGGATGCTATAATAAGGTGGCTAAGGTGCTAGAGGCATCAACCTGGTGACTGAGATGCATGCAAAGTGCATGCAAACCCTAGAATTTGCATGCAAACCCTAATTGCATGCAAGATCCTGAAAAAGATGATGTGGATATACGAACAATTAGGGTGTTGACATTTATGATTTTACTAATGCAATATGGTGTTGTATGAGGTTTATGTTGTCCGCTAACATGAAAGGTACACCAAGAAAGACAAATAATGTTCTAGTTCAAGAACATATGATCATGGTGACATGAAGACAAAGATTCATCCATTGTCATGGATCACTTAGAAGATCTATTTACGAGGTATGTATAACTTGGTTCTATAATGGTTAACTTATGAGATATGAAGGTTACTAGCACAAGTCATTGAAGAGAACAAGAAGACATCATGTGGGTATGTTAGACATAACTAGCTAACATACTAATCCAGGTATGTTTTTCCTATATCAAGTTAGAATCCTACCTTGTGATAGGATCTCTTATATAAGTATACATGGCATGATTGATAATGATTATTCATAGGTTTGAATAATCATGGGTGTATGCATATTATGTTTCTTATCTTGATTGATGATTTGACTAACTAGAAGAGTCCTATGATCAAATAAGAATATGCATGAGTAAAAGAAGTCTTCCCTGAAATCTTGAATACCAATGTTTACTATTTGTGTTTGAAATGATCATGACTATACATTTTTAAGATTACTGTGTTTTGATAGTATTAATATTATACTAATGAATGTGTGATTATGTATGAGACCTCCAGGATAACACAATGATGATACTAATAAGCATTCATAATGATTAAGCATGGATATAAGTTCAAGGACAGGTAATCCAGGAAGCAAATATCAAGAGGGAGCACACTCTAGTAGTCTCTGCGAGGATGCAGATATTCAGAGGGATTCGACCACTTCTCACAATCCACATCAGAATGGAGTTGTAGAAAGGAAGCAAAGACTGAGAGGGAGTCAACCCTACAAACCAAACAAAGATAAGTATTTGAATTGTCATTTCTTGCATATTTGTTTGTTTAAATAATATTGTTCAATGATGTATATGCTTATGATCCTAGACTTAGGGTGTGTATTATGCATATTAGAATAATTGCATTAATGAACAGCATACTACTAATATGCATGTAATGGGTAACTGGCCTATGGCTCTATACAACATTCCATTGATACTTATCTAGAATGACATGTTGAGAGTAGTGCAAAACTCTTAACAATGTGCTGGTAGAGATTGGAAGGCATCTAGAAAGTTACAGGATATGGATGAATGTTGTATTGAAGCATTGGCTAAAATAATTGCATGACTGTATGACATATTTCTTTATGTGTTTGAATTTGTTCTGAAAACTATGGGAAGTTTCTAATCATGCAATTTAACTTGTTTTGTAGGAAAGGTCGTATACGAGCACCTACAAAAGAAGAAATACAACATTTGTTTCAACAACAAAGTTATCTATTGAAGATATTGAATATATTGAAGTTCCTAGGATTCGGGAAGAATGCCATGATCGAGGAATACCAGTCGATCATGAAGAATGATGTTTAGGATGCAGTCCCAAGACCTGAAGGGAAGTATGTTGTGACTTCCAAATGGATCTATAAGATCAAGCATGTTGCAGATGGTAGCATGGAGAAATACAAAGCGAGGTTTGTAGCTCGTGGCTTCTCCCAGAAGGTGGGATTGAGTATGAAGAGACTTCTACACCTATAGCCAAGCACACTTCCATCAAATCAGTACTTGCTCTGGCTGCAGTGATGAAATGGAAGATACACCAGATGGATGTCAAGACAGCTTTCTTGAATGGTGTAGTCGAAGAGGAAGTGTATGTGGAGCAGCCACTTTGTTTTGAGACACATGACAGGAAGTCATATATGTGCAGGACTTGGTATGGTAGGATGGACAGTTTTCTATCCAGTTTGGGATTTACCAAGAGTAAAGCGGATTCCAACCTTTACTACAAGGTTGCGGAAGGCAATCCTGTGATACTACTGTTGTATGTAGATGACCTGTTTGTTACAGGTGAGGATAAATTGATTGCCAACACGCAGCGGAAGCTTGCTGCCTAGTTCGAGATGAAGAACTTGGAGATGATGCACTATTTTCTAGGCATGGAGGTGTGGCAGAGTGCAGATGGAATCTTCCTTGGACAAGGGAAGTTTGTAGTAGAGATCCTGAAGAGGTTCGGGATGATGGACTACAAGGCCATGGCCACACCTATGGCATCAAACCTGAAGCTTCTTTGTGATGCTTCATCTTATCCGGTTGATGTCACTGTGTATCATCAGATGATTGGGTCCTTAATGTACCTGATGAACACGAGACCAGATATTTGCTTTGCGGTGAACACATTGAGCCAGTTCCTGACAAATCCCAGAGGTGTTCACCTAGTTTCTTTTAAGCATATTCTAATGTACCTAAAGGGTACAGTTGATTATGGGCTCAAGTATGATGCGAATCAAAAGTTTAACCTGTAGGGTTATGTTGATTCAGATTGGGCAGGCAGTGCTGCAGATAGGAGGAGCACATCTGGGTGTTGCTTCAGTATGGGATCAGGTGTGATCTCTTGGTTTACTAGGACGCAGTCTTGTGTAGCACTAAGTATAGCTGAAGCAGAGTATGTTGCAGCTTGTTCGGCTAGTTGTGAGGTAGTATGGATCTGAAAGCTACTGTCTGAGTTATTTGATCTCCCGTTGGATGCTACTGGTATCTTTTGTGATAACCAAAGTTGTGTGAAGTTGTCTGAGAACCCGGTGTTCCACGACAGGTCGAAAAACATTGAGATCAAATATCACAATATCATGGATATGGTGCAGAGAGGAGCAGTGAAGCTCATGTATGTTGCAACGGATGAGCAAATTGCAGATGTATTGACGAAACCACTAGCCAGAGTGAAGTTCGAGTACTTCAGAGAGAGGCTTGGTGTTCTTTAGATTGATGACACTTCAAGGAAGAAGTGATGGAGACATTTGCTGGAGCCATTCCAATCATGGTGAGAGGAGGATCCTTCCCATGGCTGTGGATGTAAGCATTGGATGATGAGCATCAGGACGATGCTCCAGTTACTGCTCTGTAAATTCATCATGTTGGATGTTGTATATGATCAGTTGGATCATTTATATGTATGTATGCATCATGTTGGATGCTGGATATGATCAGTTGGATCATTTATATGTATGTATGCATCATGTTGGATGCTGGATATGATCAGTTGGATCATTTATATGTATGTATGCATCATGTTGGATGCTGGATATGATTAGTTGGATCATGTGTATGTATTGTAGATGTATCAGGTGGATACATTGTATGATCAGGTAGATCATGTATGATGATATGTATCAGGAAGATACTGTGTATGCATCAGGTGGATGCATTATATGATCAGGATGATCATGGATGATGAGCTTCAGGATGTTGCTCCAGATGACATGCATCAGGACGATGCAGTGTTGATGATCAGGATGATCATGTGTACATCAAGATGATGTATGGTGAGTATCAATTTGATACTCTGTGGCCATGGACAGGTTGTGCAGATGAGCATATAAGTAGACCTGGGAGATCTGGACAGGATGAAAAAGGCCTCAGATGATCTTTCGAGGCATTGCTCTGGGAGGACATATAAATAGACCTAGGAGATCTGGACAGGATGAAAAATGCCTCAGATGCTCTTTCGAGGCATTTTCCTATGGCATGTAAGTAGACCTGGGAGATCTAGACGGGATGAAAAAGGCCTCAGATGTTCTTTCGAGGCATTGCCATGACCACATGTAATAAGTCCTGGAGATCTGGACAGGATGAAAAAGGCCTCAGATGCTCTTTAGGGTTCTTGCTTGACAAGACACTCTTTTAAGGTTTTGTGGTGGGGGTCACATGTAATAAGTCCTGGAGATCTGGACAGGATGAAAAAGGCCTCATATGCTCTTTAGGGTTCTTGCTAGTCAAGAGACTCTTTTAAGGTTTTGTGACAGTCACATGTAATGTGCTCCTAGGAGATCCGACAGGTAGAGCTGTGTGCTTGTAACAACCTGGGATGCTGCAGCCAGGTTTTGTGACGCACGTAATAAGTCCTGAGGATTCCACAGTATGGACAGTAATGATGAAGACCTGCAGATGGTGGGCCTACATCTGGTATGAAAAAGGACTGGCTCTGTAGAACTTCCTATGACGAGTAGATTCAGATATTGATTGAGATAGCAGTAGCAGTGGCGATGACGATGATTCGATGACGATGATCTAGAGAAGAAGACTTGTGCTAGAAGACCTGTGTCAAGAAATACCTTCCTAGTTAAGAGGGAGTGTTGATGTATATGTAACTTCAGAATGTATTTCACATATATGTATATTGTATTCCTATAGATATGTTATTATTCCTCTAAACGGAAGTGTTTGTATTCCTATAGAGATGTTATTATTCCTCTATACGGAAGTGTCGTCATTTATGTTGTAAGCATCGTAACTTATACTTGATGGGTTATTAGACAACCTTGTTGGGGTCGGCCCTGTATAAGTCATGTGGTTCAAAGGGTTATTAGACCACCCTATTGGGGGTCGGCCATGTGGGTCAAAGGGTTATTAGACCACCCTATTGGGTGTCGGCCCAGTCAGCATTGTGTTATGTGGTTAAGTTGAGGCCGACCTAGTAAAGGTTATTAGGAAAGTCAAGTCAAGTATAAATAGAGTGCGGGAGGCACTCTATTTGATCATTCTATTCTCACACACACTCTTTGGAGAGTGGCGCACTTGTGGAGGAGGAGAAGCTGCTGCTTGGAGATGTCTATCTCTTATGCTTGGGTTGTATCATTGCTCTATATATCTCTGAGGAAGTTATTGGGGTTTTTCACCTTTATGGTTTTCCCCAAGTAAACTCTGTGTCTCTTGTGTGCTTGCATTATTATTTCCATGATTGATATGCTGTAGATGTGCTATACATGTTATTCTCTCAGTTAAGATCTTAGATCAGATTGAAAATTCTGAAAAACTAACACCTGCCTCCACCGAAGGGGTGAATTTTGTGCAATCAGCTTCATCTCATAAGTCTGGTGGTAAGAAGAAGAACAAAGGGAAACCTAATAAATATTCTAACCAACAGGAGCCCAAGCCCGCTCAAGAAGAAACCAAACAAAAGAGGAAGTTAAAGTATCCTTGTTTGTTGTGCGGTGGAGACCATTTCTCAAAAGAATGTCCCTACCGAGACGAAGTTCAGAAGTTTCTCAAGGGAAACTCTACTACCGCAGTTCTCAACGATCCCTTCCCCACTCAAAACCAACAACTAATCGCACACACCTCTCCTTCTGTAACATCCCAAAAATTCACAAAAATTAAAAACTTTTAAAGTAGCGTTAAAAGTTGTATTTACTAATGCGGAAATAAAATAAATACTAATCCTTTTAACTAATAACAAATTATGATGATGACACTTCATACTTATTTACACAAAATACGACATTAGTTTTGCTTGTGTTAATTACAAATCTAAATGTTGTATTAAAATTTTGTGACTATCATACGGTGTACTATTTATCGTCTTGTTATAAAATGAAATCGAAATCTACATTAAGATGCTATGGATGTTCAGTTATATTTTAATAATACTTATGTCAATTTTATGTCAATCATAAATGTTTACAAGTACTAACTGTTGTTCTTCTTTTGATGATGAAAGGGGGTCCCGAGGGTACCACGAGGCTTACTTAGCATTCACGCTAAAGCATTTGAATCGTTCCTTTCCCAGATTACAGGTAAGAGCTTTAATGTTTATGAAGTATGACCGAAGAGTTCCTAACTAGTTTCGGTAATCTCCACGTGTCTTAATGGTTTTATAGAATAATGTCGAAATACAATCGGTGAGGTCTCTTCAGTTAAAATCTAGTTTTCATATTAATATGTAGGTCTGTTATGCTTATCCTCGTTGCCTATACTTGTGATTTCATACTTTGTTCATAAAATATGTATGTTCATGTTACCATGATGACTTGACTAAGTCTAAAAATTGTGAACTATGTACTTCACACTCTATTATATGTTTAACAATTTTTATACAATTACCATACAGTTTCTATCATATACGACTGTAGGTAAGTATCATACAATTTCTTGATATCATGACTATATGTAACTATTTATGCAAGAGCTTATATGCAAAATCATATGCATGACCTATAGTATAAACTATATGTCATTTTACAATTTAATTCCTAGAATGTAAATATATATACACTTTCTTTGTATTATCTATAGTCTAAACTATATGCATCATATATGTAATTCCTATTACATAAACTTCTATATGCATAACCTATGAAACTATATGTAAATCTTATATTAAATATATAGCATTGATACTATATGCAATTTCTTTATGTAATGTCAACATATACACCACGTGGCCAATATCGTGACCCTTTCATAGCCAAAAATGATAATTTGTAATGTGATACTATAAGACTTACGATATGGTTTATAATATGACGGGGCTGTAACACAGTTCACGTGTCAATGTGTGATGAGACCGGTTATTAATATGGTACTGGACAAATGCTGGCAGACTGTCATATCCAACCTTGGCATTTAAAACTCCTATCTACCTGCTTAGTGGAAAAATCACCGTGGCTACCATTGTGGTTCATCACGTGAAGGTAATGTGACAGGGCAGTCTACTTGGTTGAATTGTATTTGATCTATCTTGAGGTTTTGTCCTAGCTATCTCCACGGTGGAAATGGTGATTAATTTTTGTCATAAATATGGTAGTTGCTTGGGAATACGAAGTGCTGATCAAGTGAATCTCCACCGTTGATCATACATGGGTCTTGGACTTTGGTCTTAACCCTAAACTCCACTACATTTATGCGGTTATTGTTTCCTTGGGCATTCAGTGTGTTGGGAGGTGGCTCTATGGAGAGGCCAACAGGCTAAGAAACTCCATGGTTTTGTTAGTCAGTTCTTTTGAGTTTCTCCAAGATTCAAACCCGTGACTTGTTGGGTTTTTTTATACCAGTTTGAATAGTTTAAAGAGCCGAGCTTACTATGAGAGTTACAGTAGTTGAAATGATAATGGAAGAGCTTTAGGGTTGATGGTAATCTTGTGTGTAGGTTGAAACTAGTGGTCGGTCTTCTGTATAAGTTGAATGGTAGAATTTATGCGTTGTCTTCGACCTCTGCTGCATTCAAAAGTGAAGTGGTGGCTCGGTTTAACCATGGTTGCGTTGTCTCTGCTCCAGAAATAGCTATCAAGGCAAAGTAACAGGTTTCGAACCTATCCCTTCTAAATTTTGTAGTTTATATTATTTCATTTTACTGAAAACTTATATTATAATACGTTTTGACCCTACCTTAAATCCTTGGCAGGTTCTTTTGACATTTGGCTTCCAAGCTCGAGTTTTGGTTAACTAGCAGCTGCAAGAATTGGTAAGCTTCGGTGGTTACCCTGTTGCTTCGGTTAGGTGACTGTTGGGTCTTTTCATGTTCTTAGCCGAGACTTCATGTTTATCTTGGGTTATGGGAAGTGATCTATGTTGAAAATGTTGTGAGCTGTTTGGCAGCCTGGGGAGGATTAAATCCTCAACCCATTCGGCACTAATCTTGTAGTGTTATTTTCAGCGTAGACAAATTATAAAAGAATGTAACTTCTGAGAGGATTTTTATCCCTCGGCTCAACTTGATATGCAAAGAATTTGGTTTATGTATCTTGATAATGTTTACTTGTGTTTAAAAATGAGATCCATGCTCAGATTTGTAATAATTTTATACTTGAACTGTCGTGTGTGTAATGGCTACGTGCCAGAGGGTTCGGCCTTGTTCCAAGCAATCAAAACCCTACCCTGTAGGCTTCGATGGTAGGTTTTGCTTGTTCTGTGTTTAACTAAAAGCTATGCTTTCGTTTTGGTAAAGGCCGAGAGCCAACTCAATGTTTTTGATTCGTAAACTTTGAAATAATATTTAGTGTTTATATAATTATATGGTTTGTTTTCAATAAATGTTTATGTACATATTCAACGATGTTTGAACATGAAATCTTATTTTATTTGGAAACTGAAAATATCTGTGTTGCTATTTCGAAAATAAGGGTTTGATCGTCGAACCAGTTACTGTCATGTTAATATAAATGATTTGTTTTTCCCTATTAAGGGTTTCGATCCTATGTCTAAAGTATTGCAAAAGATTGCTAAATAACAAATAAAACAGAGTTAGGGTTCTGTCTATAATGAAAGTGTTTGAATTTAATGATTGTAGTTGATAACTAAATCAAAATATGATATGTGAATACTGAAATGAAATAGTACTATACAATGATGTTATTATTTTTGAATGATAAGTATCTATTTATCGTTATAAGTAATAAGTAGCAACTCTGTGTAAAAAGAATATTTAAATTTGCAGCTATTACATTTTTAGGAATGATGATGTCTAAAATAAGTGGAATTATAACACATTTATGTTGGAAAGAACAATAATAGAATGCATAACATTAGTTTTCAAAAATAGATAGTGATAATTGAAAACCTAGTTCTGTGTAGAGATGAAATGTTTTACTTTTGTTACTAAGTAAAGATAATGCTATATGTCTATTTTATGATGTGTTATTCTATTTTCTGAGTTTAGACATATATAATTGATATTGCAGAATTTAAAAGAACACTACACTGTTTAGTCTATCTATTCACTTGGAATTCTTCCCATCAATCATCTGACTTAATTCTACTTCCCTGTACTAGAGTACTATACAGAAAACAGTATGGGAAAAATGCAGAGAAAATATTTAATCAATCATCTCATTTACTTAACCATCTGTATACAGAATCATACCTAGGTCAGAAATTGAAACAATTACTTATGTATGCCATTAACTGTAAATACTAAATTTACAAATGCATAAAATCATTTAACTGAAAATAAACAAGACAGAACAGTAGAACCTGGTGAATGTAGGATAAACAAACAACCCAAGGAGCCTGTTCCACCCAACCTACTCCTGAAGACAGCAAAATTACTCTCCTTAGGAACCCTGAGCCTATTCACTGAACCACTAGGAAGAAAAATCTGTAGAATCTTTAGGTCATCAACTTGCAGCAACAATGTAGATCATTCAGTCATATAGATTTAGCAGTCAAAGAGAACTGCACCAGCACCTCTGGTTTCCTTCTCAGAATAATTTTAGTAGACTTGCAATGCACATCCACTTAGTCTCCCTATTCAAATCTCTTAGTGATCACCTGATACACTTGAGGAATTATTTCTGCAGAAAATAATGTGGAGCTCCCTGCTCAATTCGAAATGCCTTGTCTAGGATTCCTAGGCCTTTTTAGTGTTTAACCTAGTCATTAATGAGCTAACATCTTTGTTCCACCCACCTGGGGAATAATGCCACAATTTTAGGGGTAGTTGTCCAATAACCAATAGCTAGTGGTGGATTGCAAATGCTGAAACTTGTCCCATGCCTTCTAACAACTTCCATTCCTCCTAGTGGGTCAGTGAACACTCATTTAACAGTTCCCTTGGGTGTTTGTCTCCTGTTTTAATTTATTAAATTATAATAATATGTTTTTTTGTTTGTTGGCAAAGTGGTGGAACCTCCTTGACTAGCAAGTTTTTCTTTGGCTAAGTTACCACGAACCAAGGGCATCTAAGCCATCAAAATCACCCAGGGATCGCATCCGGCCTGGACCACACCAACCCTTAACATGGTTGGATTTTTTGGTATCCGCGGGATTAGAACCGGTGACCTTTCGGCTTAAGGGGGCGTCTTAACCATTCCCCGCCACCAACTATTCTACATCTCACGGATTAATAATAATAATATGTTCTCATTATGCGTAGTGAGACCATCAACTTGAACACCCATTCTCGTTCATATGACTCCGTCCCGCCGAAGGAACCCGTTGGAATTAATACTGAAAAAGCTTCCACTTCGATTCCCAATGTCACCGTACCGCCCACTTCTCTCACTATAGAGAAGCCCTCATTTGAGTCAGTGTTGCGTCCGCCCAAGAGCACGATTAGAAAATCTTTTTTCAATCCCAATGCTCGGGCCGCTCAGAACTACAATATTGTAGAGGACCTGGCACAAGCTCCTTGTGCTATGTCAATGCTTGGGGTCTTGCAGAACTATCCTAACCACTGCAAGACTCTCCTCACTGCCATCGGCGTGGTTGATCCGGATTCTTCGAATACTATCATGTTCCGGCTGGAATACTTTAAACCGAGGCTTTCCCATCAGTTGCCATTTCAAGTTTCCACAAACATTGCTAGGAAGACAATCCATCGTACTGTCTAAGATGAAGGTGCCTCCACTTCAGTCATGTCGATTTCATGTTGGAGAGCCATTGGCTCTCCTGAGTTGAACAGTTCTCCTACCACCTTGAAAGCATTCGACAGACGTGGATTCCAACTTCATGGGTTGTTACAAGCTTTAGCAGTCGATTTGGGGGGAAAGACCGCAACCATTAACGTGGAAGTGGTCGCTGCCCCGTTAGATTATAACATTCTGCTTGGTCATAAATGGTTTTACGCCATCACTGTGGTCGCATCATCTGTCTTTCGCATAGTACAATTCCCTCATCAAGTCCGAATTGTTACTGTCGACCAACTGGATTTTTGCACACCTGACACCACTACTCATCCGGGTGATAATGTTCCATTACTTGGACAATATTCACATCAGTATGAGAGCGTGGGGGTTGGCCTCATCAAGGACTCATCCCTTATGGGCATTTTTCCAATCTCGGATCCCCCAAATCATGTTTCCACGGTGAACATGATCTCCTCGCAAATTTCATCCATTCCCAACTCTATTGATTCATGGCTTGTACCTGACGAAGACACCACACACCTGATTGGAGACACTATGCCTCTTTCACTCGCTGAACTCACATACGAGGCTATCCAGTCAGCTTTGGAGGACCACCTAGCTGTGGCCTCTACCTCTAGTTCTCTACAGTGGACATCGTCCCTACCTGACCCTCTACTCCGGACTTTTTATTCTGATGAGTCCATTATTGAAATCATGAGTGTAGATGACCCTCCGTGGGAAGACCTCCATAATCGGTTGTCTTTCCTTCCTTCATCGGACTCCATGGAGAATAGCATTTCCACCATCTTTACACCGAATCTCTACCCCTGCTCTCACTCCTCGATACTCACATGTCAAACAGACTCTAAAGGAAACTTGGCCAACATTGAGCCTACCATTTCGGTCGACATATCGGTTACTCCTGGTGTAGTGGAACACATTTGTTTAGGCCAAAAGTGTTCCCCTGAAGAAATCACAACGTTTATGGCCTTGTTCAAGCAATTTAGGGACGTGTTTTCTTGGACTTACGAGGAGATTCCCGAGATAGACTTTGCTATTGTTTCACACACAATTCAAACCTATCCTGACGCTAAACCAGTTCGACAAAAGTTGCAACCGATGCACCCCCGAAAGACTATGGCAATCAAGGCAGAGATTGAAAAACTCTTGAAAGCTGGTTTTATTTACCCTGTCCCGTTGAGAGAATGGGTCTCAAACGTCGTCCCTGTAGCTAAAAAGCAAGGTACCATTTGTGTCTGCGTCGATTATCACGATCTCAACAAGGCTTGTCCTAAGGACAATTACCCGACTCCCTTTATCTACCAGGTCATTGAAAATTGTGCGAGAAGCGTCATCTTTTCATTAATGGATGTATTTTGCAGCTACAACCAAATTGAGATCCACCCGACTGATCAACACAAGACAACTTTCATCTGTCCTTGGGGTACATTTTCTTATTGCAAGCTCCCTTTTGGCCTCAAAAATGCTAGTGCCACATTCCAGTGGGCCATGTCGTATGCCTTTCACGACGTGAACGACTTTGTGGAACCCTACTTGGACGATCTACCTTCCCATTCACGGTAGCGCGAGTACCACATTGACCATCTGACGGCGGTATTCCTCAGATGCATGCGGTATAACATCCACTTGAACCCTCACAAATGCATCTTCTACGTCAAGTATGGACGCCTCCTCGGTTTCATACTCTCGAAATACTAGATCCGGATTGATCCCCTAAAGGTGGCAGCCATCGTCGCTCTTCCACCTCCCACTGACATAACAGAACTTCAAAGTTTGCAAGGGAAGGTAACTTATTTAAGGTGTTTTGTCTATAATTTCACGCAAAAGACGCAGGGCTACATGAGATTGATGAAGAAAGATGTCCCATTCATATGGGATGACCAAGCTCAACAATCTTTTGAAAGCTTAAAACATGCTATCACGCATGTCCCTATGCTCTAGCCACCCAATTAGTACAAGGATTATATCCTTTATCTTGCTGCTTCTTCCACCACGATCGCCATGGTCTTGTTCCAAGAAGACAAACACGCCCAGGAACATGTGATATACTACGCAAGTAAGGGTCTCATTGACGCTGAAACTTGCTATTCACATATCGAGAAGCTCGCTCTCGCGGCAGTCATTGTCATCCAAAAGTTCTGACATTACATCCTACTTCGCACCACCACCATCATTGCCGGTTCAAACCCCATGTACCACATTTTGACACGTCAGGTTCTTGGGGGCAAGCATTCACGCTAGATCGTGATACTGCAAGAATTTGATCTCCTTTTTGAAAAGGCTAAGTCTAAAAAGTCTTTGGTGTTTGCTGAGCTGATCTGTGATCTTCCCCGAGCTCATGTCGATTTTGAGTTGAATGATTCTCTTCCAGAAGAATCATTGTTCCTCATCAGCACGTCTGATCCGTGGTATGGAGATATCACTTTATATCTTCGGACCCAACATTTCAGCGCTCAACTCTCGCGGGATGACCACCGTCGAATACGCCACCACGCAAAGTATTATCTAATCATCAGTGATACTTTGTACCACTGTGGTATTGATTCTATCCTTCGACGTTGTCTCACTCATGAAGAAGTTGAACACGTTCTAAATGACTATCACGTTGGGGCATGTGGCGGTCATCTCTCTGGGATGGATATAGCCCAGAAAATACTTCGTGCAGGATATTTTTGGCCGTCTATCTTTAAAGATTGTATCGAGACCGTTAACAATTGTCCTCCATGTTAACACTTCCAAACTAAGAAGCGCACCCACCCTGCCCCGTTACACCCGCTTATTTCCGTTGGCCCCTTCGCTAAATGGGGCATCGACTTCATGCACTGTAAGCCTACCTCGGCCAGGGGGCATGGTTACGTCATAGTATCCATGGATTACTTCACAAAGTTGGCCGAGGCTATGCCTACATACACAAACGATGGAAAAACCGCCGCACTCTTCATGTTTAATCATGTTATAGCGTGGTTTGGAGTTCCTCAAGCTATAGTTACCAACCATGGTTCTCACTTCATGAACCATATGGTTGATGAGTTGAGCACTAGAATGGGTTTTCGCCATGAAAACTTAACACCGTACTACCCACAGTCCAATGGAAAAGTAGATGCCATTAACAAGGTCTTGAAAACCATGATCCAATGCATGGTGGGTACGCACAAGTCCAACTGGTGTAATATGCTCTTCTCTGCACTATGGGCTTATCGAACTTCTGTTAAGACTGCCACTGGATTTACTCCCTTCTAACTAGTGTATGGATTCAAGGCCGTCCTACCAATTGAGTGCGAGATTTCGTCCCTCAAACTCGCAGTTGAACTTCTCCCCAACACTACTACTGAGGAAGAACGCTTCCTCTACCTAGCTAAACTCAATGAGACTCTCCGCTATGCCGCTCTTTCTAACGAGGCTCATAAGAAACGCATCAAAGCGTAGTAGGACAAGTCGGTAGAACCTCGCGTCTATAGCGAGGGTGATTTGGTCCTCACATACGACCAAAGACATGATAAGTTGGGGGCAGGAAAGTTTGAGTCCATGTGGCATGGACCCTACATAGTGAAACACATCTTAGAGAAGGGAGCCTACGAGCTTGAAGACTACGAAGAGGTACTATGCCTGAGTCTTTCATGCATAAGTACTTCATATGTACATGGCGTGTGTTTTGTGTGGTGTGATGCTTTGATTTTTTACGTGCTTAGGTCTTCTTTCGTTACTTATACCATGTTATGTTTGCGTGTGCAGATGGAAAATTTCTACGGATTCGCGGACGGTTCCAGTCGGCATACCTGCAACCTTGCTTCGGCAGCCTGGGTGTTGTATTCACCAATCGGAGAGCTTATCAGCTCAGGAGGAATGTGTCTAGGTTTCGCAACCAACAATGCTACGGAATATCAGGCAGTCATTGGAACCCTAATCGATGCTATTTCTTTGGGTATCGACCACATTTTTCATCTATTTGGATTCTCAGCTAGTGGTCTCTCATCTTAACCGGGTCTACACCATCTGTGATCCTACCCTACTCCGTCTCTACAGACGAGTTCATCTTCTGGAAAGGTCCTTCAAATCCATTCAGTACCTACACATTCCACGAGACGTGAACACAGTTGCTGACTCCATGGCCAACTTCATCTTAGATTGGTACATTGCACACACATAAGCATATTCATGAACTATAAAAGTAGACATAACATGTAAAGAAATCATTGTATAAGAAAACACATAAACAAGATCACATCATTCATCCATTAAAACACATAATGTATAAAACCGCCAAAATGTCTGTATATATATATAATCAAGATAATGTAGTGCTGATACAAAAAGTATGAAGCACAACGGATTTCAGTGAGTCTATACAAAATATGAAGCTTGATAGCTTTCAGTAGTACAAAATTTGAGGCTCACATAGCTCTCAGTACATACATAATAACATCACAAGGCCTGATGCTTGGCCCGTGCACCCCTAGGTCTTGCAGCCATCGCCTACTGGACATGGAAGCAGTCAACTTCCCTCGCTACCTTGCGAAGTAGCGTACCAAAACGCATAGTCACACCAACTGTGTACCTCTGTATGGGCCTTGGAAACTCATGTACTGCTGCATCTGGAATGTCCAATGTCAACCTGGTAAGGTTCTCACAGACGTCATCCATCTCCACGATGGCATCATGTTGTTGAGGTGTATTTACTGTCTTAAAGAATCACCAAAATATTTAATTATCGACCAGGGTTGGTAATCTTAGGGTTGTGGCACAGTATATGCTGAGATAGAATGGCACCTATGTTTCGTCTTGGCAGACCTTAGAAATGTTTAATAAAGAAAAGATCGAAAGATATTTCAAAATGAAAAAACGAGTCAAACTTCAGAAATACAACAAACGAACTAATTAAACCTAACTAAACCAACAGATCATAATAGTATCAAGCTATACTACTCTACTCTATGGATAATAACTGAAAGATATAAAAACAACAATATTATTTTAGGAAGCAAGACTGAATCAAAAACAGAACTACTTTGATGAAGTTGAAAACTACTGATTAAAAACTCTAAACTAGGAATTAGAAACAATTGCAAATGAGTTCAGAAACCTATCTATGATATAATTCAACTGACAACTAATTATGATACAAAGAACTTAAAGCAAAACTACAAACAACTAAGTGAATTCAATGACTATTCATGCATTCAATTAATATTTCAAGGCTACACTAAACTACCTAATTCCATTCTCCTTGGGGATTATGAGGAAGTGTTTCAAATGTAATAGGGATGGGAGCGAATGTATCAAAGTGACTTTCAAACGTGACAAGGAAACAAAATGGAAACAAATCTAGTTTAACTTCTACAAATAAATGCAAACTAAAGATTGTCCAACTCTAATTAACTTTAAACATTATGACCTATCTTATATCCATAAGCAAATGAATTGGAACTGATGAAATCTAGAAGCAAGTATAAAACTTAATAAAGATATTTACTTGAACTGAATTTGATTTAAAAGCAAGTAGAAAACTTCATAAAGATATTTTATATAGAAACAAGTAGAAAACTTGATAAATATATTTATTTCTGAACCAAATCTTATTCTATGAACATCTTTACTAATTATGGAGATGGAAAACTAATCCTATGCTTGAACTCAGAATTTATTCAAAACTTAGATAACTTGGAGAATGAAATTACTAAGTCTAATCCGAAATCAATATGACATAACTAAACTAAGAATGAAAACTGATGAATTCTAGAATAGTAACATATTAGCAAATCAAACATGAAAGAAATAACTTGAAAAGTAGTTAAAACACAGTTAAGGAAGATGGAAGGGAAAATAAGAACGATGATGAAACTAAATTAGAACTCTATGTAGTGTAAAACAAGATCTTAATTACAGTTAAGAATGCTAATTAAATGCAAGAAATATTACAGTTCAAAAACCAAAGAAAACTTGATTCTAATTAAGCATAAAAACAATGTAGAAAGTATTAAGGTCCGTATGACGATCCAGATTATAGTCTGAAAGACGGTCCAAATGACATTCCGTATGGAGGAAAACGATTTAAAATAAGGAAAGAATCAGATTGGATGATCTTAACGTCAGCTGGCTGATGCATATGAACCTACAGTGCAAGGAAGCAATGAATAGAGTGTTTAGGAGCTAAGATAACAAGAAGTAACCTATTCTAATCATTGTCTAAGGAATTAACTATTTCTATGGAATAAGAAAACAAAACTAAGATATAAATAAAACTAACCTACAGCTACAGGAAAGAAACTAACAAAACTAATTCTAATTCTAAACTAAACCTGAAACAGCAACTAGTTAAGCTCTATCTAATTGCAAAAGACTAAAAGCAAACTGCAAGAAAAACTATGCTTGACTAGTCATTATCAATTCTGTAAATGTAAATTAAATTATCAATAGGAAATAAACTACAAGAAATGAAACAACAACTATAGGAAAACACAGTTAAATACAATTACTAGAAATGAAAAACTATTTATTTGCAGAAAGGAAAAAATACAAAATATACACAATAGAACCTCCAGTTGTTGAGGGGCCCTTCCCAGCAATCAGAGATTGAAGATTTAACTCAACTAATCACCAACAACAAAACATCAACAGTAAAATCCAGGAATTTCCATTAACTGAGAAAGTTACACATCGTTTCTACAAATTACTGATAGCGTCTATATCCTATATCGTGATATATTGTATATGTGCTATATATGTTGCGTTTCTCCAAAGGAGGCATCTATTTATAAGTTTACAATCAGAGCGAAGGTCGACATAGTCGACCTCTCTAAAAATAGAAGTATTTAATGACTATGGAATGACTGCGTCACTGCATGGTGTTTGATGACAGCGCACAAGGCGTCTTGCTAAGTCCACTGCGTTGATTCACTTGGACACGAAAAACTGTGAGTCGGTTTCCTTCCACCGTGGGAAAATAATGCGTTGGAAGACTGAGCGTGGGAGGACGAGGGCTTCTGGAACATCGACGTGGGCATAGGTGCATGCTGTCAGGCTTGGAGAATAGGAAAGACAGAACTTTTGGAGTGTTGACGTGATCTGCAGGTGTGTTTTCAAGCGAGGCGAGTAGGAGGGAGAATCTTCTAGAACAAGGGCTCACCAACCACGACAACCACGTTGCTAACAGAACCCACCTTTTTTTTTCTACCTTTAATGACAAGAGATATTCCAACCGATGATCTCGCGGGATGAATGAAGGTCTGAACGGCAGGATGGATGTAGCTGAACGTTTGCAACGTGAACACGCGTCTAAATGGAGGTCCGTTTGAAACCCATTTCCTGGAGAACAAAATCTAGTTGCCAAGCAAGTCAAGAAATGTCAAATAAACATCAATAAATCACAATATAACGATTTTTACCCAAAATTCATGTGATGTGTGAATATATGCATACTTGATCTGATTGATGGTCTGAATGGAAAAGAGAATTATTTATCATAGCAAAAATAGTGAAAATAACGCCAATCAGAGTGTGTTTGATGATCAAAAGTGGTAACAAAATGGACACCAGCATTCCCCCAAACCGGATACATGTCAGGTCCCACTGAGCAAAAAGAAAGAGAATTCAGGAAGAAGGTTGAGCTGCGGTAGCAGCTGCCTTCGACTTGGAAGAAGAAGTGGATTTATATCTAAGCTTATGGAACTGATCCTTCAAAGTATCATGCTTCAACCAAAGAGAAAGGTTGGAGGCTGTCTTGGCTTCATTTAAATCTTCCACACACTTCACCTGAAAACGTAAGTCCTTGTTCTCTTGACGAAGCCTAGAGATGATCTCAACGTACTTCTCATTCTGGCTTCTCAACTCTGCTATGTATTTGGTTAATCTGTCCACAGTCTGATGGAGCGAAGTAGATGCTTCTACAAGAGACGCAGGGTCCTTTTGAGGGCTTGATCCCCTTAGAGATGGTTCAAGATCAGCAGATGTAATGTGTGCCTCAGGGGCCTTATCTTCAATATGTGCAGAGGTAGGTTCCAAGACAGGGTCTTCAAGTAAACTGGCAGAGATGTTGGCTAACGCAAGGAGAGGTGATTCAAAGACAGGGTCATTTGCTTGGTCGTCAGGTTTGTCCGAATGCATTGCCTGAATGACGGACTTATCGATGGACGGGACGACGGTCTGATCGACAAACTGGTCACAATTGGCCTTTCTTGACTTTGTGGGTATTGGTGAGAAAAATGGGGGTTCCATGGTTGTATTCTCGTGGACATGCTCATGAGAGGATGAATGAACAGGGTGTATTTCTCCTGAGGAACCCTCACTAAATATTACAGACTTGGTAACCTTTTCTTCTTGGGAAGAGGTTTGGGCTGGCTCGTTTACACAGGTTTGGAAATGATGACGTTTATGAGAGGGAGGGGATTTGACTGTAGGCTTCTTTACTAGATGAGGGTTCAGGACTTCAAGGACAAAGCGTTCCCAGGTTTTTCCCTTCTCTTCCAATTGGTGAGTGATCAAGATTTTAATCAAGTAGTGGTGGTATAAGCTTCCAGAGGGGTTAGTGGTATTCTCCCTAACCTGGCTAGACATTTTCTCTAGGCTCTTGAGGAAATAGAAGGGGAAATTAAGAGCCTGGCCATTAACAAAATGTGCCAGTAGCCTAAAGTGACAAGCTTTGAAAACGGTGTACTTACCCTCACAAGTGATAAAATGGATAGTGACAGTCAATGGCTTGAGATATTTAGGATTCTTCCATTCTTGGTGGAACCCTTTGGTGCTAGCAACATGTTGATAGTTGGATTTAAGAGGAAACTCGAGCTCCGTTCATGGAAGAAAAAGATGTGTGTGCCAACGGGATCCTTCCCTAGGCAGTTTCGTGGCCGATACAATGGATTCTTCCGTCACCGGAAAAGTGAGATGGCCAACCCTAGTTTTCTTACCATCGAAGCCCTTAGCAAACAATAGTGAAACCTCGGCATCATGGCCGTCAAGAAGGTGAATAAATGGACCCCATCCAGCTCGCAAAAATACTTCACGACATGCCTTAAATTCGGGAACGCGGAGGAGGTCCTGGTAACTGCCATGCTCGTAACGGATTGGCATATTGAACAGAGGTCGAAGGATGCGGATGGATAGAGAGGATGCGAGAAATTGCAGGGGATGGAGCTTGATAAGTTCAGGGTAGATGGAAAATGAGCAAGATGAAGCAAAAATTACACAAGGGTCAGTTTAAATTGAGATCCGTTTGAGCGGTTAAATGATCATGGGGGAAGATTTGGAACGTTCGAATGATGCGCTATCATTCAATTACCTTGATTCATGTTCCGTCATGGAATTGTGTGAGTTAGTGAATTCGCATAGCTATGATATGTTCAACCATGTCCAAATTAAAACTTTGGACAAGTTGAACGTAATCCTCGTTATGAAATTATAGACACAATTTACACATAAAAATAATGATGACTTAATAAATGAAATGATAGATCGCACGATAAAACTTGATGGAGGATTAAAATCGTATGATAGCCATATGATGGTCGATCAATTCATTTGATGAGACGAAATGAGTATGCAAAGATGGCATTTAATTTGATCCTTGACATGATTAGTTGATTGGATATATTAGAAAAAATCAAAATTTTAAATATCTTAGCACACTTATTAATATCATTACAAGCTAAGGTTTCATTCGGAACTTCATTCAGATCGCTATTCATTTTCCTTGTTCGTCACCTCATTCGGATCGTCATTCGACCCTTCATTCAACCCTTCATACAGACCTTTGTACAGAAATGTGCTTTGATGGATCTGACTGCTGCTGATTATGCAGAGAATTTTTCTAGGACTTGTCAGCACACAAGAGATGTTGTAAACCTACTTTTTTGGAACTTTATTCGCGTTCTTCTTTATTTATCATTGATCAGAACAATTTTCCTTCTTCTTTTTTCATTATCCTGAAAAACACCTATCATTTGTCAGAGATAAATGAATTTATAAATATTCAGAAGGTAAAAATAGTTTCGAGTCTCCCCCAAACCAAAAATATGGCGTGTCCTCAAGCCATCAAAGAAAAATTGATTAATATTTAAATATTTCAATTAATGATCTAGGAAATAGCTTCTAAAATGCTGTGATAATTTTCGTAAGAAAATGAACTATTAACTATTAAATGTAGATGATTCAGGTATGTACATTCATAAAAAATAATACAACAGTGCTTGAGAAGACCACATGAAGAATGATAGTGCAATGGATTCAAAAAATAAGCCATAGGAAAATTAGCCATCCATGACTCATTTAAAAGATCTCTTGTCATCCAAAGAATATAGATAAAGTTCACCCTAGAGTTTGTGAGATTTCTATAGTTATGGGTCCCATTTCTAGGATAGTCATACCCTAGGTATTGTTTGAATTAGATGACAGGGTCCAAGTCCATCTTACAGCCATTCTCTAATGACAGTATAAATAATTGGCCTCAACATGTATTCGTATACTCAGGTTTTTTATGATCCATGTGCATAGCAATGCGTTAACCGAACATCTTTTACCCAATATTTCCCCGCTGCCAGTAGGCCTGTTTAGTACCCCGGCGGGTTTATCTTGGTACCATGCAAGCATAGCCCCACTACCAGCGAGCCTGTTCAGTACCCCGACGGGTTTACTTGCATTTACCGAGCTTCCTTGTTTAATATTTTACTTAGCATGGACCAGCTGCCAGCAAGCCTGTTCAGTACCTTGGCGGGTTTGCTTCGTATAATGATATTTTTTTAGTAAGGAAGTTGGTTGGCACTAGAGTGTGCTAAGCCTATTAAACACATAATTCAAACTTTAGAGCGAACCTTATGAGTAACATTATTTATAATGGCCTAGATTATAGATCATGTCAAAATATAATAACATAAAGATGTTCTTTGACTTCTCAATACATCTTCTTCATGAAAGATCAGTAATTTTCCCCACAAAATAGAAGTTTCACTCACTTTTGGGCTACCTTTTTAAAGAATACTTTAAGAGACAAGTTTTGATAATGAGTCTAGGATGAGCTAGTAGTCCATAGGTGTAAGATAGAATTGTTTGAGAATCATGAGGATTGAAGTAGGTCTTAAGCAACCGTTCTAATGATAAATCAGAAATGTACATGTCTGAATCAAATACCATATACATAATCATAAAAGAAAGTGGTTTGAAATGATATAAAGAACACTTTATCCTTTCACTATAAATTTTCAATTTTCAACAATGATTGAAAGAGAAGGAGTTAGGATGTATTATGAGGTTTTTAGAGCACTTCCATTTTCAGATAATATTGCATGAGCTGATTATAATGAGAAGGTACTTGTAATCAAACTACAAAACCACTTGTTAGATTATTCAATTTTATTCTAACAAAAACATATGTAAAAAAAGGTTTTATGAAATTTAGGAAAAAGGGAAAAAGAGTCTTCTTATTTTAATTGACAAAATTTCATAAGCTGGTCATAAAAATAAATTCCTTGTAAAAATGCAATCAGTGTTAGAAATGACTCGTATTACTGAAAAACAAAAATATATTTACATATATACAAATGAAAATAACCCAAATAATTCAAGGACCAGGAGAAGGAGGAATGACTTCCTCTTCTACCAACTCCATTTCCTCCTGTTGTAAGGCATTCTGCACAAAATCTTGTTTAGATATTGGTCGATGATAAAGTCTAAGTCTATGTCCATTTACAACAAAGGAAATTTGAGAATCATCAATTATCTTAATTTTAACAGATCCATTATCAAAAGCTGTAACAATTTCATATGGACCCATCCATCGAGTAGTTAATTTACCTTTAAAGTTTTTGTACCTTGAATCCAAAAGCAATGCCCAGTCTCCAGTTTTGAACTTTTTTTGTTTAATGTATCTATCATGCCACTTTTTACGTTGTTTTTGAATTAAAATTGTGCGTTGAATAGCATCTTGCCTAATCTCATCTAATTCATTTATCTGCAAGATTCATTGTCTCTGTGGTTCTTCCAGATTCATCTATAATTGTAAAGCCATAAGAAAGGTTTTGACTTGAAATTCAATAGGTAGAAGAACTTGTTTACCATAAACAAGTTCATAAGGTGTGTGTCCAGTGGTATTCCTCCAAGTTATTCTATAACCCCACAAGGCTTCTGGAATCCTATCTTCCCAGTCTTTGTGGTGTAACTGGATAGTCTTAGTCAGGATGGATTCTAATACTTTGTTGGTGGAATCTACCTGACCATTGGATTGCGGGTGATATGGTGAAGATTTAAAATGTCTAATACCATATTTTTCAGTACGCTCTTTCATCAACTTAGAGGTAAACTGAGATCCTTGATCGGTTACAATTTCCCTAGGTACACCGAATCGGGTAAATATTTCTTCATATATAAACTCTACCACAGATTTCTCTGTGGCTCAGAATAAGGCTTTAGATTCTACCCAATTGGTGACATAATCTATGCAGACTAGGATGTACTTATTCTTGTGAGACATAGGGGAAATTGGCCCAACAAAATCTAGAGCCCATTTCTCAAAAGGTTCAATCATAACTTGGGGTTGTAAAGGCATCACATCGGATGGCGTAGGTCTACCCATTCTTTGGCAATTGTCACACCCCTTGACATACTTGGAAGAATCTTGGAAAATGCTTGTCCAATAATATGCAGAGTGCAACACTTTGTATGTTGTTCTTCTGTCAGAAAAATACCCGCCACAAGGTCCACCATGACATGCATGAAGGATTTATGCCATCTCATCCTCTTGTACACATCGTCTAATAATGAGATCAGGAACACTACGAAAAATATCATTGTCCACTCAAGAATAATTAGAACTTTGAACTATGATCCTATGTTTCTCAGGTGGGGAGAGATGGTTTGGTATCTTTCCAGTTGCTAAAATTGGCTATGTCTGCAAACCATGGGGTTCGAACAAACACAATGAACAAATGTTCATCTGGGAAGCTATCATTGACGGGACTAGCATTATCGTCAATTTGAATTCGAGAGAGAAAATATGCTACCACATTCTCTCGACCGGGACGATCAACAATGGTGATGTTAAATTCTTGTAATAGAAGAAGCCACTGAGTCACTCTGCCATTGGTGATAGGTTTATTCATTAAAAATCTAATGGCAGAGTGGTCGGTGTGTATAAAAATTTCATATTCTCTGATAGAATGATGAAACTTGTTGATGGCATAGACTACTGCTAGAAACTCTTTTTCAGTAACAGTGTATTTCGATTTTGCAGGAGTCAAATTTTTACTAGAAAAGTAGATGGCATGTGATGTTTGTCCCTCTTTTTGACCTAAGACTGCTCCTATAGCTATGTCAGAACATCATTGGATATATGGAAGGGAAGGGACCACCTATTACATGAATCGTCGAAGGGTCTTTTTGTTTTCTCCCTGGTCTTTTAATACAGAGTTCCTTTATTAGTTTACTATAGATTGGGATATCCTTAATGGCTTGTAACAAAGGGATATTAATACAAATATTTTTCAATTAGTTAATGATATCATACTCTGGATAAGTTACAGGTTTTTCTATTACTAGACGCTCTGGATATGGGGGTGATTTTTCTTTTGTAATTACTTCTTGATGTGAATGGTTGTGTGTTGAATATTTAGGGATAATCACATCTTCAAGAATGGCATCATTCAAAAATTCAGTAGGTATGTTTTCTTCTTCATTCTCTTATCGGATAACAACTGATGACTTGGGATGATCTTGCAAAACTCTTCCATACCACAGTTGAATCTCATGTATTGGTGCGGTCGAAATGGAATATGATGGAAGAGGTAACAACCCAATGCTATTTAGAGCTTGGGTTGGTTTGTTGTTAGGATTTGGTATCGGTTGTGTAGGTAATATTATGGGTCTTGGAGGATTTGTATTCTGGAAATGGTGAGGTTGATTTGAAATATGGAGTAGTGAAGGAAGTACAAATATAGGAAAGAGTTTCTGGATATTAGGTGGGTAAGGATAGTTAGGCATAGGAGGAGGTGGTTGAGCATAAGCTTGTCCTCTCCATCCATGTGGCTATTGTTGTTGTTGGGCATTCTGAGGAGGGTACTGAGGCAACCAATTTTTCCAACCTAAAGCATTCCATTGTTGAGGAGGTTTATAAGGATAGTAATAGGGTGGAATTTTTTATGATGAATCCTGATATGACGATTGATCTCTAGGTTTCCAAGGCCTCCTAAATGATTCACCAAATTTTCCACTCTTATACACAGCTTGCAACCCAGGCAACGATGGACAATTATCAGTCGAATGTTCTTCTGTACAAAGGTGACAAACTAAAACATTATTCAATGGACATTCTCGTTGGGGATGTTTAGTTCTACACCTAGGACAGAAAACACTCATTACTGCACGCTCTTCATCCTGTCTCTTTTTGGCTTCTAATGCATCCAATTGAGAACCCATGGCTCCTAAGATATCTGTTTTGAAATTTTCCAACAGGTTTCCCAAATCTACCCTTGTAACTCCACTAGGACCGGATGTGTTTCCTTTTAGATTCCTAGCATAAGATTCTCGAAAGTGTCTTCCACTTTTCCCTCTGTTCCTAGAGTAATTCCTACATGGCTCACAAATCTATGAAAAAGGCTTATGAGAGATGTCTCCTGCTACCATGAGATTAAGGTTTTCTAAGAATTCTTCCAAGATTCCCTTGAGGAAGAGTATTCTTAATACATCCTCTCGAAGATCACTATATTTAGATTTATGTAACACATAGTTAAATCTTTCGAGATAGTCTTCTAGGCTCTCATCTTCAAGCTGTTGTATTTTAAAAATATCATTGCGAGAGACCTTAGGTTTATAGTAATCTTGATATTTCCATAGAAATGCATTCTTCATGTCTTCCCAAGTTCTAATACTAGATTCTCCTAACCCCATGAACCATCGAAGAGAAGAATCTTTTAATGTGGAAGGAAAGAGTTTTATCTTTTGGCCATCTTGTAGGTAGTTATAACTCCTACACAAAATGCAAATTTGAATAAGAATGTATCTGGATCCTCACTACTCTTCCCATAAAATGTTGGTAGTGAGGAAGGAGGGATGTTTTTCATAGTTACATCTTGTACAGTGTCTAGGATAGGGAATCCAAAAGTACCTTGAGTCCTAACCTCTCCCTCTAATTCATCTTGTCGGACATGATCTTCATTTTCATCCTCCATGAATATTTGATTGCCAAAGAGAGAATATTTAGGTGGGTTCTTTCTTGGAGAATATGGGATATCCCAACGTTCTGTTTCAGGAAGAGTATTTTTCTTTTTAGGAGGAGAGTTACCAGCTACCTGGGATTCCAATTTTGAAAGTCCTATCATTGTTGTTTCAATTTGTGAAATAACTATGTTGTTTCAATTTGAACTAATGGAGGGTTGAGAGGTTCTGAAGTGTTATCCTTTTGAATTTCTTCTTGTCTAAGTTTGGTCTCAATATGAGCTTGAGGTTCTTCTAGTGGAATTTCTTTATGAACAGAATTTTCTGATGTCCCTATGGTTTCCCCTAATTGATTTCCAGAAAGGGTTTCCTTTGCTTTCCAAGTAGGACTATCCCCTTTAGGTGTCTTCCGATACCTTTTTGTTGAGTTAGTAGTTGGGGTGGCACGCCCCTCGTATAGGTTAGTAGGAATTTTAGTAGGGATTCTAGTAGGAGGGATAGTTTTAATAAATCTACCTTTTGAGTCCCTAGACCTATTCATGAAAACAAACTATAACTGAAATAAATTCTAATTTCAATACTAATAATACTGGGTTTTGGGGATGCCTGTTATAACAGATGCGCAGGTTCTTACCTCTCATCTTACCGCTCAACCGCCACCAGCCTATTTCTAAATTTCAAAGAGGAGAATTCAAATATATAACTAAGTTTCAAAAGAGAGTTCTACCTATCTACAATTGAGTTCTACCTATCTATAACTCCCCGGCAGTGGCGCCAAAATGTTGAGGTGTATTTACTGTCTTAAAAAATCAACAAAATATTTAATTATCGACCAAGGTTGGTAATATTAGAGTTGTGGAACAGTATATGTTGAGGTAGAATGGCACCTACGTTTCGGCTCGACAGACCTTAGAAATTTTTAATAAAGAAAAGCTCGAAAGATCTTTCAAAATGAAAAACTGATTCAAACTTTAGAAATACAACAAACGAACTAATTAAACCTAACTAAACCAACAGATCAGAATAGTATCAAGCTATACTACTCTACTCTATGGATAATAACTGAAAGATATAAAAACAACAATATTATTTTAGGAAGCAAGACTGAATAAAAAACAAAATTACTTTAATGAAGTTGAAAACTACTGATTAAAAACTCTAAACTAGGAATTAGAAACAATTGCAAATGAGTTCAGAAACCTATCTATGAGATAATTCAACTGAAAACTAATTATGATACAAAGAACTTAAATAAAAACTACAAATGACTAAGTGAATTCAACGATTATTCATGCATTCAGTTAATATTTCAAGACTACACTAAACTACCTAATTCCATTCTCCTTGGGGATTATGAGGAAGTGTATCAAATGTAATAGGGATGGGAGCGAATGTATCAAAGTGACTTTCAAACGTGACAAGGAAACAAAATGGAAACAAATCTAGTTTAACTTCTACAAATAAATGCAAACTAAATATTGTCCAACTACAATTAACTTTAAACATTATGACCTATCTTCTATCCATAAGCAAATGAATTGGAACTGATGAAATCTAGAAGCAAGTAGAAAACTTAATAAAGATATTTACTTGAACTGAATTTGATTTAAAATCAAGTAGAAAACTTCATAAAGATATTTTATATAGAAACAAGTAGAAAACTTGATAAAGATATTTATTTCTGATCCAAATCCTATTCTATGAACATCTTTACTAATTATGGAGATGGAAAACTAATCCTATTCTTGAACTTAGAATTTATTCAAAACTGAGATAACTTGGAGAATGAAATTACTAAGTCTAATCCGAAATCAATATGACATAACTAAACTAAGAATGAAAACTGATGAATTCTAGAACAGTAACATATTAACAAATCAAACATGAAAGACATAACTTGAAAAGTAGTTAAAACATAGTTAAAAAAGATGGAATGGAAACTAAGAATGATGATGAATCTAAATTAGAACTCTATGCAGTGTAAGACAAGATCTTGATTACAGTTAAGAATGCTAATTAAATGCAAGAAATATTACAGTTCAAAAACCAAAGAAAACTGGATTCTAATTAAGCATAAAAACAATGCAGAAAGTATTAAGGTCCGTAGGATGATCTGGATGACAATCTGAAAGACGGTCTGAATGACAGTCCGGATGGAGGAAAACGATTTAAAATAAGGAATGAAGTAGATTGGATGATCTTAACGTCAGCTGGATGATGCATATGAACCTACAGTGCAAGGAAGCAATGAATAGAGTGTTTACGAGCTAAGATAACAGGAAGTAACCTATTCTAATCATTGTCTAAGGAATGAACTATTTCTATGGCATAAGAAAACAAAACCGAGATATAAATAAAACTAACCTACAGCTACAGGAAAGAAACTAACAGAACTAATTCTAATTATAAACTAAACCCGAAACAACAACTAGTTCAGCTCTATCTAATTGCAAAAGACTGAAAGCAAACTGCAAGAAAAACTATGCTTGACCGGTCATTATCACTTCTGTAAATGTAAATTAAATTATCAACAGGAAATAAATTACAAGAAATGAAACAGCAGCTACAGGAAAACACAATTAAATACAATTACTGGAAGTGAAAAACTATTTATTTGCAGAAAGGAGAAAATACAAAATATACACAATAGAACCTCCGGTTGTTGAGGGGCCCTTCCCAGCAATCAGATATTGAAGCTTTAACTCAACTAATCACCAACAACAGAACATCAACAGTAAAATTCAGGAATTTTCATTAACTGAGAAAGTTACAAAGCGTTTCTACAAATTACTGATATCGTCTATATGCTATATCGTGCTATATTGTATATGTGTTATATATGTTGTGTTTCTCCAAAGGAGACGTCTATTTATAAGTTTACAATCAGAGAGAAGGTCAACATAGTTGACCTCTCTAAAAATAGAAGTCTTTAATGACTATGGAACGACTACATGGTATTTGATGACAACGTATAATGCGTATTTCTATGTCCATGGCATTGATTCCCTTTGACACGAACAGTTGTGAGTAGGTTTCCTTCCACTGTGGGAAGATAATGCGTTGGCAAACTGAGCGTGGAAGGATGAGGGCTTCTGGAACGTCGATGTGGGAAGAGGTGCGTGCTGTCAGGCTTGGCGAATAGGAAAGACGGCACTTTTGGATTGTTGACGTGAGTTGCAGTTGTGTTTTCAAGAGAGGCGAGTAGGAGGGCGAATCTTTTAGAACAGGGGCTCACCAACCATGACAGCCACGTTGCTAACAGAACCCACCTTTCCTTTTCTACCTTTAATGACCATAGATATTCAAACCGACGATATCACAGGATGAATGAAGGTCTGAACGGAGGGCTAGATGCAGCTGAACGTTTGCAATGTGAACACGCGCCTGAATGGAGGTCCGTTTGAAACCCATTACCCGCAGAACAAAATCTAGTTGCCAAGCAAGTCAAGAAATGTCAAATAAACATCAATAAATCACAATATAATGATTTTTACCCAAAATTCATGTGATGTGTGAATATATGCATACTTGATCTGATTGATGGTCTGAATAACAAAGAGAATGATTTATCATAGCAAAAATAGTAAAAATAACGCCAATCAGAGTGTGTTTGATGATCAAAAGTGGTGACAAAATGGACACCAACACATGCATGGCTGGGGCTACTGGTGGTGCCTCTCCTCTCCTCGTGAGAAGAGAAACTCCCATCAGTCGTGAAGGACCCACATCTGCACACACATGTTATTAATTCATCAGTACTATCCAAAAAAATTATAAATACACAAAATAAAAAGTACAAGGGTCATTTTTCTTACTGATGTCTCCCCACTCTGCCCCCCCAGGTAGCACTAGGTCTGGGTCCTCCCTGAAATCTATGCCGCTGTATGGATAGTCCTCTATCATGAGTAGTTGGAATTCCATCCAGGTGAAGAATCCATGACCGTACCCGATGATTGAACCCCCGCCACCATGGCGGGCCATCACCTATGTCCATCAAACCATGTGAGGACCCCTGGGATCCTTGTCATCCAAAGTCACCTGCGGACGTAAAAGGGGAACCCACTCAAACAAAACTGAGATCACTATCGATCCGTACCCGAACTGCTTGAGCTTACCGCACCTACACTTGGTCAGCTGAGCTCGAAGGTTGGTGATAAGTCCCTCACACCAGTTGAACATCTTGGGAGACATACAGTCCTCAACATACAACATCTGGGACCTGGTAGCTAGATGAGCCACTTGGCTCCCTGCTATCCTCACTATGGTGAAAAGTATAGCACGCAATGGATGATCTTGGACCTCTTTGATGGGAATATTCACACTAGAGGCACGGGCATGTGGAGTACAATGCTGGACAATCAAGTCATCCACCGTCCATTCACTCCCCCGTGATCCAGTAAGAGCCACATTGTCCTCCCTCCGGGACAATCCTGTCAAGAAGTATATGTCCTCGACATCTATAGTCAGTATGTGCTCTCCGATCATGAAGTATTGTTGTGCTACATCCCAGCTCTGAATCATATGCTCCAGCAATAGGACTTGGTCGCTCATGCCTTGGACCTGGAATAAATTCAGCAGTCCACAGTTCCTTAATGCCTCCACACATAACGGATCATTTGCGGGTTGTACATCATCCACTTCATGTTCACGCTCGCGCCATTCTAGAACCATGTTGGCGGCCACAAACCTGTCAAAAGGAGCATTTAAACACCATTAAAGCTCACCCAAACCATTAAAACTTTTTCTTTTGGGATAGGTTTTGAGTTGTACATGGACGTTTCTGTTGTCACACCTCATCTTTGTAGACAGGGCGACATCGTCGCAAGACACCCTTGCGGGTTTTGGGACGACTCAGGTTCGTCGCAGTTCCTGTAAGGGAGGCCTACGACGACCCAAGGGAGCACAAACTCCCCACAAATCAACTCAAAAAACCTAAAAAATGGACAAAAATTGAAATTATAAACCACTAGAAAGATGTTGGCTGAGATTCAGGGTTACCTACTCCAAACGGATTATGAAATGGTCACTCGTAGCTCCTGCAATTGGCGAATGAAATTTTGCTCCATATGGCACTTTCTTCTCCCCAATTTGGAAAATAAACAATGGTAACTATATTTGGTCATTTGTTCTATTTTATAAACAAAAGGGAATATTCTTTTTCAAATTTAGATGCTCTATGGGTTATTTGCTATAGTTTGGATCATTTTTACTGCATTTGAATGCCCGGTTGACTATTTGACCTAGTTTTCAAGCATGCAGGAGATGTTAAGTGTTCCATTTGCGTCGTCTTCACATCGTAGCGATCATTTTAGGTATGAACAACCCCTTGAATGTTCTCATTATTATTTTTCATCCGTTATATTTCAATTATTTAATGATGACGAGCTTAGTCTTTTTTCTTTCTCGTGCTCTTGAAACCATGAAAATAGGTCACCGAGTTACGATTTATCACTTTTCCGGGCTCGTTAAACTCCTACAGAAAAGGAACCCCCCCAGAGTCTATTTTTAAGATCTTTTTAGGCTCTCGAAATACAAAAATATTGCCAAGCGAACTTGTCGTGTTCACGCTTGTTAAAGTAATTGAACGGTCGTCTCCCTGGTGATAGTTTACCCCTTTTTCGGACCAAGGGGCACTATTTACGAAAAAGGAATACTCCAGCCAATCATGACTAGAAGAGTCCTCTCTCACGTTGTTTTACCCTTTTTCGGGCGACAAGGCTAACTTTACGAAAAAGGACCGTTGGAGTCTTCTTTAGTTCTTTTCAGACTCTCTAAACATGAAATGACGACCGAGTTTTCCTTCTATGGACTCGTTAAACTTTCAAATTAAAGAGCCCACTATGGGACGAAACCCTCCTCTCCCAAGTTCGAAAAATATTTGGGATTGGACTCATCTATGAGATGATCTATACCGAGCATCTGGTTACCCTCATCAAGATCATAAAAAACACATGAGGCACTCATCATTCATGATGGGGAAAAAGGGAAGCATTTATGTTACATATTTATATGTGGCAGTACCTAGTCGTTCTTGAACATGGCACTCATTTGCATTTGCATACTGCACTTGGATCATCCGCTTGTCCTCGATTTTTTCCTACTTCCTGAGTCTTGTTACTCCTTTGGGTCATCCAAAGTATACTTCTACCATAATTTGCAATAGGATTCGTTGTTGTACTCGTCATGTAAATACTGCCAAGTCATACCATGCCCATGTTCAAGAATACTTTCACCATTCATTTTCTGCAGTTAGTGCACCTTCCACCATGTCGGTCTACTCTAAGTCAGTCATATATGTTACTGTACCATACGATCTACTCCAAACATTTGTTGTCGTGTTTCGTGTCGATGATGGGGGATTCATCATGGCCCTCCTTCAACGAATTCATCCTTGTCGACTTCAAATCATCATCTAAGGATTGAATCTAGAAACCAATCGAGTACCTTGGGCCTGCATGCCTCAATGGAAGGTTACCTCGCTTTCGACATGAGTTTACATCATTTACTCTTGATTGAAATATTTCATCTAGCGTTCGACTTCAACTCATTTATTCGCGCTTGATGATATGTACTGTGATACCTTGGGGATCATTGACATTAATGGTGATTTCCCTCGCGCTTGTTAATGGTATACATCAATGACTGGTAATCAAGTGGTTTCTACCATGTTTGACGTCAAGACATTTGTAATCACATGGATAGATTCGTATCATTGCGAGTTCGTCTTGAAGACCCTGGGGAGTCATTTTTTACCCAGGTTGCGACGGAGATTGTTTTGAATCATATCACACGGATCCACATTTGTATTGGTCGTGGTTGTGTTATCATCTCATCATGGATCTACAATTATGTCTAGTAGACATGATTGTGTTCCGTCGGTCATCACTATAATGGATCTGCAATGTATTGTTCGGAAGCCATGTTGTACATCATATGAGGCTGTGTACTCAAAGTCAGTTGTACTGTAGCAGTGTCCTTCGTCCGACGAGCCATTTCCATTCCTTCTGTCAAAGCATTTCACTTGTCCAGTTTCAAACAAATTCATGCTTTGGGGGGCATTCTGTTACACCTAAATCTTACCATCATGATAGTCAATGTAAAAATTCCCTGAAGTTCCTTGACTAAGTCATCAACCTGGAAGAGATGCAAACCATTTTCCATTAGGTTTTGAGAGGTAGTCGTAGGTTGTCCTAATGCAACCTGCGACGTCGCAGGTTGTCCTCTTATAGACTGTGACGATGTCAGTTAATTGACTAAAATAGCTTCTTTGAGCCCATTCTCGAAGCAAGGTGATGTGGATCCCTATCTCTATCCTTTGGGGAGCTGGAATTCGGTTCCTAGCCTCTTGGAAGGATCCCCTAACTCTCTCCTACCATATATCAACCTACCCTATCCACTTAGTCCTATATAAGTGAAGCTCACTCCCATTCCAAACGGAGGAAGTCTATAGTATCTATAGCTGGTGAAATTAGCTCAGGAGAGATCTCTACTCATCCTTGTGTTGGTTGTGGAGCCTGATCTCTAGATTCATAGATATTATTATTCAGTTGTGTTTGTAACCCAGCTTTATATGATATGTAAAAAGGACTGTACACTCACCCCAACTGGGGGGTGTGGGGGGGGGCGAAGCCCCCGAAGGAAATTTTTGGGTTTGTTTTACGGGCCCATGGTTTTGGGTAACCCATGGTATTTTTCCATTGTATCTCTCTTATAAAAGAAATATATTGTAACACGGCTAGGGTTGATGTATTAGGTTTTATGCATTGTAAATATCTCTTAGATCAGAAGAGAGATTGTGAGACAGTGAAGAGGAAGTGCAACGGTTGTGCTGCAGGTTGTATCCCTTCACTTTGTTGGAAGGAATAATAATAAGGACTGGAAACTTCAGTGTGGACGTAGCCCAAGTTGGGTGAACCACGATATATCTGTGTCTCTCTTGTAATGTGTGTGTGATTATATTTGCATTTCTATTTATTGTTATTGCTCTGCAATCCTGTTTTTATAATAATTGGTATTAGATCCAAAGGTCTATTTGGCAGATAAACCCGCAGGAAGCTAGGGTTTCTGGTTCGAGTGGGAGTGATGGCGGAAGAAGGAATGTTTAAGGTCGAGAAGTTTAATGGACAAAACTTTCAGTTATGGAAGATGCAAATGGAGGACTATCTGTACCAGAAGGATCTATTCCTACCATTACGAGGAAGAGCAAAGCAGCTGGTGGCTATGAAGGACAAAGAATGGGAGGTTCTTGACAGAAAGGCTCTGGGAACAATACGGCTGAGCCTAGCTTCGTCGGTGGCTTTCAATATATCAAAAGAAACGACAATGGAGGGTTTTATGAGCGCATTGGGTAAGCTGTATGAAAAACCCTCGGCCTCCAACAAGGTATTTCTAATGAAGCGTTTATTTAATATGAGTATGTCTGAAGGTGGATCTGTTACTGATCATTTAAATGAGTTTAATACGGTTACAAATCAACTAAGTTATGTAAGTGTGAAATTTGATAATGAGGTTAGGGCTCTTCTAATCTTGTGGTCATTGCCAGAAAGCTGGAATAGCTTGGTCATGGTTGTAAGTAACTCTGTCTCTGGTTCAAACACCTTGAAATTTGATGATGTTATTGGTGTTATTCTTAGTGACGAAATGCCAAGAAAAAGCACAGGTGAGACATCAGGTAATGCGTTGACCATGGAGAGCAGGGGAAGACAAAAGGAGAGAGGAAAGAGCCAAGGTAATCGTGGGAAGTCTAAAACGGGCAGATCCAAGTTCAGACTGGGAAAAATAGAGTGCCGGAACTATGGAAAGAAAGGGAATCTGAAGAAAGACTACAGATCTCTAAAGAAGAAAGGAGATGCACAACAGGAAACTACTCAGGAAGCAAATGTAGCAGGTGATGTGTTACAAGATGCTTTGATTCTTGCATTAGATAATACTAGTGATTATTGGGTAGTAGATTCAGGGGCTTCATGTCATGCTACACCCCATAGAAAATACTTTCATGATTATGTTCCAGGAGATTTTGGACATGTTTTATTGGGTGATGATGAGCCATGTAAAATTGTTGGAATGGGTAAGGTATGGATAAAAGTTAAGAATGGAACTGATTGAATGTTGAAAGATGTTAGGCATATTCCTGCTATGAAAATAAATCTGATCTCAACAGGGCAGTTGGGAGATGGAGGCTGTCTATCTACATTTGGAGAAAAGTGGTGGAATATCACTAAAGGATCAATGGTGATAGCAAAAGGAGACAGGGTAGGTACATTGTATTTAAGTCCTCATAATACTGACCATTCTATCTCTTTAGCTTCCACAGGAACAGATACAGCATTGTGGCATCATAGGCTTGGCCACATGAATGAGAAAGGGATACAGAGTCTCCACTCAAGGAAGTTGCTGCCAAATTTGAAGCAGGTAATTCTGGAATTCTGTGAAAACTGTGTTTATGGAAAACAAAAGAGAGTCAGATTTCTCAGGGTTGGGAAACAGAAGAAGAATGAGAAGTTAGAGCTTGTGCATACTGATGTATGGGGACGAGAAGTTAGAGCTTGTGCATACTGATGTATGGGGACCGGCTCAGGTACAATCTCTTGGTGGCTCTCATTATTATGTTACATTTATTGATGATGCAACTAGAAAAACTTGGGTTTATTGCATTAGATAGAAATATGATGTGTTTGCTACTTTTAAGAAGTGGAAAGCTTTGGTTGAGAATGAGACAGGAAAAAGGTTGAAGTGTCTTAGATCTGATAATGGAGGTGAGTATTGTGGCAAGGAGTTTGATAGTTAATGTTCATATCATGGGATTCGTAGAGAGAAGACAGTCCCAGGAACACCACAAGAAAATGGTGTGTCTGAAAGGATGAACAAAACGATCATGGAGCGTGCAAGGTGTATGAGATTGCATGCAGGGTTGCCCTTACAGTTTTGGGCGGATGTTATAAATACTGTTGTTTATTTAATAAAACAGAGGACCTTCAAGTGCTTTGGATGGTGGTATTCCAGAGGAGGCATGGACAGGTAAAAAGGTAAACTACTCATTTCTGAGAACATTTGGTTGTGAAGCATTTGTCCATATTGATAAAGATAATAGAACAAAGCTTGAAGCTAAATCCAAGAAATGTACCTTTATTGGATATGGGGTTGATGATTTTGGTTATCGTTTATGGGATTACAAAAATAACAAAATCATTAGGAGTAGAGATGTGATATTCAATGAAAAGGTCATGTATAAAGATCAGTTGCAGGGAAAGAAACAGGAAAAGGAAAACACAGAGTACACAGTATTTGATGAAATTCAAAAAACTGAAGTTCCAAAGGTGCCAGAAAATCAAGAACAACAACAAGTACTTGAAACTCCTGCAACTGCAAGAAGATCTACCAGGTTAAGTAGAATCCTTGAATGATACTCTCCTTCAATGTATTATTTATTGATGACTAATGCTGGTGAACCAGAATGTTATGAAGAAGCAATGCATGTGGAAACTAGAAAGAAGTGGGAGCAAGGCATGAATGAGGACATGGACTCATTGGTAGGAAAATAGACTTGGGATTTGGTTCAGTTGCCTGTTGGTAAAAGAGCATTGCAGAACAAATGGATTTACAGGTTGAAGGAAGAAGAAGGAGGTAAGAAGCGGTACAAGGAGAGACTTGTTGTAAAGGGGTTTGCATAGAAAAAAGGTATAGATTTTGATGAAATATTTTCTCCCGTTTTTAAGATGACTTCAATTAGGACTATTTTAAGTCTAGTGGCGGTAGAAGATTTGCATCTTGAACAGTTAGATGTAAAAATAGCTTTTCTCCATGGGGATTTGGAGGAAGAGATATCTATGTAGCAGCCACAAGGATATGAGGTCAAAGGGAAGGAGAATTTGGTGTGCAGGTTGAAAAAGAGCTTGTATGGCTTGAAGCAAGCTCCAAGGAAGTGGTATTTAAAATTTGACAGGTTTATGACAGAACAAGGTTATAGCAGATGTCATTCTGACCACTGTGTTTATTTCAAGAAGCTAGACAATGAAAGATATATTATCTTGTTATTGTATGTGGATGACATGCTTGTTGCAGGGTCTAACATGTAGGATATAAATGTACTCAAAAGGAAGCTAGCTAATTCATTTGCGATGAAGGATTTGGGTGTTGCAAAGCAAATCCTTGGTATGAAAATAACAAGAGAGAGTAAAAATCGCAAATTGACATTGTCTCAGGGTGAGTACATACAAAAGGTGTTGGAGACGTTCAGAATGTAGAATGAAAAACCAGTTAGTACACCTTTGGCCAGCCATTTCAGTCTAAGTAAGGAAATGTGTCCCAAGACACAGGAAGAGACAGATTACATGTCCAAGATTCCCTATCAATCAGCAGTTGGAAGCTTGATGTATGCCATGGTGTGCACAAGACCAGATATTGCACAAGCAGTGGGAGTTGTGAACAGATATATGAACAATACAGGTAAAGAACAGTGGAAGGTAGTACAGTGGATTGTCAGGTATTTGAGAGGTACTACCACTCAGGCATTATGTTTTGGAGGTTCAGACACTGTTCTACAGGGATATGTTGATGCAGATCTGGCAGGCGATAAGGATAGCAGGAGGAGCACCATAGCGTATGTGTTTACTGTAGGTGGAACAACAGTAAGTTGGATTTCAAGACTGCAGAAGGTTGTTGCACTTTCAACAACAAAAGCAGAGTATGTTGATGTTACAGAGGCTAGTAAAGAGATGATTTGGTTGCAGAGGTTTATGGAAGAATTGGGTAAGAAGTAGAAGGATAGAAGGTTGTATAGTGACAGCCATATTTCCATTCATCTTGCAAAGAACTCAGTATTCCATTCCAGGACTAAACATATACAGCTCAAGTACCATTTCATACACTCTGTTCTGGAAGATGAACTATTGAAGCTGGAAAAGATACATACTAGCCAGAATCCTGCAGACATGTTTACAAAGGTAGTGACCAGAGAGAAACTGAGTTCCTACTCGGTTTCAGTTGGCCTTCTAGCATGAAGGTGAATATGAGAAAGTTTCCAAGTCCAAGGTCCAGCAAGTGGAGCTGCGGTGGAGTTGTTGTGATCAGTCTCCAAGTGGGAGATTGTTGGTTGTGGAGCCTGATCTCCAGATTCAGAGATATTATTATTCAGCCGTATTTGTACCCCAGCTTTATATGATATGTAAAAAGGATTGTACACTCACCCCAACCAGGGGGGTGTGGGGGGGGCAAAGCCCCCGAAGGAAATTTTTGGGGTTGTTTTACAGGCCAATGGTTTTGGGTAACCCGTGGTATTTTCCCATTGTATCTCCCTTATAAAAGAAAGACATTGTAACATGGATAGGGTTGATGTATTAGGTTTTATGCATTGTAAAGATATCTGAGATCATAAGAGAGACTGTGAGACAGTGAAGAGGAAGTTCAGCGGTTGTGCTGCAGGTTGTATCCCTTCACTTTGCTGGATGGAATAATAATAAGGACTGGCAACTTCAGTGTGGACGTAGCCCAAGTTGGGTGAACCACGATATATTTGTGTCTCTCTTGTAATGTGTATGTGTGATTATATTTGCATTTTTGTTTATTGTTATTGCTCTACGATCCTGTTTTTCTAACACCTTGAGAGATCCATCATCCCTTTGGAGGCTTTGGCATTGGCTTGATCGGAGAAGGATTGCTACGTTAATTCATTGGTTGTAATCTCTTCATCATATGTATTTCCCTTTAATACAGTAATATAAGTGCTTTCCACCAAATCTCATTGTGTTAATGATATTTTGTGTAGTTGGCTTACTTAACTGCTTACTTAGATCTATTATTGTGTAGGTGCATTTTACTACTTGTTTTGTTGTGTTTTCTTGACAGGTTTTGCAGCTGAGATTTGAAGACCATGAAGCTGGGAGCAACATCAAGGAAAAAATATCAGCGATCTAAAAGGTAAAGCATCTAGTTCCTTGATCTCTAATTAAATCTAGTAGAGTTATTTATGTTCTGTCTCTATGTGTTCTAGACTCACTTTGAGCTAGGGAGATCAGGTCTTGAGTCCGCTCTTCGTAGATTGTCCGTCAAACAACTGGTAATGATGAAGTCGTTCGAGCTAAGCCGCCCAAATCAAAAACCTCTGATTCTACCATGCGCGGATAGGAAGGATCCCCTTGTGCTGGAAACGCACCATTGGGCCATGGAAACCATTTATTCATCCAGCGAATTAGGCCATTTTAGATTGAATGATATAGATAACTGAAACGGGCCTCCTTCGTTGTCCTCCAATACTCCATTTCTCTGTGAAAATATCCATTTCCCGTGACTGTAACTGGCTTTGCAAAAATTTCTTGATCCACAACTTTCTTTCCGCAACTGCGCTTCCGCAATTGCCCTTCTGCAACGGCCATTCTACAACGGGCCTTTCCACAATGGTCCTTTATGCAACCCGCAATTATCCACATGGCTTGCAGGGATTGGCCTTTCGGTCTCGTGCTTTTATGGGTATTTTCCTTTCCGCTATCCACAATCCGCAATGCGGGATGCAAAAACTTACTTTTTCGTGTTTCTGAAGATGATATTTCCGCAATCTGCAATCCGCATTGCTAAAAATTGTCTTTTTTCTATTTGGAAAATTGCTTCCCACAATCCACAATCCGCAATGCAGATTGCGGGATGCGGAAACTTGTATTTTGTGCTCTTTGGGAAATTGCTTCTCGCAATCCGCAATGCAGATGCGGAACTCAGAAATTGGCTTGCGGAATGCATTTTCGATCGTTGATCTAATGTGCTCTTTGATCTTAGCCGTCCAATCTTCTTTGACTGCAGAAGAAGCTCTTACTGCTAGGTTTTCCTGCGGAAGGTTCCTCCTGCCTTGTATTTTCCCATTTTCTAACTTCAGCTCGGTCATTTTGCTTGGATTTGTTCAAACACTTGGCCAATTTTGGGTTTTCTGACTCTTTATTTGGTGCAACCGACCAATGGATGACCTTGGGGCTTTGAGTGGGGGGTTTTCCTTCACCTTATCTGGTGGAAACCATAATAAGTGTTAACAACATCTATGGACACTTCTTGGATACATTTTACACTTCTTGTGAGCAGCATGGGCATCCATGGAATTTTGATGAGGTCTACTTTTTTTATGATGGGACATGCGACTTTCACCCTTGTCATTGGAACTGCAATGTTTTGATATTTGGTACTTATGTGCATTGGAAACATGAAGTACAATATGATTTGCATGTGCTCGAGGAATGTGAGGTCAAGAAAAATGAGGAGCAAGCACCTGTTCATTTCTTGAGAGATTATGAGTTTTCTCTAGGTGGTATTTGTGCAGTTTTGGAGGAGGCACATGATCTCACTTCGGTTGAGCCAACAATGCTGGATGACTGTTATAGAGATATGGTTCACCACTCTCCATCCCACACATATATGGAAGCCAACACACATAGCGATGAAGATTGGGTAAAGGTATTTTTTCTTTTGGTGCCGCGTGAGGAGAAGGAGGCCCCCACACACTTTACTGATGGTTTGATGGTTAGACCTTGGGGTTTGATAAGCGTACCTATCCCTTACTATTTTGTTTAGAAGTAGCAGAGGCATCTATATAATTCCTTCATCATGCATAGCAGTGCAAGGGAGTTCTAATTGATCCAGTTAGGTGGAACAAGTAGCAAAGTAAACTGTTGTTGTACTAGAGCGAAGATGGTACATGGGGAAGCTACAATATTTCCATCAAGATCACTAAGATGGAGTATGCATTCATCCATTAGTTGGGTGGATAGTTACATGAGGGATTTGAGTACCCCAAGGGGTAAGTTTTTTGCTTGCATCAGTGGAAATTTTTTGGACAAATCATATTTTGTGAGTAGTTGTATAGGAATTTATGGATGCTATGTGATGTCTTTAGTATACTTGGATGGACATGAGATTGTCACCTATGTCTTATGGATGGGAATTGTAGTACTAGTTTGCACATGGATTATGAGGAGATTCAATATTCCTTTGGAAGTGATGAACTTCCAGTTTGGTGGAGTGATCTATAAATCCTCCATGATGATATATTCCTTTTGTTGATATTGATGTTTACGAGGATGCAGATAAGATAATGGGACCCTAGAATTATTTGGGATGATGGAGACATGCAGCAGTGGCAGTGGGATCCAGGAGTTGATGGATCATTTCAGTTTGAATTGATGTATGGAGGAATGCAACATAAGCAGTGGGACCCTGGGATCATTTTTGGAGATCCATTTATAACCAGAGTAGCATAGCAGCAACATGGCGGCACCTACATCGAGTTCAGTTAGAATTTGGAATTCCAATGCTTGTCAAGTTCAGCTACAAATCTTAAATTTCTTGAGGACAACCAATATTGGGATGGGAGAACTGTAATGTCCCTATTTTTTTATACCACCATGGTCAACCCTTACCCATTCAACCCCATGGGTCCTAGTGATAGTTTGAAATTAATTAATTAATGAGGGGTTAAGTTTTGAGGCATCAATTTCCAAAGTATTTAATTTTACTTCCTTAATTTTGAGATGCACTTGAAAAAAATTATTTTTCATTAATAAATATTTATCGTAATGAAATAAAGTGGATAATAATCCACAAGAGTGCATTAGAGGATAATATTTGACCAAGAGACAGCTTGCACAAGAAGAAAAGTTGAAAGCAGTTAAAGCTAGGAAAGCAGGAAAAATGAAGGAAAAGCTGGAAAAAGGCAGAACAGCAGTACATCTCAGGAAAAGCAGAATAAAGCATAAAAGAAGACAAAAGTAGGATAAGGCAGAAAAGCAGGAAAAATCAATCAAAAGCAAAAAGAAGGATAGAAAAGAAAAAGTAGGATAGAAAAGCAAAATCAGGATAAAGCAAAGGCAAAAAGCAAAGCAAAAAAGAAAAGCTTGAAAGCAAGCTATCCTTATCTAATCCATGAGGGTGCTTTAGCCTCATTGAATTTCTCCACAAGTCAAATTAAATCTATAAAATAAGGATTGCGCACCACTTTCCCATCTTTTGACAGTTTGAGAATTGAATTGAGTGCAATTTTGCCTCTATGACTTGGGAGAGGTGCCCTTAGTCCAAGTTGGGATATGTGCCCCTCCTTCTTCCTAGAGGATGATGAAATCTAGTATTCATCATTGATTTTATTCTAGGTCCTGAATTATGATCCAGTGAATTTCGAGCTTGTTATGGAAATTGAGAATCCTCCCATTCGAAATGATGATGATTTCCTAGTCTTTCTATGATGGAGAATTCTTCTTCCTATGTATTTATTTCTTGAGAATTATATGAGATTTATTATAGCTTATTATGTCATTCATTAATGTAATTTTGAACCTCTGAAGTCCATTCTGCATATTTAATAAAGAGAATTTTGAGTTTCATATCAATTTCTTGCACCTGGTCTAGATTGCCATGGAAATTAACTAGTTTTCAGTATTTGAGCAATTGATGAACTTCTACAACTCCAAATTGATTTATTTCAATTTATGCTATCACTTAACATGTCAAAAAACTCATTCCATGTATAAAGCGAAGAATTTGTATCCTTCTCCCCCTGTTTGGGAAATCCTGAAGTTGAACTAGTTTTGAACTCCTGGGAGACAATTTTGATTGCTTGCTTTGTAAACCTCACCAAAAATTCCTCAAACTTTCTGGAGAAAAAAAAAACTAATATTTGGCATTCAATTGATATTTTTAATCCTTCCTGAGTCAAAATCCTTCACCATTGGTTCTCGGGTAGTGCCAAGTTGAAGTTCTAATTTGCATATGGTAGGGTGCCCAGGAGCCTTGGAGTAGACATAATCCTAGCAGATGTTTGAAACAATAATGGTCCCAGTAAAGTTTTTAAAGGATCTCTCAGCTAGCATGATCCTAATACCTTCCAGATTTGTTTGAAATTTCCTTCCTACAGCCAGTCAAGTCACTAGTGTTCATTGTTTTACCTTAAGTCTTGTAGGAGAGTCAGTTAGTGTACAATCAAATCTGATTGGCACATTACACGGTTGAAGACAAAGGTAGATCTGATATTCCTACTCCATTTTCACCTGATGAAGATCAGGATGAGGTCTCTTCTGATGAGGACCAAGTTGAATCAAATCTTGATGTTGAGAATGAATATCATGCAGATCTAGATCCAAAACCACCACCTGCTCCCAATCCATGGCTAAGGCCAAAATGGGCTCACAAACTCCTTGAAATTGTTTGGAACGTAGCAATGGATCCATCTAACATTAGGAGAACCAGATATTAGTATCAAGTTCCAAACCTTGCACTATGTCATAAAGATCCACTTCTCTTAGAGAGGTGCTACATGATGATGGGGTCTGATCCATAATCCTTCAAAGAGACTTTCCATGATCCAAGATGGCATACTGAGGTTCACATGCACTACATCAACTAGCTAGTGCACAACAGGACCAACACACTACATTATTGTCCTACAGAGGAGATGACTGCAAAAACATTTAACAAGTTTTTACACATGTGAAAGCTCCTTGAGTTGCTCGTTGTTCATTTTTTAGGGGGGGCATTTTTCCCATGAGGTTTTCCCCATTTCCTTAGTTTAATGAACAGTTCATTTTATCATTTATTTGATTGTATGGGTGACCTTTGGTCTCAGTAACTAGTGCCCAAGATGTCCAATTTTGGTTAAGGGGGGGTGTTCGGATAATTAATACTCCATCAATGTCCTAATTAGCATTATTTACCTTTTCCTAGTAATTGATGATGTTATTTCCCCCCTACTGGTGTGCAGATGTAATATAGGACCCATTATCCACCTAATTCACCTTGCATGCATGAGTTTAGTCCCACTAGAGTCAGTTCCCTACATTTTAGGAGCTAACTTTGTGTTCTAGTTCAGTCCACCTAAATCCCTGAACTCTACTGGGGGTTTCAACTCCAATCACCATTGATTGTGATCCAATGCACCCTTTTTTACCTATTTTACATGCGGAACTCACTCATGTACCCTCCTTGATTAGTTAACTAGCTGTGACTTCAGTTCACTGACTTTTGGTTGAGTTCCGTTTAGTTTGGGACTCCCGAAGCACTCCAATGGTGGCAAATCCTATGCTAGACTAACAGGGATTTGAATTCTCCTATGATAATCAAATCGTCTCCATTGTAACATATATGTTGACTATACTAATTAATGGATCATAAAAAAAAATTATGTTTCTATCTTAGTACCAATGCATGATTAAGTTTACTGCTCTTTTCACTGCAATTTTCACTGTGAGGTATTCTCAGCTCTATGATCTGTTGTGATATAGAATTTCACACTACCAAGAATCTTGGCCATTATTCCTTGCCACCTCATGCATCCAAAAGGTCCTTCTCATCTAAAGTATCAAGGATCAACATATAAATGCATTCAACATCATAAAAGCAGACATGTGGAGAAATATCTGAAAGGGGAGCTTAGGAAGACTAAGCCACCCACTTTTAATGGTGAGAATAAGAAATGAAAAGATGTTGAAGCTTGGTTATTGTGGATGAGGAAGTACCTCCAGCACACATAGGGACGAATATTGGGTAAAGTTATTTTTTATTTTGGTGCCACATGAGGAGAAGGAGGCCCCCACGCACTTTAGTGATGGTTTGATGGTTATACCTTGGGTGTGGTAGAACTTTCTTCCTACGGATAAGAACAGGTTCTCTTAGGCTAGACTAGGATGTACTAGATCTAAGCTAAGACAATTATATAACAAATTCAACCTTGAATCTTGAACCAAACCCATACATCAAGATTAAATGCATTTCATAATAACAGAAGGATGTGACTCACCTTCAAATCAGATGTTTGTCCCGCTTTAAGCTTTGATCCCGAAGCTCCCAAGTTGAACCTGTCAAGATCAAACAAGAAACAAACATGCAATCTCCCAAATACCTTGAAGTACAAGTTATATTCAAATCCTACTAGATACACTTCACGCCAATGATTCAAGCACAATGCACATGAAATGGGAAACAAGACAAGTTATTATTAATGGAAACTTGAAGACGCTTACATAGAGTTTCTTGATGTCCAAGTATCAGCTCCAACTCCAAAGCTTCCTCCCTCTAGATATCTCTGCAAATCCCTCAAGATCATAAGTTGGATGCCCCAAGTAGTCCTCCCCTTGGCTCATGGATGGCCTCTCCTTTATATCACTTGAGAATTTAACCATAAGGAGAGGACGGTGGATCTAGTGAGGGTTTAGTGGATCAACCAGGCTAAACGGAGAGAGGAGGTTGAGATCGAATCAAGGGTGTCAATCCCAAGGAAATCTCTCGGAAGGTGCAGATCCAAGATCCAAGTCCAGAGGATAAATTGGATTTTTGTGCCACAGAGACTGATCATAGCGTGAAAATTTGATGATTTTCATGCCCCAGGGGTTATGCAGAGCATGAAAATATGGGTTTTTCACGTCCCAGGAGATGTGTAGGGTGCAAAAATCAAGGCAAACAAGGTCCATCTAGGGTGACACTTGGCCTATTAGGTTGTTTCTCAGCAAACAAGAAGTGGATTTGTCTCCTAGGTGTCCAGATGAGACCAAGGAGTGTACCAACAACATTAGGGAGAAATGTCGCTAGGTCACATGGTACAAAGATGCGACACTAGAGCTTGAAGTTTAACTTTGAGGTATAACATTGGGGTTTGATAAGCACATTGGTCCCTTACCATTTTGTTGAGAAGTAACAGAGGCATCTATCTGATTTCACCATCATGTATAGTAGTGCAGGGTATTTATACTTGAGCCAATTAGGTGGAACAAGTAGAAGAGTAAAGATTTGTTGCACCATAGTGAAGATGGTACATGGGGTAGCTACAAGCTTTCCATCCAGATCACTAAGTTGGAGTATGCATTCATCCACTAATTGGGTGGATAGTTACATAAGGGATTTCAATACCCCAAGGGGTAAGTTTGTTGCTTTCATTAGTGGAAATTTTATGGACACATCATCCATCTTTTGTGAGAATTTTTATAGGCATTTGTTGGAGGAGCCTAGGTCGGCCTGTCGACTAGGCTCTCCGCCCGACCACTTGCAATGTAAGTCGACAAGTTGCGTCGACCAGTCGATCTATGTCCGTCGATTGCGCCAACAATACAGTTATATAACTGAATGTAAACATATATATATAGGTTGTTGAGCCAGTGTACTAGTTAACTATGATATTTTCTCTGTAGCGTTCTACTCTTGTTGGTAATAAAGGCTTGTGATTGTCTCTCTCTATTGGTCTCTTGTCTCTTGTATCTGAATCACTATGCATGCTTGTTTATAATATATAATGCATCTATAGTAACCTCGTGACCCGCGGAACTACAACATTGGTTCTGTTGTCGGGTGATGCATTGAGAAATAACAACTTGACATATGATTTCGGAGCAGGAGATTAAAGATTGGTGGGATAAGAAAATCACCAACTACCTGCAGAATTATGCGCGATGGAACAAGATGATGATTATTCAAGCGAGGGAATGATTCTTCTCAAAGACCCATGAAAAATTTGTAGAGTCCATGTCGTCCGCCTTGAAAAAGATGTTGGATGAAAAGACTAATTGATGAAGAAGAGCAGAAGCTGTTGTCAAAGTTGATCAACGGAGGACGTACAAATCTGTCGGAATGGTGTGAAAGGATTGTGGACGACTTCTATGAAGAGAAATTGATTGAAGAGCGCATCTCTGTGGACGAAATTAGAAAAAATTTCTTTACCGAGCTAGCTCACCAATTCTTGTGTTCCCTGCCGACGTTATCGTTCAAATTTTTGATCAACAAAGGCGCTGCGCACATTGTCAAGAAACTACCATTACTGCTCTCGCCCTTCCGAGCTCTTACTGGGAGGAGAAAGAACGTCAGTGGGAAATATTTGTGAAAGAGCGTGAATGGGAATTATTTTTGAACAAATGACAGCCTGCATTTCTCCAGTCATCTAGAAAGCTTCAGGCCAGCATTGGGGGGGTCGCGAAACATGTTCTGATGTACCAAAATTGATGAAAAGCGACATATGACAAGGCGACATGACCAGTAGTGGAGGACCCGATAGATCCGACAAAGACAGAACCATGAGTCACAAAAGCACTCCGGACATCCGGAAAATTGAAAGAGAAAAAAGGAGACAACGACGCGAAGAGCTAAGGGATCAGGCAAGTGCACTCCGGAAGAAGCGAGGATCGGGTATCACGGCATATGTAGAAGGAAATCTACCAGAGTTGAGTCAAGCCCACGATGATCGGGGTGTTTATTAAAACATGTTTCCGATGGATGAGGACTTGTGGATAGAGCGTGGTAGTGCTCTCCAAGTTCAGATACCTGACAGGTTAACACCCCCTTCTCCTTTTCAACTAACACAAAGTGTCCAAGTGCAAGAGATTGTCGAAGAAAATATTGGTCTCCATACTGGCTAGTCAGGAATTTGTAGTCATCATAATGAAGAAGGTGATGAAGTTGAAAGATTGTTGATTCATCGACCCAACGAAGGAAATTGGGTGACTTTTCAGCCCGAATTTTCGAACAAATATTTTCATCTAATGTACTCATAACATGAAGAAGCACCCCCCTTCCAATACAATACTTGAGTGACTCGCTGAGTACTTCGAAGCATCCGAGAAGTAATGAAATCCCGTTCGAGTAGAACTTTGCCTATATTTTGACAGAAGCAGTAGAAGAAGAAAGAATCCTAAGACCCAGTGAAGTAGTAGAGGCTATATACACTGGTTCTGAAGGTAAAGAACCCAGTCCTGATAAGTAGCTAGTTGAAGTCAAAGAAGCACCAAGTCCTGATTGCGGTAATAATCCACCTACTCCACCATCTAATTCTCAAGTCAATACATCAACAGACATGTCGCACTCGTTGGCACACCTTCCATTTTATGAAGGCGATGAAGACCCGACAAGACACTAGTTCGTGTGTGAATAGATATGGATGACCAACCAACTCACCAGTGAAGGACGATAGTTGGCCCAGTTTGCTGGCTCTTTGAGAAAACGAGCATTAACATGGTATATGGGATATATTTCAAAAACACCAAATGCAACTAAGGCGCAAATTAAGCAAATTTTCCTAGCCTTTTTCATGACAGAAGACGCAACATATTTGGCAGTTGACCGACTGAAGACAATAGTCCAGAAGCCCACAGAAACTGTCAAGGAATATGATAAGAGGTTCAAAGACCTCTTGAGCAAAATCGACTATGAGATCGAAGAAAAGATACTAATTAAATGGTTCATTACCGGTCTCATAAGTAAAATTAAAATACATTTGCATCGACAGAATGTCAAATCTTATTCAGATGCATTGAAGACAGCACTAGATATTGAAATGGATGACGAATATCCTTTAGTCTCCATTAACAGACATGTCGATGAACACCTTAAGAGTATGGAGCAAGCAATTCGAAGAATGAATTTGAAATGGTCGGAGCTATGGTGTACTACATGTCGAACTGTAGGACACACTAAAGACTCTTGTCGAATAGAGGATCAGCGACAAGAAGTCAAACTTATTCAAACCAGATGATTTTGCGATCTGTGTAAAGGATATGACTTGCATTCCACAAATGATTGCCCCTACAATTTAAAGAATAAGAAAGCAAAATGGTGCCAAATTTGCAAAGTCAATTCTCATTCGATCGACGAATGTCATTTGAATTTGAAGAATCGATAGAACTACCATGTAGTATACCAAACAAATTTTGTCGAGCACCATAACGAAAGAAATCCAAGGACCGATAGACTTGACAGGAATGATGGCATAAATGATCATTATCACCACAATCCCAGGAATGACAGATATCCCAGGTATGATGATTGCAGATATGATCGACGATATGACGGCTATAACAGGCGTAGAGGATACCAGGGTCGAGGTCGTGGCGGTGGTGGTCGCGGTGTATGACCTAATCGACCTGGTATATGTTTTACATGTCTTAGTGAAGATCATTGGGATGCAGAATGCCCATACAAAGAAAGAACCGATCTAAATTTTTGTACAAAATGTGGGGTAGGCAATCACTTTTTAGAGGATTTCCCTACAATGATTGAAAAAATCAATAATAAAAAGAATGTTCATGTCTTGTCTTGTGTACCTAAATATGATGTGCTTTGAACAAAAAATTTGCAAATTGTTACTCGACAAGGTACCCATATTGGTCCAGATAGACCACAGATAAGTAAAATAGTAACCAAAGAAGATTATCCAAATCCGGCTAAACAAAATTATGTGTTTAAAAATGCATCCGACATATTCTCTGAATTGGAAGCCCATGAAGACACTGAAGAAAACCGACAAGAAGCACTGAATGAATTGTTCAATCTAATCACAAATGATGAAGCTGTAGGAAAGTTAATCGACATGTTGCATAAAGTCAAGCATAAACATGTCGTGCAAAGACAAACCAAAAACATTTACCGACTTAATAAACAAGAAAAAAATGATGTTGAGCCTCTTGTCAACCTCGACATAAATGGATACCATGTACGCCAAGTTGTACTGGACTTCGGCTCCCAAGTCAATATCATGACTCGTGATACTTGGGACCAAATCGGTCGACCACAATTGTAGGAATAAGATATTTATCTGAAGCTCGTGGATCAAGGACTCATTGAGCCGATCGGAGTCTGGAAGGGAATTGAAACATCTATCAAAGGCATCTCAACAAAATTTGATTTTGAAATCATTAATCCTAAATATGATGCAAGTTCTTTCCCAGCCTTGGTCGGTCGACCTTGGGGGTGAAATATGAAGGCTTCGATTTCATTAGGAAGATATAAAATTATGATCTTCATGCAAAATAATGCTGGATGGTAGATGTAATGTCCCCATTCAAATAATTGCATAGTGAGACAATCCCATCAATCCTACTAGTTTCCTAGGTTGGATGGGCACATGTGGAATTATAATAAGGAAGCTAATAAATGATGTTTAGACATTAGAAGGGTTCAATTATTTAATAAATAGGGTGAATAAATAAATTCAAGAGAAATTCTAGGTGGCAAGTGGTTTTGGAGACATATGGAGGATGTGGGACCCCCACTAGCTTGATTTTGCAAGGACACATGACATCTCCCTCTTACCAATTTGAATTCATGGGAAGGTGAACACTCTTGGGTGAGTTGGTAAATCATAACACATGGCATTGAGCATCTTAGGTCGAATTGGGATGGATTTGTAACCTCCATAGAAGAGGAAGGGTCAAAATGGAAGTTTGTGGACACTTGGGCTAGACTCCATAGCCCCTATGACAATAATGATGGGGAATCTATGAAAAATATGACAAATTGTAGACCTGACCTCTGACATCTGACCATTATGACATGTCATCCCCAAAAATAGGCTCAAGGAAGGCACTCATGGGAGTTGGAGAATCCAAAGAGACTCCTACTCAAATTTGGGAGAAGATGGAAGGTTGGAACTAGGAGACAAGTGGCAAGTGTGGAATATTTCCTAAGTGGAAATCTCTTGAAGCTATTGAGAGGATTTCAACCCTTAGAAGGCTAATGTTGGTTATAAAATGTAGAAATCAAGTATGATAATGGCTTTTGATGATTTGAGAAAAATTGCATTTGTGAAGAGAGAGCTAGTGGATGACTAGTTTCTTGCCTTAGCCAATTTCGAGGGTGAAAGATTCCCATCCAAGTTGGTGTTTGAAGAGGCCACTCGGGTCTTTCATGGAGCTTTAATGTATTTTTATTTGTAGGTATAAGCTACAGGGAATCTCATTGTTTTGTTTAATGCAGCACTATCTCTCAACCATTTCCAGTTTTGAAGGCATATTCATGCTCCTTGAAGGAGGACGTTTTTGGTGAGCTCTTGTGCTTCTTGGGAGAGCTTCTCATTATGTATTTCTGATTTTAATAGCTTACTATCCTCTATTATTCATATTCATAAAGTATCAGGTCGAAATACCCACTGGTTGTATTCAAAAATGTTGATTAATGAGCAAACAATGTCCATTTCCCCACTACATTGATGTATGGCATGATAATGCTGATGATTTCGAATGAATGGATGATTCTCTGATAAATTTATGATTAATATCATGCCATGGATGTATTTTACAAGTTTCATGTACTGTACTTGATCATTTGAAGTATCTTTACTAAGTTTAATTGCATTGGGAGAAGAAATAGTGCCATTTCCCCAAGGGTCGAATTGATGATTTTTGAAGTTGAATGGGAGAGGATTGGAATAGAGATAACAATCAATTAATGATGCACATGAGACCTTAATAACATCCTTAATACATCCCCTACCTCGTTTCAGATATTCGAGAGAGTTTGGAAGCATTTGGGAGGCCATTTTTCAGTGTTTACCCAGGGGGGATTTGATGCATAAATTGCTAGTTAAAATACAATACATTGACCAGAGTATAAATCAAATTTGCAAAAGTATTTTGACGGTTATAAATAATCCTTGAACTTAATATTCAAGTCTAAATATCATCCATATACCCTTACAGAATATTTGGGAGCATTTGGGTTAATTTGGAGGCCAAAACAACAAAACTAGTCAAAGGTCGAAATTGGGGAAAAATTGAAAAATTGGGCACTTTCATAAATTTTTGAAAAAAGGGACATTACAAGTGGTATCAGAGCTCAATACATAGAATTATTGGGCTCAATACATAGAATTATTTTCTGATAATGAGGGGTAGGATGGGGGCATGGATGAATATGGACATATTTCATATCTAGAAGAGGCATATGAGATAGTAGTAGAAGAGGAAAGACAAGAAGAAAATCAACCTTCACTGGACAAAGCAAGAATGGCAGTACTTTCAGCAGTACCTCGCTATCATACTAACCGATGCAAGGGTGTGGTACAAGGAAAAAGAAATTCAGTTTTGGTAGATGGAGAAGCCACCATAACTTCATTGATGCAAGGATGGTGGAGAAGAGAAAGATACCTATTGAACCATTTGATGGCTTCACAGTTGTCATTCCCGGTCACAACACAATGCAATGCAAAACATGGGTTCCAAAGCTGCAAGTCACCGTAGGTAACTATACTTTTGTTGATAGTTTTTATGTGGTTGATGTTGCTAATACTAATGTGGTTTTGGGAGTGCAATGGATGTATTCAATAGGAGAGCATACAGTAAATTATCAAATCCCTGAAATGAAATTCCAAGATTCAAAAGGGGTACAAAGAGTGGTGAGAGGGAAGCACATTTATCCAAATCAAGTAGTGACTTGCACTAGTATGAGATCTATATTGAGGCATGAGGATATAGAATGGGTTGTTGAATGTCATATTACATCTCCCAAGCCAACTATAAAGATTGTTGAACACCCAAAGGAGATAGAGAGACTTTTGCTAAAATATGAAAAAGTTTTTAGAGACCTTCCACATGGTAGACCACCAGATAGGGGGGTTGAGCACAACATTATTTTGGAGGAGGGTACTTCACCCATTCAGATACCACCTTATAGGCATACTAAAAATTTCAGAGAGGAGATTGAAAAATCCATCCAAGAACTCCTAGAGTTGGGACTCATTAGACCAAGCTCTGGCCCTTATGCTTCTTCAGTGGTGCTAGTGAAGAAAAAAGATGGAACATTGAGAATGTGTATAGATTTTAGAGCCTTGAACAAAAAGACTATGGATTGATGAGATCATGGATGAGCTACATGGGGCCAAATACTTCTCAAAAATTGACCTTAGATCAGGTTATCATCAAATTCGGATGAAAGATGAAGATGTGCAAAAAAATGCTTTTCGATGTCATTATGGCCACTTTGAATTTCTTGTCATGCCTTTTGGGTTGACTAATGCTCCAGCCACATTTCAAGCATGTATGAATATGATCTTTTTCAAGCAACTAAGAAGGTTTGTTTTGGTTTTCTTTGATGACATTCTCATTTACAGTAAAACATGGGAAGAGCATTTGCAGCAGTTAGAGATTGTATTAAAAATTTTGCAAGAAGAGTCCTTATTTGCTAAGCTATCAAAATGTGAATTTGGGATGAAGTAACTACTGTATCTTGGGCACATTATTGGGCAAGAAAGAGTGAAGGTACACATGGAAAAAATCATGGCTATCCTAGAATGGCCATCACCAAAAAATATTACATAATTAAGAGGCTTCATTGGGATATGCACATATTACAGGAAATTTGTGAAAGGGTTCTCCAAGTTGACTTCTCCACTCACTGATTTGACTAAGAAGGATGCTTTCAAGTGGGATGAGGAGGCTGAAAAGGATTTCCAAAAAATGAAAGAGGTAATGAGCAGTTGTCCCATACTTGCACTTCCTGATTTTACTAAACCATTTGTTGTGGAATGTGATGCTTCAGGTGGAGGAATAGGGGTTGTCCTAAAGCAAGGCCAACATCCCATAGCCTTTGAGAGCAGAAATTTGAAGCCTCATGAAAAACTTTACTCCATCTATGACAAAGAGATGCTGGCCATTATGCATGCATTGGCAAAATTCAGACAATACTTGGTGGGCAACAAGTTCGTGGTGAAAACTGACCACAATAGCCTAAGACACTTTCTTACCCAAAAAGATCTAAATGAAAGGAAACAAAAGTGGGTAAACAAGATTCAAGCTTATGATTTTGATATTGAATATGTGAAAGGAAAGAATAATATAGTAGCAGATGCTTTATCTAGAAGACCTTATTTTTCTCTCATGAACCTTGCTCAAGATTGGAAGAATATGCTACTAGTTGAGTATGCCAAAGACCAATTTGCTTGCGATGTGTTAGATGGGATAAAAGGGGATGATAACTATAAGATTTTGAATGGGCTGATATATTGTAAGGGCAGAATTTATTTGGTTCAGAACTCAAAACTCAAGTACAAAATTTTGCAAGAAGCACATGATTCCCCACTAGCGAGCCATCCAGGGATCTTCAAAACTTATAGACAATTGAGGCAAAGTTTTTTTTGAAAGGGGATGAAGGAAGATGTTCAGAAATATGTGAATGAATGTAAAGTATGTCAACAAAACAAATCAGAACTTACATGTCCAGCTGGTCTATTACAACCATTTCCCATTCCGGAGCGAAAATGGGATAGTATCTCCATGGATTTCATCACCGGTTTGCCTAAATATTTGGGTAAGGATTGAATTTATGTGGTAGTGGATACGTTGACAAAATTTGCTCATTTCTTTGTTGTTACATCATATTTTAGTGTTGCACAAGTGGCTGATATTTTTTTCAAAGAAATCTTCAGATTGCATGGGCTCCCTAAGAGCATTGTTAGTGATAGAGATAGTAGATTCATGGGTGCTTTTTGGCAAGAACTTTTAGATTGGTGGGCACTCAATTGACTCCAAGTACCAAATATCATCCACAAACTGATGGAAAAATAGAGAGGGTGAATCAATGGTTGGAAGGGTACCTAAGAAACTATGTGGGAGCGTAGCAAAAAGCATGGGAAAAATGGCTACACTTGGGTGATTTTTGCTACAACACCACTTATCATATGTCAATAGGGATGTCTCCTTTCAAAGCATTATATGGTTATAATGCAATTACATTTTCTGAAATCATATTTGGTGATATTAGAGCCCCAAAGGATAAAGATTGGGTGGAAGAGAGCCAAGAAATCTTAAAGCTCTTGAAAGGCAATTTGCAGGTTGCTCAAAATCAGCAAAAACAATATGCTGATAGACATAGAGAAGAAAGAACCTTTCAAGTCAATGATTTAGTATAGTTAAGGTTGCATCCATATAAACAAACATCTCTCAAAAAGAATGGAGCAGAAAAATTAAACCAAGGTACTATGGGCCATACAAGGTGGTGCGGAAGGTTGGAGAAGTAGCATATGAACTAGAACATCCGGAAGGGAGTAAAATCCATAATGTATTTCATGTTTCTTGTCTCAAGAAATCCCTTGGTCAGCAAATCATCACTTCAGAAATACTTCCTCCTTTGGATGATGAAGGTCAGCTCACACTTGTTCCATAAAATATTTTGAAGACATGGGAAAGGAGGTTGAGGAGTAGAACTAGCAAAGAATATTTGGTGCAATGGAAGGACTTACCTAATGAAGATGCCACATGGGAAGAGGAGAATATTTTGTAGCATCCTAATTTGAAATTGCTTGAGGAAAATAAATCTTGGCTGGGGAGGACTATAATGTCCCCATTCAAATAATTGCATTGTGAGACAATCCCATCAATCCTACTAGTTTCCTAGGTTGGATGGGCACATGTGTAATTATAATAAGGAAGCTAATAAATGATGTTTAGACATTAGAAGGGTTCAATTATTTAATAAATAGGGTGAATAAATAAATTCAAGAGAAATTATAGGTGGCAAGTGGTTTTGGAGACATATGGAGGATGTGGGACCCCCACTAGCATGATTTTGCAAGGACACATGGCATCTCCCTCTTACCAATTCGAATTCATGGGAAGATGAACACTCTCGGGTGAGTTGGTAAATCATAACACATGTCATTGAGCATCTTAGGTCGAATTGGGATGGATTTGTAACCTCCATGGAAGAGGAAGGGTCAAAATGGAAGTTTGTGGACACTTGGGCTAGATTCCATAGCCCCTATGACAATAATGATGAAGAATCTATGATAACTATGACAAATTGCAGACCTGACCTATGAAATCTGACCATTATGACATTTCAGCCCCAAAAATAGGCTCAAGGAAGGCTCTCATGGGAGTTGGATAAGCCAAAGAGACTCCTACTCGAATTTGGGAGAAGATGGAAGGTTGGAACTAGGAGACAAGTGGCAAATGTGGAATATTTCCTAAGTGGAAATCTCTTGAAGCTATTGAGAGGATTTCGACCTTGAAGCTATTGAGAGGATTTTGACCCTTAGAAGGCTAATTCTGGTTATAAAATGTAGAAATCAAGTATGAGAATGGATTTTGATGATTTGAGAAAAATTGCATTTGTGAAGAGAGAGCTAGTGGATGACTAGTTTCTTGCCTTAGCCAATTTCGAGGGTGAAAGATTCCCATCCAAGTTGGTGTTTGGAGAGGCCACTCAGGTATTTCATGGAGCTTTAATGGATTTTTATTTGCAGGTATCAGCTACAGGGAAGCTCGTGATTTTGTTTAGTGCAGCACCATCTCTCAACCATTTCCAGTTTTGAAGGCATATTCATGCTCTTTGAGGGAGGGCGTTTTTGGTGAGCTCTTGTGCTTCTTGGGAGAGCTTATCATTATGTATTTCTGATTGTAATAGATTAATAACCTATTTTATTCATATTCAGAAAGTATCAGGTCTAAATACCCACTGGTTGTATGCACAAATGTTGATTAATGAGCAAACAATGTCCATTTCCCCACTACATTGATGTATGGCATGATAATGCTGATGATTTCGAATGAATGGATGATTCTATGATAAATTTATGATTAATAGAATGAAATGGATGTATTTTAAAATTTTCATGTACTATACTTGAGCATTTGAAGTATTTTTACTAAGTTTAATTGCATTGGGAGAAGAAATAGTGCCATTTCCCCAAGGGTCGAATTGATGATTTTTGCAGCTGAATGGGAGAGGGTTGGAACAGAGATAAAAATCAATTAATGATTCACATGAGACCTTAATCAAATACTTGATACATACCCTACCTCTGTTCATATATTCGATGGATTTTGGAAGCATTTGGGAGGCCATTTTCAGTGTTTACCCAGGGGGGATTTGATGCATAAATTGCTAGTTAAAATACCATACATTGACCAGAATATAAATCAAATTTGCAGAAGTATTTTGAGGGTTATAAATCATCCCTGAACTTAATATTCAAGTCTAAATATCATCCATATACCCTTACAGAATATTTGGGAGCATTTGGGTTAATTTGGAGGCCAAAACAACAAAACTAGTCGAAGGTCGAAATTGGGGAAAATTGAAAAATTGGGCACTTTCATAAATTTTTAAAAAAGGGACATTACAATAGAATCCATCTCGAAGAAGAAAGTAAAGAAATGTCTCTCAATATCAACCGCTCCAAGAATATTTGAGCGAAAAATTCGAGAATACCCGACTCTTGCACCAACCAAAAATGCACATACATATAATCTGGCGCTGAGATATAAGGAACGTGACTCCCCAGCAACACATGTCGAACAAGTTTCAAAACATAAAGGAGAGAAAGGTAGACTACAAATTCTGGTCGATACTTTCACCGAGCAAGCTGCGAGATGGTGGGACACCCACCAGTCGAGACTCCAAACCTGGACCAACGCATCGACATTTTTTGTAGAAAGATTTGGAGGAAAGAAATTGACGGGTCAGGAAGACATCCTTATGTTCACACAGGGACAAAACACTGAAGCCCATATCGACCGATGTGAAATAGAATGGCGAAAACTGGGTTACAAAGATGAAAGGGCATGGCCACACCTCTTCCCGAGCACACTGGATGATTTACCTAATAAATTGTACAAGATGGAAGAGGCTAGAGGAGAAACATTCACATGGAAATATTTGAAAGAAAACTTCATCAATGATTTCAATTTTTCACCAAAGGAGGAGCAGTTGGTCGAAGCGAGCAACCATATCAAAGAATTTATGCAGCCGACATAAAATCTAGTACCTATAGAAAAGAAGCAAAATTCTCGACGATTAGTTTCCTATCATAACATAACATCGAAGGAAATCCATCATTCTACACGACTAAGCTTAGAAATGGAGAAGTCAGTCGGGAAAAGTTTTCAGTGGAAACAAGATCACCCCATCCCGTCGAAGCCTATCAAAACAGAGTTTAGCATGGAGAGTATCGAGAAAGATGATCCAGAAAGATTATCAAAAAAAGAATTTCCGCCCGCATTCACACAAATAAAAGAAGGAGAAAGACCGATAAATGATAGCCGTGCTCCAGAGTGGATGGATGCGAAGATCAAAACAAAAGAAGTGGATATCTCAAATGACGGCCGACCAAAGATGGCGAGAATTGACGACTATTGGAATGAAGAATAGACTACATAAATCACCAGCCTCCTCAAGGAATTTCAGGATGTATTTTCCCGTGATTACAAAGATCTGAAAGGACTTGTGCAGGAGATGGGTGAAATGAAAATCGATATCAAACCAGACTCCAAACCAGTGAAGAAAAGGCCCTATAAGCTCGCACACAAGTATAAAGACATTGTTAAAAAAGAGATCGATAGTATGCTTGAAGTTGGAATTATATATCCCATCGACCAATCAGAGTGGGCGAGCCCAATGGTTGTTCAGTCGAAGAAGCACGACCTTACACGACTGAGGATTTGTGTGAATTTTGGCGAACTGAACAAGGTAACACTTACCGACCCCTTTCCAACTCCTTTCGCAGATAAGATTATTAACGAAGTTGCAAGGCATGAGTGTTATTCATTTACGGATGGATTCTCTAGGTACAATCAAGTACCTATTGCGAAAGAAGATCAGAAAAAGACTACATTCGTATGTGAATTTGGGTCGTTCACATATAAAGTCATGCCTTTTGGTCTGAAGAACACACCAGCGGTCTTTTCCTGTATTGTCGTCAAGGCGTTTCAGGAGTATATGTATAAAACCATGGCTATCTATTTCGATGACTGGACAATCTATTCAATGTTAAGAGATCATTGTAAATGGCTTAGACTGATGTTGGAACGTTGTCGACAGATTCAATTATCACTGAACATAAAAAAATGCATCTTTGCGACTCCTATCAGTATATTGTTGGACCACGTAGTATGTAAAGAAGGAATCAAGGTCGATTATTCAAAAATAAAAATTATTCTCGACCTAAAACCTCCAGTCAATCCGAAGCAAGTGCGAATTTTGTTGGGTCATACGGGGTACTATAGAAATTTCATGAGACATTACTCTGACATGACATATCCTCTCGAAGAGCTGTTAAAAGAAAATCAGGAATACAGGTGGATGGAGGAATGCAACACTTCATTCGACACCTTGAAGAGAAAAATGGTTGAAGCACCCATCCTCTGATTCCCAAATTGGTCGGTGAAATTTCATGTTCATATTGATGCATCTGGAATAGCAGTCGGTGCTATTCTAACACAACCTGGAGAAGACGGAATGGACTATCCTAATGCTTTTAGCAGCCGGAAGTTGAACAAGGCCGAAAGAAATTATGGCTTCAGTATACTTGGATGGACATGGGATTGTCACCTATGTCTTATGGATGGGAATTGTAGTACTATTTTGCACATGGCTTATGAGGAGATTCAATCTTCCTATGGAAGTGATGAAATTCTAGTTTGGTGGAGTGATCTAGACATCCTCCATGATGATATATTCTTTTTTTTGATACTGATGTTTGGGAGGATGCAGTTAAAAAAATGGGACCCTGGAATTATTTGGGATGATAGTTTTCCACAAGCAACAATCTTATTGGGATACGTGGAAGTGGGATCTAGTAATTGATGGATCATTTCAGTTTGCATCGAGTTCAGTTAGAATTTGGATTTCCAATGCTTGTTAAGTTCAGATACAGATCTTAAATTGCTTGAGGACAAGCAATCTTGGGAGTGGAGGAATATAATGTCCCCTTTTTTAATAGCACCATGGTCAACCCTTACCCATTCAACCCCATGGTCCTATTGATAGTTTGGAATTAATTATTTAATGAGGGGTTAAGTTTAGAGGCATTAATTTCCAAAGTATTTAATTTTACTTCCTTAAGTTTAAGATGCACTTGACAAAAGTTATTTTTCATTAATAAATATTAATCTTAATGAAATAAAGTGGATAATGATCCAAAAAGGTGCATTAGAAGATAATATTTGATAACTTGCACAAGAAGAAAAGTTGAAAGCAGTTAAATCTATGAAAGCATGAAAAAGAAAGGAAAATTTGGCACAAGGAAGAAAAGAAGTAAATCTCAGGAAAACCAGAATAAAGCATAAAAACGGAAAAAAGTAGGATAAGACAGAAAAGCAGGAAAAAGAATTCAAAATGAAAAAGAAGGATAGAAAATTAAAATTAAAATAAAAAGCAGAAATCAAAAGCAAAAGCAGAAAGCAAAAGCAAAATCAAAAGCAGAAAGCAAAGCAAAAAAAAAAAATCTTGATAGCAAGCTATCCTTATCCACTCCATGAGGGCGCTTTAGCCTAGTTGAATTGCTCCAAAAGTCACATTAAATCTATAAAAGAAGGAGTGTGCAGTTGCTTCCCATATTTTGACAGTTTGAGAATTGAATTGAGTGCAATTTTCCCTCGTTGACTTGGGAGATGTGCTCCTAGTCCAAGCAGGGAGATGTGCCCCTGCTTCTTCTGAGAGGATGATGAAATCCAGTATTCAACATTGATTTTATTGCAAGTCTTGAAGTCCGATCCAGTGAAGTTCTATCCTTTTATAGATATTGAGAATCCTCCCATTCGAAATCATGATGATTTCCTAGTCTTTCTATGATGGAGAATTCTTCTTCTTATGTATTTATTTCCTGAGATTTATATGAGATTTATTCCAGATTTTGATGGATTTAATTAATGTAATGTTGAACCTATGAAGTCCATTATATATATTTAATAAAGTTTGAGCTTCATATCAATTTCTAGCACCTAGTCTAGATTGCCATGGAAAATAACTAGGTTTCAATATTTGAGCAATTGATGAACTTCTACAAATACAAATTGATTTATTTTAGTTTATGCTATCACTTAACATGTCAACAAATGCATTCCATGTTTGAAACCAAGAATTCGTATCCATCTCTCCCTATTTGGGAAATCATGAATTTGAACAAGTTGTGCAGACCTGTGAGACAATTTTGCTTTTTTTCTTTGTAAACCTCACCAAAACTTCCTCAAACTTGCTGGAGAAAGACCAAACTGATATTTGATAGTAAATTGATTTTTTAAGCCTTCTTGAGTCGAAATCCTTCACCATTGGTTCTGAGGTAGTGCCAAGTTGAAGTTCTAGTTTGCATATGCTAGGGTTCCCAAGAGACTTGGAGTAGACTTCATCTTAGCTGATGTTTGAAACATTAATGATCCTAGTACATTGAGAAAAATACATCTCAAATAGCATGATCCTAATTCCTTCCAAAGTTGTTTGAAATTTCCTTCCTACAGCCATTCAAGTCACTAGTGTTCATTGTTTTACCTTAAGTCTTGTAGAAGAGTCAACTAGTGTACAATCAAATATGATTGGTACATTACATAGTTGAATACCAAGGTAGATCTGATATGCCTACTCCATTTGAACCTGATGACTATTGGGATGAGGTCTCTTCTGATGAGGACCAAGTTGAATCAAATCTTGATGTTGAGAATGAAGATCATGCAGATCTAGATCAAAACCAGCACTTGCACCCAATAAATTGCCAAGGCCAAAATGGGCTCACAAACTGCTTGAAGTTGTTGGGAGCATAGCTTTGGATCAATCTAACATCAAGATAACCAGATCTCAATATCATGGTTGCAAACCTTGCACTATGTCATACAGATCAACTTCTCTCAGAGAGGTGCTACATGATGATGGGATATGATCTACAATCCTTCAAAGAGACGTTCCATGATCCAAGATAGAATACTGAGGTTAACTTGCACTACATCAGGGAGCTAGTGCACAACATGAACAATACACGCCATTATTGTCCTACAGAGGAGATGACTGCATAAATTTTTACCAAGTTTTTACACATGTGAAAGCTGCTTAAGTTCCCTGTTGTTCATTTTTTAGGGGAGGTATTTTTCCGATGAGATTTTCCCCATTTCCTTAGTTTCATGAACAATTATTTTTACCATTTATTTGATTGTATGGGTGACCTTTGGTCTTAGTAACCAGGGCCCAAGATGTCCAAGTTTTGATTAAGAGGGGGTGTTAGGATAATTTGTACTACATACGTGTCCTACTTAGCATTATTTACCTTTTCCTAGTAGATGATGATGTCATTTTCTCCCCCTAGTGGTGTGCATATGTCATCTAGGACCCATTACCCACCTAATGCACCTTGAATGCATGATTTTAGGCCCACCAGAGTCAGTTTCCTACATTTTAGGAGCTAACTTTGTGTTATAGTTCAGTCCACCTGAGTCTGTGAACTCTACTGGGGGTTTCAGCTCCTATCACCATTGATTGTGATCTAATGCACCCTTTTTCACCTAATTTGCATGCATAAATCACTAAATCTCCCTCCTTGGTCAGTTAACTGACTTTGACTTCAGTTCACTGATTTTTGGTTGAGTTGAGTTTAGTTTAGGACTCTTGAAGCACTTCAGTGGTGACAAATCCTATGCTAGACTGACAGGGATTCGAACTCTCCTATGATAATAAAATTATCTCCATTGTAACATATATGTTGACTATACTGATTAATGGATCATAACACACATTTATGTTTGTATCTGAGTTCTAATGCATGATTAATTTTGCTACTCTTTTCCCTGTAATTCATCTTTTCTGCTCATTCTTTCACTGTGAGGTATTCTCAGCTCTATGATCTGTTGTTATCTATAATTTCACACTACCAAGAGTATTGTACATTATGCCTCACCACCTAATTCATCCAAAAGGTCCTTCTCATCTAAAGTATCAAGTAACAACATAGAAATGCATTCATCTAAACATCATAAAAGAATACATGTGGAGAAAGATATGCAAGGGGAGTTAGGAAGATTAAGACACCCACTTTTAATGGTGAGCATAAGAAATGAGAAGATGTTGAAGCTTGGTTATTGTGGATGAGGCAGTACCTCCAGCACACATATGGAAAACAACACACATAGGGATGAAGATTGGGTAAAGGGATTTTTTCTTTTGGTTCCACATGAGGAGAAGGAGGCCCACACACACTTTATTGATGGTTTGATGGTTAGACTTTGGGTTTTGATAAGCGCACCTGTCCCTTACTAGTTTTTTTATCAGTAGCAGAGGAATCTATCTGATGTCTCCATCATGCATAGTAGTGCAAGGGAGTTCCACTTGAGCCAGTTAGGTGGAACAAGTAGCAGAGTAAAGAGTTGTTGCACCAGAGCGAAGATGGTACATGGGGAAGCTACAATATTTCCATCCAGATCACTAATTTGGAGTATGCATTCATCCACTGATTGCGATGATAGTTACATGGAGGATCTGAGTACCCCAAGGGGTAAGCTGGTTCCTTGCATCAGTGCAAATTTTATGGACACATCATCCATATTTTGTGAGCAGTTGTATAAGCATTTATGGCTGCTATGTGATGTCTTCAGTATACTTGTATGGACGAGGGATTGTCACCTATGTCTTATGGATGGGAATTGCAGTACTAGTTTGCACATGGATTATGAGGAGATTCAATATTCCTTTATAAGTGATGAAATTCCAGTTTGGTGGATTGATCTATACATCCTCCATGATGATATGTTATTTTCGTTGATTCTGATGTTTGGGAGGATGCAATTAAGACAATGGGACCCTGGAATTCTTTGGGATGGTAATTTTCCACAAGCAACGGTGCTATTGGGAGACATGCAACAGTGGCAGGGGGATCCAGGAGTTGATGGATCATTTCAGTTTACATTGATGTATGGAGGAATGAAACATAAGTAGTGGGACCCTGTGATCATTTTTGGAGATCCAGTTATAACCAGAGTAGCGTAGCAGCAAAATAGTGGCACCTCCATCGAGTTCAGTTAGAATTTGGAATTCCAATGCTTGTCAAGTTCAGCTACAAATATTAAATTTCTTGAGGAAAATCAATCTTGGGAGGGGAGGACTGTAATGTCCCCACTTTTTAATACCACCATGGTAAACCCTGACCCATGCAACCCCATGGGTCTTAGTGATAGTTTGGAATTAATTAATTAATGAGGGGTTAAGTTTTGAGGCATTAATTGCCAAAGCATTTAATTTTATTTCCTTAACTTTGAGATGCACTTGAAAAAATTTATTTTTCATTAATAAATATTTATCTTAATGAAATAAAGTGGATAATGATCCACAAGGGCGCATTAGAGGATAAGCTTTGACCAAGAGATAGATTGCACAAGAAGAAAAGCTAAAAGCAGTTAAATATAGGAAAGCAAGAAAAGAAAGGAAAAGCCGACACAAGGAAGAAAAGCAATAAATCTCAAGAAAAGAAGAATAAAGCATAAAAGCAGACAAAAGCAGGATAAGGCAGAAAATCAGGAAAAAGCAGGATAAGGAAGAAAAGAAGGAAAAATTAGGATAAGGCAGAAAAATAGGAAAAAGCAATCAAAATTAAAAAAACATGATAGAAAAGAAAAAGAAAAATCAAATGTAGAAAGAAAACGCAAAAGCAGAAAGCAAAAGAGAAAGCAGAAAGCAAAAACAGAAAGCAAAAGCATGATAGAAAAGAAAAAGCAGGATAAAGCAAAGGCAGAAAGCAAAGGAAAAAATAAAAGCTTGAAAGCAAGCTATCCTTATCCACTCTATGAAGGTGCTTTAGCCTAGTTGAATTTCTCCACAAGTCACGTTAAATGTATAAAAGAAGGAGTGTGCACCACTTTCCCATCTTTTGACAGTTTGAGAATTGAATTGAGTGCAATTTTTCCTCTTTGACTTGGGAGATGTGCCCCTAGTCCAAGCTGGGAGATGTGCCCCTACATCTTCTGAGAGGATGATGAAATCCAATATTCATAATTGATTTTATTGCAGGTCCTAAAGTCTAATCCAGTGAAGTTTGAGCTTGTTATAGATATTGAGAAGCCTCCCATTCGAAATCATGATGATTTCCTACGTCTTTCTATGATGTAGAATTCTTCTTCTTATATATTTATTTCCTGACACCTCTATGATATGTATTCTAGATTATGATGGATTTCATTAATGTAATTTTGAACCTCTGAATTTAATTATGCATATTTAATAAAGAGAATCCTAAGTTTCATATCAATTTTTTGCACCTAGTCTAGATTTCCATGGAATATATATAGTTTTCAGTATTTGAGTAATTGATGAACTTCTACAAATCCAAATTTATTTCCTTTAGTTTCTTCTATCACTTAACATGTCAAAAAATGCATTCTATGTCTGAAACCAAGAATTCGTATCCTTCTCCCCCTGTTTGGGAAATCCTGAAGTTGAACTAGTTGTGCAGTCTCGGGAGACAATTTTGCTTGTTTGCTTTGTAAACCTCACCAAAGCTTCGTCAAACTTGCTGGATAAAAGCCAAACTCATATTTGACATTTAATTTATGTTTTTAATCCTTCCTAAGTTGAAATAATTCACCATTGATTCTCAGGTAGTGCCAAGTTGGAGTTCTAGTTTGCATATGTTGAGGTGCCCAGGAGCCTTGGAGTATACTTCAGCCTAGATGTTGTTTGAAACATTAATGGTCCCATTACATTGTGAAAATGATCTCTAATATAGCATGATCCTAATTCCTTCCAGTGTTGTTTGAAATTTCCTTCCTACAGCTAGTCAAGTCACTAGTGTTCATTGTTTTACCTTAAGTCTTGTAGGAGAGTCAGTTAGTGTACAATCAAATCTGATTGGAACATTAGATAGTTGAATAACAAGGTAGATTTGATCTGCCTACTCCATTTGTACCTGATGAAGATCAAGATGAGGACCAAGTTGAATCAAATCTTAAATGGAAAAGATCCAGCAAATAAGGTTGAGAAAAAGAAGATTCCGAAGGTAGAGCGAATGCTAGATCTAGATCCACAAGAACCTGAAGATCTAGCACCTAAGGTTCGAACTCATATTGCATCATGGGCCACCACTACTATTGCATCCACCATTGATCTTGTTGGAGATCCATCATCTTCAAGAACAACCAGATATGATCTACTCTCTCACACAAATCCATTTCTAGTTGAGAGATGCTTTCTCATGATTGGATCAGATCCAAAGACATTCTTTGAAGCCTACCAATATCCAAGATGGATAGCAGCTATGGATGAAGAGTATGAATCTCTTCAAAGAAATGAAACTTGGGAGCTTGTTTCTCTCCCTCCCGGGAGGAATCTTGTTCATTGCAAGTGGGTTTACAGAACTAATATGGACTCTGATGGAATCACTAGCAAATACAAGGCTCGACTGGTTGCAAAGGGTTACTCCCAAGTCCATGGGATTGACTACTCAGAGAAATTCGATCATGTTGCTAAGATGGATTCCATCCATCTTGTTCTTGCTCTTGCTGCATCCAAGCACTGGTAAGTGCATCACATGGATGTCAAGAGTTCTTTCATTCATGGATATCTAGAGGAGGATATCTACATGAAGCAACCTGAGGGGTATGTTGAAGACTCTTCACAGGTATGCAAATTAAGGAAGTCCTTGTATGGACTCAAGCAAGCTCCCCGAGCTTGGTATGCAAAGATGGACTCCTTCCTTCTGTCACAAATTTCTTGAGATGCAAATATGATTCGAATGTCTACATGAGACATGAAGGTGACTCTCTACTTCTGATTTTTTTATATGTTGATGATCTATTGATTACTGGGAGCAACACTTCATGCATCAGATCTATAAAAACCACTTTGCATAACTCCTTCTCCATGTCAGATCTTGGATTGTTGAGACAGTTTCTTGGTCTTGAAGTCACTCAGAGTGATTCAGGTATCAAGGTTGCACAATCCAAGTATGTTTCATATCTGCTTGACAGGTTCCATATGAGCAGATGTAAACCAACATCATTTCTTTTTCTTTCAGGGATCAGCCTTGAGGATGGTTCTTCCACACCTCTGGTGGTGTTGGGGCCAAGGTCGCAGCTATAGTAAAAGCTGCGAATTTTGGGAAAAAGCACGAGTATGGAAGGAAAGTGCTAATTTTGGGACAAGCACTAAGTTTTGGGTAAGAAGGAGACGGTGCGCAGTACGGTGCCAGATGGATGATCTCAGCGCAGATCACGGACCGGAAATTGCGGAGCTCGCGCGCACGTCATCGAAGAATGAAGGTGGCTCAGCTACCATAATAAATAAGGCGATGGAGTAGAGGGCTCAGCTACCCTCATTTAAAGGCTCAGTGCAGAAGTTATGGTTGCTCGGATCAAGGAGGAGCAACGGACCAGAGCATTGAAGGCGAAGGACGATCGCCCATACCCACAATCTGCGCCGAAATTCACGGAGCCTGCAGGAAGCGGCGACGTGACTGCAAGCGGCGCCTACAGTACACCTAGCCATGTGCGTGGTTAGGGTTTTTGGGAATCACTGTTGGGAAAGGCCCACAGTTTTGTAAAGGTGTGACCATCATGGCCACCTATATATATGAATAATTGTAATGGGTAGACGGTTGGAGAGTTAGAAAGAGTTAGATGTTAGACTGTTAGATAGCCAGTCTAAAGGATAGATCATGTGTTGATTATCCTTCACTGTATTTTCTACCCAGTGTGTAGAACTAGAGAGGAAATCGGATAGCCGAGGAGCTAATCCCTGAGTTGCCAGACAGTCTGAGTCGACGTCTGTGCCTTTGTAATCTCCATAGAGAGGAGACTAGATTGAGAGAAGGGCTCCCAGCTGTGTGCGTGGAGTTTCCTGTAAATATCTAAGGCTGCAGCTGTGTGCGCAGCATATTGTATAACTCTATCATTTTCTGGTTAATATAACACTCCCGTGGACGTGGTTTTCCTCGAGGAGATGAGCTTCACATATATCTTCTTGTTATAATGTTTGCGTGAATGATAACTGTTTAAGATCATTACCTGTGTGTACATCTTTTGCATCATCTCTGCGACTGTTTGAGTGAGTGTAGGAAGGTCCTTTATTGTTATAATCGCCAAGTATAGAAGTAGTGGTGGAACGCTGTCGCTGCAGCGACCGAGCTTCGCGTGACTGCGATGAGTGCGTAGGACGAGGATGTATTTTAGCGCATCGACGCAAGGAATAGGCACCTTCCGCGCCCGGAGGACGAGACTGCGCAGTGGGTCTGCAGGAAGGAAAGCATCCGCGCAGTGGCGTCGCGAGGCCTGCGGGAAAGTCCGACCGCCGATATAAGAGGAAGAAGGGAGATATATAGAACAATCTTAGCGTCACCACGGTTAAGGAAAGTTGATTCCTTAACCCCCCATAGCCACTTCGGGTGAGACCTCGAGCTGCCGCGCAGCTCGTTGCCGAGAGGGCCAGTGCGCCAAGGGGTTTTGTTGCTGCGCTTCATTAAAACCCGGGTCTGGCCAGAAAAGCAGCCAACAAATGGTTCCATTGCCTTGCGACTTGCTGTTGTGAGACTTGTTATTTTGGCGACGCGCGAGATTGAGGAGCCAACAAATGGTTCCGTTTCCTTGCGACTTGCTGTTGTGAGACTTGTTATTTTGGCGATGCGCGAGATTGAGGAGCCAACAAATGGTTCCGTTGCCTTGCGACTTGCTGTTGTGAGACTTGTTATTTTGGCGACGCGCGAGATTGAGGAGCCAACAAATGGTTCCGTTGCCTTATGACTTTTTGATCACATTACTTCCATGGCTTTGAACCCTGTTGATTGAGCCAACAAATGATTCCTTTGCCTTGCGACTTGTTGCTGTAAGACTTACTAGTTACGCGACATCTGAGATTGTTGCTGAAGACAACATAAGGTTCTGTTACACTGAGACTTGCTCAGTTAACAAATGTGTTACTGGAATCCTACAGCTAAAGAAATTGGAGATTGGTTTGATTTAAAGGCTAAAGAGTTCGCTGAACAAGAAAATAGAAGCCTTACGTTTCAAACAGAAGACTGGTTACAGAAGTATATTTATGCTGACCTTTACGAAATTTTCTTTGTTACGTTTGCATTGGAGTTACACGCTTGGATAGCCAAGTTAGCAGATTCTAGACCTACGCTGCATGTTGATCGACCTGTCACGTGGACGCCTGAGCTAGTCCGTATTGTGAAGCGAATCGACAATTCTGTTTCCCGCGCAGTAGACTTTTGGTTGAATAGTCTACTGGAAGGTTTCATTACCGAATTTGCAGTCGATACAAGAAAGAGTTTCAGTGAAGCTGAGAGGAGTTTCTTCCAAGTACACAGAGGTAAGTTCTTAAATTCTCTGAACTTATGGATTAAAATGCTTCTGTATGAAAAAGGAAAGCTATGTATTGCTTCTGATGAATAGCATAGACAAGTAATGTCCGTAGATTCTGATAGTGATCCTGAAGTTATTGGTTGCACTCGTAGTGGAAAACGATATAAAGTAGGCCTTGACCAATATTCTTTTGAGTCTAGCCCAGACGATAGCCAAGTCCCTAGAGCAAGCCATAGAGAAAGACAAGGGAGTGCTCATATCCCTTATTACCCCTTTACACCGCAAAAACCAGACGGAGCTCAGTATAATCCTACAGTAACACCTTCTAGTAGCCCACACGGTACTTCTAGTACCTCTGTACCACCTTTGTTTAACCATCCCGGAGGCACTGCTACAGTACCTCCACCTCAAACCTGCGCAAGAAGGATGGGTGATGACATGAAGCTACCAACTTTTAGAGGAACAGGGATAGAAGACCCTGAGCAGCACTGGTTCTTATGTGAAGCCATTTGGACAATTAAGCAAATTAATGACAATGCTGTTAAACTGGTTCAGTTAGCAACCACACTAAGAGAAAGAGCCTTGACTTGGTTCATGAAATACTCAGCAGCACAGAATAGGACGCTTGCTGAGGTAAGAAATGCTATGATTCGGGAATTTAAGAAACCTAAATCAGAATCACAGTGTATAACAGAGCTCAAAGACATCAAACAGTTACCTACAGAATCAGTATGGGACTTTGACCACAAGTTCAAAGCCTTGATAGATCAAGTAAGCTTCGAGTTTGCACCACAGCAACATAAAGAATGGTTCATTGCTGCGCTGCTCCCACACATTAGACTTCCTCTTATGCAACAGAATCTCAATACTCAGGAACAAGCTCTAGAGATGGCTATGAAACTAGAAGCTTCGCCAATTGCAGGAACAAGCAACGATGTTGCGCATTTACAGAACCAATTAGCAAACTTAACCTTGCAAGTGCATGATATTAAGAAAGGCAAGGAGATTAAGGAAGAAATTTGGTGTACAAAATGTAAAGCCCAAGGTCATTCAAAGGACCATTGTCCCATTTTTATAGACTATATTGCAACTGGAGCACCTAATCCTTTACCACAGGCACAAGGGCCTTGGTGTGAAATCTGTAGAACTAGAGGTCATAGACCACAAGAATGTCACTTACTCCAGAAATATGTGCAAACCCCAAAGAATCTATATTGTAATTTCTGTAAATCAGTAGGTCATGACGAGAACAATTGTAGAGCATATGATCTTATGATAGAAAGAAAGCATGATGTTTATAGGGTACAAGCAGAGACACAAGGACCCACAGCAGGTCCACCTTATGACCAAACTCGGGACGCCCGAGCAGCAAATTACAGAGGACGCGGACGCACAACAAATTTTGGTCGCGGAAGAGGACAGATCACTTGTTATAATTGCGGAACACAAGGTCATTTTGCTAGGGATTGCCAAAATCCTACAACCCTCTGCAGGTATTGTAAATCTTCTGACCATATCATTGAAGAATGCCCTCAGTTACAGGCTAAGATGCAAGCAAAGACACCACAGGTCAATCAGAATATCCAGTTGATTGGAGCAGAAAAAAGAGAACCAGACCCTACAGTTAATATAGTGACACGCAGTGGAGCAACCACTGGTGCGCAAGAGATGGGAACGGGAAAGCAAGCGACGCAATGGGTGCGCCGCGCTAACATTAAACCAGCCCCACTTAACCTACAGAAGCAAAAAGAAGCATTTAAGCAAGCTCAAGAGTATTTCTCAGATCCGAGAGCTTCAAGTTCTGCCGCAATTCCGCAGAACATTAGTAGATCGCAAGTGCTAAGACAAGACAACCTGGTACAAGAACAGGCCACTACAGCTGGAAGGCCTGATGATGATGAGGAGCATGCACTAGGCAGTGTTCAAGCATTCCTGCGACAATGTTTAAAATTGTTGCGAAATGAAAAAGCAACTCTAGAACTCCAACACCTGTTGGATCAGTGCCAACACTCTGCTTCGACGAACACACCGCAGTGTGCTGTTCACCAGATCAGGAGTCACATTAGAACTGGAAAAGAGATGAGGCTCACAGCGCAGATTGGATCATTTGAAATGGATGAAGTCATGTTAGATTTGGGCTCCGAAGCCAATGTTCTCACTATGCAGACATGGGAACAGATGGGAAGCCCTCAGCTTACAAGATCCCCTATCCAGCTAAGACTCGCAAATCAGCAACGAGTCTCTCCATTGGGCAGATTACCCAATGTACCTATTGATATTGAAGGAGTAAGAAGCTCTGCAGATTTTGAAGTAATCAAAATTATGGATGATAGTAGACCATACCCAGCGCTGTTAGGAATAGACTGGGCATTTGATAATTTGGCTGTCATTAACCTGAAGAAAAGACAGATGACCTTTGAGGATGACCAGATCAGGGTCATCGCACCTCTTGATCCTATTCAAGGACCAAGATATATAGAACCCATTCGCGCAGAAGAGGAAGCGCGCCACATGGAAAGTTTGTACCAGATGACCACTAACCACAGTGACTATGTCAACCCCACAGCAGACGGCCATATCAGCTGGCGATGTGATAGCTCGTGCACATCAGACTCAGATGCAGGATTGGAAAACTGGCAGAATCGTCTACATGAGGTTTCTGCAAGACGTTGCGCCATGATAACTAAATCCATTCGATGGATTGGCACAGAATTAACTGACACTCCAACTTTTGATGGTCTAACCAAAGTAACTAAATTCATACAGGAATATGAACAAAAGCTTCCAGAACCGCAGCGCATACAGGCACTGGATGTAGCATTGCGCGCCACACCCGCAAGATGGTGGATTGCGCATAAGGAGAATATTCATACATGGAAAGACTGTCGCAGATTCATACTGCGCAGATTTCAGGACACCACAGCCGAAGCGCTACGCAAATATGAAGGACAGAGTGACCCCAGGACAGAGTGACCCCAGGTCACACATTGAAGCATGTATTCAGCAATGGTCAGATATTCCGGAAGATGAATGGGTTCACCAATTCATCCACACATTGGATACAATTCCAAGGAATTGGTATACTGAAACAGAATTGCGCAGAGGCACTCTTACTTGGGCTCTTATGATAGAAAGCTTTCAACTTACCTTCAGCTTTGAGTCAGGACATCCAAGCATTGATCAGGCTTTGAAGTGTATTAGAAAGAAGGTATTTGAACACTATCCAGTAACAGAATATTCCCAACCAGATTGGGCTGTCCAGATAGAACATGCCCTGGAATGTTATAACTTCACCGCTGAAGATGAGGAGGACGATCCTCGCAACATCAATATCCCAGAATCAGAAGGGACGCGCAATATTGAAGGTCCTGAGCTTGATATTCCTGCCATCACAGAACACGTCAAGCTCAAGAAAGTTAACATTGGCACAGAAGCTGACCCAAAGTTTGCTTCTATAGGAGATTATTGGGATGATGAAACTGTTGCGCATGTTTCAGATTTATTACGTGACTACCAGGATATCTTTCCTACCAAGTTCACAGAAATGAAAGGCATCCTAGGAGACTTAGGAGTGATGCGCATACCTCTGAAACCAGATGCCAAGCCAGTAAAGCAGCGCCCATACAGGTTGAACCCGCGCTACAAAGAAAAAGTCAAAGAAGAAATTGATAAGATGCTTGCAGCAGGTATTATTGAGCCAGTAGAGGAAAGCGATTGGATTAGTCCTATGGTGGTCCAAGAAAAGAAAACGAAAGGTGAAATAAGAATTTGTGTCGACTTGCGCAAACTCAATGATGCATCAGCGCACGATCCATTTCCCACTCCTTTCACAGATGAAGTACTTGATAATGTTGGAGGACAAGAGGCTTACTCCTTCACTGATGGTTTCTCGGGATATCATCAGATCAGAATCCATCCGGACGACCGCCACAAGACTACTTTTGCAACTGAATGGGGCTCATTCCAGTATACGGTAATGCCCTTTGGTCTTAAAAACGCACCTGCTATCTTCTCTAGAGTTGTTGTTGCTGTTTTTAAAGAATTTATCCACAAATTTTTAGAAGTCTATTTTGATGACTGGACTGTATTTGGTTTACTAAAGAACCATATTGCGAATCTGCGCATGATGCTAGAAAAATGTAGACAGCATCAGATTTCCCTTAACTTGAAAAAATGTATATTTTGTGCGCCCTTTGGTATTTTGTTGGGACATATTGTATGCAGACAAGGACTTCTGATGGATCCTGCGAAGGTTGCCATCATTGCTAATTTACCGGCGCCCAACTCAGTTAAGCAATTGCGCACTACATTGGGACATACAGGATACTACAGAAAATTCATCAAAGGATATGCAAGGATCACAGCACCTATGGAAAGATTGCTGAAGAAGGATTCGAAGTTCCACTGGACAGAAGAATGCCAACAGAGCTTGGACACACTTAAAGAAAAGATGATCACAGCGCCTATTCTAGTTTTCCCGGACTGGAGAAAACCTTTTCATGTTCATGTTGATGCTTCTTCCATAGCATTAGGAATCGTGCTTACACAGTCTGGAGAAGGAAGTATTGACCACCCAATTGCTTACTCCAGCAGAAAGCTATCTACAGCTGAGAAGAATTACACCACTACAGAAAGGGAAGGATTAGCTATGGTGTATGCCCTACAGAAATTCAGACACTACCTGTTAGGAGCTCACTTTAAAATGTATACTGACCATTCTGCTCTAAAATATTTGGTCAATAAACCAGTTTTAGGAGGAAGAATTTGCAGATGGCTACTGCTCTTTCAAGAGTATGATTTTGAGGTTATTGTAAAGCCAGGCAGATTGAATGCAGGGCCTGACCATCTATCCAGAATAGAGTCAGGAGAGGAACCTACGAGTCTGGAGGACAATCTGCCTGACGCACAGTTGTTTTCTATCCAAGCAGCGGACGAATATTATTCTGATATTCTTGAGTTTCTCACTACCGGACAAGCGCCGGCTGAGCTTACAATCCAGCAGAAAAAGCAACTTGTTGTTAGAGCCGCAGACTTCACTTTGATAGCAGGCCAGCTTTATAAGTTGGGCCCTGACGAAATTTTGCGCAGATGTATCTTACCACATGAAAAGAGCTCTATCATCGCAGAAGCGCATTCAGGTACCGCAGGAGGCCATTTCGCAGGAAAGCCGACTGCGCAAAAGATATTAGCCGCAGGTCTTTGGTGGCTGACATTGCACAAGGACACTAAGGAATTCTGTAAATGTTGCGATGTGTGCCAGCGCACAGGAAAACCCTCAAGGAGAGATGAAATGCCGCTAAGACCCCAGATCACACTGCGTGCTTTTGATAAATGGGCCATTGACTTTGTAGGACCTATTAACCCACCAGGAAAAAGAACTGGCGCAAGATATATCATTACAGCTACTGAATACCTCACCAGATGGGATGAGGCGAAGCCAGTTAAGAACTGCGACGCTGCTACTGCCGCGCAGTTCATTTTCGAGAACATTATCACTAGGTTTGGATGCCCAGTGATCCTCATGAGTGATCAAGGTACACATTTCCTCAATGAGACTATAGAGGCCCTTACTGAAGAATTTCAAATTAATCACCATAAGAGTACACCCTACCATCCTCAAGCTAATGGTACGGTGGAAGCATTCAATAAGATCCTTGAGAATGCCCTGACGAAAATCTGTAATCAACAAAGAGATGATTGGGACCTTAGAGTCACAGCTGTATTATGGGCTTACAGAACCACTTCCAAAAAACTAACAGGTCACACACCTTTCAGCTTGGTGTATGGACAAGAAGCAGTTATTCCCATGGAATACATTGTTTCCAGTCTCTGAATTGCGCAAATTACAGAAATGGCAGATCCTGATACTATGAATGAAAGACTTTCGCAACTGCTTGCCTTAGAAGAAGACAGACTTTTGGCCGGATTTCATCAACAGGTACAGAAGGCAAGACAGAAAGCTTGGCATGACAGGCACATTAAGCATAAGCACTTTGAAGAAGGAGACTTGGTACTCCTTTATGATAGTAAATTCATCAAGTTTCCAGGCAAGTTTCGCGTGCATTGGTTAGGCCCTTTTCAGGTAATAAAAATAACAGACGGAGGCGCAGTTCAGCTTGCGAAGCTGGATGGAGAATTCCTACCTACAATGATAAACGGGAGTCAGCTTAAGCTTTATTGCGACGGCCACTCCGCCCTGTCGACATAATATATTGCTCAGGAGTGCAGATGTCCGGTGTAGTTGAAAGAGACATCGCATTCAGTCTACACGGAAGCTGCGACACACCCTCAGTTTCCAGCTTCCTGCGCAGTTCCTTGAAATATCCGCGCATCCTGAATAAAAATTGCTTGAAGAGAGCTTATCGGTGCGCTCTGGCAAAGTTTTGTTTTTGAACTATTGCTCTTGCGGAGTTCCCTTTGATAAATTGCCGCTTGAAAAAGTTTTGTTGTGGACCCATAGAGGCACAGTTTCCTAAGTTGAAATGACCCGCCGGAAATTTTGAATTACAGCAGTTATGTAGCCGCGTTTGAATAAATGAAGGATAAGGCCGCTATTTAAGTCTAGCCGTTCTGACGGATTCGGCTTAATCTCCGAAAGATTTGCATTTAACTCAGGCGCCGAAAGCATTAGCTTCTCCCGGAAGGCTGTCAGAACCCGTCAATCACACTAAATGCACCGCTACGGCAAGGAGGATAGCGTGTTGTCAACTCATCTGTAGCCGCCTATAGCTACGTTACCCCACTTGGTCGCATTTACTATCCCCGCTGGCTATAAATACCTCACACTTGTATCATTTTCGGGTTACTGTCTCGAGTTGCATAGTTGTGTTTGAAGATCTAAATTATTGTTTTCAGAGCTGAGTGTGCAAAGTATTTTCCCTTGTTTTCACCATCCATACCCTACGCAGGTCCGCCATTTGCTATCCAGAGTTTTGTTATTTACATTGGTTCACGACGGAGAATTTATCGACTGAAGAAGTTGTTCGTCAATTTCTACGCCGAGGCTTAGATTTCGGCATGGCCACTCCGGTGACGGCTTCGACCTACGTACACCCCGGTGATACTGATCCCAGAACATCTCCAGGCACAAGAGCATCTCAGCAGCAGCCGGAGGAACCTGTTCCAGAGCCGCTCGCGTCTATGGTGAACTATATTCCGCCGCGTCCAGATGATGTGCCGGATGTACAGATTTCGAAGAATGCAAAGTATCCAATTCCGCTACCGCCACTACCGGCTAGTGTGCAGGTAGAAGGCCAACTATTGGGAAACATTCCATTGGTTAAATTCTCTGATTTTAACCTTGGAGACTATAAGACATATCCTCAGTTCCAGTTGGACCAATATCTGGATATAGTGCATAATCCCACCAGAAAAGTTGACGAGTTTATCCCGAAGGGATTTGCAGCAAATCTTGAGCGCCCTGGACTCTTGAATTTGTTGAAGCTACCGCACTTTGGGCGTAGCAATGAAGTGAACGCAGTCGTTAAAACACTGCTATCCTGCGTTCATGGAGGTTACCTTTGGCTCGGGAGGCCAATTGATCTAAATGTTGATTTGATACACCGTATCACCGGTCTATCTAAGGTTGGTAAGGATCCCAATATCCATTTTGTGGGAAAGGAAAAGGACCGAAAATTGGCTGCAAAGCTGGTCCAGAAATATAACTTGACAAGAGGAGGTCGGGCTTATGACCTCACGACAGTAGAAGATGAGGCACTTCGCTTCACAGGAAGTCTGCTTGCAGGCAGACTTCTCACAAAGTGCCGACCAAAAGAAGTTACTGGAGCTGTCGTGGAGCTCGCTATCGCAGCTGCGGAGGGAGAACAGTACAACTGGTCTCTCTTCCTGCTGAATTCTTTTTTGGCTGATTGCCTGAATGTGCAGGACAATGCAGCCCAATCATTCCATTTTTCGTGGCTTCTAATTTTATGCGCTCTCGTCGGGTGGAAGGAGCCCCCGAATACTCAGTTCCTTCCGCGCCGCGCAGGAGAGGTTGCCGGCATGCGCTACATCAACCTCTGGGATTCCCCTAATCCCGCGAAGCGCAAGATGAATCGCGCTGTCTTTTGTGAGTACTACTATCTCCTCCGAGATACCATACAAGATATGCCAAGGCTGAGTGAGGAGACAGCCACATTGTATGAAGGGAAGTTGGCTTTTACTGCCGACATCCATCAACTTTACCTTCGGCCTTGCGACATTCCAGGTGACTGGGCGCTAGGTCTTTACAGGATGACCACAGAAGATGTCGAAGAAACCATTAAGTCGTGGTCGGACGAATGGAGAGCAGCAGCCGACATCGCACCTGCGATGCCACCCGCCACTGCGCAAGAGAAGGATAAGGGCAAGGAAGCCCCTGAGCAAAGAAGCGATGAAGGATCAACAGAACCAGCCACCAAGAAGCAGAAAGTGTCGCATCCCACTGAGGCCATTCCCTCGGAGATCGACAAATACTTGAAAGAGCAATTTCGTGAGATGAGGAACACGCATGCTCACATCCAAAGTGCTCTAGACTTACAGTTTGTAGAATTGAAAGGTCTCGCAGGAAGGATTGCGCAGACCCATGCGCCAGCATCTACTTCGCAGGCGCCACAAGAAATTCCAAGTGATGCGCGAGTTGAAGAACTCACAAAAAGGCACACTGTCGTGCATATTCCGCCTACCAGCATGACACTTCCAGATCCTCTAGCTGAATTACAGGTAAGCACAGTTGGACCTGTAGAAATAAATTTGTCTCTAATTCCTATAGAAACTCTACAGCTTGTACAGGAGAAAGTTTCTCTTGAGTTGAGAGCTAGAGAGCTCTCTACTTTCCAGGAAAACCAACGACTGCAATCGCAGGAGATAGAGCTGAAAGAAAGTCATAAGAATATCTCTGCGAAGCTTGCACTCTATGAGGCGCGAGACACCGGCATCAGAAACGCAATAGAAGAGATTGCCCAGGAACTGCCGGCTTGCGAGATTCAACCAGACCTCCCTCTGGTTGCAAAAGTTCAAATTATTGGAGGAAGGGTGAAAACCCTGGAGCAAGAAATAGTTGCTATGGCAGAAGGCCATAGAACCCAGATTGCTGAGCTAAGAAGCTCGCGTTGCTGCGCATCTTACGGATGATGCGCAGGTACAATTTGAAGCACTGAGCAGAGCTTCCACACGGATGAAAGATCGAGTACAGGAAGCCAAGAACCTGATGAACCAGGCTATGGAAGCTTGGACAGAGCTTGTGAACCTCCCTTTTAAAGTGGGACTGTCAGAACAGGTGCAAGCTGCAGAACAGTCTCTCACTGTTCTCAATGAAGAAGCTAAGGCCCTAACAGGCCTACCAAAAATGAAGAAAATGGGCGAAGTGCGCAAAATGCAGCAACAATTGCACAAGCTCAGAACTGAAGATGAGAAGCTCACCAACAGCATTCAGCCATTCATGGATGAGTATGCTGAAATCGTTGGCCAGGTTGAGACAAAAATCAAAGAGATTGCCGAGTCTCAGGAGATCATTGATACACTCACTAAAGACGAAGCGACCGCAGAAACGGTGCAAACAGCTGATGAGTGTATTGAGGAATTGGACTCCGCTATTGCGAAGTGGCAGAAAACATTCGCGGAGATTCAAGCAAAAGCAGATGCGCAAATCAAACGACCACGCGCTAGTGCGAGTGGCTCGAGGGCGAGCCACAAGTGAGTGTTGGGGGCCTGTTGGGGCCAAGGTCGCAGCTATAGTAAAAGCTGCGAATTTTGGGAAAAAGCACGAGTATGGAAGGAAAGTGCTAATTTTGAGACAAGCACTAAGTTTTGGGTAAGAAGGAGACGGTGCGCAGTATGGTGCCAGATGGATGATCTCAGCGCAGATCACGGACCGGAAATTGCGGAGCTCATGCGCACGTCATCGAAGAATGAAGGTGGCTCAGCTACCATAATAAATAAGGCGATGGAGTAGAGGGCTCAGCTACCCTCATTTAAAGGCTCAGTACAGAAGTTATGGTTGCTCGGATCAAGGAGGAGCAACGGACCAGAGCATTGAAGGCGAAGGACGATCGCCCATACCCACAATCTGCGCCGGAATTCACGGAGCTTGCAGGAAGCGGCGACGTGACTGCAAGCGGCGCCTACAGTACACCTAGCCATGTGCGTGGTTAGGGTTTTTGGGAATCACTGTTGGGAAAGGCCCACAGTTTTGTAAAGGTGTGACCGTCATGGCCACCTATATATATGAATAATTGTAATGGGTAGACGGTTGGAGAGTTAGAAAGAGTTAGATGTTAGACTGTTAGATAGCCAGTCTAAAGGATAGATCATGTGTTGATTATCCTTCACTGTATTTTCTACCCAATGTGTAGAACTAGAGAGGAAATCGGATAGCCGAGGAGCTAATCCCTGAGTTGCCAGACAGTCTGAGTCGACGTCTGTGCCTTTGTAATCTCCATAGAGAGGAGACTAGATTGAGAGAAGGGCTCCCAGCTGTGTGCGTGGAGTTTCCTGTAAAGATCTAAGGCTGCAGCTGTGTGCGTAGCATATTGTATAACTCTATCATTTTCTGGTTAATATAACACTCCCGTGGACGTGGTTTTCCTCGAGGAGATGAGCTTCACATATATCTTCTTGTTATAATGTTTGCGTGAATGATAACTGTTTAAGATCATTACCTGTGTGTACATCTTTTGCATCATCTCTGCGACTGTTTGAGTGAGTGTAGGAAGGTCCTTTATTGTTATAATCGCCAAGTATAGAAGTAGTGGTGGAACGCTGTCGCTGCAGCGACCGAGCTTCGCGTGACTGCGATGAGTGCGCAGGACGAGGAGGTATTTTAGCGCATCGACGCAAGGAATAGGCACCTTCCGCGCCCGGAGGACGAGACTGCGCAGTGGGTCTGCAGGAAGGAAAGCATCCGCGCAGTGGCGTCGCGAGGCCTGCGGGAAAGTCCGACCGCCGATATAAGAGGAAGAAGGGAGATATATAGAACAATCTCAGCGTCACCACGGTTAAGGAAAGCTGATTCCTTAACCCCCCATAGCCACTTCGGGTGAGACCTCGAGCTGCCGCGCAGCTCGTTGCCGAGAGGGCCAGTGCGCCAAGGGGTTTTGTTGCTGCGCTTCATTAAAACCCGGGTCTGCCCAGAAAAGCAGCCAACAGGTGGATAGTACACTATATCGACAGTTGATTGGGAGTCTATTGTTTCTTACACACACTCGACCTGATCTTTCCTATGTAGTCAATGTTGTCTCCAGATTCATGCAAGAACCTCATGAGCTTCACTGGAAGGCATCAAAGAGGATATTTCATTACTTGCAAGCAACAAAGACCTATGGTATTCACTATGCACCTGAGTATCCTCTGAACCTTGTTGGCTATACTGACTCAGATTGGGTTGGAGAGAGCTCAGATCAAAAGTCAATATCTGGTTTTGTTTTCATGATTGGATCTGGACCTATCTGTTGGTCGAGCAAAAAGCGGTCTTCTTTAGCTCTTTCTTCAGCAGAGGCCGAGTATAGAGGTGCAGTCAACGCATCCACGCAGTGCATTTGGTTTCGGGGCATCTTGTCAAAGTTTCGGATTCGATTCAGTACTCCACCTGTCATCTATTGTGACAATCATAGTGCTATCAGGATTTCTACAGATATGGTTCTGAGATAGAGAACCAAACAAATTGAGATACACATGCATTACATCCGAGGATTGGTGCATGATCGGACCATCTCACTACTCTACCTTCAGATGGAAGAGTAGATTGCAGATATCTTCACCAAGACCTTCAAGGTGAAGAGGTTCACTTACCTTAGATCTCTTCTTGGGGTGAATGATGCCATGCTACATTAGCATACTTCAATCTATTTTGAGGGATGGATTTCTTCCCAATGGGTTTTCCCTCTTTCCTCTTTTATTATGTAGATTGTTGTACGAGGTGACCTTTGGTCTTAGTCACGAGGGACCTACTTTTTCCAGTTTTCAGTTACTACCTCATAGTATAGCTTGAGGGAGGGTGTTGGAATATTATCACCATCATTTTTTTATTTTGTATGCATGCATCCAGTCATCATATTGGTGGTCTCCACAACACCTAGAGCCTATTTTCAGCTCCCTAGAGCCTGTCTTCAGCCCCCAGTAGCCCTCCTACCTACCTGATGAGCATTTTTTTCCTCACCTGGCTCACATATGTGCCTTATATCACCTACCAGGATTTTAACAGTCAGTTAGAGCATTTATTACCCAGTTGGTGCATTTATTGCTCAGTTTAACTGCCTTTAGCTCCAAGTTTTCTATTTTGGAGTGCCACTTGACCTTCTGATAGCCTCATGCTCCCACCTTGGAGTCTCCATCCCCTGGTTTGTGGTCACATGGCTCAATTAGACTCAGTTAGACTCATTTGACTTACTTCTTGACTATTTGTGACTACTGCCACTGATTGGATGATGTCTCCAATGTTATCCAAGCAACACACTGAGGATGATTCGAATGACCTATTGGCCTATTTGAAACTCATTGATTGTATTCAGTTATTATTCACATTACAGGGTGCAAACTTACAACTAATGTATGATACAACAGTCTTTCTCTATTTTCTGTGTAATGAGTGATTATTGATTCAACATTTCTTCTTCTTCTTTTTGCACTACATGAGTAAATTCTAGTGAGGTCTGCTACTGCTGAGTGATCCTAGCTCTAAAATATTACAAATGAAAGGATTCCAATATTTGTTGGGATCAAATAGTCCAAGCAAAGATTTTCATTGAAAATAACATCACATGGAAGCAATTCAAGAAGTATTTTCAGTAGAAGTATTTATCTGAACATTACTATGAGAAGAAAGTGGAGGAGTTATTTGAACTCAAGCTTGGAAATATGGCTATGGATGAGCATGAAAGGATTTTTTTGGAATGTCTTAGGTATGTTGGGTTATTTAAGGATGATAAAGTAAAGATACATTTATTTTTTAGTGGATTACCTTAATTTTACAGACACAATACTTCATTTTAATGAGTCCAAGAACTAGTAGAATTTGGGAAATAAATGACTTGGTGACTAAAAACGTTAGCCACGATAGTACTTTTAAGCTAAATAATACTAAATTTGAACAAAAAACTAAAAATGACTAAATTAATTTAGTCACAAGATAAAAAAAAATACCACTAGATAATAAGTGACAATTAAAAATGTCTAAATTATTATATATAATACAATAATTTTTAAATTTTTAAAAAAATAAAATTCACATGGAGGGAACAAAATTTGGGGGAAAGAAATGGGTGGAAAAGAAAAATTAGGAGAAAAGTAAATGGGGGGAGTTTTGCAACAGAGACACAAATCCGTGATTTTCCAGTCAAACATTATTAGAGAACTCTAAGGCACAAATGATTAACAAGATGGGATGGTTGATTATTATCAACACAAAATTGAATCCACAGGCTTGATAGATATTGAACCATTAAATCTACAACCTAATTGGTGGAACAACAGTGCAGGTGAGGCCAACATCTCGAAGCAGTTGGATTGCTTCCTGGTTTTGGAGACCCTTTTTAAGCAATTGAGAAATCAGGGTCATGTTTTGAGGCTCTTCTCCCCTATCGTATCCCAAAACTATCATGGGAATTCAAACAACAATGGTTTTTAGGTATGAATTTGATTTGAATTTTGATAGTTACAATTTCAATAACCTAAATCTGTAATTTCCATGGTGTTCTCTAAATTGGCCCATAATTAGATTTGGAATGATCCATCAATCCATTTGAAGATTTTTTGAATTTTGGTTTACCAAATTCAAGTGAACAAATTTAATGCCCATTTATCAAACTCAATAATTTAAATGTTGATTGGAACTTTCAATAACGACCAACTTGATTGTGATAACTTTTGCAGTTATGTTGATACAGTCATTATGTTGCTTATGAGTTTGATACAACAGTAAATTGAGCGAAATATGCTTTTGTTTATTCTGTTGACCAAGAAGTGGAAGCATTGAAGCGAGCAACATCACCAGAGACAGATACAACAAAGAAAGATAGGACAGCTAGAGTAAAGGTTGTTCCAGGTTTAGATCCAGATTCCGCCTTTCGAGAGCAAGATCCAATAGCATATGAGTGAGATGTACAAAAGTAGTTGAAGCGGAGGTAGTTGTTCCAGTTGATTCAACCTTTGATTATGTAGTTTATTCAGTCGATTCTTGAGAAACCATATGTTTGATTTCATTCCAATTCATCTCATTGACTTATCTTAGTTTGAACTCCACTCACTTTGGTAGTTAGTCTCTAGTTTGAGGAAAAGGTAGTCAATCACTCTCTCGGGAAGGGATTGGATTTATACCAGATGGTAGAACAGGGGTTGAGTTCATCATTTGAAGAAAAATTTTCTTCAAAATCCATTCACCTTTGGTGCACATACCCTTTAGGTACAAGACTTGCATTATATTTGTAGTTGTTCTGAATATCCATATAAAGCCACAAAAGTGATGGAATGTACTAATCATTCATTTGTTTCTTTTCTCTTTTCCCTGCTTAATTTGAATTACTCTCTCCTAATTGATTTTGAGGCAATGGAATGCAGTGCCCATTTGTTGTGCAAATATTTCATCATCGATGCATGGAAACACTACAATTTCATCCCCACATGTCGACTCACCTACCCATGTCTATCGCAATTAGTATCTCATGAAATATTCTGAAAGAGGAAACATATTAAAGATTCATATACAATGCTACAAAGGAGGGTAGCCAACATCCCTTTTCTAAAATCCAAACCCATTTATAGATTGAGATGCAGTTCCATATTTTGTTGGAAATAGAGCTATAGTAATTAGGGTTTGATATTATCCAGTCCTAGTTAGATTTTATGGACCAGCAATAGAGTCAAAGGTAACAGATAAATATCCAACCAAAGTATATTTTATTGCAGAAGAAAGGGTATCATAGGAAGTGTTCCTTTTCTCGGGTCGAAATCCATGTTCTTATTTTGTTCCATTTTAACAAGTTGATGAATCCGTTCCACATCCAATTGTGATTCCATCGATCCAGTACAGTCATTATTTCCTGCTAGTAGGATATAGTTAAGGTTCAAGACATGTACTTTCAAATTCCTACCATTAACCATTATAAGTAGCATCCATATATGTTGTACATCTAGAAAATGACACTTTTATATCATGTTCGATTGAAAGGTGCCTCATTGGTTTCATGATATTCAGATCCAAAGGGATGAGGCAGTTGGAGGTTTTTAAGAGCCTCTACCACTGGGAATGATTGATTTATGTAATGCAACTTATTTATCTCCTTATATTTTGTATGCAAGCACTTGTTGAACTTTAGTTGTTGTAATTTGAATGTAAGTGGATTTGAATCTTTTTATGTTCTTTTCTATTAGTTCATTTGTTATAGTTTATAATGGTAGTGTAAAGTGTATCATACCAGCGTTAATGTAAAATATCTCATCATAATAGTACTTGGGCTAGAGGATAGTATTAGGATGCAGTAGTATTAGGATGGGTTACATCGAGAAAGTTTCGGTGATGCATCCTCCTTTCATGTAATTTAGGTTTTGGTATAGAGGTAGATTTGTAGGAGTTTACAACAACTAGCCCAAATTTGATTCTCAATCTATTCCCATATAGTAGAGTGGCGAGAATATGGGATCTTATTACAACTAGACCGGGTTGTATTCTTAGAGCATTACAATATGGGTTTTACCTTAGAATCCCCTAAGCCATATGCCCAAGGAGTTTAAATTCTTTTGTTGAAAGAGATGGTGTTTTCATTTTTTTCAATATAGAAATATGAGACTGGTATTACAGAATAAGTACATGCTTTAGTTATTGTGATCAATGTATTACAGAAGCAATGTATATGTATTTAATGCTCAAGTAATGTTTTGCTGAAGTTAGGAAAACACATTACTCTTTTTTATTTATTTATGATGTGGAGGGATTAACCAAGACAACAGATTAGTTGTTCTTGTTGGTGCTACAGTAATATTGATTCCTTGTTTTGATTTGTTTTTTTCAAGCATCTTGGAGCTATGAAGTCCTTTAAATTTCAATTTGGCACTTGAAGATATAACACATGAAACGTTGAATTGATGGGTTGGATTCCTTCTTGTTGCATTTGATGAAACAGTGTCAATCAATGCATTGAATTGACATGCCTTATCATAGCACTCCATGAGAACACATTGCTCAAGCATTTTATCTTAAACTCTACAAGTTTCTTATAGACTCCCACACTAGGCATACATGTTTGCAATTGTGTTGTGTAAGAATGTATTGGGCAAAAATCATATTTTAGCAATGTGAGCATAAATTCTATTTTAGTGATGTTGGAGTGGACTAATTTTCCTTCTAAAAATTTTGTTCTCTTAAAACACTCCAACGACATACAAACATATGCAAATTAATTTATAGGAAATTCCCTTGTATGTAGAATGTGCATCAGCTCTTTCAGTCAACCCTATTTGCAAATTGTTATCGTACTATCAATCAACTATTACTGGAATTTCCATTCACTTCTACAACACTCTTCACGGCATTCTGAAGTTGAATTAATCACTTAGTAAACATTATATTTATTATATTCTTCATTTTATGGTTCTTTAATGCCTCTATTATTGCCATTTCCATTTCCACCATTGTCCTACATTTTGATTATGAATACAATGGCACCGAAGAGAAAACTCAAAAATTATGGTACAGAATGTGAGATTGACATTCTAACACAGTCATTGCATACTTACTTTTCAAAATATATTTGAAAGAAATTATAATTATACAGTAGTTTCCCATAGCTAGCAAGACCAATAACAAATATAGTTGTAATAGAAGTGGCATAAGTAGCATACCTAGCAATAACTTCTTTTGTTAATGGGGGAAGAAGTAAAGGTGGAAGTACTAGATATACACCCTCATATTCGTGATGAAGATACTACTACAATAGAGTAAGCCATTTTTGTGGATCTAGCATCTAAGGAAAAGTTAGCTTACCCATAACAACAGGTGAATGATCTAGTAGTTTACCTATAAGATTATGTAATTAGTTATGTAGATGGTTAACTCAGCTAGATTATATGCTTTTAGGAAAGTTATTGATTCTCTAGAGTTTGGATCTAAGGTTGACATGGTTGCTTTCCTTTCATGTTTTGGGCGTGGTAGTTATTATAATCAGTACATATTTGTATCATGCAGTACCTGGTGTCATCAATGTAATATAAGATGCTTTTAGTTCAATACACACAAAATGTCCACAAAGAGAACAAGAGAAGAGAAATAGAAAATGATAACCTATAAATGATCAACGGTAATCCTCTCTTAAATTTCTATTATCCAATAACATGCAATGAGCCCAATATGGGTATTTATAAGACTATTATGATGTGATTCCATGTGACTCTAACTAACCCAAATATTTTTGTAGAGTCACTTATCAATTATCTCACACCACTTTCATGCTACAATATTGATATTTAGGGTTTATACCAAGTATTTGTTGGAGATATCAATAGGGAGGATGTCAATTCACTATGTTTTTTGTAAGTAGTGAAGTAAGCAAATTCTCGAAGATGGTAATTTAAATTTTATAGTGAATAATTGTACACCATGGGCTGTTACTAAGAAAGATAGTTTTATGACTATTGAGAGTTCCAGAGTTGTGGAAATTTCTTTATAAGTTTTTGTTCAACATTGTTTGGAATAATGGTACAAGACTTATTTTTTGTAGTTGGGAAATATTTAACCAATCACTTTTAGCTCGTGGTTGGGAAGAACATACAAGATAATAATACAAGATTCCCTCCCTCACCTAATAGATGTTCCTGATAAGAAAATAATCCACTCATGTATTGAAATTTACAATTAGTTACAAACGTCCATTAATACCTGGGCTATGTTAAGATTAATTCAAACCATGGGGAACATTAATTACATTTCCCTCACCAAGTTATACAAGTCATTCAAAATTTTGAAGGGAGGAAGGACAGTAAATAATTTTGGCTAGGGATTCATAAGAATAGTGCATGACTATGTGGTAAAAGGACAACAAAAATATGTTCCCCAAGTATTTCTCCTAGTGGTTGTTAGATTTTCATACAATTATAGCATAATAATCCAATTGCATAGGATCACTAGAAGAAAGACAAGGCACAGAGAAAATAACACAAGAGTTTATCATGGGAAACCCAATCGGGAGAAAACCTAGCAACCTTTGTATAGAGATGATAATTCCGAGAATAGAGTACAATGATGATAGAGAAAAGATGGAAATGCTTTTCAAAAATAGAAACCCCAAATATAGTCTTCTCCTTGCTGCAGGTGCGAATCTCTCTCTAGGTTATGCGAAATTCACTTGAGTGTTTGAGTGAATAATGAGGTGAACTTTCCCTCTATTTATACAAGTGCCAACTGGCCTTTTTACCTAACTGGGACGACTTCTCTTGGGGAGCAATAAATAATTTATTTTTAATCTTTTCTTTTGTTTTCTTTTCACCCCAAGGTTTACATTGATATTTCTAGGGTTTACATGATTAATTACAATAATTTCAACTCCCTTAGGAGGTACATTCAAATACAATAATTTCAACTCCCTTAGGAGGTACATTCAAATACAATAAAATACAATAATAATATCTTCCGAAGTTGCACAAATTCCAACACTCCCTCTCAACAAGGAAGGTATTATTCGGTCTTCATCAGCATCACGATCATATGTGTTTCATTTTTACATCTATATTGTCTCCATAATATCTATACATACTGAAGGTTGTCAACACAATATCAGTCCTTCGAGAAGTGTCATCATGCATCAACTCCAGCAGTCCTTCAGGAAGTCCATGAGAGTATCTCCATCCTTCCTGTAGGTCTGAGAGATAGGCTTTACCATCTGATATACCATATGCTACCTGTTAGTCTCATCTGTCGATGGTATCCTCCCATACCTAACTGAGAACCTGGATGAGCATAGGTGCACGACCATCTACTACATGTTTGTCTCATCTGTCTATGGGGTACTCCCATACCTAGCTGAGAACCTGAACGAGTAGAGGTACATGTGAAATCATCACACGGCCATCTACTACCTGTCTGTCTCATCTGCCGATGGTATTTCTCCCATACCTAGATAATAACCTGGACGAGCAGAGGAACCTGTGTGAACCAGACCATTTACAACCTGTCTGTCTCATCTGTCGATGGGATTTATCCCATACCTGGATGAGAACCTACATGAGTAGAGGCACTTGGGTGAAAGCATGGTAAACATCTCTCTGTCATCTTTCCCTCTCAAGGAGGGACACGTTCTCTTCTACTCCAAGCCTTCTGTGAAAGTACTCGAATTTCATTCTCGGAAGAGGCCTGGTGAGAACATCTGCAGTCTGGTCATCTATCGGAACATGTTGTAACTCAACTGCACCTTTCTGCACCATATCACGTATGAAGTGATACTGAATCTCTATATGCTTCGACCTGTTGTGAAATACAGGATTCATTGAAATCTGCACATAGCTTTTGTTATCACAGTGAATCACGGATGGCTCTAGAATCTGGCCAAACAATCCTGGAAGGAGTTTACGAATCCATACTACTTCTCGGGTTGTTGTAATAGCAACCATATACTTAGCCTCTGCAGTATTGAGTGCTACTGAGTTCTGCTTCCTGCTGCACCAGGAAACACTGCAGAACCCAAACTGAAGAAACATCTGGAAGTACTCTTCATATCTGCAACACATCCATCCCAATATGAGTATGTAAACCCTTGCAATCGGCTCAAGTCACATTCTGAATCATATCTCAAGCCATATCCCACAGTGCCACGCAAGTATCTGAGCACATGTTTTGCAGGAATCCAATGAATCTGCTTCGGCTCACACATAAAATGACTGAGAGCATTCACAACAAAAAATATATTTGGTCTAGTGTTCGCCAGATACATAAAGGACCCAATCAGTGGGCAATATATAGTGGGGCCAATCAAATTTGAATCTAAAGCAGAATCCCCTAGCTTCTTCAAATTTGCATCCATCGGAGTAGGCATGGACTTGCAGTCCAACATTCTGAATATCTTTAGAATATCTACGGTGTATTTTCCTTGACCTAGTAAAATCTCCTGCTGCCTCTGCCATACTTCTAATCCCAAGAAGTAATGCATCAATCCAAGATCCTTCATTTCAAACTCAGAGGCGAGTTTGTTCTTGCACCATACAATACGTTTCTCATTTCCAATGAGAAACAGTTCATCAACATATAGTACCAAAATCAGTGGGTCATCATTCGAAACCTTGTAGTAAAGGTTGGGGTCTTCATCACTCTTGGTGAATCCCAAGCTCACCAGGAATCCATCTATCCATCCATACCTAGCATGGGGTGCTTGCTTGAATCCATACAGGGCCTTAAATCTGCATATGTGAGACTCCTTTCCATGGACAATAAACTCTTCTAGTTGCTCAATATACACTTCTTCCTCAATAAAACCATTGAGAAAGGTTGTATTGACATCCATCTGATGCAACTTCCATCCCATAGTTGAAGCAATAGCAATGATAGATCTGATGGAAGTATATCGAGCCACGGGAGAAAATGTCTCATCATAATCGACTCCCTCTTACTGAGAGAACCCTCTGGCAACAAATATAGCCTTGTATTTTTCAACACTCCCATCTGCTCCATGCTTGATTTTGTATAACCACTTGTAAGTCACTACTGACTTCCCCTCAGGTCTCGGCACAACCTCCCACACATCATACTTCATGATGGATTGGTATTCTTCTACCATGGCATCCTCCCAAACTTGGTGTCTGGATGCTTCTTCATGTTGAAATATTGTAACTTTGAAGAATATTATATTGTATTTTATTATTGTAATTTATTTGGAGATGTTTTATTCCTCTGTCGGGATGTTATTATTGTATTTGGTTATGTAAATTCATTGAGGTAAATCCTCCCTTGTAAGTTGGGGAAATAGATCCCCCTAGAGTCAAATGTAATGGGGTTTTTAGGTCCCCTAGAGGAGTTGGCTCAGTCAGCATTAGTTGAGTGGTAAAGTTAGTTGAGGCCGACATGTCAAGTTGTAAAATTAAAGTAGAAGTGAATGTATAAATAGAGAGATAGGCTCTCTCATTTATTCATTCATTCACACACACTCACTTGTGTAATTCGCATAGGAGATATATATATATATATGCAAGGAGAAGGAGCAATTGTTTTGGGTTTTGTCTTTGTACTTTTTATCATCTATATTGAGGAATTTTTGTTGGGTTTTCTTCCCCTAGAGGGTTTCCCAGGATAAATCTGTCTATCTTGTGATTGTATTTCTTTCAGTGATCTTGTATATGTTATTGTTGTGAAATTGAATTGAATATTGAGGTTATATATCTTAGAATATTGAATCTTAACATGTTTTCAGAGCTAAACTGAATAGGATAGCTTTCACAAGGTGAAACTCTCTCTATTCTCCCTTGCGACAATTTGAAAGCTAGGGCTTTGTATAGCAAAAACACTAGCCATCATGGAAATTTCTCTATAAATATGTTTTTGTGAGGGTTCAGGATATGAAACTTATAAAGGGATAATATCAGACATATATGTACCTTGTGTCGAAAAATCATCCCCATATTCGTTTTACTTTGTGATATATGATATGTACAAGTTAGGGTTTATGCCTCTTCTAGAATGTAGCCCTAAATAGGTGACCTAGGAAAAAATGTCATATCTATGGATAGGAAGATCCAAATGGAATTCCATATAACATGATAGTTAGGGAACGGACTGTAGTTTCACAAGTCCAAATATCAGAGGCCAAAGTTGAAACAATGACACGTGGAACTCCGTACAAGTTTGCTATGTTGTTTCATCCCATAAACATGTCATGTTGGTAAACTTAGCATATATCTCTCATGGAGAATATAATGAATATAAAATATGTGGGGTTGGAAATATGACATGTCAGGCTACCACAGGTCGTAGTTTCAGACCCTGAGGATACGAAATTTCATAGCTGCACCAGAAACAATATGGCACATCCAAAATGGCTCAACGGAGGAAATCAAAGAAGAGGAGGAAGAAGTTCTCACTTAGGGTTTTCAGTTGTTTAGGTATGGCAGGACCTGATAAAATGTTGGATACACCTGATGAAACATTGGAAACTTTGAAAATGTATTTGGAATCCCTTCATCATAGGTATTAATCTTCCATCAAAATGTTGCAGGAGGAAGGAGATTGAAAATTAGGGTTTTCGGGTTCTACTAGTAAGAAGAAACCCTAGCAAAGTTGGGAGAATCATAGGGAATCAATGGAGGAGGTTTAAATGTCATTGGTATTCTATCATCCTAGAACCATAAATATATATAATATGTTTACAAGTTATCTACCTTGGACGATTAGGGTTTTACCCTTATAGAGAAGACTACAAGCAATCTCGACGGGTATGACTTGAGGAGATGCAGGTATGTTTTGAAATATGTTTTATTTATCTGATGATTAAGTTCATGATATGTTTGTCTTCATATTATTGAGGTTATTAAAATCATGATTAATTTTATACTTTTCTAATCACCTTAGTAAAAGTATGAATGCATGTGAATGATAGAAGACATTCATTGATTAGGGTTATGACACTTATGATTGTACTAATGCACTTGTGGTGTTGTATGAGGATGATGTTGTCTGCTAACATGAAAGCTACATGAAGAAAGATAAATAAAGTTCTAGATCAAGAATATATGACCATGATGATATGAATACAAAGACTCATCCATAGTCTTTGATCACATAGAAGCTCTACTTACGAGGTATGTATGATTTGGTTCTACTATGCTTAACTTATGAGATATGCAGGTTACTAGCACAAGGTCTCTAAATCATTGAAGAGAACAAAGAAGATATTGTTTGGGTATGTTAGACATAACTAGCAAACATGCTAATCTAGGTATGTTTTCCTATATTGAGTTAGAATCCTACTTTGTGTTAGGATCTTAGATAAGTATACTTTCATATGGTTGATAATGATTATTCCTGAAGATAGAGTTTAGCTAATCAAGGCTTTATGCATATTGTGTTTCTTAGTTTGATTAATGATATGACAAACTAGACAAGTCCTATGTTCAAATATTAATATGCATAAGTAAAACACGTACTCCATGAAACCTTGAATATTAACACTCATGATAAATTACCTGTGTATGAAATGATTATGACCGTACGTGTTTAAGATTACTTAGGATTATAATGTTTTGATCTTATTGAAATTACACTAATTAATGTGTGATTATGTATGAGATCTTGAGGATGACACAATGATGAAAATAGCACATACTTAAGGGTGCAGAGTGCTACAGGATGGATAAAATCTAAGACACAAAATCATGATACTATCATGACATGGGAGGAAGTAAATCTCAAGGAAGCAAAGATCCAAAGGGAGGAAACCCCACAAAACATAAAAAGATAAGTATTTGAATTACTTATTGAATCTATGAATAGTTAATGATATTAATAGTTGTATGCATATTTGTATTCCTAGAATCGGGAAATGTATCATGCATAGGGTAAGCATTCATATAGAATTGAACAGTGTGCTACTAATATGCATATGATGGGTAAGTAGCCAATAGTGTTGGACAACATTCCATTGTTGGTTTTCTAGAATGAAACCTCTTTGCTAACATGCTGGGAGAAGTGCACACTCTTGATAGTATGTTCTGGTAGAGATGGAAGGCATCTAGATAGTCATCTTATGCATACGAGATATGGAAAAGCGTTGTGCCAAATAATTGGCCAAGATAGTTGCATAACTATGTGAATCATATCAGTATGCATAAAAGGTTATCATTGAAATTATTTGATGATTATGAAGTGTTACTAATTGTGTAATTGAATTTGATTTGTAGGAAAGATTGTGTGCTATAATCTACAAGAGAAGGATGAAGAACAAGTGATGATTGTTCAGCAAGAAGTCTTACAAATCAAACATACTACAGAGGTACAAGGCAAGGTCTGTGGCTTGCAGTTTCTCACATGAAGAGGGAATTGATGGATACACTTCTAATAGAGCTAAACTCACGATAGCCGCAATAATGAAATAAAAGTTACATTAGGAAAACATGAAGGCAGCTTTCCTAGATGATGAAGTGTACTTAAAACAACCACAGGGATTTGAAGTTGAATATAGATGGACTCACGTATGCAAGTTGAAGAAGGCTCTGTATGGATTGAAGCAAGATCCTAGAGCTTGGTACAGAAGGATAGATAGATTTTTGACAAGCTTGGGATTTACCAAAAGTAAAGTTGATCCTAACCTTTACTTTAAGGTTATAGATGATGAACTTGTCATATTATTGTTGTATGTGGATGATTTATTTCTGACAGTAAATGAGAAACAGATTGTAGAGTGCAAGAAGAAGCTCGTTGAAGAATTTGAGATGAAAGATCTTGGATTGATGCACTATTTTTTAGGTCTGGAAGTATGGTATAACCCAGAAGGAATATTTCTCAACTAGGGAAAGTATGTTGTGGAAATCCTAAAAAGTTTTGATATGTTGGAATGTAAAGCCATGGCCACAACCATGGATACCAACCTGAAGTTGTTAGCTGATGAATCGTCAGAGTTAGTGGATGTGACTCAATACAGACAGATTATTGGTTCGTTGATGTATCTGACGAATACCATGCTATATATATGCTTTGTTGTGAACACCCTAAGTCAATTGATCCTAGACGTGTTCACCTGCTAGCTGAAAGCATGTGATGAGTTACCTGAAAGGTATGATAGACTTTGGTCTATACTATGTTGGAGATCATGACTACAGATTGTATGGTTATACAGATCCATATTGGGATAGAAGTGTCTTAGACAGGAAGAGCACCTCAGGTGGATGTTATTGTCGGGGATCCTCCATGATCTCAAGGTTTAGCAGGAAGCAGTCCAGTGTTGCTCTCAGCACAACTGAAACAGAGTATATAGCAACTTGTTCTACTATTTTTGAATCCATATGGATTTGAAAATTGATGTTAGGTCTATTTGACCTAGATTTGGATACCATGGTGATTCTATGTGACAACCAAAATTGTATAAAGATGACGGAGAACCTAGTATTCCATGACAAGTCTAAGCACATAGAGATCCAGTATTTTTACATATGGGATATGGTACAGAAGGGAGATATAAATCTCCAGTATGTGAGCATTGATGAGCAAGTTGTTGATGTGTTGACTAAGCCTCTATCTTGAGTGAAGTTTGGGTGCTTCTGTGACAAGCTTGGTGTGGTTCGAAAGGACCTTCCTCGAAAGGGGGAGCAATGATGATGATGTTGCAGTGGGATTGTATCATCCCTGGACATTAGTCCTAAAGTAATCCGCAGGATTTTTTCTCTGTGAGTGTGGTTGGGATTGTATAATACCTGGACATTAGTCCTAAATTTATCCACAGACTTTGTCTCTGTGATGTTGCAGTGGGATTGTATCATCCCTGGACATTAGTCCTAAAGTGATCCATAGAATTTGTCTCTGTGATGTTGTAGTGGGATTGTATCATCCCTAGACATTAGTCCTAAAGTGATCCGCATAATTTGTCTCTGTGATGTTGCAGTGGGATTTTATCATCCCTATACATTAGTCCTAAAGTGATCCACAGACTTTTGTCTCTGTGAGTGTGGTGTTTGACAGACAATATGCCAAGAGCAAACTCGAAGCCTGATCTCCCTAGCTTAATGTAAGTCTAGAACAAATAGGACAGAACATAGAATAACTTCCTAGATCTGATTAGAGATCGAGTAGATAGATGCTTTACCTTTCAGATCGCTGATCCTTTCTCCTTGATGTTTGCTCCAAGCTTGATGGTCTTCAAATCTCAGCTGCAAAACCTGTCAAGACAACACAGAACAAAACAAGTAGTAAAATGCACCTAAACAATAATATATCTAAGTAAGCAGTTAAGCAGGAAAACTACACAAAAAATCATCAATGCAATGAGATTTGGTGGAAAGCATTTATATTACTGTATAAAAGGGAAAGTACATATAAGGAAGAGATTACAACCAATTACTTAACGTAGCAATCCTTCTCCAACCAAGCCAATGCCAAAGCCTCCAAAGGGATGATGGATCTCTCAAGGGATGAGTAAAGATCTCTCCTAAGCTAATTTCACCAGCATGTAGATACTATAGACTTCCTCCCTTTGGAATGGGAATGAGCTTCACTTATATAGGACTAAGAGGATATGATAGGTTGTGATATGGTAGGAGAGGGTTAGGGGATCTCACCCAAGGGCTACAGAACCGAATGCCAGCTCCCCTATAGGCTAGGGACAAGGATCCACATCACTCTCCTTCGAGAATGGGCTTGAAGATGCTCTTTTATCCAAATAAATGACATCGTCACAGGCTTCATTAGGATAGCCTGCGACGTCACATGTTGCACAAGGGTGAACTGCGACGACCTTGAAAAGTAGGTCAGTTAATCCCTCCAAACATGGGAAAATTAAGGGATGTATACACTCAGTCTCAGGGTAGTAATATTTAGGTGTAACATGTGGTTGGAATTGTATCATCCCTGGACATTAGTCCTAAAGTGATCCGCAGACTTTTGTCTCCGTGAGTGTTGTTTGGATTGTATCATCCCTGTACATTAGTCCTAAAGTGATCCACATACTTTTTTCTATGTGAGTGTGGTTGGGATTGCATCATCCTTGGACTTATGTCCTAAAGTGAGAGGGACTGATCATCCCGAAAATGGATTAGGATTGCATCATCATTGGACTTACGTCCTAAAGTCATAGGGATTTATCGTCCCATAATTGGATCATGTGTGTTGCAGATTATGTTGCTGCAGATGATGTTGTTGCTGATCTAAAGATCAAGATTTTTTGTTGATCGAAAGATCAAGAGTTGTTATAGATGACCGAGAGATCAAGTGTTGTTGTAGATGATCGAGTGATTGAGTGCTGCAGAAGATGAAGATCAAAGATGAAGACTCAGTGTTGTAGAAGATGATGCTCCAGTACTGAAGATGTTCCAGTAACTGTTCCAGTTGCTGATGTTGTTGAAGAAAACTTCCGATGATTTATAGATGTATCACCTTGATTTTGTTGATGATTCTCTATCTCCTTTCTCCTACAATTGCTGTTGATGTTGTCAGTAGAATACCCTTCTCGTTAAGGGGGAGTGTTGAAATATTGTAACTTTGAAGAATATTCTATTTTGTATTTTATTATTGTAATTTATTCAGAGATGTTTTATTCCTCCATCGGGATGTAAGTCGGGGCAATAGATCCCCCTAGAGTCAAATGTAATGGGGTTTTTAAGTCCCCTAGAGGAGTCGTCCCAATCAGCATTAGTTGAGTGGTAAAGTTAGTTGAGACCGACATGTCAAGTTGTAAAATTAAAGAAGAAGTGAATGTATAAATAGAGAGCTAGGATATCTCATTTATTCATTCATTCACACACACACTCACTTATGTAATTCGCACAAGAGAGAGAGAGAGAGAGAGAGAGATCTGCAAGGAGAAGGAGCACTTGTTTGGGGTTTTGTTTTTGTACTTTTGATCATCTATATTGAGGAAGTTTTGCTGGGTTTTATTCCCCTAGAAGTTTTCCCAGGATAAATCTGTGTCTATCTTGTGATTTTGTTTCTTTCAGTGATCCTATATATGCTATTGTTGTGAAATTGAATTGAATATTGATGTTATCTATGTTAGCATATTGAATCTTAACACTTCATAAGTAGTCGGTTCTAAGTCAATGATGTGACTCATCAATGCTACATAACTGGAGAACCTATGAGGTCTTTTGCTTTCTCGAAAAGTACCATTTGGAGCTTCATGCCCCTCTGCATCTTGCAAGGTCTGTTGTTCCCATGTAGGTCTTTTTTGGCCTACTGCAATATCTCTGGGGACATCAACTGGATCAATAGTATTGATGGGTTCATCATTTTCTACTAACTCCCTATGAACTAGAGGGGGAGATGATCTCATCTCCTTTGGTTCTAGCATTTCTCCATCATCGATCTCCATGTCTAATCCTATGCCTTTCCTGATAGCCATATCTTCTTCAAAGGTCACATCCCCGCTGACTTCAATCTATCTGGATCATAGGATGTAGATTATGTATGCCTTTGAAGACTAAATGTATCCATGAAATTTCCCTTCTTTCCCGAAGGTTCTATCTTCGTTCTCTTTTCCTTGGACACATGTATATAGACTGGACATCCAAAGATACAGAGGTAGCCCACTTTTGGTTTTACTCTTGCGAAAGATTCTTTTGGAGTCATGTTTTTCACTATCTTATGTGGACATTTGTTTTATACATATACAGTTTTTATGGAAGCTTCTTCCCATAAGAATATTGGTAGACTCTGGTCATGTATCATGGCTTTGGCTACCTCCACAATTGTTCTGTTCTTTCTTTCAGCAACCCCATTATGTTGAGGGTTGTAGGGAACCATGAGCTCCCTCTTAATTCATGCTTCCTTGCAGAAATCATTGAATTTTGTAGAAGTGTATTCTCCACCATTATCTGATCTCAGTATCTTGATCCTCTTTCCTGACAAATTCTCAACTTGTGCTTTGAATTCTTTGAATTTATTGAGTACTTCCTCGGATTCCTTCGTCTTGAGAAAGTATATCCAAGTCTTTCATGAGTAGTCATCAATTAATTTTACATAGTAATGATATCCACCCAATGAAGCAATTGTCATGGGTCTACACAAGTCAGAGTGTACTAGATCCAAAATTCCTTTAGATCTTCTCTCATTGACTGGGAAGGATCTCTTGGAATTCTTTCCAATTGTACATCCTCTACATGTTCCATCATGGTCTACCTAAAGCATTGGTAAACCTGTCACTATATTCTTCAATGCTGGGAGAGCTCGATAATTTAGATGAGCTAGTCTTATGTGCCATAGCTCACCCATGATTGTAGAATCATGGACTAAGGATTGAACTGGTGGAGTGCTTAGTCGGTACATGATCTCCTCTCTAGCACCAATTTCCTTGGATGTATCCATGCTTGAGTTCTTATGCCAATAAAGTACTTTCCCGTCTAAAAATGCTACTTTATATCCCTTGTCTTCCAAGGCTGAGATGGAAACAAGGTTTCTTTTCATACCAGGTACATAGAGCACATCAGTCAAATGTAGAATATCATTAGACTCTAGCTGAAGAGATGTGGCCCCAGATCCCTTCACAGTGTAGTTAGCAGCATCCCCAAGTACAACATGGAGATGAGAATCTTTCTCAATTAATTCTGAAATATTTTCTTTATATCATGTCATGTGTCTAGAAGCACCACTATCTATGAGCCAAGTATCACTAGTGGTGGGAACAATACCTGATAAAGCTAATATGAAGAAGAATTATGTATGACCTTCATTCATTTGCTTCTTATGATGATGGTATTCTTCTACATCAGTAGTTGAGGCTTCATGCTTTCTTTTGTTTGAGCTTCGACAATTACTGGCGTAATGACCATATGTCTTACACCTGTAGCATTGTATCTGAGATCAATTATTCTTCTTCTTTTGGTCTGGGGGTGGACTTGATCTCCTACCTTGGTGCTTGTGTTTGTAAATATTTCTTCCCCTTCCCTTTCCTTTCTTGGCATGGGATACAAATGCTTGATTCTCCTGAGGTTGAATGCCATGAAGTCTTTGTTGTGTTGCTATTCTTGTCTCTTCCTGAGTGCAATCTACCCATAGCTTATCAAATTTGGGTAGCTTGGATATACTGCTTATACTTTGAATGAATGCCTCCCAAGATGGTGGGAGACCATTTAGAGTAGTAACGAAAATCTCATTTTCATCAATGGGATCTCCACTGGTACTAAGCTTGTCCCTTAGTTCTGTGATACTCATGAAATACGAGGCAATGGATTCTGACTTGGACATCTTCATATTTGATAGATGGTTCCTCAATGTGACTGTCACATTGATACTACTATGTTCAAATAGATTGTTTATGGTTTTGAACATCTTTCTAGCAGTCTTCTTTCCTGATATTTGAGGAACCAAGTGGTTTCTAATTGAGTCCACCAAAATCCTTCTTGCTCTGGCATCATTCTTCTTCCATCCAGATTTGTCTTCTTCGGCTTCTAGTTCTGGGACCTTCTCATTAACAAATTGAAAGAGATCATTTTATTCTAGTATAAGAAGAACCCTAGACTTCCAAGAGATGAATTTGGAGGCCCCTTCCATATGATATTCAACCTTCATTCCAATCATCTTGACTGCAGATCTGGACCAAAAACCCTAGTAGAAGCTAGGTCAAAAATGAAAGTTGGAATTTTGGAAAACTGACTCCACGGGTAGATGCGCCCTCACAAGGTGAGTTGAGAAAAGGTAGGTCCGAGCCAAAACTGTGGAGGAAGTAGGTCAAAAACTAAAACCCTAATTTTTGTTGCAGCTACAGAATTAGGTCAAAAATTGAAAATTATCAGAATTGAATTATGCCTTCACCATAAGATGTTCCCTCCTTAGAGCAAAATACCCAAGGCTCTTTTTCCGTCAAAAATTTGAGTGAAGGCCTTGAAAGATGAAACCCTAGTTCCGGCAATGGCTTCTTCTAGTACTGCTCTGATACCATGTTAGATTTTCATACAAGTATAGCATAATAATTCAATTGCATAGGATCACTAGAAGAAAGACAAAGCATAGAGACAATAACACAAGATTTTATCCTGGGAAACCCAATCGGGAGAAAACCCAACAACCTTCGTATAGAGATGATAATTCCGAGAACAAAGTACAATGATGAGAGAGAAAAGATGGAAATGAAATAGAAACCCCAAATATAGTCTTCTCCTTGTTGCAAGTGCGAATCTCTCTAGGTGATGCGAACTTCACTTGAGTGGATGAGTGAATAATGAGGTGAAATTTCCCTCTATTTATACAAGTGCCAACTAGCCTTTTTACCTAACTGGGTCAACTTCTCTTGAGGAGCAATAAATAATTTATTTTTAATATTTTCTTTTGTTTTCTTTTCACCCCAAGGTTTACATTGATATTTATAGGGTTTACATGATTAATTACAATAAGTTCAACTCCCTTAGGAGGTACAATCAAATACAACAAAATACAATAAAAATATCCTTTGAAGTTGCACAAATTCAACTGTGGCACAAAATAATCCATATCAACCTAGGACCTCACAGCCTCCTCCTACGCTGTAAGGTGCAATAAAGACTAGAAATCAATGAGTCACAACAGGAGTATCTTTAAGTATTCGACAACAAAAGGAGGATTTTTATTAATTATGTAATAAAAGTGTATAAGGGATTCCAAGTATTATTTGTTTCCAGCTATCCCCATTTCATGCCAAAGAACCAAAGCAGGTATCAAGACATCGACAACAAAATTATTTTTGTGTGCTCATCACGATTCATCAAATTTTCCAATGAAGTAGAGTAATAGGGTGTGCCATATCAAACATGGACCAACCACTACACAAAGAGAAGAAAACCTATAAAAGAAACCCTTGACCACAAATCAAATGAAAGGGAACTTTCATACCATCAGGCCACCAAAATATTGTATGAGTTAAGTGCAATGAGATCTACAACATATATCATCTCTTCTCTTAAATCTCATTCTTATTTCTCTTTAAAAACACTATCTAAATTCAATTTTGGGGAAGGAAATGCAGTTGTCCTTGTACCAATGTCAAAGGGACCCTTCTAGTGCCTCCTATTGTAATCTAAAGAACAAATGTGTATTCTATTGTGTAATTAGGACCAAGGAAAATTACCACTAGAAGAAAAAATAAAATACCATGCATATTATTATGGTTTCTTTCAATATTTGTGTCTTCCATCTTGTTAAATGAATCAATGGATCTATGTATATCTTGCATATTTTATTTTTTATCTATCATTAATGTATTCTAGATAGAATGTATGTCGAACTCTCTTTTATATTATATGTTCACGATAATACATGTATCTTCTAGTTATGAAGTTGTGATTAAGGCATCCCATAAGCACTATTCATGTCTATTATTTTGGTTGATTACATTGTGTTTACACCCTTTAAAATTTAAAATAACATTCAAAAACCCCAAATAGAAACCGTAAAGATCAATTCCATGCAAAATTGGTATTTGTTGTAAATCCAATCAATTGGGATTCATAGATAATAAAAAACGTTTTTCCTAGAGTGACAAACCAGGATATCTACCTTAGAAATACAAAGGGTACCCCACCTTTGGACCAAGGATTGGCTCAATGGCCTAGAGTGGAATGGGAAGGTGCACCCTGCATAGCTCTTCCTGGATTTGCAACCCTTCCTACAAACTCCTTTCCTCATGTCTCATCTCAATTTGCAGCATCCTTGATTCAAAATCCTTTGTTGAGAGAGAGGGGGGGGGAGAGACACCAATTTACTCATTGGGTGCGGAAGGTGCACAACTTGGGGAACATACTCATCAATAAAGGTTAGGAATTTCTTCATATGTTCATCATCCTAAAATTCTTTATGTTGTTTGATGTTGTCCTAGATAGCATCTCTATGAATGAACTTGATGGTGTGTTAGAGATGAGCTAGGTTGGGAGAAGTGAAACTCATAGTCAATTGTCCAAATTGTCATCTCTTTGATTAATTTATCTGGAAACAACTATGATATTGATAGCATCAAATAAATTATTGAACATATCCCACAATGCATCTTTATATTGTCTCAATCTGGGTGTCTGGTTTGATGCTTATTCTTCACTTGATTTACCACTAGGTCAAAATATCCAAGGATTTTAAGTTGTTTTCCCCCATCTTTCTATTTTTTTTTTTATATTAATGCGGAATTATAGTAGTACTTGAAATAAATGAATAATCAAAAGCATAAGCATTCACATGAGACACAGTATTTACCCTAGGGAAACCCTCTAGTACTTGAGGGAGAAAACCCCAGCAAAATATTCCTTAGAATATTGATACATAGCATAGAATGTATTTACAAGGAGAAGATTAAATCAAGCACCCTTGGTGCATTATCAGAGAGAAAAACCAAGCACCCTTGGTGCAATCACCATGCAAGAGAGAATATGGAAGAATAGAACTCAAAATAATATCGTGCACAAAACCAGTTCGTTGATTTTGGGCACATCCACAAAGAAAGTGAATTGCCTTCAAGAGAAGAGAATTCGTTCTCGCATTGAATTCATCAATCCTACATAACATATATATACCATAATTCTCATGCTTTGGATTCTATTTTTATATTCTAACTTAGGGATGAACTCGCCCTTCATCTGGATGCTAGATCACTTAGTTAGGTGGATAACTCAAGTGTCATCATGCAAGTGTGGTAACTCAGGTGTCGCAATTCAAGTGTCATAACTCAAGTGATGTCTTTTAGTTCAACTTATGTGTTGACATGCATAACACTTTAGTTAAATATATCTTCTTTATTAACAATTACTTAAATATTTTTTCTGAAGTCCTTCTTGATAACATCACTGAAGTGAACAATTCGATTTCTCCTTTAATTAAATGAAGTCTTTCTTGTTAACATCACTGAAGTTTAACAATTCGAGTTCTCTCTTATTTAATTGAATTCTTTATCATTACAAAAGTGATACAATCAAGTTCTCTCTTATCTTATCACATATTATGTTTATATCTTGTGTTATCTACATGGTCCACATGTGCCAACATTAATTTATCTATCATATCAAATATACAAAGGAGAATTTTCCAATGATGTGATCATCTTGTTCTACTATCGTTCCAAGTGGTCATATGCTAAAGTAATTCACTTTAGAGGTGGCCAGTATCTAGAGGAGAATCAATGGCTAAACCATGGTTAGTAGTACATAAAACATCATTCATGCTTCAACATGAAAAGCATTACCTCAACACATGAGGATCTGTCTTGACACACAAGACCTTATCTTTGACAAGCAAGACTGTACAACATCATCACTTTGACATACAAATAACTTACCTAAAAACATGAGGCTTAACCTTTACACATAAGGTTTAGTCATTCTTGAGTCCAACTCAAGAATATACTCCAAGTTTCCTGAGTCCAACTCAGGATCCCTAAGGAACTACCTCGACACATGAGGCTCAATCCTGGCACACAAGATTGACTTGGAGAATGACCCATGATGCTCTAACTTTAACACTCCCTCTCAGTGAGGGACGCATTTTCTGCCATACCAATCTTGTCTCGGAAGTACCTATACTCCATCAAGGACAAACTCTTGTTGGACACACCGAGCACATTGAGAGGGGGGGGTGAACAGTGTGTATAGATTTTTATTACTCTTTCAACTTTAACAATCATCAACAGCTTATCCAATCATTATCTAGAGTATATCATTCATTAATGCATTATCATATTATCATTATATCATCATCATCATCATTAATATCAATATCAACATCACCTAGAAAGCACCGTACACAATATTTTTATGTGGAAACCCACGTCCTGGGGGAAAAACCACAAAATCCTTTATAATAATAATTTACCAGCAACAACTGGAAGGAGGAAACAACCATTTACATTTACAAACATTATTGTTATCAAGCTTTGTCTTGGTATATCATTGAAAAAATTAAAAGTGCTCCATTTTTACCATTTTCAAGTTCATTTGAGAATTGTTGTAAAAATTGTTTCATGCATTGGAATTCGTCATTTATTAATCTTTTGGAGAGTGTCTATTTCTATGAATTCCCCTTGTTATCTCATCTGCGCCATGGCAACCTAGTTAATATGCCATTTTATCTTTTTAAGACCCTATAGAACATGGTTGGGTATGCACGAACAACCCAGCACCCGGTCTCTTCCCTCACCAACCATGGTTTAATTAAATTGTTAATTTTAAGAGCACTTGCACACCGAAATTTGACCTGGGCCCAATTTCTTGCTGGGGCTGGGGAAATTAGAGAACCTGCATTGGAATTGGGGGGTGTTGCAGAAGGAGAAGAGAACCGGAGTTCCTCGAATTCAGTTGGGGGGGAGGATGGAAACCTAAATGAAGGGGAAGAAGAAATAGACATGGGGGAAGCTACGACAGCAGCGAACCCTGTTATAGATGAAGTATCAGCAGGAAATCGGAGTGAAGGAGGAGAAGAAGTAGATATGGGGGAAGTTGCGACAGCAGTGAACCCTATAATGGAGGAAATGGTGATGGAGGCCATGGCAGATGAGGCAGTAACATTAGAAGCCGCAACAACAGCACATCCTATAGGGGAGGAAACAGACCTAATTGAAATTGCAGTTAGGGTGGCCACCGAAGCAGTGGAAATGGCATCATTTGTAGCCTCAGGAGAGGAGGCTGAAGCTGGAGCAGCTGTTGAAGCTGCGACAGTAGAAGCTGCAACTACATAAGGGGCTATGCAAGAAGGAGAGCACCAGTCAGAGGCAACAGAGGAAGGAAATATGGAGGTGTTGGATATTGCATCCTCCCCAAAAATTAAGGGAACTATTGTTGAAGAGGAGGAATTTGTTGTTCTCTCGGAGAATTTGGAAACCCCCGTGTCACAAAAGAAAAGAAAAAGATCAGGGAATAAGGGTCAGACAGCTATGCCAGCAAAGAAGAGAATAACTAGAGCTACTACAGCAGCAGCAGCAGGCAGTGAGGACTAGCCATTGGAAGTTGTGAAGAGAAGAAGGACTCGATATATGGCAGCAGCAGAGATAGCATGCGCAATTGGGGCAAATATTGAATTACCCTCAGCAAATACAGCATGTGCAATTGGGGCAAATATTGAAGTACCCTCAGCAGAAGCAGCATGTGTAGCTAGGACAGGCATAGAAATCCCAAAACACCTGCTGTCACACAAGAACCTGCTATAGACAAACCCCAAGTTGAAAACCTCCTTTATGAAAATGAACTATTAAAAGAGGAAGTGCAAATGCTTCGAGAAGAGTTGGAGAAATGGAAGGAAGTGACTGGGAAGCAGGCAGAAAAGAATTTGAATATGCTAATAGAAGCTGCAAATTTGCTAGAAAATTCATCTCCTGCTTTGTCAAACGAGGAACAAGGAGAAATGGTTTGCCCAAAATGTGGGGACATATTCTTTTCAGTAAGACATAGATTCATAGTGCTGGGTGTGGGAGCACAAGAGCCTGTACAAGCAAAGAAAGAAAGGGAAAGTATACCTGCAGTAGAGCTAATGGAGGAAAATGAGGAAGGAGCTGACCTAATCCCTGATTTGGATTTAGGAGAAGATGAAGCAATGCAATCCCAGCCATCAGGAATTACTGAGCCACTCCAGGACCAGTCTCATCTTTCAGAATATATTGAGGTAGTTCAAGAACAACCTCAGCAATTTGAAGAAATAAGTGAACAGGGTGATACTACACAAGAACCAGTACCCCTGAAATTGTTTAGTGAAGTTGCAACTCAGACATCAATTGTTGATGTTGAGGAACAAGGGGAGGACACTGTTACACAAGAACAGTGTCCTTAAAAATATTTGTTGAGACTGCAACTCAAGCTAATGTTGCTGAGGTAGAAATGAAAGGACAGGATGTTGCTACAAAAGAACTACCATCCACAAAAGTAGATGTTGAGATTGCAACACAAGCAGAGGTCACTACAGCACCAATGGAAGATGAGGTTGCTACACCATCAATCCACAATGGGAAAGCTAGAACATCTGGTGATGAGGTAAGAATGCTACTCTCTCAAGGAATCATTAATTTAGATTCTGATGATGAAAAAGATGTGGAGGATGGAAGAATTCGGCAACTGGAGAAAAAGATTTTCTCACTAAATCTTGAGCTAGATAAATGGAAGAAATATATTGCTCAGTTCAGAGAAGGAATGGTCCCCCTCTATGAATATAAAAATACTAACAGGGAATTGAGAGATAAATGGGCTGAGGAATTGTTCTTCTGGAAAGTCCAGTGGGAAAACGTTCAAAAGGAATTGGCAGAATTGAGGAAATTCAAGTCCATACAACAAGAGAATGATCAATTGTATACTCTTCCCCAGGAATTACTAAGTTGCAGGGCCTCATCCCCTTCTTACCATGTATTTCTTTACGAACAAACAACTTTATTCAAGATGAGAGCATTTAAAGAAGGAAGGCCATTTGAGATAGCAACAATCTCCCAGTTTTCAGAAACTTTCCTAGCAAGCAATGATGAGGAGAAAAATATGCTATGTGAATTATATTTACATGATAAAGCCTGTTATACCAACTCTCGTTCTAATCCTGTGCCCCATTTGGGGGATATTCAGCTCAGAGCATTTGCTTCTTTTGTCATCAATCATGTAAAATGGCGAGATGTCTTCCAAACCATCACAAAGAATGAGGACAATGCCACTCTTTGGATTAGAAATGAACCTTGGCTTTCAATAGGACTCAAAGCCAGGTATGCAAAGGCTCTCGAGTTTTTTGATATTGTTCAATACTTGGAAAATCTGCAAGATAGAATCATCACTACCTGTGTTGGGATAATTTCCAGTAATCAGCAGCATGCCCTGGAGGGTAGTGAGTACAGATGGTTATATTCTTCTCCAGCTTTGAAAGAAGGGGACCCATATTGCTTTGAGAATTTTAAGCAGGCTTTAACAAGGGTGCCTGGGTATGTGCAGTGCATGAGAAAGTGTGGAGCCAGATGGCTTGGGTTAAGATTCAGGTTTCCCCTCATATGGCTTCCTGTGAGTCCTTATAGAAACAGTTATGTTTTGACTGAAGAGGAGGAGAAGCAATGTTGGGATAAATGGGCTTCCTGTCAGGGATTTGTGCATCATGGGGAACCAAAGGAACTTGCCTACAATATTACCAATCTAATGCCCCTATATTCCATTATGGAAATGCCCCAACCCAAGACTCTGAAAGCCTTCCCATATTTATACATGAGGAATACAGTTCGTGATCCACTAATTTCGTGCAGCAATGAAGATCTATGATCTTCATGCTGCAGAGTTACAACTAAATTGTTACAGCCGTAATGAATAAGGTCATTAGACATGAAGGATGATGTTACTCTAGCAGTCAATGGATCAACGGATTAACTAATTGGGAGGCGTCACGTCTATTGCAGCAATGCTCTGTTTCAGTGAAGACCTGTTACAGCTTCACGTGGAAAGATGCGATGTCCCTTTGAATATGAGGAATCAAATCTTGAAGAGTAACAACTGGCACCACATATGATCTTTCCCAAGGCATTTCGGCTGATACACCTATGCTTTGATCTTAACTTAATGAAATCAACACAAGTTAGCATAAATCGAAGGCTAGAATTCATAACCATAACAATCTTAGGCATTAATTAAATGAAACAACAATGAATTATACCTTGTCAGGATTGTTGATTGATCTGGAAAAAGGCATGTATATGGTTTAAGAAAGTAGGGTATAAAAGGGCAAAATGATGAAATAGGTATGGTCAAAAAGGGGCATTTCCAGGGCCCCATCTAACTCAATCATTCAGTCAACCACCACCAAATGGCATTTCAGTCAACTTAAAATTTGGTTATAGTTGTTAGTTGTAATCAACTCAATCATTCAGTCAACCACCACCAAAAGGGAATATCAAAACAAGCTACAAGTAAGTTACACAGTCTACAGAGGTATGAACAAAAGTCTGAAAATATCATTGTCAAGGTCAATTAAAATATCACCGTGAAAAAAAACTTTATGTGCATACCTCAGATATATAGAAGCTGGCCAAAATTTACAGAGAGGAGACAACAGAAGCAGCGCGAACTTTACAGAGACAGTCTGAAATTCTGGTGTAAAAAGACAGTCTGAAATTTGTAGAGACAGTCCGAATTTTACAGGAAGAGAGTAGCAGAGGTAGTCTGAAAATTTTGAAGGAAGGGAGCAGCAGAGATAGTCCGAAAATCAGAGCTTTCCTTCACAAGTTTTTATTTTTCAATGAGGTCTATTGGCTTCTATTTATACACATGGTTTTTTTTTTAAATAATTCTGGGCCGACCTAGCATTGATAAAAAATAAAAAAAAAATTAATATTAAATTTTATTGGAGTTTAGGGGTCGACTTAGTTAATTATTAAGTATGATTTTCATATTTCTTAATTAGACTCAAAATTAATTAAATTGTCATTCTTCAATGAATATTAAAGCTTGATAATTAATTTAATAACTAATGAGGTAGGTTTAGCTAATTAATTCCTACGTTTAGGGTGTCACCTAGGTCTGGCTTGAAAAACTTCAACGTGGATAAGGGCTTGAATCAAGTAAGGACTCCATACCATGCAAATATACCTCAAGGGCTTTCATTATGAATTCCAAGGACTAACACAATACCAAGTTACCATATCTGTGGGTCATATGTCCATATACACTAAGTAATGTCTTCTTCAAGAGTGCAAAAGTGTAAGGGCACCTCCATATACTTAAAAAGGACATCATTATCACTCAAGGACTTCATTGGGCTAGTTCATAGCATGAGGGATTTTTTAACAAGTTGTGTGGCCTTATGACCAATTTTTGGGCTTTCATCAATATGGACCAAGTTACATCATGACACTCAAGTACTTATTTCAATCAAAGTCATCATACATCAAAGGACCACAATATCCATCAATCAACCAATCAAGAAGACTACATTAGGTACAAGCATCATAGAGACAAAAGACAACCAAGAGAAAGGGATAATATAATGGACTCAACTAAGACTAAGATCAATCTTATGGGACCTCAACTAGGTCATAGGGTAACCAGGGATTTTTCCATTGTCCCAAGGCCTCCAAGGGCTTCAAGCTTGGGCTTGGACAACCACAAAAGGACTCCCAAGACTCTAACAAGGACACAACCAACACAAACCCTTAGGAGCTCCACAAGGGGCACCAAGACCACTGTTGGCATCAATCACAACTTACTCAACAAGGCTTAGTCAACATATCTATTATCTACTCATCAGTAGCAATGTATAGAAGTCTTACGGAATCTCTCTAGACCATGTCTCTGATGTAGTGGTATTTCATCTCAATATGTTTCGACTTATCATGAAACACAGGGTTTTTAGAGAGTTTAATGCAACTTTGATTGTCAGAATGAATGGTAGTAGTCTCAAGATTCTCATTGAACAACCCATCAAATAGCTTCCTAATCCACATAGCTTCTTGGCAGGCGATACTAGCTGCAATATACTATGCTTCTATAGTACTGTGGGATACGGATCCCTACTTCCTGCTAGACCAAAGGATCATAGTTGATCCCAAGCTAAAACAATATCCATATCTACTCTTTCGGTCCACAATACTACCACCCTAGTTAGAGTCAACATATCCAAGTAGCATCACTCCACCACTGGAATCATATCTGAGTCCATAAGCAATAGTACCTTGAAGGTATCTAAGCACATGCTTAGCAGCAACCCAGTGTCTATGTCTTGGATCTGACATGAACTAACTCAAGATACCCACATCATAGCATATGTCTGGTCTAGTATATATCAAATACATCAAGGAACCAATGAGTTGTTTGTACATGGTAGGATACACTAGATACGATCTGGAATCTAACTCATGAATTTTATTCAAATGAGACACCATTGGAGTAGTCATGAACTTACAGTCCATCCTACCAAATCTATGCAACACATCAACTGTGCACTTTCCTTGTGAAAGAAAGATCTCATCTTTCCTTTTCCAAACTTCTAGACCAAGAAAATAGTTCATAATACCTAAGTCTTTCATTTCAAACTCTGAAGTGAGATCCATCTTGCACTGATTTATCTGGTGTTACTCTCCAGTAAGGAACAAGACATCAACATAGAGAACCAAGATCAATGGTTGGCTATTCACAACCTTGAAGTAGAGGTTGGCGTCAGCTTCGCTTTTGGAGAAACCCAAGCTCTGAAGATAGTTGTCAATACTTGAATACCAATCCCCCGGGGCATGCTTAATCCCATACAAGGATTTCTTACGTTTGCATACATGGAACTCCTTCCCATGAACTAAAAAACCCTCAGGTTGTTGTATGTATACTTCTTCCTCAACTTCACCATTGAGAAAGGCAGTATTCACATCCATCTGGTGAGGTTTCCACCCCAGAAATGAAGCAAGGTAAATTATGGATTGAATAGTGGTGTACCTGGCCACAAGAGAAAATGTCTCATCATATTCTATCCCTTCTTTCTATGAGAAACCATGAGCCAAAAATATTTCTTTATATTTCTCAATATTTCCATCAACTACGTGTTTGATTTTATAAATCCACTTGGAAGTTACTATAGACTTCCCTTCTGGTTTAGGAACCACTTCCCACACATAATTTTGCATGATGGATTTGTACTCTTCCACCATGGCATCTTTCTCTACCTGCTGCTTAGCAGCTTCCTCATAGGTGGGGTTTCTAAGTCACCAATGGGACTCATCTAAACTACCATTAGAGATGATTTGGGGTCTAAAATGAGCCTCCTAAGAAAGAAAGAAAAAAAACCCGGCACACTACCAATGTGTCATGTCACACTAAGTTAAAGGTGTTATCTAGTGAAGGTCAACCTATAATATCTCATTAATGGTAGTTGACAAGTATGTTGGGTTAGTGTAGAGTTAAGAGATGATGGTTGAACATAATAATGAAAGGTTTAGATTATTGTGCAAATACAAAAAATGATATAATTTTAAAAAATTTAAATTTATATTATAATTTATTTAATTTTTTAATAAATGTACCGCTACTTCTTTTATATATTTAATAAAATCTGAAACTTAAAAAAAAAAAAAATTACAATGAAAAAATATAATTACAATAATATTAAAAATAAATAATCATTATTTTTATTTTATTTTATATTATAACTACTTCAAATTCCTTTACAATACAAATCTCACATAAATAAAGATGATAGTGGAGTATTTTGAAATAATAAAAACATTTATAGAATTAATCTCTTATAAATAAAAATAAATAAATTTTAAAAAGTATCATAAATAAAAAAAATAGGAGAGAGATGTTGGCATAGGATTAGTCCGCATAAAGTGCGGAAGCCGACAGCTACGAAGGACCATCCGCGGAAGGAAGGGTCATTCGCGGAGAACGAGGAAGTGCAAGACTAGTTAGGTTGTTAGAAATGGGTCATTTGGACCATTTTGTAACCGCCAAGTATGACTGTAAACCTAAGGGTATCCTAGATTGAAGTATCAAGTGTTTTGCTCTGTTTTTGCAATTTGTATGAATCCGCGATAAGATGTTCTGAACTGTTTCTGCGAAGGTTATACTGCAGGTTTTGATGAGTTAATGCATGAAGATGTTCAGATTTGTCTTTGTGTTTCTGTTTATGTCGAATGATGAATAATTTATGTTGTTTCTATAAGGTTTCATTGATGTGTTCTACGATATTTCCCTGTTAGTGTGACTGTCAATTATGTGTTGAATATGCGAATGGTGAATACATGGTTAATGTGTGAATGATGAATGTTTGTTTGAATTGCGAAGTATGATGCGAAAATAAATCTCTGGTTTTGGATGGGATAGAGATAGAGCACATGCATGTTCCTTCCCCACTGCAGAAACTTGGTTCCTGCAACCCCCTTAACCATCTCGGGTGAGACCTCACTCGCTTCGCAGGTGTTGCTGGAAAGGGTAAAACCTTTCTGGTCCGGTGCTTAAGGGTGTTGGGTTGGTGGTTGTTGACGACAGTGCAAAGTGAACCCCTGTCGATAGAACTATGTCAACAAATGGTTCCATTGTCGGGACCTTGAAGGGAATCTGATGAAGAGTGTGGTACGTTGAGGAGTGGGGTGATATTCCGGCGGCCCGAGAAGAAGAGGAGGACTGAGAGAGAGTCTCCTAAGGGGACCAGAATGGAAGACTGTGAAACAGGACCACAAGGGAAGAAGCGACCTTATTATGACGAAGAAGAAAGTGAACTGGCTACCCCAGAAGTCGTAGAAGGATGGACCCTAATCCACAACGTACCTTCAACCCCGCGCACCACTCAAAACTTGATTGGACGAAATACTAGCTTTTCGCAGAGCTACCCTACGTGCCAGAACAATAGTAAGAGTAGCGCATCAGTAAATAATAGTAGGAGTAAAAGAATGGAAGGTGACGATGCAAATATGCCAACCTTCCAGGGAAACGGGACCAAGGATCCCGAACAATACTGGTTTTTGTACGAAACAGTATGGACCGTGTAGCAGATCTAGGATGAAGATATCAAAAAGGGACAGTTAGCGACGAATCTCAAGGGTCGTGCGCTAGACTGGTACATGAAGTTTACTAAGGTACTGATGGGAACTCCCAGTAAAACATTGCTACAGATCAAGGTGGGAATGATCGACGAATTTAGAAAACCAAAATCTAAGTCGCAGTACATTACCGAGCTTAAATAAATCAAGCAGTTTCCCAATGAGTCAGTATAGGACTTCAACCAGAGATACAAAACACTAATGGCGAAAGTGAGTTTCGGGATTAACGATATGCAACATAAAGAATGGTTTATCACTGGGTTGGTGCCACACATTCGTGGGCCGCTAATGCAACAGAAGTTAGCGACTTAGGCAGAAGTGCTGGAGATCGCAATGAAGCTAGAGGCGTCACCAATCGGTGAAATGGGCTTAGGCATGGATCGGATACAAGCGCAGCTGGAAAACTTGGCGATCCAGCTACAAGACATGAAGAAAGGGAAGCAGGACCGCAAAGACGTATGGTGCACTAGATGCACGACGGAAGGACACCACAAGGATCAGTTCCCAGAGTTCCGAGAATATTTGCAATCGGGTGCACCGAATCCCCTCAGTCAGGGAGGGATTCCTTGGTGTCGTGTCTGTCAAACAAGAGGACACCGACCGGAAGAATGTGTGTACCTACAGAATATGGTGTCGAAACTAGTGAACTTGTATTGCTATTTTTTTCCGATCGTTTGGCCATGATGAGAAAGAGTGCATATATTACAACCTAATCCAAGAGAGGACTGCGGATACATATTTCATGAAGGGATAAGATCAACCACTGATATAGCATCAGCAGCAGTATAATAAACCACAGCCTCAATATAATCCGCAACCGTAGTATGGTCAGTCAGAGTATGGCCTGTTCGGGTACACAGGGTACTACCAAAGGACCGAACACCAAGAGCAACCACTTCACACAAACAGATCACAGATCAACACACCGATGTTTTGACGTGGTTTAAACCCTCTTGAGGGAAACACTCCACGGCCCCGGCCAAATAGCTTCTACGGGACAATTTATTATGCAAAGAAAGAAAGTTACAAATGAGCTTCTCATAATCGATCAACTAAACAATGACCCTCCATGCTCTTTAAATAGAGATCATGGACCAATCGGGTGTTAAGCCACGGATCAAGGTTAGGTTTGATCTAAGAGAAGTTGAGCCGTCGGATCACTCTATGTCGGAAACATATCGTGACCGTCGGATTAAGTATTTACAAATGCATACTAATGCATACTAAAGAAACACACTATCCCTAACGGATATATTACACAAGTTGATCTTAACTAACTCCTAAGTGTCTAAATATCCTAACATCCCCCCTTAAGAACAACTTGGGATAGGATTGAAGGATTTACAAAAGTGACACTATTAGGAGAAGGAAGGAGGCATTAGAGCCTATCCCCCCTTAATGACAAGTTCCTGAACTCCTAACATAGATCGAAGTTTGGAAAACTTTGCTTCTGTAAGAGACTTGGTGAAGATGTATGCAACTTGATCATCTGTAGGGCAAAAGAGCACTTCGAGAACACGATCATGAACAAGATTTCTGATGAAGTGCATATGTAGCTCAATGTGTTTGCTGCGTTGATGTAGAACTGGATCTTTGGCAAGCTTGATGGCACTTTGATTGTCGCACCAAAGTGGAGTAGGCTGCTGCTGCTCGAATCCAAACTCTGAAAGGATCTGTCGAAGCCATAAAGCTTCCTGACTGGCATTAACTGCTGCTCGATATTCTGCCTCTGCTGAAGAAAGAGCAAGAGCTTGTTGTTTCTTACAAGCCCAAGTAATAGGTCCAGATCCCAGACTGAAAACATAACCTGCAGTAGACTTTCGATCATCAGGATCGCCAGCCCAATCTGAATCAGTGAAACCAACCAACAAAGGTTTCCCCCCTGTACTGTAATGAATCCCAAACTGAACTGTACCTCGAATATATCGAAGTATTCTTTTAGCTGCTTTCCAGTGACTTTCATGAGGTGTCTGCATATAACGGGAAACTCTACCAACGGCAAAGGAAAGGTCAGGACGGGAATGAGTCAAATATAAGAGACAACCAACAAGCTGACGATACAAGGTGGCATCGACTTCAGGTGAAGTACAAGTGGCAGAAAGTTTGACTCCAGACTGGAAGGGAGAAGGGGCTGGTTTACAATCTTCCATGTGAAAGCGACGAAGAAGGTCACAAGCATACTTAGACTGAGAAAGAAAGATTCCTTCTTTGGTTTGCAGAACTTGGAGACCAAGAAAATAATGCAAATGTCCTAAGTCTGACATTTCAAAAGTTTGTTTAAGACTGGATTTCACATGGGTTATAAGCTTAGGGTCACTACTAGTAAGAATAAGGTCATCAACATATAGAACAAGTATGATGAGATGGTTTCCTACTTTCTTGGTATAGACATTGGGGTCAGAATGGCATCTAGAAAAACCAGTGTCAAGGAGAAAGTTATCCATTTTGGCATACCAAGCTCTAGGAGCTTGCTTAAGGCCATATAAGGATTTCTTAAGGCGGCAGACAAGGCTAGAGTTATTCTGAACATAGCCAGGAGGTTGTTCCATGTAAATTTCCTCCTGTAAATCACCATGTAAGAAGGCAGACTTGACATCCATTTGATGGACTTCCCAGTTGTGTAAGGCTGCAAGGGAAAGAACAAGGCGGATGGAGTTCATTTTGGCGACGGGAGCAAAGGTTTCATTGTAGTCAATCCCTTCAACTTGAGAAAAACCTTTGGCAACTAACCTTGCCTTAAGTCTTTCAACACTTCCATCTGAAGCATACTTAGTTCTGTAGACCCATTTACATCTGACAAGTTTTCTTCCTTTTGGAAGAGGTACAAGATCCCAAGTATCGTTCGCCATTAAGGAACGATATTCTTCATCCATGGCTGCATCCCAATCTGGATTCCCTGAAGCTTCTGCAAAAGTTTCTGGATCATGATTCTCGGAAACTTGAGCCAAAAGAGAAGAGGCTCGCTGAAACTGAGAACGTGTTCGACGTTGATCTCTAGGATCACCGGCAAGATCACCAGCTGCTTCACATGTTGAACGGACCCATCGAGGAAGCACTTGTGCTGGTGCAACTGGAGGAACATGAGCAGGCGGAGGTGGATTTTCATCCTCACTGTCATCATCAGAAACTGGAGTTGGAAACCTGTCAAGGAAGTTGGAAGAAGAAGAAGAAGGCACAAACGCCGAATCAGGCTCGCAGGCCAAAGATGGCACACTCGCCGAGTTAGGCTCGCAGGCCAAGATATTTTCATCAAATTTAACATCTCTTCTAATGATTATAGCATGAGAAGGTGGTTGAAGAAGTCTATAACCTTTTACATCTTCAGAATATCCAACAAATATGCACTGTTCACTTTTAGGCTGCAATGCTTTCCGTTTTTCATCCGGAATGTGAGCCCATGCTTCACTACCAAACACACGAAAGTGACTTACATCAGGTTTAATTTTACTCCATGCTTCTTCCGGTGTTATACCTTGTAATGCTTTTGTGGGGGTGCGATTAACTATGTAATTTGCACAATTAATGGCTTCAGCCCAAAATTGAAGACTTAGTCCCTTAGATTGGATCATACAATTAGCCATTTCTTTTAAAGTGCGGTTCTTCCGCTCAGCTACACCATTTTGTTGTGGTGTATATGGAACAGTGTGTTGTTGTTGGATGCCTTGTTCAGTGCAGAAAGTAGTGAACTGTTTGTTAACATATTCTCCTCCATTGTCAGATCTTAACTTAATAATTTGATGACCAGATTGTTTTTCAACAAGGGCCTTGTAGGCCAAGAACATGTTAAATACTTCGCTCTTAAGTTTTAGGAAATAAACCCAAGTGCGTCTGGTGTAGTCATCAATGAAAGTTAAGAAATATTTGAAACCAGAAAAGGAAGCAGATGGAAGAGGACCACACAAGTCACTATGCACAAGCTCCAAGGGAACCGAGGCGTGCCAAGAGGCACGTTTGTCAAAACTGTCCCGATGATGTTTTCCGAGTACACAACCGGAGCAAACACCATCTCTGCAAGATACCATCGGAAGACCTGTCACCATATTTTCTTTACATAGTTGTTGCAATGAGCGATAATTTAAGTGACCAAATCGCTCATGCCAAAGTTTGCTCAAGTTATCACTATGAGCAACAAAAACTGAAGGGAAAGGTGATGACCCAAAGTTGTTAAACTTGTACAACCTGGTAATATCATCAACAATTCCGGTAGCTAGAACCTGTTGAGGATCTTTAAAATCCTTGATTACAACTTGGTGAGGTGTAAAGGTCACAGTTTTACCTTCACCAGAATGAGTGATCTGATAGACTGATAACAAATTGCAGGAAATTCTTGGAACACATAGTACATCACTAAAATGACCATTATCTACTGGAACTGTTCCAGCTCCTACAACACTTAGAGATCTATCATCACCAACAAATATTTGTTTGGTGTTACATTCATGCATAGTAGAAAAGATGGCTTGATCCTTAGCCATATGATAAGATGCTCCAGAATCAATGAGCCATTCATTTGAAGTAGAAGAAGAAGATGCATTATAAGAATAACCAGAAGCACAAAGTGCATGTCCATGAGAGGTAGATTCTGATGGCGAATCTAGGCTGATGTGGTGCTTCTTCATTGCTGCTTCCAAGGCTGCCATCTTCTTGAAGCACTTTGATTCATCATGATTATCTTTCCCGCAATAGTTGCAATGCCGCTCAGTCTTCTTGCCTTTTGGCTTGGATCCTTTGTCATTTTTTAAAGAAGGAGCTGACTGAGAGGGTTTGGGACCCTTGTTTGACTTATTATTGCAAAAATTTTGTTTCTTAGGAGGCTTGGACTTTTCTTTCTGTTGGGACAATAAGGCTTTCCCAGATGTATCTGCATTGTTGATTATTCCAAGGTGAATGAGTTTATCTTGTTCTCTAATCAAGGAATCACAAAAGGATTCAAGACTAGGCTCTTGATAGCTAGCTGCATTCAATGACGCTTTCATGGAGTAAAATGTAGATACAAAAACAGAATATGCAGGTCCAAGTTTGGAAAGAATATGATAAATGCATTGTTTGTCTTCCCTCTCAATCTTACATTCTGCACATAAGAGCTTGAGAGTTTTGTACTTAGATAAATAATCTTGAATGCATGAAAAGTCACTTGGATTTAAAGAAATCAACTCATTTTCGAGTTGGTGACCTCAAATTTCATTGTGTTTACCAAACACAGTTTCCAACTTGTCCCAAGCAGCATTAGGTTCATCAATTCCAGATATGTGGAATCGCAAATCAGTAGAGATTGACATCCCAATCAATCCACGAGCTTCATCACATCTATTTGCCCATTTTATTTTCTTATCATCATCAGTGGGTTCTTTTTCTTTCCCTGTTGTAATTCTGAAAAGTCCCCTACTTCGTAGAACATCCTCCATACGAGATTTCCATGAGAAATAGTTGGAACTGTTAAGTAGAATATCACAAAGGGCGGCCATATTTGTAATTTAATGGCTTTAAAAGTAGAAACCAAGAGTCTGGATGTGAAGATCTCGAAAAAATAGGCGGTTTCAAAAAAAACGGCACTGAAAACGGACTCTGTATGATGAAGTTATGCTTGAACAAAGAAACTGTTGAAGATGTCCCCAATAGTGACGTGGCAGCTAGAGAATGTCCAGCAAAAAAAAGAACCCCCCCTCTTCCCAAGATGAACCTTTTGACAATCACTTTACAAAAAAGTTGCTTTTAAGTGAATCACTTTTGTAAAATAAGTGATTTCACTTTTACAATGATATTACTTTTAAATAGTGCAACAATAAATAAAAAGCTTAAGTGACTCACTTGTATTTTTATTTTTTATTATTTAAGTGAGATGCACTTTTACAATAAAGTAACTTGAAAATAGAAATTGCATGCACTTTTCTTTTTAAAAGTAACTTCCTAAGACTTGAACTCAAGACCTATTAAGGAATAAAGCAACTTTGGACCAAGTGAGCTAATTTAAAAGGTATGTAAAATATGGAAATGAGGAAGGGGGCTTTTTTTTTTTTTTTTTTTTTTTACTCTTCTTGCTCGGTTTGCGTGCTTGCCCTTTTTCCTGCAAAACGAACCACAAAACGAAACAAAAAAAACTTTTCCACACTTGTGGAGTTAGATCTTGTTAGCTTGCCCGGAAAGTCTACGTTTTCTCTCTGTTTCTGATTTGCCGAGATCGCGCAAAGTGCACGGCAAAGAGCATACGCAGCCGAAAAAACCCTTTCCCTTTCTGTTTCTGATTTGCCGAGATCGCTCAAGGTGCACGGCAAAGAGCATACGCAGACGGGAAAGCAACAATCCGAACCAAAAAAAATCTAACAGTAAAAAAAATGAAATATGAGATTTTTTCTTTTCAAAAACGAAATAAAAAAATGCGTCACTGTAACATTATACCTTCAGATCTGATGAAAAACGCGTTTCTGGAGCAACCGGGAACCGTTTTCGATCAAACGAAAACTATTTCCCAATGGAAACGACGCTCCGGATGCAATGGAACACCTCCCACAGCCCAGAAATGGACAGAAATACCAGAACTAGAAACCCTTTCGAGTTTCGGCAACAACAGTTCAAGATCTAGATCATAACCGGAAGCGGCACTTCATAAAAGCTCTGATACCATGTTCGGGTACACAGGGTACTACCAAAGGACCGAACACCAAGAGCAACCACTTCACACAAACAGATCACAGATCAACACACCGATGTTTTGACGTGGTTTAAACCCTCTTGAGGGAAACACTCCACGGCCCCGGCCAAATAGCTTCTACGGGACAATTTATTATGCAAAGAAAGAAAGTTACAAATGAGCTTCTCATAATCGATCAACTAAACAATGACCCTCCATGCTCTTTAAATAGAGATCATGGACCAATCGGGTGTTAAGCCACGGATCAAGGTTAGGTTTGATCTAAGAGAAGTTGAGCCGTCGGATCACTCTATGTCGGAAACATATCGTGACCGTCGGATTAAGTATTTACAAATGCATACTAATGCATACTAAAGAAACACACTATCCCTAACGGATATATTACACAAGTTGATCTTAACTAACTCCTAAGTGTCTAAATATCCTAACATGGCCAACCGCAATATCATCAACAACTACAATACGGTCAACCGCAGTACGGTCAACTGCAATACCCGTAGCCACACTATTTTCAATCGCAGTATCTGCCCTATGGATCACTGCGAGGAGGATTCAAAGGGGGGTTTCACGGTAGTCGAGATACCGGTGCCAACAGAGGAGGAGCTGCTGGATGAGATCGAGGACCTATCATATGTTATAATTGTGGTCAGCAGTGGCATTATCAGAGGAATTTCCCAAATCCAACACCACGGTGCACTTACTGCAGCGTTGTGGACCATGGTGTCAAATATTTTCCTCACCTCATCACGAAGTGGCAAACTAAGAACCTGCGCCCACCTCCGCAAAAATAAAATCAGAATCAGAATCTGCCACCAGCGGTATAGAAGATATCAGCAGAGGTTAGAAGTCAAAATGCGACTGTCGGAATAGTGACTCGCGGAGGACCTGTGAAAGGGGCCGATAAGTCACAAGATAGCATCCGACCGACAACAAGGAAGCAAGTCAGATTTGATGTGGAAGTAGAAAGGGATATTTTTTTGAAAGCACAGGAGGCAATGAGGCAGTTGAGGCAGCCACTGCTTCACCCGAAAGAAGTTACTTATGACATGCCACCAACATTCGACACAACGAATTCGTAGAAAAAGGTGAACACCTTACGAGATTTCAAAGAGATTTTCCTGGAGCTGGCTAAAGATCAGGATGCATTGGCGGAGATATCCTATCTGTTGCATCGACAGGAGGGTGCACGACATGAGAGAACAGTCAATCGCATGCATAAGAGAAAGACAGGATGGGAGATGCAGTTGTTTGCGCAAGTAGGAGCGTTCGATGTCGACTCCATTATCTTGGACTTGGGGTCAGACATAAACATCCTGACAAAACAGACGTGGGAAACAATGGGGAAACAACAAATGGCTTGGTCCCTGGTGCAACTGCGACTATCAAACCAAAGTAAGGTCACCCCGATCGGTCGACTATTCCAGGTCCCTGTTGAGATTAAGGGACTCAAGGCATACGCAGATTTTGATGTGATCGAAATTATGGACAATACAAGCCCCTACCCAATGCTTCTAGGGATAGACTGGGCATTGGAGAACCAGGATATTATCAACTTCAAGAAGAGAACTATTTCGTTCGAGAACCGCGAGATAAGGGTAGTTGCACCTCTTGACCCCGCGGAAGGGAAAAGGTATGTTGAACCAACAAGGGATGAATTCACTGAGGGATGGGAAAATCTCTACAACATTTATGAAGATTAAATCAACCCTACTATAGATGCAGAGTTAGGGTGGCATAGTAGCAGCTCGGCGTCGTCATATTCAGACGAAGCACTTCAAAACTGGCAGAACCGGATGCATGAAGTGTCGTTTAGGAGGTGCGCATGGATCACTCAGTCACTGGGAAGGGTATCAACAGATGAATGTAAGCTACTGACGTACGTGGGATTTCCAAACTTGGTCACATTTCTCACAGAATTTGAAGAAAAAGTAGCGGAACCACAACGACTATTGGCCTTAGAAGAAGCCCTGAAGGCTACACCAGCGCGATGGTGGGAAACACACAATTCCACCATAACTACCTAGCCACTATGTCAACACCTAATGATGGTTAGGTTCGGCAACACTGATGGACAATGCGGAAGGAAGTATGACGGCAGAGGAGATCCGAAGGAGCATTTGAGTGAATGTGAAAGCCAATGGGGACCACGAGAAAAACAGGAATGGATCCATGCATTCATTCACACATTGGATGAAGTACTGCGGAATTGGTATGTCGCAACAGAACTTCAACGCGGAACAAACTCATGGGAACAACTAACAATTGGCTTTAGCCAAATGTTCAGTTTCTTCGATGAAAACCCCTTCATCCATAATGCGTTACAAAAGGTCCGGGAGAAAGTATTCGACGCAATTCCAGCAAAAAAACCTATGGGACTTCAGTGGACTGCGACACCTCAAATGTTGATGGAATGTTACAACATATCAAGAGAACCAGACGATGAGGATGATCCAAGGGCCACGTATATCCTAGAGTCAGAAGGAAGTCACAATGTCGAGGCACCAGCTATGCCTTCCGACAAGTTTCAGCAGCCATTGCGGATCACGAAAGTGAACATTGGGTCGGAAAAAAATCCCAAGTTTGCAAGTATCAGAGACTACTGGGATGACTCGACTATTGCGCAGATGACTGACCTACTGCACGAGTTTCAAGATTTGTTTCTGACAAAGTTCTCGCAGATGAAAGGAATTTCAAGGGACCTAGGAGAGATGAAAATCCCACTGAAACCTGATGCGAAGCCAATGAAGCAGCGACCTTATAGGTTGAATCCAAGGTACAAGGAACGAGTGAAGGCTGATATTGAAAGAATGTTGGAAGAAGGAATTATAGAACCAGTCGAAGAATCAGAGTGGATCAACCCGATGGTGGTCCAGGATAAGAAAACCGGCGAAGTCAGGATCTGTGTCGATTTAAGAAATTTGAACAACACATGCCTACACGATCCATTCCCTACACCATTTACAAATGAAGTGTTAGAAGGAGTGGGTGGTAAGGAAATATACTCCTTCATAGACGGATTCTCTGGTTACCACCAAATAAATATTGCAAAGGAGGATCGGCACAAAACAACATTTGTCACCGAATGGGGATGTTTTCAATATACGGTGATGCCATTTGGTCTGAAGAATGCACCAGCAATTTTCTCAAGATTAGTAGTTGTGGCGTTCAAGGATTACATCCATAAATTTCTAGCAGTATATATGGATGATTGGATAGTGTACGGGTTCGTCAAGGATCACGTCACAAATATGCAGTTGATGCTGGAAAGATGTCGACAGCACCAGATTTCGCTGAACCTAAAGAAGTGCATTTTTTGTGCTTTGTTTGGGATTTTACTGGGGCACATAGTTTACAAGGAAGGAATGTTGGTCGATCCTGCAAAGATTGCAATTATTGTCAACCTACCACCGCCGAAAAAATTCAAGCAACTAAGAGCAACATTGGGACACACAGGATACTACAGGAAGTTTATCAGACGGTATGCAGCAATCACGGTGCCGATGGAGAAGTTGTTGAAGAAAGACACCAATTTTGAATGGAATGAAGAGTGTTAGAAGAGTCTGGATATATTAAAAGAAAAGATGGTTACAGCATCCATACTCACATGTCCAGATTGGACGAAGGAGTTCCACGTTCACGTCGATACGTCATCAGTTGCATTAGGAGTCATCTTGGCCCAACCAAGAGAATGTGCAATAGACCACTCGATAGCATTCGCAAGTAGAAAGTTGTCTACTGCGGAGAAGAATTACACGACCACAGAAAGGGAATGGTTGGAGATGGTCTACGCCTTACAGAAGTTTCGGCACTATCTCTTAGGGGGCCATTTCAAAATGTTCACCGATCATTCAACACTAAAATTCTTGGTGAATAAGCCTTTGTTGGGGGGGGAATCTGCCGATGGTTGTTACTCTTCCAGGAATTTGATTTCGAGATAATTGTCAAGCCGAGGCGCCTAAATGCAGGACCAGACCATCTGTCATGGATAGAGTCTAGAGAAGAGCCAAGGAGCATTGACGAAGGATTGTCTAATGCTCAAATATTCAGGGTCGGAATGGTTGACGACCATTACGAGCAAATTATTCAATTTTCGGCCACAAGGGAGGCACCAGAAGGATTTACTACCAACCAAAAGAAGCAGCTAGTCATCAGAGCTGCAGATTTTCAACTGATTGCAGGACAACTATGATGAGATACTTCGACGATACGTCCTTCCGCATGAAAAAGAAAGGATTTTAGCATAAGCTCATGATGGAATCGCAGGTGGACACTATGGAGGATGTGCCACTGCTAGGAATATCCTTCGAACAGGATTATGGTGGTCAGCGATGCATGGAGATGATGTGGACTATGCCAAAAGCTGCGACGTATATCAATGGACAGGGAAGCTGTCACAAAGGGACAAAATTCCATTGGTACCTCAATTGACACTGCAGGATTTTGACAAGTGGGAAGTTGACTTCGTGGGACCCATCAACCCACCAGGAAAGAGAACATGGTCGCGTTACATAATCACCGCATTAGATTATTTCACGCGATGGGCGGAAGCTGCGCCGGTAAAGGATTGCTCAGCTACGACCATAGAAATATTCCTCTTCGACAACATGGTCACCAAGTTTGGGTGCCTGAAGATACTCATGAGTGATCAGGGGACTCATTTTGTTAATTAGACGATTGCAGAAATGACCGAAGAGTTTCAAATTCAACACCAGAAGAGCACCCCATATCATCCGCAAGCTAACAGGACAGTTGAAGAATTCAACAAAATATTGGAGCATGCGCTCACAAAGGTATGCCACACAAATCAGGATGATTGGGATTTGAATATCCATGCGATACTTTGGGCGTATCGCACAACTTGCAAATGTTTGACCAGCCATACCCCATTCAAACTTGTTTACGGGGAGGAATTCGTAATGTCGATGGAGTATATCGTCCCCAGTCTGTGCATCACAGTAGCTACAGGAATGAGCGATGAAGGAGCACTGGAAGAACGGTTGGCACAATTAGTACAGCTCGATGAGGATCAGTTCATCGCAGGATTTCATCAGAAGGTGGAAAAGGATCGACAGAAGGCTTGGCATGATCTCCACGTTAAACCTAAGCACTTTCAGCCCGAAGATATGGTTCTGTTATACGACAGTAAGTTTGAAAAGCACCCAAGAAAGTTACAGATGCATTGGTTAGGTCCCTACATAATAAATTTGGTCACTAATGGAGGTGCGGTGCACCTACAAAGTTTAGACAGGGTAGTGTTTCCCAAGCTAGTCAACGGGAATCGGTTGAAACCCTATCGCCATGATCAAGTGCATAGAATTTGAGAACCATAAGAAGAAGAAAAAAAGTGGCAAGCATGGCTATCCGGGTTTCTCGTCGATGCTTCGCACGTTTAGCATGCGGGAGTCAAATCCGAGCATGATTACTATGAACCAACATCTCTGGAAGACGATGGAGGAATATGATGACAGAATCGGATGGCTATGGGAAATATTTCATGCATAATTAAATGATAAAGCGTCAAGGACATAGAGAGCAAGCATAAATACAGGCATAGAGATTGAAGACCATAAGTCGAAGTAAAGAAAGTCTAAAGAGAAGAATCAGTAAGTTGCATGACGATAGTTAGTAAGTCAGATGCATAGAATTGGGAAGTTGAGTAAGCAATCCCAAGGAAGTTGTGGAAAAGGGAAGTGAGATAGTTGCAATGGTGCATTTCGTGTCCAGCAGAAGCACTCCAGGTGCGTTAAGGGAAAGAACGACGAGTGTCCATGAACAACCAGCACAAAAAGTGGCCCAGATAATAGGGAGGAACGAAGATCATGAAGTCCCACCCGATATGTCTAAGAGTGTGGTAGTAATTAGAAGAACTGTGGTCCCTATGACCACCAAAACACCAAGGGAGGAGGCACGCTGGCTCCAGCAGTGGACGGTTGAAGGTGCGAAACAGATGTGCGAGAATAGTTAACATGTTTCCCAATTTGGTGACGTCGATGAACTTTTCTCTAGACCACAACAAGCCTGAAGCGCAAGAGAAGGATCAAAAGGGATAGATAATGAAGGTTTCAAGAGACTGGAGGATGATCTTGAGAAGTACATGACAACAACCAAGAGACTGGAGGATGAGTTTGAGAAGTACATGACAACGAGCTCTGGACACCAAGAACAGCTTTAGAAGTTTATCACAGCGACGGATGAGAACAGTACCAGAGGTGTTCAGCTGAGGTGGCTCGAGGGAGAGCCACAAGTTTTTGTTGGGGGCCTATTGGCACAGGATTAGTCTACATAAATTGCGGAAGCCAACAGTTGCGAAGGACCATCCGTGGAAGGAAGGGTCATTCACGGTGAACGAGAAAGTGCAATACTATTTAGGTTGTTAGAAATGGGTCATTTGGACCATTTTGTAACTGCCATAGTTGGCTATAAATAAGAGTATGAATGTAATCCTAAGGGTATCCTAGATTGAAGTATCAAGTGTTTTGCTATGTTTTTGCAGTTTGTATGAATTCGCGATAAGATGTTCTGAACTGTTTCTGCGAAGGTTATACCGCAAGTTTTGATGAGTTAATGCATGAAGATGTTCGGATCTATCTTTGTGTTTCTATTTATGTTGAATGATGAATGATTTATGTTGTTTCTGTAAGGTTTCGTTGATGTGATCTCCTATATTTCCCTATTAGTGCGAATGTAAATTATGTGTTGAATATGTGAATGGTGAATACATGGTTAATGTGTGAATGATGAATGTCTATTTGAATTGCGAAGTATGATGCGAAAGAAAATATATGGTTTCTGATGCGATAGAGATAGAGCACATGCATGTTCCTTCCCCACTGCGAAAACTTGGTTCCTACAGCCCCCTTAACCATCTCGGATGAGACCTCACTCACTTCGCGGGTATTGATGGAAAGGGTAAGACCTTTCTGGGCCGGTGCTTAAGGGTGTTGGGTTGGGGGTTGTTGACGGTAGTGCAAAGTGAAGCCCTGTCGACAGAACTGTGTCAACAAGAGATAAAATAATATTTCGTTATTTTTGCGATAACTTTCTCTTCCGAGCTCATAATTTGACATTTTTAGTACCATTGGAAAGGTCTCGGAGAGAGATACAACTTGTGTTTTGAGTTTTCCGAGATTCTACACCAATTTTTCAGAGAGGACATTTTAATAACCTCATACTAAAATGTCTGCCCCGAAAAATAGGTGTGGCATCCTCGAAAAACGTAAAACATGAAAGTTGTATCTCTCGTTGAGACCTTTCCAATGGTATGAAAAGTGTCAAATTCTGAGCTTAAAGGATAAAATTATCATAAAAATAGAGAAAGATTATTTTATCTCTATCCTATTTTATTTTTTGTGATACTTTTTTTTAATTTATTTATTTTTATTTACAAGAGATTAATTATATAAATGTTTTTATTATTTCAGAATTATTCCTCTTAATTAATGTGAGATTTATAATTCAAAGAACTTAGAAGTAGTGATAATATAAAACACTATATATTTATTATTTCAAAATTACTCCACTATCATCTTAATTAATGTGAGATTTATATTTTAAATAACTTAGAAGTAATGATAATATAAAATACTCTATATTTATTGTTTCAAGTATATTTATCATATTTCAAGATGAACTTTCAAAATTTTAACCAAAGTGAGGTTTATATGAACACCTGCAACACAAATGATCCTTCCTTTTGGAACTAGGGATCGTGGACAATCCTTCCTTTCGGAACTCGGGATTCATTCCAACAACTCTGGTGATCCTTCCTTTCAAAACAAGTATCATGGACAATCATTCCTTTCAAAACTAGGGATTCAGTCCAACAACACTAGTGATCCTTCCTTTCGCAATAGGGATCATGGACAATCCTTACTTTGGGAACCAAGGATTCAGTTTAACGACTCTGGCGGTCCTTCCTTTCGGAACAGGGATCATGAACAATCCTTCCTTTCAGAACCAGGGATTTTGTCCATACAACATTGGTGATCCTTCCTTTCGGAATAGGAATCATGGACAATCCTTCCTTTCGGAACGAGGGATTAAGTCCAACACTAGATCAACATTTAAGACTATCCTTCCTTTCATAACTCGGTATCTCTGTCTAGCGATAATCAATCCCACCACAATCATTTAAGACTACCTTTGTCTGGGGATGATCGATCCCAACACAATAATTTAATACTATCTCAGTCTAGGGACAATCGATCCCAACATAATCATTTAAGACTATCTCAGTCTAGGGATGATCGATCCCAACACAATCATTTAAGACTATCTCAGTCTAGGGACGATCGATCCCAACACAATCATTTAAGACTATTTCAGTCTAGGGACGATCGATCCCAACACAATCATTTAAGACTATCTCTATCTAGGGATGATCAATCCCACTACAAATCAGGATCAACATTTAACTCTATCTCTGTCTAGGGATGATCAATCCCACTGCAAATCAGGATCAACATTTAACTCTATCTCTGTCTAGGGATGATCAATCCCACTGCACCATAGTATCATCAGCACTACTCCCACTTTCGATGGAATTCCTTACAGACTACACCAATCTTGTCACGGAAGTGTTCAAACTTCACTCGAGACAAAGGTTTAGTCAACACATCTACAACCTGCTCATCCGTGATCACATACTGGATCTTTATATCTCCCCTCTCCACCATATCACGGATGTAGAAACACCGTATTTCTATGTGTTTTGACATCTCATGGAACACAGGGTTCTCTGTCATTTTTATACAACTCTGGTTATCACATAGAATCATTGTGGTATCCAAATACAGATCAAACAGACTTGATAACAACTTCCGAAGCCACATAGCTTCATAACTAGCAGAACAAGATACAATATACTCTGCCTCTGCAGTGCTGAGAGCCACACTGGACTGCTTCATGCTTAGCCATGAGATCATGGTTGAAACGAGACTGTAACAACCACCTGAAGTGCTCTTCCTATCCGAGACACTTCCTCTCCAATCTAAATCTGTATATACAAACAGTTTGAACTCATGATCTCGAGTATAATTGAGACCACAGTCTATTATACCTTTTAGGTACGTCATCACATGCTTTGCAGCTACAATGTGCACCCGTATGGGCTCAATCAGATACTGACTCAAGGTGTTCATAGTAAAGCATATATATGGACTCGTGTTCATCAGATACATCAGCAACCCAATAATATTCCTGTATAGAGTCACATCCACTAATTTTGACGACGTATCAGATAATAACTTCAAGTTGGTATCCATGGGTGTGTCCATGGCTTTGCACTCCAACATATCAAATATTTTCAAGATTTATATTGCATACTTCCCTTGATTAAGGAATATTCCCTTTGGGCTCTGCCATACCTCGAGACCTAAAAAATAATGCATTCAGCCAAGGTCTTTCATCTATAATTCTGCAATGATCTTCTCTTTGCACTCTGAGATTCTCTTCTCATTACCTATCAAGAAAAATTCATCCACATATAGAAATAATATGATTGTTTCATCATCCATAACCTTGAAGTAAAGGTTAGGATCATCTTTACTCTTAGTAAAGTCCAAGCTCGCCAAAAAACTATCAATTCTTCCATACCAAGCTCTTGGAGCTTACTTCAATCCATATAGATCCTTCTTCAATTTGCAAACATGTGTCACTTTGTTTTCAACCTCAAAACTTTCTGGTTGTTCTATGTACACTTCCTCCTCAATAACACCATTCAAGAAAGTTGTTTTGACATCCATCTGGTGTAACTTCCACTTCATCGCAGTTGCAAGTGCCATGATGGTTCTAATTGAAGTGTACATTGCTACAAGAGCAAATGTTTCCTCATAATTGATTCCTTCATTTTGAGAGAATCCTCGAGCCACAAACCTAGCTTTGTATTTCTCAATACTTCCATCTGCATCATGTTTTATCTTGTATATCCATTTGGAATATGCCACACTTTTACCTTATGGTTTGGGAACTATGTCCCACACATCATTCTTCATTATTGACTGGTATTATTCCGTCATAGATTCTACCCATTCTTTCTTTTGAATTGCCTCTTCAAAGAAAGTAGGTTCTTTGTCTACAAGATCACACATCAAAGCCACATAACTAGAAAATGGCTTTGGCCTCTTGCTTTCTCTTGTGGAGCCTTCTGGAGCTCCATACTTCTCAGCATCTTGAATAATTTCACGATCCCAATCTGGTTTTATCTTGCGAGATATAGTCATGGATGGAGGTTCTTGGGGCTCCAACACATCATGATCTTCCGGAGTCTCATCATCGGGAGAGGGTGCAACCTTTGCAACTCTAGGAGGTACATCTTCTTCATATACTTCTTCATGTTGGCACTTTCTGGATTTCTTAAGAGCTACATCTTCATCAAATGTCACATATTTTCTAATCTCCATGTGGTGATAGCCTGGTATATAGATCCTGAAGGCCTTGGAGACCTCACAGTATCCAACAAAGATTCCTTTCTTTCCAGAAGGATCCAACTTGGTCCTTTTCTCTTTTGGAACATGAACAAAAAATGGACAACCAAATATCTTGAATTATGTTTCAAGTTCTCTCTTTCACCCATCTATGAGTTTTTTATCTTCAACCTTGTAGCAAAGGTTGATGTCTCATCACTCTAGGTGATCCTTGATCTCATCATTCTATCCATGGGTGTCTTCTGAACCCGTACTTATTCAATATGCATCTTCTTCTACTTTGATTACACCATGAGTCTGGCTACTAGAGAAACATCTCGTCATATTCGACTTCCTCTATAAGTCTTGTTTATATTTGAACCATCGTCACTTGTTCTATGGAACAAGTCTCATCATTCTTCATTTGTAGGTGATCGTGTACGATACTTCCTACAAGTCAAATTTAATAGCATGGTTAGAAACATTTCATAGTTTCCAAATATAGGTATAAAAACATAAGTCACACTGTCATAATGTTATCTTGAACAATGATTCAACACAACATTCATCCATATCCCATATTCCTACGGTAACTTTCTAGATTCCTTCCATCTCTACCATAACATTATTAAGAGTGTGCACTACTCCCAATATGTCAGCAAAGAGGTTTGATTCTATATAAGTAGAAATGAAATGTTGTACATTACCATAGGCCACTTACCCATCACATGCATATTATTAGTAGTATGTTCATCAATGCAAAACTATCTAACATGCATAATACACATCCTAAATCTAGGAACATAAATATGTACGCAACTGGACAATACAGAGAATAACAATTCAAATACGTATCTTTGTTTGTTTGGTAGGATCTCTCACGATCCTAGTCTCCTTGCAAGAATCTCTAATAGTGTGCTCCACTCCATCATCTAATTCTAAGGACCTATTCCTTTCTTGCTCATGATTGGAAATGTTGAGCAGGTATTTTAAACCTTAGATCACTTGTTCTTTGTACTGGAATAGACTATGTGTATCCCTCCTTCTTTAATCACAATTGCATCCCTTCTTACCCAATGTTGAGATAGATAAGAGGTTCTTCTATCTTCCTGGTTTGTATTAAAGTACATATTCCTCATCAATGGAGGAATCTTCTTTGTATTTCCTTTCAAATATATTGGTCAAAGCATCGAACATTTCTTTTGGATTCTTCTTGGATGATACTTGAGGGATCAAGTAATATTTTATAGAATCAACTATGATCCTTTTTTCCTTGACCATATTCTTCGTATTCCTTGATTTGGCTTCATCCCCTTCTGGTTTTGTAAGTCCCTCTTTTATAAACCTTCTAGGTCATGTTCTTCAAGAATGAGCATGACTCATATTTCCATGCCCTGAATTTCTCAGCTCCTTCAATCTTCTCATCACACTTGGTATTGTTTGTCATTTTTATAAAATGAGAACCTCAAATGGAAATAGAATAGATGTAGGACTTACCGATAAAGTTGTCCTTCTGAAAACTGCTTCTACCTTGACCTAGGGTTTGACAGAGAAACCCTAATTTTCCAACTTCAAGATCTTGAAGAAATGACTGGATGAAAATATGTTCCTTCTCAAGGCGAGTTGAGCAGAGTACTCTTTCTCCCAAATTTGTGAGCAAATCTTTCAAAAACTTGATGCCCTAGTTTCTTCAATTTCTACTGCATATTTGTTGAGTCTTAATTATGATGTATATCCTAAATTTATGCTCCTCAAGGTCTGAAACTTCATCCTGTGATATTATGATATGTTCTCTATCCAACCCCATAGGTTAGAGTAGGATTTGATTCACCAATTGGAACTTATGCTAAGTTTCCCAAGATTACCTATTTATGGATTGTTTAAGTATAGCTAAATTGTACGGACTTCCATGTGTCAATATTTCATCTTCGAGTTCTTAAACTCGCACCCAAGAAACTACAGTCCGTGAAATTTCTGGAACATATTACGAAATTTGATTTGTATCTTCCTAGCCAGAGATATATCATTTCTCCTTAGGTCACTTGTTTAAAAATGAATTCTCGAGGAGGCTTTAACCCTGATTTGCATGGATCATATATCCTAAAGTAAAGTGAATATGAGGCTGAAACTCACACACAAGGTACATGAACCTTTCATCTTCGGCCTTTCCAAGTTTCATATCCTGAACCTTCGCAAAAATTGATTTTTAGCGAAAATTCCAAGATGACTAGTTTCTGGAGAAAGAGAGAGATATTTACCCTAGTGAAAGCTGCTCATTTCAATCTAGATCTGATACCATGTTAAGATTATATGCTACCATAGACTATATTAGCATTCAATACATTATTCACAATAGAAGCATAATAAGAATCTTTGAAAGATACACAATCACAAAGCACAAAACAATATATCCTGGGAAACCCTCAAGGGGAAGAAAACCCACAAGAACTTCCTCAATATAGATGATCAAAGTACAATGCCCAAAATATGTCTCACAAATAAGAGAGACAAAAATATCAAACACTAGACCCAATCCAAGCCTCCTCCTCCTTCCCAAATACCTCTCTCTCTCCTCTAATGCGAATTTCACAAGTGAGTGAATGAATAAATGAGGGAAGCTCTCCCTCTATTTATACTTTACTTTTCACTTAACTTTTTAATCCAACTAGGTCGGCCCCAATAACCTAACTGGGCTGACCTCTCTAGGAAGACTCAATATAATATTTATATTATATTATTTTGGGTACTAATGACCCGAATTACAATGGAGGTTTAATCTCATGACTTGTACATGACCAAATATAATTATGACATCTTCGAACGGAGGTAAAACATTCCTGAAGAAATTACAATAATAAAGTGCAAGTAGAATATTCTTTGAAGTTACATTAATTTAACACGGATATCTTATTATCCCTGCATCTCAACAGAATTCATTAAATTCATGAGAATCGAACTCTCCTCCATTATCCGATCTCAAAGCACGAATGTGATTTCCAGTAGGATTCTCACCCAGTGCTTTAAACTCTTGAAACTTGTTAAAAGTTTCACCCTTTTCCTTCAGAAAATAGATCCATGGCTTGAGAGCTAAGAAGTCATCTATGAAAAGCACATAGTACAGATAACAACTCAAGGATGGTGCAGACATGGTACCACATAGATTTGAATGGATCAATTCCAGGATCCCTTTAGATATTTTAGTACTATTTGGAAATATTTTCTTTATGTTCTTACCAAGAGTACAACCTGTACAAATAGCATCATTCTCATATTGAAATACAGGCATACCTTTTACCATCTTCTATAAGCCAGGTAGCGCTTTGAAATGAAGATGACCAAGCCTCCCATGCCATAGTTCACAAGGACTGACGATGTCATGGATCATGTCTTTAATGAAATTTCCAGGAAATTTGTAGATACCTCCCTCTCTAACTCCAATCACAACTGCAGAATGCAAGTCTGAATTCTTAGGCCACAAGAGCGCTTTGTTGTCCATAAAGATTAATCTGAAACCTTTATCTTCTAGAACTGAAACAGATAGGAGGTTTTTCTTCAGACAATGAACATAAATAATATCATCAACATGGAGTACATCATCTGAATTCAAATGAAAAGAAGTGGATCCAACTCCTTGGATCGAATAGGTGGTATTATATCCAAGCTCCACCTAACAGGAGAACTTCTTTTCCTTCAAATTTGTGATAGCGCTCCTATATCCAGTCATGTATTTTGATGTGCCACTATCCACCATCCATGTCTAGGCACTAGTGGTAATGGATCCATCTATAGCTGAGATAAGATATTACTCCTTTGTTGTCTCTTGATCATTGGAAGAATTATTTCTTGTAGGTTCATCTTCTGTAGCAGTAGAAGCATGAAATCTACCCTTGAACTTTCCTCTTTTCTGTGTGTTAACACCTATTTTGGTTTATACCAAGGAAAGAGTTCGGAAACCCAAAAATAGCTAAGTGTCGAGCAAACCCAAGCTAAAATGACCAAGCCGCAGCAAGAAAATGAGAAAAAACAAGGCAAAAGGGCTCTTCAGCAAGAAAATCTAGCAAAAAGAGCTTCTTCCGCAACAAAACGAGATTCGACAGCCAGGATTGAACGGCGGGATCAGATCTGCGGTTGAAAATGCATTCCGCAAGCCGGTTTTCGAGTTCCGCATACGCATTATGGATCGCAGATTGCGGAACGGAGATTTTCCAAAGAGCGCAAAGATAGGTTTCCACATTCTGCATTCTGCATTGCGGATTACGAAATCACCCCTTTTCAAGAGCGCAAAAGTATGTTTTCGAGTTCCGCATTTCGCAATTGTGGATTGCGGAACGACGATTTTCCAAAGGGAAAAAAAGTAAGTTTCCACATTCCTCATTCCACGTTGCGGACTGCGGATTGCGGAAAGGTAATTTTCCAGAAAGCACCAAGCCAAAATTCCAAGCCTCGCATTCCATGTGGCAGATTGCGGAAAGGCCATTGCGGAAAGGCAGTTGTGGATCGATAAAAGTTTTGCAGAGCAAATCGCTATCACCGGGAATGAATATTTTCACAGAGAAATGGCGCGTTTGAGAGCGAGGAAGGGGCATGTTTCAGTTACCTACCCTAATCAACCTAAGATGGCCCAATCTAAAGGATGAACCAATGGCTTCCGTGGCCCAATGGTGCACTTCCAACACCAGTGATTCCCTTCCTCCGCGCATGACAGAATCAGGAGTTGTTGATTCGGGCGGCCCAGCTCGAATTGCCTCATCATTACCAGTCTAAGTTTGTTCTACGGAAGTTAGAATATTTTGATGTAAGCCTATAAAGGTAGGTTCCGAATAAAACCAAAAGGTTGGATGTTTTTGTTTCAGAGAGAATACTGCTTTGCGCCTGTATTTGAAATCGGCCTTTTAATTCAATGAAAGGACCCAATTCTGGAGCTTGAGATTCATGTGATGTGTGTTCTAATGTCTGTTATTTCTTGTGTATGTGTTCTTGCTTTGTATTTTGATTGAATTTTTGCTTCTATAATACCTAAAGATCAAGATTACATGATCTAGTTTTCATGCCCACATGCTCCAGATGCATATGACTAGGTATTCCACCATTTTCCTCTCGAAGTTGCAGGTTAGAATTCATTCTCAAACGCTCTAACCTTGTGACAGAATTTGTTTCCTTTCTCTACCTTCACCCGCTGATTACTTTGACGTGAAAGAACCGCATCTACCTTGCCTCTTGCCTCTACAATCATGGTCTGAATCTTTCATTTGTGACATTAAACCCACCGAAGTTGACTCCATTCCCAACTGTCCTCATGTTCTTAACTCCAACCAATTGAAAACACTCCTTTAATTCATTATTTTGAAGGTCTAGCCACCACTTTTACCAATATCCCAGCCCATTCAAGCTATATCCTATTGCTGGAAGCACAAAAGATAGATACCTCTTTATGGTTGGAAAAGATAGTTTCCATCCACTAAAGATTGGTTTGCAATAGTTACCCCATGGTATTTCCTTCCACAACCGACGAAAATCTTGGGTGATAACATTCTGGCGACTCCGTTGGGGAGATTCTCTGGTTTTCACCGTAACAAATCAGATCTCTGAGGGCGAACAAAGAGTTTAAGTTCCTAAGGTTGTATTATATTCCCTAGGGACTTCAACTTTCGAATAGGTGATTCCACAGGAGATCGAGCTTACTTCAAAAGATTTATATCAAACTAGAGCTGATTGTTGAGGGAGAACAGTAGTCAGGCACCAAAAGGATCATGTATTATTCTATCAGCGAGTCCATTTTCCGAATCAGTGAGCTCCTAGGAGGAATGCTGGCTCCCAGGAGGTACCTACCAGAATTCATCCAGACCCCGAGCTACCAAAGGTTACTTCAGACCCAGAGAAGGTCATCAAGAAATCAAAGAAAGGCCAAAGCATCCCTGTATATACTATAGAAAGCATATACCTAGAAAAGAGGTATATACTATACATCTTTTCTATAGTATATACCTCTTTACAAGCCCGGGAAGAAACTAGTGGTCTTTTTACCTTTGTTAAAGTTACTGGCCAAAATACCCACTCCCTGAGTACTCCTCCAGCTGCTTCTAAATCCCCCTCTTCTCCCAAGAAAAACCTAAGATCCATGGCTGCCAGATATGCCCCTTTAGCCCTCCCATCCAATCTCGATGACCTACCTGTGAGCTATGCCCAATGCCTCATGAGATTTGATGGGGACGGAAAAGTTTATGCACAACAGCATGTGTACAAGTTCAATGACTTCACAGACCTGGAAGAGGTAGATGAAGATGATGTTAAGATGAGGTTGTTTTCCCAAAGCCTTGCAGGGGAGGTGAAGAAATGGTTTAAGGCCCTTCCGAATAGAGGAATTGCTACTTATGAAATATTTGAAAAATATTTCTTAGCCAGATGGAGGGATAAGCTAAATCCTCTCCATATTCTCACTCGATACGAGAATACAAAGAAAAAAAATGTTGAGACTGTCAAAGAATTCTCAACCAGGTTTATGAGAATGTACAATTCTATCACTTTGGACATAAAACCCCTGTGGGGGAATCCAAGCTTCATTTTTCCAACTGTTTTGACAATGACTTTGCCCTTATGTTGAGGGAAAGGATATATCCCACTCTCCCTGATATGCTGAAAGAAGCATTAGAGGTAGAATCCAACTTGATGGCCTCAGTAAAAATAAAGCACATAACTGAAGCTGATAAAAAGAGATGCGGTGAAGCAATGCAACCTTCCACATCCCAATCCATGGATACCAAATTTGAGCAGATGATGAGAACTATGAAAATACTGGTGGATAGGAGCTCCCTTGATAGAAGGACCCCTGCCAGAGAAATACCAGAGCCTCAAGCTCGAAATAAAAATCTCAGAAGGCCCCCTACCCCACAAGAAAGACCTAGAGAGCCAAGAAACCTTGAGAATTAGCCAATCAGACCACCTTTTGTTGAGAACTTCATAGATGAAGGAAAGGAAGATAGATAGGTCGAAGACCAGATCCATCTCTTTGACCAGATCCAACCCCAGTTCTATTTGACTAAAGATGAACATGACTGGTCTTCCCTGCAATCAGATGATATCTCAGGTGAATCAGACTTTGACCAGTACCAAAGAGGACTCCACAACGCCATCTATGAGTTCGAGAGGAAGCATAATTTGAGAAGTAGAAAAGTAACAATAGACCGAAGAAAGGTTGTTGTTGATCCATCCCCTTCTCAGCCACCAAGAAAGGAAATATCTATGAAAAAGGACCCAAAATTACAATCTCTAAGGAGACCCTTGGGAAGGGGGCATAGCATCCTAAAACGATTCCAGAATGAAGAGATTAAGGTGATACAAAGACAACAGAGAGGGTCCATACTACGTTCAGTTTGGAGAATGAAATATCTAAGATTAATATCTTCATCCCCTTGACTGAGTTGGTCAAAAACTCAAAGTACAAAGATCAAATCCTGAAAGTAGTGAATGGTGGGGAAGGAAAGCAACCTGATACCCTCAATCTACATCATGATAAACCTACTCTTCTATTTGGTCCCCATGTTGAAAATGCCTCTGAAACTGATTTCCCTCCTTTCTATATCAGTCTCAACATACATGACCATATCCTGCACAATGCCATGTTTGATTCAGGAGCCTCCCATAACCTCATGCCCAGTTCGGTGGTGGAAAATATAGGGTTAGAAATCACAAGGCCCTATAAAGATATGTTCTCCTTTGATTCTAGAAGAGTTCCATGTGTGGGGATGATTAAATACATGGTGGTCTCACTGACTCAAATACCTCAAAAGAATGTGATCATGGATTTGGTAGTGGTTGATATTCCACCTAAGTTTGGGATGTTGTTGTCCAGGTAGTAGACTGCAAAGTTGAAGGGAACCATGCAAATGGACATGTCTTATGCCACCATCCCCATCTTTGGGGAAAGCAGAAGGCTATACAGGGAGCATAGGCTGTCATATGTAATAAGCAACAAGGACATGCCTGATAAACATCCCATATTTTCCATAGGCACGGATGTAGGCTCCTCAATTCTCTGTTATGATCTAGGTCCAGAAGAAGAAAGAATGGGAGCTACCAAGTTACCTGAACCAAATGGTGAAGCTAATGATGGGAATGGGGTACAATGCCATGAAATCTCAGCTAACATAGAGAATGATGGGAAACATATGGAAGAGGGAAGTAATGAGAAATCAGAGGTGGATACAGAGGCCACGGTCACCCTACAAAAAGAAGGTCATTGGGTCATGAGATTCGATGGAGCTGTGAATAAAGAAGGAGTTGGGTCAGGAATATGGATCACCCCCCCAAACGAAGGAAGTGCATGTGCCATATTTCATACTTTCAAGCTAATGTTTGATTGTTCAAATAACGTGGTTGAATATGAAGCTCTGTTGTTGGGCTTAAATGTACTCAAAGGCCTAAAAGCTAAGAAGATCAAAGTCTATGGAGATGCAGAGATGATAATCCAATAAGTGAATGGAAACTATGAGGCGAAACATCCCAGGTTGAGGGCTTACAGAAATGTTGTGTGGGATATGTTGACAATTTCTTCATAGAACATCATATTTCTTTCATTCTCGGGGAGAAAAATGAAATAGCATACATTCTAGCCAACTCCGCTAGAAGGTTTCAACTCCGTGCCTATCCTACTAGGACTCACATGATCAATATAAAGCATAGACCCTCTATCCTGGACAATACAAAACATTGGAAAATATTTGAAGATGACCAACAGATAAAGAAATTTCTAGAGATGACTGGAGAATTTTCCAATGTCCAGATTGATCAAGAAGATTGTGAAGTGGGGGGAGGAGGATCATGATTTGCCAGAGCTCAAACCTAATTTGGGAGGCAAAGAGATTCTGCAGCTAAAAAGAAACTACATACCCAAAGGATTGGTTCCCCTATAAATATTGTTCGATGAAAATGATGTGGCCAAGGATCACAAGGTGGCTCCAGACCCGAAAGAAATAGAATACTATAACATTGGGAGCAATGAATATCCCAAAGTTGTCAAACTATCGAAATATTTGGCCCCAGGTACCAAAAAGGACTATATGGACTTAATGAGAAATTTTTCTGATGTGTTTGCATGTTGCTACGAAGACCTGAAATAATATGACACAGCCATCATCCAGCAAACCATACCAATCAAGACAGGGGAGAATCCATTCAGGAAGAAGCCGAGAAGGATGAACCCCAGGCTGCTCTCTCTGGTAGAAAAAGAGGTAATGAGGTTGTATGAATCCAAAATCATAGTCTCTTTGAGGTTTTCGAAATGGGTGGCTAATATAATCCCAGTGAGGAAAACTAATGGTGAGATCAGACTATGTATTGACTTCAAAAATCTCAACAAGGTGTCCCTAAAGGACAACTACCCCCTACCCAAAATGGACCACATTTTGAAGAAGGTTGTAGGGGCAGTGAGAATTTCCATGCTGGATGGGTTTTCAGGATACAATCAGATTAAGATGCAGCCAGAATATCAGAGCAAGAGTAAGACAGCCTTTACCACACCTTAGGGAACCTTCATGTATGCTAAGATTCCCTTCAGTTCGTTGAATGCAGGAGCCACCTTCCAAAGAGCTATGGACATAGCTTTTGCAGGAGAGAAAGACAGATATGTGGTTGTCTACATGGATGAAATCATTGTATACTCTAAATCTGATGCAGAACACCTGAAGAATTTGCACCAAGTGTTCATCAAGTGCAGGAAATTTGGAATCTCCTTGAACCCTAAAAAGTCAAATTTTTCCATGCAAGAGGGAAAGTTGCTGGGACACCTAATATCTAAATATGGGATCAAAATTGACCTAGACAGAATGGATGAAATACAGAAAATTGAGCTCCCCGGGAGTAAAAAGGAAATCCAATCCTTTCTGGGCAAAGTGAATTTCACAAGGAGATTTATTCCCAATTTTGCAGAAATCATGAGGCCGATCACATGCATGCTTAAGAAAGACAATCAAGTCAGGTGGAGTGCAGAGTCTAAGCAAGCATTTGAAGACATAAAAAGAGCAATCGTTGAAGCTCCAGTACTGATCAACCCAGATTTCGACAAGGAATTTCTTATGTTCTCTTTTGCCTCGAAGCATTCCATAGCCGGTGTGCTTTTACAGAAGAATCAAGAAGGAGATGAGAAGCCCATAGCTTTCTTCAAAAGGGCTCTCAGAGATGATGAACTCAAATACAACATTATGGAGAAACAATCATATGCCATGATAAAAACGCTGAAGGATTTCAAGATTTATGTTCTACATTCCCATGTTGTAGCTTATGTCCCTAATGTTGTTGTGAAAGATATATTGACCCAACCAAATCCAAAAGGCGGAATGGCAAAGTGGATAGCTGTGTTGTTGGAATATGACCTGCAGATCAAACCTACAAAGCTTATTAAAGGGTAAGGGCTGGCCAGGCTCATGGATGAGTCAAATTGGGATTCCATGAGTATGAACCTGTTGTCACACATGCAGGAAGAAGTTTCCCAAGATCCATTACCTCAGGTATCAGACAAATTATTGTCCTCTCCTTGGTATTATGATGTTGTATATGTTTTGCATAATTTGCAAGCACCCCCTAAGATGAGAAAAAGAAAAGCTAGATCCACCAAGATTAAGGCTGTGAAATATTGCATATTGGGTGGTTGTCTTTATTGGAAAGATCCTGGAGGTGTCCTCTTGAATTTCATAGTAGAGGAGGAGGCCCAAGTAACCCTGGAAGACTTTTGACAGAGGTGTTTGTGGAGGACATCATTACTAGAAGGCCACTGTTAACAAAATTCTCATGGAAGGATTTTGGCCTACTATGTTCAAAGATGCCTATAAGGAAATAGCCAGCTGCCATGGATGTCAAATTTTTGAAGGAAAAAGGAAGCTCTTGTCCTTCCCCTTGAACCCAATATCTGTAGAATCCCCTTTACAATAGTGGGGGCTTGACTTCATTGGTGAAATTTTCCCCAACTCCTCTAGACAGGACAAGTAGATATTGACTGCCATTGATTACTTCACCAAATGGATCGAAGCAGTACCCACCAAGCAGGCCACAGATATAGTCATCGTCAAGTTTTTGGATGAGAATATCATGTCTAGGTTTGGGTTCCCTGTTAAGATAATCATTGATAATGCATAGGCTTTCAAGTCCAAGAAGATGATCAAATTCTGTGACAAGTTCCACATCAAATTCGGCCATTCTACTGCTTACTATCCCTAGGGAAATAGATTGGAAGAATCCTCCAACAAAATCCTGGTGAGGATAATCAAGAAGTTGCTACAAGAAAATAAAAGGGCCTGGCACACCAAGCTGACCTTTTCCCAGTGGGATGATAGGATCACCTCTAAAAAATCCATCGGAACTTCCCCTTTCAAACTGGTATATGGAATAGAGGTAGTGTTCCCTGATTCTTTCAGAGGGCCTGCTATGAGACTGCTGCAGGAGCAAGAGGAAGAGCCAAACCCTGAACTGAGGAGAGCTAACCAGTTGGTGGAAGTATAAGAAATTAGAGACGGGGTACAGGCTGAAGCCATGAAAGTTCAGAACCGGATCAAGAAGATGTTTGACAAAAAGACCAGGGCAGACGATTTCCAAGTGGGAGATATGGTATTAAAATGGGATGCTAAAAGAGAATATCATGCCCAAAATTTTGATAACCTTTGGCAGGGGCCCTATGCAATCGTCGCCTACCATGGGAATAATGATTTATTCCTGCAAGACGAAGATGGTAAACCAATCAGCAAGGGATCCGTCAATGGACGGTTCCTGAAACACTATTTCAAGTAAAAAATCCAGTCCGTCGACCCACCCCCACTGCACATTACCATTTTTTTTATTTTCAGTTAGCCTTGTTTCATTCTTTGTGATACATAGAAGGATAAAGAGGAAGAGAGCAAGGGCGACTAGTCTACATGTTCTTGCTACCTCGCAGGGAGGATAACATCCCCGGTTGGAGACGTTGTTAACACCTATTTTGGTTTCCACCAAGGAAAGAGTCAGGAAACCCAAAAATAGCTAAGTGTCGAGCAAACCCAAGCTAAAATGACCAAGCTGCAACAAGAAAATGAGAAAAAACAAGGCAAAAGGGCTCTTTCGCAAAAAGAGCTTATTCCACAACAAAAGGAGATTCGATGGCCAGGATTGAATGGTGGGATCAGATCTGCGGTTGAAAATGCATTCCGCGAGCCGATTTCTGAGTTTTGCATCCGCATTGCGGATTGCGGACTGCGGAATGACTATTTTCCAAAGAGCGCAAAGATAGGTTTCTGCATTCCGCATTATGCATTATGGATTGCGGATTGCGAAAGTGCCCCTTTTAAAGAGCGCAAAAGTATGTTTCTGAGTTCCGCATTCCGCAATTTCGGATTGCGAAATGGCGATTTTCCAAAGGGCGAAAAAGTAAGTTTTTGCATTCCGCATTCTACGTTGCGGATTGCGGAAAGGAAAATTTCCAGAAAACACAAAGTCAAAATTCCAAGTCCCGCATTCCACGTGGCGGATTGCGGATTGCGGAAAGGCAGTTGCGTGCCAAGAAAATTTTTGCAGAGCAAATCGTGATCACCGGGAATGAATATTTTCATAGAGAAATGGCATGTTTGAGAGCAGTGAAGGGGCCTATTTCAGTTACCTGTCCTAATCAACCTAAGACAACCCGATCTGGAGGACAAACAAGTGGCTTCATGACCCAATGGTGCACTTCTAGTACCAATGATTCCCTTCCTCCGCGCATGACAGAATCAGGTGTTGTTGATTCGGGCGGCCCAGCTCGAACTGCCTCATCATTACCAGTCTGAGTTTGTTCTAGAGCAGTTAGAATATTTTGATGTAAGCCTATAAAGGCAGGATCCGAACAGAACCAAAAGGTTGGACATTTTTGTTTCATAGAGATTACTTCGATGCGCCTGTAATTGAACTCGGCCTTTTAATTCAATGAAAGGACCCGATTCTGGAGCTTGAGATTCATGTGATGTGTGTTCTGATGTCTTTTATTTCCTGTGTATTTGTTCTTGCTTTATATTTTCATTGAATGTTTTCTTCTATAATACCTAAAGATCGAGATTACATGGTATGGAATTCATGCCCGCATGATCCAGATGCATATGACTAGGTATTACACCCTTTTCCTCTCGAAGTTGAAGGTTAGACTTCATTCTCAAATGCTCTAACCTTGTGACCGAATTTATTTCCTTTCTCAGCCTTACCCGCTGATTACTTTGACTTGAAAGAACTGCATCTACCTTGCCTCTTGGCTCTGCAATCATGGTCATAATCTTTCATTTGTGAGAGTAAACCCACCGAAGTTGAATCCATGCCCAACTGTCCTCCTGTTCTTAACTCCAACCAATCAAAAACACTCCTCTAATTCATTGTTTTGAAGGTCTAGCCACTACTTTTACCAATATACCATCCCATTCAAGCTATATCTTGTTGCTGGAAGCACAAAAGAGAGATCCCTCTCTGTGGTTGGAAAGGCTAGTTTCCATCCACTAAATATTGGTTTGCAATAGTTACCCCATGGTCTTTCCTACCACAACCCAGGAAAATCTTGGGTGATAATACTTTACACGGCAGTCTCTTGCAAAGTGGCCCTTCTTATTGGAGTTGAAGCATTTGACTTTAGACTTATCAAATTTCTTGTTGTATTCTTTTTCCTTTTGATGAGGAAACTTCTTCTGAGAAAATGATTTATTTCCTCTCTTTGTCCTTGTTGTAAGAGAAAGGTTCTCTTCTTTGGAGGAACCATTTTTTCTTTGAATTCACCCTTCTTCTTGAAGGAAATCATGCCACGATATTTCAAAGTTTGGTTGCACTTCTCGACCATTAACAACAACCAATAATGTCTCCCATGAGAATGGAATACCATCGACAGTAGTTTGAATAATATCATCATCATCGAAAATAACTCTAATGCTCATGATTTTATCTCTTACTTGAGAGATATTTGTGAAGAAGGAAGCAATAGATTCTTCCTTCTCCATATTCATATTATGGAGCTTGTTCTTCGGTGCTCTTTTCTTACTGGGAGACTTTTTCTCATAAATATTTGTCAAGGTGTTGGAGGACTCCTTTGCAGTATTCAATGGAGTAATCACCGGCATCAAATTGTATTTCATAGAATCATAAATTATTCTCTTTGCTTTGGCTTGATTCTTCTTGAAATCAATGCTCCCAGCATTAGAAGTGGGCTCTTCAACAACATTGGATATGTATCCACCTAGATCATGCTCTTCCAGGATATTTAGAATCCTAGCCTTCCAATTATTCAAGTTCAAATTTCCATCAAGTCCGTCTTCTGGACTTATTGAGATTGAAGCCATTATTCTTCAAGTACTGTGCTCACCCAGGATCACGTAGGCTCAAGCTTGACTATTGAACTTAGCGCCTTCACATCCTGAGCTCTGATACCATGTTAATTTTTTATCTTAGTGAATAATTATAGTAGGACTTGAAATCAATGAATAATCAAAATCATAAGCATTCACATGAGACAAGGTATTTACCCTAGGGAAACCCTCTAGTATTTGAGGGAGAAAATCCCGGCAAAATATTTCTTACAATATTGATAGATAGTAGAGAATGTATTTGCAATGAGCAGATTACATCAAGCACCCCTGGTGCATTATCATATAGAAATACCAAGAATCCATGGTGGAATCACATAGAAAGAGAGAAGATGGAAGAATAGACCTCACAATAATATCTTGAACGAAACCAATTCGTTGATTTTGGTCACATGCACAAAGAAAGTGAATTTCCTTGAAGAGAAGAGAATTCACTCTCACATTGAATTCATCAATCTTGAATAACAGATATATACCATACTTATCATGCTTTGGCTTCTATTTTTATTTGTTGACTTCAGGATGAACTCGGCCTTCATCTAGATGTTATATCACTTAGTTAGGTGGATAACTCAAGTGTCGTCATGAAAGTGTCATAACTTAAGTGTCACAACTCGAATTTCATAACTCAAGTGATTTATTTTAGTTCAACTTAAGTGTTGACATGCAAAACACTTTAGTTAACTAGATCTTCTTTATTAACACTTAGTTAACTCGTTTAACTTAATTCTTTCTTAATAACATCACTGAAGTGAACAATTCGATTTCTCCTTTAATTAACTGAAGTCTTTTGTTATTGGGAAATCTACTCGAGTGGATGCGAGCCAGATCTCCCTAGTTCGATGTGAATCTAGAACAAATATGAACATAATATAAGCTACTTTCCTAGATCAGATTAGAGATCGAGTAACTAGACGTCTTACCTTCAGATTTGTAGATCTTTCTCCTCGTTGTTGCTCCAAGCTCCGCGGTTGTCAGATCCGTAGCTACAAGACCTATCAAAACATGTGGAGACAATACAAGCAGTAAAACATATCTAAACACTAACTGATCTAAGTAAACAGTTAAGGAAGTAAACTATAAACATTATCAACACAACAATATTTATGGAAAGAGTTTATATTACTGTATAAAGAGTAGGAAATACAAAGTAGAGAGATGATTACAACCCAATCCTTAGACTCCCAGGAGATGGATAGGGATCACCTAAGATAATTCCACCAGCATGTAAGTGCTATAGACTTTCTCCCTTTGGAATGGAGAGGATCTTTGTATTTATAGGACCAAGTGGATAGAGTAGGTTGAGAATCATGGGGAGAGGACTAAGGGATCCTCCCTTGAGGTTAGGGAACCATGGGACAGCTCACCTAGGATTTAGGGATAGAGATCCACCTCATCCAAGTTCTAGAAATCACTCGAAAGCCTCCTTTATCCAAATTAACCAACCCTAGTGCAAGCTGCATGAGGGAAACCTACGCCAGAGAGAGGAAGCGCAGGCTGTACGAAGGAAACCTCAACCACCGGCACACTCTGCTAGACTGCAACCTACACCGGACCTAGTTGGGCGCTTGTTGCTCAAATACAACCTGCGTCGGCCCAACTAGAGGTTGTGGACAAAGGGCATCAACTTGCTCTAACTGAATTCTTGATCAGGGAAACTTCAAGGATCAAGGAATTGAGTTGACAAGGGTCTCATGATGACAAGATTTAGGTGTAACAGAATGCCCCCCAAAGCATGAAGCTGGAAAAACAAGACAAGTGAAGTGCTTTGAAAGATGGATGGAAAGGACTTGTTGGATGGAAGATGCTACTGCAATACAACCGACTCTGAGATACTAGTCTCACATGACTCACAACATGGTTGCCGACCAATACATTGCATATCCATGGTAGTAAAGACCGACTAAACACAATCATGGCTACTGGACACAATCGTAGATCCATAATGATATGATAACACAGCCATGACCAATACAAGAGTGGACCCGTGTAACATGACTCAAACAATTTCCATCGCAACATGGGTAATACATGATTTTCCAGGGTATTCAAGCTGAACCCACAATGATACGAATCTATCCATGTGTTTACAATGTTTTGGATTCAAACATGGTAGAAACCACTTGATTACCAGTCATTGATGTATACCGTTAACAAGCGCGAGGGAAATCACCATTGATGTCAATGATTCCCAGGGTATCACAGTACATATCACTGAGCGTGAATAAATGAGTTGAGGTCGAACGCTCGACGAAATATTCCAATCAAGAGTCAATGATGTAAACTCATGTTGAAAGCGACATAACCTGCCATTGAGGCATGCAGGCCCAAGGTACTCAATTGGTTTCTAGATTCAATCCTTGGATGATGTGTTGAAGTCAAAAAGGATGAATCCGTCAAAGGAGGGCCATGATGAATCCCCCATCAATGACATGAAACTCAATAGATGTTTAGAGTAGATCGGTGGAGTAACATGCAAGACTGACTCAAGGTAGACCAACATGATGGAAGGTGTACTGACTGCAGATGATGAGCAATGAACATCTCTTGAACACGGGCAGTGCATGAAAGTATTGACATGACGAGAATGACACTAACCCCCAATGCGACTGATAATAGAAGCATTCTTTGGATGACTCAAAGGAGTGACAAGACTCATGGATGACTCAAGAGCGACTATGTACTTCCATGAATTATAGTGTAACACAAAATCTTTCCATTTTCCCCATCATGACTGATGAGTGCCTCACTTGTTTTTTAACAAGCTTGAGTAGGGTAAACATATGCTTGGTATAGCTCATCCCATGGATGAGTCCAGTCCCAATATTTTACGAACCTTGAAGAGGAGAGGTTCGTCCCATGACGGGCCCTTCAATGTTGAATTTTAACGAGTCCATAGAAGGTAAACTCGATGTCATTTCATGTTTAGAGAGTCTGAAAAGAACTAAAGAAGACTCCAAAGGTCATTTTTTGTAAAGTTACCCTCTTCGCCCGGAAAAGGGTAAAACAACGCGAGAGAAGACTCTTCCAGTCATGATTGGCTGGAGTATTCATTTTTCGTAAGTAGTGCCTCCTGGTCCTAAAAAGGGGTAAAATATCACCAGAAAGACAATCATTCAACTACTTTTACAAGCGTGAACGCATCAAGTTCGCTTGGCGATATTTTCGTATTTAGAGAGCCTGAAAAGAGATTAAAGAAAGAATCTGGGGGGTTTCTGTCACATCCCCAAAATTTCATAAAAATTTAATTTTTTTCTAAGCGGTCTATTCGACCAAAAATGCTATGCATAAGTATAAAGTCTTAGCATTTAAATTTACTGTTTAGATAAAAGGCGACATTATAACATCTCGTAAATTTTCATTAATTAGTTAATTGTCTAAACAACAATAAAATCGGAAATATCATAATACTTAGATATACAATCATCAATGTTGTAACTACATTCAGCTCCATTTATAACTCTATACTTGAATGATGTGCTACTGCCTATTCTATGCAACCTCTTTACCCCAATTGGATAATTAAAAAAGTAAGAGAACATCCTTGTACTAAATAGAAAATTTGCTAAATAACATATGTCTATGTAAACAAATTTATTTGAATCAAACATCAATTCAGCTATAAAACATGTACAATCCTAAATCTTGAATACATTGCTTAATCAATAGAAAGTTAACTTCAAGTTATACTTTTATCAACCATTTTTCCCATTATCATGCAATTGATAATATCTAACACATTCCTATTTGTTTACATTCGAAGATTTCCAACTTGAATATATTTACTCATCATATGGATTTCCTAATAACTCATATAAGACATATCCACTAGAATAATTTATACATCTAGGTATTGAATATATAAACGTATAAATAATCAATCCCATCACAAGTGCATATATACTCAAGAGACCAAAGAAGATATACATAAAGAACCATCATGGACCAAAAACATAAGAAAACATCATGAAGCGTTACAAGTAGACACACACACAAGAATATAATATCAAAGAGAGAGACCATTTTTCATGTGGTTCACCCACTCCTTGGGCTACGTCCACAAAAGATTGTGTATATTATTATTTCAACAAAAGATTACAATCTGCAACAAGAAATGTTGCTAACTCTCCTAAGAAGAAACAACCCGATAAGGGTGTTGTCACACAAGATTTAACATGACATCCTTTGGAGGTATACACAATAATTTGGATACTATGCCTCTTCATTGAAAATACACAAAGATATATATCAACATGATCGAATTCTAAGGAGAATATTTACATACATTTAAGGACATATATATCTAATTAATTTAGCTAGAAAAAAAAACCTTTCCATATTATAAGCATGCTTAAAAATAAATATATATATATATATATATATATATATATATATATATTCTCTTCAATAATTAACTAAGGGATAACTTCCCACCCATGTATGGAATTTCCACTTTAAGGAACAACAACTAAGTATTACTATACTTAGTTTAAGAGTTTTGTCTTTTAACAATATATTACTATAAAATTTAAACAAAGGGTAACAACCCTTTTTATTAGGCTAAGGTGCTTTAACCTAAGAGAGGCCTTAACATGCTTCATCTTTTCTTTTTAACGAGACTTAACAAAAAAAAACCTTTCACGACAATGTCATCTACAAGGTCAACAACTACTAGTGAAACTTTAAACATGTTAAGAACCCATGTCAACCCTTCTATTTACTTTGATAGTATATTGTTGTTGGATGCATATGCTTTGTAAGTCCTCCTGTAGTATTTGTTGATCCATAGTTTGTATTATTGTTGTTGGACGCATATGCTTTGTAAGTCGTCCCGTAGTAATTGTTGATCCATATTTTGTATTGGCCCATGGTTTATATTGACACATGGTATTGAACCATGGTACTGGCGCCTAGACTTAGTATATAAGTTTGTGTTGAGACCAATGAAGGTACCGCGAAGTTATTTGTATTGAACTTGCTCAAAGGAGGTTGCCCCCTCGAAGTGGCCTGCGATCAATATAAAAGTTATTCTGAGTTCTGTTATTTCTGCTATATCGTGTGTTTTCATTAATTAATTATTGCAGGTTCTTCACAAAACATTCCAACATATACTAGGATTTGTCTTCCACTTAACTAACAAAATAAGGTTTTTCTAAAGTCAACGTCAAGAATTAGATTTGTTGAGTTAACGGTTTAGTGACAAGATCATGTAAGTATATAAGTATATTTATACTTATCTTAAGGTAACTATAAGGGCTTCTAGCACCTTTTTCCGTTAAAGGAGAGGACCGTGTCTACATAAGCACTTATATAAATACATTACCTCATCGCACCTTCACTATGATGATACCAATTGTCATTCTTAGTCGAAGATCGGGCTTTTCGATCATCACGACAGAACTAGAAAGAAATATAACGATTCTGCAGGCACTACTATCACAATTTGTTTCTGAAAAATAGCCAAGGCCCTGTCTTTACGGCCATCCGGATAGGCAAGATAAAACTTAAATAAGTAACCTTGCTATAGTGCTTAACCTAAATAATTAGGTTCCTGTCCAGTCGGGATTTATAAGGTAAACAAGAAAAAAAATAACTACATTCATGAATTTAACATTTAGTCAACGGGATCCATACTGGAACGCCCTAGCATAAAGACCGATCCAGATACACACGAATAAGACACAAAACCAATACACGGCAGTGGAGAGTAGAACGCCTTACCCGACACTCTTTAGAGAGTATGCCATAATAAATCTGGAAGTAGTGCGGAGGGCAGTTCGAGTTTCCATGGGGTTCGTCCTCAGCTTACTTAGCGCATGAGTGAACTACTAAAGTTTACTTACTTAGATTGAAACAAGCATAGAATTGCAAGACACACAAAACTCTGTCAAGTGAACAATGTGGAAGGTATATTTTGAGAGCTGCAACGACTCTGTAAAGGTGAAGTTTCACGTAGATGATCGTGATTTCACTGGGCATCGATTTTATGAAAAGAGTAAAACTGAGATGCAAGACGGAAGTACCGCTAAGGGTATAAGCTGGAAATGTACAGAAATCGGTTATTACTATTTAGCTGAGTATAAAATAAGTCATCAAAATAAAACTCGTCCTTTCCTAAATATCTTTGCAAATTAACAACAGGGATAAAAGAAAATACTACCAAAGGAAACATAACTGCAGAATACTTGGCTATTTCAAGGAAATCTAGGAAGCATCAGCAAATGGACAGTGATTCCGATGGAATCGAGTTCTTCAAAGTAAAATAAAAGCATATTACCACCAACTATATAACTAGCAAACAACTACCATGATACATAAAGGTGTTGTTTAATACTAGCTCTAATATTCTGAGATCAAAAGATACGAAAATAGAAGGGCATTAAAGAAACACCATGTCAACTCGGTGTACCCATTTTAACCATAGGAAGGTAGATAAATCTCTACTTACCTTAGATGAAGTGTAGCTTGACTGGGCGCTAACTCTGTTACGCAGAGATCAAACCACGGAGGAGATCCATGCCACTTCCCACTATCAAATAGAGATTAGATCTAGAAAACCCAACGCAATTTCTAACAGCAATTAGAATTTGGTGAGGATCAAGCGCTTGCGTTGTCCTTCCTATTCTTCTACGAATTCCTGGAGTCGAGCTCCTCCATCGCTAAACTTGTTCCTTTCAAACCATGGGTAGGGTGACACAGACTCACAACTGGCAGCACAACTCCCCTTGCATTAGAGGCTACGACTGCACCAATCTCTTCCAGTCAAGGCTACTACCGTCCTCTCCCAAAACTCTAGATCCATCCCCCCCCTGTCTGCTTCTTCCTTGAGTTCGTTATTCTTAAAACAAGAAATCTTGCTTCCAGCTTGGAGCGACAAATGGCGACCAGCAGGAAATATCAAGGCAAGTGGCAGCCTTAGTGAGTTCATCTTCCCACTAAGGGGACAAACTTGCTCAATAACTCCTTAATTTCCTCCACTCGGTTCTGGTTATGCGTTAGTCTTAAATTCCACTATCCTCGAAATGGTGAAGTGTGAAGGTGGAGTGTAAAGGTGGAGTGAACCACCTTAGGTGCACACTAAAACAATAATACCCTTTTTTTTATTGAACACTATATAAGGATTTCCATAGTGGATATTTCATCACTTATATGATATATATAAATTAATACCTTATATACATATATTATGTATATAAAACTTATATATATAATACATAAATTCATATGTTTCTCGTAGTGTTTTACAACTTGATCTTTATACATACTTCGCTTACACTTGTTATATATATATATTATATTTATAATACTCCCTTGTATCACTTATTATATAATATTCCTTTTTATAACATCCACACCCATTTGTAGATTTACTTATATCAATAAATTTATTTGAGTATTACTCTTAGTAGCCTTTTTAGGATATAATTAGGTGTCCACACTTGACCAATATGTCAATAACTTCAATAATAGGTCAGGCTTATATATTATATGTTAAAACATATAATCTTATATTATTTATTATTTCTAACTTATATTACTAAAACATATACTTTGTGTTTCCTATTCAATCTATATTACTAAAACATATACTTTGTGTTTCCTATTCAATCTATGTATATATAGATATCTTAGTGGTTTTTCCCGTCGCTAGTTTATATTTACTCGTACTTAGGTGGCACTCTTAATAATCGTGTTTTAATGAAAGCTCATCACTAGACTACTTTACCCCAACGACCTATGGGTACCGTACCGTACTCTTTACCATTGTGAGGGTAGCTGGCAGTCGATTTGCTCATCTGGCGAGCAAATCGCAGATGATGTACGTCAAGGAGTGTATGGCTCCCACTGTGTTCAACTGGTGTGAGGGGATCCTCACCGGTCTATGTGATTAGTTGACCAAATTCCAGCGTTGGGCTGAAGCAGTTTGGTTATGGTTCGGTGGTGGTATCTTTCATGCTGGAGCGGGTGCCACACTTATGCTCGCAAGTAGACCTTGAGGACCGAGATGCACGAGATTCCCACATGACCATGTGGTCAGAGGTGATGGCTCGCCATGGTGGCGGGGGTCCCATCATCAGTTTTGGCACAAGTTTCTTCACATGGCTGAGGGGCTAGCTCCTCATGGTGGAGGACTATCCGTACCATGGGACAGACTTCAGAGGGGACCCTGACTTGGTGCTTCCTAAGGGAGTGTAGTGGGGCGATATCGGTAAGAAAAAATGTTGCTTTGTTTTTCATTTTATGTATTTATGATATTTTTGTAGTAGTGTTGATGACTTCTTACATGTTTCTTGCAGACGTGGGTCCGAAGCGACCGCTTGGAGTCTCTCCTCTTGCTCGGAGAGGGGTGGTACCAAAGGTGAGACTTGTGGTCTGGGATGCTCTCGAGGAGTTGGAGGAGATCGAGGAGAACCTCCACGGGATGACTTTGGACATTCCGTAGTCGGGTGTCCATGAATTACCCCATCACTACCAGAAGTTGACAGTCGGGGTATCATTATGTTTTGGCACGCTGCTCCGGAAAGTGGCAAGGGTCGTGGTCTGCTACCATGCGCGTCCTAGGGATTAGGTGCATGTTTTATATGTATATGCTAAAAGCTTATGAGCTTCATATTTTGTATAGATGAATCTTACTGAAAGCTAGCATGCTTCAAACTTTTGTATCAACACTACCATTTTTGTATACTGATTTATATATATACAGACACTATTGGCAGTTTTTATACATCTTGTGTTCTATTCGTGATTAATGGGATCTTGTTTACATGTTTTGCTTATACAATGGATAATTTACATGTTATGTATGTTTTTATATTTTATGGATATCTTATGTGTATGCAATGTACCAATCTAGAATGAAATTGGCCATGGAGTTAGCAACCATGTTCATGTCTCGTGGAATGTGCAGGTATTGAACAGATTCAAAAGACCTTTCCAGGAGACGAACTAGTCGGAAAAGACGAAGCAGAGTGGGGTCGTGAATAGTGTAGATCCGGTTAAGATGAGAAATAACTAGTTGTGAATCTAGGTAGATAACAACGTGGCTCATACCCAAGGAAAGAGCGTCGGTTAGGGTTCCAACCACCGCTTGATATTCCGCGGCGTTATTGGTTGTGTATCCTAGACAATTTCCCCATGAGTTGATAAGCTCGTCAGTAGGGGAATAAAGTACCCAAGCTGCCGAAGCAAGGTTACGGGTATGTCGGCTGGCACCATCCACAAATCCACAGTAGGTTTCCATCTGCACATGCAGACAAAACATGGTATAAGTAGCAAAACAAGATCCTGACACATGAAAACAAAGCATCACACCACACAAAACACATGCCATGTACAGTATCTACAAGATACTTATGCGTGAAAAACTGTTACACCCAAAATCTACTCATCATCAGATTCAGTGTATACACCCCTGAAGATACCTGGACTAAGTAATCATCCTGGGAGGATTTGCACCCCATTGTGCTAGGTTTTGAAGGGTCATCGCAGGTTGCACACTAGCAACATGCGACGTCGCATCTTGCTCCACTACAGGGTGCGACGAGGTCAGTTAATGGGAAAAAATAGCTTATTCGAGATCCTTCTCGAAACTTGCTCATTTAGGGGCTTATCCCTGACCTCTAGGGGAGCTGGTACTCGACCCCTAACTCTTTGGGAGGATCCCCTATCTCTCTCCTACCATCTCTCAACCTATCCTATCCATACCCTATCCACTCAAGTCCTATATAAGTGAAGCTCACTCCCATCCCAAAGGGAGGAAGACTATGGTATCTACATGTTGGTGAAATCTCTCTTAGAACATCTCCACTCACCTATTGGAGAACTTATACTTCCTTGGAAGGTTATGGCTATTGGCTTGGTCCGAGAAGGGCTACTGCGTTAAGTCTTGGTCGCAGTTCTATATCTCTATCATGTACTCCTCTATTTGCAATAATACAAATGCTTTCCACCAATATTGTTCTTGTGTGCAATGATATTGAGTAGTTTACCTGCTTAACTGTTTACTTAGATCGCTTATTGTATAGATGTCGTTTACTGGTTTCTCTTGTTTCTTGTCTTGACAGGTCTTGCAGCTTGGATCTGACGACCGTACGACGTGGATCAACATTCGGGAGAAAGGATTGCGTAGTAAAAAGGTAAGACATCTAGTACTTGGTCCTTAAGTAGATCTAGGAAATGCATTTGTAATCTGTTATATTTGTTCTAGACTCACTTTGAGCTAGGGAGATCCGGCTCGCGTCCGCTCAAGTGGATTTTCCGATAACAAATCTGGTGACCATACTGGGGAGTGGTGTTTGTCTTGTTTAGTGGTCATTGATCTGAGATTCATTTTCAGTTGATTGCTTGACAAAATCCTTTTTTATCATTTTTTGCCATTTACTTCTTAGGATTGATTTCATTGTCAGATCTTCACGTTGAAGATTCTGATCTCCTTCCTCTAAGTTTATACAACTCATTTTCAAGCCTGTTTGTGGTTCATTGTTGAGAGATCTGATTCATTTTTGAATCTAGACCTCGCCTGTCACACCTGGGCAGTGGAAACAGAGCGACACTGTGTCATTCTGAGTCTCTGTTCTTTACCTGGTGGATACTCGTCGCACCCTTTGCATTGGTAAAATGCGACATCGTCACACTTCCCGTGTGAACAACCTGCGACGTCGCACTATGTACAAGGGTAGAGTGCGCCGATCTGTCAAAAGTTGGCATACAGGCATCCCTTCCCTCATTTGATAGTTTGAACCTTGGTCTGATGTATGAACTCCCTCTGCGCTACAAGATCCAGACAGAGACCCCATTTATGATTTGTGTGTTGAGAGTTTGGTTTCATTTGGATTGACTTCGGGTTCCGTCTTGGACAATTTTGAGACATGTAGTGGTGGATACTCTAGTCTCCTCCACCTTCATCCGTTCACTCTTGCATTCCCTTCCTTCCATCCTTGATCTGATCATTACATTGGATCAACCTCCAGACCTCATTTACATTTGTTTTGAGCTTTGCTTGCTGCTGATTTTGAGTTGAGTGTGTCTTTCAGCTTGGTTGAGTGCTTGTCTTTTCTTGAGTTTTCTGGATGTACTAGTGCTGCAAGTAGTGTTTTATTTTCAGTCATTTAGATCTGAAAGCAGAGTTGTTATCAAGTTTACTCTTTGATGCATCCATTGAAAGATTAAAAGTGCTTCTTTCCCATTGTTTCTCAAAAAAAAATTATTGAAGAAAGATTGTTGTGCATTGGAAAGTTCTCGTTTATGTTTTGAAAAAGTTGAATGAATGTACGATTTATTGTGTTTTTCTCGAATTATGAATCGCTCATTTTCCTGAAAGGCTCAAAGAACACTTCGATTTTTGCAAAATTGATTCCATGCTAAGGAAAGATAGATGCATTTTTAATTCTTGTTGCTTTTAGATCATTGAAAGTGAAATTGAAAAGCTTGCATATTTCATTTCAGAATCCTCTCTTTTCATTACTTAGGGTCATTTTACTTTGAAAAGGAAAAGAAAAGAAAAAGTTGTTTTGATTTGGTTTAGTAGTGTTGTGTACTTTTGTGTTTCGCTAAAAAGGAAAAGAATACTTTCATTGTCAAATTTGTTTGAATTGGGAATTGTGTTGCATTGAGTTTGTCTTGGCAATACCATTGGAAAAAAGCTTTCTCCTTCCCATAGCTAGAATTCATTGAAAGAAAAGAATATTTCGTGCATGTAGCTAGGAATTGCATTATGCTTCCGATTATGAACTCACCTCATGCATTCACCTAACCGTCCAAGATAAAATTAATGGTATAACTAGGTAAAAAATTTAGCAACTTGTGTGTAATTTAGAGACATGTTCCGGCGTCGTTAAGCGTGGCAACTGTCATTATTTTCCAGCACTATATCCCGGGGGTATTGTAGTCTTCCACGTACATTGGTATATCGAGCTCCTTCACGTACCCACCAGGTACCATAATCTGTACTTGGCGTATATCTAAGGGTGTATCATGTACTCGACACGTATATCAGAAGGTCTCTTGCCGAACGGTTGTGCATTAGACAGCACCACTACGGATTTGAGCTCCCACGTACCTTGCGTATATCGGGAGACACCACTAGGATTCCTGAAACCAACCGAGTTAACCATTTGGCCGTCTTAGAAAAGCAATACACCGAGAAAAGCACTCGGGGAGATTAGCACGCACGTACTGTCCAGGTAATCGGGTATGCAGGCAAGGGTACGGTCCCAATCCTCCTTGTCGCGTCATATTGTTGGACCCTGCAGTATATTGCAGTTTGCGATGCCTTGATAATCCCGTGAGGTTTCAGAATTTTGAATCCACTCTGTCACATAAGTTTGCTTGTTGCCTTAGTTTGAGTAGGTTTTTCTGTACTGCTTTTCTTTTAGCATACCCTTAGGAGAAACGTTGTTTCGTCCTTCCTGGCTGATTTTCCTGATACTCTGGCGGATTTTCCCTGGAGAAGATCCCGTAGGATCTTGAACTTACCACCTGAATATCCCCTTAATCCGAAGGTTATTTCGAGGGTAAGAATGGATCAGCGTAACGCGGTCGTAGTCACTGAAGTGGAAAACCCCACTTTGAATGTTGGAGGACTTTTGTTTCCACCAGATTCACCTGCCTCTCATCCCCCGCAGGATGAATAAGCACACACCCCCACTTCACGAGACATTTCTCCCATTTTCCCGGGAGAACTTGGATCATTGGAATGGATAAACCGACCCCAGTACGACCCTACAGCAGCTGTTGGTCCTTCAGCAACTTACTAGACATGTTCTACAGACCACCCAGTGGCTCATTTTTCCACCTCATCCTCACCCAGTGAGACTACCCCGGAAGACACTTTAGCTTACTTTCATGGCCAATTGTCTCACTTTCGTTCCATGGCTACAGAGTTTTGGCAGTCAAGTCTCCAACGGAGGGTTCAAGACCCATCATTACCTCCTTACCAACCCATCCTAGTTCATCCAATATCTTTCGGATCACCTGAAGCACCCCACCACGAGACCACTAATAAGACTGGTCAACCCTCGCAAGAGTCCAGTCCTGCACCTCAAGTGAACCAACCTGTGGAAGGACAACAGTCCAACACACCTGTCACTACCGCAGTTACTTTACCAGTCCCTCCCCCACCTCAAAATTCAAGGGGAGGGTATTCCATTCCTTCGAATTATCTTATTGGTAATGTTATTACTACGGTAGCTAGTCCACAACCTACGTTGGTTCAACCTGTGAATAGTGGTCAACCTATTGTGGGGACGTCAAATGTAACTCAACCCTCATGGAGTCAAGCATATCCAGGTTCTGTTAACCCTGTGCCGAGCCAACCTAATCCCGGAAACGCACCATACAGGATACCTTATCCCGAAAATCCATACACTCTATGGGGGTAACAGCCTGTGTTGCACCATGGACCCCAACCGACTATCCCTCAAATACCACCACCCCTGATCAGCAGGCCCCCACCTTACATTGGTGGAGGCCCACCTCACTTTACCTACAACTTCCCCCACCCTTCCGGCGGTGGCAAGAATGGTCCACCACCCCCTCCAGGCGGAGGTGGTGGGGGACCACCCTATCATGGTGGAGGAGGACATTTCCCTTTGGGTGGTGGAGGTGGTCCACCACCCACTCCAAGCGGAGACGGTGGAGGACCAAATTACTATGGTGGTGGCAGCGGTGGTGGAGACCCTCACCCTTCTGGCAACGGTGGTGGTGGAGGCCCCCAGTCTTCTGGCAGTGGAAGTGGTCCACCACCCCCTCCAGGGAGAGGCGGTGGCGGGTTACCTTATTACGGTTATGAACCCCCACCCCCTCCCAGTGGTGGCGGCGAACCTCCGCCCCCTCCCGGTGGTGGAGGTGGACCTCCACCTTATTGGAATGGACCACCTTATGGTGGCGGACCCCCTTACGGTCCGGGCGGCACACCCCCTACGGTCAGTTTCCTCCTGGTACACCTTACGATTGCGTAGTAAAAAGGTAAGACATCTAGTACTTGGTCCTTAAGTAGATCTAGGAAATGCATTTGTAGTCTGTTCTATTTGTTCTAGACTCACTTTGAGCTAGGGAGATCCAGCTCGCGTCCGCTCGAGTGGATTGTCCGATAACAAAAAATCAGGCATACTACCTCTTTAGGTAGATCCCATTGCGAGGCTCTCCCAGAGTTATTCCATCATAATCCTCTAGCTCGTATGCTCCCTTCTCCATAACACACTTTACGATGTATGGTCCATGCCACATGGACTCAAACATACCTTCCCCCAGCTTATCGTGCTTTTGGTCATATGTGAGGACCAAATCACCCTCATTTAAGATGCGAGGTTTAACCGTCATATCATACTGTGCTTTGATGTGTTTCTTATGTGCCTCGTTGGCAAGAGCAGCATCGCGGTGGGTCTCATTGAGTTTTTCGAGGTAAAGGAAGAGTTCTTCCTCGGCAGTGGTGTTCAGGAGAAGTTCAACTACGAATCGGAGAGATCGAATCTTGCACTCTATTGGTAGGACTTCCTCCAATCCATAGAATAATTGGAACGGTGTGAATCTGGTGGCAGTCTTAACGGAATTCCGGTATGCCCATAGTGCGGAAAAGAGCATGTTATGCCAGTTTTACTTGTGTGTACCCATCATGCGTTGGATCATGGCTTTCAAGACCTTGTTGTTGGCCTCTACTTGTCCATTGGACTGTGGGTAATAAGGGGTTGAGTTTTTGTGGTGAAAACCCATTCTGGCGCTCAATTCATCTACCATATGGTTCTAGAAGTGAGATCCATGATCGGTCACTATGGCTTGTGGAACTCTGAACCGTGTAATAACATGATTGAACATGAACAATGCGGCTCTTTTTCCATCTTCGTTGTACGTAGGCATAGCCTCGGCCCATTTAGAAAATTTATCCACGACTACTATGACGTAACCATGCACCCTGGTCGAGGTAGGCTTACAGTGCATGAAATCTATGCCACATTTTGCAAAGGGGCCCACGAAAATAACCGGGTGTAGAGGGGATGGGTGGAAGCGCTTTTTCGTTTGAAAATGCTGGCATGGGGGACATTTCTTAACGGCCTCAATCCAATCTTTGAAGATGGATGGCCAGTAATATCCCGCACGTAGTATCTTCTGGGTTGTAGCCATCCCAGAGAGATGACCGCCACAAGCCCCAGTGTGACAGTCATTCAGAACGTGTTCAACCTCTTCGTCTATCAGGAAACATTGAAGAACAGAATCAACACCACGACGATACAAGGTATCGCTAATGATCAAGTAATACTTGGTGTGGTGGCGTATACGACGACAATCGTCACGAGATAGTTGGGGGTTGAACCGTTGGCTTTGAAGATATAAGGTGATATCTCCATACCATTGGTCTAACATGCTGATGAGGAACAACGACTCATCTGGAAGAGAATCGTTGGGCTCAGATCCTAAATCAACACGGGAAGATCACAAATGAGCTCGAAAAACACCAAAGATTTATTTGACTTGGTCTTCTCGAAGAGGAGATCGAACTCTTGAAGTATCATGATCCAGCGTGAATACTTTCCCCCGAGTATTTGACGTGTAAGGATGTGGTACATGGGGTTCGATTCGACGATAATGGTGGTGGTGCGGAGCATAGTATAATGACGGATCTTTTGGACGGCAATGACTGCTGCGAGATCAAGCTTCTCGACATGTGAGTAACGAGTTTCGGAGTCAATAAGACCCATACTGAGGTAATAAATCACATGTTCCTAGGCGTTGTTTTCCTCCTGAACCAAGACCGTGGCAATCGTCGTAGCAGAAGCAGCAATATAAAGGATGTAAGCCTGATAGTAATTGGGTGGTTGGAGCACAGGGGCATGAGTAATGGCATGTTTCAAACTATCGAAGGATTGTTGCGCTTGGTCGTCCCATATGAAAGGGACGTCCTTTCAGTAATCTCATATAGCCCTATGTCTTCCGAGCGAAATTACAGAAAAAAAACGTCGTAGATAAGTTGCCTTCCCTTGCAAACTTTGTAGTTCGGTAATGTCAATAGGAGGTGGGAGAACAATGATGGCTTCCACCTTCAAGGGATCAATGCGGATCCCGTCTTTTGAAACGATAAAACCTAGGAGGTGTCCAGACTCGACGTAGAAAATACACCTGTGAGGATTCAGACAGATGTTATACTGCCTGCATCTGAGGAATACTGTCGTCAGATGATCGATGTGGAACTCGCGTTGCTACGAATGAGCAGGAAGATCATCAAGATAGGGCTCCACAAAGTCCTTCACATCATGAAAAGCGTACAACATGGATCGCTGGAATGTAGCACCAGCATTTTTAATACCAAAAGGGATTTTACGATGAGCAAAAACGTTCCCCAAGGGCAGATGAAAGCAGTCTTATGTTGGTCAGCCGGGTGAATCTCGATCTGGTTGTAACCAGAAAATACATACTTGAATGAGAAGATGACACTTCCGGCACAATTGTCAATGATCTTATCGATGAAGGGAGTTGGGTAGTTGTCCTTAGGACAGGCGTTGTTCAGATCCCTATAATCGACACAGACTCGGATGGTGCCCTGTTTCTTAGCCACAGGGACGACATTGGAGACCCATTCTGTTAACAGAACAGGGTAGATAAAGCCGTCCTTCAAGAGCTTTTCAAATTCTGCCTTAATCGCCGCATTTTTTCGAGGGTGCACCGGTCGTAACTTTTAAGGACCTGGTTTAGCGTAGGGATAGGTTTTAATCTCATGCGAAACAATGGCAGGATCCCGGACATCTCCTCGTAGGTCCAACAAAACACATCGTGGAATTGCTTGAATAAAGCCATGTACGTAGTGATCTCTTCTGGAGAACAATTATGGCCTAAACGAATATGTTCCATGACACTAGGGGTAACCGAGATGTCAATCGGAATGGTGGGTTCAATATTCACCAATTTTCCCTCAGTGACCGTATGACAAGTGAGGATCGGTGACTGGGGGCAAGGATAGACATCCAGTGTGAAAATGGTGGTGATGTTGTTCTCCACAGAATCCAATGGGGGTAGGAAAGACGATCGATAGTGGAGGTCTTCCCATGGAGGGTCATCCGCACTAATAACCTCCATAATGGACTCGTCAAAATGAAAAGTCCGGAGTAGAGGATCAATTAAGGATGGCATCCGTTGTAGAGAACAAGATGTAGAGGCCACATCCAAGTGGTCCTCGGGTGCTTATTGGATGGCCTCATAATTGATTTCAGCGGGTGAAAGAGGCATCTTGTTTCCAATCAAATGTGTTGTGGCTTCATCGGGTACAAAACATTGGTCGGTAGAGTTGGGAAAAGATGGGATCATGGAGGAGATCATGTTCAGCGTGGAAACATGGTTAGGGGGATCCGGGGTTGGAAAGACACCTAGAAGAGATGAATATTTTATGAGGCCGACCCCATCGCTCTCATATGGCTGCGAAGATTGTCCCAGTAACGGAACATTATCGATAGCCAGGATGAGTAGTGGTGTCTGGTGTACAGAAGTCCAGTTGGTCGACAGTGACAATTCAGCCTTGGTGAGGGAATTGCACAATGCGGAAGATGGATGATGCGACCGCAGTCATGGCATAAAACCAATTACGACCAAGTAAGAGATTGTAATCCAAAGGGGCTGTGACTACTTCCATGTTAATGGTTGCAGTATTACCCCCCAACTCTATTGCTAAGGCTTGTAGTAGCCCATGGGGTTGACAGCCACGACCGTCGAATGCTTTCACGGTAGTGGGAGAACGGTTTAACTCGGGAGAACCGATGGCTCTCCAACAGGATAACAACATGACCGATGTAGAAGTGCCTTCGTCTTCCCGGAAATATTCATGGCAACTTGAAATGTCAGTTGGTGGGAAAGCCTCGGTTTAAAGTACTCAAGCCGAAACATGATTGTATTCGAGGAATCCGAATCTACCGCGCCAATGGCAGCGAGAAGGGTCTTGGGTTGGTTGGGACAATTCTGCAAGAAATCTAGCATTGACATGGCACAAGGATCTTGCGCCGAGTCCTCTACAATGTTGTAGTTTTGAGCTGCCCGAGCATTAGGATTGAAAACTGCTTTTCAAATCCTGCTCTTAGGTCGAACGCAACACTGACTCTAAAGAAGGCTTCTCGATGGTGAGAGGAGTTGGTGGTACGGTAACATTAGGAATGGAAGTGGAAGCTTTTTCAGTATTACTTCCAATGGGTTCCTTCGGAGGGACTGAGTCGTATGAACAGAATCATTTGTTCAGGACCGTCTCACTACGCATCATGAGAACATGCGCGGTGGAAGATGTGTCTCTGTGAGAAGGAGAGGGTTGAGCAATCAGTTTATGATTCTGGGTGGGGAAGGGATCGTTGATAAATGCGGGTGTGGAGCTTCCCTTAAGAAACTTCTGCACTTCGTCTCAGTGGGGACATTCTTTGGAGAAATGGTCCCCGCCACACAGTAAACAAGGATACTTTAGCTTATGTTTTTGTGTCGTGTCTTCAGGGGGGTTCTTGTGCTCCTGCTAGTTGGAATATTTCTTGGGTTTACCTTCTTTTTTATCTTGCCACCGGATTTCTGAGGTGAAGTTGATTGAACAGAATTCACCTCCTCGGTGGAAGCAAAAGTGGGTGACTTGGTGGTGTTGCTTCCATCCTGTGGTGGGGCTGGGGAAGAACCATGGAGGTTCGACGATCCATAAGTTTGAGTAGAATGTTGGGAGTTAAAGGAACTGATAATGACGTTGGCCTAAGGTCCCTTGGGTGGTTTTGAAGGGTCATAAGTAGGGAGGGGTGCGTCAGGAACAATGTCATATAACGTGCCAGACTGAGCATAGACAAGGTCTAAGTAGTGGGCACGAGCGATAACCTGTTCCTTGGTGACGATCCCTCCCATGGCCACATCTCGAGCTACGATGGGTAAAAGAGATTTCGTGAACCAATCAACTACGAGTTGGTCTGGAACGGGAGCCTTAATGAGATGTCGTCTCCTCCGCCACTCATGGATATGATCAGAGATATGAGGTGAGGTGTTTTGACGGAGCGAAATCAGTAGGTCCGTACCAATTTCATAGCGTATGGGTAACTGGAAATGAGTTAGGAAGGACATAGCAAGAGAGCGGAAATCGGGAAAGGAGTGTAATGGTAATTCAATATACCACTTGGAAGTTGGGCCGGTGAGAGTCCTTTGAAACAATCGTAGATGGATCGAGTCGTCCATCAAGGAATTGGAAGACCACCACAGATGGTAAGTCATCACATGGTTTTTCGGGTCCTCACCAGGTTTTCCATAAAATTTGGGAATATCAGAGGGTAGCTTGACAGGAATGGGTGGCCAATTATAACCATGTAGGATGGTATCATTGATCAGACGAGACAAGTCGGGTAGGTCCAAAGTAGCCAAGAATGGTAGCTGTTGGTTCGGCTGCGAATACTGATAGTATTAATATGGCATATATGGACCAGTAGGACCTTGAATCGACTGATTATAAGGTGTTCCTGGTGAAAATTGGCCATAAGGGGGTGGGCCTCCAGGGTTGGGTGGTGGACCGTACGTGGGTCCGCCGCCATAATAGGGTGGTCCACCGCAGGAAGGTGGGGGTCCTCCACCGCCAGAATAAGGTGGGGGTCCTCCGTCGCCGCCGGAATAAGGGGGTTCGCCGCCTCTGCCGCCAGAATAGGGTGGGACACTACCTCCACCACCAAAATAGGGTGGGCCTCCACCTCCAAAATGAGGGGACCCACCTCCATAAGGTGGGGTTTCTCCACCACCAAAAGGTGGTGGTCCTCCGCCGCCGCCGGGATAAGGTGGGACACTACCACCGCCATCAGAATAGGGTGGGCCACCACCTATAGAATAAGGTAGGCCTCCTCCATAAGGTGGGGTCCACCACTACCAGAAGTTGGTGGTCCTCCGCCTCCACCGGAATGGGGTGGCCCTCCACCACTGAAGTGGGAAGGACCTCCACCTCTGCTAAAAGGTGGAGGTCCGCCCCCTCCGGAAGGAGGTGGACCAAACAGTGGTGGGGGAGGTGGGGCATGAGGAAAAGTTGGTGGGGGTCCAATCAGTGCAACGTTGAAATATCCCCATGGAGTGTATGGGTTTCCGGGATAAAGTATCTCGTGGAGTACGTTTCTGGGATTAAATTGTCCCGACATAGGATTAAAGTGACCTGGATACGTGTGACTCCATGGAGGTTGGGTTGGGTTGGACGGTCCCCCACCATGAGGTAATCCCATGGTGGATCCCACAATGGGTAATGAGCTGCCAAGGGAATGACCAATTGGTATTCATCCACTCGTACTATGGCTAGAAAACGGGGGTTAACCCCCAACGACAACTTGTTGACCACTAGTGGAAGGTTGACTCATAATGGGTTGTTAACTATTGACTATGGGAGGAACACTACTCGTAAGAATAAAATTAGGAGGTAAAGAGTGTCCTCCCCACGATTTTTGAGGTGGGGGAGGGATAGGTAGTGTTCCAGTCATAGTAGGAGGGGTGTTGGACTGTTGTCCTTCAACATTCTGAGTCATTTGAGGTGCGGAACTAGTCCCCTGATTGAGAGGTATACTCACAGGAAATGAAGGTTGACCAAGTTTGTAAGTGGTCACGTTGTGTGCAGGTATCTCCGATGAAGCAAGAGATAATGAACGGATGGGATTATATTGAAACATGGGTGTCTCCGAAGTGTCTCTTCTTCGTGTGAGACTCTGGTGCCGGATTTTGTCGCCACGTTGGCGTATTTGTTCCATGAGTTCATAGACTGGATCCAAGCGCTCAGCATGTGGAGCCCAATGAAAAGGAGTGTCTTCCGCCTCTGGATGTAAAGCTAGGTGAGCCCATTGTTGGCCCAAAGAGGTGTCCCAAAGGGATGCAGATGGACCAAATCCTGCGGATACAAGGTCGTCCTGGGATGGATTTAACCATTCTATAGATCCAGTTTCACCTGCCATTACGCAATGGAAGGATGTGTCTCGTGAAGTGTAAGGTTCTGCCTCTTCATTCATTGGTGGGTTAGAGGTTGGTGAATCAGGAGGAAAAATATTCAGTCTGAACTCCATAGTGGAGTTTTCTGCTTCCGGTGACACCACCGTAACTTGTGGGTCCATGCTTACCCTTGAAATTACCTCCTGATTAAGGGGATATTCGGGCAGTAAGTTTAAAATTCTGCGAGACCTTCTCAAAGGTTGTTCAGCCAGAATGACCGAAACAGAATTTCTCCTAAGTTTATTCTAAACAAAAGAAAATCAATCCATAAAAATCTACACAAACTAAGGCCGCAAGCAAACTTATGTGATAGGTTTGGATTCAAAAGTCAGGAACCTCATAGTATTTTCAAGGCTTCGCAACTCACGATATACTCTAGGGTCCAACAGTTATACTTGGCCCAATATTTCAGAGCACTAACCAGGGAGGATTAGGATCGTACCCCTGACCATATAACCCGACTACCTGATAGTACGTGCGTAGTAGCTCCCCGAGTGTTGTTCTCAGTGTATTGCTCTGCCAAGACGACCAAATGGTTAGCTCAGTTGGTCTCAGGAATCCTAGGAGTGTCTCTCGATATACGCAAGGTACGTGGGAGCTCAAATGCGTAGTGGTGTTGTCTAATGCACAACCGTACGATAAGAGCCTTCCTATATACTACCGAGTATGTGACGTGCCTTTTGATATACCCTAAGCTACGTGAAAGAGCCTTGGATATATCGGTTGGTACGTGGAAGAACTACACTGCCCCCGGGATGCAGTGCAGGCAAGTAACGACAGCTGCCACATTTTACGACGTCGAAACGCGTCTCTAACTTAACACACAAGTTACTAGTATATTTTAACCTAGTTCTACTGGTAAATTTTATCTGGACGGTTAGGTGAATGCATGAGGTGAGTACATAAATGTAAACATAATGCACCCTAACTACATGAAAATGCACTTTTATCTTGATGAAATCTATGTAAGGGAGGGAGAAATCTTTTTCCAATGGTCTCACGAAACAGTAAATTTCAACAAATCCCAAATTACCAAAAATGATGAAGCACTCTTTTCCGTTTTTCAAGCAAAACATAAAAATCAACAACACATCAAATCCAAATCAAAGTATTTTCTTTTTGTCTTTTTCAATTAGAATGAAACTAAATGATGAAAGAGGAGAATCTCTACTTAGAGCACACTAACTCTTCAATTTTCACAATGATAGCCTAAAAGCATACGAAAACAAAAAATGCATATAACTTCTTCAAGATTGGAATCACTTTGCAAAAATTTGACTTCAATTAGATTTTTCGAGAAAATGAGTGACTCATAATTCAAGAAAAACACAAACGATTAATTTCCTTTTCAAACTTTCCAAAAGATCAATGAATGATGAACTCCAATGCATGAAACAATTTTTACAACAATTCTCAAATGAACTTGAAAATGGTAAAAATGAAGCACTTTCGATTTTTCCAATGTATATACCAAGGAAAACCTGATAATAATAATGCTTTTAAAATGTAAATGGCAGAAAAGAAGAGACTACTTGCAGCACTCTAATCACTAAGAAATTCTCAAAGAAAAATGACACGCACTCCAATGACCTAAAGACACAAAAAAATCGCTCAAAAACAATCAAATGCAATCTAACAACTGATGACTAAACTCAAAAATGGTTTGGAAGTAGATCTAGCATGCTGGATAGATCCAGTGAGGTGATCAGGGGGAACAAGATGGAGTGGATGACCGTGGGGGATTGAAATTTCCCACCACTTCAATCAAACTCTCACTTGACCAAAAGGAGCCAAAAACCAACACAAAACAAACCAAGCAAAGGTAATGCTAAATAAAAGGGCCTCTTCCTGGAAGGTACAGTGCAGAGATGTTTGTTGATCAACCCAAAAACCAAAAGTTTGGAGAAAAAGACTCAAGCATCAAGCTTGAAATCTAGGCGCAGGATGTGGTTAGGAGCAGAGCGCCCGGCGCAGGTTGTGTGCAAGGGTTAAGCGTCGGCAGTGCAAACTGTCAGACCGGAAGATGCGTCGATGGTGCAGTATGCTCAAAGGAAAGATGCGCTCTGGATAGACAGGCACATTGGATGCACTACGCAGGCGCATCGGGCGAATAACTCAAAGCAAACAATGAAAAATCTCCACACAATGACTAATTAAATGGAATGAAGATGGTTCAACAAACCCAGAGAAAGTCAACAAACTCTTAAAGAAAAGAATATGATAGTGAAAACAGGCTCAGGAGGCAAAGCAATGGCTTATTAAGAAATCAAAGAATAACACATTCAAACTTGACATCGAAACAATGTATTCCCCAGTATGGTCGCCAGATTTGTTATTGGACAATATACTCGAGCGGACGCGATCCAGATCTCCCTAGTTCAATGTGAATCTAGAACAAATAGGAACAAAACATAAGCTACTCTCCTAGAGCAAATTAGAGATCGAGTAATTAGACATCTTACCTTCATATTTGTAGCTACAAGACCTTTCAAAACATGTGGAGACAATACAAGCAGTAAAACATATCTAAACACTAACTAATCTAAGTAAACAATTAAGGAAGTAAACTATAAACATTATCAACACAACAACATTTATGGAAAGAGTTTATATTACTGTATAAAGAGTAGGAAATACAAAGTAGAGAGATGATTACAACCCAAGCCTTAATGTTGTTATCCTCCTCCAACAAGCCAAGCCAAAGCCTCCAAAGGAAACGTAAGCCTCCCAGGAGATGGATTGAGATCACCTAAGCTAATTCCACCAGCATGTAAGTGATATAGAATTCCTCCCCTTGGAATGGAGAGGAGCTTTGTATTTATAGGACCAAGTGGATAGAGTAGGTTGAGTATCATGGGGATAGGACTAAGGGATCCTCCCTTGAGGTTAGGGAACCGTAGGACATCTCACCTAGGAATTAGGGATAGAGATCCACCTCATCCAAGTTCTATAAATCACTCGAAAGCCTCCTTTATCCAAATTTACCAACCCCGGCGCAAGCTGCATGAGGGAAACCTGCGCCAGAGAGGGGGATCGCAGGATGCACAAAAGCAACCTGAGCCACTGGCGCACTCTGCTAGACTGTGACCTGCGCTAGACCTAGTTGGGCGCTTCTTGATCAAAGACAACCTGTGTTGGCCCAACTAGAGGTTGTGGACAAAGGGAATCAACTTTCTCTAACTGACTTCTTGATCAGGGAAACTTCAGGGATCAAGGTATTGAGTTGGCAAGGGTCTCATGATGATGAGATTTAGGTGTAACATCTTTCTTGTTAACATAACTGAAGTTTAAAAATTCGAGTTCTATATTATTTAATTGAATTATTTATCATTACTGAAGTGAGAAAATTGATCTCTCTTATCTTATCACATTGTATCTTTATCTCTTGTCTTATTTGCATGGTCTACATGTGCCAAATTTGATTTATCTATGATATCAACTATACTAAGGAGATTTTTCCAATGATGTGATCATCTTGTTCTACTATCATTCCAAGTGGTCATATGCTAAAGTAATTCACTCTAGAGGTGGCCGGTCTCTAGAGGAGACTTAATATATCAACCATGGTTAGTAGTACATCACACACCATTCAGGCTTCGACATGCAAAGAATTACCTCAACAAATGAGGCACCACCTCAACACATGAGGCACCACCTCAATACATGAGGATCTATCTTGACACACAATACCTTAGCCTTGAAAAGAAAGACTGTACAACATCATCACTTTGACATACAAAGCAATTACCTCAACACATTAGGCTTAACATTTACACATTAGTTTTAGTCATTCTTGAGTCCAACTCAAGAATATACTCCAATTTTCCTGAGTCCAACTCAGGCTCCCTAAGGAACTACCTTGGCACACAAGGCTCAATCCTGGCACAAAGGATTGACTTGGAGAATGACTCATGATGCTATAACTTTAACACTTTCTAGCGATTTATAGTCCCAAAATTAATTATTCATATTCTTCCACATTATTGGAACAATTGAATCCCAAATTAAACTTTCGGGGGGGTCTTTCCCTTGGAGGTGATTAGCAAAATGACAATGCTACTACCTTCCTTGCTACAAGCCCCATTAAAATACAAAGTCCATAATCCCAAAGGATTTGTTGGTTTTTATTTATTCAACATGGAGATGTATTATTCTATAGATGGGGGATTGTGGCTAAGGAATTCCCAACATTATTAGTATTATTGAACAAAAATTTGGTGATATTTTCTAGGTCAGTAATAAATAATCCTTATTGGGTTATCTTTATAAGTGACGAGTCTCTCCTCTAAATAGTGGAATGCTAGAATAAGACAAGTCAAATTGAAATTTTCTTCCTACTGATGTGCCTTAGTGTCTTGACAACAACATTCTATATGTGAGAACACTTGTGATCACCACATCCATCATGACAATTTTCTTGGGATTTGTACCATTCCCACCACCAAGTCTTTAATCATTTCCATACATTGAAATATCTCGGAATCAAATGAATATAGGTATTTGTAGTGGTTAGTGATGTCTAGACCTATATTCTTCATAGTTTCTAAGGGAAACAAGAATGGGATCCTCCAAAATCATATAAACAATTGTGGAGATATAGCTTTTGGAGTTCTAAAGTGATAAAGAAAGAAGGATTCAACTGATCATTCTCATTTGAAAGGTTTCCCAGTATTACTCTAGGAGCATTGATCCAGGACGATACTCCCAATCGATCCAAAATGAAGTTTTCAAATGCAACTACAAACGGATCCATGTTATATATCATGTCGAGAGATTCTTGATGATGCTTGAACAACCTCAAACAGACTCCGTGTGAAGAAGTTATCATGTTTTGAATTTTTTTCTCCAATATGCAAAAGGGGAAAAAGACAGTTGCCATGTGGAATCACCAAAGTTTGCCACATGGACTGTATGGAATGTACGAATGATGGCATGGAAATACATGTCGATGTACAGTAGGTAATGTGGCAGGATGATTAGGCATATGACATGCTAACATTGAATTGACATGTGCAGTTGACTGGGTTCCATGTGCTAGTATGATCGGTTGAGTATGCGTACAGATGGCCCAATCAAACTAAAAATTCTTTATCACTTCTAAATTGACTAACGATGGAATTGAACCTGTAACCTCCATGTTAACAACCAACAATATTTACAATTGAATCCCAAATTAAAATTTCGGGGGGGATTTATTTCACTTGGAGGAAATTAGAAAAATGAGAATGCTACTACCTTCCCTACTACAATCCCCATTAAAATAGAAATTCCATAATCCCAAAGGATTTATTGGTTTTACTTTACTCAACATGGAGACGTATTATTCTATACATGGGGGATTGTGGTTTAGTAAGGAATTCCCAACATTATTAGTACTATCAAAGTGAAATTTGGTGATTCTTGGAGTATTTTAAAACCCATCCATGTCCATTTAATACTTAGGATAGCATTATTAGTCATTTTTTATTAATTCCTAGGTGTTGGACTAGCTAGTTGGTCAAAAGCATGAATTGTGTGGACCACAAGCCATTCTGAGTCACCTGGGTGCATCTTCTGAGATTCTGGATAAGATTTGCTGAGATATTTTGAGATTCTGGTAGATTTTATCCGATCCTGGAATAGAAGGTCGTTTTCCTGCTTTAACTGATTTTTACTCCTTTTTGTGAAAATGTGAAAGCTAGTTTACTTGCCTTAGCTATTTTTTTACCAGCTCATCCTCCATTATGTTTCATATTCCTAAATTATGTACTTAGGATTATTTTCCATCCTACATAACCATCCAACCACTACTTTACCAATTTGTGATATTTTGAGGTGATTTGGAAAGCACTTTTTACACCTAGGGGGTTTTTCATAGATTTAGTAAGCCTGCTTTTGTGAGGATTTCGAATGGAATCTTTGGACTTCAAATATCTGGTGTAAATTATATATATGGACATCCATTACATTGCCCAAGTTTTGGATGATGTGGGCTTATTCAATAGATTTATACTGTTTGAATCATATTCATGACTGATTTCTGTGTTCTATGACTAGTGTTTGCAAGGCAATTTGTGAGAGTTTGTAGTTACTTGAGTATATCTTTGTGTGAATAAGAATTTCACATGGTTCAGAGCTATCAATTTGTTCTATTCTTCTTCTTTTTCCTGCAGGATCGAACCAGTCTAATAGAGGGTGCATCCAGTCAGGGCGCATTCAATCACCTAGATGGCGCAACTGAGCATCTCAGGGGTGCATCCAAACCACTCCAAAGCTTATTTCAGTGCTGCCATGGATCAGTCACATCAAATCACCCTCACTCCATTCAATTATTTTGATTGGAAGGCGTATATGGAGATCCTATTGAGGAGCAAAGGCCTCTACAGGGTGACTATGGCAATTGAAACGAAGCCTACTGCTATCATTGAGAAGGCAAAGTGGCACAACAGAAGAGATGAAGCTTATGGTCTCTTGTGTCTCAGAACATCCATAGATATTCTTTTCCATATAAATGGTCTTACCACTCCTAATGAAGTTTGGGTAAAGCTCCAAACTTTATTTGGAAAGATAGATGAATTGAGGCGATACCAACTGGAGAATGAACTAGTTTCACTCAATCCAAATAATTTCGAGACCCTACAAGAATTTTTCTCAAAGTTTAAGTCTCTTGTTATTCAATTGAAGTAGTTTGGAACTGAAAAGAAATATGAGCGATTGATACTGGCCATCCTCTCCAAGCTTGGACCAAATTACTCAGTCTTTGTTTCAACCTTTCATGCTACAAGACTAGCAGTTCAAATTGGAAGAGTCCTTCACTGGCAGAATTCATGGAATCTCTCACACAAGATCAAGACAGGATGGTCTTGATGGGAGTAATCAAAAATCCATCAAAAGATCATTGTTTAGATGTTAGAGATTCAAATCATTCGAAAGGAAAGAAGAACGCCAATTTCAAGAAACCACCATATCAAAAGAAAGACAAGCAAAAAGCTCAAGAAGACTTCTCAAATTCCAAGAAGAATTCTTAGAAGAAGAAAGAGAAGGCTAAGTGCACCTACTGCAATAGGGGCTTTCATCTTGAGAGCTCATGCATGAATAAGACCATTGATCAAATGGCTCATCTCCTTGATAAATCCAACATCCCTCTTCCTGAGACCGCAAGAAAGAAGGAGGGAGGATACAATTCTGAAGACAAGGAGAGATGCATCCTTTGATGGAAAGCATATCCAAGCCTACCTATTTCATCATATATTTTGGAGCCTCAAGGCATATGGTGTCTACAAGAGAGACATTCTCCTCTCTTGATTCTTCTGGTGGTCCAACCATTGTGTTGGGTGATGATTCTGAAACTACTTGCAAAGGTACAGGCAGTGTTGATCTAGAGTTTGGTTCCTTCACTAATGTGTTGTATGTCCTAGGCCTTGTTGCAAACCTCTTGTCATCCTACCAAATGACTCACACTGGGTCTCCCAAAAAAGTTGTCTTTACACCTAATGATGTTGAAATCTTTGAGATCTCCACAGGTCGAATTGTTGCATTAGGTACTACTGACCATAGCTCAAAAGTATATAGATTTTCTCACTTTGTTCATTTCCCATCACCTTCTGCTCTACTTACTCATGCCAATGAATCAAGCAAGTTGTGGCATGATATATTTGGTCATATACACTACAAGTATCTCTCTCAACTTCATCAAAAGGATATGGTCACAGGGATTCCCAATATCAAGTTTCTAAAGGAGTCTGTCAAAGCTGCATCCTAGGAAAACACCCTAAGCACAAGTTTGAAAGAGCCAAAACTGAGCGAACCTCAACACCCCTTGAGCTTATTCACAGTGAAATATTAGTTCCATTCCCCCATGATTCTTTGAACAATGCAAAATACATCCTAACCTTCATAGATGAATTTTCCAGATATTGTTGGATCTTCTTCCTCGAGTTAAAGTCTGAAGTGTTCAACTTGTTCAAGATTTTCAAAGCCTCAATTGAGAACCAGTCTAGTAGACATATCAAGGTCCTTAGACCTAATAATGGTGGGGAATACATCAAATATTATTTTCAACAATTATGTGCTTATGCTGGAATTCAGATGAAACACATTGTTCCCTACACACCTCAGCAAAATGGTGTTGTTGAGAGGAAGAACATATCTCTCAAGGAGATGGCTACATGTATGCCTGAGGCCAAGTCTTTGTCTCTAATACTTTGGGTTGAGTCTATCAACTGTGCAGCCTACATACAGAACAAATTTCCTCACAAAGCATTTAAAGGAATCACTCCTTCTGAAGCTTGGACTGGGCACAAACCTGATGTCTCTCATTTCAAGATTTTTGGCTCCAAGGCTTGGGAAAGAATTCCACTTGAGAAGAGGAGGGCTATGCAGCCCCAAATCCAACCATATATTTTTTTTGGCTATTCAAAATACTCCAAGGGCTATAATTTGTTGAACATGACCACTCAAAAATCTTTCATTGAGAGGAGTGTTCAATTTGAAGAAGAGCCCTTTCAATCTATTGATGATTTTGATATTTCCGATGATGAATACCATCTTATTTCAGATCCAATTTCACCTACAAGGCCTAATTGGTATGCTAATACTCTTCAAGCAACTGGTGAACTTGTGGGGAATCCTCAATATCCTAGGAGGACTAGATCACAATTTGGGAGTGCTCTTTCTGTGAATGATCTGTATCTACCTGATAAAAAAAAATTGATGGTTGATTCATATCCTCAGACATATGAGGAATCCTCACATGACCCAAGATATCAGGAATCCATGGATGAGGATTTCCATTCACTGCAAAAGAATGAAACTTGGGAGCTAGTCAAGCTTCCTCTTGGCGGAAAATTGGTAAGGTGTAAGTGGATATTCAAGACCAAATTTGCAGCTGATGGTGAAGCTATGAAATATAAGGAAAGGATTGTGGAAAATGGCTTCTCCCAATTCCATGGCCTTGACTACAATGAGACTTTTGCACCAGTTGCACAAAAGAATTCCATAAGACTAGTTCTGGCAATTTCTACATCCAAGCACTGGGAAGTGCATTACATGGATGTCAAGAGTGCTTTCCTCTATGGGTATATTTAGGAGGATATATATATGCAGCATCTATAAGGGTATACATCAGATCCTAACCATTTGTGCGGTTTGAAGAAGTCCTTGTATGGTCTTAAGCAAGCTCCCAGAGCTTGGTATGCCAAGATGGACAACTTCCTCTTGTCACAATTTTTTACTAGATGCAAGTCTGGTCCGAATGTGTACATGAAGTTGATTGATGACTCCATATTGATTTTTTTTTTATATTTTCATGACCTACTAATCACAGGTAGCTCCATTGATCAAATAGATCATTAAAGACCTCCTTGAAACAATCTTTTTCCGTGACTGACTTGGGAATACTAAAGCAATTTTTGGGACTTGAGATTTCACAGTCCATGTCTAAAATTAATGTATCTCAGTCAAAATATGATTCATACCTTGTAAATAAGTTCAATATGTATGAATGCAAGCCTACAAAGACTCCCTTCCTTTCCGGAGTAAGACTTGAAGATGCAGATTCTACACCATTGGTTGACAACACCTTGTATAGGCAGCTAGTTGGCAGCTTGTTGTACTTGACTCATACTTGACCTGATATTTATTATGCTGTGAGTGTGGCCTCAAGATACATGGAGAAGCCACATGAGCTTAATTGGAGGTCCTCAAAAGAATCTTGCATTATGTGCAAGGCTCCAAGTCTGATGGGATTCACTATGTTGCAGATTCTAGCCTAGATCTTCTTGGCTTTACTAACTCAGATTGGGCTGGTGATATCCTAGATCGGAAGTCCAATTCAATATTTGTTTTCATGCTTGGAGGAGGACCTGTTTTCTGGTCGAATAAGAAACAAAGTGAAATTTCACTATCTTCAACAGAGGCCGAATACAGAGGAGCAATGAATGTTGCAACTCAGTGTGTGTGGTTGTAGGGTATTCTTTCAGAGTTTGGGATTTCCTTTAGCACTCCTACAGTCATCTTTTGTGACAATCGGAATGTTATAAGGGTCTCAATTGATCTAGTATGGAGGCAAAGAACCAAGCATATTGAGATCCATATGCACTACATCAGGATTTTAGTGCATGATCACATAATTGATCTGCAATATTTCCCATTAGCTAAGCAAATTGCAAACATCTTCACAAAAGCTTTTACTGAGAAGACTTTCAGCCTTCTGAGATCACTGCTTGGGATGGATGAACATGTGGTGGAGTGAAGGATTGATCAGCAATATTTCAATTTTGTTCATGTCCATTTTTTAGGGGAGGCTTTTCCCATGAGGTTTTCGTTCTTTATTTGTTTTGTGGACAAGGAAGTATGTTAAAGGGTGACCATGCCATGTTGTTGGTCCCTATTTATTTCTGATTTTTAGCACAAAAATTCAGGCTTAAGGGGGGGGTTTGGAGTATTTTAAAACCCATCCACGCCCATTTAATACTTAGGATAGAATTATTAGTCTTTTTTTATTAATTCCTAGGTGTTAGACTAGGTAGTTGGTCAAAATCATGAATATCGTGGACCACAAGACATTCTGAGTCACCTGGGTACATCTTCTGAGATTTTGGATAATATTTTCTGAGATCTTCTAAGATTCTGGTAGATTTTATCCAATCCTAGAATAGAAGGGTTCATTCCTTCTTTTACTGATTTTTACTGCTTTTTGTGAAAAGGTGAAAGCTAGTTGACTTGCCTTAGTTGTTTTTTGACCAACTCATCCTCCATGATGTTTCCTCTTCCTAAATTCTATACTTAGGATTATTTTTCATCCTACATCCCATCCAACCACTACTTTACCAATTCGTGAGCTTTTGAGGTGATTTGGAAAACACTTTTTACACCTAGGGGGGTTTTCATAGATTTAGTAAGCCTGCTTTTGTGAGGATTTTGAATGGCATATTTGGCCTTCAAATATCTGATGTAATTATATATATGGACAGCCATTACATTTCCCAAGTTTTGGCCGATGTAGACTTTATCAATAGAGTTATATTGTTTTCATCATATTCATGACTGATTTATGTGTTCTATGACTAGTTTTTGCAAGGCAATTTGTGAGAGATTGTAATTGCTTGAGTAGATCTTGGTGTGAACAAGAATTTCATAGTGATATTTTCTAGGTCAATAATAATATAATCCATCTTGGTTTATTTTTATAAGTGATGGGTCTCTACTCCAAATAGAGGAATGCTAGAATAACACAATTCAAATTGAATATTTCTTCCTACTGATGTGCCCTAATGTCTTGACAATAACATTCCATATGTGAGAACACTTGTGATCACCACATCCATCATGAAAATTTTCTTGGGATTTGTACCAGTCCCACCCCCAAGTCTTAAATCATTCCCATACATTGCAATCTCTTGGAATCAAAGGAATATAGGTCTTTCTAGTGGTTGGTGTTGTCTAGACCTAGCTTCCTCATAGTTGCTAAGGGAATCAAGAATGGCAGCCTCCAAAATCATATAAACAATTGTGGAGCTTTAGGTTTTGTAGTTCTAAAGTGATAAAGAAAGAATGGGTAAACTTTTCATTCTCATTTGGAAGGTTTCTCAATATTATTTTGGTAGCATTGATCCAGGAGGATCCTCCCAATCGATCCAAAATGAAGTTTTCAAATATAGTTTCAAATGACTCCATGACGTAGATCATGTTGAGAGCTTTATGACGGTGCTTGAACAACCTCAAATGGAGTCTACGATGAAGAAGTTATCATGCCTTGAATTTTTTATCCAACAGGAAAAAAGGGGAAAAGATAGGTGCCTTGTGGCATCACCAGAGGTTGCAACGTGGGTTGTATGGAATGTACAGATGATGGCATTGAATGACACATGGACGTACAATATGTGATGTGGTATGATAAATGGGAATACAGCAGGCTGACGTGGCATCAACGTGGTAGTACGGCAGGTTGAGTATGCATACAGGTGGCCCAATCAAGGATTTCCATGTGGCACCCCCGATTTATCACTTTCGAATTGGTTAGTCGAGGAATCGAACCTGTAACCTCTGCACTAACAACCAAATGGCATGTCAAGATATTTCTGATGACGCTTGAATGACCTCAAACGGACTCCGTATGAAGAAGTTATTGTGTTTTGAAGTTTTTATCCAACATGCAACAAGGGAAAACGACAAGTTCCATGTGGCATCACCAAAGGTTGCAACTTGGACTATACAAAATTTACGGATGATGATGTGTCATGACACATGGATGTACGATAGGTGATGTGGCAGGATGACTGGGCATACAGCAGGCTGACATGGAATCGACGTGTGGAGCTGACTGGGTGCCACGTGTTAGTATGAACCACTGAGTATGCATACAGGTGGCCCAATCAGGGAGTGTCACATGGAACCCCCAATCAGAATAAAAAGGATTTATCACTTCTGAATTGGTCGGCGGGGAAATCGAACCTATAACCTCCATGCTAACAACCAACAATATTTACAATTGAATCTCTGAAATAGACTCAGTGGCCATGTCCAACTCATCTTGGATGACTTCAAAATAGTCCCACTTATTCATGTACCATTTTTCAATTTTCTGCCAAACAATTTGGGTAATTCTTCTTAGCAATTATTCTCCCTGGATGTTCATTTGGAGAGAAGTTATTTGTATTTTGAGGTCTCCTACTTCTCTCTCCAACTTTGAAATCTCATCTTATTTCTTACTGACTTCACTTTCTAGTTCAAGTACCCTATTATCCTTGTTTTCCATCTCTTTTATAGCTTCATCCAGCCTGGCATTTAGGTCATTGTCTTCCTCAATGGGTTGAGGACTTGACCTCAAATTATCTCGGTCCTCTTCCATTGCATCAAAATCAATAGTATCTGAGAGATCAACCTGTGGTTCACCTATAATCCCTATTGCTTAAAGCTGATTTCCAGCTGCCTCTACTATGGGATGAATTTCCATTGTAACTATTGGGGTTTGCATTGTTGGTCGACTCTCTGCTTGAATAATAGGAATTGAAGAATTATTATTCCCCTGAGTAGAGATTTTGGTGGCTTCCATCTTAAAACTTGCAATATTCCAATGCATATCATCAATTTTATTTCCCCTTTCCTCAGAAAATTGTTGGCATTCTATCATACTAGCATAGATTTTTCTTTCTCTTCCTACACTTGTTTCAATTCTTCAAAATGCATTGGTTCAGTTGTGGGAATCTTCAATTTTTTCTTCACTGTAACTATTTCATTGTCTTTTTTATCTACAAGTGAATTGATTTGAGATCCATTAGAGGGATTTGCTACTAATGCTGCCAGTTTTGATTCCAAATAATTAATAGTAATGTGTTTGGCCCTTGTGGTCCATTTTTAAATCTTATACAATTTCTCAAACTTTTCAAGAGTTGTCCTGAGCTTTCTTTCTTCTTTATTAGATTTAAAAATTTGTGTACACATCATGTCACTTGTTTGTTTGTAGAAATCCATTTTGTCCAGCTTGCTGTGATAAAAATCAAGCTTTTAAAAGCCATTCAACCACTCAACAAAAACTTAGATTGCAGACTTAGGTAGTCACAATTAAATGACAATTTACAGGCATTTAAACAGTGAATCAACGAGCTGAAACACACATGCTAAGATAAATAAGCAACGGAAAACAAATATAACAACAGTCTGAAAAATTGTATGCACGGTGAATTTTTGGTCAAACTAGATCCTTGAAAAACCCACAAGAGGAAAACCAGTCCAAGGGCAATTTTTATTTATCATTTTTCAGGCATAAAAAGAGAGTTACAGCAGCAATAAAATAAGCATTTAATGAATTATACCAGCACTTTGATTTATGTTCCCACCCTCGATTTCTATGCCCAACCTCGATTTATGTGCTCAAAAAACTTGTACGGACCAACAGTCTGTATGGCCTCGATTTATGTGCCCAGAATAGTAGTACAGCACAACAGTACGACCTCTACCTTGATTAATGTGCATCCCTCGAAATCTGTGCAGCTCCTCGAAATCTGTTCCCCGCAATACCTTGAAAAATGTGCCCAGTCTGTCTATACAACAGTACGGCCTCCCTCGAAATTCATGTAGCTGAAAAACTTCCAGCAGTACGACCTCAGTAATAAATGCAGCATAGCTGCCTTGGGATTCGAGCCACCTTCTATTTGGGATAAATCTCTCTCCTAGGGAATCAAGCCACCCAAAAGAAAACTTGCTCTCACTCTCAAAAACTCAGAAATGCCAAAATGCTCACTCTCTTGAAAAATGCGTCTTGCACAATCCCCTAGGCTTTCTCTTATAACTTGAAAATGACTTTTCACCTTCTCAATCGCTAAATCCAACGGTCAAGATCTAATCTTGTCTTGAAAATATCAAGGGATGAAAATCATTCCTTCCAAAATAAATCACTTACAATTTTTTAATAAAGTAATTTCACTTTATGAAATATGTGCACTTTTATTTCATAAAGTCACTTTATAAAAAATCACTTTATAATAGACTAGGAACATTACTTAAAGTCAAGTAACTAGGTAATGTAAATGCAAGGTCACTTCCGCATACAAGACAAAACTATGTGGAGTGTCTCCTGAGCTAAAAAGATAACACTTCCTCTCAGCGAGGGAGATACTCACTGCCATCACCATCTGCTAGTCCCGTCCTCAGGTCCATCACACTGTTCACTGTAGGAGATCCCTATGAACTTGGAGCCAATGTAACCACCTGTACTGGACTCAAATCTGAAGACACCCTCATGGCATCAACTCTGAACCCTGATCTCCTAGGAGATTCCATCCTCCAATCTTGAGCATCGGTCCTCTCATACCAATTGAGCCTCTTGTCGGTACTCTAAAGAGAGTCCCTCTCTTCCATTGGAAATCGAGACTGAAACCTTAGCGCCATTGTAGCCTCAATAGCTTCCTGTTCCTCTTTGGACATTGGATCATAAATCATGGGCTGTCCACCTAACTTGTACAACTCACCAAACCGGTCACCAATCAACTGTTGCTAGATTATTTCTGCTCCCTCTGAGTATATAAGAACATTTCCCAAAACTTCCCTCTCTGGAAAAATGTACACATGTCCCCTCTGGAACAATGTTGAATACCCATCATCCTCCAAGGCTAAAAGAGAGCGAAAGTTCACACTCAACCCTGGAACAAACAGAACTCCACCCTGCTCAAGGATTTCATCCTTTCGAATCTGGAATCTGACTCTCCCAATTCCATGCACTGAACGTGTCGTTCCCCCTTCACTCTCAACCATCCGGTATGGATCTGTCTCGGTAATGTTACTGAATATATGATACATTCTGGTCATATGACGAGAGGCTCCACTGTCAATGAACCAATTACTGTTCATCACAAATCCATTGCTACCGGCACTCGATACAAGAGAGAACATCGAGAATTCATTCTTAAAAATTTCCCCAAAGTCATTTATCTCAGTAGTTGCAGCAACATTCACATCCTCCTCCTCCTCCTCCTTCTTCCTCTTCTTCTTCTTCTTCTTCTTCTTCTTCTCATGACACTAAGAAGAAAAGTCACCATACTGGTTGCAAGCAAAACATATGACTTTTCTCAAGTCCTTATTGGACTTCTTCTTGCTCTTAGCTGAAAGAGCATCATTTTCTTCAACAACACCCTCCATCTGTCCACTACCTTAAGATCCTTCCCTGATCTCCTCCTGAGTGAAATTGTCCCACAGTCTGCTCCAATATGGAATATGTTCCTGACCAACCACACACTTCACGGAGACTTCCCAGTATTTGGTGAAGCCTCTTAAGGCTATCCTCACCAACTCAGAATCAACGATGACCTCCCCAACTGCAGCCAACTCATCTTTCACCTGAGCCACCCGGGTAAGATAGGATACAACACCCACACCCTTGGCCATCTTGGTCGCTTGCAATTTATCCTTAAGTGCCATCTTTCGGTTCTCATTCTTCGCCTCATACAAGTTTTTCAGTGTGTCCCACATCTCATAAGCTGAATTCTTCTCAGCCAAGTGTCGGATGAGATGGTCCTTGACACCATCCAGAATAACCCTCTGTGCTCTAGCATCTTTTACTTCATGCATGTCAAGGTAATAGGGTCAATGGGAGGAGTTATCACAATGTTAACATGAACCCACTGTCTTCTTTCTTTAAGTACATCAGTCATCCTGACTTTCCATTGCAAATAGTTGGAAATGCCATCTAACCGGTCTTCAAATCTAATGCAAACAACCATCTCTCTCTGATGTCCAAAAGAAAGATAAATCAAGATATCCATGGTCAAACCAACACCTGCAAAACACTTGCAGATAGATTTTTCCAATACACAAGTTGTCAAAATCAGCACTAACTTTTCCCAACAACTCAAGACACTGCAGCAACAATAATATATTGTATCTCAGAGTCCCAGCTCTAATACCATGATAAAAAATAGGATTTTAAAATCCATTCAACCAATCAGAAAAAACTTAGATTTCAGACTTAAGTAGTCACAGTTAAATGACAATTTACAGGCATTTAAACAGTGAATCAACAAGCTGAAACACACATACTGAGATAAATAAGCAGCGAAAAACAAATATAACAACAGTCTAAAAATTGTATGCATAGTGAATTTTTGGTCAAACTAGACCCTGGAAAAACCCACAAGGGGGAAACTAGTCCAAGAGCAATTTTTATTTAGCATTTTCACGCATAAAAACAGAGTTACAGCAGCAATAAAATCAACATTTAATGAATTGTACCAGCACCTCGATTTCTGTGCCCACCCTCGATTTATGTGCCCACCCTCGATTTCTATGATCAAAATAGCTGTAAGGGCCAGCAATCTGTATGGCCTCGACTTTTGTGCCCAAAATAGTAGTATAGCCTCTACCTCGATTTCTGTGCATCCCTCAAAATTTGTGCAGCTCCTCGAAATCTGTGTCCAGGAATACCTCAAAAAATGTGCCCAGTCTGTCCGTACAGCAGTACGGCCTCCCTCAAAATTCATGCAACTGAAAAAACTTCCAGCAATACGGCCTCGGCAATAAATGCAGCAAAGTTTCCTTGGGATGAATACCTCTCCTAGGGAATCGAGCCACCCAAAATAAAACTTGTTCTCACTCTCAAAAGCTCACGAATGCCAAAATGCTCACCCTCTTGAAAACTATGTCTTGCACATTACCCTAGGCTTGCTCTTATAACTTGAAAATGACTTTTCACCTTCTCAATCCCTAAATCCAACGATCAAGATCTAATCTTTTCTTGAAAAGATCAAGGGATGAAAATCATTCCCTCCAAAATAAATCACTTGCAATGCTTTAATAAAGTAATTTGACTTTATGAAATATGTGCACTTTTATTTCATAAAGTCACTTTATAATAGACTAGGAACATTACTTAAAAGTCACTTTATAAAAAGAGACACTTTATTACAACTTTATAAAATTCAAGTGCCTAGGTAATGTAAATGCAAGGTCACTTCCGCATACAAGACAAAACTATGCGGAGTGCCTCCTGAGCTGAAAAGCTAACATGCTGAACTCTTTGAAATTTACTATGCGCTCCTCTGCCCTCCAGTCACTTAGATTCACTGGCTTTGCCACCTTAGGTTCTAGAACATAAAACCTTAAGGCATCTTGCTGGTGATATGTCACTGCTATCATCCTTTTCCCTGAGGTTGGGAGGTCTTGTCTTAGCTCCTTAACCATTTTTATTCCCCTTTCGCCGATGTTCCTATATCTAGTCTTTAGGTCTGTTCTCACTGGGACTAGTTCTGCAGATGAGGAACCATGTATCTTCTATGGAATTGTGAAATCTATAGAAGGGTAACTTGCATATTGAATTGGAGGCTTTCTTGGGAGGTTTGGTTTCTTTGTTAACTAAGTAATCTCACTGGGGATCTCCATTGATTCTGACTCGACTTCTACTAAATATTTTTCATCTTCTTCTATTGTTATTTTGACTCTTTTAGGATCTGGGCATTGTTGGTCTTCATCAATGTACATATCCTGGGCTTCCTCAATTGTCCTCTTCTGCCCAATTAAATTTTTTTGTTTCTCTTCTTCTTCAAAGCTTTTCATGGCCTCTTAGACCTCTTCCCAAGTATCCTTGTTTTCTATTCTTTCCCATAGAGGCCTGGGTGTGCATACATATGCAGAATTCTTGTTCTCTACCCTTTGCTTAGATATCACTTGGTGAGGGTCATATGCTGCTATATCTTCCTTTGGAAGATTGATTTGATTGAGATATTATTCTATATACTAGGGGGCATTTAGTCCTCTTATAATAAGAGGTCCTAATTCTTGTGGCAAGAGGAATTACTTATGTTGTCTGAAATGATTAAAGTGTAACTCATATGTAGCCATCTTTTGCCTTACAAACTCCATGGAAAATATCCTGGGTGTAAGAAAAGTAGGTAACTTGTATGGCTCCTCTTCAAAACCATACACTCTGATAACAGTGTGATCTTCAAATAAAAACATGTCTCCAACCTGAATCTCTGAGGTAAACTGCAGGTTTTTCTTGATATCAGGTAACATCCTTGGAGGAGAACTACCATGTATCAAATTGTAATCCACACTCATCACTTTATCTGTGAATTCATAGAAATTTGATTTGTCTACTTTCCTTAAAACCAGGTCAGTCCACTCATAAACGAGTCTCTGCATACCTTGATCATATGTAGCTTCTAGGTCCATATGCTTGAAATTCTCAAAGTTTTGATGGAAGAAAACGAAAAACATGTATGAAGGGAATCTAAAATACTCAATTGCATAGAATTCTTCAAGTTGTTCATGGATTTTTTCAGCTAGGTACGTGTAGAGATCAAAATGTGGTGGGTTTCTACCAAGTTCTATGGTCAATTTCATCAGGATTCCTAGATAAACTTCATCTACGATTTTATCATCTTCCAGACTGACAATGGTGCAAATGATTGATATGGTTTTTCTGGAATCTTCAGAGAAGTTGATTGTAGCATAGGGTGGTGGAATGGTTGGTATAGCCATTCTAGGTTATAAGTGCTTGGATAAGAAATGGTGATGGTCGAAAGAACTGAGCCCATTAAATGCAGTGGCTAGGTATTTTTCAATGAATCTGTAAGGGGCTAATGAATCAGGTATGCAAAACATGTTTCTCAAAGCTTTTAGGGTGATGAAAAATAGGCTTCTAGATGAATCACTGGACAAGACTTCCCTTGTCGTGGGGCAGTAGTGTTTTGAACACCAGGTACTAAATTCATGGAAAACAACGGATCTGGGGCATATTGAGCGGGAAACATTGGAGCTACTGAGCTTAAATCTATCTTGGTCATTGAAAACAAGCTCTCTGGCTTCTCTAAGGGTCTCAATCAGGTCTGAATTGTAGATAATGGTATCGAAGATATCGGCCTCATGGTCGTATATGTGCTCCTCTCTTGAGAAGTGGGGGTTTGGAAGAGTGGCCTTGGATTTGAATGCCATTGTTTTCAAAGGTTCAAAGTATTAGGGTGAAACAGGTGGTAAATTCCAACTAAATTAGGGCTTCAGTAAACTGATAAAAGAAACTAGGACTACAGTAACATAAGTAATTGTAAGTGGTAGATGAATACCCGTTGGACACCTGGAGGATGACTCGGATTGACAAATGCTGACTTGGACTGGTATGGCTCGCACAATATCGACCTGGTACACTGGTTGTCGAGGGAGAACGCTTCTTGGAAGTAAAAATAATAAAATAATGGAACTAGGTTAAAAACCATTTACTCCATGAGAAATGGTGCACTTTACACGTTGGAAACTGGGGTGGAGGGTACAATAGGTAAGCAGTACCCATACAACATGTGGAAAGTGTACAGTGGATGAATGGACAGAAGGGGGTGACGAGACACCTTAGACAGATGGCAGTCGGGGATTTTATTACGGAGTGACAGGTTGTCGGGATAAGCTGAGCTATAAAACACTGACCTTAAAAGTTGGGAAGATACCACTCTTGGTTTCCCAGAGTGGTAACGTGTCGATGTTGAGCGGTTTAGAAAAAATTCCTTCAAGGAGGCACGGCCAGCTGCTATGGGACACATGTCATGGGCAGTTTCAAGCACAACGCGCACCCAATCTCCTTTTTTGGTGGGCACAAAGTATCAACGCGCAATCAATCTGAGTTGTTGATCTTAGTGGTGGGATGTGAACATGCACACACATTACTCCCACTTCATTTTCTCGCTTTAATGAGCGCGCTTGACCTTCAGGTCGTTGATCTTCCTCTTGATTTGACGGATGACCTCCCTTTGGGTTTAGCTATTGAACATTGTCCTGTAGTCTTCAACAATAGGTTCTATTAGTCTTCCACCAGTCATTTCTTAGGCTATTTTATCTCTCTGGGGCTGAAATCACTTCAAAAATGTCATTTGCAAGAGCTTCAAAGATGATTTCCTTTTTTAGAAAAATATCAGGTACTAACATCGGATCCACAGGGATAGAGGGATGCTATGTAGGACTCTGAGAACAGTAGACTAGTGCTTTTTCTATTGGGTTATGGATTCTTCCCTTTGGAAAGGTGTTGATCACATTGAAACATAACTGTTAGCTCAACAATTTATTTATTTACATTGAGCTGAAAATGACAAGAATTAAAATGTTTTAAATTGCAAAAACCACTACTCTACTATGCACAATAGCCTTTTCTAGAGTCTGGATTTAGTATAGAAAAAGCCTCTTCGGAAGTCTACCATTGACATCAGCTTCTATCAACTCTCCTTCCAGTTCATGAAGCTTGTAGGTGTTGTTTTCCAGCACTTCAGCAATGATGCCAATGGGCCTATCCATATATTTTCAAACTTGCCATGTTTTCCTTTATCTTCCTTTCTTGCATTCCATTTCAGGACTAAATATTCAGGATGGAGATCGCTTTCCAACACTTTCTTATCAAAGATCCTCTTCATCTTTCTCTGATGTTCTTGTAAATTCAAATTTACCTGCTCTCTTTCCTGTTGAAGCTCTATTAATTCATATATCCTTCTTACCATATTTTTTGGTTCTTTTGTTTCATGTTGGATGAGCTTGAGTACTGGTAATACCAACTAAATAGGCAGGATTGTTTCTCTTCCATATACCAACTGAAAAGGAGATGTGCCAATTGATCTTTTAACACTTATTCTATCATCCCATAGGGCATATCTGAGGTTCACATCCGAAGTTTTTTTGTTGTTTGTCAACATCTTTTTTGTTGTCTGTCAGCATCCCCCATTTTGTAAAATAATCTGTAGCTGTCAAAATCCATCTATGCTGGTTGCTAGAATTAGGATTTATCTCTCCAATGAAATCCAAACCCCGCTGTTGAAAAGGAGATGATGTAATAACAGGCCTTAGGGATAGAGGTCTTAATTTTTTTTTCCTACAAACATTTGAAATTCCACACATGTTCTCACAATATGATTAGTATCAGCAAATCATTTTGGCCAATAATACCCAGCGCTCAAAACTTTGTATGTTGTATCTCTCCAAGCATGATGACCTCCACAAACTCCTTTATGTGATTATGTGATGATGCCTTATGTTTCCTATTCAATTACACAATTCAGCGGTATCCCTTGAGGATCTTTCCAATACAAATATTCATCCAATATGCTTGTGACTTTTTTAGATAATTAGGACATTGCAAATTCACCAAATAATAAACAATATTTCAATACCAATCAGATTCTTCATTTTTTTTGTTTACCTTCATTGTATCATCCTGGGAACCTTGAATTTCTTTTAGATTCTCTCCTTCAGTCAATTCTGAAATCAAATTCAAGTCTAATGCCTCACAATTTGACTCAACCAACAACTTGGTCAATCCTTGGCCCTTGACTAGCTTGGTGGGCTTGATTTCTAGATCATACTCTTGAATTTTAGAAATCCACTTGCCTCTTCTACCTTCACTATCATTTTGACACAAAATATATTTGATTGTGCTATGTAGAACATATGCAATTATCTGAGAATGTAAAACATAACATATAAAAGATTTCAAATCTTTGACCATGGCATAGGCTTGTTTCTGCATGAGATTGTATTTCAATTCAGCATCCCTTAAAGCCTTACTGAAAAGTGCTATAGGATACTCATGTCCCTCACAGTTATTTTGCAAAAGCGCAGCTACAATTGTATGAGAGGAGGCAAAAGAAAATATCAAGAAAGGCTTCATATAGTCAAGACTGATCAACACTGGTGCTTCCCCAATGGCTTTATTTAGTGCTTCAAATGCTTATTTGGCTTCTTCATTCCATTTTACATCATTACCTGTTTTGAGAATGTTGGTAATGATTTTAATCAGTTCAACAAGATTAGGGATGAATATTCTCAAGAAATTTGTCCTGCCAATGAATGATTGTACTTCTTTCTTATTTATGGGGGTTTCGAGTGCTTGTATGGCTTTCACTCTTTCAGAATCTATCTTCACTCCATCTTTAGACACTATATGCCCTAATAGCTTGTTAGGATATTCTCATCATCATGCATTCATCCAGTCATGCAGGCATGCATTTGCATGCATCCCAGTCATCAGTGAGGTATCACACAACACCTAGTCCCCAGTTTGCTAGCCCCGGGAGCTTCTTTCCATTCAGTTCTATCCCTCCTAGTCAGTGATTCGCACTCTTTCTCACCTACCACATGTGAAAGGCGCCCTCTCTCACCTACCACCAATGACACTTCAATTAGTTGCTTGATTTGTGGATCTTTCCTTGATTTGAGGACTGATTGACTAGTTAACTAACTGAAACACTCCGTTGGACCTCCAGTGAGACTAGATTGCCAGTTCTGATTCCAGTCAACTCCTCATGCACCCTCCTTGGATTCTCCTTCACTCCATTAGTGCTCCATGCACCAGTTACACCTACCTACATTCAGTTAGACTCAGTTTGACACATGGTTGACCGTTACTTGTGCATTGATGACTCCATTGATCTGATGATGAGGACTCCTAGTGGATCCAATCTATTCCATGCAGGCTATTCGAATGACCTCTTTGGTTAATTTGAATTATTCAGTCAGTGTGACTGCACATTGTATTGTATTCTACTTATGAATTCAATAGAGCATTGTTGCAATTCTCTTGCACAATTTACACATATTATTCTTTATGCATCTGTTGTAATTGATTTTCTTGTTCAATTAGATATGTTGTGCTTAAATTTCACATGGTATCGGAGCCATGGTAGGGACAAGAATTCTTTTCTGCAGGGATTATTCATGAAGATCGAGTCATTTTGCTCACATTGCAGCATATTCTGCACTGCATGCATATTCTGCACTGTATGCCGGTTCTACACTGTATGTCGATTCTGCACTATATGTTGATTCTGCACTACATGCCATTTTTCCAATTCTGCACCAGAAGCCGAAAGTTTCCACATAATTCCTGGATATTGATCATTGCATATTCAAGCTTGCTTGATCTCCTATGCCGGGTGTGATGCAACTTGAAAAGTGCAGGTTGTCGACCTAATGGTTCTTGTTTGTTTGTGATTTGCAGGTTTCTTACTTCCTCCATTTGCATTCACTATTGCAGAGATGGAATATTCTTCTTCACAATATCTTCTTACTCCATTCAACTATGATGAATGGAAACAAAATATGATTGCATGTTTGAAGAGATAATGTCCCTTTGATATGTGTATTGGTATTACAAGAGATTTCGATTCTGATGAAGAGGAGAATGATTAGATTAATGATTATGACAGAGCTTTTGGGACAATATGTCTTGCTATGTCTCCTTGTATGCGCTACCTCAGTACAACTGCTGAAAATACAAGAGATCTATGGGCCCAACTGGATAGAGAATTTGGAAAGCAGGAAGAAGAGGATTATACTAGCCTTTTGGAGAACAAGCGCAGTGATACCTCCTTATTTCCTCTCCCTGATTATGTCTCCGCCTCAACCATATCTCAAGATGAAGAAGAAGCTGCAGATTCAAAACTCATGTTCTCAATGTATTCTATTTCGAATTTTGGGCAAGATACGCCATCTCATACTCTAGAATCCGAAGAGGTTCTTGAATCCTCTCTTTCACATGAGTTTTTCGGAGTGCATAATGATGATCTACTTGATGTTTTGGAGGTCAAATCATATTTTGGAGGTGATGCATTCTCTCTCCTTGATCACATGCTTCCTACATACTTGTTTTCGATTATTAGCACATGTTCTCAGAGTTTTATTAAAGATGAAGGACACTACCATTCGCTTGAGTTCAAGTCTCAGGCACCTTTTGATGATTTTGGTTTTGATCTCACCCCTATTGGCTCAAAGGAGATCACAAAAAACCATCCATCAATCCTTGGAGCTGATTTAACTTCCATTGATCAGAAGTTCAAGTTTCAAGAGCTATTTCATCTGATTGGAGCTGATCCTACTTCATTTGGTTCAAATCACAAGTTCCAGGATCATATTCATATTTTCAGATTTGTTCTCACCATGATCGGTCTGAAGAGCAAGTTCATAACGTCTCCATATTCGCTTGCATCCACTGATGGAGAATACAAGCACATGTTTTTGGAGCATGATCCATTTCCTCCCAAGAGTAAGATACCTCCAGACATATCTACTTAAGTTTGGAGCAATTAAATCTTTGGTGTGTTACAGTCCATTTTGAGGGGGGGGTTTCCCATGATTTTTTCTCCATTTCCTTGGTTCATGGACTGTTCTTTATTTGGATTATTTTCTGTATTGGGGTGACCTTTGGTCTCAGTTACCAGGTCCCTATCTTTTATTTTTTACCTCATAGTATAGCTTGTGCAGGGGTGTTAGGATATTCTCATCATCATGCAGGCATGCATCCCAGTCATCAGTGAGGTGTCACCCAGCACCTAGTCCCCAGTTTGCTTGCCTCGGGAGCTTCTTTCCATTCAGTTCTATCCCTTCTAGTCAATGATGCACCCTCTTTCTCACCTACCACATGTGAAAGGTGCCCTCTCTCACCTACCACCAATGACACTTCAGTTAGTTGCTTGATTTGTAGATCTTTCCTTGATTTAAGGACTGATTGACTAGTTAACTAACTGAAACACTCCGTTGGACCTCTAGTGAGACTAGAATGCCAGTTCTGATTCCAGACAGTTCCTCATGCGCCCTCCTTGGATTCTCCTTCACTCCATTAGTGCCCCATGCACCAGTTACACCTACCTACATTCAATTAGACTCAGTTTGACACCTGATTGATCGTTACTTGTGCATTCATGACTCCACTGATCTGATGATGAGGACTCCTAGTGGAGCCAAGCTATTCCATGCAGGCTATTCGAATGACCTCTTTGGCTAATTCGAATTATTCAGTCAGTGTGACTGCACATTGTATTGCATTCTACTTCTAAGTTCAATAAAGCATTGCTGCAATTCTCTTGCACAGTTTACACATATTATTCTTTATGCATCTGTTGTAATTGATTTTCTTGTTCAATTAGATCTGTTGTGCTTCAATTTCACACAGCTTACCTTCTCTTAAATTAAAACTAGACTTCTTGGGGTTTAAAGAAAGGCCATATGTTTTGCACTTTCTAAAAGTCTACTTCAAATGGGATAGATGTTCTTCATCATTCTTAGAGAACACAGTCATGTCATCAAGGTATATGACTATGAATTTGTCTCTTTCTCCAACAAACGCTATGTCCATGGCACGATGGAAAGTAGCCCCTACATTCATTAGCCCAAATGGCATCTTATCATACATAAAATTTCCCCAAGGAGTGGTAAAAGTTGTTTTCTCCCTGTCCTCTTTACTCATATCCACATGAGCATATCCTAAGAAACATCCAGCATAGATATCATGTCTGCACCAACAACTTTTTGTAAAATCTTATCCATCTCGGGCAAAGGATAATTTTCTTTAAGATAGCATTTGTTGAGGTTCCTGAAATCAACACACGGTCTTATTTCTCCACTCTTTTTCCTGGAAGGAACCAAATTAGAAACCCATTCAGAGTATCTAAGAGGAATTATTATTTTTGCATCTAATAAATTCGTCACTTCCCTTTCAATAATGGGCAGCAAAATAGGATTTGTTTGCCTGAGTTTCTGCCTGAAGGGATTTGTTCCACGATTCAAAGGAATTTTATGATCAAATAGTGATTTATCATAGGTTCTGAGATCTTCATACCTCCATGCAAAAATATCTGTGTTCATTAAAAAGATTTATGTGTCTTTGTTTCACTTCAGGAGGAAACAACTTTGAAATTTTGATATTCTCGGGTGCTTCTTTAGTGCCAATATTCACCTCCTCAACATCCGCTTCCTTTGGTTGAATTTTGGGATTATGAGGAACATCATTCTTGTTAAAAAATCTTTCTAAAGGAAGCAGACCTTTAGGAATGAATTTACTCTTCAACTAGACAATCTTATGATTTGCTATTTTGTAATCCATCTTATCATTTGTTTCTCCCCTTTTTTCATTGTCTCCATCTTCCTATGATTCTTGGTCTTGATCAATGCAAGTACTGGAAAACTCATCAATTACTTCCAGGAATATTTTAATTTCCTCATTATCTTCAAACACTTGCCAGTGTTTGGTATTGTCAAGGATGATGGCCTATAAATCATCTCAACTTCATGTCTCAACTTAATTTCTATGGGAGGCTTAAAAGAACTTGTTGTTATTGCCAATGAATTAGCTCTCTAATGTACTTCTCTAGGAATGGCTGTAATATTAAAGGATTCAAAGAAATTATCAATTAAATACCATACCTAATTTATGTAGGCTCTCATTTTGGGATGCTTAGTCTGATATTTTCCTTTCATCTATTGCACTATTAAGTTTGAATCCCCAAAAACAAAAATCAGTTTTATCCCCATCTTTCTTGTTGTTTCTAGACCCAAGACCAATGCTTCATACTCAGCCACGTTGTTTGTGGTCACAAAATTTAATTTAAAGGAAAGTGGGATTTCTTCTTTGGTTGGAGAAATAAGAATTACTCCAGCTCGAGCTTCATCTTTGGTAGAGGATCCATTGAAATACATATCCCAAACAGGATCATGTTGAGAACTTATATCCCCTACTACAATTAATTTCATAGGTTTTCCTTTGTAACCATCTCCTGCAGTCAACATACAAAAGCCCATAACTTCTTCTATGGTGTATACAGGATAGTTTATGGGGTTGTTCCCCTCACTGAGTATGTAGGCATACATGGTTTCTCTATAGAGTCTTCTTGTCTCCCCTACAAACAGTGGAACAGTAGCATATTTCATATCCATCTGCATTGTCGCTCCCATTCTTTTTGCACAAGTCCTGGATAATAACATACCATACCTTGGAGGTACATCAGCTACCACCACATCAAGCATAATACTTTTGGAAAGTAACTGAGCTAAAGTTACTACCAAATCCTTTATGATTCCCACACATTTTACTGGTTTTGAGTCAAAGTTGTAAAGATCATGATAAGGCTTAGTAATTTCCAATCCCAATTCCTCCATGATTACTTTAGACATCAGATTATGAGAGGCACATGAGTCTAACATACAATTGTGCAGCAGCTTGCCATGTAGACTCAAAGTTACATAAAAAGGAGGTGTATATTCATTGTTTTCTTCTTCAACAGTTGGCCAAACTTCTATAGTAGGGGTTTCATCAGCTATATTCAAGCTGTCTGACAGAGGATTTGCATTATTCAACTTGAGAACTTTTTCAATTTGCTTGGCATAGACAGGGTGTTGAGCCGGTTCAGATAGTGGAATGGAAATTTTAATTTTAGAAAGCTCATGCTAAAAATCAAAAGGATGAGAAGATTTGTCCACCTCTTTGGATTCAGTGGGAAGTACAACAACTTTTTTATGGATAGGAGAAGGAATAATTTGGATTTCAAGACATGATGAAGTGCAAGGATTTGCTTTTTCAGCAGAAGAATTTTGAATAGAAGAAGGATTATCAACAAATTTCATATCTTTTGGAAATTTAATCAATTTATTAAGAGCATCTACCTTGGGATGATTTTCTGGTCAAGTCCTTGGCCTTAGATTATATCTTTTCTTTGCTTCAGGTTCATTCGGATAAACATCATCTTACAGTGACCTTTCATACTCTTCTTGAGTGAGGTGGATCATATCATCATCATCATTTAACCAGAGGATATATTTAGGAGGTTCAACATATTCCTGATCAGGAGGTATTTCCATTATATGCTCAACGTCATTAGTCCTTACTGGTGGTTGTATGGGAGGGTCTTCATTTCTCCTATCTCTATTTAGAATTTGAGGATTAAAAGGCCTCCTATACTGATTAGTATTTATCTGTCCCATGCCTTGAGGATTCCTTTGTTGATTATCTCCATCAACCTCAAGCCTAGTGAGTTTGTTTGACAAACCTTTCAACATTTTTGACAGCTCTTTGATCTTTTCATCTTGTTTTTCCCTATTTTTTTCTGATGTATCTACCTCATCTCTAGGTTTCTTCTTGCATGTATCTTGTCTATGTTTCATTTTACCCAAGGCTGTCATGTTTCCTTCAACATCTAAAGCATCATCTTGCATATTCAACAGAGTAGTATATCTCCTTTCTCTTAAAATCATAGCAAAATCAAACTCATGTGCTCCTGCATATGTTACTTTAGCTGCAGCTTGTGAAGGTTTAATATCTTGAGTAATCCTTTTGTAAATATTGTTAAACTTTTTTATTAAATTCACAGACATTTTCTCCATTCTTTTTCTTTAAAGTTGCAAATTAAGTCAAGTAATACAGATTATCCCTTTTTTCATCACATTGCCTCATGAATGGCTCTAGAGCGGGCCAAGAATTTAAAGAATTTGCAAGTAGGGCTCTAAACCATTTCCTGACCTCTCCTCCTAAATATGGTACAAATAGTCTCATGTATACATCATCCTCCTCAATAAGAAGGTTATCCGTGAAATATTGAAAATTATGAATTTGATCTTCAGCATTAACATCCTTTTCTCCATCATATTTAGGAAAAATCTTCAGATATTTCTCAGGCATGCCATGAAGATTATTTGAAAATTTTAAAGCTTCAAACCTATTGGCTAGCCATGGATTTACTGCAGGAGGTGGATTTATTTGTCCTCTACCATCCATATTTCAATGTTCTAGGATAATATTGTGAGCCTGAGGGGTGAGTGAATTTATTTGAGGTGGAGTAAAAGAATGATCGGGTCTATATACAATCGCAGATGATATTGGAGAAATGAATTGGCATTCAAGAACGAGATTTAAAAGAGTTTCAAGAATGTTGTGCAGATTATGAAAATTATTTAAATATTCAAGTACTTCTTGACTTCTTACTGTAGGAGATATCAAATCAGAATTAAACAGAGGAATACCTCTCCCTTGAGTAGTATGGATGTTCCTCCTGTGAGTCTGAGAGTCTGGTAAGATCCATAATTCTTTAGACTGAGGATTTGATCTCGTGTGCCTCTTACCAGGATCCAGCTTGATCCAATGAAGTCACCATGTGAAAATTCTACCACGGTGTATGTTATGCTTCACTACGCAGAGCTCAGACCGTCTTCAAATTGTAGCAGGGAAAATATTGTTTTCACTTGCATCCCCAGTATGGTCGCCATTTTTCATGTTATTCCCATGGGCGAATCAGGTTGAAATGACTCATGCACGAGCATGATAGAAGCTCATTTATTTAAAGATACCAGAGCTATATCTTTATATGATATGTGTGAATTATTATTTTGCAAACTTTTAATCGGATCAGGTCATACACAGCATTTAACAGATGAAAGGCATTTCTTGCAGAGGAAATTCACAACCAACTTCTGTTACACCTAAAATCTTACCATCATGATATTCAGTGTATACATCCCTAAAGTTTCCTTGACTAAGTTATTGACCTGGAAGATATATTAACCCATTTATACGAGGTTTTAAGAGGTCGTCGCAGGCTGCCTTAATGCAGCATGCGACGTCGCATCTTGCTCTCTTGCAGGGTGCGACGATGTCAGTTAATGGACCAAAATAGATCCTTCGAGTCCATTCTCGAAGCTAGATGACATGGATCCATATCCCTGACCTTTTGGGAGAGCTAGCACTCAGTTCATAACCTCTTGGAAGGATCCCCTATCTCTCTCCTACCATATCTCAACCTACCCTATCCATACCCTATCCACTTAGTCCTATATAAGTGAAGCTCACTGCCATTCCAAAGGGAGGAAGTCTATAGTGTCTACATGCTAGTGAAATCATCTTAGAGAGATCTCTACTCATCCATTAAGAGACTCACACTTCCTTGGGAGGATATGGCATTGGCTTGGATGGAGAAAGATTACTTCGTTAAGCTCTAGATGTAGTCGTTCTCTTCTATGTACTTTCCCTATTTTTACAGTAATATAAACGCTTTCCACCAATATTGTTGTGTTGATGATATTGTGTAGTTTACCTGTTTAACTGTTTACTTAGATCTGTTATCGTTTAGATGCTTTTTAATTGTTTTTCTTGTTTTTTGTATCTTGGCAAGTCTTGCAGCTTAAATTTGATGACCGCAAGGTGTGGAACAACATCCAGGAGAAAGGGCTACAAACTGAAGGTAAGACATCTAATAACTTGATCCTTAACTAGATCTAGGAAAGTGGTTTATAGTCTGTTCTATTTGTTCTAGAATCACATTGAGCTAGGGAGATCCGGCTCGCGTCCGCTCGAGTGGATTGTCCATCAAAAAAATTTGGCAACCATACTGGGGAAGAACATTGTTTTGTAGTTGTCAATTTGAATGTCATTTTCGGTTGATTTCTTGTTACAAGCCATTTTATTTGTCATTTGCCTCTTAAACTGGTTTCACCATCAGATCTTCACTTTGAAGAGTTTGATTAACTTCCTTTGAGTTTGTACTTATCATTTTCAAACCATTTCATTGCTCATGGTTTGGAGAATTGGTTCATTTTTAACTTTGATCTCGCCTGTCGCACCTGGTCAGTGGACTCAGAGCGACACTGTGTCATTTTTTTATCTATGTTCTTTCTCTGTGGGCCTATTGTCGCAACCCTTTCATTCGTCTACTGTGACATCGTCGCACTTCCCGCATTGGTAAACTACGACGTCGCACTGTGTACAAGCACAGACTGCGTCGATCTGCCAAAATTTCCAATTAGGCATCCCTTCTCCATTTTTTATTTTAGTTTTGGTTTGTGTGAAAACTCCCTTTGTACTGTAAGATCCAGTCAGAGACCCCATATTGATTTGTGTGTTGAGTTGTTTGGTTTCATTTGGAGTCGTTTTGGGTTCCATCTTGGACAAGTCTGAGATTTGGTAGTGGTGGACACTCTTGTCTCCCCCACCTGCATCCACTCACCCTTGCATTCCCTACTCTCCTTAACAGATCAGGTCATTGTATTGGATCGGTTTTCAGACATCATTTGCATACATTTTTTAACTTTGCTTGCTTTAGTGTTGCTTGTTACTGATTGATTTTGAGTGTTTGTGTGTACTTTCAGTCCTTTGAGTGCTTGTCTTTTCTTCAGATTTTTTGAGTCTTTGGAGTGCTGCAAGTAATCTTTTCATTCCAGTATTTGTGTTTAAAAGCATCGCTGTCATCAAATTGTTATTTTGATACATCCATTGAAAAATCAAAAGTACTTTATTTCCATCATTTTTTTCAAGCTCATTTGAAGAATTGTACATGCATTGGAATGTCTCATTTGTAGATATTTTGGAAAAGTTGAAAGAGAATTCAATTATTTGTGTTTTTCATGAATTATGAGTTGCTCATTTTCTTGAAAAATTCAAATAGATATCAAGTTTTGCAAAAGTAGTTCCATGCTTGGAAAGTTAAACGCATCTTTTGGTTTTTATGCTTTTAGGCCATTGTAGTGAAAGTGAAAAACTTGCATACTCTACTTAGAAACTCTCTCTTTTAATCCCTTAGCATCATTTTTGTCTTGAAATGATAAAAGAAAAAGAAAAACATGCTTTGATTTGGCTTAGTAGTGTTATGCTATTTTTGTGTTTCGCTTGAAAAGGAAAAGAATACTTCATAGTCGTTTTTTGGTAGATTTGGGATTGCATTGCATTGTGTTGCTTTGGTAAAAAATTGGAAAGAAGTTTCTCCCTCCCATACATAGAGTTCATCAAAAGAAAAGTGTATTTTTTGCATATAGTTAGGGCCTGCATTATGTTTATGATTATGTACTCACCTCATGCATTCACCTAACCGTCCAGATAAAATCAACGGTAGAACTAGGGTAAAATTTTTAGTAATTTGTGTGTAAGCTAGAGACGTGTTCCGGCGTCATTAAGCGTGGCAGCTATCGTTATTTTCCAGCACTGTATTCCGGGGGTATTGTAGTCTTCCACGTACTTAACAGTATATCGAGCTCTTTCACGCACCCACCAAGTACCACACGTACTTGGCGTATATCGAAAGGTGTTTCATGTGCTCGGTAGTATATCAGAAGGTCTCGTGCCGTACGGTTGTGCATTAGACAGCACCACTACGGATTTGAGCTCCCACGTACCTTGCATATATCGGGAGACACCATTAGGATTCCTGAGACCAACTGAGTTAACCTTTTGGTCGTCTTGGAATAGCAATACACCGAGAACAGCACTCAGGGAGATTACTACGCACATACCATCCAGGTAATCGGGTATTCAGGAAAGGGTACGGTCCCAATCCTCCTTGTCGCGTTTTACTGTTGGACCCTGCGGTATATAGCGATTTACGAAGCCTTGACAATCTTGTGAGGTTCCAGACCTTTGAATCCACTCTTATCACATAAGTTTGCTTGTGGCCTTAGTTTGTGTAGGATTTTGTCTGGTCTGCTTTTCTTTTGTTTAGATTGCCTTAGGAGAAACTTTTGTTTCAGTCACTCTGGCTGACTTTCCTTGGAGAAGGTCTCGCAGGATTCAGAACTTGCCACCCGAATATCCCCTTAACCAGGAGGTAATTTCGAGGGTAAGAATGGACCCACAAGCCAGGGTAGGGTCACATGAAGTGGAAAACCCCACTTTGAATGTTGGAGGACTCTTGCTTCCTCACACTCCTCCAGATTCACCTGCCTCTCATCCCCCGCAGGGTGAAGAAGCACAAATCCCCACTTCACAAGACTTACCTCTTGTTTCGCTGGGAGATCCTAGATCGTTGGAATGGATAAATCAACCCCAAGATGACCCTACAACAGTTGCTGGTCCTTCAGCAGCTTATTGGACATCTTCTCTAGGCCACCCAGTGGCCCATTTTGTCATTGCACCCCCGCCCAGTGGGACTACTCCGGATGACCCCTTAGCTTACTATCATGGCCAATTGGCTCATTTTCGTTCTATGGCTGAGGACCTTCGTAGATCAAGTCTCCAACGAAGGGTTGAAGACGCGACTTTACCCCCTTACCGACCCATTCCAGGTCGCTCTTTATCTTTTGATTCACCAGAAGCATCCATCCACAACCTGACCATCAGTGAGACTGGGAAACCCTCATAGGATCCCATCCATACTACCCAACCTTTTGAACGACAACAGTCCAACATACCTATCACTACTACGGTTACATTACCTGCTCCTCCCCCACCTTAAACTTCGAGAGGAGGATACTCTTTACCCCCTACCTTCCTTACAAGTAATGTTAATCCTATGGTAGATAATCAGCAACCAGTGTTGGTTCAACCTTTCCTTAATGGTCAGCAAGTTGTTGCTGGGGGGAAACCCCCGTCTCTTAACCATAATACTGCAGCAGGAGTTCCCATCGGTCCTTCCGTTGGAAATTCCTTACCTCTCGGTCCTTCCACTACGGGACTATCCCATGTTGGGGGACCATAATCAGCAACCAGTGTTGGTTCAACCTTTCCTTAATGGTCAGCAAGTTGTTGCTGGGGGGAAACCCCCGTCTCTTAACCATAATACAGCAGCAGGAGTTCCCATCGGTCCTTCCGTTGGAAATTCCTTACCTCTCGGTCCTTCCACTACGGGACTATCCCATGTTGGGGGACCGTCCAACGTAATTCAACCTCCATCGAGTCAGGCGTATCCAGGTCATCTTAACCCTGTGCCGGGTCAACTTAATCCCGGAAACGCACTCTATGGGGTACCCTACCCCAGAAACCCGTACACTCTATGGGGACAGCAAAATGTTTTACAACATGGACCCCCACTTACAGTCCCTCCACCCCCGTTTGGTCCACCCCCACCTCCCATTGGAGGCGGCGGGCCCCCACATAACTCTGGAGGAGGCGGACCTCTACCTTCTGGCGGAGGACCACCTCATTCCGGTCATCATGGTCCACCCCCCCTAGTGGTGGTATTAGAGGACCACCCCCTCCTGGCAGTGGTGGTGGCGGAGGACCATCCCATCCCGGTGGTGGTGGTGGAGTACCATCCCATCCCGGTGGTGGTGGTGGAGGACCTTCTCATCCTGGTGGCGGTGGTGGTGGACCACCACCCTACTATGGTGAAGGTGGCGGAGGAGGCTCGTACCCTTCCGGCGGCAGCGGTGGCCCACCACCCCCTCCCGGCGGAGGTGGTGGAGGCCCGCCCTATTCCGGTGGTGGTAGCGGACCACCACCTCCTCCCGATGGAGGTGGTGGCGACGGACCACCTTACTATGGCGGCGGACCTATATTTGGTCTAGGTGGCCTATACCCCTATGGCCAGTTTCCTCCTAGAACACCCTATGGTCAATCGATACAAGGTCCCACAGGTCCTTACACGCCTTATCAATACTATCAGTACCCGCAGCCTAATCCGCAGCTGCCCTTCTTGGCTACTTTGGACCTTCCTGACCTGTCTCACCTAACCAACGACCCCATCTACCACGGAACTAATTGGCCACCCATTATGGTGAAACTTCCATCAGATATCCCAAAATTTGATGGCAAGCCAGGTGAGGATCCTAAAAACCATGTGATGACATACCACTTGTGGTGTTCATCCAACTCCTTGATGGACGACTCAATCCGTCTTAGGTTATTTCAAGGGACTCTCACTGGTTCGGCTGCCAAGTGGTATATTGAATGACCACCCCATTCTTTTCCCGATTTCGGTTCTCTTGATATCAATTTTTTGACTCATTTCCAGCTGCCTATGCGGTATGAAACTGGTACAGAGCTTTTAACCTCGCTCCGTCAAAATACCGCTACTCACATCTCAAATCATATACATGAGTGGCGGAGGAGATGACGTCTCATTAAGGCTCCTATTCCATATCAACTCCTAGTGGACTGGTTTACGAAGTCTCTCATACCTACCATAGCACAAGATGTTTCCATGGGAGGTATTGTCACTGAGGAACAAGCCATCTCCCATGCCCACTTGCTAGACTTAGTCTATGCTCAATCTGGCACGTTGTTTGATATCTTTCCTGACACACCTCGTAACACGTACGACCCCGCAAAACCACCCAAGGGACCCCAAGCTGATGGAATCATTGGATCCCTTAACACCCAGCCTCATTCTCAAACTGTTGGTTCGTCGAACCCCCAAGGTTCATCCCCATCACCAACACAGGCTGGTCACGGCACCACCAAATCATCCACTCCTGCTGTCACCGAAGAAGTGAATTCTATTTCATCAGCTTCACCTCAAAAGTCTGGTGGTAAGAAGAAGAACAAAGGGAAACCTAAGAAATCTTCCACCCAGCAGGAACAAAAGAGCACCCCTGATGATACGAAATAGAAAAGGAATTTGAAGTATCCTTGTCTACTGTGTGGTGACGACCACTTTTCTAAAGAGTGCCCCCATAGAGACGAAATTCAAAAGTTTCTTAAGGGAAAACTCACACCCGCAGTTCTCAACAATCCCTTCCTTGCTCAAAATCAGCAGTTGTTGCTCACACTTCTCCTTCCCAAGGAGAGCATCCACCACCGCACATGTTCTCATGATGCGTAGCGAGACCATCAACTTAACACCCATTCGTGTTCATATGACTCTGTTCCGGCCAAAGAACCTGTTGGAAGTAATACCGAAAAAACTTCCACTTCGATACCTGACATCACCATACCGGCTGCTCCTCTCACCATTGAGAATCCCTCTTTCGAGTCAGTGTTGCGTCCACCCAAGAGCACGATTGGAAAATCGGTTTTCAATCCTAATGCTCGGGCTGCTCAAAACTACAACATTGTAGAGGAGGACCTAGCACAAGCTCCTTGTGCTATGTCAACGCTCGAAGTCTTGCAAAACTGTCCTAATCAGCGCAAGACTCTCCTCGCTGCCATCGGTGCAGTTGACCCGGATTCATCGAACACCATCATGTTCCGGCTGGAATCCTTCAAACCAAGGCTCTCCCATCAGTTGGCATTTCAAGTTGCCACAAACATTGCTGGGAAGACAAGCCATGGTACCGTTTTGGACGAAGGTGCCTCTACGTCATTCATGTTGATCTCATGTTGGAGAGCCATTGGCTCTCACGAGTTGAACCGTTCTCCTACCACTTTGAGAGCATTCGACGGATGTGGCTTTCAACCTCAGGGGTTGTTACAAGCTTTAGCAGTCGAGCTGGGGGGCAAGACCGCAACCATTAACTTGGAAGTGGTCGTTGCTCCATTAGATTACAACATTCTGCTTTGTCATAATTGGTGTTACGCCATGATTGCGGTCGCATCATTTGTCTTCCGCGTAGTACAATTCCCTCATCAAGGCCAAATTGTTATGGTTGACCAACTGGATTTCTGCACACTTGACACTGCTACTCACCCGGGCGATAACGTTCGTTCGATTGGACAATCTTTGCATCAGTATGAGAGCGTGGGGTTCGGCCTCCTTAAGGACTCATCCCTTATGGGTGTCTTTCCTACTTCGGATCCCCCAAATCATGTTGCCACGGTGAACATGATCTCCTCGCAGATTTCATCTATCCCCAACTCCACCAATTCATGGCTTGTATCTGATGAAGCCACCACACACCTGATTGGAAACGTTATGCCTTTGTCACCCGCCGAACTCACGTACGAGGCTATCCAGTCAGCACCGGAGGACCACTTAGCTATGGCCTCCACCTCCTTTTCTCTACAGCGGACATCATCCGATCCTTTGCTACGGACTTTTCATTCTGACGAGTCCATTATGGAAATCATGAGTGCAGATGATCCTCCATGGGAAGACCTCCATCATCGTTCATCTTTCCTTCCCTTTTTGGATACTGTGGAGAATAGCATTGACACCATCTTTACACCGGATGTCTATTCTGGCTCTCAATCCTTGATACTCACGTATCAAATGGACTCCGAAGGCAACTTAGCCATCATTGAGCCTACCACTTCGATAGACATTTCGGTTACTCCTGGTGTAGTGGAACACATTCAGTTAGGACATAAGTGTCCCCTTGAAGAAGTCATTGCTTACACGGCCATATTCAAGCGATTCTGAGACGTCTTCGCTTGGACCTATGAGGAGATGCCTGGGATAGACCCCACCATGTTTTACATGAGATTAAAACCTGTCCGCCAAAAGTTGTGACCGATGCACCCTCGGAATATTGCAGCAATCAAGGCAAAGATTGAGAAACTCTTGAAGGTCGGCTTCATCTACCCTATCCCATTGACAGAATGGGTCTCAAACGTGGTCACTGTTACCAAAAAACAGGGTACCATTCGTGTCTGCGTTGATTATCGGGATCTCAACAAATCTTGTCCCAAGGACAACTATCTGACTCCCTTTATTGACCATATTATCGACAATTGTGCCGAAAGTGTCATTTTTTCATTTCCGGATACAACCAGATTGAGATCCAGCCCGCCGACCAACACAAGACTGCATTCATCTGCCCTTGGGGAACGTTTGTGTATCGTAAACTTCTGTTTGGTCTTAAAAACGCTGGTGATACATTCCATCGGGCCATGTCGTATGCCTTCCATGATGTGAAGGACTTTGTGGAACCTTACTTGGATGACCTCCCTGCCCACTCAAAGCAGCGTGAGTTCCACATAGATCATCTGACGGTCATTTTCCTCAGATGTAGACGGTACAATATCCGTCTCAACCCTCATAAGTGTATCTTTTGTGTCGATTATGGACACCTCTTAAGGTTTATCATCTCGAAAGATGGGATCTGCATTGATCCCTTGAAGGTGGAAGCCATCGTCGCTCTTCCACCTCCAACTAATATTACGGAACTTCAGAGTCTACAAGGAAGAGAAACTTATTTTAAGGCGTTTTGTTTGTAATTTCGCGCAAAATACGCAGGGTTATATGAGATTGATGAAAAAAGACGTCCCGTTCATTTGGGATGACCAAGCTCAACAATCTTTTGATAGTTTGAAACATGCCATCATGTATGCCCCTGTGCTCCAACCGCCGAATTACTATCGAGATTACATTCTATACCTCGTTGCTTCCGACACCACTATCGCCATGGTTTTGGTACAGAAAGACCAGAACGCCCAAGAACATGTGATATACTATGTCAGTAAAGGTCTTATTGACGCTAAAACTCGTTATTCACATGTTGAGAAGCTCGCTCTCGCGGCAGTTATCGCCGTACAGAAGTTTCGACATTACATACTGCTTCGCACCACCACCATCATCGCTGATTCGAACCCCATGTACCACGTTCTGACACATCAGGTGCTTGGGGGCAAGTATTCACGCTGGATCATGATACTACAAGAATTTGATCTTCTTTTCAAAAAAGCCAAGTCTAAAAGGTCTTTGATGTTTGTTGAGCTCATCTGCGACCTTCCCTGTACTGATGTAGAATCTAAGCCCAATGACTCTTTTCCGGATGCGTCATTGTTTCTTATCAGTACATATGATCTGTGGTATGGAGATATCACTCTATATCTTCAAACCCAACGTTTCAGCCCTCAATTGTCTCGCGACGACCATCGTCGAATACGCCACCATGCGAAGTATTACCTGATCATCAGTGATACCTTGTACCGCCATGGTATCGATTCTATTCTTCGATGTTGTCTAACTCATGACGAAGTTGAACACGTCCTAAATGACTGTCATGCTGGGGCTTGTGGCAGTCATCTTTCTGGGATGGCTACAGCCCAGAAGATTCTGCGCGCAGGATATTATTGGTCATCTATCTTCAAAGATTGTATCGAGGCCAAAAAAAATGTCCTCCATGTCAACATTTTCATATGAAAAAGCGCACCCATCCTGCCCCGTTACACCCAGTTATTGTCGTTGGCCCCTTCGCGAAATGGGGCATCGAATTCATGCATTGTAAACCAACCTCGATCGGGGGGCATAGTTACGTCATTGTAGCTGTGGACTACTTTACAAAGTGGGCCGAGGCAATGCCTACATACACGAACGATGGCAAGACCGTCGCACTCTTCATGTTTAACCATGTAATAGCGTGGTTTGGAGTTCCTCAAGCGATAGTTACCGACCATGGTTCTCACTTTATGAACCACATGGTTGACTAGTTGAGCGATAGATTGGGTTTTTGCCATGAAAACTCAACACCGTACTACCCACAGTCAAACGAACAAGTAGAGGCCATCAACGAGGTCTTGAAAACCATGGTCCAACGCATGGTGGGTACGCACAAGTCCAACTGGCATAATATGCTCTTCTCCGCACTATGGGCTTATCGAACTTCCGTTAAAACTGCCACTGGATTTACTCCCTTCCAACTAGTGTATGGATTGGAGGCGGTCCTTCCTATTGAGTGTGAGATTCCATCCCTCAAGCTCGCCATCGAACTTCTCCCCAACACTACTGCCGAGGAAGAACGCTTCCTCTACCTAGCTAAGCTCGGCGAGACTCACCGAGATGTCGCTCTTGCCAACAAGTGGTTTCTACCATGTTCGACGTCAAGACATTTGTAATCACATGGATAGATTCGTATCATTGCAGGTTCAGCTTGAAGACCCTAGGGAGTCATATTTTACCCAGGTTGTGATGGATATTGTATTGAGTCATATCACATGGATCCACATTTGTATTGGTCGTGGTTGTGTTATCATCTCATCATGGATCTACGCTTGTGTCTAGTAGCCATGATTGTGTTCATTCGGTCATTACTACCATGGATCTGCATTGTATTGATCAGCAGCCATGTTGTACGTCATATGAGATTGTGTACTCAGAGTCAGTTGTACTGTAACAGCGTCCTTCGTCCGACGAGCCATTTCCATTCCTTCCGTCAAAGCATTTCACCTGTCCGATTTTCAACAGCTTCATGCTTTGGGGAGCATTCTGTTACACCTAAAATCTTACCGTCGTGAGATTCAATGTATACATCCCTAAAGTTTCCTTGACTAAGTTATTGACCTAGATGAGATATTAACCCATTTATACTAGGTTTTGAGAGGTCGTCGCAGTCTTCCTTAACGCAGCATGCGACGTCGCATCTTGCTCTCTTGCAGGGTGCGACGATGTCAGTTAATGGACAAAAATAGCTTCTTCGAGTCCATTCTCGAAGCTAGCTGACATGGATCCCTATCCCTAACCTTTTGGGAGAGTTGGCACTCGGTTCCTAACCTATTGGAAGGATCCCCTATATCTCTCATACCATATCTCAACCTACCCTATCCATACCCTATCCACTTAGTCCTATATAAGTGAAGCTCACTGCCATTCCAAAGAGAGGAAGTCTATAGTGTCTACATGCTGGTGAAATCATCTTAGAGAGATCTCTACTCATCCATTGAGAGACTCACACTTCCTTGGGAGGATATGGCATTGGCTTGGATGGAGAAGGATTACTTCGTTAAGCTCTGGTTGTAGTCATTCTCTTCTATGTACTTTCCCTATTTTTACAGTAATATAAATGCTTTCCACCAATATTGTTGTGTTGATGATATTGTGTAGTTTACCTGCTTAACTGTTTACTTAGATCTGTTATCATTTAGATGCTTTTTACTTGTTTGTCTTGTTTTGTGTATCTTGGCAGGTCTTGCAGCTTAGATCCGACGACCGCAAGGCATGGAACAACATCCAGGAGAAAGAGCTACAAACTGAAGGTAAGACATCTAATAACTTGATCCTTAACTAGATATAGGAAGTGGTTTATAGTCTATTCTATTTGTTCTAGACTCACATTGAGCTAGGGAGATCTGGCTCGCGTCCGCTCGAGTGGATTGTCCGTCAAACAACTTCAGAACATATGGATAAATGGATGTGAATTTAACAGATGGAATTCTAGATGTATTCAAGAAGTGATTTATAATAACAAATTTCTTAAATCTAGGGATATTTGGAACATATTGAAGCTTCTACATGAATAATTTCAGCAATTCATACACATTTGCAAAGTAAACTCATGGAATAAAAGTAAAAGACAATCAGATTTGGCATGCATAATGCAAGTAGGAAATTCCTGAAAAACTTGCATCATACATGAGAATCTTTTAAAAGATATTACAGAGGCATACAATGATGAATCTTTGATAGATATTTCAACTATGAAACATTATGAACATCGGTGATCTCACAATGGGACCGAAAATTGCATTTACTTTCTATTAATCATGTGAATCTTTACACATAAAACAAAATGGAATAACAATGGATCTGCTCAAAAGAGGAAGAATATCTCTCTGAAATATGGTTGTCTTAAATCTCTCACAAAACAAGCTTACATGGCGAAACTACTTCTCGACTCTACAAAAATTAGATAGAGAACCTCTCCACTAAAATTGCCAGCCTTTCAAAATAGATTAAAATCTTCTTTATATAGAGTTTGTATGTGACCCAATTTGGTTTCTCAAATTCAAACAGAAAAGTAAATGAAAGTCAATTTACTTTTTACAAAGGATTTTTTTTTTACAAATTTTCTTCTCCAACGAATAATGCTAGGCTTAACATTTAATTTCTTCTGTTGGAGGTCTTCTTCTTTCCCCTCATATAGACATGTGGTTGTCTAGAGGGTTGTCCTATGGGTCCCATTGAAGGGATGCCAGCCCAGTTCATTTGATGCATCATATGAATGTTGACTGGACCTACAGGTGGCATAAATGAAATAAAAGGTGGATGGTTTGTAAATGTACTTGGCCCATGAGCTGCTGAAGATGTTGCTAATTGATCAAATTGTACCCTTGAAGCTTGGTTGGATGACTATCCATGTGGTTGAGTAGCTGTTGATCTAGGTGGAAACACATTTTTATGATATTGGAGAACCATTTTCCATTATTTTGCTAAAGGATATCTGTGATTTCTGAGAGACTCTAAAGAAATCTTGGCAATGTTCTTTGGAACCACCAAGATTTTAAGGGAACCTTTTATTCTGTCAATTGTCTATTGTCCCTCTATTTCTACTTCCAATGGATATGGAGGAAACTCATCCTTCTTTTGTTGGATATGCTCTTGGTAAGTTTCTTTGGGATAAGCATCATCATTACCATCCCATGGGGAAGGCATCCCCAATTTTAGCATTCTTTGAACAGGGATTTAAAGGCAGTTATTTCATCATTTAATTGTTTAACATTATCTTTCATTATTAAAACATAAGTTTGTTTCATAATCATAGACCTGCATATTTTGATGATCTCAATTATGTTGTCTATGCCCTTTTCAGCTAAGTTAACTGCTTCTTGATTCTGTTGTTCTGATAATCTATGACTTCTGCAGCCTACTTTGGCATATCCCCCAACTGCTTTTCAATTGATTTTATCTTTGAAATAGACTCAATGGCCATGTCCAACTCATCTTGGATGACTTCAAAATAGTCTCACTTATTCATGCACCATTTTTCAATTTCCTCCCAAATAGTTTGGGTAATTCTTCTTAGCAACTGTTCTCCCTAGACATTCATTTGGAGAGAATTTATTTGGCTTTTGAGGTCTCCTACTTCTCTCTCCAACTCTGAAATCTCATCTTCTTTCTTACTGACTTCACTTTCTAGTTCAAGTACCCTATTATCCTTGTTTTTCACTATTTTCTAGCATCATCCAACCTGCCATTTAGGTCACTGTCTTCCTCAATGGGTTGAGGACTTGACCTCAAATTAGCATGGTCCTCTTCCATTGCATCCAAATCAATAGTATCTGGGAGATCAACCTGTGGTTCACCTGTAATCTCTGTTCCTTCAAGCCGACTTCCAGTTGCCTCTGTTGTGGGATGACTTTCCATTGTAACTGTTGGGGTTTGCAATGTTGGTCGACTCTCTGCCTGAATAATAGGAATTGAAGTATTAGTATTCCCCTCAGTAGAGATTCTGGTGACTGCCATCTTCAAACTTGCAATCTACCAATGCAGATCATCAATTTTATTCCCCCTTTCCTCAGAAAATTGTTGGAATTCTATGATATTGGAATAGATTTTATCTTTCTCTTCCTGAACTTGTTTCAATTCTTCAGACTGCACTGGCTCAGTTGTGGGCATCTTCAGTTTTTTCCTCAGTGTAGCTATTTCATTGTCTTTTTTAGATATAAGTGACTTGATTTGAGATCCATCAGAGGGATCTGCTGCTAATGCTACCAGTTTTGATTCCAAAGAATTAATAGTAATATGTTTGGCCCTTGTGGTCCATTTTTCAACCTTATACAATTTCTCAAACTTTTAAAGAGTTGTCCTGAGCTTTCTTTCTTCTTTCTCAGATTTAACAATTTATGTACACATCATGTGACTTGCTTGTTTGTAGAAATCTATTTTGTCCAGCTTGCTGAGCTCTTTGAAATTTACGGTGTGTTCCTCTGCCCTCTAGTCACTGAGATTCACTAGCTTGGCCACCTTAGGTTCTAGAACGAAAAAACTTAAGGAATCTTGCTAGTGATCTGCCACTGCTATCAGCCTTTTCCCTGTGTTTGGGAAGTCTTGTCTTAGCTCCTTCACCATTTTTATACCCCCTTTCTCTGATGTTCCTATATCCAGTCTGTAGGTCTATTCTCACTCGGACTGGTTCTACATATGAGGAACCCTATATCTTCTAGGGAATAGTGAACACTATAGAAGGGTAACTTGCATATTGAATTGGAGGCTTTCTTGGGAGGTCTAGTTTATTTGTCAACTCGGTAATCTCGCTGGGGATCTCAACTGATTCTGACTCGACTTCTACTAAAGATTGTTCATCTTCTTCTGTTGTTATTTTGACTCTTTTAGGATATGGGCCTTGTTGGTCTTGATCAATGTCCATATCTTGGGCTTCATCAGTTGTCCTCTTCTGCCCAATTAACTGTTGTTGTTTCTCTTCTTCTTCAAAGCTTCTCATGGCCTCTTGGACCTCTTCCTAAGTCTCCTTGTTTGCTATTATTTTCCATAGAGGCCTTGGTGTGCATACATATGCAGAATTCTTATTCTCTAACCTTTGCTTAGATATCACTTGGTGAGGGTCATATGCAACTTTCCCTGCCTTTGGAAGATTGAGTTGACTGAGATATCCTTCTATATACTGGGGGGCATTTAGTCTTCTTCTAATAAGAGGTCCTACTTCTTGTGACAAGAGGAATGACTTATGTTGTCTGAAATGCTTAAAGTGTAACTCATCTAAGGCCATATTTCGCCTTACAAACTCCATGGAAAATATCCTGGGTGTAAGAAAAGTAGGTAACATGTATGGCTCCTCTTCAAAACCATACACTATGATAACAGTGTGATCTTCAAATAAAAACCGGTCTCCAACCTAGATCTCTAAGTTAAACTGCAAGTGTTTCTTGATATCAAGTAACATCTTGGGAGGAGAACTACCATGTATCAAATTGTAAGCCACGCTCATTACTTTATCTATGAATTTAGAGAAGTTTGAGTTGTCTGCTTTCCTTAAAACCAGGTCATTCCACTCATAAACTGGTCTCCGCATACCTTGATCATCTGTAGCTTCTAGGTATAGATGCTTGAAATTCTCAAAGTTTTGATGGAAGAAAAGGAAAAACAAGTATCAAGGGAATCTAAAATACTCAATTGCACGGAATTCTTCAAGTTGTTTATGGATTTTTTCAGCTAGGTACGTGCAGAGGTCAAAATGTGGTGGGTTTCTACCAGGTTCTGTGGTCAATTTCAGTAGGATTCCCAGAATAACCTATGTTAACACACTAGCTCTAGCTGCTACCAAAAGATATCGCGTTCGAGATGGTAGAGGGTAAGCAGCCAGGTAGGTGAAACCTGCAAACGCCAAGTCCACCGTTCGAAGAACGGTCATCACACCGGACAAGGCGTCTGTCGCTTCAGACAAGGCAAGTAGCCAAGTCGGGGGGGAGACCCCGCTCAACCAGTGATGGTTGAGAGACAAAATAGACACCCAAACCCCAAAAGATAGAACAAATACAAACAAGAGATGAGTATCGAAAATATTTGAGACTCTTTTCCAGCCAATGGACAGAAATTGGGTAATGGATGGGGCGCTTAACTAAAACAATTTCTGATCTGATTTTGAAGATGAAAATGGTTGAATTAAAATGTTTAGTGGCTGGAAATTAAATCAGAAACATAAAACCAACTAGAAGTGGAAGATGAAATTCTGCCTATGGGGGAATTGACCCAAATTTGACCAAGTACGTAGGGAAAAAATAAAATCAGCGATTTAAATACTACTTCTAGCAATTTTTTGTTTGTATTAGATAATTTTTAATCAATGCAAACCAAAACAGAAATACCCACAAGCCCAAAATGACCCAACCAAGCAGAAAATCGAAAAATGCCCAAGGAGGGCGAAATTAGTGAGTGGACTAGTGCTAGTTTATTAGGCAAATGGAGTCGGAAATGAGTGAAACTTTGGGATTGAGTTCTGAAAATTATTTTGGAAGTGGTTTTGTAATAAAATTTGTTTTTTAATGGTGAGATTTTTAGTTTTTTAAGTTTAGGGTTTATTTTGACAATTTCCAGCTTAACACACACACAATGAAATTTGAAATCTATGAGACCAGCAAAGAAACATACCTGGGATAGAAATGTATGGATGAAATAGCTTGAAGACTAATTCCACGTTCAATAGTTGAGCAACCAGCGAGTTTCTATGGGCGTTTGAGCAGCTAGATGATCAATTGCGCCTTGGGTACCTGCCACAAACAAGAGAGAATCAGCATGTGCAGCAAATAACCAAGCAAGAACAGAAAATGAATGGCTGAAAATGAAGAAATTGACAAGCTAAATAGCAAAGACAAATCCCTTGTGAATATTTTGACGAGAAGAGCAAGAATGGAGCTCCCACTCCAAGTGTAGTGCCTCCCTTCAAATGGCCACTCTCCCTGCAATTCGCATTAGCCAAATATGGGAAGAAAACTCACTGAAATCACTCCACAAAGCTATGAAAACCAGCTAACAATCAAGACCATCAACATCCATACAAATTATCTCAAGAAATCGGGAGAAAAATGTCTCTATATCAGTCCAATATCAAGTATACAATGTGCCAAGCACCATACAAAATGGGTGAGTCTCTTCTCTTATAGAGAATGTTCATACTCAACCCTAACTCCCTCCAAAATCAGTGGTTGAGATGCACTCTCTCAAATGCCAAATCGATGGTGGAGGAGAGCTCAAGAGAGGGGGGCGAATTTCCCTCTAATGCCCATGTGGAAGGTGGGGCCATTTGTGGGGCCCAATAAACATGTAAATAGGTGGTTGGGGGGTGTCTATGGATTGTTTTATCCCCCCATACCACTCAGCCAAAGTTTCAATACATTACAATTACAAAATATGAAGTTTTGCTAAGTGAAAAACGTCCCTCCATGGGCAAATTCGCCCCATGTGTTGAGCTGGGAAAAAATGAGGGCCCCACATCATAAATTGAGTGTCCAAACATTACAAAAATGACATTAGGGGACCCCCTTACCTTAACCAATCTTTGCACTTACCATTTCAATAGTTACATTTTCCACATTTGATTTTCCATTTTTAATTTATTGCTGGTTTTATTTTTGAAGATGTATTTTCTACTTTTGACCCACTTATAATGCCCGAATTGACGAACCGTCTGCAGCAATGCGATCATAGACCTCAAATATAGTATACATGGTTACTTGAACGACCCCGATTCATCAATTAGGCATTGTTTGCCCAAAATCCAAGATTTTTAATTAAAATAGGCCCCTGGTGACCAATAATAATTAAAAAATCTCATCAATGCTTCAACTTTTTTTTAATCTGACACTTGGAGGCGCATATGGGACCCCAAGACATGATAAATGACCAAAATCGAAATCTTGATCGCAACTTTTTTTCGGGGCCATTTTTGGCCTAGTTAACCTAGTTTGACCAAGTCAAATCTGGTCAAAATGGCAATGGCTGAAAACCTGTATGCAACATGAAGCGTCAAGGCTTCCTTATTTATGTTAGTACATTACTAAAACAATATAATGACGACATGGTGATCATAATAAAAATGTCTCAATAAAAATAGGCCCCAGGTGAGGTGGGCCCACCACCTCCAACAAAGACTCAAAACTGCTATGCACAACTTATAGACTTGACCACTTAGCTAACTTTGGGTGAGGTGGATAAACAAGGTGAAGGATGGGGGAAAGACAATGACCAAGACCGTGTGACCCCTCGAATAAACAGGGAAGGCGGGACCCACTGACATAAGCATACCATGATAATACACAGGGAAGGGCGGTGCCTCACAAATGGGTATAGTGTAGGGAAAACACCACTGATCATCTAACATGCGCCTTGCAACTCACATCCGTGCCTTCAGAAGACTCCGTGGGGATCTTTTCTAGAGCCGCCATGACTGGGTGTCCGGAAAACCGTAACTTGAGACTCTAGGGGACAATTCACATGGTTGTCCCTTACTCCATCTCACCTCCTTGCCCCGCAGGACTAGGTGAGGAAATAACCACTACAATGCTCTGATACATATGGCTGACCTGTGTCCGTGTGTGTTCAAAAACACATTCTTGGACTTTACATTTGACTTTCATACTTAGCCTTTTTGGCTTGATTTTACATTCAGATAGCCTTTTTGGCTTCATTACATTCATGGCCCTTTTTGGGCTACATACATATCTCAAAAGATATAACAAGGCGCTCATACTACAAAGTAATGGGGGCAAGTGTACATGTTTCAATGACCAATGGGGAACACCCGGTGAGCCTACACAATCGTATACTACATTGCAACATCGGGGGCAACCGACAGGAGCAAATCCCAGGTTTGAGAATGCATCTCACACACTAAAGAGCTGAGGCACAATAAACAAGGAGTCATGGCACACTCAGAGGTAAATGGGGAAGGGGATCCTCAAGGTCACAAATCAAGGTCCAAGTCGGGGCAAACCAAGAATGGATGGGTCGGATGGGTGGAAGGAAGTGACAGGTGGATCCAAGGTTAGCTGCCAAGGAGAACAAAATGACCAAGTCTATACCGATGATGGGGAATGGGAACCAGTGTGCATAAATAGGAGTCTACTGAATGAGGTGGATTGACATCACCAGGGGCCATACACATCATAATGCAAACCGAGATCACCACATTAAACATTATATGTAAAGTCCGTGTACTATCATAAATAAACAAGTCTCAACAACAACATGAGCAATAAACCATAAAGTGTTATACCTGCCATACCAGATACCTGCTGTTGAAGTTGAATCTGGAACTGGATCTCTGCTGAATCCAGGAAATAAGTGGCAAACCAAAAATACTCTGTAGTACTCTCATCACAATATGGCGAAGTAACTCTCTCAATGGGATCATGCAAAGCTCGGCAAGGAAGAGCGACCCTGCAGTCAATGCTTTGTAGTAGCTCTGGACCAATACAAAACAATCTGTCCCCTCTGATATCTCTGCTCAGGGCAATCTGAATACAATGAATGCCCCCTCTGTAGGCATCTGATCTCTGATCTGGAAAAAAACAGTAGTATGGTCCTCGACCACACAATCTGCAGCATGGTAGCTCCAGCTAACATGGATGTGATAACAACTTCATCTACAGTTTTATCATCTTCCAGACCGACAATGGGGCAAATGATTGATATGGCTTTTATGGAATCTTCATAGAAGATGACTGTAGCATACGGTGGTGGAATGGTAAAGTATATCCATTCTAAGTTCTAAGTGCTTGGATAAGAAATGGTGGCAGTCGAAATGATTGAGCCCATTAAACACAGTGGCTAGGGATTTTTCATTGAAATTGTAAGGAGCTAATGAATCAGGTATGCAAAACATGTTTCTCAGAGCTTCTGGGGTGATGAAAAACATGCTTCTGGACGAATCAGCGGATAGGATTGCCCTAATCGTGGGGGAGTAGTGTTTTGAACACCAGGTACTAAATTCAGGGAAAACAACAAATCTGGGGCATATTGAGCGGGAAATATTGGAGCTCCAGACGTTAAGTCTGTCTTGGTCATTGAAAGCGAGCTCTCTAGCTTCTCTGAGGGTCTTAATCAGGTTTGAATTGTAGATAATGGTATCAAATATATCTGCCTCATGGTCGTATATGTGCTCCTCTCTTGAGAAACAAGGGTTTGGAAGAGTGACATTGGATTTGGGTGCCATTGTCTTCAAAGGTTCAAAGTATTAGGGTGAAACAGGTGGTATTTTCTGGCTAAATTAGGGCTTCAGTAAACTGATAAAAGAAACCAGGACTACAGTAATAGAAGTGATCCTAAGTGGCAGATGAATACCCGTTGCACACCTGGAGGCTGAATCAGTTTGACGAATGTTGACCTGGACTGGTATGGCTCCTGTAATGTCGACCTCGCACACTGGTTGTCGAGAGAGCAAGCTTCTTGGAGGTAAAAATAATAAAATAATGGAACTAGGTTACAAACCTTTACTCCGTGAGAAATGGTGCACTTTACACATCGAAAACTAGCGTGGAGGGTACAATAGATAAGAGGGGCCCATACAACAGGTGGCAAGTGTACAGTGGATGAATGGACAAAAGGGGGTGATGGGACACCTTGGACAGATGGCAGGCGGGGATTTGATTACGAAGTGACAGGTTGTCGAGATAAGCTGAGCTATAAAACATTGAACTTCAAAGTTGGGCAGATACCACTCTTGGTTTCCTAGAGTGGTAACGCATCGATGTCGAGTGGTTTAGAAAAACTGCCTTCAAGGAGGCGTGGCTACTTACTGCGGGGCACTTGTCATGGGCGGTTTCAAGCACAACACGCGCACGAGCACCTTTTCTGGTGGGCGCAACTTATCAACGCGCGATCAATCCGAGTTGTTGATCTTAGTGATGGGCGGTGAACCTACACGCGCATTACTCTCACTTTTAATGAGAGTGCTTGACCTCTGGATCGTTGATCTTCCTCTTGATCTGATGGTTGACCGCCCTTTGAGTTTAGCTCTCGAACATTGTCCTGTAGTCTTCAGTTGTAGGTTCTATTAGTCTTCTGCCAGTCATTTCTTAGGATCTTTTAACTCTCTAGGGATGAAATCACTTCAAAAATGTCATGAATGGACTTCATAGGTGATTTCCTTTTTTAGAAAAATATCAGGTACTAACACTCTCCATTCCACTATTTTTTTAGTGGAGAGGTTAAGGTTTTGGAAGTTAGATATGTTGTTAATTTCAACTATGGCAATGTATGTGCCCACTTTTAGCCTCTAATTCCCTTGCGGAAATTTGAAATGATAAATGATATGCAAACTCACACTATTTGGACTAAGTCTCTGGTTTTTTGTCAATATGTGTGATTGATTTGGTGCCTTTTGAAGGAAAAAGCGTGATCTTTAAGTTATGGTCAATTTTTGGGTTTGACTTTTGGCTATTTGTTCATTTCCTCATGTCATATGGATGAGATGGAATGAACAAGGTATACAACTTGACGATAACTTTATACTCAAAACGAGAACTCTAGCCATAAAAACTCATATTTTTGCATAAAAAACAACCTTGAATCAAAAAGTGGTGCTACCGGTAGCACCACTTTTTTTGTGGTTAAAAATATGGACATGGACCAAAACAATCGTTATTGTTGTTTACAAAAACCTTAAAATCAAGCCATGAATTGAAAACTAACACTACTGGTAGCACACTTTTTCATAAAATGGCATTATTCTATCATTATATCATAATTTAAAATTGTATTTATTAATCCTCTTAGTAACACTATATAAAACTAGCACCGAGTTAAACACAAATTATTCAATAAATTACATCACCTCTCTTCCTATATAAAATAAACAAATTTATGATATGATTCATAATAAAACCTATATTAAATTTCCTTGAAAAAAAAACATATATTAAACCATAAAAGGTAGAAGTTATGATATTTGGGCACACATGGGAAGAAACACATTATACTATAAAAACGAAAAATACAAAGAACAAGAACTCTAGTCATAAAAATTCATATTTTTGCATCAAAAACACTAAAAAACAACCCCAAAACGAGTCATGGGCAATATCATTGCAATCAAAACCCTAAATCGACCCCCGGATTGAAAATTGGACCTCCTAAAATTAAATAAAAATAAAAAATGCAAAATTTATTAAAAAAAATAAAAAACCAAATTAAATATAATTTCAAAAATTATTTACAACTTTTAAAAAAATTATAAACAAAAAATTTTAAAAAAATCCAAAAAAATGTAAAAAATTAAAATTAAAATGAAACAAATTTTCAAAAAAAATACAAATTTAACAAAAACAAATAACATTTAAAAAAAATAAAAACACTTTGAACAAATTTTTAAAAAAAAAAAGGTTAAAATTTCTCAAAATGGACAAAATTATTTAAAAAAATTTAAAGAAAATTTAACAAAAAAATTGGAAAAAATAATTTAAAGAAAATTTAACAAAATAATTGAAAATAAAAGCTAAAAATACAATTTTAAAAATTTTAAAACCAACTTTAAAAAAAAAAATTTAAAAAAAATATAAAAGTTTCAATGTAAAAGAAATAAAATAAATTAATTAATAAAATGTTTTAAATTTAAAAAAAAAAACTAACCTAACCTCCCCTACCACCCCTCTACCACCTCATCATCGCATTTTTTTAGGTATTTTTTTGTTTTTGGGCCAGTGGGGTCCATCAAAAGTATGCAATGTGGGTACTCGTTTGATGCATAATTTAATTATGTATCCAACGAGTGCTTCCGCTCGAAGTTTGAGTAAAAACACAGGGAGATATATTGAAAATACGAACAAAAAAATAGTTGTTTTCTTTCTTACTCAAAAATGATTCAATATTATTTCATTATTTTAACTATTATTTCATTATTTCAACTATTATTTTATTATTTTCCTTAGGAGGCCCATTTTAGACCTCAAATTTCCTCTGAATGTTCCATAGACCACCACCACGATTTCCCTTCTTCCCCACCATTCTACAACACTAAAAACGAATTTCCTAGCTGGAAAATGAAGAAAAACACAATAAAGTCCTGGAGCAAAACACCCGGCAAGCAAGAGGGACGTGAGGGAACAAAAACTAATGGATGAATGATGGATTGGGAGCAATTTCGTGGGTCTTTTCTTGCTCAAGAAGCAAAAACACGATTTTCCAAAATGGTGGCTTGCCCTTACACGAAACTTGGACAGCCATACTCTCCATTTCCCAAAATAATAACTACCAACCACCTCTTAGAAGAATTAAATGATTGGGTGCATAAGTCAACATGGGTAGTTGATAGTTCATGGGTTCTCTCATTGACACTTGGCTTGACATCATTGGCTTCATGGGTTTGAATATTTTCCCCCTATCCTTGTAAAAATTATGCCCCCATACTCTTATTGCCTTGCATAGCTAGTTGTGGATATTTGTTTTAATCAAAATATACATTTAAATCATATTTATAATTTCCATCGTGCCAGGCTAGCACGCGATCCACGTGCATCGATTTTTAATTTTCGATACAAGAACGATCAATCAATGGTGGGGCTTTGGCCTTGAGCTCCTCACCATGATTTTATAATGATATTACATAATTTACATGTTTAATGCAATGGGGTCAAAATCGGAGTATTGCAGCTCTTACCAGGCACAAGTCCATGGGATTCTTCTACCATTTGAAAGTAAAAAAATTTATGGTTTCACACCAGTTCCTTTGTAAACAAAAAGAGGAAAATGCTCAAAGCATGGGGGAGGACTGTTGAATGTGGAATGGAAGAATGGTCTATGAAAGGAAACAAGAGACATTTTCTTACATGGTGCCTAGTCTCTTCCCAAGATAAGTGACATATTGTATTTGGACACATATAAGTCAAAGATGGATGTGAGGGATTTTAAGGAAGCATGGGAAAGGCAAGGAAACACTTCCCAAAGGACAAGTGCCAAGGTCAAATCACCCATGCACCCCCTTTCCTCTTCCCCTCTTGTGGTATTATAATGCTCCTGTTGCTTCCTCAAACAACCCTTTTGGTGGATAGTTTATCACTATGCATTTCCTTTTATGCATGTTTTTGCATAACAAGCACACTATGAAAAGCACAACAAACACACCATAATTACATCCCACTACTCAGACTCAGAAGCATTCGCTAGTCGAGCCTTTGACTTAGGATTCAACTAGGAATATTAAATACAATGCAATTCACATTCCACACGGATTGACTCCCGTCACATAAACCACATCAGATAAATAATGCATGGATTTCACATATTATATTTCAAAGGTAAAATTCAAGATATTACAACTTAATGGAGAACAACTTAGAGTAACCATGTAAATTAACACTCCCTCTTTGTGAGGGAGTTGTTCTCCACCACACCAAAATACTCTCTCATCATCATGAATTTTCCTTCTGTTGGGGGCTTTGGAAGAATGTTGGCTACTTGGAAATATTAAGGAACATACCCTACACAACTACTCCCTTTTGTAATTTGAAATAAGGAAAACTTCAACAATGGCCTACAAAGCTCCAACATTCTTCATGTCAACTTCACAAGCCAAATTATTCTCACACCATATCATGAGTTGTCAAGTTGTTGCTATGATAAACTCCTCTATATAGTAGACCAAGACAAGTGGACCAAATCTATTAAAAAACCAAAGATAAATCTACACAAATCTTGGAAAATCCCAACATCGATAACAACTGATCGATCCTAAAATACCAAGCTAATGGTGCATTCATCAGCTCAACTAGGGCCTTATTCGATCTATTGTCGTGGGTATCTCACTCATGTACCTTAAAACTCTAGCAACTGAAGAAAAAGTCTCAACAAAGTCTAATTCCCTCTTTCTGAGAGAATCTTCTGACACAAACTTGTACTAGTACTCTTCAATACTCAAATTAGTGGCATGCACAGAAACAATCATTGATTCCACGCATACTTTATATGCATGTTCCTCCTTAGAGCTAGAAGGATACTTCTCCATAATGTCATCTAAGCATACCTACTCTACATGTTCCTCCACAATGATGGAAGGATATTCCTTCATCATAGCGTCCTACCATACCTACTCTACATGTTCCTCCAAAATGTTAGAAGGATACTCCATCATGGCATTTCACCATCACTATTATGAAATCTCTTCAAAATTGGAAGAGTACTCCTCCATCATTACATCTCACTACACCTATTATGCATGTACAAAAATCTTGGAAATCAGCACAAATCACTCGAAAACAAATCAACGACCTATCACAAGTTTATTGTACCTATCTCAGGCAACAAATCCACCCCAGTCACTAGAGAAAGCAATCTCACAAGTCTCAAACCTATCACAAAGAAAGATCTACTCGATGATATGAAGCTTTCTTGAGAACCTCCCCCACTAACCCCTCGCATGTCCTTGTGCCTATCTCAAGCACGAATAGCTCCAATATCTAGAGATCTTCAGGCATCACACCTACCAAAATCCTTTGACAACTTCCTCTCACAAGGAGCACCCTTCAACATAAATAAATTCTTGGAAGATTTCAGATCTACTACTCTAATACAATGTTAAATTTTCAATTCATGGTAAGCAAACCTTCACTCCTGCAAACCCAAGGTAGCTTAGGACAATTTAACATATCAAAATTGCAAGTAAGAATGCTAGATCTACAAAAACATGGACCACTGAAAACATTGAACATCAAGCTAAGAATCTATAGCACACAAATTTGTGGCACTCAATTACACTATGTCTATTAACTCCAATTCAAAAGAAAATACATAGCAATTTACTTGACCCTACTTCTCCTTTGTAAAATAAGAGAGCATAGGATGTACAATGCATTTAGACAACCTTAATTAGGAGCCTAGGTTGACCATGTCAAACCCTAACCTTGTTTAAAATAGTGTGCCCTTCCTACATGAGTAAATTTCCTAGAAATAGAACGTTGGTCAGAAAATAATGCATGCATGAAAGAAAATGCCTCACTCCTACAAATATGTGCCCTATTCTAAATTTAGAAAAAACTCTCTCGTGTGCTTAACTAAATTTGGAAAGCTAAACTAAAATAAGAAAAGTTAATTCGGATTCTAGAAATAACAAAAATTGCCCAACGTTGGCACATGTATGTTGGAGGCATGCATGTGCCCTCTACCACAATTTACTTATGTTGCTTGCCCTCCAATACAATATTTTTTGTTGCACCTTCAATTAATGTCCTCTCTATTATGCACGGGAAACGAGGCAAGGAATACACATTGCATGTATGTTGCATTGTGTATATTGCACTAAGGCCACTGTTATTGAATCTATTGTTGTAGAATCTCATCGCGTTATGCCATACATGAGATTATCTCTCACTCCATGTTTGTCCTCTTCTTTAGCCAAACAATCTATGCTCACAATGGTGCATCATCTCTCTATTGAAGCAATTGTTGCTCAACATGCTACAACAAAATGGAGAATAACTCAAAGCAACTAGGCAAACTAACAATATTGCATCTTAGGAGATCTCTACATTGTTGAAATAATCTTATCTTAGGGATGTAGAACAAGTTTTCCTTGATTTCAATGATGATCCTCCATGGTCAAAATTCGTAAATGCTAAGTAATGTTAGAAACTAATTAGCGATACAAAAAGATTATCTTATGTTGATTGTATAGCTAACCAACATAGATCCATCTTAAACCCGTATTTATCAACAACCGAGTGAGATCCAATTTCTTGAGGTGTAATTTTTTTAATATTAATTTTTTTACACCTCAAGAAATTTGATCCCTATCCATGTGATAGATTTGTGTTTAAGATCGATCTAAGCTTTTTATTTTTATTTTTTTTATGAGCCAACATGGATTTTTTTAATAACTTTTTACTTGGTTTTAAATTTTTATTTTATAAGCCTACTTTTTATTTGGTTTTATTTTTTTATTTTATGAGCCAACGTGAATTTTTTTAATTATTTTTATTTTATTTTTGGCAACACAATGTTAGTAACGTGACAACATCTCTCCCATACTAAGTTGTAGAGCACCTCGCTACTCTCGATATAATGATTGTTGAAAAGACCATTGTTACCACTCAAGTATCATTTGTCATGCAACCAATGCAAAAGAAACAATTCCAAACTCTTCTAGAGGAATACATAGATGTCTTTAAAGACCCCAATAGACCCCCACTACATTGCCAAGTAAAGCATAATATTGATATAGCCCCACTCCATTGATCTAGTTCCTAGAGCATAGATGCCTAATGGTCCATTGTAGTAGAGAATTATCAAACATTGTGTCAAATACGAGAACTCTTGTAGAGGGGACACAACCAAGTTAGTGGCTTCAGTGGCTTCCTTTATGGTAGCCCCATCATGCTTATACTAAAGAAAAATGGAACATGGTGCATAAGCAATTCCTAACACACCTGTAATAAGATCACATTAAAAATACGTACCCAATTAAATGAATCGATAGCCTTCTAAATAAATTGAAGGGAACTAAATTCTTTATCAAAATATGGCTTCTTCCAAGTTCTGGTGAACCCTTAAGATGTTTGGAAAATCACACTCAAAAGCTGAGGATGGATTGTGTAAGTGGCTAGTGATAGCTTTTGGGATGACCAACGCCCCAACAACATTCATGTGCCTTATAGATGTTGTCTTACAAACCTCAAGTAAATTTGTTATTGTTTATCTAGATGATGTGCTAATTCTTAGTAGGACATGGTGGAAAACCTCCAGTCCATCACGATGGTTCTGCAAACCCTCTGCAACTAGAATCTTTTTGGAAACATAGAGAAGTGCAACTTTACAATGAAATGCATACAATACCTTAGGTTTATTATCGACCTCAACAATGTGCATATGGATCCTAAGAAAGTAAAGGGCAACCGCCAATAACCTATATCAACAAACCTAACGAAGTTACAAAGTTGCATTTGGCTTGCTCCCCATTGCCCACCCCCTTCACAACCTCTCGAAGGGAAAAGTCTACTAACTAGTATCCACTTGGGGAACCTAGTAGTAGTATGAGTTGGACGACTCAAAGCACAGAGTGCTCCATCTTAGTTTTGCGACCTTTGAATCTCCATCCAACTGTTGACATATAGAACAATGCTTTCAATTATGGTCTCAATGTTTTCCTATTTCCACATGCGCACGTAGGCACATAACACTATGAATCCTACATTGGTGTCATCCATCGTTACACAGCGAAAGACCATGAATTCTATGCCAATGTGCGGTGTCAAACAATGGATACAATATATCCTTTATTAAGGAAACTATCATTCATTTTGATCGTAAGATTTATTGCAATTTGCAAAGAACTTGATAATTGAAATGGAAACCATACTAGCAGCAATTTCCCCTAGTGATCAAACACAAGAAACGTAAAGATAACTACGCAATTGATTGTTTTCGTCAACAACCAGCACAGTTTTAAAGTTACAACACTTGATCCCTGAAGGCATCAAAGACAAGATTGGCCCATTTTTACCCAATTAATCCCATATTTTCTCTACTATATGTGGATCTCCTCCAAGGAATTTTGTGATAAGATTTTCAAGTATGTAACAACTTATTGCTTCACCTTGTAAAATTGTGTCTTCACTGTTATAAACTGAGATATGCTCATCCGGGAAACTCCCTAGTCCAAAACAACAAAACATTTCAATGTCTAGAAAACTTTGGGCATTCTCCAAAAATACTTCTATTAGCCTCATCTTTACGACTACTTGGAACATTATTTCAAAAGTTGTGTTGCTTGTGCCATTGCTTAACCAACTAAGATGAAGCAAGGCATCTATACACCCTTACCCATTCCATTGCAACTAGGTGGTTTGTTTACATGGATTCCTTGGCAGGGACTTCCAACCACATGACATAATCATGATGTTGTCTTCGTCGTGGTTAACAATGCTCAAAAACAACCATCTCAGTCCCCTAACGCAACACTGGCTCCATCAAAGATACAACCAACCTCTTCTTCGCACACATCTGGATGAATTTCAAATTGCCAACATCCATTGTTAGCCACAACGATCCCAAGTTTATCTCATCTTTATGGCCAGCACTTTGGAGTCTGTTGAATACAAATCTCAACATGTCCAAATCGTCCACCCACAAACTAACGAAGAAAATGAGGTTGTTGCTTACTACACGTGTCAATCTACTTAGTGTGTCCAATCATAAACATCCACATATGTGGGATGAAAATTTAGCCTTTATCCAACACCACTACCACTACCACTACGCATGGCACAACATGACCCAACATAGCCCCTTTAAATTTTGTCATATCTTCCAACTTGAAATCCCCTCAAACATTGCATATTTGGGTCCTTCCCAAGATATCTTTGTCTATATGCATAAGGAATTTAACACGGATACCAATATCCCTACCCTAAGGAAATCAACAAAGCATCTTCTTTCACTAAATACATTCAAATGTTCAATTCCAAGAAAATGAAATCTTACAATGCACTTCAACCAAGAAAAAATCACACCATGATAAGAACTAGGTCCCACTACTATTCAGTAGGAGACAAGGCCTAGCTACACATTCAAAAAGAACAATTCAAAGACTCATATCAAATAATTCAACCTCTCTGATATGGCCCTTATGCCATCATCAAGCAATGTACAATAATGCCTTCAAGCTCGACTTGCCAACCTTCCTAGGAATACATCCAATTTTAAATGTTCAGATCTTACAATGTTACATTCCTTTTTTACTTGAGCAAATCACCGCATAGTCAAATCATGCCGTGGATATTGACTCTCAGTACAACACATTAGCTTCTTTTGGCCAAGGCATATAGACCATACCACTTGGCACCCCAAGAACAAGGTTACATAACTCTTCTGCATTGTCAAAGCAAGACAATTCCCTGCATACGCTATGTATTTCACACTTGTGCAAGTGAAACTGACATTCCATTAATTGGTGCATCAACATCAACATCCAACACTTTCAAGACCAACATTTCTAACTCTAATGAAATGGAGATCATGGCTACTATGGGGGGGGCGATTGATCCAAGCATTAATCTGACTCTGAATCGCCAAAGATGGGCTCACAATAGGCTCTTTCACGAGACTCTTGTTTCTCATTGCATTCTCTTGAAGTACAACTCATGCCTAATCTATAACATGTCACTAGAATTCTTCAAACTAGACATCCAAGTGGCATCTCTAACAAATCATCATGTGCACTATCAATCCAACTCAACACTAGATTATTTCACGTCATCGGTGCAATCTCATTGTTGGCAAGGTTGACACACCCACTAGGTTTAGGAGACGGGGTAGAATCATGCAATACTTAATATTTAGTAGCATAATACATATGTACAATGTCCACACAGTTTTGTAGTGCTAACAAGATCAATCACTATTATTGTTCCTTTAACAACTAGAGCCAAAGTGATCAATTACATCACTCTGGTTTCCTCTATTGTGTGGCTCTATCTTGTACAAAAGATAGAATTGTATCATTGAGCCATATCTTGCGTTGTATGTGTTCCTTTCTTTTGGTTCTTTTGTTGCTGTTTTTATTACGTGCATAGTATGGTCTATTATGCTTTAAGCCAAATAACAATTGGTACTTGTAACATGTTTCTATAAAACAACAGGAAAGTATGCATTCTTATTTGCTTTCACTTGTTTCTGTTTACGGGAGCTTGTCATCAGAATATGTAATGCAACATAAGTCATAGTTCTAATCATTGGCTTCACAATGAAGGGATTGTGCAGCTTGGGCAACCAATCCTATGCAAGATATGGATAAGTGATAATTCTACTAAGTCAATTAAAGGATGACGATTTCAATTTTCTTTAGTCACAAGTATCAAAATAGATTGGGAAAATATAATAATGAATAAAATAACTTCCTCAATAATATATATTTATATATATGAAGTGAGAAAATTGGATCAAACACTTTCTCAGGAATCTATTTTTAGCGATTTATAGTTTACACTAGTTACAAGTTGAAATAAAGCAAAATGGTAATAGAATATTCAACTTCATAAAAGGTTGCAATGCCACAGGGATTGTTCTAGGTACAAGAGCTAAAGGTTGGATTTTTAAGACCAGATTGTGTTCAACTAGTCTCCCCTCTATGGGGTGGCAAGAGACCACACAATCACTCTATAGAATAGCTACACATACAAGTAATTTTATTGAGCGATGACCACTGACATGACAAAAGTAAAGCAAAAATCATGAAACTGTATAGCAAAGCATTGGGATCTAAGAGAACACTTTGTGTTGTAACAGTTGGAGTGAAACATTGTACCACCACACAAATGCCCAACCACCACTGTGAGAGAGGAGGGCAGGAGGAGAGTTGCCCCCTAATTCTCAAAGAAAAACAGGAACCAAAGGGATGAATAATGTAGGAAAAAGGGAAAGCCAATAGGTTGGTTTGATTAATTTTAAAGGGTAATTTGTTGAAGTCTCAAAACCAATGTAAAAAAATGAATTTATCTAGGAAAACAAGAAAATAAAATGATATACCAAAGAAAAGGGGAAAAGGGATACACTTGGGCAAAGGAAGAGCCTATACCAATTGTTGAAGAAAGCCTCGCACCACACTTCAAAGCACCAAGATCCTCCCTGTGATGTACAATGTATCTAAAATAATGCAAAATATATATACAAAACACAAGTCTAGATCAATCAAATAAATAATGGAACGATGTTAACAATGGATAGATCAAGTTGGCCCCCAATCGTGAGGTACTCTCCCTGCAATAGCAGGTTGGTAATCCTCCTTAGACAAGAATTAAAAAGATACCATAGTTACATTCAAATCAACCAAAGTAACAAAATGAAAAACCAAGCCAAAGTGATGGGCAAACCAATGAGGGTAAGTCATCATGAAAGAGTTGGTGGAGACCACAACGTCAAGCAACCAAAGTGATTGACAAAAAGGTGTGTAAGATACTAGTGAAAATGCAAGAGTTTTGATAAGATTTGAGAGAGTTCATCAATTGGATCTAACGCAGGTGGCCACAAGGAGAAACGTTATCCTCTCCAGTCAAGTTCAAATCCCACATGTAACATGCTCAATGTTGGTGAATCAATTTGTTGATTAGGCTCTCTCCGTGAGCTGATCTCAATGTTGGTGAATCAATTTGTTGATTAGGCTCTCTCCGTGAGCTGATTGTTGATGGGTTGGTAAGGTACCAGCAAGTTTTGCATTGGAAAATGGTTCTCTAGTTCAATAAAAAGTTAAAACAAAGGTACAGGGGTAATAAAACCCATTGATACAACACTAAAGACACATCAAGGCGGGAGATCATATTTTACCTATTCACCCCTAGAGCATCCACATCAAATATGAGGATGTCAAGAATCTTGAAAAAGCATCTCTAACTAGTCAAGGTAGACCAAATCAAACATGTGTGTCAAGGTTGATCCAAGGGAAGAGAGATGAAGGAGACCTTCCCTAGATACTAGACATCAAATAAGGAAAACACATACATACATTTAGGGCCTAAACAAGAGGCTAACCAAGATTTATTTGGTAGATTGCATCAAGGAAAATGCAAAGCAAAGATGGTAACATAAGTTGGGGTGAAAAGGAATTTCTAGCCCAATAGAGTGGTATCTGTCATAGAAACAATTCCAAGACAGATTTTAGGCCTATCCAACTTAGTAATGAGCATTTTCTAGGAAGTAGTGTGAAATAGGTATTGTAGAATACTGTCAATGAGAGGATTTTTTTATTCTGCACAAAAGGAGGGGGGAAGGCCAAGCAACAAACATATTCACACCGCAACCAATCAACCATTATGTGAGTAGGAGGCACCATTCCCTTGTGGCTGGCCCCATTGGCATAAGAATCATGACGTATTGAAGCTTATATGCTGATGTGGACCACATCTCTTAACCAGTCTGCGATTATTTTTTGTATATAAAGTTTATGCAGTAAAAACAATTCCAAAACACACCAATTTTAAGATTAAACAACTCAGTAATGGGCCTTTTTTTTAAAAAGCATATGAAAAGAGTACTGTAGAGAACTTCCAGTGAAAAAATAGCAGTAAAGTTTAAGGCCATTCCCCAGTTTTGCTTTGACAAAGAAAGCTCGGTCAAATAACATATCAAACACCATGTGAACAAGTCTCACAATGCTTAGTTGTACTACAGAGACAAGTCTTCCAGCGCTGCAGGGCTGGTAGGAAATTTGAATGATATGTTGGAAGTAACTTGGGTTTGCACATTATTCACTGAAGCATGGGTAATGGAGTCAGTGTCAGATCACAGAGGACACTATAGATCCATCAAGATTGTAATGGAGAGTTGCTTTCGAATAGGTTGCGTTGGAGAAAGCGTTCTTGGTTGATTGTAGTGTAAGAGTGCTTTCGCACAGGATTCAACGAAGACAACTCACTGCTCTCTTCACTAATAGCTCATTTGACAGACTAGTTGTGGCCAAAGAGAGGGCATTTAATTATAAATTCGTGAAGATATTAACGCATTCTCCAATTTCTTCCTATAACGCATTTCGCCCTGTTGATAGAAGAATTCGTGGGAATGACTGCGCTAGTGGGTACTGTTGTATTTACTATTTATAAATCCAAAGGAATGAAATAACTGGAAGAGAAATAAACTATCATGGAGAGATGAGAAGATGGTTTCTGTCAGTGATCACACTGAATCCAACTGTGCTGCAAATAATAAAAGAACTCATACTAGAAGCCACAGAAACACAAGTATTAAATGCTGAAATTCCAACAGCACGAGCAATGTAACTTCAGATATACTCCTGCAGCAAGCAAATTCTGAGGAAAGTATAATTCTATTACTGTAACTACTAGATATAAAAGCCAACGCAAATCTCATGAATAATAAACTGAAACGAAATTTAGGAAAACTGATCTAATAGATATGAAATAAAGTCAGTTTAGAAACTAAAGGAAACAATGTTGAACGGGAACTCAAAGACATTGCAAGAAGCAAGCATGGCACCTTTCTATTATGTAAATGTTAATGTTTCTGCACAATTAAAAGATAGATACACAATGTATATGGTAGAATCGTAAATCTTCACTACTCCCAAAACCACATTATATAATTGGTAATCTCTACTGACTAGAATGCTGAAATAAATCTTACATGGTTGCATGCCCTGTAATAAATCCACTCACAACATTCAGAGAAATGATATCTATCGTTGTTGGGAATTGATGACAGGAAATATGATCAAGAGAAGTGAAAATTGACCTAGGAAAGGACCCTTTGGTGATGCATTGATTCTTTATTTATCTGCTGTTCTGATGGAAGATTCTCCTGTTATCACACCATAGTAGCAGGGCTACTATTCTTGCTTAGCAGATATCTGCACATTTCAGAGCTTGGCTATGATGAGTTTATATTTTGAGATCACTCATGATCAGAGCAGTGTATTTTATCAGACTTATGTTAGACCTTGTGCCAAGGCTGAGCCTTGAGAGTTCAGATGTGATGACCGATGTGACCCTTTATTCCATACAGTTTCAGTTCAGTGCCTAGAGATGTTATTGCAGCAGTGTTTCAGATGGTTTATGATGATTATTATGATGATGTGATGACTTATGGATTTATGATCATTGATTATGGATTATTATCTTGTTCCTTTAGTCATGTTCACAGCATTAGCTTGGTGTATGATTCATGATGTGGCAAACTTTATAAACTTAAAATGAACTATCTTGATGATGTTACAATTTATAAAATGGACTTATTACTTGCACATTTAGGTTTCTTGACAAAACTCACTGGTTTACTACCTTGCATAGATATGGTCTTTCCTAACATTATTTGTCTGTTAGCTTAGGCACCACCTTCATTTGTCTCCATCCATCCATGAGCTTCCTTACTTGGCTTTTACCCTTGACTTGTCTTGCTTGACTTTTTGATACTGAGGAATTCCCTTTTTACTACCTCTATGTTTGGATCGCATCCATGTTTGTTTAGTGTTTCGGCTCTGAGTTGGTGACAGAACTTGCCTTTGGCAAGTTGGATTGTAGTCCTAAATCATTCTGGTTGGTTGTCCCGATGTTTGGCACTGGCACGAAGTCCCCCTAGTCACTTGAGATGTTGTTGGCTAAAACTGAAAGCTCATTTACTACTTATGGAAACTTGTGTAAATTTTCCCATGGAAACTATAAACTCTAGAATGTGTTTCTGAACACACGTGAGTAAAGGGCGAGAGCGATGAACTGCTAAAAATACTTCTCGAAGAGTATAAGAAAGGTCCAAAAAGCAATGGTTCTTAAACTCTATATCTAAACGATTGTTGACCTTCTATATATATAAAAATGCCCTGGATGCAAGCTGCAATTAGTTGTGCTTCTTAGCACACCTGAGATCCGAAGGGTTATGTAGGCCAAAAAGGCCAAGAAATGAAATTGAATGATCCTAATGAACCTGGATCAACTTGATGTAGACATGATGCCTAAGTTGAATAAGCACTCTCTAAACAACTTACCCATTTGTGAGGCACAGCCCTTCCCCGTGTTATTTGTCCAACACAGAGTGTAGATTCCCCTTGCTCCCAATCCAAAGTGTCTTTTAGTTTGAGTTTAGACGAGTCGCCCCTTTGCCCAGCCTTGTTCCTAGCCTTCATCCTTAGCTAGCAGTTAGACCATGTCCAATGGGTGAGTTTGTCATTTAAGCTATTATGCAAGTAATTATAAATAACAATGGAATATGCAAACATGATTAATGCCACTAAATGATGTTTATGCTTTAAGTTAAGCTGTGAGTATGATTAGAGGAACATGTCTTAGTCTATTGATATGATTGTATATTGACCTAGTCAAACCCAGTTTGACTATGGGCATTTCTTGGGATCCGTAATGATGTGGACCATGTATGCTTATTGATGATGATCGATGGCCCCACATACTCTTGATGATGATACTATATGATGGACATGTGATTCAGATGGTGATTGATGCAGTTCAGCAGGTTTTATTATTAGTTCAAATCATCAGATTATGCACTGTCCATATATGGTGGACCCTACAGTTGGCCCATCAGGGCAACCCATGGTGTATGAGTACACATTCTTAGTAGATTTGGGTCTTCTGGATCCAATGAGACACTTAGCATTCCGTTTCGAGCACTTCTGACAGTGATAGATGCATTTTTCCACTTGTTGACCAGATTTGGGGTTGTTTTCCCAGCCTGTCCAGCAAGGGCCATGAGAGGCCAGTTCACCTAGGGCGCTGTATGAGGAAGGGGTTGTCCAGCCACTTGATATTACCATTTTACCCCCCTTCTGGAGAGCCTGGTGGGCTCAGTTTGACAGCGCAGGTGCCCTAGGTGGCAGTTTCAACAACTTCACAGTTACCGAGGCAGGTTAAAAATGGAATAAAGGGGTCACTGAGGAATTTGATTTGGGCAATTGAGGCAAGGTTTTGGCACTTGGTCTTCACAGAGGTCTTCCAGTGTGAACCCTCCATCTTCCAACCAGTTTTCATCAGTCAATGGGGTCCACAAAGGCCACAGGAGGCCTTTTACTGCATGTCTCTCACAGATTTTGATCATTTGTATTATTTGGACATATTATTTTATATTATTGTGCCATGGGAATGAGCTAGCAAGGATTGATGCCTCCTAGCCCCACCATGAGCTTTATGAGTCATGTCCTAGTCATATGAGGTGGACCCATATACTTTTGCCCCCTCTAGAGGATGACATCACCCTCACTTTGTATCTCCTAGCTATGACGTCATCTTTGTATTGAGTGATCCATGTGTTATATTTTTAGGCTCATCTTAGCCATTGATTATGTATTGAGATCTTTTAATCTCAACCACTCATCTTCATGTATTGTAAAGTGGTTTTGAGATCTAGGGTTTTGGTCTTTATTATCCTATATAAGGAGGAGACCCCCTATTGTATAGCTCACCTTTGGGCTCTGGAAAACTTGGAATGAAAATAATATTTTGGAGATCTAATTCTTGGCTTTGATTGGGTTACTCTTGTATATGTTCTTACATCTTGTTTCTAGACATTCTTTGCTTCTACAGGTGAAATCGACATCAAGAGAGGGATGCCGAATTGCTTGAAGCTAGCTCAACGATTTGCTTTGTGGGAAGATTGTAGGGGTTGCTCACATCCCCCATGGGCAAGACGTCTTCATAGAGAGGGAGTTTTTCAATTGTGCTTTGTCCATTGATTACTTTCTTGATATGACGTGCTTAGATCTTATGGATTTGTGGATCAAATCTAACTTGATGTAGTTTGATTTACAGGTTTTCATGGGACATCTCTCCTCCTAGGGCTTGGACGATTTTGGTTGAAGACACTTGGATCAAGCTTGGAATTGTAACTAGGGCAAGAATTCTCCATATGCTAAGAGGCCGCAAGCTTTGAGGTAAGATCTACAAGGTATGTATTGATTTCACTTGTTCTCCATCCTATTGGTCACAAACTCCATTAAAACTTAAAACCCTCATTTTTTATTTTTCTTAGATCTACTAAGATCTAGCTTGGCTTTGGGTATAATAAAAAGAACCCACTTCTATAGTATCCACGGCAATTCGGATCTATAGATTGGTGGCATTTGGACTTCATTTGACCACTCCCCCAAAGCACCTAGCCTTCCTTGAGTGAGGTTGCCCTCCTTGGGTAGGTGAGTTAAGCTAGTTCCAACACATGGGTAGGTGAGATCCCACTTGATTTGCATAGATCTACCTTGATAACCTACCCCTAATGCTTCACCTTGTTGATTTTCACCTTGTGGGCCCCATTCCTCATTTTGAGGGTTGTGCCCCACTTGGGTCACTTGGTGATGCATTTTGAATCTCAAATCCACTGAGATCTAGCCATTGGATGCTCTTGATCTTCAAAACCCACCTCTATAGTATCCACGGCAATTCGGATCTATAGTTTGGTGGCATTTGAACTTCATTTGACCACTCCCCCAAAACACCTAGCCTTCCTTGAGTGAGGTCACCCTCCTTGGGTAGGTGAGTTAAGCTAGTTCCAACACATGGGTAGGTGAGATCCCACTTGATTTGCATAGATCTATCTTGATAACCTACCCCTAGTGCTTCACCCTGTTGATTTTCACCTTGTGGGCCCCATTCCTCATTTTGAGGGTTGTGCCCCACTTGGGTCACTTGGTGATGCATTTTGAATCTCAGATCTACTGAGATCTAGCCATTGGATGCTCTTGATCTTCAAAACCCACCTTGTTTTAAACCTTGACTACCTTGATTTGCATTTTGGTGGACATCCGACTCCATTTGGCCCTTGATAATTCGCACTCCTTGGGGATTGTGTCTTTTCCTAGATCCCGCACTTGGGTGCTCTCAAATATTTGTCAATCCATAGATCCATGTCATAGAGCCCCTATAGTACCATCTCCCATTAATTTTGACCAAGTGGCCCCATCTTGGACCATTTTCCCTATTTTAAGGAAGTGGGTCCCACTTGTGTATTTCATAGTACTAGATCTACCTTTTGGTTCCCCTAGGTGGCCCAACTCATACATTGGTCAAAGCAATTGTCACTTCTTAAGCCCCTTCAACCACATAGTTAAACCCTTGGGTTCACCTAAGCTTGCATTGGTTTCCATAACTCAACTTTCACACTCCCCTAGGAACCATTGCTTTGGGCTAGTCTTCTGTCGATTAGCTATAGGGTCTCCCCCTTGATCTTACCCTGTCTAGATCTAAAGCGAAGAGTGCCTCGATTGTCGTGACTCCCAGCTTGCATTGAGAACATTGAGAACCGTGGCATCTCTTGGGTCACCTCTTTAGTTGTCCATCTCCTCTACCGTCCTGGATGGGATACCATTAGGGACAACTACAAGTTGTGTGATAACATCTCCCATGCCCTCTATAACTGGTTTGACCCTAATAGCTGACCGAAGTACAAGTGATCCCTTCAGCTACAAATGTTAATAATAATGCCGTTCGTCTCGGCTAATTTTAGGTGGAACACCAAAGTGTTTGTTGCTAACGATTTTCAGTTGGATTCTACTCTGCATTCTTTCCATTAGCTAACAGACTTTGGTTCTCTTCTGTTCAACAGTTGTCTTGTGAAATGACCATGTTGTCACGTGTCCCTTCTGCTCATCTCTATTGCCCTACCACGTGGCCTGTGCTGACTTGTTACTTAAATTACATAGTTGTCCCCCCTATATTCTCTCTATTTAATGCTTTCTTCTTTTATTTATTTTGTTGGACACGGTACACTTGTCTTACAAATCCCCTGTAGAAGCATCCATTTGGTAAGTATATTTCTTGTTGGATTTAGTATATAATATATTGGATATCTCCATTTGTTCCAGTCCAATATCATACGTAGGGAGATATTGAAGCGATTGTCTAAAGGAAGTAGTGACAGTACAAAGACAAAATTTAGCAGTGGCAGAATTAGGAATTTATCTCTACTCTTGTCCCATGAAAGCAATATATTCCTTGAAGTTGTAAATGTTCTTATCATGCCAAAACACAAATTCAAAACGAAGCTCATCAACAACATTTGTGGCTAATTGTACTGCACATGTTCTATTGAAGATAAAAATACCATGCATTTCATGTTGAACACTTAGGCTCTTTATTCAATTTCTACAAAACCAGCCCCTTGATTTTTGACCGGAGTCAGGAGCTTATTCCCCACCAGGCCACACCATCAGGATCAGGGCCAGAGTTGACGAAATTATCACTCCTGGGACATGTCACTACAAGGGCTCCCAGCTAAAATGCAAGAGCACCATCCGCTGTGAATCAAACCTGGGCCAGTGGAGGTGAACTCCAACTGATTTACCACTTGGACAAGCAGAAGACATGACTAGAAGCGTGTTTCAATATTTCATCATCGTATATATAGCATAGTCTTGTAGCCTTTACTACCCCTGCCTAGACTGGAAAACGAAAGGTGTTACCGGTCAGTAGCTGTCCAATGCACTTTTATAGGCATGCGAGGACAGACCTCCAAATTTTATCCTTGCTTCCAGATAAACTACAACTACTTTCAAATGGATTTAAGTTTTAACTTGAGCTTACAACTGGTAAAATCTGTAAAGTAAGACTGGCAAGACTGGCAAAATGCCAATTCAATAAACGAAAAAAAGCTATTCTGGCTTAACAACATTACTCCATGAAATTCATAATTGCTTAAAACATAAATCGATTGAATGACTTCAAAGTGACCCTAAATCCACCTACATGCAGATATGTGCAAACAAACAGATCGAAATTTTATAGCATATCGAATAATCAGCACTGTGAATGGACTATCCATAAGACATCAGTAACCTTGTAGCATTATTCCAAATCAGGGGAAATCATAAAATATATATCCTTTGCATACACAAACGTAGTACTGATTTAAAATTCCTATATTTGGGGAGTAGGAACAATGCAAATGATTGAACCTCCCTTTGAGATTTTCAAAGGGGATGCTGATGATTGGTGTAAGTAGAAGCATCCGTCATCCAACATATCCAATAGAATTTTCAAATACATAAACAGTATCTTATGTAGACAAATAGAGCAAGTTATAGCACCGCCGCCATGCAAAACTTGTCAATATGAATGGTGATATGCCATATTAAGCTGTACATTCTCCTATAATGCCTTGAAAATATCATCCAGAATTTTCCCAAGTTGAATTGACTGACCCCTCTCATGAGAGATTTGATCATCTGACTTGCTACCTCATGGTTTATGACTATCATCAAGAAGGGGTTTGTTATAAGAACTTTCCTTCTCGTCTATACTCCCCTTATATGCTGCATCTTGCCATAATTTGTCGACCTCCTCAAAGCTCAGGCCTTTTGTCTCAGGAACAAAAGCAAGAACAAAAAGAAATGCAGCCACAGCAATAGCAGCAAATACTATAAATGTTTTGGAAGTGCCCAAGAGATCAATCAAAGATAGGAAGCTCTCTGAAACAATCAAATTAGATATCCAGCAAACTGTTGCAGCAATGCCTCCACACATACTTCTATATTTTGAGGGATAAATTTCGGAATTGATCGTCCATGGAACTGGTCCCATACCAGGAGAGAAGAAAGCTATATATAAAACCAAGCCAAGAATAGCAAGCCAACCATAGCTACTTGGACACACATCACTGTACCAAGTGCCAGAATGTTCAGAACAGTACAGCTCGGACGTTGTGTTTGCAAGAAAGCAACTTCCAGGAAGCATCTACATAATCAATAATAAAATATTGTGATCAATTAATAAAAGACTACATGTTAAGTCAGGCAAACCAAGTGGCCAGCATGGCCAAGTCAATGACATCAGTCTTTAAGTTATCTCTTACAAACGTCTGATCTTAAAAACTTTTCAGGCACTTAGCTTTGTTGTCTGTACAAGTTTACTTCTTAGTTCATCATGTTTATATATTTTCTATAAACTGTACAGGACAGAGTGAATAAAATCCATTTCCATCAGGCACTTAGCTTTGTTGTCCGTTAACAAGTTTACTTCTTAGTTCATCATATTTATATCTTTTCTATAAACTGTACAGGACAGATTTAATAAAATCCAATTCCATCAGGCATGCTTATCACATTGAGAAGGGAACATGGAGTATGTCCTTACCTTGTTTCCAGAGGCTGTGCAAAAGCCACACCCAGCAGTTAAGCAACCATTGCAGTTCCAAAGAGGTTGACTAAAGTCAAGGAGTGCTGGACAAGCATAACCCGCTTTTAGTGTCTGTTGAATATCTACGGTGGGTACATCAACGGAAGTTAAGTAAAATGATCCCGATAGAATGGCTAGTGAGAGAAAAACGCCGAATAAGCTCATCAGGAGAAGCAATCTTCTTCCACACCGATCTATAAGGTATATGCCAAGAACTGTGCCAAGAGCATTCATTGCAGCAACCAACAAGGAAAGTAATAAAGCTATTTGATTTGAAACAAAACCCGCCAGCTCCACAATAGTAGGACTGTAATACATTACAGTATTAATACCAGTAAACTGTTGAAATGCCTGCAAGGGAGTTACATTAAAATTAGAAGTCACAAAGAATAGAAAGAAGAAGAACCAGCACAGAACAAGGTGAATGGCTCACAGTCAGCCCTGCTGCAAGCCTTTGGAGCCAGCTCTAAAGCGTAAAGCAAAATATGAAGCTAATATCTTGGAACTATACAGGTCTGGGATCTTCGGATGAACAGGAAAGTTTAAGAATGTTAACAAACCAGCAGAGATCCATCTTAAAAGGGGATATACCAAGCGCCGAGAAGGATCAAATCTCTCCAGGTGTAAACCCTTTTTTAGAGTGCAAATTGTGTAGTTTTATATATGCCGTAAAATATTTTAAATATACTTTGAGCCGACATGCTATTTTTTATAATATTTTATTTTTTTAAATGACACTATACGTGGAAGCAACGTATGTTAGCCATTTTTTATATGGTGCTTGGCTACACTATCGTCCTATATAAAGAGACTCATCCAACGGTTGTAGGTAAAGACTGAGACAAACTTGATGAGCTAGACAGAGATGCAATAATGCTGCTTCAGTTGTTAATAACAGATGTAATGCTCCGTAAGGTCTAGACATGGAAGACTTAGAGGGGATTTGGAAGCATTTGAAAGACTTGAATGTGCCTTCAAACAAGGGTAGAGCCTTCTTCTTGAAGATAATGCTGTTTTCGATCAGGATGGATGAAAGAGCACCTTTTCAGAAGCCCTTACTCAAGATCAAAGATATCTGAGAACAGTTGGAGGCCACTAACCGGAAGATGCAACGAGCTCTTACAATGGGACAGATGGGGGAAATAGTTCAGTAGCAGTACTAAGATAGAGGGTTTAGAATAAGCCTTTGCAGCCAATGTCATGGGCAAGGCAAATGGACATAGAAGAAAGGTCAAGGCAGCAGTGAAGAAGCCACTAGGAGTCAGAAGAACATCACTTGTCACTAATGTGGTAAGGTGGGCCATATGAAGAAGCACTGCAGAAAGAAGTTGGTTGAACAAAAAAACAACCAAGGAGGGCTTCAGCAAAAAGCATGTAGCAGAACATCCAGATGAGGAAGAGTCAACCTATTATGCATTCATGGCCAAGCAACCAACAGATCAGCTCAAGTCATCTACTTGGTACATCGACTCAAGTGCATCACAACACTTCACTAATAGATAGGATTGCTTCACGGAGTACACTACTTGTCCTCTTAAGTATTCAGTCATCTTTGGTGGTTGGGAAGAGTATACAATTGTTGGCAAAAGAAATATGCAGATATTCTTTTAAGGCAAAATGTCGATTTTCCTTGATGTGTACTATGTGCCAAGTATGGAGCTTAATCTACTAACGTAGTCAAATTATGAAACATTGCCTGTAGTTGGATGTCAACTTTACCAATCAAAGATGCTAAATAGTTGACATGGAGAACAAGAAGACTATTGCTCTTGGTGTAGAGGATTATGGACTATGCAAACTGTTTGACATTGGACAAGTCAAGGAGCACGCAATGGCAACCAAGAGTGTATCAGACATCAGTACACTTTGGCATCAACTTACATGGGCACCTCAACCTGGCCTACCTCTCTCAATTGGCTCGAGTGAATTTGGTAGATGCACTTCCTATCATCCAACAGCACATTTAAGGTGTGCAGAGCTTGTGAGACAAGGAAGCAGCACATAACACAATTGGAGGAAGAATAAGTTTGGAGAACAAATAATCCTTCAGTCGGTTCATGCAAACACTTGTGGACCAATGAACACAGCATCAATCACCAATGACAGGTATTTCCTTCTATTTGTCGATGACTACAGTAGAAACATGTAGGTGTATTTCTTGAAAAAAAAATCTTAAGTGTTTAATGAATTTCAAAATTTTCAAGCATTAGTAGAAAAAAACTCTGGTTGCCATATCACCACTCTTAGAGGTTTGATTATGGTGGAGAATTATGCTCCAAAGAATTCAATAACTTTTGTGCTAAACACAAGATCAAAAGAGAATTCACTACAGTCTACACTCCACAACAGAATGGAGTAGTTGAGAGGCAGAACCACACAATAGTAGAGATGGTCAAATTTATGATGCAAAGCAGGTATGTTCCCAATAGGTTTTAGACTAAGGCAATGCTCACAGCAATATATCTGTAGAATTGATCTCCAATGACTGTAGTGAAGCAAAAAACCCTAAAGGAAGCATGGTCTTGGAGGAAGCTTAGAGTCAGTCATCTTAAAGTCTCTGGTTCTATTGCCTATGCCTAGATTGCAGATGAGAAGAGAACCAAATTAGACCCTAAGAGCAAGAAACTAATAACTACAAGGGACAACAAAGCTTACAGGTTGATTGATGTTACACTAATTACTAAATTAGCTAAGCTTTAATATTGATGTCGTAGTTGAAGAGGAAGTTGGACCTTTCCAAGCTTCTTCACAGTTCAAAATTACCGTAGAGCCACATGTGGCTCAGGATTCAAGTGTTAAGCTCCAGGTAGGTCCACCTAAAAGGGGGGAAGATTCTAAGCATTCTAAGGAGTCTCCTAGGCCCGGTCTGGTAAGTTCTTATGCAGATAACCTGAATCCACATTCGGATGACACACATACAGGCAGCCAAGACATAGTGACAATACTAACTTAGATGAGAAGGATCCCAAGAAGAGACACAAGTGGTGGCACAACACCATGAAGATGTTCAAGTAGGTGAAATGATCAAGGGACAATCATCAAGAGGTAAGAGAAAATAGAGACCAAACTTAGTTAATTTTGCTTAGATGACCAATGTTCAGGAAGTAAATGAGCCACAAGTGTTTAAGGAGCCAAAAGGGAAACCTGAATGGGAGATGTCCATGAACATTGAACATGAAAGTATACAATTGGGATCTCACAGCTCAAACTTGGGATCTCACAGCTCTTTCACCTGGGAAGAAACACACTGGCCACAAATGCGTGTACAAGCACAAGGCAAATGGCACACTTAACAAGTACAAGGCATGGTTGGTTGCAAAAGGGTTCTCTTAGCAAGAAGGCAATGATTATGAGAAGACCCTACTCTTCCAGCAAAGATGAGCACCATCCGCCTAGTTCTAGCCATGGCAACACAATTTGGTTGCAAGGTCCATCAGATGGATGTGAAGAGCGCCTTCCTACATGGTGATTTGGAGGAAGAACTCTACATGTATCAACCATCGAGGTTTAAGGTTTTCAAGGAAGGAGCATCTTGTTTGTAGATTTAAGAAGGCTCTATATGGCCTAGAGCAAGCACCCAAGGCATGGTGCATTAAGATTGACAAGTAATTGGGATGAACATGGATTCCATCGAAGCCCTTCAGACTCCAATCTATACATCAAAAGCATAGGTAATGATATCATCCTATTGAACATTTATGTAGATGACATCATTCTTATAGGTAGAAAGGAAAGTGCAATTGATTAAATCAAATCCAGTATGAGTAAAACTTTTGGCATGGCTGATCTAGGCCTCCTAAATCACTATCTAGGTGTATTAGTTCGACAAACAAGTACCAACATTTTTGTCTCTCAAACAAAATATGCCAAGAGTTTGCTTGAGACGTTTAGAATGAAAGATTGCAAAATCTCGTCTACACGTATGGAGATAGGGCTGAAGCTTTCAACCAAGACCGACTCTAAGGCAGTTAATGAGCCCGTTTATAATCAATTAGTAGAGAACTTGATATACCTTACAACCATTAGGCTTGACTTGAGTTACACTGTGAGCTTCATTTCCAAATTCATGATAGCAACAAAGGCAAAGCATTGGACTACAGCGAAGAGGGTGTTGAGATATGCAAGAGGGACACTTGACTTTGGCATTCTGTACAGCAAAACCAAAGACCCTAGGCTATGTGGGTATACAAATTCTGAATGGGGAGGATGTGTGTATTACAGCAAATCAACTTCTAGACATGTATTCAGCCTTGGCACGAGTGCAGTGACATGGACCAACAAGAAATAGCATGCAGTAGCCCTTTCATCGACAGAAGCAATGAAAGGTATCTGAGGCAGTTTGGCTTAGGAGGATGCTTTCATGCAACAGACAGAGTTGACACCCCTACTCTGTGACAATCAAGGTGTGCACAAACTAGCCAAGAGCATACCAAGCATACCAAGCATGTTAAGATACATTACCACTTCATCAAACAGCTTGTAGAAGATGGATCCAATGAGCTGGAGTATTGTACCACTAAGGACTAAATTGTAGACATGTTCACCAAGTCTTTGGATCCTGAAAAGTATGTAAAATTCCAAGACAAGCTTGGTGTAGTTATTAGTAGAATGACCATTATGGGAGGGTGTTAAGATATTGGCATTAATAAAGTCACTTCGACTTTAGGTTATTTTATTCTTTTATGCTTTTCAATATATTGTGTTTCTCGATCTATACCACATTCATAAAGTGGATTGACTCGACCTGATTGTGACCCTTTATAAGAAAGCTTTAGCTTTTTCATTTATGTAATACAATACAGATAACTCTTCCAAGTTAATATTGGTTTCTTTGTGTGTTCAATTTCCGTGATCAACTGCCAGCCCCAAATCCAAGAGATACAATATGCCCAAACAATCTGGTTGGTGGGACCCACAGATGCTGACATTAGAACCTGAACAAGCATAAAAACACATCACCATGACCTAAGAGGTAAAAAAGGAATTCTCATGGGTATAGGAATCACCGCAAAAATCAAAGCATAAGCATTAGCAACACTTCAAGGGATAAGAATTCTGAGCACACTAACCACCGGAAAGATTACCTCCATAGGAAACTAAAATCTGCTCAAATCTGATCATCTTAACACTGGCAGGAGCATCCAAGCCATCGAGTGTCTACATGGAGTGAATCCAAACAAAGGCAAAAGAAACTCAGATACAATTATAAACTATAACCTACAAGTCCCAAGAATCCATAGCACAGAAGCGGATGCAGCAGCAAATCTAGAACCAGTATTGGATATGGGAGAGTTGAGAGTGCTGGAAGAAGATTGGACAAATGTTTAGCAGCCAACCCCAGATCAAAGAGACATGAAATTCCCAAAGAAGCTGGAGATTGGGACCCACAAATCAGGACATTAGTAACTGCATAATTTCACAAAAACACGTTTATTCTTCAATGGTGTGGCAAAAGGGAACCCAGGAGCTGCAGGAGTGGGAGGTGTCATCATGACCCAGGAGGTAAAGAAGTAAAAGAATTCTCATGGAGTTCAGAAACAGCTACCAACAAAGCAGAAGCATTAGCAACACTTCAAGGGCTAACAATTCTGAAATCATCATTGGATATGGGAGAACTGAGGGTGCTGGAAGAAGATGGAGGTCTGGTGGTGACCATCCCCTCGTGCCAATACTAGTCTAAGGACCAGAATAAGATTGGTAGAAAAATAAAAGCAGAGGGAAGAAATCTAGAAGGGCAGATGATACACTCACAAACGTCACGTCATCTTGTGAAGAGGGAGAAAGGAAGGCCACCGAATCAGAGAAGTCAGGTGGGTGCAACCCGAGATCTCAGAATGCAAAGAGAAGACTGGAAAATTGAAGTAAAACCTGGAGGAAACCGCTTAGAAGTTATCCAGGTCAATGGGGGTACTTGAAGCAGGAGATGAGGGCAGTAGAAATCATTCAGAATATCAGACTCCGTCAGCAAGGTGAGCAGCAGAAATTCAGGAATCAGGATAACTGCAGCTGAGGAGAGAATTCAAGCTGTTGTGGAGCAGAAACAATCCTTCATAGACCAGATTAGAAAACTCAAAGAGAGCAGAATGAGCAGAATGGGTTGACCATTTCTTAGAGTTAAGTAGTTTTCTATTTTAGCAAATGCAGAGATTTTGTATAAGGCTATGCCTTCAGTTTGTCTATATCTTCACCTACGGCAATGATAGTCAAGTAACAATGGGTTATGACTCCCATTCGTGAATTCAAGCTGTTGTGGAGCAGAAACAATCCTTCATAGAGAATTCAAGCTGTTGTGGAGCAGAAACAATCCTTCATAGACCAGATTAGAAAACTCAAAGAGAGCAGAATGAGCAGAATGGACTGACCGTTTCTTAGAGTTAAGTAGTTTTCTATTTTAGCAAATGCAGAGATTTTGTATAAGGCTATGCCTTCAGTTTGTCTATATCTTCACCTACGGAAATGATAGTCAAGTAACAATGGGTTATGACTCCCATTCGTGTAGTTTGCAGTAAGGACCAGGCTGCTTTAAATATTCTCAATCCAGTTCTGTATATTGTCACCTATAGGCATAAGCAGGAGAGCCTACAGGTATAAGTCCCAAGGGAAGGTGGGGTGCCTACATGATTTTTCCTGCTGTGAATAGTAATACAACACATGTTGCTGTAAAACAAAATTAGAACAGGGAGTCAGCATCCGTTCATGATGCACATCATGATCAAAATATTAAGAAAAACTACAAGGCGCATCAATTTTCTCTTGAAGAATAAGATACGAAAATTTTGTAGCAGTATACCTGAAGACCAACTCCAACAAATAAAGCACGTCTTACTTCCCTGGACTTGAACAGGTCTAGGTATGATAATTTTCCATTGGAATCCCTCCCCTGAAGGTCTTCTTCAACAGCAGCAGATAGCTGTTCAATCTCACTCCCCAGACGATCAGGGTCATATATCTTTTCTAGAACTGCAATGCCTTCAACTTGCTTGTTCTGTGTTTAAAGGAAACATGAATAAGTTGCAGGTGCATTCTAAAGAAATGCCTTTACATTTCATAAAAAAACAGCAATTCTACATAGACTAGCTAAAACCTTCATAAAGAGCCAACGTGGAGTTTCTGGCAAGAACAACACCAATACAAGTTGTAAGAGTGCTGGTAACCCCGCTGCACCTAGCATCCAGCGCCATGTCCCTGGCACCTACAAACCAAAAAATATATGCAAGTGAACAAGTAACCTCTGATGAACACAACCTTTACACAAATACATTCAAGAAACAAGGTATCCCTTTGATTGAAGCCTAAAAAAATGCAGCAACTTTGCATAGGATTTAGGCTAGGCAAACTATGTGGTCTACAAATATTTTTCAGCATCCACAGGAGAAATGCAGACTCAATAGAGAGCATGAGCAGGATATTTGATACAGAATTCAATGGATAAATTACAAGGATACCCATTAATTCTCAAGGCACTCATTTCATGCTACTTTCCTCATCTATGTAGAAAGAAACGGGTGCCTTGAGAATTAGTCAAGTGCAGGCAATGACAAATCAGTAGCCAAGTCAACAAACAATAACAATTGCAAGCAAATATTACAGATAAAAATTCATTCAGCCACAAGGCTTCTTACCTCAGTAAATGCTAGATTCACAAGATATGATAGGAACTGACCCCCAGTAGTCATTAGTGTATTTGTACTCACTAGTGCACCCCTTATTTCAGAAGGTGAAGCTTCTGCAATATAAATAGGGGCAGTGATTGATGCAATACCAACACCTAACCCCACCAACAGCCTACCAACGATGAGAACATATGGATCTGGAGCAGCAGCCATGGTGATTGATCCAAGAATAAAAAATAAATCAGCTATAATTATTGACAGCTTGCGTCCATAGGCATCACTAATCCATCCACTTATTGCTGCTCCGATTATAGCACCCACAATTGCCATACTAACAATAGTTTCCTGTTGAAATCCAAGGCAGTGGGTTGTTAATAACTAGCCACACACAATTGATGAAAAGAAAAGAGGTTTTATTAATTATAAAAGCCCAAATGAGAGCTGGAATTAAGTTTACATGTACCTGTAAAAAGGCACTCTTTTGCACAGAAGTAAAGTCATCACGAATGTAGAGAAGAGCACCTGATATGACACCTGCATATATGTAAATCCCACTATTAGTCGCCTTGTCTCAGTCTGACAATATCAAGATAGCATAAGCAGAGCCTAACTAAAATGGGGAACTAGAAGGATCTAGAATATAACATTGTAGAATCTTTAACTGGAAGGATAAAGCAAAAGTAACTGGCAGACCACAGAGACTAAAAATCAGATAATAAATAAGAATATATATTCAGTTCCAAATGCCAGTCTAGAATGCAAATCTGCCTGATGACAAGACAACTAGTTTGGATGGGTTGCCAAAAAATTGAATAAGACGACTACCTAAAGACAGTAATTACTAATTTTAATATTATTGAAAACCTTGAAGGGAATACAATCTGCAACTGTTGAAACTATAAGTTCTATCTTTTGAAGAGAGTGAAAAAGAGTTCTGCTATAAATATAAAACAGAATAATGATTAATAAATGACACTCTGTCTGTTTTACAAATAGCTTCTGTATTTACTAATATTTTTCTTGCGGGTTTTACGCAATGAGTTTTAAATTTATACTCCCTAGGTAAAGCATAAAAACAAATTCTGTACAGGATAAATACATAGAAACATGCAACCCTTGGTGAGAAGTAAATCAATGGAGAGAAGGCACTTGCCTAAAAGCTTTTGCAAACAGAACCTTCAAGCTCGATATTATTTAAATTTTTAATGCAAATATGCATAAAAGTAAAACCAAAGACCAAGAAGATGGATTATCCTCAACAACTCTTATCAATAAGGGGCCTGCAATATAGAGTTTACAATAAGAAGTTGTTTAACATATTCAACAATGCCATTTGATCTCATGAAAGTTTTTTTTTTGACAGATGCTTCTCGTATCACCATCAGCAAGCATGCACATCCCCAATCTGGGAATGTATTCAATGAAGCTAAACCGGCTTACATCATTCAACTCAGCATCCTTTGGCTAAGAAGCCCCAACAGCAATAAACAGCCCTATTGCACAGGAACACCGCCCACAAGGGGCAAACATGTCACTGGGGGATTCTGAACCTTGGCATGGGAAATATTACCACCCCCTTTACGAACCAACCAAGCCCTCATTGACATCTCGTGCAAGTTGTAAGTTTTACCCAAGAGTAGAACTTGCTGCCAATAGCTAGAGCACTCAAAAGAGAGTTGCTGTTAACCAAATGCAATTTCAAAGGCACTTTCTTCCACATGTCGTTTTGACAGTTCTCTGTTGTTTCTCCAAGACATTTTTATTTTGAAAAGTTATTAGATATTTAATTTTTTTAAATGAGGCATATATTCTTTATTCAAAACGATATTTAATTGTGCTGGGTTTTTCCCAAGGTTCTCCCATGTCCAAGTTATACTCCATACTCTTTGGCTTTGGTCCAAGTCATGCAAGGCTATAAGCAGAAGCTTCACTTGAGCAGACATTTTTAATTCCTGGCAAGCATGCATACAATTATATAAATATATTGCCTGGTTTTTCCTACTTAAAACAGGTAAAAAACATGTCATATATACAAACATTAGGACAGCCCAAGGGGTTAGCTAGACCAGATTTCGCAAGTGTTGCTGAGCATTTGGCTAGTTCCATGCCAGCAGGTACCCAGTTCAAATCCCCTTGGGTGATATGCATTAGTCTACATCGAGAGGTTTACTAGAGATGCCATCCAAAAATGTGGGGAAGCATCCCTCGGGTTTCCATGCAAGATACCAACATTGGGATTAAAAATGCAGGTATTATTAAATGGTATAGAAAGCAACAAGTTTGCTAGGTACTATGAAAAAATAACCAACATTCAAAAAACTTTCACTCATTTTAAAGAAGACCGTTAATTATTTTTACCAACAACCCTCTAAGATAAAAACTTGGAATTTAGTTAAAACTTAAAAATCTATTCACTTTCTTCTTATGATTGTTGACACAAGTCAATTTTTTTACCATTAAGGTAATTCATTACCATATATCACTACACTGTTTTTACTGCAACAGTATTGATACTCAGTGCATCTAGAATATTCTTCCTATCATTTGGAAGGTATATGTTCATATGATGAAGTTAAATTTGATAAACACACAATGAACAACATCTGATAGAGCAAAAAATCTTCCTCCTGATGATGATCCAGTCTACAGGGATCAAAACATCAAGCTATAAAACAAAAACCAGATGATAGCTCTGTAATTTAATCTACAATGTACACTGATTGTAGCTAATTTCTCATACCCTTCATAGACTCACGCACTTAAATTTACTTGGATATTCACTTTCTAGCTTTAAGCTGGACTGCAAGGTTCAAAATTCAAACATACGAGTACATCAACTATTGCATATTTTTGCTCTTTTTCATAGACAAACCTAGACATTTTTCTCCATTGGCAATGATCATGATATTTAATCAATCAGCTACTTACAGCCATTTTGTTAAGATTGATGACTTAAAGGCAGTTTGTACATTCATATCATAGATGAGAACCTAAAATATCTACTAGCAGTTAATCCCTGTAACAATTCAGCCAAACCTACTCGGAGATGTTACCAGCAGACATGATTATGGGACTGCCTCTCCATCAAGGCGTAGGCCCCATTCTGCAATGTTTGCCTGGACAGCAAAGATGACATGAGATAAATCTTTTTTTGACTGTAAAGAACTTGCATGGCACAAAATAGACAAAAGTTAAAAAGTGACTGTAAAACCGATTATAAAAAGAAAAATGTTAGCAAAACCTGAGAAAGGCAAAATGTTTTTTACCATACCATCACCGAAGAATTTTGTAGATAACTCTGCAGCTTCAAGCACAAGGCATGCAAGGACCTTGCTACCATCAATTTCAATCCATTAGGCTAGGGGAAATTCATTTCCAAAATATTATGGGTTCTCATTTTTGAAAAGATGTTCTGGCTCTTACATTCAAGAATAGAGACACTAATATGAACTAGCTTGTGAGAGAATTGCCATGTAAAAGGCTATATTACGCTAAGCACCATGGTGATTTACACACTTATCTAGTACCGCAAAAAATTTAAAATTAAAAACCATACAAAATGAATACTGAAAGGTTGAATACCTGAGACCCCATTCATCTTTCTGAAGAGGGCTTGCATGTGGTTGCAGAAAAGATTAAGTAAAATGTTAAACACCAAAAACATTAAAAAGCAAAGAATTTTGCTTCTCAAGAATTGTCTATTTGTCATAGACAGTTCTAGAAGCCAGCGGCCATAACCTTCCTTGAAGAATGACACGGGTTATTTCAATAAAAGATTTAAATAGAACATAAGCTTTCAAGATTTTCATCATTCTCGTGTCATTAATTAGAAAGTCAACTTCAAAACAGAGACTATTGATGGAAGATTACTAAATATTAAAAACCAGTACCAAAATGATTTTGCCCAAGACTGGAGTTGGACAGACTGGTGTTAATTTGTTGCAAAATAGTTATGGCATATAGCAATCAAGGTTTGAAAATTAGTTCCCTTTGTTTATGGCCCATCAACCAAGCTGAGCTTACTGATAATCAGATTCAAATATTCAACCCATATCTCCTCCATTTTTGTTAAGGAGGTTTTACTTGTATATACAAACTTCAAATTTAAGCAAATCTACTACTTAATTATCCCTCATAGCAGTGATGTTACATTTTTTGTCAAACATAATGTGGATGTCTGAACCTGAGACTTTTAACTTCATTCTTCTCCATTTCAATCAATATGAAACAGAAAAAAGAGGAATGAAAGATCGGCAAATCTTGAGAATAAATTTGAATGCTTGGTTTGATTTGCTCACATCCAAAGGAAGGAACCACATATTTTCAAACTATATTATGATAGAGTACAGCGACTTAAGAAATTAAAATCAGAATGCTCTCATACAGGGTTGTTTTCTTAATGACTTCTACATTATGGAAAATCTATAGCAGTCAAATATTCTCATCAAAGACTGGTTTTGATGCTTGAATGCACGCAATGCTATAGGCCAGCATGCATTGCAGCAACAGAAAATAGCAGGTAAGAAGAAACTCTGGCAGATACAGGTAAAACTTCTCTGAATAATATGATGGAAGTGAAAAGACCCCACTTCAGCTACAGGTTATAAACTTTAAAGCTTCCTAAATTCTAGGTCACTTCAAAATTATAGCTAAGGATGACTCCCATCTGCAGATGAGATAAACTATCTCACATTATCCATCACACACTCTCTTTGTGTGATAAGAGTGATCTCAGCATTAAATTTCATACAGGAATTGGTTGATTGCATTTCATTTGATAGTGTATGTAGTTCTTATCTAGTCTAAGTAGTCTTAAGAAACCTCTCATATTACAGGCAAATATATTAACCATGACGTCCTAAAAGTATCACAAAACCTCAACAAACATGATTATGATAATGCTAAGGAATAACAAGTAGAAACCTTGCCTGGACAAAAAGAATCACTGACCCTTATAACATGCACTATTGACCACCAACATTTTAAAAACCGGCCAAACCGGAACCGGAACCGGCCGGTCTGACCGGCCAACCAAGTTGCAGCATTAAACCGGCACAAAACCCGGACCGGGGACCAGTTAAGTAAAAGTGACATTCTCCTTATATTTCATTTTCTATCCTTTTACTTAAATTGTTAACATTACCATTAATTGTTTCAGGATGTTTGAGATTGGTTCCAACCTCATCGGACTTCATATGCAAAAAGGAGAATTTTAGATTCCATTCAAAATTCAGCAGACTTGAGAGTTTTCAGGATTTTAGGATTGCAAAGTTTCCATCAGTTTCTATCATGTATGAGATTATGGGATTGGAATTTAATCAAGCACATCAACCCCTGTATGTACCTTGATGTTGGTGGTGTTGATTGTTGAACTCCTTTGTCATGACCTGAATAAAAATGTACTCTTCATTTAAGCAAAATCACTTATTAAGCATGGGAAGCTTTTTCTACCTTATTTTAACGATTTTATTAGGAAGTTTCATTAAAATTGTAGGGTGTTGAGTCATTGACTAATGTCCTTGGAGGATAAACTTTGAGATTCAAGTTAGAGGGAAGGGCTAGAGCATAGAGGAGGGAGGCATAGGGTGCTACTGATGAATAGGATCCCAATATAGGCAATGATTCGCTGACATGAATGACCAATATAGGCAATGATTCGCTGACATGAATGATTTATGATTTATTTTCACATTCTTTTTTTTAAATGTCCTTGCTCATATATATATATATATATATATATATATATCGTGTTTCCCCGTTTCCAAAATTTTGGGGGGTCACGTTTCCAATATGTTCCCGTTTCGGAAACTTGTCCCCGTTTCCCTGTTTCGTGCAACTTAGATTAAACCTAAACCTAACCTAAAACTAATTAAACCTAAACCTAAACTATGTAATATGCAGTGCACTTGGTGCCATTTTGTGACCCATACATGGTTTATGGTATATATATATATGAGTAGACTTTGCATATTATGTCTCTAATCATCTAATTGTTTGAAATCATAGCTTGGAATGTTAAATATAATTTCTCATTAAAATTGTACTTTTTTTTGTATTATTTAATAGCCCAGTTCATTGAAATCAAACCACTTCGATTCATTACCGGTTTCGGTTCCGGTCCGAGTTGACCCTCGACCGGTTCGACTCCCGGTTCCGAGTTTTAAAACATTGTTGACCACTTGTGCACATACTTCACACCTCAAGGAATCCTAACCCTCCACAAGATTCTTAGAACTGCTTTTTGTCAATGGATGTAATATTCCAACTGATAATTTATGTCTGTTTATGGAGTTTCTGATGATGTTGTTGCTTGCTAGTAGTCTTTATGGCTCAATACTTGAAGAAAACATGAATGCATGTACTGAACTATGCTTGCATGAGCATGCATGCAAATGCATGGGTTTGCCAACCCCTAAATAACCCAGATAATCAGAAATGCTATAAACTAAGTAATCGGACACGTCCAACAGGGTCCCCATGTCGTGTGGGCCACGTTTGGGCGCGGACATGTTGGCCCCACGTGGGGGACACGAGTTTTTTCGTGTCCCAAACTCGGGACACGCGTGGGGAAAACTGTGCAGCGTGGGGGAAAAACAGGACACGAAAAATGCGTGAGGAAGAGCCCGCGGGTCAATAAAAACGCCTTTTGTGTCTTTTTTTTGTCATTTGCTAACTGTTGGGAGTGTGAGGGAGAGTTAGAGAGAGCTCAAAGTCATTTTTTTTGCAGGTGAAGGAGATTCAAGAGTGTTTTCTTGCAGGTGAAGGAGATTCAAGTGTGATTTCACCAGCAAGGTTGAAGGAAAATGTCTCAACTAGCTAGGGCAACAGGCAGAGAACAAAGGAAAGGGAAGAATGCCCCATCTATTCCCTCTCGTTCTATTCCTCCTCCAAGCACATCCCCTTCTGCTCCTAGTAGTGCTCCAACTGGTTCTAGTCAAGTTCATCCTCATTATAGCCATGCTTTGGCAAAACAACAAGCACAAGAGAGTAAATACCCTTTGTGGAAGTATGTGACAAGGAAAGAAGGTGTTGGAGCGAAGCTTGGTGGGGGAGGCAATGTGTGTTGGACTTGCAATTTCTGCAAGCATGATTTCAAAAGCACCTATTACCAGGTTAAAGGCCATTTGTTGGCCCTCCCTTGTGGGATTTCTTCATGCAAAGCTGTGAGTGTTAACCAAAGGAGGGAGATGGAAAGAGAAGACCATGTTGGGGTAGGGAAGGCGGCTGCAGCAAGCAAGACATTTCATCGTGAGGATCCTCTTCCATTCTTGAGGAAACCCTCTAGCACTAGAGTGGGGTTGATGCTATTGCTTATCCAACAAGAAAGAGGCCAACTTCAAGAGGTCCAATGGATAGGATTTTCCAACAAGAGGCACGAGAAGAGGTAGACCTCTCCATTGCATTTTTCTTCTACTTCAACTTCATCTCATTCAATGTTGCACGGTCACCATTGTACTTTGAGATGTGTCGATCTATAATGGAACGAGCTCCAACTGGTTATGTGCCTCCTAGTTCAGAGAAGCTTAGAACCACATTGTTGGTTATGGCAAAGAAGGAGGTGGATAAAATTATTGATCCAATTAAATCAAAATGGTCCACATGGGGTGTTAGTATTGTTTATGATGGATGGACGGATCCAACACGACATCCACTCATCAATTTCATGGTGTCTTCCACAAATGGACCGGTGTTCTTGAAAGCGGTGGGATGCTCTTGGGAAATACAAGGATGCACAATATATGGGTCATTTGTTCATCAAAACCATTGAAGAAGTAGGTGTTGATTCTTGTGTACAAATCATCACTGACAATGCACCTGTTTGCAAGGCTGCTGGCATGATTGTGGAAGCTAAACATCCACAAGTATGTGATTGTTAATTTACTCATTTATTTGAAATTTTGAGTTGTTAGTAACTTAGTTGTAGTCTTGTAGAGTCTAGGAGTCTAGACTCAATGACTCATTTATACTTTCTTTTATTGATCTTACAGGTATTTTGGACACCTTGCATTGTCCATTCTTTGAATTTAGCACTGAAATTTATTGCTTCAGATGTGCCATGGATTGGCAAACTTATTGAGGATGCACGCCATATCTGTAACTTTGTACAAAACCACACCAATGCCCTCACAATCTACAAAGAGTACACACATCTTTCATTGTTGAAGGTTGCAGATACTCAGTTTGCTTCCTCATTCATCATGCTCAAGAGATTGAGAGAGGTAGAAACTGCTCTTGGGTCCATGGTGATTTCAGAGTTTTGGGCTTTTTGGAGAAAGTCGGATCAGAATGCTTCACAAAAGGTGAAGGACACAGTATTAGATGATGGTTGGTGGGATAGGGTAGTCCTTAGCATCAAGATCATGGAGCCAATCATTTCTTTGTTGCGGTTTACAGACACGGACCAGCCCATCCTAGGAGATGTTTATGAGGGGTGGGATTCCATGATTGAGTCCATGAGGACCATTGTTATGGAGAATGAGTGTGCTGAGTATGAGACATTGGTAGAGAACTTATGGTCCATCATACAGGTCATTCTTATCTCCAGGTGGGATAAGAATTGCACACCTTTGCATTGCTTGGCCCACTCATTGAACCCCAGGTTCTACACTCAGGATTGGCTCAGTGGTGGGTCGGGGCCCTCATCCAGAGTCCCTCCTCACATGGATGGAGAGATCTCAGAGGGGAGGAAGATAGCATTTAGACGGCTACTTCAGGATAGAGACCACCTTGAGGTGGTGGAGGAGGAATTTTATGAGTTTTCTAGTGGCACTGGGAGATTTGGAGGATATGAGGTGGTTAGAGACATGGGGGTTAAGAAACCCCTTGTTTGGTGGACAACTCATGGGGCAACATGCCCTCTTCTACAAAAGATAGCCTTGAGGGTCCTCTCTCAAGTTACTTCATCCTCTTGTTGTGAGAGGAATTGGAGCACATATGGGAACTTGTACAGTGTGAAGAAGAGCAGGCTTGAGCAGTCCAGGGCAGAGACGATGGTGTATGTGCACTCCAACCTTCGTCTTATTTACTGGAAGAGGGAGGAGTGGGCGAAGGGAAAGACACGGATGTGGTATGTCTTTCCTGATGAGATGGGTTTGGACAGCAGTACTGAGTTGGCATTAGCCAACATGGATCTTAATGATCCAGTGCTAGAGCCGGTCACTTTTGATGAGGGTGATCGTATGGAGGGGTCATCCTCCACACCAGCAGATGCAGTTAGTCAGAATGGCAGAGAGGAGGAGGAGGAGGATCAGGGCAGTGATGAGTTTGTTGATTCAGGCATGGAGGAGGACTATTGAGTCATTGACAGATGGGATTCTTCCATCTTGATCCACCCCTTTTTTGTATTTACTATTAGACTATTAGACTATTAGTCTATTTGGCATTTGTCAGTGCTCAGTGGCATTCCGACATCTATGTAATACATTTTGATTTTGATGACTTAATGAGAAATATGGTTCCGAGTCTCTGACATGCATCTATGTGTCTCAATGTCTCATTGTGATTTGTGATTGTGAATGACAAACGTGTTGTGATTTGTGAATGATCTAATTTCTATTGAATATTTCATATTTGTAATTGTAAATGTAATTTCTATTGAATATTTGTAATTGTAAATGTTAAATTTTATTGGATCTATATGTCTATATTTTTAAATTTTAATATATTTTAAAATATATATATATGTATATAAAACGTGTCCTACGTGTCCTGATTCCGGGGGTCACCGTGTCCCGTGGGGACACTCATATTTTGGGGACACTCGTGTCCCGTGTCCTCGTGTCAGGTGACTTAGGCTATAAAGTAGGGATAGAAAGATGTATGTACGTACCAATAGTATCAGCAGTTGATGTATATCAATATAAGCTAAGCATGCAAGCCATGCATGAAGAAACTGCTGAGATATGAGTTGTCCTCTCTCCAATAATGCGCCCTTGGTATGAATGCGCCTTCTTCAATATGTGGATGGATGCATGAGTGCTCAAACGATGTCAGATTGCTCCCGGATGAAGGTACTAGGGTTATAATGCCCTCCTAATCGGTATGGAAGTCGCATGCAGACCATGCATGAACTCTAGATCAGAGGGCGAAGATCTTCCTCAAGGAAGTTCGCCCATGCAAGGAAAGGCACCCTTCTAAATGATGGAATGGCAAGATCCCTCTTCTGAAGCTGAATAAGAAGCCTGTATTCAGTAACTAGGCTAATAGTGGTGCTCTTGGAAGGATAGAAGCAGCATGCAAACTTAATAGTGGTTATCTGTTAAGATATGAGTTATCCTCCTTTGTCCAATTCGCCCATGCAAGAGAGGGTGAATCCTCCTCCAGGATGTAGCTAGAATCCTGCTGAATGCTAAAGAATCCTGTATGATGATAGTAATAATGTTGAATCTGGATGATCCAACCCTGATAGTGACTAGGGAAGATAGATTTCACTGCTGAAATGCACTTGATGGTTGAGTGGTGCCCTCAACCCCAAACTGGCTCTCTGAGCTCTCCAAGTCAACTTCTCAAATCAATAATCAATAAGCATGGCTTAATCATTCGCTTTACCTTTCTTTTATAACTTTCACATGGCCTGACCTAACTTTTGCAAAGCTAGGTCACTTTTCTCTTTTAATTTCCAGTTGACCTGCATGCATTGCTTTCTGTGTGCATGAAAGCTCAATAAAGGTGTTTCAGTGCATGCAACATGAAATATGGCCCGCATGTAATGCATGCAGGTGGCCCCCAGTTCATGTGGCCCTCTTTTACCTACTGATGATCTAATGACCATGATTAAGATCTTCTTATGGTATAAATGGCATCAATCCTCAGTCAATTCCCTGAATGTCAGTACCCGCTCGAACCTATGGGAATTAGATAGGTTAGCGAGATGGTCCTCTGTGCTTAAGCAGAAGAGGACATTACAATGGAACTCTGAACTGCGGTGATGGAAGGGGATTTGGATCTGGTTGACTACTCCCCAAATCCATATGAGGGCACGGAGATTTGGTCTTCTCTAAAGGTGGGGATGTCTGGGGTCTCCATTTCACAAGCCGGGGTTACACCCAAAGTGTGGGGGTTTGTGCGGAGGCAAAAATATCTTTAGCAAAAAGCCGAAAAATGTATCCTTTTTTGTCAATTTTTGGTCAGCTTGGAATGGAGAAGTTAAGATCTAATGGGTGTCGAATGCCAATCGTTATTGGAGGGCCCAATTTGGTCAATGTCAAAAGCTAAGTCATAGGGTTCACTGAATTTCGGCCTTGGAGTTCAAAATTCGACGAACTTGAAAGAAAAAATCAAATCCATTTAGGTTCGGCGTATTTTAACACCGAACCTCAAGGTGAATCGAATCACGTCGAATCTCAAGGTGAATTTTTACACAAATTTGAACCAAATTTTAGGCAAATTTTTTAGGCTTTGAAACATGAGGTTTGGGTTTTCAAACCCTAAAGCGTTGTTTTCAAAAAAATTGTTCACTTCTCGCGTTCACTCCATCGCGCAACTGATAGTAGATACTACCATTTGATTCTACCTGCGTTCACTCCGCCTCAACTCCTCGTCGCTCGAACCCTAGCAACTGTCTCGACCCGCAATCTCTCGACCTTTGAAGTTTGGCATTTGCGGACTTGGCACTGCAACTCTACCTCAAGGCTCGATGTTAAACTCCCGCCGTCGCGTCGAGCACAGACTACCCGCATATCTATCTCCAGCAAAAGCATTCAAAACTATTTGATAGTCGGTTCCCGTTCTGAAAAAACCATCTCGAAAGCACAAGGCATCCTTTCCATAAGGGAGAGGCTTAAGTTCAAGCAGTCCGTTAAGGAAGGGGCTTGGAACTCTATAGGCTACAAAGTCAACTCCAAAGTCCAGACTACGTGTGTTAGGAAATCCTCCCTACGGATAAGTAGGTTTCCTCTTGGGCAAAAACAGGTTCCCTAGACACCTAACCCAAGACAGAAAAGGAACAAATGGTTGCTACTTTATCCTAGATCTAGTCTATACACAAGCCAAACCAAGCAAGCATATGCATAAGAAGGATGAGAAGGATAGGTATCCTACCTCAACCCTGAAGGTTGTCCTCGTTGCTCCTTTTTGATCCAGCTTCTAGCAAAAGGATCCAAGGTGATGAGCCTGCAAACAAAAGAAGAAGACAAACACCTTCCAAGAACAAGTGTATCAAACTAAATCTATTCAATAACAAGTAAACAAATTTAAGCATTCAACATAAGAAGCACAGTTTAAGAGAATAGGCCAAGTTCATTCATTAGAAAGCCAAAGGAAACAAGTACATGACATGATTATACCTGATCTTACACCAGCAGCATCTCCTCCAAGCTCTCTATCAAACTCCCTTTGAGCACCTTAAGACCATAAAGACCACCTCTCTAAGCTTTTTCATGTGTGTGAGCCAAGGTATGAGATCCTTCTTATAGGATGGAGAGGCCAAACCACTTGAGAGAGAATTTGAATCAAGGGAGGATAAGGTGGATCAAGGGAGATTAGGTTGCCATGAATGGAAATGGAGAGATAGTTGAAGGATAAGATGATGTACCCAAGATCAAGCTCGAATCTTGCTCCAACAATCAAGGGAAAAAGGCTATTATAGGACTAATATTGCTCCCCTAACACTGAGCAAAGGGCGAAAATGCTGTAATTTTCACTCCCCTAGAGGCATGCAAGGAGAGACAATGATGTAATTTTCGCTCCTTGGGCAATAGGAAGGGAGCGACACTCTCCACAAAGGCTCAAAATAGTGTTTATTAAGATGGCTCTTCGACCTCCAAATGTCAAGGGACCTTCCCAAACTTGTCTAGGGACTAGGTAAACCATAAGACAATGGGTCTTAACACACCTAGGGAGCATCACAACCTTTACTTCTCATGGTGATGAAGCATGTCAGGTCAAAAGTGCCAATTTGAGGTACAACACAACGGTGCTATCTTCGGCCCTCCAATTCCACAAGTTACAACTTCATGAATCGTGGCTCGTGCTCACTGCTGTCAGTGTTAGCATGTTCAAACTCCAGTGCCAAACCTCATTTCGATCCTCATCCAAAAAGCCAAATTCAAACCCAAATCTCATGGTTGTCAAACCTGAACCATGTGATATAGGTCGGAAGCTTGGGCCCCAATAGCTTGTGTTGGAATCCTCTCATGTATTCCACTCACGAAGGAGATGTAAGGGATGCAACGACATGGATTCCTGATTTGTTTTTTTCCCAACACCTTTTGAGGGCACATACTTCACTTCAAGAGCGCTAGGCCAAGAATAGTGGGATGCATCACAAATTTAGTGTAGAGGGGAGGGGGTCTTTTCTACTGGATTGACTCCTTGGTGGCTCAACAAGTGTATAAGGTTTTTGCAGGGACAACCCCTCCTTGGTGGCTCAACAAGTGTTTTCTCTGCGATGAATAGAAGTTGAGGTAATTACAAGGTAATTTGCCCGATATGGCCACCAACGGTGGAATGCTTCTCTTTTACCAAATTGTATATTGCAAAAAGGATCAGCTTGGAATCCAATAGGGCTACGACTGTAGGAGTTGGGCCAATTTTGAATCCTAAACTCAGTACTAGATTTCAATATGAGGCGAGAGAGTAGGTATTGCGGCAATGGGGGGCTTATGAAGGGGAGGAGGTAAAAAGATAAGGAATAAATGTATTAAAAAAAGGAGCCCATTAATTGAGTATTTGGGGATGATGTTTGAATGACCAAGGTGGTAGATTTGATCACAAAAGATTTAGGATAGTTCTTGGGTCGCAGGATGGGGATGGCTCGACTTAACGAATGGGTACATGAGCATTAGAGTCCTCCGCTAGGATAGAGTCCAAAAGTCTTAGTATTGGCCCAAGGTTGGATGAGTTTTGTCTTCAAGTCTAAAGAAGATATGAACAAGATGACGGGATATTGTTGGAAGTGGGGATCGACAACGGTTTCTTAAAGCCTCGGTCGCCATCCCTATTACCTCCCAAACTAGCATGTGTGATTAAAGTCCCGAAGATGCATATTAGCCCGAGGGGAGCAAATTGAAATGAGCCAATGTCACCACCCCTCTCACCTCTCACTTAGGTTGGCTCTTCTCCAACTCAAGGGGGAGTGTTCCCCTAAAGTTAAGGTTTACTAGGGCAAGGCAACGAGGAGCAAGGTGATTCCAAAAGAGTTTCCCTAGCTATAGTATAGAGATATACAATAAATTGATGGGAGGATAAGGAACCACTTCAAAGTACCAAAGCCAATACAACCTAGGGAAAATAGAGTGAAAAGGTCATTAACTTAGAGGGCATTGCTTCAAAGATCATCCAAAAAATGAGAGAGTTCAAGGAAACCCTAGCCTCAATGGATGTATCGGAGGGTTCAACTTGCAATCACAAGGGGAAGGACCAATCCCTACTTTACTTCTTTCTTGAGTGAAACCCTACACTAGAAGGGGTTAGAATTGCACCATCTGAATGAAAGACAATGTAAGGAAAAACCTCCCTCTACAAGAACTTCAATTGAATCCAACATAAAACTGTATCCAAGATCCAATCCACTTAGACAATATTGCCCATAAATTGGCCCAAGAAAAGTAACATGGACAATGCTAGCAAATGTGATCTCCATTAGATAAGCACAATAGCAAGAGAGAAACCCTTAGACAAAATTTGCTCCAAAGAAAGATATATCAGTTAAGCTCCAAAAGAGAGAAAGCTCCTAAGATCCAACGATGAGTTCAAATGAGGAAGTAGCTCTCTTTATATAGGAGTAGTTCAAACTTCCTTTACAATAAAATATTCATTATTTCCTTAGATTTAGCCTAGGGTGGGATAAAATAAGACAAAAGCCCCACTTAATAACTACTAACACGTTATAATAAAATTAAGAGGTCAAAGCCACATGTACAATACATAAGATCATGAAACCCCAAACAAAAGGGGGATGCCTCTATCAGGCAATGGATCAATGCCATGTGGCTTCCAAAGGCCCCTTCAACTGAATGACATCCACATTAAACATCCAAAGGCCCCTTCAAAGGAGACTTCTGTAACAAGCGATGTCCACCAAATGCTAGCAAAGCCCCAAGGAATGTCCACAAGGAAACAAAACCAACCAGATGTGTCCACATAGCAACCTCCAAAGCCCCTTCCAAAGGATGCGTCCCATCAAGAGAGCTCAGAAAGCAATCAAGTGTCCACATAAAAACTTCCACAAGTTTCTTCAAGGCAAGATCCAAAGGTCTATACAAAGCAACGCTCCAACCCAAAACACATAATAAATGACACAAGCATCCTCCTCGAGTTGAACATTCTTCCTCAAAACAGTATGCTAGTGATATAAAACCCTCAACAACTTGATAACCTCAACATTTGATGGCTGTTTCATCAAACTACCATCTAAAAAGTGATGGGTGCCTTTCTTTACAGCTCCAATAAAACAAAACCGCCATCAAAACAGCAATAGCATGATTAATTTCTTCAAGAGGCTAAACCTTGTAGGTAATCCATGCTCCAACAGACTGAGCGCTCCCTCCAAAGGGCATATATAAGACTCCTCAGAGTCTCAGACCAGCGATCTCTATGCAAGTTTCATAAAACAGCAAGTAGGAGCCTCTGGAGTGAAACTTTGGCTGAAATAAGGCATGAAAACACCTTAAACTGCAGGGCGTCACCCCTAAATGGCTCAATTTTCCCACTGAGACTTGCTGCTGCTACAGTTTTGATGAGGTTTTAAGGCTGTTTTCATGCCCAGGTCAACCCAGACTTAAAGAATTGTGCCATTTACTGCTGTAGGAGGTCAGAACAGGGGGGTTTTAGGGTTGTTTTCATCCACGACATTGCCCAGAATTAACAATGATGAAATACTGATGCTCTTCTGAAGAAAGAGACACGTATTTGCTGTTACAACAAGCCAAGGATACTTTTATGCTGCTGTTTGGGGACTGAATGCGCCCAGATTTGATTTAACAGTGCCAAGAACCAACCAAACACTGCCCAGAATTCCATGAAATGATGATCTACTGCTGCCTTTGTCAGTAAACTTTCCAATAATCAATTTTTTGCGGCTGCTGCATGCTAAGATCAGTCCAGAATTGGAATTTATTGCTGTTAGGGCATGCTGCTACAAGGGTTTATGCCTCTTGCTGCCCAGGATTGTTAGGCAATAGCCCAGATCACTTTAGATAATGCCCGTAATACTACTGGAAGGTCTGAACCATGTACAAGTTGGCCTAGAAACTCCCAGAAGGCCTCCTCTCAACTGTCTAGGGATGAAATCATGCCCAGGTCTGCCAATCGCAGCCTCATTCATAAGGGAAATCCTGTCATCTTTAAGCCCAAAAAAGATCTTGAGGACAGAATCTACTTCATGTTCAATCAAGGCATCAATCATGCCACCCACTTCTCGAGAGTGTGATCAAAATCAGACGTGGACACCAATACAAAATGGGGGGTAGCAGTTAGATCCAACTGCGGGACGTGTGCTTAATCTTGAAAAGGAAAGCATGCAAGAACCCCAGAATCTCTGTAATGAACTTGTGAGCTTTGACCATCAAAAACAAAAAGTGCAACATCACACATTATTCCACAACAACATATCAACCGACTGCTCATGCAAGAGCTTATTCATCTCCTCCCTACCTACCCTAAGCATCATAAAATGAGCATGTCAAGTAAGATCATACAACAAATGAAATCACCTTAGCATATCATCCATGCTATGGCTTCTCCCCGTCTTTGGCAATGAACCAAAACAAAACCACATTAAGGATATCATGTAAGTGAGCTGAAAACATTATCAAACCATGGCTGCCATACACTAAATCATAATAAACATGGCTGCCATAAACAAAATTTGCAAAAGAAAAGCATGTTCCTTCACATGCCATATCGATCCAAAGTTGTAAAGGGCTCTCATAACCATGGGACAGGCCATCTTCAAGCTGAAAGTGTCATTACAACGCTGATCTGAAATGAGAACATCACAAACACCTTCAATGAGTAAAGGTGTGGGCTCCTCCAACATCAAAAGATCCTCCATCAAGTATGAAGGCATAAAATTTGAACATGGATGTAACCCTTCGCAACAATGTAGATGGCTGGAAATGACAAAAGTGTTCTGGACTAAAGATGGAACATCTAGTGAGCACTCAAAATTTCTTGGAGACAAAAAGGGCTGGAAAAACTTTGCATAATAAACTAGATGCAACATGCAAAACCCAGCCATCAAAAGGTGAATTCCATCCATCAATCCAAGTAACAATCTACCCAGAAAAAAGTGTAAGCACAGCTAGTACAAAACTGTCTCAAAGCCCTGCTGTAAGGAGTCATTTCCAGCCACCAAAACAAGCGGAAGATCTGTATGACCAGGTAACAAGGTGGCTGAAAACACCTCTCCGAAGGATGCACCATTAATGCCCAAGAAGGAGAATAACATGGCTGGCCCAAATTTACAAAAGGAAGTTCCTCAAACAACACTACAACATCATCATGAGTGGATACACATGGCTAAAAATGATCATGAAAATTCTTCATATCAAAATGTTCATCAAGGTCTTCAAAATTTCAATTCCCTCGTTAGAAAAATCATAAATAGGATCACCAACAAAATGCCAATAATCCATATTCATACTATGATCAACCTGAGAAAAATGTACATCACTATCATCATGTCCATGGCAAGCAAAAAGATCCTCAACAATATCATCACATGAGGGTTTGTCTTCAAGATTTACCCTCTCAATACCATCATCAAATATCATACTAAGTTCAAAATTTTGGGGAGAAAATAATACCAAACCCTCATCCATATGAGGAGAGCAAATAGGTGTACCCATGTTTTCATCAACAAGGACGTCATCATAGGTCTACAAAGGGGGATGAGATGGCTCATCAACAAGGATTCCGATGAAAACCTCAATAATACCTTCAAAAACAGTGTCCTCTCCAAAGGCTTCTTTTTTATTGTGCTCAACATTTTCTACAAAGTGAAGAGAATCGAGCATTCTTGAATGAGATGCCTCATCCAACCCTTTATGACTTAAAGCAAGTGAACACATGCCTCTTCTCTCAAATTTACCACATTCAAGAGATCACTTTAGGGGTTGTTTCTACACACCTCCAGGACATCCGCCAATTCTCCCCTCATCCTCATCAAAATGGCTTTCCAAACACATGGATTTGTAACTTATGTATTCCCATAAGTCCAATCTTTAAGGAATTTTTTGACAAAGTTTGGAAATGAACAAATCTCTTTAGGGTTAATCTTACAAAACCAAACCCAAACCTTTTTGCCATTCAATGAATATGCAAACATTATCATCAACCAACCTTCATCAATCATATTTATTCAAACAACAATACCCAAGAGTCGTGAAAGATGAAAAAGAGCCTCCCTACGGGGCCCTAAAAACCTTGGAACCTTGAATGTCCAAAAAATCTTATCAAGCTCATAAGAATAAGGGATACATGAGAGATCCAAGCAATCATAAATTTCAGCCCAAAAATACACATAACTTCTAAAATCAAATCAACAACACAAATCTGAAATGTGTATGCAAATACCTCATACCAAGAACCAAGAGGTAGAGTCACCAAGATACGCTTCAAAGCCTTCAATCTGATGAGTGTGCTCACCTCTACACCCAACAGAATCTTCATATATGTAACGAACAAGGTCTTCGTCCCTTCATGGAATCACCATGTGAAAAGGAAAATCTGCAATAAGAGTCTCTCACCAAATGATGAAGTTTAGTCTTCAAATTTCCTTGAACATGGACTTCCTCCTCGGCAACAACGCCAAAAATGTTACCTCCCAAACTAGCATGTGTGATTAAAGTCCCAAAGATGCATACTTGCTCGAGGAGAACCAAGGGAAACATGTCAATGACACCACACCTATCCCCTCTCACTTTAGGGGCTCTTCTCCAACTCAACGGTTATTGTTCCCTAGGGTTAAGGTTCACTAAGGCAAGGCAATGAGGAGCAAGATGATTCCAAAAGTGTTTCCTAGCAAAGGTTTATAGTATAAAGATATACAATAGAATGATGGGAGGATAAGGGAACCCACTTCAAAGGACCAATAACAATCCAACCTAAGGAAAATGGAATCAATAGATCACTAACTTGGAGGGCCTTGCTTCAAAAATCATCCAAGAAATGAGAGAGCTCTAGGCAACCCTAGCCTTAATGGATGTATTGGAAGGTGCAACTTGCAATCACAAGGGGAAGGACCAATCCCTCCTTTACTTCTTTCTCGAGTGAAACCCTACACTAGAAGAGGTTAGAATTGCACAATCCGAATGAAAGACAATGTAAGGAAAACTATCCCTCTATGCAAGAACTTCAATTCGATTGAATCCAACATAAAACCTTATCCAAGATCCAATCCACTTAGACAATGCTAGCAAATGTGATCTCCAATAGATAAGGACAATAGCAAGAAAGATGCCACATATTAACAAGAGAGAAACCCTTAGACAAAATTTGTTCCAAAAAAAGATATATCAATTAATCTCCAAAAGAAAGAAAGCTCCAAAGATCCAACCATGAGTTCAATGAGGAAGTGGCTCTCTTTATACAAGAGTAGCTCAAACTTCCTTTACAATAAAATATTCATTCTTTCCTTGGATTTCACCTAGGGTGGGTAAAATCTAAGTCACATGGTTTGGGTTTGAGTTAGAGTTCAACAACAATGAAATTCAATTCAAATTCAAATTTGTCATTGAGGTTTGGATAAGATTCGCCATTAAATTTATCCATATAAATATTTCAAAATTTTCAATATATATATAACTACAATTATACATATTACTATACCTTAGTTTTTATTAATAGAACTTTTATTTATTTATGATATATATTATATATGAGAATAATGGAACTTATATAACTTTATGGTTAATGATTTTATTTTAATGTACATATAAAATAATATATACATTGACGGCAATTAAGATGTATAAATTTTTAATACAATGCATTCATATATGAATTAATGTATGAAAAATCCATAACCTATTGTGGAAAAATGCTATAACCAACGAGTCGTAATTCGTAACTTGTACACTAAAAAAATGCTAACTCGTGAGTCGTATTCGATTTCGCATCAACCGAGAGTAACCAAGAACCCTGCTAATGCGCTTCATTGAGTTTTATAGAGCACAAAATACCACCAAGTCAAGTGATTTTCATGCCCGTCGAGCACAAGGCAAATGGAAAATGGCACACTTAACAAGTACAAGGCGAGTACTCGCGAGTAAGGCCAAGTCGACCTCCAAGACGAGTAACCGCTGCTGACTCGGCCAGAGACTCGTTGACTCGGACGACTCGTCATTACTCGACAAACCCACGACAGACTCACCAAGACTCAGGCGGACTCGGCACTGGAGGGCTGCGACTGGAGGGCTACGAAGGAGGTTTACCACTAGAGGGATACAACTGGTGGTGCTACGACTGGAGGAAGAAAAAGTCCGCGAAGGAGTGTTGCGACTGGAGGGCTGCGAGTGGAGCTGCAAGGGAGACTAGGTACGAGTTCTTGTTTTTCTATTTTGTTATTTCATTGGCTCTTCCTTCTATTTAGCTTTTTGCAAAAATTATGGGCGTGTGGTTGGTGGACACGGCTCTCTGCGAAACCCTCTCTGGTGAGGCACGCCAAGGGAGGATGCCAAACCAGAGTATTTCTTGTCATACAGGTGACCTCGAGAAGCACCCGAAACTACTCTTGCACAAGCAAGGAGGGACGAGGTAAGCCAACCGGACCGGCCCCTCCTTTGTTCGACAAGAAGAAGCAGCCGATTGCCCGGTCGTTTACTATCATTTATTTATTTTTATTTTTAATGTTTTTTAAATTTTTATGTAATTTTGTTATTTCATTTTTTTTTTAATTTTGTATTAAGTATGTAATTTTGTTATTTCATTTTTATTTTATTTTGTTTTTTGTAATGTTTTTTAAATTTTTTATTAAATATTAAAATTTATAATTTTTTTATTAAATATTAAAATTTATAATGTTTTCTAAATGTTTTATTAAATATTAAAAAATTTAAAATTTATTTAGTAAATTTCTATAAATTAAATATTTAAAAAAATACGAAATGTAATGTTTTTGTAATCTTGTTATTTCTTTTTTTTTTAATTTTGTATTTTTTTAATGATTTGTAAATTTTTTATTAAATATTAAAAAAATTTATAATGTTTTTGTATTGTTTTTAATATTTTATTGTGTACAAGGAGAAGTTAATAAAAAGTAGTTTTATAGCTTATATGGATTGGAAATGCTTTTAACTTCTTTGTTGTGCCAAAAATGTACACTATTTTATTTTTTTTCCTATTTGCCGAGTCTTGCCGAGTCTGTCCTGAGTGTTTCCCGAGTTTTCCCGTGTCTACGAGTCATATGCCAGCCGAGTCTTTGCCGAGTCCGAGTTGTGCAACATTGATTTATTGTGCCCTATCGCTGGGTATTTATTGCTCTCCACTGCTGTGTATTTGGGCAGAGATTGTGATCCTTGAAGGCTGATATATTCACATAAGAGAAAGGGGACTGCTACAGTCATTACATTCCTTGTTAGTTCCAGCTGTAACCTACAACACTCAAGACTGAGATCTAGGCGCCCAAGTTTCACTTCCAGATATCCCTAGAACGCTGGTACAGCTGCTTCAAATCTGCCATATACTTGCTGATATAACTCAGGTGTGGAAAAGTAATGTGAAGCTCCTTTTCTAAGCTTATTATTTATTATTGTTAAATAAAAATAAACAACAGCAAATTTGTGGAAGTGTCATTTGACGTGTTATTCTGAGTTAATAATTCTCCCTTAGTCCATTTTATGCTGAGCTAGTAATATCCAAACATTTATCATGAGAATTTTGGGATCAAAACTATCCACAAAAATAACATACATCAGTGTAAACTCAGTCAAGTTGTGAGTAGCATTTCATCGATGAACCAGCATATAGTAGAAGTGTTTGATGGAAGTCCATAATCGAGTTACACAGCAGTTGGGAATTTTTTTATCTCAGATTTGGGTTTGGGATCTTACAGAGTGAACGATGTCCTTTATGGGGATTTCAGAGGAAGATGCAGTTTATTGTTCTCAATTGTTCCCTTATACTCAAGTGGATTTGCAAGCAGGGATCAAATATTTGGGATTCTACATTAAGCCAAACAACTATTCCAAGAATGATTGGGGATGGATGATAGATGTTATCCACTAAATTGCACTTAGTGGATCCCGAGTGAACCGTCGAAGACTTGAACAATCAAATTGTTCATCATCAGTGTTTCGTGATCCATCTGGCCAATTTTGGCCATTTTTCAAAAAAATTGCATGTCCATACCCCCATGGGGAATTGTAATAAGTTGGTCTAAGCATGGTCCTTTTGTAACAGACTTGGCCTACCTTAGGTTTAGCTATCAAGGGGATACTCTAGAGTGTTTTTTCCTTAGGAATTATGCGTTGCGCTTCAATGACGTATAATTCCTAAGTTTTTCACTCACACCTCCAAAGTTGGAGTATTTACCATGATGGTCAAACCTTAGGAGGTTATTAAAGCCTAAGTGTCTATGTATTTTTACATGCTAGCCATCAATAATGAGTCGTATGGACATGCACTAGGTTCCCTAGGAGTTTGAGTTCATTCCGACAAAAATAACTTTTTCGGTAAAATTAGACCATTTTTAATGGTTTAATTGGAAAATTTCATATTTTAATAAAAGTATGGTCTGGAGGCGGAATTTGGCACAGGGGTGCTTGTTTTCATGCTCAGAGCGTCCTCTTTACCTCAGAACCAACTCTTCCTATGTTTCAAGTGATTAAATGGCAAAGAAATGCTAAGCACGCTACAAAATGCACCAAAATATCAAAAAAAAAATATAATAAAAAAGCTATTGGCATGTGCCAAATGAGGTGGCATGTTTGTCTCTTATGGAGGGCGAGTACTTTCATTAACTAAAGCGTGTGATTTGAGTTGATGTGGAGGTCAAGCATTTGAAAATCAAAGTAAGATATGCGCCATCCCTCACATACTTCACGTGAGGAATGTATGGCTTTTCTAAAGTGGGCCAATTGTTGAAGTGGCATCATCTCATTGAAGAGTGATAGGCAATGAAGGATGGTGCCTATCTCATGAGAGGTGACGCACATCTTTTGATCCCACACCATATGCATATCAACCATGGGATTCGATCCCTTCATTCACTCCTCATTTTTAGAGATGCGCCCCCCTCATGATCGCTTAACTCAAGTGAACTCGCCTTCTCCCATTGATGAAGGAAGGCGCCCCTCTCTTCTCCTATGGATATAAAAGCAATGCGTTGGTTTCCTTTTGGGGGAATGGTTAGAGGACCGAAGGCTCCGCCCAAGCTATGAACCTTTGTACTGTAACTCTGTTTTGAATCTTGATTAATAGAAAGACTTTGGAGGTCCATGGTGTGTTGCATTTGTGTGTGGATGAATATTGTCACTGGCTTATGAGGTAATTGTATTGCTGCCCCTTTTTGCTTTGCTTCTTGTGGTAATCTATCTGGCCTTAAGATTGTTGTTAACATATAGGGTAAACGATTCTAGTTTGATTTCATTTACTATTCTCTGCTTGTAAAGATCTAGGAGTAGCAGACTGTACTAGGTTGTACTTATGCTCTCTCAATCTTTATTTGTTGAAATACCAGATTTGATCCCCTTTTGTGCAAGTATTGTTAGTGATGCAGGTTTCCTAGCTTGATTGGAGTGGATGATCTTGGTCGAATCTACCATTCTTCAAACACTTCAAGAAATACATAGTCCCTCCACTTCCCACTGTTGGACTCCTTAGATCTTGGCATTATGCTTGAGCACTTGAGCAGCTCCTTCTCCCTTCTCTCCTTCACTTTTATAATTAAACTTCCTCTTTGGTTCCGGTTACTTTGAATATGCTTAAGTAAAATAGTTCCCTTTTAAAGAAAAGAGCATTCAAAGGCTGATTTATAAGTACAATACTAGATCTTAATCCGAAAGCTTTATTTTTTGTAGATCTAGATTGACTAAGTACTTAGGCTTATTGTTTATCATTTAAGTACTTAAATTTTTATGCTTTTAATGCTTATTTGGGCACATTTGGTGAATTTCAGGTGGTTGGTTTCACAGTTTTATCGCCATAACAAGAGGAAGTGTTGCCGGAAAATCAAAGATCTAAAGCCATCCAAGGCTTCAGCAACATACTTCCATCTTGCATCATTTTTTAAACTTGTAAGGCCTTTGGATCCAAATCTATAAGGACCAAAGGTATCCACTTTCTTATTGTAAAATAATTAATAAGGGTAGGTGGGCTACTTTAGCGCCCACACCCCATCCCCCCTGGGGGGATCTCGCAGGCTCTTTTTGTGGTTTTGCAATTTTTTCTAACTTTTTCTTTATTTTATTTTATCTTCACATGCACACAATCTACCCCAATAGGGTTGTATAGTTAGTTTACTCTTTACTGCTACAATTTTTCTTTTACAGTTTTGTACATTATTAACCAATGTTCCCCCAAGGTTCCGAGACGGCGGGACGCGGGTGCGGGGAGACGCACATTCGGGACGTGTGGAGACCACCCCCAAATTTTAGAGAATTTCGGGGGGACGGCGGGACGCGAGAGTTATAAATATTTTTTAAAATATTAAAAATATGCAAAATATAAATCCCAACAATAACAAACCATCCCATGCAAATTAGTGGATTACTAAACACTACATTTATCATTGTGCAATCATGCAATGTAAATGCAAAGTTCAAACAAATTACACGATTCATCATAATTATATTAATATATGAATCTATGATTAACATGAACATCATATTTCGTGTTTGTCACTTTTGAGTCTTTGTCATTTGATATTTCAGTTTTGAGTCTCGCCGGAGTTTCGGAGTTTCGGGGGGGACGCCCACAAGTCTCGGAGTTTCGGGGGGGACGCCCACAAGTCTCGGAGTTTCGGGGGGGACGCCCACAAGTCTCGCCGCCCACCGAAACGTTTCGCTGTGCGTTTCGCCAAGTTTCGCCCAAAGCGGGACGTCCCGAAACGTTTCGCATGGAGTTTCGGAGTCCCCGGGACGCAAGAAACGCCGAAACGCGTCCCCGACCCTTGGGGACGCGTCCCCGTGGAACACTGTTATTAACAAATAAATTTAAGGTTGTGTATTCCCGAAGTAATCTGAAAGGGTTTATCCCTGGTAGGTGAAAAGAGATTCTCAACCACATAATAAGACTTTATTTTTGCTTAATAAAATTGACCAAGGTTAAAGTTCCTAAGTATGCTCTTGACCTCTGCAACTTATTATGGTCAGTTGGTCAATCAAAAAAGGACTTGAGTGACTAGTTTAATAGGGCAATCCAACGAAAACTTTATCATTAGAACTCGGGAGGTCACGTGAAACTAACAACAGAGTCGGTGGGCTACTTTAAGCAGGTTATGCCTCACCCAGTTGGACCCTTGGTTTAGTTGTCACTACGCTCAGTTCGAAGGATTAAGTTGGAATTGCGCCAAACCAAGAACTAACCCATTCCTTAATTCACAAATCTAATGAAATCATTTAAAATTAACCAACAAGACTTGCATCACTTTCACGACACAGCAGCACTCCAACTTATGTGACTCCATTCGGCACTTGTCTAATCTGCAAACAATCAAACATTAAGTGAATCAATGTGTTAGATGGATGTATCTTTATTCATGATGTTGTTTTAATTCATAATTGCATTTCTTTGGTTCAGTATTAATTCACCTTCAAACTCCTAGACTAATTTCTTTCTCTAACTTAGCTTAAAAGCCTTGGTTTGTTTTTCATAGGGACCACCCCCCTTGGCTTCGCTAGGAGTTGGCATAGACGGAGGAGTTGAGTGTTGAGTGACAATATCTCAACTCTTTGCTTGCCGCCAAGGATGCACCCAATGGTTTGAAGATTTATGCCACGCTAACGGTTAACCCCCTTTCCCCGGAGGTGCGTATGCGGCGGCAACAATAGCAAAGGTAGAAAAGCGTCTATCTTGTTGGTGTAATAAATGGCTATCAAGGGAAGGTCCACTAGTGCTGGTGAAAGTAGTTATTGAAGTCTTCCAATGTACTAGGTCTCCCTGACCTTCACGCCCAAGGGAATCCTGATAAGATCTGCCAATTGAGTTTTCACTTTCTATGGGCAAGAGATAGACAGCATTTCCGTGGACTTCGTGGAAAAACACTGCTATTCCAAAGGAGATGGGAGGTTGGGGGATCAAGAATGTTCACGCTTTCGCAAAAACTCTAGTAGCAAGAGTATTTGGAGACTCGTATAAGAGAAGGGTCTGGGACTCTGGAGACTCGTAGAAGAGAAGGGTCTATGGTTTGAAGTGGTTATACAGAAATATATTGCTCCTCTCTCTATGGAAGATTGGATCGAATCTCCAGTCAAGTCATACAAAAACGCCTCAATGGTTTGGAAGGTTGTAGTACAAGCTTTTCTTTTGATAGGGGATTGGCTGGTTTAGAGGCTGGGTAAAGGGACAAGGGTGAAAATCAGAGGAGGATTCTTGGGCCGAAATTGGTGGACACTTCATATTGCCAGAAGGCACGATGAAGCTTCTTAGAGGCTTTGACATATACACCTTAAATTAGAACGCAGATCCTGGCCATACATCTATATGGAGGCAAGGATGGGTGTCGGGTGATAGTTTTGGTTTCGTTGGAGAGGAAGCGTGTCAACGTTAAAGGCCAGTCATCTCCATATAAAGGAACAAGCTGACAAGCTTCTGTGGTCTAGGAATCTCGAAACTAAATTGTCCTATGAAATCACGGATTTTTATGTGGTTGTTGTTATGAGATCAGGTTCTTACTTGGAATTTTTTCAATGGCACAGCTAGCAAGGCCCAAGCTGTTGCCCCCCTCTGCAAGGAGAGTGAGGAATCAGTGTCCCATGTTTTCATCAGTGCTCTTATACAGTATTGCTGTGGGATGAAGTTGGAAAAGGTATTAGACAAAATGATCTATTATGGCAAGGCATTTCAATTGAAAGGTGTATAAGCCCTTGGATGAGGCAGCCTCATTTAATGGATTCTAGAGCTCTGTCGACTATCATTTCATGGGGCCTATGGTTCTCGAGGAATGCAAGCCTTTTCAAAGACAAATTTATTCCCTCGCAGGTTTGTGCTTTGCAAGGCTTAGCTAAAGGTGTCAATCAAGATAAGGTTGTTCTGGCTCCAAGGTTGATAAAACCAGAGGTTATTGATAAGACAGGAGCTTGGGATTATTTTGACAGAACCTCACAAGGCAATCCTCGAATAGGGGAGCTGGAGGAGTGTTATATATTGGGAGACACATTTCATTAAGTTTGCAAAGCAGGTACAGGTGTTAGCTCAAACAACAAAGCAGAACTTATGGGTGAGTCAAGAAGGTGTACAAGCAGAACACAACCCTGGTCCCTTCCTGTGATGATAATAGCATCATACTTAAGCTGTTACAATCGTTCTTGTTTGGATTTTCTTGTATGGAGAGTTCATGCAGCCATTGTTTATATTAGTCTTGAAGTGTTAATCCCTTTTTTTGCTCATTTTTTATTATGTAATATCTCAGAAAATGGGGTATATTTATGAAGAAGTTTTACATACAGAAAGCAGACATTATACAGTAATAGCTCTATTGGTATGTTCTGGTAGGATATGCTGGTACTGAAAAGTATATGTTTATTTACATGAAGTATGGTAGAAGTATGTAGTTGGGTTCAAGATGATATGCATCATGAAAGGAATGCCTACAGGCATCTATTGAATGTAATTTTATTTTTGATGATAATAAAATTACAACTTTTTTCCGAGGAAAAAAAATACATTTACTGTTATCTAGTTCTACTCACTGAGGCAAGAAATAAGCAAACATCTATCCTCCATTCAACCATAATATATAGAATATACTAGAAATACAGTCCTCCCTTATTGTCACTCTTGCATGCATCATATATATCCGTTATGTGGATTAGTTATGCATAAAGTGGTCTTTGCCTTCTTATTTAGATCTTGGGTCTCTAGCCCCAAGGGTTAGCTCAAGTGGTCATATGAGCCAGACATGAGATATCTCCCCCCAAAGTTGGGGAGGTCGCAGGTTCAACTCTCTTGATCCCCTCAAGGTTAGGCTCCGTAATCCGAGCCAGCAGTTTACCCTGTTTACCATCCATGAATCAAGGGGGAGTACTCGAAGGGTTTTTCGCAAGGTTATTCCCTGGAAAAAAAATAGATCTTGGGTCTCTGCCACACTCTAGCGATATCCAGCCTTGGCACAGTAGAGTCTGATATTTGTATTCACATCTTCTCTCAACCCTTGGAAGTCAATAGGAAGTACATACTGCATAAGCTATTTACTTCTGGGGCAGATTTATCTGGTTCACCTCCATCCATAATTAATTGTTTTTCTCATAGGAGAAGATACCTCTGATCATAAGATTGTTCATGGTGGTTCCACTTTAAGTTGAACCACCACGTGTTTGTGGCCAGATCTAGTTGCATTTCATTTAAATGCTAGCGTTCATTCCATTTTAAAACCTCCAAACATTTCCAATTATTTACTCAACCAAGGTAGGGCAGTTGACTAGCTGCAAAAAACCTTAACGTGTTTGTGGCTAGTTCTTGTTGCATTTAATTTAGATGCTGGTGTTTAATCCACTTTAAAATTAAATCCCTCCAAAAAATTCCAATTCTTTGCTCAACCAAGGTGGAGACAGTTGAATTGCTGCAAAGAACCTCAACATGTTCGTGGCCAGTTCTAGTTGCATTTCATTTAGATGCTAGCATAAATTCTCCAATCACATTCCAATTCTTTGCTCAACCAACAAGGTAGGGTTTGTATGCAGCCCCCTATGTGTCCTTTCGAAAGACTGGTTTTACTATCTTTGTTGTTTTTCTCCTCCCAAGTCCCTCAATCCCCACTTTCCCTCAATCAATATTTTCTTCTGTGTGTGTGGCTAAAAAGCACATGTCAAATGCACAAACTCTAAATTCAAGGATAGCAACCAGTACTCTAATTTGAATTTCTCCGAGGATTTTTGCTTTAAAAAACACATATCTTAAACAACCCTGGGACTTATTTTCCATCTGATGTTCTTGCTGATTTGACTCATGTTCTTGAGCTTGTTGAGAATTTCAAAACAAGACCTTTTACAAAACCTTAAGAGAGAAAAGCTGAGAATCACAGTTTCACTACGCATTTTCTTTCTGGGTGTTAAATAGCGTAATAATGATACATTTAAGAAGCAGAAGTCCATTTTGTGTTTTATAATGTCAGTCTAGACTTTAGATCCAGCCAAGGTTTACCTCTAGACCTTATTGCATTGTAATTGACATTCTCATTTAATTTATAAAGCAGAGATATTGCTTATATCTTTGCATCAGACATGCCAGGGCAACACTACTTTGGCAACTTTAACAGCTTGGAAGCAAGGGAATTAGTTTATATGCTCGCAGGATAGCGATCAGTTATATTATATGTTAGACAGACATAGAAACTATTATTACATTTCAGAGTGTACCCGGAAAGCTACTTGACTATTCCTGTTGGCCCAGTAAGATCATAATCAACCTATTCCAAGTTCCAACTAGGCAGACACATTAAGGTGAATATTAACTGGTTACTTCATTCTGTTTTAAGTCTTATATTGCTGAGAAACGTTGGATTTGGCAATTTAAAAATTTTGCAGTGGTATATAAATTCAGTAAAATTAAATTAACAACCCAATAAGATTGATTGAATTTGCTATATACCACCGTATATGATCTACTCCTGTTTGGCAAGATGTGTGAGGTGGGCCCCCAATTCAAGTGCTTCTCACTACCATAGAAATGAAGCTAAGTAAAATTCGTACTTCATACATTATTAAATTATTTGCGGATTTCATATAATGTCCTTTGACAAATTTTAATAGAATATCAACTACAAATCACTTCTTACTGATCGATTACTTCAGATAATATCTACAGAGGCCCCCTTAACTTGAGATAAAATCTACAGAGGCTTCCCAGTGGACCCTTGAAATCCAAAGTGGTATAATTAGGCAACACAAGGTGGGTATCCAAAAGCTATCAAAGTCATTCCATGTCGGTAAAATACACATAAAAGGGGAGAGAAGCATTCTTTTAATACAGAAAAGTTTGAGAATCGTCAGACAGAGCACATACCCGTGTCGTAACCAAACAACAATCCACCAATACCAGCAGCCAGGGTTATACCGAGCGTGTACGAGTTACCGAAAAAAGTCGCCTTCTTGCCTACTACAGGCTCAGATGACCCCGAAGTTCCCGGCAAGAATCCCATCGTCATTCTGGCCAAATGCCCTAAACGCAAATCCTGCACCCACCGCCACTATAAACTTTAATCTTTGGTAGGTACTTGCTGTCGTCGGTGGATGAGAGAATATGTGCAGAGACGTCAGCAAATTGCTCCAATCAGGATATCATGCCATTCAAAGCATAACAAAACATTTTACACAAGACTCTTGCAGCTAAAATCCTGCACAGAAAAATGTTCATATTATAAAGTTTGAACAAGACTTTAAAGGAAATATCCAACTAAGAAAAAATACAGCACTTGCTACTGGATTCCTTTCCGCTGAGTGATGTGCTGTTCAGACATAAGCTCGATGGCCTAAAATTTAAAGAAAGATAAAAATGCATTAGGTGTCTATTTTTAAAATCCTTAGAAACAGCCTGATCTGATCTGCAAAGCAAAAGACAGACAGAAACAAAAGCCGCCGCTTTCCAGCCAAGTTCCATCGCTGAAAGACTAAATTTGTTTTGTCTCGGATAATATTCAATTATTCATAGACAAGTTGAGCTCTAATAAGCCGCTTATAACCAAACTTCGCCATAGAAAGGCTAAATCTTTGATTCAAACGTCTCCAGTAACAAATTGAGGGTCAAATAAGCCGGTTTCCAACCAGATTTCACCATTGAAATCTAAAGTTTTATACGGTATCCAAATTCTCCCCAGGAAAGAATTGACCGTGAATTACAAAGCAGCGTATAATATATTCAAGAGCACATACCGTCGCAAGGACGCTTGAGATTGAGCAAACTCTAACTCCCTGCAATTCGTTGAGTCGGCAAGCGTAAAAAAGGACAAGGAAGAAGAGGGAATTGCTGAAACCAGTTTCATTCAAGGCGCGCGCTCTCTCTCTGTCACAACAAGAAGAGAGAAATTTTCCGGATTCTTTGAATCTATGTTTTCCTCAACAACACCATGAATTGAGAATTTTTCCGGATTCTTTGTATCTATGTTTTCCTCAACAACACCATGTATGGTCTCCTCTCTCCCACCGAACCCAACAAGAACAGCAAGAAAGGTTCCAAATTCTTTGCATCTATGGGTCTCCTCAACAACACCCTGCAGAACGAACATCTATGTCTCCGAACCCTAGCTCCGGCGCCAAATCCAAACCCAAACCCAACTCCAAAGCCAACTCCGAATAGAGTGGACTCTTTAAAGGCCGGGCCTCTCCTTGGTACGGAAGCTTCTCTAAAATAGCTAAAACAGTGGAATTTTTTGGTATTTACCGACTGGGTTCCCGTGGCAGAAGCCCCGGAAGCCGGAATTTTGAATAAGAAACAAATCGGTTTCCTTTCCGCCTATCGCCTCACGTCACGTCAGAGGAGTCAAGAGGTGGCAGAAAAAGCTTCCCATTCGATCCCCTATGGCAAAGTGGGCCCGTGCCCTAATACCTTTCCACGTGTAGAACTGAGTACGAGCCACTGCCTTGACCCGTGTCCTCCCTTTTGGCTTTCCTTCACAGACCACGGGTCCTCCTTAACTGGCTTTCCGTTTACGAACACGTGTCCCCCGCACAAAATTCACGGACCACCACGTAAATTTGGCAACTCACCCCAAAAGACTTGCTAAAATTATACATGCGGGCCGCCTCCCACCATCTGAACAAAATGACCCATTTGGCCCAAGTTGGCCTTTTGTGACAAACAAGAACCCTCCTAAAAGCTCTGCTAAAATTATACATCCGTGGCGCCTCCCAACCCCCGACCAAAATGACCGTCATTTGGTTCAAGTTGGCATTTTCTGACAAACAAAGAACCCTTTGGCCTTTACTACTCCACATGTTTATTGCTCTTCACAAGTTGATTTGATTACGATATATCACTTTTAAGGGTCCTTTAAGATATACTCTATATTTTTTTAATAATAATATTTAAATAATATTTAATTTAAGATTATTAGAGAAATTGACATATGAAACTTCTTTGTTTATAAAAAATATATATACATATATTTCTATATAATCATTTTATTAATTAATTTACATGGGAAAAGATGAAAAAGTTGTTATGACACTTGGCCCACTTTTCTAATGGAGATAGAATGAAAAGTATTCTTTTTTATCATCATAGACTTCAAGATTAACAAGACCACAAGATTTATGTTTAATAACCCATTCTAAAAGCTTTATTTAAATTATTGATCCATCCCAACTCCTATCTTTGAACCAAAATGACCAAGTTTTTTGTCCTTTACTACTCAAATCCAATACTCTACATGTATATCGGTTATAATAAGTTGACTATGACATAATACGTGTTGTGTTGTTATTAAGGTTGATTTGCAATTTAGTTTATATTATTTTTCTTTTAGTTATAGGAGATTTGATAACTCATTAGAATTATCTCAATAAAACATTGGTTTAAATAATCTAGTTGTTATTATAAACCTTAGGTTAGGTGAAACAAACGATAAGACACACTTTGCAATAACTCGAGTTGGGACGTTTGTTGCACCTAACCTAGGGTTTATAATGACAACTAGATTATTTGAACCAATGTTTTACGGAGATAATTCCAATGAGTTATCAAAATCTCCTATAACTAAAAGGGAAATAATATAAACTAAATTGCAAATCAACCTTAATAACACGTATTATGTCATAGCCAACTTAGAGACGAGACGTCCCAACTAGGGGTGCCTACCCTTTTAGCCACGACACAATAGACCATGTGTCTCACTGGGGTTTGAACCCAGGATAGGAGTGTGAAGCTTACTTCCAAATTGTTTGAGTAACATTATTTCTTTTTATAATACATAATAATTTAATTTAAAGTCGCGATCTAATTAGATGTCAAATTGGCATATCAACTCATTTTTTTGTAGGACAACTAACCCCTTTCGCATAGCATTTCCTCTTATTAGTTTATAGAGATGTACATAACCTACCCCTTTTGGGTTACAAAACGGTGATCAATAGGTAAATAGTATAACATAACAAGAGTTGACTATTATTGACCTTATGTCCACTGCATATATGTTGAAAGGTTATTGCAACGAAGTGAGAAGTTGCCACAACAAAGTTAGTTAATAAGTGGACAAACTCACATCCCTTCCAATGGAAATTTTCCTCCAAATTCTACAGAATTTTGCGAAAAGTTATAGTTGATCGGAACTTCAACCATGGATCTATGCCCCAAGAGTTTTGGTGCATTTTAAAACAACGTGAATCACCAAAAATTGGAAAAGATAAGTAAATCAAGGTGAAACTTTATCTCACCGAAGATTAAAATAACAAAGGCGAAAGCTGTGATGCAGCTAAGTCCCTGCCAAATGATGGCAAGATGGTTTTTTTCATTTTAAGTAATGTTGATTAACTATTTTATTGAATATTTTTGGGTCTTAACCTACCTCCGACCAAATCATGATAATTGCTACCTTTCAAGATCTTTTGTTGTTCTTTATTAAACTCACAATTCTTTAATTTGTCATCATGCATAATTTAGAGCACCCATAAAATATGAACAACAGTACAACATTCAGAAACCATGGAGAATATGGATGTTCACAGATTTTGTGGAAAATTCGACAAATCTGAAAGTCATCGATTTTAAGGATTTGTGAGTAGTAGGTAAACCGAGAAAGAAAGAGTGAAATCCACAACCGACCAGAAATAGACGAAGAGCATCAGAAGCAACAGAACTTCGTTGAAATGTTTGGTGATTGTAGCTTTGCTTGTTCGTTTTTTATGCCAAGGGTGAATTGTTAGCTAATGCCCCGCACAGATAAAGGAATAAAACTACCACCAATTAAGATCTGAGGCATCCATGACTGAGATCTGCAAGTTTGAAAGATATGTGAAAGGAAGGAGCTATGAGATCTCTACACAAGAGAAGATTGGAGGAGTCTCCGTTTGTAATTAGAGTTTACTGTTGCATGTAAGAAACCGTCATTTGGTGAAGGAAGTTGTAGCACTCGTGGAGACCATTGACGAGAGGATATTACAGTGTTGGTAGTGGCATCACAAGGAATGATGGCATGGTCATTGAGCTCTCCATAGAAGACCCGGCAAGAGTCGATGTGGTAGAAATAAGAGAAAGTCCTATGTACATAAGGAAAAGCTGAGACACTGAGATCTCACACTCCTAACCCGTATATAGAGAGTGTGCACATCCATATCCTTCTATTTTATTTTATAGTTAAAAGTTAACACATAAATTGATTGTGTTGATTTTCACGTTTGAACATAAGATGCATTAGTTAATCATACTACTAAATAAGGTATTTTAAAATAGGGCAATTAATTTATATCTAAGTTAGATTACATTCAATTTAGCTTAATTATCAATCAACCTTATAGCAAGTGTAAAAAGAGAATAAATATGTTGAGGTGCAAGCTTTCTTAGAGTGCAAATGCTATAAAAATGATTTGCATTGTTTTCTTTAATCTAGATCCCATTGATTCATGAAAGTGCTAAGTTCACAAAAATCAGCCTCATGCCGCATTTATTAAATATAATATGAAAATTTGCACATGTGAAGTATTATATTGTGTCAATACACAAATCAATATTAGTATGTTAGTTTATAGACATGTCCTTCATGGCTGGTGCTTATTGTCGTATCCAAAGATACACCCAGTATTAGTAAACACATGGTTCACACTGTAAATGTTTGTTAAACTTTGTCCAACACAAAAATAATATGCAGATATTAGTTTGAATACATAAATATATTTTTTGTTTGATGGCATCAGCATCACCAGAAGTCTCCACAACAACACATTCCATCTGTGGAAATGATGTGCATCCCTCACAATAATTTCTTGCCCAATGGTCCTTGAGATAAACTTAGTGGCACTATGGTAGTCACTATACATGTAGAGGTTCTTCATGATCCAAGTTACATGATAGATATATTTAACACATGTTTCTAAATTCAGGGATCTTTAACTTTGGAGTATCAAATCACATGTTTATCTTTTTTAAAAACCTTGGGAAGATTCAAACATTAATGTTCTTAATCTATGCCCTTTTAGTTCATGTACTTTCTTTGCTTTAAGAAAATGTCAAATATTGCAATTTAAAATATTTTTAATCATATATAAAATAAATGAAAATGGTCTGTAAAATCCATAAGCAATATCATAAGCAAGGCCAAGAAATGTATCAAAGTTTGGATCATATGTACCTTTAGTATTTGTTCGAATGCAAAAAGTAGTATGAAATAGTGCAAAAAAAGCATGTGGAATGGATTTTCTTAAAAATATAAGAAGAAGCTTGAAACTGTTACATTTGTGAAGATCATGTACATTAACTAATTTGAAAATTTTAGAAACCTAAGGATATTGTTTACTAACTCTTGGAAGGCTCATTAAGCCATCAGATAGTAAAATATGAAACTTAAACATTATATGTGCCAAGATGTCGTGTAATGGGACTCATATGCTTTCATATTGGTTGCTTTAGAATATAGTGTAACTGTCATTGTTTAGCATACTGATACTATGTCGACATTGTCAGTGCCAAGTTGTTTTGTTATGGGGATCATACTATTTTAGACGGGTTGCTTTAGAATATGTGTGATACCATTCAAGCATACGTCGTTAAGGCTAGCAGATACAATTATAGTTTCTTAATTGAGCTTAATCAACAGTGAAACAATTACATTTGAAACAACTTTGCAAATATGTTCCTTATTGATAGGTATAAAAAGGGACATGATACTGCATTTTCAGTTATTGTCAGTTACCTCTGAGTAAATGACCTACAAATTTTCCTTGAATTGTCAACATCAAAATATAACCATTTATGTGTGACCTCTTTGCTTTATGAGCCTTCAAAGCAGTGATGCTTTAACTTTTGCAATTTTACAGTTCCAACCTCATTTTATAGAGCCCAACTGGTAATCATCAAGGACATGAAAGATTTGTTGCTTTTAACACTTTTACTTAAACTTATCATTCATGCATGTAGCTTACTTATATGTCCATGGATCGTACTGCTCGTCCCCATCCATTAACAATATGTAGAACTGGATATGAGAACTAACATTATAGTTATTAAACAAATCAGGTATATTGTTACTTTTGTTGTTTGTAATGGCAATAAAACTTGATATATTGAAGTGCCGTGGGCAAAACGTTTACATGAGTTGGTTGTTGAATTGGTAACATTTATAATATGTCATGTTACTGATAATTCATTTTATTTTCTTCACAATCACAATAGATTGATAGACAATAAAATGTAGATGTGAAAGCGTGATGTGTGTAGGGAGGATAGGTCACCCATATGGGGGTAACAAAAGGAACCAAAGATGATAGATCCTCGCCATGCGAAGCCTGGGTAATGATGAAGTCTAAGAGACTCGAGAATATTCCTTTCCTTTCAAATCACCCTTTAAAATTGCCCTTTAAAAACCAGAAGTAAGTGGATTAGCCGAAACAATAAAAAAGTAAGTGAACCTCTCTAACCCCATCTTTCCCAAACATAAAAATAAAAATAAATCCGCTCTAAGTTGATCTATACCTACATTTCATCATGTTGAGTTTCCATTCGGACATCGGAGAGCTAGCGAGTGGGATGGGTAGGAATGCACCTTTATCTCCCTATCCTCTTTATTTGAACCAACATGAAGAAAGGTTAGGGTGGGTAACGTTGTATCACTGAAGTTGAGTGGCCTTTGTTGCAGCTGGAGCGAAGCCAGACCAACAACCAATAGAACTGGCATTTGGAAGGAGTCCCAAGACCGATTGGAGTTTTTTTTGCCAATATCCTGTTGATGTTGAGAAAGCCATAATCAAAAGAACTCGCGCTACAAAAAGGGATAGGTACTCCATTTTAAGCCTTACTTCATATAGTTGTTTTCATATTCTTCGTAAGCAGCTAAGGGGAGGAATCAAACTCATAGCATTCTTTTACCGATAAGTGCTTAATCTACTGAAATATAGCCAAACATACATAAATGAAGAAGCCTTGTTAAAACCTACATAAATACATGGAAATTGTATCTCACAAACATAAATATATAATTAAACCATAAGTTAACACGATCCAACTGTGTAAACCTTCACTATGTCATTGAATTTCGTTTCGATTATCACTTGGCGAAGCCTAAAAGGCCTTGGGAAAGCATGTGTACTCCCTATGAATATACAATATGGACATCGGTTTGAATCTAGGCAAGACCATTGAGCTCTTCAACCTCTAAATTCAGTGAATAACAAGTAGGGCTATGCCTTCCATTCTATTTCGGCTAAGATATACTCTTTCCTTCTCCACGTAAATTCTCATTGAAAACACCTTCTTGTAATGAAAATAATTACTATAATAATTTATTAGAGCTTTATATAAAAAAATATAAATTAAAAATTCTATAAATATTATTATCAAATTTCTTAAAAATAAATTTATTTAATATTTAAATAATTTATTCTTAACTCTAAACCATGTTTAAAGATGATGATAATGATTGGTTTACATTCCCAACTTTAAAGATGATGATAGTGACTAGTTTACATTCCCATCTTTATATATAAAATCAAGACGAGAAATAAACTTAAAACATGCATATTTTTTTTAAAATTGTTATAATCTAAATATTATGAATTTGTTATAAAAATTGTTATTTTATTTTAGAAATTATATTTTTAATATTAAAAATAATAAAACTAAATTAATTTTTTTATATAAAATTATATGATTGGTTATTAAAAAATATTCAAAAAAAATTAAATGCAATTTTATATTAAAAATAATAATAATTCTAACAATACAAAATTACAATTAAAAAAATTATACGCAAATCAAAATCATAAAATAATTATTTTTCTAAAATAAAAATTATTATCATCCTTTATCAACTTTTTCAATTGTTAAAAAAAATAGTCCAATTAAGAATAAGGGTCCATTTCCCTTCTTAAACACCTCCGACAATCGAACTTAAACCAATGATCTTCCAGAATCGCCTAATAACTCTTTGGGAATCCATTTTCATTTTCAACCATTGTTGGATGCTTGAACGGTTGCTCAACCTTTGATCTTTAGATGAATTCCAGTTGCCGAAAACTTTGAAATGATCACTTAACCTATTGACGGATCAATTATTAGCCACGGAATCATCAATTATTGACTCAACTGGCGTCGGGTTTTGTTAACTATTTTTAGAATCAAAACATGTTCCATTTGCACCAGCCACTTGCCAACCTTCGAGTCATGTACAACGATTTTATTGGATTGAGTTTGCGTTAAGTTATACTATAATGACTTGGGATCTGGACCCTTTCAATCATGTGTTCATTCCATGTGTCCATTTTTAAATTTGTTCTTAGATATGGACTAAAATCACAAATAGTATAAAACTATGCTTTGCATGTTCCCCGAGTTCATTTTATAAATAATTTGTTCTTCATCTCATAGGACAACGGAGAGAATATTGCCTGTCCGTGCATAACTTATGAATATAGGTGTTTGCATTGCCACATTAATCAATAGTAGATGCATATTAGATACCGTCGTTTATTCTTATAAAAAAAAAACTAAAAATGGATGGTGATTTTCAATGAAATCTCCTTATATATCTTTCAAATAAACAAAAATTCCCTATATCTAGTGAGGCGTAACATTGAATGACATTAACATCGAATAACTCATACTGTGTGAGATGTTTTCAGATCAAAACAGAATCTGAACCATGCTTATAACGCATTTATATTTAACAACCTTACATCTTAATCTATGTTCACCACAAACCCAATTGATCAGCCAGCAAATAAAGATATATTGGGCAGGATTACGTTGAGCGAGAATAGGCTACTTAGAGACCAAGCTATCTCTCATACCACGACACAAGACCTCCCCCTAAATATGTATGTCATTTATCGGAGTCCTACTTATCTTTCCTCTCGTAAATGGTTCTTTTTATTTCTCGGCAACCCCTCTGTTTTCATCTTCAATTTTAATAACAAATTAGCATTTTTATTTCTCGCAGACCAAATTTGGTTCCATTGGATAGCCATAAAACCCCACAGCTGGCACTTATTTACAAATAAAAAACAAACAATCCCAAATTCCTCCCAAACACGCCCAACTTGAAAGCAGTTTAAAAAAATTCCATTAATTGCAACAATTGAAACCTTCTTCGATTTGATAACATCGAAGATAGAGTCCACATCAATCTATGGTTTGGCAATTCGATGGAAGCTGAGGCCCCTACCTGGACATCCCCATCAGCAGCAAGAACAGCGCTAGATGCAACTGCAATACTCATAGTCAGCGGGCAAGTCTAATTTTCCTAGAGCTCCGCAACCTAAGCCCAAAAGAGACAGGCGCTTTTCCTTGCAAAAGAATGGCGACAAAGCCCTTCATCAAAATTTGAGAGACGGATTCATTAGATTTGTGCTTGCATTGCGTTCTTTTAAAGGGAAACATGATCATGACTACACCTTTAATTTTATTTCTCTGCATAATGTCACGAGCTAGTCCCACCAAAGCAGATGATGGTTCCTAGTGAATTTGCCTTAGCACCCAGACTTCCTATACCACCTCTATCCCGTCTGTAACAAGTTCAGAAATTTTGCTTTCAACAAATAAAATAGGCACTCAGATAAAGTAATGGCATATAAACTTGTTTGGAATAATGTACTGGATCTGGATCTTTAGACAATTACCGGAAAGGATTAGCCATCACAACAGCTACCATGTTGCTGAGTGCACATGAAAATGTGGGTGATCTATAAGCCAGAGTTGCCGAGTAGAATTTTTGGTTCAAAGTGGACCTGCAAATGAATACAATCCATTAATTTTAAAAGCAATGGTCTCTCTACAAAATAACTGTAGAATTCAGTTTATGAATCATTACCCAATCAAAGCTTTGACAAAAATACCACAGAAAGCAGTAAATGTGAGAATTGGCTTGGTCTTCCTGCAGCAAATGAAAAAAGAAAATATGTAAAACCCTAAGCATGCATTTTCATTCCTGCTAAACATTCCAAACTATAGCAATACATGAATGAAGTGAAGCAGAGAGAATCCACTAAGATTCCCAGAGTGCCAAGACTTCTTCATTCCAAGGCCAAGAGCAGGAAACAATAAAACAAATTATCTCCTCTCTTTTTCTGGTGCTCCGTGGAATCTATGCGCGAATCAGCTATGAGTGCATGCTCTGATCCAGAACGATAATCAACCCCATAACGAAAGCTTGGTCGTAGCCAAGGCTTATCGTCAGATTAAACACATATGTTCCCAACGTTATCTCTGATCTTACTTGCTTTGGCTTCACCTGCAATATAACCATAATTAATACATTCAGAACTTGGCATAAAAAATTACTTGAATATACGAGGTAAACTAGACATCCTGGGCACATAAAGTTAACTGTGAACAGACCTCTGCAACAATGAGTTCGTTGAGGTTGTTGAGAAGGGTAAAGGAATGCTTGGCATAACATCCTTCAACACGGTAGTCAGAGTGCGCCTTCTTCTTGTTTCTTTTAGCCGACAAACACACGTAAACCGCTGCTAAATTCTTTGTAGGAATCAATAGAGAGGGTGTCCTTCTCATGAAAAACAATGGTTTTTGGGTGTCCCGGGATTCTCCCAAGAATCCTTGCCATCCATTCATGTTGCAGACACAACCTCTGTTTCACATACAATACAATGCATTGGTTTTTCAAACGTTACAGAATTTCAGTTATTCTTAGTTACAAAAAGGGAAAACGATGGAAACATAATTGAAAGATTTTATATACCTTGCGTCACATTGTGAGGAGAGCCATCCCTGCAGCGTCCATGAGAACAACTTGATCTACTCTAAACACAAGGTTCCTGGTGGTGTCGAACACAGTAAAACTGTTGCAGCTGAAAACAACTAGAGAAATGGTGAACTGTCGTTGGAGAAAGCTTGGTACTGCTGCCAAGTGTTATCGTTGTCAGTGGGCCAAGGAGCCATAGCTAGCCAAAAGCTTATGCGTGAAAACGTGTTCGCAAGAGCCGTGAATGCATGTATGTAGTCAGCCACTATGAAAATAATACTAATAATAAAATAATATTTAATGTTTCTGTCCTATGCTTGATGACATGGCAAATTTTTGAATTTTCTTTATTTTTAATAATTTTTATTTCCAAAAATATAAATCCTCCTTCAGGGATTTAATTTAATGTAAATCCAATTTTTACTTCACCAATAGAAAATTTTGATTTTCTTTTTTCAAATTTTCATAAATTAAGTTAATTGCTATTTATTTATCAACATTACAAAACTTTACACTAAACAACAACAAATATTAAAAATTAATACTAAGTCAAAAGGTTTTGACTTTCAAATGAAAAGTATATGACTAATAATAAAAAGAAGAATAAAAAAAAGAAAAAAAAGATAGCAAAAAAAACTCATTGAAAAGATTGAGATCATTTACTTATTAACTCATTCTTATTAAACATTATTAAAACTTATATCATTTCTTTTTCTAGCGAAAAATCCAAATCAGAAGATGTTTCAACGGAATTGAACCCCCGTGGATGGAATGAAATCCATCTATCCCATCAACGGACCACCGAAACCTTGACAAAACTTAACTTACATCATTTCATCAAAACGTAGATACAATAATTCAAATCAAAATTGAAAAAAAACACAAATAAAATCTGGTAAACCAAGAATTATATATACGAAGAAACTTGATCAAAATTGAAGAATAAAACAAGAAATAAAATATTGTAAACCAATAATTATATATACGAAGAAACTTGATTATGCAAAGGAGTTTTTGCAAAGAAGGAACAAGGAACGAGTCTTTTAAGATTGAAGATCCAAAATTAATTTAACCCTTTTTACAACGATTTATATGGATAAAATCCCACTAGATTCCAATTAATAAATTAATTAAAAGGTGAGGAAAGTTGTGTTGATGATCCAACTCTCTTTTGGCATGAGGTGTCGCATCTTAATTTTAATTTGAATTCTCTTTTTCTACCTCTTCTAAAAATGTTAAATAAATAAATATTTATGACTACAAATGTACCCAATACGTTATATCATCTCAAATACACGTGTATTATGGAAGGTTCAACTCGGGTGTAGCTATATTATCCATACAAAAACGCGCATATTATATATAAGAGACTAAAGTTGGGTGTCATCCAATGTCATATTTTAAAACCCAAAAATTGAAAAGATAATGTTCTCCATGGAGAATGTAGCAAAATTGATACTCATACAACGAAGAAAAGACAATTAAGTAGAGAGCACATGCTAAGGATCTTATCCATTGTCTTGTTAGGGGTTTCATCCGTCGGAAGCCTCGTCATTTGGGATATGACTTCTTCCATCAAGAGCTAATGGTGGGGTCTATGTTTTCATGGTCACCACTAGGAAAACCCTAACTTTTTTTTTCAACGAGAAAAAAAGTTCATTGTTATTCATTAAGTGAATCAAAGGAATTTACAATAATACTTATCCTAAGGATAGAATCTTTGAAAAAACAGACTAAGCAGTCTTTTACAATAAGTTCGGTAATGAATATCACTATTCAGTAATACTTCATAACTATAAGAGTTGTTAACATCTTGGAGTTTAACACAGAAACAGAGAGAAACGTAACCCAGAAAGCCACAAAAGCATGAGCATCGATTTTACAAAAAGGATCATGAAGGATAGCCTAATTAATAAAGACGAACATAAAACGTTTCCCTGGGATGGTGATCAGTGAAAGGGGTAACCTAAATAATACCATCTCCCAAGAGTAATCCCTTCTTTGACATTAAATCAACTCTATAATTGAAAGATCAAGAGATATGTTGTATAGAGTAGTCGTGAAAATGCTCCAACAAGATAGTAATTCGCCGTTTCCAGTGCTGAAGAGAAGTCACATTCAAGAGACTCTTGCCCAAATCCCAACCAATAATCATTGTGGAGTCACCGAGAATCTGAAGTGTGGTTAAGTCCTTAGTTCGGGCAAAAGATATAAGAGTCCATAAAGCCAAGAGTTATGCTCTTGTATTGCTACCCAAACCCCCGCCAAGAGAGAGTTCATAATAATTTTTATCTGAAATTATCAGAAAACCCCCTATGCCACATTTCCCTTCCTGTGCAGCTCCAGCGAAATAGCCAATAAGATTCGAGTTTATCAGACTTGGCGCTCTCATAACACTGATTTTCATAATATTCTTTTTGGGGCCAGAATCTGATATAACCTGCATAATATAGAGCACAACCTTGGTAAAATGATGCTCAAAGCCATCAAACAAGATTCGATTCCGCCATTTCCAGATGCCCCATATAAAATATAACAGAAGAGAGATGTTTTTCCTGGGCCATTTATGCCAGTATAGGAGAATGTCTTCAATGGAAACCCTATTTCAGCAGAAATCCAACCTCCTATGTTGAGAGATGACAGAGCAAAGTTGCAAAGTAGTAGGGCAATTAACAAAAAGATGTTTTACAGATTCTTCGTCCTTTAAGCATAGAGGGCATACATTTGGGCCCATACCTCCCCTACGCATATAATTATCCATGGTTAAGACCTTATTCTTCAGAACAAGCCAAGTAAAACAAAGGATTTTTAAAGGAACATTCCAATGCCAAATAACTCTGTACCACCATAAAATCGGTTCTGCATACTGAGTAGAAGCAATAACAAGATAAGCATGTTTAGTAGTAAGCTCGCCACTGTAATCCCTCCAGGTCCACTGAAGTCGATCCATCTGTGAGGTAAGAATGATACCCGCGTTATTAAGAGTAGCCACGAACTTGTTCCAGTCCTCACCGTTCTGACCAAAGAGACCCATAACTTCCGCCGAATGCCAGTATGAATGCAGACCATCATGTTGAGGATTCTTAGCTTGATTAAGAAAAAGAAGGTCTTGGGCATGTAAAGCATGGACAATCTCCAAATTTAGAGAAGTATAAACACCATTGATAGGGTCAACCCCCAACCTTACCTGATAACCGTCACCCACCTTCCAACCTGTAAAATAATAGAGCAGAGGAAAAGTTTTAATGAGTCCGTTCCAAATATTGGACGCTTTCTCGATCTTCTTATTTGGCTTCCTGAACCATTCAATAGTTGACATACCATGAAGATATTTACCCCTGATAGTCTTACCCCACAGTCCATCACTGTGGAGAGCTCGCAACAAACTCTTTAAATGTAGTGCTTGATAAACCCAGAAGATGTTCCTAATGCCGCAGCCACCTGCAGCCTTTGGTAATGCAATGTAATTCCACGCAGTCAAATGATAACCCTGTTTATCTTTCTTGGCATTCCATAAAAAATTAAAAGAAATCCTGCGAATCTGATGCAATATAGATGCTGGCACCTTGGCAAGGGTGAGCCAATAAATAGGAAGATTGGCCAAAGCAGAGTTAATTAAAGTCAAACGACCTCCCAAAGATAAACACCGATAATACCAGAGTTGTATCTTTTTTTCAAACTTTCCAATAAGCCACAACCGATCTGTAGTTTTGTAGGCATTGGGATTAAGGAAATAGCCCAGGTATTTGAATCCCTCCTCTAAGACCTTAAACTCAAAGGGAAATAAACCACCGATACTCGCATGGGTCCTAGCATCCAGCTGATATTGAGCAAGACTTGGGAATACTAATGATCATACCTGAAGCAGAACATAAGAGTTCTAGAAAAGTCTTATAATGTCTCCATTCCTCATACGTCCCGACTCCAAAGATCAAAACATCATCCACAAAGAGTAAATGTGTGATGTATTGATGCCTTGAGGTTTTAATACCAATGATCAGACCCATCGCCTTCGCCTTAAGCAACAGTCTTCTCCAACCCTTGATCACTAAAAGAAAGAGTAATGGCGATAAAGGGAAGCCTTGCCGGAGCCCGCGAGAACCTTTGAAGAAGGAAGTAGGTTGCCCATTGACCAGGACAACAAAATCTACAAAAGTGATACAACCTAGAATCCAGTTAATTGTCCCAAGATTTAACCCAGCATTCAGTAAAAGAAGTCTGATAAAATACCACTCCACCAGATCATAAGCCTTAACAAGGTCAAGTTTAAAAACCAAGGAAGGTCCCGAGCAGGTTTTAGTTGAGTGGATAGTTTCCTGAGCAGTACCGATAGCATCAAAAATCAAACAATGTTTCAGAAAACCAAACTGCTCAGACGAAATACCCCTAGAAAGTCCATCCTGGATTCGATCAGCAATCACCTTAGAAATGACCTTGTACAGGAGATTACAAAGAGAGGTCGGACGGTAATCCTAGAAGGAAGTAGGCTCCGAAATATTTGGGATCAAAGAAATAAAGGTCGAGTTCAGACCACCACTAACCCTGCCCGAAGTGCGAGCTTCCTCGATCAGTCTGACCAATTCATTGCCCAATAAATAAAAAAGCTGAATAGAAAACTCCACAGACCACCCGTTAGGCCCCGAGCTTTTGTCCTTGGCCATCTTATTGAGAATTTGAGCAACCTCATCCAACGTGACCGGTCTCCCAATAAAAGCATTGTCCTCATCATTAAAAATACTGGGCATACAAGAAAGAACCTCCATTTGAGCCGGCAGGTTGAAAGTATTCGATTTCGAATATAACTGCTCAAAATGAGCCCGAGCCACTCTTTCAATATCAGCTTGTGAGGACACCCTACCGCCATCCGGATCATCAATATCCCATAAAGCATTAAATTTTCTCCACACATTCACATAGTTATGAAAAAACTTTGAGTATCCCCAACCCTATGAACATTAGTTGTGTATCTACTAAATCTTTCTTTGAGGTCATCACTCTTCACATGTACAAAGGAGTTCACTAGGGAGCATAAAGTGATGATTTAGGTTTGACAAGTTAATGAGATAAGTTTGGTCAACATTTATGGGAACTCCAAAGTTGTCATTGAGTGGAGCAATAAGATCTCTAGATATTTTTTATCATTGGGGCGATAGGGTGAAGGATCTTCTTGCTATCTTCCCGAAGCTTTCTTTAATGCACATATATAGGCAGTTTAATCCAGAAGCTGAATGTTTATCCAAGGAAGCGCTTAACAGTCCTGAAGGCATACTATTTTTTGAAATATCAGAAGACTTCTTTATGATCGAGGAAGGATCAAGCATGGCCTACTAATTTAAAATAGTAGGAAGAGTTACTTTTGATGTATAAGTTTTGTAATTTTCTCTGTTCTAGTGGATCAAAAGACGGTCTAGTTTTTTATGTTTAGATTGTAGTTGTTTTGCTTCAAAATTCAGGAAGAGAGCAGATTTGGTATAATGTATTTGTATGGCAGATGCTTCTTAGCTTTACTTTTCTCAGCCTGCTTTGGTGAAGCTGTGATCCTCTTTTGAAGCAGTTTGGCCTGGAAGGATTTCAGTGGTAACTTTGATTCACCCTTTGAATAGCAAGTTACACTTTTTGTCGTGTGAAAAAAAAGTGATGATTTAGGTTTGCAATTTATATAGCTTTTCCTTGACTTTTCTCAATTTCTTTCATATGGCAAGGCTTCATGGTACACCTTATTGTTTATGTTTTCTTTTCTTTTTTATACTACACTTAATATAGGTCACCATTCTTTCAATATTATTAACTCTTCTAGGTAATGACTTTTTCATCTCCTTGATGTTCCCTTTGAACTATTCGGGGCCTCGTCCAAAGTCCAAACTTCCTTCTTTTGGCTAGCCAACAAGGACAATCCATTTCAGTGGGAGTTATACTATGAGCCTCTAACATAGGAATTTCTCAAGGACAAAGAAAAAGACAGAATGAAGATCTAATTTAAGGAAACCACGATGCTTATAGCCTTTCCCTCAATAAGGAGGAATTTCCTCCATAATTATGTCATGATGAAAATACAAATCACACCTAAGCTTGTTGTTGGTCCTTTCCTTTTGATGAATATAAAGGTAACAACACATAAAAAATAGTCATACAAGGTCCCATCAACATCACAAATATGTCGAACAAGTAAGAACTAGATAGGTTATGACATAAGGAAGAGTGACAAGAAGCAGCAACAACTTTTTTGGTAGACTGGTAGATCTCAGTTTCTACTGACAAATACACATCCTAGGAATCAACAAGGGAAAAGCAACTTGGAAGTTACTAGCATAAATCATGGGCAACTAGACATCGACTAGTTCCTGGAGAGGAAATAGCTAGAAAGACCACACATGGGATGAGTAAGCTTGGGAAGTAGTATCCAGTTGTTTTGAGAAATTACTAAACCTCATACCTTGAGCAATCATGTTAAAATACGAGGTTAATAGTTATATTTGGTTATTGTTATTATTGTTGTTGTTAGCTAAATAAGATGATGGATTAATTGAATGTAGGCAATAAAAATGTTGAGTTTGGCACCTACATGGCTAATATATGCATATTGGGATGTTTAAGGTGGTTGTCAACACATTGTTGCCTTGTATTATTGTTAAACTTAATATAATGAAGATGATCTCCCCCTAGTTGAGTTGATTTTTCAATTTGATTTATGATGTGAGTTACTTATTGATCCAAAATGGAACAATATATAATTTGTCATTTATTTTGGTACTTTCTAGATGGAAAAGTTGTAGCTAGAGGCTTGTGTGGCCCATTTTAGGGGTAGGTCACGTTTTGGTGATTTGGTGTCTTGAAACTTTTGGAGCTCGTTTAAGGAATTAAACAATTTTTTTGTTGTCAAAACTTTACAAACAAAGTTTTTGACTTGTCAACGTTGTTCTACACGTCAAGATCTTTCCAATGATGCAAAGATCACCTCAATTGTAGTTTGTATGAGGAAGTTATGCCTCCCACGAGTTGGCATCCCAAAAGATGGCGAATTGATAAGCCCATTAGACGGTGATGAGTTGATTGAGGCGATGAATCGATTGAGATGATATAGTCATGTGTGGATTTCAAAAATATTCTAGAGGGTCCAAAGCCCTAACCCTATTTAAGAGGTGAGGCATGCAAAAACCATAACTCTATCCCTGGATGGCTATCAAGACATGCTAAAAATTGGGCCATTAGGAAAGAAAGGGGTTCCATTCTTGTTTTATTGATTCATTTTCCGTAGTTGATCAAAGTAAAGGAATGGAGTACTGGAATATAACATAGGAAGTAGAAGACCCTTTGGCGGCCATGTAGGTGATAGTGTCCATGGCAACTCCATAGTGAGTTCATCTTTATATGTATTTTCATTTCATAACTAAGGATAAAAGAGCAAGGCATAGCCCTCACCTTCTTGTTGGGTTTTCCCATATTGAGTTTCCCATGGTACATCTTATGTTCAATGTGTGGATGGTGTGGTATTTGTTTTAGCTTCTTTTATTCTAGTTTGAGTTTATTTCAGTTTTTTGTGTGCTAAGCTAGTGATATTAAATATTAATCTTAAATAAAACATTGTCTAACAAATAGTTTGCTAAAGCTTATAAGATATGTTGTGATGAATTGTTGCAGTGGAATATTCGTGATGATATACACCATTACTGTTATCAGCCAAAATGGCACTTCTCCGTCCGTGACTACATTGCCTTGTCAGTCACACAAAAGGACCTTATGGATGGAAGAGCCTATTTGATCATAGATGCTTTGGCCTAGACATTGCAATATTCTCCTAAACAATAACTATTTTTTGTGACATGTTTTAAGACAAAACCACGACTCTCCTATAAGTTATCTCGCGGGTCACCCACGACAGTCTATATAGACAACCCGTGGGTATCACCCTAGAAGTTGCACCCGCGTGTAGCTGGACAGTATACTCGCGAGTCACTCGCTAGTTGTCAAAAGACACACTCGCGGGTATCTCTAAATCACGAGAAAAAATATTAACATATGATTAGGGATTAGTTAAGGATAATTATTCTAACTACCCTAACTTCCCCAACCAATTCCCTTTCGAGTCTATCCTCTCAGCCTTGCTATAAATACAAGGGGAGGGTCTTGAGAAAGGGAGAACCAATTTTTATAAGGAAATGCTGGAGAAAATTCTACTGGAGGAAGAGGAGCATAAACCCAGGGTCAGGTTTCAATGGTGCCAGTTGCAGAACAGGTTTAGTTGGTTGCTTTTAATGCTAATAATACATAGATTCTCCTTCCCATAAAGATTTGTCTATTATATGCATTTGTCTCATTGAATCTTTCATATCAAGTTTATATATGAGTTTCATGTTAAATGTTCATCTCTTTAGTCAAAAGCTTTGAGAAGGGTATTTGTTTTATTGCAGGTGATTCATCTAGAGTAGTGGAGCAGGAGCTCAAAGCTCAAAGCTTGGATCAGACATTAGACATTCAGGTATTTATCTTGGCTTTAGATCTTAGTTCTTTTCAAATTGAAAGAAGCATTGCATGCTGCCCTTGTTTGCCATACTATCTCTCTAACTACTTTAAACGTATGTTGGTGATCTCTTGAATTCCCTATCATAGGTAGTTTTACTGCACAATAGAATTGGCGAATCCATTGGGGAGTTCCTGTTGTTGCTCTGGGAATCCTAGGCTGTTTTTCTTCAGTTTTATTGTTCTTGTTAGTCTCTGGAAGAGTTTATAGGTTGCATGTACCTTTCTTAGTGACTCAGACTTAGCCTTTTTAGAGTTTTCTTTCATTTTTTAAATTTTATCAAGGCATACCCGCGACTTGTACATAGTTACAGTCGCAACTTTTTCCCTGCACCCGCGAGTTGCTTACTTGCAGACCGCGGGTCACCCGCGAGGTGTTTTCACAGACAGTCGCAGTTTTCTACTGAGTTTTTGGTTTTAAGGTTAGGGTTTGAGTTTTTGGTTTGTCCTTGGTTGATGAAAGTCTTCTCTGTTAGTTTTTTGACTTTTTATACTTGTCTGTGGGTTTATACTGAGTTTCTTGGCTCTTCTTGATATTTATTTTTGGTTTACTTATTTGAACTTACTTGAGTCTTTCAAATCCATCTTTGTGTTTGGTTGACACTTGGTTTTTTCCTTTTTATGCTCACTAGTTTGTGGAAGAGCAGTCTGTTATCTTCTTTGATTATATGCTTTCTCCTTTATATCAGTAGACTATTTAATGTCTTTTTAACCAAACGTAGTTACTTCTTGCTTCTTGGAAGAAACTTTTTGGGTTTGTTATCTTTAGATTTCTATTGAGAGTAGGTTTATGAGTTTGATAGATTTAGGTATAGTTAGTTATACTTGCATTTTTAATATTGTTCTTGTTTCATTTATGATTATTTTCCATTCCTTTCATTAAAGAGAAAACTTAAATAGCAAGTATTTCCTTTGAACAAGAGCACTTCTTTTTCTAGATTTTAGTTGTTTATGCTAAATTTATTGAAAAAACAAAAACATTTTAAATATTAGGTTTATCTTCCAAGGTTTTAATTTTGAAAGATAAGCGAAAATAAATTTTGAAAAGGATTTGCATTTCATACACTTTGCTTTGATAGTTGGAACCATCTTGCACACATTTCACTCCCTTTTTGAGTAAGTTAAAGCCTTAAAAAGAATCAGTTAGTTTAAAATTTATTTAGTAACTTTTCTTTTTAGAGGACACATACATCAACTAGCTTAGGCTAGGGTTTTGGATCATATCATCTTAAACTAATCAAAACCATTTTAAACTCAAAATCGTAGTAAGACTATCTTTAGGTAAATCCACCTTTGCAAAAGGTGTGCCGAGAAGCTCCACTAAAACCAGAGTTAAGCACGAGGTCGTGTGAGGTTGATTAGTTGGGGATACCCCCCCGCTTCTCAATCGAGCATCTACCAGAACTGAAATGCGTACGGGGATCCATTAGTACTTTGTGTGCTTGGATTTCGGGCTTAGTTACCCTGCCCATTCGTGTTGGTTCGACCTGCTACTGTCCCCCCGGACTCTTTTTGCATTGATGGTAGCCTTAGTATCTTGAACACTAGGACTCTACATAGGTGACGATGGAAGGCTATTTCCATTGTACCTTGGACAGACGTTGAAGGACATCCCTTGCGGTTATTTGGGAGGGCGGTTTGTGATTTAAAAGCTTGCACCTGAAGACTCTGTATTGTGGACCCCAGGTAACTGTTCTTCATTACTCTACTGGTTTGTTCTGGGCCCTAATCATCCCAGACTTCCCTTTGGGAGACTATCTGTTTGTTTTGTCTTGATCACTATAGGAAATTTTGTAGTGGTGTGTTGTGTGCTTATTGTTGTTATGGCGGCCCTTAGGTTTAAACATTTAGAATATTTTTGTTATAGGTGTGGAGGACCAATATCCTCGTAGATCTAGAAGGTTGAGAAACCTTCCTCCACTCACAGTGGAGCATCCACCGCCACCTCAGCGGCGCAGAACTGATTTAAGAGGTTCTTTTGAACTAGTTGGTACAACTAAAACTCCTAGAGAACCCCAACTCATTCCTCAAATTTCATCGGTTCCATATAACATAGAGGTTGAATATTTCCCAATAGAATTCACAAGACATTTCAACCCTCCCTTAACTGGACTAGACGATCCTTTGTTAGAAAGAGTTGTTTCTTTAGGTTTACCTGAGTTAAGTGCATATAGATTTACACATGTTTTTAGTATGGATAATGTAGGAGATGGATTAGGAGTTCCACATACTCCCACATCGGCCATTAGACTTGGAGGTTTTTCTCCTCCACAGATTAATACCCTGGTACCAAGCTCGTTGCAGTTGTCTTCTGCTCTGAGCACTTCTTTTAGCTTTAATGCTGGATCCTCATGGACATATAGTACTTAGTTCATACTGACATCTTCTCCTTTTGGATCCACTATTGGTTCATCCAATATTCCTTTTTCAGGGATACCTACGGTACCATATACATCTTCCCTGTTTATCCAACAATTCCAGGCTAATCCCAGCTCAACTCCTTTTAATCAAGGTTTTCCTCGGCATGGAGGGCATATTACTCCTTTTGCACCCTTTGTGGGCTCAATGCCCACCCCTTCTATTGCTCAAATGCTAAATTTTAATCCCTTTACAGGATTTAATGTACATTCTACAAATGTCCAAACTTCCAATGTACCTTTCAGTGCTACTCCTTTTTCTCTTTTTGGTGGAGGAGGTAGTAACGCTTATACTCATACTCCATTTGGAAGCACTTACACTCAGCCGCAATGGACTGGGACTCAAAGAAGTAATCCACTATCTTATGGCTGGAGCAATTTCCATAACACTTTTTCACCGCAAACGATGGCTGGGGGAAACCCTAACCAACCTTATGGGAGTCATGGTTTTGGTACTTTTCCTTTCCATATTCATCAAAATCAAATTCTATCGGCATGGCCCCACTTACCTTTTCTGGCAACTTTGAATCTGCCAGATCTTTCGAAATTAATGAATAACCCAGTGCTACATAATCCTGCTTGGCCTCCGGTCCCAACCAAACTTCCTTGAGACATTCCAAAGTTTGAAGGGAAAACTGGTGAAGACCCAAGGGACCATGTAACAACATTTAATCTGTGGTGTTCCTCAAACTCGCTAAATGATGAATCAATTAGATTGAGGCTCTTTCAAATTACCTTGACTAGTGTTGCAGCTAAATGGTACAAGGAGTTACCGGCAGCATCTTGTAACAACTTTTATGATTTGGCGATGGTTTTTCTGAATCATTTCCAGTTTCCCATCCAGTATGATGCTGGTACTGATCTTCTATCTACTTGTAGATAGAACAAAGCCACTCATTTATCTGACCATATTTAGGAATGGAGAAGACAGAAACGGCTCATTAAAGCTGAAATACCCCCATAATTTCTTTTGGAGTGGTTCTTGAAATCACTATTACCTTACATCTCTAAAGATGTGTCAACTTCTGGGGTTACTTCTGAGGAAGAAGCCATTTTAAGGACCCAACAACTTGACTTGATTTATGCTCAGTCTGGGATCCTTTATGAAGTCATTCCCGATGCACCTAGGTCAAATATTGATCTTGGAAAACCTGAACCTGGACCACATGCTGATGGCTTTGTGGGTTCAACTGATTCATCCGCATTAGAAGCTTTGACTAAGCAGGTTCATGCACTCTCTATAAAGCATTCAGCTGCAGAAGCAACTACTGTTGCATCCTCCCCTTCACGAACAAAAATTGTACAAGATGTGCAGTCCAATCAAAAGGGTTCTCAACAACCCAACAACAAGAAAAAGGGAAAGAAAGGGGATGGAAACCAACAAAAGCCCAAAACCACTGAAAATTCCAAGGAGGGAAAAATAGAAAAGAAGAAGGTGAAGTTTTCTTCCAAAATTTGTAAAGAAGATCACCTTACTCATCAATTTCCTCTCATGGATGAAGCCCAGAAGCTGTTAAGTCAAAAGAAACCGGCTTTCTAGAAGGATCCTTTTCCCAAGGGACAAAGCCCACCTTCTGGCAGTTCTAATACTGGGGGAACTTCTTGTGCTAAACAGGATGATCAATCCTACATCAATATGGTTAATTCACACGTGCTATTGCAAACGAGAGCCAAGAATTATACCCCAGATACGCCACTAAAAGATAAAGAAGTTCCAGAAACATATGTACCTCTGCACATAGAGAGACCTACAGATCCTATGCCGAAGGTACCGAAAGGTGTCTATAAACGGGCATCGCACAACCCTAATGTAAGTCCTATTCCAAACTAGTCAATTGTAGAGGACCTAGCCCAAACGCCATGTGCCATGTCTTCTCTAGAAGTTCTGCAAAGTTTCCCATTGCAACAGAATGCACTTTTAGAGGTAATAGGAATTATGGATTCTTCCAAATTGGTGGCTAGATTTGATATGTCAAATATCAAACCCTGGTTTCCCTATCACGTAGCTTTCCAAATCGAAGTAGCTCATGGCTCGAAAACCATTGGACGAATTGCAGTGGATGAAGGCGCGTCAACGTGCGTAATGTCTATCTCTTGTTAGCAAGCCCTTTGCTCTCCTGAATTAGACCCTTCAACCACATTACTTAGCGCGTTTGATGGAAAATCTTTCCATCCGCATGGAATCTTACCATCATTTGAAATCCAACTAGCGGAGAAAGTAGTTTCAGTAGAGGTAGAAGTTGTAGATGCTTCTCTCGATTACAATTTTTTGTTGGGAAGAAGTTGGACATATGCAATGCAAGCCATTACTTTGTCCGTTTTTTGGGTGCTCATGTTCCCACATGAAGGAAATATTATCACAATTGACCAACTATCCTTCGCCCAGAAAAGCAACACAACTCCTTCGGATTTGAATATCCCTTGGATTGATCAAGCTCGTCCGCCTAGTGAGAGCTTAGGAGTAGGTATGTACTCATCATTAATGGGTACTTTCAATTTACTTGCTTCTGTTGATTATATTGGTTCAACGAGTAGTGCTAGCATGTCATCTAAGGAAGTTTTCACCATCACTAGAACAACTGATCCTTGGATTCTTCCTACTCAAGAATAACCAATCGTTCCCCTATACATTGCAGAAGTGACCTATCAAGCATCACAACACTCTAAGATGGATGATATATTGACTCCTTTGGTCTCTACAGAGTCAAATATCGATTATGCACCTGCATGGGTAGTGGACTCTACCCATTCGTTCGATTGTTTAGACACTGTGTTTGCATCGGATGAAGCTATTCTGGAAGCTATGGTGGGTTTGGATCATCCTTGGGAACATATGCATCATAGATCCTACTTTCTTCCGGATCTGAACAAAATCGAGAATGGAGAGTTTTCGTTGAGACCTGGTGGAAATGTTGATTTGTCCACTACACCTTTAACTAAATAGGGGATTTTCGCTGAAGGTAATATGGAAAATATTTCAACAACTATACCTATCAATATTTCCATCAAACCTAATGTCGTGGAAAATATTTTCATTGGAGCAAATTGTTCTCCTCAAGAGATTCGTTTGTGTATCAACTTATTTAAAGAATTCCGCAATGTTTTTTCCTGGTCATATGAGGAGCTTCCAGGCATCGACCCGTCTATCGTCGAACATGTCATTACAACATATCCTAATGTGAAACCAATTCGACAAAAGATTCGTCCAGTTAACCCTAGGAAAGCTATGGCCATCAAGGCTGAGTTTGAAAAGCTCCTTAAAGCCATCTTCATTTATCTTATCGACATGACGGAATGGGTGTCTAACTCAGTCCTGGTTGATAAAAAGCAAGGTACTATCCATGTTTGTACAGACTTTAGGGACCTTAACAAAGCCCGTCCAAAAGACAACTGTCCCACACCATTTATTGATTAGATTATCGATGCATGTGCAGGCCATGAAATTTTCTCTTTCATGGATGTTTATTTAGGATATAATCAAATTAAAATTAAACCTGAAGACCAACATAAGACAACTTTCGTATGTCCCTGGGGTACCTTTTCCTATAGGAAAATGTCGTTCGGATTGAAGAGTGTTGGGGCTACTTTCCAACAAGCCATGAAATTCGCTTTCCATGACATCAAGCATGTGGTTGAACCTTACTTGGATGATCTACCTACGCGATCTAGAAAGAGAAGAGATCATCCTAATCATTTACGACTCGTGTTTGAGCGATGCAGATATTATAAGATTCAGTTAAACCCTAACAAATGTGTATTTTGTGTCGAGTCTGGATGATTACTTGGTTTCATCGTGTCTAATCGAGGGATTATGGTCAATCCTTTAAAGTTGAGGCTATTGTAAAACTGCCTCCTCCTCACACTATCAGACAAATTCAAAGTTTACAAGGCATGTCCAATTTTATTAGACGCTTCATTATTAACTATGTTAAGATCACTAGAGGTTTCATGCGGTTGCTTAAACAGGATACCCATTTCTTATGGGATGAGGCTGCACAAAATTCATCCGATGCTTTGAAAAAGGCACTCTTGTCAGCCCCCTTATTGAGCCCACCAGATTATACTCAAGATTTTCTTCTATATCTGGCCACATCTGTTTCCACTATTGGCATAGTCTTGGTTCAGGAAGATGACAAAATCCAAGAGAAATTCATTTATTATCTTTCTTGCGCGCTTGCAACTCATGAACTTAAGTACTCTCACGTCGAGAAATTGGCATTAGTTGCAGTGTATGTTGTTTAGAGACTGCATCACTATATTTTATTGCGAACTACCACCGTAATAGTAGAGATCAATCCATTTCAATATGTCTTAACCCGACGCATAATCGGGGGTAAATTTAACAAATGGATTGTCATCTTACAAGAATTTGACCTTACCTTTCAATCTGCTAAGTCAAAAAATTCCTTTGGTGCCTGCTAAGTCTGAGTTTCCTAATGATGCGACACACGATGAAGAAGATTCATCATTCCCTGATGAACATATCTTCCTCATTGCAACCTCTAATCCGTGGTATGGAGACATTCTAATATATCTCCAGACTTTGAAGTGTCCACCTACTTTATCTAGAGACGAACGACGAATACTTAGGTATCATGCCAAGAACTACCTCATTATTTCTGATACATTATATAGACAGGGGGTAGATTCAATATTATGTCGTTGTTTGACCTTGGATGAAACTGAGTCAGTATTGAATGATGCTCACAATGGATCCTGTGGGGGTCATCTTTCAGGGTTGGAAACAACCCAGAAAATACTGCATGCTAGGTATTTTTGGCCCACCATCTTTAAAGATTTTGTGGAAGCCGTGAAACACTGTTGTCCATGTCAGTTTTTCACAAAGAAAATGCAAGCACATCCGGCTCCTCTTCACCTTGTTATCACAGTGGGTCCCTTTACTAAGTGGGGGATTGATTATATGACTTGTAATCCAGTTTCTGCTGGAGGACATTAGTACATCATCATTGTCGTCGACTACTTCACAAAGTGGGCTGAGGCAATGCCTACTGTGAAAGTAGATAAAGAAATTGCAGCATATTTTGTGTTCAATCAAATTATTGCCAGGTTTGGCATACCTAGAGAGATCATCACTAACCATGGTAGACATTTCTAGAACTACATGATATCTGATTTGACCACCATGCTAGGTTTTCGACAAGAACACTTGTCTCCGTTTTATCCACAGGCGAATGGTCAAGTTGAAGCAGTCAACAAAACCTTGAAAACTATTCTTCAACGCACCATTAATGCTAGTAAGTCAAATTGGCACATCATGTTGTATCCGGCTCTTTGGGCGTACCGTTCTAATATCAAGATTGCTACTGGTTTTTCACCTTTTCAACTCGTTCACGGGATGGAGGCAATCACACCGATTGAATGCGATATTCCATCTTTGAAGTTGGCTATCCAACTATTACCCGAAACTTCTGCCTTGCAAGAACGTTTACTTCATTTGGAATATTTAGATGAACACCGCCGCAATGCGCTCACTGCGAATGAAGCTCATAAGAACCGAGTTAAGCATCAATATGATAAGTCTGTTAAACTTAGGGTGTTCTCTGAAGGAGACCTTGTGTTGGTTTATGACCAGGACAAAGATCGCTTGGGGGCAGGCAAGTTCAAATCTATGTGGCTCGGACCCTATATCGTTTCTAAGGTCTTGAAGAAAGGTTCATATGAGTTGATGGATTATGATGGTTTTAAGCTGCCCGAGCCTAGAAATGGGTTCTACTTGAAAAAGTATTACGCCTAGGCAGTTATGCCTTTTCTTGTACTACAACTGTACATTTTTATAGAGTTAGTTCTTGTTAGATTTTGCTTATGTGTCTTCTAGATTGTGTTTTCATATGACCACTGAGTTTTTCATAAGATTCGCTGATGGAACAAGTCGTCAAGCTCGTAACTTGTCTCCAACTACTTGGGTAATCTACTCACCCACTAGCCAACTTGTTTCCTCGGGAGGTGCTTGTTTGGGCCCTACGATGAACAATATAGCTGAATAAAGCACGGTTATCGAACTACTCCGAGATGCTATTCGTCATGGCATTTCATGTTTGGAGGTACGGCTTGATTTGCAGTTAGTTGTACTTCAGTTAACAGATGAGTATAGAGTTAGGGACCTTCTTTGCTACGTCAGTTTTTGTGAGTTAGATACTTGAGAGACATTTTAGTTGTACTTCATATCAACACATTTTAAGAAATCACAATACATTAGCTGATGCATACACAAATTTTATACTTGATTGGCATTTGTATGACACACAATAACATTAACCATTCACACACATAAGACAAACATGTATATAAACCGATACTGTGTATATAAATAAGGTCCAAAAATATATGAGTTTGATTCAACATCTGTCAATGTATCACAATATACAAAAAGGGCATAACAACCTCAAAAATAGATGTCACTCTCTCTACGGAGAGGCAGGAGCCATAGCTTGCTCTGTTACATCCTCCCTAAAGAATATCACTAGCCTAACTACTTTTCTAAGCAGTCGGATCCATGCAGGGGGAACTCCCACCACATGTTCTTGCATCTCTAGCAGCATCCGCTCAATCCTGTATGTAGGAATATCATGATTCAACTGACTCATCTTTCCCTCAATACTCCTCATCGTGGCATCAACGCCACCTGACTCGGTCGGTCGTATGTATACTCTGGGATGCCCAACAGGTCTCGTTGGCCCCACATCTGCATAAATTCTACATTGTTAGAACTTACACTCATCATAAAAATCATATATACAAAAAACTTAAAAAATAAATAACTTTTAAAACACATTTTGGTACCTATGCATCCCCAGGATACTCCTGGAGGTAACATGAGCTCGGGATCTCCCCTAAAGTCCATGCCAGCATAAGGAAACTGCTCGAGGCATGGCACCTGATGACTCCACCACCCAAGATAGTCGTCGTCAGAGTATGATGCACTCGTCTCAACACCCCCCTGACGAAGGACGATGTCACCCCATCGAGTGATCAGTGGCTCACGGGGGTTCAATGCTGGTAGATCCATCCCAGGACTAAGGTTTGGGAATGTTAAGATTTAATATGCTAAGATAGAAAATATCAGCATTACATTCCATTTCACAATAATAGCATATACAGGATCACTGAAGAAACAACAAGCACAACATAAACACAAGAGACACAGATTTATCCTGGGAAACCCTCATGGGGTAGAAAACCCAGCAAAGCTTCCTCAATATAGATGACTAGCAATATACAAAGATGCAAACCAAAGACATGATATCCTCCTCCACCATAGCAGACCTCTCCTCCACAAGTGCGCTACTCTCAAGTGAGTGAGTGTGTAAAATGAGGAATACACCTCCTCTATTTATACACTACTCCGACTTGTCTTTTACACAAATCATGTAGGCTCGTATTTAACCAATGGGTTAAATACCCCACTACAACTGACTGGGCCGACCCCTCTAGGGTGGTCTAATAACCCTTTGACCCACATAACACATACAGGGCCGACCCCCACTAGGGAAGTCTAATAACCCAAGTTACCACATTCCGACGGAGGAATAAACATCTCCGGATATACAATAAGATCTTCGCGGAGGAATGAATCATCTCCGGAATAATAAAGTACAAATATAATATTCTTTGAAGTTACAATATCTCAACACTCCCCCTTAACAAGAAGGATATTATAATAGCATCTGCACGAGCAAGGAGTCATCAACGTCATACATGATACATCTATAAATCATTGGAAGCTTTCTCAACATCATCAGTAACTCAAGCAGTTACTGGAACATATTCAATACTGGAACATCGACATCTTCAGTAATGAGTCTTTATCTTCTGTAGCACTTGAATAGCTACAACAATATCATCATCTGGATCCTCACGATCATCAGCATCATCATCACATGATCATCAACATCGTCATCATCATCGTCATCACACGATCATCAACATCGTCATCATACGATCATCACGATCTGCAGCATCGTCATCTAGATCATCACGATCAACAGCATCGTCATCTGGATCATCACGATCAACATCATCGTCATCTAGATCATCACGATCAACATCATCGTCATCTAGACCATCACGATCAACAACATTGTCAATACAAGTATCCACACTAATACAAGTATACATATCATCAATACAAGTATCCACACCGATACAAGTATATCATCAATACAAGTATCCACACCAATACAAGTATACACATCATCAATGCAAGTATCCACACCAATACAAGTATACACATCATCAATACAAGTATCCACACCAATACAAGTATACACATCATCGATACAAGTATCCACACCAATACAAGTATACACATCATCGATACAAGTATCCACACCAATACAAGTATACACATCATCGATACAAGTATCCACAGCAATACAAGTATACACATCATCAATACAAGTATCCATACCAATACAACTATATCATCAATACAAGTATCCACACCAATACAAGTATACACATCATCAATACAAGTATCCACACCAATACAAGTATACACATCAAACCACTTGATTCATTTAAAACACCATAACATGTCTAGGGACAATACAGTCCACTCATCAACTTAGACAAAATCTAAGGACCACTTTCTCGGAGACATATGTCTACGGATCAATTTAGGGACCGAAGTCCAGGGATGATACAATCCCCTCTCATCCACTAGGGACCACTTCTCAGAGACATCTGTCTACGGGTCAATTCAGGGACCGAAGTCCGGGGATGATACAATCCCCATCATGTACATTTTGAACTAGTGGTTTCGGGATGATGCAATCCCCATCACGTACATTTTGAACTAGTGGTTCCGGGATGATGCAATCCCCATCACGTACATTTTGAACTAGTGGTACCGGGATGATGCAATCCCCATCACGTACATTTTGAACTAGTGGTTCCGTGATGATGCAATCCCCATCACTTCATTCTCGAAGACCATACGTCTACGGATCAATTCAGAGACCAAGGTCCGGGGATGATACAATCCCCATCTGTCCACTAAGGCCTTTATTCTTGGAGACCATACGTCTACGGATCAATTCAGGGACCAAAGTCCGGGGATGATACAATCCCCATCTGTCCACTCAGGACTTTATTCTCGGAGACCGTACATCTACGGATCAATTCAGGGACCAAAGTTCGGGGATGATACAATCCCCATCTGTCCACTCAGGACTTTATTCTCGGAGACCATACGTCTACGGATCAATTCAAGGACCAAGGTCCGGGGATGATACAATCCCCATCTGTCCACTGAGGACTTTATTCTCAGAGACCATACGTCTACAGATCAATTCAAGGACCAAGGTCCGAGGATGATACAATCCCCATCTGTCCACTAAGGAATTTATTCTCGGAGACCATACGTCTACGGATCAATTCAAGGGACCAAAGTCCAGGGATGATACAATCCCTATCTGTCCACTAAGGACTTCATTCTCGGAGACCATACGTCTACGGATCAATTCAAGGGACCAAAGTCCAGGGATGATAAATCCCTATCTGTCCCCTAAGGACTTCATTCTCAGAGACCATACGTCTACGGATCAATTCAAGGGACCAAAGTCCGGGGATGATACAATCCCCACCTGTATCCTTATCAATACAGATATCATCAAAACATGTATCCTCATCGATACATTTAACAAAACATGTATCCTCAGTGATACATCAACAAAACATGTATCCTCATCGATACATCAATAAAACATGTATCCTCATTGATACATCAACAACACATGTATCCTCATCGATACATCAACAAAACATGCATCCTCATCGATACATCAATAAAACATGTATCCTCATCGATACATCAACAAAACATGTATCCTCATCGATACATCAATAAAACATGTATCCTCATCGATACATCAACAAAACATGTATCCTTACCTATACATCAACAACACATGTATCCTCATCGATACATATATCATCAAAGTAAAAGCAAGTAAAAAAATATTCTAAGTATAAGAGTCCTAAGTCTAAATGATCTAAGTATCCAAGTGTAGTAAACAAGTATCCACATCATCGACCTTGCTGTCAATGAGGCAATCTCATCATCAGTGACCACATCACTCCCCCTTTCGAGGAGGGTCCTTCCAAGCTTGTCTCAGAAATACTCAAACTTTTCTTGAGGTAGAGGTTCGGTTAGTATGTTGGTAATTTGTTCACTTGAGGTAGAGGTTTGGTTAGTACATCGGTAACCTATTACAAATTCAAACTTTATGGTTCCTTTCTGCATCATATCTTGTTAGATCCCTATGTTCTTTATCATGGAACACTGGATTCTTTGTCATCTCGATACAACTTTATTTGTCACATAGGATCACAGTTGGTTCTATCTCTAAGTCAAACCAATCCTGAAGCCAAACTTCTTCACAACTAGAAGAGCAAGCAGCCATATGTTCCGCTTGTGCTAAGAACCACACTAGATTGCTTCTAGCTAAACCACAAGATCATGGCTGATCCCAGACAATAACATCCTCTTGATGTGTTCTTCCTGTCTGATACTCTTTCTGCCCAATCAACATCTGAGTAGCCATCTGAAATCATGATCTCCAAGATAGCATAGATCAAAGTCTATTGTATCCTTTAGGTGCCTCATCACATGCTTTGTAACTATCAGGTGAACACATCTAGTTTCCACTAGATACTGACTCAAGGTGTTCACAGCAAAGCATATATCTAACCTAGTATATGTTAGATACATCAATGACCCAATAATTTGACTGTATAGAGTTATATCCACTAACTCTGATGAGTCATCCCCTAACAGCTTCAAGTTGGAATCCATAAGAGTGGCCATTCCAACACCTCAAGTCCTTTTAATATTTCTCAACATACTTTCCCTGGTTGAGAAAGATTCCTTCTGATCCTTGCCATACTTCTAGACCTAGGAAGTAATGCATCAATATGAGATCTTTCATTTTCATTTCTGCAACCATCTATCGGTGCCATCTCTTGTCAGATGGGTCTACTGATATAAGCCTCAACATCATTCAAACTCTGTGGTGAGTTCCTTCTTGCATCCAGTTCATCTGTGTATAGAAACCATATTCAACCTTGTAGCAAAGGTTGTGATCCACATCACCCATGATGATCATTAAGCTCATCAATTGACTATCGATCCTGGGTACCCATACAAAACCTAATTCACACTTCTTCTTTAATTACACCATTAAGAGAATGGTCTTATCTAGCCACTTGGAGCAAACATCCCGTCATGATTCTCTTCTTCTTTCTAAGAGAATCTTCTAGCCACGAGCCTTCTATATTTTGTTTGATTTGTAAATCTTCTTGTTGAACATCCATCACTTGTTCGGTGTTCATCATTCTTCATGATCTTTCCTACAAATAAAAAATTAAGTACACGATTAGTAATGCTTCATAATCATGAAATCATGTTGACATGATAACCTATTATGCATACAGATATCATTTACATAGTTATGCAACTATCTTGACCAATACTTTGGCACAACACTTTTCCATATCCTATATGCATACAGTGGCTATCTAGATGCCTTCCATCTCTACCAGAACATACCATCGAGAGTGTGCACAGCTCTCAGTATGTAGCAAAGAGGTTTCATTCTAGACAAGCAACAATGGAATGTTTGTCCAACTTACCAATCATATGCATATTAGTAGAATATTGTTCAATGCTATATGAATGTTTACACTCAACATGATATATTCTAAACATGCATGTAATCTATTACAAGCAATATCATTTACTATTTCAAATAACAACTCAAATACTTATCTTTTATGTTTGTGTGGTTGCCTCCCGCTTGATCTTCTATTCATTCTGTACCACTGTGCATGCTCAAGTGTCATCCTCATGATCTCATACACAAACATACATTCATTAGTATATTCTCAATACTATCAAAACATTATAATTCTAAATAATCTTGAATATGTATAGTCATGATCATTAGTATTCAGGGTTTCAAGGAAGTCTTCTTTTACTCATGCATATTCTTGTTTGATCATAGTACTCTTCTGGTTAGTTAAATCATCAAGATAAGAGACATAATATGCATAAACCCTTGATTACTAACTTTATGAATAAGCATAACCAATCATACCAAGTATACTTATATAAGGGATCCTAACACAAGGTAAGATTCTAACTTGACATAGGAAAACATACCTGGATTAGTATACCTGCTTAGTTATGTCTAACATACCTAAACAATATCTTCTTTGTTCTCTTCAATGATTTAGAGATCCTGTGCTAGAACCTGCATATCTCATATATTAAGCATAATATAACAAATTAATACATACCTTGTAAGTAGAACAAAGATTATGGATGAGTCTTTGTCTTCATGTTGTCATGTTTAAGGAACTTGATTTGTCTTTTTTGATGTACCTGTATCTTGTTAGCACACAACATCAACCTCATACAACACCATAATGCATTAGTACAATCATATAGCCCTAATCAATGAATGTCTTTGATCATTCACATGCATTCATACTATTACTAGGGCGATAAGACAATTCTAACATTAATCAAGATTGTACTAATAAATAATATGAAGATAAACACATTATGAACTTAATCAGGAATCAGATTTCAAGACATACCTGAATCTCCTTAAGACATAACTGTCGATACTTCTTGTAGTCTTCTTATGTAAGGCCTTAGCCTCAACTCCCCCTGAAACTTGATCTGGAGCTTGATTAGGGTTTGTTAGAGAAACCCTAAAAATTCAATCTTTGACTTTCACACTTCTGAATGGATGGAAGGATGTGTCTTGCTGAGTTGATCAAACTAGCATACTTCAATTTTGAAATCTCCAAAATTTGACCCCTCAAAATTGCCTTCGAAACTTCTGGATCTTCTGGACAGGATCTCGAACTAGGGTTTGATGAATCCCACCCTTCTTCCCAATCAAAAGGTTCGATCCAAGGCTCTAAACTCTTATTTTTCTAAGGAGCTTCCAGCCGTGGTCACAGACTTAAAAAATTCCAACTTTTGCTGAAGCCCTAATTTTCCATCGTTCCGATCAAAATCCCGAACTCGGGTTTGATCAAGCCCAGTCTTCTACCCAACCAAAAAATTCGATCTTGGTCTCTAAATTTCGATTTTCCTGAGTAGCATTCAGCCGTGGATTCCGATTCCAAAAATTCTAACTTTCTCCGAAACCCTAAATTCCGGAAGCCATGAATGAAGGTGCTCCAAAAATAATTCTGTTTTGACAGAAATATGTACCTGATTGTTTCTACTGTAACTATGAACTTTTCACTCCACAGGGTCTGAATTTTTTTTCTATGGTAGCCTGACCTTTCATCTTTCCATCCCAACAGGTCTTACCTCAATTGGATTTTCTGAGAGAGAGTTATGCCAAGTGTCGCAACGTGACCTGTTTATGGGATAAAACAGGAAAGAAAACTTGTACGGTGTGCCACACGTCACTGGTTCAACTTCGGCCTCTGAAAACATTTCCTGAGATAGTACAGTCTGTGTACTACTTGTCACGTTTTACGAAATTTCATTTGGAGCTTCCTAGCCCAAGTTATGCCAAGTGTCGCAACATGACCTGTTTATGGGATAAAACATGAGAGCTAACTTGTACGGCGTGCCACGTGTCACTGGTTCAGCTTCGGCCTCTGAAAGAGTTTCCTGAGATAGTACAGTCTGTGTACTACCTGTCACTTTTTACGAAATGTCATTTGGAGCTTCCTAGCCCAAGTTATGACCTTTTTTCCTAGGTCACCTTTTTTTGACTGAGATCTGGAAGAGGCAGAAACCCTAACTTGTACTGATCATAACTCACAAAGTACAACGAATCTAAGGGTTCCCTTTGGACACAAGGTACCTGGGGATGTAATATATGACTTGTAAAGGTTTCAGATCCTGAACCTTCGCCAAAATGGATTTATAGCGAAAGTTCCACGATGACGGGTTTTTTCTATATAAAACCCTATCCTTCAAATTGTCGCAAGAGAAGCAAGTGTCGTAAGTGCCATACATTGCCTTCCTTCAGGTTAGCTCTGATACCATGTTAATATTTAATATGCTAAGACAAAAAATAGTAGCATTACATTCCATTTCACAATAATAGCATATACAGGATCACTGAAGAAACAACAAGCACAACATAAACACAAGAGACACAGATTTATCCTGGGAAACCCTCATGGGGTAGAAAACCCAGCAAAGCTTCCTCAATATAGATGACCAGCAATATACAAAGATGCAAACCAAAGACATGATATCCTCCTCCACCATAGCAGACCTCTCCTCCACAAGTGCGCTACTCTCAAGTGAGTGAGTGTGTAAAATGAGGAATACACCTCCTCTATTTATACACTACTCCGACTTGTCTTTTACACAAATCATGTAGGCTCGTATTTAACCAATGGGTTAAATACCCCACTACAACTGACTGGGACGACCCCTCTAGGGTGGTCTAATAACCCTTTGACCCACATAACACATACAGGGCCGACCCCCACTAGGGAAGTCTAATAACCCAAGTTACCACATTCCGACGGAGGAATAAACATCTCCGGATATACAATAAGATCTTCGCGGAGGAATGAATCATCTCCGGAATAATAAAGTACAAATATAATATTCTTTGAAGTTACAATATCTCAACAGGGAATCTCTCTCTCTCAGGTGCAGAGTATGTTACCGTATCGAAATTTATTCTTCTTCCCTGTTTTGCATTCTGTAAGCTGGTATTTCATGTTTACTAGTAGACCAGAGCACCAATCGAATATAACGTTGCGCAGACATTCTACGCCTATGCATGTAGCTACGTGATGCCAAGTGTTGTGTTGCACTTCCCCCGATCCTGTTTACAGTACTCAAGATCACTTTCAATAGGAAGCTTGCTATTTGATCAATGGGCACTTGACCGCCACTCTTTTCAGTCCCAGCTACGCAGTAAGTGTTAATGTAATCCTGTATGGATAGGGAGCTAACCCCTCTAAATGTTCCTTTGAGGTTTACAACCTCACCTCGGCGGGATAATCCGGTTATGAAGTATATGCCATCAATAGTGATCTCAAGCATCTCTCCTTGGATATTAAACATACCGTGATCGACATCCCAGTACTGTACGAGCAATTGGAGGAGGTGCGTTTGCGCTCGCATGTTCGTGGTGTGGAAGAATTTGAGGATCCCACATCTCCTTAATGCATTCAAAGTGAGTGGATCCCCCAAAGCTATCATGTCCATAGCTTCATGTTCCCTCTCTCTCTAGGTCAACACCATACTGTTTAACAAAAATCCATTCATGCATTAGTTTGAAGTTTTTTACTTTTGAACTGCGCCACCCGCGGGTTCACTTCTTCAATAGAGGTGGGTACCCGTGAGTTTCTTTCAAGTCAACCCGCGCATTTTTCACGTACCCGCGTCTATTAACCATTTAGACCCGTGTGTACGCAGCCCTAATTTTAAAACTTGCTTAAAAACTTCAAAAAGCACTAAAAACTTAAAATAATGGATCAAAATTACAAAGCACGAAGAAATAGGTTACCTGCAAGTGACGGAGTTTGATTTCGCTTCCTGGATTGACCGCAATCGACGTTTGAAGTAAGAGGTTTTTTCCCTTTTCTCCAATGGTAAAATGGTAATTGTGAGTTATGTTTTTCAATTTGTTACTATTTATACAAAATTCTTTTGAATTTTTACCCATTCTCTATAGTTTCAAATTCTCTTTTTAGTTTTATTTAATCTTAAATGACCCCTTTAAGTTGTTTTGACTAGGTAAAACTATAAAAGGCGCTCTTCTCACTATTAGTTCCAAATGGTGTTGCATACAAAGGTTTGTGTTCTTATAACATGTCAGTTTAGCTCAATACATTGAATCTATTTTGTCATTTTATGTCATTTGAATCTCCTTTGTTCACTTTGAACTACCATTTTCTGCTATCCATTATCGTTGATTCTTTCTAAAGTCTGTACCATCACTTGATATCTTTGGGAACTTATACATTATACATTATTTTTATTTTTATTTTTATTTAATATTAAAATTAACAAGATTACCGAGCATACTTGTCTTGTTTAGATTCACTAAAGGAATTGAACAAACATCCACTTAGGTATAAGTTTACCCCTTTTCTGGATCTTTGTGGATTATTTAGGAAAAATGTATACTCTGGTTTTTTCGACTAGAAGAGTCCTCTCTCGCATACTTTTACACTTTTTTGGATGAGGAGGCTAACTTTACGAAAAAGTACACTTTGGAGTTCTTGTTTAATTTTTTTAGACTCCCTAAATATGAAAACATCAGCGAGCATATACCAACTCGGGCTCGATATTAAAATCCACGAGTAGGTGTATGGAGTTCTTGTTTATATTTTTCAAACTCCTTAAATATGAAAACACCTGTGAGCATGAATAGATCCAGGCTCGATATTGAATCCATGGATCAGTATTCTATCGAGTACTGTTGGCACGAGATAGATCCGCAGTAAGTGTGGAAGCCGACAGGCGCGAAAGGGTCATTCCGTGGAAAAAGGACCTTTCGCCACTATTTGCGAAAGCATAAGATTTGTTAGATTAGTCGAGTCGGTCATGTGGACCATTTTGTAATACAATGAAAGCATATAAATAAAGTAAGATTGTAAGCCTAAGGGCATCAGAGTTTTGGAGATTAATCCTATCTTTTGGGTTCGGTTGTATCCGCGATATGATGACTTGACTGTTTCTGCGAGAGTTGTTCCGTAGGTTTTGAAGAATGAATGAAGATGTTCGGTTATGATATGAATTCTGTTGTTGTATGATGCGATGATAAATGATGGGTTCTGTGAATGCTTTCTGTTGATTAATACGAACACATGATGTTATTGATTAGTGCGAATAGGTTGTTGAAAATGTTATGAATAAATGTATCATAAATAGGACGCGAATGATTGGTTAATGGACTGTTATGAATGCTGTAATCTCTGGTTAATGTGCACATATCCTCTTCACAAATGCGGAAGCTTGGTTCCAGTAGCCCTCTTATCCACCTCGGGTGAGACTGCACTTGCTTTGCAAGTGTTGCTGGGAAGGGTTACACCTTTCCGGGCCGGTGTATAAGGGAGTTAGGTTGATAGTTTGTTGGCGACAGTGCGGAGTGAACCCTTGTCGATAGAACCTGCGTCAACAAGTACTAGTTTATCTCTTCTTCAAACTCGTTAAAACATGAAGAAGGTCATGAGTTTCCCTTCCATGGACTCGTTAAATTACACATGGTTGGACCCATATTACGCATTCTTCTCCCTCCTCTTCGATCTTGTTTTAAAAATGAAGATGGATTATTGAGTTTAATTTCTTGGACTCATTGAAATTTCACAAGAGAGACAATATCGAGCTTTCTTTTCAACCTTTTAATGCTTGTTAAACAAAGAAAAGACATTTTTAAAAAGAAAGGGAAGGGAATTTCTGTTATTCGTTCATTATTTGGCAGCCAGTATTAACCGTCCTTGAATATAACACTTTCATAAGTCACCAGGTCTCAGTTTTGGCTTTAGGATTTAACCTGATTCAAGATTCGTGTCCTCCTCTGATTGGTTACTCTTCCGATCATATGGAGAGTTTTTTATGTCTCCTACATAGAGAACTTATATCATGTTTCCTGTGTCAGTCCAAAGCTGCCTAACTTACTTACTTCTAGTGCTCAATGTTCAAATATTATCCCTGTTTCGGCCTTTCTGCAGTTCATCTTGACTCCTCATGTTGGCCATTCCTTATATCAGTCTTGTTTCAACTCAATCTGTCAGTGTCTATTCCTTCTCATGGGTCTCTTCCTATCGACATCAACCCATTTTTCTCTAGGAAGTGAACTTAGAGTTCTCGGTTAGTACCTAGAGGTTTGCAGTCATTAGTGGTAGATCCTCTTGCTATTGAGTTATGGGAATACATCAATGTCTCTTACTTGAAATATTCTTCAAGTGTTCGACTTCAAGACCTCTTATTCACACTTGTAACAATGTACTAGGTACCTTGGACCTCATTTTCATTATTGGCGAGTGTCCTCGCGTTTGTTAATGGTTCTCATCATTGACCGGTAATCAAACGAAATCGTCCATGTTCAACTTCAACTCCTTTATTCACATGGTTTAGGGTTTGTACTATCGACGATTATTTTGAAGACCTTGGGTTTATGATGCAGTTTATTCATTATCACCCAAGATGAGCAAGACTGAGTCCTACTTATATTGGCTCATCATGAGACATAGATCCAATTTGTTGCTATCCTTTTTGACATGGATCCACACTTGTATTTCAGTGGCCATTATATATACAACATTTCAGTTATGTATTGGAGATCATGTTCTAACATTCTGAACATCTCTTGATATCAAGATTGTAAATGATCGCTGACCTTGTTTCTGTTTGGACCTTGTTCTTGTGGTTCCTATGCTCCTCCACTTCCTGGTTTGTAATGTATTTCGGCCAACGTCTTCCCCTTTGACCTCATACATTAGGGGGCATATGTTATCAACCAAAATGAAACTTCTCCGTACGTGACTACATTTCCTTGTCAGTCACACAAAGGGACCTTATGGATGGAAGAGCCTATTTGATCATAGATGCTTTGGCCTAGACTTTGCAATATTCTCCTAAACAATAACTATTTTTTGTGACATATTTTGAGACAAAACCACGACTCTCCTATCAACTATCTCGCGGGTCACCCGCGACAGTCTATATAGACAACCCTCAAGTATCACCATAGAAGTTGCACCCACGTGTTGCTGGACACTATACTCGCGAGTCACGTGCTAGTTGTCAAGATACACACTCGTGGGTATCTCTAAATCATGAGAAAAAATATTAACAGATGATTAGGGATTAGTTAAGGACAATTATTCTAACTACCCTAACTTCCCCAAACAATTCCCTTTCGAGTCTATCCTCTCAGCCTTGCTATAAATACAAGGGGAGGGTCTTGAGAAAGGGAGAACCAATTTTTATAAGGAAATGCTGGAGAAAATTCTACTGAAGTAAGAGGAGCATAAACCCATGTCAGGTTTCAACGGTGCCAGTTGCAGAGCAAGTTTAGTTGGTTGCTTTTAGTGCTAATAATATAGAGATTCTCCTTCCCATAAAGATTTGTCTATTATATGCATTTATCTCATTGAATATTTCATATCAAGTTTATATATGAGTTTCATATTAAATGTTCATCTCTTTAGTCAAAAACTTTGAGAAGGGTATTTGTTTTATTGCAGGTGATTCATCTGGAACAGTGGAGCAGGAGGTCAAAGCTTAAAGCTTGGATCAGACATTAGACATTCAAGTATTTATCTTGGATTTAGATCTTAATTCTTTTCAAATTGAAAGAAGCATTGCATGCTGCCCTTGTTTGCCATACTATCTCTATAACTACTTTAAACATATGTTGGTGATCTCTTGAATTCCCTATCATAGGTAGTTTTACCGCACAACAATTATTTTATCACTTATAGTCTTATCTAGAGGGATGGACTCCTTACGTTAGACATTTAGGGAACACTCATACTTGTACAAGAGTTGAGACTAGATGAGGTGATGGGGTGGAGGTTGAGGGTGGATTAAGGTACAAAAAAGATGTATACCCAAAATAAGTCAAAGAAGATTCACAATGGCCATAAGAGGGGTCCCAAAAATAACGGGTGCAAGCACTACTGGATTTATACCTTTCATTCGACATTTTTTTTGTGTCGAACTGACGTTGATTCTAAAGTTAGTCAAATGTCCATGGATTGACGTCTTCAACAACGTCAATGGATCATCGGTGGCACATCCAAAAAGTGGCATTCCCTTATGTAATACCCCATTTTGACCCTTAGGGTATTTTTGATTCTAATATAGATAATGTATACATGCGTTGTATGTTTTCCCTAGTGTGGAGCTCAAGGCCAAGGCCCCTCTAGTGGATGCTCAGATGTTATTAGAAAGGAAATTATTTGATATTATGTTAGCCATGTGCCACTGAGCCATGGGAAAATTGTAAAAATACTGTAAATAAATACCGATCATGTAATAAAAATACAAAAAAATTTGGCTATGGAAGCAACCAATGAGAAGGGGCCATGTGTATCCACTAGGTAGACGTGAGGGGGCTGTGGGATCATGGAAATCAAGAATCGATTTCATGCATACACAACCCAGGCGTGAAGGAAGAGGAAGGGTCGTGATTCTGGAAGAAACCACGTTGACAGAGTGGCAAAAACACACAAGAAATTGGACGTGAAAGGAAAATCGAAGGGGGGGGAACCCTCAATAAAAACACAGAGAAAGGAAGATGCCGAGACTTTTTCTCATAAGAGGAAGAAAGGACGTGGATTAGAATAGCCGAGAATGAAGTGACGGGACATAGTCATTTTTAGCAATAGAAGTTGAGGAAATCCAAGTGTGGATGAAAGAATGGGAGAAATAATAGAGGTTGGAGTTGCTTGACAAACCCAGTGAAGGATAGAATCTAAAAGAGTTAGCATCTTGGACCTTTCTATGCCCACCCTGAAGAGCACTGGAGGGAAGGGACGCCTGAGGGACTGTGCAATAGATAAGGGGACCTTCCTTGTGTTGGGTGTGGTAGGTATTGTGGGTGCCAAGACTGTTTGAGTTAGAATTGAGATGCCTGCAGCTCTATGGTTGACCTCACTGGATTAGAATCCTTCCACTTTGTCTGTTTGCATGCTTGATGAACCCAGCTGTGTGTTGGATTAACATGACTATTGTGTGAGATCATGGCTATAAGTGATCCCGTTTAGTTCCTCCTTAGTGGATACACAGCCCAGCTCAGGGGTGGTCTCTCAGCTGAAAGAGTATAGGCTGGACAGAAACCTATGGTTGGGTGGAACGTTGTTCTCACATATCTAGTTGCTTAAACAGATTCATCATTAATATAAGTGTTCTATGTGATCTAAATTATGTCCATTCTATGGTCCTAAATGTTGTTAATATTCCTATGTTGTGTTTATATGTTATTTCAAGTCAATATGAATGAAATGATTACATGAATTAACCAGCAAGAAGTCTGTGTATAAGCCTGAGTATGAGGTAGATTTATGCTTGACTGTTTTACCATTTCCTTGTGTTAGATGTGCTGTTAATCTTGCATGTTATGGATGCATTGATCATATTTAGTTTCACTGTTTATGTTGTTATACATTGCACACACTTCTAAATGGACTGCATGGAATCACTTGGACTTTGGAAGGGAACTAGGCAATCCCTGTTGTGTTTCATGACCCCTCCGTGGATCAAATGAAGGAAGAAACCATGACAGAAGGAAATCATAGCTCCTTACAGGGAGGAAGGGAGGCCTTGAGGAGGTTTGGGGCCTCATTTTGGGTTGGAAGAGGGGAAGGATCCGAGTTCTCAGATCTAGCTGAAGATCATCCAGTTTCATAGAGCTCACTAAGATCTTTCTAACGGTACCGGACTTGCCCAAATTGGACTCAGGATGAAGAAGTTACGGTCCTGAAAACTTGTGCAGTTGGGGCTTCCGACTTTCTGAATTCGCATTGCGGATTGCGGAAGTCATAAGGGTGACTTTTCCAGATTTGTGAATTTGACGTTTTGATTTCCAAATCCCACAAGGCAGATTGCAGATTGCGGAAGTCGGGAGTGAATTATTCTCGGAGTCGTGAATTGGGCTTCCGCATTTTCGAGTTCCGCAAGGCGGATTCGGAAGTCGGAAATGAAGTTTTCCGGAGCAATGGAATTGGCGTCTCGATTCCTAAGTTCCGCATTGTGGATTGCGGAAGTTGAAAGTGAATATTTCCGGAGATTTGGAAATTGTGGTTTCACCTTTCCGAATTCCGCATTGCGGATTGATGTTTTGGCGGGACAATGAATTTGTGGTTCCGCCTTTCCGAATTCCGTTGCGGATTGCGGACTGAACGTCATTGCGGCTGTGCGAAGGTGCTGAGTTGCAGAACATTTGGAAAAGAAGAAAAAAAATTAGCAGGTGATTCAAGGGTTGTCTCCCATTACCTCTAAAGGGAACATGGGTGGCCGAGGACGTGACAGAGTGGTAACAGAGCTCAATTTGTAGCACTGGGGATGCATGGGCTGAAGTGTGAATGGAATTACAGGCGGAAGGGTGCCAAGGGCACCGTTTTGACAAAAAATTGTTGTTGTCCGTGTGGGTAATTTCCAGATTTGCATGGATGGGGCAAAAAGGGAGAGAAAGAATCATAGCTTTGTAAATTGTTCCTTGAGTTGCTTCTATTAAATTTGGATGCTTTATGTTTTATATTGTTTGGTAGAATTTTTCCCTACGGATAAGTCAAAATTCTCTTAACTTAAAGCAGATTCCTAACTGACTCTAAGGTACGGAACAAAACGAAACAAATGCTACCTTGAAATTCCTGAACTAACTTTAACAACAAGATTACATGCATTCAGAAACAATGAAAGATATGACTCACCTTTCAATCTGACGTTTGTCCCGCTTCTAACTCTTGATCCAAAAGCTCCAATGTAGAACCTGTTGAAATCAAACAAAGAACAAACATACAAGCTTCCAAATACCTTGAAGCAAAGATTAGATTCAAATCTAGATTATATACATTCCATGCTAAAGACTTGTACAATACACATGAAATGGGAAAAACAAGACAAGTTATCTTATTACAAACTTGAAGAATGCTTACAAAGGTTGCTTGATGTCCAAGCCAATCCTCCAGCTCCAAGTGCTTCCTCCTCTAGCTATCTCCACAAGGCTGCAAGATCATAAGTTTGATACTACCAAGAGTCCTCCCCCTTTCCCATGGAATGCCTCTCTTTTATAGTGTATGGTAGGGTTAACCAACAAGAGAGATGGGTGGATCTTGGGAGATCACAGAAAATGAGTTAGGATCGAATCAGGGACCCCAATCCTCCAATATCTCTCGAAAATCCAAAATCCCACAAGCCATGGCAAAAAGGCTATAATAAGAGTACCGCGCCTAGTGATCTGAGCATAACGCGGTAGTATCGCGTGTCAGGGACAAAGCATAGCGTGGTAGTTAGGGTAAATAAAGTCTCAGCTGGGTTAATTCTTGACAGGGTGGATTTGCCTTCAAGGATTACACATCATTTGTCTCTTCTGGGTGGTTTAAAGCAGTAGGGGAAGTGTCGTCAACTCTTTTTGTGGTGGAGATGCGACACTGTGGAATATGGAGGTATAACAGATGCCCCCTAAAGTGTGAGGTCAGAAGGGACTGATGGCCGAAAGACTTTACAAATATTGTGCAGAGATAACATCGAGGAGAATGACAAGGAGCTGAAACAGAAACAAAGTGTTAGATATACCACCGAGGCGGGCATCCCCATGCTCGGAAACAAATGACTCAAAGCATGGCTGCCGACCAATACATTGCAGATCCATGAGTACTGAGATGATATAGACTATGGACAGATCATGGCTACTATGAACAAGCGTAGATCCATGAGACAATAATAACACAGCCACGACCAATACAAAAAGTGGATCTGTGTGACAATACAAAGGACATCTCCATCGCAACCTGGATGCAATCAAGATACAAAGGTGCGCCCAGGGTCTTCTACCCGATCGCGAATGATACGAATCTAGCCATGTGATTACAAAGTGTTGAGGTCGAACATGGTAGAAACCATTTGATTACCGGTCAATGATGTGAACCGTTAACAAATGCGAGGGAAATCACCAATGATGACGATGATCCCCAAGGTATCTGAAGTACATCTCAACGAAATGAGAATAGATGAGTTGATGTCGAGCATTCGAGAGATTGTTCGATCAGAGGTCAGTGATGTGAACCTACTGTCGAACATGAGGAAACCTGCCATTGAGGTATGCAGGTACCAAGGTACTAATGGTTGATCTCTAAGTCCAATTCCCGGATAGTGATTTGCTGTCGACGGGAATAGACTCGTCGAAGGTGGGCCATAATGATTCCCACATCATCGACACGAAATCGGAACGAACGATAAGATGATGAAACAATGGAGTATGTAATGACACAGCGGAGGCCTGACACAATGAACGACTCTGAACAATGCAACCCTTTGAACATATAACGGCATGTAACAGGACTTGGCAGCAGGGATTATTGAAAGCAGAGGATAGACACCGAATGAGTAGACTCGTGGCCAGGGAGACGACTCATGATGATGACCATTACTCAGTGAAAAATAGATACCCAGTATATACAAGGGACAGACACATGCCATGTTCAAAGGTAACGACTGACAAGCTGCCATAACAAACTTGACTTGTTCCCCATATTCCCCCGACATGATAGACGAGTACCTCTTTGTCATTTTTCGAGCTTGAAGAGGATAAGAGATGCTCGGTGTAGCTCATCTCATGGATGAGTCCAATCTCACATGTTTTACGAACCTGAGAAAGGAGGGGTTCGTCCCAAAGTGGGTCCTTCGATGTAAAATTTTAACGAGTCCAAGGAAGGAAAACTCGGTAGTTTTTCACATTTAGAGGGCTTGAAAAACTTAAAGGAAGCTCCGCAATGTACTTTTTCATAAATTTAGTCCCTCGATCCCGAAAAAGTGTAAAACAATTCCCGAGAGAACTCTCCTAGCCGAAATTGCTGAGGTATACCTTTCTCGTAAATAGTCTAGACGGGTCGAAAAAGGGGTAACCTATCACCGAATAGACGACCTTTCAAATAATTTTACAAGTGTGAAAGAGTCAAGATCACTTGGCAATCTGTTCAATTTTAAGGAGTCTGAAAAGAGCTTAACTATGGACTCCTATGGTCTTTTTCGTAATTTTTTAATTATTCTGGTCCGAAAAAAGAATAAAATACAACCAGGATAATACTTTCCTCATTTTTTAACGAGCATGAGTAAAGCTGACCGAACTCGACACCATTTACTTGAGTTTGATAAGCACGACATGGGTGTGAAAGCGCTTGGAATCTTTTTCAAGTTTTAAATCCAGAGCACGAAAAAGATAAAGTAGGCTCAAAATGAAGGTCAAACAGTGAATAAACGCCAGTGTGAATATATTGTTTTTAAAGGAGGTCCTGTCAAAAAGTGCTCATAAAACCAGATATTAGTAATGTGAAATGGGTTTTATTTTAACTATATAAAATAATAAGTAAAAAAAAATAGGTGAAAAAGCTATAAAAGGATGGGTAAAAAGAGAAAGTTACCATTTCACTTGTGTTTTTACCAAAAGAGGAGATTTTACCCACTTGAGGAGCAAAACTTCAAGGATCCATATTGGGAGTTTCAGGGCACCGTTTCAACAACCGTCTGCGCCAGGTAAGAGCTCTCAAACTGCTCTTTCATTTAATGTATGAATCATTTGCTTTTAGTAAGAAAAATTATTTTTTTGGGCAAGCCCTGTTGGGCAAAAATTGCCCTTCACAGTACCGCGCGGGCTCCATATAGGGAAACGCGGTACTGTTCAACAGTACCGCGCTGTGGCGTTAAATCGAAACACGGTACTGTGCAGTACAGCGCGGTAAGATTTTCCCCAGGCGCGATGAAGGCGAAAATTAAGATGAAAAAATCGATTTTTCTCAATTTTTTTGCTGAAACCAAGTTGTTAAATGATTACTAAATGTTTCCCCTGACCTTTTGTAGGAGTTTGCAATTTGTTTGGATCAAAATGGTCAGTTGGAAAGAAAGAGAGCACGAAGTGGATGATTTGGCAGCCGAAAATGACCTACCGACTGTGACTGCATTGCGAGAATGTGGTCTGTTAAAATTTTTTAAGACCAAAGGCATTCGTCAGCAACCCAAACTTCTTACCCATCTTATTCAATTGTGGGACCCTGACATTCAAGCTTTCCGAGTGGGAGAGCACGTCCTCGAAATTCATCTCGAGGACATTTACTTTCTCACAGGCCTCCCAAAAAGAGGAGCCCGGGTGAATTTTACCGGATACACAGCCTCGGAAGCGAGCACAGATGCTTTGATTGCTCGGTATTGCCGTCAGGGTTCGAGTAAGAAAAGCGGCAAAGTGGTCATAAAAGATGTTATAGAACTCCTTGTAAAAACCGCACTGTTCACCATCACACGTGCAGCAGGGAGCACGGGTCCCCATCAGGCGTCCCGTACACAAATGAATCTCGCAGCGAAGTGTATGGCGGGAACAATATTCAACTGGTGTGAGGCGGTGTTGTCCAACCTCAGAGAACAAGTGCACAAGTGTAGGGTTGGAGCGAATTCCCAATTTGGCTATGGGAGTATCCTAGTCACCTTCTTTTTGGCGAGGGTGCCATTTTTGCGCCCACAGATACACATGCCCCCCCGTCCACCGACCGAGCCATGGATGGCTCGATGGAGTGATTATGCAGGACGTCTCGGGGGACCTCTGCGCTTGGCCTTTGGTGAGGATTTCTTCTCCTGGCTCGAGGAACAGATAGTGATGATTTATGACTACCCCTATGCAGGGGTGGACTTCCGCGAGGACATCGACTTGGCACTGCTAGAGGATGAAGATTGGGACAACTCAGGTATGACCTTCATGGATATATTTTTTCTTTTTTGAATATATAATTTTTATTGCTTTTTTAGAATGTGTAAAAGACTTCTAATGTATGTTCGTATGCATGTCGCAGATCGTGGACCACAGAGACCAGCTGGGTACTCGCCATTACGTCACGGTGGTGTTGATTGCCAAGCCGTTCCAGATGAGGAGGAGGATGAAGATGAAGTAGGAGGAGTCCGGGATATAGAGAGGAACTTACAGGGCTTGACTCATGGTATCCTTGCTATGAGGATGGATGATGTCCCTTTGCATCTCCAGCGACATACTGTAGGTGTGCCTAGTCGTATTGGCCGACTTCTTCGTAGGGTGGCTCGAGCTGTAGTGTGTTATCACCAGCAGCGTGAGGAATCTGACGAGGGACATGATAGATCTCCCAGATCTCCATAGATGGTGATTTTTGTCTTTTGCGGCATGTATACGATATGTAGGCTTTGAGAGCCAAATTTTTGTATGGGATTTGGTCCCAAATTTTGTCTTTGACACAAACTCTATGTATTTGGAAAAACACTCTTATATACAGTGATATGGACTTATTTTCATGATCTATTTATTTACAGTGACTTGTGCATTTTATTTTTATGATGTATTCTTATGTATGGGGAAGATGCCAATCCAAAACGTAATTAGCCAATGAATCAGCTATACAATTGAATTCTCTTGGCACGTGTTGATATGAAATGAAATTAAAAGATCGTTCCAAGAGGCGTACCCTCCAAAATAAACGAAGTAGGATAGGATCGCGAACTGTGTAAACACGATTCAGATGCGAAACCACGAGTTGGGAGTCTAAAAAGACTGATAGGGAGTCAATTCCAAGTGAAGCAACCTCCGTCAAGAGTCCGATGACTGCATGGTACTCTGCGATATTGTTGGTTGCGGGACCCAAACAATTGGCTCCTGAAGATATCAACTCGCCAGTGGGAGAATAGACTACCCATGCTGCATAAGCGAGATTCTGGGTATGCCGGCTTGCACAGTCGGCGAATCCGAAGTAGGCAGACATCTGCGCATAAAATCACGAGTCAAAGTAACAATGGATACATACGGTCCATGCGCACACTAAAAAATGAGTAAAAGTAAACTAAGTACATTATGTACAACAAGTAACCCGCGTAGGGCAACCTTACGCGTAGAAGCGTTTGAGGTATAGACCATTTCGGGGCCGTTCCAATGGCGTACCATCACAATCGATTAGTTCATAGGCTCCTTTTTCCAAGACACGTTTTACAACAAAGGGGCCGTACCACATAGATTCTAGTTTTCCTTTTCCAAGCTTATCGTGCATTTGATCATATGTAAGTACGAGGTCACCTTCATTGAAGATCCGAGGTTGAACGGATTTGTCATATTGAGCTTTGACGCGTTTTTTATGAGCTTCATTAGCTAAAGCAGCATCGCGGCGGGTTTCATCTAGCTTGGCTAGGTATAGAAACTGTTCCTCTTCGGAAGTGGTTTGGGGAAGTAGCTCTATGGCTATCTTAAGTGATGAAATTTCACATTCAATCGACAAAATGGCTTCTAGGCCATACACCAGTTGGAATGGTGTAAACCCAGTAGCACTTTTCACTGAGGTTCGGTATGCCCATAGTGCTGAGTGCCAGTTGGATTTCTGGGTACCCACAATACGCTGAATCATTCGTTTCAGGACTTTGTTAATGACTTCAACTTGGCCATTAGCTTGTGGGTAATACGGGGTTGAGTTTTCATGGCGAAAACCCAGCTTGGCACTTAGTTCTTCGATCATATGGTTCCTGAAATGGGATCCATGATCGGTCACAATGGATTGTGGGACACCAAATCTAGCTATAATATGATTGAATATGAATTGCGTTGCTATTTTGCCGTCCTCAGCATACGTAGGCATCGCTTCAGCCCATTTTGTGAAATAGTCGACAGCTACTATGACATAGCTATGCCCCCCGGCTGAAGTGGGCTTACAGTGCATGAAATCTATGCCCCATTTGGAAAAAGGGCCGATGGCAATAACAAGATGGAGTGGAGCAGGGTGCGAGCGTGCTTTACTATGAAAGAATTGACATGGCGGACACTTCTTGACTGTTTCAATGCATTCTTTGAAAATTGAGGGCCAGAAGTATCCTGCTCGCAGTATTTTCTGGGCCGTAGCCATCCCAAAGAGATGACCACCACATGCTCCAGCGTGGAAATCATTAAGAACGCGTTCTGCCTCATCTAAGGTCAAACAGCGTTGAAGAACGGTGTCGACACCACGTCGATAAAGAGTATCGTTGACTATGAGGTAGTATTTTGCGTGATGTCGGATGCGTCGCCGTTCATCGCGAGTGAGGTCGGGGCGGAAGCGTTGGGTTTGGAGATATAATAGAATATCCCCGTACCACGGATCAGACGTGCTAATGAGGAAAAACGATTCATCAGGAAGAGAATCGATGGGCTCGGATTGCTCGGTAGCACGGGGCAGGTTACAAATCAACTCCGCAAAGACCAAAGACTTCTTGGACTTGGATTTGACAAATTCCAAGTCGAACTCTTGAAGGATGACGATCCAACGAGAATATTTGCTCCCAAGCACTTGACGCGTGAGGATATAATACATTGGATTGAAATCGGCTATAACAGTGGTCCGGCGGAGTAGAATGTGATGACGGAATCTCTGGACAGCAAAAACTGTTGCTAGAGCCAGTTTTTCAACATGTGAATAACGAGTTTCAGAGTCGAGAAGACTCTTATTGAGGAGGTTCATTTGCAAGAACCTCATTTTCTTGAAGGGTCCTTAAAGATGAATGAAAAGAATATCCAAGAGTCCCTTAGCATTCTCCATGACACTCAAGCATTGGTTTCAAATTCTTGTTGGAGAGCTACTTCATGGGAGGAAACATCCTTCCTTGAAGACATGGAGAAGATTCAAAGAGCAACGTGCCACATCAAAGGTAATTTCATGTCTTTGCTTTTTGATAGAAACCATTTGTTTGAGCTTAATGAATTGTTACATGATGCATACTTGAAGAATAATGAGGATATTCATAAGCTCACAATTCAAAATGAGCAACTTCTTGAAAAGTTGCAAGATACTTGTTTTTCCTCCTATGTTTCAGATTGTCAAATGGTAGATTGTTTGGAGGATTCTCATGACATGGTGGATCATGAGAAATGTGGAAATTTGAATGTGCTTAATGTGTTTGAAGATGAACTTGAAGAGATCCAAACACTTGATGTGGTGGAAGAGGAACTTGAATTGTCTCTTGATGAAGGTTATGTTATTTTTAAAGAAGAGCATGATTCCTCTACATTGGAACCAATCTATGACAAAGGTTTTGTTGATGCCTCGGATATTGCAGCATCAATCAGAAAGGGATTCTCCCCGAGAGACGGTCCCAATTAGACTATCTCCCGTTTGGTGTAGGGAATCCGTCCGGTTAGCGGTTCCGGCAACCGTGGATTTGGAGTTTAAATCCGATTCTATCGGTTATGGCCCGATCCACCTTTCTTTTGGGTTTTACGTGTTTTATATGAGATGCAAATGCCTAAATCATACTTAATCTAAATGCAATTAAAACAGATCTAAGTCTAGAAACTGGAATACATCTATCTATCCCTGCAGGGAACACGCTTAAGGGGGGGGCAATCAGCTGTAACAAATATCGTAATCAAGGAACAGATAGCTATTATTTCTCACAATAAAAGCTACAGCAAGATAAAGATCTTGAGAAGATAGCTTCTCATTCAACATGGAACGCATCTATTGCTCATAACACAGAAGAAAGCTGAAGAATAAAGAAACAGATTTAAAAATGAAACTTAAAGAACGCATCTATTGCTCATAAACAGAAGAAAGCAAAATTATTTAATCTATGTAACAAAAATAAAGAAACAGATCTAAACGTAACAAAACTGGAATTAAACTCAAAGATCCCTGCAAGGAGCAATTTAAAGTCATGAACAATGATCCACATGAATTACCCTGAAGAAAGAACAGTTAGCCATTCGATCTAGACAAAGAAATCTACAGCAATACATTTCATTGTTCACAAAATAGAGAGGAACGCATGCACATAGGAGAGCAGAATCATTAATGCAAAGAAATAATTCAGATGTCAAGAATGATCTCACATTGCAGAACTGCAGTCATTAGAATAGTCCAATATAGAGCAATCCAACATCCCAGGCAAAACGTCCATCTCCCGTGGCTTCTATTAGAAAATTCAATTTACAGACCCGATACAAGATAGCTCATATCGTTTGCCAAAATTTTCATTCCCTGCCAAAAGTCCATTCTAATCTTTCCTAGATGCTATTTATAGCTACAAATTTTCCCTTTGGGCTGACACCTAGCATTCTCCACCTGTCATTTACAGGAAATTTCACTATAATCGACCACCAAAATGGCCACTTCCTTTATAAAAAATATTTTGACAAAATTAGGGATAGCTGTCCCATGGCTTACGCCTTACATATTCAAAATATACATAACAGAAAATTTGCTAACATCAAAGCTTTCCCTGCTGGGCACGTGTCTGGCTGAAGAGAGTGGTTCGACTGAATTCAGCCTCTTCATTCCCGTGCGTGAGCTTCTCCTGGCAGAGGGTCGCCTAAGTTAATTGTCACTGATGCTGCCTGGGAAGAGGCCCTCGAATCCCCTGCTGATGCTGCTCCTAATTGGGAAGGGGGAATTGAACTGTCCATATTTTCTGCTATTGCTGGGGAAGAGGCTGCTGGGAGAGAGACTGCCGGATCTACTGATGCTCCTGCTGCTGCTGCAACTTTCCTGTCCTCCTCTGCTATGTAGCTGTGCCACACACCTGTGTCCCTTATGATTATGTTTGCTGCAGCAGGAAATAGGATTTTCTGAGAAGTCACATTCTTCTCGAGCTCTATTTTAATGCTTTGTACTTCTGCTTCAGTAACTTGATGCGCTTCCTTCAGCAGATGGTTGTGAAGTGTTGATAAACCGATGTAATGCTGGAGATCATCCATGGCCAGGACATCAATCTTTTTTACATACTCCATCTGGATGCCTAGCTCTTCTTTCAGTTGAGACAACCGCTGCTCCTTTTCCGGGAAGTCTTCTAGGGTCTGAGGGAAACTCAATGTGCAGTTGTCATGGACTCCTTTGAGCTTTTGGTATAGGTTGTTGATTCTATCTGTTGTCCTCTGCACACTGGTTAGCAGCTTATTGGCACAGTTCCTGCCAAACTCCAGCAAGGCTATATCTTCATTAAAATCGTCCACGGCCTTAAAAGGAAGATGCGGGGGGGAACCTCCTTTCCCTTCTCTCCATGCCATCTGACTTATGACATTTGCCTTGACACGGGTATTCTTAGCTTTGAGCCTGTGGGCTTCCGCATTAATCTCTTTTAGCCTGACCACCATGGCCTTGAGTTTGCACACCTCCTCAGTGATTAGCTCTTGGGAGCCATACACTTGCTGCAGGATATTGCATGACAGCTCGTGGAAGGGAGATAGGTCTATGGTCCTGCTCTCCGCTTGCTCTAGACGCTCAGCTAATGCTTGCTTGTCTGCTTCTAGCAGAGATGCCTTTTCTTCTGCACCATTCTTCTCTGCTTCCACAATCATCATTTGAAGTGTTAGCTGGTCCTTTTCCTCCTCCAGCTGGCTGTACTTGTTTGACAGCTCCTTATGCTCAGCGTACAAGCAATTATATTTGTTTACTGCCAGATCTCTTTGGGCTTGCTCATTAGCCACATTTTGTTGCAGCGTGCGTGCTCTCTTCTTTGTCAATATATTTTCTTTGACTATACCGTCTACATTGGCAAATGATGCCTTTGCTGTTGCTATAACTGCGGATGCCATAGCAATGGGATCTTGATCCGTGTTTTGCATGACGGTGACCTCCCGGTGAGTAATAATGTCTTCATGGAAGGGACTTTTAATCCTCTCTTCTGATTGGAGGACCATCGCTTTTCTTTTCTTATCATACACAAACTCATTCCATTTGGACACCGTATGCTTACCTGATGGAGTGTACGGGACAATTGGTCAGTTTATGATGTCTATGTCTTCTTCCATAGGTGGGGTCCGGACTTCCTGAGCAGGGTCTACTCCTTCCTTTTGGGTACCAGAGCCACCTGCTTGAGAGGTGTCTATCTCCATGTCTTGGACACCGGACCCACCTGCTTGGGCACCTTCCCTTGTCTTCAATTCTTCTTCCGCCTTCTTTTCTGCCTCAGCCTACTCAGCTTCTTTCTTCTTTTGGGCTTCTTCAGCTTCTTTCCACAGTCTTTCATTTTCAGCTTCTTGCTGCTTTCTTGCTTCCTCGGCTTCCTGCTGTAACCTTGCCTCTTCTCTTAATCTGAGCTCTTCCTGAGCTCGGGCATCCTCAGCTTCTTTCTCCTTTTGCTGGATGGTCTTCTGGGCCTTGGTTGAGCTAGAGCTCGCTCCAGTACCTTGGCGACAGATCCGTAGCTCAGTCATGTTGCTGATGCCTCTGAATGCTTCCTCCTCGGCATCAGGGTAGTGGGAGTATTCGAAGTGAGCGTAGTTCCCCTTGCAATGCTCGGCCACTTTACCCTTTCTGTCGTTCCTGTGGAAGATGACCTCACCGAAGTGGAAGGCCTTCAACTCTTGAACAAACTCATTGGCCGAGGCAACCCCTGAAAACTTGTAAGCGCCAATGCAGAAAGGCAGAGGGGGAAAAGAAGCCTTGTGTTGCTTGTGGAGCAATGCTCCAACCCCATCCAAGAAGAGTTGTCTTACTGCTTCCTTGAGCACCACATAGTCTGTGGCATACTGCGGCAATATGTATGGGGGCTTAGTCCCTCCAAACATTCTCAGGTAGGTACCTTGTTCTGAAAAGTAAAAGTCCCCATACTCCTCAAGGACTTCCAAAGCATTTTCTGACAGGCAATTTGGTTCTTCCTTAAACATTTTCTCGTATAGGGGCATGATGAACCCCTCACAGATGAGTTTGTAGCTGGGCTTGTAGCTCTGAGCCCACAACATCTTGAATGCGATGTAGACCGGGGCGGTGGCCCTATCCCATGTACAACCCAATTTGGGGAACTCTATCTTGGCCAAAATACAATCTATCAGATATGAGGACATGAAGAATTCAGCCTTCTTCAAGGCTAGCCCTGGCTTAGCAGCACTTATCATCGAGGCCAGACTATCTGACAGGATAGTGGCCCAGTCAAACATTGTTCCCTGAAATGCCACATAATGAATGATAGGGACCCACTGAATCTTGTATACTGTGCCATCGGGCATGCCGAAGATTCTGCACAGCATCAGGGCAATCAATCTATAAGGAGCTCTTAGATTCTGTACGTCATACTCCTCACTCCCTTTCTTCCTCAAATGCTTCCCTGCCACCAGTAGCTTCTTGGCCATCTCGATGTTGTTCATTTGACTCAGCCATTCATCAGTCAGAGCTTGTTGGACCCGGGGAAACTTGTAGGCTGCCGCAAGATACGCGGGTTGAAAAGAGGCAATGGCCACTTTACCGCTGTCATTTATTACTCTGCCTTCAGCATCGGCATGCTGGAGTATCCATCCGATCACTTCGGCACAGGGGAACAACTCAGGGCGGGTGGCAGCTCTGGTTATGCCTGAGGCTTTGATATTCGAATAAATTGGTGCTTCCTCCAGCAACATATCTGGGATTTCTTGGTCCCTGATCATTCTATAGATGTCATCCCATCTGATTTCTGGAGGGACACCAGTGGTGCACCTCGTATCTTGGAGTGAAGCTTCAGCTTTAGGAGGGGCAGGTTTCTTTTCTGTCATCTTCGCCTTCTTTTTACCGGTTTTCGGCATCTTGACTTATCCCTGAAAACATCCATATCAAAGTCATCATTTGAGCAACAGACTGTGAGGTTTTAGCAGAGAGCAACATCGTTTTAATATCAATGAGATAAGTCAATGAAGCTGTATATTTAGGAAGCAAAATACTATTTCAACATAAGACACAAATTGAAACATTTGAAGCTCCTAAAAGACGAGTCTGAAATGCTCCTGAGGGGATAAGCTATGTTGCGGAAGCCATTGGTTTTTGGCTCGATAGGCGAATTGCGGAAGCCATTGGTTTTAGGTTCCGCCCTGGGGACTAAGGTGTCTTTCGTCATTATTGCGGTTGGAAAGGCTAAAGGCGGGAGACTCGGGTTGGAGGGACTTTGTGACGACACGGGAGATCCGCTCGCACTTTCGACTCGGTGAGGGCTTCGAATGTTATTGTCACGCACGGCCTTCGCCAAGGTGCCCTATGAGAAGTCCTAATCCGGGCGGGGTGACGGCGCCGGGATATACTGACGGGAAGTGCTAGGGCGGCCATGGCTTCAGGTTTCGGCTCGCGCGGCTTGAACGTTCACGGGTTTTGAACGGGACAATGGCGGCTGAGACCAGGTTTTGCCTTGGGTAGAGGGCATGTTGGGGCTGAGGCTTACGGAAGGGCCCAGGGTTTTAAGTCCTGAGTTTATGGCCGGGGACATGGAAAGCCCATGGGGCTTCGACAAATTCTCCCAAAACGAGGGGCGCGGCCCGGGGTTTAAAATGGGACACGATTAACCGCCCGCACTTACCATCACTACTCAATAATAAAATGTTAATGTTTTAACCAATGCCTATGACGATTTTGCATGACGAAAACTCCTTTCAACTGTATATGACGGGTAAAACATAGCCCTTTACGGGTGTTTTGCCCGTCAAAACCCCACTAAAACCCATTGTTTTCCCACAAAAGATAACCCAATGGCAAAATTCCAGGTTAGAATCCTACCTGGCACCGTGGGGATCGCTTGAGCGAGGTGGCCGCGAGCACGGATGAGCGAGGTGAGCTGGAGCGATTTGCACGGCGTCGCACGTCGTTGGCCAATTCGAAAACAATGGTGCATTGGTTCGAGCCCCTACCGTATTTTATAAAAAACGGGCACGTGCGGGCATTAAGGTTGGTGGTTGGCGCCATTAGAATGTGGCTTAAATACGCCGCCCGCCGCGGTCATGTCAAAATACCTCGATTTTCGTGCGACCGCCATTCGCGGAACCAGATTGCGAATCGTATCCGCCGTTGCGGAAGGGTTCAACGAAAGTTCCCGCTGTTTCAGGGCGCATCGCAGAAAGGAAACTCGAAGCCTTCCGCGAAAGACCCCCGCGTTGCAGACGAGTAACGCCAAGGCTCCCACCCTTTCGGGAGCTATTTGCGAAAGCTTCCGCAAACCAAAAACTTTCAAAGTCTCGTTGATTTTCGGGAAGGTATGGCGAAGGCTCCCGCTAGTTTCGGAAGGCTTTTGTGAATGGCTTTCGCCGTTTCGGAAGGAAGACTTGAAGGCTCCCGCATGTTTTTTCGAAGTTTTTTTTTTTAAGTCTCTTCGTGCGTTTTTAGACGAATAACTCTCGCCGTTTCGGGAGCAAATCTTATACTCTTCCGCACAGTTTCCCGGGATCGTTTCGAAGTCCTTTTCCGATCGGTTTAAGCGATTGGGTTCCGCCGTTTCGGGAGGGTAGCCCGAAGGCTTCCGCGGTTTCGGGAGCAAAGGCTGAAGGCTTCCGCGATAGTTTCTTGGAAAAATTTCTAAGTTCTTTTCATAGCTTCTGAAGGGAATCGTGAATTCTTCCGCGGGACTTATGCGGATGGCTTCCGCCGTTTCGGGAGGGTAGCTTGAATTGCTCCGCGGATCTTAAACATTGAAAAAGTTTCCAAGTGTTATTTACTTCGGGAGGCTTAGACGGGCGCTTTATGAGAATGGCCTCCGCCATTTCGGGAGAAAAACCGGAAGGTTTCCGCAGAGTTTCAACCAAAAATTCCATATCCTTTTCGGGAGATTGAGGCGAATGAGTCCCGCTATTTCGGGAGCAAATGATGAACGATTCCACTGTTTTGGGAGCCAGACTTGAATCGCTCCGCCGTTTCGGCAAGGTTTCACCAACGGTTTTCGCAACTTATGGCCAAAAACTGAGTTTCTTTTCGGAGGGATATCACGGCGGCTTCCGCCGTTTCGGGCAGTTTCGCTGAATTCCCCCGTCGTTTCGGGAGTATTGTCCCATTGTTCCTGCAGTTTTCCAATCGAAAAAAAATCTAAGTCCCTTTCGGGAGATTAAGGTGAATGAGCCCCATCATTTTGGGAGGAAAATCGGAACCCTTCCGCGGTTGCGGAAGGATTGAGCGAAGGGTTCCGCCGTTTCGGGAGTCATTACCCAGTGGCTACTCGGAAAGGTTGGACGTTTGGCTTCTGCAGCTTCGGGGAGATAGCCCGAATTATTCCAAAACGTTGGGGAAAAATCTAAGTTCTTTTTTGGCTCTTCGGGGAAAACATGGAAGGATTGATGGCAAGATGTTCAGCAGGGAAGTAAAACTTTATGTTGAAAACAGAGCTGACGGCTGGGATGGCTTCTCAAGCAAACTTTCTGCAAAAACAAAAAGGAGGGGCCCCAATATGTACAAAATTTTGGGGAGGGGTGTTTCCGAAACAACAATGGCGAGTCGCTAGCGAACACAGATCTCTGAAAAATTCCTCTTCACGGTCCAGAACCTCATTAAAACATTCACCTCGGGTGCACTACTCAATTGAGCATTTTATACTCATGCGGGGAAAAGAGGCACTTTTCCTGCTAGCCATTGGGGAAAGGGAAGCTTTGACCGAGACATCTTCACCACTCTCAGAGGGCCAGCATACGAGATTCATTTTAGGAGGGTCATCTCTCAAATGGTCACTACTGCCGGACTCCACAGGATTAGCAACACTTTCTCATGGACATTATTGTTCTTGTTCCTCATTCCCATGCTGCTGGCACCCTTTGGGATGCTTGTACTTTGGACAGCTTAGCTGTTTGAGCCTTCCAGGGATATTTTCTTTTGGACATGATCTTTGATTTGGGCTCCTCAATCCATAATGTCCTTTTGTGTGAGTTAGAGATTTTATTGATTTGATCAAACTTCACGGACGGAGAGGAGCCCATTTTGAGCTGGGCCTTTTGGACAGCCTTCTTGATTTTACATGTCTTTTTGATTTTGTCTCAACCATGCTTTAATTGAGGTGAGAATCCCTGGAAAACAGACTCTTGAATATAGGCCATTTTGGCTTTTAAACCTGCAGCATGGAGTCATCTCAATACCCTATGTCCTCGAGAGGTGCCACTTTCCATGGGTCCAACTTAGGTAACCTTCTTGAGATGCCTTTAAAGTGTGAGAGTGGGTGGAGCCCAACGATAGGAGTGAAGATGGCCATGGGTCTCTGCTATTAAACAGGATTAGTGTGACTAGCAGGGTAGGCTTCCCCCCCTTTTTGAACATTTCAGCGAGAGCACAGCAGACCGGGTTTAGTGAGCAGGGTTCCAGACTCATGGGTTGCAAATTTTCTTCGAGAGAGCTATCTTCAACGGGAAACTCAACAACAAGGGGGCCTTCAGAAAACAAAACTTGTCGAAAAGTTCAAATAACAAAGAAAGAAACAACATGGCCGAAAAATAAAACAGCTAAAAGCGAAAGCGAAAAGACAACTTTATTTATGTACAGGAAGTCTCGAGGAGGCTATGCGAAGTATTGTTTCAGAGCGAGGCCATTGAGAGGAAGGGCTACTTCCTCTCCCTCGAGATTTGTCAATTTATAAGTGGATGGGCCTAATTTTGCAGAAATTTGGTACGGGCCTACCCATAGATGTTGAAATTTCGTATGCATTCCTTTGCCTTCATGATTATGGTCCCATTTCAGGACCAAATCCCCGACTTCAAAATCCCTCTTGCCGGATTTCCTCTTATCGAACCATCTCTTAACTATATCCTGGTGTTGATGGAATCGATCTTTAGCTTTGTGTCGGGCTTCTTCCAGTTGAAGCAGGGTGTTGATCCTGGATTGTAAGGCTTGGCTACCAGAACCCCGCGAGGCTTGGGACAATTGCAAGGATGGCAGCAAGATGTTTGGGGGAAGTATGGCTTCCTTGCCATAGACAAGAGTGAAAGGGGAGACACCTAAAGCATTCTTCGGGGTTACCCTATCTGCCCATAAGGCGTTTGGGAGAGCCACATGCCAACTTCTCTGGTTTTCTATCACAGTTTTCTTAAGGATTTGAATCAGATTCTTGTTTGAGGATTCAGCTAATCCGTTTCCCTGAGGGTAGTAATTGGCTGAATAATGCAACTTAATTCCCCATTCATAAACAAATTCATTTATCTTGCAAGATGAAAAATAAGTAGCATTATCAAAAACAAGGGAAATTGGAACCCCAAACCTGGTTATGATGTTTTCTTTCAAGAAGCTGATGACTGCGTCTTCATTGATCTTGCGCAATGGGGTGGCCCCCGTCCACCTAGTGAAGTAGTCGGTAGCCGTTAGGATGTATCGATGTTGCAATGAAGAATTTAGATTTATTTCTCCGATAACATCTATGCCCCATTGCTCAAAAGGCTCAGAGATGATGACCGGCTGCAATGGGCCTGCGGCCTTAGGTAACTTCCCAGCACTTCTTTGACATACATCACAGTTTCATGTGTATGTGTGGGAATCTCGAAACAGAGTGGGCCAGTAATACCCAGCTCTCAGTATCTTGTGTGCTGTCGTCTCTCCTGAATAATGACCACCCGCGGGGCCATCATGCAATTCTTTGACAACTTTGTTTGACAACTTTGTTTGCATCTTCCTTTTCCAAACACCTAAGAAGGACTCCATCATAATTCTTTCTGAAAAGAATCCCATCAATGATTTGATAGGGTGCTGATTTCAAGCGGAGTGCCCTTCTTTGTTTAGAATTCCAGTGCTCGAGTAGATATCCCTGCTGTAAATAGTGCACTAGATCCCTATACCATGACTGGGGAGCTGTAAAGAGATGGCATACCTCAACCGAATTGAGCTCAGCTTCATTTCTCCAATGGTGCTCTTCATCAGTCGAGTTTTCCGTCAGTAACTTGCATAGACCTTGTCCTTTGATGATTGTAGCCGGTTTAAATTCCAAATCATACTCCTGCAGAGCTGTGACCCAGTTCCCTCTCCTCTCTCCCAATTCCTTTTGAACGAAAAGTGATCTGACAGCTGGATGGGGAACTATGATTTTAGTTCTGTTCTTCAAAATGTATGGCCTAAACTGCTTGACTGCTTTGAAGACCGCATAGGCATGCTTGTCCACCACGGGATAGTTCAGCTCGGCCCCCTGTAGACCAGTGCTCATAAACGAAATTGGGTATTCATCCCCCAACTCCACCTTTTGCGTGAGTACAGCTGCGAGAGAGTCATCCGAAGCGAAGGTATACAAGATGAAATCTTTATCAAAATCTGGACTTCTTAAGGAAGGAGCTTTAGCTACAGCTGCCTTGATATCTCTAAATGCGTCCTTCTCCAAATCTGTCCACTTGAATTGTATGCTTTGTTTAACCATCTGTTGCAATGGCTTAACAATTTGTGCAAAATCCGGAACAAATCTGCGGACAAAATTGATGGTGCCCATGAAATACTGCATAGATTTTTTGTTGTGAGGCATTGGAATCTTATTAATGGCTTGGACCCTTTCCTGGTCGATCGACACTCCCCCTTTGGAGATGATATGACCCAATAGCTTACCTTCGGGTACAACAAACACGCTCTTCTTGGGATTTAAGGAAATGCCATACTTCCGGCAACGATCAAAGATATGCCTCAGATGAACAACATGATCTTCCCTTTTCTTTGAAAAGACTGTCACATCATCCAAGTAGACAACAACGCATTTCCCACCCAATCCTCGGAAGGCAATATCCATCGCCCTTTGGAATGTAGCTCCTGCATTTATCAGACCAAATGGCATCCTTCTATAGGCGAAAGTTCCCCACTTAGTCCTGAAAGTGGTCTTGAGACGATCTTCTTCGGCTACTAACACTTGATTATAGCCCGAGAAACCATCGAGGAGAGAAAACAATTCGGATCCTGACACCATTTGGAGGATTTGTTCCATTGAAGGTACAGGGTAGTTATCCTTATCCGAAGCTTTGTTTAAATTTCTGAAGTATACACATAGCCTAATCTCTCCCGACTTCTTCCTTACGGGCACCAAGTTTGCAACCCATTCAGAATGCCGAACTTTGAAGATTATCTTAGCGTCCAGGAGCTTCTTTAATTCTTTTTGGATCAGCGGTTCTAGAGTAGGATGCATCCTTCTTAACTGCTGCCGAAATGGTTTAACACCCGCTTTCATTGGTATAACATGCTGAATGATGCGGACGTCATATGTTTTCAGATCTTCATAGGTCCATGCAAAAACATCCTTGTACTGTTTAAACAACTTAATGAACCTATCTCTTTCTCCTGGTGAACAACATTTGCCAAGGTTGACAAATTTTGGTTCTGCCTCGGTACCCAAATTAACCAGCTCATGTTGCATTGATGAGCTGTTAGTTTTGGTATTAGCTGGTCTTTTGAACCTATTTTGAAGATCGAAAAGCATTTCGAGGGACCTTACCCCCTTTGGCATGAAGTTTCCTTTCTCGTCATCTTTCTTCATCAAATCAGCATCGTGTTCTTCTTCATCTATTGCAGCTCCTTGGAAGCTATCTTCGTTTGTCAGGAAGCTGATAATTTGTTCATCATCCTTGAAGACCCCGAAATTTGTGATGTTATCGGGAATGGAAGGCCTGAAAATCAATTCAATTGAGCATTTATTATTTGACGGCACCAATCTAGAAGCGGATGTTGCTAACAAATCAGCAGCAGAATTTTGCAATCTAGGAATTGATTTTATATTGAAAGCGTCAAAATACATGATTAAATCCCATACCTCAGCCTGGTAACCTTTCAAGTGCGGTGAGAGACAATGAATGGTGTCCCTCACCTGTCTGACAACTATCTCGGAGTCACCAAAAACCTTCAGGTACTTAACATTTAAGCCAATGGCCTTCTTTAAACCATGTACCAAAGCTTCATATTCAGCGGTATTATTAGTACAATCGAATTCTAGTCTACAAGACAAAAAATACTTGTTTCCTTTTGGATCCATTAGAACACAACCGGCTCCGGATCCTTCCAGAGTTTTAGAGCCATCAAAGTATAATGTCCAAAAAACATCTTCAGATTCAACTAAGTTAGTTTCTTTATGGTCTATGTTAGCAACTAAATTGACTATGTTACAATCAACATCATCAGTCCGAGAGAAATGAAGGAGATCGGACTATTTATCTGATTCATGGCTAACGATTTCAGATTGATAGTTACCCGGATCCATTTCTAAGAAGTAATTTCCCAGGACCGAGGAAGAGAAAGTTACAGCCTCATTTTTTTCTTCTAGTTGGGTTACGTTTTGTTTCATATGAGGTTCCCTAAGAACTTTAATCTGATTCTGTCTATTCTGATAAGGCAGCCATAGATGAGACCAATCGGTAGCGAAGTAGCCACTCAGTTTGGTAGACCAATCCCTACTCAAAATCAGCCCATAATCTTCAGGAATGTCGACCACCATTATGTCAATAAATTGGCAGACTCTAGGATCAGCTGACAATCTAATTAGAACGTCTTTCATCTCCCCAATAACCTTGACAGCAGTCCTGTCTAATTGGATAATTTGAGCTGGAGATGGAACGGGCTGCCCATTAATTTTCCTACAAATTGACAGTGGCATAACGTTTGAAGAAGCTCCAGAATCTACCAAACAGTTGTGAACATTGTGATTAAAAATTTCAAATGTCAACAAGAATGGCAATGTTTGGGATTTGGATTTTCCACCGATGCTAGCCTCATTAATTTTAGGATTGTCTTGAGAATCTGTTAATGTAGTGCTGGGTTTTGGTTGTAAAACATGCAGCAGTTTGTCTCGTTGATGGGGCAAGCTACACATGTCAAATATTGATACGTTTGCTTTGACTTTCTTGATATCTTCGATAATATCATACCCTATGTCGGGCTCGTTCCCAATTCGAGTTGGCTGATCTGTTTTGTTCATGGTGACCTTTGGCTGGACTGTGTTGTCAGCACTTGGCTGTTTGGCAGCTGTTTGGTTTACTTTGGGCTGAGGTGGGATGATTGGTATATGCCTCCTAGGCGGATCTTTCGAAACTTTAGGTTTATGGGGAAAGGTGACTGGGACAGGATTCGCAATTGGGCCCTTGCTGCGAGTGGCAACATTTATGGTAGAGGGAGAGCTATCTATGTGATCTTCTTCTACAAATTCAGTCATAGGTACCCAATCCCACAACACCATAGTGGTGTCCGGGGTTGGTTCCTCTAACTCAGGGCTTGACTCTTCTGGGGGAACATCCTGATCTGGGATCTGAGAATCTAACATTTGGTTCATGACTAAGCTCATGGAATTGATCCATTGCGGACAGCTCTTTTCTGAATGTGGTTCTTGGTGAAAAGTGCAGAAATTTTCCATCCCTATCTCGTTCAAGTTTAAAACAGGGGCAGCGTTCATTGGTGGATGAGTCTACTCCCCGTCCTCCCTTCTTTTATAAAATGGTTTGAAAGGTTTCCTAGATGTACTAGCAGCCTTGTCTTTCTCAAGATCTACGATTTTGTTAGATAATTTCTGCATCATTTTAACTACATTTTCCATGTCCGTAGATGGTTCTTCCTTGCCTCTGGTGAGGAGCAAAGGTTTCTTGCTAGCTGCCGGTTTTATTTCTACATCTAAGGCATGTTTAGCAATGCTATCAGCCTCTTCTTCTACCTTTCTAGCTTCCTCAAAGTTCTCTATCAGGGTAGTTTTCTTGGAACTCTTCACGAACATTGCTATGGGTCCATCAAGAGCGGTCGTATAGTATTCAATTAGAGATTCCTCGGCTGGTTTATTAGCTTGACTGAAGTTATTCAACAGCGTAGTGAATCTTTGATTGAAATATTGAACCTTTTCTTTCTTCTCCATCCTCATGGATAGGAGCTCTTTCATAAGTGTGGCCACAGTCTTTTGGTTTCCGTATTTCTTTAGAAAACATTTTTCGAATTCATCCCAACTAGAGATTGAGCTGGGTTGTAGGCTAAAGTACCATGAGGATACTTTTGGCTCGAAAGTGTATGGAAACAACCTGCTGACCACGTCTTCATGTTGTACGTTCAAAAGGTTCAGAGCTAGGTAAAAACTCTTGAGGTGATCTTCTGCCGAGATGGCTTTCCCTGGATCATACTTAGGCAAGACCTTTTCTGGGTTTTTAGGCATATTATGGAATGGTCCAGCTAGGTTCAGCGCCCCCCTTGCTCTCCAAGCAGGTACAACCATGTTTGGGTTTGGATGTGGAGACCCCGGAGGAGAATTGTAGGGTGAATCCTATGGAGTACTTTTGGGAGTGGTAATTTCTTCAAGATTTTCTTGGTCTGTCTTGTTAAGAGTGTCGGAAATTTCTTCCAAAGTCAGATTTACCAGTTCTTCAAAACTTTGAACGAGAATTGAATCCCGGGTGTACTGTGGCTCCTTTCTAGGTGTAATTTTCTTAGGGAGGAATTTGACAGCGTTTAAACCACCTAGCTGTCTAACGTAGGACCTGGTATGTCTTCTCAAATCCTCTATTTCTGTAAAAGGGACAGCGTATAAAACTTCTTGAGGCTCAGGGTCAGAAATGAGGCGTTCTTGGTCTGTTAATCCAAGATCTGGGTTGTTTGAAATGTTTTCTTTAAGCGGGATTTCAGTGTTATCTATGACCGCGGAAGATTTTCCTCTATCAGCCATGCACTTCAGGCCCTCCTTCTAGCGCCAAAAACTGTTGATGCCTCGGATATCGCAGCATCAATCAGAAATGGATTCTCCCCGAGAGACGGTCCCAATTAGACTATCTCTCGTTTGGTGTAGGGAATCCGTCCGGTTAGCGGTTCCGGCAACCGTGGATTTGGAGTTTAAATCCGATTCTATCGGTTATGGCCCGATCCACCTTTCTTTTGGGTTTTACGTGTTTTATATGAGATGCAAATGCCTAAATCATACTTAATCTAAATGCAATTAAAACAGATCTAAGTCTAGAAACTGGAATACATCTATCTATCCCTGCAGGGAACACGCTTAAGGGAGGGGCAATCAGCTGTAACAAATATCGTAATCAAGGAACAGATAGCTATTATTTCTCACAATAAAAGCTACAGCAAGATAAAGATCTTGAGAAGATAGCTTCTCATTCAACATGGAACGCATCTATTGCTCATAACACAGAAGAAAGCTGAAGAATAAAGAAACATATTTAAAAATGAAACTTAAAGAACGCATCTATTGCTCATAAACAGAAGAAAGCAAAATTATTTAATCTATGTAACAAAAATAAAGAAACAGATCTAAACTTAACAAAACTGGAATTAAACTCAAAGATCCCTGCAAGGAGCAATTTAAAGTCATGAACAATGAGCCACATGAATTACCCTGAAGAAAGAACAGTTAGCCATTCGATCTAGACAAAGAAATCTACAGCAATACATTTCATTGTTCACAAAATAGAGAGGAACGCATGCACAGAGGAGAGCAGAATCATTAATGCAAAGAAATAATTCAGATGTCAAGAATGATCTCACATTGCAGAACTGCAGTCATTAGAATAGTCCAATATAGAGCAATCCAACATCCCAGGCAAAACGTCCATCTCCCGTGGCTTCTATTAGAAAATTCAATTTACAGACCCGATACAAGATAGCTCATATCGTTTGCCAAAATTTTCATTCCCTGCCAAAAGTCCATTCTAATCTTTCCAAGATGCTATTTATAGCTACAAATTTGCCCTTTGGGCTGACACCTAGCATTCTCCACCTGTCATTTACAGGAATTTTCACTATAATCGACCACCAAAATGGCCACTTCCTTTATAAAAAATATTTTGACAAAATTACGGACAGCTGTCCCATGGCTTACGCCTTACATATTCAAAATATACATAACAGAAAATTTGCTAACATCAAAGCTTTCCCTGCTGGGCACGTGTCTGGCTGAAGAGAGTGGTTCGACTGAATTCAGCCTCTTCATTCCTGTGCGTGAGCTTCTCCTGGCAGAGGGTCGCCTAAGTTAATTGTCACTGATGCTGCCTGGGAAGAGGCCCTCGAATCCCCTGCTGATGCTGCTCCTAATTGGGAAGGGGGAATTGAACTGTCCATATTTTCTGCTATTGCTGGGGAAGAGGCTGCTGGGAGAGAGACTGCCGGATCTACTGATGCTCCTGCTGCTGCTGCAGCTTTCCTGTCCTCCTCTGCTATGTAGCTATGCCACACACCTGTGTCCCTTATGATTATGTTTGCTGCAGCAGGAAACAGGATTTTCTGAGAAGTCACATTCTTCCCGAGCTCTGTTTTAATGCTTTGTACTTCTGCTTCAGTAACTTGATGCGCTTCCTTCAGCAGATGGTTGTGAAGTGTTGATGAACCGATGTAATGCTGGGGATCATCCATGGCCAGGACATCAATCTATTTTACATACTCCATCTGGACGCCTAGCTCTTCTTTCAGTTGAGACAACCGCTGCTCCTTTTCCGGGAAGTCTTCTAGGGTCTGAGGGAAACTCAATGTGCAGTTGTCATGGACTCCTTTGAGCTTTTGGTATAGGTTGTTGATTCTATCTGTTGTCCTCTGCACACTGGTTAGCAGCTTATTGGCACAGTTCCTGCCAAACTCCAGCAAGGCTATATCTTCATTAAAATCGTCCACGGCCTTAAAAGGAAGATGCGGGGGGAAACCTCCTTTCCCTTCTCTCCATGCCATCTGACTTATGACATTTGCCTTGACACGGGTATTCTTAGCTTTGAGCCTGTGGGCTTCCGCATTAATCTCTTTTAGCCTGACCACCATGGCCTTGAGTTTGCACACCTCCTCAGTGATTAGCTCTTGGGAGCCATACACTTGCTGCAGGATATTGCATGACAGCTCGTGGAAGGGAGATAGGTCTATGGTCCTGCTCTCCGCTTGCTCTAGACGCTCAGCTAATGCTTGCTTGTCTGCTTCTAGCAGAGATGCCTTTTCTTCTGCACCATTCTTCTCTGCTTCCACAATCATCATTTGAAGTGTTAGCTGGTCCTTTTCCTCCTCCAGCTGGCTGTACTTGTTTGACAGCTCCTTATGCTCAGCGTACAAGCAATTATATTTGTTTACTGCCAGATCTCTTTGGGCTTGCTCATTAGCCACATTTTGTTGCAGCGTGCGTGCTCTCTTCTTTGTCAATATATTTTCTTTGACTATACCGTCTACATTGGCAAATGATGCCTTTGCTGTTGCTATAACTGCGGATGCCATAGCAATGGGATCTTGATCCGTGTTTTGCATGACGGTGACCTCCCGGTGAGTAATAATGTCTTCATGGAAGGGACTTTTAATCCTCTCTTCTGATTGGAGGACCATCGCTTTTCTTTTCTTATCATACACAAACTCATTCCATTTGGACACCGTACGCTTACCTGATGGAGTGTACGGGACAATTGGTCGGTTTATGATGTCTATGTCTTCTTCCATAGGTGGGGTCCGGACTTCCTGAGCAGGGTCTACTCCTTCCTTTTGGGTACCAGAGCCACCTGCTTGAGAGGTGTCTATCTCCATGTCTTGGACACCGGACCCACCTGCTTGGGCACATTCCCTTGTCTTCAATTCTTCTTCCGCCTTCTTTTCTGCCTCAGCCTGCTCAACTTCTTTCTTCTTTTGGGCTTCTTCAGCTTCTTTCCACTGTCTTTCATTTTCAGCTTCTTGCTGCTTTCTTGCTTCCTCGGCTTCCTGCTGTAACCTTACCTCTTCTCTTAATCTTAGCTCTTCCTGAGCTCGGGCATCCTCAGCTTCTTTCTCCTTTTGCTGGATGGTCTTCTGGGCCTTGGTTGAGCTAGAGCTCGCTCCAGTACCTTGGCGACAGATCCGTAGCTCAGTCATGTTGCTGATGCCTCTGAATGCTTCCTCCTCGGCATCAGGGTAGTGGGAGTATTCGAAGTGAGCGTAGTTCCCCTTGCAATGCTCGGCCACTTTACCCTTTCTGTCGTTCCTGTGGAAGATGACCTCACCGAAGTGGAAGGCCTTCAACTCTTGAACAAACTCATTGGCCGAGGCAACCCCTGAAAACTTGTAAGCGCCAATGCAGAAAGGCAGAGGGGGAAAAGAAGCCTTGTGTTGCTTGTGGAGCAATGCTCCAACCCCATCTAAGAAGAGTTGTCTTACTGCTTCCTTGAGCACCACATAGTCTGTGGCATACTGCGGCAATATGTATGGGGGCTTAGTCCCTCCAAACATTCTCAGGTAGGTACCTTGTTCTGAAAAGTAAAAGTCCCCATACTCCTCAAGGACTTCCAAAGCATTTTCTGACAGGCAATTTGGTTCTTCCTTAAACATTTTCTCGTATAGGGGCATGATGAACCCCTCACAGATGAGTTTGTAGCTGGGCTTGTAGCTCTGATCCCACAACATCTTGAATGCGATGTAGACCGGGGCGGTGGCCCTATCCCATGTACAACCCAATTTGGGGAACTCTATCTTGGCCAAAATACAATCTATCAGATATGAGGACATGAAGAATTCAGCCTTCTTCAAGGCTAGCCCTGGCTTAGCAGCACTTATCATCGAGGCCAGACTATCTGACAGGATAGTGGCCCAGTCAAACAGTGTTCCCTGAAATGCCACATAATGAATGATAGGGACCCACTGAATCTTGTATACTGTGCCATCGGGCATGCCGAAGATTCTGCACAGCATCAGGGCAATCAATCTATAAGGAGCTCTTAGATTCTGTACGTCATACTCCTCACTCCCTTTCTTCCTCAAATGCTTCCCTGCCACCAGTAGCTTCTTGGCCATCTCGATGTTGTTCATTTGAATCAGCCATTCATCAGTCAGAGCTTGTTGGACCCGGGGAAACTTGTAGGCTGCCGCAAGATACGCGGGTTGAAAAGAGGCAATGGCCACTTTACCGCTGTCATTTATTACTCTGCCTTCAGCATCGGCATGCTGGAGTATCCATCCGATCACTTCGGCACAGGGGAACAGCTCAGGGCGGGTGGCAGCTCTGGTTATGCCTGAGGCTTTGATATTCGAATAAATTGGTGCTTCCTCCAGCAACATATCTGGGATTTCTTGGTCCCTGATCATTCTATAGATGTCATCCCATCTGATTTCTGGAGGGACACCAGTGGTGCACCTCGTATCTTGGAGTGAAGCTTCAGCTTTAGGAGGGGCAGGTTTCTTTTCTGTCATCTTCGCCTTCTTTTTACCGGTTTTCGGCATCTTGACTTATCCCTGAAAACATCCATATCAAAGTCATCATTTGAGCAACAGACTGTGAGGTTTTAGCAGAGAGCAACATCGTTTTAATATCAATGAGATAAGTCAATGAAGCTGTATATTTAGGAAGCAAAATACTATTTCAACATAAGACACAAATTGAAACATTTGAAGCTCCTAAAAGACGAGTCTGAAATGCTCCTGAGGGGATAAGCTATGTTGCGGAAGCCATTGGTTTTTGGCTCGATAGGCGAATTGCGGAAGCCATTGGTTTTAGGTTCCGCCCTGGGGACTAAGGTGTCTTTCGTCATTATTGCGGTTGGAAAGGCTAAAGGCGGGAGACTCGGGTTGGAGGGACTTTGTGACGACACGGGAGATCCGCTCGCACTTTCGACTCAGTGAGGGCTTCGAATGTTATTGTCACGCACGGCCTTCGCCGAGGTGCCCTATGAGAAGTCCTAATCCGGGCGGGGTGACGGCGCCGGGATATACTGACGGGAAGTGCTAGGGCGGCCATGGCTTCAGGTTTCGGCTCGCGCGGCTTGAACGTTCACGGGTTTTGAACGGGACAATGGCGGCTGAGACCAGGTTTTGCCTTGGGTAGAGGGCATGTTGGGGCTGAGGCTTACGGAAGGGCCCAGGGTTTTAAGTCCTGAGTTTATGGTCGGGGACATGGAAAGCCCATGGGGCTTCGACAAATTCTCCCAAAACGAGGGGCGCGGCCCGGGGTTTAAAATGGGACACGATTAACCGCCCGCACTTACCATCACTACTCAATAATAAAATGTTAATGTTTTAACCAATGCCTATGACGATTTTGCATGACGAAAACTCCTTTCAACTGTATCTGACGGGTAAAACATAGCCCTTTACGGGTGTTTTGCCCGTCAAAACCCCACTAAAACCCATTGTTTTCCCACAAAAGATAACCCAATGGCGAAATTCTAGGTTAGAATCCTACCTGGCACCGTGGGGATCGCTTGAGCGAGGTGGCCACGAGCACGGATGAGCGAGGTGAGCTGGAGCGATTTGCACGGCGTCGCACGTCGTTGGCCAATTCGAAAACAATGGTGCATTGGTTCGAGCCCCTACCGTATTTTATAAAAAACGGGCACGTGCGGGCATTAAGGTTGGTGGTTGGCGCCATTAGAATGTGGCTTAAATACGCCACCCGCCGCGGTCATGTCAAAATACCTCGATTTCCGTGCGACCGCCATTCGCGGAACCAGATTGCGAATCGTATCCGCCGTTGCGGAAGGGTTCAACGAAAGTTCCCGCTGTTTCAGGGCGCATCGCAGAAAGGAAACTCGAAGCCTTCCGCGAAAGACCCCCGCGTTGCAGACGAGTAACGCCAAGGCTCCCGCCCTTTCGGGAGCTATTTGCGAAAGCTTCCGCAAACCAAAAACTTTCAAAGTCTCGTTGATTTTCGGGAAGGTATGGCGAAGGCTCCCGCTAGTTTCGGAAGGCTTTTGTGAATGGCTTTCGCCGTTTCGGAAGGAAGACTTGAAGGCTCCCGCATGTTTTTTCGAAGTTTTTTTTTTTAAGTCTCTTCGTGCGTTTTTAGACGAATAGCTCTCGCCGTTTCGGGAGCAAATCTTATACTCTTCCGCACAGTTTCCCGGGATCGTTTCGAAGTCCTTTTCCGAGCGGTTTAAGCGATTGGGTTCCGCCGTTTCGGGAGGGTAGCCCGAAGGCTTCCGCGGTTTCGGGAGCAAAGGCTGAAGGCTTCCGCGATAGTTTCTTGGAAAAATTTCTAAGTTCTTTTCATAGCTTCTGAAGGGAATCGTGAATTCTTCCGCGGGACTTATGCGGATGGCTTCCGCCGTTTCGGGAGGGTAGCTTGAATTGCTCCGCGGATCTTAAACATTGAAAAAGTTTCCAAGTGTTATTTACTTCGGGAGGCTTAGACGGGCGCTTTATGAGAATGGCCTCCGCCATTTCGGGAGAAAAACCGGAAGGTTTCCGCAGAGTTTCAACGAAAAATTCCATATCCTTTTCGGGAGATTGAGGCGAATGAGTCCCGCTATTTCGGGAGCAAATGATGAACGATTCCACTGTTTTGGGAGCCAGACTTGAATCGCTCCGCCGTTTCAGCAAGGTTTCACCAACGGTTTTCGCAACTTATGGCCAAAAACTGAGTTTCTTTTCGGAGGGATATCACGGCGGCTTCCGCCGTTTCGGGCAGTTTCGCTGAATTCCCCCGTCGTTTCGGGAGTATTGTCCCATTGTTCCTGCAGTTTTCCAATCGAAAAAAAATCTAAGTCCCTTTCGGGAGATTAAGGTGAATGAGCCCCATCATTTTGGGAGGAAAATCGGAACCCTTCCGCGGTTGCGGAAGGATTGAGCGAAGGGTTCCGCCGTTTCGGGAGTCATTACCCAGTGGCTACTCGGAAAGGTTGGACGTTTGGCTTCCGCAGCTTCGGGGAGATAGCCCGAATTATTCCAAAACGTTGGGGAAAAATCTAAGTTCTTTTTTGGCTCTTCAGGGAAAACATGGAAGGATTGATGGCAAGATGTTCAGCAGGGAAGTAAAACTTTATGTTGAAAACAGAGCTGACGGCTGGGATGGCTTCTCAAGCAAACTTTCTGCAAAAACAAAAAGGAGGGGCCCCAATATGTACAAAATTTTGGGGAGGGGTGTTTCCGCAACAACAATGGCGAGTCGCTAGCGAACACAGATCTCTGAAAAATTCCTCTTCACGGTCCAGAACCTCATTAAAACATTCACCTCGGGTGCACTACTCAATTGAGCATTTTATACTCATGCGGGGAAAAGAGGCACTTTTCCTGCTAGCCATTGGGGAAAGGGAAGCTTTGACCGAGACATCTTCACCACTCTCAGAGGGCCGGCATACGAGATTCATTTTAGGAGGGTCATCTCTCAAATGGTCACTACTGCCGGACTCCACAGGATTAGCAACACTTTCTCATGGACATTATTGTTCTTGTTCCTCATTCCCATGCTGCTGGCACCCTTTGGGATGCTTGTACTTTGGACAGCTTAGCTGTTTGAGCCTTCCAGGGATATTTTCTTTTGGACATGATCTTTGATTTGGGCTCCTCAATCCATAATGTCCTTTTGTGTGAGTTAGAGATTTTATTGATTTGATCAAACTTCACGGACGGAGAGGAGCCCATTTTGAGCTGGGCCTTTTGGACAACCTTCTTGATTTTACATGTCTTTTTGATTTTGTCTCAACCATGCTTTAATTGAGGTGAGAATCCCTGGAAAACAGACTCTTTAATGTAGGCCATTTTGGCTTTTAAACCTGCAGCATGGAGTCATCTCAATACCCTATGTCCTCGAGAGGTGCCACTTTCCATGGGTCCAACTTAGGTAACCTTCTTGAGATGCCTTTAAAGTGTGAGAGTGGGTGGAGCCCAACGATAGGAGTGAAGATGGCCATGGGTCTCTGCTATTAAACAGGATTAGTGTGACTAGCAGGGTAGGCTTCCCCCCCTTTTTGAACATTTCAGCGAGAGCACAGCAGACCGGGTTTAGTGAGCAGGGTTCCAGACTCATGGGTTGCAAATTTTCTTCGAGAGAGCTATCTTCAATGGGAAACTCAACAACAAGGGGGCCTTCAGAAAACAAAACTTGTCGAAAAGTTCAAATAACAAAGAAAGAAACAACATGGCCGAAAAATAAAACAGCTAAAAGCGAAAGCGAAAAGACAACTTTATTTATGTACAGGAAGTCTCGAGGAGGCTATGCGAAGTATTGTTTCAGAGCGAGGCCATTGAGAGGAAGGGCTACTTCCTCTCCCTCGAGATTTGTCAATTTATAAGTGGATGGGCCTAATTTTGCAGAAATTTGGTACGGGCCTACCCATAGATGTTGAAATTTCGTATGCATTCCTTTGCCTTCATGATTATGGTCCCATTTCAGGACCAAATCCCCGACTTCAAAATCCCTCTTGCCGGATTTCCTCTTATCGAACCATCTCTTAACTATATCCTGGTGTTGATGGAATTGATCTTTAGCTTTGTGTCGGGCTTCTTCCAGTTGAAGCAGGGTGTTGATCCTGGATTGTAAGGCTTGGCTACCAGAACCCCGCGAGGCTTGGGACAATTGCAAGGATGGCAGCAAGATGTTTGGGGGAAGTATGGCTTCCTTGCCATAGACAAGAGTGAAAGGGGAGACACCTAAAGCATTCTTCGGGGTTACCCTATCTGCCCATAAGGCGTTTGGGAGAGCCACATGCCAACTTCTCTGGTTTTCTATCACAGTTTTCTTAAGGATTTGAATCAGATTCTTGTTTGAGGATTCAGCTAATCCGTTTCCCTGAGGGTAGTAATTGGCTGAATAATGCAACTTAATTCCCCATTCATAAACAAATTCATTTATCTTGCAAGATGAAAAATAAGTAGCATTATCAAAAACAAGGGAAATTGGAACCCCAAACCTGGTTATGATGTTTTCTTTCAAGAAGCTGATGACTGCGTCTTCATTGATCTTGCGCAATGGGGTGGCCCCCGTCCACCTAGTGAAGTAGTCGGTAGCCGTTAGGATGTATCGATGTTGCAATGAAGAATTTGGATTTATTTCTCCGATAACATCTATGCCCCATTGCTCAAAAGGCTCAGAGATGATGACCGGCTGCAATGGGCCTGCGGCCTTAGGTAACTTCCCAGCACTTCTTTGACATACATCACAGTTTCATGTGTATGTGTGGGAATCTCGAAACAGAGTGGGCCAGTAATACCCAGCTCTCAGTATCTTGTGTGCTGTCGTCTCTCCTGAATAATGACCACCCGCGGGGCCATCATGCAATTCTTTGACAACTTTGTTTGACAACTTTGTTTGCATCTTCCTTTTCCAAACACCTAAGAAGGACTCCATCATAATTCTTTCTGAAAAGAATCCCATCAATGATTTGATAGGGTGCTGATTTCAAGCGGAGTTCCCTTCTTTGTTTAGAATTCCAGTGCTCGGGTAGATATCCCTGCTGTAAATAGTGCACTAGATCCCTATACCATGACTGGGGAGCTGTAAAGAGATGGCATACCTCAACCGAATTTAGCTCAGCTTCATTTCTCCAATGGTGCTCTTCATCAGTCGAGTTTTCCGTCAGTAACTTGCATAGACCTTGTCCTTTGATGATTGTAGCCGGTTTAAATTCCAAATCATACTCCTGCAGAGCTGTGACCCAGTTCCCTCTCCTCTCTCCCAATTCCTTTTGAACGAAAAGTGATCTGACAGCTGGATGGGGAACTATGATTTTAGTTCTGTTCTTCAAAATGTATGGCCTAAACTGCTTGACTGCTTTGAAGACCGCATAGGCATGCTTGTCCACCACGGGATAGTTCAGCTCGGCCCCCTGTAGACCAGTGCTCATAAACGAAATTGGGTATTCATCCCCCAACTCCACCTTTTGCGTGAGTACAGCTGCGAGAGAGTCATCCGAAGCGAAGGTATACAAGATGAAATCTTTATCAAAATCTGGACTTCTTAAGGAAGGAGCTTTAGCTACAGCTGCCTTGATATCTCTAAATGCGTCCTTCTCCAAATCTGTCCACTTGAATTGTATGCTTTGTTTAACCATCTGTTGCAATGGCTTAACAATTTGTGCAAAATCCGGAACAAATCTGCGGACAAAATTGATGGTGCCCATGAAATACTGCATAGATTTTTTGTTGTGAGGCATTGGAATCTTATTAATGGCTTGGACCCTTTCCTGGTCGATCGACACTCCCCCTTTGGAGATGATATGACCCAATAGCTTACCTTCGGGTACAACAAACACGCTCTTCTTGGGATTTAAGGAAATGCCATACTTCCGGCAACGATCAAAGATATGCCTCAGATGAACAACATGATCTTCCCTTTTCTTTGAAAAGACTGTCACATCATCCAAGTAGACAACAACGCATTTCCCACCCAATCCTCGGAAGGCAATATCCATCGCCCTTTGGAATGTAGCTCCTGCATTTATCAGACCAAATGGCATCCTTCTATAGGCGAAAGTTCCCCACTTAGTCCTGAAAGTGGTCTTGAGACGATCTTCTTCGGCTACTAACACTTGATTATAGCCCGAGAAACCATCGAGGAGAGAAAACAATTCGGATCCTGACACCATTTGGAGGATTTGTTCCATTGAAGGTACAAGGTAGTTATCCTTATCCGAAGCTTTGTTTAAATTTCTGAAGTATACACATAGCCTAATCTCTCCCGACTTCTTCCTTACGGGCACCAAGTTTGCAACCCATTCAGAATGCCGAACTTTGAAGATTATCTTAGCGTCCAGGAGCTTCTTTAATTCTTTTTGGATCAGCGGTTCTAGAGTAGGATGCATCCTTCTTAACTGCTGCCGAAATGGTTTAACACCCGCTTTCATTGGTATAACATGCTGAATGATGCGGACGTCATATGTTTTCAGATCTTCATAGGTCCATGCAAAAACATCCTTGTACTGTTTAAACAACTTAATGAACCTATCTCTTTCTCCTGGTGAACAACATTTGCCAAGGTTGACAAATTTTGGTTCTGCCTCGGTACCCAAATTAACCAGCTCATGTTGCATTGATGAGCTGTTAGTTTTGGTATTAGCTGGTCTTTTGAACCTATTTTGAAGATCGAAAAGCATTTCGAGGGACCTTACCCCCTTTGGCATGAAGTTTCCTTTCTCGTCATCTTTCTTCATCAAATCAGCATCGTGTTCTTCTTCATCTATTGCAGCTCCTTGGAAGCTATCTTCGTTTGTCAGGAAGCTGATAATTTGTTCATCATCCTCGAAGACCCCGAAATTTGTGATGTTATCGGGAATGGAAGGCCTGAAAATCAATTCAATTGAGCATTTATTATTTGACGGCACCAATCTAGAAGCGGATGTTGCTAACAAATCAGCAGCAGAATTTTGCAATCTAGGAATTGATTTTATATTGAAAGCGTCAAAATACATGATTAAATCCCATACCTCAGCCTGGTAACCTTTCAAGTGCGGTGAGAGACAATGAATGGTGTCCCTCACCTGTCTGACAACTATCTCGGAGTCACCAAAAACCTTCAGGTACTTAACATTTAAGCCAATGGCCTTCTTTAAACCATGTACCAAAGCTTCATATTCAGCGGTATTATTAGTACAATCGAATTCTAGTCTACAAGACAAAAAATACTTGTTTCCTTTTGGATCCATTAGAACACAACCGGCTCCGGATCCTTCCAGAGTTTTAGAGCCATCAAAGTATAATGTCCAAAAAACATCTTCAGATTCAACTAAGTTAGTTTCTTTATGGTCTATGTTAGCAACTAAATTGACTATGTTACAATCAACATCATCAGTCCGAGAGAAATGAAGGAGATCGGACTATTTATCTGATTCATGGCTAACGATTTCAGATTGATAGTTACCCGGATCCATTTCTAAGAAGTAATTTCCCAGGACCGAGGAAGAGAAAGTTACAGCCTCATTTTTTTCTTCTAGTTGGGTTACGTTTTGTTTCATATGAGGTTCCCTAAGAACTTTAATCTGATTCTGTCTATTCTGATAAGGCAGCCATAGATGAGACCAATCGGTAGCGAAGTAGCCACTCAGTTTGGTAGACCAATCCCTACTCAAAATCAGCCCATAATCTTCAGGAATGTCGACCACCATTATGTCAATAAATTGGCAGACTCTAGGATCAGCTGACAATCTAATTAGAACGTCTTTCATCTCCCCAATAACCTTGACAGCAGTCCTGTCTAATTGGATAATTTGAGCTGGAGATGGAACGGGCTGCCCATTAATTTTCCTACAAATTGACAGTGGCATAACGTTTGAAGAAGCTCCAGAATCTACCAAACAGTTGTGAACATTGTGATTAAAAATTTCAAATGTCAACAAGAATGGCAATGTTTGGGATTTGGATTTTCCACCGATGCTAGCCTCATTAATTTCAGGATTGTCTTGAGAATCTGTTAATGTAGTGCTGGGTTTTGGTTGTAAAACATGCAGCAGTTTGTCTCGTTGATGGGGCAAGCTACACATGTCAAATATTGATACGTTTGCTTTGACTTTCTTGATATCTTCGATAATATCATACCCTATGTCGGGCTCGTTCCCAATTCGAGTTGGCTGATCTGTTTTGTTCATGGTGACCTTTGGCTGGACTGTGTTGTCAGCACTTGGCTGTTTGGCAGCTGTTTGGTTTACTTTGGGCTAAGGTGGGATGATTGGTATATGCCTCCTAGGCGGATCTTTCGAAACTTTAGGTTTATGGGGAAAGGTGACTGGGACAGGATTCGCAATTGGGCCCTTGCTGCGAGTGGCAACATTTATGGTAGAGGGAGAGCTATCTATGTGATCTTCTTCTACAAATTCAGTCATAGGTACCCAATCCCACAACACCATAGTGGTGTCCGGGATTGGTTCCTCTAACTCAGGGCTTGACTCTTATGGGGGAACATCCTGATCTGGGATCTGAGAATCTAACATTTGGTTCATGACTAAGCTCATGGAATTGATCCATTGCGGACAGCTCTTTTCTGAATGTGGTTCTTGGTGAAAAGTGCAGAAATTTTCCATCCCTATCTCGTTCAAGTTTAAAACAGGGGCAGCGTTCATTGGTGGATGAGTCTACTCCCCGTCCTCCCTTCTTTTATAAAATGGTTTGAAAGGTTTCCTAGATGTACTAGCAGCCTTGTCTTTCTCAAGATCTACGATTTTGTTAGATAATTTCTGCATCATTTTAACTACATTTTCCATGTCCGTAGATGGTTCTTCCTTGCCTCTGGTGAGGAGCAAAGGTTTCTTGCTAGCTGCCGGTTTTATTTCTACATCTAAGGCATGTTTAGCAATGCTATCAGCCTCTTCTTCTACCTTTCTAGCTTCCTCAAAGTTCTCTATCAGGGTAGTTTTCTTGGAACTCTTCACGAACATTGCTATGGGTCCATCAAGAGCGGTCGTATAGTATTCAATTAGAGATTCCTCGGCTGGTTTATTAGCTTGACTGAAGTTATTCAACAGCGTAGTGAATCTTTGATTGAAATATTGAACCTTTTCTTTCTTCTCCATCCTCATGGATAGGAGCTCTTTCATAAGTGTGGCCACAGTCTTTTGGTTTCCGTATTTCTTTAGAAAACATTTTTCGAATTCATCCCAACTAGAGATTGAGCTGGGTTGTAGGCTAAAGTACCATGAGGATACTTTTGGCTCGAAAGTGTATGGAAACAACCTGCAGACCACGTCTTCATGTTGTACGTTCAAAAGGTTCAGAGCTAGGTAAAAACTCTTGAGGTGATCTTCTGCCGAGATGGCTTTCCCTGGATCATACTTAGGCAAGACCTTTTCTGGGTTTTTAGGCATATTATGGAATGGTCCAGCTAGGTTCAGCGCCCCCCTTGCTCTCCAAGCAGGTACAACCATGTTTGGGTTTGGATGTGGAGACCCCGGAGGAGAATTGTAGGGTGAATCCTATGGAGTACTTTTGGGAGTGGTAATTTCTTCAAGATTTTCTTGGTCTGTCTTGTTAAGAGTGTCGGAAATTTCTTCCAAAGTCAGATTTACCAGTTCTTCAAAACTTTGAACGAGAATTGAATCCCGGGTGTACTGTGGCTCCTTTCTAGGTGTAATTTTCTTAGGGAGGAATTTGACAGCGTTTAAACCACCTAGCTGTCTAACGTAGGACCTGGTATGTCTTCTCAAATCCTCTATTTCTGTAAAAGGGACAGCGTATAAAGCTTCTTGAGGCTCAGGGTCAGAAATGAGGCGTTCTTGGTCTGTTAATCCAAGATCTGGGTTGTTTGAAATGTTTTCTTTAAGCGGGATTTCAGTGTTATCTATGACCGCGGAAGATTTTCCTCTATCAGCCATGCACTTCAGGCCCTCCTTCTAGCGCCAAAAACTGTTGATGCCTCGGATATCGCAGCATCAATCAGAAATGGATTCTCCCCGAGAGACGGTCCCAATTAGACTATCTCTCGTTTGGTGTAGGGAATCCGTCCGGTTAGCGGTTCCGGCAACCGTGGATTTGGAGTTTAAATCCGATTCTATCGGTTATGGCCCGATCCACCTTTCTTTTGGGTTTTACGTGTTTTATATGAGATGCAAATGCCTAAATCATACTTAATCTAAATGCAATTAAAACAGATCTAAGTCTAGAAACTGGAATACATCTATCTATCCCTGCAGGGAACACGCTTAAGGGAGGGGCAATCAGCTGTAACAAATATCGTAATCAAGGAACAGATAGCTATTATTTCTCACAATAAAAGCTACAGCAAGATAAAGATCTTGAGAAGATAGCTTCTCATTCAACATGGAACGCATCTATTGCTCATAACACAGAAGAAAGCTGAAGAATAAAGAAACATATTTAAAAATGAAACTTAAAGAACGCATCTATTGCTCATAAACAGAAGAAAGCAAAATTATTTAGTCTATGTAACAAAAATAAAGAAACAGATCTAAACTTAACAAAACTGGAATTAAACTCAAAGATCCCTGCAAGGAGCAATTTAAAGTCATGAACAATGAGCCACATGAATTACCCTGAAGAAAGAACAGTTAGCCATTCGATCTAGACAAAGAAATCTACAGCAATACATTTCATTGTTCACAAAATAGAGAGGAACGCATGCACAGAGGAGAGCAGAATCATTAATGCAAAGAAATAATTCAGATGTCAAGAATGATCTCACATTGCAGAACTGCAGTCATTAGAATAGTCCAATATAGAGCAATCCAACATCCCAGGCAAAACGTCCATCTCCCGTGGCTTCTATTAGAAAATTCAATTTACAGACCCGATACAAGATAGCTCATATCGTTTGCCAAAATTTTCATTCCCTGCCAAAAGTCCATTCTAATCTTTCCTAGATGCTATTTATAGCTACAAATTTGCCCTTTGGGCTGACACCTAGCATTCTCCACCTGTCATTTACAGGAATTTTCACTATAATCGACCACCAAAATGGCCACTTCCTTTATAAAAAATATTTTGACAAAATTACGGACAGCTGTCCCATGGCTTACGCCTTACATATTCAAAATATACATAACAGAAAATTTGCTAACATCAAAGCTTTCCCTGCTGGGCACGTGTCTGGCTGAAGAGAGTGGTTCGACTGAATTCAGCCTCTTCATTCCTGTGCGTGAGCTTCTCCTGGCAGAGGGTCGCCTAAGTTAATTGTCACTGATGCTGCCTGGGAAGAGGCCCTCGAATCCCCTGCTGATGCTGCTCCTAATTGGGAAGGGGGAATTGAACTGTCCATATTTTCTGCTATTGCTGGGGAAGAGGCTGCTGGGAGAGAGACTGCCGGATCTACTGATGCTCTTGCTGCTGCTGCAGCTTTCCTGTCCTCCTCTGCTATGTAGCTATGCCACACACCTGTGTCCCTTATGATTATGTTTGCTGCAGCAGGAAACAGGATTTTCTGAGAAGTCACATTCTTCCCGAGCTCTGTTTTAATGCTTTGTACTTCTGCTTCAGTAACTTGATGCGCTTCCTTCAGCAGATGGTTGTGAAGTGTTGATGAACCGATGTAATGCTGGAGATCATCCATGGCCAGGACATCAATCTATTTTACATACTCCATCTGGACGCCTAGCTCTTCTTTCAGTTGAGACAACCGCTGCTCCTTTTCCGAGAAGTCTTCTAGGGTCTGAGGGAAACTCAATGTGCAGTTGTCATGGACTCCTTTGAGCTTTTGGTATAGGTTGTTGATTCTATCTGTTGTCCTCTGCACACTGGTTAGCAGCTTATTGGCACAGTTCCTGCCAAACTCCAGCAAGGCTATATCTTCATTAAAATCGTCCACGGCCTTAAAAGGAAGATGAGGGGGGAAACCTCCTTTCCCTTCTCTCCATGCCATCTGACTTATGACATTTGCCTTGACACGGGTATTCTTAGCTTTGAGCCTGTGGGCTTCCGCATTAATCTCTTTTAGCCTGACCACCATGGCCTTGAGTTTGCACACCTCCTCAGTGATTAGCTCTTGGGAGCCATACACTTGCTGCAGGATATTGCATGACAACTCGTGGAAGGGAGATAGGTCTATGGTCCTGCTCTCCGCTTGCTCTAGACGCTCAACTAATGCTTGCTTGTCTGCTTCTAGCAGAGATGCCTTTTCTTCTGCACCATTCTTCTCTGCTTCCACAATCATCATTTGAAGTGTTAGCTGGTCCTTTTCCTCCTCCAGTTGGCTGTACTTGTTTGACAGCTCCTTATGCTCAGCGTACAAGCAATTATATTTGTTTACTGCCAGATCTCTTTGGGCTTGCTCATTAGCCACATTTTGTTGCAGCGTGCGTGCTCTCTTATTTGTCAATATATTTTCTTTGACTATACCGTCTACATTGGCAAATGATGCCTTTGCTGTTGCTATAACTGCGGATGCCATAGCAATGGGATCTTGATCCGTGTTTTGCATGACGGTGACCTCCCGGTGAGTAATAATGTCTTCATGGAAGGGACTTTTAATCCTCTCTTCTGATTGGAGGACCATCGCTTTTCTTTTCTTATCATACACAAACTCATTCCATTTGGACACCGTACGCTTACCTGATGGAGTGTACGGGACAATTGGTCGGTTTATGATGTCTATGTCTTCTTCCATAGGTGGGGTCCGGACTTCCTGAGCAGGGTCTACTCCTTCCTTTTGGGTACCAGAGCCACCTGCTTGAGAGGTGTCTATCTCCATGTCTTGGACACCGGACCCACCTGCTTGGGCACCTTCCCTTGTCTTCAATTCTTCTTCCGCCTTCTTTTCTGCCTCAGCCTGCTCAGCTTCTTTCTTCTTTTGGGCTTCTTCAGCTTCTTTCCACAGTCTTTCATTTTCAGCTTCTTGCTGCTTTCTTGCTTCCTCGGCTTCCTGCTGTAACCTTGCCTCTTCTCTTAATTTGAGCTCTTCCTGAGCTCGGGCATCCTCAGCTTCTTTCTCCTTTTGCTGGATGGTCTTCTGGGTCTTGGTTGAGCTAGAGATCGCTCCAGTACCTTGGCGACAGATCCGTAGCTCAGTCATGTTGCTGATGCCTCTGAATGCTTCCTCCTCGGCATCAGGGTAGTGGGAGTATTCGAAGTGAGCGTAGTTCCCCTTGCAATGCTCGGCCACTTTACCCTTTCTGTCGTTCCTGTGGAAGATGACCTCACCGAAGTGGAAGGCCTTCAACTCTTGAACAAACTCATTGGCCGAGGCAACCCCTGAAAACTTGTAAGCGCCAATGCAGAAAGGCAGAGGGGGAAAAGAAGCCTTGTGTTGCTTGTGGAGCAATGCTCCAACCCCATCCAAGAAGAGTTGTCTTACTGCTTCCTTGAGCACCACATAGTCTGTGGCATACTGCGGCAATATGTATGGGGGCTTAGTCCCTCCAAACATTCTCAGGTAGGTACCTTGTTCTGAAAAGTAAAAGTCCCCATACTCCTCAAGGACTTCCAAAGCATTTTCTGACAGGCAATTTGGTTCTTCCTTAAACATTTTCACGTATAGGGGCATGATGAACCCCTCACAGATGAGTTTGTAGCTGGGCTTGTAGCTCTGAGCCCACAACATCTTGAATGCGATGTAGACCGGGGCGGTGGCCCTATCCCATGTACAACCCAATTTGGGGAACTCTATCTTGGCCAAAATACAATCTATCAGATATGAGGACATGAAGAATTCAGCCTTCTTCAAGGCTAGCCCTGGCTTAGCAGCACTTATCATCGAGGCCAGACTATCTGACAGGATAGTGGCCCAGTCAAACACTGTTCCCTGAAATGCCACATAATGAATGATAGGGACCCACTGAATCTTGTATACTGTGCCATCGGGCATGCCGAAGATTCTGCACAGCATCAGGGCAATCAATCTATAAGGAGCTCTTAGATTCTGTACGTCATACTCCTCACTCCCTTTCTTCCTCAAATGCTTCCTTGCCACCAGTAGCTTCTTGGCCATCTCGATGTTGTTCATTTGACTCAGCCATTCATCAGTCAGAGCTTGTTGGACCCGGGGAAACTTGTAGGCTTCCGCAAGATACGCGGGTTGAAAAGAGGCAATGGCCACTTTACCGCTGTCATTTATTACTCTGCCTTCAGCATCGGCATGCTGGAGTATCCATCCGATCACTTCGGCACAGGGGAACAGCTCAGGGCGGGTGGCAGCTCTGGTTATGCCTGAGGCTTTGATATTCGAATAAATTGGTGCTTCCTCCAGCAACATATCTGGGATTTCTTGGTCCCTGATCATTCTATAGATGTCATCCCATCTGATTTCTGGAGGGACACCAGTGGTGCACCTCGTATCTTGGAGTGAAGCTTCAGCTTTAGGAGGGGCAGGTTTCTTTTCTGTCATCTTCGCCTTCTTTTTATCGGTTTTCGACATCTTGACTTATCCCTGAAAACATCCATATCAAAGTCATCATTTGAGCAACAGACTGTGAGGTTTTAGTAGAGAGCAACATCGTTTTAATATCAATGAGATAAGTCAATGAAGCTGTATATTTAGGAAGCAAAATACTATTTCAACATAAGACACAAATTGAAACATTTGAAGCTCCTAAAAGACGAGTCTGAAATGCTCCTGAGGGGATAAGCTATGTTGCGGAAGCCATTGGTTTTCGGCTCGATAGGCGAATTGCGGAAGCCATTGGTTTTAGGTTCCGCCCTGGGGACTAAGGTGTCTTTCGTCATTATTGCGGTTGGAAAGGCTAAAGGCGGGAGACTCGGGTTGGAGGGACTTTGTGACGACACGGGAGATCCGCTCGCACTTTCGACTCGGTGAGGGCTTCGAATATTATTGTCACGCACGGCCTTCGCTGAGGTTCCCTATGAGAAGTCCTATTCCAGGCGGGGTGACGGCGCCGGGATATACTGACGGGAAGTGCTAGGGCGGCCATGGCTTCAGGTTTCGGCTCGCGCGGCTTGAACGTTCACGGGTTTTGAACGGGACAATGGCGGCTGAGACCAGGTTTTGCCTTGGGTAGAGGGCGTGTTGGGGCTGAGGCTTACGGAAGGGCCCAGGGTTTTAAGTCCTGAGTTTACGGTCGGGGACATGGAAAGCCCATGGGGCTTCGACAAATTCTCCCAAAACGAGGGGCGCGGCCCGGGGTTTAAAATGGGACACGATTAACCGCCCGCACTTACCATCACTACTCAATAATAAAATGTTAATGTTTTAACCAATGCCTATGACGATTTTGAATGACGAAAACTCCTTTCAACTGTATCTGACGGGTAAAACATAGCCCTTTACGGGTGTTTTGCCCGTCAAAATCCCACTAAAACCCATTGTTTTCCCACAAAAGATAACCCAATGGCGAAATTCCAGGTTATAATCCTACCTGGCACCGTGGGGATCGCTTGAGCGAGGTGGCCGCGAGCACGGATGAGCGAGGTGAGCTGGAGCGATTTGCACGGCGTCGCACGTCGTTGGCCAATTCGAAAACAATGGTGCATTGGTTCGAGCCCCTACCGTATTTTATAAAAAACGGGCACATGCGGGCATTAAGGTTGGTGGTTGGCGCCATTAGAATGTGGCTTAAATACGCCGCCCACCGCGGTCATGTCAAAATACCTCGATTTCCGTGCGACCGCCATTCGCGGAACCAGATTGCGAATCGTATCCGCCGTTGCGGAAGGGTTCAACGAAAGTTCCCGCCGTTTCGGGGCGCATCGCGGAAAGGAAACTCGAAGCCTTCTGCGAAAGACCCCCGCGTTGCGGACGAGTAACGCTAAGGCTCCCACCCTTTCGGGAGCTATTTGCGAAAGCTTCCGCAAACCAAAAACTTTCAAAGTCTCGTTGATTTTCGGGAAGGTATGGCGAAGGCTCCCGCTAGTTTCGGAAGGCTTTTGTGAATGGCTTTCGCCGTTTCGGAAGGAAGACTTGAAGGCTCCCGCATGTTTTTTCGAAGTTTTTTTTTTTAAGTCTCTTCGGGCGTTTTTAGACGAATAGCTCCCGCCGTTTCGGGAGCAAATCTTATACTCTTCCGCACAGTTTCCCGGGATCGTTTCGAAGTCCTTTTCCGAGCGGTTTAAGCGATTGGGTTCCGCCGTTTCGGGAGGGTAGCCCGAAGGCTTCCGCGGTTTCGGGAGCAAAGGCTGAAGGCTTCCGCGATAGTTTCTTGGAAAAATTTCTAAGTTCTTTTCATAGCTTCGGAAGGGAATCGTGAATTCTTCCGCGGGACTTATGCGGATGGCTTCCGCCGTTTCGGGAGGGTAGCTTGAATTGCTCCGCGGATCTTAAACATTGAAAAAGTTTCCAAGTGTTATTTACTTCGGGAGGCTTAGACGGGCGCTTTATGAGAATGGCCTCCGCCATTTCGGGAGAAAAACCGGAAGGTTTCCGCAGAGTTTCAACCAAAAATTCCATATCCTTTTGGGGAGATTGAGGCGAATGAGTCCCGCTATTTCGGGAGCAAATGATGAACGATTCTGCTGTTTCGGGAGCCAGACTTGAATCGCTCCGCCGTTTCGGTAAGGTTTCACCAACGGTTTTCGCAACTTATGGCCAAAAACTGAGTTTCTTTTCGGAGGGATATCACGGCGGCTTCCGCCGTTTCGGGCGGTTTCGCTGAATTCCCCCGTCGTTTCGGGAGTATTGTCCCGTTGTTCCCGCAGTTTTCCAATCGAAAAAAAATCTAAGTCCCTTTCGGGAGATTAAGGTGAATGAGCCCCGTCATTTTGGGAGGAAAACCGGAACCCTTCCGCGGTTGCGGAAGGATTGAGCGAAGGGTTCCGCCGTTTCGGGAGTCATTACCCAGTGGCTACTCGGAAAGGTTGGACGTTTGGCTTCCGCAGCTTCGGGGAGATAGCCCGAATTATTCCAAAACGTTGGGGAAAAATCTAAGTTCTTTTTTGGCTCTTCGGGGAAAACATGGAAGGATTGATGGCAAGATGTTCAGCAGGGAAGTAAAACTTTATGTTGAAAACAGAGCTGACGGCTGGGATGGCTTCTCAAGCAAACTTTCTGCAAAAACAAAAAGGAGGGGCCCCAATATGTACAAAATTTTGGGGAGGGGTGTTGCCGCAACAACAGGTTTCCCACTTTTGAAGGAGCTGCATGATACTACCCACATGGATCCTTCCCATGATGAAATTTCTGCACTTTTTGATCATTTGGGTGAGTTAGTTCGTTCTCCTACATCCTACAATTCTATGTTTTGCAGTATTAGTCTCAATGAAGTATGGGTGAAAGGGTTCTTTTTGATGGTGCCACATGAGGAGTATGGAACTCCTAGATTTACCTTTTATGATGACATGGTTGGAGCACATTCTTATTCACATTTGCAGCAGCATAATTTGTCACTTTATGATGATTCACATCTACATGGATGCACATATGATATGGATTTGAGTCACTTGAAGACTCATGGTTTTTCTTGCTCAACACTGGGTTCATTTGATGTTAGAGGAACTTCATCCAACACTTGGGTGAATATATTTATGATGGGAGAGCATTTTTGTTGGAAGCCACATACTTTGTTACATCTTTATGATTCTCACATTCATGGATGTATGGGTAAGACTTCTTTGAGTCATTTGAAGTCTCCTTGTTTTTTCTGCTCATTATTTGGTTCAGATTTTAGTGGAGATTCTTCATTCACTTCTTGGATGAAAGAATACATGGTTGAATATTTTGATGCATATCACATCCTTTTGGAGCAGCATTATAGGACATGGGATCCTCACCTATGTCATTGGAGCAGATTTGATTGGTCACTTGAAGCTTGTATGCACTTGGAAAATGGTGGTCTACTTGCTTGGAGGTATAAGCACTTTCATGACTCTTTGATGAAGCATATCCTTGATGTACATTTTCATTATGTTGCTATGTACTTTGATGATATATATTTGGTACTCATGATGTTTGGAAGGATGCATACAAGAAAATGGGATCCAGGAATCCTCTTAACTAATGGTGTGGGTTGGAGAGCACTCTTAATTATTGGGGTGCAATACAAGCAATGGGACCCTGGAATAATTTTTATCTCATTGGTTTCATATTTTTTGGGGAAGCAAGCAGTATGGGAGATGGATTCCCCACTTAATAAAGTGATTTTAATCAGAGTAGTGCAGCAGCAAGCATGGTGGTTCCTCTCTAAAATCTTCATGGAAACTCAAAGACTCAAGGTTGGGCAATTCAATGGCAACTTCAAAGAATTATATAGAAAGCAGGTTCTTCAACACCCACGTTTAAAATTGGTTGAGGACAAGAAATATTGGGAAGGGAGGATTTTTCATGTCCCAAATTTGGTATTGGGTCACAATGGCCTAATCACATTGGCCCTATTCATTAGAGTTTGTCAAATTGATGCTAAAGGTCAAATAATTGCCAAGGAGGAAAATTACTAGTTTCCTAGGTTTGGGGTGGAAGCTTTGGGATTTGGAATAATGGGGATAATAAATGATGTTTGAACATTAGAATGGCATAAATATTTAATAAAGGAGCTAAATAAATATATACAAGTGAAAATCAAAGTGGCATTTCATCATGAAGACACATGGAGGAAGTGGGACCCACATATGGCTAGATTTCCCCACTACACTTGGCATCATTCTCTCACCAATTCGAATTCAAGGTGAATGGTAACATACTTGGGGGAGTCCAAAAGGTATTATTCATTGCATGACTCATCCAAGGTCGAAATATAGAGGAAGAGTAACTCCCATGGAAGAGGAAGAGGCAATTTGGAGCTAGTGAGACACTTGGGCTAGATTCCCTAGCTCTATGACAACAATGATGAAGATGCTATGACACCTATGACACAAATCAGACCTGAAGGCTGACATATGACATATATGACATGTCAGGGCTAAAAATAGACTCCAAGAGGGCGCTCAAGGGTGTTAGGTCAGCTAATATGCTTCCACATGTGATTTGGTGGAAGTGGGAGACTAGGAATTGTTGTACAAGTGGCGTTCTTTGGAATCTCTTCCCAACATGAGTTGGAATGAGTCTCTTGGAAGGAATTCGACCCATGGAGGACATTAGAAGTTTATAAATGTCAATAAAAAAGAATGAAACCAGCTTTTGATCATTTTTAGAATTTGCAATTGCATTTGTGAAGAGGGAGAGCTAGTGGATGACTAGTTTCTTGCCTTAGCCAATTTCGAGGGTGAAAGATTCCCATCCAAGTTGGTAATTGGAAAGGCCATTCAGACCTTTCATTTGGAGCTTTAATGGAGTCTTTATTTGCAGGTGTAAGCTACAGGGCAGCTCATGGTTTCTTCTATTGCAGCTCACTCCTTCCACCATTTCCAGTTTTGATGGCATATTCTTGATCCTTGAGGGAGGGCGTTTTTGGTGAGCTATTGTACTCTTTGGGGAAGCTTTTAATGCCCCATTTATTTTTTAATATGAATTAAATACTCTTTTATTCATCTCCAAAAATTTCCAGGTCGAAATTCCAAGTAGAAATGTATAAATCTCATTTTTAATGGAAGAACAATGCCATTTCCCCACTACCTTGTTGTGAGCCAATGTATTGATGATGATTTCGAATGAATGGATGATTATTTGATATATTTGTGATCAATATACTTCCATGGATGTCTTCTAGAAGTTTCATGTACTGTACTTGAGCATTTGAAGCATTTTTACTCAGTTTAGTTGTATTGGGAGGTGAAATAGTGCCATTTCCCCAAGGGTCGAATTGAGGATTTTTGCAGTTGAATGGGAGAGGGTGAGAACTGTTGTAATAATCCATTAATGGTGCATATGAGACTTTAAAAAAATACTTAACACATTACATACCTCTGTTCATAAATTTGAGTGGGTTTGGAGGCATTTGGGAAACCATTTTCAGTACTTACCTCAGGGGGATTTGAACCCCAAATTACTAGTAAAATTGCATACTTGGTCCAGAATCTTAAGAGAGTTTGCAGAGGTATTTTGGTGACCATATGTCATCCCTAAAAATCATATTCAAGTACTAATATCATTCATACACCTTCCTTGAAGATTTGAAGGGATTTGGAGTCAATTTGAGACCTAGAGACCAATACTAGTCAAAGGGAAATCACTAGTAAAGTTACCTACATTGACCAGAATTGAAAGAGGATTTGTAGAAGTATTTTAAAGGTCCAAAGGAATCCGTGAAACACATATTTATGTTCTAATATCATTCATATAACTTCTCAGAAGATTTGGGATCATTTGGGACAAATTTGGGACCTAGAGATCAAAACTAGTCAAAGGTCTAACTAGGGAAAAAAGTGAAAAATTGCCATTTTGATAAAATTCCTAACAAGGGACATTACACTGGGATGCAGTAATCGAGTTGATCAATAGTGACAATTTTCCCTTCATGAGGAAATTGCATAATCCGGAAGACTGTAGATCCTACGGCGGTCATGGCATAAAACCAGTTCCAACCAAGTAGGAGATTGTAATCCAATGGTGCATCTACGACTTCAATGTGTACGGATACAGTTTTGCCTCCCAGTTCAACACCAATTAAGGGAATGAGTCCATAAGGTTGAAAGCCGTGTCCATCAAACGTCCTGAGAGTAGTGGGAGAAGTCGTGACTTCGGGTGAGCCTAAGGCTCTCCAGCAATTCAAAGACATAATTGACGTGGAAGCACCTTCATCTAAAACAGTGCGATGGATGATATTTCCACGGATTTTTGTATGAACCTGGAAGGCTAACTGGTGAGAAATCCTAGGTTTGGCGTGCTCCAAGTTAAACATAATAGATTTTGAAGCATCTGGGTCCATTGCCCCTAGTGCTAAAAGTAAGGTTGTACGCTGCGTGGGGCAGTGTTGAAGAACCTCGAGAGTCGATATGGCGCAAGGTGCTTGAGCTAAATCCTCAACAATGTTGTAATTTTGGGCAGCTCGCGCATTAGGATTAAATGTCGCCTTTCGTATGGTGCCCTTGGGTGGGCGTAGCATTGTGTCCGTAAGCGGTCTCTCGATATGGAGATGGCCGGTAGGGGGGGGAATAGGAATCGGATCTTCAACAGGAGATTTGCCCTTGGCTATCTCGGGTTGTTTGTTTGAACTTGGAGGGTTGTCGTATGTCTTTGAACGAGTGGTTATATGAATCTCTTCATTACTCGTCATCAGGATTTCACGGTTTGTGGATGTCTCTCCGCGGGTTGGATTGGACGGGCTGCCCCCTTGTGGAGTTTCTTGGGCAACCATCTGCTGTTGCTGTTGAGGGAAAGGGTCAGTTAACACTGCCGGGCAAGAGGATCCTTTAACAAATTTGTTGACTTCGTCCTTGTAGGGATAGTCACATGTGTAGTGATTATCTTGAAAAATTAGGCAGGGAAACTTAGCCTTTCGACGTGGTTTCTGGTCATTGTGGGTGGGTTGTGGCTTGGGGTTCTCTTGCTGGTTCTTCTTGGTTTTACCACGATTGTTTTTCTTCTTTCCCTCGGATGGTTGTGACGTAGATTGAACTGCGTTCACTTCGGAGGAAATGGCAGGAGAAGTAGTAGCTTTTGAAGCAGCCTGAGGTAGAGCGGGGGAAGCAGAAGCTTGTTGTCCCGTCGAGTTGGTAGTAGGCTGGGTCTTGACTGAACCGACCATACCATCAATGGGGGGTTTAGTGGTAGGTTTTGTTGGATCAGTGTTAACACAGGCAGCATGTGGAAGAAGTTCATGTAAAGTACCGGATTGAGTGTATACCAAATCCATGTACTGGGCTGCCGAGATGGCTTGTTCTTCTGTAACCGGCCCGCGCATAGCGATATCCCTGGCTATGGGAGGCAAAGGATTTTGTGAACCAATCAGCGAGTAGCTGATCCGGAATGGGTGCCTTAATTAGCCTACGGCGTTGTCGCCACTCATGGATGTGATCCGAAATGTGTGCAGAAGTGGTTTGACGCAGTGAGGTTAACAGTTCTGTTCCAGTCTCATACTGGATGGGGAACTGGAAATGAGTCAGAAACTGCATAGCCAAGGTGTTGAAATCACGGAAAGAGTGTTGTGGCAGCTCGATGTACCATTTTGCTGCCGTGCCGGTAAGCGTGCGTTGGAAGAGCCGAAGTCGAATGGAATCATCCATCAAGGAGTTGGATGAACACCAAAGATGGAAGGTCATCACGTGGTTCTTGGGGTCTTCCCCGGGCTTAGCATCGAACTTGGGAATGTCCGATGGAAGTTTGGCTGGAATGGGTGGCCAGTGAGGTTCATGCCATATAGGATCGTTGATAAGCCTCGACAAATCAGGTAAGTCAAGTGTGGCCAAAAAGGGAAGTTGACGGTTAGTTTGCGGGTATGAGTAATAACCATGTGGTGCAGAGGAACCTGGAGGGCCCTGCATAGCATATTGTTGCGTGTTATACCCATATGCGTTTCCCGGGGGGTACTGCTGGAAGTTCTGTGGGTAATAAGCCATCTGGTTACCCGGTTGAGTGTAGGTAACCGGTTGGTGGATGTTCTGCTGAGTGGGTATGGTACCCTGGGGTTGCTGAAACCCAGGGATGGTTGCTGCTCCTGGTTGGGAAAAAGTTCCTTGGAATTGTTGTGTTCCAGGGATGGTACCACTGTATTGAGTAAGTGGAGGGTTTCCCATAGCGGGGTTGGGGGGTGGCTGCGACTGTGGTGTCCATGGAAGGCTTGTTCCTCCTTGGGGAGCGAGTGGAAATTGAAGGGATGGGTTCCATGGAGTTGTAGCAGCTGAAGGGTAAGGGAAGCCAGAATTCAAGTTGGGGGGAATCTGAGATTGCCCCCCATCTTGGTTCCAATTTCCAAAAAGTGAGTACCCCCCACTCTGTGGGATTTGAGATTCCCAAGAAGGAAGCATACCTGACGGGGGGTGTTGAGGATGAGGCCCGGTTGGAATGCCGGTATAAGGTTGCCCGCTGCCAGGTGTGTTGTACATACCATACTGAGTAGATGCTGCTGGTTGGGAGGGTTGTTGGATGGAGCCAAAGGGTTGTCCTCCAGCAGATGGGTTGGATGGCCCTATAGGAGGAGGCTGTTGACTAGGAACGGGGTTCCCAATGTAACGTCCCCAGCTTGACCCTATTGCATTAATATTGTGAATGATGTAAATATTGTCAATTAGTCATGGCGAGGAGCTCAAGGCCAAGGCCCCGCCACTGACTTATCGTTTTATGTATCGGCAATTAGAATAGGTGCATATGGTTCTTGTGCTAGCAGTGCACAATGTAAAATCGGACATCATGTAAATATGCAATTTTAATGCAAAACCCACAACCAGCTACGCAATGCAACAAAAGAGATGGGGGCATGATCTTTACAAGGAAAAAGGGAGGGAGATTATTCAAACCCTTGAGCCAATGGAATTAATCCATGTGTCAATGGGGAAACCCATAAAACCACCAACTACCCATTTTGTCTCATGCACCCAATCATTTAATTCTTCCATAAATTGGTTGGGGCAGTTAATGCCTTGAGAATGGAAGAGTATGGCAGCCAATTTCGTGCATGGGCAAGCCATCCACTTGGAAAATCGTGTTTTTACTTGTGGGGCAAGAAAACACCCACGAAATGGTGCCCAAATCCATTCTGAAGGGGGAGTCTTCACTCACTCACGCAGTGGGAGTTAGCTGGGCCTTTCCCTACACGTTTTGCATCCAACCCCTGCATTTTTCCATGCCTGGGAGCTCGTTTTTGCATAGACAGTAGCTTGGGAGAAAAGGGCCATGATTTGGGGACTGTATGGAGGTCGTTTTTGCCCCCGAATGTCCAAGGACGTTTTTCTAAAAACGGATTGGCTTCCCAGGGTTGTTTCCCATCTTCCCATTTCGTTTTTGTGTGTTCCCACGTTTTTCTGAGTGAGTTGAAACCCCATATCATGCATCCCACTGTGGAAAGCGTTTTCCTCATGCCCAGTAATTGTGGTTTTGTTGTTCAGTGCATCCAGTTTTGGATTTGAACCTGTGAGCAGGAGCTTCGAGAGTGGAAGAGGGTAGATTTGGCTTGATGAGCCCAATGGTGTATCCATAGCTCCATGGTTGAGCCACTAGCCTAGTAATTTTCCCCTGCCCACCTCTTAACAACCTGAGAAACCCATCTGCTAGTTGGCTTGGCTGATTCTGGCATATCCTTGGCTATGTGAGAGCCTGTTTCCCTTTTTCCTTGTGGAGATCGTGCCCAGCTCGGGGGTGGCAGTGGTGCTGAGAGATTAAGGAGCACACTGGCCTACGGTTGGGTGGAACGTTGTAGAAGCGTAGCTGGTTGCTTGGGATTACTTGGTTTAAAGATAAGTATTTTCATTTGCTATTTCTGTAATGTCTACACTTAATGGCTATCATGAAAACGTTGGATGTGTGTTAATTCTGCATATGACTTACTTCCACTGTGTTTTTAAAAGATTTATGCATCTTCATATCTCCATTTAGTATGTGATTGCTCATGAAATAAGTTTCTGGGGCTGGATGCCCGGTTTGGGATCACGATCCTCTCCATTGCACTAGTATAATGGGAGGGGACGTGACAGAATGGTATCAGAGCTGCGTTGCAGCATTGGGCCTCTATGGGCCAAACCTGATAGCAGTTAGAAGGCAAGATTTTAAATTTTTCCTTAACAGTTTTGAAAAATTTTGGTTTACGCCTATTTCTGGAATTTTTGATTTTTGTCTGTTTCGGGGAGTCCTCCCGAAACTGCGGAAAGGTTCCGCGAACCTTCCCGCAATTGCGGAAGAGTTCCGCGAACCTTCCCGCAATTGCGGAAGCGTTCGGCGAACCTTCCCGCAATTGCGGAAGAATTCAACCAACTGCTCCGAAACAGCGGAGAAAAATGTTTTTAAGTGAAAATTTTTCTAAGTATCGGAAATTTCGGAAAGAATTCTCTTCCGAAATTGCGGAAGGAATTCTCTTCCAAAATTTTGGAAGGATTCCGCGAATCGTTCCGCAAACGCGGAAGAGTTCGGCGAGTCGTTCCGAAGTTGCGGAAGACTTCGGCGAATCGTTCCGCAACTGCGGAAGACTTCGCCGAATCGTTCCGCAATTGCGGAAGACTTCGGCGAATCGTTCCGAAATTGCGGAAGCATTCCGCAAGTCTTTCCGCAAAAGCATTTTGCAAAAATTGCCTGAAACCCCCGGAAGCATTCCGCGCAACGGCGGGAGCATTCTGCGAACGACTCCGAAGCTGCGGAAGCCTTCGCCGAATGGCTCCGCAATTGCGCGAGCGTTCGGCGATTCGCCCCGCCATTGCGGAAGCGTTCGGCGAACTGCTCCGCAATTGCGGAAGCGTTCGGCGAACTGCTCCGCAATTGCGGAAGCGTTTGACGAACTGCTCCGCAATTGCGGAAGCCGTTGCCGAACCGCGTCGCGCGGAAGCCGTTGCCGAACCGCCCCACAATTGCGGAAGGGTTCAGCCAAACACCCCGCAATTGCGGATTGCTTCAGTCAACCAGCTCGCTTATTGCGGAAGCTTATCGTGAACCGCCCCGCAGTTGCGGGAGCAATCCGTGAACCGCCCATCGCGGCAGGATTCAGCGAACTGCCCATTGCGGCAGGATTTCGCGAACCGACCGATGCGGCATGATTCGTGAAAAAAAAAAAAAAAAAAAAAAAAAAAACGAGGGCGCTACCCTCGACCCGCCCTGCTGTGGCGACAAGGGGGCAAGCCCCCTTGACCCCCTTTCTTTTTCCCCTCATGCGTCTTTGTTGTGATTTGACGAATTGTCAGTATGGCATTCTTCCCACGTGCATGAAGTAATTTGTGAATTTATGAGGATATAATGCAGCTGTGTAAAATGTGCAGAATGGGAGTGAAAGTTGTCATTTTTGAAAGGATGCAGTTCCTGCACCTAATGTCAGAATGGAGCATGAAGACAGGCATTGGAAAGCTTGTCCAGCAGGGAACAATGATACATGACCAGAGTTTGAATGAGGTCTGCGTATATCATAGCTATTTAGTGCAGAAGAGTGCCAGCGGCTGTTTTGACAAACAAATTTTGCTGTCAATATGGGTAATCTCTACAATTGCAGGATATGGAAGAGGAATTCCGTGTCACAATGAGGGATCGAAAAGGGAAGAATTTCTTAAACCTCTATTTGTTATCATACTTATAATAATCAAATTGTCATATGGCATAAAAATGTTAAAAATGTAAAGAATTACATAGATGTATATGCACTAGATGGCATCCTAACAAACATTGCATAGTGCATATAGAAATGCTTTTGCATATATGGGATATTGCGTATTGGTAGAATAATGAAGTCTACATATGCAATGAACCACTAATGGAGAATATTGTGGTTGATAATCACTATTGATGTTGGTACTGGTTGTAGGACCAAGGATAACAAAGATCATGGCTAAATGTGTTGAGGATGTTGTTGCATAAAGCCAACAACCTTATGCAGAAAGGATGGTGCAACGAGTCTAGGATCATAAAGTTGGAAAAAGGACTGAGCAGCCTTGGTAAGAGGCCAACTGATCAAGTAACATCATACAATGTTAATGGTAACCATATAGGTAATGGTTATTGGTTCCAAATTGCATGAATGTTGAAAAAGGACTTGGTAAGATCCCTTCAACTATGTATGAGTTATGTTGAGACAGTTTGCATATGATATTAAATACCGCTTGGGACTGTTAACCTACCAAGCTTGGTGAGGTGTGGGTTAGTGAAGGAAATGATCCTTACACCCTATGACCGTTTAGAAATCTCAATGCATTCATATGAATTTGTATCATGCCATGTGTATGATTGTTATGTGCTTGATAACCAAAGCAAGTGAGGACTGGTGGTCCTGATTATGGAAATGCAAGATATATGAGATAGTCATGTTTCGATCATAATATGCTTGAATGCATAGTACTCATGAAACAATGCAAAGTAGCACCGAGTAGATGAGCATTAAGAGATTTTATAAATCTTGTGATGCATTGTACGAATCCATAGGGATGATGCATATGTTATTGCAAAATAAATAATGAATGAAATGATGAATTGATGATAATTCTAGGATCATTTCATGAGATGTTATGAATGCAGAATAGTAAATGCATGAAGAGCCCAATCATGATAATTGATGAATTGATGAGTTGTGATAATGATGCATATATAGAAGTGTATATATATTTTGTTGCATTTCAAATGTTAACAGCTGAAGGTGTTTGAATTATTGAGTGTTATAATTCTGAGATCACTTCAGTGACTGTTATGGCAATGAAGGATTATGCGCATAGATACTCACAACGTGTTTGGCTGATTGAAGTTTCAGTTTTCGGTAGGAAGGTCTTACATATGGAAATGAGGATAAGTCCATAGTAGAGACCGGGATCTACCACATGCCGAAGCCAAGGGTTATGAGAAGGTTCTCATGGTTGAGAGCTCTAAGTTCTGTCAATAAGAACAGTTGTAGATACCAGATTGGTAAATATTTCAGATTTGAAATTTTGCTAATAATTGCTAATGATTGTTTGGCTTATATGAAAATGTGTCAGGAGGACATGCTGTAAGTGGATGCTCATGTATGGCAGCAGGCATAAGACCATAACGGGCAGAGTGGTGTCCCTTACAGGAGCCAAACAATATGAGGATAGCCTCATGGATAAGAAAACTAATTTCTGTAGGAGACAGAATTGTAAATTCATATTGAATTTAGTTATGAATGCTATTGATTGGTTATGGAACAATCGTATATGAAGCTTATTGCTAAATGTTGCTGACGGTTTGGCTATTTGATAAAAATGTGCCAGGATGACACATTGCAGGAAGATCATGTGTGATGGCCTGCAGAAGCCAAACCAGATGGGAAAGACCCCATGCTTTGGAAACGGGTTTCGGGTGAAACGCCATTGATAATATCTCAGCCAAACCGCATGACGGTAAACCATGAAAGTGAGATGGTAAAGCTATGCCCAGAAGGCATGTGAGACAAATCTTCAAACTGAATGAGTATTCCGTGACCCTAGACAAGAACATGCATGTCTAAATTATTAGGGTTAATACGCAGAGCATGCTCTATCTTATTTATATCATTGCAGATTGCTTGAGTATGATTAGGGCCTACATGGCGCACATCGGAAAGGGGGGTGCACACCTTTTCTGGTGCTGGGTCATGATAGGGTTTTCAATATTGACTACACCCTAAGGGAATGGACGCATTCCTGGTGTTTCAATACTTGGTAGTGAATGATATGGAATGTGGTTAAAAATTGAATAGCAATACTGATGAGCTTGCTTATCCTTCTTGTGTTGTCAGCCTACACAGATGCAGATTGATACTGCACATTAAAGGGCAAAGTGAAGAAGGGTACGCAGAGAGATTGTATGGGAATTGGCAACCTTTCTGTGCTCACGTGAAATATTACCAGAAGGGATGGAAAGGCCCGAAGAGCTGTGTAATAAGAGAAGGTATCATCCTTGTGTGAGTAGGGGTCATGTTCACCTGCAGTCAAGAAAGTCACCTATAAAGTTCCTAAAAGGAACCACCGATTTGCACAAAAGAAGGAGTGGCATCCTTGTATAAATGAAGAGCTGATGTGTGTGAAGGGTTATGGTGCAAGAAGGTGTGGTGGCATTGGTAAAGGCATGAAATCTCTATTGGGTCAGCAGTGGGAGGGCGGGCGCCGATGACTGACTGAAAACCCTGAAATCTCTATTGGGTCAGCAGTGGGAGGGCGGGCGCCGATGACTGACTGAAAACCCTGAAATCTCTATTGGGTCAGCAGTGGGAGGGCGGGCGCCGATGACTGACTGAAAATCCTGAGATGCCTATTGGGTCAGCAGTGGGAGGGCGGGCGCCGATGACTGACTGAAAACCCTGAAATCTCTATTGGGTCGGCAGTGGGAGGGCAGGCGCCGATGACTGACTGGAAACCCTGAGATACCTATGGCTCCATAGTAGAGCCTTGACCTATGATGTTCGGTGGCGCAGTTTCTTTCCATTGGTCGATGAACTAGACGAATGTGCTGGCTCGGCACTAGAGAGGGCCAACCAGGTATGGGACTGGTTGGGCACCACCAAATGCTTGGTAAATCCAGCCGATGGGGAGGTGTACTGGTTAAGCATTAACTATATCCAAGTCCATAGGCGATCCCAAGGCTTGCAAAGCGAAGCAGGATCCTGTGGACCAGAGGGGAAACGCACAATACAGATAAGTATTCGTTTTCATTTATGTCTTGTTTGAAATAATGAAGATTACAGGTATAAGTCTTCTAACAGCTAAGCTGATACACTATTGTTTCTTTGTTGGAAACCTTGGTCATTGCAGGAAGGCAAGACCCTAAAAGACTATGAATTGTTGGTAAACCCAGAAAGTAAATGAGTGGGCGATATGAATTGCTGGTAAACCCAGAAAGTAAATGAATGGGCGATATGAATTGCTGGTAAACCCAGAAAGTAAATGAGTGGGCGATATAAATTATTAAGAAATCCAGGGAGTAGCTGTTTGAACGCTATAAAGTTCTTGATAAGTCCAGAGAGTGACTAGTTGGGCATTAACCACTTGATATGGTAAAGCAGCGTGTACGCTGGCCCAACACCCCTTAAAACAATTGATAAAACCAGTCGGCGTACTGGCCTGGCATTGCCTATTCGAATGGTTGTGGAGTAGCCTGCGTGCTGACCCAACATTCATGGTTGTATCCACGGGAAATCCAATGCTTGGAAAGCGAAGAAGGATCCCGTGGAATAAAGTAAAGACATCCAATGCAGATAAGTATTTCGTTACCTTGTAGCTTCTTGCTTATATACGTGTGTATATGATTTGGTTATGAATTCCTAAACTTTTGTTTAGAGAAAAACCCTATGAAAATGAACTAAACATGCGAATTAATTCAATGCTTGAATGTAGGTATTGCTGGAAGCAAGGACTATGAAGGCATCCTAAAGATGCATGTGGACATGTGACCGTCCTAAAAAGCTCAGTATGAGCAGTAATGAAAGATGGTGCTAGTGGAACTGTGTGGGTCCTAGCAGCCAAAGGCTCTGTAAGCGACAATGGGGAAGGGTTCCCTGGTTGAAATCTATATGCAGACCTTAGACACTAAGTGTCATAGCCAGAAAGGAAAGTCAAAGAATTCACATTGAAGTGAAAGAGACTAAGGAGCATGAAACAACAGCGATGGTGTAGCTCCATAATATAACAAGACTAAGAGGGAGAAACCCCTATTCTTCTCTTTCCTTTTGATTGATGCATTTATAAAACAAAAGATTGATGAGTGCATATCATGGCTGAAAATAGATTGTGTGTAATTGCTTGAGATGAATTGTGAATGCTGAAGTAGTAAATTTCCTGTGAAAAGATGAACAGGAATGGGTTCATGTGTATGTTGGGAAAGCATGAAAAAGTATGGAAGTCCCATGAATAAAGCATGGACATTCCATGTCAATTAGGAAAATAATTGACTAATCCTAAATGTTTATGTTATGCTTGTCCTAACAAAGAATTCCCATGATGAATTTCACAGGTAAGAAAGTGAAACAATTGGTTGTAGCCGGCACAAGAAAGTGTTGCTAGTAAGCAAAGTGTGTTCAGTTGTGCCCATTGACCATGGCAACAGACCGAGGGCTATTAGAGTTGGCTGAAAGTCTTCTTTGAACAATTGCCAGGACCCAAGAGAATATTGGGGAGATGCTCAAGCTACAGAGGCAACATAATGAGATAAACCATGAGGCTTTGCAGGACTCTATTCGTCTGCAAAAAGAGGTAAAAAGCATTCTGGGAGCTCTCAGCAAGGGAAAGGAAAGTGGATCAATGAAGAAGCATTCATCCAACTGTCCGAGTAAGAAACGTTCCAGGTGGGAGGACTCAAAGGAAATGGACCGGGAAAAGATAAAGCCGCCAATGAAATGTTGGGGATGTGGAGGAAATCATTTCATCCGTGACTGCTGATCCAGGTGGATATCGGTGGCAGCCCACCTCTTCCAACGGGCTCAAAACAATCTTCTGGCAATTTTGGTAAATTACTATTTTTAGCAGTTTTTCGGGTCCTGAACTTCCGGAGCCATTTTGAGGCCCTAAACGACATTTTTTGGCGATTTGGGGGACCAAATGGTTGCCTCCGGCATACATTTGGGCCCAGTCGAAAGTTGTAAATCTCGGATAGACCTTTCCAACGGGCTACCGAGCGCCCCAAACGGAGATCGCATGCAAAAGTTACGACCCCGGGAAGTTGATGTACTAACTTACCCAAACGGGGCCCACATGACTTTTGGCGCTTCATCTCCTAGGGTTAGGTTTTTGGATGTTTGGGATTCTTTCCCTCATGCTTATGATAAATAGGCCCTTTCGACCTCTCTTTGTATTCATCTTGGCACGAATGAGCATAGCGGCCACATCTCTTCTCAGAGATAGCTACCACCATTCCAGCTATTGTATTTTACAGTCTGTTCTATTTCCGCTATTTAATAGAATATGTGTTTACTGTATCACTGTGTTATTTGCAATATATCTCCGTATATGATTCTGTATATGCTATCTTTTGTTTCGTTCCCACATAAATCCGGATCAGTGGTATCAGAGCGGTCTGCTCTTTGATTGTTTCTCGGTGCATGTCCCCGACGAGGTCAGGATACAGAGAGTTGGGTCTCGAATTAGTTTCACTTGGGGAAGACCACTCTCGCCGCCCCAAACGGCCTCCCATGGCGGAAGAGAAGAGAGACGACGGAGCAGTAGATCCTATCAAGTTGTTGCTCGAGGAAGCCCTCGCGCGACAGAGGAACGAGATGATGGATAATTTCGCCCAAATCCTTCAACGCATGCCAACAGCGGCAAATGCACCCTCAACGAGCAGCCATTTCGGAGATACGACTCCCTTCAAGGTACAAGTTAATTTTGATATCCCTTTATCTGAAGGCCAAATCGATGCCGATGCTCTAGATAAATGGTTGAATCTACTAGAAGGGTATTTCTCTGTCCACAAATTTTCCGACAGGGAAAAGATCATCTTTGCGCTCCTTAAGGCCGTCCCCCATGTCAAAAATTGGTGGGAAACTTATTGTGAGCAAAACTCGTCAGACGAGTCTGGATTGTTTGAATATTCCAATCCCACTTGGGCCTCTTTTATAGATGCCGTCAAGGAACAATATTACCCTGTTGGAAACTATGATGACCAGTACACAAAATGGACCATTCTGCATCAAGAGAGGGACCAAACGGTGTCAGAGTACACCAACAAATTCCATACCTTGCGCACAAAGCTAGGTATCAAGGACTCCGAGCGGCACCTAGTACTGAAATATCGTAGTGGCCTACACCGGTACATCCGAACAGAGATGGATTTCCTAGAAATCTCTTCACTCGGATCCGCCTATCGATATGCTGTCAAAATTGAGCAGAAATTTCAGCAAAAGAACAAGCGTGACTTCGGACCTGCGCAGAAGCAGGGCAAGGGAAACTCTAGCTCGCAGAGCACGGGGCAGGAAAAGGACAACCAGTCCCAACCACAGGCGAAGAAGGGTAAAGAAAAGACAAAGAAGGACACCGGGAAGTGGTGCGAGTTCCACAAAAGCCCCTGGCACAACACTGATGATTGTCGCTCAAAACAGTCATTGGTGGCTGAGATCAAAGCTTCGGAATCAGATCCCAGTTCCGATTCTGACTCGGAACCTAATTTCACAGCCGCGCGAAAAGGGAAGCAAATCATTGATGCAGAACCCAGTGCCGTTGTCGCCACCACACAGATTCAACCAGAGGAACCTGAAGAGTCGGAGGCAGAGGAGCGCCTTTTCCACTCACAGATGTGGGTGAAGGGAATTCCCCTACACTTTGTTGTGGATAGCGGCAGCCAGAAGAACTTGATCTCAGAAGAAGTCATCAAGAGATTGGAGCTACCAATAACGCCACACCCACAACCATACACCATTGGATGGCTAAGCCAAGGACGAAGGATCCGTGTCAGTCACCAATGTCGCCTATCATATGGCATCAAGCCCTTCAAAGATGAGGTATTGTGTGATGTGGCCCCACTTGAAGTATGTGATGTTCTCTTAGGACAGCCATATATGTGGAAGCGTCATGCTGTATATGAATCACGACCTCGCAGTGTCATTGTCACTTTGGGAGGACAACTCTATCGGATACCAGAGATAGTTGCACCTACCCCAAACGAGCAGGGAAGGAAGATAATCTCCCACACTGGGAAATTTTCCCTATTCGCAATTGCCACTAAGGGTGAACATCATATCGCAGAGACATCCACAACCTCTGCCCATCATCCCTCTACTCAGCAGAAACAAGAAAAACAGAAGTTCAGTGCAGCATCGCCTATTCGAGTTCCTTTGCAGTGCAAGGCCACGCATTCAAGGTGCTCCCCCAAAAAGAAACCATCAACACCAATGCAAAATACCACAACAACCAAAACTTTTGAACAGCTCCAGCGCAGCCAGCAACAACAATTACATCCCTCTGAAGATTTCAAAGAAAGGCAACCTTTCTGCTTCAGCAAATGTCGCACCAAGAGCTCAACTCGACACACAGCTCGACATATGATAAGGGATTTAACGCAATGGAGACCATTGCTTCCTAAGGAGGGAGGATTGATCCAGGTGGATATCGGTGGCAGCCCACCTCTTCCAACGGGCTCAAAACAATCTTCTGGCAATTTTGGTAAATTACTATTTTTAGCAGTTTTTCGGGTCCTGAACTTCCGGAGCCATTTTGAGGCCCTAAACGACATTTTTTGGCGATTTGGGGGACCAAATGGTTGCCTCCGGCATACATTTGGGTCCAGTCGAAAGTTGTAAATCTCGGATAGACCTTTCCAACGGGCTACCGAGCGCCCCAAACGGAGATCGCATGCAAAAGTTACGACCCCGGGAAGTTGATGTACTAACTTACCCAAACGGGGCCCACATGACTTTTGGCGCTTCATCTCCTAGGGTTAGGTTTTTGGATGTTTGGGATTCTTTCCCTCATGCTTATGATAAATAGGCCCTTTCGACCTCTCTTTGTATTCATCTTGGCACGAATGAGCATAGCGGCCACATCTCTTCTCAGAGATAGCTACCACCATTCCAGCTATTGTATTTTACAGTCTGTTCTATTTCCGCTATTTAATAGAATATGTGTTTACTGTATCACTGTGTTATTTGCAATATATCTCCGTATATGATTCTGTATATGCTATCTTTTGTTTCGTTCCCACATAAATCCGGATCAACTGCCCCACAAGAGAATATCAAGAGGGCAGCAACCGTAAATTCTCCAAGTTCGTGGGCCAGTTGGAAGGAAAAGAAAAAGAAGGAATTGTTTTGGAACGATGTCCTCATGCAGAGCTAGAGGGTCCTAGCCAACAAAAGCAGCTTGTAAAGACCAAAGGAATTAGTCCTGAAAGACCCAAGTAAAGGGTGAATTGCAGGACAAACCTACCACATTTTGTGAATTTTGGACATATGTAAGCGGGTATTTTTTTCCGAAGTGTTGGAACACCGAGGACGGTGTTATTCCAAGGGGAGGGGAATGTAACGTCCCCAGCTTGACCCTATTGCATTAATATTGTGAATGATGTAAATATTGTCAATTAGTCATGGCGATGAGCTCAAGGCCAAGGCCCCGCCACTAACTTATCGTTTTATGTATCGGCAATTAGAATAGGTGCATATGGTTCTTGTGCTAGCAGCGCACAATGTAAAATCGGACATCATGTAAATATGCAATTTTAATGCAAAACCCACAACCAGCTACGCAATGCAACAAAAGAGATGGGGGCATGATCTTTACAAGGAAAAAGGGAGGGAGATTATTCAAACCCTTGAGCCAATGGAATTAATCCATGTGTCAATGGGGAAACCCATAAAACCACCAACTACCCATTTTGTCTCATGCACCCAATCATTTAATTCTCCCATAAATTGGTTGGGGCAGTTAATGCCTTGGGAATGGAAGAGTATGGCAGCCAATTTCGTGCATGGGCAAGCCATCCACTTGGAAAATCGTGTTTTTGCTTGTGGGGCAAGAAAACACCCACGAAATGGTGCCCAAATCCATTCTGAAGGGGGAGTCTTCACTCACTCACGCAGTGGGAGTTAGCTGGGCCTTTCCCTACACGTTTTGCATCCAACCCCTGCATTTTTCCATGCCTGGGAGATCGTTTTTGCATAGACAGTAGCTTGGGAGAAAAGGGCCATGATTTGGGGACTGTATGGAGGTCGTTTTTGCCCCCGAATGTCCAAGGACGTTTTTCTAAAAACGGATTGGCTTCCCAGGGTTGTTTCCCATCTTCCCATTTCGTTTTTGTGTGTTCCCACGTTTTTCTGAGTGAGTTGAAACCCCATCTCATGCATCCCACTGTGGAAAGCGTTTTCCTCATGCCCAGTAATTGTGGTTTTTTTGTTCAGTGCATCCAGTTTTGGATTTGAACCTGTGAGCAGGAGCTTCGAGAGTGGAAGAGGGCAGATTTGGCTTGATGAGCCCAATGGTGTATCCATAGCTCCATGGTTGAGCCACTAGCTTAGTAATTTTCCCCTGCCCACCTCTTAACAGCCTGAGAAACCCATCTGCTAGTTGGCTTGGCTGATTCTGGCATATCCTTGGCTATGTGAGAGCCTGTTTCCCTTTTTACTTGTGGAGATCGTGCCCAGCTCGGGGGTGGCAGTGGTGCTGAGAGATTAAGGAGCACACTGGCCTACGGTTGGGTGGAACGTTGCAGAAGCGTAGCTGATTGCTTGGGATTACTTGGTTTAAAGATAAGTATTTTCATTTGCTATTTCTGTAATGTCTACACTTAATGGCTATCATGAAAACGTTGGATGTGTGTTAATTCTGCATATGACTTACTTCCGCTGTGTTTTTAAAAGATTTATGCATCTTCATATCTCCATTTAGTATGTGATTGCTCATGAAATAAGTTTCTGGGGATGGATGCCCGGTTTGGGATCACGATCCTCTCCATTGCACTAGTATAATGGGAGGGGATGTGACACCCAACAAAAGGTTGTCCTCCAACTAGTTGGGTTGATGGCCCTATAAGAGGAGGTTGTTGACTAGGAATGGGGTTCCCAACAAAAGGTTGTCCTCCAACTAGTTGGGTTGATGGCCCTATAGGAGGAGGTTGTTGAATAGGAACGGGGTTCCCAACACAAGGTTGTCCTCCAACTGGTTGGGTTGATGGCCCACCAGGAGGAGTTTGGTTGTGGGAGTTGGGGACCACTGCAGTCGGTTGTCCACCTCCTGAGATAGTGTAAATAGTGGCCGAAGGTGATCCTCCGGTCCAACCGGAAGATCCAGCAGTATGACTAGGTGTTCTTCCGCCGCTAGCCAAATGTGATACCGTGGATTGGCCAACAGCGCCAAAAGTATCGATTTGCGAAGGGGGTCTTCCATATCTGACAGGCAAGGACGGAGAAAATACTGGGTTATCCCTCATAGAATGTGCGCCAAAAATGGGTGATGGTAGCAAATGTGGGGAATTTAACCCAGGGGTATCGGCATCGTCCATAGCGTGTTCAATGATAGGAGGACCATCGAAAACTGGGTCCGAGTTCATATCCTGGAAAGGGTTTTCGGGATCCGGCAGGGACCTAGGTATAGTAACGTTTGAAGGTCTGGAACCGTCTGCATAGGAGTGATGGAACTCTGTGCTAGACGGGATGTTGGGATCCCGATAGTCAGAAGGACGAGTAACAGGGGGATATCTAGAAGCTGTCGAGAGCATTTGCTCTGTGCTGCATTTAAACTGTGCCGATATTAACGGGGAATTTGCTAGACTAACCATACTAGACTGGATGGAAGCCATGATCTCATGTCCTGGAGGAAGGTTGGGGAGGGATATAGTACGAGGTACATTGCTAGAAGAACTTGTTTCCTGCGGATGAACGCTGGGTGACGTAGTGATAATAGGCGGAAGCTCCGCCTGGGAAGTGATGAAGCCATAATCAGGCTCAAAAGGTGTGTCAGGAAGTCGAGTATCTTCAACGATTTCGACATACCTGCCTGGGACTGAAATCAAGCCAGGTATATCCTGGTCGGACCCTTCGGTGGTGCCAACAGATCCGTCTGTGTCATCGTGAAAAGTGTCTGATGGACGGGAGGTGTTGACATCAGGTAAGAGGATGACCTCTGGTCTAGTATTTTGGGCTGTACTAGATTTAGCCGCTGTAATGGTGTCCACTGTGGCAGATATATCTAGAATAACAGTGGGTGAAGTAACAGTGGAAGTCTCAGATATGCTAGTGGTTGTAGAAGCTGTAAGAGGTTCTGAGACTGTGCTGTGAGTAACAGTTACAGGCAGAACTGATGATGCGGTATGTATCGGCGGTGGAATGTTCCCTCGACCAGCATCGCGGCCAGGAGGAGCGGGAATGCGTGATGCAGGTGGACCGGAGGTCCGTGGCGGTGGCAGTGGTGGAGGGCTTTTGCCTTGTACTCGTCTTGATCTTCGTGGTGGTTCTGACATGATGACAGGAAAATGAAAATCGGGGGCAGTTTTGTAACAAAGAACTCAAAAACTCTAATGCAGCCAAGTGTGCAGAACAGGAGCTAGAAAAAGCAAGGCTCGCAGGCCAAAAAAGCAAGCTCTAAAATCTATACTGAGACCGGTGTCTCAATAAGAGAGCTGATAAAAAGAATGGCCAGAATGCTAACAAGCAATCCCTAAAAAGAAAAATGACCCTCTACAAAGATGAGATAACAAGCAAACTCCTAACTAAGAGCTGGAGACCTCAACAAGCTGTATCCTTCGCAAGGTGATGAAATCCAAGTCGAACAATACAACATGAGAGACCGATATGAGAAGGATATCCCTCTACTGAAAGGGATCCCGAGTAAAAGAGCCCTAGTAGAATTGTCACTAAGCTACCTCGTTCATGACACGTTGGAAAAGGTTTTGGGCACTTCAGCCTTCCGAGGAAGACAATGATCGATGTTGCCTTAGGGCTAAGTGGAGTGCGGCATTCCACAGAGTCCGTCCAGTTCTCAATATCGCGGCCGTTTAACACCTGAAAGTTGGAAACAGTCAGGAGGCCCCTCCACAAACTGGCTGTGACCGTGTCAATAAATACGAGAGGATTTTAGTTCCCTAGAAGACAACAACTATGTCTCAAATGAAAATGACAAGGGGGAATTATTTTGATGCCTATCCCCGGTGTCCTACCTAACTACCAAATTCTTTTGATTTCCTCAAGTGAGGTTAATGTTGGTTTAATTAGGGAGATTAATTTTAGTGGTTGTCTTACTCAATCAGGTAAATGGACGTGAAACTTGATGGTGTTATGACGACTCAAACCATGCAAATGAGAATGAATAAAAAATAAGCCTTTGTCTTCGATGAAATCTAGCTATGGAAAAGAGAGAGTTCTTCGATAAAAAACGCATGAAAATTTTCACAAGCAATGAAAAACCAAAACAAGAAATTTTTCTTTTCTTTTTGTAAATAGAGCCAAACTGAAATAAACACTCTTTTTAATTCACTGATCCTACAATCTAAAATGCTTCAAATATGAGAATTTCTGTGGCAAATTTCAATGGTAAACTTCCTAATGCACAATGATGCTACAAGACCATTTTAATCAAAATAACACAATTGTTTTCCAATGATATCTTTCAAGATAAATTGTAATAATAATACTGGAAACACTGTGACTATGAAAACCACACAATTCAGTAACAAAGAACAGTGGTGATGGTCTGGCTGTGATGGGAAGATCAAACCAATGCAATCAAAATGAAGGGGTGACCCTATGTGCCAAAAATGCCACTAATTCACACAACAATCAAGCTCACAAACAAGCAATAAACACACCACACAGACTGTAAAAAGACCAGGATGATAACAGGCAACAACAAACACTACCTAAGGCAGAGAAAGATCAAAAAATGACTCAGGAAACCAAGCAAGGAGAATTTTTTTTACAGTATGCAGACACTATCGCGTGGTAGAATGAGGCTATAGCGCGGTACTGCTAAACTACCGCTCTGGTACTAACTCAGGAGACGCGGTACTACCGCACTGTAATCAGTGCATAGGGCGCAGTACTGTGGCAAAGTGTGAAGAAGCACAACTTGTGAAAAGGAAGATGCAATTTTCAGGGTTGCTGCAAACCCAGGGGACTCAGTGATCATACAGGGAGAAAAAATATGGAGAGGAGGGGTGAATAAAGGTAAAAAAAGACCAAGATTCAAAAATGGTTTGAAGTGCAATAAAAAATCACAATCAAAAGATGGATGATAGTGAACTGAATCAATCAAACAGAAATCAAAACCAATGGAGTCGCCATTCTTGTTTGGTAGAATTTTTCCCTACGGATAAGTCAAAATTCTCTTAAATTAAAGCAGATTCCTAACTGACTCTAAGGTAAGAACAAAACGAAACAAATGCTACCTTGAAATTCCTGAACTAACTTTAACAACAAGATTACATGCATTCAGAAATAATGAAAGATATGACTCACCTTTCAATCTGACGTTTGTCCCGCTTCTAACTCTTGATCCAAAAGCTCCAATGTAGAACCTGTTGAAATCAAACAAAGAACAAACATACAAGCTTCCAAATACCTTGAAGCAAATATTAGATTCAAATCTAGATTAGATACATTCCATGCTAAAGACTTGTACAATACACATGAAATGGGAAAAACAAGACAAGTTATCTTATTACAAACTTGAAGAATGCTTACAAAGGTTGCTTGATGTCCAAGCCAATCCTCCAGCTCCAAGTGCTTCCTCCTCTAGCTATCTCCACAAGGCTGCAAGATCATAAGTTTGATACTACCAAGAGTCCTCCCCCTTTCCCATGGAATGCCTCTCTTTTATAGTGTATGGTAGGGTTAACCAACAAGAGAGATGGGTGGATCTTGGGAGATCACAGAAAATGAGTTAGGATCGAATCAGGGACCCCAATCCTCCAATATCTCTCAAAAATCCAAAATCCCACAAGCCATGGAAAAAAGGCTATAAAAAGAGTACCGCGCCCAGTGATCTGAGCATAACGCGGTAGTATCGCGTGTCAGGGACAAAGCATAGCGCGGTAGTTAGGGTAAATAAAGTCTCAGCTGGGTTAATTCTTGACAGGGTGGATTTGCCTTCAAGGATTACACATCATTTGTCTCTTCTGGGTGGTTTAAAGCAGTAGGGGAAGTGTCGTCAACTCTTTTTGTGGTGGAGATGCGACACTGTGGAATATGGAGGTATAACATATATGCATTCCTAAAAAGTCTAATAAGTATCTTTTATAATGCACAGTGGTTGTAGTTGATAAAATTTGAATAGTTGTAGCAGAGGAAACATACAGGGAAAAGAAAATGGTGACCAGGAATGAGACCCATAACCCTTATGAGCATGATGATGATGTACTAGGAGAAAATGTGCAAGGAGGACATGCTGAGACCGAATCCAATGGGAGAAGGGAGAAAATAACTCAGAATTTGGTTGAAAACCATGATAAGCTTTAATGAAAGACCGATGAAGGATCAGGAAGAATAGAACCAGCTCAATGCTGTTATTTTGCAGAGCCTCACTGATATGCAGCAGAAGATAAACCTTGGGTCCCACCCAAGCAATGTAGGAAATGAAGGAAGAGATGCGGGGAGTCGCTCTAGAGGTCGTTCTAGGAAGATGACTCCAAGCCCAAGAAAGAGCTCTGGGAGCAAAAAGCATAGAACACCCTTCTCAATATCTTCTTCCAGGAAGTCATGTGACTCTAGAGGTTCTCTAAGAAGTCCAAGGCATACTTCTAGCAGGTTTGGGTAAAGAAAGAAGTTCAGAAGAATTCCACAAGGAGAGTTCAGGAAGGCAAGGCCTCCCACATTTGATGGAGAAGTTAAGATTGTCCAAGAGGCAGAGGCATGGCTTCTTGGTATGAAGAAATACTTCAGGATTCATGATTACTTAGGAAATGAAAAGGCCAGAATTTCCATTTACAATCTAAATGGCAGAGCTTCAATTTGGTGGGAACACCTCATGCAAGTAAAAAGGATCAATGAAAAGAGGATCAACTGGGAGAAATTTAAGAAGTATTTCAAGGAAAAATACCTTTCTGCTAGGTATTATGACAGCAAGAGGAAAGAATTCAATGAAATCAAGTTGGGACATAAATCTATGGAAGAGCATGTCCATAAATTTTGGAACTGTTGATGTATGTGGAATACATAATATATGAGAGGGTAAAGATCCAATGCTTCCTTGGAAGTCTAACTCTAAATTTTTAGAGATAGGATTGAGTTTGTTAATCCACCAAGTCTTGACGAAGCCATTAGGATGGTAGTACATTGCTATGAGTAGAGAAAAGGAAAATCAGAGGTTCACCCAGCAGGGAAAGGAAGGCCAAATGGGAAGTTTGAGCAAAGGAAAAGTGGATCTAAGACACCATTCAAAAATCAGCCAAGAAATTTTCCACAGGGACAACAAGCACGAATTAAGGACAAGCCAACTGTAGCAGCAAAAAAAGCATCAAAAGGGCCACTTCAGTGTTGGGGATGTGGAGAAAACCATAGGATTAGAGATTGTCCACATCAGAGGGAGAATCCTCAGAACTTGCACAACTTAACAGGGGCAGCTACAGTGGAAGATATGGCAAGGGAAACATCTCAAATCTATGCAACATTGAATGATCATCAGGAAGAACATCAATCAACAGTGGTGGAAGTTGAAGGTAAGATTTCCAAGCAATCTATTTCTATTTTGATTGATCCAGGACCTACTCATAGTTATGTTTCTCTAAAATTAGATGAAGGTTGTTCTCTTATAAAAATGAAGCACAGTAAGTCTTGGCTAGTTCAGTTATCCACAGGAACCAAGAGAAAAGTGAGTGAAGTAGTGATGAAATGTTCCATGGAATTGAATGGATTCCTCACAAAAGTAAATTTGAATGTCCTGCCATTAGGAACTTATGATGCTCTAATTGGTATGGATTGGTTGGAAAGGAATAGAGCCAAGATAGATTGATATGAAAAGGTACTTGAATGCATTGATGAAGAGGGAAGACCAAGATTGGTAAGAGGAATTCCCAAGCAAGTATCAGTAAGACAGATTTCAACCTTATAGTCGAAAAATATATATAATAAGGGTTGCCAATTATATGCAATTCATATATCAAATTCATCAGAGGACAAGGACCAAGGATGGAAGACTTCCAGTTGTTGCAAGTGTTCAAATATGTGTTTCTAGATGAAGTTCCAGGACTGCCACAAAAAAGAGACATTGATTTTACCATCAATCTAGTTCCAGGGGAAGCACCAATTTCTAAAGCTCCTTATAGAATGAGCACACTAGATTTGATAGAGTTAAAGATGCAGTTACATGAATTAATGGACAAGGAGTATATCATGACAAGTGTATCTCCTTGGGGAGCACCAGTGTTATTTGTCAAGAAAAAGGATGGGACTTTAAGGCTGTGTATTGATTACAAGCAGCTAAATAAAGTGACAGTCAAGAATAAGTACCCATTTCCAAGAATTGATAATTTGTTTGATCAAATGAAGGAAGTTAAAGTGTTTTCAAAGATTAACTTGAGGTCTGGATATCATCAAGTGAGGATAAAAGAAGAAGACATTCACAAGATAGCTTTCCGAACAAGGTATGGCCATTATGAGTTCACAATGGTTGCATTTGGTCTTACCAATGCACCTGCTACATTCATGTGTCTCATGAATAGTGTCTTCAACAAGTATTTGGATAAGTTTGTGATAACGTTCTTGGATGATATTCTTGTCTATTCAAAGAATGAAGAAGAGTATGCTGAACATATAAGAATGGTGTTGCAAGTTCTTAGGGAATTGTATGCAAAGCTGAGCAAGTGTGATTTCTATCAAAGAAAGGTACAGTATTTGGGTCACGTCATTTCAAAAGAAGGAATTGCAGTGGATCCATAAAATATTGAAGCCATAATGGATTGGCATACTCCCAAGAATGTTACAGTTGTTAGATCTTTTATGGGTCTTGCAGGCTATTATAGAAGGTTCATTGGAGTATTCTCCAAGATAGCTCACCCAATTACATCATTGCAGAGGAAGAATGTCAAGTTTGTATGGTCTGAAAAGTGTGAGAAAATATTTCAGCAACTAAAAGAATTGCTTACCAGGGCTTCTGTTATGAATATTGGTGATCTAAAGAAGAATTTTGTAGTGTGCACAGATGCTTGCATTGAAGGGCTAGGTGGAGTGCTCATGCAAAAGGGATTTGTAATTTGTTATGAGTCAAGAAAGTTAAAAGAGGATGAAAAGAATTATGCCACACATGATTTAGAGCTAGCAGCCATAGTACATGCTCTCAAGAGATGGAGACATTATCTACTAGGAAGAAGGTTTGAGCTCAGGACATATCACATGAGCTTGAAATATTTGTTTGACCAGCCAAACCTGAATGCTAGGAAAACTAGGTGGATGGAATTTCTTTGTGAATTTGATTTTGAAATTAAGCATGTCAAAGGGAAGGAGAATAAGGTTGCAGATGCATTTAGCATAAAATTCCATTTTACAATAGCAAGTATGTGCAAATAAGATTTGAAGACAAGAGTTCTTGAGCCCAAACCAATGATGAAACTTACCTTCAAATCAAAGGAAAATTGCAACAGGGAAATATTGATGAAAAGTGTGCATGATATCAACTTGGTAAAGATGATATTCTCCTTTATGGAGATAGATTGTATAATCCAAATTGTACAGATTTAAAGAGGCTAGTGATGGATGAAATACATCAATGCCATACTCTGGACATCCAGGATATCAAAAGACAATAACAACAGCAAGAAAGCAATACTTTTGGCATGGGATGAAGAAGGACATAGTAGAATACAATTCTAGATGTCAAAAGTGTCAATAAGTCAAGGCAGAACGTCAACACCCAGCAGGATTGTTGCAGCCCTTTCCCATTCCAGAATGGAAGTGGGAAGTAATTTCTATGGATTTCATAACAGGTTTTCCAATGACAGTAAGGAAGCATGATTCAATTATGGTAGTGGTGGATAAGCCATCAAAGGTAGCTCACTTTATTCCAGTCAAGTCCACCCATAAGACAAATGACATAGCCAATATTTTCATGAAGGAGATATTCAGATTGCATGGATTCCCCAAGGAAATAATTTCAGATCGAGATGCAAAGTTCACATCCAAATTTTGGAAGGGATTATTTCAGGAGTTAGGAACTCAACTGAACTTTAGCACATCATATCATCCTCAAACAGATGTCAAACTGAGAGGGTGAATCAGGTTCTTGAAGACATGCTGAGAATGTATGTGATGTATAAACCAACCATGTGGGAGGATTACCTACACTTGGTAGAATTTGCATACAATAATGGACATCAATCATCATTGGGAATGAGTCCATTTGAGGCATTGTATGGCAAAGGATGCAAAACTCTAGTGAATTGGGATAGTCCGGTGAATAGGTTAGTGCTTGGGCCAGAGATGATCAAGGAAATGAAACAATAAATTGTCAATATCAGGTAGAATTTAAAGACAACTCAGGAGAGGCAAAAGATTTATGCAGATTTGAAAAGGGTGCATAAGGAATTTAAGATTGGGGATCATGTGTATTTAAGAGTGAAACCAAGGAAAAGTTCCCTAAAGTTGGGGATTTGTGCCAAGTTGGCACCAAGATATTGTGGGCCATTTGAAGTCCTTGATAGGATAGGACCAGTTGCATATAGAATTGCATTGCCTGCTAACATGAGAGTTCATAATGTTTTTCATGTTTCTTTGCTTAAGAAGTATGTACATGATACTAATCATGTGATTGTTTGGAATGTGATACAGGTGGAACCCGATGGAGAGTTCCAAGTGGAACCTATGCACATTCTCAATAGGAAGGTCACATTGCTCTGAAACCGAGCCATCAGACAGGTAAAGGTGCAATGAAAGCACCTTAGTCCCGATGAGGCTACATGGCAGCTGGAGGATGCCATGAGAGAGGCATTCCCATTTTTGTTCAGTTTCGAGAACATCGAGGACAATGTTGTTCTAAGGGGGAGGGGATTGTATTACCCCATTTTGACCCTTAGGGTATTTTGAATTCTAAAATAAATAATGTATACATGCGATGTATGTTTTCCCTAGTGTGGAGCTCAAGGCCAAGGCCTCCCTAGTGGATGCTCAAATTTTATTAGAAAGGAAATTATTTGATATTATGTTAGCCATGTGCCACTAAGCCATGGGAAAATTGTAAAAATACTGTAAATAAATAATTATCATGTAATAAAAATACAAAAAAAAAATGGCTATGGAAGAAACCAATGAGAAGGGTTCATGTGTATCCACTAGGGAGAGGTGAGGGGGCAGTGGGATCGTGGACAACAAGAATCGTTTTCATGCATACATAGCCCAACCGTGAAGGAAGAGGAAGGGTCACGATTCTGGAAGAAGCCATGTTGATAAAGTGGCCAAAGCGCCCAAGAAACTGGAGGTGAAAGGAAAATCGAAGTGTGGGAACCCTTAATAAAAACAAAGAGAGAGGAAGATGCTAGGACTTTTGCTCAGAAGAGGAAGAAAGGGTGCAGATTGTAATAGCCGAGAATGAAGTGACGGGACATAGTTATTTTTATCAATAGAAGATGAGGAAATCCAAGTGTGGATGATAGAATGGGAGAAAGAACAGAGGTTGGAGTTGCTTGACAAACCCAGTGAAGGCTAGAATCTCATAGAGTCAGCAGCTTGGACCTTTCTATGCCCGCCCTGAAGAGCACTGGAGGGAAGGGGCACCTGAGGGACTATGCAACAGAGAAGGGGACCTTCCTTATGTTGGGTGTGGTAGGCATTGTGGGTGCTAAGACTGTTTGAGTTAGAATTGAGATGCCTATAGCTCTGTGGTTGAGCTCACTAGCTTAACATCCTTCCCCTTTGTCTCTTTGCATGCTTGATAAACCCAATTGTGTGTTGGCTTAGCATGACTATTGTGTTAGATCATGGCTGTAAGTGAGCTTATTTAGTTCCTCCTTAGTGGATACACAACCCAACTCGTGGGTGGTCTCTCAGCTGAAAAAGTATAAGCTGGATAGAGACTTATGGTTGGGTGGAACGTTGCTCTCACATAGCCAGTTGCTTAAACAAATTCATCATAAAGATAAGTGTTCTATGTGATCTAAATTATGTCCATTATGTGGTCCTAAATGTTGTTAATATTCCTATGTTGTGTTTATATGTTATTTCAAGTCAATATGAATGAAATGATTACATGAATTAACCAACAAGAAGTCTGTGTATAAGCCTTAGTATGAGGTAGATTTATGCTTGACTGTTTTACCATTTCCTTGTGTTAGACGTGCTGCTAATATTGCATGTTATGGATGCATTGATCATATTTAGTTTCATTGTTTCTGTTGTTATACATTGCACACACTTCTAAATGAACTGCATGGCATCACTTGGATTTGGGAATGGAACTAGGCAATCCCTGTTGTGTTTCATGATCCCTATGTGGGTTAGATGAAGGAAGAACCCATGATAGAAGGCAATCAGAGCTCCTTTCAGGGAGGAAGGGAGGCCTTGAGGAGGTTTGGGGCCTCATTTTGGGTTGGAAGAGGGGTAGGATCCGAGTTCTCAGATCTGGCAGAAGATCATCTAGTTACATAGAGCTCACTGAGATATTTCCAACGGTACCAGACTTGCGCAAATTGGACTCAGGATGAAGAAGTTATGGGCCTGAGAAGTTGTGTAGTTGGGGCTTATGAATTTCCGAATCCGCATTGCAGATTGCGGATTGCGGAAGTCGGAAGGGTGACTTTTCTGGATTTGTGACTTTGGCATTCTGATTTCCGAATTCCGCAAGGCGGATTGCAGATTGCAGAAGTCGGGAGTGAATTATTCCCGGAGTCGTGAATTGGGCTTCTGCATTTCCGAGTTTTTCAAGGCATATTGCGGATTGTGGAAGTCAGAAATGAAGTTTTTCGAAGCAATGGAATTGGCGTTCTGATTCCCGAGTTCCGCATTGCGGATTGCGGAAGTTCGAAGTGAAGATTTCCAGAGAGTTGGAAATTGTGGTTCCACCTTTCCGAATTCTGCATTGCGGATTAATTTTTTGGTGAAACGGTGAATTTGTGGTTCTGCCTTTCCGAATTCCGCATTGTGGACTGAAGGTCATTGCGGCTGCGCAAAGGTGCAGATTTGCAGAACCTTTGGAAAAGAAGAAAAAAAATTAGTAGGCAATTCAAGGGTTGTCTCCCATTACGTCTAAAGGGAAAAGAGGTGGCCGGGGACGTGACACCTTATGTCGATGCAACGTCTGAAACACGACACCACGTAACGTGGAAAAAACATCCGAAAAAACTAAGCTTGAAACCCTTCCCTAACATGGAATGAACATATAAAAAGTGACCTTTTGAACATGGAACTAACGTTGATTGAATGTATGCTAAGCCATGTCTAACTTGGACCTAACATGGAATGAACGTCCGGAAAGCGATGTTTCTAATGTGGAACTAACGTTGGCTAAATGTCCCTAGTAAGCCACATATAACTTGGATCTAACATGGAATGAACATCTGAAAAGAGATGTTGCCAATGTGGAACTAATGTCTGTTCAATGTCTAATACTCCATGTTTACAATTACCTTGAAAAAAAATTGTGTTTTTTCCATCGAACTAACATCGCTCATATGTGGAAGGAATGTTGATGGAACACCCAATAAGCCATGTTTAAAAACGATTTGAACAAAAAAAATGGACGTGATTTCCAAGTCTCGTCGAATTAATGTCGACTAACCCATAAATAATTGACTTTAGAGTTATAGTACCGACGTTCGACCCGCGTCGCGGGTACATGAAACAAACGTCCTAGAGGTTGAGGGTTTTTGCTTGGCTACTAATCAACGAAGGTTTGCACTCCAAGTAGTGGTTATCCCAATCATCTAGTTTTATGGAATATTCTTGTTTGCATTATGGAGAGATCAACACTGTTTTCCATGTATTTTGGAGTTGTAAGCGTGCTCAAGAGTGCTACGAATTTATATGGGACACTTGGCATCACCTCCTATGTAATAAGATCTTTTGGAAATAAACATCATTAAATGATGCTGATTCCACTGGCCCTTTATGATTTAGGGGCACTTGGTGTTTTAAATAAGTTTTAAATCGTTAAAAAGGTGAAGTAACATTAGTTTACAAGAATCTCAAATTCCTATAAGTCGAGTAGATTTCAATACTTGCAGGTGGACCACTCAAATTCAGCCACATGGGTGTTGATGTGGACATGTCAGACCAACTTATCCATCTCCTATATCAACAAAAGTAGGTTCGAGGTTAGCATAGGAGACACAACTAGTCACGAGTACAGAGGCAGAGTTAGCGTAGCACTAGTCCTCCAATTAAGTGATTTTCATGATCAACTAGATCGTGATGAGATTTGTTATGATTTAAAGGATTTATGATAGGCAAAGGGATGGATCATTCATGGTGAATCTATGATGAAATCTCTCCTCTTCAAGAGCTTGCACAAACAAATATCCAGGGGTATTTTGGGTAGCAGCTACAAGTAGCATGTAGGCCAACTTTGTGACACCTTCTGCCTGGGATGGTACCTTCCTCAGACCCTATAAACGCAACAATGTTGTGAATTAATTTGAAAAAAACCCTGTAGCAATAATATGGAATTATTGCTTGGTTTATGATGATATGTAACAACAGTTTTGAAGACTATTTAAAAGGCGTATTGTTATCTTTCCAATTACAAAGCTCTCATTTGTCATCTACTCGTGGATACATCATAAGGATTCAGGATTTGAGGAGGTTATACCGGTAATAATATTTTCATATAACAATAATATAACCAACAAGGATGACAGTTGTGGCCATCACCTTAGCAACAAGATGGGAAACTCATATTCAATTGTTTAGAGAAAACTTGGATGGTTGTTGTGAACAGTTTTAAGAGCCTTGTTCTATGACAGATCCCACTGAGGTAACCCCTAACCAGAGATCTAATCCATAGAAGAAGTCTGAATTTGATGGATAGAACAATAGGTCACTAGGTTGCAATCTCTAATATTGTTGATCATCAAACTCAGCTACACAATTCATATATGTGATGATTGAAACAAAAAAGAAGGTTCTTCATCAAATCATGTACAAACAAAACATCATGCAACTAGAGAACATCACCTAAAGGCATCCAGAAAGAGAGGGAGCCCATTCCAATTATCAGATATGTGTCATTGTCACCCAACTCCACTTGTATGCCAATATCTTATTCTTGAAATTTGTTGAATATCTTCTTGTTAGAAGTCATATGTATTGATGCTCCACTATGCACATACCAACCAACAATAGAAGTGGTATTAGTGGAAATTCATGAAACCATAGAGAAATCAATTTCAAGCATGATGCTAACTCATCCACTTTGGTTGAAGATTTCACACTCCCTGGAGACTGCTTTTGTTGCTTCTTGTACTCCTGGAGTTAACATGCCTCATGCATGTGGGCGTAACTCCTAAACTAATGCACCCTACCCTGTTCCAAACTTGGCTGAGAGATATACATAGTTAACTCACCCTCGTGAGAATCTCTTCCACCAGTGCAACCTCTCTCCATCGAAACCCCAACAATCTCTATTCAACTTTTAGATGTTGAATGGAGAACTAGTGCAAAGAAACCACGTTAATGAATAGGAAAAAGACGGGATAATGGTTGTGGTGTCTCTAAAGTGAAAATAAGCACTAATTTTGCAAACTACATATATAATATGAAATAATAGTAAATAAAAGTTCATAGTAGCATAAATAAAAAAGAATTTTTTTTCTATTATCGGACTTCCTAGTATGCACATGAAATGCCTCATTAATAGAAAGTGCACAAGGAAGCATAAGAGAATAGAACACACAAATAAGTTCTCAACTATACATACATTGAGCATAGACTAATATTATATAGTAAAAAGTTGTGTTGAATTAGGCAATAAGATAAGATTGCTCCGAGGATAAAAATCATCCTCGGAGAAAAAGATAACTTATGTTTCCTAATGTAAAATTATTCTCATGTAGTTGCTGTAATACCCCCATTTTGACACTTGGAATTATTGGCTTGATATGTAAATATTAGAAATATGCGATGTATGATTCCTAGTGTTGAGCTCAAGGCCAAGGCCCCGCTAGAGAATACTCGGCTTATAAAGGAAAGTATTTTCTATTTTGTGGACATGTGCTAGTCAACCATGGAAAAATGTAAAAACCATGTAAATATTATAATACAAATAAAAGTCCAAAAGCAAGCTATGGAGGAAACTAAAATGAGAGGGCCATGCTTATCCACTAGGGAGAGGAGAGTGGTTTGTGGGATTAAATACTTTGTTTCCAAGTGTCATCTTGAGAACCCATATGGCATTAATTGTAAGCAACAACCCAAGTGAACTTCCTTGCTCATATTTAATTATGTTGTAAGAAAATTGTTGAGAAATCAACTCATGAATTTAATAAAGCATGGGATGAGCCCATAAATTCGCATGACTGAGTATGGGATAAGTTTTGGGTACCCAGAAGTCAATTTCCTTGATGGGAATTCGTTTCCCTTCATTCCCATTCCATTGTTGGACAACAGTTTCCAATTTTTCAGCAAGCCATGCATTCCCAGCAAGAAAAATAACATAAATCGTAAGCAGAGAAAGAGCCATGTTTTAGAGTGTAAAAAAATCCCATAAATTCATGTGGGTTGTGAAACCTAGTGGGTAATCCATATATGTCAACCTTGGGGAAAATTTGAGAGTGTCAAAAGCCCAAAAATTCGTGGGAGAACCTAGATTTGGGAGCATGGAAATTGAATTTCGCGGTTGAAGTTAGTGTGACAAGAAATTAGAAAATCCAAGAGGGAATTGAAATCAGAGAGAGATTAGAGGTCAGAATTGCTTGATAAACACAGTGAAGGCAAGAAATCCCTGAATATCACTGGAGTGAATGGGTGTTACACCTAAATTTTACCATCATGAGACTCAATGTAAACATCCCTAAAGTTTCCTTGACTAAGTCATTAACTTGGATGAGAAGCAAACCCTTTTATACTAGGTTTTGAGAGGTCGTCGCAGGTTGTCCTCATGCAACTTGCGACGTTGCAGGTTGTCCTCTTACAGAATACGACGATGTCAATTAATGGACTAAAATAGCTTCTTCGAGCCCATTCTCGAAGCTAGCTGATGTGTATCCCTATCCCTAGCCTTTGGGGAAGCTGGCATTCGGTTCCTAACCTCTTGGAAGGATCCCCTATCTCTCTCCTACCATATCTCAACCTACCCTATCCACTTAGTCTTATATAAGTGAAGCTTACTCCCATCCTAAGGGGAGGAAGTCTATAGTATCTAATTGCTGGTGAAATTAGCTTAGGAGAGATCTCTACTCATCTTTGAGAGTTCCATCATCCCTTCGGAGGATTTGGCATTGGCTTGATCGAAGAAGGATTGCTACGTTAAGTCATTGGTTGTAATCTCTTCATTCTATGTATTTCCCTTTTAAAACAATAGTATAAGTGCTTTCCACCAATCTCATTGTGTTAATGATATCTTGTGTAGTTTGCCTACTTAACTGCTTACTTAGATCTTTTATTGTGTAGATGCTATTTTACTGCTTCTGTTGTTGTGTTGTCTTGACAGGTTTCTCGGCTCAGATTTGAAGACTATCAAGCTTTGGAGCAACATTCAAGAAGAAAGGATCAACGATTCAAAGAGTAAGAGCATCTAGTTCCTTGATCTCTAATTAGATCTAGGAGATTTATTTATGTTCTGTCTCTATTTGTTCTAGGCTCACGTTGAGCTAGGGAGATCAAGCCTCGAGTCCGCTCTTGGTAGATTGTCCGTCAAACAAATCTGGCGACCATACTGGGGAATACATTCTTTGTTTGTAGTTTTCAATTTGATTTAATTTTTAGTTGATTTCTTTTGCAAGCCATTTTATTTTTCCTCCTAAGTCTTTTTCACCATCATATATTCACTTTGAAGAGTCTATAGTCCTCCTATGAGTCTGTACTCACTATTTTTCAAACCATTTCATTGCTAATTTCTTGGAGATCTATTGATCCTAGAGTTTGGATATCGCCCGTCGCACCTAGGCAATGGAACCAGAGCGTCGATCTGTCATTCTTTTTGCACTCTGCTTCTCTATCGTCGCAGTTTCCCCACTAGTGTCCCGCGACATCGTCGCAATCCCTGCACTGGTGACCTGCGACAGTCGCTCTGTCTGAACATAGACTGCGCTGATCTGTTAAATTTGATACAAGGGAATTCCCCCTCCATTTTTTATTTGAGTTTTGATTTGGTGTGCATACCTCCTCAGCACTGCACCTTCCAGGCAGAGACCTTTTTGTTCAACAGTGATTGTATTTGGGTCTTTTGAGATTTGGATTCATGTTTGGCCCTTTGAGTTGAAACTAGTGTTTTGCTTCCATTTTTAAGCGAAATGGGTTCTATTTTTGAAAAAAAAAAATTTCCCCCTCATTGCCGGGGGGGGGGGGGGGGGGCATGAATCGTGTATCCTACAATCGTTTTGACCCATATTAAGGTTTTGAGATCAGTTTTGGTTTGGCGTGATTGGATTGTTTTAAAGACTTGAAGAGTGTGGGATATCCATGTCTTTTTTAGCCTCTTTTTATTGGGTTATGCATCTTGTTTCCTTTACATGCTAATCTATCTAATGATTATTGGAAAAGATTGATTCTTTGTCTCCACTTTAGTTCAAAGAAAAGCTTGATTTTGTCACTCTTTTGCTATATTCATGAAATTGGAAAACATAAGTATTCTTCTTGCTTTAATTTGATCATTTGGCATTTTTGGTCTTACATTCATAGGAAGAAGAAAGGGCTTGTTTCAGTTTTGTGTACATTTGAGTTAGACATGATTATTAAGTGCTTTTCTTTGTCTTGCATTTGATTGGAAAACTTTGTGGAGTCCTTCTTTTCGTAGCTTAGATGTGTCTTTTTTGAGGTGTAAAAAGATAGGAAATGGATTATAATTATTGCATTTGGTAGATTTTGAGCCTTTCTTGAGTGCCTTTGAGTTGTTTGGGTGCTTGTCATTTTTATTTGGGGAATTTTTGAATGATTAGAGTGTTGTAGATATTCTCTCACTTTCTGTATATAGATATGAAAAGCGTTTAGTTATCAAGTTCCATTTTTGATACATGCATTTGAAAATTGAAAGTGCTTCATTATTTTGTCTTATACATTGTTAAGATTCGTCGCATCTTTCATTCTCTTTGCGCTTTTTCACTTATTAGTGCGGAAAGTTAGAGTTATTGCATTCTAGGTAGGAATTCTTAATTTCATTACTGCTTAAGTTCATTTTGATTATAAAAGAGAAAAAGATATCTCCTTACCTTAAGTAGGTTTCATCGAAAGACAAAAGAAAACGTGCATTGTCATGTAGTTAGGATTTGCATTTTTTTTACATTTCCTGTCTACACCTCATGCATCCACCTAACTGCACAAGATAAAATTAATGCTAGCTTAGGTTAAATCATTTAGTAACTGTGTGTAAGTTAGAGACGTGTTCCGACGTCTTTAAGCGTGACAGCTGTCGTTATTTTTCAGCACTGTATTCCGGGGGTATTGTAGTCTTCCATGTACTTATCGGTATATCGAAGCTCTTTCATGTACCAACCAGGTATATCGAAGCTCCTTCACGTACCCACCAAGTACTTCGCGTATATCGAAAGGTGTTTCACATACTTGGCATATATAGAAAGGTGTTTCACGCACCTGGCATATATAGAAAGGTGTTTCACGTACTCGGTAGTATATAGGAAGGTCTCGTGCGGTACGGTTGTGCATTAGACAACATCACTACCAATTTGAGCTCCCACGTACCTAGCGTATATCGGGAGACACTCCTAAGATTCCTGTGACCAACTGAGTTAACCATTTGGCCGTCTTGGTATCGCAATACACCAAGAACAACACTTGGGGAGATTACTACGCACGTGCCGTCCAGGTAGTCAAGTATTCAGGCAAGGGTATGGTTGTTGGCAGGCGGTTTGATGAGGAAAGATCACGGTACTGTTGACGCCGCGACACATTGGATGAAAGTGTGAAAGGAGTATTGTGTACCAAAGGATACCGTAGTTGGCGGGTTTTGGGTCACTTGGACCATGTATTTTGTAATATTGAGTCAAGTATACCGTAGTTGGCGGGTTTTGGGTCATGTATTTTGTAATATCGAGTTGATTGTACCGTGGTATGCGGGTTTTTGGGTTATTAGACCAAGTCAGTTAGTCGATTGTCCATAAGTGTTGGTTAGGAAAGTGGACAAGTATTGTAATTAGCGGAAGCCTATAAATAGATGAGAATTGTAAGTGTTAAGAGGAGGAGATGCATAGAAGAGAGAAATAGAGCTGTATGTGGAGATTGACAGAGAGATAATGCGAGAGTTGCACAGAGATTTATGTACTGCTTTTGGTATGCCACAGTAATATAAGGATGATGATTTAGTGCAATCTGGGTGTAATGTTGCTCGATACTTATGTTATTGCCCTTTCTTAATGCAATTATCTGTTTCTATCGCTATGATGTGAATGCTGCAATAATATGTTATAGATATCTTGTTACTATAATGTTAAATGTTGCGATTAAAGTGATGTGCTGTAACTTCATGATGAATATTTAGAATTGCTGTTGGTATCATAATGCCGTAACTCACCTCCTCCCTCGGTGGAAACATGGTTTCGTCTGCTCTTCCTGTACGCCTTGGGTGAGACCTCATCCGCTCTGCGGGTGTTGCCGGGTGGGCTCAAACCTGCCCGGGACGGTGCCCAGGGAGACTGTGGTATGTGTCAACAGTTGGTGGACCCCTGTCGACTGTGAGGTTGAGATTTGGTCAACAAATGGTTCAGTTGCCGGGACCGTGTGCAGAGTAGAAGGAGGTCATGTTGTGGCACCCGATGAAGCCGGAGATACAAAAATGGTTCGATCAGAAGTTGCAGGAGTTTGCTGAAGAAGAAAGTCAGAATACGCGACTGACGGTAGATCACTGGGTGGAAAGATATATTCACGACGGTCCGCATGAATGGTTTTTCTGTGAATTTCCGGTCATTCTATATGAATGGTTGTCGAAGCTGACCTTTCAGAAGAAGAACTTCCAGGGTGGTGAACCGACGACCTCGACCTCGGAACTAATTCAGGAATTGCAGGAAGTCGATAATAAGGCATTGCGGGTTGTCGAAGTTTGGCTTGATAGCATCTTGGAAGGATATATCATGGAATTTGCATTCGACATGAAGAAATACTATAGTAAAGCTGAAAGATACTTCTGCTGAGGACCAAGGGGAAGGTTTCTGCTGTCGTTCCAACTGTCGATTAAGATGCTAATTTGCGAGAAGGGTATATTAAAAATGCACCTTGATCAGTAGACAGCTTGGTGGGAGGAGGCCGTGGGTACCGCAATTGTTGGGGAACGGTACATGAAATGGTAAAGGGGTAGATGGGTGCAGACCGTGAGTGAAGCCGAGGAAGAGAGTGGTCTTACGAGAGGAGGAGCGAGGTTTTGATAGGAAAAGAGGCAGAGGACGGGAGAAGGTCCTGCTGCGATCGAACCGCAAAACTGCGAAGGAAGACCACACGGGACGAAGCGACCTCACAGTCCTAATAGGAATGACCAGGCTACGCCCAGGATAGAGGCAGGACCAAACCCCAGCACCAATGTACCCACACCTCCGCTCACTAGCTCTCAGCCAACAAGAAACACTACTTCGTCACCGCCGAGTATGTCGACACCGCAGAGGTTAATTGGTAGTAGTAGCACAGAGACAGGAGGAAGGAAGCCCAAGATGGCGGGCGATGATGCTAAGCTGCCGTTGTTCCATGGAAGTGCGACAGAGAACCCAGAGCAATATTGGTTTTTGTGTGAAGCAGTCTGGACCGTGAAATAGATCACTGATGACAATGCTAAGAAAGGACAGTTAGCCATGACTCTCCGAGGTCGTGTATTAGATTGGTTCATCAAGTTTGTTTTAGTCCCTACGGGGGCCCCAAAGAAGTCACTGGATGAGATTCGGGATGGGCTGATTGCTGAATTTAGACAGCCTAAGTCGGAGGTTCAATATATTATTGAATTGAAGGAAATTAAGCAGTATCCCAATGAGACGGTATGGGATTTCGACCAGCGATTCAAGACGCTGATGGCAAAGGTTAGTTTTGATATGAGTGCTGTCCAACATAAATAATGGTTCATTGCGGCACTGCTACCCCACATTCACCTGCTGCTGATACAACAAAACATTTCGACGCCTAGTGAAGCTCTAGAGATCGCAATGCGATTGGAAGCATCACCGATTGGAGATAATGCAACTAGGATGTCGCAGATACAGACACAACTCGCTAACCTGACTATATAGTTGCAAGATTTAAAGAAGAACAAGGAACAACGCAATGAAGTATGGTGTACGCGATGTCGACGAGAGGGACATACGAAAGATGATTGCCCAGATTTTTGTAATTATTTGGTCTCTGGTGTGCCCAATCCGTTGAATGGCGGCAGTATGCCATGGTGTTGTGTTTGCCAAGTGTTTGGGCACAGTCACGATAATTGCCCGTATATGAAGAAAATGGTCACAACCCCACGAAATCTGTATTGCACCTTCTGTAAGTTGGTAGGACATGATGACAAGGATTGTCATGCATATGGGTTGCTATAAGAGAGAATGTGTGATGCATTCTATGTCAAAGATGATCAGCGCGCTGCACTGCTACAGCCGCAGGTAGCTCAGCCGATACCTCAACCACAGATGCAGTTTGTACCACAGCAGCAGCCGTAGAAGTTCATACCACAATATACACCAGTGAATCCCCTGCAGCCACAATATGTACAGCAACCGCAGTATGTACCACAAGGGCAAGGGATGCCGCCAGCACCCATGCACCAGCAGTTTAACCAACCTCAATACCAGCAGTAGGCCAGCTACCGGGGAGGCTACAGGGGCGGATGCAGTGGTGGATTTGGTCGTGGAGGAGGAGGCCGAGGTGGTCGAGGACCTGTTCAATGTTACCACTGTGCGGTATGGGGGCATTATCAGCGCGACTACCCACTGCTACAGAATCAGTGTACGTTTTGTTCCGGTAATGATCATACAGTCGAGAATTGCCCACAGTTGATTGCAAGATGGTAGGCTGGGAACACTCCGCAGCTATAGAACCCAATACAGCAACCGGTACAGAACCCGGTGCAGCAACCAGTGCAGAACCATCCCCCGCGACCACTGCCGAATGCTAATCCGAACGTAAGTCAACCAGGGAACCTGCAGCAGAACCAGACGTAGGGTGCAAATATTGCGACCATTTCTGCAGAACCGTGACCACAAGATGCCTCGGTGGCTATTGTCACTCATGGAGGAAAGACGACTGGGGAAGATGGTTCACAACCACTCATTCGCTTGGCTGGTCAGAAGACGATAAATTTTGACATTGATGCGGAGCGGGAGACGTTCCTGGAGGCACGTCACACTTTGGAGAAAGACCACGGTAAAGCTGTTGTTTGCGATATGCCACCTGTTTTTGATGCTACATCAAATGTTGATTGACCACCACCACCGGGGACATTGAAAAAATTCCTTGAAAGCTGTCTGTCATTAGCACGAGACCCGACTGCCCTGGTTGAGATTGAGGGATGGTTGTAGCGATTTCTGAAAGGACGACAGGAGTCGGCAGTAAACTCCCTATAGCGAAGGAATACTGGCAAGGAAATGTGAATGAATATTCAGATTGGTGACTATGATGTTGACTCTGTGATTCTTGACCTTGGTTCGGATGTTAACATCTTAACCAAGCAGGCATGGCAAAAGATGGGGAGTCCCCCATTGAGCCAGTCTCCTGTGCAGCTCTGGTTGGCTAACCATGCGAAGGTTACACCTATTGGGCAAGTTCCACGGCTCACAATTGATATTGAGGGCATGAAGACTTATGCTGACTTTGATGTTATCGAAGTAGTTGATGGAGGAATCTCCTATCCTGCACTGTTGGGGATAGGATGGGCTAACGATAGTGGAGCTGTAATCAACTTCAAGAAGTGCATGATGACTTTTGAGAATCGTTATTTTCGAGTCATCACTCCGTTGGATCCGGCTAAAGGACGTCGATATGTTGAGCCTGTCAAAGATGATGATCACACTGGCTGGGATCATGCATTTAATATTTCTGAGGACTACATTCATCCCACTGTCCAAGGTGAGTTGGAGTGGCGCAGCGAGAGTTCTGCGTCTTCTGACTCTGACGATGCATTGGAACATTGGCAGAATCGAATGCATGAAGTATCGGTCCGGAAATGTGGCTTAGTGATGCAATCCTTATGTCATGTTGCAACGAATACGATCACATTTCCGGTCTACGAGGGGTTTCCTGGCTTAAACACCTTCCTAGTAGAATTTGAAGACCGCATCCCAGAACCACAGGGATTGCTAGCCTTGGAGGAAACACTGAAGGCTGCTCCAGCACGCTGGTGGGCGACACATAAGAAATTCATTAAAGATTGGTCACAGTGTCGGAGGTTGATGATGGTTCGATTTGGCAATACTGAGGTTTATCACACTGGAAAGTATGGTGGCCGAACTGATCCCGATTATCATGTGATGGAGTGCCAACGATTATGGGTAGCGCGACCCAGAGATGAGTGGGTCCATGCTTTTGTCCATGCTTTGGAGGAGATACCGCGCTCGTGGTACACTGTGGCCGAGTTACGCCGGGGAATTACAACATGGGGGGAGTTGACGATCTGTTTCACTCATACCTTCACATTTGCGGATGCTAACCCTGATGTCCATAACGCCCTGCAGCTCATCCGCGATGTGATATTTCAGGTTGTTCCGACGGCCTACCCTGTTGACCCGCACACACATTGTCAGATGCAATCTCTCATGGAGTGTTTCAACATTAGTGGAGGGCCAGAGGACGATGATGATCCCCAGAATATTAACATTCCCGAATTCGAAGAAAGTAGCGATGTGGTACCACCTGTTGCGCCAAGTAATCCATTCAGTCAACCATTGCAGATTCGCAAGACAAATATCGGCACCGAGGCTACTCCCAAGTTTGCTAATGTTGGGGATTATTGGGATGATGAGATGATGGGTAAGGTTACCGAGTTACTGCATGAATTTCAAGACGTGTTTCCCATGAAGTTTTTCGAAATGAAGGGAATCCTGGGTGATTTAGGAGAGATGAGGATTCCATTGAAACCAGACGCTAAGCCAGTCTGACAACGACCTTATCGGTTGAATCCGCGACATAAAGAAAAGGTCAAGGAGGAACTTGATTGGATGTTAGATGCTGGAATTATCGAACTGTGGAAGAGTCAGAAGGGATTAGTCCTATGGTGGTGCATGACAAGAAAACAGGTGAGGTGCACATTTGTGTCGATTTGCGGAAGTTGAACGATGCCTGCTTGCATGACCCTTTTCCGACCCCGTTTACTGATGAAGTACTTGAAGGAGTGGGTGGCCAAGAGATGTACTCTTTCACTGATGGATTCTCTGGCTATCATCATATTCGCATTGCTAAGGAGGATCACCATAAAACAACTTTTGTTACTGAATGGGGTTGCTTTCAGTACACGGTAATGCCGTTTGGTTTGAAGAATGCACCTGCGATATTTTCCTGGGTCGTTGTTGCCACATTCAAAGATTTTATTCAAAAATTCCTGCATGTTTATATGGATGATTGGACAGTTTACGGATTGATTCGGGATCATCTGGCTAATCTGCGGTTGATGCTTGAGCGCTGCCGATAGCACTAGATATCGCTGAACTTGAAGAAATGTATTTTTTGTGCTCCCTTTGGAATATTGCTGGGTCATATCGTGTGTAAGCAGGGATTGTTGGTTGATCCAGCCAAGATTGTGCTTATTTTGGGGTTGCAACTGCCGATCACTGTTAAGCAGTTGCGCGGCACCTTGGGTCATACGGGATATTACCGCAAGTTCATTAGGGGGTATGCTGTGATTACTTCCCCTATGGAGAAGTTGTTGAAAAAGGATGCGGCATTCCAGTGGAGCCTGTAATGTCAGGATAGCTTCGAAACGCTCAAGGTGAAGATGGCGTCGGCACCGATTTTGGTTTTTTCGGACTGGATTAAGGAATTCCATGTCCACCCTGATGCCTCATCGGTTGCATTAGGTGTTGTATTGGATCAACCACGAGAAGGCAACATTGATCATCCCATTGCTTTTGCTAGTCGGAAGCCGTCTTCTGCAGAACGTAATTACACTACCACCGAACGCGAAGGACTGGCCATGGTTTACGCATTGCAGAAATTCAGGCATTATTTGTTGGGTGGCCACTTTAAAATGTTCACTGATCATTAAGCATTGAAATACTTGGTCAATAAGCCTGTGTTGGGGGGGAAGATCTGCCGGTGGCTACTATTGTTTCAGGAGTTTGATTTTGAGGTTGTTGTGAATCCGGGGCGGTTGAATGCTGGACCAGATCATTTTTCATGGATTGATACAGGGGAGGAACCGATTAATATCGAAGACGGGTTGCCGAATGCCCAACTGTTTCACGTTGCCGCAGCTGATCAGTATTTTGATGACATCCTTCAGTTTCTGGTGACCGGCACCGCGCCCGATGACTTTACGACTACTCAGAAGAAGCAATTGGTCGTCAAGGCTGCTGACTTTCAACTGATCGTGGGAGAGTTGTATAAATTGGGTGCCGATGAGATCTTGCGCAGATGTGTCTTGCCACATGAGCAAGCGCAGATACTGGCTGAAGCACATGTTGGAGTAGCAGGAGGACATTACGGTGGCCGGGCGACTGCTCGGAAAGTACTGCGTGCAGGGCTTTGTTGGCCCACATTACATAATGATGTGACAGACTATGTGCGGTCTTGTGATGTTTGTCAACGAACTGGAAAGCCATCCAGACATGACAAGATGCCGCTGCTACCACAAGTAACATTACAGCCATTCGAAAAATGGGCTGTGGATTTTGTAGGACTGATCCATCCACCAGGGAACCACACAGGTGCGCGGTATATTATCACAACGACAGAATACTTGACCCGATCGACTGAGGCAACACCTGTGGTTGACTACTTCGCCGCAACGGCTGCTTGATTTTTGTTCGACCACATTATCACTCGTTTTGGCTGCCCCAAGATATTACTGAGTGATCAAGGAAGCCATTTTATCAATCGCACTGACGAAAGAATTGCAGATACAGCATAAGAAGAGTACACCCTATCACCCACAGGCGAATGGAACGATAGAAGCATTTAACAAGGTATTGGAGCATGCGTTGACAAAGGTGTGCAATGCGAACCAAGACGACTGGGATTTGAAAATTCCAGCGGTATTGTGGGCCTATCGCACCACATGTAAAAGGTTGACTGGTCAGACACCTTTCAAGCTGGTATATGGGAAGGAAGCAATTATTCCTATGGAGTACATTGTTCCAAGTCTACAAATTGCAGCTGTTACGAGCATGGATGATGTTGCAACATTAGATGAACGTCTAGCACAATTGGTGGAACTTGAAGAGGATCGATTTATCGCGGGCTTTCACCAAGGGGTTGAGAAGGTCCTCTAGAAGGCATGGCACGATCGCCACATCAAAAACAAACAGTTTTAGCAAGGCGACCTAGTGTTACTATACGACAGTAATTTTATGAAATATCCAGGCAAGTTGCAGATGCATTGGCTGGGTCCCTACCGCATCAATAGTATTACTTCAGGAGGAGCAGTTTAGTTGCAGCGATTGGATGGGGGGATGTTCCCCAAGTTGGTAAATGGTCACAGGTTGAATCCCTATTGCGCGGGCTTGGAGCAGTGCGATGTCTGAGTCGCATTGGGTTCAAAAAAAAAAAAAGAAAAAAAAGAGAGAGAGAAATAATGATGATGATTGTTGCAGGTTGCTTGGTGGCAGATGGCGCACCGACAACAGAAGGTACGTGACAGCGGAAGAGTCTAGTGCCGCTAGCTTAGAATAGTCAGAGACTCATGATAGTGTTGCACTCAGGCTCGACGACGGGTTCTGTATGACGGATTGGGAGAGTACGATGAAGTGGTGTGATTCCTGGCCACCATCTCTACGCATGATTGCACTTGACCGATTCGGCTGGGTTCACACATGACGACGACATGTTTTGCACATGGCACGCTTGTCCGAGACGAACAACGAGGTTGTTCACGTGGTGGCATGTGGGAGCTTTGTTGGCAGTATGCTCACCCCCTCCACTGTGACAGTCGGCTGGCTCATACACACAGACGAGAGGTACCAGGGCATCATTCCCCCCATCGTGACCTGGGAGGGTCCGGTTATAAGTAACTGAGGAAGTTGGTAGTTCACCATACAGACGTTGTTCTGACAAAGAGTGGTTATGCTGGTTAAATCAATTTGGGAGTTTAGTTGTGAGGAATTGCAAGGAGGCTGTGGAAATGCTTCACTTTGTTTCCCGTGGCAACACCCCAGGGGCCCTGCGAGCCTGCATGACGAGTGTCCATGAGTGCCTTGATATGGTCGGTGCATTTCCCCTGTGTATGCCTAGGTCGGTGCCAGGGAAACTGTGGTACGCGTCGACAGTGAGATGGACCCCTGGCCGGTCTCGCATGATTCAGTATGCAGTAGTTGTTCGAAGCGTTGTGCTATTTTTGATCAGAACGCTGGTTGGGGCGGTAGCTCCCTGACTTCAGTAGAAGACCGGTGTTGACGTGAAACAGATGTGCCAGAGTCGTCCGCTATTCCCACCACTTGGTACTGTTCGTCCTCTTTTCTTTTCAGTTTGCACTATTCCATTCAACTGGAGGATGAGTTCGCGACATACCTAATAGCGAGTCGGGGGTTGCCTACGCTTGTGTATGGATTACATAATTGGTAGCCGAGGATCTGTACAGTCGAAGGAAGGAGACAACATTGCATGATCTAGACATCAAGAACAGATGCAGTTGACGTGGCTTGAGGGCGAGCCACAAGATTGTGTTGGGGGCCTGTTGGCAGGCGGTTTGATGAGGAAAGATCGCGGTACTGCTGACGCCACGACACGTTGGATGAAGGCACGAAAGGAGTATTATGTACCAAAGGATACCGCAGTTGGCGGGTTTTGGGTCACTTGGACCATGTATTTTGTAATATTGAGTCAAGTATACCGCAGTTGGCGGGTTTTGGGTCATGTATTTTGTAATATCGAGTCGATTGTATCGCGGTATGCGGGTTTTTGGGTTATTAGACCAAGTCAGTTAGTCGATTGTCCATAAGTGTCGATTAGGAAAGTGGACAAGTATTGTAACTGGCGGAAGCCTATAAATAGATGAGAATTGTAAGTGTTAAGAGGAGGAGATGCATAGAATAGAGAAATAGAGCTGTATGCGGAGATTGACAGAGAGATAATGCAGGAGTTGCGTAGAGATTTATGTACTGCTTTTAGTTTGCCACAGTAATATAAGGATGATGATTTAGTGCATTCTGGGTGTAATGTTGCTCGATACTTATGTTATTGCCCTTTCTTAATGCAATTATCTGTTTTTGTCGCTATGATGTGAATGCTGCAATAATATGTTATAGATATCTGGTTACTGTAATGTTATATGCTGCGATTAAAGTGATGTGCTGTAACTTCATGATGAATATTTAGAATTGCTGTTGGTATCATACTGCCGCAAATCGCCTCCTCCCTCGGCGGAAACATGGTTCCGTCTGCACTTCCTGGATGCCTCGAGTGAGACCTCATCCGCTCTGCGGGTGTTGCTGGGTGGGATCAAACCTGCCCAGGCCGGTGCCCAGGGAGACTGCGGTATGTGTCGACAGTTGGTGGACCCCTGTCGACTGTGAGGTTGCGATTTGGTCAACAATGGTCGCAATCCTCCTTGTCGTGTTTTACTGTTGGACCTTGCGGTATATAACAATTTGCAAAGCCTTGACAACCTCGTGAGGTTCCAGACTTTGAATCCACTCCTATTCACACAGTTTGCTTGTTGCTTTTAGACTTGAGTAGTGTTTGATTTGTGTGGTACTTTAGAAACTCTTAGGAAGTTTAGATATGGAAGAATCTTCCGGGACTACCCCAAGAGGCCCCTTTCCAGGGTATGCCATTTGTTATTCCCCTTTGTGGAACTGTTGGTCCTCCCTTTATGGCTACGTTGAGTCTTCCTGGATTGACGATAGGATTACCAGTATGGTTATTCTCCAATCCAGTTACACCAAGTGCACCAATTGTGTCGAAACTAGGTCCTTCACCACATGAGAATCAATCTCATGGTGACCCTTCTATTTCTTCATCGAAAGTTGAATCGGCTTCCGTCTCTTCCTCTTCTCCTACTGAAAACTCTGATGTTAGTAAGAAGGCGGAGAAGAAGAAGAAGAAGAAAAGGAAGATAAAGAAGAAGAAGGATAAGAAAGGGACCGAGCGTCAACCATTTGCCTCTGATGGCACTCATTCTATGCGAACACCTCGTAAGCCCAAGTTCCCTTGCAAACTTTGCAAGGGCGATCACCTTCTCAAGGATTGTCTCGGTCTTTCCCGTGTGTCAGAAGTGTGGTCTAAAAACCCTAAACCACTTGTATCATCAACCTCTAACCATCATGTTGATGACACTCCCTCGACCAGCGACCCGTTGGTGAAGGGTCGGAAGGGTAAAGTCCCGTATCCCTGTTTGATATGCAAGGGTATGCACCGTACTTTCCTTTGTCCAAGCATGGATGAAGCTTCACGGTGGTTAGAAGATATTACTAGTCCTCAACAAGTGCTTCCAACAAGTGATAGTAAGTTGTCCCTTGACCCCCCGTTGGTTTACCAAGTGATCAATTCAGTTTCATCTGTAATTGATCCCACTCTTCCTTCCGAGAGTGAAGTGATCGAGTCGCTGTCATCTCCACTCGATCCCGCTATACTATCAGAGAGCGTTCAGACTGCAACTGTCACCTTGACACAGTCTTCATCTCATCCTACTCTCCCCGATGAGAGTGGATTGATAACCACTGATGTTTTTCTAGTCAATTTCGATCATGGGGGGCAAGAGTCCGTTTCCACGGGACCCCCTCCAAGTACTGAGGTTATTTCATTTGATTGGAATAGTCTAGCAGAATCTCGTCTCCCCTCAGATGTTCCTTTCCAGATATCAGTAGGTGTTTCCGATAACGGAATCTTTCGCACTATAGTTGACGAGGGAGCTTCTGTTAGTATTTTATCCTCAACTGCTTGGCAAGCTATAGGGTCTCCTCAGCTTGTGCCGGTTACCGGCCAGATTCTAGCTTTTAATAGAAGGCCTACTGGACCTTTAGGGATTCTTCCGCAGTTACCTGTCACCTTGGGAGGTAAAACTGTTTATGTTGATGTCATGGTTTTCCAAGGTTTTTTAGATTTCAATATACTCCTTGGACGTGATTATGTCTATGCTATGAAAGTCGTCATGTCCACACTCTTTCAAGTGATGTATTTTCCCTATGATGGGAGGATTGTGACCGTTGATCAACTTTCCTTCGTGACACCCAATCATCATATGACTTCCATTCAACAAACTTTGTTGAACGTTCCACATGTATTAGTGGTTTCTTCCCCTTAAACATGAGGGGATTTTCCCCAGCCTCTGGACATCATGCTGGGGGGGCACGCTACTAACCTCTGGACATCATGTTGGATAAGTGCCTTTAAGTGTGAGTAGAGTTTACCTTTGGCTTCAAGCTCGCTAAAAAATGAAACCAACAGTTTGAGCAGAGTTTACATTTGGCTTCAAGCTCGTTAAAAAATGAAATAGGTTCCCCTGAGCATAGTTCCCTTTCTATGTCAAGCTCATTAAAAAATGAAATAGGTTCCCATGAGCATAGTTTTATTCTCTTTCAAGCTCATTAAAAAATGAAATAGACCTTCCCAAGCATAGTTTACCTTTGGTTTCAAGCTTGCGTAAAAATGAAACCATTCTCCGAGCATAGTTCCCTTTCTGTGTCAAGCTCGTTAAAAAATGAAACAGTACCCCATGAGCAGAGTTCTTTTCCTGTGTCAAGCTCGTTAAAAAATGAAACAACTCCTTTCCCTTGAGTCGAGTCTTCTCGTAGACTTAGTACCTGAACCTTCTTTTCATCCGCCTATGCCTTAGGCGAATGAAATGAAGCTTGGGGGCATGTCTTCAACCTATGAACATTATGTTGAAATCAACTCGATCACCTCTCCACATCATGTTGGAGCTAAGTCACTTCTAGCAATCATGTTGGGGGCATGTACCAACCTTTGGATATCATGATGGGAAGAATCCACCAATGGGAACATTTTTCAAGCATACTTTCCTTTTTGGTTTTCGAGCTCATTAAACCATGAAAATAATCTCGAGCTTTTCCCGTATCAAGCTCGCTAAAAAATAAAACAATACCTCTAGAAATCATACTAGAAGTAAGCCGTCACTTTCTTGCGCTGGGGGCAAACTTTCCAACCTCTAGCCATCATGTTGGGAAGAAACCTGCCAATGGGCATTATCCCGATCATAGTTCATTTTCTGTTACAAGCTCGTTAAAAAAAATGAAGCAGACATCATGAGAATTCTTCCAACCTATATTCGAGCTCGTTATAAACAGTAAGATGGTATTTGAGCTTACTTTTCACTTTTTCCGTGCTCTGGATAAAACATGAAAAATGGTTTTTGAGCTTACTTTTCACTTTTTTCGTGCTTTGGTTAAAACATGAAAAGTGGTTCGAGCTTAGTTTTTACTTTTTCGCACTTTGGTTCAAACATGAAAAAGATTCCGAGTGCTTTTGATACCATTGTCGTGCTCGTTAAAAAATTGAGTAAAAAGGTGTGTCTAACGAGTATAGGTTTATCACTTTATCCATCCTCGCTAGACTATTTATGGAAAAGGAATTGTGCCGATTTTACTTTTTCCTTTGTCATACTCGGTTATCAACCATGAAAAAGTTGTTCATGGAGTCCTCTTTAAGCTCTTTTCAGACTCCTAAAATAGGAAAAGATGGCCAAGTGAAATTGATTTGTTCACGCTTGTAAAAGCATTTGAATGATCGTCTCCCCGGTGATAGTTTACCCCTTTTTCAGACCAGGGGGCACTACTTACGAAAAAGGTATAATCCATCCAATCATGACTGGAAGAGTCCTATCCCACGTTGTTTTACCCTTTTCCGGGCAAAGAGGCTAACCTTACGAAAAATGACCTTTGGAGTCTTCTTTAGTTCTTTTCAGACTCTCTAAACATGAAATGACGACCGAGTTTTACCTTCTATGGACTAGTTAAACTTTTACATCGAAGGGCTTGTCATGGGATGAACCCATCCTCTCCTAGGTTCGGAAAATATTTGGGATTGGACTCATCTATGAGATGAGCTATATCGAGCATCTGGTTACCCTCATCAAGCTAGTTAAAAACACATGAGGCACTCATCATTCATGATGGGGAAAAATGAAAGATTTTATGTTACACCCTTTATCTATGGCAGTACCTAGTCGTTCTTGAACATGGCACTCATTTGCATTTGCATACTGTACTTGGATCATCCGTTTGTCCTCAAGTTTTGCCTACTTCCTGAGTCTAGTCACTCTTTTGAGTCATTCAAAGAACGCTTCCATCATCAGTTGCATTAAGAAGCCAGTGTCATACTCGTCATGTCAATACTTCCAAGTCATGCCATGCCCATGTTCAATAATACCTTCACCACTCATTATATGCAGTCAATACACCTTCCACCGTGTCGGTCTATTCTGAGTCAGTCTTGCATGTTACCGTACCATCCGATCCACTCCAAACATCTGTTATCGTGTTTCGTGTCGATGATGGGGGATTCATCATGGCCTTCCTTCGACAGATTCATCCTTGTCGACTTCAACACATCATCCGAGGATTGAATCTAGAAAACAATCAAGTACCTTGGCCCTGCATGCCTCAATGGCAGGTCACCTCGCTTTCAACATGAGTTTACATCAATGAATCTTGATTGAAATATTTCATTTGGCGTTCGACTCCAACTCATTTATTCACACTTGATGATATGTACTGTGATACCTTGAGAATCATTGACATTAATTGTGATTTCCCTCGCGCTTGTTAATGGTATACATTAATGATCGGTAATCAAGTGGTTTCTACCATGTTCGACATCAAGACATTTGTAATCACATGGATAGATTCATATCATTGCGGGTTCGGCTTGAAGACCCTGGGGAGTCATGTTTTACCCAGGTTGCGATGGAGATTGTTTTGAGTCATATCACACGGATCCACATTTGTATTGGTTGTGGTTGTGTTATCATCTCATCATGGATCTATGCTTGTATCTAGTAGCCATGATTGTGTTCAGTCGGTCATTACTACCATGGATCTGCAATGTATTGGTCGGCATCCATGTCGTACATCGTATAAGACTATGTACTTAGAGTCAGTTGTACTGCAGCAGTGTCCTTCGTCCGATGAGCCATTGCCATTCCTTTTGTCAAAGCATTTCACCTGTCTAGTTTCAAACAACTTCATGCTTTGGGGGGCATTTTGTTACACCTAAATTTTACCATCATGAGACTCAGTGTAAACATCCCTAAAGTTTCCTTGACTAAGTCATTAATTTGGATGAGAAGCAAACCTTTTTATACTAGGTTTTGAGAGGTCGTCGTAGGTTGTCCTCATGCAACTTGCGACATCGCAGGTTATCCTCTTACAGACTGCAACAATGTCAATTAATGGAATAAAATAGCTTCTTCGAGACCATTCTCGAAGCTAGCTGATGTGTATCCCTATCCCTATCCTTTGGGGAAGCTGACATTCGGTTCCTAACCTCTTGGAAGGATCCCCTATCTCTCTCCTACCATATCCACTTAGTCCTATATAAGTGAAGCTTACTCCCATCCCAAGGGGAGGAAGTCTATAGTATCTAATTGTTGGTGAAATTAGCTTAGGAGAGATCTCTACTCATCTTTGAGAGATCCATCATCCCTTTGGAGGCTTTGGCATTGGCTTGATCGGAGAAGGATTGCTATGTTAAGTCATTGGTTGTAATCTCTTCATCCTATGTATTTCCCTTTTAATACAGTAATATAAGTGCTTTCCACCAATCTCATTGTGTTAATAATATCTTGTGTAGTTTGCCTACTTAACTGCTTACTTAGATCTATTATTGTGTAAATGCTATTTTACTGCTTCTGTTGTTGTGTTGTCTTGACAGGTTTCTCGACTCAGATCTGAAGACTATCAAGCTTTGGAGCAACATTCAAGGAGAAAGGATCAACGATTCAAAGGGTAAGAGCATCTAGTTCCTTGATCTCTAATTAGATCTAGGAAAGTTATATATGTTCTGTCTCTATTTGTTCTAGACTCATGTTGAGCTAGGGAGATCAGGCCTCGAGTCCACTCTTGGTAGATTGTCCGTCAAACCATGGGCACTTGAGGGACTGTGTAACAGAGAAGGGGACCTTCCTTGTGTTGGATGTGTTGGGTGTGGTAGGTCATGCGGGTGCCAAGGCTGGACGAGATGTTTGTAGCTCTGTGGTTGAGCTCACTGGATTAGTGATTTTCCTTCCTTGTCTCTATGTATTCTTGATAAACCCAGCTGTGTGCTTCCTTATCATGAGAGTGTATTCATATGGGTGTGAGTGAGCATGTGTATTTCTTCCTTGGTGGATACATAGGGCAACTCGGGGGTGGCTTCTCAACAAAGAGATAAAGTGTTGGATAGAGTGCCTATGGTTGGGTGGAATGTTTCTCTGCCATGCCATATCCAGTTGCTTGGAGAACTTCAATTAAAATATAAGTGTTTACTTGTTAATTTACTATTGTGTTTGAATGTGCATGATTATTATTGTTATGCCTGTGATGAATATGCTAGTATATGCATGTTGTGTGTGTAATTAAATTAATTTATGTTGTGTATTTTTTTTATTATGCATCTACACATGCATTTAGATAATTTATAATTTCGTAATTTGGTCACGGAGGCAAAATTTAGAGCCCCATAGATCGTTCATGTCCCCTCTGTTGTTTAGATTGATGGGCGAGGATGTGACATAGTGGTATTAGAGTGAATGGTTGCAACACTGGGGATATTTGGGCCAAAATCCATACTCACAGGAATAACACCCGAGTTGCATAGGAGCCGATGATAACGTTTTTGTAAAAATCGTGTGTTGAATTCATGATCGATGATTCAATGGAACCCATGAGTCCAATATATTCTACCAGCAGGAATGGTAGACAGGTTTTAGGAAATTTAAATTATGCAGGATGGATTTTCACTATGTTATGTAACATAAATATTTCATAAATGGAGGAAATGGACAATTCCATTTTAATTATAAAAATATGAAAATTTGGAAAAATTCCAAGTGGACCCCCACCCATGCCATGTGGGAAAGAGGGGTATGACGTGGACCAACCACGCCGGAAGGACATGCGGGTGGATGACGTCCACAGTTTGCAGGCACAACATAGTATATATCTACGACGGTCGTTGGTCGGCATCGATCGACAGTGGTCGTCGATGCACATTTGTGAGGGTACCACGAAGAAGAGTCTGTAGGGAGCCAAGGAGAAGGTCTACGAGTGTAGTGGAGAATAAGTTAGCGGAGAGGAGTTCGTGGTAGTACCAAGGGGAAAGGTTAGCGATAACTACGAGTAGAGAGGTCCGTGAGTGCAATGGAGTATAAGTGGTCGGCGGTCGTTGGTCATCGGTGCGTGTTTGCGGGGTTTCCAAAATGCATTTTGAGGAATAAGCCACAGAGAGAAGTCCGCAGGTGTAGCAGAGTATAGATCCGCAGAGGTCGTTTGTTGGCGGTTGTCAGTCGGCAGCCGTTGGTGTGCTCCACGGGGATACACAAATGCATCTGAAGGAATAGGACACAAGGAGAGGTCCTCGGTGGTTTCCAACGCGCATCCACGGGGGTGAAAAAGTATCTCCCGAGGAGAATTCCGTAGTGGCAATTCAAAAAGAAAGTCTAGAGCCCAAAATTTGTTTTTTTCCATAAAATGAGCAGTTTAGCTCTGAATTTGATGAAACATGCGGCGTTTGGATTCCATTAGCGAAGGTCACATAAGTAATAGTGAGAGGCCCAAGCTCGTCCTGCTATGATTTGACAGAAATTTCAAAATACTGAGTTTTAAAGATTAGTGTCTAGAAATCCGATGGGGGCATGATTTGGGATGAAATTGTTATGGTGAGGTCATAGAATAGGAACATAGCTAACTATGGAGCTTCAATCCAAATTGCAAAAGGTGTGAAGTTGAGGTGTGGAAGAAGGCCAAAATCCACTATTCTGGAGCAAGTTTTGGATACTATGGAAAGGTTGCAGGAGGTAAAAGTGAGCCTAGATGTTGAAACTAGAAAAAAATTTGAACTCAACATTTTACCTACTCATCAAAACAAACAACTTTCGTTAGATGAAATTTTTCCAAAAATTATTAATTTGGGAGATAGCCAGTTTTGGTAAAAATTCCAAGTCTGAGAAAAAGTACAAAATTTAAAAGTAGTCAAACCCATAATTTTGTAGAAATTGTCTGGAGCATCGGATCAAATATTTGAAAGTTGCCGAGTAATCCTTGTTATATGCACTGATAGTGTCCGATAGAATTTTTTTTCTAGTTATTGCTATATTTTCTTCTAGAGACAGTTGAAGTTGGTCTCCGAAATTAATTGCACTTGTAGAAAAAGTGCAAAATTGGGAAAAATCAACATTTTTTAGAGGATGTAACTTTCATATCCGAGATCAGAATGAAACATGAAGACACTCATTGGAAATGTCATCCAAAGGGGAACAATGATGCACATTCAACTTCTGAATGAGGAATTCATATGTCTTTGGGATTCGAACAAAAAAGTGCCTATAACCTTAATTTGATAGAAATTGTCAATAATGGTAGTTTCCATAAATGGATAAATGGAACAAAAGAAAAGAGGACCTAAGAACCCCGTGAATTATTCCTTGAGAGTAACTCTATTAAAATAGCATTTTTATGTGTCATTTCCTATATTACTAATATGTCTAATAAATATCTCTATGATGCACAGTGCTTCCAGTTGATAATCTTTGTACAGTTGTAGTAGAGGGCAATAGGTAGAGGGAAAAGTCTCTAAAAGCAAATGGTAACCATGAATGATGCCTAGGACCCCTGTGAACATGATGGGGATGTCCCAGAAGAAAATATACAAGAGGGAAATGATGAGACATAATCCAATGGGAGGAGAAAGCAGACCACTCCTCAAAATTTGGTTGAAACAATGAGAAGTTGCAATGAGAGGTTGATCAAGGCTCAAGAAGAGAAGAACTAGATTAATTCTGCCATCCTTTAGAGCCTCACTGATATTCAACAGAGGGATCATCTTGGATCTAATCCAAGCAATGTTGGTCAAGAAATAAGAAGTGCATAAAGTTGCTCTAGGAGTCACACTAGAAAGAGGACTCCAAGTCCAAGAAATGGTTCTTTGAGCAGGGCACATAAGATAACTTTGTCACGGTCTTCTTCTAGCAGGTCATGTGATTCTCAAGATTCTCGAAGTAACCCAAATCATATTCCCGATAGATTTGAAAGAAGAAGAAATTTTAAAAGGATCCCACAAGGATAATTTAGGAAGGCAAGGCCACCCACATTTGATGGAGAAAGTAAGATAGGTCAGGAAGCAGAGGCATGGATTCTTGGAATGAAGAAATATTTTCAAATCCATTACTATTGAGGAAATGAAAAGGCCATAAATTCTATTTACAATATTAATGGCAGAGCCTCAATTTGGTGGGAGCATCTCATGCAAGTGAAAAGGAATCAAAGAAAGAATGATAAATTGGGAGCGATTTAAAAAGTATTTCAAGGAAAAATACCTAACTTTTAGATATTATGATAACAAGAGGAAGGAGTTCAATGAAATAAAATTGGGATAGAAGTCTATGGAGAACATGTCCATAAGTTTTTGGAATTATTGAGGTATTTAGATTACATCAAAGATGAAAGGGTAAAAATTCAAAGTTTCCTTGGAAGTCTGCCCCAAAATTATAGAGACAGGATTGTCAATCCACCGACTCTTGATGAATCCATCAGAATGACAATGCAATGCTATGAGAAAACAAAGGAAAACCAGAAGTTCATCCAAAATGGAAAGGAAATCCGAAATGAAGATTTGACCAAAGGAGAAGTGGATTCAATCCTCCACCATTTAGAAATCAACGAAGAAATTTCCAACAAGGCCAGCAAGCATGGAGTGGAATTAAGCCAGTAGTAGCAACAAAAAAAGGACTAAAGGGACCATTTCAGTGTTGGGGATGTGGAGAAAACAACATGCTTGAAGACTATCCACATCGAAGGGAGAACCCCTGAATCTTGCATAACTTAGAAGAAGCAGTTACATTGGAGGATATGGCAATGGAAACTCCTCGAATTTATGTAGCATTGGATAACCATCAGGAAGACCATCAATCAACAGTAGTGGAAGTTGAAGGTAAGATTGCTAAGCAATCTATTTTGGTTTTGATTGATTTAGGATCTACTCAAAGCTATGTTACTCCAAAAGTGGATGAAAGTTGTTCTCTTATAAAAATGAATCATAATAAGTCTTGGCTAGTTCAGTTAGCCACAAGAACAAAAAGAAAAGTGAGTGAAGTAGTGATGGAGTGCCCCATAGATTTGAATGGACTCCTCACAAAAGTAAATTTGAATATCCAACAATTAGGATCTTATGATGCTGTTATTGGTGTGGATTGGTTGGAAAAGCATTGAGCCAAGGTAGTTTTCTATGAAAAGGTTCTTGAATGCATTGATGAAGAGGGAAGGCCAATAGTGATGAAAGGGATTCCCAAGCAAGTTTGAGTAAGGGATATTCCAGTCATGCAGTTAATGAATTTTTACAAGAAGGGATGTCAGCTATATGCAATCCATATATCGTATTCATTAGAGGAGACAGGCCCAAAGATAGAGGATTATTGGTTGTTGCATGAGTTCAAATATGTATTTCCAGATGAAGCGCCAAGACTGCCCCAAAAAGGGACATTGATTTACAATCAATCTTGTTCTATGGGCAGACCCAATTTCCAAAGCTCCTTGTAGAATGAGCACGTAGGAATTGGTAGAGTTAAAAATGCAGCTACAAGAATTAATGGACAAAAGGTATATCAAACCAAGCGTGTCTCCTTGGGGAGCACAATTTCTATTTGTGAAGAATAAAGATGGGACTTTAAGGCTATGCATCAATTACATGCAACTAAATAAAGTGACAATCAAGAATAAGTACCCATTTCCCATAATTAATGATTTGTTTGATCAAATCAAGGGAACCGAAGTGTTTTCAAAGATTGACTTGAGATATGGTTATCATCAAGTGAGAATAAAAGAAGAAGACATTCACAAGACAACTTTCCAGACAATATATGGTCTTTATGAGTTCACAGTGGTGCCATATGGTATTACCAATGCACCCGCCACATTCATGTGTCTCATGCATAGCATCTTTAGCAAGTATTTGGGTAAGTATGTGTTAGTGTTCTTGGATAACATTCATGTTTACTCAAAGAGTGAAGAAGAGCATGAGGATCACTTAAGAATGGTGTTGAAAGTTCTTAGGGAGCACAAATTGTATGCAAAGTTAAGCAAGTGTGACTTCTATAAAGAAATAGTACAGTATTTGGGTCATGTTATTTCAGAAGAAGGAATTGCAGTGGATTCAGAAAATATTGAAGCCATAATGAATTGGTCTACTTCAAAGAATGCCATAGATGTTAGATATTTTATGGATCTTTTAGGATATTATATAAGGTTCATTGAGGGATTCTCCATGATCGCTCATCCAATTACATCGCTGCAAATAAAGAATGTAAAATTTGTATGGTATGACGAAAGCTTTCAACGATTGAAGACGTTACTTACTAGTGCCCCTATTTTGAAGATTGTAGATCCAAAGAAGGATTTTTTAGTATGCATGAATGGTTGCATTGAAGGACTAGGTGGAGTTCTTATGCAAGCGGGATTCGTGATTTGCTATGAATTCATCAAATTAAAAGAGCATGAGAAGAATTATGCAACTCATGATTTAGAACTAGTAGCCATAGTGCATGCCCTCAAGATGTGGAGGTATTATTTGTTGGGAATGCAATTTGAGATTAGGATAGATCACATGAGCTTAAAGTATTTGTTTGATCAACAAAGATTAAATGCTAGGCAAGCTAGATGGATGGAATTTTTGTGCGGGTTTGAATTTGAAATCAAACATGCAAAATGAGAAGAGAACAAGGTCGAGATTTGAAGAAGAAGATGGTAATGGATGAAGTTCATAAAATGCCATACTTTAGACATACAAGATATCAAAAGACTATCACAACAACAAGGATACAATACTTTTGGCATTGGATGAAAAAGGATGTAGCAGAATACATTTCCCGGTGTCAAAAGTACCAACAAGTCAAGGCAGAGCATCAACATCTAGCAAGACTGTTGCAACCTTTACCCATTCCAGAATGGAAGTGGGAAGTAATTTCTATCTATTTCATAATAGGTTTGCCAATGTCAACAAGGAATCATGATTCAATCATGGTTGTGGTGGACAAGCTATCAAAGGCATATCATTTTATTCCAGTCAAGTCCACTCATAAAACAAGTGACATAGCGGATATATTCATGAAAGAGATATTCAGATTGCATGGGTTACCCAAAGCAATAGTCTCAGATCGAGATGTAAAGTTCAAATCCAATTTTTAGAAACGGTTATTTCAGGAATTGGGAACTTAGCTAAATTTCAGTACAATGTATCATCCTCAAATAGATGGCCAAACTGAGAGGGTGAATAAAGTTCTTGAGGATATGTTAAGGATGTATGTGATGGATAAGCCAACCAAGTGGGAAAATTATCTACACCTGGTAGAATTTGCAATGGACATCAAGAATCATTGAGAATGAGTCCATTTGAGGTGTTGTATGGGAAATGATGCAAAACTCCGATGAGTTGGGATATTCCTGTAAACAAGATAGTGCTTGGGCCAAAAATGTTCAAAGAAATGGAACAAAAAATTGTCAAGATCAGGAATAATTTAAAGGTAGCCCAAGACAGGCATAAGAGCTATGCATATTTAAAAATAATGCACAAGGAATTTAAAGTTGGAGATCATGTCTATTTGAGAGTAAAGCTAAATAAAAGTTCCCTAAAGTTGGGAAGTTGTGCCAAGTTGGCAGCAAGATATTGTGGGCCATTCAAAGTCCTTGATAGGATAGGACCAATTGCATATAGGATTGCATTCCCTGTTAGCATGAGAGTTCATAATGTTTTTCATGTTTCTTTGCTTAAGAAGTATGTACACGATCCTAATCACGTCAGTGATTGGAATGTGATTCAGGTGGAACCCGAGGGAGAGTTCTTAGTGGATCCTATGTGCATCCTCGACAAGAAGGTAACATTGCACCGGAACCGAGCCATTAGACAAGGAAAGGTGCAATGGAAACACCTTGTTCCCGATGAGGTCACATGGGAGATGGAGGATTCCATGAGAGAGGCATACCCATTTTTGTTCAGTTTTGAGAACACCGAGGACAGTGTTGTTCTAAGGGGGAGGGAAATATAATACTCTCATTTTGACCTTTTGAATTATTGGCTTGACATGTAAATATTGTAAATATGAGGTGTATGATTTCTAGTGTGGAGCTCAAGGTCAAGGCCCCACTAGTGAGTTCTTGGCTTATAAAGGCAAGAATTTTCTATTTTGTCGACATGTGCTAGTCAACCATGGAAAAATGTAAAAACCATGTAAATATTATAATACAAATAAAAGTCCAAGAGTTGGCTATGGAGGAAACTAAAATGAGGGGGCTAGGGAGAGGAGAGGGATTTGTGGAATTAAATCCTATGTTTCCAAGTGTTATCTTGAGAACCCATGTGCCATAATTGGTAAGAAACTACCCAAGTGGACTTCCTTGCTCATATTTAATTTTGTTGTAAGAAAATTGTTGAGAAATCGGCTCATGAATTTAATAGAGTATTAGTTGAGCCCATAAATTCATATGGCTGAGTATGGGCTCAGTTTTGGGTATCCAGAAGTCAATTTCCCTAATGGGAAATCATTTCCCTTCATTCTCATTCCATTGTTGGACAACCAAATCCCATTTTTTCAACAAGCCATGCATTCTCGACAAGAAAAATAATAGAAATCGTAATCAGAGAAAGAGTCATGTTGTAGAGTGTAAAAATGTCCAAAAATATGTGTGGATTGTGAAACCTAGTGGGGAATCCATATATGTAAACCCTGGGGCGAATTTGAGAGTGTCAAAAGCAAAAAAATCCATGGGAGAACCAAGATTTTGGAGCCTGGAAATCGAATTTCGTGGTTGAAGTTAGTGTGACTAGAAATTAGAAAATCCAAGAGGGAAGTGAAGTCAGAGAGATATTAGAGGTTGGAATTGCTTGATAAACCCAGTGAAAACAATAAATATCTGAAGGTTTAGGAGCTTGGGCCTTTTTATGCCCACCTTGAATAACAATGGAGGGAAGGGGCACCTCAGGGACTGTGTAGCAGATAAGGGGACCTTCCTTCTCTTGGGTGTGTGTTGCAACTGCAACCCTTTCTCAATTTTTTTGAAAATTTAGGGCCCCTCATTATTTTTGAGCTTTACACTTAGCTTTATTTTATTGTTTTTTCACCAAAGATTTACTTGTAGCTTGACTCTCCACAAAAAATATGATACTTAGAAAACATTTTGATTTCTGAGCGTTTCAATGACTTGCCAAAATTGCAGCAAAACATCAGATTAAAATCCGATTCGGAGTTGAAACATCGGACCATCTTCTATTTTTCCGCCGAAACGATCGGATCAAAATATAGTTTCACGCCGAAATTGTCGGCTCCATTTCATATTTGATGTCGACAAAGCTGGAATGTTTTCAACCAAAACTTATCAATTGTGTGGTTTTGCTTAGGTTTTCACCTGAACTTAAGGTTTTGAGTTTAAATTTTGATCTCACAAGTGTATGAAATTTGGTCCGAAGCTGGTTGCAACACTTAGATTTTTCCACTAGATTTGGTGTTTCGATGGGATTTTTTGTTTTAGGCCCGAAAGTTGTAAGAGCTCTTCTCATTTTTGATCCGAAACGTCGCACTAATATACTGAGTCGCATTGGTGCATAATTGATTTTATCGTCGAAACACTTTGGAGTCAAAACAATTTTCGCGCCGAACATATCGGTATATTTAAGGTTTTAGCTTCGAAACACATTGAATTGATTTGTTTTGATTGAACTCCGATGCGAACATCACCCCATTGATTTATAAGAAAACTGTTGACACGAGAGTCGTTGACCAAGTCTTAAAAGCCTAAGGTTGAAGGGATTTTATATTTGAAAGAAGAAACTCCATTGCACGCCCCATTATCTATTTGTTGAACGTCGTTTAAAAACTTGTGCCACTTGTGAAAGGAATCTACCAACTCGACCACCAACGCACCAACACACTCATCATGTATTCAGGTAGGATTTTGTTTTCATCTGGTATTTTTGTCACATTTGGTTGCCATGGATTGGCATTAAAGGAATAGGTTAAAACCGTTACGTTTTACCCTAGATTTTATGCTTTCAAGCCATAGGATTCCTAGACTACATCGCAGTGAGAAGAACACCACAACCCCACCCCGTATTTGTCTCCTTCACATGGTTTGGACGCTAGGATCTCAAGCTCAAATACCATTGGTTTTAGGGAAACAACCTCGAACCCTAATTATTTGATAACATTTGAAATAACACGCCTAATGACCGGTCGAGGCTATAGAATCTATGCATTTTATCAACCATAAGACTCTTTGCTCGCTCGTTTTCAACAAGTACAAATGCATTCATACAAAGGGATCATAGTTAAGTTAAGTTCCTTTACATGAAGTTTGTCTGCGTAGTGCGGATTTGAACCCTAGGGTGTTCTTTTCCTTTTTCTGCACACATTTGTGACCCTAAGCGCTTGAATTTAAGGGTGTATTGATTTGGGGAAAATGTCTTCAAGCCTAGCCGACAAATGCTTCCTTAACAAAGTTTTGACCATAAATTGAAAGGAACCCTATTGTCACATCTTTTTCTAGTGCGAGTGTTGGAAGTGTGGTTGAAACCCTAAATAAGATGAGCCATTTAATATGAATGGTTGGACTTTGGCGCTTGACCCCTATCTGTCACTAAGATAAACATTGCCCGACTCAAACCCTTTCCAATTGGTCTTTAATATGGTCATTTATTAATAAGGATGCTTAACCTAGTTCCTTGTTTTCAAAATGCATTCATATTAGATGAGTTTTAACTTCTAATTTACATGAATTCATTAACAGTAAAAGCCTTTTGGCTTGCATTTTAGTTTCATTTAGTAGAACCAATTGAATAGGAATGAAAACATTTTCTTAATAGCATGCTCAACGTATTCTTTGAGTTTCTCATATCCACCACTTCCATTTGCGGTTGGAGCCTATAAGTTCAACCGAGGTCAAAGTAGTAGAGGAATTTGTGAAAGAATTAGATGCTTATCACTTTGGAGAGAAAATTTTTGTTAGAAATGACAACAAGTAGAAGGTGGCCAAGCATTGCTTATCATGCAAGATCAATTTTGAGTATACCGATCATTATTTGAAAGATGAAGAGGTGTATAGGAGAGAAAAGAATCTTTCCAATCTAAACAAGAGATTTGGTGAAAACATAGGCAAGTTCTAGCAAAACGAAAGAAAACTTAGAAGAAGCAGCAAGAAATAAGGCTAAGGAAGAAGCCATGGCAGCTGAAAATGCAAAGAGGTTGCAAGAAGAGCAGCTAGCTAAGAATAAAGAAGAATAAAGACAAGAAGAGGTAAGAAGAAAAGTATAACATGAAACAACAAACAAAGTGGCTATAGAAGGAGAGGAAAAGAGGTTAGAAACAGAAGCACTAAGGAAGAAAATTGAAGAAGAAGAGCGAGTCAAGAAAGCCGTGGAAGACAAGAATTTGCAGGAGGAGAGTGGGAAGCAATACATGGAATTAGATGATCCTAATAATATCAATACTGAGGTACCTCTTACATGAGTTATCCTCCCTTTGGCTGAGCTTGGACTCACGCCATTTACGCCATCAAAGCAACATTCGGTTGCAAAGCTTGAAACAATAGTTTTCAATATGAAAAGGAAAACCATCATGAACATAATGGAGAAGAGGTTGAAAATGGCCCAACAACCAGATATAGTGACCGTACAAGAGATTACAATGATGGAAGGAACGAATAAAGACCCTAAATTCACGGCTTCAGTGAATGTGGCTGCTGCACAGGAAAATGCTGTGAGGAACCTGCAACAATTAATTAATGAAAATGCACGATATATCAGAAATAACAGAACAAATAATAGATTTATTGATCACGGGCCACTTCAAGGGGGAAATCCCCTTTGAGCAAGCTCAATACAAATAAATTCTCGGTGCCTTCATTGGCCTCAACACGTACTTATATACTAAGCTTATGCGCCAATAATATGGATCAATACCATGGATCAATACCATGGAACATATAATACTATGGGACGACTTACAAAGCATATGCGTCCAATACTATGGATCAATACCATGGAACATATAATACTATGAGCTAATACAAACTATGGATCAATACCATGGAACATATAATACTACGGGATGACTTACAAATCATATGCGTCTAACAACAATATACTAACAAAGTAAAGAGAAGGGTCGACATGGGTTCCTAACATCCCCTCTCCCTTAGAAAAAGCTTTAACCTCAAAGATTTAGATGTGGAAATTGATGCTGAATCTGAAGGAGTGGTTCCCATGTAGCATCCTCTAGTTGCATTCCGTGCCACTAAATTAATTTCTCTATGATATATCGAGAGAGAAGTAGACGCCCCTTTGAGTTTCAGGGAGGATTGCTTGGAAGGCTGTAGATGAAGAAAAACCATATCAACTACTTGAAAAGTGTGCTCAAAACGGTGTTGATCGACTTGCTGTTTCATTCGAATTCTTTCCATGTGAAAATTGTCCTGCAAAATGCGAAGAATCTGATCGCGGTTTCGAAGAACTATGTCAATTGCCTGAACTGGTGAACTGGCGAGGGTGTATGAAAGAATAAATGGCGGTGCCTGACCATAGATTGCTTCATATGGAGTCATTTTAGATGCAGTAGTGTACCACCATTCAACGAGAGGGAGCCACTTCGCCCATTGAGGCTGGTGTTTGGAGGTGAAGCAATGAAGATAAGTTTCCAAACATTTATTGGGAATTTCAGTCAGACCATCTGTTTATGGGCGAGACCTTGAACTCATCTTCAGTTTGGTTCCAATATGGCGAAATAGTTCTGTTCAAAAATGACTGGTGAAAGTTACATCGCGATCTGAGACAATGCAAGAAGGTATTTCATGAGGACAGAAGAGCTGGTCCAGGGCACAAAATTGAATATATTTGTAGAGGCGAGCAACCGCAACCAAAATCACTATCTTCCCTCCAGATTTAGGGATCCCTTCAATGAATTCCATAGAAATATCTGTCCAAATCCATGTAGGGATGGGCAAGGGTTTGAGCAATCCCGGAAGGAGATGGAAAGTATCACATTCAACCACCATCTGTTGAATTGTCCTTTTCATTCCCTGCCAAAAGAAGTTACGATGTGCCCGCTCATACGTTTTGAGGAACCCAAAGTGCCCTGCCGATGGAGAAGCATGGAGTTCATAGAAGACAACTTGTTGAATATCTGTGCTCTGGGGACGCACGAGATGACCCTTGTATCTCAGGGAAGTACCATCCCAAGAGTAACACAGTACAGTAGAAGGGTTGTTGGCCAACTTTTGGATGAGTTGAGATAAGGAGGAGTCATTGACATAACCCTGCAACCAATTTGGAACATGCATAGAAATAGCTGAAAGAGAAACTTGGTCATCAAATGTGCAAGAAAGAGCATCTACCACCAGATTTTCCTTACCCTTGTTGTAAGTGATCTCATAGGAATAACCCATGAGTTGGCTAACCCATTTAAGTTGTTCCGGGGAGGAGACCTGTTTTTCCAGGAAATATTTTAGACTTTGGTGATTAGTGTTGATTTAAAAATAATTCCTTAATAGGTATGGCCGCCACTTGTGTACTGCATGAAAAATAACCATCATTTCCTTCTCAGATGTAGAGGTGGCTAAATTATTACTTGAAAGTTCTCTTGAAGGCAACAATCCCACTGGTTCAGCAAAGACACCTGCATATCTTTCCAAAATGGGTGGTAGATCCAAAGGAGTCGTGGAGACCGCTGATGGGTGCATCTGAATGGAATGGAGTTGAGTGATGACACCATGTGAATTCTTCTTAAGGATCTTTTCCAGGCGATGTGAACTAATGATGCAGAGAGACCTTGGTTGTAAGCCTGTAAATGTGTGTTTTTTCCCATTGACTGAAAACTACATCCAAAGTTCAGCAAAATCCCATAAGATGGGGCCAAGTGTGCATAACCATTGAGCGCCCAAAACCACATCACATCCGCCTAAGGCCAAGGCAAACATGTCAGAGCGCAGGTTATAATATTCCATAGAGATACACACATTGCGACACTTCCCCTTGCAAGGTAAGGTGCCCCCATTGGCAATCATGACTTCAAAGTTGGAGCAAGGATGGAAAAAACAATCAGACTGTTTGGAGATCTGAGGGTCAATGAAATTATGAGTGCTACCAGAATCAATGAGTATTGTAAGAGGGAGCTTCTTGAAGTAACCCCTGACCTGCATTGTTTGTGGGGTGGTGACTCTGGCTAAAGCATGGAGAGATATCTATGGATGGTCGTCCTGAGACGGGGGGTCAACAGGCTGTTGCTGAATGTTGACCTGATCATCTATTGTATCTGGAGCTTCTTCACCAAGTTCAAAGGCAGGAGGAGAATCCACATTCAAGAGATAGAGATTTTGCTCAACACATCTATGTCCCCAAGTGAATTTCTCATCACAATTATAACAAATCCCTTTTTCTCTATGTGCTCGCATCTCTGCTTCAGACAAATGCTTGATAGGAGTTGGTCGAGGAGCTGGTGTGATGGGAGGTCGTTGGGAAACTATATTTTTGAATGGAACAAAAGTGGAGTTGGAGCATTGTTGGGCTATGATCTTGTCCTCCACCAACTTAGCCAACCCTAGGAATTCCATCATTGTGTTGGGACAAAAGATTTTAACCTTTGAGCGGATTTCATCCTTGAGACCATTGATAAAATAACTCTTGTAGAATTCATCAGACAATCCTTCTGTGTGATTGGCCAGTTTCTCAAATTCTGTTTGATACTCTCTCATAGTGCCAATTTGGCGAAGTTTAGTGAGTGCTCCTGTGAAGTCATCAAAAGCACTAGGACCAAATCGTTGCAAAAGGAGTTGGCAAAAATCTGTCGAGTTTGGCTCGTCATGAAAGGATGCAAGTGGAACTTTGCGAACATCAAAAGTATTATGCAAACTGAAATATTGTTCTGCCCGGTATATCCATCTAGTCATATCAGTACCATTGAAGCGAGGAAAATCAAGCTTCGGCCCACGAAAATTGTTGGAAGAAGAGAACCCAGTGGCTGCAGAAGATTCTGGCTGTCGTTTATTGTGCATGGCTGAATGCTGAAGATGGAGGCTGAGAAATTTTTCATACAGATCTTGGAGTTTGGTTTTGAGGGCTGCAAGTTCTTCATCCATGATTTGTGCTCCTGCGCGGGTGACAACCATAAACAAGATTTTTTTTTTTGAATGGGTAGAAAAACAAAAACAAAATATTCTTTAGTAAAAGAAAATTTGGATTTGGGAAAAACTTTGATGGGTAATTGGGGTTTGACTAGGTTTTGGACACTTTCTGATGGACAGGGAAGCAAAAAAAGGGAATTTCAGAAGTGGGGTGAAAGAATGAGAAAATTTGTCAGATAGGAACAAAGAAGCATAAATAGGAAATGAACATTGTGGCAAAATTTGAAGGCGATTGGGTGAGAATCGAAGAAGTTATGGCAAACCCTAAAAATAGAAAAATGTGGGATTTCCGGCGTCGGGAAGTGGAATTTGGGATAGGGTCCTCAGGAATGAAATATGCAGAATGGGATTGCATAGGTGTCAATGAATTTTCAAGGGAAACACAGTTAAAACAAAGAATATATGGCTTTTGGGATGGATTTGAAACAACTGGATCTGAAACGGCTCAGAATGGATCTAAAGCGGCTGGATCTAAAATGACTTTCAAAATGGATCTGAAACGACTCATAATTGATCTCCAACAGCTCTGGACAAATGTAATCTGGGATTTATCAGCTGGCAATAGATATGGACCCTAGGTATGCTCGGCTGCCTGACGGTTAAGGGGATTCACTCAACCACCAATGTTGTTTGACGACTTGCGTATTGGGGTAGTACCCCTCACTCCACGACTCAGGTAAAAATGATAACCACTTTTCCACAAGCGAAAGCTCTTGGTTTACCTTATGGGTGGGAACTAGTCAATCAAGTAGGGGTCGTTGCCCTTTTCGCTGGCAGGTCCTCTCAATGGGCCAGCTACTTCGAGGTTCCCATGTGTTGGAATATTCTCACCATCAATTTTATATTTGCATGCTTTGCATGTATTCTGCATGCATGCATGCATTTTGCATGCATCCATTCATCAGTATGGTAGTCTCCCAGTAGCTAGTCCTTATTTTGCATCCCCCAGGATCCTGTTTCTGCTCAGTTCTATCCCTCCTAGCCACAGATGTGCCCTTGTTTCCATCACTGGAGTACAACTATGCCCTCTTCCACCTATTTAGGAGTTACATCAGTCAGTTCCATGATTAGTGGATCAGTTCCTTGATTTGAGGACTGATTACTCAGTTAATTGACTGAAGCACATAGATAGGCACCTATAGAGACTAGTACAGCTCTACTGACTACAGACAACTCCTCATGTGTCCACATTGGAGTCTCCTTCCCTAGATTTGTGCCACATGCACTAGTTAGACTGACCTTTGCCATTGTGGTCACTACCACTGGTTTGGTGAAGGTTCCAATACAGTCAAGCCATGCTATTGAGGAGAATTCGAGTCACTAACTGGGTAATTCGAATTCATTCCATTGTAGTCTCACATTTTTTCCAGCTTATAGCTGAGGAATAAAATTACAGTAGTTTTTGTCATTTCTTGAGTTAATGAGTGATATTTGATTCAATTTTTCTTCTTCTTCTCTGCAATTTATGAGTGAGATTTGTGAGGTTTACTCTAGCTGTGTGATCTATCCTGTAAAATATCACATGGTATCAGAGCTGGAGTCAGCTATTCGAATTGCATCATTTGCAGCAATTCAAGAATCCAGTCACATGTGCTCATTGTCCTAAGGCAGCGTTCAATTCGAATTTGCAGTAAATCTCCATCAACACTCTTATTTGTTTTGTAGGTTATCTCCTTCTTCAATTCGAATTCAGCAGTATCAATGGATCTAAAACTGAACTCCTTCAATTATTTAGAATTGAAAGCCAAGATGGACATCTTCATGAAGTCCAAAAGTATTTATAGAGTATTGAATGGCACTACAGTTGAACCCACTGGTGCAGTTGAGAAATCTAAATACTTGGATAAACTTGATGAAGCAGTAGGACTGCTACTCCTCAAAATTTTTGAAGGCCTCCATTTTCATGTCATAGATCTGAAGACTCCAAAAGAAGTTTGGGACAAGCTCGAATCTCTTCTTGGTCATAAATATGACTTGAAAGGTCACAAGTTGGAAAATGAGCTCCTCATTAAGCCCTTGCAGTTTCGAATCCATCACTGAGTTTCTAAACAAGTTCAAAAATATGATTTCACAGTTGAAGAGATATGGGATAGAGAAACAAGAGAAGCAACTCATCCTTTCCATACTCTCAAAACTAGGCCTTGAATACTCAGTATTTGTCTCTACCTTCCAGTAAGCGAAGCTGTCCATCCCAAAATGGAAGTTTTCCACACTTGAAGACTTCATGCAGTCACTCAGACTTGAGGAGGAGATGTTAGTTCATATGGGAATGATAAAACCCAAGCTGGATTCAACACTTGCTGCTACTGAAATGAAGAGAGCGAATGGAAAGGGCAAGCAAATTTTTTTTGATAGAAATTCGAATGAGCAGAAGTAGAAGGAGGCTCCAAACCAGTCAGAAGGAGTTTCGAACTCCAAGAAATACAAGCAAACTCATACGGGGAAATCCAAATGTACCTATTGCAATAGAGGATTTCATCTTGAGGGTTCATGTATGAAGAAGACCATAGATCTCATGGCTTCACTTCTTGAAAATAATAACCTTCCAGTACTTGCATGTGTTAGGAAGAAAGAAGGTGAACCATCAAGATCTGAGGACAAAGAGAGATGCCATGCTCTCATGGAAGGTGCATCAACACAATCCTCCTTCATCATAGATTCAGGAGCATCAAGACACATGTCTTCCTCCAAAGATCTCTTTATTGGTTTCGAATCCACTGTTGGACCTTCCATCATGTTGGGGAATGATTCCGAGGTCTCCTCTGATGGGATTGGAAGAATCAAACTTGATCATAGGTACTTCTCAGATGTGCTCTATGTCCCTACACTCACTGCTAATCTACTTTCAGTCTACCAAATTGTTGGGTAAAATATATGCACTCTAATTCAACATTTAAATTGTCAACTCGGGAAGGGAGCTTATGAGGTGCAGACACTATATGTGCAGGATTGAAAGCTTGAACTAACCTAAGCTAACTAAATATGCAAATGTGCTAACATGCAACTATATGACTTTAAACTACATGCATGAATTTCATAATTCAAATGCAGGAATTTATGAAAACAAGAAACTGATTAACAAATGAAATTATCAAAACTGAAATAACTTGGGAAATGAAATTATTAACTCTTTATTTAAAAATAAACTATCTAGAAACGAGACTGATAAATTCTGAAACAATAACTAATTAGCAAATCAGATATATAAAGAACTTAACTTTGGAGGAAGGTTGAAAAGAGGATTAAGGAAGAAAATATAGAAGTAGGAAATAATGACAAAACTTAATTAAAAACTCTATGTAACATGAAATAAGATTTAAATTACATCTAAAACTGTTAATTAGAAGCAAGAAGCATTACATTTAAAAAGTAGAAGAAACTGAATTCTGAAAAAGCATAAAATAATGCAGAAAGTGTAAAGGTTCGAATGACGATCCGAATGGAAGAAAACGATTTAAACTAAAGAAAAGAAGAATTTTGGATGACTTTAATTACCAGCTGGCTCATGCATATGATCCCACTGTGCAAAGGAAGCAATAGGTTGATTGATTAGAAGCTAAACTAACAAGAAAACTATTTATACTAATCATTCTCTCAAGAAGATGAACTATTTCTATGATATGTTAAAGCAAGGCTAATGATTGAAGATAGAAGTAACCCAAGAAGAAAAAGCTAACAGAGAGAGAAGCTAATAAAACAAACTATAACAGAACTTGAAGCATAAACTAATTAAGTTCTATTTAATTGCAGGAAACTAGAAAACAAACTATCTAATTACAAAAGACTTGAAATTAAACTATGAATACTATACTTTGGTCGACCATTTCTAATTCTGAAAAGTAAATTATGTTAACAGCAAAATACAGTGTCTAATCTAAAACCTACTTTAGAGGATTAATGAATTCTACCATATGTTGTCAACAACTAATTTTAACTTTATAAATAATAAAATAAATTCTACTTACAAAATCAAATAAAATTAAGTTTGACTAAATAAATCAAATGACAGAACAAATTCTAATTACAAAATTTAGAAGTTAAACTTGAAATAACTAAAATTAGGTTTGACTAAACAAATTCTAACTACAAAATTTAAAAGTTAAACTTTAAATAACTAAAATTAACTTTAACTAAACAAATTCTAATTACAAAATTTAAAAGCTAAACTTTAAATAACTAAAATTAAGTTCAACTAAATAAATCAAATGGTTAAACAAATTCTAATTACAAACTTTAAAAGCTAAACCTTAAATAACTAAAAGTAAGTTTCATCAAATGACAAAATAAATTCTAATTACAAAACTAAAATTTAAATAACTAAACAAATTTAATAAATTACAAAACAATTATAATTACAAAATTTAAAATCTAAATTACAAAATAACATAGAATTTGATGTTTTGACTTTGTGGATGAGAATAATGATTGCCGTTTGTAATCCAACTTCATTTTAATAGATTTCACAGTATGTAACTGTAAAAATATTGGACTTCATTTTAAAGTTCAATTCATAAGAATGAAGTCAATAATAATGTTTTTAAATTTGGCATCAAATTCATTTACATTTCAGTTTTTACTAGACAACCTAAAGAATATTCAAACAAAAAGAAAACCTGTAGTAAATTACAAATGAAAATACCAGTAAGAAGATTGGATATTTACAAGACGTAAATACTACTAGAAACCCTATTCATAATTGATATGTGCTTTTCTTTAAAAGACCAAATATGATGACTCAAATTTAAGCAAGTCTGAAGAATGCAATACAAAGTATTAAATAAAGAAAAAAATATATTCGATCAAATCTTAAATTATTAAGGTAGAGGTGAAAGCCCGAAACGGAATCTACAGGTGACTTTGAATTCAATCTAAAGCATGTGATCAGAATAGTTAAAGAAAACATTAATACTACTCCATAAAAATAAATACTATCCTACAGGAAATCAGAGTTGCAAACACTACTACTTTCAAGAATATTATCTACGAATTAACAACAAGCTCATAAAATCTACTGGGAACGTTGACTATATGGAAGAAAGAATTCAATTAACTTGCAATCTAATAAATCAGCAATCTAATATAAACCTGAAATTTGATATAAACGTGCTTTTCAACTTGTACTAAATAAATAACTCAAACTGTGTAAAATTGATCTGAAAAATGAAATTGCAAAGAGAAGAAAAAGAAATAGGCTACTCAATATAGCCAGTCCCAGGGCTTCACAACGCATTCACATGGAAACTATGTACAGAGAACTTGCTTTCCAGAAACCAATCCTCTATTGAAAAGAGACACTGAGTTACAATATAAATCAGAGTTTTTTCCCAAAATCTCCTTTGTCGTGCAATTACCAGCTACTGGGTTTATATAGTATTTACACGAGCATGGAATCCAATCATTTAGTTTCCATAGCATTGATACAATTTTCTAAAAATAAAAACTGATCAACAATTATGCTGGATTCCTGGAATGGTTGAGCTTACTGTTAATTTAACTCCCAAAATAGTGTGATGAATTGTTTTTTGTGCATAATTGAGAAGGTATTAAAAACCACGTTATATGAAATAGGCATGACCTGCACAAAATACTATCCATTAATATAGCGTTAAAAACCAACATATTAAAAGCATACACTTAAATTACCTCCTCCACGTGACTTGTCATATGATAACTTTATTTTATACTAAAATCAATGTAATTTTCCATGAATGGTAGGTTTAAGTGGCATAAACTAATATTTATATAAATGGAGTTCATATTAAACAATTATCATTTGTTTTATGCCAACGTTATTCTAAATGAAAATTGTATAAATGGTTTTTGTTTTGTAAATTAGTTGAACTTTTATGATATTACTTTTAAACACTTATAATAATTATGAGTGTTTTATTTAAATTTAAACAAATTTTAATAAAAAAGATTAGTAGGTATAAATTTAAATAATAATAATAACCCTTTTAACATTTTATTAATTAACTTTTATTTATTTTCTTAAATTTAAAGTAATGTCAAAATCTCATCATCAAACTAGGGTTTTAATTTGCACATGCAGATATTATAGGACCAACAAGAGACAAAGGTAAATTCGTTCATCAAAAGAGCAAGCCAAACCAATAAACCAATGTGAAACATGCTATCAAACCCAGGGTGGAACTCAATACCGGATGAAGGGTCGGATGAGGGGCCGGATGGACTACCGAAATACTTAACATTTGCACAATTATTGCATTTAATACATTAAAAATAAGAGATTAGGCATTTCTTTTATTTACGAGATTTTAATTGATAAAGCAAAGTAAAAGATAGCCTTATTGAACATAAATGTATTAAATCACAATAAAGACGATGAAAAATTAATGTAAATAACATCATTATAAAAGACAATTCCGGAGCCCAACACAGATGACCCACACAGGAGAGCCCAAGAGGGTGATATTCTCTCCAAATGAGGTCGAAATCCAAGACATGCTATCAGGATCTACCATTGCAAAAGGTGTTTCAAACCACAAGTCGAAACTCTATGACTTCTCCCACTTTCTACCTCTCTCTAAACAGTTTGCTCTTCACACTCATGCAAATCAAGACAGTAGGCTATGGCATGAAATATTTGGGCATCTCAACTACAAGCACTTGCAGGACATGCAAACTCAAAAGGTAGTTGAAGGTCTACCCAATCTCAAGTTTTCCTAAGGCACCTGCAAAGGTTGCTTGAATGGAAAAGATCCAACAAAGAAGCTTGAGAAAAAGAAGTTTCATAGAGAAGAGCGAATGCTAGATCCAGATCCATAAGAACCTGAAGATATATCACTTAAGGTTCCAACTCCTATTACAAATGGGACACCACTACTGTTGCATCCACCAGTGATCTTGTTGGAGATCCACTATCTTCAAGAACAAACAGATCTGATCTTCTCTCTCACACATATCCATTTCTTGCTGAGAGATGCTTTCTTATGATTGGATCAGATCCAAAGACATTCTTTGAAGCCTCTCAAGATCCAATATGGGTATCAACTATGGATGAAGAGTATGGGTCTCTTCAAAGAAATGAAACTTGGGAGCTTGTTTCACTCCCTCCTAGGAGGAAGCTTGTTCAATGCAAGTGGGTTTACAGAACTATGATGGACTCTGATGGGGTCACTAGAAAATATAAGGTTCGATTAGTTGCAAAGGGTTTCTCCCAAGTCCATGGGATTGACTACTCAGAGACATTCACTCCTGTTCCTAAGATGGATTCCATCCGTGTTGTTCTTGCTCTTGCTGCATCCAAGCACTGGGAAGTGCATCACATGGATTTCAAGAGTGCATTCCTTCATGGAGATCTAGAGGAGGATATCTACATGAAGCAACCTGAGGGGTATGTTGAAGACTCTTCACTGGTGTGCATATTGAGGAAGTCCTTGTACGGACTCAAGCAAGCTCCCCTAGCTTGGTATGCAAAGATGGACTCTTTCCTTCTGTCACAAGATTTCAAGAGGTGCAATTCTGATTCGAATGTCTATATGAGACATGATGGTGACTCTCTACTCCTAATTGTTCTATATGTTGATGATCTATTGATTACAGGGAGCAACTCTTGATGCATCAGATCTATAAAAATAGCTTTTCACAACTCCTTCTCTATGTCATATCTTGGACTACTGAAGCAGTTTCTTAGTCTTGAAGTCACTTAGAGTGATTAAGGAACCAAGGTTTCACAATCCAAGTATGCTTCAGATTTGCTTGACAGGTTCCATATGAGCGAATGCAAACCAACAACATTTCCTTTTCTTTCAGAGATCAACCTTGAGGATGGTTCTTCCACACCTCTGGTGGATAGTACACTGTATCGGCAGTTGATTGGGAGTCTATTGTTTCTTACACACACTAGACCTGATATTTCCTATGCAGTCAGTGCTGTCTCTAGATACATGCAGGAGCCTCATGAGCTTCATTGGAAGGCATCAAATAGGATCTTGCATTACTTGCAAGGGACAAAGGCCCATGGTCTTCACTATGCAGCTGGGTATCCTCTGAACCTAGTTGGCTATACTGACTCAGATTGGGTTGGAGACAACTTAGATCGGAAGTTAACATCTGGTTTTGTTTTCATGATTGGATCTAGACCTATCTGTTGGTCGAGCAAAAAGCATACTGCTTTAGCTCTTTCTTCAGCAGAGGCCGAGTACAGAGGTGCAGTCAATGCAGCCACACAGTGCATATGGGTGCGGGGCATCTTATCAGAGTTTGGGATTCGATTCAGTACTCCACCATTCATCTATTGTGACAATCCGAGTGCTATCAGGATTTCTACAGATCCGGTTCTGAGGAAAAGAACCAAACACATTGAGATACACATGCATTACGTCCGAGGATTGGTGCATGATCGGACCATCACACTGCTCTACCTTCCGATGGAAGAGCAGATTGAAGATATCTTGACTAAGACCTTCTCAGTGAAGAAGTACACTTACCTTAGATATCTTCTTGGGGTGAGTGATGTACATGATTGATTATCCTACCACAATCTTACTTTATTTTTAGATTTGTTGTATGGGGTGACCTTTGGTCTCAGTTACCAGGGCCCTAGTAGTTTTCAGTTATGTGTTTCTTCATAGTCCTACTTGTGGGGGGGTGTTGGAATATTCTCACCATCAGTTATATATTTGCATGCTTTGCATGCATTCTGCATGCATGCATCCAATCATCAGTATGGTAGTCTCCCAGTACCTAGTCCTTATTTTGCAGCCCCTAGGAGCCTGTTTCTGCTCAGTTCTATCCCTCCTAGCCACATATGCGCCCTTGTTTCCATCATTGGAGTACAAATGCGTCCTCTTACACCTATTTAGGAGTTACATCGGTCAGTTCCATGATTAGTGGATAAGTTCCTTGATTTGAGGACTGATTGCTCAGTTAACTGACTGAAGCACTTAGATAGGAACCTACAGAGACTAGTTCAGCTCTACTGACTGCTGACAGCTCCTCATGCACCCACATTGGAGTCTCCTTCCCTAGATTTGTGCCACATGCACTGGTTAGACTTAGTTAGACTCACCTTTGACTGACCTTTGACTATTGTGGTCACTACCACTGGTTTGGTGATGGTTCCAATGCAGTCAAGCCATGCCATTGAGGAGAATTCGAATCACTACCTGGGTAATTCGAATTCATTCCATTGTACTCTCACATTTTTGCCAGCTTACAACTAAGGAATAACATTACAACAGTTTTTGTCATTTCTTAAGTTAATGCGTGATATTTGATTCAATTCTTCTTCTTCTTCTCTGCAATTGATGAGTGAGATTTGTGAGGTTTACTCTAGCTGTGTGTTCTATCCTATAAAATATACTGTGGTACTCCTCACAATGAGTTTTAGGGAATATGCCCAAGTACTTCCCACAATTAAACGGATAGGGATTATTCCCGGATCCGGACTTGTAATTGATAGGAACAAATACAGATGTGAATTTGTTTTTGGGCAGAAATTCCACCCAACGAGTCCAAGAAAGTGCTCTGATACCAGATGTGAGGAACATGCAACAATTAATTAATGAAAATGGACGATATATCAGAAATAACAGAAAACATAATAGATTTATCGATCACGGGCCACTTCAAGGGGGAAAGCTCCTTTGAGCAAGCTCAATACAAATAACATCTCGGTGCCTTCATTGGCCTCAACATGTACTTATATACTAAGTCTATGCGCTAATACTATGGATCAATACCATGGGACATGTAATAATATGGGACGACTTACAAAGCATATGCGTCCAATACTATGGATCAATACCATGGAACATATAATACTATGGGCTAAAACAAGCTATGGATCAATACCATGGAACATATAATACTATGGGATAAAACAAGTTATGGATCAATACCATGGAACATATAATACTACAGGACGAATTACAAAGCATATGCGTCCAACAACAATATACTAACAAAGTAAAGAGAAGGGTCGACATGGGTTCCTATCAAATGCAGATAATATCAACAAATTGACTGAAGATGTGGAAATAAGTAAATCTAAAGTGATCAAACTAAAAGATAATTTAGTACAATTCCGAAATGAGGGAATTGAAATGAGGAGACAACGAGATGCTATAGAGTTATAAAAGGAGAAAATATTTCAGACTGTTCAAAGTCTTGAAGATGAAAAAGACTCGTTGAATGTACAATTAGTAATTATGGAAGGTGAGAGGGATGACTTTCATGCTCGGATAACTGAGATAGAGGACAAAGAAACTCAGCTAGACCAACAGGTTGAGACTCTTACCATAGAAAAGGGAGCTTTGCAAACTCAGATGGCAGAAATGAATAAAGAGAAGGAGTCCCTAATGGAGCAACTAAACTTTGCTCAGAATTAAAAGCAAGATTTAACGCCATTCTACAAATATGCGTCTATATTGCAGGAAGAGTTGTTTAGTTCTCAGCATATGATCACTGAGCAATCAAATGAGTTGCAAGCGATGGTGAACAGACTGAAGAAAATCTCAGAAGAAGCTGCAACTACCAGGAAGAAGATCAGATAAGTCTATAACAAGATGAAAATATTAAATGCTTGGAGAAAAAAGTCCAAATAAATTCCTCCGAATCTTCCCAAAAGGTCCATCACTGAGCTCAAGTTACACTTCACGCTCTTAGATAATTGTCAGAAGGTAGAGAAAAAGTTACAGGAAGTAGTGAATGAGTCCATCACCAAATGTGAAGATATTCAACAAGGTATTTGCAAGGCTTTTGGAAAGTGTCATCTACCCTCTCCTGTCACCATTGAAGAATTGGTACCAAAAGAGCAGTGTTTAGCAGAGCTGAGAACTATTAAAGATGAAGATATTGCTGCCATTAAAAGTATGGACACCCTCACTCCAAAAGATCTCAGGGAGCGAATCACCAAAGCCACAATGAATATTTTTTACTTAGGAAATGGCCATACTGCAACAACTAAGGGACTAAATGCTATGGTCAAAGATATACCTCTTAATGAAGTAGCTTTGAAATTGTTGGAGCCTCATCAACTCAATTTAATAGCTTATGAAAGTGGTTTATGGTATGATTACATCCAAATTCAAGCAAACGCGCCATCAAACTGATGTTATATTGTAATTCTATTTTTTATTTTAGCCATTTATGTTGTGTTGTAGCTACAACCTGATCCCCATTTTTTCCAGAAAATAATGGGGCCCCTCCTTTTATCTTAAAAGAGAGTATTAGAAGTTAAGTTGTCTAGAAATCCTTTTCATACTTAGTTCCTTTTTTTCCCAAAAGGTCAAGCAAAGAAAGTTTTTCTGCCTAAGTAAAACTCAACATTTTCAGCCGAAACGGTCGGCTAACTCAACCAGTTGAGCCGAAACGGTCGGCCCTGTTTTGTGAAGTTTTGAAGTATCTTTGTTTTAGAGAGACTCACCCAGTCGAGCTGAAACGACTGGCTGAACTCAGTCAAGTCCACCGAAATGACACTCCTTTAGACTTATTTTCCTTTTCAATCTTTGCGTTTTGGCAAGACTCGACGAGTCGAACCAAAGCAAAAAACGGTTTTTTTTAAGCTTTTCAACGTCCCTCATTTTAGCAGAACTCGTTATACCGATTTGAAATGGTCGAAAAATCTCCGTCAGAGCTGCCGAAGCGCTGTCCTCTTTCCTTTAAACACTTACTTTTCTTTGGGCCATCAAACATTTTGAGAGTAGCGATATGTTTCGGCAGAAATCGACGAGTTGCAGCCGAAACGATCGCTGGCTGCCATTAAGACACGCCGATAAGAGGAGAAGACCCTTTTCGATACAACACATCGGTGGAACTCGGGAGTTGCAGCCGAAACTATCTCGAGTGAGATCTTTATCACGTGATACCCACCAAGAAGCCAAAATCGGCAAGGCCAACTTTCCTTCACCTGTGCTTTTCGCAGAAACTTGCCAAGTCCTACCGAAATGTATTGCGTCGACTCGGCAAGTTCTGCCGAAGCCGTCGGCGGTCTACTTTGTGGCGGCGAGATATTAAAGCATTACGATGCCAAAAGGACATTGGGCCCCACCGCTTTAAACAACATTTATTGCTGCCACCCACCATGTCTAATTGACATTAATGGCCCTACAGTATGGAGGGTTATATATTAAGTTGGGGTTTTTCAGTTTTGTTCATTGTTTAACGTTGAAGAATGCCGTCCGAGCGCTGTTGATACCCATCACTCGCAAAGCACCAGGTACCCAAATCCGTTGGGGTTTCTCAACCAATCAACAACTGACAGGTAGGTCGTTTTTCCCTTTGGTAAGTCCTTTGCTTTGTTGTTGTCTTAGTTGTGGGTTTTTGCTTGCATAAACGTCGTTTTCCCTTCAAGACCTTTTCATCCACGCTGCCCCACTGAGACCAGTTTTGGATCAGTCTTGAGCCCCACACTGCACCAGCCGCTCCTCTCTTGTTGGTAGTTCTTCACTACTAAGTCAACCATGTGCGAAGACCCCCCCCGCGACTATGAGACCGTAGTAACCACGACAGCAACCCTGTCGTGTCCATGAACTCGAACCCTGTTTCTCATCCCCAACAAACTAATCGACTGCATCCGAGAATTGCTCAGCATAAAATAATTTGAACTAAATCATCGCATTCGGATTTGTTTTGTTGATAGTCGACTGGTTTTAATTGATTATATACATGTGTTATGTTTGCCATGTGCCATTGGAAAGAAAACAAACACAAAACTCTATCTGAGCACGACAACCTTGTTTTCTCAACCTTGCTTGTTGATAACTAGTTATTCTATTGTTAATTTGACAGGCAAAATGATTGTTTATGATTATTATGCATGTGTCTTATTGCTGGCCTGTGTATTGGTAAAACAAAGCATGAATTTTAACAAGCTTAGCAATAGTGTTGTCCAAACCTGCATATCTATTAAGGTGAATTTGGTTGTGGATTTGTTGTTTGATTTCTGCTTACACATGGCTTTGTCTTATCAGATTTAAAAAAAAATGACTAAGAAAGGAGTGAAGAAGGGAAAGTCCAAGATGACTGAGCCCGAGTCGGATGTCGAAGTCGTAATGGAAACCAGGGTAGAGACCGCATATAAGGATACCAAGCTAGTTATGGGGGTTACCATTGATTTCAAGTGGGGTGAAATATATCAAATGATCCGGGACCAGAATGTCCCTGGTGCCGTGCTGGAAGAAATGGTATTATATCAGAACATCAGAAGATCCAACATCTCAAAAGCAGCTACGCGCCCAGAACTCTTTCCTTGCGCAGAAGTCATTGGGTGGATTTTATCATGATCTGACCCCACATCAAGGATTCTATCTGACGGCAAAGGAGAAGCTCTTGCCTCGTTCCACCCAGCCCACATATCAACAACTTACAAGTTACCACAAACTCAGGTCCACTTGACCACGGCTTGGCTTGAAGGTCTTAACATGGATATCCTCGAATTTGCCAAGAATTTATTAATACCAGGAAAGCAACTGAGGCAAAAGGCAAGTGGGGAGTATGAAACCCAAATGCTAAGGCCTCCTTTCAGAATCATAGCCCTAATGTTGAGCATAATTTTCGGCAAAGAAGATGGGACCATATATAAACTAAATTGGATACCTCTGATTCACCATGTGGCCTTCAACGACACAATCTTTAACTAGGAAGACATCATCTCAGACAGTTTGTCGTCAGCCATAGTAGCTGCAAAAGTCGGACTAACCCAGAAAAGGGCGGAATTCTACATGTCCTCTTACCTGGTAGATTGCATTTTATCAAGGAATCCTTTTCTTAAGCTGGGATGCATCTGGAACAAGAATGATGTCCCAATTTACATTGCTTACAAGATGCCATAGGCCCATAAATACAAGGGATATTACAAGACTATATGTGAAGACCTCATCATGCCTCTGTACGAGCTGATCTTCATCAAAGGACCAAACTTCCTATCGAAGAATTCCATGGTAGTCATAGAAAAGTATGGAGATTACTATTTCTCACAAGAAGGCACATACCTCAAGATGTATGGAGGTTCCAAACCACCATATCTCTTGCCTAAGTATGCCACAGATTATGTAGTCCACAAGGAAGCAGTGAGGCAAGTATTCATAGATGGGGTTGGTGACTATTTGCATGATCAGAAGAAAGCTTCGTTTCCATCATTACCTTTCTGTAATGGGGCGTATAAATTCTCCAAGGTTAAAACAACTAAAGATTTTGTTCGGGAATTGGAAGCTTTTCATTTTGGAGAGAAGAGTTTTCACTGAAATGACTACTGCAACAAAGTTGTAGAACATTGTGCAGCCGTCAAAGTACATTTTGAATATGAAGATTACTTTGACAAAGATGAATCAGTTTTCAGGAGGGCTAGCAATATGACCGAGCTCAACAAACGCTTTCGTCCCAAGAGCGGATCTAGCTCTGGCGCTGTTGCTCAAGCTGCTAAGCAGGCAGAGTTACAGAGGAAGAGGAAAGAAGCTGAAGCTCTAACGCAGGAAGAACAAAGGCTAAAAGAAGAGGTTGAAAAGTTCCAAAGAGAAGCACCAGAAAGAATTCAGAAGGAACAGGCTAACAGAAAACCGGAAGAAGAAGCTGAAAGAATAAAAAAAGAACAGGCTGATAAGCTACAAGAGATGCAAGAGAGGGAAGATAGGGAGGCCGCTGAGCAACATAAGAAAAAAGAAGAAGAGGAGAATTCCAAGAAGTCCATGAAGGTAGGAAGTCCAAGCATGCAGACCATGGACATAGAATCATCCCAAGTATCTCAAGAAATAACCATGGGAAGCCACTTCCTTATAGGAGAGCTCCCGCTCATTCCTTTTACTCCATCAAAGAACCACACTGTGGCTCAACTGGACAAAATTGTCTTCGACAAGAAAAGAAAGTTATTGTGAGAAAGAAGGAGAAAAGAATGATGATGGCCTCCCAACCAGACATCATCATTAAACATGATAGCACTGTCATACAAGGTACGCAGAGCGACCTCAGGTTCGTAGCATCCATCAATGTGGCTTCTACCCAAGCAAATGAAGACAACGTCAACAAACTGATGAATGATATCGAGCTGGGCAAACAGAAGGTGCGCAAGTTAAAAGCTAATCTGATAAAGGAGCGAGCAGATGGGGAAAACTTGAAGAAGAAATATGACGCCCTCTTTTTAGAACGAGAAAGAATAACAAGCGAGTACCAAACTCTAGATGAAGAAAAGGAAGCATTGACGGTGTAGCTAATGATACTAGAGGGAGAGAAGAATGACATTAAAGCCCGAGTTGCTCAGTTAGAATCTGATCAGGCAGCTGCCAACCAACAGGTTGAGGAACTAAAGGCTAGAGTGGAAGAGCTGAATAAGGAAAAGGAGTCGGTGTTAGGGGAACTAGAGCTTGCAAGAGGCAAGAAACAAGACCTAACCCCTTTCCATGAGCAAGCATGTGACATTCAAAAGAAAACATATCTGCCACAAGAGCTTATAACTGTAGAAGTTATCAAGATGAAGGCGATGATTTCGAGAATGCAAGAAATCGATGCTGAATCCCCGAGGCTCAGGAAGAAGTGCGTGCGCATCATCAAAGATATCCGAAAACAAACTGAATGGAGGGAAGGGAAATCATGCTTCCCTGGAAATATACCTCTCAATTCCTTGGCCGATTATCAGTTGGATTCGGGGCTCATTGAATTCTGAAGAAGCTGGGGTGTTAAAGTAAATGTGGGGATTTAGAAAACCATCGGGCGGTGTACCGACCTCTACCAAAATATTCGTGAAGCCCACGAGAAGTGCCAGATGGTTATTCCTTAGACCATAGAATATTTCCATGACAAAGACCAGTGCCTCTCAGAGCTGCAGAGCGAGTTGAGCACGGAGTTAGACTACATACAGAAAATAGATGTCCTAACATCAGAATATCTCCAGCGGTTCATTGGGAAAGCTTCCATCCATGCATATTTTCTAGAGGATATCCCCCAGGCCATAGCAGCAGGAGTAAAAGCTATTGAAGCAGAATTGCCTAAGCATGAAATATCTCTGAAAATGATGACTCCAGTACGCAACAACATAATTGTAAGAGAAATGGGCATGTGGGCTAGTTACACAGCTAAGAAGGAAATACCAGCTGAGGTGGAAAGACCAACTGAGGGAGAAAAGCCACCCGAGACAGAAATGCCAGCTGAAAGCTGATTTTGACATTGTATGAATAATTAAATATTAAAGACAGTTGGAGGCTGATTTATTGTATAAACATAAAAAATAACTGGAAACTAATTTTGTGTTATATGAGCACTAGAAGACAAACTTTTGGGATTCCCTAGGGTTAGGGTATGAGAAGAGACAATTTTGTAAAGTTATTAATAGAGGAATAGAATAGAAGAAAATGACTTTTTGACAGGTGAAAGGACTGGACTGTTTGTTCGTGAACTATTTTGCTGCATTAATAAAGAAGGATCCATTTGCATGGGAAAAGATAACACTGCGCTTTTTGCATGGGGATGTGTTGAATGTCTGTTGAATTATTTCTTCACCATTCCTGCATATAATGTGAGATCGTTCCTAACTATTCTGAATTAATTCTCGGTTGTGAATGCTCTCATTTCTTGTACAAATAATTATGTGTTTAATGAGTAATGAAATGTTTTAATTACATCAAAGCTATCTCTGTTATCTTTTATATTCTACTGTAAATGTGCTTATAATATTAGAACAACTATATGTGAGATTCTTAGGTACATTTCCAGTATATTACTCATATTTCATATTTTCTCCCTGTAGGGATAGATTAATTAGTTTAGATAATTTTAGATCAGATTTGTTTGATTACATGCATTTAGATAGAGCACTTGCATATCATCTTTAAATATAAAAATAGATAAACGATGGATCAAGCCACAACCGGTGAAAACAAATCTTTAAATCTTATATGGTAACCGAGCCATTAACTGGACGGATTCCCCACACCAAACAATGAGCGATCTAATTGGCTTGCTTACTAGGGAGAATCCCTAACTGCTGGTGCTGCGAATTTCGAGGCATCAACAATTTTTTGCGCTAGAAGGAGGGCTGCCAGTGCATGGCTAGCAGAGGAAACGCTTTTGTTAGAAGAAATTCCTCTGAAGACCCACGTGAAACAACTATTCCAGAAGATTTCTTTCTGGAATCACAGGATCAAGAAGATCCCAATCTTGAAGGTGAACATCAAGAACCATTATACGCTGTTCCTTTTGAATAAGTAGATCGCTTTAGAAGACACACCCGTTCTTATGTCAGGAGTCTTGGGGGGTTAAACGTAACTCCTTTATTACCCAAAAGGTGAATCCATAGGAGAGAACCACAGTATACCAGAGATTCAGTGCTAGTGGAAAGTTTGGAAGAGTTATTGGATCTTTCTTTACAAGAAATCACAGATCCGCTTGATCAATTAAGATCCGATACTCCTGCAACTCAAGAAGATCCTCATAATCCACCATAGCCGCCACATCAACCACAACCACAAGTTATGGCTGCGCCTGCTTGGAGAAGCATAGGAGAACTCAATTTGGCTCCACCTTTGCATGATCTGCCTAAGCACCTAGAAAAGGTTTACCTAAGTATGATCCTGACAAAGTAATTTCTGCTGAAGATTACCTTAAGAGTTTTTATTTGGCCCTGAATCTCCTGAATGTAGAACATGAAGATGTAGTTTGCAGGCTTTTTCCTTTCACGTTTGAACCTAAGGTATCTTCTTGGTATTTTAGTTTGCAAGCCAATTCAATAGCTGATTGGGACGGTTTCGAGAAATGTTTTCTGAGTAAATTTGGAATCAAAAGACTGTTGCCACACTTATGAAAGAATTGCTATCTATGAGGATGGAAAAGAAAGAAAAGGTATAGGAATTTAATTAGAGATTTACTACCTTGTTAAACAACTTTAGTGCTACAACAAGACTCGCCGAGGAATCCTTGGTAGAATATTATACTACAACACTCGATCCACCCATAGCTATGTTTGTTAAAAGAACAAAGAAGCTTACATTAGTAGAAAACTTTGAAGAAGCCAAGAAAGTAGAAGCTGAAGCGGATAGCATTGCTAAACATTCACTTGATTTGGATGCTAAACCAAAAGCTAACAAGAAGCCTTTGTTGTTATCTAGACCTAAGGAAGAATCATCATCTGAATTAGAAAATGTGGTTAAGATGATGCAGAAACTATCCAATAAAATTCTATATCTTGAAAAGGACAAGGCAACAAGTATGTCAATAAATCCCTTCAAACCTTTCTACAAGAAAAGAGAAGAAGGAGGACAACCCCTTCCACCTGTAAACAATTATGCTGTCATAAATTTAAACGAGGTAGGCATGGATCATTTCTGCACTTTTCATCAAGAACAACATTCTGAAAAGAGCTGTCCACAATGGATCAATTCAATGAGCTTGGTCATGAATCAATTGTTAGATGCACAAATAACGGACCAAGAAGATCCCCAAGAAGAGCAGGCATTCGAACAGGGGGAACCCACTCCAGAAACCACGATGGTATTATGGGATTGGGTGCCCTTAACAAAATTAATCGAAGAAGATGCGGAAGAAATGCAAGTTTCATCCGTAAATATTACTACTCGGAGTAAAGGTCCGGTTGATGATCCAAGCCCGACTGTCCCTAAACCTAAGGTTGCAAAAGAAATACCCAAGAGACACATAACTGTCATTCCGCCATAGCATAAGGGAAACCATGCGGTGGTTAAAGAGACAAGCCTAATAATTAATCAAAAGGAAAAGGTCACATTGAACGAAACAAGGAATGGTGGGAAAAGCCCACAACATGGGCTACAACATCATTGAAGATATCAAGAAAACTAAAGCGAATATTTCTATATTTGAATTGTGTAATCTGCCCTAGCAAAGAAACAAATTATTAGAGGCTTTTGACTCACAATCTAGCAGTAACGCAAAAAACATTGAAGTAGACACCGAAATAAATGAAGCTAGTATCGGTGGTAAATCAAAATCTCAGCCCCTGCCATTTTTGCTGACCTTTGAAATTTTTAATCATAACGTACACAATTGTTTGGTGTATTCCGGGGATTCTTCGAATGTTATGCCATTATATATCTGCAAGAAAATTAATGGACAACCAATACCATCCCCATCTCAGATCATACAGCTAGATAGTACCGCTGTTAAAGTAATTGGAGAAATGAAAGATGTACTTATTAGACTATCTGCAGACCCTAGAGTATGCCAATTCATAGATGTTATGGTGGTGGATATACCTGAAGCTTATGGCTTAATATTGAGCAGGGACTGGTCTACAAAACTGAACGGTTACTTTTCAACGGGCTGGTCTCACTTGTGGTTGCCATACCGAAACAGGAAAAACCAAATCAAGATACCGAGAGAGCCTCATATGAAGCACATTGTGACTCAGTTAGAAGAAATGAACGAAGCTGTGAACTTTTCATTTTCAGTGTTGGGAAATTATTTTTTAGAGATTGAGTCAGGGAATTATCAATTGATAGATGCTGGCCATGAATCAGACGAACAGTCCGATCTCCTTCATTTTTCACGGGCTGATGACATTGATTGTAACATAGTAGAATTAGTCACTGACTTAGGTAGTAACAATACTAACTTAGTTAAAACGGAAAACATGTTTTGGGTTTTATACTTCGATGGTTCCAAAACCCAGGAAGGATCCAGAGCCGGTTGTGTTTTGATTGATCCTGAAATGAACAAACATTTTTTATCTTGTAGACTAGAGTTTGAATGTACAAATAACACAACTGAGTATGAAGCTCTAGTTCAAGGATTAAAAAAGGCTATTAGTTTTAATGTCAGATACTTAAAAGTCTTTGGTGACTCAGAGATAGTTGTCAGACAAGTAAGGGATACAATTCATTGTCTTTCACCGCACTTAAAAGGTTATCAATCTGAAATATGGAATCTAATCTCACATTTTGATGCGTTCAATATTAATTCTATTCCTAGATTACAGAATGCTGTAGCTGGTTTGTTGGCTACCTCTGCTTCCATATTAGTGCCTACAAATAACAAATGCTCTATTGCATTGATTTTTAGGCCATCTGTTCCTGATAACATCACAAATTTAAGAGTGTTTGATGATGATGATCAAATTATCAGCTTCTTAACTAATGAATATGCTTTCCAAGAATCTATAATCGATGAAGATAAGCATGATTCAGATTTGCGGAATAAAGATGCATCTAAAGGAAACTTTATGCCAAAAGGAGAAAGGAATGTTTGATTTACAGAACAAGTTCAGGAGGCCAGCAAATGTCAAAACTAATAGCTCCTCTATGCAGCACGAATTGGTAAACCTGGGCACAAAAGCTGAGCCAAAATTTGTCGATCTTGGTAAATGTTGCTCACTAGGCGAGAGGGATAAGTTCATCAAACTGTTCCAACAATACAAATATGTTTTTGCATGGACTTATGAAGATCTGAAAACATATGACACTCGCATCATACATCACATAATACCAATGAAGCCAGGTGTGAATCCTTTTCAGCAGCAATTGCGTAGAATGCAACCGACGCTCGAGCCATTAATACAAAAGGAATTGAAAAATTGTTGGATGCTAAGATCATCTTCAAAGTCTGACACTCCGAATGGGACACTAATTTGGTTCCCGTATGGAATAAGTCGGGGGAGATAATATTGTGTGTGGATTTTCAGAACTTGAGCAAAGCATCTGACAAAGACAACTATCCTGTACCACCAATGGACCAAATTTTACAGATGGTTTCCGGTTCAGAACTATTCTCCCTGCTAGATGGTTTATCTGGATATAATCAAGTACTAGTAGCGGAAGAAGACCGACTCAAAACCACTTTCCGTACGAAGTGGGGAACCTTTGCATACCGAAGAATGCTGTTTGGCTTGATAATCGCAAGAGCTACCTTTCAAAGAGCCATGGACATTGCTTTTCGAGGATTGGTTGGCCACTGTGTGGTAATTTATTTAGATGATGTGACAGTCTTTTCAAAGAAAAGAGAAGACCATGTTTTCCATTTGAAACAGATTTTTGATCGCTGCAGAAAATACGGTATATCTCTAAATCCCAAGAAGAGTATTTTCGCTGTTCTTGAGGGTAAGCTTCTAGGTCATATCATCTCAAAGAAGGGAATCTTGATAGATCAAGAGAGAGTGCAAGCTATAAGCAATATTCCCATGCCACATAACAAAAAGGCTATGTAATCTTTTATGGGCACAATAAACTTTGTTCGAAGGTTTGTACCAGATTTCGCTCAGATTGTAAAACCTTTGCAGCAAATGGTAAAGCAAAGTGCGCAATTCAAGTGGACTGGCATGGAGAAGATTGCGTTTAAAGACATTAAACTTCCATAGCTAAAGCGCCTTCTTTAAGAAGTCCATATTTTTAAAAGGATTTCATCATGTACACTTTCGCTTCAGATAACTCTCTCGCAGCTGTGCTCACTTAGAAGGAAGAATCAGGAGATGAGTACCCAATATCTTTCATGAGCACTGGTCTGCAAGGCGCTGAACTAAATTACCCTACCATGGATAAGAAAGCATATGCAGTTTTTAAAGCGGTCAAACAGTTCAGGCCGTATATCCCAAAGAACAGAACAAAAGTCATAGTACCTCACCCCGCTGTTAGATCTCTGTTTGTACAGAACGAATTGGGGGAAAGGAGAGGAAACTCGGTGACCGCGCTTAAAGAGTATGATCTAGAGTTCAAACCAGCCACCATTATTAAAGGTCAGGGGCTGTGTAATTTGCTCACAACAAATCCAATAAGTGAAGAGCAGGACTGGGAAAATGAAGCCGAATTAAATTTGATTGAGGTATGTCCTATTTTCACTGCCCCCGAATCTTGGTATAGGGACCTAGTGCATTATTTGCAACAAGGTTATCTACCAGAACACTGGAGTTCCAAGCATAGAAGAGCACTTAGACTAAAATCAACATCCTATCAAATAATTGATGGAATACTTTTCAGAAAGAATTATGATGGGATATTTCTCAGATGTCTTGAGAAAGAAGACGCGAATAAAGTAGTCAAAGAGTTACATGATGGCCCTGCTGGGGGACACTACTCTGGAGATACCACAGCTCATAATATACTTACAGGTGGTTACTATTGGCCCACGCTCTTCAAAGATGTTCATGCCTATGCCAGGAATTGCGATGTATGCCAAAGAAGTGCTGGCAGATTGCCGAAAGCATCAGGACCTTTGCAGCCAGTTATTATATCGGAACCATTCGAGCAATGGGGTATAGATGTTATTGGGGAAATAAATCCAAATTCTTCGTTGCAGCACCGATATATCTTAACAGCTACGGATTACTTCACATGGTGTACAGAAGCTGTTCCGCTACACAAAGTGAATGAAGACGTAGTCATCAAGTTCCTCCAAGATAATATTATAACCAGGTTTGGGGTTCCAATTTCTCTAGTTTTTGATAATGCAACTTATTTTTCATTTGTGAAATTGAATGCATTTGTTTATGGAAGAGGAATTAAATTACACTATTCAGCAAATTATTATCCCCAAGGAAATGGATTATCCGAGTCTACAAATAAAAATCTCATTAGAATCCTTAAGAAGACTGTTATTGAAAATCAAAGAAATTGGCATACAACCCTCCCAAATGATTTATGGGCAGACAGAGTCACCCCAAAGAATGCCTTAGCAGTTTCCCATTACACTCTGGTCTATGGAAAAGAAGCCATCCTCCCTCCTAACATATTGCTCCCATCCTTGCAACTAGCCCAAGCCTCAAAAGGCCCCGACAACGAAATCTTACAATCAAGAATTAACACTCCGCTGAAGCTCGAAGAGTCACGACAGAAGGCCAAAGATAGGTTTCACCAACACCAAGACATTGTCAAGAGGTGGTTTGATAAGTGGAAATCTAGAAAAGGGAGCTTTGAAGTAGGTGACTTAGTTCTGAAGTGGGATCACCCACATGATGACAAGGGGAAGCACACAAAATTTCCACACTTATGGCTTGGCCCTTACTAAATTTCTGAGAAGCTTGGCCCGTCAACATACAAACTGAAAGACTTACAAGGGGAGGAATAAAATATCCCTGTCAACGGCCTTGCTTTAAAGAAGTACTTCACTTAGATTTAGGGTTACTTTTGTACATAAATAAATTTGTCTTGTTTTGTTTTAAATTTTGGCATTCCGTTTTGATTAGTCTGTCTTGTTGATTTCTTTCTCTTTGATCCTTTTTTATTGCTTTTGATTGATCCCTTTACTTTTATTTCAAATAAATCCCAGCTCAACTCCTTGGTTTGTGGAAAGATAGAACTCTAAACAATCTCAAAAGCATGAAAGGACAGAATCTGCTTATGAAAGAAAGTTTCTCTGTGTAACTTTGCTTCTGCTGAATATGTTTCTAGAAAGGGAGGGTCCTTTTTCATACTTGAGTCATGATAATCCCTTTTAAAATAACCGAGACTCGTGATTTCTATATTACTATCTTGGGGCTCCATTCACTCTCACATTAATGACTGTCTCAGGTAGTTCACTATAATGGACCCACAGAGAGGAAGCATGTCTCGCAGATATATGGTATTTAAAATGATCCCATACTGCAAATCAAAAGCCAAAAGAGCTTGTATTAAAGATTCTATTTTCCATAATTTCTCGCCTCCATTAAAGCATGGTTGAGAAAGCAAAAAAATCCAATCAAGAAAGCTATCTTAATAGTCATCCCAACAAGGTTCTTCTTCGTCCATGAGCATGATAATCAAATAAATCTCTTACTCACACAAAAGGACATCATGGATTGAAGAGCCTAAGCCAAATGTCAAAGATTGGAAAAAGTTATAATGAAAGACTCAAACGACAAAATGTCGTCAATAAAGAAATCATCCAAAGAAATGCTAAACAACATGGGAATGAGGAACAAATGAATATGTCTGTGGGATTTTGTTACGATCTTGTGGAGTCCTATTTAGCTGACAACCGAATATGGATTTAAAATGAACTCCATGTTTTGGCCCTAAGATAGTGGTGAAGAAGTATAATTGAAGGTTTCCTTTATTCCCCAATGACCAGTATGATTGAAAGTGGTTTCTTTTCCCTGTATAGAATCTATCTTGAAGAGATTTGTTTGTTTACAGAGTTATTAACATATAAGTTTATGACTTTTAAAGGGGGATTGCTCAGAGATCTGTGTTCGCTAGAGAATCGCCAAATGTTGTAGCTACAACCTGATCCCCATTTTTTCAAGAAAATAATGGGGACCCTCCTTTTCTCTTAAAAGAGAGTTTTAGAAGTTAAGTTGTCTATAAAGCCTTTTCATACTTAGTTCTTTTTTTTCCCCAAAAGGTCAAGCAAATTAGAAAGTTTTTCTGTCTAAGTAAAACTCAACTTTTTCAGCCGAAACGGTCGGCCTTGTTTTGTGAAGTTTTGAAGTATCTTTGTTTTGGCGAAACTCGCCCAGTCGAGCCGAAACGACCGACTGAACTCAGTTAATTCCGCCGAAATGACATTGCTTTTGACTTATTTTCTTTTTCAAGATTTGCGTTTCGGCAAGGATCGACGAGTCGAACCGAAGCAGTCGACGGTTTTTTTTAAAGCTTTTCAACGTCCCTCATTTCGGCAGAACTCGCTAGACTGATCCGAAACGATCGGCAAATCTCCGTCAGAACTGCCGAAGCACTCTCCTCTTTCCTTTAAACACTTACTTTTCTCCGGGTCATCAAATGTTTTGAGAGCCACGATATGTTTCGGCAGAACTCGACGAGTTGAGCCGAAACGATTGCTGGTAGCCATTAAGACACACCAATAAGAGGAGAAGAACCTTTTCGATACAACACATCGGCAGAACTCGGGAGTTTCCACCGAAACGGTCGCTAGTGAGATCTTTATCACGTGATACCCACCAAGAAGCCAAAATTGGCAAGGCCAACTTTCCTTCACCAGTGCTTTTTGCAGAAACTTGCCAAGTCCTACCGAAATGTATCGCGTCGACTCGGCAAGTTCTGCCGAAGCCGTTGGCGGTTTACTTTGTTGCGGCGAGATATTAAAGCATTACGGCGCCAAAAGGATGCCGGGCCCCACTGCTTTAAACGACGTTTATTGTTTCCACCCACCATGTCTAATCGACATTAATGGCCCTACAGTATGGAGGGCTATATATTAAGTTGGTGGTTTTCAGTTTTGTTCATTGTTTAACGTTGAAGAACGTCGTCCGAGCGCTGTTGATACCCATCACTCGCAAAGCACCAGGTACCCAAAGCCATTGGGGTTTCGCAACCAATCAGCAGATGGCAAGTAGGTCGTTTTTCCCTTTGGTCAGTCATTTTCTTTGTTGTTGTCTTAGTTGTGGGTTTTGGATTGCATAAACGTCGTTTTCCCTTCAAGACCTTTTCGTCCACGTTGCCCCACTGTGACCAGTTTTGGACTAGTCTTGAGCCCCACACTACACCAGCCGCTCCTCTCTCATTGGTAGTTCTTCACTACTAAGTCAACATGTGCGAAGACCCCCCCGCGATTATGAGACGGTAGTAACCCTGGCAGCAACCCTGTCGTGTCCACGAAATCGAACCCTGTTTCCCGTCCCCAACAGACTAACCGGCTGCATCCGAGAACTGCTCAACATAAAATAATTTGAACTAAATCAATGCATTCAGCTTTGTTTTGTTGATAGTTGACCGGTTTTAATTGATTATCTATATGTGTTATGTTTTCCATGTTCCATTAGAAAGAAAACAAACACAAAACTCTAACTGAGCACGACAACCTTGCTTGTTGATAACTAGTTATTCTATTGTTAATTTGATAGGCAACATGATTGTTTCTGATTATTATGCATGCGTCTTATTGCTGGCCTGTGTATTGGTAAAACAAAGCATGAATTTTAACAAGCTTAGCAATAGTGTTGCCCAAACATGCATATCTATTAAGGTGAATTTGCTTGTGGATTTGTTGTTTGATTTCTGCTTACACATGGCTTTGTCTTATCAGATTTAAAAAAAAATGACTAAGAAAGGAGTGAAGAAGGGAAAGTCCAAGATGATTGAGCTTGAGTCAGATGTCGAAGTCGTAATGGAAACCAAGGTAGAGACCACATATGAGGATACCAAGCCAGTTATGGGGGTTACCCCTGAATTCAAGTGGGGTGAAATATATCAAATGATCCGGGACCAGAATGTCCCTGGTGTTGTGCTGGAAGAAATGGTATTATATCAGAACATCAGAATATCCGACATCTCAAAAGCAGATACGCGCCCATAACTCTTTCCTTGCACAGAATTCAATGGGTGGATTTTATCGTGATGTGACCCCACATCAAGGATTCTATCTGACAGTAAAGGAGAATCTCTTGCCTCGTTCCACCCATCCCACATATCAAGAGAGGGCAGATAGGGAGGCCGTTGAGCAGCAGAAGAAAAAAGAAGAAGAGGAGAAGTCCAAGAAGGCTGTGGAGGTAGGAAGTCCAAGCATGCATACCATGGACATAGACTCATCCCAAGTATCTCAAGAAATAACCACGGGAAGCCACTTCCCTATAGGACAGCTCCCACTTATTCCTTTTACTCTATCAAAGAACCACACTATGGCTCAACTGGACAAAATTGTCTTCGACAAGAAAAGAAAAGCTATTGTGAGAAAGATGGAGAAAAGAATGAAGATGGCCTCCCAACCAGACATCGTCATTAGATAGGAGAGCACCGTCATACAAGGTACGCAGAGCGACCCTGGGTTCGTAGCATCCATCAATGTGGCTTCTGCCCAAGCAAATGAAGACAACGTTAACAAACTGATGAATGATGTCGAGTTGGGAAAACAGAAGGTGCGTAATTTAAAATCTAATTTGATAAAGGAGAAAGCATATGGGGAAAAATGGTAGAAGAAATATGACTCCCTCTTATCAGAACGAGAAAGAATAACAAGTGAGTACCAAACTCTAGATGAAGCAAAGGAAGCATTGACGGTGTAGCTAATGATACTAGAGGGAGAGGATAATGACATTGAAGCCTGAGCTGCTCAGTTAGAATCTGATCAGGCAACTTCCAACCAACATGTTGAGGAACTAAAGGCTGGAGTGGAAGAGCTGAATAAGGAAAAGGAGCTGGTGTCAGGGGAACTAGAGCTTGCAAGAGGCAGGAAACAAGACCTAACCCCTTTCCATGAGCAAGACTGTGACATTCAAAAGAAAATCTATATGCCACAAGAGATTATAATAGTAGAAGTTAGCAAGATGATGGCAATTATTTCAAGAATGAAAGAAATCAATGTCGAAGCCCTGAGGCTCAGGAAGAAGTGCGTGCGCATCATGGAAGATATCAGAAAACAAACTGAATGGAGGGAACGGAAATCAGGATTCCCTGGAAGTCTACCTCTCAAGTCCTTGGCCGATTATCAGTTGGATTCAGGGCTCATTGAATCCTGTAGAAGCTGGGGTGTTAAAGTAAATGTGGGGATTCAGAAAACCATCGGGCGCTGTACCGACCTCTACCAAAATATTTGTGAATCCCACGAGAACTACCAGATGGTTATTCCTCAGACCATAGAATATTTCCCTAACAAAGACTAGTGCCTCTCAGATCTGCAGAGCGAGTTGAGCACAGAATTGGACTATATACGGAAAATAGATGTCCTAACATCAGAATATCTCTAGCGGTTCATTGGGAAAGCTTCCATCCATGCATATTTTCTAGAGGATATCCCCCAGGCCACAACAGCAAGAGTAAAAGCTATTGAAGCAGAATTTCCTAAGCATGAAATAGCTCTGAAAATGATGACTCCAGTACGCAACAACATAATTGTAAGAGAAACGGGCATGTGGGCCAGTTACAAATGAGAAGGAAAGAACATCGGAGGTGGAAAGACCAGTTGAGGGAGAAAAGCCACCTGAGACAGAAATGCCAGCTGAAAGCTGATTTTGACCTTGTATGAATAATTAAATATTAAAGACAGCTGGAGGCTGATTTATTGTATAAACATAAAAAATAGCTGGAAACTAATTTTGTTTTATATGATCACTAGAAGACAAACTTTTGGGATTCCCTAGGGTTAGGGTATGAGAAGAGACAATTTTGTAAAGTTATAAATAGAGGAATATAATAGAAGAAAAGGACTTTTTGACAGGTGAAAGGACTGGATTGTTTGTACGTGAACTATTTTGCTGCATTAATAACGAAGGATCCATTTTCCTGGGAAAATCTAGCACTGCATTTTTTGCATGGGGATGTGTTGAATGTCTGTTGAATTATTTCTGCACCATTCCTGCATATACTGTGAGATCGTTCCTAACTGTTCTGAATTATTTCTTAGTTGTGAATGCTCTCTTTTCCTGTGCAAATAATTATGTGTTTAATGAGTAATGGAATGTTTTAATTACATCAGAGCTATCTCTATTATCTTTTATACTCTACTGTAAATGTGCTTATAATATTATAACAACTATCTGTGAGATTCTTAGGTACATTTCCGGTATATTACTCATATTTCATATTTGCTTCCTGCCGAGATAGATTAATTAGTTTAGATAATTTTAGATCAGATTTGTTTGATTACATGCATTTAGATAGAGCACTTGCATATCATCTTTAAATATAAAAATACATAAACGGTGGATCGGGCCGTAACCGGTGAAAACAAATCTTTAAATCTTATACGGTAGCCGGGCCGTTAATCTGATGGATTCCCCACACCAAATGACGAGCGATCTAATTGGGCTTGATTACCGAGGATAATTCCTAACTGCCAGTGCTGCGAATTTCGAGGCATCAACATGTTGCAACCTAAAAAAGACAAAATTGTGGAAAACCAAAGGGTTGAAGGGAATATGAAGTGATAGGTCATGTTAAGACAACATTTTGTAAATATATATAGGAAAGATAGATGAAGTAGGGGCTTTTGGATTGTGAAAAATTGGACTAGTCTCATATTGTAAGAAACTACTTTCTGCTAATGAGAAAAGACAATTTGCTGGGTGAAGGCGTACATGGATTATTGTATGAACATATGTGAATGAATATGCAAAATTATTTCTTCCTTTGTTCATCAACATACTGTAAGATCTTTCCTATTCCATTGGATTATTCTCATGAATTGTGAATTATCTTACTGGTTATAAATATGAAATGCAGTTTTCTGTGTATTTATGAGTAATGGATGAATGAATGTCATAGCAAAGCTATATTTTTATCAATATTATTCTTCAACTGTTTATATATTTATTTCAACAACTAACTTCTGAAGTTATATCAGGAAGTTACAATCATTACTCTAATTTTAAATTTGCTCCTTGCAAGGATAGGTTAAATTTGATAGATTAAAGTTATGTATTTTGGTAGGATAGTCTTGGTTGATTCGTAAAATAGGGGCGGTAAGACAGGCGGTAAGAACCTACGCATCAACTTGTGAGGTCTCTGTCTACCAGTTGAACAAGTTTAGATAGGACCATATGCATTTAGAATTAGGACTTTGCATTTGCATACATAACAATAAAACTTAAACGGTGGATTGGGCCGTAACCGATAAATTTATAACAACAACATATCTTACGGTATCCGGACTGTAAACTGGACATATTCCCCATCCCAAAAAGTGAATATTCTAATTGGGACTTTTCATTGAGGAGAATCCCTACTGTGGACGTAAGGATTTTTCCAGGCGTCAACAGATTTGACGCTAGAAGGAGGGTCACTAGTGTATGGTTGGTAGAGGAAGTCCATTCCCTCGAGGATATTTCTTTAGGTGTTCAATTGAAACATCTCAACATGAAAACCTAATACCTATAATTGAACAAGAAACTAATTATAAGGAAAATCCCAATTCTGAAACTAAGCACATTGAGACTTTATATGCTATTCCTCACCACGAAGTAAATAATTTCAGGAGGTATACTAGATCTTACGTCAAAAAAATCGGAGGATTACCAATAGTCCCATTATTTCCTAGAAGGCTAGCTCCTATAAGAAGAGCTATACAAAATAAGGACTCGATTCTTGTTGAATAATTTGAGGAGTTGGTTGATTTATCTTTGCAAGAAATACTATAACTTATTGATCAATTGAGACCATCTTCTCCTGAATCAACTTCTTCTCAACACGTACAGTCACCCCCACATTCGTCTCCACACTTACCTCTACATTCTTCTCCACGCATTGCTAATATGGATCATAATGCTAATCAACCAGCGACTTGGAGGGATAGATGACCTTTGAATTTGCCTTCTCCTTTACATGATTTTCCTAAACATCCAGAGCGGGTGTTGCCTAAATTTGATCTCGGAAAAGTAATTTCTGGATATGACCATTTGAAGAGTTTTTATGTGGCTTTAAATTTGTTTGATGTAGAACATGAAGATGTGGTGTGTTTCTTATTTCCTTATACTTTTGAACCTAAAGCTTCATCATGGTTTTTTAGTTTACAGACCGGTTCAATAACTGATTGGGATAGTTTTGAAAAAGTATTCTTAAGTAAATTAGGTGAACAATGAACCTTAACATCACTTATGAAAGAGTTAATATATCTAAAGATGGATAAAAGGGAAAAAGTGCACGATTTCAATCAAAGGTTTACCATTGTTTTGAATAAGTTTAGTGCTGCTAAAAAACCTGCTGAAGAATCTTTAATAGAGTATTATACCACATCATTACATCCATCTTTGGCTATGTTTGTTAAGCGTTCTTGCAAGAATACTTTGAATGCGAAATTTGAAGAAGCTAAGAAGGTCGAAACAAATATGAATAGTATTGTAAAACATGATGTGGAAACAAAATCTAAGCCTATGACTTCCAAGAAACCACTGCTACTGAAGAACAATCAACTGATCTTGAAAGTGTAGTCAAATTGGTTCAAACGTGTCCAATAAGATAGTGGATTTGGAGAAAGAGAAGGGAACTAGTTCATCTACAAGAAAACCTTTCAAACTGTTATAGGTCAAATCTGCACTTCTCCGTCTCGTGATCACCTTGCCTTGTAGATCACACAAAAGGACACAAAGGATTGAAGAGCATGATTGCCTTAGATGACTTGTTTCCAGAAGTACACTTCTCACCTGAGAATTTAACAGTTTCTTTTGTTTTTGCCACCTGTACGCCCCTTTCTGTACACAAGACCTGCGTACTGTACCCTACTCTCCTCAAGGGAAACCAACGTACACCTCCAAAAAAATTGTAAACGCATGTTGTAAAGCTTAAAAGTTGCTTTCTGTACGCTGCTCTTGTTGTATGAAACCCACGTACATTTTAAGATGAAATCATAAAATATATTAATTTGACGAATTGGGATTAGTAGAAGTTGGTTCTGCAACTTCCCCAACCTCCCAATCTAAGCACCTCTCGATCTAAACTGCCTACCTTGTCCCATAAATACAAGGAGGATTCATGAGAGGGGTGACTCACATACTCATTATATTCATAATGCCCATGAAATCTTGAGAAAAGGTTTGAAGTATTGTTACATTGGAGAAAAGTCCAAAGTCAGAGTGAAGAGCAGGAGCCCAGGATCCAGTTGCAGAAACATCTCTACACGTCAGGTATATTGTACTGATTTCATGTTTCTTTGACAATAAAAAGGTCGAAACACCCTTCTTGTCCCAAATATGATATTTATTGGATTGTATGTCTATTTGTCTTAGTTCTTGATTATGGTTGATGTTAGATTGCTTTGTGATTTCATCATATGTTATATGGTCAAGATACGCTGAGGAATGTATCTTTTGTATTGCAAGTTCGTCAAGCAGGAGATCAAGTGGGAGATCAAGGGAAAGACCAAGCGAAAGCTAGGATCAAACTTCGAAAAGAGGTATGTCTTTCAATCCCAATCTATTTCTTTTGCACTAACTAAATGCAGTATAATCAATGTGTTTACTTGTCAACCCCGCCCAGTTGGTAGTGTCCATCTCCTCAATATAGGGTAGAAATCCCGAACAATAGATTGGCGACTCCGCTGGGGAGTAACCGCTTGGTTGTTCTGCTCTAGGAGACTTAATTTTGGTTTTCTTCCAGCCCTTTTCTCAGTTTCTGATTGTCTGAGAGGCCTTATAGATCTGTGCCATCTTTCCTATTTGCTTGATTCAACTCAATTTTTGGTTTACAAAGCCTGTTTGTACTCTGCTCAAGCATGTACGCTGGTCTCCCCTACATACAGTAGCATTTGCCTCCTGATGTACGCACCTCCTTGCATTGAACAATAGCGTACACCTCCTAATGTACGCTGGTTATAACACTGCACAGTAGGGTATGTTCCTGTAGTGGCCTGTTTTGTCTTTAGGGTTTATTTTTTAAGCTTTGGTTGTTGTTCCATCCTGTTGCTTTGCTGTCTTCATTTACCCCTGAGACCTTTTATGCCTTTGATGAGTCTTGTAAGCCCCTCCAATCTCTTTGAGCTTGTTTTTTCTTGTTTGAGCCTTTGTTTAAGTGTCTTTTCCGCTTACGATCCCTTTCTTGAAGTTTGTGCGCTATTATTTTTGGATATAGATGCATCTCTTCACCCTAGTTGCTGTTGTAGTCTTACAGACCTGCACTTTGATTGTTTGTTGTCTGTTGCAACGTTTTGCACGCTTTCACTTGGTCTCATCCTTGTTTAGGGTTTGACTGTCGAGTTGAGTCCTTAGGGTTGCTTCCGAAAGGTTGCTTGGTTCAGTCACTTGCTGATTGTTTTATCAGTTTGTTCAAGTAAGTCAAAGCCTCTTAGTTTGCGGGTTGTTGAATCTATGTGTGGTTTAGGTCATTCTTGGTTCACTTACTTACTTTTGTTTGGCTTAGTGTTTCTTAGGGTTTTGATACTTAGGAGCACCCTTTTGAGGTTTGCCTTTCCATCATAAGTGTCTCTTTTCCCTATTTTCTTTTCACTTCGTTTCCAAGCCTCAAGTTTTTCTTTTGCAAAAACTTGGTAAGTCAAGTCTTCATCGAGTCTTTCAATTCATTTGCTTTGAGCCATTTATATGTTTGCCTCGCACACGTTTTATAGTTAGATCTTGCTTGCTTTTGTACAAAGTTCTCTTTCTTTCATAGTTATCAGAAAAAGACAAAAAATCGTTTCAATAGCTCAGTAGTAAGATCTTGCTTTATTTAGAGGTAGTTTATTTGCTTTGAAATATTCAAAAATAAAATACAAAAAGATGTTTTAGGATTGCTTAGGTTTTCAAGTTTTGAAAGAATTGTAAACGAAAAGAGAAAATTTTGTGAATTTGAAAGCGTTATCTTTTCAAGTACTTTACTTTCATAACAGATCCTTCCACACACTACACTACAACCTTTGAGTAACAAGTAACCCTTCAAAATAAATTATCAATAAAATTTATTAGCAACATTTTCTTTTTAGGAATACACGACATCAACTAGCTTAGGCTAGAGTTTTGAGCTTAAATCACCTTAAACTACTCGGAACTGGCTTCATTACTCAAAAATCGTAATAAGAATTTCATCTAGGTAAACCCATCTATATCAAATAGTCCTGGGAAACTCTACTTAAACCAGAGATAAGCACGAGGCCGTGGGAGACTGGAATTGCTGAGGATATCCCCTCACTTTCCTTTTGACCATAAACCAGAGTCGATTCGTGTACGGGGATCCTTTCGGATTTCGGGCTTTGCTACCCTGCCCATGCGTTTCAACTAGGCTGACGACTGTCCCCCTAGGTTATTTCGTATTGATGGTAGCTTTAGTATCAGACCTTTAGGATTCTACACAGGTAGAGTGGGCGGTTATTCCCACTTCACCTCAGACAGGCGTGGAAGGTAACCCTCTGGCAGTAATCCAGGGAAAGTGGTTTGGTGATTCAAGCACTTGCACCCAGTGGACCTCCGGTGGACGCCACGGAACTGATCATCGATGCTCTGTTAGTCTGTTCTGGGCCCTGATCATCCCAGAATTGCTTTCGAGAGTATTTTCCATCTGTTTGATTGGTTTGATTACTTAGGAAATTTTTTATTGGTTTGCTGTTTGCTCCTTAGTTGTAGTGGCCACTAGGTTTTTTACTTAGTTTTATTTTATTATAGTTGTGGAGGACCAAGATCTTCGTCGGTCTCGAAGGTTGCAAAACCTTCTCCCACTTATAGTGGAGCCTCCACCGCCACCGCGATGTAGGAGAACTGATTCCCGTGGTTCTTTTGAACTTACGGGCGACACAGAGGTTCCTGGAGAACCACAGCCTAGAACACCGGACCGACAAGTCTTGGACACTATTGAGGTTGAGGATCTAACTACTGTAGAGTTTAGTACTCCTTTTAACCCTCCGCTTACAGGACCCCACGATCCACTTTTGGTACCTGTTGGTTTCCAGCAGCTTGAGTTTAGTGCTTATCTTTTTACACCGGGTTACACCATGGTTAACCCAGGAGACGAGTAGGGAGTTCCACATACTCCCACAACTGCTATGGAAGCAAGGATTCTGAATCCTTCTTTCTCAAACACTACCCAATCGAGTTTGTCGCATAATGCTTCAGCCTCAAACTCGTCCTTCAGTTTCAATGTTGGCACTTTAGGCATGCCGAGCTCAATAGCCTCGACATCTGCCTTAGCCTCCACACCTACTTTTGGACTCAATAATGTCCTCTATCGACAGTACCCGCAGTGAGTTTTACTCAGTCTTCTGCCACACAATCATTGCAAGGTGTGACTCAGAACATTGCTTCTTCATCTGTGGTCGGATCCATCCCTTCTGCATCCATGCCCGTCATGGGTACGATGACAGCACCATCCACTACTACCACACTGGGTTTCAACCCCTATCAAGGTTATAACTTTAATCCCTTGAACATACCTGTAGGGAGTGTCCCCTTCTCTTTGTTTTTTGGAGTAGGGGGTAATATCATTAACCCGCAGTTCGGTGGGGTTAACCCCCAGACACAGCGGATTGCTGCCCAAGGATTTAATCCACTTACTTTCGGATGGAACAATTTCAATCCTTTCATTTCACAACCGGTGGCTAGGGGGCCCCAACCAACAGTACATGAACTAGGCCATGGGTGGTCCCCAATACCAGGTTCCTGTTTACCAAATGCCATTGGCTCAACCACGCTTACCGTTTCTGGCAACTTTAAACTTGCCATATCTTTCTGTTATCCCTAAAGTTGAACCTAGACTACAAGGGTTCAAGCTTAAGGTAATCTTGGATAGTAGGAATGGGGCATCTACAGAATAATTTTTATGTTTTTCTGGTGGTAGTTGAAAACATGAATTAGGTAAAAAGGTTAAAAACAAAACACAAGTATAATATAAAACTTCAATATATGAATAGAAGCAGAAAATTGACTGTGATCATAAACTATGAAAATAAGAGCTTAGACATTGTTTCATGATAGGGGCATAGTTGTACGCTGTTTAGAAGAATCATAACATGAAATTTATACCATGTGTAGACAGAATACTAAAAGCATATACTTCATAAATTGAACAGGATTGGCTCAAAGATCATATCTAATTCATAAACAATCATTTCTGCATTATATAAACATAAGGAAATTTATACATGCCTGTAAAAAGCCTCTAAAATTGAACTTCGATCATGTTGTCAAGTTCCAACCCTTTTCTATTCCATGTTTGTCCTATATATACAAAAATTGCTTAAAAAAAGAACTGTTGATAGATCCTATTCTAATGGATCTAACTCCTCAAAAAATGGAACAGAGTTTTACATTCTTGTCTTTCGAATCCTTAGCAAAAGTAAAATAACTAGAACAATTTTCCAGCTATGCAATCCTATCACTAAATTATAGAAATAAGATTATATGCTCCTAGATGACTCAGCAAGAACCGCCAAGTCATCTAGGACTTGTGATCTCCTTTGTAGCCTGATATACTCGGTGTCAGCATTGTGCTCTCGTCCCTGCAGCTTATCCAGTTGAGTCTTCATTTGTTTCCACTCCTTGTGCATGGATCTTTTCTTCTGTAGGGTCTCCTTAGCTATGACTGCCAATTTGTGATAGTCCACATCCTTCTGTCCAAGATCTTCACGAAGCCTCTTGTTTTCCAGCATCAAACTCTCATTGATATTCTGTAGATAATTACATTGCTCCTTGTAGGATTGCAATGTCTTCTTAACCTGGTCTATTTCAGGAACCATATCTATGTCTTCTGTACTTATTTCAACCTTTTCTTTTGACATGTCTTTAGAGCTTGATGCCTGCGTTTCATCCTAAAACTGTTTGTTTTCAAAAAAAAATTCAGGTATATAACTTATGTTGGATTGCATATTTATAAAGTCCTCATCCTCAGCAACAAGAGCATCCATCTCTTGTGTATTCATGTCATTATCAGACTCATTTATAGGCAAGATTTGATTTCCTCCTGTAGGTTGTTTTAACAATTTACCCTCTGCGGCCATTTTAGTTTTGGCTCTAGTCCTCGACCCTAAGTCCACATTCTCTGTACTTATGCTTTTTATTGGTTTATCTTCAGCAATATTCAATAAGATTTGCACAACATAATGTTTTTCCCCAGAATTTTCAGCCTGTACTTGCTCATCCGGCGCTTTTCTTTCATTACCCTTCTTCTTAAAGGGTTTCTTCTTCTTTTTAATCTCAATCCCTTGTTGACGGATGAACTGGTCCCAATCTCTGCCTATTTGTAACGTCCCCTTCCATCAATATGGTGCAAGGAATGAAACCTTAACCAAACTACCAGGCTTATTGATGATCTTAGCCTCATTCATTATTAAGAAATGCATGGATAATTTAAAACTTCTGTGTGCAAGTTCAAATTAACTAAGCACAGCAGAATTAACTCCTATTTGCACACTCACAAATAGCAATGCATAACATATATATCACAGCAGAGGATAAATTCAACATATAGAGACCCAATCTCATTCCAATGCCCTGCATAGATCTCATATTAGGATAATCATTTCATCTCATTAAACATGGACCATTTACATATTGCAGAACACAAAATGCATATAATTTAAATCATAGAGATAACACTTATCTTTGAGATGAAGCTGTCCAACAACTGGCTATGTGAGAGCAACATTCCACCCAACCATAGATCTCTGTCCAGCCTTTATTCTTTCAGCTGAGAGATCACCCCCGAGCTGGGCTGTGTATCCACTAAGGAGGAACTAGATGGGTTCACTCCCAGCCATGGGTTCACTCAAATGGTCATGCTAAGCCAACACCCAATTGGGTTTATCAAGCATACAAGAAGATAGAGGAGGGTAATGTTAAGCCAGTGAGCTCAACAGCAGAGCTACAAGCATCTCAAATGAACTCAACAGTCAGGCACCCACATTACCTACCACATCCAACACAAGTAAGGTCCCCTTCTCTGCTACACAATCCCTCAGGCAAATATTCCCTTCAATGCTCTTCAGGATGGGCATAGGAAGGTCCAGCTGCTAGCTTCCTGAGATTTCAGCCTTCACTAGGTTTATCAAGCAAACCCATCCTCTGCTCAATCATTTACACTTGGATTTCTCATAATTCTGTCACAAATAACTCAAATCCGTCACTGATTTTCTGGGCTGCAAAAACTGGGTTTTCCCATGGATTTCGGGGTAGCTAATGCTCCCAATTTCGTCCCAAGGTTCATACCTATTGATCCCCCATTGGCTTTCACTGTCAAATACCAAATCTGGGCATTTTTGGCTCTTCAAAATGTGGGTTTTTGCAAAGTTGCGATTTCTGGTTTTTCTTACTGCTGGCAATTCGTTTTTGGGTGAGAAATGATGCTGGGTACTTCCACAATGGAATGGGGATGAGGAAGAAGCAATCCCCATGAGGTAGAGTGACTTGTGGTGCAAGCAAACAGAGCCCATCCTCTGCCATACGAATTTCTGGGCTGCCCATGCTCCATTAAAGTCATGGACTGAAATCTTCAACCACTTCCTTACAACAGAATTAAATGTCAGCAAAGAAAGTCAAATGGGTTATCACAATGACATTAGCAGCTTATGGCTCATCCCACAATCCCCTCACCACTCCTAGTGGATACACATGGCCCCTTCTCATTCATTGCCTCCATAGCCAGTTTTGGTATTTTATTTGCTTGATGTTTATTTACATCATTTTTACAATGTTCCATGGCTAAATAGCACATGGGTAACATAATGTCCAATGCTTTTCCATTTTAAATAAAATACGAACATACACTAGCAGGGCCTTGGCCTTGAGCTCCACGCTAGGTATACATACATCACATGTATACAATATTTACATTGAAAACTAATATATCCTAAGGGTCAAAATGGGGTATTACAGTCCCCTCCCCCTTAGAATAACACAGTCCTCGGTGTTCCAAGACTTAGGAATACATATCCAATTTACACATCCAAAATTTTCAAAATTTTACAAATCTGCACTGCATTCTAGCCTTTGCTTTGAACTTTCAGGACCAAGTCCTTTGGCTTCCACAAGCTTCTCCTGCTGGTTCTCACTTTGCTCACAAACAGTACTTGCTCGTAATAGCTGCAACCAATGGATTTAATTTCTCCTGTGAAATCCATCATTACACATCTTGTTAGGTCAAGCATAAGCTAAACATTAAAATCAGTCAATTGTTTTTCCCCAATTGACATGGAGAGCCCATGCTCTATTCATGAGACTTTCACACTTTTCATGCTTGCCCAGCATACACATGAATTCTTTCATGTTTATCCATTCACAAGAAATTAACTACTTCAGCATTCACAATTTATTTCAAGCAAATAAACACACTCTTCTTTCAGCCGTACATGCATTCAACAATTCTCTGTTTTATAAATACATCAATAAAAAGGAAAGAGAGAGCAGTAAGAGTTTCTTCTCTTAGTCTTGTTCCATTCTAGAACCCACACCACCACGGTGGTTTTTCATGCTCCTAGCCTCTTCACTTCAACGTGAATGCTTGACCAGCCCTTCTTGGCTATGACACTTATTGTCTATGGTCTATTTCAGACCTCTCAACCATGGAGATCCTCGACATGGTTTGTCTACAACTCTTGGCTGCTAGGACTCACACAGTTCCACTAGCCCCTTCTTCCATTACTGCTCATGATGAGATCTTTAGGACGGTTACATGTCCACATGCATCCTTAAGATGCTTTCATAGTCATTGCTTCCAGCAATACCTACACTCAAACATTGAATTAATTCAAATGTTTAGTTTATTTTCATAGGAAATCATAACCAAATCATATACACATGTATATTCATAAGCAAGAAATTACAAGATAACCAAATACTTATCTGCACTGGATGTCTTCACTTTATTCCATAGGGTCCTTCTTTGCTTTACAAGCCTTGGAATTGCCTATGGATTTGGATGTTTGGTTAGCGCGCAGGCTACCCCTCAACATCAAATAGTCTTGTACTTTTGTCCAGCATGCAGGCTGCTCCACAACATCAATAATCTGGTATGTTTGGCCAGCACGCAGGCTGCTCCACAACATCAATAATCTTGTATGTTTGGCCAGCATGCAAGCTACTCCAAATCATCAACAATCTCGCATATTTGGCCAGTATGCAGGCTGCTCCAAATCATCAACAATCTTGCATGTTTGGCCAGCACGCAGGCTGCTCCAAATCATCAAATAATCTTGCATGTTTTGGCCAGCACGTAGGCTGCTCCAAATCATCAACAATCTTGCATGTTTGGCTAGCACGCAAGCTGCTCCAAATCATCAAATAATCTTGCATGTTTGGCCAGTACGCAGGCTGCTCCAAATCATCAACAATCTTGCATGTTTGGCCAGCACGCAGGCCGCTCCAAATCATCAACAATCTTGCTTCCTGTATGACCAAGGTTTCCAATAAAGAAACAATAGTGCATCAACTTAACTGTCACAAGACTTATGCTTGTAATCTTCATTATTCCAAACAAGAAATAAATGAAATTGAATACTTATCTGTATTGTGCATTTCCTCTCTGATCCACAGGGTCCTACTTTTAATTTATAAGCCTTGGGATCCTCCTGCGGACTGGGATGTTTGGCCAGCACGCAGGCTGCTCCAAAACATCAAATAATTAATGCCCAACCAGTACACCTTCACGTCGACTGGATTTACCAAGTATTTGGTGGTGCCCAACCAGTCCCATACCTGGTTGGCCCTCTCCATTGCCGAGCCAACACATCCGTTTGGGTCATCGGCCAATGGAAGGTAACTGCGCCACCGACCATTATAGGTCAAGGCTCTACTACTCTGCCTTAGGCTTTCCTCAGCCTTTCACATGTATCACAATCCCTCAATGCGCATAACAATTCTTCACCCACACAAGGGTGGCACTCATTCTCTTGTGTAAACCGACGGTTCCATTTAGGAACTCTTTAGGTGACTTTCTTAACTGCAGGCTATCATGGCCCCATGATACCCACTCATACTACACAAAGGTTACCACTGCTCAAACAGTCCTCTTGAGTACCCTTTTATTCACTTTTCCCTTTAATGTGTAGCACCAAATTTCATATGTATAAGCTATCAACACAAAATGGACAAGCAAGCTCATCAGTATTGCTGCTCCAAAACTGTAAACATATTTCATAACATTCACTATCCAACATTGAAACACCAGGAATGCGTCCATTCCCTTAGGGCGTAATCAATATTGGCATCCCCAACATAACTCAGCACCAGAAAGGCATGCACTCCTTACTGATGTGAACTATGCAGGTCCTAATCATACTTCATGCAGTCTGAATAATATAAACAAATGGAATATGCTCTGCATAGTAATTCTAACAATTAGAGATTCCCATATACACACACATATATATAGATATATATCAGTCAAGGTTTACAGAACACTTATCCATTTGCAGATGTAGTCCTTCTTGATTAATGAGGAATGGGGGCTCCTTCTCTGAGTTGACAGTCCCTCGGTTTGCCATCCCAATTCCTTTTGATGTTACATAACCCTCATATGTTTTACTGATATAATATTTATCATCTCACTCATATTGTTTACCAATCATGCAGTGCAGATGAGACATTAATAATGTCTAATGGCGTTTCACCCGAAACCCATTTCCAAATCATGGAATCTCTTCCCATGAAGTTCAGCTTCTGCAGGCCCTCTCTCTTGGTCTTACTGCAATGTGCCTTCCTGGCACACTTATTAAATAGACAAACAGTCAGCAACATTTAACAATAAAATTCAAGTCTGATTGTTCTATAACCAATCAATGACATCAATAATTAAATTCAATATGAATTTGCAACTCTGTCTACTACAAAAATTGATTTTCTTTGCCATGAGGCTATCCTCATATTGCTTGGCTCTTGTAAGTGGTACCATTCTGTCCATTATGGATTTATGTTTGCTGCCATACATGGACATCCACCTACAACATGTCCTCCTGACACAATTTTTCATAAGCCAAACAGTCATTAGCAATTATTAGCAAATTTCCAAATAAGAGATTTACAAATCTGAGATTTTCAATCCTTCTTTCTAACAGAGCTTAGATTTCTCAACCATGAGATTCCTTCTCATAAGTTCTAAATCGAATTTTCAAATCTGCTCCTTACAGAAGTTAGATTTGCAACCATGATATTATTCTCATAAACTTAAGTGAGAATGTTTTCAGATTTGTTTCATGCATAAGTTAAATTTCACACCCATGAGAATCTTCTCATAACCTTTGGCTTTTGCACATGGTAGATTCCAGCCTTCATCATGGACTTACCCACATTGCCATGCCCAAAACAATCTACCAGAAATTTGAAATTTCAATAAGATAAACACTTGTAAGTCTCATTGCATATAATATTTCATTGCTGCAACAGTCACTGAAGCATTTCCAGAATTATGAAATTTCCTAATTCAAACACTTCTAGATATTAACATATCAACATCACCAAACTCATCTATTTCACGTAAATCATTATCACACTAAAATTGCAGGGTACAGTCACATTATTCATGCAACTCTGTCCTTCCAACAGAGCATTTTGGAAGCATGTCAATCATGACTACCTTCATGCAATTCTTCCCCTGCATTCATAGCAGCTCATGAAATGATCCCATAATTATCATTAATTCATCATTTCATCTATTGTTCAATTGTAATGAAACATATACATATATCCCAATCATGCATGCACATAATACAGCTCCTCAGGTGTAACTACCCACATGCAAGCATACTCACAACATTTACTCAAATTTTTCATATGCATTCACTCAATGCCACCTAGCATTGGTTCATGAATGTTCTACATTCAAACATATTATGACTTAACCATGACTATCTCGTATAACATGCATTACCATAATCAGGACCGCCTGTCCTCACTTGCTCTGGTTGTTTAACCCACAATTGACATACTCAAATGGCATGATATAATTTCATATGAATGCATGGAGATTTCTAAGCAATTATAGGGTGTAAGGATCATTGCCTTCACTTACCCACACCTCACCATACTCGGTAGGTTAACATTCCCATTTAGGCACTCAATACCACATGCAAACCAAATCAACATAGGTCAAACATAGTTGAAGGATCTTACCAAATTCTCTTTCAACGTTCATGCAATTATGCATCAATAACCATTACCTGCATGGTTGTCATTAACATCACTTGATGTTACCTGATCGGTTGGCCTCTTACCAAGGCTACACAGTCCTTTTGCCAACCTCATGATCATAGATTTGCTGCACCATCCTTTCTTCATAAGGTTGTTGGCTTTATGCAACAACATCATCATCATCTTTAGCCATGCTTCCGTTGTCTTTGGTCCTACAACCAAAACCAATCACCAACGGAATATTTATCATTAGTGGTTCATTGCATATGTGAAATCTCACTAATTTTACCAATATGTAATGTCAAATGCATGCAAAACATATACTCATGCACTACGCAATGTTTATTAAGATGTCAATCAATGCATCTTCATGCCACTCATCTAATCTCTTGCATTTTCAACACTCTCATGCCATAATTTTATGCGCATAAAGCTTATAAAATATAAATGCAGTTAGCAAGATAGGGGTTAAGGAATTCTCCCTTTCCAATCCCTCATCTTTGCATGAACTTCATCTTCCACATCATAGCTGGTTCAAGTTCCTGGCTTGCTACTTCCAGGCATGCAATTCTAGAATCTGCTCATATTGACAACAATTTGCCAAACAGCCACTGGCACTTTTCTGCTCCAGTTATCTATGATACAAGATAGTTCCACTCGAATTCTGATTATGTGCCATTATTCCCTGCTGGACAAGATTTCCAATGCCTATCCCCTTGCTCCATTCCGACATCGGGTGTGGAAACTACACCACTTCAAAAATGACAACTTTTACCAATAATTCTGCACATTTTACACAGTTGTATTTTGGTCCGGAATGCCAACTTCAGCCACCTGTGGAAGAGAATATATGAAGAATCACGAAAACATTTCTACTGGGAAAAGTTATCCTATATAGCAAGGAACGCTTAGCATCTCGCGGATCTCAGTTCCGATGCACCGTTCATCTTCTATGAATTTCTGGGTTTTACTAATTCTCACTTTTCACCAAAATCTCAAAATTTTGCCGAAAAAGGCTAACTCCCATTACTGGTCGCGGCTCAACTTTTGCGACGATCGCCGGATTTTGACCTTAATTTTCCCGCCGTGGCGTAGGTTTTATCCTTAACTTCCGCGCCCGTTTCGCTAGTTTTTAACTTTAAATTCTCCGCCGCGCGCATCGCAAGTTTGATCTTTAACTCCACTGCCGCGCACCACGCTTGGCGCAAAATTTCAAAAAGACGCTTAGAATTTTTTTTTTTTAACACTGCCTCCAGCGCAGTGCAGAAATTAAATTAGCGCCAACTCTGCCGCCAATGCAGCGCATAAATTAAATTAGCGCTAACTCTGCCACCAGCGCAACACAGAAATTAACACTAACTCTGCCGTCAACACAACGCATACATTAAATTAATGCTAACTCTACCGCTAGTGCAGCACAGAAATTAACACTAACTCTGCCGCTAGCGCAGCGCATAAATTAAATTAGTGCTAACTCTGCCGCCAACGCAGCGCATAAATTAACACTAACTCTGCCGCCAGCGCAGCGTAGAGGTTAAATTAGTGCTAACTCTGCTGCTAGCGCAGCGCAAAAATTAAAACTAACTCTGCCGCCAGCGCAGTGCAGAAATTAAATTAGCGCTAACTCTGCCGCCAGTGCAACGCAGAAATTAACACTAACTCTACTGCCAGCGCAGAAATTAAATTAGCGCTAACTCTGCCGCTAGTGCAGTGCATAAATTAAATTAGCGCTAACTCTGCCGCCAGCGCAGTGCAGAAATTAACACTAACTCTGCCACCAACGCAGCGCATAAATTAAATTAGCGCTAACTCTACCGCCCATGCAGCAAATAAATTAAATTAGCGCTAAATCGCTGACAGAGCCTTTTCCATAACTCATAAATACTTAAAAAAATTGCAAATTTTCACAGACAGACAGAAATTTTCTGGAATGTGCCCTTCATTCTTTACAGAGGTGAGTTACTACCGATCAAACTTGCATAAAAACAGTAAGAGAATGGCAAGAAATTGCATCTCTAATAAGGGATTTTCTTTTCATTTCACATTCAACAATCCAACCAATGGATTCACAATTAATCTGCAAGCATCCAACAAGCATGGGCAAGGAAAACTCATGAGCATAAGGGCATAATTCGCAAGCTTTCCTCACTTCCGAAAACCATCAATCAGCCACATAAATGTTGGTTCATTGTAATTAACAATCATCACTAAGATATGGGGCTGTAACAACCAACTGTTCAGGCTTTCAATCATGAAATTAACACACAGAGCTCATTTCCAGCCATGCTCAACATTCAAGTTCATACATTCAAAGCATCATGGACATTCAAGGGACAAGGATTCATAATTAATCAAGGTCTCAAGCACATGAGGCATTATCTCATATGCACAGCAATTAAAAACAACAACAACCAATACACAACAACATGCCCTATGCACAACACACAAAATCATATTTGCAACAAAAACAGTATTTCAAGAAAAAAATTGTACCTCTTCATGTTAAGCATGAAACAACAAAACAACAAAACAATATAAGATGGCAGAGGTTGCGCCTCCTTTCTCTCCTCCATGGAGACAAACATACAAATACAAAACTGAATGCTACAACATTGGGGACAAATTAAAGCAAGCATTCAACCTGAAAAGGGATTTTCTCCCTCCTTCCTCAATTTCATAGTGGAATCAATGCAAGCAGCTTTGCAAAAATCCCCAAAACAGTCATGGAAATGATTTCCCATTCTAACAAGTAGAAGCCATGCGATCTTCAGGTTTCTTTAATGCATTTTAATTCCAAATACAAAATACATGTACACACAATGATTTATATCTCTGTGAAGGGCCCAACAACCTTAGTGTTGAACCTTAAGCTCTGATACATCTATGTAATGTACCCTTCCATCAATCCGGTGCAAGGAAGGAAACCTTAACCAAACTACCGGGCTTATTGACGATCTCAGCCTCATTCATTATTAAGAAATGCATGGATAATTTAAAACTTCTGTGTGCAATTTCAAATTAACTAAGCACAACGGAATTAACTCCTATTTGCACACTCAAAAATAGCAATGCATGACATATATATCACAAAAAAGGATAAATTCAACATATAGAGACCCAATCTCATTCCAATTCCCTGCATAGATCTCATATTAGGATAATCATTTCATTTCATCTCATTAAACATGGACCATTTACATATTGCAGAACAAAAAATGCATATAATTTAAATCACAGAGATAACACTTATCTTTGAGATGAAGTTGTCCAACAAATGGCTATGTGAGAGCAACGTTCCATCCAACCATAGATCGCTGTCCAGCCTCTATTCATTCAGCTGAGAGATCACCCCCGAGCTGGGCTGTGTATCCACTAAGGAGGAACTAGATGGGCTCACTCACAGCCATGGGTTCACTCAAATGGTCATGCTAAGCCAACACCCAGTTGGGTTTATCAAGCATACAAGAAGATAGAGGAGGGTAATGTTAAGCCAGTGAGCTCAACAGTAGAGCTACAGGCATCTCAAATGAACTCAACAGTCAGGCACCCACATTACCTACCACATCCAACACAAGGAATGTCCCCTTCTCTGCTATACAGTCCCTCAGGCAACTCTTCCCTCCAGTGCTCTTCAGGATGAGCATAGGAAGGTCCAGCTGCTAGCTTCCTAATATTTCAGCCTTCATTGGGTTTATCAAGGAAACCCATCCTCTGCTCAATCATTTACACTTGGATTTCTCAGAATTCTGTCACAAATAACTCAAATCCGTCACTGATTTTCTGGGCTGCAAAAACTGGGTTTTCCCATGGATTTTGGGGTAGCTAATTCTCCCAATTTCGCCCCAAGGTTCATACCTATGGATCCCCCATTGGATTTCACTATCAAATACCAAATCTGGGCATTTTTGGCTCTTCAAAACGTGGGTTTTTGCAAAGTTGCGATTTCTGGTTTTTCTTACTGCTGGCAATTCGTTTTTGGGTGAGAAATGTGCTGGGTACTTCCACAATGGAATGGGGATGAGGAAGAAGAAATCCCCATGAGGTAGAGTGACTTGTGGTGTAAGCAAACAGAGCCCATACTCTGCGATATGAATTTCTGGGCTGCCCATGCTCCATTAAAGTCATGGACTGAAATTTTCAACCACTTCCTTACACTAGAATTAAATGTCAGCAAGGAAAGTCAAATGGGTTATCACAATGACATTGGAAGCTTATGGCTCATCCCACAATCCCCTCACCACTCCCTAGTGGATACACATGGCCCCTTCTCATTCGTTGCCTCCATAGCCAGTTTTGGTATTTTATTGCTTGCTGTTTATTTACATCATTTTTACAATGTTCCATGGCTAAATAGCACATGGGTAACATAATGTCCAATGCTTTGCCATTTTAAATAAAATACGAACATGCAGTAGCGGGGCCTTGGCCTTGAGATCCACGCTAGGTATACATACATCACATGTATACAATATTTACATTGAAAACTAATATATCCTAAGGGTCAAAATGGGGTATTACAATCTCCTCCCGCTTAGAATATCATCGTCCTCGATGTTCCAAGACTTAGGAATACATATCCAATTTACACATCCAAAATTTTCAAAATTTTGCAAATCTGCCCTACATTCTAGCCTTTGCTTTGAACTTTTAGGACCAAGTCCCCTGGCTTCCACGAGCTTCTCCTGCTGGTTCTCACTTTTCTCACAAACAGTACTTGCTCGTAATAGCTGCAACCAATGGATTTAATTTCACCTGTGAAATCCATCATTACACATCTTGTTAGGTCAAGCATAACCTAAACATTAAAATTAGTCAATTGTTTTTCCCCAATTGACATGGAGAGCCCATGCTCTATTCATGAGACTTTCACACTTTTCATGCTTACCCAACATACACATGAATTCTTTCATGTTCATCCATTCACAAGAAATTAACTACTTCAGCATTCACAATTTATTTTCAAGCAAATAAGCACACTCTTCTTTCAGCCGTACATGCATTCAACAATTCTCTGTTTTATAAATGCACCAATAAAAAGGAAAGAGAGAGCAGTAAGAGTTTCTTCTCTTATTCTTGTTCCATTCTAGAACCCACACCACCACGGTGATTTTTCATGCTCCTAGCCTCTTTCACTTCAATGTGAATGCTTGACCAACCCTTCTTGGCTATGACACTTAATGTCTATGGTCTATTTCAAACCTCTCAACCATGGAGTCCGTCAACATGGTTTGTCTACAACTCTTGGCTGCTAGGACTCACACAGTTCCACTAGCCCCTTCTTCCATTACTGCTCATGCTGAGCTCTTTAGGATGGTTACATGTCCACATGCATCCTTAAGATGCTTTCATAGTCATTGCTTCTAGCAATACCTACACTCAAACATTGAATTAATTCACATGTTTAGTTTATTTTCATAGGAAATCATAACCAAATCATATACACATGTATATTCATAAGCAAGAAATTACAAGATAACCAAATACTTATATGCACTGGATGTCTTCACTTTATTCCATAGGGTCCTTCTTTGCTTTACAAGCCTTGGAATTGCCTATGGATTTGGATGTTTGGCCAGCGCGCAGGCTACCCCTCAACATCAAATAGTCTTGTACTTTTGTCCAACACGCAGGCTACTCCACAATATCAATAATCTGGTATGTTTGGCCAGCACGCAGGTTGCTCCACAACATCAATAATCTTGTATGTTTGGGCAGCACGCAGGATGCTCTAAATCATCAACAATCTCGCATGTTTGGCCAGCATGCAGGCTGCTCCAAATCATCAACAATCTTGCATGTTTGGATAGCACGCAGGTTGCTCCAAATCATCAAATAATATTGCATGTTTGGCCAGCACGCAGGCTGCTCCAAATCATCAACAATCTTGCATGTTTGGACAGCACGCAGGCTGCTCCAAATCATCAAATAATCTTGCATGTTTGGCCAGCACGCAGGCTACTCCAAATCATCAACAATCTTGCATGTTTGGCCAGCATGCAGGCTGCTCCAAATAATCGTTGCCTGAAGATTGTATCCCTGCAACCTTTCACAAAAGACAAACCACCCAACATTTTTCATTAACTTGGTTGACAAAGGAAACTGGGAAATCCACTCAATGTTATTGGGTTCATTTCTGCATATGAGTCCTCCCGGTTTTTTCTTCGGGCTCTGCGTGGAAGTTTCATCCATTGTACCCTGCTACAGCAACTAAACACTCAATGTTGAAAAACAATTATAACTTCAAAACCCTCTCCTATAATTGTGTAGAAATTTGGCTGGATTCAAAATGAACAGGTGCTGAAAACCCTATCCTGCGGGGTTCATTCCCAAAACCACAATGTTCTGGCCATTGATCTTGCTAATTCGAAATTTGGAGAATGCATTCATTCCTACACGAGCTGTGTACTTTGTTCATCTGTTAAGTGTCATACGTAACATGCTGCCACGCTTTACAAGAGTACCATACACATAATTACAGTAGGCTGCCACGCTTTACAGGAGTACACATACCATGTATTTCCATAATTGATATCATATTATAACAAATGCAAATTATAATTATGATTCCAAACCCCTGTTTTAATCATAATATCACAATTTACATAACTGACAGCATTTTCAAATTCGAAATTATGGCAGATGCTGTTAGTTTGACATTTAAATCTAATTTATGAAATTTAAAATTTCCCAAGCATTTGTAATGTTTGTTAATGCAAGAAAAAAAACTTTATTTTGAATATAAATATGAACAAGAGCCAAATCCTTATTTAATTATGAAACATGACAAATGGTAAAATTAAAATTTTAAGAAATAAGGGAATGCATAGGCTAGACAAATGAAAAAACTGAAAGAAAATGAGGTAAGGGCTGTGTAAATCTATGGAACAACCCTAGGAATAACATCAGGCTCCATCTGGGGATAAGATCTTCCCTGTGAGACCTTAAGAACATGTGACCTGTGCCTTCTGCAATCTGTTTTATTGGGATGGAGTCTACTGAAACTTATTTGAAACGATATGTACAATGAATATATACAAGAAATCTTTCATCTCAATCAGGTATGAAACAACTTTAAAAAACGTCCATTAACTGGACCTGGAATCTCATTACCACCCAGAGTTTGTAGGACAAAAGTATTGTTTCCCAGAATTTTCACCACTATGAATGGTCCAAACCACAGAGCATCAAACTTACCATGCTTTCCTTTATCTTCATATCTGGTATCCCATCTTAAGACTTTATCACCCACTGAAAACACATTCTTTTTTACCTTTTTATCAAAGCTTTCTTTCATCCTATTTCTGTGTATTTCAGCTTTGTCCATGAGAGCTTCCCTCTCTTGCTGTAATTGAATTATCTGAAATGTTCTTCTCTTCTTCACTTCTGGTTCTTCTTCAAATTCCTGCACAAACTTAATCACTGGAGACATTAACTGAATAGGGAATACTGCTTCAGTTCCATATACTATTTGAAATGGGGTAGTTCCAATTGACTTCTTTATTGTAACTCTGTCTGCCCACAAAGCAAACCGTAACTTAGAATCCCAATTCTTCTTATTTTCTGATAACATTTTCTTAATGCTTGTCACAATGTTTTTATTGCTGGATTCTGCCAATCCATTGCCTTGGGGGTAATATGGTGTAGATTGTCTCAAGGAAATACTGTTTTCTTCAGCAAATTTGATCATTTTCTTGGATTTAAATGCAGGAGCATTATCTGTAATGAGTTTTCTAGGGCATCCAAATTGAGTAAGAACGTTTTCTTGCAAGAAATTAGTGATTACCTGATCTGTTGCTTTTCTAGTTGGGATTGCTTCTACCCACTTTGTGAAAAAATCTGTTGCAGTTAAGATCCACCTATGTTGGCCACTAGATGGAGGATGAATTTCGCCAATAAAATCTAAACCCCATTGTTGAAATGAAGCTTCTACTGATATAGGTTTCAAGGGTAAGGACTGTAATTGATGTTTACCTGCAAACTTCTGACATTTTTCACAAGCCCTAATCTGTTGGTACACATCTGAGAAAAGAGTAGGCCAGTAATACCCTGCTCTTAATATTTTGAAGGCTGTTGCCTTCCAGTATTTATGTCCACCACATATACCAGCATGCAATTCCTCAATAACAACATTTGCTTCTGTTTTATCCAAACATCTCAAAAGTATTCCTCTCAGGGTCTTTCCAGTACAATACTTGATCAATCAACACATACTCGAGAGCTTTCAGTTTTATAGATCTGCATTCATTTTTACTCAATTCTGTGGAACAGTGCATATTTAACAAATAATAAACAATTTCAGCATACCAAGGATAGTCAAAATACCTGCTGTAAACTGGTTTTTCACCTTGTTCTGAATTTTCTGCCATCATATACAGATCCAATATCTGACAATTTGAATGAGAGAGAAGCTTAACTAAGCCTTGTCCCTTTACCAATTTAGTAGGCTTAATTTCCACCTCATATTCCATCACCTTTGCAATCCACCTACTTCTCTTTCCTTCGCTATCAGGCTGTACCAGAATGTCTTTTACAGCTGAATTAGGAACATAAGCTGAAACTTTAGAATGGAGTACATAAATTCTGAAAAATTTAAGTGCCTTAACCAAAGCATAGGCCTTTTTCTCCATACTAGAGTATTTCAACTCTGAATCCCTTAATGTCTTACTAAAGAATGAAATGGGTTTTTCTAACCCATAGAGTTTTTTTGCAACAACACAGTAGCAATTGTTTCTTCCGATGCAAATGAAAAAATGGCAAAGTCTTTAGTGTAATCAGGGGCTGCCAACACAGGTGCTTCTACCAGTGCCTACTTAATTTTCTCAAATGATTGTTTGGCTTGCTCAAACCATCTTACCTCCCTGTCCTTCTTAAGCATATCAGTAATATACTTAATAGTTTCAGCAAAGTTAGGGATAAACCACCTCAAAAAATTGATTTTTCCTATGAAAGACTGAATTTCTTTTTTATTTCTAGGAATAACAATCTTTAAAATAGCTTTCACTCTCTCCGGGTCTATTTTAATCCCATCTGCAGAAACTATGTGACCCAATAACTTACCTTCTGTCATAGCAAAGTGAGACTTCTTTGGATTCAATGACAACCCAAATCTTCTGCATTTCATAAAAGTTTGCTTCAGATGTTTCAAATGCTCTTCATCAGATCTGGAAAAGACAGTGATATCATCTTGATAAATGACCACAAAATTTTCATTCTCACCTACAAATGCTATGTCCATTGCTCTTTGAAACGTGGCACCTGCATTCATTAGCCCAAAAGGAATTTTGTCATACTTGAATGTACCCCAGTGGGTTGTAAAAGCTGTTTTCTCTCTATCTTCCGGCTGAACCGCAATCTGGTTATAACCAGACAAACCATCAATCATTGAAATTCTTTCTACACCTACTATTCTCTACAAAATCTGATCTATCTTAGGAAATGAATAGTTATCTTTAAGGCATGATCTGTTTAAATTTCGAAAATCTACACATAACCTTATTTCTCCATTTTTCTTGCGCACTGGCACAAGGTTAGCTACCCAAGAAGAGTACCTAAGAGGAACAATGATATTGGCATCCAGTAGTTTCTTCACCTCTTTTTCAATGACTGGTAAAAGTGCTGGATTAAGCCTTCTAAAATTTTGTTTAAAAGGCTTTGTATTAGGATTTAATGGGATCTTATGCTGAATAACATTAGTGTCATAGGTTTTAAGATCCTCATATGACCATGCAAAAATATCTATGAATGCCTTCAACAAAATGATGTATCTGTTTCTCTCCTTTTCTGATAATTTCTTAGATATCTTAACCATCCTCAGTTCTGCTACAGACCCAATATTACAGCTGATGACATCGTCTTCAGTGGTCTGCACATTATTATTTAATAGTGTATCATTTTTTGAAAACAACCTCTCCAATGGAAATAGTCCCTTAGGGATAAAATTGCTTTTTAAATCCATAATTTTTTGATCAGCAATTGACTGTTTTGCATGAATAGAAATTTCAGCCAGATTTACATCTTCATCTAAGTCAACCTGGTCATCTACAAATTCTTCAGTTAATTCTAAAAATTCTTTTATTTTCTGCTTATCTTGGAACACCCTCCAATGTTTAATATCATCTGGGAGTGCTGGCCTATACCTCACATCAATGGGATACTTTAGGTGTGTCAATTTAGGAATTCTGAAATATGTTGCTGCTAATGCCAGTGAATCTGCAATCTGATTACAATCTCTTGGAATATATGTTATATTAAAAGCACAGAAAAAATTATCTATCATATCCCACACTTCATTTTTGTAAACTTTCAATAATGACTGCTTTACCTGATAAATACTCTTCACTTGCTGAATTACCAATTCGGAGTCGCCAAACACTGCAAGACTTTGAATATTCATATCTTTTGTAGCCCTCAATCCAAGGATTAGTGCCTCATACTCAGCAGTATTATTTGTGGTTTGGAATTCCAATTTATACATTAATGAAATCATCTCACCTCCAGGAGAAATTAACAACACATCAGCCCCTGCTCCATCTTTGTTTGATGACCCATCAAAATACATCTGCCAAATGCCTTCCTTTTCTTCTGTGTCACCCTGAATTGAACTGTCTTTCCTAACTTGCAAAACCCCTGCAACATCATCATTTACCTGTAACATGCATGAACCCATATCCTCTTGTACTGTATAAATAGGATGATTCGTAGGATTTCTGTCATCACTTACCAGGAATGCCAATTGCACCTCTCTGTATAATATTCTATATTCACCTCCAAATATAGGAATTGAAGCATATGATAGGTCCATTTGGAGAGTGCCACCTATCGTTTTATCCCATGACCGTGACAACAACATGCCAAACTTAGGAGAAATATCAGCCACTACAACATCCATGAGAACACTTTTCATAGGCAACTAGGTAAGGTTGACTACAAAGTCTTTTATGACTCCTAAACATTTGACAGCTCGAGAATCAAAAGCATACAAGTCATGGTAGGGTTTAGTAATAGATAATCCTAGGGCTTCCATAACCTCCTTTGGCATAAGATTGTGTGAAGCACTTGAATCCAAAAGACAATTATGCAACATCTGATCATGTATGGTAAGTGTAATATAGAAAGGTGGGGGATAACAGGATTTTATTTTTGACTGGTCAGAAGCTTTTGAACCAGTGATAATGGTGGGATCTTTCTCTTGCAAATTTATCACATCTTCTGAGGCATGAACAGGTGATGAGTTCAAGATTTTCATGGTAGGTTCTCTATAAGATCTGCTCCTTATCAATCCAGTTAAAGGGATGGGGACCTTGATTTTATTTATCTCATGCTCCAAATCAAAACCAATCATATTACCTCCTTCTGCTAATTTAACAGGGCTGTTTTTATCTTTTTGTGGTTCCTGCTGTTCTGTAGAAGGCAATGCTGCTTTAGTGGGAACAAATTTCACCTTCTTTTTGAATGGTGCAGCTTGTTTTACCCCAGACCTAAGTCCATATGATTTCTGTTGCTGTTGCTGACAAATTCCAGATTGCTGCTCATTAACACTTCCTTCTTCATAATTAATCTCTGCTACAGCATAATAATCATCCTTAATGATAAAGTTAGAAGAAGAAACATCATCTAACTGACTAATGTCATGCTCTAAATCTTCAACTTCTTCTACCGCTGTTTCATAAGGATCATCCTCCCTTATAAAGTTGTTCTGAAAAGGTGGCTGTACCTTTTGATCTTCATTCTCTCTCTTCTCCCTTTCAATGTCATTGTTCCTTCTCTCTCTGGGCATGAATCTGGGAGGATAAGGGCACCTAAATTGATTTTGGTTTCTGTTATCATTATCATAGGCAGGCCTATTCTGATTTTTCTTTTCTATTTTCAATCTCTCAATTTTTGCAGACAAATCTTTTATGGTTTTGTGCATTTCATTATATTTTCTATCTAAAGTTTTTGTAAAAGAAGAAGAAGGGATCATCTCCTTTTTTCCCTTCCGATCCATCTTTTGAGCTTCATCTTCTTCTTTAAGTTTATTGGATGCTAAAATGTTAGATTCAACCTCTAGGGCTGCATCCTGCATATTCATCAGAGACACTACTTTTATCTCCCTTAACCACAAGGAAAATTGATGATCAAAAGCATTGGCATAAGTTAAATTTGCTGCAGGTTCAGTGGATTTAATCTCTATGGGAATCTTGTTATACATTTTATTAAACCTTTTGGAAAAATCTGCAACTGCTTCATTAGGCTTTCTCTTCAATGCTGTGAATTCTGTGTAATAATAGAGAAAATCCTTGGTATCTCCCCATTGTCTGATAAACACATGGTGTAACTCCTCCAAACCATCTATAGAATTCTCTGGTAACTCCCTGAACCATTTTCTGACTTCTCCATCTAGACTCTGAACGAACATTCTCATCTAAACATCTCTAGCTTCAATATTGTAGTTATCAGCATAGCTACAAAACTTATCCCAATGTTCTTCAGCAGTTCTCCCACCCTGGCCATCAAACCTAGGAAAGTATTTATGATAGTCACCACCAGACAAAGGGTTTAAGGGTCGATGCATGAATAATGGAGCATATCTAGCTGCTACCATGCGGTCCATCCAATCAGGGGGTTGGCCAACCATATTTAATGAATGAGAAATCTGTGAGACAACTGGCTGAATTTGTGGAGATGGTGGTTTGGTATGTGGAGGGGAAGGTACTTCAATTTTCAACTGGCCAATGAAAAGCCTACTTGTAAGGGGTATCTCAGGTTCTGTTATAGATTTCAGGGTAAAACATTCCTCAGGAATATGTTTATATTCTAAAGAAAGAGGATTTGAATACACATTAAAATCACCAACTTGTGTTGGATTTAATTCATCAACTTCAGGAATGTTAACTGATAAATCCAAATTATTTTCTTCTTGGCCGTTCATAGGGTCTGAAGAGGAAGATCCTAGATCTATATCATTAGTGGAAAACTGAGGGTTACTGGATGATGGAATATTTAACTTCCTTCTAGCCTCCCTGCTAATCGTTTCTGGATCAAAAACTCCTTCATGTAAAGGAGATGAAGGATTCCCTCTTGTACCAATCGGCTTTGAAGCCACTGTAACTTTATAACTGTCAGGTTAATGTAGTCTGTAAACAAATGTATTGATTCTGTCACCTCTCAATACCAACTATAAAGATGTCAACACCCAGGGAAGATATACTTTCGTTTCTCCGTCCCCGACAACGGCGCCAAAAGATGTTATCCCTAAAGTTGAACCTAGACTACAAGGATTCAAGCTTAAGGTAATATTGGATAGTAGGAATGGGGCATCTACGGAATAATTTTTATGTTTTTCTGGTGGTAGTTGAAAACATGAATTAGGTAAAAATGTTAAAAACAAAACACAAGTATAATATAAAACTTCAATATATGAATAGAAGCAGAAAATTGACTGTGATCATAAACTATGAAAATAAGAGCTCAGACATTGTTTCATGATAGGGGCATAGTTGTATGTTGTTTAGAAGAATCATAACATGAAATTTAGACCATGTGTAGACAGAATACTAAAAGCATATACTTCATAAATTGAAAAGGATTGGCTCAAAGATCATATCTAATTCATAAACAGTCATTTCTGCATTATATAAACATAAGGAAATTTATACATGCCTGTAAAAAGCCTCTAAAATTGAACTTCGATCATGCTGTCAAGTTCCAACCCTTTTCTATTCCATGTCTGTCCTATATATACAAAAATTGCTTCAAAAAAGAACAGTTGATAGATCCTATTCTAATGGATCTAACTCCTCGAAAAATGGAACAAAGTTTTACATTTTTGTCTTTCGAATCCTTAGCAAAAGTAAAATAACTAGAACAATTTGCCAGCTATGCAATCCTATCACTAAATTATAGAAAGAAGATTATATGCTCGTAGATGACTCAACAATGTTAAATTTTGAGCATTAATTCACAATACTCTAGGATCTTTACTGAGAGAATAACATGTACAGTATATCAATGCATAACAATCATAATAAGCATGACAAGCATCACAAGAATCAAAAGCATGAGAGACAAGAGACACAGAGTTTCCGTGGGGAAAACCCTAAGGTGAAAAAACCCACAACTTCCTGAGAGATAGAGAGAGCAATGGCTCAACCAAAGTACAACCAAAATACACTGAGATAGTCTCCTAGTAGCAGATGATCTTCCTCCTCACTAGTGCGCCACTTTCTAAGTGAGAGAAGTGTGAGTTTCCGAGTGATCAAATAGAGATATCCCGATCTCTATTTATACTTAACCTATTTGCCCAGTTACACTATGGGGCCGACTTGTCTAGCTAGGTAAATCCATAATATAATATATATTTCAGGGCCGACCCCACACATGGTGGTCTAATAACCCGTCAGCAAGTACACACACTTGCGACACTTGTCAATACATGACGACACTTCCTTATAGAGGAATAACACATCTCTTATAAGGGTACAATAAATATATATGAAATACATAGATGAAATACATTCCAAAGTTACATATACATCAACACTCCCTCTTAACTAGGAAGGTATTTCTCGACACAGATATGCTAGACAAGTCTTCTTCTCAGGATCATCGTCATCGATGCATCGTCATCATCATCGTCACTGCTGCTGCTATCTCAACCAATCTCTGAATCTACTCGTCATAGGAAGTTCTATAGAGCCAGTCCTTTTCCATTCTGGATGTAGGCCCACCACCTGCAGGTCTTCATCACTGGCCATACTGTGGAATCCTCAGGACTTATTACGTGCGTCACAAAACCTCGAAAGAGCATCCCAGGATGCTACGGGTACACAACTCTGACCTGTAGGATCTCCCAGGGCCATACTTATTACGTGCATCACAAAACCTCGCAAGAGCATCCCAGGCTGTTACGAGCACACAGCTCAACCTATAGGATCTTCCAGGGACAGATTACATGTGGTCACCACAAACCTCGCAAGAGCATCCCAGGCTGTTCAAGCACACAGCTCAACCTATAGGATCTCCCAGGGACAGATTACATGTGGTCACCACAAAACCTCGCAAGATCATCCTAGGCTGTTATGAGCACACAACTCTACCTATAGGATCTCCCAGGGACATATTACATGTGTTCATGGAAAAACCTCGCAAGAGCATCCCAGGACTTATTACGGGCACACAGCCCAACCTATCGGATCTCCCAGGGACAGATTATATGCCATAAGACAAAACCTCGAAAGAGCATCTGCCAGATATCCCAGGGCCAGATTATATGCCATAGGAAAAACCTCGAAAGACTATCTGTAGATCTCCCAGGGCCAAATTATATGTCCTCCTAGAGAAAAACCTCGAAAGAGCATTTTCCAGATTACCCAGGGCCAGATTACATGCCATAGGCAAAACCTCGAAAGACTATCTGCAAATCTCCCAGGGCCAAATTATATGCTCATCTGCACAACCTGTTCCATGGCCATAAAGTATCAACCTGATACTCACCATACATCATCCTGATGTACTCATGATCATACTGATCATTATCATTGCAACATCCTGCTGCATATCATCTGGAGCAACATCCTGAAGCTCGTCATCCATGATCATCCTGATCATATAATGCATCTACCTGATGCATACCAAGTATCTACCTGATACATATCATCATACATGATCCACCTAATCATACAATGTATCCACCTGATACAAATACAAAAACATGATCCACCTGATCATACCAGATACATATCAACATACATGATCTACCTGATCATACAAAGTATCCACCTCATACATATATAGATACATGGTCTAAGCATCCAACATGATGCATATACAAAATACATACAAATGATCCAACTGATCATATCCAACATCCAACATGATGCGTACATACATATACATATAAATGATCCAACTGATCATATCCATCATCCAACATGATGCATACATATACATATAAATGATCCAACTGATCATATCCAGCATCCTCCTGATGCATATACAAAGCAGTAACTGGAGCATCGTCCGGATGCTCATCATCCAGCGCTTACATCCACAGCCATGTGAAGGATCCTCCTTCCAACATGCTTGGAATGGCTTCTGCAAATGTGTCCATCACTTCTTCCTCGAAGTGTCATCAATCCGAAGAACACCAAGCCTCTCTCTGAAGTACTCAAACTTCACTCTGGCTAGTGGTTTCGTCAGCACATCTGCAATCTACTCGTCCGTCGCAACATACAGGAGCATCACTACTCCTCTCTGCACCATATCCCTGATATAGTGATATTTGATCTCTATGTGTTTTGACCTGTCGTGAAACACTGGGTTATCAGACAACTTCACACAACTCTGGTTATCACAGAAGATACCAGTAGCATCCAATGGGAGATCAAATAACTTAGACAGTAGCTTCCGAAGCCATACTGCCTCACAACTAGCTGAACAGGCTACAACATACTCTGCCTCAGTTGTACTCAGTGCTACACAGGACTGCTTCCTGCTAAACCAAGAGATCACACCTGATCCCATATTGAAGTAGCACCCAGATGTGCTCTTCCTATCTGCAGCACTGCCTTCCCAATCTGAATCAACAAAACCCTGTAGGTTAAACTTTTGATTCGCTTCATACTTGAGACCATAATCAACTGTACCCTTCAGGTACCTCAGAATATGCTTTACAACAACTAGGTGGACACTCCTCAGATCCTTCAGGAACTGGCTCAATGTGTTCACCGCAAAGCAAATATCTGGTCTCGTGTTCATCAGGTACATCAAGGACCCAATCATCTGACAATACATAGAGACATCAACGGGCTCAGATGAAGCATCACAAAGAAGCTTCAGATTCGATGCCATAGGTGTGGCCATGGCCTTGCAATCCATCATCCCAAACCTCTTCAGGATATCTACAGTATACTTCCCTTGTCCAAGGAAGATCCCATCTGTACTCTGCCACACCTCAATACCTAGGAAATAGTGCATCATCCCCAGGTCCTTCATATCGAACTCAGCAGCAAGCTTCCTCTTTGTATCTGCAATCAATCTGTCATCTCCTGTTACAAATAAGTCATCCACATATAGGAGCAGAATCACAGGATTCCCTTCCTCAACCTTGTAGTAAAGGTTGGAATCAGCTTTACTCTTGGTAAAGCCCAAGCTAGATAGGAAACTGTCCATCCTACCATACCAAGTTCTGGGATCTTACTTCAAGCCATACAAGGCTTTCTTCAATCTGCACACATATGACTCCTTGTCATGTGTTTCAAAACCGAGTGGCTGCTCCACATATACTTCCTCTTCAACTACACCATTCAAGAAAGCAGTCTTGACATCCATTTGGTGTATTTTCCATTTCATTACTGCAGCCAGGGAAAGTACTGTTCTGATGGAAGTATACTTGGCTACAGGTGCAAAAGTTTCTTCATAATCTATTCCCTCTTTCTGAGAGAAGCCACGAGCTACGAATCTTGCCTTGTATTTCTCTACACTGCCATCTGCAGCATGCTTGATTTTGTAGATCCATTTAGAAGTCACAACAGACTTCTCTTTAGGTCTTGGGACAACATCCCAAACATCATTCTTCATTATTGATTGGTATTCCTCGACCATGGCATCCTTCCATTATTTCTTTTCCACTGCTTCTTCATAACTGGAAGGTTCTTTATTCATGATGTCACAGAGTAAAGCAAAATAGCTGGTATGTGATCTGGTTATTTTCTTTGCTCTGTGTTCTTATTCTGGAATGCCAAATCTTTCTGCATCTTGAATGAGCTCTCTAGCCCATGCAGGTTTCCTCTTGTGAGAGTTATCCTCACGGGGTGGATCTACAGGTTCTTGCAGATCTTCAAACTCACGAACAACTTCTGGAATTGCTTCAGTCACGGTAGTGTCTTGAAATCTAGTTTCCTTAGGTTCTTCATAAACTTCGATAGGTGCCTTCCTTGATTTGATGAATGCTGAGTTTTCATCAAATGTTCCATCCCTACTGACATCAATCTTCTTGAACCCTGGAAAGTATATTCTGTAAGTCTTCGAGCTTTCACTATAACCCACAAAGATACCCTTCTTTCCTGAAGGATCTAGTTTGGTCCTCTTTTCCTTTGGGACATGAGTGTATACTGGACAACCAAATATTCTGAGATGGCTGACTTCAGGTTTCTTACCAAAAAATACCTCTTCTGGTGTCTTGTTGTCCAATATCTTGTGGGGTGTTTTGTTCTGCACATATACAACTGTTCTAGTTGCTTCTGCCCATAGATGCATACGTAGATCCTAGTCATGCAGCATTGCCCTTGCTGCTTCCATGATTGTTCTATTCTTTCTTTCTGCAACTCCATTTTGTTGTGGATTGTAAGGAGCAGTCAACTGCCTCTTAATCCCTGAATCACTGCAAAGCTTCTTGAAGTCACTTGAGGTGAATTCTCCACCATTGTCGGATCTGAATGTTTTGATCTTCTTGTCAGTTTGATTCTCCATCAAGGTTTTGAATTCCTTGAACTTATCAAACACCTCATCTTTGTTCTTCAATAAGTATACCCAAGTATTCCTGGAGAAGTCATCAATAAATGAGACATAGTAAACATACCCACTCAGAGAACTGGATGACATAGGACCACATACATCTGAGTGGATGATTTCCAGGATACCTTTTTCCTTGCTTTCACTACTTGGGAAATCCTTCTTAATGTTCTTACCCTTTGCACATCCTTTGCAAACACCTTCATGTTTGGTCTTGATTTCAGGAAGACCCTCTAAAACCTTGCTTGCAATTGGAAGTGCCCTATAATGCATATGAGCAAGTCTTCTATGCCAAACTTCACTTGGCTCCATGGAGTCATGTACCATGGCATGTTTAGGTTGACCCTTCAATTTATACAATCCTCCCTCTTGCTCTCCAATCACTACTGCATCATCGATTGTTTTACCCTTTGGCCACATTAGGACTTGGCAATCTACAAATGCAACCCTCATGCCTTTTGCATCCAATGCAGAGATGGAGAGAATATTCTTGTTGAGCCCAGGTACATAAAGGACTTCTTTCATCTTCAAAGATTTTCCAGAATCTAGGTTGTAGGATGCTTCACCACTTCCTTTGATTGGGTATTGATAATCATCCCCAAGTTTCACCTTATGGGGTGATTCATGTTCAGATAGGTTTAAAAAAGATTCCTTAAACCCAGTCATGTGCTTGGAAGCCCCACTGTCAATTAACCAATCATTACAACCATGGGAGATAGTACTTGTGAGAGCAGAGATTAGAACATACTCTTCTTCACTTGATGAGTCATCATCACTATCATCACTTTCTGCCCTAACCTTCTTCTTTGGAGGTTCATCATCCTCGACATCATGAGCATGGAACGTTCTTTTGCTACCCTTCTTCTTCTTGCTGGAGTTGTTGTTGTTATCCCTTTTGTTCTTGGGACAATCTGAAGCAAAGTGACCCTTCTCATTCCATGTGAAGCATCTTAGATCCTTCTTATTATTTTGATAGGATCTCTTGTAGCGAGAGTGCTCCTTCTTGGGCTTGCTTCTTTTGGTGTGAGCTGCGAGAGATTGATCTTCACCTCCCATCTTTTCTTCACAAGCTACAAGTCTAGCTTCTTCTTGAGAGCATTCCTCCCATAGTTTACTGAAAGAGATCAATTTCTTTCTTGCATAGATTCCTTGAATAAAGGAGTCCCATGACCTAGGTAGGCCATTCAGAGTGGTCATAACAACTTCACCATTGTCCACTACTTCATCCACAACTTCAAGTTGTTACTTGATCTGAGAGACCTTGGAGAAGTAAGATTGAATGGTTTCTCCATTCAACATCTTGACCTCCTTCAATTGATTCCACAGAGTCATCTTCCGATTTATGTTCTTCCCTTCAAATAACTTGGTCAGGGAGTCAAACATCTCTTTGGGCGTCTTCAGAGATGACACATGAGGGATGAGATGGTCTTTGATAGAGTCAGCAATGATTCTCCTTTCCTTCACAAAGTTCTTCTTATGCAATATCTTAGCCTCTTCATCCTCTGTGATAGGGATGTCTTCTTTTAGGTATGAGTCCAACTCACTCTCTTCCAGGATTAACCCAATCCTATACTTCCAGGATCAGAAGTTATCATCCCCTTCAAGCTTATCCTCAAGCTTGGTGTGGTGAGATATCTTAAAGAGTACTTCAAATGGAAATAGAAAAGATTTAGGTCTTACCACATATACATCAACAAGCAAGAACCTCCAAGTCATCTAGGACTTGTGATATCCTTTGTAACCTGATATACTCGGTGTCAGCATTGTGCTCTCGTCCCTGCAGCTTATACAGTTGAGTCTTCATTTGTTTCCACTCCTTGTGCATGGCTCTTTTCTTCTGTAGGGTCTCCTTAGCTATGACTGCCAATTTGTGATAGTCCACATCCTTCTGTCCAAGATCTTCACAAAGCCTCTTGTTTGCCAGCATCAAACTCTCATTGATATTCTGTAGATAATTACATTGCTCCTTGTAGGATTGCAATGTCTTCTTAACCTGGTCTATTTTAGGAAGCATCTCTATGTCTTTTGTACTTATTTCAACCTTTTCTTTTGACATGGTTTTAGAGCTTGATGCCCGCGTTTCATCTTGAAACTCTTTGTTTAAAAAAAAAATTCAGGTATATACCCTATGTCGGCTTGCATATTTATAAAGTCCTCATCCTCAGCAACAAGAGCATCCATCTCCTGTGTATTCATGTCATTATCAGACTCATTTACAGGCACGATATGATTTCCTCCTGCAGGTTGTTTTAACAATTTACCCTCTGCGGCCATTTTAGTTCTGGCTCTAGTCCTCGGCCCTAAGTCCACATTCTCTGCACTTATGATTTTTATTGGTTTATCTTCAGCAATATTCAATAAGGTTTGCACAACATCTTGTTTTTCCCCAAAATTTTCAGCCTGTACTTGCTCATCCGATGCTTTGCTTTCATTACCCTTCTTCTTAAAAGGTTTCTTCTTCTTTTTAATCTCAATCCCTTGTTCACGGATGAACTGGTCCCAATCTCTGCCTATTTGTTTCAAATGATGCAGAATCAACAACTTAATAAGCCCTTGGTGAAAGATAGAATGGTCTGTATGCTTTGGCCATTTTTGAATTGACAAAACCATTTTATGCAAACTCCTCCACAAATAATATGGAAGATTCAACTTCTTGCTTCCCTGTAGATGCATTAATAACCTAACATGGCATCTTAAAACTTTATCAAATCGACCATCACATGTAATGTAATTTTGAATTACCTCCAGTGGAATTTGCCAGTTAGGTTTTATCCTACTTATGTGCACACCATTGTTCCAGTTTAAACTTTCAAACCCTGATAACAAGAACTTGCTGTAATCTACCTCAAAGTCTTGCTGTTTAAACCATTGCTCGCCTTCAGCAATGACCCCCGTGACCTCTGCAACAACATGTTCATTAACCACAACCTTGAAATCTTTGAAATCGACCACTCCATCCTTATAATTTTTTATAAATGCTTTCGTTGCCTTAAGATTGTAGCCCTGCAACCTTTCACAAAAGACAAACCACCCAACATTTTTCATCAACCTGGTTGACAAAGGAAACTGGGAAATCCACTCAATGTTATTGGGTTCAGTTCTGCATATGAGTCCTCCCGATTTTTTCTTCGGGCTCTGTGTGGAAGTTTCATCCATTGTACCCTGCTACAGCAACTAAACACTCAATGTTGAAAACCACTTATAACTTCAAAACCCTCTCCTGTAACTGTGTAGAAATTTGGCTGGATTCAAAATGAACAGGTGCTGAAAACCCTATCCTGCGGGGTTCATTCCCAAAACCACTATGTTCTGGCCATTGATCTTGCTAATTCGAAATTTGGAGAATGCATTCATTCCCACACGAGCCGTGTACTTTGTTCATTTGTTAAGTGTAATACATAACATGCTGCCATGCCTTACAAGAGTACCATACACATAATTACAGTAGGCTACCACGTTTTACAGGAGTACACATACCATGTATTTCCATAATTGATATCATATTATAACAAATGCAAATTATAATTATGATTCCAAACCCCTGTTTTAATCATAATATCACAATTTACAAAACTGACAGCATTTTCTTCAAAACTGACAACATTTTCAAATTCGAAATTATGGCAGATGCTGTCAGTTTGACATTTAAATCTAATTTATGAAATTTAAAATTTCCCAAGGATTTGTAATGTTTGTTAATGCAAGAAAACAAACTTTATTTTGAATATAAATATGAACAAGAGCCAAATCCTTATTTAATTATGAAACATGACAAATGGTAAAAATAAAATTTTAAGAAATAAGGGAATGCATAGGCTAGACAAATGGAAAAACTGAAAGAAAATGAGGTAAGGGCTGTGTAAATATATGGAACAACCCTAGGAATAACACTTTCAAAACTAATGAATGACCCCGTGCATCACGATGCTGCATGGCCACCCGTTCCCACCAAACTACCCTCATACATACCAAAGTTTGAGGGTAAGACTGGTGAGGACCCTGGCGACCATGTAACAACCTTTCATCTTTGGTGTTCCTCCAACTCACCGAACGATGATTCCATAAGGTTGAGGCTCTTCCAAAGAACCTTGACGAGTGTTGCAGCCAAGTGGTATATTGAACTGCCCGCGGCCGCCTTTAGCACCTTTCGGGATCTCGCCATTGTGTTTTTGAACCACTTTCAGCTTCTTGTTCGGTATGATGCAGGTACAGTATGATGCCGATACAGGCCTTTTGTTGACATTTCGGCAAAATAAGGCCACTCATCTGTCTGATCATTTTCAGCATTGGCAGAGGCGAAAGAGGCTCATCAAGGATGACATTCCTCCAGCATTCTTACTAGAATGGTACCTTAAGTCTCTTCTTCCTTATGTTTCTAAGGAAGTTGTCACTTCAGGGGTGTCTTTCGAGGAGGAGGCCATTTTGAGAACTCAGCAGCTCAACTTAGTGTATGCTCAGTCAGGGTTGTTGTACGAGATTATTCCTGATGCACCAAGGTGTAATATAGACCTAGGTAAGTCTAAACCCGGACCACATGTTGATGGCATAGTGGGTTCAGTCGATGCTGTAGCGTTTGACGCCTTAACAAAGCAGGTGCATGCCTTGTCAGTCAAACAAACTGTTGCAGAAGCAACTTTTGTTGCATCCTCCCCTTTTACAACTGAATCTGTACAGCAGGTATAGACAAACCAAAAGGGCTCTCGACAGCCCAAAAGAAAGGGCAAGAAAGGGGAGGGAAACCAACAAATGCTCAACAATAAGCAAAATGCCGAGGAGGGAAAAAAAGAGAAACGGAAGGCTAAGTTCCCTTGCAAATTGTGTCAAGGGGACCACCTTACCCACTAGTGCCCTCTTATGGAAGAAGCCCAGAAGCTGATCTGTGAGAAGAAACCGACTGTCTTGAAAGATGATTTTCCTCATGGACAGAGTTCAGCTTCTGGAAACTCTAGTGCTGGGGGTACCCCAGCTGATTAGTCTTTTATTAACATGGTTAATTCAGACACTTTGTTGCAAACTTGAGCCAGGAATAATACCCCGGACCCGCAGCAAAAGGAAACTCCTGAATCTTCCACTCCTCTGCACATACCTGTGGAGACGTTGCCTAAGATACCGAAAGGTGTCTACAAATGGGCTGTGCACAACCCTAACTCTCGTGCTGCTCCCAACTACAATGTAATGGAGGACTTAGCCCAAACCCCCTGTGCCATGTCCACCTTGGAGGTACTGCAAAGTTGCTCATTGCAACGCAGTGCTCTTCTAGCAGTGATTGGGAGTGCTGATTCGTCCAACATGCTTGCACACTTTGATATGAAAGATATCAAGTACCGGTTGCCGTATCATGTTGCTCTCCAGATCAAAGTCATCCATGATCCTAAGACCATCAGACGAGCTGTAGTGGATGAGGGTGCATCTACGTGCGCAATGTCTATTTCCTGCTGGAGAGACTTGGGTGAACCTAAGTTAGCCCCCTCGAACATGATACTCACTGCCTTTGATGGAAGATCCTTCCGTCCACACGAAGTCTTACCATCCTTCGATATCGAACTTGCACGCAAGCTAGTTTCAGTAGAGGTCGAAGTTCTGAATGCTCCACTTGATTACAACTTGTTATTGGGTAGGAGCTAGACATATGCCATGCAGGCAGTGCCATCAGCTGTTTTCCAGGTCATAATGTTCCCACACAAAGGAAAGATCATCACAGTAGATCAACTTTCCTTTACCCAGAAGAACAACCAGGCTTCATCGGACTAATCCATTCCGTTGATTGATCAATCTGGCCCCGTCACTGAGAGTTTAGGAGCAGGGCTCTATGGGTCCTTAATAGGAACTTTTAACCTACCTTCTCCTACCTTGTTTGTTGGTTTTGAAGAATGTTCACCTTTTGAGACCTCCACCGTCTGTTCAATGACAGATACACGGAGTCTCCCCACTGAATCAGAACCAACCGTGCCTGTACCTGTTGCAGAGATAACCCACTTGGATTCACACAACTTACAACAGAACATATCACGACTCCGTTGGTCTCTACCGAGTCGGATATGGACCCTACTCCTGCACGGTCAACAGAATCTACCCTCTCTCCTGATAGTTTAGACACGGTTTTTCCTTTGGACGAAACATTTTTGGAAGCTATGATAGGCCTGGACCACCCTTGGGAATAGTTAGACCCCAGGTCCTATTTATTTCCTGTTCTAAACTTGATAGAGAGAGGTGAGTTCTCTCCGAGACCTAGTGAGAATATTGATTAGTCCTTTATCCCCTCCACTTCACAAGCTGTTCTTGTTGAAGGGAATAGGACAAGTACAACGAGAACCATCTCGATCAATATTTCCACTGAACCAGGGGTCACCAAAAGCATCTTTATTGGAGCGGATTGCTATCTTGATGAGATCATTCCGTACACCAATCTGTTTAATGATTTCTGTGACATCTTTTCCCAGCCTCATCATGAGATCCCAGGCATTGACCCTACTTGAAGAAGTGCTTTTGTGCTTTTTCATGTATTTTTAGCTGTTCATTTCTATAAAGTTAATTCTGTTTATAGTCGTTGTAGTCTTATGCATTTATTGATTTGTGTTTTAGATGTGAACTGAACACTTTATAGGATTTGCTGATGGAGCTAGCCGCCACACCCGTCAGTTGGCCGCAACAGCTTGGGTTATTTACTCACCAGCTGGTCAATTGGTGTCTTCGGGGGGGGGGGGGGGCTTGTTTAGGTCCCACAACGAACAATGTGGCTGAATACAGTGCAGGCATAGAGCTACTCCGAGATGCTCTATCTAATGGAATTTCACATTTGGAGGTACGAATTGACTCACAATTAGTTGTTTTTCAGTTACTGGGTGTTTATCAGGTTGGAGATCCTACTTTGCTACGTCAGTTCATGCGAGTTAGGTTACTTGAGAGACAGTTTGATTATATCACATATCATCATATTCCAAGGAACTTGAATGCATTAGCTGATTCATTTGAAAATTATGTTTTAGATTGGCATTTGTATCATTCACACACATAAGTAATTCATGCATAAAACACATAAACACACATGTATATATATCTAATACTGTATATATATCCAATACTGTATCAAAAAAAATATGAGTTTTGGGATCACAAGTCTGTCACAAAGTCGAGTCATAAGATACAAAATTGGGCTCGATGGCCTCAAAATATACATAGAATATCCTTCTCCTATGGAGAAGGTGGGGCCTCATCTGCCTCTATTACCTCTCGGTAGCGGATGACCAGCCTAGCTACTTTACGCAGCAACCTAATCCAGGCTGGGGGTACACCTACTACATCCTCCTGCATATCAACTGGCATCCGCTCAATACGATATGTAGGAATATCATGGGTCAACCGACCCATCTTCCTCTCTATGGCCCCAAGAGTGGCATCTGCTGCACCCACTTCTACTGGTCTTACGAAAGTATATGGGTGTCCTTCAGGGTGCACTGGTCCAACATCTGCATTTGACACTTTGTTTCAGTATTTCAAACTCATAAAAAAAATCATATATGCATAAATTTGAAAAAATTAAATAATTTTTCAAAAAAAACATAAACATACCCATATCTCCCTAGGCTGCTCCTGGAGGAAGTATCAGCTCTGGATCATGACAGAAATATAGTCCTGCATACGGAAACTGCTCAAGGGTAGGCACCTGCCATTCCCACCAACCCCAGAAGTCATCCTCTTGGTAACATAGGTTGTTCTCGCCACCGCCCTGGCGAAGGAAGATCTCACCCCAACGGGCCAGCATTGGCTCGCGAGGGTTGACAGGGGGAAATGCCATGCCCAAACTGATACTAGGTACCCTCTCAAAGAAGAAGGTAAAAAGTATGCTTCCATATCCGAATTTCTTCATCCTCCTGGTCTTACACCCCGAGAGTTGAAGTTTCATGTTCTCCAATAGACTCGAACGCCAGTAAAAAGCATGCCCTTGCAAGCATTCAACGCCTATATGCATGTAGTGCCTTGAGGCAAGATGTTGTGAGGCACTTCCCCCCATTTGGTTGAGAACACTCAGAATAACTCGAAGAGGGAATCTCACAAAAGTAGAGATGTGAAATTGACTACCACATTTCTTACTTCCTGGTACACAGTATGCATTGATGTATTCTTGCACTATTAATGCACCCACTTTGCTAGAAGACCCTTTTAGATTCATTGACTCTCCTCTACGAGAGAGTCCCGTGATAAATCAAATGTCATCAACAGTGATCTCTAATATCTCGCCTCGGATATCAAAACCCATGGCATCTGCGTCCCAGTATCGGATAAGTCTTTCTAGCAAGCGAATTTAGGCCCGCATGTTGACCGTTCGGTAGAATTTCAGTAATCCACACCTTTTGAGTGTATGAAGAGTTGTTGGATCTTGCAAAGCTTCTCTATCCATATCTTCATGCTCTCTTTCCCTCCATACCAACACCATCCTGCCCAAAAAAAGTCAATTTTTAGCATTTTTTAAGTTTTTGGCCACTTTCAGGGGTGTACACTGCTCTTCACACTGGACAGGCACGTTTAGAACGCTGTTGTTCTTCATTAAGAGTAGCGTACATGCAGAGCACGTTGTGAGCATTTCCAAAACAAGGTTTTTTACCATAAAAATTGACAAAAAAGACATGGAAATCTAAGTTGGGAGGATTGAACTTACTTGGTGGAAGCGGAAGGTTGATTGGTACTCCGGTTTGATCGTAATGAGTGGAAGAAGATCAAGGGTTTGCTCCAATTTTTGCTCTCAAATTCTCAATTGTGATATTTGATTTTCTATTTTGAAACTAGTTATATAAAAGTGAGTTTAATTTTTACCCATTTTTTGAAAAAGTCTATAGTTTCAATTGGTTATTAAAGGGTCCTATTCAATCACTAATACTTGCAGGTCTTGGTGAGGTAATTCTACCCTAGATATTTCAAATTTTCACTAGATTCTCAAAGCATTGAACCGGTATAATATAGTTTCTTCATTGATGGACCAATATAGACGTTGTATTGATCATTTATTATGTCATTGAGAAATTTTTGTCACCACTTACTAGCTGGATTATTGAGATCACATTTTGGCAAGTCATGAACATATGATCCTAGTAGCTATCCTTTTAAGTCGTTTTGAGCTATTGTTTGACTATAAAAAACTAAACAAGATCGCCGAGCAAACTTGGCCTCTTCAAGCTTGTTAAAGGAATTGAAGGTCCATCCGCTCAGGTATAAGTTTAACCCTTTTCCGAACCTTTGCGGATTACTTACGAAAATGGAATACTTTAGTCATCCGTGGCTAGAAGAGTTCTCCTCTCACTGTTTTATACTTTTTTGGGGGAGGGACCTAAATATATGAAAAAGGCCTTTTGGAGCCTCTCTTTAGGTTTTTCAGGCTCTCTAAACATGAAAACACCAAGCGAGCATTCACCTACTCGAGCTCGATGTCAAATCCACGAGAGGGTATATAGAGGATTGTTTAAGTTTTTCAGACTCTATAAACAGGAAAACACCGGCAAACATTAACCTACTTGGGCTCGATATTAAAATCCAAGAGTAGGTGTATGGAGTTATTGTTTAAGTTTTTCAGACTCCTTAAAATTGAAAACACCGACGAGCAAGAACAGATCTCGCGTCGATATTAAAATCCAGAGATCAGTACTATGGAGTATTCTTCTATCTCTTCTTCGAACTCTGTAAACAATGAAGAAGGTCCCGAGTCTTCCTCCCATGGGATCGTTAAACTCTTTACATGGTTGGACCTATTGAGTTTTCTATTTTTCTTGGACTCATTAAATAAACAAGAAGAGCATTCTTTTACCAAAAAGAATAAGGGATACGAAGGGTGTATCGCATCTCTTTCAATTTCAAAAGCAGTTATGTCAGTCATATCCTTGAACACAACACCTACTTGAGTCTTTCATGTGAGTTGGGTTTTAGTTTTTGACCTTAGGGTGTACTTGATCTTCGAGTTGTCAACTCCCCTGGTTGGTTATTATTCCAATCATATGGAGGGTCTGTTATGTCTCCTACATAGTAGACTTATATCACTTTCCACGTTATGTTGAAAACTTCCTAAGTCACTTTGTGTCGTGCTTACTGTTCAAGGATACAACTTGTGTCGGCCATTTTGTACTTTACCTTGAATTTCATGTGTCGGCCATCCTAGTGTTAGTTTGTTTCATCTTGTTACTCATCCTACTCCAATCAGCTCTTACCTGTGAGTGTTCCTCGTGTTGGATGATGGAGGATGCTTTAATGCCTCCCTTCCAACGGAATTCTTCCCATCGAACTCAGCTCATTATGATCTGGAAACGAAGTTTAGATTTTTGGTTAGTACCTTGGGGATTGCAGTCACCAGTGGCAGTTTCCCTCGCTATTGAATAAATGGGAATACATCAATGTCTCTTATTTGATAGGTTCCTCAAGTGTTCGACTTCAAGTCCTCTTATTCACACTTATTGGATCGTACTAGGTACCTTGGACCCCATTATCATTATCAATGGAAGTCCTCGCGTTTGTTAACGGTATACATTAATGACCAGTAATCAAACGATACACCCCATGTTTGACTTCAGATCATTTATTCGCATGGTTAGGGTTTGTACCTTGGGTTGTTTTGGATGAAGACTTTGGGACTATGATAGCATCACCATGTTTATGTTATCCCCCAAGCTGCGCAAGACTGAGCCTTACTCATTTAGGCTCTTCATGAGACATAGATCCAACTTGTTGTTATGGCTATGATATCTCTGTTGACATGGATCCACACTTGTATTTCAGTGGCCATGCTCTTTATATACATCTCCTAGTTATGTATCGGAGATCATGTTACACATCTATATGATGTCAAGATTGTAATTGCTCGTTGACCTTGATCGTTGTTTCAGGTGTTTTTGTGACTTGGTTCTGTGGTTTCTTGCTACTCCTTTGACTTGGACTTATAATGTATTTCGACCATCATTTCCCTCTGACCTCACACATTAGGGGGGATCTGTTATAGGTCAAATCTGCACTTCTCCGTCCCGTGATCAGCTTGCCTTGTAGATCACACAAAAGGACACAAAGGATTGAAGAGCATGATTGCCTTAGATGACTTGTTTCCAGAAGTACACTTCTCACCTAAGAATTTGACAGTTTCTTCTGTTTTTTCCACCTGTACGCCCCTCTCTGTACACAAGACCTCCGTATTGTACCCTACTCTCCTGAAGGGAAACCAACGTATACCTCCAAAAAAGTTGTAAACATATGTTGTAAAGCTTAAAAGTTGCTTTCTGTACGTTGCTCTTGTTGTATGAAACCCGCGTACATCTTAAGATGAAATCAAAAAATATATTAATTTGACGAATTTGGATTAGTAGAAGTTGGTTCTGCAACTTCCCCAACCTCCCAATCCAACCACCTCTCGATCTAAACTGCCTACCTTGTCCCATAAATACAAGGAGGATTCATGAGAGCGGTGAATCACATACTCATTATATTCATAATGCCCATGAAATATTGAGAAAAGGTTTGAAGTATTGTTACACTGGAGGAAAGTCCAAAGTCAGAGTGAAGAGTAGGAGCCCAGGATCCAGTTGCAAAAACATCTCTACACGTCAGGTATATTGTACTGATTTCATGTTTCTTTGACAATAAAAAGGTCGAAACACCCTTCCTGTCCCAAATATGATATCTATTGGTTTGTATGTCTATTTGGCTTAGTTATTAATTATAGTTGATGTTAGATTTTTTTGTGATTTCATCATATGTTATATGGTCAAGATACGCTAAGTAAGGTATCTTTTGTATTGCAGGTTTGTCAAACAGGAGATCAAGCGGGGTCAAACTTCGAAAAGAGGTATGTCTTTCAATCCCAATCTATTTCTTTTGCAGTAACTAAATGCAGTATAATCAATGTGTTTACCTGTCAACCCCGCCCAGTTGGTAGTGTCCATCTCCTCACTATAGGGTAGAAATCCCAAACAACACAAACCTTTTTACAAGAAAAGAGAAGAAAGTCCAAAGCCTCCAACATATGAAGCATCCGTTCTTAATTTAAACGAAGTAGGCATGGACCACTTTTGTACTTTTCACCAAGAACATCATTTGGAAAAGACTTGTCCACAAGTGATTAAATCTAAGACTTTGGTAATGAATCAACTATTGGACAAACAACTCCTAGATGAAGAAAATAATGATAAAGCCCGATCAAATGAGACTAGTGAAGAAAATGAGGAAACCACACTTGTTTTATGGGACTGGGCAACAAATCTTGATTTGGAGGATGAAGAAGAAATAGAAGAAATTCAGAATTTAAAAATCCCATCCTTTGATTATGCCACTAGGATTAAAGGACCAGTTGAGGATCAAAGTATATCAATTCCAAAAGGGAAAACATGCAATGTTGCTACTAAAGTTCAAAATAAGACAAATGTTGTAACTCAACCACCATCAAAGATGACAGAGAAAATACCTATTAATCCATTGGAAGTTTCAAAAGGATCATCTTCTCTAACTCATAAAGAAACGACCCCGTCATCAAGTAATCCTGCTGTAGGTGGAAATATTGGAGCAAATTATAATATGGGGTATGATATTCTTGAAGACATTAAAAATACCAAAGCTAATGTATCTTTGTTTGAAATGTGCAATTTTCCACAATAGAGGAAAATATTATTGGAAGCTTTTGACATCAACGCAACCACAAGTAACTTTGCGAGTAAAGATAAGCAACAAATCATCATTGAATAATACACTGAGATCAACGAAGCTAGTATCGGTGGTAAATCTAAATCTTAGACCCCACCTTTTTCGCTCACTTTCAAGATCTTTAATTATAATGTGCACAATTGTTTGGTGGATTCAGGAGCTTCATTTAACATTATGCCTCTGTCAATATGTAAGAATATTAATGGACATCCAATCCTATCTCCCTCTAGGATCATTCAATTGGATAGATCAGATGTCAAGGAAGTGGGAGGAATGAAGAATGTTTTAATTAGATTGGTTGCTGATCCAAGAGTCTGTCAATTCATTGACATAGTTGTGGTTGATATAACAGAGGCTTATGGTTTTATATTAAATAGAGATTGTTCAAGTAAAGTAAATGGATATTTTGCTACTGATTGGTCTCACTTGTGGATACCTTATCATAATAAGCAAAACCATATTAAGGTACTAAGAGAACCACATATGAATTTCAATGCGACTGGATTGGAGGGAAAGAATGAACCAGTAAATTTTTCATATTATGTATTGGGAAATTATTTTTTGGAAATGGAACCCATATGCTATTAGGGTGAATTTACTTGTCATAACTCAGACACACAGTCCGATCTCCTTCAATTTTCATGGACTAGTGAAAATGAATGTAATATAGTAGAATTGGTCACTAACTTAGATGTAAATATTAGTTTTGATAGAGTAGGAGTTGAATTTTGGATTTTATATTTCAATGGCTCCAAGACACGGGAGGGAGAAGGATCCGGTTGTGTTCTTGTAGATCCTCAAGGGAAAATATTTTTCTCTCCTGTAGATTAGAATTTGAATGCACCAATAACACTATTGAATATGAGGACTTGACTCAGGGACTAAAAAATGCTATGCATTTGAATGTTAAAAATTTAAAAGTTTTTGGCTATTTTGAGATAATTGTCAGGCAAATAAGGAATACTATTCATTGTTTATCTCTACACTTGAAACCACTTATACTATGAAACGAGAACTCGACACAGTTCTCGTTTTTCTCTCTCCTAATTTTAGTAGCTATTTTTACCTCCGTTTCAAAAAGGTTTGATACCAGTATCACACATTTTCATTTTGAGGCATTTTTTAAGGATAGAGTTGAAAAGTGGTGCTACCGGTATCATTCGTTCTTTTTTCGGGGCTAAATTTACAACTATTTTGAAATCCAGCCCACTTCCCTTGTAAGCAAAACCAAAATTAACCTCTAAATCGAAGGTTGGTGCTTCTAGTAGCACTTCTTTACTTCGTTAGGTTACAAATGGGTTTTAAAATTTTTTTAAAAGAAAAAAAAATGAAAAAACCATACAAATTGTGATTTAAAAAAAAAACTAAAAAACAAAAAAAAAAACATAACAAAATGTTTAAAAAGTTTCAAGAAACGAAAAAACAAAAGATAAAATAAATTAAAATTTGAAAAAACAAAAAAAAAAGAAAAATGTTTAGAAACTTAAAAAAAAAAACTATTAAAAATAACAAAAATAACAAGCCACTTTACAAAAAATAATAATAAAAAATAAAAATAAAATAACAAAAAAAACAAAAACACAAAAAAACCACAAAAAACAAAAAAAAGCACAAAACAAATCAAAACATGAAAAAAAAACCCGAAAAAAAAACAAAATAAAACGAAAAAAAACAAAAAAACAAAAAAAACCCATTTAATGGTCACGGGGTGGGTTGCTGGGAAAAATGCCCAGCATCAAGCTTGATGCTCGGCATCGAGATGGATGCCCTGCATCGAGCTTGATGCTCGGCATCGAGCTTGATGCCCAGAATCGAACTTGATGCCCAGCATCGAGCTTGATGCTCGACATCAAGTGCGATGGCATCGCGTCAGCACTCGAAAAACCCATTTAATGGTGACGGGGTGGGTTGCTGGGCGATGCCCGACATCGAGCTCGATGTTCGGCATCGAGCGCGATGCCCAGCATTGTGCCAACACTCGATGCTCGACATCAAGCGCGATGCCCAACATCGAGCTTGATGCCCGACATCAAGTGCGATGCCCGACATCAACCGCAATTTTTTTTTATATATATTTTTTTAAAATTTTGTTTTTTTTAATTAGATTTGTGTTTTTTAATATTTTGTTTGGTTTTTTAATTCTTTTTTTATAAATTTTGTTTTTTTATATAGATTTTTTTTTAATTTTGTTTTTTTTTATTAGATTTGTATTTTTTAATAGTTTGTTTGGTTTTTAATTTTTTTTTTATAAATTTTGTTTTTTTAAAGGTGTTTTTGGTTTTTTTTTTCTATTATTTTAATTGTGTTTTATTGTGTATTTCCTTGTATTTTTTTTTAATTGTTTTTTTTCTTCTAATTTTTTTTTTCCAAATATGTTTTTTCTAGATTTTATTAGAGGTTTATTTATTATTTATTTATTTTTAGGAAATTGTTTTGAAACGGTGTAATTACAATCGAAGAGGAAAAAGAGGTGACATTGCTAGCACCTCTTTTGGATTTGGGGCTTGATTTTGGTATTTTCGTTGCAACGATGCTAGTTGTTTATGCCACAATGTCATAAAAGCTGTAATTTTAGGGTTTCAATTGCAACGACAACGCTTGGGTTACCAAAAAGTTGTAATTTTAACCTCGAAACAAAAAAGGTTGATACCAGTATCATCACTTTTCGTTTTGGGGTTGTTTTTTCGTGTTTTTGACGTTAAAAAGTGATTTTTTATGGCTAGAGTTCTAGTTCATAGTATATAGTTCTTGTTTCATAGTATAAGTGGTTTTGAAGGGATATCAAACAGAGGTATGGAATTTAATTTCAAATTTTGATGCTTTTAATAGTGATTCCATCCCTATGTTGTAGAATTTTGTTGTTGATTTACTAGCTACTTCTACTTCTCATTTAGTTCCTCTTAATGATAAATGTTCCATTGAATTGCTCTTCAGACCATATGTCCTAGACAATGTTACAAATTGGAGAGTGTTCGATGATGATGAATAAATTATCAATTTCTTAACTGATGAAGATACATTCAAAGGATCAATTATTAACGAAGTTGAACACCAGTCAAATATGGAAAATATGTATGAAAACCATTCCAAGGAAAATTTTATGCCGAAAGGATTACATACTTTATAGAAATTGTTCGATTTGTAGCATAAGTTTTGAAGGCCAACAAATGTCAAGACAAATAGTTCTTCCATGCAATATGAACTGGTGAATTTGGGAACGAAAAATGAACCAAAACATGTCAATCTAGGAACATGTTGTTCACCCAGTGAAAGGTACACGTTCATCAAATTGTTTCAACAATATAAGGACTTGTTTTCTTGGACATATGATGATATGAAGACATATGACACTAGTATCATCCATCATGTCATTCCTATTAAACAAGGTGCTAATCCTTTTCAGCAGAAACTTTAGAAAGTACACCCCACTTTAGAGCCACTGATTAATAAAGAATTAAAAACGCTGCTAGATGCTAAGATTATTTTCAAATTTAGGCATTCTGAATGAGTGGAAAATCTTGTGCCCGTATGCACAAAATACGAAGAAATAATATTATGTGCGGATTTTCAGAATTTGAATAGAGCATATGATAAAGACAATTATCCTATTCCGCCTATGGAGCAAATATTGCGACTTGTATCATGCTCATAAATGTTCTCCTTGTTAGATGGATTTTCAGGATATAACCAAGTATTAGTGGTCAAAAATGATCGTCTTAAGACAACCTTCCGTACAAAATGGGGAACATTTGCTTATAGGAGGATGCCATTTGACCTTATGAATGCTGGAGCCACAGTCCAAAGGGCCATGTACTTTGATTTGCAAGGATTAATCGACCACAGTGTAGTATTATATTTGGATGATGTTACAGTTTTCTCCAAGAAGAGGGAAGACCATACTTTTCACTTAAAACAAATTTTTGAATGATGCACTCAAAACAAATTTTTGAATGATGCAAAAATTATGGTATCTCTCTTAATCCAAAGAAAAGTGTGTTTGCTGTTTTAGAAGGGAAATTACTAGGACACATCATGTCGAAGAAGGGAATCTCTATTGACCCCGAAAGGATACAAGCTATACTTCAGATTCCCATGCACCACAATAAAAAATCCATGCAATCATTTATGGGAAAGATAAATTTTGTTCGAAGGTTTTATTGACACAGATATGTCAATAGTGGTTCACTTTGCACAACGTCAACAAATCTCGACACAAACACCCATAGATACCAGCCCAACCTTTCCAACAACATTCGTAAAGCGAGTGAGGTCTCACCCGAGGCACCTAAGGGGGATGAAGGAACCAAGCTTCCGCATGTATAAGGGGACATGCATCATTAACAATTAATCGCAGCATAACCTAGAGATCAAAATAGTTAACATTTGCATCTTATCACATGCTACTCAGATCTACACAATAACATATTATAGAGACATATTTAACAAATCTGAGATACTACTGATCTACTCATACTTCGACACAATGGATTTAATAATACTGCGACATAATACATCATACAACGATAAAAGACATGCGAGAAAAAATCATGGACAAAACATTACTTCTCATTAACAATGGACTTCATACATCAATCTGTCTTACAAATCACCAGGCTGACAAAGTTACAGATCCAAAAAACCCATCTCAAAACCTCAGATCAAATTCAATACAAAGACGGATTGAACCAAGATAGATCATAATCATGTGAAGATAAGATGCCCGAAGGCTTAAAATGTGACTTATATTTATAGGCTCACTGGTCATTACAAAATTGGTCCACTTTGCAAAGTGGACCGATCTTAACCACTAAGTCTAACTAACTTCTACTTCACTTTAACCACTTAGCTCTGCTTCGTGATCACTCTTTACCTTTGTCATTGTCCACTTGTCTTCTTTGTTTCTAATTGTACCAAAACTTCTATGAAATAGCCCCATGCCAACAAGACCCCAACACAAACTGGTGTCTCACCCTCGAGCCACTTCATCCGGATGCTGCTGGTGTGTTTACTTGTTCCTTAAACTCTTCATATGTTGTTTTAATATGGTCGAAATCTTCCCTAATTGCTGCTTTGAGTGCTATGCATTCCTCGACCTCTTGCTCCATTGGATGCTCCCTTTGTTTTTGCTGCAATTTCTCTAAATTTTCTTTGATTTGTGTCAATACTGGCATTGCTTCGGTTGCCAGCTACTCCACCTTAGACTAAAACTCATCCAACTGCGTTGTCCTCCTCTGCTGTCTTTGTCATGCCTTGTTGGCCTGTTACCGCAATTCGTTCATCTCTGTCGCTTTTGTTATTTACACAAGTAGGGGCATTATTTTGAGCGATCACCTCAGTGTTTACAAGTGTGCTTCTGCATCCCCAAGTTGCACATTCAACTGGTGCAACTGCTCATCTTGTATTAGGCTTCCCCAAAAGTGTGATACTTGCTCTGCGATCTTCGTCGCAACATCCTCAATGATGGTCTTCCACGTTTCGACTTGTTCTAGTGGTGTTCTCAGTGCCACCCTTGTTTGGAATTCCTCATTAACTTTTCTAATATCCGCAATGACTACGCCCAACTTCAATTCTTTTGCCTCCGCTACCATCTCCTTAGATATTTCTGGCGCATCTTTGCATGCCATAGATATGGCGTGCTCTAGCCGCTTCCTGTCGTCCATTGCTTTCGCTGTTTCCTGCATTGCTATCTCTTTTTCTTCACGGAGTTGTTCAATATCCACCTCAACACTTCTTACCTGCCTCTTATAATTGATCATTTGGTCATGTGTCGATGCTTCTTGCTCGTGGATTTTTTCACTAGTCCCAATGTGGGTGCGATGAAGCATGAGCATAGGAAAAATATTAAGGTCGATACTTACAGTATCGAGCCTACGCAGGGACAAGTCCAAGTCTTCATTTCCTATTGTGATCACACCACGTAGTACCTACACGATTCGCTGCTGAGTAATGATATCAATTTCGTCGTGTCCTACCTCAGGAGGATTTTCTTCTGCAAGCCCTGGCTGCACCTTGGTCTCCATAACAACATTGCTCAATGTTTGTAATAACTGCGACACTTGGTGGAAATACTCTGTCGCTTGTTGTGTCACTTTGGCATGATTTTCTTCCACCACCATTGTCATTCTGTCCAGCAGTAGATTCATCTGCTCATCAGGGAGACCAGCAGTGGTACTCCCTTCTCCTTTCTCCATTTTACTCTTCATTCTTGCTTCTTGTCATTTTGCTTCCAAGTACAAATCTGTCGGAGTGTCGGTCGAACCATCATGATTTTCGCTTCCTGATGGATCGTCTTCACCTTCATCTTCATCCTCTAATCCCTTCATCTCAGTTTGTGTGTTTGGCACGTCCGTCGACTTTCCATCCTCCGGATCCGATGGTTGGTCGTCGTTGATCGGGGTCTTCCATTCATTTGGCCATTCTGCTACAATGGCGTCCAACTCTTTTTTAGTCAGCTTATATTGCGCGGTCAACCACTACTTTGCTGGATCTGCATGTGCTTGAATGAAAATTGTTTGAGGCACCACATCGAGCCTCATAATTCGTCTGTATTTCTTTTCCATGACCTTTGTCAATTGTGGGACCTTCATTGCTTGCATGCGCAACTCTTCCAGGGAGATATAGAATTGGATGTTGTTGTCGCACTGCTTGTCCTTGTCATTCAACGCCCATAAATTTTGATACCATGCCCCTCAGAACACTTTAACACTTTCCGTATCTACTCCTTGGTACTACGGTGGCTCCATCCACGTGACCAAAGAAATCAACAACATGAGCCATGAATAAGTAAAGGGATTACCCTTTTCATGCACTGCCACTGCATCATCCATCAGCTCATTTTATAAAAATAATGACCAGTTCATCTGGACTCCGACCGCACATTGCTCTGCCAATGCAATTACCCCTAATGTGCATTAGTTAGGGTGTTTTTCCAAACTAGCTTGATGGCTAAATTTTTTTCTATGAGCCTGATAACCCTAGTCGTTAATTGTGTCGACCAGGTAACCACAGGTGTTTTTGACTACCCCGTATTTGGATTTCATCCTTGCTACCAATTTCTTGTTATTGTCTTTACCTTGAAAATACTGCGATGGGTCTACCCTTGCCTTGGTTAACCCGTTAATCTTCGCAATAAGATCCATAATAATTAGGATCATTATGCCAAGCCACAAGTAGCCTCCATGGAGACAGAAGAGCAACTGCTTGATGCATGCATTGACCTCCACCGAGCACCCAAAATGTGGTAGGTGAATGGTCGACAACAATCCCGATTGCTGTAGTTCCAATGCCAATGGCATTGATTCCCTTGTAATTGGGACTCCTTCCTACGTAGATTTATCCATAAACATTTGTTGGGTGCACTCGAGATATGCTAAAATGTCATCGTCGCAGTATTGCAGCTTGTGCAGCCGCTGTAACACTCCACGAGTAATGTGGAAAACTTCCAGTGTTGCTGCTATATTATACTTGGCGTTCTTCCCAAGTCTTATCAACTGTTGGCACAGGGTTAGAGCGCATAAAGTGTGGAATACGACAATGAAAAAAAGGAGCATTCGCGGAAGAAAGGACCATTCGCGAAGAATAAGGAGCTGATGAAAGTGCAAGTTATGGTTTATGTTAAATTTTCAGAATTTACTTCAATATGATCTAGGATCTTAACTGAGAGAACAACATGTACAGCAAATCTATAGCATATCAATCATGGACACAATAATGCAAGCACACAAGAGACACATAGTTTACTTGGGGAAAACCATAAAGGTGAAAAACCCCAATAACTTCCTCAGAGATAGATAAAGCAATGATACAACCAGAATACAAGAGATAGTCTTCTCCTAGCAGCAGAGCCTCCTCCTCCACAAGTGCGCCACTCTCCACAGTGTGAGTGAGATAATAGAATGTGTAAAATGAGAGAGACACACTCTCTATTTATACACTAACTTGACTTGACCTTTACTCAACTAGGTCGGCCTCAACTTAACCACTTAACATAATGCTGACTGGGCCAACCCCCACTAGGGTGGTCTAATAACCCTTTGACCCACATGGCCGACCCCCAATAGGGTGTTCTAATAACCCTTTGACCCACATGACTTATACAGGGCCGACCCCAACAAGGTGGTCTAATAACCCATCAAGTATAAGTTACGACATTTACAATATAAATGACGACACTTCCGTATAGAGGAATAATAACATCTCTATAGGAATACAACCACTTATGTATAGAGGAGTAATAACATCTCTATAGGAATACAATATACATATATGTGAAATACATTCCGAAGTTACATATACATCAACACTCCCTCTTAACTAGGAAGGTATTTCTCGACACAGGTCTTCTAGCACAAGTCATCTTCTTTGGATCATCATCACTGGATAAACATCATCGAGTCATTATCATCGTCACTACTGCTGCTATCTCAATCAATCTCTGAATCTACTTGTCATAGGAAGTTCTACAGAGCCAGTGCTTTTTCATACTGGATGTAGGCTCACCACCTGCAGGTCTTCATCATCTATGCGAACGGTCTGATAGAGGTGGCCTCTCATGACTAATTTTATGTGCGGATGCAATACTGGAAAGAGTATCCCAGGAACATTTATGTGCCTAAGCACGACCAACAAGATCTCCCAGGACTGATTACATGCATCTCCTCCACAATACCTTTAAAGAGCATCCCAGGAACATTTATGTGTCGTAGCACGACCGACAAGATCTCTAAAGAGCATCCCAGAACTTATTACGAGCACACAGCTCAACCTCTCGGATCTCCAGGACTGATTACATGTGGATAGACAAAACCTTTAAAGAGCATCCCAAGAACATTTATGTGCCGCAGCACGACCGACAAGATCTCTAAAGAGCATCCCAGGACTAATTACGAGCACACAGCTCAACCTCTCGGATCTTCAGGACCGATTAAATGTCTCCGTAGTAATACCTCATCCCAGGACTGATTACGAGCACACAGCTCAACCTATCGGATATCTGAGGAATAATTACATACTACATAGCAATACCGGAAAGAGTACCCCAGGAACATTTATGTGCCACAGCACGACTGACAAGATCTCCCAGGACTGATTACATGCTGTTTGCACAACCTGCCACATATCATCTCTGACCTCCAAGTATCAACCTGATACTCATGATCCAACACATCATCATCGCACGAGGCATCATCCTGGTGCCTATGATCATACTGATCATCATCACTGTACCGTCCTGGTACACATTGTCTGGAGCAACATCCTGAAGCTTTTCATCATGATCATCCTGATCATACAATGCATCCACTTGATGCATACCAAGTATCTACCTGATACATATCATCATACATGATCCACCTGATCATACAATGTATCCACCTGATACAAATACAAATACATGATCCACCTGATCATACCTGATACATATCAACATACATGATCTACCTGATCATTCAATGTATCCACTTGATACATATACAAATACATGGTCCAAGCATCCAACATGATGCGTATACAAAATACATACAAATGATCCAACTGATCATATCCAACATCCAACATGATGCATACATACATAAATGATCCAACTGATCATATCCAACATCCAACATGATGCATATATACATGAATGATCCAACTAATCATAACAAGCATCCAACATGATGCATATACATATACATAGTAGTATCTGGAGCATCGTCTTGATGCTCATCATCCATGATCCTCCTGATCATCATTGCATCGTCCTCTTCAGATCATCTCATCGTCCATGAAGCACATACCAGATGCACATCATCCAGCACTTACACCACCGACATGGGAGAACACATCTACCACCATTCGGGGAAGGCTCCAGCCCTTACTTTTTCACCATGGGAGAACACATCTACCACCATGTGAAAAATGGCTCAGCAATTACATCATGACCAAGGGAGAACACATCAACCATGTCAGAAAAGCTCATGTGCATCTGCATCTTCCGGACTCATCACTTCCCTTTGGAAGGAACCTCAATCTGAAGTGCACCAAGCCTCTCTCTGAAGCAATCAAACTATACTTTGGCCAACGTCTTGGTCAATACATCTGCAACCTGCTCATCCATTGCAACATACTCTACTTCAGCTGTACTCAGTGCTATGCAGGATTGCTTCCTGCTAAACCAAGAGATCACACCTGATCCCATACTGAAGCAGCACCCAGGAGTGCTCTTCTTATCTGCAGCACTGCATGCCCAGTCTGAATCAACATAACCATACGGGTTAAACTTTTGATTCGCGTCATACTTGAGCCCATAGTCAACCGTACCCTTTAAGTACCTCAGAATATGATTTACAACAACCAGGTGAACACTCCTCTGATCTGCCAGGAACTGGCTCAATGTGTTCACCACAAAGCAAATATCTGGTCTCATGTTCGTTAGGTACATCAAGGACCAAATCATCTGACGATACACAGTGACATCAACCGGATCAGATGAAGTATCACACAGAATCTTCAGGTTCGATGCCATAGGTGTGGCCATAGTCTTGCAGTCCATCATCCTGAACCTCTTCAGGATCTCTACTGCATACTTCCCTTTTCCAAGGAAGATTCCATCTGCACTCTGCCACACCTCCATGCCAAAAAAAAATAGTGCATCATCCCCAAGTTCTTCAACTTGAACTCAACAGCAAGATTCTGTTGCGTGTCGGCAATCAATCTATCCTCACTTGTTACAAACAGGTCATCCACATACAATAGTAGTATCACTGGATTGCCTTCCTCAACCTTGTAGTAAAGGTTGGAATCCGCTTTACTCTTGGTAAAGCCCAAACTGGATAGAAAGCTATCTATCCTAGCATACCAAGTTCTGCACATATATGACTCCCTGTCATGTGTCTCAGAACTAAGTGGCTTCTCCACATACACTTCTTCTTCAAATACACCATTCAAGAAGGCTGTCTTGAAATCCATCTGGTGTATCTTCCACTTCATCACTTTTATATTTCTCTATGCTGCCATCTGCAACATGATTGATCTTGTAGATCCTCTTGGAAGTCACTACAGACTCCCCTTCAGGTCTTGGGACTACATCCCAAACATCTTCATGATCGACTGGTACTCCTCGATCATGGCATTCTTCCCAAATCCTGGTAACTTCAATATCTTCAATATTTTCAATAGATAACTTTGTTGCTGAACAAATGTTGTAGTCCTTCTTTTGTAGGTGATGGTATACGATCTTTCCTACACAACAAGTTAAATTGCATGATTAGAAAACATCTCATAGTTTTCAGAACAAATTCTTACACATAAAGAAATATGTCATACAGTCATGCAATTATCTTAGCCAATGCTTCAATACAACATTTATCCATATTCCGTAACTTTCTAAATGCCTTCCAATATCTACCAGAACATTGTTAAGAGTGTGCACAACTCCTAACATGTCAGCAAAGAGGTTTCATTCTAGATAAGTAGCAATGGAATGTTGTACAGTTCCATAGGCCACTTACCCATGTATATTAGTAGTATATTGTTCATCAATGCAACTATTCTAATATGCATAATACACAACCTAATTCTAGGAACATAAGCATATACATCATTGAATAACATTATGTAAGAAATGACAATTCAAATACTTATCTTTGTTTGGTTGCTGGGTGGACTCCCTCTAAATATTTGCAACTCCATTCTGATGTGGATTGTGAGAAGTGGTCAACTCCCTCTGAATATCTGCATCCTTGCAGAAACTACTGAAGTGTGATCCTTTGCTTTCTTGCAGGAACAACTGGAGTGTGCTCCCTCTTGATCTTTGCTTCCTGGATTACCTGTCCTTGAACTCACATCCATCCTTAATCACTATGCATGCTTATTAGTATCATCATTGTGTTATCCTTGAGGTCTCATACATAATCACACATTTATTAGTATAATCTTAATACTATCAAAACACAATAATCTTAAACATGTATATTCATGATCATTCACAGATAATAAACATTAGTATTCAAGGTTTTAGGGAAGTCTTCTTTTACTCATGCATATTCTTATTTGATCATAGGACTCTTCTGATTAGTTAAATCATCAATGCATAAACCCGTGATTACTCAAACCTATACCTTCATGATTCTTCTGGTTAGTCATATCATCAATTATGGTAAGAAACATAATATGCATACAACCATGACTATTCAAACCTATGACTTCATGAATAATCATTATCAACAACACAACAGTATAAGATCCTAACACAAGGTAGGATTCTAGCTTGATATAGGAAAAACATACCTGGATTAGCATGCTAGCTAGTTATGTCTAACATACCCGCATAATGGCTTCTGGTTCTCTTCAGTGACTTGTGCTAGTAACCTGCATGTCTCATAGGTTAACCATTGTAGGGCCAAGTTATACATACCTCTAAAGTAGATCTTCTATGAGATCCATGAAAATGGATGAATCTTTGTCTTCATGTCACAATGATCATGTTCTTGAAGTAGAACATGATTTGTCTTTCTTGGTGTACCTTTTATGTTAGTGAACAACATAAACCTCATACAACATCACAATGCATTAGTAAATTCATAAGTGTCAAAACCTTAATCAATGAATATCTTCTATTAAGGTGATATGACAAGTCCAGTAATTAATCAAGATTGTACTGTAATGATATGAAGACAAACATATGATAAAATTAACCATGAAACATACCTGTAAGCCATACCTGAAGATTTCTTGTAATCTTCTTATGGAAGGCCTTAGCCTCATCTCCCTCTGAGACAGGAACTTCTTCACTTATGCAGGTGACCAATCCATCTTCTTCTAGGATTAACCCAATCCACTTGATTTGCAAGAACTGGACCTGGAGCTGGATTAGGGATTGTCAAAGAAACCCCAAAAATTCAAACTTTGAATTTCATACTTCCGAAAGGATAGAAATATGCGCCTTGATGAGCTGATCAAGTTGGTATATTCAGAATTTGAAAGCTGCAAAGTTTCACCCCTCGAAATTGCCTTTTAGATTTCTGGATTCACTGGGGAGGACCCTGAATTAGGGTTTGAGTTTCTTGGAGCTTCACCCAACCAAAATATTTGATTCAAAACTCTAAGCTTCGATTTTTCTGAGGAGCTTCCAGCCGTGGTCACAGATTTCCAAAATTCCAATTTTTGTAGAAGCCCTAATTTTCCATCTTTCCAATCAAAGTCCCGAACTGGAGTTTGATCAAGACCGGCCTTCTGCAAAACCAAAAAATTTGATCTTGGTCTCTAAATTTTTATTTTGATGAGTAGCATCCAGCCGTGGTCTCCGATTACAAAAATTCCAACTTTCTCCGAAGCCCTAAATTCCGGAAGCCATGAATGAAGGTACTCAAAAATAATTATGTTTTGACAGAAATATGTACCTGATTGTTTCTAGTGTAACTCCAAAATTTTTGATCCACAGGGTCTGCAAAATGTTCCTGAGATAGTTCGACCTGTTATCTTTCCATCCTGATAGGTATGACCTCAATTGGATTCTATTAGAGAGAGTTATGCCAAGTGTCGCAACGTGACCTGTTTATGGGATAATACAGGAGAGCGAACTTGTACGGCGTGCCACGTGTCAATGATTCAACTTTGGCCTCTGAAAATTTTTCCTAAGATAGTAAATTCTGTGTACTACCTGTCACATTTTACTAAATTTCATTTGGAGCTTTCTAGACCAAGTTATGACCTTTTTTCCAAGGTCACCTGATTGTGACTCAGATCTAGAAGAGGCATAAACCCTATATTGTACAGATCATAAATCACAAAGTACAATGAATTAGAGGTTGTTCTTTGGACACAAGGTACATGGGGATCTGATATTCGACCTGTAAAAGTTTCATATCTGACAAATTCACCAAAACGGATTTATACCGAAAGTGCTACGATGATTGGTTTTTTCTATATCAAGCGCTAGCATCATAAGTGCAACAAGTGTCATACATGCCATATCATGCCTTCTTTCAGGCTAGCTATGATACCATGCTAATTTTTCATAATTTACTTCAATATGATCTAGGATCTTAACTGAGAGAGCAAAATGTACAACAAATCTATAGCATATCAATCATGGACACAATAATGCAAGCACACAAGAGACACAGAGTTTACTTGGGGAAAACCATAAAGGTGAAAAACCCCAATAGCTTCCTCAGAGATAGATAGAGCAATCATACAACCAGAATACAAGAGATAGTCTTCTCCTAGCAGCAGAGCTTCCTCCTCCACAAGTGCGCCACTCTCCACAGTGTGAGTGAGAGAATAGAATGTGTAAAATGAGAGAGACACACTCTCTATTTATACACTAACTTGACTTGACCTTTACTCAACTAGGTCGGCCTCAACTTAACCACTTAACATAATGCTGACTGGGCCGACCCCCACTAGGGTGGTCTAATAACCCTTTGACCCACATGGCCGACCCCCAATAGGGTGGTCTAATAACCCTTTGACCCACATGACTTATATAGGGCCGACCCCAACAAGGTGGTCTAATAACCCATCAAGTATAAGTTACGACACTTACAATATAAATGACGACACTTCCGTATAGAGGAATAATAACATCTCTATAGGAATACAACCACTTCCGTATAGAGGAATAATAACATTTCTATATGAATACAATATACATATATGTGAAATACATTCCAAAGTTACATATACATCAATAGTTTAGTTAGTTAGAATGGATCATTTGGACCGTTTTGTAATAACCTCAGTTATCTATAAATAAAACCATGATTGTAATCCTAAGGGCATCGAATGTAGACTGTGATATCTGGCATCTATGTTTTTCTCTGCCTTCGGTAAGTTTTGTTCTATTTGTATGGATTAGAGATAAGTTGCTTGGAACTGTTCCTGCAAAGGTTGTATCGCAGATTTTGGGATGAGTTAATGCATGAGGATGTTCAGTTATGTCTCTATTCAGTGTTTCTATTTTTGTTCAATGATGAATGTTATCTCAATGATGCGATGTATTTAAGGTTTTGTTGCTCCGTCGATTAATCTGTAATGCTAGTTGATGCGGCTGTCAATTATATAAGGTTGATTATATATTGGTGATGCGGATGTCGAATATGATTTGAATTGTTAGCATGATGCGAAGATAAATCTCTGGTTTCTATATCTATTGAGTGATAGTATATGTATGTCCTCCCCCTACTGTGGAAATTTGGTTCCTGCAGGCCCCTTAACCATCTAGGGTGAGACTTTACTCACTCTGCAAGTGTTGCTGGAAAAGGTAAAACCTTTCTGGGCTGATGCTTAAGGGTGTTTGGTTGATATTTGTTGACAACAGTGCGAAGTAAACCTATGTCAACAGGACTGTGTCAAAAAATGGTTCCATTGCTGGGACCCTGAAGAAGAAAGAAGAGGACATTTTGTGGCATTCGACGAAACAAGAGATTCAGGACAGGTTCGATAAAAAGATACGAGAGTTCGTAGAAGGAGAAAATCAGAACCATGGGCAGACAACAAGCGACTGGATGCAAAAGTATATTTATTCTGATATCCACGAGGTATTCTTCTAGGAATTTCCGATATTGATGCACGAGTGGTTGGCACAGTTAAATTTCCAGAAGAAAAATTTCCAAGGAGATGAGCCTGATCATCGGACCCTAGAATTGATCCAGCAGCTAAAATGGGTCGACAATAGGGCATCGAGGGCTGTCGACTTCTGGGTAGATAGTATTTTGGAGGGATATATCACTCAGTTTTCCGTCGACACAATCAAGTCATACAGTGACGCAGAAAGAAATTTGTTCAAAGGACACAGAGGGATATTTCTACTATCACTGAAGTTGTGGATTAAGATGCTCATCTACGAAAAATGTATATTGAAGATAAATTATGACGAGTAGAGATCTGTGTGCGGAGGTTGTGGGTTTCGCGTGAATGAGGTTTTGATAGAACGATGTAGGGTAGATGGACATGAGCGATGGAAAAATTCTAAGGGAGGCTGAAGAATATTGTGGTACCCTGCGAAGTGGGGTGAGGTTTTGGCGGCCAGAGAAGAAGAGGAGGACTAAGATTGAGAGAGTCTCCTGAGGTGACCAGAATGGAGAACTGCGAAATGAGACCACAAGGGAATAATTGACCTTAATGCGACGAATAAAGTAGCCAGGATACCCCTGAAGTTGAAAAGTGACAGACCCAAAGCTACTACATACCCTCAACGTGCACTACTCCGAACTTTGTAGGAAGGAATACAACTTCTTCACAGGGTTTTCCTACGTGCCAGAACAACAGTAAGAGTAGTGGATCTGTAAATACCATTAGGAGACCAAGAATGGTAGGCGACGACGTAAAAATGCTGATCTTTTAGGGAAATGGGACCGAGGATCCCGAACAGTATAGGTTTTTATGCGAAGCGGTATGGACAGTCAAGTAGGTCCAAGATGATGACATAAAAAAGGAATAACTGACGAAGACCTTCAGGGGCCGTGCGTTGGACGAGTTTATGAAATTTATACAATTACCGACAGGGAGTCCAGATAAAACACTGCCACAGATCAAGGTAGGATTTATCGATGAATTTAGGAAGCCAAAATCTGAGTCACAGTACATCACAGAGCTGAAAGAAATCAAGCAGTTTCCAAATGAATCAGTATGGGAATTAAACCAGAGATATAAAACTCTAATGGAAAAGGTAAGTTTTGGAATGAGCGCCATGAAACATAAAGAGTGGTTCATTACAGGATTGGTACCACACATTCGTGGGATGTTGATGCAATAGAAAATATCATCCCTGGCAGAAGCACTGGAAATTGCAATGAAGCTGGAGGATTCACCAGTCGGCGAAACAGGCATAGGCATGAACTAGATACAAACGCAGTTAGAAAAATTGACGATCCAACTACAAGAAATTAAGAAGGGAAAAGAAGTTCGCAAAGAAATATGGTGCAATAGATGCAAAACATAAGTACATCACAAGGATTAGTGCCCATAATTCTGAGAATATTTAGAGTCAGGTGCACCGAATCCACTCAATTAGGGAGGAATTCCATGGTGTCACATTTGTCAGACGAGAGGACATCGACCAGAAGAATCCATGTACCTACAGAAGATGGTGTCAAAGAAAGTCAATCTGTACTTCAAATTTTCTCGATCAGTTGGCCATGAAGAAAACGATTATAGGGCGTATGACCTACTCCAAGAAAGGGTTGCGTATACATTTTTCACGAAGGGAGAGGAGCAATCGCTGATACAGGAGCAACAAAAACAACTACACTATAATCAACCTCAACCACAACCATAGTATGGTCAACCGCAATATGGTCAATTGCAGTATGTTCAATCGCAATATCAACAACCGCAGTATCAACCATATGGTCAACCAAGAGGGGGATTCCACGGTGGTCTAGGTGCAGGTGCTAGTCGAGGAGGATATTTTGGACGAGGTGGAGGACCAATCATATGCTACAATTGCGGTCATCCTGGGCATTATTAGAGGGATTTCCCGAATCCACCTCCCCAGTGCACTTACTGCAGTGCAGCAGACCATGGTGTCGAGGACTGTCCCATACTAATTACGAAGTGGCAAACTAAAAATATACGCCCACCTCCACCAAATCAGAATCAAAACGAGAATCCACCACCGACTGTACATAAGATATCAACAGAGGTAAGAATTCGACTTGTGAATGTTGGAGTAGTGACCCGAGGAGGAGCTTCGACAGGAGAAGACATGCCACACCCTATCATTTGACCTATAGCAATAAAACAAGTTCGATTCGATGTAGAAGAGGAGAAGGAGACCTTTTTAGAATCACAAGACACCCTGAGAAGAACAAAGTTGCCACCGATCGACCAGAGAGAACCTGTCTACGAGATGCCACCAATGATCGATACGACGAACCCACAGAGTCGATCAGGAAGGGTCAACACATTGAGAGATTTCTTGGAAATCTATTTGGCGCTAGCAAGAGATTAGGATCCACTGGTAGAAATATCCATCCTGTTACATCGACAAGAGGGTGCACGACAGGATCGGATGGTCAATTGAGTACACATGAGGAAGAAAAGAAGAGAAATGATAATGCCTGCGCAAATCAGAGAATTTGATGTTAACTCCATCATTCTAGACATGGGATCAGATGTAAATATTCTGACAAAAAAGACATGGGAGATAATGGGGAAACCATAGTTGGCATGGTCCCCGGTACAACTTCGATTATCAAATCAAAGCAAGGTCACCCCGATTATGCCAGATCCCAGTCAAAATAGAAGGACTAAAAACATATGCATACTTTGATGTGTTAGAGATCGTTGAAAACACAAGCCCCTCTCCAGTTCTGTTAGGGATAGACTGGGCAATGGAGAACCATTCCGTCACCAACTTTAAGAAAATAACCATGTCGTTCGAGAATCGTGATATGAGGGTAGTCACACCTCTCGATCCATCATCAGGGTAGATATATGTTGAGATGATGAGGGATGAATTCACTGAAGGGTGGGACAACACCTACAACATATCATAGTACTACATCAATCCCACCATAAATGGAGAGTTGGGATGGAGGAGTGTTAGTTCAGCGTTGTCAGATTCGGGCGAAGCGCTTGAGAATTGGAAGAATCGGCTACATGAAGTATCATTCATAAGGTCCGCACGAATTACCCAGTCATTGAGATGGGTAGCAACGGAAGTACGTGAACTTCCAACATATGAAGGATTTCCCAGAAGGACTGTATTTATCGTTGATTTTGAAGAAAAAGTAACAGAACCACAACGACTGCTGGCATTGGAGGAAGCATTAAATTCTATACCAGCGTAGTGGTGGGCAGCACAAAAGTCGACAATAATGAATTGGCCATTATGTCGACATCTAATGGAGGTTAGGTTCAATGACACTGAAGGATACTGCAGAAGGAAGTACAATGGAAGAGGATACCCAAGGGAGCACCTAGAAAAATCCCAAAGAAAATGGGGAACGAGATTAAAACAGGAATGGGTCCACACATTCATTTACACATTGGATGAGGTACCACGAAGCTGGTATATCGTAGCAGAACTGCGAAACAAAAAAACCACATGGGAAGAATTGACTATTAGCTTTAGCCAAACTTTTAGCTTCTCAGATGAAAACCCCTTCATCCACAGGGCATTATAGGAGATTCGTGAGAAAGTACTCGAAGTAGTTTCGACAGAAAAATAAGTGTGTCAATGGGATATCGACAAGGAAGTGATAGTATAGCGACAAGGCTCGAATAAGTAAAGACTTGTCGATGTCGGGCGGAGTATGAAAGGGTCAAGTCAAGAAATAAATGATGTAATTACGATGGCGCGAGTGGATTAAAACATAATTAATAACCGCTCGCGCCGGCATAAAGGACCAATGAATGCACAACATCGGGTAAATCAACAGGAGATTTAGTGATTTAGTGGAAGATTTGGTCATTATTGCCCAGAATTGATTCGATTACCATGGAAGACAAGACAACAAGCTATAAAAGCAAGGTGCAGCTAACTATTCGGCTCATTGAGAATTCACAGAGCTATAGGAGAGCGTTTAGAGGATAAGCATAAAGAGTAAGTAGATTCCGATGGTGCAAGTGGTTTCTAGTGCAATTATGTTAGAGGAACCAATGACAAAGGCCGACATAATCTATGAACAGCTGGAGATTGCATCTGTCCTTGCGAAGGTATTAAGGCAGAAGAGGAGCGCTAGTCATCCGGTAGGCTCACAACGGAGAACGAAGGTGGGCCGTTGGAGCACAACGGTAGAAGGAGGGGCAGGCACATCGCCCGCCACAAAGGAAGAAACAATGGTGAGCAAAATACCAACAGAATCGACCATAGCAGATATTTCAGGGTATGTGCCCCCACGACGAGGAGGTGCACAAGCTGTCTGGATTGGAAAGAATGCCAAATATACCATTAAGGAACCCGCGGTCCCAAAGGGGGTCCGCATAATAGGAAACATCATTCTGCAGCCGCAGAAACTACAGTATAGTGAATGCGATTTACTACTACACCCAGAATGCATGACTACGACCTACGATCATGTAAATCATGGAGAAAATGGTGCAGTTACACGAGAGACTGTACACTGGGCGCTAGGACTGAAGAAGTCAGGTCTGTTGAACTTGACCCATATGCCCCATTTTGGAAGGGGGGGTGAAGTGAATGCATGCATGAAGAAGATGCTCACCTGTTTTCATGGAGGTTACTTATGGCTAGAGGAAAAGGTACCAGTAATGTTTGATTTGACAGCGCAGATAATAGGGTTACCCAAAAATGGGGAAGACCCTTCGCAGTATTTCAAAGGCAAAGACAATGACAAGCGCCTAGCAGCAAAACTGAAGGAAAAGTATGGGGTGGAAAAGGACACCCGAGGATACAAAATAGATACCATCAACAACAAGGCACTAAGGATAGCAACAAAACTGTTAGCCATCAATATGGTCAGAAAGAATTGCCTGAACTAGTGTGCATTAGGGGTGATTGCCTCCGCGGAGAAATGTGTTGCAGGGGTCCAGATAAATTGGTCGCTGTTCTTAGTGAACGAGATGACAGAGGATGCAATCCTTGTGCAGGAACAAGGAAAAGCATTCACGTATTCCTGGCTGTTGATTCTCATTGCGATGGTTTCCTGGAAGGAACCAATAGACTACTAGGGGATGACCATACCAGTCGATGGGGTGTGACGAGGAGAACGGTACCAAAATTTATGGGCGCTAAATGACAAGGAGCGGATCAAGACCAACAATATCATATTCTATATCTACTTAGAAATGCTGAAGAACAGTCTAGAGGAGATCCAACGAATAACATAGGAAGCGGTGCAAAAGCATCAACAAGTCGCAAGACTATCAGCTGAACCACAAGTACTCAAAATACAAGCGTGTGCCGAACCAGGAAAATAGTGGCTGGTGACACAGTATAAGTTGACGAATGAGGAGTTAGATGCGATAATAGATGACTGGCCTCAAGAATGGAAAATTCCAGTAGCAGAGGAGGAACTGTAGGATCCGGAAAAAGGAAAACCAGCAACCGAACCAAAATAGATAGAAGAAGATAAACACAAAGACAATGCACATGAATATACAGGAGAAGGAAACAATGCGGAAGAAGACCAACACTCTCACACCACGAGTCATGATGGAGCATCGATCGCGACACGAATAGACTCCGACGTAGAGGCACAACCCGAGGAGGGAAGGACACAGTTTTGGTTTAAAAAATGAAAGGGGAGCACACCTATCGTCATTCCTCAAGAACATATATACACACTCATGCAGAAGATAACAATAGTAGTGGAAGACAACCGGGAGAAATCCACTTAGCATGCGACCAAATTCTTCAATCACGTGTCACAACTATTGGAAGTGTTAACAGACCTGACCGAGACAAGACTTCAACAATATAAGGTACGACCAAGTACCTCAGAACACAGAATTGAGGTGGACATCGGCATGAAACCAAGGTTAGTGCACATCCTCTCGCAGGTTATAACAACATGATTGGAAGAGTTGGACGTAGAGTTAATAAAGCATGACTAGATCATGGTAGATTTCAACATTTTTTCGATACTGTCACTACAACAAATTCAAAGAATGACAAGTGAAGAAATTTTGGAACACAAAGCAACAACGCATAATCGAATGATCCAGTACAAACGATAGGTGTGGAACATCGAGGAAAAAATTCAGCACCTATATGAAGAAAAAGAATTAATCTTGAAAGACGCCGCAAAGGCCATAGAAGATAGGCGAAGGTTGGAGCATACGATTTCCATCGTATGTGAAGAAGCACTAGAAGTAGATAAAGATAATTTAGCCGAAGCAAAGGAGATACAACTGGGAGTAGTTATCACAGACCGGCGGAAGGAAAATTAATCCCTATAGGCAAGGGTGGTACCCAACACACCACCAGAGCAGATTCAAGATAGACAGAATGCGATCGAAGAAGCTGTGACAAAAATCACGGAGTTTTAAAAGACAACCCAGAAAATTGTAGAGGGTGTCACATAGTTTTGGAGAAGTCTATTCCAAGATGAACAACTGAGCCAACTAAATGTGCAACTCAGCGAGGCAGAGACCCAGTTAGAACCATTGAAGGGATTTCTTAAAGCGATGCCCTTACTAACACAAATGACGAAGGTTGCAGAACTGAAAGAAATGCAACATTGAGTAACTAAGGCATGTGAAAGGAAGCAAAGGAGGAGTACACACCTCGAAGAGTTACAAACAAAGGCAGAACTACTGGAAGTAAAAGTAATGGCTGGAATGACATAGGTCAAGCAACAACTGGAGTAAGTGCAACAGAGAAGTTGCGAACACCCTACAGAACAACAGGTAGAAGACTGCGCACAACTCAAATTATCGACAAAGGAAGTGGTAGATTAGATCAAAGACACATACGACAACTTCAGGTCACAGGTGAACGCACCAGAGCTATCCAACTGAGGTGGCTCGAGGCGGAGCCACAAGTTTGTGTTGGGGGCCTATTGGCATGGGGTTGGAGCGCATAAAGTACAGAAGCTGACAACGACAAAAAGGAGAATTCGCAGAATTAAGGACCATTTGTGAAGAACAAGGAGCTGACGAAAGCGCAAGTTATGGTTTAGTTAGTTAGAATGGGTCATTTGGAACATTGTGTAATAAACTGAGTTGTCTATAAATAGAACCATGATTGTAAGCCTAAGGGCATCAAATGTATACCGTGATATCTAGCATCTATGTTTTGCTCTGCCTTCGGCAAGTTTTCTTCTATTTGTATGGATTAGCGATAAGTCACTTGGAACTGTTCCTGCGAAGGTTGTGCCGCAAATTTTGGGATGAGTTAATGCATGAGGATGTTCAGATATGTCTCTATTATGTGTCTCTATTTGTGTTCAATGATGAATGTTATCTCAATGATGAGATGTGTTTAAGGTTTTGTTGTTCTATCGATTAATCTGTAATGCTAGGTGATGCGACTTCCAATTATTTAATGTTGATGCGAATGTTGATTATATATTGGTGATGTGGATGTCAAATATGTATTTGAACTGTTAGCATGATGTGAATATAAATCTATGGTTTATGTAGCAATTGAGTGATAGTAGATGCATGTCCTCCCCATACTACAGAAACTTGGTTCTTGTAGCCCCCTTAACCATCTCGGGTGAGATTTCACTCGCTCCACGAGTGTTACTGGAAAGGGTAAAACCTTTTTGGGCCGATGCTTAAGGGTGTTTGGTTGATAGTTGTTGACAACAGTGCGAAGTGAACCCCTCTTGACATAACTATGTCAACATCGACAGAGCCCCTTCCTTCCTCGATGATATATATCATGGAATGTCCGCTATGGTTGGACCTTGCTACCTTCCTCTAGCCATTGTCTCCTCTTCTCCTGCGACGCCTGAAGTGCCCGCTTCTCCTCTTGTAGTTGTAGCCTGCATCGTGTTGTAGGTAGTTTTTGTTCTTATCTCCATATCCATTGGTTGGTTGGCACTTCTCTTCTTTTGAAATATCCAGGTCGATGCTGATACAATATCTGGTTGCTCTTCGACAATGGGTACCCTCGCAGTTGGTGGCTCCTATGTACTGGTGCTGGATATCACATGAACCATCACAATTCTTTGACTTCAATCTTCTTAACTTCTCTCTTGGATTTCTTCAACACTCTGACAATGTGCAATGGATCAGAATGTTTCCTTGTGCATCCCTTTATAACTTTAACTTCCCGCTCTTCACCCGTCAATTCAATTTGGACAATGATTACCCAAATACACCATCTATTTACCCCATATGGTGAAATAATTCAACATTAAATGCGTCTTTTTCCACCTGCACCGTCGTTCGCCGCATCTTAACTGCTTCATTTATTTCCCGACATGACCAGTTGATAGTCATCGTGCTCGCCAGTTTGGACATCGACAGGGCCCAAACCTTGTCGCTTCTCAATGCTTATCGCCTTTCCATAGACAGACATATGAAATCAACCCTTGTCGTAGTTCTATTGATAGACATATGAAATCAAACCGCATCTTCTTTCCATCCACATATGGATGAACTTAAACCTTGTCGTCTTTCCATCGACAGACTCCCGAACTGTGCCGTGTACCCGATTCTTTATTCTTTTCATTTTTTTTTCAACCTCCTATATTTGTCAGTGGAGGTGCACCGGGCTATCCCAATAGGGATTTATCTGGATCCCATTCACTATGCTCGTCAAAAGTGTTCCATCCAACTTTTGCAATTGGATTGCGCCCCCATCCGTAATGTAATTTATGACGTATGGACCAAGCCAATGCATTTGGAGATTACATGGGTTTTTTGCGAACTTACTGTCATATAGGAGTATCATGTATCCACACTGAAAGTGCTTCGTCTTTACATGGCGATCATGCCATGACTTTTGTCGATCTTTTTGTACTTGCTTTTGAAATCCTGTAATGAAGCGATCTTCTTCTAGGTGTAGTAACTACACCAATATTTCTTCAATATCCCTATCGTTGCTCATGCCTGTCACTGCTGCTATGCGCAGACTAGGGACAATGTGCTCCATAGGAATTACTGCTTCTTGTCCATATACCAACTTGAAAGTGGTCTTCCCTATCAATATTTTGCACGTTGTTCTGTAGGCCTGTGATACTGTAGGAATCTTCAAGTCCCAGTCGTCGCAGTTTGTATTGCACACCTTAGTGAGCGCGTTCTCTAGAATTTTGTTCAATTCTTCAACTACTCCATTCACCTGTGGGTGGTAAGGATTAGTTCTTCTATGCTGAATCTAAAACTCCCCAGTCATTGATTTGATGGTTTGATTTACAAAATGCGTACCTTGGTCACTCATCAAGATCTTTGGACACCCAAACCTGGTGACCACATTGTCGAAAAGAAATCTTGTTGCTGTCGTAGCTGTGTAAATTTTCAATGGTGCTACTTCGGCCCATCTTGTTAGGTAGTCTGTCACAGTAATGATGTACCTCGCACCTGTCCTCTTTCCTAGTGGGTTAATGAGTCCCACACAGTCTACTTCCCATTTGTCAAAAGTTTGTAATGTCAACTGGGGCACCAATAGCATCTCATCTTGTCGTGATGGTTTCCCCGTCCTCTGACATACGTAGTAGATCTTGGAGAAATATGCTGCGTCGCCATGTAGTGTTGGCCACCATAATCCAAATCTAAGTATATTTATGGCAGTTGCATTCCCTCCATAATGTCCTCCTGCGATCCCACTGCGAGCCTCAACCAACACTCTTTCTTGCTAATGTGGAAGGACACATCGACGAAGAATTTCGTGTGGCCCCATATTGTATAACTGTCCTGCAATCAATTGGAAATCAGCAGGTCTGACGACTAAATGATTCTTCTGATTAGTGGTGAACTCTTCAGGTGCTCTTTCTATGGCCAAAAACTGAACAATCCGTTCATAATGGTCATCGACCATTCCAATCCTAAATAACTATGCATCGGGCAGAAATTCGTCGATGCTACTTGGTTCCTCGCCCGATTCGATTCTCGACAGATGGTCATGTCCCGCGTTCAATCATCTAGGATTCACGATTATTTCAAAATCAAACTCTTGAAATAGCAGCAACCACCGACAGATATTCCCCCCCAATACAGGCTCGTTGATGGGGTACTTTAGTGTTGAGTGTTCAGTAAACATCTTGAAGTGTCCTCCTAGCAAATAGTGTCGAAACTTTTGCAATGAGTATACCATTGCTAGGCCTTCTCTTTCTATTTTTGTATAATTTTTCTCTATTATCGAAAACATCAGACTAGAAAACATGATAGGATGGTCGATCGACCCTTCACCAGGATGGGGAAATATCACCCCCAGCGTGATTGACGAAGCATCTACATGAACATGAAATTATTTCTTCCAGTTAGGGAAGGCTAATATTGGTGCTGCAACCATTTTTTCCTTCAATATGTTGAGGCTCTTTTGACACTCATCGTTCCATTCAAACTTCATGTATTTCTTTAATAGCTTCTCCATGGGCGCAGTAATTGCTGCATACCCTTTTATGAACTTTCTATAGTATCTTGTAGGGCCCAACGCAACCCTCAGCTACTTTATTGTCATAGGTGCTGGTAAGTCGACAATGCTCGCAATCTTGGATGGGTCGACCAACATACCTTCCTTGCAGACAATATGTCCCAACAAGATATCAAATGGTGCACAAAATATACACTTCTTTAAATTTCAAAGAGGTCTGATGCTGTCGACATCTTTCAAGCATCATCCTGAGGCTCTCAACATGGTCTCAATCCATACACAGTGTCACCTACCCAATTTTTGAGAATAATTATTTTCTACTATTATCCTTTTTGCAAAATACTTTGTGTTAAATTATAATTACAAGTTTTGTAATTATGACCAATTAGGTCAAGGATGAATGTAATGACTCATTATTATTATTTAATAAATAAAAATGGGAGACAAACACTCAAGAAAGCTGTTACAAGAGTGTCCACTGGCCCACTAGGAGGAATGGAAGCTGCTGGAAGGATTGGGACAAATGGCAGCATTTGCACTCTACCATTAGCTGTTGGTATGGGACAACTCCCCCTAATTTTGGGGCATTTCCCCCTCCAGGTGGAGGGAGGTGAGCAGGTAACTCACTAATGAATAGTTAATTACAAAAAGACCTAGGCAACCTATAAAAGGCAATTCGAATTGAGCAGGGAGCTCTTACAATGTTTTCTGCAGAAACATTCCTCATGTGCATCAGGTGATGGCTGAGAGATTCGAATAGGGAGATTGTGGAGAGTGCAAGTGTAAGTCTGCAAATGTTATGAGAAGGATAGACCAGAGGTGCTGGTGCAGGTCCCATTGACTACTAAGCCTGTAAGGCTGGATAAATTTTCTTGCTGCTGCAAGTAGAGACCCTAAGCTTCTGAACTTCCTTCCTCCTGGTGGATCAATGGACATGCTCGGGGGTCCTAAGGCAGACATCTTGGTTGCTTAGGAGTAGGTTGGGTGGAACAATATTCTTGAGTGATTTGTTCCTCCTATCACACTCAGGTTCTATTCTTTTTTTTTTGTGTGTGTTTCCAATCACATGAATGCTTTTAGAAAATGGCTTAGAAATGTTATTAATGACCACTAGCAGTAAAATGTTAGTGTTATCTCTCCAAGAAACTCTTTGGGGTTGTAGGCCAAATATGCTTGGTAAATCAAGATCTAATAATTTAGGTACGTGCTTGGATCAATGGGATAACTCGATAACTAATGAAATGGACAAATCATCATGCATTTGAATAAGACAGTGCTTTCAATAATCAATAATAAGACAAACTAGTTTAAAAAGGGGACAAAGAATACTAATCTTTGATAACCAAATATAATAAGATGCAGGGTTATAAACGATAGCAAGGATGTTTTTTAATTCAAGTTTATGAGCTTACTAGAGAGATGTCAGTCTTTAGAAGCTAAGACCGTCTTTCTATTAGCAAATAAGAGTCAATTATAATAGCATCATGTCTCCAAACTCCAACCTTTCTCTTCTATCAGTTCTGGGCTTTATAGACATTACAAATCTCTTCCCCCTAGATCCCCAGAAGCTGGGTCGAAATCCTCAGATAGAAGATCCGACCGTTTAAAAAAAAAATCGGGAAAATCATTTTTTTAATTGGCGAAACTGCTGAAAAATGGGGCTCAGAGATGGGTTCGATTCTCCCAATATGTGACACCTATAGGAACAATGAGAGAGGTTTTTGTTCTCTGACATGTTAGGAAGAAAAAACTCCGAGCATTTTTCAGAATGACTCTCGAGTCGCTCAGAATCATCATTTGAAAATGATGACTCTGCACAGTAAAAACGCCATTTCTGTTGAAACTGCTGAAAAAGAGGCTGAGAGATGGGTTTAGTTCTCTAGCTATGTGACACCTGTGTATAAACTGAAAGAGGTTATTGTGCATTTACCTATTTTGAGAAACAATCTCTCTCATATCTTCAAAACTTGTTTTTGATTGCCTGAGGTCTGCATTTCAAAAACGTGTGTCAAACAGGCAAGTTCTGGAATCCAACAATTTGTGCTCAGTGATGGATTTGATTCTCTCAACTTGCAACACCTGTTGGATAACGGGGAGAGGTTATTGTTTTATGACATGTTAGGAACAAAAACCTCCGAGCGTTTTACAAAACGATTCTCCAGACGCTCACAATCGTCAGTTGAAAATGATGACTCGAGATAGTAAAAAAACGCCACATTTCTTCATTATTTCCATCTTGCTGGCACCTCCAAAACTGAAACAACCATTGAAACAACTCCTATTAATTAAAACCTTCACTTAAAAACCATCCTCTTTTCATTTGGAAACAAAAACAGTGATCTGGGCGAAAATAATGCCTCTCTGCACTGTTTTGCACTTTCGGTGGCTAAAGAGCCAAAATTCGAACCTGTAAACCACCGAAAGCTCTGCTTTCAGTGGCTAAGAATAGTTGTGAAAGCCTGCCTGAACCACCGAAAGCTCTGTTTTGAAACTAATCTTACAAAATGGCAAAAAATTTATTTTGTCTCAGCTTCTTGATGACAAGTGAAGTTCTCTTGCTCTTTCGGTAGCTGGAATGAATTTGCATTCGAACACGAGCACTACCGAAAAAGTGGTGAAAATGCCTCTCCTTTTGGTAGCTTATAATCCACCATTGACATCGTATGCCACCGGAAAACGGTCTTAACCAATGCTCTTTTCTTTTGGTGGCTGTAAGCGACCCAACCTTTAGATGGTAAGCTAAAAAAAGTATCCACCCTTTTGGTGGCTAATGAACACCATCGTGTTCGCCCAAACCACCGAAAACTGCCCCACAAGTCACGCTGTAATTTTCCCTTTCGGTAGCTGGAGCGCATTTTATTTCACACAATAAACCACCGAAAATAGGGTTTTCGGTAGCTAATGAACCATTTCTAGGCCCACCTAAGCTACCCAAACCTGAAATTTTCCTTTTGAAGGAGAGCTAGCTTTGAACAGTTATTTCAGAGTTCATTACCTTCTTCAACCTATCAGACCGGAACTCAAACACACGTAAAAAAACAAAAATTAAAGACTTCCTATCACCTAGACACCATGACTAGTCTATGCTTATTGAGGAGATAACAGTTAGATCCTGATTGATTTTAAATTTCTGAATTGATGAAATGACTCCTCTGCATTTTTCCCCATGCCTGAAGCTACATCGTACTCCAGTACAGAGAGGTAGCATTAAATCTGTTCATTTAAAAGTGAAACCTAACATGCATCTAAATTCATAATCCCAAGGAGACCCCCATGCACAGACTTATGTTCCCCATGCATCTTATATTTTAGCAGCTGTAGATTAGATCTCTGCATGCATTGATTATACTGTTCAAACTCTAAATGCTGAAACAACCTACCATAAACTAGTTATGACATTATTTTCCTTTCTGACTTCTGAAGGTAGACATGGTGTTAGCATCTAGGGTTTACTATTCATCAGTTATTTCTTCAAAAAGAAACCAATGTCATGCATTCTGTTTAACCATGTGCCCATTCTTTTATTTTTATTGTTATTTGAATCTGATCGATCTTTATAGAAATTATTGTCATCACTGTATTATTTTGTGCAAAAAAAAAGAGGTACTGTACTGTTCTTTCATTTCTCCAGAGGTCCAAATTGGACAAATACAGGGAGATAGAATTAAAGTAGACAAACTGTTATACTAATAGGCAAATTAAACTAACTGACGAATACACTGTAATTTTCTTTGATTCTGTATTATCAACTGTATGTGGCAGAATTCACATCACAAAATAGCATGTTCTTAAAAGCAAAGAAAATGATAGAATTATTTAACTGAAAGAGGAAAATACAACATCTCTACACCCAAACCAGGGTTGATATGTTCTTATCATACTAATATTTACAAACATTTAACAACTGCAAAATCAAATGTTTTCATTATCATAGATATTCTAACTGTGGAAACAAGAACTGTTATTCTTGCTTTTAAACATCATTACAGCCCATCACATTTCATCGTCATCGACAGGCTAGGGTTTAACATCAAACATTGTTGTATTCAAACCAAAACTAATACCCTTTTATTAATAGTTTAACCCAAGTATGCATAGACATTTTGTAAGCTAGGTATTCCATTATCGGCTTACAACCATCCTTTGAATAAACACTTAAAAACATGCCTTTCGTTCTTTTAAAACCAATTAGAAGATGAGAGTTCAAAACACCATATGTAAACATTAAAACCCTAGAAAGGAACATTTCCATTTAAAAATACAATCGCAGCATCCTACAGATCGCCTCATTGTTTACTGAGGGTTCCATTCAAAACCCATTCTTTTTTTACACTACACAGCTACTGCCGAAACAAAACCATAGTCAACACTTCTATTCCCTACAGTTCCACACTTGTTTCTTCCATCGATTTAGAAGTGCAAAATGATAAACATAAAATGTTTAATGCTGTGAAATCCCTTGCAACAACGAGGGTTCAAACCCTATCAAGCTCGCCGAGCCGAGGGAAGGCCGGCCATACATTTTAGAAAATATTTACATCATCTACGCTAACAACAAAACCATAAACAGTAACGTTTTCCCAAAGTTGCACGCGAGGCAAAGACCATTGCCGAAAAGACACATTTCCAACACCCTACTCACCAAGCCCGAATCCAGGAGAACCACGAGGTAGGGGTACCACTGAAGCTTACCGATGGGTTCGCTGTATTCCTTTTTTCCCTTCAACTTTCCCGGCACACTGATGTTCGCCGAGAGCTACCTGTCAAGCAATTATGCTCAGAGTTAGATAACATTCATGAAATATTGATGCATGCAACAAAGAAAACTTTAAACTTTTGCAACATCACTGTACCTGCGTCTTTGACAGAAGAATGATGAAGCCATCCATCCACTTCGAAAGAGAAAGACCCAACTCGTAGGACACACTGTGTTGGCACTTGTGAAAATGTGCAACCCGATTTGAAATCCCATACCTTCAAGTCACTACAACGCCACAAACGAACGCACTCATCCAACCCTCTGGTTGTTGCACTGTTCATTTCCAGACTCGGCCTCCATTGATAGCATTCACTTGAAGTTTGAAGGTTGCTGTAGGTCTCAGGTTTGAGCTTGAGGGAGGATAAAAATGTCAAAAACCAAAATGCCTCACGGCCGGTTGGCCTCACCCCAAACCCTACCACCGAAACAATGACAAAGAAAACGTTACAAGATCCTGTAAGTTACGTTAGGGTTCATCACAATCCCAATGCACAAAAATCAACGACGGAGATATATTTTCAATAAGCCACGATGGAGGGTGGTAGATGCAGTATTAACTCACCCATCCACCCCCCAAGCCACGAAGTTTCCAACTCTGTTGACACCGAGGCAAGGGGCCTGTTACAACTCAGCTTTGGCGAACCTTCTCACATGCTGGACACCCATTACAATGTGCACGTAACATTACCATTAACGTTGTGGCCAGGCGACTTGATTACAAATCCAATCATTTACGATACCCTTGATTTAGTATGCAAACTTTTTGCAACCCCATCTTTCCACCTGCCAACCATAAGGATCAATGTTTATTGCATCAATTTTATAATTTATACCAAGGTTAAAACATCCATCGACAGCATGTGTAAAAGAATTCGTATGTTCCATTTAAATCGATATAAGTGTACTCATAACATAAAACATCCACCTAGGTCGCATTCGGTCCTAAGGTATGGATAGATTCTGCCCCAACCTAATATAAAATTCATCATAAAGTTCATTATAAAGCTCTTCAAGCTTTGCTCATGTCATAATTTATATGGATACACCCTTAGGGTATAGTTTCTACCCAAGGAACCATGGTATAAATTGCATGGTAGGATATTAATGTATTAACATTATCATGGTAATTGCTAGGGTAATAAAGAACTTAGAACCACCTTGCCACTCTCACTATGGTGTCCATAGGACCATGTTCCCTTGCCTTAGAATGGTCACAAGTCGAAATTTATACAAAGATTGTTTTAAAAATCCGCAAGTCAATTATGGAATGACAATAAGAGAAGCCATAAACTCTTAAGTACAGAAAACTGATAACAACCACACTCTGGAATTGATGACTTTTGCAGTTTGAGCTAGCCAAGTTACTTCTTACAAAAATTTAAAAGAAACCATACCTGTGGCGTCGAAGTACAAGCAGTTATCATTTTTGAAAACGGTTATTAAACACTCTGAAAGTTATCGCTATCTCTTACTTGTGAATCTGCGCATGAAGGACAAGTACAATGCTTTAGCTGAGTAGCTAAGTAAGCCTCGAGGCACCTCATGGGACCCCTTTCATCATCATCCAGAAAATTTAAACTGTCAGTACTTGTCGAGGAGAATTCTGTTTTCCAAATGTATCGAAAATTTAACCATTCAAGCATACAAATAAATGTCGTAATCATTAATTGGATTCATGACGTGTCGCCGACACAATACACCATTAGAAAACAAAAAAACACAGCAGTTAAGTTGGTCATACCAAATGACGTAATTATTAATTACTGCTTTATTAAGCATTTATTATTTCCGCATTTTACAATTATTAGTATTTAATGACGATTTAAAAATTTTAAATTTTTATGAAAATAGTGGGATGTTACATGTGGTATCAGAGCTGATGTTCGAACTCTAGGCCTAAAGACGGTCCAAGAAACACTCAAACAGAAAAATTTATGACTGTGAAATTTTTCTCTAACTCAAGTTTAAATGATTTTGTTGTATACAGAAAATTTTCTTTGATTACAGATATGGAAGGAGCAGCTGAACACATAAGGGGCAGATTTCCACCAAACAGCCCAAGTATGGAACAATAATTCTAGGGCAATCGGGGTAACGACTCGTCAGAATTATTGCATGTTTTTCAAGAATTGAAGGTAGAGATCCAGTCAGTAAAACATGACAATGAAAGAATCCTGAGGACACAAGAGGAGTTGAAGCAAGCACTGTTCGATCAATATCCAAAATATGAACAGGACCTCGAACATACTTCCGAAACTAAAGGGCTATCTCATGAAGGAAAGGATAAACAAATAGAAATAGCTGAGGGAAACAGCAACTCAACATCATCAAGAACTGCCAAACTTCCACGTAAAAAGAAGCATAACTACTCTAGTGACAGCAATGAAGGAGACTTCAAGCCAAAAAGAAAAAGAAATAAACAGTACAAACATATATCTGGTGAATTCAAGAAAATCAAACCCCCAACTTTCAATGGAGAAATAGAGAAAGGAGAGACAGTGGAAGCATGGCTGTCCGGCATGAAAAGGTATTTTCAGATCTACAATTATTTAGAATCCTTAAAGGCAAAAATGACAATTTATAATCTGACCGGGAAGGTAGATATTGGGTGGCAAGACCTTAAAAGGGTAAAAGGTATAAAAGACCGAGATGTGAGTTGGACTACTTTTAAAAGATACTTCAAGAAGAAATTATTATCTAAGCAGTATTATGAAGAAAAGTCCAAAGAATTCTATTACCTAAAACTGGGAACGATGAACATGAAAGAACTGAACAACAAGTTTTAAAGTTTGCTAAGGTATGTGCCGTATATGGTGGAGGAAAAACCGAAGGTCCAGAGGTACCTAAGTTGTCTACCTTTCCACATCAAGGACATGATAGAGTACGATAACCCTAAGACACTAGAAGAAGCCATGAGGAAAGCAACTTTTTGCTTTGACCAGAATAAGAAAAGAGAAGCAGTACCTAGCTGGAAAAACCCAAAACCCAGTAATTTTGAACATAAAAGGAAAAATTTCAGATATGGTGGCAATTTCGGTTTCCAAAGGAAAAATTTTCAAAATAAAAAATTTCAGCAGAACAGAAATAATCAGCAGTAGAAATTTACAACACCCAGAAATGTCCCCAATGTTGCTAGGACCAATGAACATAAGCCACCTATAAAATGATTTGAGTTCCAAGGGCCCCATTATGCCTCAGACTGCCCCCTCGAGAAACAGGCGGTCAACCATATTCACTCCATACAGTCTGAAGCTACTGTAGGAGATGTGGCAAGAGAAGTACCCAGAATTAGTGCAGCATTAGACAACCAACAAGCAGAACACCAAGTCTCAATGGTGGAGGTTGAAGGTATGCTGCAAAACCACCCAGTTTCTATTTTAATTGACCCTGGTGCTAGTATAAGTTATATATCACCAGTTGTTGTAGAAAGACTCGATTTGAAAACAGAGAAATTCGATAAATCCTGGTTAGTTAGATTAGCGACAGGAACAAAAAGAAAGGTTTCTGATTTTGTGGAAAATTGTGTTTTATCTATGAATCAACTAACCACACAGGTTAAATTAAATATTCTTCCATTAGGGTCATATGACATCCTAATCGATATGGACTGGTTAGAAACCCATCGTGTCATTCTGAATTGTTATGAAAAAGGTTTTATTTGCTTGGATGATGAAGGAAAGACAGCAGAGGTAAAAGGCATCCCTAGGAAAACATCCGTTCGACAGATTTTAGCTTGCAAGTAAAAAGGGAAATCAGAAAAGGGTGTTAGATGTTCGTAGTAAATGCGGTACATGATGAGATGAGTACTAAGGAGGACAAACTGAAAATAGAGGACATACCTGTCTTAAAGGATTTCCAAGACATTTTTCCTGAAGAGATCCCATAATTACCTCCCAAAAGGGACCTGGATTTTTCTATTGAATTAATACCTGGTACAGTACCAAGTTCTAAAGCTCCATACCGGATGAATATACTAGAGTTGAATGAGTAAAAATCCTAGCTGAAGGAGCTGATTGATAAAAAATACATAAGACCCAGCATGTCTCCTTGGGGAGCACCGGTCATTTTTGTTAAGAAGAAGGATGGTACGCTGAGACTTTGCATAGATTATCGTCAACTAAATAAAATGACAATCAAGAATAGGTACCTGCTGCCTCGCATTGACGATCTTTTTGACCAGCTACGCGGAGCAACAGTATTCTCGAAGATCGATTTACGATCAGGATATCATCAGGTTCATGTGAAGGATGAAGGCATTTTCAAAACAGCCTTTAGAACTCGTTATGGGCACTATGAGTTCGTTGTCATGCCGTTTGGATTAACTAATGCCCATGCTGTATTTATGTGTTTAATGAACAAAATTATGCATAAGTACTTAGATAAGTTTGCATTTGTGTTTATTGATGATATTTTAGTATATTCTAAGAATAGGGAGGAGCATGATGAACATCTACGTATCATTCTGCAAGTTCCGAGGGAGCACCAGCTGTATGCTAAGTTCAGTAAATGTGATTTTTACAAAGACAAGATTCAATACTTAGGACACATAATCTCTGAGGAAGGGATTTCGGTTGACCCCGCCAAGATAAAGGCCATTAATGAATGGCCGGTTCCTAAAGATGTGATGGATGTGTGATCATTTATGGGCATCACTGGTTATTATACAAAATTCATTGAAGGGTTTTCCAGGATTGCAAACCCCATAATGTCGCTGCAGAAAAAGGGAAAGAAGTTTGTCTGGGATCAAAAGTGTGTGGACAGTTTTACAAAGTTAAAAGAATTGTTGACTTTAGCGCCTATTTTTGAGGATTGCAGATCCTAATAAAGATTTTGTAGTATGTACCGACGCATGCAATGATGGACTGGGAGGAGTCCTAACGCAGGAGGGACATGCTGTAGCCTATAAATCAAGAAAGCTGAAAATACATGAGAAGAACTATTCCACCTACGATCTAGAATTGTTAGCAGTAATTCATGCCTTGAAAATGTGGTGTCACCATCTTATTGGCAGAAAGTTTACCTTAATGACGGATAATATGGGGCTGAAATATTTATTAGATCAAACAAATTTGAATGCCAGGAAAGCCAGATGGCTAACTTTTCTGAGTGAGTATGATTTTGAAATTCAGCACATTAAGGGGAAAGAGAATAAAGTTGCTGACGCATTAAGTCGCAATGCAAGGATACCATTTATTTAAGCCATCAGCACATACGCAACAGATTTGGAGAAATATATTTTTGAAGGAATTAAAGAGGATGAGGAATACATAAAATTACAGGAAAGGACAGCAGAAAACAATTCTGAAAATTCTATAACAGATTTCAGTTTGAAGGAAAATGGCTTACTACTGTACCAAAACATATTGTATGTAGCAAACGTACCAGCAGTAAAGATTCTGATTTTGGATGAGATGCACAAAAGCCACTATTCTTGCCATCCAGGTTACCAGAAAACCATCACAATGCTAAGGAAGGAGTACTATTGTCCCAGAATGAAGGATGAAGTAGCAGAATATATAGCAAGTGTTTTGACTGTCAAAAAGTAAAGTTGGAACATCAGCATCCTGCTGGATTGTTGCAGCCCTTGCCTATACCCAACTGGAAGTGGGAAATATTAAGTATAGATTTCATCACTAGGTTACCAAAGAATAAAAAACAACATGAATCCATCATGGTGGTAGTAGACAAACTTAACAAGGCATCCCATTTTATCTCTTTTAAAACTAACCATAAAGTTCCTGATATCGCATAAATTTTTATGAAGCAGGTTTTCTGACTACATGGGATACCCAAGGTAATAGTTTCAGACCGAGATTCAAAGTTCACAGGTAACTTTTGGAGGTCCTTGTTCAAGGGGTTAAACACCACCTTCAATTTCAGCACCACGTTTCATCCGCAAACAGACAGACAGACTGAAAGGGTGAACTAGATATTGGAAGATATGCTCAGAATGTATGTTAAGGATCAACTTGGTAAGTGGGAAGACTACTTGCATTTAGCATAGTTCGCATATAACAATCACTACCATGCTTCAACCAAGATTATCCCATTCGAGATTCTTTACGATAGAAAGTGTAACACACCGGTGTCATGGAGTGATCCAGTTAGCAGAGTCACCTTAGGGCCCGAATTGTTGCAGGAATTAGAACTAATCGTGAAGCAAGTACAAGGAAATCTTAAAGCTGCCCAGGATAGACAGAAAAGTCAAGCAGACCTTAAAAGAACTCATAAAGAGTTCCAGGTTGGTGAACATGTTTTTCTTAAGGTAGGGCTGAAAAAGAGTTCCTTAAAATTGGGAAGCTGTGACAAACTGGCACCCAGGTATTGTGGTCCTTTCAAAATCTTGTCCAGAGTTGGAACTGTGGCATATCAATTAGCCTTACCTTCAAACCTCAAAGTCCATAATGTTTTTCACATTTCATTTTTAAAGAACTATGTGCATGATCCTACTCATGTTGTAAATTGGAATAATGTTCAGGTGGAACAAGGCGGCGATTTTCCGGTGGAACCGGACTATATTCTCGCAAGGAAAGAAACTCTACTCCGAAACCGCACGGTTGACCAAGTAAAAGTGCAATGGAAGCACTTTAGCCCAGCAGAGGCTACCTGGGAGTTGGAGAGTAGTATGCGGGCTGCATAGCCAACTCTGTTCCAGGAACACTCAAGGAGTGAATAAAGCAACATCAAAGATGATGTTGAGGCTTAGGGGGGCTGTATGTCACCTACCCAATTTTTGAGAATAAATATTTTCTACTATTATCCTTTTTGCAAAATACTTTGTGTTAAATTATAATTACAATTTTTGTAATTATGACCAATTAGGTCAAAGATGAATGTAATGACTCATTATTATTATTTAATAAATAAAAATGGGAGACAAACACTCAAGAAAGTTGTTACAAGAGTGTTCACTGGCCCACTAGGAGGAATGGAAGCTGCTGGAAGGATTGGGATAGATGGCAACATTTGCACTCTACCATTAGTTGTTGGTATGGGACAACTCCCCCTAATTTTGTGGCATTTCCCCCTCCAGGTGGAGGGAGGTGAGCAGGTAGCTCACTAATGACCAGTTATTTACAAAAAGACCTAGGTAGCCTATAAAAGGAAATTCGAATTGAGCAGGGAGCTCTTACAATGTTTTCTGCAGAAACATTCCTCATGTGAATCAGGTGATGGCTGAGAGATTCAAATAGGGAGGATGAGAGATTCGAATAGGGAGAGTGCAAGTGTAAGTCTGCAAATGTTATGAGAAGGATAGACCAGAGGTGCTAGTGCAGGTCCCATTGACTACTAAGTCTGTAAGGCTGGATAAATTTTCTTGCTGCTGCAAGTAGAGACCCTAAGCTTCTGAACTTCCTCTTGGTGGATCAGTGGATAGGCTCGGGGGTCCTAAGGCATACATCTTTGCTGCTTAGGAGCAGGTTGGGTGGAACAGGCCTCTTAAGTGATTTGTTCCTCCTATCACACTCAGGTTCTATTTTTTTTTTTTTTGAGTGTTTCCAATCACATGAATTCTCTCAGAAAATGGCTTAGAAATTTTATTAATGACCAGTAGCAATAAAATGTTAGATCCTGATTGATTTTAAATTTCTGAACTAATGAAATGACTCCTCTGCATTTTTCCCCATGCCTGAAGCTACATCATACTCCAGTACAGAGAAGTAGCATTAAATATGTTCATTTAAAAGTGAAACCTAACATGCATCTAAATTCATAATCCCAAGGAGACCCCCATGCACAGACTTATGTTCCCCATAAACTAGTTATGACAGTATTTTCCTTTCTGACTTCTGAAGGCAGACATGGTGTTAGCATCTAGGGTTTACTGTTCATCAGTTATTTCTTCAAAAAGAAAACAATGTCATGCATTCTGTTTAACCACGTGCCCATTCTTTTATTTTTATTGATATTTGAATCTGATCGATCTTTATAGAAATTATTGTCATTACTGTATTATTTTGTGCAAAAAAAAAGAGGTACTGTATTGTTCTTTCATTTCTCTAGAGGTCCAAATTGGACAAATATAGGGAGATAGAATTAAAGTAGACAAACTGTTATACTAATAGGCAAATTAAACTAACTGACGAATACATTGTAATTTTCTTTGATTCTGTATTATCAACTGTATGTGGCAGAATTCACATCACAGAATAGCATGTTCTTAAAAGCAAAGAAAAGGATAACATTATTTAACTGACAGAGGAAAATACAACATCTCTACACCCAAACCAGGGTTGATTTGTTCTTATCATACTAATATTTACAAACATTTAACAGCTGCAAAATCAAATGTTTTCTTTATCATAGATATTCTAACTGTGGAAACAAGAACTGTTATTCTTGCTTTTAAACATCATTACAGCCCAACACATTTCATCATCGTCGAAAGGCTAGGGTTTAACATCAAACATTGTTGTATTCAAACAAAAACTAATACCCTTTTATTAATAATTTAACCCAAGTATGCACAGACATTTTGTAAGTTAGGTATTCCATTATTGGCTTACAGCCATCCTTTGAATAAACACTTAAAAACATGCCTTTCGTTCTTTTAAAACCAATTCAAAGATGAGAGTTCAAAACACCATACGTAAACATTAAAAACCTAGCAAGGAACATTTCCATTTAAAAATACGATCGCAACATCCTACAGATTGCGTCATTGTTTCCTGATGGTTCCATTCAAAACCCATTCTTTTTTTACACTACACAACTACTGCCGAAACAAAACCATAGTCAACACTTCTATTCCCTACAGTTCCACACTTGTTTATTCCATCCATTTAGAAGTGCAAAACGATAAACATAAAATGTTTAATGCTGTGAAATCCCTTGCAACAACGAGGGTTCAAACCCTATCAAGCTCGCTGAGCCAAGGGAAGGCCGACCATACATTTTAGAAAATATTTACATCATATACGCTAACAACAAAACCATAAACAGTAATGTTTTCCCAAAGTTGCAGGCGAGGCAAAGACCATTGCCGAGAAGACACATTTACAACACCCTGCTCACCAAGTCCGAATCCAGGAGAACCACGAGGTAGGGGTACCACCGAAGCTTACCGATGGGTTCACTGTATTCCTTTTTTCCCGTCAACTTTCCTGGCACACTGCTGTTCGCCGAGAGCTACCTGTCAAGCAATTATGCTCAGAGTTAGATAACATTCATGAAATATTGATGCATGCAACAAAGAAAACTTTAAACTTTTGCAACATCACTGTACTTGATTCGTTGACAGAAGAATGACGAAGCCATCCATCCACTTCGAAGGAGAAAGACCCAACTCATAGGACACACTGTGTTGGCACTTGTGAAAAATTGCAACCCAATTTGAAACACCAGACATTCAAGTCACTACAACACCACAAACGGACGCACTCATCCAACCTTGTGGTTGCTGCACTATTCATTTCCAGAGTCGGCCTCCATTGATAACATTCACTTAAAGTTTGGATGTTGTTGTAGGTCTTAGGTTCGAGCCCGAGGGAGGCTAAAAATGTCAAAAAGCTAAGTACCTCACTACCGGTTGGCCTCACCCCAAACCCTACCACCGAAACAATGACAAAGAAAATGGTACAAGATCCTGTAAGTTACGTTAGGGTTCACCACAATCCCAATGCACAACAATCAACGACGAAGATATATTTTCAATAAGCCACGATGGAGGGTGGTAGATGCGGTATTAACTCACCCATCCACCTCCCAAGCCATGAAGTTGCCAACTCTGTTGACACCGAGGGAGGAGGCCCATTACAACTCAGCTTTGGCGAACCTTCTCACATGTTGGACACCCATTACAACGTGCATGTAACATTACCATTAACATTGTGGCCAAGCGACTTGATTACAAATCCAATCATTTATGATACCCTTGATTTCATACGCAGAATTTTTACAGCGCCATCTTTCCACCTGCCAACCATAAGGATCAATGTTTATTGCATCAACTTTATAATTTATACCAAGGTTAAAACATTCATCGGTAGCAAGTGTAAAAGACTTCGTATGTTCCATTTAAATCGTTATAAGTGTACTCATAACATAAAACATCCACCTAGGTCGCATTCAGTCCTAAGGTATGGATAGATTCCGCCCCAACCTAATATAAAATTCATCATAAAGTTCATTATAAAGCTCTTCAAGCTTTTCTCATGTCATAATTTATATGGATACACCCTTAGGGTATAGTTGCTACCCAAGGAACCATCGTATAAATTGCATGGTAGGATATTAATGTATTAACATTATCATGGTAATTGCTAGGGTAATAAAGAACTTAGAATCACCTTGCCACTCTCACTATGGTGTCCATAGGACCATGTTCCCTTGCCTTAGAATTGTTACAATTCAAAATTTATACAAAGATTGTTTTAAAAAGCCACAAGTCAATTATGGAATGATAATAAGAGAAGCCATAAACTCTTAAGTACAGAAAATTGATAACAACCACACCCTAGAATTGACGACTTTTGCAGTTTGAGCTAGCCAAGTTACTTCTTACAAAAATTAAAAAGAAACCATACTTGTGGCGTCGAAGTACAAGCAATTATCATTTTTGAAAATGGTTATTAAACACTCTGAAAGTTATCGCTATCTCTTAGCTGTGAATCTACGCATGAAGGACGAGTACAATGCTTTAGCTGAGTAGCTAAGTAAGCCTCGGGGCACCTCGTGGGACCCCTTTCATCATCATCCAGAAAATTTAAACTGTCAATACTTGTTGAGGAGAATTCTGTTTTCCAAATGTATCGAAAATTTAACCATTCAAGCATACAAATAAATGTCGTAATCATTAATTGGATTCATGACGTGTTGCCGACATAGTACATCATCAGAAAACAAAAAAACACAGTAGTTAAGTTGTTCCTACCAAATGACGTAATTATTAATTATTGCTTTATTAAGCATTTATTATTTCCACATTTTACAATTATTAGTATTTAATGATGATTTAGAAATTTTAAATTTTTATGAAAATAGTGGGATGTTACACACAGTCCAATCATCCATATACACCTCCAAGAAATTGTGAATAAAATATTTGAACGCAAAGAAAACTAACCTTGAGAAATTGCAGGGGCATTCTTGAGACCAAATGGCATTACCGTGTACTGATAGCAGCCCGACTCTGTTACAAATATGGTTTTATGTCGATCTTCTTTTGCAATCTTGATCTGGTGATATCCGAAGAACCCATCTATGAATGAATATACTTCTTGTCCTCCGACACCTTCAAGTACTTCATCGGTAAAGGGTGTGGAGAATGGGTCATGAAGGCATGCATCGTTCAACTTCCTTAGGTCAACACAAATACAAACTTCGCCAGTCTTCTTGTCCTGGATGACCATCTGGCTGACCCATTCTGACTCTTCGACATGCTCAATGATCCCTGCATCTAACATTCTCTCTATCTCAGCCTTCACTCACTCTTTGTATCTGGGATTCAATATATACGGTCGCTACTTCACTAGTTTTGCATTGGGTTTAAGGGGGATCTTCATCTCGCTTAAGTCCCTGGAAATGCCCTTCATCTCAGAGAACTTCGTCGGGAACAAATCTTGAAAGTCATGCAATAAGTCGGTGACCTTCCCCATTGTTGTGTCGTCCCAGTAGTCTCCAATACTGGAAAACTTTGGATTCTCCACTGAACTAATATTTACTTTCTTAATTTTTAGTGGTTGCTTGAATTTGTCTAACGGCATATCTGGTTATTCAATGTCGCCACTCCCTTCTCACTCTGGGACATAGACAACTCTAGGATCTTCATCATCGTCAGGTCCTCCAGAAACATTGTAACATTCCATCATCATATTTGGTGTTGCAGTCATTGTGGTCCAATTGGTCTTTCGTTTGGAACTGTCTCAAATATCTTTTCATGGACTACCTGCAGCGCGCTGACAATTAGAGGATTATCATTGAAAAAACTGAATTTGTGATTGAAACTAGTGGTTAGATCCTCCCACGTAGTTGTTCCTTGTCTCAGCTTGACTGCGACATTCTAGTTCCATGACACTTCGTCTAACGTGTGGATGAATGCATGAACCCATTCTTGCTTTGGCCTCACCCCCCATGTAGCCTAACATTTTCCCAGGTGATCCCTTGGATCAATCCTTCCATCATATTTCATTCCTTGGTAGTAGTCATTTTCCACAAATATTACTTCCATTAATCGTCGACACTATTTTCAGTTTGTTATCGACCACTTATGCGCAACCCACCATCATGTCGGAGTGGATTTTAATGCTTCTTCTAATGCTAGCAAGCGCTGTGGTTCTGATATCTTGTCTTCAAAATCATTGATGAATATTTCCAGGTTAGGTAGTCTTTCATGGGTCGACATATCACATATTTGTCGCAACCCATCTCAGTGATTGAGTGATCCGTGCACACTTCCTCACTCATACCTCATGCAATCTATTTTTCCAATTCTCTAGAGCCTCATCGGAGATCGATGACGCCGAACTAATACTTTTCCACCCCAAGTCTCCATTAGCGGTGGGATTGATGTAATCTTTTGAGACATTATAGATGTTTTCCCATCCTCCGATGAGCTCGTCTCTCATTGGTTCAACATATCTTTGCCCTTCAAGTGGATCAAGTGGAGCAATGACGCTCATGTCGTAGTTCTCGAAAGACATCATTATTTTCTTGAAATTGATAACTGCCTGATTTTCCATTGCCCAGTCTATCCCAAACAACGTAGGATATGGACTACTATTATCAATTATCTCTATGACATCAAAATCTGCATATGTCTTCAATCCTTCTACCTCGACTGGTAGATGAGGCAACTGACGGATTGGTGTAACCTTGATCTGATTTACTAAACGGAGTTGTACATGGGACCATACCAACTGCGGCTTTCCCATCGCTTCCCATGTCTGCTTGGTTGGGATATTCGCATCGGATCCTAGATCTAGAATGATGGAATCCATATCATATGCACTGATCTAGGCATTCATCCTCATCTCCCTTCCCATTTCATTCTTATACAGTCGGTTGAATACACGATCCTGTTGCCCCTCCTCTTGTTGATACAAGGAGCGAGCTATCTCTGCTAATGCTTTCCGATCCTTTGCTAATGTTAAACAACTCTCTATAAAAATTTTCAAAGTATTGACCTTTCCTGGCGACTTCTGTGACATTGTCGGATAAAAAATTTGCGGCATCTCATAGACAGGTTCTTTGTGGACTATAGGTGTCGATCGAGCATTATTCTTTATTAGTGCATCTCGTGCTTCCCAAAAATTTGTTTTCTCTGCTTCAACATCGAATTGTACCTGTTTTTGGGTCGCAAGCCGGACATTTGGAAATAGCCTATCTTCTCCTATCACAGATCCTCCTTTGGTCACTACTGCGAAATTTATTGGTTGACTTCTTACCTCAGCTGAGATCTTCTACACATTTTGATTGGGATTATGGTTCTGGGTGAGGCTTGGGTTGGGTTGTGGTTGCACCACGTTCTTAGCCTACCATCTTGAGATTAGTAAGGGACACTCTTTGACGGTGATTAGCTGCACTGCCATAGGTACATCAGAGGGTTGCATTTGGGAAATCCCCCTGATAGTGTCCGATATTTCCACAATTATAACATGTGATCGGTCCTCAACCTCAACAAAATGTTCCTCCATGGAAAAAACCTCCACTGCGACCTCAGCAATATCCTCCTCTTAGTCCTCCTCATTGTTGGTTGAATTGTGGCTGATTGTACTGCGGCTGCACCGGATGTCTTTTTTCCTGTTGTTGATCGTCTCCCTTCATGAAGTAAGTATAAACAATCCTTTCTTGAAGAAATTCATATACTCGACAATCTTTCTCATCATGTACGACAAATCGACAGAAGTTACAATAAATATTAGCTGGCTTCGACACAACCTTCTGTAAATACATGAATTCCTTCGAGCGATGTCCTCTTGTCTGACAAACTTGGCACCAGGGAATCCCTCCTTGAATGAGCGGGTTGGGCGCACCCGACTGTAAATACTCACGAAATTCAGGACACTGATCTTTATGATTCCCTTCGAAATTGCATCGATTACACCATACCTCTTCACGAACTTCCTTCCCTTTCTTAATATCCTACAACTGAATAGTCAAGTTTGCTAGCTGCGACTGGATCTAGCTCATGCTGATCCCCATTTCACCAATCAGTGAAGCTTTGAGCTTCATCTCAAGTTCCAAATCCTTCGCCTGAGATAAGATATTTTGCTGCATCAACAACATCCGGATGTGCGATATCAATGCTGCAATAAACCATTCCTTATGCTGCACATCACTATTCCAAAACTAACTTTAGCCATTAGAGTTTTGAACCTCTGATCAAAATCTCATACCGACTCATTAGGGAATTGCTTTATCTCCTTCAATTCTGTGATGTACTGCGATTCTGATTTAGTATTCTAAAACTCATCGATCAACCCAGCTCTGATTTCTACCAGAGTCTTCTGCTGAAGCCCTGTAGATAATTGTATAAAATTCATGTACCAATCTAACGCACAACCTCTAAAGGTCATCTCCAGCTGTCCTTTCTTGATATCTTCATCCTACACTTGTTTTACTGTCCAGAATGCTTCGCATAAGAATCAATATTGCTCAGGATCCTCTATCCCATTACCTTGAAAGAGAGGAAACTTTACATCGTAGCCCACCATCCTTGCTGTCACCTACCCAAATTTTGAGAATATTATTTTATTTGAAAAATAATTTATGTTAAATTATAATTACAAAGTTTTGTAATTATGACCAAGTTTGGTCAACGATGATTGTAATTACTGATTATTATTATTTAATAAATTAAAATAGGAGACAAACACCCAAGGGAACTGTTAAATGAGTGTTCACTGATCCACTAGGAGGAATGCAAGCCGTTAGAAGGTATGGGACAAATGGCAGCATTTGCACTCCACCATTAGTTGTTGGTTATGGGACAACCACCCCTACAATTGTGGAATTATCCCCCAGGTGGGTGGAAGAGAGCAGGCAACTCATTAATGACCAGTTAACCACTAAAAGGCCTAGGCAACCTAGATAAGGAAATTCGAATTGGGCAGGCAGTCCTACAATATTTTCTGCAGAAATATTCCTCAAGTGGATCAGATGATCATTGAGAGATTCGAATATGGAGGCTATGTGAGAGTGCAATTGTGAGTCTGCTAGTGATACTGAGAAGGAAAACCAGAGGTGCTGGTGCAGGTCTCTTTGACTGCTGAGTCTTGATGACTGGATAATCTATATTCTACTGCAAGTTGATGTACTAAGGCTTCTACAGAATCTTCCTCCTGGTGGTTCAGTGAACAGGCTCGGGGGTCCTAAGGAAAGTAACTTGGCTGTCTTCAGGAATAGGTTGGGTGGAAAAGGTTCCTTGGGCTGTTTGTTTCTCCTACAGTCAACTAGGTTCTACTGTTCTTACTATTGTTTACAGTTAAATGTTTTTGCATGATAGAATTATTAATTACAGTCATACAGAAGAAACTATTCTATTTTCTGATTTAAAGAGGATTTGTTTTAAGAATGATTAAGTATTTTAAATGAATGAATAAATTCTTTTCTGTATTTTTCCCATACTGTTATTTGTATAGTACTCTAGTACAGAAAAACAAAATTAATAGAGATGAGTGATAGGCAGAATGCCATTGAATGAAAATATGAATACAGTAGTGTTCTTTTTAAATTATGTCATTTCAATCATATGTTTAAAACGCAAGAAATATTAAAGTATACTATAAACAGATGCATAGCATTCATCTATTTCTTAAAAGAAAGAAAAACACATTTTGTTTTTGCATAGATCCATACTTTTCATTTCAACTCTATCTATTCAGATAGTAATTACATGCATTTCAAAATTATAAATTCCATATTTTCAAGCATTTATATTCTAAGAAATATAGTAGCTGCAAAAACTATCCTCTGTATAGAATTGTTATAAGTACACACATATTATTTATTCACAAACTATCACATTTGATTTCAACTATTAAATACAAATACCTACACAGTAGCATCAAACCCTATGTTATCACAGAACCTAGACTCTAAATGTTTATTTAATACACAGTTAAATAAATTCTCCTCAAGCCATTCATAGCAAACTTAGACATTTATTTCTTAAGTTATAACAGACATGTTTATCCAAACCCTAACCAAAATTATTTATAACATACCATCTTTTATACATGTCGAGTATACCAACAAAACACTATTTATCATTTCGCAGACAGTACGATTTTCGTATCAATGTCTAACAATAACTTACAACCTTAACAAGAAACATACACAATGTCGAAACCATTTCATACATAGGTTAAGGCCTAGTCTCGGGTACAAAAGATCAGTACAAGCAAGATTGCTAATGAAAGCTACAGGTAGGGTTTCATTTGTGAAACAAAATCGAACACTGTAGCATAGCCATTTCGAAAACACATAACAGACCGAATTTTATCTTATCACGATTCCAAAACATAAATATCAACAACGATAACGAAGTACAGGAACTATCTATTTACAGTTATGCAAACCATAACTCTCGGCCAAAGACAACTATAGTTGTTCGGCACCACAGTAACAGTTATTTAAACATTTTCTCAACCATTACTTTAAAACACAACACTTCATTACAACGAGCCATTGTTTTAAAAGTGCAAGTGAACCCTCGGCTCTTGGTTTACCATTCAAAAAATTATAACAGAGTTTACATTACGGACCTATCAAGGTTCCAACAGTACAGAGGGTTTACCCCTTATCAACCAAAAAAATTAAAACGAGGTCAAGGTTCCACAAACTACACAGGGATTTACCCTTAACATATAGCAATACAAACACGAGCTCAAATTTCTTTTCAAACGACACAGCTAGGCATCACAAAGCCGAATATCAACTTAAAAAACTGAGGGTTATCCTCTCTACGACAATTATCAAAAACTTAACACTCGGCCATTACTCCAACAAGGTCATGTATTTCCAACTCTCGGAACATCGCACTCATCAACTAAACCGTGCCAACGGCACCTACGAGGTTTCAAGAACCATCGGGGCTTACCAGGAAGTAGATGCATCACCTCGATTTCAAATCTTTTGCTTAGCAACCTCCGACGAAGTGGGTACCTTCCAAAAACACTGTTTGAAGGGTTAAAACAAGAAAACACAAATATAAAAATAAGCATCACAGTATTACATTCATTATCATAAGCACTTACCCTTAGAAACGAAGTTCCTGAACTTTGGCACACTACTCTAACAAAACGACGAAGCATGATAGCATTCACAACAAACTATGAATTCAACACTGACAGAAAAGTCCCCATCACTACAATGGCGTATCGTGGCTATAGTGCAAAGAACATAAGCCTGTGACTTTTAAAACTATCTTCCCACAGGTGTCAGGATCAAAACCTTCCTAGAAATACTCTTTCAAACCCTACATGTTAGCAGCATGTTGGCCTCACAACTCCAACTCTAATGTAAAAATGAAGACTGGGAGACTCTCCATCAATTCTTACAACGAGTTTTTAGGGTTTCTCTTTCAACGATCAAGATCTTGTGAGATCGATGAGCGAGAAGGTGCCAACCAGATACATTGAAAGTTGAGAAACCGTCACATTTATACCTCATTAATTGCAACAACCACGACGATGCCAGCATCACATACCAAGGGACAACACCGTATACAGCTCGGAGGAGAATCGATATGTAAACCATTCACAACTCGGATTCATAGTTGTATTATCAACCAGGTTTCATGTGGGTGGATTACGTGGATTGACAACAACACATTCCACTATGGAGTTTGGCAAGGACCATTAATACTTGGATGGGACACTGTCAACCTGCTAGTTCATTCCAACAACCAATTTAATACCCGTCAAATACTTACCAACAACGATTTTGATTTCGTAGAAGTAATATCATACAATGTCAAAGCTTAGAATAAAATCTAGGGTTGCATGTGGATCGTATTATTGCAATAGTAGATCCACAAGTGCTCATTTTTATATAGTTCAAAGATTTGTTTTAGGCATCGTAACATTTGTATTATATGCCAATGAATTATGTGGATGCATAATCACTATAGAATATTTCTATTTCATTTCTGTAATTTTTGTATAGCAATAGGATGAAGTTTTATATATAATGATATCCATTTGATAAATGAAGACTTTAGATATAGTCTAAGTTATGTTAATGCATTATATAATGCTAGTTCATAGCATAAACACTATATTCACAATATGTAATTCCTATGTTAGCCATGTATTGGAAAATCTAATGATAAATGTAATACTATAGGTATAGTTTAAGTGGTGACGATATACACTCTAATGCTAAGTTCATAGCACAAGCACTAGTCACTATACTTTTCATATAATAATTGTGTAATGATAATCAAATTATAAATTCGGGACTTAGAATAGTCTAAGTTCTGTAGATGCAAAATGTAATGATAGTTCAATAGTATAAACACTATTTCTACAAGCTTTCTAACAGAATTACCAATGGACATTGGTATCCCTGATTTGATATTAATGACAATAGTCATATGATAATAAACATAGCATTATAAAAACAAATGGACGACATGAATTTTTAACACTGAAGAGTTTGTAAGCCAGCACGTAAACTAGAATTGGAACCAAAATATCCATACCTCCAGTAATTTGTTTCGCAAGGAGTTACTTATCATTTTAATATTACATTGACGATGAATTGAAAGACACATGTACTCTTAACACATGTTTGTCATAGTAATTCTTACCTGTGGTCTACACATGGAAACAAGATTCAAATTCCTTAGCTAAACGTAGCTAAGTAAACCCCAGGGTACCTCGTAGGACCCCTTCGCCATCATACAAACAAACTGTCAGCACATCATCAAGAACATCATAATAATACAACCTATGTACAACATGTAATCGCATTTAGAACTTAAGCAGATCTGAAAATTGTATTCTTGTGCATAATCATAAAAGATGTTTCGTTAAGGAGTTTAGCATGCATTTAAATCTGAAATAGCAAATACAACTACATCATATTTTTATTATGAGAAATTTGACGTGTCATCGTTATTAATTATCCTAGTTAAGAAATTTAATTATAGTATATGTTCCGCATTAATAACTTCGATAATTATTGCTATTTTTTTTTTTTTAAATTTTGGTATTTTTATGGGATGTTACATGTGGTATCAGAGCTCACGTTCGAACTCTAGGCCTGAAAAGGTCCAAAGAACACGCAGCAGAAAATTTTATTACAACAAAAATCTTACCAATTAAAATTTAAACTATTTGTGTTATATAGAAATTGTTTTTAAGCTACAGGTATGGAAGGATTAGCTGAACATATAGAGGACAGATTTCGACCCAACAGTCATAGCATGGGACAACATTATGAATAAGAAGTCCATGGCAAATCAAATGACAATTCATCAGAATTGTTACGTGCATTTCAAGAGTTAAAAGCAGAAATCAGATCTGTAAAACAAGAAAATGAGAAAATTCTAAAGGCACAAGAGGAACTTAACCAAGTACTGTTCGAACAGTGCTCAACTGATGAACAGGATAGAGAAATTGAAAATACCTCCAAGATTGAAGATTTACCTCATCGAGACAGGGGTAAGAAGATGAAAACTGATGATGCAAACAACATTTCAACATCATCAGAAGCTTCCCATGAAAAACGGAAAAAGAAATGAAATTATTCAAGTGATAGCAGTGAAGGAGACTATAAACCCAAAAGAAAAAGTCACAAACAGTACAAACAAATTTCTGGGAAGTTCAAGAAAATCACACCCCCAACCTTCAATGGTGAAACTGAAAAAGGAGAGACAGCAGAAGCATGGCTACCCGACATGAAGAAGTACTTCCAAATTTATGATTATTCAGAATCATTGAAGGCAAAGATGGCAATATACAACTTGATTGGGAAGGCATATATTTGGTGGCAGGACATCAAAAGAGTAAAGGGCATCAAAGACAAGGATGTGAATTGGAGCACTTTTAAAAGATACTTCAAGAAAAAGTTCTTGTCTGAACAATACTATGAGGAAAAATCCAAGGAATTCTATGATTTAAAGCTGGGAAGTATGAACATGAAAGAGATGAACAGTAAATTTCTGAATTTACTGAGATATGTGCCATACCTCGTGGAAGAAAAATCGAAGATTCAAAGATACCTGAGTTGTCTACCTTTCAACATCAAGGACATAATCGAGTATGACAATCCAAAGACCTTAGAAGAGGCCATGAGGAAAGCAACTTTCTGTTATGACACTAATCGGAAAAGAGAAGGGATATCAAACTGGAAAAATCATAAACCCAACAATTTTGAGCTGAAAAAGAAAAATTTCTGGTTTAGTGGAAATTCCGGTTTCCAAAAGAAAAAAATTTCAGTATCGGAATTTTCAAGGAAACAACCCCAGAAATAATCAGCAGCAGAATTTTACAGCTCCTAGAAATACTCCCAATGCTACCAGAAGTAATGACCAAAAGGAACCTATCAAATTTTTTGAGTGTCAAGGTCCTCATTACGCTTCAGAATGCTCCAAGAGGAAGCGAACAACTAACAATATTCATTCCATACAGACTGAACCTACTGTGGGAGACTTGGAAAGAGAGATGCCCAAAATTAATGCATCTCTAGACAACAGGCAAGCAGAACATCAAGTCTCTATGGTAGAGATTGAAGGTATGCTAGAAAACCACCCTGTCACTATTTTGATTGATACAGGTGCTAGCCTAAGTTATATATCACCAGATATTGTAGAAAGTTTTAAATTGAAAACAAAAAAATTCAATAAATCCTGGTTAGTTAGACTAGCCATAGGAACAAAAAGGAAAGTATATGATTTTATTGAAAGTTGTGCTTTATCTATGAATCAATTAAAGACACAAACCAAGTTGAATGCTTTACCTTTAGGATCCTATGATATCTTAATCGGAATGGACTAGTTAGAAGCCCATCATGTCATTCTGAATTGTTATGAGAAGAGTTTTACATGTTTAAATGATGAAGGAGAAACAGTAGAAGTAAAAGGTATTCCAAGAAAGACATCCCTTAGGAAGATTTCAACTATGCAAGTAAAGAGAGAAGTTAGAAAAGGATGTCAAATGTTTGCAGTAAATGTAGTGAATGATGAGTTTATTATTAAAGAGGAAAAACTGAAACTAGAAGATATACCTATCCTAAAAGATTTCAAAGATGTTTTTCCTGAGGAGATTTCAGGATTACCTCCTAAGAGAGACCTAGATTTTACCATCGAGTTAATACCAGGAGCGGTACCGAATTCTAAAGCTCCATATAGGATGAATATACTGGAATTAAATGAGTTGAAATCACAGTTGAAGGAATTGATTGATAAAAACTATATAAGACCCAGCGTGTATCCTTGGGGAGCACTTGTTATATTTGTTAAGAAGAAAGATGGTACCCTAAGGCTTTGTATAGATTATCGCCAACTAAATAAGATGAAAATCAAGAATCGATATTTGTTGCCCTGCATAGACAATCTATTTGATCAGCTGCGTGGAGCAACGATATTTTCAAAGATTGATTTAAGGTCAGGATATCATCAATTTCGTGTGAAGGACGAGGATATTTTTAAAACATCCTTTAGAACTTGATATGGACATTATGAGTTCATAGTCATGCCATTGGATTTACTAATGCTCTGGTTGTATTTATGTGTTTAATGAACAATATTCTGCACAAATATTTGGATAAGTTTGCTATTGTATTCATAAACGACATTCTAGTGTATTCTAAAAGCAAAGAAGAGCATGACGAACATCTGCGTATTATTTTACAAGTTCTGAGAGATCATCAACTATACGCTAAGTTTAGTAAGTGTGACTTTCACAAGGACAAAATTCAGTATTTAGGACACATAATTTCTAAGGAAGGAATCTCGGTTGGCCCAGATAAGATAAAAGCCATTAATGATTGTCCGGTTCCTAAGGATGTGCTGGATGTACAATCATTTATGGGTGTTACTGGATATTATAGAAAATTTATAGAAGGTTTTTCAAAGATTGCAAACCCCATAACCTCCTTACAGAAGAAAGGGAAGAAATTTGTGTGGGATCAGAAATGTTCAAACAACTTTCAAAAGCTAAAGGAATTACTAACTACAACACCTATTTTGAGGATTGCAGATCCTAATAAGGATTTCATAGTATGCACAGATCCATGTAATGACGGACTCGGTGGAGTCCTAACACAAGAGGGACATGCTGTTGCATATGAGTCTAGAAAGCTGAAAATACATGAGAAGAACTACTCTACTTATGATTTAGAGTTATTAGCAGGTAATTCACGCTTTAAAAATGTGGCGTCACCATATTATTAGTAGAAAATTTACCTTGTTGATAGATAACATGGGTCTGAAGTATTTATTAGATTAGACAAATTTGAACGCTAGACAAGCTAGATGGTTAACTTTTCTAAGTGAATATGATTTTGAAATTCAGCATATTAAAGGGAAAGAGAACAAGGTTGATGATGCATTAAGTCGTAAAGCAAAGTTGAATTTTATTTCAGCCATCAGTACATACTCGACAGATTTAGAAAACCAAATCCTTGAAAGGAGTGAGACGGATGAAGAATACAGAAAATTACAAGAAAAGACAGCAAATAGCAATTCTGAAAATTCTATGGCAGATTACAGTTTAAAGGAAAATGGATTGTTATTATACAAAAACAGATTGTATGTACCCAACATACCAAAAGTAAAAATTTTGATCTTAGATGAGATGCACAAAATCCATTACTCTGGTCATCCAGGTTATCAGAAAACCATCACTATGCTACGGAAAGAGTACTATTGACCCAAAATGAAGGATGAAGTAGCAGAATACATAGCTAAGTGTTTGGACTATCAAAAAGTGAAGGTTGAACATCAACATCCGGCTGGACTGTTGCAGCCATTGCCTATACCTAGTTGGAAATGGGATATTATAAGCATATATTTTATTACTGGACTACCCAAAAATCAGAAACAAAATGACTCTATCATGGTGGTAGTGGATAAACTCAGCAAGGCATCACACTTTATACCTGTGAAGACTACTCATAAGGCTCCAGACATTGCAGAAATCTTCATGAAGTAGATTTTTCAATTACATGGGATACCAAAAGTGATAATTTCAGACCGTGATTCTAAGTTTACTGGAAAATTCTGGAGGTCTTTGTTTAAAGAGTTGAATACAACCTTAAACTTCAGTACAACATTTCATCCACAAACGGATGGACAGACAGAAAGAGTGAATCAGGTATTGGAAGACTTGCTTAGGATGTATGTTAAGGATCGTCTTGGTAAGTGGGAAGACTACTTGCATTTAGCGGAATTTTCATATAATAACCATTATCATGCATCCGCTAGGATGAGCCCTTTTGAAATTCTTTATGGTAGGAAATGTGATACACCTATTTCTTGGAATGACCCAGTAAATAGAGTTATTTTAGGACTTGAATTGTTGCAGGAATTAGAACTAATTGTGAAACAGGTACAAAGAAATCTTAAAGCTGCCCAAGATAGGAAAAAGAGTCAAGCAGATCTTAGAAGGACTCATAAAGAGTTCTAGGTTGGTGAACATGTTTTTCTTAAGGTAAGACCGAAAAAGAGTTCATTGAAATTAGGAAGCTGTGCCAAGTTGGCACCCAGGTATTGTGGTCCTTTCAAAATTTTGTCAAGGGTTGGACCAATGGCATACCAACTGGCTTTGCCACCAAATCTAAAGATACATAATGTTTTTCATATATCATTTTTAAATAAGTATGTACACGATGCTACTCATGTTGTAAATTTGAATGATGTACAAGTGGGACAAGACGACGATTTTCAGGTGGAACCGGACTGTATCCTCGAAAGGAGAAAAACATCTACTCCGGAATAGCACCATTGGGCAAGTAAAGGTGCAATGGAAGCACCTTAGCCCAGAAGAGGCAATTTGGGAGTTGAAGAGTAGTATGCGGGTAGCATACCCAACTCTGTTTCAGGAAAACTCAGAGAGTGATTAAACAACATCGAGGACCATGTTGAGACTTAAGGGGGGGTGTATGTCACCTACCCAAATTTTGAGAATATTATTTTATTTGCAAAATACTTTATGTTAAATTATAATTACAAATTTTTGTAATTATGACCAAGTTTGGTGAAGGATGATTGTAATTACTAATTATTATTATTTAATAAATTAAAATAGGAGACAAACACCCAAGGGAACTGTTAAATGAGTGTTCACTGACCCACTAGGAGGAATGGAAGCTGTTAGAAGGTATGGGACAGATGGAAGAATTTGCACTCCACCACTAGTTGTTGGTTATGGGACAACTACCCCTAAAATTGTGGCATTATCCCCCAGGTGGGTGGAAGAGAGCAGGAAGCTCATTGATGACCAGTTAACCACTAAAAGGCCTAGGCAACCTAGATAAGGCAATTCGAATTGGGCAGGCAGTCCTACAATATTTTCTGCAGAAATATTCCTCAAGTGCATTAGATGATCACTGAGAGATTCGAATAGGGAGGCTATGTGAGAGTGCAATTGTGAGTTTGCTAGTGATACTGAGAAGGAAAACTAGAGGTGCTGGTGCAGGTCTCTTTGAATGCTAAGTCTTGATGACTGGATAATCTATATTCTACTGCAAGTTGATGTACTAAGGCTTCTACAGAATCTTCCTCCTGGTGGTTTAGTGAACAGGCTCGGGGGTCCTAAGGCAAGTAACTTGGCTATCTTCAGGAATAGGTTGGGTGGAACAGGTTCCTTGGGCTGTTTGTTTCTCCTACAGTCAACCAGGTTCTTCTATTCTTACTTTTGTTTACAGTTAAATGTTTTTTCATGATAGAATTATTAATTACAGTCATACAGAAGAAACTATTCTATTTTCTGATTTAAAGATGATGTGTTTTAAGAATGATTAATTATTTTAAATGAATGAATAAATTCTTTTCTGTATTTTTCCCATACTGTTATTTGTATAGTACTCTAGTACAGAAAAACAAAATTAATAGAGATGAGTGATACATAGAATGCCATTGAATGAAAAGATGAATACAATAGTGTTCTTGTTAAATTCTGTCATTTCAATCATATGTTTAAAACGCAGGAAATATTAAAGTATAGTATAAACAGATTGATAGCATTCATCTATTTCTTAAAAAAAAGAAAAACACATTTTGTTTCGGCACAGATCCATACTTTTCATTTCAACTCTATCCATTCATATAGTAATTACATGCATTTCAAAATTATAAATTCCATATTTTCAAGCATTTATATTCTAAGAAATATAGTAGCTGCAAAAAATATCCTCTGTACAGAATTGTTATAAGTACACACATATTCTTTATTCACAAACTATCACATTTGATTTCAACTATTAAATACAAATACCTACACAGTAGCATCAAAACCTATGTTATCACAGAACCTAGACTCTAAATGTTTATTTAATACACAGTTTAATAACTTCTCCTCAATCCATTCATGGCAAACTTAGACATTTATTTCTGAAGTTATAACAGACATGTTTATCCAAACCCTAACCAACATTATTTATAAAATACCATCTTTTATACATGTCGAGTTTACCAACAAAACACTATTTATCATTTCGTAGATAGTACAATTTTTGTATCAATGTCTAACAATAACTTACAACCCTAACTAGAAACATACACAGTGTCGAAACCATTTCATACACAGTTTAAGAACCAGTCTCGGGTACAAAAGCTCAGTACAAGCAAGATTGCCAATGAAAGCTACAGGTAGGGTTTCATTCGTGAAACAAAATCGAACACTGTAGCATAGCCATTTTGAAAACACATAATAGACCGAATTTTATCTTATCACGATTCCAAAACATAATATCAACAACGATAACGAAGAACATGAACTATCTATTTACAGTTATGCAAACCATAACTCTCGGCCAAATACAACTATAGTTGTTCGGCACCACATTAATAGTTATTTAAACATTTTCTCAACCATTACTTTAAAACACAACACTTCATTACAACAAGCCATTGTTTTAAAAGTGCAAGTGAACCCTCGGCTCTTGGTTTACCATTCAAAAAATTACAACAAAGTTTACATTACGGACCTGTCAAGGTTCCAACAGTACACAGGGTTTACCCCTTATCAACCAAAAACATTAAAACGAGGTCAAGGTTCCACAAACTACATAGGGCTTTACCCTTAACATATAGCAGTACAAAGACGAGTTCAAATTTCTTTTCAAACGACACAGCCAGGCATCACAGAGCCGAATATCTACTTAAAACAACTGAGGGTTATCCTCTCTACAACAATTATCAAATGAAAAACATTAAAAACTTAACACTCGGCCATTACTCCAATAGGGTCGTGTATTTCCAACTCTCGACACATCGCACTCATCAACTAAACTATGCCAAAGGAACCTACGAGGTTTCAAGAACCACTGAGGCTTACCAGGAAGTACATGCATCACCTCCATTTCAAATCTTTTTCTTAGCAACCTCCGACGAAGTGGGTACCTGCCAAAAACACAGTTTGAAGGGTTAAAACAAGAAAACGCGAATATAAAAATAAGCATCACAGTATTACATTCATTATCGTAAGCACTTATCCTTAGAAACGAAGTTCCTGAACTTTGGCACACTACACCAACAAAACGACGAAGCATGATAGCATTCACAACAAACTACGAATTCAACACTGACAGAAAAATCCCCATCACTACAATGGCGTATCGTGGCTATAGTGCAAAGAACATAAGCCTGTAACTTTTAAAACTATCTTCCCACAGGTCTCAGGATCGAAACCTTCCGAGAAATACTCTTTCAAACCCTACATGTTAGCAGCCTGTCGGCCTCACAACTCCAACTCTAACGTAAAAATGAAGACCGGGAGACTCTCCATCAATTCTTACAACGAGGTTTTAGGGTTTCTCTTTCAACGATCAAGATCTTGTGAGATCGACGAGCGAGAAGGTTCCAACCAGATACATTGAAAGTCGGACAACCATCACATTTATACCTCATTAATTGCAACAACCATGATGATGCCAGCATCGCATACCAAGGGACAACACCGTATACAGCTCAGAGGAGAATCGATATGTAAACCATGCACAGCTCAGATTCATAGTTGTATTATCAACCAGGTTTCACATGGGTGGATTGACAGCAGCACATTCCACTGTGGAGTTTGGCCTGGACCATTAATACTTGGACGGGACACTGTCAACCTGCCAGTTCATTCCAAAAACCAATTTAATACCCGTCAAATCCTTACCAACAACGATTTTGATTTCGTAGAAGTAATATCATACAATGTCAAAGCTTAGAATAAAAGCTAGGATTGCATATTGTGGATCGTATTATTGCAATAGTAGATCCACAAGTGCTCATTTTTATATAGTTCAAAGATTTGTTTTAGGCATCATAACATTTGTATTATATGCCAATGAATTATGTGGATGCATAATCACTATAGAATATTTCTATTTCATTTCTATAATTTTTGTATAGCAATAGGATGAAGTTTTATATATAATGATATCCATTTGATAAATGAAGACTTTAGATATAGTCTAAGTTATGTTAATGCATTATATAATGCTAGTTCATAGCATAAACACTATATTCACAATATGTAATTCCTATGTTAGCCATGTATTGGAAAATCTAATGATAAATGTAATACTATAGGTATAGTTTAAGTGGTGATGATATACACTCTAATGCTAAGTTCATAGCACAAGCACTAGTCACTATACTTTTCATATAATAACTGTGTAATGATAATCAAATGATAAATTCAGGACTTAGAATAGTCTAAGTTCTGTAGATGCAAAATGTAATGATAGTTCAATAGTATAAACACTATTTCTACAAGCTTTCTAACAGAATTACCAATGGACATTGGTATCGATGCTTTGATATTAATGACAATAGTCATATGATAATAAACATTGCATTATAAAAAAAATGGACAACGTGAATTTTTAACACTGAAGAGTTTGTAAGCCAGCACGTAAACTAGAATTGGAACCAAAATATCCATACCTCCAGTAATTTGTTTCGCAAGGAAGTACTTAGCAGTTTAATATTACATTGACAATGAATTGAAAGACACATGTCCTCTTAACACATGTTTGTCATAGAAATTCTTACCTGTGGTCTACACATGGAAACAGGATTCAAATGCCTTAGCTAAACGTAGCTAAGTAAACCCCAGGGTACCTCGTAGGACCCCTTCGTCATCATACAAACAAAATGTCAGCACATCATCAAGAACATCATAATAATACAACCTATGTACAACATGTAATAGCATTTAGAACTTAAGCAGATTTGATAATTGTATTCTTGTGCATAATCATAAAAGATATTTCGTTAAGGAGTTTAGCATCCATTTAAATCTGAAATAGCAAATATAACTACATCATATTTTTATTATGAGAAATTTGACGTGTCATCGTTATTAATTATCCTAGTTAAGAAATTTAATTATATTATATGTTCCGCATTAACAACTTCGATAATTATTGATATTTTTAAATTTGGTTATTTTATGGGATGTTACAGTTGGTTTTCTAGATGTGTTTATAGATCCACTACTATTATTACTATTCTGACATAGAGGACAACCTTGCGAAGAGCTTGTGTTTCTTCCTCCAAAGTTTGGAAAATTGCACGGTGTTGTGGGTACGTCGTATCCTTGGGTCTGTCCTTCCTCAAGTTCAGGGGTAGCCTGGTCATTCTCTTCATCGTTGTAGGGTCACTTAGTCCCTTGTGGGCCTGCTTCGTAGTCCTCTGTTCCGGTTGCACTAGGAATCTCTCTATTTATCTTAGTCCTCCTCTTCTTCTCCGACTAGAACCTCGCCCCACTTCTTAGGCGGCCACAATCTTCCACATCTTCCCTTACAATTTCTTCGTAGCTCATTTCCATCTACCCCACACCATTCCATAAGAATCGCATCTACGCAGTACCCATATCCTCCACGCACCAGATCTCTACTCGTCGGATATCATCTTCAATATTCCTTTTTAAAAAATGAGCATTTTGATCCACAATTGCACCGACAATAGGTACCTTCTTCTGGGTCCCTTAAATAACTTCCTTTCTGCGTCACTGTATGATCTAACTATATCGATAGAAGACTCAGTAATGTACCCTTCCAAAATGCTATCCACCTAGACGTTGACAACACTTGAAGCTTTATTGTTAACACGTCTCAATTGCTGGATTAGTTTCAGGGTCCAATGCTCTGGATCGCCTCCTTGGAAATTCTTCTTCTGATAAGTGAGGTTATCCAACCATTCATACAGAAGTATAGGAAACTCACAGAAAAATACCTTGTGGATATTAGTATATATGTACTTCTACAACCACTAGTATGTCGACCATCCTAGGTTCTAATTGTCTTCCTCAGCAAACTCTTGTGTCTCTTTGTTGAACCATCCTCGATCTCTGGATTTTTCGGATACCACAACATGTCCCCTCCTTCTCGCACTAGCGTCCCAGAAGTGGAACCATTTGTTGACACATATTTGTCGACAGGGGTTCACTTCGCACAATGTCAACAAAGCTTGACACAAACACCCATAGATACCGACCCAGAAAGGGTTTAGCCTTTCCAGAAACACTCGCAAAGCGAGTGAGGTCTCACCCGAGGCACCTAAAGGGGCTGTAGGAACCATGATTCCGCAGGTATAAGGGAACATGCATCATTAACAGTTAATCGCACCATAACCCAAAGATCGACATAGTTAACATTTGCATCTTATTACATACTAGTCAGATCTACACAGTAACATATCAAAGAGACATATTTAACAGATCTGAGATACTGCATATCTACTCATAATTCGACACAACATATTTAATAATACTGTGACATAATACATCATACGGCGATAAAACACATGCGAGACAAAATCATGGACAAAACATTCCTTCTCATTAATAGTGGAATTCATACATCAATCTGTCTTACAAATCACCAGGATGACAAAGATACAGATCCAAAAAACCCATCTCAAAACCTCAAATCAAATTCAATTCAAAGGTAGATCGAACCAATATATATCATATGCATGCGAAGATAAGATTCCCTAAGGATTACAATGCAGCTTATATTTATAGGCTCAATGTCCGTTACAAAATTGGTCCACTTCGCAAGTGGAACTATCTTAACCACTAAGTCTAACTAACTTCTACTCCGCTTTAACCACTTAGATCCGCTTCGTGATCACTCTTTACCCTTGTAGCTGTCCACTTGTCTTGTTTGTCGCTAATTGTACCAAAAATTCTATGAACTAGCCCCGTGCCAATAGGTTTGTACCAGATTTTGCATAAATTGTAAAACCTTTGCAACAAATGGTGAAACAGGGCATGCAATTTAAATGGACTGAAATATAAAATAATGCTTTTAAGGATATCAAAACCATGATCGCTCATGCACCATCAGTAAGCAGTCCATATTTTGAAAATGATTTTATTATTTATACATTTGCATCCAATCATTCCCTTGCAACAATGATCACTCAAAAGGGAGAGCAGGGGGATGAATGCCCAATATATTTCATGAGCACTGGGTTACAAGGGGATGAAATAAATTATCCAGACATAGAAAAACATGCTTATGCTGTCTTTTAAAGCTATAAAATAATTCAGAACCTATATCCTTAAGAACATAACCAAAGTCATAGTACCTCATCCGACTGCCCGATCATTATTTGTACAAAAAGAGTTGGGAGAAAGATGCAGAAATTGGGCAACTGCACTACAAGAATATGATTTGGAATTTAAACCCACAAATATAGTCAAAGGTCAAGGACTATGCAAGTTGATCACTAAAAATCCAATTGAGGAACATAATGGATGGGATAATGAGTCTGAGATGAACTTGATAGAAGTTTGTTCTATTCACACTACTCTTGATTCATGGTATTGTGATCTAGTACACTATTTTCAACATAGGTATACTGCAGAGCATTGGAATTCCAAGAAAACAAGAGCCATCCCTTTGAATTCAATTGCATATCAAATAATCAATGGAGTACTCTTCCGAAAAAATTATGATGGAGCATTTCTTAGATGCTTGGAAAAGGAAGGCGCATAGAAAGTGGTAAAATAATTGCATGATGGTCTTGCTAGAGGTCATTATTCTAGAGAAACCACCACACATAAGATTTTAAGACCATGATACTATTGGCCTACTATTTTTAAAGATGGACATGCATATGTTTGCAAATGTGTTGTGTGCCAAAAGAGTGCCAGAAGATTAGCAAAACCGACAGTACCATTGCAGCCAGTAATAATCTTTGAACCTTTTGAGCAATGGGGCTTAAATATCATCGGTGAAATCAACCCCAACTCTTCATTGCAACATTGGTACAGTCTCACAACAAAAGATTATTTTAATCGCTAGATGGAAGCTGTCCCTTTGTGGAAATTTAATGAGGATATTGTTATTAAATTTCTACAAGAGAACACCATAACCAGTTTTGGGGTTCCAATTTCTTTTGTTTTTTACAATGCTTCATATTTATATTCTCTGAAATTAAGTAAATTTGTTGTTGAAAAGGGATTTAAATTGCATTATTCTTCAAATTATTATCCCTAAGGGAATGGGCTAGCAGAATCTACGAATAAAAATTTGATTAGGATTTTAAAGAAACCAGTCCTTGAAAACCAAAGAAATTGGCATCCATCTCTTCCTAATGCTTTATGGGATGATAGGGTCACTCCCAAGAATTCTCTAGGGGTTTCCTCGTACACTTTAGTTTATGTTAAAGAGGCTATACTCACGTCCAATGTTCTTTTACCTTCACTACAGTTATCCCAAGCATCTAAAGGGTCCAACAGTCAAATTATGCAATCAAAAATTAATACCCTGTTGAAAGTTGAGGAAGAAAGAGAAAAGTCCAGGAATATGTTTAACTCTCATCAATCTAATATTAATAGATGTTTTGATAAACGTAAAGCATGAAATAAAGAATTTGAGGAAAGTGAATTATTTCTGAAGTGGGACCAACCACATGAGGAAAAAGGCAAACACACCAAGTTTCAACATTTATGGCTTGTCCCTTACACTATTGTTGAGAAGCTTGGCCCCAGAACATATATATTACAAAATATGCAAGGGGAAGTGGAAACTCTTCCTATAAATAGCAAAGCCCTTAAGCAATATTTCTCTTAGCTTTAGGAAAACCTTTGTACATTACAAATTTTCTTTTGGTTTTTATTTCTTATTTTAGCCTAGTTGTTATTTCTTTAGAATCCAATGCTTTTTATTTTTATTTTGTTTTTTTTATTAAGTTAGCCCAACAACCAGAGTGATGAATAGGGAGCTGTGATCTAATATTATTCATGGAATAACTCTTAGGTAAATATTTTGAATTTTAGAAGGTGTGAGAATGGTTTCGAAATTTAAAAGATGTTTCTTGTTGTGAAGAGTCAGTGGTGCAATTTCAAGCCCTATTATTTTAAGGATTTTAACTTGTTTTCCTTATCTTATTACTCTATTTCTTGGGAAATTTATGACATGATCCATTTTAAAATTAAAATGAACTAAATCTTGCATATATTTCTGGGATAAAGATTTATAGGTTACTATCTTGGGGCTCCGTTCACTCAAACATATAAATAGCCTTATATTAAGTAGTATACTATGGCCGACCCATGGATAGGAAGCAAAGTCTTGTAGATGTATGGAAATAAAAATGATTCTATACCCATAATATCAAATCCAAAAGGCACAAACATAGTCAGTTATTCCCCAGTACAAATATCCACAAAATTCAAGGATGGATATTTGAAGAATCAAACAAAGACATGAACGTACAAAGTCAGTTGTTCAAAGAAGAATAAGGGGATATCTCCAAATATCACCTAAAGAAGGCTCTTCTCTGTCCGTGGGTATGATAAACCAAATAAAATATTCATTTCCCACACAAAAAGGACATTATGGATCAAGCATCAAATAATGCTAATGCATCAAAGGAATGCATCTGGTACAGGAATGAGGAACAAACAGTTACATCTCTCTGATTTTGTTACTGACTTGTGGTGTCTTACCTGGTTACTTTGAAAAGACAGGTTAGGTAAATGAAACTCCATATTTTGGCCTCAGGAGAGTTGCCGTGAAGTACTAACTAAAATTCCCTGTCTCCAAACACTAATATTAATATTTGGTTCACGTGATACTTAATCCAACCTGAAATAGAATATTTGAACTACAAGGCAGATTAATAATCTATGATCTTACAATTAGAAGTTACTAATAAGTAGAAATAATTTCTTACCCTAACTAAAATAGTATTTCCCTCAAGAGTAATATTTGTTTGTAGAGATCTAGGTTCTTCAGCTAGTCACCAATTGTTGCAGCTACAACCCTTTCCCCAAATTTTTGCAAATTTAGGGCCCCTTCTTATTTTTGAGCTTTACTCTTAGCTTTATTTTGTTGTCTTTTCACCAAAGATTTACTAGTAGCTTGAATCTCCACATAAAATATGATACTTAGAAAACGTTTTGATTTCTGAGCGTTTCGATGACTTGCCAAAATTGCAGCAAAACATCGGATCAAAATCTGATTCGGAGCTGAAACATCGGACCAAATTCTATTTTCCCGATGAAATGATCGAATCAAAATCCAGTTTCATGCCGAAATTATCGACTCCATTTCATATTTCACGCGGACACAAATGGAACATTTTCAACCAAAACTTATCAATTGTGTGATTTTGCTTAGGTTTGCACCTAAACTTAAGGTTTTGAGTTTAAATTTTGATCTCAAAAGTGTATGAAATTTGGCCTGGAGCTGGTCACAACACTTAGATTTTTTCACAAGATTTGGTGTTTCACTGGGTTTTTTTGTTTTAGGCCTGAAACTTGTCAGAGCCCTTCTCGGTTTTGATCCGAAACACTGCACAGATATATTGAGTCACATAGGTGCATAGTATATTTTATTGTCGAAATACTTCGGAGTCAAAATGGTTTTCGCGCCAAACATATCGATGCATTTAATCTTTTATCTCCGAAACACATCGAATTGATTTGTTTTGTTTGAACTCCGATGCGAACATCACCCCATTGATTTATAAGAAAACTATTGACACAAGAGTCATTGACCAAGTCTTAAAAGCCTAGGGTTTGAGGGATTTTATATTTGAAAGAAGAACTCCATTGCACGCCCCATTATCTATTTGCTGAACGCCATTTAACCGCTCGTGCCACTTGTGCAAGGAATCTACCAGCTCAATCATTAGTGCACCAACATACTCATCACGTATCTAGGTAGGATTTTGTTTTCATCTGGTATTTTTGTCACATTTGATTTCCATGGATTTGCGTTAAAGGAATAGGTTAAAATAGTTACGTTTTACCCTAGCCTTTTTGTTGTCAAACCATAGGATTCCTACACTGCATCACAGTGAGAAGAACACCGCAACCCCACCCCGTTTTTGTCTCCTACACATAGTTTGTACACCAATATCTCAAGCTCAAATACCATTGGTTTTAGGGAAACAACCTCGAACCCTAATTATTTGATAACTGTTCGAATAACACACCTAGTGACCTGTCGAGGCCATAGAATCTGTGAATTTTATCAACCACAAGACTCTTTGCTCGCTAGTTTTCAACAAGTACAAATGCATTCATATGAAGGGAGCATAGTTAAGTTAAGTTCCTTTACACAAATTTTGTCTGCGTAGTGTGGATTTGAACCCTATAATGTTATTTTCCTTTTCCTGCACAAATTTGTGACCCTAAGCGCTCAAATTTAAGGGTGTATTGATTTGGGAAAACGTCTTCAAGCCTAGCCAGCGAATGCTTCCTCAACATATTTTTGACCATAAATTGAAAGGAACCCTAATGTCACATATTTTGCTAGTGCAAGTGTTGGAAGTGTGGTTGAAACCCTAAAGCACATGAGCCCATTTAGTGTGAACGGTTGGACTTTGGCGCTTGACCCCTATCTATCACCAAGAGAAGCATTGCTCGACTCAAACCCTTTCTAATTGGTCTTTAATATGGTCATTTCTTAATAAGGATGCTTAACCTGGTTCATTTTTTTCAAAATGCATGCATATTATATGAGTTTTAACTTCTAATTTACATGAATTCATTAATAGTATAATCCTTTTGGCTTGCATTTTAGTTTCATTTAGTAGAACCGGTTGAATAAGAATGCAAATGTTCTCTTAATAGCATGCTTAGCGTATTCTTTGAGTTTCTCATGTTATCACTCTTTTCAGTATAAATATACCTAGTGGTGTTATAAATGGAGCTCATGCCATCAAATGATGCTTCTTTTATGTCACATGATTCAGATATGTCTACAAGGAGGTCTAAGCGCAATTCCAGGGTGCTAGAATCAGATTCTGATGTAGAAGTGATTCCAGAGGCACCATTAGAGGTTCAATTCGAGGATACAAATTCTATCACAGGGATAGTTCCCGAGTATAAGTGGGGAGATATTTATCATCTAATAAGAGATTAGAACATACCTGACACAAAAAATAGAGGAAAACTTTATATACCAGAATATCAAGAAGTCTGGTCTTCATAAAGCTGCCACACGCCCGAAACTATTTCCATGTTTAGAAGTGATTGGATGGAATCTCCAATATGTAGATGTAACATCTAGAATCATTATAGGTGCAAATGGAAATGGTTTCGCTTCATTTATGCCTACACATATAAGCAAATCCTACAAACTACCATCACCTAATGTTTTATTAACGAATGATTGGGTCAAGGGTGTAAAGATTGAGTATTTAGAATGTGTAAGGAAAATGCTAATCCTAGGCAAACAATTGCGGAAAAGGACCAGTGGAGAGTATGAAACAAAGAATATGAGAACTCCATTCAGGGTTGCTGCTATGATTCTATGCAGGATATATGGGAGAGAAAATGAAAACATTTACAAGCTCAGTTGCATATTGTTGTACCATTTCACAACACACGACACCATATTCAATTGGGTGGACATCATTTCAGAAAATTTGGCTCAGGCCATAAAAAATGCTCAGAAAGGAATAAAGCAAAAGAAGGCTGAATTTTACATGTCATCATATTTGATTGATTGCATTCTTATCATGAATCCTTTCCCAAATCTTAGATGTAATTGGAATTCTAATGAAACTCGAATTTATGTAGTTTATCAAATTCCATGGGATCATAAACATGCATGCTTCTACAAGTTGATTTTTGACGAAGAACCAAATTGCATGTCAGATGCAGCATTTGAGATGATCAGTGAATACAGAGACTACTACTTCACTCCTGAAGGCACATATTTATGCTTGTATGGAGGCACAAAGAGCCCCTCACTGATGCCCAGATATGTCACAGATTACATCACTTGAAGGAGAAAGTGAGGCAGGTATTTGTCAATGGTGTTAGAAAGCCTCATATCCACCACTTCCATTTGTGGTTGGATCCTATAAGTTCAACAAGGTCAAAGGAGTGGAGGAATTTGTGAAAGAATTTGATGCTTATCACTTTGGAGAGAAATTTTTTGTTAGAAATGACATCCAGCAGAAGGTGGCCAAGCATTTCTTATCAGGCAAGATCAATTTTGAGTATAGTGATCATTTTTTGAAAGATGAAGAGGTGTAAAGGAGAGGAAAGAATCTCTCCGATCTAAATAAGAGTTTTGGTAAGAAAACAGAGGCAAGTTCTAGCAAAACGTAAGAAAACTTAGAAGAAGAAACAAGAAAGAAGGCTAAGGAAGAAGCCATGGCAGCTAAAAACGCAAAGAGGTTGCAAGAAAATGAGCTAGCTAAGAAGAAAGAAGAAGCAAGAAAACAAGAAGAAAGACAAGAAGAAGAAAGAGCTAAAGAGGTAAGAAGAAGATCAGAACAAGAAACAAGAGGCAAAGTGGTTACAGAAGAAGAGGAAAAGAGGTTAGAAGCAAAAACACTAAAGAAGAAAATTGAAGAAGAAGAGCGAGTCAAGATAGCTGTGGAAGACAAGAATTTGAAGGAGGAGAGTGGGAAGAAAGATATGGAAGTAGATAATCCTACTGATATCAATACCAAGGTACCTCTTACAGGATTTCATCTCCCTTTGATTGAGCTTGCACTCATGCCATTTACGCCATCAAATAATCATTCGGTTGCATAGCTTGAAACAATAGTTTTCAATCCGAAAAGGAAAACCATCATGAAAATAGCAAAGAAGAGGTTGAAAGTGTCCCAAACACCTGATATAGTGACCGTACAAGAGGTTACGGTGATGGAAGGCACGAATAAAGACCCTAAATTTATAGCTTCAGTGAATGTGGTTGCTCCACATGAAATGCAGATAATATCGACAAATTGACTGAATATGTGGAAAAAAGTAAAGCTAAAGTGATCAAACTAAAAGATAATTTAGTACAAGCCTGCAATGAGGGAATTGAAATGAGGAGACAATGGGATGCTGTAGAGTTAGAAAAGGAGAAATTATTGCAGATTGTTCGAAGTCTTGAAGATGAAAAAGACTCGTTGAATGTACAATTAGTAATTATGGAAGGTGAGAGGGTTGACTTTCAAGATCGGATAAGCGAGTTAGAGGACAAATAAAATCAGCTAGATCAATAGGTTGAGACTCTTACCATAGAAAAGGGAGCTTTGCAAGCTCAAATAGAAGAAATGAATAAATCGAAGGAGTCTCTAATGGAGTAGCTGAACTATGCTCATCATCAAAAGCAGGATTTAACGCCATTCTATGAATATGCATTATATTACAGGAATAATTGTTTAGTTCTCAACAGTTGATCACTGAGCAATCATATGAGTTGCAAGCGAGGGTGAACATAATTAAGAAAATCTCAGAACAAGTTCCATCTACGAGACAGAAGCTCACAGAATTATATAGAGAGATGAAAAGATTGAATGCTTGGAGATAAAAGGCCAAATAAATTCTTTCAAATCTGCCCAAAAGGTCCACCCATTGTTAGTTTTTCAGAATTTACTTCAATGTGATCTAGGATCTTAATTGAGAGAACAACATGTACAACATATCTACAACATATCAATCATGGACATAATAATGCAAGCACACAAGAGACAATAGACACACAGAGTTTCACTAGGGAAAACCATAAAGGTGAAAAACCCCACAACTTCCTCATAGATAGATAGAGAAATGATACAACCCAAGCATAAGAGATAGTCTTCTCCTCCCCACAAGTGCGCCACTCTCCATTGAGTGTGTGGGAGACAAAGTGAATGATCAAATAGAGTGCCTCCCGCACTCTATTTATACTTGACTTGACTTGCCTAATAACCTTTACTAGATCGGCCTTAACTTAACCACATAAGATAATGCTGACAGAGCCGACCCCCAATAGGGTGGTCTAATAACCCTTTGACCCACATGACTTATATAGGGCCGACCCCACCAAGGTGGTCTAATAATCCATCAAGTATAAGTTATGACACTTACAATATAAATGATGACACTTCCGTATAGAGGAATAATAACATCTTTATAGGAATACAAACACTTCTGTATAGAGGAATAATAACATCTCTATAGGAATACAATATACATATATGAAATACATTCCAAAGTTACAAATACATCAACACTCCCTCTTAACTAGGAAGGTATTTCTCGACACAGATCTGTTAGCACAAGTCTTCTTCTCTGGATCATCGTCATCGTCACTGCTGCTAATATCTCAATCAATCTCCAATATACTCGTCATAGGAAGTTCTACAGAGCCAGTCCTTTTTCATACTGGATGTAGGCCCACCACCTGTAGGCGTTCATCACTGGCCATATTGTGGAATCCTCAGGACTTATTACGTGTGTCATAAAACCTTGCAAGAGCATCCCAGGTTGTTACAAGCACACAGCTCTACCTGTAGGATCTCCTAGGGACATATTATATGTGACCTCACCACAAAACCTCGCAAGAGCATCCCAGGATGTTACGGGCACATAGCTCTACCTATAGGATCTCCCAGGGACATATTACATGTGGTCACCACAAAACCTCACAAGAGCATCCCAGGCTGTTACGAGCACACAACTCTACCTATAGGATCTCCCAGGGCCAAATTACATGTGGTCATGGAAAAACCTCGCAAGAGCATTCCAGGACTTATTACGGGCACACAGCCCAACCTATCGGATCTTCCAGGGACATATTACATGCCATAGGACAAAACCTCGAAAGAGCATTTCCCAGATATCCCAGGTCCATATTACATGCCATAGGAAAAACCTCGAAAGACTATCTGCAAACCTCCTACGGCCAAATTATATGTCCTCCCAAGCAAAACCTCGAAAGAGCATTTTCCAGATATCCCAGGGCCACATTATATGCCATAGGAAAAACCTCGAAAGACTATCTGCAAACCTCCAAGGGCCAAATTATATGCTTATCTGCACAACCTGTCCACGCCCATAGAGTATCAACCTGATACTCACCATACATCATCCTGATGTACATCATCACATGATCATCTTGATCATCATCATAGCATCATCCTGATGCATATCATCTCGAGCAACATCCTGAAGCTCATCATCCATGATCATCCTGATCATACAATGCATCCACCTGAGGCATACAGAGTATCTACCTGATACATATCATCATACATGATCTACCTGATCATACAATGTATCCACCTGATACATATCATCATACATGATCTACTTGGTCATACATGATCTACCTGATCATACAATGTATCCACCTGATACATATACAAATATATGATCTACCTGATCATACAATGTATACACCTCATACATATACAAATACATGATCTACATGATCATAACAAGCATCCAACATGATGCATGTATAGAGCAGTAACTGGAGCATCGTCCTGATGCTCATCATCCAGCGCTTACATCCACAGCCATGGAAGGATCCTCCTCTCACCATGCTCGAAATGCCTCCTGCAAATGTGTCCATCATTTCTTCCTCGAAGTGTCATCAATCTGAAGAACACCAAGCCTCTCTCTGAAGTACTCAAACTTCACTCTGGCTAGTGGCTTCGTCAGCACATCTGCAACCTGCTCATCCGTCGCAACATATAGGAGCTTCACTGCTCCTCTCTGCACCATATCCCTGATATAGTGATATTTGGTCTCAATGTGTTTTGACCTTTCATGGAACACCGGGTTCTCAGACAGCTTCACACAACTCTGGTTGTCACAAAAGATACCAGTAGCATCCAACGGGAGATCAAATAACTCAGACAGTAGCTTCCAAAGCCATACTGCCTCACAACTAGCTGAACAAGCTGCGACATACTCTGCTTCGACTGTACTCAGTGCTACGCAGGACTGCTTCCTGCTAAACCAAGAGATCACACCTGATCTCATACTAAAGCAACACCTAGATGTGCTCTTCCTATCTGCAGCACTGCCTGCCCAGTCTGAATCAACATAACCCTGCAGGTTAAACTTATGATTCGCATCATACTTGAGCCCATAATCAATTGTACCCTTCAGGTACCTCAGAATATGCTTTACAGCAACCAGGTGAACACCTCCGGGATCCATTAGGAACTGGCTCAATGTGTTCACCGCAAAGCAAATATCTGGTCTAGTGTTCGTTAGGTACATCAAGGACCCAATCATCTGACGATACACAGTGACATCAACTGGATCAGATGAAGCATCACACAGAAGCTTCAGGTTTGATGCCATAGGTGTGGCCATGGCCTTGCAGTCCATCATCCCGAACCTTTTCAGGATCTCTACTGCATACTTCCCTTGTCCAAGGAAGATTCCATCTGCACTCTAACACACCTCCATGCCTAGAAAATAGTGCATCATCCCCAAGTCCTTCATCTCGAACTCGGCAGCAAGCTTCCTCTTCGTATCGGCAATCAATCTATCCTCACCTGTTACAAACAGGTCATCCACATGCAATAGTAGTATCACTGGATTGCCTTCCTCAACCTTGTAGTAAAGGTTGGAATCCGCTTTACTCTTGGTAAATCCTAAACTAGATAGGAAGCCATCTATCCTTCCATACCAGGTCTTGGGTGCCTGTTTCAAACCATACAGGGATTTCTTTTGTTTGCACACATGTGACTCTCGGTCATGTGTCTCAAACCCGAGTGGATGCTCCACATACACTTCCTCTTCAACTACACCATTCAAGAAAGCTGTCTTGACATCCATCTGGTGTACATTCCATTTCATCACTACAGCTAGAGCAAGTACTGATATAATGGAAGTGTATCTGGATACAAGTGCAAAAGTCTCTTCATAGTCAATTCCTCTTTCTGGGAGGAGCCACGAGCTACAACCTTGCTTTGTATTTCTCCATGCTACCATCTGCAACATGCTTGATCTTATAGATCCACTTGGAAGTCACAACAAACTTTCCTTCAGATCTTGGGACCACATCCCAAACATGATCGATTGGTACTTCTCGACCATGGCATCCTTTTACTGTATCCCGTATCCTTTGAACTTCAGATTCTTCAATATCTTTAATAGATAGTTTGAACTTCATTGCTGGAAAAAATGTTGTAGTTCTTCTTTTGTAGGTGATGGTATATGATCTTTCCTACAAAACAAGTTAAATGGCATGATTAGAAAACATCTCATAGTTTTCAGAACAAATTCTTACACATAAAGAAATATGTCATACATTCATGCAATTATTTTAGCCAATGCTTCAATACAACATTTATGCATATCCCGTAACTTTCTAGATGCCTTCCAATCTCTACCAGAACATTGTTAAGAGTGTGCACAACTCCCAACATGTCAGCAAAGAGGTTTCATTCTAGACAAGTAGCAATGGAATGTTGTACAGTGCCATAGGCCACTTACCCATCACATGCATATTAGTAGTATACTGTTCATTAATGTAATTATTCTAGTATGCACAATACACATCCTAAGTTTAGGAACATAAGCATATACATCATTGAGCAATATTATTTAAACAAACAAGTATGCAAGAAATGACAATTCAAATACTTATCTTTGTTTGGTTGTAGGGTGGACTCCCTCTCAATATTTGCTTCCTTGCAAGAACTACTGGAGTGTGCCCCCTCTTGATCTTTGCTTCCTGGATTACCTGTCCTTGAACTTATATCCATCCTCGATCACTTATGCATACTTACTAGTATCATCATTGTGTTATCCTCGAGGTCTCATACACAATCATACATTCATTAGTATAATCTCAATACTATAATGTTAGAAAAACAGGATCGCAGAGCAATAACAATAAACAGAAATGCAAATATAATCACACAGTGACACATTACAAGAGAGACACAGATATATCGTGGTTCACCCAACTTGGGCTACGTCCACACTGAATTTTCCAGTCCTTATTATTATTACCGTCCAGCAAGTCGAAGGGATACAACCTGCAGCACAACCGCTGCACTTCCTCTTCTCTGTTTCACAGTCTCTCTCCTGATCTCAAAGATATTTACAATGCATAAAACCTAATACATCAACCACCCTAGCCGTATTACAATGTCTTTCTTTTATAAGGGAAATACAATGGCAAAATACCACGGGATACCCAAAACCATGGGCCCGCAAAATAGCTGGCGAAAACAGCCCCAAAAATTTTCTTCGGGGGCGTTGCCCCCGAACTCCCATTCTCAGGGGTGCTTCCCCTGAACCCCCCATCCAGGGGGGATGGTCCCCCTTGGAACCCCGTGGGGGGGCGATGCCCCCCCACACCCCCCCGCTGGGGTGAGTGTACAGTCCACCTACATATCATATAAAACTGGGGTACAAACACAGCTGATACAATATCATCTATGAGACTAGAAGATCTGGCTCCACAACCAACATATAAAACATTATGATTCTAAGTAATCTTAAACATGTATGGTCAAGATCATTTCATACACAGATAATTTATCACAAGCACTAGTATTCAATGTTTCAGGGAATACTTCCTTTACTCATGCAAATTCTTATTTGACCATAGGACTCTTCTGGTTAGTCATATCACCGATTAAAGTAAGAAACATAATATACCTAAACTCATGATTACTCAAACCTATAGCTTCATGAATAATCATTATCAATCATACCAAGTATACTTATATAAGAAATCCTATCACAAGGTAGGATTCTAACTTGATATAGGAAAAACATACCTGGATTAATGTGTTAGTTAGTTATGTCTAACATACCCACATGATGTCTTCTTGTTTTCTTCAATGACTTGTGCTAGTAACCTGCATATATCATAGGTTAATCATTGTAGAACCAAATTATACATACCTTGTAAGTAGAGCTTCTATGTGATCCATGACAATGGATGAATCTTTGTCTTCATGTCACCATGGTCATATGTTCTTGAACTAGAACATGATTTGTCTTTCTTGATGTACCTTTCATGTTAGCGGACAACATCAACCTCATACAACACCACAATGCATTAGTACAATCATAAGTGTCAAAACCATAATCAATGAATATCTACATTCATAATTTTATTAAGGTGATACAACAGGTCTAAAGTTAATCAAGATTGTACTAACCTTAATGAAGACAAACATACCATAAACTTAATCATGAACAGATCTCGAAACATACCTGGATAAGTCATACCTGTCGAGATTGCTTGCAATCTTCTTATGTAAGGCCTTAGCCTCAAATCCCTCTGAAACAGGAACTTCTTCACTTATGTAGGTGAATAATCCATTCTCTTCTAGGATTAACCCAATCCACTTTGATTTGCAGAAACTGGATTTGGAGCTGGATCAGGGTTTATCAGAGAAAACCTAAAAATTCAAACTTTGAATTTCAAACTTCTGAAAGGATAGAAAGATGTGCCTTTCTGAGCTGGTCAAGCTGGTATACTCAGAATTTGAAAATTGCAGAGTTTCACCCCTCAAAATTGCCTTTTAGATTTTCGGACTCACTAGGGAGGACCCTGAATTAGGGTTTGAGTTTCCCGGAGCTTCACCCAACCAAATAGTTTGATCCAAAGCTCTAAACTTCGATTTTTCCAAGGATCTTCCAGCTATGGTCACAGATTTAAAAAATTCCCATTTTTGCAGAAGCCCTAATTTTCCACTTTTCCGATCAAAGTCCCGAACTACGGTTTGATCAAGCCCAGCCTTCTTCCCAACCAAAAAATTCGATCTTAGTATCTAAATTTTGATTTTGATGAGGCGCATTCAGCCGTGGTCTCCGATACAAAAATTTCAACATTCTCTGAAACCCTAAATTCCTGGAGCCATGAATGAAGGTGCTCAAAATCCAATTATGTTTTGACAGAAATATGCACCTGATTGTTTCTGGCGTAACTCCCAAATTATGAATCCACAGGGTCTGAAACTATGACCTATGGTATCCTGACCTGTCATATTTCCAACCCCATAGGTATGACCTCAATTGGATTCTCTGAGAGAGATTTATGCCAAGTGTCGTAACGTGACCTGTTTATGGGATAAAACAGGAGAGCGAACTTGTACGAAGTGCCACATATCATTGGTTCACTCTCGGCCTCTGAAACTTTGGTCTGGGAAAGTAAAGTCCGTGCCCTACCTATCACATTTTACGAAATTTCATTTGGAGCTTCCTAGCCCAAGTTGTGACCTTTTTTCCTAAGTCACCCGTTTATGACTGAGATCTAGAAGAGGCAAAAACCCTAGATTGTACAGATCCTAAAACACAAAGTACAATGAATTAGAAGTAAAAGGTACATTGGGATATTATCTTCGACCTGTAAACGTTTTAGATCCTGAAACTTCGCCAAAATGGATTTATAGCGAAAGTTCTACGATGACTGGTTTTTGCTATATCAAGCCCTAGCTATGCAAGTGCAACAAGTGTCATAAAAGCCATACCATGCCTTCTTTCAGGATAACTCTGATACCATATTAGTTTTTCAGAATTTACTTCAATCTGATCTAAGATCTTAACTGAGAGAACAACACGTACAACATATCTACATCATATCAATCATGGACATAATAATGCAAGCACACAAGAGACAATAGACACACAGAGTTTCACTGGAGAAAACCATAAAGGTGAAAAACCCCACAACTTCCTTAGAGATAGATAGAGCAATGATACAACCCAAGCATAAGAGATAGTCTTATCCTAGCAGCAGTTTCTCCTCCTCTACAAGTGCACCACTCTCCAATGAGTGTGTGAGAGAGAAAGTGAATGATCAAATAGAGTGCCTCCCGTACTCTATTTATACTTGACTTGACTTGCCTAATAACCTTTACTAGGTCGGCCTTAACTTAACCACATAACATAATACTGACAGGGCTGACCCCCAATAGGGTGGTCTAATAACCCTTTGACCCACATGACTTATACAGGGCTGACCCCACCAAGGTGGTCTAATAACCCATCAAGTATAAGTTACGACACTTACAATATAAATGACGACACTTCCGTATAGAGGAATAATAACATCTCTATAGGAATACAAACACTTCTGTATAGAGGAATAATAACATCTCTATAGGAATACAATATACATATATGAAATACATTCCGAAGTTACAAATACATCAACACCCATGAGCTCAAGTTACACTTCACGCTCTTGGATAATTGTGAGAAGGTAGAGAAAAAGTTATAGGAAGAAGTGAAATAGTCCATCACTAAATGTGAGGATATTCAACAAGGTATTTTCAAGGCTTTTGGAAAGTGTCATCTACCCTCTCGTGGAACCATTGAAGAATTAGTACCAAAAGGGAAGTGTTTAGCGAAGATGATAACTATTAAAGATGAAGATATCGCTGCCATTTAGAGTATGGACACCCTCACTCCAAAAGATCTCAGGGAGTGAATTGTAGAAGCCACAATGAATATTGTTTACTTAGGATATGGCCACATCGCAGCAACTAAATGACCGAATGCTATGGTCAAAGATATACCTCTTCATGAAGTAGCTTTGAAATTGTTGGAGCCTCAACAACTAAATGTAATAGCTTATGAAAGTGGTTTATGGGATGATTACATCCAAAGTCAAGCAAACGCACCATAAAACTAATGTTATATCTATTTTTTGTTTTAGCCATTTATGTTGCAACCACAAAAGACAGAATTGTGGAAAACTAAAGGGTTGAAGGGAATATGAAGTGATAGTTCATGTTAAGACAACATTTTGTAAATATGAATAGGAAAGACTAGATGAAGAAGGGGCTTTTGGCTTGTTAAAAATTGGATTAGTCTCATATTGTAAGAAACTACTTTCTGCTAATGAAAAAATACAATTTTTCTATGTGAAGGCATACATGGATTATTGTATGAACATATGTGAATGAATGTGCAAAATTAATTCTTCGTTTATTCATCAACATATTGTAAGATATTTTCTATTCTATTGGATTATTCTCATGAATTGTGAATCATCTTACTATTTATAAATATGAAATGCAATTTTCTGTGTATTTATGAGTAATGAATGAATGAATGACATAGCAAAGCTATCTTTGTATCAATATTATTCTGCAACTATTTATATATTTATTTCAGCAGCTAACTTTTGAAGTTATATTAGGCAGTTACAGTCATTACTCTAATTTTAAATTTGCTCCTTGCAAGGATAGGTTAAATTTGATAGATTAAAGCTATGTATTTTGGTAGTATAGTCTTGGTTGATTGGTAAAACAAGAGTGGTAAGACGAGAGGCAAGAACTTGCACATCACCTTGTGAGGCCTCTGTCTAGTAGTTGAACAAGCTTAGATAGGACCATATGTATTTAGAATTAGGACTTTGCATTTGCATACATAACAACAAAACTTAAACGTTGGATTGGGATGTAACCAATAAATTTATAACAATAGCATATATTACGGTAGCTGGACCGTAAACCAGACGGATTCCCCATCCCAAACAATGAATAGTCTAATTGGGGCTTTTCATTGGTGAGAATCCCTACTATGGACGCACGGATTTTTCCAGGCGTAAAAAAAGTGGTAGGTGATGTGGGTGCTAAGGCTGGATGAGACCATTTGAGATGCTTGTAGCTATGTGGTTGAGGTCACTGGCTTAGCAATCACCTTCCTTGTATCTATGTATGCTTGATAAACCCATCTATGCGTTGTATTAGAATGAGGGTGTATTCCTATGGCTGTGAGTGCGCCTTTGTAGTTCCTCCTTAGTGGATACATAGAATGCTCGGGGGTGGCCTTTCAACAAAGAGATAAAGTGTTGGATAGAGTTCCTACGGTTGGGTGGAACGTTGCTCTCCCATAGCCAGTTTCTTAGAGAACTTCAATTAAAAGATAAGTGTTTACTTGTTAATTTACTGTTGTGTTTGAATGCGCATGATTATTATTGTTATGCCTATGATGAATATGCTAGTATATGCATGCTATGTGTGTAATTAAATTAGTTTCCGCTGTGTATTTTTATTATTATACATCTAAACACATATTTAGATAATTATGAATTTCGTAATCTAGTCATGGGGGCAAAATTTAGATCCCCATAGATCGTTCATGTCCCCTCCTTTGGTCAGATTGATGGGTGGGGACTATACAATTGCCAAAAATATATCATGGCTAAGAATACAATGAATAATGGTCAAAATTAGGGCTATGTCACATAATTTCCCCCCTGCTAAAAGGAAATTATCTCGAATTTATGTTGTAGATGTGGAAAGGTGTTCTCAAAGATAGACTCGATGAGCCACTTATATTTTACGTCCAAGGATAAGTAGTATTTTGCTTTGTCCTCATAGTCCTGTTGGTGCCCCCAACAACTTCCCCTTGATTTTGTGAAATAAAGGACCCCCCATGTAAATTTTGTGAATACTTGCTCTCTTGTTTGATTTGGTAGGTGATTTCATGGTTTTATTTCTTTAAGTTTTCTCTCCTTGAGTTGTTTGTATTTTGGTCACTTGAATCTCCAGGATTTATGGTTTCTTAATCATGCTTGCATACCCTTATCTCAACGCATTTAAATTGATCCCATGCTTCAATTTGATTAAATTCGTGCTTCGACAACTTTGCAAAATTTGATATTCACTTTATCAATTAATAATTTAACATTTTTGTAGATGAAGGTAAATGATTGAAATGCTTAATTTTGAGGATTTTTTTATTATAGGTAGACATAGTGCATATTGAAAAGTGGGATCAAACTGACTATTTTTGGATTTGAATGATTTAACAAATTTTACAAACATTAATTTAACAATTATGTTTGTAAATTGTTATCTTTTAACACATTAAATAATTTAATTTAAATTCATTTTCAACTTAACCTATATTTTAAAATATAAGAAAAGTTGATATTTTTCTAAATTAAATTATCATTTTTTTTATAAAATTCTACTTTTTAATGTAAGGTTACTCTGTTTTCTAAACCCCATTTTAATTCAATTTCTTACAACAAAGTTAAACATTACTTTGTTATCATTAACATAAAACTTAACATGAGTATATGATTGACTTTATATAAAGTGTGCTTTTGAACCTTATAAAAGTCAAATTAACTAAATCAAAACCTCATAGGTTAAAAAGAATGCAAGAATGTATTTGGAACAAAATTAAAGCTTTTATTGACAAGATTTTCTTAAAAGCTCATCATATAACTTTTATCCAATTATTTTTAAATAAACGAATGTAGTCTTGGATGGTTGGGTTACTTAAACTTCATTAACTCACATTTTTTTTTTTTCAGAGGAAAAAAAAACGTACTATTGCTATTCTTCTGAATCAAATAGTACAAAGATGTGTCTAAGTCTCATATTCCCAAGACTTTCCTTCAAATCCAAAGCACGCAGGCTCCTACATGAAAAACAAAAATCAAAAGAGTACTGAAAAATTACAATCCAGCATCACTATGCCATCTCAAAAATCCCCAAAAATGAAATGTGCAAAAAGGTTCTGAAAAATACAAACCAGCATTAGTTATGCCATCTCAGAAATCCCCAAAAATAAAATGTGTCCCATAATCCAATACTTTTTGTTCATACCATTCCTCTTACAAAAGATATCCTTCTATAACATCTAAGGCCATCTTAGATAATTTAACAGCCATGTCATTATGTTCTCTATAGATATGTTCAAAAGAAACCTTTTCACATTTATCAATTTTAGCTCTTGTGCGCTCGCACCAATGTTGAAGGGCCAAAACCTGTAAGTTGAAATCCCTGGAAGCCCACTTTATAGTCACCCTCGAATCACCATATACCTTTAGATCCACAAGACCAAAGATATTCGCTGTCTTCATAAAACACCATAATGCTAGGAGTTCTGCCTTCGTGTTTGTCCCAACTCCACAATTGAGTTTGAGAGTAAAATAGTGATCTTTGTTTAAAAAAATCACACCACCTGCTGCACATAAGCCATGTTGGGCCGCTCCATCAAAAAAAAGTACAGGCTGATTAACAGTGAATGAAAGCAAACTGATTCGAGAAGAAACAGGCTTCAACTTTTCATTTTTATAGATATGAATCATCTTCAGAACATTTAACCCACAAGCCTTAACCTCAAGGACTCTACCATTGAAAGTTTCACAGTTTCTCGCATACCAAATTATCCATGACACAAAGATTGGAATAAGAAGGTGAGAGTTTGATTTCCTATACCAATTATGCAGACATGAACCAAAATCTCCAACCTCCCATATATCATTAATATGCAAGTCTGCACAAACAATATTCCAGATATCTCTTCCAAATCGGCAATCAACAAAAAGGTGACTAATAGTTTCCATATTTTGCTTGCACAGAATACATCGATTGAGACCACACCAGCCCCGTCTTAATAGATTATCCCAAGTTTTGAGAGTGCCCTGGAGTGCTTGCCATAGGAAACATTTTATTTTCAATGGACACTCCCATTTCCAAATTTGTTTATACCACCAATCCCGCGGGAAGATATATCTATTCTGTAGAATTCTAATATAAGCAGCTTTTGCAGTGACCCTTCCAGATTTACCATCTCCAGTCCAGACAAGTTTATCATCCTCATCATTTAATTGCACACCTGCAATATATAAATTATGAATATAACCATCCCAAACATTAGCATCCAAGCCATGAAGCCCCAGATCTTTTGCATCGAGCCAATATTTTCCTTCACCGGTAAACCGAGCACCATTCCTAATCTGATTCAAGGTCGATAAGCCATAAATATTTAAGTAACTCAACAGATGCTCAGGGAAATTATCAGTACCCTCTATTCCCAGGATGGGATTCTTCTCCACAGCTATCTTTTCACTTGAGCCCACCTTCCATTTTATATCATCAACCATCCAGCCAGAAACCTTTAATAAACCTCTCCACAACGGGGAAATGCAGGCAGCCAGACCCTTTGGTTTCCAGATCCATGAGTGCACCTCAGCCTTTATGTATTTGTTATGAATGACGTGAGACCATAGTGTACTCCCAAAAATCCCACTCCACATAATCTTAAGTCTAAGGGCACTATTGAAAACTTTGAGGTCCTTTATGTCCCATCCACCGAACTTTTCAGGTCTAGATAGTGTCTCCCATCCTGTCATAGTCAGCTTTGCATGATTTGCACCCCCAGTCCATAAAAAATTGAATAACACCTTTCTGACCGCATTCAAAATAGACCCTGGAACTTCCAATAGAGACATCCAATACACCGGTATACCTGTAAGAACTGCTTTCACAAGTATGAGCTTACCCCCCATGGAAAGAAACCTGTATGTCCAATGGGATACACGAGCCTCAACCTTTCGCAGAAGCCACTTCTAGTCATCCAAATGGTAATTGTTTGGCTTTAAAAAGAAACCAAGATACTTTACACCATCTTCTAAATCACAACAATTATAAGGCAGAATTCTCCCAATTTCTACCCTTCTGGCAGAACTTACATTAAATTGGAAAAAAATTGATTTTGCAGAACTCACCTTCATGCCCGTGACATTACAAAAGACTTTGATAATGTTTCTAAATACCATCCATTCCTCAACAGTTGCTAAACCCACCAATAGCACATCATCAACAAAGATCAAGTGTGTGAGGATACAACCACGACTGACTTCAATACCTTTTATGAAACCTTCCTCTTTTGCAATATTTAGAAGTCTCCTGAAGGCATCAATCACTAAGATGAACAGAAGGGGAGATAAAGGGCATCCCTGGCGCAGTCCTCTGGTACACTGAAAGAAATCAGAAGGTGTCCCATTTATCAACACAACTATGTTTGCCGTTGTAACACAGCCCATAATCCAATTGATGACCAAAGGGGGCATTCCAATCTGAATCAACACCAGCCTTAAAAAGACCCAATTTACACGATCATATGCCTTCTCCAAATCCATTTTTAAAAGCATAGCTTCCTGCTTCCTAGTCTTTATAGAGTGCATGAGTTCTTGTGAAACACAATAGCATCATGTATCTGGCGGTTGTGCAAAAAACCAAATTGTTCAACAGTAATATGCTCAGATAAAGCAGTCTTAATCCTCTGCACAATAATCTTTGTAATAAGCTTGTAAGCTAAGTTGCACAGTGCAATAGGGCGAAAATGTCCAAAGGATGACGGGTGATCACATTTAGGGATTAATGTAACAAAAGTAGAATTAAGGGCACCAAAAGAAACCCCAAACATTCTAGTGTATTCCACCATACTGAGTAAATCCTTACCCATTACCTCAAAGAAATGGATATATACTTCAACAGGCCATCCATCGGGCCCCGAGCTTTTTTCCTTTTCCAAAATTTTCAGAGTATGTTCAATTTCATCCAGAGTAACCTCTTTTCCCAACTCAGCTTCATCCCGCGCATCAAAAAATCTAGGAAAGAGTTTAGCAACTCTGATCTGGTCCAATAACACACCATCCCATCATCTTTATAAATATTGCGAAAGAAATTAACAGCTTCAGACTTTAATGAATCATCCCCAGAAATAATGTTTCCGAGTTCATTTTTCAATTCCCAAATAGTATTCATATTACGTCTCGCATAGGTTTAACTCACATATAACCAAAACTCATTATATCAAATGAAAATGAAAACTTTGGGTACACGTTTTATCTTGGACTACTTTTGTTTGTTTAAACAAATAAAAGTTTTGGATGGAACCAATTTAATGGTGACTTTAGCATGAATCGAAAATTATAAAGCTTGGCATTTATGTTTGCCATTGACAGATCAACGTTACCTTCTCTTCGTGTTAATTGCAAAAAGGGCATAACCAAATATTATAAAAGAAAACCACACTTTTATTTTTATATTGGCTCTCGTGTACAGTAACTTGTTTTTTTGATGAGAGGATTGACGCAAACATTTAACATTTAACATTTAAGGAGGTGATAACTTAAAATCCGAAATCGTGAATGCCTGAGATCGCTGAAGGAGAAATACACTATCTCTATCACTATCATAAAAGAATGTTTCACGATCGTTACCATCCACGCATGATTATGATTCGAGGAGGAAGGTTTTTACTTTGAGATTTTTATTTTCCACGTCAAGAGATTCAAAGCTACCATATTATGGTCAGAGGTGAAAGACGCATGTCATGGTTCCTCCGTATAGTTCCTCCTGTATAGTTCAGAATTTCTGTATGGAGAGATATTTATAACTTTTTAACCCAGGTACTGCTTTTATGCATGAACTGATCCCTTTTATTTCTGAGCAACTGTTACATTTATGTTCTATTAATTTCATTATCATTTAGTGATAATTGTTTTCTTGTCATTATATGATTTATGTTATTAAATATTTAAATATTGTTTTGACATTGGAATATTGATTGTTTATTAGTTAGTGTTCTTTTGTAACAATATTCATGATTAGATCAGAAATGAATAACAATTTTAATTCTCTTATCTATATTGATTGTTTATTAGTGTTCTTTTGCAACAATATTCATGATTAGATTAGAAATGAATAACAATTTAACTCTCTTATCTATGATCCTGATCAAGATAGGTAGTTTAAAAAATAGATTAATTAGAATTTTGATTTGATTTTATAGTCCAAATCTACAGAATTTTTAGTAGCTACTAAAGTGTCGCTTACAGTTTAGCAACTACTAAACTATTTGTTTCAGCTATTTTAAAATTGCATCATAGATTAAGTTAGATTACATATTAGGATTTTAATTGCATTTTTAGGAATTCAGATCACTACATTGAGAGACTCTCTTGTCTAGAGAAAACTCATAAGCCAGCAAGTCCTAGAGGTATCTAATTCAAACACACCGAGTGTTGCTTTAAGCACTTTGTGTGGGCCATTTATCCTTCGTTGGCCACTTGAGAGAAAATCCAGCCAACAAGTCCTTATGTTGACATCGAGCAAAGTATCCTCCCTAAGAGGAAACTAAGCCTCTAGTATCATGTCTTGAGAATGGAACACTTGTACCTCATCTTCCAGTACTATTGATTTAAAGTTTATATATCTTATGTTGACTAACATTGACCTATTATGTATGCCAAGAACGGCTAGAAGATCCGAGTGAAGGGAATTAGACCCAACAACTTGGATGATGCTATAGGGAACATATCAGTTGGGATTTAGCTTGTGATGTTGTTGCTGGTCGAAATGTTACTTCTCCTAGTGTAAACACACCTTGCCACCAACTTGAAAATTTAAGTGGGACCTGATGTTTATCATGCAATGCATTATACTTGGCTTGTATTTGAAAAATAATATCCACAAATTTGGTAATATTCTCACAAAATAACTAGATTTGTCCTACTATTTTTGTTGATGAGGTGTAGACAGAGCATACATAACAACTAGAACCTCATATGGAGTAAGAGGTTGAAAACCATAGTAAAGCGCTGAAGGAGAATAATATATTGAAGCATGGGTTACTCATTTGTACCTATGTTGAACCACATCAAGATATTGGCTCCACTTTTTACTAGATGTTAATTGAACCAGAGTGAATGTAGGAATGTTCTTTAAACTACCTAGGTGTGACCACTGACCCGTGGATAAAATTTAGTGGAATATTGCAAATTACATCAAATAATTCTCCACAAAGGAGTCACTATGTGATAAACAACCCTTAATAATCATGACATGTTATAAAAAAATAAAAACCTACAAAAAAAAATTAAACAAATAGATTAACACCTATCAAAACTCTCAATCTACAACTACAGAATTAAAGGTTTCACTATTAAAGAGTGTAGACACAACACATCACAAGATTACATTAACCCACCACCACCAAATCCAACAGATGCACTCACAAACGAGGAACTCTTTTCCATTTTTAGAGCATTGACAGCAGAATCTCAAGTCAATCCCGACACTTCCAACGATCAAACTACTCCCGATTCTCCACTACCTGAAGATGAAGCGGAAGGTGACCCACATGTTGATGCTGTGGGATGCTTTTCAGAACTACCTATGTGTGAAGAAGAAGAAGAACCTGAGGCAGTGTTTAACACACAACATCCTTACAATACAAGGTCAAAGCCACAACCACCTCAACAACCTTCACCTTATTCCCCGATTCCCACAAAAAACAATCCTGTCCCACAGAAGGATACAATCCTTCCTCAAATGGAATACAACCTGGTTGAAGACTTAAAAAGAGTCAAAGCAAACATCTCTCTGTTTGAGCTACTTAAAATTCCTGTTATGAGGGATTCTTTACCTAAAAACATGGTAGTCAAATAGCCTAGAGAGTTATAGAATAATAATCTAGACTCTGTCACTAAGACTGATGATAAAAACCAGCAAGTAAGAGAACTCCTCCTTTCTTGCTCACTTTTGATATTTTCAACCAGAATGTGCACAACTACATGATAGGTTCAGGAGCGTCATCAAATGCGATGTCCCTCTTTATTTGCAGAAAATTGAATGCAACATGGGAACCCTGTCCAACCCAGATCGTGCAACTTGATAGATCCAAAGTCAGAGTGGTTGGCAAATTGAGGAATGTTCTGGTTACATTGTCAGCTGACCTCAGTATCCATCAGACAGTTGAAATTGTGATAGCTAACATCCCAGAAGCTTATGGGATGTGGCTGAGCAGGGACTGGTCAGAGAAACTTAAAGGTTATTTTGCAACCGACTCGTCCCACTTATGGTTTCCATACAATGGTCAACCAAATAAAATTAAGATCAGCAGAGAACCTTTTATGAAACAGACAGTTACTGATCTTAATGATTCAAGTGAACCTACTGGTTATCTCACCTCTCGTACAGATCACTTTGCATTCGACGCCTTTTTTAGTGAGTTCTCAGCTGATGCCTCACCAAAAGAAAGCATTCATAATGAATCACATATCACTCATGTTACTTCTGTACCTTTTTCTGGTGAAATTGTGCATAATGTATATAATGTGAATACAAATTTTAGATTAGACCCTGTCTCCTGGACTTTATTTTTCGATGGTTCTAAGTCCAAGGAGGGAGCTGGAGCGGGTTGTGTTCTTATCAATCCTAATGGAGTGAAAATCATGATCGCTTGCGGATTAGAATTTGACTGCACTAATAATGTAGCCGAATATGAAGCTCTTGTGCAGGGGCTCAGGAAATCCATTGACATGGGTGTTCAAGCAATAGAATGTTATGGGGACTCCGAGATTATAGTCAAACAAGTTAGAAATAAGATACACTTCCTATCTCCTCGTTTGGCTAATTATCAAAAGCTGGTAAGGGAACTAACCAACTCATTTTCAGCATTCAATATTAAATTAGTTCCTAGATCACATAATTTTGATGCAGATCTGTTAGCAAACACAACTTATAGACTGATTCCGTCGGAAGGTCTGTCTCCTCAAACCTTTTCAATTGAATTAATCTACAGACCATCTATTCCAGATAATGTGACTAATTGGAAAGTATTTGATGATGATCGACAAAAAATTGACTTCCTCACTGCTCAGGATACGTTTCAGGACATGGCCATTGATGAAGCAGAACATGAAAAGTCTCTCACTGATTCCTCAAACGTCATCCCGAAATTGGTGATCAATCTAGAAAATTTTTACGATTTAAAGGACAAATTCAAATCTCAGACTAATTGTAAAACTCAAAGTTCATCTTTAAACTATGAGCGGGTCAACCTAGGCACCAAACAAGAACCTCGTTTCATCAATTTGGGAATTGATTGCACCCCTGAAGAACGCAAAGCCATTATTGCATTGTGTAAACAGTATAAAGATGTCTTTGCCTGGACTTATGACGAATTGAAAATGTTTGACATGAATGTCATGTTCCACAACATACCCATGAAACCAGAGGTCAAGCCATTTCAACAAAAGCTGCGAAAAATGCACCCCAGTTTAGAGTCTTCTGTTAAAAAGGAACTGGAGAAGTTACTCAATGCTCAGATTATCTTTCTGGTCAGGCACACTCAGTGGATCGCCAACTTAGTACCTGTTCGTAAGAAAAATGGGGAAATTCGACTCTGTGTTGATTTCAGGAACCTAAATCGGGATTCTAAGAAAGATAACTACCTTGTTCCACCTATGGAGCAGATTCTTCAGAAAGTAGCCGGGTCAGAGATATTTTCCCTCCTGGATGGTTTTTCGGGGTATAATCAGGTGATGGTTTCCCTAGACGATCAATTGAAAACAGCCTTCAGAACCCCATGGGGTACCTTTGCTTACAGACGAATGTCTTTCGGGTTGATCAATGTTGGAGCTACTTTTCAGAGAGCTATGGATATAGCTTTCCGAGGGTTAATGCATAATTTTGTTGTAGTTTATCTTGATGATATCACCATTTATTCTAAGAAACGAAATGAACATGTGTTTGCTTTGAAACAAGTTTTTGATCACTGCAGAAAATTCAGCATTTCTCTTAACCCAAAGAAATCTATTTTTGTGGTAACTGAAGGAAATCTTCAAGGCTTCATTGTTTTGAAAGAAGGTATGGTTATTGACCCTGAATGCACAGAGGCCATTTCAAAGATTGGTTTACCTAGCTTACGCAAAGCCATGCAATCTTTCCTAGGTAAGATCAATTTTGTACAAAGATTTGTACCAAATTTTGCCCAAATAGTCAAACCATTGCAACTTTTGGTCAAGAAAGATGTGCAGTTTACTTGGTCACAGGAGCCGAGAGATGCGTTTATGAGGATTCGAAAGGCCATTGCATAAGCTCATGCCCTCATGTCCCCAGATTTTGATAAAGATTTCATTCTTTATACTTTTGCCACTGATTTCTCTTATGCAGCTGTGCTAACGCAAAAGCATGATAATGATGCGGAAATCCCCATCTCTTTCATGAGCTCAACATTCAAAGGTGCAAAGCTTAAATATTCACAGATTTATAAGCAAGCCTATGCAGTTTATAAATATGTCAAACATTTCAAGCCCTACTTGCTGAAGTCCCGAACCAAAGGTGTTGTTCCATATTCTGCTATCAGGAATGTCCTCATTCAAAAAGAATTAGGGGAAAATAGGGCCCATTGGATGACTTCCCTACAAGAATATGATCTTGAGATCAGATCGGCAAAAAATGTAATGGGGCAAGGCCTTTGTCTTCTTACTGCACAATCCAATGACCCCGTGCAACAGCAGTCTGAATGGGATCACGAAGAAGAAATTCCCACAGGTGTTGTTAACATTATCGATGCCCCGACATCAGAATGGTACGATGATATCAAATTTTTTCTAAACTATGGGTTTGCTCCTGAAACCCTCGATTTTAAGAAAAAAAAGAGCTTTAAGACTAAATTCTACTCCTTATCAATTCATCTATCAAGTTCTTTTCAGGAAAAATTACGATGGAGTATTTCTTAGATGCTTGGAAAAACATGAAACTAATGACATTTTGTTTCGATTTCATGTAGATCCAGCCGGAGGCCATTTTTTAGGAGAAACAACAGCACACAAGATTCTCAGGGTAGGATATTATTGGCCCACATTGTTTAAAGATGCCTATGCTTATGTGAGAAAATGTGAGTCGTGCCAGAAATGCATAGGGAAGTTTAGGAAACCTGCATTTCCTTTACAACCAGTTACGGTTCATTTTCCATTTCAACAATGGGGAATGGATTTTGTTGGTCCTATAAATCCTCCCTCATCTCTCTAGCATAAGTATATTCTCACAGCCACGGACTATTTCACTAGATGGGTTGAAGCAGCTCCTCTTAAGCAATGCAATGCCACCCAAGTGATCTCTTTTCTTGACAGCCAGATTGTCACACGCTTTGGTGCTCGAGAGTATTTAGTTTTTGATAATGCATCCTACTTTTCTTCAATCGATATAACTGAATATGCCTTTGAGATGGGAATTAAGCTCAAATTTTCTGCCAATTATTACCCTTAGGGTAACGGCTTGGCTGAATCATCAAATAAAAACCTAATTAATATTCTCAAGAAAACTCTAGCCTCTCATCACAGAGATTGGCACACACAGTTGTATAATGCATTATGGGCAAATCGAATCACCCCAAAAGCAGCAATTGCAAATTCCCCATACTGTTTGGTTTATGGCAAAGAAGCCATTCTCCCCACTAATCTCACCATTCCTTCGTTACAATTGGCCCAGTCTATTCAAGAAGATGATTCTTCTCCCCTCCAACAGAGGATTGATACCCTTTTGAATCTAGAGGAGGAGAGGGAAATAGCTAAGAACAAGTTGCATCATCATCAACAGATGGTGAAGACATGGTTTGATGAAAAATCTTCTTCTGATAGGGAGTTTTCCATTGGTGACCTGGTTTTGAGGTGGGACAAACAACATAAAAACAAAAATCTGTACACCAAGTTCCAACGCCTTTGGCTAGGACCTTTCATTATTGCTGAAAAGATTGGTCCCAACACAGTTCGATTGCAGACATTGGAGGGAGTTGTAGACACCCACCCGGTGAATATATCTCTTCTCAAGAAGTATTTTGTCTGAGAAATTTGATGCATTTGTATATAGGTGTGGTTGGTTTCAGTCATTTCTTTTCTAGTCTGGACATGTTGTTTGATTTTGTTGTTTTGATTTGATTTTAGTAGTAAGGATTCACACTTTTGGTAATGGCTTGGAATAATTTTTCTGGGGGCAACAATTGTTTCTGAAGTACCAACATTGTTATTCATCCTATTTCCTAGCTTATGATTAGAATTTTCTCTAAGGAATAAACAGTCAATAAGTGCAGTATTTATGGATTCTTTTCACCTTGATCATTATCTTTTACAATGCTTCATTTGTGTAATTGAGGTATAGGGGATGGCTATCATTTTTCTATCTGATGTTTCATGGTTGAACAACATATCATAATAGCTTGACCAGCTTCTATTTCTTGTGGATCCTTTTACAATCACTTTGAATATAAATTTTATCTAAAAAAATTTTATAAGTTACAAGGTGGGTAGTCTTGTTATCAAGCTAACCCATTAGATTCATAAGTGCTTAAGGTGGAATGACATCTTCACATCAAGCCACCACACTTGGAAGATGACTTTCAGTTATTCTAAAAGTTGGAAGATCCTATTACAGGTCGGTCCATTCATGATCTGCAAAGCACTGGTGAGTAACATTATCACTAAATGGTCACCAAGCCATGGTAATGCCTTGTAGATTATGCCATGATAAAATGTTTCCTTTTGATAAGATTTTTTTGTATACAAGAACAGGGGGGTCTTATCACAAGCCAGTCCTGCTATGATCATGGGTTTGACCTTGGACTAGGATTATAACTATGTGGTCACCAAGCCATGATAATTTATTATGGTCTTACAACCAGAAGACAAGGAGTCTCATCATTGAGCTAGCTTGACCAGTTTCTAGATCAGGCCTGTGAATGGCACTGTTTCATCTGATCACCAAGTCAGTACAGTGGTCTTGTATCGACAAATTTTTATATAGTATCTCTCCAAAAAAAAAAAAAGGAGTGAAGAAGTATACATAGCCCAAGAAGATTAATCGCTTAATAAACCAAAGATATCTGTAATTAGGATATCCATGAGCATTTCTAAAGCTTCCCTCAGGTTCAATTTAAGATGGTTTTTCAATGACTACATCATGATAAAGATTCGGTGTCACTCTCTAAATCTCCTTATCAGGTGAGTGTTATTTTTACAATGGTCATTGATTGAGACTTATCCATTTTTATGTTCATTGTTTGTTGGTTGTTATCTTTACAGTATATTATACGACTTGGGTTTCAGGAAATCGGTTGATTAACATGTTGTCTTTAGTTGGATTTGATTGCAGAGATAACTGGTTCTTCCCAGCCAGTCGCCATTTGTTGTGGCCACAACAGGTCCCATGCTTATTTAAGCACAGGAGCCCCGATCTTAATAAACACTAAGGTGTTTGGGTGAGTCATTTTGTAAATATTAGAATTTTTTCATCCATGCCTTTGGTTTGCTTGGTTATCACTGTTCTTTATGTTTTCCAAAGTATTTTGGTCTGGAGAAACCCAAAAGTTGAGTGCTTTTTTGATCATTCTCATCATCCCAAAAACAAACAGTTTGAGGTTCCGAAACCCGCAACCCGACAGATGCGGGTTGCGGGAACATTATTTTAATTTTTTATTTCTAATGACTCCACACTCCGCAGTCCGACATTTGCTGATAGCGGAGTTTATTTGCAATAAAATCGGAAGATGTCACCCTGAAACTCGAATCCTGCAATTACGGCGTTCGGCTTGCGGGATCATGGTGTCCATTTTGTCTGGTGTGTGCTTCCGAAACCCGCAACCCATAGTTTCGGGATGTGGCTTTTGGAATAATTATTTTTGTCACAGTTTAAATTTCCATAATCCGCCACCCGCACAGTAGGTTTTCGGCTCTCGAATTTTTTTTTTTTTACTTTCATTGTTTATGAACCCGCAACCCACAAATCCGTACTTTCAGATTTTGGTTTGCAAAATATTTGAATAAAAGCTTCATGAACATATTTGAATTCGATTCCACATCCCGCTCCAGCTAATCACAGCCGTCCATTGTTATAAACTAACGGTCGTGTTGATCTTGGGTAATCAGTTAACTCAGGATGCGCTATTTTTTCTATTGAAAACTGGTTCTCCCAAATTACATTTTTCTGTATATTTTAGGACAGTGTATGCTACTACAATACTATCAGTTGCTTCTTGTTGGATGGACACCATTGCTCTGCCTTAAGTTCACCTTTCTGGTCTTGAGTTTTGACAATTTGTCGTTTTTCTCCCGCTTCTTAATGATCATGTCTTTTCACTTAATTTTCGACTTCAAAGCTTCTATCGTTCTCATGGAATTCGGATCAGATTGATCCGATGTGTTACGTGTGAAGAAATGATCACCCGTGTACTAGAACTCCTAATCGAGATTTTTTGCGGATCAATTCTATCACCGCATCCTTCGTTTCCATTATTAATTACCATTTATAATTATTGATGGGAAGTTGCCTATAACGATGTGATCGTAAAGGCAATTCAAAATCATGCACGCAGTAATTGAGCCTGTACTTCGCACAAACTTAAACTCAAAATCTTGGCCTTTTCATGACAGTTGAAGTAATTATAATGGGTTCGCTGCATAAGTTTAATCATTGCAAATTGCCTCGCACAATGGACATCACCCTGCCTGTTGGTCTTAAAATAGCAATTAACTTGAAGATTCTACATTGTTCATTGCTTTCTGTAATAGGAAACATTTTGTGCAGTGTTCTGGTCATCTTGTCATCTAAAATCTATCCAGGAAGAGTAATTTTCATGCAAGAGGTGAACCTTCTAATATTTATGTTGATAATGAGGAACTTTACCCCTTGTTGTATCAATAAATGTTGTCACCACCATTTTATGTAGGTGTTCCTGATCTTAGCAGCGGCAGTAGTGAAGAGGACTTTGAAGCGTTATCTTCCTATGTGCAAATTTCTATGAAGCAGAGCAAGGAAGTTCTGGGAGAACCAGCTGACCTTGATGACGATCTCATACAAGACTTTATAATCAATGGAGAACCTGACGTACCAGCCACTGTTTCTGAAGTAAATCCTTTAATGGATTTCTCTGTTTTTAACGATGAATTACCTGATCCCGAATTTCCTACAGCAGATGTTTCACAAACCATGCCACCTCTCGAAGATAATGAACAATCTGTTATTGAATTTTTATGGTGCCACGAGACCCTATCTGATTAAAGAACAAGTCTTTGTAAGATCTTCTGGGTGATAAGGTGGCGGAAAATCCTTCAAGCTGGAAAATAGCAAGTTTTCTTGGATCGACGGTTGGAGCCGATTTTGTAATTTCTATTTTGGTAGAATTTCTCCCTCTCAGACTTTGATGTAAATTGTAGTATTTAAGGAGAAATGTTTCCCTTAGCAAAGGGTTGGGAATTTGGAATTTTGATTCAGCAGGCGTATGGACTGAAGATGCTCTGTCTATTCGAGCCATTGTAATTTTGGTACAAGACTTTTATATGCAGTAAAGTTATCTTTTCTCCACCTTCTTGTGTTCTTCAAATTTCTTTGAGAATCGCTGAGTTAAATCTTTCAAAGTGTCATCAGTTTAAATGTATTTAATCTTTTGCAGGTTATTTATTCCTGCACAAAGCCTTCATATTGATTTTTCTGTATGTTAGGTTCAAGCTATTGATTGTTCTGTTAAATTTATTTGATTGAATAGTTATTACTTTTACATTTCTTCAAATGATTCGATGCAATTAAATATGCATAATCAATTGTTAATTTTTCAATTAACACCATGATTACATATCAGTTGTTTGAATGAGCTTAAACACTTTGAAGGATTGTCATTTAATTTCTTAATTGATAAAACTTTAATTAACAAGTGAAGAACCAGAAGACATTTCTATTTAAGGTACTTGATCACTTGTTTATCATACTTCAGTTCTGATCTGCACATTATCAACTTTTCCTCTTTAGGTTAGATGGTACTTAGGATAGATGATTTCCCTAGGTAGGTTAGGTTAAGTTTGTTAATCAACTATCACATTCCGTTTTCCTTAATAGGAAAACTGATCTTTGAATGATCAAACCTTTTACTCTTAGAGTGCCAACGGAGGCCAAATATCCGTGGGTGATTACCACACCAAACAGCTCGAGGATAGGGTAACTCTTGTGTAGGGTTAACTGAAGCCTTTGGCTAGGTTTTCATCCCCTGTTGTGTGCCTTGGAACCCATTCCAGCACTTTGCACTTACCCTGCACCCCCGAGGCATCAACAGGTCTACAGTGGGGTATATACCCGAGGAAATCCACAACAGATACCCCAACTCAAGCTGCAGACTCCACAATGCCTGAGCTCGACAAAATCGCTTGTGCAGGTACTCCCTTGGCCAGCTAGGCAGATGCTCGGGTTTTCCGCTTCTCCGACGGCGGGGAACTTGACTGCCCTCCCCTCCTCTTCTTCGAGATCACCGATGACCCAATCGGCATACTAGCAACTTCCTCTTCAATAGTTACAGGGATGACGGGTGACTCTACTTAGATCAAAATTTCAACCGTATCTGGTTCACCCGACATTCCACACACAACTATCGCAACGCCTAAGTATGGCTCAAGATCTAACTCACTCAACACACTGCAATTCCACTCTACAACACAATGCAACCTTACACAATTCAGCTCGGCACTGCTTGGTTCGACTCACTCTTTGCAAAATAATGGCTTTCGACCAGCCTCGGCCCGTTCTTTATAGCACCAAATCGATCCTGCGTCATTATGACTAAATCACGCCGATGATGATGACCAAATCATACATTAATTATCTAAATCCGCCATCGATCCCACCAATCGAACAGTCGGATATGTAATAAATACATGTCCCTTCACCGAGTGTTGGTAATTAACTGTATTTAAGTGTCTTTATTTATTGCTTATGTGACTGCGTCAGGACCTTGGAAATGTCACGGCACTTCTCCCAAACCATGATACAAGTCCTCTGACTTGCACATCCTGTCCCTGCTGGTGCACCATTTTTCCACTGAGCATCTTGCATTTTTTTTTTTGACACAATGCAATCAGGCATTGCGCTACTCCGAGCCCGTCCTACAGGGCTTTAGCCTGCTACCATTCACCATCTTTGGTATCAGCGCTCCATCTAACTGCCGCAGTTTCACTGCGCCTCCTGAAGTAATAGAACCAACGAGATAAGGTCCCAACCAATGCATCTATAACTTTCTGGGATGATTTATAAACTTTCTATCGTACAATAGAACCAAGTCGCTCTACTGAAACTATTTATTTTTCATATGGCGATCATGCCAAGCTTTTTTCCGATCCTTCTCCACGCGTTGGTGAAAACCTGCGATAAAGCGATCTTCCTCGAGCTGCACTAGCTGCTCCATACATTCTGCTAATGCTGCTTCATCATTCATGCCTGTTGTTGCCGCTATACGCAAGCTCGGAACAATATATTCCATGGGCATAACCTCTTCTTTCCCATACACCAATTTGAAAGGTGTTTGTCCCGTCAACCTTTTACAAGTGGTGCGATATTCCCACAAGATTGTTGGAATCTTCAAATCCCAGTCATTGCGGTTCGCATTACAAACCTTTGTAAGCGCATGCTCCAATACTTTGTTGAAGGCCTCCACTGTGTTATTATCCTGTGGATGATACGGCGTACTCTTCTTATGTTTTATCTGAAGCTCTGTTGTTAATGCACTAACTGTACGATTAATGAAATGAATCCCCTGATCACTCATCAATACCTTCGGGCATCTAAACTGAGTGACAATATTATCGAACAAGAATCGCATTGCTATCGCAGTAGTGCAATTGATGACTAGTGTAGCCTCCACCCATCTTGTCAAATAATATGTCATTGTGATTATGTACTGTGCACTAGTGCGCTTCCCAGGTGGGTTGATAGGTCCCACAAAATCCACATCCCATTTATCAAATGGAGGTAATGTTATGCGAATCACCTTCCTGGGAATCGCATGACCACCATAGTGTCCACCAACCACTCCTGCATGTGCTTCTGACAATATCTTCCCTTGCTCATGAGGTAGGACACAGTGCCTCAAGATCTTGTCTAGTCATAGCTAATATAGCTGTCTGGAAATCAACTTGAAATCTACAGCCTTGACCACCAACTGCTTCTTCTGACTGGTGGTAAAATCCTATAGTGTAGTTCCAGTCGCCAGAAACTGAATTATTTCTTCGTAATAGTCATTAGCTACTTCAACCTTGAATAGTTGCGCATCTGGTAACCCATCTTAAATGTTGGTTGGTTCCTCCCCTGTCTTAATTCGTGATAGATGATTGGGCCCCGCATTCAATCAATCGTGATTCACAATTAACTCAAAATCAAACTCCTAAAAGAGAAGTAGCCAACGGCATATGTTCCCCCCCAACACAAGCTTATTGACCAGGTATTTCAAAGAAAATGGTTTGTGAAGATCTTGAAGTGACCTCCCAATAGGTAATGCCTAAACTTATGCAGTGCATATACCATTTCCAGAACTTCCCTCTCTGTAGTTGTATAATTTCTTTCCGCAGACGAAAACTTGCAACTTGTAAAAGCAATTGGGTGATCCAGATCTCCTTCCCCTAGTTGCGCAAGCACCCCCCCCAGTGCAATCGAGGATGCATCCACGTGGACATGGAATTCCTTGCTCCAGTCTGGAAAGACCAGTATCGGTGCTGAAAACATATTAACCTTTAGTGTCTCAAAACTTACTTGACATTCTGGGCTCCATTGAAATACCGCATTCGTCATCAACAACTTTTCCATAAGGGCCTTGATCGCTGCATACCCGCGAATGAACTTGCGATAATACCCTGTGTGCCCCAATGTCACTCTCAGCTGCTTGACATTTGTAGGCAGTGTTAAACTCAAAATTAGCGCAATATTAGATGGGTCAACCAACAATCCTTGCTTCCAGACAATGTGACCCAACAACATCCCAAAAGGTGTGTAGAAAATACATTTCTTCAAGTTCACAATATCTGATGCTGCCGACAACGCTCCAACATAAGTCGCGGGTTTTCCAGATGATCGCTGATCAATCCATAGACTTTCCAGTCATCCATATAAACTTGCATAAAATTCTGAATAAAATCCCTGAAAGTAGCAACAACAACCCGAGAGAATATCGCAGGTGCGTTCTTCAGCCCAAATGGCATCACCGTGTACTGAAACATCCCCATTCCGTCATAAATGTCGTCTTATGTCGATCCTCTTTCACAATATTGATTTCATGATAGCCAGATAAACCATCCGTGAAAGAATATATCTCTTGTCCACCCACTCCTTCCAACACCTCATCAGTGAACGGCATCATAAATGGATCATTAATATAGGCATCATTCAACTTCCGCAAGTTGACACAAATTCGAACCTCACCTGTCTTCTTGTCTTGCACCACCATAGGACTAATCCGTTCTGATTCTTCGACTGGTTCAATGATGCTATTGATCGGTAGATCCAGATGATGAGGTTGTTGATCAATAGATCCAGATGATGATGTTGATCTGTAGATCCAGACGATGAGGTTGTTGATTGAGAGATCTAGATGATGATGATGTTGTAGCTGATCGAGTGTTGCAGAAGATGAAGACTCAATACTCACGATGCTAATGTTCTAGTATTGATTATGTTCCAGTAACTGATTGAGTTACTGATGATGATGTATAAAGAAAGATTCCAATGATTTATAGATGTATCATGTAGTTGATGACTCCTTTCTCATGCAGATGTTGTTATAATATCCTTCTCGTTAAGGGGGAGTGTTGAGATATTGTAACTTCTAAGAATATTATATTTGTACTTTATTATTCCGGAGATGTTTCATTCCTCCATGAAGACATTATTGTATATCCGAAGATGTTTTATTCCTCCGTGGAGAATGTGGTAACTTGGGTTATTAGACTTCTCTAGTGGGGGTCGGCCCTATATGAGTCATGTGGGTTAAAGGGTTATTAGACCACCCTAGTGGGGTTGGCCCTATCACATTATGTTAAGTGGTTAAGTTGGGGCCGACCTAGTTAGTGTAAAAGTCAAGTCAGAGTTGTGTATAATTAGAGGAGGTGTGTTCCTCATTTAACACACATTCACTCACTTGTGATTGGTGCATAGGTGAGAGAGAGATACTTTATGAAGGAGAAGGAGCTCATGTTTGGGATTACATCTTTTCTATTTGTTGGTCATCCATATTGAGGAATCTTTGCTGGTTTTTCTACCCCATGAGGGTTTCCGAGGATAAATCTGTGTCTCTTGTGTTTATGTTGTGCTTGTTGTTCTTTTAGTGATCTTGTATATGCTATTATTGTGAAATGGAATGTAATATTGATATTCTTTGTCTTATCATATTAAATATTAACAGACTCTTGATTTGAATCCTGGTTACCCTGTGGGTCCATCTCTGGTCCATCCTGCAGCAGCCCCGTCAATTCGTTGGCTTGACTAACCAGCTGAGGCCATTTTACAGGTTAGTCATCAATGATTTCATCCAACTCCTCATTGGACAATTTGTATGAGGTCTACAACCATTGCTTCCCTGTATCACATTGAGCTTGCACATAAATTTTGTGCAGGTTGATCGCAAACCTGGAAATCCCTTTATATTTCACGACAATGGCCTGAGACAATCGCGAAACACGCTCAGCTGCCGCTTGCAGTATTTCCCAGTAGAGCTAGAACTGTGCTGCGCAATCCTTTAGTCTCTTGGGCTCCTATACCCATCATAGATTCTGATAGCGCGCACCCTTTCGATCTTCCACGGCATCAAATTCCATTCCTTGGTAACCGTCAGGCTTCATCCATGCTACAAGCGCAATCAGAATTAAAAGCGAGTTGTACGTGAATGCCACTTTTCCTCCTTGGATAGTTAACGCATCCTTGTTTAACTAGTTCAATAAGAAGAGTGACCAATTCATCTGTACGCCTTCCGCGCGCACACGCCACAATCCCCGAATTGCACTGGTTGGGGCAATTTTTTCTTACAACTTTACAACACGAAATCCTCACCCCGATGCGGACTTCCTGATCATTAATACTATCAGTGCGGTAGTCTCGATCGTCGCGTTTCAAGCCGTAACATTGTACCAACCTTGTTTCCTGCTTCTTGTCATTCTCCTTCCCCCAGAAATATTGTGAAGGGTTTGGTCCATCCTTTGGAAATCCTGTGATCTCAGAAATTAGGTCAACAGTGATGGTGACCAGTCTGTCCAACCACAAAGTTCCACCATGAAAACAGGCCAAAAGATGCTTAACGTAGGCATTTTCCTCTGTCAACCGCCCAAAGTGCGGCATGTTGATCAATCCAAACAACCCTACGTTTTCAAATCCCTTCACCCAATCACGTGGAATCCATGGAGTGAGGTCGACCTCTCCTACTTCTCATGGCAGAAAAGGGTCCGTCATAACATCCTGTTGTGCTAGCAAATCATGATCGTCATACTTCAACTGCATTAGTATAGGCACAATGTCGGTAGCACGGACCATGCCTACTGGGATCGCCAACATCCTGACTTAGTACCTATGGTTCTTGGTGGGCTTCCGGGGTAATGCGCCAGGTCGATAGGGGGGTATATACCGAAGGATATCCGCAGCAGATACCCCGGCTCGAGCTGCAGACTCCACAATTCCTGAGCTCGACAGACTCGCCTGTGCAGGTACCCCCTCGGCTAGCTAGGCATATGCTCGAGTCTTCCACTTCTCCGGCGGCGGGTAACTCAACTGCCCCCCCTCCTCTTCTTCAGGAACACCGATGACCCAACCGACATACTAACAACTTCCTCTTCAATAGTTACAGGGATGATGGGTGACTCTACTTAGATCTAAATTTCAACCGTATCCGGTTCACCCAGCATTCCGCACACAAATACCGCAACGCCTAAGTATAGCTCAAGCTCTAACTCACGCAACACACTGCAATTCCACTCCGCAACACAATGCAACCTTACACAATTCTGCTCGGCACTGCTTGGTTGTACTCACTCTTTGCAAAATAATGGCTTTCGACCAGCCTCGGCCTGTTCTTTATAGCACCAAATCAATCTTGCATCATTATGACTAAATCACGCCGATGATTATGCCCAAATCACACATTAATTAGCTAAATACGCCATCGATCCCGCCAATCGAACAGTCGGATCCATAATAAATACACGTCCCTTCACCGAGTGTTGGTAATTAACTGTATTTAACTGTATGCATTTATTGCTTATGTGACTACGTCAGGACCTTGGAAATGTCACGGCACTTCTCCCAAACCATGATACATGTCCTCCAACTTGCACATCCTATCCCTGCTGGTGCGCCATCCTGCCACTAAGCATCCTGCTTTTTTTTTTTTTTTTGACACAATGCGATCAGGCATCATGCTACTCCGAGCCCGTCCTACAGGGCTTCAGCCTACTACCATTCACCATCTTTGGTATCAGCGCTCCATCTAACTGCCGCAGTTTCACTGCACCTCCTGAAGTAATAGAACCAATGAGATAAGGTCCCAGCCAATGCATCTGTAACTTTCCGGGATGCTTTATAAACTTGCTGTTGTACAACAGAACCAAGTTGCTCTACTGAAACTGTTTATTTTTCATATGGCGATCATGCTAAGCTTTTTTTCGATCCTTCTCCACGCGTTGGTGAAAACCTGCGATAAAGCGATCTTCCTCAAGCTGCACCAGCTGCTCCAGACGTTCTGCTAATGTTGCTTCATCATTCATGCCTGTCGTTGCTGCTATACACAAGCTTGGAACAATATACTCCATGGCCATAACCTCTTCTTTCCCATAGACCAATTTGAAAGGTGCTTGTCCCATCAACCTTTTACAAGTGGTGGGATATGCCCACAAGACTGTTGGAATCTTCAAATCCCAGTCATTGCGGTTCACATTACAAACCTTTGTAAGCACATGCTCCAATACTTTTTTGAATGCCTCCACTGTTCTATTAGCCTTTGGATGATACGACATACTCTTCTTATGTTGTATCTGAAGCTCTAGTGTCAATGCGCTGACTGTACGATTATTGGAGTGAATCCCCTGATCACTCATCAATACCTTCGGGCATGCAAACCGAGTGACAATATTGTCTAACAAGAATCGCATTGCTATCGTAGCAGTTCAATCGATGACTAGTGCAGCCTCTGCCCATCATGTCAAATAATATGTCACTGTGATTATGTATGGTGCACCAGTGCGCTTCCTAAGTGGGTTGATAGGTCCCACAAAATCCACAGCCCTTTTATCAAATGGAGGTAATGTTACGCGAAGCACCTTCCTGGTAGTCGCACGACCACCATAGTGTCCACCAGCCACTCCTGCATGTGCTTCTAACAATATTGTCCCTTTCTCACGAGGCAGGACATAATCCCTCAAGATCTCGTCTGGTCCTAGCTTATACAGCTTTCCAGCAATCAACTAGAAATCTGTAGCCTTGACCACCAACTGCTTCTTTTGACTGGTGGTAAACTCCTCTGGTGTGGTTTTGGTCGCTAGAAACTGAATTATTTCTTCGTAATAGTCATCAACTACGTCAACCATGAATAGTTGCGCATCTGGTAACCCATATTCAATGTTGCTTGGTTCCTCCACTGTCTCAATTCGTGATAGACGATTGGGCCCCACATTCAAGCGATCGGGATTCACAATGACCTCAAAATCAAACTCCTAAAAGAGAAGTAGCCAACGGCATATATCCCCCCCCAACACAGGCTTACTGACCAAGTATTTCAAAGCAGAATGGTCTGTGAACATCTTGAAGTGACCTCCCAACAGGTAATACCTAAAATTATGCATCGCATATACCATTTCCATACCTTCCCTCTTTGTAGTTGTATAATTTATTTCCACAAACAACAGCTTGCGACTCGCAAAAGCAATTGGGTGATCTAGATCTACTTCCCCTGGTTGCGCAAGCACCCCCCCAGTTCAATCGAGGATGCATCCACTTGGACATGGAATTCCTTGCTCTAGTCCGGAAAGACCAGTATCGACACTGAAAAAATCCTAGCCTTTAGTGTCTCAAAACTTACCTGACATTCTGGGCTCCATTGAAATACTGAATCCTTCATCAACAACTTTTCCATAGGGGTCGTGATCGCTTCATACCTGCGGATGAACTTGCGATAATACCCTGTGTGCCCCAGTGTCGCTCTCAACTGCTTGACATTTGTAGGTGGTGTTAAACTCAAAATGAGTGCAATATTAGTTGGGTCAACCAACAATCCTTGCTTGCAAACAATGTGACCCAACGACATCCCAAAAGGTGCGCAGAAAATACATTTCTTCAAATTCATGATATCTGATGCTATGGAAAGCGCTCCAACATAAGTCGTGGGTTTTCCATATGATCGTTGATCAATCCATAGACTGTCCAGTCATCCATATAAAATTGCATAAACTTCTGAATAAAATCCCTGAAAGCAACAACAACAACCCGAGAGAATATTGCAGGTGTGTTCTTCAGCCCAAACGGCATCACCATGTACTGAAAACATCTCCATTTCGTCATAAATGTCGTCTTGTGTTGATCCTCTTTCGCAATCTGGATTTGAACATAGACAAATAAACCATCCGTGAAAGAATATATCTCTTGTCCACCCACTCCTTCCAGCACCTCATCAATGAACGACATCGAAAACGGATCATGCATACAAGCATCATTCAACTTCTGCAAGTCGACACAAATTTGAACCTCACCTGTATTCTTGTCTTGCACCACCATAGGACTAATCCATTCTGATTCTTCGACTGGTTCAATGATGCCAGCATCCAACATGCGGTCAAGTTCAACTTTGACCCTTTCCTTATGCCATGGATTCAGTCGATACATTTGTTGCCTAATGGGTTTTGCATCTGTTTTCAATGGAATCTTCATCTCCCCTAGATCCCCTAAGATTCCCTTCATCTCGAAAAACTTCATTGGGAATAAATCTTGGAACTCGTGCAACAGGTCTGTGACCTTCACCATCATTTCGTCATCCCAGTAGTCCCCAACATTTGAAAACTTTGGGTTCTCCTCCGTCCCAATGTTGGTCTTCCTAATCTCCAATGGCTGAGTTACCGGGTCAGTCAGTGCATCAAGTGCTACGACATCGCGACTCCCTTCTGTCTCTAGAATATTGATATTCCACGGATCATCACCATCCTCTGGTCCTCCAGTAATATTATAGCATTCCGTCATTGATTGTATCTGACAATGCGTATGCGGATCCACAGGGTATGCAACTAGAACTACCTTTAGAACAACATCGCGGATGATCTGCAGGGAATTGTGAACATCTGGATTGGAATCCACGAAACTAAAGGTGTGCATAAAGAAAACTGTCAACTCTAACCAAGTGGTAAGATCTCCGTGCAACTCAGTTGTTGCATACCAAGATCGCAGCATTTCATCCAAAGTATGGATAAAGGCATCGACCCACTCATCATTTGGTCGCGATGCCCACAAAGTCTAACATTCAATCAGATGACTGCCAGGGTCATTCCGCCCATCGTACTTTCTTGTGTGGTAAACTTCAGTGTCTCCAAAGCGAACTATCATCAATCTCCGACACTGCGACCACCTAGTAATCGACTTCTTATGGGTTTCCCACCAACGTGCTAGAGTAGCCTTCAGCACTTCCTCCAATGCCAACAATCACTGTGGTTCGGATACCTTTTCCTCAAACACCATAAGGAATTTAGACAATTCGGGCAGTCCCTCGTATACCAGCAGCGCAACAGTTTCAATCGCAACCCGGCATAGCAACTTTGTGATCAACCCACACTTGCAAAGTGACACCTAATGCAAGCGATTCTGCCAATTCTCTAAAGCGTCATCAAAGTCGGAAGATGCAGAACTAGAGCTACGCCAACCAAGCTCACCATCAGCAGTTGGATGAATGTAATATTCTGAAATATTGTACACATGATCCCATCCGCTGACAACTTCATCTTTGACTGGTTCAACATACCTATGTCCTTCAGCCATATCCAATGGAGCTATGAATCTGAGGTCATGATTTTCAAAGTTCATCATCTACTTCTTAAAATTAATTACTGTTGCACTGTCATTAGCCCATCCAATCCCCGATTCCCCAGCAACGTAGGGTAGGAGCCTCTGCCCTTGACAACTTCGATAACACCAAAATCCGCATAGGTTTGCATCCCTTCAATGTCCACAACAAGACGCACAACTCTCCCAATCGGTGTGACTTTGTATTGGTTAGCCAATCATAGCTGCACAAGAGACCAGCTCAACGTTGGGCTCCCCATCTTCTGCCATGTCTGGTTGGTGAGAATATTGACATCTGAGCCAAGATCCAGAATGACTGAATCTACCTCATAGTCCCCAATCTAGATATTCATACACATCTCTTTACCTATCTTCCGCCTTTGTAAGGAGTTCACTGCAGACTCTCTCCATCCCCTGGCCAGTCGATGCAATAGACCCTCGATCTTGGCAAGAGCATCAGGATCTCTTGCCAGCAATAAACAACTTTCAAAAAAATTATGTAAAGTACCACATTGCCGCGATGGACCTGCCTCTGATGTTGAATAAAAAACAGGGGGCATGTCACAAATAATTGTCTTACCGAGATTTCATCCCATCGCATTACGTGCTTCAAAGAATGTGTCGCACTCAGCATCGATATCAAACTGCACTTTCTTCTTTCCAGCCAGCCGAATGAGTGGATGTGGGCCAGCCTCACCTGTACTCACACCTCCGCGCATGATAACAGCAATGGTGGCATCTTGCATTCTTGGTTCTGCAGAAATTATCGCGATAGTTGTGCCCTGAGTCTGATTCAACGATGGATTCCCAGGTTGGTTCGCATTCTAGTTGGCGTTCTGATTCAGACGTTGATTTTGGTTCTGCAACTAGTTTTGATTCTGCAGCTGATTCTGATTCTGCAACTGTTGAACATTTCCTGCCTGTCATCTTGCGATCAGCTATGGGCAGTTCTCAACAGTGTGGTCACTAAACAATATGTACAATATGTCTGCAACTGCAGGCAATCTCTCTGGTAGTGTCCCAACACTCTGCAATTATAACACTGGATAGGTCCATGACCTCGTCCTCCTCCATGACCAAAGCCTCCACCGCGTCCTCCCCGGAATCCTCTGCGGAATCCCCCTTGTTGCTGATATTGTGGTCGATTAAATTGTTGTTGCATGGGATTTGGTTGCAGCTGAACACACTTCCTTGGCTGCACACACGGTGTTGGCTGAACGTACTGTGGCCATTGAACGTACTATGGTTGCTATGGAGCCATCTGCATCGGAGTATATTGTGGCATAAACTACTGTTGTGGTTGCAACTGTGGTACAAACTACATCTGCGATTGAGGTAGCGGTTGGGCCACCTGTGGCTGTGGTTGTTGTTGTTGTACTGCACGCTGGTCATCCTTCACATAGAATGCGTCATACGTTCTTTCCTGAAGCAAGACATATGCACAGCAATTCTTATCTTCATTTCCCATGGACTTGCAAAATGTACAATACAAATTCATCGGCTTTGTGACCATCTTCTGCATGTATTGACACTCCTCATGTCAATGCCCATATACCTGACAAATGTGACACCATGGCATACCTTTTCCATTTAATGGGTTCGGAGCTCCCGATACCAGGTAGTTGTAGAAATATGGGCAGTTATCCCTTGTGTGTCCTTCTGCGGGACATCGAGTACACTAGACCTCCTTGCAGTTCTCTTTTCCCTTCTTAAGATCTTGCAACTGAATTGTTAGGTTTGCAAATTATGTCTGGATCTGAGACATGCCAGCTATGTTCTCACCAATCAGCGAAGCTTCTAACCGCATCACAATCTCTAGAGCTTCACTAGGTGTTGTAATGTTCCATTGCATTAACGAGAGCTAAATATGAGGTAGCAACGCTGCGATGAACCATTCCTTGTGCTGGACATCGCTCATATCAAAGCTGACTCTTGCCATCAATGTTTTGAATCTTTGGTCGAAATCCCAAACAATTTCATTCGGATACTGCTTGATCTCTTTTAGTTTTGTAATATACTGCACTTCGGACTTGGGTTTCTGAACTCTGCAATCAATCCTTTTCTAACTTCATCCAGGGTCTTGTCTGGAGTTCCTGCGGGAACTTGAACAAACTTCATAAACCAGTCCAATGCGCAACCCCGAAGAGTTGTCACCAACTAACCTTTCCTGGCATCATCATCTGTGATCTGTTTAACAATCCACACAGCTTCTCATAAAAACCAATATTGCTCTGGTTTGTCTGTCCCATTTCCATGGAATAGAGGTAACTTTGCGTCTTCTCCCACCATCTTGGGCTTTCTTCCTACAATCGTTGAGCTACTAGAAATCAAGTTCTGTTGACACGATGAACACGACGGTGTCAAAGTTGTATTTCTTCTTGGTTGAGAGATAGTGAGCGGAGGTGTGGGTATGTTGTTGCTGGTGGTTGGTCCTGCCTCTATCCTGGGTGTAGCCAGTTTGTCCTTGTCGGCACTGTGAGGTCTCTTCATCCCGTGTGGTCTTCCTTTGCGGCTTTGCACTTCGACCGCAGCAGGACCTTCTCCTGTCCTCTGCCTCTTCTCTTGTCAAAACCTTGCTCCTCCCCTCGTAAGACCACTCTCTTCCTCATCTTCCTTCACAGTATTGCCACAACTTGCACCCATCTACCCCGTATCATTCCATTCTCCTTCCCCCTTCCATCGTAGTATCCACATCCTCCGCCCACCAGAGTTCTACTAGTCGAGGTGCATCTTCAGTATTCCCTTTTCACAGATAAGCATCTTAATGGAAAATTGTAGCGACAACAGGAACCTTCCTCTCGGTCCGTTGAAAAAATCCCTTTCAGCTTCGCTATAAGACTTTGTCATATTAACCGCAAACTCGGTGATATAGCCTTCCAGTATATTGTCGCACCAAACCTCAACAACCTGTGATGCTTTGTAGTCTACCTCTTGCAGCTCCTAGATCAGTTCTGGAGTCCAAGATGTCGGCTCACCACCCTGGAAGTTCCGCTTCTGATAGGTCAATTTCGGTAACCATTCATACAGGATGATTGGGAACTCGCAAAAAAATATTCGTGTGGACCATCATATATGTACTTTTCCAACCACCAATCCGTCGAAAACCCAGGGTTCTGATTTTCTTTCTCAGCGAACTCTCACAACTTTAGGTCGAACCAATCTTGAATCTCTGGTCTCGTCGGATGCCACAACATGTCCTCCTTTCACTTTGCACTATGATCCCGACAATGGAACGATTTATTGACACAAACCCAGTCGACAGGGGTGCCTCAATATGTCGACATCCAACCCACCGCGGTCTCCCTGAGCACCGACCTAGATAGGTTTTACCCCATCCAACAACACCTGCAGAGAAGATGAAGTCTCACCCGAGATGTTCAAGGGATAGCTGATGGAACCACGTTTCCGTCGATTGAAGGAGGACCCTGTGCATCAACTTATCAACTTATCACAGCATTGCATAACAGATCTAACCACTCAACTTAGGCATTAAACATAATTGCAACATCATTCAACAGATCTTATCATTGACAGAACTACTAATGCGCAGCAAATATAGCGGTAAAATATTAATTGCAGCAAGAAAGCATCGCATCATTCACAAATTCATATTGCATAATGCATTCATCGCATGGAAACAAGAAAGGCACAAGGATTCTGCTCAAAAATATGTCATATCATCTTCGTAAAAACACATATACAACAAGATAATTCTTCTTCCGCATACCCATATTAACAGATAATAACAAGCAAAATCATCTGTGCTCAACTATCTCTTCAATTCATCAGCTCAAGTATCTCCAAATTGGTATCTCAACACTTACAATGCTATGTCTATTTATAGGCTTGCTCCTTTACATTTGCAGTCCACTTAGGCAACCTCCTAACTACTTCTTAACAAATTCTACAAAAAGATGACCCAAAACCCACATAATGCGGCCCAAATGACCCAAAATACACATAATGCAGTTCAAATGACCCAAAAACCCGCATATTGCGGTCCAAATGACCCAAAATACATAAACTACTATTGTCATGCGAGTTGCTTTCCTCCTTTGGAAGTATCTTCTACCTTACGCAGCATCCGCGATGCTGTGAAGCTAACTCATCCAAACTACCTGCCAACAAGATTTATCATTGATATATTGTGATACATTGATGATTTTATTTGGAAAAAATTGACTCAAAGCATGGCTGCCGACCAATACATTGCAAATCCATGAGTACTGAGATGATATAGACTGTAGACTAATCATGGCTACTAAGAACAACCGTAGATCCATGAGACGGTAATGACACAACCACGACCAATACATAGGTGGATCTGTGTGACAATACAGAAGAGATCTCCATCGCAACCTAGACGTAATCAAAACACAAAAAGGTGTCCAGGGTCTTCTTCTCGATCGCAAACGATACGAATCTAGCCATGTGATTACAAGGAGTTGAAGTCGAACATGGTAGAAACCATTTGATTACCGGTAAATGATGTGAACCATTAATAAATGCGAGGGGAATCACCAGTGATGACAATGATCCCCAAGGTATTTGTAGTACATCTCAATGAAATGCGAATAAAAGAGTTGATGTCGAGCATCCGAGAGATCATTCAATCAGAGGTCAATGATGAAAACCTACTATTGAATATGAAGAAACCTTCCATTGAGGCATGCAGGTACCAAGGTACTAATGGTTTGACTCCTAAGCCTAATTCCTTGAAAGTGATTTGATGTCAACATGAATAGACTCGTCGAAGGTGGGCCATGATGATTCCCACATCATCGACACGAAATCGGAACGAGATATAGTATGAAACAATAACAACGGAACATGTACTTGACACCGTAGAAGTCTTGACACAATAGATGACTCAGAACAATGCAAACCCTTTGAACATATAACGGCATGAAGCAAAACCTGGCAGCAGGGATTATTGATAGTAGAGGATAGACACAGGACGAGTAGATTCGTGGCTAGAGAGACGACTCGAGATAATGACCATAACTCAGCGAGAATAGATAAATACCCAAATATAGACAAGGGATAGACACATGCCATGTTCAAAGGTGACAACTGACAAGCTTCCAATAAAGTAAACTTGACTCATTTCCCAATTTCCCCCGACATGATGGACAAGTACCTCTTTGTTGTTTTACGAGCTTGAGGAGAATAATAGATGAGTCCGATCTCACATGTTTTACGAACCTGAGAAAGGAGGGGTTCGTCCCAAAGTGGGTCCTTCGAGGCTAAATTTTAACGAGTCCAAGGAAGGAAAACTCGGCAGTTTTTCTCATTTACAGAGCCTGAAAAACTTAAAGAAGGCTCCAGGATGTACTTTTTCGTAAATTTAGTCCCTCAGTCCTGAAAAAAGTATAAAACAATTCCTGAAATAACTCTCCCAGTCAAAAGTTGACTGAGGTATACCTTTCTCGTAAATAGTCTAGATGGGCCGAAAAAGGGGTAACCTATCACCGAATAGACGACCTTTCAAATACTTTTACAAGTGTGAAAGAGACAAGTGCACTTGGCAATATTTTCGAAACAAGGGAGTCTGAAAAGAGCTTAAAGAGAACTCCGATGGTCTTTTTCGTAAATTTAAATCATTTTGGCCTGAAAAAAGAATAAAATAAAACCGAAATAATACTTTCCTCATCGTTTTACAAGCACAAGTAAAGTCGACTAAGCTCGACACCATTTTCTTGAGTTTGACAAGCGCGACACGGGTGTGGAAGGTGCTTGGAATCTTTTTCAAGTTTTAATCCAGAGCACAAAAAAGATAAAGTTGGCTCTAATGAATGTCAATAAGTAGGAAAACGCCAGTGTGAACGGCTTAGGAAGATCCTGTCAAAAAAGACTTGTGAAACCTCGAAAAGACATTAGTAATGTGAAAAAGAGTTTTAACCTAAAAAGATAAAATAATGAGCAAAAATGAATATGTGACTTATATAAGCAAGGAGTAAAAATGAAAAATTACCATTTCACCTTGGTTATTTTTCTCATACAGGAATTTCATCCATTGAAGGGAAAAACTTCAAGTGTCCATATCTAGAGATCCGAGGCATCATTTTGACATCCGTCTATGCCAGGTAAGAGCTTTCAAGCTTCTCTTTCAATTCATGACTTAAAATCTTGATTTCAGTTAAAATTTTACAGTTTTTGAGGAAGCCCTATGGGGATTTTTTCGCCTCTGTAACTACCGCGGGTTCTCTATGTTGGGAAGCGCGGTATTACCGCTTTGTGTATCCACACAAGGGCGCAGTATCCAATACCGCTATCCCAGCTGGAGCTCAGGCACGGTAGTGGTGAAAAGAGAGGAAAAATAAAAAAAATTTCTTCATTTTTAGACTGAGATCAAGCTATCATTTTGCTCATGAACATTTCTTTTGATCTTTTGCAGGAGTTTATACTTCATTTGAGGAAAAATGGTTGGATGGAAAGAGAGGGAGCATGAAAATGATGATTTGTTGGCTGAAAATGATCAAAATACCCTCAATGCACTACAGAACTGTGGGTTATTAAAATTCTTCAAGACCAAAGGTATCCGCCAGCAACCCAAACTTCTCACTTACATCATACAAATGTGGGACCCCGACATTCAAGCTTTTTGAGTTGGGGAGCATACCCTCGAGATTGAGCTCGAGGATATCTATTTTCTCACTGGCCTCTCAAAGAGAGGGGGCCAGGTGAAATTAACAGGGTTCAGGGCTTCGAAAATGAGCACCGATGTCTTGATCGCTCGTTACTGTCGTCAAGGTTCCGAGAAGAAAAGTGGGAAAGTGGTCATTAAGGATGTTCTAGAGCTTCCAATGAAAACTGTGTTGTTTACCATCACCTATGTGATGGGTAGCATGAGTCTCCATCAGACATCTCGAACACAAATGAATCTTGTCATGGAGTGTTTAGCACCAACACTGTTCAACTGGTGCGAAGGGGTACTATCCAACCTCAAGGAGCAAATAACCAAGTGTAGGAATGGAGAGAACCGCCAATTTGGTTATGGGAGAATTTTGGTCACCTTCTTTTTAGAGAGGGTGCCGTTGTTGCGTTCACAGCTGACCATGCCTATCTGCCCTGTCACTGAACCGAGGATGGGTCGATGGAGCGATTATGCAGGGCGACTCAGGGGGCCAAAACGTTTAGCCTTTGGTGAGGAATTCTTCTCATGGATCGAGGAGTAGATCATGATGATCGAGGACTACACCTATGTAGGGGTGGACTTCCACAAGGATATTTACTTGGCATTACCCGATGACGAGGATTGGGATGACTCAGGTATGACCTTCACTAATGTATTCTCAATTTTTTGAATATGTAATTTTTAGTTATTTTTTGGAATGTGTGAAAATACCTAACGTGTGTACATGTGCATGTCGCAGATCATGGACCAAGGAGACCCGTAGGTTACTCGTCATTACACCGAGGCGAGGTCGATTACTGGGTTGCTTCGGAGGAGGAAGAAGAAGAGGAAGAAGTAGGAGGGGTCCGTGATATAGAGCAAAACCTGTAGGGTTTAACTTTCAGAATCCTAGCTATGAGGATGGATGATGTTCCCCTCAATCTTCAGCGGCATACTATGGGTGTGCCTAGACGTATTGGCCTACTCCTCCATAGGGTGGCTAGGGCTATAGTTTGCTACCATCAGCAGCGCGAGGAATCTGAGGAGGCTAGTGATAGATCTCCTAGATATCCCTAGATAGTAGTATTTTATCTTTTGCGACATGTACACGATATGTAGGCTCGAGAGCCAATTTTTGCATGGGATTGGATCCCAAATTTTGTATTTTAAACACAAACTTTATGTATTCAGAAAAACACTTTTATATGTGATGATATATACATATGGATCTACTTCTATGATTCATCTATTTACAATGAATTGAGTATTTATTTTATGATGCATTTTTCATGTATGGGCTAGATGCCAATCCAAAATGTAGTTAGCTAATGAGTCAGCTACAAAATTGAATTCTCTTGGTATATGCTGATATGAATATAATCAAAAGATTGTTCCAAGAGGCGTACCCTTCGAAATAAGCAAAGAAAAATAGGATCGCAGACAGCGTAAATACAATTCAAATGGGATACCATGAGTTGGGAGTCTAGAAAGACTGACAAGGAGTTGATTCCAAGGGAAGCAACCTCGGTTAAGAGTCCAATGACTGCATGGTACTCTGCGATATTGTTGGTTACGGGGCCCAAGCAAGTGCCTCCTGAAGATACTAATTCTCCAATAGGAGAATAAATTACCCATGCTGCAGAAGCGAGGTTCTGGGTGTGTCGGCTCGCACCGTCAGTGAATCCATAGCAGGCAGACATCTGCTCATAGGATCACAAGTTGAGGTAAATAGGAAGACATGAGATAAGATCCATGCATACACACACAAAAGGAGAAAATTAAAACAAACTAAGTACATTTATGTACAAAAATGTCTCGTGCAGGATAAACCTACGCGTAGAATCATTTTAGGTACAACCTGTTGTAGCTAGGGTTTTCACCCTAGCTTGTGAAAATGAGCACCTACTAAGGAGAAGGTCCTCCTTAGTAGCAGTTCAATAAACAGTAAATTTAAACAATAAAACAGTAAAATATAAGCTAACATGTGCATCAACATAAATAAAAAATGACAATATAAGAGAAAGTTTCTTTTGTATTATGATATGATCAACATTACATTTACCTCAAGTGTTGAGGTTGGCGGAGCTCTTGCAGTAGTCCAGGAGGGCTGCTTCCATGCTCCAATGGGTTCCTTCTCCTTCTCCAAGGTGTTTGAATAATGGATGATTTACATGGTGTGATTGATATGCTAGTCGAGGATGTTGTTAGCCATTTGATCTGTGACACTATTATGATATCTCTATGTAATATATATTGTTAGTGTAAATAGATATTAAATATAATATAATAAGTATAGGAAAATATGGTAGGAAATATAGGCAAATGAGTCATGTAATGAAGGAGATGAGATGGTGAGCACTTTTTGGGTGTTAACACCCATTGCGGGGCTGTGCCAACGGTGTGTCGTCACAATCGACGAGTACGTAGGATCCTTTCTTCAATACATGTTTTACAACGAAGGGGTCATACCACATAGACTCTAGCTTTACTTTTCCAAGTTTTTCATGCATCTGGTCATATGTGAGTATGAGGTCACCTTCGTTGAAAACCTGAGGTTGAACGGATTTGTCATACTGTGCTTTGACATGTTTTTTATGGGCCTCATTGGCTAAAGCGACGTCTCGATGGGTTTCATCTAGCTTGGCTAGGTATAGAAACCATTCCTCTTCAGAGGTGGTAGTGGGAAGTAGCTCTATGGCTATCTTGAGTGACAGGATTTCACATTCAATCTGTAAAATGGCTTCCAAGCCATACACCAGTTGGAATGGTGTGAACCCGGTAGCACTTTTCACTAAGTTTCGGTATGCCCATAATGCCAAAAAAAGAGTTGAGTGCCAATTGGACTTATGGGTACCCACAATGCGTTGAATCATGCATTTCAAAACCTTGTTGATGGCTTCAACTTGGCCATTGGCCTGTGGGTAGTATGGGGTTGAGTTTTCATGACGAAAACCCAACTTGGTGCTTAGTTCTTCAATCATATGGTTCCTGAAGTGGGGTCCATGGTCAGTCATGATGGATTGTGGGATTCCAAACCTAGCTATGATATGGTTGAATACGAACTATGCTGTTGTTTTTCCATCTTCAACATAAGTAGGCATCGCTTCAGCCCATTTTGTGAAATAATCCACAGCTACTATGACATATCTATGCCCCTCGGATGAAGTGGGCTTACAATGCATGAAATCGATACCCCATTTGGAAAAGGGGCCGACAGAAACTACAGGATGGAGTGGAGCGAGATGCGAGCGTGTCTTACTGTGGAAGAATTGGAAGGGTGGACATTTATTGACCGTTTCAATGCAGTCCTTGAAAATCGAGGGCCAAAAATATCCCACTCGTAGTATATTCTGGGCTGTAGCCATCCCAGAGTGATGACCACCACATGCTCCAGCGTGGTAGTCATTAAGAACATGTTCATCTTCGTCTAAAGTTAAACAATGTTGAAGAACGGTATCAACACCACGACGGTAAAGGGTATCATTAATTATAAGGTAGTACTTGGCGTGATGTCGGATACGTCGACATTCATCGCGGTTGAATTCGGGGCAAAAACATTGGGTTTGGAGATATAGTAGAATATCCCCATACCATGGGTCAGACGTGATGATGAGGAACAACGATTCATCGAGAAGAGATTCGATGGGCTCAGGTTGCTCAATAGCACGAGGCAAATTACAAATCAACTCTGCAAAGACCAAAGATTTCTTGGATTTGGCTTTGGCAAATTCCAAGTCAAACTCTTGTAGGATAGCAATCCAACGGGAATATTTTCCCCCAAGCACTTGACGTGTGAGGATGTAGTACATTGGATTGAAGTCTGCTATGAAAGTGGTCTAGCGAAGCAAAATGTAGTGACGGAACCTCTGGATAGCGAAGATTGTAGATAGAGCCAGCTTTTCAACATGTGAGTAGCGAGTTTCAGAGTCAATGAGAATCTTACTAAGATAGTACACTACATGTTCTATGTCATTGGTATCTTCTTGGACTGACACCATGCCAATGGTGGAAATCGAAGCCGCGAGATATAGAATGTAATCCCGTGTGTAATTGGGAGGTTGAATCACAGGATCTTTAGTTAAGGCTTCCTTTAGATTATTAAAGGAGCACTGGGCTTTGTCGTCCCAAAAGAAGGGGATGTTCTTCTTTAGAAGCCTCATGTAGCCTTTTGTTATCTCGGCAAAATTGCAGATGAAACGACGTAGAAAGTTTGCGTGCCCTTGCAAACTTTGAAGTTCTGGTATTTTTGGGGGGAGGTAGGGCTAAAATAGCTTCTACCTTCGTGGGGTCCAATTGTATACCATCTGTAGCTAGGGTTTTCACCCTAGCTTGTGCAAATGAGCACCTACTAAGGAGAATGGACTCCTTAGTAGTAGTTCAATAAACAGTAAATTAAAGTAATAAAACAATACGAATTCTAAACTAGCATGAGCATTAATAAACATAAAAAAACATGGAAATATGGTGAAGATCTTTCTTTTTTTGTATTAAAATTTTACCTCAGGTGTAGAGGTTGGTGAAGTTCTTGCAATAGTCCAAGAGGGTTGCTCCAAACTCCAGCTTGCTCCTTTCTCTTTCTCCAAAAGGTTGGAAATGGTCCAAAAGGGGCACTCAAGGGTGAAAGTAGCTCAAGGGTGAGCTAGGGTTTCAAGAGTGATTTTGGCAGAGTAAGGGTGTATTTGACTGTGGATATGAAATGAGGGGCCTCCATCACCTATTTATAGGTTTTTAGTGGTGGAGTGTTGGCCCATGGTTTTGGGAACCATATGGTTTAGGTCAGCTGTATAGGGTTTTTTCCTCCTTTTTCCCTCTTTTTCCTCTTTTTTATATTTTTTATTCCCTTTTTAGAGGGTTTTTTCTATTTTGGAGGAATTTTGGATTATTTTTGGGGGAAAAGGGGTATTTTGGCCTTTTGGCGACTTTTTTAATGGTTTTGTGGCCTTTTGGAGGCTTTTTAATGGGATTTTAAGGTTCTGGAGGTAAACATGGTAGAAAATATGGACAAATGAGTCATGTAATGAGGTAGATGAGGTAGTGAGCACTTTTTGGGTGTTAACAAATTGCCCCCTGATGTGTGAGGGCAGGAGCTTATCGTATGGCCGATAGACATCATAAGTCTTGTATGGTTTTCCTGGGGTGTGGAGAAGATAAGAAACAAACTAGAGCCCAGAAGAACGGTCCCGAACAAACTGTAAAAACTAAAAGTACATGACCTCAAGAATGGATGACGAATAATCTGAACATATGGACGAGGCGGGCATTCCCATGCTCGTATCAAGATCTAGAATAATAATAACAATGGGGTCCAAAATATGGGGACCTGAAATATACATGGCCTCAAATAATGAATGAGGAAGAATCTCAATATATGGACGAGGCGGGCATACCCATGCTCGTATCAAGATACATAAAAAATAACTGTGAGGCCCGAAAAGGGGGACCTGTAGGATACATAGAGAACCACTGTGTACATCATAAGGGTCCAGAGGGGACACAAATCTGGGACATACTACTAGGCGGACCATGTCTGAGCTGAAGAAATGATACACTGGAATAACAACAGTGCTGCTAAGTGTGGTACTAGAGGAACTGATGAGCTGCTAGAGCATAGTGACGGGGAGTCATGTCCTCAATGGTACAGTGAACTGGAACTGAACTGGGTACTCAAGGAAGCATATAACTGGATGACTTCCGAATACAATCGCCAACTCAACCCAGACATCCATGAGAACATATAACTGTGCATTCTGAAGTGACTCACCAATGTCCTAGAGTCGGGGGAAATCCGGGGTCTTCGACCAATAACTAAAGGATATAAACCCTGCACGATTCTCAATGATGGGATCAAGGTGTTGAAGTTGAGCATGTGAAAAACAACCACTTGGAGAGGCAATGATGACTCCTCTCAGAATGGTCCGTAGGAACTCACCACAGATGGTGATGGGTCCAAGGCGCAGGGACCTCTGGGTCTATCCTCTAGAATAGAGGGGCTGTCGTCGACAGAGGGAGACCTGCAACTAGCAAGGTAATGATGTTTCCTTGATAGGAGCGCGAGGTGGAGAACCGAAGTATGAGAGTAATAATGGTAGGACTAACAGACTGTGGGGGATGACTGGGCAAGTAGAGTGGGTGGACTCAAACTTCCTTTGTTCAGAGTATGATGGTGGGGACGATCGAGCAGCATATGAAATTGACTGGTGGGAAAGGGATCATAATTGTACTGGATCGAGGATAGGGACTGGGATGAGGGATACTCAAGCTAGTGTAAAATGGAAGGAGACTACAGACTACTCTAAACAAAGGCGACCTGATTGGGGGTGCTGCCGAGATGATCGATCATAGTGCCAAGAGGCACGGGGGGACTTCTTCATGGGTTAAGGAACTAGAAGAAGTGTGTGTAAAATGGTACTGTCGTGTGGATTTCTATGAGCCCAGGACAGTTCATGTTCGTTATTGCTTTCAATTTTAAGGAATTTGAAAGTGATAAGAAGACTTTGAAATAATGGAATGGTACTGTCGTGTGGATTTGTACAAGCCTAGAACAGTTCATGCTCGTGGTTGCTTTCAATTTTAGAGAGTCTGAAAGCGATAAGAAGACTCCAAGGGGTTTCTTTTTCGTGTGTTAGTCTCCAAGGCCCGAAGAAGCATAAAAGGATGCAATGAAGAACTCTTCTAACTGGTGTGACTAGAGTATTCCTTTTTTGTAATTAGTCTACCAGGTCCAGAAAAGGGTTAAACTTATACCAGATAGACACCCTTTCAGGTACTTTAACGAGCATGAAAGGAAGCAAGATTGCTCGGTGATATTTTAATTGTTTTAGAAGTCAGAAAAGAGCTTAACAGAAACTCCCTAAGTGCCTTTTTCGTAAAGGACTTGTTCGGCCCAAAAAAGGGATAAAATTATACCGAACAAAAGGAATGGCCAGGCAAGGAGGAAGTGCTCAATCAAGGAACATTTATGAGGACCAAGAATGAGGGTAGGGGTGAACACTAGTGGGCCTCCTTGTAGGATAATGAATGGTGGCAAAATAATGAAACGATTGCAGTATGACAGGAGTGAATGGCTCATGTAAAAATGTGGAACAATCTGATGGCGGTCGATGTGGTGCGCAAACCGAGGCAGCAAGGTGTCGGGACACAATGTTGAAACTGTACCAAGTGAGAGCAAGAAATGATCTCAAGTATCATCACGTGCTCAAAAAAATGAATCCAGCGATATAAAAAGTGTCAAAAATGGATAACGGTCGATGTGGCATGCAAACCGAGGCGACGTGGGGTGTTTTGGAAAAAATACCCAAAAAATATGGGGGTGAGAGCGAGAAATGATCTCAAGCATCATCACAGGCTCAGAAAAATGAATCCGATGATATAAAATATACCAAAAATGGAGAGCAGCTGAAGTGGCACGCAAACCGAGGCAACTAGTGGTGTTTAAAAAATGCTCAAAAAAGGACATGAAAAAAATAAGAAAACAAGTTGACCATCACGATGGTCTCATCGTTCTGATTCCAGTGGTGGAAATGGTTCGAAAAATGGACTCCGTATGGGTTCAGAATGGCCAAAACAAGAAAAAGTCAATGGACTATCAATAATGAGTGCGTCCAACATGACAAGTGTCATTTGGACTTGTTGACTTTGACTAGTGACCAGAGTGGACCAGAGCTGAGGTGGCATTTCTGGACGATCCGATCGGCCGTTTTCAGATCCAGGAGTGATAGGTATTCCAACAAACTCATACCTGCATTGTCATTGGGTTGGGGGTAGGGTGGTGGGTCCCAGGGGATTTTATTGTACGGTCCATGTGGGTGGACCGCGGGTTTGTGGGGTGGAACCGCGGTCAGGGACCGCGGGTTCCAGGGTGGATCACGTGGCTGGGGACCGCGATGTTCAGGTCGGAATACACGGTCTGGTACCGCACATTCCGAGGCTGAACACGTGGTTCGAAACTGCGAGTTCGGCTCCAACAGGCGTAGTTTGGGACCGCGACTGTAGCCCTGATAGCCGCGGTCAGAAACCGTGACAAGGGGTCCTAAAGCTGCGATTGGGATCGAGCAGTTAGGGTTCCCCCGAGGGGGGGTGGCAAGTTTACTTCGTTGACATGAATCTGATGAGTTTGCCTTGTGTGATTGACAGGATGCCGTTGGTGCTGTGGTGAGAGCGGGAGGTCCCAGATGAGATAGTGGAGGTCATCCAGAGGGATCGCCATGTGCGGTCGATGCTGGGATTGTGCGGACTTATGAAGTTCGCACAGGTACCTATGATGCGATCAGTAGCGCTGCTGCTGAACCGGATAGTGAGCTTTTGGGAGCTGGACATTTAGGCATTCAGGGTGCAGGGGGAGAGGGTGGATCTCACCCTTGCAGATGTCTATTTCCTGACGGGGTTGCCCTGTCTGGGTACGGTAGCGGATACGAAGCCACGAGTATCCGCGGATGTAGATATGGAGGATATGCTGGAGCAGTACTGTGTTCCAGAGGCGAGGGTGCAGAGGAATGCACTCTGGGTGGTGGACCTTCAAGAGCCAGTAGTACAGTCTATTGCGGTGTGCGTGGTGCGATTTTTGGGGTCCCAGTCACCTGAGAAGGTGTCTGGGGGCCAGATGCAGCTAGTGGAGCGGGTACTGGATGGTGTCTATTATGCGTGGGGCCAGATGTTCCTCACTTGTGTGTAGCGGCAGCTAACATCGGTGAAGGAATCTGGCAAGGGATTCTGTTATGGATCCTTTCTATGTGCTTTCTTCATGGAGCGGGTACCTGCACTACGGCCGCAGGTGCCATTCAGGGCAGGAGGACTGAGGGAGCCATGCATGGTGCAGTGGGGAGAGATGATGCACCGTCGAGGTGGCGGTGAGGTGGTTAGATACTTCACGCAAGAGCTGTACCTGCAGTGGATGCAGATGCCGCTGACACTGGATGACTTTCCATACAGAGATATGGACTACACCGGGGATCCAGAGGCACCACGGGCGCTAGGACAGGCATGGGGACCAGATGGTACGTATTGATTCTATTGCATGTTATGGATGTCAAGATTTGTGTATGATAGGGTTTTCGATATATTGTTGCTGACTGATGTGTCATCTACAGATGTTGGCCTGAGACCACCACCAGGACATGTAGCGCACAGGGGGCATGTGGCGGTACCAACCCTGCCAGGCCGAGGGGAGGTGCGTCGACGGGACGCTGAGGGGACTCTGGAGTCCGTACGGATGCTTCTAGACCGGTTGCTGGTTGGAGTGACTGATGACGGGTGGCATGACGTGGATCCGGAGGTGATTCAGGATTGCATGAGGGCACCACGGGAGTTTTGATCTATCGCGATCCGGGTGGCCATCTTGGCGGATAGGGGTCGGGCACATGAGCCCGCAGGGGATGAGGAGCTGCCGGAGGAGGAGCGAGGGGAGGAATCGGAGGTAGCTGATGCAGGTAGTGATGCAGGGTATGACTCTCATTAGGGAGTACAGGGGACTCCCCCCCGATTTTGTAGCTACGGCATGTATTCTATGAGGCGTAGGGATGTATAGATATTTTTTTGTATAGCTGAGTACGGGGGTACTCAGGACATGTGTAGCATATTGACATTCATTTTTTGATATATATATATGCACATGGATGCACCTTTTTGCGATGATGATTAAGTGTACGCACGTGGATGCGCTTATGGTTTGTTATATGTTTGTACTGCACGTGGATGCAAGTAGTATAGAATGATGGGAACATGGATGCCCCTTGTGTATTGTATGTTATGTAATATGATGTATGTAGGATTAGGCACGTGGATGCCCCTGTATATGAATGTGTTGTTATTTTTATTGCACATGGATGCAAATGGTTATGTGGTGATAGGCACATGGATGCCCCTTGCAATCTTTTTGGGTTTGTATATATTTTTGATGAGATGTTATGGGATGATGATGCATGATGGAGGTTTTACATGGTGTGATTGATGTGCCAATCTAGGATGTTGTTAGCCATTTGATCTATGACACTATTTTGAGCTCTTGGGACATGGGTGAATGTTATGGATTCAAATTGTCGGCTGAGTTGTTTTGTGCGCAGGAATTTTCTAAAGAGGCAGGGATCACGCACCTGGTAGCAGTTGTTGAGCTGGGAGACAAGTAGCTGGGAGTTAAGGAACACATGAAGGTGACATATGCCCATCTGGAGGGCAGCAGTTAGGAGACCGGTCACAGCATCATACTCCGCCTGGTTATTGGTAGCAGCGCCTATACATATTCTGTCAAGGTGAATCAATTCATGTGAAGGGGAATATAAGACCCATGCTGCAGAAACCAAGTTGGGAGACTAGCGGCTTGCTCCATCGGCGAAGCCAATGTAATGAGGTGGAAGATGGTCCATCTGTGGTCATACAAAAAATGATGAATGTAAGATTGTGGTAAAAAAGGTGAAAAACAAAAAAGAGAGCAAACTGTACAATGCGGACCAATGGGGCCGCGGGTTTATTTAGGGATAAAAGCATTTAAGATACAACCCATTACGGGGGTTGCGCAAAGGGTGACCTTCTGAGTCAGTTAAAATGTATGCCCCATTGCCAAGGCTGGTCTGCACGATATAAGGCCCTTGCCACATGGATTCAAACTTTCCTTTACCAGTTTTGTCGTGGGCTTGGTCATAGGAGAGGACGAGGTCCCCTTCATGGAAAGTTCGAGGGTGTACATGTTTGTCGTAACCAGCTTTGGAGCGGTTCTTGGCAGCTTCAATGGTATGGAGAGTGGCACGACGGTCTTCATCAGCTTGTTCTAGTGATAGCAGACATTTCTAGAGTGGGGAGGTGTCTGGGAGAAGCTCGACGGCAATGTGTAAGGTTGGTATCTGACACTCGATGGGGAGGATAGATTCTACACTGTGAACTAAATTAAACGGGGTAAAACCGGTGGAGGTCTTGGTGGATGTACGGTAATCCCATAAAGCAGGGAATAACATGTGGTGCCAATTGGACTTATGCCGGTCAACAGTGCGTTGGAGGATGGTTTTTAAAATTTTGTTAATAGCCTCTACTTGGTCATTCCCTTGGGGGTAGTAAGCAGAGGAATACTGATGTTCGAACTTTAGGAGGGTGTATAACTCGCGCCAAATGGAATCTTCGAAGTGGGAACCATGGTCTAATACCAACTGTTTGGGGACCCTGAATCGAGTGATAACGTGGTTGAAAAAGAAACGGGTAGCGGTGTCAGCTGTACAATTGAAGGTGGGCATGGCTTCCGCCCATTTGGTGAAGTAATCGATGGCGACAATGATGTACTTATGGCCGTTGGCAGATGGGGGTTTACATTCCATGAAGTCAATGGCCCATTTACAAAAGGGACCAACGGTGACGACAGGGTGTAACGGAGCGGGTGGTGTCCGGGCCTTGGGGGTGAAAAGTTGGCAATTATGACAATGTTTGACTGCTGTGATGCAGTTGGTAAAGAGGGTGGGCCATAAATATCTGGCGCAGATGACCTTTTGGGCGGTGGCCATTCCAGAGAAATGTCCGCCGTGGGCACCGCTATGACAGTCATTGAGGACGTGTTCAGCTTCCTCGTGTGTAAGGCAACGACGAATAATCATGTCAACCCCTCGCCAGTAAAGGACATCGCCTAAGAGGAGATATCGAGAGGCCCGGTGATGAATACGACGGCGTCCATCATGATTGATGTTGGGTCTAAACTTCTGCGTGCGCAAGTATAACGAAATATCACCGTACCATGGGTCATCAGACGAGATGATGAATAAGTGATTGTCGGGTTACTCATCGGAGATTTGTGGGGACTATAGAAGGGAGGGGAGATCAGTGATGAGCTGGGAAAGCGTGAGGGCTTTAGTGCTCTTAGGGATTCAGAAAGTGAGGTCATATTCTTGGAGGATAATGACCCATTTAGCAACATGACCTTGCAGGAGCCGCCGGTTTAATAGATAGACCATGGGGTTGGAGTCAGCGACAACTGCGGTATGACTAAGTAAAATGTAGTGTCACAATTTTTGGACGGAAAAGACCACAGCTAGGGCTAGTCTCTCCTCATATGGGTAATGTAGGGGTGGTCCGGACAAGGTCTGGCTGACGTAATAAATGACATGCTCCTTGCGAGCTGCATCTTCTTGAACCAGGACTCCAGACATGGCATGTTCGGATGCCGAGATGTAAAGGATGAAGTCTTGAGAGAAATCTGGAGGGGAGATCAAAGGGGCTTGTGTGAGAGCTTTCTTGAGGGATTCGAATGCAGCTTCTGCTTTCTCATCCCAAACAAAGGGTATGTGGGTACGAAGCAGGCGTAAGAAACCATGAACGGTAGTGGCGTAATCAGGAACGAAGCGACGAAGGAAATTGGATCACCCTTGTAGACTCTGGAGCTGCCAGAGCATGCGAGGAGAGGGAATGTCTAAGATGGCTTGGAATTTCAGGGGATCAACAGTAATTCCTTTCTGGGAAACAATGAAACCCAACAACCGGCCTGCCGGAATGCAAAAGACACACTTTTGTGGGTTCAAGCGGATTTGATATTTGCGACAACGCAGGAAAACTTGCCAGAGGTCGTTAAGGTGGTCTGATCATTTCCGGGAATGAGCTGTAAGGTCATCAATATAGATGAGTAGGATATGGACCAAGTCGTGAAATCAATAGGTCATGGCCCGCTGGAAGGTGGCACCAGCATTTTTGAGGCCGAAAGGCATGACGCTATAGGCAAAGGTGCCCCATGGGGTGGTAAAGGTAATCTTGTACTGATCCTCCTTACGGATCTGAATCTGGTTGTATCCGAAAAAACTATACATGAAAGATAGGACTTCATGTCCCGCACACGCATCGATGAGTTGGTCAATGAATGGCGTGGGAAATTTGTCTTTGGGACGAGCGCGGTTTAAATCGCAGAAGTCAGTACATACTCTAATGGTTCCTTGTTTTTTGTTAACAGGGACGGGGTTTGAAACCCAGGTGGTATATGCGATAGGATAAATGAATCCTGCTTTGCAAAGTTTCTCAACCTCTGCTTTAACAGCGAGGAGCTTTGAAGGATGGATGGGGCGCTATTTCTGGCGAACAGGGGGTACATTGGGCCAAGTGTCCATGTGGTGCTCTATAATAGTGGGGTCAAGACCAGGCATTTCGGTATAGGACTAGGCAAAGACATCACGAAACTCTTGGAAAATATTTTTGTATGCGTCAATCTCATACTCATTGCAGGAGGCTCCTAAGGTAATGATTTCAAGAGCACCAGGTGGGTCAGATATATCTATGTGGATGACGGGTGAGATGTTGGCCATGTTACCTTCCTCAAAAGCATCAGGAGCGGGAATAGGATCCTTAAACCAGTCGAATTTGGTGGGAAGGAAATCTTTAGACTCAACCACGAATTGGGTAGCTGTGGTAGAGGAGGATTCTTCTTGGAGGAAATAGGAACGATGGTGCATGTCGTCCCAGGGATAATCCGGGACAGTGAGAGCATCGAGGATCTCCTCATCATTGCGGAAACTATGAGTTGTCAAATCGGTTGACGAGGGAGTGGTAGTCGAAGAGATCATATAAATGGTGTTAATCTCTCCGGATGGGGATGATACCGGGGGGTGGATCTCCTCAATTGTGGGGGGTGCCGTCTCAAGGTACAAATTATTCATCTCGTAGAGAGATATTCTGTAATTTAGGAGATCAGGACAGTGATGTGAGTAATGGACGTAAATACCGCATATGGCACAAGGGTGGTTGGTATGCAGTGATTTATCACGAGGCTTAGGGGTTGGATCTAGTTCGACAACCGGGATGTTGGGGTCGTCGTCAAGCATTTGCATGTGTTCCTGTAATGTAGGTAATTGGGGACATTGATGAGTCGGATCGCCTAACTCATCACACAACGAGCATTTGGGGGGAGCACGAAACACCGGGGGGGGTTTAACTGCCTTGGGAGGGGGTACAACAGTGTATGGTTATGGGCCTCTGCCCCCAGTGAGCTTGATAAGAGGAGGGGGATTCGTCGATGACGAAGGGGTAGTGACACCGGGAGGTGGTTGAATAGTAGTGGCAATGGGTTGCACCGGTTGAAGGATGACATTTGGTGTTGGTGGAGGAACAGGAGGCAAAATATACCACACGGGTAATCCTAAGGTTAACCCGGGGAGGTTGAAAGTAGCCATAACCAGGGCGCTTACTACTCCCAAGGGAGGGAATAGGAAGGGGATTGTGTGGGTGGGTGTAACACCAATGTGACTAGGTACCAATGGTGGTTTGGGTAACAAGGGCGGTTGATTGTTGGGTGTTTGTGTATTATGGGAAAGAGTACAGAGGTCAGAGATTTCGGTCGCGGGTGACAGGGGTGGAATGGATTGGAACTTGGAAGTCATCGACGTGTCTGAGTAAAGTCTGGGTCCCACGGAGGAAACAAACGAGGTAGTTGCACCACAAAAAGGTTGTTCAACCATGGGGAGAACATTTTCGGGCGCAGCGGGGGCATTTGGATCGTAATAGGTGAGTTGGTTGTTATACCTCCATATTCCACAGTGTCGCATCTTCACCACAAAAAGAGTTGACGACACTTCCCCTACTGCTTTAAACCACCCAGAAGAGACAAATGATGTGTAATCCTTAAAGGAAAATCCACCCTGTCAAGAATTAACCCAGCTGAGACTTTATTTACCCTAACTACCGCGCCTTGCTCAGTTATAGGTACGCGGTAGTCCACACTACCGCACTATGCTTTGTCCCTGACATGCGGTACTACCGCATTATGCTCAGATTGCTGGGAGCGGTACTCTTTTTATAGCCTTTTTTCCATGGCTTATGGGATTTTGGATTTTCGAGAGATATTGGAGGATTGGGGTCCCTGATTCGATCTCAACTCATTTTCTGTGATTAGAAACCCTGATCCACTAAGTTCTCCCAAGATCCACCCATCTCTCTTGTTGGTTAACCCTACCATACACTATAAAAGAGAGGCATTCCATGGGAAAGAGGGGGGACTCTTAGTAGTATCAAACTTATGATCTTGCAGCTTTGTGGAGATAGCTAGAGGAGGAAGCACTTGTAGCTAGAGAATTGGCTTGGACATCAAGCAACCTTTGTAAGCATTCTTCAAGTTTGTAATAAGATAACTTGTCTTGTTTTTCCCATTTCATGTGTATTGTACAAGTCTTTAGCATGGAATGTATCTAATCTGGATTTGAATCTAATCTTTACTTCAAGGTATTTGGAAGCTTGTATGCTTGTTCTTTGTTTGATTCCAACAGGTTCTACATTGGAGCTTTTGGATCAAGAGTTAGAAGTGGGACAAACGTCAGATTGAAAGGTGAGTCATATCTTTCATTGTTTCTGAATGCATGTAATCTTGTTGTGAAAATTAGTTCAAGAATTTCAAGGTAGCATTTGTTTCGTTTTGTTCTTACCTTAGAGTCAGTTAGGAATCTGCTTTAAGTTAAGAGAATTTTGACTTATCCGTAGGGAAAAATTCTATCAAACAAGAATGGCGACTCCGCTGTTTTTGATTTATGTTTGATTGATTCAGTTCACTATCATCTATCTTTTGATTGTGATTTTTTATTGCACTTCAAACCAGTTTTGAATCTTGGTCTTTTTTGACCTTTATTCACCCCTCCTCTTTGTATTTTTTTCTCCATGTATGATCACTGAGTCTCTTGGGTTCGCAGCAACCCTGAAAATTTCATCTTCCTTTTCAAAAGTTGCACTTTTTCACACTTTGCCACAGTACCGCGCCCTCTGCACTGATTACAGCGCGGTAGTACCGCGTCTCCTGAGTTAGTACCAGAGCAGTAGTTTAGCAGTACCACGCTATAGCCTCATTCTGCCACGCGGTAGTGTCTGCATACTGTAAAAAAAAAATTATCCTTGCTTGGTTTCCTGAGTCATTTTTTGATCTTTCTCTGCCTTAGGTAGTGTTTTTTGTTGCCTGTTATCATCCTGGTCATTTTATAGTCTATGTGGTGTGTTTATTTCCTTGTTGTGAGCTTGATTATTGTGTGAATTAGTAGCATTTTTGGCACATGGGGTCACCCCTTCATTTTTGAGTGCATTGGTTTGATCTTCCCATCACAGCCTGACCATCACCACTGTTCTCTGTTACTGAATTGTGTGGTTTTCATAGTCACAGTGTTTCCAGTATTATTATTACAATTTATCTTGAAAGATATCATTGGAAAACAATTGTGTTATTTTGATTAAAATGGCCTTGTAGCATCATTGTGCATTAGGAACTTAATCATTGAAATTTGCCACAGAAATTCTCATATTTGAAGCATTTTAGATTGTAGGATCGGTGAATTAAAAAGAGTGTTTATTTCAGTTTGGCTCTATTTACAAAAAGAAAAGAAAATTTTTTACTTTGGTTTTTTATTGCTTGTGAAAAATTTCATGCATTTTTTATCGAAGAACTCTCTCTCTTCCATAGCTAGATTTCATCGAAGACAAAGGCTTATTTTTTATTCATTCTCATTTGCATGGTTTGAGTCGTCATAACACCATCAAGTTTCACATCCATTTACCTGATTGAGTAAGACAACCACTAAAATTAATCTCCCTAATTAAACCAACATTAACCTCACTTGAGGAAATCAAAAGAATTTGGTAGTTAAGTAGGACATCGGGGATAGGCATCAAAATAATTTCCCCTTGTCATTTTCATCTGAGACATAGTTGTTGTCTTCTAGGGAACTAAAATCCTCTAGTATTTATTGACATGGTCACAGCCAGTTTGTGGAGGGGCCTCTTGACTGTTTTTAACTTTCAGGGGTTAAACGGCCACGATATTGAGAACCAGACGGACTCTGTGGAATGCCGCACTCCACTTAGCCCTAAGGAAACATTGATCATTGTCTTCCTCGGAAGGCTGAAGTGCCCAAAACCTTTTCCAGCGTGTCATGAACGAGGTAGCTTAGTGACTATTCTACTAGGGATCTTTTACCCAGGATCCCTTTCGGTAGAGGGATATCCTTCTCATATCGGTCTCTCATGTTGTATTGTTCGACTTGGATTTCATCACCTTGCGAAGGATACAGCTTGTTGAGGTCTCCAGCTCTTAGTTAGGAGTTTGCTTGTTATCTCATCTTTGTAGAGGGTCATTTTTCTTTTTAGGGACTGCTTGTTGGCATTCTGGCCATTCTTTTTATCAGCTCGCTTATTGAGACACCGGTCTCAGTATAGATTTTAGAGCTTGCATTTTTGTCCTGCGAGCCTTGCTTTTTCTAGCTCCTCTTCTGCACACTCGGCTACATTAGAGTTTTTGAGTTCTTTGTTACGAAACTGCCCCCGATTTTCATTTTCCTGTCATCATGTCAGAACCACCACGAAGATCACGACGAGTACAGGGCAAAATCCCTCCACCACCGCCATCGCCACGGACCTCCGGTCCACCTGCATCACGCATTCTCGATCCTCCTGGCCGCAGTGCTGGTCGAGGGAACATTCCACCGCCGATACATACCACATCATCAGTTCTGCCTGTAATTGTTACTCACAGCACAGTCTTAGAATCTCTTACAGCTTCTGCAACCACTAGCATATCTGAGATTTCCACTGTCACTTCACCTACTGTTATTCCAGATATATCTGCCATAGTGGACACCATTACAGCGGCTGAATCTAGTACAGCCCCAAATACTAGACCAGAGGTCATCCTCCTACCTGATGTCAACACCTCCCTTCCATCAGACACTTTTCACGGTGACACAGACGGATCTGTTGGCACCACCGAAGGGTTCGACCAAGATATACTTGGCTTGATTTCAATCCCGGGCGGGTACATCAAAATTATTGAAGATACTCGACTTCCTGACACACCTTTTGAACCTGATTATGGCTTCATTACTTCCCAGGTGGAGCTTCCGCTTGTTATCACTACGTCACCCATCATTCATCCGCAGGAAACAAGTTCTTCTAGCAACGTACCTCGTACTATATCCCTCCCCAACCTTCCTCCGGGACATGAGATCATGGCTTCCATCCAGTCTAGTATGGTTAGTCTAGCGAATTCCCCGTTAATATCGGCACGGTTTAAACGCAGCACAGAGCAAATGCTCTCGACAACTTCTAGATATCCCCCTGTTACTCGTCCTTCTGACTATCGGGATCCCAACATCCCGTCTAGCACAGAGTTCCATCACTCCTATGCAAATGGTTCTGGACCTTCAAACGTTACTATACCTAGGTCCCCGCTGGATCCCGAAAACCCTTTCCAGGACATGAACTCGGACCCAGTTTTCGATGGTCCTCCTATCATTAAACATGCTATGGACGACGCCGATACCCCTGGGTTAAATTCCCCACATTTGCTTCCATCACCCATTTTTGGCGCACATTCTATGAGGGATAACCCAGTTTTTTCTCCATCCTCTCCTGTCAGATATGGAAGACCCCCTCCGCAAATCGGTACTTTTGGCACCGTTGGCCAATCCACACTATCATATTTGGCTAGCGGCAAAAGAACACCTAGTCATGCTGCTGGATATTCCATTTGGACCAAAGGATCACCTTCGGCCACTATTTACACTATCTCAGGAGGTGGACAACCGACTGAAGTGGTCCCCAACTCTAACAACCAAACTCCTCCTACAGGGTCATCAACCCAACTAGTTGGAGGACAACCTTTTGTTGGGAACCCAGTTCCTAGTCAACAACCTCCTCCTATAGGGCCATCAACCCAACTAGTTGGAGGACAACCTTTTGTTGGGAACCCCGTTCCTATTCAATAGCCTCCTCCTATAGGGCCATCCAACCCATCTGTTGGTGGACAACCCATTGGCTCCATCCAACAACTCTCCCAACCAGCAGCATCTGCTCAGTATGGTATGTACAACACACCTAGCAGTGGGCAACCTTATACCGACATTTCAACCGAGCCTCATCCTCAACATCCCCCGTCAGGTATGCTTCCTTCTTGGGAATCTCAAGTCCCACAGAGTGGGGGGTACTCACTATTTGGAAACTGGAACCAAGATGAGGGGCAATCTCAGATTCCCCCCAACTTGAATTCTGGCTTCCCTTACCCTTCAGCTGCTACAACTCCATGGAACCCATCCCCTCAATTTCCACTCGCTCCTCAAGGAGGAACCAGCCTTCCATGGACACCACAGTCACAGCCACCCCCCAACCCTGCTATGGGAAACCCTCCACTCATTCAATACGGTGGTACCATTCCTGGAACACAACAATTCCAAGGAACCTTTTCCCAACCAGGAGCAGCAACCATTCCTGGGTTTCAGCAACCCCAAGGCACCATACCCACTCAGCAGAACATCCACCAACCGGTTACCTACACTCAACCGGTTAACCAGATGGCTTATTACCCACAGAACTTCCAGCAGTACCCCCCCGGAAACACATATGGGTATAACACGCAGCAGTATGCTATGCAGGGCCCTCCATGTTCCTTTACACCACATGGTTATTACTCATACCCGTAGACTAACCGTCAACTTCCCTTTTTGGCCACGCTTGACTTACCTGATTTGTCGAGGCTCATTAACGATCCTATTAGGCATGAACCTCACTGGCCACCCATTCCAACCAAACTACCATCGGACATTCCTAAGTTCGATGCTAAGCCCGGGGAAGCCCCCAAGAACCACGTGATGACCTTCCATTTTTGGTGTTCATCCAACTCCTTGATGGATGATTCCATTTGACTTCAGCTCTTCTAATGTACGCTTACCGGCACGGAAGCAAAATGGTACATCGAGCTACCACAACACTCTTTCTGTGATTTCAACACCTTGGCTATGCAATTTTTGACTCATTTACAGCTCCCCATCCGGTATGAGACTGGAACAGAACTGTTAACCTCACTGCGTCAAACCACTTCTACACACATTTTGGATCACATCCATGAGTGGTGACGACGCCGTAGGCTAATTAAGGCACCCATTCCGGATCAGCTACTCGCTGATTGGTTCATGAAATCCTTTTTGCCTCCCATAGCCAGGGATATCACTATGCGCGGGCCGGTTACAGAAGAACAAGCCATCTCTGTATCCCAGTACATGGATTTGGTATACACTCAATCCGGTACTTTACATGAACTTCTTCCACATGCCGCCCGCGTTAACACTGATCCAACGAAACCTACCACTGAATCCCCCATTGATGGTATTGTCGGTTCAGTCAAGACCCAGCCTACTACCAACTCGACGGGACAACAAGCTTCTAATTCCCCCGCTCTACCCTAGGCTGCTTCAAAAGCTACCACTTCTCCTGCTATTTCCTCCGAAGTGAACGCAGTTCAATCTACGTCACAACCACCTGGGGGAAAGAAGAAAAACAATCGTGGTAAAACCAAGAAGAACCAGCAGGAGAACCCCAAGCCACAACCCACCCACAATGACCAGAAACCACGTCAAAAGGCTAAGTTTCCCTGCCTAATTTGTCAAGATGATCACTACACACGTGACTGTCCCTACAAGGACGAAGTCAACAAATTTGTTAAAGGATCCTCTCGCCTGGCAGTGTTAACTGACCCTTTCCCTCAACAGCAACAGCAGATGGTTTCCCAAGAAACCCCACAAGGGGGCAACCCGACCAATCCAAACCACGGAGAGACGTCCACAAACCGCGAAATCCTGATGACGAGTAATGAAGAGATTCATATAACCACTCGTTCAAAGACATACGACAACCCTCCAAGTTCAAACAAACAACCCGAGATATCCAAAGGAAAATCTCCTGTTGAAGATCCGATTCCTATTCCCCCCCCTACCGGCCATCTCCATATCGAGAGACTGCTTACGGACACAGTGCTACGCCCACCCAAGGGCACCATACGAAAGGAGACATTTAATCCTAATGCGCAAGCTTCCCAAAATTACAACATTGTTGAGGATTTAGCTCAAGCACCTTGCACTATGTCGACTCTCAAGGTTCTTCAACACTGCCCCACGCAGTGTAGAACCTTACTTTCAGCACTGGGGGTAATGGACCCAGATACTTCAAACTCTATCATGTTTAACTTGGAACACGCCAAACCTAGGCTTTCTCACCAGTTAGCCTTCCAGGTTCATACAAAAATCCATGTAAATATCATCCATCGCACTGTGTTAGACGAAGGTGCTTCCACGTCGATTATGTCTTTGAATTGCTGGAGAGATTTAGGCTCACCAGAAGTCACGACTTCTCCCACTACTCTCAGGGCGTTTGATGGACACGGTTTTCAACCTTATGGACTCATTCCCTCAATTGGTGTTGAACTGGGGGGAAAAACAGTATCCGTACACATTGAAGTCGTAGATGCACCATTGGATTACAATCTCCTACTTGGACGGAATTGGTTTTATGCCATGACCGCCATAGCATCTACAGTCTTCCGGATTGTGCAATTTCCTCATGAAGGGAAAATTGTCACTATTGATCAACTCGATTACTGCATCCCAGAATCCCATTTGAACTCCGCTAACACTGTTTCGTTATTGGATCAACCTCGGTACCGGTTCGAAGACATAGGTGTTGGTCTCATGAAGGATTCTTCCCTCATCGGAGTTTTTCCAGAGCTGGGAACCCATGTTCAACCAGTCAACATGATTTCATCGAATGTCACCCCTTCCAATGATTCATGGGTGATTTCGAGTCCCACTCAGATTGAAGACTACGGCAACTCCATGCCCTTGAACAGAAACCTCACAGCATATGAAGCGATCCAATCAGCCACCGATTGGGTCGACTGCTCTACTCATCACACCATGGCATAGCTCTCAGCTGAAACTCATCCATACCCACCACTTATCGATCCTCTCAATTTGATTTTTCCCACTGACGAATCAATTATGGAGGTTATGTGCGGTGATGAGCCACCATGGGGAGATTTTCATCATCGATATTCATTCCCCACCATTCAGCCACTTGAGCCTGATTCAAAACCCAGTACTTCACTTGGGATGGTTCAAACCAAGTTCCCCACTTCCCTCGACGAGGTGTTCTCCGAAGGAAACTTGGCTAATCTTATGGCAACCACTCCCATTGATATTTCAGTGAAGCCTGGTATCATGGAGAACATTCATATCGGCAAAACATGTACTCCCCTCGAAATGGAGTTCTATAGTGCCTACTTCAAAACCTTCCATGATGTTTTTGCTTGGAGTTATGAAGAAATGCCAGGAATATACCCTTGATTGTGGTCCATGAAATTACAACATTCGCTGGCACCCGACCAATTCGGCAGAAACTTCGGCCCGTTCATCCTCGTAAGGCAGCCGCTATTAAAGCAGAAGTTGAAAAAATTTTGCGTGCTGGTTTTATCTATCCTGTCCCATTGACAGATTGGGTATCCAACATCATTCCTGTAGCCAAGAAACAGGGAACGATTAGAGTCTATGTCGATTACCGTGATTTGAATAAGGCTTGTCCAAAGGACAACTACCTAACTCCGTTCATCGACCAGATCATCGATAACTATGCCGGAAGTGTCATCTTTCCATTTATGGATGGCTTTTCTAGCTATAATTAGATCGATATCCTCCCAGCCGACCAGCACAAAATGGCCTTTATCTGCCCTTGGGGGATTTTTGCATATCGAAAGTTACCTTTTGGCCTTAAAAATGCTGGGGCAACTTTCCAATGGCCGATGTCATACGCATTTCACGACATCAAACATATTGTAGAACCATATCTTGATGATAATCCCGCTCACTCTCGGACTAGGGAAGACCATCCTGACCACTTAAGTGCCATTTTCGAAAGGTGCCGTCGTTACAATATACGTTTGAACCCATATAAGTGCGTCTTTTGTGTAGAAGCCGGAAAACTGTTGGGCTTCATAATCTCCAAAAGCGGGATATGTTTAGATCCTGCGAAGGTAGAAGCTATCTTAGCCCTGCCTTCCCCCACCAATATTCCAGAACTTCAAAGTTTGCAAGGGCATGCAAACTTTCTACGTTGTTTCATCTGTAATCTTTCTGAGATAACAAAAGACTACATGAGGCTTCTCAAGAAGAACGTTCCCTTTATCTGGGATGACGAAGCCCAACGCTCCTTTGACAATCTAAAGGCAGCCTTAACCAAAGATCCTGTGATCCAACCCCCCGATTACACACAGGATTATATTCTTTATCTCGTAGCTTCGACTTCCACCATCAGTATGGTGCTAGTCCAGGAAGACCACAAAGACATAGAACATGTGGTATACTATCTGAGTAAGAGTCTTCTCGACTCAGAAACTCGTTATTCACATGTTGAAAAACTGGCTCTGGCAACAGTTTTTGCTTTCCAGAGATTTCGTGATTACATTTTACTCTGTCGGACCACTGTTATAGCTGATTTCAATCCAATGTATTATATCCTCACACGTCAAGTGCTTGGGGGAAAATATTCTCGTTGGATCGTCATCCTTCAAGTGTTCGACTTGGAATTTGTCAAAGCCAAGTCTAAGAAGTCTTTGGTCTTTGCGGAGTTGATTTGTAACTTGCCCCGTGCTACCGAGCAATCCGAGCCCATCGATTCTCTTCCTAATGAATCGTTGTTCCTCATTAGCACATCTGATCCATGGTATGGGGATATTCTATTATATCTCCAAACCCAACGCTTCCGCCCTGACCTCACTCGTGATGAACGGTGACACATCCAACATCATGCAAAATACTATCTCATAGTCAACGATACTCTTTATCGACGTGGTGTCGACACCGTTCTTTGACGCTGTTTGACCTTAGATAAGGCGGAATGCGTTCTTAATGACTGCCACACTGGAGCATGTGGTGGTCATCTCTCTGGGATGGCTACGGCCCAGAAAATACTGCGAGCAGGATACTTCTGGCCCTCAATTTTCAAAGACTGCATTGAAACAGTCAAGAAGTGTCCGCCATGTCAATTCTTTCATAGTAAAGCATGCTCGCACCCTGGTCCACTCCATCCTGTTATTGTCGTCGGCCCTTTTTCCAAATGGGGCATAGATTTCATGCACTATAAGCCCACTTCAGCCGGGGGGCATAGCTATGTCATAGTAGCTGTCGACTATTTCACAAAATGGGCTGAAGCGATGCCTACGTATGCTGAGGACGACAAAACATCAGCGCAATTCATATTCAATCATATTATAGCTAGATTTGGTGTCCCACAATCCATTGTGACCGATCATGGCTCCCATTTTAGGAACCATATGATCGAAGAACTAAGTGCCAAGCTGGGTTTTCGCCATGAAAACTCAACCCCGTATTACCCACAAGCTAATGGCCAAGTTGAAGCCATTAACAAAGTCCTGAAACGAATGATTCAGCGTATTGTGGGTACCCACAAATCCAACTGGCACTCGGCTCTATTCTCAGCACTATGGGCATACCAAACCTCAGTGAAAAGTGCTACTGGGTTTACACCATTCCAACTGGTGTATGGCCTAGAAGCCATTTTGCCGATTGAATGTGAAATTCCATCACTTAAGATAGCCATAGAGCTACTTCCCCACACCACTTCCGAAGAGGAACGGTTTCTATACCTAGACAAGCTAGACGAAACCCGTCGCGATGCCGCTTTAGCTAATGAAGCCCATAAAAAACGCGTCAAAGCTCAATATGACAAATCTGTTCAACCTCGGATCTTCAATGAAGGTGACCTCATACTTACATATGATCAAATGCACGATAAGCTTGGAAAAGGAAAATTAGAATCTATGTGGTACGGCCCCTTTGTTGTAAAACGTATCTTGGAAAAAGGAGCCTATGAACTAATCGATTGTGATGGTACGCCATTGGCATGGCCCCACAATGGGCTATACCTCAAACGCTTCTACGCGTAAGGTTTCCCTACGTGGGTTACTTGTTTTACATAATGTACTTAGTTTGCTTTTACTCATTTTTTTGGTGTGCGCGTGGACCTCATGTATCCACTCTTACTTTGACTCGTGATTTTATGCGCAGATGTATGCCTACTTCGGATTCGCCGACGGTGCAAGCCAACATACCCGGAATCTCGCTTCCGCAACATGGGTAGTCTATTCTCCCACTGGCGAGTTGATATCTTCAGGAGCCAATTGTTTGGGTCCCGCAACCAACAATATCGCAGAGTACCATGCAGTCGTCGGACTCTTGACGGAGGTTGCTTCACTCAAAATTGACTCCCTATCAGTCTTTTTAGACTCCCAACTTGTGGTTTCGCATCTGAATCGTGTTTACATAGTTCGCGATCCTATCTTACTTCGTTTATTTTGGAGGGTACGCCTCTTGTAACGATCTTTTAATTTTATTTCATATCAACACGTACCGAGAGAATTCAATTGTATAGCTGATTCATTAGCTAATTACATTTTGGATTGGCATCTTTCCCATTGTTGGGGCCAAGGTCGCAGCTATAGTAAAAGCTGCGAATTTTGGGAAAAAGCACGAGTATGGAAGGAAAGTGCTAAATTTTGGGACAAGCACTAAGTTTTGGGTAATAAGGAGACGGTGCGCAGTACGGTGCCAGATGGATGATCTCAGCGCAGATCACGGACCGGAAATTGCGGAGCTCGCGCGCACGTCATCGAAGAATGAAGGTGGCTCAGCTACCATAATAAATAAGGCGATGGAGTAGAGGGCTCAGCTACCCTCATTTAAAGGCTTAGTACAGAAGTTATGGTTGCTCGGATCAAGGAGGAGCAACGGACCAGAGCATTGAAGGCGAAGGACGATCGCCCATACCCACAATCTGCGCCGGAATTCACGGAGCCTGCAGGAAGCGGCGACGTGACTGCAAGCGGCGCCTACAGTACACCTAGCCATGTGCGTGGTTAGGGTTTTTGGGAATCACTGTTGGGAAAGGCCCACAGTTTTGTAAAGGTGTGACCGTCATGGCCACCTATATAGATGAATCATTGTAATGGGTAGAGGGTTCTTCCTCCCTTCTTTCAGTTCCTTCCTTTTGGAGAGTTAGAGAGTTAGATGCTAGACTGTTAGAGAGCCAGTCTAAAGGGATAGATCATGTGTTGATTATCCTTCACTGTATTTTCTACCCGGTGTGTAGAACTAGAGAGAGGAAATCGGATAGCCGAGGAGCTAATCCCTGAGTTGCCAGACAGTCTGAGTCGACGTCTGTGCCTTTGTAATCTCCATAGAGAGGAGACAAGCTTGAGAGAAGGGCTCCCAGCTGTGTGCGTGGATTTTCCTGTAAGTTCTAAGGCTGCAGCTGTGTGCGCAGCATATTGTATAACTCTATCATTTTCTGGTTAATATAAAACTCCTGAGGACGTGGTTTTCCTCGAGGAGATGAGCTTCACTTATATCTTCTTGTTATAATGTTTGTGTGAATGATAACTATTTCGAGTTCATTATTTGTGTATGCAAGACTTCTGTCTTATCTTTGTGACTGTTTGAGCGAGTTGGAAAGATCCCTTGATAACTATAAGTGTCTTAAGTACTAAAGAGGTAGTAACGCACGGTCGCTGCGGCGAGAGCAGACTGCGTTATTGCGCTCGATGCGAAGGGCGAGGAAGTGTTTCGCGCGTCGACCCAAGAAATAGTTGCCTACTGCGTTAGAAAGGAGAAACTGCGCAGTAGACCTGCCAAGGAAGGGACCCACGCAGCTGCGCCGAGCGGCCTGCCGGAAGGTCCGACCGCCGATTTCACAGGAACCATTCAAGGAAGAGCCATCTCCGCGTCACCCCGGTTAAGGAAACCTGATTCCTTAACCCCCCCATAGCCACTTCGGGTGAGACCTCGAGCTGCCGCGCAGCTCGTTGCCGAGAGGGCCAGTGCGCCAAGGGGTTTTGTTGCTGCGCTTCATTAAAACCCGGGTCTGCCCAGAAAAGCAGCCAACAAATGGTTCCGTTGCCGCGTGAGCGAGACTTCTTATTCCAGTGACGCGCGAAAGAGAGGAGCCAACAAATGGTTCCGTTGCCGCGTGAGCGAGACTTCTTATTCCAGTGACGCGCGAAAGAGAGGAGCCAACAAATGGTTCCGTTGCCGCGTGAGCGAGACTTCTTATTCCAGTGACGCGCGAAAGAGAGGAGCCAACAAATGGTTCCGTTGCCGCGTGAGCGAGACTTCTTATTCCAGTGACGCGCGAAAGAGAGGAGCCAACAAATGGTTCCGTTGCCGCGTGAGCGAGACTTCTTATTCCAGTGACGCGCGAAAGAGAGGAGTCAACAAATGGTTCCGTTGCCGCGCGGATGAGACTTGTTCTTTCAGTGACGTGTGAGATACTGTTGGAGTCAACAAATGATTCCGTTGCCTAGTGACCAACAAATGATTCTGTTGCCTTGCGACTTCTTGTTGTAAGACTTACTAGTTACGTGACATCTGAGATTGTTGCTGAAGACAACATAAGGTTCTGTTACACTGAGACTTGCTCAGTTAACAAATGTGTTACTGGAATCCTACAGCTAAGGAAATTGGAGATTGGTTTGATTTAAAGGCTAAAGAGTTTGCTGAACAAGAAAATAGAAGCCCTACGCTTCAAACAGAAGATTGGTTACAGAAGTATATTTATGCTGACCTTTACGAAATTTTCTTTGTTACGTTTGCATTGGAGTTACACGCTTGGATAGCCAAGTTAGCAGAATCTAGACCTACGCTGCATGTTGATCGACCCGTCACGTGGACGCCTGAGCTAGCTAGTATTGTGAAGCGGATAGACAATCCTGTGTCCCGCGCAGTAGACTTTTGGTTGAATAGTCTACTGGAAGGTTTTATTACCGAATTTGCAGTCGATACAAGAAAGAGTTTCAGTGAAGCTGAGAGGAGTTTCTTCCAAGTACACAGAGGTAAGTTCTTAAATTCTCTGAACTTATGGATTAAAATGCTTCTGTATGAAAAAGGAAAGCTATGTATTGCTTCTGATGAATAGCATAGTCAAGTAATGTCCGTAGATTCTGATAGTGATCCTGAAGTTATTGGTTGCACTCGTAGTGGAAAACGATATAAAATAGGCCTTGACCAATATCCTTTTGAGTCTAGCCCAAACGATAGCCAAGTCCCTAGAGCAAGCCATATAGAAAGACAAGGGAGTGCTCATATCCCGTATTACCCCTTTACACCGCAAAAACCAGACGGAGCTCAGTATAATCCTACAGTAACACCTTCGAGTAGCCCACACGCTACTTCTAGTACCTCTGTACCACCTTTGTTTAACCATCCCGGAGGCACTGCTACGGTACCTCCACCTCAAACCCGTGCAAGAAGGATGGGTGATGACATGAAACTACCAACTTTTAGAGGAACAGGGATAGAGGACCCTGAGCAGCACTGGTTCTTATGTGAAGCCATTTGGACAATTAAGCAAATTAATGATGATGCTGTTAAACTGGTTCAGTTAGCAACCACACTAAGAGAAAGAGCCTTGACTTGGTTCATGAAATACTCAGCAGCACAGAATAGGACGCTTGCTGAGGTAAGAAATGCCATGATTAGAGAATTCAAGAAACCTAAGTCAGAATCACAGTGTATAACAGAGCTCAAAGACATCAAACAGTTACCTACAGAATCAGTATGGGACTTTGACCAGAATTTCAAAGCCTTGATAGATCAAGTAAGCTTCGAGTTTGCACCACAGCAACATAAAGAATGGTTTATTGCTGCGCTGCTCCCACACATTAGACTTCCTCTTATGCAACAGAATCTCAATACTCAGGAACAAGCTCTAGAGATGGCTATGAAACTAGAAGCTTCACCAATTGCTGGAACAAGCAACGATGTTGCGCATTTACAGAACCAATTAGCAAACTTAACCTTGCAAGTGCATGATATTAAGAAAGGCAAGGAGATTAAGGAAGAAATTTGGTGTACAAAATGTAAAGCCCAAGGTCATTCAAAGGACCATTGTCCTGTTTTCATAGACTATATTGCAACTGGAGCACCTAATCCGTTACCACAGGCACAAGGGCCTTGGTGTGAAATCTGCAGAACTAGAGGTCATAGACCACAAGAATGCCACTTACTTCAGAAATATGTACAAACTCCAAAGAATCTATATTGTAATTTCTGTAAATCAGTAGGTCATGATGAGAACAATTGTAGAGCATATGATCTTATGATAGAAAGAAAGCATGATGTTTATAGGGTACAAGCAGAGACACAAGGACCCACAGCAGGTCCACCTTATGACCAATCTCGGGACGCCCGAGCAGCAAATTACAGAGGACGCGGACGCACAACAAACTTTGGCCGCGGAAGAGGACAGATCACTTGTTATAATTGCGGAGAACAAGGTCATTTTGCTAGGGATTGCCAAAATCCTACAACCCTCTGCAGATATTGTAAATATTCTGACCATATCATTGAAGAATGCCCTCAGTTACAGGCTAAGATGCAAGCAAAGACACCACAGGTCAATCAGAATATCCAGTTGATTGGAGCCGAAAAAAGAGAACCAGACCCTACAGTTAATATAGTGACACGCAGTGGAGCTACCACTGGTGCGCAAGAGATGGGAACGGGAAAGCAAGCGACGTAATGGGTGCGCCGCGCTAACATTAAACCAGCCCCACTTAACCTACAGAAGCAAAAAGAAGCATTTAAGCAAGCTCAAGAGTATTTCTCAGATCCGAGAGCTTCGAGTTCTGCCGCAATTCCGCAGAACAATAGTAGATCGCAAGTGCTAAGACAAGACAATCTGGTACAAGAACAGGCCACTACAGCTGGAAGACCTGAGGACGATAAGGAGCATGCACTAGGCAGTGTTCATGCGTTCCTGCGACAATGTTTAAAATTGTTGCGCAATGAACAAGCAACTCTAGAAATCCAACACCTGCTGGATCAGTGCCAACACTCTGCTTCGACGAACACACCACAGTGTGCTGTTCACCAGATTAGGAGTCACATTAGAACAGGAAAAGAGATGAGGCTCACAGCGCAGATTGGAGCATTTGAAATGGACGAAGTCATGTTAGATTTGGGCTCAGAAGCCAATGTTCTCACTATGCAGACATGGGAACAGATGGGAAGCCCTCAGCTTACAAGATCCCCTATCCAGCTAAGACTCGCAAATCAGCAACGAGTCTCTCCATTGGGCAGATTACCCAATGTGCCTATTGATATTGAAGGAGTAAGAAGATCTGCAGATTTTGAAGTAATCAAAATTATGGATGATAGTAGACCATACCCAGCGCTGTTAGGAATAGACTGGGCACTTGATAATGTGGCTGTCATTAACCTGAAGAAAAGACAGATGACCTTTGAGGATGACCAGATCAGGGTCATCGCACCTCTTGATCCTATTCAAGGACCAAGATATATAGAACCCATTCGCGCAGAAGAGGAAGCGCGCCACATGGAAAGCTTGTATCAGATGACCACTAACCACAGTGATTATGTCAACCCCACAGCAGACGGCCATATCAGCTGGCGATGTGACAGCTCGTGCACATCAGATTCAGATGCAGGATTGGAAAATTGGCAGAATCGTCTACATGAGGTCTCTGCAAGACGTTGCGCCATGATGACTAAATCCATTCGATGGATTGGCACAGAATTAACTGACACTCCAACTTTTGATGGTCTAACCGAAGTAACTAAATTCATACAGGAATATGAACAAAAGCTTCCAGAACCGCAGCGCATCCAGGCACTGGATATAGCATTGCGCGCTACACCCGCAAGATGGTGGATTGCGCACAAGGAGAATATTCATACATGGAAAGACTGTCGCAGATTGATATTGCGCAGATTTCAGGACACCACAGCCGAAGCGCTACACAAATATGAAGGACAGAGTGACCCCAGGTCACACATTGAAGCATGTATTCAGCAATGGTCAGATATTCCGGAAGATGAATGGGTTCACCAATTCATCCACACATTAGATACAATTCCAAGGAATTGGTATACTGAAATAGAATTGCGCAAAGGCACTCTTACTTGGGCTCTTATGATAGAAAGTTTTCAACTTACATTCAGCTTTGAGTCAGAGCATCCAAGCATTGATCAGGCTCTGAAGTGTATTAAAAAGAAGGTATTTGAACCAGGTCTAGTAACAGAATATTCCCAACCAGATTGGGCTGTTCAGATGGAACATGCCCTGGAATGTTATAACTTTACCGCTGAAGATGAGGAGGACGATCCTCGCAACCTCAATATCCCAGAATCAGAAGGGACACGCAATATTGAAGGTCCTGAGCTTGATATTCCTGCCATCGCAGAACACGTCAAGCTCAAGAAAGTTAACATTGGCACAGAAGCTGACCCAAAGTTTGCTTCTATAGGAGATTATTGGGATGATGAAACCGTTGCGCATGTTTCAGATTTATTACGTGATTACCAGGATATTTTTCCTACCAAGTTCACAGAAATGAAAGGCATCCTAGGAGACTTAGGAGTGATGCGCATACCTCTGAAACCAGATGCCAAGCCAGTAAAGCAGCGCCCATACAGGTTGAACCCGCGCTACAAAGAAAAAGTCAAAGAAGAAATTGATAAGATGCTTGCAGCAGGTATTATTGAGCCAGTAGAGGAAAGCGATTGGATTAGTCCTATGGTGGTCCAAGAAAAGAAAACGAAAGGTGAAATAAGAATTTGTGTCGACTTGCGCAAACTCAATGATGCATCAGCGCACGACCCATTTCCCACTCCTTTCACAGATGAAGTACTTGATAATGTTGGAGGACAAGAGGCTTACTCTTTCACTGATGGATTTTCGGGATATCATCAGATTAGAATCCATCCGGATGACCGCCACAAGACTACTTTTGCAACTGAATGGGGCTCATTCCAGTACACGGTAATGCCCTTTGGTCTTAAAAACGCACCTGCTATCTTCTCTAGAGTTGTTGTTGCTGTTTTTAAAGAATTTATCCACAAGTTTTTAGAAGTCTATTTTGATGACTGGACTGTATTTGGTTTACTAAAGAACCATATTGCGAATCTGCGCATGATGCTAGAAAAATGTAGACAGCATCAGATTTCCCTTAACTTGAAAAAATGTATATTCTGTGCGCCCTTTGGTATTTTGTTGGGACATATTGTATGCAGACAAGGACTCTTGATGGATCCTGCGAAGGTTGCCATCATTGCTAATTTACCTGCGCCCAACTCAGTTAAGCAATTGCGCACTACATTGGGACATACAGGATACTACAGAAAATTCATCAAAGGATATGCAAGGATTACAGCGCCTATGGAAAGATTGCTGAAGAAGGATTCGAAGTTCCAATGGACAGAGGAATGCCAACAGAGCTTGGACACACTTAAAGAAAAGATGATCACAGCGCCTATTCTAGTTTTCCCAGACTGGAGAAAACCTTTTCATGTTCATGTTGATGCTTCTTCCATAGCATTAGGAATCGTGCTTACACAGTCTGGAGAAGGAAGTATTGACCACCCAATTGCTTACTCCAGCAGAAAGCTATCTACAGCTGAGAAGAACTACACCACTACAGAACGGGAAGGACTAGCTATGGTGTATGCCCTACAGAAATTCAGACACTACCTGTTAGGAGCTCACTTAAAAATGTATACTGACCATTCTGCTCTGAAATATTTGGTCAATAAACCAGTTTTAGGAGGCAGAATTTGCAGATGGCTACTGCTCTTTCAAGAGTATGATTTTGAGGTTATTGTAAAGCCAGGCAGATTGAATGCAGGGCCTGACCATCTATCCAGAATAGAGTCAGGAGAGGAACCTACGAGTCTGGAGGACAATCTGCCTGACGCACAGTTGTTTTATATCCAAGCAGCAGACGAATATTATTCTGATATTCTTAAGTTTCTCACCACCGGACAAGCGCCGGCTGAGTTTACAATCCAGCAGAAGAAGCAACTTGTTGTCAGAGCCGCAGACTTCACTTTGATAGCAGGCCAGCTTTATAAGTTGGGCCCTGACGAAATTTTGCGCAGATGTATCTTACCACATGAAAAGAGCTCTATCATCGCAGAAGCGCATTCAGGTACCGCAGGAGGCCATTTCGCAGGAAAGCCGACTGCGCAGAAGATATTAGCCGCAGGACTTTGGTGGCCGACATTGCACAAGGATACTAAGGAATTCTGTAAATGTTGCGATGTGTGCCAGCGCACAGGAAAACCCTCAAGGAGAGATGAAATGCCGCTAAGACCCCAGATCACACTGCGTGCTTTTGATAAATGGGCCATTGACTTTGTAGGACCTATTAACCCACCAGGAAAAAGAACTGGCGCAAGATATATCATTACAGCTACTGAGTACCTCACCCGATGGGCTGAGGCGAAGCCAGTTAAGAACTGCGACGCTGCTACTGCCGCGCAGTTCACTTTCGAGAACATTATCACTAGGTTTGGATGCCCAGTGATCCTCATGAGTGATCAAGGTACACATTTCCTCAATGAGACTATAGAGGCCCTTACTGAAGAATTTCAAATTAATCACCATAAGAGTACACCCTACCATCCTCAAGCTAATGGTACGGTGGAAGCATTCAATAAGATCCTTGAGAATGCCCTGACGAAGATCTGTAATCAACAAAGAGATGATTGGGACCTTAGAGTCACAGCTGTATTATGGGCTTACAGAACCACTTGCAAGAAATTAACAGGTCACACACCTTTCAGCTTGGTGTATGGACAAGAAGCAGTTATGCCCATGGAATACATTGTTCCCAGTCTCCGAATTGCGCAAATTACAGAAATGGCAGATCCTGACACTATGAATGAAAGACTTTCGCAACTGCTTTCTTTAGAAGAAGACAGACTTTTGGCCGGATTTCATCAACAGGTACAGAAGGAAAGACAGAAAGCTTGGCATGACAGGCACATTAAGCATAAGCACTTTGAAGGAGACTTGGTACTCCTTTATGATAGTAAATTCATCAAGTTTCCAGGCAAGTTTCGTGTGCATTGGTTAGGTCCTTTTCAGATAATAAAAATAACAGACGGAGGCGCAGTTCAGCTTGCGAAGCTGAATGGAGAACTACTACCTACAATGATAAACGGGAGTCGGCTTAAGCTTTATTGCGACGGCCACTCCGCCCTGTCGACATAATATAGTACTCAAGAATGCAGATGCCCAGTGTAGTTGAAAGAGACATCGCATTTAGTCTACACGGAAGCTGCGACACACCCTCAGTTTCCAGCTTCCTGCGCAGTTCCTTGAAATATCCGCGCATCCTGAATAAAAATTGCTTGAACAAAGCTTAGCGGTCCGCTCTGGCTAAGTTTTGCTTTATGGACCATTGGACTATCGCTCTTGCGAAGTCCCCTTTCATAATTTGCCGCTGAAAAGAGTTTTGTTGTGGGCGCCTAGAGGCACAGTTTCCTAAGTTGAAATGACCCGCCGGAAATTTTGAATTACAGCAGTTATGTAGCCGCGTTTGAATAAATGAAGGATAAGGCCGCTATTTAATTCTACCCGTTCTGACGGATTCGGCTTAATCACCGAAAGATTTGCATTTAACTCAGGCGCCGAAAGCATTAGCTTCTCCCGGAAGGCTGTCAGAACCCGTCAATCACACTAAATGCACCGCTACGGCAAGAAGGATAGCGTGTTGTCAACTCATCAGTAGCCGCCTATAGCTACGTAACCCAACTTGGTCGCATTTACTAACCCCGCTGGCTATAAATACCTCATACTTGTATCATTTTTGGGTTACTGTCTCGAGTTGCATAATTTGTCTTTGAAGATCTGCATTATTGTTTTCAGAGCCGAGTGTGCAGACTACTTTCCCTTGTTTTCAGCATCCATACCCTACGCAGTTCCGCCATTTGCTGTCCAAAGTTTTGTTATTTACATTGGTTCACAACGGAGAATTTATCGACTGAAGAAGTTGTTCGTCAATTTCTACGCCGAGGCTTAGATTTCGGCATGGCCACTCCGGTGACGCCGTCGGCCTACGTACACCCTGGTGCTACTGATCCCAGAACATCTCCAGGCACAAGAGCATCTCAGCAGCAGCCGGAGGAACCTGTTCCAGAGCCGCTCGCGTCTATGGTGAACTACCTTCCGCCGCGTCCAGATGATGCGCCGGATGTCCAGATTCCGAAGAATGCAAAGTATCCAATTCCGCTACCGCCACTACCGGCTAGTGTGCGGGTAGAAGGCCAACTATTGGGAAACATTCCACTGGTTAAATTCTCTGATTTTAACCTTGGAGACTATAAGACATATCCTCAGTTTCAGTTGGACCGATATCTGGATATCGTCCATAATCCCACCAGAAACGTTGATGAGTTTATCCCGAAGGGATTTGCAGCAAATCTTGAGCGCCCTGGACTCTTGAATTTGTTGAAGCTACCGCACTTTGGGCGTAGCAATGAAGTGAACGCAGTCGTTAAAACACTGCTATCCTGCGTTCATGGAGGTTACTTTTGGCTCGGGAGGCCAATTGATCTAAATGTTGATTTGATACACCGTATCACCGGCCTATCTAAGGTTGGTAAGGATCCCAATATCCATTTTGCGGGAAAGGAGAAGGACCGAAAATTAGCTGCAAAGCTGGTCCAGAAATATAACTTGACAAGAGGAGGTCGGGCTTATGACCTCACGACCGTAGAAGATGAGGCACTTCGCTTCACAGGAAGTCTGCTTGCAGGCAGACTTCTCACCAAGTGCCGACCAAAAGAAGTTACTGGAGCTGTCGTAGAGCTCGCTATCGCAGCTGCGGAGGGAGAACAGTACAACTGGTCTCTCTTCCTGCTGAATTCTTTTTTGGCTGATTGCCTGAATGTGCAGGACAATGCAGGCCAATCATTCCATTTTTCGTGGCTTCTAATTCTATGCGCTCTCGTCGGGTGGAAGGAGCCCCCGAATACTCAGTTCCGTCCACGCCGCGCAGGAGAGGTTGCCGGCATGCGCTACATCAACCTCTGGGATTCCCCTAATCCCGCGAAGCGCAAGATGAATCGCGCTGTTTTTTGTGAGTATTACTATCTCCTCCGCGATACCATACAAGATATGCCAAGGCTGAGCGCGGAGAAAGCCACATTGTATGACGGGAAGTTGGCTTTTACTGCCGACATCCATCAACTCTACCTTCGGCCTTGCGACATTCCAGGTGACTGGGCGCTAGGTCTTTACAGGATGACCACAGAAGATGTCGAAGAAACCATTAAGTCATGGTCGGACGAATGGAGAGCAGCAGCTGACATCGCACCTGCGATGCCACCCGCCGCTGCGCAAGAAAAAGATAAGGGCAAGGAAGCCCCTGAGCAAAGAAGCGATGAAGGCTCAACAGAACCAGCCACAAAGAAGCAGAAAGTGTCGCATCCCACTGAGGCCATTCCCTCGGAGGTCGACAAATATTTGAAAGAGCAATTTCGTGAGATGCGGAACATGCATGCTCACATCCGAGGTGCTCTGGACTTACAATTTGTAGAACTAAAAGGTCTCGCAGGAAGGATTGCGCAGACCCATGCGCCAGCATCTACTTCGCAGGCGCCACAAGAAATTCCAACTGGTGAGCGAGTTGAAGAACTCACAGAAAGGCACACTGTCGTGCATATTCCGCCTACCAGCATGACACTTCCAGATCCCCTAGCTGAACTGCAGGTAAGCACAGTTGGACCTGTAGAAATTAATTTGTCTATGATTCCTATAGAAACTCTACAGCTAGTACAGGAGAAAGTTTCTCTTGAGTTGAGAGCTAGAGAGCTCTCTACTTTCCAGGCAAACCAACGACTGCAATCGCAGGAGATAGTGCTGAAAGAAAGTCATAAGAATATCTCTGCGAAGCTTGCACTCTATGAGGCGCAAGACACCGGCATCAGACACGCAATAGAAGAGATTGCTCAGGAATTGCCGGCTTGCGAGATTCAACCAGACCTCCCTCTGGTTGCAAAAGTTCAAATTATTGGCGAAAGGGCGAAAACCCTGGAGGAAGAAATAGCTGCTATGGCAGAAGGCCATAAAACCCAGATTGCTGAGCTAGAAGCTCGCGTTGCTGTGCATCTTACGGATGATGCGCAGGTACAATTCGAAGCATTGAGCAGAGCTTCCACACGAATGAAAGGTCGAGTACAGGAAGCCAAGAACCTGATGGACCAGGCTATGGAAGCATGGTCAGAGCTTGTGAACCTCCCTTTTAAAGTGGGACTATCAGAACAGGTGCAAGCTGCAGAACAGTCTCTCACTGTTCTGAATGAAGAAGCTAAGTCCTTAACAGGCTTGCCAAAGATGAAGAAAATGGGCGAAGTGCGCAAAATGCAGCAGCAACTGCACAAACTCAGAACTAAAGATGAGAAGCTCACCAACAGCATTCAGCCATTCATGGATGAGTATGCTGAAATCGTTGGCCAGATTGAGACAAAAATCAAAGAGATTGCCGAGTCTCAAGAGATCATTGATACACTCACTAAAGGCGAAGCAACCGCAGAAACAGTGCAAACAGCTGATCAGTGTATTGAGGAATTGGACTCCGCTATTGCGAAGTGGCAGAAAACATTCGCGGAGATTCAAGCAAACGCAGATGCGCAAATCCAAAGACCACGCGCTAGTGCGAGTGGCTCGAGGGCGAGACACAAGTGAGTGTTGGGGGCCTGTTGGGGCCAAGGTCGCAGCTATAGTAAAAGCTGCGAATTTTGGGAAAAAGCACGAGTATGGAAGGAAAGTGCTAAATTTTGGGACAAGCACTAAGTTTTGGGTAAGAAGGAGACGGTGCGCAGTACGGTGCCAGATGGATGATCTCAGCGCAGATCACGGACCGGAAATTGCGGAGCTCGCGCGCACGTCATCGAAGAATGAAGGTGGCTCAGCTACCATAATAAATAAGGCGATGGAGTAGAGGGCTCAGCTACCCTCATTTAAAGGCTTAGTACAGAAGTTATGGTTTCTCGGATCAAGGAGGAGCAACGGACCAGAGCATTGAAGGCGAAGGACGATCGCCCATACCCACAATCTGCGCCGGAATTCACGGAGCCTGCAGGAAGCGACGACGTGACTGCAAGCGGCGCCTACAGTACACCTAGCCATGTGCGTGGTTAGGGTTTTTGGGAATCACTGTTGGGAAAGGCCCACAGTTTTGTAAAGGTGTGACCGTCATGGCCACCTATATAGATGAATCATTGTAATGGGTAGAGGGTTCTTCCTCCCTTCTTTCAGTTCCTTCCTTTTGGAGAGTTAGAGAGTTAGATGCTAGACTGTTAGAGAGCCAGTCTAAAGGGATAGATCATGTGTTGATTATCCTTCACTGTATTTTCTACCCGGTGTGTAGAACTAGAGAGAGGAAATCGGATAGCCGAGGAGCTAATCCCTGAGTTGCCAGACAGTCTGAGTCGACGTCTGTGCCTTTGTAATCTCCATAGAGAGGAGACAAGCTTGAGAGAAGGGCTCCCAGCTGTGTGCGTGGAGTTTCCTGTAAGTTCTAAGGCTGCAGCTGTGTGCGCAGCATATTGTATAACTCTATCATTTTCTGGTTAATATAAAACTCCTGAGGACGTGGTTTTCCTCGAGGAGATGAGCTTCACTTATATCTTCTTGTTATAATGTTTGTGTGAATGATAACTATTTCGAGTTCATTATTTGTGTATGCAAGACTTCTGTCTTATCTTTGTGACTGTTTGAGCGAGTTGGAAAGATCCCTTGATAACTATAAGTGTCTTAAGTACTAAAGAGGTAGTAACGCACGGTCGCTGCGGCGAGAGCAGACTGCGTTATTGCGCTCGATGCGAAGGGCGAGGAAGTGTTTCGCGCGTCGACCCAAGAAATAGTTGCCTGCTGCGTTAGAAGGAGAAACTGCGCAGTAGACCTGCCAAGGAAGGGACCCACGCAGCTGCGCCGAGCGGCCTGCCGGAAGGTCCGACCGCCGATTTCACAGGAACCATTCAAGGAAGAGCCATCTCCGCGTCACCCCGGTTAAGGAAACCTGATTCCTTAACCCCCCCATAGCCACTTCGGGTGAGACCTCGAGCTGCCGCGCAGCTCGTTGCCGAGAGGGCCAGTGCGCCAAGGGGTTTTGTTGCTGCGCTTCATTAAAACCCGGGTCTGCCCAGAAAAGCAGCCAACACCCATACATAAACACATCATAAAAAATGGAATGCACAAGTCATTGTAAATAAATAGATCATGAAAATAGGTCCATATCACTGTATATAAAAGTGTTTTTTCCAAATACATAGAGTTTGTGTCAAAGACAAAATTTGGGACCAAATCCCATACAAAAATTTGGCTCTCAAAGCCTACATATCATATACATGCCGCAAAAGACAAAAAAAACCATCTAAGGAGATCTGGGAGATCTATCATGTCCCTCGTCAGATTCCTCACACTGCTGGTGATAACACACTACAGCTCGAGCCACCCTACGAAGAAGTCGGCCAATACGACTAGACACACCTATAGTATGCCGCTGGAGATGCAAAGGGACGTCATCCATCCTCATAGCAGGGATACCATGAGTCAAGCCCTATAAGTTCCTCTCTATATCCCGAACTCCTCCTGCTTCATCTTCATCCTCCTCCTCGTCTGGAACGGCTTGGCGATCAACACCACCGCAACATAATGGCGAGTACCCAACTGGTCTATGTGGTCCACGATTTGCGACATGCATATGAACATACATTAGAAGTCTTTTACACATTCTAAAAAGCAATAAAAATTATATATTCAAAAAAGAAAAAATACATATCCATGAAGGTCATACCTGAGTTGTCCCAATCTTCATCCTCTGGCAGTGCCAATTCGATGTCCTCGCGGAAGTCCACCCCTGCATAGGGGTAGTCATCGATCATCACTATCTGTTCCTCGAGTCAGGAGAAGAAATCCTCACCAAAGGCCAAGCGCTGAGGTCCCCCGAGACGTCCTGCATAATCACTCCATCGAGCCATCCATGGCTCGGTCGATGGACGGGAGGGCATATATATCTGTGGGTGCAATAATGGCACCCTCGCCAAAAAGAAGGTGACCAGGATGCTCCCATAGCCAAATTGGGAATTCGCTCCAACCCTACACTTGTGCACTTGTTCTTTGAGATTGGCCAACACCGCCTCACACCAGTTAAATATTGTTCCCGCCATACACTCCACTGCGAGATTCATTTGTGTACGGGATGCTTGATGGGGACCCGTGCTCCCTGCTGCACGTGTGATGGTGAACAGTACGGTTTTTACAGGGATTTCTATAACATCTTTTATGACCACCTTCCCGCTTTTCTTACTCAAACCCTGACGGCAATACCGAGAAATCAAAGCATCTGTGCTCGCTTCCGAGGTTGTGTATCCGGTGAAATTCACCCAGACTCCTCTTTTTGAGAGGCCTGTGAGAAAGTAAATGTCCTCGAGTTGAATTTTGAGGATGTGCTCTCCCACTCGGAAAGCTTGAATGTCAGGGTCCCACAATTGAATAAGATGGGTAAGAAGTTTGGCTTGCTGACGAATGCCTTTGGTCTTGAAAAAATTCAACAAACCACATTCCCTCAGTGCAGTCATAGTCGGTAGGTCGTTTTCGGCCGCCAAATCATCCACTTTGTGCTCCCTTTCTTTCCAACTGACCATTTTGATCCAAACGAATTGCAAACTCCTGCAAAAGGTCAGGGGAAACATTCAGTAATCATTTAACAACTTGGTTTCAGCAAAAAATTTGAGAAAAATCGATTTTCTCATCTTAGATTTCGTCTTCATCGCGCCTAGGGCAATTTCTTACCGCTCGGTACTGCACAGTACCGCGCTTCTGTTTAAAGCCACGGCGTGGTACTGTCGAACAGTACCGCGTTTCCTGATATAGCCCCCGCGCGGTACTGTGGAGGGTGATTTTTGCCCAATAGGGCTTGCCCAAAAAATTAATTTTTCTTACTGAAAGCAAATTGTTCATACTTCAAATGAAAGAGAAGCTTGAAAACTCTTACCTAGCGCAGATGGTTGTTGAAATGGTGCCCTGAATCTCCAGATATGGACTCTTGAAGTTTTGCTCCTCAAGTGGGTAAAATCTCCTCTTTTGGTAAAAACACAAGTGAAATGGTAACTTTCTCTTTTTACCCATCCTTTTATAGCTTTTTCACCTATTTTTTACTTATTATTTTATATGGTTAAAATAAAACCCATTTCACATTACTAATACCTGGTTTTATGAGCACTTTATTGACAAGATCTCCTTTCAAAAGCGATATATTCACACTGGCGTTTATTCATTGTTTGACCTTCATTTTGAGCCTACTTTATCTTTTTCGTGCTCTGGATTTAAAACTTGAAAAAGATTCCAAGCGCTTTTACACCCATCTCGTGCTTGTCAAACTCAAGTAAATGGTGTCGAGTTCGGTCGGCTTTACTCATGCTCGTTAAACGATGAGGAAAGTATTATCTTGGTTGTATTTTATTCTATTTTCGGACCAAAATAATTAAAAATTACGAAAAAGACCATTGGAGTCCATAGTTAAGCTCTTTTCAGACTCCCTAAAATTGAAAAGATTGCCAAGTGATCTTGACTCTTTCACACTTGTAAAAGTATTTGAAAGGTCGTCTATTCGGTGATAGGTTACCCCTTTTTCGGCCCGTCTAGACTATTTACGAGAAAGGTATACCTCAGTCAATTTCGGTTGGGAGAGTTCTCTCGGGAATTGTTTTACACTTTTTCAGGATCGAGGGACTAAATTTACGAAAAAGTACATTGCAGAGCTTCCTTTAAGTTTTTCAGGCTCTCTAAATATGAAAAACTACTGAATTTTGCTTCCTTGGACTCATTAAAATTTAACATCGAAGGACCCACTTTGGGACGAACCCCTCCTTTCTCAGGTTCATAAAACATGTGAGATTGGACTCATCCATGAGATGAGCTACACCGACCATCTGTTATCCTCTTCAAGCTCGAAAAACAACAAAGAGGTACTCGTCTATCATGTCGGGGAAATATTGGGAACAAGTCAAGTTTCTTATGGCAGCTTGTCAGTCGTTACCTTTGAACATGGCATGTGTCTGTCTCTTGTCTATATTGGATATCCATTTTTCACTGAGTAATGGTCATCATCATGAGTCATCTCCCTGGCCACGAGCCTACTCATTCGGTGTCTATCCTCCGCTTTCAATAATCCTTGCTGCCAAGTCTTGTTACGTGCCGTTATATGTTCAAAGGGTTGCATTGTTCAGAGTCGTTCATTGTGTCAGGCCTCCACTATGTCAGTACATACTCCATTGTTTCATCATCTTATCGTTCGTTCCGATTTCGTGTCGATGATGTGGGAATCATTATGGCCCACCTTCGACGAGTCTATTCCCGTCGACGCCAAATCACTATCCGGGAATTGGACTTAGAGATCAACCATTAGTACCTTGGTACCTGCATACCTCAATGGCAGGTTTCCTCGTGTTCGACAGTAGGTTCACATCACTGACCTCTGATCGAACAATCTCTCGAATGCTCGACATCAGCTCATCTATTCGCATTTCATGAGATGTACTTCAGATACCTTGGGGATCATCGTCATCATTGGTGATTTCCCTCATATTTGTTAACGGTTCACATCATTGACCGGTAATCAAATGGTTTCTACCATGTTCGACTTCAACACCTTGTAATCACATGGCTAGATTCGTATCTTTTGCGATCGGGTAGAAGACCCTGGGCACACCTTTGTATCTTGATAGCGTCCAGGTTGCGATGGAGATGTCCTTTGTATTGTCACACATATCCACTTTTTGTATTGGTTGTGGCTGTGTTATTACTGTCTCATGGATCTACGCTTGTTCATAGTAGCCATGATCTGTCCACAGTCTATATCATCTCAGTACTCATGGATCTGCAATGTATTGGTTGGAAGCCATGCTTTGAGTCATTTGTTTCCGAGCATGGGGATGCCCGCCTCGGTGGTATATCTAACACTTTGTTTCTGTTTCAGCTCCTTGTCGTTCTCCTCGATGCTATCTCTGCACAATATTTGTAAAGTCTTTCAGCCATCAGTCCCTTCTGACCTCACACTTTAGGGGGCATCTGTTATACCTCCATATTCCACAGTGTCGCATCTCCACCACAAAAAGAGTTGACGACACTTCCCCTACTGCTTTAAACCACCCAGAAGAGACAAATGATGTGTAATCCTTGAAGGCAAATCCACCCTGTCAAGAATTAAACCAGCTGAGACTTTATTTACCCTAACTACCGCGCCTTGCTCAGTTATAGGTGCGCGGTAGTCCACACTATCGCGCTATGCTTTGTCCCTGACACGCGGTACTACCGCGTTATGCTCAGATTGCTGGGTACGGTACTCTTTTTATAGCCTTTTTGCCATGGCTTATGGGATTTTGGATTTTCGAGAGATATTGGAGGATTGGGGTCCCTGATTCGATCTCAACTCATTTTCTGTGATTAGAAACCCTGATCCACTAAGTTCTCCCAAGATCCACCCATCTCTCTTGTTAGTTAACCCTACCATACACTATAAAAGAGAGGCATTCCATGGAAAAGAGGGGGGACTCTTAGTAGTATCAAACTTATGATCTTGCAGCCTTGTGGAGATAGCTAGAGGAGGAATCACTTGGAGCTGGAGGATTGGCTTGGACATCAAGCAACCTTTGTAAGCATTCTTCAAGTTTGTAATAAGATAACTTGTCTTGTTTTTCCCATTTCATGTGTATTGTACAAGTCTTTAGCATGGAATGTATCTAATCTGGATTTGAATCTAATCTTTACTTCAAGGTATTTGGAAGTTTGTATGCTTGTTCTTTGTTTGATTCCAACAGGTTCTACATTGGATCTTTTGGATCAAGAGTTAGAAGCGGGACAAACGTCAGATTGAAAGGTGAGTCACATCTTTCATTGTTTTTGAATGCATGTAATCTTGTTGTGAAAGTTAGTTCAGGAATTTCAAGGTAGCATTTGTTTCGTTTTGTTCTTACCTTAGAGTCAGTTAGGAATCTGCTTTAAGTTAAGAGAATTTTGACTTATCCGTAGGAAAAAATTCTATCAAACAAGAATATACCACACGGGTAATCCTAAGGTTAACCCGGGGAGGCTGAGAGTAGCCATAACCGGGGCACTTAATACTCCCGAGGGAGGGAATAGGAAGGGGATTGTGTGGGTGGGTGTAACACCAATGTGACTAGGTACCAATGGTGGTTTGGGTAACAAGGGCGATTGATTTTTGGGTGTTTGTGTATTGTGGGAAAGAGTACAGAGGTCAGAGATTTCGGTCGTGGGTGACAGGGGTGGAATGGATTGGAACGTGGAAGTCATCGACGTGTCTGAGTAAAGTCCGGGTCCCATGGAGGAAACAAACGAGGTAGTTGCACTACAAATAGGTTGTTCAACCATGGGGAGAACATTTTTGGGTGCAACGGAGGCATTTGGATCGTAATAGGTGAGTTGGTCAACCTTGACCACGCGTTCGTCATGGGGGAACATCATGGTACGAAAAACGGATGAGGCAACCGCCCGCATGGCATACATGTAGCTGTGACCAAGTAAGAGGTTATAATCAAGTTGGGCATTGATGACCTCTATGTCAATGAGCACGGTTTTACCAGCCAACTGGATGGGGACATTAGCTAAGAGACCTTGGGGTTGAGTCGAATAGCCGTCGTAGGCTCGCAACGCAGTGGTGGACTACTGGAGGGTGGGGGATCCCAACTTCTGCCAAACGAATGTGGACATAACGCATGTAGAGGCACCTTCATCGATAATGCACCGATGGATGACAAGATTCCGAACGGAAACAAAAACTTGGAATGCTAAAGTGGAAGGCAGGCGTGGTTCGGACTGGTCCAAATCGAAGGCCATCAATTGTGAATCATTTGGGTCAATAGCACCAATGGCGGAGAGCAAAGTCTTGCGTTGTGAAGGACAATTTTTTAATACTTCTAACGTAGACATGACTGCGGGAGATTGGGCTAAGTCATCTACAATTTTGTAATTTGACACAGCACGAGCATTGGGGTTATTGTTGATACGACGAAGTGGGAAACGAGGTGCTTTAGAGGCACCATCGAGTGGGGCCAGAGGTATACGTAACGTCTGATCAATGGGATGAGCGTTAGTGTTTTTGTCGACGGGAGAGGCTTCAGGGGTGGAGCCATACTGGTTCCGACGAGTTTGGAGGTTGACATCAGCGGATGACATCATTAACAAGTGGTGGGTACCTGAGTCGAACATGGGTTGATCAGGAGCGGCATAAGTGATCTATTCTTGTGGGGGCGCATTGCCTTGAGGGGGAGCCAACGGCTAAGTGTTCACTACGCCTTGGGTTGGTAAGGGGTTTTGCAGCACCAAAGGTTGCTGCTGAGGGGGTGGGGGTTGGGTGGTGCCTAAGGAGCCGCGTGCCCTTAGCGATGGGAATCATTACTCCAGAGTTACCAAGCTCGCTCCAAATGTGGGAAAGCATGTGTGTAGTGGCCATAGACCCCGCAAATAGAACAAGGATGGCTTGTTCGCAAATTAGGATTTTTGGCCTGCTTGGGCGGTAGATCAGGGTTCTGGTTGGCAGGTGCCGCATTATTGTTGTTTGGTGGATTGGGAGGTTGACCGGCTTGGTCTGGAGGGGGATTATTCCCACGGTTACGGCCTTTGCCATGGTTTTGTTGGCCCTGTTGGCGCTGGTTGTTTTGATTCTACTGTGGATTATGTTGGGCGTATACTTTCCCTTGGGCAGCAGGTGGGTTCTGGGGTTGTGCAGGTGCGGGAGCAAGCTGCGGTGGATAATAAGTAGGGGGAGGATGCGCAGGTGCGAAACCTTGTGGGGGTTGCTAATACGTCTGCGGAGCGGGCTATGGGTTTTCCGCAGGGGCTGCCTGTGGTGGGTAATAAGAAGGTGGGGCTTGAGAGGACACAGGAGCTGGTATAGCCTGTGGGTGGTAATATGGATGAGGTGCGACTGGGGGGGCGTAAGCAAGGGATGCATGACCAAAGCACTGAGGTGGACAAGAGGGTCCGTGGGAATGGTGGTGATGTGGCATGGGAGCATACAAATTGGTTGCTCCGGATTGAGATGTAGCCCGCGAAAGGTCGGGGCCATGGCTAGGACATGCTATGGAAAATCATTGGGGATGCGAGGCAACACGGCCAATGATGTCGTCTGCAGCATGGGATTCCCTCGGCGCATCGTGTTGGGAGGAATCGCCGCGAGGGGCATCAGGTATGATGGTATATAGATAACCCGACTGGGCGTAAATGAGGTCAAATTACTGGGCTTTGAGGATGGCCTCTTCTTCAGACTGGGTTCGTTCGGATGCCACATCCTTTGCAATGACAGGAAGGAGGGATTTTAGAAACCAATCTAAGAAGATACGGTCATCTAACTTGATTTTGCAGAGGCTGCGGCGTCGACGCCACTCATGAATGTGGTCAATGATGTGGGTAGCCGTGTTTTGTCTGCAAGATAGTAGGATCTCAACTCCCGCATCATAGCGGACAGGTAACTGAAAGAACTGCAGGAAGGTCAAGGCAAGGGAAGTAAAGGTGGCATGGGTCCCATGGGGTTGCTCAATGTACCACTTAGCTACAGAGCCAGTGAGGGTGCGCTGTAACAGACGGAGGCGGACAGAGTCGTCCACTATGGAGTTGGAGGAACACCATAGATGGAAGGACATAATATGGTTCTGGGGGTCCTCATCTGCCTTTCCCTCAAACTTAGGGATGTCGGAGGGAAGCTTGGTGGGCATGTGAGGCCACACAAGGTCGTGTCTGATGGGATCGTTAGTCAGTCTAGCTAGGTCAGGAAGGTTGAGGCTAGCCATGAATGGAAAACTAGTAGAAGGATGTGACTTACTAGTGGGTTGGACCATGGTGGGGCCAATGCCCCCAAGTGGAGGAATGAAAGTAGTATGGGACAGTCCTGCACAGCCAAGGGTAGTGTGAGTCACTGATGGAGTGGGAATAGGCATTCCAGCTACTGGAATGGGTACAGTGATCGGAACGGTAGACGTGGGCCCCATCGAGGGCATACCCAAAGCAGGTGTGGTAGCTAGTGTGGTGGTGGATGCTCCACCAGTGGTCCCTACAAAGAAAGGGGTGGAATTCACGCCAACCATGGGGCTGGTTGGTGCAGTATAAATGGGGTTCTCGGACTCTGCCTCAGAATCAGAGGTAAAATAAGGGGCGTCTAGCTTGGGTGACGGAGTTCTATGTCGTTGACGAGTGGAGTCAAGTGACAAGGCTCGAGATCTATGATGAGTGGTATCAAGTGATGAATATTTATGTCTGTGATGGGTGGTGTCAAGTGAACCATGTTGTGGGGGCTTGCCCCGGAGGCGCCGAGAATGTTTCGGGGACTCAATGGTGACAGATGGTGTCAAATATCTGGGGGTTGTGTTGAGTGAAAAACAGCTCAAAAACCCTAATGCAACCGAGTGTGCAGAAGGAGAGCTCAAAAAATATGGCACTCAAGCCAACAACCAACTCAAAACACTTACTGTAACAGCTGTGCTACAATAAGTGGAGTATCAAAAAATGATCAGAATACCAACAAGCAGCAAGTTTCCTAAAAAATAAAAATAGTGGACTCGCTAGACCAAAAGGAGATAAGGGAGCATGCAAACACCTAGCTAAACAGTATTCTGAATCAACTAGACATATCCTCTGCAAGGTGATGAAATCCAAGTCAGACAATATGGATAGTAGAGCCAAGTGGCTAAAGATATCCCCCTACCGGGAGGGACACCGAGAATTCAATCCTAGAAGAAAGGCAACTAAGATACCCCGTTCATGACACGTCCAGAAAAGGTGAATCTTCTGTTTGGTTCTATCGTCGCGGTATCCCCATACGGGTGATACCCCGAGAACTGCGAAAGGTATCCTTCGGTTACTGAATGGATTGCGGTATTCCACTCAAGCCTTCAGAACCAATCTGGCGACTTCAACCCTCCTATGGGAGAGACCCTCTGATAAACTGGTTGTGACCGTGCCAAAAAATACTAGGGGATTTTGGTTCCCTAATGGACAACAACTATGTCTCAAGTGTAAGCAACCGAGGGGTGTTATTTGGATGCCTATCCCCCCGATCCTACCTAACTACAAAAATTCTTATTGTTATGTAGAATTTTGTCCTACGGATAAGCCAAAACTCTCTTAACTTTAAAGCAGACTTTAAACTAACTTTAAAGCAAGAAACAAGTCAAAACAAATGCTACCTTGAATCCCTAGATCTAACAAACATCTCAAGATTAAAATGCTAGAAAGAGTAGAAGAAGTTTAACTAACCTTCTATCCAGACGCTTGTTTTTGTAGCTGCTCCAGTCTCCAAGCCCTCACAAATGAACCTGTCAAAATGGAACCAAGACACAAGAATGTACTATTCTCTAGCAACCTGAAACATGAGTTAGAATCTAAATCTTATGAAAGATACAAATCATGTCATTAAAACAAGATTAACACAAATGATTTGGGAAAACAAGACAAGTTATTCCATTACAACTTGAAGAATACTTACAAAAGGTGCTTGATGCCCAAGCCAATCCTCCAGCTCCAAGTGTCTTCTCCTCTAGCTATCTCCACAATGTTGCAAGACCATAAGTTTGGTACTCTCAAGAGTCCTACCCTTTCCCAATGGAATGCCTCTCTTTTATAGTGAATGGTGAGGTTAACCAACAAGAGACATGGGTGGATCTAAGGAGAGATAAGTGGATCAGGGTTTCTAATCGAAGGAGATGAGTTGAGATCGAATCAAGGACCCCAATCTTCCCTTATCTTCGAAAATCCCAAATCCCACAAGCCAAGGGAAAAAGGCTATTAAAATAGTACCGCGTTCTGCAAAGACTGCAGAACACGGCACTGCCGCGTCGTGGGGAAAGAGCATAGCGCGGTAGTGTCTAGTACCGCGTTTTGACAAACTAGCAAGGCGCGGTAGTGTGTGTGGATAAAGTCTAAGGTGGGTCAAAACTTGTCAGAGTAGATTCACCTTCAAGGTTGACTCATCATCTGTCTCTTCTGGTTGGTTTAAAACAGTAGGGAAAGTGTCGTCAACTCGTTTTGTGACGGAGATGCGACACTGTGAAACATAGAGGTATAACAGATGCCCCCTAAAGTGTGAGGTCAGAAGGGACTGATGGCCGAAAGACTTTACGAATATAATGTGCAGAGATAGCATCTAGGAGAGCGACACTGAGCTGAAAATAGAAACAAAGTGTTAGATATACCACCGAGGCGGGCATTCCCATGCTCGGAAACAGATGACTCAAAGCATGGCTGCCGACCAATACATTGCAGATCCATGAGTACTGAGATGATGTAGACTATGGACAGATCATGGCTACTATGAACAATTGTAGATCCATGAGACAATAATAACACAGCCACGACCAATACAATAAGTGGATCTGTGTGACAATACAAGGGACATCTCCATCGCAGCCTGGACGCAGTCGAGATACAGCGATGCGCCCAGGGTCTTCTACCCGATCGCAAAAGATACGAATCTAACCATGTGATTACAAGGTGTTGAAGTCGAACATGGTAGAGACCATTTGATTACCGTTCAATGATGTGGACCGTTAACAAATGCGAGGGAGATCACCAATGATGACGATGATTCCCAAGGTATCAATAGTACATCTCAACGAAATGCGAATGAATGAGTTGATGTCGAGCATCCGAGAGATCGCTTGATCAGAGGTCAATGATGTGAACCTACTGTCAAACACGAGGAAACCTACCATTGAGGCATGCAGGTACCAAGGTACTAATGGTTGATCTCTAAGTCTAATTCCCGGATAGTGATTTGGTGTCGACAAGAATAGACTCGTCGAAGGTGGGCCATGATGATTCCCACATCATCGACACGAAATCGGCACAGATGATAAGATGATGAAGCAATGGAGTATGTACTGACACAGCGGAGGCTTGACACAATGAATGACTCGAAACAATGCAACCCTTTGAACATATAACGGCATGTAACAGGACTCGGCAGCAGGGATTATTGACAAAATAGAGGATAGACACCGGATGAGTGGGCTCGTGGCCAGGGAGACGACTCATGATGATGACCATAACTCAGTGAAAAATGGATACCCAACATAGACAAGAGACAGACACATGCCATGTTCAAAGGTGACAACTGACAAGCTGCCATAGATAAACTTGACTTATCCCCCCATATTTCCCCGACATGATGGACGAGTACCTCTTTCTTCTTTTGCGAGCTTGAAGAGGATAACAGATGCTCGGTGTAGCTCATCTCATAGATGAGTCCAATCTCACATGTTTTATGAACCTGAGAAAGGAGGGGTTCGTCCCAAAGTGGGTCCTTCGATGTTGACATTTTAGCGAGTCCAAGGAAGGAAAACTCGGTAGTTTTTCATATTTAGAGAGCCTGAAAAACTGAAAGGAAGCTCCGTAATGTACTTTTTCGTAAAATTTAGTCCCTCGATCCCGAAAAAGTGTAAAACAATTCCCGAGAGAACTCTCCCAGCCGAGATTGACTGAGGTATACCTTTCTTGTAAATAGTCTAGACGGGCCGAAAAAGGGGTAACCTATCACCGAATAGACGACCTTTCAAATACTTTTACAAGTGTGAAAGAGTCAATATCACTTGGCAATCTTTTCAATTTTAAGGAGTCTGAAAAGAGCTTAACTATGGACTCCTATGGTCTTTTTCGTAATTTTAAATTATCCTGGTCCGAAAAAAGAATAAAATACAACCAAGATAATACTTTCCTCATCGTTTAACAAGCATGAGTAAAGCTGACTGTACTCGACACCATTTACTTGAGTTTGACAAGCACGACACGGGTGTAAAAGCGCTTGGAATCTTTTTCAAGTTTTAAATCCAGAGCACGAAAGAGATAAAGTGGGCTCGAAATGAAGGTCAAACTATGAATAAACACCAGTGTGAATGTATCGCATTTTTACCGAGGATCCTGTCAATAAATGCTCAAAAACTGGACATTAGCAATGTGAACAAGGGTTTATTTCAACTATTTAAAATAGTAATTAATTAATTAAAAAAAAATGTGAAAAAATGCTATATAAGGAATGGTAAAAATAGAAATTACTATTCATTTGTGTTTTTTACCCAAAGGAGACATTTTCACCCATTTAGGAGCAAGATTTCAAGGATCCATACCGGGAGTTCTGGGACACCGTTTCGACCGCCGTCTGTGCCAGGTAGGAGTGCTTGAGCCCCTCTTTCATTTCATGTAAGAATTTTTTGCTTTCACTAGGAAAAAATTGATTTTTTAGCGAGCCCTTTTGAGCAAGAATCGCCCTTCACACTACCGCGTGGGGGCCCTATCGAAAAACGCGGTACTGTCTAACAGTACCGCACTGTATCCCCAAACCGAGGCGTGGTAGTGTGGACTGCCGCGTGGTAGGATATCCCTCAGACGCGGCACAGGCGAAATTTGAGTTTAAAAAATCAAATTTTCTCCAATTTTCTGCTGGAACTAAGTTGCTAAATAGTTACTAATTGTTTTGTTTTCCCTTTTGCAGGGATTTGCAACTTATTCGGAGCAAAATGGTAAGATGGAAAGAGAGAGAGCACGAAGCGGATGATTTTGCAGCCGAAAATGACTTACCAACCGTGACCGCATTGCGAGAATGTGGTTTGCTAAATTTCTTCAAAACCAAAGGGATTCGCCAGCAACCCAAGCTCCTTACTCATCTTATCCAATTGTGGGACCCTGACATTCGAGCTTTCCGAGTGGGAGAGCATGTGCTTGAAATCCAACTCGAGGATATTTATTTCCTCATGGGCCTCTCGAAAAGAGGGGCCCAGGTGAACTTTACCGGATACTCAGCTTCAGAATCAAGCACAGATGACTTGATTGCTCGGTATTGCCAGGCGGGTTCGAGTAAGAAAAGTGGGAAGGTGGCCATAAAGGAGGTCATAAATCTTCTTGTAAAAACCGTGCTATTCACTATCACGCGTGCAGCGGGAAGCGTGAGTCCACATCAGGCATCCCGTACACAAGTGAATCTCGCAGCAAAGTGCATGGGAGGAACAGTTTTCAACTGGTGGGAGGCAGTGTTGTCCAATCTGAAAGAACAAGTGCACAAGTGTCGGACTGGGAAAAATACCCAGTTTGGCTATGGGAGCATCCTAGTCACTTTATTTTTGGCGAGGGTGCCACTACTGCGTCCACAGATATCTATGCGCCCTCGTCCACCTACTGAGCCATGAATGGCTCGATGGAGTGACTATGCTGGACGCCTCGGGGGACCTCAGCGGTTAGCCTTTGGCGAGGACTTCTTCTCTTGGCTAGAGGAGCAGATAGTCATGATTGATGACTATCCCTACTCAGGGGTAGATTTCCGTGAGGACATCGACTTGGCATTGCCGGAGGATGATGACTGGGATGACTCTGGTATGACCTTCATGGATATGTATTTTTTCCTTTTTGAATATTTAATTTTTATTTCTTTTTTAGAATGTGTAAAAGACGCCTAATGCATATTCGCATGCATGTTGCAGACCGTGGACCACAGAGGCCAGCTGGATACTCTCCATTACGTCATGGTGGTGTCGATTGTCAAGCTGTTCCTGACGAAGAGGAAGATGAAGACGAGGCAGGAGGCATTCGGGACATTGAGAGGAACCTGCAGGGATTGACTCATGGTATCCCTGCTATGCGGATGGATGACGTTCCTTACCACCTCCAGCGACATACTGTGGGTGTACCTGGTCGTATCAGTCGACTTCTTCGCAGGGTGGTTCGAGCTGTAGTGTGTTACCACCACCAGCGGGAGGAGTCCGATGAGGGACATGATAGATCTCCTAGGTCTCCATAGATGGTCCTTTGATCTTTTTGCGGCATGTACACGATATGTAGGCTTTGAGGGCCAATTTTTGTATATGGGCTTTGATCCCCAATTTTGTCTTTGACACAAACTTTATGTATTTTTGAAAAAAAAACACTCTTATATACAGTGATATGGGAATATTTTATGATCTAAATATTTACAATGACTTGTGCATTTTGTTTTTATATGATGTTTTTATGTATGGGCAAGATGCCAATCCAAAATGTAATTGGCCAATGAATCAGCAATACAATTGAATTCTCTCGGTATGTGTTGATATGTAATAAAATTAAATGATCGTTCCAAGAGGCGTACTCTCCGAAATAAACGAAGTAGCGTAGGATCGCGAACTGTGTAAACACGGTTTAGATGAGAAACCATGAGTTGGGAGTCCAAAAAGACCGATAAGGAGTCAATCCCAAGTGAAGCAACCTCTGTCAAGAGACCAGTGACTGCATGGTACTCCGCGATATTATTGGTTGCAGGACCTAAACAATTGGCTCCTGAAGAAATCAACTTGCCAGTGGGGGAATAGATCACCCATGCTACGGAAGCGAGATTCCGGGTATGTCGGCTTGCACCGTCGGCGAATCCAAAGTAGGCAGACATCTGCGTATAAAGTCACGAGTCAAAGTAAGAGTGGATACATGAAGTCCACGCGCACACTAACAAGAAAGAAAAAAGCAAACTAAGTACATTATGTACAACAAGTAACCCGCGTAGGGTAACCTCACACGTAGAAACGTTTGAGGTATAGCCCGTTGCGGGGCCGTGCCAATGGCGTACCATCACAGTCAATTAGTTCATAGGATCCTTTTTCTAAGACACGTTTTACAATGAAGGGGCCGTACCACATAGATTCAAGTTTACCTTTTCCAAGCTTATCATGCATCTGATCATATGTAAGTACGAGGTCACCCTCATTGAAGATCCGAGGTTGAACGGATTTGTCGTATTGATCTTTGACGTGTTTTTTGTGAGCTTCATTAGCCAAAGCGGCATCGCGGCGGGTTTCATCTAGCTTGGCTAGGTATAGAAACCATTCCTCTTTGGAAGTAATGTGTGGAAGTAGCTCTATGGCTATTTTGAGTGATGGAATTTCACATTCAATCGGGAGAATGGCTTCCAGGCCGTACACCAGTTGAAATGGTGTAAACCCAGTAGCACTTTTCACTGAGGTTCGATATGCCCACAGTGCTGAGAACAGAGCTGAGTGCCAATTGGATTTCTGGGTACCCACAATGCGCTGAATCATTCATTTCAGGACTTTATTTATGGCTTCAACTTGGCCATTAGCTTGTGGGTAATACGGGGTTGAATTTTTGTGGCGAAAACCCAGTTTGGCACTTAGTTCTTCGATCATATGGTTCCTGAAATGGGAACCATGATTGGTCACAATAGACTGTGGGACACCGAATCTAGCTATAATATGATTGAATATGATCTGTGCTGCTGTTTTGCCGTCTTCAGCATATGTAGGCATCGCTTCAGCCCATTTTGTAAAATAGTCGACAGCTACTATGACATAGCTATGCCCCCCGACTGAAGTGGGCTTACAGTGCATAAAATCGATGCCCCATTTGGAAAAGGGGCTGACGGAAATGACAGGATGGAGTGGAGCAGGATGCGAGTGTGCTTTGCTATGAAAGAATTGACATGGCGGACACTTTTTGACTGTTTCAATGCAGTCTTTGAAAATTGAGGGCCAGAAGTATCCTGCTCGCAGTATTTTCTGGGCCGTAGCCATCCCAGAGAGATGACCACCACATGCTTCGGCGTGGCAGTCGTTGAGAACGCGTTCCGCCTCATCTAAAGTCAAACAACGTCGAAGGACAGTGTCGACACCACGTCGATACAGAGTATCGTTCACTATAAGGTAGTATTTTGCGTGATGTCTGATACATCGCCATTCATCGCGGGTGAGATCGGGACGGAAGCGTTGGGTTTGGAGATATAAGAGAATATCCCCATACCATGGATCAGACGTGCTAATGAGGAACAATGATTCATCGGGAAGAGAATCAATGGGCTCGGATTGCTCAGTAGCACAGGGCAGGTTACAAATTAACTCAGCGAAGACCAGAGATTTCTTAGACTTGGCTTTGACAAATTCCAAGTCAAACTCTTGAAGGATGACAATCCAACGGGAGTACTTGCCCCCAAGCACTTGTCGTGTGAGGATATAGTACATTGGATTGAAATCGGCGATGACGGTGGTCCGGCGGAGTAAGATGTAGTGACGGAATCTCTGGAAAGCAAATACTGTTGCCAGAGCCAGCTTTTTAACATGTGAGTAGCGAGTTTCAGAGTCAAGAAGACTCTTGCTGAGATAGTACACCACATGTTCTATGCCGTTGTGGTCTTCCTGGACTAACACCATACCAATGGTGGAAATTTAGGCTGCGAGATAAAGGATGTAGTCCTGTGTGTAATTGGGGGGTTGAATCACAGGATCTTTGGTTAAGGCTTCCTTTAAATTGTCAAAGGAGCGTTGGGCTTCGTCATCCCATATGAAGGGAACATTCTTCTTGAGAAGCCGCATGTAGCCTTTTGTTATCTCGGACAGATTGCAGATAAAATGGCGTAGAAAGTTTGCATGCCCTTGCAAACATTGAAGTTCTAGAATATTGGTAGGTGAAGGCAGGGCTATGATAGCTGCTACCTTTACGGGATCTAGACGTATCCCGTCTTTGGAGACTATGAAGCCTAATAGTTTTCCGGCTTCTACACAGAAGACGCACTTATGCAGGTTCAAACGTATATTGTAGCGCCGGCACCTTTCGAAAATGGCACTCAAGTGGTCTGGATGGTCTTCCCGAGTCCGAGAATGAGCGGGAAGGTCATCAAGATATGGCTCTACGATATGTTTGATGTCATGGAATGCGTAGGACATCGCCCGTCGGAAAGTTGCCCCGGCATTTTTTAGGCCAAAAGGTAACTTTCGATATGCAAAGATCCCCCAAGGGCAGATAAAGGCCATTTTGTGCTGGTCGGCTGGGAGGATATCGATCTGATTATAGCCAGAGAAGCCATCCATAAATGAAAAGATAACACTTCCGGCACAGTTATCTATGATCTGGTCGATAAACGGAGTTGGGTAGTTGTCCTTGGGACAAGCCTTGTTCAAATCACGGTAATCAACACAGACTCTAATCGTTCCCTGTTTCTTGGCTACGGGAACAAGGTTGGATACCCATTCTGTCAATGGGACAGGATAGATAAAACCAGCACGCAAAATTTTTTCAACTTCTGCTTTAATGGCGGCTGCCTTACGAGGATGAACGGGTCGAAGCTTTTGCCAAACAGGTCGGGCACCAGGGAAAGTTGGAATTTCGTGGACCATAATCGACGGGTCAATCCCTGGCATCTCTTCATAACTCCAAGCAAAAACATCGCGGAAAGTTTTAAAGTAGGCACTATAGAACTCCGTTTCGAGGGGAGTACATGTTTTGCCAATGTGTACGTTTTCCACGATACCAGGCTTCACTGAAATATCGATGGGAGTGGTTGCCATAAGGTTGGCCAAGTTGCCTTCAGAAAATACCTCGTCGAGGGAAGTGGGGAACTTGGTTTGAACCATCCCAAGTGAAGCGCTGGATTTGGTATCAGGCTCAAGTGACTGAATGGTGGGGAATGAAGATCGATGATGAAAATCTTCCCATGGTGGCTCATCACCGCACATAACCTCTATGATTGATTCGTCAGTGGGAAAAATCAAGTTGAGAGGATCAAAAAATGGTGGGTGTGGATGAGTTTCAGTAGAGAGTTGTGCCACGGTGTGATCAGTAGAACAATCGACCCAATCTGTGGCTGATTGGATCGCGTCATATGCTGCAAGGTTTCTGTTCAAAGGCATGGAATTGCCATAGCCTTGAATCTGAGTGGGACTCGGAATCACCCATGAATCATCGAAAGGGGTGACATGCGATGAAATCATGTTGACTGGTTGAAGATGGGTTCCCAGCTCTGGAAAAAATCCAATGAGGGAAGAATCCTTCATGAGACCAACACCTATGTCTTGGAACCGGTACCGAGGTTGATCCAATAACGGGATGGTATTGGTGGAGTTCGGATGGGAGTCTGGGATACAGTAATCCAATTGATCAATAGTGACAATTTTCCCTTCATGAGGAAATTGTACAGTTCGGAAGACTGTAGATGCTATGGCGGTCATGGCGTAGAACCAGTTCCGACCAAGTAGGAGATTGTAATCCAAAGTTGCATCTACGACTTCGATGTGTACGGATACTGTTTTTCCCCCCAGTTCAACACCGATTGAGGGAATGAGTCCATATGGTTGAAAACCATGTCCATCAAATGCCCTGAGAGTAGTGGGAGAAGTTGTGACCTCGGGTGAGCCTAAGGCTCTCCAGCAGTTCAAAGACATAATCGACGTGGAAGCACCCTCATCTAACACAGTGCGGTGGATGACATTCCCACGGATTTTTGTATGCACCTGGAAGGCTAACTGGTGAGAAAGCCTAGGTTTAGCGTGGTCCAAGTTAAACATGATGGAGTTTGAAGTATCTGGGTCCAGTGCCCCCAGTGCTGAAAGTAGGGTTCTGCACTGCGTGGGGCAGTGTTGGAGAACCTCGAGAGTCGACATAGCGCAAGGTGCTTGAGCCAAATCCTCAACAATGTTGTAGTTTTGGGTAGCTCGCGCATTCGGATTAAATGTCGCCTTTCGTATGGTGCCCTTGGGTGGGCGTAGCACTGTGTCCATGAGTGGTCTCTCGATATGGAGATGACCGTTAGGGGGGGGAATAGGAATCGGATCTTCAACAGGAGATTTGCCGTTGGCTATCTCCAATTGTTTGTTTGAAGTTGGAGGGTTGTCATAAGTCTTTGAACGAGTGGTGATATTAATCTCCTCATTACTTGTCATTAGGATTTCGCGGTTTGTGGACGTCTCTCCACGAGAAAGATTGGTCGGGTTGCCCCCTTGTGGGGATTCTTGGGCAACCATTTGCTGTTGTTGTTGGGGGAAAGGGTCAGTTAGCACTTCCGGACGAGAAGATCCTTTAACGAACTTATTGACCTCGTCTTTGTAGGGACAGTCACACGTATAATGATCATCTTGACAAATCAAGCAGGGAAACTTAGCTTTCCGACGTGGTTTCTGGTCATTCTGGGTAGGTTGTGGCTTGGGGTTCTCCTGCTGGTTCTTTTTGGTTTTGCCATGATTGTTTTTCTTCTTTCCTCTGGATGGTTGTGACGTAGATTGAACTGCATTCACTTCGGAGGAGACAGCAGGAGAGGTGGAAGCTTTTGAAGCGGCCTGGGTAAAAGCGGGGGAAGCAGAAGCTTGTTGTCCCGTCGAGTTGGTAGCAGGCTGAGCCTTGACTGAACCAACAATACCATCAATGGGTGGTTCAGTGGTAGGCTTTGTTGGATCAGTGTGAACGCAGGAGGCATGTGGCAGAAGTTCATGTAAAGTACCGGATTGAGTATATACCAAATCCATGTATTGTGCTGCCGAGATGGCTTGTTCTTCTGTAACCTGTCCGCGCATAGCAATATCTCTGGCTATGGGAGGCAAAAAGGATTTTGTAAACCAATCAGCAAGTAGCTGATCCGGAATAGGTGCCTTTATTAGCCTACGGCGTCTTCGCCACTCATGGATGTGATCCGAAATATGTGTAGAAGTGGTTTGACACAGTGAAGTTAGCAGTTCTGTTCCAGTCTCATACCGGATGGGGAGCTGGAAATGTGTCAGAAACTGCATAGCCAAAGTGTTGAAATCACGAAAAGAGTGTTGTGGCAGCTCGATATACCATTTTGCTGCCATTCCGGTGAGCGTGCGTTGGAAGAGACGAAGTCAGATGGAATCATCCATCAAGGAGTTGGATGAACACCAAAGATGGAAGGTCATCACATGGTTCTTGGGGTCTTCCCCGGGCTTGGCATTGAACTTAGGAATGTCCGATGGTAGTTTGGCTGGGATAGGTGGCCAGTGAGGTTCATGCCATATAGGATCGTTGATAAGCCTCGACAAATCAGGTAAGTCAAGTGTGGCCAAAAAGGGAAGTTGACGATTGGTCTGCGGGTATGAGTAATAACCATGTGGTGCAGAGAACCCTGGAGGGCCCTGCATAGCATGTTGCAGTGTGTTATACCCGTATGTGTTTCCCGCGGGATACTGCTGGAAGTTCTGCGGATAGTAAGCCATCTGGTTAACCGGTTGATTGTAAGCAGCCGGTTGGTAAGTGTTTTGCTGAGTGGGTATGGTACCCTGAGGTTGTTGATACCCAGGAATGGTTGTTGTTCCTTGTTGGGGAAAAGTTCCTTGGAATTGTTGTGTTCCAGGGATGTTACCACTATACTGTGTAAGTGGAGGATTTCCCATAGCAGGGTTGGGGGGTGGCTGCGATGGTGGTGTCCATGGAAGGCTCGTTCCTCCTTGGGGAACGAGTGGAAATTGCAATGATGGGTTCCATGGAGTTGTAGCAGCTGAAGGGTAAGGGAAGCCAGAATTCAAGTTGGGGGGAATCTGAGATTTCCCTCCAACTTGGTTCCAGTTTCCAAAAAGTGAGTACCCCCCACTCTGTGGGATTTGAGTATCCCAAGAAGGAAGTATGCCTGACAGGGGTTGTTGAGAGTAAGGCCTGGTTGGAACACTGGAATAAGGTTGCCCACTGCCGGGTGGATTGTACATACCGAACTGAGTAGACGCTGCTGGTTGGGAAGCTTGTTGGATCGAGCCAATAGGTTGTCCGCCAGCAGTTAGGTTGGATGGCCCTATATGAGGAGGTTGTTGACTAGGAACGGGGTTCCCAACAAAAGGTTGTCCTCCAACTGGTTGGGTTGATGACCCTATGGGAGGTGGTTGTTGACCAACAATGGGGTTCCCAACAAAAGGTTGCCCCTCAGCTGGTTGGGTTGATGGCCCACAAGGGAGGGTTTGTATGTTAGAGTTAGGGACCATTGCAGTCGGTTGTCCACCTCCTGAAATAGTATAAATGGTGGCTGAAGGTGATCCTCCGGTCGAAACGGAAGATCCAACAGTATGACTAGGTGTTCTTCCGCTGCTAGCCAAATATGATAGCATGGATTGGCCAACGGCGCCAAAAGTATTGATTTGCGGAGGAGGTCGTCCATATCGAACAAGTGAGGACGGGGAAAAAACTGGGTTATCCCTCATAGAATGTGCACCAAATATGGGTGATGACAGCAAATGCGGGGAATTTAGCCCAGGGGTATTAGCGTCGTCCATGACATGTTCAATGGTAGGAGGACCCTCGAAAACTGGGTCCGAGTTCATGTCCTGGAAAGTGTTTTGGGGATCCGGCAGGAACTTAGGTATGGTAACATCCGAAGGTCCTGCGCCATCTGCAAAGGAGTGTCGAAACTCCGTGCTAGACGAGATGTTGGGATCCCTATAGTCAGAAGGACGAGTGTCAGGGGGATATCTAGAGACTGATGAGAGCATTTGCTCTGTGCTGCGTCTAAACCGTGCCGATGCTAATGGAGAGTTCGCTAGGCTAACCATACTAGACTGGATGGAAGCCATGATTTCATGTCCCGGAGGGAGGTTGGGTAGAGTAAAAGTATGAGGTACGTTGCTAGAAGAACTTGTTTCCTGGGGGTGAACACTGGGTGACGTAGTGATAACAGGTGGAAGATCCGCCTGGGAAGTGATGAAACCATAATCAGGTTCAAAGGGTGTGTCAGGAAGTCGAGTATCTTCAACGATTTCAACGTACCCGCCTGGGACTGAAATCAAGCCAGGTATGTCCTGGTCGGACCCTTCTATGGTGCCAACAGATTCGTCTGTATCATTGTGAAAGGTGTCTGATGGACGGGAAGTGCTGACATCGGGTAGAAGGATGACTGCTGGTCTAGTACTCTGGGTTGTACTAGGTTCAGTTGTGGTAACTGTGTCCATTGTGATAGATAAATCTGGAATGACAGTGGTTGAAGTGACAGTGGAGGTCTCAGATAGGCTAATGGTTGCAGAAACTGCAATAGATTCTGAGACTGTGCTGTGAATGGCAGTTACGGGTGGAACGGAAACCGTTGTACATATCGGCGGTGGAATGTTCCCTCGACCAGCACCACGGCCAGGAGGAGCAGGAATGCGTGATGCAGGCGGACCAGTAGTCCGTGGCGGTGGTGGTGGTGGAGGGATTTGGCCTTGTTGTCTTCGTGATCTTCGTGGTAGATCTGACATGATGACAGGAAAATGAAAATCGGGGGCAGTATCGTAAACAAAGAACTCTAAAACTCTAATGCAACCGAATGTGCAGAAGAGGAGCTAGAAAAAGCAAGGCTCACAGGCCAAAAAAGCAAGCTCTAAAATCTATACTGAGACCGGTGTCTCAATAAGCGAGCTGATCAACAAAAATGGCCAGAATGCCAACAAGCAGTCCCTATAAAGAAAAAATGACCCTCTACAAAGATGAGATAGCAAGCAAACTCCTAACTAAGAGCTGGAGACCTCAACAGGCTGTATCCTTCGCAAGGTGATGAAATCCAAGTCGAACAATACAACATGAGAGACCGATATAAGAAGGATATCCCTCTACCGAAAGGGATCCTGGGTAAAAGAGCCCTAGTAGAATAGATACTAAGCCACCTCGTTCATGACACGTCGGAAAAGGTTTTGGGCACTTCATCCTTTCGAAGAAGACAACGATCGATGTTGCCTTAGGGCTAAGTGGAGTGCGGTATTCCACAGAGTCCATCCGGTTCTCAATCTCGCAGCCGTTTAACCCCTGAAAGTTGGAAACAGTCAGGAGGCCCCTCCACAAACTGGCTGTGACCGTGTCAATAAGTACTAGAGGATTTTAGTTCCCTAAAGACAACGACTATGTCTCAGATGAAATCGACAAGGGAGAATTATTTTGATGCCTATCCCCGGTGTCCTACCTAACTACCAAATTCTTTTGATTTTCTCAAGTGAGGTTAAAGTTGGTTTAATTAGGGTGATTAATTTTAGTGGCTGTCTTACTCAATCGGGTAGTGGATGTGAAACTTGATGGTGTTATGACGACTCAAACCATGCAAATGAGAATGAATCACAGATAAGCCTTTGTCTTCGATGAAATCTAGCTAGGGTAAAGATAGAGGTTCTTCGATCGAATATGCATGAGATTTTTCACAAGCAAACATCAAAGCAAGAGATTTTTCCTTTTCGATTTATAAACAAAGCCAAACTGAAGTAAATACTCTTTTGAATGCATTGATTCTACAATCTACAATGCTTCTACAATGAGAATTTCTGTGGTAACATCAACGGTTCATTTCCCTATGCAAAATACCACTAGATTTTTTCAATTTAAACAACAAAATTGCTCTCAACTAATGATCTTTTTAATTTACTGAAAATGATAATGATAATATGACTGTAAAAACTACAGTATTCAGTAACAGAGAACAGTGGTGTTGAGTTGGTTGTGGTGAAAAAATCAAGTCAATGCAATCAAATTGGAAAAATGACCAATATGTCAAAAGTGCCACTAATTCAATCAACAATCAAGCTCACAAACTGGGAAATAATCAGATCACACAAACTGGAAATTGACCAGGATGCTAATAGGCAACAGTAAACACTATCTAAGGCAGGGAGAGACTCTGGAAACCAAGCAAGTATAAAAAAAATTTACAAATTTGCAGACACTACCGCGGGTCAGGGTCTAACTGTAGCGCGGCACTGTGACAGTACCGCTCTGGTACTAAGGCAGAGAACGCAGTACTACCGCACTGGAAGTAGTTCTGAGGGCGCGGTACTGTGACAAGGGAAGGAAAAAGCGCAACTTGAGAAGAAAAAATAAAATTTTCAGGGTTGTTGCTAACCCAGGGGACTGAGTGATCAAACAGGGAGAAAATCACAGCGAGGAGTGGTGAATAAAGGTCAAGAAAGACCGAGATTCAAACTGGTTTGAAGTGCAATAAAACAAATCACAATCAGCAGATGAGTGACAGTGAACTGAATCAATCAAGCAGTAATCAAAACCAGCGGAGTCGCCATTCTTGTTATGTAGAATTTTATCCTACGGATAAGCCAAAACTCTCTTAACTTTAAAGCAGACTTTAAACTAACTTTAAAGCAAGAAACAAGTCAAAACAAATGCTACCTTGAATCCCTAGATCTAACAAACATCTCAAGATTAAAATGCTAGAAAGAGTAGAAGAAGTTTAACTAACCTTCTATCCAGACGCTTGTTTTTGTAGCTGCTCCAGTCTCCAAGCCCTCACAAATGAACCTGTCAAAATGGAACCAAGACACAAGAATGTACTATTCTCTAGCAACCTGAAACATGAGTTAGAATCTAAATCTTATGAAAAATACAAATCATGTCATTAAAACAAGATTAACACAAATGATTTGGGAAAACAAGACAAGTTATTCCATTACAACTTGAAGAATACTTACAAAAGGTGCTTGATGCCCAAGCCAATCCTCCAGCTCCAAGTGTCTTCTCCTCTAGCTATCTCCACAATGCTGCAAGACCATAAGTTTGGTACTCTCAAGAGTCCTCCCCTTTTCCAATGGAATGCCTCTCTTTTATAGTGAATGGTGAGGTTAACCAACAAGAGAGATGGGTGGATCTAAGGAGAGATAAGTGGATCAGGGTTTCTAATCGAAGGAGATGAGTTGAGATCGAATCAAGGACCCCAATCTTCCCTTATCTTCGAAAATCCCAAATCCCACAAGCCAAGGGAAAAAGGCTATTAAAAGAGTACCGCATTCTACAAAGACTGCAGAACGCGGCACTGCCGCGTCTTGGGGAAAGAGCATAGCGCGGTAGTGTCTAGTACCGCATTTTGACAAACTAGCAAGGCGCGGTAGTGTGTGTGGATAAAGTCTAAGGTGGGTCAAAACTTGTCAGAGTAGATTCACCTTCAAGGTTGACTCATCATCTGTCTCTTCTGGTTGGTTTAAAACAGTAGGGAAAGTGTCGTCAACTCATTTTGTGACGGAGATGCGACACTGTGAAACATAGAGGTATAACACTTATGTGTTCCCCAAGTGGGGTTAGAATGTTGGTTGTGTTAAGTAGTTTTTTAAGACTCACTTGAATTAGGTAACAGAGTGTGTGCGTGTGAGATGATGAACCCAAATAAAAAGTGCCACGGGGGGGGCAACTTGCTAACTAAAAATAACAATACTGAATTTAAACTTTGAAATGCAAAATTTTCTCTTTTTCAATTAAAATGCTGAAATTTAAAAAATATTCTGTAAATGGAACAGAAATAATACTGCAAAAAAGGTTGTAGGGAAGGATGGCTGCAGGTAGGACAGATGGATGTGCAAGTGTAGAAAATATTGCAACAAAGTGCTGGGTTCAAAACAAAAAAAAGTGCAGAAAACAGACCGCGAGTCTCGGGGAAATCTGGGCGGTCGGACCGCGGGAAACAGGTGAACAGTCGCGGACAGGGTGCAAGATTGTGGCCGAAAGATGCAGTTGGGGTGCTGGAAACATGTCGAAAGCCGCAGGTGGGTTGCAGGAAAATGGCTGAAAGCCGCAAACAGGACGTAGGAAAATGGCTTAAAGACGCAGGCGGGTTGCAAAAAAATGGCTGAAAGCCACATGTAGGACGCAGGAAAATGGCTTAAAGACGCCGGCGGGTTGCAAAAAAATGGCTGAAGCCACAGGCAGGACACGAGAAAATGGCTTAAAGACGCCGGCGGGTTGCAGAAAAATGTCTGAAAGTCGCAGGCAGGACGCGGGAAAATGGCTTAAAGACGCCGGTGGGTTGCAGAAAAATGGCTGAAAGCCGCAGGCAGGACGAGGGAAAATGGCCTAAAGACGCTGGCGGGTTGCAGAAAAAAGGTTGAAAGCCGCAGGAAGGACATGGAAAAATGGTTAACAGCCACCGTCGGATCGCACCAAACAAGCTACTAGCCACGATCGAATCGCTGGTAACAGACTTGAATCCGCCGGCAGGTCACCGGAAACAGTCTAAGAGCCGTGATCGGATCGCAGGTAAATTCCTGAAAGATACGGTCGGAACGCAACTGCGGGGGGTAAAAGACGCGGTTTACGGCAGACGAAAGGGACAGCCGAAAGGAAAAAAAAAAAAAATATTGCAGAAAATTGAAAACGCTTAAAACTATTAAAACTATAACCAGAAATTCAAAGGAACACTAGCGGAGTCACCAAAACTATAGCTAGGGTTTTCACCCTAGCTTGTGCAAATGAGCACCTACAAAGGAGAATGGACTCCTTAGTAGCAGTTCAATAAACAGTAAATTAAAGTAATAAAACAATACGAATTCTAAACTAGCATGAGCATTAATAAACATAACAAAACATGGAAATATGGTGAAGATCTTTCTTTTTTTGTATTAAAATTTTACCTCAGGTGTAGAGGTTGGTGAAGTTCTTGCAATAGTCCAAGAGGGTTGCTCCAAACTCCAGCTTGCTCCTTTCTCTTTCTCTAAAAGGTTGGAAATGGGCCAAAAGGGGCACTCAAGGGTGAGCTAGGGTTTCAAGAGTGATTTTGGCAGAGTAAGGGTGTATTTGACTGTGGATATGAAATGAGGGGCCTCCATCACCTATTTATAGGTTTTTAGTGGTGGAGTGTTGGCCCATGGTTTTGGGAACCATATGGTTTAGGTCAGCTGTATAGGGTTTTTTCCTCCTTTTCCCCTCTTTTTCCTCTTTTTTCTATTTTTTATTCCCTTTTTTTTAGAGGATTTTTGCTATTTTTGAGAAATTTTGGATTATTTTGGGGGGAAAAGGGGTTTTTTTGGCCTTTTGGAGGCTTTTTTAATGGTTTTGTGGCCTTTTGGAGGCTTTTTTGGCCTTTTGGAGGATTTTTAATGGGATTTTAAGGTTCTTGAGGTAAATATGGTAGGAAATATGGACAAATGAGTCATGTAATGGGGTAGATGAGGTAGTGAGCACTTTTTGGGTGTTAACACCATCTTTGAAGATTATGAATCCCAAAAATTTTCCGGCTTCAACACAAAAAATGCATTTATGCGGGTTCAAACGAATGTTGTAGCAACGGCAACTTGCAAAGACGGTGCCTAAGTGATCAGGATGATCTTCCCAAGTTTGAGAATGGGCAGGAAGGTCATCAAGATATGGTTTTGCAATATGTTTGATATCATGAAATGCGTACGACATTGCCCGTTGGAAAGTTGCCCCGGAATTTTTTAGGCCAAAAGGTAACTTTCGATATGCAAAGATTCCCCATGGGCAGATAAAGGTTGTTTTATGCTGATCCACTGGGAGTATCTCGATCTGATTATAGCCAGAAAATCCATCCATAAATGAGAAGATGACACTCCTGGCATAGTTATCGATGAACGGAGTTGGGTAGTTGTCCTTTGGACAAGCTTTGTTCAAGTCATGGTAATCAACACAGATTCTAATCGTACCATGTTTCTCGGCTATGGGGATGATATTAGATACCCATTATGTCAGCAGGACAGAATAGATAAAACCATCACGCAAAATATTTTCGACTTCGGCTTTGATATCGGTTTCCTTACGGGGGTGTATGGGTCGAAGTTTCTACAGGAATCGTCGGGCACCAGGAAAGGTTGGTATCTCATGGACCATGATAGAAGGATCTATTCCTGGCATCTCTTCATAACTCCAAGAAAAAACATCACGGAATGTTTTAAAGTAGGCACCGTAGAACTCCATTTTGGTGGGAGTACATGTCTTGCCAATATGAATGTTTTCCACAACACTAGGATTCACTGAAATGTCGATGGGAGTGGTCGCCATGAGATTGGCCAAGTTTCCCTCGGAAAATATTTCGTCAAATGAAGTGGGAAACTTGGTTTGAACCATTTTGAGTGAAGTGTTGGGTTTAGTATCTGGATCAACCGCTTGGATAGTGGGAAAAGAATACCGATGATGGAAATCTACCCAGGGTGGTTCATCACTGCACATAACCTCCATGATTGATTCGTCAGTAGGAAAAATAAATGTGAGAGGATTGATAAGTGGTGAGGATGAACTAGCGTCAGACGAGAGCTGTGCCACTGTGTGATGGGTATTAGGATCGACCTAATCAGTGGCTGACAAGATCACCTCATATGCTGCAAGGTTCTTGTTTAACGGCATGGAGTTGCCGTAGTTTTCATTCTCGGTAGGACTTGGTATCACCCAAGAATCATTGAATGGGGTGATATTTGATGATATCATGTTGACAGGATGTACGGGGGATCCGAGCTCTGGGAAAACTCTGATAAGGGAGGGATCCTTCATAAGACCAACACCAACGTCTTGGAGGGATGATCTGAGAGTAGTAGTAGAATTTGTGACTTCGAGTGAGCCTAAGGCTCGCCAACAATTCAAAGTCATAATCGACGTGGAAGCACCCTCGTCTAAGATAGTGCCATGGGTGCTATTTCCATGGATTTTTGTATGAACCTGGAAGGATAACTGATGGGAAAGCCGAGGTTTGACATACTCCAAGTTAAACATGATAGTGTTTGTAGTATCCAGGTCTACTGCCCCCAGTAAAGTTCTGCGCTGTGTAGGGCAGTGTTGGAGAACCTCGAGAGTCGACATTGTGCATGGTGCTTGAGCTAAGTCCTCAACAATGTTGTAATTTTGGGCAGCTCGTGCATTAGGATTGAATGTATCCTTTTGGATGGTGCCTTTGGGTGGGCGTAGCACTATGTCTGTAGGCAGTCTCGATATGGATATGACCGTTGGGGGGAGGTATGAGAGGAGGATCTTGAATAGGATACTTTCCATTGGCTGTCTCTGGTTGTTTGTTTGAACTTGGGGGGTTCTCGTATGTATTCAAACGAGTGGTTATGTGAATCTCTTCATTACTCGTCATCGGGATTTCACGATTTCCGAATGTCTCTCCGCAAGGTGGGTTGTTCGGATTGCCCCCTTGCGGGGGATCATGGGCAACCATCTACTGTTGCTGCTGAGGGAAAGGATCGGTTAACACTGTCGGGTGGGAGGATCCTTTGACAAATTTATTGACTTCATCCTTGTAGGGACAGTCACGTGTATAGTGATCCTCTTGGAAAATGAGGCAGGGGAACTTTGCTTTTCGACATGGTTTGGGGTCGTTGTGGGTAGGTTGTGGCTTGGGGTTCTCCTGCTGGTTAGAATTTTTCTTGGATTTTCCATGATTGTTCTTCTTCTTTCCTCCGGATGGTTGTGACGTAGATTGAACTGCGTTCACCTAGGAGGAGAGAGCAAGAGAAGTAGAAGATTTTGGAGCAACCTGGGGTGGAGCGGGGGAAGCAGGAGTTTGTTGTCTCGTTGTTTTAGTGGCAGGATGGGCCTTGACTGAACCGACAATGCCGTCAATAGGGGGTTCAGTGGCAGGCTTAGTTGGATCATTAGTAATGCGAGTGGCATGGGGAAGAAGCTCGTGTAGAGTTCTGGATTGGGTATATACCAAATCCATGTACTGAGCAAAATAAATGGCTTGTTCCTTTGTGACCCACCCGCGCATGGAAATATCCTTGGCGATGGGAGGCAAGAATGACTTCATGAACCAATCAGCGAGTAAATGGTCCAGAATGGGTGCCTTGATTAACCTACGACATCAACGCCACTCATGGATATGGTCCGAGATATGCATAGAAGTGGTTTGACGTAGTGAGGTTAACAGTTCTGTTCCAATCTTGTACCGGATGGGGAGCTGGAAATGAGTCAGAAACTGCATAGCCAAGGTATTAAAATCGTGAAAGGAGTGTTGAGGCAGCTTAATATACCATTTTTCTTCCATGCCGGTAAGCGTGCGCTGGAAGAGCCATAACCGAATGGAGTAGTCGATTAATGAGTTGTATGAACACCAAAGATGGAAGGTCATCACTTGGTTCTTGGGTCTTCCCCGGGCTTCGCATTGAACTTAGGAATGTCCGATGGGAGTTTGGATGGGATGGGTGGCCAATGAGGTTCATGCCATATAGGATCATTGATGAGCCTCGACAAATCAGGTAGGTCTAGCGTGGCCAGGAAAGGAAGTTGATGATTGGGATGCAGGTATGAGTAGTAGTTGTACGGAGCAAGGATGCCTGTGGGGACCTGCACAGCATACTGCTGTGTGTTGTACCCATAAATGTTTCCCACAGGGTACTGCTAGAATTTTTGGGGGTAGTAGACCATCTGGTTAACTGGTTGTGCATTTAAAGTCATGGGATTTATTGTCTGACTGGGAATTACAGTGGTAATCGATTTTTGGACGTTCTGCTGAGTGGGGATGGTGGGTATTGTAGCCTAGGTTTGTTGTGTCCTGGGAATGTTTCCTGCTCCTTGTTGGGGTATGGTTCCCTCGAGTTGTTGGGTCCTAGGAATGTTACCACTACCTTGAGTGGGTGGAGGATTTCCCATTCCAGGGTTAGGGGGTGGCTGCAAGAATGGCGTCCATGGAATATGGGTTCCACCCTGATGAAGAGGTGGAGGTTGAAGGGATGGGTTCCATGGAGTAGTTACAGTTGAGGGGTAGGGAAAACCAGAGTTCAAGTTGGGGGAAACGAGAGGTTTCCCCCCATCTTTATTCCAGTTTCTGAACAACAAGTATCCCCCGCTCTGTGGGATTTGAGACCCCCAAGAAGGAAGAATGCCTGACGAGGGATGTTGAGGGTGAGGTTTGGTTGGAATACCGGCATAAGGTTTTCCAATACTAAGTGTATTATACATGCCTAACTGAGCAAATGCTGCTGGTTGAGAGGGTTGTTTAATGGTGCCAGTGGGGGCGTTAACGAGTGGGAATCCTCCAAGTAAAGGGCCTTGTTGAACCGATGGAAAGGATGGAGGTGTTGGTTGAATTGCCCTGCTTTGAATGGTACCAAGGGGTTTCCCTCCAGCAGGAGGATTGGATGGTTCGGTGGGAGGGGGCTGGTGACTAGGAGTAACGTTCCCAATAAATGATTGTCCTCCTGTAGGTTGGGTTGATGGTCTGCCAAGAGGGGGTTGGTTTGTTGGGATTAGTGGTTCCAATAGTTGGCTATCCACCTCCTGAAATGGTATAGATGGTGGCTGAAGATGAACCTCTGGTCAACATGGATGATCCAGCAGTATGACTTGATGTTCTTCTGACACTAGAAAGGTGAGATAGTGTTTATTTTCCAATGGCGCCAAAGGTGCCGATTTGTGGAGGGGTTCTTCCATATGTTACAAGCGAGGATGGAGAGAATACTGGGTTATCCCTCATAAGTGGTGGGTCCCTGGAAGATACGTCAAACATACTTTACGATAACAAATGTGGGGAATTTAACCGAGGGGTATCAGGAGTCACATCCATAGGGTCTTGAAAAGTAGGAGGACCATCGAGGGATTGGCCCGGATTTGTATCTCGTGTGGGGTTGAAAATGGGAGCTGATCCTAGTTTAGGATCTGGAAATACATGAGGTGAAGCAAAATCTGAAGGTCCAGAGCCGTTGGCATAGGAGTGATGAAACTCTGTGCTAGATGGAACGTTGGGAGTTCGGTAGTCAAGAGGACGGGTATCAGGGGGATATCTAGAATTCATTGAGATCATTTGCTCTGTATCATGTTTAAATTGTTCCGACGCTAAAGGGGAGTTAGCAAGACTAACCATACTAGATTGGATCGACGCCATGATTTCGTGTCCCGGAGGGAGAATGGGGAGGGATACCGTAAATGGTACGTTGCTAGAAGAACTGGTTTCCTGAGGGTGAACACCTGACGGCATAGTGATGGCAGGAGGAGGTTCCACCTTGGAATCAAGAGATTCAAAGTAAGGTTCAAAAGGTGTATTAGGTAGTTCAGTTTCTTCAATAATTTCGACGTATCCATCCGGGACTGCAATCAGTTCGGACATATCTTCGTCAGATCCTTCGATGGTTCCAACAGATCCTTCTGGAACATCGTAGAAAGTATCTGGTGGAAGGGTAGTGCTAACATATGGGAGGATGATAGCCTTCGGTCTAGTATCTTGGGCAGTACTAGCTTCAGCTGCTATAGTGTTGTCCATTGTGGGAGGTATGTCTGGAATAACAGTGGGTGAAGTGACAGTCGGAATCTCAGGTGTGTTACTGGTTGCAGAAACTGCAAGAGTTTCTGAGACCATGCTAGGAGTTACAGTTACATGAGGAACTGAATATGTAGTGTGGATAGGTGGTTGAACATTCCCTCGGCCAGCACCGCGGCCGGGAGGGGCAGGAATACATGATGTAGGTGGACCAGAAGTCCATGGTGGTGGTGGTGGGCTTTGTCCTTGTACTCTTCATGATCTTCATGGTTCGGACATAATGGTAGGAATACAAGTTCTGAGGACAATCTCGTAACAAAGAACTCAAAAACCCCAATGCATCCGAGTGTGCAAAAGGGGAGCTAGAAAAAGAAAGCTCTAAAACTATGCTAAGATCAGCATCACAGTAAGCGAGCTGAAAAAAAACTAGCCAGAATGGCAACAAGCAATCACTAAGAAGAAAAATGACCCTCTAGGAAGATGAAATAGCAAGGAAAAACCTCCTAACTAAGAGTTGGAGACCTCAACAAGTTGTATCCTTCGCAAGGTGATGAAATCCGATTCGAACAATGCAAAATGAGAGACCAATAATGGAAGGATATCCCTCTATCGAAAGGTATCCTGGGTAAAAGATCCCTAGTAGAAAAGTCACTAAGCTACCTCGTTCATGACATGTTGGAAAAGGTTTTCGGAACTTTTGTCTTATCACCCTTGTATCACTAGTATGGTGGCCGGAGGATACAAGGAAGACAATGATCGATGTTTCCTTAGGGATAAGTGGAGTGCGGCATTCCACAAAGTCCATCCGGTTCTCGATCTCGCGGTGGTTTAATCCCTGAAACAACAGGAGACCCCTCCACAAACTGGTGTATGACCGTGTCAACAAATACTAGAGAATTTTTGTACCCTAGAGGACAACAACTATGTCTTAGATGATAATGACAAGGGGGAATTATTTGGATGCATATCCTTGGTGTCCTACCTAACTAACAAGTTATTTTTCTCCTCAAGTGAGGTTATGATGTGTTGAGTTAGGGAGTGTAAATTTTAGTGGTTGTATTACTCAATCGGGTAAATGGACATGAAACTTGGTGATGTTGTGACGACCCAAACCATGCAAATGAGAATGAATCAAAATGAGCCTTTTATTCGATGAAATCTAGCTAAAGTAAAGAGAAATTTCTTCGATCATAATGCATGAATTTTTCAAAGAAATGAAAAGAAAACCACTCCAAAAACAACTTTTTGTTTCTTTTTCAAATAAGCCAAACTAAAATAAACACTACTTTCGAATGTAACTGATCTACAACAATGATGCTTCAAAATGACAATTTATGTGGCAAACAGAGATGACTGATTCACTTCCTAATGTGCAAAAGTATGCCTGGATCTTTTCAAATAAGAAAAACAATGTTCTCAAAAGATAATTTCGAATATTGATTTTAATAGCAGTAATGGGAAAGATAATACTTGTAAGAACGATGTAATCTTAAGGATTATATAATCAAGGGAAAGAAAATAGTGACAAAAACTTGATTATGGTGAAAGGATCAAACTAATGCAAAAATAATGGAGGGGTGATCAAGATGCAAATGATGCCACTAACTCAAAGAATACAAGCTCAAACCAAAACATACAAACAAACCAAAGAAACTTGCAACTGGCTAATAGTAATAAGGTATGTAGACAAGAAGCAATTGGGAATAAAGAAGTAGATATGATGATAATCAATGACCATAAACCAAAAGTTTTGAAAATTGTCTACAATGCTTTACACAATAAAGTGGAAGCACGGTGCTATGGCTGAGCAAGTTGCAGGGTGCTAAGAAGCAACAGGAAAATCAACCCAAGGCAAAGAAGGTCATAAATGACATGTAGGAACCAAACAAAGTAAGAGACACAAAAATTTCCAGGGACTACCACGAGTTTTCCATGACTCCAAGCGCGGTACTAATAAACTACCGCGTTCTAGACTGTGTGAAGGGCGCGATACTACTGCTTTGTAGGCAGTTACAGGGGCGCGGTACTAATAAAAAGGATGAACATGGCACTACTTTAAGAAAAGTTCCAGACTTTTCAAGGGTGTGCAGACCCAGAGGACTCAATGATCAAAGGTAGAGAGCTAATGCAGAGGGAAGGGGGGGTGAATGGAGGTCAAAAAGACCAAAATCCACTACTGGTTTGAAGGAAGAGAAAAATCACAATCAAGAATGACTGGAAGTGAAAAAACTCAATCAAATAGGGTTCAAACCAGCGGAGTCACCAATTTTTGTTGCAAATATTTCTCCCTACGGATAAAGAGAAACTCTCTTAGGATAAAGTAGATTAGGCTAGCTCTATGCTAAGACAAAAATGAAACAAATGTAATCTTAGATCCTGGATTAAACTAGTATTCCAGAGATTTTACATTAAGGAGAAAGAGAGAAAGTAACTCACCTTCACTCTCAGCGTTTGTCCTGCTTGTAGCTTTGATCCCAGAGTCCTTGCGATAGACCTAGAGAGACAAAACAATATACAAGCACATGCAATATTCCAATGTATTTGAATTACGAGTTAAATTCCAAATCTATATAGATATAATTCATGAAACTGAAACATAATCAATACACATGAATTAGGAAACAAGGCAAGTTATATTATTAAGAATCTTGAAAATTTCTTACAAAGGTTGCTTGATGTCCAAGCTAATCCTCTAGCTCCAAATGCTTCCACCTCTAGCTATCTCCACAAAAGGCTTATGATCATAGGTTTGATGCCCCAAAAGTCCTCCCTTTGGCCCATGGAATACCTCTCTCTTATAGCATGTGGGAAGTTTAACCAATAAGAGAGAAGTATGGATCTATGGAGTGTTTAGTGGATCAGGCCAGCTAAACAGAGAGGGGGTTGGGATCGAATCAAAGGTAGCAATCCCAACAAAATCTGTCGAGGGTTGAGATCCCAAAATTCATGGAAAAAAGGATATAAGTGGAATATCGTGCCCCTAGGACTGAGCATAACACAGTAGTAACACGCCCCAAAGGAGGAGCAGAACGCGGTAGTACGGACTATCACGCCCCAAGGGATATGCAGAGCGCAATAGTGCTTGCAAACAGGGCCAGGTTGGGTTGACAGATAGCAAAAAAAGGGTTTGTCTTCAGTATTCAGTCAATGATCTTCTGTTCTGATTGTTTATCAGTAGGGGGAAGTGTCGTCTATTATATTTGGTGCAAATATGCAACACTAGGTTGTCAAGTGTAATATTGAGGTATAACAATTTGATTTGTGAATTTGGCTTTAGGCACATCTACTGTTTGATCAATTACTAGGCCTTTACTTCTAGTAGTGACATTAATCGATGTTGCTTGAACTTCATCACCGAGATTTTCAAAAGACGGTTCTTGGGTAGGAGTCCAATCCCAAAGGATCATCGTGGTATCGGGAACAGATTCTTCCTGCTCAGGAATTTGTTCTTGCTAAAGTTATGTTTGCTCAAAAATGTGTGCATCTAACATCTAATTCATTGCCAAACTCATTGAATTAATCCACTGTAGGCAACTCTTTTCGAAGTGCTGCTCTTGATGGAAGGTACAGAAGTGATCCATCCCTATTTCATTTAGATTTAGCACAGCGGAATTATTTACCGGAGGGGTTGGTTGTTTCCCTTCATCCCTTTTCTTGTAGAAAGGCTTGAATGGTTGTCTAGAAGAGCTAGTTGTCTTATCTTTCTCTAGATCAACAATTTTATTAGAAAGCTTTTGCATCATTTTTATCACACTTTCTAGATCAGTTGTTGGTTCTTCTTTATCTTTAGTTAACAAAAAAGGCTTCTTAACAGCTGGTGGCTTTGCTTCTAGATCAAGAGAATGTTTAGCAATACTGTCGGCTTCTTCTTCTTCTACCTTCTTGGCTTCTTCAAAGTTTTCTATCAAGGTAGTATTTTTCATTCTTTTTACAAACATTGCTAAAGGGGGTTTAAGAGCTGTTGTATAATATTCCACTAAACATTCTTCAGCGAGCTTTGTTGCATCACTAAAGTTGTTTAACAATGTTGTAAATATTTGATTAAACTCTTGAAATTTTTCTTTATTTTCCATTCTCATGGATATCAATTCTTTCATAGGAGTAGCTATAGTTTTCTGATTTCCATATTTCTTTAAAAAACATTTCTCAAAATCTTCCCAACTTACTATCGAGCTATCATGTAGGCTAAAGTACTAGGAAGATACTTTGGGTTCAAAAGTATAAGGAAAAAGGAGGAAAACTACATCTTTGTGTTCTACATTAAAAAGATTCAAAGCTAAATAAAAACTTTTAAGATGATCTTCAGCATAAATTCCTTTCCCAGGATCATATTTAGGCAACACCTTTTCTGGGTTTTTGGGTAAATCGTGGAATGGTCCAACTAAGTTTAGTGCTCCCCTTGCTCTCTAGGCAGGCACAGCCATGACTCTTGGTGGAGAATGTTGTGGCAAATGCGGGGGAGAATTATGAGGAGTATGTTGTGGAGTATGTGGCCTCTCTTGATTTGTAGGAGTTTCGGGTCTGACTTCGTTAAAAGGTTCAGTGATTTATTCTAAGGATAAATCCAATAATTCTTCTAGACTCTGAAATAAAACAGAGTCTCTTGTGTACTGGGTTCCTTTCCTAGGAGCTCTTATTTTGGGCAGCAAAGGGATAGTAGTTAATCCCCCAAGGCTCTTAACGTAAGATCGAGTGTGTCTTCTGAAACGATTTACTTAGTCAAAAGGGACAGCATATAATGTTTCTTGTTGTTCTGTCTCAAAATTGGGATTTTCTTGATTTCTTGATTCCAGATCAGATATGTCTGGGATAGCTGTTTCATGTAGGTCTTCAGTAGGAATTTTTCTAATGGAAGAATCTCCTCTGCCAGCCATGCACTGGTGGCCCTCCTTCTAGCGCCAAAAAAATATTGATGCCTCAAAAATCGTAGCATCAATCAGCAAGGGATTCTCCCAGGTAAGCAAGCCCAATTAGATCCCTCACCGTTTGATGTGGGGAATCCGTCTGGTTAACGGTTCCGGCTACCGTGTAAGATTTGAAGATTTGTTTAATTTTCATCAGTTGCGGCCCGATCCACCGTTTATGTGTTTTAATTTAAAGATGATATGCAAGTGCATGCAATTAAAACAAATCTAATCTAAAACTGATCTAAGCAAATTTAAACTATCCTTGCAAGGAGAAAACTAAAAGTATGAGGAATAAGATGAAAGAAACATCTAAACGATCACACAAATAGCCATTTAATCATAAAGATGCAATTCCAATAGAAAATAGAAGATATCAAAGGTAGCTTTGATTTAATTAAAACATTTCATTGCTCATTTAACATAGAAGTTCTGCAAAGGAAATGAAGTCTTTCATAGCAGAGAATTAATTCACAATAGCTAGGAAAGATCTCATGGGAAATGTATGAAATATGCAGAAATAGTTCAGCAATTATCCAACACAATCCAAAGCAAAATGTTGTGCCAACTTTTCCAGGCCAAAACGATTTTCTTATTCATGTATCAGAAATAGTTCACGTACACAAGAAGAGTGTCCTTTCACCTGCCAAAAGTCCCTTCTACTAATTTTTGATCATCTATATATAGATGTACAAAATGCTCCAAGAGTTACCAAGTGTACCCTAACCTCTTTTGTTCTTCTAATTTGTCTATAGTGCCCATTTACAAAAATGAATAAGTCCTAGAAATATTACAAAAGAAGGACGAGAGGAAAAATCCAGCTGTCCTTTTAATATTTAAAAAGATATATAGGAAAAAGAAAAAGCGCTTTGGCCTTTCATTAGAAAATATAAAAGAAAAAGATTAACCCTAACCTAGCACATTTTCCATAGCCGGTGTCTCTGATAATGCTTGTTCTTTTACTTAAACTTGTGCCCTTGCTGCTACTAGTAATGCTACTGAAACGGATGCCTGGTTTGCCTCTACTGCTGATGCTTTGTCTACTTCGGCTATATGTTTTACCCAGAAGCTGGTTTCTCTAATGATGTTGTTGGTGGGCATAGGGAGCATAATTTTCAGAGATACCTCATGCTTGGCGAGCTCTTCTTCAAGGATGATAACTTCTGTTGTTGCAACCTCGAGGTTTTCTTCAAGGAGATGTGCGTGAACAATGGCCTGACCGATACAGTGGTGGAGATCTTCCGTGGTCAACAAGTCCACTTTCTTTACATAGTCCATTTCTACACTTATCCCATCCCGTAGCTCAGACAAGCGTTGGGATTTATCTGAAAAGTCTTCTATATTTTGGGGCATCACCATTTGACAATTTTCTTGGGAAGTCTGTATCTTAAGATACAAATTTCTACATTTTTCAAGGTTGACTTGGGCTACAGCGTTCAACTTCACCCCACAATCTTTGCAAAACACTAAAAGACGTGCATTTGCCTTGAATTCAAAGATGGATTTAAGAGGAAGGTTTGCAGGGAACCCCGACTTCCCTTATCTCCACTCAATATGCTTCTTAATGTCCTCACTAATGTGTGCATATTTCCTCCTGAGTCTGGTGGATTCAGCATCTCTTTGACCCTGGCTACTATTACCTCCAACTTGCAGACTTCTTTTGTTATGAGCTCCTGAATTCCGTGGATCTTCTTTAATGTTTCACAAAAATGCTCATTAAAGGGACTGAGATCACCGACCTTGCTGGCTACGAGTTCTAATTGTTGTTCCAGCAATTCCTTACCATCTTCCAACTTCTCTATATTTTCTTTCAAATCATCCATCTGCTGAGAAATATCAAATTTCTCGAATTCTAGCTGCAATTTTTTACCCTCTAGGTCATTCTTTTCTCCTTCCAGGTTCCTTATTTGTATCACCAAATCTCTCTTTTTCAGCTTCTAGATGCTGAAATATTATGTTTAGTTCTCCTTTTTCTGACACAACGGTGTCACACTTCTCAACCATAAAAATTTTATAATTATGTTCTTTGACCAAAGTCTGTTGTAAATGGCAAGCTTTCTTCTTCTCTAATTCTAACTCAGCCACCAACATGTGGACATTGTCTACAGTTGCTTTAACAAAACCTACAGAGATAAATGCTAGGAGTCCGAGAGAATTCTGGGTGCCTTGCATGACTGTGGTTTCATGATTGGTGACGATATCTGGATGGAAGGGTCTCTTCATACTAGTCACTTTTTCCTTGACAATGGATTTTCTTTTCTTGTTATAAACAAACTTGTCCCATTGGGACACCATACTATTCTTCGATGGTGTAAAAGGGAGAAGCGGGAGTTCTCTTATGGGGAGGTATGTATCCATGTCTTGTAAGTTTGGTCTCTTTGGTTCAACATCCTTTCTGGATTTTTTTCCCTCTTACATCTTCCTATGAGCCTCCTCCTCTCCTGCTTTCCTTGTCTCTCATTTTGTTCCAGCTTGGAAGCTTCTTCCAATCTGATTCTCTCTTCCTCTTGGACTCTTCGAACTTCTTCTTCTTGAAGCTCATCTTCCTTTTCTTTATTTTCTCTTTCATTAGCTTCTCTTTATATTCTCTCGGCTTCTTCTTTGAGCCGCTGCTCCTCTCTAGAAAGGGCTTCAGCGGCTTCTGATGCTTCCCTTTCTTTCCGTTGTTCTGCTTCTTTTGTATCATGGGGAATAGTGGTGGAAGTAGAACTGGCTCTGCCCTTACTGAGATGACAAATTTGTAATTCGGTCATGTTACTGATCTCTCTATATACTTCTTCGTCTTAATCATAGTGGTGAGCGTACACAAAATGTGCGTGAACTTCCCTGCAATGTTTTGTAGCCTTGCCTCGTCTGTCATTCTTTTGGAAGATCCTCTCGCCAAAATGAAAATCTTTCAATTCCATAATAAAATCTTCAACTGACAGGATCTTTGAGAACTTATAAGCTCCAACATAGAAAGGCAAAGGAGGGAAAGAGGTCGTCTTTGACCTATGCAAGGTACCACCAATTGCGTCAAGGAACACCTGCCTTACTGCCTCCTTGTGGACTATGTAATCAGTAGCATACCTGGGCAAGATATATGGGGGCTTGGATCCTCCATACATCCTTATATAAGTACCTTCCTCCATACATCCTTATATAAGTACCTTCTTCCGAAAAATAGAAGTCGCCATAGTTCTCCATGACTTTCATGGCATTCTCAGATAAGCAGTTAGGCTCTTCATTGAACATTAGCTCATACAAAGGTATGATGAACTCTTCGCAAATGAGCTTGTAGCTCCACTTGTAATTATGGGCCCATAACAGCTTATAAGCGGTGTATATTGGGGTGTCCTCTTGATTCCAGATGCATCCTAGCTTTGGAAAAGGATGCTTTGACAAAATACAATCTATTAGGTAGGAGGAAATGTTAAATTATGACTTCTTTGCCACTAAACCTTATTGTGCAACAGTTATAGCTGATGACAGACTATCTGAGAGAATAGTTGCCCAATTAAAAATTGTTCCTCTAAATGCTACATAATGAATGATAGGGACCCATTGGAGCCTATAAACAGTCCTGTCAGCCCTACCAAATATTCTGCTCGGCATGAGGGAAATCATCCTGAAAGGAGGCCTTAGGTTTTGAACCTCGTACTCATCATTCTCCTTCTTCCTAATCTGTTTGCCTACGATAAGCAGTTTTCTAGCCATCTCCAAGTTATCCATCTTGGGTTTCCCGAGCCATTCATCGTTCAGTTGCTGGTGAGCACGGGGTAACTTATAAGCCCTTGCTACATAGGCTAGATGAAATTATGCAAAGTCTTATCTTTTGTTGTCGGAAAGGACTCTCGTCTCGGCATTTGCATGCTGCAAGATCCATCCAATTACTTCCGAGCAAGGGAAGAATTCTGGTCGTGTGGCTGCTTTAGATATATCGGAGCTCCTGATGTTCTAGTACAAATATCCTTCCTCTAGGAGTGCCTTAGGGATGTCTTGATCTCTTATCATGCGGTATACGTCTTCCCATTTCAATTTTGGAGGAACACCCGTAGTATAGTTTGTGTCCCCGAATAAATTTTCTACTCTTGCATCAACACCATCTAATTCCAGCTCGGTCCCCTTTGCCTTTCTTTTTCCACCTTTAGGCATCGTGATTTAACCCTGTTCATTTTCCATGCATACATGGATATAAGATAAAATTATAATGCAAAAAATGATCATTACACTAGCATTCTGAACATGATAAATGCGGCTTAAGTGCACTTAACAAATAAAGAGCTGACAAATTTCTATAATAATCCATATGTTCCGAAAACATAGATACGCAAGACTTGTACCAAAACTACTCATTGTTTTCTCTCAAAAATGCGGACGGGCTAGCCTTGCGAGATATGATCGTGTTGATTTTAGACTTGAGATGACGGGACAAGGGCTTGCACCATGTAAAGTGTGAGAAGGGTGACGGGTTCATGAATCCAGGCGACTCAGGATACACTGGTTTGTGTGGGCTGAGACCGAGTTGAGGTCGACTGACAGGGTGGGATGCATGCTTAATTTATCCAAACAAATCAAAGGAAATGCGGCAAGGGTGACGATAAGACAAAGAATCAACATCTCATCACTGAAAAGAAAGATAGAACCCAAAAAACTACTTACCTAGTGAGTAACAAAAGGCTCGAAAGGCTAACAGTGTCGTGCAGCTGACTTCTTGGTGAAGAGAATATTTATAATTATTACTAGAACACCTGGAATATTAGATAAGCCATTAATGGGCCAAAATATATATTGATAATTGAATAGATAAGAAGATGATTTAATATTACAACATAGCTCGCCTTATATATGGCTTGAGCACTCGTAGTGAAGGGTTACGTCCCTTCACATTAATAATGAACTACTTAATGATTAACAATTATTATTTATTTAATATTCCATTTATATTCGTAGCATTTCCACTCTCTTTAAGTACAATTATTATGCTTATTATTAATCTACTATTATGTTCGTAGCATTGCCACTCTCTTAGAAAGGCTTTGTCCTCAAAGCCTTATAATTTTGTCGCATTGTTCTTTGCGATGTCGCAGTTGACGAAACATGTCGATACGAACTGCTAAGTGTAGAGCATAACTTCCGATATGTGGATGGGTCAATCCATAGCAAATTGATTTATTGCTGACTGCTGGGATTCCCTACTGTCTGTCGTCGGGAGCTTTGATCACATTAGTTCCATTATCTTTCGACATTTCCCACTTTTTAAAATATCATTTTTTATGGTTGGGGTGTTGATAGGGAATTTTCACAATGTCATTTTATTTTTCGATTGTCGTATTTTGAGTATTGATTTGAGTTGGAAGTTGTATTTTCGCCCCTTGAGGTTTTAAGGTTTCTTTATGTATCTTTTCCAAATTGTTTTCTAGCTGCATGTTATCATTTTGAAACTTCTTAATCACTTCTACTTGAGATTTTCTGTCATTTTTCAAACTTCTTAAGTTGTTCCTTAAGATCTTTGTTATGACTTTTGATGCAGCTATTTTCTTTCTGCTTGTCTAGAAGTTTTCCTTCAATATCTTCCGTAGATTGTTCTGTCTTCCGACTATTTTTCAACTTCTTAATTTTTGTGACTAGTGTCTTCTTAATATCGTCATACTCTTGCTGAAGTTTTTCCCTCTGTTGTTGATGTTGACATCTCTATGATTCTTGATTTTCTAGCTTTCTATGGGTTTGCATTAATTCCGTATTTTTATCCATGACAAGCTTGTTTAAGTGCTTTATGTCATCTTCTAAATTATTATTATTTCCGTACGAAGATTCTTCAACATTTTTTAAATTTCTGATTTTATCTTCCAGGTTTTTATTGTGGCTTCTTAGATGTGAAATTTCCTTATCCTTATCTAATAACCTATTTTGGAGATCTCGTTTTTTATTTGTTAATATTTGATTCTCCTGCTCTATTAATATCTTAGACATATCTCGCTTCATCATGTCAAATGCTTTGTCCAATGCTACTTGTAGTTGGGACTGCAATTCTGATTTAGAGTTCGCCATAATTCGTGACTTCGTCTGTGCTGATAACAAATGAAGCAAATATTTATTCGTTCACAACATAGCTCTCCTTATATATGGCTTGAGCACTCGTAGTGAAGGGTTATGTCCCTTCACATTAATAATGAACTACTTAATGATTAAAAATTGTTATTTATTTAATATGCCATTTATATTCGTAGCATTGCCACTCTCTTTAAGTACAATTAATTATGATTATTATTAATCTACTATTATGTTCGTAGCACTTGGCTTCGAACGGAGTTTCAACAAGACGTATTGGCCAATGAAACAATGAAAAATACCAATACCCAAAAATCCTACTTATAAACACTCGACATGTGTGGGAATTTAATACAGTGGTTGAAAAATTTTAAATGGGGTTATGGCACGTACGGACGAGGTCAAATCGGCATGCTTGACATTAAATGTGGTCATCAAAATCGAACAAAATCGGTGAGATCATCCGGCGGTTGTGGCAAAAAATTGTGAGTTTGGATCGTCGTTGCGGCAGGACTGGCCAAGTTCATCCGCAAGAGAAATGGGGAACTTTTCCGCAAGCGAGGCCAAGGTCGTATTTTGGGTGAGTTAGCCAAGTTTCAGTGTCATTGCGGACGAACTGAGTAAGTGTGGGTGAAAGAGTTCGGAAGACTTAGTGGAGTTCTTCCGAAACAGACCAGCGCAAGACTCAATAAATTTCCCCCTGCCCGTTGCAGCTAGACTCATTGAGTTCTTATGAAAAATAAGGGGGCTTTTAACTTAGCTAATGGAACCATCATTGCGGCAGAACTCGGCAAGTTCCTCTGTCGTTGCAGCAGAAATCGCTGAGTTCTTCCAGTGTGCGACTTGAAAGGGAAAATTTTCCCGTCGTTTCGGCAAAACTGGATGAGTTCTTCCGCCGTTGTGGCTCAAAAGCGTGAGTTTTACTTAGGCAAAAAACAAAAAGAAGCAAACTCCAAGGAAGAAAACAAAGGGCTTCGTTCTAGAAAACTAAGTAAAAAAATTTTTGATGGGCTTGAATTCTAAGAAAACTTCCTTTTCAAAAGTAAGAGGGGCTCCAATATTTACAAAATTTTAGGGAAAATGTTGCAGCAACAACAGGTATATTATTACAACGAGTGATTATCTTACCAAATGGGCTAAGGCTGCTCGAGTACAGGATTATTTGAAAGTGTCATCACAAGTTTTGGGTGTCCCTAAGTTTTGTTAAGTGATAAGGGTGCACATTTTGTTAATAAAACTATAGAGGCACTCACAAAAGAATTTCAGGTCTACCATAGGAAGAGTAATCCATAGCACCCACATGCAAATGGGCTTGTCGAAGTGTTTAATAAAAATTTGGAACATGACCTAACAAAAGTGTGCAATGTGAACCGCGACGACTGGGACTTGAGAGTTCCTATTATTTTGTGGGATTATAGACCGACATGTAAGAAGTTGACAGGACGGACACCTTTCAAATTGGTATATGGAAAAGAGACTGTGATTCCCATGGAGTACATTGTGCCTAGTTTAAGAATTGTTGCTTTCACCGGTATGTCGGATATGGGTGATGTCGAATAAAGGTTGTCGCGGCTACTCTAGTTGGAAGAAGACCAATTTGTCACATGATTTCATCAACAAGTACAAAAATACTGGGAAAAGGAATAGCATGATCTCCACATCACTAAGATGCACTTTCAGCAAGGAGACTTATTTCTTCTCTATAATAGTAAGTTTTTTAAACACACTGGAAAATTACGAATGCATTGGTTAGATCCATATGTTGTTAACTTTGTGCCGGAGGGAGGTGCAGTACAATTGAAGAATTTAGATGGTGAACTCCTTCATGGTTTGGTGAATGGGAGTTGGTTGAAGCCCTACAGGGACGGCTATGGCCCATCGCACTAAAAAAATTTGATTCAATGATTATATAGAAATATATATATATATTATGTCTTATAGAAACCCCAAGTTTTATTTTTGTCGAGGTCAGTTATGTCAAAGTTTCCATGTCGTTGTATAGGTGTGTCGCAGATTTCCAGAAACTCCAAGTTCATAGTCATGCCGAACGTTTTCAGAAAGCCCGAGTTTTTTCCTGTCGAAGTAGTTCCGTCGAAGTTATTTCTCTTGAAGTTCTATTTTTTCATCTAGAAACCCCAAATTATGTTCTTGTCGAAGTCATATATCATGTGGAGGAGTTAGTGGTATGTCGCAGTCTTCTCTGTCGAAGTATCGAAGTTGTTAACATGTTGAAGTTACAGTTGATGAGCATTTATTATTTTGCTAGATGCTTTTGATTCACAAGCTAGCACTTTGGTAGAAAACATTGAGGAAAACCCTGAGGTAAACATGGCTAGCATTGGCGGGAAATCAAGATCGCAGACTTTGCCTTTTCTTCTAACTTTCGAAATTTTCAATCATAATGTGTATAATTGTTTGGCAGATTTTGGGGCCTCTTCAAATGTCATGCCACTTTCGATTTTCAAAAATATTAACAGGCAGCCAATTCCGTCCCCATCTTAGATCATATAGTTAGATAGGACTGTTGTTAAAGTCATTGTAGAAATGAAAAATGTGCTTATTAGGCTGTCAACAGATCCAAGAGTATGTCAATTCGTGGATATAATGGTGGTCGATATTCCTGAGGCTTATGGTTTGATTTTAAGCAGGGACTGGTCTACGAAACTTAATGGTTACTTTGCAATAGACTGGTCTCATTTGTGGTTGCCTTATCAGAATAAACAAAACCAGATTAAAATAATGAGAGAACCCCACATGAAACAAAATGTTACACAGTTGGAGGAAAAGAATGAAGTTGTAACTTTCTCATCTTCAGTATTGGGAAATTATTTCTTAGAGATTGAACCGAGAAATTATCAATCGGAAGACGTTAGCCATGAATCAGATGAACAGTTCAATCTCCTTCAATTTTCTCGGACTGATGATATTGATTGTAACATAGTAGGATTAGTCACTGATGTAAGCGGTAGTGGTACTAACTTAGTTAAAACAGAAAATGTTTTTGGGGTCTTATACTTTGATGGTTCCAAAACCTAAGAAGGATCCGGAGCTGGTTGTGTCCTAATTGATTATGAAACCAATAAACACTTCTTATCTTGTAGATTAGTGTTCGAATGCACTAACAATACTACTGAATACGAAGCTCTGGTCCATGGTTTAAAGAAATATATTAGTTTAAATGTTAAATACTTGAAAGTCTTTGGTGATTCAAAGATAGTTGTCAGTCAAGTGAGAGATACAATCCACTGCCTTTCACTGCACTTGAAAGGTTATCAGTCAGAGGTTTGGAATTTGATTTCATGTTTTGATTCTTTTAATATTAATTCCATTCCCATATTAAGAAATGCCGTAGCTCATTTGTTAGCTACCTCTGCTTCCAGATTGGTGCCTAATAATAACAAGTGCTCTATTGAACTGATTTTCAGGCCATCTATTCTGGATAACATTACAAATCTTGGATTGTTTGATGATGATGATCAGATTGTCAGCTTCTTAACAAATGAAGATGTTTTCCAGGAAGCCATAATAGATGCAGAGGAGCATGACTCAGATATGCAAAGTAAAGATGCTGTGAAGGGAAATTTCATGCCCAAGGGAGTAATATCTCTTGAAGTTTTATTTGATCTGCAGAATAAGTTCAAGAGGCCAATAAATGCTAAAACTCACAGCTCCTCTATGCAGCATGAATTAGTAAATCTGGGTACAGAGGCTGAACCAAAATATGTTAATCTTGGTAAATGTTGTTCGCCGGGCGAAAGAGGTAAATTCATCAAATTGTTTCAGCATTATAAAGATGTCTTTGCATGAACTTATGAGGATATAAATACATATGATACTCGCATTATTCAACACATAATACTAATGAAGACTGATGTTAAACCATTTCAGCAGCAATTGAGAAGAATGCATCTGACTCTTGAACCTTTCATACAAAAAGAGTTGAAGAAATTGTTGGATGCAAAGATTATTTTTAAAGTCCGACATTTAGAATGGGTTGCTAACCTAGTTCCTATCCGGAAGAAATCAGGAGAAATCAAATTGCGTGTGGATTTCCGGAACTTGAATAAAGCTTCTGATAAAGACAACTATCCTGTTACCCCAATGGAGCAAATATTGCAGATGGTCTCAGGATCAGAGCTTTTCTCTCTACTGGACGGTTTTTCTGGACATAGTTTTGAAATGGGACCATCCACATGATGGTAAGGGAATGCACACAAAGTTTCAACATCTATGGGTCGGCTCTTATCAAATTTCTGAAAATCTTGGCTCATCGACTTATAAGTTGAAAGACCTACAAGGAGAGGAAGTAATTCTCCCTCTAAATGTCCTCGCTTTAGAGATGTACTTTGCATAGTCTCTTAGAGGCTTTTGTACATAAATAAACGTTGTTGTTTCTTATTCTCTTATTTTGTTTTTGTGTGCAGTTTAAGTAGTTTGGTTTGATTTTTACCTTGCTCTCTGCTCAAGTTTTCTTTATTTTTTCTTTAATAAAACCTAGCACAACTCTTGGCTTCGCGATGAGACAAGACTCCGAGCAAATCTAAAGAATCCCGAAAGGCAAAGCTCCACTTATAAAGAAAATTATCTCCGTGACTTTGCTTTCACTGAGTGGCCTTTAAGAATGAAGAGATAATTTTCTGTTTGGTCAAAGTAACCCCATTTAAATAACACAGACTTTGCATTTCCTTCTCACTATCTTGAGGCTCCATTCACTTTAACATTAATGCATGTCTCGGGGATTTTGCTATGATGGACCCATGGAAAGGAAGCATGTCTCACAGGTGTATGGTATTTAAAATGATCCCATGCTACAAATAAAATCCCAAAGAGCTTACATCAAAGAGTCTGTTTTCCTGAAATTCTTGTCTCAATTAAAGCATGGCTGAGAGAAGCAAAAGTGTTCAATCGATAAAGTTGTTCAAATAATTCATCTCAGCAAGGTTCTTCTCCGTCCGTGAGGCTTGATAATAAAATAAAATCCCTTTCACACAAAAGGACATTATGGATTGAAGAACCCAAATCAAAGTATTGAAAGTTGAAGAAATTTATTTCTGGAAGGCTCAAACGAAAAAAGTCGTCAATTAAAGAAACATCCAAAAGGATGCAAATAGCATGGGAATGAGGAACAAACAAATATGCCTGTAAGATATTGTTACGATCCCGTGGATTCCTCTTTTAGTTAAACACATGAAAGATAGATCTTCAAAATGAACTCCACACGCTGGCCTTGAGAGAGTTATAAGGAAGTCTGAGTCAAAGTTCCCCTTTCCCAAATGACCATTATGATAAAGGGATCACTGCATTCATAGAAGCTGAACTATGAGGGCATTTTGTTACGCTTGGAGCCAACAATTTATGAGTTTTTTTTATCATGAGAAGAATTTTTTTCAGAGATCTATGTTCGCCAGCGAATTGCCAATTGTTGTTGCTACAACATCCCACAAAAATTTTGTAAATATTGGGGCCCCTCCTTCTATTTTTGAAGAAGTCCTTTGGTTTTTTTGAAGTTTGTTTGTTCAACTTTGCAAGTTTTCTTATCTCTCTTCTTCCAAAAATTTTTGTTTTTTTCTACTAAGGAAAAATTTATCTTTTTAGCTTTGGTCACAGTTTTAAATGATAAACTTTGCAACATATGCACAAATTTTAACCTTATTTTGGCCGACTGTCGTGCATTATTTAGCCTTAACTTTGCCGATCGAAAGCAGTCTTTTTTATCTTTCCTCTCGAGTTCATCACAATTTTTACCTTTAATTTCCCCGCCTTTATGTAGGTTTTAACCTTAACTCGGTCACTTTTGCACCAAATTCCAAACCTTAACTCCACGCGGATTGCCGCATTTTTTAGAGCTAAAATGCCCGCTCGTTGCGCAAAGTTTGGCCTTAAAATTGCCACCTTTTTGTGTGCCTCACTCTTCATCGCACCTTTTGGTCACAGGTTCTATGGCTAAATTTGTCGCATATTGCATTGTTTTTAACCTTATAATCACCGACCCTAGCTTCAATCCTCGGGCGCGGCTTTTGATCGCAGGAGTTAATCCTAAACTCGCCGCCTGTCGCGCATGAGTCATCATTTTGATCGCCGCCGCAGTGCAGCCCAGATTTTGGGTAAGAGCGAAAGATTAAGTTGGTGAGGTTTTATTGCCACCCTGTGCGGATTTATTACCTCTTGCATTGAGCCCCGTGCCCATTAAAGCATCCATTAAACCACCCCGTGGGGGTTAAATGCTCACACTATATATATGCATAGAACGAGGTTTCATTCATTCCATTGTTGTCGATGAGAGGAAGCGTTCGCCATTCACCATTGGGAGCTTTCAGACTGTCACTCACCTAGGTACGCGCGTCAACCACCGAAAGCCATTCCAAGACTGACAGGTAGGTTCTTTTTCCTCCCCTTTGTTTTTCGCCGAAAGGAAACTCCATCTAAAGCTCATTTTTTCCCCTTTAAAGATTTTGTTGGTGGTCCTCGTCTAGCACTCGTATTTCCTGTTGTTTTTGTATGATGTAGGAGAACTCTTTTTCCTAATGGGTGGACTTCCCTTTAAGTCGATAAAGCACAAATTTTTCTGTGTACTCTCCCGTTGCATCATGACCTAGAAAAACCACCTTCTACGCATATACAATTCAGCCTGCTGACCGTTCTTTTCTCAGTACCATAGAAAAGGATTCCTCCCAGCGTTTGTTTTATTGATAAAAGTTGATCCTAGGAAAAATCCTTATCACAGATTTATTTAAATCCACTAATAGCACTACTAGCTTTGTAGCACACATTCTACTCTATAGCGCACGTTAGAAGATTTGTTAATGCCGGAGAATACCATATTGCACTCACCGTCGTGGTAATAAGTCATGATCTTGATGATAAATCCCCCACGTTAAAGCCACAGAAGATTCGGGAATTCTCCTTATCCCACAATAATATCACTTTGTGTAATTATGTTTTTTTTTTTAAAAGAGCTAATGCCAGTGAAATAATTGAATTTAGCATCATCAAAACTGATTAGCAGTGTTCAACATTGTGTGGATTACATTTTGAGTCATTGCGTGAGTGTTTTTGTTTAGAATTTCTTCCTCGTCACCATTGTCTTTGAAATATCATTTTAATTTGAAATCCAACACTATTGCATGCTCAATTTCTGCTTAACACTATAAATCTTGAGATGTGATTTATTCACTAGCAATGATTGCACGAGAATTCGTCATCTCCTCATTTGTGATGCCCTCACCATTGCAGGTTTGAAATGCATAGGAGGTCTGCCAGGAAGAAGGCTAAGCTTGCAGAATCAGATTCAAACGTGGAAATTTTGTTAGACACATCGCTCGAAACCATGTTTAGCGACACACAAGCTGTCACCGAGGTAGCCCCGGGAAGCTCTACCCCAGAATTTCAATGGGTGACTTATACAGGTTTATGAGAGATCAGAAGTACCCTGAAGTGTTTATGTATATGTAACTTCAGAATGTATTTCATATATGTATATTGTATTCCTATAGAGATGTTATTATTCCTATATATGGAAGTGTCGTCATTTATATTGTAAGTGTCGTAACTTATACTTGATGGGTTATTAGACCACCTTGTTGGGGTCGGCCCTGTATAAGTCATGTGGGTCAAAGGGTTATTATACCACCCTATTGGGGGTTGGCCATGTGGGTCAAAGGGTTATTAGACCACCCTATTGGGTGTCGACCCAGTCATCTTTGTGTTATGTGGTTAAGTTGAGGCTAACCTAGTAAAGGTTATTAGGCAAGTCAAGTCAAATATAAATAGAGTGCGGGAGGCACTCTATTTCATCATTCTATTCTCTCTCACACTCTCAGGAGAGTGGCGCACTTGTGTAGGAGGAGAATCTTCTACTAGGAGATGTCTATATCTTATGCTCGGGTTGTATCATTGATCTATCTATCTCTGAGGAAGTTATTGGGGTTTTTCACCTTTATGGTTTTCCCCAAGTAAACTCTGTGTCTCTTGTGTGCTTGCATTATTGTGTCCATGATTGATATGCTGTAGATATGCTGTAGATGTTGTTCTCTCAATTAAGATCCTAGATCATATTGAAGTAAATTCTGAAAAATTTAACATGGTATTAGAGCTAGCCTGAAAGAAGGCACGGTATGGCATGTATCACACTTGTTGCAATTGTGAAGCTAGGGTTTGATATAGCAAAAACCAGTCATCGTATAAATTTTGCTATAAATAAATTTAGGCGAGGTTTCAGGGTCTAAATCATACAGGGAGAAGCTAAGATCCCCATGTACCTTGTGTCTAAAGGACAACCTCTAATTCGTTGTACTTTGTGGTTTATGATCTGTACAATATAGGGTTTTTGCCTCTTCCAGGTCTCAGTCATAAACATGTGACCTTGGAAAAAAGATCATAACTTGGGCTAGGAAGATCCAAATGAAATTTCGTAAAATTTGATAGGTAGTGAACGGACTGTACTTGCTCAAGTAACTTTTTTAGAGGCTGAAACTGAACCAGTGACACATGGCACGCCGTACAAGTTCGCTCTCTTGTTTTATCCCATAAACAGATCATGTTGCGACACTTGGCATAACTCTCTCTCAGAGAATCCATTTGAGGTCAGACCTATGGGTTTGGAAATATGACAGGTTGGGATATCACAGGAAAATGTTTCAGACCTTATGGATCGAAAAGTTTGGAGTTACACTAGAAACAATCAGGTACATATTTCTGTCAAAAAAGAATTATTTTTTAGCACCTTCATTCATGGCTTCTGGAATTTAGGGTTTCTGAGAAAGTTGGAATTTTTGTAATCAGAGACTACGGTTGAATGATACTTATAAAAATCAAAATTTAGAGACCAAGATCAGAATTTTTGGTTGGGCAGAAGGTCGGGCTTGATCAAACCCTAGTTCGGGACTTTGATCGGAAAAGTGGAAATTAGGGCTTCTGCAAAAATGGAAATTTTTGAAATCTGTGACCACGGCTGGAAGCTCCTCAGAAAAATAGAGGCTTATAGATTTGGATCAAACCTTTTGATTGGGCAGAAGGGTGGGCTTTATCAAACCCTATTTTGGGGTCATGTCCAGTGAATCCGGAAGTGTCAAAGGAAAATTTGAGGGGTGAAACTTTGCAGTTTTCAAATTATGAGTATAACAGCTTGATCAGCTCATCAAGGCGCATATTTCTATCCTTTCGGAAGTTTGAAATTCAAAGTTTGAATTTTTAAGGTTTCTCTAACAAACCCTAATCTAACTCCAAATCCAATTCCTGCAAATCAAGTGGATTGGGTTAATCCTAGAAGAGAATGGATTGGTCACCTGCATAAGTGAAGAAGTTCCTATTTCAGAGGGAGATGAGGCTAAGGCCTTACATAAGAAAATTCCAAGCAATCTCGACAAGTATGACTCATCCATGTATGTTTCAAGATTTGTTCATGATTAAGTTTATGGTGTGTTTGTCTTCATGTTATTATGGTTAGTACAATCTTGATTAAATTTAGACTTGTCGTATCACCTTAATAAAATTATGAATGCATTCATTGATTAGGGTGTTGACACTTATGATTGTACTAATGCATTATGGTGTTGTATGAGGTTTATGTTGTCTGCTAACATGAAAGGTACACCAAGAAAGACAAATCATGTTCTAGTTCAAGAACATATGATCGTGATGACATGAGGACAAAGATTCATCCATTGCCATGAATCACTTAGAAGATTTGTTTACAAGGTATGTATAACTTGGTTCTATAATGGTTAACCTATGAGATATGTAGGTTACTAGCACAAGTCATTGAAGAGAACAAGAAGACATCATGTGGGTATGTTAGACATAACCAGCTAACATAGCAATCCAGGTATGTTTTTTCTATATCAAGTTAGAATCCTACCTTGTGTTAGGATCCCTTATATAAGTATACTTGGTATGATTGGTTATGTTTATTCATAAAGTTAGAAATGTAAGTAATCAAGGTTTTATGCATTTTATGTCTCTTATCCAGATTTATGATTTAACTAACCAGAAGAGTCCTATGATCAAATAAGAATATGCATGAGTAAAAGAAGTCTTCCCTGAAACCTTGAATACTAATGTTTATTATCTGTGTTTGAAATGATCACGACTATACATGTTTAATATTATTGTGTTTTGATAGTATTAAGATTATACTAATGAATGTGTGATTATGTATGTGACCTCGAGGATAACACAGTGATGATACTAATAAGCATGCATAAGTGATGGATATAAGTTCAAGGACAGGTAATCCAGGAAGCAAAGATCAAGAGGGAGAACACTCCAGTTTTTCCTGCAAGGAATCGAAAATCAAGAGGGAGCACACTCCAGTTGTTCCTGCAAGGAAGCAAAGATCAAGAGGGAGCACATTCCAGTTGTTCCTGCAAGGAATCAAAGATCAAGAGGGAGCACACTCCAGTTGTTCCTGCAAGGAAGCAAATATCAAGAAGGAGCACACTTCAGTAGTTTCTGCAAGGATGCAGATATTCAGAGGGAGTTGACCACTTCTCACAATCCACATCAGAATGGAGTTGAAGAAAATAAGCAAAGACTGAGAGGGAGTCAACCCAACAAACAAACAAAAGATAAGTATTTGAATTATCATTCCTTGCATGTTTTATTGTTTAAATAATACTGTTCAATAATGTATATACTCATGTTCCTAGAATTAGGTTGTGTATTATGCATATTAGAATAGTTGCATTGATGAACAATCTACTACTAATATACATGGGTAAGTGGCCTATGGCACTGTACAACATTCCATTGCTACTTATCTAGAATGAAACCTCTTTGCTGACATGTTGGGAGTTGTGCACACTCTTAATAATGTTCTGGTAGAGATTGGAAGGCATATAGAAAGTTACGGGATATGGATAAATGTTGTATTGAAGCATTGGCTAAGATAATGGCATGACTGTATGACATATTTCTTTATGTGTAAGAATTTGTTCTAAAAAACTATGAGATGTTTTCTAATCATGCAATTTAACTTGTTGTGTAGGAAAGATCATATACCATCACCTACAAAAGAAGGACTACAACATTTGTTCAGAAAAAAAAGTTATCTATTGAAGATATTGAATTTTTGTAATGTCCCTTGTTAGGAATTTTATTAAAATGGCAATTTTTCACTTTTTCCCCTATTTTGACCTTTGACTAGTTTTGAGCTCTAGGTCCCCAAATTGCTCCAATTGCTCCCAAATATTCTGAGAAGGTATATGGATGATGTTAGAACATAAATATGTATTTCAGGGATTCTTTTGTACCTTTAAAATACTTCTGCAAATCCTCTTTCAATTCTGGCCAATGTAGGGAACTTTACTAGTAATTTCCCTTTGACTAGTATTGGTCTCTAGGTCTCGAATTGACTCCAAATGCCTTCAAATATTAAAGGAAGGTGTATGAATGATATTAGGACTTGAATATGATGTTCAGGTATGATATATGGCTACCAAAATACCTCTGAAAACTCTCTTAATATTCTGGACCAAGTATGCAATTTTACTAGTAATTTGGGGTTCAAATCCCCCTGGGGTTAGTACTGAAAATGGCTTCCCAAATGCCTCCAAACCCACTAAAATTTCTGAACAGATGTAGGGAATGTATTAATTATGTTATTAAGGTCTCATGTGAACCATTAATTGATTATTATATATGTTCCAACCCTCTCCCATTCAACTGCAAAAATCACCAATTCGACCCTTGGGGAAATGGCACTATTTCTTCTCCCAATGCAATTAAACTGAGTAAAAATACTTCAAATGCTCAAGTACAGTACATGAAACTTGTAAAATACATCCATGGCATTCCATTAATCAAAAATTCATCAGATAATCATCCATTCATTCGAATTCATCATCAATACATTGGTTCACAACAAGGTAGTGAGGAAATGGCATTGTTCTTCCATTAAAAATGAGATTTATACATTTCTACTTGGAATTTCAACCTGAAATTTTCTGGAGATTAATAACATATTATTTAATTCATATTAAAAAATAAATGGGTCATGAGAAGCTCCCCCAAATAGTACAATATCTCACCAAAAACGCCCTCCCTCAAGGATCAAGAATATGCCATCAAAACTGGAAATGGTTGAGAGAATGTGCTGCAATATAAGAAACCATGAACTGCCCTGTATCTTACACCTGCAAATAACGAATCCATTAAAACTCCAAATGAAAGGTCTAAATGGACTTTCCAATTACCAACTTGGATGGGAATCTTTCACCCTCGAAATTTGCTAAGGCAAGAAACTAGTCATCCACTAGCTCTCCCTCTACACAAATGCAATTGCAAATTCTACAAATGATAAAAATATGGTTTCATTTTTTTTTTTGACATTTATAAAGTTCTAATGTCCTCCATGGGTTGAATTCCTTCCAAGAGACTCATGCCAACTCAAGTTGGGAAGAGATTCCAAAGAACGCCACTTGTACAACAATTCCTAGTCTCCCACTTCCACCAAATCACATGTGGAAGCATCTTAGCTTCACTCACACCCTTGAGTGCCCTCTTGGAGTCTATTTTCATCCCTTACATGTCATATATGCCATATGTCATCCTTCAGGTCTGATTTTTGTCATAGGTGTCATAGCATCTTCATCATTGTTGTCATAAAGCTAGGGAATCTAGCCCAAGTGTCTCAGTAGCTCCAAATTACCTCTTCCTCTTCCATGGGAGTTACTCTTCCTCTATATTTCCACCTCATTGACTCATGACAAGTATTATTTAACTTATAACTCATCCCAAGAACATTAGGCTTCCCATAGATTCGAAATTGCAAGAAGAGGATGCCATGTGGCACATACATTCTAGCTTGTGTGGGTTCCACTTCCTCCATGTGTCTTCATGATGAAATGCCACTTTGATTTTCATTTGTATATATTTATTTATCTCCTTTATTAAATATTTATTCCATCCTAATGTTCCAACATCGTTTATTATCCCCATTATTCACAATCCCAAAGCTTCCACCCCAAACCTAGGAAACTAGTAATTTCACTCCTTGGCAATTATTTGACCTTTAGCATCAATTTGACAAACACTAATGAATATGGCCATTTTGATTAGGCTATTGTGACCCAATGCCAATTTTGGGACATGAAAAATCCTCCCTTCCCAATATTTCTTGTCCTCAAGCAATTTCAAACATGGGTGCTAAAGAACCTGCTTTCTGTATAATTTTTTGAAGTTGCCATTGAATTGCCCAACCTTGAGTCTTTGAGTTTCCATGAAGATTTTAGAGAGGAACCACATGCTTGCTGCTGCACTACTCTGATAAAAATCACTTTATTAAGTGGTAAATCCATCTCCCATACTGCTTGTTTCCCCAAAAAATTGAAACCAACGAAACAAAAATTATTCCAGGGTCCCATTGCTTGTATTGCACCCCAACAATTAAGAGTGCTCTCCAACCCACACCATTAGATAAGAGGATTACTGGATCCCATTTTCTTGTATGCATTCTTCCAAACATCATGAGTAGCAAAAATATATCATCAAAGTACATAACAACATAATGAAAATGTACATCAAGGAGATGCTTCATCAAAGAGTCATGAAAGTGCTTATACCTCCAAGCAAGTAGACCACCATTTTCAAAGTGCATACAATCTTCAAGTGGCCCATCAAATCTACTCCAATGACATAGGTGAGGATCCCATGTCCTATAATTCTGCTCCAAAAGGATGTGATATGCATCAGAATATTCATCCATGTATTCTTTCATCCAAGAAGTGAATGAAGAATCTCCACTAAATTCTGAACCAAATACTGAGCAGAAAAAAGAAGGAGACTTCAAATGACTCAAAGAAGTCTCACCCATACATCCCTGAATGTGAGAATCATAAATATATAACAAAGTATGTGTATTCCAGCAAAACTGTTCTCCAATCATAAATCTATTCACCCAAGTGTTGGATGAAGTTCCTCCAACGTCAAATGAATGAAGTGTTGAGCAAGAAAAACCATGAGTCTTCAAGTGACTCAAATGCATATCATAGGTGCATCCATGTAGATTTGCATCATCATAAAGTGACAAATAATGTTGCTGCAAATGTGAATAAGAATGTGCTCCAACCATGTCATCATAAAAGGTAAATCTAGGAGTTCCATAATCCTCATGTGGCAACATCAAAAAGAACCCTTTCACCCATACTTCATTGAGACTAATGCTGCAAAACATGGAATTGTAGGATGTAGGAGAATTAACTAACTCACCCAAATGATCAAAAAGTGCAGAAGTTTCATTATGGGAAGGATCCATGTGGGTAGTATCATGCATCTCCTTCAAAAGTGGGAAACCTTTGTCATAGATTGGTTCCAATGTAGAGGAATCATGCTCTTCTTTAAAAATTGCATAACCTTCATCAAGAAAAAATTCAAGTTCCTCTTCCACCACATCAAGTGTTTGGGTCTCTTCAAGTTCATCTTCAAACAAATTAAGCTCATTCAAATTCCCACATTTCTCATGATCCACCATGTCATGAGAATCCTCCAAACAATCTACCATTTGACAATCTGAAACATAGGAGGAAAAACAAGTATCTTGCAACTTTTCAAGAAGTTGCTTATTTAGAATTGTGAGCTTATGAATATCCTCATTATTCTTCAAGTATGCATCATGTAACAATTCATTAAGCTCAAACAAATGGTTTCTATCAAAAAGCAAAGACATGAAATTACCTTTGATGTGGCACATTGCTCTTTGAAACTTCTCCATGTCTTCAAGGAAGGATGTTTCCTCCAATGAAGTAGCTCTCCAACAAGAATTTGACACCAATGCTTGAGTGTCATGGAGAATGCTAAGGGACTCTTGGATCTTATTTTCATTCATCTTTAAGGACCCTTCAAGAAAATGAGGCTCTTGCAAATGAACCTCCTCATCTTCTTCATTTTTGCTTGGACCATCTTCATGAAGCTCAAGTGGTGATGGGGAAGTTGATCTTGGTTCTTCTTCAACTGCTACAAGGTCTTCATTATCATGCTTAATGGAACTTGGGCTTGAAGAAACACTTTCAAAATTGATCTCTATGTCACCAACATAGAGGTGTGAGCACACATCAGTAGGTACTCCTTCATAGTTTATGCATCCATCAGTAGATGCTCTTTGGTTCGTGTCTAAGCTAGAAGGTGTCTCAAAATGATCTTCCATATTTTCAATAGAATCTTCTTCATGATCTTTTGATGTCTCTTCCTTTTTCTCCTTCAAGCAAGCTGGTCCATTTTGCCCCTTGTTTTCCTTAGGATCAATATCTTTGGAATGTCTTTTTGAAGAATTCCCAAAAGCTCTCCTCAAGTTGGACATAATTTCATGCACACATGTATGATACTCACTCCAAGGTTCTTTACAAGAAGGGCATAAACCTTTCTTTACTAACTCCACATATTCATTTTTGGACCTATTTTCAAAAACATGTTTAGCATAGTACTCAAAAGACATGGCATTTTTTGTATTTTTGCTCCAAGCAAGATATTCTTGATATTTTCGATATTGTTGGGGCAAGGTTTTATATGTTGCTCTCCATCTTTGGAACTCACTCATAGAATTATCCTTGGTTGGTGTGACACACTCATATTCATAATATTTAAAGTCATAAGAATAATATTCATTTCTCTTGAAATTGTAAGAATTGTTGCATGATGGCACCTCTTCCTCGTACCATTCACATTCTGCTTCATATTGCTCATAAGTATCTACATATTCCTCATAAGAATTGTACTCATAGGATTCATCATAATAGTAAGACATGGATGCCAATTATTCTTGAATGTATGTACCTAATCCACAGGTGCAAGGACCATGCTTTGATACCACTGTAATGCCCCTTGTTAGGAATTTTATTAAAAAGGCAATTTTTCACTTTTTTCCCTAGTTTGACCTTTGACTAATTTTGAGCTCTAGGTCCCCAAATTGCTCCAATTGCTCCCGAATATTCTGAGAAGGTATATGGATGATTTTAGAACATAAATATGTATTTCAGGAATTCTTTTGTACCTTTAAAATAATTTTTCAAATCCTCTTTCAATTCTGGCCAATGTAGGGAACTTTACTAGTAATCTCCCTTTGACTAATATTGGTCTCTAGGTCTCGAATTGACTCCAAATGCCTTCAAATATTCAATGAAGGTGTATGAATGATATTAGGACTTGAATATTATGTTCAGGGATGATATATTTCCACCAAAATACCTCTGCAAACTCTCTTAATATTATGGACCAAGTATGCAATTTTACTAGTAATTTGGGGTTCAAATCCCCCTGGGGTTAGTACTGAAAATGGCTTCCCAAATGCCTCCAAACCCACTCAAATTTATGAAAATATGTTGGGAATTTATTAAGGATGTTATTAAGGTATCATGTGCACCATTAATTGATTATTATATATGTTCCAACCCTCTCCCATTCAACTGCAAAAATCACCAATTCGACCCTTGGGGAAATGGCACTATTTCTTCTCCCAATGCAATTAAACTGAGTAAAAATAATTCAAATGCTCAAGTACAGTACATGAAACTTGTAAAATACATCCATGGAAGTCCATTAATCACAAATTCATCATAGAATCATTCATTAATTTGAAATCATCATCAATACATTGGTTCACAACAAGGTAGTGAGGAAATGGCATTGTTCTTCCATTAAAAATGAGATTTATACATTTCTACTTGGAATTTCGACCTGAAACTTTCTAGAGATGAAGAAAAAAGTATTTAATTCATATTAAAAAATAAATGGGGCATGAGAATATCCCCAAAAGAGTACAATAGCTCACCAAAAACGCCCTCCCTCAAGGATCAAGAATATGCCATCAAAACTGGAAATGGTTGAGAGAATGTGCTGCAATAGAAAAAACCATGAGCTTCCCTGTAGCTTACACCTGAAAATAAAAAATCCATTAAAACTCCAAATCAAAGGGCTGAATGGCCTTTCCTATTACCAACTTGGATGGGAATCTTTCACCCTCGAAATTGGCTAAGACAAGAAACTAGTCATCCACTAGCTCTCCCTCTACACAAACGCAATTGCAAATTCTACAAATGATAAAAAGTTGGTTTTATTCTTTGTTATTGAAATTTATAAAGTTATAATGTCCTCCATGGGTCTAATTAATTCCAAGAGACTAATGCCAACTCAAGTCGGGAAGAGATTCCAAAGAATGCCACTTGTACAACAATTCCTAGTCTCCCACTTCCACCAAATCACATGTGGAAGCATCTTAGCTGCCCTAACACCCTTGAGCACCCTCTTGGAGTCTATTTTTAGCCCTGACATGTCAAATATGTCAGATGTCAGCCTTCAGGTCTGATTTGTGTCATAGGTGTCATAGAATCTTCATCATTGTTGTCATAGAGCTAGGGAATCTAGCCCAAGTGTCTCACTAGCTCCAAATTACCTCTTCCTCTTCCATGGGAGTTACTCTTCCTCTATATTTCGACCTCATTGACTCATGACAAGTATTATTAAACTTATAACTCATACCAAGAACATTATGCTTCCCATAGATTCAAAATTGCAAGAAGAGGATGCCATGTGGCACATACATTCTAGCTTGTGTGGGTCCCACTTCCTCCATGTGTCTTCATGATGAAATGCCACTTTGATTTTCACTTGTATATATTTATTTATCTCCTTTATTAAATATTTATGCCATCCTAATGTTCCAACATCATTTATTATCCCCATTATTCACAATCCCAAAGCTTCCACCCCAAACCTAGGAAACTAGTAATTTCCCTCCTTAGCAATTATTTGACCTTTAGCATCAATTTGACAAACACTAATGAATATGGCCATTGTGATTAGGCCATTGTGACCCAATGCCAATTTTGGGACATGAAAATTTCCCAAGATCTGGGAAGAATTCCATGGTCTAGGAGTACCAGTCGATCATGAAGATGTTTGGGATGTAGTCCCAATACCAGAAGGGGAGTCTGTAGTGACTTCCAAGAGGATCTACAAGATCAAGCATGCTGCAGCTGGTAGCATAGAGACTTTTGCTCCTGTATCCAGATACACTTCCATACTTGCTCTGGCTGCAGTGATGAAATGGAAGACACACCAGATGGATTTCAAGACAGCTTTCTTGAATGGTGTAGTTGAAGAAGAAGTGTATGTGCAGCAGCCACTTGGTTCTGAGACACATGACAGGGAGTCATATATGTGCAGAACTTGGTATGGTAGGATAGACAACTTTCTATCCAGTTTGGCCTTTACCAAGAGTAAAGTGGATTCCAACCTTTACTACAAGGTTGAGGAAGGCAATCCAGTGATACTACTTTTGTATATGGATGACCTGTTTATTATAGGTGAAGATAGATTGATTGCCGACACGCAGTGGAAGCTTGCTGCCAAGTTCGAGATGAAGAACTTGTGGATGATGCACTATTTTCTAGGTATGGAGGTGTGGCAGAGTGCAGATGGAATATTCCTTGAACAAGGGAAGTATGCACTAGAGATCCTGAAGAGGTTCGAAATGATGGACTGCAAGGCCATGGTCACACCTATGGCATCGAACCTGAAGCTTCTGTGTGATGCTTCATCTGAGCCGGTTGATGTCACTATGTATCGTCAGATGATTGGGTCCTTGATGCACCTGATGAACACGAGACCAGATATTTTCTTTGCGGTGAACACATTGAGCCAGTTCCTGATGGATCCGAGGAGTGTTCACCTGGTTGCTGTAAAGCATATTCTAAGGTACCTGAAGGGTACAGTTGATTATGGGCTCAAGTATGATGCAAATCAAAAGTTTAACCTGCAAGTTTATAATGATTCAGATTGGGCAGGCAGTGCTACAGATAGGAAGAGAACTTCTAGGTGCTGCTTCAGTATGGGATCAGATGTGATCTCTTGGTTTAGTAGGAAGCAGTCCTGCATAGCACTGAGTACAGCTGAAGCAAAGTATGTTGCATCTTGTTCAGCTAGTTGTGAAGCAATATGGCTTCGAAAGCTACTGTCTGAGTTATTCGATCTCCCGCTAGAGGCTACTGGTATCTTTTGTGACAACTAGAGTTGTGTGAAGCTGTCTGAGAATCCGATGTTCCACAACAGGTCGAAACACATTGAGATCAAATATCACTATATCAAGGATATGGTGTAGAGGGGAGCAGTGAAGCTCCTGTATGTTGCGACAAATGAGTAGATTGCAGATGTATTGACAAAGCCACTTGCCAGAGTGAATTTAAAGTACTTCAGAGAGAGGCTTGGTGTTCTTCAGATCGACGACACTTCGAGGAAGAAGTGATGGAGACATTTGCTATAGCCATTCCTAGCATGGTGGAAGGGGGATCCTTCACATGGTTGTGGGTGTAAACACTGGATGATGAGCATCAAGACAATACTCCAGTTACTGCTCTGTATATGCATCAGGATGATGCTGGATATGATCAGTTGGATCATTTATATGTATATGTATGTACGCATCATGTTGGATGCTGGATATGATCAATTGGATCACTTATATGTATATGTATGTACGCATCATGTTGGATGCTAGATATGATCAGTTGGATCATTTATATGTATTTGTATATGCATCGTGTTTGATGCTTGGACCATGTATCTGTATATGTATCAGGTGGATACTGTGTATGATCAAGTAGATCATGTATGTTGAGATGTATCAGGTGGATACATTGTATGATCAGGTGGATCATGTATGGTAATATGTATCAGGTAGATACTTGGTATGCATCAGGTAGATGCATTGTATGATCAAGATGATCATGGATGACGAGCTTTAGGATGTTGCTCCAGATGACTTGCATCAGGACGATGAAATGATGATGATCAGGATGATCATGTGTCCATCAGGATGATGTATGGTGAGTATCAGGTTGATACTCTGTGGCCGTGGACAGGTTGTGCAAAGGAAATCCTAGATTTTTTCTAGGTCACATCCAGTATGAAAAAGGACTAGCACTATGTATCACATGTAAGACCTGGGAGATCTGATAGGTTGGGTTGTGTTCCCGTAATAAGTCCTAGGATGCTCTTTCGAGGGTTTGTGATAGTGGGCCACATGTAAGACCTAGGAGATCCGATAGGTTGGGCTGTGTGCCCGTAATAAGTCCTGGGATGCTCTTTCGAGGGTTTGTGGTGGGATACTACATGTAAGACCTAGGAGATCCGATAGGTTGGGCTGTGTGCCCGTAATAAGTCCTGGGATGCTCTTTTGAGGGTTTGTGGTGGGCTTCTACATGTAAGACCTGGGAGATCTGATAGGTTGGGCTATGTGCCCGTAATAAGTCCTGGGTTGCTCTTTCGAGGTTTTGTAGAAGAGGTCACATGTAATCAATCCTGGAGATCTTGCCGATCGTGCTTAGGCAAATAAATGTTCCTAGGATGGTCTTTAGAGTTCTTGTCGATCATGCTATGCACATAAACGTTCCTGGGACACTCTTTTAAGGTTTTGTGACAGTCACATGTAATAAGTCCTGGAGATCTGGACAAGATGAAAAAGGCCTCATATGCTCTTTAGGGTTCTTTCTAGTCAAGACACTCTTTTAAGGTTTTGTGACACACGTAATAAGTCCTGAGGATTCCACAGTATGGATAGTGATGATGAAGACCTGCAGGTGGTGGGCCTACATCCAATATGAAAAAGGACTAGCTCTGTAGAACTTCCTATGATGAGTAGATTCAGAGATTGATTGAGATAGCAGCAGCAATGACGATGACGATGACTCGATGACGATTATCCAGTGACAGTGATCCAGAGAAGAAGACCTGTGTCGAGAAATACCTTCCTAGTTAAGAGGGAGTGTTGATGTATATGTAACTTCATAATGTATTTCATATATCTATATTGTATTCCTATAGAAATGTTATTATTCCTCTATACAGAAGTGTCATCATTTATATTGTAAGTTTCATAACTTATACTTGATGGGTTATTAGACCACCTTGTAGGGTCGGCCCTGTATAAGTCATGTGGATCAAAGGGTTATTAGACAACCCTATTGGGGGTTGGCCATGTGGGTCAAAGGGTTATTAGACCACCCTATTGGGTGTCGGCCTAGTCAACTTTGTGTTATGTGGTTAAGTTGAGGCCGACCTAGTAAAGGTTATTAGGCAAGTCAAGTCAAGTATAAATAGAGTGCGGGAGGCACTCTATTTCATCATTTTATTCTCTCTCACACTCTCGGGAGAGTGGTGCACTTGTGGAGGAGGAGAAGCTACTGCTAGGAGATGTCTATCTCTTATGCTTGGGTTGTATCATTGCTCTATCTATCTCTGAGGAAGTTATTGGGGTTTTTCACCTTTCTGTTTTTCCCCAAGTAAACTCTGTGTCTCTTGTGTGCTTGCATTATTGTGTCCATGATTGATATGTTGTAGATATGATGTACATGTTGTTCTCTCAGTTAAGATCCTAGATCAGATTGAAGTAAATTCTAAAAATTTAACATGAAGCATCCCTAGAAGAAACCATGGTCTACTTGAACATCAAGAAATTCAGCCTTCACAAGGCAGCGACTCGTCCCGAGCTATTCCCATGCTCAGAGGTCATCGACTGGATAATTCCTCATGTTAATACTGATACAAGGTTCATTAATGACAAGAATGGGATGAATCTGGCATCTTTCGCACCTGAACACATCATGGCTACTTACAAGTTTCCCCAGGAAAGGACTTGGCTAGACGATGAGTGGATACCCAAGCAAACCATAGACCCTCTAGAGTCTACTAGAAAGATGATGATAATTTAAATACAAATCATGCAAATAAACACTAATGAATATGAAAGTGCTCTGCTAAGGACTCCTTATAGACTCATTGCCTTAATGCTGAGTCATATTTTTGGCATGCCGAATGGAAATGTTTTCAAGCTTGGTTGGGTTCCAGTAATGGTCCATGTGGCCATGTTTGGTACAATCTTCAATTCGGATGACATAATTTCAGACAGTATGGTCTCACATTTAACGACTGCCCAAGGAGGACTGACCCAGAAGAAATTTGATTTCTTCATGTCTTCTTATTTGATGGATTGCTTGTTAAGAAAACACCCGTTCCCAGATTTGGGTTGCATGTGGAGAAGAAAAGAGTCTCCTCTCTTTGTATCCTACCAACCCACATGGGAAAGCAAATACACGAATTACTACAAGCAAATTTGTGAGAAACTTATCATGCCCCTGTATCAGCTCATTGTTAAAGAGGAGCCGAACTACCTATCCAAAAATGCCATGCCCATCATCAAAGAGTTTGGGGATTATTACTTCTCCACCAACGGCACCTATATCCGAATGAGTGGAGGATCTCAACCTCGCTTTCTGTTGCCTCGATATGTCACATATTTTGCAGTACACAAGGAGGCTCTGAGACAAGTCTTCGGCACTGGTGGAGTCAGCAAGATCCTCACGGAGAGAAAGAAAGGTATTTATCCACCGATGCCCTTCACCATCGGTGCATATAGTCTCCCGAAGGCAAAAGACAGTGAAAACTTTGCTTAGGGATTAGAGGATTTTCATTTTGGCACAAATCCCTTTAGGAGACATGATCCTAGTGGCAGGGTTGCTAAGCATTGTCTTAATGTCAAAACTTCTTATTAGTACACAAATCTTTGGGACAAAGAAGAAGGATTTTTCTGAAGTGCCAGGAACTTGACTGAATTGGGGAAACATTACCACCATAAAAGTGGAACAGTATCCAAACCTAAACATGTTGGGTTGATCCAGAAGGAGCAAGAGGAAGCAGCATCTCAATCAGAAGAGTCAAAGAGGAAGGAAAAGGAAGAAGAAGAGAGACTCTAAAAGGAGCAAGAAGTCAAGCAGCAGCAAGATGCAAAAGCTGCTAGAGTTCTGTAGGAGCAAGAAGCAAAATCTCTAAGAGAGGAAGAAGAAAGAATCCCGCAAGAACAAGCTACCAAATTGCAGCAAGAGGAGGCTAAAAGAACCAAACAAGAATAGGCTGAAAGGTTACAAGCAAAGAAAGAAGCAGCAAAGCTAGCAAAGCTGGCAGAGAGATAAGCAAAAGAAGAAGCTGAGAAAGCCGTGGACCAAGGCATGCCCAGCCCATGATCCATGGACTTGGATCTAGAAACATTAAACCAATCAGGGATAGCTAATGAAGGGTTTGTCACCACCGAAGAGTTAGCGCTTACCCCATACAACCCCAGAAAGTAGCGCCAAATGGCCAACCTAGATTCCATTTATTTTCATAAAAGGAAGAAGGTTATTGTTGACAGATTAAAGAAGAAAATACAGATTGGAGAGGACCTATATGAAATCAGAGTATCAAAGAACACACTTGTCCAAGAGACTGACATTGATCCCAGGTTCACAACGTCATGCTCTGTGGCTTCGGCTCAAGAAAGTAAAGACAATTTCGATCATCTGGTTGAAGATGTTAAAAAGTACAGAGAACTGTGTTTCAAGATAAAGGCTAGCCTGAAGGAAAAGGTGCTAGAAGGGAATGAATTAAAGTTGAAATAAAAAGAGATTCAATAAGAGAAGGGAGAAACAACTGTGAGAATCCAGCAGCTCGAGAACAAAAAGAATACACTAGAAATGCAGCTGGAAATCTCGGAGGGCAAGCAAAGAGACTTACAAGCTCGTGTAACAGAATTGGAAAATCATGAAGCCTGCAGCATTCAGCAAATTGAATTTTTCAAGCCTCAGTTTGAAAGGCTGGTGAAATTAAAAGCGTAGCTATTAAAGCAGCTCAAGGAAGCAAATGGAAAGAAGCAGGATCTAGCTACATTCTTCAAACAAGCCTGCGACGTACAAGAAAAGACTCGTCAATTGCTAGTATTGATATCAGAAAAGGTCTACAGGATGAAGGAGATGATAACTAGGATGACAGTTATTGAGGTTGAGGCACTAAAGATGAAGAATAAGTATGCTCTGCATGTGGTAGAAATAAAGGAACAATTTGAATGGAGGAAAGGGATATCTAGACTCCCCTCAAACCTGCAAGCTAAAACCGCAGAGGAATTGGACATGGATATAGGAGTCCTCAAGTTTTGTAGAGATTGTGGTGCCAAGTTAAGTCTGGAGATCCGGAAAACTGACAAAAAATGCCACACTTTCTACTCCAAAATCCGGGAAACCCACGAAAAGTGTCACATAGCTTTACCTCAGACCATTTATGATTTTCCTGAGCGAGAGCAGCGTCTAGCAGAATTGCAGGATAACTTAAATGCAGAATTAGACTACTAAAGAAGATAGAGGATATAACCGCGGAGGACCTTCACCAATTCATTGGGAAGACCGTTGTCGATGCCTATTTCCTGGAATAAATTGCTCAGGTGGCTGTAGCAATGGTAGCAAGTATCAAATAAGATTTGCGCAAACACGAAATAGCGCCGAAAGTGACAATCTCTGCGTGGGGAAAGACCATCGTGAGAGAGATTGGTTAGTGGACTAGTTATATCCAAGAGGTGGAAAAACTAGTTGAAGCAAGCGGGCCTATTGAAGAGAACAAATCAGCAGAATTAGAGAAATTAGATGGAGCTGCGGGACCCTCTGAAGCCTAATTTGTTTTATTGTAATTTTAAGAAAAGACAACTGGATTTTTGTTTATTGTATCAATATATTGTAAAAAATAGCTGGAAAGATCTTTTGTCTCTTTAGGCACTACAAGAAAAACTTTGGTGGGTCCCTAGGGTTAGGTTTTGAGGAGAGACAAGTGTTGTAAAATCTATAAATATAGGAATAGAAGAGATGTAAAGGGCTTTTGGCGGGTTAAAGGACAAGACTTATGCTGTACGTGAACTATTTTACTGCATCAATAAAGAAAGTTCGATTTTGCCTAATAGAAGCCTGCATGGAGTTTTTTTATGGGAATGTTTGAATGACTGGCCGAACTACTTCTGCACTATTCACACATTTGTTGTGAGATCGTTCTTAACCATCTAAATTTCTTCTTTGCTTTGAATGCTTTCACTCTCTCAAGCAAAATTTCTGTGTAAAAATGGGTAATATAATGTTTTTCTCTATCAAGGCTATCTTTGATAATCTTTTATTTGTTGTTGTAAATGATTCTATTCAATTTAACAACTATATGTGAAGTTCTTGGTTGCATTTCCAGTTTATTACTCATCTTTTAAATTTGCTCCTTACGAGGATAGATTAAATGTGCTTAAAACAGTTTTAGATTAGATTTGTTTACAGTTTGCATTTAGATTACAGCACTTGCATCTCATCTAAAAAAATAAAATACATAAATGGTGTATTGGGCCGCAATCGGTGCAAAAGAAAGCAAATCTTTAAACCTTAGACGGTAGCCGGGTCGTTAACCAAACGGATTCCCCACACCAAATGGTGAGCGATCTAATTGGGCTTGCTTACCGGATAGAATCCCTTGCTGATTGATGCTATGATTTTCAGGGCATCAACAGGATCATACCCCGAGGTAGATAGGGGTGAGGCTATATGGTCGTTTGCCATTATGGGGCCTCGTGATCCACCAACTAGCGGGGCAGCTTGATTTTGTTATATAGGGATATGAACCATTTTTGTATATGTTTTTAATGGAGCCTATGGGAGGTGGGTTTTATGATGTCTCCCATAAGTCTATTTTGTATATGCCCTTAGAGGGCCATTTTCTACATGACACCTATTTTTTTGACAATATATACATATATACACCATTTTTGCGGCTTATGTGTTATACTTCTCATATTTATGTTGTGTCTATGTATGTTATGGATATATGGTTCATGTTTTCTATATGTTGATCTCATGCATATGTAGTGGTATATATTGACATGTATGCTGCAAATGGTTATGAACTTATGAGACATGATGATGATATACATGTATGTGTAGCGGTAGGTGTGACACATAGATATATATGTTTGTTTGTTGGGTGTGCAGGACTAGGATTTCGTGTGATGTATCAAGTGCCAGTTCAATACCTCTTTAGCAACGGAGTCAAATGAATTGGTATGTATCGGTATGTGCATGAAAGTAATGGTTTCAAACTATCGGATGAGAAGGCACATGCAAAGGAACTTGCAGAAAAGCAGTGGATTTAGGACACGAAATACCTTGTTCAGTTGCAAGACAACTAGTCAGGAGTCTAAGTGTACCCGTAAATGGTGTATGCCAAGGTGGGTGGCGTCACTTAAGAGACCTATAACATCATCATATTCTGCTTTGTTGTTCGTAACTTCCCCCAAGCACACTCTGTCGATGTGGTGGAGTATGTGGAAGGGGGAATAAATATCCCAAGCAATTGATGCAAGGTTCTTGGACCATCGACTTGCATCGTTTGCATAGCTATTATAGATGTATGGCTAAGAGGTCATCTACATATAGAGAAGATAGAATTATTCTCAATCCTAAACAATGGATCAGACATAAGAAAATGAAATGTAAATAAGAATGGTAGCAAGAAATATTTGGATACTTCTTGTCCCGAGGGTCATTAAATGTTGTTAGTTTTTCACAATTTTAATTCAATATGATCTAGGATATTATCGTAGAGAATAACATGCACAGTGAATCAAACACAAGAGACAAGATACACAAAGCATTTCACCGGGGAAACCATAAAGGATAAAACCCCACAACTTCCTCAAAGATAGAATGAGCAATAATACATTAAACCCCAAAAGTATAAATGGTCTCCGCAGCTTCTTTCTTCTTCACTTGTGCGAACTTGTCCTCCTACTCACTTATGCGAAATTGATGAGTGAGTGAATGAAAAAATAGAGAGGAGCACTTTCTTTATTTATACTTTACCTTTCACTTAGCCTCAACCCCAAACAGGTCGGGCCCTAAGTGTAACTGACTGGGCCGACTTCTCTAGGAGAGTATAATAACCCATGAAAGACTCAACACTGGGATCAATTCCCCATCGTACAATGGAGGGTTAACCTCATTGACTTTACATGACCAAAATAAAATAATGACTTCTCTGACTGGAAGAATAAAACCTCTCTGTCGGAAGTACAATAACATATGAATACAATATAAAATATACAAGTGAATATCTTCTGAAGTTACAAATACATTAACACTCCCTCTTAATTAGGAAGGTATTCTCTTGACATAGTCATCAGCACAAGTCTTTGTCACTGGATCATCATCAAAGTTGGATCATCAATGTCACTTCTGCTGCTATCTCGACCATCAATATCCAATCTACTCCTCATAGGAAGTTCTACAGAGCCAGCCCTTTTTCATGTTGGATGTAGGCCTAGCCTCCATGTAGGTATTCATCATCTCTGTGAGCAAGCCATCAAGAAGGTACATCTCATGAATTATTATATACCACTTTAAAACCTATAAGATCTCCCAGCACTGATTATATGCCACTGCAAAACCTGAAGGAGCATCCCAGGAATTATTATATGCCTCTGCAAAACCTATATACCCTACTATCACCTCATAATATTCATATAATCTCATCGTCACACGGAGCACATCCCAGATGCACATCACAATGTCTCCAGTATAGGAGGAATTTCCTACCACCATACGATACCCTGTCTACCAACATTCGAGGACTTTCCTACTAGCATGTGAGACACAACACTTACATCAACCGACATGGGAGGACTTTCCTACCACCATTCGGGAAAGGCACAACAATTACATCAATGACCATGGGAGTACCAACCTACCACCATATCGGAAAAGCTTAGCAATTACATCAACGACCATGGGAGGACCAACCTACCACCATGTCGAAAAAGTTCGGCAATTACATCAATGACCATGGGAGGACCAACCTACGACCATGTCGAAAAATCCCATGTGCATCTGTATCTTCTGGAATCGTCACTTCCCCTTGGAAGGAACCTCAATCTTAAGTACACCAACTTCTCTCTGAAGTATTCAAACTTCACTCTGGCCAGCGGCTTGGTCAATACATCGGTTGTATGCTCATCTGTCACAACAGATTGGAGCTCCATTACTCCTCTCTACACTATATCCCTGATATTGTGATACTTGATCTCAATGTGCTTCGACTTGTCATGGAACACCGGGTTCTCAGACAACACACAACTCTGTTTGTCACAATATATACACGTCGCATCCAACCGGAGATCAAACAAATCAAACAGTAGCTTCCTCAGCCATACTGCCTCACATCTAGCTGAAAAAGCTGTGACATACTCTGCTTCGGCTATACTCAATGCCACACATGACTACTTCCTACTAAACCAAGAGATCGCACCTAATCCCATACTAAAGCAAAACCCCGAAGTGCTCTTCCTATTAATGGCACTTCTTTCCCAATATGAATCAACATAACCCTCCAGGTTAATCTTCTGATTCGCATCATACTTGAGCCCATAATCAACCGTACCCTTCAGGTACCTCAAAATATGCTTTGAAGCAATCAAGTGAACATGTGTCGGATCCATCAGGAATTGGCTCAATGTGTTCACAGCAAAGCAAATATATGATCTCGTATTCGTCAGGTACATCAAAGATCCAATCATATGACAATACATCGTGGCATCAATGGACTCTGATGAAGCATCACTCAATCGCTTCTAGTTCGATGCCATAGGTTTGGCCATCGCCTTGTAGTCCATCATCCCAAACCTCTTCAGGATCTCTACTGCATACTTCCCTTATCCAAGGAATATTCCATCTGCACTCTGCTACACCTCCATACCTAGAAAATAGTGCATCATTCCCAAGTCCTTCATCTCAAACTCGGCAGCAAGATTCCTCTTCGTGTCAGCAATCAACCCATCTTCACCTATCACAAACAGGTCATCTACTTACAGTAGGAGTATCACTGGGCTCCCTTCCTGTTATACCTCAATATTACACATTATATATTAGTGTCGCATCCTTGCATTACCGACCTAAACGACAGTTTCCCTTGAAGATCATCTGAACATCTAGAGTGAAAACCATTGACTGAATACTGAAAGCAAAACCTTTTTTTGCCATCTGCCAGCCCAACGTAGCCCTGTTTGTGAGCACTACTGCTCCCTACACATCTACAGGGGCACGGTAGTCAACACTACCGCACGTTGCTCCTTCTCTGTGGAGCGGTACTACCGCGTTATGCTCAGTTATAGGGGCGCGGTAGTCTGAAATTAGCCTTTCTGCCTTGGATTTTGGGATTTTGACCTTCGAGGAGATTTTGTTGGGATTACCACCCTTGGTTCGATCCTAACTCCTTCTTTGTTTAGCTGGCCTGATCCACTAAACCCTCCATAGATCCACACTTCTCTCTTGTTGGTTAACCTTCTCATGTGCTATAAGAGAGAAGCTTTCCATGGGCCAAAGAGAGGACTTTTGGGGCATCAAACCTATGATCTTCATACTTCTGCAGAGATAGCTAGAGAAAGCACTTGGAGCTGGAGGATTGGCTTGGATATCAAGCAACCTTTGTAAGCACTCTTCAAGTTTGTAATAAAAGATAACTTGTCTTGTTTTTCCCATTTCATGTGTATTGTATGAATCTTTGATATGAAATGTATCTAGTTTAGATTTGAACTCAATCTTTGCTTCAAGGTATTTGGAAGCTTGCATGCTTGTCTTTTGCTTGATTTCAATAGGTTCTACATTGGAGCTTTGGGATCAAGAGCTAGAAGTGGGACAAACGTCGAATTGGAAGGTGAGTTACGTCTTTCATCTCTTCTGAATGCATTTAATCTTGTTGTGAATATTAGTTTAGGAACTCAAGGTAGCATTTGTTTCCTTTTTGTCTTAGCATAGAGTCAGTGCATCCCGCTTTATCCTAAGAGATTTTCTACCTACCCGTAGGGAGAAATTTCTAAAACACTTCCTCAACCTTGTAGTAAAGGCTGGAATCCGATTTACTCTTGGTAAATCCCAAGATAGTCAAGAAGCTGTCTATTCTGTCATACCACATCCTGGGTGCATGTTTTAATCCATACAAGGATTTCTTCAATTTGCACACATGAGGCTCCCTATCATGTGTCTCAAATCCGAGTGGTTTCTCCACATACACTTCATTACTGCATCCAGAGAAAGTACTGATCTAATGGAAGTGTATATGGCTACAAGTGCAAATGTCTCCTCATAGTCTATCCCTTCCTTCTGGGAGAATCCAAGTGCCACAAATATTTCCTTGTGTTTCTCTATGCTTCCATCTGTAGCATGATTGATCTTGTAGATCCACTTGGAAGTCACAACAGACTTCCCTACTGGTCTCAGGACAACATCCCAGACATCATTCTTCATGATCGACTAGTACTCCTCGATCATGGCATCCTTCCATTCCTTTCTTTCTGCCACTTATTCATAGTTGGCAGGTTCCTTGTCAATGATGTCACACAGCAGAGCTACATAGCTGGAGTATGGCCTCAGTCTCTTGCTTTCTCTGTGCATTCCTTCTGGAGCGCCATATCTCTTTGCATCCTGAATTGCCTCTCGTACCAATGTTGGTTTCCTCTGGTGAGAATTCTTCTTATGAGGTGGATCTACAGGTTCTCGCGATCTTCATATTCTTTTGGGGTTGCTTCATTCATTGTTGTATCTCGGATCCCAGGTGCTTTTGGTTCTTCAGTGTCTTCTATAGGTATATTTCTTGATCTTCGTAGCTTGAAACAAATCTCTCTTGTAGGTGATGGTACACAATCTTTCCTACAAGACAAGTTCAATTGCATGATTAGAAACATCTCATAGTTTCCAGAACAACTTCTTACACATAAAACATAGGTCATACAATCATGCAATTATCTTAGCCAATGCTTCAATACAACATTCATCCATATCTCGTAACTTTCTAGATGCCTTCCATTTCTACCATAACATTCTTAAGAGTGTGCACTACTCCAAACATGTCAGCAAAAAGGTTTCATTCTAGATAAGAAGCAATGGAATGTTGTACAGTACCATAGGCCACTTACCCTACTTGCATATTAGTAGTATCTTGTTCATTAATGCAAATTTTCTAACATGCATAACACATATCCTAAATCTAGGAACATAAGTATGTACAATATCATTTAATTAATCACACATATAATAAATAGCAATTAAAATACTTATCATTGTTTGGTTGTTGGGTGGACTCCCTCTTGATATTTGCTTCTTTGCAGGAACTATTGGAGTGTGCTCCCTCTTGATCTTTTCTTCCTTGTCAAAGCTACTGGAGTCTCTGATAGTGTACTCCTTTATTTTGCACCTTAATCAATGCTGAGAGGTTCTTCCATAGAGCATTGATCTTTATTTGTTTTCTGGAGTCCAACTCTGTAGGAGCTTCTCCTACTCCTTTCATGGAATACTGAAAGTCATCTCTAGCTTCACCTTATGAGGTGGAACCTTCTGAATGAACCCATGTAACTAGTTACCTTCATTAAAATACATAGTCTTCATCACTTGAAGAATATTCACTTTCTTCTTTGGTTCTCTTTCTTGCAGTTTCATCATCTTTCGTCGTGTGAGCATGGTGTCTTTTCTTGTTGGAGCCACTTCTGTTTCTGGGAAAATATTTGTAGTAGTGTCCCTTCTCATCACATGTATAGCACCGAATGGTAGATGCATCTCTTAAGAATTTTCTAAAGTTCTCCCTCTGATTCTGGTGGTGATGTTTTTCCTTCTTGTGATGAGGATGCTCCCTCTTGGTGTTATTCTTCCTGGTGTGTGTTGTGAGAGCCTGGTCTTCATTATCCATCTTTTCTTCTCGAAATACAAGTCGAGCTTCTTCTTGTGAGCATTCCTCCCACGGCCTACTAAATGTGATCAGCTTTCTTCTTGCACAGATTCCTTGAATAAAGGAATCAAATGACCCGGGGAGACCACTCAAGGTGGTCATGACTATTTCTCCATTTTCTATGTCTTCTCCTGCAGCTTCAAGTTGTTCTTTTATCTGAGAGACCCTTGTAAAGTAGGACTACATGGTCTCTGCATTTTGTATCTTCACATCCTTCAACTGGTTCCACAATGTCATCTTCTGATTTATATTATTTCCCTCAAATAGCTTGGTCAATGAATCAAACATCTCCTTGGATGTCTTTAGAGATGACACATGTGGTATGACATGGTCCTTGATAGAATCTGTAATAATCCTCTTGTCCTTGACCAAGTTCTTCTTATGTTAGGCCTTAGCCTCATCTCCCTCTAGAACTGGAACATCTTCATTCACATAAGCGTCCAATTCATTCTCTTCTAGGACAAGCCCAATCCTATACTTCCATGCTCGGAAGTTCTCAGCCCCTTCAAGCTTATCCTCAAGCCTTGTGTGGTGATACATCTTTAATGAGTACTTCAAATGGAAATAGAAAATATTTAGGTCTTACCACTTGATTTGCTGAAACTGGATTTGGAGCTGGCTAGGGTTTGACAGAGAAACCCTAAAAATCCAAACTTGGAATTTCAAACTTCTATCTAGATAGAAAGATGCGCCTTGCTGAGACAAGCATGTTGGTACACTTGGATTTTGAAAATTCCAAAAATTGACCCCTCAAAAGTGACTTGCAAATTGCGGATCTGTAGTTTCTAGTCCTTTCTGGTTTTTTTGGTCCAAAAGTCAAACTAGGGTTTGACGTATCCTGGGGTTCTACCCAACCAAAAACTTCGATCTTGGTCTCTAAATTTCTATTTTGATGAGGAGCATCTGCCTGTGTTGAAAGCACTCCAAAATTCCTCTTCTATTAAAAGCCCTAATTTTCGGCAGTAGTGACAGGCCAAAAATTGAAAATGCTCAAAATCAATTTATGTTTCGACAGAAAGATATGCCTTCCTTAGGTGACTTAGCCTAGCCTCATTTTGCTAATGATCTATGGAGAGAAACCAAAAAATTAAGAATCCCTAGATTATGCAGCTGCACAGTGTCTTCTTCTTAGGTTAGCTATGATACAATGTTAGTTTTTCACAATTTTAATTGAATATGATCTAGGATCTTATATGAGAGAATAACATGCATAGCAAATCAAACACAAGAGACAAGAGACACAAATCATTTCACCGAGGATTCCGTAAAGAAGAAAACCTCGCAACTTCCTCGGAGATAGAATGAACAACAATACAATAAACCCCAAAAGTAGAAATGGTCTCCAGCAGCTTCTCTCTTCTTCACTTGTGCAAACTTGTCCTCTTACTCACTTATGCGAACTTGATACCCACCAGCACAGCCAGTAACTGAAAATATGTTTTGGTTAGATTTTCCTTTTGGGGATGAGAACTTGGAAAAACTTTCCCTTCTTAGTGATTTCCCTTGGGCACTTCAAGAACAAAATACCGAGAATGTGTTGAACCAATTTGTCTCTTCCACAACATGTATAGACTTGCCTCAGTATTTTTCCCAACTTGACCAAATATTTGGAGATGAATTCCAAGAAAACATGAGCCTCTCAACATTTACAAGTACACCATGTGTCTTCGCAATCGAAGAACATATAGGATCCTATACCATACCTTGTGAGGTTAGTTCTGAAAAATTTCTACATATAAATGCAGGTTTAGATGAGAGTCAGCAAAAACAATTACTAAAAGTTCTCAAAATTCAAACTGGAGCATTTGCAAGGGAATACACCGATATGAAGGGTATACACCCAAATACTTGTATTCACCACATTTACACAAATTCAAACATACCTCCTGTCAGGCAGCCCCAGAGAAGAATGAATCTATCCCTAAAGGATATAGTTAAAGATGAATTACAAAAACTCCTTAATGCTGGTTTTATCTACCCAATTTCTAACAGTAAATGGGTGTCTCCTCTGGTAGTAGTTCCAAAGAAAGTTACAGGGAAATGGTGTATCTGTGTTGACTTTCGAAAATTGAACAAGGCCACTACTAAAGACTACTTCTCTTTACCTTTCATTGATCAGGTGTTAGACACCTTGTTAGGAAAACAATACTTTTCTTTCCTTTATGGGTATAGTGGATACAACCAAATATTAATAGCACCTGAGGATCAGGATAAGACAACCTTTACTTGTTCTTGAGGGACATATGCTTATAGAGTGTTTCCTTTTGGCCTGTTTAATGCACCTGTTATACCGCAATATTACACATTATGTATTAGTGTCGCATCCTTGCACTAGCAACCTAAACGACAGTTTCCCTTAAAGATCATCTGAACATCCAGAGTGAAAACCATTAACTGAACATTGAAAGCAAACACTTTTTCTGCCATCTGCCAACCCAACTTAGCCTTGTTTGTGAGCACTACCGCTCCCTGTACATCTATAGGGGCATGGTAGTAAGCACTACCGTGCTTTGCTCCTTCTCTGGGGCGCGGCACTACCACGTTATGCTCGGTTATAGGGGCGCGGTAGTCTGAAATTAGCCTTTTTGCCTTGGATTTTGGGATTCAACCTTCGAGGAGATTTTGTTGGGATTACCACCTTTGGTTCGATCCTAACTCCTTCTTTGTTTAGCTGGCTTGATCCACTAAACTCCATAGATCCACACTTCTCTCTTATTGGTTAACCTTCCCATGTGCTATAAGAGAGAGGCCTTCCATGAGCCAAAAGGAGGACTTTTGGGGCATCAAACCTATGATCTTCAGACTTCTGCAAAGATAGCTAGAGGAAGCACTTGGAGCTGGAGGATTGGCTTGGATATCAAGCAACCTTTGTAAGCACTCTTCAAGTTTGTAATAAAATATAACTTGTCTTGTTTTTCCCATTTCATGTGTATTGTATAAATCTTTGATATGAAATGTATCTAGTTTAGATTTGAACTCAATCTTTGGTTCAAGTTATTTGGAAGCTTGCATGCTTGTCCTTTGTTTGATTTCAACAGGTTCTACATTGGAGCTTCGGGATCAAGAGCTAGAAGTGGGACAAACGTCGAATTGGAAGGTGAGTTATGTCTTTCATCTCTTCTGAATGCATTTAATCTTGTTGTGAAGATTAGTTCAGGAACTCAAGGTAGCATTTTTTTCCTTTTTGTCTTAGTATAGAGTTAGTGCATCCTGCTTTATCCTAAGAGAATTTCTACCTATCCGTAGGGAGAAATTTCTACAACAAAAACTGGCGATCACGGTGGGACTTGAATCCATTTTCTTTGCTTGTGAAGTTTGCTTTCAATTTCACTTATTGATTGTAAGAATTGGGTTCTTTTACCCTCATTCACTTCCATGTTCTCTGCATTAGACTTCTGTTATAGATCAGTAAGTCCTCTGGGTTGGCAAACCCTTGAAAAGTCAAAATCTTTTCTCAAAATTCTGCCTCTTTCCCTCTGTTCACACACTACCACGTGTTAAATTTTCAGAATTTACTTCAATCTGATCTAGGATCTTAACTGAGAGAACAACATGTACAGCATATCTACAGCATATCAATCATGGAGACAATAATGCAAGCACACAAGAGACACAAAGATTTACTTGGGGAAAACCATAAAGGTGAAAAACCCCAATAACTTCCTCAGAGATAGATAGAGCAATGATACAACCAACCAATAGAGATAGCCATAACCTAGCAGCAATCCTCCTCCTCCATAAGTGCGCCTCTCCTCCTTGAGAGCATGTGTGAGAAGTGAGTGAGTAAATAGAGTGCCTCCCGCACTCTATTTATACTTGACTTGACTTGCCTTTTTACCTAACTCATGTCGGCTCGAACTTAACCACATAACATAATGCTGAGTGGGCCGACCCCCAATAGGGTGGTCTAATAACCCTTTGACCCACATGGCCGACCCCCAATAGGGTGGTCTAATAACCCTTTGACCCACATGACTTATACAGGGCCGACCCCAAACAAGGTGGTCTAATAACCCATCAAGTATAAGTTACGACACTTACAATATAAATGACGACACTTCCTTATAGAGGAATAATACCATCTCTATAGGAATACAATATACATATATGTGAAATACATTCCGAAGTTACATATACATCAACACTCCCTCTTAACTAGGAAGGTATTTCTCAGCACAGTTCTTCTAGCACAAGTCATCTTCTCTGGATCATCGTCACTGGATAATCGTCATCGAGTCATCATCATCGTCACTGCTGCTGCTATCTCAATCAATCTCTGAATCTACTCGTCATAGGAAGTTCTACAGAGCCAGTCCTTTTTCATACTGGATGTAGGCCCACCACCTGCAGGTCTTCGTCATCACTGGCCATACTGTGGAATCCTCAGGACTTATTACGTGCGTCACAAAACCTCGAAAGAGCATCCCAGGATGTTACGGGTACACAACTCCGACCTATAGGATCTCCCAGGGCGCTATTACATGTGACCCCACCACAAAACCTCGCAAGAGCATCTCAGGATGTTACGGGTACACAACTCCGACCTGAAATCTCCCAGGGCACAAATTACATGTGGTCCACCACAAAACCTCGCAAAAGCATCTCAGGATGTTACAGGTACACAACTCTGACCTGAAATCTCCCAGGGCAACGAATTACATGTGGTCATGGCAAAACCTCGCAAGAGCATCCCAGGACTGATTACGGGCACACAGCCCAACCTATCGGATCTCCCAGGGAAACGAATTACATGCCATAGGACAAAACCTCGCAAGAGCATCTGCCAGATATCCCAGGGCGCTATTATATGCCATAGGAAAAACCTCGAAAGACTATCTGCAGATCTCCCAGGGCAACGAATTACATGTCCTCCCAGAGCAAAACCTCGAAAGAGCATTTTCCAGATGTCCCAGGGCACCGAATTACATGCCATAGGCAAAACCTCGAAAGACCATCTGCAAATCTCCCAGGGCAACGAATTACATGCTCATCTGCACAACCTGATCCACGGCCATAGAGTATCAACCTGATACTCACCATACATCATCCTGATGTATCCATGATCATCCTGATCATCATCACTGCAACGTCCTGCTGCATGTCATCTGGAGCAACATCCTGAAGCTCGTCATCTATGATCATCCTGATCATCACTGCAACATCCTGCTGCATGATCCACCTGATCATCAATGCATCTACCTGATGCATACCAAGTATCATACATGATCCTCCTGATCATCAATGTATCCACCTGATACAAATACATGATACATATCATCATACATGATCCTCCTGATCATCAATGCATCTACCTGATGCATACCAAGTATCATACATGATCCTCCTGATCATCAATGTATCCACCTGATACAAATACATGATACATATCATCATACATGATCCTCCTGATCATCAATGCATCTACCTGATGCATACCAAGTATCTACCTGATACATATCATCATACATGATCCTCCTGATCATCAATGTATCCACCTGATACAAATACAAATACATGATACAAGCATCCAACATGATGCATACATACATACATAAAATGATCCAACTGATCATATCCAAGAAGAAACCAGAACATCATCCTGATGCTCATCATCCAGCGCTTACATCCACAGCCATGTGAAGGATCCTCCTTCCAACATGCTTGGAATGGCTTCAGCAAATGTGTCCATCACTTCTTCCTCGAAGTATCCTTGATCTGAAGCACGCCAAGCCTCTCTCTGAAGTACTCGAACTTCACCCTGGCTAGTGGCTTCATCAGCACATCTGCAATCTGCTCGTCCGTCGCAACATACAGGAGCTTCACAGCTCCTCTCTGCACCATATCCCTGATATAGTGATATTTGATCTCTATGTGTTTCGACCTGTCATGAAACACTGGGTTCTCGGACAGCTTCACACAACTCTGGTTATCACAGAAGATACCAGTAGCTTCCAACGGGAGATCAAATAACTCAGACAGTAGCTTCCGTAGCCATACTGCCTCACAACTAGCTGAACAGGCTGCAACATACTCTGCCTCAGCTGTACTCAGTGCTACGCAGGACTGCTTCCTGCTAAACCAAGAGATCACACCTGATCCCATACTGAAGCAGCACCCAGATGTGCTCTTCCTGTCTGCAGCACTGCCAGCCCAATCTGAATCAACATAACCTTCCAGGTTAAACTTTTGATTCGCCTCATACCTGAGCCCATAATCCACTGTACCCTTCAGGTACCTCAGAACATGCTTTACAGTAACCAGGTGAACACTTCTCGGATCCGTCAGGAACTGGCTCAATGTGTTCACAGCAAAGCAAATGTCTGGTCTCGTGTTTGTCAGGTACATCAAGGACCCAATCATCTGACGATACATAGAGACATCAACTGACTCAGATGAAGCATCACATAGAAGCTTCAGATTCGATGCCATAGGTGTGGCCATGGCCTTGCAATCCATCATCCCAAACCTCTTTGGGATCTCTACTGCATACTTCCCTTGTCCAAGGAAGATTCTATCTGCACTTTGCCACACCTCCATGCCAAAAACAAATAGTGCATCATCCCCAAGTTCTTCATCTCGAACTCGGTAGTAAGCTTCCGCTGCGTGTCGACAATCAATCTATCTTCACCATACCAAGTTCTGGGAGCTTGCTTCAAGCCATACAAGGCTTTCTTCAATCTGCATACATATGACTCCCTGTCAGGTCTTGGGACTGCATCCCAAACATCTTCTTCATGATCTACGGATCATGGCATTCCATTTCTTCATCCCAGATCCTGGGAACTTCAATATCTTCAATAGATATCTTTCTTGCTGGAACAAATGTTGTAGTCCTTTTGTAGGAGATGGCATATGATCTTTCCTACACAACAAGTTAAATTGCATGATTAGAAAACATCTTATAGTTTTCAGAACAAATTCTTACACATAAAGAAATATGCCATACAGTCATGCAATTATCTTAGCCAATGCTTCAATACAACATTTATCCATATCCCGTAACTTTCTAGATGCCTTCCAATCTCTACCAGAACATTGTTAAGAGTGTGCACAACTCCCAACATGTCAGCAAAGAGGTTTCATTCTAGATAAGTAGCAATGGAATGTTGTACAGTGCCATAGGCTACTTACCCATGCATATTAGTAGTATACTGTTCATCAATGCAATTATTCTAATATGCATAATACACAACCTAATTCTAGGAACATCAGTATATACATTATTGAACAGTATTATTTAAGAAATGACAATTCAAATACTTATCTTTGTTTGTTCGTTGGGTGGACTCCCTCTGAGTCTTTGCTTCCTTGCAGGAGCTGCTGGAGTCCTAATCTGAGGTAGCTTCTTCTACACCTTTCTGTTGTGAAATGTAGAGAGATGATCAACTCCCTCTGAATATCTGCATCCTTGCAGAAACTACTGAAGTGTGCTCCTTTGCTTTCTTGCAGGAACAACTAGAGTGTGCTCCTTTGCTTTCTGGCAGGAGCAACTGGAGTGTGCTCCCTCTTGATCTTTGCTTCCTGAATTACCTGTTCTTGAACTCATATTCATCCTTGGTCCCTATGCATGCTTATTAGTATCATGAATGTGTTATCCTTGTGATCTCATATAAAATCATACATTCATTAGTATACTATTAAAACACAATAATCTCAAGCATGTATAGTCATGATCATTTCAAACAGAAATAATAAGCATGAGCATTCAAGGATTCTTATGGTTAGTCAAATCATAAGAAACATAACATGTCTAAACCTGTAATTACTCAAGCCTATGACTCTTCAGGTTAGTTGAATCATCAATCAAGATAAGATATAAAATGCATAAAACCTGTGATTATTCAAGCCTATACTTTCATGATTCTTCTGGTTAGTCATATCATCAATTATAATAATATACATCCAACCATGATTATTCAAACCTATGACTTCATGAATAATTATTATCAACAACAGTATAAGATCCTAACACAAGGTAGGATTTTAGCTTGATATAGGAAAAACATACCTGGATTAGCATGCTAGCTATTTATGTCTAACATACCCGCATAATGTCTTCTGGTTCTCTTTAGTGACTTGTGCTAGTAACCTGCATGTCTCATAAGTTAACCATTATAAAATCAAGTTATACATACCTCGAGAATGGATCTTCTATAAGATCCATGGCAATGGATGAATCTTTGTCCTCATGTCATCATGATCATATGTTCTTGAACCAGAACATGATTTGTCTTCTTGGTGTACCTTTCATGTTAGTAGACAACATAAAACTCATACAACATCACAATGTGTTAGTACAAACATAAGTTTCATACTCCTAATAAATGAATGACTTCTATCATGGATTCATAATTTTATTAAGGTGATATGACAAGTCTAAAATCAAGATTGTACTAACCGTGATAACATGAAGACAAACATACCATAAACTTAATTATGAACAAATCTCAAAACATACCTCGATGAGTCATACCTGTCGAGATCACTTGTAATCTTCTTATGTAAGGCCTTAGCCTCATCTCCCTCTGAAACAGGAACTTCTTCACTTATGCAAGTGACCAATCCATCTTCTTCTAGGATCAACCCAATCCACTTGATTTGCAAGAACTGGACCTGGAGCTGGATATGGGTTTGTCAGAGAAACCCCAAAAATTCAAACTTTGAATTTCAAACTTCCGAAAGGATAGGAATATGCGCCTTGATGAACTGATCAAACTGGAATATTCAGAATTTGAAAACTGCAAAGTTTCACTCCTCAATTTTGCCTTTGAAACTTCCAGATTCACTGGACGTGACCCTGAACTGGGGTTTGATGAAGCCCACTCTTCTACCCAATCAAAATGTTTGATCCAAAGCTCTAAGCTTCTATTTTTCTGAGGAGCTTCCAACCGTGGTCACAGATTTCAAAAATTCCCATTTTTACAGAAGCCCTAATTTTCCACTTTTCTGATCAAAGTCCCGAACTAGGGTCTAATCAAGCCCGGCCTTCTGCCCAACCAAAAATTCTGATCTTGGTCTCTAAATTTCTATTTTGATGAGTAGCATCCAGCCGTGGTCTCCGATTACAAAAATTCCAACTTTCTTCAAAGCCCTAAATTCCGGAAGCCATGAATGAAGGTACCAAAAAATAATTCTGTTTTGACAGAAATATGTACCTGATTGTTTCTGGTGTAACTCCGAAATTTTTGATCCACAGGGTCTGAAAAAGTTTCCTGAGATAGCATGACCTGTTATCTTTCCATCCTGACAGGTCTGACCTCAATTGGATTCTCTGAGAGAGAGTTATGCCAAATGTCGCAACGTGACCTGTTTTGGGATAAAACAGGAGAACGAACTTGTACGGCGTGCCACATGTCACTGTTTTAACTTCGGCCTCTCAAAAAGGTTTCTGAGATAGCTCGGCCTGTTACCTTTCCATCCTGATAGGTCTGACCTCAATTGGATTCTCTGAGAGAGAGTTATGCCAAATGTCGTAACGTGACCTGTTTATGGGATAATACAGGAGAGCGAACTTGTACGGCGTGCCACGTGTCACTAGTTCAACTTCGGCCTCTGAAAAAGTTTTCTGAGATAGTAAAGACTGTGTACTACCTGTCACTTTTTACGAAATTTCATTTGGAGCTTCCTAGCCCAAGATATGACCTTTTTCCCAAGGTCACCTGATTTTGACTCAGATCTGGAAGAGGCAGAAACCCTATATTGTACAGATCATAAATCACAAAGTACAACGAATTAGAGGTTGTCCTTTGGACAAAAGATACCTGGAGATCTTAGCTTCGGCCTGTAACAATTTCAGATCCGAAAACTTTGCCAAAACGGATTTATAGCGAAAGTGCTACGATGACTGGTTTTTGCTATATCAAGCCCTAGCATCGTAAGTGCAACAAGTGTCATACATGCCATATCATGCCTTCTTTCAGGCTTGCTCTGATTCCATGTTAAATTTTCAGAATTTACTTCAATCTGATCTAGGATCTTAACTGAGAGAACAACATGTACAGCATATCTACAGCATATCAATCATGGAGACAATAATGCAAGCACACAAGAGACACAAAGATTTACTTGGGGAAAACCATAAAGGTGAAAAACCCCAATAACTTCCTCAGAGATAGATAGAGCAATGATACAACCAACCAATAGAGATAGCCATAACCTAGCAGCAATCCTCCTCCTCCATAAGTGCGCCTCTCCTCCTTGAGAGCATGTGTGAGAAGTGAGTGAGTAAATAGAGTGCCTCCCGCACTCTATTTATACTTGACTTGACTTGCCTTTTTACCTAACTCATGTCGGCTCGAACTTAACCACATAACATAATGCTGAGTGGGCCGACCCCCAATAGGGTGGTCTAATAACCCTTTGACCCACATGGCCGACCCCCAATAGGGTGGTCTAATAACCCTTTGACCCACATGACTTATACAGGGCCGACCCCAAACAAGGTGGTCTAATAACCCATCAAGTATAAGTTACGACACTTACAATATAAATGACGACACTTCCTTATAGAGGAATAATACCATCTCTATAGGAATACAATATACATATATGTGAAATACATTCCGAAGTTACATATACATCAACACCACGCCCCCGTAACTTCCTATAGAGCGGTAGTACCGCGCCTTAACCACTCTCTAAAGCGCGGTAGTCTAGCAATACCGCCCCTTAAGCATTGTCTAGAGCGCGGTAGTCGAGCAGTACCGCCCCTTAAGCGTTGTCTAGAGTGTGGTAGTCTAGCAGTACCGCCCCTTAAGCACTGTCTAGAGCACGGTAGTCTATTAGTACTGCTCCCAGGTGGCCTGTAGGCCCGTGGTAGTTCCTGGAAAGTGTGTTTATTTGGTTTGTTTCGTTATTTTTGGGTCTTTTCGATATTTGGATCCATGTTGCATCCTACAGTCGTTTTGACCCATATTAAGGTTTTGAGATCATTTTTGGTTTGGTGTGTTTGGCGTGTTTGGATTGCTTGGCATCTTATTTCCTTTGCATCCTATCTAATGATTGTTTGAAAAGATTGATTCCTTGCCTCCGCTTTAGTTCAAAGAGAAGCTTGATTTTGTCGTTCTTTTACCATATTCATGAAATTGAAACACATAGGTATTCTTCTTGCTTTAATTTAATCATTTGATATTCTTGGTATTACATTCATAAGAAGAATAAATGCTTGTTTCATATTTATGTGCATTTGAGTTAGACGATATTATTAGGTTCTTCTCTTTGTCTTGCATTTGATTGGAAGCATTTGTAGAATCTTTCTTTCCATAGCTTGGATGTGTCTTTTTCAAGTGTGAAAAGAAAGGAAATGGATTAGAATCATTACGTTTGGTGTTCATATGAAGAACTTTTTCATTACTTTGGGTTAGTATTGGGTACATATTTTACTTCTTTCTATCATTTTGAAAAGAAATAAAATTTCATGTGCATTGGGTTGTGCATATTGGGAACGAAAAGAATTCTTCCTTACTTTAGCTAGTGTTCATCGAAGAGAAAGTCTCATTTCGATTCATCTTCATTTGCATGGTTTGAGTCGTCACAACACCATCAAGTTGCACTTCCATAACCTGATTGTGTAAGACAGCCTCTAAAATTAATCTCCCTAACTAAACCAACATTAACCTCACTTGAGGAAATCAAAAGAATTTGGTAGTTAGGTAGGACACCGGGGATAGGCATCAAAATAATTCCCCCTTGTCATTATCATCTGAGACATAGTCGTTGTCTTTAGGGAACTAAAATCCTCTAGTATTTATTGACGCATCACAGCCAGTTTATGGAGGGGCCTCCTGACTGTTTTTAACTTTCAGGGGTTAAACCACCGCGAGATTGAGAACCAGACGGACTCTGTGGAATTCCGCACTCCACTTAGCCCTAAGGCAACATTGATCATTGTCTTCCTTGTATTCATATTAATGCAAGGGTGATAAGTCAGAAGCGCCGAAAACCTTTTCCAATGTGTCATGAACTAGGTAGCTTAGTGAATTTTCTTCTAGGGCTCTTTACCCAGGATCCCTTTCGGTAGAGGGATATCCTTCCATTATTGGTCTCTCCTTTTGTATTGTTCGACTTGTATTTCATCACCTTGCGAAGGATACAATTTGTTGAGGTCTCTAGCTCTTAGTTAGGAGGTTTTTCTTGCTATCTTGTTGAGGGTATTTTTCTTTGTAGGGCTGCTTGTTGGCATTCTGGCCATTTTGTTGTACAGCTCGCTTACTATGGCAGTGGCCTCAGTATAGTTTTTTGAGCTTGCTCTTTTGTCCTGTGAGCCTTGTCTTTTCCTAGCTCCCGTTTCGCACGCTCGGTTGCCTGAGGGTTTTTGAGTTCTTTTTAACAAGACTTCGTCCACATCACTTAGTTTTGTTTCATGGAGAATCTAACTCCATGCACCCATGCTCCTTCTGGGACTACCAATCCAGAGACCCCTTTTCAAGGGGTACCTTTTAGTTTTCCTCCAGTTGGAGATATTGGTCCTCCCTTTATCACCACATTAAATCTTCCTGGATTAACCATAGGGTTACCGGTGTGGTTATTCAATCCGGTAATTCCGATTGCACCCAATGTTTCGAATGTTAACTCTCCACCACGAGAGAGTCAATCCCAAACTAATTTTTCCCCTTCTTCGTCGGATGAATCTTCTTCCATTCCTTCCTCCTCGCCTGATCAGAGCAATAGTGTTAGTAATCAGGAGGATAAGAAGAAGAAGAAAAGGAAATTTAAGAAGAAGAAGGATAAGAAAGAGACCAAGCGTAAACTGGTTTCCCCTAATGGCACTCATTCTACGAAAACACCTCGTAAGCCCAAGTTCCCCTGCAAACTCTGCAAGGGTGATCACCTTCTCAAGGATTGCCCTGGTCTTTCCCATGTGTCAGAAGTGTGGTCTAAAAACCCCAAACCAATTGTATCGTCGACCTCTGACCATCATGTCGATGACACTCCCTTAACTAGTGACCCCTTGGTGAAGGGTCGGAAGGGTAAAGTCCTATATCCCTGTTTGATATGCAAGGGTATGCACCTTACTTTCCTTTGTCCAAGCATGGATGAAGCTTCGCAATGGTTGGAAGATATTACTAGTTCTCAACTGGTGCTTCCAACAAATGATAGTAAGTTGTCCCTCGACCCCCCACTGGTTAGCCAAGTGATCAATTCAGTTTCATCTGTAATTGATCCCACTCTCCCTCCCGAGAGTGAAGTGATTGAGTCGCTATCATCTCCACTCAATCCCGCTCTTTCATTGGAGAAAGTCCAGACTGAAGCAGTCATCTTGACACAATCTTCGTCTCATTCTTATCTTCCAAGCGAGAGTGAATTGGAAACCACTGATGTTTTCCTTATCGATTCGGAATGTCCTCGGCAAGGGGAAACCCTGTTTGTTTCCGCAAGACCCCCTCCAAGTACTGAGGTCATTTCCTTTGATTGGAATGATCTAACAGAATCTCGTCTTCCTTCGAGTGCTCCTTTTCAAATATCTGTAGGAGTTTCCGATAAAGAAATTTTTCGTACGATATTTGATGAAGGAGCTTCTGTTAGTATTATATCCTCAACTGCTTGGCAATCCGTAGGTTCTCCTCGGCTTGTGCCTGTCACTGACCAGATACTGGCTTTCAATAGAAGGCCTACTGGACCTTTAGGGTCCCTTCCTCAGTTACCTATCTCTTTGGGAGGGAAAACTGTCTGTATTGATGTCATGGTCATCCAAGGTCCCTTAGATTTTAATCTACTCCTTGGACGTGATTATGTCTATGCAATGAAGGTTGTAGTGTCCTCACTCTTTCGAGTGATGTATTTTCCCCATCATGGGAATGTTGTGACCATCGATCAGCTTTCCTTTGTGACGCCCACTCATCGCATGACTCCTAGTCACCAGACTTCCCTAAATGTTCCACATGTTTTAGTGGTTTCTTCCCCCTAAGGGGGGGGGCGTTGGAGCAAAGTTCTATTCTGGTGTCAAGCTCATTAAAAAATGAAACCAACCATCATTTCAAGCATAATTTACTTTTGGTTTTAAGCTTGTGTAAAAATGAAACCAACCATCATCTCAAGCATAGTTTACTTTTGGTTTTAAGCTTGTGTAAAAATGAAACCAACCATCATTATGAGCATAGTTCCCTTTCTATGTCAAGCTCGTTAAAAAATGAAATAGGTTCCTACGAGCATAGTTTATTCTTAATTTCAAGCTCGTTAAAAAATGAAACCGATCCTCAAGCACAGTTTACTATTGGTTTCGATCTTATGTAAAAACGAAACCAATCCCAAGCATAGTTTACGTTCAGTTTCAAGCTTGTGTAAAAATGAAACTACCTTCGAGCATAATTTCTTTCTGTTTTAAGCTCATTAAAAAATAAAAAGGACCCTTTCAAGCATTTTTATTATCTATTTCAAGCTTGTGTAAAAATGAAATAGATCTCCTTTCCATTTGTTCAAGTCTCTCGCTAGAGTTAGGATTTGAACCTTCATTTCATCTTCCTGGGTCACTTGATCCTGGTTCTCCTTACCCCCCTGGTGAACACATTCGAATTAGTAGCTAGGATTTTTGGGTAAGGAAGAAGAGTAGTCAGACGAAACGAATCTTGGGGGGCATGTTTAGCCATTAGCAATCATGTTGGGGGCATTTACCAACCTCTGGTCATCATGTTGGGAAGGAACCCGTCAATGGGCCTTAACTGTGAGCAGAGTTTACCATTGGCTTCAAGCTCATTAAAAAATGAAACCAGTATTATGAGCAAAGTTCTACTCCTGTGTCAAGCTCGTTAAAAAATGAAACATATCCTTTCCCTTTGAGTCGAGTCTCCTCGTAGACTTAGTACTTGAACCTTCTTTTCACTCGCCTATACCTTAGGCGAATGAAATGAAGCTTGGGGGCATGTCTTCAACCTCTGGAAGTTACATTGAATTCAAATCGATCGCCTCTCCACACCACGTTGGAGCTAAGTCACTTACTTCTAGATGTTAAGTTTAAACCAAATAGACTAGAAAGATCACTGAAAGAAACATAATCACAAGATAGACACAGAGATTACCCTGGGAAACCCTCATGGGGTAGAAAACCCAGCAAAGCTTTCCTCAATAAGATGATCAACCAAAATACAAGATGTGCTCCCTCCTTCACTAGCTCCTTAGCAGATCTCCCAAACAAGTGCGCTACTTTTCTCAAGTGAGTGTGTGTGTCTAATGAGGAGTTCACCTCCTCTATTTATACTGACTCCTCACTGACTAAAATAACTAATGGGGCCGACCTCTCCTGGAGAAGTCTAATAACCCCTAAAATATAACCACAGGGCCAACCCCCACATGGTGGGTCTAATAACCCTAGTTAACACAAACCCTCGGAGGAATAAACATCTCCGGATACATAATAGGGTTACCTCGGAGGGATGAAACATCTCCGGAATAATAAAGTACAAATATAATATTCTTAGAAGTTACAATATTCAACACTCCCCCTTAACGAGAAGGATATTATAACAACATCTACAGGAGCAAGGAGTCATCATACATGATACATCTATAAATCATCGGAAGCTTTTCTTTTCCAATTCATTTTCATCAGTAACTCAACCAATTACTGGAACATCAATATCAATGGTATCGATATCACTCGAACATCAGCATCGTCATACACGATCATCAGTGTCGTCATCATACGATAATCAACATTGTCATCACACTATCATCATCGTCATCGCACGATCATCAACATCATCATCACACGATCATCAGCATCGTCATCACACGATCATCAGCATCGTCATCACACAATCATCAGCATCGTCATCACACGATCATCAGCATCGTCATCACACGATCATCAGCATCGTCATCACAAGATCATCAGCATCGTCATCACACAATCATCAGCGTATGATCCTTCTTTTCGGAATTACGGGATCAATCTCATCACAATCAATATTTAAGACTATCCTTCCTTTCGAAATTACTGGATTTACTGTCTAAGGATGATTAATCCAAATACAATCATATTTAAGACTATCCTTCCTTTCGGAATTACTGGATTTACTGTCTAAGGATGATTAGTCCGATCACAATCACATTTAAGACTATCCTTCCTTTCGGAATTACTGGATTTACTGTCTAAGGATGATTAGTCCAAACACAATCACATTTAAGACTATCCTTCCTTTTGGAATTACTGGATTTACTGTCTAAGGATGATTATTCCAAACACAATCACATTTAAGACTATCCTTCCTTTCGTAATTACTGGATTTACTGTCTAAGGATGATTAGTCCAAACACAATCACATTTAAGACTATCCTTCCTTTCGGAATTACTGGATTTACTGTCTAAGGATGATTAGTCCAAACACATGCATTTTGAACCAATGTCCAGGGACGATGTAGTCCTATTTTCCATTCTCGGAGACACCTGTCCACGACTCACTTTTAGGACTGAAGTCCAAGGATGATTCAATCCTTTTTCTTTCTCGGAGACATCTGTCTACGGCTCACTTTAGGACTGAAGTCCAGGGATGATTCAATCCTTTTTCTTTCTCGGAGACATCTATCTACGGCTCACTTTAGGACTGAAGTCCAGGGATGACTCAATCCTTTTTCTTTCTCGGAGACATCTGTCTATGGCTCACTTTATAACTTGAGTTCAAGGATGATGCAATCCTATCAAGTCCATCAAGGACTTCATTCTCGGAGACATCATGGCTACGGCTCTCTTCAGGATGATGCAATCCTATCAAGTCCACCAAGGACTTCATTCTTGGAGACATCATGTCTACGGCTCTCTTCAGGATGATGCAATCCTATCAAGTCCACCAAGGACTTCATTCTCGGAGACATCATGTCTACGGCTCTCTTCAGGATGATGCAATCCTATCAAGTCCACCAAGGACTTCATTCTCGGAGACATCATGTCTACGGCTCTCTTCAAGATGATGCAATCCTCACATGTATTCTCATCAATACAGGTACAAGTATCCTCACCCATACAAGTACATTTAATCAATACATGTATCATAAATCATATGTATTCTCACTAATACATCTGTCATCAAAAGCATGTATACATCTAACATCAAAAGCATGTATTCTCACTAATACATCTATCATCAAAAGCATGTATACATCTAACATCAAAAGCATGTATTCTCACTAATACATCTATCATCAAAAGCATGTATACATCTAACATCAAAAGCATGTATTCTCACTAATACATCTATCATCAAAAGCATGTATACATCTAACATCAAAAGCATGTATTCTCACTAATATATCTATCATCAAAAGCATGTATACATCTAACATCAAAAGCATGTATTCTCACTAATACATCTGTCATCAAAAGCATGTATACATCTAACATCAAAAGCATGTATTCTCACTAATACATCTGTCATCAAAAGCATGTATACATCTAACATCAAAAGCATACATAAGTAATAACTGAGTATTCTAAGCATGAGAGTCCTAAATCTAAATATTTCTAAGTATCTAGGTGTGGTGAACAGGTAATCTTATCATCAACCTTGTGTTTGATGTGGCAATCTCATCATCAGTGACTGTACTACTCCCCCTTTCGAGGAGGGTTCTTTTGAACTACACCAAGCTTGTCTCGGAAGTATTCAAATTTCACTCGAGACAGAGGTTTGGTCAAGATATCTGCAATCTGATCCTCAATGCTTATATACTTGAGCTTGATAGCTCCTCTCTGCACCATATCTCGTATATAGAAGTATCGGATCTCTATGTGTTTTGACTTATCGTGGAATACAGGGTTTTCTGTCATCTTTATGCAGCTTTGATTGTCACACATAATCACAGTGGGATCCAATTCTAAGTCAAACACTCCAGATAATAGTTTCCGAAGCCATACTACTTCACAGCTAGCAGAGCAGGCAACTATGTATTCTGCTTCAGCAATACTGAGGGCCACACTAGATTGTTTCTTGCTAAACCAAGAGATCATGGAAGATCCAAGACCATAACATCCCCCTGAAGTAATCTTTCTGTCTGAGACAATTCCTGCCCAATCAGAATCTGAGTAACCATGTAACTTGAGTTCATGACCTCCAAGATAATATAGCCCAAAATCCAAAGTACCTTTTAGGTATCTCATCACATGCTTTGCAGCTATTAAATGGACCTTTCTAGGTTCTACTAGATACTGACTTAGAGTATTTACAGCAAAGCATATATCTGGCCTAGTATTTGTTAGATACATCAATGACCCAATGATTTGTCTATATAGAGTTAGGTCCACTAGTTCCGATGAGTCATTAACTAATAACTTCAGGTTGGAGTCCATGGGAGTGGCCATGGGTTTACATTCCAACATATCAAACCTTTTTAGAATCTCCACAGCATACTTACCTTGATTCAGAAAGATTCCTTTTGGTTCTTGCCATACTTCTAGACCTAAGAAGTAGTGCATTAATCCGAGATCTTTCATCTCAAATTCTGAAGAAAGCTTCTTCTTGCTTTCAATAATTTGTTTCTCATTTTCGGTCAGAAATAGATCATCTACATACAACAACAATATAATTGGTTCATCATTCATTACTTTGAGGTAAAGATTAGGGTCATCTTTACTCTTGGTAAAGCCCATGCTTGTTAATAAGTTGTCAATCCTTCCGTACCAAGCCCTGGGGGCTTGCTTCAATCCATATAATGCCTTTTTCAGTTTGCATACATGAGTCCTTCCGTCTTTAACCCCAAACCCTTGTGGTTGTTCTATGTATACTTCTTCTTCAATTACACCATTCAGAAAAGATGTCTTAACATCCATTTGGTGTAATTTCCACTTCATCATGGATGCAAGTGCCATGATAGTTCTAATTGAAGTATACCTAGCAACTGGTGCAAATGTTTCTTCATAGTCAATTCCCTCCTTCTGAGAGAATCCTCTGGCTACAAATCTTGCCTTGTATTTTTCAATGCTTCCATCTGCAGCATGTTTTATTTTGAAGATCCATTTGGAATAAACCACACTTTTATCTTTTGGTTAGGGAACTATATCCCAAACATCATTTTTCATTATTGACTGATATTCTTATGTCATAGCTTCTACCCATTCTTTCTTCTGAGCTGCCTCTTCATAGCTAGTAGGTAGTTGATCCACAAGATCACACATCAAGGTCATATAGTTGGACACTAGCTTTGGTTTCTTTCTTTCTCTGGTGGAGCCTTCAGGAGCTCCCTATCTTTCAGCCCCTTGGATAATATCTCTAGCCTATGCTGGCCTTCTTTTCTTAGATAAAACTGTGATAGGAGGTTCTTGTGGTTCCAACATGTCATGATCCTCTGGTGAATCATTTTCAGGAATGTGTACAGCCTCTGAGTTTCTAGGAGAGGGATCTTCTTCATAGATTTCTTCAAGTTGGCACTTTCTAGATTTCTTGAGAGTTGCTTCTTCATCAAATTTTACATCTCTACTGATTTCTATATGATGAAAGCCTAGTATGTAAATCCTGAAGGCTTTGGATGATTCACAATAACCAACAAATATTCCTTTCTTACCAGAAGGATCCAACTTGGTTCTCTTTTCTTTTGGAATGTGGATGTACACAGGACACCCAAATATTTTAAGATGGCTTACCTCGGGCTTCTTTCCTGTAAACATTTCTTCTGGAGTTTTGAAATCAAGGGCACTATGAGATAGTCTATTTTGTACATATACTGTTGTCTTGGTTGCTTTAGCCCATAGATACATGGGAAGATCCTGGTCATGTATCATAGTCTTCACAGCTTCCATGATGGTTATATTTTTCCTTTCACCAACCCCATTTTGTTGGGGATTGTAGGGAGTGGTTAGTTCTCTCTTAATTCCGACTTCTTTACAAAATTCTTCAAATTCTTTTGAAGTGTATTCTCCACCATTATTTGTTCTAAGAATCTTGATTCTCTTTTCTGAGATATTTTCTATTAGAGCTTGAACTCTTTGAACTTTCCAAAGACTTCATTCTTACCTTTTAGAAAGTATATCCAAGTTTTCCTTGAATGGTCATCAATGAATGAAAGATAGTATTCAAATCCACTTAGAGATGTGGTGGGCATTGGACCACATACATCTGAGTGTATTAGATCCAAGATACTCTTAGTCTTTGTTTCACTCTTTGGAAAGGGGTTCTTGACATTCTTCGCTTTCTTACATCCTTTACACGAGCAATCATGATCAACCTTTAAATCTGGTAATCCATTGACCACCTTGCTTACATAGGGTAAGGCTTTGTAGTTAATGTGAGCTAGTCTTCTATGCCATAGCTCACTGGGGCTAGAGGTTTCATGAACAAGGGAAGCTTCTGGATGACCCTTGATTTTATACAAACCTCCTTCCTCTTCACTAATAACAATTGCATCCTTAATAGATTTACCTTTGGACCACATTAATACTTGTCCATCAATGAATGCAACTCTATATCCTTTCTTGTCCAATGCTGAGATGGAAAGCAGGTTCTTCTTCAATCCTGGAACATACAAAACTTCCTTCATCTTCATGGGGGTTCCTGAATCAAGTTTGTAGTTTGCTTCACCAATTCCCTTGATGGGATATTGATAGTTATCTCCAAGAGATACCTTTAGAGGGGAGGTCTTTTCTTCAAGATTTGATAGAGTCTTCTTTTGTCCTGTCATGTGCTTTGAGGCACCACTATCAATGACCCATGTACCTTCTCCAGGTGTTATAGATCCAGAGAGTGCGGAGAAAATAACATACTCTTCTGCATCTTCTTCTTCATTTCTTCTAGGTCTTCTCTTGAAGAAGGTCCTTTCTTCATCTTCTTCTTCTCTTCTAGATCTTTTCTTGTGAGGCCTTTCTTCCTCTTCAACTTCTTCTTCACTATCATCTTCTGCAAGATGTGCTTGATGACTTTTGTGGTAAGTACCCTTTTTCTTCTTGTTAGGACAGTCCTTAGCAATGTGTCCTAATTTGTGACAAATGAAACATTGGATTGAGGAGTAATCTCTTCCTTGAAAGGATTCTCTTTTCTTTTGAAATCTTTGTGGAGGATGAGACTCTTTGTGACTATCCTTCTTAAAGTAGGATCGATTCCTTCTTCTCTTGGTGTGAGTGGCCAAGGCTTGGTCATCTTCCTTGAGCAATACTTCTCTATTGGAAAACCTAGCTTCCTCTTGAACACAATCTTCCCAAACCACATCAAACTTCATGCTTTCTTTTTTGGCACACATGGTTTGTATGAATGATTCCCAAGGTCTAGTGAGACCATTTAGAGTTGTCATCACAAGTTCATATTCATCAAGAGTATCACCAATGGCATCTAGTTGCTCCTTGATTAGAGAGACTCTTGAGAAGTAGTCTTAAATGGATTCTCCTTTGTGCATCTTGGTACTCTTCAACTGAGTCCTTAGATTCATCTTCCTACTGATGTTCTTTCCTTCATACATTCTTCCTAGGGCATCATACATTTCCTTTGGAGTCTTCTTGGAAGCCACTTGGGGAATCAAGTGGTCCTTAATAGAATCAGCTATGATTCTCTTTTACCTAATCAATTCCTTCCTATGCTTCTCCTTGGCTTCATCTCCTTCTGGTTCTGCAACTTCATCTTTGATATAATGAGCAAGATCATTCTCTTCAAGAATGAGACCAATTCTGTATTTCCATGCTCGGAAATTCTCTATGCCTTCTAGCTTGTCTTCAAGCTTAGTTTTTGGAGCCATCTTCTCTTGGGGGAGTCCAAGAGACAGAGTAGTACTTACCCGGAAGTATTTACCTTTTTACCTTTTCGGATTCTGAGACAGAAATTCTGGATGATCGCACTTTTGGTAAAACTAGGGTTTGACTTTCCCGGAGTTCTACTTAACCAAAAAGTTCGATCTAGGGCTCAAAAGATAGGTTTTGAGAAGGGCTATCCAGCCATGTAATCAGAATTCAAAAATGCCAACTTTTTTCTAAAACTAATTTCTGACTTATTGCACTTTTGGTAAAACTAGGGTTTGGATTTCCCGGAGTTCTACCCAACCAAAAAGTTCGATATAGGGCTTAAAAGATTGGTATTGAGAAAGGCTATCCATACATGTAACCAGAATTCAATAATACCAACTTTTTGCTGAAACCCTAACTTTCACCGGAGAGAGAGAGAGAGAGGTATTCTTACCTTGTGAAAGATGTCCTATTCAGTCTAGCTCTGATACCATGTTAAGTTTAAACCAAATAGACTAGCAATATCACTGAAAGAAACATAATCACAAGATAGACACACAATTTACCCTGGGAACCCTCATGGGGTAGAAAACCCAGCAAAGCTTTCCTCAATAAGATGATCAACCAAAATACAAGATGTGCTCCCTCCTTCACTAGCTCCTTAGCAGATCTCCCAAACAAGTGCGCTACTTTTCTCAAGTGAGTGTGTGTGTCTAATGAGGAGTTCACCTCCTCTATTTATACTGACTCCTCACTGACTAAAATAACTAATGGGGCTGACCTCTCCTGGGGAAGTCTAATAACCCCTAAAATATAACCACAGGGCCGACCCCCACATGGTGGGTCTAATAACCCTAGTTAACACAAACCCTCGGAGGAATAAACATCTCCGGATACATAATAGGGTTACCTCGGAGGGATGAAACATCTCCGGAATAATAAAGTACAAATATAATATTCTTAGAAGTTACAATATTCAACACTAGCAATCATGCTGGGGGCATGTACCAACCTTTGGATTTCATGATGAGAAGAAGTTCACCATTGGGAACATTTTCGAGCATACTTTCCTTTTTAGGTTTCGAGCTCTTTAAACCATGAAAATTATTCTGAGCATAGTTCATTTTTCTGTTACAAGCTCATTAAAAAATGAAGCATACATCATGAGCATTCTTCCAACCTATCTTCGAGCTCATTAAAAACAGTAAGATGGTGTTTGAGCTTACTTTTCACTTTTTCGTGCTCTGGTTAAAAACATGAAAAGTGGTTTGAGCTTCCTTTTTTCTTTTTTCGTGCTCTGGATCCAAACATGAAAAAGATTCTGAGTTCTTTTGATACCATTATCGTGCTTGTTAAAAAAATTGGATTAAAAAGGTGTGTCTAATGAGTATAGGTTTATCACTTTATCCGGCCTCGCTAGACTATTTACGGAAAAGGAACTGTGCCGAGTTTACTTCTCCTTTGTCGTACTCGGTCATCAACCATGACAAAGTTGTACATGGATTCCTCTTTAAGCTCTTTTCAGACTCCTAAAATGGGAAAAGATGGCCAAGCGAAATTGATTCGTTCATGCTTGTAAAAGGATTTGAATGATCGTCTCCCTAGTGATAGTTTACCCCTTTTTTGGACTAGGGGGCACTACTTACGAGAAAGGAATACTCCAGCCAATCATGACTGGAAGAGTCCTCTCTCACGTTGTTTTACCCTTTTTCGGGTGATGAGGCTAACCTTACGAAAAAGGACCGTTGGATTCTTCTTTAGTTCTTTTCAGACTCTCTAAACATGAAATGACGACTGAGTTTTCCTTCCTTGGACTCGTTAATATTCAACATCAAAGGGCCCACTTTGGGTCGAACCCCTCCTTTCTCAGGTTCGTAAAACATGTGAGATCGGACTCATCTATGAGATGAGCTATACCGAGCATCTATTATCCTCCTCAAGCTTGTAAAAAAACAAAGAGGTACTCGTCCATCATGTCAGGGGAAAATGGGAAAATGAGTCAAGTTTACCTTGTTGGCAGCTTGTGAGTCATCACCTTTAAACATGGCATGCATCCTCACCTTGTCTATTTTGGGTAGTCAGTCTTGCTGATAGTGTCATCATTATGATCATGCGTCCTAATTATTGCTATGAGTTCACACTTCTTGTGGTTCTGTCTGTTCAAGTAATCCCTGCTGCCAAGCTCTGTTTCATGCCGTTATATGTTCAAAGGGTTATTACCTTGAGTCCACCTCCACTTCATGTCAAACCTTCCCTTTGTGTCACTACATATTCTATTGTTTCATCAGTCCATACTATCTTTTGTTTCGATTTCGTGTCGATGATGTGGGAATCATTATGGCCCACCTTCGACGAGTCTATTCCTGTTGACACCAAATCACTATCCAGGAATTAGGCTTAGGAGTCAACCACTAGTACCTTGGTACCTGCATGCCTCAATGGCAGGTTTCCTCGTATTCAACAGTAGGTTTTCATCAATGACCTCTCATTGAATGATCTCTCGAATGCTCGACATCAACTCATTTATTCACATTTCGTTGAGATGTACTATAGATACCTTGGGAATCATTGTCATTATTGGTGATTTCCCTCGCATTTGTTAACGGTTCACATAATTGACCGGTAATCAAATGGTTTCTACCATGTTCGACTTCAACACCTTGTAATCACATGGCTAGATTTATATCATTTGCGATCGGGTAGAAGACCCTGGACACCCTTTTGTATTTTGATTACGTCCAGGTTACAATGGAGATTTCCTTTGTATTGTCACACAGATCCACTTTTGTATTGGTCATGGCTGTGTCATTACTGTCTCATGGATCTACGCATGTTCATAGTAGCCATGATTTGTCTACAGTCTATATCATCTCAGTACTCATGGATCTGCAATGTATTGGTCGGCATCCATGCTTTGATTCATTTGTTTCTGAGCATGGGAATGCCCACCTCGGTGGTATATCTAACATTTTGTTTCTGTTTCAGCTCCTTGTTTCTCCCCTCGATGCTATCTTTGAACCATATTTGTAAAGTCTTTCGGCCATCAGTCTCTTCTGAACTCACACTTTAGGGGGCATCTGTTATACCGCAATATTACACATTATGTATTAGTGTCGCATCCTTGCACTAGCAACCTAAACGACAGTTTCCCTTAAAGATCATCTGAACATCCAGAGTGAAAACCATTGACTGAACACTGAAAGCAAACACTTTTTCTGCCATCTGCCAACCCAACTTAGCCCTGTTTGTGAGCACTACCGCTCCCTACACATCTACAGGGGCACAGTAGTAAGCACTACCGCGCTTTGCTCCTTCTCTGGGGCACGACACTACCGCGTTATGCTCGGTTATAGGGGCACGGTAGTCTGAAATTAGCCTTTTTTCCTTGGATTTTGGGATTCGACCTTCGAGGAGATTTTGTTGGGATTACCACCTTTGGTTCGATCCTAACTCCTTCTTTGTTTAGCTAGCTTGAGCCACTAAACCCTCCATAGATCCACACTTCTCTCTTATTGGTTAACCTTCCCATGTGCTATAAGAGAGAGGCCTTCCATGAGCCAAAAGGAGGACTTTTGGGGCATCAAACCTATGATCTTCAGACTTCTGCATAGATAGCTAGAGGAAGCACTTGGAGTTGGAGGATTGGCTTGGATATCAAGCAACCTTTGTAAGCACTCTTCAAGTTTGTAATAAAAGATAACTTGTCTTGTTTTTCCCATTTCATGTGTATTGTATAAATCTTTGATATGAAATGTATCTAGTTTAGATTTGAACTTAATCTTTGCTTCAAGGTATTTGGAAGCTTGCATGCTTGTCCTTTGTTTGATTTCAACAGGTTCTACATTGGAGCTTCGGGATCAAGAGCTAGAAGTGGGACAAACGTCGAATTGGAAGGTGAGTTATGTCTTTCATCTCTTCTGAATGCATTTAATCTTGTTGTGAAGATTAGTTCAGAAACTCAAGGTAGCATTTGTTTCCTTTTTGTCTTAGTATAGAGTTAGTGCATCCTTCTTTATCCTAAGAGAATTTCTACCTATCTGTAGGGAGAAATTTCTACAACAATTACAAAATCTCCTTAATGCTGGTTTTATCTACCCAATTTCTAACAGTAAATGGGTGTCTCCTCTGGTAGTAGTTCCAAAGAAAGTTACAGGGAAATGGTGTATCTATGTTGACTTTCAAGAATTGAACAAGGCCACTCTTAAAGACTACTTCTCTTTACCTTTCATAGATTAGGTGTTAGACACCTTGTCAGGAAAACAATACTTTTCTTTCCTTTATGGGTATAGTGGATACAACCAAATATTAATAGCACCTGAGGATCAGGATAAGACAACCTTTACTTGTTCTTGGGGGACATATGCCTATAGAGTGTTTCCTTTTGTCCTGTTTAATGCACCTGCCACTTTCCAGCATGCAGTTTTAGGAATTTTTGCTGACCTTATACATGACTGTGTAGAATTTTACATGGATTATTTTACAGTTTATGGTAATACCTTCCAAGAAGCCCTTGATAACCTTGAAACACATCTTATTCGGTGCCAAGAAACGAACTTAGCCCTTAGTCATGAAAAATGTAAGATGTTACTAACCGAGGGCATAGTTTTGGGACATCACATCTCTCTTCAAGGTATCAAGCTGGATCCTCCCAAGATAGAAATAATTTTTAATATTCCTCCTCCAAAAACTAAGGAGGTAAGGAGCTTTCTTGGCCATGCAGGCTATTATAGACGTTTTATTGAAAACTTCACTAAGATAGCTGCACCTATGCTTAAATTACTCATGAAAGACACAAAATTTCAATGGACTGAACCTTGTCAACATGCCTTTGAAACTCTGAAGGAAAAACTATTAATGGCACCAATACTTAGGGGCCCCAATTGGTCCCTTCCCTTCCATATATCCATTGATGCTTCCGACATAGCTATAGGAGCAGTCTTAGCTCAAAAAGAGGGACAAACATCACATGCCATCTATTTTGCTAGTTAAAATTTGAATCCTGAATAATCGAAATACACTGTTACTGGAAAAGAGTTTCTGGCAGTAGTCTATGCTATCAACAAGTTTCATCATTATATCACAGGATATGAATTTTTATTACACGTAAACCACTCTGCCATTAGATTTTTAATGAACAAACCAATCACTAATGGCAGGGTGACTCGGTGGCTTCTTTTATTACTAGAATTTAACATTATTGTTGTTGATCATCCCGGTCGAGAGAATGTGGTAGCAGATTCTCTCTCGAATTCAAATTGACGATAATGCCAGTACCGTCGATGATAGCTTTCAGGATGAACATCTGTTCGTTGTGTCTGTTCGAACCCCTTGGTTTGCAGACATAGCCAATTATTTAGCAATTGGAAAGCTACCAAACCATCTCTCCCCACCCGAGAAACATAGGATTATAGTTCAAATTTCTAATTATTCTTGGGTGGACAATGATCTTTTTCGTATTGGTCCTAATCTTATTATTAGACGATGTGTACGAGAGGATGAGATGGCAAAGATCCTCCATGCATGTCATGGTGGACCTTATGGTGGGCATTTTTCTGATAAGAGAATAACATACAAAGTGTTTCACTCTGGATATTATTGGCCAAGCATTTTTAAAGATGCTTCCAAGTATGTCAAGGGATGTGACAGTTTCCAAAGAATGGGTAGACCTACACCGTCCGATGAGATTCCCTTCCAACCCCAAGTGATGATTGAGCCTTTTGAAAAATGGGCTCTATATTTCGTTGAACCAATTTCCCCTATGTCTCACAAGAAGAAGTACATCCTAGTCTGTATAGACTATGTCACTAAGTGGGTGGAAGCTAAAGCCGTATTCCGAGCCACAGAGAAATCTATGGTAGAGTTTATATATGAAGAAATATTTACCTGATTCGGTGTACCTAGGGAAATTTTAACCGATCAAGGATCCCAATTTACCTCCAAATTGATGAAAGAGCTTACTGAAAAATATGGTATTAGACATTGTAAATATTCACCATATCACCCTATTGATGCCTCGGGTGTGCAGGGTAAGTGCAAGGTGCTGGAATGGGTTCCAAGGCACACAACAGAGGATGAAACCCCATCCAAAGGCTTCGAAAGACCCTAAGCGAGGGAAATTCTATTCTCGAGCTTTTTGGTGTGGTAATCACCCACGGATATTTGGCCTCCGCTGGAACTCTATGAGTAAAGGGTTTGATCAATAAGATCAATTTCCCAATTTAGGGAAACAAAGGTATGGAAAGTTGTTAGCAATTCTAACTTGGCCTATTTGGAAAAAGAACCTAATCTTAAGTTATATCTATCCTAAAATGAAAAGCTTGGTGTTTATGCAAATCAACCTTGAGGTGTAAGAGAACAAACAGTCTATCACCTTTAACAGAAATGCCTTTAGATGAGATATTTGTTGACTTAAATTAAGATTTATTTAATGAAAATTAAACAAAATAATCCAAGCTTAGAGACCATCAAGATGTAATATGTTATCCTCTTGTTGATTGAAAAATCAACAATGATAGAATGTATATATATGTGATCAATTGCAGAAATCGATAAAGAAAGTATTTAATCAAATATTTTCATACACACATCAGTTATACAGAAAAACCAATACAACATATCTATGCATTCATGATATATTCAACAAGAGATCATATGTATAGTGGATGACAATCTGGAACATAAAATCAGAAATCCTTAAAGAAATTTAAGGGATAATCAGAAGATGGATCCGAAGATAACATTACTATATTAATATGTCTTGTACCAAAATTACAATGACTCTGGCCACAGAGTATCCTCAGTCTTATCTCCTACTAAATTACAATTCCAAAAATTCCAACCCCTTCCTCCATGAGGCATTCTTCCTTAAATATTACAACAAAATACAAAAATGAATCCTACAAAGTAGGGATTTCATAGTCGGTTCCAACTGTTGATCCAAGAAACCTTGCCATCTCTCGGACTATATGATTTCCTTCACCTTTTAAAAAGGATTCTTGAAGATATATATTCTTTAAATAAAAAGATCCTCATGACCTAACAAGAATTCCACTCCAACCTGATCATTGTTAGCAACAAACGATTTGCCTCGTAGGGAATTCGCCGCACGGACTTCTGGATAAGAGAGTATGTTCTTAAAAACAAAGAAATTCGTTAAAGGATCCACCTCAGAAAAAGTTGGAAGAATACCAGGTTCTTCGTTGATTATATAATCTCGTATAACAGTATCATCTTGATCAGTTGGCTTTTCAGAAGCCTTATTTTCCTTCTTTTCAAGGAATTGCATGCAAATAGACGGAAGTTCAGTATCCTCCTTTTCACTATCACTGCTTGAGTCAGGAAGACTTGCATCAAAAGGAGGTGACAAAGGTTCTTGATAGAACAGATATTGAAGCTCTTCATCCTCAAAATCGGCATGGGGAAATTCATTTCCAGTTTGCATATTGCTCATACCAAATATATCCAGAGGAAGCTCACAACATGAACATGCAATTTCCTTTCCTCCTACGGAGTATAAAGGACAAACTGAAGGCTTTCATGTTTGCTGCCAATTTAAGGCCGACTAATAAGATGGTAAATGATTAAGCAGAGCCAATTGTAATGATCAAATTATTACGATTAGGACATTACAATCATCTAAACCATAACGAGACGGGTTATAACATGCGCTAACTGGATCTGGATCCATGTGAAAGTACAAATCCAATCAAAACTTGCATGAATTGGACAAAAGCATTTGAGAGCTCATCATTACAAGTTTGTTCACATTAAAAATCATGACCTTGGATTTGAAATAAAACGGGAGTTGCAGTGAAAGAGATGATTGTGGAATGGTCATGACAGGAGTTCGAACACATAAAATGGCGGCCTGATTTCATCTGCAAAACAAAATGTGGATCGTTGATTTAACAGAAAGATTAGAACTACACTGCAGAGATTGGAAAGCTATAACCTACAAAGCTTGGGAGTCGAATTTAAATAACCAAAAGGCCTTTACTGAAACCAAAATAACCAAACTACTAAACATGAAACGCAGCAATGGGAACGACTGATCCTAAAATAACTGAAAACCAGCAATGGCGACTCCTAGCAACCAAATTCACAGTAAGACTAGCACAGCGAAGTAAATTTCAGCAAATAAAAATGATAACGGAAAATAGGAAAACCCCATATATATCAATTTACACAAAATTAAATCACGACCGTAAGAACAAGAGAAATGGATGGCTGAGATTGACCGAAGCGAAGTGCGGGATCAGGTTCAAACAAAGTGGAAAGTTTTATTTAACACTCCCAAAAGCCGAAAGCCGAAACTGGAGGGTTTCGGGTTTCGGGTTTCTAAAATACAACCAAATCAAAACGAAGTTTCCGAAATCCGCAACCCGAAAGTTGCAGGTTGCGGGTTTCGGGATGCAATTAAACGCAAATGTTAAAAATCAATTCCCAAATTTTGAAACATGACAGTGTCGGGTTTCGGGTTTCGGGTTTATTAAAACTCACAAACAGAAATCTCGAATCCCGAAACACGACATCGTCGGGTTTCGAGTTTAGAGTTTATTAAAAACAAGCTTCAAAAGAAACAAAATCCTGCACCCGAAACCTTCGGGTTTCGGGATGACGAAAATCCCAAAACAAAAAAACAGCAATTCCCACACCTGAAACTTTTGGCTTTCGTGTTTCGGGTTTCGAGTTCTCCAAAATTCCAAAACGAAAAGAGTGATTTGCCGCACCCGAAATTTTTGGGTTTTGGGTTCTCCAAATTTCGGGTTTCGGTTTCTGAAAATTTTCGGTTTCGATTTTTCCAAGAGAAATGACAAAATAGTCAAAATTTAAATATTTTGCAAACCAAACACTTAAAGAAACCTAGACCAAGCAGCGAAAATGAAGTACAGGTACATGGGCAGTAATTTTGAAAGACATCTAAACCAGAAATCATATTTACAAAGAGGACTTACCCATATACCTTTAAATTGATTAAAAATGGGGTTCCCGTGCTATAGCTAAGCATGGGATCTGTTGTGGTCACAACACACCCGCAAGCCAATGGTCAGGTAAAGTCTACCAACAAAGTATTAGAAGCCATCCTGACTAATACTATCCAATTACACCACAAAGACTGGGCAGATAGGCTTCCAGAATCCTTGTGGGCTTATAGAATAACTTGGAGGAATACCACTAGCCACACACCTTATGAACTTGTATATGGTAAACAAGTTCTTCTACCCATTGAATTTCAAGTCAAAAACTTTTGTATGGCTGCACAATTAGGGATGGATCTGGAAGAAGCACAGAGACAACGAATCCTGCAAATAAATTAATTAGACGAGATTAGACAAGACGCCATTCAATGCTCAATTCTAATAAAAAACCAACGTGAAAAGTGGCATGATAAATAATTAAACAAAAACAATTCAAAACTGGAGACTGGGCATTACTTTTTTATTCAAGGTACAAAAAATTTAAAGGTAAACTAACTACTCGTTGGATGGGTCCATGTGAAATGGTTACAACTTTTGATAATGGATCTGTTAAGATTAAGACAATTGATGATTCGCAAATTTCCTTTGTTGTAAATGGACATAGACTTAGACTTTATCATCAACCAATATCTAAACAAGATTTTGTGCATAATGCCTTACAACAGGAGGAGATGGAGCTCGTAGAAGAGGAATTCATTCCTCCTTCTCCTAGTTCTTGAATTACTTTGGGTTATCTTCATTTGTATATATGTAAATATATTTTTTGTTTTTTTTAAATAATAAGTCATTTCTAACAGCTGATTGCATTTATATAGGAAATTCATCCTTATGATCATCTTATGGAATTTTGTCAATTAAAACAACAAGACTCTTTTCCTTTCCCTAATTTTGATAAATTTCATATGACGTTTTCTTGTACATATGTTTTTGTTTTGAGTAAATTTGAATCATCTAACAAGTGGTTTTGCAATTTGATTACAAGAACCTTAATCAGCTCATGAAATATTATCTGAAAAAGGGAAGTGCTCTAAAAAAACTCATAATGCATCTTAACTCCTCTTTTGATTATTGTTGAAAATTGAAAATTTATAGTGAAAAGATAAAGTGTTCTTTATATATATCATTTCTAACCACTTTCTTATATGATTCTTCTTGATTAATTTCATTTTTGTGCTTCAGTATATGGTATTTGATTCAAACATGCACATTCTTGATTTATCATTAAAACAGTTGCTTAAGACCTACTTTAATCATCATGATTTTCAAAAGTTCTATCTTACACCTATGGACTACTAGTTCATCCTAGACTCATTATCAAAACTTATCTCTTAAGCACTCTTAAAAAGGTAGCCCAAGAGTAAGTGATATTTTCTACTTGTGGGGAACATTACTAATCTTTTATGAAGAAGATAGACTGAGAGGTCAAGGAACGGCTTTAGGTTATTCTCTTTTGACATGATCTATAATCCAGGCTATTATAAATTAAGTTACTCATAAGGTTCGCTCTAAAAATTTGAGTTATGTGTTTAGAAGGCTTAGCATACTCTAGTACCAACCGGCTTCCTCATACTAAAAATCATTATACAAAGTGAACCCGTCGGGGTACTGAACACGCTCGCTGGCAGTGGGTCCATGCTAACTAAAATATTAAACAAGGAATCTCGGTAAAAAGTAAACCCGTTGGGGTACTGAACAGACTCGCTAGCAACGGGGCTATGCTTGCATGATACCATGATAAACCCGTCGGGGTACTGAACAGGCCTGCTGGCAGCGGCACAATATCGGGTAAAAGAGATATGGTTAATGCATTACTATGCACATGGCTCATCTAAAAAAACCTGAGTATACAAACATGTTTAGGCCAAATTATTTATACTATCATTAGAGAATGGCTATAAGTTGGACTTGGACCTTGTCATCTAATTCAAACAATACCTAGGATATGATTATGCTAGAAATGGGACCCATAACTATAGAAATCTCACAAACTCCAGGGTGAAATTTATCTATATTCTTTGGATGACAAGAGATCTTTAAAATGAGTCATGGATGACGGGTTTTCCTATGGCATTTTTTGCATCGATTGTACTATCATTATTCATATGATCTTCCTAAGCACTATTTTTTTTTTATGAATATGCATATATGAATCATCTCCATTATTAGTTAGTATTTCTTTCTTACAAAATAATAACAGCATTTTAGAGCTATTGGATAAACTATTAATTGAAAATATTTGAATACTAATCAGTTTCTTTGATGGATTGAGGACACGCCATATTTTTGGTTTGGGGGAGGTTCAGAACTATCTTTACTTTTTGAATAATTTTAAAAAGTTCATTTATCTCTGACAAAGTGATAGGTGTTTTTAGGAATAATGCAAGTAGCAGAAGATTGTTCTGATCCATGATAAATAAAGAGGAGTGCGACTAAAGTTTCAGAAAAGTAGGCTTACATCATCCTTTTGTGTGCTGGCAACCCCAGAAAAAATTCTTTGCATAATCATCAGTACTCAGATCCAGCAAAGCACATTTTGTACAGCAGGTCCATATGAAGGATAGAATGAAGGGTCGAATGACGATCCGAATGAAGTGACGAATGAGGCGAATGACTGACGATCTGAATGAAGTGTCAAATGAAACCATAACTTATAACAGCATGATTAAGTGTGTTAAGGGATCTAATTTTTGAATTCTGCTGGTAAAATCTAATTAATAACCATACCAGGGATCAATCAAATGTCATTTCTGCACTTGATCTCATTCCTTTACTCATCCTGACTTCATCAAATGAATCAATTAATCATACATTATTGTGATTTTCAAAATCATTATATGGCTATCATATGGTTTTAACTCTTCATTAAGTTATATGCATGCAATCTGTCATTGCATTAATCAAAAGTCATCATGATCTTTTATGTCACCTATGCTTATAATCTCATGATGAAAATTACATTCAACCTGTCCAAAGTTTACTTTGGACATGGTTGAATATATCATAACCATACGAATTCACCAATGCACACATTTTCATGATGGCACACGATTCAATATTTTTGCATGATAGCATGATCGTTCGAACGTGCTAAATCCCTGCTTCACGATCATTTAACCGTTCAAATGGATCACATTTTAAACCAACGTCTGTGTGAATTCTGCTTCATTTTGCTTGCCCTTATCTTTCCTAAGTCTATCAAGCCGCGTCTCTTGCAATTTCTTGCATCCCCTGTATCCATTTGCATCCCTCAACCTCTACTTAACAATGTCGATCCGCTATAATCCTAGCAGCTACCAGGATTTTCTCTGCATCCCTGAATTCAAAGAGTGTCATGAAGTGTTTCTTCGAGCAGGCTGGGGTCCATTCCTCCATCTTCTTTAGGGCCATTATGATGAGATTTCACTACTGTTCGCCAAAGGATTGGATGGAAAAACAGCTAAGGTTGTCCATTTCACCTTTCCTGTAACAGAGGAGTCTATTGCATTGGCCACGAAACTTCCCAGGGAGGGTGCCCGTTGGCACAAACACCTTTTCCTTCCACGGATGGCTCATGAATTCGCTCTCAGGGACGAATACCAACATGTTAAAAACACAAAAGGGTTCCACAGGGAGTGGATTAAGCCAGAATATCTTGAGCCCTTGACTGTCATCATCCGGTTGATCACCTGTGAGGGTAAGTACACCATTTTAAAATCATGTCACCTTATATTATTGGCACATTTAATTAATAACCAAGCCCTAAATTTCCCATTTTATTTTCTAAAGAGCCTAGAAAAAATGTCGAGCCAGGTTAGGAAAAATATCACTAACCCCTCTCGTAGTTTATATCAGCACTGTCTCATAAAAATCCTGATCATCCATCAGTTGAAGGAAAAGGGGAAAACCTGGGATAGCTTTGTGTTTGAAACACTAAACCTCCATTTGGTCAAGAATCCCCTTGTCAAAGCCTCTACCTCTCGCAAGCGTCACCGATTTCAAACTTGTGCTAATGAGCCCATTCAAACCTCTGCACAAGGAAAAAGGGATACTAGGTCTGTGCGTTTTGATGAAGATGCCACAAAAGAAATGCACATTTTCCATTCCCATGAGGTAGAGTGACTTGTGGTACAAGAAAACAGAGCCCATACTCTACCATACGAATTTCTAGGTTGCCCATGCTCCATTGAAGCCATGGACTAAATTCTTCAACAACTTCCTTACAACAAAAATAAATGTCAACAAGGAAAGTCAAATGGGTTCTCGCAATGACATTTGGTAGCATATGGTTCATCCCCACAACCCCCTCACCACTCCCTTGTGGATACACATGGCCCCTTCTCATTTGTTGCCTCCATAGCCAGTTTTGGTATTTTATTGCAACATTAATATTTACATCAATTTACAATATTCTATGGCTTAATAGCACATGGGAAATAAAATATCAAATACTTGTCCATTTTAAATAAAATCCGAACATACACTAGAGGGGCCTTGGCCTTGGCCTTGAGCTCCACGCCAGGAAAATATACATCGCATGTATACAATATTTACATTATAAGCCAATAATTCATAAGGGTCAAAATTGGGGTATTACACAAACAGTTTGTAAAATGGAGCTACGATTTTGTCTATAAGGTTAGTTTGAAATTCGTGTCAAATGAATACAAATATGGGGTGGGGCCCACATTTCAAAATCATTTGTATTATTCGTTGACGACCTCCTAGAGCGCTTATGTGGTGATTTTGGGAGATCTGTGCATCCATTGGATGAGTCACGAGTTACAGGTATGCCGTCACCCTATGTTATTTCTTTGGGTCAGGGTAGTTATAGGAAAAGTGAGTCCCTAGGGTGTCAAGGACTTGTTTTAGCCCCTAATTGGCTACCGCGTAGGATTTTGTAGGAAACCCGCACTATAGTGCGGGATAATGCAAACCTTTCATGCTATAGTATCATGATATTTTCCCAAAATCGCACGCGGTAGTAGCGTGGGCGCATAGCACAGAAAAAATGTACTATTTCGTGCTATGCGCGAGACATGGGTGGTTCAACCACACACTGAGGTAGTGCGACTGTCCGCGCAACTGAACTGTTTAAATCCCATGCACTGGTGTCGCTCGGGTAAGTGCAATTCAGTCACTTCGGGCACAACTTGTCTTTGATGAAGTCACACTACGTGCGGAATTCCTAAGGGGGGGTGTGCATATTTATTGTTTTGATTGATGGATGTCTAATGGGTGAAAATTTTCCCTGTGCAGGTGGTCTTGAGTTCATTATGGCTGATGTGGGTGCCATAGAGTGGTGGGAGAGATACTATGATTACCTTATGCCACTAGTTCTAGGGAACCTCGTAGCAACCCAGACGCTTCGCGATGCGAGGCTCTTGAAGTTTTTCAAGTGCCCCTTGATGCGATAATCGGAGTACCTACTATGGAGACTACTTAATGTGTGCGACCCTGATAGATGGGTCTTCAAATTTGGTGATGAGTACCTAAGCATTACGACTCAGGATATCTATTTTATGATTGGGTTTCCTCACCGTGGGGTGTGGGAACTAATCCCCCCATAGATGGGGGGGCACATGATCCGTGGGTTAGTGGATCGTTATTGTGATGGTGACTAGAGTGACCTACACTTTGGTCAGATTATTCTTAGCCACTTAAGAGCTCTAACAGTGTGAGCTATTGCTACATTCATGGTGGGGGTGTTGGGGGTATCGTCCCCCAACTGGATTACAGGTGGGTAGTTGATGCTCGTGGAGCAGGTGATTTTCAGTCGTTCGGTGGCATGGGGACCTTTGTTCCTCCAGACTATGGCAAAGAAAATGATTTCTCTATGGAGGGGAGGTATGAGGAGGACCTTTTTTTATGGGAGTGTGCTCTGCTCCTATTTCTTTGAGTGGTACCCGACACTACGGCCGCTAGTAGTGATTCCTTTGAGGGGGCCTTAGGAGACCCAGGTGATGTATTGGGGGCAAGTGATGCCTCATGCTGGTGGTGGAGATGTGGGGGCCTATTACACCCCACACATTTTGGACGTGTGGGAGCAGTGCATTAGGGTGATGGAGAGACACCCCTAGAGCAGTATGGATTACCGTGGGAATCTGGAGTTACCACCTCCTCTAAGGGGTTTTGACACCACATGTATGCGTTTAAATTTTGCTGATAGTTTACATATGTGTACATGTTTTATTTTTGCACATGTTAGTATATATGTTTACCATTTACGGATAACAGTTTCCATTTTGTGATGTAGATATTGGTCCGGTACGGCTAGCTCATCAAGACGGGGAGCATCAGCGAAGAGACGAGAGGGACAAACCAACGGCAGAGGTGGGTCTGTCTATAATTGGGGGTGCAGCTCCAGTTGGAGGTGCAGCAGTGGGGGGTGCTCTTGAAGAGGGGGAAGTTGCAGGGGAGTGGATGGTCGCTGTCATAATTGATTTGGAGCGGTGCCAAATCGTGATGTTAGCGGGGCTTGACAACAGAGGTGTCATCGACCTCGATGATGAGGAGCTGGCTCTGACTCTCTAGTTTCCGAAAGAGTGCGGGCCAGCCTAGCGTCCCATTATGCGGAGGTTGAAGGTGGCATACCATGTGGCGAGGGAGGTGCAGGAGGGAGAAGTTCCTCCACCGAGATAGAGGCCATGACCTAGACTAGGCCTTGTTTGGGGATCTGTTGTCGCTGCAACATACCCCCAAAATTTTGTAAATATTGGGGCCCCTCCTTCTATTTTTGAAGAAGTCCTTTGGTTTTTTTGAAGTTTGTTTGTTCAACTTTGCAAGTTTTCTTATCTCTCTTCTTCCAAAATTTTTTGCTTTTTTCTACAAAGGAAAAATTTACCTTTTCAGCTTTGGTCACAGTTTTAAATGATAAACTTTGCAACAGATGCACAAATTTTAACCTTATTTTGGCCGACTATGGCGCATTATTTAGCCTTAACTTTGCCGATCAAAAGCAGTCTTTTTTATCTTTCCTCCCGAGTTCATCGCAATTTTTAACTTTAATTTCCCCGCATTTACACAGCTTTTAACATTAACTCGGCCGCTTTTGCGCCAAATTCCAAACCTTAACTCCACGCGGATTGCTGCAGTTTTTAGAGCTAAAATGCCCGCCCGTTGCGCAAAGTTTGGCCCTAAAATTGTCGCCTTTTTGTGCGCCTCGCACTCTTTGCCACACCTTTTGGTCGCAGGTTCTATGGCTAAAGTTGTCACATGTTGTGATGTTTTTAACCTTAAAATCATTGACCCTTGCTTCAATCCTCGGGCATAGCTTTTGATCGCAGTAGTTAGTCCTAAAGTCGTCGCATGTCGCGCATGGGTCATCATTTTGATCGTCGCTGCAGTGCACCCTGGATTTTGGGTAAGCGTAAAAGATTAAGTTGATGAGGTTTTATTTCCACCCCATGTGGATTTATTACCTCTTGCATTGAGCCCCGTGGCCATTAAATCCTCCATTAAACCACCTAGTGGGGATTAAATGCTCATGCTATATATATGCATAGAACGAGGTTTCATTCATTCCATTGTTGCTGATGAGAGGAAGTGTTCGCCATTCGCCATTGGGAGCTTTCAGACTATCACTCACCTAGGTATGCGCGTCAACCACCGAGAGCCATTCTAAGATTGACAGGTAGGTGCTTTTGCCTCCCCTTTGTTTTTAGCCGAAAGGAAACTCCATCTGAAGCTCATTTTTTCCCCTTTAAAGCTTTTTTTGGTGGTTTTCATCTAGCACTCGTATTGATCGTTGTTTTTGTATGATGTAAGAGAACTCCTTTGCCTAATGGGCAGACTTCCCTTAAGGCTAATAGAGCACAAAGTTTTCTGTGTACTCTCCCATTGAATCATGACCCAGAAAAACCGCCTTCTGCGCATATGCAATTCATCCTGTCGACCGTTGTTTTCTCAGTACTATAGAAAAGGCTTCCTCCCGGCATTTGTTTCATTGATAAACGTTGAGCCTAGGAAAAATCCTTATCACATATTGCTCTAAATCCACTGATAGCGCTACTAGCTTTGTAGCACACATTCTACTCTGTAGCACACATTGGAAGATTTGTTAATGATGGGGAATAGCATACTGCACTCACCATTGTGGTAATAAGTCATGATCTCGATGATAAATTCCCCACGTTAAATCCACAGAAGATTCGGGAATTCTCCTTATCCCACAATAATAGCACTTTGCGTAATTATGTTTTTTTCTTAAAAGAGTTAATGCCAGTGAAATAATTGAATTTAGCATCATCAAAACTGATTAGCAGTGTTCGACATTGTGTGGATTACATTTTGAGTCATTGCGTGGGTGTTTTTGTTTAGAAGTTCTTCCTTGTCACCATTGTCTTTGAAATATCATTTTAATTTGAAAGCCAACACTATTGCATGCTCAATTTCTACTTAACACTATAAATCTTGAGATGTGATTTATTTGCTAGCAATGGTTGCTCAATAATTTGTCAACTCCTCATTTTGGCTACCCTCACCATTGCAGGTTTGACATGCATAGGAGGTTTTCCAGGCAGAAGGATAATCTTGTAGAATCAGATTCGGACGTGGAAGTTTTGTTAGACACATCGCTTGAAATTATGTTTAGCAACACACAAGCTGTCACTGAGGTAGCCCTTGGAAGATCTGCCCCGGAATTTCAATGGGGTGACTTATACAGGTTTGTCAGAGATCAGAAGTACCCTAAAGCATCCCTAGAAGAAACCATGTTCTACTTGAACATCAATAAATTCAGCCTGCACAAGGAAGTGACTCGTCCCAAGCTATTCCCATGCTCAGAGGTCATCGACTAGATAATTCCTCATGTTAATACAGATACAAGGTTCATTAATGACAAGACTGGGATGAATCTGTCATCTTTCGCACCTAAACACATCATGGCTACTTACAAGTTTCCCTAGGCAAGGACTTGGCTGGATGATGAGTGGATAGCCAAGAAAACCATAGACCCTATGGAGTCTGCTAGAAAGATGATGATAATTGAAAGACAAATCATGCAAAGAAACACTAATGAATATGAAAGTGCTCTGCTAAGGACTCCTTATAGACTCATTGCCTTAATGCTGACTAGGATTTTTGACATGCCGAATGGAAATGTTTTCAAGCTTGGTTGGGTGCCAGTAATGGTCCATGTGGCCACGTCCGGTACAATATTCAATTGGGATGACATAATTTCAGACAGTATTGTCTCGCATTTAACCACTGCCCAAGGAGGACTGACCCAGAAGAAAGATGATTTCTTCATGTCTTCTTATTTGATGGATTTTTTGTTAAGAAAACACCCCTTCCCGGATTTGGGTTGCATGTGGAGAAAAAAAGAGTCTCCTCTCTTTGTAGCCTACCAGCCCACATGGGAAAGCAAATACACAAATTACTACAAGTAGATTTGTGAGAAACTCATCATGCCCCTGTATCATCTCATTTTTATAAAGGAGCCGAACTGCCTGTCCAAAAATGCCATGCCCATCATCAAAGAGTTTGGGGATTATTACTTCTCCACCGAGGGCACCTATATCCAAATGAGTGGAGGATCTCAACCTCCCTTTCTGTTTCCTCGATATGTCACAGATTTTGTAGTACATAAGGAAGCTCTGAGACAACTCTTCGGTATTGGTGGAGTCAGCAAGATCCTCACGGAGAGAAAGAAAGGTATTTATCCACCAATTCCCTTCACCATCGATGCATATAGTCTCCCGAAGGCAAAATACGGTGAAAAATTTGCTCAAGGATTAGAGGTTTTTCATTTTGACACAAATCCTTTTAGGAAACATGATCCTAGTGGAAGGGTTGCTAAGCATTATCTTAATGTCAAAAATTCTTATGAGTACACATAGAGGCAGCAGTATCTCAATTAGATGAGTCAAAGAGGAAGGAAAAGGAAGAAGAAGAGAGACTCCAAAAGGAGAAAGAAGTCAAGCAGCAAGATGCAGAAGCTGCTAGAGTTCTGCAGGAGCAAGAAGCAAAATCTCTAGGAGAGGAAGAAGAAAGAATATTGCAAGAACAAGATTCCAAATTGCAGCAGGAGGAGGCTGAAAGAACCAAACAAGAAGAGGCCGAAAGGTTACAAGCAGAGCAAGAAGCAATAGAGCTAGCAGAGCTGGCAGAGAGACAAGCAAAAGAAGAAGCTGAGAAAGCCGTGGAACAAGGCATGTCCAGCACACGAACCATGGACTTGGATCTGGAAACATTAAACCAATCAGGGATATCTAATGAAGGGGTTGTCACCATCGAAGAGTTAGCGCTTACCCCATACAACCCCAAAAAGTAGCGCCAAGTGGCCAACCTGGATTCCGATTATTTTCATAAAAGGAAGAAGATTATTGTTGATAGATCAGAGAAGAAAATACAGATTGGAGAGGACCTATACGAAATGAGAGTATCAGAGAACACACTTGTCCAAGGGACTAACATTGATCCTGTGTTCACAGCGTCATGCTCTGTGCTTTCGGCTCAAGCAAGTAAAGACAATGTTGATCGTCTGGTTGAAGATGTTAAAAAGTACAGAGAACTGTGTTTCAAGATAAAGGCTAGCCTAAAGGAAAAGGTGCTATAAGGGAATGAATTAAAGTTGAAATACAAAGAGCTTCAGGAAGAGAAGGGAGAAACAACTGTGAGAATCCAACAGCTCGAGAACAAAAAGAATACACTAGAAATGCAGTTGGCAATCTCGGAGGGCGGGTAAAGAGACTTAAAAGCTCGCATAATAGAATTGGAAAATCATGAATCCAGCAGTGTTCAGCAAATTGAATTTTTCAATCCTTAGTTTGAAAGGTTGATGAAATAAAAGGCATAGTTGTTAGAGCAGCTCAAGGAAGCAAATGAAAAGAAGCAGGATCTAGCTACATTCTACAAACAAGCTTGCGACGTACAAGAAACGACTCATCAATCGTTAATATTGATATCATAAGAGGTCTGCAGGATGAAGGAGATGATAACCATAATGCAAGTTATTGAGGTTGAGGCAGTAAATATGATGAATAAGTATGCTCTTCATGTGGTAGAAATAAAGGAACAATTTGAATGGTGAAAGGGAGATCTGGATTCCCCTCAAACCTGTCTGCTAAAACCGCTGAGGATTGGACATGGATAGAGGAGTCCTCAAGTTTTGCAGACATTGTGGTGCTAAGTTAAGTCTGGATATCCGTAAAACCGTCAAAAAATGCCACACTTTCTACTCCAAAATCCGGGAAACCCACGATAAGTGTCACATAGCTTTACCTCATACCATTTATGATTTTCTTGAGAGAGACTAGCATCTAGCAGAATTGCAGGATAAATTAAATGTAGAATTAGACTATCTAAAGAAGAGAGAGGAGATAACCATGGAGGACCTTCACCAATTCATTTGGAAGACCATTGTCCATGCCTATTTCCTGGAAGAAATTGCTCAGGTGGCTGTAGCAGGGGCATCAAGTATCAAATCAGATTTGCGCAAACACGAAATAGCGCCGAAAGTGACAATACCTGCGCAGGGAAAGACCACCCTGAGAGAGATTGGTTAGTGGAGAAGTTATATCCAAGAGGTGGACAAACCAGCCGAAACAAGCGGGCCTACTGAAGAGAACAAATCAGTAGAATTAGAGAAATCAGATGGAGCCGCGAGACCCTCTGAAGCCTAATTTATTTTATTGTAATTTTGAGAAAAGACAACTGGATTTTTTTTTATTGTAAAAAACAACTAGAAATATCTTTTGTCTCATTAGGCACTACAAGACAAAATTTGGTGGGTCCCTAGGGTTAGGTTTTGAGGAGAGACAATTGTTGTAAAATCTATAAATATAGGAATAGAAGAGATGTAAAGGACTTTTGGCAGGTGAAAGGACAGGACTTATGTTGTACGTGAACTATTTTACTACATCAATAAAGAAAGTTCGATTTCGCCTAATAGAAGCCTGCATGGAGTTTTGTTATGGGAATGTTTGAATGACTGGCCGAACTACTTCTGTATTATTCACACATTTGCTGTGATATCGTTCTTAACCATCTGAATTTCTTCTTTGCTTTGAATGCTTTCACTCTCTCATGCAAAATTTTTGTGTAAAAATGGGTAGTATAATGTTTTTCTCTATCAAGGCTATCTTTGATAATCTTTTATTTGCTTTTTCAAATGCTTCTATTCAATTTAACAGCTATCTGTGAAGTTCTTGGTTGCATTTCCAGTTTATTACTCATCTTTTAAATTTTCTCCTTACGAGGATAGATTAAATTTGCTTAAAACAGTTTTAGATTAGATTTGTTTATAGTTTGCATTTAGTTTATAGCACTTGCATCTCATTTAAAAAACTAAAATACATAAACAGTGGATTGGGCTACAACCGGTGCAAAAGAAAGAAAATCTTTAAACCTTACACGGTAGCCGGGTCGTTAACCGGACGGATTCCCCACACCAAATGGTGAGCGATCTAATTGAGCTTGCTTATCAAGAAGAATCCCTTGCTGATTGATGCTAATATTTTCGGCGCATCAACAAGATCATACCCCGAGGTAGATAGGGGTGAGGTTATACAGTCGTTGGCCATTATGGGGCCTCGTGATCCACCAGCTAGTGGGGCAGCTTGATTTTGTTATAGAGGGATATGAACCATTTTTGTATATGTTTTTAATGGAGCCTAAGGGAGGTGGGTTGTATGATCTATCTCCCATAATTATATTTTGTATATGCCCTTAGAGGACCATTTTGTACATGACACTTGTATTTTTGACAATATATACATATATACACCATTTTTGCGGCTTATGTGTTATACTTCTCATATTTATTTTGTGTCTATGTATGTTATGGATATATGGTTCATGTTTTCTATATGTTGATCTAATGCATATGTAGTGGTATATATTGACATGTATGTTGCAAATGGTTATCAACCTATGAGACATGATGATGATATGCATGTATGTGTAGCGGTAGGTGTGACACATAGATATATATGTTTGTTTGTTGGGTGTGCAGGATTAGGAAGTCGTGTGATCTATCAAGTGCCAGTTCAATACCTCTTTAGCGATGGATTCAAATGAATTGGTATGTATCGGTATATGCGTGAAAGTAATGGTTTCAAACTATCGGATGAGAAGGTACACACACAGGAACTTGTGAAAAAGTAGTGGATCAAGGACATGAAATACCTTGTTCAGTTGTGAGACAACTAGTTGGGAGTCTAAGTGTACCCATAAATGGTGTATGCCAAGGTGGGTGGCATCACTTAAGAGACCTATAACATCATCATATTCTGCTTTGTTGTTCGTAACTCTCCCCAAGCACACTCTGTCGGTGTGGTGGAGTACATGGGAGGGGGAATAAATAGCTCAAGCAATTGATGCAAGGTTCTTGGACCATCGACTTGCATCGTCTGCATAGCTGATATAGACATATGGTTGAGAGGTCATCTACATAAAGTGAAGAGAGACTTATTCTCAATCCTAAACAATGGATGGGACATAAGAAAATGAAATGTAAATAAGAATGATAGCAAGAAATATTTGGATACTTCTTGTCTCGAGGGTCATTAAATGTTGTTAGTTTTTCACAATTTTAATTCAATATGATGTAGTATATTATCTGAGAGAATAACATGCACAGCAAATCAAACACAACAGACAATATACACAAAGCATTTCACCAGGGAAACCATAAAGGAGAAACCCCGCAACTTCCTCAAAGATAGAATGAGCAATAATACAATAAACCCCAAAAGTATAAATGGTCTCCAGCAGCTTCTCTCTTCTTCACTTGTGTGAAATTGTCCTCCTACTCACTTATGCGAACTTGATGAGTGAGTGAATGAACAAATAGAGAGGATCACCCTCTTTATTTATACTTTACCTTTCACTTAGCCTTAACCCCAAATAGGTCATGCCCTAAGTGTAACTGACTAGGCCGACTTCTCTAGTAGAGTATAATAACCCATGAAAGACTCAACTCTAGGGTCAATTCCCCATCATACAATGGAGGGTTAACCTCATTGACTTTACATGACAAAAATAAAATAATGACTTCTCCGACCGGAGGAATAAAACCTCTCCGTCGGAAGCACAATAACATATGAATACAATATAAAATATACAAGTGAATATCTTCTGAAATTACAAATACATTAACACTCCCTCTTAACTAGGAAGGTATTCTCTTGACACATTCATCAGCACAAGGCTTCGTCACTAGATCATCATTGTCACTTTTGTTGTTATCTCGACTATCAATATCCAATCTACTCGTCATAGGAAGTTATACAAATCCAACCCTTTTTCATGTTGGATGTAGGCCTAGCCTCCATGTAGGTATTCATCATCTCTGCGAGCAAGCCATCAAGAAGGTACATCGCATGAATTATTATATGCCACTTTAAAACCTGCAAGATCTCCCAGCACTGATTATATGCCACTGCAAAACTTGAAGGAGCATCACAGGAATGATTATATGCCTCTGCAAAACCTATATACCCTACTATCACCTCATAATCTTTAGATCATCTCATCGTCACACGGAACACAGCCCAGATGCACATCACAATGTCTCCAGTATGGGAGGAATTTCCTACCACCATATGAGACACTGTCTACCAACATGCGATGACTTTACTACTAGCATGTGAGATACGGCGCTTACATCAACCGACATGGGAGGACTTTCCTACCATCATTTGGGAAAGGCACAACAATTACATCAACGACCATGGGAGTACCAACCTACCACCATGTCGAAAAAGCTCAGCAATTACATCAATGACCATGGAAGGACCAACCTACCACCATGTGGGAAAAGCTCAGCAATTACATCAACAACCATGGGAGGACCAACCTACCACCATGTCGAAAAATCCCATGTGCATTTGTATCTTCTGGAATCATCACTTCCCCTTGGAATGAAACTCGATATGAAGTACACCAAGATTCTCTCTGAAGTATTCAAACTTCACTCTGGCCAGTGGCTTGGTCAATACATCAGTTGTCTACTCATCTGTTGCAACATACTAGAGCTCCATTGCTCCTATCTGCACCATATCCCTGATATAGTGATACTTGATCTCAATGTGCTTCGACTTGTCATGGAACACCGGGTTCTCAGACAACTTCACACAACTCTGTTTGTCGCAATATATACACGTCACGTCCAACTGGAGATCAAACAAATCAGATAGTAGCTTCCTCAGCCATACTGCCTCACAACTAGCCGAACAAGTCGTGACATACTTTGCTTCGGCTGTACTCAATGCCACACATGACTACTTCCTGCTAAACCAAGAGATCGCATCTGATCCCATACTAAAGTAGCACCCCAAAGTGCTCTTCCTATCAATGGCACTTCCTACCCAATCCAAATCAACATAACCCTCTAAGTTAATCTTCTGATTCGCATCATACTTGACCCCATAATCAATCGTACCCTTTAGGTACCTCAAAATATGCTTTGCAGCAATCAAGTGAACATGTGTCGGATCCGTCAGGAACTGGCTCAATGTGTTAAAAACAAAGCAAATATATGATCTCGTATTCGTCAGGTACATCAAAGATACAATCATATGATGATACATCATTGCATCAATCGACTCTGATGAAGCATCACTCAATTGATTCAGGTTTGATGCCATAGGTGTGGCCATGGCCTTTATGTCCATCATCCCAAACCTCTTCAGGATCTCTAATGCATACTTCCCTTGTCCAAGGAAGATTCCATCTGCACTCTACCACACCTCCATACCTAGAAATAGTGCATCATACCCAAGTCCTTCATCTCGAACTCGACAGCAAGATTCCTCTTCATGTCAGCAATCAACCCATCCTCACCTGTCACAAATAGGTCATCTACTTACAGTAGGAGTATCACTGGGTTCCCTTCCTCAACCTTGTAGTAAAGGTTGGAATCCGATTTACTCTTGGTAAATCCCAAGCTAGTCAAGAAGTTGTCTATTCTGTCATACCACATCTTGGGTTCTTGTTTTAATCCATACAAGGATTTCTTCAATTTGCACACATGATTCTCCCTATCATGTGTCTCAAATATGAATGGATGCTCCACATACACTTCCTCCTCTACTACACCATTCAAGAAAATTGTCTTGACATCCATCTGGTGTATCTTCCACTTCATTACTACAGCTAGAGCAAAACTGATCTAATGGAAGTGTATATAGCTACGGGTGCAAATGTCTCCTCGTAGTCTATCCCTTCCTTCTGGGAGAATCCAAGTGCCACAAATCTTGCCTTGTGTTTCTCTATGATGCCATCTGCAGCATGCTTGATCTTGTAGATCCACTTGGAAGTCACAACAGACTTCCCTACTGGTCTCAGGACCACATCCCAGACATCATTCTTCATGATCGACTAGTACTCCTCGATCATGGCATCCTTCCATTCCTTTCTTTATGCCGCTTATTCATAGTTGGCAGGTTCCTTGTCAATAATGTCACACAGCGGGGCTACATAGCTGGAGTATGGCCTCGATCTCTTGCTTTCTCTGTGCATTCCTTATGGAGCGCCATATCTCTCTGCATCATGTATTGCCTCTCGTACCAATGTTGGTTTCCTCTGGTGAGAATTCTTCTTATGAGATGGATCTACAGGTTCTCGCGATCTTCATATTCTTTTTGGGTTGCTACATTCATTGTTGTATCTGGGATCCCAGGTGCTTCTGGTTCTTCAATGTCTTCTATATGTAGCTTTCTTGATCTTCATAGCTTGAAACAAATCTCTCTTGTGGGTGATGGTACACGATCTTTCCTACAAGACAAGTTCAATTGCATGATTAGAAACATCTCATAGTTTCCAGAACAAATTCTTACGCATAAAACATAGGTCATACAATCATGCAATTATCTTAGCCAATGCTTCAATGCAACATTCATCCATATGCCATAACTTTCTAGATGCCTTCCATTTCTACCATAACATTTTTAAGAGTGTGCACTACTCCAAACATGTCAGCAAAAAGGTTTCATTCTAGATAAGAAGCAATGGAATGTTGTACAGTATGATAGGCCACTTACCCATTACTTGCATATTAGTAGTATCTTGTTCATTAATGCAAATTTTCTAACATGCATAACACATATCCTAAATATAGGAACATAAGTATGTATAATATCATTTAATTATTCACACAGACAAGAAATAGCAATTCAAATACTTATCTTTGTTTGGTTGTTGGGTGGACTCCCTCTTGATCTTTGCTTCCTTGCAGGAACTACTGGAGTGTGCTACCTCTTGATCTTTTCTTCCTTTTTGGAGCTACTGGAGTCTCTGATAGTGTAATCCTTTATTTTGCACCTTAATCAATGTTGATACGTTCTTCCATAAAGAATTGATCTTTATTTATTTTCTCGATTCCAACTCTATAGTAGCTTCTCCTACTCCTTTCATGGAATACTGAAAGTCATCTCTAGCTTCACCTTATGAGGTGGAACCTTCTGAATAAACCCATGTAACTAGTTACCTTCATTACAATGCATATTCTTCATCACTTGAAGAATATTCACTTTCTTCTCTGGTTCTCTTTCTTGCAGGTTCATCATCTTCCGCGGTGTGAGCAGCGTGTCTTTTCTTGTTGGTCTTCTTCTTGTTGGAACCACTTCTATTTCTGGGATAATCTCTACAGTAGTGTCCCTTCTCATCACATCTATAGCACCGAATGGTAGATGCATCTCTTAAGAATTTTCTAAAGTTCTCCCTATGATTCTGGTGGTGGTGTTTTTCCTTCTTGTGATGAGGATGCTCCCTATTGGTGTTATTCTTCCTAGTGTGTGTTGTGAGAGTCTGGTCTTCATTATCCATCTTTTTCTTCTCAAGATACAAGTCGAGCTTCTTCTTGTGAGCATTCCTCCCACGACCTACTAAATGTGATCAACTTTCTTCTTGTAGAGATTCCTTGAATAAAGGAATCCCATGACCTAGGGAGACCATTCAAGGTGGCCATCACTATTTCTCCATTTTCTATGTCTTCTCCCGCAGCTTCAAGTTGTTCTTTTATCAAAGAGACCCTTATAAAGTAGGACTGCATGGTCTCTGCATTTTGTATATTCACATTCTTCAACTGGTTCCGCAATGTCATCTTCCGATTTACATTCTTTCCCTCAAATAGCTTGGTCAAGGAATCAAACATCTCCTTGGGTGTCTTTAGAGATGACACATGTGGTATGAAATGATCCTTGATAGAATCTGCAATAATCCTCTTGGACTTGACCAAGTTCTTCTTATGTAAGGCCTTAGCCTCATCTCCCTCTGGAACTGGAACCTCTTCATTCACATAGGAGTCCAATTCATTCTCTTCTAAGACAAGCCCAATACTATACTTCCATGCTCGGAAGTTATCAGTCCCTTCAAGCTTATCTTCAAGCTTGGTGTGGTGATACATCTTTAATGAGTACTTCAAATGGAAATAGAAAATATTTAGGTCTTACCACTTGATTTGTTGAAACTGGATATGGAGCTGGCTAGGGATTGAAAGAGAAACCCTAAAAATCCAAACTTGAAATTTCAAACTTTTATCTAGATAGAAATATGTGCCTTGCTAAGGCAAGCAAGTTGGTACACTTGGATTTTGAAAATTCCAAAAATTGACCCCTCAAAAGTGACTTGCAAATTTCGGATCTGTAGTTTCTGGTCCTTTCTGGTTTTCTAATTTTTCTAGTCCAAAATTCAAACTAAGGTTTGACGTATCCTGGGGTTATACCCAACCAAAAACTTCTATCCTGGTCTCTAAATTTCTATTTTGATGAGGAGCATCTCTCTATGCTGAAAGCACTCCAAAATTCCTCTTCTGTGAAAATCCCTAATTTCCCGCAGTAGTGACAGGCAAAAAATTGAAAATGGTCATAATAAATTTATGTTTCGACAGAAAGATGCGCCTTCCATAGGTGAGTTATCCTAGCCTCCTTTCGTTGTTGATCTGTGGAGAGAAACCCAAAAATTAAGAAGCCCTAGATTCTGCAGCTGCACAGTGTCTTCTTCTTAGGTTAGCTCTAATACCATGTTAGTTTTTCACAATTTTAATTGAATATGATCTAGGATCTTATCTGAGAGAATAACATGCACAACAAATCAAACACAAGAGACAAGAGACACAAAGAATTTCACCGGGGAAACCATAAAGGGTAAAACCCCGCAACTTCCTCATAGATAGAATGAGCAACAATACAATAAACCCCAAAAGTAGAAATGGTCTCCAGCAGCTTCTCTCTTCTTCACTTGTGCGAACTTGTCCTCCTACTCGCTTATGCAAACTTGATACCCACTAGCACAGCCAGTAACTAAAAATCTATTTTGGTTAGATTGTCCTTTTGGGGATGAGAACCTGGAAGAAATTTCCCTTGCTAGTGATTTCTCTTGGGCACTTCAAGAACAAAATACCGAGAATGTGTTGAACCAATTTGTCACTTCCACAACATGTATAGACTTGCCTCAGTCTTTTTCCCAACTTGACAAAATATTTGGAGATTAATTCCAAGAAAACATGAGCCTCTCAACATTTACAAGTACACCCTGTGTCTTCACAATTGAAGAACATATAGGATCCTATACCATACCTTGTGAGGTTAGTTCAGAAAAATTTCTACATATAAATGTAGGTTTAGATGAGAGTCAGCAAAAACAATTACTAAAAGTTCTCAAAATTCAAACTGGAGCATTTGCAAGGGAATACACTGATATGAAGGGTATACACCCAGATACTTGTATTCACGACATTTACACAGATTCAAACATACCTCCTGTCAGGCAGCCCCAGAGAAGAATGAATCTAGCCCTAAAGGATATAGTTAAAGATGAATTACAAAAACTCCTTAATGTTGGTTTTATCTACCCAATTTATAACAGTAAATGGGTGTCTGCTCTGGTAGTAGTTCCAAATAAAGTTACAGGGAAATGGCGTATCTATGTTGACTTTCAAGAATTGAACAAGGCCACTCTTAAAGACTACTTCCCTTTACCTTTCATTGATCAGGTGTTAGACGCCTTGGCAGGAAAACAATAATTTTCTTTCCTTGATGGCTATAGTGGATACAACCAAATATTAATAGCACCTGAGGATCAAGATAAGACAACCTTTACTTGTTCTTGGGGGACATATGCCTATAGAGTGTGTCCTTTTGGCCTGTGTAATGCACCTACCACTTTCCAGCATGCAGTTTTAGGAATTTTTGCTGACCTTATACATGACTATGTAGAGGTTTACATGGATGATTTTACAGTTTATGGTAATACCTTCCAAGAATCCCTTGATAACATTGAAACAGTTCTTATTCGGTGCCAAGAAATGAACTTAGCCCTTAGTCATGAAAAATGTAAGATGTTACTAACCGAGGGAATAGTTTTGGGACATCACATCTCTCTTCAAGGTATCAAGGTGGATCCTGCCAAGATAGAAATAATTTTTAATCTTCCTCCTCCAAAAACTCAAGAGGTAAGGAGATTTCTTGGCCATGCAGGCTATTATAGACATTTTATTGAAAAATTCACTAAAATAGCTGCACCTATGCTTAAATTACTCATGAAAGACACAGAATTTCAATGGACTGAACCTTGTCAACATGCCTTTGAAACTTTGAAGGCAAAGCTAGCAGTGGCACCAATACTTAGGGGCCCCAATTGGTCCCTTCCCTTCCATATATCCATTAATGCTTCCAACATAGCTATAGGAGCAGTCTTAGGTCAAAAAGAGGGACAAACATCACATGCCATCTATTTTGCTAGTAAAAATTTGACTCCTGCATAATCGAAATACACTGTTACTGAAAAAGCATTTCTGGTAGTAGTCTATGCCATCAACAAGTTTTGTCATTATATCATAGGATATGAATTTTTCATACACACAGACCACTCTGCCTTTATATTTTTAATGAACAAACCAATCACCAATGGCAGGGTGACTCTGCCTTTTATTACAAGAATTTAACATTATTGTTGTTGATCGTCCCGGTCGAGAGAATGTGGGTAGCATATTTTCTCTCTCAAATTGAAATTGACGATAATTCCAGTCCCGTCGATAATAGCTTTCCGGATGAACATATGTTCGCTGTGTCTGTTCGAACCCCTTGGTTTGCAGACATAGCCAATTATTTAGCAACTGGAAAGCTACCAAACCATCTCTCCCCACCCAAGAAACGTAGGATTATAGTTCAAAGTTATAATTATTCTTGGGTGGAAAATGATCTTTTTCGTACTGGTCCTGATCTTGTTATTAGACGATGTGTACAAGAGGATAAGATGGCAGCGATCCTCCATGCATGTCATGGTGGACCTTGTGGTGGGTATTTTTCTGATAAGAGAGTAGCATACAAAGTGTTGCACTCTGGATATTATTGGCCAATCATTTTTAAAGATGTTTCCAAGTATGTCAAGGGATGTGACAATTTCCAAAGAATGGGTAGACCTACACCATCCAATGAGATTCCCTTCCAACCCCAAGTGATGATTGATCCTTTTGAAAAATTGGCTCTAGATTTCGTTGGACCAATTTCCCCTATGTCTCGCAAGAAGAAGTACATCCTAGTCTGTACAGACTATGTCACTAAGTGGGTGGAAGCTAAAGCCTTATTCTGAGCCACAGAGAAATCTGTGGTAGAGTTTATATATGAATAAATATTTACCCGATTCGGTGTACCTAGGGAAATTGTAACCGATCAAGGATCTCAATTTACCTCCAAATTGATGAAAGAGATTACTGAAAAATATGGTATTAGACATTGTAAATCTTCGCCATATCTCCCGCAAGCCAATGGTCAAGTAGAGTCTACCAACAAAGTATTAGAATCCATCTTGACTAAGACTATCCAGTTACACCACAAAGACTGGGAAGATAGGCTTCCAGAAGCCTTGTGGGCTTATAGAATAACTTGGAGGAATACCATTGGCCACACACCTTATGAACTTGTCTATGGTAAACAAGTTCTTCTACCCATTGAATTTCAAGTCAAAACCTTTTGTATGGCTGCACAATTAGGGATGGATCTGGAAGAAGCACAGAGACAACGAATCCTGCAAATAAATGAATTAGACGAGATTAGACAAGATGCCATTCAATGCTCAATTCTAATACAAAACCAACGTAAAAAGTGGCATGATAAATAATTAAACAAAAACAATTCAAAACTGGAGATTGAGCATTACTTTTTTATTCAAGGTACAAAAAATTTAAAGGTAAACTAACTACTCGTTAGATGGGTCCATATGAAATGGTTACAACTTTTGATAATGGATCTGTTAAGATTAAGACAATTGATGATTCACAAATTTCCTTTGTTGTAAATGGACATAGACTTAGACTTTATCATCAACCAATATCCAAACAATATTTTGTGCAGAATGTCTTACAACAGGAGGAGATGGAGCTGGTAGAAGAGGAAGTCATTCCTCCTTCTCATGGTTCTTGAATTATTTTGGGTTATCTTCATTTGTATATATGTAAATATATTTTTGTTTTTTTTAAATAATAAGAGTCATTTCTAACAGCTGATTGCATTTATACAGGAAATTCATCCTTATGATCATCTTATGGAATTTGGTCAGCTAAAACAAGAAGACTATTTTCCTTTCCCTAATTTTGATAAATTTCATATGACTTTTTCTTGTACATATGTTTTTGTTTTGAGTAAATCTGAATCATCTAACAAGTGGTTTTGCAGTTTGATTACAAGAACCTTAATCAGCTCATGAAATATTATCTGAAAAAGGGAAGTGCTCTAAAAAAACTCATAATGCATCTTAACTCCTTTTCTTTTGATTATTGTTGAAAATTGAAAATTTATAGTGAAAAGCTAAAGTGTTCTTTATATATATCATTTCTGACCACTTTCTTCTATGATTCTTCTTGATTAATTTCATTTTTGTGCTTCTATATATGGTATTTGATTCAAACATGCACATTCCTGATTTATCATTAGAACAATTGCTTAAGACCTACTTTAATCATCATGATTTTCAGAAGTTATATCTTACACCTATGGACTACTAGTTCATCCTAGACTCATTATCAAAACTTGTCTCTTAAGCACTCTTAAAAAGGTATCCCAATAGTAAGTGATATTTTCTACTTGTGGGGAACATTACTGATCTTTTATGAAGAAGATAGACTGAGAGGTCAAGGAACAGCTTTAGGTTATTCTCTTTTGACATGATCTATAATCCAGGCTATTATAAATTAAGTTACTCATAATGTTCTCTCTAAAAATTTGTGTTATGTGTTTAGTAGGCTTAGCATACTCTAGTGCCAACCGGCTTCCTCATACTAAAAATCATTCTACAAAGCAAACCCACTGGGGTACTGAACAGGCTCGCTGGAAGCGAGTCCATGCTAACTAAAATCTTAAACAAGGAAGCTCGGTAAATGCAAGTAAACCCGTTGGGGTACTTAACAGGCTCGCTAGCAGCGGGGCTATGCTTGCATGGTACCAAGATAAACCTGTCAGGGTACTGAACAGACCTGCTGGCAGCTGCGCAATATCGGGTAAAAGAGATATGGTTAATGCATTACTATGCACATGGCTCATCTAAAAAAACCTGAGTATACAAATACATGTTTAGGCCAAATTATTTATACTATCATTAGATAATGGCTGTAAGTTGGACTTGGACCCTGTCATCTAATTCAAACAATACCTAGGATATGATTATCCTAGAAATGGGACCCATAACTATAGAAATCTCACAAACTCCAGGGTGAAATTTATCTATATTCTTTGGATGACAAGAGATCTTTAAAATGAGTCATGGATGACTGGTTTTCCCATGGCATTTTTTGCATTGATTGTACTATCATTATTCATATGATCTTCCTAAGCACTGTTTTTTTTTTATGAATATGCATATATGAATCATCTCCATTATTAGTTCGTATTTCTTTCTTACAAAACAATAACATTTTAGAGCTATTGGCTAAACTATTAATTGAAAATATTTGAATACTAATCAATTTCTTTGATGGATTGAGGACACGCCATATTTTTGGTTTGGGGGAGGTTCAAAACTGTCTTTACTTTCTGAATATTTGTAAAAAGTTCATTTATCTCTGACAAAGTGATAGGTGTTTTCAGGAATAATGCAAGTACTAGAAGATTTTTCTGATCCATGATAAAAGAGGAGCGCGACTAAAGTTTTGGAAAAGTAGGCTTACATCATCCTTTTGTGTGCTGGCAGCCCCAGAAAAAAAAAAAATATTTGCATAATCAACAGTACTCAAATCCAGCAAAGCACATTTTGTACAGAAGGTTCGTATGAAGGATCGAATGAAGGGTCGAATGACAATCCAAATGAAGTGATGAATGAGGTGAATGAATGACGATCTTAATGAAGTGTCGAATGAAACCATAGCTTATAACAGCATGATTAAGTGTGTTAAGGGATCTAATTTCAAATCCTATCACCTTAGATTATTGGCACATTTCATTAATAACCAGGCCCTAAATTTCCCATTTTATTTTCTAAAGAGCCTAGAAAAAATGTCGAGCCAGGTTAGGAAAAATATCACTAACCCCTCTGGTAGTTTATATCACCATTGTCTCATAAAAATCCTGATCATCCATCAGTTGAAGGAAAAGGGGAAAACCTGGGATAGCTTTGTGTTTGAAACACTAAACCCCCATTTGGTCAAGAAGCCCCTTTTCAAAGCCTCTGCCTCTCACAAGCGTCACCGATTTCAAACGCGTGCTAATGAGCCCATTCAAACCTCTGCTCAAGCGAAAAGGGATACTAGGTATGTGCGTTTTGATGAAGATGCCATAGGAGAAATGCACCTTGTCCATTCATCTTCTTCTCCTAAGTTTTTCTAGAAGGACATGACCACGAAACCGCCACTCTTTTCACTAATACCCACTAAGTCTAGGAGGGAAAATCGTGCTCAGTCTGTCGTCCAGACCGTCATTCAGCCCATCGTTCAACCCGTCATTCAACCAGTGCATGCAGATAGTCCTGATGACCAAACGGACGACCCTGTCCTTGAATCACCCCTTCTTGCGTTAGGTAATGTCTCTACCAGTTTACTTGAAGACCCTTCCTTTGAACCTGCTCCTGCACACATTGAAGATGAGGACCCTAAAGAACACACTACCTCTGTTGATCCCGAACCATTTCTAAAGGGATCGATTCCTCAGAAAGATATTGAGTCTTTTGCAGAAGCATCCACTCTGATTCATCAGACCATGGACAAATTAACCCAAGACATAGCACAGTTAAAACAAACCAGAATCAAAGGTATGCTGAAATAATATCTAAGCTTCGTGAAGAGAACAAAGAATTATGATTACAAGTGAAGAGCGTTGAAGATTTGAACAACGCCAAAACAGCTTTCCACACTTCTCTTCGGTTGAGGCATGATGCCTTGAAGGACCAGTTCAAGAGGCTTTAGGATAAATCTACTTCCTCTTCCAAGTCGAAGGCAGCTGCTACCAAATCTCAGCCTTCTTCCTAATTTCTTCTCTGCTTTTCCCAGTGGGTCCTGGCATATCTCTGATTTGGGGGAGTGTTGATGTCCATTTTTGTCATCAGTTTTTGACATTAAACGTGCTCTGTTGGCACTACTTTTGTCAATTTTGGCATATTAATTCATACTTTTTCCATTCAGGCCGTCAATCAGACCCAGGTATGAACTTATTTACATATCAGATGAATCTTGATTAAATCTCATCATTTTATGGTTTATTGACAATTATCTCACATTTATAGACATGCTTGGCATATAGTTTTTGTGCTATAGGTTGTGGTCGTCATTTGGACATTCATTCAGACGCGTGTTCACGCTGAAGATGTCCAACCGAAATCGGACCGTCGTTCAGCCCTCCATTCACACCCATGGAATCATTGGTTGAAATATTCTGGGGAATTAAAGACAAAAATGGTGACATGGGTTCTGTTGATAACATGTCCCTCATTGTTCGTGAGCCTCCATTCTAGAATATCTGTCCCCATGTCCGCTTAACTTGACAATGCATCCTCTACCCACGTCGAAAGGAACCAATGCACAGCTACTCACGTCAAGGAGAACCAACGCCTGTGGAATCAGGAAGACGGACGGTGTGTTGTGCTGAGCTGTTTCTATAGCAATTAAGACCTCTATTTTTAGAGAGGTCGACCACTGAAAGGGTCGACCTTCTCTCTTATTGTAAAACTTATATAAAGACGCCTCTGGTGGAGAAACGCAGCAGTAATTTTATGCATAGAAACGTTGTGTTAGAAAACGCTTTGTAATCTTTTTCAGTTAATGGAAGTTTCTGGTTTTTAGCTGTTGATGTTATGTTTGTCATTGTTCCAAGTTATCTTCAAATCCATGATTGTTGAGAAGGGCCCCTCAACAACCACAGGTTTTTGTGTATATTTTGTATTTCTTTTCTGCAAGTAAATAGTTTCCATTTTCAGTATACGTATTTAACTTTATTTTCCTGTAGATGTCATTTCTCTGTTTTCTGTAATTTGTTTCTTGCTGCTAATATAATTTCCATTCTCAAAATCTAGAATGATCGGTCATGCATAGTTTCTCTTAGTTTGCTTTCAGTCTTTTCATTTGCAACTAGATAAAGTTAACTAGTTAATAGTTCAAGGTCAGTTGTAGTTAGATTTAGTTATGCTGATTTTCTTGTAGCTATATATTAGTTTCACTTATGTCTCAGCCTTGTTTTATCATGCAATAGAAATAGTTTATTTCCTTAGATAATGATTAGTGTAAGTTGCTTCTTGTTATTTCAGCTTTAAACAGTCTATTTACTGCTTTTCTTGCACTGTAGGTTCATATGCATAAACCATCTGGCGTTAAGATCATTCAGTATGTTCATTCTTATAGTTTATATTGTTTTCTGTCATCCGAACTATCATTCGAACTGTCTTTCAGACTGTCATCTGGATTGTCATACGGACTTTAATATTTTCTGCATTGTTTTTATGCTTGTTTAGAATTCAATTTCTTAGATTTTCGAATTGTAATATTTTTTTTAATTGATCAGCATTTATACATGTAATTAGGACCTTGTTCTGCACCACAAAGAGTTTCAATTAAAGCTTCATATTCATTCTTAGTTTTCATTCCATTTCCTTAACTTTGCTTTAGTTGCTTTTCAAATTATGTCTCTTTTATGTCTGATTTCTTAATACTTTACTGTTCTAGAACTTATCAATTCCATTCTTATATTAGTCTATTTTATTCTTATTAAGATTGATTTTGGAATAAACTTAGTAATTTCATTCTCCAAAGTACATTAGTTTTGATGGTTTCTTAGTTCAAGCATAGGATTTGCTTTTCCCATTCACATAGTTAATGAAGATGTTCATAGGATAGGATTTGATTCAGAAATAAAATATCTTTATCAAGTTTTCTACTTGCTTCTAGATCAAATTCATTTTCAAGTAAATATCTTTATTAAGTTTTCTACTTGCTTCTAGATTACATTTGTTCCATGTCATTTGCTTATGGATAAAGAATAGATTACAATGTCTAAAGTTAGTTGTAATTGGACACTCTTTAGTTTGCATCTCTTTGTAGAATTTAAACTAGATTTACTTCTGTTTTGTTTCCTTGTCACATTTGAAAGTCATTTTGATACATTCTCTCTTGTTCCTATTACATTTGACACATTTCCCCATAGTCCTCAAGGAGAATGGAATTAGGTAGCTTAGCTTAGTTTTGAGTATTTGTTGAATGCATGAATAGTTTAACTATTGAATTTATAAGTAGTTTGTAATTTTGCTTTAAGATAATATAGTTTCTTGTTTCCATAGTTAGTTGTCAATTGAATCATTTCATAGATAGGTTTCTAAACTCATTTATGGTTGTTACTTTCTAGTTCGGAGGTTAGAGTTTGAATCATTAATTAGTAGTTTCCATTTTCATAAAAGTAATTCTATTTTTTATTAAGTCTTGTTTTCTAGAATAATATTTGTTGTTTTTATATTTTCAGTTATTGTTCATAAAATAGAGTAGTATAGATTGATTTTATTCTGATTTATTGCTTTAGTTAGGTTTAATCAGTTTAGTAGATGTATTTTTGAAGTTTGACTCGGTTTTTCATTTTGAAAGATCTTTCGATCTTTTCATTATTAAACATTTCTAAGGTCGGCCGAGCCAATGTCTTAGGTACCATTCTACCTCAGCATATGTTGTGCCACAACTCTAAGATTACCAACCCTGGTCGATAATTAAATATTTGGTGATTCCTTAAGATAGTAAATACACCCAACAAAACTCATAGTGAGCAACTAGTTTGGAATCCATTTCTGGGTAGGGTTGTGTAAGGTACCATACTAAAATACCCAAAGTGATCCTAGATAGAGTTAACTGAGCCATAATTGGCATCCCTTACCCCTATGGGGTGGTACAAGAATGGGATATGGAATATTGGAGGTATCGTTGGACTAAACATTTGTTCAATGCCATGGCTCCATGATGGTGTTGATGATGGTGTTGAGGCAGAGTCGGGCCCATTTTTGTTGGTGAAAATTGTGCACATTAGGCCATCGATGGATGTGGGGAACTTGGGTGGTGGTCTCGAGTACACTCCTAGAAAATTGGAGTCCTTATACATATTGGGGGAAATATCAACATAGGTTTATTTGTCTCAGTGATAGTAAGTAGGATATTGTCAAGGTTTCTAGTGGCATTGGGATCATAGTAGTTAAGCAAGTTGAGGGTGAAAATCTTCCCATTTAAGGGAAACATCATGATATAGAAGACCAAGGAGGCAACTGCCTTCATGGCGTACATGTAACTACACCCCTAAATGATGTTGTAGTCGAGTTGAGCATCGACTACCTCGATGTCGATCATGATCATCTTGACCCCCAGCTCTATGGTGACATTTTGGTATAATCCTCTTGGTTGGGATGGTCTCCCATCATATGCGTGAAGGGAAATAGACAAGGGGACCAACTCAGGTGACCCTAATCGTTTCCAAACATTAGCAGACATGACACAAGTGGTTTCGCCTTCATTGATGATACATCGATGAATCATAATCTTATTTACTGTGTTATGGACTAGTGAGGGTGGTCGCAGTGTCAATTAACTGATTGTGTCTTCAGTTAACTGAGTTTAGGTTCAGTTGAGTTGAGTTTGGTTCTTCTGGAGCACTCTAGTGGTGACAATTCCTATGCTAGACAGACTTAGACTCGAATTCTTCTAAGTGATTTGAATTCTCTCCATTGTAAATCATTGTTGACTATACTAATTATTGGATCATGTGACATTATTATGTTCCTATCTGATTTCTCATGCATGTTCAATTGTCTGCTCTTTTTTACTGCAATTTTCACTGTAACTCAATTTCTCTGCTCATTATTTATCTATGAGGTATACTCAGCTCCATGATCTGCTATGATTTATAATTTCAAATGATCTCAAAGCTCAGTGAACATAGGTTGAGAAGTTGCTTTCAGTAGTGCACAAGAAGCCTCTAGATTTTCACAGCAAATCCTAGTGCCATTGCATTGAATTCATTGGAGAAATACTTTGAGGTCTAGCCAGGTGTGAAGGATCCGGATAAAAGTGCATATTGTCCTAAAGCAGTGCTCAATAGTAGTTTATCTCCAAAATTGAGAGTTTTTTGCAGGTTATTGAAAAAAAAATTAATGTAGCAGTAGCAGCAGTACCACATTGTATTCACTCCAGTAATTCTAATGGAGAATTTGATTGCTCCTCTCTCTCCCAGGATCATGTCACCCTTCAATTACCTTGATTGGAGGGACGATATTCAGATGGTGTTGCGCAACAAGTCACTGTACAGGGTAACAATGGGAAAGGAGGTCGAACCTCAAGCAGTTGTTGAGAAGGCCAAGTATCTGAATAGATTGGATGAAGCATTTGGTTTCATTTGTATTCATATTTCTAGAGATCTACTCTTCCACCTTGAAGGATTGAAGACTCCAAGAGAGGTTTGGTTGAAGTTGGAGACCCTCTTTGGAAAACAAGATGAGATAAGGAGCCATATTTTGGAGAATGAGTTGATTTCTCTTCAACCCAGCAGTTTCGAAACCATCCAGCAATTCTTTTCCAAATTTAAATATTTGGTCATGCAATGCAAGTAGTGTGGCATTGAGAAGAAGGATGAGCAGTTGGTGTTATCCATTATTAGCAAACTTGGTCCTGAGTTCTTCGTCTTTATTTCTACCTTCCATTCAGGTATATTGTCAATCCCTGCTTGGGAAATTCCATCTCTAGATGCATCCATCGAATCTCTCATCCAAGAACAAGACAAATTGATTCAGATGGGCGCATTGCAAGCCTCAAAAAATCAAGCTCTTATGGTTGGAGAGTCAAAAAGTGTGAATTCCAAAGGGAAGAACAAGGGTAAAGAGAAGAAGCAATCTGAGACCAAGTAGAATGCAACGTCTAATCCATCGGAAGGAGCCTCCAGCTCCAAGAAGGATAAGAAAAATGGAATTGAGAAATCCAAGTGTTCCTATTGCAAGAAAGGAAACCATCCCAAGAGTTCATGCATGAAGAAGAAGATAGATCAGATGACCAAACTTCTTGAACAACACAACATTTCCTTCCCAGAAGGTGTAAGTAAGACTGATTTTGGAAGTGAGTCTGATGTGTTATCACTCCGGGAAGCTCTCCTAGGTTGTATTTCAGAGATGCCTGGTAACTTAAACTTATCTTGAAAGAAGGGATTTATTTGGATCAAGTTGGATGACAAAGATCAAAATTTACATGCTCAAAACATACATAGAGACGTTCAGGCAGACAAGGCTTTGACTACGGCTGTCCAGAGGGTTGATAAAAGATAAAGGGAGTGAATCCTTATCGTGTTTAGCAGACTCATACACAGAAGTATGTATATAAATGGCCAAGCACAACAAATAAATGACATATATGTTCAGTTCTCAAATACAAAGACAGGATTACAACTCTCTAGCATAGACAAATGAACATACACGAAATAAACCATCCATTGCGAGTACAGAAATATGAGGAAAAGAAATCTGAAAGCAAATAGTAAAAGAAGCTTATATATCTGAGAAGTCACTGAAAGTCTGAGAATACAGATACCAATAAGTCTCTCCAAAATCGAACCCTTGTTCTACATGAGTTCCAGGATTTATATCCTTTACAACATCTCCCCAAATCCTAAGAAGATGGGTTGAATTTACTCCAGATGGAAAATCCAAAAACGTTTTTCAACAAACTAGGAAAAAACATTTTTAATTGGCCAGACTGCTGAAAAAGGGGGCTCAGAGATGCATTTGATTCTCCCAATCTGTTACACCTGTAGGAAAACTGAGAGATTTTATTGTTCACTGACGTTTTAGGAAGAAAAAACTCTGAGAGTTTTGCAGAATGATTCTCCAGTCGCTTAGAACATCATTTGAAAATGATGACTCTGCACAGTAAAAACGCCACTTTTGCTGAAACTGCTAAAAAAGAGGCTCAGAGATGGGTTCATTTCTCTAGCTATGTGACACCTGTGTATAAACCAAAAGAGGTTATTGTGCATTGATTTTTTTTGAGGAAAAACCTCTCTCGGATATTTTAAACTCGCTTTGGTTTTCCCTAGATCTGCATTTCAAAAACATGTGTCAAACAGGCAGATTCTGGGATCCGAAAATTGGGGCTCAGTGATGGATTTGATTCTCTCAATATGCAACACCTGTAGGATAATAGGGAGAGGTTATTGTTCTATGACATTTTAGGAACAAAAACCTTCGATCATTTTGCAAAAAGATTCTCCAGACGCTCAGAATCATCATTTGAAAATGATGATCGGGACAGTAAAAAATGCCGCATTTCTTCATTATTTCCATCTTGTTGGCACCTTCAAAACTGGAACATCACATTGAAACAGATCTTATTAATTAAAACATTCACTTAGAAACCATCCTCATGCCCTTTAGAATGATAAAACTTGTATCTATGCGAAAATGACAATTTCCTGTGATTTTAAGGCTTTCGGTAGCTAGTAGGTCTGAGCTTGATTTCTGTTAGCTACTGAAAGCTCTGTTTCGGTGGCTAATGAATCTGACATGTTCACCTAAGCCACCGAAACTACAAAAACTAACCTTCCCTTAGCTTGAAGGATTTTTCTTATGAGATAAGCTGCCGAAAACTGGGTTTTTGGTGGCTAATGAACAATCAATATGTTCACCCAAGCTACCGAAAAATCTGTTTGATATCAACCTGCAAAATTTAACAAAACTGTGTTTTTTGGTTTCTGTTTAATCCTCCTTCTGCTACTTTCCCTTGTCCTGGGATGAATCCAGACTGTTAGCTATGCTAATTGCTGTGTTAAATTTTCTGAATTTACTTCAATATGATCTAGGATCTTAACTAAGAGAACAACATGTACAGCATATCTACAGCATATCAATCATGGAGACAATAATGCAAGCACACAAGAGACACAAAGATTTACTTGGGGAAAACCATAAAGGTGAAAAACCCCAATAACTTCCTCAGAGATAGATAGAGCAATGATACAACCAACCAAGAGAGATAGCCATAACCTAGCAGCAGATCCTCCTCCTCCATAAGTGCGCCACTCCTCCTTGAGTGCATGTGTGAGAAGTGAGTGAGTAAATAGAGTGCCTCCCGCACTCTATTTATACTTGACTTGACTTTCCTTTTTACCTAACTCATGTAGGCTCGAACTTAACCACATAATATAATGCTGACTGGGCCGACCCCCAATAGGGTGGTCTAATAACCCTTTGACCCACATGGCTGACCCCCAATAGGGTGGTCTAATAACCCTTTGACCCACATGACTTATACAGGGCCGACCCCAACAAGGTGGTCTAATAACCCATCAAGTATAAGTTGCGACACTTACAATATAAATAACGACACTTCTGTATAGAGGAATAATAACATCTCTATAGGAATACAATATACATATATGTGAAATACATTCCGAAGTTACATATACATCAACATGCTGTCGCTTCCAAGGTTTCAAGATTGGACTGTTTCTGAGTTCTAGGAAAGGTCCTCCTATCTCTTAGTATCTCAATTTGTCTAGTTAACTTGATGTTTTTAGTGGATCTGGGATCAATTCATGATTTCACCGAATGCTTAATCAGCTCGCAATCTGCTGCTCTTTGTTCTTTTTGGAAGTTAAGGAATGATGAATCCCCTATAGATTTAACATCTAAGCCCTTGATTAGACATCTCCACCATTTGAAACCGAATTAATTTTGGTAGCCGATGATTTCACCTTTGACCACGTAAGCTGCCAGAAAGTATTGATAATGCCTCTACTTTCAGTAGCTTCGAACAATTTTGCTTTTGACTTGTAAGTTGCCAAAACTTACCTTTTGGTGGCTAATGAACACCATCGTATTTTCCCAAGCCACCGAAAACTACCCCCTAACTCACGTTGTATGTCCTTTCACTTTCGCTAGCTAGGAGAGCCTCGAAAATTTCATTTAAGCTGTCGAAAGCAGGGCTTTTGGTAGATTAGGGACCGTTTTAAATAAGCACTTAGCTACCGAAACCTGTCTTTTGAAATTTCTGAAATGAAAACCCAATCAAATGTTTTTCAAACTTTATTACATGCATAAAGATATAAAAAATTATCCTTAAAAAATTTAGAAATGAATTTTCAAATGACCTCCCATCATCTAAACTTGATCAACTCGAAAAAATTATTTGGGGAGATAACATCTGGATCCTACTCGGGGGTGAAAGCCTCCATGTGAGGTTTCAAGAACCACAGATATGATGCCTTTTCTGGATAAACAAAATATAGAACCTAGTCTAGTGCTTCATTGGTCATGGAGTCATTTAAACTGCCATCAAACCTCTGCAAACTGTCCACAAATGTTCAATTGCAAACCTGCTAGCAACGCCTCGCATCCATTGGGTTATGGAGTCTCAAAAGCTACTTTCAAAACATGATCCAAATATTGCAACCCTGCTCATCATTTGACGCCAAATTACCCCTGCCAATAGTGTCTTATATCCATTGGGCATGGAGTCTTTATAACTGCCACCAAAACTTCTGCAAACCTGTAGCATGCCTGTAGCTTGCCCTTCTTATTTAACAAAAACTGAAAATGACTGAAAGAATCTACTTGCTCATAGGGAGAGCTTATTATTACTACCTACTCCTGTTCTAACCATTGTACTGATGCTTAATCAAGTAAACTCATGCTTCCAATGAAGCCATGTCAGAAACTGATTTACTGAAACTGTTTTTTATCTTACCCCAAAAATAATGGAGGCCATTTCATACCGAAAAGAGGTTTGAACAGATGATAAAGACAATTTTCATCTGACAAAAATATTTTAACGTATATGTTGTTCATAGTTTCCAAATAGTTTTCAAAAGGTTCATTAAAACCATAAAGGAATACCTCTTCAAGCTGTTGTCCCAACCGCTTGTATTGCAGTTGTTGATTGCTTTCACTGGTCTCAATGGTGAACGAAGATTTCTCAACCTTTGTCGGAGAAAAATGCAAGATGAATCATTGTCCTGAAACTTTCTGCTCCCCTTCAACATATCTCTGTAATCTGAATTCATCATGATGATATGCTGGCTTATCACAGCAAACAATTTCCTCTCCAACAATAATATCTTTGCAGGATATATCAAGACTAAAAAGATCTTCATTGGACTTTTGAACAACAGATTCGTGAGAAGCATCAATCATAGTATGCACATATTTTTTATCATCTCTCTGCTGAAAAGAAGAACTAGATGAAATTTGAGTAAACAATAAGTCTTCACGAACCTCAACATCTTCTTCCTCATCAGTGTATGGGTCGAATGTAGGAGTATCAAGGTAAGATCCTGATGACAAAGAGGACGCTTCTTGAATAGCAGGATTAGCAATAAAATATTGAAACAGATCCGGAAAAATATCACCTTGTTCCTTATGGTTATGATAACTTCCCCTGATCTGCAAATCTGGAAGATGTGGGCTTCCCTCAACATCTACTATAGATCCAATACTTTCATCTGTTGATCTGTCAATCTGCTCATCGTCTTTCAAGTCTTCAAAGGGGACAATTTGATCTTCCTGACAGCCTGAGACAATATATACATTTGGTACAATGTCAAAAGCATCTATACTATGGCTAACATTGTGAAGGTCATAAATGTCTCGGTCATAGTGAGAGGTATCCCCAATAACAACATACTCTTCATGATTATCCAAATCTTTAGTCAATAAATTGAATTCATGACAACACTCAGGAAATAAAAGGTCAGCTGAAAATATTTATTTGCAGAATAAATGAAAGGTAGCATGAAAATATGCCAAAGAGCTTATACTGGCAATAGGAAGAGACCGGTACCAATCACGAGAAATCCCCTCTAATGAAAAACAGAAGAGTCGGATTTGAACATCTTCATGCACAACTTACAATCGATGAATGTAATCATGAAAGTCCAGCAAATGTTCCGCTGGTACTTCCCAATCTTCACCTCGAAATCTGGGAAGGCTATTTTCCCATTCATCCCTACTAGGCACTGGATTGGGGAAACCAACAATTTTTGAAAAATCACAGAAAGCATATCTCTTAGCTAATATTTTTTTCATGTCATACCAATGGAGTCGCCAATAGATTTCTGAACAATGGAGTCGCCACTGGATTCATCCTTCATGGAGTTTCCAAATAGATGATTACAACCGAAATAATGTCCAGGCTTTGTCTATCATCAAAGCTGGAACTATGTTGTCTCCCAGGGAAGCTGAGCTTCGAACTCCTTTCCCCGGCAACGGCGCCAGTTTGTTATCACTCCAGGAAGCTCTCCTAGGTTTTATTTCATAGATGCCTGGTAACTTAAACTTATCTTGAAAGAAGGGGTTTATTTGGATCAATTTGGATGACAAAGATCAAAATTTACATGCTCAAAACATACATAGAGACGTTCAGACAGACAAGGCTTTGACTACGGCTGTACAGAGGGTTGATAAAAGATAAAGGGAGTGAATCCTTATCATGTTTAGCAGACTCATACACAGAAGTATGTATATAAATGGCCAAGCACAACAAATAAATGACATATATGTTCAGTTCTCAAATACAAAGACAGGATTACCGCTCTCTAGCATAGACAAATGAACATACATGAAATAAACCATCCACTGCGAGTACAGAAATATGAGGAAAAGAAATTTGAAAGCAAATAGTAAAAGAAGCTTATATATCTGAGAAGCCACTGAAAGTCTGAGAATACAAATATCAATAAGTCTCTCCAAAATCGAACCCTTGTCCTACATGAGTTCCAGGATTTATAGCCTTTACAACATCTCCCCATATGCTAAGAAGCTAGGTCGAATTTACTCCAGATGGAAAATCCAAGAACATTTTTCAACAAACCAGGAAAAATCATTTTTAATTGGCCAGACTGCTGAAAAATGGGGCTCAGAGGTGCATTTGATTCTCCCAATATGTGACACCTGTAGGAAACCTGAGAGAATTTATTGTTCTCTGACGTGTTAGGAAGAAAAACCTTCGATCATTTTGCAGAATGATTCTCCAGACGCTCAAAATCATCATTTGAAAATGATGACTCTACACAGTAAAAACGCCACTTTTGTTGAAACTGCTGAAAAAGAGGCTTAGAGATGGGTTCAATTATCCAGCTATGTGACACCTGTGTATAAAATGCAAGAGGTTATTGTGCATTGATTTGTTTTGAGAAAAAACCTCTTTCAGATCTTTGAAACGCGCTTTGGTTTGACCTAGATCTGCATTTCAAAAACATGTGTCAAACAGGCAGATTCTGGGATCCAAAAATTGGGGCTCAATGACGGATTCGATTCTCTCAATCTGCAACACCTGTAGGAAAACAGGGAGAGGTTATTGTTCTATGACATGTGTAGCTAGGGTTTTCACCCTAGCTTGTGCAAATGAGCACCTACTAAGGAGAAGGGACTCCTTAGTAGCAGTTAAGAAAAATAGTAAATGAAAGACAGTACAGTAAAATAGTAACTACTCTAAGCATGTGCATAAAACAAAAAAGACAAGATAATAAAAAGTGTTTTTGTATTGATTATACCTCCAATGTGAAGGTTGGTGAAGCCTTTGCAGTAGTCCAAGAGGGTTGCTTCCAAGCTTCCAGTTTTTCTCATTTCTCTTTCTCCAAAGGGTTTTGGAAATGGACCAAAGGGGCACTCAAATGTGAAAGTAGCTCAAAGAAGAGCTAGGGTTTTAGGAGTGATTTTGGTAGAGTAAGGGTATGGTTGACTGTGGATATGAAATGAGGGGCTTGTTATACCTCCATATTTCACAGTGTCGCATCTGCACCATAAAAAGAGTTGACGACGCTTCCCCTACTGCTTAAAACACTCAGAAGAGAAAAATGATGAGTGAACCTTGAAGGAAAACTTACCCTGACAAGTTTTCACCTGGCTGAGACTGCTTTGACCCTAAGTACCGCGTTTTGCTCTGTCCTAGAAGTGCGGTAGTCCACACTACCACGTTATGCTTTGTCCCTGCCACGCGGTACTACCGCGTTATGCTCAGATCACTGGGCACGGTACTCTTTTTATAGCCTTTTTGGCATGGCTTGTGGGATTTTGGATTTTCGAGAGATATTGGAGGATTGGGGTCCCTGATTCGATCCTAACTCATTTTCTATGATTAGAAACCCTAATCCACTAAGTGCTCCCAAGAACCACCCATCTCTCTTTTTGGTTAACCCTACCTTACACTATAAAAGAGAGGCATTCCATGGGAAACAGGGAGGAATCTTAGTAGTATCAAACTTATGATCTTGCATCCTTGTGGAGATAGCTAGAGGAGGAAGCACTTGGAGCTGGAGGATTGGCTTGGACATCAAGCAACCTTTGTAAGCATTCTTCAAGTTTGTAATAAAGATAACTTGTCTTGTTTTTCCCATTTCATGTGTATTGTACAAGTCTTTAGCATGGAATGTATCTAGTATAGATTTGAATCTAATCTTTACTTCAAGGTATTTGGAAGCTTGTATGTTTGTTCCTTGTTTGATTTCAACAGGTTCTACATTGGAGCTTTTGGATCAAGAGCTAGAAGCGGGACAAACGTCAGATTGAAAGGTGAGTCATATCTTTCATCGTTTCTGAATGCATGTAATCTTGTTGTGAAAGTTAGTTTAGGAATTTCAAAGTAGCATTTGTTTTGTTTTGTTCTTACCTTAGAGTCAGTTAGGAATCTGCTTTAAGTTAAGAGAATTTTGACTTATCCGTAGGGAAAAATTCTACCAAACAAGAATGGCGACTCCGCTGGTTTTGATTTCTGTTTGATTGATTCAGTTCACTATCATCCATCTTTTGATTGTGATTTTTTATTGCACTTCAAACCAGTTTTGAATCTTGGTCTTTTTTTACCTTTATTCACCCCTCCTCTCCGTATTTTTTCTCCCTGTATGATCACTGAGTCCCCTGGGTTCGCAGCAACCCTGAAAATTGCATCTTCCTTTTCACAAGTTGCGCTTTTTCACACTTTGCCACAATACCGCGCCCTCTGCACTGATTATAGCGCGGTAGTACCGCGTCTCCTGAGTTAGTACCAGAGCGGTAGTTTAGCAGTACCGTGCTATAGCCTCATTCTACCACGCAGTAGTGTCTGCATACTGTAAAAAAAATTCTCCTTGCTTGGTTTCCTGAGTCATTTTTTGATCTTTCTCTGCCTTAGGTAGTGTTTGTTGTTGCCTGTTATCATCCTGGTCTTTTTACAGTCTGTGTGGTGTGTTTATTGCTTGTTTGTGAGCTTGATTGTTGTGTGAATTAGTGGCATTTTTGGCACATAGGGTCACCCCTTCATTTTGAGTGCATTGGTTTGATCTTCCCATCACAGCCAAACCATCACCATTGTTCTCTGTTACTGAATTGTGTGGTTTTCATAGTCACAGTGTTTCCAGTATTATTATTACAATTTATCTTGAAAGATATCATTGGAAAACAATTGTGTTATTTTGATTAAAATGGTCTTGTAGCATCATTGTGCATTAGGAAGTTGACCATTGAAATTTGCCACAGAAATTCTCATATTTGAAGCATTTTAGATTACAGGATCAGTGAATTAAAAAGAGTGTTTATTTCAGTTTGGCTCTATTTACAAAAAGAAAACAAAAATTTCTTATTTTGGTTTTTCATTGCTTGTGAAAAATTTCATGCATTTTTTATCGAAGAACTCTCTCTTTTCCATAGCTAGATTTCATCGAAGACAAAGGCTTATTTTTTATTCATTCTCATTTGCATGGTTTGAGTCGCCATAACACCATCAAGTTTCACATCCATTTACCTGATTGAGTTCTAAATTAATCTCCCTAATTAAACCAACATTAACCTCACTTGAGGAAATCAAAAGAATTTGGTAGTTAGGTAGGACACCGGGGATAGGCATCAAAATAATTCCCCCTTGTCATTTTCATCTAAGACATAGTTGTTGTCTTCTAGGGAACTAAAATCCTCTAGTATTTATTGACACGGTCACAGCCAGTTTGTGGAGGGGCCTCTTGACTGTTTCCAACTTTCAGGGGTTAAAAGGCCACGAGATTGAGAACCGGACGGACTATGTGGAATGCCGCACTCCACTTAGCCCTAAGGAAACATCGATCATTGTCTTCCTCGGAAGGATGAAGTGCCCAAAACCCTTTCCAACGTGTCATGAACGAGGTAGCTTAGTGACTATTCTACTAGGGCTCTTTTACCCAGGATCCCTTTCGGTAGAGGGATATCCTTCTCATATCGGTCTCTCATGTTGTATTGTTCGACTTGGATTTCATCACCTTGCAAAGGATACAACTTGTTGAGGTCTCCAGCTCTTAGTTAGGAGTTTGCTTGTTATCTCATCTTTGTAGAGGGTCATTTTTCTTTTTAGGTACTGCTTGTTGGCATTCTGGCCATTCTTTTTATCAGCTCGCTTATTGAGACACCGGTCTCAATATAGATTTTAGAGCTTGCTTTTTTGGCCTGCGAGCCTTGCTTTTTCTAGCTCCTCTTCTGCACACTCTACTGCATTAGAGTTTTTGAGTTCTTTGTTACGAAACTGCCCCCGATTATTATTTTCCTGTCATCATGTCAGAACCACCATGAAGATCACGACGAGTACAAGGAAAAATCCCTCCACCACCGCCACCGCCACGGACCTCTGGTCCACCTGCATCACGCATTCCCGCTCCTCCTGGCTGTGGTGCTGGTCGAGGGAACATTCCACCGCCGATACATACTACATCATCAGTTCCGCCTGTAATTGTTACTCGCAGCACAGTCTCAGAACCTCTTACAGCTTCTGCAACCACTAGCATATCTGAGACTTCCACTGTTACTTCACCCACTGTTATTCCATATATATCTGCCACAGTGGACACCATTACAGCGGTTGAATCTAGTACAGCCCAAAATACTAGACCAGAGGTCATCCTCTTACCTGATGTCAACACCTCCCGTCCATCAGACACTTTTCACGATGACACAGACGGATCTGTTGGCACCACCGAAGGGTCCGACCAGGATATACCTAGCTTGATTTCAGTCCCAGGCAGGTACGTCGAAATCGTTGAAGATACTCGACTTCCTGACACACCTTTTGAACATGATTATGGCTTCATCACTTCCCAGGCGGAGCTTCCTCCTGTTATCACTACGTCACCCAGCGTTCATCCGCAGGAAACAAGTTCTTCTAGCAACGTACCTCGTACTATATCCCTCCCCAACCTTCCTCCAAGAGATGAGATCATGGCTTCCATCCAGTCTAGTATGGTTAGTCTAGCAAATTCCCTGTTAATATCGGCACGGTTTAAACGCAACACAGAGAAAATGCTCTCGACAGCTTCTAGATACCCCCCTGTTACTCGTCCTTCTGACTATCGGGATCCCAACATCCCGTCTAGCACAGAGTTCCATCACTCCTATGCAGACGATTCCGGACCTTCAAACGCTACTATACCTAGGTCCCCGCTGGATCCCGAAAACCCTTTCCAGGATATGAACTCGGACCCAGTTTTCAATGGTCCTCCTATCATTGAACACGCTATGGACGACGTCGATACCCCTGGGTTAAATTCCCCACATTTGCTGCCATCACCCATTTTTGGCGCACATTCTATGAGGGATAACCCAGTCTTTTCTCCGTCCTCGCCTATCAGATATGGAAGACCCCCTCTGCAAATAGGTACTTTTGGCGTCGTTGACCAATCCATGTATCATATTTGGCTAGCAGCGGAAGAACACCTAGTCATACTGCTGGATCTTCCGGTTGGACCGGAGGATCACCTTCGGCCACTATTTACACTATCTCAGGAGGTGGACAACCAACTGCAGTGGTCCCCAACTCCCACAACCAAACTCCTCCTGGTGGGCCATCAACCCAACCAGTTGGAGGACAACCTTGTGTTGGGAACCCCGTTCCTATTCAACAACCTCCTCCTATAGGGCCATCAACCCAACTAGTTGGAGGACAACCTTTTGTTGGGAACCCCGTTCCTAGTCAACAACCTCCTCCTATAGGGCCATCAACCCAACTAGTTGGAGGACAACCTTTTGTTGGGAACCCCATTCCTAGTCAACAGCCTCCTATAGGGCCATCCAACCCATCTGCTGGCGGACAACCCTTTGGCTCCATCCAACAACCCTCCCAACCAGCAGCATCTGCTCAGTATGGTATGTACAACACACCTGGCAGCGGGAAACCTTATACCGGCATTCCAACCAGGCCTCATCCTCAACACCCCTCGTCAGGTATGCTTCCTTCTTGGGAATCTCAAATCCCACAGAGTGAGGGGTACTCACTTTTTTGAAACTGGAACCAAGCTGGGGGGCAATCTCAGATTCCCCCCAACTTGAATTATGGCTTCCCTTACCCTTCAGCTGCTACAACTCCATGGAACCCATCCCTTCAATTTCCACTCGCTCCCCAAGGAGGAACGAGCCTTCCATGGACACCGCAGTCGCAGCCACCCCCCAACCCTGCTATGGGAAACCCTCCACTTACTCAATACAGTGGTACCATCCCTGGAACACAAAAATTATAAGGAACGTTTTCCCAACCAGGAGCAGCAACCATCCCTGGGTTTCAGCAACCCCAGGGTACCATACCCACTCAGCAGAACATCCACCAACCGGTTACCTACACTCAACCGGGTAACCAGATGGCTTATTACCCACAGAACTTCCAGCAGTACCCCCCAGGAAACGCATATGGGTATAACACGCAGCAGTATGCTATGCAGGGCCCTCCAGGTTCCTCTACACCACATGGTTATTACTCATACCCGTAGACTAACCGTCAACTTCCCTTTTTGGCCACACTTGACTTACCTGATTTGTCGAGGCTTATCAAAGATCCTATATGGCATGAACCTCACTAGCCACCCATTCCAGCCAAAATTCCATCGGACATTACCAAGTTCGATGCTAAGCCCGGGGAAGACCCCAAGAACCACGTGATGACCTTCCATCTTTGGTGTTCATCCAACTCCTTGATGGATGATTCCATTCGACTTCGGCTCTTCCAACGCACGCTTACCGGAACGGCAGCAAAATGGTACATCGAGCTACCACAACACTCTCTGTGATTTCAACACCTTGGCTATGCAGTTTCTGACTCATTTCCAGCTCCCCATCTGGTATGAGACTGGAACAGAACTGTTAACTTCACTGCGTCAAACCACTTCTACACACATTTCGGATCACATCCATCAGTGGCGACGATGCCGTAGGCTAATTAAGGCACCCATTCCGGATCAGCTACTCGCTGATTGGTTCACGAAATCCTTTTTTCCTCCCATAGCCAGGGATATCGCTATGCGCGGGTCGGTTACAGAAGAACAAGCCATCTCGGCAGCCCAGTACATGGATTTGGTATACACTCAATCTGGTACTTTACATGAACTTCTTCCACATGTCGCCCACGTTAACACTGATCCAACGAAACCTACCGCTGAACCCCCCATTGATGGTATTGTCGGTTCAGTCAAGACCCAGCCTACTACCAACTCGACGGGACAACAAGCTTCTGCTTCCCCCGCTCTACCTCAGGCTACTTCAAAAGCTACTACTTCTCCTGCCATTTCCTCTGAAGTGAACGCAGTTCAATCTATGTCACAACCATCCGGGGGAAAGAAGAAAAACAATCGTGGTAAAACCAAGAAGAACCAGCAGGAGAACCCCAAGCCACAACCCACCCACAATGACCAGAAACCACGTCGAAAGGCTAAGTTTCCCTACCTAATTTGTCAAGACGATCACTACACAGGTGACTATCCCTACAAGGACGAAGTCAACAAATTTTTCAAAGGATCCTCTCGCCCGGTAGTGTTAACTGACCCTTTCCCTCAACAGCAATAGCAGATGGTTTCCCAAGAAACCCCACAAGGGGGCAACCCGTCCAATCCAACCCGCGGAGAGACGTCCACAAACCACAAAATCCTAATGATGAGTAATGAAGAGATTCATATAACCACTCATTCAAAGATGTACGACAACCCTCCAAGTTCAAACAAAAAACCCGAGATAGCCAAAGGCAAATCTCCTGTTGAAGATCAGACTCCTATTCCCCCCCCTACCGGCCATCTCCACATCGAGAGACCGCTTATGGACACAGTGCTACGCCCACCCAAGGGAACCATATGAAAGGCGACATTTAATCCTAACACGGGAGCTGCCCAAAATTACAACATTGTTGAGGATTTATCTCAAGCACCTTGCGCCATGTCGACTCTCGAGGTTCTTCAACACTTCCCCACGTAATGTAGAACCTTACTTTCAGCACTGGGGGCAATGGACCCAGATACTTCAAACTCTATTATGTTTAACTTGGAGCACGCCAAACCTAGGCTTTCTCACCAGTTAGCCTTCCAGGTTCATACAAAAATCCATGGAAATATCATCCATCGCACTGTGTTAGACGAAGGTGCTTCCACGTCGATTATGTCTTTGAATTGCTGGAGAGCTTTCGGCTCACCAGAAGTCACGACTTCTCCCACTACTCTCAGGGCGTTTGATGGACATGGTTTTCAACCTTATGGACTCATTCCCTCAATTGGTGTTGAACTGGGGGGAAAAACAGTATCCATACACATTGAAGTCATAGATGCACCATTGGATTACAATCTCCTACTTGGCCAGAACTGGTTTTATGCCATGACCGCCATAGCATCTACAGTCTTCCGAATTGTGCAATTTCCTCATGAAGGGAAAATTGTCACTATTGATCAACTTGATTACTGTATCCCTGACTCCCATCCAAACTCCGCCAACATCGTCCCGTTATTGGATCAACCTCGGTACCGGTTCCAAGACAGGTGTTGGTCTCATGAAGGATTCTTCCCTCATTGGATTTTTTCGAGAGCTAGGAACCCACGTTCAACCAGTCAACATGATTTCATCGAATGTCACCCCTTCCAATGATTCATGGGTGATTCCGAGTCCCGCTCAGATTGAAGACTACGACAACTCTATGCCTCTGAACAGAAACCTCGCAGCATATGAAGCGATCCAATCAGCCACCGATTGGGTCGACTGTCCTACCCATCATTTTGTGGTGCTGCTCTCAGCTGATACTCATCCATACCCACCACTTATCAATCCTCTCAATTTGATTTTTCCCACCGACGAATCAATTATGGAGGTTATGTGCAGTGATGAGCCACCATGGGGATATTTTCATCATCGATCTTCATTCCCCACCATTCAGCCACTTGAGCCTAATACAAAACCCAGTACTTCACTTGGGATGGTTCAAACCAAGTTCCCCACTTCCCTCGACGAGGTATTTTCTGAAGGAAACTTGGCTAACCTTATGGAAACCACTCCCATTGATATTTCAGTGAAGCCTGGTATCGTGGAAAATATACATATTGGCAAAACATGTACTCCCCTCGAAATGGAGTTCTACAATGCCTACTTCAAAAACTTCCGCGATGTTTTTGCTTGGAGTTATGAAGAAATGCCAGGAATAGACCCCTCGATTGTGGTCCATGAAATCCCAACTTACCCTGGCACCCGACCTGTTCGGCAAAAGCTTCGACCCGTCCATCCTCGTAAGGCAGCCGCTATTAAAGCAGAAGTTGAAAAACTTTTGCGTGTTGTTTTTATCTATCCTGTCCCATTGACAAAATGGGTATCCAACATCGTTCCCGTAGCCAAGAAACAAGGAACGATTAGAGTCTGTGTCGATTACCGCGACTTGAAAAAGGCTTGTCCAAAGGACAACTACCCAACTCCGTTCATCGACCAGATCATCGATAACTGTGCCGGAAGTGTCATCTTTTCATTTATGGATGGCTTTTCTGGCTATAATCAGATCGATATCCTCCCAACCGACCAGCACAAAATGGCCTTTATCTGCCCTTGGGGGATTTTCGCATATAGAAAGTTACCTTTTGGCCTTAAAAATGCCAGGGAAACTTTCCAACGGGCGATGTCATACGCATTTCATGACATCAAACATATTGTAGAACCATATCTTGATGATCTTCCCGCTCACTCTCAGACCCAGGAAGACCATCCAGACCACTTAAGTGCCATTTTCGAAAGGTGCCTTCTCTACAATATACGTTTGAATCCGCACAAGTGCATCTTTTGCGTAGAAGCCGGAAAACTTTTAGGCTTCATAATCTCCAAAAGCGGGATACGTTTAGATCCTGCGAAGGTAGAAGCTATCTTAGCCCTGCCTTCCCCCACCAATATTCCAGAACTTCAAAGTTTGCAAGGGCATGCAAACTTTCTACGCCGTTTCATCTGTAATCTTTCCGAGATAAAAAAAGGCTACATGAGGCTTCTCAAGAAGAACATTTCCTTTATCTGGGATGACGAATCCCAACGCTCCTTTGACAATCTAAAGGCATCCTTAACCAAAGATCCTGTGATCCAACCCCCCGATTACACACGGGATTATATTCTTTATCTCACAGCTTCGACTTCCACCATCGGTATGGTGCTAGTCTAGGAAGACCACAACGGCATAGAACATGTGGTATACTATCTCAGTAAGAGTCTCCTTGACTCCGAAACTCGCTATTCACATGTTGAAAAACTGGCTTTGGCAACAGTTTTTGCTATCCATAGATTTCGTCATTACATTCTACTTCATCGGACCACTGTTATAGTCGATTTCCATCCAATGTATTATATCCTCACGCGTCAAGTGCTTGGGGGAAAATATTCTCATTGGATCGTCATCCTTCAAGAGTTTGACTTGGAATTTGTCAAAGCCAAGTCCAAGAAGTCTTTGGTCTTTGCGGAGTTGATTTGTAACCTGCCCCGTGCTACCGAGCAATCTGAGCCCATCGATTCTCTTCCTAATGAATCGTTGTTCCTCATTAGCACGTCTGATCCATGGTACGGGGATATTCTATTATATATCCAAACCCAACGCTTCCGCCCCGACCTCACTTTCGATGAATGACGACGCATCCGACATCACGCAAAATACTACCTCATAGTCAACGATACTCTTTATCGACATGGTGTCGACACCGTTCTTCGACGTTGTTTGACCTTAGATGAGGCGGAACGCGTTCTTAATGATTTCCACGCTGGAGCATGTGGTGGTCATCTCTCTGGGATGGCTACGGCCCAGAAAATACTACGAGCAGGATACTTCTGGCCCTCAATTTTCAAAGACTGCATTGAAACAGTCAAGAAGTGTCCGCCATGTCAATTCTTTCATAGTAAAGCACGCTCGCACCCTGCTCCACTCCATCCTGTTATTGCCATCGGCCCTTTTTCCAAATGGGGCATAGATTTCATGCACTGTAAGCCCACTTCAGCCGGGGGGCATAGCTATGTCATAGTAGCTGTCGGCTATTTCACAAAATGGGCTGAAGCGATGCCTACGTATGCTGAGGATGGCAAAACAGCAACGCAATTCATATTTAATCATATTATAGCTAGATTTGGTGTCCCACAATCCATTGTGACCGATCATGGCTCCCACTTCCAGAACCATATGATCGAGGAACTAAGTGCCAAGCTGGGTTTTCGCCATGAAAAATCAACCCCGTATTACCCACAAGCTAATGGCCAAGTTGAAGCCATTAACAAAGTCCTGAAACGAATGATTCAGCGTATTGTGGGTACCCAGAAATCCAACTGGCACTCAGCTCTATTCTCAGCACTATGGGCATACCGAACCTCAGTGAAAAGTGCTACTGGGTTTACACCATTCCAACTGGTGTATGGCCTAGAAGCCATTTTGCCGATTGAATGTGAAATTCCATCACTTAAGATAGCCATAGAGCTACTTCCCCACACCACTTCTGAAGAGGAATGGTTTCTATACCTAACCAAGCTAGATGAAACCCGCCGCGACGCTGCTTTAGCTAATGAAGCTCATAAAAAATGCGTCAAAGCTCAATATGACAAATCCGTTCAACCTCGGATCTTCAATGAAGGCAACCTCGTACTTACATATGATCAAATGCACGATAAGCTTGGAAAAGGAAAACTAGAATCTATGTGGTATGGCCCCTTTGTTGTAAAACGTGTCTTGGAAAAGAGAGCCTATGAACTAATCGATTATGATGGTACGCCATTAGCACGGCCCTGCAATGGGCTATACCTCAAACGCTTCTACACGTAAGGTTTCCCTACGCGGGTTACTTTTTGTACATAATGTACTTAGCTTGTGTTTTTCTTTTTAGTGTGCGCATGGACCGTATGTATCCATTCTTACTTTGACTCGTGATTTTATGCGCAGATGTCTGCCTACTTCGGATTCGCCGACGGTGCAAGCCGGCATACCTGGAATCTCGCTTCCACAGCATGGGTAGTCTATTCTCCCACTGGCGAGTTGATATCTTCAGGAACCAATTGTTTGGGTCCTGCAACCAACAATATCGCGGAGTACCATGCAGTCATCAAACTCTTGACGGAGGTTGCTTCACTCAGAATTGACTCCCTATCAGTCTTTTTATACTCCCAACTCGTGGTTTCGCATCTGAATCGTGTTTACACAGTTCGTGATCCTATCCTACTTCGTTTATTTCGAAGGGTACGCCTCTTGGAATTATCTTTTAATTTCATTTCATATCAACACGTACCGAGAGAATTCAATTGTATAGCTGATTCATTTGTTAATTACATTTTGGATTGGCATCTTGCCCATACATAAGAATACATCATAAAAATAAAATGCACAAGTCATTGTAAATAAATAGATCACAAATAGGTCCATATCACTGTATATAAGAGTGTTTTTCCGAATACATAGAGTTTGTGTCAAAGACAAAATTTGGGACCAAATCCCATACAAAAATTTGGCTCTCAAAGCCTACATATCGTATACATGCCGCAAAAGACAAAAAAGACCATCTATGGAGATCTGGGAGATCTATCATGTCCCTTGTCAGATTCCTCACGCTGCTGGTGATAACACACTACAGCTCGAGCCACCCTATGAAGAAGTCGGCCAATACGACTATGCACACCTACAGTATGCCGCTGGAGATGCAAAGGGACGTCATCCATCCTCATAGCAGGGATACCATGAGTCAAGCCCTGTAAGTTTCTCTCTATATCCCGGACTCCTCCTGCTTCATCTTCGTCCTCCTCCTTGTCTGGAACGGCTTGGTGATCAACACCACCACGATGTAAGGGTGAGTACCCAGTCAGTCTCTGTGGTCCACGATCTGCGACATGCATACGAACATACATTAGAAGTCTTTTACACATTCTAAAAAGCAATAAAAATTATATATTCAAAAAAGAAAAACACATCCATGAAGGTCATACCTGAGTTGTCCCAATCTTCATCCTCTGGTAGTGCCAAGTCGATGTCCTCGTGGAAGTCCACCCCTGCATAGGGGTAGTCATCGATCATCACTATCTGGTCCTCGAGCCAGGAGAAGAAATCCTCACCAAAAGCCAAGCGCTGAGGTCCCCCAAGACGTTCTGCATAATCACTCCATCAAGCCATCCATGGCTCGGTAGGTGGACGGGGGGCATATATATCTTTGGGCGCAATAATGGCACCCTCGCCAAAAAGAAGGTGACTAGGATGCTCCCATAGCCAAATTGGGAATTCGCTCCAACCCTACACTTGTGCACTTGTTCTTTGAGGTTGGCCAACACTGCCTCACACCAATTGAATACTGTTCCCGCCATACACTCCGCTGCAAGATTCATTTGTGTATGGGACGCCTGATGGGGACCTGTGCTCCCTGCTGCACGTGTGATGGTGAACAGTACGGTTTTTACAGGGAGTTCTATAAAATATTTTATGACCACTTTGCCGCTTTTCTTACTTGAACCCTAACGGCAATACCGAGCAATCAAAGCATCTGTGCTCGCTTCCGAGGCTGTGTATCCGATAAAATTCACCCGGGCTCCTCTTTTTGAGAGGCCTGTGAGAAATTAAATGTCCTCAAGTTGAATTTCGAGGATGTGCTCTCCCACTTGGAAAGCTTGAATGTTAGGGTCCCACAATTGAATAAGATGGGTGAGAAGTTTGGCTTGCTGACAAATGCCTTTGGTCTTGAAGAATTTCAAAAAACCGCATTCTCTCAGTGCAGTCACAGTCGGTAGGTCATTTTCAGCCGCCAAATCATCTACTTCGTGCTCTCTTTCTTTCCAACTGACCATTTTGATCCAAACGAATTGCAAACTCCTGCAAAAGGGCAGAAGAAACATTCAGTAATCATTTAACAACTTGGTTTCAGCAAAAAATTTGAGAAAAATCGATTTTTTCATCCTAGATTTCGTCTTCATCGTGCCTGGGGAAAATCTTACCACGCGGTACTACACAGTACTGCGTTTCTATTTAAAGCCACAACGCTGTACTGTTAAACAGTACTGCGTTTCCCGATATAGCCCCCACGCGGTACTGTGGAGGGTGGTTTTTTCCCAATAGGGCTTGCCCAAAAAATTAATTTTTCTTACTGAAAGCAAATTATTCATACATCAAATGAAAGAGAAGCTTGAGAGCTCTTACCTGGCGCAGACGGTTGTTGAAATGGTGCCCCGAATCTCCAGATATGGATCCTTGAAGTTTTGCTCCTCAAGTGGGTAAAAATCTCCTCTTTTGGTAAAAACACAAGTGAAATGGTAACTTTCTCCTTTTACCTATTCTTTATATAGCTTTTTCACTCATTTTTTACCCATTATTTTATCTAGTTGAAATAAAACCCATTTCGCATTACTAATATCTGGTTTTATGAGCACTTTATTGACAGGATCTCCTTTAAAGACAATATATTCACATTGGCGTCTATTCGTTATCTGACCTTCATTTTGAGCCTACTTTATCTTTTTCGTGCTCTGGATTTAAAACTTGAAAAAGATTCCAAGCGCTTTTACACCCGTGTCGTGCTTGTCAAACTCAAGTAAATGGTGTCGAGTACGGTCAGCTTTACTCATACTCATTAAAACGATGAGGAAAGTATTATCCTGGTTGTATTTTATTCTCTTTTCGGACCAAAATAATTAAAAAATTACGAAAAAGACCATTGGAGTCCATAGTTAAGCTCTTTTCAAACTCCCTAAAATTGAAAAGATTGCCAAGTGATCTTGACTCTTTCACACTTGTAAAAGTATTTGAAAGGTCGTCTATTCGGTGATAGGTTACCCCTTTTTCGGCCCGTCTAGACTATTTACGAGAAAGGTATACCTCAGTCAATTTCGGCTGGGAGAGTTCTCTCGGGAATTGTTTTACACTTTTTCGGGATCGAGGGACTAAATTTACGAAAAAGTACATTGCGGAGCTTCCTTTAAGTTTTTCAGGCTCTCTAAATACGAAAAACTACCGAGTTTTCCTTCCTTGGACTCGTTAAAATTTAACATCAAAGGGCCCACTTTGGGGCGAACCCCTCCTTTCTCAGGTTCGTAAAACATGTGAGATTGGACTCATCTATAAGATAAGCTACACCGAGCATCTGTTATCCTCTTCAAGCTCGAAAAACAACAAAGAGGTACTCGTCTATCATGTCGGGGGAATATGGGGAACAAGTCAAGTTTGTTATGGAAGCTTGTCAGTCGTTACCTTTGAACATGGCATGTGTCTGTCTCTTGTCTATATTGGGTATCCATTTTTCACTGAGTTATGGTCATCATCCTGAGTCGTCTCCCTGGCCATGAGCCTACTCATTCGGTGTCTATCCTCTGCTTTCAATAAACCCTGCTGCCAAGTCCTGTTACATGTAGTTATATGTTCAAAGGGTTGCATTGTTCAGAGTCGTTCATTGTGTCAGGCCTCCACTGTGTCAATACATACTCCATTGTTTCATCATCTTATCGTTCGTTCCGATTTCGTGTCGATGATGTGGGAATCATTATGGCCCACCTTCGACGAGTCTATTCCCGTCGACGCCAAATCACTATCTGGGAATTGGACTTAGAGATCAACCATTAGTACCTTGGTACCTGCATGCCTCAATGGCAGGTTTCCTCGTGTTCGACGATAGGTTCATATCACTGACCTCTGATCGAACAATCTCTCGAATGCTTGACATCAACTCATCTATTCGCATTTCGTTGAGATGTGCTTCATATACCTTGGGGATAATCATCATCATTGGTGATTTCCCTCGCATTTGTTAACGGTTCACATCATTGACCAGTAATCAAATGGTTTCTACCATGTTCGACTTCAACACTTTGTAATCACATGGCTAGATTCGTATCATTTGCGATCGGGTAGAAGACCCTGGGTGCACCGTTGTATCTTGATTGCGTCTAGGTTGCGATGGAGATGTCCTTTGTATTGTCACACAAATCCACTTTTTGTATTGGTCGTGGTTGTGTTATTACCGTCTCATGGATCTACGCTTGTTCATAGTAGCCATGATCTATCCACAGTCTATATCATCTCAGTACTCATGGATCTGCAATGTATTGGTCGGCAGCCATGCTTTGAGTCATTTGTTTCTGAGCATGGGGATGCCCGCCTCGGTGGTATATCTAACACGTTGTTTCTGTTTCAGCTCCTTGTCGCTCTCCTCGATGCTATCTCTGCACACTATATTTGTAAAGTCTTTCGGCCATCAGTCCCTTCTGACCTCACACTTTAGGGGGCGTCTGTTATACCTCCATATTTCACAGTGTCGCATTTGCACCATGAAAAGAGTTGACGACGCTTCCCCTACTACTTAAAACACTCAGAAGAGAAAAATGATGAGTGAACCTTGAAGGAAAACTTACCCTGACAAGTTTTCACCTGGCTGAGACTGCTTTTACCCTAAGTACCGCATTTTGATCTGTCCTAGAAGCGCGGTAGTCCACACTACCGCGTTATGCTTTATCCCTGCCACGCGGTACTACCGCGTTATGCTCAGATCACTGGGTGCGGTACTCTTTTTATATCCTTTTTGCCATGGCTTGTGGGATTTTGTATTTTCGAGAGATATTGGAGGATTGGAGTCCCTGATTCGATCCTAACTCATTTTCTATGATTAGAAACCCTGATCCACTAAGTGCTCCCAAGATCCACCCATCTCTCTTGTTGGTTAACCCTACCTTACACTATAAAAGAGAGGAATTCCATGGGAAACAGGGAGGACTCTTAGTAGTATCAAACTTATGATCTTGCAGCCTTGTGGAGATAGCTAGAGGAGGAAGCACTTGGAGCTGGAGGATTGGCTTGGACATCAAGCAACCTTTGTAAGCATTCTTCAAGTTTGTAATAAAGATAACTTGTCTTGTTTTTCCCATTTCATGTGTATTGTACAAGTCTTTAGCATGGAATGTATCTAGTCTAGATTTGAATCTAATCTTTACTTCAAGGTATTTGGAAGCTTGTATGCTTGTTCCTTGTTTGATTTCAATAGGTTCTACATTGGAGCTTTTGGATCAAGAGCTAGAAGCGGGACAAACGTCAGATTTAAAGGTGAGTCATATCTTTCATCGTTTCTGAATGCATGTAATCTTGTTATGAAAGTTAGTTCAGGAATTTCAAGGTAGCATTTGTTTTGTTTTGTTCTTACCTTAGAGTCAGTTAGGAATCTGCTTTAAGTTAAGAGAATTTTGACTTATCCATAGGGAAAAATTCTATCAAACAGGGCCTCCATCACCTATTTATAGGTTTTTTAGTGGTGGAGCACTGGCCCATGGTTTTGGGCACCATATGGTTTAGGTCAGCTGTATAGGGTTTTTGCTTCCTTTTTCCCTCTTTTTCCTCTTTTTTGTATTTTTTATTCCCTTTTTAGAGGGTTTTTGCTATTTTGGAGGAATTTTGGATTATTTTTAGGGGAAAAAGGTGTTTTTTGGCCTTTTGGAGGCTTTTTAATGGTTTTTTAAGGTTTTGGAGGCAAATATGGTAGGAAATATGGACAAATGAGTCATGTAATGGGGTAGATGAGGTAGTGAGCACTTTTTGGGTGTTAACAGATTGCCCCCTGATGTGTGAGGGCAGGAGCTCATCGTATGGCTGATAGACATCATAAGTCTTTTATGGTTTTCCGGGCGTGTGGAGAGGAGAAGAAACGAACTAGAGCCCGGAACAACGGTCCCGAACAAACTGCAAAAACTAAAAGTACATGACCTCAATAATGAATGAGGAATAATATGAACATATGGACGAGGCGGGCATTCCCATGCTCGTATCAAGATATAGAACAATAACAAGAGGGTCCAAAAAATGGGGACCTGAAATATACATGGCCTCAAATAATGAATGAGGAAGAATCTCAATAGATGGACGAGGCAGGCATACCCATGCTCGTATCAAGATACATAAAAAATAACTGTGAGGCCTGAAAAGAGGGACCTGTAAGATACATAGAGAACCACTATGTACATCATAAGGGTCCAGAGGGGACACAAATTGGGGACATACTGCTGGGCTGACCATGTCTAAGCTGAAGAACTGATACACTGGAATAACAAGAGTGCTGCTGAGTGTGGTACTAAAGGAACTGATGAGCTGCTAGATCATAGTGACGGGGAGTCATACCCTCAATGGTACACTGAACTGGAACTGAACTGGGTACTCAAGGATGCATATAACTGGATGGCTTCCGACTACAATCGCCAACGCAACCCGGACATCCACGGGAACATATAACTAGGTGTTCTGAAGTGACTCACCAATGTGCTAGAGTCGGGGAAATCCGGGGTCTTCAACCAATAAGTGAAGGGATATAAACCCTGCGCGATTCTCAACGATGCGATCAAGGTGTTGAAGTCGAGCATGTGAGAAACAACCACTCGGAGAGGCAATGATGACTCCTCTCAAAATGTTCCGTAGGCACTCACCACAGATGGTGATGGGTCCAAGGTGCAGGGACCTCTGGGTCTATCCTCTGGAATAGAGGGGCTATCATCGACAGAGGGAGACCTGCAACTAGCAAGAAAATGATATTTCCTTGATAGGAGCACGAGGTGGAGAACCGAAGTGTGAGAATAATGATGGTAGGACTTTCATATTGTGGGGGATAACTGGGCAAGTAGAGTGGGTGGACTCAAACTTCCTTTGTTCAGAGTATGATGGCGGGGATTATCGGGCAGCATATGAAACTGATTGGTGGGAAAGGGATCATAGCTATAATGGATCAAGGATAGTGACTGGGATGAGTGATACTCAAGCTGGTGTAAAATGGCAGGAGACTGCAGAATGCTCTGAACAAAGGAGACCTGATTGGGGGTGCTGCCGAGATGATCGATCATAGTGCCAAGAGGCATGGGGGGACTTCTTCACGGGTTAAGGAACTAGAAGAAGTGTGTGTAAAATGGTATTGTCTTGTGGATTTATACAAGCCCAGGACAGTTCATGCTCGTGATTGATTTCAATTTTAAGGAGTCTGAAAGTGATAAGAAGACTCTGAAATAATGGAATGGTACTGTCGTGTGGATTTGTACGAGGCCAGGACGGTGCATGCTCGTGGTTGCTTTCAATTTTAGAGAGTCATGTAGCGCGCAGGGGGCATGTGGCGGTACCAACCCTACTAGGCCGAGGGGAGGTGCGTCAATGGGATGCTGAGGGGACACTGGAGTCCGTACGGATGCTTCTGGATCGGTTGCTGGTTGGAGTGACTAATGATGGGTGGCAGGACGTGGATCCGGAGGTGATTCAGGACTGTCTGAGGGAGCCACGGGAGTTCCGATCGATCGTGATCCAAGTGGCTATTTTGGCGGATAGGGGTTGGGCACAGGAGCCCGCAGGGGATGAGGAGCTGCCGGAGGAGTAGCGGGGTGAGGAATCGGAGGCAGCTGATGCAGGCAGTGACAGAGGGTATGACTCTCAGTAGGGAGTGCAGGGGACTCCCCCCGATTTTGTAACTACGACATGTATTCTATGAGGTGTATTGGTGTATAGATATTTTTTTTCTATAGCTGAGTACGGGGATACTCAAGACATGTGTAGCATATTGACATTTATTTTTTGATATATTTATATATCCACATGGATGCACCTTTTTGCGATGATGATTTAGTGTACGCACGTGGATGCGCTTATGGTTTGTTATATGTTTGTATTGCACGTGGATGCGCTTATTGTTTGTTATATGTTTGTATTGCACGTGGATGCAAGTAGTGTAGGATGATGGGCACATGGATGCCCCTTGTGTATTTTATGTTATGCAACATGATGTATGTAGGATCAGGCAAGTGGATGCCCTGTATAGTAATGTGTTTTTATGTTATTGCACATGGATGCAAATGTTTATGTGATGATAGGCACGTGGATGCCCCTGGCAATCTTTTTGGATTTTTTTTTATATATTTTTGAGGAGATGTTATGGGATGATGATGCATGATGGAGGTTTTACATGGTGTCATTGATGTGACAATCTAGGATGTTGTTAGCCATTTGATCTGCAACACTATTCTGAGCTCTTGGGAAATGGGTGAATGTGATGGATTCGAATTGTCGAATGAGTTGTTTTGTGCACAGGAATTTTCTAAAGAGGCAGGGATCACGCACCTGGTAGAAGTTGTTGAGCTGGGAGACAAGTAGCTGGGAGTCAAGGAACACATGAAGGTGACATATGCCCATCTGGAGGGCAGCAGTCAGGAGGCCGGTCACAGCATCATACTCCGCCTGGTTATTGGTAGCAGCGCCTATACATATTCCGTCAAGGTGAATCAATTCATGTGAAGGGGAATATAAGACCCATGCGGCAGAAGCCAGGTTTGGAGACCAGCGGCTTGCTCCATCAGCGAAGCCAATGTAATGAGGTGGAAGATGGTCCATCTGTGATCATGCAAAAATGATGAATGTAAGATTGCGGTAAAAAAGGTGAAAAACAAAAAGAGAGCAAACTGTACAATACGGACCAATGGGGGCCACGGGTTTATTTAGGGATAAAAGCATTTAAGATACAACCCATTACGGGGGTTGCGCAAAGGGTGGCCTTCTGAGTTAGTTAAAATGTATGCCCCATTGTCAAGGCAGGTCTGCAAGATGTAAGGGCCTTGCCACTTGGATTCAAACTTTCCTTTACCAGTCTTGTCGTGGGCTTGGTCATAGGCGAGGACGAGTTCCCCTTCATGGAAAGTTCGAGGGTGGACATGTTTGTCGTAACCAGCTTTGGAGCGGTTCTTGGCGGCTTCAATGGTCTGGAGAGTGGCACGACGGTCTTCATCAGCTTTTTCTAGTGATAGTAGACGTTGCTAGAGTGGGGAGGTGTCTGAGAGAAGCTCGACGGCAATGTGTAAGGCAGGTATTTGACACTCGATGGGGAGGACAGACTCTACACCGTTAACAAAATGAAATGGGGTAAAACCGATGGCGGTTTTGGTGGATGTATGGTAAGCCCATAAGGCAGGGAACAACATGTGGTGCCAATTGGACTTATGCCAGTCAACAGTGCGTTGGAGGATGGTTTTTAAAATTTTGTTAATGGCCTCTACTTGGTCGTTCCCTTGGGGGTAGTAAGCAGAGGAATACTAATGTTCGAACTTCAGTAGGGTGGATAACTCATGCCAAAGGGAATCTTTGAAGTGTGAACCATGGTCTGAGACCAACTGTTTGGGGACCCCGAATCAAGTGATAACATGGTTAAAAAAGAAACAGGCAGCAGTGTCAGCTTTACAATTGAAGGTGGGCATGGATTCATCCCATATGGTGAAGTAATCGACAGCGGCAATGATGTACTTATGGTCATTGGTAGATGAGGGTTTACATTCCATGAAGTCGATGGCCCACTTACAAAAGGGGCCAACGGTGACGACTGGGTGTAACGGAGCGGGTGGTGTCCGGGCCTTGGGGGCAAAAAGTTGGCAATTATGGCAAGGTTTGATCGTTGTGATGCAGTCGGTAAAGAGTGTGGGCCAGAAGTATCCGACGCGGATGACCTTTTGGGAGGTGGCCATTCCAGAGAAATGTCCACCACAGGCACCGCTATGATAGTCATTAAGGACGTGTTTGGCTTCCTCGTGTGTAAGGCAACGACGGAGAATCGTGTCAACCCCTCGCCGATAAGGACATCGCCTAAGAGGAGATATCGAGAGGCCTGGTGACGAATACGACGGCGTCCATCACGACTGAAGTTGGGTCGAAACTTCTGCGTGCGAAGGTATAAAAAAATATCACCGTACCATGGATCATCAAACGAGATGATGAACAAGTGATTGTCGGCTAACTCATTGGAGATTTGTGGGGACAACAGAAGGGAGGGGAGATCAGTGATGAGCTAGGCAACCCGAACTTGCAGGAGGCGTCGTTTTAAGAGATAGACCATGGGTTTGGAGTCGGAGACAACGGTGGTATGACCGAGTAAAATGTAGTGTCGCAATTTTTGGACGGAAAAGACCACAGCAAGGGCTAGTCTTTCCTCATGTGGGTAACATCGGGGTGGGCCAGACAAGGTCTGGCTGATGTAATAAATGACATGCTTCTGGAGAGCGGCGTCTTCTTGAAAAAGGACTCTACACATGGCATAATCGGATGCCAAGACGTAAAGGATGAAGTCCTGAGAGAAATCCGGAGGGGAGATCAAAGGGGCTTGTCTGAGAGCTTTCTTGAGGGCTTCGAATGCAGCTTTTGCTTGCTCATCCCAAATAAAGGGTATGTGGGTACGAAGCCGGCGTAAGAAACCATGAACGGTGGTGGCATAATCAGGAACGAAGCGACGGAGGTAATTAGATCGCCCCTGCAGACTCTGGAGCTGCCGAAGCGTGCGAGGAGAGGGAAGGTCTATGATGGCTTGGACTTTCAGGGGATCAACAGCAATTCCTTTCTGGGAAACAATGAAACCCAACAATCGGCCTGCCGGAACGCAAAAGACACACTTGTGTGGGTTCAAGCGGATTTGATATTTGCGACAACGCAGAAAGACTTGCCGGAGGTCGTTAAGGTGGTATGATCGTTTCCGGGAACGAGCTGTAAGATCGTCAAGATAGACTAGCAGGATATGGACCCAGTCGTGAAAACAATAGGTCATGGCCCGCTGGAAGGTGGCACCAGCATTGTTGAGGCCGAAAGGCATGATGTGATAGGAAAAGGTGCCCCATGGGGTGGTAAAGGCAGTCTTGTACTGATCCTCCTTACGGATCTGAATCTGGTTGTATCCAAAAAAACCGTCCATGAAAGATAGGACTTCATGCCCCGCACACGCATCGATGAGTTGGTCAATAAATTGCGTGGGGAAGTTGTCTTTGGGACAAGCTCGGTTTAAATCACGGAAGTCAGTACATACTCTGATGGTGCCTTGTTTCTTGTTAACAGGGACAGGGTTCGAAACCCAGGTGGTATATGCAATAGGATAAATGAATCCTAATTTGCGAAGTTTCTTAATCTCTGCTTTAACAGTGGGGAGCTTTGAGGGATGAATGGGGTGTTATTCTATAATAGCGGGGTCGAGACCAGGCATATCGGTATAGGACTAGGCAAAGACATCACAGAACTCTTGGAAAGGTTTTTTGTACTCTCTAATCTCATACTCACTGCAGGAGGCTCCTAATGTAATGATTTCAAGAGCACCAAGTGGGTCAAAGATATCGATGTGGATTACAGGTGAGATGTTGGCCACGTTACCCTCCTAAAAGGCATCAGGAGCGGGAATGGGATCCTTAAACTAGTCAAATTTGGTGGGAAGGAAATCTTTGGACTCAACCACAAATTGGGTAGCTGTGGTGGAGGAGGACTCTTCTGGGAGGAAATAGGAACGATGGGGATAATCCGGGGCAGTGAGAGCCTCTAGAATCTCCTCATCATTGCGGAAACTTTGAGTTGTCAAATCGGTTGACAAGGGAGTGGTAGTCGAAGAGATCATATAAATGGTTTTAATCTATCCGGGTGAGGGTGATACGGGGGGGTGGATCTCCTCAATTGTGGGGGGTGTTGTCTCAAGGTCCAAATTATTCATCTCGTAGAGAGCTGCTCTGTAATCTGGGAGATCAAGACAGTGATGTGAGTAATGGATGTAAATACCGCATATTGCACAAGGGTGGTTGGTACGCAGTGATTTATCACAAGGCTTAGGGGTTGGATCAAGTTCGACAACCGGGATGTTGGGGTCGTCGTCAAGCATTTGCATGTGTTCCTGTAATGCAGGTAATTATGGACATTGATGAGTCGGATGGCCTAATTCATCACACAACGATCATTTGGGAGGAGCACGAAACACGGGGGGGTTTTAACTGTTTTGGGCGGGGGTACAGTAGTGTATGGCTGTGGGCTTCTGCCCCCAGTGTGCTTGATAAGAGGGGGGGGATTCATAGTTTACGAAGGGGTAGTGACACCGGGAGGTGGTTGACTAGTAGTTGCAATGGGTTGCACCAGTTGTAGGACGACATTTGGTGTCGGCAGGGGAACGGGAGGCGAAATATACCACACAGGTAATCCTAAGCTTAACCCGGGGAGGCTAAGAGTAGCCATAACTGGGGCACTTACTACGCCCGAGAGAGGGAATAGGAAGGGGATTGTGTGGATGGGTGTAACACCAATGTGACTAGGTACCAATGGTGGTTTGGGTAACAAGGGCGGTTGATTGTTGTGTGTTTGTGTATTGTGGGAAAGGGTACATAGGTCAGATACTTCGGGCGCGGGTGACGGGGGTGGAATGGATTGGAATGTTGAGGTCATCGGCGTATCTGAGTAAACTCTGGGTCCCACGGAGGAAACAAATGAGGTAGTTTCACCACGAACAGGTTGTTCAACCATGGGGAGAACATTCTCGGGTGCAGCGGGGGCATTGGAATCGTAATAGGTGATTTGGTCGACCTTGACCACGCGTCCGTCATGGGGGAACATCATGGTACGAAAAATGGATGAGGCAACCGCCCGCATGGCATACATGTAGCTACGGCCAAGTAAGAGGTTATAATCAAGTTGGGCATTGATGACCTCTATGTCAATGAGCACTGTTTTACCAGCCAACTGGACAGGGACATTAGCTAAGAGACCTTGGGGTTGAGCCGAACGGTCGTCGTAGGCTCGCAATGCAGTGGTGGACTGCTGGAGAGTAGGGGATCCCAACTTCTGCCAAACGAATGTGGACATAACGCATGTAGAGGCACCTTCATCGATAATGCACTGATGGATGACAAGATTCCGAACGGAAACAGAAACTTGGAACGCTAAAGTGGAAGGTAGGAGTGGTTCGGACTAGTCCAAATCGAAGGCCATCGATCGTGAATCATTTGGGTCAAAAGCACCAATGGCGGAGAGCAAACTCTTGCACTGTGAAGGACAGTTTTTTAAGACTTCTAACGCAGACATGGCTGCGGGGGACTGGGCTAAGTCATCTACAATGTTGTAATTAGATGCACCGCGAGCATTGGGATTATTGTTGATGCGACGAAGTGGGAAGAGAGGTGCTTTGGAGGCGCCATCTAGTGGAGCCAAAGGTATACGTAACGTCTGATCAGTGGGATGAGCGTTAGTGTTTTTGTCGGCGGGAGGGGATTCAAGGGTGGAGCCATATTGGTTCCGACGGGTTTGGAGGTTGACATCGGTGGATGACATCATTAACAAGTGATGGGTACCTGAGTGTAACATGGGTTGATCAGGAGCGGCATAAGTGATCTGTTGTTGTGGTGGCACGTTTTCTTGAGGGGGAGCCAACGGCTGAGTGTTCACTACGCCTTGGGTTGGTAAGGGGTTTTGTAACACCACGGGTTGATGTTGAGGTGGTGGGGGGTTGGGCGGCGCCTAAGGAGCTGCGTGCCTTTGGTGATGGGCATCATCAGTCCAGAGTTGCTGAGCTTGCTCCAAATGTGGGCAAGCATGTGTGTAGTGGCCATAGACCCTGCAAATAGAACAAGGATGGTTTGTTCGCAAATTAGGATTTTTGGCCTGCTTGGGCAGCCGATCAGGGTTCTGGTTGGCAGGTGTCGCATTATTGTTGTTTGGGGGATTGGGAGGTTGGCCACCTTGGTCTAGAGGGGGGTTATTCCCATGATTACGGCCTTTGCCACGGTTTTGCTGGCCCTGTTGGCGCTGGTTATTTTGGTTTTGCTGCGGATTCTGTTGGGCGTACACTTTCCCTTTGGCAGCAGGTGGGTTCTGGGGTTGTGCAGGTGCGGGAGTAGGCTGCGGTGGATAATAAGTAGGTGAAGGCAGCGCAGGTGCTGAACCTTGTGGGGGTTGCTAATATGTCTGCGGAATGGGTTACGGATCTAAATCTGGTTGTTCCTGGAAAAACCATCCATGAAAGATAGGACTTCATGCCCCGCACATGCATCGATGAGTTGGTCAATAAATGGCGTGGGGAAGTTGTCTTTGGGACAGGCTCGGTTTAAATTGTGGAAGTTAGTACATACTCTGATGGTGCCTTGTTTCTTGTTAACAGGGACGGGGTTCGAAACCCAGGTGGTATATGCAATAGGATAAATGAATCCTGCTTTGCGAAGTTTCTCAATCTCTGCTTTAACAGCGGGGAGCTTTGAGGGATGAATGGGGCGTTGTTCTATAATAGAGGGGTCGAGACCAGGCATCTCGGTATAGGACTAGGCAAAGACATCACGGAACTCTTGGAAAAGTTTTTTGTACTCTCCAATATCATACTCACTGTAGGAGGCTCCTAATGTAATGATTTCAAGAGCACAAGGTGGGTCAGATATATCAATGTGGATTACAGGTGAGATGTTGGCCATGTTACCCTCCTCAAAGGCTTCAGGAGTGGGAATGGGATCCTTAAACCAGTCAACTTTGGCGGGAAGGAAATATTTGGACTCAACCACAAATTGGGTAGTTGTGGTGGAGGAGGACTCTTCTGGGAGGAAATAGGAACGATGGGGATAATCCGGGGCAGTGAGAGCCTCTAGAATCTCCTCATCATTGCGAAAACTTTATGTTGTCAAATCGGTTGACGAGGGAGTGGTAGTCGAAGAGATCATATAAATGGTGTTTATCTCTTCGGGTGAGGGTGATACGGGGGGGTGGATCTCCTCAATTGTTTGGGGTGCCGTCTCAAGGTCCAAATTATTCATCTCGTAGAGAGCTGCTTTGTAATCTGGGAGATCAGGACAGTGATGTGAGTAATGGCCGTAAATACCGCATATTGCACAAGGGTGGTTGGTACGCAGTGATTTATCACGAGGCTTAGGGGTTGGATCGAGTTCGACAACCGGGATGTTGGGGTCGTCGTCAAGCATTTGCATGTGTTCCTGTAATGCAGGTAATTGTGGACATTGTTGAGTCGGAGGGCCTAACTCATCACACAATGAGCATTTGGGAGGAGCACGAAACACGGGGGGGGGGGGGGGGGTTTAACTGTTTTTGGAGGGGGTACAGCAGTGTATGGTTGTGGGCTTCTGCCCCTAGTGTGCTTGATAAGAGGGGGGGGATTCGTAGATGATGAAGGGGTAGTGAAACTGGGAGGTGGTTTACTATTAGTGGCAATGGGTTGCACCGGTTGTCGGACGACATTTGGTGTCAGCGGGGGAACAGGAGGCGAAATATACCACACAGGTAATCCTAAGGTTAACCCATGGAGGCTAAGAGTAGCCATAACCGGGGCACTTACTACGCCGGAGGGAGGGAATAGGAAGGGGATTGTGTGGATGGGTGTAACACCAATGTGACTAGGTGCTAATGGTGGTTTGGGTAACAAGGGCGGTTGATTGTTGGGTGTTTTTGTATTGTGGGAAAGGGTACATAGGTCAGATACTTCGAGCACGGGTGATGGGGGCGGAATGGATTGGAATGTTGAGGTCATCGACGTATCTGAGTAAAATATGGGTCCCATGGAGGAAACAAACGAGGTAGTTGCACCACGAACAGTTTGTTCAACCATGGGGAGAACATTCTCGGGTGCAGCGGGGCATTGGAATCGTAATAGGTGAGTTGGTCGACCTTGACCACACCTCCGTCATGGGGGAACATCATGGTACGAAAAATGGATGAGGCAACCGCCCGCATGGCATATATGTAGCTATGGCCAAGTAAGAGGTTATAATCAACTTGGGCATTGATGACCTCTATGTCAATGAGCATTGTTTTACCAGCCAACTGGACGGGGACATTAGCTAAGAGACCTTGTTGTTGAGCCGAACGGCCGTCGTAGGCTCGCAACGCAGTGGTGGACTGCTGGAGAGTAGGGGATCCCAACTTCTGCCAAATGAATGTGGACATTACGCATGTAGAGGCACCTTCATCGATAATGCACCGATGGATGACAAGATTCCGAACGGAAACAAAAACTTGGAACACTAAAGTGGAAGGCAGGCGTGGTTCGGACTGGTCCAAATTTAAGGCCATCAATCGTGAATCATTTGGGTCAATAGCACCAATGGCGGAGAGCAAAGTCTTGCGCTGTGAAGGATATTTTTTTAAGACTTCTAACGCAGACATGGCTGTAGGGGACTGGGCTAAGTCATCTACAATGTTGTAATTAGACGCAGCGCGAGCATTGGGATTATTGTTGATGCGATGAAGTGGGAAGCGAGGTGCTTTGGAGGTGCCATCTGTTGGAGCCAGAGGTATACGTAACGTCTAATCAGTGGCATGAGAGTTAGTGTTTTTTTCGACGGGAAGGGATTCAGGGGTGGAGCCATATTGGTTCCGACGGGTTTGGAGGTTGACATCGGTGGATGACATCATTAACAAGTGATGGGTACCTGAGTCTGTTATACCTCTATATTTCACGGTGTCGCATCCCCATCACAACACATTTCGACGACACTTTCCCTACTGTTTTGAACCATCCAGAAGAGACAGATGATGAGTCAACCTTGAAGGTAAATCCACCCTGCCAAGTTTTGACCCACCTTGGACTTTATTTCCATACACTACCGCGCCCTTCCAGCTTGACAAAACGCGGCACAGTGCCGCGCTCTGTATCATTTGCAAAGCGCGGCACCCTTTTAATAGTTTTTGCCCTTGACTTATGGGATCTTGGATTTTCGAAGATGATGGAAGATTAGGTTCCTTGATTCGATCCCAACTCACCTCCTTCGATTAGAAACCCTGATCCACTTATCCCTCCTTAGATCCACCTATCTCTCTTGTTGGTTAACCTCACCATTCACTATAAAAGAGAGGCATGCCATTGGGAAAGGGGAGGACTCTTGAGAGCACCAAACTTATGGTCTTGCAGCATTGTGGAGATAACTAAGAGGAGAAGACACTTGGAGTTGAAGGTTTGGCTTGGACATCAAGCACCCATTGTAAGTAATCTTCAAGTTGTAATGGAATAACTTGTCTTGTTTTCCCAAATCATTTGTGTTAATCTTGTTTTAATCATGTGATTTGTATCTTTCATAGATTTAGATCCTAACTCATGTTTTCAGATTGTTAGAGAATAGTACATGCTTGTGTTTTGGTTCCATTGTTAACAGGTTTACTTGGAGCTTGGAGCAAATATCAAAGACAAGCGTTTGGATACAAGGTCAGTTAAACTCCTTTCTATTCTCTTCAGCATTTTAATTCTGAGATGTTTGTTAGATCTAGGGATTCAAGGTTGCATTTGTTTTGTCTGTTCTTAGCCTAGAGTTAGTTAGATCCTACTTTAGCCTAAGGGAGTTTTGACTTATCCGTAGGGTAGAATTCCGCATAACAAGAATGGCGACTCCGTTGGGTTTGATTACTGCTTGATTGGTTCAAATTCACAGTCATTTATCTTTGAATTATCAGTCTTTTGTTGCACTTCAAACCAGCTTGAATTTTGGTCTTTTTTGACCCTTATTCACCCCTCCTCGCAGTATTTATCTCCCTGTTTAATTACTGAGTCCCCTGGGTTAGCAACAACCCTGAAAACTTGATTTTTTCTTTTCCAGTTGCGTTTTTTTGTTCCCTCTTGCCACAGTGCCGCGCCCTCTTAACCACTTCCAGCGCGACATTTACATAGTGCCGCGTCCTTGGCATTCATACCAGCGCGACAGTTACACAGTGCCGCGCTTCAGGCAGTCTATAGCCCGCGGTATTGTCTGCAAGTAGGTAAATTTTTTTTAATTTTTGCTTGGTTTCCTGAGTTTCTCCCTGCCTCAGATAGTCTTTACTGTTGCCTGTTAGCATCCTGGTTAATTTCCAGTCTGTTTGGTCTGCTTATTACATGGTTTGTGAGCTTGATTGATTGATTGAATTAAGTGGCACTTTTGACATATTGGTCATTTTTCAATTTGATTGCATTTGACTTGGCTTTTCCCCACAACCAACTCAACACCACTGTCTTCTGTTACTGAACACTGTAGTTTTACAGTCATATTGTCATTATCATTTTCAGTAAATTAAAAAGATCATTGGTTGAGAGCAAATTTGTTGTTTAATTTGAAAAAGTCTAGTGGCATTTTGCATAGAGAAATGAACCATTAATTTTGCCATAAAAATTCTCATCATAGAAGCATTGTAGATTGTAAAATCAGTACATTGAAAAGCGTGTTTACTTCAGCTTGGCTTGGTTTATAAATCGAAAAGAAAAGAAAAATCTTTTACTTTGATTGCTTGTGAAAGTTGTTATGCATATTGGATCGAAGAACCTCTATCTTTACCTTAGCTAGATTTCATCGAAGACAAAGGCTTGTTTATGATTCATTCTCATTTGCATGGTTTGAGTCGTCATAACACCATCAAGTCTCACGTCCACTACCCGATTGAGTAAAGACAGCCACTAAAATTAATCACCCTAATTAAACCAACTTTAAACCTCACTTGAGGAAATCAAAAGAATTTGGTAGTTAGGTAGGACACCGGGGATAGGCATCAAAATAATTCCCCCTTGTCATTTTTTATCTGAGACATAGTCGTTGTCTTTAGGGAACTAAAATCCTCTAGTACTTATTGACACGGTCACAGCTAGTTTGTGGAGGGGCCTCCTGACTGTTTCTAACTGTTCAGGGGTTAAACGGCCGCGAGATTGAGAACCGGACGGACTCTGTGGAATACCGCACTCCACTTAGCCCTAAGGCAACATCGATCGCTGTCTTCTTCGGAAGGCTGAAGTGCCCAAAACCTTTTCCGACGTGTCATGAACGAGGTGGCTTAGTATCTATTCTACTAGGGCTCTTTTACCCAGGATCCCTTTCGGTAGAGGGATATCCTTCTTATATCGGTCTCTCATGTTGTATTGTTCGACTTGGATTTCATCACCTTGCGAAGGATACAGCCTGTTGAGGTCTCCAGCTCTTAGTTAGGAGTTTGCTTGGCGTCTCATCTTTGTAGAGGGTCATTTTTTCTTTGTAGGGACTGCTTGTTGGCATTCTGGCCATTTTTGTTGATCAGCTCGCTTATTGAGACACCGGTCTCAGTATAGATTTTAGAGCTTGCTTTTTTGGCCTGTGAGCCTTGCTTTTTCTAGCTCCTCTTTTGCACACTCGGCTGCATTAGAGTTTTTGAGTTCTTTGTTTACAGTACTGCCCCCGATTTTCATTTTCCTGTCATCATGTCAGATCAACAAAGAAGATCACGAAGACAACAGGGCCTAAGCCCTCCACCACCACCACCGCCACGGACTTCTGGTCCGCCTGCATCACGCATTCCTGCTCCTCCTGGCCGCGGTGCTGGTCGAGGCAACATCCCACCGCCGATACGTACAACATCTTCAGTTACGCCTGTAACTGCCACACACAGCACAGTCTCAGAATCCATTGCAGCTTCTATGACCACTAGCATGTCTGAGGCTTCCACTGTCACCTCACCCACTGTCATCCCAGATTTATCTATAACAGTGGGCACAGTTACAGCAGCCGAACCTAGCACGACCCAGAGTACTAGACCAGAGGTCATCCTTCTACCGGAGGCCAACACTTCCCGTCCATCAGACACTTTCCACGATGATATAGACGGATCTATTGGCACCACGGAAGGATCCGACCAGGACATACCTGGCCTAATTTCAGTCCCAGGCGGCTACGTTGAGATCGTTGAAGATACTCGTCTACCTGACACACCTTTTGAACCTGATTATGGCTTCATTACTTCCCAGACGGAACTTCCGCCTGTTATTACTACGTCACCCAGTGTTCATCCTCAGGAGACAAGTTCTTCTAGCAACGTACCTCGCACTTTTCATCTACCCAACATCCCACCGGGACACGAAATTATGGCTTCCATTCAGTCTAGTATGGTTAGCCTAGCGAACTCTCCGTTAGCATCGGCACAATTTAGACGCAACACAGAGCAAATGCTTTCGACAGCGTCTAGATACCCCCCTGTTTCTCGTCCTTCTGACTATAGGGATCCCAACGTTCCGTCTAGCACAGAATTTCATCATTCCTTTGCAGACGGCTCAGGACCTTCGGACTTTACTACACCTAGGTTCCTGCCGGATCCCCAAAATCTTTTTCAGGATATGAACTCGGACCCAGTTCTCGATGGTTCTCCTATTATTGAACACGTGATGGACGACGCTGATACTCCTGGGCTAAATTCCCCACATTTGCTGTCATCACCAATGTTTGGTGCACATTCTATGAGGGATAACCCAGTTTTTTCTCCGTCCTCACCTGTCCAATACGGACGACCGCCTCCGCTAATCGGTACTTTTGGCGCCGTTGGCCAATCCATGCTATCATATTTAGCTAGCGGCGGAAGAACACCTAGTCATACTGCTGGATCTTCCGTTTCGACCGGAGGATCACCTTCAGCCACCATTTATACTATTTCAGGAGGTGGACAACCGACTGCAATGGTCCCTAACTCCAACTTACAAACCCTCCCTGGTGGGCCATCAACCCAACCAGCTGGGGGGCAACCTTTTGTTGGGAACCCCATTGTTAGTCAACAACCTCCAACTGGTGGGCCATCAACCCAACCAGTCGGAGGACAACCTTTTGCTGGGAACCCAATTCCCAGTCTACAGCCTCCTCACATAGGGCCATCCAACCTAACTGCTGGCGGACAACCTATTGGCTCGCTCCAACAAGTTTCCCAACCTGCAGTTTCTACTCAGTTTGGTATGTACAATCCACCTGGCAGTGGGCAACCTTATTCCGGTGTTCCCACCGGGCCTTACTCTCAACCACCCCTGTCAGGTATGCTTCCTTCTTGGGATCATCAAATCCCACAGAGTGGGGGGTACTCACTTTTCGGAAACTGGAACCAAGCTGGGGGGCAATCTCAGATTTCCCCCAACTTGAATTCTGGCTTCCCTTACCCTTCGGCTGCCACAACTCCTTGGAACCCGTCACTTCAATTTCCACTCGTTCCTCAAGCAGGAACGAGCATTCCATGGACACCACAGTTGCAGCCACTCCCCAACCCTGCTATGGGAAATTCTCCACTTACACAGTATGGTGGCAACATCCCTGGAACACAACAATTCCAAGGAACTTTTTCCCAACAAGGAATAGCAACCAATCCTGGGCATCAACAGCCTCAGGGTACTATACCCACTCAGCAGAACACTTACCAACCAGTTGCTTACAATCAACCGGTTAACCAGATGGCTTATTATCCGCAGAACTTCCAGCAATATCCCGCGGGAAACACATATGGGTATAACACACAGCAGCATGCTATGCAAGGCCCTCCAGGGTTCCCTGCACCACATGGTTACTACTCATACCCGCAGACCAACCGTCAGCTTCCTTTCTTGGCCACACTTGATCTACCTGATTTGTCGAGGCTTATTAACGATCCTATATGGCATGAACCTCACTGGCCACCTATCCCAGCCAAACTACCATCGGACATTCCCAAGTTTGATGCTAAGCCCGGGGAAGACCCCAAGAACCACGTGATGACCTTCCATCTTTGGTGTTCATCAAACTCCTTGATGGATGATTCCATCCGACTTCGGCTCTTCCAACGTACGCTTACCGGAACGGCAGCAAAATGGTACATCGAGCTGCCACAACACTCTTTTCGTGATTTCAACACTTTGGCTATGCAGTTTCTGACACATTTCCAGCTTCCCATCCGATATGAGACTGGAACAGAACTGCTAACTTCACTGCGTCAAACCACTTCTACACACATCTCGGATCACATCCATGAGTGGCGAAGACGCCGTAGGCTAATAAAGGCACCTATTCCAGATCAGCTACTTGCTGATTGGTTTACAAAATCCTTTTTGCCTCCCATAGCCAGAGATATTGCTATGCGCGGACCTGTTACGGAAGAACAAGCCATCTCGGCAGCACAATACATGGATTTAGTATATACTCAATCCGGTACTTTACACGAACTTCTTCCACATGCTTCCCGCATTCACACTGATCCTACAAAGCCTATTACTGAACCACCCATTGATGGTATCGTTGGTTCAGTTAAGGCTCAGCCTGCTACCAACTCGACGGGGCAACAAGCTTCTGCTTCCCCCGCTTTTACCCAGGCCGCTTCAAAAGCTTCCACTTCTCCTGCTGTCTCCTCCGAAGTGAATGCAGTCCAATCTACATCACAACCCTCCGGAGGAAAGAAGAAAAACAATCGTGGTAAACCCAAGAAGAACCAGCAGGAGAACCCCAAACCACAACCTACCCAGAATGATCAAAAACCACGTCGGAAAGCTAAGTTTCCCTGCTTGATTTGTCAAGATGATCATTATACGCGTGACTGTCCCTACAAGGACGAGGTCCATAAGTTCGTTAAAGGATCCTCCAGACCGGCAGTGCTAACTGACCCTTTCCCCCAACAGCAACAGCAAATGGTTGCCCAAGAATCCCCACAAGGGGGCAACCCGACCAATCCTTCCCGTGGAGAGACGTCCACAAACCGCGAGATCCTAATGACAAGTAATGAGGAGATTAATATCACCACTCGTTCAAAGACGTATGACAATCCTCCAAGTTCAACCAAACAATCGGAGACAGCCAAAGGCAAGTCTCCTGTTGAAGATTCGATTCCTATTCCCCCCCCTAATGGTCACCTCCATATCGAGAGACCACTTATGGACACAGTGCTACGCCCACCTAAGGGCACCATACGAAAGGCGACATTCAATCCGAATGCGCGAGCTGCCCAAAACTACAACATTGTTGAAGATTTGGCTCAAGCACCCTGCGCTATGTCAACTCTCGAGGTTCTCCAACACTGCCCCACGCAGCGTAGAACCCTACTTTCAGCACTGGGGGCATTGGACCCAGATACTTTGAACTCCATCATGTTTAACTTGGAGCACGCTAAACCTAGGCTTTCTCACCAGTTAGCCTTCCAGGTGCATACGAAAATCCGTGGAAATGTTATCCACCGCACAGTGTTAGATGAGGGTGCTTCCACGTCGATTATGTCTTTGAACTGCTGGAGAGCCCTCGGCTCGCCTGAGGTCACAACTTCTCCCACTACTCTTAGAGCGTTTGATGGACATGGTTTTCAACCATACGGACTCATCCCCTCAATCGGTGTTGAACTGGGGGGCAAAACAGTATCCGTACACATCGAAGTCGTAGATGCACCTTTGGATTACAACCTCCTACTTGGTCGGAACTGGTTCTATGCCATGACTGCCATTGCATCTACAGTCTTCCGGATTGTACAATTTCCTCATGAAGGGAAAATTGTCACTATTGATCAATTGGATTACTGTATCCCAGACTCCCATCCGAACTCCGCCAATACCGTTCCGTTATTGGATCAACCACGGTACCGGTTCCAAGACATAGGTGTTGGTCTCATGAAGGATTCATCCCTCATTGGAGTTTTTCCAGAACTGGGAACCCATCTTCAACCAGTCAACATGATCTCATCACATGTCACCCCGTCCGATGATTCATGGGTGATCCCGAGTCCTACTCAGATCCAAGGCTATGGCAATTCCATGCCTTTGAACAGAAACCTTGCATCTTATGACGCGATCCAATCAGCCACAGATTGGGTCGACTGTTCTACTGATCACACAGTGGCACAGCTCTCGACTGAAACTCATACACGCCCACCATTGTTTGATCCTCTCAACTTGATTTTTCCTACTGACGAATCAATCATAGAGGTTATGTGCGGTAATGAGCCACCATGGGGAGATTTTCATCATCGATCTTCATTCCCCACCATCCAGTCACTCGAGCCTGACACCAAATCCAGTGCTTCACTTGGGATGGTTCAAACCAAGTTCCCCACTTCCCTCGACGAAGTATTTTCTGAAGGCAACTTGGCCAATCTTATGGCAACCACTCCCATTGATATTTCAGTAAAGCCTGGTATCGTGGAAAACGTACACATTGGCAAAACATGTACTCCTCTTGAGACGGAGTTCTATAATGCCTACTTTAAAACTTTCCGCGATGTTTTCGCCTGGAGTTATGAAGAGATGCCAGGAATCGACCCATCGATTGTAGTCCACGAAATTCCAACTTTCCCTGGCGCCCGACCTGTTCGGCAAAAGCTTCGACCCGTTCATCCTCGTAAGGCAGCCGCCATTAAAGCAGAAGTTGAAAAACTTTTGCGTGCTGGTTTTATCTATCCTGTCCCATTGACAGAATGGGTATCCAACATCGTCCCTGTAGCCAAGAAACAGGGAACGATTAGAGTCTGTGTTGATTACCGTGATTTGAACAAAGCTTGTCCCAAAGACAACTACCCAACTCCGTTTATCGACCAGATCATCGATAACTGTGCCGGAAGTGTTATCTTTTCATTTATGGATGGCTTTTCTGGCTATAATCAGATCGATATCCTCCCAGCCGACCAGCACAAAACGGCCTTTATCTGCCCTTGGGGGATCTTTGCATATCGGAAGTTACCTTTTGGCCTCAAAAATGCCGGGGCAACTTTCCAACGGGCGATGTCCTACGCATTCCATGACATCAAACATATCGTAGAGCCATATCTCGATGACCTTCCCGCTCATTCTCGAACTCGGGAAGAACATCCAGATCACTTGAGTGCCATTTTCGAAAGGTGTCGGCGCTACAATATACGTTTGAACCCACATAAGTGCGTCTTCTGTGTAGAAGCCGGAAAACTGTTGGGCTTCATAGTCTCCAAAGACGGGATACGTCTAGATCCCGCAAAGGTAGCAGCTATCATAGCCCTGCCTTCACCTACCAATATTCCAGAACTTCAATGTTTGCAAGGGCATGCAAACTTTCTACGCCGTTTTATTTGTAATCTGTCTGAGATAACAAAAGGCTACATGCGGCTTCTCAAGAAGAATGTTCCCTTCATATGGGATGATGAAGCCCAACGCTCCTTTGACAATTTAAAGGCAGCCTTAACCAAAGATCCTGTGATTCAACCCCCCAATTACACACAGGACTACATCCTTTATCTCGCAGCCTCGATTTCCACCATTGGCATGGTGTTAGTCCAGGAAGATCACAACGGCATAGAACATGTGGTGTACTACCTCAGCAAGAGTCTTCTCGACTCTGAAACTCGCTACTCACATGTTGAAAAGCTGGCTCTGGCAACAGTGTTTGCTGTCCAGAGATTCTGTCACTACATCTTACTCCGCCGGACCACCGTTATCGCCGATTTCAATCCAATGTACTATATCCTCACACGACAAGTGCTTGGGGGCAAGTACTCCCGTTGGATTGTCATCCTTCAAGAGTTTGACTTGGAATTCGTCAAAGCCAAGTCTAAGAAATCTCTGGTCTTCGCTGAGTTAATTTGTCACTTGCCCCGTGCTACTGAGCAATCCGAGCCCATTGATTCTCTTCCCGACGAATCATTGTTCCTCATTAGCACGTCTGATCCGTGGTATGGGGATATTCTCTTATATCTCCAAACCCAACGCTTCCGTCCCGACCTCAACCGCGATGAACGACGACGTATCAGACATCACGCAAAATACTACCTTATAGTGAACGATACTTTGTATCGGCGTGGTGTCGACACTGTCCTTCGACGCTGTTTGACCTTAGATGAGGCGGAACGCGTTCTCAATGACTGCCATGCTGGAGCATGTGGTGGTCATCTCTCTGGGATGGCTACGGCCCAGAAAATATTGCGAGCGGGATACTTCTGGCCTTCGATTTTCAAAGACTGCATTGAAACAGTCAAGAAGTGTCCGCCATGTCAATTCTTTCATCGCAAAACACGCTCGCATCCTGCTCCACTCCATCCTGTTATTGCCGTCGGCCCCTTTTCCAAATGGGGCATTGATTTTATGCACTGTAAGCCCACTTCAGCCGGGGGGCATAGCTATGTCATAGTAGCTGTGGACTATTTTACAAAATGGGCTGAAGCGATGCCTACGTATGCTGAAGACGGCAAAACAGCAGCGCAGTTCATATTCAATCATATCATAGCTAGATTCGGTGTCCCACAATCTATTGTGACCGATCATGGTTCCCATTTTAGGAATCATATGATCGAAGAACTAAGTGCCAAACTGGGTTTTCGCCACGAAAACTCAACTCCGTATTACCCACAAGCCAATGGCCAAGTTGAAGCCATCAATAAGGTCCTGAAACGAATGATTCAGCGCATTGTGGGTACCCAAAAATCCAATTGGCACTCAGCTCTGTTCTCAGCACTGTGGGCATACCGAACCTCAGTGAAAAGTGCTACTGGGTTTACACCATTTCAATTGGTGTACGGCCTGGAAGCCATTCTCCCGATTGAATGTGAAATTCCATCACTCAAGATAGCCATAGAGCTACTTCCACACACTACTTCCGAAGAAGAACGGTTTCTATACCTAGCCAAGCTAGATGAAACCCGCCGCGACGCCGCTTTGGCTAATGAAGCTCACAAAAAACGCGTCAAAGCTCAATATGACAAATCCGTTCAACCTCGGATCTTTAATGAAGGTGACCTTGTACTTACATATGATCAGATGCATGACAAACTTGGAAAAGGCAAGCTTGAATCTATGTGGTACGGCCCCTTCATCATAAAACGTGTCTTAGAAAAAGGAGCCTATGAACTAGTCGACTGTGATGGTACGCCATTGGCACGGCCCCGCAACGGGCTATACCTCAAGCGTTTCTACGCGTGAAGTTACCCCACGCGGGTTAATTCTTGTACATAATGTACTTAGTTTGCTTTTTGCTTTATTTTTAGTGTGCGCGTGGATCTTATGTATCTACTCTTACTTTGACTCGTGCTTTTATGCGCAGATGTCTACCTACTTTGGATTCGCTGACGGTGCAAGCCGACATACCCGGAATCTCGCTTCCGCAGCATGGGTGATCTATTCCCCCACTGGCGAGTTAATTTCTTCAGGAGCCATTTGTTTAGGTCCCGCAACCAATAATATCGCAGAATACCATGCAGTCATTGGTCTCTTAACTGAGGTTGCCTCACTCGGGATTGACTCCTTATCGGTCTTTTTAGATTCCCAACTCGTGGTTTCTCATCTAAACCGTGTTTACACAGTTCGCGATCCTACATTACTTCGTTTATTTCGAAGAGTACGCCTCTTGGAACGGTCATTTGATTTTATTACATATCAACACATACCGAGAGAATTCAATTGTATTGCCGATTCATTGGCTAATTACATTTTGGATTGGCATCTTGCCCATACATAAACACATCATAAAAAATTAAAATGCACAAGTCATTGTAAATATTTAGATCATAAATAGGTCCATATCACTGTATATAAAAGTGTTTTTTCCAAAATACATAAAGTTTGTGTCAAAGACAAAATTGGGGATTAAATCCCATATACAAAAATTGGCCCTCAAAGCCTACATATCGTGTACATGCCGCAAAAAGATCTAAAGACCATCTATGGAGACCTAGGAGACCTATCACGTCCCTCATCGGACTCCTCCCGCCGCTGGTGGTAACACATCACAGCTCGAACCACCTTGCGAAGAAGTCGACTGATACGACCAGGTACACCTACAGTATGAATCTGGAGGGGGTAAGGGACATCATCCATCCGCATAGCAGGGATACCATGAGTCAATCCCTGCAGGTTCCTCTCAATGTCCCGGACACCTCCTGCCTCATCCTCATCTTCTTCTTCGACAGGATCAGCTTGACGATCTACACCGCCACGACGTAGTGGTGAATATCCAGCTGGTCGTTGTGGTCCACGATCTGCAACATGCATACGAATATACATTAGAAGTCTTTTACACATTCTAAAAAAGCATTAAAAATTAAATATTCAAAAAGAAAAAATACATATCCATGAAGGTCATACCAGAGTTGTCCCAGTCATCATCTTCTGGCAAAGCCAAGTCAATATCCTCGCGGAAATCTACCCCTGAATAGGGATAGTCGTCGATCATGATTATCTGCTCCTCTAGCCAAGAGAAGAAATCCTCTCCAAAAGCTAGCCGCTGAGGCCCTCCAAGGCGCCCGGCATAGTCGCTCCATCGAGCCATCCATGGCTCAGTAGGTGGGCGAGGATGTATAGATATCTGCGGACGCAGTAATGGCACCCTTGCCAGGAAGAAAGTGACCAAGATACTCCCATAGCCAAACTGGGTATTTTTCCCAGTTCTACATTTGTGCACCTGTTCCTTCATATGGGACAGCACTGCATCACACCAGTTGAAGACCGTTCCTCCCATGCACTCTGCTGCGAGATTTACCTGTGTGCGGGTTGCCTGATGTGGACTCACGCTTCCTGCTGCACGTGTAATAGTGAATAGCAAAGTTTTGAAAGGAAGATTTGTGACCTCTTTTATGGCCACTTTCCCACTCTTCTTACTCGAACCCACCTGACAATATCGAGCAATTAAATCATCCGTGCTTGAGTCTGAAGCACTGTACCCGGTAAGATTCGGTCGGGCCCCTCTTTTCGAGAGGCCCGTGAGGAAGTAGATGTCTTCAAGTTGAATTTCAAGCACGTGCTCTCCTACTCGGAAAGCTTCGATATCAGGATCCCACAATTGAATGAGGTGAGTAAGTAGTTTGGGTTGTTGGCGGATCCCTTTAGTCTTGAAAAACTTTAGCAAACCACATTCTCTCAATGCGGTCACGGTGGGTAAGTGATTTTCGGCCCTAAAATCATCCGTTTCATGCTCCCTCTCTTTCCAACTCACCATTTTGCCTCAAACAAGTTGCAAATCCCTGCAAAAAGGAAAACAAAGTAATTAGTGGCTATTTAACAACTTGCTTCTAGCAAAAATTTGAGGAAAAATTGATTTTTTGAACTCAATTTTCGCACGTGCCGCGCCTGGAGGACACCATGCCGCGCGGCAGTCCACAGTGCCGTGCCTCCTTTTGGAGTTACAGCGCGGCACTGTTGAACAGTGCCGCGTTTCACGATAGGGGTCCCACGCGGCAGTACGGCAGGCGATTCTTGCCAAAAGGGCTTGCCAAAAAATTAATTTTTCCTGGTGAAAGTAAAAATTTCTTGCATGAAATGAAAGAGGGGTTCAAGCACTCTTACCTGGCACAGACGGCGGTCGAAATGGTGTCCCAGAACTCTCAGTATCGATCCTTGAAATTTTGCTCCAAAATGGGTAAAAATGTCTCCTTTGGGTAAAAATCACAAATGAATAGTAATTTCTATTTTTACCATGCTTTATATAGCATTTTTTCACATTTTTTAATTAATTGATTACTATTTCAAAATTAATAAACCCTTATTCATATTACTAATGCCCGATTTTTGAGCATTTATTGACAGGATCTGCGGTAAAAATGGGATGCATTCATACTGGTATTTGTTCGTAGTTTGACCTTCATATTGAGCCCACTTTATCTTTTTCGTGCTCTGGATTTAAAACTTGAAAAAGATTCCAAGCGCTTTCACACCTGTGTCGTGCTTGTCAAACGCAAGTAAACGGTGTCGAGTACGGTCAGCTTTACTCATGCTCGTTAAACGATGAGGAAAGTATTATCCTGGTTGTATTTTATTCTTTTTTCGGGCCAGAATAATTAATTTTTACGAAAAAGACCATAGGAGTCCATAGTTAAGCTCTTTTCAGACTCCTTAAAATTGAAAAGATTGCCAAGTGATCTTGACTCTTTCACACTTTTAAAAGTATTTGAAAGGTCGTCTATTCGGTGATAGGTTACCCCTTTTTCGGCCCGTCTAGACTATTTACGAGAAAGGTATACCTCAGTCAATCTCGGCTGGGAGAGTTCTCTCGGGAATCGTTTTACACTTTTTCGGGATCGAGAGACTAAATTTTACGAAAAAGTACATTATGGAGCTTCCTTTAAGTTTTTTAGGCTCTCTAAATATGAAAAACTACCGAGTTTTCCTTCCTTGGACTCGTTAAAATATTAACATCGAAGGACCCACTTTGGGACGAACCCCTCCTTTCTCAGGTTCGTAAAATATGTGAGATTGGACTCATCCACAAGATGAGCTACACCGAGCATCTGTTATCCTCTTCAAGCTCGTAAAACAAGAAAGAGGTACTCGTCCATCATGTCGGGGAAATATGGGGGAACAAGTTAAGTTTATCTATGGCAGCTTGTCAGTCGTTACCTTTGAACATGGCATGTGTCCATCTCTTGTCTATATTTGGGGTATCCGTCTTTCATTGAGTCATAGTCATCATTATGGGTCGTCTCCCTGGCCACGAGTCCACTCATCCGGTGTCTATCCTCTATTTATCAATAATCCCTGCTGCTAAGTCTTGTTACATGCCGTTATATGTTCAAAGGGTTGCATTGTATCGAGTCATTCACTGTGTCAGGCCTCCGCTGTGTCAGTACATATTCCATTACTTCATCATCCTATCCTGTGTGCCGATTTCGTGTCGATGATGTGGGAATTATCATTGCCCACCTTCGACGAGTCTATTCCTGTCGACACCAAATCACTATCCAGGAATTGGACTTAGAAATCAACCATTAGTACCTTGGTACCTGCATGCCTCAATGGCAGGTTTCCTCGTGTTTGACAGTAGGTTCACATCATTGACCTCTGATCAAGCAATCTCTCGAATGCTCGACATCAACTCATTTATTCGCATTTCGTTGAGATGTACTATTGATACCTTGGGAATCATTGTCATTATTGGTGATCTCCCTCGCATTTGTTAACGGTCCACATCATTGACCGGTAATCAAATGGTTTCTTCCATGTTCGACTTCAACATCTTGTAATCACATGGTTAGATTCGTATCTTTATGCGATCGGGTAGAAGACCCTGGGTGCATCACTGTATCTTGACTGCGTCCAGGCTGCGATGGAGATGTCTCTTGTATTGTCACACAGATCCACTTATTGTATTGGTCGTGGCTGTGTCATTACTGTCTCATGGATCTACGATTGTTCATAGTAGCCATGATCTGTCCACAGTTTACATTATCTCAGTACTCATGGATCTGCAATGTATTGGTCGGCAGCCATGTTTTGAGTCATTTGTTTCCGAGCATGGGAATGCCCGCCTCGGTGGTATATCTAACACTTTGTTTCCATTTCAGCTCCGTGTCGCTCTCCTCGATGCTATCTCTGCACATTTTATTCGTAAAGTCTTTCGGCCATCAGTCCCTTCTGACCTCACACTTTAGGGGGCATCTGTTATACCTCTATATTTCACGGTGTCGCATCCCCATCACAACACATTTCGACGACACTTTCCCTACTGTTTTGAACCATCCAGAAGAGACAGATGATGAGTCAACCTTGAAGGTAAATCCACCCTGCCAAGTTTTGACCCACCTTGGACTTTATTTCCATACACTACCGCGCCCTTCCAGCTTGACAAAACGCGGCACAGTGCCGCGCTCTGTATCATTTGCAAAGCGCGGCACCCTTTTAATAGTTTTTGCCCTTGACTTATGGGATCTTGGATTTTCGAAGATGATGGAAGATTAGGTTCCTTGATTCGATCCCAACTCACCTCCTTCGATTAGAAACCCTGATCCACTTATCCCTCCTTAGATCCACCTATCTCTCTTGTTGGTTAACCTCACCATTCACTATAAAAGAGAGGCATGCCATTGGGAAAGGGGAGGACTCTTGAGAGCACCAAACTTATGGTCTTGCAGCATTGTGGAGATAGCTAAGAGGAGAAGACACTTGGAGTTGAAGTTTTGGCTTGGACATCAAGCACCCATTGTAAGTAATCTTCAAGTTGTAATGGAATAACTTGTCTTGTTTTCCCAAATCATTTGTGTTAATCTTGTTTTAATCATGTGATTTGTATCTTTCATAGATTTAGATCCTAACTCATGTTTTCAGATTGTTAGAGAATAGTACATGCTTGTGTTTTGGTTCCATTGTTAACAGGTTTACTTGGAGCTTGGAGCAAATATCAAAGACAAGCGTTTGGATACAAGGTCAGTTAAACTCCTTTCTATTCTCTTCAGCATTTTAATTCTGAGATGTTTGTTAGATCTAGGGATTCAAGGTTGCATTTGTTTTGTCTGTTCTTAGCCTAGAGTTAGTTAGATCCTACTTTAGCCTAAGGGAGTTTTGACTTATCCGTAGGGCAGAATTCCGCATAACAGAGTCTAACATGGGTTGATCAAGAGCGGCATAAGTGATCTGTTGTTGTGGTGGCACGTTTTCTTGAGGGGGAGCCAACGGCTGAGTGTTCACTACGCCTTGGGTTGGTAAGGAGTTTTGTAACACCAAGGGTTGATGTTGAGGTGGTGGGGGGTTGGGCGGCGCATAAGGAGCTGCGTGCCCTTGGAAATGGGCATCATCAATCCAGAGTTTCCAAGCTCGCTCCAAATGTGGGAAAGCATGTGTGTAGTGACCATAGACCCTCCAAATAGAACAAGGATGGTTTGTTCACAAATTAAGATTTTTGGCCTACTTGGGCGGCCGATCAAGGTTCTGGTTGGCAGGCGCCGCGTTATTGTTGTTTGGGGGATTGGGAGGTTGACCACCTTGGTCTAGAGGGGGTTTATTCCCATGGTTACGGCCTTTGCCACGGTTTTGCTGTCCCTATTGGCGCTGGTTATTTTGGTTCTGCTGCGAATTCTATTGGGCGTACACTTGCCCTTGGGCAGCAGGTGGGTTCTGGGGTTGTGCAGGTGCGGGAGCAGGCTACGGTGGATAATAAGTAGGTGGAGGTGGCGCAGGTACTGAACCTTGTAGGGGTTGCTGATACGTCTGCGGAATGGGTTGTGGGTTTGCTGCAGGGGCTTCCTGTGGTTTGTAATAAGCAGGTTGGGATTGAGAGGACACAGGAGCTGGTGCAGCCTGTGTGTGGTAATATGGCTGAGGTGTGACGGGGGGGTTGTAAGTGGGGGATGCATGACCAAAGCACTGAGGTGGACAGGAGGGTCTGTGGGAATGGTGGTGATGTGCCATGGGAGCATACGAATTGGTTGCTCTGGACTGTGATGTAGCCCGTGAAAGGTCGGGGCCATGGCTAGGACGTGCTATGGAAAAGGGTTGGGGATGCAAGGCAACACGGCCAATGATGCCATCTGCGGCATGGGATGCCCCCGGTGCATCTTGTCGGGAGGAATTGCCGCGAGGGGTGTCAGGTATGATGGAATACAGATAACCCGACTGAGCGTAAATAAGGTCAAATTGTTGGGCTTTGAGGATGGCCTCTTCTTCGGACTGGGGTCATTCGGATGCCAGATCCTTGGCAATGATAGGAAGGAGGGATTTTAGAAACCAATCTAATAAGATACGGTCGTCTAACTTGATTTTGCAGAGGTTGCGGCGTCGACGCCACTCATGAATGTGGTCAGTGATGTGGGTAGTCATGTTCTGTTTGCAAGAAAGTGGGATCTCAACTCCCGAGTCATAGTGGACAGGTAACTGAAAGAACTCCAGGAAAGTCGAGGCAAGGGAAGTAAAGGTGGCATGGGTCCCATGGGGCTCCTCGATGTACCACTTAGCTGCAGAGCCAGTGAGGGTGCGCTGTAACATACGGAGGAAGATAGAGTCATCCACTATGGAGTTGGAGGAACACCATAGATGGAAGGACATAATATGGTTCTGGGGGTCTTCACCTGCCTTGCCCTCAAACTTAGGGATGTCGGAGGGGAGCTTGGTGGGCATGTGAGGCCATGCAGGGTCATGTCTGATGGGATCGTTAGTCAGTCTAGCTAGGTCAGGAAGGTTGAGACTAGCCATGAATGGAAAACTAGTAGAAGGATGTGACATACTAGCGGTTGTGACCATGTTGGGGCCAATGCCCCCAAGTGGAGGGGCTGGGTTCGGGATGTTTCCCCCAAGTGGAGGGATGAAAGTGGTATGGGGCGGTCCTGCACCGCCAAGGGTAGTGTGAGTCACTAATGGAGTGGGAATAGGTATTCCAGCTACTGGAATGGGTACAGTGATCGGAATGGTAGATGTGGGCCTCATCGAGGGCATACCCAAAGCAGGTGTGGTAGCTGGTGTGGTGGTGGATGATCCACCAATGGTCCCTATAAAGAAAGGGGTGGAAGTCACGCCATCCATGGGGCTGGTTGGTGCAGTGTAAGTGGGGTTCTCAGACTTTACCTCAGAATCAGAGGTAAAATAAGGGGCATCTAGATCAGGTGACGGAGTTCTATGCCATTGACAAATGGAGTCAATTGACAAGGCTCGAGATCTATGATGAGTGGTATCAAGTGATGAAGATCTACATCTATGACGGGTGATGTCAAGTGAACCGTGTTGTGGGGGCTCGCCCCGGAGGCACCGAGAATGTCTCGGGGACTCAATGGTGACAGATGGTGTCAAGTATCTGGGGGTTGTGTTGAGTGAAAAATAGCTCAAAAACCCTAATGGAACCGAGTGTGCAGAAGGAGAGATCAAAAAATATGGCACGCAGGCCAACAACCAACTCAAAACACTTACTATAACAGTTGTGCTACAATAAGTGGAGTAGCAACAGAAATGGTTAGAATACCAACAAGCAGAAGGTTTCCTAGAAAATAAAAATAGTGGACTCGCTAGACCAAAAGGAGGTAAGGGAGCATGCAAACACCTAGCTAAATAGTATTCTGACTCAACTAGACATATCCTCTGCAAGGTGATGAAATCCAAGTCAGACAATATGGATAGTAGAGCCAAGTGGCTAAAGATATCCCCCTACCGGTTGGGACACCGGGTAGTCAAACCTAGAAGAAAAGCAACTAAGATACCCCGTTCATGACACGTTTGGTTGGGTGAATCTATCGTTTGGTTCTATCGCCGTTGTATCCCCATACAGGTGATACACCGAGAACTGCAAAAGGTATCCTTTGGTTACTGAATGGATTGCAGTATTCCACTCAGGCTTCCGGAACTAGTCTGGCGACTTCAACCCTCCTAGGGGAGAGGCCTTCCCGATAAATTGGTTTTAAACCGTGTCAAAAAATACTAGGGGATTTTGGTTCCCTAATGGACAACAACTATGTCTCAAGTGTAAGAAACTGAGGGGTGTTATTTGGATGCCTATCCCCCCGATCCTACCTAGCTACAAAAATTCTTATGTGTTCCCCAAGTGGGGTTAGAATGTTGGTTGTGTTAAGTAGTATTTTAGGGCTCACTTGAATTATGTGACAGAGTGTGTGCGGGTGAGATGATCAACCCAAGTAAAAGTGCCACGGGGTGGGAAACTTTCTAACTAAAAATAACAATACATAATTTAAACTTTGAAATGCAAAATTTTCTCTTTTCAATTAAAATGCTGAATTTTTTTTTTTTTTTAATATTCTGTAAATGGAACAGAAATAATACTGCAGAAAAAAGGCTGTAGGGAAGTATGGCTGCAGATAGGACAGATGGTTTTGCAAGTGCAGAAAATATTGCAGCAAAGTGTTGGGTTCAAAACAGTGAAAAAAGTGCAGAAAACAGACCGCGGGTCTGTGGCAAATCTGGGCGGTTGGACCGCAGGAAACAGCTCAACAGTCGCGGACGGGTTGCGGGGTTTTAGCCGAAAGACGCAGGCGAACCACGGGAAAAGGTCGAAAGTCGCAGGCGGGTTGCAGGAAAATGGCCGAAAGCCGCAGGCGGGACGCGGGAAGAAGGCCGAAAGACGTAGGCGGGTTGCAGAAAAATGGCTGAAAGCCGCAAGCAGGACGCGGGAAAAAGGTCGAAAAACGCAAATGGGTTGCAGTAAAATGGCTGAAAGCCGCAGACAGCCCGCGGAAAAATGGGTTAACAGCCGTGGTCGGACCACACGAAACAATTTGATAGCCGCGGTCAGATCGCATGTAATAGACTGGAAACCGCCGGTAGATCGCAGGAAACAATCTGAGAACCGCAGTCGGATCGCAGGTAAATTCCTGAAAGATGTGGTTTACCACAGCCGAAAGGAAAAAACAGAAAAATATTGCAGAAAATTAAAAATATTTAAAACTATAACCAGAAATTCAAAGGAACACAAGGGGAGTCGCCAAAACTGTAGCTAGGGTTTTCACCCTAGCTTGTGCAAATGAGCACCTACTAAGGAGAAGGGACTCCTTAGTAGCAGTTCAGAAAAAACAATAAATGAAAGACAGTATAGTAAAATAGTAACTACTCTAAGCATGTGCATAAAATAGAAAAGACAAGATAATAAAAAGGGTTTTTGTATTGATTATACCTCCAATGTGAAGGTTGGTGAAGCCTTTGCAGCAGTCTCAGAGGGTTGCTTCCAAGCTTCCAGTTTTGCTCCTTTCTCTTTCTCCAAAGGGTTTTGGAAATGGGCCAAAGGGGCACTCAAATGTGAAAGTAGCTCAAGGGTGAGCTATGGTTTCAGGAGTGATTTTGGCAGAATAAGGGTATGGTTGACTGTGGATATGAAATGAGGGGCCTCCATCACCTATTTATAGGTTTTTTAGTGGTGGAGTGCTGGCCCATGGTTTTGGGCACCATATGGTTTAGGTCAGCTGTATAGGGTTTTTGCTTCCTTTTTCCCTCTTTTTCCTCTTTTTTGTATTTTTTATTCCCTTTTTAGAGGGTTTTTGCTATTTTGGAGGAATTTTGGATTATTTTTAGGGGGAAAAGGGGTTTTTTGGCCTTTTGGAGGCTTTTTAATGGTTTTTTAAGGTTTTGGAGGCAAATATGGTAGAAAATATGGACAAATGAGTCATATAATGGGGTAGATGAGGTAGTGAGCACTTTTTGGGTGTTAACAACATGTTAAGAACAAAAACCTCCGAGAATTTTTCAAAAAGATTCTCCAAACGCTCAGAATCATCATTTGAAAATGATGACTCGGGACAGTAAAAAATGCCACATTTCTTCATTATTTCCATCTTGCTGGCACCTTCAAAACTGGAATAGCACATTGAAACAGATCTTATTAATTAAAACCTTCACTTAGAAACCATCCTCGTGCCCTTTAGAATGATAAAACTTGGATTTGTGCAAAAATGACAATTTCATGTGATTTTGAGGCTTTCGGTAGCTAGTAGGTCTGAGCTTGATTTTTGTTAGCTACCGAAAGCTCTGTTTCGGTGACTAATGAATCTGACATGCTCGCCTAAGCCACCGAAACTGCAAAAACTGACCTTCCCTTAGCTTATAGGATTTTTCTTAAGCGATAAGCTGCCGAAAACTGGGTTTTTGGTAGCTAATGAACAATCAATATGTTCGCCCAAGCTACCGAAAACTCTGTTTGATATCAACCTGCAAAATTTAACAAAACTGTGTTTTCTGGTTTCTGTTTAATCCTCCTTCTGGTACTTTCCCTCATCCTAGGATGAATCCAGACTGTTAGCTATGCTAATTGCTGCCACTGCCAGGGTTTCAAGCTTGGACTATTTCTGAGTTCTAGCAAAGGTCCTCCTATCTCTTAGTATCTCAATTTGTCTAGTTAACTTGATGTTTTTAGTGGATCTGGGATCAATTCATGATTGCACCGAATGCTTAATCAACTCGCGATCCACCGCTCTTTGTTCTTTTCGGCAGTTAAGGAATGATGAATCCCCTTTAGATTTCACATCTGAGCCCTTGATTAGACATCTCCACCATTTGAAACAGACTTAATATTGGTAGCCGATGATTTCACCTTTGACCACGTCTTGTATGTAGAATTTTATCCCTACGGATAGGTAGAAATTCTCTTAGATTAAAGTAGACTTTAACTGACTCTAAACTAAGACAAAACTAAACAAATGCTACCTTGAATTCCTAGATCTAAACAGACATTTCAAGATTAAACTGTTGGAAGAAACTGAAGAGATCTAACTGACCTTCAATCCAATCGCTTGTCTTTATGGTTGCTCCAATTTCTAAGTCCTCGCGAATGAACTTGTCAAAATGAAACCAAGATACAAGCATATACGATTCTCTAGCAACTTGAAATATGAGTTAGGATCTAAATCTACAATAGATACAAATCATATCATTGAAACAAAATCAACACATGTGATTTGGGAAACAAGACAAGTTATGTTCTATTACCAACTTGAAGTCACTTACAATGGTCACTTGATATCCAAGCCAACTTCCAGTTCCAAGTGCTTCCTTCTCTAGCTATCTCCCCAAAGATTCAAGATCATAAGTTTAATGTCTCCAAGAGTCCTCCCCTTTGCTCATGGAATGCCTCTCTTTTATAGTGTGTGGTAGGGTTAACCAACAAGAGAGAAGGGTGGATCTTGGGAGAGTTTAGTGGATCAGGCCTACTAATCATAGAAAGTGAGTTAGGATAGAATCAGCGACACCAATCCTCAAAAATCTCTCGAAAATCAAGATCCCACAAGCCATGGAAAAATGGCTAAAAAAGGTGTACCGCGCCTCTCCAACAGAGCATAACGCGGTAGTACCGCGTGGCAGAGAAAGAGCATAGCGCAGTAGTGTGTACTACCGCACACCTAAGATGGAGCAAGGCGCGGTAGTGCAGGTATATGAAGTCTCAGCTAGGTTGATTCTTGACAAGGTAGGTTTGTCTTCAAGGATCACTCATCATTTTTCTCTTATGGGTGTTTTAAGCAGTAGGGGAAGTGTCGTCAACTCTTTTTGTGGTGAAGATGCGACACTGTGAAATATGGAGGTATAACAGATGCCCCCTAAAGTGTGAGTTCAGAAGGGACTGATGGCCGAAAGACTTTACAAATACTGTGTGGAGATAGCATCGAGGAGAGCAACAAGGAGCTGAAAAAAAAAATAATAATAATAATAATAATAAATTAATTAATTAATTAAAAAAATGTTAGATATACCACCGAGGCGGGCATCCCCATTCTCGGAAACAAATGACTCAAAGCATGGCTGCCGACCAATACATTGCAGATCCATGAGTACTGAGATGATATAGACTGTGGACAAATCATGGCTACTATGAACAATCATAGATCCATGAGACAGTAATGACACAGCCGCGACCAATACAAAAAGTGGATCTGTGTGACAATGATACGAATATAGCCATGTGATTACAAAGTGTTGAAGTCGAACATGGTAGAAACCATTTGATTACTAGTCAATGATGTGAACCGTTAACAAATGCGAGGGAAATCACCAATCATGACAATGATCCCCAAGGTATCTGAAGCACATCTCAACGAAATGCAAATAGATGACTTGATGTCGAGAATTCGAGAGATCATTCGATCAGAGGTCAATGATGTAAACCTACTGTCGAACACGAGGAAACCTGCCATTGAGGCATGCAGGTACCAAGGTACTAATGGTTGATCCCTAAGTCCAATTCCCGGATAGTGATTTGGCGTCGATGGGAATAGACTCATCGAAGGTGGGCCATAATGATTCACACATCATCAACACTAAATTGGAACGAAAGATAGTATAAGGTGATGAAATAATGGAGCATGTATTGACACAGCGGAGGTCTGACACAATGAATGACTCTGAACAATGCAACCCTTTGAACATGTAACGGCATGTAACAGGACTTGGCAGCAGGGATTATTGATAGCAGAGGATAGACACCGAACGAGTAGGCTCGTGGCCAAAGAGACGACTCGGGATGATGACCATAACTCAGTGAAAAATAGATACCCAAAATAGACAAGGGACAGACGCATGCCATGTTCAAAGGTAACGACTGACAAGCTGCCAAAACAAACTTGACTTGTTTCCCATATTCCCCCGACATGATTGACGAGTACCTCTTTGTTGTTTTTCGAGCTTGAAGAGGATAACAGATGCTCGGTATAGCTCATCTCATAGATGAGTCCAATCTCACATGTTTTATGAACCTGAGAAAGGAGGGGTTCGTCCCAAAGTGGGTCCTTCGATGTTAAATTTTAACGAGTCCAAGGAAGGAAAACTCGGTATTTTTTCACATTTAGAGAGCCTGAAAAACTTAAAGGAGGCTCCAAAGTGTACTTTTTCATAAATTTAGTCCATCGATCCCGAAAAAAGTGTAAAACAATTCCCGAGAGAACTCTCCCAGCCAAAAATTGACCGAGGTATACCTTTCTCGTAAATAGTCTAGACGAGCCAAAAAAGGGGTAACTTATCACCGAATTGACGACCTTTCAAATACTTTTACAAGTGTGAAAGAGTCAAGATCACTTGGCAATCTTTTCAATTTTAGGGAGTCTGAAAAGAGCTTAACTATGGACTCCAATGGTCTTTTTCGTAATTTTTAATTATTCTGGTCTGAAAAGAGAATAAAATACAACCAGGATAATACTTTCCTCATCGTTTAACGAGCATGAGTAAATCTGACCAAACTCGACACCATTTACTTGAGTTTGACAAGCACGACACGGGTGTAAAAGCGCTTGGAATCTTTTTCAAGTTTTAATCCAGAGCACGAAAAAGATAAAGTGGGCTCAAAATGAAGGTCAAACAATAAATGAATGCCAATGTGAATAATTTTTAAAGGAGATCCTGTCAACAAATGCTCATGAAACCAGATATTAGTAATGTGAAATGGGTTTTATTTTAACCAGATAAAATAATGAGTAAAAAATAAGTGAAAAAGTCATATAAAGGATGGGTAAATATGAAAAGTTACCATTTCACTTGTGCATTTACCAAAAGAGGAGATTTTACCCATTTGAGGAGCAAAAACTTCAAGAGTTCATATCTGGAGATTCAGGGCACCGTTTCAACAGCCGTCTGCGCCAGGTAAGAGCTTTCAAGCCCCCCTTTCATTTCTTGTATGAATAACTTGTTTTTAGTGGGGAAAAATAAAAATTTTGGGCAAGCCCTATTGGGCAATTTTCATCCTTCACAGTACCGTGCGGGCACTATATCGGGAAGCGCGGTACTGTGCAACAGTACCGCGCTGTAAGGTTAAACCTGGGCGTGGTACTATGCAGTACCGCGCAGTCAATTTTACCCCAGGCGCGATAGAGGCAAATTTTAAGATGAAAAAAATATTTTTTCTCAAATTTTCAGCTGAGATCAAGTTGTTAAATGATTAATGAATGTTTCCTATGGCCTTTTGCAGGTGTTTGAAACTTTTTTGGAGCAAAATGGTCCATTGTAAAGAAAGAGAGCATGAAGCGGATGATTTGTTGGCCGAAAATTACCAAAGGACTGCGACTACACTGTGGGAATGTGGTTTGTTGAAATTATTCAAGACCAAAGGTATTCGTAAGCAGGAAAAACTTCTCACCCACATTATTCAAATGTGGGACCCCGACATTCAGGCTTTCCGAGTAGGAGAACACATCCTCGAGATTGAACTCGAGGACATTTATTTCCTCCCAGGTCTCTCAAAAAGAGGAGCCCAGGTGAGTTTTACTGGGTTCACAGCCTCGGAGGCGAGCACGGATGCTTTGATTGCTCGTTATTGCCGTCAAGGTTCAGGGAAGAAAAGCGGCAAGGTGGTCATCAAAGACATTATAGAACTTCCTTAAAAACCGTGTTGTTCACCATCACACGTGCAGCAGGGAGCATGGGTCCCCATCAAGCATCCCATACACAAATGAATCTCGCAGTGGATTGCATGGTAGGAACAGTATTCAACTGGTGTGAGGCAATATTGACCAACCTCAAAGAGCAAGTGAACAAGTGTAGGCTTGGAGAGAATTCTCAATTTGGGTATGGGAGCATCTTAGTCACCTTCTTCTAGGCGAGGGTGCCGTTGTTGTGCCCACAGATATCCATGCCCCCTCGTCCACCCACCGAGCCATGGATGGCTCGATGGATTGAATACACAGGACGACTTGGGGGGCCACAGAGTTTGGCTTTCAGTGAGGATTTCTTCTCGTGGCTCAAGGAACAGATTGTGATGATCGATGACTACCCCTATGCAGGGGTGGATTTCCGCGAGGACATAGACATGGCACTTCCAGAAGATGAGGATTGGGACAACTCAGGTATGACCTTCCTAGATATTTTTTTTTTTTTTGAATATATAATTTTTATGGTTTTTTAGAATTTCTAAAAGACTTTAATATATGTACGTGTGCATGTCGCAGATCGTGGACCACAGAGACTGGCAGGGTACTCGCCATTAGGCCGAGGTGGTGTTGATCATCAAGCCGCTCCAGTCGAGGAAGAAGATGAGGATGAGGAGGGAGGGGTCCAAGAGATAGAGAGGAACCTACAGGGTTTAACCCATGGTATCCCCACTATGAGGGTGGATGACATCCCTTTGCATCTCCAGCGGCATACCGTAGGTGTGCCTAGGCGTATTGGCCGACTCCTCCGTAGGGTGGTTCGAGCTATAGTGTGTTATCACTAGCAGCGTGAGGAATATGATGAGGGACATGATAGATCTCCCAGATCTCCTTAGGTGGTAGCTTTAATCTTTTTGCGGCATGTATACGATATGTAGGCTTTGAGAGCCAAATTTTTGTATGGGATTAGGTCCCAAATTTTGTCTTTAAAACACAAACCTTATGTATTTGAAAAAACACTTTTATATACAGTGATATACATATGGACCTATTTTTTTGATCTATTTATTTACAATGACTTGTGTGTTTATTTTGTGATATGTTTTTATGTATGGGCAAGATGCCAATCCAAAATGTAATTAGCTAATGAATCAGCTATATAATTGAATTCCCTTGGTACGTGTTGATATGAAATGAAATTAAAAGATCGTTCCAAGAGGCGTACCCTCCGAAATAAATGAAGTAGGATAGGATCGCGAACTGTGTAAACACGATTCAGATGAGAAACCACGAGTTGGGAGTCTAAAAAGACTGATAGGGAGTCGATTCCAAGGGAAGCAACCTCCGTCAAGAGTCCGATGACTGCATGGTACTCTGTGATATTGTTGGTTGCAGGGCCCAAACAATTGGCTCCTGAAGATAGTAACTCGCCAGTGGGAGAATAGATTACCCATGCTGCGGAAGCAAGGTTCCGGGTATGTCGGCTTACACCGTCGGCGAATCCGAAGTAGGCAGACATCTACGTACAAAATCACAAGTCAAAGTAAGAACTGATACATGAGGTCCATGCGCACATCAAAAAGATGAGTGAAAACAAGCTAAGTACATTATGTACAAAAAGTATCCCACGTAAGGTGACCTTACGCGTAGAAGCATTTGAGGTATAGCCCATTGCAGGGCCGTGCCAATGGTGTGCCATCACAATCGACGAGTTCATAGGCTCCTTTCTCCAAGACACGTTTTACAACAAAGGGGTCGTACCACATAGATTCTAGTTTTCCTTTTTCGAGTTTATCGTGCATTTGATCATATGTGAGTAGGAGGTCACCTTCATTGAAAACCTGAGGTTGAACGGATTTATCATACTGTGCTTTGACGCATTTTTTATGAGCTTCGTTGGCTAAGGCAGCGTCGCGGCGGGTTTCATCTAGCTTGGCTAGGTATAGAAACCGTTCCTCTTCGGAAGTGGTGTGGGGAAGTAGCTCTATGGCTATCTTAAGTGATGGAATTTCAATTTCAATCAGTAAAATGGCTTCTAGGCCATACACCAGTTGGAATGGTGTAAACCCAGTAGCACTTTTTACTGAGGTTCGGTATGCCCATAGTGCTGAAATAGAGCTGAGTGCCAGTTGGATTTATGAGTACCCACAATATGCTGAATAATTCGTTTCAGAACTTTGTTAATGGCTTCAACTTGGCCATTAGCTTGTGGGTAGTATGGGGTTGAGTTTTCATGGCGAAAACCCAACTTGGCACTTATTTCCTCAATCATATGGTTCCTGAAGTGGGAGCCATGATCGGTCATAATGGATTATGGGACACCAAATCTAGCTATAATGTGATTGAATATGAATTGTGCTATTGTTTTTCCGTCCTCAGCATAAGTAGGCATCACTTCATCCCATTTTGTGAAATAGTCAACAGCTACTATGACATAGCTATGCCCCCCGGCTGAAGTGGGATTACAGTGCATGAAATCTATGCCCCATTTGGAAAAGGGGTCGGCGGCAATAACAGGATGGAGTGGAGCAGGGTGCAAGCGTGCTTTACTATAAAAGAATTGACATGGTGGACATTTATTGACCGTTTCAATGCAGTCTTTGAAAATCGAGGGCCAGAAATATCCTGCTCGTAGTATTTTCTGGGTCGTAGCCATCCCAGAGAGATGACCACCACATGCTCCAGCGTGGCAGTCATTAAGAACGCGTTCCACCTCATCTAGAGTCAAACAGCGTCGAAGAGCGGTGTCAACACCACGTCGATAAAGAGTATCATTGACTATGAGGTAGTACTTGGCGTGATGTCAGATGCGTCGACGTTCATCGCGAGTGAGGTCAGGGCAGAAACGTTGGGTTTGGAGATATAATAAAATATCCCCGTACCATGGTTCAGACGTGCTAATGAGGAACAACGATTCATTGGGAAGAGAATCGATGGGGTCGGATTGCTCGGTAGCACGGGGCAAGGTACAAATCAACTCAACAAAGACCAAAGACTTCTTGGACTTGGCTTTGACGAATTCCAAGTCAAACTCTTATAGGATGACGATCCAACAAGCATATTTTCCCCCAAGCACTTGACGTGTGAGGATATAATACATTGGATTGAAATCGGCTATAACAGTGGTCCGGCGGAGTAGAATGTAATGACGGAATCTATGGACAGCGAAAACTGTTGCCAGAGCCAGTTTTTCAACATGTGAATAACGAGTTTCAGAGTCGAGAAGACTCTTACTAAGATAGTATACCGCGTGTTCTATGCCGTTATGGTCTTCCTGGACTAGCACCATAACGATGGTGGAAGTCGAAGCTGCGAGATAAAGAATGTAATCCCGTGTGTAATCGGGGGGTTGGATCACAGGATCTTTAGTTAAGGCCACCTTTAGATTATCAAAGGAACGTTGGGCTTTGTCGTCCCAGATGAAGGGAGTGTTCTTCTTTAGAAGCCTCATATAGCCTTTTGTTATCTTGGAAAGATTACAGATCAAACGGCGTAGAAAGTCTGCGTGCCCTTGCAAAATTTGAAGTTCTGGAATGCTTGTAGGGGAAGGCAGGGCTAAGATGGCTTCTACCTTCGTAGGATCTAAGCGTATCCCTCTTTTGGAGATTATGAATCCCAAAAATTTTCTGGATTCTATGCAAAAGATGCACTTATGTGGATTCAAACAGATATTGTAGCGATGACACCTTTCGAAAATGGCACCTAAGTGATCAGGATGGTCATCCCGGGTCTGAGAATGAGCGGGAAGATCATCAAGATATGGTTCTACAATATGTTTGATATCGTGAAATGCGTACGACATCGCCCGTTGGAAAGTTTCCCCAGCATTTTTAAGGCCAAAAGGTAACTTTCTATATGCGAAAATCCCCCAAGGGAAAATAAAGGCTGTTTGATGCTGGTCGACTGGGAGGATATCGATCTGATTATAGCCAGAAAAGCCATCCATGAATGAAAAGATGACACTCCTGGCACAGTTATCGATGAATGGAGTTGGGTAGTTGTCCTTTGGACAAGCTTTGTTCAAGTCGCGGTAATCGACACAGACTCTAATCGTTCCCTGTTTCTTGGCTACGGGAACAATGTTAGATACCCATTTTGTCAATGGGACAGGATAGATAAAACCAGCACGCAAACGTTTTTCAACTTCTACTTTAATAGCGGTTTCCTTACGAGGATGGACGGGTCGAAGTTTCTGCCGAATAGGTCGGGTGCTAGGGAAGGTTGGAATTTCATGGACCACAATCGAGGGATCTATTCCTGGAATTTCTTCATAACTCCAAGCAAAAACATCGCGGAAGGTTTTGAAGTAGGCAGTGTAGAACTCCATTTCGAGGGGAGTGCATGTTTTGCCAATATGTATGTTTTCCACGATACCAGGCTTCACTGAAATATCTATCGGAGTGGTTTCCATAAGGTTAGCCAAGCTTCCTTCGGAAAATACTTCATCAAGGGAAGTGGGAAACTTGGTTTGAACCATCCCAAGTGAAGAACTGGGTTTTGTATCGGGCTCAAGCGTCTGAATGGTGGGGAATGAAGATCGATGATGAAAATCTCCCGATGGTGGCTCATCACCACACATAACCTCCATAATTGATTCGTCGGTGGGAAAAATCAAATTGAGAGGATCGATAAGTGGTGGGGATGAATGAGTCTCAGATGAGAGTTGTGCCACGGTGTGATGGGTAGAACAGTCGACCCAATCGGTGGCTGATTGGATTGCTTCATATGCTGCGAGGTTTCTATTCAAAGGCATGGAGTTGTCATAGTTTTCAATCTTAGCGGGACTCGGAATCACCCATGAATCATTGGAAGGGGTGACATTTGCTGAAATCATGTTGACAGGTTGAACATGGGTCCCCAGCTCTGGAAAAACTCCAATAAGGGAAGAATCCTTCATAAGACCAACGCCAATGTCTTGGAACAGGTACCGAGGTTGATCCAATAAAGGGACAGTGTTGGCGAAGTTCAGATGAGAGTCTAGGATACAGTAATCAAGTTGATCAATGGTGACAATTTTCCCTTCATGAGGAAATTGCACAATCCGGAAGATAGTAGATGCTATGGCGGTCATGGCGTAAAACCAGTTTCGACCAAGTAGAAGATTGTAATCTAATGGTGCATCCACGACTTCAATGTGTACGGATACTGCTTTGCCCCCCAATTCAACACCAATTGAGGGAATGAGTCCATAAGGTTGAAAACCGTGTCCATCAAATGCCCTAAGAGTAGTGGGAGATGTCGTAACTTCAGGTGAGCCTAAGGCTCTCCAACAATTCAAAGACATGATCGACGTGGAGGCACCTTCATCTAAAACAGTGCGATGGATGCTATTTCCATGGATTTTTGTATGAACCTGGAAGGCTAACTGGTGAGATAGCCAAGGTTTGGCATGCTCCAAGTTAAACATGATAGTGTTTGAAGTATCTGGGTCCATTGCCCCCAATGCTGAAAGTAAGGTTCTACGCTGCGTAGGGCAGTGTTGAAGAACCTCAAGAGTCGACATGGCACAAGGTGCTTGAGCTAATTCCTCAACAATGTTGTAATTTTTGGCAGCTCACGCATTGGGATTAAATGTCGCATTTCGTATGGTGCCCTTGGGTGGGCGTAGCACTGTGTCTGTAAGCGGTCTCTCGATATGGAGATGACCGGTAGGGGGAGGGGTAGGAGTCGGATCTTCAACAAGAGATTTGCCTTTAGCTATCTCTGACTGTTTGTTTAAACTTGGAGGGTTCTCATATGTCTTTGAACGAGTGGTTATATGAATCTCCTCATTACTTGTCATCAGGATTTCGCGATTTGTGGACGTCTCTCCGCGAGTTGGGTTGCTCGAGTTTCCCCCCTGTGGGGTTTCTTGGGAAACCATCTGTTGTTGCTGCTGAGGGAAAGGGTCAGTTAACACTGCCGGGCAAGAGGATCCTTTAACGAACTTTTTGACTTCATCATTGTAGGGACAGTCACGCATGTAGTGATCGTCTTGACAAATTAGGCAGGGAAACTTAGCCTTTCGACGTGGTTTCGGGTCGTTGTGGGTGGTTTGTGGCTTGGGATTCTCCTGCTGGTTCTTCTTGGATTTACCACGATTGTTCTTCTTCTTTCCTCTGGATGGTTGTGACATAGATTGAACTGCGTTCACTTCGGAGGAGATAGCAGGAGAAGTAGTAGTTTTTGGAGCAGCCTGAGGTAGAGCGGGGGAAGCAGAAGCTTGTTGCCCCGTCAAGTTGGTAGTAGGCTGGGCCTTAACTGAACCGACAATACCATCAATGGGGGGTTTAGTGGCAGGTTTCGTTGGATCAGTGGTAACGCGGGTGGCATGGGGAAGAAGTTCATGTAAAGTGTCGGATTGGGTGTATACCAAATCCATGTACTAAGCTGCCGAGATGGCTTGTTCTTCTGTGACCGGCCCACGCATAGCAATATCCCTAGTTATGGGAGGCAAAAATGACTTCGTGAACCAATCAGCAAGTAGCTGATCCGGAATGGGTGCCTTGATTAGCCTAAGGCGTCGACGCCACTCATGGATGTGATCCGAAATGTGCGTAGAAGTGGTTTGACGCAGTGAGGTTAACAGTTCTGTTCCAGTCTCGTACCGGATGGGGAGCTCGAAATGGGTCAGAAACTATATAGCTAAGGTGTTGAAATCGTGGAAAGAGTGTTGTGGTAGCTTGATGTACCATTTTGCTGCCGTACCGGTAAGTGTACGCTGGAAGAGCCGTATTCGAATGGAATCGTCCATCAAGGAGTTGGATGAACACCAAAGATGGAAGGTCATTACGTGGTTCTTGGGGTCTTCCCCGGGCTTCGCATCGAACTTAGGAATGTCCGATGGAAGTTTGGCTGGAATGGGTGGTCAGTGAGGTTCATGCCATATGGGATCGTTAATGAGCCTTGAAAAATCAGGCAAGTCTAATGTGGCCAAAAAGGGAAGTTGACGATTAGTCTACGGGTATGAGTAATAACTGTATGGTGCAGAGAAACCTGGGGGGCCCTGCATAGCATACTGTTGCGTGTTATACCCATATGTGTTTCCCAGAGGGTACTACTGGAAGTTTTGTGGGTAGTAAGCCATCTGGTTAACCGGTTGAGTGTTCGTAACCGGTTGGTGGATGTTCTGCTGAGTGGGGATGGTAGGTATGGTACCCTGGGGTTGCTGTAACCCGAGAATAGTTGCTGCTCCTGATTGGGAAAAACTTCCCTGGAATTGTTGTGTTCCAGGAATGTTACCACTATATTGAGTAAGTGGAGGGTTTCCCATAGCAGGGTTGGGGGGTGGCTGCGACAGTGGTGTCCATGGAATGTTTGTTCCTACTTGAGGAACGTGTGGAAATTGAAGGGATGGGTTCCATGGAGTTGTAGAAGCCGAAGGATAGGGGAAGTCGGAATTCAAGTTGGGGGGAATTTGAGATTGCCCCCCAGCTGGGTTCTAGTTTCCAAATAATGAGTACCCCCCACTCTGTGGGATTTGAGGTTCCCAAGAAGGAAGTGTACCTGACGAGGGATGTTGAAGATGAGGCCCGGTTGGTAAACCGGTATAAGGTTGTCCGCTTCCAGGTGTGTTGTACATACCATACTGAGCAGGTGTTGCTGGTTGGGAGGGTTTTTGGATGGTGCCGATGGGTTTCCCTCCAGCAGATGGGTTGGATGGCCCTATAGGAGGAGGTTGTTGACTAGGAACGGGGTTCCCAACAAAGGATTGTCCTCCAGCTGGTTGGGTTGATGGCCCACCAGGAGGAGTTTGGTTGTTGGAGTTGGGGACCACGGTAGTCGGTTTTCCACCTCCTAAGATAGTGTAGATAGTGGCCGAAGGTGAACCTCCGGTCAAAATGGAAGATCCAGCAGTATGACTTGGTGTTCTTCCGCCACTAGCCAAATACGATAGTGTCGATTGGCCAACGGTGCCAAAAGTGCCAATTTGTGGAGGGGGTCTTCCATATCTGACAGGCGAGGACAGAGAAAAAACTGGGTTATCCCTCATAGAATGTGCGCCAAACATGGGTGATGGCATCAAATGTGGGGAATTTAACCAAGGGGTATCGGGGGTATCATCCATAGCGTGTTCAACGATAGGAGGACCATCAAAGACTGGGTCCGAGTTCATGTCCTGAAAAGGGTTTTCGGGGTCCGGTGGGAACATAGGTATAGTAACGTCTGAAGGTTCGGAGCCATCTGCATAGGAGTGATGAAACTCTGTGCTAGACGGGATGTTGGGATCCCGATAGTCAGGAGGATGGGTAATAGGGCGATATCTAGAAGCTGTCGAGAGCATTTGCTCTGTGTCGCATTTAAATTGTGCCGATGCAAATGGGGAATTTGCTAGACTAACCATACTAGAATGAATGGAGGCCATGATCTCATGTCCCGGAGGGAGGTTGGGGAGTGATATGGTGTGGGGTACGTTACTGGAAGAACTGGTTTCCTGTGGATGAACACTGGATGGCACGGTGATAACAGGTGAAAGCTCCACCTGGGAAGTGATAAAGCCATAGTCAGGTTCAAAAGGTGTGTCAAGAAGTTGAGTGTCTTCAATAATTTCGACGTACCCGCCCGGGACTGAAATCAAGCTAGGTATATCCTTGTCGGATCCTTCGTTGGTGCCAACAGATCCGTCTGTGTCATTGTGGAAAGTTTTCAATGGAAGGGAGGTGTTGACATCAGGTAGGAGGATGGCCTCTGGTCTAGTATTTTGGGCTGTACTAGATTCAGGCACTGTAATGTTGTCCACTATGGTAGATATATCTGGAATAACAGTGGGTGAAGTGACAGTGGAAATCTCATATATACTAGTGGTTGCAGAAACTGCAAGAGGTTCTGAGACTGTGCTGTGAGTAACGGTTACAGACGGAACTGAAGATGTAGTGTGTATCGATGGTGGAATGTTCCCTCGACCAGTACCGTGGCCAGGAGGAGCGGGAATACGTGATGTAGGTGGACCGGAGGTTCATGGCGGTGGTGGTGGTGGTGGGATTTTTCCCTGTACTTGTCGTGATCTCCGTGGTGGTTCTGACATGATGGAAGGAATATGAAATCCGGGGGCAGTCTCGTAACAAAGAACTCAAAAACTCTAATGCAGCCGAGTGTGCAAAAGAGGAGCTAGAAAAAGCAAGGCTCGCAGGCCAAAAACGCAAGCTCTAAAATCTATACTGAGACCGGTGTCTTAGTAAGCGAGCTGAGAAAAATAATGGCCTGAATGCCAACAAGCAGTCACTAAAAAGAAAAATGACCCTTTATAAAGATAAGATAACAAGCAAACTCCTAACTAAGAGCTGGAGACCTCAACAAGTTGTATCCTTCGCAAGGTGATGAAATCCAAGTTGAACAATACAATGTGAGAGACCAATATGAGAAGGATATCCCTCTACCGAAAGGGATCCTGGGTAAAAGAGCCCTAGTAGAAAAGTCACTAAGCTACCTCGTTCATGACACGTTGGAAAAGGTTTTCGACGCTTCTGCCTTATCACCCTTGCATTACTATGAATTACAAGGAAGACAATGATCGACGTTGCCTTAGGGATAAGTGGAGTGCGGCATTCCATAGAGTCCATCCGGTTCTCAATCTCGCGGCGGTTTAACCCCTGAAAGTTAAAAACAGTCAGGAGGCCCCTCCACAAACTGGCTGTGACCGTGTCAATAAATACTAGAGGATTTTAGTTCCCTAGAGGACAACAACTATGTCTCAGATGAAAATGACAAGGGGGAATTATTTTGATGCCTATCCCCGGTGTCCTACCTAACTACCAAATTCTTTTGATTTCCTCAAGTGAGGTTAATGTTGGTTTAGTTAGGGAGATTAATTGTAGTGGTTGTATTACTCAATCGGGTAAATGGACGTGAAACTTGGTGGTGTTGTGACGACCCAAACCATGCAAGTGAGAATGAATCGAAATAAGCCTTGTATTCGATGAAAACTAGCTATGGAAGAGAGAGAGTTCTTCGATCATAAATGCATGAAACTTTCATAAGCAATTAAAAACCAAAAACAAAAAAAAAAATTGTTTTCTTTTTTTAAATAGAGCCAAACTGAAATAAACACTTCTTTCCAATTCACTGATCTTACAACTAAGATGTGTCAAAAAATGAGAATTTCTGTGGCAAATTTCAATGTTTCACTTCCTAATGCACAATAATACTGCTAGACCATTTCAATCCAAACAACACAAATGTTCTCCAATGATAATTTTCAATATAGATTTTAATGATAATAATGGAAACGATGTGATTATGAAAGATACACGATCCAGTAAAAGAGGACAGTAGTAATGGTTTGGTTGTGATGAAAAGATCAAGCCAATGCAATCAGACTGAAGGGGTGACCCAATGTGCAAATAATGCCACTAACTCACAAAATAATCAAGCTCACAAAAGAAATAAACACACCACAAATACTGTGTAATGAACAGGATAGTAATAGGCAACAGAAAACACCAACTAAGGCAGAGAAAATCAAAAAATGACTCAGGAAACCAAGCAGGGAAGAAAAAATTGAAAATATGTAGACACTACCGCGTGGCAGAAACAGACTAGAGCGCGGTACTGGTATACTACCGCTCTGGTAAGAGTGCTAGATACGCGGTACTACCGCGCTGTAGGCAGTGGTGGGGGCGCGGTACTGTTGCAAAGTATGCAAAAACGCAACTTTTGAAAAGAAGATTGAATTTTTCAGGGTTGTTGCAGACCCAAAGGACTCACTGATCACACAAGGAGGAAAAATATAGAGAGGAGGGAAGAATAAAGGTCAAGGAGACCAAAATTCAATGCTGGTTTGAAGAGAAATAAAAAATCACAATCAAAAAATGGCTGAAAGTGAGATCAATCAATCAAATGGGGTTCAAACAAGCGGAGTCGCCATTCTTGTATGTAGAATTTTCTCCCTACGGATAGGTAGAAATTCTCTTAGATTAAAGTAGACTTTAACTAACTCTAAACTAAGACAAAACTAAACAAATTCTACCTTGAATTCCTAGATCTAAACAGACATTTCAAGATTAAACTGTTGGAAGAAACAGAAGAGATCTAACTGACCTTCAATCCAATCGCTTGTCTTTATGGTTGCTCCAATTTCCAAGTCCTCGCGAATGAACCTGTCAAAATGAAACCAAGATACAAGCATATACGATTCTCTAGCAACTTGAAATATGAGTTAGGATCTAAATCTACGATAGATACAACTCATATCATTGAAACAAAATCAACACATGTGATTTGGGAAACAAGACAAGTTATGTTCTATTACCAACTTGAAGTCACTTACAATGGTCGCTTGATATCCAAGCCAACTTCCAGCTCCAAGTGCTTCATCCTCTAGCTATCTCCACAAAGATTCAAGATCATAAGTTTGATGTCTCCAAGAGTCCTCCCCTTTGCTCATGGAATGCCTCTCTTTTATAGTGTGTGGTAGGGTTAACCAACAAGAGAGAAGGGTGGATCTTGGGAGAGTTTAGTGGATCAGGCCTACTAATCATAGAAAGTGAGTTAGGGTCGAATCAGGGACACCAATCCTCAAAAATCTCTCGAAAATCAAGATCCCACAAGCCATGGAAAAAAGGCTAAAAAGGTGTACCACGCCTCTCCAACAGAGCATAACGCGGTAGTACCGCGTGGCAGAGAAAGAGCATAGCGCAGTAGTGTGTACTACCGTGCACCTAAGATGGAGCAAGGCGTGGTAGTGCAAGTATATGAAGTCTCGGCTAGGTTGATTCTTGACAAGGTAGGTTTGTCTTCAAGGATCACTCATCATTTTTCTCTTCTGGGTGTTTTAAGTAGTAGGGGAAGTGTCGTTAAATCTTTTTGTGGTGAAGATGTGACACTGTGAAATATGGAGGTATAACACCACGTAAGCTGCCGAAAAGTATTGAGAATGCCTCTGCTTTCGGTAGCTTCGAACAATTTTGATTTTGACTTGTAAGCTACCAAAACTTACCTTTCGGTGGCTAATGAACACCATCGTATTCTCCCAAGCCACCGAAAACTACCCCCTAACTCATGTTGTATGTCCTTTCACTTTCAGTAGCTAGGAGATCCTCAAAAATTTCATTTAAGCTGCCGAAAGCCCTGCTTTCAGTAGCTTAGGGACCGTTTTAAATAAGCGCTTAGCTACCGAAACCTGTCTTTTGAAATTCCTGAAATGAAAACCCAATCAAATGTTTTTCAAATTTTATTACATGCATAAAGATATCAAAAATGAGCCTTAAAAAATGTAGAAATGAATTTTCAAATGACCTCCCATCATCTAAAATTGATCAACTCGACAAAATTATTTGGGGAGATAACACGATGGTCATGAGAGATGTCATGCACTAAGGCTGGATTTTCATAATCACAAGCCTTCCTCATAGATTTAGGAGCCTCCAACCACATGGTTGCCTCCAAAGAATCATTTTCTTCTCTATATCTCAATGACGGTCCGATTATTCACATGGGAGATAATTCTCATATCTCTATTGACGGGAAGGGAATGGTAGATCTGGAGCATGTAAAGTTCAAAAATGTTCTATTTGTTCCTTCTTTGTCAGGAAATTTGTTGTTTGTTTATCAGATGACTCACATAGGTTCACCGAAGAAATTTGTCTTTGGTCCTGACACAGTTGAGATTGCAGAGATCTCTTCTGGGAAGATTATAGCGAAAGGGTTTGTAAACCATGCCTCAAGGGAATATGAGTTCTCTCAATTTTTACCATACTCTCTGCCTACTCCATTGGAATCTGATGAAGATCAGAGTGATATCTCTTCTAATAAAGATGAGGATCAAGATCTTGAAGTTGAGAATAAATTTCAAGCAGATCCAGATCCAGATCCAACATTTGCTCCCAATCCATAGACAAGGCCAATATGGGCTCACAAAGTCCTTGTAGTTGTTCGAAACATAGTTGGGGATCCATCTAACCATAGAACCACTAGATCTCAGTATCATGCAAACCTTGCACTATGTCATGCAGATCCACTTCTCTCAGAGAGGTGCTACATGATGGTGGGGTCTGATCCACAATCCCTTGAAGAGACTTACAATGGGGGATCTACAACCAAGTACAAATCTCGGTTAGTTGACAAAGGGTACTCAAAGGTTCATGATTTGGACTATAATGATCCATTTTCTCCATAGCAAGAAGGGTTTCTGGAAGACTTGTTTTGGAAAATATAGCTTCGACATAGTGGGAGGTACATCAAAGGAGCATATCCAGATCTAGATCCAACACCTACATTTCTATCCTACATAGGAGCAGATTGCCTACATTTTTACAATGGATTTCACTCAAGATAGTTTTTCCTTCTGTGTTTAGTGTGAAGGTTATTTGACTTCCCTACTGCTGTCCTATTTTTTAGGGGGGGCCTCCCAAGGGGTTCATGGACAATTATTTTATTTTCATCATTTATTTTATTGTATGGGTGACCTTTGGTCTTATTAACCACGGCCCACGATGCACAAGTTTGGATTAGGGGGGGTGTTAGGATAATTAATACTCCATCCTTGTCCTACCTAGTATTATTTATTTTTCCCTAGTAGTTGATGATGTCATTTTCCCCCTAGTGGTGTGTAGATGTCATCTAGGATCCATCAGCCACCTAATGCGCCCTACATGCATCATTTTAGGACCACTTAAGTCAGTTCCCTATATTTTAGGAGCCTACTCAGTGCTCTAGTTCAGTCCACCTGAGTTAGTTGACTCTTGTGAGGGGTTTATGCTCCGATTGCCATTGATTGTGGCCTCATGCACCCTTTTCTGAGTGATTTGCATGAAAAAATCACTAATTTTCCCTCCTTGGTCAGTTAACTAATTGTGTCTTCAGTTACCTGAGTTTAGGTTCAGTTGAATTGAATTTGGGTCTTCCGGAGCACTACAGTGGTGACAATTCCTATGCTAGAGAAACTGAGACTCGAATTCTACCAAGTGATTCGAATTCTCTCCATTGTAACATCATTATTGACTATATTGATTATTGGATCATGTAACATTATTCTGTTCCCATTTGATTTCTCATGCATGTTCAATTGTCTGCTCTTTTTTACTCCAATTCACATTGTAACTCAATTTCTCTACTCATTCTTTCTCTGTGAGGTATACTCAACTCCATGATCTGTTATGATTTTAAATTTCATAATTTTTTCGACACTTGGGAGTGGTATTTGTAGAGGGACCCCTCGAGGGGATAGGGATGTTTTCCACTTTGGGAGATTTAGGCCTATCATAACCTTTGGCTCGAGTCTGAAGATTAACATTTTGGAAAGAGCCATCGCCGAAGGGGTAAGGATCTTGTTGTTGTGTAACAACCACTTGGTTCACAAAGGGTTGTTGTAAGACCGGAGTTTGGGGTTGGGGAGGATTTGGGGCCTGAGGGGGATTTGTCACAGTCTTCTTCTTAGATTCCACTAACTATTGGTAGGGATAAGAGGGCAGCGATGGGTGTAATGACCATATTCTCCGCAAATGGAGTAGCAGTAATTGGTCCTCAGGTTGGAATTCTTCCCTTGCTTGGGGGGATTATCAGTCCCTATGTTTTGATTACCTGGATTCTGGTTTTGCTGGGGAGGACCGTTTCCTCCTTGCCCCTACTGTTGGTTTGGCTTGTTCTTTCCTTTCTTCTTCCCTTGAATTTGAGGATTATGGGGGTTTGCAGTGTTCAATTGCTCAAACTGTTAAGCTTGTTGTGTGGAAGAAGGTTGAACCAGTTTAACCCCCATGTGAGGTGTGGGTAGTTGACCAGTCGGGCATGGAAATGGATAGTAGGGATTATATCCCAAGGGTGGGATAAAGGTGTTTTTCACTCCATAAGATGTGGAAATAGGAACGGCTTGTGCCATTTGTGGTGTAGGAACTGTTATCATTTGGCTAACGTTCGGTTAAGTAGGACTATAGGGTCCATACTGTAATTGACCAACTCGTGGGTTAGTACCACAAGAGGGGGTATCGACACAATTGGCATGGATGGGTAGTGAGGATCCATATTAAATGGCGTTGGAGTGGTAGGAGGAACCTTTCCTAAGTGGTAAATGGACCTAATAAGCCGATCCGTCGAATGTGACGAGCCCGCGGGTGTAGGATCCAGCGACCAATGCCGAGGGACATCAAGGAGGATAGTATAAAGGTAAATGGATTATCCATATATGAGATCAAAATTATGGGCTTTTAGAATAACCTCTTCCTTGCTTTGCGGCATGGAGGTGGCAACATATTTAGCGATGGTTGGTTGAAGTGATTTGATGAACTAGTCCAACAAAAAGGGTGGTTGTATTTTGATTTTACACAATGTTCAGAATCTACACCGCTCGTGGATGTGTTATGCAATGTGGGTGGATGTATTTTGTCGAAACTCCATGAGAATTTCCAGAACAAGGTCATGGCGAATTGGAAGCTGGAAGTATGTGAGAAATGCGGTTGCCAATGGTTGGCGGGAGCATCCCCTTGTTTCCCTTCGAATTTGGAAATGTCGGAGGGAAGTTTTTTTGGCATAGATGGCCATGTTGGATCATGTGTAATAGGGTCATTGATCATTTTGTCCAAATCAAGGATATTTAGACTATCCATGAAAGATAGGGTAGTATTATTTGGTGTTGTCGTATGGTGGGTGTGGTTTCCGCTAGGGGGAGACCAGCGTGGTGTTTAAAATGAGTGTCCTCCATTGAGAGAGGGGGGATCAAAGTGGTCCAAAGGGTCTCCGAGAGGAGAATCCAGAGGGGAACCTCTTCCAAGGGGAGGAGGTGTAAATGTATCTCGATTATCTCCAAGGGGAGAGAATGAAGGTGATCCTTTTCCTACAGTGGAGGAGGTGGTAGGATTGACACTTTCTCCGAGGAGAGAAAATGCACCGAGCAAGGAGCGGCCTCGCCCATATGATCCTATTAATGTGGTTGGGAGTGGCCCCGGCTAGAGTATCTTCTGCATGAACCATAGGGATATGGTGTACAAACACCCCTCGAGAGAGGGGAGAGGCCTTGCAATCTTCGGGACTGCCTCAAGGGGTTTTTATGTTCCTCAATGGTGAAGGATTTTGTGTCAAGTGAGAGTGAAAGTGGAATTTAAACACAATTGAACAAATGCAAAATATGCCAACCACAATAGATGCAATATGGTGCAATAAGTGAGTGGTATGTGCAAAAGTCTATTTTAGTGCAAGAGTTCCCACATGTAGGTTCTTTTTAATTACGAGTTAGTGAACTTGTATTAAAAAATAAATAAATGTAAATTCCCTAAAAAGACCTAATTTCCTACCTCTAAAATGTAACTGGGCCTCCCAAAAGCACAATTGATGGTGATAATGGGATCCACACACCAATTGAATAGTGGAGGTAACAAAGAACTAGTTCTACCAATAATGGGGGCTCCAATCAACAAGCCTTGGAAACACCTCATAATGGAAATATCTAACTTCAGGATTCAATTGCACCCACAATTGCTCCTTGGATATGTCCTATGTTTGGCCAGTAAGATACCTTGTGTCAAGTGTGGATCGGTGGTCTGGGTTGCACGGTATAGTGTCATCTCCCTATACCGAGCAAAATGACTCATAGGGGAGAGTAGAGAATCTATAACTCCACTTTCACCTCCCTGGTCATGGCGCACTTCTGATCCGGGTTTTCTTTGAACACTTACTTATAATAGGATTATGAAACTACCCTATAAGTCAACAATGCTATGTTTCAAAATATCACTAGTGAAACTAGATTGGTGGGCATTAATGGATGCCTAGCCCAATCAATCCTACCTAACTAAAATCTTGTTTTGTGACCTCTTGTTGTTGTAGATATTTCTTCCTACGGATAGAAAGAAGCCCTCTTAGGATAAAGTAGGATAGACTAACTATATACTAAGACAAAAATAAAACAAATTTGGTCTTGAATCCTAGATTAAACAAGTATTTTAGAGTTTCTGTATTGAAGAGAGTGAGGGAAAACAACTTACCTTTCACTCTTGATGTTGTCTCGCTCGTCGTCCAGATCCCGAAGTCCTCACGATGAACCTGTTAAGATCAGACAATGCATAAGCATATACAATTCTCCAGGGTCTCTGAATCACAAGTTAGAATCCAAATCTAGCTAGATACAAATCATGAAATTGAAACACAATCAACACACATGAGTTGGGAAACAAGACAAGTTAACTTTATTACAACTTGAAGATGCTTACAATGGTTACTTGATGTCCAAGCCAACTTTCAGCTCCAAGTCTTTCCTCTAGCTATCTCTGCAAAAGTCTCAATATCATAGGTTGGATGCCCCAAAAGTCCTCTCTTTGGCCCATGGAAGGCCTCTCCTTTATAGTGTTTGGAAGGGTTAACCAAAAGGAGAGTAAAATGGATCTAATGAGTGTTTAGTGGATCAGGCCTACTAAACAGAGAGAGGGGTTGGGATCGAATCAAAGTTGGTATTCCCAAGAAAATCTCTCGAAAGGTAAGATCCAAGATCCATGGAAAAAAGGCTAAAATAGGATTGTCGTGCCCTTGGGTCTGAGCATAACGCGACATTGTCACGCCCCAGGGTCGGAGCATAGCACGGCAACCCTAATTGTCGTGCCCCATCAGATGTGCAAATCATGACAATTTATGCATATTGGGTGACACATGGCAGATAAGATGTTGTCTTCGGTATTCAGGCAATAGACTTCACTCTTGGGTGTCCAGATGAGACCAAGGAGGGTACCAGTAATGTATAATGACCATTTAGGGGGAAGTTTCATTTAGGTCACTTGGTGTAAGGATGCAACACTAGGGCTAATGTGTAATATTGAGGTATAACAGATGCCCCCTAAATTGTGAGGTCAGAAGAGGCTGATGGCCGAAAGACTTTACAAATACTTCACGGAGATAGCATTGAGGGGAGACACGAGGAGCTGAAATAGAAACAAAATGTCAAATATACCACTGAGGCAGGAATTTCCATGCTCGGAAACAATTGAATCAAAGCATGGCTACCGACCAATACATTGCAGATCCATGAGTACTGAGATGATATAGACTATAGACAAGTCATGGCTATTGTGAACAATCGTAGATCCATGAGACAATAATGACACGGCCATGACCAATACATAAGTGGATCTGTGTGACAATACAAGAGTGAGGCCTTCCACATAATGACTAGGTGGAAACCTAATCAAAAAAAATCACCATCACAGCCTGGACGTAATCCATAGAAAAAGGTGTCCAGGGTCTTCTACCCAATCCCAAACGATACGAATCTAGCCATGTGATTACAAGGTGTTGAAGTCGAACATGGTAGAAACCATTTGATTATAGGTCAATGATGTGAACCGTTGACAAATGCGAGGGAAATCATCAATAATGGCAATGATCCCCAAGGTATTTGTAGTACATCTCAACGAAATGAGAATAGATGAGTTGATGTCTAACACTCATGAGATTATTCGATCAGAGGTCAATGACAGAAAACTACTGTCGAACATGAGGAAACTTGCCATTCAGGGATGCAAGCACCAAGGTACTCATGGTTGACTCCTAAGCCTAATTCCTGGATAGTGATTTGGCATCGACAGGAATAGACTCGTCGAAGGTGGGCCATAATGATTCCCACATCATCAACACAAAATCAGAACGAGAGATAGTATATAACAATGGAACAAGAGAATATGTACTGACACAACAGAAGACTTGACATAGTAGATGACTTAGAGCAATGCAAACCCTTTGAACATACAATGGCATGAAGCAGAACCTGGCAGCAAGGATTATAGATAGCAGAGAACAAACACATGATGAGTAGGCTCGTGGCCAAAGAGACAACTTGAGATTATGACCATAACTCAGGAAGAACAGATAAATACCCAAAAGGAGACAAGGGACAGACACATGCCATGTTCAAAGGTGACGACTAACAAGCTGCCAACAAGGTAAACTTGACTCATTTCCCATTTTCCCCCGACATGATGGATGAGTACCTCTTTGTTTTTTTATGAGCTTGAAGAGGATAATAGATGCTCGATATAGCTCATCTCATAGATGAGTCTGCTATCACATGTTTTACGAACCTGAGAAAGGAAGGGTTTGTCCCAAAGCGGGCCCTTCGATGTTGAATTTTAACGAGTCCAAGGAAGGAAAATTCGGTAGTTTTTCACATTTAGAGAGCCTGAAAAACTTAAAGAGGGCTCCAGATTGTACCTTTTTGTAAATTTAGTCCCTCAGTCCCGAAAAAGTGTAAAACAATTCCCAAGAGAACTCTCCCAGTCAAAAGTTGACTGAGGTATACCTTTCTCGTAAATAGTCTAGACGGGCCGAAAAAGGGCTAACCTATCACCGAATAGATGACCTTTCAAATACTTTTACAAGTGTGAAAGAGACAAGTGCACTTGGCAATCTTTTCGTAACGAGGAAGTCTGAAAAGAGGTTAAAGAGAACTTCGATGGTCTTTTTCGTAATTTTTTAATCATTTCGGCCCGAAATAAGAATAAAATAATACCAAAACGATACTTTCCTCATCGTTTTACAAGCACGAGTAAAGTCGACTAAGCTCGACACCGTTTACTTGATTTTAACAAGCACGACATGGGTGTGAAAAAACGCTTGGAATCTTTTTCAAGTTTTAATCCATAGCATGAAAAAGATAAAGTCAGCTCAAATGAAGGCCAAAACAGTGATATATCACCAGTGTGAACAAAGTATAGAGATCCTGTCAAAAATGGTTTATGAAACCTTGGAAAAAGATATTAGTAATGTGAAAAATTTGACCTAAAAAGATATTTTAAATAAAATAATAGGGAAAATATATAGTCATGCAACTTATATAAGCAAGAGATAAAAATAGAAAGTCACCATTTTAACTTGGCTATTTTTGCTCATAGAGGGATTTTTACCTATTGAAGAGCAAAACTTCAAGTGATCATATCCGGAGATCCAAGCCACCATTCTGACAGCCATCTGCACCAAGTAAGATCCATTAAGCTCATCTTTCAATTCATGTTCTTATTTTTTGATTTCACATTAGTTTTGTAATTTTTTGAGGAAGCCCTGGGGCATTTTTTTTGCACCTGAGATTGCCGCGGCCTACCTCTGTCGATAAGCGTGGCAATTTCCTGATTATCACGATGTGTCTTTCTTTTGGGGCGCGGCAATTCACAGTTTCCACACATCCCGACACTTCCCAAGAGCGATAATCGCGAAAAAATGAAATTTTTTCTTGATGTTTACTCATGTTCGGCATGAAATCAGACTTCTAGTTCCTCATAAATGCTTTATTTGGTTTTTTACAGGAGTTTGCATCTCATTTGAGGAAAAATGGTTGATTGGAAGGAAAAGGAACATGAAGTTGATGATCAGTTGGTTGCAAATGACCAAATGACACTAAATGCACTGCGGGCATGTGGGTTGCTCAAATTCTTTAAAACCAAGGGCATCCGAAAACAGGGAAAAATTCTGACTCACATAATACAAATGTGGGATAGTGACATTCAGGCTTTCCGAGTCGGAGAGCATACTCTCGTTATTGAGCTTGAGGATATCTACTTTCTCACTGGACTCTCTAAGAGAGGGGCGCGGGTGAACCTAACGGGGCACAGGGCCTCAGAAGAGATTACAAGTGACTTGATTGTTCGTTATTGGCAAAAGGGTTCTTCAAAGAAAAGTGGGAAAGTGGCCATCAAGGATGTGATAGAGGTCCTGATGAGAACTGTATTGTTCACCATAACACAAGCAGCGGGTAGTGTAATCCCTCACCAGGAAACCCGAGGACAGATGACTCTCGCCATAGAGTGCATGGCGCTGTTGGCAGGCGGTTTGGTAGAGTGCTATCGCAGCATCTACGATGCTACGACAAGGCAAAAGATGACGCGAATGGCCATGAGCGGAAGATTAGTTATGTATTTTGGGTCAATTGTACCACGGAATGCGGGTTTTGGGTCATTTGGACCACATATTATGTAATGTTGAGTCAGTTATACCGTAGAATGTCAGTTTTTGGTCGATTTTGTAACAAGTTAGTTAGATATTGGGTCACTTATCCAAATGTCGGTTAGGAAGTTGTTAGTAAGTGGACAAGAATTGTAATGGAAGAATCCTATATATAGATAGGAGTCGTAGGTATAGGGGGGGGAAAAGAGAAAAAGAGGGGAAGTGGAATGAAGGTGAAGAGAAGCGCATGTCTGTGTTGTTTATGCGCATCTGTGAGATATGGCTGAGACCTCATCTTTGAGGAAATATTGTATCTAAGGTTTTGCAGTGATAATATGATATGATGAAACTATTCTGGTGCAATTCCTGGGTTCTTTCTATTTGTTTATGGTAATGCAATGTCGCACTTCATGAATAATGTTATGTTTCCTTGATGCAATGTTGCTTTATTGTTACTACTGTTGTGAGAATGAATGTTGTGATTGAATAATGTGTTATGAATACATGTCAAATGTTTGAGATCCTTGTTTAGTGTTGCAATAGATTTAGCTCATATAGCCGCAACCCTCCTCCTTCCTCGGTGGAAACATGGTTCCGTGAGACCTCAGGTGAGACCTCATCTGCTCTGCAGGTGTTGTTGGGCGAGATAAAACCTGCCCAGGCCGGTGCCCAGGGATACTGTGGCATGTGTCGATAGTGAAGTGGAACCCCTATCAACTGGAGTCGGGTTGGTCAACAATTGGTTCCGTTGCCGGGACCGTGTGAAGAGTGAAAAGAGGACATGTTGTGGCACCCGACGAAGTTGGAGATACAGAGCTGGTCAGAAGTTGCAGGAGTTTGCCGAAGAAGAAAGCCGGAACACATGACTGACAGTAGATCACTGGGTGGGAAAATATATTCACGACGGTCCGCATGAATGGTTTTTCTGTGAACTCCCAGTCATCCTGTACGAATGGTTGTCAAAGATGACCTTCCAGAAGAAGAATTTCCAGGGTGGTGAGCCGACGGCTTGGACCCTGGAATTGATTCAGGAGCTGCAGGAAGTCGATAATAAGGCATCGCGGGCTGTCGAATTTTGGCTCGATAGCATCTTGGAGGAATATATCACTGAATTTGCGGTCAACACACAGAAATCCTATAGTGAAGCTGAAATATATTTCATCCGCGGACCAAGGGGAAGGTTTTTGTTGTCGCTCCAACTGTCGATTAAGATGTTAATCTGCAAAAAGGGTATATTGAAGATGCATCTTGATCAATAGACAGCGTGGGTACCGTGATTGCTGGAGAATGGTACATGGAATGGTAAGGGGTAGATGGGTACAGACCATGAGGATACTGTGAGTGAATCTGAGGAAGAAAGCGGCCTTACAAGAGGAGGAGCGAGGTTTCGACGGGAGAAGAGGCAGAGGACAAGAGAAGGTCCTGCTGCGATCAAACCGCAAAACTGCGAAGGAAGACCACACGGGACAAAGCGACCTCACAGTCCTGACAAGGATGACCAGGCTACGCCCAGGATAGAGGTAGCACCAAACCCCGACACCAACATACCCACACCTCCGCTCACTATCTCAAAAACAGCAAGAAATACCACTTCGACACCGCCAAGTTCGTCAATTCCACAGAAGTTAATTTGTAGTAGCACAACGAAAGGAGGAAGGAAGCCTAGAATGGGGGGCGATGATGCTAAGTTACCGTTGTTCCACGAAAGTGCGACAAACAACCCAAAACAATATTGGTTTTTGTGTGAAGTGGTCTGGACCATGAAATAGATCACTGATGTTGATGCTAAGAAAGGGCATTTAGCCACGACTCTACGAGGTCGTGCATTAGATTGCTTCATGAAGTTTATTCTAGTCCCTACGGGAGCCCCAGAGAGGTCACTGGATGAGATTTGGGATGGGTTGATTGCTGAATTTAGACAACCCAAGTCTGAAGCTCAATACATCACAGAATTGAAGGAAATTAAGCAGTATCCCAATGAGACGGTTTGGGATTTCGACCAGCGATTCAAGACGCTAATGGCAAAGGTTAGTTTCGATATGAGCACCATCCAACATAAAGAGTGGTTCATTACATCACTGCTACCCCACATTTGGCTTCCTTTGATGCAACAAAACATCTCGACGCCCAGTGAAGCTCTAGAGATTGCAATGCGATTAGAGGCGTCACCGATTGGAGATAATGCAGCCGGGATGTTGTAGATACAGACACAGCTCGCTAACTTGACTATACAGTTGCAAGATTTGAAGAAGAACAAGGAACATCGCGATGAAGTATGGTGTACACGATGCCCGGGGGAAGGGCAAACGAAGGACAATTGCCCAGATTTCCGTAATTATTTGGTGTTAGGTGCGCAAAACCCGTTGAATGACGGCAGCATGCCGTGGTGTCGCATTTGCCAAGTGTTTGGGCATAGTCACGATAATTTCCCTTATATGCAAAAAATGGTCACAACCCCGAGAAATATTTATTGCACATTTTGTAAGTTGGTGGGTCACAATGACAAATATTGTCGTGCATATGGGTTGCTACAAGAAAGAATGTGTGATGCATTCTACGTCAGGGACGATCAGCGTGACGTATAACAACCACAACTGCAACCGCAAGTAGTCCAGCCACTACCTCAACCGCAGATGCAATTTGTACCGCACCAACAACTGCAGCAGTTCATGCCGCAATATGCTCCAATGCAAGTGGCTCTGCAACAGCCACAGTATGTCCAACAACCGCAGTATGCACCATAGGGGCAAGGCATGCAATAGAATCCTATGCAGCCGCAGTACCAACAGTAGGGCAGATTCCAAGGAGGATACCGAGGCAGACGCGATGGAGGATTTGGTCGCGGAGGAGGATGAGGTGGCTGTGGACCTGTTCAATGCTATCACTGTGCGGTGTGGGGGCATTATCAGCGAGACTGTCCACTACTACAAAATCAGTGTACGTTCTGTTTTGTTAATGATCATACAGATGAGAATTATCCATAGTTGATTGCATGATGGCAGGCTGGGAATGCTCTGCAGATACAGAATAAGACCCAGCCGCAGCAACCAGCCCAGAACCAAGTATAGAAACCAGTACAGAACCAACCCCCACGACCGAATCAGACCGTAAATCCAAATGTGAACCCACAGGGGAATCTGCAGCAGACTCAGATGCAAGGTGCAAATATTTCGACAATTTCTGCAGAACCGCGACCACAAGATGCTTTGGTGGCTGTTGTAACTCGTGGAGGAAAAATGACTGGGGAATATAGCTCGTGACTGCTGATTCGGTTGGCAAGCCAGAAGACGGTACCATTTGACATCGATGCTAAATGGGAGGCATTCCTTCAGGCGCGTCACACCTTGGAGAAAGACTGCGGTAAGGATGTTGTTTGCGATATGCCACCTGTCTTTGACACTACATCAGAGGGTGGTCCGTCGACACCATCGAGAACATTGCAAAGGTTTCTTGAGAGATGTCTGTTATTGACCCGGGATCTGACCGCCCTGGTTGAGATTGAGGGATGGTTGCAGCGATTTTCGAAAGGACAGCAGGAGTCGGCAGTAAACTCTCTACAGCAATGGAAGATTAGCAAGGAGATGAGAATGAACATCCAAATTTGTGATTATGATGTCGATTCAGTTATTCTTGATCTTAGTTCAGATGTCAACATCTTAACCAAGCAGGCGTGGCATAAAATGGGGAGTCCCCCATTGAGCCGGTCTCCTGTGCAGCTCCGGTTGGCTAACCATGCGAAAGTAAAACCCATTGGGCGAGTTCCACAGCTAACGGTCGATATTGAGGGCATGAAGACTTATGTTGACTTCGATGTCATTAAAGTGGTTGAGGGAGGAAGCTCCTATCCTGCGCTATTGGGGATTGGATGGGCTAACGATAGTGGAGTTGTAATCAACTTCAAGAGGCGCATGATGACCTTTGAGAATCGCGATCTCAGAGTCATAGCCCCGTTGGATCCGACTGAAGGAAGTCGATACATTGAGCCTGTAAAAGATGACGATCCCGCTGGATGGGACCATGCATTCAATATTTCTGAAGACTGTATTCACCCTACTGCCAACGGTGAGATAGGATGGCGCAGCGAGAGCTCTGCATCTTCCGACTCTGATGATGCATTAGAATATTGGTAGAACCGCTTGCACAAAGTGTCGCTCTGAAAATGTGGCTTAATTATGCAATCTTTATGTCGTGTTGCGACAGAAACAGTCACACTGCTAGTCTATGAGGGGTTTCCTGGATTAACCAACTTCTTCACGGAATTTGAAGAACGAGTCTCAGAACCACGGCGATTGTTGGCATTGGAGGAAGCACTGAAGGCTGCTCCAGCATGCTGGTGGGTGACACACAAGAAATCCATTGATGGTTGGTCACAGTGTCGAAGGTTGATGATGGTTCGGTTCGGCGATACTGAGGTTTATCATACTGGCAAGTATGATGGCCAGAATAATCCCAGTGATCATGTGATGGAATGCCAACGATTATGGGTAGCGTGACCGAGAGATGAGTGGGTCCATGCTTTTATCCATACCTTAGATGAGATGTCACACTCATGGTATACTGCAACCGAGTTGCGCAGAGAAATTACAACATGGGGGGAGTTGACGGTTTGTTTCACTCATACATTCACTTTTGTGGATGCCAACCCTGATGTCAATAACTCCTTACAGCTCATACGCGACGTGGTACTTCAGGTTGTTTCGGTGGCCTACCCTGTCGATCCGCACACATACTATCAGATGCAGTCTCTCATGGAGTGCTTCAACATCACCGGTGGGCCAGAGGATGAAGACGATCCCCGAAATGTCAACATTACCGAATCTGAGGGCAGTCACAATGTGGTATCACCTACTGCGCCAAGTAATCCATTTAGTCAACCATTGAAGCTTCGTAAGCTCAATATCGGCACAAAGGCCACTCCCAAGTTTCCAAATGTTGGGGACTATTGGGATGACAAGATGATGAGTAAGGTCATTGATTTACTCCATGAGTTTCAAGACTTGTTTCCTACGAAGTTTTCCGATATGAAGGGGATCCTGGGTGATTTAGGGGAGATGAGGATTCCTTTAAAACCAGATGGTAAGCCAGTCCAGCAGTGACCTTATTGGCTGAATCCGTGACATAAGGAAAAGGTCAAGGCAGAACTTGATCGCATGTTGGATGCTGGTATTATTGAACCAGTGGAAGAGTCCGAATGGATCAGTCCTATGGTGGTGCAGGACAAGAAAACTGGTGGGGTGCGCATTTGTGTTGACTTGCAGAAATTAAATGATGCCTGCTTGCATGACCCTTTTCCAACCTCATTTACTAATGAATTACTTGAAGGGGTGGGTGGCTAGGATGTACTCATTCACCGATGGGTTCTCTGGCTACCATCAGATTCGCATTGCCAAAGAAGATCGCCATAAGACAACTTTCGTTACTGAATGGGGCTGCTTTCAGTACACTATAATGCCGTTTGGGTTGAAGAATGCACCTGCGATATTCTCCCGCGTCGTTGTTGCTGCATTTAAAGACTTTATTCAGAAGTTTTTGCAAGTATACATGGATGATTGGACAGTTTATGGGTTGATCCGCGATCATCTGGCTAATCTGCGGTTAATGCTTGAGCGTTTCCAACAGCACTAGATATCGCTGAACTTGAAGAAATGTATTTTTTGTGCACCATTTGGGATATTGTTGGGTCATATCGTGTGTAAGCAAGGGTTGTTGGTTGATCCAGCTAAGATTGCGCTCATATTGTGTTTGCAACCACCGACCACTATTAAGCAGTTATGAGCGACTATAGGGCATACGGGGTATTATCGCAAGTTCATCAAGGGATATGCAGCGATCACCGCCCCTATGGATAAATTGCTAAAGAAAGATGTGTTATTTAAATGGACTTCGGAATGTCAAGACAGTTTCGACACACTAAAGATGAAGATGGCTTCGGCACCAATACTGGTATTTCCGAATTGGAGTAAGGAGTTCCATGTACATATCGATGCCTCATCAATCGCATTGGGAGTAGTATTGTCTCAGCCCGGTGAAGGAGATCTTGATCACCCCATTGCTTTCGCTAGTTGGAAGTTGTCATCCGCCGAACGCAACTACACCACCACCGAGCGAGAGGGTCTGGAAATGGTCTACGCGCTGCAAAAGTTCAGGCACTATTTGTTGGGTGGGCACTTTAAAATGTTCACTGACCATTCCGTGTTGAAATACCTAGTCAATAAGCCTGTCTTGGGGGAAAAGATATGCCACTGGCTACTTCTTTTTCAGGAGTTTGATTTTGAAGTCATTGTGAAGCCAGTCTGGGTGAATGTCGGTCCTGATCATCTATCGCGGATTGATGCAGGGGAGGAACCAACCAATATTGAAGACGGGTTGCCGGATGCACAACTATTTAAGGTTGGCGTCGTTGATGACTATTTTGATGACATCCTCCAGTTTCTGACAACGGGTACTGCACTAGACAAGTTCACCACCAGTCACAAGAAGCAATTGGTAGTCAAGGCCACAGACTTCCATCTAATCGCAAGAGAATTGTATAAAATGGGTGCTAATGAGATATTGCGCAGATGTGTCTTGCCGCATGAGCAAGCGCCGATATTGGCTGAAGCACACAGAGGAGTTACAGGAGGAGACTATGGAGGTCGGGAGACATCTAGGAAGGTGTTGTGTGTGGGGTTGTGGTGGCCTACACTGCATAATGATGCGACAGACTATGCGCGGTCCTGCGATGTCTGTCAGCGAACTAGCAAACCGTCTAGACGCAATGAGATGCCGCTGATGCCTCAAATAACATTGCAACCGTTCGACAAATGGGCCGTGGATTTCGTAGGACCGATCAATCCACCAGGGAAACGCACGGGTGCACGGTATATCATCACGGTGACAGATTATTTGACCCGATGGGCCGAGGCAGCACCTGCAGTTGATTGTTCTGTGGCTATGGTGGCGCAATTTTTGTTTGATAACATTATCACTCACTTCGGCTGCCCCAAGATATTGCTGAGTGATCAAGGCAGCCACTTTGTTAATCACACTATCAGCACATTGACGGAGGAGTTGCAGATACAGCATAAGAAGAGTACACCCTATCATCCACAGGAGAATGGCACAGTGGAGGCTTTTAACAAGGTATTGGAGCATGCGCTGACAAAGGTTTGCAATATGAATCGCGACAACTGGGATCTCAAAATCCCAGCAGTGTTGTGGGCCTATCGCACCACATGTAAACAGTTGACAGGACAGACACCATTTAAGTTGGTGTATGGACAAGAAGCGATTATGCCAATGGAGTATACTGTTCCGAGTCTGCGAATTACGGCTGTCATGGGCATGGATGATGTCGTAGCATTAGATGAACGTCTGGCGCAATTGGTGCAGCTGGAAGAAGATCGTTTCATCGTTGGGTTCCACCAGGGGGTCGAGAAGGATCGACAGAAGTCATGGCATGATCGCCACATCCAAAATAAACAATTTTAGTAGGGCGACTTGGTGTTGTTATATGACAGCAAGTTTATGAAACATCCATGGAAGTTGCAGATGCATTGGCTTAGTCCCTATCGCATCAATAGTATTACTTCCGGAGGAGCAGTTCAGTTGCAGCAGTTGGACGGGGCGATGCTCCACAAGCTGGTACATGGTCATAGGTTGAATCCCTATCGTGGGGGCTTGGAACACCGCGATTCTTGAGTCGCATCGAAAAAAAAAATGATGATGTGTTGATGATTGGTGGCAGGATGTCGCACCACCATGGATGGAATGCGGAAGCAGGGAGGCTTTTGCTGCAAGGTTGGAGTTGTTAGAAACACTTAGGAATGTTGCGCTTGGGTCACATCTGAAATCATGACGACGATGGGACTTTTTCCTACTTTGACGGATATGCTCGTTAATCGAGTCGATCGTGATAGATGACAGCCAAGTTGGGCTTAGAGATACACCGAGGCAATATGGCCGATTGTACTTACCAGGATGGTCCGCATGGTTGGCACGAAGTATCCACCATGCCGACATGACCCAAGAAATGCTTCACATGTTTCTGCATGAAGGAAACCAGGAAAAGGTACGATTCATCCGTCGTTCGGATAATCGGCACACGATGATTTATGATTATCCTGGGGTGCAATCCGGTGGTGCAAAGGCTTGCTGAGGCCGGTGGATGACAGAGTGTGCTATATAAATAGAGGACCTACAGGGAGTAAGCACACAGAGATTGTTTTAGTTAAGAAGGGTTATGCTACGCAAGTTTCTGGCATTTTTTTTAAGTTAGGAATTCCAAGGAGGCTATGGAAATGATCCATTTCATTTCGTGTGGTAGCACACCAGGTGCGTTGAGGGCCCGAACGACGAGTGTGTATGAGTGCCTAGAGCAGGATGCACCTTCGACACCTTGGGGTTACAAGCATGATTTTTTGTCCGAGATGTCTAGGCAGTTGGTGATGGTTCGAAGTCTCGTGGTCCCTGCGACCACAAAAAAGGGGGGGTCGTCGCCCTTGGGTCCCTGTAACTTGTGCTTACCGATGCGAAATAGATGTGCCAGAGTCGTTGGCCTGGTTTGCACCTCGGCGTTGTTCATAAACTTCTCCTCCGTCTACATCAGATTCCTCGAGACTGGAGGACGAGTTTGAGACGTACATGATAGCAAGTTGGGGGATGCCCACTTTCAGGTAAGACTTACATAACAGTGAGACAATGATCAGTGTAGCAGAAGGAGCAAGACAACATCGCACGATCCAGATAGCAAGAATAGTTGAACAGCCATATGAGGACTTCAACGTAAAAACGACGGCGTCTACTATGTCCAGCAGTTGACGTGGCTCAAGGGCGAGCCACAAGATTGTGTTGAGGGCCTGTTGGAAGGCGGTTTGGTAGAGTGCTATCGCAGCATCTCCGATGTTGCGACAAGGAAAAAGATGGCACGAATGGCGAGAAGATGACACGAATGGCCATGAGCGGAAGATTAGTTATGTCTTTTGGTTCAATTGTACCCCGGAATGCGGGTTTTGGGTCATTTGGACCACATATTATGTAATGTTGAGTCAGTTATACCGCAGAATGCCGATTTTTGGTCAGTTTTGTAACAAGTTAGTTAGATATTGGGTCACTTGTCCAAATATCAGTTAGGAAGCTGTTAGTAAGTGGACAATCATTGTAATGGAGAAAGCCTATATATAGATAGGAGTCATAGGTATAGGGGGGGAAAAAGAGAAAAAGAGGGGAAGTGGAATGAAGGTGAAGAGAAGCGCATGTCTGGGTTGTTTCTGGGCATCTGTGAGATATGGCCGAGACCTGATCTTTGAGGAGATATTGTATCTAAGGTTTTGCAGTGATAATATGATATGATGAAACTATTCTGGTGCAATTCCTGGGTTCTTTCTATTTGTTTATGGTAATGCAATGTCGCACTTCATGAATAATGCTATGTTTCCTTGATGCAATGTTGCTTTACTGTTACTACTGCTGTGAGAATGAATGTTGTGATTGAATAATGCGTTATGAATACATGTCAAATGTTTGAGATCCATGTTTAGTGTTGCAATAGAGTTAGTTCATATAGCCACAACCCTCCTCCTTCCTCGGTGGAAACATGGTTCCGTCTGCTCTTCCTGGACGCCTCGGGTGAGACCTCATTTGCTCTGCAGGTGTTGCTGGGCGGGATAAAACCTGCCTGGGCCAGTTCCCAGGGAGACTGCAGCATGTGTCGACAGTGAAGTGGAACCCCTGTCGACTGGAGTCGCATTGGTCAACGGGCACTGACTTTGTTCAACTGGTGTGAGGGGGTGTTATCCAACCTCAAGGAACAAGTAACCAAGTGCAGAAATGGAGATACTCACCAATTTGGGTATGGGAGTATCTTAGTCACCTTCTTTTTGGAGAGGGTGCCATTGCTACTTCCACAGGTATCCATGCCTATCCACCCTGTAATGGAGCCTCGGATGGGTCGATGGAGTGACTACGCAGGACGGCTCGAGGGACCACAAGTGTTAGCCTTTGGTGAGGATTTCTTCTCGTGGCTCGAGGAGCAGATCATCATGATCAAGGACTACCCCTACGAAGGGGTGGATTACCGAGAGGACATTGAATTAGCACTTCCCGATGATGAGGACTGGGACAACTCAGGTATATGACCTTCACCAATGTGTTTTTAACTTTTTTAAATATATATAATTTTTAGTGATTTTTTAATGTGTAAAAAGATCTAATGTATGTACATGTGCATGTCGCAGATCGTGGGCCAAGGAGACCAGCGGGCTACTCGTCGCTGCACCGAGGTGGGGTCCAGCATCAGGTCACTGCTAAGGAGGAAGAGGAGGATGAAGAAGAAGCAAGAGGTATCCGCGATGTAGAGTGGAATCTTGAGGGTTTGAACTTTGGAGTTCCTGCTATGAGGATAGACGACATCCCTCTCCATCTCCAGCGGCATACTATGGGTGTTCCTAGGCGCATCGGTCAAGTCCTTCATAGGGTGGCTAGAGCTGTGGTATGCTACCATGAGCAACGTGAGGAGCACGAGGATGACGATTAGTCTCCTTAGACAATTGTATCTACTTTTTGCGGCATGTACACGATATGTAGGCCATAGGGCCAAATTTTTGTATGGGACGGGATCCCAAATTTTGTCTTTAGACGCATCATTATTATATGTATTCAGAAAAATATTTATATGCGATTATATACATGTGGACTTATTTCTATGAATTATTCATTTACAATGTCTTGTGTGTTTGATTTATGATGTATTTTTTATGTATGAGCTAGATGACAATCCAAAATGTAGTTAGCCAATGAGTCAGCTACAAAATTTAATTATCTTGGTATATGTTGATATGAAATGTAATCAAAAGATCGTTCCAAGAGGTGTACCCTTCTAAATAAGCGAAGTACTATAGGATCACGGACAGTGTAGACACGGTTTAGATGGGACACCACGAGTTGGGAGTCTAGAAAGACTGAAAAAGAGTAGATCCCGAGGGAAGCAACTTCAGTTAAGAGTCCGATGAATGCATGGTATTCTGCAATGTTGTTAGTTGCGGGGCCCAAGCAAGTTCCCCCTGAGGATACCAACTCGCTAGCAGGAGAATAGATAACCCATGCTGCAGAAGCAAGGTTCCGGGTGTGTCAGCTAGCACCATCTGCGAATCCGTAGTAGGCAGACATTTGCACATAGAAGCACAAGTCGAGGTAAATGAGGATACATGAAATAAAATCCATGCACACGCACACAAAAGAAATAAATGAAAACAAGTTTAGTACATTGTGTATAAGATGTCTCGCACAGGATAAACCTACACGTAGAAACGTTTTAGGTACAGCCTGTTGCGGGGCCGTGGCAGAGGTGTACCATCACAGTCGACGAGCTCGTAAGCTCCTTTTTCCAATACACATTTTATAATGAAGGGACCGTACCACATCGACTCTAGCTTGCCTTTTCCTAGTTTGTCATGCATTTGATCATATGTGAGTAAAAGGTCACCTTCGTTAAAAATCCAAGGTTGAACGGATTTGTCATTCTGTGCTTTGACGCGTTTCTTGTGGGATTTGTTAGCTAAAGCAGCGTCGCGGCGGGTTTCATCTAGTTTGGCTAGATATAGAAACCATTCCTCTTCAGAAGCTGTATTGGGAAGTAGCTCTACGGATATCTTCAGTGATGTAATTTCACATTCAATCGGCACAATGAATTCCAGGCCATACACTAGTTGAAATGGTGTGAACCCGGTAGCGCTTTTCACTGAGGTTCAGTAGGCCCATAATGCCAAGAAGAGAGCTAAGTGCCAATTGGATTTATGAGTACCCACAATGCGCTGAATCATACGATTCAAAACTTTGTTTATGGCTTTGACTTGGCCGTTGGACTATGGGTAGTATGGGGTTGAGTTTTCATGACGAAAACCCAACTTGGCACTCAATTCTTCAATCATATTGTTCCTAAAGTCGGAACCGTGATCGGTCACAATAAACTATGGAACTCTGAACCTAGCTATGATTTGCTTGAATATGAATTGCGCTATTGTTTTACTGTCTTCCGCAAAAGTAGGCATCGCTTCAGCCCATTTTGTGAAATAATCAACAGCTGCTATGACATAGCTATGCCCCCCGGCTGAAGTGGACTTACAATTCATGAAATCGATGCCCCATTTGGAGAAGGGGCCAACAGCAACAACAGGGTGAAGTGGAGCAGGATGCGAGCGTTTCTTGCTATGGAAGAATTGACAGGGTGAACATTTCTTGACCGTTTCAATGCAGTCTTTGAAAATCGAGGGCCATAAATATCCTGCTCGTAGAATCTTCTAGGCTGTAGTCATCCCAGAGAGATGACCTCCACATGCTCCAGAGTGGTAGTCATTAAGGATGTGTTCATCCTCGTCAAAATTTAAACAACGTATAAGAACGGTATAACACCACGGCGATAAAGGGTATCGCTAATGATGAGGTAGTACTTAGCATGATGTCAGATGCATCGCCGTTCATCGTGGTTGAGTTCGGGCCAAAAACGTTGGGTTTGGAGATAGAGTATGATATCCACATACCATGGATCAGACGTGCCAATGAGGAACAATGATTCATCAGGGAGAGAATCAATGGGCTTTGGTTGCTCAATGACACGGGAAAAGTACATATCAGCTCTACGAATACCAAATATTTCTTGGACTTTGCTTTGGAAAATTCCAAGTCAAACTCTTGAAGGACGACAATCCAACAAGAGTATTTTCCCCCAAGCACTTGACGTGTGAGGATGTAGTACATTGGATTGAAATCAGCTATGACAGTGGTCTGGCAGAGCAGAATGTAATGGCGGAACCTCTGGACAATGAAAACTGTAGCCAGAGCCAGCTTTTCAACATGCGAGTAGGGGGTTTCGGAGTCGAGGAGACTCTTACTAAGATAATATACTACATGCTCTATGTCGTTGGCGTCTTCATGGACTAACACCATGCCAATGGTGGAAATCTAAGCTGCGAGATATAAGATGTAATCACATGTGTAATTGGGGGGTTGAATCACGGGATCCTTAGTGAGGGATGCCTTAGATTATCAAAGGATCGTTGGGCTTCGTCATCCCAGAAGAAGGGGATGTTCTTTTTCAGAAGCCTCATGTAACCTTTTGTGATCTCATCAAAATTGCACACAAAACGACGTAGAAAGTTTGCATGCCCTTGCAAAATTTGAAGTGTTGGTATGTCTATGGGTGAAGGCAGAGCTAGAATGGCTTCTACCTTCACTGGGTCTAAATGTATACCATCCTTGGAGATTATGAATCCCAATAGTTTTCCAGATTCGACACATAAGACGCACTTGTGTGGATTTAAATGAATATTGTAGTGGCGGCACCTAGAAAAGATGGCGCTTAAATGATCTGGGTGATCATCCCGAGCCTGTGAATGGGCGGGGATGTCATCAAGATATGGTTCTACAATTTGTTTGATGTCGTGAAATGCGTATGACATTGCCCGTTGGAAAGTTGCCCCAGCATTCTTGAGGCGAAAGGGTAGCTTTCGGTATGAAAAGGTCCCCCATGGGAAAATGAAGGATGTCTTATGCTGGTTGGCGGGGAGTATCTCTATATGATTATAGGTGGAGAATCCATCCATGAATGAAAATATGACACTCCCGGCACAGTTATCGATAATCTAGTCAATAAACGGAGTTGGATAGTTGTCTTTGGAAAATATTTGTTCAAATCTCGATAATCGACACAGACTCTAATTGTACCCTGTTTCTTTGCCATGGGAATGATATTAGACACTTGTTCTGTCAACAGGACAGGATAAATAAAACCAGCACGCAGAAGTTTTTCAATTTCTACTTTGATAGCCACTGCCTTGCAAGGATGAACGGGATGGAGTTTCTACCTAATAGGTCGGGCACTAGGAAAGGTTTGGATCTCGTGGGCCATGATAGAAGGGTCTATTCTTGGCATTTCTTCATAACTCCAAGCGAAAACGTCGCGGAATTCTTTGAATAATGCAGTATAGAACTCCACATCGGTGGGAGTACATGTCTTGCCTATATGAATGTTTTCCACGACACCAAGTTTCACTGAAATGTTAATAGGAGTAGTTTCCATGATGTTGGCCAAGTTTCCTTCGGAGAATATATCGTCGAATGAAGTGGGAAACTTGGGTTTAACAATTTCAAGTGAACTGTTGGATTTGGGGTCTGGCTCAATCGCCTGGATAGTAGGGAAGGAAGACCGATGATGGTAATCTTCCCACGGTGGTTCATCGACGCACATAACCTCCATAATTTATTCATCGGAAGGAAAAATCAATGTGAGAGGATTGATAGGTGGTGACAATGAGGCAGCCTCAGACGAGAGCTGTGCCACGGCGTGATGCGTAGTAGGATCGACCTGTAGGTTTCAAGCTCTGTAGGACCCAGTATCACCCAAGAATCAGTAGATCCATTGGATGGGGTGATACTTGATGATATCATGTTGATGGCATGTATAGGGGATCTGAGCTCCGGGAATACTCTGATGAGGGAAGAATCCTTCATAAGACCAACGCCAACATCTTCGAAATGATACTGGGACTGACCCAGCAACGAGACATTGTGGGTGGAGTTTGAATGAATGTCTAGAGTACATAAGTCTAACTGATCTATAGTGACAATCTTCCCTTGATGAGGAAGTTGTACTAGTCGAAAGACGAAAGATGCAACGACAGTAATGGTGTAGAACCAATTCCGACCGAGTAGAATATTATAATCCAATGGTGCATCTATGACTTCGATGTGTATAGATACTGTCTTGCCCCCTAGTTCAACGCCAATCGCAGGAATGAGTCCGTATGGTTGAAAACCATGTCCGTCAAACGCTTTAAGAGTAGTGGGAGAAGGTGTAACTTTAGGTGAGCCTATGGCTCTCCAACAAGTCAAGGACATGATCGACGTGGAAGCACCTTCGTCTAAGACAGTGCGATGAATGTTGTTTCCACGGATCTTTGTTTGGATCTCGAAGGCTAACTGATGAGAAAGCCTGGGTTTAAAATATTCCAAGTTAAACATAATTGTGTCAAAAGTATCCAGGTCCACTGCCCCCAGTGTTGAAAGTAAGGTCCTGTGCTGCATGGGGCAATGTTGGAGAACCTCGAGAGTCAACATCGCGCATGGTGCTTGAGCTAGGTCCTCAACAATATTGTAATTTTGGGCTACTCGCGCGTTAGGATTAAATGTCTCCTTTCGGATGGTGCCTTTGGGTGGGCGTAGAATTGTGTCAGTGACAGGTCTCTCAATGTGTAGATGACCATTAGGGGGAGGGATGATAGAAGGATCTTCAGAAGGGGACTTTCCATTGGTTGTCTCTGGTTTGTTTGAACTTGGAGGGGTATCGTATGTCCTTGCTCGAGTGGATATATGAATCTCTTCGTTACTCGTCATCAAAACCTCGCGGTTTGTGGACGCTTCTCCACGGGGTGGGTTGTTCGAATTGCCCCCTTGCGGGGGATCGTGAGTAACCATCTGTTGCTGTTGATGGGGGAAAGGATCGGTTAACACTGCTGGGAGGGAGGATCCTTTAACAAATTTGTTGACTCCGTCCTTGTTAGGACAGTCTCGTGTGTAGTGATCTTCCTGGAAAATTAGGCAGGGGAACTTTTCTTTCCGACGTGGTTTCGAATCGTTGTTGGTTGGTTGCGGCTTGGGGTTCTCCTGTTGGTTAGAATTTTTCTTGGATTTTCCACGGTTATTCTTCTTCTTTCCCCCAGATTGTTGTGACTTGGATTGAACCGCGTTCACCTCTGAGGAAGGGGCGGGAGAGGGAGAATCTTTGGGAGCATCCTGGGGTGGAGAGGGGGAAGTAGTAGCTTGCTGCCCACTCGGTTTGGTGGCAGGCTGAGCCTTAACTGAACCAATGTTACCGGCAATGGGGGGTTCAACGGTGGGCTTGGTTGGATCAGTAGTGGTGCGGGAGGAATGGGGAATAAGTTTGTTTAAAGTTCTGGATTGGGTATATACCAAATCCATATACTGAGCGCGAGAAATCACTTGTTCCTCTGAGACAGGTCCGCCCATGGCAATATCCTTGGCGATGGGAGGCAGAAATGACTTCGTGAACCAATTAGCGAGTAACTGGTTCAGAATGGGTTCCTTGATGAACTTGCGGCATCTACGCCACTCATGAATATGATCCGAGATATGTGTAGAAGTGGTTTGACATAATGAGGTCAACAGGTCTGTTCCAGTCTCGTACCGGATGGGGGGCTGGAAGTGTGTCAAAAACTGCATGGCCAAGGTATTGAAATCGTGAAAGTAGTGTTGTAGCAGCTCGATGTACCATTTTGCTTCCATACCGGTGAGCGTATGCTGGAAGAGCCGTAACTGAATGGAGTCATCCATCAATGAGTTCGAAGAACACCAAAGATGGAAGGTCATTACATGGTTCTTGGAGTCTTCCCCAGGTTTGGCATCGAACTTGGGAATGTCTGATGGTAGTTTGACAGGGATGGGTGGCCAATGTGGTTCATGCCATATGGGATCGTTAATAAGCCTGGACAAATCGGGAAAGTCTAACATAGCCAAGAAGGGAATTTGGTGATTGGGTTGCGGGTATGAGTAGTAATTGTATGGTGTAGGGATGCCCGTAGGACCCTGCACAGCATAATGCTGCATATTGTACCCATACATGTTTCCTACGGGATACTGCTGGAAGTTTTGAGGATAGACCATCTAGTTAACCTGTTGTGTGTTCGAAATCATGGGATTGATCATCTGATTCGGAATCACAGTAGTAGCCGATTGTTGAATGTTCTGCTGAGTAGGGATGATGGGTATAGTAACCTGGGGTTGCTGCATCCCAGGAATGTTTCCTGCTCCTTGTTGGGGTATAGTTCCCTGGGATTGTTGCGTCCCAGGAATGTTTCCAACACCTTGATTGGGTGGAGGATTGCCTATACCAAGGTTAGGGGATGCCTGAAAGAATGGTGTCCATGGAATATTGGTTCCACCCTGATGAAGAGGTGGAGGATGAAGAGGTGGATTCCATGGAGTATTTGCGGTTGAAGGATAAGGAATGTTGGAGTTCAAGTTGGGGGGAATGAAAGGTTGAGTAGGTTTCCCCCCAGCTTGATTCCAGTTTTCGAACAAGGAGTATCCCACACTCTGTGGGATTTCGGATCCCCAAGGAGGAAGTGTTCCTGACGAGGGATGTTGAAAATGGGGTCCAGTTGGGATACCGGTATGAGGTTGTCCGCTGCCAGGTGAATTATAAGTGCCCAACTGAGCAGATGATGCTGATTGAGAGGGTTTTTGAATAGTGCAATTGGGGGCATTGATGAGTGGTATTCCTCCAAATGATGGGCCTTATTGAGCCGATGGAAAAGAAGGAGGTGTTTGTTGAGTGGCCCCGCTTTGAATGGTACCAAGGGGTTTCCCTCCAATAGATGGATTGGATGGTCTGGTTGGAGGAGGTTGGTTACTGGGGCCAATGTTCCCAAGAGATGGTTGTCCTCCTACGAGTGGGTTTGATGGTCCACCCGGAGGGGGTTAGTTATTGGGATCAATGGTTCCAGTAGACGGTTTCCTCGGGAAATGGTGTAAATGGTGGCCGAAGGTGCACCTTCGATCGGAATAGATGATCCAACAGTACGGGTAGAAGTTCTTCCGATGCTATCAAGGTGGGGTAGTGTCGATTGGCCCATAGCACCAAAGGTGCTAATTTGTGGGGGGGGGTCTTCCATACGTTTCAAGTGGGGACGGTGAGAACATTGGGTTATCCCTCATAAGGGGTGTGTCCCATGAAGGTACGCCGAACATATTGTGCGACAGCAAGTGTGGGGAATATAGCTGAGGGGTATCAGGCGTCACGTCCATGGGGTCTTGAAAAGTATGAAGATCATCGAGGGATTGGCCCAGATTTGTATCTCGTAAAATGGGGGCGAGGTCAAAAATGTGAGCTGTTCGATCGGGGTCCAGGAGGAGTTTTGGTATAGTGAAATCTGAGGGTATGGATCCGTCAGCATAGGAGTGATGAAACTCTGTGCTAGACGGAATATGGGGAGCTCAGTAATCAGGAGGACGGGTGGCAAGGGGTATTGGGAAGCCGATGAGAGCATTTTCTCTGTATCACGTTTGAATTGTTCTTATGCTAAAGGATAATTAGCTAAACTAACCATACTGGATTGGATAGATGCCATAATCTCTTGTCCTGAGGGGATATCAGGGACAAACACGGTGAATGGTATATTGCTAGAAGAACCTATTTCATGAGTGTGAACATCTAATGGTGTAGTGGTGGCAGGTGGAGGTTCCACCTGGGAGGTAAAATAGTCAAACTCAGGTTGAAACGGTGTGGTAAGTAGTTCAGTTTCTTCAATAATTTCAATGTATCCGTCCGGGACTCGAATCAACTCCGACGTGTCTTCGTCGGATCCTTCAATAGTTCCAACATATCCCTCAGGAACATCGTAGAAAGTTTCTATTGGAGGGGTAGTGCTAGCCTCTGGGAGGTGACCTCCAGTATAGCATCATGTGCAGTACTAACTTCGGCAGCTAATGTGTTGTCCACTATGGGAGGAATTTCAGGAATGACAATGGATTGTGGGACAACCGGAATCTCAGGTATATTACTGGTTCCAGGAACTATAAGTGGTTCTGAAACAGTGATGTGAGTTATAGGTACAGAAGGAACTGAAGATGTAGTACGGATAGGTGGTGGAACATTCCCCGGCCAGACCCATGGCCGGTAGGGGCAGGAATACGTGATGCAGGTGGACTAGAAGTCTGTGGTGGTGGTGGTGGTTCAGGGCTTCATCCCTGTATCATCTGTGATCTTTTTTGATCATCCATAATGGTGGGAATACAAGTTTCGGGGGCAGTCTCGTAGAAAAGAACTCAAAAACCCTAAAGAAGCTGAGTGTGCGAAAGGGGAGCTAGAAAAAGGCAAGGCTCACAAGCCAAAAAAGAAAGCTCAAAAGACTATACTGAGACTGGCATCAGAGTAATCAAGCTGAGGCAAAGGTGTCTAGAATGCCAACAAGCAACACTAAAAAGGAAAAATGACCCTCTAAGAAGATGAAATAGCAAGAAAAACCTCCTAACTAAGAGCTGGAGACCTCAACAAGTTGTATCCTTCACAAGGTGATGAAATCCAAGTAGAACAATACAAAATGAGAGACCAATAATGGAAGGATATCCCTCTACCGAAAGGGATCCTAGGAAAAGAGCCCTAGAAGAAAATTCACTAAGATACCTCGTTCATGACACGTCGGAGAAGGTTTTCAGCACTTCTGTCTTATCACCCTTGTATCACCAATACGGTAGATTACAAGGAAGACAATGGATCGATATGCATTAGGCACTAAGTGGAGTGCGGTATTCCACAAAGTCCATCCGGACTCAATCCTTGCGGCTTAACCCCCGAAAAAATGGGAGGCCCCTCCACAAACTGGTCGATGACCGTGTCAATAAATACTAGAGGATTTTAGCACCCTAGAGGGCAACAAACTATGTCTCAAATGAAAATGACAAGGGAGAATTATTTGGATGCCTATCCCCGGTGTCCTACCTAACTAACAAATTCTTGTTCTCCTCAAGTGAGGTTATAGTGTGTTGAGTTAGGGAGTGTAAATTTTAATGGTCGTATTACTCAATTGGGTAATGGAAGTGAAACTTGTGGTGTTATGATGACTCAAACCATGCAAATGAAGATGAATCGAAATGAGCCCTTCTGTTCGATGAAAACTAGCTAAAGTAAAGGGGGAGTTCTTCGATCACAATGCATGAACTTCTTCAAAAGAAATGAAAAAACCACTCCAAAAACAAACTTTGTGTTTTCTTATTTTAATAGGCCAAACTAATGGAACTACTTTCAAAATGCAACTGATCTACAACTAATGATTGCAAAAAATGAGTAAAATTACGTGGCAATAAAAAATAAGCGATTCACTTCCTACTGTGCAAAATTATAAATTTGATCTTTTCAACAAAAGCAAGACAATGTTCCAAAAAAAATTTCAATGTTGATTTTGATAACAAGAATGGAAATTTATTGATATAAGAACAATGTAGTCTTGAAAACCATATAATCAAGGAAAGGAAAACAGTAGCAAAACTTGATTATCATGAAAGGACCAAGCCAATGCAAGAATAATGAGGAGGTGATGAATATGGGTATGGTGCCACTAACTCAAGAAATCCAAGCTCGAAACAAATAAAATCAAACCGCAAAATACTTGCAACTTATTGAACAATGACAAGGTATGTAGACAAGAGGCAACATGTAATGGATAAGTAGGTATGGTAATAACAATGACCACGAACCCAAAGATGTCCAAGGTGTCTACAAAACTTCAAAAAATGAAATGCAAGCACTGTACTACAGCTAGGCAGGTTACAAAGGTCTGATAAATATCAGAGCAACAACCAAAAGCAGAGAAGTCAAAATTGACCAAAAGTAACCAAGCAAACTGAGAAAAAATCCTTTTTGCAGAGATTGTCGCGTGGCTATAATTAGCCCAGGCGTGATAATTATGAATTATCGCGTTCTGAAAAGAGTATGGTTAGCGACAAACTGGTAATTGTCGCTCTGTAAGTGATGGTTGTTGAAATATTGTAACTTCAAAGAATATTATATTTGTATATTATTTATTCCGGAGATGTTCCATACCTATGATGTGATTATACTATAAATCCGGAGATGTTTATTCCTCCGAGTTGGGTGTGGTAACTAGGGTTATTAGACCCACCATGTGGGGGTCGGCCCAGTCAGTTATAATGGGGTATTTAACGTAATGGTTAAATACGAGCCTACATGTACTTGTGTAAAATACATATCAGAGTAGTGAATAAATAGAGGAGGTGTGTTCCTCATTTGATACACTCACACACTTGAGGATAGCGCACTTGTGGAGGAGAGGTCTGCTATTGTGGAGGAGGAGATCATGTCTCAGGGTTTCATCTTTGTATATTGCTGGTCATCTATATTGAGGAAGCTTTGCTGGGTTTTCTACCCCATGAGGGTTTCCCAGGATAAATCTATGTCTCTTGTGTTTATGCTGTGCTTGTTGTTTCTTTAGTGATCCTGTATATGCTATTATTGTGAAATGGAATGTAATGCTGCTATTTTCTGTCTTATCATATTGAATTTTAACATGGTATCAGAGCTAACCTGAAGGAAGACAAGGTATGGCACTAAAGACACTTGCTTTACTTACGACAATTTGAAGGTTAGGGTTTTACATAGCAAAAACCAGTCATCGCAGAACTTTCGCTATAAATCCATTTTGGCGAAGTTTTTGGATCTGAAATTGTTACAGGAAGAAGATTAAATCTCCAGGTACCTTGTGTCCAAAGGACAACCTCTAATTCGTTGTACTTTGTGTTATGATCTGTACAATATAGGGTTTCTGCCTCTTCCAGATCTGAGTCAAAATCAGGTGACCTTGGGAGAAGCTCCAAATGAAATTTCGTAAAAAGTGACAGGTATTACACAGTCTGTACTATCTCAGAAAACTTTTTCAGAGGCCGAAGTTGAACCAGTGACACGTGGCACTCCGTAAAAGTTTGCCCTCCTGTATTATCCCAAAAACAGGTCATGTTGCGACACTTGGCATAACTCTCTCTCAGAGAGTCCAATTGAGGTCAGACCTGTCAGGATGGAAAGATAACAGGCCGAGATACCTCAGAAAATTTTTTCAGAGGCCGAAGTTCAAACAGTGACACGTGGCACGCCGTACAAGTTCGCTCTTCTGTTTTATCCCAAAACAGGTCACGTTGCGACATTTGACATAACTCTCTCTCAGAGAATCCAATTGAGGTCAGACCTGTCAGGATGGAAAGATAACAGGTCGGGCTATCTCAAAAAACTTTTTCAGACCTTGTGGATTGAAAAGTTTGGAGTTACACCAGAAACAATCAGGTACATATTTCTGTCAAAACATAATTATTTTGAGTACCTTCATTCATAGCTTCCGGAATTTAGGGCTTTGAAGAAAGTTGGAATTTTTGTAAACGGAGACCACGGATGAATGCTACTCATCAAAATAGAAATTTAGAGACCAATATCAGATTTTTTGGTTGGGCAGAAGGCCGGGCTTGATCAAACCCTAGTTCGGGACTTTGATCAGAAAAGTGGAAAATTAGGGCTTCTGTAAAAAATGGGAATTTTTGAAATCTGTGACCATGGCTGGAAGCTCCTCAGAAAAATAGAATCTTAGAGCTTTGGATCAAACATTTTGATTGGGCAGAAGAGTGGGATTCACCAAACCCCAGTTCAGGGTCACGTCCAGTGAATCCGGAAGTTTCAAAGGCAAAATTGAGGAGTGAAACTTTGCAGTTTTCAAATTCTGAATATATCAGTTTGATCAGCTCATCAAGGCGCATATTTCTATCCTTTCGGAAGTTTGAAATTCAAATTTTGAATTTTTGGGGTTTCTCTGACAAACCCATATCCAGCTCCAGGTCCAGTTCTTGCAAATCAAGTGGATAGGGTTAATCCTAGAAGAAGATGGATTGGTCACCTGCATAAGTGAAGGAGTTACTGTTTCAGAGGGAAATGAGGCTAAGGCTTTACATAAGGAGATTACAAGCGATCTCGACAGGTATGACTCATCGAGGTATGTTTTGAGATTTGTTCATGATTAAGTTTATGGTATGTTTGTCTTCATGTTATTACGGTTAGTACAATCTTGATTTTAGATTTGTTGTATCACCTTAACAAAATTATGAATGCATGATAGAAGATATTCATTGGTTAGGGTGTTGACACTTATGATTGTACTAATGCTGTTGTGTGAGGTTGATGTTGTCTACTAACAAGATACAGGTACATCACAAAAGACAAATCAGGCTCCATGACCATGAAAACATGAAGACAAAGACTCATCCATAATCTTTGTTCTACTTACGAGGTATGTATGACTTTGTTATATTATGCTTAACCTATGAGACATGCAGGTTCTAGCTCAGGATCTCTAAATCATTGAAGACATTGTTTAGGTATGTTGTACATAACCAAGTAGGTATACTGATCCAGGTATGTTTCCCATGAATCTTACCTTGTGTTAGGATCCCTTATATAAGTATACTTGGAATGATTGGTTATGCTTATTCATAAAGTTAGTAATCAAGGGATTATGCATATTATATCTTTTATCTTGATTGATGATATGCATGAGTAAAAGAAGACTTCCCTGAAATCTTGAATACTAATGTTTATTAATCATGACTATACATTTTCAAGATTATGTTTTTTAGAATATACTAATGAGTGTATGTTTGTGTATGAGATCATGAGGATGACTCTTGAGCATGCACAGTGGTACAGAATGAATAGAAGTTCAAAAGACATACAGAAGATCAAGCGGGAGGCAGCCACACAAACATAAAAGATAAGTATTTGAGTTGTTATTTGAAATAGTAATGATATTGCCTGTAATAGGTTGTATGCATATTTGTATTCCTATAATATATCATGCTGAGTGTAAATATTCATAGAACATTGAACAGTATACTACTAATATGCATATGATTGGTAAGTTGGACAAACATTCCATTGTTGCTTGTCTAGAATGAAACCTCTTTGCTGACATGCTGAGAGTTGTGCACACTCTCGATAGTATGTTCTGGTAGAGATGGAAGGCATCTAGATAGCCACTGTATGCATACAGGATATGGGAAAGTGTTGTGCCAAAGTATTGGTCAAAATAGTTGCATCACTATGTAAATGATATCTGTATGCATAATAGGTTATCATGTCAATATGATTTGATGATTATGAAGTATTACTAATCATGTACTTAATTTTGATTTGTAGGAAAGGTCATGAAGAATGATGGACACCGTACAAGTGGTGGATGTTCAAACAAGAAGATTTACAAATCAAACAAAATATAGAAGGCTCATGGCTAGAAGATTCTCTTAGAAAGGGGAAGAGAATCACGACAAGATGTTTGCTCCAAGTATGGTGTAATTAAAGAAGAAGTGTGAATCAGGTTCTGTATAGGTACCTAGGATCGATAATAAATTGATAAGCTTAATGATCACCATGGGTGATGTGGATCTCAACCTTTGCTACAAGGTTGAATATGATTTCTATACACAAATGACATGGATGCAAGAAGGAACTCACCACGGAGTTCGAATGATATTAAGGCTCATATTAGTAGACCCATCTAACGAGAGATGGCACAGATAGATATGCAGAAGATCATTCAATGCAGAAATGAAAATGAAAGATCTCAAATTGACGCTTTACTTCCTAGGTCTGGAAGTATGGAAAGGCTCAGAAGGAATATTTCTCAACCAGGGAAAGTATGATGAGAAATATGACTTGAGGTGTTGGAATGGCCACTCTTATGGATTCCAACTTGAAGCTGTTAGGGGATAACTCATCAGAGTTAGTGGATATAACTCTGTACAGTCAAATTATTGGGTCATTGATGTATCTAACATATACTAGATTAGATATATGCTTTGTTGTGAATACCTTGAGTCAGTATCTAGTGGAAACTAGATGTTTTCACCTGATAGTTGCAAAGCTTGTGATGAGGCACCTAAAGGATACGATAGACTTTGATCTGTGCTATCTTGGAGATCATGACTTTAGATGGCTACTCAGATGCTGATTGGGCAGAAAGTGTATCAGACAAGAAGAACACATCAAGAGGATGTTATTGTTTAGGATTAGCCATGATCTCGTGGTTTAGCTGGAAGCAGTCTAGTGTGGCTCTCAGCACAAGCAGAATATATGGCTGTTTGCTCTACTATTTGTGAAGAAGTTTGGCTTCAGGATTGTTTGACTTAGAGATAGAACCAACTATGATCCTATGTGACAAATAAAGTTGTATCAAGATGACATAGAATCCAGTGTTCCATGATAAGTCAAAGATCATAGGGATCTAACAAGATATGACACAGAAAGGAACTATAAAGTTTGAATTCGTAACAGGTTACCGATGTACTAACCAAACCTCTACCTCGAGTGAAGAAGTTACCAACATACTAACCAAGCCTCTGTCTCGAGTGAAATTTGAATACTTTCGAGACAAGCTTGGTGTAGCTCAAAAGGACCCTCCTCGAAAGGGGGAGTAGTATAGTCACTGATGATGAGATTGTCTCATCGAACAACAAGGTCGATGATGAGGTAACCTGTTCTCTACACCTAGATACTTAGAAATATTTAGATTTAGGACTCGTATACTTAGAATACTTAGTTTTACTTATACATGCTTTTGATGTTATATGTATTGATGAGAATACATGTGGGGATTGTATCATCCTTGAACACATGTTCTAAAGAGAGCCGTAGATGTGAGGTCTCCGAGAATGAAGTCCTTAGTGGACAGTTGAGGGGATTGGATCATCCCTGGACTTTCAGTCCTAAAGAGAGCCGTAGACGTGAGGTCTCCGAGAATGAAGTCCTTAGTGGACAGTTGAGGGGATTGGATCATCCCTGGACTTTCAGTCCTAAAGAGAGCCGTAGACGTGAGGTCTCCGAGAATGAAGTCCTTAGTGGACAGTTGAGGGGATTGGATCATCCCTGGACTTTTAGTCCTAAAGAGAGCCGTAGACGTGAGGTCTCCGAGAATGAAGTCCTTAGTGGACAGTTGAGGGGATTGGATCATCCCTGGACTTTCAGTCCTAAAGAGAGCCGTAGACGTGAGGTCTCCGAGAATGAAGTCCTTAGTGGACAGTTGAGGGGATTGGATCATCCCTGGACTTTCATTCCTAAAGAGAGCCGTAGACGTGAGGTCTCCGAGAATGAAGTCCTTAGTGGACAGTTGAGGGGATTGGATCATCCCTGGACTTTCAGTCCTAAAGAGAGCCGTAGACGTGAGGTCTCCGAGAATGAAGTCCTTAGTGGACAGTTGAGGGGATTGGATCATCCCTGGACTTTCAGTCCTAAAGAGAGCCGTAGACGTATGGTCTCCGAAAAGTGGGGATTGTATCATCCCCAGACTTAGGTCCCTGAATTGATCCATAGACGTGAGGTCTCCGAGAAGTGGGGATTGTATCATCCCCGGACTTAGGTCCCTGAATTGATCCATAGACATGAGGTCTCCGAGAAGTGGGGATTGCATCATCCCCGGACTTAGGTCCCTGAATTGATCCGTAGACGTGAGGTCTCCGAGAAGTGGGGATTGTATCATCCCCGGACTGCGGTCCCTGAATTGATCCGTAGACGTATGGTCTCCGAGAAGTGGGGATTGTATCATCCCCGGACTTCGGTCCCTGAATTGATCCGTAGACGTGAGGTCTCCGAGAAGTGGGGATTGTATCATCCCCGGACTTAGGTCCCTGAATTGATCCGTAGACGTGAGGTCTCCGAGAAGTGGGGATTGTATCATCCCCGGACTTAGGTCCCTGAATTGATCCGTAGACGTGAGGTCTCCGAGAAGTGGGGATTGTATCATCCCCGGACTTGGGTCCCTGAATTGATCCGTAGACGTGAGGTCTCCGAGAAGTGGGGATTGTATCATCCCCGGACTGCGGTCCCTGAATTGATCCGTAGACGTATGGTCTCCGAGAAGTGGGGATTGTATCATCCCCGGACTTCGGTCCCTGAATTGATCCGTAGACGTATGCTCTCCGAGAAGTGGGGATTGTATCATCCCCGGACTTCGGTCCCTGAATTGATCCGTAGACGTATGGTCTCCGAGAAAGTGATTTTTGATGTGGTTACTTGTATCGGTAGGATACTTGTATTGATGATGTGGTTACTTGTATCGGTAGGATACTTGTATTGATGATGTGGTTACTTGTATCGGTAGGATACTTGTATTAATGATGTGGTTACTTGTATCGGTAGGATACTTGTATTGATGATGTGGTTACTTGTATCGGTAGGATACTTGTATTGATGATGTGGTTACTTGTATTGGTAGGATACTTGTATTGATGATGTGGTTACTTGTATCGGTAGGATACTAGTATTGATGACGTGGTTACTTGTATCGGTATGGATACTTGTATTGATGATGTGGTTACTTGTATCGGTAGGATACATGTATTGATGACATGCTTACTTGTATCAGTATGGATACTTGTATTGATGATATGTATACTTGTATTGGCATGAATACTTGTACTAATGATGTGGATACTTGTATTGTTATGGATACCTGTGTTGATGACGATGCTGACGATCGTGTGATGACGATACTGATGATCGTGTGATGACGATGCTGATGATCGTGTGATGACGATGCTGATGATCGTGAGATGACGATGCTGATGATCGTGTGATGACGATGCTGATGATCGTGTGATGACGATGCTGATGATCGTGAGATGACGATGCTGATGATCGTGAGATGACGATGCTGATGATCGTGTGATGACGATGCTGATGATCGTGTGATGACGATGCTAATGATCGTGAGATGACGATACTAATGATCGTGAGGATCCAGATGTTGATGTTGTTGTAGTTGTTCGAGCGCTGCAGAAGATAAAGACTCAGTACTGAAGATGTTGATGTTCCAGTATTGAAGATGTTCCAGTAACTGCTTGAGTTACTGATGATGTTGAGAAAGCTTCCAATGATTTATAGATGTATCATGTATGATGTTGATGACTCCTTGCTCGTGCAGATACTGTTATAATATCCTTCTCGTTAAGGGGGAGTGTTGAAATATTGTAACTTCAAAGAATATTATATTTGTATATTATTTATTCCGGAGATGTTCCATACCTATGATGTGATTATACTATAAATCCGGAGATGTTTATTCCTCCGAGTTGGGTGTGGTAACTAGGGTTATTAGACCCACCATGTGGGGGTCGGCCCAGTCATTTATAATGGGGTATTTAACGTAATGGTTAAATATGAGCCTACATGTACTTGTGTAAAATACATATCAGAGTAGTGTATAAATAGAGGAGGTGTGTTCCTCATTTGATACACTCACACACTTGAGGATAGCGCACTTGTGGAGGAGAGGTCTGCTATTGTGGAGGAGGAGATCATGTCTCAGGGTTTCATCTTTGTATATTGTTGGTCATCTATATTGAGGAAGCTTTGCTGGGTTTTCTACCCCATGAGGGTTTCCCAGGATAAATCTCTGTCTCTTGTGTTTATGCTGTGCTTGTTGTTTCTTTAGTGATCTTGTATATGCTATTATTGTGAAATGGAATGTAATGCTGCTATTTTCTGTCTTATCATATTGAATTTTAACAATGGTAGGGGTGTGACAATTCTCAAACAGAGGATAAGGGCGGGAGTTTGAGAAAAGTTGTTGACTTTTCAAGGGTTTTCCAACCCAGAGGACTCACTAATCATTGATAGAGGTCTGATGTAGAGGGGAGGAGAGTGAATGAAGGTCAAAGGGACCAACTTTCACAACTGGTTTGAAAGAAGAGCAAATTCACAATCAAAAATGAATGAGAGTAAAATAAATCGAAACAAAAGGGGTTCAAACCAGCGGAGTCGCCAGTTTTTGTTGTAGAGATTTCTTCCTACGGATAGAAAGAAGCCCTCTTAGGATAAATTAGGATAGACTGACTCTATACTAAGACAAAAATAAAACAAATGCGATCTTGAATCCTAGATTAAACAAGTATTTCAAAGTTTTTGTATTGAAGAGAGTGAGGGAAAACAACTTACCTTTCACTCTTGATGTTTGTCTCGCTCGTCGTCCAGATCCCAAAGTCCTCGCAATGAACCTGTTAAGATCAGATAATGCACAAGCATATACAATTCTCCAAGGTATCTGAATCACAAGTTAGAATCCAAATCTACCTATATAGAAATCATGAAATTGAAACACAATCAACACACATGAGTTGGGAAACAAGACAAGTTAACTTTATTACAACTTGAAGATGCTTACAATGGTTACTTGATGTCCAAGCCAACTTTCAGCTCCAAGTCTTTCCTCTAGTTATTTCTGCAAAAGTCTCAAGATCATAGGTTGGATGCCCCAAAAGTCCTCTCTTTGGCCCATGGAAGGCCTCTCCTTTATTGTGTTTGGAAGGGTTAACCAAAAGGAGATTAAAATGGATCTAATGAGTGTTTAGTGGATCAAGCCTACTAAACAAAGATAGGGATTGGGATCGAATCAAAGTTGGTAATCCCAAGAAAATCTCTCAAAAGGCAAGATCCAAGATCCATGGAAAAAAGGCTAAAATAGGATTGTCGCGCCCCTGGGTCTGAGCATAACCTGACATTGTCGCGCCCCTGGGTCTGAGCATAACCTGACATTGTCGCGCCCCAGGGTTAGAGCATAGCATGGAAACCCTAACTGTCGCACCCCATCAGATGTGCAAAGCGTGACAATTTATGCAGATTGGATGACACGTGGAAAATAAGATGTTGTCTTTGGTATTCAGGAAATAGACTTCACTCCTGGGTGTCCAGATGAGACCAAGGAGGGTACCAGTAATGTATAATGACCATTTAGGGGGAATTGTTGTTTAGGTCACTTGGTGTAAGGATGTGACACTAGGGCTAATGTGTAATATTGAGGTATAACACCTATGGAGGATTTTAGTTGCTTGGAAATTTTACAAAGTTGATTTTGAGGGTCTTAAGTTTCAGTTAGGGAGTGTAAGAGAGGTATTTCACAATTCCTACCTTTCTGATTCACCAAGCTCACAAGAAATGTGAGGTCAAGAGCATACTCGGAGTGGATGAGTCTTTAGGTCTCTTAGTATGTGATAGTGGTGCAAAGACATGTGATGAAATCAAATCGACTGTAGGCAGATTAACTAGAATAGTATAAAGTAAATACAAATGTAGATGTACTTTTAACTCCAAAAGATGCTCAAGGTGCTTTGCAAATCAAAGTGCTAACTGATGAAAATTGTACAATGGAGGTATTTCACACTTCTCACCCTTTTCTGATTCACCAAGCTTACAAGAAGTGCGAGGTGAAGAGAATACTAGGGGGGACAAGAGTCTTTAGGTCCTTGCTTGTGTGCAAAAAGTGGATTCTACACTACCCTTGATCCTAAAAACATGTCAATTAAGCATAAACAAGAGACGTCTTGAATACTAGTGACAACAATGAGGCCCGTTGAAAGCCTCAAGGTTGGATTAAATATGTTTCGAGAGATATGAACTCTTTACTCCCTCATCTTGGTATATGTGGACTAATTACTAAAAAAGTAAGTAATTATTGCAAATTAACTTAATTTGAGTTCATTAGTGAGCAGCAATAGAGCTGCAAGATTGTAGTATGCAGATAAAAAGCAAATTAAATTATTGTAGCGCGGGAAAACAATACTCTGTCGTGCGATAGCACGGTAAAAATAAAAAATAGACATGTTGTAGCGTGGGTAGAACACAATCAAGGTGTGCGGGTCAAACTAAGGAACATCGCGTGGATCGTGAACTATTTACCTACGCAAGTAGCGCAACTGTCGAAGCAGTTTCGCGCATGTAGCGCGCCTGAGAGGCCGAGATTCACTCTACTGTGTAAAGAGTAAGTGTGGCCAACATGGGGCCAAATTATGGAGTAGGAGTTGGTAAACCTAATCTCCTGAAAATGATAAAAACACAAAATTAATCACTCAATATAAAACAACCTATTTTAAAATAAATAAACAAAAATAATTGGACTCACCATCATAACTGTTGTGGAAAAAATTACACAAGGGTGCATCCCTCCACTTGGTAAGGGGCTAGGCCTTGTAGGCTGCAATAAGGCCTCGGTCCTTGGAGCCCTTGTTTGGGTTGTGGTTGTCCTCCAAACGATTCCACAAGAGATTGTTATTGGAATTCACATAAAATAAAGAAAAATAAACAAAATACAACAAAATGAAATGAGGGGAGAATGCAAACTCCAACAACCAAATGTATGCAAAACCACTTTGTATTGCCCAATTTTCAAGTTGTACAACACCTAGGAGGTGTGGGATTCAAGGGAAGCCAACAATCTCCCTTAGGGAGGCCCTTCATGTCCAAACTATATGCTAAGTGGGTGATAGAACAATGTAGAGAAACTCTTTCCCCTTAGAGGAAGGTAGCAAGGGAGCTTGGGAATGCTTACAAAGGTAAGAAGAGGTGGGCTATGAAGAAGCTCCAACACAAATCCAACAGCATAACCTTGCTCTTCTTTCTCTCTACAAAATGCGTGTCAATGGCTTCCTTTTAAAGTCCAAGAGTTGGCCAAGTAGCAACTAGATCCAAATGTGAATCCATACACTCCATGAACTAGTTCCAAGCTAAACCAAGGGGGCTATTTAATGCCACCAAGTGTGTGAAGATCCAAATTCGAATTGTTGGAGGTGATGGGTATTTCAAGAGCCTTCATTGCGTCGCAAGAAGTAAGTGGACCCACCATTTTGACAGTAGCGCGACTATCATAAGAAACACCACACAAGTATCGCACAGGCACTAAACTAATAACATGTGCTATAGCGTAGGTTAACAACGGTTCAACCGTGTGACCTCTTCTTTTGACTAGTCATGTGCACTTTTGGACTTATGTTTCCTTTTGGATTTGTTGAGTATGCCTTTAGTGAACTGTATTCTTTATTTTGATGATGCCTTACTACAAAAATCGTCGAAATGTCGCATGTGTTGGATATTTAGGCGTTAACAATGATCTTCCACCTCTTCCATGCTCTTGGTTTGCTTGCATTTGTTATGATCTCCAACACCTTTATAGGGACCTATTTTTAGCTTGGTTCCAACCTCAAAGGCTCATTGGTTCATCCTAGGGCATCTTTGTTGGAATTGTTTCATTCACACCTGTTGGTTGTGGAGCCTGATCTCCAAATTCAGAGATATTATTATTCAGCTGTGTTTGTACCCCAGCTTTATATCATATGTAAAAAGGACTGTACACTCACCCCAATGGGGGGGGGTGAAGCCTCCCCCCACTGGTGCTTGGGGGTTATAACCCCCAACTGGGGAGTCCAGGGGTAGTGCCCCTGAGAAAGGGGGTTCGGGGGCGAAGCCCCTGAAGGAAATTTTTGGGGTTGTTTTATAGGCCCATGGTTTTGGGTAACCCGTGGTATTTTCCCATTGTATTTCCCTTATAAAAGAAAGACATTGTAACACGGCTAGGGTTGATGTATTAGGTTTTATGCATTATAAAGATCTCTGAGATCAGAAGAGAGACTGTGAGACAGTGAAGAGGAAGTGTAGCGGTTGTGTTGCAGGTTGTATCCCTTCACTTTGCTAGACAGAATAATAATAAGGACTAGAAACTTCAGTGTGGACGTAGCCCAAGTTGGGTGAACCACGATATATCTGTGTCTCTCTTGTAATGTGTATGTGTGATTATATTTGCATTTCTATTTATTGTTATTGCTCTGCGATCCTGTTTTTCTAACAATTGGTATCAGAGCCAAAGGTCTATTTGGTAGATAAACCCGCAGTAAGCTAGGGTTTCTGGTTCGAGTGGGAGCAATGGTGGAAGAAGGAAAGTTTAAGGTCGAGAAGTTTAACGACCAAAACTTCCTGTTATAGAAGATGCAAATGGAGGACTATCTGTACCAGAAGGATCTATTCCTACCGTTGGGTGGAAGAGAAAAGCAGTCGGCGGCTATGAAGGAAGAAGAATGGGAGGGTCTTGACAGAAAGGCTCTGGGAACAATATGGCTGAGCCTGGCTTCGTCGGTGGCTTTCAATATATCAAAATAAATGACAACGGAGGGTTTGATGAACGCATTAGGTAAGCTGTATGAAAAATCCTTGGCCTCCAACAAGGTATTTCTAATGAAGCATTTATTTAATATGAAGATGTCTGAAGGTGGATCTGTTACTGATCATTTAAATGAGTTTAATACGGTTACAAATCAACTAAGTTCTGTAAGTGTGAAATTCGATGATGAGGTTAGGGATCTTCTAATCTTGTGTTCATTTCCAGAAGGATGGAATAGCTTGGTCATGGCTGTAAGTAACTCTGTCTCTGGTTCAAACACCTTGAAATTTGATGATGTTATTGGTGTTATTCTTAGCGAGGAAATGCGAAGAAAAAGCACAGGTAAGACATCAGGTAATGCGTTGACCATGGAGAGAATGGGAAGACAAAAGGAGAGAGGAAAGAGCCAAGGTAATCGTGGCAAGTCTAAAATGGGTAGATCCAAATCCAGACTGGGAAAGATAGAGTGTTGGAACTATGGAAAGAAAGGACATCTGAAAAAAGATTGCAGATCTCTAAAGAAGAAAGGAGATGGACAGCAGGAAACTACCTAGGAAGCAAATGTAGCAGGTGATGTGTTACAAGATGCTTTGATTCTTGCATTAGATAATACTAGTGATTATTGGGTAGTAGATTCAAGGGCTTCATGTCATGCTACACCCCATAGAAAATACTTTCATGATTATGTTCCAAGCGATTTTGGACATGTTTTATTGGGTGATGATGAGCCATGTAAAATTGTTGGAATGGGTAAGGTATGGATAAAAGTTAAGAATGGAACTGATTGGTTGTTGAAAGATGTAAGGCATATTCCTGCTATGAAAAGAAATCTGATCTCAACAAGGAAGTTGGGAGATGGCGGTTGTCTATCTACATTTGGAGAAAAGTGGTGGAAGATCACTAAAGGATCAATGGTGATAGAAAAAGGAGACTGGGTAGGTACGTTGTATTTATGTCCTCATAATACTGACCATTCTCTCTCTTTAGCTTCCACAGGAACAAATATAGCATTGTGGCATCATAGGCTTGGCCACGTGAGTGAGAAGGGGATGCAGATTCTCCACTCAAGGAAGTTGCTGCTAGATTGGAAGCAGGTAAGTTTAGAATTTTGTGAGAACTGTGTTTATGGAAAACATAAGAGAATCAGATTTCTCAGGGTTGGGAAACAAAAGAAGAATGAAAAGTTAGATCTTGTGCATACAGATGTATGGGGACCAGCTTAGGTACAATCTCTTGGTGGATCTCATTATTATGTTACATTTATTGATGATGCAACTAGGAAAACTTGGATTTATTGCATTAGACAGAAATATGATGTGTTTGCTACTTTTAAGAAGTGGAAAGCTTTGGTTGAGAATGAGACAGGAAAAAGGTTGAAGTGTCTCAGATATGATAATGGAAATGAGTATTGTGGTAAGGAGTTTGATAGTTATTGTTCATACCATGGGATTCGTAGAGAGAAGACAGTACCAGGAACACCACAAGAAAATGGTGTGTATGAAAGGATGAATAGAACGATCATGGAGCGTGCAAGGTGTATGACATTGCATGCAGAGTTGCCCTTACAGTTTTGGGTAGATGCTGTAAATACTGCTGTATATTTAATAAAGAGAGAACTTTCAAGTGCTTTGGATGGTGGTATTCCAGAGGAGACATGGATAGGTAAAAAGGTAAACTACTCATTTCTGAGAACATTTGATTGTGAAGCATTTGTCCATATTGATAAAGATAATAGAACAAAGCTTGAAGCTAAATCCAAGAAATGTACCTTTATTGGATATGTGGTTGATGATTTTGGTTACTACTTATGGGATTATGAAAATAACAAAATCATTAGGAGTATAGATGTGATATTCAATGAAAAGTTCATGTATAAATATCAGTTGCAGGGAAACAAACAGGAAAAGGAAAACACAGAGTACACAGTACTTGATGAAATTAAAGAAAATGAAGTTCCAAAGGTGCCAGAAAATCAAGAACAGCAGCAAGTGCCTGAAACTCCTGCAACTGCAAGAAGATCTACCAAGTTAAGTAGACTCCCTGAACGATACTCTCCTTCAATTTATTATTTATTGATGACTGATGTTGGTGAACCAGAGTGTTATGAAGAAGCAATGCAGGTGGAAACTAGAAAGAAGTGGGAACAAGGCATGAATGAGGAAATGGACTCATTGGTAGGAAACCAGACTTGGGATTTGGTTCAGTTTCCTGCTGGTAAAAGAGTATTGCATAACAAATGGATTTACAGGTTGAAGGAAGAAGAAGGAGGTAAGAAACGGTGCAAGACGAGACTTGTTGTAAAGGGGTTTGCACATAAGGTATAGATTTTGATGAAATATTTTCTCCTGTTGTTAAGATGACTTCAATTAGGACTATCTTAAGTCTAGTGGCGGTAGAAGATTTGCATCTTGAACAGTTAGATGTAAAAACATCCTTTCTCCATGGGGATTTGGAGGAAGAGATATATATGCAACATCCACAAGGGTATGAGGTCAAAGGTAAGGAGAACTTGGTATGCAGGTTGAAGAAGAGCTTGTATGGCTTGAAGCAAGCTCCAAGGAAGTGGTATTTAAAATTTCACAAGTTTATGACAGAACAAGGTTATAGTAGATGTCATTATGACCGTTGTGTTTATTTCAAAAAGCTAGACAATGAAAGATATATTATCTTGTTATTGTATGTGGATGGCATGCTTGTTGTAGGGTCTAACATGCAGGATATAAATGTACTCAAAAGGAAGCTAGCTAATTCATTTGCAATGAAGGATTTGGGTGTTGCAAAGCAAATCCTTGGTATGAGAATAACAAGAGACAGGAAAAATCACAAATTGACATTGTCTTAGAGTGAGTACATACAAAAGGTGTTGGAGAGGTTCAGAATGTAGAATGCAAAACCAGTAAGTACACCTTTGGTCATCCATTTCAGTCTAAGTAAGGAAATGTGTCCCAAGACATAGGAAGAGATAGAATACATGTCCAAGATCCCTTATCAATCATAAGTTGGCAGCTTGATGTATGCCATGGTGTGCACAAGACCAGATATTGCACAAGTAGTGGGAGTTGTGAGCAAATATATGAACAATCCAGGTAAAGAACATTGGAAGGAAGTACAATGGATTCTCGGGTATTTGAGAGGTACTACCACTCAGGCATTTTGTTTTGGAGGTTCAGACACTGTTCTACAGGGATATGTTGATGCAGATATGGCAGGTGATCAGGATAGCAGGAGGAGCACCACGGGGTATGTGTTTACTGTAGGTGGAACAGCAGTAAGTTGGACTTTGAAACTGTAGAAGGTTGTTGCACTTTCAACAACGGAAGCAGAGTATGTTGTTGTTACAGAGGCTAGTAAAGAGATGATTTGGTTGTAGAGGTTTATGGAGGAATTGGGTAAGAAGAAGAAGGATAGCAGGTTGTATAGTGACAGCCAGAGTGCCATTCATCTTGCAAAGAACTCAACATTCCATTCCAGGACTAAACATATATAGCTCAAGTACCATTTCATACGCTCTGTTCTAGAAGATGAACTGTTGAAGCTGGAAAAGATACATACTAGCCAGAATCCTGCAGACATGTTTACAAAGGTAGTGAACAGAGAGAAATTGAGTTCCTGATCGGTTTCAGTTGGCCTTCTAGCGTGAAGGTGAAGATGAGAAATTTTCCAAGTCCAAGGTCCAGCAAGTGCAGCAGCAGTGGAGTTGTTGTGATCAGTCTCCAAGTGGGAGATTGTTAGTTATGGAGCCTGATCTCCAAATTCAAAGATATTATTATTCAGTCGTATTTGTACCCCAACTTTATATGATATGTAAAAAGGAATGTACACTCACCCCAATGGGGGGGTGTGAGGGGGGCGAAGCCTCCCCCCATCGGGGTTTGGGGGTTGTAACCCCCAGCTAGGGGGTCCGGGGGCAGTGCCCCTGAGAAAGGGGGTTCGGGGCGAAGCCCCCGAAGAAATTTTTTGGGGTTGTTTTACGGGCCCATGGTTTTGGGTAACCCGTGGTATTTTCCCATTGTATTTTCCTTATAAAAGAAATACATTGTAACATGGCTAGGGTGGATGTATTAGGTTTTATGCATTATAAAGATCTCTAAGATCAGAAAAGAGACTGTGAGACAGTGAAGAGGAAGTGCAGCGGTTGTGCTGCAGGTTGTATCCCTTCACTTTGTTGAACGGAATAATAATAAGGACTGGCAACTTCAGTGTGGACGTAGCCCAAGTTGGGTGAACCATGATATATTTGTGTCTCTCTTGTAATGTGTATGTGTGATTATATTTGCATTTATGTTTATTTTTATTGCTTTGCGATCCTGTTTTTCTAACAATACCTTGGATAGTTCAACCCTACAATGTCAAGGGAGGTCCCACCATAACTAGAGAAAGATAACTACCATCCCTTGTGAGCGAAATTTGTTATATCTACCTAGTTTTATCATTGACATATATTTATGGTGGTAAATCTTGTGTTTATTTGTGTTTATATATGCATATCATTGTATTGGAGATGAGGTCAAGTCTTGTCTTACATGAATGTTGAGTTGTGTGTGTAGGATCACTCTTAGATACCTACCACGACACTCTTATTCAACCTAAGTATCTTTGGACTTAGCATTTTGTTGGATTGAGTTCCTTTACTAATTTTCCAATAAACACTAATTTGAAACCTAAATTAAGTACCCCAATATCTACATCAATAGGTTAACATAATCAAGATCTAAAACTGTAATGAACCTATTTGCCATCCATGTCTCCTTAATTCCTTTCCTCTCACTAGGATTTATTAGTTTAGCTTAAAAAACCAAGTGGTGACTCCACTCTCCTCTTTCTCCCTTTAGTATTATGTGTGTGGGTGGTCCTCCATTCATGCCATCATGTTGCATGTTGTAGCACAAATCCATCCATACACTGCATTAGACCGAACATCAACATCTTGTTAAACTAAGCCACAAATCAACATCAACATGCGCACACATTTACATTAAAGAAATAATTATGATGTCCAAGTAAGCCACACATCAACATCTTAATCAACTACAAGTTGATAAACATCTATAATATATGTTTATTAATTTATTGACAAATATATCTAATATATGTCAGTTACTATGCTTTTATTGAAAATGTATAAATTAACACATAACATAATATAATGTTTATATTCTAATTCAACATCACAACCTAGCCAAATGCCAAACTGATGGAGAAGACCCCTTATTTTTTAGACAAGGTATCCCTTTTGTGCAATGATTTGATAGCTTAGTATATGAATGTGTGTATACATTTTCTCCCTTTAGATTCGACCCTATGACTTCCAAAAAAGAAACATATGTTCTAAACCAATATACTCACTCAAAATGTACATGCTTATTGCACCGAGAGTAGCGAGGTGCTCTACAGTTCAGTATGGAGAAGATGTTGTAATGTTACGTAATGTTACTAGAAATTAAAAGTATTTAAACAAATTCATGTTGGCTCATAAACTAAAAAAAAAAAAACCAACATAGGTCCATCTTAAACTAGATCTATCAAGCACTGAGAGGGATCAAATTTCTCAAGGTGTAAATTTTTTTAATGTGTAAAAAATTTAAGATAACAGAAATCTACACCTCAATAAATTGGATCCCTCTCTATGCTTGATAGATCTAGGTTTAAGATAGATATATGTTGGTAAATAATCCACCCATAACAAAAAATACCCTCCTCCACAAGAAAGTTCCTTACAAGTATAAATAATTGAACTCCAACCCTCACAACACACACCCACCCACATGCACATAAAAACATAAAAAATACTTAACTTATATTTTAAATTTTAATTATCTTTAATAATATAAAATATTTGAGCACTTGCCTCCTAATCTTTTTTGGAGAAAAAACAGCGATAGACTAACCTATTTTATAGTATATAGTTGTTAAAATAAATATAGTTATATTGTTTCCTGTAATATGGTCGAAATATTAAACACAATCCTAAGGCAATAAATATTAGGAAGATGTAACTTTTGTGTTTAAAGGGACATTAGTATTATGGTATTCTTTTAAAATTTTGTTAAAATGAGGCACTAAGACATAGGATTGTTTGAAAATATTTATAGTATTGAAAGGCAATGTGTATTGAATTCAAAATTAACACTATTTGGCAATGATGTTTATTTGCAAAAGTGAGCATGGAGGGAATTAGTTTTTATTATTGTTATTATTCCTCCATTAGAATATATTTCACAAGAAGAAGAAAGAAAAGAAGCTTAGATAGCTTCCAAACCAAGTTCCTTATAATACATTATTGAATTCTAATGTTAGCAAGGTCGTTTGCAAGGATAGGTTCTTTCTCGTGGCATTTCTTTGGGCTTTGGCCATGTCTGTATATTAATATTGCACCATTTCACATCCAAGGTAAAGTTGGTCAAATTCTAGACATTCTAGACAACATTGAGAGGTTGGGTTTCCATATCTTATTTCCTTCTAATAGATGGGACGGTGTTTGCTCGTGATCGGTGTGAAAAGGAAATTTCAAAACACCACTTAGAAGAGCTAAATTCCCTGACAGTTTTATAAGCAGGAATACCAGAATTGTCACATCCTTGGTCGCCTTGGTGCCTTCAGAGGCGAGGGAGACAACCTGATACATTTTTTTTTCAAATTATCCATTAATCGTCTTTGTTTTTACACGCAGCCGCAATGGCCTTCGATCCGCAATCCGCAATGCGGAATTCGGAAAGGCGAAACCATAAAACACAGTTTTGGAAAAACACACCTCCGACTTCTGTAATCTACAATCCACAATCCACGTGCGGAACTCGGAAATCAGAAACTCAATTCATCGTCCTGGAAAATTTATCCCTTATGACTTCCGCAATCCGCATGCGAAACTCGGAAGTCAGAACCTCAAATTGTCGTCTCGGTAAATTTATCCCTTCCGAATTCCGTAATCCGCAAATTGCATGCGGAACTTGGAAGTCATAACCTCCCATTTTTCGTCCCGGGAAATTTATCCCTTCTGACTTCCACAATCCACAATCCGCATGCAGAACTCGGACATCGGAAACTCAATTTCGCAGCCCGGCGAAAATTCGCCTTCTAACTTCCGCAATCTGCAATCCGCTTTGCGGGTGCGGAAAGTCGGAAATCCAACACGCCAACCCCGTGGAAATCTCCCTTCCAACTTCCGCAATCCACAATCCACCTTGCGGATTCGGAAAGTCAGAAGTCTAACCATGCAAATCAAAAGGTTGGTCCTTGACCTCCGCAATCCGCAATCCACATTGCGGATTCAGAAAGTCGGGACCACACCCCCCCTACACCTGCAAACTTCCCAGGTTGATAACTTCCTCATCCCTTGACCAAATTGGACAAGTCGAGTACCGTTGGAAAGCTCTTGAAGATATATATACAGTGGTTTGATCCCCTACCACAACTGAGTACTCTAACTTGGCCATATTTCCAACTGAAGTCTTGCCTAAACTCCCTCAATGCCCCTTTTACCTTCTGCAAGGAGTTCTACCTGCCTTTTGCCATGACTTCCCCTTTCAACTATCCCACAGAGGGGTCATGAAACACAACAGGGATATCTTATTCTTTCCTCATGTCCAGATGAATCCTAAGCAGTCCATCTTAAAGGTGAATGCAATGCATAACTAAACACATATTATGAAACTAAAAACTAGTCAATGCATCTACAACCTGCAAGGTTAGATGTTATACCTCAAATTGCCACACCATGTGTAAGTGAGAGTCTGCATGTTTCACCAACATGGAAAACATGATGTTCATGCCTCCTAAGGGTGTTAGGACCCTTCATTTTAATGTTGATCCCTTCCCTAGTCACATTTGGAAGCAAATCCAACAAGCAAGGGGTCAAAACCCACCTTAACCACCTCCAAAAATTAGCCTTCTGGAATTTTCGTGCCCTGCATGCCTATGGGGGAGCGACAATTTCAAATTTTTGTGCCCTGCATGCCTATGGGGGAGTGAAAATTTCAATATTTTTGCGCTTTGCTTAGTTATAGGGGGCAAAAATTTTGGTTTAGGCTTATCCCTTTGATTTTGGATCTTGTATCTCATGGAGATTTTCTTGGGATGAGGTACCCCTTCGAATCCCATCTCACATTCCCTCCTTGGCATTGTTTAGATCCTTGATCCACATATTATTCACTTAGATCCATCATTTTCCCCTAGTGGTTGGCCTTCCCAAATCCTACTTAAGGAGGACCATCCATGAGCTATAGGGGGGGTAATATTTGAAACACTGGACTAATGATCCTATGAGTCTTGCAAAGGTGATGTTGGAGAGCTTGGAAGAAGGTGTTGCTACTTTGAACATCAAGGTATAACATTGTAATCAGTTTCCTAAGCTTTCTTAATGATAACTTGGCCCATTCTCCCATATCTTGTCTTTTGTAATATAGATGCATGATATGTTGCAGATTATATCTAGATTAACACATCTACTTGCTTGGAATTTTTGGTCCTTTGTCTTATTTAACAAGTTCAAGTCTTGGAGATCAAGCTTGGAGCTAAGAGCTAGGACAACCTATAGGTTGAGAGTAAGTTACACTTCTCCATTTATTCTTTTATGTTTAATAGCTTATGGATTATGTTAGATATAGGAGAATAGATCACCATTTTTTTTGTTTCTGTCATGGATTAAGTATCTAGGGTATTAGTTATGTCCATGAGAGATTTTAACTATCCGTAGGAAGAATTCTCTACTACAGAAATTGGCGACTCCGCTGGGGAATTTTTCCCTAGTTTCACCTTTGATTGCTTGTTTGGATCATCAAATCCTCTTCTAAGTATTGTTTCTCATCACCTTAGAGCCTCTTTGATCATCAGTGAGGACCATTTTAAACTAAGTAGCTTATCCTTGCTCGGATCTAGGCCAACGTTTTATTTTTTCAATCCTATAGGAGAATTTCCGCTCCCTGAAAACAGGTTACAGAGCGGAATTTCCAAATTTTCGCTCCCTGATAGTGGGCTAGAGCGCAAAAATTTGCAAATTTTCACTCCCCCACAGTGTTCTAGGGGGCGAAATTGTCCAATTTTCGCTCTGTATTGGTCTGTGCAGGGGCGAAAATTCCTTGTTTTGGTCATTTTTGAGCTTGTTTGGAGGGGCTCCCTTGGGTTTTTTGCTCCCAAACTTTTGGGGTGCCTCCATATGGTCCAATGGCTTCTTTTTGACACATTTTTTAAGAAATGTGAGTCCCTTTTGAGTCCTTTTCATCCACATTTTGTCTCTAGTCCTTCATTGGAAGCTTTGAGGCAATTTGGTCAATTTTGAGTCCTCTAAACCATTTTTCAGTTATGGGAGTCAAGTGTACCTTACCAGTAGATTTAGGATGTCTATAACATAATTTTGAACCCTTCCAAACCTAATTTGGGAGAATTTGGGACCCTTTTTCTTTGTTTGGAAGACTAGTTTCTACCTTGGAAAATTGAAATCCCCATTGGGTTAACTTGATCCCTTGTGTACATTTTTTATTTTTCTGAATTAGAGTCTCTTGATCAATGATTTTGTGACCATTACATGACTGATTTGGACTGATACAAATCATATTTGGCTTTGTTTGGAAACTCTTGGCATGGTTTGGAAGTTCAAATCCTTTGTTTGGTCTCTTCAGTCAAACTAGTGCTTTGTTTGCTTGTTGGGTAGAATTGTCATTCTTTTCAAGTCCCAATAGCTTGCATTTGTTTTTAAACTTGTCCTTGCCATCGGATTGTGATTGGATTCAATTTTTAGAGATATCTTTAGTGTTCTATTCCAAAGGTTTGTTTGGTTTGGCGTGGTTTGGTTTGGTTATTAGGCTTTGAAAGGATTGGGACATCCTTGTCTTTTCAAGTCATTTTCTTGGGCTTTGCACTTTGTTTCTTTTGCATCTTTACCTATTTATTGGTTATTGGAGTAGATCAATTCTTTGTTTCCATTTTTTTTCAAATAAAAGCTTCTTTTTGTCTCTCTTTGCCAGATTTACAAGCGTGAAAAACATAAATTTCCTTCTTGCATTAGTTTGATCATTTGACATTCTTGTTCTTACATGCATAAGAGGAAGAAAAGATTGTTTTAGGTTCTTGTACATTTGAGTTACAAAAATTTATTGGATGTTTTTCTTTGCATTGCATTTGAATGGAAATGTCTACGGAATCTTTCTTTCCCATAACTTAGATGTGTCTTTTTTAAGTGTAAAAAGACAGGAAACGAATTAGAATTTTTGCATTTGGTATTGAATTGTCAAACTAGTGCTTTGTTTGCTTGTTGGGTAGAATTGTCATTCTTTTCAAGTCCCAATAGCTTGCATTTGTTTTTAAACTTGTCCTTGCCATCGGATTGTGATTGGATTCAATTTTTAGAGATATCTTTAGTGTTCTATTCCAAAGGTTTGTTTTGTTTGGCGTGGTTTCGTTTGGTTATTAGGCTTTGAAAGGATTGAGACATCCTTGTCTTTTCAAGTCATTTTCTTGGGCTTTGCACTTTGTTTCTTTTGCATCTTTACCTATTTATTGGTTATTGGAGTAGATCGATTCTTTGTTTCCATTTTTTTTCAAATAAAAGCTTCTTTTTGTCTCTCTTTGCTAGATTTACAAGCGTGAAAAACATAAATTTCCTTCTTGCATTAGTTTGATCATTTGGCATTCTTGATCTTACATTCATAAGAGGAAGAAAAGATTGTTTCAAGTTCTTGTACATTTGAGTTACAAAAATATATTGGATGTTTTTCTTTGCATTGCATTTGAATGCAAATGTCTACGGAATCTTTCTTTCCCATAACTTAGATGTGTCTTTTTTAAGTGTAAAAAGACAGGAAACGAATTAGAATTTTTGCATTTGGTATTGATATAAAGATCTCTTTTTTGTCACTTTAGGGTAGTTTGGGTGTGGTTTTTCATGATTGGTTATCATTCATTAAAAATCTAAAATTGCATTTGCATTGGGTTGTACATTTGGGAAAAGAACCTCTTACTCTTTCTTTAGCTAGATTTCATTGAAAAATGAAGGACTTGCATTTCATTTAGATTAGTGGTGCATTTTGTTTACTTTACAAGTCTACACGTCATGCATCCACTTAACTGCATAAGATAAAATCAAGCGCTAGTCTAAGTTAAAAAAAATTAGCAACTTTTGTGATAGGTTAGAGACATGTTCCAGCGTCTTAAAGAGTAGGGGTTGTCGTTATTTTCCTGCACTGCATTCTGGGGCCTGTATGGTTCTTCCATGTGCTCATTGGTATATCGAATGGCCTTTCACGTACCTTCGGGTATATAGAAAGTTACTTCATGTACTCAACGATATATCGGAAGGCCCCTTTCATATGATTGTGCATTAGACAACACTACTTGGATTTGAGCTCCCACGTACCTTGCGTATATCGGGAGACCCCTTTAGCATCCTGGAACTATCCGAGTAAACCTATTGGTTGTCTTATTGTTGCAATACACTAAGAACAGCATTCGGGGAGATTACTACGCACGTACTGCTAGGTAGTCGGGTTATACGGTCAAGGGTACGGTCCCAATCCTCCCTGGTTAGTGCTCTGAAATATTGGGTTGAGTATAACTGTTGGACTCTATAGTATATTGCGAGTTGTGACAATTTGATAATCCTGTGAGAATCTAGCTTATTTATCCATCCCTTTCACAATCTTCTTATTGCTTTTAGGTTTGAGTAGTGTTTGATTTTTGTGGTAATTTAGAGGTTCTCAGAGAATTTAGACATGGAAAACTCTTCCGGGACTACCAATCAAGAGACTCATTTTCAAGGGGTAACTTATGCTTTCTCTCCATTTGGAGATATTGGTCCTCCCTTTATTGCTACTTTGAATCTTCCCAGATTGTCTATAGGGTTACCAGTATGGTTATTCTCCAATCCGGTGATCCCTAATGCACCTAATGCTTCAAATGTTAACTCTGCATCATGAGAGCATCAATCCCAAACTAATCCTTCCCCTTCTTCGTCAAATGTATCTTCTTTCATTCCTTCTTCCTCTCCTGATCAAAGCAATAGTGTTAGTAATTAGGAGGATAAGAAGAAGAAGAAAAGGAAGGTTAAGAAAAAGAAGTATAAGAAAGAGACCAAGCATCAACCATCTACCTCCAATGGCACTCATTCTATTCGAACACCTCGTAGACCCAAGTTCCCTTGCAAGCTTTGCAAGGGTGATCACCTTCTCAAGGATTGTCCCGGTCTCTCCAAGGTATTAGAAGAGTGGTCTAAAGCCTCCAAACCACCTGTATCATCAGCCTCTAGACATCATACTGATGATACCCCATCAACCAGTGACTCTAAGTTTAAGGGTCAGAAAGGTAAAGTCAAGAATCCTTGTTTGTTATGCAAGGGCATGCACCTTACTTACCTTTGTCCACGCATGGATGGAGCTTCACAATTGTTGGAAGAGATTACTGTATCTCGTAAGTTGTCCCTTGACCCCCCATTGGTTGATGAAGTGGTCGGTCCAGCCCCATCCGCGGTCAATCCCACTCTTTCTTCAAAGAGTGAATTTGAAGTGGTCGAGTCGATATCACCTCCACTCGATCCCACTCTTTAATTGGAGAATGCCCAGACTGAAGTAGTCACCATGATAAAATCTTCGTCTCATTCTAATTTTCCGGTTGAGAGTGAATTGAAAACCGTTGATGTTTTCCTAGTGAATTCAGATTGTTCTGGGCAAGGGGAAATCCTATCCATTCCCACAGATCCCCCTCCAAGTAATGAGGTCATTTCCTTTTATTGGAATGATCTAACAGAATCTCGTCTTCCTTCGAGTGTTCCTTTCCATATATCTGTAGAAGTTACGGTAGGAACATACTTCGCACTATTGTTGATGAAGGAGCTTCTGTTAGTATTTTGTCCTCAACTGCTTGGAAATCTATAGGTTCTCCTCAGCTTGTGCCAGTCACTGACCAAATATTAGATTTCAATAGAAGGCCTACTGGACCTTTAGGAATCCTTCCTTAGTTACCTATCACTTTAGGAGGGAAAACTATCTGTGTTGGTGTTATGGTAGTCCAAGGTCCCTTAGATTTTAATCTGCTCCTTGGACATGATTATGTCTATGCTATGAAAGATGTAGTTTCCACACTCTTTCGAGTGATGTATTTTCCTCATCATGGGAATATGGTGACCATTGATCATCTTTCCTTTGTGACACCCACTCATCGCATGACTCCTAGTCATCAGACTTCCCTAAATGTTCCACATGTTTTAGTAGTTTCTACCCCTTAGAATAGGGGGCATGTGTCCAGCCTCTGGATATCATGTTGGAGTTCTCCCCCTAGCTTCTTATGCAGGGGGGCACACTACCAAACTCCGGAAATCAAGTTGGATAGGACCTGTACAATCACAATTTACCTTTGGTTTCGAGCTTGTGAAAAAATGAAACCAATCCCAAGCATAGTTTACTTTCGGTTTCAAGCTTGAGTAAAAATGAAACTACCTCCAAGCATAATTATTTTTTGTTTCAAGCTTGCATAAAAATGAACCAGGTCCTACAAGCATAGTTTATATTTGGTTTCAAACTTGCATAAAAATGAAACCAGCCTCACAAGCATGGTTCTATTCCTGTGTCAATCTCGTTAAAAAATGAAATAGTACCCTTCGAGCATAATTTTATTCCACTTTAAGCTCGTTAAAAAATGAAATGGGCCACTTCAAGCATAGTTTTATTCTATTTTAAGATCGTTAAAAAATGAAATGGGCTACTACGAGCATAGTTTTAGTATGTTTTAAGCTCGTTAAAAAATGAAACAGGCCCCTATAAGCATAGTTTAATTTCAGTTTCAAGCTTGTGTAAAAATGAAACCTATCATGAGCAGAGTTATATTCCTGTGTCAAGCTCGTTAAAAAATGAAACAGATCATTTTCCATTAAGTCGAGTCTTCCCATGGAATTAGTACCTGAACCTTCTTTTCATCCTCCTATTCCATTTGACCTTCCTTCGTCTCTGGTGAACATATGCATATTAGTAACTAGGAGTTTAATCGAGTGAAGATGTATATTAGGAGAATGAAATGAAGCTTGGGGGGCATGTCTTCAACCTCTGGACATTATGTTGAATTCAACTTGATTGCCTCTCCACACCATGTTGGAGTTAAGTCACTTACTTCTAGAAATCATGATGGAGGCATGTACCAAACTTTGGATATCATGTTGGGGAGTAACCCATCAATGGATGTCATTTTGAGCATAGTTTAGTTTCAACTTCAAGCTCGCTAAAAAATGAAACCATCGTCTCGAACATAGTTCATTTTCTGTTTCAAGCTCGTTAAAAATGAAGCAGATACCATGAGCATTCTTCCAACCCTTCTTCGAGCTCATTAAAAATAGTAAGATGGTGTCGAGCTTACTTTTCACTTTTTCGTGCTCTGGTTGAAAATATGAAAAGGGGTTTGAGCTTACTTTTTCCTTTTTCATGCTCTAGATACAAACATGAAAAAGATTCTGAGTGCTTTTGATACCATTGTTATGCTCGTTAAAAATTGAGTAAAAGGTGTGTCTAACGAGTATAGGTTTATCACTTTATCCGGCCTCGCTAGACTATTTACGGAAAAAGAACTGTGCCGAGTTTACTTTTCCTTTGTCGTACTTGGTCACCAACCTTGACAAAGTTGTACATGGAGTCCTCTTTAAGCTCTTTTCAGACTCTCAAAATATGAAAAGATTGCCAAGTGCACTTGTCTCTTTCAAACTTGTAAAAGTATTCAAAAGGTCGTCTATACGGTGGTAGGTTATCCCCTTTTCAGAGCGTTTAGACTATTTACGAGAAAGGTATACCTCATTCAATCTTTGATTGGGAGAGTTCCTCCAGATATTGTTTTATACTTTTTCTGGTCCGAGGACTAACCTTTGCGAAAAAGTCAAACCGTGGAGTCTTCTTTAGATCATTTCAGACTCTCTAAACATGAAAAATCGTCGAATTTCCCTTCCTTGGACTCGTAAAATCAAACATTCAAAGACACTTTTGGGACCGAACCCCTCCTTTCTCAGGTTTGTAAAACATGTGAGATTGGACTCATCCAAAGGATGAGCTATACCGAGCATCTGTTATCCTCCTCATGCTCGTTAAAAAACAAAGAGGTACTCGTCAAGCATGATGGGGGTTGGGGAGAAATAAGCTAAGTTTGTTTTAGAAAGCTTTATGGAAGATTGTGTCGCCCTTGAACATGGTACCTATTTGTGTCTCATCATACAGTTGGATAATTTGCTTGTCTCTGAGTCATGCCAATTCTATGAGTCGTCCCACTCCTTCAAGTCACCTAAAGAATGCCTCAAACATCATTGCATTATGTCTTGGTCTCTGCCTCGTTGAGTCAATGCTGCCAAGTCCTTGTTTTTGTGCCATTAAATGTTCAAGGGAAGTTTACCTTAGTCATCCTCTGCAATATTGTCAACCTTTCCATCCTTGTGTCTACCCATACTCATCTATTTCATTACTTCACATCACTTTCCTATGTCGGTTTCGTGTCGTTGATGTGGGATTCATCATGGCCCTCCTTCGACGAGTCTATTCCTATCGACTTCAACTCATTATCTAGGAATTAGGCTTAGAAACCAACTTTAGTGCCTTGGTATCTGCATGCCTCAATGGCAGGTTTCCTCGTATTCGACAGTAGGTTTTCATCATTGACCTCTGATCGAATGATCTCATGAATGTTCAACGTCAACTCATCTATTCACATTTCGTCTAGATGTACTATGATACCTTGGGAGTCATTGTCATCATTGGTGATTTCCCTCGCACTTGTTAACGGTTCACATCATTGACCGGTAATCAAGTGGTTTCTACCATGTTCGACTTCAACACCTTGTAATCACATGGTTAGATTCGTATCGATTTGGGATCGAGTAGAAGACCCTGGATGGTTCTGAAGTCTATTTAGCAAATCCAGGTTGCGATTGCGATGATAATTTTTGAGTAGGTTCCCACATATATATTATGTTGGTGACCCCATTGATGTACTGTCACACAGATCCAATCTTGTATTGGTCGTGGATGTGTCATTGTCTTATCATGGATCTATGCTTGTAGTCTAGTAGCCATGATTTGTCTTCAGTCATTGTTAAGTCAGTACTATCATGGAGCTGTAATGTATTGGTCGGCAGCCATGCTTTGAGTCAGTTGTTCCAAGCATGGGTATGCATGCCTCATGGTCGTTAGACATATTGTTGATATTTGCTTGCAGCCCTTCTCCAGTTCTCCTTCAGCTATCCTTGTAGACTTAATATTATTGGTAAAGTGTTCGGCCATCAGATTCCTTCTGACCTCACACTTTAGGAGGCAGCTGTTATACCTCAAATTGCCACACCGTGTGTAAGTGAGAGTCTGCATGTTTCACCACCATGTAAAACATGATGTTTATGCCTCCTAACGGTGTTAGGACCCTTCAATATAATGTTGATCCCTTCCCTAGTCACATTTGGAAGCAAATCCAACAAGAAAGGGGTCGAAACCCACCTTAACCACCCCCAAAAATTAGCCTTCTGGAATTTTTGCGCCCTACATGCCTATGGGGGAGCAACAATTTCAATTTTTTGCGCCCTGCATGCCTATGGGGGAGAAAAAATTTCAATATTTTCGCACTTTGCTTAGTTATAGGGGAGCAAAAATTTTGGTTTAGGCTTATCCCTTTGATTTTGGATCTTGGATCTCATGGAGATTTTCTTGGGATGAGGTACCCCTTCGAATCCCATCTCACATTCCCTCCTCGGCATGGTTTAGATCCTTGATCCACATATTATTCACTTAGATCCATCATTTTCTCCTAGTGGTTAGCCTTCCCAAATCCTACTTAAGGAGGACCATCCATGAGCTATAGGGGGGGTGATCTTTGAAACACCAAACTTATGATCCTATGAGTCTTGCAAAGGTGATGTTGGAGAGCTTGGAAGAAGGTGTTGCTACTTTGGACATCAAGGTATAACATTGCAATCAGTTTCCTAAGCTTTCTTAATGGTAACTTGGCTCGTTCTCCCATATCTTTTATTTTGTAATATAGATGCATGATATGTTGTAGATTAGATCTAGATTAACACATCTACTTGCTTGGAAGTTTTGGTCCTTTGTCTTGTTTAACAGGTTCAAGTCTTGGAGATCAAGCTTGGAGCTAAGAGCTAGGACAACCTACAGGTTGAGAGTAAGTTACACTTCTCCATTTATTCTTCTATGTTTAATAGCTTGTGGATTATGTTAGATCTAGGAGAATAGATCACCATTTGTTTTGTTTCTATCATGGATTAAGTATCTAGGGTCTTATTTATGTCCATGAGAGAGTATAACTATCCATAGGAAGAATTCTCTACTACAGAAATTAGCGACCTCTACTACATTAGCAGTGCATTAAACTCGTGCAAATGATGAATCATTCAAACATGAACTCAGCCTCATACCCAAGCTTTTACATAGTTCCCTATTGATGAATTTCATGTAATCATTCATTTAATAACTTGGACATAACAAGCATAACATAACATAGGAAAAACTAGCATCATTTTACACCACAGAAAGAACTTATCTTTGGAATGAATTTGTTCAAGCAACTGGATAAGTGAGAGCAACGTTCCACCCAACCATAAGTCTCTGTCCAACCTATAGTCTTTCAGCTGAGATACCACCCCCGAGATGGGCTGCATATCCACTAAGGAGGGCTAAATAGGCTCTCTCACAATCAAGGCTCCATACTCATGCTAAACCAACATACAGTTGGGTTTATCAAGCATGCAAGGGAAACATGGAGGATGATGTTAAACTATTGATCTCAAACACGGAGCTACATCCATCTCAAACCATTCAGCAGACATGGAACCCAAAATACCTACCTCACCCAACACAAGGAAGGCTCCCTTCTCTGCTACACAGTCCCTCAGGGTCCCTTCCCTCCAGTGCTCTTCAGGGTGGGCATAGAAAGGTCCAAGCTACTAATTTCATGAGACTTTAGCCTTCACTGGGTTTATCAAGCAGATCCAACCACTATTTATCTTCTTCTTCTTTGTTATTCAAGCTTGGATCTTCTCAGGGTTGCGGCCTAAGCTCTGTCCCGCAACTCGGTCCTCTGCTATCATATCTAGGTGTTCTCACAGACCTTCTAAGCTTCTCACACTCTATATTTTATCCCCAGGGTCTGATCCACGGATATCCCAATCAATTTACTTCCTACGCAGGGTTTCTATGTGCTTTTGGCTCTGCAAATTCGTGATTACACATAATCGCGATCCTCTTCTCCCTGCTCTGCTTGCTGATGCATTCTAAATGAGTTTGTTGGTCAACAATGGGATAGGTATCAAGGTGAACTAATTTCCAGGTGGTAGAGTGTTTTAAGGAACAAGAAAAATAGAGTTATACTATGCCATATGGATTTCAGGGTTGCTCCGTACTCAAACGACCTCATGAACAGGCCTTCTCAACCACCTTTTTACAGTAGAATTAAATGTCAGCATGGGAATCAAATGGGTTCACAAATGGACATGTGGCAGCATGGGTTCCAATCCCACAACCCCCTCACCTCTCCCTAGTGGATACACATGGCTCCTTCTCATTAGATGCCTCCTTAGCCAATTTTCTTGGTATTTTTATTGCAATATTTAATAATTACATCATTTACAATATCTCATGGCTTAATAGCACATGTATTATCAGAATGCAAATACTTTCCTTTTTAAATAAAACCTGGACATCCTCTAGTGGGGCCTTGGCCTTCAGCTACACACTAGGGAAAATACACATTGCATGTATACAATATTTACATCGAAGCCAATAAACCCTAAGGGTCAAAATGGGGATGCTACAATTCCCCCCCCCCCTTAGAATAACACCTCCCTCGGTGTTTTCAAAACTGAACAAAAATGGGAATGCCCCTCTCATGGCATCCTCCAACTCCCATGTAGTCTCATCGGGACTATGGTGCTTCCATTGCACCTTCACCTATCCAATGGCTCTGTTCCGGAGCAAAGTGACCTTACTATCAAAGTTGCACATAGGCCCCACTTGGAACTCTCCCTCGGGTTCCACCTGTATCGCATGCCAATCAATTATGTGATTAGGATCATGTACATATTTCTTAAGAAAAGAGACATGGAAAACATTATGAGCTCTCATGTTAGCAGGAAATGCAATCCTATATGCAGCTAGCCCTATCCTATCAAGGACTTCAAATGGACCATAATATCTTGGTTCCAACTTGGCACAACTGCCCAACTTCAGGAAAATTTTCCTTTCCTTCACTCTTAATTAAACATGGTCTCCAATCTAAAACTCCTTATGCACTCTTTTCAAATTGGAATAACTATTTTTCCTTTCCTGAGCTGCCTTTAAATTCTGCCTAATTTTAACAATTTATTGTTCCATCTCCTTGATCATATATGGTCCAAGCACTACCTTGTTCACTGGACTGTCCCAATTTACTGGAGTCATGCATCCTTTTCCATACAATACTTCAAAAGGACTCATTCCCAATGATGCTTGATGTCCATTATTGTATTCAAATTCTACCAAGTGTAGGTAGTACTCCCACTGGGATGGTTTATCCATCACATACATCCTCAACATGTATTCAAGTACCCGGTTCACACTCTCAGTTTGACCATCTATTTGAGGCTGATAGGTTGTACTAAACTTCAGCTGAGTTCCCAATTCCTGGAATGATCCCTTCCAAAAATTGGATGTGAACTTTGTATCACGATCTGAAATTATTGCCTTGGGCAATCCATGCAATCTGAATATCTCTTTCATGAATATATTTGCAATATCGCTTGTTTTATGAGTGGACTTGACTGGAATAACGTGAGCTACCTTTGATAGCTTTTCCACCACTACCATAATTGAATCATGCTTCCTTACTGTCATTGGTATACTTGCTATAAAATCCATAGAAATCACTTCCCACTTCCATTCTGGAATGGACAAACGCTGCAAAAATCATGTTGGATGTTGATGTTCTGCCTTGACTTGTTGGCACTTTTGACACCTAGAAATGTACTATGTTATGTCCTTCTTCATCCCATGCCAAAAGTACTGCTTTCTTGATGTTGTTGTAGTCTTTTGATATCCTGAGTGTCCAGAATATGGCATTTGATGTATCTCATCCATCACTAGCTTCTTCGATTCTGCACAATTTGGAATATACAGACTGGTACCCTGATAAATGAGAACATCATCTTCACCAAGTTGACATCCTGCACACTTTTCATCCACAATTCACTGCTGCAATTTCTCTTTGATCTGAAGGTAAGCTTCATCGCTGGTTTGAGATTCAAGAACCCTTGCCTTCAAATCTGATTTACATATACCCACTGCTGCAACATGAAATTTTTTTCTAAGACCATCTGCAACCTTATTCTCCTTACCTTTGACATGTTTAATTTCAAAGTCAAATTCACAAAAGAATTCCATCCACCTATTTTTCCTAGCATTCAGATTTGGTTGTTCAAACAAATATTTCAAGCTCATGTGGTATGTCTTGATCTCAAATCTTCTTCCCAAGAGATAATGTCTCCACCTCATGAGAATATGAACTATGGATACTAGCTCTAAGTCATGTGTTGCATAATTCTTTTCATGCTCCTTTAACTTCCTTGACTCATAGCAAATTACAAATCCTTCTTCCATGAGCACTCCACCTAGCCGTTCAATGCAAACATCTGTGCACACTACAAAATCTTTCTTTGGATCTGCAATCTTCAAAACAGGAGCGCTGGTAAGCAATTCTTTTAGCTGCTGAAAGATTTTCTCACATTTTTCAGACCATACAAACTTGATATTCCTCCTCTGCAAGGAAGTGATTGGATGAGATATCTTGGAGGATCCTTCAATGAACCTTCTGCAATAGCCTACAAGTCCCATAAAAGATCTAACATCTGCAACATTCCTTGGAATAGGACAATCCATTATGACTTCGATCTTTTCTGGATCCACAGCAATACCTTCTTCTAAGATGACATGACCCAAATCACACTTGCTCAGCTTTGCATACAGTTGGTGTTCTCTAAGGACCTACAACACCATTCTTAGATGTTCATTATGCTCTTCTTCATTCTTTGAGTAAACAGGAATGTCATCTAACAACACAATCACAAACTTATCCAAATACTTGCTGAAAACACTATTCATGAGACACATGAATGTAGCAGGTGCATTGGTAAGACCAAATGGCACCACTGTGAATTCATAATGGCCATATCTTGTCCTGAAAGTTTTCTTGTGAATGCCTCTTTCTTTTATCCTCACTTGATGGTAGCCAGATCTCAATTCAATATTGGAAACAACCTAGCTTCCTTCAATTGATCAAACAAGTCATCAATTCTTGGCAATGGGTACTTATTATTGACTGTCACCTTATTTAGCTACCTGTAATCAATACACAGCCTCAAACTCCCATCCTTTTTCTTGACAAATAACACCAGTGCTCTCCAAGGAGATACAATCAGCCTTATATACTCCTTGTCCATTAATTCTTGCAGCTGCATCTTTAACTCTGTTACTCTACCAATTCTGGTGTGCTCATTCTATAAGGAGCTTTGGAAATTGGTGCTTCCCCTGGAACACGATTGATGGAAAAATCAATATCTCTCTTGGGTGGCAGTCCTGGCACTTCATCAGGAAACACATCTTGGAACTCTTGCAACAGCTGAAAGTCCTCTATCCTTCGTCCTATGTCCTATGATGAATCTGATATGTGGACTACATATAATTGGAAACCCTTCTTATAAAACTTTCTCAATTGCAAGGTTGAAATCTGTCTTACTGAAACTTGCTTGGGAATTCCTCTTACCAACCTGTTGTTGCAGCAACACCCCTCCCCAAAATTTTGTACATGTTGGGGCCCCTCCTGTATTTTTTGTAGAAAGTTTTCTTGAAAAGCCATCCCAGCCGCCCGCTCTGTTTTCAACATAAGATTTTGCTTCCCTGCTGAACAGCTTGCCTTCAATCCTTCCATGTTCTTCCCGGTGAGCCAAAAGGTAACTTAGTTTTTGCCCAAACGTTTTGGAATAAGTCAGTCTTTGTCCCGAAACGGCGGGAGTCAAACGTCCAACCTTTCCGAAAGGAGGACTCAGATTTTCTTTGTCAAAATCCGCGGGAGCCATTGGGCAAAACCACCCGAAACAGCGGAAGCTTTCGATCGAGTCTTCCGCGACCACGAAAAAGTTCACGTTGTTCTCCCGAAACGGCAAGGAATTCAGCAAAACCACCCGAAACGGCGGAACAATTCAGCTCTATCTTCCGAAACGGCGGAAGCCATTCGGATAAACTCGCCGAAATAACACCAGGGAATTCAGCATTTTCTTCCGAAGTAAAAGACTTAGAAAATTTTCAATCGTTGCTTCTGCGGAACGGTCCCAGCTCCGAAACGACTTAGCTCCCGAAACGGCGGAGCCTTTCACTCAAACCTCCCGCAACCGCGGAAAGGTTCCGGCTTTCCTTCCGAAACGGCGGGACTCATTCTCCTTAGTCTCCCGAAAAGGACTTAGATTTCCTTCCGATTAGAAAATGCGGGAACAAAGGACTTAAAGAATTTTTAGTTTCAACCTTCCGCAACGGCAGGGAAATCAAGTGAACCCTCCCGAAACGGCGGGAGTTTTCGTTGAACCCTTCCGCAACGGCGGGAGCTTTCGTAAAATCCTTCCGCAACGGCGGGGGAATTCAGGGAACCCTTCCGAAACCATGAAAAGGACTTAGAATTTTCTCAAGAAGCTGTCACGGAGGCCTTCAGCTTTTGCTCCCGAAACGCGGAAGCCTTCAGGGAACCTTTCCGAAACAGCGGAAGCCGCCGCGATATCTTCACAAAAGCAACTGAGCGGAAACGTTTGATGAAACCCTTCCGCAACGGCGGGGGAGTTCATGAAAACGTCCCGAAACGGCGGAAGCCATTTGGATAATTCCCGCGGAGGGATTCACGTTTTCCTCCCAAAGTATGAAAGAGCTTAGATTTTTTTCGGAGGGCTACGGCGAAAGCCTTCAGTCTTTTGCTCCCGAAACCGCGGGAGCCTTCATGAAACCCTTCCGAAGCAGCGGAAGCCATCCCCATAAGTCCCGCGGAGAAATTCACGAGTGCCCTCCGAAAACCATGAAAGGACTTAGGATTTCCTCAAGAAAGCTGTCACGGAGGCCTTCAGCCTTTGCTCCCGAAACGCGGAAGCCTTCGGGCTACCCTTCCGAAACAGCGGAAGCCAATCACTTAACCCGCTCGGCAAAAGGACTCCGAAACGACCCCGGGTAAGTATGCGAAAAAGTATAAGTTTTGCTTCCGGAACGGCGGAAGCCATTCCCAAAAGCTTTCCGAAACTAGCGGGAGCCGTAGCCCAAAACTTTCCGAAAATCAACGAGACTTTGAAGTTTTGGTTCGCGGAAGCTTTCGCAAAAGTCTTCCGAAAATACCGGGAGCATTCGCTATACCGTTCCGAAAGGGCGGAAGCTTTGGCGTTACCCGTCCGCTACGCGGCAGTCTCTCGCGGAAGGCTTCGAGTTTCCTTTCCGCTTTAAGCCCTGAAACGTCGGAAGCTTTCATCGAATCCTTCCGCAACGGCGGATGCAATTCGCGAGCTGGCCCCGCAAGTGACGGTCGCACGGAAACCGAGGTGCTTTGACGTGACCGCTACGCGCGGCGAATTTAAACCCCGTTTTAATCACGCCACCTACCCAATTAAATGCTCACACGTGCCATTCTTTATAAAATACCGTGGGGGGCTCGACCAATACACCATCGTTTTGAACCGGCCAGCGACGTGTGATACCGTGCAAATCGCTCCAGCTCACCTCGCGCATCCGTGCTCGCAGCCACCTTGCTCAAGCAATCCCCACGGTGCCAGGTAGGATCTTAACTCTGATTTCCACCACTGAGTTGTCCTTTTTGGGAAAATATTGGGTTTTAGTGGGATTGTGACGGGAAAAACACCCGTCAAGGGCTATGTTTTGCCCGTCAGGTACAGTGAACGGAGTTTTCGTTTCACAAAATCGTCATGGGCCTTCGTAAAACGTATATCTTATGTTGATGGGTGCGGGCAGTTAACCATGCCTTATGTTGAATTTAAACCCCGGGCCGCGCCCCTCGTCGTGGGTTAAGTTATCGAAACCCTGTGGGCTTTCCATGTCCCTGACCGTGAACCCTGGGCCCTTTTCCATAAACCCCAGTCCCTACACGCGAAGCCGAAACCCGTAAGCGGTTAAGCCACGAGAGCCAAAACTTGAAGCCGCCCTAGCGCTCCCCGTCAGTTTGTCCCCGGCACCGTTACCTTCGCTCAGACTAAAGCCTCCCGTAGTGACTCGGCAAGTGGCCGCGCGTGACGATAGCATCCATAGCCCTCACCGAGTCAACCCGCCTCTTCCCCGCCTTCGACCTCTCCAACCGCAGCCATAGCGAAAGACTTCTCCTTCCGCGAGGCGGAACCGGAAGCCGATTGCTTCCGCGAATCACCTATCGGTCCAATAAAACCAATAGCGTCCGCAACATAGCTTATCCCACACTCATCTTTTAAGAGCTTCAAATGTTTCAATGTGTGTCTTATAATTGAAATAATGTTTTACTTCCTAAATATATGCTTCATTGATTTATCTCATTAAAACAATGTTGCTCTCTGCTGAAACCATACAACCTGTTGCTCAAACTCATGATGAATTGTATATGGATGTTATCAGGGATAATTCAAGATGCCAAAACCCAGTAAGAAGAAGGCGAAGATGACAGAAAAGAAACCTGTCCCTCCTAAGATTGAAACCTCGCTCCAGGACACTAGGTGCACCACAGGTGTCCCTCCGGAAATCAGATGGGGAGACATCCACAGAATGATCCGGGACCAAGAAATCCCAGATATGCTGCTAGAGGAAGCACCAATCTATCGAAATATCAGAGCCTCGGGCATAACTAAGGCCGCTACCCGCCCTGAGCTGTTCCCCTGCGCTGAAGTAATCGGATGGATACTCCAACATGCCGATGCTGAAGGAAGAGTGATAAATGATAGCGGGAACATGGCTATCGCCTCATTTCAACCCGCATATCTGACGGCAGCCTACAGGTTCCCCCGTGTCCAGCAAGCTCTGACTGATGAATGGTTAAGCCAGATGAACAATGTCGAGATGGCCAAGAAGCTACTAGTGCAAGGGAAACATTTGAGGAAGAAAGGGAGTGAGGAGTATGACGTACAGAATCTAAGAGCTCCTTATAGATTAATCGCCCTGATGCTGTGTAGAATCTTCGGCATGCCCGATGGCACAGTATACAAGATTCAGTGGGTCCCTATCATTCACTATGTGGCATTTCAGGGGACAGTTTTTGACTGGGCCACTATCTTGTCAGATAGTCTGGCCTCAATGATAAGTGCTGCTAAGCCCGGGCTGGCCTTGAAGAAGGCTGAATTCTTCATGTCTTCGTACCTGATAGACTGTATCTTGGCCAAGATAGAGTTCCCCGGATTGGGGTGTACATGGGATAGGACCACAGCCCCGGTCTACATCGCATTCAAGATGTTGTGGGCTCAGAATTACAAGCCCAGCTACAAACTCATCTGTGAGGGTTTCATCATGCCCCTATACGAGAAAATATTCAAGGAAGAACCAAGTTGCCTGTCACAAAACGCTTTGGAAGTCCTCGAGGATTATGGGGACTTCTACTTTTCAGAACGAGGCACCTACTTGAGAATGTTTGGAGGGACTAAGCCCCCATACATATTGCCGCAGTATGCCACAGACTATGTGGTACTCAAGGAAGCAGTGAGACAACTCTTCTTGGATGGGATTGGAGCATTCCTCCACAAGCTACACAAGGCTTCCTTTCCCCCCTTACCTTTCTGCATAGGTACTTACAAGTTTTCAGGGGTGGCCTCTGCCGACGAATTTGTTCAAGAGTTGAAGGCCTTCCATTTCGGTGAAGTCATCTTCCACAGGAACGATAGAAAGGGTAAAGTGGCCGAGCATTGCAAGGGGAACTATGCTAACTTTGAATACTCCCACTACCCCGATGCCAAGGAGGAAGCATTCAGAGGCATCAGCAACATGACTGAGCTACGGATCTGTCACCAAAGTACTGGAGCGAGCTCTAGCTCAACCAAAGCCCAGAAGACTATCCAGCAAAAGGAGAGAGAAGCCAAGGATGCCCGAGCTCAGGAAGAGCTCAGGTTAAGAGAAGAGGCAAGGTTACAAAAGGAAGCCGAGGAAGCAAGGAAGCAACAGGACGCTGAAAATGAGAGACTGCGGAAGGAAGCTGAAGAAGCCCAACAGCAGAAAGAAGCAGAAATTGAGCAAGTTGAAGCAAGGAAGAAGGTTGAGGAAGAATTGAAGGCAAGAGAAGATACCCAGGTAGGTGGGTTCGGTGTATAAGACATGGAGATAGACACCTCTCAGGCAGGTGGCTCTGGCATCCAAAAGGAAGGAGCAGACCCCGCTCAGGAAGTCCGAACCCCACCTATGGAAGAAGACATAGACATCATAAACCGACCAATTGTCCCATACACTCCATCTGGGAAGCGTACGGTGTCCAAATGGAATGAGTTTGTCTATGACAAGAAAAGAAAAACAATGGTCCTCCAATCAGAAGAAAGGATTAAAAGTCCTTTCCATGACGACATAGTTACCCACCGAGAGGTCGCTGTCATGCAGAACACAGATGCGGATCCCATTGCCATGGCCTCCGCAGTTATAGCGACAGCACAAGCATCATTTGCCAATGTAGGGGTGATAGTCAAAGAAAATATATTGACAAAGAAAAGAGCACGTACCCTGCAGCGAAACGTGGCTAATGAGCAAGCTCAAAGAGATCTGGCAGTGAACAAGTATAATTGCTTGTACGCTGAGCACAAGGAGTTGGCAAACAAGTACAGCTACCTGGAGGAGGAAAAGGACCAGCTAGCACTCCAAATAATGATTGCAGAAGCAGAGAAGAGTGGAGCAGAAGAAAAGGCTTCCCAGCTAGAAACGGACAAGCAGGCATTAGCTGAGCGTTTAGAGCAAGCGGAAAGCAGAACCTTGGACATGTCCCCCTTCCACGAGCTGTCATGCAATATACTACAGCAAGTGCATGGCTCTCAAGAGCTAATCACTGATGAGGTGTGCAAACTCAAGGCCATGACGGTTAGGCTAAAGGAGGTGAATGTGGAAGCCCACAGGCTCAAGGCTAAGAATACCCGTGTCAAAGCAAATGTCATAAGTCAGATGGCATGGAGGGAAGGGAAAGGAGGTTTCCCCCCGCATCTTCCTTTCAAGACCGTGGAAGATTTTAATGAAGATATAGCCTTGTTGGATTTTGGCCGGAACTGTGCCAATAAGCTGATGGCCAGTGTGCAGAAGACCACAGATAGAATCAACAACCTGTACCAAAAGCTCAAAGGAGTCCATGACAACTGCACACTGACCTTCCCTCAGACCCTCGAAGACTTCCCGGAAAAGGAACAGCGGTTGTCTCAATTGAAAGAAGAGCTAGGCGTCCAGATGGAGTATGTGAAAAGGATTGATGTCTTGGCCATGGATGATCTCCAACATTACATCGGTTCATCCACACTTCACAATCATTTGTTGAAGGAAACATATCAAGTTGCTGAAGCGGAAGTACAAAGCATTAAAATAGAGCTCGGGAAGAATGTAACTTCTCAGAAAATCCTGTTCCCTGCTGCAGCAAACATAATCATAAGGGATACAGGTGTGTGGCATAGCTACATAGAAGAGGAGGTCAGGAAAGCTGCAGCAGCAGCAGAAGCATCAGTAGACCCAGCAGCCTCTTCCCCAGCAATGGCAGAAAGTCTGGCCAGTCCCATTCCCCCTTCCCAATCAGGGGCAGCATCAGCAGGGGATTCGAAGACCTCTTCCCAGGCAGCACCAGTGACAATCAATTTGGGCGACCCTTTGCCACCAGAAGCTCACACACAGGAATGAAGCAAACTGAATTCAGTGAGCCACTCGCTTCATCCAGACACGTGCCCAGCAGGGAACGCTTTGAGTTTAGCAAATTTTCTGTTATATGTAAGGCGTAAGCTGTGGGACAGCTGTCCCTATTCTTTTGTCAAAATATTTTGTAAATGAAGTGACCATTTTTTGGTGATCGATTATATTAGAAATCCCTGTAAATGACAGGTGGGGGATGCTAGGTGTCAGCCCAGAGGGCAAATTTGTAACTATAAATAGAAGCTAGGAAAGATTAGAAAGGACTTTTGGCAGGGAATGAAAATTTTGGGCAAATGATATGAGCTATCTTGTATCGGCTCTGTAAATTGAAATTTTCTAATAGAAGCCACGGGAGATGGAAGTTTTGCTTGGAATGTTGGGTTGCTTCATGTTGGACTATTCTAATGACTGCAATTCGGCAATGTGAGATCATTCTTGACTTCTGAATTATTTCTTTGTATTAATGATTTTGCTCTCATCTATGCATGCGTCCTCTCTATTTCATGGACAATGAATGCGTTCCATATTAAATCAGGAGTTACCTGCTGATACTTTTATCATTGCTGTGGATTTTTCTTCTGGATCGAATAGCTAACTGTTCTTTCTTCAGGATAATCGTATGGCTCATTGTTCATGCTTTTAATTGCTCCTTGCAGGGATCTTTTAGTTTAATTCCAGTATCGTTGCATCTAGATCCGTTTCTTTTATTCTGATTACTTAGATCAAACAATTTTGATATCTTCTCTTCATAAGCAATAGATTCGTTCTGTAAGTTTCATTGTAGATCTGTTTCCTTATCCTGTAGCTTTTCTCTGTTTATTTTCTGAGCAATAGATGCGTTCCATTTTAAATGAGAAGCTATCTTCTCAAGATCCTCATCTTGCTGTAGCGTTGACCGTGAGAAATAATAGTTATCTGTTCGTTGCTTATGATATCTGTTACAGCTGATTGCTCTCCCTTTAAGCGTGTTCCCCTGCAGGGATAGGTAGATGTGTTCCTGTTTCTAGATTTAGATCTGTTCCATTTGCATTTAGAGTGAGTATAATTTAGGCATGTGCATCTCATATAAAACACATAAAACCCAAAAAAAACGGTGGATCGGGCCATAACCGGTAGAATCGGATTTAAAGTCCAAAACCACGGTTGCCGGAACCGCTAACCGGACGGATTCCCTACACCAAATGGGAGACAGTCTAATTGGGACCGTCTCTCGGGGAGAACCCCTTTCTGATTGATGCTACGATATCCGAGGCATCAACAGTTTTTGGCGCTAGAAGGAGGGCCTGAACCTCCGTGGCTGATAGAGGAAAATCTTCCACGGTCATAGATAACACTGAAAACCCGCTTGAAGAAAACTTTTCAAACAGCCCAGATCTTGGATTAACAGACCAAGAACGCCTCATTTCTGACCCTGAGCCTCAGGAAGCTTTATACGCTGTTCCTTTTGCAGAAATAGAGGACTTGAGAAGACATACTAGATCTTACGTTAGACAGCTAGGTGGGTTAAACGCTGTCAACTTCCTCCCTAAGAAAACTACACCCAGAAAGGAGCCGCAATACACCCGTGATTCGATCCTCGTTCAGAGTTTTGAAGAACTGGTAAATCTAACGTTGGAAGAAATCTCCGGCACTCTTAACAAGTCAGACCAAGAAAATCTCGAAGAAATTACCACTCCCAAAAGTACTCCACCGAATTCACCTTACAATTCTCCACCAGGGTCTCCACGTCCAAACCCAAACATGGCTGTACCTGCCTGGAGAGCAAGGGGAGCGCTGAACCTAGCTGGACCATTCCATAATCTCCCTAAAAACCCAGAAAAGGTCTTGCCTAAGTACGATCCAGGGAAAGCCATTTCAGCGGAGGATCACCTCAAGAGTTTTTACTTAGCCCTGAACCTTCTGAATGTACAACATGAAGACGTAGTCTGCAGATTGTTTCCATACACATTCGAGCCTAAAGTATCATCATGGTACTTTAGTCTTCAACCCAGCTCAATCTCTAGTTGGGATGATTTCGAAAAATGTTTCCTTAAGAAGTATGGGAACCAAAAGACTGTCGCCACACTGATGAAAGAACTCCTATCCATGAGAATGGAGAAGAAGGAAAAGGTTCAAGACTTTAATCAAAGATTCACAACGCTGTTAAATAACTTTAGTGAAACTAACAAACCCACAGAAGAGTCTTTGATTGAATACTACACAACAGCTCTTGAAGGTCCAATCGCAATGTTTGTAAAACGATCCAAGAAAACGACCCTGATAGAGAATTTTGAGGAAGCTCGAAAGGTAGAGGAAGAGGCTGATAGCATAGCTAAACATGCCTTAGATGTGGAAACAAAACCAGCAGCTAGCAAGAAACCTTTGCTCCTCACCAGAGGCAAAGAAGAGCCATCTACGGATATGGAAAACGTAGTGAAGATGATGCAGAAGTTATCTAACAAAATCGTAGATCTTGAGAAAGACAAGGCTGCTAGTACAGCTAGGAAACCTTTTAAGCCATTCTACAAAAGAAGAGAAGACGGGGAACAGTCTCATCCACCAGTGAACACTGCCCCTGTTTTAAATTTGAATGAGATTGGTATGGAAAATTTCTGCACCTTTCACCAAGAACCACACTCGGAGAAGAGCTGCCCACAATGGATCAATTCCATGAGCTTGGTCATGAACCAAATGTTAGATTCTCAGATCCCAGACCAGGATATTCCTCCAGAGAAGTCAGGCCCTGAGTTAGAGGAACCAACCCCGGACACTACTATGGTATTGTGGGATTGGATACCTATGACTGAATTAGTAGAAGAAGATCACGCAGACAGCGCTCCCTCTACCATAAATATTGCTACTCGCAGCAAGGGGCCAATTGCCAATCCTGTACCAGTCACCATTCCCCATAAGCCTAAAATTTCGAAAGATCTGCCCAGGAGGCATATACCAATCATCCCACCACAGCCCAAAGTAAACCAGACAGCGGCCAAACAGCCAAGTGCTGATAACACAGTTCAGCCGCCTAAAGAAACCATGAACAAAACAGATCAGTCCATTCGAATTGGGAATGAATCCGATATAGGGTATGATATTATCGAAGATATCAAGAAAGTTAAGGCGAACGTATCAATATTCGACATGTGTAGCTTGCCCTATCAACGAGACAAACTACTGCATGTTTTACAGCCAAAACCCAGCGCTCCATTAACAGATTCTCAAGACAATCCTGAAATTAACGAAGCTAGCATCGGTGGGAAATCCAAATCCCAAACATTGCCATTTCTGCTGACATTCGAAATTTTTAATCACAATGTTCATAACTGTCTGGTAGACTCTGGAGCTTCTTCAAACGTTATGCCACTTTCAATTTGTAAGAAAATTAATGGGCAGCCCGTACCATCTCCAGCTCAAATCATACAATTAGACAGGACTGCTGTCAAGGTTATAGGGGAGATGAAAGATGTTTTAATTAGACTGTCAGCCGACCCTAGAGTTTGCCAATTCATTGACATAATGGTGGTCGATATTCCTGAAGCTTATGGGCTGATTCTGAGTAGGGATTGGTCTACCAAGTTGAGCGGCTACTTTGCTACCGATTGGTCTCATCTATGGCTGCCTTATCAGAACAGGCAGAATCAGATTAAAATTCTTAGGGAACCTCATATGAAACAAAACGTAACCCAGCTAGAAGAAAAGAATGAGGCTGTAGCTTTCTCTTCCTCGGTCCTGGGAAATTACTTCTTGGAAATGGATCCAGGTAACTATCAATCTGAAACCTTTTGCCATGAATCAGACAAACAGTCCGATCTCCTTCATTTTTCTCGGACTGATGAGGTTGATTGTAACATAGTCAATTTAGTTGCTAACGTAGACCACAAAGAAACTAACTTAGTTGAATCTAAAGATACCTTTTGGACATTATACTTTGATGGTTCTAAAACTCTGGAAGGATCCGGAGCCGGTTGTGTTCTAATGGATCCAAAGAAGAACAAGTATTTTTTGTCTTGTAGATTAGAATTCGATTGTACTAATAATACCGCTGAATATGAAGCTTTGGTGCATGGTTTAAAGAAGGCCATTGGCTTAAATGTTAAGTACCTGAAGGTTTTTGGTGACTCCGAGATAGTAGTCAGACAGGTAAGAAACACCATTCATTGCCTCTCACCGCACTTGAAAGGTTACCAGGCTGAGGTATGGGATTTAATCATGTATTTTGACGCTTTCAATATAAAATCAATTCCTAGGTTGCAAAATTCTGCTGCCGATTTGTTAGCAACATCTGCTTCTAGATTGGTGCCGACAAATAATAAATGCTCGATTGAATTGATTTTCAGGCCTTCCATTCCCGATAACATCACAAACTTCAGAATCTTCGATGATGACGAGCAGATTATCAGCTTCCTGACAAATGAAGACAGTTTTCAAGGAGCTGCAATAGATGAGGAAAAACATGATGATGATTTGATGAAGAAGGAAGAGGAGAAGGGAAATTTCATGCCAAAAGGGGTAAGGTCCCTCGAAATGCTTTTCGATCTTCAAAATAAATTCAAAAGACCAGCTAATACCAAAACTAACAGCTCATCAATGCAACATGAGTTGGTTAATTTGGGTACCGAGGCAGAACCAAAATTTGTCAACCTTGGCAAATGTTGTTCACCAGGAGAAAGAGAAAGGTTCATTAAGTTGTTCAAACAGTACAAGGATGTTTTTGCATGGACCTATGAAGATCTGAAAACATATGACGTCCGCATCATTCAGCATGTTATACCAATGAAAGCGGGTGTCAAGCCATTTCAGCAGCAGTTGAGGAGGATGCATCCCACTCTTGAACCGCTGATCCAAAAGGAATTAAAGAAGCTCCTGGACGCTAAGATAATCTTCAAAGTTCGGCATTCCGAATGGGTTGCAAACTTGGTTCCCGTGAGGAAAAAATCAGGAGAGATTAGGCTATGTGTAGACTTCAGAAATTTAAACAAAGCCTCAGATAAAGACAACTACCCCGTGCCTTCAATGGAGCAAATCCTCCAAATGGTGTCAGGATCCGAATTGTTTTCTCTCCTCGATGGTTTCTCGGGCTATAATCAAGTGTTAGTAGCCGAAGAAGATCGTCTCAAGACCACTTTCAGGACTAAGTGGGGAACTTTCGCCTATAGAAGGATGCCATTTGGTCTGATAAATGCAGGAGCTACATTCCAAAGGGCGATGGATATTGCCTTCCGAGGATTGGGTGGGCAATGCGTTGTTGTCTACTTAGATGATGTGACAGTCTTTTCAAAGAAAAGGGAAGATCATGTTGTTCATTTGAGACATATCTTTGATCGCTGCCGGAAGTATGGTATTTCCTTAAATCCCAAGAAGAGCGTGTTCGCTGTACCCGAAGGTAAGCTATTGGGTCATATCATCTCCAAAGAGGGAGTGTCAATCGACCAGGAAAGAGTCCAAGCTATTAATAAGATTCCGATGCCTCACAACAAAAAATCTATGCAGTCTTTCATGGGCACCATTAATTTTGTCCGCAGATTTGTTCCGGATTTTGCACAAATTGTTAAGCCATTGCAACAGATGGTTAAACAAAGCATACAATTTAAGTGGACAGATTTGGAGAAGGACGCATTTAGAGATATCAAGACAGCTGTAGCCAAAGCTCCTTCCTTAAGAAGTCCAGATTTTGATAAAGATTTCATCTTGTATACCTTCGCTTCGGATGATTCTCTCGCAGCTGTACTCACGCAAAAGGTGGAGTTGGGGGACGAATACCCAATTTCATTTATGAGCACTGGTCTGCAAGGGGCTGAGCTGAATTACCCCGTAGTCGACAAGCATGCCTACGCAGTCTTCAAAGCAGTCAAGCAGTTTAGGCCATACATTTTGAAGAACAGAACTAAAGTCATAGTCCCCCATCCAGCTGTTAGATCTCTTTTCGTTCAAAAGGAATTGGGAGAGAGGAGAGGAAACTGGGTCACAGCTCTGCAGGAGTATGATTTGGAATTTAAACCGGCTACAATCATCAAAGGACAAGGTCTATGCAAGTTACTGGCGGGAAACTCGACTGATGAAGAGCACCATTGGAGAAATGAAGCCGAGCTCAATTCGGTTGAGGTATGCCATATCTTCACAGCTCCCCAGTCATGGTATAGAGATCTAGTGCACTATTTACAGCAGGGATATCTACCCGAGCACTGGAATTCTAAACAAAGAAGGGCACTCCGCTTGAAATCGGCACCCTATCAAATCATTGATGGGATTCTTTTTAGAAAGAATTATGACGGAGTCCTTCTTAGATGTTTGGAAAAGGAGGATGCAAACAAAGTTGTCAAAGAATTGCATGATGGCCCCGCAGGTGGCCATTATTCAGGAGAGACGACAGCACACAAGATACTGAGAGCTGGTTATTACTGGCCCACTCTGTCTCGAGATGCCCACACGTACGCACGAAACTGTGATGTATGTCAAAGAAGCGCTGGGAAGTTACCTAAGGCCGCAGGCCCATTGCAGCCTGTCATCATCTCTGAACCTTTTGAGCAATGGGGCATAGATGTTATCGGAGAAATAAATCCAAACTCTTCCTTGCAACACCGATACATTCTGATAGCTACCGACTACTTCACCAGATGGACGGAGGCCATCCCGCTGCGCAAGATCAATGAAGATGCAGTTATCAGCTTCTTGAAAGAGAACATCATAACCAGGTTTGGGGTTCCAATTTCCCTTGTTTTTGATAATGCTACTTATTTTTCATCTTGCAAGATAAATGAATTTGTTTATGAATGGGGAATTAAGTTGCATTATTCAGCCAATTACTACCCTCAGGGAAACGGATTAGCTGAATCCTCAAACAAGAATCTGATTCGAATCCTTAAGAAAACGGTGATAGAAAACCAGAGAAGTTGGCATGTGGCTCTCCCAAATGCCTTATGGGCAGATAGGGTAACCCCGAAGAATGCTTTAGGTGTCTCCCCTTTCACTCTTGTCTATGGAAAGGAAGCCATACTTCCCCCAAACATCTTGCTGCCATCCTTGCAATTGTCCCAAGCCTCTCGGGGTTCTGGTAGCCAAGCCTTACAATCCAGGATAGACACCCTGCTTCGACTGGAAGAAGCCCGACACAAAGCTAAAGACCGATTTCATCAACACCAGGACATAGTTAAGAGATGGTTCGATAAGAGGAAATCCGGCAAGAGGGACTTTGAAGTTGGGGATTTAGTCCTGAAATGGGACCATAATCACGAAGGCAAAGGAATGCATACGAAATTTCAACATCTATGGGTAGGCCCGTACCAAATTTCTGCAAAATTGGGCCCATCCACTTATAAATTGACAAATCTCGAGGGAGAGGAAGTAGCCCTTCCACTCAATGGCCTCGCCCTGAAACAGTACTTCGCGTGAGTCTCCGTGAGACTTCCTGTACATAAATAAAGTTGTCTGTTCGCTTTCGCTTTTAGCTGTTTTATTTTTCGGCCATGTTGTTTCCTGTTTTGTTATTTGATCTTTTCAATAGGTTTTTTGTTTTCTGAAGCACCCTTTTTTGTTGGGTCTCCCGCTGAAGGCAGCTCTCTCAAAGAAAACTTGCAACCCATGAGTCTGGGACCCTGCTCAGTAAACCCGGTCTGCTGTGCTCTCGCTGAAGTATTCAAGAGGGGGGAAGCCTACCCTGCTAGTCACATTAACCCTGTTCAATAGCAGAGACCCATGGCCATCTTCATTACTATCGTTGGGCTCCACCCACTCTCACACTTCATAGGCATCTCAAGAAAGGTTACCTAAGTTGGACCCATGGAAAGTGACACCTCTCGAGGACATGGGTTATTGAAATGACTCCATGCTGCTGATTTAAAAGCCAAAATGGCCTACATCCAAGAGTCTGTTTTCCAGGGATTCTCGCCTCAATTAAAGCATGGCTGAGATAAAAGCAAAAGGGACATGTAAAATCAAGAAGGCTGTCCAAAAGGCCCAGCTCAAAATAGGCTCCTCTCCGTCCGTGAAGTTTGATCAAATCAATAAAACCTCTAACTCACACAAAAGGACATTATGGATTGAGGAGCCCAAATCAAAGATCTGTCCGGAAGAAAATATCCCTGGAAGGCTCAAAACAGCTAGGCTGTCCAAAGTACAAGCATCCCAAAGGTGCCAGCAGCATGGGAATGAGGAACAAGAACAATAATGTCCATGAGAAAGTGTTGCAGATCCTGTGGAGTCCGGCAGTAGTGACCATTTGAGGGATGACCCTCCTAAAATGAATCTCATATGCTGGCCCTCTGAGAGTGGTGAAGATGCCTCGGTCAAAGCTCCCCTTTCCCCAAAGGCTAGCAGGAAAAAAGTGTTCCTTTCCCCGCATGAGTCTAAAATGCTCAGCTGAATAATGCACCCGAGACGGAGGTTTTAATGGGGGTCCGGACCATGTAGGGTATTTTTTCAGAGATCTGTGTTCGCCAGCGACTCGCCATTGTTGTTGCAGCAACACCCCTCCCCAAAATTTTGTACATGTTGGGGCCCCTCCTGTATTTTTTGTAGAAAGTTTTCTTGAAAAGCCATCCCAGCCGCCCGCTCTGTTTTCAACATAAGATTTTGCTTCCCTGCTGAACAGCTTGCCTTCAATCCTTCCATGTTCTTCCCGGTGAGCCAAAAGTTAACTTAGTTTTTGCCCAAACGTTTTGGAATAAGTCAGTCTTTGTCCCGAAACGGCGGGAGTCAAACGTCCAACCTTTCCGAAAGGAGGACTCAGATTTTCTTTGTCAAAATCCGCGGGAGCCATTGGGCAAAACCACCCGAAACAGCGGAAGCTTTCGATCGAGTCTTCCGCGACCACGAAAAAGTTCACGTTGTTCTCCCGAAACGGCAAGGAATTCAGCAAAACCACCCGAAACGGCGGAACAATTCAGCTCTGTCTTCCGAAACGGCGGAAGCCATTCGGATAAACTCGCCGAAATAACACCAGGGAATTCAGCATTTTCTTCCGAAGTAAAAGACTTAGAAAATTTTCAATCGTTGCTTCTGCGGAACGGTCCCAGCTCCGAAACGACTTAGCTCCCGAAACGGCGGAGCCTTTCACTCAAACCTCCCGCAACCGCGGAAAGGTTCCGGCTTTCCTTCCGAAACGGCGGGACTCATTCGCCTTAGTCTCCCGAAAAGGACTTAGATTTCCTTCCGATTAGAAAATGCGGGAACAAAGGACTTAAAGAATTTTTAGTTTCAACCTTCCGCAACGGTAGGGAAATCAAGTGAACCCTCCCGAAACGGCGGGAGTTTTCGTTGAACCCTTCCGCAACGGCGGGAGCTTTCGTAAAATCCTTCCGCAACGGCGGGGGAATTCAGGGAACCCTTCCGAAACCATGAAAAGGACTTAGAATTTTCTCAAGAAGCTGTCACGGAGGCCTTCAGCTTTTGCTCCCGAAACGCGGAAGCCTTCAGGGAACCTTTCCGAAACAGCGGAAGCCGCCGCGATATCTTCACAAAAGCAACTGAGCGGAAACGTTTGATGAAACCCTTCCGCAACGGCGGGGGAGTTCATGAAAACGTCCCGAAACGGCGGAAGCCATTTGGATAATTCCCGCGGAGGGATTCACGTTTTCCTCCCAAAGTATGAAAGAGCTTAGATTTTTTTCGGAGGGCTACGGCGAAAGCCTTCAGTCTTTTGCTCCCAAAACCGCGGGAGCCTTCATGAAACCCTTCCGAAGCAGCGGAAGCCATCCCCATAAGTCCCGCGGAGAAATTCACGAGTGCCCTCCGAAAACCATGAAAGGACTTAGGATTTCCTCAAGAAAGCTGTCACGGAGGCCTTCAGCCTTTGCTCCCGAAACGCGGAAGCCTTCGGGCTACCCTTCCGAAACAGCGGAAGCCAATCACTTAACCCGCTCGGCAAAAGGACTCCGAAACGACCCCGGGTAAGTATGCGAAAAAGTATAAGTTTTGCTTCCGGAACGGCGGAAGCCATTCCCAAAAGCTTTCCGAAACTAGCGGGAGCCGTAGCCCAAAACTTTCCGAAAATCAACGAGACTTTGAAGTTTTGGTTCGCGGAAGCTTTCGCAAAAGTCTTCCGAAAATACCGGGAGCATTCGCTATACCGTTCCGAAAGGGCGGAAGCTTTGGCGTTACCCGTCCGCTACGCGGCAGTCTCTCGCGGAAGGCTTCGAGTTTCCTTTCCGCTTTAAGCCCCGAAACGTCGGAAGCTTTCATCGAATCCTTCCGCAACGGCGGATGCAATTCGCGAGCTGGCCCCGCAAGTGACGGTCGCACGGAAACCGAGGTGCTTTGACGTGACCGCTACGCGCGGCGAATTTAAACCCCGTTTTAATCACGCCACCTACCCAATTAAATGCTCACACGTGCCATTCTTTATAAAATACCGTGGGGGGCTCGACCAATACACCATCGTTTTGAACCGGCCAGCGACGTGTGATACCGTGCAAATCGCTCCAGCTCACCTCGCGCATCCGTGCTCGCAGCCACCTTGCTCAAGCAATCCCCACGGTGCCAGGTAGGATCTTAACTCTGATTTCCACCACTGAGTTGTCCTTTTTGGGAAAATATTGGGTTTTAGTGGGATTGTGACGGGAAAAACACCCGTCAAGGGCTATGTTTTGCCCGTCAGGTACAGTGAACGGAGTTTTCGTTTCACAAAATCGTCATGGGCCTTCATAAAACGTATATCTTATGTTGATGGGTGCGGGCAGTTAACCATGCCTTATGTTGAATTTAAACCCCGGGCCGCGCCCCTCGTCGTGGGTTAAGTTATCGAAACCCTGTGGGCTTTCCATGTCCCTGACCGTGAACCCTGGGCCCTTTTCCATAAACCCCAGTCCCTACACGCGAAGCCGAAACCCGTAAGCGGTTAAGCCACGAGAGCCAAAACTTGAAGCCGCCCTAGCGCTCCCCGTCAGTTTGTCCCCGGCACCGTTACCTTCGCTCAGACTAAAGCCTCCCGTAGTGACTCGGCAAGTGGCCGCGCGTGACGATAGCATCCATAGCCCTCACCGAGTCAACCCGCCTCTTCCCCACCTTCGACCTCTCCAACCGCAGCCATAGCGAAAGACTTCTCCTTCCGCGAGGCGGAACCGGAAGCCGATTGCTTCCGCGAATCACCTATCGGTCCAATAAAACCAATAGCGTCCGCAACATAGCTTATCCCACACTCATCTTTTAAGAGCTTCAAATGTTTCAATGTGTGTCTTATAATTGAAATAATGTTTTACTTCCTAAATATATGCTTCATTGATTTATCTCATTAAAACAATGTTGCTCTCTGCTGAAACCATACAACCTGTTGCTCAAACTCATGATGAATTGTATATGGATGTTATCAGGGATAATTCAAGATGCCAAAACCCAGTAAGAAGAAGGCGAAGATGACAGAAAAGAAACCTGTCCCTCCTAAGATTGAAACCTCGCTCCAGGACACTAGGTGCACCACAGGTGTCCCTCCGGAAATCAGATGGGGAGACATCCACAGAATGATCCGGGACCAAGAAATCCCAGATATGCTGCTAGAGGAAGCACCAATCTATCGAAATATCAGAGCCTCGGGCATAACTAAGGCCGCTACCCGCCCTGAGCTGTTCCCCTGCGCTGAAGTAATCGGATGGATACTCCAACATGCCGATGCTGAAGGAAGAGTGATAAATGATAGCGGGAACATGGCTATCGCCTCATTTCAACCCGCATATCTGACGGCAGCCTACAGGTTCCCCCGTGTCCAGCAAGCTCTGACTGATGAATGGTTAAGCCAGATGAACAATGTCGAGATGGCCAAGAAGCTACTAGTGCAAGGGAAACATTTGAGGAAGAAAGGGAGTGAGGAGTATGACGTACAGAATCTAAGAGCTCCTTATAGATTAATCGCCCTGATGCTGTGTAGAATCTTCGGCATGCCCGATGGCACAGTATACAAGATTCAGTGGGTCCCTATCATTCACTATGTGGCATTTCAGGGGACAGTTTTTGACTGGGCCACTATCTTGTCAGATAGTCTGGCCTCAATGATAAGTGCTGCTAAGCCCGGGCTGGCCTTGAAGAAGGCTGAATTCTTCATGTCTTCGTACCTGATAGACTGTATCTTGGCCAAGATAGAGTTCCCCGGATTGGGGTGTACATGGGATAGGACCACAGCCCCGGTCTACATCGCATTCAAGATGTTGTGGGCTCAGAATTACAAGCCCAGCTACAAACTCATCTGTGAGGGTTTCATCATGCCCCTATACGAGAAAATATTCAAGGAAGAACCAAGTTGCCTGTCACAAAACGCTTTGGAAGTCCTCGAGGATTATGGGGACTTCTACTTTTCAGAACGAGGCACCTACTTGAGAATGTTTGGAGGGACTAAGCCCCCATACATATTGCCGCAGTATGCCACAGACTATGTGGTACTCAAGGAAGTAGTGAGACAACTCTTCTTGGATGGGATTGGAGCATTCCTCCACAAGCTACACAAGGCTTCCTTGCCCCCCTTACCTTTCTGCATAGGTACTTACAAGTTTTCAGGGGTGGCCTCTGCCGACGAATTTGTTCAAGAGTTGAAGGCCTTCCATTTCGGTGAAGTCATCTTCCACAGGAACGACAGAAAGGGTAAAGTGGCCGAGCATTGCAAGGGGAACTATGCTAACTTCGAATACTCCCACTACCCCGATGCCAAGGAGGAAGCATTCAGAGGCATCAGCAACATGACTGAGCTACGGATCTGTCACCAAAGTACTGGAGCGAGCTCTAGCTCAACCAAAGCCCAGAAGACTATCCAGCAAAAGGAGAGAGAAGCCAAGGATGCCCGAGCTCAGGAAGAGCTCAGGTTAAGAGAAGAGGCAAGGTTACAAAAGGAAGCCGAGGAAGCAAGGAAGCAACAGGACGCTGAAAATGAGAGACTGCGGAAGGAAGCTGAAGAAGCCCAACAGCAGAAAGAAGCAGAAATTGAGCAAGCTGAAGCAAGGAAGAAGGTTGAGGAAGAATTGAATGCAAGAGAAGATACCCAGGTAGGTGGGTTCGGTGTACAAGACATGGAGATAGACACCTCTCAGGCAGGTGGCTCTGGCATCCAAAAGGAAGGAGCAGACCCCGCTCAGGAAGTCCGAACCCCACCTATGGAAGAAGACATAGACATCATAAACCGACCAATTCTCCCATACACTCCATCTGGGAAGCGTACGGTGTCCAAATGGAATGAGTTTGTCTATGACAAGAAAAGAAAAACAATGGTCCTCCAATCAGAAGAAAGGATTAAAAGTCCTTTCCATGACGACATAGTTACCCACCGAGAGGTCACTGTCATGCAGAACACAGATGCGGATCCCATTGCCATGGCCTCCGCAGTTATAGCGACAGCACAAGCATCATTTGCCAATGTAGGGGTGATAGTCAAAGAAAATATATTGACAAAGAAAAGAGCACGTACCCTGCAGCGAAACGTGGCTAATGAGCAAGCTCAAAGAGATCTGGCAGTGAACAAGTATAATTGCTTGTACGCTGAGCACAAGGAGTTGGCAAACAAGTACAGCTACCTGGAGGAGGAAAAGGACCAGCTAGCACTCCAAATAATGATTGCAGAAGCAGAGAAGAGTGGAGCAGAAGAAAAGGCTTCCCAGCTAGAAACGGACAAGCAGGCATTAGCTGAGCGTTTAGAGCAAGCGGAAAGCAGAACCTTGGACATGTCCCCCTTCCACGAGCTGTCATGCAATATACTACAGCAAGTGCATGGCTCTCAAGAGCTAATCACTGATGAGGTGTGCAAACTCAAGGCCATGACGGTTAGGCTAAAGGAGGTGAATGTGGAAGCCCACAGGCTCAAGGCTAAGAATACCCGTGTCAAAGCAAATGTCATAAGTCAGATGGCATGGAGGGAAGGGAAAGGAGGTTTCCCCCCGCATCTTCCTTTCAAGACCGTGGAAGATTTTAATGAAGATATAGCCTTGTTGGAGTTTGGCCGGAACTGTGCCAATAAGCTGATGGCCAGTGTGCAGAAGACCACAGATAGAATCAACAACCTGTACCAAAAGCTCAAAGGAGTCCATGACAACTGCACACTGACCTTCCCTCAGACCCTCGAAGACTTCCCGGAAAAGGAACAGCGGTTGTCTCAATTGAAAGAAGAGCTAGGCGTCCAGATGGAGTATGTGAAAAGGATTGATGTCTTGGCCATGGATGATCTCCAACATTACATCGGTTCATCCACACTTCACAATCATTTGTTGAAGGAAACATATCAAGTTGCTGAAGCGGAAGTACAAAGCATTAAAATAGAGCTCGGGAAGAATGTAACTTCTCAGAAAATCCTGTTCCCTGCTGCAGCAAACATAATCATAAGGGATACAGGTGTGTGGCATAGCTACATAGAAGAGGAGGTCAGGAAAGCTGCAGCAGCAGCAGAAGCATCAGTAGACCCAGCAGCCTCTTCCCCAGCAATGGCAGAAAGTCTGGCCAGTCCCATTCCCCCTTCCCAATCAGGGGCAGCATCAGCAGGGGATTCGAAGACCTCTTCCCAGGCAGCACCAGTGACAATCAATTTGGGTGACCCTTTGCCACCAGAAGCTCACACACAGGAATGAAGCAAACTGAATTCAGTGAGCCACTCGCTTCATCCAGACACGTGCCCAGCAGGGAACGCTTTGAGTTTAGCAAATTTTCTGTTATATGTAAGGCGTAAGCTGTGGGACAGCTGTCCCTATTCTTTTGTCAAAATATTTTGTAAATGAAGTGACCATTTTTTGGTGATCGATTATATTAGAAATCCCTGTAAATGACAGGTGGGGGATGCTAGGTGTCAGCCCAGAGGGCAAATTTGTAACTATAAATAGAAGCTAGGAAAGATTAGAAAGGACTTTTGGCAGGGAATGAAAATTTTGGGCAAATGATATGAGCTATCTTGTATCGGCTCTGTAAATTGAAATTTTCTAATAGAAGCCACGGGAGATGGACGTTTTGCTTGGAATGTTGGGTTGCTTCATGTTGGACTATTCTAATGACTGCAATTCGGCAATGTGAGATCATTCTTGACTTCTGAATTATTTCTTTGTATTAATGATTTTGCTCTCATCTATGCATGCGTCCTCTCTATTTCATGGACAATGAATGCGTTCCATATTAAATCAGGAGTTACCTGCTGATACTTTTATCATTGCTGTGGATTTTTCTTCTGGATCGAATAGCTAACTGTTCTTTCTTCAGGATAATCGTATGGCTCATTGTTCATGCTTTTAATTGCTCCTTGCAGGGATCTTTTAGTTTAATTCCAGTATCGTTGCATCTAGATCCGTTTCTTTTATTCTGATTACTTAGATCAAACAATTTTGATTTCTTCTCTTCATAAGCAATAGATTCGTTCTGTAAGTTTCATTGTAGATCTGTTTCCTTATCCTGTAGCTTTTCTCTGTTTATTTTCTGAGCAATAGATGCGTTCCATTTTAAATGAGAAGCTATCTTCTCAAGATCCTCATCTTGCTGTAGCGTTGACCGTGAGAAATAATAGTTATCTGTTCGTTGCTTATGATATCTGTTACAGCTGATTGCTCTCCCTTTAAGCGTGTTCCCCTGCAGGGATAGGTAGATGTGTTCCTGTTTCTAGATTTAGATCTGTTCCATTTGCATTTAGAGTGAGTATAATTTAGGCATGTGCATCTCATATAAAACACATAAAACCCAAAAAAAATGGTGGATCGGGCCATAACCGGTAGAATCGGATTTAAAGTCCAAAACCACGGTTGCCGGAACCGCTAACCGGACGGATTCCCTACACCAAACGGGAGACAGTCTAATTGGGACCGTCTCTCGGGGAGAACCCCTTTCTGATTGATGCTACGATATCCGAGGCATCAACACAACCTTGGTCTTCCCTCTATATAGATGCATTCAATTACTTTCGCATAGCAGTCTATCTTGGCTCTATGTCTTTCCAACCAGTCTGTTGGGAGCGACCCAAGTGAACGTAGTTTTGATGACGTAGTGAGAGTAAAGGATGTTTTGATGACAGAAGTACAAGTTAGGCGAGGGCTAACGTCAGCCTATTTTGGGAGAAGCAAATCCGCAATTCTTTGGATCAGGGTAGGAAGCGAGATGAAGTGACAAATGAGGATCTGTCCCCTTAGTAAATGTGAAGTACTAAGGATCAGTGAAGTAGTTGAAGCATTTAAAGAAGAAGCGGCAGACTATCAAGATGCAGGTACAAGAAGTAAAGAGACGGTATGGTGTAAAGGACGCGCCAAGGTACTGTCAGCGTCGTGCGATCAGAGAGGGCGGCTATCATAAGAGCGTCAGAGCCAAGAAAGCGGCGCAAAGGATGGATGAGGGTAGAAAAGTAGTTGAGAAGTTATGGAAAAGTATGGTTAGCGGGGTGACTGTGTCATTTTGGGGGTTAAGGGTACTATGGGGTTTCGGCCCATGGTTATTATAAAGACGTGAACTTCGGGCACAGTTTATAGAAGGGAAAATTTTGTAAAGGGAAGTGTTGGTCTATAGCATCCCCTCCTGTCATCCCAATGTAGGCAAGAGAATAAGACCAAACATACGGGCTTCGTTCTACCATCTCAGCCCCATACGTTACTAAAAAAATGCATAATAATTAAAAACTTAATGTGTACAGGTTCAAATTAACTAAGCACAACGGAACTAACTCATATTTGCACACACACAAATAGTAATGCATAACATATATATATCACAGCAGAGGATGATTCAACATGTAGAGACTCAATCTCGTTCCAAATCCATGCATAAATCCCATATTAAGATAATCATTTCATTTCATTAAACATGGACAATTAACATACTGCAGAACACAAAATGCATATAATTCATAACATAGAGAACACTTATCTTGAAGATGAAGCTGTCCAAACAACTGGCTATGTGAGAGCAATGTTCCACCCAACCATAGAACTCTGTCCAGCTTGTATTCTTTCAGCTGAGAGATCACCCCCGAGCTGGGTTGTGTATCCACTAAGAAGTAACTAGCTGGGCACACTCACAGCCATGGTTTCACTTAACAGCTATGCTTAGCCAACACACAGTTGGGTTTATCAAGCATGTAAGAAGATAGAGGAGGGTAATGCTAAGCCAGTGAGCTCAACCACAGAGCTACAGGCATCTCAAATGAACTCAACAGTCAGGCACCCACATTACCTGCCACCTCCAACACAAGGAAGATCCCCTTCTCTGCTACACAGTCCCTCAGGAAACTCTTCCCTCCAGTGCTCTTCAGGATGGGCATAAAAAGGTCCAACTGCTAGCTTCATGAGATTCTATCCTTCACTGGGTTTATCAAGCAAACCCAACCTCTGTTCAATTGTTCATAATTGAATTTCTCCCAATTCAGTCATTCAATAACTCAAATCCGTCACTGGTTTTTTGGGCTGCAAAAACTGGGTTTTCCTATGGATTTTGGGGTAGCTAATACTCTCAATTTCGCCCCAAGGTTCATATCTATGGATCCCCCATTGGTTTTCACTGTCCCATACCAAATCTGGGCGTTTTTGGCACTTCAAAACGTGGGTTCTTGCAAAGTTGCGATTTCTGGGTTTTTTTTCACTGCTGGCAATTCGTTTTTGGATGGAAAATGATGCTGGCTCATCAACAATGGAATGGGAATGAGATTGGAAGGATTCCCCAAAGGTAGAGTGACTTGTGGGTCAAGCAAAACAGAGCCCATACCCTGCCATACGAATTTCTGGGCTGCCCATGCTCCATTGAAGCCATGGACTGAATTCTTCAACAACTTCTTCACACAGAAATAAATGTCATCAAGGAAAGTCAAAAGGGTTCACAAGATGACATTTGGAAGCATATGGTTCAATCCCACAACCCCTTCACCACTCCCTAGTGGATACACATGGCCCCTTCTCATTCATTGCTCCCATAGCCAGTTCTGGTATTTTATTGCAATATTAATATTTACATCAATTTACAATTTTCCATGGCTTAATAGCACATGGGTAACAAAATGTCAAATGCTTGTCCATTTTAAATAAAATCCGAACATACACTAGCGGGGCCTTGGCCTTGAACTCCACGTTAGCAAAAACATACATCGCATGTATACAATATTACATAAAAGCCAATTTAACATAAGGGTCAAAATGGGGTATTACATTCCCCTCCCCCTTAGAACAACACTGTCCTCGGTGTTCTCAAAACTGAACAAAAATGGGAATGTCTCTCTCGTAGCATCCTCCAGCTCCCATGTAGCCTCATCGGGGCTAAGGTGCTCCCATTGGACCTTTACCTACCCGATGGCTTTGTTCCGGAGCAAAGTGACTTTCTTGTCAAGGATGCGCATAGGTTCTACTTGGAACTCTCCCTCGGGTTCTACCTGTATCACATTCCAATCAATCATATGATTAGGATCATGTACATACTTCTTAAGCAAAGATACATGGAAAACATTATGAGCTCTTATGCTAGCAGGCAATGCAATTCTATGTGCAACTAGCCCTATCCTATCAAGGACTTCAAATGACCCACAATATCTTGGTGACAACTTGACACAACTCCCCAACTTGAGGGAACTCTTCCTTGGTTTCACTCTCAAATAAACATGATCCCCAATCCGAAATTCCTTATGCACTCTTTTCGAATCTGCATAACTCTTTTGCCTGTCCTGAGCTGCCTTTAAATTCTGCCTGATCTTAACAATTTCTTGTTCCATTTTCTTGATCATCTCTGGGCCAAGTATTACCCTGTTCACCGGACTGTCCCAACTCACTGGAGTCCTGCATCCTTTGCCATACAATGCCTCAAATGGACTTATACCCAATGATGCATGATGTCCATTATTGTATGCAAATTCTACCAAGTGTAGGTAATCTTCCCACTTGGATGGTTTATCCATCACATACATTCTCAGCATGTCTTCAAGAACCTGATTCACCCTCTCAGTCTGACCATCTGTTTGAGGATGATAAGCTGTACTGAAATTCAATTTAGTTCCCAATTCCTGAAACAATCCCTTCCAAAAATTGGAAGTAAACTTTGTATCACGAACAGAAACTATTGCCTTGGGAAATCCATGCAATCTGAATATCTCTCTCATGAATATGTTTGCAATGTCATTAGCCTTGTGAGTGGACTTGACTGGAATAAAGTGAGCTACCTTTGATAGCTTGTCCACCACAACCATGATTGAATCATGCTTCTTCACTGTCATGGGCAGACCTGTTATAAAATCCATAGAGATCACTTCCCACTTCCATTCTGGAATGGGTAAGGGCTGCAACAACCCTGCTGGATGTTGGTGCTCTGCCTTGACTTGTTGGCACTTCTGACACCTAGCAATGTAATCAACTATGTCCTTCTTCATACCATGCCAAAAGTATTGTTTTCTTGCTACTGTTATAGTTTTCTGATATCCTGGGTGTCCTGAATATGGCATTTGATGTATCTCATCCATCACTAACTTCTTCAAATCTGCACTGTTTGGAATGTACAATCTGGTATCATGATAAATGAGAGCACCATCCTCACCCAGTTGATATCTTGCACATGCTTCACCTACATTACCCTGCTGCAATTTCTCTTTAATTTGAAGGCAAGTTTCATCATTGTGTTGGGCTTCAATAACTCTTGTCTTCAAGTCTGATTTACACATACTTACTGCTACAACATGAAACTTTCTGCTAAGAGCATCTGCAACCTTATTCTCTTTCCCTTTTACATGCTTAATGTCAAAATCAAATTCACAAAGGAATTCCATCCACCTAGCTTGCCTAGCATTCAAGTTTGGTTGATCAAACAAATACTTCAAACTCATGTGGTCCGTCCTAAGCTCGAATCTTCTTCCCATCAAATAATGTCTCCACATCTTGAGAGCATGCACTATGGCTGCTAATTCTAAATCATGTATAGCATAATTCTTTTCATGCTCTTTTAATTTCCTTGACTCGTAGCAAATCATAGCTCCTTCTTGCATGAGCACTCCACCTAGCCCTTCAATGCAAGCATCTGTGCACACCATGAAATCTTTATTTGGATCTGCTATCTTCAAAATAGGAGTGCTGGTAAGTAGCTCCTTTAACCACTGAAAACTTTTCTCACACTTTTCAGACCATACGAACTTGATTTTCTTTCTTTGCAATGAAGTGATCGGATGAGCTATCCTAGAGAAACCTTCAATAAACCTTCTGTAGTAACCGACAAGACCCATGAAAGATCTAACATCTGAAACATTCTTTGGAGTTGACCAATCCATGATGGAATTAATCTTCTCCGGATCCACTGCAATTCCTTCTTCAGAAACGACATGACCCAAATATTGAATTCTCTTTTGGTAAAACTCACACTTGCTTAACTTGGCATACAACTGATGTTCTCTAAGGACTTGTAACACCATCCTTATATGTTCCTCATGCTCTTCTTCATTCCTTGAATAGACAAGAATGTCATCCAAGAACACAATCACAAACTTGTCCAAATATTTGCTGAACACACTATTCATGAGACACATGAATGTAACAGGTGCGTTGGTAAGACCAAATGGCACCACAGTGAACTCATAATGACCATATATAGTTCTGAAAGTTGTCTTGTGAATATCTTCCTCTTTAATCCTTACTTGATGGTACCCCGACCTCAAGTCAATCTTTGAAAACACTTTAGCTTCCTTCATTTGATCAAACAACTCATCAATTCTTGGCAATGGATACTTGTTCTTGACTGTCACTTTATTTAACTGCATGTAATCAATGCACAGCCTTAAAGTCCCATCTTTCTTCTTGACAAATAACACCGGTGCTCCCCAAGGAGACACACTAGGCCTGATATATCGCTTGTCCATTAATTCTTGTAGCTGCATCTTCAACTCCACTAATTCCGGTGTACTCATTCTATAAGGAGCTTTGGAATTCGGTGCTACTCCTGGAACAAGATCGATGGTAAAATCAATATCTCTCTTTGGTGGTAGCCCTGGTACTTCATCTGGAAACACATCTTGGAACTCTTGCAATATCCTGAAGTTTTCTATCCTTGGACCTTTCTCCTCTGACAAATATGACATATGAACTGCATATAATTGGAAACCATGCTTGTAAAACTTTTTCAACTGTAGGGCTGAAATCTTCCTTACTGAAACTTGCTTGGAAATTCCTCTTACCAATGTTGGCCTTCCCTCTTCATCAATGCACTCAAGTGCTTTCTCATAACAGTCCAACTTGGCTTTGTGTTTTTGCAACCAATCCATGCCAATCAAGGCATCATAAGATCCTAAAAGTATCACATTTAAATCTGCATGTGTGTGGAGTCCATTCAATTCTATGGGGCATTCCGCCACTACTTCACTTACTTTCCTCTTGGTTCATGTGGCTAATTGAACTAACCAAGACTTATTGTGCTTCACCTTTCTAAGAGAACAAGCTTCAACCACTTTTGAAAAAACATAACTATGAGTAGATCCTGGATCAATCAAAACAGAAATAGATTGCTTAGCAATCTTACCTTCAACTTCCACCACTTATGATTGATGGTCTGCTTGATGATTGTCCAATGCTACATAAATTTGAGGCGCTTCCCTTTCCATGTCCTCCACTGTAGCTACTCCCTTTAAGTTGTGCAACTTTCGGGGATTATTCTTTCAATGTGGACAATCCTTCAGCGTGTGGTTTTCTCCACATCCCCAACATTGAAGTGGTCCCTTTGATGCTTTGTCTGCTGCTACTGCTGGCTTGAATCCACTCCTTGCTTGTTGCCCCTGTGGGAAGGTTCTAGGATGACCTATGCTTGAAGCCACTCCTCTTTTGATCAAACCTTCCTCTTGGCTTTCCTTTCCATGCTTGCTTAACCTTTGTTTTTCTTTTATTCTGCTCATAGCAATGCATTTCCATCCTAACGGCTTCATCCAAACTTGGTGGATTAACAAACTCAATACGATCTCTGAAACTTTGAGGTAGACTTCCAAGGAAGCATTGGATTTTCACCCTCTCATCCTTAATGTAGTCTACATACATTAATAATTCCAAAAATTTATGGACATTCTCTTCCATAAATTTTTGTCCCAACCGGAGTTCATTGAACTATTTTCTCTTACTGTCATAATACCTAGCAGAAAGGTATTTCTCCTTGAAGTACTTCTTAAATCTCTCTCAGCTGACCTTCCTCCCACTGATAACTTTTACTTGCAATAGGTTATCCCACCAAATTGAAGCTCTTCCATTTAGATTGTAAATGGCAATTCTGGCCTTTTCATTTACTGAGTAGTCCTAAATTCTAAAATATTTCTTCATTCCAAGAAGCCATGCCTCTGCCTCTTGGCCAGTCTTGTCTTCTCCATCAAATGTGGGAGGCATTGCCTTCCTAAATTCACCTTGTGGGATTCCCTTGAATTTCTTCCTTCCATCCAATCTTCTAGAAGTATTCCTTGGACTTCTCCTAGAACCTTTGGAGTTACACGACCTACTGGAAGAAGATCTTGATGAAGATGTTCTATGCTTCTTGCTCACAGAACTCTTCCTCGTGCTTGGAGTCATCTTCTTTGAACGACCTCTAAAGCGACTCGCTGCCTCTCTTCCTTCCTCACCTACATTGCTTGGATTGGAACCAAGGTTTATCCTCTGCTGCATATCAGTGAGGCTTTGTAAAATAGAAGCATTGAGTTGGTGTTGTTCTTCCTGAGCCTTCATTAATCTTTCATTGAAGCTCACCATGGTTTCAACCAAATTCTGAGGAGTCATCTGCTCCCTTCTCCCATTGGATTCTGTCTCCGCATTCTCTTCATGCACATTTTCTCCTAGGACGTCTTCTTCATACTCATAAGGATCTTGAGCATCATTTATGGTCACCATTCTCTTCCTGTATGCTACCTCTGCTACAATTATTAAATCTTAGGAGCTGCAAGCACTGTGTATTATGAAAATATTTGTTAGACATCATAAGAATGCATATAGACATATACACAATCAATATTTAACATAATAAAACTCATGGATTAATTCACACAGTTGCTATGCATTCATTTCCCTTGCACATTCAAGCAATTCTGGAAATTGCCCATAATTGTCAATAATTTGACAAAACAGTCACTGGTACATTTCTGCTCTAATTATTTGTGGGGTGTGATAACTTCGTTCAAATTCTGGTCATACACCATTATTTCCTGCTGGACAAGATTTCCAATGCCTGTCCCCATGCTCCATTCCAACATCGGGTGTGGAAATTGCGTTATTTCAAAAATGGCAACTTTCACCCCAATTCTGCATACTTTTACACAGTTGTATTTTGGTCCCGAATGCCAACTTCAGCCACCTGTGGAAGAAAATCTATGAAGAATCACGAAACCTTTTCTACCGGACGAAGTTAGCCCATATAGCAAGGAACGCTCAGCAACTCGCGGATCTTTGTTCCGATGCACCATTCATCTTCTATGAATTTCTGGGTTTTACTACTTCTCACTTTTCACATTTTCCAAAATTCCAAATTTCGGGCTCCATATTTTTTTTAAAGTCGAAAGCCGAAAACCAAAAGCCGAAAACTGAAAGCCGAAACAGGAAGCTGAAACTGGAAGCCGAAGCCGAAAGTCGAAAGCCAAAAACCAGAAGCCGAAGCCAAAAGCCGAAAGCCGAAAACCGGAAGCTGAAACCGGACGCCGAAGCCGAAAGCCGAAAGCCGAAAACCAGAAGCCGAATCTGAAAGCCGAAAGCCAAAAACTAAAAGCCAAAAACGGGAAGCCGAAACCGGAAGCCGAAGCCGAAAGCTGAAATCCGAAAATCGAAATTCGAAGCCGAAAGCCGAAAACCGGAAGCCGAAGCCGAAACCCGAAAACCGAAAGCCGAAGCCGAAAACCGGAAGCCGAATCCAAAAGCTGAAAGCCAAAAATCAAAAGCCAAAATCGAAAGCCGAAGCTGAAAGACGAAAGCTGAAAACCGGAAACCAAAACCGAAAGCCGAAGTCGAAAGCCAAAAGCCAAAACCCGGAAGTCGAAAACTGGAAGCCGAAAGCAGAAAACCGAAAAACACCCACTTTTCCTGTAATTTTCGGGGTCCGTATCTCCTTCGTCCCTTGGAAAAATGAGGCAAGTTTGGTACCATTGGAAATCTCTTGGAGATATCTATGCACCTATGTGATCCTCTTCCACATCTAAGAAATCTAATCTTGTCATTTTTCCCAATCAAAATGTCACCCCCAACTTCCCAATATTGTGTTAAAACGTCCTGTTACATGCCTGCAAACTCAGAGTCTGGCCCAAGCAGCCCTAGTGCTGCAAGATGAGCTCTGATACCACTCTGTAGCATCCCCTCCCATCATCCCAATGCAGGGGAGAGAACAAGACCAAACATACAGGCTTTGTTCTACCATCTCAGCTCCATACGTTACAAAAAATGCATAATAATTAAAAACTTAATGTGTGCAGGTTCAAATTAACTAAGCACAGCGGAATTAACTCATATTTGCACACACACAAATAGTAATGCATAACATATATATATCACAGCAAAGGATGATTCAACATGTAGAGACTCAATCTCGTTCCAAAGCCATGCATAAATCTCATATTAAGATAATCATTTCATTTCATTAAACATAGACAATTAACATACTGCAGAACACAAAATGCATTTAATTCATAACACAGAGAACACTTATCTTAAAGATGAAGCTATCCAAACAACTGGTTATGTGAGAGCAACGTTCCACCCAAGCATAGAACTTTGTCCAGCTTATATTCTTTCAGCTGAGAGATCACCCCCGAGCTGGGTTGTGTATCCACTAAGGAGTAATTAGCTGGGCACACTCACAACCATGGTTTCACTTAACAACTATGTTAAGCCAACACACAGTTGGGTTTATCAAGCATGCAAGAAGATAGAGGAGGGTAATGCTAAGCCAGTGAGCTCAACCGCAGAGCTACAGGCATCTCAAATGAACTCAACAGTCAGGCACCCACATTACCTGCCACATCCAACACAAGCAAGATCCCCTTCTCTGCTACACAGTCCCTTAGGAAACTCTTCCCTCCAGTGATCTTCAGGATGGGCATAGAAAGGTCCAGCTGCTAGCATCCTGAGATTCTATCCTTCACTGGTTTTATCAAGCAAACCTATGTTCAATTGTTCATAATTGAATTTCTCCCAATTCAGTCATTCAATAACTCAAATCCGTCACTGGTTTTCTGGGATGCAAAAACTGGGTTTTCCTATGGATTTTGGGGTAGCTAATACTCTCAATTTCGCCCCAAGGTTCATATCTATGGATCCCCCATTGGTTTTCACTATCCAATACCAAATCTGCTCATTTTTGGCACTTCAAAACGTAGGTTCTTGCAAAGTTGCGATTTCTGGTTTTTTCTTACTACTGGCAATTCGTTTTTGGATGGAAAATGATGCTGACTCATCAACAATGGAATGGGAATTAGATTGGAAGGATTCCCCAGAGGTAGAGTGACTTGTGGGTCAAGCAAAACAGAGCCCATACCCTTCCATACGAATTTATGGGCTGCCCATGCTCCATTGAAGCCATGGACTGAATTCTTCAACAACTTCTTCACACAGAAATAAATGTCAGCAAGGAAAGTCAAAAGGGTTCACAAGATGACATTTGGCAGCATATGGTTCAATCCCACAACCCCTTCACCACTCCCCAGTGGATACAGATGGCACCTTCTCATTCGTTGCTCCCATAGCCAGTTCTGGTATTTTATTGCAATATTAATATTTACATCAATTTACAATTTTCCATGGCTTAATAGCACATGGGTAAAAAAATGTCAAATGCTTGTCCATTTTAAATAAAATCCAAACATACACTAGCGGGGCCTTGGCCTTGAGCTCCACGCTAGCAAAAACATACATTGCATGTATACAATATTACATAAAAGCCAATTTAGCATAATGGTCAAAATGGGATATTACATGGTCTAGGTTTTTTTCTGAGTCGATTATTGTTGAATATTGTAAGACATTGTAAGAGAGAAAGAGGCTCTGTAGCTGTGTGCGTAGAGACCCATTGTAGAGAAGATTTTGCAGCTATGAGCGCATAATTGAACTGTTGACCCTTCCGATTAATATAAAAAACAGCTCCTGTGGACGTAGCTCCCATCCTAGGGGTGAACCACATAAATACTTTTGTTGTGTGATTGAATTTGTGATATTGCTTATGCTTATGTTTATGTATGTTCATGCTTTTATATGTATTTTAACATGTATGGTTGATGAGAATAATATATTAAGTATTGAGCATGTATAACTGAATGTACAAGTAGTTCTGAGTATGTTGAATGCGTAGTTGCATGGATAAACACTAAGTCAGGGAAGTCTGTAATGTGTGTAACTGCTTAGAAGTGCAGTCCTAGAGTTGCACTGTTATATTGCATTGTGGCAGTTACGAAGTGTGCAGTCCCATATGTGCGCAGTAAAAATAAAGTTATATGCGAAGTTGGGAAAAACTTCGCCAGAGCCAGTCCCATAACCACGCATCACCTTATTACAAAAACTTGCTTCTGTAATCCCCTATAAATTCTCCTCGGGTGAGACCTCAGCTTGTTCGCAAGTTGTTACCAACAGTGCCGGTGAAAAGAGGTTTTGTTGGGTCCAAACTACGCAGAACCCGGGTCAGTTAAGGAAAGATAGAGTTAGTAGACCAACAAATTGTTCTATTGTTGTGCTTGTACCGGTGATGTGCTCTGATAATTGGAATCCCGAGAAGATAGAGATAGAAAACTGGGTGATCAAGACGGAAAAGGAGTTTAGGAAGAAAGAAAATAGACATCCGCGCTTATCTATGAAAGATTGGTTACAGAAATACCTATTTTCTGACATACGCGAGGTTTTATTTGCATGTTTCAGTTACGAGCTACATGATTGGATATCAAGACTTGCGGAATGAAAAAATGTTTTTTAGGGTGGAGAACCTACAAAGTGGATTCCATAGCTGATTCAAAGGCTTAAAGAGGTTGATAGCCCAATTTCAAGAGAAGTAGACTTTTGGCTGGATAGCATGCTAGAAGGCTATGTTATAGAATTTGTTGCGGACACTCTAAAGTCCTACAGCGAAGTAGAAAGACATTTCTTCAAAGGGTTCGGAGGTAAGTACCTGAAAAATATTAGTTTGAATATCAAAATGTTGTTAGTAGAAAAAGGTATCTTAAGAATGCAATAAAATCCCTGGGAATTTGAGTCTGTAATGTTCAGTAAGACAGATAGTGACACTAAGGAAAATACTTACACCTTGAGAAGTGGCAAAAGATATAACCCTAGCACTGGAAAGAGGTCTCCTGAAGCTGAACCTCGCATACCCCTAGAAACTGAGTTAAGAGGTAACAGATATTCATATCAGCATGAGTCTGATAGCGAAACAGAGCTTAGACCGAATCCCTATCAGCCTATCACTCTGCAGAAACCTCCAGTAACACCGCAAGATTTAATACTCAGAATCAACCAAGTAGTAGCATATCTAATCCATCTCAGAATACTACACCTCCTAGAAGAAGAATGACAGGAGACATTAAGCTGGCGATCTTTAAAGGAACTGGTTTAGAAAACCCGGAGCAACACTGGTTTCTCTATGAAGCAATATGGAATTTTAAACAAGTACACGATGATGCTATTCGACAAGCACAACTAGTTACCACATTTAGAGACAGAGCCTTGACATGGTTCATGAAATATTCTGCCGGACAAAATAGAACACTAGTAGAGATCAGAACTGCGCTGATAAGAGAGTTTAAGGAACCTAAATCAGAATCTCAGTGTATCACAAAGTTAAAAGAAATCAAACAAAAGCCTAATGAGACTGTATGGGAGTTTGATAAAAAATTTAAAGCATTGTTAGACCAAGTAAGTTTTGACATAGCACCGCAACAACATCAAGAATGGTTCAGAGCTGCATTATTTCTCCATATCAGGTTGCCACTTATGCAACAGAAGGTTACTTTGCAGACAGAGGCTTTAGAGATTGCGATGAAACTAGAGGCTTCACCAATAGGAGAAACTAATGCAAGGATGGTTCAACTACAGACCCAACTAGCAAACTTGACATTACAATTGCAAGATATGAAGAAAGGAAAGGAAACCAAAGAAGAGGTTTGGTGTACTAAATGTAAAGGAGAAGGAAATTCCAAAGAACACTGCCCTGTATTCCAAGATTACATCGCTAATGGAGCACCAAACCCATTGAATCAACAACAAGGCCCATGGTGTAAAATTTGTCGATGTAGAGGACATCGCCTAGAAGACTGCTCACTACATTTGTAAACATGTCTGTAGGATTCTGGCTAGTATGTATCTTCTCCAGCTTCAACAGTTCATCATCCAGAAAAGAGCGTATGAAATGGTACTTGAGCTGTATATGTTTAGTCCTGGAATGGAATGTTGAGTTCTTTGCAAGATGAATGGCACTATGGATGTCACTATACAACCTTCTTTCCTTCTTCTTCTTACCAATTCCTCCATAAACCTCTGCAACCAAATCATCTCTTTACTAGCCTCTGTAACAGCAACATACTCTGCTTCCATTGTTGAAAGTGCAACAACCTTTTGTAGTTTTGAAATCCAACTTACTGTTGTTCCACCTACAGTAAACACATATCCTGTGGTGCTCCTCCTGTGATCCTTATCACCTGCCATATATGCATCAACATATCCCTGTAGAATAGTGTATGAACCTCCAAAACATAATGCATGGGTGGTATTACCTCTCATATACCTAAGAATCCACTGTATTTCCTTCCAATGTTCTTTACCTGGATTGTTCATATATATGCTCACAACTCCCATTGCATGTGCAATATATGGTCTTGTGCACACCATGGTATACATCAAGTTGTCAACTGCTGATGAATAGGGAATATTGGACATGTAATCTATCTCTTCCTGTGTCTTGGGACACATTTCCTTACTTAGTTTGAAATGGCTGGCCAAAGGTGTACTAACTGGTTTTGCATTCTGCATTCTAAACCTCTTCAACATCTTTTGTATGTACTCACCCTAAGACAATGTCAATTTGCGATTTTTCCTGTCTCTTGTTATTCTCATACCAAGGATTTGCTTACAACACCCAAATCCTTCATCGTAAAGGAATTAGTTAACTTCCTTTTGAACACATTTATGTTGATGTATATGTAACTTCGGAATGTATTTCATATATATATATATATTTATTGTACTCCTATAGAGATGTATTATTCCTCTATACGGAAGTGTTGTCATTTGTATTGACAAGTGTCACAAGTGTGTTAACTTGTCGATGGGTTATTATACCACCTTGTAAGGGGTCGACCCGGATTAATGTAACATGAGGTTATTGTGCTAAGCTAGACAAGCCGGACCCATAAGATTATTGGGCAGTCAGAACAAGTATAAATAGAGATCTCCCGATCTCTATTTGAATCACTTCACAACTCACTATTCCTTCACTCGGAAAGTGGCACACATGTGAGGAGGAGGATCAGCTGCTAGGAGGAGTCTATCTCTGTGTACTTGGGTTGTACTTTGGTTGTATCATTGCTCTATCTATCTCTGAGGAAGTTGTGGGGTTTTTCACCTTAGGGTTTTCCCCACGGAAACTTTGTGTGTCTATTGTCTCTTATGTTTGCTTCTTGTGGTGATTGACATGCTTGCTATGATTGATATGCACTGATATACTGTACATGTTATTCTCTCAATAAAGATCCTAGAGTATCTTGAATTAATGCTCAAAAATTAACATGGTATCAGAGCCAACCTGAGAAGAAGACATTGTGCAGTGATGGAAACCAAGGTTTCTTGTTTATTAGGTTTCTCTCCACAAATTTTGGAAAAGCACTAAGGTAGATTGACTCTACTCATCAACGAGAATCTATATGTCCAATCAAAATTCAATTCTGAGCACTTTCAGTTTTGGCCCTAAAAATTAGGGTTTCCTCAAAAATGGAAATTTCTGAAATCTAAAGACATAGCTAGAAGCTCCTTGAAAAACTCGAATTTTAGAGCTTTGGATCGAGATTTTTGGCTGGGTAATTCTCCGGGAAACTCAAACCCTAATTTAGGGTCCTCCCTAGTGAACCCGGAAAGACTAAAAGGCAATTCTGAAGGGTGAAGCTTTGCAGATCTCAAATTCTGAATACACCAGGCTGATCAGCTCATCAAGGCGCATCTTTCATCCTTTTAGAAAGTTGAAATTCACATTTTGAATTTTTAGGGTTTCTCTAACAAACCCTAATTCGGGACCATATCCATTTTTTCAGCAAATCAAGTGGTAAGACCTAAATCTTTTCTATTTCCATTTGAAGTACTCTTTAAAGATATCTCACCACACCAAGCTTGAGGACAAGCTTGAAGGGGCTGATAACTTTCGAGCCTGGAAGTATAGGATTGGGTTAATCCTGGAAGAAAATGAATTGGACACTTACATTAGCTCTGAGGTCCCTATCCCAGAGGATGAAGAGGTTAAGGCATTGCATAAGAAAAACTTGGTCAAGGCAAAAAGAATCATTGTTGATTCTATCAAAGACCATCTCATACCACATGTGTCATCTCTGAAGACACCCAAGGAGATGTTTGACTCTTTGACGAAGCTATTTGAAGGGGAGAACATAAATCGGAAGATGACTCTGCGGAATCAATTGAAAGGAGTCAAGCTGTTGAATGGAGAGACCATTCAATCTTATTTATCCAAGGTCTCTCAGATTAAGGAACAACTTGAAGCTGTGGATGAGGTAGTGGACAATGGTGAGGTTGTTATGACCACTCTGAATGGCCTACCTAGGTCATGAGACTCTTTTATTCAAGGATTGTGTACAAGAAATAAATTGATCTCTTTCAGTAGACTGTGGGAGGAATGCTCTCAAGAAGAATCTAGGCTCGTGGCTCGAGAAGAAAAGATGGGAAATGAAGATCAAGCTCTCACTACTCACACCAAGAAGGGAAGCACGTTCAAGGGGGAACATTCTCATTCTAAGAGACCTTCTCACCACTCTAAAAATAGGAAACATCTAAGATGTTTCACATGTAATGAGAAAGGGCACTTTGCCTCAGATTGTCCCAAGAACAAGAAGGACAACAATAACAAATTCAACAAAAAGAAGAAGGGCAACAAAAGAAAATATCATGCTCATGCTGCTGAGGATGATGAACCTCCCAAGAAGAAGGCTAGATCTAAAAGTGATGATGATGACTCATCAAGCGAAGAAGAGTATGTTCTAATCTATGCTCTCACATGTACTATCTCTCATGGTTGTAATGATTGGCTTATTGACTGTGGGGCTTCCAACACATGACTGGGTTTAAAAAATCTTTTGTAAATCTATCTGAACATGAATCACCCCATAAGGTGAAACTTGGGGATGATTATCAATACCCTATCAAAGGAAGTGGGGAAGCCTCCAACAACCTAGATTTTGGAAAGTCTTTGAAGATGAAAGAAGTTCTTTATGTACCTGGGATCAAGAAGAACCTACTCTCCATATCCGCATTGGATGCAAAAGGTACAAGGGTTGCATTTGTGGATGGCCAAGTTCTAATAAGGCAAAAGGAAAAAACCATAGATGATGCAGTGGTGATTGGAGAGCAAGAGCGAGGATTGTATAAATTGAAGGGACAACCTGAACATGCCATGGTGCATGATTCTATGGAGCCAAGTGAACTTTGGCATAGAAGACTTGCTCATATGCACTATAGGGCACTTCCAATTGCAAGCAAGGCTATAGAGGGTCTTCCTGAAATAAAGACAAAGCATGAAGGTGTTTGCAAAGGATGTGAAAAAGGAAAGAACATAAAGAAAGCATTTCCAAGTAGTGAAAGCAATCTAAAGGAATCTTGGAAATCATCCACTCGGATGTATGCAGTCCGATGTCATCCAATTCTCTGACTGGGTATGTTTACTATGTCTCTTTCATCGATGACTTTTCCAAGAAGACTTGGGTTTACTTCTTGAAGAACAAAGATGAAGTATTTGATAAGTTCAAGGAATTAAAAACCTTGATGGAGAACCAAACTGATAAGAAGATCAAAACATTCAGATCTGACAATGGTGGAGAATTCACTTCAGGTGACTTCAAGAAGTTATGCAGTGATTCAGGGATTAAGAGGGAGTTGACTGCTCCTTACAATCCACAACAGAATGGAGTTGCAGAAAGAAAGAATCAAACAATCATGGAAGCAGCAAGGGAAATGTTGCATGACCAGGATCTTCCTATGCATCTATGGGCAGAAGCATCTAGGACAGCTGTATATGTGCAGAACAGAACACCCCACAAGACATTGGACAACAAGACACCAGAAGAGGTCTTCTCTGGTAAGAAACCTGAAGTCAGCCATCTCAGAATATTTGGTTGTCCAGTATACACTCATGTCCCAAAGGAAAAGAGGACCAAGCTAGATCCTTCAGAAAAGAAGGGTATCTTTGTGGGTTACATTGAAAGCTTGAAGGATTACAAAATATACTTTCCAGGGTTCAAGAAGATTGATGTCAGCAGGGATGTGACATTTGATGAAAACTCTGCATTCATCAAATCAAGGAAGACACATGTTGAAGATTATGAAGAACCTAAGGAAACTAGATTTCAAGACACTACGATGACTGAAGCAATTCCAGATGCAGATTGTGAAATTGAAGATCCGCAAGAACCTGTAGATCCACCCTGTGAGAATAAATCTCACAAGAGGAAACCTGCATGGGATAGAGAGCTCATTCAAGATGAATAAAGATATGGCATTCCAGAAAAAGAACACAGAGCAAAGAAGAGAACTAGATCTCATACCAGCTATGTTGCTTTACTCTGTGATATCATGAACAAAGAACCTTCCAATTATGAAGAAGCAGCGGAAAAGAAAGAATGGAAGGATGCCATGGTCAAAGAATACCAACCAATAATGAAGAATGATGTTTGGGATGTTGTCCCAAGACCTAAAGGGAAGTCTTTTGTGACTTCCAAATGGATCTACAAAACCAAGCATGCTGCAGATGGCAGCATAGAGAAATACAAGGCAAGATTCGTAGCTCATGGCTTCTCTCGGAAAGAGGGAATAGATTATGAAGAAACTTTTGCTCCTATATCCAGGTACACTTACATCAGATCAGTACTTGCTTTGGCTACAGTGATTAAATGGAAGATACACCAGATGGATGTCAAGACTTCTTTCTTGAATGGTGTAGTTGAAGAGGAAGTGTATGTGGAGCAGCCACTTGATTTTGAGACACATGACAGGGAGTCATATGTGTGCAGACTGAAGAAAGCCTTGTATGGCTTGAAGCAAGCTCCCAGGACTTGGTATGGTAGGATGGACGGTTTCCTATCCAGTTTGGGCTTTACCAAGAGTAAAGCAGATTCCAACCTTTATTACAAGGTTGAGGAAGGCAATCCAATGATACTACTTCTATATGTGGATGATCTGTTTGTAACAGGTAATGATAGTTTGATTGCCGATACCAAGAGGAAGCTTGCAGCCAAGTTCAAGATGAAGGACTTGGGGATGATGCACTATTTTCTAGGCATGGAGGTGTGGCAGAGTGCAGATGGTATCTTCCTTAGACAAGGGAAGTATGCAGTAGAGATCCTGAAGAGGTTCGGGATGATGGACTGCAAGGCCATGGCCACACCTATGGCATCGAACCTGAAGCTTCTGTGCGATGCCTCATCTGATTTGATTGATGTCACCGTGTATCATCAGATGATTGGATCCTTGATGTACCTAACGAACACTAGACCAGATATTTGCTTTGCAGTGAACACATTGAGCTAGTTCCTGACGGATCCCAGAAGTGTTCACCTGGTTGCTGTAAAGCATATTCTGAGGTACCTGAAGGGTACAGTTGACTATGAGCTCAAGTATGATGCGAATCAAAAGTTTAACCTGCAGGGTTATGTTGATTCTGATTGGGCAGGCAGTGCTGCAGATAGGAAGAGCACATATGGGTGCTGCTTCAGTATGGGATCAGGTGTGATCTCTTGGTTTAGCAGGAAGCAATCCTGCGTAGCACTGAGTACTGCCAAAGCAGAGTATGTTGCAGCATGTTCGGCTAGTTGTGAGGCAGTATGGCTCTGGAAGCTACTGTCTAAGTTATTTGATCTCCCGCTGGAGGCTACTGGTATCTTTTGTTACAACCAGAGTTGTGTGAAGTTGTCTGAGAACCCGGTGTTCCACGATAGGTCGAAGCACATTGAGATCAAATATCACTATATCAGGGATATGGTGCAGAGAGGAGCAGTGAAGCTCATGTATGTTGCGACGGATGAGCAGATTGGAGATGTACTGACGAAACCACTAGCCAGAGTGAAATTCGAATACTTCAGAGAGAGGCTTGGTGTCCTTCAGATCGATGACACTTCGAGGAAGAAGTGATGGAGACATTTGTTGAAGCCATTCCAAGCATGGTGGAAGGAGGATCCTTCACATGGCTATGGATATAAGCGCTAGATGATGAGTATCAGGATGATCTTCTAGTTTCTGCTCGATATGATCAGTTGGATCATTTATGTATGTATGCATCATGTTGGATGCTAGATATGATCAGTTGGATCATTTATGTATGTATGCATCATGTTGGATGCTGGATATGATCAGTTGGACCATTTATGTATGTATGCATCATGTTGGATGTTGGATATGATCAGCTGGATCATTTATATGTAAGTATATATGCATCATGTTGGATGCTTGGACCATGTATCTATATATGTATCAGGTGGATACGATTGTATGATCAGGTGGATCATGTATCTGTGTATGTATCAGGTAGATACATTATATGATCAGGTGGATCATGTATGATGATATGTATCAGGTAGATACTTGGTATGCATCAGGTGGATGCATTGTATGATCAGGATGATCATGGATGATGAGCTTCAGGATGTTGCTCTAGATGACATGCATCAGGACGATGTAGTGACGATGATCAGGATGATCATGTGTGATGAGTATCAGGACGATACTCTAGATGACATGCATCAGGACGATGCAATGATGATGACTAGGATGATCATATGTGATGACATGTATCAGGTGGATACATTACATAATCAGTTGGATTATGTGTGATGAGTTCCGAAGACACAGATGCACATGAGCTTTTTGGACATGGTTGTAGATGTGTTCTCCCATGGTCGCGATGTAATTGCTGGGCTTTTCCGACATGGTGGCAGATGTGTTCTCCCATGGTCGTGATGTAATTGACAGATCCATTCAAGCATGGTTGTAGATGTGTTCTCCCATGGCTGCGATATAAGTGCTAGATCCATTCGAGCATGGTTGTAGTTGTAGATGTGTTCTCCCATGGTTGCGATATAAGTGTTGGAGCCATTCGAGCATGGTTGTAGATGTGTTCTCCCATGGCTGCGATATAAGTGTTGGGGCCATTTGAGCATGGTTGTAGATGTGTTCTCCCATGGTTGCGATATAAGTGTTGTGCCATTTGATCATGGTTGTAGATGTGTTCTCCCATGGCTGCAATATAAGTGTTGTGCCATTCCGACATGGTGGTAGGTTGGTCCTCCAATGGTCATTGATGTAAGTGTTGTGAGCCTTTCACGGATGGTGGTAGGTTGGTCCTCCCATGCCGGTGAGTGTAAGTGCTGTGTGTGTGCATCTAGGTTGTGCTTTGTGATACTCTGTGGCCGTGGACAGGTTGTGTGGTAGCATGTAAAAGGTCCTGGGAGATCCGATAGGTTGAGCTGTGTACTTGTAATCAGTCCTAGGATGCTCTTTCGAGGTTTTGTGACACACGTAATAAGTCCTAAGGATTCCACAGTATGGTCAGTGATGATGAAGACCTGCAAGTGGTGGGCCTACATCCAGTATGAAAAAGGACTGTCTCTGTAGAACTTCCTATGACGAGTAGAATCAGAGATGGATTGAGATAGGAGCAGCAGTGACAATGACGATGATTCGAGGATGATGATTCGCTGATGATGATCCAAAGAAGAAGACTTGTGCTATCAGATCTGTGTCGAGAAATACCTTCCTAGTTAAGAGGGAGTGTTGATGTATATGTAACTTCGGAATGTATTTCATATATATATTTATTGTACTCCTATAGAGATGTATTATTCCTCTATACGGAAGTGTCGTCATTATTATTAACAAGTGTCGCAAGTGTGTTAACTTGCCGATGGGTTATTAGACCACCTTGTCAAGGGTTGGCCCAGATTAATGTAACATGAGGTTATTGTGCTAAGCTAGACAAGCCGGCCCCATAAGATTATTGGGCAGTCAGAACAAGTATAAATAGAGATCTCCCGATCTCTATTTTAATCACTTCACAACTCACTCTTCCTTCACTAGGAAAGTGGCGCACATGTGAGGAGCAGGATAAACTGCTAGGAGGAGTCTATCTCTATGTACTTTGGTTGTATCATTGCTCTATCTATTGCTGAGGAAGTTGTGGGGTTTTTCACCTTCGGGTTTTCTCCACAGAAACTCTGTGTGTCTATTGTCTCTTATGTTTGCTTCTTGTGATGATTGAAATGCTTGCTATGATTGATATGCATTGATATACTGTACATGTTATTCTCTCAGTAAAGATCCTAGAGTATCTTGAATTAATGCTCAAAAATTAACAATTTATTTCCTGCATGTTAGACCCTGCAACAAGCATGTCATCCACATACAATAACAAGATAATATATTTTCCATTATCTAGCCTCTTTAAATAAACACAGTGGTCAGAATGACATCTACTATAACCTTGTTCTGTCATAAACCTATTAAATTTTAAATACCACTTCCTTGGAGCTTGATTCAATCCATACAAGCTCTTCTTCAACCTGCATACCAAATTCTCCTTCCCTTTGACCTCATACCCTTGTGGCTACTGCATATATATCTCTTCCTCCAAATCCCCATGGAGAAAGGTTGTTTTTACATCTAACTATTCAAGATGCAAATCTTCTACCGCCACTAGACATAAAATAGTCGTAATTGAAGTCATCTTAACAATAGGAGAAAATATTTCATCAAAGTCTATACCTTTCTTCTGTTCAAACCACTTTACAATAAGTCTGGCCTTGTACCACTTCTTACCTCCTTCTTCTTCCTTCAACCTGTAAATCCATTTGTTCTGCAATGCTCTTTTACCAACAGGCAACTGTTACACCTAAAATCCTACCATCCTGAGATTTAGTGTTTACATCTCAAAAGTTCCATTGGCTAAGTCATTTACCTGGAAGGGATACCATTGCATTTGTGCTAGGTTTTGAGATGTCATCGCGGGCTGCACTCATGCAACCTACGATGTCACATCTTGCTCTACTGCAGGGTGTGACGAAGTAAGTTAATGTACAAAAATAGGTCCTTCGAGTTCATTCTCGAAGCCTGCTAACTTCGATCCTTAGCCCTGACCTCTTGGGGGAGCTGGAACTCGGTTCCTAAACTCTTGGGGGGATCCCCTATCTCTCTCCTACCATATCTTAACCTACCCTATCCATACCCTATCCACTTAGTCCTATATAAGTGAATCTCTACCCCTCTCCAAAAGGAGGAAGTCTATAGTGTCTACATGCTGGTGAAATCATATTGGGGAGATCTCTAACTCATTCATTGAGAGACTCAAACTTCCTTGGGATGATATGGAAATTGGCTTGGATGGAGAAGGGATACTACGTTAAGCCTTGGTTGTAGTCTATTCTTTACTATGTACTTTCCCGATTTACAGTAATATAAACGCTTTCCACCAATATTGTTTATGTGTGATGATATTGTGTAGTTTACCTGCTTAACTGTTTACTTAGATCTCTTATTGTATAGATGCTCTTTAATCGATTGCATTGTCCTATGTATCTTGACAGGTATTGCAGCTGAGATATGACGACCGCGAGACGTGGAGCAACATCCAGGAGAAAGGATTGTGAAGTTGAGGTAAGGCATCTAGTCACTTGATCCTTAATCAGATATAGGAAAGTAGTTTGTAGTCTGTACTATTTTTTCTAGACTCACATTGAACTAGGGAGATCTGGCTCGCATCCGCTCAAGTGGATTGTCCGTCAAACAAATCTAGCGACCGTACTGGGGAAAAGAACGTTGCTTTGTAGTTGTCAATTTGAATGTTGTTTTTCAGTTGATTTCTTCCCGAGCCATATCATTTTGCCATTTCCTTCTTTAGGTGGTTTCACCATCAGATCTTCACTTTGAAGAGTCTGATTTCTTTCCTTTGAGTTTTTACTTCTCATTCACAGACCTTTTTTATGCTCATTATCTGGAGAATTGGTTCATTTGTGAACTTAGATCTCGCCTATCGCACCTGGTTAGTGTACCCAGAGCGACACTGTGTTGTTTTTTATCTTTGTTCTTTGGCTATTAACCTGTCATCGCAACCCTTCCATTGGTATTTTGCAACAGCGTCGCACTCCCCACATTGGTGAACTGCGACGTCGCACTGTGTACAAGCATAGAGTGCATCGATCTGCCATTTTTGCTAGCCAGGCACCCTTTCTCCATTTCTGTTTTGAGTTTGGTTTGTGTGCATAGTCCCTCTATACTGTAAGATCCAGTCAGAGATGCCATTTTGCTTTGTGTGTTGATTCATTTGGTTTTAGTTGGAGTTTTTTTGGTTTCCATCTTGGACAGGTCTGAGATTTGGTAATGGTGGACACTTTTGTCTTCCCCACCTGCATCCACTCACCTTTGCATTCCCTCCTCTCCTCTCCAAATCTGATCATTGTATTAGATCAGTTTCCAGACCTCATTTGCATTCATCTTTGAGCTTTGCTCGCTTTTAGTGCTGCTTGTTACTGATTGACTTTGAGTGTTTGTGTGTATTTTCAGTTCATTGAGTGCTCATCTTTTCTTGAGATTTTATGAGTTATTAGAGTGCTGCGAGTAATCTTTTCATTTCAGTATTTATGTTTAAAAGCATTGTTGTTGTCAAATTGTTATTTTGATACATCCATTGAAAAATCAAAAGTACTTTATTTCCATTATTGTTCAAGCTCATTTGAAGAATTGTGTATGCATCGGAATGTCTCATTTGTAGATATTTTGGAAAAGTTGAAAGAAAATTGCATTATTTGTGTTTTTCATGAATTATGAGCTTCTCATTTTCTTGAAAAATTCGAATAGACATCAAGTTTTGCAAAAGTAGTTTCGTGCTTGGGAAATTGCATTGTATCGTTTGCTTTTTGCGCTTTTAAGCCATCATAGTGAAAGTGAAAAGTCCTCATACTCTGTTCTCTCTTTTCATTACTTAGCATCATTTTCATTTTGAAAAGACAAAAGAAAAAGAAAAACATGCTTTGATTTGGTTTAGTAGTGTTGTGTCTTTTATGTTTCGCTGAAAAGGAAAAATAATACTTCATGATCAATTTTTGGTAGATTTGGGAATGTCTTGCATTGCATTGCTTTCGTAAAGTTGTTGGAAAGAAAAAGAAAAACTCTCCTTCCCATACATAGAGTTCATTGAAAGAAAAGCGTACTTTTTGCATCTAGTTAGGGCCTACATTATGTTTACGATTATGTACTCATCTCATGCATTCACCTAACCATCTAGATAAAATTAATGGTAGAACTAGGGTAAAAAATTTAGTAACTTGTGTGTAAGTTAGAGACATGTTTCGGCGTCGTTAAGCGTGGCAGCTGTCGTTATTTTCCATAACTGTATCCCGGGGGTATTGTAGTATTCCACGTACTTATCGTTATATCGAGCTCCTTCACGTACCCACCAAGTCACCTTTAGTACTTGGCGTATATAGAAGGGTGTATCACGTACTCGGTAGTATATAGGAAGGTCTCTTGCCAAACGGTTGTGCATTAGACAACACCACTATGGATTTGAGCTCCCACGTACCTTGCGTATCGGGAGACACCCTTAGGATTCCTGAAACCAATTGAGTTAACCTTTTGGTCGTCTTGGCGAAGCAATACACCGAGAATAGCACTCGGGGAGCTACTACGCACGTACCGTCCAGGCAATCGGGTATTCAAGCAAGGGTACGGTCCCAATCCTCCTTATCGTGTTTTACTGTTGGACCCTGCGGTATATCGCAAGTTGCGAAGCCTTGATAATCCTGTGAGGTTCCAGACCGTTGAATCCACTCTTATAACAGAAGTTTTCTTATGGCATTAGTTTGTGTAGGGTGTTCTGGTCTGCTTTTCATTCCTTTAGCTTCCTTAGGAGAAACTTTTTGTTTCAATCACTCTGGATGACTTTCCTTGGAGAAGGTCTCGCAGGATTCAGAATTTGCCACCTGAATATCCCCTTAATCAGGAGGTAATTTCGAGGGTAAGGATGGATCCACAAGCCAGGGTCGGGTCACATGAAGTGGAAAAACCCACTTTGAATATTGAAGGAACTTTGTTTCCTCATACTCCTCCAGATTCACCTACCTCTCATCCCCCACAAGGCTAAGAAGCACAAATCCCCACTTCACAAGACTTACCTCCCATTGCACCAGGAGAGCCTGGATCGTTGGAATGGGAAAATCAACCCCGGGACGACCCCACAGCAGCTGCTGGTCCATCAGCAGCTCATTGGACATCTTCTCTAGGCCACCCAGTGGCCCATTTTGCTGTTGCATCCCCACCCAGTTGGGCTAGCCCCAATGACCGCTTAGCACCTTATCGTGAGCAATTGGCTCGTTTATGTGCTATGGGTGAAGAGTTTCGAAGTTGAAACTTTCAACTAAGGATCGACGACTAGCCACTCCCAAGTCGTGTTTTACCTTTTGAGTCACCGGAATCATCCATGCAACACGTGACCACTGCTGAAACTGGTCAACCATCCATCCTTGCACATGCATCTCCTAGACAGAAGACCAGTTCAGTAACTCTCACCACCCAACCTGTTGAAGGACAACAGTCCAACACACCCGTAACTACCACAGTTACGTCACCTACTCCTCCCCCACCCCAAACTTCAAGGGGAGGATACTCTTTACCCCCTACCTTCTTTATAGGTAGTGGTAACCCTACGGTGAATGATCAACAACCAGTGTTGGGTCAACCTTTACTTAGTGGTCAGCAAGTTGTTACTGGGAGGAAACCCCCGCCTCTTAACCATAATATTGCAGCAGGAGTTCCCATCGGAAATTCCTTATCTCCTGGACCTTCCACTTCGGGACTATCCCATGTTGGGGGACCATCCAACGTAATTCAACCTCCATCAAGTCAAGCGTATCCAGGTCATCTTAACCCTGTGTCGGGTCAACTTAATCCTGAAAATGCACTCTACGAGGTACCCTACCCTGGAAAACCTTACACTCTGTGGGGACAGCAAAATGTTTTACAACATAGACCCCCACTTACAGTCCCTCCACCCACATTTGGTCCACCCCCACCTCCCAGCGGAGGCGGCAAGCCCCCACATAACTCTAGAGGAGGTGGACCTCTGCCTTCTGGTGGAGGACCACCTCATTTCGGTCATCATGGCCCATCCCCCCCTAGTGGAGGTGGTGGAGGACCACCCTCCCTGGCGGTAGTGGTGGGGGAGGACCATCTCATCCCGGCGGTGGTGGAGGAGCACCACCCACTCCTAGTGGTGGTGGTGGTGGAGGACCTTCTCATCCTGGTGGCGGTGGTGGCAGACCACCACCCTAATATGGTGGAGGTAGCAGAGGAGGCTCTTACCCTTTCAACGACGATGGTGGCCCACCACCCCCTCCTGGCGGAGGTGATGCAGGCCCGTCCTATTCCGGTGGTGGTAGCGGACCCCCACCTCCTCCCGGCAGAGGCGGTGACGGCCCATCCTACCATGACGGTGGACCCCCACCATTTGGAGGCGGCCCACCCCCTCCTGGCGATGGAGGCGGGCCCCCACCCTATGGCAATGGGCCACCTTATTATGGTTATGGACCACCTTACTACGGCGGCGGACCTACATTTGGTCTGGGCAGCCCATACCCCTATGGCCAGTTTCCTCCTGGAACACATTATGGTCAGTCGACACAAGGTCCCACAGGTCGTTACTTGCCTTATCCGTACTATCAGTACTCGCAGCCTAATCCGTAGCTACCCTTTTTGGCCACTTTGGACCTACCTGACTTGTCTCGCTTGACCAATGACCCCATTTACCACGGAACTAATTGGCCACCCATTCCGGTAAAACTTCCGTCAGATATCCTGAAATTTGATGTTAAGCCAGGTGAAGATCCTAAAACCCACGTGACGATATACCACTTATGGTGTTCATCCAACTCACTAATGGACAACTTGATCCGTCTTCGGTTATTCCAATGGACTCTCACTGGTTCGGTTTCCAAGTGGTATATTGAACTACCACCTCATTCTTTTCCTAATTTTGGTTCTCTTGCTATGAAATTTTTAACTCATTTCCATCTTCCTATACGGTATGAAACTGGTACAGAGCTTTTAACCTTGCTCCATCAAAATACCGCTACTCATATATCAGATCATATACATGAGTGGCGGAGGAGACGACGTCTCATTAAGGCTCCCATTCCAAATCAACTCCTAGTAGACTGGTTTACGAAGTCTCTCATTCCAACCATAGCACCAGATGTTTCCATGGGTGGCACTGTCACTGAGGAACAAGCCATTACTCGTGCCCATTTGCTAGACTTAGTCTATGCTCAATTTGGCATGTTGTTTAATATTCTTCCTGATGCACCCCGCAACACTTACGACCCCGCGAAACCACCCAAGGGACCCCAAGCCGATGGCATCATTAGATCCCTTCACACCCAGCCTTCCTCTCAAACTGTTGGTTCGTCGAACCCACAGGGTTCTTCCCCATCACCAACACAGGCTGGTCACGGCACCACCAAATCATCCACTCCTGCTGTCACCGAAGAAGTGAATTATATTTCGTCAACTTCAACTCAAAAGTCTGGTGGTAAGAAAAAGAACAAGGGGAAACCTAAGAAATCTTTCACCCAGCAGGAACAAAAGAGCACCCCTGATGATACCAAACAGAAAAGGAAGTTGAAGTATCCTTGCCTACTGTGTGGTGATGATCACTTTTCTAAAGAGTGCCCCTATAAAGACGAAGTTCAAAAGTTTCTTGAGGGAAAACCCACACCCGCAGTTCTCAACGATCCCTTCCCTGCCCAAAATCAGCAGTCGATCGCTCACACTTCTTCTTCCCAAGGAGAAGCATCCACCACCACACATGTTCTCATGGTACGTAATGAGACTATCAACTTGAACACCCGTTCTCGTTCATATGACTTTGTTACAGCAAAGGAACCCGTTGGAAGTAATACTGAAAAAGCTTCCACTTCGATGCTTGATGTCACCGTTCTGGATGCTTCTCTCACCATTGAGAAGCCCTCGTTTGAGTCAGTATTGCATCCACCCAAGAGCACAATTAGAAAATCGATTTTCAATCCTAATGCTCGAGCTGCTCAATACTACAACATTGTAGAGGACCTAGCACAAGCTCCTTGTGCTATGTCGACACTTGAGGTCTTGCAAAACTGTCTGAATCAGCACAAGACTCTCCTCACTGCCATCGGTGCCGTTGACCTGGATTCATCGAATACCATCATGTTCCGGCTAGAATACTTCAAACCGAGGCTCTCCCATCAATTAGCATTTCAAGTTGCTACAAACATTGCTGGGAAGATTATCCATCGTACCATTTTGGACAAAGGAGCCTCTACGTCAGTCATGTCGATTTCCTGTTGGAGAGCCATTGGTTCTCCTGAGTTGAACCGTTCTCCTACCACTTTGAGAGCCTTCGACGGACGTGACTTTCAACCTCATGGGTTGTTACAAGCTTTACCAGTCGAGCTGGGGGCCAATACCGCAACCCTTAATGTGGAAGTAATCTCTACCCCGTTAGATTATAACATTCTGCTTGGTCTTAATTGGTTTTATGCCATGACTGTGGTCGCATCATCTATCTTTCGCATCGTACAATTCCCCCATCAAGGCCGAATTGTCACAGTCGACCAACTAGACTTCTGCACACTTGACACCACTACTCACCCAGGCAATAACGTCCCTTCGATTGGACAATATTTTCAAAAGTATGAGAGTGTGGGGTTGGCCTCCTTAAGGATTCATCCCTTATGGATGTCTTTCCTACTTCAGATCCCCCAAACCATGTTGCCACGGTGAACATGATCTCCTCGCAGATTTCACCTATCCCGAACTCCACTGATTCATGTCTTGTACCTGATGAGGCCACCACACACCTGATCGGAGACACTATGCCTCTGTCACCCGCTGAACTCATGTATGAGGCTATCCAGTCAGCATCGCAGGACCACTTAGCTGTGGCCTCCACCTCCTATTCTCTACAACGTACATCATCCAATCCTCTACTACGGACTTTTCATTCTGATGAGTCCATTATGGAAATCATGAGCGCAGATAATCCGCCATGGGAAGACCTCCACCATCGTTCTTCTTTCCTTCCCTTGTTGGATACTACGGAGAACATCATTCACACCATCTTTTCACCGAATGTCTACTCTAACTCTAAGTCTTTGATACTCGCATGTCAAACGGACTCTGAAGGAAACTTAGCCAACATTGAGCCTACCACTTTAATAGACATTTCGGTTACTCCTAGTGTAGTGGAACACATTCAGTTACGCCAGAAGTGCTCCTCTGAAGAAGTCATCTCTGCCATGGAATTATTCAAGCGATTCCGACACGTGTTCGCTTGGACCTACGAGGAGATGCCTGGGATAGACCCCTCCATTGTTTTGCACGAGATTAAAACCTATCCCGAGAAGGGTTACTACATTAAGCCTTGGTTATAGTCTATTCTTTATCCAATCCAATTTCCATATCCTCCCAAGGAAGTTTGAGTCTCTCAATGGATGAGTTAGAGATCTCCCCAATATGATTTCACCAGCATGTAGACACTATAGACTTCCTCCTTTTGGAGAGGGGTAGAGATTCACTTATATAGGACTAAGTGGATAGGGTATGGATAGGGAAGGTTGAGATATGGTAGGAGAGAGATAGGGGATCCCCCCAAGAGGTTAGGAACCGAGTTCCAGCTCCCCCAAGAGGTCAGGGATAAGGATCCAAGTCAGCAGGTTTTGAGAATGAGCTCGAAGGACCTATTTTTGTCCATTAACTGAATTCATTGCACCCTGCAGTAGAGCAAGATGCGACGTCGTAGGTTGCATGAGTGCATCCTGCGACGACATCTCAAAACCTAGCACAAATGCAATGGTATCCCTTCCAGGTAAATGACTTAGCCAATGTAACTTCACAGATGTATACACTAAATCTCGGGATGGTAGGATTTTAGGTGTAACAGAATGCCCCCCAAAGCATGAAGCTATTGAAATTTGGACAGGTGAAATGCTTTGACAAAAAGAATGGCAATGGCTTTTCGGACGAAGGACACTGCTTCAGTACAACTAACTCTGAGTACACTGTCTCACATGACGTACAACATGGCTTCCAACCAATACATTGCATATCCATGGTAGTAAAGGCTGACTGAACACAATCATGGCTACTAGACACAAGCGTAGATCCATGATGAGATGACAACACAGCCACGACCAATACAAATGTGGATCCATGTGACATGAATCAATACAAACTCCATCGCAACCTGGGTAAAACATGACTCCCCGGGGTCTTCAAGCTGAACCCGCAATGATACGAATCTAACCATGTTCTTACAAATGTCTTGACATCAAACATGGTAGAAACCACTTGATTACCGGTCATTGATGTATACCATTAACAAGTGCGAGGGAGATCACCATTAATGTCAATGATTCCTAAGGTATCAAAGTACATATAATCAAGTGTGAATAAATGAGTTGGAGACAAACACGAGATGAAATCTTTCAATCAAGAGTCAATGATGTAAACTCATGTTGAAAGCGAGGTAACCTGCCATTGAGGCATGCAGGGCCAAGTTACTTGGTTGGTTTCTAGATTCGGCCCTCGGAAGATGTGTTGAAGTCAACAAGGATGAATCCATCGAAGGAGGGCCATGATGAATCCCCCATCATCAACATGAAACACGACAAAGGATGTGTAGAGCAGATCGGATGGTACAGTGACATGCAAGACTGAATCATATTAGACTGACATGATGGAAGGCGTACTGATTGTAGATAATGAGTAGTGAGAGTATTCTTGAACATGGGCATGGCATGCCTTGGCAGTATTGACTTGACGAGTTATGATACCAATTCCTAATGCAACTGATGATGGAAGCGTTCTTTGAATGACTCAAAGGAGTAACAAGAATCGGGAAATAGGTGAAACTCAAGGACAAACGGATGATCCAAGTGTGGTATGCAAATGCAGATGAGTGCCATGTTCAAGAAATGACTAGATACTGCCACTGATAAGGGGTGTAACATAAAAGCTTTCCTTTTTCCCCATCATGAATGATGAGTGCCTCATGTATTTTTTATGATCTTGATGAGGGTAACCAAATGCTCGGTATAGCTCATCCCATAGATGAGTCCAATCCCAAATATTTTCCGAACCTGGGATAGGAGGGGTTCGTCCCATGGTGGGCCCTTCAATGTAAAATTTTAACGAGTCCATAAAAGGTAAACTTAGTCATCATTTCATGTTTAGAGAGTCTGAAAAGAACTGAAGAAGAATCCAACGGTCCTTTTTCGTAAAGTTAGCCTCATCGCCCGAAAAAGGGTAAAACAACACGGGAGAGGACTCTTCCAATCATGATTGGATGGAGTATACATTTTTCGTAAGTAGTGCCCCCTGGTCCGAAAAAGGGGTAAACTATCACCAGGAAGGCAACCATTCAAATTCTTTAACAAGCGTGAACGCGACAAGTTTGCTTGGCAATCTTTTTGTATTTCGGGAGCCTGAAAAGAGCTTAAAGATAGACTCTGGGGGGGTTCCTTTTCCGTAGGAGTTTAACGAGCCCGAAAAAGAGATAAATCGTAACTCGGTAACTTATTGTCATAGTTTCAAGAGCACGAGAAAGAACAAAGAGTAAGCTCGTCATCATAAAATAATTACAATGAACAGAAAATAACGACAAAAACACACAAGGGGTGTTCATACCTGAGCTGACCGTTCCAATGTGAAAATGGCGTGAAAAGACACTTAACTACTCGTGCACACTCAGAAACTAGGTCAAATAGTCAACCAAGCATTCAAATGTGATGAAATTGACCCAAACTATAGCAAATGACCCAAAGACATCAAATATTTGAAAAAAGAATATTCCTTTTGTTTATAAATAGAAACAAAAAACAAATATAGTCACCATTGTTTCATCCAATCTTCTGCTACGGACTTTTCATTCTGACGAATCCATTATGGAAATCATGAGCACAGATGATCCTCCATGGGAAGACCTCCACCATCGTTCGTCTTTCCTTCCCTTGTTGGATACTGTGGAGAACAACATTCACACCATCTTTTCACCGAATTTCTACTCTGACTCTCAGTCTTTGATACTCGCATGTCAAACGGAATCTGAAGGCAACTTAGCCAACATTGAGCCTACCACTTTAATAGACATTTCGGTTACTCCTGGTGTAGTGGAACACATTCAATTAGGCCAGAAGTGTTCCCCTAAAGAAGTCATCGCGTCCATGGCCTTATTCAAGCGATTCCGAGACGTGTTCACTTGGACCTACGAGGAGATGCCTGGGATAGACCCTTCCATTATTTTGCACAAGATTAAAACCTATCCCGACATCAAACCTGTCCGCCAAAAGCTGCGACCGGTACACCCTCGAAAGACTACGGAAATCAAGGTAGAGATTGAGAAACTCTTGAAGGTCGGCTTCATTTACCCTGTCCCATTGACAGAATGGGTCTCAAATGTCGTCCCTGTTAATAAAAAAAGGGTACCATCCGTGTCTTTGTCGACTATCTTGATCTCAACAAATCTTGTCCCAAGGACAACTACTCGACTCCGTTCATCAACCAGATCATCGACAATTGTGCTGGAAATGTCATTTTTTCATTCATCGATGGCTTTTCCGACTACAACCAAATTGAGATCCACCCCGCCGACCAACAGAAGACTGCTTTCATCTGCCCTAGGGGAACGTTTGCATATCATAAACTTCCGTTTGGTCTTAAAAACTATGGTGCCACATTCCAGGGGACCATGTCGTACGCCCTCCATGATGTGAAGGACTTTGTGGAACCTTACTTGGATGACCTCCCTGCCCAGTCAAAGCAGAGTGAGTTCCACTTAGATCATCTGACGGTCGTTTTCTTAGATGCAGGTCGTACAATATCCTTTTGAATCCTCACAAGAGTATTTTTTGTGACAATTCCGGATGCCTCTTAGGCTTTATGGTCTCGAAAGATGGGATCTGTATCGATCCCTCGAAGGTGGAAGCCATTGTCTCTCTTCCACCTCCAACCAACATTACGGAACTTCAGAGTCTGCAAGGAAGAGCAACTTATTTACGGTGCTTCATTTGTAATTTCATGCAAAAGACGCAAGGGTACATGATATTAATGAAAAAGTAGGTCCCGTTTATCTGGGATGACCAAGCTCAGCGATCTTTTGATAGTTTAAAACATGCCATCACGCATGCCCCTGTGATCCAACCGCCAAACTATTATCAAGATTACATTTTATATCTCGCCGCTTCCGACACCACTATCGCCATGGTTTTGGTACAGGAAGACCAGAATTCCCAAGAACATGTGATATATTATGCTAGTAATGGTCTCATTGACACTGAAACTCGCTATTCACATGTTGAGAAGCTCGCTCTCGCGGCAGTCATAGCCGTGCAGAAGTTCCAACATTACATTTTGCTTCGCACCACCACCATCATCGTTGATTCGAACCCCATGTACCACGTTCTAACTCGTCAGGTACTTTGGGGCAAGTATTCACGTTGGATAGTGATACTACAAGAATTCGATCTTCTTTTCGAAAAAGTATTTGATGTTTATTGAGCTCATCTGCGACCTTCCCCGTACTGATGTAGAGTTTGAGACCAATGATTCCTTTCCAGATGAGTCATTATTTCTTATCAATACGTCTGATCCATGGTATGGAGATATCACATTGTATCTCCAAACCCAATGTTTCAACCCCGAATTGTCCCGTGACAACCGTCGTCGCATACGCCACCATGCAAAATATTATCTGATCATCAGTGATACTTTGTACCGTCATGGTATTGATTCTATCCTTCAGCGTTGTCTGACTCATGATGAGGCTGAACGCGTTCTAAATGACTGTCACACTGGGGCATCTGGCGGTCACCTCTCTGGGATGGCTACAGCCCAGAAGATTTTGCGCGCAGGATATTATTGGTCGTCTATCTTCAAAGATTGTATCGAGGCCGTAAAAAAATGTCCTCCCTGCCAACATTTCCATACCAAAAGTGCACCCATCCCACCCCATTACACCCGGTTATTTCCATTGGCACCTTCGCTAAATGGAGCATCAATTTCATGCCTTGTAAGCCTAACTCGGCCGGGGGGGCATAGTTACGTCATTGTAGTTGTGGACTACTTTACAAAGTGGGCCGAGGCAATGCCTACATATACAAACGATGGAAAGACCGCCGCACTCTTCATGTTTAACCATGTAATAGCGCGGTTTGGAGTTCCTCAAGAAATAGTTACTGACCATGGTTCTCACTTTATGAACCATATGGTTGACGACTTGAGCGATAAATTGGGTTTTCGCCATGAAAACTCAACACCGTACTACCCACAGTCAAACAGACATGTCAAGGCCATTAACAAGGTCTTGAAAACTATGGTTCAACGTATGGTGGGTACGCACAAGGCCAATTGGCATAATATGCTCTTCTCCGCACTTTGGGCTTATCGAACCTCCGTTAAAAACGCCACTAGATTTACTCATTTCCAACTAGTGTATGGATTGGAGGCGGTCCTTCCTATCGAGTGCGAGATTCTGTCCCTCAAACTCGCCATCGAACTTCTCCCAAACACTACTGCCAAGGAACAACGCTTCCTCTACCTAGCTAAGCTCGACGAGACTCGCCGAGATGCTGCTCTTTCCAACAAGGCTCATAAGAAATGCATCAAAGTGCAGTAAGAAAAGTCGGTAGAACCTCGCGCCTACAGTGAGGGAGATTTGGTCCTAACATATGACCAAAAACATGATAAGATGGTGGCAGGAAAGTTTGAGTCCATGTGGCATGGACCTTACATAGTGAAACACATCTTGGAGAAGGGAGCTTATGAGCTTGAAGACTACGACGGGATATCTTTGGGTGAGCCCTGCAATGGGCTCTACCTAAAGAGGTACTATGCCTGAGTCTTTCATGCATAGGAACTCTTGTATATACTGTGCATGGCGTGTGTGTGTTTCTTGTGTGGTGTGACGCTTTGATTTCTTGCGTGTTTAGGTCCTGTTTTATTTCTTATACCATGTTCTGTCTGCGTGTGCAGATGGCAACGTGCTATGGATTTGCGGATGGCGCCAGCTAGCATACCTGTAACCTTGCTTCGGAAGCCTGGGTACAATATTCACCTACCGGAGAGCTCATCAGCTCAAGGGAATGTGTCTAGGTTTTGCAACCAACAATGTTGCAGAATATCAAGCAGTCATTGGAACCCTAACTGACGCTATTTCCTTGGGTATGGACCATGTTGTCATCCACCTGGATTCTCAACTAGTGGTCTCTCATCTTAACCGAGTCTACGTCATCCGCGATCCTATCTTACTCTGTCTCTATCGACGATTTCGTCTCCTGGAAAGGTCCTTCGAGTCCATTCAGTACCTGCACATTCCACGAGACGTGAACACAGTTGTCGATTATATGGCCAACTTCATCTTAGATTGGTACATTGCACACACATAAGCATATTCATGAATTGTTAAAAGTAGACATGACATGTAAATAATTCATTTTATATAAGCAAACACATAACAAGACCACACCATTCATTCATTTTAAAAACACATAATGTATAAACCATCGAAATGTCTGTATATATATATATATATATCATCATAAAAAGTAGTGTTGGTACAAAATCTGAAGCACAACGGCTTTAAGTAAGTCTCTACAAAATCTAAAGACTCGTAGCTTTCAGTAAATACAAAAATCTGAGGCCTCTAAGCTCTCAGTACATGATAATAACATCAGGCCTATCGCCTGGCCCGTACAACCCTAGGTCTAACAGCTCTAGCCTGCTAAGTGTGGAAATAGTCAACTGCTCTCGCAACCCTACGAAGAAGCGCATTGAAGCACGCAGTCGTTCCAACCGTGTACACCTGCATCGGCCGCGACGCCTCATATACCATTGGATCGAGAATGTCTAACGTCAACCCACTCAGGTTGGCATAGACTCCATCCATCTATGCAATGTCAGCATGTACAGCTGGACCCATGACTGCTCCCTCTCCTCTCTCTCTCCTCGTAAGAAGAGAGACTCCCACTGGTCGTATGGGACCCACATCTGTACACACATGTTGTTAACTTGTCAGCTCTGTAACAAAAAAATCATAAATGCACAAAACTTAAAAAGTACAAAGGTTTATTGTTCTTACCTGCGTCTCCCCATGCTGCTCCCTCAGGCAGCGGCAAGTCCGGGTCATCTCTGAAGTCCGTACCACTGTACGGGTAATCCTCCACCATAAGTAACTGGCCCTATAGCCAGCTGAAGAACTCAATACCATATGAGATGATGGGACCCCCTCCATGTCGAACCATCACCTCTGTCCATCTAGCCATGTGTGGATCCCTAGGATCCATATCATCCGGTGGTACCTGAGGGCGCAAGAGGGGAACCCGTTCCAATAAGAACGAGATCACTATTGAACGGTAGCCAAACTGTTTGATCTCTCCCCGTCGACACTTGGTCAGCTGAGCTCACATGTTTGCGAGGAGTCCCTCGCACCAGTTGAAGATCTTCGGAGACATGCAATCCTCCGCATATAGCATCTGAGGCCTGCTGGCTAAGTGAGGAGCTTGGCTCCCTGCCATCCTCGTAATGGTGAAAAGTATGGCGCGCAGTGGACGCTCCCGCACATCTTTTATGGGAATCTTCCCACTAGAAGCACGAGTGTTGGGAATACAGTGTTGTATGATCATGTCACCCACAGTCCGACCACTTCCATGTGATCCAGTAAGAAGCACATTGTCCCCTCTTCGGGACAATCCGGTCAAGAAGTAGATGTCCTCGACATCTATGGTAAGCAAGTGCTCACCGATCATGAAATATTGTTGGGCTACATCCCAGCATCGGAGCAAATGGGTCAGTAATGGGATTTGGGCCCTCATGCCATGGATCTCGAAGAACTTGAAGAGCCCACAGTTCCTTAGTGCTTCCACACATAGTGGATCATTTGCAGCCTATTCATCATCTAACTCATGCTCCCGTTCACGCCACTCCAAAACCATTTTGGCTGCTAGTAACCTACCAAAAGGAGGGTTTAAACATTGTTAACACTTGCTTCAACCACCAAAAGTTCTTTTTTGGGGCATGGTTTGTGCTTGGGGTTGGACATTTCCGTTGTCGCACTCCGTTATTGCTAACAGTGCGACGTCGTCGCAATCCATCCATGCGAACCTTGCGACGACTCAGTCTCGTCGCAGTTCCCGAAAGGGCATACTGCGATGACCCGAGGACGCAATGGCCCTTCACAAATCAAGCTAAAACCCAAAAAAATGAACCTAATTCAAAAATGTAAACCACTACAATTATGATGGATGAATTTTAGAGTTACCTGCTCCGGACAGTGGGTGAAATGGCTGCTCGTAGCTCCCGGAATCGACAAGTGAAGTTTTGGCTCCAAATGGCACTTCTCCTGCCAATTTCGAAAATGAAACGATGGTGACTATATTTGGTTTTTGTTTCTATTTATAAACAAAAGGAATATTTTTTTTTCAAATATGTGATTCCTTTAGGTCATTTGCTATAGTTTGGGTCAATTTCATTGCATTTGAACGCTTGGTTGACTATTTGACCTAGTTTCTGAGTGTGCAGAGTCATTAAGTGTCTTTTCACGCCATTTTCACATTAGAACGGTCAGCTCAGGTATGAACACCCCTTGTGTGTTTTTTTCGTTATTTTCTGTTCATTAGATTGTAATTATTTTATGATGATGAGCTTACTCTTTGTTCTTTCTCGTGCTCTTGAAACTATGAGAATAAGTTACCGAGTTACGATTTATCACTTTTCCGTGCTCGTTAAACTCCTACGGAAAAGGAACCCCCCCGGAGTCTATCTTTATGCTCTTTTCAAGCTCCCGAAATACGAAAATATTGCCAAGCAAACTTGCCACGTTCACGCTTGTTAAAGAATTTGAATGGTCGTCTTCCTGGTGATAGTTTACCCCTTTTTCGGACCAAGGGGCATTACTTATGAAAAAGGTATACTCCAGCCAATCATGACTGGAAGAGTCCTCTTCCACGCTGTTTTACCCTTTTTCGGGCAATGAGGCTAACTTTACGAAAAATGACCATTGGAGTCTTCTTTAGTTCTTTTCAGACTCTCTAAACATGAAATGACGACCGAGTTTACCTTCTATGGACTCGTTAAACTTTTACATTGAAGGGCCTGCCATGGGACGAACCCCTCCTATCCCAGGTTCGGAAAATATTTGGGATTGGACTCATCTATGAGATGAGCTATACCGAGCATTTGGTTACCCTCATCAAGCTCGTAAAAAACACATGAGGCACTCATCATTCATGATGGGGAAAAAGGAAAGCTTTTATGTTACACCCCTTATCAGTGGCAGTATCTAGTCATTTCTTGAACATGGCACTCATCTGCATTTGCATACCACACTTGGATCATCCGTTTGTCCTCGTGTTTCACCTATTTCCTGAATCTTGTTACTCCTTTGAGTCATTCAAAGAACGCTTCCATCATCAATTTCATTCGGAATTGGTATCATAACTCGTCAAGTCAATACTTCCAAGGCATGCCATGCCCATGTTCAATAATACTCTCACTACTCATTATCTACAGTCAGTATGCCTTCCATCATGTCGATCTACTCTGAGTCAGTCTTGCATGTCACTGTACCATTCGATCTGCTCTACACATCCTTTGTCATGTTTCGTGTCGATGATGGGGGATTCATCATGGCCCTCCTTCGACAGATTCATCCTTGTCGACTTCAACACATCTTCCTAGGGTCGAATCTAGAAACCAACCAAGTACCTTAGCCCTGCATGCCTCAATGGCAGGTTACCTCACTTTCAACATGAGTTTATATCATTGACTCTTGATTGAAAGATTTCATCTCGCGTTCAACTCCAACTCATTTATTCACGCTTGATTATATGTATTGTGATACCTTGGGAATCATTGACATTAATGGTGATCTCCCTCGCACTTGTTAACGGTATACATCAATGACCAGTAATCAAGTGGTTTCTACGATGTTCGACGTCAAGATATTTGAAATCACATGGTTGGATTCGTATCATTGCGGGTTCAGCTTGAAGACCTTGGGGAGTCATGTTTTACCCAGGTTGCGATGGAGTTTGTATTGAGTCATGCCACACGGATCCACATTTGTATTGGTCGTGGTTGTGTTATCATCTCATCATGGATCTACGCTTGTGTCTAATAGCCATGATTGTGTTTAGTCGGTCATTACTACCATGGATCTGAAATGTATTAGTCGGCAGCCATGTTGTACGTCATGTGAGACAATGTACTAAGAGTCAGTTGTACTGCAGCAGTGTCCTTCATCCGACAAGCCATTGCCATTCTTTCTGTCAAATCATTTCAACTGTCCAAATTTCAACAGCTTCATGCTTTGGGGGGCATTCTGTTACACCTAAAATCCTACCATCCTGAGATTTAGTGTATACATCTATGAAGTTCCATTGGCTAAGTCATTTACCTGGAAGGGATACCATTGCATTTGTGCTATTTTTTGAGATGTCATCGCAAGCTGCACTCATGCAACCTGCGATGTCGTATCTTGCTCTACTACAGGGTGCGAGGAAGTCAATTAATGGACCAAAATAGGTCCTTCGGGCTCATTCTCGAAGCATGCTGACTTGGATCATTATCCCTGACCTATTGGGGGAGCTAGAACTCGATTCCTAACCTCTTGGGGGGATCCCTTATCTCTCTCCTACCATATCTCAACCTACCCTATCCATACCCTATCCACTTAGTTCTATATAAGTGAAGCTCTACCCCTCTCCAAAAGGAGGAAGTCTATAGTGTCTACATGCTGGTGAAATCATATTGGGGAGATCTCTAACTCATCCATTGAGAGACTCAAACTTCCTTGGGAGGATATGGCAATTGGCTTGGATGGAGAAGGGCTACTACGTTAAGCCTTGGTTGTAGTCTATTCTTTACGATATACTTTCCCGATTTACAGTAATATAAATGCTTTCCACAAATATTGTTTATGTGTGATGATATTGTGTAGTTTACTTGCTTAATTGTTTGCTTAAATCTCTTATTGTATAGATGTTGTTCACTTGTTTGCATTGTCCTATGTGTCTTGACAAGTCTTGCAGCTGAGATCTAACGACCACGAGACGTGGAGCAACATCTAGGAGAAAGGATTGCGAAGTTGAGGTAAGGAATCTAGTCACTTGATTCTTAATCAGATCTAGGAAAGTAGTTTGTAGTCTGTACTATTTTTTCTAGACTCACATTGAGCTAGGGAGATCCGGCTCGCGTCCGCTCGAGTGGATTGTCCGTCAAACAGCAACTGAACCAAATCCCAAGTCTGGTATCCTACCAATGAGTCCATCTCCTCATTCATGCCTTGCTCCCACTTCTTTCTAGTTTCCACCTGCATTGCTTCTTCATAACATTCTGGTTCACCAACATCAGTCATTAATAAATAATACATTAAAGGAGAGTATCATTCAGGGAGTCTACTTAACCTGGTAGATCTTCTTACACTTGCAGGAGTTTCAGGTACTTGATGTTGTTCTTGATTTTTTGGCACCTTTGGAACTTCATTTTCTTTAATTTCATCAAGTACTCTATACTCTATGTTTTCATTTTCCTGTTTCTTTCTCTGCAACTGATCTTTATACATGACATTTTCATTAAATATCACATCTCTACTCCTAATGATTTTGTTATTTTCATAATCCCATAAGCGATAACAAAAATCATCAACCCCATATTCAATAAAGGTACATTTCTTGGATTTAGCTTCAAGCTTTGTTCTATTATCTTTATCAATATGGACAAATGCTTCACAACCAAAAGTTCTCAAAAATGAGTAATTTACCTTTTTATATGTCCATGCCTCCTCTGGAATACCACCATCCAAATCACTTGAAGGCCCTTTGTTTATTAAGTAAACAACAATATTTACAGCATCTGCCCAAAACTGTAAGGGCAATCCTGCATGCAATCTCATACACCTTGCACCCTCCATGATCGTTCTATTCATTCTTTATGACACACCATTTTCTTGTGGTGTTCCTGGGACTGTCTTCTCTCTACGAATCCCATGGTATGAACAGTAACTATCAAACTCCTTGCCGCGGTACTCACCTCTATTATCAGATCTGAGACACTTCAACCTTTTTCCTGTCTCATTCTCAACCAAAGCTTTCCACTTCTTAAAAGTAGCAAACACGTCATATTTATGTCTAATGCAATCAACCCAAGTTTTCCTAGTTGCATCATCAATAAATGTAACATAAGAATGAGAGCCACCAAGAGATTGTACCTAAGCCGGTCCCCATACATATGTATTCACAAGCTCTAACTTTTCATTCTTCTTCTGTTTCCCAACCCTGAGAAATTTGACTCTCTTTTGTTTTCCATAAACACAGTTCTCACATAATTCCAAACTTACCTGCTTCAAATCTGGCAGCAACTTCCTTGAGTGGAGAATCTGCATCCCCTTCTCACTCATGTGGCCAAGCCTATGATGCCACAATGATGTATCTATTCCTGTGGAGGCTAAAGAGATAGAATGGTCAGTATTATGAGGAAATAAATACAACGTACCTACCGTGTCTCATTTTACTATCACCATTGATCCTTTAGTGATTTTCCACCACGTTTCTTCAAACGTAGATAAACAGTCACCATCTCCTAACTGCCCTGTTGAGATCACATTTCTTTTCATAACAGGAATATGTCTTACATCTTTCAATATCCATTCAGTTCCATTCTTAAATTTTATCCATGCCTTACCCATTCCAACAATTTTACATGGTTCATCATCACCCAATAAGACATGTCCAAAATCGACTGGAACATGATCATGAAAATATTTCCTATGGGTGTAGCATGACATGAATCCCCTGAATCTACTACCAGTAATCACTAGTATTATCTAATGCAAGAATCAAAGCATCTTGTAACACATCATGTAACACATCACCTACTACATTTGCTTCCTGAGTAGTCTCCTGCTGTCCATCTCCTTTCTTCTTTAGAGATCTGCAGTCTTTCTTCAGATGTCATTTCTTTCCACAATTCCAACACTCTATTTTTCCCAATCTGGACTTGGATATTCCCATTTTAGACTTGCTACAATTACCTTGGCTCTTTCCTCTCTCCTTTTGTCTTCCCCTGATCTCCATGGTCAACGCATTACCTGATGTCTCACTTGTGCTTTTTCTTCGCATTTCCTCACTAAGATTAACACTAACAACATCATCAAATATCAAGGTGTTTGAACCAGAGACAGAGTTAGTTATAGCCATGACCAAGCCATTCCAGCTTTCTGGAAATGAACAGAAGATTAGAAGAGACCTAACCTCATCATCAAAGTTGACACTTACAGAACTTAGTTGATTTGTAACTGTATTAAATTCATTTAAATGATCAGCAACAGATCCACCTTCAAACATCTTCATATTAAATAAACACTTCATTAGAAATACCTTGTTGGAGGCCGAGGGTTTTTCATACAGTATACCCAAAGTGCTCATCAAACCCTCCGTTGTCTTTTCTTTTGAGATATTGAAAGCCACAGACGAAGCCAGGGAAAACCGTATTGTTCCCAATGCCTTTCTGTCAAGAACCTCCCATTCTTCGTCCTTCATAGTCGTCATCTGCTTTGCTCTTCCTCCCAACGATAGGAATAGATCCTTCTGGTATATATAGTCCTCCATTTTCATATTTCATAACTGGTAGTTTTGGCCATTAAATTTCTCGACCTTGAACTTTCATTCTTCCGCCATTGCCCCCACTCGAACTAGAAACCCTAGTTTCCTGCGGGTTTATCTTCCAAATAGACCTTTGGCTCGGATACCATTTGTTAGAAAAACAGGATCGCGGAGAAATAACAATAAGCAAGATGCAAATATAAATTACACAGACACATTACAAGAGAGACACCAATATATCGTGGTTCACCCAAGATGGGATACTTCCACACTGAAATTGCCAATCCTTATTATTATACCATCCAGCAAAGTGAATGGATACAACCCGCAGCACAGCCGCTGCAACTTCCTCTTCACACTCTCTCAATCTCACTTCCACAATCTCAGAGATCTTTACAATGCATAATACCTAATACATCAACCCTAGCCGTATTACAATGTATTTCTTATAAAGGGGAAATACAATGGGAAAATACCATGGGTTACCCAAAACCATGGGCCCTTGGTCTGTTGGTGAAAAACCGACCCATAACAAAAAATTATTTCGGGGGCGCTGCCCTGGAACCCCTGGTGGGGCCCACTGGCCCCCGGACCCCCTGTTGCACGTGTTGGGATCATAACCAAACCTGGGGTACAATACGTCTGAAACAACATCATCTATGAGACTGGAAGATCATGCTCCACAACCAACAACCAGGACATCTAGCTAGAGACTGTACAAACCCTTGTACTACCTGTAAGTAATGTAAGTCATTTGACCATGTTATTGAAGCATGTCCTGTGTTGCAAGGAAAGATGTAAGAAAGAAGACCAGAAGCGTAGAATCAAAACATTCAAATGATCGCAGTTGAAAAATGAAATAAAGATCGCAGCATCCATGTTGTGACAAGAAGTAGAGCTATGACAGGGAGAGATCAGCAAACTGAAGCTTCAACTTCTGGGGATAACACCGTAAAACCACGGCCTACTAAAGGGGATTGGGTAAGAAAAGCAACCAGAAAAATGCCTGCCTTCATCCTTAACAAATAGAAAGAAGCTTTCATGGAAACTAGAAAAGTCTTACAGAGTTCCGAACATGTAACCCCAAGAATCCCATTGTGAAGTGAATCAGCCCCTATGATTGATATGCCAAGTTCATATGATGGATCACGCACTGAGACATAATCCGTAAGTCTTGTTGCGCAGTTCCTACAGAGCTGCATGAAGTTGTTAAAGCATGGAAATTCCTTAGTAGAGTTACAAAGTCTATTTAGCCATTACGAGCAGCGTAATTCCATAAACGAAGCACATAGTGCAATTCACCATATCAAAAGTCATAGAAGGATTGGATGAGAGATGAGATTAAATGCGCATATTGGAGACTTTGAAATGGACCAAATAATTCTTGACTTAAGCTCAAAGGTGAATGACTTGACGAAGCAGACATGGGAACAGATGGGTAATCCAAAGTTATCATGTTCACCAATACATTTGAGATTAGCAAATCAACAGAAGGTTCTACCTTTTGGGAGATTATCGAATGTCCTTGTAGACATTGATGGCGTGCAAAGTAAGGCAGACTTCGAAGTTATTGAGATCATAGATGATAGCAATCAATATACTGCATTATTGGGGATAGATTGGGTAATTGATAACCTCACGATTATCAATTTGAAGAAAAAACAGATGATATTTGATGGACTAGATATCAGGTTTATCGCACACTTGGATCCTACACAAGGACCAAGATATATTGAACCAGTCAGAGAAGAATGCAAAACTCAAGACCTTGATAATATTTACAAGATGACAGTAAATCAAACCGACTACATCAACCCTACTGATGATGGAACATTGAGTTAGCGATGTGACAGTTCTTGCGTATCAAAATCAAATACATGACTGGAGAATTGGAAGAGCAGGATGCACGAAGTATCAACAAGACGATGTGCGAAGCTCACAAAGTCACTATGCTGGATTGGAACAGAGGTAAGTTCAATCCCTACTTACGATGGCTTGAGTAATATTCATGCATGTTTTCAAGAATATCTTATATTAGACTCAGGTGACCATAAGTTGGCAGCTTTAGATATAGCACTGCGCTCCACACCTACTAGATGGTGGGCTACGCATAAGCAGAACCTGATTACATGGGAAGAATGTAAACACATGATGGAAATCATATTCATAGAACAAAATGACAGTGTGCAAGTGAAATATAATGGACAAACTGATCCCAGAGATCACATAGAGCTTTGTTTGAAGGCATTGGTTTGAAGAACGCAGTTGCCATCTTTTCAAGAGTAGTTGTAGCTGCATATAAGGATTTTATCCATAAATTCGTGGAAGTGTATTTTGATGATTGGACAGTATTTGGTTTACTTAAGAACCATCATGTGAACTTAAGAATGATGTTAGCATAGTGTATAAAACATCATATCTCCTTGAACCTGAAGAAGAGTATTTTATGTGTTCCTTATGGAATTCGATTCGAACACATTGTATGTAAACAGGGACTGATGGTTGACCCAGCGAAGATCACAGTTATTGTGAATCTACCAGCGCCTAATTAAGTAAAACAGTTACGCACTACATTGGGACACACGGGTTACTACAGAAATTCCATCAAAGGATATGCGCAAATCACTGCGCCTATGGAGAAATTACTAAAGAAAGAAGAGAAGTTCACATGGACTGAATACTGCCAGAAAGGATTGGATACATTGAAAGAAAGAATGGTTACATGTTATACCTCCATATTTCACAGTGTCGCATCTTCACCATAAAAATAGTTGACGACACTTCCCTTGGTGCTTAAAACACCCAGAAGAGAAAAATGATGAATGATCCATGAAGACAAACCTATCCTGTCAGGAATCAATCCAGCTGGGACTTTATATGCCTACACTACTGCGCCTTGCTCAAGCTCAGGAGCGCGGTAGTCCCCACTACCGCGCTATTCTCCTTCTCTGTCACACGGTACTACTGCGCTATGCTCAATTGAAGGGCACAGTACTCCTTTTTTAGCCTTTTTGCCATGGCTTGTGGAATCTTGATCTTCGAGAGATTTTTGAGGATTGGCATCTCTGATTCGATCCTAACTCACCTTCTCAGATTAGTGGACCTAATCCACTAAACACTCCCAAGATCCATCCTTCTCTCTTGTTGGTTAATCCTACTACCTACTATAAGAGAGAGGCCTTCCATGAGCAAAGGGGAGGACTCTTGGAGACATCAAACCTATGATCTTGAATCTTTGTGGAGATAGCTAGAGGAGAAAGCACTTGGAGCTGAGAGTTGGCTTGGACATCAAGCAACCATTGTAAGTGACTTCAAGTTTGTAATAAAACATTACTTGTCTTGTTTCCCAAATCATGTATGTTGATCCTATTTCAATCATATGATTTGTTTCTGCTATAGATTTAGATTCTAACATATGTTTCAAGATTGCTGGAAGATTGTGTATTGCTTGTACCTTGGTTCATTCTAACAGGTTCATTCGCGAGGACTTGAAGATTGGAGCAACAACTAAGACGAGCGATTAACTTAAAGGTCAGCCAGATCTCTTTCATTTCTTCCAGCACTATGGTATTTGAAATATTTGTTTGGATTTAGGAATTCAAGGTAGCATTTGTTATCTTTTTGTCTTAGTTTAGAGTCAGTTAAGTCTACTTTAACCTAAGAGAGTTTCTACCTATCCGTAGGGAGAAATATCTACAACAAAAACTGGCGACTCCACTGGTTTGAACCCCATTTGATTGATTTATTTCACTTTCAGTCATTTTTTATTGTGATTCTTCTTTCTCTTCAAACCAATATTGAATTTTGGTCTCTTTGACCTCTATTCACCCCTTCTCTCTACATCTTCTCTCCCTCTGTGATCAATGAGTCCTATGGGTCTGCAGCAACCCTGAAAAATTTAGATTTGTTTTTTAAAAGTTACGTTTTTCCATTCTTTGCAGCAGTACCGCGCCCCCATTACTGCCTACAGCGCGGTAGTACCACGTACCCAGCGCTCTTACCAGCGCGGTAGTGTACTAGTACCGCGTTCTATCCAGTGTATACCCCACGGTAGTGTCTGCATTTTTTCAATTTTTCTTTCCTGTTTGGCTTCCTGAGTCATTTTTTTATTTTCTCTGCCTCAGTTTGGTGTTTTCTGTTGCTTATTACTATCCTATCCATTTGCACAGTCATTTGTGGTTTGTTTACCCTTTGGTGTGAGCTTGATTATTTTTGTTGAGTTAGTGGCATTATTTACATATTGGGTCACCCCTTCAATTTGATTGCATCGGCTTGATCTTCCCATCACAACCAAACTGTTACTATTGTCCTCTCTTACTGGATTGTGTATCTTTCATAATCACATTGTTCTTATAAATATTATCTTTTCCATTATCATTATTCAAATCTATATTGGAAATTGTCATTTAAGAACATTTGTGTTGCTTGGTTTGGAAGGATCTCGTTATCATATTGTGCATTAGGAAGTGAACCATTCAATTTGCCACATAAATTCTCATTTTGAAGCATTATAGTTGTAGATCAGTGAAATCTGAAAGAAGTGTTTATTTCAGTTTGGCTTTACTTAGAAAAAGAAAAGATTTTTTTTTTGTTTTGAAGTGTTTTTTTTCATTATTTGTGAAAGTTTCATGCATTTATGATCGAAGAACTCTCTCTTTTCCATAGCTAGTTTTCATCGAATACAAGGCTTATTTCGCTTCATTCTCACTTGCATGGTTTGGGTCGTCACAACACCACCAAGTTTCACGTCCATTTACCCGATTGAGTAATACAACCACTAAAATTAATCTCCCTAACTAAACCAACATTAACCTCACTTGAGGAAATCAAAAGAATTTGGTAGTTAGGTAGGACACCGGGGATAGGCATCCAAATAATTCCCCCTTGTCATTATCATCTGAGACATAGTCATTGTCCTCTAGGGAACTAAAATCCTCTAGTATTTGTTGACACGGTCATAGACCAGTTTGTGGAGGGGCCTCCTGACTGTTTTAAACTTTCAGGGGTTAAACTACCGCAAGATTGAGAACCGGACGGACTCTGTGGAATGCCGCACTCCACTTAGCCCTAAGGCAACATCGATCATTGTCTTCCTTGTATTCATAGTAATACAAGGTTGATAAGGCAGAAGCGCCGAAAACCTTTTCCAATGTGTCATGAATGAGGTAGCTTAGTAACTTTTCTACTAGGGCTCTTTTACCCAGGATCCCTTTCGGTAGAGGGATATCCTTCTCATATTGGTCTCTCACGTTGTATTGTTCGACTTGGATTTCATCACCTTGCAAAGGATACAACTTGCTGAGGTATCCAACTCTTAGTTAGGAAGTTTGCTTGTTATCTCATCTTAATAGAGGGTCATTTTTCTTTTTAGTGATTGCTTGTTGGCATTCTGGCCATTGTATTTATCAGCTCGCTTACTGGGAAGTCGGTCTCAGTATAGACTTTAGAGCTTGCTTTTTTGGCCTGCGAGCCTTGCTTTTGCTAGCTCCCCTTTTGCACACTCGGCTGCATTAGGTTTTTTGAGTTCTTTGTTACGAAACTGCCCTCGGATTTCGTATTCCTACCATTATGTCAGAACCACCACGGAGATCACGAAGATGTTATACCTCTATGTTTCACAGTGTCGCATCCCCATCACAAAACAAGTTGACGACACTTTCCCTACTGTTTTAAACCATCCAGAAGAGACAGATGATGAGTCAACCTTGAAAGTGAACCCACCCTGGCAAGTTTTGACCCACCTTAGGCTTTACTTACACACAATACCGCGCCTTGCTAGTTTTCCAAAACGCGGTACTAGACACTACCGCATTCTGATTTTTCCCCAAGGCACGGCAGTGCCGCGTTCTGCAGTCTTTGCAAAACGTGGTACTCTTTTAATAGCTTTTTCCCTTGTCTTGTGGGATTTTGGATTTTTGAAGATAATGGAAGATTGGGGTCCTTGATTCGATCTCAACTCATCTCCTTCGATTAGAAACCCTGATCCACTTATCTCTCCATAGATCCACCCATCTCTCTTGTTGGTTAACCTCACCATTCACTATAAAAGAGAGGTATGCCATTGGAAAAGGGGAGGACTCTTGAGGGCACCAAACTTATGGTCTTGCAGCATTGTGGAGATAGCTAGAGGAGAAGACACTTGGAGTTGGAGGATTGGCTTGGGTATCAAGCACCTTTTGTAAGCATTCTTCAAGTTGTAATGGAATAACTTGTCTTGTTTTCCCAAATCATTTGTGTTAATCTTGTTTTAATGATATGGTTTGTATCTTTCATAGATTTAGATCCTAACTCATGTTTCAGGTTGCTAGAGAATAGTACATTCTTGTGTCTTGGTTCCATTTTGACAGGTTCACTTGTGAGGGCTTGGAGCTTGGAGCAAATACCAAAAACAAGCGTCTGGATAGAAGGTCAGTTAAATTCCTTCTACTCTCTTTAGCATTTTAATCCTGAGATGTTTGTTAGATCTAGGGATTCAAGGTAGCATTTGTTTTGACTTGTTTCTTGCTTTAGAGTTAGTTTAAAGTCTGCTTTAAGGTTAAGAGAGTTTTGGCTTATCCGTAGGACAAAATTCTACATAACAGAAGAGTACAAGGCCGAAGCCCACCACCACCGCTGCCGCCACGGACCTGTGGTCCACCTACATCACGCATTCCCACCCCTCCTGGCCGTGGTGCCGATCGAGGGAACGTTCCACCGCCGATACGCACTACATCTTCAGTTCCGCCTGTAACTGTTACTGACAGTACGGTCTCAGAACCTTTTGCAGTTTCTGCAACCACTAGTACACCTGAGACTCCCACTGCCTCTTCACCCACTGTCATTCCAGATATATCTGTCACAGTGGACAACACTACAGCGGCTGAAACTATTACAGCCCAAGATACTAGACCGGAGGCCATCATCCTCCCCGATGTCAACACTACCCTTCCACCAGAGACTTTCTACAATGTTACGGAAGGATCTGTTGGCACCACCGAAGGATCCGACCAGGATATATCTGAATTGATTCTAGTCCCGGGCGGATACGTCGAAGTTATCGAAGAAACCCAACTTCCTGATACACCTTTTGAACCTGACTACGGCTTTATCACTTCCCAGGCGGAACCTTCGCCTACTACCACTGCGCCATCCAGTATCCATCCATAGGAAACCGGTTCTTCTAGCAACATCCCTCGTCAGGCATGCTTCCTTCTTGGGGATCTCAAATCCCACATAGCAGGGGGTACTCATTGTTTGGAAACTGGAACCAAGCTGGGGGGCAATCTCAAATTCCCACCAACTTGAATTCTGGCCTGCAACAACTCCATGGAACCCACCTCTTCATCAAGGTGGAACCCACATTCCATGGACACCACTGTTGCAGCCACCCCCTAACCCTGGTACGGGAAATCCTCCACTTACTCAAAGTAGTGGTAACATTCCTAGGATTCAACAACCCCAGGGAACCATCCCCCAACAAGGAACATCAACCATTCCTGGGACACAACAACCCCAGGGTACCATACCTACCATCCCCACTCAATAGAACATCCAACAACCGGTTACCACCGTGATTCCTAGTCAGGTAATGACTTCCAACACACAACCGGTTAACCAGATGGCCTACTACCCCCAGAACTTCCAGCAGTACCCTGCGGTAAACATGTATGGGTGCAACATGCAACAATATGTTGTGCAGGGCCCCCCAGGTTTCTCTGCACCATATAGTTATTACTCATACCCGCAGACCAACCGTCAACTTCCTTTTTTGGCCATGCTAGATTTACCCGATTTGTCGATGCTCATTAACGATCCTATATGGCATGAACCTCACTGGCCACCTATTCCAGCCAAACTTCCATCGGACATCCCTAAGTTCGATGCCAAGCCTGGGGAAGACCCCAAGAACCACGTGATGACCTTCCATCTTTGGTGTTCATCCAACTCATTGATGGACGATTCCATTCGACTACGGCTCTTCCAGCATACGCTTACCAGCACAGCAGCAAAATGGTACATCGAGCTACCACAACACTCTTTCCATGATTTTAACACCTTGGCTATGCAGTTTCTAACCATTTCCAGCTCCCCATCCGGTAGGAGAATGGAACAGAACTGTTAACCTCGTTGCGTCAAACCACTTCTACGCACATTTCGGATCACATCCATGAGTGGCGTCGACGCCGTAGGCTAATCAAGGCACCCATTCTGGATCAGCTACTCGTTGATTGGTTCACAAAGTCATTCTTGCCTCCCATAGCCAGGGACATCGCTATGCGCGGGCCGGTCACAGAGGAACAAGCCATCTCGGTATCCCAATACATGGATTTGGTATATACCCAATCCGGCACTTTACACGAACTTCTTCCCCAAGCCACCCGCGTTACTACTGATCCAACGAAACTTGCCACTGAACCCCCCATTGATGGTATTGTTGGTTCAGTCAAGGCCTAGCCTACCATCAACTCGGCGGGGCAACAAGCTTCTGCTTCCCCCGCTCCACCCCAAGCTACTTCAAAAGTTTCTACCTCTCCTGTTGTCTCCTCCGAAGTGAACGCAGTTCAATCTAAGTCACAACCATATGGAGGAAAGAAGAAGAACAATCGTGGTAAATCCAAGAAGACTTCTAACCAGTAAGAGAACCCCAAGCAACAACCCACCCACAACGACTCGAAACCACGTCGGAAGGCAAAGTTTCCCTGCCTCATTTGTCAAGACGATCACTACACGCGTGACTATCCCTACAAGGATGAAGTCAACAAATTCATTAAAGGATCCTCTCACCCGGCAGTGTTAACTGACCCTTTCCCTCAGTAGCAACAGCAAATGGTTGCCCAAGAAACCCCACAAGGGGGCAACCCAAGCAACCCACCTCGCGGAGAGACGTCTGCAAATCGTGAAATCCTGATGACGAGTAATGAAGAGATTCACATAACCACTCGTTCAAAGACATATGAGAACCCCCCAAGTTCAAACAAACAGTCAAAGACAGCCAAAGGCAAGTCTCCTGTTGAAGATCCGTCCCCTAATCCTCCCCTTAATGGCCATCTGCATATCGAGAGACCACTTACGGACACAGTGCTACGCCCACCCAAGGGCACCATACGAAAGGTGACATTTAATCTCAACGCACGCGTTGCCCAGAATTACAACATTGTTGAGGATTTAGCTCAAGCACCTTGTGCGATGTCGACTCTAGAGGTTCTTCAACACTGCCCCACGCAGCGCAGAACCTTACTTGCAGCACTGGGGGCAGTAGACTCGGACACTTCAAACACCATCATGTTTAACTTCGAGTATGTCAAACCTCGGCTTTACCGCCAGTTATCCTTCCAGGTTCATACAAAAATCCATGGAAACAGCATCCATCGCACTGTCTTAGATGAGGGTGCCTCCACATCAATTATGTCTTTGAATTGTTGGAGAGCCTTAGGCTCACTCGAAGTCGCGTCGTCTCCCACTACTCTCAGATCATTTGACGAACATGGTTTTCAACCTTATGGACTCATTCCTGCGATTGGTGTTGAACTGGGAGGAAAAATAGTATCTGTACACATCGAAGTCGTGGATGCGTCATTAGATTACAATCTTCTACTTGGTCGGAACTGGTTTTACGCCATGACCGCCATAGCATCTACTTTCTTCCGGATCGTGCAATTCCCTCATGAAGGGAAAATTGTCACCATAGATCAACTTGATTACTGTATCCCAGACTCTCATCCGAACTTCGCTAACACCGTCCCGTTATTGGATCAACCTCGGTACCAGTTCTAAGACGTTGGTGTTGGTCTTATGAAGGATTCTTCCCTTATTGGAGTTTTCCCAGAGTTGGGCTCCCACGTTCAACCAGTCAACATGATATCATCGAATGTCACCCCTTCCAATGATTCTTGGGTGATCCCAAGTCCCACTGAGATTGAAAACTACGGAAACTCCATGCCATTAAATGGGAACCTCGCAGCATACGAAGCGATCCAGTCAGCCACCGATTGGGTCGATTTTTCTACCCATCACACCGTGGCACAGCTCTCGTTTGAGACTCATTCATCCCCACCACTTATCGATCCTCTCACATTGATTTTCCCACTGACGAATCAATTATGGAGGTTATGTGCGGTGATGAACCACCATGGGGAGATTTCCATCATAGATCTTCATTCCCCACTATCCAGACGATTGAGCCCGACACAAAATCCAGCCCTTCACTTGGAATGGTTCAAACCAAGTTTCCCACTTCCTTCGATGAAGTATTTTCCGAAGGAAACTTGGCCAACCTTATGGCAACCACTCCCATTGACATTTCAGTGAAGCCTGGTGTCGTGGAAAACATTCATATTGGCAAGACATGCACTCCCCTCGAAATGGAGTTCTACACTGCCTACTTTAAAACCTTCCGCGATGTTTTTGCTTGGATTTATGAAGAGATGCCAGGAATAGACCCCTCGATTGTGGTCCATGAGATTCCAACCTTTCCTGGCACCCGACCTGCTCGGCAGAAACTCCGACCCATCCACCCCCGTAAGGCAGCCGCTATCAAAGCAGAAGTTGAAAATCTTTTGCATGTTGGTTTTATCTATCCTATCCTACTGATAGAATGGGTATCTAATATCGTTCCCGTAGCCAAGAAACAGGGTACGATTAGAGTCTGTGTCGATTACCGTGACTTGAACAAAGCTTGTCCAAAGGACAACTACCCAACTCCGTTCATCGACCAGATCATCGATAACTGCGCCGGGAGTGTCATCTTTTCATTTATGGATGGCTTTTCTGGCTATAATCAGATCGATATCCTCCCAGCTGACTAGCATAAAATAGCCTTTATCTGCCCATGGGGAATTTTTGCATATCGAAAGCTACCTTTTGGCCTAAAAAATGCCGGGGCAACTTTCCAACGGACGATGTCGTACACATTTCACGATATCAAACATATTGTAGAACCGTATCTTGATGACCTTCCCGCTCATTCTCAGACCCGTATATTGTAGGCACCATTTTTGAAAGGTGTCGTCGCTACAATATCCGTTTGAATCCACATAAGTGCATCTTTTGCGTTGAAGCCAGAAAACTTTTGGGATTCATAATCTCCAAAAGCGTTATACGCTTAGATCCCGCGAAGGTAGAAGCTATTTTAGCCCTACCTTCCCCCACGAACATCCCAGAACTTCAAAGTTTGCAAGGGCACGCAAACTTTCTACGTCGTTTCATTTGTAATTTTTCTGAGATAACGAAAGGCTATATGAGGCTTCTAAAGAAGAACACTCCCTTCATCTGGGACGACGAAGCCCAACGCTCCTTTGATCATCTAAAGGCAGCCTTAACTAAAGATCCTGTGATTCAACCCCCCAACTATACACGGGATTACATTCTTTATCTCGCAGCTTCGATTTCCACCATCGGTATGGTGTTAGTCCAAGAAGATACTAACGGCATAAAACATGTGGTATACTATCTTAGTAAGAGTCTTCTCGACTCCGAAACTCGCTATTCACATGTTGAAAAATTGGCTCTAGCAACAGTTTTTGCTGTCTATAGGTTTCATCATTACATTCTACTCCGCCAGACCACTTTCATAGCGGATTTCAATCCAATGTACTATATCCTCACACGTCAAGTGCTTGGGGGAAAATATTCTCGCTGGATTGTCATCCTACAAGAGTTTGACTTGGAATTTGCCAAAGGCAAATCCAAGAAATCTTTGGTATTTGCCGAGTTGATTTGTAACTTGCCCCGTGCTACTGAGAAACCTGATCCCATCGATTCTCTTCTCGATGAATCATTGTTCCTCATTAGCACGTCAGACCCATGGTATGGGGATATTTTACTATATCTCCAAACCCAACGTTTCCACCCCGACCTCACCCGCAATGAACGTAGATGCATCCGACATCATGCCAAGTACTACCTTATAGTCAACGATACCCTTTACCGACGTGGTGTTGATATCGTTCTTCGACGTTGTTTAACTTTAGACGAGGCCGAACACGTTCTTAATGACTGCCACGCTAGAGCATGTGGTGGTCATCTCTCTAGGATGGCTACGGCCCAGAAGATACTACGAGCAAGATATTTTTGGCCCTTGATTTTCAAAGACTGCATTGAAACGGTTAAGAAATGTCCACCCTGTCAATTCTTTCATAGTAAGACACACTCGCATCCTGCTCCACTCCATCCTGTTATTGCCGTTGGCCCCTTTTCCAAATGGGGCATAGATTTCATGCATTGTAAGCCCACTTCGGTCGGGGGGCATAGCTACGTTATAGTAGCTGTGGATTATTTCACAAAATGGGCTGAAGCGATGCCTACTTATGTTGAAGACGGCAAAACAGCAGCACAGTTCATATTCAACCACATTATAGCTAGGTTTGGTGTCCCACAATCCATCGTGACCGATCATGGCTCCCACTTCAGGAACCATATGATTGAGGAACTGAGTGCCAACTTGGATTTTCATCATGAAAACTCAACCCCATACTACCCACAAGCTAATGGCCAAGTCGAAGCCATTAACAAAGTTTTGAAATGAATGATTCGGCGTATTGTGGGTACTCACAAGTCCAACTGGCACTCAGCTCTTTTTTCGGCATTATGGGCATACCGAACCTCAGTAAAAAGTGCTACCGGGTTCACACCATTCCAACTGGTGTATGGCCTGGAAGCCATTTTACCAATTGAATGTGAAATCCCGTCACTTAAGATAGCCATAGAGCTACTTCCCCACACCACTTCCGAAGAGGAACGGTTTCTATACCTAGCCAAGCTAGATGAAACTCGCCGAAACGCTGCTTTAGCCAACAAAGCTCATAAAAAACGCGTCAAAGCACAATATGACAAATCCGTTCAACCTCGGGTTTTCAATGAAGGTGATCTCGTACTCACATACGACCAAATGCACGATAAACTTGGAAAAGGAAAGCTAGAGTCTATGTGGTACGGACCCTTTGTTGTAAAACGTGTCTTGGAGAAAGGAGCCTATGAACTTGTCGATTGTGATGGCACATCGTTGGCACGGCCACGCAATGGGCTGTACCTCAAACGTTTCTACACGTAGGTTCATCCTGCGTGAGATACTTTTTGTACATAATGTACCTAGTTTGTTTTCACTTATCTTTTTGTATGCACACACGGATCTCATGTATCCATACTTACCTTGACTTGTGATTTTATGCGCAGATGTCTGCCTACTACGGATTCGCCGACGGTGTGAGCCGACATACTCGGAACCTCGCTTCCGCAGCATGGGTAATTTATTCTCCTACCAGCAAGTTGTTATCATCAGGAGCCAATTGTTTGGGTCCCGCAACCAACAATATTGCAGAGTACCATGCAGTCATTGGACTCTTGACAGAGGTTGCTTCCCTTGGAATTGACTCCCTATCGGTCTTCCTAGACTTCTAACTCGTGGTTTCCCATCTAAATCGTGTTTACACAGTCCGTGATCCTATCTTACTTCACTTATTTCAAAGGGTGCGCCTCTTGGAACGATCTTTTAATGTTATTTCATATCAACACATACCAAGGGAATTCAATTGTGTAGCTGATTCATTAGCTAATTACATTTTGGATTGGCATCTAGCTCATACATAAACAATACATCATAAAATGAACACACAAGTCTTTGTAAATAAATAGATCATAAAGTAGGTCCATGTATATATCACTGTATATAAAAATGTTTTTCTCAAAATACATAAAGTTTGTGTTCAAATGACAAAATTTGGGATCCAATCCCATACAAATATTTGGCTCTCAAAGCCTACATAGCGTGTACATGCCGCAAAAAAGTAAAATACTGCTATCTAAGGAGACCTAGGAGATATATCACGATCCTCCTCAGATTCCTCACGCCACTCGTGGTAGCAAACTATGGCTTTGGCCACCCTATGGAGAAGAAGACCAATACGTCTAGGCACACCCACAGTATGCCGCTGAAGATGCAGAGGAACATCATCCATCCTCATGGCTGGAACCCCGTGGGTTAAACCTTGTAGGTTCCGCTCTATGTCTTGAACCCCTCCTGCCTCTTCTTCCTCTTCTTCTTCTCCCTCCGAAGCAACTCGACACTCAACACTGCCTTGGCATAATGGCGAATAGCCTGCAGGTCTCTGTGGTCCACGATCTGCGACATGCACACATACATATATTAAAATATTTTTTACACATTCTAAAAACAATTACAAAATCATATATTCAAAAAATTAAAAAACACATTAATGAAGGTCATACCTGTATTGTCCCAATCCTCATCTTCTGGCAGTGCCAAGTCTATGTCCTCGCGGAAGTCCACTCCCGCATAGGGGTAGTCATCGATCATCCAGATCTTTTCCTCAAGCCATGAGAAGAAGTCTTCACTGAAAGCCAAACGTTGTGGCCCCCCGAGCCGTCCTACATACTCACTCCATCGAGCCATCTATGGCTCGGTGGGTGGACGGGCGAGCATGGTCAGCTATGGACGCAACAATGGCACCCTCGCCAAGAAGAAGGTGACCAAAATGCTCCCGTACCCAAACTGAGAGTTCTCTCCAAGCCTACACTTGTTCACTTGCTCTTTGAGGTTGGTCAGTACTGCTTCGCACCAGTTGAATAGTGTCGGTGCCATGCAATCCACTGCAAGATTAATCTTTTTACAAGATGCCTGATGAGGACCCGTACTCCCTGCTGCACGTGTGATGGTGAACAACACTATTTTTAAAGGAAGTTCCACAATATCTTTAATGACCACCTTATCGCTTTTCTTCCCTGAACCCTGACGACAATAACGAGCAATCAAAGCATCAGTGCTCGCCTCCGAGTTCGTGAACCCTGTAAAATTCACCCGGGCCCCTCTCTTTGAGAGACCCGTGAGGAAGTAAATGTCCTCGAGCTCAATCTCGAGGGTGTGTTCTCCAACTCGGAAGCCTTGGATCTCGGGGTCCCACATTTGTATAATGTGGGTGAGAAGTTTTGCTTGCTTGTGGATACCTTTTGTTTTGAAAATTTTCAATAACCCACATTCCCGCAGTGCAGTCAAGGTCTCTTGGTCATCTTCGGCCAACAAATCATCCGCTTCATGCTCCCTTTCTTTCCAGCTGACCATTTTTCCCCAAACAAGTTGCAAACACCTGCAAAAGGTCATAGGAAACATTCATTAATCATTTAATAACTTGATCTCAAATAAAAATCGAAAAAAAATCAATTTTTCACCCTCAAAAATCGCCACTACCGCGCCTGGGGGAAACATGTCCGCGCAGTACCCTACAGTATCGCACCCCTTATTAACGCTACAGAGCGGTAGTATCACACAATACCGCGCTTCTTGATAGGGATAGCGCGCGGTACTGTGGAAGGGCGAAAAAGGCCTATTAGGGCCTACCCAAAAATTATTTTTCCCCTACTGAAATCAAATTTTCTACCTATGAAATGAAAGAGGGGCTTGAAAGCTCTTACCTGGCGTAGACTGCTGTTGAAACGATGCTCCGGATCTCCAAATATGAACTCTTGAATTTTTTGCTCCTCAATGGGTAAAATTTCCTCTTTGGGCAAATGCACAAGTGAAATGGTAACTTTCCATATTTACCTATTCCTTATATAACTTTTTCACTTATTTTTTACTCATTATTTTATTTGGTTAAATTAAAACCCATTTCACATTACTAATATCTGGTTCCATGAGCATTTGTTGACAGGGTCTCCTTTAAAAATGTTCACACTGGCGTTCATTTATTTATTTGACTTTCATTTTGAGCCTACTTTATCGTTTTCGTGCCCTGGATTAAAACTTGAAAAAGATTCCAAGTAAACAGTGTCGAGCTTGTCAAACTCAAGTAAACAGTGTCGAGCTTAGTCAACTTTACTCGTGCTCGTTAAACAATGAGGAAAGTATTATTCCGGTTGTTTTTTATTCTTCTTTCGAACCAGAATAATTAAAAATTACGAAAAAGACCATTGGAGTCCATAGTTAAGCTCTTTTCAGACTCCCTAAAATTGAAAAGATTGCCAAGTGATCTTGTCTCTTTCACACTTGTAAAAGTATTTGAAAGGTCGTCTATTCGGTGATAGGTTACCCCTTTTTCGGCCCGTCTAGACTATTTACGAGAAAGGTATACCTCAGTCAATTTTTGACTGGGAGAGTTCTCTTGGGAATTGTTTTACACTTTTTCGGGTTCGAGGGACTAAATTTACGAAAAAGTACACTTCGGAGCCTTCTTTAAGTTTTTCAGGCTCTCTAAATGTGAAAAACTACTGAGTTTTCCTTCCTTGGACTCGTTAAAATTTGACATCGAAGGACCCATCTTGGGACGAACCCCTCCTTTCTCAGGTTCGTAAAACATGGGAGATCAGACTCATCTATGAGATGATCTATACCGAGCATCTGTTATCCTCTTCAAGCTCGAAAAAAAACAAAGAGGTACTCGTCTATCATGTCGGGGGAAAATGGGAAACAAGTCAAGTTTATTTTATTGGCAGCTTGTTAGTCGTCACCTTTGAACGTGGCATGCGTCTGTCGCTTGTCTATTTTTTGGGTATCTATTCCTGCTGAGTTATGGTCATCATACCGAGTCGTCTCTCTAGCCACGAGCCTACTCGTTCGGTGTCTATCCTCTGCTATCAATAATCCCTGCTGCCATGTCCTGTTACATGTCGTTATATGTTCAAAGGGTTGCATTGTTCATAGTCATTCATTGTGTCAGACCTCCGCTGTGTCAGTACATGTTATATTGTTTCATCGTCCTATACTATCTTTCGTTCCGATTTCGTGTCGATGATGTGGGAATCATTATGGCCCACCTTCGACGAGTCTATTCCCATCAATGCCAAATCACTATCCGAGAATTGGACTTAAGAATCAACCACTAGTACCTTGGTACCTGCATGCCTCAATGGCAGGTTTCCTCATGTTCGAGAGTAGGTTTACATCATTGACCTCTGATCGAACGATCTGTTGAATGCTCGACATCAACTCATTCATTCGCATTTCGTTGAGATGTACTATAGATACCTTGGGGATCATCGTCATCATTGGTGATTTCCCTCGCATTTGTTAATGGTTCACATCATTGACTGGTAATCAAATGGTTTCTACCATGTTCGACTTCAACACCTTGTAATCACATCGCTAGATTCATATCATTTGTGATTGAGTAGAAGACCTTGGACACACCTTTGTACTTTGATTACGTCCAGGTTGCGATGGAGATGTCCTTTGTATTGTCACACAGATCCACTTTTGTATTGGTCGTGGCTGTGTCATTTCTGTCTCATGGATCTACGCTTGTTCACAGTAGCCATGATTTATCTACAGTCTATATCATCTCAGTACTCATGGATCTGCAATGTATTGGTTGGCAGCCATGCTTTGAATCAATTGTTTTCGAGCATGGGGATGCCCGCCTCGGTGGTATATTTGACATTTTGTTTCTATTTCAGCTCCTTGTTGCTCTCCTCGATGCTATCTCCGCACAGTATTTGTAAAGTCTTTCAGCCATCAGTCCCTTCTAACCTCACACTTTAGGGGGCATCTGTTATACCTCCATATTTCACAGTGTCACATCTTCACCATAAAAATAGTTGACGACACTTCCCCTGATGCTTAAAACACCCAGAAGAGAAAAATGATGAATGATCCATGAAGACAAACCTGTCCTGTCAGGAATCAATCCAGCTGAGACTTCATATGCCTACACTTCCGCGCCTTGCTCAAGCTCAGGAGCGCGGTAGTCCCCACTAACGCGCTATGCTCCTTCTCTGTCACGCAGTACTACCACGCTATGCTCAGTTGAAGGGGCATGGTACTCCTTTTTTAGCCTTTTTGCCATGGCCTGTGGAATCTTGATCTTCGAGAGATTTTTGAGGATTGTGTATTGGTTGTACCTTGGTTCATTCTAACACATTCATTCGCGAGGACTTGAAGATTGGAGCAACAACTAAGACGAGCGATTAACTTAAAGGTCAGTCGGATCTCTTTCATTTCTTCCAGCACTATGGTATTTGAAATATTTGTTTGGATTTAGGAATTCAAGGTAGCATTTGTTATCTTTTTGTCTTAGTTTAGAGTTAGTTAAGTCTACTTTAACCTAAGAGAGTTTCTACCTATCCGTAGGGAGAAATATCTACAACATTACTGCATCGATTCTAGTTTTTCCAGACTGGAGTAAACCATTCCATGTACATGTAGATGCTTCATCCATAGCATTAGGCATCGTGCTAGCTCAAAGAGGAGAGGGAGGTATCGACCATCCCATCTCATTCTCGAGCAGAAAGATATCTTCAGCATAAAAGAACTATACCATGACAGAAAGAGAAGGCTTAGCTATAGTGTACGCGTTGCAGAAATTCAGACACTATCTGTTAGGTTTGCATTGCTGTATGTTTACTGACCATTCATCTTTAAAGTACCTGATCAATAAACCAGTGTTAGGGGGGAGAATATGCAGATGGATATTACTCTTTCAGGCGTATGATTTTGAAATCATTGTTAATCCAGGAAGATTGAATTCAGGACCTGATCACCTCTCCATAATTGAGTCAGGTGAAGAACCTAGTAATTTGGAAGATAGTCTACCAGATGCACAGTTATTTGATATTCATATAGCAGATGACTACTACAAGTGTTGTTCGGGAAATCTACCCTATAGAAAGGAGAGGGACACTACCAACTTCTGGGGTGACAGGTAAATACATTAATCATATCACATAGACTTCTACAAAAGGAAAGAGATCAAGGTTCCTGAAGGCATACCTTATTAACGATGTTCGATCCTAGCTTTCGCTTGCTCCTTCGATCGATCCTCCACTTGATCTTCCGTTTGACAAACCTGCAATACAAAGATACCTTCCTCAGCATATCTTGATTGATATAACAATGATGAAATTGAAATACAATTTAGACATCAAGAACAATCAAGCATTTAATCCAAACAAACATGCAATCCATTAGACATTTGACTGGGACAGGAAGGGCATTTCAACCTTTATTTTCAAAAGCAAATAATCAGTACAATTATACCTGACTATTCAGAGTGCTTGTGCAACCGGATCCTGGGCTCCTTCTCTTCACACTAACTTTGGAATTCCTCCAGCGTAACAACCCTTAATGCATAGTTTCTCCTCCCCTCTCTCATCTACTCCCCTTGTATTTATGGGACAAGGTAGGCAGTTTGGATCGAGAGGTAGTTTGATTGGGAAGTTGGGGAAGTTGCAAAACCAACTGCAACTAATCCCAATTCGTCAAATTAATATATTTTTTATTACTTTTTAAGATGTGCACAAGTATTTCACAGTAGAGTAACGCACCATATGCAACTTCATTGCTTTAAAACTAGCGTTTGCATGATTTTTTAAGGTGTGCGCTAGTTTGCTTAAGCAAAGTAGGGCATACTAGCAGGTGTACGCTACTGTTATGCTTGTAGAGTAGGGCATACTCCAAGAAATGCGCTACTATCATGCCTATAGGGTAGCGCACATGTCAAAAGGTAGGGTAAAACAGGGTTTTGTCAGTTGTTGAGGGGTAAACCAAGTCCATGCATCATCTAGGGCAATCTTGCTCTTCAATCCATGTTGTCCTTTTGTGCGATTGACATCTTAATGTGATCACGGACGGAGAAGTGCAAATTTGACCTATAACAAATGCCCCCTAATGTGTGAGGTTAGAGGGAAATGATGGCCGAAGTACATTATAATTCCAAGTCATTGGAGGAGTAAGAAACCACAGAACCAAGTCACAAAATTACCTGAAATAACGATCAAGGTCAGTGAGCAATTACAATCTTGACATCATATAGATGTGTAGCATGATACAACATGATCTCCGATACATAACTAGATGTATATATAGCATGGCCACTGTAATACAAGCATGGATCCATGTCAGAATGAGAGATCATAGCCATAACAACAAACTGGATCTATGTCTCATGGAGAGCCAAAATGAGTGAGGCTCAGTCTTGCGCAGCTTGGGTGATAACATAATGAGGTAATGCTATCAAAATCCCAAGGTCTTCATCCAAAACAACCCAAGGTACAAACCCTAACCATGTGAATAAATGAGGTGAAAGTCGAACATGGGGGGTATCATTTGATTATCGGTCATTGATGTATACCGTTAACAAAGGCAAGGGCTTCCACCGATAATGATAATGGGGCCCAAGGTACCTAGTACGATCCAACAAGTGTGAATAAGTGGACTTGAAGTCGAACACCTGAGGAACCTGTCAAATAAGAGACATTGATGTATTCTCATAATTCGACAGCGAGGGAAATTGCCACTAGTGACTGCAATCCCCAAGGTACTAACCGAAACTCTAAACTTCATTCCCAGAGCAAAATGAGTTGATGTCGATGGGAGGCCTTAAGGCATCCTCCATCATCCAACACGAGGAACACTCAAATGGTATGAGCTGATGTGATGTAGTACAAGTAACAAGACTGACACTAGGATGGCCGATACATGAGGTCAAGATAAACTGCATAATGGCCAACACAGGTTGTATCCTTGAACAGTGAGCATGACACAAAGTGACTTATGCAGTTTTCAACATAATGGGGAAGTGATATAAGCCTGCAATGTATGAGACATTAGCAGACCCTCCATATGGTTGGAAGAATAACCAACCAGGGGAGTAAACAACTCGGAGATCAGGTTCACCCTAAGGTCAAAAACTAAACCCAACTGAAATGATAGACTCAAATAGGTGTTGTGTTCAAGGATAGGACTAACTGAACTTCCTTCAAAACTGTAAGATATGATATACCCTTCTTATCTCTTATTCTTTTTAGATAAAAGAATACCTTTCTTGTTGTTTTAATGAGTCCAAGAAAGAATGAAAACTCAATAGATCCAACCATGTAAAGAGTTTAACGAGCCCATGGGAGGAAGAATCAGGACCTTCTTCATTGTTTATAGAGTTCGAAGAAGAGATAGAATAATACTCTATAATACTTATCTCTGGATTTTAATATCGAGTCGAGATCTATTCTTGCTCGCCGGTGTTTTCAATTTTAAGGAGTCTGAAAAACTTAAACAATAACTCCATACACCTACTCGTGGATTTTAATATCGAGCCCAAGTAGGTTAATGCTCACCAATGTTTTCCTGTTTATAGAGTCTGAAAAACTTAAACAATCCTCTTTTTACACTCTCGTGGATTTCACATCGAGCCCGAGTAGGTGAGTGCTCGCTTGGTGTTTTCATGTTTCGAGAACCTGAAAACCCTAAAGAAGGATCCAAAAGGTCATTTTCGTAAAGTTAGTCTCCTCCCCCGAAAAAGTGTAAAACAATGGAAGAAGAACCCTTTTAGCCATGGATGACTAGAGTATTCCTTTTTCGTAAGTAATCCGCAAAAGTCCGAAAAAGGGTTAAAACTTATACTTAAGCGGATGTGCCTTCAGTTCCTTTAACGAGCTTGAAGAGGACAAGTTTGCTCGGCAATCTTGTTTAAGTTTCAATAGTCCAAACAAGATCTTAAAATGACTTAAATGACAGCTTCTAGGATTATGACTCATGACCTACCAAAGACTAGGATCTCAACAAACAAGTTAGTATTAACGACAAAAAATCTTCAATGACATGAAATTTCAACCATAAAGTACTTAACATGGTCCGTCAATAAAGAAATTAAGTCATCATCGATTGATGCTACGAAAATCTAGTAGAAATTTGAGAGATATAGGTTGAAATCACTCTACCAACATTTGTAGGTATTTAATGATTAAATAGATCATTTTTGTGCAATTTGAAACTATAGACTTTTCACAAAAGTGGGTAAAAAATCAAATTCAAATTCATATATGTAATTTCAACTTGAAAACTCAAATATCACATTTGGAATTGTAGGGCAAGTTTTTGGAGCAAACCCTTGATCTTCAACCATTCATAGCAATCGAATCGGGCAACTATTCAACTTCAAATCTCTTCCAAGTAAGTTATTTTCATCCTATCTTGCAATTTGATGGTTTATTTGTCAATTTTTATGCTTAAAAATCAATTTCTAGCCATGCTCAATTCGTGAAAAGCGTGTGCGCTACTGTGTAAGAGGGAAAGTAGGGCATACTGGAGGTGTGCGCTACTCTTCCTCAAGGACAGTAGAGCCCAAACGTGACTGTGTACCTTAAGGAGTAGTGCACACCCCTGAACATGGAGAAAAACATGTCGAGAGCTAAAAATTTGACTTTCTTGTGGCAGGATGGTGCTTGTTTGCAGGGAGAGGGAGCATGAAGAGATGGATAGGGTGGATATGCAAGACCCGACAACTCTACATGCACTCCGAAGATTTGGTTTGTTAAAATTATATAGAACCGTCAACATGAAGGCACTCAACCGATTGCTTCAAAGACTCATTCAGTACTAGGATGCCAATGCCAATGTATTGATATCCGGGGAGAGACCCTAGACCTCACTATTGATGACATATACTTTATTACAGGACTCTCTAGGAGGGGAGATCTTGTAAGCCTGAAAGGTTCTTCACGCAATGTGGGTTCCATGTCTGTGCAAGAATACGTGAATGCATACTGTGTGGCGGGTACTAAGAAATCAGGCAGTCAGATTCTTATTTCTACTATTGACAGCCTCCCTTTGAAAGTTATTGTAAGTATGTTGAACCGAATGGGAGGGAGTGCCACACAACACTTAGCCTCAAGGCACTATATGCATATTGGTATCAAATGCTTGCAAGGTCATGTGTATGACTGGTGCACTAGTCTGTTGGAAAACATGAGCTATAACTCTCCGGGTGTACGACCGGGGGGATGAAGAACTTTGGATATGGCAGCATCCTTTGTACCTTCTTCTTTGAGAGGGTACCTGCTCTTAGTTTGGGCATGCCTTTTCCCCCTATCATCCCTCGTGAGCCGAGATTGGGCCATTGGGGTGACATTTTTCTCCGCCAGGGTGGTTGTGAAAGCCACTTTTGCTATCACACCGATGATTTCTAGGGATGGTGGGAGAGACAGGTGCCAGCATTTGAGCAGTTTTCGTATGCTGGTTTAGATTTCCGTCATGATCCGGAGCTGGTACTTCCTCCAAGTGGAGCCTGGGGAGAGATAGGTATGTTTATGTTTTTTGAAAAATATTTAATTTTTTCAATTTAAAGTATATTATTTTTATGATGAGTTTTGAAAATACTAAAACAAAGTGTCATGTGCAGATGTTGGACTAGTTCGTCCAGATGGACATCCTACTATTTTCGTGAGGCCCATTGATGTGGGTGCAACTGATGCTACACTAGGGGCTATCGAGAGGAAGATGAGTCGGTTGACTCATTATATTCCCACATATCGCATTGAGCGGATGCCCATTGCATGCAGGAGGATGTAGTAGGTGTGCCCCCAGCCTGGATTAGATTGCTACGGAAAGTAGCCAGGCTAGTAATATGTTACCGAGAGGCAGTGGATGCTGATAAGGCCCCACCTTCTCCATAGGAGAAGGATATTTTATATATATATTTTTAGGCCATCGAGCCCAATTTTGTATCTTATGACTTGACTTTGTGATAGACTTATGTTCCAAACTCATACTATTTTTTGATACAGTATCGAATATATATACAGTATCGGTTTATATTTACATGTGTGTGTTTAACTTTATGTGCAATGCTTATTTATGGAAGTGTATGATACAAATGCCAATCTAGAACATAATTTGCAAATGAATCAGCTACTGTATTCAAATTTCTTGGAATATGTTGATATATGATGGAATCAAATTGTCTTTCCAATAATTTAACTCGCAGAAATTGTCGTAGCAAAACAGGATCTCTGATCTGATAAACACCCGTCAACTGAAATACAACTAGTTGTGAATCAAGTCTTACCTCTAAATGTGAAATGCCCTGGATAAGAGCATCCCGAAGAAGTTCTATAACCGCACTGTACTTAGCTACGTTATTCGTTGTGGAACCCAAACAACACCCCCCCCCCCCCCCGAAGAAACCAGTTGGCCAGTCGGTGAGTAAATGACTCAAGCTGCTGAAGCCAACTGTCGGGTGTGGCGACTGGCGCCATCAGCAAATCCTAAAAAGTGTTCAGTCGACATCTAAAACACGAAGCAAGAAAACACACATAAGTTCAACTAACAATCACAAGCAAAAACTAGTTCTACAAAATGTACAACTATAATACATGAAAAAGCACAAATGCCTAAGCGTAGTACTTCTTCAGGTAGAGCCCATTTCTAGGCTCAGGCAGCTTATTACCCTCGTAGTCCGTTAGCTCATAAGCTCCTTTCTTCAGTACCTTCGAGATTATGTAAGGACCGAGCCACATGGACTTGAACTTTCCAGTCCCTAAAGGTTCCTTCTCCTGATCCCAAAGCATAACAAGGTCTCCTTCGAGAAAAACCCTAGGTCTGACAGACTTATCGTACTGTCCTTTGACTTGTTTCTTATGGACTTCGTTTGTTGTGAGCACATCGCGGCGCTGCTCGTCTAGATGTTCTAAATGTAGCAAATGTTCTTCTAGTACTGAAGTTTCTGGTAACAGTTGGACAACCAACAATGAGGGAATCTTGCATTCAATCAGAACGACTGCTTCTATCCCATGCACAAGTTGGAAGGGAGAGAACCCGGTAGTAGTCTTTACGTTTGCTTGGTAATCCCAAAGAGCAGGATATAACATGATGTGCCAGTTATTTCTACTGACATTGACGGTTCTTTGTAGAATAGTCTTCAAAGTTTTGTTAACTGCTTCGATCTGACCATTCGCCTGTGGATAGAATGAAGACGAATGCTCCTAACGAAAACCTAGCATGGTATAGAGATCGGTCCTCATGTTGTTCTTAAAATGACGACCGTGATCTGTCACGATCACTTTGGGTATGCTGAACCTTGCAATAATCTGATTGAATACGAAATAAGCGGCGATTTCTCCATCCTCCTTAACAGTAGGCATTGCCTCGGCCCACTTCGTGAAGTAGTTGACGGCAACGATAATATAATGATGGCCTCTAGCCTAAACTGGATTACAAGTCATATAATCAACCCCCCATTTGGTGAAGGGACCTGCTGTGATCACAGGATGAAGAGGAGTTGGATGTGCTCTCATTTTTCTGGTGAAAAACTGACACGGACGGCAGCGTTTCACAGCTTCCACACAATCTTTAAAGATTGTAGGCCAAAAATACCTGGCACGTAGTATTTTCTGAGCTGTTGCGAACCCAAAAAGATGACCCCCACAAGCTCTGCTGTGAGCATCATTCAATATTGATTCTGCTTCTTCTAAAGTCAAACAACGTCGTAAGATGGAGTCTATCCCACGTCTGTACAAAGTATCAGAAATAATGAGATAGTTTTTCGCATGACTTTTCAGTTTGCGTCGTTCTTCTCTAGAAAAAGTGGTAGGACACCTCAAAGTCTGGAGATATACTAAAATATCCCCGTACCATGGGTCAGAAGAGGCAATAAGGAAGATATGTTCATCCGAGAATGATGACTCTTCCTCAATATGCACTGAGTCACTCGAAAATTCTAAAATTAATTCAGCGAACACTAGTGATTTTTTCGACTTGGCAGACTGAAAAACCAAATCGAACTCTTGCAGGATTACAATCCATTTATTGTATTTCCCACCGATGATATGTTGAGTGAGAACATATTGGAAAGGATTGACCTCCTCAATCACAGTAGTGGTTTGTAAAAGGATATAGTGATGAAGCCTCTGCACCGCATAGACCGCAGTTAGTGCTAACTTCTCAACATGTGAATACTTAATCTCAGGAGCTATCAATGCGCGCGATAGATAATAAACGACATGCTCTTGGAGCATGTCGTCCTCCTGAACTAGTAATATGCCAATTGTGTAAAGTGATGCCGCCAGATATAAGAGAAAATACTTTGTATAATCAGGCGGGCTTAACAAGGGGGCTAATAGTAATGCCTTTTTCAAGGCCTCAAATGATGCTTGAGCAGCCTCATCCCACAAAAAGTAGGTATCTTGTTTAAGCAGTCTCATGAAACCCTTTGTAATTTTGGTGTAGTTTATGATGAAACGTCGTAGGAAGTTAGACATGCCTTGTAGACTTTGGAGTTGTCTCAAGGTGCGAGGAGGAGGCAGATTTACAATCGCCTCAATTTGTAACGGGTCGACCATTATGCCACGACTGGATACAATGAAACCCAGTAATCGTCCAGACTCATTGCAAAATACACACTTATTAGGATTCAATCGAATCTTGTATTGTGTTATCTCCTAAATAAACGTAGACTAGTCATGTCATCTAGAAGATAGGAAGTCTTTAGTTTTGAGTCTTGTCTGTACGTGTCTGAGTTCCAGTCCATTAGATTTGAGAAGGTAACAAAGTCTGAATTTTTTTTTTTACACCGGCTCTCCTTCCGAAGGCAAAGTTTCAGGTTTCGGTGGCTTACGCGGGCCTGGTATTGGCTCATTAGCTACCGAAAGCCTGGTTTTCGGCAGCTTACGGTGTAAGAAACAGAACATCCCAACCACCGAAAGGGAAAAGTTACAGCTTAAAGCAGAGGGGCAGTTTTTCGATGGCTTGGGCGAACATGACGGTGTTCATTAGCCACCGAAAGATTAGGCGCTTTCTGCAGCTCGAGGGGCAGGTTCGAAATCTACCATAGCCGTCGAAAGGCAAAGTTATGCCCGCAATTCACAAACCCGTTTCGGGGGTTTGGGCAAATACAACTGTGTTCATTAGCCACCGAAACCAGGCATACTTTCCGCAGCTTGCCATCAAGTGGGCTGGTTTAGCTTCAGCCACCGAAAGCAAAAAGGGCAATGGCGAAAATCGTTTTTCGACGACACAGCAGTTTTGAAGGTGGGTTATCGGCCGCCGAAAGAGGAATTACGTCAATCGACGGACACGTCAAATCGAGGTTCGGGGTCATGATTCAGGGAGCTCATCATGGTTTAGCCGTCGAAAGAGTCATTTCAGTGAAAGTCTGGTTTACTCCGAGGGAAGGCCGGACGCCACCGCCTTAACTCTGACCAGTCGGATTTCATTTCCCATCCACATAACAGCATTTCTCAAATTTTGTTCCACTGGTGCAATCGTGTCTCCGTAATCATCTTTTCACCCTCATGATTGCCCACCTTTTCATACCCTCGGAGTTAGCTCCCGAAAGGCCACACCACCTTCCTGTTTTCACCCTCTCTACGTCAATTGAGCCCATTTTCCTCCTGTTTCCTGTCGCTCCCTCAGTCCAGGTTTGAACAGCAGTGCCAGCAAGCAGGTTACCGATGCCGAAAGGAGGTGGAGCGGTCCTGACAAAAGAATTGAGGGACATCTATTACCTTGAGGCACACCCCGAGGTATGTCAGTTTTTTAAGAACGTCGGCTGCTATAACTTCTGCAAGAAGCTTCAGGGCTCTCATCAACAGGTGGCCGAAGCTTTTTCACTCACATATGACGGAGAAAAGGCAGCAATAGGAAAGGAAGAGTTCAGGGTGGACGAGGCCCTCATAGCCCAGGTGACAGAATGCCCAACGACCAGGGAGAGCTGGTTCAAGACCACTGTCAAGAAGGATTTCTAGTTTCGATCATACCTTAAATCGGAGCACAGGAACCTGGTTTGGAAGAAGGACATCCCTATGGCATACCTGGAGGATAACTGGAAACTTCTATTGAAGTCTATCCTGGTCTATATAACCTCTGAGGGCAGGTATAACAGGGTGCTCATTTATCATTTTAGACTACTGGACCATTTCACTGGCAAGAGCCCTTTAAACCTCCCTTTCTACCTCCACAAGAGCCTCACCAAAATGACGCATCAAGTAAAGGCTCAGCCCTCCAAAATTGCAGGGAGATTATTCCACCATGGTCTGATTAAACTCTTAGTCTCTGAGCTACTACAGAGAAAAGGCATGAAATGGACCTTCTTTCTCTTATGGAGTGGGCTCGAAATAGAATTACAGCCAGAAGATGGAAGGAAACCCTCAAACCCCAGAAGTGGAAAACAAAGAAGGAGGGCTCTTCCCCCAAATTCAGTCAAACCCCTCTCCTCAGCTCCACCGACGAAGAAAACCAACAGGAAGATGACATTTGATGACAAGGCTAAGGATGAGGGGGTTTTCATAGGAGACTCCCTCGAGAAGCACAAATGTTTTAAACCTCCCTTACACTAATTCTGAAGAGGAGGAGGAGTTGCGGGGAGCTGGAGCAGAATTTGAGGAGGTGAAAACAGAACAAGTACCCCAGGAAGTAGCCCCAGCCCTGATGGAGCAAGAGAATGATGATGTAAAGTTGCCTCCATTTACCTCTGTGGAAGAGCAAGGTTTTGGCTGTATGAATTTATCCTCCCCTGCACCTGTGGAGGAACAAAGTTAGCAGGTGGCCAACGAACCAATCCAAAATGCAAAGATTTCAGCTTCACAGAAAATCAACTGGCTCCTCCAGCAGGCTTATGAACACGAGTTACTCCAGAGGGTCATTAAAGAGAAGAATGAAAGGCTGACAGAGAGGTATAACGATATTTACGTATCTTTTCATGGATTGACCAAGAAACATGGAAAGATGAGGGGCATAAACATTAGGGTTATCAGGGAAAACATCAGATTGAGGAGGAAGGTCGAAGTTCTGGAAGGTAAGGGAGAAGCTCAGAGTCCCCAGCTCATGGTACATTCGAACCTGGAGACCTTAGCTGCAACTGCGATCAACCTTGCCAATCCTTCGACCTCGGCCTAGGAGGAAGAAAAATCCAGGTAACAAGAGGATAGGAACACAGTTTTTCCATTTTTGCAGGATGGATCAGGCATGGTTTTCGGCAGCTTAGGCGAACACCGGAACTGTTCATTAGCTGCCGAATCCCGTTCTGGTAGTTTATTGTGTGCAGGCGACGTCCTCCCGGATACCGAAAAGAAATAAGTTTTCCAGTACCCTCAAGCGTTTCGGTGGTTTAGGCGAAGCGTTACTCTGATTCATTAATCACCGAACGTTAGGCTTTCGGTTGCTTGTCACCTTTAAGCCCAGTTTTGTTAGCTACCGAAAACTAAAATAAACACGCAGGCATGTCAACGGGCATCAAACTTCTTTGGTATGGTTCCTAGCATCTTGAAGACGTTTTCCAGAGGACTAACAAGCGTTCAAGTGCACCACGATCGCCTATGTTCGCAGACTGAGAGCACTGGCAGATTCGACAGTAAAATATTCCTGCCTATTTTTGGAAAGCACCCCTACAGGTTTTTACAGAATAGCATTTTCACACCTGCCCCCAGCTCCACGACGCTCGTCACAACTGTCAAGCGTAGGTTCACCAGTAAAGAGCAGTTACTTTGATCATGAGGCACTGTTACATCTTTCATTTACTGTTTTCAGTTGTTATTTTTAGTATATTCGATCCATCTTTTTGGGATCTAAAAAAAAATTGTAATGGCTATAAAGCCGAGGACTGAAGTAGAATAGAGGTTCGAATTTGGAGAGAAAAATCAATTTTTGTATTCTCAGACTTCTGTGACTTTCTTGATAATACAAGCTTCTTTTATTATTGGCTGGCAGGTTCCTCCTTCTCATGTTTTTGTGCTTATGGTGAATGATCTATTTCTTGTATGTTCGCTACTGTCTCTGTTTTAAAGGATTGAACATATATGTTATTTCGTTGTGCTTAGCCATTGATATGCGTTCTTCTATGTATTAATCTATTGAATGCAATAAGGATTCACCTTCTTCATTTTAAATCAATCCCCTGAGCAGCCGTAGTCAAATCCTTGTTCGTCTGAGTGTCCCCATGCATGTTATGAGAGTGTAGATTTTGATCCTTATCATCCAACTTGATCCAAAATAAACCCCTTCTTTCAAGAGAAGTTCAAGTTACCAGGCATCTCCGAAATACAATCTAGGAGAGCTTCCTGGAGTGATAACATATTGTCTGCACCATTCAAACACAAGTCTCAAACGAGCTGGATGATCCATCCATGAAAGAAAACATCTTGTGTCTTGCACACGCATCTATGATCTGGTCAATAAATGGTGTGGGGTAGTTATCTTTTGGACAAGCTTTGTTCAGATCCTGGAATTCAGTATAGACTCGAATGGTACCTTGCTTTTTATCAACCGGAACAGGGTTCGAAACCCATTATGTCATGTCGATCGGATAGATAAATCCAGCTTTAAGCAATTTTTCGACCTCCGCCTTAATGGCGGCCGCTTTTCGAGGATTCACTGGACAGAGCTTTTGTCTCACAGGTTTCGCGTTAGGATACGTTGTGATGACATGCTCAGCAATGGCAGGATCGATGCCTGGAATCTCCTCATAAGACCAGGCAAAAATATCGTGGAATTCTTTAAAAAGTTTGGTATACAGAGCGATCTCTTCTGGAGAACAATCTACTCCAATAAAAATGTTTTCCACGACCCCGGGTTTGGTGGAAATGTTAATCGGGATGGTTCTCGATATATTAGCCATATTCCCTTCAGTGTAAACAGTGCTTGAAGTGGAAGAGGACAAATCAACATTCCCACCAAGTCTCATTGAAAACTCTCCTCTCTCAATCCTATCTAGATTTGGAAGCAGGTAGGACCTGTGGTGCATGTGTTCCCAAGGCTAGTCCAGGCCCATCATGGCTTCCAAAATGGCTTTGTCAAAAGGAAAAACCGTGTCTAAACAGTCAAAAGAGTGGGTCAAGTCTACTGACCATGCAGGAGCATAGTCCATATCTGACTCAGCAAAGACAGGCGGAGTCATGATATGTTCTGTTGCAGCATGTTGTGATTCCATGTATGCTACTTCTGCAATGGATAAAGGCACTAAGGGTTCTAATACAGTAGGAAGGATCCACGAATCAGTCCTTAAGCCGACCATGAAAGTTTCAGTATATGTACCTTCATCAAAACGCATAAAAAGAACGGGAGAGGGTAGGTCAAAAGTGCCTATTAATGACCCGTAAAGCCTTGCTCCTAAACTCTCGCTTACTCGAAAGATTGATCAACTAAAGGAACTGTGTATTCCGATGAAGTCTGGTTGTTTCGTCGAGAGAATGAAAGATGATCGACCGTGACGATCTTACCTTCGTGAGAGAACATAACAACTCGAAAAACTGTCGATGCAATAGCTTGCATGGCATACGTCCAGCTCCTGCCCAACAACATATTGTAATCAAGCGGAGTGTCCGGAACTTCAATCTCTACAGCAACTGTCTTACGGGCCAGTGTGACGTCAAATTATGGCAAGACTCTATGTGGACGGAAGGTTCTGCCATCAAATTCAGTAAGCAGTGTGTTAGAGGGGGCTAACTCGGGAGAACCCAAGGCTTTCCAACAAGAAATCAACATTACGCACGTAGACGCGCCCTCATCTACGACAGCTCGTCCAATGGTCATAGGACCATGAACTACTTCTATCTGAAGGGAAACGTGGTACGGAAACCAGTATTTGATATCAAGCATATCAAAACGCGCAGTCATGTTGGATGATTCCATACTTCCAATCGTTGCCAGAAGTGCATTTCGTTGTAATGGAAAACTTTGCAAGACTTCTAAGGTGGACATCGCACAAGGGGTTTGGGCTAGATCTTCAACCACATTGTAGTTGGCAGCAGCCTGTGCATTGGGATTGTGCGAAGCCCGTTTCAAGACACCTTTCGGGATCTTGGGCACTGAATCCACAAGTATGTGGAGAGGAATGGAAGATTCAGGAACTTCTTTATCCTTATTCTGCAAATCCGGGGTATAATTTCTTGCCCGCGTTTGTAAAAGAGCATCTGAATTAACCATATTAATAAAAGTTTGATCAATTGAGGCATGGGTGGTTCCCCCAGCATTGGAGGTGCCAGAAGCTGATCCTTGCCCTTTTGGAAATGGATCTTTAAGGACGGCGGGTTTCTTTTCTTGAAACAGCTTCTGGGATTCTTCGATTAGAGGGCATTGGTGAGTGAGGTGGTCCTGCTTGCAAAGCTTACAAGGGAACTTGACCTTCTTCTTTTCTCTGTTACCCTCCTCGACATTTTCTTTGTTTTTGGGCTTCTGTTAGTTCCCCTCTCCTTTCTTTCCCTTCTTTTAATTGTTGGACTGCTGAGGGCCCTTTTTATTAGTCTGAACTTGTTGTACAGACTCAGTAGTAGAAGGAGAGGTTGTGACAGGAGTCACTTCTGCAGTCAATTGTTTGACTGATAAGGCATGAACCTGTTTAGTCAATGCTTCGAAGGCTACAGAATCAACTGAACCTACTATGTCGTCAGCATGTGGTCTAGGTTTTGGTCTACCTAGATCAATGTTCGATCGCGGTGCATCAGGTATGATTTCGTAAAGGATCCCAGACTGAGCGTAAACCAAGTCTAATTGTTGGGTCCTTAGAATGGCTTCTTCTTCCGATGACACCCCAGACGTAGCTACTTCCTGTTGATGCCTCAGATGTGCAGGTTACTGCAAGGTGCTGGAAAGGGTTCCAAGGCACACAACAGCGGATGAAAACCCAGCCAGAGGCTTCAGTTAACCCTACGCAAGAGTTACCCTATCCTCGAGCTGTTTGGGATGGTTAACACCCACGGATACAAAGGCCTCCGCTGGCACTTGTGGTTTTGATCCAAAATGGATCTGTCCTATAGAGATGTAAGACAAAGGTATCCAAACTCTAAAGGTTGATCTAAGTCTTAGGTTAATCCTATCTAGAATGAAGTCTAAACTAATTCAGATCTAATCTAACTGAGTGGAAGTTGTGGAAGTTTTGTGTGCAGGGTAATTGGTTTGTAAATTAATAAGTTAATTTAACCGACTTAACAAAAATGCAAAACCAGATGGTTAATTTATTACTTCAAAGCATTATCAGATAATGAAAATTATTGACAACAATTTAAAGATTCAGTGCATCCAATGTTATCATGTTGTTCCTTTTGTTAATTAAAAAATTAACCTGAATTGTGATATGAACTGCATATCATTTGTAAAAAATAAATAAACATGTTGCATAAAGAAACTCATTCAACATATTCATACATTCAGATCATCAATAGTGATAAACCAAAATCTCAGATCTAGGAATGTTAATTGTTTACAAATTAATAAACAATTACTGATAATAGACTCAGAGTAATCATCAAACTGATCAAAGAAACTTAAAGACTGAACAAGAAAGTCATATGGAGAAACTTTACTGTATTAACACAACTGTAAGAAATTACAATGTCTGCAAAAAGAGGGTGTGTCCAACAGCTCCTTGTTGATTCGAGCTCTAAAGTCCATCAACCTTGGCAACGTCTCCTCAGTTCTAGAAGAGAAATCTTTCCAGCTCTGCTGAGCACTTCCCCCTTTCAGATCATTGAAGGTAGGTATTTATACAGAGAAAATTACAGAAAAAGATAAGAACCATTCCCCAAATTCCTCAGCTAACTAGCTGAGTTGTTTCATTTGCCAGATTCGTCCATGAGACAAATCTGGGAAAATCTGTTTTGAAGAACCAGTCGTATCTCACAAATAGAGTACTTTCTAAGGATTCTGCTCAGAAACAGACTAATTGGGCACCTTCTTCACAAAACCCATGTCTCGGATTTTTCAGATTCATCTTCATCACTCCCGAAATCACGTCCAAAGATCATTGCTTTCCACTTGGCACGTTTTTATCATTCCAAACTTGGGATGTAATTCCTAATATTGATTGTTCCAAATCCGAATCCACACTTGTACAATCCAAAACAGAAATTAAAATATCATTCCAAACCCAATAACAAAAACCTAAAACAAATAACAATTCATTTGCAAATCAACAAATAATGAAAATGAACAAATCTTATGCAAATCCGAAAATGATTGCTCAGGCAGATTTTTGGGGTGGTTAAGCTAATCACTTGGAGAAAATAATCTTCCCAAATCATTCCTCATCCTTCCAGCTTTCCAACAAGCTATCACGGGCTTGATTTGGACTTGTAAATCTCAGAATATGGCTCTTGAAAGTTAAGACTCAACAGTCGTTGATTTCATTTCGGGATGAATTGTAACCGTTGATTTAACAATTAAATCCATAATTCATATTAATCATTCTCCAAATGAATAAAACAAAAATAATAATCCAAAAACCATATCCCGACCAAATCGGAAATCACATGTCGAGAGGGAAAATTTGAATTAGAAAAATCTATTAAATCAAATCGAAATCGAAAAAACAAAAGCAAAATTAAAACCAAATTAAAAAACCCTAAGTGAAAAAATAAATTACCGAAAATTACGGACCCAAACTTAGATAAAATTATGACCTAAGAAAAACGTAGGGTCCGGAATAATGCATTGATGAAAAGTGAAAAAGCGAAACCCACAACCCGAAATTTTGGGTTTCGAGTTTCGGGTTTAGACATTGCTAAAATAAGAATTAATGTGTTCCCGAAATCCGCAACCCAAAATTTTCAAGTTTCGGGTTTCGGGTTTACACATTACAACTGCAAAATAAATGTATTCCCGAAATCCGCAACCCGAAACTCACGGGTTGCGGGTTTCAGGATTGCAAACTACCAACATAACAAACAAAAACGAGTTTTCGAAAGTCGCAACCCGAAACTTGCGGGTTGCGGGTTTCGGAAACGGAAGCAATCTCAAAAATAGAAAACTTTTCCCGCATCCCACAACCCGACACTTTCGGGTTGATGGTTTCGGGAACACACAACGCAGCTAAAGGTAAAATAGATTTCCGCAATTGCGGGTTTCGGGTTTCGGGATGAAAATCTCCCGAAATTATTAACAAAGGAATCCCGCAACCCGCACATGTCGGATTGCGGGTTTCGAGTCGACCAAAACCAAAGACTTAAAAACAAATTCCCGAAATCCGCAATTACTGGTGTCGGGTTTCGGGTTATTGGACTTTCGGGTTTCGGGTTGGCGGAAATAAGTGACAAATTACTCAAAATTTAAGGCTTCCCACAGACCAAAAACACTTAGAATTTTTTCAAAAAAAACATGACAATCAAGCTAGGCAAAGGTACAGGTAAAAGATCAAAGAAATAGGTTTCAAGAATCTTGTGTTTCGGAAACACTTTCCCTAATACCTTTGTATTTATTAAAATCGGGGTTCCCATGTTCAGCCGAACATGGGATCTGTTGTGGCCACAACACTTCCTTAGAAACATAAGGAAGGAGTGATTTCAGATACCACTCTAATAAGAATTATTGGGGGATATTGGCCTTAATGAGCCTCTTCTATCTTCGCCACTCCTGAATATGATCAGATAAGTGGGTGGCTTTGTTTTGTCTAAAAGTAGACAAAATATCTGTCCCGGCATCGTACCGAACGGGAAGCTGGAAGTGGTTCAAAAAGACTATGGCGAGATCCCGAAAGTTAAAAAAGGTGGTTGCAGGTAACTCAATGTACCATTTGGCTACAGCACCGGTCAAGGTTCTTTGAAAAAGTCTCAACCTAACGGAATCTTCGTTCAACGAGTTCGAAGAACACCAGAGATGAAAAGTGGTAACATGATCACCAAGATCCTCACTAGTTTTACCTTCGAATTTTGGAATGTCCGAAGGTAGCTTAGTGGGAACTGGTGGCCACGTAACGTTATGGCACACCAAATCGTTCGTTAACTTGGAAAGATCTGGCAAGTTCAGAGTTGCCAGAAATGGTAAACGAGGTCTATAAGATGGCATTTGAGGAGTTGGAGTCATGAAGGGGGAACCTCCCATAGTTTGACCCATAAAATGCTGGTTAGGGTTGCCCCCAGCCATCTGCTGTTGTGTGAAAGTGTTGTTGAAATTCCCCCACCCAAATGAAAGTGGGTTGGCACCCTGTGCATTTGTCCACCGTGGCTGGGTGTTAGCCCCGCCATATTGTTGGTTAAAAATGTTACCCCCTCCTCCAAAAAACAAAGAAAAAGGGGTATTTCCTACAGGTATGTTACTTTGATTCATATTGTAACCTGCAAAGGTGTTAAAACCAGGGGTAGCCAAGGTGGACGGCGCAGTCATGGTGCTCATGACAGGCATAGTTGCAAAGGCATTCGGCCCTACATTGGGTGTGGAAATCCAAGCACTAGGTATATGGTATGACTGCTGAGTCACAAGAGGTGGGGTTGCATTCACTGCATTATTGGGTCCAAAAGTAGGGGTAGAGGCGGATGTCAAAGCTGTTGAGCTTGGCATGCCTAACGTACCAGCATTAAAACTGAAGGACGGAGTTGAAACAGAAGTTGTCTGTGTCGAACTCGGTGTAGCAGTGGAAGGAGGATTTACAATACTTGCATTCATACCCATTATGGGAGTCTATGTAACTCCCTGTTCGTCTCCTGGGTTAGTCATAATATGCTCAGGTGTGAAAAAATATGCACTATACTCGAGTTGCTGGAAACCAACAAGTACTAGAAGCGGATCATTAAGTTCGGTAAGAGGAGGGTTAAAAGGAGTATTGAACTCACCAGAAGTGATATCCTCAACCTCAAGAGTATTAAAAGCTTGTTGATCCGGGGTTCTAGGTTGTGGTTCACCAGGAACCTCTATTTCACCAGTAGAAAAAAGACCACTGGAGTTAGTCCTCCGTCGTCGTAGTGGCAGTAGTGGATCCACACTGGGTGGGGGAAGGTTTTGCAACCTACAAGACCTACGAAGCTGTTGGTCTTCCACAATTATATAAAAATAACACTAAGTAAAAACCTAGTGGCCACTAAGACTAAGGGGCAAACAGCATACCACTAAAAAATACTAAGTAATCAAACCAATCAAACGGATAGCAAATACTCTCGGAAGTAAGTTTGGGATGATTAGGGCCCAGAACAGACTAACAGAGTACTGATGGTTAGTTTCGTGGCATCCACCGGAGGTCCACTGGGTGCAAGCGCTTGAATCACCAAACCGCTTTCCCGGGAGTACTTCCAGAGGGTTACCTTCCACGCCTGTCCGAGGTGAAGTGGGAATAACCGCCCACTCTACCTGTGTAGGATCCTAAAGGTCTGATACTAAGGCTACCATACATATGAAATATCCTAGAGGGACAGTTGTTAGCCTAGTCAAAACGCATGGGCAGGGTAGCAAAGCCCGAAGTCCGAAAGGACCCCCGTGCGCGAATCGACTCTGGTTTATGGTCAAAAGGAAGGTGAGGGGATATCCTCAACAATTCTGATCTTCCACGGCCTCATGCTTAACTCTGGTTTGTATAGAGCATCCTAGGGTTATTTGATATATATGGGTTTACCTAAATGAAAGTTGTACTACGATTGTTGCGTAATGAAACTAGTTCCGAGCAGTTTAAGGTGTTTTAAGCTCGAAACTCTATCCTAAGCTAGTTGGTGTCGTGTATTCCTAAAAAGAAAATATTTCTAATTTATTTTATTAAAATTAGTTTTAAGGCAACTTTTTACTTAATGGGGTAGTGCATTGTGTGGAAATGGTTTGAGAAAGTAGAGTGCAAAAGAAATAACTTTCAAAGCAACAAAGACTCTTTTTCTTTTTCCATTTATGCTCTTTCCAAATGAAAACTTAAGCAAACCAAAAACAAATCTCTTTTTCCTTTTCTTTTCAAATTCAAAATAAAGTAAACTACGTTACTTCGAAATGATCATAAGCCTTACTACTTTAAACTACCAAACTCATTTTTTGTTTTTTCTGATATATGTAAAAGAAAAAGATCTGGAAAATGGAAGCAAGTAAGACCTAAAGGAGCAATGTAAGTAAGGAAAAGCAACTCTAAGGTTCACAACAAACAAATCGATGATTTGACGAAGACTTGTCCTACAAATGTTTTTCAAAGGAAAAAGATTTGGGCTTGGAAGCCAAAGTGAAAAGAAAAGAAGGATAAGAGACACTTCAAAAGGAAAGATACACCTCAACGGTTACTCCAAAGCATCAAGAACCCTAAAGAGCACTAAGCCAAGCAAATAGTAGGCAAGCAAACCAAAGATGGCCTTACAATCACAAAGACTCAAATGGAAGCAAACTAAAAGACTTCAACTTACTTGAAACTGAAACTGACAAAGCAATCAGGAAGTGTCTAGACTCAAAAAGCTTTTGAAAACACCCTAAAGACTCCAACTTGGGGTCAAACCCTAAATCAAAGGCCAAGATACCGTCAAAGTATGCTTAGAGTTGCCACAAACAACAAATGCTACAAAAAAAAGGTTTGTATACCTGCAACAAGCATCTAGGGTACAGAAGTGCAACTATGTCCAACAAGGAACAAAGCACGGTCTTCAAAAAGAGCCATAAACAAACAAAACACCTCAAAAGTACTCAAGCAAGCAAAAGATGACCTAAGGGACTTAGGAGAGGCAAACAAGACTCAACAAGGGCATAAAGACCTCAAGGATCAGTTAAGAAAGAAAGGCAAGAGACTGGGCATCAAACCAAACAAGTGCAAATCAAAAACCTACAGCAAACAAAGAGTTACAGAGGTATGCGCTACTGTGTAGTGCATAAACCAGTGCACACTGGGAGATGTGCCCTACTGTACAGTAGGTAAAGTAGCGCTCATCATCAGGTATGCGCTACTGTGTGTATAGGGGACTAGCGCACATGTCAGAGGAGGTCTGAAAACAGGCTCTAAAAATTCAAACTGGGATGAGTTAAGCAATGGAAACAGGCTACAGTAACCCACAAAGCCTCTCAGAGGATCTAAAAGATCAAGAAGTGCTGGAAGGAAAGTTAAATGAGTCTCCTAGAACAGAAAACAATTGGTCCCCAGTGGAGTCGCCAGTCTGTTGTTCGGGAAATCTACCCTATAGCGAGGAGAGGGACACTACCAACTTCTAGGGTGACAGGTAAATACATTAATCATATCACATAGACTTCTACAAAAAGAAAGGAATCAAGGTTCCTGAAGGCATACCTTATTAACGATGTTCGATCCTAGCTTTCGCTTGCTCCTTCGATCGATCCTCCACTTGATCTTCCGTTTGACGAACCTGCAATACAAAGATACCTTCCTCAGCGTATCTTGACTGATATAACAATGATGAAATTGAAATACAATTTAGACATCAAGAACAATCAAGCATTTAATCCAAACAAACATGCAGTCCATTGGACATTTGATTGGGACGGGAAGGGCATTTCAAACTTTATTGTCAAAAGCAAATAATTAGTACAATTATACCTGACCATTTAGAGTGTTTGTGCAACCGGATCCTGGGCTCCTACTCTTCACACTAACTTTGGAATTCCTCCAGCGTAACAACCCTTAATGCATAGTTTTTCCTCCCCTCTCTCATCTATTCCCCTTGTATTTATGGGACAAGGCAGGCAGTTTGGATCGAGAGGTAGTTTGATTGGGAAGTTGGGGAAGTTGCAAAACCAATTGCAACTAATCCCAATTCGTCAAATTAATATATTTTTTATTACTTTTTAAGATGTGCGCGAGTATTTCACAGTAGAGTAGCACACCATATGCAACTTCATTGCTTTACAACTAGCATTTGCATGATTTTTTAAGGTGTGTGCTAGTTTGCTTAAGCAAAGTAGGGCATACTAGCAGGTGTACGCCACTGTTATTCTTGTACAGTAGGGCATACTCCAAGAAATGCACTACTATCATGCCTGTAGGGTAGCATACATGTCAAAAGGTAGGGTAAAACAGGGTTTTGTCAGCTACTAAGGGGTAAACCAAGTACATGCATCATCTAGGGCAATCTTGCTCTTCAATCCATGTTGTCATTTTGTGTGATCGACGGCTTAATGTGATCATGGACGAAGAAGTGAAGATTTGACCTATAACGACAAGGATATCATAGAATTCATGACTACAGGTATAGCACCCACAGAGTTTACTATATAGTAAAAGAAACAGTTGGTTGTAAAAGCAGTTGATTTCACTATAGTTGCAGGCCAATTATACAAGCTAGGACCGGATGAAATGTTGCGCAGATGTGTACTAGAACATGAGAAACTGACGATCCTTGGTGAATCACACTCAGGGGTATATGGGGGCCACTACGCATGAAGAGCTACTGCGCAGAAAATTTTAAGAGAAGGACTATGGTGGCCTACGTTACATAAGGATTCAAAGGAACATTGTTGAAGTTGCGATGATTTCCAAAGGATAGGGAAACCATCTCATAGAGATGATATGCCATTGATGCCACAGTTGAACTTGCAAGCATTTGATAAGTGGGCTATTGATTTTGTGGGACCTATTAACCCACCAGGAAAGCAAACTGGTTCGAGATATATTATCACAGCTACAGATTATCTAACTAGATGGGAAGAGGCAAAATCAGTGAAGGACTGTAGCGCAATTACTGCCGCGTAATTCATTTTTGAGAACATCTTAACAAGGTTTGGATGTATGAAAATCCTAATGAGCGATGAGGGAACTCATTTTTTGAACAAAACCATTGAAGCTCTAACAAAAGAATTTCAGATTTATCATCAGAAGAGCACACCATATCATCCACAAGCTAATGGCATTGTTGAAGCTTTTAACAAAGTGTTGGAAAATGCGTTGACTAAAGTATGTAATACAAATAGGGATGATTGGGATCTGTGAATACCAGCAGTATTATGGGCATATAGGACAACTTGCAAGAAGTTGACAGGTTACACACCTTTCAGGTTAGCATATGGACAGGAAGTTGTTGTGCCAATAGAATGCATAGTCCCAAGCTTGAGGATTACCGCATTCACATATATGGTTGACGAAGGGACAATGCAAGAAAGACTACTACACTTAGTTGGACTAGAAGAAGATCGCTTCATTGCAGGTTTTCACCAACAAGTGCAGAAAGACAGAGAAAAAGCATGGCATGATAGGCATATCAAGTACAAATTCTTCCAGGTAGGAGACCTTGTCCTCCTCTACGATAGCAAGTTTATGAAATTTCTCGGAAAATTTAAAATGCATCGGTTAGGACCATATGTTGTCAAACATGTTACTAATGGTGGCGTAGTTCAGCTAGCTACCTTGCTAGGAGAAAACCTACCAGGACTCATTAATGGAAGTAGACTAAAACCCTACAGGGATAGTCCTACGCCTCCAGGCGTTAGTTGAGCAAAAATAAGAAAAATTCTAAGTGTCATGTGCAGTTGAAACTAGACACTAAGAATGACAGAATAAAGAGTCTACATGCAATTTTGGTAAAATGCGAAGTTTTCATGCAAATGGGAGTTGTGTTATCAGGCACACATAGTAAGTTAAGTTGCGAAGTTAAAGAGAAGGTTCAAACTGCGAAGCTTGCATCAAGGAAAGGGAAATGCACAGTGAGCCTCGCAACTCACATATCCGCTAGTCGAGAAGGCTCGCACTGCGAAGTCAAAAGTTAGCAATGAGAAAGGCGCAGTGAACCTCACAATTGCATGATCGCTCGTGAAGTTAAGGAAAACTAACCGTTACGGTTATCGGTCGGAAAAGTAGTCGTTATACAGTGTTTTTGGAAACCGCGTGTTTTCGCAATTAAGGCATATTCGTCAGTTGAACACGCATTCAGTGAAGGGAAAGGACCAAGATATATGATAGATTTGGCCAACGGACATAGCATTGAATGCTAAAATCGCCATTTTGGGCACACCGTAGTGGTGAGATACCTATAATTAGTAAAGACTGCTCATTTACCGGTTTTACCGCAAATTTTCAATTTTTACTATGTGTAAATCATTGAAGTATTTACATACAGCCGCGAGCGATGACCACGTCTCCGGAGTGGTATGAAGGGTTGTATCAGCTCGATGCGCAGAATATCGAGTTAATAATGCAAGACTGGCCACCAGAATGGAAGGTTGATGCACCAACCACACTGATCACCACTTCCGAAGAAAATGAAGCAAAGGATGCTGAAGCCAGAGGTGATGATGCGACAAGTTCCCAGAAACAAGGGCCTAGCCAAGGAGCAGGCAAGAAGAGAAAGGAACTCGACACAGCCATGCTGGAAAAACCAAAGAAAAAGAAGACCAAAGCTACTAAGCCTCCATTGGATGCGTAGTTGCATGACGATGACTATGAGTGCATCGCAGCTAGAGTATCAGTGCATATGGAAGAAGCGTGTGCGTTGAACTACAACAAGGAAGAGGTAGCTCAAAAAGGCATGATGGAGAGCCTCGTCGAGTTAAAGATTTTGGTTGCAGGATTTGAACAAGTCCAGTGCGACTTGGCGAAAGAACTAGATTCTGATGAGCGGTCAGAAGAATCAAGCTAGAGGAAAAGGAAGGCTCCTACCTTTACCATGAGATCTTGGCTAGTGAAAATTGAGCTGATAAATGTTATATTTCCAACTGATGACCTTGTTGAAAGTGCGAAGCAGCTCCCACATCTACAAATCAATGTTGGGATATTACCCATAAAGGGGTTACATAATCTGCACACGCACATTGTAGAATAAATTCGGGATAGAAACTTATTCTATTATAACCAGCATCTGAAGTTGGAAGAAAGTTACAAGGAGCTAAAGGATGAATGTGCGCAGAAAACTAAGCAGCTCGAGCATGTGCAGGAGAAGCAGCGAAGGGTAGAAGAAGCAGTTTCAGCAGTTTGTGCGAAGCTGCCTGAATGTGACAAAGCGCCGGAGATAAAAGAAACCATACTTAAGATATGTGTCGTTGTGGACAGTCTTAAGGGAGAAATGATGGAGATGGAAATTGCCCATAAAGAGAATATTGTTGAGTTGGAAGCACAACAGCAATCCAAAACCTCGCAGCAAGACAAAAAGCAAGCGTCGAAGCACTGAAGGCTTCCACAGAAAACATCTCCACAGAAGTGGCAAGATGTCAAAACCTGTTAGATGAAATTTCCAAGGTTTGGGCTATGCTGCAGGAAGAGCCAGAATTGCAGAAAATCCAGGACGAAGGACCTCGATTCGGTGAATATGGCTATGAAGGATTTGCCAGCAAGGCAAAGAATCCAAAATTTGCAGAAAATAGGGAGCTTCAGAAAGAATTGGAGGCATTAAGGGAAAAGGAAGTTGAAGCATCAGCGAAGTTGCAACCACTATAGGATGAAGCTCTTGTGCTTTCGGAAGAAATTGAGCACAAGTTGCAAGAACTCCACGCAATAGAAGATATGGTGAAGGAGCAACTTATGGAACCCATTTTAGAAGAGATGCTCGGAACAATCAAGGAGTGTGAACAAGATGTCAAGGATACAGTTGCGAGTTTCAGCGCAGCGTTTCAAGAGTTCACTTTGAAAGAAAACATCTTAGAAGCTGCGCAGAAGGAACATCCCAGTCAGAGTGGCTCGGGGACGAGCCACGAGTAAGTGTTAGGGGCCTGTTGGGTGCGGCCCAAGTGAACGCAGTTTTGATGACGTAGACCGAGTAAAGGATGTTTTGATGGCAGAAGTACGAGTTGGGTGAGGCCTAATGTCAACCTATTTTTGGAGAATCAAATCCACAATTCCTGGGAGCAGGGAAGGAAGCGAGATGAAGTGATAGATGAGGATCTGTCCCCTTAGTAAATGTGAAGTACTAAGGATCAGCGAAGTAGTTGGAGCAGTTAAGGAAGAAGCGATGGACTATCGGGTTATAGGTACAAGAAGTAAAGACACGGGATGGTGTAAAGGACGAGCCAGGGTACTGTCAGCGTTGCGCCGTCAAAGCGGGCGGCTATCAGAAGAGCGTTAGACCCAAGGAAGCGGTGCAAAGGATGAATGAGGACAGCAAAGTAGCTGAGAAGTTATGGCAATGTATGGTTACCGGGGTGACCGCGTTGTTTTAGGGGTTAAGGATACTATGGGGTTTCAGCCCATACTTATTGTAATGATGTGACCTTCGGGCACAGTCTATAAAAGGGGATATTTTGTAAAGGGAAGGGTTGGTCTGGGTTGTTGTCTGAGTCAATTACTGTTGAATATTGCAAGACATTATAAGAGAGAAAGAGGCTCTGCAGCTGTGTGCACAAAGACCCATTGTAGAGAATAGTTGGCAGTTATGTGCGCAGACTGGAACTGTTGACCCTTCCCATTAATGTAAACAACAGTTCCCATGGATGTAGCTCCCATCCTGGGGGTGAACCACGTAAATACTTGTATTGTGTCATTGAATCTGTGAGATTTATTATGCTTATGTTTATGTATGTTCATGCTTTTATATTTATTTTCACATGTATGGTTGATGAGAATAATATGTTAAGTATTGAACATGTATAACTGAATGTGCAAGTAGTTCTGAGTATGGTGAATGCGTAGTTGCATGGATAAACACTAAGTCAGGGAAGTTTGTAATGTGTGTAACTGCTTAGAAGCGCAGTCCTGGAGTTGCGTTGTTATATTGCATTGTGGTAGTTACGAAGTGCGCAGTCCCATATGTGCGCAGTAACATCGAAGTTATATGCGAAGTTGGGAGAACTTCGCCAGAGCTAGTCCCATAACAGCGCATCACTTGATTACACAAACTGACTTTTGTAATCTCCCCTAACTTCACCTCGGGTGAGACCTCAGCCTGTTCGCTGGTTGTTGCCGAAACGACCAGTGAAAAGGGTTTTTGTTGGGTCCAAACTACGCAGAACCCGGGTCAGTTAAGGAAATATAGAGTTAGTATACCAACATAGTCCATACCTATTATGGCATCATAAGATCCTAATGGTAGGACATTTAAATTTTCTTTTGTGAGGAGTCCATTCAATTATATGAGACACTCCATCACTACTTCACTCACCTTTCTCTTGGTCCCTATGGCTAATTGAACTAGCCACGACTTACTATGCTTTACTTTACTAAGAGAACAACCTTCAACCACCTTAGGAAACACATAACTATGAGTAGATCCTAGATCAATCAAAACATAAATATATTTCTTAGCAATCGTACCTTCTAGTTCCACCACTGTTGATTGATGGTCTGCTTGGTGATCATCCAATGCTGCATAAATTCGAGGTGTTTCCCTTGCCATATCTTCCACTGTAGTTGCTTCTTCTAAGTTGTGCAAGCTCTTGGGTTTCTCCCTCCGATGTGGAAAATCCCTAAGCATGTGGTTTCCTCCACATCCCCAACACTGAAGTGGCCCTTTTGATGCTTTCTCTGTTGCTACTGCTGGCTTGAATCCACTTTGTGCCTGCTATCCCTGTGGAAAATTTATGGGTTAATTTCTGAATGGTGGTTTGAATCCACTTTTCCTTTGTTCAAACCTCCCTTTGGCTTTCCTTTCCATGCTGGATGAACCTTTGACTTCCCTTTATCTTCTCATAGAAATGCATTACCATCATAATGGCTTCGTCAAGACTTGGTGGATTGAAAAACTCAATCCTATCTCTGAAATTTTGGGGTAGACTACCAAGGAAACATTGGATCTTTACCCTTTCATCCTTGATGTAATCCACATACCTTAACAATTACAAAAACTTGTGGACATGCTCTTCCATGGAGTTTTGTCCCAATCCGAGTTCATTGAACTCTTTTCTCTTGCTATCATAATACCTAGCTGATAGGTATTTTTCCTTGAAGTACATTTTAAACCGATCCCAGTTGATCCTCTTTTCACTGATCTTCTTCACTTGTAGGAGGTGCTCCCACCAAATTGAAGCTCTTCCATTTAGATTGTAAATGGAAACTCTGGCCTTTTCATTTTCTGAGTAATCATGCATTCTGAAATACTTCTTCATTCCAAGAAGCCATGCCTCTGCCTCTTGACCTGTCTTGCTTTCTCCATCAAATGTGGGAGGCCTTGCCTTCCTAAATTCTCCCTGTGGGATTCCTCTAAATTTCTTTCTTCCTTCCAACCTGTTGGAAGTATGCCTCGGACTTCTTTGAGAGTCTCTGGAGTCACCGGACCTGTTGGAAAGAGATCTTGAGGGGGTTGTTATGTGCTTTTTGCTCACAAAACTCCTTCTAGGGTTTGGAGTCCTCTTCCTAGATCGACCTCTAGAGAGACTACCTGCATCTCTTCCTTCTTTGCCCACATTGCTTGGGTTGGACACAAGAGTTATCCTTTGATGCATGTCAGTGAGGCTTTGCAAAATGGAAGCATTGAGTTGATGTTTTTCTTCCTGAGCCTTCATCAATCTCTCATTAAAGCTCACCATGGTTTCAACCAAGTTCTGGGAAGTTATTTGCTCCCTTCTCCCATTGGATTCAGTTTCAGCATGTGCTTCTTGCACATTCTATCCCAATACATCCTCATCATGCTCATAAGGATCTTGGGCATTGTTTGTGGTCACCATTACCTTGCTTTCCCTATATGCTACCTCTGCTGTCACGATTCAACTACTAACTGTTGCAATCACTGTGCATTATAGAGACATTTATCAGACATCATAAGAATGCATATGAAACATAAAATATCCATACAAATCTGAAAACTACTCATTCGGAAAACAACCATACTAATTAGTGTTTACCAAAGCTGCACCATGAGCATTCTTCTGTCTGTAAACGCATTCATGCCTCACCCCAAGCAGCCCCAGTGTTGTAACTTGGGATCTGATACCATTTTGCCATGTCCCCGGTCCCCTTGGTGCCTTCAGAGGCGGTGGTTGACAACTTGATACATTTTTTTTTTTCAAATTCTCCATTAATCCTCTATGTTTTTACACCTAGCCGCAATGGCCTTCGATCCGCAAGCCGCAATGCGGAATTCGGAAACGCGGAACCACAATACACTGTTTCGAAAAAACACGACTCTGGCTTTCGCAATTTGCAATGCGGAACTCGGAAGTCGGAACCACCAAAATCTCAACTTCAAAGAATTACTTCTCCGACTTCCGCAATTCGCAATCTACATGCGGAACTCAGAAATCAGAAACTCAATTTGTCGTCCTGGAAAATTTACCCCTTTCGACTTCTGCAATCCGCAATCCGCATGAGGAACTCAGAAGTCAGAACCTCCAATTGTCGTCCAAGGGAAGTTATCCCTTCCGACTTCCGCAATCCGCAATCCGCATGCAGAACTCGGAACTCGGAATCTCCCATTTTCCGTCCCGGGAAATTTATCCCTTCCGACTTCCGTAATCTGCAATCCGCATGCAGAACTCGGACATCAGAAACTCAATTTCGCAGCCCAGGGAAAATTCGCCTTCCAAATTCTGCAATCCGCAATCCTCTTTGCGGGTGCGGAAAGTCGGAAGTCTAACGCGCCAACTGTAACATCCCTCAATTTCGACCCTTATTGTTATTATAGTTATAAATGTAATTATAATTGTATAGCGGCCCTGGTGAGGAGCTCAAGGCCAAGGCCCCACCAGTGGACTTTGAAATTTGTGATATGTTCTAAGTGTGAATTCAACCTTAAAGGATTAAGAGCAGTGACACATTTTGACGGCAACAACTAAATTCACTAAGGGTAGGTAAGATCGTCACCGAAAAACCACTATCAAGTGATTTGCCTAAAGCTAACTAGTAACACTAGATAGACTAATTAATTGCATCAAATATTAAATAAAGGTACACCAAAGGAAAATACTCTCAATTATTCCTTTACTAAAATTGAGGAATTAGTATAAAAGGGTTTAACACTTCTTACAAATTACCCAAGGGGTTTATGAAAGAAACTAACATATTAGAATATATGATTCGTAAACCTATATAAATGTACACTTCTAAGTTAAAATTTGCTAGTACTTTTTATTGATGAGCTTATCTTATTTGGAATGATCCTTTTTATTGTTTAAAGGTATGGCAAGATGGACCATCTATACATTATAAGAGATATTAGCAAGATATGAAGTATATATTTGTTATTAAACAAAGCACACCTCCATATATAGATATATAGTGATTTAAAGAATTTATGTACTTCTACATATGATTGTAAAAATCAATACATAATGGTTTAGAAAACATTTATATACATATTAAAAGTATTCCTAAATATATATTAAGGGATTTTCCTTTGAGCATAAAGGTGTAAACAATTAAACCTTGAATAAAGTTTCATTGAAGTAACTTGGTCACAAGACTAAAGGTAGACTAAAGTACCTTAGGTGATATATATAATAAGATCAAGTGAGGGTTTCGAGAAGTTTAAGAAAATTACTTTGTATATGAGAAAAACAAAAGTCATTTCTTATTATACTTATTATACAACCATAATAATAAAACGAGGATGGATACCCAACCTTATTGGACATCAAATCCTTACCTCATAAATAGAAAGTTTCACTCTTAACATAGGTTATTTTGGAAATCAAACCTATTATATGAGTAGGAGGATGTAACTGTTAGGAACCTATGTCAACCCTCCTCTTTACTATGTTAGTATATTGTTGTTGGACGCATATGCTTTGTAAGTCGTCCCGTAGTATTTGTTGATCCGTAGTTTATATTAGCCCATAGTATTGACCCATAGTATTGGACGCATATGCTTTGTAAGTCGTCTCGTAGTATTATATGTCCCATGGTTTTGACTCATAGTATTGGGCATAGACTTAGTATATAAGTGTGTGTTGAGGTCATTGAAGGACCGTGACGTTAATTGTATTGAGCTTGCTCAAAGGAGGTTGCCCCCTCGAAGTGGCCCGTGATCAATATAAAAGTGATTCTGAGTCTATTATTTCTGATATCTCGTGTATTTGCATTAATTAATTATTGCAGGTTCATCACATCTGGTATCAGAGCACTTTCTTGGGTTCATTGGGTGGAATTTCTGCCAAATTTTTTTTCGCATCTGTTGCAGCTTTGGATTTGGGAATAATCCCTATCCGCTTAACTGTGGGAAGTACTTGGGCATAAGCCCTAAAACTCATTGTGAGGAGTACCACAGGAACCCCAAAGTAGCTGGCCCATTGAGAGGACCTGCCAGCAAAAAGGGCAACGACCCCTACCTGATTGACTAGTTCTCACCCGTGAGGTAAACCAAGAGCTGTCGTTTGTGGCAAAGCGGTTATCAGTTTTACCTGAGCCGTGGAGTGAGGGGTACTGCCCCAATACGCAAGCCGTTAGACAGCATTGGTGGCTGAGTGAAACACCTGAACTGTTAGGAAGTCGTACATACCTGGGGTCCATATCTGTTTTCAGTTGAACTGTTGCCGATCACTTCCACTCCAGATCCACCCGTTTCAGATCTATTCTGAAAGTCATTCCAGATCTAGTCGTCGTTTCAGATCCAGCCATTTTTTATCGCTTCCGCGTCGCTGTGCCGCTGTTGCCGATCCATTTCTGAAAAAAAATAAACATAAAAAAATAAATAAAAATTCCAGTTTTTTCTCCATATCTCCCTTGTTTTCACTCTGTTTCCCTTGAAATTTTAGGGGAACCCCTGTCATTCCATTCTGCATCTTTCATTCCTGAGGACCCTATCCCCAATTCCCCTTCCCAAAGCCCGAAATCCCACATTTGTCTATTTTTAGGGTTTTCCATAACTTCCTTAGATTTCACCCAATCACCTTCAAATTTTACCACAGAGTTCCTTTCTGAATTCTGCTTCTTTGTCCCTCTCTGCCAAATTATCTCATTCTATCACCCCCGCTTCTAAAATCCCCCTTTTTGCTTTCTTGTCCTTTCGACAGTGTCCAAAATCTAGTCAAACTCCAATTACCCATCAGATTGTTTCCCCAATCCAAATTTTCCTTTACTAAATCAGCTTATGTTTGTGTTTTTCTACACATTCCACCAAAAAAAAAAACCTGGCTATGGTTGTCACCCATGCAGGAGCCCACACCATGGAGGAAGCACTTGCAGCCATCCAAACCAAACTCCAAGATCTGGATGAAAAATTTCCCAGCCTCCATCTTCAGCATTCAGCCATGAATAATACCAGACAGCCAGACTCTTTTGCAGCCATCGGGTTCTCTTCTTCCAGCAATTTTTGTGGGCCGAAGCTTGATTTTCCTCGCTTCAATGGTACTGATTCAACTGGATGGATATATCGAGCAGAACAATATTTCGGTCTGCATAATACTTCTGATGCCCAGAAAGTTCCACTTGCATCCTTTCATTTGGAACAGGAAGCCCTTCAATGGTACCGTTGGTACATCAAAGCTCATCCTGAGCCAAACTGGACAGATTTTTGCCAACTCATTTTGCCACGATTTGGTCCTAGTGCTTTTGATGATTTCACAGGAGCACTCACTAAACTTCACCAAATTGGCACAGTGAGAGAATATCAGACAGAATTTGAGAAATTGGCCAATCACACAGAAGGATTGTCTGATGAATTCTACAGGAGTTGTTTTATCAGTGGTCTCAAGGATGAAATCCGCTCAGAGGTCAAAATGTTTTGTCCCAGCACAATGATGGAAGTCCTAGGGTTGGCTAAGCTGGTCGAGGACAAGATCGCAGCTCAACAACGCTCCAAATCCACCTTTGTTCCCTTCAGAAATATGGGTTCCCAACAACCTCCCATCACGCCTTCTCCTCAACCAACTCCTATCAAGCATTTGTCTGAAACATAAATGCAGGCACACCGAGAAAAAGGGATTTGCTATAATTGTGATGAGAAATTCACTTGGGGACATAGATGTGTTCAACAAAAGCTCTATCTCTTGGATGTGGATTCTCCGCCTGCCTTAGAACTTGTTGAAGAAGCTACAGATACAGTAGATGGTCAGGTCGACATTCAACACCTTCCTGTTGACACCCCATCTCAGGACGACCCACCCGAGATCTCTCTCCATGCTGTAACCAGCGTCCCCACCCCACAAACAATGCGAGTCAGGGGCTACTTCAAGAAGCTCCCTCTTACCATACTCATTGATTCTGATAGCACTCATAACTTCATTGACCCTCAGATTGCCAAACAAGCTGATTTTTTTGTCCATCCTTGCTCCAACTTTGAAGTCATGGTTGCCAATGGGGGCACCTTACCTAGCAAGGGGAAGTGTCACAATGTGCGTATCTCTATGGAATATTATAACCTATGCTCTGACATGTTTGCCTTGTCCTTAGGCAGATGTGATGTGGTTTTGGGCGTTCAATGGTTACGCACACTTGGCCCCATCTTATGGGATTTTGCTGAACTTTAGATGCAGTTTAAAGTCAATGGGGCACAACACAAATTTATGGGCTTACAACCAGGGTCTCTCTGCATCATCAGTTCACATCGCCTGGAAAAAATCCTTAAGAAGAATTCACATGGTGTCATCGCTCAGCTTAATTCCATTCAGATGCACCCATCAATAGTCTCCACTACTTCCTTGGATAGATATGCAGGTATCTTTGCTGAACCAATGTGCTTGCTACCTTCAAGAGACCTTTCCGGTAAGAATTTAGCCACATCTACCTCTCAGCAGGAAATGATGGCTATTTCGCATGCAGTACAGAAGTGGCAGCCATACCTATTAGGGAATTATTTCTGCATCAAGACTGCTCTCCAGAGTCTGAAAATTTTTCTGGAACAATGGGTCTCCTCCCCAACACACCTGAAATGGGTTATCCCTATGTGATCACTTACAAGAAGGGTAAGGGCAATATGGTGGAAGATGCTCCTTCTCGCACAATTGATGACCCAGTTTCTCTTACAGCTCTTTCTCTGCTTGTTCCAAATTGGTTGCAATATGTTCAACAGGGCTCTCTCTTCTATGAACTCCATGCTTCTTCATCAATAGGGCACTCTGGGTTCTGCAAAATGTATGACCGGGAACAATGTAACTTCTTTTGGCAGGGACTAAAAATGACAATTCAACAGATGGTGGCTGACGATGATACTTTCCAAGTCAACAAGGGTGAAATGACACTCCTTTTGGGATTGCTCAAACCCTTGCCCATCCCTACACAGCTTTGGCCAACTATTTCTATGGATTTCCTAGCAGCGCTCTGGTGGTACAATACCACATCTCAAAGGACACCATATGAAGCAGTCTATAGAAAAACACCGCCAGTTCTTCTTCCATACACCCTTAGCAGCTCCCCAGTTCAGGAAATTGACTCGGTTCTTCGAAACCGCGATCAGATTCTTCTCATTCTACAGGACAATCTTCACATGGCCAAAATTCGCCTGAAACAACAAGCCGATCAGCACCGTTCTGAGCACATTTTCCACGCAGTTGACAAGGTTCTTCTTCATCTACAGCCTTCCAAGCAATCCTCCTTGACACTCCAAAGGCATCAGTGGCCCGAAATGCAACCCGAGGATGCCACCGGGGAACCACTCCTTCAGATTCTGCAGCAATTTCTCCAACCAAAGCTTTGAGGACAAAGCTTTTTCTAAGGGAGAGGGGATGTTAGGAACCTATGTCAACCCTCCTCTTTACTATGTTAGTATATTGTTGTTGGATGCATATGCTTTGTAAGTCGTCCCGTGGTATTTGTTGATCCGTAGTTTATATTAGCCCATAGTATTGACCCATAGTATTGGACGCATATGCTTTGTAAGTCGTCCCGTAGTATTATATGTCCCATGGTTTTGACTCATAGTATTGGGCATAGACTTAGTATATAAGTGTGTGTTGAGGTCATTGAAGGACCGTGAAGTTAATTGTATTGAGCTTGCTCAAAGGAGGTTGCCCCCTCGAAGTGGCCCCTGATCAATATAAAAGTGATTATGAGTCTATTATTTCTGATATCTCGTGTATTTGCATTAATTAATTATTGCAGGTTCATCACAATAACCGCTTGAAGAAGGAGCGGATAATCGTTATATAGGTGGAGCTTTTACATTCTAAAGAGAGTGGAGAGACAACCACATTTACTCTGGAAAACAAACTACCACTTGGAAGTTGATTTGTTGATTGATCATGATAATGGTGGACCCTCCAAAGTGAATAAAGTGATATTTATTGGGTTAGCCTTTTCAGTTAAAAGGAGGTAAGGCGAGTGACTGGGGAAGGGACAACCTCTTCCTGATTTTAATGGTTTTTGTCCCCACGTTCTTAGATTTAGTTAATGAGCATGGCGTTATGGTGAGGTTAAACCTTCCGTGGAGCACTCGTCTCCCCCAAAATATCTACCACTATGAAAAACGTGTAAGACGATGGGCATGACCTCCTTAACGTGAAGGTCGTCGAGATGACAACCTTCCATCTAGCTAGGGTTGTCTGCCATCATGGGTGTTGGTAAATTTTGATCACACTATATAGTAACCAAGAGAATGAGTTACAGGGGGGGGGGAATCCATTTTAGGGAGGCAACTCTGCAAGAAAGCCAGAAGGGCATGCAGCAGGGGACTCCGTTTTGATCACTGTGTTAGAGCGTGGGAGGAGAGCAAGGGTGTTGGGTGATATTCCCGTCCTGCGCTAAATTGAAGGAAAAACCTTAGTTTGTCGAGATGCCAATAGATGGTGGATCAAGGAGTCGTCAAGGATGTAAATATACGACCTCTGCATAGTAGAAACCTGGAGGATGATTGCAGGATATTACCAAATGGTGGTCTCCAGGTTACTGATTGGAGTACCGGAAGAAGACGAACCCTCTTGTGAGTATTACAAAGGAGACGGACAGATATGGGAGATGGAGTGAGTCCCAAGGAAGGGAAGGTAGAGACTCTGCGACTGGAGTAGTTGTTGCGCACTACCTTACTGAGCGAATCAACTTGATGATCTTGGTAAGTTAAGAATTTACATACAGCTTTAGAAAAACTCTGTTGACTTAATTTAGATCTCAGTGTTTGATGTTTAAAACATTATGGCCTGGATAACATTAACTGATACGTGAATGAGAAGGAAAAACATTGGCAATCTATATTAGTGTTATTAAATCTTCGATGAATTAATTTATATCTGAGTGATCTTTGTCTAATACATTTTGAACTAGATATCACTGTTGAATATAAGTTGGTTGTGTTCTCTCGCTAACTGCGTGATGGCTATATGCTAGTGTAGCGGATGCTTCTAAGACTCCTGCAGGCTAGGGCTAATATATATATTATATCATCCGTCGTGGTAGGTTATGGGAGCGTATGCCTCTGTAAATGTTTTTATCTCTTTAATACATCAAAACCGTGACTGCTGCAATAATTCCTAGTATATTTTAGCCTTGTTTTATTTAAGGGTTACTGGAGTGTAGATAGAGTCTTTCCCTAAATGTGTTTTCCAAAAAAGTCAATAGCTGTACATAATTAAATGGCCATGATATATATATCTGAGTAAGTCTTTATGAGCTTTCACCTCTATTTTTGCTTGGTAGAAATTGTACCTATCAATATGGATAAAGGCGTCAATTTTTCTGTTGGCTGAAAGTTTTATCTTTATGTCTTCTATAGTTACAATGTGACTATGTCAAAAGGCCTGGACTAACCATAATCGATTTTGGTGATACTCTCAATAAACTTAAATATAATTTTATTCTTTTCTCTTTAAGTATCTTTTAAGGATCTCTAATCTCTTTTTCATATGATAGTGTAACCGGCGCTCAATAGAAGGCAAGAGTGCCGAATAGGATGGGGTCTCGGGGTCGATCCTGGGTGGGGACGGCCACAGCCGACCGCCCCAGCCACCCGGCCATAACGGATCTCTAATCTCATTATAATGTATCTATTCTCTACCATTTAAAAGTTTAGGAAAAGGACTTTAAGGAAATTATTATGGTTATATATATGTATTCCGTATATGAAAGTAATATCCTATGAAGTAGTACATGTGTGAATGATATATATCTTAGTTAAAAGTGATATCCTTGTACAATATTATATAGACCATGTTATATATGTTAGCACCTACTAAAATACTAAATCAATATGCATTTAGGTTGAGCTTACATATAGGTTAATAAATATAAATATCTAAGATATTGATAGATATTAATATAGTTTGATACTTGTGTCTCAACAAGAATAATCGTATGTACTAATTGATTATGACTATACCAATTTGTTTGTTTTCCTTGTAGAGATGAACTTAGTCTAGTTGGCATGATACTCTCAAATAACTTAAAATATAAGAGTTTAAGTTGTCTAAAAACACCAACCCCCAATTCTATCGGATTGTGCGAGTAATCCACCATTTAAAAGTTTAACCTAAGAAACTTAGAGAAAATTATTATTGTAAGTTTAGGAAACTTTATATTTTAGCCATATCTATGTAAAAAGACCAACAAGGATTGGACACTAACTATGTTGAAAGTAAAGACAGATCCTCGAAGGAATTCTTATGTCAAGACATTTATTTATTTAGGTCATTGTAACGACTTCTGTTAGTTGTAAAAGAACCTTGATGGCTATTCAACACTTAAGCTAGAACCTTGTAACCATGGGTTTGGCTAGTATTTGACTATCTTGTAATAAATTTCCTCGATGAGAGGAAATGCGAAAAAAGAAATTATGGAAACGACTAAGTTGCAACTTGTAAACACTATGTCTTTGAAATAAATAAATGATGCACAAACCTTGTGGATGTAGCCCGGGTTTGGGTGAACCACGTTATCTTTGGTGTCCTATGATTGTCTATGGCAGCTATTGGTTGTGCATGTGCATTTAGATGATTGTATGATTTTATTTTATCTAGGGTTTAATACAATTGTCGAATGCATCTTGGCAAAAGGGTATTTCATGTTAAATGTTATTAAAAGATTATTTCATGTTAAATGTTGTTTAAAGGATATTTCATATGTTCAAATGAGTATCATAAAGATACAAGTATTATTTTGGTTCAAGTTTGTAAATCCTTAATTTATAATGGTGGTATTTAAATATGTGCTAGTATGTTATCAATGTTTGGAAGGTCTTTATGGTTGAAGTTATATTTTTGTAAACCTAGTATACAATCACTTTGGTCCTTACATACAAAGGTTTCATACAAGAACCAATGAAGTGCATAAGAATCACTTAAGATAAAAGGTAATTTGCACCTGTTGTAAGTATGTACTAACACCCTTGCATAAATATTCAATGATAAATTTCATGAAGCATTACATGACACATTTATTAAATAGAATTTTAAATATTGATTATATATTTATATTTCCGCAAAGCATTTCATTGGCATTTAGATCAATTGGAAGGAAAGAAGACCACTTAGAATTTTTTTATATGAAATTTGGGATGTGACACGAACCCCGTGGAAATATCCCTTCCGACTTCCACAATCTGCAATCTGCCTTGCGGATTCAGAAAGTCAGAATTTTAACCATGCAAATCCAAAGGTTGGTCCCCGACCTCCGCAATCCGAAATCCGCATTGCAGATTCGGAAAGTCGGGACCACATCCCCCCTGCACCTACAAACTTCCGAGGCTGATAACTTCCTCATCCCTAGACCAAATTGGACAAGTCTGGTACCGTTGGAAATCTCTTGGAGAGCCCTATACACTAGTGTGATCCCCCACCACATATGAGTACTCTAATGTGGTTATATTTCCAACTGATGTCTTGCCTAAACTCCCTCAATTCCACTTTTACCTTCTACAAGGAGTTCTACCTGCCTTATGCCATGACTCCCCTTTCGCCTAGCCCACAAAGGGGTCATGAAACACAACAAGGCTATCTGATTCTTTCCCCAAGTCCAAATGAAGCCAAGCAATCCATATTAAAAGTGAATGGAATGCATAACTAAATGTTAGGACCTGTGTACCCGAACACTAAATACATATTATGAAACTAAAAACTAGTCAATGCATCTACAACCTGCAAGGTTAGAAATGCATTAAACTCATGCAAATGATGAAGCATTCAAACATGAACTCGGCCTCATACTTAGGCTTTTACATAGTTCCCTATTGATCAATTTCATATAATCATTCATTCAATAACTTTAACATAACAAGCATAACATAACATATGGAAAACTAGCATCATTTTACACCATAGAAAGCACTTACTTTTGGACTGAAGTTGTTCAAGCAACTGGCTAAGTGAGAGAAACGTTCAACCCAACCATAGGTCTCTGTCGAGTCTATACACTTTCAGCTGAGAGACCACCCCCGAGATAGGCTATGTATCCACTACGGAGGGATAAATAAGCTCTCCCATAGTCAAGCCTCCATACTCATGCTAAGCCAACATATAGTTGGGTTTATCAAGCATGCAATGGAAATAGGGAGGATGATGCTAAGCCAGTGAGCTCAACCAAAAAGCTACATGCATCTCAAACCATTCAGCAGACATGGCACCCACAATACCTACCTCACCCAACACAAGGAAGGCCCCCTTCTCTACTTCACAATCCCTTAGGGCCCCTTCCCTCCAATGCTCTTCAGGGTGGGCATACAAAGGTCCATGCTACTGCTTTCATGAGACTTTAACCTTCATTGGGTTTATCAAGCAGATCCAACCACTGTTTATCTTCTTCTTCTTTGCTATTCAAGCTTGGATCTTCTCAGGGTTGTGGCCTAAGATCTGTCCCGCAACTCGGTCCTCTGCTATCAGATCCAGGTGTTCTCACAGACCTTCTAAGCTTTTCACGCTCTAGAGTTTATCCCCAAGGTCTGATACACGGATATCCCAATCGATTTACTTCCTACGCAACGTTTCTATGTGCTTTCGGCTCTGCAAATTCGTGATTACATAGAATCGTGATCCTCTTCCCCCCTGCTCCGCTCGCTGATGCCTCCTGAATGAGGTTGTTGGTCAACCATGGGATAGGGATCAAAGTGAACGAATTCCCAGGTGGTAGAGTGTCTTAAGGAACAAGCAAAACAGAGCCATACCCTTCCATACGGATTTCAGGGCTGCTCCATACTCAATCGACCTCATGAACGGGCCTTCTCAACCACCTTCTTACAACACAATTAAATATTAGCATGGGAGTCAAATGGGTTCACAAATGGACATGTGGCAGCATGGGTTCCAATCCCACAACCCCCTCACCTCTCCCTAGTGGATACACATGGCCCCTTCTCATTGGTCGCCTCCTTAGCCAGATTTCTTTGTATTTTTATTACAATATTTAATAATTACATCATTTACAATATCTCATGGCTTAATAGCACATGGATTATCATAATGTCAAATACTTTCCTTTTTAAATAAAACCTAGACATCCTCTAGTGGGTCCTTGGCCTTGAGCTCCACACTAGGGCAAACACACATTGCATGTATACAATATTTACATTGAAGCCAATAAACCCTAAGGGTCAAAATGGGGATGTTACAAGAACTACAATAAGTAACATTGCCTACATTCTTAAACGCTGGACCTTCTCTCACATCATATAAATTAGAGTCTCTCCTTCCTCCCATTGTGCAATCTTGTTATTGTTGTCACAATGATTTCAATTCCATCAAGGGTAAATACTCTTTGAAGAGCTAAGTCGTGCTTTCATAAAGAATAGCTATACATTGGGTTGGGATTCAAATGCTTAGCTTGAGAATTTCGATTCCATTTCGCATTCTTTGTCACCTTTCAATCCCCCTCATTCTTTGTCAACTTTCAATCCCCCTCGAAACAAGAATTGGAAAAGATAAATTCAACTTCTAATAACCCCAGTTTTTACTTGGAATGTATTAAATCAAAATCATATAACGATATAAATATGCTAGTAAGGATTCCTAGTGTGGAGCTCAAGGCCAAGGCCCAACTAATGAATGGATAGGCATGTATCAATTAAAGATCTATATATGGACCATGTGTTTGGCTTGCCATGCTAAACTCAAAAGCTAAGCAAGTATTATGTTGGAAAAACAATAAACTGATCCAGGATGGTTGTGTAAAGAGCACTAGAGGGGCTATGGTTCCACTAGAGGGGAAGAGGAAAAGGGGCCTATGGGTGATTAAATCCTCTATTGTCAAGTTCCAACCTTAGAACTCATCCATTTTCTGCCATGTTCATTAAATGAGCGAATTACTCCATTTTGACTATTAAATCCAATCATTGAATGCATGTGCGAAGTTGGAGGGGAAAGTCTTCTCATATAGTTATGGAAGCATGTGATGAATATACTTTTATGATTGTTGCAATAATCCTCTCTTTTATGGTCAAAATTTATGTCAGTTGTCTTTTCCCCATCCTCTCGTGTTTTTTTAGAGTCTATCATCCATTTTTCAAAATGCAGATTTTACAATAGATTTTACAACAGACAAAGTCTTCCTCTTACTATTCATTCCATTTTGCCATTACCATTGCCAGACTGTGCATTAAGCATAAATTTGAAATTGTGAAGGAAAATTGAAGATTTGAGAGAAAAGAGATGGTTGTAGGTGAGCATAGAGGCTTGAAAATATAGGGACCTTTACCCATTATGTTTTGCTACTTCTGCATGCTTGAGAATCCATGAATTAATGCTACAAGAGGTTCTCCAATAACATACAACAAATTAGACTCTTTTTGCACACTAGTAAGCATTGTAAGGGTTGGATTTTCTAAGGGAACTGCGTATTAGTAAAGAGAAATGCCTTTGTTTTGTTGTGCGGGGCAATAGAAAAGAGTGCCTTTGTGTTGTGTGGGGTAGTAGAAAATAGTGCCATGGTTAGGATGGTTGAATGAGATCCCTATAAATACTCAGAGGTGGGCAATTTGGCTAAGTACACAAGCAAATGGGTTGTGGGTTGAGAGAGAGAAACTTGTAGGTGTTTTCTTCACCCTGGTGGCCTCATAGCCTAACTCAAGGGTGGTATCTGCAGTTGGTACCTATGTTTGGGTGGGAAATCAATCTCACACATTCAATTGCTTGGATCTTCTTTGTTTAAAAAAAGTATTCTCAATATATATGAATGTGAAATGGTTTTTATTTACTACTTGTGACAATTATGCTTGTATATGCATGTTGTATGTGTGAATTGAGTTTTATTCCCAGTGTGTTTTACATTTATACATCTGCACATGCAATTCTTATTTATGAATTCATATTATAGCCCATGGGGGCAATCTAGAGGCCCATAATATGTAAATACCCCCCTATGTGGTCAAGACTATGGATGGGGATGTGGCACAACCTATAATTTAAGTGTTGCTTTAATGTATCAGTTGATAAATAACAAGAAAACACATTTTTGTTATGCTTTTTTGCGCTAATACGAGAGAGAGGGGATATACAAAATTGTTTCTGAATAGGAATTGTCTCGCTCTTCTCCCCTCCATCACAAAATGGAACCTTGAATATGTAACAATGCCTATTTGACAATTTCATCTCATAGCATAAGAGGCATCATCCCTTCTCGATAGCATGGCCAAGACTTCAGAACCAAGCACCTTCTATATTCGAATTCAGGCCCATCATGTCTAATCGTGGTATTGATTAAACCTAAAGATGAGAAGCTTGCTTGTAGGCATTCATTAAAGAGACATTGATACATAAAGTTGGTAATGTGTGGGCTTAGAATGTCAGGTGATTAGTTACTTAACCCTAAGTGGTTTATGGAAGTCATGGATCAAGAACATGCATATGGAGGAACCATGGAAGCATATTAGGTACCCTTCTTGGTGAGAAAACTGCCAAAAGGGGGAGTACATGCAATGTATGATTTGCAAGACAAACTATGTTTTGTTCCTAATTTCAACAATCAAATTATATTTTGTGCTCTACATGTAGGGTGGGGTATATATAGTCTATAGGCTATGATGCTTTACACCTTCATTTTCTTTTTCCCTCTTAAAATCCTTCAAGGATTCAAGAATCCTTAATGCATTCGAGTTTAAGTTAAATCTAAGAAATTACATAATCCCATGCCATAGATTCGTGAACCACCAATACATTTATGTTTTAGCCTACTATTAAGAATGTTGGCAAACATTTCAACCATTTTAGATAATCCACTGACATGATTTATTCAAAGGTTTATAGGAAGTACATAGATAACAATATAACTATGCTTACACATTAACTAATGTAGTTCACTATCCAATATTTTCACATGTACTAGTCTTGTAAGTTTCCTTCATGAGAAATTGCCACCAACAAGATGATTATGGTAAGCTCTTACAATTTCAATTATACACCTCGTTAGTTTTACAATTTCACCTATAACCAGTGAGTGAAATGTAAACAAATCAAATCAACAAATTAAATTTACATTTCTAATATTCGTATTGCCAAAGAGGTGTTATCACAACTAATTCCTCCCCACATGATCAAATAGCAAGGATCAATCATCCAATCTTTTAGGTCAATCTTCCTATGGATGTCTTCAAGATCTTAAACTATAGTTTAAGCATTGCTTAGTTAGACATTGGCCTTATAATAACAGTAATTACAATATGAAAAAATTAGTTAGAGTGCTTACAATCTTGTGAACATGTTGCCTGATACATATCATGCAACAAGTAGTACTGAAAGGCATTGAGTATGGGATCCCTGAATTGGTCAAATCAATCATAGAACAATGAATTTTTCATAAATTGGTTCTAAAAAATATCCATAAACCAACAATAGAGAAAGGTATGGATTTTATCATTAATTTCTATAAGTATCTACCTACTAATAGCCATGGCCAAGGGTTGGGATTGTTCAATGCCTATACAATAGAACACATGTCCTTGCAAAACTACCTAAATACAATATTGGTTATTACATTTTACGTCTTCCTTCCCTTCGCATTTGTGATTTCTATAGGCATAATAAACCTCAAATACCAAAAGTCACAAGCAATGAACATTATAGGCTTGGGAGTTCAAATTCAAAAACAACACAAGGCCTACCTCCCTACTAAAAATTCCCAAAACACCCAAAAAAATGACATTTCCATAAACCATTTCTTAAAATGATTTAGAAACTAATAATTCTTGAAGATGAGAGAATCTCCATCTTCTAGAATGCCAACCTTCCCAAATCTACCAAGCAATAAAGTCATGAGAGAATTTCCATCTCCCAGCGTATGATTCAGGTCAATAATAATTATTGTGGATGGTGTGTTGGGAACGCTTTGTGTTTATGAGCTATTAGTTGTAAGCTCCAAGTTGGCCAAGAAGGGTGAAGATGAGGTAAATGTAGGGTCCACTCACCAGTGAGAGGAGGTACATGTCAAGAGAATGTACATACCATTTATACACCACAATTGTCATTCCCAAAACCTGTCGCCATATCATACACCCTTTGTTAGGCGTTTAATATGCATCCGACAACAGTGCATTTAACGTTGTTGTTGCCGGGTGCATATTGAATGCCCCCTTTGTCATATCATTCACACCAAACATCGAAGAACCAATCACAATTTTCTTTAAAAGTTTTTTTTTTCATTCCAGCACCGCCTACAATAATATGAAAATCATCAAATCAAAGTGATGTCTCTAATATGAAAATCATCAAATCAAAGTCATGTCTCATGCCCAGTGAATTAGATCGCAGATAAATAGTTTTTTCATATAATTACAAATTATTATTATTTATTTAAGTTATAAAGTTTTACTTTGGAGACAAATATATAATTTTCATACCTAACATGAAGTCAAACGAAATTGACTATTGATTGATTACAATATATCTGCTGGAGGCAAATGATAGAAATTTCATTTGAAATAAATATATATAATGAATGATTTATTCATAATATTTAAAATTGCTTTTACAACTATAAGTATCCCTCCACGAAGAGCATATTACATATGTATTTGGTTGGGTCAAAGAAGTCGATGAGGAGGGGTTTTGATCTCGGGTATAAAGAAGGAAGGTTTCTGTCTAGTTAGTATTGTAGGCTCGATATTGTCACAGGCAGATGGACCCTTTGATGGATGCATACTGGTAAGAAGATGGTATGGATTGGGAGAAAGCGGGTCTCTTAAAACCTCATGGGGAATATCATAAGATTTACCAAGATTTAATGTCGAATGAACAAAGTCATTCAATGGTGGTTGAGGTGGCGAACACGTTCATATAGAAGGATTATCTGGTGCTTAAAGAACCATGAAATGCTCCAAGAGAGGAGGTAGGGGGAATTGGTTCGTCCCCGGAATATCTGCCAAATTTTTTGGGATCACAAGATGTGAGAGGTTTTTAGGGAGAACATTTGGGGTCACGGAGGTATATTCGAGGTGGGTTGGCCGATGGTCGGTCTAGGTTTTCGGGGGCAGCGACCAAGTCTAAGTGGGTTGAAAAAACCATATGTGCTAGTAAAGAGCAACTTCCCATGATGCTTAGGAAGGACGTAAACATGGTCCGCGTGGAGAGCCTTCCTGAAAGGGATCTGGTGGGGTGACTAGTGTACAAGACTATGAACCACTCTGAGTTGATAGAATGGATGAAACTTGCCTGGAAGCTGCTTATCATATACTTCCCTTGTTTAAATATGTTTGATGAACAACTGGCTTTGTTTTCAATTCTTGTCATTCAAGCACTCTACAAAGATTCTATACCGGCCCTGGGTTATGGGTAGAGGCATCCTTGGGCTTAAGCATTGGACCTCGGCTTTAAACCCATACAAGGAAAGTTTCTCGAAAAGGTTTTGTTGATTACTAATTCTTGGACTTCCCATTGAGCTTTGGAATCAGTGAGTGATCGTGGCATTGGCAAACAGGGTGGGGTGTTTCATATTTTTTTATGATACTTTCCTTCGGCAGGTTGATAAGCGGATCGCATGGGATCTTATTGTTTTGGATATGGACCAGGACCTTCCGACCGAGGTCGAAATCCAGTGGGGGGGAGCGGTCATTATCCAACGATTGGATTATTGGCGGCTGTCGTTTAGATGTCATAGTTGTCATGAGGCAAGGCAACTTCGGAAGAATTGTCCAGGTGTTGGTTGTCAGGTTGAGCAGGTGGAGTCGGGTCAACCCAGCTCACCTTGTTCTCCAGTGGTGGGTGTTGAAAATGAGATAGCTTAATATGGTTTTGATGCGGTAGAGGATTTATGGCCAACAAGCCCTAATGTGCATTGATTTCCTACATCCTAGGTATCTTTCATCTTTCAATGATAAATTAAAGCTATTATTCCCTACCTTCAATAATTATTTGTCGTTGGAGGAGACGACCTTTCTGGAAGGTGTTGAGACTTAGGTACATGAGAATGTCTTGTATAGGCGTGGGGTCTTGGGGAAGTCTTTGATCGATGAATACCTTGGGGTGACCCCCTCTAGCCAGGTGATTAGGTTGGAGCCCTCATTTTGTATTGAAGGGGCTCCTATGGCCCTTGGGGGGAATGTTATGTGACCTCTAGGGATGGAGATGCAACCATTGAGCATAGATGGAGACGTTATGGTCAATCCCTCTTATTTGAGATAGGTAGAGGATGCACTGACTTTGGAGCCTAAAGTCAGGTTTTCAGAGGCGGATGGGCTTTCAGGTCACGAGAGTGGGGTTCTATTCAATGACTCTAAGATGATATATTCTCTTCTCCCCAGCTATAAGGAGGCCCTTAGCAAAGAACCTTTATAGATTTATTCTTTGAATATGGTGGAAGGCCATAGTAGTGGTCAGGATTCATCTTCTTGTTTTTCCAACGTGACCATCCATAAAAAGGAACCCTAGGAGGAAAATTAGGGTGGTTTGTGGGGGATTAGCGGAGTCATGTGCTTCTCGATCACAACAATTGTTATGGCTTCTAATAATGCTTTGGAAAAATCTAGTGTTTTGTGTAGTGAGAATCTCTCTCTTTCTCGGGCCCTTGGAGCATCTGAACCCATGGCCATGGGTTCTTAATGAAAATTGTAACCCTTAATGTTGGGGTGGGTGGAGGCAAAACAAAGTTTCTTGCCCTCAAAAGGTATTTGGAGGTAAAACAACCAGACATTGTACTGATACAAGAAACGATGGTGGAGGGCATTAGGGCACGGTATGTTTTCCTGAAATTACTGCCTAGTTGGGAATGTGCCACTATTGATGCGGTGGGCTTATCGGGGTGTCTGTTGTCGTCTTGGGATCCTATTGTTTCCCAATATGTGCCCTATTGGACATGTGTAGGGATTTTATTGGAAGGCTTATATAGAAATTTGGGTTGCAACCTTTGGATTTCGAATATATATGGCCCGTCCACATAGAGGCAATCTTTTTGGTAGAGGGTTGTTGATAGTGGTATTCTTAACGATCTAGCTCTTACCATGGGTGGTGATTTCAATTTTGTTTTGTCCGCAAAAGAGATTTGGGGCTTGAACCCTTGACTGGATCCGATGGTAGACTTGTTTCATAAATTTTTATCGGGGGCTAAGCTTGTTGATATCCAACCAACTCCATTGGCTCCTACCTGGCAGAATGGGAAGGCTGGCACAGAGGGGGTGGCCAAACGTCTCGACTGTTTCTTGATGGGAGAGGATTGTCTTCCCAGGGATGGCCAATATCGTTCTTACATTCATCATACTACTATCTCTGATCATCATCCAGTTTGTTTACAACTGGAAGAAGCGATATCAGAGGTAAGATATCCCTTTAATTTTAAGCATACATGGACTATATTGCTAGAGTTGAATAAGATGATTTGGGACAAATGGAACTCTTTCCAACTGGATGAATGCTTCTCAGTGATGTATAAGTTATCTTTTAAATTAAAATAAATTAGAAGGAGAGTTTGGGAGATCTGGAAGAAGCTGGTCATGAGGGAGGAGCTCATAGATATTGAAAAACACATTCATCACGAGTTTGAGCATAATCTTTTGGGGATTTTCTCGGTTGCGGAGAGAGATATATTGTTGGATTTAGAGAATAGAAAAGCCCAAATTATTTGATTGGAGGAGGCCGAGTGAAGGCTAAAAAGTCAAGTAGTTTGGCTACAACAAGGCGACATGAATACTCACTTTTCCCAAAAGTATGTTAATCATCGAAGAGTTGTAAATACGATCTGGGGGCTTAAGGACGATTGAGGTGTATATGTGTTTGACCAAAAAGTCTTGGAGGAAGTTGCGGGTGAACATTTTAGGTCTCGTTACATAGATCTTGGCCATAATCACATTGGCCGCAAATGCAGGTGATCAAGACCTTTCCCAGATTCTTCTCTGAGAAGGATTCTCGCTCGATTGGTGCCCCAACGACGTTGGAATAGATTGAGAATGTACTTAAGAAATTTGCAAAGGACAAAAGTCATGGACCCAACATCTAGTTGGTTGAGTTTTTTCTCTAATACTTTGATATGGTTGGCATGTATCTTCTTGATATGGTCAAAGAATCAAGAGTAGAGGGGAAGGTTACTACAGGTATGAATAGAACTTATATTGCTCTGATCCCTAAATTATCTGCACCTTCCTCCTTTCTAGATTTCCGCCCTATCTCGTTGTGTAATTTGGCTTACAAGATTATATCAAAGATTATTGCTAACCGCACTATGCCTTTCTTAGCGTCATTGATGTCCTGTGCTCAGTTTGGGTTTCTCCATAATCAATGGATTTTTGATGTGATTGGGGTCGCTCAAGAAGCACTCCATACCATCAAAGTCAAGAAGAAACCAAACATTATATTGAAGATGGATCCGATCAAAGCTTATGACCGAGTTAATTGGAATTTGCTTCAATTGATTTTAATTCATATTGGCTTGAACCTATAAACCACTAAGTGGATTATGGCGTGTGTGACATCCACTTCCTTTGTGATGCTCATTAATGGTGCTCCCACTGCTTTCTTTCCGTGTTCTTGGAGTTTACGACAAGGTTGTCCATTGTCGCCTTTATTATTCCTCCTTTTTATTGAAGGTTTGAGTAGTTCTATTGATCTAGCGAGACAGGAAGGTTGAAGAAAGGGGATTAAGCTAGTAAGGAATCTCCATATATCCCATTTATTATCTGTGGATGATGTCCACCTCTTTGGTGCAGGGACGAAGGAAGAGTGGCAGGATTTTAAGGCATTGATGAAGGTTTTTTGTGAGGCCAGTGGCATGGAGATTAGCGATCAGAAATAATCTCTATTGGTTAATGAGATCTTAGAGGAGGTCCTTGATATTGTGAGAACAGTGCTTCCTTATCAGATGGATTCCATTGATGTGCGGTTCAAATACTTGGGATACTTTATGAAACCCAATAATGATTAATGTGTCGACTAGTTATGGTTGCTCAGGATAATTGAAAAGTGGATTGAGAACTGAATGTATAGATGGCTCTCACTAAGGGGGATGACTAGTCTTAGTAAATTATGTTCTACATAATATACCGGTTTGTTTTGCTTTCTCTAGCTAAATTCCCCTGCAGTATACTCAACAATATTTGGTAGGTCATCTTCAGTTTCTTATGGGTAGGTAACAAATTAAAGGAAGGGTTACACCTGGTTAATTGGTATTGGATATATTTGTCGAAGTAGGTGGGGGAATGGGGTATCATGAACCTCTTTTGGTTCGCCAAAGCTTTAAATGAAGAGCCTTATGGTGTGGGATCTTTGTTCAAGGTATGTGGTCACAAATTATTAAAGATGAATACCTTGGCAGATTATTTGTGGTGGATTGGATGCACAAGGAACATTGTCGTTACACATCTGCCTCGAATATATGGCAAGGCTTCCTGCTTGGTTGGAATGGAAGGCAAGAAATGGATGCCTGGTTAGAATTTGAGAAGATTTTATTGCAGGGAATGTTGGAGATTACAAATTATCTTATGAACTTATTTCTTATCTTAGATAGTTTGGATTCGAATGCCTTGTAAACTTTAGGCGATCAAAATTTCTTTTGGTATAATCTATCTGTTGGTACAACCCAACAAAGTTGGGTTTGACAGGTAACTTGGCAGTGGAATGGGAAGACTTTGCCAAAGGCCTGGAGCATGATGGTATTAGGTTGTGAGATTGCTAAGATCAACTGGTATGGACGTGGAACATGGCCTCGGGGTAGGTAAATGTTTCCTCAGCCTATGAATCGATTGCCTACAACGCTGATCATCCTGTATATATATGGTTGCATCGATCATTGTGGAAGTGGCATACTCCGTTGAAGATTCGATTAGTTTGTTGGTTAACACTAGAAAATAGAATACTGGTGGGTGAAAACTTGATGAAGAGGGGCATTTTTTGCCCTTGTCACTGTGTCCTTTGCCATAAAGGGGATGACTCTGCTAACTATCTATTTGCATCCTGCTAGTTTACACAAAGTATATGGAGAGAAGTTTTGAGTTGCATGTCTTGCAATCTTCGTTGTGGTAGTGTTTCATTTGAGGATAGTTTATGTGACTGGTGTTGGGCCTAGTATATTTTGGGTACCAATTTTGGCGAAGATAGTTTTGGGTGTGGACAAAAACAAAGCGGAAGTGGTTTGACAAAGCGCTCAACTACGTCAAAGTGGATGAGAAACCAGGAGAAACGGTTATGTTGATTAAGTCAAATGGGCGAAGTTGAGTCAGTTAGTTAGATTTTGTCCACTCACATTAATGAGTTGGTTTAGTGGGAGCGGGGCAAGCTGCACTCTATAAATATGTAATAAGAGAGGAATTTTGGGTTGGTCAGCGAGAGAGCTAGTGCATAAGAGAAGAACATGCTGTCGGAGATATGTTTTTGGGTCTATAATAAAGTATTGTTCTATGTATGTTGAATCTATTTTGAAGAGCCGAGTCGTTAATTTGCAGGTTGTGTGCACAAGTATTTTGTAAGTCAAGACGAAATCTGTATGTCAAAACATGAAGTGCCTATTATTTGGCTGCGACTCATAATAAAGAAAAAGTGCTTCCTTGGTTTTTCCCAGGATGGGTTTCCATGTTAAAACATGGTGTCATTGTGTGTTGTGATATGTGTTTCTTTCCTCTGTTCATGAAGTATATGACTACATGGATGTGTTTAATTAAGAATTCTATAAATACAAAGCATGATCTATGTTATATGTTATATAAATTCGGCGATGTCGTGGGTTATGTCGAAGTGAATGGTATGTCGATGTTGTAAATTTATTGATGTAATGGATTGTTTACTAAGTGTCTAGTCTGTCAAGCTATTCCCCTTCTATGCTGCAAAAATCTGGTTCCTGCAGTCTCCATTGGTACTTCAAGTGAGACTTCACCTGCTTCGCAAGTGTTGTTGAAAGGGACTAGAACCCCTTTCAAGCCGATATCTGTGGTAGTGTTTGTTGGTAATATGTTAGATGGTTGAACCCTGGTCGAAGTGAAAGTGTGCCAACAACTGGACACTCATTGTCAGTTCTTACAAACAACTCCCTCTGTTTGTTATATGGAGACTGTGGAAATACCAGAACTTGATCATTTTTTAAAATGACAACTGATTTTTTCTTTTTAACTTCTAAAAGTGTTGTAGAATTTCATGAACATTTTTTTGTTCCTTCCGCTTCTCCAGTTTGACCTCTTATTTTCCCCTCCACCATTAGAGACTGCCCGATAGGACTCTTTGATGGCGTAGCTTAGTATGACCGATGCAGTGCAGGGATGGTTATTTTTCTAGCATATTATCACTTTTTTAGTTATGGATGGACTGTGGCCTCGGGGCAAACACTCGGGCGGAGTTATTGGCCCTGTGGGGACTCTTATTTTTTGCCAAACAATTGAAGCTGGTATCCTTACAATTCTTTGGGGACTCTCGAGTTACTATTGATTGGCTGAGGGGACGCTCTAGACTACAAGCTATCTCCTTGGGGGGGTGGAAACAAAGGGTCATGGAAGTACAAAAAAAGTTTCAATTCATTACGTTTAAGGATATTTACAGAGAATTGGACAATAGGGTTGAAAAACTGTCTAAGAAAGCTTTGGGGGGCATGGAGGGCCTTCTTCATTTTGAGGAATTTCAGGATCACATAAAGGTGGCATTCGGTCACATTCAGGCATATGGATGAGAAGTTCTATTAAACTGTTTTTTGGTTATATGTGTGGTCTTTGACTGTATATGTAGACTTGATGATCTCATTTGTGTAAAGGGTTTTCTTTTGTTAACATAGAACTGTTCTTCTACTTTAGGTTCTTGTTTTTTGGATACTAGTTACATCCAAATGTAAAAAATTGATCACGGAGAAGAGATCATGAACAACTTAAAACCATGCCTTCTCTTTTTGGCTTATGTAAACTTTACTTTGATTCATTCCTTATGAACAGTAAGTAAACGAGATTTTTTTCTTTGAAAAAAAATGTATTTGGTTGAATATCATAGGTGTGGGATAAGGGGTACTCATTCCATCCCTTTTCTCCACGAGAAAAAATTACGTGCAAAAATCTCAATTACATGAAACTGTAATTTCAACAAATCCAAAACTGCAATTCTAGACTAAAATTGGTTCTCCAGGTCTAAATACACAAAATCACAATTTGAACAGTGAAAATTTGAAATTTCAACAATTTTAAATTCGTCGGATTCTCGGGACTTCACCATAAATGGGGCGTTATAATGGCCCGATATCACACCCGAACATAACTGTAATACATGACCACATTTACATCCACCTTCCATCTCGAGTAGTGTTGGAATTTCATTTCATCTCTGCCCCTTCAAATAATTTTTTTTTACGTTTTGAACATTTATCTTGCCCATCACACAACATTTTAGTGAAAAAATAACCCGTCAACAATGAAGTTTTAATTAAAAAATACCCTTTCAGTAATAATGTTTTTATTAAAGAATTTAATTTTCAATTAAAAGATATGTTTTTATTCGGGAGTTTAATTTCCAAACAAAAGATAACAATAGAATCACTTACCCGTGTTTTATGTGCTAGCATTATGCATCTGAAGTAAGTGATAAACTTAAGAAACAAACACAAAATGGAACCTAGAATTCTTTCTGAAGGTTAATGTCAAGCCACATGTAATGCAACATAGCAAATTTTGCAAGGTTAACATGTTGCATCAATGTTGTAATTGAAATTGTGACATTTTAATTTTCAATTTTAAAAGATATGTTTTCATTAAGGAGTTTAATTTCCAATTAAAATATAACAATAGACTCATTTACCCATGTTTTTTTTTTTTTCTGATCACGTACTCTGGAAATAGAGGGTGGAACAAAAAAACCTACTAACAATGACACAAGCAACTCAAAAATAACATGTGCCAGCATTATGCATCTAAAGTACATTAAGTGATAAACTTAGGAAATAAACAAAAGGTGGAACCTAGAATCCTTTCCGGAGGTTAATGTCATGCCACATACCAAAATTTTCAAGGTTAACATGTTGCATCAATGGTGTAATTGAAATTGTGACATTTTATTACAAAGGACTTGAGTTAAAAGGCCAAATAAATATAATATGCCCTTTGTAGAGGCGATTCATTAAAAAAACGCATTGCAATCAAGATTGTACTATGATGTTCTCTCCTTCCTTTGTCAAAAGAAGTTTAATAAACATGTTTTTCCAAGCTATGGACTCTTTTAGATTACTCAACTATTATTGCAGGTGAACTTGCACATACCAAGCTACACCAAATCTTTCAAGGAAGTGGAGTTTTCTATGTAATATCCATGATGCATTTTGATGAGTATTTGATAAAATACATTTGTTTTGTTTTGCTTCATTCATAACTAAAATCATTTAGTTTTCTATATAAGTAATTCATTTTATTTTAATTTTATAAAAATAGAATAATGTAAACTTATATAATTTGACATAGTAATTTGAATATATAAAAATTCTTCTGGTAAAAACTATCTTTCGGACATAATTTTTACTAATATGAGGCGAGTGATATGATACATTTTTCCTTTCAAAATGACAACCATAGGGTTCAATCTAATTCTGAATGTGTTTTTGTGGGGGAGGGTCAAAAAATTTGTACCAACTAGTTCATGGTTCTTACTTTCTTCTTTGGGCCATTAAGAAGAAATGACTTTCAACTTCAAACTTGTTTAGAAGCTTTTTTGTCCATGACTAAAAGTAATTGTTACATTACTAATACTATAAGAATAATAAAATGTTACTTATAAGTTTTAACATATATTAAATAAATCATTTAAAAAAATGTGAATAGATATGTGAAAAGCTTTAACAACAAGTCCTATAAATTGTAACTTGGAAGTATTGGAAGTGTACAAAGTGGAAATGTGATCCTCCCACAACAAAACCCCACTTCCATACATTTGTTAGTCCCAAGTATTATCCCAACTCAATATCAAAATAACAAAAACAATTTTATGTTTAAGAAAAACACAAAAGAGTTTCATTAAAATTTGCTTTTAGATTATTATCAAATTTATAAAAAAATTGGAAATAACATCTTACCAAAATGAGTAGCTCCAAGTCCGTGGCAACCAAAGGAGAGAACTTTCAAACTATTTAGAGAAATGGATATCTAAATTCACATGTGCTTCTAAATTTTGAGGCCCATAACCAAAAAGAAAGTGTGTATGAAATTCCGTAGGCTATTCTTGGTAAATTCAGTAGCTGATAAATTGTTGATGCTTGGTAAATTCGGTAGCTAATAAATTACTGATGCTTGGTGGGTGGTTGGGTTAATTCCTTGATTAACATAGTTTAAAAACGACTTCTTCTTCTAAAATGGTACCCACCTCTCTCTCGGAGTTGCACTTTCAGACATGAAAACTGACTTGTACTCTGAAGAAAGGGCACAATGGCCAGGGAAAGGCACTGAAAGGAAGGGCATGACCTCATATTAGGACAACGTTAGGACAACATAACAAATAAAAAAGAAATGGATTGAAAGAAAAACCATCCCCATTAAAGGGAAACTCATGCACATACTCTTCAATCAAATGGGAAAGTTTCAATCAAGTGTGAAAGTTTCAATTTCCGTTATTACATATATAATAACAACCACCTACTGTAGGCCACTTATCTAGGCATACACATATCTTAACAAGTTTATTAATAAAAATTAATGACGATTTCAAAAAATAATTAATCGTCAAAAATACGTCCTAGCAAATTGTTTGCCCGTTCTTTCTTTGAGACAATTTGTTAAAATTTTTAGTAGTATTTTGATGGGTAAAATGCCAGTGATCAAAATTGAACCCTTCCCCGCCCTTCCAAGGGTTTCAAACCCTTCCTAAAAGGGTAATTTAAAAATCACCCTTAAAAATGATAATTTTTTAAATCACTTGTCATTTATGAAGGACAATAAATTTTATAAAATTTCAAAAGAAGGGTCACATTTTCAACAACCTATCAATGCTTGCATTGGAAATTCTTGGTTGCTCAATGAACATTGTACCTTTCATATTATATGAGGATGGATGTGAACACGTGAACATGATTTAGAGTTCATCTTCCAATACTTGCCTTTTGCATAGAAAGACTAATTTCCATTCATTTTGGCTCATATATATTTTTGATGTAGTCTTCCATTTTGCAATATTAAATCCATCACATAACCCACCCCTAGATAATCCTACCATAACATTGATGCATGTAGCAATGTTAGTGTCACTTAATAAAAGATTCTCAAAGAAGCTTGGACACCTTGTCTTTCTAAATCTTCGCTTGAATTCATGGGTTATGAGCATTGTTGATCCTTGTCAATATGAGAATTGGCATCACATTTTGTTTCCATCCTTTAATATTTTGAGATCCTACAATCACCATAATTTCATTATCTTCGTTCTCTTTTCCTCCCATTTTGGCTTTGTAAAATATTAACACAATTAGTCACACGTTATGGGTGTAAATTATAGTGGCATTGGGGACTTATTAGTAAGATTAATTACAAATTTGTGGTTTAATGACAATTTTGAAAAGCAAACAATAAACATTGAATGAACCTAAGAAAATGTGGGCATCTCTCTTTTTTCATGTTTACATATTCCATCTCTTTAAAAGCATCTAACATGTTGATTTATAGTCATTTTATTGCATTGGTAATGCTGTGTGTTTTTGTGTCAAAATTTATGATATGTTACAATGTTGATAAATATTTGCTTATTATTTGACCACATTATTGGGCATGTGAATCACTTAGTTTGTATTTAATTGAATTCCTATTTTTACAATAGATACTTAAAGGGAAACATATGACTAATAATTAAATATATATCTCTTAGTAATCCACGAACCTTGTGCAAGTTTGACCAACTTTGTCATAAAGATGATGCATAGATTTTTCTTCATTTTTCAAAAACCTATTCAATGATTTTGTTTTTTTGACAAAATATCTATTAAGCTCAGTGAAATTTTCTTACTTACATATATTCTTAGTTAAGTTTAGATATGAACGTGTACATTAAGTTTATATTAAAGCATTGAAAATATGATTTTGCTCATTGAATTTTCTACATCATCAAATCCTTGCTTCTTTCTCCAAAATAGTCATCCCCCTTTTCTCAACTCTATGCATCTTTATCTATCACACTCTTTCAATTCCTTCATGTTTTGTTATATGTGGCAACTCTAACATCAATGTGAATACTTTAAATGTAAAATATTTTGAAAATTCTCCATAACTTTCCTTCCCTTTACCCCATCCCAATCCCAATGTCACGAAGACATATCCTTTTGAAGCATTAATGATTGGAACAACATTTTTTATGCATGTGTGGGATTCTTAGGAAAGTTATCCAAAAGGTAGTGCAATTCTGGTTATAACCAAACTTATGCATTATGGATTATGCTCTAAGTGTTCTCACTCCCTCACACATTTTTGCTTGGTTTGATTGCAAGGTATAGATGTTATCACTTTTTATTGAAATTCAAACATATATATCTCGTGGTTAATCCATTATAAACATTGTAAACAATTTAAAGAAAAATATTTTATTTATAATATTTATTCTTAAAGCGTATATTTAGTTTACTTTTGTTTAATTGCTTAGTTTACTATTGTTAATTGAAGTAAAAATATGTTTTCAACTTTTTATCACGGAAAAGTTAGACGAATATTTACCCTTCAACTTGAAATTAAAACTAAAAGTAGCTCTCCAAATTTGACCATTGATCATTGCTCATAGCCCGGTAAAATTCCAACCTGATTCCCGAGAGGTTACCTAGGATTCGAGGCCCGGCCGGATGTAGGGAATTTGATATTGCCGATCGGAATAAATTTTGATAGCCATTTATACATCGATCAATTTTAGTTGGTTGTTCCCTTTCAGTTGTCTAGCACGTGGCCCGCCTTTGCCACCACATGCATGAGAGCTGTGCGGAGCTTTAGCGGTCTCTGAAATCAAAAGGCCAAATTACTCTTTATTTTTCCTTGCACCAGTGCCCAAATTTGCTAGGCGAAATTACCCTTTATTTTTCCTCGCACCAGTTCCTAAATCTGTTATTGTTGGCCCCTGTTCATATCGTTTTGAGCTTGTTTCGACCTTATCAGAGGTCTTTTTTGCTTATGTTTGTTTCCCTCCCCTCCTCATCAGCGAGATTGGAACGCAGGTTTGTTGGGTGTAATTGTGGCCTCGTGCTGCACTGACAGGGTGCTGATTGTGTTCTCCTTTGTGGGTCTGGGTTTGAAGCTGGGATTGTTTGTGGGTTTTGCCCGATTTATCTGCTCAGAGAGAGAGAAAGATGGACCCATTTGGACTTGCGCGCAAGAAGTTGAGGCCCGAGGCGGAGTTTGTGAATGGTAATGGTGGAATCCACACACATACACATGCACTTACAGATGTGGGTACCCGACGGTTCAACCCTCCCGACATCATGTATGGAGATCCCGCTAGATTCAAGCAGTCACCCAATGTTCCTCCTGGTACTTTTATACTCACTCCTGGACTTATCGGTATTAATTCTTTAATATCAAGTGTTTGGAAATAGCACTTTATCTTTGCAATTTATAGATACGAGATGCTGCAAAGTATGTACATATTAGTTTAATTGCCTTGCATGTATAGAAAGACCTTCGTTGGACTGTTGTGAGATGAGACGAGAAGAGGGTGAAAGGGGCATAATTCCATAGTCGCTCATCATGGTGCGAGTTAACCGTAACTAGGATATCGTGGAATGGGAAAGGGAAACACCATAGCTCAATGCAGCCGGAGTAAATTTTGAGGCTATTTTTTATTTGTTTGGGAAACGCTTCGAGAAGAGTCCGTCGAGGGAAGGGCTGGGCTGCACCACAGTGAGTGGGGTCGACTTTCGCAGATTTATTAGCCAGTGCCTGGTGGTCTGAGGGATAGCTATTCTTACAGGACAGATATGCGCTCGGGCGGGCCCATCCTTCTGAAACTACTCATGCCATGGTCTGTTGCGGAGTTGGGTAGGGCAGAGCACAGCGAGAATGGAACCCTGTCCATGTTGGGCAGCTTAAAATTCCTTACGCAAACGCATCAGGAGTGAATTCTATATATGTTCTAGTTTTAAGTAAGATGTGATAGGTTATAGAGAGGCAGGCATCGTTCTCTTAACAAGCCACGAAATTTATACATTCCAGGTTTCCCCCGATAATAGGAAACCGCAACAGACTGAGTCGCATGCGTAATTAGCCAAAAACTAGTTCTCATGCTAATCAATATTGTATTGTACTGAGTTTCTAGGGTGGCCTAGTGGGAGGGTTCCTAGTGTTCTCAGGTTCTGTCATTGATGATGATCCTATTTCAGCTTCATGGTTCAGATCGATCACAATTAACGTTATAAGGTTGTATTGACATTTACCTTTGTTACATAGTGGTGAGTCTCTTCCACCATGTAGCTGAACATGTTAGTTCCAGTGTCTAATGTGTATGTGCATTTGGTATGTAATTTCATTCAATGCAGTTTTATCGCATCATAACTAGGGTACATTGTATGGTTAGGCATTTATTCCATGCCAATATTAGTCACAAAGTCTGAACCCCAGTGAATTATTCAGTCTGTGCATGATAATGCCTAGTAGTTATCTAAGGTATCTGTTACGTGAGAAATGTGGCCTGACTACCTTTGTCAGTCTGTATCTGGATTCTGCGTTGCAACCTAATATACCTTTGTCAGTCTGTATCTGGATTCTGCGTTGCAACCTAATATTTGCTTTTTGTGCCAATGGCATGGTGCTTGTAAAATCCCAATGCCCCAATGAATTTTGCACACAGTTTACTTTTGTAGTCGCATTATATCCAAATAGGAGATTGCATGTAAACAATTAACGGATATTCACAAGTTGTGGAACGAGGGATCTGTTTACCTTGGAAGCTTTGATTTTTTTTGGTTGGTTTGCCTTATTTTGATTTTAATGTTCAGGTAACATATCCCAGGGGAAACCTCCTGGGCACTTCTCCTCATTCTGAGGATGGTACCCAGGGTAAGGCCTAGATTCTTCAGGGCATTCAGGGCACAAGGGCAGGTCAAGAAGTCATGAATTGGTCATATATAGCTCATCAACAATTCGCTCACTGAGATAAGTTTATTAATGTCCAACAAATGACCAAAAATTAGGTCAACAAGACTGCTCAGTACATAGATGGTGAAGGTCACTCCTATGGTGATACAAAGTGGGAGTGTGAAGGTCACTCCTATAAAAGCAAGACACCAACTGATCACTATAATATAAGAGCAACTACTATAATGCCAAAAGGAAATACAATGCTCTTGAGTTGAGCTCATTGGAAAGAGCCTCAGTTCTCCAGGAGCAAAACATATCACAAAGTGGGATTTGAACCCAGGTGGGGAGCGAAAGAACTCCTCACACCACTTGATCTACTCCCAATTGACTTGGAAGCTTTGATTTACTGTGGTAGATTGGTTTTCTAAACTATTAGAAATTTAGAACTGTGTAAATGCTTTTCTAGTCCACTCATTCAAAGTGCTATAGTTGTATTATTCAGTTCTGATGTAATTGCAAGATTATGGGTGTTAGCACCGGTTTTGTTTTTGGACGATTGAAGGGGTTCAGATCCATTAAAGAAGGAGTAAGGCCTCGGTTTTCAAAATCATAGGACCCAAGGGATGCCAAATGAGATCCTTGGACGTGTATTTGTAGCTCGGGAATGAAATAATCAAAGGTCCTAAGCTTTGACATTGCAAATGAAGGTGAAATTATAAAAGTTTGCTCAAATGTTATACAAGGGCACAAATGAAGGGTGTAGATCTGTGGCAATAAAGATCAACGATTGGAAAGCGACTTCGCAAAAGTAAGATTGGGTGTTTTAAGCGTGGGCGGAGTGCGCTAGCCCGTGAGCAATTTGGAAACCTGATCAACGGGCGGAAGGACAGATCTATGACCAGCAGGTACTTCGGTGATTTGACATGCGTGAGGAAATGGAATTTTCAGTTTTGCGAAGTGGTGGTAGGCCCCGCATATCACAACGGTGTAGATCCAGTGGAGATGAGATCTACGACGGAGGTTTTGTTCACAGTCTGAACATGCACGGGGTATCAACGTTTTCCAAATCTGTGAACCTGGTATGGGCCACACCTGTTGAGGGTCAGGATGCGGCTAAGATCTAGATCGACGGTTGAAAACGTTTTCGTGGATTTAAGGTGCAAGAAAGGCAGCGTGTGGTAGGATTGAAAGCCGCGAAGGATTCTGGAGTTAAAGGGTGAAGAAGATCTACGACACACAATTGATCGTGCAGATGAACGGCTTAAAAAAACCTCTTTGCCACGGAAGATGTAAGAAGGCTAAGAAAACATAAATAATATAAAAATGCAGCTGCACGAGGATCTGGATATTGTTTGTCCGGTTGCATTGGAAAGCGAAAGACGAACGTGCTGCACGTAGACAACTCAGCCAGATTCTCAAACCAGCTGTCAGTAACCAGGTAGGTCTCTTGTCCCCCATTGGAAAATTATTTAAATGGCCGAGATTAGTGAGATAGAACCCCCAGGTTTTGAGCACCGGAGGATAGGCAATTTGTTAGAGGATAAGGATGCCGAAGTTTATGATACAATGTTGATAAACAACTCCATTGAGACAACAAAGGACAGGTTGAAGTTAATTAGGGACCAGGGCATAGACGTTCATAAGGTGTATAGGTTTTTTTCCATCTTTTTGCAATATACCAAACCCTAAACTGCCCCGAGTTCGTCGACTTGTGCACTGCTAATTACTCCTCCTTTGAGAGGATAATTATGGACACCTCCAGCTCAAAGATCCTATGCCCAATCAGTTCTCTCACTGTTAGGAAAGCCCTGTCAATCCCAGATGAGTTATGCCAAAAATCCAAAGAATACACAGAAGAAGCCCTAATTCAGCATTTCAGACAGGCCACAACCGAGCTTAAGCAAAGTTTTTTCAGAATGTGTCTATAGTCTAATGTCTCCTTCCAAGACCAACCTTTCCCTGGTGAAGTCAGTCTATTTAGAGAAGAGTACAAATGTGTTATAACCATGCTAGCCCAGTTCCTAGGATTAGATACAGACCAGTATGTCACTAAGCCTTTCATAAGCCTGCTGTTTGTCCTCAACACATGTCCCCTCGAAGCTGATGAGCCCAGTCAGTCCACCCAGTGTGCATGCCTTAAATTTGATGAGTCCCTTGCTAAGAACATCCATTCTCAGCTAGTGGACTTCTACAAGACTAGAAGCTTCAGGTTTCAGTCTTACTTGCTGAGGATGTTCCTATCATTCAATGAAGAAAATCTGCAGATGCCTGAGAAGCTACTCACACAGGAAATGTACACTGATTACAACAGATTCCTGAACAACCTAATGTCATAGGTGTACTATGTTTTCTTCTAGAAGAAGTTGCCTAGGGTGTTGATAGAAATGAAGGAAATGTTGCAGCCTTCCCCCGAGAAGGAGATTGGAGATTGGTTCTTATTAGAGCAGGGCACAGTGATCAGAGTCTATGGTTTTGCCCACCCTCCATACATACTGCCTGCTTTCTTAACTCCCAGAATATTTTCCTTGGAATTGATCAGACAGAAGCTGAGAGTGGAAATTAAACATTTCTTGGATGACAATAAGGCTTCAGATATCACCTTTCCATGGGCTGTAGGCCCATTCATTGTAAAAAACAAGACCGCCCTTCCAACCATTGAAGGTGTGATGAGTGAAATGGGGTTTCAAACCAAGGCTGCCATCAACTATGACCCCCACCACATCATCTCAGACAGGAGACAAGAGAGCAGAAGAAAAGGTTTGAACATTTTGAGCTTGCAGGTCTGGTTGAGACTGCAAATTGGTTGGATTACCGTGGCACAGGTCAGATGGATATAGAGGTACAGGATGACCCCACTGCTCTGGTGCAGAAAGGCACAGTACCCCAAATTGGCAGCTCTATCTTGGTCCCAGCAATTGGAGGAACCATACCCCCTACCAGTGGCTCTGGAGGGTCCAACAAATTGGAAAGAATTGATGTCATGGATATAGATGATGACACAGAAAGAGCTCCCAAAAGGCGGAAAGTAGAAGAGCCTGGACAACAGATGGTACCAGTGGTAGCTGGTCAAGGCAAGAAGAAACAAGGGAAGGCTAAGCTTCCTGCTTTCGAGGTCAAAGAATATGTATTCAACCAAACATCCACTGAACTTGCTGCACCAAGCAAGAGTAGAGCTGAACTACTGGATGAGTATAAAGAGAGCACAGAAGCAGCCTCAGAGGAGTCTAAGCTGTATGCAGAGGTGGGGCAGATTTCCAATAAAGATGTGTCTTTGGTGGCTAGTAGAATCCATGCCTAGAACACCCTGAACTTGGCCTTGGCTACGAAAAACAAAGCAATTGAACTAAAAATGAACTTGGAAGACATCCTTGTCCCCGATATGATAAATATGTACAAGGAAACTGGGGAGGTTATCTATGCCAAGTTGCTAAAGGCTGCACTAGAGCTGTCTAAATTGCAAGTCAGTAAGAATAAGGTGGGAAACCAGCTCAGACAAGAAAGAGTGGAAAACAAGGCCCACAAGGCACAAATTAAGAAGCTGCAGAATGAGTTAGTGGCTACTGAGGGCCAGGCAGACAAAAGAGCTAATATTCAAAACTTGCTCAATGAGAAAGACAACACCATTCAGTCATTGAAAAATAAATTGAAGATTCCTTCCACCCAGCTGGTAGAAGCTTCTGAATTGACAGAGATGGAGGAGAAGAGAGAAAAGCTACAAAATGAGCTTAACAGACTGTAACGCCAAACTACTAAAATTTGAAGAGAAAGAGAAGCAGTGGCAGGTAGATACAGCTCTTGTGGTGGAACGTGAGAAGGCCCTAAAAGCCAAGTTTGAAGACCTTGAAAGGAAATTGGAGGAGAGGAACAAAGAATTGGAGAACTTGGCTGCTCCTTAAATTGAAGATTCCTTCCACCCAGCTGGTAGAAGCTTCTGAATTGACAGAGATGGAGGAGAAGAGAGAAAAGCTACAAAATGAGCTTAACAGACTGTAAGGCCAAACTACTAAAATTTGAAGAGAAAGAGAAGCAGTGGCAGGTAGATACAGCTCTTGTGGTGGAACGTGAGAAGGCCCTAAAAGCCAAGTCTGAAGACCTTGAAAGGAAATTGGAGGAGAGGAACAAAGAATTGGAGAACTTGGTTGCTCCTTCCTCCATTGAATCTGGGGACTTCTCCATTGTGCAGGCTATGGCACAGACATGTCTAAGAGACCTTGAAGTGGAAAAGTTACGAAAGCAGAATGCAAATCTGAAAACCCTGATGTCAAAGGAAGAGCAGGAAAAGAAGGCTTGGGAAACCAAGTACTAGGAGTTGTAGGTTAAGAATGAAGAGCTGATAAAGCAAGCTACAGGCCAAGCCTCGCTGTAGGAGGCCAAGCAGGTGATCTGGGATGACATCGGAGCAGAGGCAGAGAAATTGAGGCCATATCTCGATTTCATTCTGGACAAAGAGGCTGTAATCAAGTTAGCCAAACAAAGCATAACAACAGTCAAGGAAAAATTGAACAAGAAACCCATGGAGTGTGGCAGAAAATGCCATAGAATTTCTGAATGGGTTGACAGAGGATGACTTGAAGTATGCTAACATCAAGGACAAATTATTCACTATCATTTGGGCAAGGAAGGTGATGAACAAGCATCACCAGCTGGACACCATTCAGGCAAGGATAGACATCTTAGCACATGAAGTAAAACTTTTCAGAGAGATGTTTGATCCACTATTCAAGAAGGGGCTTCCCCTCTTTTGGAAAGAAGATGGCACCATGAGGACTAAAGAAGAGTATCAGCGCAAGTTGGTAGAATGCAAAGAGGATCATGCAAGTTTTGAGGACATGAACCAATCATTGACAGACAAAACAGTGGTAGATAAATTGGCAAAAGAATTTGAGCTAGTTTTAGTCTTCAAAGAAGCTTGTGCACACCTTAGGAGCTATTCCTACAGGGACCATACAGAGATGCGAGTATTGTTGAAAGAGGTGGCCACGTCAGACTTGCCAGCTCTAGATCAGTGGAAGACCGTTGAGAAGTATGGAAAGGCCAAGTTGACATTGCATCCATGAAGATTCGAAGATCATGAAGATTTGTAGCTTGAGAAAGTAGTTACTAAGGCATTGTGTTTATTTACTAGAGTTTGTTACCAGCTAGTAGATGATCGAGGGTACTTGTAAAGGCTGCTAAGCCTATTTGTCAGCATTTGCTGTTCTTGTTGTAACTAATTCTCAGAGAGGATGGACCTGTTTGTCTAGGTGTCATCGATTTTGCAACAACTTTCTGTTTTGAAAGCTAGGTTAGAATATTTTGAGCTAGAGAGATGAGGTTATCACCTCTTACATATATTCATATGTAATGAAGAGTAAGGGGTTGTTGGTTGGAACCCATGAGTCCTTGTGTTTTGTAAATTTGAGATACTTCTTTAATAAAATTGGCAGAGCCGAGCAAAGTGATTTGAAGCAGAGATTCTTGTGTTGTTTGTTTTACAGTCTGTACTTCCTTTCCTTCATGTGAATGTTTACATGTTACCTATGCCATACTGTTTTCTTTTCATGTTTGGATAAGTGTATATTGAGGTAGAATCCATATGTTTATGCTCTGTTTCTTTGATTCCAAGCATCCACAAACCTTTTCCTACTAAAGTTAATGCATAATTCATTTTATAATGATCTGTATCAATGGATTGTTCTTATGTTCTTCCCTATCACCAGACAAACAGCTTTTTCACTGTAAATGGGTAGCTACCCTGCCTCTGTTAAGAATTCTTATGCAAAGCATTGCCACTTTACTATCTTAAGTGTTTTGACTCCATTGCCCAATGAATGTTCACCTTGCTTCAACCAAACAACAGTCTGATCTTAATTTTAATTCATATATCTGGCCTTGATAAACAAACATTGAGAGATCCCTCTCTGGAAAGATAGAGGCCAGCTCTCTTTCCTAAAGCTTGGTTTTGTGTGTTACCTTGAAGAGGCCTTTCGACAACCTTAGGGTCGATTTGAGTGCTAAATATAGGCACTTAAATTTTGAGGAAGTTGTAATTGTGTTGACTAGAAAGTACATAAATCATCTTGTGGACCAAGCTTGCCATAGCTTCATTTTTGGTATTAGTTTTTAACTTTCTAGTCTTCAGTAATAAACATGGGGTCAATCTATCTGGCTTCTTTTTCATGCAGAGAATGTGAAAACCTTCTGCTATTTATTCTTACTTTCCATGAATGTTGCTGTGGTATGAGAGGTAGACATGAATTCTCGATATTTGCGTAACTGTTAAGCGTTTTTGTCAATGAAGGCTAGAGAAGATGTTTTGCTTGAAGTGTTAAAGTTGTTTTCTCTTATTCAGATAGGGAAAACCTTGCTGCTAAGGAGACTGATGCTTATGTCTACAAGAGGTGCATCAAATTAGTGAATAAAATTTGAGAAATTGTTATGAACTCAATCTATAATATGAACTGTAACTGTGAATATGAAATGAATCTGTTATCAATTGGAGCTCTGATACCCCTGTTATGAGCCAACCCAGAATTCTGCTATTATAACTGATATCTGAAAAAACCTGAAACCTGAAATCTGGAACCAGATTTCAAAATCTGAAAAACTGAAGCAATCCAAAATCTGAAACTAACAAGGCAATAACTACAGGAAAATATTCTACAGTGTTAAAACTACTAAGTTACTAACTAACAAGAAAGAGTTGAAATATCAGAGATTTCATCCAGAACTTATCACAGTCTTCGAAGAACAAAATTAAACCTTAGCAGGAAATAGTTTGTAGCTGAACATGATATAACCCAAAGAATAAGAACGTGAAAGAGAAGCTCCCTTGAGAAGGTATGGATGCCAACTCAGGGAAAATCCAAGTTAGGCCAACTCAGGGCAAATCCAAGTTAGTACAGATGCTGCTCTTGGTGCAAACAGTCTATTCTAGATGACTTGCAATAGCACACTTCACAAGACTTCGCCACTCTAATGCCTAAGGGTCATTTTGTAGCCAGTGACCCCACTGGTGTTTAGAAAAGAAAAGTTACAATCCCCGACGAGTGATACTTATGAGTAGGAGTTACTAAACACTAAATATAGGTGAAGTTGCAAAAGATTTCATGAGTGAGAGGGACTTAAATTTGAGAATGCATACCAACAACCTTCGATGTGAGCATGCATAACGGTATCTATCAATTTGAGCATGCATTAGGAACTCTTCATCCCAAGAAAAGAAAAAAAGGTGCTCCTAAGTAATACTATTTCTAACAGGGGGGTATTTCTAGACATTGTAACAGTCCCCCCTCATTGAATTGCTTTGTCCCAAAGCAATTGCAGTGTTGGATGTTGCAGGGCTTCAATTCCTTCCCTTGTAGCATCATTTGAGGACAGATCCTTTGCTTGCAGAATTTTCCTAGAAGTAGCTGCTTTATGCTTAAAAGCTGCAAGTTGGCCTTGAGAATGTTGATTATGACCATTTGATGGGTAATTGTTGTCCTCTTTATGAACTTTCTGTTTTCCATAAAAAATATTGCTACCTTGTGCTGCTGACATTGCTTAACAAAATTATTGATAGAAATCGCATCTTCATTTGAAGTTCTTTCCATTGAAGTAGATATTGATGCTGTTATTGAGGAGAAAATTGCGTGGCTGCATTTTGATGTTTATGATATTGGGTTGGGAATTCCCATAAATGCATTGTCAACTTTGTCGTGCAAGTACATGTGAGGAAGTACATTTAATGGTTGAATACATGAGATGACTGGTAGAATTAATGGGAGGATGTTTCACAGTAACAAGTCAGTAGCATCATGGTTCGACATTGGCTTTCATTACACCTCGCAGAGTCGTAAAAACTCTCCCAGCCCTATTTTGAGACAAATAATTGTCTTCTATAAGATATGCCTCCCGCTGAACATTAATGCCACAGGTAAACCTACCATTGAAGACAGTAAAGCATCTTACTTTTAGTACTTACATCGTGTGAAATTGCATTGCATTGTAAACGTTGCAAACTGCATTGCATCATGAATGTTGCAATGCTCTAGTGTCATGTTGGGGGGGGGCATAAACAGGGGTTGGAACACCTTTTCAGATTAGTTGAGGGTGTTTTACAGAAAATTGTTGGTACAATTTGGACTAACACGTGGTATTGTAAGGAACATTTTTCTGAAAAGAAAAAATGCTCCCAAGAATATTATCACTAATATAGCAGCCAGCAGGTTATTTCTTAATGTTGTAGCAGCTTCCCCCCTCCTTGAATTGCTTTGCCCCAAAGCAATTATAGTGTTGAATGTTGTGGTACTTCAATTTGTTACAATGTAGCATCTTCTAAGCATAGATCCTTCAATTGTTGAATTTGCCTACAAGTGTTCGTGATTAATATCGGCAGGATGTCTTTGAGGGCATTGATGAGAAAACTCAAAAACCATTGCTCAATGCAAATTCAGAAATTTCACCTGAAACTTGAGGTTTCCAGGATTTATTTCCTGCGAACTTTCAGCCTTAGGCCTGAAAATGAAAGATATAGCAGCCAGCAGGTTATTTCTTAATGTTGTAGCAGCTTCCCCCCTCCTTGAATTGCTTTGCCCCAAAGCAATTATAGTGTTGAATGTTGTGGTACTTCAATTTGTTACAATGTAGCATCTTCTAAGCATAGATCCTTCAATTGTTGAATTTGCCTACAAGTGTTCGTGATTAATATCGGCAGGATGTCTTTGAGGGCATTGATGAGAAAACTCAAAAACCATTGCTCAATGCAAATTCAGAAATTTCACCTGAAACTTGAGGTTTCCAGGATTTATTTCCTGCGAACTTTCAGCCTTAGGCCTGAAAATGAAAGATAAATTACAGGAGTGTGTATTTCACTTCCGTCCAACCAAATGCACGAGGCAATACAAGAAAATAATTGTCGAATGATTGTACTTGAAGGTGAATATGTTTCTAGCCCTTAGGGCACAATTCCCACCATATTACGAATATAACTTATTAACAACAGATTTATTACAGCCACAAATCTGCTCTCTTAGCTTCTATATACTTGTCAAATCACTCAACAAAATCTGCTTAATGTTCATGATAAATTAGCATACCAAATGCCTCAAGGAACTACTCATTCACCATGAGAATATAAGTTAAAAATCAGATTTGCAAGTACACAAGGTTTTGACAGCAAAGCATACTTCATATATATACAAGAATGAAGTTACAAGTACATACCAACAGCTTATCAGAAGCAGGTACAAGATAGTCCTTCAAGCTTATCACAAGCTATGACTCTCCAATGCTTCCAAACCCTAGCTAGGGTATCTACCATTAATAGCAAACCTTAACCAGCAATACAAAGGCCTAGCTATCAAGCCACACCAAGCTATTTTACCACACCAAAGGGCTCCACAACAAGCTAGCATCAACACCAAGAAGTCCACCCTTGATCTTTCACCATGCTTGCCTCATACAAGCTCTCCAAGTCTCCTCTAGGTTTTGCCTCTCACCAATCCTAGTGCCTTCTTCCCTTGCAAAAAGACAAGTACAAAGACCTAAGACAAGTTCATCTTCAAGATACCGATGATCTAATGAATTGCCACATGCTACTACATGATTGCTACAACTAAAGACTCTCTCCTTTCTTTATATACAATAGGTGAGGGAGGCCAATAATATTAAATTGGACCAAGTCCTCAAGCAACCTAATTTAATCATCAAGATAAGGTCTCCAAGTGGAGCACTCTATCCGTAATGTGTACACATGTCAAGTTGAGACTCCTCAAGTGGTGCGCTTTCGAAGCATGGGATCCAAGTGTTAGGTGCTCCTCATTATGAGACTTCTCAATCTTCAAGAGAAGCATCCAATGCTCCTTAGCATACGTGTCTCGGGTCCACATACAACCCCAAGCAATATGCCCCTAACCCAAGTGTTCTCAACTTGAGCACTCATTCTTCTAAGGTTTGAGAAAATCCTTGTTTACCTTGAGTGCCTGCTTTGTCGAGGTTGCAACACAATAATGAGAGTTTGTTGTTTGAAGTGAGAGCTTTCAGATCACAACTAGATGAGTATGTTGTAGTAGTTATTGGCATGAGTGTGTGATCCATTTGAGTAAGAGGAGAATGAGATATAAACGCTGTGAGAAAACATGTGATGATGTTGATTTGTGTGTGATTGCATATGTAGCTAGAAAATATATAGAAGGCAACATGAAATCAAATGAAATTGTGGAGAACACCAAGTGCAGAGAAGTTGCATGTGTCACATAAGAAGACGAAAATATGCGATTATGGCAAAAATGCCATCTCCATGAAGTGTTGTATGGAGTCAGAAATATTTGCATGGGAGATGTGCACATGATTGTGCTACATGTAAACTTGTGTAATTTGTATTTGTTTGAAGTTGTTTGGTGTTAAGTGAATAGATATTCCCATTTGAGTGCATGGTAATTGCATTGTTTGCATGTGGTGCCTATATAGTTCTATGGTATATTTGGCAGATCCTCTTACTCTGAACATTTATGTTTCTCATCAAAATTCGCAATTGGGCTCTTTTGCTTGTTTTGGTTGTTGTTGGGTTGGTGTATTCATTGGATCAGGTGGCCTCTAACATGGAAGCTAAGTTAGGCTCTTCTATTGTGCCCTAGCTCGAGTATTTTGCAAATTTGTTATCCTGTGGCGTGATGTAGTTTTGGGATTCTGTGTTCAACCAGCATAGGCTTTCTTTGTGCATTCTTTTTGGTGGGTTGCTTCCCTCCTTTTTCATATCCGTACAAGCTAGAATTTATTTTGGTTGGAGTCCTTTGTTGTAACTTAAATAATTGTTTTTTGCTACATGCTTAGTGTGCTTCTAGGAGACTTGGTAAACAAGGACTTTGGTAGAGGTAAGATGAGGTTCAAACCGTGCAGCGATTCACTTTATACAAGAAATGGTGTTTGGCTTATTAAAGATGGGGAATTCCATGTTTTTTGAAAAAGGATAATTTTCTTCTTATAGTGCAATTTTTGGAGGGAAATCTTTTTTTTTCAGCATTGAACTACTTTTTCCATATATGTGTGATATAGGGTTTGATTTTGATTATGTCAAGTGCCTTCAAAGTTATTTAGCAAGATTTCCAACCGTTGGTTCCCCTCCTCTGTTTATTTTTTATTGAATAAACCTAGAAAGAGTTGCTTGTTAAAAAATGCAGTGAGTGTTGAGAATAGAAAACCATAGGTTTGCAAATTTCAAATGATAGAATTTGTGGCACAATTGTTTCTTACAGGGTATTCATGACAAGTAGAGTTGGGATATTGTTTCCTTGTAGGGCTTTAACGCAAAACTTTATCATGTCATTGCTTTAATGTGGGATACTAATGAAAAACATACACTAAGGTCACATTTTTATAAAGTAAAATTTCGTATATTTTTCACTTCATATAGAAACATCAAACATACATTTTATATGTACATTCAAGCACTCAAACTAAGTCTTTCCTCTCTTAACAATAGAGGGTTGACTTCACAAAGTCGTTTAAAAGCAACACAACCCAAAGACTAAAGCTCTACTTAATCATATTTTTTCAAAAACAATAAGAGAACAAGGGACACTCCCTTTCAATAACAATCATCCATTGAAAACAAAAAAGTTTGCCGTAGGAATCGTTAAAAGGACTTAAGCTAGAGCCAAAAGTCTTAACATCCACTCCTGGCTACCATCCATTAGACAAAGGGATTTGATTTGGGCTTGATAAGCAACACTGACATTTTCTTATGTAGTTTTAGACTCACATTTTTTGACTAAATAAGTTCATTTGTTGGACATTAATAAAATTATTTTATCTAATCTTATCTAATTTCACTCCACTTTAACCTTTGGACTAAAGCTTCCCAAGCTATAACATCTTCACTATATAGACCTAAAACACCAACTCTCTTCCATCCTTATTGCCATAAGGAATTAGATTAAGGGTATGCAATGTTTACTATGCAAAAAATAACTTGTACTTGGAGTGTTGCTAATAGTGGTTGTGACAATTGATAATTCCCAATGCAACCTACTCACGAGTCTACTTGTACTTGGAGTGTTGCTAATAGTGGTTGTGACAATTGATAATTCCCAATGCAACCTACTCACAAGTCTATCACTATCCTTTTGCACCATCATTGATCTTCCATGCTAATCAATTCCCTAATAGAGGGAATGATTACACCGATGCTTTCCATATTATTGAAACATCATTAATTTGCGTGTTTGGGGAGTGAATCCATTCCTCCATTGGTAAAGGGTCCAAATAATTTTGGATAATTACTTTTTGATACAGACTCAAAATATAGTAGCCTCCCCAAAATTTTTGTTGTTAAAGATTACTAAACTGGTAAATATCATCGAGGCCCCATCCTCCCTCTTCTTTTGGTTTGGCTATCCTTCGCCATTAACCTAATGCAAATCCTTCTCGATCCTTTTTTGCCCTCCCATAAAAACTTAAAACATTTTTTCCTTATATTTTCCAAGACTGGAATATAAACGAAGGAGTGCCAACACAATGGGACAACCTCAAGGACAGATTTCTCTAATGTTAGTCTACCACCTCTTGAGAGCCACTTGTTACACCACGTTGTCACTTTTTTTTCCAACTTTTGATAAAGTCACATCCAATCTCCTCCACCATAATCATTAGGCTTTAACACAAATCATGAATATTTGAAATATTTAGTTAAAAAACCTTTTAGAAGGAAAAATACTGAGCAACTCCCTTTCTTGGGCTATAGATAGTTAATTGCAAGAGATTGAGGATTTCTGGGAGTTTACTTCATTCCAATGGCAATACTACATAAATCCATAATTTCTTTATATTTTACAGCCTCCCTCAATGACCTATTTCCGAACAAGAGCACATCATCTATGAATAACAGATGGATAATACTAATGCTCTTCCAATTTCTATATTTTTTATAGCTTTTATGAGGTAGTGGCATCCTTGACAAAGATCCCTTGATGGCATGAAGAAACTGGAAGCAAATCCATTATTCAATATTGCAAAGGACATTGAAGGTAAATAATCCATAATCCATCTCACCATTGAAGGATCCATTCCTTTTTGAATTAGGATAACCCTTAGATATAACCGACCTAGTCATAAAACCTTTGATAGGTTCATCTTGATAGCCATAGCATTGAGTTTCTTAGTTTTTATAATATGCATTCCATCTTGGCCATTCTAATCACATCATGGGTCTGTCTATGCTTGAGGAAGCTAGATTGTTCTTGAGAAATTTGTTGTGAGAAAACATTCTTCAACCTCCTTATAAATAATCTTTGAAATAATCTTATAAATTGAGTTACATGGAAAGATTGGTCAAAACTCTTTAAATGAGGATGGAGAGTTATCTTTTGGAATCAAAGCTATGAAAGTAGAATTTAAAGCTTTCAGCAATTATGTAGAGAATCTCGATTCCTCTACCATTTGAAATAAATGTTCTAACAAATCATAAAACCCAAGTAAAAATCACTGGACCATCCATCAAGGCCTAAACTTTTATCCTTTTGAAATGACTTCGTTGCCCTAAGCTTCACTTTGGATATCTCTGCCATGAGTTGTTCATTTGTTTCTTGGAAAGAATGAAGTCAACTTGATAATCTTAGCTATATTAGTTCTCCTTGGTTCTAGATACAATGTTTTAAGATGGGAGACCCCCAAAACAGCTAAGTCTTGAAACGTTTTTACTTACCTTTCTTTGGACCTCCCTCATCTTTCATATAGTATTCATGTTCTTTCTTGGTATTGCATAATTTTGAAAAAAAATGTATTCTCATCTCCTTGAGCCAACCAAATCGCTCTTCTTTTTCATTGCCTTTTTGCTTTTTCCCATTCCAGTATGCTTCTTTTGAAACCTTTCAAATCCTTGATCTTGATCTCTTCTTCCTCAGAATTTATAGGGTTTGTCGGTTCAAGTCAAGGGTCTGAACTAGAAGTACGGAATTGACCTTAAATGCGTGAATCGATTGGTTATGTATGGCACAAGTCAGTTCCCATACGCCATCCTGTGGGACCTCTAAAATTACCCTTGAAATTAAAAAAAAGTTAAAAAGCAAAACGCTAGTAATTACTGGCAATATTAAATTCTTAAAGTAAAAGTTTACGTTCTCCTTTATGTTTTCTTTTTTATTCTTTTACTTAAATTTTTAACATTACCATTAATTGTTTCAAGATGTTTGAGAGTGGTTCCAACCTCATCAGACTTCATATGCAAAAAGTAGAATTTTGGATCCTATTTGGAATTCAACAGACATAGTTTTCAGGATTTCATGACCATAGCATTTACATTGGATTCCTACCATGTATGAGGGAATTTAATCAAGAGCACCAAGCCCTCTATGTACCTCCATGTTGGGGGTGTTGATTGTTGAGCTCCTTTGTCTTGACCTTAGTAAAAATGTACCCTTCACTCAAGCAAAATAACTTATTCGGCATGTTAAGCTTTTTCTACCTTGTTTTAATGCTTGGATTAGGAAGTTTTATTAAAATTGGAGGGTGTTGATTGATGTCCTTGAAGGTGACTTCAAGATTCTAGGTAGAGGCCAAGGCTAGGGCCTAAAGGAGGGGGCAGAGGGTGCTATTGATGAATACGATCCCAATATAGGCAATGGTTTTGATGATATGTAGTTATTTGTTGTAGCATGATGTATTTTGGACTCTAGAGGCCATTTTGAGCTTCTTTGTTTATGCATTTTGGTTTAGATATGGATTGCACTTGGTGCTATTTTAGTTATATGCACCCTTGCTATATACATGAAAATGCTTTGCATATTTGTGTTTAATGGTTTGGATTCACACACACACACATGTATGTATATCGAAATATTTATGTTCTTTTTGGTCCGTTGTTTTTTTCCTGTTTGTTTTCGGTTTCTTTGATCGGTTTCCAGTCTTTGGGGTCCACTGGTTTGGTGAATGGTCTTAGTTCTGATGACATTGTGGTTAACCATGTGGAACTAAACGCTTCAAGGCTTCAAGATTAGAAATGGACTAACCAATTTCAAAAGTGCTTCCATCCTTTTTTAGTTCTTCTCTCCTTGAGCTTGAGCCTTTCAATGTAGTCAAATAGATTTGCTCTTGTATGAGCTTCTCTGCCAGACCATTTCTTTTGACTCCTTTCCCAATATTGTGTTTTGCCATGCTTTAAAAGTTCCCTTTCCAATCCTTGATGGTTGTTAGTTTTCGAGATATTCATAAGTATACCCCTTGCCCATCAACTACACCCTCCCCGCCTCCCGCTTTTGTTTGTTTTGTGCATTCACTCTTGATTTTTGTCTATCAAACTAATGTCTTTGACCTCCTTTGGAAAATAGTAAGGGGCATTCAACCTTGATATGCCTGTACCTATGATAATAGCCACATCTAAAAGGAGTTCTTACATAATCCATAATATGAAAATAATTTATGTATCCTATCTCTATCTCCATTGAATACAAAAGCCTTTCCCCCAAATCCATCCTAACCAAGATCCTTTTAATCGATCTATGCATCGATGACCAAGCAAAATGTCAAACCCCCAAAACTCTTCAATTCCATCACCAATAGTCTTCAACAACGTTTTAGACCAAAATTCTGGTCGCAATGTTGGTAATTTAATGTATAATGGTTGCACTACTGTCTTCTTAGACCTCTAGTTCAAACATGCGACCACCCTTTAGCCAAAGCATCATTGGACCCTTGTTTTATTTTTCGGCATCTTCACTAGAATGAAAAACAAATAGCAAGCTATCCTTGAGCTAGCATATAAAACATTAGTGAATAACCTAATAATCTTTCCCAAACCTAGCTAATCTATTCGCTCGATGTTTTCTCAGAGATTGTTCTCCCATAAAACCGCACAACTGTTGCTCGCTCCTACATGAAGAGAATTTATTAATGCCTATGTCATCCGCAAGAATGAGTTTTACCCTACCCTTTCTTCTCTTCACACACTTGTTCTTTTCCCTTGTTGGAAGAAACTTGTGATATACTTTTTGTTCATTACCCTTTGAACCTTTGGAGTTCATCATGGGCTTAACTTGTGACAGTCCTTTGGATGAATTCTTCCCACCTCATATTTAGTTTCTAAAACTTGCTTTTGCCCAACTTCATTTAGAGCATAACAACTTCCAAGATTCCTCAAATCTTTGGTTGTAGAAACCCCTATCTTGGCTCTACTTCCCACTGCCTTGAAGACTGAATCCACAACATGTTGAGGTCTTTCCTTATGGGGGATTGGACCTAACAGACCACCTTTCCATTGGCTTGTCTTATCACCATTAACCACGATACCTTTGACATTCACCAATCCTTTGGCACCAAGATTCAATGGGATTCAAAACCTCCCTTTTCAAAGTTTTTGAATTGTACAAATTTGTTAATTGAAGGCCTTTGTGGGGTGTTGAAACATTCCCAGACCAAGGGTTCTTTAAACCCATAAACTTGGGTCCCTTTCCCTTGGAGAAAACCTCGCAAATCAATTGAACTTGGTTTGAAAGTAGTTTTTCATTTGCAACCATATCGACACTTGAAAATCATCATTTCTTCTCCATAAATTGAATGGTTCTTCTTGAATTAGAAAGATCGATGATCTTGCTTCGAAATCCATTGGGTTTCCTTTGTAGTTTAGACAGTCTTCCTCTTCCTCCATCTAAAGCACATTCTATACATTGAGGTCACTTATTTGCAAGTTGTTAATGATAAAAGCTTCAGGATGAAGTTTCTTCCTTGTAGGATATTAAAACCTTGCAACCAAGTCAACACTAGTTTGGAAGTAGGGTTTCAATTGCAACCATCTTGGCACCTTGAAAACTTTCCTTTCTTCTTTGTAAATTGAATAACTCGAGTTGGAAAGATCGACAATTGCCCCCCCCCCCCTGAAATTCACCATTGAATCTTGGTAGTTTGGATGTTATTCCTTTTTCCTCCATTCAAATCAGAATCCATACACTGACATCACTTATTTGCAAGCTATAAATGATAAGCTTTGAGTTTCTTCCTTGCATGATATTAATGATAGGCAACATGTTGGGATTGCTTCATAACTAGATATTAGTGATTAGGTTCACCTTTAGATTACTTCTATGTGGGAACTAATGCCTTCATTTCAAAGTTACATCTCGAAGTTACATCTTTGCAGGACACAATTGCTCAACTTAGTGATCGATTGTCAGAGAAGGAAGTGGTTATTAATTGTTTGCAGAAGGACATGCAACATTCTGTTGATTCTGCTGCTCCTGTGTTAATGGTGATACATGAGCTACGATGTCTTGAATTTGAAAAGTATACAAAGGGTGTTGGATCCAAACAATTACATCATATGGGTTATTCTGGTGGTGGACTCAACGAGTATGGACAAGGCATTCTTGATCCTATTGTACATGAGATGAGACCAATGTGTGTTGGTATTGATAAGGCCAAAAGGCATCATTAACTACTTATACAATTTGCACATAGCTTTGAATGTTGTCCTCCAAACATATCAATGGTAGACAAGAACTTCAACTTGTTGATATCCACATTAAAAGATGTTGGCGAAGAATTTAGCTCCCTTTAATGTGTCTAGCTCATATATTCAAGGGTTAGGTACATTTTCTTGACTGTTATCTTGTTTAACCTCTAGGGCACAATAGTCAATATTGATGTACCAAGAACCATCTTTTTTGGGCAAAAGCACAATCGGGTTTGCATGCAGAGAAACAATTTGCTTGACCTGTCCCTTCTACAAGAGATGCTATGTATGTTGCTAAATTTCCTCATTATCCAAAATGATTTGTGGTATAGAGGTTTGTTGGGAATATTGTGCTATGGACTAAATCAATGTGGCAATGAACCTTACAATGGAATGGGACTTTAGTGGGATCCTTGAAAACATCATTATATTCCTTTAGGATTGTAAGCAATTGCTTTCATTTTGTTGTTGTGCAACAAAGGAGTCTTGAACTGCGTGACCACGTTTTTTCAGACTCCTGAATGAATGTTCATCATAACGAACTTTGATTTACAGAAACTTGAGAAATTTTCATGTAGGGTTTACCTCAATAATGCAAAATATCTTTCTTTATGTTGAGGACAATTCTTTGAGGGTTTATGTTGAGGACAATTCCCATAGCTAATGTTGTCCCAACAGTATGTTGCACATATTTAGAGGTGCCATGTCTCACATGAATTCATGCTTGTATGTATAAGTGATGCATTTGAATGTGCACTAGCACATGACACAATTCCTTTGCTAAGTTGATTCATTTGATGTTGTAGAGTTATGAGTGGAGTTGGGTAGCTGATTCAAGTCATCCAACAATTAAAAGTAGATTGCATTCTTTTGAATCCTATTGTCATCAATGAAATGCAAATATTGTTTATAAATCCACATCTGACGATGGAGCAATTTCTCTCTCTTCCTCTACTAATTATGCTATAGGGTGTCGAGTCTTTGTGTGTTGTGAAAATGATAATGTTGGGGGACTCTGGCTCAAAAGTTGCAATGCATTTCCCATGATCTTGTGTGTGTGGGGGGTTAATAAATTACACCAAAAGAGATTTTTGCACACTAGGGATGATCTCCTTTTTTGCTTTTGGATTGGTATTTCCCTCGTCGTTTGATTTTTGTTGTTGTTTTAGGATACTTTTTTCTGCTTTCCTTTAACAACTTTAAACCTTTTACCCTTTCCTTGCTTGCCACAATAAATATTCCAAAGTCAAAATCAATCTTTTGGGCTTTTAACAAACCATGAAAATGCCAAATATACCTAAGAGGTCAAACTAGGTTTTGGAGGGGTCAAATTTAGCATATAGAATCTAGTTTTGGAATGTCAAGCTTGGTAAGAATGACCACTAAACAAATCAATTCGAGTTAGGGTTTCAGAAAGTGATTTTAGGGTTTTGGCATAAGGCAATTTTATAACCTTGTGCAAATGGAAACCTTCCAACAAGCTTCCATGTGTTACATTAGGAGAACCATCCACGTGCTCAAGACTGGTCTTGATTCATCACTCTTTCACCACCAAGACCTCGAACCACACCATCATGGCTCATTTGGAACCATGAAATTTAACCTATACTTGCCATACATAGAAAATAATAATTATAGATGTGTCCAAAAAAGCAGTCTTCCTTGAAAAAACAAAAAAGCAAAAGGCGAGAAAGATCACTCTTGAAGGGAAAGCATCAGTTTATCTTGTAAAAAAACAAAAAGCAAAAAGAAAAGAAAGCAAAAAGCAATCTCATCGCATTTGCTTTTTTACAAGGAGCATGAATGTATGTATATCATCGTCATGTGGGCTCCTGGATCTTAGGTTCTTGGAAGAAGGCAAACTGCTAAAACTAGCAGTCTCAGGCTCTACTAGCTATGGAAGGAACTCAAATCAATATGTATGTCTTGATCAAAGTACAATGGAATTGGTTTGATGGAATCTCGCTTGATCTTAAGTGCAAGCACAACTGGGGGTTAACACCTCCATATATCTAGAGGAAGGAGAGAGTCCTCATTCAAATCATTGTGTTCATTCTGTTTTCACTTGTGTAGAGAGGTAAGCAAAAGGAGGAGCGCAATAGTCATCTTCTTTCTCTTGGCTCTTCTTTTGTAACACCTCCCATATATCTAGAGGAAGGAGAAAGTCCTTTTCATTCAAATCATTGTGTTCATTCTTATTTCACTTGTGTAGAAGAGGTAAACTAGAGGAGTGCACTAGTCATCTTCTCTCTCTTGGCTCTTCTTTTGTTCTCTCTCTCTCTCTCTCTCGGAGTTGCTAGTATTTCATGATCTTGTAGTCTAGGGTTAGGGTTTCATCTCTTGGAGGTTTGAGATTAGGGTTTCGTGATGAAACCCTAGGGTATATTTGATGAAGAAGATGAAGAGAAGAAGACACCTTGCCTTGGAGGACTTTTTGAGTGATTCATGCATGTTGGAGCTCCTTGGTTGAGCTAGGATTTTTCTTGGTTTTCCCTAGATAGGGTTTTGTAGAGCTAGTGGATTGTACTGGCCTTGTAGTAAGTCTATAGTATGTACAACAACTTCATCTTATACATATTTGATATTAATGAAGTTTTCAGCTGCCCACTAGTGAAATTGCAGATTTGATTTCCAGCCATCTATGTTCTTAATGAATCGTAATTTACAGCTATATATGTCTTGCTGATTTGACATATGTAACGGGCAATTTTGTTGAGTGATTTAACATCATAATTGAAGAAATTGAGGGCTGTTTTATTGCTGTAAAAGTGAGTTTTCAGAGCTGGTTTATAACTTTATGCAAGATAAAATTGCCCTAGAGGGCTGAAACTTATCAAGTCACTTTGGTATCTTTTCTCCTTGGATTGCCTAGAATATTGGGTTGCTAAGGATTGAAATATTTTTCACTTTCCCCAGCTGCTTTGTTCTATATTTTGTAACAGCTCTAAGGTTGAAAATTCAAAGGGTTACGATCGGGGAAACCTCTAGTCAAAAGGTGGAATTTATGTTTTGCATTAAACGTCGGGTTTCTGGATATTTCTATATTCATTGATGCAATAGATTCCAGTGCTTGAGAACGAGGTTTGCTCGTGTCTCTCATATCCAAACAAGCCTTGAGTGAGTGGAACTTGTTCGTGTTTTCGCCAATTAATTGATCATGGTGCTGGCTGATTTGTTGCTATGTCATTTACTAATCTTACCATTATTTCAATGGATAGAATTTGTCGTGCATTGCTTTTGCAAAGTTGCCCCATCCCCTTCTTCACATTGCTTGTTGTGTACTTCCCACCAAGCTTTCACAGGTGAGGACATCTTCATAATTGCAAGCTTTGTCTTTTCTGCATCACTGAAGTTGTTGTCTTCAAAGTATGTTTTTACTTTGTAGTTCTCTAAACCACTTGTGAATGTTGTTGTAATTGTAACTTCGCAAGATATTCACTTGTATTTTATATTGTTATTATTATTATATTTTATTTGTACCTCCGACGGAGATGTTTTTCCTCCGTTCGGGGATGTCATTATTATGCTTAGTCATGCTAGGTCATTGAGGTAAAAGCCTCCATTGTAAGTCGGGGCAATAGTTCCCCAAAAGGCCAAAGGTGAATGTATTATTGAGTCTCCTAGAGAAGTCGGCCCAGTCAGTTTAGTTGAGGCCGACCTAGTTAGGTAAAAGGTCACCCCAAAAGTAAAGTATAAATAGAGAGCTGGGCTCTCTCATTTGGACACACACTCACTCACTCAAGTTCGCATAAGTGAGAGAGAGAAGACTAGTTCGCTAAGGAGAAAGAGAGAGAGCTGCAGAAGACTATCTTGTTTTGGGGTTTTCCATTTTGTGATATTGTAGTGGTGACGAATCTATCTCTGAGGAAGTTGCGGGGTTTTCTCCTTTATGGTTTCCCCGAGGAAAACTTTTGTGTCTCTTGTGTTTTGCTATGCTTGTTATTCTTTCAGTTAAAGATCCTAGCTAACATTGAATTAAAGTAGAAAATCTAACATGGTATTAGAGCTTACCTGAAAAGAAGGCATTGTGCAGTAGTGAGAAACTAGGGCTTCCAAGTTTGAGGTCTTCTCTCCGCAAATCATCAAGAAAAGGAGGCTAGGCTAACTCGCCCTAGAAGGGTGCATCTTTTTGTCGAAGCAAAATCAAATTCTGAGAATTTTCAATTTTTGGCTTGTCACTGTTGTCGGGAGGAAAACTAGGGCATCAAGTTTTTGGGGATTCCCTCCACCAATTTGGAAAAGTGAGTACATTGGACAACTCGCCTTGAAAAATTATGGTTTCTCTGACAAACCCTAGGACAACCAGCTCCAGAACCAGGTTGGGCATCTCAAATTGGTAAGACCTAAATCTTTGCTATTTCCATTTGAGGTACTCATTCAATATGTCTCACCATACCAAACTTGAGGATAAGCTTGAGGGAGCTGATAACTTTCGGGCATGGAAGTATAGGATTGCATTTGTCCTTGAAGAAAATGACTTGGACAAATATGTTAGTGAAGAGGTTCCAGCACCAGAGGGAGATGAGGCTAAGGCTATCCACAAGAAGAACTTGGTTAAGGCCAAGAGAATTATTGTAGACTCCATTAAGGATCATCTCATCCCACATGTGTCATCCTTGAAGACACCCAAGGAGATGTTTGATGCGTTAACAAGACTATTCGAAGGGAAGAACATCAATCGGAAGATGACATTAAGGAACCAACTCAAGAACATAAAGATCCTGAACTCAGAGACCATGCAATCCTATTTCACAAAGGTCTCACAGATCAAGGAACAACTTGAAGCAGTTGAAGAAAAGGTAGAAGAAGGAGAGATCGTTAAAACCGCCTTGAATGGTCTCCCAAGATCATGGGACTCATTCATTCAAGGGATATGTGCCAGGAATAAGTTGATCACATTCAACAGACTATGGGAAGAATGTACACAAGAAGAAGCTCGACTTGTGGCACGAGAAGAGAAGATGGGAGCAAATGATGATCAAGCTCTCACAGTTCACGCTAGAAGAAATCACAACAAGAGGGAGCACCACCATCACAACAAGAGGGAGAATCACCATCAAAATCAGAGGGAGAACTACGATAGACAAAGAAGACCCAAAAGAGATCTATCCAACATTAGATGTTATACATGTGATGAGAAGGGACACTACTCCAGAGATTGTCCCAGAAACAGAGGTTCCTCCAACAAGAAGACAAACAAGAGAAGACACCATGCTCACACCGCGGAAGATGATGAACCTGCAAGGAAAAGAACTGGAGAAGAAGAAAGAGATGATTCTTCAAATGATGAAGAATATGTCCCGATCTCAGCACTCACGGGTACTGTCACACATGGGAGCAATGATTGGCTTGTAGATAGTGGATCTTTCAAGCACATGACGGGATACAAAGAATCATTCGTCAATCTAATTGAGCATGAGTCACCTCATAAGGTCAAACTTGAGGATGATTACCAATACCCCATAAAAGGATGATTACCAATACCCCATAAAAGGAAGTGGAGAAGCTTCCTACAAGCTAGACTTCGGTAACTCTCTGAAGATGAAAGATGTACTATATGTTCCAGGATTAAAGAACCTTCTCTCCATATCAACACTAGATGCTAAGGGTATGAGGGTTGCATTTGTTGATGGCCAAGTCTTAATGTGGCCAAAGGGAAAGACAATAGATGATGCAATTGTGATTGGAGAGCAAGAGGGAGGTTTGTACAAGTTGAAGGGCCAACCTGAACAAGCATTGGTTCATGACTCCATGGATCCAATATTATGGCATAGAAGGCTTGCACATGTGCACTATAGAGCACTACCTATTGCAAGCAAAGCAGTTTCAGGACTTCTAGAAATCCAGACAAGACATGAAGGCGTTTGCAAGGGATGTGCTCAAGGAAAGAATGTAAAGAAGGCGTTTCCCAACAGTGAAAGCAAAGCGAAAGGAATATTGGAGATAATCCACTCTGATGTATGCGGTCCCATGTCATCCAACTCACTAAGCAGGTATGTATATTATGTTTCTTTCATAGATGACGTTTCCCGCAAGACATGGATCTACTTCTTGAAAAATAAAGATGAAGTATTTAGTAAGTTCAAGGAATTCAAAGCCTTGATCGAGAATCACACTGAGAAGAAGATCAAGACCCTTCGATTGAATAACGGCGGAGAATTCACCTCGGAAGAATTCAAGAACCTATGCAGAGAATCTGGGATTAAGAAGGAGTTGAGCACTCCCTACAATCCTCAACAGAATGGCGTTGCAGAACAAAAGAATATAACGATAATGGAAGCAACGAAAGCAATGCTACATGACCAAGATCTTTCGATGCACTTATGGACAGAAGCTGCGAGGACAACAGTGTATGTACAGAACTGTACTCCTCACCGAGTACTAGATAACAAGACTCTCGAAGAAGCTTTCTCCGGTGAGAAACCAGAAGTCATCCATCTCAGGATATTTGGCTTCCCAATGTATATACACATTCCGAAATAAAAGAGGACGAAGCTAGATCCTTCAGGAAAGAAGGGAATATTCGTAGGATACAACGAAACTTCAAAGGCCTACCGAATATACTTCCCAGGATTCAAGAAGATCGACATCAGCAGAGATGTGACATTCGACGAAGACTCAACATACAACAAATCGAGAAAACTACATATCGAAGAGATTGAAGAACTCGAAGTTCCCAGGATTAGAGACTCAGTGATGGAAGAAGCAATTCCAGAAGATCATGAAGACCGCGACATGCCAGAACCACAAGAACTTGTAGATCCACCACTTGAGAAGAATTCCCATAAGAGGAGACCAGCATGGGTATGAGAGGCAATACAAGATGCAGAGAAGTATGGTGCTCCAGAGGGCATGCAGAGAGAAAGCAAGAGACCCATACCATACTTCAGCTATGTGGCCCTGCTGTGTGACGTCATTGATAAAGAACCTTCCAACTATGAGGAAGTAGCAGAGAAGAAAGAATGGAAGGATGCCATGATCGAGGAGTACCAGTCAATTATGAAGAATGATGTCTGGGAGATAGTTCCGAGAATAGAAGGGAAGTCTGTAGTGAATTCAAAGTGGATCTATAAGATCAAGCATGCTGCAGATGGTAGCATTGAGAAACACAAGGCAAGGTTTGTGGCATGTGGCTTCTCCCAGAAGGAAGGCATAGACTACGAGGAGACATTTGCACCTGTTGCCAGATACACTTCTATCAGATCTATACTTGAATTGGCTGCAGTGATGAAATGGAAGGTACACCAGATGGACATCAAGACAACATTCTTGAATGGTGTAGTAGAAGAGTAAGTGTACGTGGAGCAACCATTGGGATTTGAGACACATGACGAACAGACTCATGTGTGCAAGTTGAAGAAAGCCTTGTATGGATTGGAACAGACTCATGTGTGCAAGTTGAAGAAAGCCTTGTATGGATTGAAACAGACCCCCAGGACATGGTACAACAAGATGGACAACTTCCTGATGAGTTTAGGCTTTACTAAGAGTAAAGCGGATTCCAACCTTCACTACAAGGTTGAGGTGGGAAATCCAGTGATACTTCTACTCTATGTAGATGACCTGTTTGTAACAGGGGAGGATGAGATCATTGCAGATACGAAGAGGAGGCTTGCCGCATAGTTCGAGATGAAGGACTTGGGTATGGTGCATTATTTCTTAGGCATGGAGGTGTGGCAGAGTGCGGATGGAATCTTCCTTGGACAAGGGAAGTATGCAGTAGAGATTCTGAAGAGGTTCAAAATGATGGAATGCATGGCTATGGCCACACCCATGGCATCGAACTTGAAGCTACTGTGTGATGCTTCATCAGAGGCAGCTGATGCCACGATGTACTGTCAGATGATTGGTTTGTTGATGTATTTGACGAACACGAGACCAGACATATGCTTTGTTGTGAACACCCAGAGCCAGTTCCTGACAGATCCGAGACATGTTCACTTGATTACTGCAAAGCATATATTAAGGTACCTGAAGGGTACAGTTGACTATGGGCTCAAGTATGAAGCGAATCAGAAGATTAACCTGCAGGGTTATGTTGATTCGGATTGGGTAGGCAGTGCCGCAGATAGGAAGAGCACCTCGGGATGCTGCTTCAGTATGGGATCCGGTATGATCTCCTCATTTAGCGGGAAGTAGTCATTTGTGGCACTGAGTACAGCTGAGGCAGAGTATGTTGCAGCTTGTTCGACTAGTTGTGAGGTAGTATGGCGTAGGAAGCTACTGCCAGATTTGTTTGATCTCCAGTTAGAGGCGACTTGTATCTTCTGTGACAACTAGAGTTGCGTGAAGTTGTCCGAGAACCTGGTGTTCCATGACAAGTCGAAGCACATTAAGATCAAGTACCACTATATCAGGGATATGGTGCTGAGAGGAGCAGTGAAGCTCCAATATGTAGCGACAGACGAGCAGATAATTGTTGTGTTGACCAAGCCATTAGCCAGAGTGAAGTTCGAGTACTTCAGAGAGAAGCTTGGTGTCGTCCAGATCGAGGTTCCTCCTAAGAGGGAGTGATGAGACCAGAAGACGCAGATGCACTGGTTCTCGCATGGTGGAAGACGCAGGTTGTCCATTGGGACATAATGCACTTGGTGTGCCCTGGGCTGTACACCCATGCTGGAGAAGATAGAGCCGTTCTCGCATGGTGGTAGGCGTAGGTGGTCCTTGGGACGTAATGCATCTGGGATGCTCTTGATTGTCCTCCCATGTTGGTAGATGTAAGGGTTGGTTCTCGTATGGTGGTAGGCGTAGGTGGTCCTTGGGACGTAATGCATCTGGGATGCTCCTGATTGTCCTCCCATACTGGAGATGCTGAGAGGTCCAACGGTCATAAGACACTGTGTGTGCGCCTAGGCAGGATCTCGCATGGTGGAAGGCGTAGGTTGTCCATGGGACATAATGCACCTGGGTTGCTCCTGATTGTCCTCCCATGCTGGTAGCCTGGGGCTGACCGTTGTGGGACATGAGATGTGCATCTGGGCTTTGCTCCATGTGATGATGAGATGATTTGGATACGATAAGGCGATAGTAGGAGATGTAGTTGATTGCCGTGGCAATGTAATGACTGGTCCTAGGTGATACCTACTTGATGGCTTGCTCACAAACATGACGAAGGCCTATGTGAGAGCTAGGCCTACATCCAGCATGAAAAATGGCTGGCTCTGCAGAACTTCCTATGACAGATAGATTCGAGAGATGTCACCAATCAATGATTGACAAAACGAGGATTGCGGCAGCAACGACAATGATGATCCAGTATTGAAGATGTTCCAACGATGATGACGTTGTCCAGACTTGTGTCCAAGGGGTTGATGACTGTGGCAAGAGAATACCTTCCTAGTTAAGAGGGAGTGTTGTTGTAATTGTAACTTCGGAAGATATTCACTTGTATTTTATATTGTTATTATTATTGTATTTTATTTGTACCTCCGACAGAGATGTTTTTCCTCCTTTCGGGGATGTCATTATTATGCTTAGTCATGCTAGGTCATTGAGGTAAAAGCCTCCATTGTAAGTTGGGGCAATAGTTCCCCAAAAGGTCAAATGTAAATGTATTATTGAGTCTCCTAGAGAAGTCGGCCCAGTCAGTTTAGTTGAGGCTGACCTAGTTAGGTAAAAGGTCACCCCAAAAGTAAATATAAATAGAGAGTTGGGCTCTCTCATTTGGATACACACTCACTCACTCAAGTTCGCATAAGTGAGAGAGAGAAGACAAGTTCGCTAAGGAGAAAGAGAGAGAGCTGCAGAAGACTATCTTGTTTTGGGTTTTTCCATTTTGTGATATTGTTTTGGTGACGAATCTATCTCTGAGGAAGTTGCGGGGTTTTCTCCTTTATGGTTTCCCCGAGGAAAACTTTTGTGTCTCTTGTGTTTTGTTGTGCTTGTTATTCTTTCAGTTAAAGATCCTAGCTAACATTGAATTAAAGTAGAAAATCTAACAGTCAAGTGCCTCAACATTGATCTCCAATCAAACAAAGGAATATGGTGGTGAATCTTCAGATTGAAGGGATTTCTATTGCAAAATGGAGCTGGCCCTTGCTGATCAGATGTTCTAGGAGTGGCGTAAGACAAGTCTTTGAAATAGGTTTGTAAGTTGGTTGTAGATATTCTAACTTTCTTTCTGGAGTGTTTCATGATACTTTATCAATCATAGATTGCACAATGCTACCATCCGGGTGTGCAAAGCTGGTGGAGTTGGAGTTCTACACCAGTTCTGATTGTGTTGTGTGTTAGAAGGTTGGTAAGAGGTAGCTGGATCGACCTTGTCCTTCTGGTACTCAGAGTTGGTCTAGATAGGCATCCAACTTTGCTTTGATTTTGTTGAGGCCAAAAAAGTGTCTGCAAATGACAAACGATGCTGTGGAGTCAGGGTGTTTAAGCTCTCATCTCAATGATTAGTGAGAATGGTCAGCCAACGTGATGTGGGTTGTGCTAAAGCAAAGGACAAAGATGTCCATTATAGAATTGGTGCAACAACGACTTTACTGTTGTGGTAAACTCAAGCAATGTATGAACAGAAGGAACAGGTGAATCTATATTGTGTGAAAGCTAGATGAATTCAGGGGTGGAATTAAACCTTGCTAGTCATAGATCAATCCATTGAAAACACATAGTGTGCTAATATAAAGAAACCACTGTAGAGCTAGATCTTACAAAGCCATAAAGAGCAAGTCTTCTGCATGCCACGAACATTTATGAGTAGAAATGATAGCCATTTATACTATGTTACCGGATCCGCCACCCCAGTGTGTAGGATCCGTGGATCCGATACGTATCCGGATCGGATCCGTCATGGAAACAGATCCCCTGCAGAAGGAAACGTATCCTAGTCCTATGAAACGGATCCTGTGAAAAATCAAACAATTCCTAAATGTTCAAACGGATCCTGAAACTTCCAGTGCTTCTATGACCCATTGATCCCTCCAAAAAAATTGTTTTTTAATGAAAAACTTAAAAAACCCTAAACAACTAATGGCTAAAAGTGTAAAACTCATTCCTGCTCAAGCTCTGATCTATCCTTATGTCAAGATCTGCTCTTGAACTCTGATATATCAATATCAAGTTCTGCTCTCAATGTTTTTATTTGATTTATCTTTATGGTCAAGGTCTGCTGTCAAAGGCTGATCTATCTTTATGTGCTATGTTGTTGCTCACTTCACCTACACTGTTATGTAGTCTTCAAGAAAACCACTTTATTCCCTGCTGATAGGGATATGTGGGCGTGGCTCACAAAAACACTACTATGACCTGCTTCAAGTTTATGCTGAAATGGTTTTTAAAATTATCAATATCAATCATGGTTACAACTCATCAAATTATCAGTTATGGTACATGAACTCTCTTTTTGGGCAATAACTTATAGTTCTACTATTGTGTTTCATAAATAGTTTTGATTCTTCACTCTATTTTTATATTTTTTTGTACTTGCCGTTTCTTTTCTGTATCCGGATCCTGGGTTTTAAAAAATCTGGCGAATCCGTATCCGTATGCAAATCCGTATCCGTATCCTGGTAAAAGACTTGCAGAATACAGTCTTCTGTATGGTCAAGTCATTAATGGAGGTCGTCTCTAATGGTCACCTCATGCACAGTGAATGAGAATGATCATCGCCTCATTCCTTGAAATAATATTGGCTTGGATCTGCATTGACTCGGCCATAATTGATGTCTAGTGCATTTCTTGGTTCGAATTGGTCAACTATGATTACTGGTATGGTTGGTTGTGCCAAAACTCCGAGATGTGATGTGTTTTTGATGTGGACTACTCAGCTATTGCCAAGGTGGATTTTTGAGCCATTTGTTGATCTGTCTACTGAGCCAGCACCAGTCCTATCGAATGTTGGCACTGGGGGATAGTCTCACAAAAGATCCGGCAACAGTTATGTGCAACGTGTCAGGCATGACGAAGAACAGGAGTTAGTTGTGCTGGAGAGTAGTGTAATAAGCTATGATGTTCTGGCATGTTGTTGTTTTGGGGCTCTGAAGCCTAAAAAGGGTCTGGCACAGATCATAAGAGTGTGTACATACTACATACAGATCATCATGTTTGTGAGGAATTATTGTTGTATACTACCAACTTTCCTCAAGATTTGTTTAGTGCCAAAATTTAAACCGTACACCTACTAACTTTCATCAAGATTTCCACTTTCCACAACTGTGTTCCTTTCCACTGAGTTTTGGCAGATATAAATTGCAGTGTTGTTGTTCAATGGTATAAAGTTTGGTTTTCCAGGTCATATCACAGGTTCTTATGTTTTAAGTTTTATTTCTGCTTTTAGTAAGTTATTAGTTTTTTAAACCCCCTCTGTGTGTCCTACATACATATGTATGTGTGCACCTCTGTTGCACCCCAACACGCCCCGAGTTTAAAGATGGCATCCCCACATACGCACCCACAAACTCTGGCTACTTCATAATTTAGAGATAGAAATATTTCATTTGAGGTTCATGACATTGTCTTGGTGTCCGAGTGAGTTTGTGGATGGAGCAGTCTATTTATTCTACGTTTTGGACTTTCCAGTGGGTTTTGGTCGGAATCCAGTAATTGTTTTTGGTAAAATCCAAATTTGGAAGTGTTCAAATTGTGTTTTTGAATCCATAAATAGATTCAACACCCTCAAATACCCCCTTGGCACCCAGATTAAGCAATTTCCATATCTAATATATGTGATTCTAAGATTTTTTTACAGATTTCCATCCGAACCCCAAACAAAACAAGACAGAAAATATACTCAGAAAAGGTTGAAAACGTAGAATATTTAGACCACCTTTGTGGATGCACTTGTGAACGTTACCAGGCTTTTCTGTGTATTTCTGCATGTCAGCAAGTGCTGTAGTGTTAGCAGACTCAGCAGATAGCTATAAGAGCTGGTTGTCAACATGTGATATAGGATACATTTAAGACGTGGTTGTCTGTTATTGTCCAAGGAAGAATGACTGAGTTGGCCCAAGAATAGTGATAATTATTTTGTAATATTAACACTCTAAAATCACACAAAGAAGACCTGAAATGAAAAAATCAATTTTCTGTAACAGAAATGGAGTCGTTACCAACAGGTTTAGGAAGCAAATCAAAGGCATGCACCAAGTTTTTCAGGTTCTAATCTAAACCTATTAAATGTTTTTTTCCTAAGTGAGCAGTCTTGTTTATATTGCTCAAGTAAGCAAAGTTAATGTCATTTTTATATTCAGCCTAAGATTTTATGTAATTCAATCAACTTTCTAAACTCATGTTAAACAAATATTTATTTTTAAAAAACTGATGGCAGTCATCTAAGCTGTGCTGCAGGTGTATGCTGCTTTTTGCTCTAACCAAGATTAATGAAGAAAGATGAAAACAGAGTGATGTTTTTTGAATCATTGACTGCAAACAATGAACCTTTATAAGATAAAAGGTTTCTTAATACTTCTTGTACTTAGAAAGAAACCAAAATACTGGAAGTCTTGCTATTCCTCTCAATCAAGAAAACTACTTTTGACCAGTGAAGCACCACTTGGCCCATACTCCCGAGTACTCGCGAGTCTGCCCGAGTCAAGTCTCAGAACGAGTACTCGGGCAAGACTCGCCTGAGACTCGGTCAACTTGCCCAAACTTGCCAGAACCCGCACGGACTCACCCAAAATCGCCAGAACTCGGCACATACTCGCTCAAACTTGGCACAGACTTGGCACGGAACGCTGCTATTAAGATTCATTGAACATAGTCGGAACGGATTTTATATGAAATGCTGTGTAGGTGGGTTGCAACAAATTTGTAGGGGTGCAACCATCCACGACTAGATTAATTGATCTAACCTCGGTATTCTTCTTCAATGGCGGGAGGTTACTGGATCACGCCTTTCTCTTGTTCATGAATTTTGAGAATGATGTCTTTGTCTTCTGGCGACTATTACCTCGGTGCCTTAAAATCTTAAATTGATACCCACAACGGCTCTGAGTTTCTCGATGTTGGTGATATCAGATTTTTTTTTTGAGGGAAATGGCAGTTATTGTTGACGATTTCTTATAGTTTTTATTAATATTAACTTTTATTATTATAAATTAATAAAAGTTATATTAATAAAAACTATAAGTATATTAATATGTATATATATTGAAAATTTTAAAATATGTATGGACGAATTTAATGGCAAATCTTATCTGAACCTCATTGACAAATTCGAATTTGAATCGAATTTCATTGTTGTCGAACTCAAAATGCAATTAACCTCTTTTTTGTGCCCAAAATTTACCATATTTTAAGTTTTTTTCCTATTTGCCGAGTCTTGCCGAATCTGTCCCGGGTCTTTCCAGAGTCTTTCCTGAGTCGACGAGTCAAGTGCCAGCCGAGTCTTTGCCTAGTCCGAGTCATGAAATATTGTTTTTGACATTTCCCTTTATTTAAGGAATTTATTCTATGTTGCAGGAAATGTGGGGTATAGTGCTGTACCCCCCACGTTACTGTACCAAAACGTGGAAACGTGTTTCCGACCATATGGACATGTCCCAGGTGTGCGAAACACATTCCATACAGTCGAAAATGCATTTCCAGACTGTACCCGTGTCTGTACGATGTGTTTCCAACACTAAATCTGCCTATTTTGACTTGGTTTGACTTGGTTTTTTATTAAGGTTGATAAAAAATGCTGGTAATTAATGTTAATGTTAAATTCTTAAAGTACTTAAATTTTTAACGTTACCATTAATTGTTTCAGGATGTTTGAGAGTGGTTCCAAATTCATCGGACTTTATATGGAGACAGTAGAATTTTATATTCCATTCAAACTTCCGTAGACTTAGCAGTTTTCAGTATTTCAGGATTGGAAGGATTGCAACATTTTCATTGGATTATATCATGTATGAGGGTATGGGATTGGCATTTAATCAAGAGCACCAAGCCCTTTATGTGCCTGATGTTGATTGATCATTGAACTCTGTCATGTGGCATAGACTGTATTTAGGACTGGGTAACATAGATAGCTTTAAATTTCAATTTGTGTGCTGTTTGTGTTTAGTGGTGACTTAGTTGAGTATTTGTGCTTTGAAAAAGCCTAGCTTCTTTGCATGTCATGAACAAATTAATTGCAGTAAATTGAAACTCAACAATTTGTGAATAATGCCCATGGAATAATATCTATATCAGTATCTCCTGCAAAATATAGGATGCAGCAAAAGTTGTCTAGAAAAGGTGCATTATATGTTCCGCCTTAGGATATGCATGAATCAAATTTGAGGCCAGAGGAGCTGGTCGTGAGAAAAGAGTCTTACACTCTGCTTGCTTTTGTTAAGTTTCTTGGCTGCATATGGTCAAAGATGTAAATCAACCTGGATTGTGATGGTTCACGGGTTCTATACAACCTAACCTACACATGCAAAATTTATGTTTTACTTTGCTGGCCATCTTACTTCAAAAAATATGATTTCCGTGGGCTGCTAAAGCTCTTGTATTTCATATTGAGTAGTTGCCATTCTGCACAAAATTAGGGGAGGGTGCACTTGGAGGAAGCTGAAATTGTTCTAGTTCTTTTTAACTGTGGAATGATTATATTGCACAGTGAGAGTTTACTGCTATATTTCTATCTGTGTTTTTCCCCTTTGCAGAATAACAAGGGTTGTATTTTATTGCATGATATAGCGACCGTTAATGATTATATTTTGCATCATTTAGTGACCTTTAATGCATCATTTATTTAAGATTAATCCCTGGAATTGTGCTGTTAACATTTTGCGCAATTCATGCATAGTGGGAAATAGAACAGAAATAATTTGCATAGATAAAAGATTGACACAACAAGATTTACATGGTAAAACCCTCAAAGAAGGAAATATCCTTGGAGCAACATAAAAGCTATACAACTTGTCAAGAAAGAGAGGCTACATCCAGTTCAATACTCTCTGTGATGCAACATCACATCGACGTTGGGCTTCATCGGCAAATGACCCTCCATGATCTTTAAATAGAGATCATGGATAATTGAGGCGATAAGACATGGATCAACATATTTTAGGATCGTCAGATCATCTGTGCAAAAGATGGAATGGTGACTGTCGGATAACTCGAGTACAAAACCACACAAAAGAATTACACTAAAAGCCCATGTGACTATTACATTAGACCAAGTTCGTCTTAAGAACCTCTTGATCTATATTTTAACATTGCATACATCCCCTTTGAAGAACAACTTGGAATAGGATGAAGGATTTACAAAGCGACATAATGAGAAGGAAGGAGGCATTACACCTACCCCCTTTATGACATCTTCCTGCACACCTAACATAGATTAAAGATGTAGAAGGATGCCCTGTGAAGGTATTAATGTGCAGTGCACTAATGCTGAACTGAAGGGATTAATGTGCAGTGCACTAATGCTGAACTGGAGGCCTAGGAATACAGTAAAGCTGCCAAAGAATAGTCTCCAAAAGATGTTATATAGGATGGTAAGGTTGAAGTTGAAAGGATCCAATGACGCTGTAGTCAAGTGTTGAAGATCAACAAGAGTGCTCCAATCAAACCAAAAACAAATACTCCAAACAATACATGCTAAGATGCCATCCTATCATAAAAGGCACATGTACAAAGGAAGCAAAAGAGGCTGCCGTCATAAGTTCATAACTGTCAAGGGCACTGAAAGTGCTGAAGCTGAAAAGATCAAGGCATATGCTCTAAAAGGAAAAAAACCTATGTTGCACAAGTTTCCGGAATGTGGGAACACCTGTCGGATACGGCTAGAGGTTTCACCGAAATTAGCAGGAAACGACAAGAAAATATATTAAAATATAAAAAATAATAAAAGAAACTAGAACTAAATCTTACATATAATGATATATATGATTTAAGTATTGATTTGTAATTTAAGTTGATCCTTACTAAAACTAAGCCTTACATATATTTTGAAATGATTGAACAATGAAGAGACAATTTTTAAATTTAAAAAACACAAATTTAAATCATCCACATCACATTGATATTTATATTGGTAAAATCAAAATGCCCAAAGCAATACATAGTCAACAACTTGGCAAGATGCCCAAAGTACTACATAGTCCAAAAGTTGGCAAAATGACCAAAGTAGTACACAATCCAAAAATTCCCAAAGGACAAGGCCCAAAATAACCATGAAGGTGATCATAGTGTGCGATCTTCAGCAGCAAGGCTATCCATATAGGCTTGATCCTCACTAGGCTCTGCACCTCCACTGTCACCATCATCATCATTATCATCATAAAGATTAGATGCAATGTCATCTAAGGGTATTCCAACCAAGCCTGCATTTGGTGAAGGATTATCCTCATCTTCATCAATCTGAGCGGCATCTTCAGCATCGACATCCCCACCGTGCCGCAGGACCTGCTAAATACTCAGGTAGCTCCCTTGAACAAAGTCGAAGGCTACTGTGCACATAAACTAGTTTCCCTGCTCTCTTAGAGGTAAGTTTGTTCCTCTTAACAGAGTGGATGAAACTATAAGTGGATCAATTCCTTTCAGCTGCTGAGGAACTAGCAACTTGAGATAGCAAAGATGAGGCAAGATATCGAAGCTTTGAAACTTCCCCCCCCATACATTCTCCACCATCCAGTGAGATTCTTTTGTGCTTAAATCTTGATGTCCCTCTTTGCATCTTGAGTGAAAGCAGGGGGACTTAAAGTACCAAAATCAATAAATTATCCCCGCATAACATTTGCTTCATCATGGGTATACATCTTGCTTATGGCATCAAGAAGCCCATCTTTTACCTCTTCATCATCAGTGGGTAGAACTCTATTTGGTCTCTCCATATACCACTTTGGATTAAGGGCACATGCAGCCATGTGAATAGAGGTATTGAGTTTGCTCCATCTCTTCTCTATTATCTTATGTATTTCCTGGAAAAACTCCAAAGAGGGGTTTCTTTGACGAATTATGTGCCTTACCTTGCCCACCATGCAATCCATACATTCATATATTTCCCCAAGACTAGGGAAATTAGAATCTGCATACCTAATCAACTCCACAATTGGGAATGTGAAAGAAACAACATATCTACACTCAGCCCACCAATCTTCATTAAGAAGCATATCTCTTATCTTCTTTGCTTGAGCTGATTTAGACTCGGACCATGCATTCCACTCTTGAGCAACAACAGTGGCTTGCAAAGATGCATATACCTCAACCATACGTTCTAGAAGAATGAAGTATGTGACATATCTTGTTTCTGCAGGTTTCAAAAAATGTTTTCTTGATTTCATCTTGTAGATTGCTAATGAGGCATGATGGTTGCAAATGAACATTTGTGCCTCTCTCGCATCTGTTATGATTTTTTAAATCCAAGATATTTTGCCAATGTCTTTGAGGACATTGTTAAGGGCATGAATACAACATGGAGTCCGAAAGATATGCTTATATCGGCTTTGGATCATCAATTCTGCTGCTCTACAAACAAGTGCTGCATCTGTGATTACATGTACTACATTTGAGGGACCAACCTCTTCAATTCCATCCTTCAAAATTTCAAACATGAAGGTAGCATCTTTCAATTTTCCACTACAATCAATTGCTCTCAAAAAGTAGGGCCCTGCTGGAGATGTGACAATAATATTCAACAACGGCCTTTGTTGAATGTCTGTCCAACCATCCATGACCATTAAACATCCTAAAAGAATCCAAGACTGTTTGAGGTCGCCCATAAGTCCTTGCAATTTTGTCACCCCCTTATCTTCATTTTGTTGTAACCCGGGGGTGTGTAATTTGGCCCAACAACTATGGTTTTTTTCACTATTTCTTTGTAATATGGTGAATGAGTAGCATTAAATGGAATTCCATTTGCCATAAAAAAATCAGCTACAACATCATCAGCCTCATCCGTTTGCACCACATTGTAGATTTTATAGATTTGTTCAGCATCAACACTAGGAGACCTCTTACTCCTCTCAGAAGGAGAACCCCCCTCATACTCAAGTTGATTTAATTGACTTTGATTCACTGAATCTGGCCTATCAGTGGAGGATGGTACAAATCTAGGTACCTTAAAAGGATGATCACTATCCAAATTTGTCTCACTAACACTGTGGCAACCATATGAAGCTTGGTCATCTCCATCCTTTTTTCAAGCCCACATAAACAACCATTAACCCCATTACCAGGTAGAGATAGAAGATGATGCCACACTCTAGTGTAGCTTCCCTGAAACACATGGTTGCACAATGTGCCCATCCATTCTTCACAACCCCACTACTCTTTCTTGTTTTTAGTAATCTTGTTCACAGACTTTAACAAAGGTTTCTTAGGGTTTGATATTTGTTGAACTTGGCTTTGGCTTGCAAGTGGACTTGGAGTAGAACTAGTGTTCTGCTCCCTCAATTCCGGACTTTCACTCTCCATGACTTCCCTGATTAATACACAACATAACAGGTTTAAAAATTAAAACTTTAGTATATTGGTGTCTAACAAATTGAAATGTACATGTTTAAAACTTAAAACAAAATCAACAAGTAACTACTAACATGAAACACCATAACATGTCATGATTATTGAGTAAATTTGTAAATTAAATTGCAGCAGACATGTAATACTAATTAATAATCTGATTTTATGAACATAGTTGAATTAAGTTGTAAATTAACAACTATGAAATTGTGTTAGTAAATTGAACTGAAGTCTACAATGCAAATTATTATCATGCTGATTGAAGTGAAAATGCTTTGATCCAAAGTGAAGTCGTAAGCTGATTCCAAAGTGAAGTTGTAAGCTGATTGAAGTAAATTATTATGTTGGTTTAGGTAAATTAATATGCTCATTGAAGTAAAAATGCTTTGATCCAAAGTGAAGTTGTAACAGAAAACTTGAAAAGAGATACATGAAACAAGAAAGGGATTTGCCTGTTATGTTATGGCTGTAATTAGTAATTAGGTATTGTTCTATGACTATCCATTAATGAAATTACCTTAACATTTACCCAAATACATGATGAAAGTAGAAATAATTATTATATCCACTGCTATAATAATTAGTAGAAATAAAGTTGTTACACTGCTATATCCGGGACATATTGTTATTTGATTTATACATTAAAATAAAATAACATTACAACTGAAATAAACAAAAGAAATCAATAAATCACCTATATATTAATAATACAATATAAATAAGCATGCAAGTAATAAACAAATTTTAGAATCCAATAGAGAACACCAACTTATAAATGGATAATAAATATACATATGGAAAGAAATAAGGTTGCAACTTGCAAGTAATAAAATGGTGCAGCATCTAAGAGACCTTAAGTCTTAATAAACACGGCGTGTGACACAATATAAATGATCAAGTCTTATCCATGAAACTCCACACTCAAGATTCAATTACTGAAGTTGGGCCGTTGGCACACCAAACTTATGATTATTATAGTTTACTTGAAAAATTTAAAATAAATTTAAAATTTAAAATTTAAAATTTAACATACTAGTAACTAAATCCTTGGATGCATCTGCATCTAAAATATTGCTTACGCTAATTTAGTAAACTAATTACTTAACAGTCAACACTCCATAACCCAGCTCACTGTAATTGTTAACTTTAAGCCAATATGTAACTTACTAACTACCAATTTGAATATTTTTAACTACAAATTTTATCATTTTAATTTAAAAAAAACAAATTGAAATAAGTGAAAAAAATATATTTAAATTTTAATTTATTAACATTACAAGTTATAAACTTATAACAATTAACAAGTAATAAATTGTTGAATATTAATTTGAAAATGAAATAGTCATGGGAACGAGCATGCTAACAGTCATGTAATTTATTAAATAAACAATATGAAAATGAAATTTCAAATTAGTAATTACCTGTTCCGTCGGCTGTTACAGCGTTTAGCAATTGCTGCCCGAGTTGAGCCTTCTTGCGGTGCACCCAAAATTATCCTTGCTGCAGCTTGCCACACATTGCCACTCCCGTCGGCCCTCACAACGCCCAAATGAATGCTCTAGCCTCTCACCCACGTGTTGTCAATCCAGACGTCCCTCACAATGCCCATATAAAAGGTCGCCCAAATGAAAGCTCAAAGCTCTCACCTGCGCGGTTTGTGACTCCCGTCAACCCTTTAACGCTCTATGAATTCAACACTCTCGTCGACCCTTCACAATGATTCAATGACTCAACACTCAATCACTCTCATCGACCTTCACAACGCCAGTAATTGAAGTGAAGAGCTCAATCCGCTTCTTTGTGTTAATGAAGGGCATAGGGCATGTATTTATAACCATAAATCAGGCTTAAGAATTCGCGGGAATTGTTTTGGCAGCTAGAATCCGTGGGAGATTTTGTCGCCACAAGGAAATTTTATGGGGCCGCGAGCTGGGAATGAATGTCCGTTTCCCTTCGACGAGGAGCTGGAGGCCGTTACCTAGGCTTTAGGGAACATGTAGCAGTCACCGTGCATCAAAATGCCCAATTTGCAGTTCTCGTGTTCCCATTTTTTCCGATCAAAGTTCCCTAATCGTTCCGAAGTTCCAGAAACCGGTCTCGGTCAATCCAAGACATTTTGTTCCGGTTCCCAAGTTCCTTGGAACGTGGGAACCTCCATAACAAGTTTCTCGAAAGGTGGGAACCGTTCCCTTGCAACAGAGAAAAAATGATGGACAAGAATGCTTCAAGTAAAAGAATCTTGACAAATATGTCGTCGAGTGTAGTAGATCCAATCAATGCTTTGAGATATGACCCACCTTTAGGGCAAAAAAGTTAGAAACTTGTCAAGTGCTTATGTTGACACCAACCAAAATGCATGCATATAAGGAAGAAACAAAAATATTGCATCATATTTGTCATGTTGAGGTTGAAAATATCAAACATAGATGCTTTGAAAGGAAATAAATTGTCAAAAATCAACATAAATGCTCTAGGAAGGTAGTGGTGCTGCATACAAAGATGGAAGCAAGCACTACATGTTGAATGTGTCGATGCTAAAGAGGATATAATGAAAAGGCACGAAAAGTCAATGATCTTTCAACAATCATCGTAAGTGCTTTAAGATGGTTGATGTGTTGACATTGAAGAAGATCAAATGTAGAGGCATAAAAAGACAAAAATCTACCAACAATGAACATAAGTGTTCCAAGCAAGAAATGGCGCCGTGTAAAAAAGATAGACATGTTCTTCATGAGAAGGAAGCAAACTTTGAATTTGTCAAGATGGTTGAAAGTGTTGACCTTGAAGAAGATTGAATGTAGATGCACAAAAAGGCAAAAAACTAACAATGATCAACATAAATGCTCCAACCAAAAAATGGTGCTAGTGTAAAGCAACTTGAAAACCACCAAGCTGCCAAGATGGTGTTAAATTATATCTTTGGAAGCTATTTTTCATTTTACAAATTACCATGTAAACTTGTGTCAAGTGTCAACATTGGAGGGCAGCTTGAGCTGCTTAGGGCGGGCCAACCTTTAGGGGGCATCCCTTGGCTGCCACATGGGCCAACCTTTAGGGTGACCTTTGGGGGTTGCTTAGGGTAGCCACCCATGCTATTTAAACAGGCCCTCACCCCCCATGTAATTCATTCATTTTTTTTCATTGAGTTTTGAGAGCTAAGGCAAGGAAGATTTATGCCATAGTTTACTGCTGTCCTATATCTGAGTATACTGCTGGTATACTGCCAATTCATGAGCTGATATCTTCTGGGTTTGATGCTGTCCTGTACCTGAGTTTACTGCTTTAGTGAAGATTGAAGAAGGCTGTCCTAGATTCTAAGTTTGTTGGTCATACAGTCAGGTATATATTTACTTGGCAAAACTCATTGAAGAGCATAATTCATGGTGATTTTGTAATATGGGCCTGATATACTATCTTTATAAGGAAGATTGTTTGCTGGAGTTTTTCTCCCTTCTAAGGGTTTCTCTAGGGTAAAACTACTGTGTTCATGTGGAATAAATTTGTGCACTTTGATTATGACATGTAATTGATGAAAACATAAATTTGAATACTGTATTTTTGCTTGAATTAAAGCTTCACATGGTATCAGAGCTTAGGGTGTGAACAGAGCTCAGTTCTGTAGTTCATGAGCCTATAGAGGTCCTAAGGTTTAAGTTTTATCAAGCTCAGTCCTAGTTTCTTGTTCAAAAAATGTCTTCTTCTATTTCTGTTCGACCTGAAGACAAACTAGAGGGAGCTTCAAACTTTAATGTTTGGAAGCTCAGGATTATGAATATTATCCAAGAGTTAGAACTAGATCATTTTGTGACTATAGTGGTGGAAGAACTAGTTTCTAATACTGGTAAGGCAGCCTTCAGAAGGAATCAAGCTAAGGCAAAGAGAGTTATTTGATTCTGTAAAAGATAGTATCATGCCAGTGCTAACTTCTCTGATGACAGCTAAAGACTGTTATGACACTCTCGGGAAATTGTATGAGAAGACTACGCATAGTCAGAAGAGAAATCTGTAAAACAAGTTAAAGTTTTTAAAGATGGAGAAAGGTGAGTCTGTTGCATCCTGTTGATGATGACGATCTTGTTCAAACCATATTTGATGGCCCTCCATCTTCATGGAGTACCTTCCTTTCCAGTGTGAATGGTAGAGAGATTCAACCTACTTTTGAGCGTTTATGGCATGACTGCCTTCAGGAAGAAAGTCGCATGACTTCAAGAAATCATGTTGCTAATGATGACAATGTTTCTTTGGTTGCAAAAACAAGGAGAGGAAAGAAACCTTCCTTTAAAAGGCATTTCCAGGAAAATAAGTTCAAAGGTAACTTCAAAGGTAAAAATTTTGATATGTCCAATATTAAATGCTATAGTTTAACAAGATGGGACATTTTGCTAAAGACTGCAGATCCAAGAAGAAAGACTTCCATAAAAGGAAACATCATGCATCTACTGCTGAAGAAAGAGGATCATGTAAGAAGGCAAGTAAATCTCCTGAGAGACAGGAGAACATAAAAGAATACTACCTAGTGTCCTCTCTTTCAGGTCATCTAACTATTGATCATAACACTTGGTTGGTTGATAGTGGAGCTTCAGAACATATGACTGGTTACAAAAATATTATTTCAGATTACAGGAAGAAGACTTGCTCAGTGTAGGTACAACTTGGTGACAACTCATGTTATGATATCAAAGGGGTCGGTTCCATCTCTCTTCAGTTAAAGTCTGGATCTATTATTCATATTGATGAAGTCTTATTTGTTCCTGGCATGAAGAAGAACCTGTTGTTAGTCTCTACACTTGAAGATAAAGGCTACAAGGTGGCCTTGATGGATGGTAAAGCAGTTCTCTAGTCGAAAGGTGGTCAGCTAAGTACAACTGAAGTCATTGGAATTCTAGAAGGAGGTCTCTACAAGGTAACGAATCATTCTGCTCGTGCCCTTGTTCATTCTACAGTCAGTCCCAACGAGTTGTGGCACAGAAGATTCGATTACCTTCACTTCAAGTCTCTTCCTAGACTTCCATCTATGGTAAGAGGTATGCCTCCTATTTATTCTGTTAAAGTTGAAGTATGCAAAGGTTGTTTACTTGGAAAGAATGCAAAGAAGTCTTTTCCGCACAGTAGCAGTAAATCTGAAAAGATCTTAGAGCTTATTCATTCTGATATTTGTGGACCAATGTCTTCTCCTTCTTTGAATGGTTTTCTGTATTATGTCATATTCATTGATGATCTTTCTAGAAAATGTTGGATTTATTTTCTGAAGTTGAAAAGTGAGGCTTTTGCCAAATTTAAAGAATTCAAAGCTTTAGTAGAAAACTAGACAGGAAAACACATTCAGATCTTAAGATCTGATAATGGGGGGAATATGAATCTCATGAGTTGGAAAGCTTTTGTAAGGAAGCTGGTATCAAACGTCAATTGACTGTTCCTTACAATCCTCAGCAAAATGGCATTGCTGAAAGAAAGAACATAACTATATGTGGAGCTGCAAAAGCTATGATGTTTGATCAAGATCTGCCCAATTCTCTTTGGGTAGAAGCTACAACTACAACTGTTTACATTCATAATAGATGCCCGCATGCAATCCTAGAGGATAAAACTCCTGAAGAAGCTTTCTCTGGTAAGAAACCAGAAGTAGAACACTTGAGAGTGTTCGGGTGTCCAGTTTACATCCATGTGCCTAAAGAGAAGAGAACTAAGATGGAACCCTCAGGTAAGAAAGCGATCTTTGTTAGATACAATGAATCTTCTAAAGCTTACAGAATAAGTATCCTAGGTCAGAAACAAATCGAGGTTAGCCGAGATGTAACTTTCCATGAGGAAGTTGTTTTTAAATGATCTAGAGAGCTTCAGATCGATGATGAGCCAGACTCTCCTCCAGTCGAGACTTCTGGTTCTGACTTTCAGAGGGAGGAAAGTCATGATGATCCAATGGATCAAGATTCAATGTTGGAACCTGCTGAGGTGTTAGAAAGGTCCCTCGAAGAACCTCCTATCAAGAGATGACCTGCTTGGTTCAAAGAAACTTTGTTCAAGGAAACTCTGCAAGAAGCAGAGAAACATTTAGCCCGTCAGGAACCTTTAGAGAAAGCAAAAGGCCGCAAAGATTTACAGGTTATGTTGCTTTGGCAAGTAACATTAGCGATGCTGAACCTTCTTTGTTTAATGAAGCTAACAAGTTGCAGGTTTGGAAAGATGCCATGTTGGAAGAATACAAGTCCATCATGAAGAGTAATGTATGGGACATAGTTCCCAGGCCCAAAAATAAGTCAGTTGTCTCATCCAAATGGTTATATAAGATAAAACACGCAGCTGATGGGAGTGTTGAAAAGTACACAGTAAGATTTGTTGCCAGAGGCTTCTCCCAAAAAGAAGATATAGACTATGACGAGATATTTGCACCAATAGCCAGGTATACTACTATCCACACAATTATCTCTCTTGCTTCTGTACTTAGTTGGAAATTACATCAAATGGATGTAAAGACTGCTTTCCTTAATGGTGAAATAGAGCAGGAAGTGTATGTAGAACAACCTGATGGCTTTGCAATGCATGAAAAGGAAACTCATGTATGTAAGTTAAAAAAGGCCCTGTATGGTCTTAAACAAGCACCCAGAGTTTGGTATAACAGAATTGATGGCTTTTTGCAGAGATTAGGGTTCAGTAAAAGTACCGCAGACTCTAACCTCTATTTTAAAGTTGTTGAAAATCAACCTTTGATTTTGGTGTCGTATGTAGATGATCTTTTCTTTACAGTAGAAGAAAAGCAGATTGCCAAATGCAAAGAGAGACTCACTACTGAATTTGAAATGAAAGATCTAGGAATGATGCACTATTTCCTAGGATTAGAAGTTTGGCAGAAACCAAAAGAGATTTTCCTATCTCAAGGAAAATATGCAGTAGACATATTGAAAAGGTTTGGTATGATGAATTGCAAGAGTGTGTCAACTCCTATGGTCGCAAATTTAAAGAAGTTACATGACTCAGGGTCAGGAGAAGATTTGGTGGATCCCACCATGTACAGGCAACTTGTTGGGTCTTTAATGTATCCGACTCATACCAGACCAAATATGCAGTTTGCAGTGAGCACATTAAGTCAATTTATGACTGAGCTAAGAGAACGACACTGGGTAGCAGGTAATCATATTTTGAGATATCTTAAGGTACCATAGCCTATTGGCTAAAGTTCACATCTAATGGTGGTGTGATGCTGCATGGTTATGCAGATTCAGACTGGGCGGGAAGTCAATAGATAGAAAGAGTACCTCTGGTTACTGCTTCAGTTTGGGATCAACCATGATCTCCTGGTCCAGTCAGAAGCAGGATTCTATTGCTTAGAGCACAGATGAGGCTAAATATATTGCTGTAAGTAATGCCAACAGAGAAGTAGTATGGCTCAGAAAACCCATTATGGGTTGTTTAATGAAAAGCTTGAGACTACGATCAACCACTGCGATAATCAGAGCTACATGAAGCTCACAGAAAATCCGGTATTTCATGACAGATCAAAGCATATTGATCGAAAGTACCATTATATCAGAGATATGGTACAACGAAATGTGATCAAGTTGAAGTATGTTGCAACAGATGATCAAGTAGCTGATATCCTGACAAAACCACTGCAGTTGGTGAAGTTTGCTCACTTTAGAGGCAAACTTGGAGTTGCAGAGAATGCCTCCATCTCTGAGAAAGAGAATGATCAAAAAGGAATTCTCCAAGGTCTAAGGTCATAAGTGACCACCCTGAAGCTAGCTAGGGAGATCTGGAGATTAAACAGTTTTGTGAGTCATGTCAAAAAAAAAGTCAAGGCAAACATACAAGCTTTTGAGCCAGGACAAAAGTCAAAACGAAAGTGATAATGCCTTAATAAGTCTTGTGAGCCATACCAAAAGTCAAGATAATAAGTCTTGTGAGACAATGTCAAAAGTCAAGGCATTCGAATGGACAAGCCTTGTGAGTCATGTCAAAAGTCAAGACATAAAGCCTTGTGAGCATTTAGCAAAAGTCAAGGCGTCCAACAAAAGTTAGGATGAATATAAAATTCTTGAGCTAGAAACAAACATTTTCCTTATGTAAATAATGTACTAGTTGGTAAATTATATCTTCATCGCTAAGAGGGAGTGTTAAATTATAGCTTCGGAAGCTATTTTTCATTTTACAAATTACCATGTAAACTTGTGTCAAGTGTCAACATTGGAGGGCAGCTTGAGCTGCTTAGTTGGAGGGCAGCTTGAGCTGCTTAGGACGGTGGAGTTGACCAGCTAAGGCGGTGGAAAGAGGCAGCCTTTGACTGCCCTAAAGGCCAACCTTTAGGGGGGCAGCCCTTGGCTGCCACATGGGCCAATCTTTAGGGTGACCTTTGGGGGTTGCTTAGGGTAGCCACCTATGCTATTTAAACAGGCCCTCACCCCCCATGTAATTCATTCATTTTTTTTTCATTGAGTTTTGAGATCTAAGGCAAGGAAGATTTATGCCATAGTTTACTACTGTCCTATACCTGAGTATACTGCTAATTCATGAGCTGATATCTTCTGGGTTTGATGTTGTCTTGTACCTGAGTTCACTGCTTTAGTGAAGATTGAAGAAGGTTGTCCTAGATTCTAAGTTTGCTGGTCATACACCCATGTATTTATTTTCTTGGCAAAACTCTTTGAAGAGCATAGTTAATGGTGATTTTGTAATTTGGGCCTGATATACTATTTATATAAGGAAGATTGTTTGCTGGAGTTTTTCTCCCTTCTAAGGGTTTCTCTAGGGTAAAACTACTGTGTTCATGTGGAATAAATTTGTGCACTTTGATTATGACATGTAATTGATGAAAACATAAATTTGAATACTGTATTTCTGCTTGAATTAAAACTTCACAGATGGATGATGTGTTGAAGCCTAAGAAGATTGGATGCAGATGCATATAAAAGCAAAAACCACATCGATCAACAAGGGCACTCCAAGTGAAAGGCTTGCTAGTGTAAGAAGGCTAGAGAAAGTACTTTAAGAAAAGGAAGCAAACATCAAAACAATGTCATCAAGTAGTGCCATTTACACGAGACAAGCTTTTTAATATGGGTCTTGACTAAAATTAGCTTGATTAGGGTGCCCATTTACTGTCTAAGAAAGCATTTCTAATAGCCTCTCGCAATGTTGAATTTAGGTGTAAATAAAAGGACGATCAAATTTGACAACATCAACTTGACCACGACAAGGTATAAAAAAAAAGCCCGAAGTGGGGTCCCTCAAAATCATAGGCTCCAACTAAAAGATGCTCCCCACATATTAAGAAAGCTTAGGAGAGTTTTTGTTAGTGAGCATAGACATAACTATAGGTGGTCAAGAATGGGAGTGAAAACCCGTAAACATCCCATCAAGGAACAATCTCCAAAATATGACATAGAAGATGATAAAGAGCATGCTAAAATGTAAGAAGATTAGACTTTGGTGCACAAAATGGACAATTTGCCAAAGATCAACATAAGTGGTCTAATCATACAAACCAACTTAACTTGGTGCAGCGAAGTGTCAAAGATCAACAAGAAATCTTTGAAGAACAATCCACCATAAGTCGTCAAATGAAGAGATTCCTTATTGATCAAGAGCAAACAATGACCAAGTCCACCTTGTGTCAAGTGGAGTATGAATACTTTGAAGACGAAGCGAATCTTCAAAAAGAGACATGCCACTAAGTCCATGAACCTTGTCATTTTTGCTATCCCACTCAACCTTCTTCAAGGCATCTAATGGCACAATTTGTGTTCGCAAAGTGATCTTAAACATTTTCTTACTTTGCAAAGTGATCAAATCATGTGCAAATAAGTCAAAATTGGATAGAAAGAGAAAGGTTAAGGTATCTCGTACGCTGCTGTTTTTAGGAGAATGTTGAAACTCCTGGAGCCTACAAGAAAGTTCAAAATGTTTGAGGTTGGTTCCTTTCTTAACTTGCATGGTGGTGGATTTGCACTTTTAAATAAATGGATGGTGCAACCCAAGCCTGAAGTCGCAAAGCTGTACTAGGTGGATATTAGGGAGTTGGTCGACCTTTATTGATCGATGGCATCGTTGTTCTCCTAATTGGTTGGACAAGAGTCCACTGCTTGTATGTATAGATTTGTAATCTTTGATTGGGTTGAGATGGTTTACAATGAGATTTCACACCATTTAATTGAGTGTTAGAAAACCCATATGTTTTACATGCCTTATTACTTAATCTCTGCGTTGCTTTTCAACAAGACCTTTGAGAATCGTACTAATTAGGGTTGGTGTAGATCCAAATGTTGAGCTTGCATATTTGTGGTGCTTGTTACCATAAAGCCCAATACCATGTTTATGAAATGCAAGAGTTCTTTGTGAGGAAGATAATACAAATGATATGGTGGAGAGAACCCAATTCTCTAATATCATAGGCAAGAAATTTCCTAACAGGAAGGCGCAATTTTGGAGGAAGATAATTCTACATACATCAAGATGCATGGTTTTAAGTGAAATCCCTTTTACTTGCCCATGTTTGTTTGTTATCGTTTCTTCTTGGTAAAGGTTGCCAAACAATATGCGCAATGTGGAAATTTTCTTCATTTTAAGAAGAAAAAGTTCTTGTCCATGCCCTCTAGATTTACTTGGTTTTTTCAAAATATATTATACAATTGGTTGATAAAGCTTGAATATTGGATTCTTTCAAATTGAGAGAGCTCATTGCAGTGCCTGGATGTCACCCATAACATTTGTTAAAGAATTTTCTTGACAGGAAGGGCAAATATTTGGAGGAATTTAATTCTACATATTTTAAGATGCAAGGTTTTGCCCAAGTTTATTTGCGACAATTTCTTCTTCGTAGAGGTTACCAAACAATATGTAAGATGTGGAAGTTTTCTTCATTTTAAGAAGAAATAGTTCTTGTTCGTTCCCTTTCAATTTACTTAGGTTTTTATAATAGATATTATACAATTAGTTGATAAAAATTGAGTATTGGATTCTTTCAAATTGGGAGAGGCCATTGTAGTTCCTGGATGTGACCCATAACATTTGTCTAACACATTTGTTTTCTTTAGTTACACTAAGTGCTTCCTTGAATTTGTAGTTCTCAAAGAGGGTGAGGGAGACATTGAGAACATTACTATTGAAGGAAATGTTGAAGACAAATCAAAATTGTAGGGTCCTATCCCCATCTATAGAGTGGATTAGGATAATAAGGATAATTTTATTAATGTCCGACAAATGACCCAAAAGTAGGTCAATGTGACCACTGAGTACAATGATGTCTTTACAAAGTAGGAGCTCCAAAAGGTCTCCTATAAAAGCATGATGCAGAAAATAAAGTAAAGCAAAATAAGGTAGAGCATGGAATCTGTGCTGGAACATGAAAAAACCTCGACTTCGACCCCGAGAAGCCGGGTGGGAACGTGGAGATGTACTGAAGGAAGAGATCCAGGAATGAGAGAACTCAATAGTGATGAAGTGGACCTGTCATGGAATAGACCTTCTCTCTTAACATTTGAGGCCGAATGAAGGAAACTCAAAATAGAATGGTCTCTAGAGGATGAACTGACGGACGGTTTGGACTGCCTACTGCGTTGCTGTCTGGAGGACGAAGCTCGTCGTTGAGGCTTGGAGGATCTCATCTGCCTCTGATGAAGGAATCTGGTTTGGTAATGCCATTGAGGTCTCGGGGGAGGGGGGAAAGTCCCACGGGTCTGCATTGATTTGGAGGCCAAGGTTGTGTTGATATTAATTTGTCTCTTAGTGTTCCTCCATGAGGGTAGCATAGTGAAAAAGGAAGTGATCAGTTGGGTAGGATATGGTTTGTGGTCGGAGGCAAAAGAAAATGGGCCCGAAGCTTGAAATCCTCCTGCATGTATAAGGCCATGCATCCTTGATCAAGGTATCTGAAGAAGCTAGTGAGGGCTAAGCTGTTGGGAGCGGGGAGCGGAAGCAGAGAGAAGCGAGAAGCAAAATTTTCAAAAACTCTTGTTTCGAGAGCGTTTTTTATATAGTATATATTTTAATATATCTTGATGGTTTTATATCTAAAAATCAAGTAGGATGTTGAATTAGCTATAGAAAACATGGATTAAACCATATAACATCAATCATATAGTAGTCATAACTTATAACGTTGTCATCAAATGATCAACCATAACAACTTTTATAGAAGCTTGGGAAATTATCATCACATTATCAAATTATCACACATTACCGTAACATTGTCATCAAATTATCAACCTAGTATAGGAGCTTTTAGTATAGGAGAGGTAGGGAGCGCCTTGCGAGCATTATGGGAGTGAGCTTTCGAAGGGAGCGAGCTTCGGGAGTGGGGCGGGAGTTTATAGTTGCTCCCATTGCTTCCACGCAACAAAGGGTGAGGGTTTGGGTCCCATCCATGTCTTCCATTGCTCCCACGCAACAGAGGGTGAGGGTTTGGGTCCCCTTGAAAAGGCAATAGAACCACCCACAAATCTCATAGTAGATGGGGCAATGGAACATGAAGTGCTCCTTAGTCTCTATCTCCCAAAGGTGACATAGTTGGCAATCCAGTTAACCTATGTAGTCTGGTGATTTGTCTCGACCCGAAGTCTATGTGAACCAACTTGGAATTGCCCCAAAGGAATACATAGAGAGTGTGGCTAGTGGTGAGAAGTGTATAGTGGTTGGATAATGAGCTCGTCCCTCACCTCCATAAAGTGCTTTGCATAGAAATCCATCTTCGGATGTAACCCACCTTGATGGTTGGTCCAAGTGACTTGCACAAACTACCTATAGATGTCGTCCCAAATGATCCTATTCAACGCCTGCTAAGTAGGTAAGAGGTGCCTAGGTGCATTCAGGGAGTATCTGAAAGGAGGAAGATTGTCCATCGAGATACCAACAAAAGCCAAAAGAGTTGAGAACGTTCCAAACCAACACCGAGTGCGGCTAGGATAGATAAAGCAATGGTCTCCGATGATCTATAGGCCATGTACGGATATCGGTCACAACCCTTCATCAAGTCCGCGGAACTTCAGAGACCGTGAAGGAGTGAAACAAGGAGGAAAATATTCTCAAGCCGGAAGGGTCGAGCCATGAACTTTGCTAGAATGATGTGCTGGGGTATTGTCTGTTTGCATTTGATGATGCATCTCAGGAGAAGGGTTTGCACTCTCTTGACTGAAGCCCAATAAGACTCAAGAAGATTGAGACCCCAAATCTCTGAGGCGTAAAAGACTGTGGGCCAAACAAGAGTGAAAAATCTCAATCTTCTCCAACATTTCTTTATGATCGTAAGCTCTAATCTCGATTTATATATCAAGAAATATGGGAAGAAATCATGGAGGATAATGAGAAGTATTAGGTAGCCAATGAATAGTATCATTTAGGAGGTAATTAAGTCTTTATTCTAAAGAAGGTACTATAGGAGATTCCCCTAAAAATGCTTCAGTGTCCTAAGAAGACTGCATTTGTTTAAGTAAATGGAAAACACATATTATTGTTGGTGGTTGTGATGGTGGAAATAATCCTACGAATTTTACAAAAGAAAAAGAGCACACTACTCCTCTTGTAAGAGGAAGATGTGTCCATAAATAATGAGCAGGAATCATTGTTTGGAAGAAATGCTGAACAATAGGTTAATCTTGCCAATAACATTCAAATTCTTGATTTTTTGATTTTGTTTTTGTGGCTATTATCCAATTAAACATTGCTAATTCAAAAGGAAATGAAATGGTTCAAGAAAGTATGCCTTCCTTTGAAGATATTTTTGTTACCATGCATCATTCCGGTTATGTTATGATAAATAGGGTAGAAAGAAGTTGATGTCTAGAGCAAGGATTTCATTTTGATGTTAGAGAGAGTACTTGAATGAAAGGATTTCATTTTGATGCTAAAGATATCAAAGATTTAGTGCTTTGCACAAAGCCTTTGATGTATTGTTCGACCATGCAGTCGGTGGATAGGGAAAGGAAATGCAAGAGCTAAGGGACAAAGTAGTAGAATTGGAAAGGTTGTTGAACCCCAAGCCTATATTTGCTAAGCCTTTCACCACTCAAATAACTAGAGAGACTCAAGAAGATCATATTGGGAAGCCAAATAAAGTAAAAGCGACTTAGGGACTAGTATCTAACATAAGACGATCTGTTTCAAGCAACGTGGAAGAAAGGATGGCCTTGTTCTTAGGATTTTGGGGAGTTATGAATGAAGCCTCTCTTATTATCGAAGAATCCTTGGTCTCAAGGAAATGTTGGAAAAGGTACACAAAAAAGATGAAGGTTTTTGTGAGACTTATCTCGATACTTTTGACAAGAAAATGAAGTTTGTAAGTCTTAATTGGAGATAAAGGGACAATCTCTCCTCAGATAGTAGGCTCATCCAAATGACAAAGGGACAATCTCCTTTCAGATAATAGGCTCACTGAGATAAGAAGGGGTTGGGACATCATATTGAGACTATTCAAGAATTAATAGTAGCTTGTGACGGTCTTGAGCACAAGAAGTCTCAACTGTTTTTCAAAGTGTTTGAAGTAATGAAGAAATTAAAGGCCCCAACCCTCATTCAAGATGATAATCTGATTGCAAAAGAAGAATTCGTAGCTGTTTTAGTTGAGAATAAGGTTGTCTAGGGACAAAAGTTGATAGCCCTACCCACTTTTCTGACGCGGAGGTGAAGAAATGGTTGCCAAACTTTGTGGTCGATACTATAGAATGTAATTCGTTGTGCAAAGACTAGGTCAACATCCTACATGGTATCCAACATAGATGGAAAAATCAACTAAAAATAAATCCTCAAATGAAAACTTGGCATGCAAAAATAGCGAGATTTTGAAAAAATCAACATAGAAAGAAAATGAAAAATATCATAAAAAATTGGCAAAAATCAACAAAAGGAAAGAAAAATCGGCAGGTAAATTTTGACCTTCTTAAAGTGCTGATTTTGGTTTTCTTTTAACTCATTTGTCTTTGGAGCTATTGGGGAATGAGAGGGAAGGTGTTTCCCATCATCAACAACCAATCTTAGGCATGCCAAACCATTGTTCTAATTGCAATCAAAGTTTTTTTTATTGGAGCAGGGATAACGGTCATTGTGGATATAATTTTAACAATGTATTTAATTGCATTCCAAGACTCACCTTGTTTGTTTATATTGATTTTACCTATCCAATATCCTTTCCAAGTCATGGATTTGTTTCTTTGTCAATCTGCAAACAACTTTTGATGCCCCCAAAAGGTTACAATCGTGCAACACTGGATTTGTGGGATATGGGAAAGGGTCCTGTATGGGTTAATGGGAAGAGTTTAGGGAGTTATTGGCAATCCTACCTTGCACCCAAGACTAGGTGTATTGCTGTATGTGATTATCGAGGAGCTTATAATCAAAATAAATGTGTAAGCAACTACATAAAACGTACACAATGTTGGTGAGTCCTTTAAACCTCTCTTTTGATGTGTATATGTTAATTCTTCTACAACAACTAGTTGTTTGCGAGTTTTTTTGAGAAAATACTACATATATTGTATAAAAAATATATGTATAAATAGAGAAGCAATTACCTTATTGTAGCCACCTTGCATATTAGAGTTGTGAAGAAAACGCCACATTGTTGAGGGACTAACAAACTTTTTGTATACCTTTACTTTGTTAACATATATAATTTTTCTTCAACAACTATTCATCTTGATATTGGTAAATATGTCTATTCAAGTCACAAAGTCCTTCAAATGTCAACAATTTATTCTCAATCTTCTATATTGTTTTACTTCCCTTTATTCCAAACAGTTGGTACAACAACATGACACTGTGACAGGCTAAAAGGTGGAGCTAGTTGAATGACCAAGTAAAATAACATTTATGAACTATCTTGTTTTTCAATAGAATATTATAACGTCTTGGACAAACTAGCTATGTAGTTTCTCATTCTTTCAGAAGGAAATGGTAGTAAGAAATCATATTGTGAAGGTATTTTAACAACAAGGGCTTGTAAAATAACAATTTTATGTTGAAGCAAGATGACTAGTGAAAAGTGACATTTCTTTTTGTATTTATGCGTAGCATTTGGTGCAATGAGTATTTAAATTTTGATTGGAGGTATTGCATTAGTAGATATTGAAACATGGATATATTCTAGAACACCATTTATGTCAACTAAAACCTTAGGGACATAACTTCAATTATTGTCTTGCATACTTTAAGTGACCAACACCTTCACCTTTTTCAACACTACTATTCAATAGGAAGACACCAAAATGTTAGCATATAGGTATACATTCATCCTTGTGGATCTAGGGTTTAGATTGCAATTGCTTTGTGTTTGTATTCATGGCATGGCTTATATACTTCCATTGTAAGCCTTGAAAATTGGAAAGGGCTTATGAACGTAGCTAGGAGGGAAAAACTTTTTAATTAATGGATTGCTAACTATATATCTCCCTGGACTCCTCTCCTCTCAACCATCCTATAAAAATGCCAATTGGTACACCATGGTTTTGACCCATGATGATGAGATACAATTATATATTTTTGATGTCATTTTGTATTGGTTGTCCACTTGTGAGTCATCGATTGGACAACTATTAGGGTTCAATATTCAATATCAACCTTGATGTATCATTTTTGATTTGGCATCCACTGCATCATATATATCATTGTTTTTTCCATATATACATGCCAATATGTTTATTTGATGTTGTTGGTTTATGTGTTTAAAAAATTGAAAAAAATGAATTTATTTTGTAATTTTATATGCTTGTTGTGGTTTGTTGATTTTTTTTTTGATTGTTTTGCTGATGTCGCCGAGAAGTTGTATTGTAGACCCTTGCCAATATTTTGTGAGTGTTGAGTTTTTCAACAATGGTATTTAGTATGGAATGCTTACTTGAAGGTAAAGGAGGAGATTATTATGGCCCCCTTTCCAGACTATGTTAAAACTTGGGTGACCAAACAAAATGGCTACTACCACCAAATCATCATGAGATAAAAACATTGAAGGCAGTTAGGTCAAGAAATTTATTCATGGTTCAACTAAAGGAGCATAAAAGGATCTTTGAAAAATGAGAGAAAGGTTTACAACACAACACATTTTTCCCTCCAAATTTTTTAAGTGTTAAGCCCCAGATTGTCTGCAGTGTGCTTATTAGGATATACCAGAGCAAAGGGGCCTTTTGCCATTGCAAAAGGCCAAGTCCGGGCTTGTTTATGTAAAAGTGTTGGTCTAGCGGGGCTCAAGACCCATTGTTTGGTCATGACAGGTCCTCCTGGTTTTCCTCCTGGTTTTCATTCTAAGGAGTGTTGGCTTAGTGGCTTTGCTGACTGTCCCTTGATGGGCGAAAGTACCCCATCATGTTGGGCCTTTGTGACTTGGGTTGGTGCTCTGGTGCTTCTTGGGATGGACTCACTAGGAGACATGGTTGAGGGGCTCCTAGCCACACTTCATTTATGCCCACTTGGACCTTCTCTTTCATGTATTACCCCTCCTCTTGGTATACATGTGCACAATCATGATGATGTCATCCTCTTCAAGAAAGCCGTACCTTGCTAAAGGGGAGGATGTTGAGGGATCTTCTACATCGTTGGGGTTAGTTGGGGCATGACGTCCTCCTTTGACTCATCACTTCACTCAGATGAAGCCATTTACATCATTTTATCATTATTTTTAGTCTTTTGTGGTTTAGTCCTCGATTTGTGGGTGACAAACACCAATTTTTAGTTATTTTATCTTTTAGTAAGGTAGGCTCTAAAAATTAAAAAGCCTGGGACACATCATATAAATAAGGCAACTACCATTCATTTGAAAACAAGACAAGGGTTCTAATATGTACTTATTTCTGTTTCTCTTGTATATTGGAGCATTTGAGCTAGGTGCACCTCCCTTTTTAGCACATCTCTCTTGTGATGAATGGTGGAATGATGGAATTTTAGGGTTTTGATATCTTACAAGGTTGATTCAAAGAATGGTTGTTATAACTCATGGCTAAGGAGGATCTAAGAACTCTCTCTCTTGCTCTTTCCTTGGTGGATGTTGGTAAGATCTTTCCATTTTTTTGTTTGGTGTTGCTTTTGCACCTTAAGGAAGGTAAATTAGGGTTTTATTGGTGTTTTGTCAATCTTGTTTGAGGAGACTTTCCTCTTGAAGGAGCTCTCCATAGTGAGGCTTTGGGATTCATGGTTTGCCTTAATTAGGGTTTGGCTACTTTGACCTAATCTTGGGTTACTAACTAAGTTGCCAGGAAACGTGGGGACTGGTACGGGGACATGGACACCACTTTTTGAAACAGGGTACTTGGGTACGTCGGGGGTACTACACACACACACATATATATTATAAAAATAAAACATGCCACAGTCACATCATGCGTGCATATTTCATATTACTTAATAAGTTATGAATCGTGATTCATAATTCTAAATTCAATGATTCATTGAACAATGAACATTCACTTTGGAAATTTGAAACATAAAATATGATAAATCATAGACTCATAGTAGATATCAAGTGGAAGATTGGTGTTGAAATTAGAGGTTAGATATGATTTTATCACATATAAAAAACCTTGATACAAGAACATGTAAACAATTGTAATGCTTAATTAAATTTAAACTATATTAAAACATAAATAACATAATTTTCATCTCGTTCAACTTAATGCTCCATTTGGTCACTGCATTAATGTTGGTCCTCGAGAATCATCAAACACTAAGTTCAGAAAATAAAATGAATCTTAAATAACATTTACAGTAAACTAACCATGTACTACATTAAAAAATTAAAACCAACATTTGGATCCAACTTATACTCAGATAGTTCTGAGTTTGATCTTGTCACTGAGAGGACAAGTCAAACTGGTTAAACCATATGCGTACCGTGAGAGAGAGAGAGAAGATTCAGGTAGAAAGTAAACAGACCTCAGGTTCTTCAATCTTAGTCATAAAAACATGTAAGTGATCATGGATAAGAAAAGACACATAGGTGCTGAAGAGATCAACTGCAGAGATAACTGTGAAGGGATCAGCCACGAGAGAAAGACACAGAGATAATTCGAGAGTGATCAACACATGTTCTTCTTGTGAACCTGTGGAGCAGAAGAACACGTGAGATAAGGCCAGAATAAAAAAACGCAGAGATGAAAACGTGAGTGATCAATCACGTGAGGTAGCCCAACAAATAAACAAAAACGCAGAGATAAAAATGGTGAGAGATCAATCACGTGAGGCAGCCCAACAAATAAAACCGCAGAGTTAAAAAAATGGTGAGAGATCAATCACGTGAGGCAGCCCAACAAATAAATAAAAACGCAGAGATAAAAATGGTGAGAGGTCAAGCACTAAGTCGTGAAGGAAAGAAACCCGTGAGACAAGTTGAGAAGATATGAACCCGTGAGAGAGGAACAACAGAACCGTAGCGGCTGGAGCAGAAAAAATAAGCGTGTTCTCATGAAATCCGAATAGGAGCAGACCTGAAAAATTACCCGAGAAGAGGCAAACGAAAAGTGAAGAGTGAGCTCACCGTGAGATGATAAGAGCATAAGTTTTGTAAAGTTTATATAGATTGAGAGTTAACAAACTTAGGTTAAAATAGGAATAAAATAAAAATAAATAAAATAATAAGAAAAGAAAGGTCAAAAGATAAAGTACCAATGGTCTAAGGTTTTAATAGGATAAGACTTAAATGGTCCAATAAAAAAAAAAAAAAAACTTTATTAATAAAATCATAAAATCTTTATTAATAAAATATAAAGATTTTATTAATAAGACTATAAATAAATATTTAATGAATTTATCATAAAGTGAAAAACCAAAGGTCCAACTTAAAGTAAATGGACCAAAAACATAAGTGGGACAAGGCCCTATAACAAAACATAAGGTAACTAAAAATAATACATGGTCCAATGGTCTTTAATAAACGCTTAGTTAAAAATACTCCATAAAGTAGGAGTCATCATAGTCAAAGGTGCACACAAGTGTTAAATTTTGAGCATTAACTCAAGATACTCTAGGATCTTTGCTGAGAGAATAACATGTATAGTATATCAATGCATATCAATCATAGCAAGCATGTCAATCATCACAAGAAGTAAACATAAGAGACAATAGACACACAGAGTTTCCGTGGGGAAAACCTTAAGGTGAAAAACCCCACAACTTCCTCAGAGATAGATAGAGCAATGATACAACCAAAGTACAACCCAAGTACACAGAGATAGACTCCTCCTAGCAGCTGATCCTCCTCCTCACATGTGCGCCACTTTCCGAGTGAAGGAAGAGTGAGTTCTGAAGTGATCCAAATAGAGATCGGGAGATCTCTATTTTAATAAAAAAAAAAAAAACTTTATTAATAAAATCATAAAATCTTTATTAATAAAATATAAAGATTTTATTAATAAGACTAAAAATAAATATTTAATGAATTTATCATAAAGTGAAAAACCAAAGGTCCAACTTAAAGTAAATGGACCAAAAACATAAGTGGGACAAGGCCCTATAACAAAACATAAGGTAACTAAAAATAATACATGGTCCAATGGTCTTTAATAAACGCTTAGTTAAAAATACTCCATAAAGTAGGAGTCATCATAGTCAAAGGTGCACACAAGTGTTAAATTTTGAGCATTAACTCAAGATACTCTAGGATCTTTGCTGAGAGAATAACATGTATAGTATATCAATGCATATCAATCATAGCAAGCATGTCAATCATCACAAGAAGTAAACATAAGAGACAATAGACACACAGAGTTTCCGTGGGGAAAACCTTAAGGTGAAAAACCCCACAACTTCCTCAGAGATAGATAGAGCAATGATACAACCAAAGTACAACCCAAGTACACAGAGATAGACTCCTCCTAGCAGCTGATCCTCCTCCTCACATGTGTGCCACTTTCCGAGTGAAGGAAGAGTGAGTTCTGAAGTGATCCAAATAGAGATCGGGAGATCTCTATTTATACTTGTCCTGACTGCCCAATAAACTTATGGGGCCGACTTGTCTAGCTTAGCACAATAACCTCATGTTACATTAATTCGGGCCGACCCCTTACAAGGTGGTCTAATAACCCATCGGCAAGTTAACACACTTGCGACACTTGTCAATACAAATGACGACACTTCCGTATAGAGGAATAATACATCTCTATAGGAGTACAATAAATATATATATGAAATACATTCCGAAGTTACATATACATCAACACTCCCTCTTAACTAGGAAGGTATTTCTCAACATAGATCTGCTAGCACAAGTCTTCTTCTCTGGATCATCATCAGCGAATCATCATCCTCGAATCATCGTCATCGTCACTGCTGTTGCTATCTCAATCAATCTCTGAATCTACTTGTCATAGGAAGTTCTACAGAGCCAGTGCTTTTTCATACTGGATGTAGGCCCACCACTTGTAGGTCTTCATCATCACTGGCCATACTGTGGAATCCTCAGGACTTATTACGTGCGTCACAAAACCTGGCTGCAGCATCCCAGGCTGTTATGAGCACACAGCTCTACCTGTCGAATCTCCCAGGAGCACATTACATGTGATCCATCACAAAACCTGGCTGAAGCATCCCAGGCTGTTACGAGCACACAGCTCTACCTGTCGGATCTCCCAGGAGCACATGACATGTGATCTCACCACAAAACCTGGCTGAAGCATCCCAGGCTGTTACGAGCACACAGCTCTACCTGTCGGATCTCCCAGGAGCACATCACATGTGGTCCACCACAAAACTTGGCTGAAGCATTCTAGGCTATTACGAGTACACAGCTCTACCTGTCGGATCTCCCAGGAGCATATTACATGTGGTCATGGCAATGCCTCGAAAGAGCATCTGAGGCCTTTTTCATCTTGTCCAAATCTCCTAGGTCCACTTACATGCCATAGGACAATGCCTCGAAAGAGCATCTGAGCCCTTTTTCATCCTGTCCAGATCTCCCAGGTCTACTTACATGTCCTCCCAGAGCAATGCCTCGAAAGAGCATCTGAGGCCTTTTTCATCCTGTCCAGATCTCCCAGGTCTACTTACATGCTCATTTGCACAACCTGTCCACGACCACAGAGTATCACCCTGATACTCTCCATACATCATCCTGATGTACACATGATCATTCTGATCATCATCACTGCATCGTCCTGATGCATGTCATCTGGAAAAGCTCGTCATCCATGATCATCCTGATCATACAATGCATCTACCTGATGCATACCAAGTATCTACCTGATACATATCACCATACACAGTGTATCCACCTGATACATACATAGATACATGATCCACACAATGTATCTACCTGATACATATCAACATACATGATCTACCTGATCATACAACGTATCCACCTGATACATATACAGATACATGGTCCAAGCATCCAACATGATGCATACATACATAAATGATCCAACTGATCATATCCAGCATCCAACATGATGCGTACATACACAAATGATCCAACTGATCATATCCAGCATCCAACATGATGCGTACATACATAAATGATCCAACTGATCATACAGAGCAGAAACTAGAACATCATCCTGATGCTCATCATCCAGCGCTTACATCCACAGCCATGTGAAGGATCCCCCTTCCACCATGCTAGGAATGGCTACAACAAATGTCTCCATCACTTCTTCCTCGAAGTGTCGTCGATCTGAAGAACACCAAGCCTCTCTCTGAAGTACTCGAACTTCACTCTGGCTAGTGGCTTCATCAACACATCTGCAATCTGCTCATCTGTCGCAACATACAGGAGCTTCACTGCTCCCCTCTGCACCATATCCCTGATATAGTGATATTTGATCTTTATGTGTTTCGACCTGTCGTGGAACACCGGGTTCTCAGACAACTTCACACAACTCTGGTTGTCACAAAATATACCAGTAGCCTCTAACGGTAGATCAAATAACTCAGACAGTAGCTTCCTCAGCCATACTGCCTCACAACTAGCCGACAGGCTGCAACATGCTCTGCCTCGGCTGTACTCAGTGCTACGCAGGACTGCTTCCTGCTTAACCAAGAGATCACACCTGATCCCATACTAAAGCAGCACCCAGAAGTGCTCTTCCTATCTGCAGCACTGCCTGCCCAATCTGAATCAACATAACCCTGTAGGTTAAACTTTTGATTCGCATCATACTTGAGCCCATAATCAACTGTACCCTTCAGGTACCTCAGAATATGCTTTACAACAACCAGGTGAACACTTCTCGGATCCGTCAGGAACTGGCTCAATGTGTTCACTGCAAAGCAAATATCCGGTCTCGTGTTCGTTAGGTACATCAAGGACCCAATCATCTGACGATACATAGTGACATCAACCGGCTCAGATGAAGCATCACACAGAAGCTTCAGGTTCAATGCCATAGGTGTGGCCATGGCCTTGCAGTCCTGTTATCACACCATAGTAGCAGGGCTACTATTCTTGTTTAGCAGATATCTGCATATTCCAGAGCTTCCATTATTCAGAGATTGGCTATGATGATTGTATATTTTGAGATCACTCATGATCAGAGTAGTGTATTATTCAGACTTATGTTAGACCTTGTGTCAGGGCCGAGCCTTGAGAGTTTAGATTTGATGATCGATGTGACCCTTTATCCCATGCAGTTTCAGTTCAGTGCTTAGAGATGTATTGCAGCAGTGTTTCAGATGATATATGATGATTATTATTGTGATGATGTTATATGATCTATGGATATTTTATCATTGACTGTGGATTATTATCTTGTTGATTTAGTCATGTTCACTGCATCTGCTTGGTATATTATTCCTGATGTGGCAAACTGTTTAAAAATGAACTATAAATCATAAAATGGACAATTGCTTGCACATTTAGGTCATTTAACAAAACCCACTGGTTTACCACCTTACATAGATATGGTCTTTCCTGACACCAATTGTCTGCTAGTTTAGGTTCCATATTCACTTGACTCCATCCATACATGACTTTCCTATTTGACTTTAAACCTTGACCTATCTCATTTGACTTTCTGATACTGAGGACTTTCCCATTTTTCTACCTCTGTGTTTGGACCGCATCCCTGTATGTTCAGTGTCTCGGCTCTAAGTTGGTGACAAAACTTGCCTTTGGTGAGTTGGATTGTAGGCCTAAATCATTCTGGTCGGTTGTCCCGATGTTTGGCATTGGCTCGAACTCCCCCTAGTCACTTGAGATGTTGTTGGTTAAAACTGAAAGCTCATGTTCTACTTATGGAAACTTATAAATTTGCCCATGGAAACTAAAAAGGGCAAGAGCGATGAACTGCTAAAAATACTCCTCGAAGAGTATATGAAAGGTCCAAAAAGCAATGGTTCTTAAAAGCTATATCTAAACAATTGCTGACCTTATATGTATATGAAAACATGCCCTGGATGCAAGCTGCAACTAGTTGTGCTTATCAGCACACCTGAGATCCGAAGGGTTATGTAGGCCAAAAAGGCCATGAAATGAAATTGAATGATCCTAATGAACCTGGATCAACTTGATGTAGACATGATGCCTAAGTTGAATAAGCACTCTCTAAACAACTTATCCATTTGTGAGGCATAGCCATTCCCCGTGTTATTTTGTCCAGCACAGAGTTTGTAGCTTCCCCCTTCTCCCAGTCCAAAGTATTTGTGAGTTAAGTTAGACAAGTCAACTCCTTGGCCCAACCTTGTTCCTAGCCTTCATCCTTCACTAGCAGTTTGACCATGTCCAATGGGTGAGTTTGTCATTTGAACTATTGTGCAAGTAATTTTATATAACAAAGGAATATGCTAACTTGATTAATGCCACTGAATGGATGTTATACTTTGAGCTTGGCTGTGAGAATGATTAGAGAAGCATGCCTTAGTCTACTGATGTGATTTATCCTCGTTTGTATATTATTGGGATCCGTGATGATGTGGACCATATATCTATACCTATTGATGATGATTGATGGTCCCACATACTTGATGATGATATCATATGATGGACATATGGTTCAGATGATGATTGATGCAGTTCAGCAGGTTTTATTATTACTTCAGATCATCAGATTATGCACTGTCCATATATGGTGGACCCTACAGCTGGCCCATTAGGGCAACCCATGGTGTATAAGTACACATTCTTAGTGGATTTGGGTCTTCTGGATCCAATGAGACACTTATCTTTCAGTTCCGGGCACTTCTGACAGTGATTGATGCAGTTTTACACTTGTTGACCAGATTTGGGGCTGATTTCCCAGCCTGAGCAGCAAGGGCCATGAGAGGCCAGTTCACCTAGGGTGCTGTATGAGGAGGGGGTGGTCCAGCCACGTGTTTTTACCATTTACCCCCCTTCTGGAGAGCCTGGTGGGCTCAGTTGGACAGCGCAGATGCCCTAGGAGGCAGTTTTGGCACTTTCACAGTTACCGAGGCAGTTTAAAAAATGGGATAAAGTGGTCACTGAGGAATTCGATTTGGGCAATTGAGGCAAGGTTTTGGCATTTGATTTTCACAGAGGTCTTCTAGGGTGATCCCACTATCTTCTAGCCAGTTTTCACCATGTGGGTAGGCCCACAGCGATCACAGGAGGTCTTTTACTGCTTGTCTGTCACAGATTTTGAGGACAGATTTGATCATTTATATTATCTTGGACATATTTTATTATTTTATTGTGCCTTGGGGATGAGCTAGTAAGGATTGATGCCTCCTAGCCCCACCATGTGCTTCTTATGTCATGTCCTAGTCATTATGAGGTGGGCTTTGGTACTTTTATCCCCTCTAGTGGATGATGTCACCCTCCATGATTATTTTAGACTATGACATCATCACTTTATGATTGATCCATGTGTTATGTTATTATGGTTCATCTTAGCCATTGATTGTATATTGAGATTTTTTTAATCTCAACCACTCATTTGATGTAGTATTGTAAAGTGGTATAGGGTTTTGGTCTTTATTATCCTATATAAGGAGACCCCCTATTGTATAGCTCACCTTTGGAGCTCTGGAATATTGGAATAGAACACTTCTTTGTGGAGCATATCTCTCTTGTCTTGTGGATTCTCTTGCATCTTGAGTATACAGTATCTCTTCTATGTATCATTGTGGATTTTGGTGCTTCTACTAGTTTTCTTGCAGGAAAGTCGAATTAGTGGAGAGGAGGGCGATTTCTTGAGGGTTATTATTGGAGGGATCCACATATTCTCTCTTGGGTTGATCTTGTGACAGGGAATATCATTATTGTATCTTCGTGACATAGTTGATGCTTTCTATTACATCTTTCTATCATTTTCATAATCATCTTACTTGACTTGTTTCTTTGATCTTGTCTTGTAGGAGGAGGACGATTTGGCTATCTTGGAGGAGGACGATTTGGCTATCTTGGAGGAGGACGTTTTGGTTGGAGCTCTTGAATCTCACTCTTGAATATACACATAGGAGAATGCTATCAATTTGCAAAGTGGCCACAAGCAATTGAGGTAAGATCTACAAGGTATGTGCCTCTTTCCATCCATTCTCTCTTCATTGGTCACAAACCCTAATTAATCAAAACCCCAATTTTGGTTTTTCTTAGATCTACTTAGATCTAGCCTTGCTTTTGAAAAGATCTTAAGAACCCACCTCTATAGCATCCACCCCTAGTTGGATCTATAGTTTGGTGGTGATTTGGTTAAAATTAACACACTTTTCAAGGCAATATGGCCCTCTTGAGCAAGGTCGCGCTTCCTTGGGTGACTGAGTTTTCCCACTTCTAGGACCTGGGTAGTTGAGATTTCAGTGGATTTGGAACGGGCATACCTTGAAACCTATATCTAGAGTATCATTTTGTGACGATCTGCCTTGGGGATAGCATTCCCTATTTTAAGGGATTGTGGTCCACTTGGGTCATTTCATGAAATCCTAGATCTAGCAAGATCCAACCATTCTATCTCAATTAGCCCACTTGACTTGACCTCTAGGTGTCCCGATCTACACTTTGACATATCTTTTGACTCCATTAACCCATCCAACAAGGCACTAGTCTTCCTTAAGCAAATCGCACTCCTTGGGGATTGTGTCAAACCTTAGATCCAATAAGTGGGTACTCCTAATTTCAACTTAGATCCATAGATCTACTCATTACATATCCTCTAGTGCCGATTGCATCCCTTAATCTCACCTTGTGGGTCCACTTTAAGCCATTTCACATATCCCAAGAAGGTAAGACCCACTTGTGTACCATATGGTACTATATCTTGTCATCATAACTAATCATGTGGCCTAAATCATACATTGGTTGAAACACTCATCATTTCTCAAACCACCTTCAACCATACTTTAATTTTTAGGTCCACTTTACCTTGCATTGGTTTCCGTAACTTACGATTTACTCATCCCTAGGAACCTTTGTTTGGGTCCAATCATCTTTGATTGGTTATAGGGTCTCCCCCAGGTCTTGATTTATCTAGATCTAAAGTGAAGAGTGCCTCGATTGATGTGACTCCCACCTTGCATTGGGAACCGTGGCATCTCTTGGGTCACCTCTTTAGTTGCCCATCTCCTTTACCATCCCGGATGGGATACCACTAGGGGCAACTACAAGTTGTGTGATAACAAGTCCATCATCCTGAACCTCTTCAGGATCTCTACTGTATACTTCCCTTGTCCAAGGAAGATCCCATCTGCACTCTGCCACACCTCCATGCCTAGAAAATAGTGCATCATCCCCAAGTCCTTCATCTCGAACTCGGCAGCAAGCTTCCTCTTGGTATCAACAATCAAACTATCATTACCTGCAACAAACAGGTCATCCACATACAGAAGTAGTATCATTGGATTTCCTTCTTCAACCTTGTAGTAAAGGTTGGAATCCGCTTTACTCTTGGTAAAGCCCAAACTAGATAGGAAACTGTCCATCCTACCATACCAAGTCCTAGGAGCTTGCTTCAAGCCATACAAGGCTTTCTTCAATCTGCACACATATGACTCCCTGTCATGTGTTTCAAAACCGAGTGGCTGCTCCACATACACTTCCTCTTCAACTACACCATTCAAGAAAGCAATCTTGACATCCATCTGGTGTATCTTCCATTTCATCACTGTAGACAGAGCAAGTACTGATCTGATGGAAGTGTACTTGGCTACAGGAGCAAAAGTTTCTTTATAATCTATTTCCTCTTTCTGAGAGAAGCCACGAGCTACAAATCTTGCCTTGTATTTCTCTATGCTGCCATCTGTAGCATGCTTGATTTTGTAGATCCATTTGGAAGTCACAACAGACTTCCCTTCAGGTCTTGGTACAACATCCCAAACATTATTCTTCATTATTGATTGGTATTCTTCGACCATGGCATCCTTCCATTCTTTCTTTTCCGCTGCTTCTTCATAATTGGAAGGTTCTTTGTTCATGATATCACAGAGTAAAGCAACGTAGCTGGTGTGTGATCTAGTTCTCTTCTTTGCTCTGTGTTCTTCTTCTGGAATGCCATATCTTTCTGCATCTTGAATGAGCTCTCTAGCCCATGCAGGTTTCCTCTAGTGAGAGTTATTCTCACGAGGTGGATCTACAGGTTCTTGCGGATCTTCAATTTCACGATCTGCATCTGGAACTGCTTCAGTCATAGTAGTGTCTTGAAATCTAGTTTCCTTAGGTTCTTCATAATCTTCAACAGGTGTCTTCCTTGATTTGATGAATGCAGAGTTTTCATCAAATGTCACATCTCTGCTGACATCAATCTTCTTGAACCCTGGAAAGTAGATTCTGTAAGCCTTCGAGCTTTCACTGTAACCCACAAAGATACCCTTCTTTCCTAAAGGATCCAGCTTGGTCCTCTTTTCCTTTGGGACATGAGTGTATACTGGACAACCAAATATTCTGAGATGGCTGACTTCAGGTTTCTTACCAGAGAAGACCTCTTCTGGTGTTTTGTTGTCCAATATCTTGTGGGGTGTTCTGTTATGCACATATACAACTGTCCTAGCTGCTTCTTCCCATAGATGCATAGGTAGATCCTAGTCATGCAGCATTGCCCTTGCTGCTTCCATGATTGTTCGATTCTTTCTTTCTGCAACTCTATTATGTTGTGGATTGTAAGGAGCAGTTAACTCCCTCTTAATCCCTGAATCACTGCATAGCTTCTTGAAGTCACCTGGAGTGAATTCTCCACCATTGTCGGATCTGAATGTTTTGATCTTCTTATCAGTTTGGTTCTCCATCAAGGTTTTGAATTCCTTGAACTTATCAAACACTTCATCTTTGTTCTTCAAGAAGTAAACCCAAGTCTTCCTGGAGAAGTCATCAATGAAAGAGACATAGTAAACATACCCACTCAGAGAACTGGATGACATCAGACCGCATACATCCGAGTGGATGATTTTCAAGATTCCTTCAGCTTTGCTTTCACTGCTTGGAAATGCTTTCTTTATGTTCTTTCCTTTTGCACATCCTTTGCAAACACCTTCATGCTTTGTCTTTATTTCAGGAAGACCCTCTACAGCCTTGCTTGCAATTGGAAGTGCCCTATAGTGCATATGAGCAAGTCTTCTATGCCAAAGTTCACTTGGCTCCATGGAATCATGCACCATGGCATGTTCAGGTTGTCCCTTCAATTTATACAATCCTCCCTCTTGCTCTCTAATCACCACTGCATCATCTATGGTCTTTCCCTTTGGCCACATTAGAACTTGGCCATCCACAAATGCAACCCTCATACCTTTTGCATCCAATGCGGATATGGAGAGTAGGTTCTTCTTGAGCCCAGGTACATAAAGAACTTCTTTCATCTTCAAAGACTTTTCAGAATCTAGGTTGTAGGAGGCTTCCCCACTTCCTTTGATAGGGTATTGATAATCATCCTCAAGCTTCACCTTATGGGGTGATTCATGTTCAGAAAGATTTACAAAAGATTCTTTAAACCCAGTCATGTGTTTGGAAGCCCCACTGTCAATAAGCCAATCATTACAACCATGAGAAATAGTACCTGTGAGAGCAGAGATTAGAACATACTCTTCTTCGCTTGATGAGTCATCATCATCACTTTTAGATCTAGCCTTCTTCTTGGGAGGTTCATCATCCTCGGCAGCATGAGCATGGTACCTTCTTTTGCTGCCCTTCTTCTTCTTGTTGAAGTTGTTGTTGTTCTTCTTGTTCTTGGGACAATTTATGGCAATATGTCCCTTTTCATTATAGGTGAAGCATATTCTCCTTTCTTTATGGTGATGTGAAGATTTCTTGAAGTGAGATGGCTCTCTCTTGGACTTCCCTTTCTTGGTGTGAGCTGTGAGAGCTTGATCTTCATTCCCCATCTTTTCTTCTCGTGCCACAAGCCTTGCTTCTTCTTGTGAACATTCTTCCCGTAGTCTGCTGAAGGATACCAACTTCTTTCTTGCACAAATTCCTTGGATAAAGGAGTCCCATGACCTGGGTAGGCCATTCAAAGTGGTCATGACAACTTCACCATTCTCCACCATTTCATCCACTGCTTCTAGTTGTTCCTTGATCTGAGAGACCCTAGAAAAAAAAGATTGAATGGATTCTCCATTATGAAGTTTTACCCCTTACAATTGATTCCGCAGAGTCATCTTCCGATTTATGTTCTTCCCTTCAAATAGCTTGGATAGGGAGTCAAACATCTCTTTGGGTGTCTTCAGAGATGACACATGGGGGATGAGATGGTCCTTGATAGAATCAACAATGATTCTCTTTTCCTTGACCAAGTTCTTCTTGTGGAGGGCTTTAGCCTCTTCTCCCTCTGGGACAGGGACCTCTTCCCTTATATATGAGTCCAACTCATTCTTTTCCGGGATTAACCCAATCCTATACTTCCAGGCTCGGAAGTTATCAGCCCCTTCAAGCTTGGTGTGGTGAGACATCTTTAAAGAGTACTTCAAATGGAAATAGAAAAGATTTAGGTCTTACCACTTGATTTGCTGACAACTGGATCTGGTCCCGGATTAGGGTTTGTCAGAGAAACCCTAAAAATTCAAAATGTGAATTTCAATTTTCTGAAAGGATAGAAAGATGCGCCTTGATGAGGTGATCAGCCTGGTGTATTCAGAATTTGAGATTTGCAAAGCTTCACCCTTCAGAATTGCCTTTTAGTCTTCCCGGGTTCACTGGGGAGGACCCTAAATTAGGGTTTTTTGAGTTTCCCGGAGATTTACCGAGCCAAAAATCTCGATCCAAAGCCCTAAACTTTGATTTTTCCAAGGACCTTCCAGCTATGTCTTCAAATTTTAGAAATTCCTATTTTTGTGGAAACCCTAATTTTTAGGGCCAAAACTGAAAGTGCTCAGAATTGGATTCTGATTGGACAGATAGATTCACCTTGTTGAGGAGAGTCAATTTATCATATTGCTTTTCCAAAATCTATGGAGAGAAACCCAATAAACAAGAAACCCTGGTTTCCGTCACTGCACAATGTCTTCTTCTCAGGTTAGCTCTGATACCATGTTAAATTTTGAGCATTAATTCAAGATACTCTAGGATCCTTGCTGAGAGAATAACATGTACAATATATCAATGCATATCAATCATAGCAAGCATGTCAATCATCACAAGAAGCAAACATAAGAGACAATAGACACACAGAGTTTTCGTGGGGAAAACCCTAAGGTGAAAAACCGCACAACTTCCTCAGATATAGATAGAGCAATGATACAACTAAAGTACAACCCAAGTACATAGAGATAGGCTCCTCCTAGTAGCTGATCCTCCTCCTCACATGTGCGCCACTTTTTGAGTGAAGGAAGAGTGAGTTTTGAAGTGATCCAAATAGAGATTGGGAGATCTCTATTTATACTTGTCCTGACTGCCCAATAAACTTATGGGGCCGACTTGTCTAACTTAGCACAATAACCTCATGTTACATTAATCCGGGCCGACCCCTTACAAGGTGGTCTAATAATCCATCGGCAAGTTATCACACTTGTGACACTTGTCAATACAAATGACGACACTTCCGTATAGAGGAATAATACATCTCTATAGGAGTACAATAAATATATATATATATGAAATACATTCCGAAGTCACATATACATCAACAAAAAGTGAGAGTGCTAGGACCAAATAAGAAGAGGACCATGAGTCAACAACCACAAGATCAAAGTGGACAAGCAATCAAATAGGACCAATAAGACCAAAGACTTTTCTCTCTCTCAAGATACATAGTTTATATATTTTGTCATCATTGTATAAGGGAGAAGATCCAAACGGATGGTACAATCCTTTTGTCCTTAACGCTGCTCCTAAGGGTTAGGTACTAGAGACATCGTCAAGGGGTGGCCAGGCCCTTGAGAAGCAACCTAGCAATAACCGATTAGGAGAGGGGACATCAATATCTTCCATTCTTAATGAATGGCTTTCAGCCCAAGGCTGAGCCTCGGTCCTAGACTAGGACATGTTGATCAACCATCTGGTCCATGACCAGGATCTCCATTCTCCTAAAGAATGGTCCTCAGCCTCAAGCTGAGCATTCAGTCCTAGACTGAATGTTGATCAACCATCTGCAGGACCTAGGATGTCTCTGTCTCAACCTGCAGGATCTGATTGGTCATCATGACCAAGAAACCGTCTGGTTCTAGACCAGAATACCCTAGAGACAAATAGGGGCCCTAGCCACATGCTAGGGACTTTGCCATGGCATCAACTTGCTTGGTCCTCGACCAAGAACCCCAGGAGACAGCTGGGGGCCCTAGGGTACCTTCTAGGGTCTTACTCATACTCTGCCTGGTTAACTTGACCAGGAATCCTAGTTAACTGACTAGGGTACCATTCTCTTTGAGAATGGGTCTCGCAGCTGCACTAAAAATTAACAACTGGAAGTTATATGATTAATAATATTATATGTCTATGATTCTATGAATCCACTGTCACACTACATTCAAAATTTGCCTAATGGCATTTGCAGACATTTGCAGTAAGTCGTCCACAGTCCAGCATCCATCGTCACTGGTCGATTTTAATTTTTTCTCACAGTCCCCAGACCACTGTGCCAGTGTGCTGTTGTCTGCTGCTGCTGAAACTCTCGCCGTTGTATGCCCCTGAAGAGTTTGTCCACCATCACTAAAGAGTTTATCCACCCTCCATTGAAGAGTGTTTGTCGTTGAAGAGTGAGCAATGAAATGGTTAGGGGGGTCATTTACTTATGAATTGTGAATGATATTGTTTAGGTAAGTGCCCACGTTTTGAGTTTTTACTTTTTTTTTATTAAATTATTTCATTAACATTAAAAATCGACGGTTTTCCTCCCTAATAGCGGCAGATTTGAGCGCTCGGCTGTACCCCAAGAGTATCCAAACACAGGGTACATCGTACCGATTAGCATGCAAGTATCACTTTTTTTAATGGCGTCTCGGGTACGTGGAGTTTGTACTGGGTACAATAGGGTACGGTAGGTTATGTACCTTACTTGTACCCAAGTACCCGGTACGGGCACATGTACCCTACCCTCGGGTATGTGTACCCCTGCTACACAACTTACTAGCCTTTTCCTTAGTTGGTAAACCTTGAATAGCCAAATTGAGTAGGGGTGTTGATCTCGATCTTTAATTGCCGTAGGGTTGAGGATTAAGGTCAAAACCACTTCTCTTATCTTTTATTCAAAATTCTCTTGTATATTTAATAATTTATTATTAAAAATCCAAAAAAATATAATATTGGAAAAACCCTAAAAAGTTAAAAAATCCATATATAAAAAATAACGTGTTTTTTGGATTTCTGTTTTGAGGAAAAAGTGTGCCCTAGGCAATTTAATGGTGGATCTTCAGAGGCACCTTGTTTCTATGGTTAATTTGTGAGATATCTTGTGATTTCTGCCAGCATGTTTCTTTTGCAGATCTGCTATAGCAGGTACAACAGTTATATTGTTTATTTCAGCCAAGTTTGAATCCCTAAAAAGCAGGGTTTTGGGCCTAGATTGACGCCTAGGGGGTTGGACACATGTTGGGAAGTATTATAAGCGGGACCACCATCTATTTGGCACTGCTTTGATTGATTTTATTAAGTTTTGGAGTATTATTGACTGCTGCAATCTTATAACAGCAATAAGATATTCAAGGTATATTTCTTGGAATCTGTAACAAAGTGTTATCACTCCTACCTCTCCCAGTGTTGTTTCTGCTTCATTGTTTTGACTCCATAAGGCATTGATCTTTGTTGAGAGGTTTCTTGGGAAAGGTGTTTGTGTGTTGTTTAAGCAATTGTAGATATCATTCACCGAATTTGAGGGACTCCTCCTTGGTCTTAGGAGTTGACCTAAAGTATGGTGACATTGGGCTCTAGCTTCTCCTGTGCTTACCACTTGTTGCATCGAGATTCATGATCTTGATCAAGGGTGCTAATTTGAGCGGTAACATATTTTGGTTCTGTTGCTTGGGACGCTCAAAGATTGTTGCATGATAGTTGGGGTGTGTTGTTTAGGTTAAAGTTTTCATCTCATTGGCAAAAACGACTGATTTGGTAAGAAAGTTGAGGCGAGTTTTTGTTTTGTACTTTGATGAGATTATTGTTAAGGACTAACCTTGCAGGTCTTATTTGGCGAGTTCTCTGAAGAAAATATAAACAAAGAAGTGCATTTCAAGACAAAAGCCTCAACTATTGACGACATTGTGCTAATTTGAGTGGTAACATTTTTTGGCACAGCTGCCAGGGACGCTTGAAGATTGTTGCATGACAGTTGGGGTGTGTTGCTCAAGTCAAAGTTTTCATTCTCCTGGCAAGTGAGGTAAGTTTTTGTTTTGTACTTTGATGAGATTATTGTTAAGGACTAACCTTGCAGGTCTTATCTAGCAACTCCACTTAAGAAAATATAAACAAAGAAGTGCACTTCAAGACATAAGCCTCAACTATTGACGACTTTGTCGAGTGTAGGGTTCAGCTCATCTTGGTGACTCCACACATATTGATATATTCATGTTCATATTCAATGACATCCTTGAAGAAGTTATAAGTAAGGAAAAATGGCATCGCCTGTAGGGTTGGATGAGCGTTTTGCCCCCCTTTCTCAAACATCCCATGTTTTCCAAATGAGTTACAAGAGCCATTCTGTCGAGATTTTGTGATCATGATGATTTTGCCATGGAGCATGTTGAAATTTTATTGGTATTGACTTAATAATTCCATATTAAGAATGATGTCCTTATGAGGTCATTTGTGGTCACCTTGGAAGGAAAAGCACGTGCTTGGTTTGAAGGTCTTGACAAAGGACAAATCTTCTCTCTTGCAGAATTGTTCGAAGCATTTTGCACATATTGGTGCCCAAAAGATTAGGGAAAATGGGTGCCCTATGTTGAATATGTGAAGAGTATGATCAAGGGAGAAGACCATGATGAAGGTCAAGCCCTTGAGGAAAACCTTGATGAGGTCCATAGCAAAGCCAATGAGGTTGATCAAGATGAACATGTCCAAGAGGAGATCCTTGAGGATTTCTATCTATTGGTTGTTGCATACCCAAAGGAGCATGAAAATGATTTTGTTGAGGAAATTTATGAAGATAAAGAAGAAGACGATGAAGCTCTTGTTGAAGAGCCATTGTCAATTGAAGAGGATGCCAAAGACATGGTTGATGGAGGTATGGTTGATGCCACTCCTTGTCCTCATGGTGATGAGGGTTTGATGAGCCTTCCTTTCTCTTTTGCTTTTGAAGACAAAATTTTCAAAGATGATAGGTTCGAGGATCTCTTTGCCACTAAAGATGATTTCCATGGATATGTGTCTTCCTCATGATGGTCATGATATGGATGTGGATTATTGGAAATTTGTTGGAGAGCCCATATATGACTCTTCAAATGAGGGAAGTGTAAATTTTGAAGACCTTGGAAAACCTTTTTTTAACGAGGATCCTTATGAATTGGTTCGACCACTTTTGTTCACCATTGATGATGATATAGGGTTGCATATGGTGGATTCTACTGCAGATCTTGAACAACCAGATTTACCTTCTCCTAAGGTGGATCTCAATCATCATTTTCAGCTATGCTTCTCAGGGATTGATGCAGGTTTTGGACAAGAAGAAGATGAAGAGCCTCTTGTGGAACAATCAATACCCAAGAGAAGGCACCATGTGAAAACCCAGAAGATACAGGTAATGAAATAGTTTGATTTCAAAACGATATTAGGTCCTACACAACCTTCATGTTGTTGATATGTTTTGGAGGATGAACTTCGAAGGGGCCAAGTCTCAGTCAAGTATGGAAGCAGGTATTGTATTAACTTCTCCTTATCATATTCATTTCTTTTCAGCCTAGAATTTGAAGGAACTAACGATGTGGTTGCATATGAAGCTCTCTTGCATAGCCTTGAGTTAGCTAAAGATTATGGTATTAAGTGTTTGGATATTATTGGCAACTTTGATCTAATTGTGATGCAATTCAAATGAAAGTTTGCATGTAAATATCAAAGGTTGAAAAGGTACAGGAATGCAGTGTGATTAGCCATGAAAAATCTCAACGCCTTATCTTTACAAGTGATTCCCAGAGCTTTGAATTAGCTAGCCGATTCCCTAGCAGTCTTTGCTTTCGTTCTTTACCCTTGCAAGGCCGTTTGAGAATCGAGAAAAATGCAAGTAGTTTTTAGACCTTCAGTTCCTGATAACCTTGAAGATTGACATTTTTTTTATAACGACAAGTAGATACACAGGGTTATGAACAACATGGCTGAATTTTTTCAGCCTCATTATGTAGGGTTCTTTGCTAGTTTTAAGGGTCACTTGGGGCAACAAACAAAGATTACTGAGCATGCTTATGATGATGGTAGTTTGTACTTTAGCCGTATCCAAGCTTGGATAGAGGGGGCTTGTGAAAGGGGCCCTTCGTCTTGGCATGAGTTTAAAGGCATTCAGGTTCATGATCTTTTCCACTATTCCATCCCCATTTCGATGAAGGTAATGCTATCTGCTCAACTCACTATTGATGTGGTTTTGTCTTGGATTATTGCTAAATACAAAGGAAGAAGTCCTAGCATGAATGATAAGCTAAGGTGGATTTACTGGTGGCATGATTTCACTTGACTTATCTCTCTCACCATGCTTAGAGTAGGCAGGTGGCATAATCTCTTGCATTAGTTTCATTTGATTTTGTCATTTACTTTTACCCATGCATTGCACTTGTTGTTTATTTCATTTCATTTTGATTTGAACAAGGCAGGATGAAAGTGTCTGCCTTTGATGCATTTGACATGGTTGTTGTTAGATGTGTGTGTAGGTCTACAGGTTCCAAGAGATTCTAGGGGGTTCTCATACACTCCCGAAAAGAGCGCATGTCTCGCAGTTGGAGCCAATTGTTACGCCCTAGATTGTAGGTAGTGTGCTTACTAGGATATAACAGCGTGAAGGGGTCTTTTGCCATTATAAAAGGCCAAGTCTGGGCTTGTTTATGTAAAGTGTTGGTCTAGTAGGGCTGAAGACCCATGGTCTGGTCATGTCAGGTCCTCCTGGTTTTCATTCTAAGGAGTGTTGGCTTAGTGGCTTTGTTGACGGTCCATTGATGGGCAGAAGCCCCCCATCATGTTGGGCCTTTGTGCCCTAGGTTGGTGCTCCAGTGGTTCTTGGGATGGACCCACTAGGACACATGGCTTAGTGGCTCCTAGCCACACTTATGTTTATGCTATGTAGAAGGTGGTTGCGCGTGCAAGGGTTGCCATACGCGCTTAAGCACACCTCGTTTATGCTCACTTGGACCTTCTCTTTCATGTATTGCACTCCTCTTGGTCTACATGTGCACAATCATGATGATGTCATCCTCTTTAAGAAAGCCTTACCTTGCTAATGGGGAGGACATTGAGGGATCTTCTACATCATTGTGGTTAGTTGGGGCATGAAGGCTTAAAAAGCAGGGTTTTGGGCCTAGATTGACCCCTGGGGGTTGGACACATGTTGGGAAGCGTCATAAGCGGGACCACCATCTATTTGAGGGCTGTTCTAGGGCACATACTAGATCTGATTTTACATTTTCAGATCTGATTTAGTTTTTCCCCTTGCCCTTCGGAGGCTTGTCACTTGCCCTTCCACGCAACGTACATCTTATAGGGTAAGTTGGCATTGTTTTGATCGATTTTATTGAGTTTTGGAGTATTATTGACTGCTGCAATCTTATAATAGCAGTAAGATGTTCAAGGTATGTTTCTTGGAATTCATAACAAAGTGTTATAACTGCTACCTCTCTCCTTGTGTTGTTTATGCTTCATTGTTTTGACTCCATAAGGCACCGAGCTTTGCTGAGAGTTTTCTTTGGAAAGGTGTTTGTGTGTTGCTTAAGCAATTGCAGATACCATTCACTGAATTTGAGGGAGTCCCTTTCGGTCTTAACAGTTGACCTAAAGTACGGTGACATTGGGCTCTAGCTTCTCCCGTGCTTAACACTCGTTGCACCGAGATCCGTGACCTTGATCAAGGGTGCTAATTTGAGCGGTAACAGTAAGAAAAAGCGATTCAGATTCCCCCTTTTTTCTAAATTCTCTATTAGTCATGCCTTTTTCCATTTGGCTTCCATATGTGTTATGTTGATCCATATTAGCCCTCTTTTTTTTCTGCATCCATGATTTCCCTATAATATGAATGCCGTGGGAGCCCTATCCCTGCTTACGTGAGCACACACATTCTTCTCATTTAAATGCTGCCACGTGAACTTTATAGAGGCTTTTAAGTTTTAAGCCCCATTGTTTCTCATACTTTGTATGACTATTGTTAGGCATTATTATTTTTAAAAGCCCCACAATGAGATATCCAAGATTCGCATTATTTTTATGGTTCTATCTTGATCAATTTAAGTGGAGTCTTGAATATGTCATTTTGTTCAAACCCATTAGAATGATATTGAAAAAGTCTTACAAAGTTCTCTGCCAGGCTTGTATTATATTTATGATTGTCTTCTTGTAATTTGTGATCATCTCATTTACTTGTATTACATCGAGGAGACTCTGTTCGAGCATTTTTATACATATATAAAATCTTTGTTTATATTTTACAAGTGGTTTGAAAGCTACCTGGTGCATTCTCAAGTAGGCATAAATGATTTAAAGATTATTTGTTAATGTAAGAACAATTTCAATCTTTCTGAGTTTAGAAGTTTCTGTGGGAATTTACTGGATAGCTTTTTTCTTCTTCATTTGACAAGTGAAGAGTATACTTCATGGAGAGGAGTACCACGTCTTTAAAAATGAAAGAGGGTGCTTTTTGATTCCCCACAAAGATTCCCCTTGTTGACTGCTTTTATCCTGTGAGAAAAAGAGATTCACAAAGCCTGCCACAAAAACTTGACCTGGAACTAGAGAGCACAAAGCCAATGAAACCAAGCAGGGCCAAAACGATGCCCTTAAACAAATGCAAAATTCACCATAAAATCCCTGAAACCACCTAAATATTTTGCCTTAAAAAAACAGAACGATGGTTGCAAATATTATTAAATCAAAGCTTTTTACCCTTATTAAAGTGGGCGACCATGATGGAATGGAGTAAAATCTTCAGATCTGAAGCAAACAAAGTCCTTTTTTGACGAAAGAAAGTTAAATCTGACTAAAATAGTAAAAGGACCACTCCAGACACACTGAAAAGGTCAGAATTCCTTCCAGATTAACATTTTTTGAAAAAGAACAAGAAGCCTGGATCTTCAAGAACTGAAAGAAAGGATTTAATTCTCTTCAAATGGCAAGACAGTTACCAGGTCCGATTGTGTTGCCACAAGCTACCTAGATCTTCAAACAAAATAGGAGTTAACTTCATATGCCCTCTGATACCATATTGAGAAATTAACAGGTGGGCAACATAGGAACGGACAACGTAGAGAAATAACTCACTGAGATCTAATATGGGAACAACAAGATTTACATGGTAAAACACTCAAAGAGGGAAACGTCCATGGAACAACAAAAAGTTGTATCACTGTTCAAGAAAGAAAGGCTACATCCAGTGCAATACTCTCATGTAGCATTGTGAGTGTCTGGGCCAAAGGTGCTCTAAAACCATATTGGGAAAACAACATGTGGGCAACCACAGGGACGAACACAATAGAGAATAACTTGCACAGATCAAAGATAGAGACAAAAAGATTTGCATGGTAAAATCCTCAAAGAGGGAAACATCCATGGAGCAACAAAAAGTTGTATTACTGCTCAAGAAAGAAAGACTACATCCAGTGCAATACTCTCTTTGACGTGGCATCACCAGCATCTAGGGTCACTGACAAATGACCCTCCATGATTTTCAAACAGATATCATAGACCAGTGAGGTGATAAGACATAGATCAACTGTCATGAATACCAAGAATACGAGGACCATTGGATTACCTATGCACACAATAGAATGGTGACCGTCAGATGACACAAGTACAAAAGCACACTAAAGAAACACACTAAAAGCACACATCACTACTACATTAGACCAAGTTGGTCTTAAGAAAACCTCCTAATGTCTAGTATCATACCACGTTTATGTTTCTGCGACCAGCAATTTTTGTTGTAACTCCATTTCAGACTGTTCGTTAGACTTTTAATCAATGGGGTGGTGATTGTAGCTCTGTATACAAGACTCAAATTTTGTGTGCACAATGTGGAAATCCCCTTGATTGTTTCCCATGATTTTTCCAATAGATTTCATCACTATGCATATCTTAGTGTTTGTTCCTTTTGATGGTGTGATTATTTTTGGTAGAGCAGTGCAGTTATGTAGTGATGCAGAATGATCCTCATGGTTGGCATCATTGTTGTCATGGTAATGATGAATGAGGAATGTGAATTGTCCTGGCTGTTGCTTGTGGAGTCAGTTGTCCTAGCAATTGTGATAGGTGCATTAGCCATGAGCTTGTTGACCTGATGAGCTGTTGAATGCAACTAATAGCAATAAATCTCTTGCAAGGAAAATTTTATGGGAGAATTTCAGCCCATGGGTTAATTTTCGATGTTCTTTTTCAAAAAAGTTTCACCGATTTCCATTTTTCCTAAACATCTAAACATCACTAAAATTGTCCTGAAACTGTATAAAACCCTTATAAATTTGAATATTTTGACAAAAATATCGCCAAACTTTTTTACGGCTGGAAATTTAAGAATTAGTAAGATTCGCCAAGGTTTTTACACTATAATAAAATTATGGATCCTTAAAATTTTCCCTGATCTCATGGTACTTCTCTCTCTTAGTTTACATTTACGTAGTTGCATGCATGGCCTTTTCTGTGTTTTATTCTTTTAGTTATTGTTAACATCAATATCTGTTGTATTTTATTTAGCCTCTGCTTTAGTTTTTTGAACAGCTAATTTTTTTCATAGAGCGTTTGCAATTAATTCTTGAATAAATATGTCATAGATCAATTAATAGAGCTGGCTTAGTGAATGAACTGTCTTACAACCTGTTGGTCTCAAGCTGTGCTATGTTTACTAATGAATCTCCTATCTTTGGATTTGAGTTTAAACTCACCATTTTTATTTATTTATTTGTTCAAGTAAGATTTTCATACAGAACTGCATTCATACTAATGTTTCTTTAAAACAACCATGTGAACATATTTATTAGCTGATGCAAAAATAATATGGTACTATTTGAAAGCTGACTGTTGCCCTGTTCTCTTGCAGTACATCTGGTTGTCCATTTGGAGGGAACTGTCACTTCCTGCACTATATCCCTGGTGGTATGAACTTGATTCCTCAAATGTCAAATTTGGGAAGTGATCTGGGCACAGCTTCAAGGAAACCAACAGGTCCCCCAACTAGCATTTTGCCATCAGATCAGGCAGCTGCTGTACAGCCATACAAGACACGGATGTGTAATCGCTATGGGACTGCAGAGGGTTGCCGGTTTGGAGATAAGTGTCATTTTGTCCACAGTGAAAATGAAATGAAGAAAGGTAATACACTTACTCCTTACGTTGAGAGGGAACGGACAGTAAGCTCTTATGGCAGGCCGGTTCCTGGTGTGTTAGATGGTAGGCCAGTTCCTGGTGTGTCAGATGGCAGGCCTGGAGGTAGATTTGTGCAGCGTGAGCCTACACCACCTGGAATGGCAGCTGCAGCTTCATTTGGTGTTTCAGCAACAGCAAAAATCAGCATCGATGCTTCTCTTGCTGGTACCATTATTGGAAAAGGTGGTGTAAACTCCAAGCAGATTTGTCGTATAACTGGAGCAAAATTAGCTATAAGAGATCATGAATCTGATTCCAATCTAAAGAACATTGAGCTGGAAGGTAGTTTTGATCAGATAAAACAAGCCAGTACCATGGTTCATGAGCTGATATTGCAAACTAGCACTGTATCTGCAAAACCATCTGGATTTGTTTTGAACAATTACAGAACAAAGCTGTGTGAGAAATTTTCACAGGGTACCTGCACATTTGGGGATCGTTGCCATTTTGCACATGGTGCTAGTGAACTTCGGTAATCCTCATTTCTAGTCCCATCTGTGAGACTTTGTCCGGCTGCTGTTCGATCATATTTCAGTATATCATTTGAGAATTTTTGAATTAGAGGCTATACATTGAATAGATTGATGATACCATGCTATGTTAAATGCCATTGGACTTTATGAACTTAGATATTGCATGCTATCTTGGAGTATTCCATTTATTCTAGTCTCAGAATCTCTTATTTCTTTTGTATGGAGGAGTTCGCCCATCCCCTGTTGATTTGAAGGCATTGTAATGGATTTGCTTGTTAACCATAATTCTAAATGGCTGTTTACTTCCACGTCCTATGGTATGCTATTTCTGTTTTTTCTTTAATATATGTTAAAAAATGCACGTCAGGTTTATGATGTGCTGTTTTTGTTTGATTTTTATAAAAATGCAATTGTTTATTTATTTATAAATTCTTAAATCATCAAGTTTTCAAATGATTAACATTCTGTCTGAAAGGGAAACCCTTCTCATTCAGGTTATGTTAGGTTTGGTCCAGTGCGGTTCGCTGCCACCTTGACTGTCAACCCACTTCATTCAGGTGAGGTCAGGTCCGCCTGAAAGCTCTTGTAGGATCATATATTGCTTTACGATAAAAAATTGTTTTATGGGTTTGTAATCATGCGTGCAGGAGAAAATATCTCAATGAATGTGTCTACTCTAGTGTAGTTGTATATATGGAATATAAATTCCATCGCATATATATTCGATACTTACTAAACCATGGAATGAACTTTACCCATTTGCAAGTTATCTTGAGCGTCCTAGTTCCTTCATCCTGAGATAAAGGAAAGACATTCATTCACTCCCACTCTTACAATGACAATTGCGCTACAATTCCCTCATCATCTCATGTTTTAGTTTCATAACGAGTCATCTCTGTTTAGACAGCACGATATTATGTCGGAGCTTAAGAGCATTACATGGCGATGTTAAAGTAAATAACAAAAAAACACACGCGCACAAAATTTACTTACGTCAACTCTTGTTAAGCAGATGTTACCAACTTCTCTATTGTTTGCCTCCTTGGAGCCCCAATGTACTTAATGATGACATTTGTATAACAAGTCATAAATATATTGGTGCTCACCTATGAGCCGAATGGAAAAAATTGTAGAACATGATTGATTGCATTTTTATATATAGTTGTAATTATCAGACACACACAGATATGTAAAGGTATGTTTTCCAGTGCTTAATAATTGTTAGATTTGCTAACAAAAGTTTTGATTGGTTTCTTATAATGATTTGTCTTTATGCAAACAATGGAAATGGGCTTGAAAAATGCCATACGCAGGATCAAATTAGAAGATAAAGATTTGAAGCTGCGTTCGAACAAGGCTCCAAATCTTATTTTCTAATGGAAATGGGGATAAAAAAGTATAATGAAAAATAGAAATAATAGTGGGAGTCAAAGGTGTTGAACAAGCAATTTGGCCAGCTGAAAAGAAAATAGATCAAGGATATTGGAAATTCAAGAAGAGTTTGCCACTGGAGAGTCAAGTTTGAAGGGAATGCAACCTTGGTTTAAGGATTCTTGGAAATTCAAGAAGAGTGAAGTGTTTGTAAAGTTTGCTTTGTAAAGAAAAGAGCGGAGAATCAAGTTTGAAGATGTTATTGCCCAAAATAGCACTTTGTCAAAGGTCATGGATCACAAAGCGACGAGTGGTAAGCACGGGCGGAGATAGGGCCCAATGTCACCACAACCTACCTCCTTAACACCACATAAACACCTTTCCCAAGAAACCTCTCAGTGAAGATCAATGTTTTATGGAGTCAAAATATGAAAGCAATAATAACACTAAGTGAGGTAGGAGTTATATCACTTTGTAGGAGTTATTGTTGTCTTAAGATTGCAACAGTTAATAATGATCCAAAAACTTGATAAAAATCGATCAAAATAATACCAAATCACCACATGAGATGTACCTTGAGGTATGGAGGCGAGGGGGATATGCAATAGGATGAAGAAGGGGGATTAGATCATATCTGAAAATGTGAAATCAAATATGGTATGTGCCCTAAAACAACCTTCAAATAGGTGGTCCTGTTTATAATGTTTCTTAAGTGTCCAACCCCCGAGGGGTCAATTTAGGCCTAAAAACTTGTTTTTTAGACCTTCAAACTTGCCTGAAATGATCAATATACTTGCTGTACCTAGAATAACAAATCTGCAAAATAAAACCCTAACAAGCACATGCCATCGAGAACCTCACAATTTAACCATAAGATCAAAACACCCCTGAAGATTCACCCCCGAAATTGACTAGGGCACACTTATTCAACCGTATAGAATCAACAAATTCCAAGTATTTTTTGAGATATGAATTATTCTAATTTTTAGGGTTTTTCCAATATTATATATATTTTTGGTATTTTACAATAAATATACAAGAGAATTTTGATAAAGATGCAAAGAGAAGGGGTTATGAACTTAGTCCTCAGTCCAAGGGCAATTAGAGATTGAGGTCAACGTCTCTACTCAATTTGGCTATTCAAGTTTTACCAACTAGGGCAAATGCTAGTAACCTGATATTAGGTCGAAGTAGCCAAACCCTAATCAGGGAAAACAATGAATTGCAAGCCCCACAACATAGAGCTCCTTCAATTGTCCCCACAACATAGAGCTCCTTCAATTGTAAAGTCTTCTCAAACAAGAGTGACAAGATCCCAATAAAACCCTAATTTACTTTTGCTTAAGGTGCAAAAGCAACATCAAATAAGAAAATGGAGAGATCTTACCAACATCAACCAATGAAATAATAAGAGAAAGTGTTCTCAGGTCCTTAGTCACGAGTGATTGCAACTATTCTTTGGATCAATCTTGCAAGATAATAAACCCTAGAAATTCCACTATTCATCACAAGAGAAACTTGCCAAAAAGAGAGGTGTGCCTCATTCAAATGCTCCAATATACCAAGAGAAAAAGAAATAAGTACATATTTGAACACTTCTCTTGTTTCAAATGAGTGCAAGTAGCCTTTATTTATATGAGGCTTCATAGTTTTAACTAACTTTAGAGCCTACCTTCCTAAAAAGTGAAATAATTTAATTTTAGGGTTTGTGACCCATAAGATGGGACTAAATCACAAAAGACTAAAAATAATGATAAAATAGTGCAATTGGTTTTATTCGAATGAAATGATGAGACGAAGGAGGATATCATGCCCCAACTAACCCCAACAATGTAGAAGATCCCTCAACGCCATCCCCTTTAGCAAGGCAAAGCTCTTGAAGGAGATGATGTCATGATGAAGTGTGCCAATGTAGGCCAAGATGAGGGGCACACAAGAAAAAGGAGGTCCAAGTGGGCATAAGTGAGATGTGCTAAATCCGGTGTGACAACCCTTACACAGGAAATCACCTTTAACAAAGCATAAACATGAGTGTGGCTAGGAACCCCTAAGCCATGTGTCCTAATGGGTCCATTCCAAGAAGCACCGAACACCAACCCAGGGCACAAATGGCCCAACATGACGGGGGACTTTCATCTATCAAGGGGTAGTCAACGATGCCACTAAGCCAACACTTTGGAATGAAAACCAAGAGGACCTTTCATGACTAGACCATGGGTCTTGGGCCCCGCTAGATCAACACTTTTACATAAACAAGCCAAGACTTGACCTTTTACAATGGAAAAAGACCCCTTCACTTTGATATATCTTGGCAAGCATGCTGCAGACAATATGGGGTGTAACAACTGGCTCTAACTGCGAGACATGCGCTTATACTAGGAGTGTGTGAGAACCACTAAATCATTTGGGACCTGTAGACCTACACACACATCTAACAACAAACATGTCAAATGCGTCGTATGTAGACACTTCTGTCTTGCCTTTTTCAAATTAAAATGAAATGCAATAAACAAAAAGTGTAATGCATGAGTAAAAGTAAATGCTGAAATCAAATGAAACTACATCTATTATAGTACAAGGGATGTCGTGAGTACATAAGATATTACTTGGGCATAACATTTTCAAAGCCTGCCCATTTATAGGCGATGGTAATTTTTCTCCATTTAAATGACTCAAATAGAAGGAATTATTACCTACAACATTGTCAATTTGATAGGAACCCAACCAACAATATTGAGACCTACCATGCTTACCTAGCTTTTTCTTTCTTTCATGCCACATGAAAACAAGGTCACCTTTCTTGAAATTTTGTTGGCGTGCTTCCTTGTTAGATTGAGCCTGTGTCTCTTCATGTTGCTGCACTAAGTGATTCATAATATTTTCTTGTTTTCCACTTAGCTCTACCAATTTGTTGACTTTGCTCTAGATTGCATCTAGGTCTATCGATCTTATGCTCTACTGGTGTGGTTGCACATATCTTTTCACATTGTTTTTATAAGTCGTCAAATCGTCACAAAATCGATTGATTTGTGGACAAAACTTTTGGACCCTTTCTTTTCTTATGGAGTAAGTCCTTTCCTTTTACAACTACCATTCTTATCTTGGTTCTTCTTTGCATGAACTTGCTCAGGTGGGACTAGGTTATTAGTTGCTTTGTTCGGTGAGTTTTGTTTGTCCAGGTCAATCTCAAATTTGGTTGAATCATTCATATTCTTTTGCATTTGCTTGTCATCATAAAAAACTGGGCAGTTTCCCAAATCATCATGTGTAGGGGCTTTAGAAACTATTTCCATTTTCTTCTTTTCTATGAGGCCCTTGCAAGGATAAAGAATAGAAACTGAAACTACGTCTACATCGGCTTGTTTATCCTGACCTCGAAGGAGCACATTCAAGAATAATGCATTTGAATCCTCCGTGACTCACTTTACTGTATCCTTATAACCCTTTAATATTTATTTTTCACAGATATGCTTTTCTTGATCGACTCTCGGGTCTATCGAGGTTCATCATCGAAAACTCATCTGTGTTATTTTTAGGAGCGACATTAGTGGCAAAAACACTGTAGGACCTGACATTGTTTTGAAAGCAAACTATTTCATTCTCTGGATCTTATGGATATTCCACATGGTGCCTTCTCATAGGTTCTCTATGTAATATTATGCAAGCGTTTCCTGTTGTTGGAATGGTAGCGTTTGATAGATCCATTTGTATATTACCACCCAAATTAGCTACCCATTTTCTGGATAAGAGCATGCCCCATGCTTCTGGCACATCACTGATGACGAAATCCATCGGTAACTCAATAGAAGGATGTGCGGAAAGACTTACTTGAACGTCCTTGATCAGCCCGCAAACTTTGACTTTTTTGGGAGTCCATGGCACATATGTTCTGTTAAGGCCTTGAATTCGAGCTTGTAAATCACGACCAAGGGCATAACACTTGTTAAGGCACTTTAATCCAACATGCAGTTATACAATGTAGAATCTCCAATCATCAATGAGATAAAAAACAGTTGATTATTCGAGTTGTTATTTTTTGCATGATTCATATTTTGTGGAATAATGGGCAGATCCTCATCTTCCCCAATCACACATATGTTTTGCAAATCCCAAAGACTCGACAATTTGATTCCCCATTTTTGGAATCTTTACCATTTCCACCAACGAGGCTAAAATTTTCAAAGCTTTGACTACACTTGAATCATCAAAATTGAGATTTTTGTCAGTATCAAAAGCAATAGAGGACTTACTTGCATTTACTTAAGTTTGCGGATAAGCTTTGTCCATAGGTTCTTCAGGGGCCTGTGTCTGGCTTGCCTGTGGGAGAACCTTCTTCTTCTTTTGATAAGTCATGCCTTTGAGCTCGTTTTCAAACATCTTCTTAATCTCTTCTTGGGAGGGTGTTTCTCCCTAGAGCTTCACAACTTTATAAGACTCAATGGACTTCTTTTTTATTTCCTGCATGTCCTCATTGGATAAATTGAATTGTTTGCAAGCTTCAAATAAGTTATTACATACCTTGGGATTGTATCCATCAAATGGGACATTGTTCTTGATGCATTCCAGATAGTAAGCACATGTTCTTTCATCATGAAGGGCCTAGCAGGCTTTGCAAAAGTAAGGAAAATCACTCACCATATTTGCTGGTTCCAAAGATGTAGGAGGCCTTGTATTCTGTGGAGGTCCCTTGTTGAAGTTCTTATGAGGAACCTTGGCTGCTGATTCCTTTCCAACTGCACAGTCCTATTCTGCAATGATGTATTTTGTTGAGTTAAATCCATCCTTAACTTCTTGAATTCATTGAGCAGAAGATTTATGGGATCTTGAGCACTTTTGAAGATTGGTGCAGACTTCGTTTTAAATTCAACTTTAGCTCTTGGCTGATGTAACATATTAAGTTTTCTTGATGCTTTCCAACTATCATCCAAATCTCCTATTGTTTGCTTAGCAGCCGACAAATCTTGTGGCTTATTCATGTTGAGGTAGAAACAAAATTCACCTTGAACGACATTCACATAATACATTAAATTCATTGGTTCAGTTGGTCAGTATGTATGAGGAATATCTTGCAAAATATCATCAAACCCGTGATCAAATTCATCAATGGTTTCATTGTCATTCCTCTTTATGTTAGTAAGAGCATGCATCAATAAACGAGGATCCTTCTTTTCTGCCCATTTGTGGAAAAAATTATCTTTCAACTCTTGGATAGTAGAGATACTATTATTGGTTAGTCCAATAAACCATTTCTTAGCTTCATTCTTCATACTTAATGCAAAACATTTGAACATTGGATCAAAAATCATTAATATCATTTGTTTGTAAGAACGATATGAACTCTTCCCAATGATCCTAAGCAGAAATAACATCATTTTCAGTGAATGTAGGAAAATTCTTTATTTTTGGCAAAGCGCGCGGACAACCTTGTATGTTAGTAAAATCAAATGCATCGTACAAAGCATTATTCCATTTATCCATTGGGATTTGTGTTGTAACACTGATATCATGGAATACATTTCGAATACTAGGTAGGGCTTCAAAAGATAATTGACTACTTACCTCCCTTACCTGAAGACGACGTCTTCTTTGATAAATGAGCTCAGGATCAAGGACAAAGACAAGCTTACCTCCTAGATTTTCTCTTGTAGAGTACTTTCTTTTATTTTCTTGAATTGGAGTCACTAGATGAAACCTACTAGGTTGGAGCTCGACAGATTCTCACCAAAGTACAAAAGAAGAACGTACTTTATTTTCTTGGGATGAGAACCTTGCAAAATTTTTTAGTTGAGTCTCCAAATAAGACCTATAAAGTTAGTCCTTAACAATAATCTTATCAAAGTGCAAAAAAAAAAACTCACATGATATTTTTTGGCACTAGAATGTACTAGACTCGGAAACCCCTGGAACGAAATGTCATCGCTTTTCCTTAGAGTCCTCGATAACGAAACCAAAAAATGTTACCACTCAAAATAGTGCCATGTCCAAGGTCACAGATCACAATGTGACGAGTGATAAGCATGAGAGGAGATAGAGCCCAATGTTACCATAGCCTAGCTCCTTAACACTTTAGGTCAACTCCTAAGATCAAGGGGGAGTCCTTGATGTCGATGATAGATATTTGCAGTTGCTTAAACAATACACAAACACCTTTCCCAAGAAACCTCTCAGCGAAGATCAATGCTTTATGGAGTAAAAAATATGAAAGAAATAATAACACTAGGTGAGAGGTAGGAGTTATTTCACTTTGTCATGTATCCCAAGAACAATAATTTCAATATGCTACTGCTGTTATAAGATTACAACAATTAATAATGATCCAAAATCTTGATAAAAATCGATCAAAACAATACCAACCAATTGCATGAGATGTACCTTGAGGTATGGAGGTGAGGGGGATATGAAATAGGATGAAGACATGCAATAGGTGGTGGTCCCTCTTATAACATTTCCCAACAAGTATCCAATCCCCCAGGGGTCAATCTAGGCCCAAAAACCTGCTTTTTCGACCTTCAAACTTGCATGAAATGATCAATACCTATTGTAACTGCAACAAAAGATCCGTAAAAACACAGTATACTATAAAACAAGAACTATATACTTAGAACGAGAAATCTAGTCATAAAAACTCATATTTTTGCTTAAAAATCACCAAAAAACAACTCCAAATCGAAAAGTGGTGATATCGGTAGCACCACTGTTTATTTTATTTTTAGTTTTTTCGGGGCCAAATTTACATTTTTTAAAAAACCCTATCCTGTGCCATTGCAAACAAAATCGTAAATCGACCACCGAATTGAAAAGTGGTGCTACCTGTAGCACCCCATCTTTATTTTTTTCGTGGCCAAAATTGCAACTTGTTTGACGCCGCCCCCCCAACAGTTAGAGTCGTTGCAAAAAAAATGCTAAAATCAACCCGCAACTTGAAAACAAGTGCTACTAGTGGCACTCCTTTCCTTTGTCAAGTTACATTTGCCTAAAAAAATTAAAATCTTTACTTTTTTTGAAAAATAAAAAATTAAACAAAAATTAAACATTTTATGAAAAACTAAACAAACACACACACAAAAAAATGCAAGTTAAAATACTTAAAAAAAAAATACAAAATGTAAAAAATCAAACAATTTTTTTAAAAATATTAAACATTTTAATAAAAGTTAAAAAAACATTTAAAAAAGAATCTCCTCCTCCCCCACTCTGCTCGACATTAAAAAAATGATGGATGATGGAGGGAGCAATAGCAATATTATTTTTAATAAAGACAGAGGTGTTTGAGAGTAGTGAGTAGAAGGTCCTTTATTAGTCCCCACCAAGGCAAATAATATAGCAATCGGTTAGTCATACATAAAATTTGACGTTATATTAATCCTAAAACAAATTCATAATGTTTCTCAATGTTTTGTGATATTTATGTATTAAATTTAATATTTTGAAAATATAAATTATTTTGTTGAATATTTAAAATTTATTATTTCTATTTTATGATTGGTTAAAGGTCTTGAAGTGACAAATTACCTTTGGTTGAATGTGAAATTGTTTAAACAAAACAATAATTTAAATTTTAAAAATTCAAAAAAAATTCTAGCTTGACATGTGGTCGTTATACTAAAGGTTTCCTAAATGCTAATGAATACTATCATTTTTGTACACTTGTGAACAAAATAATAATTTAAAATTTAAAAATTAAAAATATTTTTGTAGCTTGACATGTGGTCTTTGTACTAAAGGTTTAATTAATGTTAACGAATACTATCATTTTGTACACTCTCATTAATGATAAGTACACAATTCTATTAATGATATCATTTTGTGCAATCTACCATATTCACATTAAAATTAATTTATAATTCTAAAAACTCAATCAATGACACACGTATATTTAAAACACTTTTATGAACTAATTGTAACCATCCCCCCCTTTCTTTAACATAAATGAGAAAAGAGGATTTATATTATAAAAGGATGGGAATACAGATGCTCCCAGGGTAGCAAAAAAACATTACAAAAGTATGAAAGTAGAGTTTTAGAACAGAAAAGACCCACAAAAAATTCCATCAGTTTAGAGACTTTACAGGCTGTATCAAAATTGGATATGTTGCTTCTTACAGTATAGACCTTAACAAACATACCTCCTAATAGTATGCAAAAAAAATCTTAAAAGACTTAGGAAAAAAAGAGTGACAATAGCCTCATTCGTGGACAAGATCTTCATCGATTTATGGTTGAGAAACGAAAGCATCGTCCATTGGGGAAGCCTCTGCACGATCCCTGGTTGGTTCACTGTTCCCACTATACAAACCGTTGACTTCTTCTTGCATTCCAATATCTCCTTCAGTTGAACGAAGCCGTCTTCATTCAGCTCAATCGAGTTCATGCTTTGCTCTTGCATGATCCTACGCAGCTCCACAATCATTCCGCAAACCCCATCAAGCTTTGCATTCAGAACATGCTCCATTTCTGAGACACACTTCTTCAATTCTTCTACTTCATCGGTTTGCACTCTGTAACCAGTCTCAACGTCCTCCAGACGAGTCTTGAAACAAGACAAATCCAGACCGGTTTTCCTAGACTCCTCCAGACTTGCTTTTGCCACCTCAAAAACACACCTAGCCATTCTCTTAAGGTTCGACATATCATGCTTGATGCTCCTGATCTCCTGCATGACATTCTTCAAGCCATAATCCTCTTCTGGGTGGGGCACCATCGTTCCCTTCCTCAAAGAGATATCTCTCTCTGCCATGGCAATGTCCTTTTGCACCGAAAAATCCTCTTTGACTGAAAGGTTCTCATAACAATGCAAAGATGCGAGAAGCATCAGGAGTTTCCAAAAGTTATCCATCTTCGAGAATGTTGAGGGAGTGTCCATTATAGCACAGAAGGATTTGTACCACTTACCATTACGCTCAGCACGAGCCAGGTAAAGAAGAGTAAATGAAGGCATAAAATGATGAGACCTTCCCGTGCCAGCTTGAACCATTGTCCATCCATCTGGCATGCAATTCAATAGGCGACATACCATAGCATTTAACCACCCTCCCTTGGATAGAACATCCATTAAATCGATCATCGAAGGGCACTCTTCCGTTTCACAAGGGGGGGGAGTTGTTGAGGTATAATACCCCTTCCTTTAACCTAGCCCTCACATTTTCCAACTGATCCGCTTTCCCATTGTGACATCTTTTAATGTGGAAGAAGTAGACCTTAAAAGAGTTTGGAGAAAACTTAGCAATTCTTCTTTGGAAACCATTCTTAACCTTCTTGGAGATTTGAAAATTGTTCATGGATTGAATTACGATCCATGAATCTCCAAGAACATTAAATTCTTCAAGTTGGAGTTCGTATATGCACTCCATCCCTTGCATCAATGCGACCCATTTAGCGTAATTGTTCGTGCACTTTCCCAAACCCCACGCATAGGTTCTGATTATTTTTCCTCCTGGGTCGTATATAACCCCTCTCGCACCTGCCTCCCCTGGATTTCGTTTTGAGGCACCATCAAAGAAAATAGCGTATATGTTCTAATTCTTTACCCATCTTTGGAATGATTTAGGTTGGAGATTGATAGCCCAACTCTTGAGGCTGTTTATTCTTTTGGACTGAAGGGAGCTATTCCCAACAAAGTTAAAAGCCCATGCGAGTTTTGAGGGAGACAACTTATCAGTCAAAAGGATTGTCCTTCCTTGAGAGGTTAAGAATTCTTTCATTTGAAGTTGATCTCTCATAACAGTTCTACTTACCTCAACTTTTTACCCCTCAAAGATCTCCTTATTTCTAGATAACCAAATCTACCAGTTGAGGTACTTTGGGGCCACGAACCAAAGGTACTTCAAAGATTTTTTTTTCCTGAAAGATCTGGGATAGTGGTTGTTCCATCCACTGTAAAAGCCACTTACTTGATCAGGAAGGGAGTACCCAAGGTCCTTCATAAATTCTCTCCAAGTTTTTATAACAAATTGACAATATAGGAACATGTGCTTGATTGATTCTTCCTCTGATTTGAAAAGGATGCACCTATTTGGCCCTTCAATGCCGCGCTTCCTTAGATTCTTAGCTGCCAAGATTTTTTCGTGAACAAGAAGCCAAGAAAAGGCATTTAGTTTGGAGGGACAACCAGACTTCCAAATGTTTTTCCAGATACCATCTGAAGGTGGAGCCGAGAGAGCTTTTGGCTGAGTTCGGTAGCCTTCTTTTACACTGTAGATACTTTTTGGTCCCCAACCTCTAGTATCCTTATCCCTTCTATTGATTGGAGCTTTCCCATTTAACTCAAGAAGAAGGTTATTATAACCCGTAGCTAGATTCTTAGGAATCGCAAGGATTTTCCAACTCTTCCAATTCCCTCTGCTATGCCAGTTCAAGAGGTCGAAAAGGATGTGAATACCTTGTCCTTGAAGCCATTCTTTGACTTCACTCATCTCTTCCATATCCTCAAGAGGAGGGTTGTTGAGGATCCTATCTTCCCAGATGCTGATCTTCTTCCCATTCCCAGGAACCCAATGGAGGTCATCTTTGATTAATTTGGAAGTAGACTTACATAGGTCCGAAATTCTAGAACCATGCCCACTAATGTCCTTATCTAAGCATCACAACCTATAATTTTTGAGATACTTTTTGTGGATTGCTTGCTTCCACCATTCATTCTTTCCGGTTACTAGTCTCTAAAGAAGTTTGCCTCCCATTGCAACATTTACCAACCTTGGTTCTCTGATGGCTGCTCCTCTATTCTTTTCATTTCTCACAGCTTCCCATTTAACAAGGTAAATTTTTTTGTGCTCTTTATTGTCCCCCTACCAAAGAAAGTGCTTGAATTCTTTACTCAAATTATTCATAAATCTAATCGGAGCTAGAATGGTGGAACATATGAAGATCACCATCGAGGAGAGATCCGCTTTCATCAGAGTGATTTTACCAGCGATATTCAACCACTTTATTTCCCAGTAGAGGACCCGATTCTTTATTTTTTGCAGAGCTTCATCCTAGTCTCCCGTGTTGCACTTCCTGAGAGAGATAGGAATGCCTAAATATTTGAAAGACGTCTAGTTATTAATCCCTCGAAAGCCTAGAATCCTTGAAATTTCAGACATTAGAATGGAGGGACAATTCCAACTGTAGATTTTTCATTTCTCCGCATTTGTCTGTCCTCCGTAAGTTTTCAAGAAGGTGTAGAGTGCGATATTGAAGTTCTTAGATATAGCCTTTGAGGCACTTCCAAGAAGGATGGTATCATCAACGAATTGGGCATGATTAATAGATTTAACACCCCTTGAAATGAGGATGCCATGAAGAAGCCCATCTTCAGCGTGCTTGTTTAGACGTATGCTTAGAGCATCAACCACTATGATATACAAAATAGGGGACACTGGTTAGCCTTGGCGAAGCCCTCTTGAATTTAGGGGCCCAAGTCCTAATTTTTCTGAGTTTTTAATAATAAACCATGTTTACTTCTGTTTTCACATTCGTTTCAAGTTTTTAGTTTTGATTTTCTAACTTATGTCTATTTCTATGCATGTAAAGTATATCAAGTTTACATTTACTGTTAATCCAATTCTAACATTTACTTCTTATGTGCAGGTGCAACAACATATAGGTTTCATTTTCATAATTGGAAAAAATAATTTGACACAGTAGAAATGAAAAACTATACCTCTATGAAAAATACCTGGTGAAATAGCTAGTAGATCCCCCTTGTTTTGTTGTTCCCTTTGCTATTGAATGCCTTGTTGTTTCCCTGCAACCAAAAACTTTCCCCAAAACTCTGAAACTCAATCGACCAAACAAGTGTGCCACCCTGCCAACTGGTGAGGTCTCGCTGACCATCCAGCTCCAAAGGCACCCCTTTGGACCCCCAAGCCCAAACCGAGAACAAGCCAACCTGCTCTCCCTTCTGAATTTTCTCCAACAAAAACCTCCTTCTCTTCTTTGTAATTTTTTCCCTTCTCTCTAAATTCTCCCAAAAATCTCTAAGGTCAAGATCCCATTTCTTCCCCATCCATCCTTCCACTTAACCCCTCTTCCTGCCGACTCAATGCTCCCCATTACTACCCTTATCCTCTTGTTATACCTCAATGTTTCATAGTGTCGCATCCCTATCACAAAACAAGTTGACGACACTTTCCCTACTGTTTTAAACCATCCAGAAGAGACAGATGATGAGTCAACCTTGAAGGTGAATCCACCCTGCCAAGTTTTGACCCACCTTGGACTTTATTTTCACACACTACCGCGCCTTGCTATTTTCCCAAAACGCGGTACTAGACACTACCGCGTTCTGCTTTTTCCCCAAAGCGCGGCAGTGCCGCGTTCTGCAGTTTTTGCAAAGCGCGGTACTCTTTTAATAGCTTTTTTCCCTTGGCTCATGGGATTTTGGATTTTCGAAGATAATGGAAGATTGGGTTCCTTGATTCGATCTCACCTCATCTCCTTCGATTAGAAACCCTGATCCACTTATCTCTCCTTAGATCCACCCATCTCTCTTGTTGGTTAACCTCACCATTCACTATAAAAGAGAGGTATGCCATTGGAAAAAGGGAGGACTCTTGAGTGCACCAAACTTATGGTCTTGCAGCATTGTGGAGATAGCTAGAGGAGAAGACACTTGGAGTTGGAGGATTGGCTTGGACATCAAGCACCTTTTGTAAGCACTCTTCAAGTTGTAATGGAATAACTTGTCTTGTTTTCCCAAATCATTTGTGTTAATCTTGTTTTAATGATATGATTTGTATCTTTCATAGATTTAGATCCTAACTCATGTTTCAGGTTGCTAGAGAATAGTGCATACTTGTATTTTTGATTCCATTTTGACAGGTTCACTTGTGAGGGCTTGAAGCTTGGAGCAAATACCAAAAACGAGTGTTTGGATATAAGGTCAGTTAAACTCCTTCCATTCTCTTCAGCATTTTAATCCTGAGACGTTTGTTAGATCTAGGGATTCAAGGTAGCATTTGTTTTGTTTTGTTCTTAGCCTAGAGTTAGTTAAAGTCTGCTTTAGTCTAAGGGAATTTTGACTTATCCGTAGGGCAGAATTCCGCCTAACAAGAATGGCGACTCCGCTGGTTTTGATTACTGCTTGATTGATTCAATTCACAGTCATTTATCTTTGAATTGTGAGTTTTTGTTGCACTTCAAACCAGTTTAAATCTTGGTCCTTTTTGACCCTTATTCACCCCTCCTCGCAGTATTTATCTCCCTGTTTAATTACTGAGTCCCCTGGGTTAGCAACAACCCTGAAATTTTTATCTTTTCTTCTCAAGTTGCGCTTTTTCTTTCCCTTGTCACAGTACCGCGCCCTCATAGCTGATTCCCGCGGTAGTACCGCGTCCCAGGACTTAGTACCAGAGCGGTACTGCCACAGTGCCGCGTTTCAGCCAAACTACCATCGGACATTCCCAAGTTCGATGCGAAGCCCGGGGAAGACCCTAAGAACCACGTGATGACCTTCCATCTTTGGTGTTCATCCAACTCCTTGATGGATGATTCCATCCGACTTCGGCTCTTCCAACGTACGCTTACCGGAACGGCAGCAAAATGGTACATCGAGCTGCCACAACACTCTTTTCGTGATTTCAATACTTTGGCTATGCAGTTTCTGACACATTTCCAGCTTCCCATCCGGTATGAGACTGGAACAGAACTGCTAACTTCACTACGTCAAACCACTTCCACACACATTTCGGATCACATCCATGAGTGGCGAAGACGCCGTAGGCTAATAAAGGCACCTATTCCAGATCAGCTACTTGCTGATTGGTTTACAAAATCCTTTTTGCCTCCCATAGCCAGAGATATTGCTATGCGCGGACCAGTTACGGAAGAACAAGCCATCTCGGCAGCACAATACATGGATTTAGTATATACTCAATCCGGTACTTTACATGAACTTCTTCCACATGCTTCCCGCGTTCACACTGATCCTACAAAGCCTACCACTGAACCACCCATTGATGCTATTGTTGGTTCAGTCAAGACTCAGCCTACTTCCAACTCGACGGGACAACAAGCTTCTGCTTCTCCCGCTTTTACCCAGGCTGCTTCAAAAGCTTCCACTTCTCCTGCTGTCTCCTCCGAAGTGAATGCAGTCCAATCTACTTCACAACCATCCGGAGGAAAGAAGAAAAACAATCGTGGCAAACCCAAGAAGAACCAGCAGGAGAACCCCAAGCCACAACCTACCCAGAATGACCAGAAACCACGTCGGAAAGCTAAGTTTCCCTGCCTGATTTGTCAAGATGATCATTATACGCGTGACTGTCCCTACAAAGACGAGGTCCACAAGTTCGTTAAAGGATCCTCTCGCCCGGCAGTGCTAACTGACCCTTTCCCCCAACAGTAACAGCAAATGGTTGCCCAAGAATCCCCGCAAGGGGGCAACCCGACCAATCCTTCCCGTGGAGAGACGTCCACAAACCGCAAAATCCTAATGACAAGTAATGAGGAGATTAATATCACCACTCGTTCAAAGACGTATGACAATCCTCCAAGTTCAAACAAACAATCGGAGACAGCCAAAGGCAAGTCTCCTGTTGAAGATCCGATTCCTATCCCCCCCCCAAATGGTCATCTCCATATCGAGAGACCACTTATGGATACAGTGCTACGCCCACCCAAGGGAACCATACGAAAGGCGACATTCAATCCTAATGCGCGAGCTGCCCAAAACTACAACATTGTTGAAGATTTGGCTCAAGCACCTTGCGCTATGTCAACTCTCGAGGTTCTCCAACACTGCCCCACGCAGCGTAGAACCCTACTTTCAGCACTAGGGGCATTGGACCCGGATACTTCAAACTCCATCATGTTTAACTTGGAGCACGCTAAACCTAGGCTTTCTCACCAGTTAGCCTTCCAGGTGCATACGAAAATCCGTGGAAATGTTATCCACCGCACTGTGTTAGATGAGGGTGCTTCCACATCGATTATGTCTTTGAACTGCTGGAGAGCCCTTGGCTCACCTGAGGTCACAACTTCTCCCACCACTCTTAGGGCGTTTGATGGACATGGTTTTCAACCATATGGACTCATCCCCTCAATCGGTGTTGAACTGGGGGGCAAAACAGTATCCGTACACATCGAAGTCGTAGATGCACCTTTGGATTACAACCTCCTACTTGGTCGGAACTGGTTTTATGCCATGACTGCCATAGCATCTACAGTCTTCCGGATTGTACAATTTCCTCATGAAGGGAAAATTGTCACTATTGATCAATTGGATTACTGTATCCCAGACTCCCATCCGAGCTCCACCAACACCATCCCGTTATTGGATCAACCTCGGTACCGGTTCCAAGACATAGGTGTTGGTCTCATGAAGGATTCATCCCTCATTGGAGTTTTTCCAGAGCTGGGAACCCATCTTCAACCAGTCAACATGATTTCATCGCACGTCACCCCTTCCGATGATTCATGGGTGATCCCGAGTCCTATTCAGATCCAAGGCTATGGCAATTCCATGCCTTTGAACAGGAACCTTGCAGCATATGACGCGATCCAATCAGCCACAGATTGGGTCGACTGTTCTACTGATCACACAGTGGCACAGCTCTCGACTGAAACTCACCCACCATTTTTTGATCCTCTCAACTTTATTTTTCCCACTGACGAATCAATCATAGAGGTTATGTGTGGTGATGAGCCACCTTGGGGAGATTTTCATCATCGATCTTCATTCCCCACCATTCAGTCAATTGAGCCTGATACCAAATCCAGTCCTTCACTTGGGATGGTGCAAACCAGGTTCCCCACTTCCCTCGACGAAGTATTTTCAGAAGGAAACTTGGCCAATCTTATGGCAACCACTCCCATCGATATTTCAGTGAAGCCTGGTATCGTGGAAAACGTACACATCGGCAAAACATGTACTCCCCTCGAAACGGAGTTCTATAATGCCTACTTTAAAAATTTCCGCGATGTTTTCGCTTGGAGTTATGAAGAGATGCCAGGAATCGACCCGTCGATTGTGGTCCACGAAATTCCAACTTTCCCTGGCGCCCGACCTGTTCGACAAAAGCTTCGACCCGTTCATCCTCGTAAGGCAGCCGCCATTAAAGCAGAAGTTGAAAAACTTTTGCGTGCTGGTTTTATCTATCCTGTCCCATTGACAGAATGGGTATCCAACATCGTCCCTGTAGCCAAGAAACAGGGAACGATCAGAGTCTGTGTTGATTACCGTGATTTGAACAAGGCTTGTCCCAAGGACAACTACCCAACTCCGTTTATTGACCAGATCATCGATAACTGCGCCGGAAGTGTTATCTTTTCATTTATGGATGGCTTCTCTGGCTATAATCAGATCGATATCCTCCCAGCCGACCAGCACAAAACGACCTTTATCTGCCCTTGGGGGATCTTTGCATATCGATCCAAAAATGCCGGGGCAACTTTCCAACGGGCGATGTCCTACGCATTTCATGACATCAAACATATCGTAGAGCCATATCTTGATGACCTTCCCGCTCATTCTCGAACTCGGGAAGAACATCCAGATCACTTGAGTGCCATTTTCGAAAGGTGCCGGCGCTACAATATACGTTTGAACCCGCATAAGTGCGTCTTCTGTGTAGAAGCCGGAAAACTGTTGGGCTTCATAGTCTCCAAAGATGGGATACGTCTAGATCCCGCAAAGGTAGCAGCTATCATAGCCCTGCCTTCACCTACCAATATTCCAGAACTTCAATGTTTGCAAGGGCATGCAAACTTTCTACGCCGTTTTATCTGCAATCTGTCCGAGATAACAAAAGGCTACATGCGGCTTCTCAAGAAGAATGTTCCCTTCATATGGGATGATGAAGCCCAACGCTCCTTTGACAATTTAAAGGCAACCTTAACCAAAGATCCTGTGATTCAACCCCCCAATTACACACAGGACTACATTCTTTATCTCGCAGCCTCGATTTCCACCATTGGCATGGTGTTAGTCCAGGAAGACCACAACGGCATAGAACATGTGGTGTACTATCTCAGCAAGAGTCTTCTCGACTCTGAAACTCGCTACTCACATGTTGAAAAGCTGGCTCTGGCAACAGTATTTGCTGTCCAGAGATTCCGTCACTACATCTTACTCCGCCGAACCACCGTCATCGCCGATTTCAATCCAATGTACTATATCCTCACACGACAAGTGCTTGGGGGCAAGTACTCCCGTTGGATTGTCATCCTTCAAGAGTTTGACTTGGAATTTGTCAAAGCCAAGTCTAAGAAATCTCTGGTCTTTGCTGAGTTAATTTGTCACCTGCCCCGTGCTACTGAGCAATCCGAGCCCATTGATTCTCTTCCCGACGAATCATTGTTCCTCATTAGCACGTCTGATCCGTGGTATGGGGATATTCTCTTATATCTCCAAACCCAACGCTTCCGTCCCGATCTCAACCGCGATGAACGACGACGTGTCAGACATCACGCAAAATATTACCTTATCGTAAACGATACTTTGTATCGACGTGGTGTCGACACTGTCCTTCGACGCTGTTTGACCTTAGATGAGGCGGAACGCGTTCTCAATGACTGCCACGCTGGAGCATGTGGTGGTCATCCCTCTGGGATGGCTACGGCCCAGAAAATACTGCGAGCGGGATACTTCTGGCCCTCAATTTTCAAAGACTGCATTGAAACAGTCAAGAAGTGTCCGCCATGTCAATTCTTTCATAGCAAAACACGCTCGCATCCTGCTCCACTCCATCCTGTCATTGCCGTCGGCCCCTTCTCCAAATGGGGCATCGATTTTATGCACTGTAAGCCCACTTTAGCTGTGGGGCATAGCTATGTCATAGTAGCTGTTGACTATTTTACAAAATGGGCTGAAGCGATGCCTACATATGCTGAAGACGGCAAAACAACAGCGCAATTCATATTCAATCATATCATAGCTAGATTCGGTGTCCCACAGTCTATTGTGACCGATCATGGTTCCCATTTTAGGAACCATATGATCGAAGAACTAAGTGCCAAGATGGGTTTTCGCCACGAAAACTCAACCCCGTATTACCCACAAGCTAATGGCCAAGTTGAAGCCATCAATAAGGTCCTGAAACGAATGATTCAGCGCATTGTGGGTACCCAAAAATCCAATTGGCACTCAGCTCTGTTCTCAGCACTGTGGGCATACCGAACCTCAGTGAAAAGTGCTACTGGGTTTACACCATTTCAACTGGTGTACGGCCTAGAAGCCATTCTCCCGATTGAATGTGAAATTCCATCACTCAAGATAGCCATAGAGCTACTTCCACACACTACTTCCGAAGAAGAACGGTTTCTATACCTAGCTAAGCTAGATGAAACCCGCCGCGACGCCGCTTTGGCTAATGAAGCCCACAAAAAACGCGTCAAAGCTCAATACGACAAATCCGTTCAACCTCGGATCTTCAATGAGGGTGACCTCGTACTTACATATGATCAGATGCATGATAAGCTTGGAAAAGGTAAACTTGAATCTATGTGGTACGGCCCCTTCATTGTAAAACGTGTCTTAGAAAAAGGAGCCTATGAACTAATCGATTGTGATGGTACGCCATTGGCACGGCCCCGCAACGGGCTATACCTCAAGCGTTTTTACGCGTGAGATTACCCTACGCGGGTTACTTCTTGTACATAATGTACTTAGTTTGCTTTTTGCTTTCTTTTTAGTCTGCGCGTGAACCTTATGTATCTACTCTTACTTTGACTCGTGCCTTTATGCGCAGATGTCTACCTACTTTGGATTCGCCGACGGTGCAAGCCGACATACCCGGAATCTCGCTTCCGCAGCATGGGTGATCTATTCCCCCACTGGCGAGTTGATTTCTTCAGGAGCCAATTGTTTAGGTCCCGCAACCAACAATATCGCAGAGTACCATGCAGTCATTGGTCTCTTGACAGAGGTTGCCTCACTCGGGATTGATTCCTTATCGGTCTTTTTAGACTCCCAACTCGTGGTTTCTCATCTAAACCGTGTTTACACAGTTCGCGATCCTACATTACTTCGTTTATTTCGAAGAGTACGCCTCTTGGAACGGTCATTTGATTTTATCACATATCAACACATACCGAGAGAATTCAATTGTATTGCCGATTCATTGGCTAATTACATTTTGGATTGGCATCTTGCCCATACATAAACACATCATAAAAAATTAAAATGCACAAGTCATTGTAAATATTTAGATCATAAATAGGTCCATATCGCTGTATATAAAAGTGTTTTTTCCAAAAATACATAAAGTTTGTGTCAAAGACAAAATTGGGGATCAAATCCCATATACAAAAAATTGGCCCTCAAAGCCTACATATCGTGTACATGCCGCAAAAAGACCGAAAGACCATCTATGGAGACCTAGGAGACCTATCATGTCCCTCATCGGACTCCTCCCGCTGCTGGTGGTAACACATCACAGCTCGAACCACCTTCCGAAGAAGTCGACTGATACGTCCAGGTACACCCACAGTATGCCGCTGGAGGTGGTAGGGAACATCATCCATCCGCATAGCAGGGATACCATGGGTCAATCCCTGCAGGTTCCTCTCAATATCCCGGACGCCCCCTGCCTCGTCTTCATCTTCTTCTTCGACAGGATCAGCTGGACGATCGACACCACCACGACGTAGTGGAGAGTATCCAGCTGGCCTCTGTGGTCCACGGTCTGCAACATGCATACGAATATACATTAGGCGTCTTTTACACATTCTAAAAAGCAATAAAAATTAAATATCCAAAAAGAAAAAATACATATCCATGAAGGTCATACCAGAGTTGTCCCAGTCATCATCTTCTGGCAAAGACAAGTCGATATCCTCACGGAAATCTACCCCTGAATAGGGATAGTCGTCAATCATGACTATCTGCTCCTCTAGCCAAGAGAAAAAGTCCTCTCCAAAGGCTAGCCGCTGAGGTCCCCCAAGGCGTCCAGCGTAGTCACTCCATCGAGCCATCCATGGCTCAGTAGGTGGACGAGGATGCATAGATATCTGTGGACGCAGTAATGGCACCCTAGCCAAGAAGAAAGTGACCAGGATGCTCCCATAACCAAACTGGGTATTTTTCCCAGTTCTACATTTGTGCACCTGTTCCTTCATGTTGGACAACACTGCCTCACACCAGTTGAAAACTATTCCTCCCATGCACTCTGCTGCGAGATTCACCTGTGTGCGGGATGCCTGATGTGGGCTCACACTTCCTGCTGCACGTGTAATAGTGAATAGCAAGGTTTTAAAAGGAAGATTTGTGACCTCTTTTATAGCCACCTTCCCACTCTTCTTACTCGAACCCGCCTGACAATATCGAGCAATCAAATCATCCGTGCTTGATTCTGAAGCGGTGTACCCGGTAAAATTCGGCCGGGCCCCTCTTTTCGAGAGGCCCGTGAGGAAGTAGATGTCTTCGAGTTGGATTTCAAGCACATGCTCTCCCACTCGGAAAGCTCAGATATCGGGGTCCCACAGTTGAACAAGGTGAGTAAGGAGCTTAGGTTGTTGGCGGATCCCTTTGGTCTTGAAAAACTTTAGCAAACCACATTCTCGCAATGCGGTCACGGTTGGTAAGTCATTTTCGGCTGCAAAATCATCCGCTTCGTGCTCCCTCTCTTTCCAACTCACCATTTTGCTCCAAATAAGTTGCAAATCCCTGCAAAAAGGCAAACAAAGCAATTAGTAACTATTTAACAACTTACTTCCAGCAAAAAATTGAGGAAAATTTGATTTTTTGAAGTTAAATTTCGCACGTGCCGCGCCTGGAGGACACCCTACCGCGCGGAAGTCCACAGTGCCGCGCCTCATTTTGGGGTTACAGCGCGGCACTGTTCAACAGTACCACGCCTTTCGATAGGGTCTCCGCGCGGTAGTACGGTGAGCGATTCTTGCCCAAAAGGGCTTGCCAAAAAATTAATTTTTTCCCAGTGAAAACAAAAATTTCTTACATGAAATGAAAGAGGGGCTCAAGCACTCTTACCTGGCACAGACGGCGGTCAAAATGGCGTCCCAGAACTCTCGGTATCGATCCTTGAAATTTTGCTCCAAAATGGGTAAAAATGTCTCCTTTGGGTAAAAAACACAAATGAATAGTAATTTCTATTTTTACCATGCCTTATATAACATTTTTTCATATTTTTTAATTAATTAATTACTATTTCAAATAAATAAACCCTTGTTTACATTGCTAATGTCCAGTTGTTGAGCATTTATTGACAGGATCCGCGGTAGGAATGGGATGCATTCAGACCGGTGTTTATTCGTAATTTGACCTTCATTTTGAGCCCACTTTATCTTTTTCGTGCTCTGGATTTAAAACTTGAAAAAGATTCCAAGCGCTTTCACACCTGTGTCGTGCTTGTCAAACGCAAGTAAACGGTGTCGAGTACAGTCAGCTTTACTCATGCTCGTTAAACGATGAGGAAAGTATTATCCTGGTTGTATTTTATTCTTTTTCGGACCAGAATAATTTAAAATTACGAAAAAGACCATAGGAGTCCATAGTTAAGCTCTTTTCAGACTCCTTAAAATTGAAAAGATTGCCAAGTGATCTTGACTCTTTCACACTTGTAAAAGTATTTGAAAGGTCGTCTATTCAGTGATAGGTTACCCCTTTTTCGGCCCGTCTAGACTATTTTACGAGAAAGGTATACCTCAGTCAATCTCGGCTGGGAGAGTTCTCTCGGGAATTGTTTTACACTTTTTCGGGATCGAGAGACTAAATTTTACGAAAAAGTACATTATGGAGCTTCCTTTAAGTTTTTTAGGCTCTCTAAATATGAAAAACTACCGATTTTTCCTTCCTTGGACTCGTTAAAATATTAACATCGAAGGACCCACTTTGGGACGAACCCCTCCTTTCTCAGGTTCGTAAAACATGTGAGATTGGACTCATCCACAAGATGAGCTACACCGAGCATCTGTTATCCTCTTCAAGCTCGTAAAACAAGAAAGAGGTACTCGTCCATCATGTCGGGGAAATATGGGGGAACAAGTCAAGTTTATCTATGGCAGCTTGTCAGTCGTTACCTTTGAACATGGCATGTGTCCATCTCTTGTCTATATTTGGGTATCCGTCTTTCATTGAGTTATAGTCATCATCATGGGTCGTCTCCCTGGCCACGAGTCCGCTCATCCGGTGTCTATCCTCTATTTTTCAATAATCCCTGCTGCCGAGTCTTGTTACATGCCGTTATATGTTCAAAGGGTTGCATTGTATCGAGTCGATCATTGTGTCAGGCCTCCGCTGTGTCAGTACATACTCCATTACTTCATCATCCTATCATATGTGCCGATTTCGTGTTGATGATGTGGGAATCATCATGGCCCACCTTCGACGAGTCTATTCCTGTCGACACCAAATCACTATCCGGGAATTAGACTTAGAGATCAACCATTAGTACCTTGGAACCTGCATGCCTCAATGGCAGGTTTCCTCGTGCTTGACAGTAGGTTCACATCATTGACCTCTGATCAAGCAATCTCTCGGATGCTCGACATCAACTCATTCATTCGCATTTCGTTGAGATGTACTATTGATACCTTGGGAATCATCGTCATCATTGGTGATCTCCCTCGCATTTGTTAACGGTCCACATCATTGACCGGTAATCAAATGGTTTCTACCATGTTCGACTTCAACACCTTGTAATCACATGGTTAGATTCGTATCTTTATGCGATCGGGTAGAAGACCCTGGACGCATCACTGTGCCTTCACTGCGTCCAGGCTGCGATGGAGATGTCTCTTGTATTGTCACACAGATCCACTTATTGTATTGGTCGTGGCTGTGTCATTATTGTCTCATGGATCTACGATTGTTCATAGTAGCCATGATCTGTCCACAGTTTACATTATCTCAGTACTCATGGATCTGCAATGTATTGGTCGGCAGCCATGCTTTGAGTCATCTGTTTCCGAGCATGGGAATGCCCGCCTCGGTGGTATATCTAACACTTTGTTTCTATTTTTCAGCTCCGTGTCGCTCTCCTCGATGCTATCTCTGCACATTATATTCGTAAAGTCTTTCGGCCATCAGTCCCTTCTGACCTCACACTTTAGGGGGCATCTGTTATACCTCAATTTTTCATAGTGTCGCATCCCTATCACAAAACAAGTTGACGACACTTTCCCTACTGTTTTAAACCATCCAGAAGAGACAGATGATGAGTCAACCTTGAAGGTGAATCCACCCTGCCAAGTTTTGACCCACCTTGGACTTTATTTTCACACACTACCGCGCCTTGCTATTTTCCCAAAACGCGGTACTAGACACTACCGCGTTCTGCTTTTTCCCCAAAGCGCGGCAGTGCCGCGTTCTGCAGTTTTTGCAAAGCGCGGTACTCTTTTAATAGCTTTTTTCCCTTGGCTCATGGGATTTTGGATTTTCGAAGATAATGGAAGATTGGGTTCCTTGATTCGATCTCACCTCATCTCCTTCGATTAGAAACCCTGATCCACTTATCTCTCCTTAGATCCACCCATCTCTCTTGTTGGTTAACCTCACCATTCACTATAAAAGAGAGGTATGCCATTGGAAAAAGGGAGGACTCTTGAGTGCACCAAACTTATGGTCTTGCAGCATTGTGGAGATAGCTAGAGGAGAAGACACTTGGAGTTGGAGGATTGGCTTGGACATCAAGCACCTTTTGTAAGCACTCTTCAAGTTGTAATGGAATAACTTGTCTTGTTTTCCCAAATCATTTGTGTTAATCTTGTTTTAATGATATGATTTGTATCTTTCATAGATTTAGATCCTAACTCATGTTTCAGGTTGCTAGAGAATAGTGCATACTTGTATTTTTGATTCCATTTTGACAGGTTCACTTGTGAGGGCTTGAAGCTTGGAGCAAATACCAAAAACGAGTGTTTGGATATAAGGTCAGTTAAACTCCTTCCATTCTCTTCAGCATTTTAATCCTGAGACGTTTGTTAGATCTAGGGATTCAAGGTAGCATTTGTTTTGTTTTGTTCTTAGCCTAGAGTTAGTTAAAGTCTGCTTTAGTCTAAGGGAATTTTGACTTATCCGTAGGGCAGAATTCCGCCTAACACCTCTCCATTCAATTCTAGCTAAGATGTCAGTCCTCCTTTTCTCCCTCGAGACATGTCCACATTTATTGATACCATCAATACATTAATTAATTAATTTATAAATGAATTATAAATATTATCCCTTTCTTTTATGAAAACATTGTATGCAAAAGTCAATTAAATTATTAATGGGGTTCCACCGCCATTGTCTTTTCAAGTGGTCATAATTACAATTTAATTAATATTTAATTTATTAACTAAAATACAATATAATTATAAACTTTGATATAAAATGGCATAAGGTAATGTATTCCTTAATTAATTCATAATTAATTTAGAATTACTTTATAATTAATTCATAATTAATTTAGAACGAATGCATAATTAATTCAAATTAATTCATAATTAATTCACAATTAATTTAGAACCAATTCATAATTAATTTATAATTAATTCATGATTAATTCATAATTAATTCACAATTAATTTATAAATAATTCATAATTGATTAACTTATAATTAATTTATCATTTTCACGAACAATTCCCAAGTGTGTACCCGACACTTGATTATCAATTTCATATTACATCTATTTGTAAATTATCCTATGTTCCAATTAGCTTCTGCATGGTCATCATAAAATTTAATAGATATAAATTAATTCTTATCCATACAGTTTAATTAATTATCTAACCTTGCAATTAATATTAACTTATCAATTTAATACTACTTTAATTAACATTACAATAATCATTTAACATGTTAACCCTTAGTCTTTACTAATCAAACTCATTAACATTTAATTAAGCGTTACTAACCAAATGCATTATTTACTGTCTAATTTAACCGTAACTTGTTTATTAATCATTAATGTACAACAATTAATTATTAAGCGACACTAATTAACATTATTACTCAGTAATATTTCACGCAATTTATTAATATGTAGGCGAGTTATGTAAGCGTAGCTACTGCTTACATACCTCGCGTAAGTAAACTAAAAGTAATAATTCACACACATCAATCATAATCATGAAACTTATTCTTTACTGACACATGTTTTAACATAGTTTGCAAGGTGTTTCCTTTTACCTAACTGTATTTTATTAAGTTACGACAATTCATACATTACCGAGTTACGACACATAATCAATCAAGGTATTTCCTGCACACATAGTTAGATCTTGATTCCATCCCGACTTCGAGCTACACCTATATACTTACATTATCACTAACTTCCACATCCTATTCTTTCCTCTGCTGGACTACCCTGAAATGTCAAGCCATGACCGGTTCTAGCTAGAACCCGTAAGCGGAAGTGTCGACTACATCGACCAAGCTTCCCCGGCAGGCAACCACCAGTCATCATCACACCTTGGGGAGCGCACTGTAGCACATCCCTCCCATGACTCTGGGTTTCGGGGATAAACGGTGGGTAAATCATCCACCCCCCTAATGGAACAAGGGACTATGTCTACCCGACATAATAACAACATTGCACTTGTACTCGGTCTGTAATCGTATAACCAATCTGGGCAGTTGATTTTCCTGAAACCCTACCCCACCCATGTCATAATATACATCATAATAAACAACATAATAACCACGCGAAAGTAAATAATGCATCACTCGCATACCATTTGATCTTTCGAAGTCCATGTCCCCGAGGTCCTCCCACCTCGTAGGATCCAACTATCACTTAGCCGTTTCAACCTATAAGTCAGTCCTTGACATACAATATAGAATATCGTGCATATATCCTCAACATGTACACATACATTTCATCATAACATATCAACAATAAACTCATTTATTCGCCATGCACCTAGCATAAAATTCATTTATTCAACATATAACTGTAACGGTATCCACTTACCCATCATTTAGTAATTTGCATATATGAGACATAATTAACACATGATACATATCTAAACATGACTAGCGATCATAATACTAACATCACACACACACATATATATATCGGCAAAATAATAGAACCATATGTCCACAGTGTCGTCAAACCGACGATGTCTCACAATCAAACAAATACAACATATAATAGTAGTTCAAGTAGTAATGTCAAAATGGGGCGTTACTTACACCCACCCTTCAGGAAACTTCGTCCCGAAGTTATGGTCAAAATAGTGTGGGATAATCACGACGCATAGTCTCTGCGTCCTCCCAGGTAGCAGAACCTGGGCTATACTAGTCCCACTGGACCTTAACCTGGTCCACCAAATGGTGCCTCAGCTGTCTAACCTTGTAGTCCAATATAAGTAATGGTTCGACCCTGATGGTTCCCTCGTCCGAAACCTGTAGTTCCTTCCAATTTATTTTATGTGACTCATCAGCTACATAATGTCGTAAAACAGATACATGAAAAACATTATGAGTTTTGTGCAAATGGGGTGGCAGCGCAAGACGATACGCGACAAGTCCAACTTTTTCTAAAATTTCAAAGGGTCCCTTTCCCAAACCTGATGGTACTTTTGCTAGGCCTGATGCGGACGAACACTGCATCACCAACCTTATAGCTTCAGTCAATCCTATGCGCATCGGCATAGCTCTTCTATCTATCCTGAGCTTCCTTTAACCACTGTCTAATCTGAACAACCTGTTCTTCCATCTCCAGAATCAACTCAGGTCCTATTATTACTTGATCCTCTAACCTTTCCCAACTCAATGGTGTCCTGCATGGTCTTCCATATAATGCTTCATCTGGAGGCATCCCAATTGAGCTATGGTAACTGTTGTTGTAAGCAAACTCTACCAAAGGTAAGTGCTTTTCCCAATGAGTTTGCTGATCCATGACATACATCCTTAGCATGTCCTCCATCACCCGATTCACTCTTTCTGTTTTCCCATCTATCTCCGGATGGTAGGCGGTGCTTAGGTTCAACTGAGTACCCAACGCCGATTGCAAACTTGTCCAAAACTTGGATGTAAACCTAGAATCTCTGTCCGAGATTATCTTCTTGGGAAACCCATGGAGACGTACTACTTCATTTATGAACACACGAGTCACATCAGTGACATCATAGGTCTCCTTAACTAGAATGAAGTGAGCAGTTTTGGTCAGTTTGTCAACGATGACCATAATGGAATCATGCCTATGCGAGGTAAGAGGAAATCCCACCATGAAGTCCATGGAGATAACCTCCCATTTCGACATAGGAATGTCATGTGGCTGCAATAGTCCTGTCGGGTGGTGATGATTAGCTTTTACTTGCTGACACTCAAGGAACCTAGCGACGAATTTGACCACGTCGCTTTTCATCCCTACCCAAAAGAAGAGTTGCTTCATGTCTTCATACATCTTCTTTACACCTGGGTGTGCGCAATACACTGCTCTGTGGGATTCCTTAAGGATAGTCTCTCTAATATCTCCCTCCTCGGGAATATACATCCTCCCTTGATACTGTAACAAACCATCAGCTTCCAACTCATAGCCTTCAAACTTAGGTCCCACCGGTTTCCCATTTTGGAGTGCTGATATGACCTTTAGGTACCAACTATCCCTGATTATCTGCCCTAAAACTCTTTCCCTCAAATCCACCTTCAAAGGTATAAGAGAGAGAAGTCTTGGTTTTCTGCTTAAGGCATCGGCTACCACATTCTCCTTCCCTTTGATGTATGAAATCCCAAAATCATACTTGCTCATGAATTCACTCCATCGCCTTTGCCTAGCATTTAGGTCTCTCTGAGTGAAGATATACCTTAAGCTTTGGTGATCATACTTGAGTTCAAAGCTTCGTCCAACAAGGTAATGTCTCCAAAGCTTCAAAGCTAACATCACTGCAGCCAATTCTAGGTCATGGGTAGGGTAGTTCTCCTCATGTGTTTTTAACTTTCTCGCATAAGCTATTACCCCACCTTCCTGCATCAACACTGCACCCAAACCTTGTCTTGCGGCATCTGTGCAAACTGTGAATTCCTTCTCCATATTTGGAACTCGTCGAATTGGTGCACTCGTTAATAGTCTTTTCAACTCGCCGAATGCAACATCGCATTCATCCGTCCATTCGTACCTAGTGCCTTTACGCTGAAGGGTAGTTATGGATTTTTTGATTTTTGAGAAACCCTCAACAAAACTTCTATAATACCCGGCTAACCCCATGAAGCTCCTTACTTCATGCACATTCTTTGGCACAGGCCAATCCATTATGGCCTTCACCTTTTAAGGGTCAACAAAAATTCCCTCACCGGAAATTATAAGCCCTAGGTAATGGATCTCCTTCTGATAGAACAAACATTTGGACAAATTACCATACAACTGATGCTCCCTTAAACATGACAACACTATCCGAAAGTGTTCCTCATGTTCACTTTCATTCTTGGAGTAGATGAGGATGTCATCCAAGAAGACTTGCACAAACTGATCTAAGTACTTTCGAAACACACTATTCATGAGACTCATGAATACTGCCGGGGCATTGGTCAAACCAAAGGGTACCACTACAAACTCATAGTGCCCAAACCTTGTTCGAAAAGCAGTCTTAGATATATCACCTTCCTTAATCCGTAGCTAGTGGTAACCTGATTGTAAGTCGATATTGGAGAAGACTGTCGCCCCTTTCACTTGATCAAAGAGATCATCAATTCGAGGTATCGAGTATCTATTCTTCACTGTGGCTCTGTTCAAATCTCGGTAATCGATGCAAAGATGCAAGGAACCATCCTTCTTCTTCACAAAAATTACTGGTGCATCCCATGGTGAAATACTTGGTCTTATGAACCCTAGGTCTAGCAGTTCCTTCAACTGCATTTGCAACTCACAAAGTTTTGGGGCCGTCATCCTGTAAGGTGTCTTCGATGTTGGCTCCAAACTGGGTTTTACCTCAATGGTAAAATCAAGTTCCCTCTTAGGGGGTAACCCAGGTAATTCCTTTGGAAAGACATCTCTGAATTCGGCTAACACTGGGTACTCATCAAAGGAGGGTCCCTTCTCGTACTTATCAAAGGAGGGTCCCTTCTCGTTGTTTACCGCTTCAACAATGTACAACTGACATCCCTATCGCATACATCGCTTTACGTTCATCATAAATATGAAACGTAGGGACACCTTCCATTTGATACCCTGAATCTCGATGGCCTCTCCATTGTCATCAATGCAGAGAAATTTCTTTCCATAAAAGTCCAAGAAAGCTTGATGTTCCTCAAGCTAATTCATACCTATGATGAGATCATAAGTTCCGAGGGTGGTGACGTACACTTTGACTTTTGTAACACACACCCCGAGATCCACTACACACTTGTTGACACTAGGTCCTACTGCTTGCTTTACCCCTAAAGCCATTTCAACTAAGTTGAAATCGTCATGCTCGTAGGCTGCCAACCCACATTTGTCTAATGCATAAGGAGAAATGAAACTATTTGTAGCACCGGGATCAAACAATATTCTAGCTTAACATTATTGACCGTACCTGATGATTCCACCACAGTGGATTGGTGTTCATCCTGATGGTTGTTTACTGATGCCGAGATCTGATGCCTACTTCCCCCACTCCCCATTGGAGCCTTTCCTTCTCGATGCATTGTACCGGATTGTAAGTCAGGATAGTCACGCTGGTAATGTGGACCTCCACATCCCCAACAAGCAACCAGTAATGGAGTGGGAAAGATAACATGTTCAGACCTCTGAGAGGGGTTCCTCCCCCTGGGACCCCTTACCCTGTCGGCTGATCCTCTGAAATTCCTCACACCCTGGTGAGTCCCTGTGGCTGACTGGAGCACCGCCCTAGTTGCCATTGATCTGTCTACCGCTGCAAACCTTGGTGTGTACCTATTTCTGTAGGGAGGTGGCATTGCATATCCTCCCCGAGTATAGTTTCGAGGAGCCCTCCCTACGTCTGACTATTGAGAGTTGAATGACCTGATGGGATTTTCACCCAACATCTCCTCAGTGTAACGAGCACAATCTACTGCTTCGGCGACTGAAGTTGGTTTCCACATCCGCAATTGGGACTTGATCTTGGTATTGAGCCCATACATGAAGCGCTCAACCTGGCGTTCGCCGTTGTCCAAGTAAGGAACATACTTGACTAATTCCATGAACCTCTCTTCATAATCCTCCACAAATAGATGCCTTTGTACCAAGGCATGAAGAGCCCCTTCTTGTTCTTCCTGGTAGGATGCGGGTAAGTACTTCCCCTTAAATTTTTCCACAAACAGTTCCCATGGAACTGTGTCTGGTGTAAGGTGTAGCTTCCTTTCTTGGTTCCCCCACCAGTTCAAAGTGGCCCCTTTCAGTTGAAATATGGCCATCTTGGACTTGGACGTGGAAGTGTACTCCTGTAAGGTTAAGCACCTGGTCATCTCTTCCAACCAAGAATTTGCTTGTATCCCTGCTCGACCCCCTGAGAACTCTGGAAGCCTTATCTTCTGAAACTCCCTTGAGATATCCTGATGCGGAGGTCTTGGTACCGTATTCACTTCTACCACAGGAACTTCCTCCCTTAGTGGAGGGGCCTCCACTTCTACCTCCGCGGTAACACTTCCTCTTTGTACTAGTCCCCTGAGTGTTTCGTTTATTGCTTCCAGCGAGCGCAGTATAAGGATGGTCTCTAGCGATGGTGCTGGAACATTCGGCTCAGGTAATGCCGTCGCTTAACCTCGCCCCCGACCTGCTCGCGTTCTTACCATGTTTATCCCTGTAACATGAAATAATAGGATAATTAGCATATGGCGACATCAAGACTATGTTAACATTAAACTCAACATTCAATTCAAAGGGTGCGTGGGACGATTGTTTTTACGAGCATTTTTACTCTAAGAGCTATAGTTCTAGGCGTTATAATCAGGCCATCTTGAGGCCACCCGGTACTAGATATACTGCAGTAGTTCTACGCAGGTTTAGGTATTGGATTCCACACAATCCTCGTTTAGTCGCCATTTATCCCTTTATGAAATTTAATTAACGTTTATTGCTTCGTTTCTCATTAATAATTCATAATTTGATAATTTAATAAATAACATGACCTAAGTTTTAAGTCTAGAGTCGTGTTTATCAAACATTCTAGTCATGGGGTAAAATCAGTGTCCTAGCGATCAACTCGTCATGCTGGTCTCCGTGGTGTCTCGTTTTCGAGATTCTGTGTCTGTCTTGTCCCTTCGACTATACGTCGAAGTTTCGACAAAGAACATCTCAAGGAGAAGATAGCTAATAAGCGTTAATTCTAACTTACCCTTAATCTAATGGTTATGTATATTTCGACCTAACATTTAACCCATTTAAATAGTTAAACTCGATAATATAAAGATAATTAATCATCATAAATTTTATTATTTAAATTGACAAAACAATTAATTTCCATAATCATATATATATTTATTTAAAAAAATAAAAATAAAAATAAAAATTATTGAGCATAATACTTTGTAATATATATGAATTCACTACTTATTATAATTTATATATATTTACAAAAAAAAAAAAATTCATTTATGTAAATGAATTAAAATTTATTATTATTATTTTTTTTTATAAATAAATTATATATATATATTTTTTGGTTAATAGTATAATAAAAGATAATAATGAAATTTGTATACAATATATACAATTAATTAGGATTATCACAATTAATTAAATAATTTGAAATGAATATAAAATAAAAAGATAATAATAATTATTTATTTTAAAAAAAAACACTAATATCTAACCCTAAGTGGCCAGAGGGCACGCGGCCTCTCTCGGGTCATCCGGCCATGCAATAAAATAATATTTAAATTTTCTATAGAAGTCAAGCCCTCCCTTGGGCGTTTCATTTTTCCCCGGTTTTTCCTGGCTGAGCCTTGCTCTGCACTCGGGGAGGAGCGAGGAGCTCTGCTCCGTAACCCTCGGCAAGGAGAAGCCCCTCCAGGCTGCCATAGCTATCTAGAGCTTGGCTCCATGGCTGCACGCTTGGCTGGAAGATATGGCTGTCTCCCTTCTCTTAGTTCAAGTGTTCAATGCATTTTTTTTCTTTCGTTTTGGTGTTCTGTGTGTTTTTTTTTCTATTACTTTCATCTGCATGCTTGCCACAGCCTTGGCTGCTGGCCGAGATGCCATGTCCGCGCCCAGCTGCTGCTGGCCGACCTTGTCAAAGGCGAATTTATTTTGCTCAGTTAAGAGAGAGATTTGTTATAGTTTAGGTTTTTTTTTTGTTTAAATTTTTTTTTATCAGCACTAATGCGAACAGGAGCAAGCACGGTGCAACCTACGCTAACCCTCAGAACCGCGCCCTGTTGGGCCGCCCCTTTTTGTTTATTTCTTATATATATATATATGTATATATGTGTATGTGTATGTATATGTATATGTATATGTATATGTATATATATATATATATATATATATATATTTTTTTTTTTTTTTTTTTTTCCCGGTTGGCTCTCCTCTGTGCAGGTCGCCCGCGCCAAGGCCGCAACACTGCTGCTGGCCGGGGCGGCTATGGCCGCCGCCTATGGGTCAGCTTGCAAGGTTTTTTTTGTTTGTTTTTAAACTGAAACAAACTTAAATTTACAGATCCGTAGCTCAGTTAGGAGAGAGTTTAGAGGTAGTTTCCGAAGATTGATTTACTTAACGAGAAGTGCGGCGTGGCCGCCCCTTTCTAGGGTTGCTGGCTCACGGCCATGCCGACTGGGTTGCGCCCAGGCCGCAGGCCAGGCAGCGCCCAGGCCGTTGGCTCACGACCATGCTAGCCGGGCAGCGCCCAGGCCACAGGCCCATGGCTGTTGGCCGGGCAATGCCTAGGCCGCTGGCTCACGACCATGCTGGCTGGGCTGCCATGGCCGCGCCATATCTCGGGCCAGCCTAATATTTTTTGGTTTTATAAATTTATAAATTAAGTTTTATTTTTATTTTTTATTTTCTCATATTTCAACTATGTAAATTTTTTGTTTGTTTGTTTGTTTGTTTATATAATATATTTTTTTAAACTATGAGAATTTTTTTTTATTTTTATGTATATATATTTTTTGAACTATGAAAAATAAAAAAAAAATTATATATTTTTCTTTGGTAGTTCATATATACATATACCTATGTAAAAATTTGGTTATTGTTTTGTTTTTTTAAATATATATATATTTTTTGTTTCTAATTTAAATTTGAACTAAATTTAAATAAAAGTTAGAGAGATTTTTTTTGTTTTTGTTTATTTCATATATATATATATATATATAAACATATTTTTTTTTAATTTAAATTTAAATTATATTTAAACTAAATTTTTAGACCTAAAAATACATATGTTCTTCATCTTTAATTTAAATTTAGATCCATTACGGTTTTAAATTAAAAGTCCCCTTTGTTTTTGTTCACTAATAAATATAATTTCTCTTTGGTTATATATATATATCTATATATTTTTATATATATAAGAACATTTATATATACATTTTTCTTTGTATATATGCATATATAGTTTTCCCTATATTTTTTTTAAACTTTAACTATGTTTCTCATTTAACTCACTTGCGGTGGCAAGGGACAATTAACTCGTGTGTTTTATTTTTTTTCTTTGTTGTTATTAAAATCATAAGTTCTAACCCTTCTCCTTGTCTTATGCAAGTTTACAACTTCAACAAACTTGCACAGGAGTCAAATTCCTTTGAATTAGTTCATCTTATCATGTTCTCTTTCTGCCATAGTAAGCCCTATGGTTCCAGATTTGGAACCATGGCTCTGATACCATATGTAGGGACCCGAGCCCTAATTTTTCTGAGTTTTTAATAATAAACCATGTTTACTTCCGTTTTCACATTCGTTTCAAGTTTTTAGTTTTGATTTTCTAACTTATGTCTATTTCTATGCATGTAAAATATATCAAGTTTACATTTACTGTTAATCCAATTCTAACATTTACTTCTTATGTGCAGGTGCAACAACATATAGGTTTCATTTTCATAACTGGAAATAATAATTTGACAGAGTAGAAATGAGAAAATATACCTCTATGAAAAATACCTGGTGAAATAGCTAGTATATCCCCCTTGTTTTGTCGTTCCCTTTGCTGTTAAATGCCTTGTTGTTTCCCTGCAACCAAAAAATTTCTCCAAAACTCTGAAACTCAACCGACCAAACAAGTGTGCCACCCTGCCAAATTGCGAGGTCTCGCCGACCACCCAGCTCCAAAGGTACCCCTTTGTACCCCCGAGCCCAAACCAAGTACAAGCAAACCTGCTCTCCCTTCTGAATTTTCTCCAACAAAAACCTCCTTCTCTTCTATGTAATTTTCTCCCTGCTCTCTAAATTCTCCCAAAAATATCTAAGGTCAAGATCCCCTTTCTTCCCCATCCATCCTTCCACTTAACCCCTCTTCCTTCCGACTCAATGCTCCCCATTACTACCCTTATCCTCTCCATTCAATTCTAGCTAAGATGTCAGTCCTCCTTTTCTCCCTCGAGACATGTCCACATTTATTGATACCATCAATACATTAATTAATTAATTTATAAATGAATTATAAATATTATCCCTTTCTTTTATGCAAACACCATATGTAAAAGTCAACTAAATTATTAATGCGGTTCCATCGCCATTGTTTTTTCAAGTGGTCATAATTACAGATTAATTAATATTTAATTTATTAACTAAAATACAATATAATTATAAACTTTGATATAAAATGGCATAAGGTAATGTCTTCCTTAATTAATTCATAATTAATTTAGAAATACTTTATAATTAATTTAGAATTACTTTATAATTAATTCATAATTAATTTAGAACTAATGCATAATTAATTCAAAATTAATTCGTAATTAATTCGTAATTAATTCACTATTAATTTAGAACTAATTCATAATTAATTCATAATTAATCCGTGATTAATTCATAATTAATTCACAATTAATTTATAAATAATTCACAATTAAATTATAATTAATTCATAATTGATTAACTTATAATTAATTTATCATTTTCATGAACAATTCCCAAGTGTGTACCCGACACTTGTTTATCAAATTTCATATTACATCTGTTCGTAAATTATCCTATCTGCATGGTCATCATAAAATTTAATAGATATAAATTAATTCTTATCCATACAGTTTAATTAATTATCTAAGCTTGCAATTAATATCAACTTATCAATTTAATACTACTTTAATTAACATTACAATAATCATTTAACATGTTAACCCTTAGTCTTTACTAATCAAACTCATTAACATTTAATTAAGCGTTACTAACCAAATGCATTATTTACTATCTAATTTAACCGTAACTTGTTTATTAATCATTAATGTACAATAATTAATTATTAAGCGACACTAATTAACATTATTACTCAACAATATTTCACGCAATTCATAAATATGTAGGCGAGTTATGTAAGCATAGCTACTGCTTACATACCTCGCATGAGTACACTAAAAATAATAATTCACACACATCAATCATAATCATGAAACTTATTCTTTACTGACACATGTTTTAACATAGTTTGCAAGGTGTTGCCTTTTACCTAACTGTATCTTATTAAGTTACGAAAATTCATACATTACCGAGTTACGACACATAATCAATCAAGGTATTTCCCGCACACATAGTTAGATCTTGTTTCCATCCCGACTTTGAGCTACACCTATATACCTACATCATCACTAACTTCCACATCCTATCCTTTCCTCTGCTGGACTACCCTGAAATGTCAAGCCATGACCGGTTCCAGCTAGAACCCGTAAGTGGAAGTGTCGACTACATCGACCAAGCTTCCCCGACAGGAAACCACTAGTCATCATCACACACCTTGGGGAGCGTGCCGTATCATAGCCCTCCCATGACTCTGGGTTTCGGGGATAAACGGTGGGTAAAGCATCCACCGCCCTAATGGAACAAGGGACTGTGTCTACCCGACATAATAACAGTGTTGCACTTGTACTCGGTCTGTCATCGTATAACCAATCTGGGAGGTTGAGTTTCCTGAAACCCTACCCCACCGATGTCATAATATACATCATAATAACCACGCGAAAGTAAATAATGCATCACTCGCATACCGTTTTATCTTTCGAAGTCCATGTCCCCGAGGTCCTCCCACCTTGTAGGATCCAAATATCACTTAGCTGTGTCAACCTATTAGTTAGTCCTCGACATACAATATAGAATATCGTACATAAATCCTCAACATGTACACATACATTTCATCATAACATAACAACAATAAACTCATTTATTCGCCATGCACCTGACATAACATTCATTTATTCAACATATAACTGTAACGGTATCCACATACCCATCATTCAGTAATTTGCAAATGTGAGACATAATTAACACATGATACATATCTAAACATGACTAGCGATCATAATACTAACATCACACACACACACATATATATCGAAAAAATAATAGAACCATATGTCCACAGTGTCGTCAAACCGATGATGTCTCACAATCAAACAAATACAACATATAATAGTAGTTTAGGTAGTAATGTCAAAATGGGGCATTAAATTGAAGATTTGAAGAAGTCCGTAGGCTTGCGTTTACCGGTGGAGCAATCAACGGTTTCCTGATACAAGCACTAATCCATCTGATAATGTTTTCATAGAATCCAAAACATTCCAAAACATTGAATAAGAAACTATGTCGAACCCTGTCAAAGGCATTGGCTAGATCTACTTTTATTGCCATGCCTTTTTCCTTCCTGCTGTGGCTGAAATGAATGGCCTCCTGAACCAGGAAAATTTTGTCCATGATTTGATTCCCTGCTATGAATCCTCCTTGGTTCTCCGAAATGATTTTTGGAATGAGCCTTTTCAATCTGCTAGCAATGATCTTGGTGATGATCTTGTAGGAGGCATTACATAGGGAGATGGGTTGAAGTATTTTCAAGGAAGTGGGTTTCTTTTCCTTTGGGATGAATGCAATGAAAGAAGAATTAGTTGCCCCGTCGAGTTTGTCTCTTCCTTTGGTACAATTGAACATTCTGCACAGATAAAATTTAATAATGTTCTAGTATCTCCTATAAAAATAAATCGGGAACCCATCCGGGCCAGGGGCCTTCTCTGGGTGCATGGACCTATAATAGCCTTAACCTCGTCCTTTGAAATTTGATTGAAGAGAAGATTGTTGTCTTCCTCAGTCACAAGGGATGGACTATTACTGCAAAGAGAATCACTATCCTCCAAGGCTACCTCCTCATCTTCCTGGTACAGAGCTTGAAAATGTCCAAGTGTTGTTTCTTTGATTTTGGGGAAGGAAGAGATTTCCCCCCATTTTCATCTTATAGCTCTAAAACGGTGTTCATTCTCATTATTTCTTTAAATTGATTATGGAAAAATTTAGTATTTTTGTCTCCAACCTTAAGTTAGAGACTTCTTGATTTTATTCTCCATTCCTCTTACTCCATTTTATCAAGGTTTTGTATCTCTTCTCCTAAATCTTTCTCCTTTCTTATGATGGCATCAGAAATCTCACATTGTTCCATATCTTCCTGAAGCTTTTCTAACTCAAAGAATCAAGTTTCTCCATTCCTTGGCAGGGTCTTGACGATTTTTTGCCCAATTATTAATGACAGCTTTAATGGTTCTCAGCTTGGCCTCCCAGATGAACCCCATAGTGCCAACCACGCGATATCTCTACACATCTTTAACTAAGTTGTAAATTTGACCTTCCTTAATCCAGAATGGGCTAAATTGGAAGGGAAGAGGCCCTCCAAAATACAGATTGAAAAAATCAAGTAATAAAGGCTTGTGATCCGAAACAGATGAAGGAAGAATTCTATAAGGAATATAGATTTTTAACATAAAATACTCACTTAGCAGGAATCTGTCAAGACGAGACACTATATGTCCTGGACCGATTCGCCTGTTACTCCAAGTGTAGTTGCCTTTTCTTGGCTTAACGTCCATTAGATTGCAAGAAGCTTGCATGTCTTCAAGATTCTCCCCAAAGGGATCCATGATTCTAGTTCCCCCTCTCCTTTTAGAAGGGGAAATAGTGACATTGAAGTCTCCATCTACAATGCTGCAGAGATGAAGATCCATTCTCCTAAGGTCATCAAAGGAGATCCAAAAGTCTTGTTTCTTATGATACACAACTGGCCCATACACATTACATATTCAGATGGTTTCTTTCCCTTCAGAGTCCTCAAGTTCTACCATAATCAAGTTTGGATTTTTCCATTATGTTTTCCGGGAGAACCCACGACTATACCACCATGGAGATTCCCCTAGAGCTTCCCGTTGCTGCAACCGAACTTCCATCGCTACTCTTCCAAACATTCTTCATGACTGCCTTACAGTCTTCCTCACTCATTTTAGTCTCCTGGATGAGGAAAATGGAGATTTTTTCACTTCTTATCATATTTCTAATTGCTTCCGTTTTGGTCTTACCTCCTAGTCCTTTGCAATTCCAAGATACTATTTTCATTATTTGTGAGGGTTAGAAGGTGGGTTCCTCGCCTTTTGGTTCTCAAAATCCCCTTCTGGCTGCTTTCTTGATGTAGAGATGATCTTGATATGCTAGTCTAAGCTGGCTTGTTTCCCTTCCATTTTTTCTTTTTCTGCTTGCTCTTCTCTCTATGTTTTGTTGGATTTCCTTCCTTTTTTCCTTAGTAGATCTTTCTCTTCTTCCCTTAGTTTCGATGATTCTTCTTGGGATGTTCTCGACTTGGACCTTGTCACTGAGCCTGAAATTTTTGAGCGGACCTCGTTAGTTGGCTGCACTAGAGGGGTTGGAACACGGTTGTTCTAATTTTTTACCTCAACTATCACTAGTTGTTCGTCTTTTTCCACTTCTGTTCTTTCTTCCCTTATCTCGCCTTCTTCTCCTTCTTCTTGACTTTGGTTGGCTAAAGCCTGTAATCTGCTTCTCGAGGGTGCTTCTTTTGCCCGAGGGGGGGGGGCTTGTGTCTTCTGTGGGCCTTTGCTTCCTTTCTTCATGACAATGTTCCATTCCTCTCCCTTATTCAACTCTTCTTCTTGAGCTTTCTTTTTGTCACACTTCCTTGCAGAGTGTCCATATTCATGACAATATTTACACTTGAAGGGTATCTACTCATATTCCACATTTTGAAGATGAGTCCACCCACCCATGGAGAGGTTTACTTGTTCTGGTAACCTCCACGCAGATCCTAGCGTAGGAGAATAGTGGGGGCTTGGGTTCAGCTCTATTAATGTACTTGCCCAGGGTATTTCCAATCACCTTGAGGTCTTCATCCCCCTAGCAGTGGAGCGACAGGTGGGGGATATTTACCCATACTAGAACAACATTGGGGATATCCTTGTCAGGGTCAAAGGATGCATTCCATTGGTTTAGATACATCCCCCTCGACCCCATAAAGTATGGGCCATTGTGGAAAATCAGGTCTTTATCCTCCTTATGCTCAAATAGAAAGACGTAAAAGCCCTTCCCACATAAATTCTAAATCACTTCTCCTTTTATTAATGGCCCCCAGTTCTTGTTTAACCACAGTTCTATGGCCTTTGAAGACGAACATAGTCCAATGAAGTTCCTAATAATACCTTTCTCCGAGAGCGCGATTACCTTTCTCTTAGCTGAAACAGAGGAGAGCGTAACTTCTGGAGCAACATGCAGCTTGACAAATCTCGCATCAGAGGAAGAATCCTGTTTGGATCCAAAAACAATAGCCGTAGAGATAGCTTGCTTGAGTCGATCATCAAAGGAAACGACCCCTTTCGTAGATGGGGCCGAAGCGACCGCCATGAGAGTGTAGAAGCAAAACCCTAGCAGAAAGTGCACAAAAAAAAATATAGAATCTCATACGCTCATCTAGTGTAACTTATAAGCACGTTTTTTCCATTTTTTCCTTTTAACCTAACCCTAATTACACAATTTTTATAGTGCATAGACAATGTATAAACATATGTTTGTCTTTTTATTGGCATATATATTTTTAATTAATAAAAAACATATGAATATAAGTTTCTTTAATATACATTTTTGTTTCTTTTGACTTAGCACTCACTTGTATGGTTACACAAACAATATATATATATTCTTTTTATTATTGACATATGGATTTTTAATTAATACAATATATTTGACTTATTTTTTATCAACATATAAGATATAGTTGCACACTATTATTTATACTTATTTTTATTTTTACGAAATAAATTTTTAAATATTATATTTTTTTTATCAACATATAAGATATAACTGCACATTGATCAATCGTTAGAGGGAAGAAATTCAAGTGTTTCTGGAAAAATTTCGCTCCAAGAATTGAACTAGAGCCGAGCTCGGCTGTGTAGTGGTGTGCAGCGTTTTTCTGAGGTTCAGTGCTTCCCTCTGGAGCTTAACATCTGGGATCTCAAGCTTCTCATCAAGGCTCCCAAGCCTTTCATCAAGATTCTGTACTGAAAATCTTTGGATGAGCAAAATCGCTCCAAGATTTGTACCAGAATCGAGCTTGGCTGTATAGTGGTGTGCAGGGTTAATTTGTGCTTCCCCCAGGAGCATTTCTAGGACCGTTTGAGGACTGCTGTGCGCTGGAGTAGATTCCATTTGTTCTTGGTGTGATGATCAAGAAGAGCAGTGCTGTGCAGACTGCTCTGAGATTAGGCTGATCTAGAAGACGAGCCCTCTGTTGACCGCTCTCCACTGCGTGGGTGTTGTGCTAACGAGTGGTTTCTTCTTTGAGGGTCTTTTTTCTGTGTTTGGATCTTGATTTGTTCTTGAGGAAGGGACACGAGTTGAACCCCAAGATTATGCAGTGAAGATTCGTTGCAGCTCAGTTTGGAGGAAGATGGCGCTGGATGACCTGCTTTGGAGGAGGATGCTGCAGTGAATATGCAGATGATCTCCTTCTTTTCGCCCAGACCTTGATAAATAGAAAACATCCCGGTAGATGAACATTGCAAATACAAGAACGCAGGGCTTTCAGGCTATGAGGGTTGCGTCGGTTGCTTTGGGAGTTATGGAATACAAGGGTCTTGGGGCAATGCAGATCTTTGACTGATCCTAGGAGCTGGGTGGAATATTGACAGGGATAAGATGTCCTTGCTGACAATCTGCCTGCTAAGTTTGTAGAAGAGGAGATTTGGCATGAGATATCTTCTGGCAAGACCACAATGCTTGTGATATTGAAGGCAGTGCTTTCTCGTCATCAGATAATGATCCACTTGGAACTAGCAAATCAAACTTAAAGCATCTTCTAAGACTCCCAAACTACACCTTACGCCTTCTCGAGACTGCTATTCCGGGAGTAACAGATCCCATGCTTTACATTGGAATGCTGTTTAGTATGTTTGCATGGCATGTTCATTCCTTGTATAGCATTAATTAGACTGTGGCTTTTTGGAGTAGATTGGGATCTTTGGTGGACTGGGTGGTGCAGATAGTGGGTTTTTTTGGAGGATTGGGGATTGGGATCTGGGGTTATCAGCCCTGCGGAACTGGGGCATTATGGCGAACAATTATGTGCAGGAGGTGGACTACACATCGGATGGAGATTGTGCCACTGGGATTTTCGACCTCAGAACAAACTATACTTCGACCTCTGGGTCAAGGACAGCAATGGGATCACTCTTGACAGGTAGGGGGGCAGGGTTCTTTCCTGGGCCTTCGGATGACAGGCCTGATTTGGCAGATCTATTAGGGAGGACACTACAACCTCAATTGGGGCCATTCACAAACTTCCCAACCTGTTCGGTAGCATCAGGTGTGAAGGGGATTGATACACTGAACAGGAATGACAGACGGAGGTTGGACCAGGGTGTCGGTTTGGACTCCCTATCTGATGGGAATTTGGGTAGGTCTGGGGATTTCTGTGATTCAGATGACAGGGGACAGGGTAGTGGAGGATTGGATGATTCATCCAGTGGACATGGAGCTACTGGGGGTGGAAATACACTTCCTGTCGATGCATCCCTGCTAGCTCCTCGAGCAGGGGTTACTATGAAGGCAGAATCACACAAAAAGTCTGCTAAAAAGGTCAAGGAACGGATGAGGAAGGATAATCTGGTACTGGGCATGGATGTATCGATTGAGGAGGCTGAGGATTTCACACACATTGCTGTAGTTGGACATGCCCGCGGTAAGAGACTGGGACAAGGAACCCTCCAGAAATGGGCAGCCGAGCAGTGGAAAGACATCGTGACTACTGCACCCATTGTCCGGGTCTTAACGAAAGGATGGTTCTCTTTCATACTGTCAAATATGGGGGAGGTTGATGCAGTCTTACGTCGCCATTGGTCAATGTTGGGCGTCCCTATCATCCTGAAACGTTGGTCTCCTTTCTTCGATTCCAAACAGGAGAAAATCGACAAAGAACCGATCTGGGTGAAGCTTCCTGGGTTTCCGATGCACCTCTGGAATGAAACAAGGTTTGCAGCGATTGGGAACTACCTTGGAGACTATGTATGCGCGGATTACTCCCATATTGAAACAGGTATTTATACTGTGGCAAAGATCTTGGTCAACATCGATCTTCGGCTGGGGTTAACGGCTGAGATCAATGTACAAACGAAGGATGGGGCTTTCGTACAAATTCTGGACTATGTGGGTGTACCGTTTAGGTGCCACCGATGTCACACTTATGGACATTTGGTTGCCTGTTGTCCATTAACATTTAGGGGCAGCAGACCAAAGGTGGTGGCAGTAGATGCTGGATGCAATGAGAAGGTGGTGAGAACTTCGGCAATGGGAGATGACACTTTCGAACCTCCAGCTGGCAAACGGGTTGAACACTCTCCGGTGGCACCCGACACACGGTGTGGGAAGCAGGAATCTGTGGAACTTCCGGTTATGGCAAACACTGGGGTGGCTGTACTTGGGCACAAAGTATCGGCTGCAGCAGGGGCAGATTTGGGTAACAAAACTCCATTGACGCGGGCTGCCTCAAAGTTACAGGAGCTGTTAACTATCCGTCGGGGCACAACATCACACAATTCGGGTTTTTCGCCTCTCTTATCCTCTGCTGTATCTTTACTTAATGACACTATTGGTTTGGGGGAAGATTGTCTTGGGACAATTCATCCGGTCAGAACTGCTATTGGTACTGTAGCTCCTGGTGTTTCGGATAGTGTCTACACACCGTCCATTGTTTCTACACAACATACTCCCAGCTCTGGACGCAGTATCCGATATGCTCTCCGAAATAGGGTGATCACTGCTGATGGCTCGGGGGGAAAGGGACTTTCTGAAGTGGCTTTTAGTGCTGGGGGGAAAGGGCGGGGCCGCAAATCTCATTTGTCTATTGCTCAAGAGAGGGAAAAAGTTGATTTAGTTATGGGTACACAATCCACTATCGAATGGGCACTTAGAGCTGCGAAAACCCAGGAAGGGGGTTTCATATGAAATTATTATCTTTCAACTGTCGTGGGTTGGCGAGTCCCATTAAAAAATCGTCACTTCGGAGGTTGGTGGAATTAAATCAACCGGATGTTATATTGTTACAAGAAACTTTGGGAGGCAGTGAGGAGGTTGTTCGGGCTTTGGAACTACTGCTAACTGGCTGGAAATTTATAGCTGTGGATGCTCGTGGACGGTCTGGAGGGCTGGCCACAGGCTGGAAGATGAATAGCTGCAGGTATGAATGTTCTTGGGGCATTCCCTCTGGTATCGGATTGGAAGTCTGGGATGCATTGATGGGGAGGAAGATCACTGTTCTCAATATCTATGGGCCCTATTTAAATAGGGTAGGATTCTGGGACTCTTTGCTTAGTATGGACATCTTTGCTGGAAGGGATGTGATATTGGGCGGGGATCTCAACCTTACACTGGGGACATCTGAAGTTTGGGGGCCTCGGGCTGTTCCGGATACACTCGCAAATTACTTTATACAAGCCTTTGCAAGGAAGGACCTACTTGACATTCTACCTAACAGGTTATCCCCCACATGGAGGAATAAGAGAACTGGCGATCAACGGGTGGCTAAGAGGCTGGATAGGTTTCTTGTGACTGATGTGCTGGCCATGGGAGTTGATGTGGTCAAACAATGGGTTGGGACAGGGGGGGTTTCAGATCACTGTCCAATCCTGCTGGAATTAAGAGGTGGCCGTGAAAAACCTCCCAGTCCATTCAAATTCAATCCTAGCTGGTTGAAGGAGGAGGAATTTCTAAAATTAGTCCAGGCACAGTGGGTTCATAGACCACGGGAGTCCCTGGAACATGCGGGAGTACACTTCCAACAAAACCTCAAGCGAATTAAAGAGGCTACTACGCTCTGGGCCACTGATAAACGTTGGAAAGATGATCTGAAACTGAGGGATGCTGAGCTAAATATTGATCGCTTACTACATAGCAGGGGCATGGGATATCTGGATGATGTGCAGAAAGGTGAGTTGTTGGAGTGGGAATGCTGCAGAAATGTGATTCTGTCTGAGAGAGAAGAGATGTGGAGAATGAAAAGCAGAGCGCTCTGGCTTCAATGTGGGGACGAGAACACAAAGTTTTTTCAAGCCTATGCAAAGGGGAGAAAAGACTCAAATACTATCTGGGAATTATCCTCTACTGATGGGGAACAGGTATCCAGCTTTGATGGTTTGGCTGATATGGGGGTAAGACACTTTGAAGATCTATTCACTGCACAACCTGGGGCCACTATCGCTGAGGTTATTCAGATGACCCAGCTCTTCCCACGTTTTGTAGGAGAGGAGGAGAACTCTATGTTAATGGCGGAGGTGTTGCCGGATGAGCTCTCGCTGGTTATGCATTCCTTTCAGAAAGATAAGAGTCCGGGGCCTGATGGGTGGCCTATAGAATTTTTCTTGGGTTTCTTTGATTTGCTCGGAGAAGATCTTTTGAATGTAGTGGAAGAATCTAGAAAGGCTGGATTTATACATGGACCCTTCAATTCGACCTTTTTAGCCCTCATTCCTAAAACGGACAAGCCTGAAAGCTTTGATGAATTCAGACCTATCTCACTCTGCAACTGCATATATAAGATTATATCAAAGGTGATGGCGAGGAGACTCAAGATTATCCTGTCTCAGAATATATCTAGTGAACTTTGGTTTCTTGGAAGGCCGTCAAATCCACGAGGCAATTGGAGTCGCACAGGAAGGCATACACACTATGAAGGTGCTGAAGCAGAAGGGTGCTGTGATCAAAATTGATCTATCCAAAGCATTTGATCGGGTTAGTTGGATTTATATCCGGTTGCTTCTAACACACCTGGGCTTCTGTTATGAATTCATACGATGGATTATGGCCTGCATCACCACAGTGAGTTTTGCTGTCCTGATTAACGGTTCAGCGAGTCCATTCTTTCATGCTGGTCGGGGCCTACGACAGGGATGCCCACTGTCACCGCTGCTATTTCTCCTTGTCGCTGAAGGCCTCAGTCGATTTATATTGAAAGCCAAAGCTGATGGTTCATTTCATGGCATATCCATATCCCAGGTAATGTATATCACGCATCTCCTGTTCGTTGATGACATACTGATTTTCTGTGATGGCTCGAAACAGGATATTGATAAGATAGCTGAAGGCTTAAATTTGATGCAAGAGGCAGCGGGTATGTTAGTAAACACTGATAAATCAACGATCACATGCTCGCAATTAACCGAGGGGGAGATAAACAGAATGGCTATGAGACTACCCTACAGGACACTTGATTTTGATGCTGGGTTAAAGTATCTTGGCTTTCACCTGAAACCTAATGCATATTTGAAAGCTGATTGGCACTGGCTAATTGCTAAATTAGAACAGCGACTTCGTGGCTGGAGTCACAGATGGCTATCGCGGGCAGGGAGGCTGGTTCTGGTAAAATCAGTTTTGGAAGCGATTCCAGTGTATTGGATGTCCCTCGCTTGGATTCCCAAAGGAGTACTGGAGCAGATCCGGCGGCTGTGTTTTGCCTTTCTCTGGAAGGGCAAGGGTGATAACCAGGCTTTGGTGTGGGCCAGATGGGATATGATTGCAGTCCCCAAAGCACTGGGAGGATGGGGCCTAAAGAATATCTTTCTTTTTGCTAAAGCTTTGGGGGCTAAGGTGGCATGGCGTATCATTCATACACAGAGTCTCTGGACCAGAGTGGTATACCATAAATACATTGCTCCATTAACTCTTAATGAATGGATTCGGCTGGGAAATAAAACACGGGAAAATTGCTCGTTGGTCTGGAAAGCAGTGGTGCAGAATTTTCATCTGATTGGGTCTGGTTTAGTGTGGAGAATTGGTAATGGGAGATACACACGTATTGGACTGGATCCTTGGGTGGGATGTAGAGGTGGACATGTTTTACCTGAGGCTTTACGGAATTTTCTGGCTGATAGAGGCCGTCACTTTCTGGCTGATATTGAACATTCGGAAGCATCCACTCTATGGCAACAGGGGTGGATCTCTGCACAGCGTCTTGCGATTCCAGATGACATGCTTGGAGCTTGGGAGGATTATATTCGGAATTTAAGATATACAAATATTCGCTTAACAAATCGGATTGATGAACTCATCTGGGAACACCATCCATCTGGTAGATACACCCCAAAACACGGTTATATTCAGCTGAATGTGAATATTCATAACAGGGATTTGGTGTGGTGGTGGAAGCATCTGTGGACACTAAAATGCCTGGGGAAAGCAAAACTACTCACTTGGGCTATTTTAGAAAATAAGACACCAACATGGGACACTCTACAGAAGCGTTTCATCCAGGGTCCGGGGTTCTGTCCTCTATGTAAGGAAGCGGATGAGACAAACTCACATCTCTTTGTACACTGTAGATATACACAAGCTGTGTGGGCCGACATTTGCAAACATTTGGAACACAACGTGAGTTGGCAGGGAGTGGACTTTCATGATGCCTTCCAACTATGGTGGACAGATCATAAACATTCAGCGCATCGGGCTGCCCCCTGTATACTCGCCTGGGGCATATGGATCACTCGTAATAAGATCATATTCCAAGATTGTCGGGTCCCTTTGGAGCAGGTTGTGGCTCAAGCTGTGGCTGTTATGCTACATTACAAGCCATCTATAAAAGCGACTCGCATCAGACCTGTGACCTTGGAAAAAATTGATAAATCCATGCCGTGGGCATATTTTGATGGCTCATCTATAAACCACCAATCGGTATGTGGCGGAGGTGGAGTACTTCACAAATCAGAGACCCATTATTTTCATATAATGGCTGGTTTGGGGAGTGGCTCAAATAACTACGCCGAACTGATGTCTCTAAAATTACTGATGCTCTTCGCACTTGAACAGGGTTGTTTAACTCTCCAGATTTTTGGCGATTCTCTGATTGTTATTGAATGGGCAAAGGAGATTACACAATGTAATGTAATGGTTCTCTCACCTATTTTGGAGGAGGTATTACGGTTAAAACAGGCTTTTAACTGTATTACATTCTCACATATCTACAGGGAGCGTAATGGGATGGCTGACTTACTATCTAAAGAATCGACAAATCAATCTCCGCCTTTTGGCACATGGAAGATCAAGATACATACCACTGAAGGTATCTACAGCTATACTCACAGGCCGTTCTTTGGGGACAACAGTATGGAGGATTAGAACATTACCGGGCTGAGCTGTATGGACTGACTTAACATGACAGGATTAACTGCGTTACAAAGGCAGTCGAATCAGCGAGGGATATCTGAGAGTCATATACAAAAATGTTTTTGGATATATGTGGTCTGTTAACACAGATAATGGACTAACGAGGGGATTCCTGTAGCCTGTAAGACCGTAATGGCAGAATTATTTATTCTGACTAGGTTGTTCGCATTTGTGTTCCAGCATGGTGACCGAGTCATTCTCGTGGATATTCTGCTACTGAATCTGTGCTACCAGTAAAGCTAGTTGTTTAGACTGACTATTTATGGTTTGTGATGGTATTACTGAATACCTGGAAATTTTGTGGTTAAGACTGCCAAAGATCGAGACCATAGAGGTGAAGACAACCAGCGATGGATTTCTTTGATACATATATAATTTTGAAGTGGGCTGTAGACAGTCGTTACTTGGAGAACATCACATACACTGCAATTGAAAACTGTAATAGATTTTAGTGGGCTGTCTTGGACAGACCTATATGATTTTTGGGACATCTCTTTTGATGTTGTTATAAGACAGAGATATACGACAATGTAGGGATCTTAGTGATCCTTTTACATGTACTGAATGTAATTTTGTTCATTTATGAAATAAAATTACTGACTTTTTCCTTGGAAAAAAAAAGATATAACTGCACACTATTATTTATACTATTTTTTTTCCACAAAATATACTTTTAAATATTATACACTTTGAAATTTATAATAATACACATTTAGTTTAATGAATCTACTATATATATATATATATACTATAAAATTGTAAATATAGACACACATTTATCATACTTTAGTTTAGTTATATATATATATATATATCATATTTAGAATACTTAGAATTTTAACACTATTTTAACCGAAAGAAAAGTAGCTAACTCTTTTAAAAATAAATATATGAATTAGCTTTTATTAATAGTATTTTAATAATAAACAAGTAACTAAAATAATATCATATGCACTAAAAAATTATAATCATATAAATCATATCTTAACTATAAACATAATCTTAAAGTAGGGACTAGCTCCTTTGCTGCTATTTTTCTTGTTTTTCTATTTTCCATGTTTGTCTTCATATGTTTCCACTTGTATCTTTAACAAATCAATGTGAACTTACAAATAAGTGGAGCAAAGGAAGCAACGGCTCTATATGTAGTGCTACGCAACATCAATGCTTTCAAGTTGAGATATCAAATCATTTTGCAATCCTTGTATTAACAAGTTGTAACATGTTTTTTCTTATAGAAACCCTTAGGGAAGATCAAACTCATCCTAAGATGATCTTATTTCATAAGCGAATTGATTCAAACCTTTCCTAGGTCGCATGCCATTTTACAATTGTTTGCTACTATGCATGTGCCATTTACAATTGTTTACCAAGCCACTTCAACAATTTATTCAAATTTAGAAGAAACAATAACCAAGCCACTTCAACAATTTATTCAAATTTAGAAGAATTAATAACTCTGAGTAGAAATACTTAAAAATTTCAATAATTAAATGAATTAATTTAATTAAATCAATTTTTAATCTTTCTTTAAAATTAACTATTGATATATATTGATATTAAATCAATTTTTAACCTTTTCAAAATTATATATATATATATATATATATAACTTTGATAATGACATAAATTTAATTATTTTTCAACGATTGCATTTACTCTAAAAAATTCTCTTCCAATAGTCCTTATCACTTTTCTCAATATTTTAATCCCTTTTATTTATATATAATGTTTTTTCCTTATTTTCAAAATAAAAATATTATATTTCAATGAATTTCTAAATAAATAATAACCTTGTTAGCTTTCTATATTTGTTTTTAGAATTTCAATTACATTTACTCTCAAAAACTCTCTTCCAATTCTCCTTATCACTTTTCTCAATATTTTAATCCCTTTTATTTATATATAATGTTTTTTCCTTATTTTCAAAATAAAAAATATTATATTTCAATGAATTTCTAAATAAATAATAACCTTATTAGCTTTCTATATTTTTTTTTTAGAATTTTAAATTGGTCTCCATACCTCACATCCTAAACTTATAAATGATATAAATTATAGTTCTTAAATAAAGATTGAATAGCACCATGAATTCATATGTAAAAAACTTAATATTAAAATATGAAAAATATTTAATTTTAATAAATTATAGTTCTATAATGTTTTAAGCTATTATTAAAATATGATTTCAATAGTTTTAAATAATCAAAAGTAATAGAACTATCAAATCATATCCTTTTTTTTCACAAGAAAAAGGCTATACTTTATTAAAAGTATAAGAAGTACAAATAGTGTATATGTCCAACAATACATACATTAGTAAAATTACCCATTACCTATAACCGAATCTATTCCAAGATTCCACCGACAGTGGAAAAAACAAGGGAAACCATGATATGACCATCCTCCAAGAAAGTATAAGAACAAACCCATCGGTTCAAAGAGATCTATAGGAGACAGTATATAAGAAAAATAAAATATAGCCAGTAAGAGACTAACTAAAATACTTAAAATTACATAAAAAAAGTTTCCAAAAGCCCTTCCAGGAATTGCGAGAACCCTCAAAGATTTCATAGTAGATCCTACCAGCCATCGCATCCAGTCCAAGACGTGACAAATGATCAGCCATCATGTTGTGCTCCCTGAAAATATGAACAATTGGAGTCGACGGGAAATTCTGAAGAAGTAACCGTGTTTGGTCCAGCCATGAAGATAGGCCAAGAGCATTGATAGGCACATTTGAGTTTGTCCAATCAACAATGAGCAATGAATCTCCAGCAAATTATTTGATCAAGATGTATTTTGGCTAAAACAGAAAAATGAAGAGCAAGCCATAAATCCATCAGTTCACCCTTTGAGTTTGTCCCATCACCACCATGCATCCATAGGTTGATCACATCCCCATTATAGAGCATAATTGATACACCAGCCCCACAATGGCCAGTCGAGTGCATAGCAGCCCCATCAAAACTGGCCCTATTGCCTTGTCCAAGGAGATTAGATGGTCTTTGTAAACGATCCTTGATTACCGGGGACACAATCGGAGTGCATCCATATTCCATGAAAAGTTTCTGAACCTCACAAGCCACCTTACTAACCAACATAAATTTATTTTCAAATATACACAGGTTCCTCGATTTTCATATGATCCAAGCTAATATGCATGCTTTCATGATTAACTGCTTGTTTTGGGTATATATACTATGGAACTAATTCTGGATGGTCAAGACATTTTCAAAATTGATTTTTTGAAATGGATAGTTCAGAAAATTGCAAACCTGAAGGGTGAAAGGGAATAAAACAAATAGATGTAGAAGAGATTCCAGAGAATTTAAACACAGAGGGCATACCCCCGGGCCTTGTATGCCTCGTTTCTGGAGATTACTCCAAATCAAAATTTTCTCCTCCATTAATAACCAAATGAATATTCTGATCCGGGGAGGAATGCCCCATCTCCATACCTGAGAATGCCACCAGCGATCATCTTCAGACGTTTGAGAGCATAGAGCCAAATATACCAATTTCGCAGATACAGATCCATTTTCAGAATTCCACGACCATAAGAGCTGATCCGATTCTTGAGTTAGCTTGATATTTGACATGCAACGATCGCCAATGTAAGCTTCCCACTCTAATTCCATATCACCGGAGAGTCCCAGCTGAATCGAGCCAATCCATTTGTTAAAGGAAGAGGAGGTGCTGTCCGTTAACAGTATGTGATATAAGTTGAAATATCCACGGCTGTTTATATGATTCAGCAAAAACCGTGACAGTTTAAAAGTTTTTGGGCCGGCTATAATGGGGTCGACCCCAATGATTATGTTTCGGCCATCCCTAGGCTTCCAAGCGAGCCATTCAGCAATAGCGGGAAATGAATTGAGGAACCCCGACCATATATTAGAAACCCTATTCTTCGATTTGTTCCCTCGGCAGATCCAGTTAACTGTGGAGAGTTTCCCAAAGTATTTGTCCTTAAGTATAGAATCCCAGAGGCAGTCCACAACCAATGCATGCTAAAATCATTTTGCTCGAAGAGCTGTAGAAAATTTGAGAATGTTTTTTAGGGCCCATCCTCCCTGAGAGTATGGCCATGCCAGATATTTCCAGTCAACCAGATGTATCCTCTTATGACCAGTTCCAGACCAAATGAACTGGTGGACCAATTGTCTAATCTTCTGCAAGATTGATTTGGGGATTTTGCAAAGAGATAACCAATACACACCTATATTCTGAAGAACTGACGTAGCCAGAATCAACCGACCACCACTGGAAAGCCATCGACCCTGCCGGTTCCTAATGCAATTTTCAAATTTTTTGACCATCCAATGCCAATCATGAATTCTGTAATCATTCAGCTTTAAGAAATAGCCCAGGTAGTATGTTCCATCAATTAATTTTGCAATAGGGAGTTTAATGCAGTTGGTAATATCACTTAAAATTGATGCCTCCAAGTTGTGTTCTAGAGTTTTTGATTTATTTTCGTTGATCAACATACCTGAGGCCAAGCAGAATTTGTGTAACAACATCCATATTTGACGCCATTCTATGGCATCCATGATACCAAATATCATAACATTATCTACAAAGAAAGAGTGAGTTATTGTGTGATGAGGGGATACCTGTATGTCTGAAAACAACCAGTTTTCTTTTTCCTTATGAATCATCATACTAAGACCCTCGATCACTATCAAAAATAAAAGTGGAGAGAGGGGGAATCCTTGACGTAAGCCATGGGAGAATTTGATAAAATCAGTTGGACAACCATTAATCAGTGCAGAATAATTGACAGATGTTATACAAGCAAATATCCACTGGATGGCATCCCATGGAATTCCTAATTGAACCAGTGCTAAACGGAGGTATGTCCAGTTAACATTATCATATGCCCTCGTCATATCTAGTTGCATTATAAGAGCCTGAAGATTCTTTGATTTTATATTGTGCATTGCCTCCTGTGCAACGCCGACCGCATCCAGGATCTGTCTATTGTCCAAAAAATCATACTGCTCCAATTAAAGTCCCCTAGATAGAACAGGTTTCAGTCTATTGGCAATGATCTTTGATATTACCTTGTACACCACGTTGCATAATGATATAGGGAGGAAGTCCATATATGATGAAGGGTTTGAGCTCTTAGGTATAAGTGTCAGAAAAGTAGCATTGATAGCTCCATCAATCATCCCCAGAGATCTGGATTCTTCAACCATATTGAGTATGTCATGACCCATAATGTCAAAAAATTCCAAGAAGAGTTCCGCGGGCCAGCCATCTGGGCCCGGACTCTTGTCTTTTGCAAACTCTTTAAGTACTAAATGAATCTCTTGAAGAGTGACAGGAAGCATTATATCCCTCCCTTCTTTATTAGTGAATATACGAGGGTATTCTTTTATAATATCAATCTATTCAATAATTGTAGTTTTGCCAGGATCCCTATAGTATTCTTTGAAATGTGTAGTAGCTTCCCTCTGCAAGCCCTCAAGATCCGAAATCGGATCACCATTACAGTCCTTCAATTCCCAGATTGTGTTGTAGATGCGACGACTGTTTGCAAAGCGTTGAAAGAATTTGGTGTTTTTGTCACCCAATTTGACCCAAATCGCCCTGCTTTTCAGTCTCCAAGAAGCCTCATCAAGATTTTTAAGCACTAGTCTTTTCTCCTCCAATTCCAAAAGTAATTTTCGAGCCCCATCCGATAAGGGACCACCGCACAGAATTTCATTTAGAGTGCTTAGTTGTGAATCAATGGTTGCAACCTGCTCATGTTCAGATTTCTTCCTGGCACTACACCATTTTTTCAACACCATCTTTAATTGCTGCAATTTCAATAATAAACGCTTAGCCGCATAAGGAGCATCCAAATAATCATTTTTAACCCACTCAGATCGGACAAGGCTACAGAAGTCCTCAATCTATAGGAGAGAATGATTGAATTTAAATGGGTATGGAATTTTTGCAGCTCCCAAATCCGCCTCCATTATTATTGGTTGATGATCCGGGAGGGAGGATAGCATTGACCAAGATCTATAGTTATGCCAAGATTGGGATAGATTATCAGATAATAGGAACTTGTCCAGTCTTTTTGATATGCTGTGATCTCCCAACCGGCCATTGCACCACGTAGGCCCTAGAGGAACCGGCAATATATCGACCAAACCCTGTTCATAAAAAAGATCTTGAAAAAAAGAACATAGAGGGTCCATAATAGCCACATTACCCCAGACTTCAGTCGAAGATAGTGTCAAGTTAAAATCACCCCCCAAAACTAAATTTCCACAGTTCAATAGCCCATCATTTTTTGCATTCTCCCAGAACTGTTTTCTTTCATTATATGGGCCATAAATGTTTATAAAATTTAAATTATTAGAGGAACCTCTAATACAACCTTCCAGATGGATCCCCAGCCGAGAAGAAAAGGAAAATAGTTGAAAGTGTTTTGGATTCCATGCTGACAATAATCCACCAGATTTCCCGGCAGCATCCGAAGAAACTATTGCCTAATCCTTCCTGATGCTACCAAAATATTCCCGAGCCTTCACCGCATAAACCATTGTCTCCTGCAAAAAAATCATATCCGGATTTATTGAATCAACAAGAGATTTAAGGGCTAATATTTTCTGAGGGCCCCCAATCCCTCTGATGTTAAGTGAGAAAAAGATCATCGTTTCACCCTTGCCAGGGCTTTCACTTCTCTAAGAGCCCGTTTGTTTTCCACTGATCCAAAGGAGGACGAAGAGACCGGTAGGGTTTCAAGGGAAGGTGATTCATCCATTGTCAACTTTTCCTTTCGCGCACTTCTGGTTTTTATGGGAGAAAATTGACCAATTCCACCCTGTCTAGCCCCCTTAATAGAAATTATCAAATCATATCCTTATTATAAGGACCTCCACACTTCAATAGTAAGAAATTAAACGCTCTTCTTGATGTGACATGTACAATTATTGGTGAGTGAGCTATGAATAATTATTTAATCAAAGGCATATGTATTAGCATGATATTATTGGACTTATATTTTAGTGGTGTTAGAGTAGGGCTATATTAATTATTAATTTTTATTAATGTAGAGAATTGTTGTTTTTGATGATATTTTTATAGTAGGTTTTTAATTTTTTTTATTAAATTTTTTAATATTTGTTAATATATATATATATATAGATATACTATGTTTTCAACTATTGATATCATTTATGGAAATTGCATAATGTGTCATAGGGTTTTTGAGTGTGCTAAATTTATTTATGCATTCAAAAACACAATTTGAACATTTTAAAATTCCAATTTCAACAAAAAAAATTAAAACTACCGAAAAGTCGTAAACGTAGAATAAATAAAATGCTTATATATATATATATATATATATAATGTTTTTCAAGTTTTTTAATATTTAGCATTTAATTTTTTATTTTTATTTTTAATTTATTTTCAATTTTTTCATAAAATGTATGGCTTGTTTTTATTTATTTTTTAATTTTTTAAAAATGTTTATTTGATGTTTTATTTGTTAATTTTCTAAAACAAAGTAAATATTTTATTTTTTCAGGAAAATGTAACCTGACAATATAAAGTTGTGTTATTGGTAGCATATCATTTTGAGTCGTAGGTTGATTTTGGCCCCCCCAAAAAAGGGTGCTACCGATAGGTGATCATTTTTCGATTCAGGGCTCGATTTATAGTTTTGTTTGCAAGGGCACAGGACGAGGTTTCAAAAAAGTTGTAAATTTAGCCCCGAAAATAAATGGTGCTACTGGTAGCACCACTTTTCGAAACAGAGATAAAAACAACTACCAAATGTGACCACTGTGATCAAAACAAAACCCTCATGTTCTGACCAGTATAATTTTTTTGGAGGTCACATTTAGAACGAGAAATGTTTTGTATACTGACCAATGCAAAATATGAAATGTTTTGTATACTGTGATCAAAACAAAACCCTAGCGAACACATGTTATTGAGAACCTCACAATTTAACCATAAGATCAAAACACCCCTGCAGATTCACCATTAAATTGATTAGGGAACGCTTTTTCATCCGTACAGAATTTCCAAATTCCAACTATTTTTTGAGATATGAACTATTATAATGGAACTAGAGGAAATAGAAAATACAAATTCATTTGGTCAAGGTTCTCGTAGCCTAGTAGAAATTCTATAGCACATTTGACCATTTGAATTAATTATACATGTGTATGGTTAGGGTTGGAAAGAAGAGATGTCAAAGTATCTCTTATTAAAATTTGAAATGTTGGTTCACTATAATTTGGGGTTATGAATAGTAGAAGTTAGGGTTAGTTCTTAGTTTTGAAACCTTGCTTAACGCATGTCTACTAAAAATATCATATTTATGTATTGAAATCTCCACTTGAAGTAAACTAGATGCCATTGGAAAGAAAACATATTATGGTATTATAGTTCCAAATTTCACATCTTGAAGTACAATAGGTGTGGAGTGGCATGGTATATTAGTATGGGGAAAAATAAGTAAATTTTGGAAATTCCACCATAATTTTTTCTTAGAAGGTCCAAATTGCATGGAATTAGTGGGAGCCTAAGAGGGCATACATGAGTACATCCTATAAAAAATTCATCAATACATGGTTATAGTTATAAAATTTGTAACAAGTGCAAGGTCGAGCAGTGGAGAAAACTCCAAATCAATTCTTTACAACATGTTTTGAACTTGAAAAATATCACTACTTTTACTTGAAAACTCAATTTTTGTTAATTTGGTAAAATATATTAAAAAGAGAAATCAAAGGATAATATATAGGTATCAATTCGGTATCATTTGAGGATACTTACTTAGAAAATGACCATTATCATGGGGAGAAACAAGATTGTCTTTGTAGAAGCAATAAAATCGGAAGCACATACCAAATGGTGCCAAAACTAACTATGGAATTCCTCATTTATTGGAAGACTGGGACAATACAAGATGCAATTTTGAAGGATGATTTTTTGATTTAGAAGCATACATAGCTAATCAAGCATTGAGGGAAGCACTTGTTTGAATAAGTGGGGCGTGTTAAACCCTATACATTGGGGCATTGCATTGTTATATATATATAATGGTACAGTTACAACTAATGACCCTACCATTAATGACAACATTAATATAAGAATAACAATGCAATGACCCAAGACATAGGGTTTAACATGCCCCCACCCCTTCAAAATAGTGTTGGCCCCAACGCTTGATTATCTATGGATGAGTCTAAATGAATAACTCATCCTTCAAAGTTGCATCTTTTATTGTCCTATTCTTGCAATAGACAAGGAATTTCATAGCTAGTTTTGGCACTATTGTCCGTTTGGTACACCCCCATAAGAGGATCATAAGTTTTGTCTAGAAGGCTGATCAATAATGAGGATATTTATTGCTAAATGGATATCTATGGTCCTTGATTCTTTGTAGTATATATTCCCGTTGGGGTCTTGAAAAATGAGTATCAACAACCAAGATTCTATTGGGATCCCCAAATATACAATGTAGAATGCTTCATGCTATAAGATCTCATTAGGGCCTAAATGAGAAAGTGGTCGTGAGAACAACCAAGATTCTATTAGGTTCCCTATATATACAACTAATATCTCTTCACATAAGGATGTCTCATCAAGGGCCCAACAAGTCAGAAATGAAACAAACTGTTGAGATTTAATCAAGATCCTAGATATATGGTTCATATATATTAATATATATTTATGGTTCATATAGATTCATAGTGGGAATGGTTCATAGAGTATTTCATAGTGATAAGGATGTACGGTACATAGTTATCCCATTACATGTTACCCAATATACTCATCACAAGTATATTTGTCTTGGAATATATTGGATAAATAGTGAAGATTGATGAGATACATTTTCTTTGATCCAGAAAGAAGGGGAGAATGTTTGTCCCCATAGTAATGGGAGGATATGCTGTAAATGATAAAAGAATCACAAAGGATGTTATTGATATACTTAATTAGTGTAGCTTCCCACAAGATCAACCATGGAGGTATGATACTCACTTCTTAATAGGATATCAAAAATGAAGGAAGCATCCCAATCGTCAAGATCATGAGCCTAAAGCATTAATTGAAAGGATGGAAAAAATGAGATAGATGAGGAAATGGAGGCTATTTTAACGACATATAATGAACCCTTAGAAGCACTATCTCATGCTTTCCCAACACCAATATTGAAAAACCAGATATAGCCGCATATTATGCTTTCTACAGGCTTAATGGTGCCATAGTCCCCAAAAAGGAGCTAAAGTTTGTTACCCCGAGGACGATAAAGGTGATGATGAAGTGATAGAATAAAAAATGGTTGAAATATTCCCTGTGAGAGAATATGGATAAATCTAAGCAAGGAATAAGTGCTCTCCCTAATAAGGCCACTACATCTCTACCTAAACAGATTCCAACTTACTAAAGGCCACACCCATTATGCAAGCTATGAGATTCTTAGGAGAAGGGGGAATAGGAAAATAAGGTTATGGCATTACCAAGCCATTTGAGATAAAAAAAATACCAACCTGTTTAGTCTTAGGGGGTAGAACCAATGTCTCTTGAGGTGAAAAGGGTATATTAACAATCTACTTTTACTCCTCCAACTTACACGATAGAACAATTTGATCAAATGATGCAATGGTTAGTGGAAACGATTCCCTCAAAATATCACTTTCCTCTTGGTTGTTCTCAAACACAATAGGAATCTCTCTGCAATTTCCATCGACGTGCATCAACACTTTAAGCTAGTAGGGAGAGGTATTTTTCATAAAATCAGTCAGGAAATGAAGAAACAGTAACATTAGAAACAATCATTGAAGAAGAGGAGAATCTAGAAATATCCAAGGGAAAGGAAAGCATGAACGATACAACATAAACATTTGTATGAATAGATAACATGATTGACATATAGATAGACCAATGAAAAGTAGATAAAAGGAAATTTAAGGAGGGGGAGGATAATATATAGATCGAGAAAAAGATGGCCGAAGTTGAGTCATCAAGGTCGAAAGTAGCAGGAGGAGATGGAACTTTTAGATTAGAACCAACTGTGGCTCAACGAGAGGTGGTCACCTCATAACACATGACACCTTCTCCCTTCCCTCCTATTATTTTTAATATTCTATCAATAATGACTTCCAAAAAAAAAAGACATCAACCTCCTTGGTCCAATTTCATTCAATAAATGGACACCTGTGACCCCTTGGAAATTTTGAGGGAAGAAATAAGAAGAAGACTTGAAATAATAGGAGTGGTTTCCCCCATGGATTCCCTGAATATTTTTCCCAGCCAAGGCTACTGCCTAAGTATAATAAGGAGACAAGGAAACTCATTGTAAAAATGGTGGAACCATTAGCTCGAAATCCCTAACAAAAAATGTGGTATAGGACTGGAGGGATTTGAAAATTATTTTCAAAATAACAAGAATTTCCAAAATATGTTGTCTCAATTGGCTAAGGCCCAAGTAGCATAGTCTATCATACGCATATTAAGGTTGGTTACTTAAAATAAAATCTAAAAAAGTAGTTGGATTTGATATCTTTAATAAACCAATTCTTGAATGGAAAAGTAAAATCACTTGAGTTAGAGAAATCCAGGCTACAAACTAGCTCAACCTCAATTGGGAATGGAAAACAAGAGACCAATATGGTACCTTCCTTACTATAGTAAAAATATGAAAATGATAAAAATAATGGGAAACATCTAGATGCCTTCTGTCTTCCTAGTCATCCAACATATGCTAGATGAGAAACATAATTTGGTTGAAAAAGTTAATTTATTAAGAGGATAAAATGCCTCACTAAGTGCTTAGAACCAAGTAATGGGGGGGAAGATTAAGGATCTCAAGGCTATTTAGAGAAAGGCATCTGATCTAACTTTTAATACAAATGAGGCTAATGAAGTGATTAATACCCTCAAGCATGAGCTCATTGTTGGAACCTATGGTTCGTTGGTAATCTCATCTTGTAGGATTGTGGAGTTGATCGTTAGAGGGAGTTGACCGACCGACTATCTTGGAGTTTATCATGTCCACTTTGGGATATCAGATCCACCTTTTATGGATAGATATGGTTGGCTCGACTTATGTGGTCCCATTTTTATTGGTTTGGCCCTTAGCCCAAACCTATTTATAGACGATCCTTCTTGGATCAATCTATCATGGGATCATGGAGATCATTGTGCTCTCATGGAGCTTGGACCAGTGTGCTTAAGTGAAAGCAATGTTTGTTAACACCACCGCTCTCATGGAAACTCTATTGTTACTTCTGCTTTTTTCTTCCTGTTCAAACATGGTATCAGGGTAGTTTGGTTCATGATTAATGGTTTTGCAGAGTAACTTAATTCCATTAGATGCTAGTGGTTTGATGAGCTGATTTTTTGTTAGGTCGAGGAGAATGCTAAATCGCCGAATTCAACCATCGTACCCTAGTTTTGACATGATCCAAATTATTTGGGTATTTAAGGTCCGACGCATTGATGCTGGCATATTTGGAGTGTTCACTGATCTAGGTGAGCCAACTTCTATGGTCATGAAGATGAAACCGTTGGGTGTATTGTTTTTCTCGGAATAACGGTGAACCATGGTGTGCCTAGATGATGAGATATGGAAATGTCTTGGGTGTTATTTTTCCATACTTATGATGCCCTAGCTTGTTCGGTGGAAAATCTTTATTTGACTAGGTGTGTTGTTGGTTACCTTGATTATGATGCTCGACTTCCAAGGCATATCGACTTGTGGTTGACAGAGTATTGACCGCCTATGGTCTATTCGATTGGAGATGAATTGCGTATGTGATCAACTGCCTCTACTTGGCTGGATTATCTATGCATCCACAATTGGTTGAATCTAAGAGATATTTGTTGCACTGATAGAGTCTAGACAGGAAGTTCATTGATCGATGTGTATTCAACATTGTTGACTTGAGTAATCTTCTTGATTAAACTTGAGGTATGGTTTCCTTTCTTTTGTTTCTAACTTAATTGTTGAGTCCGTTTGAAACCATTGAAGGAGTCTAGATTAGAAGGCTGACATGATATTATATTTCTTGTAAGATCGTCGACTATTGGATGTCGATGAATGATGATTTGGTGATTGAACTAAATTGTTGTTCCAAAATTGGACCTATTTTGAATTTGGATGGAATACGTTTAACTTGGTATAGTCGATCTTTGACTGTTAGTGAAAATATGGGTATTAGTACTCATTCTTGAAAGGAAATGGTATGCTTGTTTTGCAATAGACTTGCATTGTCTATTTGTGCTACCATTGGTTGAGACAACTGTGCATCGAATGAAACATATGGAAGATGGGTTCCCTCGATGAGGATGAAGCCTTGGATTTAGAAAAATTGTAGAAGATCCGTGAGAAGAAGGATATTGTGTTACAAGAATCCAATGATCGACTTCGTGAATAAGTGAATGATTTGAAGATTGTTGTAGCTCTATTGTAGACATAGAATGAAGGATTGAATAATTAGCTAAAAACTGCTCATTCCTTGCTAGAAAATGTGTTAGAGCATTAAAACCCATTTAATACTTAGGATACAATTTATTTCTTCTTTTATTACTTTCCTAGGTATTTTTACAATGTCTTTGGCCACTAGTTGACTTCCTTGGTCCACCACATGTCATCCTTATCCACTTGAGTGCATCCTTGGTCATCCTGCTTGCTTTACTGGCTATCTAGAATGGAAAGGGCGCACTTCCTGCTTTTGTAGTGCTTTCACAACTTTTTCCTGCTTTTGGATGGATAGCTAGGCGCTCCAGTGCTTTTGGCAGCTGTTAAATTTTGTGGTCAACACACCTTGCCTCTTTTTCACTCCAAAAGCTATCATATTTTTCCATTTTCAGTCTACTTCACATTCCAAAATATTTTTAGCCAATTCGTGAGCTTCTTGAGTGAGTTGGAGAGAGATGTTTCCACCTTGGGGGGTTTTATCTAGTTTAGTAAGCCTGCTTTTCTGACCAATTCAAATGGCTCCATAGAAATTCGAATTTCTGATGTAATTCTATATATTTGCAGCCACTTTATTGTACATGGTTGGCTGATGTACATTTATGCTAATACAGTTTAATATTGTGCATAATTCTAAGTTTGATTTTGAGTGTTCTTGTCAATTTTAGACTAGCAATTTGTGTGAGAAGTGTTTTCAATATTATGATCAACCCGTGATCAGATTTCACATGGTATCCGAGCTGTTTAGGAGAGAATGTTTGCATCCTATAGCACACCTGAAGTAAGGATTTTCCATAGAAATCCCGCGGTCCATTGCCTTATACTCTTGGGTTTAGATCAAGAGGTCTACCCGGGCGTGATAGATTCCTAAAAGTGCCTACTGTCAAATTGCAGAGATCTATAGTTTGAATCATTCTCCAAAGAATTGTTTGGTTGTGATTTTGTAGGTACAAATCAGTCTACAGTGCGCACCTCAATCTACTTATGGATCCATCTCAGAGTGTGATCTTGAATCCATTTAATTATTTTCAATGGAAGGCTCAGATGGAGATATTATTGGGGTCGAAAGGCCTCTATAGAGTGACCATGGGAACTGAAGGAGAGCCTACTTTAGCTGTAGAGAATTCAAAGTGGCACAATCAGAGAGATGAGGCTTATGGCCTTCTCTGCCTCAACACATCGAAAAATATTCTTTTCCATTTGGATGGTCTGACTTCACCAAATGAAGTTTGGGAGAAATTGAAAACCTTGTTTGGTAAAACTGATGATTTGAGAGGACATCAACTAGAGAATGAGCTGATTTCTCTAAGTCCGAGAAGTTTTGAGAGTCTACAGGATTATTTCTCCAAGTTCAAGTCACTTGTCTTGCAATTGAAGCAGTGCGGTATTGAGAAAAAGGATGAGCATTAAGTTTTGGCCATACTCTCGAAATTGGGGCAAGACTACTCAGTCTTTGTCTCGACTTTCCATGCCACAAAACTAGCTGTGAATAATTGGAAGATTCCCAGTTTATCCAAATTCATGGAGTCTTTGAATTAGGAGCACAATAATCTTATGTTGATGGGCGCACTAAAGCCTTCAAAAGATCAAGCTCTAGCTTCTGGTGACTCAAGTAATTCTAAGGATAAGAAGAAGTCAAACTCCAAAAATCCTTCTGATCAAAAGAAGGAAATATCTAAGCCACAAGAGGAGCCCTCCAACTCCAGAAAGGATCAACAAAAGAAGAAGGAGCGAACCAAGTGCTCATACTGCCAAATGGGTTTTCATCCTGAAAGCTCCTATATGAGAAAGACCATAGATTAGATAACACAACTCCTTGAGAAGAACCATATCCCCATTCCTGAAGGTGCAAAGAAGAAGGAAGGAGGTTCTAACTCAGATGACAAGGAGCGAGTCCATGCTCTAATGGCCAACACATATTCATCCACTTCTCACATCATTGATTCCGGAGCTTCAAGGCACATGGTCGCAACTAGAGAATCATTTTCCACTCTTAGTTCCTCCGATGGCCTAGATCCTTTCATTATTCTTTTATATGACTTAGAAACTACTTCAAAGGGTAAAGGTAGATTAGACCTTGACAATGGATTATTTTTTAATGTCCTTTATGTCCCTGGTCTAGCTGAATACTTATTGTCAATCTACCAAACGACCCATACTGGTTCACCCAAAAGAGTTGTCTTCACCCCTAATGATTTGGAGATCTATGAGATCTCCACAGGAAGAGTTGTTGCATTAGGCATTGTGGATCATTCCATTAGAGTCTACAAGTTTTCATAGTTTTTTCCTACCTCTCCACCAGTAGCACTCCTCTCTCATGCTAATGAAGCAAGCAAGATTTGACATGAGAGGTTTGTCCATCTAAATTACAAATACCTTCATGAAATTCACAAAAGGAGTCTTCTAGGGTTGCATTCTAGGAAAACACCATGAGAGAAAGTTTTGAGAGATCAAGGCTTGAGAGAACCTCTGAACCTTTGGATCTGATCCATAGTGATATTGCTGGTCCTTTCCCTCATATGTCACTGAACAAATCCATATACCTATTAACCTTCATTGATGATCATACTGGGTATTGCTGGGTCTATTTTTTGCAGTTTAAATCTGAAGTTTTTGTCCATTTCAAAATTTTTAAAGCCATGGTTGAGAACTAGTCTGGAAGGAAGATAAAGGAAATCAGATATGATAATGGGGGAGAGTACATCAAATATGATTTTCATCAGCTCTGTGTAGTGGATGGCATCCACATGCAACACACTGCGCCATACACTCCTTAGCAAAATGGAGTTGCTGAGAGAAAGAATCGATTTCTCAAGGAGATGACCACTTGTATGCTAGAAGCAAGGTCTTTGCCACCAAATTTGTGGGTTGAAGCAATCAACTATGCAACCTAGATACAAAACAAAGTCCCACATAAAGCACTGAAAGGAGTTACCCCTCATGAAGCTTGGTGTGGTAAGAAGCCTGATATTTCACATTTCAGGATTTTTGGTGTCAAGGCTTGGGCTAGAGTGCCATCCAAGAAGAGAAGGGATTTAGAGCCATAGAGTAGGCCATGTGTGTTTTTTTTCTACTCAGAAAAATAAAAGGGATACGAAATTCTTGATATGATCACCCACAAAGCATTCATAGAAAGAAGTGTTCAGTTTGAGGAAGAGACCCTACAAGGAGTTGGGATTGGAGAGTCTTCTCAACCACCACCGGAGGAAGGAAATGAAGAGTTGAATGAGGCTTCTGATGATGAATATTATGATTATGATTTTGATTATATGATTGCAGACCCAAGCTCACCATCAAGGCCAAATTGGGCAGCAAAAACTGTAGAAGTTGCTGGTGAACTTGCTGGGAATCCTCAAGATCCTAGGAAGACAAGGTCACAATATGAGAATGAACTTTCTGTAAGGGATCCGAATATTGTCGAGAAATGATTTCTCATGATTGAATCAGATCATAAAACATATGAAGAATCCTCATAATATCCAATATGGATATCTTCTATGGATGAGGAGTTCCACTCCTTGCAAGAGAATAGAACTTGGGAGCTAGTTAAGCTTCCACCAGATAAAAAGCTAGTAAAATGCAAATGGATCTACAAGACTAAGATGGCTGCTGAATCTGACGCAGTCAAGCATAAAGCAAGTTTGGTGGCCAATGGTTTTTCACAAGTCCAAGGTCTGGACTATAATGAGACTTTTTCCCCAGTGGAAAAAATGGATTCTATTCGACTAGTTTTGTCAGTAGCAACAACAAAGTGTTGGGTAGTTCACCACATGGATGTGAAGTCTGCTTTCTTCATGGTGATCTTGAGGAGGAGATATATATGCAATAAAATGAAGGATATGTTTCAGATCCATCACTTGTGTGCAAGCTAAGGATATTACTGTATGGACTTAAGCAAGCTCCTAGAGCTTGGTATGCAAAAATGGATCATTTACTCCTAACACAAGATTTCCACCGATGCAAATATGATCCAAATGTGTATCTAAAGCACATAAATGGTAAGATTGTGATTATAGTATTATATGTTGATGATTTACTAATCACAGGAAGTACCATTGATGAAATTTCACCACTAAGGATAGCTTTGCATCAAGCTTTCTCCATGACAGATTTGGGGATTCTCAGGTAGTTTTTGGGGATTGAGATCACTCAATCACACAATGGAATCATTGTATCTCAATCCAAATATGATTTTGATCTGATAAAAAGGTTCAATATGGCAGAATATAAGTCTCCAAAAACTCCCTTCCTTTCATTAGTCAGGCTAGAAGAAGGGGATTCTACACCCTTGGTGAACAACACCCTCTACATGCAACTAGTTGGAAGCCTATTATACTTGAATCACTCCCGACCAGATTTGGCATATGCAGTAAGTCACGTTTCAATATATATGGAGAAACCACATGAGATCCATTGGAGGGCTGCAAAAAGAATCTTGCACTTTGTGCAAGGCAGCAAGACACATGGGATCCACTATGCTGCCAATTCCTCATTGGATCTAGTTGCATTCTCTGACTTAGATTGGGATGGGGATAGCACAGACCGGAAGCCTACTTCCAAGTTTGTATTCATGTTTGGAGGAGGTCCCATATGCTGGTGTTATCACTCAGATTTTACCCTTTGGTTGTGGAAGGATAAACCTAAGGTAACTGTTTCAAACCAACCTTTAGGAGTGTAATATCCCAGGAAAAAGACTATTTTATTTTATTTTATGGGATCCACTATGCTGCCAATTCCTCATTGGATCTAGTTGCATTCTCTGACTTAGATTGGGATGGGGATAGCGCAGACCGGAAGCCTACTTCCAAGTTTGTATTCATGTTTGGAGGAGGTCCCATATGCTGGTGTTATCACTCAGATTTTACTCTTTGGTTGTGGAAGGATAAACCTAAGGTAACTGTTTCAAACCAACCTTTAGGAGTGTAATATCCCAGGAAAAAGACTATTTTATTTTATTATTTATTGTTGTTAAAAACATTAATTGTGGTTAATTTTGTGTGTTGAGCAAGTGGGCTTTGAACAACACCAAAATATTGATGATGTGAGCAAGTGAGCTCTGGAACATCTGAACTACTGTGGATAGTGTTTAGCCAAGTGGGCTCTGGAAGCACTATTAGTTGAGTAAGTGTGAGATGAGATGCTCTGGAACACTTAAACTCTTATTGATTAACTGATGTTGAGCCGGGAGCTCTGGAGCATCAGTAATCTAGTTTGATTATTTATTTTTAATATTCAAATATTATTATTATTTTATTTCTTTCTAACTGACTGGGACTGCCATAGAAAGAGGGGCCGAGAATGCAAGAGTCTAGGCTGGTCATTAACTGATAACTAAAAGTCCAATTTTATTTAATTAAGATTTAAAATAAATTGTGAGGATTAAAATAAATCAGTTTCCTAATTAAATATAAATACACAACTTCTAGAGTGTCAATTAGTTAACTGAGTGTGCAAAAGACCCAATTCCTAGTAGCCTTTGCCCTTAAAAATTATAAATAGTAGAGAGAGGAACTTTACGAGGGCAAGTGTTTTCCCAAGAACACTGGAGGGTCCAGTCGTGAATCTGAGCACTCAAACATCAGATTGTTGAATATCTGGTGTGTCCTAGAAAAGAGGACTGTCCTAGTGAGAGGACTGTGAAGGTTGAAGGGGAAGATTATTTCAGAAAGATTCACACCATAAAAGGATGATAAAGAGAACCTTGTGGCTACTCTGCTGTAGTAACAAAGATAGTACACCATACACCTAGATCACCTAGATTCTTGTTATGCTTAGTTCGGATCAGGGGTGACCAGTGGAACAATCCAGGAACGGATTGCGATCTAAGGTTGGGAGGAACGTGGCAGTTCCTAAGTCAGTTGGTCTGCGATAAAATACTGATAAGCATTTGGTTACGTTTCAGTGAATTATTTCTAATATATTTATGTTTCATAGTAATAACATTGTTACCTAGTTTTCAGAAAAGAAATCTGCCATTTTTGTATTATTATTCTGTCTTAATGGGTCTCAGTATTTTTGATTAGTATTAATGGCTATAGTAGCTGATTTAGAAGTCATAGGTCATATTTTTTTCTCTTCATAATCCATGAATATTTCAGGTTCGACTAAGCTTGTTTATCATAAAAGAAAAGATTTATAATGCTTCCAAATATATTGCTATTATTTTTGTGTTATTTGCTTTTATCAATTAATATAGGGATTTATGATTTTCTTGCTTATCATTGAGTCATCGACGGATCTGCTTGGCCATGACTTCAGGGTTAACATATATATATTAAGCTGGAGAAAACTCCTATAATCCTTATACGAGGAGAGAAATCCTTAACCATAGGATTTATGGGAAGAATCCCTAAACCTTGCTTGGATAGATTAATTACACACCTAAATCTTCGAATTTATTTATAAATGATAAATATTACCTAATTAATTATTCAACATCAACCTGTAATATAATGGATAAACCAGAAGCGTAAACATTCTAGGTTAAGAATATTATATGCATAAACCAATCCTACAAGTTAAATCGAAATTTCCAATTTAAACCTTCCTTAGAATCGAAACAGAGGCTCACAAATTTCAAAAGTGATCCACAAATAAAATGCACAAAATCCATGATTTTATGAAAGTCGTCCAAATTCAAGTTTGGGGCATATTCTCTCTATCCCGCATAGTAAGAAATAAATAAATTAAATCCATAACCTAAATTATAAATAGAGACATGGAAACCAATTGAATCAACCTAAGGGAATAAATAAATTCATAAAAGAAATCAAATCACCATAATTTTACTCCTCATTATAGGGTCATCCATTTAATTGAGATAAAGAAATTTAATTATACTAACATTATCAAACCCAGAGAATAAATAGTAGTTACAGGTTTTGCCCATACGTTCTTCCGTAACTCCATACAAGACAATAGCTACCCTGCCCATTATAATTTATCAACTAGATACTAAGGATCCAACACTAATCAAACCCTGGCCAGCATTGTAAAATATTACACCCAGATTAGCTTGGATAGTATAAATACGATTTTCCACATAACTGTCAGAATTTTACACGTTACCTTAAAAACACAGCATTTTAACTAGTTCTTCATACTAAAACGAATTCTATAGTAGTCATATAAGAAAACACAGAATAGAAATTAGAGGAAGCCTGGTATCATCCATCAAACCTAGGGTTGAAACAATTTAGCCATTAAGTCCAGATGAGCATCAATACATATATTTTATACAAGACAAAATTTATACATTAAATTATACCATTCAAAATAGAAATGCAATGTACAGTATCAAGTTCGAAGTTAAAAGTCATCACTAGAAGAGCCGAGGGCCATTTAAACAACACAAAGTTCCTCTCTCTAAAACTGAAGTTGCATACACAGACTATCAACCAAGAAATGAAATGCCCAGTATTACTGCCTACGCAAAGGCCTGGAAAATGGCGTGTATTATTCTATCTATCCACTGGCATATTGGGAAACCAACAACCATCAATGCATAACAAAGAAATGTCCATCGAAAATCCTGGTGCCTCCCCAAACCCCAAACTCTTAAAACATGTTTTCCTAGCTTCTTTTTGTAAACGAAAGCCCCAACTAACTTGTAAGATGACAGATGCATCAAAAGGCCCACGTCTTACCGGTTAGAGCCACCCGTGCTCAGAGCATAGTCACCCAAACCAAGACAAGGTCACCAACACCCACTTTTCATGGCCACCCAAACATATGACAATCCTGGTACTCAACAAAGAAAATGCAGAGTTAGAAACACATATACGAAACCCTAGAAGAGAATAAGGAAACAATAAATGGGATGGAGCTGGAACGAAAGTTTACCTATAAACTTAGCTTTGTCACCTCACCTCCTTTCACGCCGAGCATGCCATGACTAAAGAGATACGCTCTGGTCAGAGGCATGCCCAAACTTGGTCTCGTAGAAGAGTTTCGCCACCAACAACACCACAATGGAAATGAGGAAGTGAGGCGTAGTAAGGTTTAGGGTAGACATTTTCTCCACTTTCCTGCGTGGATTCCACTACCTGGTTTGTCACATGGCCTACATTAAAGGCTCACCAACCTCCACCATATTCGAAATATCCTACCCACTTCTCCATAGTATGAACACACCTTTTGGAAAAGTGCCCTTGCACTAGGGTTTAGTGTTTATCAACTTGACCATGTAAATATTCGCTCATACATTATATTAGGCTGCACTTCCAACGTCAACATTTTAATGCTTTAGACCATGCTTATGATTAAGGTCAATCTCCTTCCCTCTTGGCATATATATTTCTTTAGATATTGTATGAACATGTTAGAATGGCTACTTTAAAAGCACCTACACATAAATTAAGACTTTAGCTTATGAAGGAGCTAAGTAAGACCTGGACTTCCTTACCCTATTATCATCCAAGGTGCAAGCATAAAACAAGTTTGAACTAGAGATTCCATCAATACATTCCAGAAATAGTAAACTTGGTACAAACAGTTAATAATCATGGTTTCCACATAAGTAGCACAATATATGAAAGATGAACAGTAATGGTCTTGAGAAGTCAAGTTAAGTCATTACACGATAAAATACAACATTGGATAAACATATTATATACAGAATGTATGTCAGTTTCATGTCATCCTAGAAATGATTACAACGTTATAGATAATGTTGCTCAAAGTCCTAATCTTGTTAATTAGTAGACACATATGATTTTTTTTTAATTCTGAGATTTGAGGGACATTACAAGTGGTATCAGAGCCCATATTCAGAAACTTGAGGCCTATGAGCCTACACTTCCGCTGCAAACCAATAAACTAATAAAAAACTGTTTACTTGCACATTGTAAAACTTTTTCAGGACAAAACAAGCAAACATGAATGCTGAAAGAGAAGACAGTCTGCATGGAAATCTGAATTCAATACCCAGAGAACAAGAAATAGTAATCGAACTAAACGATAGCCTAGAAGCAGTCATGGCCTTTGACCTACTGAAAACAGTGCAAATCCTGTAGGCAGAATTCCGTAGTTTCAAGGATGACAATTTGAACGAAAGAAGAGAACAACATGAATTCATCGAGGCATTACTGCAAAATGTAACTGGGAAGAAAACTCATAGAAGGACAACCCATTCTACAAACAAACATCTGACTAAACAACACCGCATAAAAAGAGACAGTAGCCCAGATTGTAGAAAACTTGGATAGTCACCAGAACTCACTGATTCATCCAACTCATGTGACCCTGAATCTGAGTATTCCTCAGACTCCTATGCATCATCTCCTCGTAAAAAGAAATACAAGAAAGGGGACAGTCTACAGGGAGAGTTTAGGAAAATCAAGGCACGAACCTTTGAAGGAAACCTAGATTTAGGAGAGAAAGCCGAAGAATGGCTGCTGGGAATGAACAAATATTTCCAAGTACATCAGTACTCCAGCAACATGAAGGCCAAGTTGGCCATTTAAAATATGAACGGTAATGCCGCTAGATGGTGGCAATACCTCAAACATACTAAGAAGATAAAAAGGGATAAAGTTGGGTGGTCAAAATTCAGAAAATTATTCCAAGAGAAATACATGTCAGAAAGGTTCTTCGACAAGAAAATAAAAGAGTTCCATGAGCTGCAACTGAACTCCCTCACCATGGATGATTTAATAAACAAATTTCTCAAACTGTTACATTACGTAAGAGACGAGAAAGTGAAAATACAACAGTTCTTAGGATGCCTGCCAACTTACTACAGGGATAAAATTGAATTTGATGCACCTAAGACCCTAGAAATGGCCTTGCACAAGGCTAGGCTATGTCATGAGAACAACTAGCATAGGGCTGAAACTGTGAACAAGAAGAAGGACAGGATGAGACCATTTATTGACAAACAAAGGAGAGGGTTCAAACCACCTCCTTACCGAAAACAGAACAACAGTTTTCCAGCTAACAGAAATTTTCCAAGATATGGAACACAACCAAGCAACCCAACACTGAGTGTAAACAAACCAACAGTAGAGAGAGGGACTAGAACAACCCCTATGCCTGGAAGATGTTGGGGCTATCAAGGAACCCATTATTACAGAGATTTCCCAAACAACAAAGGGCCCAAGGTTCTGAACAATCTGCAGAAAGAGTCAACAGTGGGGCACATGGCACAGACACCATGAATATGTGCTTCCCTGGAGGGATGGCAAGTGGACCATCGTTCCACTATGGTTGAAATTGAAGGTAAGATTGCAAACATTTCTGTTTCCATTTTAATTGACCTGGGGCCATGCCGTAGTTATATATCCCTTAAAAATATTGAAATTTGCAAACTGAAAAATGTGAAACATGATAAACCATGGCTGGTACAGTTAGCCACAGGGACGAAAAGAAAAATTACAGAACTAGTCAAAAAATGCCAACTTGACATGAATGGATTTCAAACTGAGGCTGACTTAAACATCTTACCCTTGGGTTCCTATGACCTACTAATTGGTATGGATTGGCTTGAGCAGCACCACATTATGCTAGACTGTTTAAATAAAACTTTCACTTGCACAGATAAGCAAGGGAACGAGAGAAGGGTACATGGTATACCCAAGAAGGTGTCTATTAGATAGATCTCATGCCTACAAGTTAAGAAATGTGTACGAAAAGGCTGTAAGCTGTACGCAGTCAACATTCACAACTTAGAAGAGGAAAGAGAACAACATATTGAATATTTTCTTGTCCTAGCAGAGTTCAGAGATGTTTTTCCAGATGAAATACCTGGGTTACCACCCAATAGAGATTTGGATTTCTCCATCGAACTAGTAGGAGGATCGGTACCAATCTCGAAGGCACATTACCGCATGAGTACCCCTAAACTAGTTGAGATGAAACTTCAACTGCAAGAATTGATTGAAAAAGGATATATCCACCCAAGTGTATCCCCTTGGGGAGCACCCATTCTGTTCGTGAAAAAGAAAGATGGAATGATGTGGATGTGCATCGACTATCGACAACTAAATAAACTAACAATTAAGAACCGATATCCCATTCCAAGGATAGATGATCTATTTGACCAATTCAGAGGAGCAAAAGTATTCTCCAAAATTGATTTACGTTCTGGATATCACCAGTAAGAATCCAGGATGAGGACATAAACAAAACCGCTTTTAGGACACGGTACAGTCACTACAAATTTGTAGTGATTCCTTTCGGATTAACGAATGCACCTGCTAATTTTATGTGCATGATGAACAGTGTTTTTAGTAAGTACTTAAACAAGTTTGTACTTGTATTCATCGACGACATACTAATATATTCTAAAAACGAGAAAGAGCATAGGGAACAACTCAAGATTGTATTAAATATTCTACGAGAGCATCAGCTCTATGCTAAGTTCAACAAATGTGATTTTTATAGACCACAGATACAGTACCTTGGCCATATTATTTTTGAAAAAGGAATTGCGGTAGATCCAGAGAAAATAAAAGCCATAGAAGAATGGACTACACCAACCAGTGTCACAGACATCAGATCCTTCCTAGGGTTAGCAGGGTATTATAGGAATTTCATAGAGAACTTCTCTAGGATAACATTCCCTATGACCTCACAGTAGAAAAATAAAAGTAAGTTTTTGTGGACAACCAAATGTGAGGAGAGTTTCCAGAAACTCAAACAAATTTTAACCACTGCCCCCATACTTGGAATTGCAGATCCAGATGGAGATTTTGTGGTTTGTACTGACGCAAGTAAGGAAGGAATTGGGGGAGTCCTCCTACAAAATGAATTTGCAATTATTTATGAGTCATGCAAATTAAAAGAGCACGCGAAGAACTACCCAACTCATGACCTAGAACTAGCTGCCATTATCCATGCATTGAAGATGTGGAGGCACTATCTAATGGGAAAGAAGTTCCTTCTCAAAACAGATAACATGAGCTTAAAATTTCTATTCGACCAACCAGATTTAAATGCACGACAACCCAGGTGGCTGGCATTCTTCAGTGAATATAATTTTGAACTGAAACACATCAAGGGAAAGGAGAATAAAATTGCAGATGTGTTAAGTTGCAGAATTCACTTAATTCATGAAGTAACGGTGAGTAAAACCAATTATGATATACATGATGAAATCAAGGCAGCAAGCAAAACAGATCGTTTTTACATTGAAATACTCCAGAAAATACATGAGGACAGACTGTTCTCACAACAGAAAGATTATAAAATTGACGAAACAAGACTACTATGGTCCAAGGACAGGCTGTATGTCCCAGAACGTGATAATATCAGAACTGAAATATTAAATGAATTTCACCAGAAACCATATTCTGGACATCCAGGATACCAGAAAATGTTTTCTGCTGTTAAGAAGTATTACTTTTGGCCAAAACTGAAAAATGATGTAGCTTTATACACTGCAAAATGCCAAGAATTCCAACTGGTTAAGGCTGAACACCAGCATCCCATAGGACTGCTGCAACCATTACCCATCCCAAAATGGAAATGGGAAGTAATCAACATGGACTTCATTACCGGAATACCAAAAAACAAGAGATAGAACAACTCAATTATGGTTGTGGTAGACAAATTATCTAAATCTGCTCATTTTAGTTCTAGTAAAATCCACATATAAGGCTATAAACATTGTTGACATTTTCGTGAAGGAAAATTTTTCGATTGCACGGAATATCGAATGCTATTATCTCTGACAGAGATATGAATTTTACAAGCAATTTCTGGAGGTCATTATTTTCTGGTTAACACAGTTAAAATTCAGCACCGCTTACCATTCACAAACGGATGGGCACACTGAACAAGTGAATCAGATACTCGAAGATATGCTCCGAATGTATGACATGAACACTCCTAAACAGTGGGAAGAATATCTGCATCTTGCAGAATTCACATACAACAACGGGTACCAAACCTCGACTAGAATGAGCCCCTTTGAAATAATTTACGGCAGAAAGTGCAGACACCGATAACTTGGGACAACCCAGTGGATCGGCTCATGTTGGGGCCAGATCTTTTAAAAGATTTAGAACAACTAGATGTTAAGGTACAACATAATCCAAAAGAGGCCCAAGACAGGTAGAAAATTTATGTGGATAGAAAAAGAAAAGACAAAGAGTATCAGGTCGAGGAGCATGTGTATTTGAAAGTAAAATCCAAAAGAAGCTCCTTGAGTTTAAGCAAATGTGGGAAAATAGCTCCCAGGTTTTGCGGACCATTTGAAATCCTGGCCAAGAAAGGGCCAGTGGCATATGAACTAGCACTACCAGCACATGTAAAAGTGCACAATGTTTTTCATGCATCCTTACTTAAGAAATATGTTTATGATACTAAACATGTCATTGATTGGTCCTTGTTACAGGTAGAACCCGAAGGGAATTTGTACCAGAGCCCCTTCATATTCTGGATAGGAGAGAGGTGTCGCTCAAAAAGAAAACCATTATCCAGCTGAAAGTGCAATGGAAGCACTTCGGGCCTGAAGATGCCACATGGGAGGATGAAACCGCAATGAAAGAGGAATACCCCTCCTTGTTTCACGGTTTCAGTTCAGATCCCTAGAACACCGGGATGGTGTTGTTCTAAGCGGGGAGGGATGTAATATCCCAGGAAAAGACTATTTTATTTTATTATTTATTGTTGTTAAAAACATTAATTGTGGTTAATTTTGTGTGTTGAGCAAGTGGGCTCTGAACAACACCAAACTATTGATGATGTGAGCAAGTGAGCTCTGGAACATCTGAACTACTGTGGATAGTGTTGAGCCAAGTGGGATCTGGAAGCACTATTAGTTGAGTAAGTGTGAGCTGAGATGCTCTGGAACACTTAAACTCTTATTGATTAACTGATGTTGAGCTGGGGCTCTGGAGCATCAGTAATCTAGTTTGATTATTTATTTTTAATATTCAAAGATTATTATTATTTTATTTCTTTCTAACTGACTGGGACTGCCACACAAAGAGGGGTTGAGCATGCAAGAGTCTAGGCTGGTCATTGGCTGATAAATAAAGATCCAACTAGTTGTTAGGTGAGTAAAAGTCCAATTTTATTTAATTAAGATTTAAAATAAATTGTGAGGATTAAAATAAATTAGTTTCCTAATTAAAGATAAATACACAACTGCTAGAGTGTCAATTAGTTAACTGAGTGTGCAAAAGACCTAATTTCCTAGTAGCCTTTGCCCTTAAAAATTACAAATAGCAAAGAGAGGAACTTTGCGAGGGCAAGTGTTTTCCCAAGTACACTGGAGGGTCCAGTCGTGAATCTGAGCACTCAAACATCAGATTGCTGAATATCTGGTGTGTCCTAGAAAAGAGGTTTGTCCTAGTGAGAGGACTGTGAAGGTTGAAGGGGAAGATTATTTCAGAAAGATTCACACCATAAAAGGATGATAAAGAGAACCTTGTGGCTACTCTGTTGTAGTAACAAAGATAGTACACCATACACCTAGATCACCTAGATTCTTGTTATGCTCAGTTCGACTCGGGGGTGACCGGTGCAACAGTCCAGGAACGGATCGCGGTCTAAGGTTGGGAGGAACGTGGCAGTTCCTAAGTCTGTTGGTCTACGATAAAATACTGATAAGTATTTGGTTACGTTTCACTGAATTATTTCTGATATATTTATGTTTCATAGTAATAGCATTGTTACCTGGTTTTCAGAAAATAAATCTGCCATTTTTGTATTATTATTCTGTCTTAATGGGTCTCAAGATTTTTGATCAGTATTAATGGCTATAGTAGATGATTTATAAGTCATAGGTCATATGTCTTTCTCTTCATAAGCCATGAATATTTCAGGTTCGACTAAGCTTGTTTATCATCAAAGAAATGATTTATAATGCTTCTAAATATCTTGCTATGATTTTTGTGTTATTTACTTTTATCAATTAATATAGGGATGTATGATTTTCTTGCTTATCATTGAGTCATCGGCGGATCTGCTTGGCCATGAATTCAGGGTTAAAATATATATATTAAGTTGGAGAAAACTACTATAATCCTTATACGGGGAGAGAAATCCTTAACCATAGGATTTATGGGAAGAAGCCCTAAACCCTACCTGGATAGATTAATTACACACCTAAATCTTGGAATATTTATTTATAAATGATAAATATTACCTAATTAATTATTCAACATCAACCTGTAATATAATGGATAAACTAGAATCGTAAACATTCTAGGTTAAGAATATTATATGCATAAACCAATCCTGCAAGTTAAATCGAAATTTTCTAATTTAAACCTTCCTTAGAATCGAAACAGAGGCTCACACATTTCAGAAGTGATCCACAAATAAAATGCACAAAAGCCACGATTTTATGAAAGTCGTCCAAATTCAAGTTTGGGGTTTATCCTCTCTGTCCCACATAGTAAGAAATAAATAAATTAAATCCATAACATAAATTATAAATAGAGATAGGGAAACGAATTGAATCAACCTAAGGGAATAAATAAATTCATAAAAGAAATCAGATCACCATAATTTTACTCCTCATTATAGGGTCATCCATTTAACTGAGATAAAGAAATTTAATTATACTAACATTATCAAACCCAGAGAATAAATAGTAGTTACAGCTTTTGCCCATACATTTTTCTAGAACTCCATAAAAGACAATAGCGACCCTGCCCATTAGAATTTATCAACTAGATACTAAGGAGCAAACATGAATCAAACCTTGGCCAACATTCTAAAATATTTCCCCTAGATTAGCTTGGATAGTATAAATACGATTTTCCACATAATTGTCAGAATTTTACATGTTACCTTAAAAACTCAACATTTTAACTAGTTCTTCATACTAAAACGAATTCTACAGTAGTCATATAAGGAAATGCATAATAGAAATTAGAGGAAGCCCGGTATCATCCATCAAACCCAGGGTTGAAACGTTTGAGCCATTAAGTCCAAATGAGCATCAATACATATATTTTTTACAAGACAAAATTTATACATTAAATTAAACCATTCAAAATAGAAATGCAATGTACATTATCAAGTTCCAAGTTAAAAGTCATCACTAGAAGAGCTGAGGGCCATTTAAACAACACAAAGTTCCTCTCTCTAAAACTGAAGTTGCATACACAGACTATCAACCAAGAAATGAAACGCCTAGTATTACTGCCTACGTAGAGGCCTAGAAAATGGCGCATATTCTTCTATCTATCCACTGGAAAATTGGGAAACCAACAACCATCAATGTGTAAAAAAGGAATGGCCATCAAAAATCCTGGTGCCTCCCCAAACCCCAAACTCTTAACACATGTTTTCCCAGATTCTTTTTGTAAACGAAAGCCCCAACTAACTTGGAAGATGAAAAAGGAATCAAAAGGCCCAGGTCTTACCGGTTAGAGCCACCCTCGCTCAGAGCATAGTCTTCCAAACCAAGATGAGGTCGCCAACACCCACTTTTCGTGGCCACCCAAACATATGAAAATCCTAGCACTCAACAAAGAAAATGCAGAGTTATAAACACATATACAAAAGCCCAGAAGAGAATAAGGAAACACTAAATGGGATGGAGTTGGAACGAAAGTTTACCTGTCAACTTAGCTTTGTCACCTTGCCTCCTTTCACGCCGAGCATGCCCTGACCAAAGAGCGATGCTCTGGTCAGAGGCATGCCCAAACTTGGTCTCGCAGAAGAGTTTCGCCACCAACAACACCACAATGGAAATGAGGAAGTGAAGCGCAGTAAGGTTTAGGGTAGACATTTTCTCCACTTGCCAGCGTGGATTCCACTACCTGGTTTGTCACATGGACTACATTAAAGGCTCACCAACCTCCACCATATTCGAAATATACTACCCACTTCTCCATAGTATGAGCACACCTTTTGGAAAAGCAACCTTGCACTAGGGTTTAGGGTTTATCAACCTCACCATGTAAATATTCTCTCATACTTTATATTAGGTTGCACTTCCAACGTTAACATTTTAATGCTTTAGACCATGCTTATGATTAAGGTCAATCTCCTTACCTCTTGGCATATATATTTATTTAGATATTGTAGGAACATGTTAGAATGGATACTTTAAAAGCACCTGCACATAAGTTAAGACTTTAGCTCATGAAGGAGCTAAGTAAGACCTGGTCTTCCTTACCCTGTTATCATCCAAGGTGCAAGCATAAAACACGTTTGAACTAGATATTCCATCAATACATTCCAGAAATAGTAAACATGGTACAAACAATTAATAATCATGGTTTCCACATAAGTAGCACAATATATGAAAGATGAACAGTAATGGTCTTGAGAAGTCAAGTTAATTCATTACACGATAAAATCTAACATTGGATAAACATATTATATACAGAATGTATGTCGGTTTCATGCCATCCTAGAAATGATTACAACGTTATAGATAATGTTGCTCAAAGTACTAATCTTGTTAATTAGTAGACACATATAATTTTATTTATTTATTTATTTTAAATTCTGAGATTTGAGGGACATTACAAGGAGGGAAATTATCCTTTTCCCTACCAGAGAGGGATCTCTCAAAAATATGTAAATAGCTAAGGATATATGAAAATAACTGGCATTTTTCAAAACAAATAAATGGTTGAAATGTACACAAGAATCATTGGGCATGGAGTTGAAACTAAGAATTTTATGGACCAGTAGAGAAACAACAATAAAGATATTTGCAGAGGAAATATAGCTGTCACATTACAGTCAAAATATTTTGCAGGTGAAAAAGAAAGAGAAATAGATAGTCCACCAATAATGGGCACCAGTTTTTAGATGAATCCACTATAGATTTTGGAGAAATAATGAATACTAAGACCCGATAAATCAAGGCATAAACATATGAATGTTGACTTATTTAACTTTCATCCAAGCATAGAATACATAACATAATAGAAAAGATAAACAAATAAGGGATACATAAAACATAGAGGAAAGAAAAATACAGACTGTAACTTCGATCAACACATGAATTTCAGTTGAGCAAAATGTGTTATTCTCCACATGGAATTCTTGTATTAGAAAAATAGAGTCACTCGATACAAAACTGTCTTGTCTTCAAAAGTTTCCAACCCTTTCAAAATAATTCACATTGTCTTTTATACAAAATTTCTTTGAAGCAAAACCTAACTGCTTCTTTTAACTAAAACTAAAATTACTTAACTAACTGCCACATGTCACTTTGAGTCAAAATTTCTATAAAAAATATTACAAATTCCTTTCAAATAAAATTCTTCAAAGCCTTCATTTTTTACGGGACCTAACGGATACTTTCATGAATGAAGATTATATTTCATTCTTCCGTATTTTTCGAGCGTCGTCCATTGATATGCTGTTATAATATCATAGCTTGTCATCTCTTTGACCAGGACCTTCATATCAACATTATCTGCATAGGAAATTTCTGGAATTCTTTCGCCGATGGAAACTAATTTATTCATTATTTCAAAATCTTCTTCAAGCTTTTCCATCAAAATTTTTCTTGTAAGAAGATGATTCAAATGCTGAAATTTTCCATGATCCATCCTTATATCAAATAACAATTTCTTATAATCATCCTGGGAAATCAACTCATTGTTTTCATCCCAGAATGCAGGAAAACCTTTTTCAACCAATTTATCAAACTATTTTGTAAACTCTGTCACTTATCTCTTCATTGCTCCGGCTCTAGCTTCAACTCTTTCAATATGTGCATACTTCCCTAGAATTCTCCTCGCCCAAGTAATAATGGCTATCCTGTTTTTAATGCCCATGGTCTTAAAATATTCTTCTGTCAATCCATTAAGGAAATTGATTGTATTTTGCACTGTGTCTTTAGGCTTCCTATTCATACTCTCTCTCATTGCAGTACAACTTTCCAAAGATTCTTTAGCCACTTTCTCCTTTATCTTCATGAATTTCAAGTATGGCTTGAATTTTTATGCCTCTTTGATAACTAAATCCCACACCATGTGTTTGCAACCTTGCATAGATTCCTGACCTGTCACTTCGTTTTCCAATCTTTTGTTTGTTTCAATCAACTCTTTGTATTTATCTTGCAGAGACTTCGTTTCTTCATCTTTCTTTTCATTCTCTTCTTTTAATTTTTGAGTTTCTTCTTTCAATTCTTTAATCTCAACATCCTTCAAACTCACCTGGGACATAGCCTGTAGAAGGCTATCTACACTGGTTCCTTCTTCAGCTTGACTAATACCTGTTTGTTGCTGAGCCAAATTTGATAATTTATTTTTCAAATCTTCGATCTGATTATTTAAACTTATTTTCTCCTTCTCCCAACCGGATTCCTTTTCAACAAGTTTCAATAACTTAGCTGTAATATCGTCTACTTCTTTAGATAAATTTTTTTTCCTGCTCCAATACGGTCAACTCAGGGCCTTGAATAAGCTGAGTTTCCGGGATTTTTAATTTCTTTCTCAACTCTTGGATTATATTTTATTTTTCTTTTAGCATATTTTTTCCTGCATTCCCTCCATTGCCACTTCCAACCAAATCAATCTGGAACTTCTTGATTTGCTGTTGGCGGGCTTTATTTTCTACTTTTTCCCATTTCAATTGATTGTTTAACTTCTCTACTATTGTTTTCAATTTCTCAACCTCCAAGATTACTTCCAAAAAATCAGCATATATCACTTCCCCCGCCTGCCTGTGTAAAAGAATTTTGTCAGGCGCAGTAATTTTCTTCAAATTGAATTTCATTTCTGTAACCTTGTCACTTGATGACACTCAAGGAAATTTTAGGGGCGCAATTTAGCCAATTGGCTATTTTTTGGGCCTTTTTTCAAAAAATAAATTCGTTATTTGGTCATTTTTGGTCTCTAATATCGCCTATATTTACATAAAATATGTTTTTTTTTATCATAATATTCGCCAAAATTTACAAGTTTTGGTAGTAAATTGTATGTTTCATATTTAATATTCGCCTACCAATCTATATATATGTTTTTTTTTCTATCCGAAATAATCGCCTAGAATACTATACTTAAGTATAATTTTTTCTACCAAATTTAAAGTGTTTTCTTTGACATCTTGACTAGTAACCAAATTAACATCTGAATTCAGCAAGCTTCTGACTTTTTGAAATAGTTGATAAGTCTGTTGAGAGGAATCCTGCTTGTCTTGGCTTTACTTTCCATACATGTTTGCTCTAGTTTGAAAATTACTAGCATCTCCTGCTTCCTTGGCCTCTTGAAATGTATACTCTTGTATTTGAACCTCTGGTACTACGTATTCGCTTTTTCCTTCATGATCTGTAAGTAACACCAAATCTTGCTATTCATCCAACTTAGGTCTTTTTGCTTTTTCTTGCTTTTCATCTTCTAAATCAATTGCATCCTGAAAACTTCTCTTTTCCCCAATAACTACAGTGCTTGTTGTAGCTTCTTCTCCTCCTGTACATTCTATCAATACCAGCTCTCTTCCTTAGGGACTTGTAGTTGCTTCATCTTCACTTTCATATTGTGACCAATTTTCCTTTTCAGACATCCCTTCCACCTCTTGGTGATAGAAAGCCTTATTCTGATTATTCTGTCTCCTTTTCGAAATGACATGAAGGGGATCATAACCAATGGACACTTCCTTTTTGAATTCCATTTCTTCTAATAATTTTTCTATGTGCAAAATGGCATATTTATTCTTTACAGTAAATGGACCTATTGTAAAAGGATATTTGATATCAGTAGCTTTCTTGAAGAATAGAAAATGATTATCTTCCACAATCAATTTATGCCTAAGAAACTCAAGAGCAAAGAGTCTCAATGTCAAAAATGCCGGTAACATATATGGCTGATGTTTGAAACCATACAACCTGAGAACAGTGTGATCTTTCGATAAAAACTAGTCTCACACCGCCAAATCAGTACTCAGCTGCATAAAGGTCCTCATCTCGGGTAACACTCTGGGTAACTTTTCTCCGAAAATCATTCTATACATCTCTGATAGCATGTAATTCATATAATTAAGCATATTATCTTCCAAAGGACTTATAAAAATTATATTCAGCAAATGTAGTTCTTCTCGACTGGAAAACATGACTATCTTCATCAGGTGCGACTTAAACCTAAAATGCCTCATACTATGAAAATTCACCATCTGTAAGTGAATATTTTCAGCTAAAAACTCTTCAAATTTGAGACGCGGTGTCTAACTACTTTCAACTTCAGGTAAACCGGTACTCATTCTAAATAACAAACTCAAGTGAAACTCGGTCACCCATTCGTCTGTATCAAAACCTAAAAACAAGGCCAATAAAGACAGAACAATCTAAGTGTTCTCGCTAAAAATATTGGCATCTATAAGATAGGGACTCTCAATGATTTCCAAATCTGGTTTAAGGCAAGAAGTGTTGACACAAACCCAGTCGACATGGGTTCCTCAGTGTGTTGACATTCAACCCACTGCGGTCTCCCTGAGCACCGTCCTGGACAGGTTTTACCCCGTCCAGCAACACCTGCGGAGCAAATGAAGTCTCACCTGAGATGTTCAAGGGAGAGCTAACAGAACCATGTTTCCGTCGAATGAGGAAGGATCTTTATGCATCCGCTTAATGAACTTATTGTAGCATTTAGAAATAGATCTAGCTATTCAACTTAGGCATTAAACATAATTGCAGCATCATTCAACATATCTTATCGTTGACATAACCACTAGTGTGCAGCATATACAACAGTAAAACATTAATTGCAGCAAGAAAACATCACATCATTCACAGATTCATATCGCATAATGCATTCATCATAAGGAAATAGGAAAGACACAAAGATTCTGCTAAAAAATCTATCAAATCATATTCATCTTCGCAAAAACATAGATACAACAAGATAATCCTTCTATCGCATACCCAAATCAATAGACAATAAAAATCATTTGTTCTCATCTGTCTCTTCAATTCATGAGCTCATGTATCTCCAAATCGGTATATCAGCACTTACAATGCTATGTCTATTTATAGGCTTGTGCCTTTACATTTGCGGTCTTTTAGGCAACCGCTTAAATACTTCTTAACAAATTTTACAAAAACATAAACCAAAACCCACATAATGCGGTCCAATGACCCAAAATACACATGATGCGGTCCAAATGACCCAAAAACCCGCATAGTGCGGTCCAAATGACCCAAAATACATAAAGTACTATTGTCTTGCATGCTGCTTTCCTCCTTTTAGGGTATCTTCGGCCTTGCGCAACATCCACGATGCTGCGAAGCTGACTCATCCAAACCGCCTGCCAATAGGTCCCCAACACAATCTTGTGGCTCGCCCTCGAGCCACATCAGCTGGACATGGTGTACCCATTCTCGTCTGTCACTGGACCATTCCTCTGTCACTGTTCTTGCTGTCTGGAGCGCGCTGTTGTATACTGCTCAAACTGCTACAGTGATCTTTGGCTCGCCGTCATGTACTTCTCAAACTGATACGATGAGCCTCTGGCTTGCTATCATGTACTTCTCAAACTCATCCTCCAGTCTCTGGAAACCTGGTGCAGGTTGAGGAAAAGTTGATGAACAATGCCGAGGTGCAAAACATGCCAACTGCTCTGGCACATCTATTTCGCACTAGGGATCACCCACTATGGGGACCAGGGGGCTTTCGCCACTGTCATTCTAGTGGTCACAGGGACCATGAAGCTTCAAACTACCACCACATACCTAGACATCTCGGATGAGATTTCGTCTCTGCTGCTCCCGAGTGTCCGCGCCGCTTGCTTCTCTAAGCATTCATGCACACTCATCGTTCGGGCCCTCAGTGCGCCTGGTGTGCTTCCGCATGAAATGAAATGGATCATTTCCATAACCTCCTTGGAATTCCTAACTTATCTAGCTTCCCGACCCACTCACAGCATGAATTCCTCTCAACGGACAGAGACCTCTGTGCTCAACTAGCACCTGGTGCCTGTATTTATGCATTTCATCATCTTGGACACCTGCCTCGGAAATCATTTGCAAGTCCATTCACATCAGGCTCCAATCCTGTCATAATACCATTCCTCCATCTCCTAGTGAGGTGGATCTGCAGTGTGTGTGCTTAGACCAGACTTCTTACGTGCGAAGCAATGACCATGCTTCCACCGGTTGTCATTTGTGCCAAAACGTGCAAATAAGCTACCATGGTGCCATCATCCATGCTGCCACATTTTGTTACATGTTCCGGATTCCATCGTCAATTTTGGCCAATCGAACGGTCGGATCCATAATAAATACACATCCCTTCCCCGAGCGTCGGTGATTAACTGTATTTAAGTGTCTGCATTTATTGCTGATTTGATTGCGTTGCGACCCTAGAACTGTCGCAACACCGCTCCCAAACTGCGATACATGTCCTGCGGATTGCGCATCCTGTCCCTGCTAGTGTGCCATCCTTCCACCTAGCATTTTGCCCTTTTTTTTTCACAATGCGTTTAGGCGTCGCGCTGCTCCGAGCCCGTCCTATAGGGCTTCAACCTGCTACCATTCACCAAATCGGGGAGCATCACTCCATCCAATTGCTGCAACTGTATTGCGCCTCTTGAAGTTATGCTAATGATGCGATATGGACCAAGCCAATGCATCTGTAATTTACCTGGATGCTTCATAAACTTGCTTTCATACAACAACACCAAGTCTCTTTGCTGAAACTGCTTGTTTTTGATATGACGATCATGCCAAGCTTTTTGCCAATCCTTCTCCATGCGCTGGTGAAAACCTGCGATAAAGCGATCTTCCTCAAGTGGTACTAGCTGCACCAGACGTTCTGCTAATGCTGCTTGATCATTCATGCCTGTCTCTGCTGCAATGCGCAGACTTGGAACAATGTACTCCATAGGCATAACTACCTCTTTCCCATATACCAATTTGAAGGGTGTCTGTCTCGTTAATCTTTTACAAGTGGTGCAATATGCCCACAATACTGATGCAATCTTCAAATCCCAGTCATCTCGATTCGCATTACCAACCTTTGTAAGCGCATGCTCCAATACTTTGTTGAAGGCCTCCACTGTGCCATTTTCCTCCAGATGATCCAACGTACTCTTCTTATGCTGGATCTGAAGCTCTTCTGTTAATGTGCTGACTGTGCGGTTGATGAAGTGACTTCTCTGATCACTCATCAATATTTTCAGGCATCCAAATCGAGTAATAATATTGTCGAACAAAAATCACACTGCTGTCGTAGCGGTGCAATCGAAAATAGGTGCATCCTCTGCCCATCTCGTCAAATAATCTGTCGCTGTGATTATGTACCGCGCACCAGCCCGCTTCCCAGGTGGGTTGATAAGTCCCATGAAATCCACAACCCATTTATCAAATGGCTGCAGTGTCACTTAAGGTATTAGCGGCATCTCATCCCTCCTACAGGGGTTTCCAATCCATTGACAAACATCGCAAGTGCGCGCATAATACGTCGCATCGCTGTGAAGAGTGGGCCACCAAAGCCCTATGCGAAGCACCTTCCTGGCAGTCGCACGACCACCGTAGTGTCCACCAGCCACCCCTACATGTGCTTCTGACAATATTTTCCCTTCCTCATGAGGCAAGACACAACGCCTTAAGATCTTGTCGGGTCCTAGTTTATATAGCTATCTGACAATCAACTGGAAATCTGCAGCCTTAACCACCAATTGCTTCTTCTGACTGGTGGTAAACCCCTCTGGTGCGGTTCCTGTCGTCAGAAACTGAATTATTTCTTCGTAATAGTCATCAACTACTTCAACCCTGAATAGTTGTGCATCTGGAAACCCATCTTCATTGTTGGTTGGTTCCTCCCCTATCTTAGTTCGCGACAAGTGGTTTGGCCCCACATTCAAGTGACCTGGCTTCACAATTACCTCAAAATCAAACTCCTAAAAAAGAAGTAGCCATCAACATATCTTCCCCCACAACACAAGCTTATTGAACAGGTATTTCAAAGAAGAATGGTCTGTGAACATCTTGAAGTGACCTCCCAACAAATAGTGCCTAAACTTCTGCAGCGCATATACCATATCCAAGCCTTCCCTCTCTGTAGTGGTATAATTTCTCTCTGCAGATGATAGCTTGCGACTCCCAAAAGCAATTGGGTGATCTAGATCTCCTTCCCCTGGTTGCGCAAGCACCACCCCTAGCGCAATCGAGGATGCATCCACGTGGACATGGAATTCCTTGCTCCAGTCCGAAAAGACCAGGATCAGTGCTGAAGCCATCTTGGCCTTCAGTGTCTCAAAACTGACTTGACACTCCGGGCTCCATTGAAATACTGCATCCTTCTTCAATAAATTTTCCATAGGGGCCGTGATCGCTGCATACCCACAGATGAACTTGCGATAATACCCTGTGTGCCCCAACGTCGCTCTCAACTGCTTGACATTGGTAGGCAGTGTTAAAATCAAAATGAGCGCAATCTTAGCTGGGTCAACCAACAATCCTTGCTTGCAGACAATGTGACCCAACAACATCCCAAAAGGTGCGCAAAAAATGCATTTCTTCAAGTTCAACAATATCTGATGTTGTCGACAACCCTCCAACATAAGTCACAGGTTTTCTAGATGATCACTAATTAACCCATAAATTGTCCAGTCATCCATATAAACTTGCAGAAAATTTTGAATAAAATCCCTGAAAGTAGCAACAACCACCCGAGAGAATATCGCAGGTGCATTCTTCATCCCAAACGACATGAAGGTGTATTGGAAACAACCCCATTCAGTCACAAATGTTGTCTTGTGGTGGTCCTCTTTCACGATTTTGATCTGGTGATAGCTAGAGAACCCATCCATGAAAGAATACATCTCTTGTCCACCTACTTCTTCCATCACCTCATTAGTGAATGGCGTCGAAAATGGATCATGCATACAGGCATCATTCAACTTCCGTAAGTCGACATAAATTCGAACCTCACCTGTCTTCTTGTCTTGCACCACCATAGGACTAATCCATTTTGATTCTTCGACTGGTTCAATGATCCCAGCGTCCAGCATGAGGTCAAGTTCATCTTTGACCCTTTCCTTGTGTTGCAGGTTCAGTCGATATGGTCGCTGTCTGATCGGTTTCGCGTTCGGATTCAATGGAATCCTCAACTCTCCTAGATCCCCTAGTATTCCCTTCATTTCAGAAAACTTTGTCGGGAATAAATCTTGGAACTCATGCAACAGGTCTGTGACCTTCACCATCATTTCGTCATCCTAGTAGTCCCCAACATTAGCAAACTTTGGGTTCTCCTCTGTCCCAATGTTGACCTTCCTAATATTCAATGGATGAGTTACCAGGTCAGTCGGTGCATCAGGTGCTATGCCATCGCGACTCCCTTCTGTCTCTGGAATATTGATATTTCGCGGATCATCACCATCCTCGGGTCCTCCGGTAATATTATAGCATTCCATCATTGATTGTATCTGACAATGCATATGCGGATACGCGGGGTATGCAACTGGAACTACCTTTAGAACAACATCGTGGATGATATGTAGGGCATTGTGAACATCTGGATTGGCATCCGCGAAACTGAAGGTGTGCGTGAAGCAAACCATCAACTCTAACCAAGTGGTAAGCTCTCTGCATAACTCAACTGATGCATACCAAGATCGCGACATTTCGTCTAAAGTATGGATAAAGGCATGGACCCACTCATCCTTTGGTTGCGATGCCCACAATGTCTGACATTCAATCAGATGAATGCCAGTGTTATTCCACCCATTGTACTCCCCCGCGTGGTATACTTCAGTGTCTCCAAAGCGAACTGTCATCAATATCTGACACTGCGACCACCCAGTAATTGACTTCTTATGGGTGTCCCACCAACGTGCTGGAGCAGCCTTTAGTGCTTCCTCCAATGCCAACAATCGCTATGGTTCAGATACCTTTTCCTCAAAGGCGATAAGGAATTTAGACAATCTAGGTAGTCCCTTGTATACCGGAAACACAACAGTTTCAGTCGCAACCTGGAATAGCGCCTACGTGATCAACCCACACTTGCGAAGCGACACCTCATGCAAGCGATTCTTCCAATTCTCTAAAGCGTCATTAGAGTCGGAAGACGCAGAACTAGAGCTGCGCCAACCAAGCTCACCATCGGCAGTCGGATGAATGTAATATTTTGAAATATTGTATGCATGATCCCATCCGCTGGAAACTTCATCTTTTATCGATTCAACATACCTGCACCCTTTAGCTGGGTCCAATGGAGCTATGACCCTGAGGTCACAGTTTTCAAAGGTCATCATCTGCTTCTTAAAATTAATTACTGCGGCACTGTCATTAGCCCAGCCAATCCCCAGCAGCGCGGGGTAGGATCCTCCGCCCTCGACAACTTCTATAACATCAAAATCCGCATAGGGTTGCATCCCTTCAATGTCCACAACAAGATGCAGAACTCTCCCAATCGGTGTGACTTTGGCCTGGTTAGCCAATCGCAGTGCACAGGAGACCAGCTCAGCGTTGGGATCCCCATATTCTGCCATGTCTTCTTGGTGAGAATATTGACATTGGAGCCAAGATCCAGAATTACTGAATCTACGTCGTAGTCCCAAATATGGATATTCATATGCATCTATTTACCTGTCTTCCACCTCTGTAAGGAGTTCACTGCAGACTCTATCCGTCCCCTGGCTGATCGATGTAACAAAACCTCGATCTCGACAAGAGCATCAGGATCTCTTGCCAGCGATAAACAACTTTCAAAAAAATTTCGTAAAGTACCATACTGCCGTGATGGAACTACCTCCGAAGTTGAATAAAAAACAAGGGGCATGTCACAAATAATTGTCTTACCAGGATTTCGTCCCATCACATGATGTGCTTGAAAGAATGTATCTCACTCGACATCAATATAAAACTACACCTTCTTCTTCCCAGCTAACCGGATGAGTGGATGCAAACCATCTTCTCTTGTCGTCATACATCCACGAGTGATAACAGCAACAACGACATCTTGTGTTCTTGGTTCCGCAGAAATTGTTGTGATAGTTGCACCTTGAGTCTGATTCAGCGGTGGATTCCCAAGTTGGTTTGCATTCTAGTTGGTGTTCTAATTCAGGCGCTGATGTTGGTTCTGCGGCTGGTTTTGGTTCTGCACGGGTTGCTGATTCTGATTCTGATTCTGCAACTACTGAACATTTCCTACCTGCCATTCGACAATCAACTGTGGACAGTTTTCAACAGTGTGATTAGTGACAAAACAATATGTATAATGTATTTGCAACTGCGGGAAATATCTCTAGTAGTGTCCTAATGCTCTGCAATTATAACATTGGACAGGTCCGTGACCTCTTCCTCCTCCGCGAGCAAATCCTCCACAACATCCTCCCCAGAATCCTCAGTGGAATCCCCCTAGATGCTCATATTGTGGTTGAGGAAACTGTTGCTGGATGGGATTCGGTTGCAGCTGAACACATTGCCCTGGATGAACGTACTGTGGCTGCTATGGAGCCATCTGCATTGGAGTATACTGTGGCATAAAATGCTGTTGTGGTTGTGGCTGCGGTACAAACTGCATCTGCGGTTGAGGTAGCGTTTAGGCTAGCTGTGGCTGCGGTTGCGGTTGCTGTACTACACGCTGGTCATCCTTTACATATAATGCATCATAATTTCTTTCCTGAAGTAAGCCATATGCGCGATAATCCTTATCTTCATGCCCAATAGAATTGCATAAGGTACAATACAAATTCATCGGCTTCGCGACCATCTTCTGCATGGATTGACACTCCTCATGTCGATGTCCATAGACTTGACAGACGCGGCACCATGGCATACCTCCGCCACTCAATGGATTTGGTGCTCCGGATACTAGATAATTGCAAAAATATGGGCAGTTATCCTTGGTATGCTCCTCTGCGTGATAGCGCGTACACCAAGCCTCTTCACGGTGTTCTTTTCCTTTCTTAACATCCTGTAACTGAATTGTCAGGTTGGCCAACTGCGTCTGAATCTTAGACATGCCAACTGCATTCTCTCCAACCGGCGAAGGTTCTAACCGCATTGCAATCTACATAGCCTTGTTCGGTGTCATAATGTTTTTCTGCATCAACGAGAGTCAGATATGAGGTAGCAACGCCGTGATGAACCATTACTTATGCTGGACGTCACTCATCTCAAAGCTAATTCTTGCCATCAATGTTTTAAATCTCTGGTCGAAATCCCAAATAGTTTCATTTGGATACTGCTTGATATCCTTTAGTTCTGTAATATATTACGCTTCAGACTTGGGTTTTATGAACTCGATAATTAATCCTTTCCGTACTTCTTCTAATGTCTTCTCTGGACTTCCTGCAGGGACTTGCACAAACTTCATAAACCAGTCCAGTGCACGACCCCGAAGAGTCGTTGCCAACTGACCTTTCTTGGCTTCATCATCTGTGATCTGTTTAACGGTCCATACAACTTCGCATAAAAACCAGTATTTCTCTAGGTTGTCTATTCCATTTCCATGGAACAATGACAACTTTGCATCTTCACCCGCCATCTTGGGCTTCCTTCATAAAGTTGTTGATCCGCTAGTAATTAAATGTTGTTGACACGATGAACAAGGCGATGTCAAAATCGTATTTCTTCCTGGTTGTGGAGTAGCGAGCAGAGGTGTGGGTATGCTACTGCTGGGGGTTGGTCCTACCTCTATCCTAGGCGTAGCCTGGTCATCCTTCTCAGCACTGTGAGTTCGCTTCGTCCCGTGTGGTCTTCCTTTGCGGTTTTGCGTTTCGATCGCAGCAGGACCTTCTCCTGTCCTCTGCCTCTTCTCTTGTCGAAACCTTGCTCCTCCCCTCGTAAGACCACTCACTTCCTCGGCTTCCATCATAGTCTTGTCGCAACTTTCACCCATCTACCCCATATCATTCCATTCGCCTTCCCCCTGCTGTCGCGGTATCCACATCCTCCTCCCACCAGGGTGCTACTGGTTGAGGTGCATCTTCAATATGCCCTTTTCACAGATGAGCATCTTAATGGACAACTGCAATGATACCAGGAACCTGCCCCTTGGTCCGTTGAAAAATTCCCTTTCAGCTTCGGAATAGCACTTCGTCGTATCGAATGAAAACTCAGTAATATAACCCTCCAATATGCTGTCAAGCCAGACTTCAACAGCCCGCGATGCTTTGTTGTCTACCTCTTGTAGCTCCTGGATCAATTCTGGGGTCTAATATGTCGGCTCACCACCTTGGAAGTTATGCTTCTGAAAGGTCAATTTCGCTAACCATTCATACAGGATGAATTGGAATTCAGAGAAAAAATATTTGTGTGGACCGTCGTGTATGTACATTTCCAGCCACCAATATGTCATCACCCCAGGGTTCTGATTTTCTTTCTCAGCGAACTCTTGCAATTTTTGATTGAACCAATCCTGAATATTCGGTCTTGTCGGATGCCACAACATATCCTTCCTTCACTTTGCGCTATGGTCTCGAAAACAGAACCATTTGTTGACACAAACCCAGTCGACACAGGTTCCTCAGTATGTCGACATCCAAGCCACCGCGGTCTCCCTAAGCACCGGCCTAGATAGGTTTTACCCCGTCCAACAACACCTGCGAAGCAGATGAAGTTTCACTCGAGATGTTCAAGGGAGAGCTGACAAAACCATGTTTCCGCCGAATGAGGAAGGATCTTTATGCATCCGCTTAATCAACTTATTGCAGCATTCGGAAATAGATCTAGGTATTCAACTTAGGCATTAAACATAATTACAGCATCATTCAACAGATCTTATCATTGACAAAACCACTAGTGCGCTGTAGATACAATAGTAAAACATTAATTGAAACAAGAAAACATCGCATCATTCACAAGTTCATATCGCATAATGCATTCATCATAAGGAAACAAGAAAGACACAAAGATTCTGCTCAAAACTCTGTCACATTATATTCATCTTCGCAAAAACACAGATACAACAAGATAATCCTTCTGTCGCATACCCAAATCAACAGGCAAGCAAAATCATTCATGCTCAACTGTATCTTCAATTCATGAGCTCATGTATCTCCATATAGCTATATCAACACTTACAATGCTATGTCTATTTATAGGCTTGCGCCTTGACATTTGCGGTCCACTTAGGAAACCACCTAACTGTAATATCCCGATTTTGACCCTATTGCATTAAAATTGTAAATGATGTAAATATCGTTATTAAATCATGGTGAGGATCTCAAGGCCAAGGCCCCGCCATCTATTTAGCGTTTTATGTATTGGAAATTAAAAATAGATGCCTATGGTTCTTGTGCTAGACAGGCACAATGTAAATTAAGACATCATGTAAATACAAATTTTAATGAAATAACCACAACTAGCTATGCAATGCAACAAAGAGATGGGGCGTGATTTCACAAGGAATAGGGAGGGAAATTATTCAAAACACCTTGAGCCAATGGTGTAAGCCAAATGTCAATGAATGAACCCCAACTACCCATTTTGACTTATGCACCCAATCATGCAATTCTTCCAAGAGTTGGTTGAGGTAGTTAATGCCTTGGGAATGAAGAGGTATGGCAGCCAATTTCGTGCATGGGCAAGCCATCAACCTGGGAAATCATATTTTTGCTTCTTGGGCAAGAAAACACCCACGAAATGGTGCCCAAAGCCATATTTCACCCATGGCCTTTTCTCTCTCACACAGTCTGAGCTAGCTGGGGCTTTATCCTTCACGTTTTCCATCTTTTTCCTGCATTTTCCATGGCTGGGAACTCGTTTTTGTATTGCACACTGGCTAGGAGGAAGGGAGTCATGATTTGGGGGTTTATGGAGGCCGTTTCTGTCCCTTTAATGCCCATAAACGTTTTATGGAAAAGATTTTGCTCTCCCAGGGTTGATTCCCCAATTTCCATTTTGTTTTTGGTTGCCCACGTTTTTCTGCAGCTAATGGAAACCCCATTTTGGACATCCCACTGTAAAAACGTTTCCCTTCATGCCCAACACTTGTGATTTTGCTATTATGTGCATCTCTTTTTTGGTTTGAACCTGTGAGCAAGAAATTTGGAGTGGAAGTGGACCAAAATTGGGTTGATAAACCTAGTGAGGAAGGTAACCTCTCAAGAAGATCAAAAGGGATGGTTACTCTTCTATGCATACCTGGAAGAACACTAGAATGGGAGATATGGCCTGAGGGACTGTGCAATAGTGAAGGGAATACTCCCTTGTTCCAGGTGTGTAGGTATTGTGGGGACCAAGCTAGATAGATATTGTAGAGGGAATCCATATCTCCGTGGTTGAGCTCACTAGTTTAGCAATTCTTCCTTTCCATTGCCTTAGCAGCCTGATAAACCCAACTGTGGATTGGCTTGGCTGATTTTGGTGGATTTTGGCTATGTGTGAGTCCACTGTTCCCTTTTTCCTTGTAGAAATCATGCCCGGCTCGGGGGTGGCCGCTGTGTTGAGAGATTGATGAGCACAAATGGACTATGGTTGGGTGGAACGTTGCAATTGCATAGCCAGTTACTCGGGGCTACTTTGTTTCAAGCTAAGTACTCTCTTTTATAAATTCTGCAATGTCTTTATTTAATGGCTGTAATGAAAATATTGAATGTATGTTAGATATTAAGATGATTTTTAATTCCGATGTGTTTCTACAATATGTATATGTATTTTATTACCTATGAGTTTTACTTAATAATCATGGGGCTATATGCCCATTTCTAGTGCCATGTTCTCTCCCTGGATCGGTTTGATGGGAGGGGACTTGACACTAACTACTTCTTAACAAATTCTACAAAAAGATAACCCAAAACCCACATAATGCGGTCCAATGAACCAAAATATACATGATGCGGTCCAAATGACCTAAAACCCCGCATAGTGTGGTCCAAATGACCCAAAAATAAAGTACTATTGCCTTGCATGCTGCTTTCCTCCTTTCGTGGTATCTTCGGCCTTACGCAGAATCCGCGATGTTGCGAAGCTGACTCATCCAAACCGCCTGCCAACAAGAAGTCATGAATATTTTCTTATTCTCAGGGGATGACTGGTGATACAAATATATAATTGACTTCTCGGAAAAGCTTTCTCGTTCAGGCATTTGGGACGCTAGGACTTCTAGGGAATCTCTTATAAGTGAGGGTTCTATCTGGAAAACTATTTTTTTTTTTTTTGGGTATTCACAACAGCTCGTTCGGCTTCTGAGTAATTAGATGCGCACCAAGACACAAACTATGGGAACGAAACAATTTGGTCAGGGAAAAATGACAGGAGGGACGACTGGTTAAATCTGTGCACATCCAAACCCTCTTCTTGCAAAATATTCAATTTAACCTTAATCTCTGCAACTGATAACCTAATTGATGTATCAAATATATCCCTGTCTCTATCTTCCAAAGCATCCCTAGCCTTAGCATTGTCTACATTCTGGACTGTTTCCATTTTTACCCCTTATAAACAAACTTAAAATATTTTTTGCTCAAGTTACAAGGCCCTACATGTTGCTAACAATCATGCACTTTGTCCTGCTCTGTCACTTTCCGGGGTGTCCACTTGTCCAAAACCTTCTAGCACTGACAATGCAAAGACAAATGTCAACTTTTACGTGTTTCTTTGCTATATATAACCCATTTTCCTTATCCTTCAAGCATCTTTACGGGCGCTCATTTTCCTCATCCGTTGATCTCATGTGTTGTAATCTGGATCATCGGATTTCACCTGCTTTTAACACTTCAATGACCTCCCTCACCATCCGATCATTCTTCAATATTCAAATCTTAACCGTTAGATCTTAGTGCTAACATGCAAAATGTGGTTTCCAAAACCACCTTTACCAGCTGCGGAATGTTCTGGTGCCTCCTCGTGTCTAGCAATTTTTTCATTTAGCAACCGCTATCTTTTCCTATCCTTTGTGCACTTTCATAATGCGGAACTCCTGGGCTCGTCGTTCTTTTATCTACCAATGCATCAACGGTGGAACTTGCAGTATGTTTATCCTTCGCCTTTTCCCGCTGGTGGGCCTCTTCCTACTATCTTTCACGTACCTTTTGAAATCATCGCGTTTGATTCATTTCACTTGAAATTTGAGCCGTTGATCTTCTGAGACTTGCACTGTAACTAATAACGTATCCCAAGCTATTAGATCTTTCCATCATCAATCTCGACCATTGAATTTGACGCCATACCTTCCGCCATGATGGTTTCGCATTCCTTCGAAGTGGTTTCTCATACCACTTCTCTTGTTTGCGAAGCACTATAGAAATGCCACCTGTCCGCTAGTTTCACCTTTCGCAACCACTTATAGCCTTTTTCCTCCACGCCCTTTGGTAATGTGAAGGAAATTGAGGATTGTTGATCTCCTTCCTGCTCCCAATCGACGGTGTATCTTGCATGATGGTTAACGCCTTCAATATTTTCTTTCGGACTACTGTTTTTAACATTTCTTTTGCATCTCGATTCCTTATTTTTGCAATTTTCTTTGAAATTTATTCTTGTTATCCACTTTGGCGCTTTTATCTATTTCATTTGGCCATATAACCATGGAACTAGGGACACATTTTTAAAGAACTTTCTCACCATGTTTTGAAAATTTCCAAGGCATTTCCCCACTATACACCATCATTTGGATTGTGAAAACTAGGTGCTAACAGCTGGTCTAGTAGAAAGCAAAGTGCTATTGCATTCTCTTCAACAGAGGCAAAAGACAGAGGAGCAGTGAATGCAACTACTAAGTGCATTTGGTTGCAAGGAATTCTTGGTGAGTTTCGGATTGAATTATACACTCCCACTACTCTTTGGGTTGATAATCAGAGTGCTATAAGGATATCCTCAGATCCAATACTCATACAAAGAACCAAGCATATTGAAGTGCACATGCACTACATCAAGAGTTTAATGCATGACATATTGATTGTGTTGGAGTATTGCCCCACTGCGGAGCAAATTGTTGACATTTTCACTAAATCCTTCATAGAGAAGACTTTCAGCCATCTTAACTTGCTGCTTGGAGTGGCTGAACATGAGGTGAAGGATAATTGATGAATCATGTTCAAAATGTTTTCCTTGTCCATTTTGAGGGAGGGTTTTGTCCCATAAGGTTTTCCTTGTTTCCTTGTTTCTTGGACAACGATATGTAAAGGATGATGAAGAGTTTGTTTGAGATGAGTTCATATGGAGAACCTGTGTGTGGTTTTTGTACTCTACGTACGTTTTGGACTGCTCAGTTGAGTCCATCATCAGGAGAATGTTTGGCTCATTATTAAATATGTGCTTAGTGTCCTTTATTAATATTAGTTTTTAATTTTTGCTATTAATTTTTAATTTATTATTGAGACTAATGTTGGCCGACTTGTTGTTGTTGTTTTTAATTTTTGATATAAATTTTTAATTTATTTATTGAGGCTTAATGTTGGCCGACTTCTTGTTGTTTTTTTTTAGAAGGTTTAGAATTGGTTTCCAAGATTCACTGAGAATTAATCCATCATCCCTGTTAAAATTTTTTGGGCGTTTTTCGATTTCCAGAGCCTCATGGATTCGTCTCTTATTATAATGTTCTTCCACAGCTATGATATGTTGTTGGGTCCTAATATTTATGATATGTTTTGTCACTTAGATTCAATATTAAGGGAGGGTGTTAGAGCATTAAAACCCATTTAATACTTAGGATATAATTTATTTCTTCTTCTATTACTTTCCTAGGTAGTTTTACCATGTCTTTGGCCACTAGTTGACTTGGTCCACCACATGTCATCCTTATCCACTTGAACGCATCCTTGGTCATCTTTCCTGCTTTACTGGATATCTAGCATGGAAAGGGTGCACTTCCTTATTTTGCAGTGCTTTCACAACGTTTTCCTACTTTTGGATGGATAAGACTAAATCTAGGCACTCCAATGCTTTTGGCAGCTACTAGATTTTGTGGCCAACACACCTTGCTTCTTTTTCACTCCAAAAGCTATCATATTTTTCCATTTTCAGTCTACTTCACATTCCAAAATATTTTTATCCAATTTGTGATCATCTTGAGTGAGTTGGAGAGAGATGTTTCCGCCTTGGGGGGTTTTAGCTAGTTTAGTAAGCATGCTATTGTGACCAATTCAAATGACTCTATAACAATTCAAATTTCTGATGTAACTCTATATATTTGCAGCAACTTTATGGTACATGGTTGGATGATGTAAATTTATGCTAATACAGTTTAATATTGTGCATAATTCCGAGTCTGATTTTGAGTGTTCTTTTCAATTCTAGACTAGCAATTTGTGTGAGAAGTGTTTTCAATCTTATGATCAGCTTGTAATCAGATTTCACAGAATGAATTTTCTATGTTTCAGAATGTCATATTGTGGAGAATGAATGAGAAATCTAGGAGGATTGTTGTCATGGAGAACAAATTGGAAAATATTTTCCAAATATTGTGGATGAATTTGGGGACAAGACATATCTCATTGATAACTTGGAGGTAGAGGTTAAGGCTCTTTCTCATACCAAAATTGTTTCCTTGAAGGAGACGATTTTTAGATCGGAGGAAGATAACACCCAACTATCCAATGAGGATTCCCATTTCTAGGCCTCTATCAATGAGCTTCGTGAAGAAGTTGTTCCTCTTCAAGCAAACAATATACATTTGTTTGATGAATATCAAGCTTTAAAAGAATATTATGATCCTTTGGTGTTGTAGCTGATTGAGAAAGATGAGACTATTAAGGATTTGCAGGAGTGCAAGCAAAGTATTGAAGTGGATACGAGTCGATTTTTGAAGCTGAGAAGAAGATCGTTGATGTTGTTGAGCTGTCAGGATCACCTATTACTTCTTCTACCTTTGATAATATTTCTTGTATCCCAACTATTTGCAAATTAGTTGACTGCAAGAAATATTTTGATGATGTTTTTATTTTATCTCATGATTTGTTGGTTACTGATGTTATTTCTCCTAGATTTGAGAAATATACTACCGGTATAATCTCTTGACTGCTGAGCAAGATGAGATATATCCGAGTAGGACTTGGGAAGAATGGATATGGTATTGCTACTCCTATTACCCCTGAGATGAAGACACCTAGAGTAGGTCTTGGATATGATGTTGTTGCTACCTCCCTATCTACACTTGGTTTTACTGACATCAGGAAAGTGTTATTTGTTGTTGGAGGTGTTCAGAATGAGGTGCTAGAAGAGCAACTTGTTGCTAATTGTGGTGAATAGATTAATGAATTAACTGTATCTAATGAGCCAAAAATTGAGAATGTTGTTGTAGATGACATTGCTGTTGATATGAAGGGTTTTTCTACTCCCATTAGTGAGACAAAACTTGAGCCTGCATCACGAGTTCTGCCAGAATATTAATATGTTCCATATAGTTATCCTCATCAGAAGTGAGATAAATAAATCCTGGATTTCAATTTATTCATAGGCCAAAGCATTTATTTATACATAATATAGGAGACTATTGGACTTCAGATTCCAATAGATCCATTGGAATATCTAAGACTCCTCATCTTCCATAACTGCCACTAATTTTTTTTTACATAATTTACAAATATCCGAGAGGATTCCAACATTCCCCCCCTTAATTCGAATGGGTGTTTGTAAGTTCGATCATGGTTCTAAATCCTTGAAACTTTTATCGTCCAAGTGCTTTGGTGAAGATGTCTAAAATTTGCTAATTTAGGGAACAATGACATAAATGAACTGTCTTGGCCTCTACATGATGTCAAATCAAATGATACTTTGTGTTGATGTGTTTGGTTCGATCACAGAATCTGGGATTCTTGGCCAATTTGATTGCAGAAGTGCTGTCAATCAAAAGTGGAGTGGAGTTCTCTAGTTTCTCCTGCAAATCTTCAAGTATCTTCCCGAGCCATAATCTCTTTGGTTGCTTCTGCAGCATCTACATATTCTGCCTCTGTTGTTGAATCTACTGGAACTGACTGTTTGCGTGATCTCTAGGAGATATCTGCTGATCCAAGACTCATCATGTATCCAGAAGTGGACACTCTTGTTTTTTTGTCACCATTGAAGTTTGAATTAGAGTACCCAATGAGTTTGAATTTTTTCACCTTAGAGTACTTGATTCCAAAGTCTTGGGTCCCTTTCAAGTATCTTAGAACTCTTTTTGCAGCAGACCAGTGTCCTTCACAAGGTTTGTACATGAATCGTGAACGAATGCTAACAACATAAGAAATAAATGGTCTGGTGGTGGTAAGGTAGATAAGGCTTCCTACAATGTTATACCTCAAAGTTACACTTCGATCTCTAGTGTCGCATCTTTGTATCTTGTGACCTAGCGACTGTTCTCCCTAATGAATGTTACATGATGTCGGTACCCACCTTGGTCTCATATGGACACCTTGGAGACAAATTCATCTTTTGTTGGTCGAAGACACAACCTACCTAACCAAGTGTCATTCCAAGTTGACCTTGATTACATTGATTTTCGCTCCCTGCACTTCCACCAGACATCGAAAAACTCACTTTTTTGCGTTCTGCATAATCCTTGCCCCGTGAAAATCTCCAAATTTTCACGTTATGTTCTGTGTCTGGGGTGCGAAAATCCTGATTTATCCCTTGGCCTTGGAACTTGTATCTCTACCTTCCGAGATATTTCCTTGGGATTGACCTGTCTGATTCAATCCCAACCCCTCTCTCTGTTTAGCTTGGCTGATCCAGTAAACCCTCATGAGATCCACCTTCCTCTTCTTATGGTTAACCCCTCAAGTGCCATCCATAAGCCAAGGGGGGAACTAATTGGGGCATCCAAACTATGATCTTAGGATATTTGCAGAGATAGAAAGAGGAGAGAAGTCTTCGAGTTGGAGTTGGCTTGGGCATCAAGCAACCTATGTAAGTGTTTTTCAAGCTTCTTAATAAAGATAACTTGTCTTGTTTCCCATTTCATGTGTATTTTGTGTAAATATTTGGAATGAAATGTATCTAGTTTAGATTTGAATCTAACCTTTGCTTCAAGGTATTTGGAATATTGTATGCTTGTTCTTTGTTTGATCCTTGACAGTTCTAGTTGGGAGCTTCAGGATCAGAGCTGGAAGTGGGACAAACATCTGATTGAAGGTAAGTTATATCCTTCCATCACTTCTGAATGAATTTAATCTTGTTGTAAATCTTAGTTTAGGATTCAAGGTAGCATTTGTTTTCCAATTGTATTAGTTTAGAACTAGTTGAATCCTAGTCTAGCCTAAGAGAGTTTCTTCTTATCTGTAGGGAGAAATTTCTATAACATACAAGATATCGACTTGGTTGCATCCTCAAATTATTTTCCTTCACTTGATGTGAGATTTATATTTTGTTCCATTGGGGTTGAGAGAAGGTTGCAATCTGTCATGCCAAATCTATTCAACAATTCTCCAATATACTTATTGTTAACGCCTAAATTTCGCACACATGTGGCATTTTGGCGATTCTTCTAGTAAGGAATCCTCAAAATAGATAATGCATTCCACCACATGCATCCTCAATAGATCCAAAATAGAGCACGAGTCCAAAAGTCCCAAAAAACCATTCAAAAGAAGGGGTCATGCGACTAATACACTATCAACCTGCGTTATAGTGCAGGTTATCAGAACAATGCCCACACTACACTCACGCGACTATTCCTTCGATAGTCGCGCTACTGTTAAAACAACGGGACCACTAGATTCTCACGGTGCATTGAAGGCTCCAGCATCCCCAAGAAACCAAATTTGACCCCTCACACACTTGGTGGCATTAAATATCCCCCTTGGTGTACTTGGGAACTAGTTCATAGAGGATATGAGTTCACATTTGGATCTAGTTGTTTGTTGGCCACCTCTTGGCCTATAAAAGGAATCCATTGGCATGCATTTTGTAGAGAGAAATGAAGAGCAAGGTTATGCTGTAGGATTTGAGTTAGAGCTTCCTCATATCCCACCACTTCCCACCATTGTGAGCATTCCCAAGCTCTATTGCCACCTTCCTTCAAGGGGAAAGAGTTTCTCTCCATTGTTCTACCATTGACTTAACATTTAGTTTGGAAAAAAAGGCCTCCCTAAGGGAGATTGTTGGCTTCCCTTGAATCCCACACCTCCTAGGTGTTGTACAACTTGACCATTAAGCAATATAAAAGTGGTTTGGCATATCTTGGATCGTTATTAGAGTTTGCATTCTCCTCCCATCTCTTTTATTTTGTATTTTTTCATATTTATTTATTTTTATGTGAATTACACTAACAATCTATTGCAGGATCACTTGGAGGATACAACAAACCAACCACACAGGGGCTCCAAGATCGATTCCTTGCTTACAAGGCCTAGCCCCTTACCAAGTGGACGAGTGCACTTGTGCAATTTTTTCCACAACAGTTCTAATGGTGACCATACTTATTTTTGTTCATTTCTTATTTAACTAGGTTGTTTTATGCTAAGGAATTAATTTTGGGTATTTGTCCCTTGTAGAAGATCACGTATTCCACCTCTTGCTCTAGAATTTGGCCAAGAGTCGACCTCATTTAATTTGTACACAGTAGAGTGGATCCTGACCTCTCGGTCGCGCTACCAGCACAAAAATAACTCTAAAATACGCGCTACTAGCGCAGGTAATAAGTTCAAGACCCGTGCAACCACTTGCAAGGTTGATCTGTGTGGTCGGTCAGTGTAACACCCACGCTACCAACTCACCTTTTTTAAATTTACCCGCACTGCTCACGCGATAGAGTGTGGTTTGGCTGCACTAGCATTTATTTTATTTTATTTTTATCTTCATAGTTTAGTCTGGAAGTCCAATTACTACTTACTAATGAACTTAAATTAAGGTTAATTCACATAATTACTTAGTTTTTTAGTAATTAGTACACATAGACCAAGATTAAGAAGTACATAGTTCATCTCTCTTGAAACTTACCTAGGTAACCGACCTTGAGGATTTCAACAAGCCTCATTGTTGTCACTAGTATTCATGACCATTTCTTGTTTATGCACAATTCACGTGTTTTTAGTATCAATGCTGGTGTAGAATACACTTTTTTCACATAAGAAAAGGACCTAAATACTCTTGTCTCCCGAAGTATGCTCTTCACCTCACATTTCATGCGATCTTGGTGAATTAGAAAAGGGTGAGAAGTGTGAAATAACTCCATTGCACACTTGTCTATTAGTTAGCGTTTTGATTTTCAAATCACCATGAGAATATTTTAAAGTTAAAAGTACATTTTCATTTACTTGACTCTTCTAGTTAATTTTTCGACAATCGATTTGCTTTCATAACATGTGTTTTCACCACTAGAACACACTAAGAGACCTAAAGACTATTTCGATCCTAGTATGCTCTTCACCTCGCACTACATGTGAGCTTGGTGAATCAGAAAGGTAGGGATCATGAAATACCTCTCTTACACTCCATAAGTGAAATTCAAAACCCCTTAAAATCAACTTTGTAATTGTACAACCAATGAAAATCCTCCACCCGAGGTCACAAAAAAATATTTTAGTTAGGTAGGATTGATTGGGATAGGAATCCATTAATGCCCACCAATCTAGTTTCATTAGCAATATTTTGAAACATAGCATTGTTGTCTTATAGGGTACTTATAAAATCCTGCTATAAGCAAGTTTTCAAATAAAACCCAGATCAGAAGTGCATCGTGACCAAGGAGATGAAAGCCAAGGTATATTTTCCCTGCTTTCCCCTACAAGCCACTCAGCTTGTTGCAGGGAGACGACACTATACTGTGTAGGAAGAACCACTAATCGACACTTGACGCAAGGTATCCTAGTGGCCCAACTTAGGACATCACCAAGGTGAAATTGTGAGTGCAATTGACTCCTGAAGTTATCTATTTCCCATTGGAGGTGTTGGAAAGTAATCTTGATTGGAACGTTGGCCCCATTGCTGGTAGAACTAGCTCTTTGTTACCTCCACTAGCCAATTGGTGCGTGGATACCATTATCACCATCAATTGTCCTTTTGGGAGGCCCAAGTACATTTGAGAGGAAGGATGTCATGTCTTGTTAGGGAATTTACATTTATTTTCTTTTTAAATACAAGTTCATTAACTCGTAATTAAAAAGAACCTACATGTGGGAACTCATGCACTAGAACCAACTTTGCACATATTACTCACTTCTTGCACCATATTTGCATCTATTGTGGTTGGCATATTTTTGCATTTGTTCAATTGTGTTTAATTCCACTATCAATATCATTTGGCACAAATCCTTCAGCATTGAGGAACAAAACAACATCCCGAGATAGTCTCGATGACTGCAAGGCCTATCCCCTCTCTTGATGGGTGTTTTTACACCTTCTTCCCGTGGTTCACAAGGAAGGTACTCTAGCTGGGGCCGTTCCCAAGCCACATTAATAGGATCAGATGGTCAAGTCCAAGCCTTGATAGATGTATTTTCTGCTCTTAGAGAAACTATTAATTGCACCACTTCTTCTCCCATCGGAAGATGTACTCTGCTATATTTTCCCCTTGGAGATCCCTCGGCTCACTTTGACCCATCCTCTCTCATAGGAGGTCAACCATTGTTTACAACACCACTTGGGTCTCCTCCTTGTGGAAAACACATCCCGCACATAATGAAAGGACCAACTCCTTCCACCCTACCATTCATGGCTAGTTTAAATCTCCCTGATTTTTCCAAACTAATCAATGATCCCATAGCGCATGATCCAATATGACCGGTTATGCTAGATAAGCTTCCCTCATAAATTCCTAAATTCGAAGGAAAGAGAGAGGACGATCCTGCCAACCATGTCATGTATTTTTACTTATGTTGTTCATCTAACAACATAGTGGATGATAATGTGAGGCTTCGCCTCTTTCAGCGTACCCTTACTAGAACAAAAACAAAATGGTACGTAAACTTAGCGAGAGAAACCCATTCCACATTTGTGACATTGGCCACCACATTTATCACTTACTTCTAGATCCTGATTTGACATGAATTGGGTCTTGAAATTATCACATATTTTTGGCAAAATACTTCCACCCATATCGTGGACCACATCCATGGGTGGCGTAGGCATCGCACATTGTGCAAAATCGAAATACAATTACCCTTTTTGTTGGATTGGTTTATCAAATCTCTCCAACCCGCTATAGCCAAAGATGTTGCCACCTCCATGCCGTAAAGAAAGGAGGAGGCTATTCTGAAATCCCAGTATTTGGATTTCACATATGCACAATCCAACTACCTTAACACTATCCTCCCCGATGCCCCTCGACATCGGTCATTGGAACCTACACCTTCGGGATCGTCACATTTGGCGTATGGGCTTATTGGGTATATTTCCAATTTAGCAAAGGTCACTCCTACCACTTCGGTGCCACTTAATATGGATCCACAATTCCCATCCATTCCACCTACCTCGGTACCCCCTACACCGGTACCAACCCCACTAGTTGGTAAATTACAATATGGACCGTATAGTCCTACTTACCCAAACGTTAGCCAAGCAACGAGGGTTTGTACACTGCCAATGGCGCAAGCCGTTCCTACATCCACCTCTTATGGAACACAAACTGCATTTATCCCACCCCCAGGGTATAACCCATATTATCCTTTCCCATGCCCAACTGGTCAGCAAGCCTCACCCCACATGGGGGTCAACTTGGTCCAACCCTATTATGTTTAATAAGCTAAAAAATTTGAGCAATTGAACACTGCAAACCCCCAAAATACGCAGATTCAAGGGAATAAGAAAGGGAAGAAAATGAAGAATCAAAAGATGGGGAAAGGGGGAAACCACCCTCCCCAGCAGAACCAGAACATGGGTAACCAGAATATGGGGACTAACAATCCCCCCAAACAATAGAGGAACCCCAACATGAGGACCAATTACTACTGCTCCATTTGTGGCGATTATGGTCATTACACACATAATTTTCCTCTTATACCTGACTGCCAACAGTTAGTGTAATCCAAAAAGAAGATAGTGATGAACCCTCCTTAGGATGTGAACCCTCCCCAACCTCAAACCACCGTGTTACAACAACCCTTTGTGAATAAAGGGGTAGTTACACAACAACAAGATCCTTTCCCACTTGGCGATGGATCTTTTCAAAATATCTACATGTTGGATATAAATATTCAGACATGAGGAAAGGGTTATGATGGGCCTTCCACTCCCCAAGTGGAAGATGTTTCTATCCCATCAGGGGGCCCTCTACAAATACTACACTCAAATACCAAACAAATCCCATGGATTCCGAAAGTTCCTGTAATACCCCCATTTCGACCTTTATGATATATTGGCTTTTATGTAAATATTGTGTTCATGCGATGTATGTTTCCTAACGTGGCACTCAAGGCCAAGGTCTCGCTAGTATATGCTCGTATTTTATTTATAAAGGCAATTATTTGATATTTAATCCATCCATGTGTTATTAAGCCATGGAATATTGTAAATTGATGTAAATATTGATATTACAATAGAATACCAAAACTGGCTATGGAAGCAACTAATGAGAAGGGGCCATGTGTAATCCACTAGGGAGTGGTGAGGGGGTTGTGGGGTTGAACCATATGCTTCCAAGTGTCATCTTGAGAACCCATTTGACTTTCCTTGCTGACATTTATTTTTGTGTAAGGGAGTTGTTGAAGAAATCAGTCCATGGCTTAAATGGAGGATGGGCATCCCATAAATTCGTATGGCAGGTATGGGATCTATTTTTCTTGACCCACAAGTCACTCTACCTCATGGGGATTCGTTCTTTCTCATTCCCATTCCATTGTGGAACACAAAAGCTTCAGTTTTCATCCATTACACATTCCCAACAGTGAGAAAAACCATAAATCGCAACTGTGAATTAACCCACGTTTTGAAGTGCCATAAACACCCAGAATTTTGTATTGACAGTAAAATCCAATGGGGTATCCATATATATGAACGCTGGGGCGAAATTGAGAGTATTAGATACCCCAAAATCCATTGGAAAACCCAGTTTTTATAGCCATAAATCCAATTACGGGATTGAGTTAGTTGGTCACCGAATTGTGCAAATCCAAGCGTGAATGATAGTACAGAGGTTGGTATTGCTTGATGAACCCAGTGAAGACTAGAATCTCAAGGAATTAGCAGCTTGGACCTTTATATGCCCACCTTGAAGAGCACTGGAGGGAAGGAACATTGAGGGACTGTGCAGTAGAGAAGGGGACCTTCCTTGTGTTGGGTGTGGTAGGTATTGTGGGTGCCATGACTATTTGAGTTAGTTGAGATGTCTGTAGCTTTGTGGTTGAGCTCACTAGCTTAGCATCCTCCTCATTTGTCTCTTGCATGCTTGATAAACCCAACCGTGTGTTGGCTTAGTATGACTGGTTGTGTGAAATCATGGCTGTGAGTGAGCCTGTTTAGTTCCTCCTTAGTGGATACACATCCCATCTTGGGGGTGGTCTTGCAACTGAAAGAATATAGGCTGGACAAAGACCTATGGTTGGGTGGAATGTTGCTCTCACATAGCTAGTTGTTGGACAGTTTCATCTTAAAGATAAGTATTCTGTGTGGTTTGAATTATGTTAATTCTGTGTTCTGCCATGTTTTTAATTGATGTCTGTTATTGATATGTTGGATGTATGATGTAGTTGTGTGTGGATAATGTTTATTTCAGGTGTGTTTTTATTGAGTATGAATCTGCACGCATAAGTTTTTTTATTTATTATGAATTTTGTTAGTAATGTATGGGGCTGAGCTTTCCAAAGAAGCCCGAAATTTTAGTCATGTTTCCTCCCTTTCACCAGGTCGACAGGAGGGGACGTGACAGTTCCCCTTCGGCGTACCCCTAATAAACCTGACATGAAAGCCTCCCATAATTACAGTATTGTGGATGACTTGGATCAATCCCTGCTGCCATGTACACATTAGAAGTGTTACAGTCTTTTCCAACCCAACGAAAGACACTACTCAATGCACTCAGTGCCGTCGATCCTTCAGAATCGCACCTCATGAAATTTGATCTTGACAAAGGTGACCCACGACTACCATTGTCAACCACATTTCAAGTTCCAGTCACCGTGAAGAACGTCATGATTCATTGTTGCATCATCGATGAAGGCACATCCAGTTGCATCATGTCTGCAAAAGTATGGAAACGTCTAAGTTCACTGGAGTTGGTCCCCTCGTATATCGCTCTCCACGCATATGATAGGAGACCATCCCAACCAAGAGGATTATACCAAAATGTCCCCATAGAATTGGGGGGAAAGATGGTTATAATCGATATCGAAGTAGTCGACGTAGAAATTGACTACAACATCCTCTTGGGGCGTAGTTACATGTACGCAATGAAGGCGGTCGCCTCCTCGGTCTTCCATATCATGATGTTTCCCTTAAATGGGAATGTATTCACCCTCGACTAGCTTAATTACTATGACCCCAACACCACAAACAATCTCGACAATGACCTACCGACTATATTGGCCGATATTCAACCATATGTTGACATTACCCTAGGTCTGTACAAGGACTCCAATTTTTTAGGAGTATATTCAGGACCACCACCTAAGATCCCTATATCGATCGATGGCCTAATGTGCACAATTTTCACCACTGAAAATGGATCCGCCTCCACCTCAACATCATCATTAGCACCCTCGCTCAGTCATGGCATTAAAAAAATGTTGAATCCATCAGTTCCACCGATTTTCCAAATCCTATTCTTGTACCCTCCCATAGGTGTACAAAGGACATCGGTTATGGCTCAGTTAAATCTACCTAGGCTCACTTTGGGTATCCTGGTATGGTACCTTACACCACCCTACCCAGAAATGGCTTCCAAACTAGTCACTCATTATGAGTTTTTCACTGTTTCGGCTGCTACGCCTTTAAGGCCTGTAACACATTCGATTATTATAGCGCAACTTATGACATCCTTGACTAAACCAAAATCGGTCGTTTCTAAGACCACCATGTTAGTTTTTCAAAATTTCAACCTGATCTAGGATCTTTAACTGAGAGAATAACATGTACAACATATCTACAACATATCAATCATGTACACAACGATGCAAGCACACAAGAGACATAGAGTTTCACCGGGGAAAACCAAGAAGGTGAAAAACCCCACAACTTCCTCAGAGATAGATAGAGCAATGATACAACCCAAGCATAAGAGATAATCTTTTCCTAGCAGCAAATCCTCCTTCCTCACATTTGCACCACTCTCCAATGAGTGTGTGAGAGAATAGAATGATAAAATAGAGTGCCTCCTGCACTCTATTTATACATGACTTGACTTGCCTAATAACCTTTACTAGGTCGGCTCCAACTTAACCACATAACATAATGATGACAGGGCCGACCCCCACTAGGGTGGTCTAATAACCCTTTTACCCATATGAATTATACAGGGCCGACCCCATCAAGGTGGTCTAATAACCCATCAAGTATAAGTTACGACACTTACAATATAAATGACGACACTTCCGTATAGAGGAATAATAACATCTCTATAGGAATACAAACACTTCCGTATAGAGGAATAATAACATCTCTATAGGAATATAATATACATATATGAAATACATTCCGAAGTTACAAATACATCAACACTCCCTCTTAACTAGGAAGGTATTTCTCGATACAAATCTGCTAGCACAAGTCTTCTTCTCTGGATCATCATCACTGGATCATCGTCATCGAATCATCATCATCGTCACTGCTGCTGCTATCTCAATCAATCTCCTATCTACTCGTCATAGGAAGTTCTACAGAGCCAGTCCTTTTTCATACTGGATGCAGGCCCACCACCTATAGGTCTTCATCGTCACTGGCCATACTGTGGAATCCTCAGGACTTATTACGTGCGTCACAAAACCTCGAAAGAGCTTCCCAGGCTGTTACGAGTACACAGCTCTACCTGTCGGATCTCCCAGGGATGTATTATATGTGACCCCATCACAAACCTCGAAAGAGCATCCCAGGATGTTACGGGCACATAGCTCCGACCTATAGGATCTCCCAGGGCTGTATTATATGTGGTCACCACAAAACCTTGAAAGAGCATCCCAGGCTATTACGGGAACACAGCTCCGACCTATAGGATCTCCCAGGGTTGGATTATATGTGGTCATGGAAAAACCTTGAAAGAGCATCCCAGGCTGTTACAGGTACACAAATCCGACCTATAGGATCTCCCAGGGATGGATTATATGCCATAGGACAAAACCTCGAAAGAGCATCCCAGGACTGATTACGAGCACACAGCTCAACCTATCAGATCTCCCAGGGCTGGATTATATGTCCTCCAAAGCAAAAACTCGAAAGAGTGTTTTCCAGATATCCCAGGGCCACATTACATGCCATAGGAAAAAGCTCGAAAGACTATCTGCAAACCTCTCAGGGCTGGATTATATGCTTATCTGCACACCCTGTTCCACGGCCACAGAGTATCAACCTGATACTCAACATACATCATCCTGATGTACACATGATCATCCTGATCATTGTCACTACATCGTCCTGATGCATGTCATCTGGAGCAACATCCTGAATCTCATCATCCATGATCATCCTGATCATACAATGCATCCACCTGATGCATATCTGATACATATCATCTGGAGCAACATCCTGAAGCTCATCAACCATGATCATCCTAATCATACAATGCATCCACCTGATGCATACCTGATACATATCATCATCCATGATCTACCTGATCATACAATGTATCTACCTGATACATATCATCATACATGATCCACCTGATCATACAATGTATCCACCTGATACATATCATGCATCTACCTGATGCATATCACATACATGATCCACCTGATCATACAATGTATCCACCTGATACATATCATGCATCTACCTGATGCATATCACATACATGATCCACCTGATCATACAATGTATCCACCATATCATGCATCTACCTGATGCATATCACATACATGATCCACCTGATCATATCCAACATCCAACATGATGCATATACATATGAATGATCCAACTGATCATACAGAGCAGATACTCGAACATCATCCTGATGATCATCATACAAAACTTACATCCACAATCATGGGAAGGATCCTCCTCTCACCATACTTGGAATGGGTCCAGCAAATGTGTCCATCACTTCTTCCTCGAAGTGTCATCAATCTGAAGAACACCAAGCCTCTTTCTAAAGTACTCGAACTTCACTCTGGCTAGTGGTTTCGTCAACACATCCGCAACCTGCTCATCTGTCGCAACATACATGAGCTTCACTGCTCCCCTCTGCACCATATCCTTGATATAGTGATATTGAATCTCAATGTGCTTCGACCTGTCGTGGAACACCGGGTTCTCAGACAGCTTCACACAACTCTAGTTGTCACAAAAGATGCCAGTAGCATCCAACAGGAGATTAAATAATTGAGATAGTAGCTTCCGAAGCCATACTACCTCACAACTGGCCGAACAAGCTGCAACATACTCTGCTTCAGCTGTACTTAGTGCTACGCAGGTCTGCTTCCTGCTAAACCAAGAGATCACACCTGATCCCATATTGAAGGAACACCCAAAAGTGCTCTTTCTATCTGTAGCACTACCTTCCCAGTCCGAATCAACATAACCCTCCAGGTTAAACTTTTTATTCGCATCATACTTGAGCCCATAATCAATTGCACCCTTCAGGTACCTCAGAACATGCTTTACAGCAATCAAGTGTTCTCCTTTTGGATCCGTCAGGAACAGGCTCAATGTGTTCACCGCAAAGCAAATATCTGGTCTCGTGTTCGTTAGGTACATCAAGGACCCAATCATCTGAAAATACACAATGACATCAACTGGATCAGATGAAGCATCACACAGAAGCTTGAGGTTCGATGCCATAGGTGTGGCCATGTCCTTGCATTCCATCATCCCGAACCTCTTCAGGATCTCTACTGCAAACTTCCCTTGTCCAAGGAAGATTCCATTTGCACTCTGTCACACCTCCATGCCTAGAAAGTAGTGCATCATCTCCAAGATCTTCATCTTGAACTCAGCAGCAAGCTTCCGCTACATGTCGGCAATCAATCTATCCTCACCTGTAACAAATAGGTCATCCATATACAAAAGTAGTATCATTGGATTTCCTTCCTCAACCTTGTAGTAAAGGTTGGAATCCCCTTTACTCTTGGTAAAGCCCAAACTGGATAGAAAGTTGTCTAGCATACCATACCAAGCTCTAGGAGCTTGCTTCAAGCCATACAAGGCTTTCTTCAATTTGCACACATATGACTCTCTGTCATGTGTCTCAAAACCAAGTGGCTACTCCACATACACTTCCTCCTCGACTACACCATTCAAGAAAGCTGTCTTGACATCCATCTGTGGTATCTTCCACTTCATCACTGCAGCTAGAGCAAGTACTGATCTGATGGAAGTGTATCTGGCTACAGGTGCAAAAGTCTCTTTATAATCAGCGACGAGATACAAACTTCATCTAGTATTTCTCTATGCTACCATTTGTAGCATGCTTGATATTATTGATCCACATTGAATTCATGATGGACTTCACTTCTGGTCTGGGATCTCATCCCAAACATCATTCTTCATGATCGATGGATCATGGCATTCTTCCCGGATCCTGGGAACTTCAATATCTTCAGTAGATAACTTTGTTGTTGAAACAAATGTTGTAGTCCTTCTTTTGTAGGTGATGGTATACGATCCTACAAAACAAGTTAATTTGCATGATTAGAAAACATCTCATAGTTTTCAGAACAAGTTCTTACACATAAAGAAATATGTCACACAGTCATGCAATTATTTTAGCCAATGCTTCAATACAACATTTATCCATATCCCATAGCTTTCTAGATGCCTTCCAATATCTACCAGAACATTGTTAAGAGTTTACACTACTCCCAACATGTCAGCAAAGAGGTTTCATTCTAGATAAGTAGCAATGGAATGTTGTACAGTGCCATAGGCCACTTACCCATGTATATTAGTAGTATACTGTTCATCAATGCAACTATTCTAATATGCATAATACACAACCTAATTCTAGGAATATCAGTATATACATCATTGAAAAGTAATATTTTAACAATCAAATATGCAAGAAATGATAATTCAAATACTTATCTTTGTTTGTTTATTGGGTTGACTCCCTCTCAGTCTTTGCTTCATTTCTGCAACTCCATTCTAATGTGGATTGTGAGAAGTGGTCAACTCCCTCTGAATATCTTCATCCTTGCAGAAACTATTGGAGTGTGCTCCCTCTTGATATTTGCTTCCTGGATTACCTGTCCTTGAACTTATGTCCATCCTCGATTACTATGCATATTTACTAGTATCATCATTGTGTTATCCTCGAAGTCTCATACATACATTCATTAGCATAATCTCAATACTAATAAAACACAATAATCTTAAACATGTATAGTCATGATCATTTCAAACACAGATAATAAGCATTAGTATTCAAGGTTTCAGGGAAGACTTCTCTTACTCATACATATTCATATATGACCATAGAATTCTTCTGGTTAGTCATATCATCAATAAAGGTAAGAAGCATAATATGCCTAAACCCTTGATTACTTACATTTCTAACTTTATGAATAAAAATAATCAATCATGCCAAGTATACTTATATAAGAGATCCTAACACAAGGTAGGATTCTAACTTGATATAGGAAAAACATACTTGGATTAGCATGTTAGCTAGCTATGTCTAACATACCCATATGCTGTCTTCTTGTTCTCTTCAATGACTTGTGCTAGTAACCTGCATATCTCATAAGTTGACCATTATAGAACCAAGTTATACATACCTCGTAAATATATCTTCTATGTGACCCATGACAATGGATGAATCTTTGTCTTCATGTCACCATGATCATATGTTCTTGAACTAGAACCTGATTTGTCTTTCTTGGTATACCTTTCATGTTAGCAGACAACATAAACCTCATACAGCACCATAATGCATTAGTACAATCATAAGTGTCAAAACCCTAATCAATGAATATCTTCTATCATGCATTCATAATTTTATTAAGGTGCTACGACAAGTCTAAATTTAATCAAGATTGTACTAACCGTAATAATATGAAGACAAACATACCATAAACTTAATCATGAATAGATCTCAAAACATACCTGTATAAGTCATACCTGTCGAGATTGCTTGTAATCTTCTTATGTAAGGCCTTAGCCTCATCTCCCTCTGAAACAAGAACTTCTTTACTTATGCAGGTGACCAATCCATTCTCTTCTAGGATTAACCCAATCCACTTGAATTGCAGAAACTGGATCTGGAGTTGGATTAGGGTTTATCGAAGAAACCCTAAAAATTCAAACTTTGAATTTCAAACTTCTGAAAGGATAGAAAGATGCACCTTTTTGAGCTGGTCAAGCTGGTAAACTCAGAATTTGAAAATTGCAAAGTTTCACACATCAAATTTGATTTTCAATCTTCCAGGTTCAATTTGGAGGACCCTTAATTAGGGTTTGAGTTTCCCGGAGCTTCAACCAACCAAATAGTTTGATCCAAAGCTCTATACTTCGATTTTTCCAAGGAGCTTCCAGCTATGGTCACAAATTTCAAAAGTTCCCATTTTTGTAGAAGCCCTAATTTTCCACCTTTTTGATCAAAGTCCTGAACTAGGGTTTGATCAAGCCTGGTCTTCTGCCCAACCAAAAAATTCAATATTGGTCTCTAAATTTCTATTTTGATGAGTATCGTCCAGCCTTGGTCTCCGAATACAAAAATTCCAACTTTCTCCGAAACCCTAAATTCTCGAAGCCAAAAATGAACGTGCTCAAAAACAATTATGTTTTGACAGAAATATGCACCTGATTGTTTCTGGTGTAACTCTGAAATTTCAGATCTACACGGTCTGAAATTTTTTTCCTGTGTTATCCTAACCTGTTATCTATCCAAAACCACAGGTTTGACCTCAATTGGATTCTTTGAGAGAGAGTTATGCCAAGTGTTGCAACGTGACTTGTTTATGGGATAAAATAGGAGAGTGAACTTGTACGGAGTGCCATGTGTCACTGGTACACTTTCGGCCTCTGTACCTTCGGCCTATGAAAGTACAGTCTGTTCCCTACGTGTCATTTTTTACTAAATTTCATTTGGAGCTTCCTAGCCCAAGTTGTGACCTTTTTTCCTAGGTCACTTGTTTATGACTCAGATCCGGAAGAGGCAGAAACCATAGATTGTACAGATCATAAAACACAAAGTAAAATGAATTAGAAGTTTTCCTTTAGACACAAGGTACATGGGGATCTTATCTTCGACCTATAAAAGTTTTAGATCCGAAAACTTTTCCAAAATGGATTTATAGCAAACGTGCTACGATGACTGGTTTTTGCTATATCAAGCCCTAGCTTCGCAAGTGCAACAAGTGTCATAAATGCCATACCATGCCTTCTTTCAGGCTAGCTCTGATACCATTTTAGTTTTTCAGAATTTCCATATGATATAGGATCTTTAACTAAGAGAATAACATGTACAGCATATCAATCATGTACACAACGATGCAAGCACACAAGAGACACAGAGTTTCACCGGGGAAAACCCATAAGGTGAAAAACCCCACAACTTCCTCAGAGATAGATAGAGAAATGATACAACCCGAGCATAAGAGATAATATTCTCCTAGCAGAAAATCCTCCTTCCTCACATGTGCGCCACTCTCCAATGAGTGTGTGAGAGAATAGAATGATAAAATAGAGTGCCTCCTGCACTCTATTTATACATGACTTGACTTGCCTAATAACCTTTACTAGGTCGGCCTCAACTTAACCACATAAAATAATGCTGACAGGGCCGACCCCCACTAGGGTGGTCTAATAACCCTTTTACCCACATGACTCATACAGGGCCGACCCCATCAAGGTGGTCTAATAACCCATCAAGTATAAGTTACGACACTTACAATATAAATGACGACACTTCCGTATAGAGGAATAATAACATCTCTATAGGAATACAAACACTTCCGTATAGAGGAATAATAACATCTCTATAGGAATACAATATACATATATGAAATACATTCCAAAGTTACAAATACATCAACACGCCAATGGGGGCGCCAAATAGATGAAGTTGAAAGGTCCCCTATTACCCAACCCGACGTCCAATTCATCGAAAACTGCTAATCCTAAATCAGGGGGAATCAACCAACAAATGTTGAAATCCCTAGTTATGATCAATACACTCACTCAAAGGGTCATGTCACCATGTTCTCTTTGTGGGAAACAAGGCCACGCAACCAAGTTATGCCCCACTTTTCTAGAGCTAAGGAATTTTCTTAACACCCTTGTTAGCATAACACATGCTCCACCGACAGTAAAAGGATACACATCTCCATCACCCACATCTAAGTCCAAGACACTTCATACAAATCATGCATGTTCTATATGTTCTCAATATGGGAACTATACACACCATTGCCTCGACCTCCCCCGTTTTCGGGAGGCGTTAGGAACCGTTCATCTAAGTCAAGTAACGATCGAGGAACCTCCTTCCTTACACCAGGAATTAGCATATATTAATGTGGTTACCACATCAATGACACCGTTAGTCGCCCCTCCCACAAACGTTGCACTAGTAGAAACAAACCATGGTAGAGCCTATAATGCCTCAAGATCCACCTCCTCCTAATATTACGATAATGACGCCACATGATGAATGCTCTTCCTACGGGTATTCCATGCATATGCTCCCTCCTAGAACCATCACCTGCATTATGGAGCAAATCAAAACCAAGAAGTACAAGAACACTTTCTTCCACACGTACCATGACCTTGCCGGTCTTGAGACTACCCAATTCTCATTTCACTGCCCCATTTTACGGTATGAACATGAATCTCGCCTCGAACTAATGTGAATACAAGGTCAACTACAGCCCCTCCATGTAACCCCACAAAGGTCACAAGCCAAGGAAGTAAGAACCACCCTACCAGATACCATCGATGTTGAATCTCCTTTAGCTGGTGTCCTTACTTGCAGCAATTTCTCGTCTTTCGACGAAGACAAAGAACACCTGCAAGCATCCCACAAAAAATAATAGAATCATCAGGGGGTTCACCCCCACAACAAAAATAAGAGATCCAACATCAATCGTTGATATTCTTATTTGTGTCAAATTTTTTTTTTTTTGGTACATTATTTTGAATTAGAAAGTAAGTCTATCTCTTCTTTATGCAGATGACCTCCTAGTTAGACATCTACATAGGATATGTAGAGGGTGCAAGTCGATGGTCCAAAAACCTAGCATCAACTTCCTAGGATATATATTCCCCCTCCCATACACTCTACCACACCGGTGGAGTTTTCTTGGGGGCACTTACAAATAACCAAGCAGAATATGATGTCATGATAGGTCTATTAAGCAATGCCCTTCACCTATGAATTCACCATTTGCGAGTGCACCTCGACTCACAACTAGTCATATCACAGTTAAATAATGTATTTTGTGTCCTCAATCCACTCCTCTTACGAATGTTTCTGTGTGTGCACCTTCATTCGACAGTTTGAAACCATCACTTTTACATATATACCGAGAAACACCAATGCATTCACTGACTCCGTCGCTAATGAGGTTTTTAATTGGTACCTTCTACATAATCCGGCTCCATAATCCTGCATATCACACATACATAAATACATCTATGTGTCACACCTACGGCTACACATACATGTATAAACATCACCATAAAGTCGTAAAGTCAATAAAGGATGCCCAAACAAATATGCTAGTATCAACCACTACATATGCATCATATCAACATATAGGAAACATAAACCAAATATCCATACATCACATACACAAAGAGACACATACATCATGTGCCGTAAAAGTTGTATATATATATATATATATATATCTCGCTTGAAAAATTTGTGTCATGTACGAAAAATGGCCCTCCTTGGCCATATACAAAATAGCCTTATGGGGATACATCAAATACAAATCACCTCCCATAGCCTCATCAAAATAGTATACAAAATGGGGCTCAAAGCCCTATACAAAATCAAGCTACCCCTCCAACTGGTGGATCCCGGGGTTCAATAATGGTCAGCGGCCGTACAACCTCGCCTTGTGCTGGCTTTGGTCCCTGCCGTTTTCTCTGTCATGGAGGAGAGGCCACACCTCCCTGAACCTCTCATTCCACATGGCACACCACTGCCAACCATCTCATGATAGGTCTCCAAGCTGGCCCGCACTCAACTAGCAAATGAAATGTCATGGCCAACTCCTCATCCTTGAGATCAACAACACCTTGATCATCGACCCCAACAGACATTGCACTGAACCTATGCTCCAAATCATCCAGGATGGCTACCATTGGATCCCTGACGGCTACTCCACCTGCAAAAAATCCCCCGACTCCCTCTCCTCTAGTAGGACCTACTCTGATGGCTGCACACCCAACTGTAGCGATTCCCTCAATAGCCTTCCTAGATCCAGCGGTAGGGTAGTCTCTCCTAGCCCGGGCCCATCGTGGCGGCCGTAAAGGACCAATATATGCATCACAAAGGGGAAAACCGTCATCAGTACCTGGCAAACATATATAAAAATGTGGAAAAATAAAAGTATGTACAAATATATATGACTATCACAAAGTACAAAATATAAAACATACCTACAACATCGGATACCCCAGGGGGGACATGCAGCTCGAGATCTCCCCTATAGTCCATAGGACTCCAGGGGTACCTCTCCATCTGGTCAATACAAACCTCCCACTCATCCAAGACCTGAGGAGTAAAATAATCCCCCATAGGCCCACCACCAGCACGAGGCATGATCAACCCCCAATATATTATCCGAAGCTCCTGTGGCCCCCTAGGCAGTACTACCAAAATGGGCCTCAGTGACGGATATCACTCAAAGAAATACGAGCACAAGACGCTACCAAAACAAAAAGTCGTATGAACCCCTATCCGATGTAGATCCATCATCTGTCCGGTCATCGCATGCAGCAAAAAAGGACCCCACGCCACCATCCAACTGTCCAACACTCTTTGAACAATTGTCAACTGCCCTCCAGTAATCCTGTTGGGGGATGATACCCCCAACACTTGCACCACAACTGTTGCCACAGCCCACACAGGAAGAGCCCACAAGTGTCTCATCAAAATCTCACCGGATTTTATAGCACTTTGATCACCATCACATAATCGATCCACCAAATGAAGGATCGAATCTCCCTCCATCTGAGGAGGGTAAGGATTTATAACTCCTCGGTGAAAAAACCTTGTCAAAAAGTAGATATCCTGAGCTGTGATGCTCAGTTCCTCACCACTAGCTTGAAATACCCCTCTATCCAGGTCCCACATGTCTAACAATCTGCACAACAGATAATCCAACAACCTCATCAAGGGGTACTTGAAAAATTTCAAGAGCCCTGCATCTCATAGTGTTTGCGTCTCTTGCATATCTCCCAACACCAAGTCACGGATAGAACCATACTCCCTCTCCCTCCACTCAACCACACCAACCTGGCCCATGAGTAGCTGAACTAAAAAACCACATGCATAAGGACAATGGCCATCCATTAGACATACAAATTATCAAAATAGCGCGGCCTTAACAATGTAGGTCGACGTTTAGCGTGACTATCACCAAGAGAGTCGCGCTTAGTGTGGATGAACCATTGTTTTTTCATGCGACACCAGCGCATGGGATTTACGCTGCTCGGGCATGTTGGTAGCGTAGTTGACTGAGGTTCAGCCGCACTACACCAGTGCACGGCTAAAGCATTTTTGTACCGCGCATAGCGCAACACAGTACATTAATCCCCTATTAATCCCTTGTGCTACACTGCGCGAGACTTTGAGAAAATATCACGCTGGATTTGTGCAAAAATTTTAGAAAATCGCGCGCTACAACGTGATATTTTTCCAAAATCCCGCACGGTAGCCCTAAAACACCTAAAACAATCCCCTGGCCATCCAGGGGGATCACTACCTGTATTTCTACCCTAACAAAATTCACAATGGTTGGATTACGACATACCTGGAACTTGCGGCTCCTCCAACAGCTCTCCAGATCTCTTAGAATCGCTCAAAATGCACTCTAGGAAGTCGTCAATCAATAGTACACATTTTTTCAGAAAGTGGGACCTACCCCTATTTATATTCATTTGACACAGATTTCAAATTAGGCCCCACAAACAAACCATAGCTCTCTTTCAAAAACCGTTTGCACCATCACAATCAGCGCTTCGAACTCTTCAGCATGAAGCCAACCAACCCAGATTCTAACCAGTTTCATCAGGACGCTATTTTTACATGGATACCCCTTAGGTACGACTTGTTTTGGTTATATGATTTATTCATTGTCAATACCTTGGTCATGTTCTCTACTACACTTGGGTATGTACGCCGTATGTGCAGGATCTTGACCAAGACAAACAACGAACTCTTGTTTTTCCATTATATGAATAAGATTCCAAGCCACAACAATGGTGTCGGGCTCCCTACCATAGGTATCATTTCGAAACTTTCATATAGGCACTATTTACCTTCCATTTATATTACATTCACCAGTATTCCCCATGATAACCATAGGACCCTAATTTCCAGTCTTGACATGCCATCAACATCATAATTGAGAATAGCATGTTCCCCCATGGGTCTGTGCACCATCACCATCCCAGTCATCAATTGAAACCCACGATGTCAAGCCCCCATAAGTCCGAAGAACCTGACACAGCTTGAAAAGATCACCCCTTAACTTATCATTTTGTAATTGCGCATTTACTCCACCAAGAAAACATCGTCATCTTCCTCGGCTCATGTTATGAAAAAGATTCACAAATCCCATTCATACCTCCATGAGCACTTTACCTTCCGTACTCTTCTTCATATCATCACCCTCGCAAAGAAACCTATGGGCCCACCACCCTCAAAAGTACCCAATTCCATTAAGTTATCCCGCAAACATATAATGCATAACATTAAGTCATGGGGCACCCATCTCTATGTATGCAAATTAACCCCCACTTCATCTTGGAAATCGTACCCCGATCCATTCAAAACCGCGGGGACTCCTCCCATCATTAAATTGGTCCCCCGACACACCCAAAACTGTGGGGAACCCACCATTATTCGTTATTTACAAACAAGTTCCCCCATCACCTCACATTGTGGGAACACCATACTATTTTGGAATCAACCCATGGTCACCTTTGATCGATGTATTTGAGTCTCAATATCCTCAACAATATTTTTTTTTTTGGTCACCATTACTCTCTATTTTGCATCTCCATCAAAGCCCTTTCATTTGTAGTTTGTCTCTGTCTGCTTCAATCTATACCGTTCCGAAAGGAAATATGTTGTCCCCACTCCCTATGTTTACATCTATCAAAAGAATTTATGAGTCCCATGCTTATCAACCAGTCTTGTTTAGGTCTGTCCATCCCTCAGTTGGTTACAACATGATCACGGTTCTCAGGGTAAGACCCCCATCTTATCATGTACTTCAGCTCTCATCGATGTCAACACACCACATTCTGAAATTTGCAGTAGTTGTACCTTGGGATCCCTTTCAATTACTATAAGGGATTAACTCAAACTTGGTGGGGAGAGTCATTAGTGCTCCATAACTAGGTGGTTTCCCCTATGCTCAACGTCAAAACATCTATTGCATCAGTGGGAAACATAGTTATGAAGGTAGCAACGTTCACATTTACAAATAATGGTCATAGCCCATCTGGAATACTGAAGTTATCAGGAAGTGTCACAAACTATAGTGGTTCCCCACCCCTATGGGATAATCATGATCATCAAAAATATTGCTTCTTCAACACTCCACAACATTTCTTGGGCCGTTTAGTCAAACATGGTTTGAATCCTCCTTCAACCATGTCCCAACAATATAGTCGAGTGACACCCTTTTTTTCCTCTATTGTTGTAATCACATCGAAAACATTTCACGAGAATGGGTATGCCCACCTTGTTTGTATAAAAACTATTATTTACTATAGCTCCAATGGTCGTCACCAACAACCTTCCTCTATGGGAGGTCCCTATTGTCCACACATGATTTTTCCTACAGAACAAGAGAGAAACAGAAGAAAACATGATGCATTATCAGCTCTATAGTACCCTCTGAACCTCATACATCAGGGGGCATCTGTTAACGCCTAAATTTCGCACACATGCAACATTTGGTGATTCTTCTAGTAAGGCATCATCAACATAGAGAATGCATTCCACCACAGGAATCCTCAACATATCCAAAAGATAGCACGAGTCCAAAAGTGCCAAAAAATTAGTCAAAAGAAGGGGTCGCGTGGCTAATACACTATCATTGCCACGCGGGTGTTGCCCAGTCATGGTTATGATAACCCACACTATAGCATAGGTTATCAGAGCAATGCCTGTGCTACACCTGCATGACTATTCCTTTGATAATCACGCTACTGTCAAAACCATGGGATCACCAACTTTTCGTGACGCATTGAAGGCTCGAGCACCCCCAATAACCCAAATTTGACCCCTCACACACTTAGTGGCATTAAATACCCCCCTTGGTGTACTTGGGAACTAGTTCATGGAGGATATGAGTTCACATTTGGATCTAGTTGTTTGTTGGCCACCTCTTGGCCTATAAAAGGAAGCCGTTGTCATGCATTTTGTAGAGAGAAATCAAGAGCAATATTATGTTGCTGGATTTGAGTTGAAGCTTCCTCATAGCCCACCACTTCCCACCATTGTGAGAATTCCCAAGCTCCGTTGCCACCTTCCTTCAAGGGGCAATAGTTTCTCTCCATTGTTGTACCATTGACTTAGCATTTAGTTTGGACAAAATGAGCCTCCCTAAGGGATATTATTGGCTTCCTTTGAATCCCACACCTCCTAGGTGTTGTAAAACTTGACCATTAAGCAATACAAAGGTGGTTTGGAATATCTTGGATCGTTATTAGAGTTTGCATTCTCCCCCCATCTCTTTTATTTTGCATTTTTTCATATTTCTTTGTTTTTATGTGAATTACACTAAAAATCTATTGCAGGATCACTTGGAGGATACAACTAGCCAACCACACAGGGGATCTAAGGACTGAGGCCTTGCTACAACCTACAATTCCTAGCCCCTTACTAAGTGGAAGAGTGCACTTTTGCATTTTTTTCCACAACAGTAATTATGAGAGATGAATATGTACTTAGGATGTCGAGTCACTTCGATTCCTAAGTAGTATTGAATATGTCCCAGATCAATCATTTCAAAACCTTTCTTTAAATATTTCTTTATGGATGCTATGTAACTTTCATTGTTCCCTATCATCAAAAGGCCATCTACATATACTACTACAAGAAACACAACAAATATTCCAACTTTCTTTACAAACAATGTTGTGTCATCAAGATTATAATGTTTGAAATTTAGCTTTAGAAGATGCTCGATTAGCTTTACATATCATGCTCGAGGTGCTTGTTTCAGGCCATAGAAGGACTTGACAAGTTTTCATACCTTGTATTCTTGTCCCTTCACAACAAAACCTTCTGGTTGAGACATGAAAACATTTTCTTTCAAGTCTCAATTCAAGAATTCCATCTTTACATCCATTTGATGAACTTTCCATCCATTTTGTGCATCCAAGGAGAGTACAGTACGGATGGTACCCCATTTTGTTTTTTTTGGGGGGGACGTTTTTTCATATTCGATTCCTTCTTTCTGTGCATAACCTTTTTCTACGAGCCTTGTTTTGTGATTGTCAAGTGAGCCATCTAATTTTTTTTGTTCTTGTATACCCACTTTCTTCCAACTGGTTTGGTTCCGATTGTAGGGTCAACCAGATTCCAGGTTCCATTCTTAATGAGTGCATCATACTCATTCAACATGGCTTCTTTCCATTCATCACGAGTGGTAGCCTCTTCAAAGGAAGTTGGTTCAAATTTAACAGAAAAATTCAATTCACAATCAAATGAAAATCCATGTCATCACCTGAGTTATCGGCATTTCCTCCATCTTCTTGTTTGGTTGAGCTTGTCGTTCCCATCTTTCCAAGTTCATCTGAATGGACAGTTTCAAGTGTCTTTGTGGCCCATTTCAAAATCTTCCTTGATGGCCCAGGTTGATCATACTGTGATGCTTCATTCTCTTCAAGGTTCAATCTTCCAATCCTCTCAATCACATCATCCAGTTGAGTCTCCTATTCAATTGAAGTGGCAATAAATTCTTCTTCATGATTTTCTTCATGAGGGGGCATTGGTGCTGCTTCAAAAGGAAATTCCATAGATTTATCCAAGATATGGATCCCCCATTCAAGATGTGGAATTTCATTATCAAATTCATAATATGTCTTTAGATGTGAAAACTTCTCTAGACGATCAAGTTGTCTTTCAATAGACTGGTCATTTTTATTAGTATCAAGAAAAATGACATCTCTAGAAACAACAAACTTCTTGTTTACCTCATCATAAAGACAATATTCCTTGGAAGTTTCCGCCTACCCCAATAAAATGGATCTTCGACTTCTAGCACCAAGCTTGTTTATTTTCTCCTTTGATATTAAGGCATAGCAAGTGGAACCAAAAACCGTGGTATGCCTAACTGAAGGAAGGTGGCCAAACCACATTTCATGTGGAGTCCTATCTTCAAGAACATGAGATGGACTTCTATTTCTCAAATATTCTGCACATATAACTGCATCACCCCAAAACATTAGCTTCACATTATTGAAATACATCATTGAGTGTGCTAGATTCATTAAGGTTCTATTCATCCTTTCTGCTACATCGTTTTTTTGGGGATTGTAGGGAACTGAATATTGATGTGTAATTGCAAAGATAGTCTTCAAATTCCTTAGAAATCATATTCTTTACCATTATCAGATCAGAATGTACCAATATGTGCTTGTGCTTGATTTTCTTTCCATGCATAAAACTTCTTGAAAGTTTGAGATGCTTCAGATTTTGTCTTCAACAAGTATACCCAACACATTCTACTATAGTCATCAATAAAGGTCATGATGTACTTTATTACCATTTGTAGAAGGAATTGGCATGGGGCCACATAAGTCAGAGTGCACTAGCTCTAACTTTCTACATACTCTGAATTTAGACTCTTGAAATGGCTACTTACTATGTTTTCCTAGAATGCATGCATCACATTTGTTCTTTTGCTTAGGAATGGTGGGAAAACGAAATACACCATTCTTTCTTAACAAACGAAGACTATTAGAATTCAGATGACCGAATCTAGCATCCCATAGTAAACTAGATGAAATATTACCTTCTTCATGCTGAGAGAAATATGCAAAGTTTTGAACTCTTGCAGAAGATCCCCTCAACTTCAACAAATGTCCATCTTCATAACCGGTCATGATGACCTTGTTGTCAGATGATTTTATTATCTCTACAATCCCATCTCACATGTGGATGGAATGGACTTGCTGTCGAATCTGCACCAAGGACAACAAGCTTCTTTGCAACTCTGGAAGATAGAGAACATTCTTTAACATGAAATCAAGGAATCCAGGAAAATTAAGCCTGATTAATCCAATTACCTGTAGTTTGAGGCTAGATTTGTTTGCAAAGTACACTATTCCATCTACAATGTCATTCATTTATTCAAAACAATCTTTTCTAAAAGTCATATGAGATGTTGTACCATTATCAAGCAACCAACAATATTTGTAAGATGAACAACAGGTTATTTCATTAATTCCAAGATTGCAATGTGCAACAATACAATGAGCGGAATTAGGGGCTTTACCAGCCTCTTGGTTTTTATTCTTGTTTTCTTTATTCTGGTTATGTATTCCTTTGATGGAGAATCCAAACACTGATATGCTTCATGTCTAGTCTTACCGCAACTCTTGCACTTCAGATATGATCTTCTACTTGAGTTGTTTCTTCCTCCTCTATCTCTGAAATTTCTTCTTCCTCTTCCTTTTTTGTTGTTTTCTCCCTTGGAAGTGTCTTTGGTTTTTTCTTTGCTTTCTGAGCAAAGCAAAGAGATTCTCTAGTATTCTCAATTGTCTTCTTTCCAAATGCTTTCTCTCTGTTTACAATCTTCTCTGCTATGGTGTCAAAGGTGAGGTCTTTGAACTTGTCACCTTCTTGCAAAGATTCAAGATAGTTGGAGTGAGTAGGATAAATATATTTTACAGATGTTTCAAGTGGAAGGTATGGTTTCATACTAAAGGCTTGAATATTGTGCATGATTGCTCTAATCGCAGATGCAACTAACATAGGATCATTATCCTTTACATCAAGACTAAATAGTTTTAACATTAGCTGAATCACTTCCATTTCCGAGTGTGAGTCATACAAATATTTTAAAGTTTTTAAAGCTTCAAAGCTTGTTTTTTAAGGCAATATATGCTGGCTCACTTCTTCACTGACAGTAGTAGAGATTCTGGCTAAGGATTTCTTGTCTTTGGTCTGCTAAATAACAAGTTCTTTATATGATGTTGGAGGTTTTGGATTTGAACTAATGACTGTGCCTTCATCGGTGTGAATGACGTTTTCTTCACATATGCCATCTCACAGATCATTGTAGACAAATGTAGCGTTGATATTCCTTGACCATTCTGGATAAGTGTCTTTGTGGGTGAGGGTAGCACCAACTATGGATGCTAGTGAATGCATCTTTTGCAACTTGGGATTGAACCTACAACTATTAGGCATTATATATGGTAGAAAATATATGAGGTTTCAAAATTAAATTTATGCTCCCTTCTTTACAAAATGCTTCTTATCACAAACTAATTCTGCAGCTTCCTATTCTACAACACTCCCTAGAATGTTATTACATATAATTTTGCAACAATATACAAGATTTATCCTCTCAAATATTTATTGAGGCTGAAATTACAATAACTCTCACCCTCTCAAATATCACTGAGATAAAATAAAATGATTCTCACCCTCACAAAAATACAATGATTCTCACCCTCACAAAAATACAATGATATATCTTCAAATAAGGGTGCAATCTTGTGTCTACAAAAGCTCGGGCATACTTGGATAACAATACAAAATAGGTCGAATGGTCTTCAAAATATAAATTTTTTTACATAGTCTCCACCAAATTTCAATGAAGGCCATATTAAAAATTATTACTGTAGTCTTTCTCCACCTAAAAAAATAGGGTTTGTATTGCAAATATATCAAAATTATTACCTCCACGAGGTCACACAACATTCATTCCATATTTTAGGGTTTGCATCCAGACTATTACCTTTGAAATGTTTGCAACATCAAAATGGAGGTATCAACTATCCAATCTCGAGCTCATAATTCTCCACTATATCTCCATGAAAGCAGTTTGCAAAACATAATCTTCACAAGAGGCAATCTTTGCACCTCACATGCAGAGGTCTTTGCAAGGGTGTAAGAGGCAGTCTCAATCCCACACAGTCTACAATCCACGTAGTAGGTTGTATGTGTGCTAGCTTGAGGTCACAACATTTAATCACACAACATACACAAAATGTAAACTCAATATTTACAAAACAATTGGACACAACCTTCCACGCAGAGATGTAAAATGTGGAAGGAGCCTTCAATGGGCACTATGTGTGGATTTGTCACGTCCCGGGTCGCCTCGGTTCCCTTTAGAGGCGATGGGAGACTACATGATCCATTTTTTTTCCAAATTCGTCCATTTCCACATAGCCGCAATGGATTTTGATCCACAATCCAACCTTCCGCAATCCACATTGCGGGATTTGGAAGTCGGATTGCCAAATTTTCCCCTTCTAATAATTCCTGCTCCCGAATTCTGCAATCCGCAATGCGGAAGTCAGAAGTCGGAAACCAATTTCAGGGCCTCGAGAGCTCTTCTCCCGCAATCCGCAATCCGCATTGCGTGTTGCGGGAACGCGGAAACCCATCATCACAACTTCACCCCATCACCATTCCGATTTACACAATCCGCAATCCACATTGCGGGATTTGGAAATGTGAATTCCAAAATCCATACTTCGACGAAAACACCTTTTTGCAATCCTCATTGCAGAACTTAGGACTCCGGAAGTCCAAATCAATCCTCTAAAAATTCCTCTTTCCGCATTTCGCAATCCACATTGCGAGTTGCGGGAATGTGAAAGTCCAACCCCAATTCTTTAGAGCCTCCCCCCCCCCCCACTATCTGCAATTACGCATTGCAGAACTTGGAAATGCAGAGGTCTCAAATGCAAATCCAATGTTGATTACTGGTCTCCACAATCCACAATCCACATTGCGAATGTGGAAATGCAAAACCACAGCTCCTGCAACCACAAACTTCCAGGGTCAATAACTCCCTCATCCTTAAACCAAATAGGGAAAGGTTGGTACCATTGGAAATTTCTTGGAGAGATCTGTCCAGTGGTGCCATCCCCTGCCCCAACCGATGTTTCTAAACCTGTCCATTTTCCAACTGAAATTATACTTATAACTCCCTTCCATGTGCCATTAACCTTCAACAAGAACTCTACTTGCCTCTTTCCTAAATTCATCCTTCCTTTGACCCACAGAGAAGCTATGAACACCACAAGGGCCATACCACTCTTCCCCCTTGTCAAGGTGGGAACAAACAGTCCTTCAAATAATGTATGCAATGCATAAAGGAACATATAAGGTGAATAAAATTAATGTCAATTCATACATCTAACACATGTAAAATTATTAAGGCATTAAACTCATGCACTGAAGTAAGCATCCATCATGAACTCATCCTTATACTCAGGCCTAAACATGGCCTACTTATCAATCAAATTCATATAAACATTCATTTAATAACTTGAACATAAATAGATAGACATAACACATGAATATCATCACAATTTACACCACATAAACACTTATCTTTGGATCTTGAAGTTGTCCAAGCAATTGGCTAAGTGAGAGAAACATTTCACCCAACCTTAGACCTTTGTCCATCCTGTACTCTTTCAGTTGAGAGATCACCTTCGAGTTGGGCTTTGTATCCACTAAGGAGGGCTAACAGTCTCTCTCACAATCAAGGTCTCATACCCATGCTATGCCAATCTGCAGTTGGGTTTATCAAGCATGCCAAAGGATAGGAATGCTAAGCCAACCTGTAGTGGGTTTATCAAGCATACAAGGGAAACATGGAGGATATTTCTAAGCTAGTGAGCTCAACCACAGATCTACAAGAATCTCAACACTCAACATACATGGCACCCACATTGCCTACCTCACCCAACGCAAGGAATGCCCTCTTCTCTACTACACAGTCCCTCAAGGCCCCTTCCCTTCCAGTGCTATTCAGGGTGGGCATAGAAAGGTCCAACTACTAGTTCTATGAGATTTACAACCTTCACTGGGTTTTGTTAACACCCCAAAAGTGCTCACTAGCTCATTTCCTTATTCACATGACCCATTTGTCCACTTTTCCACCAGTTGAGCCTCTAAAGCCATCAAAAGGTCACCAAAAGACCATAATACACCCCTTTTTCCCCTCAAAATGAATATTTTTCCTCAAAAAGCATAAAAAACCCTCAAAAAGGGTCCATAATTCCCAAAAATATTAAAAAGGGAATAAAAATATTAAAAAGGGAATAAAAATATTAAAAATATTCAAAAAAAGAAAAAGGAGGGAAAAGGTACCTAAACCATGTTGGTCAATACCATTGGTTTCCTCAAAACCATAATGGTATTCCCCACCACCAAAACTATAAAAAGGTGGTAGGGGCTCCTCACTTTCCATCCATCCATCATCCTATCCTCACGCTGTCAAAATCTCTCATGAGACTTTTGGCCATTTTCAACATCTTGGAGAAGAGACCTTTGGAGCTTGGAGCTACTCACGTTGGGAGTTGCTCAACACAAATCCTCACCATTTGAGTTATCTTAATACAAAACATCTATTCTTTTATTTCTTGTTCTTGAATCGTTTTTAAAAATTTATTTGTTATATGCACATGTTAGTTTAGATTTAGATTTAATTCATAATCATTTTTGCTTTCAATATTGAAACTGCTATCACATTGTTGATAGGTGCCCATTGCACTAAGCTTGGTTGCAAAACCAAGCCAACAGTTTTTGGCAACTCCGCTGGCTTCGAATTCTTAGATCTCAGTTTTTTGCTTTAGATCTTAGTTTTTGTTAGTTTTAATCATTTTAATTCATAGATCTACCATCCTAGACAGTAGATCCATTGCTGTTCTAGATCCTAGCCCTTTCTATTGCCATTAACAGCCTGAAATTTCCATTTTCAGGTTCGTTTTTCGGCGTTTGTTTTTGGGCTTTTTCCTTAGGGCTTTTCGTCCGACAGTCGCGCGGCTCATCACGACCTCGTGGCTTTTTTCCACGCGGCACGCCGCGGCTTCGCGGCCATTTTACGCGCTGTACATCACAGCTTCATGGCCATTTTCCGCGCTGCACATCGTGACTGTGTGACCGAAACCCGCGCTGCACATTGCGGATTCGCAGCCGAAACCTGCGCTGCACATCGTGACTGCACGGCTGAAACCCACGCTGCACATCGTGACTGTTTCCCCAAAACCTGCGATGCAGTTATTTTGAATTCGGCCAATTTTTTGAAAATATTTTTTGTTGTATTTTTTGCCCATTTAGCATATTTTACAGCATTAGTTTTTCTGCATTTTTACAGCCATACTAAATCTTTTCCTATTTATATTTGCTCCATTAAAAGTCTTTTTAAAAATTTTCAGTAATTGAAAGAAATATTTTCTGCATTTTATTTAGATCAAGGTTTTACTATTTATTTGCTCAATACTTTGCCCAAGAAATTTTTTAAGAGATCCATTTATTTCTTGAAATATTTATGTTATTTGCTTCCCTTTAAATTATTTCAAAGATCTATTATTTTTGAATAGTTTTTTCAAGCATTTACATTTCAAAAAACGCCTTTATTTTTTGCAAAACTGGAAGCGTCTTTTCTTTCATTTGTAATTAATCGCCCAAGCCAGGCAAATCAATTTTAGTTTAAATATCACACTTGCACCCACTCTGCCACATAATTTAAACTGAGCCTTAAAATTTACCTTAACTCAACAAACTTTTAACCTCACTTGGGGAGCACTTAAAAGAATCTTGTAGTTAGGTAGAATTGAGAGGATAGGTGTACCAATAACACCTCTCAATTATTTACATTTGAGACATAGTGGTTGTCTTTAGGGTCCAAAAATTCCTTATAATTTTGACATGGTTATCAACCAATTTATCGGGAAGGCCTCTCCCTTAGGAGGGTTGAAGTAGCCAGACTGGTTCCGGAAGTCTGAGTGGAATACCGCAATCCATTCAGTAACCAAAGGATACCTTTCAAAGTTCTCGGTGTACACCCAAGAGGGGGTACAACGGCGATAGAACCAAACTGCAGATTCACCCAACCGAACGTGTCATGAATGGGGTATCCTAGTTGCCACTCTTTAGGATTGTCTACCCAGTGTCCCTCCCAGTAGGGGGATATCTAGCCGTTGATTCAACACCCTATATTCTCTAACTTGGATTTCATCACCTTGCAGAGAATATCATTTGTTGACTCACAATACTTTTAGTTAGGTGTTCGCATGATACAATACCCACCTTTGGTCTAGTAACACCACTTTTTTCTAGGAACTGTTTGACTTTTGGTATTCTGATCAATTTTGTTGCATCCCTCCACTTATTATAGCACAACTGCTATAATAAGTGCTTTTTGAGGTTGGTTTTTGGCCTGAGAGCCTTTATTTTTTCACTCCCCTCTTGCACTCATTATTGCACTAGGGTTTCAAGTTTTTTACATCACCACCTTACACTGAAATTTTTAAATATTTCTCACCATTGAGAATTTAAGACGATCTCGTCGTCTTTGGGGTCAACCCCCTCAGTTCGGTACACTTGGCTCCACACGTCATAGACGTAGAGCCTTATCCCTTGACTCGACACGTCATTGGCCAAACACATAGTCATCCGATTCTGACACGCCTCACTTCACATCTGATTCTGAGGCTGAATCCAAAAACCCTATTGAAATATCACCAACCAACCCCATGGCTGGATCACAATATGACCCACTTTTCACAAGTACTATTGGAGATACATCCACAAACCCTTCTACTACTGTGCCACCCTTGGTAACAACAACCCCTTTAGGCATGCCTAATATAGGGGCCACTCCACCTTTAGGTATGCCCAACACAGGACTACCTCCTATTATGGGTATGCCCAACATAGGAATCACACCCCCTCTCATTACCACAACCCAGATCCCAGGAATGCCTGGCACTATTCCTAACCCCTCTGCAACCCATGTTGCACTTGGCAGCGCTGGCCCATCCCACACCACAACGGTTGGAGGACACATACCTTCAATACCTAGCATACCCTTAGGGGCTACTAGACCACTACATAATGCCACCATTAATAGTTATGTCCCAGTCACTACGCCACACCCATTTGCTAGTTTACCATACATGGCTAGTCTGAACTTACCAGACCTAGCCAGGTTAACCAATGATCTTATAAGGAACAACCCTACATGGCCACCCATGCCTGCAAAGCTCCCCTCAGACATCCCCAAGTTTGAAGGAAAACCTGGGGAGGATCCTCAAAACCACATAATGTCATTTCACCTATGGTGTTCATCTAACTCCATAGTGGATGACTCCATTAGACTAAGACTGTTGCAATGAACGTTCACTGGCTCTGCAGCCAAGTGGTACATCGAACAACCACATGGGACCCACCATACATTTACGTCTCTCGCCTCCACTTTCCTTCAGTTTTTTCAGCTACCTGTACGCTATGATGCAGGAGTTGAAATAGTGTTATCTTGCAGACAAAAAACAGCTACCCACATCATCGACCATATCCATGAGTGGCGCAAGCGTCGTAGCCTATGTAAGATAAAACTGGATGACCGTATATTTTTGGACTGGTTTCTTAAATCATTCCTACCCCTCATAGCCAAAGATGTAGCTTCCGAACGACCCTAGTTAGAGGAATAAGCTATCTTAAAAGCTCAATAATTTGACCTGATTTATGCCCAGTCAGGCTATCTCTATACCATCATACCAGACGCCCCACGAGGTGATTCTTCACGCGGTGACGCTCCCGGGGCATCACATGCCGCTCTGGGGGCATCACATGCCGCTGATGGTATTATTGGCCAAGTCACGACACAAAATAAACCTTTTAGCATGATGAGCACCATAAATGCCCCAGACCTCTTTAGGGATACATCTAATTCTGGAACAACAACTTCGTACGCTCCAACGAATCAGACTCATCACACTCATGGACCCTCTTGTCCACAACATTACTATGGGCAAGTGCCATCGACATATGTACCACCCACATACTATAACCAACTGGCCACCCAGAACCGAATTCATTTACTGGTCCAACCAATGTATTACCCACAGCAAGCTATATCAGCTAACCCAACACTTCCAATAGCTCAGGGTTACCAACAACCCCTGTAGGCAACTGGACCACCTCCAACCCCACCAGCTTATTATCCACCGCAACCTACTCCCACACTTGCGGCACCCCAAAATCCTCCCACTACTCAAGGGAAAGTGTACACACAACACAATCAGCCCCAACACCAAAACAACCAACACAACCAGGGCGGACAACAAAACCGTGGAAGAGGACGTAACCGCGGTAACAACCAACAACATAATCAAGGTCCACCACCACCCAATTCTCCAAATAATAACAACGCTGCTCCCCTAAACTAGAATCCTGATCGACATCCCAAGCAACCAAAAAACAATAACCTGAGAACAAACCATCCATGTTCTATATGTGGAGTCTATGGACACTACACTCACAACTGCCCCCATTTAGAGAAAGCATGTAAAATTTGGGCTGACGATGCCCAACGCCAGGGCCACTCTGGACAACCAGCTCCACTTAATGAACCGCAACCCATGATTTTGCAAAACCCATTGCCAAACCGGGGAGTAGTAAATGCTCGCCCAATGGATCCCCCACAAGGATCTGCTGCACCTCAACAACAAATCATCTATGCCGCAATTGATTATCAGCATACGGATCCTGGTACACACCATTTATTAATGATGTCATCCAATGACATCAACCTCCAAACTCACAGGAATCAGGCTGGCCCACCCCCAGAAACTCCTCCCACTGACGCATCTACCTCCCTTCCATCGGATCAACCACTATGCATACCAAATATGTTGTTGGACGGAGGACCTAAAATCCCTCGCATCCCTTTGCGAAGGATTAACAACAATCCTAATGCTCACGCAGCATCCAATTATAACGTCGTGGAAGACCTAGCACAATCCCCCGCTGCTATGTCTGCTTTAGAGGTACTAAAAACATGCCCTGCACAGCGAAAACTACTACTATTCGCCATCGGAGGAGTAGACCTTGATGATACACACATGATGGCTTTCGACTTAGACCAAGCTGAACCTCGATTGCCATCAAATTTGGCCTTCCACGTATCAGTAAACATTCAAAACCTTATTGTGCATCGATGCATCATCGATGAAGGAGCTTCAACCTGCGTTATGTCCACTTTTGTGTGGCAAAAACTTGGCTCCCCCGCTTTACAACCATCCACCACAGCATTACGAGCTTACGACGGGCGCTCAGCTCAACCACAAGGCCTCTCATCGACATCGAAGTGATCAATGCCCAGCTCGACTACAACCTCCTTCTTGGACGTATCTATATGTACAAAATGAAAGCCGTCGCTTCATCTGTTTTCTACCTCATGATGTTCCCACATGAAGGACGCGTTATCAAGATTGATCAACTCACATATTATGATCCTAACACCCCCATAGCCCCTCAAAATGTGCTACCAATGATTGAACAAACCGTTCAAACTGCACCGACATCATTTGTCTTGTCAATTGGTCCTAGAATCTACACTGAGTCACCTATGACCTCCACATTTCCATCGATCCCACCACCTTTACCGATAACAAAAACATCAGATTTGTGCACCTTGTCGCACACCACACAGCATCCTTCGTCACTACCACAAACACCCACAGTGCCTACTCATATTGGAACAACACCAATTCATACTATCCTGTTCTTGTTCCCATTTTCCGGAGTTGTCAGTTCGCCAGTAATGGCTACACTCAACCTTCCTGGTTTAACATTAGGGATACTTGTATGGTACTTACCTGCTCCGAGTCCCCCGCCGACTTTGAATGTTATTTTACAACCGGTACAACCTATCCCTACTACCACCCACCCACCCCCTCCTGTCACTCATCTGCAAAACAGACCACCCCCAATAGTGACTACGGCATCAACGTCTAGAAACGTCCCACCTCCGTTAAGAAACACAGGGGGCAGAGGCCCACAAACGTATAACACTGGACCCATAACTTGTACCCCCCTAGCAACCCCCAAGGTAGCCAAGAACCCCCCAACTAGTCGCATTCCCCCTAAGTGCTCGTTGTGTGACGACGTAGGCCATGCCACTCATCAATGTCCACAATTACCTGCACTCCAAGAACACATGAATATGTTGGATGACAACATCGGAATTCCAATGGTAAGACTTGAGCCACCTCCTCAACCTCACGAAAAAATGCTCTGCACGAACCACCCTTGTGCGATATGCGGCATTTATGGACATTATTCACACCACTTCCCTGATCTCCCAGATTATAGAGCAGCCTTATACGAGATGAACAATGCCGACTTGGAGATATCTCCTCCCCTCATCGAGGAGATCTACCCTCTGAAATCATCTTCTTCGGAAGAAATCAATACCATCTATATGATTTCAACCACATACAAACCAGAACCCATTGATTTATGGTCTGATTACTTTCGTACTGATGAGAAAATTCTAGAAACACTCACTGCACCAGACTACCCTTGGGACTATATGCATCATCGCTCATAGTTCCTCCCTGAGGCATCTACATCCACCGTAGAAAACCAATTATCAGTCGAATCGAAAGATTTTCTACCAACTAAGGTGGATTGGTTCAAAGACCCCATCCCAGCACCAGATGCCTTCGAAGAGGGGAACATGTCAAACATTTCCCCTATTATACAAATCGACATTTCCACCACACCTGGAAAACCTGAGCTCATCTCGCTAGGCGCATCATGCACTCAAGCGAAAACTCAGGCATATAAGAAACTCTTGCAAGAGTTTCGTGATGTCTTCGCCTGGTCTTACACCGAGATGCTTGGCCTCGATCCTAAAATTGTGGAACATCACATCGACACTTGGCCCAATGTGCCTCCTATCCGACAGAAACAACGACCAATTCACTCGTCCAAGCTCCCAGCTGTTAAGGCTGGGATTGAGAAACTCCAAAAAGCAGGATTCATATATCCTATTGCCTACACTACCTGGGTTTCAAACCCAGTGCCAGTAATTAAGAAAGTCGGCACCATACGCGTTTGTACTGATTTCCGAGACCTCAACCTCGCTTGTACCAAAGACAACTTCCCCACACCTTTCATTGACTAACTAATCGATGAATGTGTGGGACATGAGGTCCTTTCTTTTATGGACGGTTTCTCTGGATATAACCAAATCAAAATCCGTAAAGAAGATCAATACAAGACAACTTTCACTACCCCATGTGGCACCTTCGCCTATCGTGTCATGCCTTTCGGTCTCAAGAATGTTGGAGCCACTTTCCAACGCGCCATGACTTATTGCTTCCATGATCTACACATAATCATAAAATTTTATCTGGACGACCTCACCGCTTGATCCAAGAAACGATCTGACCATTTAGACGACCTTTGACAAGTTTTCTTGCGTTGTCGAAAATACAACATCTGCTTGAACCCACTCAAGTGTGTCTTTTGCATTACAGCAGGTCGCCTACTAGGGTTTGTTATTATAGAAAAAGGCATCACTATAGACCCCTTGAAAGTCCAAGCCATTGTAGACTTACTGTCACCCCATACATTAAGACAACTTCAAAGCCTTCAAGGGAGGTCCAACTTCCTTCGTCGCTTTGTCCTTGACTATGACACAACGGTCCACGGTTTCCTTCGATTACTACGTCTGCATACCCATTTCATATGGGACCAACAAGCAGAATCAGCTTTCACCGACTTAAAGAAAGCACTCACGAATGCCCCGTTGATCTCTCCTCCATATTTCACAAAAGATTTCACCCTCTATGTTTCAGCATTCGAATATGCCATATCTGGAGTTCTTGTCCAGGAAGATACTGCTCACCAAGAGCATGTCATCTACTATGTGAGCCAGACCTTGTCAGGCCCACCCCTCCAGTACCCACATGATGAGAAGATGGCCCTTGCCGTCATCTTTTCCGTACAAAAGCCGTGACATTACATTCTTCTCCGCCACACCACGGTTGTAGCCAATTCCAATCCAATGGTTTACCTCTTGACATGTCGCCTCCTTCAAGGCCGCGTAGCTAAATGGGTGATTATCCTGCAAGAATACGACCTAACTTTCAAAACCCCAAAGAGCACCAAGGCCCAAGTACTCGCTCAACTCATCATAGATCTCCCATCCTCTTGGTCATCACCCACTATCCAAACGGACCTCATTGACGCCCACATTTTCATCATTTCCTCTGACGACCCATGGTACGGCAACATATTAATCTACCTCTGCACACAAAAATTTTGACCCAACATCGATCGTGACGGACGCCATCGTATACGACACCACACCCCTCGATATCTCCTATTAGGCGATGTACTTTATCGACGCGACGTCAATACCATCTTACGACGCTGCCTTTCTCATGATGAAGCAGACCAAGTCCTTAATGACTGCCATAGCGGTGCCTGCGGAGGCCATTTCTCTGGCATGGCCACTGCCCAAAAGATCATCTGCGTAGGTTACTATTGGCCCTCATTATTTACTGATTGCATCACCGCAATCAAACATTGTCAAAACTGCCAACTTTTTTCCCCCAAGGCAAGAACCCCGCCCATCCCCCTTCATCCAGTCGTCACTATCGGACCATTCTGCAAAATGGGCCATTGACTTCCTAGATTGCAATCCCATGTCAGCCGGTGGTCATAAACACATAATTGTGGCCGTAGATTATTTCACCAAGTGGGCGGAAGCCATGCCAACTTACAATTGCAAAGCTGACACCACAGCATGTTTTTTCCTCAATCATGTTATCGCTCGTTTTGGAGTGCCAAAGCAACTCGTCTTAGACCACGGATCTCACTTTGAAGATGCCATTTGGAGAGAATTATCAACCCTACTAAAATTTGAACACCATTTCTCCTCCGCCTACTACCCCCAAGCGAATGGCCAAGTTGAAGCGATTAACAAAATTTTGAAGACCATCCTCCAACCCACTGTTGACAAACACAAATCAAATTGGCATCACATGCTCTTCCCGACACTATGGGCATACCACACGTCAACCAAAACTGCCATTGGTTTTACCCCTTTCCGTCTAGTTCACGGTGTCGAATCCATCCTCCCCATTGAGTGCCAGATTCCAGCCCTACATATGGCCGTTGAACTCCTACCGGAAACCTCCCCAATTGAGAAACGCTTACTACTCCTGGAACAAGCCGATGAAGATCAGTGCATAGCCCTCCAAACCATGGAAGCAGCCAAGAACCGATCCAAACTGAGTTACGACAAACATGTCCACCCAAGAACCTTTACTGAAGGGGACCTTGTCCTCGCCTATGATCAAGCTCATGAAAAAACCAGAAAAGGAAAGTTTGTGTCCATGTGGCAAGGCCCATACATTATACAAACCTACCTCAGACAGAGGGCATACATTCTGACCGATTCAGAAGGCAACCCCCTACGCAACCCACGCAACGGGTTGTACCTCAAGCGATTTTACCCATAGAAAATCTGATGGACACCACCGTCCATTATTGTACAGTCTTATTTTGTTTTTCACAAAAAATTCAAAAAAACTAAATATTTGTTTTTCCTGCATGACCACAGATGGATCCTGTTCCACTTTGCTACGTTGGTTTCGCTGATGGTGCAAGCCGTTGGTCCCCCATTCTCGTCTCCGCATCTTGGGTAATATATTCCCCTTCACATGACTTGATCCACATCGACGGAGTGTACATAGGTGCCGCCACCAAGAACCAAGTTGAATACGATGCCGTGAACGGTCTCCTGGCCGCTGCTCTCCAAATGACCATAAGTCACCTTAACATTTACTTGGACTCACAACTCCTTATTTTCGAGCTCAACAATGATTACTAGGTACGCGATCCTTGTCTTTTCAGAAAATTCTTGTGCACTAAACAAATGGTTCGACAGTTTGAATCCATTTCATTCACACATGTCCCAAGGAATCTCAACAGTGTAGCAGACCATATGGCCAACAACATTCTTGATTGGCACACCAATCAAACCATGTAGTAAATACAAAATGTGCCTCCACAGGCATAAACAAAAAGTGCATCCACGTGCATAACATGTGCCTCCACGGGCATATACATAAAATTAAAAGGTGCATCCACGTGCATAACATGTGCCTCCATGGGCATATACAAAAATTAAAATGTTGCATCCACGTGCATAACATGTGCCTCCATGGGCATACAGAAAATCAGACATGCCTCCACGGGCAAACAAATAGACAATTAATGCATCCATGTGTATACACGACTATATACCAAAACATATATATATATAATCATATAGTCAAGATGTCATAGGTGCCCTCAGCACCCAATATACAAAAATGCATAAGCCGTACAAAAAGGTACTTCCCCATATGCTCATCAGCATTTGGGGGTAGATACAAGATCAACTAATCGTCATGGTCTCCGGGATCCTCTAGCGCCACCTCCGCTGGCCCCGCCGGATCGTGTCGATCCCGAACCCTCCTCTCCACCGGCCCCGCTGGATCATCCCGCACCTGAATCCTCCCCTCCACAAGCCCTACCGGATCATGCCGAGCCCCATACCTCTGGTCAGCTACCACCAATGCTTCTCTAAGCAGGATAGAGCGCCACTCACGAGGCGCATCGAAACAATGCTTGACAATGTCCCGATCCAAATCCCTCCACCCATCCTCTGGCAATCCTACCAAGATCATATCTAGTGTCTCTCGTACACCCTCCATGGCATCATCTCGAGGCCCAGCTCCTCGACCGCGAGGCCCAGCTCCTCGACCGCGAGGCCCAACTCCTCGAGCATGAGGAGGCGGTACCACTACAGGAGGCGGAACGACCACCATCGCCCGTCCCCTACGAACCACATGGTCGGCCTGTGGTACATGACCAACATCTGCACAATCACGCAAGTGAACCATCATATAAATATCTCTAGCTATAATCATAACAAAAACATCTAAAAAACACATGATATAGTAGAGAACAAAACACAAAAAAAATACCATCTAAACCCCAGGCTTGTCCCTGGGCTTGAGGCATCTCCGGATCTTCTCGATAATCCATACCGGCATATGGATAGTCATCAATCAGCAGGGGGATCTGCTCCCACTGCTCATACATATCCTGTGAAAAGAACCCGCGGATGCCACCACCACCGCGGGGCATCATCCTCCCCCGCCGCACCTTGCGCGACTCACTCACCAACCCATCTCGAACCGGCACCCGTGGCCGCAAGGTTGGTACCCGCTCAACAAAGAAACAACATAGGAAGGAGGCATAGCATAATTCTCCCCCCTCCCGACTGGCCTTGTCTAGATCTCTCCGGACACCAGCCAAAAACATCTGACCCCACGCGTAGTAGGTCCCCCTCAGCATAGAATCCACCATCATCATTTGTCCACCAGACAAGCGATGTGGCACCGCGGCACCCAACACCTGCAAAACACAAGCCCCAATAGCCCGCATATCCCACTCCCGCAGAGATCTCAGGCTCAAAGAGATGTTCTGCATGATAGCCCCAGGAACACAGAATGTATCCAGTAGATCCTCGATATCCAAACCTTCCAGGATCCTCAACAGAAGATCCCCTACCTTCCCTAAGCGAGGAAACCCGGTAATAAAATAAACATTAGTGAGGGTAATCTCCAACCTCTCACCCCCAACAATGAATGCACCCTCTGCAGGGACCCAGAGACCCACCAATTTGTTCAGCAGGGGTCCTACTGAACGCATCGGTGGAATTTGAGCAAACTTCAGGAGCCCGCTCATAGCCAGAGTTTGTCGGACCCCCTAATCGGTCCGAATCCGAATTGTCAGGTCCTCCTCCATCTCCCGCTCTCGCCATGACACCCGTGGTCTCCTCAACATCCTGCCAAAAAAAAAAGAAAATTTTTAGACAGAAATTTTTTTCAAAAAAAAAAATTCCATCACGGCTTTTCCATCAAAAGCCGCGATGATCATCGTGGCTTTCATCCATGAACCCGCGATGAGCATCACGGGTATTGACCCCACAGTCACGATGAGCATCGCAACTGTCAAACTCATAGTCGCGATGAACATCGCGACTATCAGCCCCGCAGTTGCGATGAACATCACGACTTTCAACCCGATAGCCACGATGAACATCGTGACTATCGGCCCCAAGCCCATGATGTTCATCGTGGAAAAGGACGTGAAACCCACGATATTCCACGTTGGAAGACCAACATGGAATTTCGCGGCCTTCGGGGGCCTGCCGCTAACCAAAAAAGACATAATTAAAAAGGCTAAGGCGAATAGGGTTACCTGAAACTCGCGAAATCGAAAACCAACGGTCGAATCTTCTGGAAATCAAGAAAGAGCTCTAATTGCTCCACCAAACTCACACGTAACAATGACACGTCATATGGGCCCCACACCCTATTTATAGAGATTTGACCATTTTTCAAACAACCATTGCGGTATCATACGACGTCCGTTCCTCAAACCGTTGGAATCAGCACATCGAGAAATTCATGATAGTCCTTTCCTTTTCCTGTTTTCACAAGGTCCATTTTTTGACCATTTTTTCACGCCCTCGTCGCCTCGGTTTGCGTGCCACTTCGACCGTTCTCCATTTTTGACGAGTCTTATATCGCCGGATTCAGTTTTTCGCACTCGTGATGACGCTTGAGATCATTTCTCGCTCTCACGCCCATATTTTTTGAGCATTTTTTCCATGCCCCCTCATTTCCTCGATTTGCGTGCCACATCGGTCGTTGTCCGTTTCTGCCAAGTCTTATATTGCCGGATTCAATTTTCCGCACTCGTGATGACGCTTGAGACCATTTCTCACTCTCACCACCATAATTTCGATCATTTTTTCAAAATGCCACCCATCACCTCGGTTTGCGTGCCACATTGGCCGTTGCCCATTTTTTACAATCTTTATGTCACCGGATTCAGTATCCCACACTTATGACGATGCTTGAGACCTTTTGTCGCTCTCATCAATACCTTTTTATTCGGTATAGTTTTACCCCTTTTTTCGGGCCGAGCAATTCCTTTTACGAAAAAGGCACTTAGGGAGTTTCTGTTAAGCTCTTTTCTGACTCCTAAAACAATGAAAAGATCGTCGAGCAACCTTGCTTCCTTTCATGCTCGCTAAACATATCTAAAAGGGCATCTACCTAGTATAAGTTTACCCCTTTTTCGGACCTTGTAGATTAATTACGAAAAAGGAATACTCTAGTCACATCGGCTAGAAGAGTTCTCCATTTGCATCATTTTATGCTTTTTCGGGCCTTGGAGACTAACTTATGAAAAAGAACACCAATGGAGTCCACTTACCGCGTTCAGACTCTCTAAACATGAAAGCGACCATGAGCAATCACCATCCTGGGCTCGTAAAAACCCACAGGATGGTACTCACAACCACTGCAGAGTCTTCTTATCGTTTTCAGACTTCTTAAAAATGAAAGCACCCATGAGCACGAAGAGTCCTGAGCTCACAAAATCCACAGGATAGTACCATTTCAGAGCACACTTTTATCCCTTCTTGGAGCTCATTAAAACTACGAAGAAGTACCCAATGGTGCTTCTCGGCGCCACAACGAATCACGTCTACTCATATGGCAGCTTCCCCATTTTGGTCGCCGTTGTCCAGAGTATTCTGCAGTATGTCACCCTGAGAATCCCTCGACTGCACCCATCAGCTTGACCCCCTCCAGAGTCAATACATACCATTCAGTCCTTAAAATCTATGATCCCCACGCCTACAAGTAAGTTCCCTACGCTGCCAGGTCAACCATGTCATCATGCTCTGAACAAAGGAAGTTTGAGTCCACCCACTCTATGACCCCAGTTACTTCCCATCCCCACAAGTATGTCAGTTCTACAATCAGTACTACCACACTTCAGTTCTACACCTCGTGCTCCTATCAAGGAAACATCATTGCCTTGTTAGTTGCTGGTCTCCCTCTGTCGACGACAACCAAATTTATTCCAGAGGATAGACCTAGAGTTCCCTGTGTCTTGGACTCATCACCATTTATGATGAGTGCCTATGAATCATTTCGAGAAGAGTCCTCAGTGCCTCTCCAAATGGTTGTTTCTCACATGCTCGACTTCAACACCTTGATCGCATCGTTGAGACTCGCACAGGGTATTGGTCCTCTCAGTTATTTGTTGAAGACCCCGGATACCACCTGACTCTTCCACAATTGAGAGTCTACTCATGGAAAAAACCAGTTACATTTTTCCTATAGATATCTAGGTTGCGCGTGGCGACGGTATTTAGATGTACCCCAATTTTACACTCCCTCAAGTATACAGTTACATATACTCCTCAGAGTTGACTCAGAGTCATTGAGTCCCTACAGATGTTGGACACCTTCAGATTCAGCAGTTCATCAACCCTTCTGAGACCTTGTTCAGAACGGTTGTCACTTTATTCCAGTGTATCAGTTATTGAGATCAATCATGTTATGATCATAAGTACATCCCAAAATAGTGTCCCTTTTGGACCATCATGATGTACCGACAAATTTTTTTTTATGTATTCTTCAGGTCCCCCTTCTTGGGACTAATTGTTATGTATATGTCTTGATACGAGCATGGGTATGCCCGCCTCGTCCATTATCAGAGATTATTCCTCATTCATATTGAGGCCATGTAATATTTTTTGTTTTGTAGCTTCCAAGGGCCGTGGATCCAGTCTCCAACTGGTCTCTTCTCTTCCCCAAACCCCAGGAAAAAGACAAAAGAACTATGATGTCTATCGGCCATACGATGAGCTCCTGCCCTCACACATTAGGGGGCAATCTGTTAACACCCAAAAAGTGCTCACTAGCTCATTTCCTTATTCACATGACCCATTTGTCCACTTTTCCACCATTTGAGCCTCTAAAGCCATCAAAAGGTCACCAAAAGACCACAATACACCCCTTTTCCCCCTCAAAATGAATATTTTTCCTCAAAAAGCATAAAAAATCCTAAAAAAGGGTCCAGAATTCCCAAAAATATTAAAAAGGGAATAAAAATATTAAAAATATTCAAAAAAGGAAAAGGAGGGAAAAGGTACCTAAACCATGTTGGTCAATACCATTGCTTTCCTCAAAACCATAATGGTATTCCCCACCACCAAAAACTATAAAAAGGTGGTAGGGGCTCCTCACTTTCCATCCATCCATCATCCTATCCTCACACTGTCAAAATCTCTCATGAGACTTTTGGACATTTTCAGCATCTTGGAGAAGAACCTTTGGAGCTTGGAGCTACTCACCTTGGGAGTTGCTCAACACAAATCCTCACCATTTGAGGTATCCTAATACAAAACATCTATTCTTTTATTTCTTGTTCTTGAATCATTTTTAAAAATTTATTTGTTATATGCACATGTTAGTTTAGATTTAGATTTAATTCATAATCGTTTTTGCTTTCAATATTGAAACTGCTATCACATTGTTGATAGGTGCCCATTGCACTAAGCTTGGTTGCAAAACCAAGCCAACAGGTTGATCAAGCAATCCAACCCTAAATCTGACCTTCTACCACTGTTAAACAAGCTGGGCTATTCACAGGGTTGCAGAATGAGCTCTGTCTTGCAACTCGACTTTCTGCAAATAAAATCCAAGTCTTCCACAGGTTCACCAAGATTCACATGCTCTGTAATTCATCTCAGGATTTGCTTTCATGGATTTCCCAAACAGATGAGACTTTCATGCAGGGTTTCTATGGCATTCGATTTTGTAAATTCGGCTTACACAGAAATCACGTTTTTCCCTTCTCTGCTTTCCGGCTGGGCTCCGCAATGTGTGTGAATGACTGAATGAATGATGTTTCTTGTTCAACAATGGGATATAAAAAAAGATGACCGAATTCCTTGGGGGTATATTTTCCCAAGGAGCAAGCAAAACAGAGCTATACCCTGCCATATGGATCGTAGAAATGCTCCATACTCCATCGACTTCATGAGCTGATTTCTCAACCACCTTATGTAACTGAATTAAATGTTAGCATGGGGAGTCAAATGGGTTCATAAATGGACAAGTGGCAGCATGGGATCCCATCCCATAACTCCCTCACCTCTCCCTAGTGGATACACATGGCCCGTTCTCATTAGTTTCCTCCCTTAGCCAGTTTTCTTGGTGTTTGATTGTAATAATTAATAATTACATCATTGACAATATTTCATGGCTTAAAATCCCATGAATAATCAAACTGTCAAATACTTTCCTATGCAATTAAACCTTAAACATCCACTAGTGGGGCCTTGGCCTTGAGCTCCACACTAGGGAAAATACACACTGCATTTACACAGTATTTACATTGAAGCCAATGAACCCTAAGGGTCAAAATGGGGACATTACAATTCCCTTCCCCTTAGAACAACACCGTCCTTGGTGTTCTCAAAATCGAACAAAAATGGGAATGCCTCTCTCATGGCATCCTCCATATCCCAGGTGGTCTCTTTGGGACTAAGATGCTTCCATGCACCTTCACCTACCCGATGGCCCTGTTCCAGAGCAAAGTGACCTTCCTGTCGAGTATACACATAGGATCCACTTGGAACTCTCCCTCAGGTTCCACCTATATCACATGCCAATCAATTATATGATTAGGATTGTGCACATATTTCTTAAGCAAAGAGACATGGAAAACATTATGAGCTCTCATGTTAGCAGGAAATGTAATCCTATATGCAGCAGGAAATGCAATCCTATATGCAACTGGTCCTATCCTATCAAGGAGTTCAAATGGCCCACAATATCTTGGTGCCAACTTGGCCCAAATTCCCAACTTCATTGGTCTCACTCTCAAGTAAAAATGGTATCCAATCTGAAACTCCTTATGCACCCTTTTCAAATTGGCACAACTCCTCTGCCTGTCCTGAGTTTCCTTCAAATTCTACCTGATTTTAACAATTTCCTCTTCCATCTCCTTGATCATTTCTGGTACAAGCACCACCCTGTTCATAGGACTGCCCCAACTCACTGGAGTTCTGCATCCCTTTCCATACAGTACCTCAAAAGGACTCATTCCCAAAGGTGCTTGATGTCCATTGTTGTACGCAAATTCCATCAAGTGTAAGTAGTCCTCCCACTTGGATGGTTTTCCCATCACATTCATCCTAAACATGTATTCAAGAATCTGATTTCCTCTCTCAGTCTGACCATCTGTTTGAGGATGACATGTTGTACTGAAGTTCCACCTAGTTCCCAATTCCTGAAATAATCCTTTCCAAAAATTAGAAGTGAACTTTGTGTCACGGTCTGAAACTATTTCCTTAGGCAATCCATGTAATTTGAATATATCCTTCATGAATATATTTGCAATGTCATTGGTCTTGTGAGTGTACTTGACTGGGATGAAATGAGCTACCTTTGATAGCTTGTACACCACCACCATGATTTCTCACAGTCATTGGAAAACCTGTTATGAAATCCATAGAGATCACCTCCCATTTCCACTCTAGAATGGGAAATGGCTATAACAAACCTGCTGGGTGTTGATGCTTTGCCTTGAACTGCTAGCAATGTACTTTGCTAGGTCCTTCTTCATTCCATGCCAGAAATACTGCTTCCTTGTTGTTGTTATAGTTTTATGATATCCTGGGTGCCATGAATATGGCACTTGATGTATCTCATCCATCACCAACTTCTTCAAATATGCACAATTTGGAATGTACAGTCTAGTACCTTGGTAAATGAGAACATCACCTTCACCAATCTGATATATGGCGTGTGACACATCCACATTTCCTTGATGCAATTTCTCTTTGACTTGGAGGTAAGCTTCATCATTAGCTTGATCTTCAAGAACTCTTGCATTCAAATCTGATTCACATTTACTCACCGCTGCAATATGGAATCTCCCTCTAAGTGCATCTGCAACCTCATTCTCCTTACCTTTGACATGTTTAATCAACAAGTCAAACTCACAAAGGAATTCCATCCACCTAGTTATCCTAGCATTTAGATTTGTCTGGTCAAACAAGTACTTTAAACTCATATGATCTGTCCCGAGTTCAAATCTTCTACCGAGGAGATAATGTCTCCACCTCTTGAGAGAATGCACTATGGATGCTAGCTCTAAATCATGTGTGGCATAGTTTCTTTCATGATCCTTCAACTTACTTGACTCATAGAAAATTTCAAACCCTTCTTGCATGATTAATCCACCGAGCCCTTCAATGCAAGCATCTGTGCACACCACAAAGTCTTTATTTGGATCTGCAATCTTCAAGACAAGTGCACAAGTAAGTAACTCATTTAACTACTGGAAACTTCTTTCACATTTTTCATACCATACAAAATTTGATATTCTTCCTTTGCAATGAAGTGATTGGATAAATATCTTGGAGAAGCCTTCAATAAACCTTTTTTAGTAACCATCAAGACCCATAAAATATCTTACATCTGCAACATTCTTGGGAGTAGGCCAATCCATTATGGCCTCAACCTTCTTTGGATCAACTGCAATACCCTCTTCTGAAATGACATGAACCAAGTACTGCACCTTCTTTTGATAGAATTCACACTTGCTCAGATTGGCATACAACTGGTGTTCTCTAAGGACTTGCAACACCATCCTTAAATGTTCATTATGTTCTTCTTCATTCCTTGAATAGAAAAGAATGTCATCCAAAAACAAAATCATAACTTTGTCCAAGTATTGGCTGAAGACACTATTCATGAGGCACATGAATGCGGCAGGTGCATTGGTAAGACCAAATGGCACCACTATGAACTCATAATGCCCATACCTAGTTCTAAATTCTATCTTATGAATGTCTTCTTCCTTTATCCTTACTTGATGGTAGCCATATCTCAAGTCAATATTGGAAAACACCTTGGATTCCTTCATCTGATCGAACAAGTCATCAATTCTGGGAAATGGATACTTGTTCTTGACTTTCACCTTGTTTTGTTGCTTGTAATCTATGCATAGCCTCAAGGTTCCATCCTTCTTCTTAAATAATAACACAGGTGCATCCCAAGGAGATACACTCGGTCTGATATATTCTTTATCCATTAATTCTTGCAGCTGCATATTTAATTCTATCAGCTCTGGTGTGCTCACTCTATAAGGAGATTTGGAGATGGGTGTTGCCCCTGTAACAAGGTTAATGGAGAAATCAATATCTCTCTTGGGTGGCAGCCCTGGCACTTCATCAGGAAATACATCTTGGAATTATTGTAACTGCTGAAAGTCTTCAATTCTTGGTCCCTTATCCTCTAATGAGTCTGATATGTGGATTGCATATAACTGGCATCCCTTTCTATAAAACTTCTTCAACTGAAGAGCTGAAATCTGCCTCACTGTAACTTGCTTTGGAATTCCCCTAACCAACCTTGGTCTTCCTTCTTCATCAAGGCATTCAAGTACCTTCTCATAACAATCAACCTTGACTCTATGTCTTTCCAACCAGTCCATACCTATTAGGGAATCATAGGAACCTAATGGTAGAACATTTAAATTTACATTGGTGAGGAACCCCTTCAAATATATGGAGCATTCCTGCACTACCTCACTCAATTTTCTCTTGGTACCTTTGGCTAATTGGACTAGCCAAGGCTTACCATGGTTTACCTTACCAAGAGAACAACCTTCAACTATCTTAGGAGACACATAGCTATGAGTAGATCCTAGATCAATTAAAGCAGAAATAGATTGCTTAGCAATCTTACCTTCAACTTCTACCACTGCTGATTGGTGGTCTGCTTGGTGATCATCCAATACTGCATAGATCCTAGGTGCTTCTCTTGCAATATCTTCCACTGTGGTTTCTTCTTCAAGGTTGTGCAGGCTTTGGGGATTGTCCTTTCTAGTTGGAAAATATCTGAGCATGTGGTTTCCTCCACAACCCCAACACTGAAGTGGTCCCTTTGATGTATTTTCTACTGCTACTTCTAGCTTGAATCCACTTCTTGCTTGCTGTCCTTGTGGAAAGGTTTTGGGATGATTTCTGAATGGTGGTTTGAATCCACTCTTCCTTGGTTCAAACTTTCCTTTGGGATTTCCTTTCCATGTTGGCTGCACCTTTGACTTACCTTTACTTTTCTCGTAGCAATGCTCTACCATTCTAATGGCTTCATCCAGTCTAGGTGGATTGACAAATTCAATCCTATCTCTGAAATTCTATGGTAGGATACCAAGGAAACATTGCATCTTCACTCTTTTATCCTTGATGTAATCTACATATCTCAACAACTCCAAAAAATCTTGGATATGCTCATCCATAATGTTCTTCCCTAATCTGAATTCATTGAACTCTTTTCTTTTGTTATCATAATAACTAGCTGATAGGTATTTCTCCTGGAAGTACCTTTTAAAACTTTCCCAGTTGATTCTTCTTTCACTGATTCCTTTCACTTGCATGAGGTATTCCCACCAAATTGATGCCCCACCACTAAGGCTATAAATGGAAAACCTAGACATTTCATTCCCTGAATACTCATGCATTATGAAGTACTTTTTCATTCCAAGAAGCCATGCCTCTGCCTCATGACCTTCTTTTCTTTCTCCATCAAAATTGGGTGGTATTTACTTCCTAAATTCACCCTATGGGATACCTTTATGCGTCTTTCTTCTCTCACTTTTGTTGGAAGTATGTCTGGGGATTCCTTCAAATCCTTGGAGCCATATGGCCTGCTGGAAATTAATCTTGAATAGGGTTTTCTGTGCTTTCTGCTCATAGAACCCCTTCTAAGGCTTGGATTCCTCTTCCTGGAACACCCTATAGAATTGCTACTTGCATTTGTCTCTTCCTTGTCCACATTGCTTGGGTTGGACCCAATATTTACCCTCTGTTGCATGTCTATGAGGCTCTGCAATATGAAAGCATTGAGATGGTAATTTTCTTCCCGTGCCTTCATCAACTCATTAAAACTCACCATTGTCTCAACCAAGTCTTGGGGATTTACCTACTCCCTTCTTCCATTAGACTTTATTTCAGCATGCTCTTCCTGCACGTTTTCCACTAGCACGTCTTCTTCAGGTTCGTAGGGATCCTGTGCATTGTTAATGGTAACCATTTCCCGCTTTTTCCCATACGCTTCCCTGTTGCACGATTCAACACTTATGCTGCAATCACCATGCATTAAAGGAATGTTTATTAGATAACATAAGAATGCATAAACTTAAAACATTCGCACAAATTTGGAACAACAAGAATAATTAACGACTGTTCATCAAAATCGCACCATGTGCGCTTCTCTTCTTGCAATTTCTTCCATGACTCGGCCCAAGCAGTTCCCAGTGTTGTAACTTGAGCTCTAATACCATTCTGTCACATCCTCGGTCACCTCAGTGCCCTTCAGAGGCGATGGGAGACCACCTGATCCATTTTTTTTTCCAAATTCCTCCATTTCCATACAGCTGCAATGGATTTTGATCCGCAATCCAACCTTCCGCAATCCGCAATCCACATTGCGGGATTCGAAAGTCGGATTGCCAAATTTTCCCCTTCTAAGCATTCTCTCTCCCGAATTCCACAATCCACAATGTGGAAGTCGGAAACCAATTTCACGGTCTCAAGAGTTCCTTTCCCACAATCCGCAATCCACATTGCGTGTTGATGGAATGTGAAAACCCATCATCACAACTTCGCCCCATTTCCATTCCGATTTCCACAATCCTCAATTCGCATTGCAGGATTTAGAAATGTGGATTCCAAAATCCATACTCCAGCGAAAACACCCTTCTGCAATCCACATTGCGGAACTCGGGACTTTGGAAGTCCAAATCAATCCTCCAAAAATTCCTCCTTCCGCATTCCGCAATCCGCATTGCGGGTTGCGGGAATGTGGAAGTCCAATACTGATTATCCAGAGCCTTTCTCCCCCCACTATCCGCAATTCCACATTGCAAAACTCAGAAATGCAGAGGTCCCAAACGTAAATCCAAAGTTGGTTACTGGTCTCCGCAATCCGCAATCCGCATTGCGGATGTGGAAATGCAGAACCACACCTCCTGCAACTGCAAACTTTTAGGGTCAATAACTCCCTCATCCTTAAACCAAATCGGGAAAGGTTGGTACCATTGGAAATATCTTGGAGAGATATATCCATTGGTGTCATCTCCTGCCCCAACTGAGGTTTCTAACCCTGTCCATTTTCCAATTGAAATTATACTTATAACCCCCTTCCATGTGCCATTAACCTTCAACAAGAACTCTACTTGCCTCTTTCCTAACTTCATCCTTCCTCTGACCCACATAGAAGCTATGAACACCATAGGAGGGCCATACCACTCTCCCCCCCTATCAATATGGGACCAAACAATCCTTCAAATCATGTATGCAATGCATAAAGGAACATATAAGGTGAATACAACTAATGTCAATTCATACATATAACACATGTAAATTATTAAGGCATTAAACTCATGCACTGAAGTTAGCATCCATCCTGAAATAATCCTTATACTCAGGCTTACACATGGCCTACTTATCAATCAAATTCATATAAACATTCATTTAATAACTTGAACATAAAAAGATAGACATAACACATGAATATCATCACAATTTACACCACAAAAACACTTATCTTTGGATCTTGAAGCTGTCCAAGCAACTAGCTAAGTGAGAGCAACATTCCACCCAACCTTAGACCTTTGTCCAGCCTGTACTCTTTCATCTGATAGATCACCCCCGCGCTGGGATTTGTATCCACTAAGGAGGGCTAACAGGCTCTCTCACAGTCAAGGTCTCATCTCCATTCTATGTCAATCTGCAGTTGGGTTTATCAAGCATGCCAAAGGACATGAATGCAAATCCAACCTACAGTGGGTTTATCAAGCATACAAGGGAAACATGGAGGATATTGCTAAGCCAGTGAGCTACAAGAATCTCAACACTCAACAGACATAGCACCCACATTACCTACCTCACCCAACACAAGGAAGGCACTCTTCTCTACTGCATAGTCCCTTAAGGTCCCTTCCCTTCAAGTGCTATTCAGAGTGGGCATAGAAAGGTCCAACTTCTATTTCTATGATATTTACAGCCTTCACTAGGTTTATCAAGCAATCCAACCCTAAATTTGACCTTCTACCACTATTAAACAAGCTGGGGTCTTCACAGGGTTGCTGACTGAGCTCTGTCCCGCAACTCAACTTTCTGCAAATAAAATCCAAGTCGTCCACATGTTCACCAAGATTCTCATTCTCTGTAATTCATCTTTGGGTTTGCTTTCATGGATTTCCCAAACATATGAGACTTGCACGCAGGGTTTCTATGGCATTTGATTCTGTAAATTCGGCTTACACAGAAATCACATTTTTCCCTTCTCTGTTTTCTAGCTGGGCTCCGCAATGTGTGTGAATGACTGAATGACTGAGGTTTCTTGGTCAACAACGGGATAGTAAACATGATGGCTGAATTTCCAGGTGGTAGAGTGTCCCAAGGAGCAAGAAAAATAGATCCATACCCTGCCATACAGATCGCAGGGATGCTCCATACTCCATCGAATTCATGAGCCGATTTCTCAACCACCTTCTACAACCGAATTAAATGTCAGCATGGGGAGTCAATTGGGTTCATAAATGGACAAGTGGCAGCATGGGATCCCATCCCATAACCCCCTCACCTCTCCCCAGTGGATACACATGCCCCCTTCACATTAGTTTCCTCCCTTAGCCATTTTTCTTGGTGTTTTATTGCAATAATTAATAATTACATCATTTAAAATATTTCATGGCTTAAAAACCCATGAATAATCAAACTGTCAAATAATTTCCTATGCAATTAAACCTTAAACATCCACTAGTGGGGCCTTGGCCTTGAGCTCCACACTAGGGAAAATAAACACTGCATTTACATAGTATTTACATTGAATCCAATGAACCCTAAGGGTGAAAATGGGGACATTACAGGATTGCTTGTTGGAAGCAGCCTTCAATCATACTCCACAGAAAAAAATCACAACCTACATAGGTTCATTCAACCTATAGGTCACATCTCATGAGGCTCGTGAAGGTCTCAACTCTAGTGTTTCAATCCCATGCCGAAGGTGTATTATGAGATAGCTCGAGGAAGAAGGCAGAAAGAAGCTATCACATAGAGTGGACGTAGAAAGAAGCTATCAAATAGACTTATCTATGAGCAGGAGACATAACGAATGGATGTGGTTCTTCTCACAACAAATTCTCAAAAAAACGTGGATGCAAATACCACAATTTTGCTCACATCAAATATTAACCATCGATTGCAGCTAAAAAAAAATCGAGTAGTTGAATTTAGAAAAGATATGAGAGTTCGCTATCGAAAAAAACATTGTGATGAGTGTTATGGAGAAAACTTCCTATGGATTGGGGTAGACCACAACAGATAGCTGAATACCAGAAAATAACTCAATTCTCAATGCTATTCTCTATAAATGACAATGCTAAGATAATGGAGAATATAACCAACCTCGATCCGGATGTTCGATGTAGATCCCCGTTGAAGCTTTCAATTCATGCACTTGAACCTGCAAATTAGTCTTGACAACCAATATACAACAAGCGCATATAATATATGAAAGACATTAACATCATCAATGACAATGGTCCATGATATCATAAGTAAATGCAACCCAATGTAATATAAACAACATTCACAACATTAATGGACGAGAATATGAGTATTTCTATTAATGAATAACAAGAAGTACAATGTGATACGACCTCTTGTCGGAAACCAATTTGAACCAAGAACTGGGTCTCTCCGCTTGTGCCTCCACCACTTCAATCCTCCATGGAATGACAAACTCAAACTATGAAAGGAGTTTGGAAGGTGAACATAAGGGGTTCACAACAACAAGGATCAATGAGTGTAGACTCAAGATACGGCAAAAATCCACTAGAGTTATCTTGCTCTCTCTTTCCCCTCCCTTCCATAAGCCCTATGTGCTCAATATATAGCCTTCCAAAGGTAAGTGAAAGGACACATCGAGGTGTTTCGAGGAAAATGGAGGGCTATAGTGGGACAAATCGCGGGTACGCTAGCTAAAGTGTAACAACTAGCATATAGGTAGAAAAATAGGAAAATAATGTGTCTGAAGGACATAAAGTGCATCAGAGTTAGTGAAATGGATCCTGAAGGCCAAAGACTGCTGATGCTCACAAGGTGGAAAATTACGTTGTAACAGATGCCCCCTAATGTGTGAGGTCAGAGATTGATGCTACGATGGCCGAAATACATTATAAATCTCAGAAGTGGAGTGATGGAGACATAAGTGGAAGGAGCAACTCACTCGTCACAATACAATAATATCTCTGAATACATGTCGGTATAGTACAAAAATATGATACAATGGCCATGAATAGGCAGTACATAGTGAATATATGTCATAAGTGATCATAGCCATGATCCCTCTACAGTAAGATATGGTCTCCTGTTGAAACGGAAACAACTGGTGCAAACTGGAGGTACAAACTGCTGATATCTGAGAGATGATATCTCAGATGTAATGTCATGATCATAAGTAGCATACTGAATGTCACTATCGCCTGAGGTCTTCTACACAAATCATCTATGGTGCAAGTCCCATCAAGTTAATAAAGGTGTTGAGGTTGAACCTGATGTGACATCGTTTGATTACCGATCAATGATGTATATCGTTAACAGATGCGAGGTAAACCACCAATAATGAAAATGGGCATCAAGGCACAGAGTACAATCATCAGAGTGTGAATAGATGTGTTGAAGTCGAACACTAAGATGAATCCATCGATCAGGGGACATTGATGTATTCCCAAAACTGTCGATGGCGAGAGAACCTACCACTAATGACTGCAAGCCTCAAGGTACTCTACCAAACTCTAAGTCTCAAATTCTGGAATAAATGGGTTGAAGTTGACGGAATGAAACTCACTGGAAGGAGGGAATTAAGGCATCCCTCATCAACCAACATGAGGTAACAACTACGCTGAAAGATTTGGAAGACCTCAGGTGAAACAGACTAACTCAATAAGGATGTCGAACATGCAATAGTCAAGAGATCTGAGGATTGGCTGACTCTATCTTCAGGACTTCCTTTGAACAAGAGCATGAGCAGATGGACAGACTTAGGCAACATAGACTTGACATAGATTGTGCGATGCAGGAAGCATCAACAAAGGGCTGCATAGTGACTGGAAGCTTAACCAATCGATGGAGTAAAATTAAGAAACGAGTATAGCTCCTAGGGTCCTACTATAGTCCCGACTCATAATGTATGGAGTGGAATGAATGCTCTGTTCAAAGGAGACACAACAACTTCCAACTAGAAGTAGTAACCATAATCCCGTCTGGATTTTTGGAATATTTGATTTTTTTGGTCTTTTTCATATTTGGAAAAGCTTGAAATAATAAAATTGCTTATAGTACAACAATGGAGGGAACGAGTGTCAAATAGCGAGCAGACTAGTCCCAAGCAGTGGAACATACCTATGATCAATGCAAGGAAGCATGTGTAGGATGTGGACACTTGGGGGGGTGTTCCCTCAGGGTCCAAAGGTCATCAAATTGTGAAAGGAAAATGGAAGCTCTGCAGGGCTCGACATGGAAAGTGCTCAGGCACCAGGCTAACAATTGAGTAAGCGGGAGTCGGCACAAGGCTCAAGCGGCAAGCATGATGATGCAATGCAATCACAACTCGATATAAATGGGGGAGTCCTTATGGGAGATGGCCAGCATAAGACAAAGTAGAATATGAGTCTTTATTGCAAAGTCATGGCATAACTACAAAGGACTCCCGATCTTAAGGATAAACAATGGCATGAGCACCATAATGAAAAAGGGGTTCTAACTAGGGTACCCATGTTCGAAAGGCCCTACCACCACATAACGACACTTCTATAACAATGTGAAGGTTTCGTGTCGGTTAAGAAGCGGGGTTGCACCTAGGGTTTATGTAAATGGTCAAAAGGTCAAATGCATAATGCATGTGAAAATGACATCTAACCTATAGGCCAGGTGTGAAATATACCTGCCATAGGTGCGAAATGATAAAAAACAACTCTCATCGAAGAAATCTTGTCTACGAGCATCCGTTCGTCGAGCCGTCTGGATTAGGTTAGTAGTCTCATCCTTATCTTTCATTTGATTGTTTTTATTTGAATTTTTAGTGGTTCAATATTTTAAATGGCCAAGCCCTACTTGGTCACGGCGATACCTGTGGGTACGACCGTGGAGTTTGTTTTTTAAATAAAATTGACTAAACTATTAGTTTCTCTTCCTCCAGGATGGTTCTAAAATGGAGAGAAAGGGATCATGACCTTGTGGATGAGGCCGTCCGTAATGATTTTCCTGCACAACAAGCGCTACAAGCATGTGGGATTTTCAAATTTTGGAACATAGGGTGTTTGAGGGCCCAAAACCTATTGCTCTGCCATTTGATAGACTACTGGGACGTAGATGCACAAAAATTAAACCTGGACGGTCAAATACTCTCCTTGGAGGTATATGACATTTACTTTATTACTAGTTTGTCCCGTCGAGGTGAAGTGGCAAGCCTTCGATCTCATTCTGTGGGTGGTGGGATCACCATTCCCGACTACATTGAGTGGTGTTATATTCCCAATACTTGGCCAGTGGGGAGTCAGGTGCGCATCAGAGCCATAGTCAGTATGAGAATGAAGGTTATAGTGGCTACCCTTGTGCGGATTACAGGTTCGACATCTCTTCACCAGGATTCAAGGCCGGTGATGTTCACGCCTCACAGTGCATGCGGCCCATGGTATATGGACGGTGCACAACGTTACTAGGGTCTATGAAGACCTATTTAATGGAGTGCAAGCATGGGGAGGAAAAACAAATTGGATACGACAGTATCTTATGCAGTTTCTTCTTTGAGGGAGTTCCAGGGATCAGTCCGAGGGTTGAAGTCCCTCCTCATAGTCTCCGTGACCTAGCCCTGACCCGGTGGGAAGAGGTCTTGACGCGACAGGGTGGTGGCCGACAGGCATCACCATACACATATGATTTCTTTCATTGGTGGGACCAACAGGTCATAACTATAGATGAATACCCCTATGTAGGGATAGAATTCCGTCAGGATCGTGACATGCCGCTTCCACCAAGAGTAGCATTTGGAGACATCGGTGAGTTACTCTTTTTATGTTTTTTGTGTATTAAATTTTTAGGGATTTTTGATTATAGATGTAAATGCAAAAATATTTTTGGGGGTAGTATCACATATTAATATTTCAATGTTTGCTCGCAGACAAGGGTCCAGTAACACCACAGAGCTTCCCGAGACATCGTCGACGGGGTAGGGGTGGTGAAGTAGTGGGTGCTGCAGCAGAGCTTACACTAGGGAGTATGCAGGTCAATCTATCATGGATGACCAACATGGTACCTTTTATAGAGGTAGCGTAGCTACCAGAGGATATGCAGCACCATGTGGTGGGGGTACCGAGCAACTGGGTGCGACTACTGCAGCGTATAGCTAACACAGTACATTATTACTATCAGATGCATCTTGCCGAGGTGGTAGCTAGGCCTCCTCGTAGGGCTTAAACATCTCAGAGTCCCATTTTTGTATCGATATGTATATTGAGGGCAACGGGCTCCAGTTTTGTATTATGACACTACCATTTTGGACATGTTATTTATAAAAAACTATGGTTCTCCGGTTCTACTATATGTGTGTATGTACAAATGTATGAATGTATATTAATTTGTGTGCTTCATAATGAATGTGACAAATGCCAATCTAGGACATAGTTATCATATGCATCAGATATATGATTAAAAATTCTTGGAACATGAATGTATGTAATGGAAACAAAATGTCGTTCCAAGTCTTACCCTTAAGAACCTCCGTAATAAAGTAGGATTCCTCACATGGTACTGACCATTCAACTTATACAAAACCAATTGTGAATCCATGTGGACTTCTAAAAAATGGATACCATGTGAAATAACATCCCGAAGTAGCTCAATTACAGCATTGTACTCAGCCACATTGTTAGATGTAGGATCGAGACCAACACCTCCTGAAGACACAACTAGGTGGTCAGGTGAATAAATAACCCAGGAAGCAGAAGCAAGCTATTGCGTAAGACAGCTAGCAACATCCGCAAACCCTAAGAATGTAGGATATTCCAATGACATCTGTCAATCAAACGGAAGTGAATCAAGAGACCCAAAAATCAAAAGAAATCTAAACTATGTACAGAAGCAACTATACAATAGTGTACAAAAGTATTATCTCAAACTAGAAGTTCAAGCATAATACCGCTTGAGGTAGAGCCCATTTCTAAGCTCCTTCAAGACGTTCCCCTCATAATCTTCTAATTCATAGGCTCCTTTTTCCAGGACACGCCTCATGATGTAAGGACCATGCCACATGGGGATAAACTTGCCTGCCCCCAGGGGTTCTTTAGCTTGGTCATATAAGAGGACTAAGTCACCTTCAACATATTACCGGGGATGGACAGACCTATCGTACTGAACCTTGATATGACATTTATTGGAATCTATAGCCACAATGACATCTCGACGCTGCTCGTCAAGATACTCAAGGTGGATTAAACGTTGCTCAATACCTGACGTATCAGGGATGAGTTCTATAGCTAGTTTTAATGAAGGGATTTCACATTCAATCGGTAAAATCGACTCCACACCGTGTACCAGCTGAAACAATGAGAACCCGGTGGCAGTCTTAACTGCGGTTCGATATGCCCACAAAGAATGATATAACATAATATGCCAGTTGTTCTTGCTTTGTTGGATGGTATGTTAGAGAATGGTCTTTAAAGACTTATTGACTGCTTCAACTTGACCATTCGCTTGGGGGTAGTAAGACGATGAGTGCTCTTGACGAAACCCAAGCTTGAGTGACTACCATGGTCAGTGACAATTTCTTTCGGAATACCGAACCGAGTAATAATATGATTGAATACGAAATGAGCTGCTGTAGCACCATCGGATTTTACGGTAGGCATGGCCTCAACCCATTTGGAAAAGTAGTCCACGACCACTATGATATTGTGATTCCCCCCAGTCGAAGTTGGTTTGCAATTCATGAAATCCACCCCCCACTTGGTGAAGGGACCGACGGTGACAATCAGATGAAGTGGCACTGGATGCGAGTGTATATTTCGAGAAAACACATGGCAAGGGTGACATCTCTTCACAGCGTTCATACAATCTTTAAATATGGACGACCAAAAGTAACCAGCTCGCATAATACGTTGGGCTGTAGAAAGCCCGGATAAGTTACCGCCACACACCCCAGCATGGAAATCATTAAGCACACACTCCACTTCTTCGTGAGTCAAACAACGACGAAGAATAGAATCCTTTCCTCAAAGATACAAAGTGTCACCGACGATGGTATAATCTTTAGCATGGTGTTTCACACGCTATCGTTCGTTTCGCGAATAGTGCGAAGGAAACTTCAAAGTTTGGATATATACAATGATATCCACATACCAAGGGTCCTCTGACAAGATAAGAAATAAGTGTTCATCCACAAAGGAATTTTCATGGACGACATCCTCATCAAGTCGTGGAAGGTCCGACATAAGCTCAACAAAAACCAAGGATTTCACAGACTTCGCTGAAGCAAAATCGAGATCAAACTCCTGAAGGATCACAATCCATTTATTGTACTCCCCCCCTATAAGACGACATGATAGCACGAACTGAAACAGATTGATATGCGTTATGATTGTGGTCTTCCTAAGCATGATATAGTGCCGTAACCGTTGGACTGCATGTACAGTCGCAAGTGCCAACTTTTCCACATGAGTATATCTCATCTCAGTGTCTACTAGATTTCAACTAAGGTAATAGATCACATGCTCCACGAGCACATCATCAACCTGAACTAAGACCATGCCAATCATCTCTTGAGATGCAGACACATAAAGTATACAATCTCTTGCAAAGTTGGGTGGACTACGCAAAGGTTCTGATACCAAAGATTTCTTAAGAGCATCAAAAGACTACTGGGCTCGCTCATCCCAGATAAAAGGTGTGTCTTTCTTCAACAAGCACGCGAAACCTTTGGTAAGACTAGCATAATTCACTACAAAGCGACATATAAAAGTAGCTCTCCCTTGGAGGCTCTAAAGTTGAAACAAGTTACGCGGACGAGGTAGCGAAGTATTGCCTCAACTTTAAGAGGATTGACAACGATACCCTCTTTTGAAACTATGAAACCTAGAGGTGACCTATCCTCACAACAAAGATGCATTTATTGGGATTCAATCGAATCTTGTAGTGTATACATCATTCGAGAATCAAACGGAGGTGCTTGGGGTGGTCCACTCTCTTGCGAGAATGGCCAACAAGATCATCCAAGAAAAGATCCATTATACGTTTAAGGTCATGAAAGGCATAGGTCATAGCACGCTGAAACGTAGCTCCAGCATTTTTAAGGCCAAAGGGCATTTTTTGGTATACAAAAGTACCCCAAGGACAAATGAAAGCAGTCTTATGTTGGTCCTCGGGTTTGATTTGAATTTGGTTACACCCTAAAAACAAAAATTTTTCACTTCCCGCACAAGCATCCAAGATCTGATCAATGAATGGAGTGGGGAAATTGTCCTTCGGAAATGCATGGTTCGGGTCTCTAAAATCAGTGCATACACGGATAGTTCCATGCTTCTTATCCACAGGAACGGGGTTTGACACCCATTCGGTAAGGGGAACGGGGTAGATAAAACCAACCTTGAGCAGTTTCTCCACCTCTTCCTTGATAGCGGCTGCCTTCCTAGGGTTAACAGCACGAAGACGTTGTCGAACTGGTTTAGCATGAGGATATGTTCTAATCTCGTGTTCGACAATACTGGGGTCTATTCCTGACATCTCCTCATATGACTAGGAGAAAGCAACCTGAAGTTTTGTAAACAATTCGGTGTAAATGGAAACCTCCTCAGAAGAGTAATCATCACCGATGTAAATGTTCTCAATATTTCCGGGAGTGCGAGAGATGTTGATCGGTATATTCGGGGAAACATTAGCCATGTTCCCCTCCACGTAAATCCCATGTGAAACTAGAGGAGCCACAGGTGACCAACCATCTCGGTAAGAGTCGTCGTAAACTCTTCTTTCTCAGCAAGATCGAGGTTGGGAAGAAAATAAGAGCGATGATGCATGTCCTCCCAAGGTCTCTCACTACCACACATGGCCTTGATAATAGCTTCATCCGAAGGTAAAGTAGCATCAAGGAAATCGTGCGAACAAGATGAGTCGGCTGCCCAAATTGGCAGCATAACAGGATCTGCCTCCTCTGTCCGTGAAGAGGGGAGATCCGGCTCTGCAGTGGCCTGTTGAATATCATGATATGAAAGCTCAGCAACAGACAGTGGCATAGCCATTCCAACATGTGAAATGTCTCTAGACGTGGGAATCATGGACGACAAGGTCCATGGATCATCAAAATACAAAGTCCAGAATGGTACATTATTCAATAGAGGAGACGCATTATCGAAAATGGTTCCAAAAAAACTTAATGGGTGAAGGGAAATCATAAGATCCCATTAATGAGGAGTACAATCCGACACCCGTGTTCCCAGTTTTCGGTTGAGAATCTGTAACTTGAGGGATCACTAATCCCATGGATGCTGTGGAATAAGGACTAACAAAATCCAGCTAATCGATTGTCACAATCTTGCCTTCGTGTGGAAAGCAAATAACTCTGAACATAGTGGACGCGACCACTTTCATAGCGTACATCCAATTCCTACCCAGGAGAAGGTTGTAGTCAATGGGCGCATCAACCACCTCAACTTCAATAGGCACAGGTTTTCCACCCAAAAGGACAACAAGTGAAGGGATAATCCCATGCGGCTTAAACGACTGACTGTCAAATGCAGTGAGCATGGTCATAGACTTGGATAGGGGAGGAGATCCAAGAGCTTTCCAACAACATAAAGACATCACTGACGCAGAAGCACCTTCGTCAACCACCGTTCTCTTGACGAAATTATGAAGGCACTCCACATGGATTTGAAAATCCACATGGTAAGGTAAGCGAGGTTGAACGTCAGTAGTATAAAACTTGATAATGTTAGGACTTTCCCCATCCTTAACTCCTAAAGCACTCAAAAGGGCATGATTTTGAGAAGGACACTCTTGTAAAACTTCAAGAGCCGACATGGCACACGGAGTTTGACCCAAATCTTCCACAATAGAGTAGTTTTGGGCAGCTCGAGCATTGGGATTATGTGTAGAGCGCTTGAGAACACCTTTCGGTATCCACGACATAGTAGAGGGCTTCTTGATATGCAAGGAATTATCAGGAGGAGGAGCCTCATTCCCCATATTTGATTTTGGTGCACCATAATCGCGTTGACAAGTAGAAACACTAACCTCTGATTGGAATATATTCACGCATCCATAGCCACTAGTATTGGAGGAAGACATTGCAGTCTCATTAGGTCCATAACCAGTAGCAGGAGCTGTTGACGGACAATCCACTCGACCGGAGGCGAGCCGGATCTCCCTAGCTCAATGCGAGTCTAGAACAAATAAAACAACTACAAATGTGTTTCCTAGATCTACTTAAGGATCAAGTGCTAGATGTCTTACCTCTTTGATTCGCTATCCTTTCTCTCGCTATGTTGCTCCACGTCCCACGGTCGTCAGATCCAAGCTGCAAGACCTGTCAAGACACAAAAAAGAGAAACGAGTAAAGAGCATCTATACAATAAGAGATCTATGTAAACAGTTAAGCAGGTAAACAACACAACATCATCATACATAAGAGACAATATTGGTGGAAAGCATTTGTATTACTGCAAATAGAGGAGTACATGATAGAGATATAGAACTACAACCAATGACTTAACGTAGCAGCCCTTCTCCACACAAGCCAATTGCCAAGCCCTTCCAAGGAAGCATGAGAGTCTCCAAGAGGTGAGTGAAAGTGTCCAAGAGAGATTTCACCAGCATGTAGATACCATAGTCTTCCTCCCTTTGGTATGGGAGTGAGCCTCATATATATAGGACTAAGTGGATGAGGTTATGGATAGGATAGGATGAGAGATGGTAGGAGAGAGATACGGTATCTTCCCAATAGGTTAGGGGTCGAGTACCAGCTCTCCAAGAGATCAGGGATAAGCCCCCACATAGGCAAGTTTTGAGAAGGATCTCGAAATGGCTATTTTTTCCCATTAACAGACCTCGTCGCACCTTGCTAAAGAGTAAACTGTGATGTCACATGTTGCTAGTGTGCAACCTGCGACGACCTCTCAAAAGGTTGTGCAAACTGAGCACCAGTCCTCCCAAATGATCAATCAGTCCAAGTGACTTCAGGGATGTACACACTAAATCAGGATGATGAGTATATTTTAGGTGTAACAGAATGCCCCCCAAAGCATGAAGCTATTAAGGATGTACAGGTGAAGTGCTTTGACAGAAAAATTGGCAAAAGGCTTGTTGGATGAAGGACGCTGCTGCAGTACAACTGACTCTGAACTAACAATCTCATATGTAGTACAACATGGCTGCCGACCAATACATTGCAGACCCATGGTAGTAATGACCGACTGAACACAATCATGGCTACTAGACACAAACGTAGATCCATGATGAGATGGTAACACAACCACGACCAATACAAAAGTGGATCCGTGTAATATGACTCAATACAAACTCCATCGCAACCTGGGTAAAAACATGACTCCCCAGGGTCTTCAAGCTGAACTCGCAATGATACGAATCTATCCATGTGATTACAAATGTCTTGACGTCAAACATGGTAGAACCCACTTGATTACCGGTCATTGATGTAAACTGTTAACAAGTGCGAGGGAGATCATCATTAATGTCAATGATTCCCAAGGTATCACAGTACATATCATCAAGCGTGAATAAATGAGTTGAATTCGAACGCAAGATGAAATCTTTCAATCAAGAGTCAATGATGTAAACTCATGATGAAAGCGAGGTAACCTGGCATTGAGGCATGCAGGGCCAAGGTACTTGGTTGGTTTCTAGATTCAATCCTCAAATGATGTGTTGAAGTCGACAAGGATGAACCCATCGAAGGAGGGAAATAATGAATCCCCCATCAATCGACAAGAAACATGACAAAAGATGTGTAGAGTGGATCGGATGGTACAATAAAATGTGAGATTGACTCAAAGTGACAACGGCATGACGACGTGTGTACTGACTGCAAAATGATGAGTGAATGTGTTCTTGAACATGGGCATGGCATGAATTGGCAGTATTGACATGAGAATGACACAAAACTCTAATGCAACTAATAGTGGAAGCTTTCTCTGAATGACTCAGAGGAGTAACAGGACTCAGAAATTAAGCGGGGACTCATAGACAAATAGATGACCCAAGTATTGTATGCAATGCAAACGAGTGCCATGTTCAAGAACAACTATATACTGCCACTAAGGTATGTAACAAAAATACTTTCCTTTTTCCCCATCATGAATGATGAGTGCCTCATGTGTTTTTTACGAGCTTGATGAGGCTAACCAGATGCTTGGTATAGCTCATCTCATAGATGAGTCCAATCCCAAGTATTTTCCGAACCTAGGATAGGAGGGGTTCGTCCCATGACGGGCCCTTCAATGTGAAAATTTAACGAGTCCATAGAAGGAAAACTTGGTCGTCATTTCATATTTAGAGAGTCTGAAAAGAACTAAAGAAGACTCCAACGGTCCTTTTTCGTAAAGTTAGCCTCATCGCTCGAAAAAGGGTAAAACAACGCGAGAGAGGACTCTTCCAGTCATGATTGGCTGGAGTATTCCTTTTTCGTAATTAGTGCCTCCTGGTCCGAAAAAGGGGTAAACTATCGCCAGGAAGACGACCATTCAAATACTTTAACAAGCGTGAACGTGACAAGTTCGCTTGGCAATCTTTTCAATTTTAGGGATTCTAAAAAGAGCTTAACTATGGACTCCAGGGGGTGTCCTTTTCTGTGGAAGTTTAACGAGCCCAGAAAAGTGATAAATCATCCTCATGCAATTAATGTGACTAATAAAAAATAATAATGACAAAACACAAGAAGGGGTGTTCATACCTGTAATTACCGTTGGTAAAGCGAGAAACGTCATGAAAGACCATTTTTACGACTCCTGTAGACTAGAAAAAGTGTTAAATAGCCCAAATATAACGACAAATGGTCGAAACTATTGTAAATGGCCCAAAAGCATCAAAATATTCGAAAAGGAATATTCCATTTCATTCTATAAATAGAAATATAGGCCAAAAATAGAAACATTATTCAAATTGCCAATTTGGATGGAGAAGTACCAATTTGGAGCCAAAACTTCCATCGTCGATTCCGGGAGCTACGATCCTCCATTTCACCAGCCGTCTGGACCAGGTAGGCCTAAATCTCAGCCAACAACTTTGTAGTGGTTTAGTTTTTCAATTTTTATGCATTTTTTGATGGTTTGGGGAGGGGACAATGTGCCCTTGGCTCGTCGCAAGTGGCCCTTTCGGGACTCGCGACGAGCCTAGGTCGTTGCAAGTCTCAAAAACAGGACCTACGACGACGTTGCACTGTATTTGATGGTGACCTGCGATGGTGAAAAATCCAATTCCAAATATCAAATGTATCCCAAAAAATAAGTTGTTTCTAGTTGGAGAAAGTCCTAACATGCTTTAAATGCTCCTTTTGGCAGGTTCCCAGTAAGCAGAGATGGTTTTAGAGTGGAGAGAAAGAGAACATGAGGTGGAAGATGAGCAAGCCGCAAATGATCCACAATGTGTAGCTGCTTTGCGAAACTGTGGGTTGCTCAAATTCTTTTAGGTACAGGGGATGAGAGCCCAAGTGCCGTTCTTGACACACATGCTTCAGAGTTGGGATGCAACCCAACAATACTTCGTCATAGGTGAGCACATCCTCAACATTGACATTGAGGACATATAATTTCTGACCGGTTTGTCCCGAAGAGGGGAAATGGTACAACTCACTGGGACACGATCCAGTGACCGTACTGTCGAGGACATGGTGTCACAACACTGTGTTTCTACTGCTCGTCCCTCCAGCGGGAAGATACTCATCCAAGACGTGGTGAGTCGTCCACTAAGGACTGTACTGCTTACTATTACCAGGGTGGCAGGTAGCCAAGCTCCACATACAGCTACTCAGACCCAGATGTTATATGTGGAAGACTGTATGTCCCCCATGGTCTTCAACTGGTGCGAGGGTCTCCTCGCAAACATTCGAGCTCATCTGACCAAGTGTCGGTGAGGGGATCTCAAGCAGTTCGGGTATGGTTCTATCATAGTGTCGTTCCTCTCTTGCGCCCATAGGTGATAGTGGATGACAGGGATCTGAGAGATCCACATATGCTCAGGTGGGTAGAGCTGATGACCCGCCATGGTGGGGTTCCCATCATCACTTTTGGTCCTGAGTTTTTCAGCTGGCTAGAGGGCCAGATGCTCATGGTGGAGGACTTTCCTTATAGTGCCACAGACTTTCGGGAGGATCCCGACTTGGCGCTGCTAGAGGGTGAGGCATGGAGTGATATCGGTAAGAACAAAAACCCTTGTATTTTTAAGTTTTGTTGATTATATTATTTTTTTGATGTAGTGCTGACAAGTACATTGTGTGTGCAGATGTTGGCCCTGTACAACCGGTGGGTCTCTCCCTTCTAGCGAGGAGAGACAAAGGCAGGGAAGCAGTGATTCCTGTCGGTGCACATGCCACCATCGAGGAGATGGAGGAGGTGTACCAGAACTTTTCAGAGCTGACTGTGGCGGTTCCAGAGCCCGCTATCGATGACCTTCCGAGGCCCATGTAGATATTTGGAGTTGGAGCGTCTATGCGCTTCAACGCCTTGCTCCGTAAGGTGGCTCGTACTATGGACTACTTCCTTACACAGCGACAGAGAGCTGTACGAGCCAGGGGTGTGCGGATCAGGCGTGGTACCTGAGACACTTTTATACTTGTACTTGAGAGCTTTAGAATCCTCAGATTTTCGTACTTACTGAAAGCTTATGATGCTTCAGATTTTTGTAGAGACTCACTGAAAGACAGCGTGCTTCAGATTTTGTACCAGCACTACTTTTGAGGGATCTATATATTTTATCGGCGATTTATACATTATGTGTCTTTGAAATGATTATTGATGTGATCTTGTTTACATGTTTGATTCTGTACATTATATTTACATGTTATGAATGCTTTTACATATTATGATTATTATGTGTGTGCAATGTACCAATCCATGATGAAATTGGCCATCGAGTCAGCAACTGTGTTCAATTCTCATGGAATGTACAGGTATTGAATGGATTCAAATGACCTTTCCAAGAGACGTACTTGTCTAAAGAGACGGAGTAGGGTAGGATCACGGACAACGTAAATTCGATTGAGATGCGAAACCACTAGTTGAGAATCCATATGGATGACAATGTGGTCCATACCCAAGGAAATGACGTCGGTCAGGGTTTCGATTACAGCCTGATATTCTGCGGCATTGTTGGTCGCAAACCCTAGAAAAATTTCCTCCTGAGCTAATGAGCTCACCTATAGGGGAATAAAGTACCCAGGCTGCCGAAGAAAGGTTATGGGTATGCCAGCTGGCGCTGTCCGTGAATCCATAACACGTCGCCATTTGCACACGTAGATAGAACATGGTGTAAGGAGCGGAAAACAAGATCTAAGACACTCGAAAAATAAAATGCATCACACCACACAAAAACACAAAAACACAAAAACACGCCATGTACAGTATATACAAGTCGGTCTATGCATGAGAAATCAAGCTTAGTATCTCTTTAGGTAAATCCCATTGCGGGGTTCACCCAAAGAGATGTCGTCATAATCTTCGAGCTCGTAGGATCCTTTTTCCAACACACGTTTAATGATGTAAGGTCCATGCCACATGGACTCGAACTTCCCAGCTCCTAGCTTATCGTACTTCTGGTCATAAGTGAGGACCAGGTCACCCTCGTTGAAGATATGAGGTTCGACTGAGTTATCGTACTGGGCCTTGATGCATTTCTTATGTGCTTCGTTAGCAAGAGCAGCATCGTGGCGGGACTCGTCAAGCTTAGCTAAGTACAAGAGTTGTTCTTCCTCAGCAGTAGTGTCAGGAAGAAGTTCTAAAACGAGTTGAAGAGACGGGATTTCGCACTCTATCGGTAAAACGACCTCCAATACATAAACCAATTGGAAAGGAGTGAAGCCTGTGGCGGTTTTAACGGTAGTTCGGTAGGCCCATAATGCTGAGAAGAGCATATTGTGCCAGTTGGAATTTTGTGTCCCTACCATCCTTTGGAGCATAGTTTTCAAGACCTTGTTAATGGCCTCGACTTGTCCATTGGATTGCGGGTAGTAGGGACTTGAGTTTTCATGACCAAAAACCCAACCTGTCGCTCAATTCAGCAACCATATAGTTCTGAAAGTGAGAACCATGATCGGTGACTATAGCCCGAGGAACTCCAAACCATGCTATTATGTGGTTGAACATGAAGAGTGCGGCTGTTTTGCCGTCGTTTTGGTATATAGGCATAGCCTCGGCCCATTTCGTAAAGTAATCCACAACTACGATCATGTAACTATGCCCCCCGACCGAGGTAGGCTTACACTGAATAAAATCTATGCCCCATTTTGCGAATGGGCCAACAACAATAACCGGATGTAATGGGGCAGGATGCGTGCGCTTCTTCTTATGGAAGTGTTGGCAAGGAGGACACTTCTTCACGGCCTCAATACAATCTTTGAAGATAGTAGGCCAGTAGTATCCTGCACGCAAAATTTTCTGGGCAGTAGCCATCTCAGAGAGGTGACCGCCACACGCCCCAGCGTGACAGTCATTCAGAACGCGTTTGGCTTCCTCGTGCATTAGACAACATCGAAGAATGGAATCGATGCCATGACGATACAAAGTATTAGTCATGATCAAGGAATACTTTGCGTGGTGGCGTATCTTACGACGATCGTCATGAGACAGTTGAGGATCGAAGCATTGGGTCTGAAGATATAATAGGATATCTCCATACCATTGGTCATACGTATTGATGAGAAACAATGTTTCATCGGGAAATGAATCATTGTGCTCTACTTCTACATCAGAACAGGGGAGGTCGCAGATGAGCTTAGAAAACACCAAAGACTTCTTAGACTTAGCCTTTTCGAAAAGAAGATCAAATTCTTGCAGTATCACAATCGAGCGCGAATACTTTCCCCCAAGTACTTGACGTGTCACTACGTGGTACATGGGGTTCGAATTGGTGATGATGGTGGTGGTGCAGAGCAGAATGTAATGACGGAACTTCTGGACGGCAATGATTGCCGCGAAAGCTAGTTTTTTGACATGTGAGTATCTAGTTTCGGTGTCAGTGAGACCCTTACTCGCATAGTATATCACATGTTCCTGAGCGTTTTGATCTTCCTATACCAAAACCGTGGTGATAGTGGTAGCAGAAGCGGGGAGATACAAAATGTAATCGCGATAATAATTAGGCGGTTGAAGCACGGGGGCATGCGTGATAGCATGCTTGATACTGTCAAACGATTTTTGAGCTTGGTTGTCCCAAATGAACGGGACGTCCCTCTTAAGAAGTTTCATGTAACCCTGAGTCTTCTCCGTGAAATTACAGACAAAACTTCGTAGATAAGTCGCCTTCCCCTAGAGACTTTGAAGTTCTATAACATCAGTAGGAGGTGGTAGGTTGATGATGGCCTCCACCTTCAAGGGATCAATGCAGATCCCATCTTTCGAGATAATGAATCCTAAGAGGCACTGGAATCGATGCAAAAGATACACCTATGAGGATTCAGATGGATGTTGTACCATTTGCATTTGAGGAATATGGCCGTCAGATGATCGATGTGGAACTCACGCTGCTTTGAATGAGCAGGGAGATCGTCCAAGTAAGGTTCCACAAAGTCCTTAATATCGTGGAAAGTGTACAACATAGCCCACTAGAACATGGCACCAACATTTTTAAGGCCGAATGGGAGCTTGCGATAAGCGAATGTACCCCATGGGTAGATGAAAGCCGTCTTATGCTGATCGGCTGGGTTGATCTCGATTTGGTTGTAATCGGAAAAGCCATCCATGAATGAAAAGATAACGCTTCCGGCACAGTTGTTGATGATCTGGTCAATAAAAGGGGTCGGGTAGTTTTCTTTTGGACATGCCCGATTAAGGTCCCGATAATCAACACAGATGCGAATGGTGCCTTGCTTTTTGTTCACAGGGACGACATTCGAGACCCAATCCGTCAATGGGACGGGATAGATAAAACTAGCCTTTAAGAGATTTTTCAATCTCTGCCTTTATTGCTGTAGTTTTTCAGGGGTGTACCGGTCGCAACTTTTGGTGCACAGGCTTGATGTCGGGATAGGTTTTTATCTCGTGAGAGACAATTGTGGGGTCTATCCCAGGCATCTCCTCATAGGACCAAGCAAAAACATCTCGAAATCGCTTGAATAAGGCCGTGCCGATGGCGACTTCTTTAGGGGAACACTTCTGGCCTATGCGAATGTGTTCCACTATACCTAGTTTCACCGAGATGTCTACCGCACTGGTTGGCTCAATGTTAGCCAGGTTGCCCTTTGAGTCCGTAGAACATGTGAGGATGGGAAAATGAGTGGATGGGTAGATATCCGGCGAAAAGAGGGTATGTATGTTATTCTCTATGTACTCCCATGGTGGAAGAAAAGATGACCTGTGATGAAGATCATCCCATGGAACGTCGTCTACATTCATTACTTCCATGATGGACTCGTCTGAATGAAAAGTCCGAAGAAAGAGATCAGGTAGAGAGGACGTTCATCGTAGAGAACAGGAAGGAGAAACCATGGATGAATGGTCCTCTGGTGCTGTTTGGATTGCCTCATAAATGCGTTCAGCGGGTGAAAGAGGCATCATGTCTCCAAACAGATGTGTTGTGGCTTCATCAGGTACAAGCCAAGCATCGTTGGAGTGAGATAAAATCTCTATAGAGATCATGTTCACCATTGCGACATGATTAGGGGGGTCCATGGATGGATAAACGCCCATGAGAGATGAATCTTTCAATAGGCCAACCCCTACACTCTCATACTGTTTTCCACCTATCTGATGGAAGTAATATGGTCACTAGGATGAGTAGTGGCGTCTGGTGTACAAAAATCGAGTTGGTTGATAGTAACAATTCAGCCTTGGTGGGGGAATTGCACTATGCGGAAGACTAAAGAGGATACCGCCTACATGGTGTAAAACCAATTGTGACCAAGCAAGATATTATAATCTAATGGGGCCGAGACCACTTCCACGTTAATGGTTACGGTCTTTCTGCCCAACTCAACTGCAATAGCTTGTAAGAGCCCATGAGCTTGAAAGCCACGGCCATTGAATGATTTCAATGTGGTAGGAGATCGATTCAATTTGTGAGAACCGATAGCTCTCTCCAGCAGGCGATTGACATGACAGAGGTAGAGGCACCTTCGTCTAGAAGGGTGCGATGTACCATCTTCCTAGCAATGTTCGCAGTAACTTGGAATGTGAGCTGGTGTGAGAGCCTCGACTTAAGGTTGTCAAGTCGGAACATGATGGTGTTCGAGGAATCCGGGTCAACTACACCAATAGCGGTGAGGAGAGTTTTGTGTTGATTGGGACAATTCTGCAAAACTTCCAAGGTAGACGTGGCACAAGGAGCTTGGGCCAAGTCTTCGACGATATTGTAATTCTGTGTCGCGCGAGCATTAGGATTGAAAACAACTTTTCGAATCGTGTTCTTAGGCGGATGCAATATTGAATCCAAAGATGGCTTCTCAATAGTAAGAGAAGTCGAAGGTACAGTGACATCAGGAAGAGGGTCAAAATTTTTTTTAGTATTACTTCCGGTGGGTTCCTTCGAAGGGACCTGTTCGTAGGATTGTGTGTGAGTATTCAAATTGATCATCTCATTACGCAACATGAGAACATGCGCGGTATTGGATCATTCCCCCTGGGATGGGGGGGTTTGAGGAACTAGCTGTTGGTTTTGAGCAGGAAACGGATCGTTGAGGACTGCGGGAGTTGGTTTACCCCTAAGAAACTTTTGAACTTCGTCTCTATGGGGGCAATCCTTGGAGAAATGGTTATCTCCGCACAGTAAACAAGGATATTTCAGTTTCTGTTTCTACTTAGTATCTTCGGGAGTGCTCTTTGGGTCCTGCTGGGTAGAAGATTTCTTGGATTTTCCTTTGTTCTTCTTTTTACCGCTAAAATTTTGAGATGAAGCTGATTGAATAGAATTCACCTCTTCAGTTACAGCAGGAGTAGTAGACTTGGTGGTGTCGTGGCCAGCCGGAGTTGGATTGGATGATCCAACAGTGCTAGTAGCAGGCTGGGTGGTAAGGGAACCAATGATTCCATCAGCTTGGGGTCCCTTCTGTGGTTTCATGGGATCGTTGACATCCCGAGGTGCATCAGGAAAAATGTTGAACAGAGTGCCGGACTGAGTGTATACTAAGTCAAGCAAATGGGCACTCGCGATGGCTTGTTCTTCGGTGACAGCACCTCTCATGGAAACATCTTTTTCTATGAAAAGAAGGAATGACTTCGTAAACCAGTCTGCTAGGAGCTGATATGGAATGGGAGCTTTAATGAGACGTCGTCTCCTTCGCCACTCGTGGATATGATCCGAAATGTGAGTGGCAGTATTCTGACGGAGCGAGGTTAAAAGTTCCGTACCAGTCTCATACCGTATAGGCAGCTGGAAATGTGTCAAAAAGTTCATAGAAAGGGAGCCAAAATCAGGAAAAGAGTGTGGTGGCAACTCAATGTACCACTTGGAAACCGAACCAGTGAGAGTCCTTTGAAACAATCTAAGGCGAATTGAATCGTCCATTAAGGAATTTGATGAACACCATAAATGGTATGTCATTACATGGTTTTTCGGGTCTTCACCCGGCTTGCCGTCAAACTTGGGTTTATCGGATGGAAGTTTCACCGGAATAGGTGGCTAGTTAGATCCGTGATAAATAGGATCGTTGGTTAACCGAGACAGGTTAGGTAAATCCAAGGTAGCCAAAAAGGGCAGCTGTGGATTAGGCTGTGCGTATTGAAAATATGGATATGGCATGTAAGGATTGTACTGACCATAAGGTGTTCTCGGATAGAACTGACCGTAGGGGGTTGTGCTTCCTGGACCATAAGTAGGTCTGCCACCATAAGGTGGTCCATTCCAATAAGGTGGGGGTCCACCTTCACCACTGGGAGGGGGTGGAGGTCCACCACCATCGCCGGGAGGAGGTGGGGGTCCGTATCCATAATAAGGTGGCCCATCGCCGCCTTTGCCAGGAGGAGGGGGTGGACCACTTCCGCTGTCAGAAGGATGGGGGCGTCCACTGCCTCCACTGCCGGAAGGATGGGGATCTCTACCACCACCGCCACCACCATAAGGATTAGGTCCTCCACCGACCCCGCCTGGAGGGGGTGGGGGACCACCTCCACCACCCGAAGGGAAATGTCCTCTTCCGCCATGATAAGGTGGTCTGCCGCCTCCTCCACCTGGAGGGGGTGGGGGACCATTCCCGCCGCCACCAGAAGGGTGGGGGGGATTGTAGGAAAAATGGGGTGGCCCTCCACCCATGTTCGGTGGGGGCGCGCTGCCTCCAACAGGAGGAGGAGGAGGTCCGATCGGGGGTAGTGGTACTTAAGGGATAACCGGTTGGGGTCCGTGCTGTAATGGAGGTTGTCGCCCCCATAGAGTGTTTGAATTCCCAGGATAAGGTATCCCATATGATGCATTTCCTGGATTAGGTTGACCCAACACAGGGTTATTAGAACCTGGATACGCTTGACTGCATGAGGGTTGGGTTACATTTGATGGCCCTCCAACATGAGATAATCCCGTGGTGGATGGTCTAGTGGGTTGGGTAGGTCCAACGGAAGGCCCGTTGGGGATTCCACCAACGTTCTAGTTAGGAAAGGGGGGTTGCCCTCCCAGCCACAATAGGCTGACCACTATTCAAAGGTTGAACCAACGTAGGTTGTTGAGTAGCTATAGTGGTAATAACATTACCAATAAGATAATCCATAGGAATGGAATATCCTCCCCTCGAATTTTGAGGTGGGGGAGGAACTGGTAAAGTAACCGTGGTAGTGACAGGTGTGTTGGTCCGTTGTCCTTCCACTGTCTGGTTCACTTGAGGTGTAGGACTGGACTCTTGCGAGGGTTGAAAAATCTCAGTAGTGGTCGCGTGGTGGGGTTGTTCCGATGATCCAAAAGATATCGAACGAACTGGGAAGGGTTGGTAAGGAGGTAAAGATAGGTGTCTTGAATCCTCCTTTGGAGACTTGACTGCCGAAACTCTTTAGCCATGGAACGAAAGTAAGCTAAAGTGTCTTCCAGAGAAGTCTCACTGGGTGAGGATGAAATGACAAAATGAGCCACTGGGTGTTCTGTAGAGGATGTCCAGTAAGATGCTAATGGACCAACAACTGCTGTAGGGTCGCCTTGGGGTCGGTTTATCCATTCTAATGATCCAGGTTCTCCTCGGATGATGGGAGGAAGGTTTTGAGAAGAGGGGGTATGTGCTTCTTCATCCTGCGTAGGATGAGAGGCAGGGGAATCTGGTGGAAACAAATGTCCGCCAATATTCAAAGTGGGGTTCCCTACTTCAGTAACTATGACCGCGTTACGCTGATCCATTCTTACCCTCGAAATAACCTCCGGATTAAGGGGAAATTTGGGTGGCAAGTTCAAGATCCTATGGGACCTTCTCGAGGGAAAATCCGCCAGAGTATCAGGAAAATCAGCCAAAAAAGGCCAAAACAGCGTCTCTCTCTCCTAAAGGTATTCTAAAAGAAAAGCAGTCCAAGAAAACCTACTCAAACTAAGGCAACAAGCAAACTTATGTGACAAAGTGGATTCAAAAGTTTGGAACCTCACGGGATTATCAAGGCATTGCAAACCGCAATATACTGCAGGGTCCAACAGTATGACGCGACAAGGAGGATTGGGACCGTACCCTTGCCTGCATACCCGACTACCTGGATAGGATGTGCGTGCTAATCTCTCCGAGTGCTGTTCTCGGTGTATTGCTTTTCCAAGACGGCCAAATGGTTAACTCAGTTGGTTTCAGGAATCCTAATGGTGTCTCCCGATATACGCAAGGTACGTGGGAGCTCAAATCCATAGTGGTGCTGTCTAATGCACAGCCGTTGGCATGAGACCTTCTGATATACGTGTCGAGTACGTGATACACCCTTCGATATACACCAAGTACGGATTATGGTACTTGGTGGGTACGTGAAGGAGCTCGATATACCGATGTATGTGGAAGACTACAATACCCCCGGACTACAGTGCTGGCAAGTAACGACAGCTACCACGCTTAACCATGTCGGAACACGTCTCTAACTTACACACAAGTTACTAAAATTTTTACCTAGTTCTACCGTTTATTTTATCTTGGACGGTTAGGTGAATGCATGAGGTGAGCACATAATCGGAAACATAATGCAAGCCTAGCTACATGCACGAAATGATCTTTTCTTTCGATGAATTCTACTTATGGTAAGGAGAAAGTTTTTCCCAATGATTTTGCTAAAACAAACTCAATGCAACAAAATCTCAATTCATACAAATTCGACAATGAAAGTACTCTTTTCTTTTTCAACGAAACTCACAAAAAATACACATCACTACTATCCAAATCAAAGTATTTTCTCTTTTCTTTTCTTTTGCTTTTCAAATCAAAACAACACTAAGTAATGAAATGAAAGAATTCTGAAATGGAATATGCAAGCTTTTCACTTTCTCTTTTCAATGACCTAAAGGCAACAAGAAACAAAAAATGCATCTACCTTTCCTTAACATGGAACACCTTTTGCAAAAATCGAAAGTACTTGAGTTTTTCAAGAAAATGACTGATTCATAATTCAAGAAAAACACAACGAATCATATTTTCATTCAACTTTTCCAAAAACATTCCAATGCACAACAATCTTTCTTCAACAATTTTCTTGAGAAACAATGGGAAAGAATAACTTTTGATATTTCAATGAGCGTATCAAAGTAATGAACTTTAAAACAACTTTTGCTTTCAGATCTAAACAACTGAAAAGAAAATGCTACTTGCAGTACTCATACACTCAGAAAATCCAAGAAAAGACAAGCACTCAAACCAAGCAAAAAGACACACTTGACTCAAAATCAAACAACAGCAAGCAAACTAAGCAAGCAAAGCTCAAAACAAAAGCGAATGAGGTCTGGAAGCTGATCTAATGTATTGATCAGATCAGGGATGGAAGGACGGGAATGCAAGAGTGAAAAGGATGAAGGTGGAGGGGACAAAGACGACCAACACTACCGGTTTTAGACTTATCCAAAACGGAACCCAAGATCAATCCAAACAGACCAAACAAAGCACAAATAGGGTATTTGGCTGAATGATGCAGCACATAAGAGAATTTATACACCAAACCAAGGCTCAGACTGTCAAACAAGGGAATGGATGCTTGTATGCCAAGCATTGACTGATCGGCGCAGTCTGTCTTTGCAGACAGTGCGACGTCACAGTTTACGTATACGGAAGGTGCGACAGCGCTGCAGTTCACTAATGCACGGGTCACGATGAGCAAGCTACAGTCACAGGCAGAGGCTTAGGAAAACACAGTGTCGCTCTATTTTCACTGCCCATGTGCGATAGGCGAGTTCTAGATTAAAAAATGAATCAAATCTCTCAAGGATGAACCACAAACAGGTTTGAAACTAGGTTATACAAACTCAAAGGAAGAAGATCAGGATCTTCAATGTGAAGATCTGACAATGGAATCAGTCCAAAGAAGGAAAAATGACAAAAATGATAACAAGGATTATGTCAAGCAATCAACTGAAAATGACTCAGATTAACGACTACTAGACAAGGATACTCCCCAATATGTTCGCCATATTTGTTGACAGACAATCCACTCGACCGGAGGCAATCCAGATCTCCCTAGCTCAATGCGAGTCTAGAACAAATAAAACAGACTACAAATGTGTTTCCTAGATCTACTTAAGGATCAAGTGCTAGATGTCTTACCTCTTTGATTCGCTATCCTTTCTCCTACTATGTTGCTCCACATCCCATGGTCGTTAGATCCAAGCTGCAAGACCTATCAAGACACATAAAAGAGAAACGAGTAAAGAGCATCTATACAATAAGAGATCTATGTAAACAGTTAAGTAGGTAAAAAACACAACATCATCATACATAAGAGACAATATTGGTGGAGAGCATTTGTATTACTGCAAATAGAGGAGTACATGATAGAGATATAGAACTACAACCAATGACTTAACGTAGTAGCCCTTCTCCACATAAGACAATTGCCAAGCCCTTCCAAGGAAGCATGAGAGTCTCCAAGAGGTGAGTGAAAGTGTCCAAGAGAGATTTCACCAGCATGTAGATACCATAGTCTTCCTCCCTTTGGTATGGGAGTGAGCCTCATATATATAGGACTAAGTGGATGAGGTTATGGATAGGATAGGATGAGAGATGGTAGGAGAGAGATAGGGGATCTTCCCAATAGGTTAGGGGTCGAGTACTAGCTCTACAAGAGATCAGGGATAAGCCCCCACATAGGCAAGTTTCGAGAAGGATCTCGAAATGGCTACTTTTTCCCATTAACAGACCTTGTCACACCTTGCTAAAGAGTAAACTGCGACATCGCATGTTGCTAGTGTGCAACCTGTGATGACCTCTCAAAATGTTGTGCAAATGGAGCACCAATCCTTCCAAATGATCAATCAGTACAAGTGATTTCAGGGATGTACACACTAAATCAGGATGATGAGTAGATTTTAGGTGTAATAGGAGCATGCGAAGCCATGTTGTGATGATGAGGAAGGGGATCTTTTAACACAGCTGGGCTCTGTGCCAGATGCTTTGATGCTTCTTCGATTCGAGGAAATAAGTGAGTAAGGTGATCTCCCCCACAAAGCTTGCAAGGGAATTTCACTTTACGCCTAGGTTTACGGTCCCCACCGACATTTCCACCTTCCCGAGGAGGGTTGGCGTTCTCTTTCTGAGGGGTATTGCGATTATTGCTGTTGTTCCCATTGTTTCCACCCTTACGGTTGTTTCTCCCCTTCTTCTTACTACCAGGCTGCTGGTTACTCGATGGATTTGTCGATTGCAAAGTGTGTACATCGGATGATGGGGTGGAAGTGGACAAGGTGTGAACCTGTTCGGGAGTAGACTGGTTAAGCGATAAATTTTGCATTTGATTAGCAACCAAATCTATAGGTCGAGTGCTTGCAGATCCAACAATTCCTTCGACATGTGGTCCAGGAACTGACTTGGGCTTATGTCGAGTTCGCGGTGTGTTAGGAATAATGTCGTACAAGATGCCAGACTTAGACTATAATAAATCTAATTGCTGGACTTTTAAGATGCCTTGTTCCTCAGTCACAATGCCGGACATCGAAACATACTTAGAAATATATGGAAGTAAAGACTTGAGAAACCATTCCAACAGAAACTCTAGAGGAATGTTGGCTTTCACTAGCCTCTTCCGTCGATGCCACTCTTGAACGTGGTCAGAAATATGTGTGGCCTTATTTTGGTGGAAGGTAGACAAAAGTTCAGTACTAGTATCATAACGAACCGGCAACTGGAAATGAAACAAGAAAACCAAAGCTATCTCATTGAAACTCCTATAAGTGCCCCCAGGCAACTCGACATACCATTTCACGGCTGCCCTCGTGAGGGTGCGTTGAAATAGTCTCAAATGAATGGAATCATGATTCAATGAATTGGATGAGCACCAAAGGTGAAAAGTTGTGACATGGTCACTCGGATCCTCACCACTATTCCCCTCAAACTTGGGAATGTCCAAAGGGATCTTGGTAGGGACCGGAAGCCAATTAGGATCATGACACATCGGATCATTCATGAGCTTCGAAAGATCTAGAAGATTCAGTTGAGCAAGGTGCAGGAACTGCGGCTGGAAAGCTTGATTATAAGCTCCCATAAAAGGTTGATTGTACGGACCCGAAGGATAAGATGGACCATAATCTTGACCATGACCATTAAAATGTTGATTATACGGACCTGACTGACCATAAGCTTGACCATGGCCATAAGGTTGATAACCTCCTCCAACCTGACCCGTGTGAGGGTAAGTAGGTATATATGCATTTTGTGCACCGTATTGAGGTGGGTTGTAATGAGAGCCAGCGCCGGCTGTATTATAGTAAGGGTTACCACCATAATTATGGGGCATATATGTGTTACTTGTAGCAGGAAACGTGTTGTAATGACCATGGTTATAAGGTATGTTACCACCCCATACATAAGCATTATTAGTAGCGTGAGCAGTCGTGTGGTGACCATAAGTATGAGATGTATTCCCAACCCCAATATTGGCATTACTAGTAGCAGGAACGATGGTGCTATGACCATGAGTATAAGGCATATTCCCACCTCCTACATTAGCATTACTAGTAGCGGTAGAAGACGTAAAAGTATATGGTATGTGTCCACCCCCGTGATTGGGAGGATGGTTAACATTAGAAAAAGTGGTCCTCGGTTGTCGGGTAGAGGCATGTGTATTGTACTGTGGATGGCGAGTCGTATTGCGAATAATGTTCCTATTAGGATGGTTAGTCCTAGGAGGCGACCTTCCTCCAACATTTGCATTGTTAGGAGGGATGTGACCGGTCCCCATGCTATGTGTGTTAGTGGAAAATGTGGTGCCCCCAGCAAGGGTATTTCCCCCAGTGGGTGCAGTGTTGCTAACACCATGAATAGTGCCAACATGACTACCAAATATAGTAGAAGGATCAACTGTGTTGTAATCAGGCATACAAAAAGAGAACTAGGTAGCGTTGGTCATAGGACCTGTGTCATCATGTAATTCTGGTATCCCATACTGGAAATAATGTGGATTCAAAGGATCGAATGGGTCATCCTCAGGTGGATACGGATCAAACAAACTAGGTTGGGTCTCGGGTGGATCCGGACCAAAAAAACTAGGTTGGGTCTCGGGTGGATCACCCCCCCACACCTCTCTAGGAGTAGGGGTGTCTAAAGTGTGTTTGAATCTACTTGTTGGAGTCGTAGGGATTTCTCCCGTGATCGAATGTGCAGTCATGAATTCGGTACGATACGCTTCGTAATAATCCGAAGACTCGGAGAGGGCCTTCTGACGCCTCTACTAACACGGCGTACAACCTCGGCAGCCGGTAAACTAGCCAACCGACGAGATCAACGGAGAGAAAAAATTCACGCCACGATATCTCTAGAGAGACTATAAAATCAAAGCGTCCCTTAACGGCCAAACTATCGATAAAAAATAGAAAATAAAGAGCACACACCTAGAGAAACTACAGCCAAGAGCATGCAAACAAAGTGGCTAAATGAGCTCCCTACACTACAACCGGTATGTCTCACCTAGGAGAGGCTTGAGATTGCCAAACTATAGCTGGAGGTAACATAATCAGTTATAAAGGTATCCAGGCTTCACTGCGTGCAAAGGGACAAGACCCTCTACAACAAACAACTGTGTTATCCAACCCCTATCTGAATCAGGATACAAATAGTATAACCACTGCAAGCACCCTATGCAATACCTAGGTAAGGAAAATATGGTCACGACAGTATAACCAATTCTCAGGGGGACAGTCATAGGTGGGATCCGTCATATGGGCAGGGTAGCTAAGACCGAAACTCAAGAGGGTCAAATCCACCAAGAGTCCCCAGATACGAACAAATCCTGGAAATATCTCCCACGTTTGGCCAGTATTGGAGGGCTATCTCCGCAACCAACCTCTCGTGGCCTCATGCTTAACTCTCGTTTGAGTAGATCTTCCTGAGAACACCGATGTATACCATGGATTTCACCACTCCTTGGTCAGACACATAATGTTTCGTCTAGTAGTCTTGGATTGTTAACTCACAATGATATATTCCAAGGCTCTAAACCTATGCTAGTTGGTGTACCCTATAAATAAAAATCGTTCTAATCAATTTTAAGATTAAGCATTAATTTTAATGGATGTGGTTAATCAAAGGATATGGTCGTGAAACTAATGATGTATATGACTCAATAGTATGCAAAATTGTCAATCTCTAGACTCATCTATCCAATAAAAACAATACCACTAGAATGAAAATCAATCCAACGGTTTTGAAATAAAAATGCAACTCTTTTATATTTTCAATGCACAAGGAGATCCTAGATGAAATCACAAGCACTCAAATGCAAAATGTAGTACATAAAAGTAATTTTTTTTTGTATTTTCACTTATAAGCAAAAGGAAAATGCAAAATTATGTTTTTGTATTTTTCAATATAATGAAATGAAAAATACAAGCAAAATCCCACTATTTAGTTACAGAAATGTAGAGGAGATCAATAAGACAACCTAGAAGTTCCTAAATAGTAAGACTCAGCCAATGTAATGAGCTAGAAAATTAAAAATGGGTAAAAACCAAAAAGGCTCAAAACCAAGAGAAAAGAGGAGTTCTGGTCACGAACAAGGCATGGAACAGTCAGGAACAAGGCCAAAGAAGACTCAGGAACACTCACAACCAACCCAGCAACAACCAAAGGCCATAAACCAATCACCCCCAGAGTTGTACTCTACTGTCGAAGAAAAAACCATGGGTACCCGTGGGCTATAATGCAGACATAGGCGGGTAGACACGGGTAGAACTAGGCTCACCCGCGTATAGGGAAAAGCAAATGAGTAAACAAAGAGCCCAATGGCCCAAACAAATCCTGTTTTCTATAGTCTATCCTAATGGCCAATCAATGACACAGAGACTCGACACACAACAACTCTAAATAAGGACTCATGCCTAAAAATCCCCCAAAATGGATGTTCTCCCTAGCGGAGTCACAATTTTTGTTATGGAGAAAACTTCCTATGGCTTGGGGTAGACCACAACATACAGCTGACTACCAGAAAATAGCTCAATTCTCAATGCTATGCTCTATAAATGACAATGCTAAGATAATGGAGAATATAACTAACCTCGATCCGAACGTTCGATGTAGATCCCCGTTGAAGCTTTCAATTCGTGCACTTGAACCTGCAAATTAGTCTTGACAGCCAATATACAACAAGCACATATAATATATGAAAGACATCAACATCATCAACAACAATGGTCCATGATATCATAAGTAAATGCAACCCAATGTAATATAAACAACATTCACAACATTAATGGACGAGAATATGAGTATTTCTATTAATGAATAGCAAGAAGTACGATGTGATACGACCTCTTATCGACAACCAATCTGAACCAAGAACTCAGTCTCTCCACTTGTGCCTCCACCACTTCAATCCTCCATGGAATGGAAAACTCAAAGTATGAAAGGAGTTTGGAAGGTGAACATAAAGGGTTCAAAACAACAAGGATCAATGAGTGTAGACTCAAGATACAACAAAAATCCACTAGAGTTATCTTGCTCTCTCTTTCCCCTCCCTTCCATATGCCATATGTGCTCAATATATAGCCTTCCAAAGGTAAGTGAAAGGACACATCGAGGCGTTTCAGGGAAAATGGAGGGCCAAAGGTCACCCTAAGACCGCTTTTTGGGAGTAAAAAGTAATTTACTAGTGACTTTTACCATTTTACTTGTCACCCGCGGTCTATAGTGGGAAAACTCGTGGGTAAGCTGGCTAAAGTGTAACATCTAGCATACAGGAAGAAAAATAGGAAAATAATGTGTCTGAAGGACATAAAGTGCATCTGAGTTAGTGAAATGGATCCTGAAGGACAAAGAGTGCTGATGCTCACAAGTTGGAAAATTACGTTGTAACAATGAGTATTTCAACGTTCAAACAATACCACAAAAATACATTAGGGTTTAGGTATTATCTCCAGGAAGAACATGACCATCATGAATGTGGAAAATCGGTGCATTGGAGTAGGCATAGAGCAGGTTGGTAGAATGCAAAATGCCAGGACTGAGACGACTGAAAGAGGACACAGAGGGCATGCCTGAGAGCTCGAGGAGGGGTGCAAGGCCAAAATGAGCAATCTGGCAGGCACATGCATGATTTATGGAAGCAAATTGGATTCTATGCTACCATTTGACAGAAATAACTCCCATATTTCAATTAATTCATAGGCCAAAGCCTGTATTTATACATAAGACATGAGACTCTTGGAATTCAGATTCCAAGAGATCCATTGGAGTCTCTAAGACTCCTCATCTTCGATAATTGACACTAAAAACTATTTACATAATTTACAAATATCCTGGAGGATTCCAACAAGAAGAATCATAGGAATTTTCCCAATAATCAGAATTCTTGGAAATATGACAACTTTTCTTTCAAAACTTTATAGAAAATACATGAAAGAAAAAACCAGTGCCGACTACTCGTATAGATTGTGGTTGGATTATTGAATAATAGTGGAATCCTTTGAAAAATTGCTTGAGGAATTCATATATATGTGTATCATCGATAGTACAATCATACAATGATCCTCTTGCTTGGTTTTTATTACTTTGGAGTGGACAACTAAGGCTTGACAAGAGGTGATTGTCGATTGAGTTTAGATTGGATTGTTTGTTAATTGAGTTTCAACCGATATTGCTGTGTTTTTCTACTGATGATTGTATGATCCCTTAGTTTTGTTGAGGGGGGGAGTAACTGAATATTTTTGATGTGTAAACCCAACTGTTGTCCCATTGTTGACTCAACTGAACCTGTTGATACTGAATGATTAATGTTCGATTGAGTTGTTTGTTGGGAGATATACTTCAGTCATAATGTGAGTATCAGTTGGAATATTTCCCAATACTGAGAGGGGGGTGAATCAATATTGCTATCTTTTTACCAATTTAAACCACTTATTAATATTAATTAAAACATGGAGTCAACAAGATACACAAAACACATATTTTTATCATGGAAACCCAATTGGGAAAACCACAAACTTTTTCTATACTGCAAAATTATATTTATAATAGTTTTTGTAAGCTACAACTTGTTGGATACTTCAATCCCCAAGTTTCTTAGCTACAACTGAAGGATGCTACAACACACTGGTTTCTTCCTGCTACAACAGACAAGGATGCTACTACACCCTATTTACCAGCTACTACTGGAAAGAGTCTACGAACCCCTGGTTTATCAGCTACAACTGAAAGGATGCTTTGACACCCTATTTACTAGCTACCACTGGAAGGAGGATACAACCCCCTTGCAGGCCTGTAGCCTGCCTTGGCACCACTCTACCTCCCTAGTCTTTGTTTTTCATAACTTCAATAACTTCTTACAGTATTTTCTGTTCTCTGTCCTCTTCTGCAAATCATCAATTCTGACAACAGAGACAATACTGATCTTTTATTACATTCTCTCACTTCTGTACTGCATCAAATATTCACGTTAAACACAGCAGACATCCTTTGTTCTTCCTTTTATTTCTTTGGTCTCTGTACATCTTCAGATCTTCTTTTCTTCAATTCTGTTACTTCATTTTATTTGTCTCTGAATGGTCTTTCTTCTACTTTGATCTGGGCTATTGAGACATCTTCCTTCCATAAAAAATGCTTGCTTATATATTATATAATTCATCCTTTAACCATTGCTTCTCTTCAATCTGGACTTGTGCCTTTTCCCACTTGTGCCTCTTCAAAAAGATTAACTTTATGTTTATTAAATAAATAACAAACCCTTTTTAAAGATCAACTTTGTTTTGTTAATTAAATAAGAAACCATGTTTAAAGGTCAATTATGTTTTGTTATTTAATAAACTCTGCCTTATTATCTCTTATTATTTATGTAGCTTATTATCACCCTTTCCATAATTGCACCCTTCAATCTGGAAATTGTCTTTTTATCAAACGCACCAATTCATAAAAAATACTTCTTGAATTTAACTAAATTGCTTTGATAAATAGATGGTAGTTAATTTCTTCTATTTCATCACATCTTAATTTTTATTAAATTGACTTAGCTAGGCAATTTAAATAAAAACTTGTTAACATATATTTTCAGGCTTATTCAGATTTATGTGTAAAACAGATTTTTTCTTCAACTTGGGAACTCAATTTTTCACATGTGTGACGACCAAAGAGGAATCCAACACCATGGTTAGATGGCCAGTTCATCATGGAACATACCCATGCCATCTGGAGAATTTATCAGCACAAGGTAAATTTATGGTGGACATTTCCAAATGGCCCTTCAAACTTCCTGTGTTTAACACTAACAGATTTTATTTATTTTTAATAGGAAAACATAATTTTTCTCAAATTGGCAGTTTAATTTCTTGCACATGTGACCATCATAAGGAAAACTGAAAACATGATTGGATAACCATTTCAACAAGGAACATAAACATTCCACCCTTTAAATTTGTTGATACACAATCATCATCTGGTGGGCATTTGAAAATGGCCTTTTAAACCGCTGATTCAACACTTAGACAAAAAATTGTCAAACCCTAGGGTAACATGGGATTTTTATTTTCATCAAATTGGAGGTGTGAGGCACCCAATGGATAGAGGCCAACAAGGTGATTTCATCCATACCAATTTCATTTTCTGAATCTTCTTTCTCTCTCCTCGACGGACATTTTTTTGGAGCAATGCAAATCAAGCTAGGAAGCACTTTTGGCATATCAATATCTTCACCTACATAAATTATTTGGACAAACCAATGATATGGTTGGATGCCATACAAAATTATATAGATCCATACTCTCAAAATATTTTAAGACATCAACCACAGGAAATGGCGGGCATTTTACTGAGGTCACTTAGGCAGTTTTAGTGAATTTATACTTGGACAATTTTTACATTTTCTTAGATGGGTGCAATCTGCCTAAAACATTGTTTTGGCAGACCCATAACTTCTTCCTCAGACACTTTTTGGACAATATGAGACCATGGTCAAGCATACAACTCAACAAGGTACAACCTAACCATACGGTGCGGGCATTTACTTTAACCTACACATTATGGCGGGCATTTTCTCAAGGCTACTTGGACCAGTTTTCCAACACAGCCATTTTCAAGATTTTCTCCAAGGTTTATCCTAAACCCCTATTTTGGCAGACTTATAAATTTCTCCTCAGAAATGATTAAGGAAAAATGAGACCATGACTAGATAACCACTTTAACAAGCTATATCCTGATATGATGGTGCATGCATTTTCTTCAAACCATGAATTATGGCGAGCATTCTCTTAGATCAGTTTTGACAAATGTTTCCATACTTAGTCAATTCCAAAGTTTCACAAACTTGCCATACTTTACCAGAATGATGTCAGATTGCAACACTGACTTCGTGATAGCACTAGAACACCATCATGTGTATTTCCAGCCTCATCACACATGCCACATCATCATACTTTCCATGTCATCACTTCCTTTGTCATTCCTTTGTCTTTCACTAAGTTTACCCTGCCATCATTTCTTTGGTTATCCCTTTGTCATTCACTGAGTTTTACCCTTCCATTATGTATTTGGTTATTCCTTTGTCATTACTGAACTCCTTTGACATCAATGACAATCACATTCAACATTCTCCCTATTTGGAATTGATGGCAACATTTAAACATTCTCCCCCTATGACAACAATGACAAAGGATAACTTATTATTCTCTTTTGTTGTAACCATCTTGATAGAGAATTTCCTATCTTCCTTCTTTTTGATAACTGCCCTTCTTTTGCATCTCTTCCTTTTGTTATTTGGACTTGGTATTGACCACTTGTGTTATGATAATCTAGTTATCATTTTGTGGCTATTCTTTGAATGAGAACCTGGATGATGAGTTCATAGACTCCCCCTTTCAATGTTCCTCCCCTTTGTCAACATTTTCTATATTTTGTGACATGGTTTACACTCTACTCTTTGTCAACCATACACCAGTCTTATCATTTAACCATGAACATCTCTTATCTTCTCTAAATCTTCTTCTGATTTTCTTACACTTCAACCATTAAGTGTGTTTGCCACATAGATGTTTCTTGGACCAAATGTTTTTCTTTAATTTTGTCACCTCTACACTACTTCTTGTCTTTGATGAAGATAACCTTTTATTCTTAGCAAGTGATATTAATTACCTTCAAATACCAATTGTAATTTTATGATATTTACTGCCCCGGAGTATATGATCCCTTCTAATGCTAATTTCAGGGTTTATCTTTTAGGTCACGAGAGACTTTAGAAGAGAATTTCATAATCCTTGTCTCCATCGGTGTATTCTTCATCTTCATCTTGATTTCCATCATAATGGATGTCATTCTCATCTACAACACTATTATGCTGAACATCGTCTTTGAAAACTTCATTGATGCTTGGAATCTATGTTTCCTCTGACTCTTTGTAGTCTTCCTTTCTTCTCCACATCTTTCCATGAGGTACCCTATTTACTGACCTTCTTTGTTTCTTGGATTCTGTACTTTGATCTTTTCCCTTGGTTTTGCAAATAACAACCTTGTGACCAAACTTGTGACAGGAGTGACAATGTCTATAGAACCTTCCTTTATATTTGAGGAATCTTTGATCTTCTTGCTTCACAACTTCCATCTTCTTCCATCCCTTCCTTTGTTCTTGAACTTTTATTGAAGCATTCTTCCTCATCTTACATTCTCTAGCCATATGTCCAAAAATATTACATGAGTAGCAATGACCAAAAAAGATCTGCTAGACTTTGCTTTTCATTGGTATTTTAGGTATCACATCAGTTCTGTCTTTATTATGAGATAAGGGAGCAGACTTCTGACTATCCTTCTTAATCAGGTTTTTGAGTGCAGTAGCATAGCTTCTTTCATTTCTATCTTGGAGTGTAGGAGACAAATATTTTGGATTCTTTTATTTGTCATAACCTAATCCAGTTTTATCACTTGATGGTCTTTGGCTACTTAGGATTTCATCTAAAACAATTGAGCTGTTCTCAAATTTTGTTTTAATAGATTCGTCATCAAGCTTCTTTCTAATCAAAATAAATTCTTGTCTTAATCTCTCGGCCTCTTTCATGTGGTCTTCTAGTTTCTTTACTTCATTCTTGAAGTTAGCAACTTCCCGTTTTAAGCTCTCATCCTCTTTCATGTGGTCTTCTAGCTTCTTTACTTCTTTCTTGAAGTTAACAACAACCTGTATTAAGCTCTCGACCTCTGTCATGCTAGCCATTGTTTGTTGTTTTGACTTGTGCAACTTTTTTTGGAGGGTATTGACTTCCTCTTCTTTTGATTTTTGCTCTTCTAGGTATTTTGACAAATTTTCTTTCAAAGAATTGTTCTCCAATCTGCTCTCTCTCAATTCTTCAAGGGTACTTATGAATTTTGCTTTTAGGTCCACCTTTCCTTCCATATCTAAATTATCTTCTAAAGTTATTGTATCCATGAATAGATTTTCTTCATCTTCACTAATCTCTTCATCTTCAATATCTTCCATGGAATAGAAGAATTTATTCTTGTCATTAAATTTTTTCTTGCATATGGTCTTGTTCTTTTGATATTCCTTATGGCTGCAAGTTTCTTCATCATCACTATCATTCTTGAAAATATCAAGGTTTTCTTTTACTAAATAAAGCTTCTCCAATTTGACCCAGAGTTCCTTAGCTATGATGCATTTTCCTACCTTGTCTTTGATGGGTTGAGATAATCCATCAAGTATGGCCTCCATTGCCCTTGAGTTATTTTTCTTGGACTCTTTCTGAGATGTAGTCCTTATTATTTTTGGTGGGATATAATCGAGATTACTGAATTCCATACACCATATCCTAATGATTTTGAGTATGCACTCATTCTTATGCTCCAATATGTATATTCTTCTTTATTAAGTACTGGAGCTCTGTTGGTTGCAATCTCTTCTTGTTGATCCATAGTGGTTTTTAATAGGATCTTACTTCCAGTGGTTTAGAATGTAGTGAAGGATCCTGCTCTGATACCAATTGTTGGAATATTGGTCAATATTGAGAGGGGGGGGGTGAATCAATATTGTTATCTTTTTACCAATTTAAACCACTTATTAATATTAATTAAAACATGGAGTCAACAAGATACACAAAACACATATTTTTATCGTGGAAACCCAATTGGGAAAACCAAAAACTCTTTCTATATTGAAAAATTATATTTACAATAGTTTTTGAAAGCTACAACTTGTTGGAGACTTCAATACCCAAGTTTCTCAGCTACAACTAAAGGATTCTACAACACCCTGGTTTCTGCCTGCTACAACAGACAAGGATGCTACTACACCCTATTTACCAGCTACTACTGGAAGGAGGATACGAACCCCTGGTTTATCAAATAGAACTGAAAGGATGATTCGACACCCTATTTACCAGCTACCACTGGAAGGAGGCTACAACCCCCTTGCAGGCCCGTAGCCTGCCCTAGCACCTCCCTACCTCCCTAGTCTTTGTTTTTCATAACTTCAATAACTTCTTACAGTATCTTCTGTTCTCTGTCCTCTTCTACAAATCATCAATTCTGACCATAGAGAAAATAATTCTCTTTTATTACATTATCTGAATTCTGTACTGCATCAAATATTCACGTTGAACACTCAATAGACATCCTTTGTTCTTCCTTTTATTTCTTTCATCTCTGTACATCTTCAGATCTTCTTTTCTTCAATTTTGTTACTTCATTTTATTTGTCTCTGATTGTTTTTTCTTCTACTTTGATCTGGGCTATTGAGACATCTTACTTCCATCACAAATGCTTGCTTATACATGATCTAATTCACCATTTAACCATTGCTTCTCTTCAATCTGGACTTGTGCCTTTTCCCACTCGTGCCTCTTCAAAAATATTAACTTTCTGTTTATGAAATAAATAACAAACCCTTTTTAAAGATCAACTCTGTTTTGTTAATTAAATAACAAAACCTGTTTAAAGATCAATTATGTTTTGTTATTTAATAAAATATTCCTTATTATCTCTTATTATTCATGTAGCTTATTATCACCCTTTTCCATAATTGCGTCCTTCAATCTGGAAATTGTCTTTTTATCAAACACACCACTTCATAAAAAATACTTCTTGAATTTAACTAAATTGCTTTGATAAACAAATGGTAGTTAATTTCTTATATTTCATAACATCTTAATTTTTATTAAATTGACTTAGCTAGGCAATTTAAATAAAAACTTGTTAACATATATTTTCAGGCTTATTCAGATTTTTGTGTAAAACAAAATTTTTCTTCAACTTGGGAACTCAATTTTTCACATTTGTGACTACCAAAGAGGAATCCGACACCATGGTTAGATGGTAAGTTCATCATGGAACATACCCATTCCATCTAGAGAATTTATCAACACAAGGTCAATTTATGGCGGACATTTCCAAATGGCCCTTCAAACTTCCTGTGTTTAACACTACAGATTTTATTTATTTTTAACAGGCAAACATAATTTTTCTCAAATTGGCATTTTAATTTCTTGCACATGTGACCATCATAAGGAAAAATGAAAACATGATTGGATAACCATTTCAACAAGGAACAAATACATGCCACCCTTTAAATTTTTTGATACACACTCAGCATTTGGCGCGCATTTGGAAATGGCCTTTTAAACTATTGGTCCAACACTTGGACAAAAAATTGTCAAACCTTAGGGTAACATGGGATTTTTATTTTCATCAAATTGGAAGTGTGAGACACCCAATGGATAGAGGCCAACAAGGTGATTTCATCCATACCAATTTCATCTTCTGAAGCTTCTTTATCTCTCCTCGACGGGCATTTTTCTGGAGCAGTGCAAATCAAGCTAGGAAGCACTTTTGGCATATCAATATCTTCACCTACAAAAACTCTTTGGACAAAATAATGATATGGTTGGATGCACCAAACAACATTCTATATATCCATACGCTCAAAATATTTTAAGACATCAACCACAGGAAATGGAGGGCATTTTACTGAGGTCACTTAAGCAGTTTTAGTGAATTTATACTTAGACAATTTTTGCATTTCTCTAGACGGGTGCAATCTGCCTGAAACATTGTTTTGGAAAACCCATAACTTCTTCCTTAGACACTTTTTGGACAATCTGAGACCATGGTCAAGTATACATCTCAACAAGGTAGAACCTAACCATACGGTGTGGGTATTTACTTTAACCTACACATTATGGCAGGCATTTTCTCAAGGCCACTTGGACCAGTTTTCCAACACTTAGCCATTTTAAAGATTTTCTCCAAAGTTTATCCTGAACCCCTATTTTGGTAGACTTATAAATTTCTCCTCAGAAATGATTAAGGAAAAATGAGACCATGACTAGATAGCCACTTCAACAAGCTATAGCTTGATATGATGGTGTGGGCATTTTATTCAAACCATGAATTATGGCGGGCATTCTCTTAGACTAGTTTTGACTGATTTTTCCATACTTAGTCAATTTCCAAAGTTTCACAAACTTGCCATACTTTTCCAGAATGATGTCAGATTGCAACACTCACTTCATGATAGCACTAGAACACCATCATGTGTCTTTCCAGCCTCATCACACATTCCACATCATCATACTTGCCATGCCATCACTTCCTTTGTCATTCCTTTGTCTTTCATTGAGTTTACCATGCCATCATTTCTTTGGTTATCCCTTTGTCATTCACCAAGTTTTACCCTTCCATCATGTATTTGGTTATTCCTTTGTCATTACTGAACTCCTTTGACATCAATGACAATCACATTCAACAATATCTAACTGATGGATGGATATAGATTGTATTGGTAAGTAGAATGTACCTATTTGTTGCACTATTGGCTAGTTGATTGATTGATTGGATCATGTTTTCTTGTTGTATATTAGAATGATAAACTTGGGCTATCTGAAAAACGATATGAAAAATTGTTTGATGGATTGAGTTTGACAATGGAGGTGATGTTGTGTCATACTGTATTAGGGTTGATTAGTGTTTGCAGTTCAGATCAAATTAAGGGGTGAATGTTATATAATTTATTCTTTCCTCCAAGATGAGTTTAACAAGGGGTGTTGGATCTACGGTTGATTTGTAACCTAATCTTGTCATATTTTGGGGTTGATCATTAGAGGAATTTGACCAACCAAATATCTTGGAGTTGATCGTTTCCACTTTGGGATCTTAGATCCATCTTTTATGAACAGATATGTTCGACTCGAATTATGTGGTCCCATTGTGATTGGTTTGTCCCTTCAACCAAACCTATTTATATATGATCCTTATTGGATCGATCTATCATGGGATTGTGGACATCATTATGCTCTCATGGATCTTGGATCAATGTGCTTAAGTGCAAACAATGTCTGTTGACACCACCACTCCCTTAGAAACGCTTTTTCCACTTTTGCTATTTTCTTCCTATCCCAATGCTCACTAAGGACTTTAAAGAAAAATCATTTCTCTCCCTCACCAACCATACAAATACCCCCATATAATTAAAGTAACAATTTGAATAGAAAGTGGAACAACTTATGGAGTAATTGCTAGAATAGAAGACTAAATATGAAGATACTTTACCTGAATTCATTTTAGTTGAAAGTTTAGTATAAAAGAGGAAGGAAGACTTAAGGAAGCAAGGGCATAAGCTCAATGAGACAAAAATGTCATGAAGATAAGAAACAGGTGGAAAACCTAAAAGAGAAAATAGACACATATAAAGTTATATATGAGGAGGACATGACTAAAGAAAAGATGCTAAAGACATTGGAAGGTATTAAAAGAACTTTTTGGGTATGTGTATTCAAAGAATTTCCCATAATAAGTAATTACTTCAAATTTTATTTACAAATTGACACCTTGCACAAACAAGTCACTAAATATCTAAGAATCATTGGGTAGGAAGTGCATTGTAGAAATGGGATTAATAGAGTGGTAAAAGGGTCATAAAAACAATCTAGATTGATGCCTTGGATTTGTTAAGTGTAATGGATAGGGCCTTGGTTTCCATGTAAGTAGATAATTATCTAGATGCCTTGGATTCGTTAGGTGTAATGGTTAGGACCTTGGTTTCCATGTATGTAAATAATTGCATGAATAAGTATACTAGTTGGAGGATCACTAATGAGAAGGTGTTAGAAGATGAGAAGCCTATAAAATCCTTACTAATAGATATGGGCACCATGTTCAATCATGGCCTACAAATCCCATGGGATGATAAATTGAAACTATGTACAAGTGATGTATATCTTAAAACCTTGCACATAGATGCCCGCTTGTCTAGTGATTGTTCCAAGTAAAAAATTCATCCAGACTCCTACAAAAGTGTACAATAAGTTGCATCCCTCTATTTCCACTTGGAATCTTTTATCAAGGTTGATTCATTCACTACGAACCATTTAATACACCCCTATAATGGATCTATAAATCCTTTAGAATTTTGAAAAGTGGGAGAATATTAAGTGAACGTAGGTAGAGGTTAATTAGAATAGTACACAATTGTTCTATCAATGATAGCAAAGGGATACACCATAGAACATTATCCCACTAGCCCAAATTTTTTCCAATCAATCAACCCACCTCCAACACCCCCCCCCCCCCCCCCCCCCCCTCCCGCCAAAAGGGAAAAGAGACAAAATTAAAAGGAATTAATTATAGAGGATAGTCATTCTCAATCATATATTCATAAAATAAACAATTAAAGTGTCAAAGGACTGACCGAGTAATTAATTTTCTCCACTACCACTAGTACAACACTTCGAAGAATTGAAGGAAAAAGTCATAAAGAAGACAAACAACTATTTTTGGGTTTTTTCTAGACTACACCCTTTAATTGTAGTGGCACTCATTTAAGGACCAAGATCAACTACTCAATTGCATCCATGACTTATCATTTATGAATCCATGTACTTCTTTATAATAGAGAAATGTCTATAAAAGACAACCTCAAAAACAAAACAAAGGATCAAGAATTGTCATATTATAAGGATGCAAAGTTTTGTCTAGCGCTAAGTGTAAAGGGATTTGCACATTGGTTTCCTTTTTCTTCTCCATATCATTCTCCTTTTCTCTCTATAAACACTATTTGATGCCCCAATTTTTGGGAAGGAAAACAAGAGTCCCAAACAAATATTCCATAGTCTTCTTGATGTCCTCCATTGTAATAAAAAGAATTGTTGTTTATTTTACTATGTAATTAGGATCAATGAAATTATCCACTAGATGAAGCAATCAAATATCAAGCAATTTATATTGGTTTCCTTCTATTTATACCTTCCATTTTGTTGATTGAATCAATGGATATATGTTTATCTTTCCCATTTGATATTTTTTCTTCATGAATATGTTTTAGAAGAATGTATGTTTATCTCTCTTCTTCACTATGCATTCATGGTGTCATATACTTATATTTAAAGGATGGAGTTGTGATTAATGAAACCCTATATCACTAAGTTTATGTTCTAAGAGATAACTATTCTCCAAGTCTCTATCGCCTGGTACCCCACCCCGCCCCTCTATCCCAAGAATTATATTAAAGGCCTAAAGTAGCGTGGGATAGGTGCATCCTGTACATTATGGCATGGCCTTGTTCTCCTTCCTACCCTACACCTACATAGTGAAATATCTAATGAGTATTCCTCCTAATGAGGGGTACAAATTAGGGGACAACATAGTGAGTGCCATCGTTTCTAGGGACAAACTCAAACCACTTATCCTTGTTTCTCAACACAAGTTATTTTTTCTAAGTTAGAGAGAAAGAGGGCTATCAAAACAATTGTTTCATTAGTTGTTATTAAATATTACTATGTTATTCAAAAAGATGAATGGATAAAATAATGATGTAGTTAAAGGTTCATTAATTCTTGGTAGCCTGTGACTAGAATCCCTTATATCTTGAAAATGTACCAAGTAAAGTTCTCTTAATCGAAACTACATTGCATAATGACTCTATTTAGGAGATTGTTTCCTATTCAATCTAGATTCCAGATCCATAATTACTAGGCCCACATCGAAAGGATTGTTGGTTATTCCTCTAGAATACCTTATCAAATGTGGAATAAGAGGAGGGGATATACTACAATATATCTGGTAGGAAGCTACACATTGTTATTCCTTTGTATCCTACTACCACTAGTGTTGGTCATTTACCTAGTTTAAATTTTGGGATCCCTTCCTCACTGCCCTTCCAGTTAATTTAATATTTATCACTTCCTATATCATAGTTGATAGATATTTCCCAAATCTCGGTTTTATTTGACCATTTTGGGAAAATTTATACTCTATACTCCTATAATGCACCATTAGGACAAAGAGAACTATTGACCCCTATCACAACATCCCCTAGTTCTCCCTCATCCTTACAAGTTGCGGTTGTTTCTTCTTTGCAAGTTTTTATTCATCACACCCACCATCCTATTATGCATAAACTTGACCAACGCAAAACCCAAGGACTAAACCCTCAAATGGATAGACCAAATCCCCCAAATCCCTTTTTAGATTCTAGGTTCAATCCCTTTCTGTTACCCCTTGTAGATTAATTGGGAGACTTTTCTGATGGTTATTCAATGCTTTACCTAAGTTTAATGTTGATAATGGACTAGTTTTAGAGGACTACCTTACGAGATTTCAAGATTGCACATATAACTTCTCTATTGGGGAACATGACGTCTTCTCTTGAATATTTTTCCATTCTTTGGAGGGGGAATCCATGGAATGGTTTAGAAATTTTCCTAGCAATTCCATAACTTAATGGGGAAGTTCATTGAAAAGTTATTTAAGAAATGGGGTATAAATAAGGATAGTATATATTATCTAACTGAGTTCAATAGTTCAACGAGAAATAATGGTGAAACTATCCTAGAGTTAACCAGTAGGTTTTGTAAATTGTATCACCAAATTCTTGATGTAGTCAAGCCCTTTTAAACTACTTCTATCATAGCATATGTTGCCTCTTTTGAGAATGATTTTTTTCTCCACCTAAGAGACATAAGGTCAAATAAACGTGACACTCATTTAATGATTTTGAATATTTGGAATAAATATGAGATCTTCAAGAATTAGAAAAAAGACTAGATATGATCCTCCTAATAGAAGAAAACATGTGGAAATAAGAATATATAAGGAACCTAATATGTTATCCTTTGGAAAATACCCGATGTAATTAAAAGAGGACATAAAAATCCTTAAGTCCATGGCCAATGACCTCATCAAGGTCAAGAAAGGGTAGGCTATGCATTCTTTTGTGGGACTAGCCCCTTCATTACATAATCGATATGTCAAAGTTTACCCCCATTTTAAGAGGGATCCCCTCTCTTATCACTCTGCTAACTCCCTTGGATGTAGAAGGAAGGGGTAGAGGTAACTATTACAAACCTATTTGCAGAATTGAAACTAGCCCTTCCAATCCAAAGAGGGATCTCTATTACAACTCAGTTTTCAGATTCTATTTCTCAATGGCTGGTTGTGTTTTTCAAGGCGATGGCCAGATCTTCTGTGGGTAGATTAAGGTTTTGGTTTTTTCAAAGTGGTGGGATCAGGAAGAAATCTCCATTGGGAATGGAGTCAACAGGTTGGAAAATAACTACAAAGGTGATCAATGACTGGTTGTAGAACGCTCAAGGCAGCAGAGGCAAGAAAGCCAATATTTCCTAGTTAATCAGATTGCTGAGGGATGGGAGACAGAAATAGAGACACAAATTATATTAAAGTAGAGGATGGATGATGAATTCCACTTCAATTTTGGAGGAAAGATAACCAAACATTGCATGAATAATTCTGAAAACATAACATTAATTAAGGATGAATTCTAACTACAACACTTTCATTCAAGCTTCGAAGATAACCCAAAAAATGGAATAACTCAGAAATATAACATTCACAGAGGATAACATAAAATAGGAAAGATCAACACATGAATCTATGGTAAAAGCATTATTTAATTCTGCATTAATATACTTCATTTAAACTATGAAAGTCAACAAGGTTCCAATATTCAATAGTTTTCCCTCTCCAAAATTCCAACCTTTTGATCTTCTAAAAAAATGCCATATATAGGCTTACAATGGTTTGTATTCAAGAAGAACCTTAAAACCTTTTCGATTGCTTTTTAAAAAGTAAATTACTATATAAATGCTATCAACTAAAGCTTCAAACTATGACTTATGAATTATTATCTTGTTAATTGATGGTAATTTTAAAAATAAATGCTCCCAACTCATTGATAATGTAAACCGAAAACAGGTCAACTGTTAATTGTCTCTTCCACTTGTCCAACATATTTGATGTAGATCAAATCCACTTGAGATGCCCAAAATTTACAGATCAAGCCTCTTAATCCTAGCTTCGGTAACGTATGTAGCACTCCTAGCCCTTTTTCCATGATGTGCGCTCTAAAAGTGGAGTTCCAGAAATCTCGTAGCGCGCTTTCTATTTTTCCGTGATATGCGCTCAGGAGTTCATTTCCATAAATCTCATAGCGCACTTCCTACTTTTCCCGTCATATGTGCTGTAGGAGTTTGTTTCCAGAACTCTTGTAGCACACTCTCTGTTTTTATGTGATGTGCATTGCAGAAGTTCTGGAAACTACCAAAATTTCAGGGCTTCATACTAGCACACTTGAGTTCCTTACTGAGGGATCAAAAACTGTTTATTTTCCCTCTTTCATGCCTGATATCCATCCATGCATATGTCCAAAACCTTCCATCTTTCCAAACCATTAAGCAAAATCGAACCCTACCGATAACCCTAATGCTAGGGCTTTGTGTGAATAGGGTCTAGGTGGTATATTAACTTTGCTAAGCACACCTGTTCCTTCTTGTTGACCGCACTTATCCATATTTTAATATCCGAGTGCTATGAGTACTCACCTTTTCTGAGTAGTAGGTATTTACTTCTCAAAATTAGGTCTTGTTTTTTAAGAAGCCCTAGCTGTCCAAAATGTAAACAGGCCCATTTATATCCAGTCAAAACTGTGGTTGGGGTGCACGAAAGGTGTTATTACCACTGAGAATCCACTTCAACCAAAATATTTAGATTTCTCCCTGATGGATCCCCCTTTTTGGAAAGCTGCAATTCTTCTCTAAGTGCCCTGTTTTCTGCCTGTAATGATGTGTTTCTTCTGTATAGGTTTTGTACTTGTTTCCTGAGGGGATGTCCTCTTACCAGCCTCTTTTTAGTCTCATATAACATGACTTCTATCACATGTAGTTCCTTGTTAGTTCCCCTCTATATCTTCTGCTTTATTCGACAACCTGCGATTTGATTCCTTTGCCTCCTTCAGTTGGGATTTCAATTGGTTAATTTCGGACTCTGTATCCTTCAACTGGGTTTTCAACTGGCTATTTTTGGACTTTGTATCCTTTAGCTGGACCTTCAAATGGAGTTTTTCAGAATCTGTATCTTTCAGCTGAGCCTTTAACTAGATATTCTTAGATTCTCCCTCATCTCCATGTGTAGAGGGCTGGGTTTCTTTATGTTGAGCTTTCATTTTTCTAGTTTTAGATTCTGCGTCCTCTCTCTATATAAAGGGTTGGAAATTAGGTGCTTCTTCATCATCCAGTTGAATGGGAGAATCAGGGAGATTTTAAGGGGGAAATTCGATGGTAGCTACGAGAGTTTCACGACCTGTGTGAATCATTATTCTAGCAGCTGCTTTGGTCAGGGGCGTTCTGGGAATTATTTTCTCAGTCACTTCTGGTGTAAATTTCAACCTTTTCTCTTCCAATTTTCCCTTCTCTTTATGTGTATTTGGACCCTTTTTACATTTGGATGGATTCTTCTATTCTTGGGTAGGAATTTCCCCTTCTTTCTTCTTACTCTTCCCCTTATCAGGGATGGTTTCCTTGGTTGGTGCTTCCTCTTTTGTTTCCTTCCTCTTCCCCTTGTCCGGGATGGTTTCCTTGGCTGGTGCTCCCTATTCCATTTCCTTCCACCTCCCCTTGTCAAGGATGGATGCCTTGGATGGCGTTGATTTCATAGCTTTAGGGTCATACCCAACCAAGAAAAGGAAGGAGTTCCATTCCCTACCTAACCTATTTAATTCTTCCACTACCAGCAGTTTTCTAAGACCAAAATGGAAAATTTAGTGGTCAATTTGTTAACCCAACGACTGTTCTTTATCAATCATATTACCTAGGCTCCTGAAAAGGTAATAGGGAATGTCCATAGGTTTCTTCCCTATGAAGTGGAGCAGTAATATGAAGTGGTATTGGTATGCAGTGTCATATTCCCCCCACAGGTAAAATTGTTTTGTATAACCAACAAAACATCACCATATTGTTTGGTAAGCCAAGAGCTGGGAACCCCATAGGTCAAATTTGCTCCTTTATGCTCATCCTTCAGAAAATGGTCACATGCTATCATCTAGAACTTGGTCACTTTAAACAATTCTTCTCCCTTCTTGGGTATGTCTATTGTAGCTTCTATAGAGTCTACGGTGACCTCTACCTCCAGGGGACTGACCTTGGTCTTCCTTCCATCGAAATTGAGCATGAAATCACAGTCCATCTGCTTGTGATATCCCTATAATTTTTTGCAGAATCTTAGACACTCCACGCGATGAAAGAAATGTTGAGTGGTAGGGTTTTCATTTAGCCACTATGCGTTGGGTTCAAAGCGCGCTGGGGATACACTCTTCTTGATTTTCCTTTTGAATTCCACTGGATCCATGCCACTGCCTGGTTCTCTGGTAGTGGATGATCTTTGACACCTGTTTACACTTAAAAAATACCATATTTCTTAATATATCACAAAATCCTCACTTTGAACAAGCACTTCAACTGTTAAAACGGGGAGGTCCGACTTTTTAGATTCGACTGAGATTGACTTTGGGGTGGTAACCGATAGATGTGACGTGACCCCATATCGATTGACCACCTAGCACTCATTTGGAGGGTGTGACATGACCCTATATCGACTAACAACTTTAACAAATCATGATTTCACTTTTTCAAACTTATGCAACGACCATGGTTTATAATTTTGCTTTGACACTACACGACTTTCTAAAATGTCTATAGTGCCCTTAGTCTAATATTTATTTTGAATGCTACGAGACTTTTTGAAACTTTCGTAGCGTCCTCAGTTAAAATTTTGTGTTAAGCGCTACAAGATTTGGTAATCCATACGATCATTTTTAGGGAAGGAGTAGGCATAGGTGGTAGGTTTTGGATTTGGACTCATATGACCATGGGAAGTACTTGACCTCTTTGTAGGAATTTACTAGATAAGGCTTCAGAATTTCAATTCTCAGCTAAAAGCCACCCCATTTTGTAGTATTGATGGATTTAGACTCTCAAAAAATAAAAAAAGACAACCTAACCTAGACTGACCAAGGGACTGATGATGACCATGAGTTAGGATATCATACCTTTGTGTATTCTTAAGTGTTAACATCAGCTCCAACTAGGGATTCTATCCTCCCTACTAGGTAGCAAAGAATAGTAGACCAATGCCCTTATACCTTAGGCCTCCTTTTTTCTATTCTCTCTTTTTTTTTGAACAAATAATTTTTTTTGGTAAAACCTGAACTCATTGAACTGGAAAAAATAAACTTAAGAAAACAAATGGATATTTTACAATGAAAGTGGGTCGATGAAACTTCCTTTACTTGATGTAAGTCTTTAAGAACTGTCCATTGACCAGCCCTCCACCTACTGGTTCCCCATCCTGATCCTACAAAATGAAAGCATTGCGTCCATGGTAAGCAACAATTGTTTATGGACCTTTCCAAAGCTGATCAATTTTTTTAACCTTTTCTTCATTCTTGGCGGACCATTTTAATACCACATATTTGACCTAAAAGTCATCATCCTTGGTCCTCTGGTTGAAAAATTTCCTTACTTTCTCCCGAAACAATAGGGTTTCATGACATACCTTTCCTCTTTTCTCTTGCACCGCTATCAGCTAGTTGATCCTTCTCTGCATGGGATCTAGCTATTGTTCTTGTTCTTGTAGCAATATCATCACCGATAGTCTCAGAGAAGGGGGAAACATGACCTCTGTTTCGTATACCAGCTGAAATGGCGAAGTTATAATGGATCTTTTAGTAGTGTTTATGTCTGCCCAGAGTGCAAATATTAGCTTAGTATGCCATGCCTTCTTGTTTTCCTGCAACAATGTTTTTATGATCTTGACCAAACTCTTGTTTGATGAATCATCTAGCCCATTTCCTCGTGGGTAATAGGCTGTAGAGTGACCCAAGCTTATGTTATAATCATGGCAGAAACTGATCACATTCTTGGAATTAAAAGCCTAAACATTATTGGTTATACTTTTCCTTGGGAAACCAAATCTAGACATGATGTTTTCTTCTAAATTTTTTATGATAACGATATCTGTGGCCTGCCTGGTTGGCACACCTTCAATCCATTTGGTGAAGTAATCCGTGACCGTCAATATCTACGTGTACTGTCCGAAAGAAGTTGGTTTGATCTCTCTAATGAAATCCAAGCCCCACTACTGGAAGGGAGCTTCTACTGAAATAATTTTTAGGGGCAAGGGTAACAACTTCCTTTTCCATCAGAGATCTTGCATTCATGACAGGCAGCTACCTCCTTATACACATCAATAAACATGCTTGTCCAGTGAAAATCGAATATAAGGATCTTATTCATTGTGGCATTCCAATAATGATTCCCCCCACATACCCCTTGATGAAACTCCTTCAATGTTAGGTTGGGTCCATCGTCTAACAGACAATTCAACAATACTCCCCCTAGGTCCTTATAGTACAAGTAACCACTCATAATGCAGAATTTTGTTTCCTTTAGATTTACTGATCTAGCTCTACTTCTACTCGTTTCTGGTGGTGCCTACAAATTCCGTAAAACATACACAATGCCACTATACCATGGGGGTAAGGAGAATTCTTCTGATAACTATAATGGTGTGTCTTGGGCTGCGTTGTTTGATATATTTGAGATGATATTTATCCTCAGAGAATCACAATTTGTCTCGGCCATCAATTTTGCAAGCCCTTGTCCTTTTACAAGATTTGTAGGTCTGATCTCTAGATCATACTCCAAAAGAGAAATTATTCACTTTCCCCTTCGGCCTTCAGGATCAGGCTTTGTCAGAATATCCTTTATTGCAGTACTCGGAACAAAAGCAATGGTATGAGAATGAAAAATATAAACCCTGAAATCCCTCAAGGATTTGACCATAGCATAGGCCCGCTTTTCCATAATGTTGTATTTTAATTCAGCTTCTCTCAAAGCTCTGCTAAAGAAGGTTATTGGCTGCTCGGAACTCTCCTTATTTTTCTACAAAAGGACCCCAGCTAGAAAATGTTCGGAAGCAAAGGAAAACATCATGAAGTCTTTGGTAAAATCAGGGTTGACTAGTGTTGGTGCTTCATCTATGTCCTTTTTGATGTCATCAAAGGAGTGTCTATCCTCCCTTATCCACTTTATCTGGTTATCTTTCTTTAGCATGTTGGTGATAAGATTCATAGTATTTGCGAAGTTCGGGATGAATATCCTTAAGAAGTTGACTCTCCCAAGGAATGATTGAACTTCCTTCTTGCTCCTGGGTAATTCAATTTTCTGAATTTCCACAGCTCTCTCTGGATCTATTTTAATGTCGTCCTTTGATATTATATGCCCCAATAGTTTACCCTCATGCATTGCAAAATTTGACTTTTTAGGTTTTAGGGGAATTCCAAACTTCCTACATTTCAAGAAAACCTGCTGCAAATGCTTTAGATGATCTCTATCAGTTTTGGAGTACACCGTAATGTCATCCATGTAAATGACCACAAACCTGTATTTTTACTCAACGAAGGCTATGTCCATAACTCTTTGAAAATTGGATCCTGTGTTTGTTAGCCCAAAGGGCATCTTAGTATACATGAAGGTCCCCCATGGTGTGGTGAAAGCAGTCTTCTCCCGATCTTCTGGATGCACCTTAACCCGATTATATCCTGAAAAACCATCCAGCATGGACATCCTTTCTTCTCCAACCACAATTTTGAGAGTATAATCCATCTTCGAAAGAGTTTAATTGTCCTTCAGTGATACCCTGTTCAGGTTACTGAAGTCTACACACACCCTAATCTCCCCACTCTTCTTTCTCATTGGAACCAAATTGGATTCCCATCGAGAGAACCTAAGGGACACTATGATTTTGGCATCAAACAATATTTTCACTTCTTTTTCAATGAGGGAGAAGAGCATGGGGTTTATTCTTCTGAGCTTCTGTTTAAAAGAATTTTCATCTTTCTTCATAGGGATGGTATGCTGAATAATGGATGTGCCATACTCCTTCAGGTCTTGATAGATCCAAGAAAACACATCTGGAAACTTTCTCAGCAACTCAATATATTTACCTTTGTTTTCTGGAGTGAGATATTTAGACAATTTGATTATTTTTGGTTCTTTCTCAGTCTCGATATTGTAATCCTCCACCTCATTGTCGATTGGAGTGACTTTGGTATTTTTTGCTACATCATTATCATCAAATAATTTTTCCAAAGGAACCAGTCCTTTAGGGATATAGTTGTTCTTCAGTTGGATGATTTCTTTACCCCCCCCCGTTTATTTAGGAATTCTGATGGATCAGGGTCCTAGTCCTCAATCTTCTAATTTTCCTCATCGATGTGTACTAGAAAATTCTTCTGATATTTAAAGAAATATCTTGATCTGCTGATCGTCTTAAAAAATATTCCATTGCTTGGCATTATCTAGAATAGAAGGTTTGTGTTCGACTTTGATATCATACTTTCTGTTTGGGTAGATGGGGATTTTAAAATTACTAGCTATGGTGGCCAAATAATCAACTATCATGTTCTTTCCCCTTGGAAGGACTGAGATGGTGTGCTCTGTGAAAAAAAATCAAACATGTCCCATACTGCATTCCTATTATCCCTCATCCTCAGATGCTTAGATTCGTAAATCCCATTTACCTATTGAATCACTAATTGTGAGTCACCATGGATGGCTATAATTTTAGCCTTCAAATATTTGAGAATGTTCAACCCTGAAAGTAAGTCTTCATATTCAACCACATTGTTTGTGCACTCAAAAACTAATTTAAAAGAATGAAGTCGAGCACATTTGTTTTCAGGGTTCGGAAAAATGATCCAGATGCCTACACTAGCTCCTTCTTTTCCAACATAACCATCAAAATCCATATTCTAGAGACCTTCAACCTCATTTTTCAGATCTGAAATCTGCCCTATGTCTGGCTCATTGTTTTTTCCAGATTTCTTTTCAACATTTTTCTCAGTGTTCTATTCACTGATTTTCTCATAATTATGTCTATTATTTCGCTCAATTTGTTTTAGCAGTATGCTCACTATTTTTTCCATAGTTTTGATCAGTGTTTTTCTCAGAGTTCTATCCATTGTTCTGCTCAAAATTATGCTCATTGTTTTTTCCAGAGTTTTGCTCAGTGTTTTTCTCAGAATTATTCCCATTGTTCTACTCAAAGTTCTGCTCATCGTTTTCAATACTGCTTGGGTGTTCTCCCTCAGAACAGAGATGGTTTTAAGACTTCTTCTAGCTACTCACCACGTATTCCAACCTCTCTTCTCTATATAGTCTCCTTTTCTGACCAAAAACTGAGATGGTTGCATAGGACATATCCATTTGCAGGGTCCCCTTTAGCTTCAATGCCCAAGTTCTAGACATTAGCATCCCAGACTTCGGTGGAATGTCTGCCACTACCACGTCCATAACAACACTCTTTTGAGGAATTTGTGTTAGTGACACCACCATGTATTTGATCAAACCTAAGAACAACACTCTTCTTGAATCGAAGGAGAACAAATCTTTGTAGGGCCTTGTAATCTCCAGCCCTAAACTTTCCACAACAGATTTAGGGATAAGGTTGTGGGAAGCCCCTGAATCCAACATGGCGTTATGTATACATAAATGATCATGAACATTCAGACTAATATCAAAAGGCTGCACATCATCATCTTCTGGGTTTTCCACATGAGGACCAAACAAGAGGGTAGGTTGGTCATCTTGCAGGTTCAAAGTGTCCAACTGTTTTTCATCTTCTACTTTTACCATTTTCAAACTTTGATCTTTATATTCAACATTCTTCAGTAATTCATTGAAGGGGATGGAAATATTGAACTTAGAGATCTCATTTTCTAGGTTGAAAGAAAGCTGTGATTTTTCTCTCTCTTTTATATTTGCATCACCTTTCCCATCCTGGGATTTCTTAGGAGCACCTGTTTTCGGATCAACCTTTTTGGAGGATTCTTTTATATGTTGATTGGATGTAGGTTGGTTAGCTGGGGTTTTACCCAGATTTACCACAACCTTCCTACTCCAGAGGTTATGAAGCTTTTGAAATTCCAGAATGGCATTCTGATATCCCATTTGGTATTACTCTGATTCTAGCTCCAACATGCTACAATTTTTCTCTAGGGAGGATCTGTCATGCTCTTCCTTTGTTAGGTAAAATTGGGTTTGAGCATGGTCAAAATGTGGATCTAATCCCAAGGTTTCTCTTCCTCCTCATCATCAACCAAATTTTCTGCAAAGGGTGGCCTCACTTGTTGGTTATCTGGGTTCCTAGGATCCCTTGGTTCTATCTGTCTGATTTGTGGGACATGGGGCATTCTAAAATCAGGGTTTCTAATCTGCGGTTCCAGGGGTTCTCTCACAGCAGGTCTATGGTCTAGGGAAAACCTATCCACCAGCTTCTCTATGGTCTTCATCATCTGATCAAATTTAGTATCTATGGATTGGGATGTGGAGGGTTGGTTCTCCTCTCTAACCTTCTTCTTCTCAACCTCCATCCTATGTTTTTTCTTTCCAGATGCCATCAAGTTCGCGTCCACGTCTATGGAAAATTTTAACATGTTAAGTAATGAAGAGGATCTCCTCTCTCTCAACATCAGGGAAAATTCACTGTCAAATGCATTTGCATAGTGGAGCTGGGCAACTCCTACATGGGGCTTAATCTCAACAGGTATGTAATTGTACACTTTCATGAAATTAGTAGAAAATTCCTGAACCGTATCCACATTGTTTTTCTTTAGGTTATTGTACTCGGTTAAGATATGTAGGGGATTCTATTTATCTTTCCACCTTGCTAGGAAAGCTTCTTCAAACCTATCATCGCTAGTGATACTCCCCACCTGAAGAGATTTGAACCACTTTTTTACCTCCTCGGAGAAACTCTATGCAAAAATCTCATCTTTGCATCATCATCATCCACTTATTCTAGGTCTATAAAGTCATTGAATCTGCTAATATGCTATTTGGATGTAGTGTCGCCTTCCCCATCATAAATTGGAATGCACTGGGAATAGTTATGAGGTAATTCATGGAGTTGGGAAGGAAGTGCCAAATGAGAAAATCTAACAGCCATTTCTCTTGGGGGTATATGGGATTGAGGCCTTTGGAACAATAGGGGGAACAACATGAATATCGAAGGCAGTAGTAGAGGGGTTTTGGACCTTTTTTTCAGAGGCTGTTTCACTGAGGAAGATAAAAGGGTCCGTGTCTTCTTATTTAATTTTTTCTTCCTTGATGATTGTAACTTTTCCCAAACAGATAATAATGCATATGATTGGAACTTTTCCTCATCAAACACAGTTTGACTTAAGTTTGTTTCAGAAATGGATCTAAACAATGAGTTTTCACTTTAAACCAAAGGTTATATCATTTCTACTTTCAACTTCTTCCTTTCGTAAAGAGAAAGATATTTTTAATAGAGGAGTACCCGATTTCACTTTTTCCTTTCCCTTTCGGAGGATCTCTTCTGGATTTGGAAAAAAATCAGCGGGTTCAGGATGTGGATTGCTTCTGGTGTACACTTTTTGTGAATCCATGATTCACTCAATGAATTCGCCTTTAGATTCTTGTGGAGCAGTAAATTTGGTCAATGAAGTCGTCAGTGAAAATGATACAAGTAACTAGATGTCGAAGTATCTGTTTTCCTTCAGAGATCGGATCTATTTCTTTGTCGTTCTTTGCCAAGGAAGACTAAACTTTCGCGTCCCCGACAATGGTGCCATAATTCTATCACTCTTGTTATCACTCCAGAAAGCTCTCTTAGGTTGTATTTCAGAGATGTCTGGTAACTTAAACTTGTCTTGAAAGAAGGGATTAATTTTGGATCAAGTTGGATGACAGGAATCAAAATCTTACACTCTCACAACAAGCATGAAGGCTCTAAGATAAACAAGGCTTTGACTATGGATGTTCAGAGGGTTGATTTAAAATAGAGGGTGTGAATCCTTGTCGCTTTTAACAGATTCATACACATCATAATGCATATAAATGTCTAAGCACAACAAAATAACAACATATATGTTCAGTTCTTAAATACCATGACAGGATAACAACTATCTCAGCAATTAAAGTGAACATACAGGAAATATATCATTCACAACAAGTACAGAAACATGCGAAACATAAATTTGCCAGCCAATAATAAAAGAAGCTTGTATAATCTAAAAATTGCAGAAGTCTGAGAATACAAAAGTTGATTCTTCTCTCCAAAGTCAAACCTCTATTCTACTTCAGTCCTCGGCTTTATAGCCATTACACAGTTTTTAGATCCCAAATAGATGGATCAAATATACTAAAAATAACAACTGAAAACAACAAATGATAGATGCAGCAGTGCATCATGATCAAAGTAACTGCTCTTTGTAAGTGACACCACGCTTGGTAGTTTGAGACGAGCATCTTGGAGCTGGGGGCAGGTGTGAAAATGCTATTCTGCAGAAACTTGTAGGGGTGTTTTCCAAAAATAGGCAGTAATATTTTGCTGTCGAATCTGCCAGTGCTCTCAGTCTGTGAAAAAAGGTGATCGTGGTACACTTGAACACCTTTCAGTATTCTAGAACACGTCTTCAAGGTGCTAGAAACCATACCAAAAAGGTTTGCTTCCTGCTGATATATTTGTGCGTTTATTTTAGTTTTCGGTAGCTAACAAAACTGGGCTTGAAGGTGACAAGCAACCGAAATCCTAACGTTCGGTGATTAATGAATCATAGTAACGCTTCGCCTAAACCACCGAAACGCTTTAGGGTGCTGGAAAACCTTATCTCTTTTTCGGTATCTGGGAGGACATTGCTTGCACACCATAAGCTACTAGAACGGGATTCGACAGCTAATGAACAGTTTCAGTGTTCGCCCAAGCTGCCGAAAACCATGTAAGATTCAACCTGCAAAAAAAATGGCAAAACTGTGTTTCCATCCTCATGTTACCTGGATGTTTCTTCCTCTTGGGCCGAGGTCGGAGGATTTTCCAAGTCAATCGTAGCAGCAGCTAAGGTCTCTAGGTTTGAATGTGCCATGGGTTGGGGACTTTGGGCTCCTCCCTTGCCTTCTAAAACTTCGACCTTCCTCCTCAATCGAATGTTTTCCCTGATAAGCCTTATGTTTCTGCCCGTCATCTTGCCATGTTTCTTGGTCAATCCATGAAAGGATATGTAAAGCTCGTTATACCTCTCTGTTAGCCTTTTGTTTTTCTCTTTAATAATCCTCTGGAGTAACTCGCGTTCATAAGCTTGCTGAAGGAGTCGGTTGATTTTTTGTGAAGCTGAAATCTTCACCTTTTGGGTTGGCCTGTCTGCCACTTGCTGACTCTTCTCCTCCATGGGTATAGGGGAGGGTAAATTCACACAGTCCAAGCCTTGCTCTTCCATAGAGGCATATGGGGGCAACTTTACATAGTCATTCTCCTGCTCCATCAGGGCTGGGGCTTCTTCCTGGGATACCTGTTCTGTTTTCTCCTCATCAAATTATGCTTCCGCTCTCTGCAACTCCCCCTCCTCTTCAGAATCAGTGTAAGGGAGGTTCAAAGGATTTGTACTTCTTGAAGGAATTTCATCTGAAACCATCCCCTCATCCTCAGCCTTGTCATAAAATGTCAGCTTCCTTTTGGTTTTCTTCATCGGTGGAGATGAGGAAAGGGGTTTGACTAAATTTGGGGGAAGAGCCCTCCTCCATTTTCCACTTCTAGGGTTTGAGGATTTCTTTCCACCTTCTAGCTGTAATTTGGTTTCGAGCCCAATCCAGAAGAGAAAGAAAGTCCATTTCATGCCTTTTCTCTACAATAACTCAGAGACCAACAATTTGATCAGACCATGGTGGAATAACCTCCCTGCAATTATGGAGGGCTGAGCCGTTACTTGATGAGCCATTTTGGTGAGGTTCTTGTGGAGGTAGAAAGTGATATTTAGAGGGTTCTTGCCCGTGAAATGATCTAGAAATCTGAAGTGATAGATTAACACCATGATTTACCTGCCCTCACAGGTTATATAGATTAGGATGGAATTCAATAAAAGCTGCCAATTGTCCTCCAGGTGTGACATAGGGATGTCCTTCTTCCAAACCTGACTCCTGTGCTCCGGTTTCAGATATGATTTAAACTCAAAATCCTTCTTAATCGTGGTCTTAAACCATCTCTCCTCTGTCGTGGTTAATTATGTTACTTGGGCAATGAGGGCCTCGTTCACATGGAACTCTTCCTTGCTGATTACTGCCTTTTCTTCGTCATATGTGAGGGCGAAAGCTTCAGCCACCTGTTGGTGAGAGCCCTGGAGTTTTTTATAGAAATTATAGCAACCAACATTCTTGAAAAATTGACCTACCTCGGGGTGTGCCTCCAGGTAGCAGGTGTCACTTAATTCCTTTCTCAAAACTGCTCTTCCCCCTTTCGGCATCGATGACCTGCTTGGTGGTGCTTGTTGCTCAAACCTGGACTGAGAGAGTGACAGGAAATAGGGAGAAAATGGGATCAATCGACACGATGGGGGCAAAAATGGGAAGGTGGTGTGGCCTTTCGAGAGCTAACTACGAGGGTATGCATCCATGTTGACCAGAGGTCCATCCTTGGCCACCATCTACACCATTTCCGGAGGTGGACTACCGACTATTGGAACCATTGATATCAACAACCAACCTCCCCCAGGTGGACCATCCAACCCGCCTGTCGAAGGACAACCATATTTTGGGAACACTGGTCCCAGTCACCAACCCCCTCCCACTGGACCATCTAACCCACCTGCTGGAGGGAAACCCCTTGGTACCATTCAAAGCAGGGCCACTCAACAACCACCTTCTTCTTTCCCATCGGCTCAATAGAGCCCTTTCATTGGAAGATCACCACTCATTAACGCTCCCATTGGAACCATCCAACAACCCTCTCAATCAACACCTTCTGCTCAGTCAGGCATGTATAATCCACCTAGTAGTGGACACTTTCATGCCGTTATCCCAACCGGACCCCATTTTCAACATCCCTCATCAGGAAAACTTCCTTCTTGGGGCCCTCAAGTCCCACAGAGTGGGGGATACTCTTTGTTTGGAAACTGGAATCAAACTGGTGGGAAACCTACTCAACTCATATTTCCCCCAAATTGAACTTCGAAATTTCCTACTCTTCAGCCGCAAATACTCCATGGAACCCATCCCTTACACCCCCACCTCTTCATCAGGGTGGAACCCATATTCCATGGACACCATTTTTGCAGGCATCCCCTAACCCTGGTATGGGAAATCCTCCACCCAATCAAGGTGGTGGCAAAATTTCTGGAACCCAACAATCACAAGGAACCATACCCCAACCAGGAATGGGAAACATTCCCGGGACACAACAAACCCAGGCTACGATACCCACCATCCCTACTCAGCAGAACGTTCAACAACCAGTTACCATTGTGATTTCGAGTCAGACAATAAATCCCATGATTTCGAACACACAACCGGTTAACCAGATCGTCTACTACCCTCAGAACCTCCAACAATACCCCGTGGGAAACATGTATGGGTACAACATGCAACAGTATGCTGTGCAGGGTCCCACAGGCATCCCTACGCCATACAATTACTACTCATACCCGCAGCCCAATCGTCAACTTCCTTTCTTTTCCACGCTAGACTTACCCTATTTTTTGAGGCTTATCAATGATCCCATATGGCATGAACCACATTGGCCACCCATCCCAGCCAAAATACCATCGGACATCCCTAAGTTCGATGCCAAGCCTGGGGAATAACCCAAGAAACACGTAATGACCTTCCATCTTTAGTGTTCATCCAACTCATTGATGGATGACTCTATTTGGTTACGTCTCTTCCAACGTACGCTCACCGAAACGGAAGCAAAATGGTATATCGAGCTGCCACAACACTCCTTTCACGATTTCAATACCCTGGCTATGCAGTTTTTGACACATTTCCAGCTCCTCATCCGATACGAGACTGGAACAGAACTGTTAACCTCACTATGTCAAACCACTTCTAAGCACATATCGGACCATATTCATGAGTGGCGTCGATGCCATAGGCTAATCAAGGCACCCATTTCGGACCAGTTACTCGTTGATTGGTTCACAAAGTCATTTCTGGCTCCCATTGCCAGGGATATTGCCATGCGCGGACCGGTCACGGAAGAACAAGCGATTTCTTGCGCTTAGTATATGGATTTGGTATATACCCAATCTGGAAATTTATACGAGCTTATTACCCATGCCACCCACACCAAGACTGATCCAACCAAGCCTTCCACTGAACCCCCCATCGACAAAATTTTTGGTTCAGCTAAGGCTCATCCTGCCACCAAACTGACTGGATGACAAGTTATTGCTTCCCCCTCTCCACCTCAGGCTACTCCTAAATATTCTACCTCTCTTGCTCTATCCTCTGAGGTGAATGCAGTTCAATCCACGTCACAATCATTCGAAGGAAAGAAGAAGAATCACTGTGGAAAATCCAAGAAAACGTCTAACCAACAGGAGAAACCAAAGCCACAACCAACTAATAATGATCCGAAACCACGCCGGAAAGCAAAGTTCCACTGCCTGATTTGCCAAGAAGATCATTACACATGTGACTTTCCCTACAAAGACGAAGTCAACAAATTTCTTAAAGGATCCTTTCCCTTAGCAGCAACAGCAGATGCTTTCCCATGATCCCCTCCAAGGGGGCACTCCGAACAACCCACCTCGTAGAGAAACGTTCACAAACCATGAAATTCTGATAACGAGCAACGAGGAGATCAATCTATCTACTCGATCAAGGACTTACGATACCTCTTCAAGTTCAAACAAACCAGAGACAGCCAATGGCAAGTCTCCTTCTGAATATCCTGTCATCCCTCCCCCCAGTGGTCATCTCCACATTGAGAGACCTGTCACAGACATAGTGCTGCGCCCACCCAAGGGCACCATCCGAAAGGCAACATTTAATCCTAATGCGCGAGCAGCCCAAAATTATATTATTGTTGAGGATCTAGCTCAAGCACCATGTGCGATGTCGACTCTCGAGGTTCTCCAACACTTCCCCACGCAGTACAAAACCTTACTTTTAGCACTAGGGGCAATGGACCCAGATACTTCAAACAAAATTATGTTTAACTTGGAGTATTTTAAACCTCATCTTTCTCACTAGTTAGCCTTTCAGGTCCATACAAAAATCCATGGAAAAAGCATCCATCTTACTGTCTTAGATGAAGGCGCTTCCACGTCAATCATGTCCTTGACTTGTTGGAGAGCCTTAGGCTCACCTGAAGTTACAACTTCTCCCACTAACATGGTTTTCAACCATACGGACTCATTCCTGCGATCGGCATTGAAATAGGGGGAAAGATAGTCTCTATACACATCGAAGTCGTAGATGCACCATTAGATTATAATCTTCTACTCGACCGGAATTGGTTCTACACCATGACCGCCATTGCATCTACCATCTTCCGACTAGTAAAATTCCCTCACGAGGGGAATATTTCCACTATAGATCAGTTAGACGTCTGTACTCCAGACACTCATTCGAACTCCACCAACATTGTTCCATTATTGGATCAATCCTAGTACCGTTTCCCAGATGTTGGCATTGGTCTTATGGAGGATTCCTCCCTCATCGGAGTATTCCCAGAACTCAGATCCCCTGTACAACCTGTCAATATGATATCATCATATATCACCCCATTCAATGATTCTTGGATGATACCAAGATTGAAAACTACGGCGACTCCATGCTATTAAAAAGGAACCTCGCAACGTATGAGGCGGTCCAGTCAGCCACAGATTGGGTCGACCCTACTACCCATCACGCCGTGGCACAGCTCTCATCTGAGGCTAGCTCATCGTCGTCACTTATCGATCCTTTCACATTGATTTTTCCTTCTGACAAATCAATTATGGAGGTTATGTGCGTCGATGAACCACCCTGGGAAGATTACCAGCATCGGTATTCTTTTCCTATTATCCAGGCGATCGAGCAAGACACCAAACCCAACACTTCACTTGAAGTTGTCAAACCCAAGTTTCCCACGTCAGTTGATGATATTTTCTTCGAAGGAAACTTGGCCAACCTCATGGAAACCACTCCTATTGACATTTCAGTGAAGCTTGGTGTTGTGGAAAACATCCATATAGGCAAGACATGCACTCCCACTGAGATGGAGTTCTATTCTTCCTACTTTAAAACATTCTGTGATATTTTTGCTCGGAGTTATGAAGAAATGCCAGGAATAGACCCTTCCATCGTGGTCCATGAGATCCAAACTTTTCCTGGTGCTCAACTAGTTCGACAGAAGCTCTGACCCATTCATCCCCGTAAGGCAGCAGCTATCAAAGCAGAAGTAGAAAAAATTCTGCATGTTGGTTTCATCTATCTTGTCCCATTGACAGAATGGGTGTCTAACATCGTTCCCGTATCCAAGAAACAGGGTACGATTAGGGTCTATGTCAATTACCATTATTTGAATAAAGCTTGTCCAAAAGACAACTATCCAACTTCGTTTATTGACCAGATTATCGATAACTGTGCCGGGAGTGTCATCTTTTCATTTATGGATGGCTTCTCTGGCTATAATCAGATAGAGATACTCCCCTCCGACCAGCTTAAAACAACTTTCATTTTCCCATGGGGGACCTTAGCGTACCGAAATCTACCTTTTGGCCTCAAAAATGCCGGGGCAACTTTCCAACGCGAAATGTCTTACGCATTTCACGACATTAAACATATTGTGGAACCATATCTTGATGACCTCCCCGCTCACTCTCAGACTCAGGAAGATCACCTAGATCATTTGAGCGCCATCTTTGCAAGATGTCGCCGCTACAATATACGTTTAAATCCACACAAGTGCGTTTTCTGCGTCGAAGCCAAAAGACTGTTGGGATTCATAATCTCCAAGGATGGTATATGTTTAGATCCAGCGAAGGTAGAAGCCATTCTAGGCCTGCCTTCACCCACAAACATACCAGAACTTCAAAGTTTGCAGGCACATGCAAAATTTCTACGTCTTTTCGTGTGCAACTTTGTCGAGATCACCAAGGGTTACATGCGGCTTCTGAAAAAGAACGTTCCCTTCTTTTGGGACGACAAAGCCCAATGATATTTTGATAATCTAAAAGCAGCCCTTACCAAGGATCCCGTGATTCAACCCCCCAATTACACACGGGATTACATCTTATATCTCGCGGCTTCCACTTCCACCATTGGCATGGTGTTAGTCCAGGAAGACCCCAATGATATAGAACATATGGTTTACTATCTTAGTAAGAGTCTCCTCGACTCCGAAACCTGTTACTTGCATGTTGAAAAACTGGCTCTGGATACAGTTTTTGTTGTCCAGAGGTTCCTCCACTACATTCTACTCCGCCAAACCACTGTCATCGCTGATTTCAATCCAATGTACTATATACTCACACATCAAGTGCTTGGGGGAAAATACTCTCGTTGGATTGTTGTCCTTCAAGAATTTGATTTGGAATTTTCCAAAGCCAAATCCAAGAAATATTTGGTCTTTGCCGAGTTGATTTGTACCTTGCCCCGTGCCATTGAGAAACCAGAGCCCATCGATTCTTTCCCTGATGAATCGTTTTTTCTCATTAACATGTCCGATCCATGGTATGGAGATATCATACTCTATCTCCAAACCCAATGTTTTCGACCCGAGCTTAACCGCGATGAACGTCGACGTATCCGACATCATGCCAAGTATTACCTCATCATCAACGATACCCTTTACCGCCATGGTGTCGATACTATTATTCAATGTTGTTTAACTTTGGACGAAGCCGAGCACGTTCTTAATGACTGCCACTCTGGAGCATGTGGTGGTCATCTCTCTGGGATGGCTATGGCCCAGAAGATTTTACGAGTAGGATATTTTCGACCCTTGATTTTCAAAGACTGCATTGAAACGGTCAAGAAATTTTCACCCTGTCAATTCTTCCATAGCAAGACACGCTCACATCCTGCTCCACTCCACCCTGTTGTTTCCTCGTCCCCTTCGCCAAATGGGGCATCGATTTCATGCACTCTAAGCCCACTTCATCCGGGGGGCATAGCTATGTCATAGTAGCTGTCGATTATTTGACAAAATGGGCTGAAGCTATGCCTACTTTCGCAAAAGATGGTAAAACAACATCACAGTTCATATTCAACCACATCATAGCTAGGTTCAGAGTTCTGCAGTTTATCGTGACTGATCACGGGTCTCACTTTAGAAACCATATGATTGAATAATTGAGTGCCAATTGGGTTTTCGTCATGAAAACTCAACCCCATACTACCCACAATACAACGGCCAAGTCGAAGCCATCAACAAGGTTTTGAAACGCATGATACAACACATTGTGGGTACTCACAAGTCCAATTGGCACTTAGCTCTCTTCTCAGCATTATGGGCCTACCAAACCTTAGTGAAAAGTGCTACCGGGTTCACACCATTCCAATTGGTGTATGGCCTAGAAGCCATTTTTTCGATTGAATGTGAAATTCCGTCACTCAAGATAGCCATAGAGATACTTCCCAATACCACTTCTGAAGAAGAACGGTTTCTATATCTAACCAAGATAGATGAAACCTGCCACGATACTGCTTTAGCTAATGAAGCCCATAAAAACCGTGTCAAAGCACAGTATGACAAATCCGTTCAACCTCGAATCTTTAACGAAGGTGACCTCGTACTCACATACAACCAGATGCATGACAAACTAGGAAAAGGAAAGCTAGAGTCCATGTGGTACAGTCCCTTCATTGTTAAGCGTGCACTGAAAAAGGGAGCCTACGAACTCGTCGATTGTGATGGCACACCGATGGCACGGCCCCACAACGGGATGTACCTAAAACATTTCTACGCGTAGGTTCTCCTTGCGCGAGACATGTTGTACATAATGTACTTAGCTTGTTTTCAATTATTTCTTTTGTGTGCGTGAGCATGGATTTTATTTCATGTATCCTCATTTACCTCGACTTGTGCTTTTATGTGTAGATGTCTGCCTACTATGGATTCGCTGATGGTGCTAGCTGACACACCCGGAACCTTGCTTCCGCAACATGGGTTATCTATTCTTCTACTAGCAAGTTGGTATCTTCAGGAGACACTTGCTTGGGCCCCACAACCAATAACATTGCAGAGTACCATGCAGTTATTGGACTCTTAACCGAGGTTGCTTCCATTGGAATCGACTCCTTATTAGTCTTTCTAGACTCCCAACTCATGGTGTCTCACTTGAACCGTATCTACACTACCCACAATCCTATATTAGTTCGCTTATTTAGAAGGGTATGCCTCTTGGAAAGATCTTTTGATTACATTTCATATCAACATATACCAAGCGAATTCAATTTTGTATCTAACTCATTGGCTAACTACATTTTGGATTGGCATCTCACCCATACATAAAAATGCATCACAAAATAATACACAAGCCATTGTAAATGAATAAATCATAGAAATAAGTCCACATATATATAATCACATATAAAAGTGTTTTCTGAGTACATATGATAAAGTTTGTGTCTAAAGACAAAATTTGGGATCCGTCCCATACAAAAATTTGGCTCTCTGGCCTACATATCGTGTACATGCCGCAAAAAGATAAAACACTACTGTCTAAGGAGATCTAGAAGATCTATCACGATCATCCTCAGATTCCTCATGATGCTCATGGTAGTAGACCACATCCCTAGCCACTCTATGGAGGAGTAGGCCAATACGTCTAGGCACACCCACAATATGCCACTGGAGATGAAGTGGGACATCATCCACCCTCAAAGATGGAACTCCAAAAGTCAAACCCTGAATATTCCGCTCTACATCATGGATTCCCCCCACTTCGTCTTCATCCTCCTCCTCAATAGCTGGTTGGTGCTTGACCCCGCCTCAACGCAACGACGAGTAACCTGCTGGTCTCCTCGGTCCACGATCTGCGATATGCACATGTACGTACGTTAGATCTTTTTGCACAATAAAAAAATCACTAAAAATTATATATTTCAAAAAAATGAAAAACACATTTGGTGAAGGTCATACCTGAGTTATCTCAATCCTCATCATTGGGCAATGCCAAGTCAATGTCCTCATGGAATTCCACCCTTGCATAAGGGTAGTCCTCAATCATCATGATTTGCTCCTTGAGCCACGAAAATAAGTCCTCTCCAAAATCTAATATTTGTGGTCCCTCGAGCCGCCCTGCATACTCACTCCATCGACCCATCCTAGGCTCGGTGGCAGGGCGGATAGGCATGGCTACCTGTGGATGCAATAATGGCACCCTCTACAGAAAGAAGGTGACTAGGATACTCCCATACCCGAATTGGTGAGTGCCCCCATTCCTGCACTTGGTAACTTGCTCCTTGAGTTAGGCTAACACCCCCTCACACCAGTTGAATAAAGTAGGTGCCATAAACTCTACGGCAAGGTTCATCTACGCTTGAGACTGTTAATTTTTCAGATTTTACTTCAATCTGATCTAAGAACTTAACTGAGAGAATAACATGTACAACATATCTACAGCATATCTACAGCATATCAATCATGGACACATTAATGCAAGCACACAAGAGACACAGAGTTTCACCGGGGAAAAACAAGAAGGTGAAAAACCCCGCAACTTCCTCAAAGATAGAAGGAGCAATGATACAACCCAAGCATAAGAGATAGACATCTCCTAACAACATCTTCTCCTCCTCCACAAGTGCCCCACTCTCCAAAGAGTGTGTGAGAGAATAGAATGATCAAATAGAGTGACTCCCGCACTCTATTTATACATGACTTGACTTGCCTAATAACCTTTACTAGGTTTTCCTTAACTTAACCACATAACATAATGCTGAATGGGCCGATCGCCAATAGCGTGGTCTAATAACCCTTTGAACCACATGGTCGACCCCCAGTAAGGTGGTATAATAACCCTTCGACCCACATGACTTATACAGGGCCGACCCCAATAAGGTGGTCTAATAACCCTTCGACCCACATCACTTATACAGGGCCGACCCCAACAAGGTGGTCTAATAGCCCATTAAGTATAAGTTATGACACTTACAATATAAATGATGACACTTCCGTATAGAGGAATAACAACATCTCTATAGGAGTACAATATACATAGATGAAATACATTCCAAAGTTACATATACATCAACACTCCCTCTTAACTAGGAAGGTATTTATCGACACAGATCCACTAGCACAAGTCTTCTTCTCTAGATCGTCATCAGCGAATCATCATCCTCGAATAATCGTCATCGTCACTGCTGCTGCTATCTCAATCAATCTCTGAATCTACTCGTCATAGGAATTTCTACAGAGCCAGTCCTTTTTCATACTGGATGTAGGCCCACCATCTATAGGTCTTCATCATCACTGGACATACTGTGGAATCCTCAGGACTTATTACGCTCGTCACAAAACCTGGATGCAGCATCCCAGGCTGTTACGAGCACACAACTCTACTTGTCGGATCTCCCAAAAGCACATTACATGTGACTGTCATAAAACCTTAAAAGAGTCTCTTGACTAGCAAGAACCCTAAAGAGTATCTGAGGCCTTTTTCATCCTGTCCAGATCTCCAGGACTTATTACATGTGACCCCCACCACAAAACCTTAAAAGAGTGTCTTGTCAATCAAGAACCCTAAAGAGTATTTGAGGCCTTTTTCATCCTGTCCAGATCTCCAGGACTTATTACATGTGGTCATGGAAATGACTCGAAAGAGCATTTGAGGCCTTTTTCATCCTGTCCAGATCTCCTAGGTCTACTTACATGCCATAGGACAAAACCTCAAAAGAGCATTTGCCAGCTCTCCTAGGGAGCTATTATATGCCAGCGGCAAAACCTAGCAAGAGAATTTGCAAACCTCCCACGGCGCTATTATATGCCTATCTACACAACCTATCCACGGACATAGAGTATCAACCTGATACTCACCATACATCATCCTGATGTACACATGATCATCCTGATCATCATCACTGCATCGTCCTGACGCATGTCATCTGGAGCAACATCCTGAAGCTCATCATCCATGATCATCCTGATCATACAATGCATCCACCTGATGCATACACAGTATCTTCCTGATACATATGATCTACCTGATCATACAATGTATCCACTTGATACATATACAATGTATCCACTTGATACATATACAAATACATACACATGATCCAACTTATCATATCCAACATCCAACATGATACATACATACATAAATGATCCAACTGATCATATCCATCATCCGACATGATTCATACCTACATAAATGATCCAAATGATCATATCTAGCATCCAACATGATGCATACATACATAAATGATCCAACTGATCATATCCAGCATCCAACATGATGCATATACATATATAGAGCAGTAACTGGAGCATCGTCCTAATGCTCATCATCCAGCGCTTACATCCACAGCCATGTGAAGGATCCTCCTTCCAACATGCTTGGAATTGCTTCAGCAAATGTCTTCATCACTTCTTCCTCAAAGTGTCATCGTTCTGAAGAACACCAAGCCTCTCTCTAAGGTACTCAAACTTCACTATGGCTAGTGGCTTCGTCAGCACATCTGCAATCTGCTCGTCCGTCGCAAAATACAGAATCTTCACTGCTCCTCTCTGCACCATATCCTTGATATAGTGATATTTGATCTCTATGTGTTTTGACCTGTCGTGGAACATCGGGTTCTCAGATAGCTTCACACAACTCTGGTTGTCACAAAATATACCAGTAGCCTCCAGCAGGAGATCAAATAACTCAGACAGTAGCTTCCTAAGCCATACTGCCTCACAACTAGCCGAACAAGCTGCAACATACTCTGGTTCCGCTATACTCAATGCTACATAGGACAGCTTCCTGCTAAACCAAGAGATCACACCTGATCCCATACTGAAGTAGCACCCAGAAGTGCTTTTCCTATCTGCAACACTGCTTGCCCAATCTGAATCAACATAACCCTGCAAGTTAAACTTTTGATTCACATCATACTTGAGCCCATAATCAACTGTACCCTTCAGGTACCTCAGAATATGCTTTACAGCAACCAAGTGAACCTCTCTCAGATCCGTCAGGAACTGGCTCAATATGCTCACCGCAAAGCAAATATCTGGTCTCGTGTTCGTCAGGTACATCAAGGACCCAATCATCTGACGATACACAGTGACATCAATCGGATCAGATGAAGCATCACACAGAAGCTTCAGGTTTGATGCCATAGGTGTGGCCATGGCCTTGCAGTCTATCATCCCGAACCTCTTCAGGATCTCTACTGCATACTTCCCTTGTCCAAGGAATATTCCATCTACAATTTTCCACACCTCCATGCCTAGAAAGTAGTGCATCATACCCAAGTTCTTCATCTCGAACTCAGCTGCAAGTTTCCTCTTGGTAAAGCCCAAACTGGATAGAAATCCATCTATCCTGCCATACTAGGTCCTGGATGCCTGTTTCAAACCATACAAGGCTTTCTTCAGTTTGCACACATGTGACTCTCATTCATGTGTCTCAAACCTGAGTGGCTGCTCCACATACACTTCCTCTTCGACTACACCATTCAAGAAGGTTGTCTTGACATCCATCTGGTGTATCTTCCATTTCATTAATCATTTTGTCTTTCTCCATGCTACCATCTGCAGCATGCTTGATCTTATAGATCCATTTGGAAGTCACAGCAGACTTCCCTTCAGGTCTTGGGACCACATCCCAAACATCATTCTTCATGATCGACTAATCATGGCATTCTTCCATTACTTCATCCCAGATCTTGGGAACTTTAATATCTTCAATAGATATCTTTGTTGCTGGAACAAATTTTGTATTCCTTCTTTTGTAGGTGATGGTATACGATCTTTCCTACAAAACAAGTTAAATTGCATGATTAGAAACATTTTATAGTTTTCATAACAAATTCTTACACATCAAGAAACATGTCATACAGTCATGCAATTATTTCAGCCAATGCTTCAATACAACATTTATCCATATCCCGTAACTTTCTAGATGCCTTCCAATCTCTACCAAAACATTGTTAAGAGTGTGCACAACTCCCAACATGTCAACAAAGAGGTTTCACTCTAGATAAGTAGCAATGGAATGTTGTACAGTGCCATATGCCACTTACCCATCACATGCATATTAGTAGTATACTGTTCATTAATGCAATTATTCTAATATGTATAATACACAACCTAAGTCTAGGAACAAAAGCATATACATCATTAAACAACATTATTTAAACAAACAAATATGTAAGAAATGACAATTCAAATACTTATCTTTGTTTGGTTGTTGGGTGGACTCCCTCTGAATCTTTGCAACTCCATCCTGATGTGGACTATGAGAAGTGGTCGACTCCCTCTGAATATCTGCATCCTTGCATAAACTATTGGAGTGTGCTCCCTCTTGATCTTTGCTTCCGGGATTACTTGTCCTTGAACTTATATCCATCCTCGATCACTATGCATTCTTACAAGTATCATTATTGTGATATCCTCGAGATCTCATGCATAATCATACAGTCATTAGTATAATCTCAATACTACAATAATTTTAAACATGTATAGTCATGATCATTTCAAACACAACGAATAAGCATTAGCATTCAATGTTTTAAGGAAGACTTCTCTTACTCATGCATATTCATATTTGACCAAAATAATTTTCTGGTTAGTCATATCATCAATCAAGGTAAGAGACATAATATGCATAAACCCTGGATTACTTAAGTTTCTAACTTCATAAATAATCATTATCAATCATGCCATGTATACTTATATAAGAGATCATAACACAATGTAGGATTCTAACTTGATATAGGAAAAACATACCTGGATTAGCATGCTAGCTAGTTATGTCTAACATAGCTGCATAATGTCTTCTTGTTCTCTTCAATGACTTGTGCTAGTAACCTGCATATCTCGTAAGTTAACCATTATAGAACCAAGTTATACATACCTCGTAAATAGATCTTCTATGTGATCCATGACAATGGATGAATCTTTGTCTTCATGTCACCATGGTCATATGTTCTTGAACTAGAACATGATTTGTCTTTCTTGGTGTACCTTTCATGTTGGCGGACAACATAAGCCTCATACAACACCATAATGCATTAGTACAATCATAAGTGTCAACACCTTAATCAATGAATATCTTCTATCAAGCATTCATAATTTTATTAAGGTGATACGACAAGTCTAAATTTAATCAAGATTGTACTAACCGTAATAATATGAAGAAAAATATACCATAAACTTAATCATGAACAGAATTCGAAACATACCTGTATGAGTCATACCTGTTGAGATTGCTTTGTAATCTTTTTACATAAGGCCTTAGCCTCATCTCCCTCTGAAACAGGAACTTCTTCACTTATGCAGGTGACTAATCCATTCTCTTCTAGGATTAACCCAATCCACTTGATTTGCAGGAATTGGATTTGGAGCTAGATTAGGGTTTGTCAGAGAAACCCTAAAATTCAAAATTTGAATTTCAAACTTCTGAAAGGATAGAAAGATGCGCCTTGATGAGCTGATCAAGCTGGTATACTCAGAGTTTGAAAAACTGCAAAGTTTCACCCCTCAAAATTGCCTTTGAAACTTTTGGATTCACTAGACATGACCCTGAACTAGGGTTTGATAAATCCCACTCTTTTTCCCAATCAAAAGGTTGGATCCAAAGCTCTAAGCTTCTATTTTTCTGAGGAGCTTCCAGCTGTGGTCATAGATTTCAAAAATTCCCATTTCTGCAGAAGCCCTAATTTTCCACTTTTCCGATCAAAGTCCCGAACTGGGGTCTGATAAGGCCCGGCCTTTTGACCAAACAAAAAATATGATCTTGATCTCTAAATTTCGATTTTGATGAGTATCCTTCAGCCGTGGTATCCGATTACAAAAATTCCAACTTTCTCCAAAACCCTAATTCCCGGAGCCATGAATGAAGGTGCTCAAAATCCAATTTTGTTTTGATATAAATATGCACCTGATTGTTTCTGGTGTAACTCCAAAATTAGGAATCCACAGGGTTTGAAACTTCTACTTGTGGTAGCCCGACCTGTCATCTTTCCAAACCCACAGGTATGACCTCAATTGGATTCTTTGTGACAGAGTTATGCCAAGTGTCGCAACGTGACCTGTTTATGGGATAAAACAGGAGAGCAAACTTGTACGGCATGCCACATGTCACGGGTTCTGTTTCAGCCTCTAAAAAAGTTACCTGAGAAAGTACAATCCATGCACTACCTATCACTTTTTATGAAATTTCATTTGGAGCTTCCTAGCCCAACTTGTGACCTTTTTTCCTAGGTTACCTATTTATGACTCAGATTTGGAAGAGGCAGAAACCCTATCTTGTACAGATCATAAAACACAAAGTACAACAAATTAGAAGTTGTCATTTGGACACAAGGTACATGGGGATCTGATATTCAACCTTTAAAAGTTTTAGATCCGAAAAATTTGCCAAAATTGATTTATAGTGAAAGTGATACGATGACTGGTTTTTTCTATATCAAGCCCTAGCATCGCAAGTGCAACAAGTGTCATACATGCCATACCATGCCTTCTTTCAGGCTAGCTCTGATACCATGTTAGTTTTTCATAATTTACTTCAATTTGATCTAATATATTAATTGAGAGAATAACATGTACAACATATCTACAGCATATCAATCATGGACACAATAATGCAAGCACACAAGAGACACAGAGTTTCACTGGGGAAAACCAAGAAGGTGAAAAACCCCGCAACTTCCTCAGAGATAGAAAGAGAAATGATACAAACCAAGCATAAGAGATAGACATCTCCTAGCAGAATATTCTCCTCCTCCACAAGTGCGCCACTCTCCAAAAAGTTTGTGACAGAATAGAATGATCAAATAGAGTGCCTCCCGCACTCTATCTATACATGACTTGACTTGCCTAATAACCTTTACTAGGTCGGCCTTAACTTAACCACATAACATAATGTTGACTGGGCCGACACCCAATAGGGTGGTCTAATAACCCTTTGACCCACATGGCCGAACCCCAATAGGGTGGTCTAATAACCCTTCGACCCACATGACTTATACAGGGCTGACCCCAACAAGGTGGTCTAATAACCCATTAAGTATAAGTTACGACACTTACAATATAAATGACAACACTTCCGTATAGAGGAATAATAACATCTCTATAGGAGTACAATATACATAGATGAAATACATGGGTGAAATACATTCCGAAGTTACATATACATCAACAGAGATGCCTGATGTGGGCTCACACTACCCGCTGCTTGAGCTATGGTGAATAGTACAGTTCTTAATGGGAGCTCTATCACATCTTTGATAGCTACTTTCCCACTCTTTTTTGATGAACCCTGTCGACAATAACGAGCAATTAAATCATTTGTACTCTCTTCTAAATGCCTATGCCCCATCAGGTTCACCCGCGCCCCTCTCCTAGAGAGGTCAGTGAGGAAGTAAAGATCCTTAAGTTCAAACTCGAGGGTGTGCTCTCCAACTTGAAAATCTTGAATATCGGGTTACCACATTTGTATTATGTGAGTGAGAAGCTTTGCTTGCTTATGGATACCTTTGGTCTTGAAGAAATTCAATAAACTGCATGCTCGTAATGCATTCAATGTCACTTGATCATTTGCAGCATTTAGATCATCGGATTCATGCTCCCTTTCTTTCCAACTAACCATTTTGCTTCAAACGAGCTTTAAAATCCTGAAAAAGCCGATTTAAAACATTTATGAGCAATCTGGAAGGTTAATCTCATCGCAAATTTGAGGAAAAATCAACAAATGTTCTTTTTTTTTGCGATTATCGTGCCTGGGCTTCATCCGACCGCATGGAAAAGTCACATTAACGCACCCCTGGGTCTCACTATAGAGTGGTACTACTGTGCTTCCTGATAGAGGGAGGACGCGGTAATTTCTGAAGTGAAAAAATCCCCCTAGGGATTCCTCAAAAAATTTCTAAATTGATGGGAAATAAAAAAATGAAGACATGGAAAGGAAAAGGAGCTTGAGAGCTCTTACCTGGTGCAGACGGTTGTCCAAACAGTGCCTTGGATCTCCAGATATGGTCACTTGAAGTTTTGGCCTCTAATAGGTGAAATTCCCTCTATGAGCAAAAACAACAAAGTGAAAATGGTAAGTTTCTATTTTTACCTCTTGATTATATAAGTTACATAACCTATTTTTTGCTCATTATTTTATTAAATATCTTTTTAGGTCAAATTCTCCATATTACTAATATCTGTTTCCAAGGTTTCCTAAACCATTTTTGACAGGTTCACTCTACTTTGTTCACACTGGCGATTTATAACTGTTTTGACCTTCATTTGAGCTAACTTTATCTTTTTCACGCTCTGGATTAAAACTTGAAAAATATTCCTAGCGCCTTTTCACACTTGTCTCGTGCTTGTTAAAATCAAGTAAACAGTGTTGAGCTTAGTCGACTTTACTCGTGCTCGTAAAACGATGAGGAAAGTATCGTTTCGGTATTATTTTATTCTTTTTTCGGACCAAAATGATTAAAAAATTATGAAAAAGACCATCAGAGTTCTCTTTAAGCTCTTTTCAGACTCCCTCATTTCGAAAAGATTGCCAAGTGCACTTGTCTCTTTTACACTAGTAAAAGTATTTGAAAGGTCATCTATTCAGTGATAGGTTACCCCTTTTTTGACCCATTTAGACTATTTATGAGAAAGGTATACCTCAGTCAAATTTTGACTGGGAGATTTCTCTCAGGAATTGTTTTACACTTTTTCGGGATTGGGGGACTAAATTTATGAAAAAGTACATTCTAGATCCTTCTTTAATCTTTTCAGGCTCTCTAAATGTGAAAAACCTCCGAGTTTTCCTTCCTTGGACTCGTTAAATTTTAACATCGAAGGGCCCACTTTGGGACGAACCCCTCCTTTCTCAGGTTTGTAAAACATGTGAGATCAGACTCATCTATGAGATGAGCTATACCGAGCATATGTTATCCTCTTCAAGCTCGTAAAACAACAAAGAGGTACTCGTCCATCATGTTAGGGGAAAATGGGAAATGAGTCAAATTTATTCTGTTGGCAGCTCGTCAATCGTCACGTTTGAACATGGCATACATCTGCATCTTGTCTATTTTTGGGTATTCATCTATTCTTGCTGAGTCATAGTCATCATCTCGAGTCATCTCCTTTGCCATAAGCCTACTCGTCATGTGTTTATCCTCTGCTACCAAAAATACCTGTTTCCAGGTTCCGCTTCATGCCGTTATATGTTCAAAGGGTTTGTAGTTGTTCTAAGTCATTCATTGCGTCCAGGCTTCCACTATGTCAGTACATGAACTATTGCTTCATCGTTTCAAACTATCTATCAATTTCATGTCGATGATGTGGGAATAATTATGGCCCACCTTCGACAAGTCTATTCCTGTCGACACCAAATCACTATCCAGGAATTAGGCTTAGAAGTCAACCACTAGTACCTTGGTACCTGCATGCCTTAATGGCATGTTTCCTCGTATTTGACAACAGGTTTTCATCATTGACCTCTGATCGAATAATCTTTCGAGTGCTCGACATCAACTCATTTATTCGCATTTCATTGAGATGTACTATATATACCTTGGGGATCATTGTCATCATTGGCGATTTCCCTCGCATTTGTTAACAGTTCACACCTTTGACCGGTAATCAAATGGTTTCTACCATGTTCAACTTCAACACCTTGTAATCACATGGCTAGATTCATATCGTTTACGATCGGGTAAAAGACCCTGGACACCCTTTTGTATTTTGATTACGTCCAAGTTGCGATGGAGATTTCTTCTGTATTGTCACACAGATCCACTTATGTATTGGTCATGGCTGTGTCATTATTGTCTCATGGATCTACGATTGTTCCCAATAGCCATGGTTTGTCTACAGTCTATATCATCTCAGTACTCATGGATCTGCAATGTATTGGTCGGAAGCCATACTTTGAGTCAATTGTTTCCGAGGATGGGAATGCTCGCCTCGGTGGTATATCTGACATTTTGTTTCTGTTACAGCTCCTTGTTTCTCCCCTCGATGCTATCTCCGTAAAGTATTTGTAAAGTCTTTTGGCCATTAGTCTCTTCCGACCTCACACTTTAGGGGGCATATGTTATACCTCAATATTACACATTACATCTTAGTGTCACATCCTTGCACCAACAACCTAAAAGACACTTCCCCTTAAAGATCATCTGAACATCCATAGTGAAATCTATTGACTGAACACTGAAAGCAAAGATCTCATCTGCCATGTATCACCCATACAAACCTCATCTGATGGAATTATCGCGCTCTGCTCAGTTCTAGGGGCGCGATAATTAGTGTTGCCACGCTTTGCTCCTACCCTAGGGCGCGGTAATACCACGCTATGCTCATTTCTAGGGGCGCGGTAATCTATTTTTATCCTTTTTCCTTGGACCTTGGGATCTTAAATTTTGAGAGATATCATTGGGATTTCCAGCTCTGATTCGATCTCAATTCCTATCTCTGTTTAGTGGGTCTGATCCACTAAATACTCTCTAGATCCATATTACTCTCTTGTTGGTTAACCCTCCCACATACTATAAGAGAGAAGCCTTCCATGAGCCAAAGGGAGGACTTTTGGGGCATCAAACCTATGGTCATAAGCATTTTGAAGAGATAGCGGAGAGGTGGAAGAACTTGGAGCTGGGGTTGGCTTGGACATCACAACTACTTTGTAAACACTCTTGAGTTCTCAATAAAATGTAACTTATCTTGTTTCCCTATTTATGTGTATTGATCATGATTCATTTACATAAATTGTATTCAGTAGAATATAGATCTGACTTGTGATTCAATTATTTGGAAGATATTGTGCACTTGTTTGTTGTTTTGATCCTCACAGGTTCATCATGAGAGCTTCAGGATCAAAGACTTGATTGGAAAAACATCAAAACAAAAGGTTAGTTATCTTGTTTCTTATCTCTCAAATATTAGAGTTGAAAGCATTAGTTTAAGGTCTAAGGAATGAGGTAGCATTTGTTTCCTTTTTGTCTTAGTTTAGAGTTTATCTTTGTCACTTTATCCTAAGAGGGCTTCTTCTTACTCGTAGGAAGAAATCCCTACAACAAAAACTGACGGATGTGACCTGACCTCATCTCGAATGACTACCTAGAACTCATTTTGCGGTTGTGACACAACGCTATCCTGACTGGCATCTTTAAGAAATTATGATTGCACTTTTTCAAACTTCTACAGCGACCATGGTTTAGATTTTTGCTTGGACGCTGCATGACTTTATAAAAATTTGTAGCGTCCTTAGTCTAATATTTCTTTTGGACACTGTCGGACTTTTTGAAACTTTTGTAGCGCCCTCAGTTAAACTTTTCTGTTAGGCGCTACAAGAGTGGGTAATCCATACGTTAATTTTTAGGGAAGGAGTATGCATAGGCGGTAGGTTTTGGCTTTGGAGTCATATGACCATGGGCAGTACTTGACCTCTTTGTAGGACTTTACGAGAGAAGGATTCAAACTTTCAATTCTCAGCTAAAAACCACCCCATTTTACAGTATGGATGGATTTAGACTCTCAGTAAATAAAAAAGGACAACCTAACCTAGACTGACCAAGGGATTGATGATGACCATGAGTTAGGAGATTATACATTTATGAGTTAGGAGATTATACCTTTATGTTTTCTCCAACATTCTAGGCCACAAGAAAACATGGTGACACCTTTTCCCCATCATTATGAAGAATATTATGAGCCAAGAGAAGAAGAGCTATCTGATTCACCTTTAGACCTAAATATGATTTTCCATCCTAGAGAAAATGAGACTGAGGTGCCTGACCATGTTCAACTTGGTTATGATGGGAGAAGAAGAAGTGTTACACCAAGAAGAGAATTTTCATTATGAAGATGACTCCTTTAACCTCTTTCCTACTTAGTTGCAAATGGTGACATATAACATAATGGTATAAGTAAAGAGGAATTATGAGCACAAACCAAGACTAGTCTTCTCCAATTAAAAGAGAGATGATTTACTTAAACAATATGATAATACCATAAAGAAGTTGTCCAAAAGTGTCCATGTTCCTAGAAGAGAAACAATGTTTAAGGCATATGATTTCAAACAACCAACAATTGTAATCAAGGGAGAAGTCAAAGAAATAAAACAACCAAAAGCACAACAACAACCAAATTCCAACCTCCATATATTAAAAAATCTACTGAAGTCGTTCCTCCACCTATACCTTCTATTGACATAAGGTGTGAGCTCAATAAGATTAAAATTCCCATGCCTCTTTCTAAAGTTTTGAAATACCTTGTTCATAGGAAAGAGGTTTCTGTTAATTTTTCTGAGCATTAATTCAATATACTCTAGGATATTTACTGAGAGAATAACATGTACAACATATCAAGTATAACAATGCATATCAATCACACCAAGCAATCACATGAGACAATAGACACACAGAGTTTCACTGGGGAAAACCATAAAGGTGAAAAACCCCACAACTTCCTCAGAGATAGAAAGAGCAATGATACAACCAAATACAAGAGATAGTCTTCTACTAGTATCTACTCCTCCTCCTCAACTAGTGCACCACTTTCTAAGTGATGTAAGAGTGAGTAATGAGATGATCAAATAGAGATCTCCCGATCTCTATTTATACTTGTCCTGTGCTTCCCAATAAACTAACAGGGCTGACTTGTCTAACTCAGTCTAATAACCCATGGTTACATTAATCCGGGCCAACCCCACACTTGGTGGTCTAATAACCCATCACAGCAAGTTACGACACTTGTGACACTTGTCAATACGAATGATGACACTTTCGTATAGAGGAATAATAACATCTCTATAGGAGTACAATATTCATAGGTGAAATACATTTTGAAGCTACATATACATCAACACTCCCTCTTAACTAGGAAGGTATTTCTTGACATAGATCCGCTAGCACAAGTCTTCTTCTCCGGATCATCGTCACTAGATCATCGTCATCGAATCATCGTCATCGTCATGGCTACTGCTATCTCAATCAATCTCCAATCTACTTGTCATAGGAAGTTCTACAGATCCAGTCCTTTTTCATACTGGATGTAGGCCCATCATCTGTAGGTCTTCATCATCACTGGCCATACTATGGAATCCTCAGGACTAATTACATGCATCAACAAAACCTCGAAAGAGAATCCCAGGACTGATTATGAGCATACTGCTCAACCTATCGGATCTCCCCGGATATTTTACATGTAACTACACGACCTGTCCACGACCACGGATTATCATCCTGATACTCATAATCATATTGATCATCGTCCACGAAGCACAGTCCATATGCACACAACACAACACTTACACTCATCGGCATGGAAGGACTTTCCTTTGACCATCTGAGAAAGGCTCAGCACTCACATCAACGCACATGGGAGAACACATCTACCACCATGTCGAAAAGGATCTGCACTTACATCAATGCACATACGAGAACACATCTACCACCATGTCGGAAAGGCTCTGCACTTACATCAATGAACATGGGAGAACACATCTACCACCATGTCGGAAAGGATTTGCACTTACATCAACGCACATGGGAGAACACATCTACCACCATGTTGGAAAGGCTCTACACTTACATCAACGCACATGGGAGAACAAATCTACCACCATGTCGGAAAGGCTCTGCACTTACATCAACGCACATAGGAGAAAACATCTACCACCATGTGGGAAAGTCTCCGCAATTACATCAACGCACATGGGAGAACACATCTACCACCATGTCGGAAAGGCTTTGCACTTACATCAACACACATGGGAGAACACATATACCACCATGTCAGAAAGGCTCTGTGCATCTGTCATCTTCGGACTCATCACACATGATCCACCTGATCATGTCAAAGCATCTACCTTATGCATGTCATCATAGTATGATCGTCCTGATCATTAATGCATCGACCTGATGCATACCATGTATCCACCTGATACATATCATCATACATGATCTACCTGATCATAATAATGTATCCAACTGATACATACACAAATACATGATCCAACTGATCATAACAAGCATCCAACATGATGCATATACATATACATGATCTAACTGATCATACCAAGCATCCAACATGATGCATATACAAAGAAGTAATTGGAGCATCGTCCTGATGCTCATCATCCAGCACTTACATCCATAGCCATGTGAAGTATCCTCCTCTCATCATGCTTGGAATGGCTCCAGCAAATGTGTCCATCACTTCTTCCTCGAAGTGTCATCAATCTGAAGAACACCAAGCCTCTCTCTCAAGTACTCGAACTTCACTCCGGCTAGTGGTTTCGTCAGCACATCTACAATCTGCTCATCCGTCGCAACATACAGGAGCTTCACTGCTCCTCTCTGCACCATATCCCTGATATAGTGATATTTGATCTCAATGTGCTTCGACCTGTCGTGGAACACCGGGTTTTCACACAACTTTGGTTGTCACAAAAGATACCAGTAGCCTCCAATGGGAGATCAAATAAATCAGAGAGTAGCTTCTGGATCCATATTGCCTCACAACTAGTCGAACAGGCTGCAACATACTCTGCTTTGGCTGTACTCAGTGCTACGCATGACTGCTTTCTGCTAAACCAAGAGATCACACCTGATCCCATACTGAAGCAACACCTAGATGTGCTCTTCCTATCTGCAGCACTTCCTGCCCAGTCTGAATAAACATAACCCTGTAGGTTAAACTTTTGATTCACATCATACTTGATCCCATACTCAACTGTACCCTTCAGGTACCTCAGAATATGCTTTATAGCAACCAGGTGAACACTCCTCGGATCTGTCAGGAACTGGCTCAACATGTTCACCGCAAAGCAAATATCTGGTCTCGTGTTCGTCAGGTACATCAAGGACCCAATCATCTGACGATACATAGTAACATCAACCAGATTAGATGAAGCATCACACAGAAGCTTCAGGTTCGATGCCATAGGTGTGGCCATGGCCTTGTAGTCCATCATCCCGAACCGCTTCAGGATCACTACTGCATACTTCCCTTGTCCAAGGAAGATCCCATCTGCACTCTGCCACACCTCCATGCCTAGAAAATAGTGCATCATCCCCAAGTCCTTCATCTCGAACTCGGCAACAAGCTTCCTCTTCGTGTCAAAAATCAATCTATCCTCTCCTATTACAAACAGGTCATCCACATACAATAAGAGTATCATAGGATTTCCTTCCTCAACCTTGTAGTAAAGGTTGGAATCCACTTTACTCTGGATAGAAAGTTGTTTATCCTACCATACCAAGTCCTAGGGGCTTGCTTCAATCCATATAAGGCTTTATTCAACCTGCACACATATGACTCTTTGTCATGTGTCTCAAAACCAAGTGGCTACTCCACATACACTTCCTCCTCGACCACACCATTCAAGAAGGTTGTCTTGACATCCATATGGTGTATCTTCCATTTCATCACTGTAGCTAGAGCAAGTACTGATTTGATGGAGGTGAATCTGGCTACGGGTGCAAAAGTCTCTTCATAGTCAATCCCTTCTGTCTTGGAGAAGCCATGAGCTACAAACCTCGCTTTGTATTTCTCCATGCTACCATCTGCAGCATGCTTGATCTTATAGATCCACTTGGAAGTCACAACAGACTTCCCTTCAGGTCTTGGGACCACATCCCAAACATCATTCTTCATGATTGACTGGCACTGCTCGATCATGGCATCCTTCCATTACTTCATCCCAGATGCTGGGAACTCCTGATACTTCAATATCTTCAATAGATAGCTTTGTTGCTGGAACAAATGTTGTAGTCCTTCTTTTGTAGGTGATGGTATACGATATCTCCTACAAGACAAGTTAAATTGCATGATTAGATACATCTCATAGTTTTCAAAACAAATTCTTACAAATAAATAAATATGTCATACAATCATGCAATTATTTTAGCCAATGCTTCAATACAACATTTATCCATATCCTGTAACATTCTAGATGCCTTCCAATCTCTACCAGAACATTGTTAAGAGTGTGCACAACTCCCAACATGTTAGCAAAGAGGTTTCATTCTAGATAAGTAGAAATGGAATGTTGTACAGTGCCATAGGACACTTACCCATTACATGCGTATTAGTACTATATTGTTCATTAATGCAATTATTCTAATATGCATAATACACAACCTAAGTCTAGGAACATAAGTATATACATCTTTGAACATTATTATTTAAACAATCAAATATACAAGAAATGACAATTCAAATACTTATCTTTGTTTTTTTGTTGGGTGGACTCCCTCTCAATATTTGTTTCCTTGCAGGAACTACTGGAGTGTGCTCCCTCTTGATCTTTGATTCCTGGATTATCTGCCCTTGAACTTATATCCATCCTCGATCACTATGCATGCTTACTAGTATCATCATTGTGTTCTCAAGATCTCATACATAATCATACATTTATTAGTATAATCTTAATACTATAAAAACACAATAATCTTAAGCATGTATAGTCCTGATCATTTCAAACACAGATAATAAGCACTAGTATTCAAGGTTTATATAGGACTTTTCTGGTTAGTCATATCATTAATCAAAGTAAGGAGCATTATATGCATAAACCCTAGATTACTCAAACTTGTAACTTCATGAGTAATCATTATCAATCATACAAAAGTATAAGATCCTTACATAGGGTAGGATTCTAACTTGATATAGGAAAAACATACCTGGTCATCATATTTGCTAGTTATGTCTAGCAATGTTTTCTTGTTCTCTTCAATGACCTGCATAACTCATAATTTAACCATTGTAGAACCAAATTATACATACCTCTATGTGATCCATGACTATGGATGAGTCTTTGTCTTCATGTCATCATGGTCTTGATCTAGAACTTGATTTGTACCTTTCATGTTAGCGAATAACATAATCCTCATACAACACCATAATGCATCATAATACATTCATAAATGTTATAACCCTAATCAATGAATGTCTTCTATCATGCATTCATACTTTTACTAAGGTGATAAGACAAGTCTAAAATTAAACAAGATTGTTACTAAAATCAATAACATGATGACAATCATCGTAATCATGAACAGATTTCAAAACATACCTGTAAGTCATACCTGTCAGATTGCTTGTAGTAGTTGTTGTTGTTGTTCCTTTTTTTCTTAGAACAATCTAAGGAAAGTGTCCTACTTCATTGCAATCGAAACATCAAACATGAGATAGATCTTTCTTCTTGTGATGAGGGTGAGAATGTTTATTGCTATGAGATCTCTCCCTCTTAAACTTATTTCCCTTGGTGTGTGCTGTGAGAGCTTGATCTTCATTCCCCATATTCTCTTCTCGAGCCACAAGCCTTTCTTCTTCTTGTGAGCATTCCTCCCATAGTCTACTGAATGAGATCAACTTTCTTCTTGCACAGATTCCTTGAAGGACTCCTATGTCCTAGGTAGGCCATTCAATGTGGTCATGACAGCTTCACCATTGTCCACTACTTCAACCACAGCTTCAAGTTGTTCCTTGATCTGAGAGACCTTAGAGATATAAGATTGAATGGTCTCTCCATTTTGAAGCTTTACCCCTTTCAATTGGTTCCGCAGAGTCATCTTCCAATTTATGTTCTTCCCTTCAAATGGCTTGGTCAGGGAATCAAACATCTCCTTGGGTGTCTTTAGAGATGACACATGTGGTATGAGATGTTCTTTGATAGAATCAACAATGATCCTCTTTGCCTTGACCAAGTTCTTCTTATGTAAGGCCTTAGCCTCTTCTTCCTCTAAGACACGGACCTTAGAACTTATGTAGGTGTCCAATTCATTTTCTTCCAGGATTAACCCAATCCTATACTTCCATGCTCAGAAGTTATCATCCCCTTCAAGATTATCCTCAAGCTTGGTGTGGTGAGACATCTTAAAGATTACTTGAAATGGAAATAGAAAAGATCTAGGTCTTACCACTTGATTTGTAGAAATCTGGATCTAGTGCTGGATTAGGGTTTGTCAGAGAAAACCTAAAAATTCAAAACGTGAATTTAAATTTTCTGAAAGGATAGAAAGATGTGGCTTGATGATCTGATCAACCTGGTATGCTTAGAATTTGAAATCTACAAAGTTCCACCCTTCAGAAATGCTTTTCAATATCTCGGATTCACTATGGAGGACCCTGAATTAGGGTTTGAGTTTCCTGGAGCTTCACCCAACCAAAAATCTCAATCCAAAGCTCTAAACTTCTATTTTTCCAAGGAGCTTCCAGCTATGTCTTCAGATTTCAGAAATTCCTATTTTTGTGGAAACCCTAATTTTTAGGGCCAAAACTGAAAGTGCTCAGAATTGAATTCTGATTGGACAGAAAGATTCTCCTTGATGAGTAGAGTCAATCTACCTTGCTTCTTTTCCAAAATCTGTGGAGAGAAACCCAATAAACAAGAAACCTTAGTTTCCGCCACTACACAATGTCTTCTTCTCAGGTTAACTTTGATACCATGTTAATTTTTTTGAGCATTAATTCAATATACTCTAGGATATTTACTGATAGAATAACATGTACATCATATCAAGTATAACAATGCATATCAATCACACCAAGCAATCACATGAGACAATAGACACACAAGGTTTCACTGGGGAAAACCATAAAGGTGAAAAACCCCACAACTTCCTCAGAGATAGAAAGAGCAATAATACAACCAAATACAAGAGACAGTCTTCTACTAGCAGCTACTCCTCCTCCTCAACTAGTGCGCCACTTTTCGAGTGATGTAAGAGTGAGTAATGGGATGATCAAATAGAGATCTCCTGATCTCTATTTATACTTGTCCTGTCCTTCCCAATAAACTAATAGGGCCGACTTGTCTAACTCAGTCTAATAACCCATGGTTACATTAATCTGGGTCGAACCCACACTTGGTGGTCTAATAATCCATCACAGCCAGTTACGACACTTGCGACACTTGTCAATACAAATGACGACACTTCCCATAGAGGAATAATAACATCTCTATAGGAGTACAATATTCATAGGTGAAATACATTCCGAAGTTACATATACATCAATAGTTTCAACCTTCTTAGAATTTAAAGAGCACTCTTAAATACAAGCTCCTAGGCCTCAACCAACCAAAGATAAACCATATCCTCAAATTCCAAATGTAATGATCCTAAGTGATGAAACCCATTTGCAAGATGTCCTGATAAATATCCAAGATGATGCTCAAAGATATTTTTGGGAAACCTGCCAGATGGGATTGAACACCTTACCCCACCATTTTATACTACCCTTGAACTCCAAAACTTACATGTACATATTTTTCCATATGATTATGGTACCTATCACTCATTGATTCCCATAGCTCTGATGGAAAATATAAAATTGCATATCACTAGGCCTTATAAATACCTCTTTTCCTTTGATTGCAAAAGGGTCCAATGTTTGGATATGATTAAAGACATGGTCACGGGTATGGTTTATCAAGGCAATGGGGAAAATATATAGGGGGTAGTATCTAATTTTATATTTCATATGCTACCATCCTATCATTTGGTTGAGAATCCTACAAATTGTATAGAGAGCCCAAAATGACTTGTGTCGGTAGTGATCCTCAAAGTCCTACAAACTTACCATGTTACAAGACAAACAATCTGGGGAGATTCCTCCTTAGCCATGAGCCTTCTACTAACGATCAATTTTGGTTGTTAATATGTGAAGAAAATAATATGAATCCTTATAGCCTTTGGACCTTGTACTTTGATGGAAAATGTAGTAGGAAGGATTATGAAGCTGGTGTATTTTTGAGATCCCCTTATGGGAAGGGATTTCCTCATTATTTTAAGCTCGATTTTGAATCCACAAACAATGTATCTAAATATGAAGCTCTCTTGTTGGGATTAGAAACAACTCGAAAAATGGGAATCAATCAAGTAGAAATCTTTGGATATTCTAACCTAATAATAAACCAAAAAATGGAAGGATTCCAAAATAAATACCCTAGTCTTAGGTAATACAAGCATGCAATATGGGATCTTTTTGATAATTTTTTTGAAATCATCAATATCATTATAGTCCCTAGAGAACTAATAATAGAGTTGAAAATATTGCTAATGCACTATACTTTTTATTCATCCTAATAAATCCTCTTTCTTACTCTATTATGATTATGTATAGAGATATTGTCCCCGATAATATTAAAAAATGGTATGGTTTTGAAGATGCTGATTAGATCAAGAAGTTTTTGAGCTTAATATATGAATACTCTAATATTGACCTTGATTCAAATGATTAAGGGAGATTAAGAAGAACTAGATACAAAGAAACCCACAAGAGGAAATTTTCCAGAGATGAATGGGGTTCAAAGGGTTACACAACTCAAAACTAGTTACATCTGAAAGAGTTTGATTCCTCTTAAGATGATATTTGAATTAGATGGTGTTCTTGTAAATCCTTATATGAAACTAGATCCATTGACATCGACTTAGACAAAGAAGGAGGTATATATGTGTCTCTTCAATGAATTGAAAAATGCTTTTTCTTGGAAGTACAAGCACTAGTGGATTTGGACCCAAAATCCAATGACAAAATCCTCCAACCTCCGACGAAGAAGGACTATGTCATCGGATTTCACCTTAAAAATTTCAAAATTTGATGATATTTTTAAAATTGATAGAAGGAGACGCTGGATATCCGACAGATATGCTCATATCCGACGGTTCTGTGGATATTCAACATCATATTATGCATTGGGATGTCGGATATTCGACGCCAAGCTATTCAACCCGAGGATGTCAGAAATATGACATCAATTCTTAAACGGTAACTATGTTCAAGGCATTGGATATTCGACGAAAGGTAGACTTTTAAAACTTATAAATATTGAAACATTCCGACATGTTTGCTATACAAGCGACGGTTTGCGGATGTTTTTTTATTTGGCGGACTGTTTTTCATTATTTCGATTGTTTTTGAGATTCAAGCGAGCGAAGTGTGGAGCTTCATTTTCTAAGATCGATAATCTTCATTCAAGATCTTTATGAGAAAATGTCAACTAGCAATATTCCTGATCCAGACGAACAAAATCGACAATTGCTTGCTAGATTGTGGGAAGGAGTTGAAAAAAGGGGTGATAGGAAATGCTATTGTCCATGTACTCAATGCAGGGGCTTTAAGAGGAGAAGAATTTTGATCACAACATCCACAAAACATTGTAGGGAGCATGGGCACGTTGAGGGGGGACATGAATACCATCCATTTGTAAGTTTTGCATTATATATTTTTTTATTTTGATTGCTTTTGTAAATTTATGTATTGATCGTGGTTTCAATAAATGGGGACTAACATGGACAATAAATATTATTTTAATATTAAATATTTATTATACTATTTCTTTTTCCTTTGTGCATGTTGAATCTAGGGTAGAGTAGAATAACTCATTTATTTGTTTGTTAGTGAGACTAACCCACTCACCGGGGAAAGCACTTAACTCTCTAGATTTGTGACACTTTCTATCATGATAATAGAAATAACGACTATATTGGCATGTTGTAATTTCTCTTATATTTTCTCTATAGAAATTACCATAGCATCATTTATCTTACCTTAGTGGAGTACAATATGATAAATTTTGTGTTATATTTGAGTGGCTTTGCTCAGTAATTGGGTCAATTATTATGTCACTTGGATAGTTTGGATGCACCTATTTGACCAGCAGTACAATTGGCTGTTTCTCTTTTCATCCCAATAGTACAAAAATTGTTACATTTTAAATGCATCACATAAATGTTTACATTTTGCGTTTGAAATTTTTACATTTTGTGGTTGAATTTCTTATATTAACTTTTATCTATTGATGGTTTCATGTAATTATAAAGGAAAGACATCCTAGGGCACTTCGTCCGGAGGAAGTGCTTCCACAACAAGTACTGGAAGCTATGAATATTAATGGAGAACAAGTTAATGATCACATTAATGAAGAAGATGATCATTCTGAAAACATAGTTGAAGATGATGTTACAAATAATTTGATCCATGATTCATTTAATGTTGGAATGGTCGATGTTGATCATGATGATGATGATCATAAAAATGATGAACATTTTGATGATATTCATGATATACCTCTTCTTGATAAGGCATACAAACCCCTTTATGAGGGCTCCAAGACAAATCTTCTCTCTGCTATATTATTGATAATGAAATTGAAGGTTATGAATGGTCTTTCAAAAATATCCGTCACATGGATGTTAAGGTATGTAATATATTCCATCACAAAATTTATATGATTGTGTATTTTGTTGTTCATTCATATATAAGTCAAATTATTATGGATGAAATTTTTTCCATTAATATTATTTCTATATTATATTAACTAGATTTTTATTTTAATTTGTTGTAGCATGATAGGTGAATATTTGTTACCACTGTCAAATATTTTACCTCGCACATATCGAGATTTATCTGCCATCATCAAAGAAATTGGAATGCAGTATGAAGCAATTCATGCATGCCCCGATGACCATGTTCTATATTACAATCAACATGAATTTGCAACAGAATGTCTTGAATGTCATATCAGTAGATATCGCACAGATCAAGTAACTAAAAAGGTGCCTCGCAAGGTTCAAGTTATATTACCATTATTCCACGTTTGCAACGGCTGTTCACGTGCAAAAACATAGTGCAGTTTGTGGATTACCATGCACATAACAGAAGTCAAGACGACATTATTTAGATGCCTGCAGATGGGCCTGCACTTAGAGATATGGAGGAAAAATGGCCTCACTTTAAAGAAGAACCTCATAATCTTAGGATTTCTTTGGCAGTAGATGGTGTCAATCCATTTGCAGAGATGAGATCCGTTTACTCGGTGTGGCCTATTTTTGTTATCAACAAAAACATTCCTCCATGGTTGACAATAAAGAGGAAGCACATAATGTTGTCGATGATTGTTCCAGGTACGAACCCTGCAGTTTTTTTTAAGTAGTTGTATCTCATTTGTCATATTTTTGTCGCACAATGTCATATACATATTTAATGTTTTCCTATTGTGCAATATGGTTTAATATATATAATCTAAATGGTACGTCTCATATTTATATTTTTTATATGTTCATATCAATCAGGTAAGTACCAAGTGAAAGATATGAATGTATATATTGAACCTCTTATTGACGAGCTACTGAAGTTATGGAATGGAATCATTATGTATGACATATCTATAGCAATACGACAAAGGAAATTTCAATTCCATGCAATGCTTGTATGGACAATACATGATGCCCTAGGGTTAATCCATTTCTGTGGTATGTAATTATAAGTTCCACTTTATTTTCAAAAAGTTATACGAACTACTAGTTAATATACTATGCACGCATGTTTTTCTATATAATCCAGTCATTTTGTATATAATTATAATTGAAATAGATATTCCATCTCTTTATGTAGGTCTTCAGACAAAGGGGAAATTTGCATGTCCATTTTGTGGTCCTAAGATCAAATCTCGTCATTCAAAAAGCTTAGGAAAGGAGGTGTTTGATGAGTATAGGCACTTCCTCTATAAGAATCACAAGTATCGAACTACCGAAAAACATCTGTTCAATGGCAAGCAAGAGACTGCATTAAAACCGCAGAGAATGACACCTCGCCTATGGAAGTTGCAATATAATAGAAATCGTCAAGGTACGCATAATGAATCATCGTATATGATATGTTATATTGTATTTTTTTATATTGCGTGTTTTTTACTGTAATTGACATTAATTTATGTAATTTCATGATTGTCGTTCATGTGATCATGAAGGAATTAATGGGATTCCATGAGGAATGAAAAGTTATCCTAGACAATTCAGTAGGTTTACCTACTATGAGCACCTACAAATTTCTCATCTATTTGATACAATGCATATCGGAAAGAATGTGACCGAAACATTATGGCGAATATTGGATGGAAGGAGTGACAAAGAAAAAATTATCAAAATTTGGAAAGACATTCAAGATAGAAACCATGCAATGAAAGACGTCATTCAATTTCATAGCAACAGAGAGCAAATTAATATAAACTCACTTCCATGGATGTTAACGGACCAACAAAGTAATGTTGTAAAAGAATTCATTCGAATAATTAAATTTCCCACTGGATTTTGTGCGAACATGAAGAATATCATAACAAAGAAAGGTGATTTTGCGAGGGTGAAAACTCACGATTGGCTTGTCTTCATGAAGGTAATTATTATGGTATAGATTTAATTTTTTTTTCCTATTACAGTGAATATGGTTGGTATATTTTTTATTTGTCTACTCTTTGTTGATAAAATGAAACTATTTGTATATTATTGTTACAGTATGTTCTACCTCTCTCTATCCCGGACAACTTCGACAACAATGTCAAGTAAATAATATATAGTCTTGGGAAATACATGAGGTAAGTGGTGATTTTTTCCATGCGCTTAGTGTTTGTGTAATTCAACATAGAACTTATATTTGATTTTCGTTCTGTAATTCATGATGTTATGTAATATATTGTTTTTTTTCTTTAATCTCTTGATTTGGTTGTCATGTCACTTGTAGATGGTTGTCATCTAAATAATTCCATAAAGAAGACATAAAGTATTGGAGGAGAGAAATTCCTCGTCTCATGTGTGAAATGTAGAAGCATCTACCTTTGGCATTTTTCAATGCACAAGAACACTACCTCATACACCAAGTTGAAGGGATTGAACTGTGTGGACCTGCACACTCAAGGTCCATGTGGATGGTTGAGAGGCACTTGAAATTTATGAAGGGTTTGGTCAGACAACGAGCATATGCTGAGGGTTCTATGATGGAGGGATATATGGTATAACAAAACATGCTGTATATTAGTGAATATCTTCCTAAATTAGTAGAAAAACTCAATTTACGTCGCATTTGTGACCCATAATCCAATAAGAGTTTCGAAGGGGGGTACCTGAAGGGGAAAGGTAGATCGAGGAAGGTGAAAGGTAATATAACACATTTTTATATTCAGTATTTTGCATAAATTTATACTGTAATATACTTTGTTAAGTTACTATATTACATTTGTATTGAATTTTAATTTTATTGTCATGAAACAGTTGGTCGAGAGTGGGATGCAATTCATTTATACATTGCAAACAATCTTGACTGGATGAAGGTATGGATCAAATGATGTGAACAATCTGGTCATGGAATATCATGGGAAGGTGTGGCTTCATTGGTTAAAGCTGCACATCGCAATGGAGACACCAAGCTAACACAAAGGGAAATTGATTTAGCAAGAGGTTTAAAAGTTAAGAAGGTAAGCATATTAATCATCCACACTATTTTTTTTTTGTAAAAAATAATGCCATTGTACGTCACGTTGTTTTTTTCATTGTATGGAATTATAAACATGCACTAGTTAATCATAAATATTGGATCATTATGTAATCTTTTCCTGTATGGATTGTTGTAGGTAAAACACCATAAGGCTATGTGGTGCAATGGATGTAGATATCGAATCAAAAAGTTGGATGAAACAAAGAAAACATTTTATTGTGGGATATCTGCAGTCTTTGAGGTGACTAATGTTTCTTCTAGAAGTGACAGACATCCAGAACTCTCTGAAAATCGATACTATGGGTATCTGGAAGACATTCTTTAGTGTGACTTTAACTCCTTCAAGGTATTTCTGTTCGTTGTAAAATGGTACAGGTGTCAATTGAATCAACGTGATCCCAATAAAACAATAATTGAACATGATAATGGATTTACCATGGTAAATACAAGGTTGTTTGAGCCAGGAACGGAGCCCTATGTTCTTCCAACCCAATGTGAACAAGTATTTTACTTTGAGGTTCCAGGTAGCGAGGGTTGGTCATTTGCTGTGAGACATGATCCAAGGGGAAGGCCGATAAAGTATAACATAGATGAAGGTAATGAAGACGTTCTCGAAGAAGAAGACGCTGTAGAAGATGATCATGATCAACATGAGTTAGATGATCATCTTTCTAAAGAAGATGTCGAAGAACTTATTGAATCAGATGATGTATCAACCAATGTCCATGAAGATGATATCGACGATGAAATGATGATCGTAACTGACATTGACAATGAGGATGATATGGCCAATCCTTACAATGTTGAATCTGGATCATCGGATGATAGTACAGACAATGACTCATATGAATAAGATGATGAAGACCATTGAAGTTTATGAGGTATGCAGTAATAATAAATTAATTGCTTCTTAGTGAGTTTCCATTTTCCAGTATGATATAATTAGAAACATTGCTTGTTATAGAGTATGTCAAAAAACACATTTAAAGTTTTTGTACATAGATATTTTTGTCGGGTTATGGGGAATTGAGAGTAATGTGAGGGGGGGAGGGGCCATAAGAGCTTCCACCTTCACGTGGTTGGCCCTATTTAGTAGAGAATATTAAATTATTCTCGAAATAGAGAGAAGCTTAGTAAGGAAATGCACAATTATCAAGACTCAAACATAATCATCATCATCGTCATCATCGATCGTCATCATCATCATCATCATCATCATCATAATCGTCATCATCATCGTCATCATGATTGTCATCATGATCGTCATCATCATCATAATGATCATCATCATCATCGATTGTTGTCATCATCATCGTCATCTTCATCATCGTTATCTTCATCATCGTCATCTTCATCATCGTCATCATCATTATCCAAAGGGATACCCATTCACCAAAATTATTTGAGCCATATAAGTTGGCTAGCCCAATTATATGGATTTCCAAATAAACCAAAGCTCAGGCTAACCATTGAGATGGATGAACACCCCAATCAATAATTTATTTATCAAATTTAGGAGCGAACAAGGTATCCACCCATCCTTTGACATAAAAATGATTAAAATAAATGCACTTATGTATTGGCCAAATAAAATAGAATCTCACTCACAACATGAATCTTCAAACATGTATGTCTTGCCATCAAAACAAACCTATCCCACCAAAGGAATTCAAGATATGATGGATGGTATATTTTATTCCCAACTTCATTTAATCCCTAAATATTGATAAAAAAATGATGCATCTTCCTTCTCCACATCATTATATTCAAGGCTCGGATTTTTGGAACATTTTTTTTTATATATGTTATGGCCTAATACGTATTTTAATAATAAATAAATATAAAAATGTACATTTGCTACAACAAGCACATATACTAACCTATACTAACCCCTAACTATCCTACTCACCTATTAACATCCTATGAATTGATAACATCCTATGTATGTTATGTACATCATTTTATCCATTCATGATCCCTTAAATTATTTAAAATTTTTGTTATTTAATTAAAATTCTGTAACTTCAAAGTTCAAACACAATATTATTATTTGATTGAAATTTTGTAACTTCAAATGGGCCTTGAAGGCTTCAAATTTGAATCCTGGACCCGAGAGCAGGTTTGTCAAAAATATCCGTCAGAGGTTGTTCAGAACGACATTTATCGATTCCCAACCGTAGCAACAACAACAATTGCTTCTTTCTTCATATGTTTTGTGTACACGCATATGATTCCATGTGCTCCTTTCCTTTCCCTATTTTCCTTTGTCGCCCACTAGACATCCTCCACTAGATATTGATTTATGAATTCACTCTATCTTGATCACATCCAGTTGATGGAAGCTCAAACTAAAGTGTGTTAATAAGGCCAACATCAATTTGATTTTGATGATTTGTGTTGTTAGGGAAAAGATTTATTCAAAATGCACCCCTTCCTTTTGTGCATAAATATTTTGTTCCAATATAATATTATACTTGTCAATAAAGTGAACTCCATTATACTTTGATAGGAAGACCCATTTGTAGTGAATGGTGTTAACACCCAAAAAGTGCTCACTAGCTCATTCCCTTATTCACATGACCCATTTGTCCACTTTTTCCACCATTTGAGCCTTTAAAGCCATCAAAAGGTCACCAAAAAGACCATAATACACCTTTTCCCCCTCAAAATACGTATTTTTCCTCAAAAACACAAAAAACCCTCAAAAGGGTCCAAAATTCCCCAAAAATATTAAAAGGGAATAAAAATATAAAAAATATTCAAAAACGGAAAAAGAGGGAAAAAGAGACCTAAACTATGTTGGTTAATACCATTGGTTTCCTTAAAACCATAATGGTATTCCCCATCACCAAAAACTATAAAAAGGTGATAGGGGCTCCTCACTATTCATCCATATTTCATCCTATCCTCATGCTGCCAAAATCCATCTTGAGCTTTATGCATCTTTTGAGCTTTGCCCAACCATTGAAGCATTGGAGAAGAAGAGACCATTGGACATTCGAGCACCTCAACCTTGGAGCTGCCCAAAACTCACCATCCTCACCATTTGAGGTAACACAAAAGTTTTAATTTTTATTTACATGCTTATGAATCAATTTTGTTCATTTTTATCTATCTAGAATTATTTATTTTACTGTTTACTGCCATAAATCTATAGTTCATATTTGCTTATTTACATTGCTTTATTTGAAACTTCTGCTACTAGTTAGCAGGTGCATCCTTGCACATGCTTCGTTGAAAACCCAAGCAACAGTTTTTGGCGACTCCATTATTTTTTGAATTTTAAATTTTTGCTTTAGAGCTTTATTTTAGTTGTTTTTCCCATTTAAAACTGTAGATATTCCATACTAGTCAGCTTCTTGATAGCTTCCCTAGTCATTGGCCCTTTCTGCAGCCCAAAACAACCCAAAATTTCAATTTTTGGGTTCGTTTTTTGCCGACCGTTTTCCGTCCGTACATTGCGACTTTTGGCACCCACAGTTGCGCGGTCCGTCGCGATTGTGAGACTTTTTTCTGTGTGGTCCATCGCGAATTTTTTACTTTTTCCCGCATGGCTCATCGCGGCTGGGAAACCTTTTCCCGCGCAGTCCATCACGACTGTTTAGCATTTTCCCGCGCGGTCCATCGTGACTGCTTTGCATTTTTCCACGTGGCTCATCGCGACTTTTGACCACCATGCTGCAATTCACATCACGGATGTCGTCCACATCATCGCGTGGCTCATCGTGGGTTTTGACCTGACAGCCGCGATATTTCCTGTTTCCGTTCGACTGATTTTTCCAAAAAAAAATTCACCCAATTAGCCCATTTTTTACATCCCATTGTGTCATTATTGTATCATTATTAATTGATATTAGGTTAGATACTTCATTTATCTTTTTGAAAATTTTCAGTTAATTGAAAGAAAGATTTTTAAGTATTTATGAGATTCTAAGTTTTATACATTGCAAAGTTAGAACCATATTTCTAAAATTGCTCAATATTTTGCCCAAGAAAGACTAAAAATCCATTTATTTTTACATCTATTATTTTCTTTACTTTTTAAAGAATCCATATTTTTTGAAAAGGTTATTAAAGCATTTACATTTGAAACGTCTTTCATTTTTTCAAATTGAATTCATTATTTTAGTTTGTGATTAAATCAACCATGCAAGGCAAACTGATTTGGTATACAACCACACCATCACACAATATGTCACAATAATTTCAAGTGAGCCTTAAAAAATTACCTTAACTCAACCAATATTCTAACCCCACTTGGGGAACACAAAAATAATTTTGTATCTAGGTAGGACTGAGGGGATAAGTATCCAAATAACACCCCTCACTCATTTTTCATGTTGAGACATAGTGGTTGACATTTAGGGTACCAAAATCCCTTATTATTTGTTGACACAGTTTAACACCAATTTATCGGGAAGGCCTCTCCCTTAGGAGGGTTGAAGTAGCCAGGCTGGTTCCGGAAGCCTGAGTGGAATATCTCTATCCATTCAGTAACCGAAGGATACCTTTCATAGTTCTCGTTGTACCACCCTTACGGGAATATAGCGGCGATAGAACCAAACTACAGATTCACCCAACCGAATGTGTCATGAACAGGGTATCTTAGTGGCCAAAATTATAGGATTGTCTACCCGGTGTCCCTCCCGGTAGGGGGATATCTAGCGTTTGATTCTACAATTTATATTGTCTGACTTGGATTTCATCACCTTGCAGAGGATATACCTTGACAAGTCATAATACTTTTTAGTTAGGTGTTTGCATGCTCCATTACCTCCCTTTGGTCAGTGAGTACACCTTTTTCTATTTTTAGGAGCCGTTTGCATGTTGGTTTTCTGACCACATTTTTTTATTACTCCACTTACTATAGCACAGCTGTTATAGTAAGTGTTTTGAGTTTGGTTGTTGTCCTGAGTGCCATTATTTTTTACGCTCCCCTCTTGCACACACGGTTGCATTAGGGATTTCGAGCTTTCCACTCATCACCACCTAGTAGATTTAATTCACAACTGTCATCATTGAGTCCCAGAGACATTCTCGACGTTTTTGGGGTGAACCCCCGCAGTACGGTTCCCTTGAATCCAAACGTCATCGACACAGAACCCTGTCATCCGATTTTGACATGCCTCATTTCACATCTGACTTTGAGGCAGAATCTGAAAATCCCACATACACCGGACCCACTAGCCCCATGGTTGATTTTTCTTCCAACCCTTTCAACACAGAGACTATTGGTGGAACTTCTTCCACCATCCCGGCTACTACATTCGCCACCACCACCACAACCAATGTTGGTATGCCCAACCTGGGAACTTCTTCCAATCTAGGCATGCCTAATATGGGAACTGCATCTACTCTAGGGATGCCCAACATGGGACCTACACCTGCTATAGGTATACCTTTGACTGGAACCACTTCCAGCATACCAAACCTTGGGTCTACTATACCCAATCCAAACCCATCTGTAACTAAATCTACACTTGGGAACACAGGCTTCACCCATACACCTTTGATTGGGGGAAAGATCCCCTTCACAAATCAGATACCCTTCGGGGGCAGTGGCCCACACCATAATGCTACCATTAGAACATATGCCCCAGCCACTACATCACACCCCTCGGCCAGTCTGTCATTTATGGCAAGTCTGAATTTGCTAGACTTGGCAAGACTAACTAATGATCCTATTAGACATGACCCCACTTGGCCCCCCATTCCCACAAAGCTCCCCTTAGACATCCCAAAATTTGAAGGGAATGTTGGGGAAGACCCCCAAAACCACATCATGTCCTTTCACCTATGGTGTTCCTCAAACTCCATAGTAGACAATTCCATTCATCTTTGTTTATTACAATGAACTTTTACCGACTCGACAGCCAAATGGTACATCGAGCAACCCCATGGGACACACCCTACGTTCAAATCCCTTGCTTCGAATTTCCTACAGTTCTTCCAATTACCTGTCCGCTGTGATGCAGGAGTGGAAATACTACTGTCTTGTAGACAGAACACCACTACACACATCACCGATCATATCCATGAGTGGCGTAAGCATCGTAGTCTTTTCAAGATAAAACTTGACGACCGTATTTTCCTGGATTGGTTCCTAAAATCACTCCTCCCTCTCATAGCCAAGGATGTAGCTTCTAAATGACCCCAGTCGAAAGAAGAAGCCATTCTAAAAGCCCAGCAGTTTGATCTGATCTACGCCCAATGTGGCTACCTATATACCATTTTACCTGACGCTCCCCATGGTGATTCCTCCTGGACTGATGCGCCGGGGGAATCCCACCCCGTCGACGGCATCATTGGATAAGTTGAGTCCCACAACCAACCCTTTTCCATTATGCGCAATAATACCGATCCCTATCTTTTGCGGGCCACATCTCACTCCAGAGCTACAACTTTGTATGCTCCCATGGCCCACCCCCACCACACTCATGGACCCTCATGTCCACCACAGTGTTATGGTCACGCACCTTCAACCTATCCACCTCTTATTGCACCCCCTACGTATTACCTTCTACAGGCCACACATGCTCTTGTTCACTCACAAGCCCCAGTGGCTTATTACCCACCACAGGTAATGTTTGCTGCACCACAACCTCCAGTCACTCAGATTTATCCTCCAAACAACAACAACGCTACCCCCACCAACCAAAACCCTGATTGGCCACCAAAATAGGGTAAGAACCCCAATTTACGAACAAACCACCCATGTTCCATATACGGGGTATACGACCATTACACACACACTTGCCCCCATTTGGAGCAAGCGCACCAACTGTGGTCTGATGACGCCCAACGCCAAGGGCATGCGGCACAACCAGTGCCACCTCCTCAATCAAAACCCATGGTGCTGCATAATCCTTTTCCCACACAAGGAGTGGCAAACACTCATCTGTTGGATCCTCCTCAAGGAACCACAACACCACAACATCAAATCACATACGCTGCACACACAAACCAACCGATGGATTCAAGTACTCATCATCTCCTTATGATGTCATTGTCTGACATGAATCCCCAAACGCGTCGAAACCAATACGCCCCTGCTGCACCTAAAAATGTTCTCCCTATCATCGAACAACCAGTTCAGAATGCACCTACATCGTTCATCTCCACAGTCAGACCCGAATTATACTCGGAATCACCTATGACTTCCACATTCCAATCCATCCCACCCCCTTTGAAGATAACCAAGATATCTGATTTGTGCACCCTCTCGCATAACACACAGGTACCAAACAAAAAACCCCCTTTACTCCCGCAACCACCCTCAGTTCCAACTCACGTTAGTTCCAACTCACGTAGGAGCCACACCAATTCATACTATCCCATTTTTATTTCCCCCTTCAGGCACCATCAACACACCAATCATGGCTACACTTTATCTCCCATGATTAACATTAGGACTACCTGTGTGGTACCTACCTGTCCCAACCCCTCCCTCGACACCGAATGTCATTTTACAATCGGTGCAACCCATCAATACTTCTAACTGTCCACCCCCTGGTGTAGCAAACATCCAGAATCAGCCACCTCCAACAGGGACCACTGCATCAACATCCAATAATGCTCCCCATGAACTCCACTACAATGGGGGCACAAGCCCACAAACCTACACCACTGGACCCACAACCCGCACCACCCCACCGACTCCCAAGTTGGTGAAGAATTCCCCAACAATCCGTGCTACCCCCAAGTGCTCTTTGTGCGACGATATAGGCCATGCTACCCATCAATGTCCACAATTACCGGCATTTCAAGAACACATGCAAATGTTGGATGATGACACTAACATACCAGTTGTCAAAATTGAACTGCCCCCTCAGCCCCACGATAAATCGTTGCGTACCAATCACCCTTGTGCGATATGCGGCATTTATGGCCATTAATCACATCACTGCTCCGATCTCCTAGATTATAGAGTAGCTCTATATGAATTGAACAATGCCGACCTAGAGATATCCCCTCCTCTCATTGAGGAAATTCATCCCCCACCATCTTCCTCCTCATAAGATATTAACACAATTTACATGGTTTCCAATGGAGACCCCTTTGTCTGGTCAAACCCTTCCATTGATCCCTCCGACCCACATATTCAACCTTTTCAAATCAAAGAGGAAACCACATGTCCACAGCATGGTGGCAGGCCCGAAACCTTGCCTACTCATCATCATTGTCATTCTCATCGACAATACTAGGGGCATCCATCCTGCAAGGGGAATCCCCCATCATCATATCATCACTTCAGTATGCCACCATGGCCCACAGCCTCATGGTATAGCCCCCCTCTAGTAGTTGGTCAATACCCTGTTGATCCCTCTCTAAGATAGCATCTACACCGCATTGACACCTCTGAGTTCGGGGACATAATAGACTACCTCGAACCTGGGATAGGGGGCGTGATCAATCATTTTTACCCTACCCCATCACCTCTATCTCAACACCTCAATGAGCCCATCGTTCAAAGCAACACATATGTGATCCAAAATCATAAACCCCATGCACATCGCATGGGGGCAGGTCATTAACCCTGCTCACTTTTTCACATTCGTGATCTCAACCATTTTTGAATTCACGTGTCACTTGTATATTTTAGTTGATTTGATACACATAGTATTTCACCCTCGCGGGTCATCATTTCTCCCCACCATTGCATCCTTGGCTTGGTAGGCTCACATTTATTTATAGCCATTTTTTAACCTTGTTTTTTCTTTTGACCATTCCGGAGTCATTTGACCTCCGTTTTTTTTTTCGCACCTTTTGCACCGCCAGATTCATATTTCTGCACCTATGATGAAGCTTGAGATCATTTCTTGCTCTCACCACCATATTGTGAAGGCATTTCTTCCATGCCCCTCATTGCCTCGATTTACGTGCCACATCGGCCATTACCGGTTTTTAAAACATTTTTCATATCACCGGATTCATTTTTTTGCGCTCATGATGATGCTTGAGATCACTTCTCAATATCTTCTTGTTCGGTATAATTTTATCCCTTTTTTGGGCCGAAGAACTCTTTTACAAAAAAGATACTTAGGGAGTTTTTGTTAAGCTCTTTTTTGACTCCTAAAACAATGAAAAGATTGCCGAGAAATCCTGCTTCCCTTCATGCTCGCTAAAAGTATCTGAAAGGGCATCAACCTGGTATAAGTTTACCCCTTTTCCAAACCTTGTAGACTAATTACGAAAAACGAATACTCTAGTCACATTGGCTAGAAGAGTTCTACATTTGCATCATTTTATGCTTTTTCGGGTCTTGGAGACTAACATACAAAAAAGAACACCAATGAAGTCTACTTACTGCTTTCAGACTCTCTAAAATTGAAAGCAACCACGAGCAATCACCATCTTGGGCTTGTACAAATCCACAAGATGGTAATCCTCCACCAATTCAGAGTCTTCTTATCATTTTCAGACTCCTTAAAAATGAAAGCACTCATGAGCATGAACAGTCTTGGGCTCGCATAAATCCACAGGATAGTACCATTTCAGAGCACACTATTATCCCTTCTTGGAGCTCATTAAAACTATGAAGAAGGACCCAATGGTGCTTTTCGGCACCACAACAGATCATGTCTACTCATATGGAAGCTTCCCCATTTTGGTCTCCTTTATTCAGAGTATTCTGCAGTATGTCACCCTGAGAGTCCCCCTACAACATCCATCAGCCTATCCCCCCCAGAGTCACTCCAGTCCCTTAAGATATGATCCTCACACCTAAAATTCAGTTTCCTATGCTGCCAGGTCAACCATGTCATCATGCTCTGAACAAAGGAAGTTTGAGTCCACCCACTCTATGACCCTAGTTATTCCCCATCCCCACAGTATGTCAGTAATACCATCAGTACTATCACTTTTCAGTTGTACACCTCGCGCTCATATCAAGGAAACATAATTTCCTTGGTAGTTGTTGGTCTCCCTCTATCGACGCCAACCAAATCTATTCCAGAGGATAGACCCAGAGGTCCCTGTGCCTTGGACTCATCACCATTAGTGATGAGTGTCTACGGATCATTTTGAAAGGAGTCCTCAATGCCTCTCCAAATGATTGTTTCTCACACGCTCGACTTCAACACCTTGATCGCATCGTTGAGACTCGTACAGGGTATCAGTCCTTTTAGTTTTTTGTTGAAGACCTTGGATATCACCTGACTCTACTGCATTTGAGAGTCTAATTGAGGAAACAACCAGTTACATATTCCTATGGGTATTCGGGTTGCGCTTGGCGACAATTTTCAGATGTACCACAGTTTTATATTCCGTCGAGTATACAGTCACATATACTCCTCAGAAGTTGACTCACAGTCATTGAATCCCTACAGATATTGGACACCTTCAGATTCAGCAGTTCATCAACCCTTTTGATACCTTATTCAGAACGGTTGTTTCTTTTTTCCAGTGTATTAGTTATTCAGATCAGTCATGGTATGACCATGAGTATGTCCTAGCATTGTGTACCCTCTGGACCATTATGATGTACCAACAGATTTTTATGTATTATTCAGGTCCCCCTTATTGGGTCTAATTGTTATGTATGTGTCTTGATACGAGCATGGGTATGCTCGCCTCATCCATTATCAGATATTATTCCTCATTCATTTTGAGGCCATGTATTTTTTCAGTTTTTGCAGCTTCCAAGGGGCCGTTGTTCCAGTCTCCAATCAGTATCTTCACTTCTCCAAACCCTAGGAAAAGACAAAAGAACTATGATGTCTATCGGCCATACGATGAGCTCCTGCCCTCACACATCAAGGGGCAATCTGTTAACACCCAAAAAGTGCTCACTAGCTCATTCCCTTATTCACATGACCCATTGTCCACTTTTTCCACCATTTGAGCCTCTAAAGCCATCAAAAGGTCACCAAAAAGACCATAATACACCTTTTCCCCCTCAAAATACGTATTTTTCCTCAAAAAACACAAAAAACCCTAAAAAGGGTCAAAAATTCCCAAAACATATTAAAAGGGAATAAAAATATAAAAATATTCAAAAAAGGAAAAAGAGGGAAAAAGAGACCTAAACTATGTTGGTTAATACCATTGGTTTCCTTAAAACCATAATGGTATTCCCCATCACCAAAAGCTATAAAAAGGTGATAGGGGCTCCTCACTATTCATCCATATTTCATCCTATCCTCATGCTGCCAAAATCCATCTTGAGCTTTGCGCATCTTTTGAGCTTTGCCCAACCATTAAAGCATTGGAGAAGAAGAGACCATTGGACATTGGAGCACCTCAACCTTGGAGCTGCCCGAAACTCACCATCCTCACCATTTGAGGTAATACAAAATTTTTAATTTTTATTTACATGCTTATGAATCAATTTTGTTCATTGTTATCAATCTAGAATTCTTTATTTTACTGTTTACTGCCATTAATCTATAGTTCATATTTGCTTATTTACATTGTTTTATTTGAAACTGCTGCTACTAGTTAGCAGGTGCATCCTTGCACATGCTTGGTTGAAAAACCAAGCAACAAATGGCATTCTTAACTTTTTACAATTAAAACAAACTCCAAGTGATCTTGTTTTCAATGAATAAGAATTTATGATTTTGCTCACGAGGAAAAAGCTCACTAAGTTTACCACTTGCCTTCTTCCCCTTGTTGTTGAAAATGTTAGGATTTTGACTTCTTTCTCACCACTCCTTTTTATCTCCTATTTTTATCCATGTTTTTCCATTAGGAATTGTTACATATGTTCCCTTCTCACAAGACACTCTTCATATAATATAATATCTAGTTTAATATATGGTATCCCATTAACCATTTTGTTCCTATGTAAAATATTAAGTTATGCAAAATTTAAATGAGTAAAAGCATATGCATAGGTAAAAGTAACCCCTAATAATCCACATTGTTTATAACCCCTAGTGATAGACAAACCATAAACTTACCCATTAGATATCTAGTTTCAAAGGGATACCCATTCACCAAAATTATTTCAGGCATACAAGTTGGCTAGCCCAATTATATGGATTTCCAAATTAACCTAACCCTAGACTTACCATTTCATCGCCCAATTATATGGATTTACAAATTAACCAAAGCTTAGACTTACCATTTCATCATCCTAATAATGTTACTCAATGATATTATATTAAATATATTTATATTAAAAAGGGGCAATATGACTTGTTTGAATTAATTCATGACTACACTATCCGGTTTACTCATTCGATAACACTCCACCATAGTAACTCATCACGCGCTTTCGTCTCAACTATAAATCTGCTCAGTATCAAGTGTTGGCATTTCGCTGCCGCCATAGCCACATTTTCACCTTTCTACTCTCCTTCCAGAGTTTGCAAGGTCGCCGGAGCAGTTCGCATAAGAGGTGGTGAAGGTTGCATAAGTCACCATAGAGGTCGCAGAGGAGGTCGAGGAATTCACATAGGAGGCAACAGTGGAGGTCGAATAGGTTGAGCAGGTCATAGAGGAGGTGAAAGAGTTCGTCGAGGAGGTCAAGAAGCCACATAGGACGCAATGCCTCCCAAATCGGTTCGTACCCACTTCATTTACCTTTTTATTGATTGAATGCATGAATTATTGAGTGATTTGCTTTCATGATTGAGTTGCCAAGGATTTCACCTAGAGCAGGGAAAGTTCCCAAGCTTCCCTCTGCCACAATGTGCAAATGAACCACCAAAACCCCAATGAATCATCCATTGGCATTTTTTCACATTGACCATCCATGGAAATGAACCCAAAAGAACCCCAGTTGGACACTCCAATTAACCCCAATGAACCCCGGTTGGATGGCATACCTCTTAGGGTTTGGAATGATGTTGAGATGGTTCCCAAATCCGAGAATGCACGGTTAAAATAATTGATATTGGATGGCATACCTCTTAGGGTTTGGAATGATGTTGAGATGGTTCCCAAATCCAGGAATGCGCAGTTAAAATAATTGATATTGTTGTTAGATTTGTGACAGAACTATTTCCCTCTAAAATAATAAGAAAATGTAGAAAGGATGCATGCCATTGAATGATTTGCTTTTAGTCTAGGGTAGTGACTAGTTAATGGTTAGTCAAAGGAGGGGTTGCAACAGAGGGTATGAGGATGATTTTGGGTACCCCGAGCATGTTATAAAGCTATTTTTTCCTTCATATATCAGTAAATGAGGACAATTAGTTCTCATTCTAATTAGAATGATAAGGATAAAGGTAGTAGTCAGCATTATTATTGTAATTCCAACTAGCAGTAAGGAAATTCATGAAGGAAATTGTTGCATAATAAAGTCTTTCCCTAAACGTTGCCCCTTTTTCTCTATGAAGCAATTTTGATTTTATTGCTCATTGTAAAGTCTGGTAATGTTTTTGAGATTTTTGGGTGGTCTATGGCATAGTACAAACCACATAATGATGAAATTTTGGGTGGTCAATGCCAATGTTCATCTTTGGATAGAATTTATGCCCTGTTCCCGGCTAGGTTTTTCCTTGGAGAGGCTTGACGTCATGGACTCATTCCCTGGGCTAGTCATCCATCAATATGTCATCCTTCGGAGAGCCTTTATTTGCACCCTATCTCATATCATGGAGAATTCATATCTTTGGAGGTCTCTTTTTCCATTTTGGTGGAACAACCACCTTTGAGTATGCTTCATATGCACTTATATAGGCCATGCTCAGATTGTGGCATTCTTAATTTCTATATAATCTGTCTCAACAATAGAATATGATGACCAATATGCCTTGATAGGTTTGAAAAGATGACAAAAAAATAGTTTGTTGAATCTTTTTAATAGCATTTTTTGAATAAGTTCATGAGTTAGCAATAATGCAAAGTGTTGATGATGGTGAATATGAACCAATATTTACAACTTCTTCAACCAATGAACCAAATTGAAATGAGGAGAATATTTTTCATTTCCTTGAGAGCACCAATTCACTTCACAAAGAAAAAGACTCCAAGGAAATTGTAAATGGAATGAAATCAGTGGTTCCTAACTAGATGGTTTCTCTCATGGTCAATAGTGAGACGTTACCCATCATGGATAGTTCTATATGTGGCAATTTTGGTTGTAAATGATTTAAGCATGTATAGCTTCCATTCAACATCTCTTTGAAGCTTGTAGTATGGTTTTCGTATGGTCCTATTTTACAACTTTTCTTCATTTAGAGTTCTAAGATTCACAACATCATGCCAGGGGATACTATCCCCTAGATGGAGCCAATGTCAACACCAAATTTTCCTTCATAAATCCGATAGTCTAGAGAATGGGAGAATGAAGAGATGTCCACTGCTACAACATTGTCTAGAGAAAAATACCATCCAACCCCAAAATTGTCTTTCAAATCATTTTATAAAGAAAACTCACATCCTCTGACTCAGGTCACCCTCATTGTTGGGAAGGGAAAAGGAATTTAGATATCTATAATATATATTGACTTATAACAGTAATAAAACAATAATATACCAGATCTAAAAATTATAAATGAGCTTGCTAAATCAGAAAAGCAATCAGCCCAAGCTGCCCACGAAATCAGCACAAAAAATTCAGCCAACAAGAGAAAACTCATCTGAAAATTCAGATCTACAACAAAAACTTGGACAACAATCCATTTACTTCTTGTTTACAATAAAGAAGATTGCAGTACAGTACCTCAGCTTATCACAAGCTAGTTTACCCAAGTCCTTTAAGCTCATCCCAAAATAGGACTCCACAATGCTTCCCAAACCCTAGTTAGTGCATCACATGCCAACTCAGCAAACACTAACCAACAATATGCATCACATGCCAACTCGGAAAAGGACCTAGGGCTAGAGCTGGAGTATTACATTTTCTACTGGTTTCTTTTTCCTGTCTGTGAAGGGGGTGGTGCACACTCTGTCTTTGCGTCGAGAGGCTCAATTATTACTATGTTGGAACGTTAAGTTAGTGATTGGGAACGTTACATTACATAATGTAACATAACAACATCTCCTCATATTGGGTTGTAGAAGCTCCTCTCGACGCAAAGATAGAGTGTGCACCGCTTGGGAGTCAAGACTCTGGACAAGATTCAATGCTAATGTGTGATATTGTTGTTGCTTTAGATGTTCAAGAAATTGAAAAAAAAAAGAATATTTTTGAATTTAAGGTTGTTGATGTTTCCCCAATGTTGTCAACAAGATTATTTTCAAACCCTTGATGACATACACTCACGAGTCCCTTAAACCAACCTATCATAGACTTCCAAGGTTCTATTTTTTGCAGTTTTCTCCATGCAGTATATTTACATATATACTTTGGAGGATGTAGGGGGGATGGACAGTTTTATATTTTCAATACTCACAATCTCAAGAAGTTTCTAATTTTAGAAACTTCATCTTGCTTGAAATCTGAAAGTAAATTTGAATGCCTATTGGAAAGATGAGCATGGTGTTTCAATTTTCATGTTGGTAAATTCTCAACTTGTTTTAGGCCCCGATCAAAGTTGGTCAACTCTTGTCAAACCCTAGGCCTAAAAACAGTCTCATCTCTAAAAGATGATCAAATTTTTGAAGACCGAGCATTGAGTATAGTATGGGGTTAAAATTTGGTGGCAATGAACGATTGCTGATTTGGGCTATATTTTTAGCAATGTGTTTTTTCAAAGTTTAACACAACTTCTAGAGACCCAATATGGTGTAAACGATAAGATAAGTTTATTACTATCCATCAAATAACCAAAAAATAGGTCAATGGGACTGCTTAGTACATAAGTGGTGATTTTTTTAGTTCATAAAGGGCATCAATTTCTAAGGCTGAAACAAAGTCGAGGGCAATGAATTCTGCTGATCCAGCCCCGGATGCAATGACCAAATTAATGGAAACCGTGGAGAAACTCCATGTTTGTTACAAGGATTCAGGGGCTTACAGTTGTGTTTCCAACGGTCTTGAGTTTCATCTTGGCAATGGTGACCCACGCCAGTCGTCACCATTGCCATGTTGAAACTCAACACCGCTAGAAACACTCCTCGGATCGAGTCACATTGTAATTAGTACTAGTAAATGACTGTTCTTTAAGTTCACAATTTTGTCCTACATAATGATATTCCCCAGTTGTGGTTACTATTTTTTTATTAAGCTCATGAACATTTGTATGTAGTTTATTTTTTCTACTATCACTGTGTTTTTGTGATGAATGATTGAAGAATGTTATAAGTGTGCCTAAAGAATTATGAACATGGATATATACAATTCCTTATATTTATTATCACTTTGTTTTATGTGATGAATTCATTTGCATGACTTGAGTATATCTGAAGCTCTCCTTGAGGTCCCATGAATGAACTTGAACACTTGTTGCATTCATTTAATTTGAAACAGTAGTTATAGTTTGAAAGAACTCTCTCCTTACCTTAGATAGCATTCATTGAAGGAAAGGCTTATTTTCTTCATATGCATTTGCATGGTTTGAGTCAGTCATCACACCACGAGTTGCACTTCCATCACCCGATTGAGTAATACAACCATTAAAATTTAACTCATTAACTCAACACACTTTAACTTCGATTGAGGATAAAAAAAATTTGTTAGTTAGGTAGGACACCGGGGATAGGCATCCAAATAATTCCCCCTTGTCATTATCATCCGAGACATAGTTGTTGTCCTCTAGGGTGCTAAAATCCTCTTGTACTTGTTGACACGGTCATCGACCAGTTTGTGGAGGGGCCTCCTGTTGTTTCAGGGGTTAAATCGCTGCAAGATCGAGAACTGGACGGACTCTGTGGAATGCCGCACTCCACTTAGCCCTAAGGAAACATCGATAATTGTCTTCCTTGTATTCTTCGGCCACCATACTAGTGACACAAGGGTGATAAGGCAGAAGCGTCGAAAACCTTTTCCGACGTGTCATGAATGAGGTAGATTAGTGACTTTTCTACTAGGGCTCTTTTACCCAGGAACCCTTTCGGTAGAGGGATATCCTTCCATTATTGGTCTCTCATTTTGTATTGTTCGACTTGGATTTCATCACCTCGCGAAGGATACAACTTGTTGAGGTATCCAACTCTTAGTTAGGAGGTTTTGCTTGCTATTTCACCTTCTTAGAGGGTCTTTTTCTTTTTAGTGTTGCTTGTTGGAATTCTGGCCACTTTTGTTTCAGCTCACTTACTGTGACACTGGTCCTAGTAAACTTTTTTGAGCTTATCTGATGATGTGTGATGTCCTCTTCTCCTAGGTCTTCGAGATGGTTGAGTTAGATGGTCTTCTCAAGGGACTGAACACCTCTTGATGGATCCACTGATGCTTGACCTTAGGAGTAGTCTAGAGGACCACGTGATCACATCATCCGTGTGGACTTTTCTGTTTACTATGATGCTGGTCTTTCAGGTTATATGGAAAAATGGTACATTTGAGAGAGAGATGATTGGTATGTTGTACCCCACCTTGGTTGATTGTCTTATGGTCCTTCCATTTTGTCGATAATATTTGTGTGGTACCTTTCCTTTTACCTTTTGGGTCTTTTACTCATCTTGGTATATCTTTTGATTTGTACCACCTTTTATGTTTTTGGTCTTGTGGGTACTACGGTAGTTTGTACACATTTGAGGTACACACCCTAATTTGTACAAGTTTTTATGAGTATTTATACCTTTTGGTGGTCCTATTTGAGTTACAAGAGGTAGTTACAAGGAGCTAGTGCATATAAGAGGTAGTTACAAGGATCTATTGCATATATTTGATATTATTTGACCTTCCATCTCTTTGGCATGTCAAATAAGAGGTAGTTACAAGGTGCTATTGCATATAATAGGTAGTTACAAGGAGCTATTGCATATATTTGACATTATTTGACCTTCTATCTCTTTGGCATGTCAAATAACAGGTAGTTACAAGGAGCTATTGCAATATATATTTGACCTTATTTGTACCTTCCCCACAATGGTTGATTTACTTTTGGACCTTACACCCTGTTGTTTAATGGTCTTATGGTAGCTTGTCCTTTAATTTTGGTCCTTTCATTTTTTTGTGGTACCTTTCCTCTCACCTTTTGGGACTTTTACTGATCTTGAGTTATCTTTTGATTTGTACCGCCTTTTTTGTTTTTGGCCTTTTGGATATAACTATGGTAGATTGTCCACATTTGAGGTACTACACCCCCTTAGTCCCAAGAGTTATGAGTCTAATTTATACCCACTCTTTTCTTTTTTACTTGTACCTTACTGGTTGGTTTTTTTACCCTTTGGTTGGTCCTTGTACCTTACTGGTGGCTGCGAGTCTCTTTGGCCTCAGTCTGCTGGCTGTCAAATCATCTTTATTGTGATTGTACTGAGACTTTTGACTGTCATTGACTTTATTTGATTGACCATACCATATCCATCCATCTCTCTCTCTCTAGTTTGTAATAACCCTATAATAGGGTCACTTGGTTCCTAGAGTTGACTGGCCTCTAAGAGGCACAGTCATTTCTGAAAGTAACTCTTCTGATTATATTACAAGAAACGTCTACACCTAGGTAATCAAATATGTGTTGGTTATAAGACTTAATTAGTAATCAAAGTGTTGGTAATCAAATACATGGTAAATAATTTGAATTAAGTAGTTAAGGCTTGTCTTGTCAAACAAAATTGTTGGTAATAAAATTATATTTGTTGGTAAAGAATTTTAAGAGTGGTGGAAATCGACCTCGACTGAACTTGTGAGGAAAATTATCTTGGATAATAAGTGTCTTGACAGAAAACTGAGTAGAACTATGACTTTATTTCTTGAACCATGACCTTATCATAACTATAACAGATTGCTCCAGACTTCCATTTGTGAGCTAAACAACACAATAAAATTTGAAACAACAAAAGGAAAGTTTGCAATATGGGAAGCATTGTTCTGATGTTATAACTTTACTGTTCATGAGCACATTTCTGGGAAAGCAAAAAGCATTCATGACTTTATAACAAGAGAATATTTGACACAGAAGTATGCTGTTAATTTTTAAGAAGCAGGCTTGAAGCAAGCGAGCCTGAAACAAGTGAGCCTGGTGCAAGTGAGCACGAGGCAAGCGAGCGTAGAAGTTCAAAGCGGAATGTAGTGGGCCCATAACCCACAAGTAAACATGAAAATATCTGCTTGGACTGGAGGAAAAAATCATATCTATACTATCAATGATAATATGAGTTGGTTGGATTATATGCAAGACTGGAAACCTAGGTGGGAGTTGAGACATGCTGAAGTATTAGATGCTAACTTACAAGGATCTGATGCTTTTATTAGACTAGTGCCAGAACTCAGAAGAATTCCTATGGGATCTAGTATTGACGTACCAGAGATGATTTACAACAAATCCTTGGAAAGAAGCTGATGCAAGCAATTGGTTAACTCACCTATACCATGATCTTAAATTAATCTCGACGGAGGGATATACACCTCACCCCGGGCTATGACTAGAAAAACAATACTACTGTATTAACCAGATACGTTCTTTGGAAGCATGGCCACATCAAGATGCTAGTCTCCGGTTTCCAAGTACTACACACACTTATGAAAAATATAAAAAATTATGGTCGAAATTCTTGAGAAAAGAAAATAAAGATAGAACATATTATACCATGCTAAAGTTTGGACCTCAAATGACACATATCCATGAGGATCCTACATGGTTCATCCCTGATTGGACTAGAGACGGGTGGTGGTCATTCGGCATCAACCTGACAGCATTAGATCCAGGTGCTATTTATAATCTAAAATGGGAAGTTGGAGAATCTCTTGAACAGGTCAAAGATATTTTGCAGACAAAGCTTACTGAGGTTCAAATCCTTCGGTACTACGTTAAAAACGAATGATAGTGGCTTGTCAAAACCCACATAGACGTCCACATGCATCAGAATAGATGCGTGGTCCTGAGGTTTGTTTATTCAAAGGAATGGGTTTTTGAATCCAACCTCTTTCGAGAATTGTATGGTCCCCCATACTCCGATGAGTTGTAAATATCTCAAAAGTATTTGGCTATGAGTGGGGCCTGTCCATTCAAATTGTCATAAAGATTGAAAAGAAAGTCTTTGTAACTATGTCATGATAATATAAAGAAATCCCTACTTTTCCCTCTGTCAATATGATTAAAAATCTATGTTATGTATTAAATACCCTAAGTCAATATTACAAGTAATTGTCCAAAGGCAACATTAGTTGGGAGTATGACTGAAAGCTACCATTTTTTAAAACAGCTTACATGTTTACGGTTCCGTTTTTGCTTGATTCAATTATTTTCAGTCATCTAAGAAGACCATGCTTGAATAAGATTATACAAGTTCCCCAACATTATATAAAATATTGTTTTTGAAGATTTGTGAACACTTATTAACCACCTAAAAGATCTTACTTTTGAAAGTCTTAAAAACTTTTAGATTTTTTCCATAATGGTTAGTGATTTTTATTTTTATATTATTATTGTTGAATATAAATATCTTACTAAATGTGACTGGACTTCAATTACCGAGTTGATGAACCCAAACTGATGGGATGAGAGAGACTTTAGGGCAATGACGACACAACTGATAATTGGATGGTTTGATATGGGAGTCAAGACCCAAAGGAGCAATAAAAGAAAGTTCATAATTGCGTGAATTTGTACTCACAAGAAAGATAAAGTGATCGTCTTCCTTATCACTTGAATGCCTACATTTTAAGAAAGAGAATGAGGATCAAGTAACATTATAAAAGGAGTGACACGTCACCTTTAAGAGGCACTATGCCTTGTGGTCATATCTAAACTTTTTTCCCATGTTGCAGATAGAACCCAACAGGTATTTGTCAGATCTGTCTTCCTCGAGCGAGGGGAGTTTAGGAAGGCTAGAGGAAAGTGAGACATCTAGTAGGTCTAGAAGAGTTGTATATTCAACTAGATGTCAAACGACTAGAAGAAAATTCGATAAACGCAATGAATTTTTTCACGGTCAAGGGGGGTCATGCTCCTATGGTGATGAGACAAAAGACAACCTCGAGGTGCCCTTGAGGTACAAACATTTAGTGAAACAATGGGTACCCAAGGATCTTCCTCAACCAAACACAAATTTTTGTGTGAACGATAGGATATATTGAATAGCACCGTCGTCAATACATGGTTTCGGGTTGTTCAGCATGGATGGCATAAGGGTCCCTTACAACACATGTACATAATTGATGGAGTATGTTGGACCTTGTTACAGCTACAAAGATTGGATGCACCTGGTCCAATTTACAAAAAGTATGTATAGCTATGGATTGTGAACAAACTATTTACAGTTGAAAGACAAAAATCAAAATAAAGGAGCAACGTTGTACATGGATGGAAGGCCAAAGGCCATAGGGAATATTGCGGGGTTTATAAACAGTACACAACCAGGGTCTATAATTAAGCAACCAAACTGCGAATTTGAGGGGCATGAAGGGAACTGTGTTTTTGTAGTTTCCATTAAATCAATATATGCAGGGGAAGAGTTGCTTATTAATTACAATTTGAACCGAGTAGATACAAAAAATGTTACTATGGGAGTGGTACATATAACAATTTACCCAAACTTTTATTAATGAATTTAACATATTAAGGATTTTTTCGTTAGTTTATTTTGTTTAAATTTTCCTCATTTACTTCGTAGGCTAGTGATCGGGATAAAACACCACCAGTAGATGGTCGAAGGAGTACATCTTCCTCGAGGGGTCAGGTATACATCTTTGTAATAGTGCAAATATAATAAGAAAAAATAGTTGACTTTCACTATGTTTTTTATTTAGGTATATGTAAGGGGCAACTCCCAGTTGTTAGCAGATCAGGGAAAGTCACCTATGAGCATCGATCTGAGGAGTGGATCATGATCCTCTACGTTGCAGGTATAATCCATTGGAATTGTTAATATAATTTTAGGAATCTATCATGATATAACTCAATAGTCTTTTATATTTTTTTGTTGCAGTCCGATGAATCGTTGTATGAAACAACATCAGAAGAATGTCCAGTAGATCCTAAAGTGGCTGAGATCCTTAAAGATGATAGATAAACTGGTGAAGCCACAAACCGGTTTATGATCATAGACAAATTGTTGCAAAAATATAGTGCGGAACTCATTTCTCTGCTTATCAAGTTTCCGCAGACAAGAGAGAACCTGCCAAGGATTGAATTGTTGGAACGAAATTATGAATCCTTAGAAGTAAGTTGAGGAATATTGATTCATAAAATAATTCATTTATAGCTTTATAATTTTCTCTTTATATGATAGTACCGAACGTGTAAGATGTGGTTTGTATTTACAGAATTATCGAAAAACACACAATAGTGGTGGAGGAGATGTTGGACGCAGCGAAACTCGTGGAGAGACGTGGCATCATGGGAAAATGACTCCACATACTACATCAACTCCTTCACCATTGTTGTCGACTGAACAGTCGGCAACACATTCTGACACACCACAGACCCCAACTGTGAGCGCACCGGCCGCTGGTGACCGACGCACACCGGATCATCCACCGGAAGAGGTCGGCAACGAGAATCCTGGTAATATTGATATCGACCTAGTTGCATTTCCAGGATCTTCCCGTGTCACTAGCACAGGAACAATGGAGGTAAAATTTTTGTTCGACGCCGATCTCGTCCCAATAAAGATCGATAAGGTCCTAGGTAATTAATATACATTGCTCAAGTTACTGTTTATAACTTCATTGTATTATACCGATAAAACGTTTTCTTTCAACTAATTATGATCATGGCATGATCGTTTCGTAGGAAATGGTGTTTTCTATAAACAAATGAATGACGCGTGCTTGGAGATATTTGGGCCCACCATCAGAGAAAGGTGGGATAAACAATAGAAATGTTTAAAAGATGAACTCATGCATCAGTTGGTTGGCCTGTTCGGCGACAAAAGCTTTAATAAAGTCGAGGTCATGAAAAAGGCTTGTCAACATGTGAAGGTTGTCCGAGACCAATATAGGACACACCTTGAAACAAACCCTAAGTATGAGAGCCCTCCAATGATTTCACCAATGGAGTGGAGAGCTCTAGTGGAGGATGGAAGGGAGAGGGCTCAGAGAAGAGAAGGAAAGATAACACCAGGAACAGGGAGGTATGCAATACTTTCCGCAATGTAATTCAAAACCTTATTATTATTGAATATTTCTATATCAAACTTGGAACATCTAAGGTATTTCAACACTTGCATAGGCTTCTAGACACATCAAAGGCCACAAAGGAAAGAGTTGAAAAAATAGGTCAGCACAAGCTTGGGCCTGGTGGTTATTCCAATTTCGCGACACGATTTGTAAGTTTCGAAAAACCAATAATGCATGCAAATAATAAATTACAAATTATTTTTCGTTTTATTGCACCAGAAAATGTTAATTAACGACGTTATGCAAATTTGCAGGCCGAACGATTCAATGAACAAGCCACTGAGGAAGACATGAAGCTTGGCTTCAAGGAAGGCTTTGGAGATGTTGTTGAATGACGAAAAAGCTTGTCTGGACAAACATAGTCTTCTGGTACCAATCCATCCGGTGCATAGGTAAATAGAATCTATATACTTTATTGAAGATTAACCGCTTGTGCAATCTATTCGTTATAAATACTTGAAAAACAATATTGACTCTGTTTTGAGCAGGAAAGCAATGATCCCCCTAATGTCGAGGAGGGAGAACAACAAATCGAAGATCATGCTTCTAATCCTGGTAATGAAATTATTCATATGCTAAAATTTTATGTATAGCATTTAAAATGGTGAACATTAATTGTAGTTCACCATATTTCAACTGCAGAGCATGTAGAGGGTGAAACTGTACAGGTTGAGCCTGGACAAGAACATGAACTACATGATGTGGCCACACCAGGTAAAAAAACACCTTTGTAATGTTTTTTTAAATGAAATACTTGTCATTACAATATTAAAATACAACGATGTAACATTTTCACATTGTTGCAGCAAATCCGAACCCCTTGCCGCAGACATCACCACAAGTGCCTGATGAAGAACCAAGAACTGGAAGAGAAAGTATAGGGGTAGATGCTCCTCTTAGGTATTATTTACCATTTATAAAGAGAAGAAAAACTGCTAGTAAAAAGAAGTGACTCGAAAAATGTGCTCATTTAATTATTTTTGATAACAATATATCATCCGTGATTTTTGGCATAATGAACGAATGAATGGTTTAATGGTTTAATGATTCAGTGTAGTAAACTGTTACCTTTATTGAATGCCAGTTTTTATTGAATGAATGGTAGATGAAAATTCATGATGAAATATGGATGAATTTTCATGTATTTGTTTTTTTCAAGTACATGCATTGGGTATGGGGAATTGAGAGTGATGTGAGGGGGGGGAGGGGCCATAAGAGCTTCCACCTTCACGTGGTTGGCCCTGTTCAGTAGAGAATATTAAATTATTCTCAAAATAGAGAGGAGTTCAATGAATGGCTACGATGCTGGCTTTCTACAACCCACTCGCGTGTCATCTAAATTTTGACAATTTCTTGGAGCTTGTTGTGATGTTTGGTTGCTCATCATAACCAATTTCGAGTTTCCACAACTTCAAAGGATGAGTAAATGATGCACTGGAATCAATATCCTTAACCTTCTCTTTAATTTCATTGGAATCAGTATCCTTAACCTCACATTAAACCCTTCCAAAATGGTCTATTTACCATTGAAGCCTGGCTTCTGAAGCATGATATTTGCAACTAATCTAGCATACACCAACAAAAAATAGAAACATGTTGCCTATTGTCAATGTTCATCATTTTTTATGGCTACAACTTAACTAAGGATATTCGAAACTGTGACCTATGTCTAGTCCCAAGGCTAACACCTTCAAGCTTTAAGTGCAACTAACAATGGGAGACCACCTTCAAGCAGCTTGGTTCATTCTGCATGCATTTCATAGTGGGAGACGACGGGATACCACCTTGCTTGATTCATTATGCATGCATTTTACTATGCAACAGTCTCAAATCCCCTCTGCGCTTTCCCTAAATTAGTTTCTCGATTCACAATGACCCACGCTGGTCGTCCGAGGAGTGTTGCTAGCGGTCTAGAGTTTCATCTTGGCAACGGTGACGATTCATGGTATTATGTTTCCCTTCAGCTGCAATATGACAAACTCAAAGCTCTCATACGAAGGCTTGTCTGACAAATGTGATGGTTTCGGTTTCTCGATTCAGCATGACCCAAACAGTCACATTTGTCAGACAAACCTTCACAGTGGACTATGAGTTTTCCATATTGCAGCTGAAGGGAAACATAATACCATGAGTCGTCACCGTTTCCAGGCTGAAACTCAAGACCGTTGGAAACACTCCTTGGATGGCGGGGGTGGGTCATATTGAATTGAGACACTAATTCAGGAAAAACGTAGTGAATCTGAGACCGTTGCATAGTGAAATGCATGCAGAACGAATGAAGAGTACTGGGTGTCAAGAGAAATCGTTGTGGGACTTCGTATGATAGGAAATGGCGATGGGAATTGATTGACAAGGTCAGGCTTGAAGGTGGTAGCCTTGGGACTAGACATAGGTCGCAGGTTTGAATCTCCTCAGTTTAGTTCGTACTCGGTTATTCTTTCGATGCAAATTATAGATTTTATTTATTTTCTTTGTCAACTTTACGTATCCCTTTATGTATTTTCTTTATTTTCCTTTTTTAACATTATATACCCCCTTGTGATAATCAGAATTGTTAATATCGAGTCACTAAAAAATGAACATAAAGAGGATTTCCACGGAAATCTATTCCATCCAAACCTATCAAGTGTACTTTTAGGTCAAAAATATTCTTGTAACAAAGTGATGAAAGATCTTAGAAGCAAATGTAACAAAGCCTTGAAAGAAGTTCGTGTAACATAGTGGTTTGTGTTTGCAGGAATCCTTCAATTTATAGGGTGAAAATCATGGCCATAGAGCTGCTACAGTTCAGAGACATCAAAATTGCTGACCTAAAAGTGCACTTGATAGGTTTGGAATATGGAATATATTACCGTTGAAATCCTCTTTATGTTCATTCTAGAGTTTTGAGAAAACCAGAGATATATGAAATGATGCATTATGACAGTCTGACTTCACTGTCACCTCTTGAAACCAAGGTAAGACTAGTTAGCTACGGTGGGACAAGTTCATATGATAGGGGGGTAGTTTGAGAAAATGAAGTAAAAGTTCATTTGCTTCGACTACTCTACCTATTGACTGATCTTGATATTGTGTCTTGTAAATTATCCTTGTACATTGCCATCTTCATCAACATTTTGTTGTTGGTTTTTTCATGCTAAAATGCTCCCCCTTATGCTACTTCAAACTTCAACAAGGTTCTGTCAAGTAAATTCATAAAAGGTAAGCATGCATCATCATTCAATACTCCCTCAAATCTCTCTCTCTCTCTCATTTTTTTTTGAATCGTGCTTACTACTTCTCCATCCTCCCTCTTCTACAACATTACCATTTTCAAGCAACAAACTCCACAAATTCTTGGACTTCTCAATCATCTCCTCATTTTGATTTTTTTTTTTACTTTGGTTTTATCCACTTTGTTTTCTTTTGTTGCACTTTCAAATTCATCTACAATGATATCAACACACCACACATTATGGGAATAAGACATTCACATTTGCATCTTCCACTACTACATCTAATTAAATATCATCTCCTTGCAACTCCACCATTGTAACACCACTCTCTTCTATAGTGTCATATTCTACAACAACACCACTCATTACTGCAACATATATCCATTACAATTTTTCCATTGTTTATTGAGTTTCTTTTACAAGCTCGACCTTTAATACCCCCAATCTTTTCCTTATTGTATTTTGCTACAATCAATTCTTCTACACCTTTACTTGGAATTATAGCAACATACACTTCCAAACAATATTGTTTTTTTTTTTAAATTTCTCAAAGGTGTTGGATAACCGACGGCCATAAAAAAGACAACCGACGACTTTGCCATAGATCCGACGGAAAACGACGTCGGTGCTCAGCAATTTTCAAGCGGGATGGGTGTCGGTTTTTCGACCTCCATAGTGCACAAAACCGATGACATTGCCATAGATCCGACAGCAAATGATGTCGGTGCTCAGCCACTATCAGTTTTGAGTGGAGTCGGTTCTCCGACGGTAGTAGTAAATAAAACCGACAAGTATGCCATAGATCCGACGACAAAAAGAGGTCGGATCCAAGACATTTTCAGTTGTGACTGGAGTCGGTTGTCCGACGTCCATTGGGGTCGAATAACAGACGACCAAGACGTCGGTTTTAATCCGAAATTGGATCGACGTTAAAAAAATACTGAGAATGTTGGATAGTCGACCACAAGATGTAGAAAATCCGACTTTTCGGCAGTCGGATTTTGGGTCCAAAAAACCTAGTGAAGGACCTTAAAGAATCGAGAGATCAGGCCATGTGTAGAGTTTGTAAACCTAAATAAAGCCTCCTTGAAGGACAATGACCGATTTCCAAAAATGGATCAAATGATGTAGAAGGTAGTGGGATCTTGGAGGATTTCTATGTTGCTTGGTTTTTTAGTTTATAACTAGGATAGGATGGATATTAAATATAAATTGAATACCGTGTTCACCACACTATGAGGCACCTTTTCTTATGAAAGATGCATTTTGGTCTAATAAATGCTGGTATTACCTTCAAAAGAGCCATGTACTTCACCTTTATAGAATTCATAGATATTTTCATTGTCATATATTTGGATGACCTTAATGTTTATTATAAAATGGTTTAATATCATATACAACATCTAAGGGAGGTCTTTTAGAAGTGTAGAAAATTTGGTATAACATTGAATCCTATGAAATATTTCTTTGGTATGGAAGAGGGAAAGATTCCAAGTCACATCATCGTAACACAAGGAGTAAATATTGATCCAAAGAGAGTAAAATATATAAATACTATCTCCTTCCCTATGCTCTACAATCCTTCTTCAAGAAAATCAACTTCCTTAGATGGTCCATCCCCAACTTTGATTAATTAATCAAACATATGACCAAAATTTTAAAAAATGATGCAGAAATCTTGTGGATAGTGGGATGATGAAGCCAAAGGGTCAAGTATAATGATAAAGAAGGCCTTGGGAGAGGCTCCAATCCTAATTAGTGTTCACTACTATAGATATTTTATGATATTTCCTTTTGCTTCAAAGCACACCATAGATGTTATCTTTCTACAAAAGAATAATGAAGGTCATGAGAAACCCATTTCCTTTTTTCAAAACATCCCTTAGAGATGCAAAGCTCAAATATGATATCATGGAAAAGTAGGCATATTCCTTGGTCAAATCCTTGAAATCCTTCAAAGAGTATATTTTACAATCTCAAATAATTTCCTTTGTGCCTCATATCTCAATAGAGGATATGCAAAGGATATTCTATGTCAACCACAAGTATATGGTAGGTGGGGCAAGTGGATCACTAAAATCCAAGAATATGACATGGTGATAAAAACCATCAAGTTTGTCAAAGAACAGGGGTTAGAAAATAGATTGGATAACGTAAAATAAATAGGGATCAATGCAATGCAAGGCAATGAGGATAATGAACCAAGTACATATGAGGAGGTCGATGTCAAGGCCTACTATCATGATTCCCATTGGTATCAGGACACAAAATATTTGTTGACCATTGGATGGTCCCCAAAGGTGGGATAAGTCACAAAGAATATCTATAGAAATTAAGGCCACGAAATATTATGTTATGGGGATAGAGCTACATTGGAGAAATTTTGAGGAACTATCACTAGAATTATTACTAGAAGATGAAGTTGAAGTTTTAATTCAATATATGCATCAAGGAATTTGTGGAGGTCATTTCAAAATCATAACAACAAATCATAAAATTTTCAAGTTTAGATACCACTAACCACTATGCTTCCAAACATCCATAAGTTTGTCAGGGATTTACTTGCATAGAGTGCCAAACCTTTGTTAGAATACGAAAGATTCCAACATTACCTCTAAAAAAAGTCCAAGTTGAATATCCTTTATAGGAATGGGGTTTGGAATTCATTGGGGAGATACATCCATGACATATTGGGTGGAGTGGAGTCTATCCTGTGTAAGTATGCTACAAACCATGCTACCATGCAGTTTCTTGAGGAAAACATCCTATCTCAATTTTGATTCCCAAAAAATATAATGATCAATAATGCGAAATCCTTATACTCCATTAGGGTCATATCCTTTTGTCAATAGTATAACACCATCCTTAGTCATTCCTCAAACTATTCCCCTTAAAGGAATGGGAAGCTGAGTCCTCAAACAAAAACGTCATGAAAATCATAAAGAAGACTTTATTAGAAAATAAGAAGATTGGGACCCACAACTCAAGTATGCACTATGGGTAGACCAAATCACCATGTGGTGAGATTTTCTTCCCATGGGTAAGATGAAAACCCCTTGGGATTAGAAAAGGCCCCTAGTTTCCTACCCAAGACAGAGAGGAAATAAATAGACACTATAGTCCTCCTATATCTAGCTCACACATCAGCTAACAAGCTATGGAAATACAAAGAAAGTAGTTGGCGTACCTTGATTTGATGGTTGTCCTTGCTGCTCCTAAGATGCTCCAGCTCTAGCCTTTGATTATGGACTTATGAACTTGTTCACAAAGGAAAGACAACACCTTATCCAAATAAATATATGTATAAACAAAGATCTAATTATAAAAACATAGACAATTTCATGCATTAATCATTAAAGACATGAAAATGGGAGGAATAGGCTAAGTTATATTAATGATAAGAAATCCAAAAGAAGCTGATTACAATGTTATACCTTGATGTCCAAAGTAGCAGAACCTCCTTACAAGCTCTCCAACATCACCCTTGAAAGACTCATAGGATCATAAGTTTGGTGTTTCCAAGATCACCCCCCTTTGGCTCATGGATGGCCTCTCCTTTATAGCACTTGAGGAGTTAACCATAAGGAGAGGAAGGTGGATCTCATAAGGGTTTAGTGGATCAGCCAAGCTAAATAGAGAGAGGGGGTTGAGATCGAATCAGACATGTCAATCCCAAGTAAATCTCTCGAAAGATAGAGATCTTGGATCCAAACCAAAGGCTATATCAGAATTTTCGTGCCCCAGGGACTGATCATAGTGTGAAAATCTTAAGATTTTCGTGCCCCAGAGGTTATGCAGAGCATGAAAATGTTTGTTTTTCGTGCCTCATGATATATGCAGGGAGTGAAAATCAAGGAAAACATGGTCAGCTAAGGTGACACATGGCTTGTTAGGATGTCTCTTATCAAACAGGAAGTGAACTTGTCTCCTAAGTGTCCAGATGAGACCAAGGAGGGTGCTAACAACATTAGGGAGAAATGTCGCTAGGTCACGTGGTACAAAGATGTGACACTAAATATCGAAGTGTAACTTTGAGGTATAACACACCAGAAATAGACCTACTGGAAAAGCTCCATTTCAATTGGTTTGTCATTTGAAGGTAGTAATTCCCATTTAATTGGAGCTTCCAATGAAATTACAACAAGATTTAGTGGCATAGCTTGATAGGGTAAAGAGGAGTATAAATCAGCTGGTGTAGGTTTAGGAATAGAGAAATCAATTGTATGATATGTTTAAAGAATATATAATGAATATGTTGTTCAATAAAAAGGATAGACCCAATGAGTTTGAATAAGGACTCTTGGTACTTCTATGGGTTAAGAGACATAAATACCAAGGTAATCATGGTAAGTTTGTTAACTTGTCGGTTGGTCCCTATGCCATTAATGAGAATTGTAGTTGATTTTCAAATACATTCCACCTGGATAACCTATAAGGCCAATGGATTGATTTCCTTGTCAATGGAAAGTATCTCAAGAAAATTTTATCATGATGAGAAGAAGGTCCCTAAAGTAGTTTACTTGTGAAGGTTACTACCTAATTATAATGAGTAGTTAGGATATTTGATTGTAACACACTAGAACCATTAGCTCAAAATACCTACTAAAACATGCGACCACAATATTGGAGGGATTTGGAAATTACTTTTGAAACAACATCAGTTCCCCTAGAAGATGATGTCTCAAATGCCCAAGGATAAATAAACATAGTTAATAATAAGTATATTAAGGCTTCTTACTCAAGTGAAAATTTAAAAAATAATTTGTATTTGATATCTTTACGAAACCAATTCTTGAATGCAAAAATGAATTCACTCGATCCAAAGAAATACAAGACAAATACTATATTAGACTCAATTGGGAAAGGAAAACAAGAGACCTATGAGGTACTTTACTTATTATATGAAAATGATGAAAGGATAAAACTACTATAAAATACCTCGACAATGCCTCTCTCCCAGTCACCTAATAGATGCTAGAGGTTGTGAAATTCTAAATCACAACATATCAAGGAGATGAGTATACCGCACAGAGAAAGAATGAGCATAAAATATGAATTAGAGTGAAAACTACAACAAAAATGAGCAGACAAATAATCATGCATGATAACTCAGATAGGAACAAAATAATTTCACACGATCCAATAATCAGTATAATGATCAATGATGTTACAATGGATAGAATTTGAATCACCTAGGAGAATTCAAGTCTCAGTTGATCTAGCATAGTAATTGTAACCTCTATCGGTGCTCTGGAGCTCCCAAAATCAATTAAACTCAACCAAAACTCAGTTAACTGAAGACACAAGCAGTTAACTGACCAAGGATGGCGCATCATTGAGTTTGACATGCAAATCACTCAGAAAAGGGCACATGAGGCCACAATCAGCGGCATTCGGAGCATAACCCCCTCACAATAGTCAACTAACTTAGGTGGATTGAACTAGAACACTGAGTTGGCTCCTAAAAAGTAGGGAACTGCCTCTAGTGGTCCTAAAATCATGCACATAGGGTGCATTAGGTGGCTAATGTGTTCTGGATGACATCTGCACACCACTAGTGGGAAAATAACATCACTAAGTACTAGCAAATGGTAAATAATGCAAGTAGGACAAGGATGCAGTATTAAAATATCCTAACACCCCCCCTTAGTCCAAACTTGTGCATCTAGAGCCCTGGTTACTAACGCCAAAGGTCACCCATACAATCAAATAAATTATAAAAGATAAAAGAGTTGTCCATGAACCAAGGAAATGGGGAAAACCTCATGGGAAACCCCCCCTCAAAAAAGGAACAACAATAGGGAACTCAAAGAACCTTCATACTAAGAAGAGAAGGAAAACACTTTCTTGAGTTGAATCCTTTGCAAAAATATTGGCAATCTGCTCCTGTGTAGGATAACAATGCAGGTGCTAGATCTAGATCTACTCCTCTGATGTACCTCCCACTGTGTCGAAGCTATATTTTCCAAAACAAGTCTTTCAGGAACACTTCTTTCTATTGGAGCGAATGGCTCATTGTGTCCAAATCATGAACCTTTGAGTACCCTTTGTCAACCAATTGATATTTGTACTTGGTTGTAGATCCCCCATGGCAATCCTCTTCAAGATATTGTGGATCAAACCCCACCATCGTGTAGCACCTCTATGAGAGAAGTGGATCTGCATGACACAGTGCAAGGTTTGCATGATACCGAGATCTGGTGGTTCTATGGTCATATGGATCCCCAACTATGTTCGCAGTAGCTACAAGTACTTTGTGAGCCCATATTGGTCTTTGCCATGGATTGGGAGCAGGAGTTGGATCTAGATTTGTATCTCCTTGAAATTTATTTTCAACATCAAGATCTTGATCCTCATCTTCATTAGAAGAGATATCACTCTGATCTTCATCAGATGCCAATGGAGTAGGTAGAGAGTATGGAAAAAAATGAGAGAATTCATATGCATTGGAGGCATGGTTTGCAAACCCTTTCGCTATAATATTCCTAGTCGAGATATATGCAATCTCAACTATGTCAGGACCAACTACCACTTTCTTCGGTGAAATTGTGTGAGTCATTTTATATATAGACAACAAATTTGCTGACAAAGAAGGCATACATAGAACATTTTTGAACTTTCCTCGCTCCACATGTACTTTTCCCTTCCTTTCAACATATATATGAGAGTTATATCCCATGTGAATAATCGAACCATCATTGAGATATAGAGAAGAAAATGATTCTTTGGAGGAAACCATGTGGTTGGAGGTTCCTGAATCTATGAGGAAGGCTTGTGATTTTGAAAATAAATCCTTTAGTGCATGACATCTATCATGACCATCAGAATTACTTCCAGAATCTGTCTCTCTTGCTCCTTCTGGGAGGGGAATGTTGTGCTGTTCAAGATGTTTTTTCATCTGATCTATCTTCTTCTGCATGCGAGATCTCTCTGGGTGGTTTCCTTTCTTGCAACAAGAACACTTGGATTTCTAAAATTCCTTTTATTTGTCCTTCTTGGAGGTGGAGTCTCCTTCCGATGGACTAGACTTGGCATTCTGCTTGGGTTCAATTTCCCTCTTCTCCTTCCCTTGTGCTTCCCCTTTCCTTCCTCACTTTTTGCTTCTCCAACCAAAAGAGCTTGATTTTTGGAGGCCTTCAAGGTTCCCATTTGGATCAATTTGTCTTGTTATTGGATGAGACATTCAGTGAAAACATCTAAGGATGACATTTTCCAACCAATAATTGACATTATCCTTGAATGAAAGGTAGATACAAAGATGGAGAACTCATGACCTCTCTTGCTGAGAATGGATAACACCAACTGCTCATCCTTCTTCTCAATGCCACACTACTTGCATTGCATGACCATAGATTTGAAGTTGGAAAAGAATTGCTGGATGGTCTCGAAACTTCTTGGTTGAAGAGAAATCAACTCATTCTTCAGAATATGGTCCCTTAGCTCATTTTTTTTTCCCGAAGAGGTTCTATAAATTCAACCATAACTCTCTTGGAGTCTTCAATCCATCGAGGTGGAAGGGTAGATCTCTAGAAATATGAATACACATGAAACCGAATGCTTCATCTAGTCTATTCAGATACTTGGACTTCTCCACAGATGGTTGAGGTTCGAACTCCTTTCCCATTGTTACCCTGTATAGTGACTTGTTGCACAATACCATCTGCATATCATCCCTCCAATCAAGGTAATTGAAGGGTGTTAGGATACAAGGAGAGAGAGGAGAGTTTGAATTCTCCATGAGAACTGCTGGAGCGAATACAAGGTGAAACTGTTGCTACTGCTCCACTAAAAAAAAATTCAATAACCTGTAAAAAACTCTCAATTTTGGAGATAGAATACTACTGAGCACTGATTTAGGACAATAGGAACATTTTTCCAGATCCTTCACACCTGGCTAGACCTCAAAGGATTCCTCCAATGAATTCAATGCAATGGCACCAGGATTTGTTGTGGAAATCCAGAGGCTTCTGGTGCACTAATGAAAGTATTTGTTCAACCTACGCTCAAATGGATCTGATACCATGTGAAATTATAAATCACAACAGATCAAATATCTAAGTATACCTCACAGAGAAAGAATGATCAGAAAAGATGAATTAGAGTGAAAACTGCAGTAAAAATTAGCAGACAATTAATCATGCATGAGAACTCAGATAAGAATAGAATAATGCCACATGATCCAATAATCAGTATAATGAACAATGATGTTACAATGGAGATAATTCGAATCACCTAGGAGAATTCAAGTCTCATTTGATCTAGCATAGTAATTGTCACCTCTATCAGTGCTCTGAAGCTCCCAAACTCAGTTAAACTTAACCAAAACTTAGTTAACTAAATACACAAGTAGTTAACTGACCAAGGAGGCTGCATAAGTGAGCTTGACATGCAAATCACTAAGAAAAGGGCACACGAGGATACAATCAGTGGCATTCATAGAATAAATCCCCCACAAGAGTCATCTAACTCAGGTGGACTGAACTAGAACACTGAGTTGGATCCTAAAAAATAGGGAACTACCTCTAGTGGTCCTAAAATCATGCATGCAGGGTGAATTAGGTGGCTACTAATTCCTGGATGACATATGCACACCACTAGGGGGAAAATAACATCACTAAGTGCTAGAAAATGGTAAATAATGCAAGTAGGACAAGGATGGAGTATTAAAATATCCTAACAGAGGTGACAAAAAAATAGTTGAAGAAGTTAATTTCTAAAGAGGAGAAAATGCCTCACTAATTTCTTAGAACCAGGTAACAAAGGGGATAATTAAGGATCTCGATGCTATTCATAGAAAGGCATGTGATATGAATTTTAATATAGATGAGGATAAAATGATCAATACCCTCAATCATGAGCTCACTAAGGCCCACAAATAAAAATATTGGCCTCCCTCACTAGTAATACAAAACACCCACATAATTAGAGTCTCACCTTGAACAATACGTGGATCAACTTATGGAGGATTTGTTAGAATGTAAAACTAAATCTAAATATGGTCCCATCAAAGCCATTTCAGTTGAAAAGTTAGTAGAAAAGAGGAAGGAAGACTTAAGGAAGCAAGGGAGGAAGCTGGATGAGACAAAAAGTATATGGCATGAAGAGAAAAAATAGGTTTCAACCTTAAAATAGGAAGGAGAAATGTGGAAAACCATATATGAGGAGGCCTATGGTAGAGACATTGAAGGGTGTCAAACTTGCACTGTTTGGGGATGTAGTCAAATACTTACCCAAAATAAGGAATCACCTCACATTTTAATTAGAATTTGACACCTTGCACAAACAAGTCACTAAATATCTAAGAAACACTAAGTAGGAAGTGAAAAGTATAAACAAGATTTTTAAAGTTGTTAAAGGTGGGAGTACAAAGCTAGATAAATATTTCAAAATTTTGAAAGGTGGGATTACAATAAATGGGCACGAGTGGAGGTTAATTAACATTATACATGAATATTTAGTCAAAGGATCACAAAATGATGTATCATAAAACATTGTCCCACTGGCTTAGGTTCTTTTGGATCAACTAGAATTCTCAAATCCCCCCCTACAAAATGGGAAGAGATAAACGTGTCGAAGAATGTAACTTCAGAATATATTCTTATTTGTATTATTTGTATAATTTGTATTGTACACCCTACAAGGATTATTATGGATGTAATTGATCATGTAAAAGTAAATGAAAGAGTCAATGTAAGCCCTAACTGTTAGTTCAACTTGGAAATATCCATAAAATATTATTTTATTGTGAATTGGACAAGTCGGCCCAGTTAGGAGAGTCAAGTCGGCCCTGTTTGGTAAAAAGGTCAAATCACTGATTAGTACAAATGAGGAGCTCACACTCCTCATTTGGTCACCTCATTCACTTATTGAGTTCGCATGAGTAGGAGAGATAGATTCATACATAGTAGCTGCTTTTGGAGTCTTCTTGTTTTGGGTTATTGCACGAGGAATACTATTGTACATTCTGACAAATCTATATAGAATAAATTTGCTGGGTTTTTCTTCCCTGAGAGGGTTTTCCAGGATAAATTATTGTGTACTATTTCCTATAGTGTGCTTTTTTATCTTTCAGTGATCCGTAATTTTATTGCACTTAAAAATCTAACAGGGTATTGGAGCAATCCTGAAAGAGAACATTGCACAGCTGCTGCAACTGCAGAAACTAGGGTTTCTATTTTCGGAAGAGTTATTTAGAGTTCAACTGAAAAAGAGGGTCCAAAAAATTCACCTCACTAGGGAACATCTTTCCGTCCAAGCATAATTTCAATTTGAGAAGTTTCGTTTTCGAACCCACCACTGCAGCTTGGGAAAATAGGGCATCGAGTTTTTGGAGGATCTGTCCACAAAATCGGAGAAAAAGTACCATTGCTCAGCTCACCTTAGGGAGGCACATATTTTCCTCCTCTCATATTTTCAACATCCAAAAGTTGAGAAATTAGGGCTTCTTTGACAAACCCTAGGACCTCCCAAAACTGGATCACAGAAATCAACTTCTGACTGGAGAATCTCATTTGGTAAGTTACACTCTCTCTATTTCCATTTGAGGTTCTCATTTATCAAGTTTATCAAGATGGAAAATCATACCAAGATTAGGGATAAGCTTGAAGGGGATGAGAACTTCCAAGCATGGAAGTATAGGGTCATTCTCATCCTAGAATAGCATGAATTGGACAAGTATGTCACATAAGGAGTTGTGGAGCCAGAGGGAGATGAGGATAAATAAAAGCATAAGAAGAATCTGATAAAAAATAAGAGGATCATAGCCGACTCCATCAAGGATCACTTAATCCAACACTTCTAATCTCTGAAGACTTCGAAAGAGTGATTCACTAAAGGGACTATTTGAAGGAACCAACATCAATAGAAATATGACCCTGAGGACTCAACTCAAGGCTGTGAAGATGAAAAACAATGAAAGTATCCAATCTTACTTCACAAGGGTCTCCCAAATCATAGATCAATTGAGTGCCATTGGAGACGAGGTTTAAAATGCAGAACTAGTGATGAATACCCTAAATGGTCTTCCAAGATCATGGGAGTCATATATTCAAGGGATATGTTCCAAGAAGAAGCTTATCTTGTTCAGTGCACTCTTAGAATCATGCACCCAAGAATAAGCAAGGATTGCTTCTAGAGAAGAAAAATTAGGAGATGAAGATAGTAAAGCCCTGACATCTCATGCCAAGAGAGGAAAGAAATAAGATCATCATCACAAGAGATCACACAAGGGTAGAAGACCTCCTAAAGACTATTCAATTTTCAGATGCTACCATTGTGATGAGATGGGACACATTGCTATTAATTGTCCTAAGAATAAAGGAAACAAGAAGGGAAATAAGAAGGGAAACAAGAAAATACATCATGCTCGTGCTGCAGAGGATGATGAACCAACTAGGAAGAAGAAAAAAGAGGATCCTTCAAGTGATGAAGAATATGTTCTGATTTGAGCACTCATAGGTATATTCTGACTTGGTAATAGTAATTGTCTTGTTGATAGTGGCACTTCTAAGCACATGACAGGTTTCAAGGATTCTCTCAACAACCCAATAGAAAAAGACTCACCTCATAAGGTGAAACTAGGAGATTATTATCAATATCCCATGAAAAGGGTAGGAGAATCTTCCTAAAATATTGAATTTGGGAATCCTTTCAAAACGAAGGATGTTCTATATGTACCTAGATTGAAGAAGAGTTTACTTTACATCTTAGCACTAAATGAGAAAGGATTTAGAGTACACGGGTAAATTTGAACCCGAAATTTGACGGCATATTTGTCTGATTTTTGACAACACTCCATCTAAAATGCGATAAAGTATTTTTTTAAATGTCGATAAAACTTCAATGGATATCCAATAAGAAAAACTTCTTGTCGAATAATCGACACAAAAGCGTTGAATAACCTACACATTTATTTTAATCAATACGTCGAATAACCGACGACAATACCGTCGCATATCCGACCACATTGACTTACCAGAAGGTTAGATAACCGACCAAACAAATGTCGTATATCCAACACATTCTTAGTCGATTAACTGACCTAGTTGACGTCGTTGAAGTTGATTAACCGACCAAGCATACGTCGAATATACGAAAAATGCTAAGTCGATTAACCGACGTAGTAAACGTCGAATATCTGACAAATACCTAGTCGATTAACCGACATATTTGACCACAGGCACACGACAAAATCCGACGACATTTACCATGGGAGGTATAGCAACCTCGTTGGAAATTGTTGGGTTGTCATCAGATATGCGACGACATTGGGGAATTACAAAAAACATTGGATGTGCACTTTAATATTGGTAAAATTTATGTCTCATTGGATGTACCTTATTAGGTATGATTCACATCTAATCACACAATATGTAGCTACAAGAGACATGTCCATAACAAACCTTAACAAGTCATCACTTTTCCTTCCCTACTTCATGCTCCTTCCGAATTCCACCTCCTTGAACTGCCAAATCACATATCTCCTAAACTATCTAGGAAACAATCCTTGTTCAACATTACCTATACTTGATCACTTTTCTAATGAGTGCAAGCATCTTTAAATAATGAAAATACAATCTATTTTTTCATTGTCCTCTGTTTTGATCAACATAGGGATAAAGGCTTCTCTGCTGCCTAAAAAATGTTGATACAAGTTTGAATCATCAAATATCCCATTGAAATGACCCTATCTATCGAGTCACCAGGTACCTAGCTAAGGTGCTCACTTAGTTCTCTATAACAACCTCGGCTTCCTTTAAATAAAATGTATTAGAAACTTGAGAAATTTCTACAAAACTTGTTATACTCAAATTGAACATCCAATACAATTTAAAGGTAAAGAGATGGATTGCCTTTTCTTGTTCTTATTGAAGAAAACAAACCATTTTTTATACTATATACATGATTTAATCAAGATTAACCTATTGCAAAAGAATTGAGAGAGAAATTTTTCCCTAAAATTCATACAATCTAATGTATGTATGCATTTCTTCCAAAATAGATTATCCTCTTCTGAAAAGAAAGGTATTTGCTTCCATGGTCACCTTTTGGGTTCCTTCCCTATCAACATATGCCTACAATTCTTGACAAAATAATCTTGGACATGATAAAAATGAAATGGCAATGTGTCTCAATAGAGTCAGGTACCAACATTGGATTGCTTCAAGTTCATAAAGAATATTTATTTTGGGCCCATTGCTTCAAAAGTATTACAGAAAAACAATGCAAATACCAAATAGACCATCACAAATAATCTTTTAAAATTGGTTAAATTTGTAAGTTGATAAGATATTTCATTTGAGGTAATTTGTTCCTAGTTAAAAAACACATTCAAGCACAAAGTGAAGTGTAACACATACAACACATACTTGGGAACATATGTCGTAGTCTCTTGACAAACCAAGTGGGTGAAAATCCAAGGCAATTCATTATATGGGTACATCATACGACTGACTACAATTTGGAAAGGGATAAAAGTACTCATTAATGTCTATGCAAGATATTCTTTTAAGAGGTTCAATCTTACGAGCCCTGAGATTGCAAAAATGTGTAAACTTCAAGAAGTTCCAAAAATCTATTTGGGTGCATAGAGCCAACTTTAGCCATCCCTATATAACATGCTTTACTCTTCTTATATTTTCCTATGATATACTTGAATACTCTTTGTATGCCTTTTTCCAATGCAATTATTTATATTCTCAAGCCAACACATTTACGATGTCTCCACAAAAAGGCTCAGACTTTTTTATGCTCAACATATTTTTCTCCTGCCATAGCTTTTAAGGATTCTAAAATATGACCAAATCCATGCACCGACCCTCATTATCAATCTCTTGGAGTATGTGTGTTTGATACTCAATAATTTTAGTACAAGGCAAGTTTCAATGTCCATAAATATATTCAACATTCTCCACTGCCATTGGACCAAATTATAAGACCAAGGTAATGAGAAAGATGAGGGTTGTTCTTTACATCTATAACAAAAAGGAATTCAAAGGGATGGAATTGATGTGTCATTCAATTTCTTATTGGTTATGAATGGGATGAGGATAGGTATGACTTGGGACAACCTATTATATATTTGGGAGGGTGTAGTGTTCCTAAGTTCAACTTTAATAAATGTGATAAACCACCTAATATTATAGATTCCCAAAGAAAGAATGGCAATGTGGTAAAATTTCTGAACAAGGGTTATTAGTCAAAGATTGATACCTCGTTCTCCATCTAGATTACAAAGTCGATCCACTTTCTGCTTTGAATATATTTTTTTTCAAATGGTGTTGGATGCTGACCATGTTTCTCCTCCTGTAAAACATATGACACATGGACTAGTTAAACTAATTATTATGCAATCATTTACTTTTTTCTAGGAATTAAAAAAATATCATTTCACAAATTAAATATACTGTGATGTGTGGCACGAATTTTGGCAAGCCTAGCCTTGGAGGCCTTGTCCTGAAACATATACCAAATGAATTTAAGTATGCACAAATAAATCATAAAATCGTTTATTAATTATGATATAATGTTTTGAGCAAATTAAATTACCTGGGTACTCTCCTCTCCGGACTTCCTCCATGCATCCGACTTCTCATATGATTTTACAAGTTTTTGAGAATTTTTTTTTTTTGTCTTGTTTATAGACCAACCTATGCCAAATTAAGTCTCCATGTCATGGATGACTGCTTTCTGCAGGTGCATTAGTATCTTTGAGAATGAAAAATGTAGATGGTTTTTGAACCATTGAAGGCATGATTCCTTCAACTTATTGACAAAATATTTTCTAGTATGGGAAACTTTAGGCATCATAATCTTGTAATCTCTAGTATGGGAAAACTTATCCGGTTTTGGAAAGACTATATATTGTATAGGGTAGGTTTTAGCGGTGATAAATGGACCTATTGTCTACAAGAGCACTAACGCGAAGACCTTGAGCATGGTGAGATTCTTTGTTTGGAGGAATTGGAGCTTGATGTGATGTCATGATTGATGGAGTTTGGAGAGATGCATTTCTTGGGAACATGATGTGATGATGTACTTGGATGTTCACTTCTATGATATGAATGACGAAGTGACCAGCTTTGGTTGGAATTGACTTCTTATAGCTAGGGGGAGTTTATTGGGACGAAATTTCCTTCTGTTGTTTTGAAGGCCAAATATTTCGGTTAATGAACCTAGGAGTGGTTATTTAATGGTGAAACCCTTGCGTGCTTGAGATGAGCACTTTCTAGTGTGAAGGATTTGATGGGTTGAAACCTAGTTTATCTTGTGATCATAAGAGTGTAGTCTCACTTATGATAGGTACTGAAGCTACTTCATTGATGGAAGGTATAAATACCTCATTGAGATCCTCTTTGTTTCGAAAATAATTTGATATTCTCTACTGAAGAGGGACAACCACGTGAAGTTGGAAGCTCTTATGGCCCCTCCCCCCCTCACATCACTCTCAATTCCCCATACCCAATGCATGTACTTGAAAATAAAAATAAATTATGTGCAAACATGTGGATTTCATCATAAATAAACATTTACCATTCATTCATTAAAATATAACATTCATTAAAATATAACATTTATTGAAATATAACATTCATTAAAATATAACATCTATTGAAATATAACATTCATTAAACCACTCATTCATTCAGTAGGCAAAAATAATGCATGACATTATATTATCAAAAATAAGTATACATAGTGTTTGTTCAGTCACTTCTTTCTAGTTTTTTTTCTTTTAACAAAATCAACAAGCAACTCATCTTCTGCAACTTGTTGTTCAGTTCTTGTGGCATCTACAACTCGCCGTACTGTCTTCATAATAGAGTACTCACAACATGGATGTCGCTGTAAGGGGTCTAGATTTGTTGCAATAATGTAAAAATGTTACATTGATTTCTTTTGTTATTATAATGACAAGTATTTCATTAAAAAAACATTACATAGGTGTTTTTTACCTGATGTGACCACATCATGTACTTCATATTCCTATCTAGGATCATCTTGTATAGTGTGACCCTCTACATGCTCTATAGTTGAAACATGGAAAAGTACAATTAATATTCACATTTTGAAATGCAATATTTTAAATTGTAGCTTATGAATACATTCATTACCAATATTTGACGCACGATCTTCGATGGGTTGTATTCCATCCTCGAAATCAAGTAGATCATTGCTTTCCTGCTCAAAACAAAGTCCATATTTTATGGAAAACATTTATAACGAATAGATTGCACAAGTAATCAATCCTAATTAATCTTCATTGATTTTATATACCTATGTGCAACATGGATCACCGGAAGACTGTGTTTTCAAGGACAAGATTTTTCAGCGTTCAACAACAACTCCAAAGTCGTACTGGAAGCCAAGCTTCAAGTCTTCCTTTGTGGGCACTTCCTTGAATTGATATGCCTGCATATTTGCATAACGTCATGAATTTACCTTTTATAGTGTAATAAAATGAAAATAATTTGCAATTTATTTTTTGGATGCAATATTGTTTTTTTGATACTTACAATTCGTGCCGCCAAATTCGAATAACCACCAGACCCAAGCTTGTGCTAACCAATTTTTTCTTGTCTTTCCTTTGTGGCCTTTGATGTGTCTGACAACCTATGAAAATGTTGAAATACGTTAGATGTTTCAAATTTGATCTAAAAATTAATAATAATAAGGTTTATAATTACATTGTGGAAAGTATTGCATACCTTCCTGTTCCTGGTGGTATATTTCATTCTTTTATTAAATCCCTCTCCTTTCCATCTTCCACTAGGGATTTCCACTCTCTTCCTAGAATCATTGGAGGGCACTCATACCTAGGGTTCATTTTTAGATGAACCCTATATTGTTCCCTCACAATCTTCGTATGTTGGAAAGCCTTCTTTAGGACCTTCGCTCGATTACAGGTTTCTCTTCTGAACATGCCAACCAAGCGATTAGTGAGATCATCTTTTAAATTTTTACTTTCTTTATCCCACCTTGTGCGTATGGTGGGCCCAAAGATCTCCAATGACAAATCATTTAGATGTTTATAAAAGCATCATTTCCTACAAGACGATCATGCCATAATTAGTTGAAAAACATTGTTTTATGAGTATATTACAATCAAATCATAAATAATAACTTGAACAATGTATAAATACCCGGGATATTCTCTATCTTTATGAGAACGGGCTCTTTGTCCACCCAAACTGTGGTCTATAGTGTACCTGTGCTAGTGACACGGGAATATCCCGAAAATGTTGCTTGAGCAATATGAATATTACTAGTCTCTACATCGACCCCTTCTTTTGTAGGATCTAGTGTGCGCTGACCACTAGCGGGTGCACTCACATCCGGCCTCAGGGGCGTCACAAAATGTGTTTCCGACTGTTCAGTCGAAAACAATGGCACATGAGATGCAAGTGGAGTCATTTTCTCATGTGACGACTCTCCATGAGCATCATTAGTATCAACACTGTCTTGACCACTAGTGTGTGGGCACAAAAAGTCTTGTAGATACAAACCATATTTTATTTCACGATCATGTATAGGTAAAAATTATAAAATACTAAATGTTTTTATATTCTAATTCAAGATCCCGCAACTTACTTTCAAGGCCTGAGATCTATTTACCAAAACTTCAACCTTTTCTGTAATCTCATTTGTCTATGGTTGAATGAATAGTAGATGAATGATATCCTCATAAATTTTTTTAAGGTCTTATCTATCATCTTAATTGGGTCTATAACATATCCAATGTCAGCATCGCACACGATCTCATCCAAATCAATATCTATTGATTGCTCTGATGTTGGATCAGTAGTCTGCAACAAAAATATATAAAACATTATTGACATGAAATCAATAGACCAGGGAAAAAAACATATTGCTCATGTTAGATTTCTAAAATTACAATTAGGTATACTTGATGTATCGAGGCTGGTGTCGTCTGATCCACAGCTGGGAACTTGCCCCGATCATCACCCTACAACAAAAATGTAGAAAACATTATCATAATGAAACCAACATATACAAGAGAAAGACATAACAAAAAAACATATTTATCATATTATATTTGTACAATTACAATGAGGTATACCTACTGCCTGGAGGATCCTGTACTCGTCTAATCAACGGTTGGGGACTTGCCCCGATCACTTCCCTGAATTTTTTTTTTGTATAAAACATTATTGAAATGGAACCAATATACTCACGAAAAAAACATAATAAAAAAACATATTGCTCATATAATTATATTTGTGCAATTACAATGAGGTATACCTGCTGCATCGAGGATGGTGTACTCCTCTGGTCAACTGCCGGGGAGATGCCCCGATCACTAGCCTATGATGAAAATATAGAATTCATTATCGAAATGAAACCAATATACTCATGAAAATAAATAATAAAAAAACATATTGCGCATATTATAGTAGTACAATTACAATGATGTATACCTGTTGCCTCGAGGTTGGTTTGGTCTGATCTACTGCTAGGGAGGTACCCTGATCAACACCTTGCAACAAAAATATAGAAACAATTATCTAAACGAAACCAAAATAATGACAAAAAAAATATAATAAGAAAACATATTAATCGTATTTAAAATGTACAATTACAATGAGGTATACCTATTGCCTCGATGCTGTTGTAGTCTGATCAACAATTGGGTAGTTTCCTTGATCAACACTCTGCAACAAATATATAGATAACATTATCTAAATTAAATGAATATACTCATGAAAAAAATAACAAAAAAATGTTTTGTTCATATTATATTTGTACAATTACAATGATGTACACCTGTTGCCTCGAGGATGGTGTACTCCTCTCATCAGCTGTCGAGGATATGCCCCAATCACTACCTTGTGAAATAAATATAGAAACTTTTAACGAAATTATAACAATAGACTAACGAAAAATACATAAGATATTAGATAAATTAATTAAAGGTTGGGTAAATTGTTAGATGTACCACTCCCATAGTAACTGTGTTTGTATCTATTTGATTCAAATTGTAATTAATAAGAAACTCTTCCCTTACAACTATTGATTTAATGGCACATACAAAAACACAGTTTCTTTCACCTCCCTCAAATATGCAATTGGGTTTCTTAATTGTAGGCCCTGGTTGTATACCATTTATAAACCCTGCAATATTCCCTGTAGCTTTTGGCCTTCCGTCAATGTATATCGTTGCTCCTTTATTTTGATCCTTGTCTTTCAGCTATAAATAATTTGCAGACAATCCATATCTGCACATAATTCGTGTATATTGGACCAGTCGCATCCAATCTTTGTAGTTGTAATAGGGTCCAACATACTCCATCAATTCAATACATCTGCTGTAACCGACCTTTATGCCATCCATGCAAAACAACCCAAAACCATGTAATGACGATGGTGCAATCCGATATATCCTCTCGTTCACACAAAAATCTGTGTTTAGTTGAAGAAGATCCTTGGTACCCATTGCTTCACTAGATGTTTGTACCTCAAGGGCACCTTGATGTCGCCTATGGTCTCATCATCATAAGAACATGTCCCCCCTTTAGCGAGAAAAATTTCCACGTGTTTATGGAATTTTCTTCCGATCTTTTAACATCTAGTTTATATAACTCTTGTAGACCTACTCGATGTCTCACTTTCCTCTAGTCTTCCTAAACACCCCTCGCTCGAGGAAGACAGATCTAAGAAATACCTATTTGGTTCTACCTGCACCATGGGAAAAAAGTTTATCCAATAAACAAATCACTTAAAGCAATTAGGCACATTGACATACTCTTCTAATAAAGGCATTATCACAACTATAGACGAGGAGATTTTACATAATGTTTAGGGTGGTTTAGGGTTCTCACGAAAAAAAATATGAAACCTCTAGCATTGGAAACCCTCAAACATAACAGTATTAAAATGAATAATTTGATTTATTATGAGACAATTTATTGATAAAATTTCAGTGTATAAATCTAAGTATGAGTAAGCCATAGTGAGAAAACAGTTAGGGCATGTAGTTGTGGATGAAATCCTTCAATCCCTATGTGGTCTTTGTTACACCAGAACATAGTAAATTTTGTATCCCATTGAATACTAGGCTCACTTCAAGAGATTGTTTGGCCAAGCTAGGCCCATACTAGTGGAATTTCTTCTCCTAGTGAAGAATAAAGAGCCACATATGAAGTTATTTCAATCACACACAACACAAATTCAAACAAATTTTCAAATGATTTTCACATACCTTCTTTGGATTTTGTTCTAATTGTTGGTTCATTAATCTTATTGTAGAATCATACATTTGGTCTTTGTTGTCACAATTAACAATCACAGTTTGTGAACTACACATAGAAAAATATGCATAATCATGCAATTAAGATCCTATCTCACATTTATTCCATGTAGTGAAGTTAGATAGGGGACTTTTAGGCTATTTTTTTTCTCACTCGATTAGGGTATGCATTGTTTTTTGCTATAATTGTATGCAACTTCAATCACTATCTATTTCCTTAAATTGCCTCACATTTGTAGAAATTGGAATTGATAAAATACATCTACATTATTTTAAAGCACTTAATTGTTCACCATATAGCCATATCTATGAAGATAAGAAATGACACTTTCCCTTTCTCAAAATGTAGGTATTCAGGTGATTATAAGGAAGAGGACCCCTTTACCTTTTTTACAAGTAGGAATTCATGTGATGATGACATGGAGAACATGCCCTTCCTCCAAATTTAGGCAGTAAGAGTGGTGTATCACCCCATTTGTCTTATTCTATGGAGACTCTAATGCTTAAACATTTTTTGAAGTTTCAAACACCAAAAACATATTTATGAACACTAAATTTCCAGATTGGTAAAGGTTCTTTCCATGATAACATCATTTTCCTCTTACTTCACCAAACTAATAACAATTATATTCAACATTTTATTTCTCACAATCCATGTGTGATGGTGCTGAGGAGAAAGAGAATCTATCCTTTCTCACAATATTGGAATTTGGTTGATGATGAAAATGACCACATTCCCTTTATCACATTCTTACTTCACATTAAGGTGATGAACTATAGGTCAGACATATGCCTTTTCTTACAATATATGGTTTGGGGTCATGAGGAGGGACATATCTCTATTAATATAAAAATATAATAATTTAGGCAATGATGAGAATGAGAACATGCTCTTTCTTGCAATAAATGGATGTGGGTGATGATAAGATAGAGGACCTTCCCTTTTTCAAACAAGTATGAATCTTTATGAGGAGGATAAACATACTATTACATTTTTCACAATGTAACAATTACATTGAATATGAGAAGGTGTACATTCCATTTCTCAAAATCAAGGAATTAGGGTGACAATTTGGACAATCAATTTCCATATTTCAAAGTCTATCTATTTGCCGATGATTATTACGGAGAAAACTTCCTATGGCTTGGGGCAGACCACAACAGACAGCTGACTACCAGAAAATGAATCAATTCCCAATGCAATGCTATATAAATGACAATGCCAAGATAATGGAGAAAAGACCAACCTTCAACAGGATGTTCGAAGTAGATCCCCGTTGAGCTTTCAACTTCTACACTTGAACCTGTATATTAGTCTCAACAACAAGTACAAGCAAGTGCATACAATATGTGAAAGACATTAGCACAATCAATAGCATGATCCATGATACCATAAGCGAATATAACCCAATGTATTTTAACAATATCCACAACATCAATTGGATGAGAAAATGAGTATTTCCATTAATGAATAACAAGAAATACAATATACGATCTCTTACCGGCAACCAATCTAAACCAAGAACTGGGTCTCTTCACTTATGCCTCCACCACTTCAATCCCCCATGCAATGGAAAACTCAAACTATGAAAGGAGTTTGGTAGGTGAACATAAGGAGTTCACAACAACAAGGATCAATGAGTCTAGACTCAAGTCACAACAAAAATCCACTAGAGTTATCTTTCTCTCTCTTTCTCTTCCCTTCCATATACCATAAGAGCTCAATATATAGCCTTCCAAAGGTAAGTGAAAGGACACATTGAGGCATATGGAGGGCCAAAGGTCACCCTAAGACCGCTTTTTGGGAGTAAAAAGTAATTTTCTAATGATTTTTACCATTTTACTTGGCACCCGCGGGCTATAGTGCAACAACCTACGTGTACGCTGGCTATAATGGGATAGCAAGCGTACAGGAAGTAAAATAGGGAAAAATTGTGTTTTCTGGAGGACATAAAGTGAATATGAGTAAGTGAAATGGATCCTAAAGGCCAAAGAATGTTGATGCTCACAAGGTGGAAAATTACGCTGTCACAGATGCCCCCTAATGTGTGAGGTCAAAGAAGGTACTACGATGGACGAAATACATTACAAATCTTGGAAGTGGAGTGATGGAGATACAAATGGAAGGAACAACTCACTCATCATAATACAATAATATATCTGAGTACATGTCGGTACAATACAACAATCTGATACAATGGCCATGAATAGGCAGTACATAATGAATACATGTCGTAAGTGGTCATAGCCATAACCATCTACAGTAAGAGACAGTCTCATGCTGAAAGGAAACAACTAGTGCAAACTAGAGGTACAAACTGTTGATGTCTGAGAGGTGATATCTCAGATGTACAGTCACGATCAAGAGCAGCATACTGAATGCTACTAACATTTGGGTCTTCTACACAAATCATCTACAGTGCTAGTCCCATCAAGTGAATAAAGGTGTTGAAGTTGAACCTGATGTGACATCGTCTCATTATCGGTCAATGATGTATACCATTAATATATGCAAGAGAATCCACCAATAATGAAAATGGGCATCAAGGCACAGAGTACAATCATCATAGTGAGAATAGATGTGTTGAAGTTGAACACTAAGATGAATCCATCGATTAGGGGAAATTGATGTATTCCCAAAACTGTCAATGGCGAGAGAACCTACCACTAATGACTGCAAACCTCAAGGTACTCAACCGAACTCTAAGTCTCAAATTCTGGAATAAAAAAGTTGAAGTTGACGGAACGAAACTCACTAGAAGCAGGGCATTAAGGAATCCCCCATCAACCAGCACAAGGTAACAGCTACGCTGAAACATTTGGAATAAATCAGATGAAACAGACTGACTCAATAAGGATGGACGACATGCAATAGTCAAGAGATCTGAGGAGTGGCCGACGCTGGTTTCAGGACTTCCTTTGAACAAGAGAATGAGCAAATGAATAGACTCAGGCAACATAGACTCGACATAGCACTGTGCGATGCATGAGGCATCAACAAAGGGATCCATAGTGACTGGAATCTTAACCAATCGGTGGAGTAAAACTGAGAAATGAGTACAACTCCTAAGGTCCTACTATAGTCCTGATTCATAACAGATGGAGTGGAATGAATGCTCTGTTCAAAGGCGACACAACGGTTTCCAACAAAAAGAAGTAAATATTCTCTCATCCAACTTTTTGGAATATTTGATTTTTTTTCTTTTTCATATTTGGAAAGCTTGAAAATAATAAAATTGCCTATAGTACAACAAGTGAGGGAACGAGTGTCAAATAGCGAGTAGACTAGTCCCAAGTACCTATGATCAATGCAAGGAAGCATGTGTAGGATGTAGACACTCGGGGGGGTGTTCCCTCAAGGTCAAAAGGTCATCAAATTGTGAAAGGAAAATGGAAGCTCTACAAGGCTCGACAGGGGAAGTGCTCAGGCACCAGGTTAAAAATTGAGTAAGTGGAAGCTGGCATAAGGCTCAAGCGGCAAGCAGGATGATGCGATGCAATCACAACTTGATAGAAAATGGGGGGAGTCCTTATGGGAGATGGCCAACATAAGATAAAGTAGAGTATGAGTCTTTATCGCAAAGTCATGGCGTAACTACGAAGGATTCCCGATCTTAAGGAAAAACGATGGCATGGGCACCATAAGGCAAACGGGGTTCTAACTAGGATACCCATGTTTGGAAAGGCCCTACTGCCAAATAACGACACTTCTATAACAATGTGAAAGCTTCGTGTCGGTTAAGAAGCGGGGTCGCACCTAGGGTTAATGAAAACGGTCAAAAGGTCAAATGCATAATGCATATGAAAATGACATCTAACCTATATGCCAGGTGTGAAATATACCTGCCGTAGGCACGAAACGGTCAAAAAGCAACACTCATTGAAGAAATCTGTTCAAAATGCTACTCCAAGACATCACATTAGTCCAAAACAGCTTAAAATGGAAAAAACCATAGACAAGTGGGTTTCCTAAACTATAAATAGTAATAAAAAATTACAATTTACAATTCATTTTCACTTTTTACCCCAATTGGAGTTTTTGGTTAGTTTTCACCTTGGATTTCAGTTGTTGATTCTGGGAGCTACGGGCATCCGTTCGTTGAGCCGTTTGGAGTAGGTTAGCTATCTCATCCTCCTCTTTCATTTAGTAGTTTTGATTTCATTTTTCAGTGGTCTATTTTTTTTATTGGGCAAGCCCTATTTGGTCACGGCGTTGTACGAGGGCTACAAGTATACGGGTCCCAAGTAGGGCCTGCTACCCACGGTCAATGCATGTGTTGACCGTGGGTGGCCACCTCTGTTTGCTCAATAGCCCACGGGTACGGCCATGAAGTTTGTTTTTAAAATGTAAAAGGCTAAACTCTTTTTGTTTCTTCCTCTAGGATGGTTCTAGAATGGAGGGAAAGGGAGCATGACCTTGTGGATGACGTTGTCCGCCAAGATTTTCCTGCACAACAAGCATTACAAGCATGTGGGATTTTCAAATTTTTGAGCATTGGGGGTTTAAGGGCCCAAAACCAATTGCTCCATTGCTTGATAGACTACTGAGTCGTACACGCACAAAATTTCAACCTGGATGGTCAAATACTCTCCTTGGAGGTAGATGTCATATATTTCATTACAGTATTGTCCCATCGAGGGGAAGTGGCTAGTCTTCGATCTCATACTATGGGTGGTAGATCACCATTCTCGACTACATAGAGCGGTATTGTCTTCCCAACACCTGGAAGGTGGGGATTCAGGTACCCATTGGAGCCATAGTCAGTCTTAGTATGAAGATCATAGTATATACCCTCATCAGGATTACAGGTTCAGCATCTCTACAACAGGCTTCAAGGCCGGTGATGTTTTATGCCTCACAGTGCATGCAGACCATAGTATATGATTGGTGCACAACGTTACTAGGGTGCATGAAGACCCAGTTAATAGAGTGCAAGCATGGGGAGGAAATTTTTTTTTGGATACAACAGTATACTATGTAGCTTTTTCTTCGAGAGAGTTCTAGGGCTCAGTCCGAAGGTTGAAGTCCCTCCTCATAGTCTCCATGACCCATCCCTAATCCGGTTGGCAGAGGTCTTGACACGAAAGGGTGGTGACCGATAGACATCACCATACACAGATGAGTTCTTTCATTGGTGGGACCGACAGGTCATAGCCATTGATGACTACCCCTATGTAGGGATAGACTTACGTGGTGATCGCGACATGCTGCTTCCTCCAGGAGCCGCTTTTGGAGACATCGGTATGTGACTCTTTTTATGTTTTTGTGTATTACATTTTTTGGGATTTTTTATTATACATGTAAATGAAAAAATATTTTTGGGGCAGTACCACATATTGATATTCGATTGTTTGCTCACAGATACAGGTCTGTGAAGATTAGATGGTTTCCAGAGACATCGTCGATGGGGCAGGGTTGGGGAAGTACTGGGCACTGCAAAAGAGTGCACATTAGAGAATGTGCGGGTCAACCTGACCCGGATGACCAATGGGGTACCTGTGATAGAGGTGGAGCATCTGCCAGAGGCGATGCAATGCCACGTTGTGGGCGTACTAGGTACTTGGGTACGGTACCGCAGCGCATAGTGCAAAAAGTACATTATTACTATTAGACACATCCTGCCGAGGCAGCTAGGCCTCCTCCTGGGGATTAGACATCTCAAAGTCCCATATTTTTGTATCGATATGTATATTTTGAGAGCTAAGGGCTCTAGTTTTGTATTGTGACACTACCATTTTGGACATGTTATTTATATAAAAAAATTATGATTCTCTGGTTCTACTATATGTGGATGTACAAATGTATGAATGTTTGTTTATTTGTGTGCTTCATTATGAATGTGATGAATTCCAATCTAAGACCTATTTAGCATATGCATAAGATATATGATTAAAACTTCTCAGAACATGAATGTATGTAATGGAAACAAAATGATGTTCCAAGAGTCTTACCCTCAAGAACCTCCGTAATAAAGTAGGATCCCTCACACGGTACTGACCATTCAATTGAGACACAACAAGTTGTGAGTCTAGGAGGATTTCTACAAACTGGATACCATGCGAAATAGAATCCTAAAGTAGCTCAACTACGGCACTGTACTCAACCACACTGTTGGATGTAGGATTGAGGAAAGCACCTCCTGAAGACACAACTAGTTGGTCTGGTGAATAAATAACCCAGGCACCAGAAGCAAGCTACTGCGTATAACGGCTAGCACCATCCACAAACCCCAATAACATGGAATATTCCGCTGACATCTGTCAACCAAACCAAAGCGAATCAGCAGACCCGAAAAACCAAAAGAAATCTAAACTATGTACAGAAGCAACTATACAATAGTATACAAAAGTATTCGCTCGAACTAGAAGTTCAAGCGTAATACCGCTTGATGTAGAGCCCATTTCTAGGCTCCTTCAAGGCGTTCCCTTCATAATGTTCCAATTCGTAGGCTCCTTTTTCTAGGAAACGCCTCCCTATGTAAGGACCGTGCCACATGGGGTTAAACTTGCCTGCCCCAGTGGTTCCTTATCTTGGTCATACAAGAGGACCAAGTCACCTTCAGCATATTGCCAAGGATAGATAGACCTATCATACTGAACCTTGACACGACGCTTGTTGGCATTGATAGCCATGGCGGCATCTCGACGCTGCTCGTCAAGCTGCTCAAGGTGGATCAAATGTTTCTCAATATCCGATGTATCAAGGAGGATCTCTATGGCTAGTTTTAACGAAGGGATTTTGCATTCAATCGATAAAATAGACTCCACACTGTGTACTAGCTGAAACGATGAGAACCCGGTGGCAGTCTTAACTATGGTTCGATATGCCCACAAAGCAGGATATAACATAATATGCCAGTTTCTCTTGCTCTGTTGGATGGTACGTTGGAGAATGGTTTTTAATTACTTATTAATTGCTTCAACCTGACCATTCGCTTGGGGGTAGTAAGAAGATGAATGTTCTTTATGAAACCCAAGCTTGAGTGACAAATCCTCCATCATCTTATTCTGAAAGTGACTTCCATGGTCAGTGACAATCTCTTTCGGAATACTGAACCGAGTAATAATCTGATTGAATACGAAATGGGTTGTTGTACCACTGTCGGCTTTTACGGTAGGCATGGCCTCATCCCATTTGGAAAAGTAGTCCATGGCCAAAATCATATGGTGATGCCCCCCAGTCGAAGCTAGTTTTCAATCCATGAAATCCACCCCCCACTTGGTGAAGGGACCGACGGTGATGACCGGATGAAGGGGCATTGTATGCGAGTGTACATTCTGAGAAAACACATGGCAAGGGTGACATCTCTTTATGGCGTTCATACAATCCTTGAAGATCGAAGGCCAAAAGTAACCAGCTCACATAATGCATTGGGATGTTGCAAGCCTAGATAAGTGACCACCACACACCCCAGCGTGGAAATCATTAAGAATACGTTCCGCTTCTTTGTGAGTCAAAAAACGACGGAGGATAGAATACTTTCCTCAATGATACAAAGTGTCGCCGATGATGGTATAATATTTAGCGTGGTGTTTCACATGCCATCGTTTGTCTCGTGAATAATGCAAAGGAAACTTCAAAGTTTGAATATATACGATGATATCCCCATACCAAGGGTCCACAGACGAGATAAGAAATAAGTGCTCATCCACAAAGGAATCTTCATGGACAATATCCTCATCAAGTTGCGGAAGGTCCTACATTAGCTCAGCAAAAACCAAGGATTTCACTGACTTCGATGAAGGAAAATCAAGATCAAAGTCCTGAAGAATCACAATACATTTATTGTACTTCCCCCCTATACAACGTTGTGATAGCACGAACTGAAATGGATTGATATGTGATATGACTGTGATTTTCCTAAGCATGATGTAATTCCATAACCGTTGGACTGCATGAACAGTCGCAAGTGCCAACTTTTCCACATGAGTGTATCTTAGCTCAACGTCTACTAAATTTCAACTAAGGTAATAGATCACATGCTCCACGAGCACATCATCAACCTGAACTAAGACCATGACAATCGTCTCTTGAGATGTGGCCACATAAAGTATAAAATCTCTGGCAAAGTTGGTTGGACTAAGCAAAGGGGCCGATACCAAAGCTTTCTTAAGAGCATCAAAAGACTACTGGGCTCACTCATCCTAGATAAACGGTGTGTCTCTCTTCAACAAGCGCGAAACCTTTCCTAAGACTAGCATAATTTACTACAAAGTGACATAGAAAAGTGGCTCTCCCTTGGAGGCTCTGAAGTTGAAGTAAATTGCACGGAGGAGGAAACCGAAGTATTGCAATCACAACTTTAAGAGGATCGATTCTGATAACCTCTTTTGAAACTATGAAACCTAGAAGGCGACCCATTGTCACAACAAAGATGCACTTATTGGGATTTAATTGAATCTTGTAGCGTATGCATATTTTGAGAATTAAACATAGGTGCTTGGGGTGGTCCACTCTCTTGCGAGAATGGCCAGCAAGATCATCCAAGTATGCCTCCACTATGTGTTTAAGGTCATGAAAGGCGTAGGTCATAGAACGCTGAAAAGTGGCTCCATCATTTTTAAGGCCGAAGGGCATCTTCCGGTACGCAAATGTACCCCAAGGACAAATAAAAGTAGTCTCATGTTGGTCCTTGGGCTTAATCTGGATCTGATTATATCCTGAAAATTCATCCATTAATGAAAAAACTTCGCTTCCCGCACAAGCATCCAAGATCTTATCTATAAATGGAGTGGGGAAATTGTCTTTCAGACATGCGCAGTTCAGGTCTCTAAAATCAGTGCATACACGGATAGTTCCCTTCTTCTTATCCACATGAACGGGATTTGACACCCATTTGGTAAGGGGAACTAGGTAGATGAAACCATCCTTAAGCAGTTTCTCCACCTCTTCCTTGATGGTGGTTTCCTTTCGAGGGTTCACAACATGAAGGCGTTGTCGAATCGTCTTAGCATTGGGATATGTTCTAATCTCGTGTTCGACAATGCTGGGGTCTATTCTTGGCATGTACTCATATGACTAGGTGAACGCTTCCTTAAATTCCATAAACAATTCAATGTAAATGCGAACCTCCTAAGGAGAGCAATCAGCACCGATGTAAATGTTCTCAACCTTTCCGGGTGTACAAGAGATTTTGATCGGTATAGTAGGGGAAATATTAGCCATGTTCCCCTCTGCGTAAATCCCATGCGAATCCCAACGAACCATTGGGTGACCAACCACCTCGGCAAGAGTCGTCCTAAACTCTTCTTGCTTGATAAGATCAAGGTTGGGAAGGAAATATGAGCGATGATGCATGTCTTCCCAAGGTCTTTCACTACCACACATGGCCTCAATAATAGCGTCATCTGAAGGTAAAGTACCATCAAGACAATCGTGCGAACAAGATGAGTCGACTTCCCACATGGGAAACATAACGTGATCTTCTTCTTCTGCCCATGAAGAGGAGATATCCAGCTCTATCACGACTTGTTGAATAGCTCGATATGCAAGCTTAGCAGCAGACAACGGCATAGCCATTCTGTCATGTCCCAAATTTGGTATTGGGTCACAATGGCCTAATCACATTGGCTCTATTCATTAGAGTTTGTCAAATTGATGTTAAAGGTCAAATAATTGCCAAGGAGGAAAATTACTAGTTTCCTAGGTTTGGGGTGGAAGCTTTGGGATTTGGAATAATGGGGATAATAAATGATGTTTGAACATTAGAATGGCATAAATATTTAATAAAGGATATAAATAAATATATACAAGTGAAAATCAAAGTGGCATTTCATCATGAAGACACATGGAGGAAGTGGGACCCACATATGGCTAGATTTCCCCACTACATTTGGCATCATTCTCTCACCAATTCGAATTCAAGGTGAATGGTAACATAATTGGGGGAGTCCAAAAGGTATTATTCATTGCATGACTCATCCAAGGTCGAAATATAGAGGAAGAGTAACTCCCATGGAAGAGGAAGAGGCAATTTGGAGCTAGTGAGACACTTGGGCTAGATTCCCTAGCTCTATGACAACAATAATGAAGATGCTATGACACCTATGACACAAATCAGACCTGAAGGCTGACATATGACATATATGACATGTCAGGGCTAAAAATAGACTCCGAGAGGGCGCTCAAGGGTGTTAGGGCAGCTAAGATGCTTCCACATGTGATTTGGTGGAAGTGGAAGACTAGGAATTGTTGTACAAGTGGCGTTCTTTGGAATCTCTTCCCAACATGAGTTGGAATGAGTCTCTTGGAAGGAATTCGACCCATGGAGGACATTAGAAGTTTATAAATGTCAATAACAAAGAAGGAAACCAGCTTTTGATCATTTTTAGAATTTGCAATTGCATTTGTGAAGAGGGAGAGCTAGTGGATGACTAGTTTCTTGCCTTAGCCAATTTCGAGGGTGAAAGATTCCCATCCAAGTTGGTAATTGGAAAGGCCATTCAGACCTTTCATTTGGAGCTTTAATGGAGTCTTTATTTGCAGGTGTAAGCTACAGGTCAGCTCATGGTTTCTTCTATTTCAGCTCACTCCTTCAACCATTTCCAGTTTTGATGGCATATTCTTGATCCTTGAGGGAGGGCATTTTTGGTGAGCTATTGTACTCTTTGGGGAAGCTTTTAATGCCCAATTTATTTTGTAATATGAATTAAATACTCTGTTCTTCATCTCCAAAAAGTTTCAGGTCGAAATTCCAAGTAGAAATGTATAAATCTCATTTTTAATGGAAGAACAATGCCATTTCCCCACTACCTTGTTGTGAGCCAATGTATTGATGATGGTTTCGAATGAATGGATTATTATCTGATATATTTGTGATCAATATACTGCCATGGATGTATTATACAAGTTTCATGTACTGTACTTGAGCATTTGAAGCATTTTTACTCAGTTTAGTTGTATTGGGAGGTGAAATAGTGCCATTTCCCCAAGGGTCGAATTGGGGATTTTTGCAGTTGAATGGGAGAGGGTGAGAACAGTTGTAATAATACATTAATGGTGCATATGAGACTTTAATAACATAATTAACACATTACATACCTCTTTTCATAAATTTGAGTGGGTTTGGAGGAATTTGGGAAGCCATTTTCATTGTTTTACCCCAGGGGTATTTGAACCCCAAATTACTAGTAAAATTGCATAATTGGTACAGAATATTAAGAGAGTTTGCAGAGGTATTTTGGTGGCCATATGTCATCCATAAAAATCATATTCAAGTAATAATATCATTCATACACCTTCCTTGAAGATTTGAAGGGATTTGGAGTCAATTTGAGACCTAGAGACCAATACTAGTCAAAGGGAAATCACTAGTAAAGTTACCTACATTGACCAGAATTGAAAGAGGATTTGCAGAAGTATTTTAAAGGTCCAAAGGAATCCCTGAAACACATATTTATGTTCTAATATCATTCATATACCTTCTCAGAATATTTGGGATCATTTGGGGCAAATTTGGGACCTAGAGATCAAAACTAGTCAAAGGTCGAACCAAGGAAAAAAGTGGAAAATTGCAATTTTAATAAAATTCATAATAAGGGACATTACACATTCCAACATGCACAATGTCTCCAGACGTGGAACTCGTGGATGGTAAGGTACATGGATCATTAAAATATGAAGTCTAGAATGGTACATTATTCAATGGAGGAGGCGCATTATCGGAAATGGTTCCAATAAAAGCAATGGGTGCAGGGAAATCAAAAGATCCCAACAATGAGGGGTACAATCCGACACCCATGTTCCCAGTTTCCGGCTGAGAATCTTTGACTTGGGGGACAATAGGTCCCGTGGATGCTATGGAATAGGGACTAAGGAAATCTAGCTGGTCGACCATCAATATCTTGCCTTCGTGTGGAAAGCAAATAATTATGAATATAGAGGACATGACCGCTCTCATAGCGTAAATCCAATTCCTACCTAGGAGAAGGTTGTAGTCGATGGGAGCATCAAACACCTCGAATTCAATAGGTACGGACTTCCCACACAATTGGACAACAAGGGAAGGGAGAATACCATGCGGCTTAAATGACCGACCGTCGAATGCAGTGAGTATAGTCATCAACTTGGATAAGGGAGGAGATCCAAGATATTTCCAACAAGATAAAGACATCACTAATGTAGAAGTACCTTCGTCAACCATTGTTCTTTTCACAGTATTCTGCAGGAACTCCACATTGACTTGAAAAGCCACATGGTAAGGTAAGTGAGGTTGGATGTCAGTAGTGTCAAACTTGATAATGTTAGGACTTCCCCCATCCTGAAATCCTAAAGTGCACAAAAGGGCATGCCTTTGAGAAGGACATGCTTGTAAAACCCTCAAGAGCCGACATGGCACACAGAGTTTGACCCAAATCTTCTACAATAGAGTAGTTATGGGCGGCTCGCGCATTGGGATTATGCATAGAGCGCTTGAGAACACCTTTCGGTATCCGCATCATAGTAGTGGGCTTCTCGATATGCAAATAGGTATCAAGAGGAGGAGGAGGCTCATTCCCAATATTCGGTTGTGGTGCATCATAATCACGTTGACGAGTAGCAACACTAACCTCTGATTTAACCATATTCACGCATCTGAAGCCACCGACATGGGAAGAAGATGTGGAAGTTTCATTGGTCCCATAACCAGTAGCGGGAGCATTCGAATCCATATTGGGATGATGTGGAAGGGGATCTTTTAACATAGCTGAGCTATGTTCCATATGCTTCGACACTTCCTCAATCCGAGGACACAAGTTAGTAAGATGATCTTCCCAACAAAGCTTGCAGGGGAATTTCACTTTACGCCTAGGTTTACGGTCCCCACCAACATTTCTGTCGTCCCGAGGGGGGTTGGCGTTCTCTTTCCAAGGAGTATTATGATTACTACCATTGTTTCCATTATTTCCACCTTTACGATTATTTATGCCCTTATTCTTACCACCAGGATGCTGGTTACCCGATGGGTTCGCCGATTGCATAGCATGTACAATAGATGATGGGGTGGAAGTGGACAAGGTGTGAACCTGTCCGGGAGTAGATTGGTTCAGTGAAATTTTTTGCATTTGATTAGCAACCAAATCTACGGGTTGAGTACTTGTGGATCCAACCATGCCATCAGCATGTGGTCCAGGAACTGTCTTGGGCTCATGTTGTGACCTTGGTGCGTCAGGAATAATGCCATACAGGATGCCAGATTGAGCATAGAGTAAATCTAGCTGCTGGAATTTTAATATAGCTTTTTCCTTAGTCATAATGCCGGTCATCGAAAAATCCTTAGAAATGTATGGAAGCAAATACTTGAGAAACCATTCCAATAGAAACTCTGGAGGAATGTTGGCTTTCACTAGCCTCTTCCGTCGACACCACTCTTGAACGTGGTAAGATATGTGTGTGGCCTTATTCTGGCGGAAGGTAGACAAGAGTTCAGTGTCGGTGTCGTAGCGAATTGGCAGCTAGAAATGATTCTGAAAAACCAAGGCTATCTCATTGAAACCCCTATACGTTCCCCCGGGAAACTCGACATACCACTTCACGGCTGCCCTCGTAAGGGTGCGCTGAAATAGTCTCAAATGAATAGAATCATTATTTAACGAGTTTGATGAGCACCAAAGGTGAAAAGTCATAACATGATCACCCGGGTCCTCACCACCCTTCCCCTCGAACTTGGGAATGTCCAAAGGGAGTTTGGTAGGGACTGGAGGCCAAGTAGGATCGTGACACACCGAGTCATTCGTGAGCTTCGAAATATCTGGAAGATTCAATCGAGCAAGGAAAGGAAGCTACGACTTTAAATCTTGATTATAAGCTCCCATAAAAGGTTGATTATACGGATCCCATAAAAGGTTGATTATACGGACCTGAAGGATAAGATGGACCATAACCATGACCATGACCATGAGGCTGATAACCTCCTCCAACCTAACCCGTGTGAGGGTAAGCAGGTATCTCTGTATTATGAGCACCATGATGAGGTGGGTTGTAATGAGGGCCAGAACCGACTGTATTATAGTAATGGTTACCACCATAATTATGGGGCATATAAGTATTACTTGTAGCGGGAATCGTATTGTAATGACCATAATTGTAAGGTATGTTCCCACCCCTTGCATAGGCATTACTAGTAGCGGTAGCAGTCATGTTGTGACCATAAGTATAAGGTATATTCCCACCCCCTACATTATCATTACTAGTAGCAGGAGTAGACGTAAACATATAAAGTATTTTTCCACCCCTGGTATTAGGAGGATTGTTAACATTAGCAAATGTGGTCCTGGGTTGATGTGTAGAGGCATGTGTATTGTACTGTGGATGGTGAGTCGCATTGCGAACAATGTTCCTATTAGGAGGGGTAGTCCTAGGAGGTAGGCTTCCTCCAAAATTTGGATTGTTTGAAGGGATATGAACAGTCCCCATATTATGTGTGTGAGTAGAAAATGCGGTGCCCCCAGTGAGGGTAGCACCCCCAGTGGGTGTAGTGTTTCCAACACCCTGACTAGTGTTAGCATGACTACCAGACATAGTGGATGGATTTACTGTGCTGTAATTAGGCATACCATAAGAGAATACGGTAGCGTTCGTAGTGGTCGTAGGACTTGTGTTAACATGCAAATATGGCATCCCATATAGGAAATTATGTGGATTCGAAGGATCGAATGGGTCGGCCTCTGGTTGTAATGGATCACTTCCCCATTCCTCTCTAGGAGTAGGAAGAGCAGAAGCCTTTTCGACTCTACCCGATGGATTCGTAGGGATTTCTCGCGTGACAGTATGAGCAGTCATAATGTAAGCTTGAAAATTGTCAAAATAATTAAAAGGATCAGAGGGGACCCTCCGGCGTATACAATGCAAAAGACATGTAACTTTGTCGGCCGGTAAACCAGCTAGACAACGAGACCGGCGGAGAAGCAGACCTCACGCCACGATACTTTCGAAGAGTCAATAAATCAAAGCATCCCCTAATGGACAAACTAATCATCAAAGATCACACACCTAAAGAAACTACAACCAAATGCACACAAACAGGACTGGCTCAAGGGACCTCCCAACACTACAGCTAGTATATCTTTCCTAGGAGAGGCTTGAGACTCCCAAACTATAACCGGAGGTAACAGAATCAGTTATAAGGGTTCCCAGACTCCACTACGTGCATAGGGTCAAATCCCTATACAACAGGAAACTATGCTATCCAACCCCTATCTGACTCAGGACAACTGCAATATAACCACTACGAATGCCCTATGCGATACCTAGGTAAGGAAACTAAGATCACCACAATATAAACAATGCTTAGGGGGACAGTCGCAGGTGGGATCTGTCGTATGGGTAGGGTAGCTAAACCTGAAACTCAATAGGTACAGATCCCTCAAGAGCGCTTGTACACGAAAAAATCCTGGAAATATCTCCCATGTTTAGCCAGTATTGGAGGGATATCTCCGCAACCAACCTCCCGTGACCTCATGCTTAACTATGATCTGAGTAGAGATTCCTGAGAAAACTTATGTATACTATGGAATTCACCACTCCCTGGTCAGACACATAATGTTTCGTCTAGTAGTCTTGGATTGTTAACTCATAATGATCTATTCCAAGACTCTAAACCTATTCTAGTTGGTGTACCCTATAAAAGAAAAATCATTCTAATCAATATTAAGATTAAGCATTGATTTTAAATGGTTGTAATTACTCAAAGGATATGGTCATGAAACTGATGATGTATAGGACTCAATAGTATGCACAATCGGAAAATTCTAGACTCATCTATTCAACAAAAACAATGCCACTAAAATGATAATCAATCCAACGGTTTGAAATAAAATGCAATTCTTTTAAATTTCCATGCACAAGCAGATCCTAGATGAAAGCACAAGCACTCAAATGCAACATGCAGTACAGAAAGAAAATATTTTTGTATTTTCTCTTATAATGGAAAGGAAAATGCAAAACTATGTTTTTGTATTTTTTCAATATAATGAAATGAAAAAATGCAAGCGAAATCTACCTATTCGGTTAAATAAAGGTAGAGCGGATCACTAAGACAACCCAGCAAATCCCAAACAGTGAGACTCAGCCAATGTAATGAGCTAGAAAATCAAAAAATGGTAAGAACCAACAAGGCTCAAAACAAAGAGAAAGAAGAGTTTCTGGTCACAAGCAGGGTATGGAACAGTCAGGAAACAGGCCAACTAAGACTCACGAACACTCAGAATCAACCCAACAAACACCCAAGGCCAAAAATCAAACAATCCCATATTTGTACGCAACTGTTCAGAGAAAAGATGTAGGTAGACGCGGTCAAAACAAGGTTGACCCACGTACAGGGAAAAGAAAATGAGCTCAAAAAAGGTCAAACAACCTAGAAAAAGCTGGGTTTCTACTGTGGATCCTAGAGGCCAATCAATAGCACAGAAGCTCAAAAAACAACAACTCAAAATCAACACTAATGCCTAAAAATCCCCAAAAATGGATGTTATCCCTAGCGGAGTCGCCATTTCTGTAAGGGAGAAAACTTCCTATGGCTTGGGGAAAACCACAACAGACAGCTGACTACCAGAAAATGACTCAATTCCCAATGCAATGCTATATAAATGACAATGCTAAGATAATGGAGAAAATACCAACCTTCAACTGGATGTTCGAAGTAGATCCCCATTGAGCTTTCAACTTCTACACTTGAACCTGCAGATTAGTCTCAACAAAAAGTACAAGCAAGCACATACAATATGTGAAAGACATTAGCATAATCAATAGCATGATCCATGATACCATAAGTGAATATAACCCAATGTATTTTAACAATATGAACAACATCAATTGGACGAGAAAATGATTATTTCCATTAATGAATAACAAGAAGTACAATATACGACCTCTTGCCGACAACCATACTGAACCAAGAACTGGGTCTCTCCACTTGTGCCTCCACCACTTCAATCCCCCACGCAATTGCAAACTCAAACTATGAAAGGAGTTTGGTAGGTGAACATAAGGAGTTCACAACAATAAGGATCAATGAGTGTAGACTCAAGTCACGGCAAAAATCCACTAGAGTTATCTTTCTCTCTCTTTCTCTTCCCTTCCATATACCATAAGAGCTCAATATATAGCCTTACAAAGGTGAGTGAAAGGACACATCAAGGCATTTTGGGGCATATGGAGGGCCAAAGGTCACCCTAAGACCGCTTTTTGGGAGTAAAAAGTAATTTTCTAATGATTTTTACCATTTTACTTGGTACCCGCGGGCTATAGTGGAACAGCCTACGTGTACCCTAGCTATAATGGGACAACAAGCGTACAGGAAGAAAAGTAGGGAAAAATTGTGTTTTCTGGAGGACATAAAGTGAATCTGAGTCAATGAAATGGATCCTGAAGGCCAAAGAATGCTGATGCTTGTTATTTTTTCAGAATTTACTTCAATCTGATCTAGGATCTTAACTTAGAGAACAACATGTATAGCATATCTACATCATATCAATCATGGACATAATAATGCAAGCACACAAGAGACAATAGACACACATAGTTTCATTGGGGAAAACCATAAAGGTGAAAAACCCCACAACTTCCTCAGAGATAGATAGAGCAATGATACAACCCAAGCATAAGAGATAGTCTTCTCCTAGCAGCAGCTTCTCCTCCTCCACAAGTGCGCCACTCTCCAATGAGAGTATGAGTGAGAAAGTGAATGATCAAATAGAGTGCCTCCCTCACTCTATTTATACTTGACTTGACTTGCCTAATAACCTTTACTAGGTTGGCCTTAACTTAACCACATAACATAATGATGACAGGGACGACCCCCAATAGGGTGGTCTAATAACCCTTTGACCCACATGACTTATACAGGGCCAACCCCAACAAGGTGGTCTAATAACCCATCAATTATAAGTTACGACACTTACAATATAAATGACGACACTTCCATATAGAGGAATAATAACATCTCTATAGGAATACAATATACATATATGAAATACATTTGGAAGTTACAAATACATCAACACTCCTTCTTAACCAGGAAGGTATTTCTCGACACATGTCTTCTATCACAAGTATTCTTCTCTGAATCATCGTCACTGATCATCGTCATCATCATTGTTGCTGCTATCTCAATCAATCTCTCATCTACTCATCATAGGAAGTTCTATAGAGCCAGTCCTTTTTCATACTGGATGTAGGCCCACCACCTATAGGTCTTCATTATCACTGGACATACTGTGGAATCCTCAAGACTTGTTACGTGAGTCAACAAAACCTCGAAAGAGCATCCCATGACTGATTACGAGCATACAGCTCAACCTATCGGATCTCCCAGGACCTTTTACATGCCATTGCAAAACCTATCCATGGCCACAGAGTATCACCCTGATACTCATGATCATAATGATCATGTCATCTAAGCGAGCAAGCCATCAAGTAGGTACACTTCAGGACTGATTACACTGCCTTTGCAAAACCTGCAATATATCCCAGGACTAACTACACTGCCTCTGCAAAAACTATAAGAGCATCTCAGGACCAATTATATGCCTCTGCAAAAACTTGTGTACCACACTATCACATCATCGTCTTCAGATCATCATCATCGTCCATGTCCAAGTCCACGGAGGACAACCCAAATGCACACACACAGCACTTACACTCACCAACATGGGAGGACTAACCTACTACCATATGTGAAAGGCTCACAACACTTACATCAACGACCATGAGAGGGCGAGCCTACCACCAGGTCGGAATGGCTCAACAATTACATCAACGACCATGGGAGGACGAACCTACCACCATGTCAAAAAAGCTTGGCAATTACATCAACGACCATGGGAGGACGAACCTACCACCATGTCGGAAAATCCCACTCAGCCCTTACAACTCACCATGGGAGGGTGAACCTACCACCATGTGAGAATGGCCCAACCCTTACATCTGCTCCATAGGAGGACGAACCTACCACTATGTGAGAATGGCCCAGCCCTTACATATACACCATAGGAGGATGAACCTACCACTATGTGATAATGGCTCATTTGCATCTTTGTCTCCGGACTCATCACTTCCCTTTGGTGGGAATCTTGATCTGAAGTACACCAAGTCTCTCTCTGAAGTACTCAAAATTCACTCTGGCTAGTGGCTTGGTCAACACATCGGCTATTTTCTTTGTTCGTCGCAACATACAGGAGCTTCATTGCTCCTCTCTACACCATATCCCTGATATAGTGGAACTTGATCTCAATGTGCTTCTAATTTTCATGGAACACCGGGTTCTCACACAGCTCTGGTTGTCGCAATATATACAAGTAGCCCTCAACTGGAGATCAAAACAAATCAGACAGTAGCTTCTTAAGCCATACTACCTCACAACTAGCCAAACAAGCTGCGATATACTCTGCTTCGGTTGTACTCAGTGCCATACAGGACTACTTCCTGCTAAACCAAGAGATCATACTGGATCCCATACTGAAGTAGCACCCCAAAGTGCTCTTCCAATCAATGGCACTGCTTGCCCAATCCGAATCAACATAACCCTCCAGGTTAAACTTTTTATTTGCCTCATACTTGAGCCCATAGTCAACTGTACCCTTCAGGTACCTCAGAATATGTTTTGCATCTATCAAGTGAACATGTCTCGGATCTTTCAAATACTTGCTCAAGGTGTTCACCGCAAAGCATATATCTGGTCTTGAATTCATCAGGTACATCAAGGACCCAATCATCTCACGATACATCATCACATTATCATCCTGATCATCATCACAGCATCATCCTGATGCATATCATCTGGAGCAACACCCTGAAGCTCATCATCCATGATCATCCTGATCATACAATGTATCCACTTGATACATATCATCATACATGATCTACCTGATCATACAATGTATCCACCTGATACATATCATCATACATGATCTACCTGATCATAACAAGCATCCAACATGATGCATATACATATACATGATCCAACTGTTCATAACAAGCATCCAACATGATGCATATATAAATACATGATCCAACTGATCATATCCAGCATCCAACATGATGTATATACAGAGCAGTAATTGGAGCATCGTCCTGATGCTCATCACACAACGCTTACATCCATAGCCATGGGAAGGATCCTCCTTTCACCATGCTTGGAATGGCTCCTGCAAATGTGTCCCATCACTTCTTCCTTGAAGTATCATCAATTTGAAGAACACCAAGCAAGAAAGCTGTCTTGACATCCATCTGGTGTATCTTCCATTTCATCACTTATTTTGTATTTCTCTATGCTACCTTCTGCAGCATGTTTGATCTTATAGATCCACTTGGAAGTCACAACAGACTTCCCTTCAAGTCTTGGGACCATATCCCAAACATCATTCTTTATGATCGACTGATCATGGCATTCTTCCTGGATCGTAGGAACTTCAATATATTAAATATCTTCAATAGATAACTTTGTTGATGGAACAAATGTTGTAGTCCTTCTTTTGTAGGTGCTCGTATACGACCTTTCCTACAAAACAAGTTAAATTGCATGATTAGAAACTTTTCATAGTTTTCAGAACAAATTATTACACATAAAGAAATATGTCATACATTCATGCAATTATTTTAGCCAATGCTTCAATAAAACATTTGTCCATATCCCATAACTTTCTAGATGCCTCCCAATCTCTACCAGAACATTGTTAAGAATTTGCACTACTCCCAACATGTCAGCAAAGAGGTTTCATTCTAGATAAGTAGCAATGGAATGTTGTACAGTTCCATAGGCCACTTACCCATCACATGCATATTAGTAGTATACTGTTCATTAATGCAATTATTCTAATATGCATAATACACACCCTGAGTCTAGGAACATAAGCATATACATCATTGAACAATATTATTTAAACAAACAAATATGCAAGAAATGACAATTCAAATACTTATATTTGTTTGGTTTGTAGGGTGGACTCCCTTTCAATATTTGCTTCCTTGTAGGAATTACTGGAGTGTGCTCCCTCTTGATCTTTGCTTCTTGGATTACCTGTCTTTGAACTTATATCCATCCTCGATCACTATGCATACTTAATAGTATCATCATTGTGTTATCCTCGAGATCTCATACATACATTTATTAGTATAATATTAATACTATCAAAAACATTATGATTCTAAGTAATCTTAAACATGTATGGTCAACATCATTTCATACACAGATAATAAACATTAGTATTCAAGGTTTTAGGGAATACTTCTTTTACTCATGCATATTCTTTATTTGACCAAAAGACTTTTATGGTTAGTCATATCATCAATCAATGTAAGAGACATAACATGCATAAACCCTTGATTACTTACATTTCTAACTTCATGAATAATCACCATGGGAGGGTGAACCTACCACCATGTGAGAATGGCCCAACCCTTGCAACTCACCATGGGAGGGTGAACCTACCACCATGTGAGAATGGCCCAACCCTTACATCTGCTCCATAGGAGGATGAACCTACCACTATGTGAGAATGGCCCAGCCCTTACATCTACACGATAGGAGGACGAACCTACCACTATGTGAGAATGGCTCATGTGCATCTGTGTCTCCGGACTCATCACTTCCCTTTGGTGGGAATCTTGATCTGAAGTACACCAAGTCTCTCTCTGAAGTACTCAAACTTCACTCTGGCCAGTGGCTTGGTCAACACATCAGCTATTTGCTTTGTCCGTCGCAACATACAGGAGCTTCACTACTCCTCTTTGCACCATATCCCTGATATAGTGGAACTTGATCTCAATGTGTTTCTAATTGTCATGGAACACCGGGTTCTCACACAGCTCTGGTTGTCGCAATATATACAAGTAGCCCTCAACTGGAGATCAAAACAAATCAGACAGTAGCTTCTTAAGCCATACTACCTCACAACTAGCCAAACAAGCTGCGATATACTCTGCTTCGGCTGTACTCAGTGCCATACAGGACTACTTCCTGATAAACCAAGAGATCATACTGGATCCCATACTGAAGTAGCACCCTGAAGTGCTCTTCCAATCAATGGCACTGCCTTCCCAATCCGAATCAACATAACCCTCCAGGTTAAACTTTTGATTTGCCTCATACTTGAGCCCATAGTCAACTATACCCTTCAGGTACCTCAGAATATGTTTTGCAGCTATCAAGTGAACATGTCTCGGATCTTTCAAATACTTGCTCAAGGTGTTCACCGCAAAGCATATAACTGGTCTTGTATTCATCAGGTACATCAAGGACCCAATCATCTCACGAGACATCATCACATGATCATCCTGATCATCATCACAGCATCATCCTGATGCATATCATCTGGAGAAACACCCTGAAGCTCATCATCCATGATCATCCTGATCATACAATGTATCCACTTGATACATATCATCATACATGATCTACCTGATCATACAATGTATCCACCTGATACATATCATCATACATGATCTACCTGATCATAACAAGCATCCAACATGATGCATATACATATACATGATCCAACTGTTCATAACAAGCATCCAACATGATGCATATATAAATACATGATCCAACTGATCATATCCAGCATCCAACATGATGTATATACAGAGCAGTAATTGGAGCATCGTCCTGATGCTCATCACACAACGCTTACATCCATAACCATGGGAAGGATCCTCCTTTCACCATGCTTGGAATGGCTCTTGCAAATGTGTCCCATCACTTCTTCCTTGAAGTATCATCAATTTGAAGAACACCAAGCAAGAAAGCTGTCTTGACATCCATCTGGTGTATCTTCCATTTCATCACTTATTTTGTATTTCTCTATGCTACCTTCTGCAGCATGTTTGATCTTATAGATCCACTTGGAAGTCACAACAGACTTCCCTTCAGGTCTTGGGACCATATCCCAAACATCATTCTTCATGATCGACTGATCATGGCATTCTTCCTGGATCGTAGGAACTTCAATATATTAAATATCTTCAATATATAACTTTGTTGATGGAACAAATGTTGTAGTCCTTCTTTTGTAGGTGCTCGTATACGACCTTTCCTACAAAACAAGTTAAATTGCATGATTAGAAACTTTTCATAGTTTTCAGAACAAATTATTACACATAAAGAAATATGTCATACAGTCATGCAATTATTTTAGCCAATGCTTCAATAAAACATTTTTCCATATCCCATAACTTTCTAGATGCCTCCCAATCTCTACCAGAACATTGTTAAGAATTTGCACTACTCCCAACATGTCAGCAAAGAGGTTTCATTCTAGATAAGTAGCAATGGAATGTTGTACAGTTCCATAGGCCACTTACCCATCACATGCATATTAGTAGTATACTGTTCATTAATGCAATTATTCTAATATGCATAATACACACCCTGAGTCTAGGAACATAAGCATATACATCATTGAACAATAATATTTAAACAAACAAATATGCAAGAAATGACAATTCAAATACTTATATTTGTTTGGTTTGTAGGGTGGACTCCCTTTCAATATTTGCTTCCTTGTAGGAATTACTGGAGTGTGCTCCCTCTTGATCTTTGCTTCTTGGATTACATGTCTTTGAACTTATATCCATCCTCGATCACTATGCATACTTACTAGTATCATCATTGTGTTATCCTCGAGATCTCATACATACATTTATTAGTATAATATTAATACTATCAAAAACATTATGATTCTAAGTAATCTTAAACATGTATGGTCAACATCATTTCATACACAGATAATAAACATTAGTATTCAAGGTTTTAGGGAATACTTCTTTTACTCATGCATATTCTTTATTTGACCAAAAGACTTTTCTGGTTAGTCATATCATCAATCAATGTAAGAGACATAACATGCATAAACCCTTGATTACTTACATTTCTAACTTCATGAATAATCACCATGGGAGGGTGAACCTACCACCATGTGAGAATGGCCCAACCCTTGCAACTCACCATGGGAGGGTGAACCTACCACCATGTGAGAATGGCCCAACCCTTACATCTGCTCCATAGGAGGATGAACCTACCACTATGTGAGAATGGCCCAGCCCTTACATCTACATGATAGGAGGACGAACCTACCACTATGTGAGAATGGCTCATGTGCATCTGTGTCTCCGGACTCATCACTTCCCTTTGGTGGGAATCTTGATCTGAAGTACACCAAGTCTCTCTCTGAAGTACTCAAACTTCACTCTGGCCAGTGGCTTGGTCAACACATCAGCTATTTGCTTTGTCCGTCGCAACATACAGGAGCTTCACTACTCCTCTTTGCACCATATCCCTGATATAGTGGAACTTGATCTCAATGTGTTTCTAATTGTCATGGAACACCGGGTTCTCACACAGCTCTGGTTGTCGCAATATATACAAGTAGCCCTCAACTGGAGATCAAAACAAATCAAACAGTAGCTTCTTAAGCCATACTACCTCACAACTAGCCAAACAAGCTGCGATATACTCTGCTTCGGCTGTACTCAGTGCCATACAGGACTACTTCCTGCTAAACCAAGAGATCATACTGGATCCCATACTGAAGTAGCACCCTGAAGTGCTCTTCCAATCAATGGCACTGCCTGCCCAATCCGAATCAACATAACCCTCCAGGTTAAACTTTTGATTTGCCTCATACTTGAGCCCATAGTCAACTATACCCTTCAGGTACCTCAGAATATGTTTTGCAGCTATCAAGTGAACATGTCTCGGATCTTTCAAATACTTGCTCAAGGTGTTCACCGCAAAGCATATAACTGGTCTTGTATTCATCAGGTACATCAAGGACCCAATCATCTCACGATACATCATCACATGATCATCCTGATCATCATCACAGCATCATCCTGATGCATATCATCTGGAGAAACACCCTGAAGCTCATCATCCATGATCATCCTGATCATACAATGTATCCACTTGATACATATCATCATACATGATCTACCTGATCATACAATGTATCCACCTGATACATATCATCATACATGATCTACCTGATCATAACAAGCATCCAACATGATGCATATACATATACATGATCCAACTGTTCATAACAAGCATCCAACATGATGCATATATAAATACATGATCCAACTGATCATATCCAGCATCCAACATGATGTATATACAGAGCAGTAATTGGAGCATCGTCCTGATGCTCATCACACAACGCTTACATCCATAGCCATGGGAAGGATCCTCCTTTCACCATTGTGTTATCCTCGAGATCTCATACATACATTTATTAGTATAATGTTAATACTATCAAAAAATTTATGATTCTAAGTAATCTTAAACATGTATGGTCAACATCATTTCATACACAGATAATAAACATTAGTATTCAAGGTTTCAGGGAATACTTTTTTTACTCATGCATATTCTTTATTTGACCAAAAGACTTTTCTGGTTAGTCATATCATCAATCAATGTAAGAGACATAACATGCATAAACCCTTGATTACTTACATTTCTAACTTCATGAATAATCATTATCAACCATTATCAACCAACGGAGATGTATTATTCCTCTGATTGGAAGTGTCGTCAGTTGTACTTACATGTGTCACAAGTTATATTGTAAGTGTCGTAACTTATACTTGATGGGCTATTAGACCACCTTGATGGGGTCGGCCATGTATGAGTCATGTGGGTCAAAGGGTTATTAGATCACCTTAGTAGGGGTCGGCCCAATCAACATTATGTTAAGTGGTTAAGTTGGGGCCGACCTAGCTAAAGTTAAAAGACAAGTGAAGTAGTGTATAAATAGAGAGTGTGTCTCTCTCATTTTACACATTCTATTATTCACTCACTTCGCATTAGTGAGAGAGAGGAGGAGTGCACACAAGTGGAGGAGGAGCATGATGCTGAAGATATCTATCTCTTGGGTTTGATCATGGTGATACTTGTATTGATGCTTATTCTATCTTCGAGGAAGTTGCGGGGTTTTTCACCTTCTTGGTTTTCCCCAGTGATATGTTTTGTGTCTCTTGTCTCTTGTCTCTTATGCTTGATATGATGTACATGTTGTTATTTTAGTTAAGATCATAGATATATTGAATTAAATGATGAAAATATAACATGGTATCAGAGCTATCTTGAAGGAAGGCATGCTATGGCATTTATGAGAATTGTTGCACTTGCGACAAATTGAAAGCTAGGGCTTGATATAGCAAAAACTAGTCATCGTAGAACTTTCGATATAAATCAATTTTGGCGAAGTTTCAGGATCTGAAACGTTTACACATATAATTTTACATCCCCGTGTACCTTGTATCTAAAGAACAACATCTGATTCATTTTAAATTTTGAGATATGATCCGTACAATATAGGGTTTCTGCCTCTTCCAGATCTCAGTCATAAACATGTGAACTAGGAAAAAACGTCACAACTTGGGCTAGGAAGCTTCAAATAAAATTTCATAAAATGTGATAGTAATAGAATGGACTGTAGTTTCTCAGTTAAGTTTTTCAGAGGCTGAAGTTGAACCAGTGACACGTGGCACTCCGTACAAATTTGCTCTCCTGTTTTATCCCATAAACATGTCACATTGCGACACTTGGAATAACTCTCTCTCAGAGAATCCAATTGAGGTAAGACCTATGGGGTTGGAAATATGACAGATCGGGATACTACAGGCCAATGTTTCAGAGCCCGTGGATTTGTAATTTCAGAGATGTACTAGAAACAATAAGGCACATGATTATGTCAAAATAGAATTGGATTCTGAGCACCTTCATTCTTGGCTTGTCACTGGTGCAGGAATTTAGGGCTTCGGAGAAAGTTGGAATTTGTTGAATCAGAGACCAAGGATGAATGCTCCTCATCAAAATCAAAATTTAGAGACCAAGATCGAATTTTTTGGTTGGGAAGAAGGCCAGGCTTGATCAAACCCTAGTTTAGGATTTTGATCGGAAAGGTGGAAAATTAGGGCTTTTGCAAAAGTTGGAATTTTTGAAATCTATGACCATGGCTGGAAGCTCCTTAGAAAAATCGAAGTTTAGAACACAAGATTGAACCTTTTGGATGGGAAGAAGACCAGGCTTTATCAAACCCTAGTTCGGGATCCTGTCCATAAGATTCAGAAGTTTCAAAGGCAATTTCGAGGGGTCAAATTTTGGAGATTTCAAAATTGAAGTATACCAGCTTGATCAGCTCAGCAAGGCACATCTTTTCATCCAATCAGAAGTTTGAAATTCAAAGTTTGAATTTTTAGGGTTTCTCTGACAAACCCTAATCCAGCTCCAGATCCAGTTTCAGCAAATCAAAGTGGATTGGGTTAATCCTAGAAGAGAATGAATTGGACACCTGCGTAAGTGAAGAAGTTCCAGTTCCAGAGGGAGATAAGGCTAATGCGTTACATAAGAAGACTACAAGCAATCTCGACAGGTATGACTTGAGGAAATACAGGTATGTGTGGAAATTTGTTCATAATTAAGTTTATGATATGTTTATCTTCATATTATTGAGGTTAGTACAATCTTGATTAATCTTAGACTTGTCTTATCACCCTAGTAAAATTATGAATGCATGTGAATGATAGAAGACATTCATTGATTAGGGTTATATGATTGTACTAATGCACTGTGGTGTTGTATGACGTTGATGTTGTCGGCTAACATGAAAGGTACATCAACAAAGACAACTCAAGTTCTAGATCAAGAACATATGACCATGGTGACATGAAGACAAAGACTCATCCATAGCCATTATAGAAGCTCTACTTACGAGGTATGTATAATTTGGTTCTACAATGGTTAACTTATGAGTTATGCAGGTTACTAAGCACAAGTCATTGAAGAGAACAAGAAGACATTGTTTGGGTATGTTAGACATAACTAGAAAACATGATAACCAAGTATGTTTTTTTCTATATCAAGTTAGAATCCTACCTTGTGTTAGGATCTTATACTTTTTTATGAATGATAATGATTATTCTTGAAGTTATAGGTTTGAGTAATCATGGGTTTATGCATATTATACTTCTTACTTTGATTGATGATATGGCAAACTAGAAGAGTCCTATGGTCAAATAAAAATATGCATGAGTAAAAAAACTCCTCCCTGAAACCTTGAATACTAGTGCTTGTGTATGAAATGATCATGACCATACATGATTAATATAATTTAGAATCATAATGTTTTGATAAGAATTGAGATTATACTAATGCATGTATGATTATGTATGAGATATTGAGGATGACACAATGATGACACTAGTGAACACTTAAGCATGCATAGTGGTCCAGGATGGATAGAAGTTCAAAGACATATAATCATGATGATATCATAAAGGAAGCAAAGATCGAGAGGGAGTACACCCACAACTAAACAAAGATAATTATTTGAATTGTCATATGATTACTTAAATAATGTTGTCCAGTCATGTACATACTTATTTTCCTATATTTAGGATGTATATTATGCATATTAGAAAAGTTGCATTAATGAACAAGATACTACTAATATGCAAGTAATGGGTAAGTGGCCTATGGTACTGTACAACATTCCATTGCTACTTATCTAGAATGAAACCTCTTCGCTAACATGTTGGGAGTTGTGCACACTCTTAACAAATGTTCTGGTAGAGATGGAAGGCATCTAGAAAGTTACCGTGTGAATACGGGATATGGATAAATGTTGTATTGAAGCATTGGCTAAGATAATTGCATGACTGTATGACATATGTCTTTATGCATAAGAATTTGTTTTGAAAAACCATGAGAAGTTTCTAATCATGCAATTGAATTTGACTTGTAGGAAAGATCGTGTACAATCACCTACAAAAGAATGACAACAACATTTGTTCCAGCAATGAAGTTCACTATCTATTGAAGATATTGAAGAATCTGAAGTTCCCAGGATTCGGGATGCAGTAATGGAAGAATGCCATGATCGAGGAGTACCAGTCGATCATGAATAATGATGTCTGGGATGTGGTCCCGAGACCAGAAGGGAAGTCTGTTGTGACTTCCAAGTGGATCTACAAGATCAAGCATGCTGCAGATGGTAGGCAAGTGATGAAATGGAAGATACACCATATGGATGTCAAGACAACTTTCTTGAATGGTGTAGTCGAAGAGGAAGTGTATGTGGATCAGCCACTTGGTTTTGAGACACATGACAGGGAGTAATATGTGTGCAAATTGAAGAAAGCCTTGTATGGATTGAAGCAAGCACTTAGGACATGGTGTGGCAGGATAGACAACGTCCTATCTAGTTTGAGCTTTACCAAGAGTAAAGCGGATTCCAATATTTACTACAAGGTTGAGGAAGGAAATCTAGTGATACTCCTACTATATGTGGATGACCTGTTTGTGATAGGTGAGGATAGATTGATTGCCGACACAAAGAGGAATCTTGTTGCTGATTTTGAGATGAAGGACTTGGGGATGATGCATTAATTTCTAGGCATGTAGGTGCGGTAGAGTGTAGATGGAATCTTCCTTGGACAAGGGAAGTATGCAGTAGAGATCCTGAAGTGGTTCGGGATGATGGACTGTAAGGCCATGGCCACACCTATGGCATTGAACCTAAATATTCTGTGTGATGCTTCATCTGATCCGGTTGATGTCACAATGTATTGTCAGATGATTGGGTCCTTGATGTACCTAACGAATACGAGACCAAATATTTGCTTTGTAGTGAACACATTGAGCCAGTTCCTAATGGATCCCAGAGGTGTTCACCTGGTTGTTGTAAAGCATATTCTGAAGTACCTGAAGGGTACAATCGATAATGAGCTCTTGTATGTTGTGACGGATGAGTAGGTTGCAGAAGTGTTGATGAAACCACTAGCCAGAGTGAATTTTGTGTACTTCAGAGAGAGGCTTGGTGTTCTTCAGATTGAAGATACTTCGATGAAGAAGTGATGAGACACATTTGAAGGAGCCATTACAAGCATGGTGAGAGGAGGATCCTTCCCATGGCTGTGGATGTAAGTGCTGTGTGATGAGCATCAGGATGATGCTCTAGTTACTGCTCTGGATATGGATTAGTTGGATGCTTTGTATGATCAATTGGATCATGTATGATGACATGCATTAGGATGATGCAGTGACGATGATCATGATGATCATGTGTGATGAGTATCAGGGCGATTCTCTGGATGACATGCATCAGGATGATGCAGTGATGATGATCAGGATGATCATGTGTGATGAGTATAAGGACGATGCTCTGGATTACATGCATCAGGATGATGCAGTGATGGTGATCAGTATGATCATGTGTGATGAGTATTAGGATGATACTTTGGATGATATGCATCAGGACGATGCTAGGATGATGATCAAGATGATGTATGGTGAGTATCAGGTTGATACTCTATGGCCGTGGATAGGTTGTGCAGATGATCATGTAAGTTGACCTGGGAGATCTTTCCGGTCGTGCTGTGATACCTAAAGGATATTGGGATACTCTTTCAAGGAATTTCTCTGGGAGGACATGTAACTAGACCTAGGAGATCTTGACGGTCATGATGTGGCACATAAAGGATTCTGGGATACTCTTTCGAGGCTTTGTCCTATGGCATATAATAACACCCTGGGAGATCCGATAGGTTGAGCAGTACGCTCATAATCAATCCTAGGATGCTCTTTCGAGTTTTTGCCATGACCACATGTAACTAGACTTGGGAGATGTGATAGGTTGAGAAGTACGCTCGTAATCAGTCCTGGGATGCTCTTTCGAGGTTTTGTGGTGACCACATGTAATACATCCTGGAGATCCGGACAGGTTTTGCTAGTCACGTAAAAGCCTCAGATTCTCTTTAGAGATCTTGCTGTGCAAGACACTCTTATAAGGTTTTGTGGTGGGGGTCAAATGTAATATGTCCTGGAGATTCGGACAGGTTGTGCTAGTCACGTAAAAGGCCTCGGATACTCTTCAGAGATCTTGCTAGATAAGACACTCTTTTAAGTTTTTGTGACAGTCACATGTAAGTGGACCTGAGAGATCTTTTCGGTCATACTTCGGCACATAAAGGATCCTGGGATACTCTTTCGAGGCATTATGACGCACATAATAAGTCCTGAGGATTCCACAGTATGGCTAGTGTTGATGAATACCTACAGGAGGTGGGCCTACATCCGGCATGAAAAATGGATGGCTCTGTATAACTTCCTATGACGAGAATAATTCAGAGATAGCCCAGCAATCGAGATGACAAGTACAGTAGAAGTGATGATGATGGTGCTCTGTGATCCAGTGACGATGATCCAGCTCCAGAATTGAAGACTTGTGCCTATATGTATTGATGACTTGTGTCAAGAGAATACCTTCCTAGTTAAGAGGGAGTGTTGATGTATTTGTAACTTCGGAAGATATTCACTTGTATATTGTATTTATACTTTATTGTATCCCCAACGGAGATGTATTATTCCTCCGATTGGAAGTGTTGTCAGTTGTACTTGCATGTGTCGCAAGTTATATTGTAAGTGTCGTAACTTATACTTGATGGGTTATTAGACTATCTTGATGGGGTTGGCCATGTATGAGTCCTATGGATCAAAGGGTTATTAGACCACCCTAGTAGGGGTCGGCCCAGTTAAGATTATGTTAAGTGGTTAAGTTGGGGCCGACCTAGCTAAAGTTAAAAGACAAGTGAAGTAATGTATAAATAGAGAGTGTGTCTCTCTCATTTTACACATTCTATTATTCACTCACTTCGCATTAGTGAGAGAGAGGAGGAGTGCGCACAAGTGGAGGAGGAGCATGATGCTGAAGATATCTATCTCTTGGGTTTAATCATGGTAATCATGGTAAGTTTTTTAACTTTTCGGTTGGTCCCTATGCCATTAATGAGAATTGTAGTTGATTTTCAAATACATTCCACCTGGAGAACCTATAAGGCCAATGGATTGATTTCCTTGTCAATGGAAAGTATCTCAAGAAAATTTTATCATGATGAGAAGAAGGTCCCTAAAGTAGTTTACTTGTGAAGGTTACTACCTAATTATAATGAGTAGTTAGGATATTTCATTGTAACACACTGGAACCATTAGCTCAAAATACCTACTAAAACATGCGACCACAATATTGGAGGGATTTGGAAATTACTTTCGAAACAACATGAGTTCCCATAGAAGATGATGTCTCAAAGGCCCAAGGATAAATAAACATAGTTAATAATAAGTATATTAAGGCTTCTTACTCAAGTGAAAATTTAAAAAATAATTTGTATTTGATATCTTTACGAAACTAATTCTTGAATGAAAAAATGAATTCGCTCGATCCAAAGAAACACAAGACAAATACTATATTAGACTCAAATGGGAAAGGAAAACAAGAGACCTATGAGGTACTTTACTTATTATATGAAAATAATGAAAGGATAAAACTACTAGAAAATACCTAGACAATGCCTCTCTCCCAGTCACCTAATAGATTCTAGAGGTTGTGAAATTCTAAATCACAGCATATCAAGGAGATGAGTATACCTCACAGAGAAAGAATGAGCATAAAATATGAATTAGAGTGAAAACTGCAGCAAAAATGAGCAGACAATTAATCATGCATGATAACTCAGATAGGAACAAAATAATGTCACATGATCCAATAATCAGTATAATGATCAATGATGTTACAATGGAGAGAATTCGAATCACCTAGGAGAATTCAAGTCTCAGTTGATCTAGCATAGTAATTGTAACCTCTATCGGTGCTCTGGAGCTCCCAAAATCAGTTAAACTCAACCAAAACTCAGTTAACTGAAGACACAAGTAGTTAACTGACCAAGGATGGTGCATCATTGATTTTGACATGCAAATCACTCAGAAAAGGGCACATGAGGCCACAATCAGCGGCATTCGGAGCATAACCCCCCCACAATAGTCAACTAACTTAGGTGGATTGAACTAGAACACTGAGTTGGCTCCTAAAAAGTAGGGAACTGCCTCTAGTGGTCCTAAAATCATGCACATAGGGTGCATTAGGTGGCTACTATGTTCTGGATGACATCTGCACACCACTAGTGGGAAAATAACATCACTAAGTACTAGCAAATGGTAAATAATGCAAGTAGGACAAGGATGCAGTATTAAAATATCCTAACAAACCCCCTTAATCCAAACTTGTGCATCCAGAGCCCTGGTTACTAATGCCAAAGGCCACCCATAGAATCAAATAAATTATAAAAAATAAAAGAGTTGTCCATGAACCAAGGAAATGGGGAAAACCTCATGGGAACCCCCCCCCCCCTCAAAAAAGGAACAACAATAGGGAACTCAAAGAACCTTCATACTAAGAAGAGAAGGAAGACACTTTCTTGAGTTGAATCCTTTGCAAAAATATTGGCAATATGCTCCTGTGTAGGATAACAATGCAGGTGCTAGATCTGGATCTGCTCCTCTAATGTACCTCCCATTGTGTCGAAGCTATATTTTCCAAAACAAGTCTTTCAGGAACACTTCTTTCTATTGGAGATAATGGATCATTGTAGTCCAAATCATGAACCTTTGAGTACCCTTTGTCAACCAGTTGATATTTGTACTTGGTTGTAGATCCCCCATGGCAAGCCTCTTCAAGATATTGTGGATCAAACCCCACCATCGTGTAGCACCTCTATGAGAGAAGTGGATCTGCATGACACAGTGCAAGGTTTGCATGATACTGAGATATGGTGGTTCTATGGTCATATGGATCCCCAACTATGTTCGCAGCAGCTACAAGTACTTTGTGATCCCATATTGGCCTTCGCCATGGATTGGGAGCAGAAGTTGGATCTAGATTTGGATCTCCTTGAAATTTATTTTCAACATCAAGATCTTGATCCTCATCTTCATTAGAAGAGATATCACTCTGATCTTCATCAGATGCCAATGGAGTAGGTAGAGAGTATGGAAAAAAATGAGAGAATTCATATGCCTTGGAGGCATGGTTTGCAAACCCTTTCACTATAATATTCCTAGTAGAGATATATGCAATCTCAACTATGTCAGGACCAACTACCACTTTCTTTGGTGAAATTGTGTGAGTCATTTTATATATAGACAACAAATTTGCTGACAAAGAAGGCATAAATAGAACATTTTTGAACTTTCCATGCTCCAGATGTACTTTTCCCTTCCTTTCAACAGATATATGAGAGTTATATCCCATGTGAATAATCGAACCATCATTGAGATATAGAGAAGAAAATTATTCTTTGGAGGAAACCATGTGGTTGGAGGTTCCTGAATCTATGAGGAAGGCTTGTGCTTTTGAAAATCCATCCTTTAGTGCATGACATCTATCATGACTATCAGACTTACTTCCAGAATCTATCTCTCTTGCTCCTTCTGGGAGGGAAATGCTGTGTTGTTCAAGATGTTTTTTCATCTGATCTATCTTCTTCTGCATGCGAGATCTCTCTGGGTGGTTTCCTTTCTTGCAACAAGAACACTTGGATTTCTCAAATCCCTTTTTTTTTTCCTTCTTGGAGGTGGAGTCTCCTTCCGATGGACTAGACTTGGCATTCTGCTTGGGTTTAGTTTCCCTCTTCTCCTTCCCTTGTGCTTCCCCTTTCCTTCCTCACTTTTTGCTTCTCCAACCACAAGAGCTTGATTTTTGGAGGCCTTTAAGGTGCCCATTTGGATCAATTTGTCTTGTTATTAAATGAGACATTCAGTGAAAACATCTAAGGATGACATCTTCCAACCAATAATTGAAATTCTCCTTGAATGAAAGGTAGATACAAAGATGGAGAACTCATGACCTATCTTGCTGAGAATGGATAACACCAACTGCTCATCCTTCTTCTCAATGCCACACTACTTGCATTGCATGACCATAGATTTGAATTTGGAAAAGAATTGCTGGATGGTCTCGAAACTTCTTGGTTGAAGAGAAATCAACTCATTCTCCAGAATATGGTCCCTTAGCTCATTTTTTGTTCCGAAGAGGTTCTATAAATTCAACCATAACTTTCTTGGATTCTTCAATCCATCGAGGTGGAAGGGTAGATCTCTAGAAATATGAATACACATGAAACCAAATGCTTCATCTAGTCTATTCAGATACTTGGACTTCTCCACAGATGGTTGAGGTTCGAACTCCTTTCCCATTTTTACCCTGTATAGTGACTTGTTGCGCAATACCATCTGCACATCATCCCTCCAATCAAGGTAATTGAAGGGTGTTAGGATCCAAGGAGAGAGAGGAGAGTTTGAATTCTCTATGAGAACTGTTGGAGCGAATACAAGGTGAAACTGTTGCTACTGCTCCACTAAAAAAAAATTCAATAACCTATAAAAAACTCTCAATTTTGGAGATAGACTACTACTGAGCACTGATTTAGGACAATAGGAACATTTTTCCAGATCCTTCACACTTGGCTAGACCTCAAAGGATTCGTCCAATGAATTCAATGCAACGGCACCAGGATTTGTTGTGGAAATCCAGAGGCTTCTGGTGCACTAATGAAAGTATCTGTTCAACCTATGCTCAAATGGATCTGATACCATGTGAAATTATAAATCACAACAGATCAAAGAGCTAAGTATACCTCATAGAGAAAGAATGAGCAGAAAAGATGAATTAGAGTGAAAACTGCAGTAAAAATGAGCAAACAATTAATCATGCATGAGAACTCAGATAAGAATAGAATAATGCCACATGATCCAATAATCAGTATAATGAACAATGATGTTACAATGGAGATAATTCGAATCACCTAGGATAATTCATGTCTCAGTTGATCTAGCATAGTAATTGTCACCTCTATCAGTGCTCTGAAGCTCCCAAACTCAGTTAAACTTAACCAAAACTTAGTTAACTAAATACACAAGTAGTTAACTGACCAAGGAGGGTGCATAAGTGAGCTTGACATGCAAATCACTAAGAAAAGGGCGCACGAGGATACAATCAGTGGCATTCATAGAATAAACCCCCCACAAGAGTCATCTAACTCAGGTGGACTGAACCAGAACACTGAGTTGGATCCTAAAAAATAGGGAACTACCTCTAGTGGTCCTAAAATCATGCATGCAGGGCGCATTAGGTGGCTACTAATTCTTGGATGACATATGCACACCACTAGGGGGGAAATAACATCACTAAGTTCTAGAAAATGGTAAATAATGCAAGTAGGACAAGGATGGAGTATTAAAATATCCTAACAGAGGTGACAAAAAAATAGTTGAAGAAGTTAATTTCTAAAGAGGAGAAAATGCCTCACTAATTGCTTAGAACCAAGTAACAAAGGGGATAATTAAGGATCTCGATGCTATTCATAGAAAGGCATGTGATATGAATTTTAATATATATGAGGATAAAATGATCAATGCACTCAATCATGAGCTCACTAAGGCCCACAAATAAAAATATTGGCCTCCCTCACTAGCAATACAAAACACCCACATAATTAGAGTCTCACCTTGAACAATACGTGGATCAACTTATGGAGGATTTGTTAGAATGTAAAACTAAATCTAAATATGGTCCCATCAAAGCCATTTCAGTTGAAAAGTTAGTAGAAAAGAGGAAGGAAGACTTAAGGAAGCAAGGGAGGAAGCTGGATGAGACAAAAAGTATATGGCATGAAGAGAAAAAATAGGTTTCAACCCTAAAAGAGGAAGGAGAAATGTGGAAAACCATATACGAGGAGGCCTATGGTAGAGACATTGAAGAGTGTCAAACTTGCACTGTTTGGGGATGTAGTCAAATACTTACCCAAAATAAGGAATCACCTCACATTTTCATTAGAATTTGACACCTTGCACAAACAAGTCACTAAATATCTAAGAAACACTAAGTAGGAAGTGAAAAGTATAAACAATATTTTTAAAGTTGTTAAAGGTGGGAGTACAAAGCTAGATAAATCTTTCAAAATTTTGAAAGGTGGGAGTACAATAAATGGGCACGGGTGGAGGTTAATTAACATTATACATGAATATTTAGTCAAAGGATCACAAAATGATGTATCATAAAACATTGTCCCACTGGCTTAGGTTCTTTTGGATCAACTAGAATTCTCAAATCCCCCCCTGCAAAATGGGAAGAGATAAACGTGTTGAAGAATGTAACTTCAGAATATATTCTTATTTGTATTATTTGTATAATTTGTATTGTACACCCTACAAGGATTATTATGGATGTAATTGATCATGTAAAAGTAAATGAAAGAGTCAATGTAAGCCCTAACTATTAGTTCAACTTGGAAATATCCATAAAAGATTATTTTATTGTGAATTGGACAAGTCGGCCCAGTTAGGAGAGTCAAGTCGGCCCTGTTTGGTAAAAAGGTCAAATCACTGATTAGTACAAATTAGGAGCTCACACTCCTCATTTGGTCACCTCATTCACTTATTGAGTTCGCATGAGTAGGAGAGATAGAGTCATACATAGTAGCTGCTTTTGGAGTCTTCTTGTTTTGGGTTATTGCACGAGGAATACTATTGTACATTCTGACAAATCTATATAGAATAAATTTGATGGGTTTTTCTTCCCTGAGAGGGTTTTCCTAGGATAAATTATTGTGTACTATTTCCTATGTTGTGCTTTTTTATCTTTCAGTGATCCGTAATGTTATTGCACTTAAAAATCTAACAGGGTATTGGAGCAATCCTGAAAGAGAACATTGTACAGCTGCTGCAACTGCAGAAACTAGGGTTTCTATTTTCGGAAGAGTTATTTAGATTTCAACTGAAAAAGAGGGTCCAAACAATTCACCTCACTAGGGCACATCTTTCCGTCGAATCATAATTTCAATTTGAGAAGTTTCGTTTTCGAACCCACCACTGCAGCTTGGGAAAATAGGGCATCGAGTTTTTGGAGGATCTGTCCACAGAATCGAAGAAAAAGTACCATTGCTCAGCTCGCCTTAGGGAGGCACATATTTTCCTCCTCTCATATTTTCAAGATCCAAAAGTTGAGAAATTAGGGCTTCTTTGACAAACCCTAGGACCTCCCAAAACTGGATCACAGAAATCAACTTCTGACTAGAGCATCTCATTTGGTAAGTTACACTCTCTCTATTTCCATTTGAGGTTCTCATTTATCAAGTTTATCAAGATGGAAAATCATACCAAGATTAGGGATAAGCTTGAAGGGGATGAGAACTTCCAAGCATGGAAGTATAGGGTGATTCTCATCCTAGAAGAGCATGAATTGGACAAGTATGTCACATAAGGAGTTGTGGATCCAGAGGGAGACGAGGATAAATAAAAGCATAAGAAGAATCTGATAAAAAATAAGAGGATCATATCTGACTCCATCAAGGATCACTTGATCCAACACATCTAATCTCTGAAGACTTCGAAAGAGTGATTCACTAAAGGGACTATTTGAAGGAACCAACATCAATAGAAATATGACCTTGAGGACTCAACTCAAGGCTGTGAAGATGAAAAACAATGAAAGTATCCAATCTTACTTCACAAGGGTATCCCAAATCATAGATCAATTGAGTGCCATTGGAGACGAGGTTTAAAATGCAGAACTAGTGATGACTACCCTAAATGGTCTTCCAAGATCATGGGAGTCATATATTGAAGGGATATGTTCCAAGAAGAAGCTTATCTTGTTCAGTGCACTCTTAGAATCATGCACCCAAGAAGAAGCAAGGATTGCTTCCAGAGAAGAAAAATTAGGAGATGAAGATAGTAAAGCCCTGACATCTCATGCCAAGAGAGGAAAGAAAGAAGATCATCATCACAAGAGATCACACAAGGGTAGAAGACCTCCTAAAGACTATTCAATTTTTCAGATGCTACCATTGTGATGAGATGGGACACATTGCTATTAATTGTCCTAAGAATAAAGGAAACAAGAAGGGAAATAAGAAGGGAAACAAGAAAATACATCATGCTCGTGCTGTAGAGGATGATGAACCAACTAGGAAGAAGAAAAAAGAGGATCCTTCAAGTGATGAAGAATATGTTCTGATTTGAGCACTCATAGGTATATTCTAACTTGGTGATAGTAATTGTCTTGTTGATAGTGGTGCTTCTAAGCACATGACAGGTTTCAAGGATTCTCTCAACAACCCAATAGAAAAAGACTCACCTCATAAGGTGAAACTAGGAGATGATTATCAATATCCCATCAAAAGGGTAGGAGAATCTTCCTAAAATATTGAATTTGGGAATCCTTTCAAAATGAAGGATGTTCTATATGTACCTAGATTGAAGAAGAGTTTACTTTACATCTCAGCACTAGATGAGAAAGGATTCAGAGTACACGGGTAAATTTGAACCTGAAATTCGACGGCATATTTGTCTGATTTTTGACAACACTCCATCTAAAATCCGACAAAGTATTCTTTTTTTAAATGTCTGTAAAACTTGAATGGATATCCAATAGCAAAAACGTCTCGTCGAATAATCGACACAAAATCGTCGAATAACCTACACATTTATTTTAATCAATACATCGAATAACCAACGACAATACCGTCGCATATCCAACCACATTTACTTACCAGAAGGTCAGATAACCGACCAAACAAATGTCGTATATCCAACACATTCTTAGTCGATTAACTGACCTATTTAACGTCGTTGAAGTTGATTAACCGACCAAGCATACGTCGAATATACGAAAAATGCTTAGTCAATTAACCGACGTAGTAAACGTCGAATATCTGACGAATACCTAGTCGATTAACCGACATATTTGACCACAGGCACACGACAAAATCCGACGACATTTACCGTCAGAGGTATAGCAACCTCGTTGGAAATTGTTGGGTTGTCATCAGATATGCGACGACATTGGGGAATTAGAAAAAAACATTGGATGTGCACTTTAATATTGGTAAAATTTATGTCTCATTGGATGTACCTTATTAGGTATGATTCACATCTAATCACACAATATGTAGCTACAAGAGACATGTCCATAACAAACCTTAACAAGTCATCACTTTTCCTTCCCTACTTCATGCTCCTTCTGAATTCCACCTCCTTGAACTGCCAAATCACATATTTCCTAAACTATGTAGGAAACAATCCTTGTTCAACATTACCTATACTTGATCCCTTTTCTAATGAGTGCAAGCATCTTTAAATAATGAAAATACAATCTATTTTTTCATTGTCCTCTATTTTGATCAGCATAGGGATAAAGGCTTCTCTGCTGCCTAAAAAATGTTGATACAAGTTTGAATCATCAAATATCCCATTGAAATGACCCTATCTATCGAGTCACCAGGTACCTAGCTAAGGTGCTCACTTAGTTCTCTATAACAACCTCGGCTTCCTTTAAATAAAATGTATTAGAAACTTGAGAAATTTCTACAAAACTTGTTATACTCAAATTGAACATCCAATACAATTTAAAGGTAAAGAGATGGATTGCCTTTTCTTGTTCTTATTGAAGAAAACAAACCATTTTTTATACTATATACATGATTTAATCAAGATTAACCTATTGCAAAAGAATTGAGAGAGAAAGTTTTCCCTAAAATGCATACAATCTAATGTATGTATGCATTTCTTCCAAAATAGATTATCCTCTTCTAAAAAGAAAGGTATTTGCTTCCATGGTCACCTTTTGGGTTCCTTCCCTATCAACATATGCCTACAATTCTTGACAAAATAATCTTGGACATGATAAACAGAAATGGCAATGTGTCTCAATAGAGTCAGGTACCAAAATTGGATTGGTTCAATTTCATAAAGAATATTTATTTTGGGCCCATTGCTTCAAAAGTATTACATAAAACCAATGCAAATACCGAATAGACCATCACAAATAATCTTTTAAAATTGGTTAAATTTGTAAGTTGATAAGATATTTCATTTGAGGTAATTTGTTCCTAGTGAAAAAACACATTCAAGCACAAAGTGAAGTGTAACACATACAACACATACTTGGGAACATATGTCGTAGTCTCTTGACCAACCAAGTGGGTGAAAATCCAAGGCAATTCATTATATGGGTCCATCATACGACTGACTACAATTTGGAAAGGGATAAAAGTACTCATTACTGTCTATGCAAGATATTCTTTTAAGAGGTTCAATCTTACGAGCCCTGAGATTGCAAAAATGTGTAAACTTCAAGAAGTTCCAAAAATCTATTTGGGTGCATAGAGCCAACTTTAGCCATCCCTATATAACATGCTTTACTCTTCTTATATTTTCCTATGATATACTTGAATACTATTTGTATGCCTTTTTCCAATGCAATTATTTATATTCTCAAGCCAGCACATTTACGATGTCTCCACAAAAAGGCTCAGACTTTTTTATGCTCAACATATTTTTCTCCTGCCATAGCTTTTAAGGATTCTAAAATATGACCAAATCCATGCACCGACCCTCATTATCAATCTCTTGGAGTATGTGTGTTTGATACTCAATAATTTTAGTACGAGTCAAGTTTCAATGTCCATAAATATATTCAACATTCTCCACTGCCATTGGACCAAATTATATGACCAAGGTAATGAGAAAGATGAGGGTTGTTCTTTACATCTATAACAAAAAGGAATGCAAAGGGATGGAATTGATGTGTCATTCAATTTCTTATTGGTTATGAATGGGATGAGGATAGGTATGACTTGGGACAACCTATCATATATTTGGGAGGGTGTAGTGTTCCTAAGTTCAACTTTAATAAATGTGATAAACCACCTAATATTATAGATTCCCAAAGAAAGAATGGCAATGTGGTAAAATTTCTGAACAAGGGTTATTAGTCAAAGATTGATACCTCGTTCTCCATCCAGATTACAAAGTCGATCCACTTTCTGCTTTGAATATTTTTTTTTTCAAATGGTGTTGGATGCTGACCATGTTTCTCCTTCTGTAAAACATATGACACATGGACTAGTTAAACTAATTATTATGCAATCATTTACTTTTTTCTAGGAATTAAAAAAATATCATTTCACAAATTAAATATACTGTGATGTGTGGCACGAATTTTGGCAAGCCTAGCCTTGGAGGCCTTGTCCTGAAACATATACCAAATGAATTTAAGTATGCACAAATAAATCATAAAAATCGTTTATTAATTATGATATAATGTTTTGAGCAAATTAAATTACCTGGGTACTCTCCTCTCCAGACTTCCTCCATGCATCCAACTTCTCATATGATTTTACAAGTTTTTGAGATTTTTTTTTTTTGTCTTGTTTATAGACCAACCTATGCCAAATTAAGTCTCCATGTCATGGATGACTGCTTTCTGCAGGTGCATTAGTATCTTTGAGAATGAAAAATGTAGATGGTTTTTGAACCATTGAAGGCATGATTCCTTCAACTTATTGACAAAATATTTTCTAGTATGGGAAACTTTAGGCATCATAATCATGTAATCTCTAGTATGGGAAAACTTATCCGGTTTTGGAAAGACTATATATTGTATAGGGTAGGTTTTAGCGGTGATAAATGGACCTATTGTCTACAAGAGCACTAACGCGAAGACCTTGAGCATGGTGAGATTCTTTGTTTGGAGGAATTGGAGCTTGATGTGATGTCATGATTGATGGAGTTTGGAGAGATGCATTTCTTGGGAACATGATGTGATGATGTACTTGGATGTTCACTTCTGTGATATGAATGACGAAGTGACCAGCTTTGGTTGGAATTGACTTCTTATAGCTAGGGGGAGTTTATTGGGATGAAATTTCCTTCTGTTGTTTTGAAGGCCAAATATTTCGGTTAATGAACCTAGGAGTGGTTGTTTAATGGTGAAACCCTTGCGTGCTTGAGATGAGCACTTTCTAGTGTGAAGGATTTGATGGGTTGAAACCTAGTTTATCTTGTGATCATAAGAGTGTAGTCTTACTTATGATAGGTACTGAATCTACTTCATTGATGGAAGGTATAAATACCTCATTGATATCCTCTTTGTTTCGAAAATAATTTGATATTCTCTACTGAAGAGGGATAACCACGTGAAGTTGGAAGCTCTTATGGCCCCTCCCCCCCTCACATCACTCTCAATTCCCCATACCCAATGCATGTACTTGAAAATAAAAATAAATTATGTGCAAACATGTGGATTTCATCATAAATAAACATTTACCATTCATTCATTAAAATATAACATTCATTAAAATATAACATTTATTGAAATATAACATTCATTAAAATATAACATTTATTGAAATATAACATTCATTAAACCAGTCATTCATTCAGTAGGCAAAAATAATGCATGACATTATATTATCAAAAATAAGTATACATAGTGTTTGTTCAGTCACTTCTTTCTAGTTTTTTTTCTTTTAACAAAATCAACAAGCAACTCATCTTCTGCAACTTGTTGTTCAGTTCTTGTGACATCTACAACTCACCGTACTGTCTTCATAATAGAGTACTCACAATGTGGATGCCGCTGTAAGGGGTCTAGATTTGTTGCAATAACGTAAAAATGTTACATTGATTTCTTTTGTTATTATAATGACAAGTATTTCATTAAAAAAACATTAGATAGGTGTTTTTTACCTGATGTGACCACATCATGTACTTCATATTCCTATCTAGGATCATCTTGTATAGTGTGACCCTCTACATGCTCTATAGTTGAAACATGGAAAAGTACAATTAATATTCACATTTTGAAATGCAATATTTTAAATTGTAGCTTATGAATACATTCATTACCAATATTTGAAGCATGATCTTCGATGGGTTGTTCTCCATCCTCGAAATCAAGTGGATCATTGCTTTCCTGCTCAAAACAAAGTCAATATTTTATGGAAAACATTTATAACGAATAGATTGCACAAGTAATCAATCCTAATTAATCTTCATTGATTTTATATACCTATGTGCAACATGGATCACCGGAAGACTGTGTTTTCACAGACAATATTTTTCAGCATTCAACAACAGCTCCAAATTCATACTGGAAGCCAAGCTTCAAGTCTTCCTTTGTGGTCACTTCCTTGAATCGATATGCCTGCATATTTGCATAATGTCATGAATTTACCTTTTATAGTGTAATAAAATGAAAATAATTTGCAATTTATTATTTGGATGCAATATTTTGTTTTTGATACTTACAATTCGTGCCGCCAAATTCGAATAACCACCAGACCCAAGCTTGTGCTAACCAATTTTTTCTTGTCTTTCCTTTGTGGCCTTTGATGTGTCTGACAACCTATGAAAATGTTGAAATACGTTAGATGTTTCAAATTTGATCTAAAAATTAATAATAATAAGGTTTATAATTACATTGTGGAAATTATTGCATAGCTTCCTCTGCCTGGTGGTATATTTCATTCTTTTATTAAATCCCTCTCCTTTCCATCTTCCACTAGGGATTTCCACTCTCTTCCTAGAATCATTGGAGGGCACTCATACCTAGGGTTCATTTTTAGAGGAACCCTATATTGTTCCCTCACAATCTTCGTATGTTGGCAAGCCTTCTTTAGGACCTCCGCTCGATTACAGGTCTCTCTACTGAACATGCCAACCAAGCGATTAGTGAGATCATCTTTTAAATTTTTACTTTCTTTATCCCAGCTTGTGCGGATGGTGGGCCCAAAGATCTCCAATGACAAATCATTTAGATGTTTATAAAAGCATCATTTCCTACAAGACGATCATGCCATAATTAGTTGAAAAACATTGTTTTATGAGTATATTACAATCAAATTATAAATAATAACTTGAACAATGTACAAATACCCGGGATATTCTCTATATTTATGAGAATGGGCTCTTTGTCCACCAAAACTGTGGTCTATAGTGTACCCGTGCTAGTGACACGGGAATATCCTGAAAATGTTGCTTGAGCAATATCAATATTACTAGTCTCTACATCGACCCCTTCTTCTGTAGGATCTACTTTGCGCTGACCACTAGCGGGTGCACTCACATCTGGCCTCAGGGGCGTCACAAAATGTGTTTCCGACTATTCAGTCGACAACAATGGCACATGAGATGCAAGTGGAGTCATTTTCTCATGTGACGACTCTCTATGAGCATCATTAGTATCAACACTGTCTTGACCACTAGTGTGTGGGCACAAAAAGTCTTGTAGATACAAACCATATTTTATTTCACGATCATATATAAGTAAAATTATAAAATACTAAATGAATTTATATTCTAATTCAAGATCCCGCAACTTACTTTCAAGGCCTGAGATCTATTTACCAAAACTTCAACCTTTTCTGTAATCTCATTTGTCTATGATTGAACGAATAGTAGATGAATGATATCCTCATAATTTTTTTTAAGGTCTTATCTATCATCTTAATTGGGTCTATCAAATATCCAATGTCAGCATCGCACAAGATCTCATCCAAATCAATATATATTGATTGCTCTGATGTTGGATCAAATGTTGAATCAGTAGTCTGCAACAAAAATATATAAAACATTATTGACATGAAATCAATCGACCGGGGAAAAAAACACATTGCTCATGTTAGATTTCTAAAATTACAATTAGGTATAACTGATGTATCGAGGCTGGTGTTGTCTGATCCACAGCTGGGGACTTTCCCCGATCATCACCTTGCAACAAAAATGTAGAAAACATTATCATAATGAAACCAACATATACAAGAGAAAGTCATAACAAAAAAACATATTTATCATATGATATTTGTACAATTACAATGAGGTATACCTACTGCCTGGAGGATCGTGTACTCATCTAATCAACGGTTGGGGACTTGCCCCAATCACTTCCCTGAATTTTTTTTTGTATAAAACATTATTGAAATGGAACCAATATACTCACGAAAAATATTGCTCATATAATTATATTTGTGCAATTACAATGAGGTATACCTGCTGCATCGAGGATGGTGTACTCCTCTGGTCAGCTGCCGGGGAGATGCCCCGATCACTAGCCTATGATGAAAATATAGAATTCATTATCGAAATGAAACCAATATACTCATGAAAATAAATAATAAAAAAACATATTGCGCATATTATAGTAGTACAAGTACAATGATGTATACCTGTTGCCTCGAGGTTCGTTTGGTCTGATCTACTGCTAGGGAGGTACCCTGATCAACACCTTGCAACAAAAATATAGAAACAATTATCTAAACGAAACCAAAATAATGACGAAAAAAATATAATAAGAAAACATATTAATCGTATTTAAAATGTACAATTACAATGAGGTATACCTATTGCCTCGATGCTGTTGTAGTCTGATCAATAATTGGGTAGTTTCCTCGCTCAACACTCTGCAACAAATATATAGATAACATTATCTAAATGAAATGAATATACTCATGAAAAAAATAACCAAAAAATGTTTTGTTCATATTATATTTGTACAATTACAATGATGTATACCTGCTGCCTAGAGGATGGTGTACTCCTCTCATCAGCTGTCGAGGATATGCCCCGATCACTACCTTGCGAAATAAGTATAGAAACTTTTAACGAAATTATAACAATAGACTAATGAAAAATACATAAGATATTAGATAAATTAATTAAAGGTTGGGTAAATTGTTAGATGTACCACTCCCATAGTAAGTGTGTTTGTATCTATTCGATTCAAATTGTAATTAATAAGAAACTCTTCCCTTGCAACTATTGATTTAATGGCACATACAAAAACACAGTTTCTTTCACCTCCCTCAAATATGCAATTGGGTTTCTTAATTGTAGGCCCTGGTTGTATACCATTTATAAACCCTGCAATATTCCCTGTAGCTTTTGGCCTTCCGTCAATGTATATCGTTGCTCCTTTATTTTGATCCTTGTCTTTTAGCTATAAATAATTTGTAGACAATCCATATCTGCACATAATTCGTGTATATTGGACCAGTCGCATCCAATCTTTGTAGTTGTAATAGGGTCCAACATACTCCATCAATTCAATACATCTGCTGTAATCGACCTTTATGCCATCCATGCAAAACAACCCAAAACCATGTAATGACGATGGTGCAATCCGATATATCCCCTTGTTCACACAAAAATCTGTGTTTAGTTGAAGAAGATCCTTGGGTGCCCATTGCTTCACTAGATGTTTGTACCTCAAGGGCACCTTGATGTCGCCTATGGTCTCATCATCATAAGAACATGTCCCCCCTTTAGCGAGAAAAATTTCCACGTGTTTATGGAATTTTCTTCCGATCTTTTAACATCTAGTTTATATAACTCTTGTAGACCTACTCGATGTCTCACTTTCCTCTAGTCTTCCTAAACACCCCTCGCTCGAGGAAGACAGATCTGAGAAATACCTATTTGGTTCTACCTGCACCATGGGAAAAAAGTTTATCCAATAAACAAAGCACTTAAAGCAATTAGGCACATTGACATACTCTTATAATAAAAGCATTATCACAACTATAGACGAGGAGATTGTACATAATGTTTAGGGTGGTTTAGGGTTCTCACGAAAAAAAATATGAAACCTCTAGCATTGGAAACCCTCAAACATAACAGTATTAAAATGAATAATTTGATTTATTATGAGACAATTTATTGATAAAATTTCAGTGTATAAATCTAAGTATGAGTAAGCCATAGTGAGAAAACAGTTAGGGCATGTAGTTGTGGATGAAATCCTTCAATCCCTATGTGGTCTTTGTTACACCAGAACATAGTAAATTTTGTATCCCATTGAATACTAGGCTTACTTCAAGAGATTGTTTGGCCAAGCTAGGCCCATACTAGTGGAATTGCTTCTCCTAGTGAAGAATAAAGAGCCACATATGAAGTTATTTCAATCACACACAACACAATTCAAACAAATTTTCAAATGATTTTCACATACCTTCTTTGGATTTTGTTCTAATTGTTGGTTCATTAATCTTATTGTAGAATCATACATTTGGTCTTTGTTGTCACAATTAACAATCACAGTTTGTGAACTACACATAGAAAAATATGCATAATCATGCAATTAAGATCCTATCTCACGTTTATTCCATGTAGTGAAGTTAGATAGGGGACTTTTAGGCTATTTTTTTTCTCACTCGATTAGGGTATGCATTGTTTTTTGCTATAATTGTATGCAACTTCAATCACTATCTATTTCCTTAAATTGCCTCACATTTGTAGAAATTGGAATTGATCAAATACATCTACATTATTTTAAAGCACTTAATTGTTCACCATATAGCCATATCTATGAAGATAAGAAATGACACTTTCCCTTTCTCAAAATGTAGGTATTCAGGTGATTATAAGGAAGAGGACCCCTTTACCTTTTTTACAAGTAGGAATTCATGTGATGATGACATGGAGAACATGCCCTTCCTCCAAATTTAGGCAGTAAGAGTGGTGTATCACCCCATTTGTCTTATTCTATGGAGACTCTAATGCTTAAACATTTTTTGAAGTTTCAAACACCAAAAACATATTTATGAACACTAAATTTCCAGATTAGTAAAGGTTCTTTCCATGATAACATCCTTTTCCTCTTACTTCACCAAACTAATAACAATTATATTCAACATTTTATTTCTCACAATCCATGTGTGATGGTGCTGAGGAGAAAGAGAATCTATCCTTTCTCACAATATTGGAATTTGGTTGATGATGAAAATGACCACATTCCCTTTATCACATTCTTACTTTACATTAAGGTGATGAACTATAGGTCAGACATATGCCTTTTCTTACAATATATGGTTTGGGGTCATGAGGAGGGACATATATCTATTAATATAAAAATATAATAATTTAGGCAATGATGAGAATGAGAACATGCTCTTTCTTGCAATATAGGGATGTGGGTGATGATGAGATAGAGGACCTTCCCTTTTTCAAACAAGTATGAATCTTTATGAGGAGGATAAACATACTATTACATTTTTCACAATGTAACAATTACATTGAATATGAGAAGGTGTACATTCCATTTCTCAAAATCAAGGAATTAGGGTGACAATTTGGACAATCAATTTCCATATTTCAAAGTCTATCTATTTGCCGATGATTATTACGGAGAAAACTTCCTATGGCTTGGGGCAGACCACAACAGACAGCTGACTACCAGAAAATGAATCAATTCCAAATGCAATGCTATATAAATGATAATGCTAAGATAATGGAGAAAAGACCAACCTTCAACAAGATGTTCGAAGTAGATCCCTGTTGAACTTTCAACTTCTACACTTGAACCTGTAGATTAGTCTCAATAACAAGTACAAGCAAGTGCATACAATATGTGAAAGGAATTAGCATAATCAATAGCATGATCCATGATACCATAAGCGAGTATAACCCAATGTATTTTAACAATATCCACAACATCAATTGGATGAGAAAATGAGTATTTCCATTAATGAATAACAAGAAATACAATATACGACCTCTTGCCGGCAACCAATCTAAACCAAGAACTGGGTCTCTTCACTTATGCCTCCACCACTTCAATCCCCCATGCAATGGAAAACTCAAAATATGAAAGGAGTTTGGTAGGTGAACATAAGGAGTTCACAACAACAAGGATCAGTGAGTCTAGACTCAAGTCACAACAAAAATCCACTAGAGTTATCTTGCTCTCTCTTTCTCTTCCCTTCCATATACCATAAGAGCTCAATATATAGCCTTCCAAAGGTAAGTGAAAGGACACATTGAGGCATTTTGGGGCATATGGAGGGCCAAAGGTCACCCTAAGACCGCGTTTTGGGAGTAAAAAGTAATTTTCTAATGATTTTTACCATTTTACTTGGCACCCGCGGGCTATAGTGGAACAACCTACGTGTACGCTGGCTATAATGGGATAGCAAGCGTACAGGAAGAAAAATAGGGAAAAATTGTGTTTTCTGTAGGACATAAAGTGAATCTGAGTAAGTGAAATGGATCCTAAAGGCCAAAGAATGTTGATGCTCACAAGGTGGAAAATTACGCTATCACAGATGCCCCCTAATGTGTGAGGTCAAAGAAGGTACTATGATGGATGAAATACATTATAAATCTCGGAAGTGGAGTGATGGAGACACAAATGGAAGGAACAACTCACTCGTCATAATACAATAATATCTCTGAGTACATGTCGGTACAATACAACAATCTGATACAATGGCCATGAATAGGCAGTACATAATGAATACATGTCGTAAGTGGTCATAGCCATAACCATCTACAGTAAGAGACAGTCTCCTGCTGAAAGGAAACAACTAGTGCAAACTGGAGGTACAAAGTGTTGATGTCTGAGAGGTGATATCTCAAATGTACAGTCACGATCAAGAGAAGCATACTGAATGCTACTAACATTTGGGTCTTCTACACAAATCATCTACAATGCAAGTCCTATCAAGTGAATAAATATGTTGAATTCGAACCTGATGTGACATCGTCTGATTACCGGTCAATGATGTATACCGTTAATATATGCAAGAGAATCCACCAATAATGAAAATGGGCATCAAGGCACAGAGTACAATCATCAAAGTGAGAATAGATGTGTTGAAGTTGAACACTAAGATGAATCCATCGATTAGGGGACATTGATGTATTCCCAAAACTGTCAATGGCGAGAGAACCTAACACTAATGACTGCAAGCCTCAAGGTACTCAACCGAACTCTAAGTCTCAAATTCTAGAATAAAAAAGTTGAAGTTGACGGAACGAAACTCGCTGGAAGCAGGGTATTAAGGAATAGCGAGTAGACTAGTCCCAAGCAGTGGAACGTACCTATGATCAATGCAAGGAAGCATGTGTAGGATGTAGACACTCGGGGGGGTGTACCCTCAAGGTCAAAAGGTCATCAAATTGTGAAAGGAAAATGGAAGCTCTACAAGGCTCGACAGGGGAAGTGCTCAGGCACTAGGTTAAAAATTGAGTAAGTGGGAGCTGGCACAAGGCTCAAGCGGCAAGCAGGATGATGCGATGCAATCACAACTTGATAGAAAATGGGGGGAGTCCTTATGGGAGATGGCCAACATAAGACAAAGTAGAGTATGAGTCTTTATCGCAAAGTCATGGCGTAACTACGAAGGACTCCCAATCTTAAGGAAAAATGACGGCATGGGCACCATAAGGAAAACGAGGTTCTAACTAGGATACCCATGTTTGGAAAGGCCCTACTGCCAAATAACGACACTTCTATAACAATGTGAAAGCTTCATGTCGGTTAAGAAGCGGGGTCGCACCTAGGGTTAATGAAAACGGTCAAAAGGTCAAATGCATAATGCATATTAAAATGACATCTAACCTATATGCCAGGTGTGAAATATACCTGCCGTAGGCGCGGAATGGTCAAAAAGCAACACTCGTTGAAGAAATCTGTTCAAAATGCTACTCCAAGACATCACATTAGTCCAAAACAGCTTAAAATGGAAAAAACCATAGACAAGTGGGTTTCCAAAACTATAAATAGTAATAAAAAATTACAATTTACAATTCATTTTCACTTTTTACCCAAATTGGAGTTTTTGGTTGGTTTTCACCTTGGATTTCAGTTGTTGATTCTGGGAGCTACGGGCATCCGTTCGTTGAGCCGTTTGGAGCAGGTTAGCTATCTCATCCTCCTCTTTCATTTAGTAGTTTTTATTTCATTTTTCAGTGGTCTATTTTTTTTATTGGGCAAGCCCTATTTGGTCACGGCGCTATACGAGGGCTACAAGTATACGAGTCCCAGGTAGGGCCTACTACCCGCGGTCAATGCATGTGTTGACCATGGGTGGCCACCTCTATTTGCTCGATATCCCATGGGTATGGCCATGAAGTTTGTTTTTTAAATGTAAAAGGCTAAACTCTTTGTGTTTCTTCCTCTAGGATGGTTCTAGAATGGAGGGAAAGGGAGCATGACATTGTGGATGATGTTGTCCGCCAAGATTTTTCTGCACTTACAAGCATGTGGGATTTTCAAATTTTGGAGCATTGGGGGTTTAAGGGCCCAAAACCAATTGCTCTGTTGCTTGATAGACTACTGAGTCGTACACGCACAAAATTTCAACTTGGATGGTCAAATACTCTCCTTGGAGGTAGATGTCATATATTTCATTACAGTATTGTCCCATCGAGGGGAAGTGGCTAGTCTTCGATCTCGTACTATGGGTGGTAGGATCACCATTCCGGACTACATAGAGCGGTATTGTCTTCCCAACACCTGGAAGGTGGGGAGTCAGGTACCCATTGGAGCCATAGTCAGTCTTAGTATGAAGATCATAGTATATACCCTCGTCAGGATTACAGGTTCGACATCTCTACAATAGGCTTCAAGGCCAGTGATGTTCTATGCCTCACAGTGCATGTGGACCATAGTATATGATTGGTGCACAACGTTACTAGGGTCCATGAAGACCCAGTTAATAGAGTGCAAGCATGGGGAGGAAAAAAATTTGGATACAGCAGTATACTATGTAGCTTTTTCTTCGAGAGAGTTCTAGGGCTCAGTTCGAGGGTTGAAGTCCCTCCTCATAGTCTCTGTGACCCATCCTTGACCCGGTGGGCAGAGGTCTTGACATGACAGGGTGGTGACCGATAGACATCACCATACACAGATGAGTTCTTTCACTGGTGGGACCGACAGGTCATAGCCATTGACGACTACCCCTATGCAGGGATAGACTTCCGTGGTGATCGCGACATGCTGCTTCCTCCAGGAGCCGCTTTTGGAGACATCGGTATGTGACTCTTTTTATGTTTTTGTGTATTACATTTTTTGGGATTTTTTATTATACATGTAAATGCAAAAATCTTTTTGGGGCAGTACCACATATTGATATTCGACTGTTTGCTCACAGATACAGGTCTGTGAAGATTAGATGGTTTCCTGAGACATCGTCGACGGGGAAGGGGTGGGGAAGTAGTGGGCATTGCAAAAGAGTGCACATTAGAAAATGTGCGGGTCAACCTGACCCGGATGACCAACGGGGTACCTGTGATAGAGGTGGAGCATCTGCCAGAGGTGATGCAATGCCATGTTGTGGGCGTACCAGGCACTTGGGTACGGTTACTGCAGCGCATAGTGCAAGCAGTACATTATTACTATTAGACACATCCTGCCGAGGCAGCTAGGCCTCCTCCTGGGGATTAGACATCTCAAAGTCCCATATTTTTGTATCGATATGTATATTTTGAGAGCTAAGGGCTCTAGTTTTGTATTGTGACACTACCATTTTGGACATGTTATTTATATAAAAAAATTATGATTCTCTGGTTCTACTATATGTGTATGTACAAAAGTATGAATGTTTGTTTATTTGTGTGCTTCATTATGAATGTGATGAATTCCAATCTAAGACATATTTAGCATATGCATAAGATACATGATTAAAACATCTCGGAACATGAATGTATGTAATGGAAACAAAATGATGTTCCAAGAGTCTTACCCTCAAGAACCTCCGTAATAAAGTAGGATCCCTCACACGGTACTGACCATTCAAATGAGACACAACCAGTTGTGAGTCTAGGAGGACTTCTACAAACTGGATACCATGCGAAATAGCATCCTGAAGTAGTTCAACTACGACACTGTACTCAACCACATTGTTGGATGTAGGACTGAGGAAAGCACCTCCTGAAGACACAACTAGGTGGTCCGGTGAATAAATAACCCAGGCATCAGAAGCAAGCTACTGCGTATAACGGATAGCACCATCCACAAACCCCAAGAACATGGAATATTCCGCTGACATTTTTCAACCAAACCAAAGCGAATCAGCAGACCCGAAAAACCAAAAGAAATCTAAACTATGTACAGAAGCAACTATACAATAGTATACAAAAGTATTCGCTCGAACTAGAAGTTCAAGCGTAATACCACTTGATGTAGAGCCCATTTCTAGGCTCCTTCAAGGTGTTCCCTTCATAATATTCCAATTCGTAGGCTCCTTTTTCTAGGAAACGCCTCCCTATGTAAGGACCGTGCCACATGGGGTTAAACTTGCCTACCCCAGTGGTTCCTTATCTTGGTCATACAAGAGGACCAAGTCACCTTCAGCATATTGCCAGGGACGGATAGACCTATCATATTGAATCTTGACACAATGCTTGTTGGCATCGATAGCCATGGCGGCATCTCGACGCTGCTCGTCAAGCTGCTCAAGGTGGATCAAATGTTGCTCAATATCCGACGTATCAGGGAGGATCTCTATGGCTAGTTTTAACGAAGGGATTTCGCATTCAATCGATAAAATAGACTCCACATTGTGTACTAACTGAAACGATGAGAACCCGGGTGGCAGTCTTAACTGCGGTTCGATATGCCCACAAAGTAGGATATAACATAATATGCCAGTTTCTCTTGCTCTGTTGGATGGTACGTTGGAGAATGGTTTTTAAAGACTTATTAATTGCTTCAACCTGACCATTCGCTTGGGGGTAGTAAGAAGATGAATGTTCTTTATGAAACCCAAGCTTGAGTGACAAATCCTCCATCATCTTATTCTGAAAGTGACTTCCATGGTCAGTGACGATCTCTTTCAGAATACCAAACCGAGTAATAATATGATTGAATACGAAATGGGCTGTTGTAGCACCGTCGGCTTTTACAGTAGGCATGGCCTCAGCCCATTTGGAAAAGTAGTCCACGGCCACAATGATATGGTGATGCCCCCCAGTCGAAGCTGGTTTTCAATCCATGAAATCCACCCCCCACTTGGTGAAGGGACCGACGGTGATGACCGGATGAAGGGGCATTGTATGCGAGTGTACATTCTGAGAAAACACATGGCAAGGGTGACATCTCTTTATGGCGTTCATACAATCCTTGAAGATCGAAGGCCAAAAGTAACCAGCTCACATAATGTGTTGGGATGTTGCAAGCCCAGATAAGTGACCACCACACACCCCAGCGTGGAAATCATTAAGAATACGTTATGCTTCTTCGTGAGTCAAACAACGATAGAGGATAGAATACTTTCCTCAATGATACAAAGTGTCGTCAAAGATGGTATAATATTTAGCGTGGTGTTTCACATGCCATCGTTCATCTCGTGAGTAATGCGAAGGAAAATTCAAAGTTTGAAGATATACGATGATATCCCCATACCAAGGGTCCACAGACGAGATAAGAAATAAGTGCTCATCCACAAAGGAATCTTCATGGTCAATATCCTCATCAAGTTGCAGAAGGTCCTACATGAGCTCAGAAAAAACCAAGGATTTCACTGACTTCGATGAAGCAAAATCAAGATCAAACTCCTGAAGAATCACAATCCATTTATTGTACTTCCCACCTATACAACGTTGTGATAGCATGAACTGAAATGGATTGATATGTGATATGACTGTGGTTTTCCTAAGCATGATGTAATGCCATAACCGTTGGACTGCATGAACAGTCGCAAGTGCCAACTTTTCCACATGAGTGTATCTTAGCTCAATGTCTACTAAATTTCAACTAAGGTAATAGATCACCTGCTCCACGAGCACATCATCAACCTGAACTAAGACGATGACAATCGTCTCTTGAGACGTGGCCACATAAAGTATAAAATATCTGGCAAAGTTGGGTGGACTAAGCAAAGGGGCCGATACCAAAGCTTTCTTAAGAGCATCAAAAGACTGTTGGGCTCACTCATCCCAGATAAACGGTGTGTCTTTCTTCAACAAAGGCACGAAACCTTTCCTAAGACTAGCATAATTTACTACAAAGTGACGTAGAAAAGTGGCTCTCCCTTGGAGGCTCTGAAGTTGAAGTAAATTGCACGGAGGAGGAAACTGAAGTATTGCAATCAGAACTTTAAGAGGATCGATTCTAATAACCTCTTTTGAAACTATGAAACCTAGAAGGCGACCCGTTTTCACAACAAAGATGCACTTATTGGGATTTAATTGAATCTTGTAGCGTATGCATATTTTGAGAATTAAACATAGGTGCTTGGGGTGGTCCACTCTCTTGTGAGAATGGCTAGCAAGATCATCCAAGTATGCCTCCACTATGCATTTAAGGTCATGAAAGGCGTAGGTCATAGAATGCTGAAAAGTGGCTCTAGCATTTTTAAGGCCGAAGGGCATCTTCCGGTACACAAATGTACCCCAAGGACAAATAAAAGCAGTCTCATGTTGGTGCTTGGGCTTAATCTGGATCTGATTATATCCTGAAAATTTGTCCATTAAGGAAAAAACTTTGCTTCCCGCACAAGCATCCAAGATCTTATCTATAAATGGAGTGGGGAAATTGTCTTTCAGACATGTGCAATTCAGGTCTCTAAAATCAGTGCATACATAGATAGTTCCCTTGTTCTTATCCACATGAACGGGATTTGACACCCATTTGGTAAGGGGAACTGGGTAGATGAAACCATCCTTAAGCAGTTTCTCCACCTCTTCCTTGATGGTGGTTTCCTTTCCAGGGTTCACAACATGAAGGCGTTGTCGAATCGGCTTAGCATTGGGATATGTTCTAATCTTGTGTTCGAAAATGTTGGGGTCTATTCTTGGCATCTCCTCATATGACTAGGTGAAAGCTTCCTGAAATTCCATAAAAAATTCAGTGTAAATGCGAACCTCCTAAGGAGAGCAATCAGCACCGATGTAAATGTTCTCAACCTTTCCGGGTGTACAAGAGATTTTGATCGGTATAGTAGGGGAAATATTAGCCATGTTCCCCTCTGCGTAAATCCCATGTGAATCCCAACGAACCATTGGGTGACCAACCACCTCGGAAAGATTCGTCCTAAACTCTTCTTGCTTGATAAGATCAAGGTTGGGAAGGAAATAGGAGCGATGATGCATGTCTTCCCAAGGTCTTTCACTACCACACATGGCCTCAATAATAGCGTCATCTGAAGGTAAAGTACCGTCAAGACAATCGTGCGAACAAGATGAGTCGACTTCCCACATGGGAAACATAACGTGATCTTCTTCTTCTTCCCATGAAGAGGAGATATCCGGCTCTATCGCGACTTGTTGAATAGCTCGATATGCAAGCTCAGCAGCAGACAACGGCATAGCCATTCCAACATGCGCAATGTCTCCAGACGTGGAACTCGTGGATGGTAAGGTACATGGATCATTAAAATATGAAGTCCAGAATGGTACATTTTTCAATGGAGGAGGCGCATTATCGGAAATGGTTCCAATAAAAGAAATGGGTGCAGGGAAATCAAAAGATCCCAACAATGAGGGGTACAATCCAACACCCATGTTCCCAGTTGCCGGCTGAGAATCTTTGACTTGGGGGACAATAGGTCCCGTGGATGCTATGGAATAGGGACTAATGAAATCTAGTTGGTTGACCGTCAATATATTTCCTTTGTGTGGAAAGCAAATAATTCTGAATATAGAGGACACGACCGCTCTCATAGCGTAAATCCAATTCCTACCTAGGAGAAGGTTGTAGTCGATGGGAGCATCAACCACCTCGAATTCAATAGGCACGGACTTCCCACACAAGTGGACAACAAGGGAAGGGAGAATACCATGCGGCTTAAATGACCGACCGTCGAATGCAGTGAGTATAGTCATAGACTTGGATAAGGGAGGAGAGCCAAGAGATTTCCAACAAGATAAAGACATCACTGATGTAGAAGCACCTTCGTCAACCATTGTTCTTTTGACGGTATTCTGCAGGAACTCCACATTGAATTGAAAATCCACATGGTAAGTTAAGTGAGGTTGGATGTCAGTAGTGTCAAACTTGATAATGTTAGGACTTCCCCCATCCTGAAATCCTAAAGTGCACAAAAGGGCATGCCTTTGAGAAGGACATGCTTGTAAAACCTCAAGAGCTGACATGGCACACAATGTTTGACCCAAATCTTCTACAATAGAGTAGTTATGGGCGGCTCGCGCATTGGGATTATGCATACAGCGCTTGAGAACACCTTTCGGTATCCGCGGCATAGTAGTGGGCTTCTCGATATGCAAATAGGTATCAAGAGGAGGAGGAGGCTCATTCCCCATATTCGGTTGTGGTGCGTCATAATCATGTTGACGAGTAGCAACACTAACCTCTGATTTAACCATATTCACGCATCTGAAGCCACCGACATGGGAAGAAGATGTGGAAGTTTCATTGGTCCCATAACCAGTAGCGGGAGCATTCGAAGCCATATTCGGATGATTTGGAAGGGGAGTTTTTAACATAGCTGCGCTATATTCCATATGCTTCGATGCTTCCTCAATCCGAGGACACAAGTTAGTAAGATGATCTTCCCCACAAAGCTTGCAGGGGAATTTCACTTTACGCCTAGGTTTACGGTCCCCACCAACATTTCTTTCATCACGAGGGGGGTTGGCGTTCTCTTTCCAAGGAGTATTATGATTACTACCATTGTTTCCATTATTTCCACCTTTACGATTATTTATTCCCTTCTTCTTACCACCAGGATGCTGGTTACCCGATGGGTTCGCCGATTGCATAGCATGTACAATAGATGATGGGGTGGAAGTGGACAAGGTGTGAACCTGTCCGGGAGTAGATTGGTTCAGTGAATTTTTTTGCATTTGATTAGCAACCAAATCTACGGGTTGAGTACTTGCGGATCGAACCATGCCATCATCATGTGGTCCAGGAACTGTCTTGGGCTCATGTTGTGACCTTGGTGCGTCAGGAATAATGCCATACAGGATGCCAGATTGAGCATAGAGTAAATCTAGCTGCTAGAATTTTAATATAGCTTGTTCCTCGGTCGTAATGCCGGACATCGAAAAATCCTTAGAAATGTATGGAAGCAAATACTTGAGAAACCATTCCAACAGAAACTCTGGAGGAATGTTGGATTTCACTAGCCTCTTCTGTCGACACCACTCTTGAACATGGTCAGATATGTGTGTGGCCTTATTCTGGCGGAAGGTAGACAAGAGTTCAATATCGGTGTCGTAGTGAATTGGCAGCTGGAAATGATCCAGGAAAACCAAGGCTATCTCATTGAAACCCCTATAGGTTCCCCCAGGAAACTCGACATACCACTTCGTGGCTGCCCTCGTAAGGGTGCGCTGAAATAGTCTCAAATGAACGGAATCATGATTTAACGAGTTTAATGAGCACCAAAGGTGAAAAGTTGTAACATGATCACCCGGATCCTCACCACCCTTCCCCTCGAACTTGGGAATGTCCAAATGGAGATTGGTAGGGGCTGGAGGCCAAGTAGGATCGTGACACACCGGGTCATTCATGAGCTTCGAAAGATCTGGAAGATTCAATCGAGCAAGGAAATAAAGTTGCGGCTTTAAAGCTTGATTATAAGCTCCCATAAAAGGTTGATTATACGGATCCCATAAAAGGTTGATTATACAGACCTGAAGGATAAGATGGACCATAACCATGACCATGACCATGAGGCTGATAACCTCCTCCAACCTAACCCGTGTGAGGGTAAGCAGCTATCTCTGTATTATGAGCACCGTAATGAGGTGGGTTGTAATGAGGGCCAAAACCGACTGTATTATAGTAATGGTTACCACCATAATTATGGGGCATATAAGTATTACTTGTAGCGGGAATCGTATTGTAATGACCATAATTGTAAGGTGTGTTCCCACCCCCTGCATAGGCATTACTAGTAGCGGTAGCAGTCATGTTGTGACCATAAGTATAAGGTATATTCCCACCCCCTACATTATCATTACTAGTAGCAGGAGTAGACGTAAACATATACGGTATGTTTCCACCCCTGGTATTAGGAGGATTGTTAACATTAGCAAATGTGGTCCTGGGTTGATGTGTAGAGGCATGTGTATTGTACTGTGGATGGTGAGTCGCATTGCGAACAGTGTTCCTATCAGGAGGGGTAGTCGTAGGAGGTAGGCTTCCTCCAAAATTTGGATTGTTTGAAGGGATATGAACAGTCCCCATATTATGTGTGTGAGTAGAAAATGCGGTGCCCCCAGTGAGGGTAGCACCCCCAGTGGGTGTAGTGTTGCCAACACCCTGACTAGTGTTAGCATGACTACCAGACATAGTGGATGGATTTACTGTGCTGTAATTAGGCATACCATAAGAGAATAGGGTAGCATTCGTAGTGGTCGTAGGACTTGTGTTAACATGCAAATATGGCATCCCATATAGGAAATTATGTGGATTCGAAGGATCGAATGGGTCATCCTCTGGTTGTAATGGATCACTTCCCCATTCCTCTCTAGGAGTAGGAGGAGCAAAAGCCTCTTCGACTCTACCCGACGGATTCGTAGGGATTTCTCGCGTGACAGTATGAGCAGTCATAATGTAATCTTGAAGCTCGTCAAAATAATTAAAAGGATCAGAGGGGACCCTCCGGCGTCTCCAATGCAAAAGACATGTAACTTCGTTGGCCGATAAACCAGCCAGACGACGAGATCGACGGAGAAGAGGACCTCACGCCACGATACTTTCAAAGAGTCAATAAATCAAAGCATCCCCTAATGTATAAACTAACGATCAAAGATCACACACTTAAAGAAACTACAACCAAATGCACACAAACAGGACTGGCTCAAGGGACCTCCCGACACTACAGCTAATATATCTTTCCTAGGAGAGGCTTGAGACTCCCAAACTATAACCGGAGGTAACAGAATCAGTTATAAGGGTTCCCAGAATCCATTGCGTGCACAGGGTCAAATCCCTATACAACAGGAAACTGTTCTATCCAACCCCTATCTGACTCAGGACAACTGCAATATAACCACTACGAATGCCCTATGCGATACCTAGGTAAGGAAACTAAGATCACCACAATATAAACAATGCTTAGGGGGACAGTCGCAGGTGGGATCTGTCGTATGGGAAGGGTAGCTAAACCCAAAACTCAAGAGGTACAGATCCCTCAAGAGCGCCTGTACACGAAAAAATCATGGAAATATCTCCCACGTTCAGCCAGTATTGGAGGGCTATCTCCGCAACCAACCTCCCATGACCTCGTGCTTAACTATGGTCTGAGTAGATATTCCTGAGAACACTGATGTATACTATGGAATTCACCACTCCCTGGTCAGACACATAATGTTTCGTCTAGTAGTCTTGGATTGTTAACTCACAATGATATATTCCAAGACTCTAAACCTATTCTAGTTGGTGTACCCTATAAAATAAAAATCGTTCTAATCAATTTTAAGATTAAGCGTTGATTTTAAATGGATGTAATTACTCAAAGGATATGGTCATGAAACTGATGATGTATAGGACTCAATAGTATGCACAATCGGAAAATTCTAGACTCATCTATTCAACAAAAACAATGCCACTAAAATGATAATCAATCCAACGGTTTGAAATAAAATGCAATTCTTTTAAATTTCCATGCACAAGCAGATCCTAGATGAAAGCACAAGCACTCAAATGCAACATGCAGTACAGAAAGAAAATATTTTTGTATTTTCTCTTATAATGGAAAGGAAAATGCAAAACTATGTTTTTGTATTTTTTCAATATAATGAAATGAAAAAATGCAAGCGAAATCTACCTATTCGGTTAAATAAATGTAGAGTGGATCACTAAGAGAACCCAACAAATCCCAAACAGTGAGACTCAGCCAATGTAATGAGCTAGAAAATCAAAAAACGGTAAGAACCAACAAGGCTCAAAACAAAGAGAAAGAATAGTTTCTGGTCACAAGCAGGGTATGGAACAGTCAGGAAACAGGCCAACTAAGACTCAGGAACAATCAGAATCAACCCAACAAACACCCAAGGCCAAAAATCAAACAATCCCATATTTGTACGCAACTGTTCAGAGAAAAGATGTAGGTAGATGCGGTCAAAACAAGGCTGACCCGCACACAGGGAAAAGAAAATGAGCTCAAAAAAGGTCAAACAACCTAGAAAAAGCTGGGTTTCTACTGTGGATCCTAGAGGCCAATCAATAACACAGAAGCTCAAAAAAAAGCAACTCAAAATCAGGACTAATGCCTAAAAATCCCCAAAAATGGATGTTATCCCTAGCGGAGTCGCCATTTCTGTTACGGAGAAAAATTCCTATGTCTTGGGGCAAACCACAACAGACAGCTGACTACCAGAAAATGACTCAATTCCCAATGCAATTCTATATAAATGACAATGCTAAGATAATGGAGAAAAGACCAACCTTCAACCGGATCTTCGAAGTAGATCCCCATTGAGCTTTCAACTTCTACACTTGAACCTGCAGATTAGTCTCAACAACAAGTACAAGCAAGCACATACAATATGTGAAATACATTAGCATAATCAATAGCATGATCCATGATACCATAAGCGAATATAACCCAATGTATTTTAACAATATGCACAACATCAATTGGACGAGAAAATGATTATTTCCATTGATGAATAACAAGAAGTACAATATACGACCTCTTGCCGGCAACCATACTGAACCAAGAACTGGGTCTCTCCACTTGTGCCTCCACCACTTCAATCCCCCATGCAAAGGCAAACTCAAAGTATGAAAGGAGTTTGGTAGGTGAACATAAGGAGTTCACAACAACAAGGATCAATGAGTGTAGACTCAAGTCACAGCAAAAATCCACTAGAGTTATCTTGCTCTCTCTTTCTCTTCCCTTCCATATACCATAAGAGCTCAATATATAGCCTTACAAAGGTGAGTGAAAGGACACATCAAGGCATTTTGGGGCATATGGAGGGCCAAAGGTCACCCTAAGACCGCTTTTTGGGAGTAAAAAGTAATTTTCTAATGATTTTTACCATTTTACTTGGTACCCGCGGGCTATAGTGGAACAGCCTACGTGTACCCTAGCTATAATGGGACAACAAGCGTACAGGAATAAAAGTAGGGAAAAATTGTGTTTTCTGGAGGACATAAAGTGAATCTGAGTCAGTGAAATGGATCCTGAAGGCCAAAGAATGCTGATGCTTGTTAGTTTTTCAGAATTTACTTCAATCTGATCTAGGATCTTAACTGAGAGAACAACATGTACAACATATCTATAGCATATCAATCATGGACATAATAATGCAAGCACACAAGAGACAATAGACACACATAGTTTCATTGGGGAAAACCATAAAGGTGAAAAACCCCACAACTTCCTCAGAGATAGATAGAGCAATGATACAACCCAAGCATAAGAGATAGTCTTCTCCTAGCAGCAGCTTCTCCTCCTCCACAAGTGCGCCACTCTCCAATGAGAGTATGAGTGAGAAAGTGAATGATCAAATAGAGTGCCTCCCGCACTCTATTTATACTTGACTTGACTTGCCTAATAACCTTTACTAGGTTGGCCTTAACTTAACCACATAACATAATGTTGACAGGGTCGACCCTCAATAGGGTGGTCTAATAACCCTTTGACCCACATGACTTATACAGGGCCGACCCCAACAAGGTGGTCTAATAACCCATCAATTATAAGTTACGACACTTACAATATAAATGACGACACTTCTATATAGAGGAATAATAACATCTCTATAGGAATACAATATACATATATGAAATACATTTGGAAGTTACAAATACATCAACACTCCTTCTTAACCAGGAAGGTATTTCTCGACACATGTCTTCTAGCACAAGTCTTCTTCTCTGAATCATCGTCACTGATCATCGTCATCGAATCATCATCATCATCATTGTTGCTGCTATCTCAATCAATATATCATCTACTCGTCATAGGAAGTTCTATAGAGCCAATCCTTTTTCATACTGGATGTAGGCCCACCACCTATAGGTCTTCATCATCACTGGCCATACTATGGAATCCTCAAGACTTGTTACATGATTCAACAAAACCTCGAAAGAGCATCCCATGACTAATTACGAGCACACAGCTCAACCTATCGGATCTCCCAGGACCTTTTACATGCCATTGCAAAACCTATCCATGGCCACAGAGTATCACCCTGATACTCATGATCATAATGATCATGTCATCTAAGCGAGCAAGCCATCAAGTAGGTACACTTCAGGACTGATTACACTGCCTCTGCAAAAATTGCAAGATATCCCATGACTAATTACACTGCCTCTGCAAAACCTATAAGAGCATCTCAGGACCAATTATATGCCTCTGCAAAAACTTGTGTACCACACTATCACATCATCGTCTTCAGATCATCATCATCGTCCATGTCCAAGTCCACGGAGGACAACCTAAATGCACACACACAGCACTTACACTCACCAACATGGGAGGACTAACCTACTACCATCTGTGAAAGGCTCACAACACTTACATCAACGACCATGGGAGGACGAGCCTACCACCATGTCGGAATGGCTCAACAATTACATCAACGACCATGGGAGGACGAACCTACCACCATGTTGAAAAAGCTCGACAATTACATCAACGGCCATGGGAGGACGAACCTACCACCATGTCGAAAAATCCCACTCAGCCCTTACAACTCACCATGGGAGGATGAACCTACCACCATGTGAGAATGGCCCAACCCTTACATCTGCTCCATAGGAGGACGAACCTACCACTATGTGAGAATGGCCTAGCCCTTACATCTACATCATTGGAGGACGAACCTACCACTATGTGAGAATGGATTGTGTGCATCTGTGTCTATGGACTCATCACTTCCCTTTGGTGGGAATCTTGATCTGAAGTACACCAAGTCTCTCTTTGAAGTACTCAAACTTCACTCTGGCCAGTGGCTTGGTCAACACATCGACTGTCTGCTTTGTCCGTCGCAACATACAGGAGCTTCACTGCTCCTCTCTGCACCATATCCCTGATATAGTGGAACTTGATCTCAATGTGCTTCTACTTGTCATGGAACACTGGGTTCTCACACAACTCTGGTTGTCGCAATATATACAAGTAGCACTCAACTGAAGATCAAAACAAATCAGACAGTAGCTTCTTAAGCCATACTACCTCACAACTAGCCAAACAAGCTGCGATATACTCTGCTTCGGTTGTACTCAGTGCCACATAGGACTACTTCCTGCTAAACCAAGAGATCATACTGGATCCCATACTGAAGCAACACCCCGAAGTGCTCTTCCAATCAATGGCACTGCCTGCCCAATCCGAATCAACATAACCCTCCAGGTTAAACTTTTGATTTGCCTCATGCTTGAGCCCATTGTCAACTGTACCCTTCAAGTACCTCAGAATATGTTTTGCAGCTATCAGTTGAACATGTCTCAGATCTTTCAAATACTTGCTCAAGGTGTTCATCGCAAAGCATATATCTGGTCTTGTATTCATCAGGTACATCAAGGACCCAATCATCTCACAATACATCATCACATGATCATCCTGATCATCATCACAACATCATCCTAATGCATATCATCTGGAGCAACACCCTGAAGCTCATCATCCATGATCATCCTGATCATACAATGTATCCACTTGATACATATCATCATACATGATCTACCTGATCATACAATGTATCCACCTGATACATATCATCATACATGATCTATCTGATCATAACAAGCATCCAACATGATGCATATACATATACATGATCCAACTGTTCATAACAAGCATCCAACATGATGCATATATAAATACATGATCCAACTGATCATATCCAGCATGCAACATGATGTATATACAGAGCAGTAATTGGAGCATCGTCCTGATGCTCATCACACAACACTTACATCCATAGCCATGGGAAGGATCCTCCTTTCACCATGCTTGGAATGGCTCCTGCAAATGTGTCCAATCACTTCTTCCTTGAAGTATCATCAATCTGAATAACACCAAGCAAGAAAGTTGTCTTGACATCTATCTGGTGTATCTTCCATTTCATCACTTACTTTGTATTTCTCTATGCTACCTTCTGCAGCATGTTTGATGCTATAGATCCACTTGGAAGTCACAACAGACTTCCCTTCAGGTCTTGGGACCATATCCCAAACATCATTCTTCATGATCGACTAATCATGGCATTCTTCCTGGATCATAGGAACTTCAATATATTAAATATCTTCAATAGATAACTTTGTTGATGGAACAAATGTTGTAGTCCTTCTTTTGTAGGTGCTCGTATACGACCTTTCCTACAAAACAAGTTAAATTGCATGATTAGAAACTTCTCATAGTTTTCAGAACAAATTCTTACACATAAAGAAATATGTCATACAGTCATGCAATTATTTTAGCCAATGCTTCAATAAAACATTTATCCATATCCCATAACTTTCTAGATGCCTCCCAATCTCTACCAGAACATTGTTAAGAGTTTGCACTACTCCCAACATGTCAGCAAAGAGGTTTCATTCTAGATAAGTAGCAATGGAATGTTGTACAGTTCCATAGGCCACTTACCCATCACATGCATATTAGTAGTATACTGTTCATTAATGCAATTATTCTAATATGCATAATACACACCCTGAGTCTAGGAACATAAGCATATACATCATTGAACAATATTATTTAAACAAACAAATATGCAAGAAATGACAATTCAAATACTTATATTTGTTTGGTTTGTAGGGTGGACTCCCTTTCAATATTTGCTTCCTTGTAGGAACTACTGGAGTGTGCTCCCTCTTGATCTTTTCTTCCTGGATTACCTGTCTTTGAACTTATATCCATCCTCGATCACTATGCATACTTACTAGTATCATCATTGTGTTATCCTCGAGATCTCATACATACATTTATTAGTATAATATTAATACTATCAAAAACATTATGATTCTAAGTAATCTTAAACATGTATGGTCAACATCATTTCATACACAGATAATAAACATTAGTATTCAAGGTTTCAGGGAATACTTCTTTTACTCATGCATATTCTTTATTTGACCAAAAGACTTTTCTGGTTAGTCATATCATCAATCAATGTAAGAGACATAACATGCATAAACCCTTGATTACTTACATTTCTAACTTCATGAATAATCATTATCAACCATACAACAGTATAAGATCCTAACACAAGGTAGGATTCAAACTTGATATAGGAAAAACATACCTAGATTAATATGTTAGCTGGTTATGTCTAACATACCCACATGATGTCTTCTTGTTCTCTTAAGTGACTTGTGCTAGTAACTTGCATATCTCATAGGTTAATCATTATAGAACCAAATTATACATACCTCTTAAGTAGATCTTCTATGTGATCCATGACAATGGATGAATCTTTGTCTTCATGTTACCATGGTCATATGCTCTTGAACTAGAACATGATTTGTCTTTCTTGATGTACCTTTCATGTTAGCGGACAACATCAACCTCATACAATACCACAATGCATTAGTACAATCATAAGTGTCAAAACCCTAATCAATGAATATATTCTATCATGCATTCATATTTTTTTATTAAGGTAATACAACAAGTCTAAAGTTAATCAAGATTGTACTAACCTTAATCAAGACAAACATACCATATTCTTAATCATGAACAGATCTTGAAACATACCTAGATAAGTCATACCTGTCGAGATTGCATGTAATCTTCTTATGTAAGGCCTTAGCCTCAACTCCCTCTAAATAGGAACTTCTTCACTTATGTAGGTGACTAATCCATTCTCTTCTAGGATTAACACAACCCACTTTGATTTGCAGAAACTGGATCTGGAGCTGGATTAGGGTTTGTCAAAGAAACCCTAAAAATTCAAACTTTGAATTTCAAACTTCTGAAATGATAGAAAGATGCACCTTTCTGAGGTGATCAAGCTGGTATACTCAGAATTTGAAAACTGCAAAGTTTCACCCCTCAAAATTGCTTTTTAGATTTATGGATTCACTAGGGAGAACCCTGAATTAGGTTTTGAGTTTCCTAGAGCTTCACCTAACCAAATAGTTTGATCCAAAGCTCTAAAATTTGATTTTTCCAAGGAGCGACCATCTATGGTCACAGATTTCAAAAATTCCCATTTTTGCAGAAGCCCTAATTTTTCACTTTTCCGATCAAAGTCCCGAACTAGGGTTTGATCAAGCCCGGCCTTCTACCCAACCAAAAAATTTGATCTTGGTCTCTAAATTTCGATTTTTATTAGGAGTATCCAGACATGGTCTCTGATACAAAAAATTCCAACATTCTTCGAAACCCTAAATTCCCGGAGCCATGAATGAAGGTGCTCAAAATCCAATTCCATTTTGACAGAAATATGCACCTGATTGTTTCTGGTGTTACTCTGAAATTATGAATCCACAGGGTTTGAAACTACAACCTGTGGTATCCTGACCTGTCATATTTCCAACCCCAAAGGTCTGACCTCAATTGGATTCTCTGAGAGAGAGTTATTCCAAGTGTTGCAACATGACCTGTTTATGGGGTAAAACTGGAGAGCGAACTTGTACGGAGTGCCACGTGTCACTGGTTCACTTTCAGCCTCTGAACCTTCGGCCTATGAAATTAAAGTCTGTGCCCTACCTGTCACTTTTTATGAAATTTCATTTGGAGCTTTGTAGCCCAAGTTGTGACCTTTTTTCCTAGGTCACCTAATTATGACTGAGATCTGGAAGAGGCCAAAACCCTTGATTGTACAGATCATAAAACACAAAGTACAACGAATTAAAAGTTTTCCTTTGGACACAAGGTACATTGGGATATCATCTTCGACCTGTAAAATTTTAAGATCCTGAAACTTCGCCAAAATGGATTTATAGTGAAAGTTCTACGATGATTGGTTTTTGCTATATCAAGCCCTAGCTTCGCAAGTGCATTAAGTGTCATAAATGCCATACCATGCCTTCTTTCAGGCTAGCTTTGATACCATGTTAGTTTTTCAGAATTTCCTTCAATATGATATAGGATCTTAACTGAGAGAACAACATGTATAGCATATCTACAGCATATCAATCATGGACATAATAATGCAAGCACACAAGAGACAATAGACACACAGAGTTTCATTGGGGAAAACCATAAAGGTGAAAAACCCCACAACTTCCTCAGAGATAGATAGAGCAATGATACAACCCAAGCATAAGAGATAGTCTTCTCGTAGCAACAGCTTCTCCTCCTCCACAAGTGTGCCACTCTCCAATGAGAGTATGAGTGAGAAAGTGAATGATCAAATAGAGTGCCTCCCACACTCTATTTATACTTGACTTGACTTGCCTAATAACCTTTACTAGGTCGACCTTAACTTAACCACATAATATAATGATGACAGGGACGACCCCCAATAGGGTGGTCTAATAAACCTTTGACCCACATGACTTATACAGGGCCGACCCCAACAAGGTGGTCTAATAACCCATCAAGTATAAGTTACGACACCTACAATATAAATGACGACACTTCCGTATAGATGAATAATAACATCTCTATAGGAATACAATATACATATATGAAATACATTCCGAAGTTACAAATACATCAACAATGCTCACAAGGTGTAAAATTCCGCTGTAACAATGACGTGGGGGAGAATCAGACTGATGAGGAAGAGGATCACATTCCCTCTCTCACAATGTGGTCATTTGAGTGATGAGGATAACAATAACATTCCAAATCTAACAATATAGGCATTGAGGTGATAAAAAAAGAATCACATTTCATTGTTCACCATCTAGCCATGTCTCTAAGATTGAAGATGTAGGACTTATGCAGCAAATTAGAATTATGAAAAAATTCCAAAATTAGTGAATTCATCCCCCCTAGTGTCAATACCCTAAGTTTGAAATACCACCAAGATCATTGGTTTTGTCTCCAAATTAATATAGTGCCAACACAATAGATTTTCCACTTGTCTCATAGGCAGGGCTTCATTTTTTTAAATATTTTTGGCAAGAAACCCTCGCAAATTTGTATGGCAGATGGAATGATAGTTTCAGTGAAGATTACTTACCGATTTGGGGGGCATTGTGTCCTCTAGGTGACGAATGCGACCCCTCTACGTTTTAAACCTAGAACAACTAATGTAGCTTTCAACAAAAATCCAAGACACTTCAAAATGTGAAGTGTTTGTGTTGTATGTAGTGCACGATTATAACTGTGTTGCACATATGGTATGCTGAAATTCTAAGTTTTTGAATGCTTATTATTATTTAAAATATATGAGATTACTTTTGGAATTACAAAATATATCAAATTATGAATTTGTATGTGTCTACAATAAAGTGCAATCAAGAACTAGGAGGTCATTGCCTATTTCATAAAGATTTACGATATTGATCTCGAATCAACAAAATGGTAACTCATATCTGCAATGGCTATATATTTAATTAATCATATCTTGCAAATATGGAGTAATTATTCTTTGTATCTGCAACTATAATTGTGGACTGCAATTTCAACTTAACAATTTTGACAAGGAACTTTAGAGGAAGCAATAAATACTTGAATTTGAAAGTATCCCTAAATAACTAGCTTACTATAACCCTAAAATAGTTCCTAAATAGTGATAAAAATATTCGAAACACTATGACAAACTCTTCTAATCTAACCCAATTCATTGGATGGTGTGGTAGTTGGAAATGGAAAGGAGCATTGAAAGAGGAATACCAACAAGGAATCATAATCTCTACCAACACTAGAATTCAAATTTTAAAGCAAGAGATCAATTATGAAACATAATTCTCATACCATTAATATGCTCAAATTGGTCTCCAAGGATGATGATCAATATTTTTACTATTCATAGAGAAGCAAGTACATTAATTTTGAGAAATATTAATTTGACTTCACAATGCCCAAATGAATTGAAGTGCCCTTCTCCTTGAAATAGGTGAAAGAACCATGTTACATCTTTATGTGTCATGAAAGAACAATTTAACATAATAAATAACATTTGACTGGTTGGAATATGAATAAGAATGGTTTCCCAACTTCTCCTTCATATTTTCGAATGTGTGTTGTGAGTGTGCATGCGTGGGAATACAAAATTATAAGTAATGAACCTAATAATACTTCTATAGAGCCTTGCTGCCAAGGTATCATGTTATCAGTGATCTTGATTTCTAGCTCCTTGCATGATTGCCAAAATATATGTATACGGTAGTAGGGTGCCATTTTAAACTGCCTTATGATGCTTTGAGATGGGCTTGAAAGGCTTCAACCTTTATACCATGTGATTGGCACACTACCAAAAACATAGTAAATGCCATAGATTGAGCAACAACATTAGACTCAAACAATCATTATCATGGAGTGATATGCTAGGCATCATATATGCACACTTCAAGTTGTCGATGTATTCATTGGGAGAATTTGAGGATTCTCTTTCTACTGGTTGATATATTTAGCCTTCAACCTTAATGAGTTGTAAGGGTTTCTCAACATGTTAATGAAATATTCATGGTTAATCATATTTAAACCAATAATAAACCTTTATGTTAAGGTTTGGCTTGTAAGAACACAAATAAATGTGCATTCATCACTACTTTCCAACTTGTCACATCCCAATTCACCCACCACATTTGAAGCATTGCCTTAGATTTTAATCAAGCCAACTTGTTTACCATCAACGATCAAATTTGAAAAGTTGCTCATGTTGATGTATTTGTAACTTCAGAAGATATTCACTTGTATATTGTATTTGTACTTTATTGTATCCCCAACAGAGATGTATTATTCCTCTGATTGGAAGTGTCGTCAGTTGTACTTACATGTGTCGCAAGTTATATTGTAAGTGTCGTAACTTATACTTGATGGGCTATTAGACCACCTTGATGGGGTCGGCCATGTATGATTCATGTGGGTCAAAGGGTTATTAGAACACCCTAGTAGGGGTTGGCCCAATCAACATTATGTTAAGTGGTTAAGTTGGGGCCAACCTAGCTAAAGTTAAAAGACAAGTGAAGTAGTGTATAAATAGAGAGTGTGTCTCTCTCATTTTACACATTCTATTATTCACTCACTTCGCATTAGTGAGAGAGAGGAGGAGTGCGCACAAATGGAGGAGGAGCATGATGCTGAAGATATCTATCTCTTGGGTTTGATCATGGTGATACTTGTATTGATGCTTATTCTATCTTCGAGGAAGTTGCGGGGTTTTTCACCTTCTTGGTTTTCCCCAGTGAAATGTTTTGTGTCTCTTGTCTCTTGTCTCTTATGCTTGATATGATGTACATGTTGTTATTTTAGTTAAGATCCTAGATATATTTAATTAAATGATGAAAATATAACATGGTATCAGAGCTAGCCTGAAGGAAGGCATGCTATGGAATTTATGACACTTGTTGCACTTGCAACAAATCGGAAGCTAGGGCTTGATATAGCAAAAACTAGTCATCGTAGAAATTTAGATATAAATCAATTTTGGCAAAGTTTCAGGATCTGAAACATTTACATGTATAAGGTAACATCCTCGTGTACCTTGTGTCCGAAGAACAACATCTGATTCGTTTTGATTTTTGAGATATGATCCGTACAATATAGGGTTTCTGCTTCTTCCAGATCTCAGTCATAAACATGTGAACTAGGAAAAAAGGTCACAACTTGGGATAGGAAGCTTCAAATAAAATTTCATAAAATGTGACAGTAAGATAATGGACTATAGTTTCTTAGGTAAGTTTTTCAGAGGCTGAAGTTGAACTAGTGACACGTGGCACTCTGTACAAGTTTGCTCTCATGTTTTATCCCATAAACATGTCACATTGCGACACTTGGCATAACTCTCTCTCAAAGAATCCAATTGAGGTAAGACCTATGGGGTTGGAAATATGACATATCAGGCTACTGCAGGCTAAAGTTTCAAATCCTGTGGATTTGTAATTTCATAGATGTACTAGAAGCAATAAGGCACATGATTTTGTCAAAATAGAATTGGATTTTGAGCACCTTCATTCTTGGCTTGTTACTGGTGCAGGAATTTAGGGCTTTGGAGAAAGTTGGAATTTGTTGAATTGGAGACCAAGGATGAATGCTCCTCATCAAAATCAAAATTTAGAGACCAAGATCGAATTTTTTGGTTGGGAAGAAGGCCAGGCTTGATCAAACCCTAGTTCAGGATTTTGATCGGAAAGGTGGAAAATTAGGGCTTTTGCAAAAGTTGGAACTTTTGAAATCTATGACCATGGCTGGAAGCTCCTCAGAAAAATAGAAGTTTAGAACACAAGATTGAACCTTTTGGATGGGAAGAAGACCAGGCTTTATCAAACCCTAGTTTGGGATCCTGTCCATAAGATCCAGAAGTTTCAAAGGCAATTTTGAGGGGTCAAATTTTGGAGATTTCGAAATTGAAGTATACCAGCTTGATCAGCTCAGCAAGGCACATCTTTTCATCCAATCAGAAGTTTGAAATTCAAAGTTTGAATTTTTAGGGTTTCTCTGACAAACCCTAATCCAGCTCCAGATCCAGTTTCAGCAAATCAAAGTGGATTGGGTTAATCCTAGAAGAGAATGAATTGGACACCTACGTAAGTGAAGAAGTTCCAGTTCCAGAGGGAGATAAGGCTAATGTGTTACATAAGAAGACTACAAGCAATCTCGACAGTTATGACTTGAGGAAATACAGGTATGTGTTGAAATTTGTTCATAATTAAGTTTATGATATGTTTGTCTTCATATTATTGAGGTTAGTACAATCTTGATTAATCTTAGACTTGTCTTATCACCCTAGTAAAATTATGAATGCATGTGAATGATAGAAGACATTCAATGATTAGGGTTATATGATTGTACTAATGCACTGTGGTGTTGTATGACGTTGATGTTGTCTTCTAACATGAAAGGTACATCAAGAAATACAAATCAAGTTCTAGATCAAGAACATATGACCATGGTGACATGAAGACAAAGACTCATCCATAGCCATTATAGAAGCTCTACTTACGAGGTATGTATAATTTGGTTCTACAATGGTTAACTTATGAGTTATGCAGGTTACTAAGCACAAGTCATTGAAGAGAACAAGAATTCATCGTTTGGGTATGTTAGACATAACTAGCAAACATGATAACCAAGTATGTTTTTTTCTATATCAAGTTAGAATCCTACCTTGTGTTAGATCTTATACTTTTGTATGAATGATAATGATTATTCTTGAAGTTATAGGTTTGAGTAATCATGGTTTTATGCATATTATACTTCTTACTTTGATTGATGATATGGCAAACTAGAAGAGTCCTATGGTCAAATAAAAATATGCATGAGTAAAAGAAGTCCTCCCTGAAACCTTGAATACTAGCGCTTGTGTATGAAATGATCATGACCATACATGATTAATATAATTTAGAATCATAATGTTTTGATAAGAATTGAGATTATACTAATGCATGTATGATTATGTAAGAGATATTGAGGATGACACAATGATGACACTAGTGCACACTTAAGCATGCATAGTGGTCCAGGATGGATAGAAGTTCAAAGACATATAATCATGATGATATCATAAAGGAAGCAAAGATCGAGAGGGAGTCCACCCACAACTAAACAAAGATAATTATTTGAATTGTCATATGATTACTTAAATAATGTTGTCCAGTCATGTACATACTTATTTTCCTAGATTTAGGATGTATATTATGCATATTAGAAAAGTTGCATTAATGAACAAGATACTACTAATATGCAAGTAATGGGTAAGTGGCCTATGGTACTGTACAACATTCCATTGCTACTTATCTAGAATGAAACCTCTTCGCTAACATGCTCGGAGTTGTGCACACTCTTAACAAATGTTCTGGTAGAGATGGAAGGCATCTAGAAAGTTACCGTGTGAATACGGGATATGGATAAATGTTGTATTGAAGCATTGGCTAAGATAATTGCATGACTGTATGACATATGTCTTTATGCATAAGAATTTGTTTTGAAAAACCATGAGAAGTTTCTAATCATGCAATTGAATTTGACTTGTAGGAAAGATCGTGTACAATCACCTAGAAAAGAATGACAACAACATTTGTTCCAGCAATGAATTTCACTATCTATTGAAGATATTGAAGAATCTGAAGTTCCCAGGATCTGGGATGTAGTAATGGAAGAATGCCATGATCAAGGAGTACCAGTCGATCATGAAGAATGATATCTGGGATGTGGTCCCGAGACCAGAAGGGAAGTCTGTTGTGACTTCCAAGTGGATCTACAAGATCAAGCATGCTGCAGATGGTAGGCAAGTGATGAAATGGAAGATACACCATATGGATGTCAAGACAACTTTCTTGAATGGTGTAGTCGAAGAGGAAGTGTATGTGGAGCAGCCTTTTGGTTTTGAGACACATGACAGGGAGTAATATGTGTGCATATTGAAGAAATCCTTGTATGGATTGAAGCAAGCACTTAGGACATGGTATGGCAGGATAGACAACGTCCTGTCTAGTTTGAGCTTTACCAAGAGTAAAGCGGATTCCAACCTTTACTACAAGGTTGAGGAAGGAAATCTAGTGATACTCCTACTATATGTGGATGACCTGTTTGTGATAGGTGAGGATAGATTGATTGCCGACACAAAGAGGAAGCTTGTTGCTAAGTTTGAGATGAAGGACTTGGGGATGATGCATTAATTTCTAGGAATGGAGGTGTGGCAGAGTGTAGATGGAATCTTCCTTGGACAAGGGAAGTATGCAGTAGAGATCCTGAAGTGGTTCGGGATAATGGACTGCAAGGACATGGCCACACCTATGGCATTGAACCTAAAGATTCTATGTGATGCTTCATCTGATCCGGTTGATGTCACAATGTATCGTCAGATGATTGGGTCCTTGATGTACCTGATGAACACGAGACCAAATATTTGCTTTGTAGTGAACACATTGATCCAGTTCCTGATGGATCCCAGAGGTGTTCACCTGGTTGTTGTAAAGCATATTCTGAGGTACCTGAAGGGTACAATCGATTATGATCTCTTGTATGTTGCGACGGATGAGCAGGTTGTAGATGTGTTGACGAAACCACTAGCCAGAGTGAATTTTGTGTACTTCAGAGAGAGGCTTGGTGTTCTTCAGATTGAAGATACTTCGATGAAGAAGTGATGAGACACATTTGCAGGAGCCATTAAAAGCATGGTGAGAGGAGGATCCTTCCCATGGCTGTGGATGTAAACGTTGTGTGATGAGCATCAGGATGATGCTCCAGTTACTACTCTGGATATGCATCAGTTGGATGCTTTGTATGATCAGTTGGATCATGTATGATGACATGCATTAGGATGATGTAGTGGAGATGATCATGATGATCATGTGTGATGAGTATCAGGGCGATTCTATGGATGACATGCATCAGGATGATGCACTGACGATGATCAGGATGATCATGTGTGATGAGTATAAGGATGATGCTCTGGATGACATGCATTAGGATGATGCAGTGATGGTGATCAGTATGATCATGTGTGATGAGTATCAGGATGATACTTTGGATGATATGCATCAGGACGATGCTATGATGATGATCAGGATGATCATGTACATCGGGATGATGTATGGTGAGTATCAGGTTGATACTCTATGGACGTGGATAGGTTGTACAGATGATCATGTAAGTTGACCTGGGAGATCTTTCCGGTCGTACTGTGACACATAAAGGATCTTGGGATACTCTTTCAAGGCATTGATCTAGGAGTACATGTAACTGGACCTAGGAGATCTTGATAGTCGTGCTATGGCACATAAAGGATCCTGGGATACTCTTTCGAGGCTTTGTCCTATGGAATATAATAATACCCTGGGAGATCCGATAGGTTGAGCAGTACGCTCGTAATCAATCCTGGGATGCTCTTTCGAGGTTTTTCCATGACCACATGTAACTAGACTTGGGAGATGTGATAGGGTGAGCAGTATGCTCGTAATCAGTCCTGGGATGCTCTTTCTAGGTTTTGTGGTGACCACATGTAATACGTCCTGGAGGTCCGGACAGGTTTTGCTAGTCACATAAAAGGCCTCGGATTCTCTTTAGAGATCTTGCTGTGCAAGACACTCTTATAAGGATTTGTGGTGGGGGTCAAATGTAATATGTCCTGGAGATCCGGACAGGTTGTGCTAGTCACGTAAAAGGCCTCAGATACTCTTCAGAGATCTTGCTAGGCAAGACACTCTTTTAAGTTTTTGTGACAGTCACATGTAAGTGGACCTGGGAGATCTTTTCGGTCGTGCTTCGGCACATAAAGGATCCTGGGATACTCTTTCGAGGCATTGTGATGCACATAATAAGTCCTGAGGATTCCACAGTATGGCTAGTGTTGATGAATACCTAGAGGAGCTGGGCCTACATCCAGCATGAAAAAGGGATGGCTCTGTAGAACTTCCTATGACGAGAAGAATTTAGAGATAGCCCAGTAATTGAGATGACAAGTACAGTAGTAGTGATGATGATGGTGCTCTGTGATCCAGTGACGATGATCCAGCTCCAGAATTGAAGACTTGTGCCTATATGTATTGATGACTTGTGTCAAGAGAATACCTTCCTAGTTAAGAGGGAGTGTTGATGTATTTGTAACTTCGGAAGATATTCACTTGTATATTGTATTTATACTTTATTGTATCCCCAATGGAGATGTATTATTCCTCCGATTGGAAGTGTTGTCAGTTGTACTTGCATGTGTCGCAAGTTATATTGTAAGTGTCGTAACTTATACTTGATGGGTTATTAGACTATCTTGATGGGGTTGGCCATGTATGAGTCATATGGGTCAAAGGGTTATTAGACCACCCTAGTAGGGGTCGGCCCAGTTAAGATTATGTTAAGTGGTTAAGTTGGGGCTGACCTAGCTAAAGTTAAAAGACAAGTGAAGTAATGTATAAATAGAGAGTGTGTCTCTCTCATTTTACACATTCTATTATTCACTCACTTTGCATTAGTGAGAGAGAGGAGGAGTGCGCACAAGTGGAGGAGGAGCATGATGCTAAATATATCTATCTCTTGGGTTTAATCATGGTGATCCTTGTATTGATGCTTATTCTATATCTGAGGAAGTTGCGGGGTTTTCCACCTTCTTGGTTTTCCCCGATGAAATGTTTTGTGGCTCTTGTCTCTTGTCTCTTATGCTTGATATGCTGTACATGTTGTTCTTTCAGTTAAGATCCTAGATCTATTGAATTAAATGATGAAAATCTAACAGCTCCTAATTTCAATTTCCACTATGATTTAAAGCATTGTATTATCTTTTAATCAAGGCACCTTGCTTATCATCAATGATCAAATTTGAAAGGCTACTCCTGATTTCTATTTGAAGTGTATATATTCATCCAACACTCTCATGTTGAATAATTGCAAAATATAAAGGTTGATAAGCATGGGAAGGGTGGGAGTAATATATATATATATATTATCTTGGTGGAAATCAAGAAATGAACTAGAAAAGGGGATTAAGGACTGTAACAAACAACTAGGAATAATCCATAACTCTTCTCCAAGGGATAAAAATATTAGACTTAAGTGGCATCAAGAACTTAATTGTCACTGGGGAATCTTCTATAATAATCAAAATCATGAACAACTTGAACACTCTAGTATTATTGCAAGAATTCAAACTCCTAGCTCTTTGCTTTGAAAACATTAGGTATTATCATGTTTTGGGAGAACGTAATCTCCAAGCATATGGTCATGCCAACAAAGCCTCACAATTGAATAAAAGAGAGCTAAAAAAATGGGGAGTTTCCATGAAGTTCAACTATGAATGCATGTATTCCATGTTTCCTCGCCATGGATGGGGTATATAATATAGTTTAAAGTGCTATGTTATGGGAATTATTCCCATAGTACCTTCACACATTCTCCTCTTAATGAGAAACCGACACTTTGAAGAGACTTGGAGGATAAGTTGGAATGCATGTGTTATTATGGTGATAAGGGAAGGATGAGATATCTCTTGTGCATCAAGAATAGTTCCTCGTTGATTGTTCTTCACAATCTTGACTCTATCAAATTCTCATGGGTAGGAAATCTCTCTGGTAGAACTTTGTTCTACGCAACCATGAGGATTTTATTGATGGAAACAAGAATTTAATCTTATTTGTTACAACCAAAGTTCATGGCCAAGAAAAAATATGCAATACTCAAAATGCAGTGCACATCAAGCATGTTTTCCACATCAAGAATTCACAACCCACCACTATTGGCCAAGATGAAGTGCACATCAAGCATGTTTTCCACTAGTTTTAGTTTTAATTGTGTTATGCAAAATAATAGTGATCTTAGGCATATTCTTTGGAGTTTATACTAGTTTGAACTTTTTGAAATACTTTGTGAATGATAATAATATTTTTTCCATCAAAATTTTATGGTTTTGATTATATATTGAATTTTGGACCACATGAAAACATACTTTTTGTAACAATATGTTGACCAATATGTACACAATAGATGGTGATATGTTCTTTGGCAATTTACCTTAAAATGGACAGATGTTGCAAGATGCAACCAAACAAGTATTCACCCCTGTAAGATGGAAACAAAAAAAAATCTCCATAGCAAAAAAATGTCTCCAAACATCACTCTCCATGCCTCCAAAATATGGAAAAACATAATACAATTTCTTCCTCTTAACAACGCACTTATTGTGTCCATTATCCAAACTACTGTCTCCAATGCCCAAACTAATTTTCTCTGCCCCAACGGATACAAGCCATAAAAAAATACTATCCCTCATCCCTAAGAAATAAGCTCAGTTCCAAACAACAATGTTTCACATCCAAATAACAATATTTAATCTCCAAACAACAAAGGATGAGTGAAAATGATTTTTGGGTGAGGGTGGGGGGTTTTCTTTTATAGAAATTTGTAGGTTAGGGTTTTCTTTTTTCTTTTTTTCTATTCTTTTTATTGATACTGTGCAAGATGGGATATGATGTGCCTGTGTGTTTCCCAATTGGGTCTGTCATGCTTGGGGATGCCTAGACATCTTCAGGGAGTCCCCAATTTTATCATAAAATTTGGTTTAGAATTCATTTCAAATCATTTTATTATAAATTATAAATAATAAATTAAATATCCCTAACCCACATCTCACTCTAATCCCCTATTGAATTGTTCCCATGATTTTCTTTACTTCTTGCACATTTTTTCACCCCTAGACACTGCCTCCACATTTGTCGCTATGTGTGAATTGTTACTACCTACGTTTCATGGCTGTGATTTGTTGTCAGCGTTAGTGTACAAAGTTATTTGTTGTTTTCATTTGTTGATGGATTTTTCTATGAATTTTGAGAACTTGGAACAAAGAATCCTAAAAGGTAGCTTCCAATGTAAACAAGAGAAGGTATCTACTGGTCCAAACCCTTGCGAGTTTCCTCATACCATATTGTGTAGGGTGGATGTGGAATGTTTTGAAGGTGACAAGTAGGTGAAATCCTTGGCAACGTAATCATGAAAGCAAGCTTGAAAACCCATCTTAGCATATAATCCTCCATTCATGGTATCACTCATGCATTCAATGAATCAAATGGTAATTAAAATGGGTACTAACCAATTTGGGAGGCATTGCATCCTCTGTGGCTTATTGAAATCATCGAAGATCTCCTTGACCTCCTATGTGACCTCCTCAACCTCCTCGACCTCTGCTATGACCTCCTAGACCTCCTTGACCACCTCTGTGAATGCCTCAACCTCCTATGAAAATTCCCCAACCTCCTCTGGGACCCCTGTGGTGACCTCTGCAACCTTCTCCACTTCTTATGCAAGCTGTGTGACCTCTAGTGACATTTGTGTGCTCTGGAATGAGAGTAGAAAGGTGAAAAACCCTTTTCTATCGAGCCTTTATGTTGGAGAGTGAGGAGAGTAATTTATCAATAGGTCTACTACGTGAGGATTCCGCGATGCATGTTGAGTTCGATGTTGAATATGGTGATTGTCATTGGCAAGAAGGGCGTCAACAATTGCGATCAAAGAAATTAACACTATTGATTTACATTAATACTATTGATTTTTTATCTAGGTTCCATATGTTATTTATTGTTCTTATAAACATTATGTATCTACAACCTTTTTTTTAGTATTTGTAGATCCAATATGAAGAGGACATGATGTTTCACCCAATTTTGGTAGCAATGGAGTAGGGAAAGAAGAAGCCTTAATACCATTTGAAAGATGGATTATTGTACAAATATGACATGTTGTGTATTCCAATTACTAGGTGTATAACCATCCCATTGAGTGAAGGCCATCCTTGCAGAGTCTCTAAACTATGGAACTAAGAAGAAACTATTGAATTTATGTATATTGTCCATATATGCCAATAGAAATTTATATGTTTAGTTAGACATGTGTATTTCGTTGCATTCCAAAATATGCTAACATGAAGTTGGGATTGTACACTCCTTTTCATAACTTAACTCAAACATGGGGGAAATTTTCATGGATATTCTTCTTAGAGAAAGGACTAGCCATGTACATGATTATGTGTTGGTAGCATTTGAGATGTTCAACATAGTGCAGCTGATTCTATCCCTTTTATAGGGCCTATGTTGTAGTTCAAAGCCCAGATCATGGCCCATTATCCTAAGAGTCTTAGCTTAGGACCTAATTCCTTCTATTTTCCCCCAAGCCATGCTTAAGGCATTAAGATTCATTGTCCTCATAGATATGATCATAATTATCATCATCATCATCAACAACAAAAACAACAACATCATCCTCATCATTAGTAGCATCATCATCATCATCATCATCATCATCGTCATCACCATCGCCATCCTCATCATCATCATAGCCGTCATCATGACGACCATCATGACCATCCTCTTCATCATAAACATCGACATGATGATGATAATCATGATTGTCATTATCATCGACACCATTATAATCATCATCATCATCATCGTCGTCATTGTCTTTGTCGTCGTCATCCTCATCACCGTCATCATGATAATGATCATCATGATTGTCATCATCATTGACACCATCATCATCAACAACATCATCGTCGTCATCAATATTATCATCATCACTATCTCCATCCTCATCATCATGAGATCGTCATTTCCATCATCATCATCGTCATCATGATGATCATCACTTCCATCATCACCGTCATCCTCTTCATCATAAACATTGACATGATGATGATAATCATGATTGTCATCATCGTAGACACCATTATCATAAACATCATCATCATCATCATCAATCATCAATCATCATCATCATCATCGTCGTCGTCGTCGTCATCGTCGTCATCCTGATCATCATCGTCATCATCACCATGGTGATCGTCATCATTGCTGACATGATGATGAGCATCATGATTGTCATCATCATCAACACCATCATCATGATCATCAATATGATCATCATTACCATCTCCATCCTCATCATCGTCATCATGAAGATCATCATTGCCATCATCATCGCCATCATCATAGCCATCCTCTTCATTATAAACATCAACATCATGATGATAATCACAGTTGTCATCATCATCGACACCATTAACATCAATATGATCATCTTCACCATCTCCATCCTCATCTTCATCATCATCATCGTCGTCATCATGATTGTCATTTCCATCATCATCGTCATCCTATTCATCATAAACATCGACATGATGATGATAATCATGATTGTCATTATCATCGACACCATCATCATTGTCGTCGTCGTCGTCATCATCGTCATCCTCGTCTTCATCACCACACTGATCATCATCATTTACGACATAATGATGATCATCATGATTGTCATCATCATTGACACCATCATCATCAACAACATCATCGTCATCATCAATACGATCAGCATCACTATATCCATCCTCATCATCATCATCATCGTCATCATGATGATCTTCATTGCCATCCTCTTCATCATAAACATCGACATGATGATGATAATCATGATTTTCATCATCGCATACACCATTATCATCAACATCATCAACATCATCATCATCATCATCATCATCATCATCGTCATCATCACCATGGTGATCGTCATCATTGCTGACATCATGATGATCATCATCATTGTCATCATCGTTGACACCATCATTGTCAACAACATCATCATGATCATCAATATGATCATCATCACCATCGCCATCCTCATCATCATCATCATCATCATGGCGATCATCATTTCCATCATCGTCACCATCATCATATCCATTCTCTTCATTATAAACATCAACATGATGATGATGATCATGGTTTTCATCATCGTCGACACCATTTATCATCATCAACACCTTTAACATCAATATGATCATATTCACCATCGCCATCCTCTTCATCATAAACATCGACATGATTATGATCATCATGATTGTCATTATCATCGACACCATTATCATCAACATCATCATCATCGTCATCGTCGTCCTCCTCCTCCTCATCACCACACTGATCATCATCATCGCCGACATGATGATGATTATGATCATGATTGTCATCATCATTGACACCATCATCATCAACAACAACATCATCATCATCAATATGATCATCATATATATCTCCATCCTCCTCCTCATCATCATCATCGTCGTCATGATGATCGTCATTGCTATCATCATCGCCATCCTCGTCATCATAAACATCAACATGATGATGATAATCATGATTTTCATCATCATCGACACCATCATTGTCAACAACATCATCATGATCATCAATATGATCATCATCACCATCGCCATCGTCATCATCATCATCATAACGATCATCATTTCCATCAACATCACCATCATCATCGCCATCCTCTTCATTATAAACATTGACATGATGATGATAATCATGATTGTCATCATCATCGACACCATTAACATCAATATGATCATCTTCACCATCACCATCCTCATCTTCATCATCATCATCATCGTCATCATGATCGTCATTGCCATCATCATCGCCATCCTCTTCATCATCATCATCAACATGATTATGATCATCATGATTGTCATAATCAAAGTTGATTCAAATTGATCAAGAAGCATGAAAGGACAAGGTGAGATCATATTTTGAATCCCATGCAAATTTGATAGAGTTTATTTCAGCCTATCCAAAGTAGGAATAAGGAACCTTAAAATCATTAATCACCAAGGTATACATAGAAGGGAAGACTACCTAGGAAATATGTGAATGTTTGCTAAGTCACTTGACCATGTATTCCATGCATATGACCCAACCCATGCCTTATTTATTGGGGTATGATCCTCTGTAGGATAACCATAGATTTTTATCCCTACATTTACATTTTATATTGAAAAGAGTCAACATATATGACAAATTGAACATGTATAATATTCACTAGGGGTAATGTATGTTGAGGGATGCACTAGTCAAGGGTTAAGGTGTGTATTGGTTAGGGACCACCTTTATATGCACAAAAATGTCACTTTCCTAGCCAAAGAAATTGCTAACCACTATAACACATATTATAAGTAACAATTTATCCTTATCTTGAACTTGTTCCTTCTAATCTAAAACCAAACAACAAATACATGCGTCTAGTCTAACCAAGCAAAATTTCAATCCATACAAGCACAACTTGAAAATATTTCAACGTTGGCTTCATTTAGTACATTGATTATTCTATAGGTTTGTTGTTGGTTTGGTTAATTGTTTGTGTGATTCATGTGTGAGTCTGGAAAACCTCCCATACCGTCAATGCATGTGTATAGTCTAACCATGCCAAATTTTAGTCCACACGAGCACAACTTGAAAAAAATTCAACATTGGCCCCATTCAGTACATTAATTATTCTATAGGTTTGTTGTATGTTTGGAAAATTGTTTGTGTTAGTCATTTTTGAGTCTGGAAACCCTCCCAAACCATCAATACATGAGTCTAGTCTAACCAAGTTGAATTCTAGTCCACACAAGCACAAATTGAAAAAATTTCAACGTTGGCCCTATTTAGTACATTGATTATTATATTGTTAGGAACCTATGTCAACCCTTCTCTTTACTATGTTAGTATATTGTTGTTGGACGCATATGCTTTGTAAGTCGTCCTGTAGTATTTGTTGATCCATAGTTTATATTAGCCCATAGTATTGACCCATAGTATTGGACGCATATGCTTTGTAAGTCGTCCCGTAGTATTATATGTCCCATGGTTTTGACTCATAGTATTGGGCATAGACTTAGTATATAAGTGTGTGTTGAGGTCATTGAAGGCACCGTGAAGTTAATTGTATTGAGCTTGCTCAAAGGAGGTTGCCCCCTCGAAGTGGCCCGTGATCAATATAAAAGTGATTATGTTCTATTATTTCTGGTATCTCGTGTATTTGCATTAATTAATTATTGCAGGTACATCACATCTGGTATCAGAGCACTTTCCTTGGCACAAGTGGGAAATTTTTTTTCTTTTTTTGGGCGGCGACTTTCAGATCAATTTCTGAAACTTTATGCACAAAATCAGAAGAAACTGATTGCATATCTGAATTCCTCTTTCAAAAACACGCAGTTTCAAAAAAAAAATCATCTCATTTGGAGTTCTAAAAGTGGAGATATCGTGGATTTAAAATCAGCAATTTTTCAGAATTTCGGTGACGGCCGCGGAAATTGTGGCAAGAAAATATTTTGACCGAGTGCCCAGATTTCTATTCCGCTTTCATAGATAAAAGCAGAGTGGTTGTTCCAGTTCCGGAAACATGCTATAATAGCGATTATGAGCAATATAGATCTGGTTTTGGAACATTGGGTGGAATTTCTGCCCAATTTTTTTTTCTGTTGCAGGTTCGGTTTTGGAACATTGTGAGGAGTACCACAGGAACCCCGAAGTAGCTGGCCATTGAGAGGACCTGCCAAGCGAAAAGGGCAACGACCCCTACCTGATTGACTAGATCCCACCCGTGAGGTAAACCAAGAGCTGTCGTTTGTGGCAAAGCGGTTATCAGTTTTACCTGAGCCGTGGAGTGAGGGGTACTGCCCCAATACGCAAGCCGTCAGACAGCATTGGTGGCCGAGTGAAAACCCTGAAATGTTAGGAAGCCGCACATACCTGGGGTCCATATCTACTTTCAGCTGAACTATTGTCGATCACTGCTGCACCGTTTCAGATCCATTTTGCAAGCCATTCCAGATCCAGCCATTCGGTGTTGTTCCAGATTCCTTCTGCACCGTAGCCGCTCTAGTCTGAACTGAAAAAAAAAAAAAAAAAAAAAAAAAAAAAAAAAAAAAAAAAAAAAAAAAAAAAAAAAAAAAAAAAAAAAAAAAAAAAAAAAAAAAAAAAAAAAAAAAAAAAAAAAAAAAAAAGAAAAAAAAAAGGAAGGTTATGGTTGTCACCTGTGCAGGAGCACACACCATGGAGGAAGCACTTGCATCCATCCAAACAAAACTCCAAGATCTGGATGAAAAATTTCTCAGCCTCCATATTCAGCATTCAGCCATGAACAATACCAGACAACCAGAATCTTTTGCAGCCATCGGGTTCTCTTCTTCCAACAATTTTTGTGGGCCGAAGCTTGATTTTCCTCGCTTCAATGGTATTGATCCGACTGGATGGATATACCGAGCAGAACAATATTTCAGTCTGCATAATACTTTTGATGTTCAGAAAGTTCCACTTGCATCCTTTCATTTGGAACAGGAAGCCCTTCAATGGTACCGTTGGTACATCAAAGCTCATCCCGAGCCAAACTGGACAGATTTTTGCCAACTCATTTTGCCACGATTCGGTCCTAGTGCTTTTGACGACTTCACAGGAGCACTCACTAAACTTCACCAAACTGGCACAGTGAGAGAGTATCAGATGGAATTTGAGAAACTAGCCAATCACACAGAAGGATTGTCTGATGAATTCTACAGGAGTTGTTTTATCAGTGGTCTCAAGGATGAAATCCGCTCAGAGGTCAAAATGTTTTGTCCCAACACAATGATGGAAGTCCTAGGGTTGGCTAAGTTGGCCGAGGACAAGATCGCAGCTCAACAACGCTCCAAACCCACCTTTGTTCCCTTCAGAAACATGGGTTCCCAACGACCTCCCATCACGCCTGCTCCTCAACCAACTCCTATCAAGGATTTGTCTGAAATAGAAATGCAGGCACGTCGAGAAAAAGGGCTTTGCTATAATTGTGATGAGAAATTCACTCAGGGACATAGATGTGTTCAACAAAAGCTCTATATCTTGGATGTGGATTCTCCGCCTGCCTTAGAACTTGGTGAAGAAGCTACAGATACAGTAGATGATCCGGTCGACATGCAACACCCACCTGTTGACACCCCATCTCAGGATGACCCACCCGAGATCTCTCTCCATGCTGTAACCGGCGTCACCACCCCACAAACAATGCGGGTCAGGGGATACTTCAAGAAGCTCCCTCTTACCATACTCATTGATTCTGGTAGCACTCATAACTTCATTGACCTCGGATTGCCAAACAGGCTGATTGTTTTGTCCATCCTTGCTCCAACTTTGAAGTCATGGTTGCCAATGGGGGCACCTTACCTTGCAAGGGGAAGTGTCACAATGTGCGTATCTCTATGGAAGATTATAACCTACGCTCTGACATGTTTGCCTTGTCCTTAGGCGGATGTGATGTGGTTTTGGGCATTCAATGGTTACGCACACTTGGCCCCATCTTATGGGATTTTGCTGAACTTTGGATGCAGTTTAAAATCAATGGGGCACAACACAAATTTATGGGCTTACAACCAGGGTCTCTTTGCATCATCAGTTCACATCGCCTAGAAAAAATCCTTAAGAAGAATTCACATGGTGTCATCGCTCAGCTCCATTCCATTCAGATGCAACCATCAACAGTCTCCACTACTTCCTTGGATAGATATGCAGGTATCTTTGCTGAACCAATGCGCTTGCTGCCTTCAAGAGACCTTTCCGGTAAGAATGTAGCCCCATCTACCTCTCAACAGGAAATGATGGCTATTTTTCATGCAGTACAGAAGTGGCAGCCATCCCTATTAGGAAATTATTTCTGCATCAAGACGGATTTCCCGAGTCTGGCAAATTTTCTGGAACAATGGGTCTCCTCCCCAACACACCTGCAATGGGTTATCCAACTCATGAGTTATCCCTATGTGATCACTTACAAGAAGGGTAAGGACAATATGGTGGAAGATGCTCCTTCTCGCACAATTGATGACCCAGTTTCTCTTACAGCTCTTTCTCTGCTTGTTCCAAATTGGTTCCAATATGTTCAACAGGGCTATCTCTTCTATGAACTCCATGCTTCTCCATCAACATGACACTCTAGGTTCTGCAAAATGTATGACCGGGAACAATGTAACTTCTTTTGGCCGGGACTAAAAATGACAATTCAATAGATGGTGGCTGACGATGATACTTTCCAAGTCAACGAGGGGGAAACGACACTCCTTTCGGGATTGCTCCAACCCTTGCCCATCCCTACACAGCTTTGGCAAACTATTTCTATGGATTTCCTAGTAGTGCTCTGGTGGTACAATACCACATCTCAAAGGACACCATATGAAGCAGTCTATGGAAAAACACCGCCAGTTCTTCTTCCATACACCCTCAGCAGCTCCCCAGTTCAGGAAATTGACTCGGTTCTTCAAAACCGCGATCAGATTCTTCTCATTTTGCAGGACAATCTTCACATGTCCAGAATTCGCCTGAAACAACAAGCCGATCAGAACCGTTCCGAGCGCATCTTCCACGCAGCTGACAGGGTTCTTCTTCATCTACATCCTTCCAAGCAATCCTCCTTGACACTCCAAAGGCGTCAGTGGCTCGAAATGCAAACCGAGGATGCTACCGGGGAACCACTCCTTCAGATTCTGCAGCAATTTCTCCAACCAAAGCTTTGAGGACAAAGCTTTTTCTAAGGGAGAGGGGATGTTAGGAACCTATGTCAACCCTTCTCTTTACTATGTTAGTATATTGTTGTTGGACGCATATGCTTTGTAAGTCGTCCCGTAGTATTTGTTGATCCATAGTTTATATTAGCCCATAGTATTGACCCATAGTATTGGACGCATATGCTTTGTAAGTCATCCCGTAGTATTATATGTCCCATGGTTTTGACTCATAGTATTGGGCATAGACTTAGTATATAAGTGTGTGTTGAGGTCATTGAAGGCACCGTGAAGTTAATTGTATTGAGCTTGCTCAAAGGAGGTTGCCCCCTCGAAGTGGCCCATGATCAATATAAAAGTGATTTTGTTCTATTATTTCTGATATCTCGTGTATTTGCATTAATTAATTATTGCAGGTACATCACATATATAGGTTTTTTGTTTGATTGGATAATTGTTTGTGCGAGTTATGTTTGAGTCTGGAAACCCTCCCACACCGTCAATGCATGCATCTAGTCTAACCATGCCAAATTTTAGTCCATACAAGCACAAATTGAAAAAATTTCAACGTTGACGTATAGTCCAACCATCCCAATGTTGTTTAATCACATGACAGCTATAGTATGCGGGGTCAAGTACGTGACCAGGAATGCTCTTTGGGTTATGAAATATAATATAAAAATGAAGGTGAAATAATTAACATGATAATTGTGCATTGCATGAAATTGTCCTTACATCTTATGAAATTTGACCCAATTAGATTTAGCATATACTTTCCTAATATGGGATAGTTTTATAACTCAAAAATAATATAGGCATGGCCTCCCCAAAGGACACAATATTAGGTGATTGAAACAAGTCAAATGAGGTCAAACTGAATCCAATTGCATGTCAACATGATCTAGATGGGGTGCACTATGGATTTAATGGATACAATGAACATGTATTAAGGGTGATATAAGAATTATGTCTACAAATATTTTCCATAACATTTGATTTAGATCAAAATATTATCAATGATGTCACAACTACAAATTTTTGTGCATATAAAGGAGGTTTTGTGTTGCAACTTGTGCCCTACAGAGACTAGACATTTATAATTGAAATTGGAAAAATGAGGGCTCATTGGAAATATTATACACAACAATATAGCGTTTTTCCACTGTGTTTTTTGTTAAAAAAGAACATGGAAAATATAATTACTAAAAACATGGATTACATGATATACATCATGGCATACGTCCAACTATGCCACAATAATAAATTTTAATATAATGTTGAATCAATGACACTAACCTCAATTGACATGGATTTTGCCCCAATCTTGACTAGGAAGGATGGAATAATACCATGGGGTTTAAAGGAATGGCCATCAAAAGCTCTAAACATTATGGAATAAGGAACTATCTCAACAAATTCTATGTCACTTCAACATAACATGAACATAACACAAGTTTAATCCATTCCATTTACCACATTTAACATAACAAGGACATAATACAAGTTTAATCAACTTATGGCATCTTTATTTGGATATGGCCAATTTAATGTGATGTAGATGCTTCCTTGTCCCTATATCTAGAGGGTAGGCCATTTCAATTATGATCTTGTGTCTAGAGACTAGTTTCCTTATAACATGTATTATAAGGTAGGTCTCAAATTATTATGCAACCACTTATGCCTTACCAAGCTTCTCTTTGTTTCAAGAATAATTTAATATTCTTTACTAAACAGGGCCAACCATGTGAAGGTGGAAGCTCATCTATCCCCTTCCTCACGTCACTCTCAATTCCCCATAAGCCGACAAAATCTATGTATACAAAAATAATTTATTGTGTTTTTTCATACTTAAGAAGCAAATGTCTCTTATAACATATGCCAACATATAAGAAAATGACAAAAAAACTTAAAAAATAATAATTTATACGTACCAATACAAGTCAATAATTCTATCGCAATATTAATTACAAATATATAGAGTGGATATATTAAGGCATACCTCATACACTTCAATGGACTTCATCATCTTATTCATCCAAGTCATCATCTGTATCATCTGATCCAGATTCAACGTTGTAAGGATTGTCCATATCATCATCGTCATCGATGCCATTTTCAATTATCATGTCATTGTCAATATCATCTTCATGGACATTGTCTACTACATCGTCTGATTAAACTAATTCTTCAACATATCCATCTAGAACATGATCATATAACTCATGTCGATCATCCTCAACATGATCATCTTCTTCTTCAAGACCCTCTTCATTATCTTCCTCTACATTATACTTTACCGAACTTCCCCTTAGATTGTGTCTCACAAAAAATGACCAACCCCCTCTACTTGGAGCCTCTGAGTAAAATACATGTTCACATTGGCTTGGAAGAACATAGGGCTCCATTCCTAGCTCAAACAACCTTGTATTAACCATGGTAAATACTTTATCATGTTCAATAATAGTTCTATCGGGATCACGTTGATTCAATCGTAACCTATACCATTTGAAAACGGACATAACTTAATTTGAAGGAGTTAAAGTCACACTGAATAATATCCTCCAAATACCCATAGTATCGATTTTATGAGAGTTCTGGATGTCTATCACTTCTAGAGGAAACATTGGTCACCTCAAAGACTCAAGTTATCCCACAATCTGATGTTTTCTTCGTTTCATCCAAATTTTTTATGAGTAATTTACAACCATTGCACCACATAGCCTTATGGTGTTTTACCTACAACAAGCCATACATGTAAAGATTACATCATGAATTGATGATTAAGTGCATGTTTATGCTCTGCAGGGAAACAAATCAACGTGGACACCAATATATTTGAAAAAACAAACAGTATGGCTCATTAATATGCTCTCCTGCTTATCTTTTAAACCATATGCTAAATCGATTTCCCTTTTTGTAAGATTGGTATCTCCATCTTTTTTTGTAATGGTGTAAAATTCTATTAATCGAGTAAAGATAAAAATACAGGTGAAAATACAGTTTGTGGTGGCCTGAGCAAAAAGAGCCACCACTCAAGGAGATCAAAAGGACCAAAGCAGTTCTTTTCAAAATTATACAAAAAACCCTTCCCTATGTAGGGATACCAAGGGAAGCTAGTAGTAATTTCATGACTATAAAAACCTAAGAACCAATAGCCTCGTGAGCTATGTAACATACTAAGAAACATATGAAAGTAAGGCTGCTGAAAAACACGAGGAACCTCCTTAACCGGGCGTTGGAGGTGCTTCTACATCAGAGAGAGTTTCTTCTAGGATAGGGCAGTCTTAGTATTATTAATCTTACGAATCTTTCACAGGGGGCTGAGCGTCTTTCACAGGGAGCTTAACCGGTAGGGGTGTAGTTTTGCTGCTGTCAAGAGCACTTCCTTCCTGGTCGTTGCGAATTATTTTGGTGAGAATAGGGCCCAGAGTAGTGGGGATGGGGAAGGAGAGATAAGCCGGTTCCTTACCCTTATGCTTGTCGAGCTCTCTGCCCTGATGAAAGACCATGCTCCCAAGTGTCGTGAAAAATTTAACATCCGAGGGGGTGGCTCTATGAGTGCTGCCACCCGGAGCACTGCTACCCTAACAGAAGTCATGAGGAAGGTGATTGGTAGGGGCGTAAGAGTCATAACTGAGCATGTTCTCCAGGCTGCTAAGCGTGGCTACCAGGTTTGGCAGGGTGGCTCTCAGAGTCTGAGTTGCATGCCTTGCAGTGGCCCGATTGGTCAAAATGTCATCCATAAGCTCAACCAACATGTTTTTCACAAGCTAGTAAGGGTCGCAAGGTTGTTCCTGACTCCCCTTAGAGAGACTATCTGCAATCAGCCTTGCTTCCTAATTATCAACAAGTAGGCAAACTGGGATGGACACCTTCACTCTATATCCTTTCCTAGTTTTCCCAGCCTCCTGATGACCATCTTGCTTCTTGTTTTTTCTTTTTGTTCCTTTTGGGTGTCCCATGGAATCAAACCAAAGGATAGAGTGAGCAAGGAGCACAGAAACAGAAGGAGTCCAGGTCGCTTCCCAACACCGCGTGATTATCATGGTTGTAGGCCAAGACTAAGAGCCTATGTACAAACTAGTGTGCCATTCAGATGGAGAATTTAACGTTGCATGCCGGAGAGTCATGGAAGTGGTGCATGAACTAACGGTCCAGACTGAATGAGGAGACATCGTGAGCGGGAGGCTTGATGAGGCCAGAGATGCAACGTCCCCTCAAGTATATGATCGACCATAGTAGTTCCACGAGGTTGCTCCTCATGGCCAAGTGTCGTGGTGGATGCCACCTGTAGGTTGTTGCCACTGTTGCCACTCGCATTCAGGGAGTAGAGATCCAAATTAGCTAGAGCTTGGCATTGCAAAATGATCTCTCTGTAACTTAAGGAGGTGAGGGTTCCTTCCTGATATGTAGAGTTGCAGGTTACCCCTTCATTGGAAAGGTAATCCGCAAGCGCATTAGCTTTTCTTCTGACATGTTGGAAGGAGACAGAGCTAACGAGAGCAAGAGAAATGGCTAGTTCTTGTAGTCACTGCGCAATCCTCCAACTTGACAATATTTTTTCGACCCTGGCACCATTATGGAGACGACCAACAAGAGAGATGATGATCTTGGAGTCTCCTTCAATGATGAGGGGAAGCAGGCCATAATTGTGAGCACTTTTGAGACCTTCGATGAGCCTTGTGAATTCCGATGCGTTGTTGGTGTTGTGGCCTATAGTTCCCATGAAGACTAACCTAATGGATCCATATTCATAGTGAATGGCCCCTCCAAAGTTTGCAACACCCTGATTTCTTTTGGAAGCTCCATCGAAATTGAGTTTGAAGAACCCTGAAGGTGGCTTGCTCCAGTGCTCCAGACTTGGAGAATCCGCAGGAGGCTTACAGATAGTGCTGGGAAAGGATCTGAGTATAAGGTTCCAGTATGATATGATTCCCTGCTCTAGGGGCAGAGTGGGGAAGTCAGGAGAGCTCTAGTTCTTCAAGGAAAGAGTTTCCTGCAAGTTGTTTTTTAGAGTGGCCCAAATCTTCGGGAGCTGTTTCTTCTTGGAGTCAAATATTCTTAGGTTTCTTTCTTTCCAAATATTCCATACCACTAGTCCTAGGATGAGGACCCAGATTCGGTTGAAAATGGTGCTCTAGAAGGGAGTAGTATCCCAATTGGAAATGGTTTGGACAATATCTCCTATGTCTCTGTTGGTGCGTTTGCAGAAATGGGCCACGTTGTCCCATATTTCATTGGCCATTTCACAAGAGTTAAGAAGATGATCAATGGTTTCAGGGTGATTTTAACACATGGTGCACCATGAGAGGCCATGGATTCCTCTTCTCTGAATATTTTCCCAGGTTAGAATGCGCCTATGGGCCAGGAGCCAGAGGAATGAAGAGACTTTGGGCCAGAAATGTGATTCCCATATTTTTTTCCAGATAGGATTCGGTGGTTCCTCCAGAGTGCCTGTGAGAATGGAGTAGGCCTCTTTAGTAGGGAAGGTTCCTGTCTGGATGTGTCCCCATCTTAGAATATCATGACCATGACTTATTCTTATCTCCTGGTTTGAAGATCTTGCCAAGTTTTCTCAGTGCTGTTAGCTGGAACAGGGGGAGTCTAAAGGCAAGGAAGTTTCCACTTAAAGATTGTGCTGGAGTCGGAGGGATCCCAGTAGTCCCATATCAAGAGATGTCTATTGTGAAGACAGTGTTCCTGGAGATCCCGAGTGAGGCTTTGAGTATGGATACTGGGTAGTTGCTCCCACGATTCGAACCAGAAATTTGCATGTTGGTCGTCTTTGACTTCCCAGAAACTGTGATGCTGAATTAGAGATATTTGATAATTAGCTGATCACCAGATTAAAGATCCTGGGGAATCCTGGTCATAGTGAATGCGCAGCTGAATTGGCCAATTGGGAGCGTATTTGCTGTTCCAGAGAAGGTTCTAGGGGGAGGCTATTTCAGTGACCCATTTACACCAAATTTTAGCCGAGAGGACCTGATTGTTGATTTCCGGATCCCTAATTCTGAGACCTCCTTGTCTTTTTGGCATGCAGAGAGTGTGCAATTTAACGAGGGCCCACTTGTGGTTGTTGTGGTTTCCCCCCCAAAGAAAGGACTTTTGAAATTTTCTCATCGTTTTGAGGACCCACTTGGGAGCTACGAGGACCGAGAAGAGGTAAATGGGAATGGACTGAAGGATGAATTTAAGGAGCATGATTCTACTAGGCAGGTTGAGGGAGCGAAACGTCCAAGAGGAGATTTTGTTCTCTAGCTTGTCTAGGAGTTCTTTCTAGGAGGAATGATTGATGGCAAAGTCAAAGAGAGGGGCACCAAGGTATTTGGAGGGGAGGGAGGAGGTTGTATAACCCAGGATGTGTGAGACATTTCGTTGAGTGATGGGGTCCGTGTGGAAGAAAAAGATCTGAGACTTTTTGAGGTTCACGGTGGTGCTGGAGGTTTCCGAGTAGGTCTGAAGAGTGTGCTTGAGGGTGAGGTATTCCTAGACAAAGGGGTTCCCAATGAGAAGGTTATCATCAACAAACTACTAGTAAGCCATGGGGTGGTTTCCATGCATAGAAATACCACGGAGGATGCCAGCTGATATCTCAGCTTTTAGCATTCTTCCCAGTCCCTCATCCATGAGAATGAAGAGGAAGGGGGAGAGAGGGTCCCCTTGGTGGATGCCTCTAGTAGGGGAGAAAGTGGCATAGGGGTACCCATTCACCAGGATGGAGAAGAACACAGAGGAGGTAAGGGACATGAACCAGGTGGTCCATTGTTGGCAAAACCCAAAGGCAAGGAGCATTTTTTCGATGAAATCCCAACTGAGTTTGTCAAACGCTTTAGAGAGATCCAGTTTGACCAACATCCCAGGGGTCTTAGAATTTTTTAGGGAATGGATCATTTCATGAGAAAGGATGATCCTGTCTAGGATCTGGCGCCCTTCTACATTCCCTATTTGTTTTGGCGATAGTGAAAGAAGTTAATGGTGAATCCATTCGGTCCACGGGCATTGCCTTCCTCCATCTGGTTTACAGTTGCTTCAACCTCCTCCATCGATATTTCCTTCATGAGAGTGGCATTGTGATCGACAATAAGAATGGTAGGGATGTGGTTAGTTACCCTGCTAATGGCCTGGGAATTGTCCCGATCTTCTTCGGAGAGAGAGGTCTAGAAGTGATTTACCAGCTCTTGTTCAATTTCTTCATGGTTGTGAATATTGATTCCTTCAGCAGATTTGATAGTGGCAATCATGTTGTTCATTCTGTGTTGGACGGTGGTGCGATGGAAGAAAGTGGTATTTTTCTCTCCCTCTTTGAGCCAGTTGATTCTAGATTTATTCCTTCACATAATTTCATCTTTTTCACAACATATGTCCAGTTGATTCAGGATTTATTTCTCCTATTGTTTGATCTCTTCAGTTTGTCCCTGCTCCATGATATTTTTTTGGATCATCTCCAGATCTTTTTCAAGCTCACTCTTAGTAGTGAACATGTTTCCAAAATATGTACGATTCTAGTTTTGCAGTTGGGATCTGAGCAATGTGAGTTTCCGGTGAAGGATGGCCATTTTGGAGCGGCCTTCCACCTTCATGTTGATCCACTAGTTGTGGATGGTATCCTGAAAAAGAGGGGTGATTTAACCAAAAAGTTTCAAAGAAAAAGGGGTGGAATTTTTTGTTACCTGAGTGCTGCCAATTAAGAGAGATCGGCCAGTGATTTGAGCCAGCTGAGGGTAGAACTTCTATGGTGAGCAATCCTCCCATGTCGACAGCTTTTTTCGAGATGAGGAAGAGGTCCAGACGTGAGTCGATTTTCTAAGTTCCACCTCTACGATTATTCCAGGTGAGGAAGCCCTCAGAAGGTAAAGTATCGATGAGCCCGTAGTCATTGATACAAGTTTTGAAGAGGATTTCTTTAGGGTAAATATAGCGGCGTCCTCCTTTTTTTTCCTGGAGGGAGGTAATCATGTTGAAGTCCCCCCCAAGGATGAGAATGGAGTCAGGATTTTGCGTAGTGAACCAAGAGATATTGTCAAGAATATTCAGTTTGAGAGAAGGAGGTTGAGGCCCATAGATATTCATGAGGTGGTCGGAGAGGTTGGTGCCCAATATATGAAAGGATGTAGAAAGAGAGTGGGTCGTGGTGGAAAAGTTGTTCAGGGTTAGCAGAAAGGGGTTCCAGGCTATCACAATACCTCCGGAGGCTCCCATTACATCAATCACAATGACTTGGAATCCTTTCCATAGTTTAGACAAAAGAGAATGGACCAAGTTATTGGAGCATTTGGTTTCCTGAAGGAAGATGACTATAGGTGAATATTGCATTATTTTGTGCTTTAACATGTGGTGCTCGGTAGGTCCATTTGTTAGGATATTCCTATACTCCATCCTAGTCCTACTAGCATTTTCATTATTTGCATTTTCAGTCTTGCATGCATTCTGCATGCATGCAATTGCATGCATCCCAGTCATCAGTCCCAACACCTAGCCTCAGTTAGCTATCCCCCGGGAGCTTCTCTCAAATCATTTTTAGCCCTCTTAGAGATTAGTGCACCCTTCCTCCTTGATTTAAGGAAGCCACTTGTCCTCTCTCACCTACCACTCAGTTGCACTTCAGTTAGTTCAGTTATCTTCAATTCTTTCCTTGATTTAAGGCTAGATTGACTCTCAACTGTCTGTATCACTCCGATGGACCTCCGATGAGAATAGAATTCCCATTTTGAATATAGTTAGCTCCTCATGCACCCTCCACTAAGCCTCCTTCATTCAATTAGTTCCTCCATGTGCCAGTTACACCTACCACACTCAGCTAGACTTATTTTGACTGATGATTGACAGTTACTTGTGCATTGATGACTCCATTGATGATGATGAAGACTTCTAGTTGTGCTCCGATGACACTCCAGTGATTAATGAATGAGTGTGTGTGAATTTATTTTGCTTCTATCCGAGTTCTACTGTATTATTATTCTATTGCTCATTTTACTGCATTGACGACTCTTAATCTTATTCCTAAATTCTTTCATTCCGAGGTATACATCAACTCTTAGATCTACTGTGAGGATTTTCACACCATTGATCCCTCGCATGTTCCAGGAGATTAGCTACATTGGGAACCTTGAATAACAGTAAGGAAGAACTCCGTTAGCTAGGAATATTTCCCTGATTCAACTAGGCGGGTCCCAGTTGACTAATCCTTTGAAGATCGGTTTTTTTTCCCCACTCTTGTTGTCCTGTTGCAGTTTGTGCTTTTATTTTTGGGGGAGGTTGTGAACTCCCAGTTTGAGGTGTTTTACCTTGTTCAGGGCTTCCTTCAATAGTTGGATCTGCTTATGTGGGATGGTGCTGTAGGATTTCTTGGAGCATGCATATTCCATACCTAGGATATCTAGTTCGCCAAGCTCTAATTCGATCATCTCCTCATCCATAAGAATTTCAGGTCCTTGAGTACTCCCTTTCTTTTGTGGTACTTTTAGCGGAATCCCATGCTCTTCCATCGTTGGGACTTTGTTGGGCATGGGATTGTCTTTGAAGTTTTCAGACATCTCAGGGGTTTCATTTGGATTTGATTAGTGGTCATCTAGGTGAGAACTAGGTCTTCTGCATGCTTTTCCTACACTACAGGGTTCTCTGGTTGGACTTCAAGAATAGTGAAGCTGTTGCTGGTAGTTGGGTTGTTTGATTTCTTTTCCTCCGTGGGTGCTTTGCGGTGATTTATTCTTCTTCTTTTTTTCCGTACTTTTGGAAACCCTCTTCATCCTTATTAGTTTTTGGTGGGCTGCTATTGTTAAGATGACAATCACGATACAGGTGCTTGTGTTCATGGAATTTTATGCATCGAAATGATACATGCTCATAATATAATGGTTGTACCCATTCAAAATCTTCATGATTGAGCCAAATCGAGTAGGGAAGAGAATTGGTATGTGCATGTAAACACATATGCAGGCATATGAGGTGTACTTACTGTTTCTAGTTTTCTCTATTGCTCTAACATATGTGTCGAGGGTGTTTCCAATGTCCTTGAGCGTTCCTTCATCCCAATATTCTTTGGCGATGAGTTGTGGTCTTTACACTGGGAGTGTGAGTTGTGGTCTTTCCTTATCTTTGGCGATGCATGTGGTCGTTCCTGTTGTCGGGCTGGAGGCCAAGGAGTTTTTTTTAGCACTCAGGATTTCAGGGTACGACAGAGGAACTTCAGCCATCTCGATTTGTACTGATGAAGCCAGATTGGAATAAGAGGGGGCCATACCAGAGGGGCCCTCGGCCCCTCCCGATGGGTCGACCATAGGTTGTACCAAAGGTGCAGGCGAAGGGGAGAATGGGGAGAGGAAAAGGGGAGAGTCCAACAGGAGCTGGTAAGAACCCTATGGATGGCATGCAAGCGGTAGAGATCTCTGGTCCACAGTTTCCCAATCACCAGAATCCTAGTGCTTCGATTAACCAAAATCCTTTTAATATTGGTATCTCCATTGCGATGAGATGCTTTAACTAATGAAGCCATACCTTCCCATGATATTCCATGACCTGATTGTTCACATCGTTCAATCCATACCTTCATCCAATCAATATTTTGTGCGATGTATAAATGAAGTGCTTCCCACTCTCGACCAATTGCTTGATGAAAATAAAATTAAAATTCGGTACAAATGTATATTCACTTAACATGATATATACTTTTAACTGATGCATATTGAATATTAAAAATGAAATAAGTATGATATATACATAAAAATCAACAGTCAAATTTACTATAATTAGTCTCCATTAGCTAATAATTACCTTTCACCTTCGTCGGCCTACATTTCCCCTTCAGGTACTCCCCTTCGAAATTGTTATTGGAGTCTGGATCAAAAATGCGACCTAAATTGAGCTTTGACACTAATTTAGGAAGATATTCACTAATATACATCATGTCCCGATATACCATATATCCCTCCACCATAGAACCCTCAGGATGTGCTCATTGTCTAACCAAACCCTTCAAAAATTTCAATTGCCTCTCAACCATCCACATGGACCTTGAGTGTACACGTCCACACAATTCAATCTCCTCAACTTGGTGTATGAGGTAGTGTTCTTGTGCATTGAAAAATGCCGAAGGTAGATGATTTTGCATTTCACACGTGAGACAAGAAATTTCTCTCCTCCAATACTTTATATCTTCTTTATGGATTTCTTTAGATGACAACCATCTACAAGTGATGCAAACAAATAACGAGATTTAACAAAAATAAACATTATATTACATAAAAATTAGTAAAACAAATGTCAAATATAAGTTCTACAATGAATTAAACAAACACTTTATGCATGCAAAATATCGCTACTTACCTCATGTGTTTTCCAAGATTATATATAACTTGTTTGACATTGTTGTCGAAGTTGTCTGAGAGAGATAGAGTAGAACATACTGTAACAATATCAAAATCGTTTCATTATTTTTTACAAAAAGTAGACAAAAAAATACCAACAATATGCACTAGAATAACAAAAATATAGCAATATATATACCATAATAATTACTTTGATGACGATATGCAAATCATGTGTTTTCACCCCCGCAAAATCACCTTTTTTTGTTATGATATTATTTATGTTCAAACAAAATCCGGTGGGAAATTTAATTTTTCGCATGACTTCTGTTATCTCTAGGGTTGTGTTTTAGATTTTTCAATTTTACCTAGTTACCATTCCTAATTTTAGCCTAGCTTTCCTTTAAATTTCTCATTTTTCTTTGTCCCAAATTTTACCCTAGTTGGTTTTTATCAAGTTTTTCATTTATTAAAACCTAAATAAGGCTCATTAGTCATTTGATTTTCGAAATGTGTTATTTCTTAATTGAAATGATACAAATGTTACCTTGATTAATGTTGCTATGCTTGAAACATTAACAATTTTCATTTCATATGCTTTACAACTATATACTGGCAGCATATGAAAAATATTAAAAGGAATGATGCTGCCAGTATGGATTTTGGCAATAAGGACGAGTGGCAGGGGTTTGGTACTAATTTTTTGATTGATACTATAGAAATTGTGAGGTCGTGTCATCTTATGAGTGTGAATCACTCATCTCAATGTTGTACCCAAGGTGATCGACATCATCACAAGTCATGAATCTGAAGTATTCGTTTTCACACTAACAATGTAGCATGTTCCTTTCTTCAAGCATATGTTTTATGGAATTGAATAGGTATTCAGGGTAACAAAGATGTACCATGACGAAGACCAAGAAGCCTGCTGGATTATTATGTAGACTTGAACTGGAGAATTTGCACTGGGTTCATCAGTTTCCAAGATCAATGAGCATGATGAGAGATAAGGGTTGGTTCCCTTTCTGTGAGAGATTGTAGGGCCACAATCTAAAAGTGACCACATCTTTTATTAAAAATTACAAAGATGCAGTTGTGCGTTTTGAAGATTTACAGGTTAGGGTTGATGAAGATTTTATTGTAGAAGCTATTGGAGTGCCATCGCTGGGTGAAAAGTGGTTCAAACAACAGTATTCTGAAGCTGATTATAGTAAGTTCTTGTTGCCTGGGTTTGAAAAATTAAGCTGGAAGAATGGTATACACATAAGTAAGATGAAGCCTGTTTGGAGGACTCCATTAGAGATGATTCAGAATTACATAACCTGTGAGGGTCATTATGACAAAGTTCTTAGGTGCCATTTATGATTTCTGATGCATCTTAATGGAGATTTGAAGCTTAATTTGCCTTTTTATTTGTTTAAAAGATTGCAAAAGATGGTTGCATGGGTTCAAGGTCATCGAGAACATATTGCTCGTTCTATTTTTCATCAAGGGTTAATAACGTTGTTAATAGTTTTTCAATTGAATAAGAATGGACGAACTTGGGACCATTTCCTTCTTGAGTCAGGGTTTGAAGCAGAAAAACAAAATCCTTGTAAAGAGAAGGGAAAAGGAAACGAATGTAAAAGTTTAGATAAGCAAACGAAGGGAGCAATGGAACCAGCAAATGAATAGGGAAAAGAGTTAGCAGAGGAGTTTACTGTTGTGAATGATGAATTTTCAGAAGTATATGTTACCAAGACTATTGTAAAAAGTATAAGTTTAGAAGAAGTTTAAAAAATAGGGCAAGCTAAAACCCTAAAGGCAGAGAATGTGGAACTGAGTTTAAAGCCAAGGACCCGATTGAGAAGCAAATTGGTAGCAGAGATAAAGGTTGTACATAACCCTATAAATAGTAGCGAGCTTGTGGTTATAAAAGATTCTCTTAATGAAGAATACATATAGGTAGCAAATGAAGAATAGTTTTCAGAAGATGAGAAATTTATAGAGCTTCAAGGAAGTGCAGGGCACATACCTGAGTCTTTTTGTACAGGTAAACAAAACAATTCTGAGAATGAAATTGATTTAGGTTCAAAATATTTGCAAGTAAATGAAACTCTTATGGATTTGGAAGGGGGTGACATAGTATCAGAATTAGATCAAACAAGGAAATCTTTGCTATCTTACAAAGAACATAACAAGTATTTGCAAGACATAAATGAGAATTTAATGTCTGCTAATAAAAGGTTACGAGAATATTTAGAAGAGAAGGAAGAAGATTATTAGAAGCTCGTCCTTGTATCCAAATATATCCTAAAGAAGAAAAGAAAAATTCAGAAGCAATATGAACAAGTGTTGAGCCAGAATAGAGAATTTCAGAATCAAGAGAAAAACAGGGATGCATAATACTCCAGGTTACAGAAAAGATTCCAAGTTCTAAGTGATATGACTGTTTTAGCTAAAGCTTCTAAAAGTCTTTGATTGATTAAAGGCCCAGGTTATTTTTGTTGATAGATAATTAAGATTTGATAGCAAGCAATAGATAGGGTTGTTTTATTTTTGTCTACAACTGTCGATTTTAAATTTAAGTCGACCTTTAAGTTAGTTTGATAGAAACAAACTTACTATTTTAAGATGGTCGAGATCCATGAAATGAGGATCTTAAAACTGTTTCAGATTTTGAAGCTTATTGTATATAATAGACAGTAGTGTGCTATGTATGGAGGTTGGAACAACTTATGGAGGTCAGACTCGTATTATGAATTGCAACTGCAGGCATGTATACATTGTGTTTCTTTTAATGTGAAATGACTACTTTGAAATGATTATGATCAAATGAGCCATGTTTTTCTTTAATAACTGAATTATGTGTTATTCATGATTTTGTTCTATCTACAGTCCTATTTATCTATGTCATAATTCTTATGATGCACATGAAATTATCTTTAAATACCTGATGCAGAACTTGACTCATTTCTTTTATAAATTCGTGCTCGTAGCCTTTTCTGTTATTGCACTTTATAGTGATATACTTCCTGCAGTTTTGTCTTCTATCCTAGCTTGATTTCTGTAATGATTGCTTACCTACCATCATCTATCATTATTATAAAATAATAATCCTAGATATCCTTTACCTACTTTTAGGATTTCTCTAGGCTTGAACCTTAGTAGTCTAGGTCCAACTCTAGTGATAACATCTTCTGGCGCCGTTTCCGGGGACGGAGAAATGAAAGTACATCTTCCTTGGGTATTTTACATCTTTACATCTAATTTTAGAGGAAAACATGATCAGTATAATTTGTTTGCAGACTACATATTCACCTTGTATTTCATAAAGTTATAGTGGCTTCAAGATAGATAGGGACTCGAGGAAATCCTTCATCTCCTCTGCATTCAGGGGTTTTTTATTTAGAAAGGATTCTAAGAGAAGCTAGAAAAAAGAAGATTGATTTTTCATCATCCAGTAATCCTCAGTATTCTTCAACTACAGCTATACCTTTTGATTTGTTGGATTTTTAGGAAGAAAGAAAGTTAGATCTATCTGTGTTTATTCCTGAATTCGAAGACTTTAATCCTACTCAGGTGCATGATTTTCAGGTTTATTCAAATCCCTTGACTTCTGAACATAAGAGTATACCAGAGGAAACTTTCACCTTAAAATCTTTGTCGGCACCTCACATACCTCTCACTAGTAGAATTCTTATTGGCCAATTTAAAATTGAAGTGCCATCTCCTCCACATACCAAGCCACCATCTCCACAAAATCAGCCATCTTCTGTTAATTTTTCGATAATTTCATTCCATTATCATAAGGATCTCTAAGAGAATAACATGTACAACATTTTTTTTCCCAAAACAAAAAAAAAAAGCGTAATTTCATTTCATCTATATAGAGTACGAAATTACATTGATCATCTTCACTCTTAAAGAGTGTAAAAAATAATTGATATGTTCTTACTTGAAAGCTGTAAACTGAAAAGATCTTGATGTTCTCACCATGTGAGCATTAACATCATTTACATAACAGTAAAAAATGGTCTAACTTTGTTGAAAACAATATTTTTTGTTTTTTTTAAAACAATACATATAGTATCCAAAACTTCTTCAAAATATGCACAAAGTGCTGACAATTATAAACCTGCAAAACATTTTTTGTACAAAAACACTTCATAAAGGTAGCAAAAAGATTTATTATCATCCTTCTATGAACGGACGATGGTAGAAGACCCTTCCAATCCCTTCTCGAAATTCACAGATTTTCCACGTTCCAACCCCCAATAGCAGCCCCTCCTTCGAAGCCATGTCCGCTTCTGAGTTATTCTCATGGAAAACATGCTTGCAAGTAAAAGTATCAAATGTAAGAGAAGCATTCTGAACTTGTTCCAGAACCAATGATAATCTCTGATTATTGCACTGTTGAGTACCTGAGACCCATTTGATCACATTTAGAGCATCACCATAGATATTAATGTTCCTGATTCTTCTTTCAAGAGCATATGAAATAAGGTATCTTAGGCTCAATATCTCCTCCCAGTTGTTTCTCCCCCTCCCAAATCCCAACAACATCACAAATTAATGTACAGTAGATAGAAAGAGAAGAGCCCCACCCCCACACAAGTCATTCTGACAAGCCCCATTGAAGAAACCCTAAGGCTAAGTATGATCAATATCCATAGGCATAATAGTTTTGGAAGGAGAGGATTTTTTCAATTGTTTGAAGGACAGGAAGATCCCACAGCTATTGATAGCCATCAATGCAGGAAGTCCCTCAATCTCAGAAAAAAGAAAGGAAAAAAAAGTTTTTTTTTTTTTCGTGATAACCATAGCCCCCAGATGACAATTAAAGGAAGGGATCTGTATGAACGAAAAATAGGATTCTGAAACCACCGGCTCCAAGCATCAGCCATCGAGTATCCCGTCCAAAGAAAGGGGACTTTTAGGATATTTGAAACAATAACCCAAACAACATTTACAAAAGGGCAAGAAAGAAACAAGTGCAGCACATTTTCCTCCTCATAACTGCAAAGGTGACAACGTCCCGGCCTCTGTAAACACCTTCGCTAAAGAAAATACCACGTCGGTACCCTATTAACCAAAACAAACCACATGAAGACACGAGTCTTATGTGGACACTATAGTTTCCACAGTTTACTCCACCACCAGATCGGATCCCCCAGCAGCACATCCTCACTGATCCAAAGGTAACCACCTTTGGGTGTATAAATTTCGGTGGTGTCACCATCCCATACAAGTTCATCCTCCTCCTCACTTAGAAATATATGATCTAATCTGAGTGCTCTTAAATAAAGGCTTAATTCCACCTCCATTTGTCCCCCAAGTCCAAAGAAATCTGCCGCTCTCCAAATGGGACTACCCATCCAAAGATTCCCCAGATCTACCAACTGATAGAGAAAATGTATTCCCCTATGTGCCAATGCCTCAATCATTCCTTCCGACAACAAATGTTGATCTTCACAACCAACCCAAGGATCACTCCCAATCCTCACCCTCTGTCCATTACCGACATCCCATACCAAGTTTTGTTTAATGACGTGAAAAGATGTTACAACTGCCTTCCAAATGCACGAGCCCCCAGCATCTGATTTTCTTGGGGAGCGAATCCAATTTTCAATGGAATCAGGCTCAATATATTTATGGATCATAATGTGGGCCCAGAAACGCCTAGATTTGATTAGCCTCCAACCACACTTTGCTGCTAGAGCTTTAGAAAACTGAAATATGTTCTTCAACCACCAGCCACCCAAAGCTTTTGGAGCTGCAATACGATCCCATCAAACCCAAGGAGTGACCTGTGCATCCTCCTTACCACTCCAAAGAAACTTGAAACAAATCTTTCTGATTTGATCCAAGATACCCCAAGGTATCCAAGCCAAGGACATCCAGTAGAGTGGAATAGCTTCCAAAACAGATTTGACTAAAACAAGTCTCCCAGCTCTCGAGAGCCACCTAAAGCTCCATCTTTTCAAATGTTTTTCCAATTTCTCTATAAGCCATACCCAATCCTACTTCTTATAATCATTCGGTTTTAGATTAAAACCCATATACTTTAGTCCATCCGAGAGGGTAAGGAGAGTGAATGGAAAGAGTCTAGTGTATGTATTCAGCTCTTCCTCATATAAAACGAAGCAGTCAAGGTAGATTTTCCTACATTAATATCCATCCCTATAGAAAGAGAGAAAAGATATAACATTTCCTTCAGCTTGATTACCTCTCTTCGAGAACCTGAACAGAAAATGAGAATATCATCTACAAAAAGAAGACGGGTAAGATTTACACCAGGGGCTAATGAAATACCAACAAAAAATCGAGATAGTTTGGCCTGCTTTATAGCCCGACTTAGACTTTCAGCCACCAACAAAAAAAGAAGAGGAGAGAAAGGCAAACCTTGACAAAGTCCACGACCAGAATGAAAAAAGGGGTTGCTGCACCATTTAAAAGGACTGAGAAAGATATCGTAGTGATACAACTCATGACCCAACGGATAAAACCAATATCAAAACCCAGATGTGTGATCAGAAGACAAATATATAACCAACTGACCTTATCATATGCTTTGGATAAATCAATTTTCAGGACGGCCCCTTTCAACTTCCTGGTTTTTATACTATGTAAGCCCTCCTGTGCAATCCCAATAGCTTCATGGATCTGACGGCCTTCAAAAAAACCCAAATTGTTTCTCTGAAATGTGAGTAGAGAGGATGGATTTGAGTTTGCAGGCAATCATTTGAGTGACTATCTTGTACACACAGTTACAAAGAGAAATAGGTCTGAAATCATTGAGTGTAGTAGGAGAGTCCACTTTTGGTATAAGAGCAATGAACGTGGAATTGATGCTGGCAAGAATTCTTCCTTCCCTCCTCGAATCTTCCACCAGTTGCATAAGGTCATCACCGATAATATCGAAGAGGGCTATGAAAAATTTGATGGTCCATCCATCTGGCCCTGGGATTTTATCTTTCTGGAAGCTACTGAGAACCTACTTTAATTCCTCAACAGTTATGTTTTCCATCAACATTCGATTATCCTCCTCCTCTACAAAACGTGGAAACAACTGTGCAACCCTGATTACATCCTCAATATTCACTCTATCACTGGCTTTAAAAAGATCTTGAAAATGTTGAACCCCCACTCCTTCTATCCCCTCAAAAGTGGAATGTGGATTCCCCTCAAAATCATCAAAACCCCAAATAGTATTAGCAGATATCCTTCCTTTGGCATATCTATGAAAAAATTTCGTATTTTCATCCCCACTTTCCAGCCAAATAGCCCTACTCCTCAAACGCCAGGTCTCTTCAATGTTCATGAGAAACAAATTTCTCTATTCCTCCAGAGAAACAAGGGCATCCTTCGAGGCTTGTGAAAGATACCCTCCCCCCAATCTCAACGAGATGGAAGCAATCTCCTCTTCAATCAACTTTAAATCATGCTCATCCCTGTCCCTCTTATCAGTAGCCCAGAGTTTGATTGAGCCCTTGAGAGATTTAACATTCTCTGCAAAATGAAAAGCTGCAGAATTACCTATACTAGGCTGATATGGAATCCATAAACTGTGAAAAAGATTAATGAAGGTGGGATCCTTTAACCAAGTCTTGTTAAACTTCAAAGGAGCAGGGGCTTATTTGGACCAGCCTTCAACTCTAGAAAAATAGGCTCGTGATCTAAGTAGCCCCCTGATCCAATCCACTGCATGATGTAGAAAAAAGAATCCACCAGCTTCTCAGAGATTAGGAAATGATCCAATATTTTCGCCACCCTAGCCTCCCCCACCCTTTTGTTCCTCTACGATGGCTTCAAGCACACAGGTTCGACATCAACCATATTTCCTTCAATCATTTTTCTAATAAAAAATGAAGACAGAGGATCCACCTGTGCACGTGGCCCCCAAACTTAAGCCCGACCCAATGAAAAGTTGAGATCCCCTCCCAAGATCACCGATTCACCCTTAAGAACTTCCCTGTCCAATAACCTTTCCCAAAAGGGAACTCTATCACAGTATGGCCCATAGATATTAGCAATAGTAGAAACCTTGTCAGATTCCAGAGACCGACAAAACATCCCCAAAAATGACTCCATTCCCCATAGAGAAGAAACACTAACCTTCGATTCCCTCCACCCGACCGCCAAGCCCCCTGAACGCCCCCTAGCATCAGAGTCCTCAAAACACCAGCCCAGGAACCAAGACTTCAACCTTCCCAGAGCCTCCTCACCTCCACACATAGTTTGTTGTAACAACAAAATATCCGAATGTTCCAGTGCCAACATCCGACGCAAAGCTGGTCTTTTGGAGCGACCAGCAAGACCCCAACAATTATAGGACATGACTTTCATCGATACCCCTCCTGATGGGCATTCACCGCTCTAAGTGCCCTTTCAATTGAGAGTCGTTTACCATTCCTAAGATCCGAACAAGCACGAGACTTAGCATGAGAGATAAATGACTTCTGACCTCTAACCTTTTCCACCCTTGGTTTATCTTTCCCAATCCCACCCGCACCATCCTTATTCATGGAACGAAGATAGTAACCAGACTCAGAAGAGCTAGAAGGGGAGGAAGTTTTTATTACTGTAGACTGATTCTCAGGGGAAACTTCAGTGACAAGAACAAGAGTAGTCTCCAACAACAGGGGAAAAACAGGGGGGGCTTCAAAGGAATGCACTCATTAACAGTGGTAGGTGACAAAAAATGAGACGATATATGTAAGTTTTTGAGGCCTTCCACCCAATCAAGACCTGAAAAAGATAATTTCTTTATAAAGAAATTAAAGGAAGGAGATGAACAAGGAGAATAAGAAGTACCAGCTGCTAAATCTAGCATTTGTAGCAGAGAATTCTGTAATACTTCAGGAGTCTCATCCATGACTGGGGTATGAGTAATTTCTTCTATCTCCACATATGATGCTGAATCTGGCACAACCCCATCTTCACCCAGGGGAACCACACCTTCCACCGGTCCGGTAGGCAACTCCAAATGCATCGGCTCAGAATGTCCCCCACTATCACCTTCCAGCTCCAAACCACCTTCCTCCTCCAAAAATCGCCTCTTCAATGAAGACCCAAATCTGATACGCACCGGAAGATGGCATTCAATGGCCGGATGACATACTCATGGCAGTGTCTGCACCTAAACGGTACATTTTCATAATCTAGGGTTTGAGGAAAAGTATAAGGTCCCCAATTGAAGTCCATACCATCAGACAAACCATCTCTGACGTTTATATTGACCAAGATTCGGGCCACCTTCTGTACTAAAGTCGAAATGTAGGAAAAATCAACATCCAAATAAGTCCCCAGCAAATTACCAATGCGCCTGAAATGCTCCTCAGCCCAGTAATGTAATGGAAGCCCCAGAAGAACGACCCATAGCGGGATGGTATCCATACACTCACGGCTAGCATCAAATAAAGGATTCCATGGATTAAGAAGTAAAGGCAAATTTACCATGCTCCAGTTCCTGCCTAAAACCCACTATGCATGTGCATCCGAGGAGAAATGGAAAGCAAACCAACCCCCCGAAAGAGCCACAACTCTCGGGACATACCCGCAATGACCAGACTAGGCCCCAGAGGCCCACCGAATAATATTTTTAAGAGCCACTGACCTACCATAAACCCTACCGGTCAGGACTGATTTAACCATTACAGCAATTTGTTGAAAGCCAATATCCTCTCTGAGAGAATAGTTTGGTGCCTTGCCCGTGTTCTTAAGCCATTTTCTTCTCCCTTTGGCCCGCACACAGCTAGCCCCTGAAGTCACAAAACCCTCATCCAGAAGACCAAACCGCGACGAAGAAGCCAAGGTCAGACTAGGGAAGCCTTGTTGTTCTGTAGAGCCCAGATTAACTGCAAGAAATCCGCCATCATAGTTTAAAAAAGAGTCACCAACCTCCATGACAATCTTAGCTGGAGAATTACCACTGCCACCAACAGTCGTTCCAATGGATGAACCCCCAAAATAAATTAGGAACTCCGAGATATTCCCAATCTCTGAAGGCGAAGCAACTGGCGAAAATTGTGGGCGGTTTTGACCCTGAAAACCCCAAATATTGACCCCCTTATTTCGTCCATCCATAACATCATCTATAATAGTTGATTGCCGAGAAAACACATCTCTTCCCAACGCATTAGGAGTTTCTGAGCCAATTTCAGCAGCTAAACTAAGTAAAGGATTGGGATCCAATGGCCAGATGCTCCCATCGCCACAACCACCAAGGAAGCCAGCACCATTACCAACCCTAAACGTGCCAGGTGGTGATGACCAAATATCATCATGTCGTAAATAATCACTTCCATAATCAACTTCATCTAACAGCTCCATAGTAGGTAAAAAAAGCGAAACCTCCAAAGTTACCATGGTAAATGAGGAAAAAAATAGTTAAGGAAAGAAAAATTACTTACCAAGACACCCTTAAGGAAAAACTCCCTCCTCAAAGCCCGTGCAATCACCATGACTATGACAGGGGTACGGCACCCCTGCTTCCTGCAGTAGGATAACCCGATCCTCCATCCATCCAAACCCTAGTGCCTCCTCAACCATAGAGATGAGATAACATGTACAACATATCTATAGCATATCAATCATAAACACAATCATGCAAGCACACAAGAGACACAGAGTTTCACCGGGGAAAACCAAGAAGGTGAAAAACCCCGCAACTTCCTCAGAGATAGAATAAACCCCAATACAAGATCACAAGGATCAAACCCAATAAGATGTCTCTAACAAATGGTCCTCCTCCTCCACAAGTGCGCCACTTTCTCTCTTAGCTATGCGAGCTTGAGAAGTGAGTGAATGAATCAAATGAGAGACACAACCTATCTATTTATACACTGACTTGACCTGCCAATAAATCACTGGGGACAACTTGCTAATCAAGTCTAATAACCCAACCATATGACCTAACCATAGTCGACCCCACACTGGTGGTCTAATAACCCATCAATACAAATGACAACACTTACAATATAACTTGCGACACTTGCAAATACAAATGATGACACTTCCAATCAGAGGAATAATACATCTCTGTGGGATATACAATAAAGTACAAATGTAATACATAGAAGAATATCTTCCGAAGTTACAAATACATCAACACTCCCTATTAACTAGGAAGGTATTCTGAACATAGGTCATCAATACATATTGGCACAAGTCTTCAATTCTGGAGCTGGATCATCATCACTGGATCACGGAGCATCATCATCATCACTGCTATTGTACTCGACATCTTGATCATTGGGCTATCTCTGAATTCTTCTTGTCATAGGAATTTCTACAGAGCCAACCCTTTTTCATGTTGGATGTAGGCCCACCACCTGTAGGTCTTCCTCATCACTAGCCATACTGTGGAATCATCAAGACTTATTACGTGCATCAACAAAACCTCAAAAGAGTATCCCAAAATCCTTTATGTGCCTAAGCACGACCGACAAGATCTCCCAGGGTGCTATTACATGTTGAATGTCACAAAACCTTAAAAGAGTGTCTTGACTAGTAAGAACTCTAAAGAGCATCCGAGGCCTTTTACGTGACTAGCACAACCTGTGCGGATCTCCGGGACGTATTAAATGTGACCCCCACCACAAAACCTTAAAAGAGTGTCTTGACTAGCAAGAACTCTAAAGAGCATCCGAGGCCTTTTACATGACTAGCATAACCTATCCGGATCTCCAGGACGTATTATATGTGGTAATGGAAAAACCTCGAAAGAGCATCCCAGGACTGATTACGAGCGTACTGCTCAACCTATCGGATCTCCCAGGGCGCTATTATATGCCATAGGACATAACCTCGAAAGAGTATTTTCCAGATATCCCAGGGTGCTATTATATGCCATAGGAAAAACCTCGAAAGAGTATCTGCAAACCTTCCAGGGTGCTATTATATGTCCTCCCAAGCAAAACCTCGAAAGAGAATTTTCCATATATCCCGAGGCGCTATTATATACCATAGGAAAAACCTCGAAAGTGTATCTGCAAACCTCCCAGGGCGCTATTGTATGCTTATCTGCACAACCTGTCCACGGCCACAAAGTATCAACCTGATACTCACCATACATCATCCTGATGTACATGATCACCCTAATCATCGTCACTGCATCATCCTAATGCACGTCATCCAGAGCATCGTCTTGATACTCATCACACATGATCATCCTGAGCATCGTCACTGCATCGTCCTGATGCATTTCATCCAGAGAATCATCCTGATACTCATCACACATGATCATCCTGATCATCGTCACTACATCGTCCTGATGCATGTCATCATACATGATCATCCTGATCATCGTCACTACATCGTCCTGATGCATGTCATCATACATGATCCAACTGATCATACAAAGCATCCAACTGATGCATATCCAAAGCAGTAACCTGAGCATCGTCCTGATTCTCATCACACAACGCTTACATCCACAGCCATGGGAAGGATCCTCCTCTCACCATTCTTGGAACGGATCCTACAAATGTGTCACATCACTTCTTCCTTGAAGTATCTTCTATCTGAAGAACACCAAGCCTCTCTCTGAAGTACTCGAAATTCACTCTGGCTAGTGGTTTCGTCAACACATCTGCAACCTGCTCATCCGTCGCAACATACAATAGCATAATTTCTCTTTTCTGCACCATATCCTTGATATAGTGATATTTGATCTTGATGTGCTTCGACCTGTCATGGAACACCGAGTTCTCAGACAGCTTCACACAACTCTGGTTGTCACAAAAGATACCAGTAGCATCCAACGGGAGATCAAATAACTCAGACAGTAGCTTCCTAATCCATATTGCCTCACAACTAGCCGAACAAGCTGCAACATACTCTGCTTCGGCTGTACTCAGTGCTACGAAGAACTACTTCCTACTAAACCAAGAGATCACACCTGATCCCATATTGAAGTAGCACCCCAAAGTGCTCTTCCTATCTACAGCACTGCCTGACCAATCTGAATCAACATAACCCTGCAGGTCAAACTTTTGATTCGCATCATACTTGAGCCCATAATCAACCATACCCTTCAGCTACCTCAGAATATGCTTTATAGAAACCAGGTGAACACTTCTGGGATCCGTCAGGAACTGGCTCAATGTGTTCACCGCAAAGAAAATATCTGGTATTGTATTCATCAGGTACATCAAGGACCCAATCATCTAACGATACATCGTGACATCAACCAGATAAGATGAATCATCACACAGAAGCTTCAGGTTCGATGCCATAGGTGTGGCCATGGCCTTGCAGTCCATCATCCTGAACCTCTTCGGGATCTCTACTGCATACTTCCCTTGTCAAAGGAAGATCCCATCTGCACTCTACCACACCTCCATGCCTATAAAGTAGTGCATCATCCCCAAGTTCTTCATCTCGAACTCAGCAGCAAGCTTCCTCTTGGTGTCAGAAATCAACCCATCCTCACCTGTAACAAACAGGTCATCCACATACAGTAGTAGTACCATTGGATTGCCTTCCTCAACCTTGTAGTAAAGGTTGGAATCTGCTTTACTCTTAGTAAAGCCCAAACTGGATAGAAAGTTGTCTATCCTACCATACCAAGTCCTAGGAGCTTGCTTCAAGCCATATAAGGCTTTCTTCAACCTGCACACATATGACTCCCTGTCATGTGTCTCAAAATCGAGCGGTTGCTCCACATACACTTCCTCTTCGACTACACCATTCAAGAAAGTTGCCTTGAAATACATCTGGTGTATCTTCTACTTCATCACTGTAGCTAGAGAAAGTATTGTTTTGATGGAAGTGTATCTGGCTACAGGAGCAAAAGTCTCTTCATATTCTATTCCCTCTTTCCGAGAGAAGCCACGAGCTACAAACCTCGCCTTGTATTTCTCTATGCTACGATCTACAGCATGCTTGATCTTATAGATCCACTTGGAAGTCACAACAGACTTCCCTTCAGGTCTTGGGACTACATCCCAAACATCATTCTTCATGATCGACTGGTATTCCTTGAACATGGAATCCTTCCATTCTTTCTTTTCCGCTGCTTCTTCATAAATGGAAGGTTCTTTGTTTAGAATGTCACAAAGTAAGGAAACATAATTGGTATGTGATCTAGTCCTCTTCCTTTCTCTGTGTTCTTCTTCTGGAATGCCATACCTTTCTACATCTTGAATGAGCTCTCTAGCCCATGCAGGTTTCCTCTTGTGAGATTTATTCTCATGAGGTGGATCTATAGGTTCTTGTGGATCTTCAATTTCACTATCTTCTTCTGGAATTGCTTCATTCATAGTGGTGTCTTGAAATCTGTTACCTTTGGTTCTTCATGGTCTTCAATAGGTGTATTCCTTGATTTGATGTATGTCGAGTCTTCATCAAATGTTACATCCCTACTGATATCAATTTTCTTGAACCCTGGAAAGTATATTCTGTATGCCTTCGAGCTTTCACTGTAACCCACAAAGATGCCCTTCTTTCCTGAAGGATCTAGCTTTGTCCTCTTTTCCTTTGGAATGTGTGTGTATACTGGACAGCCAAATATCCTGAGATGGATAACTTTAGGTTTCTTACCAGAGAAGACTTCTTCTGGTGTCTTGTTGTCAAGTATCTTATGAGGTGTTCTGTTCTGCACATATACAGTTGTCCTAGATTCTTATGCCCATAGATGCATAGGCAGATCTTGGTCATGAAGCACTTCCCGTGCTGCTTCCATCATAGTTCTATTATTCCTTTCTGCAACTCCATTTTGTTATGGATTGTAGGGAGCAGTCAACTCCCTCTTAATCCCTGAATCACTACATAGCTTCTTGAAATCACCTGAAGTGAATTCTACGCCATTGTCGGATCTGAAGGTCTTGATCTTCTTATATGTTTGATTTTCTATCAAGGATTTGAATTCCTTGAACTTATCAAACACTTCATCTTTATTCTTCACTAAATAAACCCAAGTCTTCCTAGAGAAATCATCAATGAAAGAAACATAGTATACATACCCACTTAGAGAACAGGAAGACATCGGACTGCATACATCGGAGTGGATAATCTCCAAGATGCCTTTTTGCTTTGCTTTCACTACTTGGAAATGCCTTCTTTGTGTTCTTTCCTTTTGCACATCCTTTGCAAACACCTTCATGCTTTGACTGGATTTCAAGAAGACCTTCTACAGCTTTGCTTGCAATTGGTAGTTCTCTATAGTGCAAATGTGCAAGCCTTCTATGCCAAAGTTCATTTGGCTCCATGGATTCATGTACCGTAGCATGTTCAGGTTGTCCTTCAATTTGTAAAATCCTCCCTCTTGCTCTCCAATCACTACTGCATCATCTATGGTCTTACCCTTTGGCCACATGAGTACTTGTCCATCTAAAAATGCAACTCTAATTCCTTTTGCATCCAAAGATGATATGGATAGGAGATTCTTCTTGAGCCCAGGTACATATAGAACATCTTTCATCTTCAAAGACTTACCAGAGTCTAGTTTATAGGAGGCTTCACCACTTCCTTTGATAGGATATTGATAGTCATCCCCAAGTTTCACTTTATGAGGTGACTCATGTTCAGATAGATCTACAAAGGATTCTTTAAACCTAGTCATGTGTTTGGAAGCCCCACTATCAATTAGCCAATCATCACATCCATTAGAGATAGTACCTGTGAGAGCAGATATTAGAACATATTCATCTTCACTTGATGAGTCATCACTTTCTACTCTATCCTTCTTCTTGGGTGGTTCATCATCTTCAGCAGCATGAGCATGATATCTCTTCTTGCTGCCCTTCTTTTTCTTGTTGAAGTTGTTGTTGTTTTTTCTTTTTGTTCTTAGGACAATCTGAGGCAAAATGTCCCTTCTCATTGCATGTAAAACATCTTAGATATTTCTTATCTTTATGATAATGATGGTGTGAAGATATTTTGCTATGAGATGGCTCCCTCCTGGACTTACCCTTCTTGGTATGTGCAGTGAGAGCTTGATTTTCATTCCCCATATTTTCTTCTCAGGCTACAATCCTAGCTTCTTCTTGTGAACATTCCTCCCATAGTCTACTGAAAGTGATCAATTTCCTTCTTGCACAGATTCCTTGGATGAAGGAGTCCCATGACCTAGGTAGGCCATTCAAAGTGGCCATTAAAATTTCACCATTCTCCACTACTTCATCCACAGCTTCAAGTTGTTCCTTGATTTGAGAGACCTTAGAAAAGTAGGATTGAATGGTCTCTCCATTCTGAAGCTTTACCCCTTTCAATTGGTTTCGCAGAGTCATCTTCCGATTTATGTTCTTTCCTTCAAACAATTTTGTCAAGGAGTCAAACATCTCCTTAGGTGTCTTTAGGGAAGACACATGGGGTATGAGATGGTCATTTATAGAATCAACAATGATTCTCTTATCCTTGACCATATTCTTCTTGTGTAAGGCCTTAGCCTCTTCTCCCTCTGGAACAGGAACCCCTTGACTTATGTAAGTGTCCAACTCATTCTCTTCTAGGATTAACCCAATCCTATACTTCCAGGCTCGGAATTTATCATCCCCTTCAAGCTTATCATCAAGCTTGGTTTGGTGAGACATCTTAAAGAGTACTTCAAATGGAAATATATAATATTTAGGTCTTACCACTTGATTTGCTGAAAACTGGATCTGGAGATGGATTAGGGTTTGTGAGACAAACCCTAAAAAATAAAAATTTGAATTTTAAACTTCTAAAAGGATAGAAAGATGTGCCTTGCTGAGCTGGTCAAGCGGGTATACTTAGAATTTGAAATCTGCAAATTTTCACTTCTCAAAATTGCTTTTGGGACTTCTGAATTCACTAGACAAGACCCTGAATTAGGGTTTGATTTTCTAGAGATTCACCCAACCAAAAGGTTTGATCCAAAGCTCTAAACTTCAATTTTTCAGAGGAGCTTCCAGCCGTGGTCTCGGATTTCAGAAATTCCAATTTTTGCAAAAACCTTAATTTTTAGGTCAAAAACTGAAAATGCTCAGAATTGAATTCTATCTCGACAGGAAGATGCACCCTTTCTAGGAGAGTCAATCTAGCCTCCTTCCTTTGATGATATTTGGAGAGAAACCCAAATATTAAGAAGCCTTAGCTTCCATAGCTGCATAGTGCCTTCTTCTTAGGTCAGCTCTGATACCATGTTAATTTTTTGATAATTTCATTCCATTATCATAAGGATCTCTAAGAGAATAACATGTACAACATATCAATCATAAACACAATCATGTAAGCACACAAGAGACATAGAGTTTCACGGGGGGAAACCAAGAAGGTGAAAAACCCCGCAACTTCCTCAGAGATAGAATAAACCCCAATACAAGATCACAAGGATCAAACCCAATAAGATGTCTCTAGCAGATGCTCCTCCTCCTCCACAAGTGCCCCACTTTCTCTCTTAGCTATGCGATCTTGAGAAGTGAGTGAATGAAACAAATGAGAGACAAAACCTCTATATTTATACACAGACTTGACCTGCCAATAAATCACTGGGAGTGACTTGCTAATCATGTCTAATAACCCAACCATATGACCTAACCAGGGCCGACCCCACACTGGTGGTCTAATAACCCATCAATACAAATGATGACACTTACAATGTAACTTGTGACACTTGCAAATACAAATGACGACACTTCCAATTAGAGGAATAATACATCTCTGTGGGATATACAATAAAGTACAAATGTGATACATAGAAGAATATCTTCCGAAGTTACAAATACATCAACATATTCCTCACAGATTATAGTATCTAATCCACCAAATATGGTTGGTTAACCCCCAGATAGGACGGTTTCTATGGTAGCAGCTAGATATGCCCCTCTAGTCTTACCTCAGCCTTTAAATGCTCTCCCAGGTGGAGACTATCAGAAATATCTCCCAAGATTCAATGGTCAGGGAGATGTTATAGCAGAGGAGCATTGGAATACATACCTCAGTTATGCTGACAATCATAATTTTGAACATCATGATGTATGGATGAGGGTTTTTGTTCAAAGTCTAGATGGTGAAGTAAGAAATTGGTTTAGAGAACTGCCAACAAACTCTATAGATGGTATAGATGCTTTAGAAGAAGTGTTCATGAAACAATGGGGAGATACTAAAGATTACTTGTATTACATCACAGATTTTGGAGCATTGAAAAGAAAGAAGGATGAGATTGTTGGAGATTTTTCTAAACGTTTCAACAAAATGTACAGTAGGATACCAGCTGAAATAAAACCTACTGAAACATCAACAAAGTTAACCTGTGCAAATGCTTTTGATTATCAGTTTTCTTTATGGTTAAGGGAAAGAAAATCTTTATCTTTATTGAATATGCAAGAAACAACCTTAGAAGTTGAATCCAACATACTTGCTTCTAATAAACTTAAAGGAGAGGTAGAGTGTCAAATGCTTGATAGAAAGGGAAAATACAAATACATACTTGCTTCGGAATAAACTTGCGACACTTGCAAATACAAATGACAACACTTCCAATCGGAGGAATAATACATCTTCGTTGGGGATACAATAAAGTACAAATGTAATACATACAATATACAAGTGAATATCTTCTGAAGTTACGAATACATCAACAGTCCCTCTTAACTAGGAAGGTATTCTCTTGACACAGGTCATCAATACATATAGGCACAAGTATTCAACACTGGAGCTCGATCATCGTCACTAGATCACGGAGCATCATCGTCATTGTTGTTGTACTCGTCATCTCGATCACTGGTGCCATCTCTTAATTCTTCTCATCATAGGAAGTTCTACAGAGCCAACCCTTTTTCATGCTGGATGTAGGCCTAGCCTCCTGTAGGTCTTTGTCATCTCTACAAGCGGTCCATCCCATGGAATTCTCAGGGATGATTATGTGCATCAGCAAAACCTGAAAAGAGCATCCCAGGACTGATTACAAGCTTACTTCTCAACCCATAGGATCTCCCAGGGATCTATTACATGTGACCTCGCAAAACCTCGAAGAGCATCCCAGGGCTGATTACGATCTTACTGCTCAACCTATAGGATCTCCTAGGGCTGATTACATGTGACCTCGCAAAACCTCGAAGAGCATCCCAGGACTGATTATGAGCTTACTGCTCAACCTATAGGATCTCTCGGGGATAATTATATGCTATTGCACAATCTGTCCATGGCCACGGAGTATCATCCTGATACTCATGATCACACTGATCATCTTCGCATGGAGCATCATCTTGATGCTCATGATCATAGTGATCATCATCATACAGTACATCATCCTGATGCACATCAACATCACATGATCATCTTGATCATCATCATACATAGCATCATCCTGATGCATATCATCACATGATCATCCTGATCATCATCATACATAGCATCACCCTGATGCATATCATCATCACATGATAATCCTGATCATCATACGGAGTATCACCCTAATGCAAATCATCACTTGATCATACTGATCATCATCATATAGAACATCATCCGGAGCATCATCCTAATGCTCATCTCACAGCACTTACATCCACGGCCATGGTAAGGATCCTCCTACCACCATGCTTGGAAGGGATCTTGCAAATGTGTCCCATCACTTCCTCCTCGAAGTATATTCTATCTGAAGAACACCAAGCCTTTCTCTGAAGTACTCGAGCTTCACTCTGGCTAGTGGTTTGGTCAACACATCTTCTATCTACTCATCTGTCGCAACATACATGAGCTTCACTGCTCCTCTCTGCACCATATCTCTAATATAGTGATATTTGATCTCGATATGCTTCGACTTGTCATGGAACACTAGGTTCTCTGACAACTTCACACAACTCTGGTTGTCACAGAAGATACAAGTAGCATCCAATTGGAGATCAAATAAATCTGACAGTAGCTTCCTTAGCCATACTACCTCGCAACTAGCTAAACAAGCTGTGACATACTCTGCTTCGGTTGTACTCAGTGTTACGCAGGATTGCTTCCTGCTAAACCAAGAGATCACACTTGATCCCATACTGAAGCAGCACCCTGAAGTGCTCTTCCTATCTGCAACACTGCCTGCCCAATCTGAATCAACATAACCCTCTAGGTTAACCTTTTGATTCGCATCATACTTGAGCCCATAATCAATCATACCCTTCAGGTACCTCAGAATATCCTTTACAACAATCAAGTGAACATGTCTAGGATCCGTCAGGAGCTGGCTCAAAGTGTTCACAACAAACAAAATATTTGGTCTCGTGTTCATCAAGTACATCAAGGAGCCAATAATCTGAAGATACATCGTGGCATCAACTGACTCTGATGAAGCATCACTTAATAGCTTCAGGTTTGATGCCATAGGTGTGTCCATGGCCTTGCAGTCCATCATCCCGAACCACTTTATGATCTCTACTGCATACTTCCCTTATCTAAGGAATATTCCATCTGCTCTCTTCCACACTTTAATACCTAGAAAGTAATGCATCATACCCAAGTCCCTCATCTCGAACTTGGCAGCAAGCTTCCTCTTTATGTCGGCAATCAACCTATCCTCACATGTCACAAACAGGTCATCCACATATAATAGGAGTATCACTAGATTTCCTTCTTCAACATTGTAGTAAAGGTTGGAATCCTCTTTACTCTTGGTAAAGCCCAAACTGGTCAGGAAGCTGTCTATCCTATCGTACCATGTCCTGGGTGCTTGTTTCAAGCCATACGAGGATTTCTTTAACTTGCACACATATGACTCCCTGTCATGTGTCTCAAAACTGAGTGGTTGCTCCACATACACTCCCTCTTTGACTACACCATTCAAGAAAGTTGTCTTGACATCCATCTGGTGTATCTTCCACTTCATCACTGCATCCAAAGCAAGTATTGTTCTGATGGAAGTGTATCTGGCTACAGGTGCAAAAGTTTCTTCATAATCTATCTTTTCTTTTTGGGAGAATCCACGAGCAACAAACCTTGCCTTGTATTTCTCTGTGCTACCATCTGCAGCATGCTTTATCTTGTAGATCCACTTGGAAGTCACAACAGACTTCCCTTCTGGTCTTAGGACCACATCCCAAACATCATTCTTGATGATCGACTGGTATTCTTCGATTATGGCCTCCTTCCATTCTTTCTTTTTTGCTACTTCTTCAAACTAGAAGGTTCTTTGTTCATTATGTCACAGAGTAAGGCAACATAGTTGGTGTGTGACCTTATCCTTTTTCATTCTCTGTGTTCCTCCTCTGGAAAACCATACATTTCTACATCTTGGATGAGCTCTCTAGCCCATGTCGGTTTCCTATTGTGAGAGTTCTTCTCACGGGGTGGATTTACAGGTTCTTGTGGATCTTCTATTTCACGATCGTCTTCTGGAATTGCTTCATTAATGGTGGTGTCTTGTATTCTAGGTACTCTTGGTTCTTCATTGTCTTCAACAGGTGGCTTCCTCTATTTGATGTATGCCGAGTCTTCATCAAAAGTCACATCCCTGTTGATGTCAATATTCTTGAACCCTGGAAAGTAGATTCTGTATGCCTTTGAGTTTTCACTGTACCCCACAAATATACCCTTCTTTCCTGAAGGATCTAACTTTGTCCTCTTTTCTTTTGGAACATGTGTATATACTAGACAACCAAATATCCTGAGAGGCATAACTTATGGTTTCTCACCAGAGAAAACTTCTTCTGGTGTCTTGTTGTCAAGTATCTTGTGTGGTGTTATGTTTTGTACATATACAATTGTCCTTGCTGCTTCTGCCCACAGGTGCATAGGTAGATATTGGTCATGAAGCATTTCCCGTGTTGCTTCCATGATTGTTCTATTCTTCCTTTCTGCAACCCCATTATGTTGTGGATTGTAAGAAGTGGTCAACTCCCTCTTAATCCATGAATCACTGCATAATTTCTTGAAGTCCCCATAAGTGAATTCACCCCCATTGTCAGATCTAAAGGTCTTGATCGTCTTATCAGTTTGGTTTTCTATCAAGGCTTTGAATTCCTTGAACTTATCAAACACTTCATATTTGTTCTTCAAGAAATAGACCCAAGTATTCCTAGAGAAATCATCAATGAAATAAACATACTGTGCATACCCACTCAGAGAACTGGATGACATCGGACCGCATACATCGGAGTGGATAATCTCCAAGATTCCTTTTTCCTTGCTTTCATTGATTGGAAATTCTTTCTTTGTATTCTTTCCTTTTGCACATCCTTTGCAAACACCTACATGCTTTGACTGTATTTCAGGAAGACCTTCTACTTCTTTTCTTGCAATAAGTAGTGCCCTATATTGCACATGTGAAAGCCTTCTGTGCCAAAGTTCACTTGGCTCCATGGATACATGTACCATGGCATGTTCAGGTTGTCCCTTCAACTTGTACAATCCTCCCTCTTGCTCTCCAATCACTACTACATCATCTATGGTCTTACCTTTTGGCCACATAAGTACTTGGCCATCCACAAATGCAACTCTCATCCCCTTTGTATCGAAATATGATATGGAGAGAATATTATTCTTGAGACCAGGTGCATATAGAACATATTTCATCTTTAAATACTTCCCAGAGACTAACTTGTAGGAGGCTTCACCACTTCCTTTTATGGGGTATTGATAGTCATCCCCAAGTTTCACCTTATGAGGTGACTCTTGTTTAGATAGGTCCATAAGAGTTTCTTTAAATCCCATCATATGTTTGGAATCCCAACTATCAATAAGGCAATCATTACACCCATGTGTAACAGTACCTGTGAGAGCATAGATTAGAACATATTCTTCGACACTTGAAGAGTCTTCACTTTCTACCTTAGTCTTCTTCCTGGGAGGTTCATCATCCTCAGCAGCATGAGCATGATATCTCTTATTGTTGTTCTTCTTCTTGTTGTTGATGGAGCCTTTTCTGTTCCTGGGAAAATCTGAGGCATAGTGTCCTTTCTCATCACATGTGTAGCATCTAATGTGAGAGAGATATTTCTTCTTTTGATGATGGTGAGAAGATTTCTTGTGATGAGGTTTCTCCCTCTTGAACTTACCTTTCTTGGTGTGTGTTGTGAGAGCTTAGTCTTCACTTCCCATCTTTTCTTCTCGGGCCACAAGTCTAGATTCTTCTTGTGAACATTCCTCCCACAGTCTACTGAAAGAAATCAATTTCTTTCTTGCATAGATACCTTGGATGAAGGAGTCCCATGACCTAGGTAGGCCATTCAATGTGGTCATCACAATTTCTCCATTCTCCACTACTTCATTCATAGCTTCAAGTTTCTCTTTGATTTGAGAGACCTTAGTAAAGTAGGATTGGATGGTCTCTCCATTCTGGATCTTTACACCTTTCAATTGGTTCCACAGAGTCATCTTCCAATTTATATTCTTTCCTTCAAACAACTTGGTCAGGGAGTCAAACATCTCCTTAGGTGTCTTTAGAGAAGACACCTGGGGTATGAGATGGTCTTTGATAGAATCTGCAATGATTCTCTTGGCCTTGACAAGGTTCTTCTTATGTAAGGCCTTAGCCTCATCTCCCTCTGGAACTGGAACCTCTTCACTTATGTAGTTGTCCAATTCATTCTCTTATAGGATTAACCCAATCCTATACTTCCATGCTCGGAAGTTATCATCCCCTTCAATATTATCCTCAAGCTTGGTGTGGTGAGACATCTTAATTAGAAACTCAAATGGAAATAAAAGATTTAGGTCTTACCACTTGATTTGTTGAAACTAGATATGGAGCTGGATTAGGGTTTGTTAGAGAAACCCTAAAAATTCAAAATTTGAATTTCAAACTTCTGATGGGATGGAAAGATGTGTCTTGCTGAGCTGATCAAGCTGGTATACTTTAATTTTGAAATCCCCAAAATTTGACCCCTCAAACTTGACTTTGAAACTTTTGGATCTGCAGTTTCTGGTTTTCTGGTCAAAATCCTGAACTAGGGTTTGATAGAGCTTGGGGTTCTGCCCAACCAAAAAGTTCAATATTGGTCTCTAAAATTTGATTTTTCTAAGGAGCATCTAGCCATGGTCTCAGATTCCAAAAATTCCAACTTTCTTAGAAACCCTAATTTCCCACAGCAGTGATAGGCCAAAAACTGAAAATACTCAGAATTGAATTATGTCTCGACAGAAAGATGCACCCTTTCTAGAAGAGTCAGTCTATCCTCCTGCATTTGATGAACTGTGGATATAAACCCAAAAATTAAGAATCCCTAGCTTCCGCAGCTGCACAATGTCTTCTTCTTAGTACCGCTCAGATACCATGTTAGATTTTCGATAATTTCATTCAATATTATCTAGGATCACTAAGAGAATAACAAGCACAACATAACAATCACAAGAGACAATGGAGACAAATCATTTCACCAGGGAAAACCAAGAAGGTGAAAACCCCTGCAACTTACTCAGAGATAGAATAAGCCCCAATGCATAGATCACAAAGATCAAACCCCAAAAGATAGATGTCTCCAGCAGCTACTCCTCCTACACTTGTGCACACTCCTTTCTCTCAACTATGCGAGTTGGATGAGTGAGTGAATGAATAGAATGAGAGAGTCACACTCTCTATTTATACTTTACTTTGACCTGCCTTTAACCCTAACTAGGTTGACTTCCTAAGGAGTCCTAATAACCCATCCACATGACTCATACAAGGCCGACCCCGTCAAGGTGGTCTAATAACCCATCAAATATAAGTTACGACACTTACAATGTAACTTGCGGCACTTGCAAATACAAATGACGACACTTCCAATCGGAGGAATAATACATCTCCATTGGGGATACAATAAAGTAAAAATGTAATACATATAATATACAAGTGAATATCTTCCGAAGTTACAAATACATCAACAAATGTCAATTACAGTAAACAACACACAATAAAAAAAAATTAAAACATTTCATATACGATGATAGATAGACAATTTGATCCGTATGTACCTTGACGATTTCTATTATATTGCAACTTCCATAGGTGAGGTATCATTCTCTGCGGTTTTAATGCAGCCTCTTGTTTCCCATTGAATATATGTTTTTCAGGAGTTCGATACCTACGATTCTTAGAGAGGAAGTGGCTATACTCATCAAACACCTCCTTTCCTAAACTTTTTGAACGACGAGATTTGATCTTAGGACCACAAACTGGACATGCAAATTTTCCCTTTGTTTGAAGACCTACATAAAGATATGGATTAATTATGTCAACTATAATTATATAAAATGAATGGATTATTTAAAAAAACATGCGTGCATAATATATCAACTTAATAAAATTAAATACTATTAAAGTGGATGTTATAATTACAAACCACAAAAATGGATTAAACCTGGGGCATCATGTACTTTCCATACAAGCATTGCATGGAATTGAAATTTCCTTTGTCATATTGGTCTAGATACATCAAACATAGTGATTCCATTCCATAGCTTTAGTAGCTCATCAATAAGAGGTTCAATATATACATTCATATCTTTAACTTGGTACTTACCTGATTGATTTGAACATATAAAATATATAATTATTACAACCATTTAGATATATAAATAATACATAAGAGAAAAAAAAATAATATATATATATATATATATATATATATGACATTATGCAACAAAATACGACAAATGAGATGCCACTACATTAAAAAAAAATTGTTGTAGACACATACCTGGAATAATCATTGCCAACATTATGTGCTCCATCCCTTATTGACAACCATGGAGGAATGTTATTGTTGATAACAAAAATAGTCCACACCGAGTAAATAGATATCATCTCTGCAAATGGATTGACACCATCTCCTGCTAAATAAATCCTAACATTACGAGGTTCTTCTTTAAAGTGTGGCCATTTTTCCTCCATACCCCTAAATGCATAACCATCTGCAGACATTCTAATAATGTCATCTTGGCTTCTGTTCCATGCACATTAATCCATAAATTGCGCTATGTTTTTGTACCTGAACAGTCATGCAAACGTGGAATAATGGGAATATAACGAAGAACCTTGTGAGGCACCTTTTTTGTTACTTGATCTATTCGATATCTACTAATATGACATTCCAGAAATTTTGTTTCAAATTCATGTTGATTATAATATATAACATGGTCATCGGGGCATGCATCCATTGCTTCATACTGCATTCCAATTTATTTCATGATGGAAGATAAATCTCGATATGTGCGAGGTAAAATATTTGACAGTGGTAACAAAAATTCAGCTATCAAGCTACAACAAATTAAAATAAAATACTAGTTAATATAATACATAAATAATATTAATGAAACATATTTCATCCATATTAATTTTACTTATGAATTAACAATAAAATTATTAGAGGAACAAAGATAACCTTTATCGCGATCATATATATGTGATGGAATATATTACATACCTTAACATCTGTGTGACTGATGTGTTTGAAAGACCATTCATAACCTTCAAATTCATTATCAACAATATAGCAGAAAGAAGATTTGTTTTGGATCCCTCATAAAGGGGTTCGTATTCCTTCTCAAGAAGAGGTAAATCAAGAACAGCATCAAAGTAATCCTTTTCATGATCATCATCATCATCCATTCTAACATTAAATGTATCATGGATCAATATATTTGTACCATCATCTTCAACTATGTTTTCAGTATGATCATCTTCTTCAATATGATCATTAACTTGTTCTCCATTATTCATAGCTCCATGTTCCTCCGATACTTGTTCTGAAAGCACATCCTCTGATCGATATGTCGTAGGAGGTCTTTCCTTTATAATTACATGAAACCATCAAGAGGTATTAGTTAATATAAGAAATATTAAAATGATACATACATTTACAAAAACTATCAATACAAAGACATATATAATGAAAAACTTACCAATGGATGATAGTCATGCCCCCCTTCAACGTGTCCATGTTCCCTACAATGTATTTTGGTTGTTGTGATCTTTATTCTTCTCCTTTTAAATCCCCTGCATTAACTACATGGACAATAACATTTCCCATCGCCCTTTGTTTTCAGTCCATCCCATAATTTAGTAAGCAATTCTCGATTCTATTCATCTGGATAAGGAATATTGTTATGTGACATTTTCTAATACAGAGCTTGACTGATGATTATCGATCTTAAAAAATCAAGCTCCACACTTCACTATTTTTAATCACAGTAACAATTGAAATAATTGTGGATTTTTGTACAGAAAATAGTCCGTGTGAAGATTATAATTTCCGCAAATCGTCGCTTATATAGCAAACATGTCGGAATGTTTCTATCATAATTACCGTTATAACCGATACGTCTTAAATCCGACGACCTTCCTTGAATATCTGACGTAGTTCGTTGTATTTATGACAAGCGTAAAAAATTCGACAACTACAGGAGTCAATTTTAAAAAAAAAAAAAAATCGTAATTATAAAGGTGAAATCTGACGACACGGTCAAATTCATCGGAATTCGTCAGATTTTGGGTTCAAATTTTGTTGTGACGTAGAATTTTTTGATGGCCAAGTACTAATGTGACCCAAAGGTAAAACCTTTTATGATGCAATAGTAATTGGAGTGCAAGAGGGAGGATTATACAAGCTCAAGAGACAACTAGAACAAGTATTGGTTCATGAAACTATGGAACCAGGTGAATTATGGCACATAAGATTTTCTCACATAACCTACAAGGCATTACCAATCGTGAGAAAGATGGTGAATGGGATACCCGAGATCCATACTACACATGAAGTCATATGTAAAGGATGTACGAAAGGGAAGAATACAAAGAAGCCATTTCCATGTAGTGACAACAAAGCCAAAGAGATTTTGGAGCTCATACATTCATTTTTTTTGCGGGCCTATGTCTTCCAACTCATTAAGAGGGTATGCCTACTATGTTTCTTTTATTGATGATTGCTCTCATAAAACATGGATCTATTTCTTAAAATCCAAATATTAAGTATTTAGCAAGTTTAAGGAATTCTAAGAAAATCAGACTAAAAAGAAAATAAAAATATTAAGATAAGATAATGGAGGTGAATTTACGTCAAGAGATTTCAAAACATTATGTAAAGACTCTGGGATTAAGAGGGAGATGATCACTCCCTATAATCCACAACAGAATGGGACTAGAGAAAGGAAGAATAGAACAATAATGGAAGCAGTGAAGGCCATGATCCATGATTAGGACCTTCCAATTCATTTATGGGAGGAAGCTGCAAGAACGACAGTATATGTTCAAAATGGAACTCCCCACCAAGTACTTGAGAACAAGAAAACTGGGAGATGTTTACAGGAGAGAAGCCAGAAGTCAGCCATTTCAGAATATTTGGCTGCCCTGTATACATACATGTTCCAAAAGAGAAAAGGACCAAGTTGCAACCTTCAGGAAATTAGAAGGGCATCTTCGTCAGTTATAGTGATTCATCCAAGGCATACAAAATAAATATATTGGGCTTCAATAAGATCGATACTAGCATAGATATAACCTTTGATGAATATACATCCTTTCAAAGATCAAGGAAGATGCATTCCGATGAAGCATGTGAAGAAGAACCTGATACTCCCAGATTTCAAGATACAGTACTGGAAGAGCAGATTCCAAAAGAACCCGAAGATCACGATATGAATGGGACACAAAGACCTGTAGATCCATCGAAAGAAGTGAAAACACACAAGAGAAAACTAGCCTGGGCATGAGAGCATATTCAAGAAGTAGAGATGTATAGTGCCCCCGAAGGGACTTCCATAGAAAGCAAGAGACCTCGACCATACTCCACCTATGTGGCATTTTTGTGTGACATCATTTATGTAGAACCTTCCAGTTACGAAGAGGCAGCTGAAAAGAAAATCTGGAAGGATGCTATGATTGAGGAGTATCGATCTATCATGAATAATGATGTCTAGGAGGTGGTTCTGAGACCAGAAGGGAAGTCAATAGTGTCTTCCAAATGGATCTACAGGATCAAGCATATGACAAACGGAAGTGTCGAGAAATATAAGGCAAGATTTGTGGCTTGAATTTTCTCCCAGAAAGAAGGCATAGATTATGAGGAGACATTTGCTACCGTGGATAGATACACTTCGATCAGGTCTATACTTGATATATCCAATGTGATAAAGTGGAAGGTACATTAGATGGATGTGAAGACTTCCTTCCTGAATGGAGTAGTAGAGGAGGAAGTGTATGTGGAGTAGCCACTAGGTTTTGAGACACATGACATGTAGACTCATGTGTACATATTAAAGGATTGATGGGTTTTTGACAAAAGGATTGATGGGTTTTTGACGAGCTTGGGATTTTCCAAGAGTAAAGTGGATCTCAACCTTTAATGCAAGGGTGAAGAAGGAAATCTTGTAATTCTACTGTTATATATAGATGAATTGTTAGAGACAGGTGATGAGAAGCTCATAGCATAAACGAAGCGGAAGATTACCACAGATTTTGAGATGAAAGACCTGGGTATGATGCATTACTTATTAGGTATTGAGGTGTGGCAGAATACGGAGGAAATTTTCCTGAGTCAAGGAAAATATGCGATAGAGATCCCGAAGAGATTCGAGATGATGGATTGTAAGGCCATGGCCACACCTATGGCATCGAATCGGAATTTGTTGAGTGATACTTCTTCAGAACTGGTGTATGCCACGGTATATAGGAAGATGATTGTTTTGTTGATGTATTTAACGAACATGAGGCAAAACTTATGATTTGTGGTGAACACTCTGAGTCAATATATAGTAGATCCGAGACATATTCACCTGGTTGTGAAAAAGCATGTGCTGAGGTACCTGAAGGGTACAGTTGATTATGGCTCAGATATGCATCAAATTAGAAGATTAACCTACAGGGTTATGTGGGTGTAGATTTGGTTGGGAGTGTAATTGATAGAAAGAGCACATCAGGGTGTTGCTTTAGTTTGGGATCAAGTATGATCTCATGGTTCAGTAGGAAGCAAACAAGTGTGGCACTCAGTACAGTTGAAGCCGAGTATATGGAAGCTTGTTTGGCAAGTTGCAAGGCAATGCGACTTCAGAAGTTGCTATGAGGGTTGTTTGATATTGAGTTAGAGGCGACTTGTGTCTTTTGTGACAACCAGAGTTGTGTGAAGTTATATGAGAACCCCGTGTTTCATGACAAGTCGAAGCACATCGAGATTAGTTATCACTATATCCGGGATATGATGCAAAAGGGAGCAGTCAGGCTCCAATATATAACAACAGAGGAGCATATAGCCGATGTGTTGACCAAGCCTCTATCAAGAGTGAAGTTTGATTACTTCAGGGACAATCTTGGAGTGGTCTAGATCAAGAAGGAGTGATAATCTCAGATGCGGTAGTAGGTATTCACGGGTCATGTGATGTAATTGAGTCTCCTAAGCTATGAGAGGATTTGGATGAGTGCTGAGGTAACGCAGGTAGTTGCGGTGTGCAACGTAATGGAGCTCCTGGGATGGACCCACCAGATGGCTTGCTCGGTTCGTGGAAGAGGACAATTGCATCTGGTATGAAAAATGACAAGCTCTGCAGGACAATTGCTTTTGGTATGAAAAAGGACTAGCTTTACAGTACAGTTTCATTTGGTATGGAAAAATACCATCTCTGCAGGATATCTACATCCAGTATGAAAAAGGATTGGCTCTATAGTGGTTTGCACCTAGTATGAAAAAGGACTGGTCACTACACGGGTACACCTAGTATGAAAAAGGACTGGTCACTATATGGGATGAACCCAACTTGGCTAGTTGTATCTCCATATTTATTGGTTGCATATCCAAGGGTAGATCCCAACATGGTTGTTGGTATCACCAAGGAAGATCCCAGTGTCAAATGTAGGTTCCCCGAAGGACTGGGTTGAATTGGTGCATGTAGGCCCTTCGACAATCTCGATTGAGCGGGTGCATATTGACTGGTGGTATCACCAAGGGTATATCCCAACATGGATGGTCGTATGTCCAAGGGTAGATCCCATTGTGGTTGGTTGTATCTTCGAGGGTGGATCCGAGTATGACTGGTCGTATCACCAAGGGTAGATCCCAATGTGGTCAGCAAGATGTCGAAGTCCTAGATTGGTTCTAGGCACCAGTCACATCCAACATGAAAAAGGGTTGGCTCTGTGGAGATTTGCATCCAACATGAAAAAGGGTTGGAATTGTGAGGCACATACAGCATGAAAAAGGGTTGGAATTGTGAGGCACATACAACATGAAAAAGGGTTGGCTCTGTGAAGTTTCTTATGATATATAGATTCAAGAGATGTTAGATGTCAATAGTCAGAGTATAAGAAGTGCAGCATCTGGAATATGATGGTGATGATGTAAGAAGAATACCTTCCTTGTTAAGAGGGAGTGTTGAAGAATGTAACTTTAGAGGATACTCTTATTTGTATTATTTGTATCATTTGTATTGTACACCCTACGAGGATTATTATTGATGTAATTGATCATGTAAAAGTAATTGAAAAATTCAATGTAAACCCTAACTTTTAGGTCGGTTTGGAAAGATCCATAAAATATTATTTTATTGTGAATTGGACAAGTCAACCCAGTTAGGAGAGTCAAGTCGGCCTTGTTTGGTAAAAATGTCAAGTCGCTGATTTGTATAAATGAGGAGCTCGCCCTCGTCATTTGGTCACCTCATTCACTCATTGAGTTCGCATGAGTAGGAGAGATAGAATCATAAAGAGTAGTTGCTTTTGGAGTCTTCTTGTTTTGGGTTATTGCACAAGGAATACTATTGTACATTTTGATGAATCTATATAGAAGAATTTTTCTGGGTTTTTCTACCCTAAGAGGGTTTTACCAGGATAAATTATTGTGTACTATTGTTTATGTTGTGCTTGTTTATATTTCATTGATCCTTAATGTTATTGCACTTAAAAATATAACAAAAAGGTCATGGGATCAACGATGAAGGATTATAATTCTTAGTCGTGATTTCATATGATAAAAAAGAAAGAATGAATGGACTAACAGAGTAATTAACTTGCTCAACTACCATAGGTACACCACTCAAAAGAATTGAAGATAGAAGACATAGATAACAAAAACAATTACCTTTATTTTATAGAATACATCCTCTGGTTTCAATGGTTCCTGTTAAAGATCGATCTCAACTAGTCAAATTCTTCCATGAAATATAACTTATGAAACCATGCACTTATTAAAAAAAGGGTCTATAAATGATGACCTCTGTGACAAAACAAAGGATCGAGGATTTTCGTACCATATGGAAATCAAATTTTGGTCATAAAAAAGTGTAAAGGGATTTGTAACATTGATGCCATTTTTATTCTCCATCTCATTCTCCTTTTCTCTCTATAAACACTATCTAAACCCCCAAATTTTGGGAAGGAAAGAAGGAATCCCAAGACATAGATTCTATAGTCTCTCCCAATTTCCTTCATTGCAATCAAACGATATGTTGTTCATTTTATTGTGTAATTAGGACTGAGTTAGTTTTCCACTGTGATGAATAAATCAAATCTCAAGAAAGTTATACTGGTTTCCTTCCATTTTATGTCTTCCATTTTGTTGATTGAATCAATTGATCTATGTTAATCTTTCCTATTTGATTTTCTATATTCATGAATATGTTTTAGAAGAATGTATGTTTATATCTCTTCTTTACTATGTATTCATGGTCTCATATAATTATCTTGAAAGGATGAAGTTGTTATTAAGGCACCCCTAACTCATTAAGTTTATATTCTAAGAGATGTATGTTCTCCTTGTGTTTATCCTCTTTCACCTAGAAAACCCTTTTATATCCTCCACTAAAATAGAAGGTACTAGCATAAGCACCATAGTGATTGCTATAAAACTAGTTGAAGCATTTACATACCCCAATATAGTCATCCCGAGCTTACAATACAAGATTTTTATAAAAGGAAGATGAGGGCACCCCCTTGGTCCAAGAATGATATTGAATGCCAAAAGTGGTGTTGATAGGTGCATATTTCACATTATTCCCTATCCCCGTGCTTCTTCCTATCCTACGCATTTAGAGTGAAATATGTAATGAGCATGCATCTTGATGAAGGGTATGAACCATTTGGAAGGTTCTTCCATTTTTTTGCTCCTACAAAGATAATATTGTTTCTCTACATGATAATCATAATTTTCCAAGAAAGTATTCTCAAATGGTACCAACTTGATAACTATATATTATTATTTGATTTTTCTTTCTAATCCCTTTTTCCAAAGTACCACAAAATGAGTTTTCAAGTAAAATTTCTAATATTTTTCAAGTTGACACATGTTGTAAAGAACTGATTTGGAGTCTGCTTTGTTGGCGAACCTTTCACTTGTTACAAATTTTATAATTATAATCCTATGTTGATGAAATATGTATAGGATGTACTTGTATATGTACTCAGAGGCTCCCACTAATTTGATACAAGATAATTTTATGGTGGAATTACTATAACTTGCTGCTTTTTCCCCATACTCATTCATCCTATCACTCGACAACCAGTGTACTTTAGGATGTGAAATTTGGATAGATATACTACCATAGTCTATTCTCTTTCTAGTGATATTGGATTTACTTCAAGTGGACCTTTCAATATCTAAATATGTTTATTTTAGTAGAACCTATGCTTTAAGCAGGGTTTCAAGAGTAAGAAATAACCCTAACTTTTACAATCCATACCCCTAAAATTATAACAAATTAAATTTTGAAATTTTAACAAGAGATACTTCAACAATATCTCTTATTTCCTACCCCACACTTCCCATACCAATCCAATATTTCAAACAATGTAAAATTGAAAATTGTAATATGGCTTGTTTGAAGAAGCCGAACTAGGGATCACCACTTTGATACCACATGTTGTGATCTAGTTATCCCAAATGACATGAGAATATAAATAATAATTAATGACACATTGGAAATGATAAAAAGTGAAAGAATAACAATGCAACTTTGAGGTGGAAATATATGTTTATAAATAAATCTTGATGATCCCTAAAATAAGATCTCGTGTGTGTGTATGTGTGTGTTGGAGACAAAGGGTATGCTTACACATAGTGAAACTACCACTAATGGCAACAATAAAATAACAATACCAATATGATGGTCTAAGTAACATAGTCTTGATCATCCTCATCTTCATTTTACATAAATAAATAAAATAAATAAAGAAGAAAAATAATAAAAAAGAAAAAAATAGGAGAAAAGAAAATAGACAAAAACATGCAAGCATAAAATAATAAAGTTTTTCGAGGTGAAATGGAAAAACATAAGGTTGCATAGGAATAAGAAGCTATATAGGAAATAGCACATATTAGGGATTTATCAATGAACTAAGCACACAATTAGTATATATGTACATTTGATTTTACATATTCCAAGAGTCAAAATTGGGGTATGACAATTATACACAATGATAACAACAATTCTATTCATATAATCAATAATCATATTATTCATGCAAAAGAAAATGATATAGATACTTTTTGACACTTAATAAAATCTTTGACACGATAAGGAGCATTGCATGAGTTATATCTTCGTAGGACAAAAAATTAGAACATAATTACCAACCTAATGAGAACCCTCAATAGTTATATTTTTTAAAGATTGCATTTAGTGGCTATTTTACCTCCATTTCAAAAGGTGGTGGTACTAGTAGCCCCTTTTTTTTCTAAGGTAGTTTTTTTACAATATGAATATGTCTATATATAAAGTATCAACATTTTTTTTCAACTGTTTTTTAATGTCATCTTTAATGGCGTTTTTTCTTGTTTTTTCATTTTATTTCAATGTATTTTTTAAAAACTAAAATTTAACAAAAGCTATACATTTAAAATCTAATTATAATGAAAAACATATACATTTGAGAAGATTTATGCTTAAAATGACATCCAATAAATTTTTTATGGTCAAAGTTGGAAAAAGAGAGAAAAACTATTTAATAAATAGGGTATTTCCACACAAGGTGTAGACATTAAGGAAACCATTCATACAAATAGATCAAATATTAGTAAACTTGTGTATGACATGGTTAAAAACCTCAGAGAGGAGAATCGTTAATGACCCCATCCAATGCGACCACTTGAGACAATATATTAATACAAAAGGAAAATAGTTTACACATGAATTTCTCACAATTGATCATCAACAAATGACTTCCCATTCCCTTTAAACAAAGATCATTGACCAATTGGGGGTTAATTTATATATCAATAGCTACTAGTATCTAGGAAAGGATGAACTACTAGATCACTTTATGTGTAGAACATAATAGTGACCATTGGATTACATAATTACAAATGCATACTAAATAGGCACACTAAAGAAATAAATTTTACATAAAGATACATTAAACCAAGTTGATCTCAACTAGCTCCTAAGTGTTTAAATATACTAACAGTTTTTTTAAATATATATTTTTGTGGATTTCATGTATAAAAATGACAATATTTGAAGTTATTTTCCCTAAAGTAAAAATTCACATAAAAAAATCTAAAAAGTAAACTAGATAATATGATACTGAACACATTTATAAATATTCGTATCTAAACAACAATATATAGATATTTCTTATTAATTAATGTAAAATGTCAAAATCCAAAACATTACAAATCTAACTGTAAATAATGTTAAATTGGACATTTTCTTCAAGGACATCTTAGAACTAATAAATAATATCTAATATGCCAAATTCATCATTTTCAATAGGTGCATCTTCAATTTTTAAATCTTGACCATCTTCTTCGGCATCTTTCTACTCTTTAATTTGGTCTTTTATTTACACAAGTTGTTCAAAGTGATCCTTTCCAAAAAAATCATTTTAATGGTGGTTGGGGCTCAAGCAACATGCTAATGTTGAAAACAATTAAGTAAAGTACTATAAACAAACATATATTAGTAATGATAAACATTTTAGTATGCTTTCATATCCATTAGATCATTAATCTTATACGAACTTGAGAACAAGTCTAAAACCCAATTTTTTTCACTTGAAAATATTTTAAAAATAATAATAATTACTTGTGTCTTTTGATAAATGTTTAGAAAATCATTTTCTCAATATGTTAGCTTTTTAATTATAACATTATAAGTCAATAATTACTATGTTTGGCTCCAACTTTTTCATTGGTAAGAAGAGGATCATGGATATATTATTTGGTCCAACTTGTTAGCATGGCTATCTATGATTTTAATATCACTCATAATGAATTATTATTAAATCTATTAATATTACATTTGTGTCTAGAACATAAATATATAAGAATTCAAATAACTTCTAAATAATTAAAATTGATTCCCAACTTTATATACTAAATAATTTACTTTATATTTCTTACTAATAAATCTGCTTGAATTCACTTTAACCTTGAAGGTTAATAACACTAATAATGCTGGTGGCTCTAAATGAAAAACCACAAATCTCCAAAATAGTACAAAAATATATTTTCTCCATTACTACTATGTTTATCCTTCACATAACAAGAATAATCCATTTTGTTTTCCCTTATGCAAATTTCCAATCTTTAACTTTCTTCATAATTTTTTAGAATTCAATTTATGAACCTTAAATAGAAGTACTAGTCTTTTTTTGGATAGTATTCTTGGAAGCCCCAATTACATTTTTGGAGGCTATCATTGCAAGCATTAATCTCGCGAGATTCACATATAACCTTCTTGATACGGTTTTCCATGGATAAAATTACAAGAATGATCCATTTTGTTTTCCCTTATGCAAATTTCCAATCTTTAACCTTCTTCATAATTTTTTAGAGTTCAATTTATGAACCTTAAATAGAAGTACTAGTCTTTTTTTGGATAGTATTCTTGGAAGCCCCGATTACATTTTTGGAGGCTATCATTGCAGGCAATAATCTCGCGAGATTCACATATAACCTTCTTGATACGATTTTCCATGGATAAAATTACATTTTTGGAGGTTGTCATTTCAAAGCTTAATCTAGTGATATTCACATATAACCTTATTTTTTATGAACAAAAGATTAGAATATTATTTATTTTTTTTGATAATAATAATAATAATAATAATATTTTTATGTATTTAAATAAAAAATTTCATAAACAATAAATATGAAAAAATAATTAAAATATAAATTAAAGGAAAAATAAAAACAAAAACTTCGCTACTTTGATACTAGACAAAATTAAATAAATTAAATTAAATTAAAAACAAAAAAAATCAACACACATATTAAAACAAAACTATATTTTTTTAAATAAATATTATAAAAAACAATTTTTTTTGGAAACAAAAAAATCAAATTAAAAAATTAAAAATATCATATTAGAAAACACCCATATATACATATATTTCTTTTTTCCACAGAAAAAATTCATATTTTTCTATTCATAGGAGAAAAAACTACACTAATAATGCTTACATATTTATCCAACAAAGAGAAAGTTCACCACCACTTGGAGTCTGACTAATTTTTGTCTCACTACAAACCCTTAGGATAATTACTATATTCCTCTAATGAAGACATAAAACTTACATAGAAGTATATCATCTATTACAGCTAACAAAACTAAAACCAAAAACTATAGTAAAAATCTTAGCCAAATATCACTAGAAATATTGGCCACGAGACCAGGACCAAGCCCTCCATTAAAGTGGAGGATTTAATATAGAGACTAATCATTTCTCAATATTGATCCTCGACTATAAGAACTTGGAGGGGAAAAATAAAAAGGAACAAATTTATTAGGTTTACCTTGAACAGGTAGTAGACATCACTCCATCAATAATGTGTTGATAAGATTATTTTGAGAAGATTGAATGCCACGATCCAAAGAAGAAATAAAATTTACAACGTAATTCAAAGATATTCTACTAGGTGGTTGTTAGCTTCCAACAAAGTCCCCTTGTTTTTGTACAAATAAAGGGGTCCCCATGTAAATTTTGTAAATATTAGTTTTTGGTTATTTTTATTTTATCTTGCTAGATGATTTGGTGGTCATATGATTTCTTGAATGTCTGGGCTTTGAGTACTTCATGTTTGGTGCTTTGCTTTGCCTTTTTATACTTTGATCACTTTGCCACATTTCTATTAATTTGTGAAATTACATAATCATTTTATTAAGTTATTCAAAATAAAATAAAATGTTCTCTCATAGTTAAATTTCATTCTTTATTTTGATAAGGTATTTGTATCTTATTAAATATTTGTATATATGAAAATATTTAACTTTAATTCTTTTTCCATATTACAAATTTTCTAAGTCACATTGCCCTAATTTACCCTAATTTAAAGACAATAAAATCTCATTTATGAAAAACTAAAATTATTTATTATTATCATTGTCTAAATCATATTTTAATATATTTTAAAAACAATGTTGATGATTAATTTATTATAATTATATAATTAGCTTTGATAGAATAAGCAAAGAATTAAAAGTTCATATGTTACTCTTAAAAGTAATACTTTTATCTCTATGCATGCATGAGTATTCATCACCAAACTTTATTTATTTATTTAAAGAATCATAAGCCAAAGTTGCATTTGAAATATTAAAATATCCCTTCATATTTCAAAATTATTAAAACAATCTAACCATTAATATGAAATTATGAAGCATGACTAAACCTTTGTCTCCATATGACATGTATGATCAACAACCGATCCACCTTCCTTCTGCTTTGTTAAAATCAGTCGAACCACCATCAAATGCTATGCTGATATTACAGTCCGTGAAGCCCTGAGCATGGTGAGTGAAGTAATGAAGAACCCGAACACGTCCAACCATTTAAGAATTTTGTTTTTGATTGGAAGAACCCCTACCGTATCTGGATTTCCGGCCGAAGCAGTCGTCGCCCGGAAGGGCTGAACGGAGAGCGTTATGGCCATGAATCGAGACCTCTTCCCCGACAGCGTCCTGGCATGCCCTGATTTTACCATGAGACTTGCATATCAAGCTATGGCTTGGGTTCATTGGAGAAAAGAGTAAGATAATTAACATGTAACAAAAACGCAGGGGCAAAGATACATCCCATCGTGCTGCTCTATTCTTCCTTTTGAACCGAGTTTGAGGTATCCCAAGCATGGGAAAGGAGACTCCTTTGTACCAATAAACTGTAGGTGCTGAACTGTTGAAAAAGGGATCAAGTCGAGCTGATAAAATAGAGAAAGTCAAGCTGGTCTGTACCCATCGCGACCTGTGTCAAAAGAAAAATAAAACCTAATGATAAAATAAAACGTTGTGGAAATAAAACAATTGGAAATCGTTTTGCACAATCAAAACCATGAGGAAAAAAACGATACAATGTACATACGGGGAACTGTGTCTCTACCTCTGGGTAATCTCATAATTCTCTGTGTCTGTGTTCCCATGTTTTGCAATGTAATTTTAGTGCAAATTTGACTTACAAAATCTCTTATTTAAGGTCCATGGAGATTACAGCGTGCAAATTCGACTTACGTAATCTCTTGTTTTAGGTCCATCGAGATTACAACGTGCAAATTTGACTTACATAATCTCTTATTTCAAGTCCATGGAGATTACAGCAAGTTATTTCACATAAAAGTATAAAATTTCAACAATTGTGAGCATGAATGTTTCACATAAGGTTATCACAAGACATTCTCAATGCTGAAATTTTATCTTACTATTTGAAATGTCAAAACAATTATAGGGTTGCTTGCTTGCCGAATAGACTAAAATCTGCATTGAAGCTGACTCCAAGCTGATCGTTTGCTCGATTGCCGACGAACTGGTGCCAATTTAAGTCTGAAGCATCCAGTCGAGATAATCATAAAATTGTATGGCCTAGACCAGGAAGCCTGATTTGGCTCACATTTGGATACTGCACTTGGACGTTCGTGAACTCGAGTTGAATACTAAATGAAATGCTTCCAATTCAATATAATCTTTTTGACTTTGACGTAGAGAATTGATCACAACTGTTTCATCTTATTATTTTAAATGTAAAAACAATTAAAATGAAATAGCAAGCTTTAAATGTTATTGTTTCCAGTAGAGCACATTTTGGTTCCATCTGTTTTTTTTTTTGTAAAGCTGTAGAAGTAAATTAATTGCCAAAAAATACATAATGAGTTACATGTCTGTTAGCACTCTCGGGAGGCCTAAGGTAGTTAATCCACCATCTCATGTGCTCAAACTATTAAGAGAACTAGAATTATACAAAAAGAATTTCATAGAGAGAAGACCTGCCCAATTATAGTTCTGGGTTTGGTTCGGAATATACATAGCTTGCATAATAAAAGTACTAAAAAATAGACACCAGAGTAAGTTATGGAAAAAAACTGAGTATCACAAAAATAACCCGGTGCTTTAGCAATTCTTCTGGGTCTGGTGGTGTGACCTGGTCAAGGGAAAAGGGGCACCGCCCAATTAAAAAGAATTATTTGCATTAATTGAGTGTTTCTAATGCTCAGAGATTAACTTGCATTCACCAAAGTGAAATACTTTGGGAATGGTCAATATGAAATAGATGTGCGACATGCATAAACCAACATTCTTGAGAATGAATTCATAAAACTTAACAACTTATATATTACTACTGTAAAACAAAGTAACTTTGCCGCACTTCAATCTTTCACAATTACACTCACGAGATTTACTTCTCCTCTTCTTCACTTATCTCTATCTCCACATCTCTATTTGAGTTTTAACAATGAGCTTCTACTTATAGAGTTATATATTAGCCGACTCAAGATAGCTTCTCTTGGAAGCTACAGGGTTTCATTAAAGACTGTAATTCAATTCTACCTAAGAAGTTATGAGCTAGCAAAATACAAACACGGCTACTTAAATACTAACATGACGTGAGCCGGATTGGCTGCAAATAGACTGACTGTCTCACATTGCAAACTGACTTCTCACAAGCTCATTAATTATGATATTTCCAACACATGGAAGAGTGAAGCCATTCCCCATTTCCTTGTTGTCGTCCTGCAGAGGGCCTGTTGTATCAGGTAGGGGTCGTTGGGAAGCTTCCAAGGGGGCCTCATGCCCACGGGGGTTTTCTTCCGCAGTAGCGGGTGTGTCCATGGCTGTCAAGCCACCAGTGAGACCAACATTGCCACCTATATCCTCTTCCTGCTGGATAATATTAAGCTCATTGCTGCACCCCAAGGAAAAATTCTCCCAGACTAGACTCGTGTCCAAAACCTCGAGACGCTCTCCCATCCTTACTAGGTTGGTTTCAATGTCCCTAAGAATGACTTTGTTGTCGTTCCAATTTATCTACAAGAGTGCTCATCATGCTCTTAATTATCTAATAATGGTTGATATTGCCACCATGCCACCCGGAGGCAAGAATGTCCGTCACAAAAATGTGAGTCACTCTGCGAGCTTCCCGAGGCCCAATGAAGCCCTGGGTGGATGCAGAGATGCTATCTGCATAACCTTCCATAGTTACCTAGTAAAAAGTGTTTCTAGCACGTCTGCCAGTGCCGCGCCTAGAGCCACCTCTGGGTGGAGTTCCTCTAGGCCTTGTCATGGCTAAAGACCAGCAAAAAGCGATGTAAACCAGAGCCAAAGCAAGAGCAGTGTCTAGAAATTTCAGCCGAGTGGCTACGCAGACAAGAGATAGAGAAGGAGCGATGTGTGAGGCCACGATGTAGACGCAAAGACAAATGTGGGCCAGCAAGCCCTCCTTAACCCGGCTGGCGGAGTTAATAATGTTGACGATCATCATGGAAGAGGTGACGAGTTAATGTGCCGAGTACATCCCAACTCATTAGCAGTTGTCGAAACGACGTTAGCATGATGCCGATTAAATGCTATGCCCAGGTTATGATCCTGATGCATTGAATTATTGCCATTGCCAGGATTCATGCGCTGGCAGGAAGCTCTTTGCGATCGAGCGTCCGCGTCCAGGTGGAGATCGCCGAGAGGTTGCAGGCCCCTTCTAACGTCGGTATCACCCGGATCCGGGGACATTTTGGTTCCATCTTATTATTTGAATGTAAAAGCAAGTAAAATGAAATAGCAAGCTTTAAATGCTATTGTTTCCAGCAGAGTGTTTATGGACCTGCACATTTTGGTTCCACCATAGCTGATGGTGAACCGTTTCCACTCAAGTCCTAAATCCCTATGCTAAACAACGACAGAGAGTCACGTTGAGATGAACACCGTAGATCCCCATGCGTCCACGCCAAACGTCAGGTAAAAACTTCGATACAGGAAATATCCACGTGGGCTTCGACCGAGAGGTGTATTAATTAATGGACGATGTAAGGAGGGGAAGGTGTAACAAAGCTACAACTAATTTTACAAGTTTTGCATCTCCCTTTGCTCATATCATCATCCTTTTCTCTCCTAAATATGAGTTGTTTTGTTCTCTGACTCGATGCTTCCATAAGAACGTAACATTGGTTTTTTTGACGTTTTGGGTGTATATATTACCCGCTGTGAAACGTTTTGTTTAAATTTTTACCCGTCAATAATGAAGTCTTGCTAAAAAATTTACAGTTCAATACTTAAATTTTCTTAATTTTTTCTTCAAAACAACATTTATTTTCTCGACATTTTTACATTAAAATTAAAATGATAATTATTAATATCTATTATAGTCCATTAACTTGATTTTTATTTATTTTATATATCATTTATGTACTAAATTGATACTATATAAAAATATAGCTTAAACTAAAAAAAATATGAATACACATCATAATAAAGCATAAATAAACATAAAAATGGATCTTTAATTTCACACAATTGTACATATAAAATTAAAATAAATATCACATAATTATTTTTTTTGCAAAATTGATGTCATAAAACTGGACAAATACATAGTTTGATATTCTTAGCAAATATCATGAATTCTCCTTTCTTTTCCACTATGCCAAATCTCATAAACTCTTTGCCACTCCACTTCCGATATGTCTGGACCTGCTAATGATATACGCATTAATGCATCAAGTGTGTTTATTGACAATTTTATTCTTCTGATATCTTTGATCGCATTTTGCATTGAAAACCCTCGTTCATATGCAACAATACTCCCTTGTATGACAAGTACTGACTGCCATAATTTTAACATATTTGAATACCTGAAATGCCAATCTTCTGTCTGAGAAAATACCCTCCATGCATCCTTCATGGAGAATCTTTCTCCATTTAAATGAAGCACGTCAATGAATTCATATAATTCTCTTTCACAAGCTGCAATGTCAAACACTAGTATGCTATCACATCCACTACATATTTTATGCTGCAAATGAAAGAAGAGTATTTCAAGCCAATGCTTTGCATTAGTCTCTCTCATACAAAGATCTAAAGGATAATGACAAGGGCTAAATATTCTTGCTGCATTAAAAAGATGAAGATCTGGAAATCTTGAATTGAAACTATCAACCAATGCCTGAACATAATTCCTTGTAAGTTGTTTGCAACTTTCAAGGGATCCATCAATGCAATTCACCATTGGTTGTGGCATTTGTTCATCCTGGATTGGAATATACAATAAATCATGTCTATGATTTGTTCCCTCTTTATCAACATTTTGAAGGAATCCATCTGCTGAATCTTTCAAAAATTTAAAAAGATGAATTGTGCCTTCTGCAAAAGAGTTTGACCTGCAAAAATTTCTTTTAAGAGTATTTAATGTATGGTCAATGGCTATTCCAAGAGATGTGACATCCACATTATCCTCTTGGAATTTTTTGTTTAGATTATTTAACTCCTTCAAAACATCAGCGAGCATATTCAAACAAAATTGAACAGAGAAAATCATTGCCTTATGGTACCATGAGTTCTTTTTTTCCTTTTTCCATAAACTTAGTATAGCAGGCATCAATGTAACAAGTCTTTCAACTACTTCACCCCTAGATAACCATCGAATCCCATGGATTTGCAAAACCTGTAAGGATTCTAACTCCATTACTTCTAATAAAGAAATGAGTTCATTATTTCTCTTTGCTGAATTTCCAACCCATGAATACACTTTGTTTGCTAATTTCTCAACACATAAGAATTCTGGTATCTTCTTTGAAGCATCTGAAGCTACAAGTGCCTCACGGTGAGAAATGCAATGGGTACCAATCAGATTTGGTAGCTCTTTTTTTAGTAATGAAACAAACCCATTTTCATTTCCAACCATCGATGATGCACCATTAGTAGAAACTGCTATCAATTTCTCATTCTTTGACTTTCTTATTTCTTTTAGATTGGTGACTGTATCATATACTGTCTTTCCTTTTCCATCAGGCACCCTAATAAGTTTCATAAATTGCAAGATTGGAGGGCCTAATCCTTTTGAATCTAAAAATGTTAAGTACACAACAAGATGTTGTTCCAAACCACGATCTGTACTCTCATCCAACATGAGAGAGAAAAATGGACTATCCAACATTTTTTAACTTGTACCTCTTCAAGGTAATCTGAGATAGAATGAACAAACTCGGTTGCATCTTTCCTATTTATGTAGGAAGAATACTCCACTCGAGAAGGCATATTAGGTGTCTATAAATGCATTTGAAGTTGACAAAGATCTTCATATGTAGCTATGGAAATGTCTTTTCTTGCAATGAAATATGCTAATTTCATGGTGGTTATCACCCTATCCCTGTTGGCTTCATCTATAACCACTACATGTTCTGGAATAGGCTTTGCCAACCTTTCTATTTCATACAAGTTTCTCTGAAAAGATGTTTGATGATTAATAGATTTTGAATGAGTTATCACAGCATCATACTGAATTGTATTTCACCCACTTCCATTACCCCATGGACCTTGAACCTTATACTTCTCACACAATTTACATTTCATGCGAGTCTTTCCTTCTTCAACAATTATACTATACACCCAAGGGTGTTTTATCTTCCACTCTTCTCTAAATTCACGTTTTGTGGTAGTGGAAGTCTTCCTTTTTCATCGACCAGTAGATTTTCCCTCTTGAATGTTCTCATCATGACCAAACATTTCTAAATCATCAACAAAGTCTTCATCTATGTCTTCATTAAGTTCATCATTCAAATCAGGAATATTTGAGGTGTTTCCAACATTATGTTTTGGTATTGTAGAATATCCAAAAAAATTATCCAAAGTTTCCTGACCCTTCTTTTTTGGAGGCATTTTTAGCTGTATAATTTACCTACAAACGAAACAATAATCATAAAAACAATAAGACTAAGGAAATAATTTTTTAAAGTAAAATTGAAATAGAAAAAATGGATAAATCACCTTCATAACTTTTAAATTCAATTAATTAAAAATAAAACAATTTATTCTACAATGTGTCTAGATTATATTTATGACTTGTAAAGTTCTAGTCATTTTTAATGATTTTATCATCTTTTTTCTTATAGTACTGATACACAATTTTGAAAGAATGGGAAAGAGAACAAATTCATAACATGCAAGAATATCATATTTATGTTGTTGTTGAAGAGAACTTAAGTTAAATGTGTAGATACAAGGGAACTATAGAAGCAAAGCAGGGGCCATAGTTTGACATAAATATTATTCATGAAAATGAATATAGATTTCAATTAGCTACATGTTTAGAACTTTCGATCCTAGAGTAATGAATTGAAACATGGTATATAGAGACTATATGTGTGTAAATGACACTAATAAATAGACAAGAAATAACACAACATTCATGAGAATACAAAAAATGCCATTAAGCTCTTAATCAATTCACTGTCTATTTACATATAAACATGTGATTAACAATGACATAAGTATGATACACAAAAACAATGATATTGCCTCTAATTGTGATGATATTACCTATTACCTTTACCTAAATGAGTTATCTATCACACTTATTATCCATGCATGAATATTATATAATCTACTATAAATATATTATATAATCTAAAACCACTACATTAGTTAGCTTTAGATTTTCTAACATTGTTTACTGATGGCCATCTCTTCTTCTTGGCTTGATTGGTTTATGTCAAAGTGTCCTAGCCTCTAGGTGAATTCAAGATGCCCTTTTGCATATAGTATTTCCTGTAATAAAGAATGGAGACTATAGCTGCTATAGTATTTATTTAAAATGCAGCTTACCTTATTTTTTTATATCAATGCCACTTATGAATAATGTTATCGAAGCCTTATTGCAAAAGAAAGAGCCTTTATATTTCACAAAGGAACCTTATTCACACTAACAAAATTTTAATATGAGATTTCTGTTCTAAGGGAGCCATTACCTATACTTGCAAGATTATTTTCTATGGTCGGTCGAATGCCATTTGTTTTCAAGTTAAACGTTAATTTGGATGTTAAGTTGGGGTTATCATATTAGGTTCAAAAGAGGAAATAGGGGCAAGTTCTGTTTTTGGGTATTGACCAGCCTTTTCACACGAATTCCTGAGTTTGCATTGGTGTCTGTTCATTGGCGAGCAAGTAAACCTCCATAACACTATTGGTCAACTACTCAGATCTGGATTTTGGGTTGATCATTATTGGGACAGTTAGTGGGATTAAGGACAGTATGGGGGAAAACGATGGAAGGCAGACAATTAATATCTTTAAGATTGGATTTATAATAAAGCATAGTATCAATCACATTACTAGGAATTAGACAAATTATGTGGAGAAGGCAGAATATTTAATCGAAGTAGTTGGAATTAAGTCAATTTATATAGTAAAGGAGTTTATGGCTATCTGACATGACAAGCTATGACTAGAACTGCATGTAGGTGTAAATGTGTAGATTTCATTTTAAGGGTTTATTTCGATTTCATGATTAATTTTTGTTCATTTCAATTAGAATGATCCATGTAGAACCGGAATATAATACTGGTTGTTGAAATGGACTTGCAAAGCATTAGACACGTTATTTTTTTAAACTTGAAACAAAATAAAACAAGCAAGTTCTATTCTGCAATTGAGTAAAATATTAATATTCTCATCTAACTCTCTTGAAGTTATGTATTTTCTAAAATCCTGAGACTAAAACACGCCATTTAAATTAGTTAATTTTTCAAATAGAGGAAAGGCATAGTGAAATAGTTCCTTCCTAGTTTCGTCCTCTATGCATGTGTGTACAATTCTACAAAACTTGAGCCCAAATCAAAACTCAAAAAAAAAATTCAGCCTAGGTGTGCTGCTATAGCCAAAGTGTCCAATCCTTGTTTTGAGTGGCATTTCGCTCTACAACCTTAAACCACTTCTGCACCAACTTATGAAGTTTCCTATTTTGGGAAACTATGGCTTCATTTTGAGAAAGCAACTGGTTATTTTATTGCAACAATTCCTTATGCTCAACTTTGTTTGCCTATCCAGAATTTCAAACGCCTTGAGCTTTCATTTCATCTTTTGGATTTCAAGGATCTGGTGGAAACATGTTTATTGGATGCAGACCTTTTCTGTGGGAGAGAAGATTTTCATTGAGATAATTCAAACTTTTTTTTTCCATATCAATAACAGTGGATGTAACTGGCTCTTGTTGTGGAATAGGGGTACTGAATTTAGCCATGTTGTGTGTAATTCGTTGAGGAAAAGATGAAGTAGATGAAGTGGGGGTTCCATAAAGAGTTCTCATGGCGATTTCGATGGGCCTGTTGAAGAAAAGAGATGGAACCAAGAGTTGCTTCAGGGTTCGAATGAGTAGAGGCTAGACCTTTTTGTTGGTTGTGAGGTGAAGAAGGGACGGTCTGAGGGCTATCATTTTCATTCAAGGATCAAACATATGGAGAGAACAACAGACTTGGCGGGCATTGATATGTGCGAAGGATCTAAGGCATATCATGATGGGAAAGATCAGTTGTTCTAGATTTCTTACTTTAATTTGCTGAAGGACGCATATTGCTAGAGATTGGGTGCAGATCGTTGAGGGTTTTGCTGCGTGGAGGATGAGAAAATCTGTGAAAAAACATTCAAGGAAAAATTTGTGGTGTTACAATGCATATCATGATGGGAATTGCTGTGGCCTGCGAGTTTGCTTACGATCCTGTTAGATTACCGTTTAACCAAGATCCGACTAGATGTCTCTATGATAGAAAAACTATAGAAACCATTTGGGAAACTAAATGTCAAGCAAAAAACCCTTTTACTAAACAATGGTTCAATGCGAAAAGTGTCATTCCCCAAACAAAATTGAGGCAAGAAATGGAAGACTACATTAAGCTTCAGAAATCTTTTGCGTCTAGAGGTGTAGAGCTAGAAGTAATTGAGGAGTATACAAAAATTCTGGAAGCCGGACAGATGAAGCAATATTTCGACATATTGCTTAAACCTTTCTCAGAACAATTGACAATCAAAAAACAGTGTTCGACAATGTGGAAGAAAATCAATCTATTGCGCCTGTATTGTCAGTTTGATTCTAAGAACATAGAAACGTCCAGATCTTTACATGGCATCAGATATTTGAACGAAGTTATTTATCAAATGATTGAAATTATGAGGGATGATTCAATAGAAAAGGACACTAAAAAATTTGCATGGGATGTCTGTAAGGAAATCGCCAGGGCGATTGATGTTATAGGCCTGAAAACATTAGAAATGTGGTAGCCTTTGCGAATAAAACATTGCAGTTGCAATACAAAGGTATATGTTGGTATAGAAATTCATAATGGATGGAAAGAAATTCGCAAAGGCTACCACATTGCCGAGAGGTAGAGAACGAGGAGAGTTTAGAATTCGAACCCTGTCTCGACTTTGAGCAGCTGGTATGTAGCTAAATAGAGCAGAAGAATTACAACTGAGTGATGAAGAGTTGTATATAAATGAAAATAGTGGCGTGGGAAACATTGAGCAATTCTTCTACTAGTACAAAAATTACTAATATTTTAAGGTTTTATATGCAGTCAACTTGAACTTGGCTCCATCCATCACCTATTTTGATTAGCATGGAAATCGCAAGCTCCTCCTCTACCATTTATGTTCATTGGTGCAAATTGCAATGATTATGGTAATGATGGGAAATAGGTGGTCAGGAGAGTGAAAGGAAAGCACCATCAAGCGCCAAATGATGCCATTTGGATGGATATTAATGAGAGACCTCACAAGAGATATAGAGAGGGAGGTATTTAACTCTGGTGTCCAAAAATGCAAGAGAATGTTACGAGCTAGGGGTAATTCACAAGTTGCCACAGGAGAAGCTCGGTCTCACTTTCTCCCAAGGGAATTTGATGGCTCGCAAGGGTGATTTGAGGCATCAGTTGTTGTTTACAAAGTTGGTGAATGCATGCAAGAGATAATAAAGTTGTGGAAGGATTTTAAGGCATTTCAAGATTCCAAGACTGGAGAAATTTCATCTGGAGTTGGGCCAATGTTAGAAATCAGGATTCTTTTCGAACATGTTACTACCACCAATTGTCAGGTCAGAGGAATTCATCTATGGGGAATAGATATTTATACATACGATTCAAATCGTGTGGTAGTTCTTATGCATATGGGATACTACCATCCAACAACTACCTTGCCTCCACCATCCATTCACGAACTTAGTGCAACAATTCGTGTACTTCTTCCTCAATATAGTTACACATCAACTTTGAGGAACAGTGTTCAATCTCATCCTTGGGGGATTTTCTAGTGGTTGGATTTATCAGGTTGACCGATGACGTATCAGGAAGAAAGGAGGTAGAAGTATTGAACTTAAACTATGCACCAGTTGCAATGGAACAGACCATGACAACTAGAGATGCGACTTCAAGTGCATACCGCCAACAACAATTTGTCAGGGAGGTTACTATACAATACAATCTTTGCAATAAACCATGGATGAATTACAGCCTAATAATAGTTGTAGATAGAGGCCTCAAAATGTCCCAGTACACATCAACACATTTGAGGTACGAAGTATTGCATGTAGAGACGCATAGCAACAAAAAAATGACCATTGACCAGTGAAGAAATGGCACAAGTGATCGTTGAGGAATACCATAAACCATTGATGAGAACATAACAAGTCGACCGTTGAAAAGTTTGCACAATGATTCGGCATCCCAAGCAAACCAATGCAACATGAAATTTGATATAAAGAAAATGCAGTAAAAAACCTTAGCATCATGAATATTCCCATCTAACGCCCACGGGAAAGAGGCACGTTCCTTGCATGAAGGGGAAGTGTTACATTTAGTGTGCATTGCGGCGATTGATGTTATAGGCCTAAAAACATTAGACTTACATTATGCAGAGTCGCTTACCTCTCCTCTTTTTTCTTGACAATGACAGATTTTATAGAAAAATACAATGAATAAGTTGTTGTGGGATTTTAGGAAATAAAATCTATCTGCAAACTAAAACAAAGGAATATTTAGTTGTTGATAGAAAATATCTGGAGTGTTTGGATTTAATTTTCCAAAATTAAATCGGTAAACAATTAAGATGCTGATCTCTTTCTTGAAATCTGGGATATAGATTTGCTATTGGCTGGTCTTCTGCCTTTAAACCTGGAGGCTGGAAGTGCTCGATCCATTTGAACTCAATATATATTTGAAATGTGCTCTGCCACTTGTATCATTAAATTCTCAAATGATGCCTAGAAATCTGGGATCAATAGCTTTTAAATCTGGAATGTAGATGCAAATAAGCCTGCTGGAAAAATGAATTAATGCATCGAACTTGACTGAGAATAAGCAAGTGGAACTAATTGACACCTGTAAGTGCGTAGACAAACCAAAGGAAATTGTCGAGGCAAGTTTACATGCCCGCAGATAATTACAAGATAGAAGGACTTACAGAGGAGAGGAAGAAGGATATATAGCAGCCCACTTCGCATAATATCATATGTTTGCAACCCAGTTATAGCTATTGAAGAGCCTTATTCAAGTTGGATCAGGCACCTACGCTACGCTATGAGGTTGGGGGCTTTCGGTTCTGGTGAATTAGAAAAGCATCTCAGAGGGGGTAGTTGCTTCATATCCATTATTTACAGTCCCAACGTCAACGCAAATTTGATAAACATAGCCAGTTAATGATCCAGCATTAGCATCAACATCCGCTTTAGAAGCACCACTAGCAGAAGAATAAAAGGTAAAGCCAAAGGCGGTTAAGCAAAAAGAGCGAGATAATGAAGATATATAAATTTGTTGCAGATCAAGTGGGTATTACGAAATGATCAACTAGATTTTTCAATATAACGAAACTTATATGAAAGTCCAAACCTTATGCTGTGAATGTTTTGTAAAAAATTTCTTGAAATGGGTGCTGAAGTTGAAGAAATACTCGGAATTTTTTTTTACAAAATTATGGGTAGTATGATTGTTATAAGGAATTTGTCTGAGACAAATGTAAAGGATATCAGCAATAAACTTTAACACGGAAGCTTTCTGGAAAATAAACTTTAGATTACAAAAATAATCTATAAAAAAGAATTTATAGATGGAATTGTGAATTACCTGTGAATAGTGATAATGTTTTTGAAAGTTATGTCTCTAGAGTCCAGACTCCAAGACTTTAGATGTAGCTGCACCAATTTCAATCCTGATTCCCGAGTCTAGCTTCCAACTTCCAGGAACTTCCAACTTCAATGGACAATGATAATTGAGCAGTAGCACTGAAATTTGTAGTATGTATAATGTAGATAAAGATTCATGCTCATTGTAATTTGTAATAATAGAAAAATAAAAAAAGTAATGGAATTGGAAACATCAATGAGTTAAATGAGCTTTTATTTTTCTATGAAAAACCAATCCAATTTGGAAATTTGCAATAGAAAAGAATAGAAATAATACTAATTTAATATATGAAAAATATTAATAATACTAGTAATATCAAATATGATACTAGTAAAATAATGATGTTTTAGAAATTTTATTACCTTTCAAAAAAACTTTTAAATGATAAATCTAGCCTTCAGACAAGACGGTTAACGAAAATTTGTAACCGTATTTGACGGTCAAAATGCTTCATGACGGTCATTTTGCCCGTCAAATTTCATCACTACCTCTAAGGAAAAATCAATATATTTGCAAGCAATAGTTAAGTCTATTTTTTCCCTAAGCTACATAAATTGATTATGCATGGTTACAATAAATTTATAAATTCATATAGTAAAATCATCTTTTTTCAGAGAAAAAACACTTTAGTTAAACATGTGGCAACCAAAACATTTAATTTATTAGAGAACATGGACGGTTGGCGATTGATTTAGTTTTGTCACTCTATCTATTTTCTTTTCATTAATTTGTTTGTATGTACTTGCATGTATAGACTCAGTTGTGTCAAAGTCTCCTTTCCAGGGTTTCATTATTCTCAACGTGGGCACTATATTAGTGACACATAAATTGATTATGCATGGTTACAATAAATTTATAAATTCATATAGTAAAATCATCTTTTTTCAGAGAAAAAACACTTTAGTTAAACATGTGGCAACCAAAACATTTAATTTATTAGAGAACATGGACGGTTGGCGATTGATTTAGTTTTGTCACTCTATCTATTTTCTTTTCATTAATTTGTTTGTATGTACTTGCATGTATAGACTCAGTTGTGTCAAAGTCTCCTTTCCAGGGTTTCATTATTCTCAACGTGGGCACTATATGAGATTCTCAACGTGGGCACTATATTAGTGACTCATTCACACTCCACTTATCACTTATGAAGTGAGATAGAGAAGTAGAGAAAACAAATGAATATGATAATGGCATCAAAAGGATTAGAGAGTTTAATTGTGGGTGATAGTGTCTGGCCTGCAATATGGAAAATATCCATGTGGGCTGACATGGTAGTGTATTTGATGATGAAAATTACTAAGCTAAGCTAATAGATGTACCAGTTAATATGCCATTAATAAATGATATGTTCATAATTATGGAATGCTTATCTAGTGTAGATATATATGTATGTTTAAATTTCATATGAAAAATACATAGTACATACAAAATATTTATTTTTAAATTCTTATTAAACTTTATAACAGTTTCAAATGACATAGTTGGATAAATTGAGGGCACATATGTGCCTTATTTTTATGAAATATCTTAGTGAAATTTTGCATCCCTTGCTTTTTCATTAATATCATGTTTTGGACATTTTTACCCACAACTCCAAAGCATATATTATTTTTATATAAACACCAGGCATGTATAATAATGTTAGATTTGTTTTTTAAGAATTTTGTAAGAACCAATGTTACTATAAAAACCTGCATGTGAGATGCCATTTTCTATACTTTATATATTAATAATCATGCCTTAGGTATTTGAGTAAATAATCATAGGTTTGGTATTTGGGTATTTTTCTATAAATACTTTGCAACAATTGCACAAAAATTAATTACAAAAATTAATTTGATCGCTAGAAAAGCTATTTCATTGGGTATGTAATTTTGGAGTTAATGCAATGGGGGCAATTGTTAGTTTAAAAACATAGGTCAAATTAGTCATTGAGAGAAGAAATATTTATTCAAGAGTGAGGGATGAAATTGGTCAAGAATGCTCTGAGTTATTGAATGATAGCACAAATCTCCATCATTCTAGCCGATCAAATTAACTCTTATTTTTATAAAAGCTTATCATAAGAAATTTACAACCATAACATTTTGCTATTAAACAATAAGCAAAGAAACTTAGGGTTTGTTTGAAAGAGACTTCTCATTGGAATACAATAGAAATGTACCACATCTTTTGTCTTAAAAATCTAAAATAGAAACTTAAATCTTGAAGCAAAGTGTAAGTGCAAGGACGAAGATTTCATGGCTCCTTTGAAGAGCATAATTATAATATCGAGAAAGTTCATTGTCGAGAATATCCAAGTGCTTAAGAAAACACTTTTGTAATATCCCGTTTTTGATCTTATTGTATTAAAATGTAAATAATGTAATATTGTTATAAAATCGTGGTAAGGAGCTCAAAGCCAAGGCCCCGCCATCGATTTATTGATGCATATGGTTTACGTGCTAGCCAGGCACAGTGGAATTGTAAATATGCATTTTAATAAAATACCCACAACTAGCTATGCAATGCAACAAGAGATGGGGACATGATTTTACAAGGAATTGTGAGGGAAAACATTCAAACCCTTGAGCCAATCAAGTCAAGCTAAGTGTCAATGAGATAACCCATCAAACACTCAACTACCCATGTTGACTTTTGTACCCAATCATTCATTTCTCCCAAAAGTTGGTTGAGGTAGTTAATGCCTTGGGGAATGAGAGGTATGGCTGTCCAAAATTCGAGTATGGGAAACCACCCTGCATGGAAAGATGTGTTTGGCTTCCTTGGCAAGAAAAGAGCCATGAATTTGCTGCCCAAGCCATAACCCATCAAGCAGTTTTGCCTCTCTCACGTTTTTGGTAGCTACGTGGGCGTTTTTCCTCCATGTTTTCCTGTATTTCCCTTGTTTTTTAGTTGGGAAGAGGGCGTTTTTGTTTGGTTTACCAATGGTGAAGAGAACAGATCGTTTTGGGGTTTCACTGACGCCGTTTTGGCCATTGGAAATGCCCATGACCTGTGTAAGAAATTGGGTTTCTCCCTAGGGACGATTTTCTCTTTTTCACGGTCTATTTTTGGTATGCCCACGATTTGGGAAAGCCCATGGCCATCTTGTTTGTAAAACCCCATTGCTGGAAATGTGTATCCATGCCCAGTTTCTGAGTTTACTGTGTGTAAGAGTATGTTGGGGTTGGGATGGGTATCTCTTGCTTTGGTTGTGCATGAGCTTGAATGTCCCCTTTTCCTTGTAAGAATCATGCCCAGCTCGGGGGTGGCAGTTGTGTTGAGAGATTGATGAACACAACTGGCCTATGGATGGGTGGAACGTTGCAACAACATAGCTAGTTGTTTGGGACAGCATTACATCAAGATGAGTATTTTCTTATATGTAATTACTTCTGCAAATTTATTAATTTGTTGACTGTGTTAAATTGAATGGCAGCATGTTATGTGTGTGGATGATGTTATTCCGTTTGTGCATGTTTGTTCTAAATTGCATCTGCACACATTTGATTTTAATTGTTGTGGATTTAATGGGCTGAGTTTCTGTGAAAGCCCCGTAGATTGGCATCATGTTCCCTTACCAGAGTTGGATCCGCGAGAGGGGACACTACATTGTGGTATCAGAGCTGTTGGTTGCAGTATTGGGCCTTCATGGGCTACCTATAACAGTTGCAGAGGTAAGTATGCCTCCTATCCAACACTAAACATAAAAAAAAGGAAAAATATTTTGGAAAATTTTCTAACTGTTTTTGAGAATTTGAAAATTTTTCTAAGTGTTGGAAATTTTGCTTAAGTCTCTAGCGACGATTTTAACCATAACTGTTGCGCCAAGGTCGGAAAAAATTTGGATAATTTTGCGCTGAAATGGTCACGGAGAAAAGACTCTGTCGGCAAAGATAAGCCCAAAAATGCCGAAACAGACGGCGACTTTAAGCTTAAAACTTGCAACGCGGCGGTGACTCGACGTCAATTTTAGCCTTAGAATTTGCGCGCGGCGACAATTTTAGGTTTAAAAGTTGCGATGGAGGCTTGCGCACGGCGGCAATTTTAGCCTTAAAATTTGCGCGCGGTGGCAATTTTAGGTTTAAAAGCTGCAATGGAGGCTTGCGCGCAGCGGCAATTTTAGCCTTAAAACCTGCGACACGATCGCAGCGATGAAGGCTTGCGGGCGCAGAAGTTAGGGATAAATCCAGCGCCAAGGTCGGCGATTTTAAGGTTAAATCCAGCGACGGTCGCAGAGGGAGGAGCTAAAAATAAAAAAAAGTAGAGGCCAAAACTTGATTTTTGGCACGGGGGCTTCACTCAATAAACCGCTATCATAGCACGTTTGTTCGTGGCATATGAAACCATACCCCTAATTTCACTAAATATTGGAAAATATCTTCCAAAATCGTTTTTTTTTACCCCCCTCCCAATATGCCTTCCCAATTTTAAAAAACCCCTATTTTCAGTAGATATTGTATGTATCAATTTTTTTATTAACATTTTTTATACCCCTTTATATTTATACCTAGTATATTGATATGATACCCTTCTTATGACCCCACATGCATTCTACAATGCACCTTGCTTCTTTCAATGTATATTGTGGATGCACATTACTTCACCCACAATGCAATTACTCAACCACATATCATTATGATTTGCAACATCTAATGGTATAATGAAGATATAGGAGATCACATCTTGTATGTCACTAGAGCCAATGCACATAGTACACCATTTAGATTGCATGTTGCAGTTCCCCAATCGTTGACTAAGCCTGTTGTGGGCTAGGCATCCAAGCCCCCAGGGCCTGTAACAAGCTCTAGGAGGCTGAATAAACCTCCCAAGGCCTGTAATAGGCATGAGTGGTTGGGTATTCAAGCCCCCAAGGCCTATCGAGGGCCTATAACAAGGCCTGGAGGCTTAGAACCTCCCAAGGCTATTGGTAACAACTGGCTGTCAATGACCATTGTCTCTCGACTATGATCGACTGGAAACCCTCTTCACCACGGAACCCTTGTCCTCAAGCATGCCTCGAGACTCGATTTCCCTACGTACGGGTAAGCCTGAGCCTTGCCTCAACCTGATTTCTCATCCGATCGTGATCTCGCCATCTCCATTTGGCAGATATTTGTCAGCCCACCCATATAAAAAAGACCCCAGAGTATTTTTGTATTGTTACATTAAATAAAACAAAACCTTTTCCCCTTAATATATAAGCAATATAATTTTTAGGTTTTCATGATTATTTAATACCCCAATATGAATGAACGTGATATTATATTGCCTTCTAGTGAATCCCCTGTGATTTTTGGATAGAAGGAGCAGTCAAACTCAAAATGGGATGATTCCTGTGAGGCTCGGAGGCCATTAACGAAGTCCATGAAAGAACCAGAGAGGGTCCCAAACCCAGTATGCTCCAATTTGACAGAAAATGGAGAATAGTGACTTTTGTAAGAGTGTGACCCGAGGCTCAACGGAAGGTCAGTTTGAGCTGAAATCGATATGGCACGGCCATGGAGTAGGCACAGTGTTAATTTTGGAATCTTGGAGCCGAACTCCAAAGGATGTGGAGTCGGGGTGAGCAAAAAGGCCAGAAAGCATTGTTCCGGACCACTTTTTCGAGATTTTGAAAAGCTTATGGATAGTAAAAGTGACCCTAGATGTTGGAATCAAAATTTTTACTGAACTCGACATTTCATCTTCTCATCAATACGGACAGTTTCCATTAGATGAAGATTTTCCATAAATGCATAGATTGGGAGATATGCATTTTTGGCCAAATTTTGAGATTTTGGGGAAAAAGTGAAAAGTTAAAAGTAGCCAAACCCCGAATTTTATAGAAATTGACTGGTGCATCGGAACAGGGATCTGAAGGTTGTTGAGTGTTCCTTGTTATATGGACTATCTTCACCCTGAAGATAAGTTTTCATGATTCTTCCTAAATTTACTTCTGCAAGCAGCTGAAGTTGGCCCTCCAAAATAAAATTGCAGCCGTGTAAAAGTTCAGAAATTTGGGCAAAGTTTGCATTTTTGGAAGAATGTAAATTCCATGTCCCGGGTCGGAATGGAGCATGGGGATAGGCGTTGGAAATCTTGTCCAGAGGAGAAAAGGGATGCATGACCAGAGTTTGAATGAGGTCCGCATATATCATAGATATTTAGTGCAGGAAAGTGCCAGCGGCTGTTTTGACAAAAAAGAATTGTTGTCAATATGGGCAATTTCTAGAATTGCATGACTGGAAGGAAATTAGACCAACTATGATATGGAAGAGGGATTCCATACTGCGATGAGGGATTGGAAAGGGAGAATTCCTTAAACCTTGTTTTTCTATCGTATTTATAATTATGAAATTGTCATGCATATAAACTATGGCATAAGAATGTTAAAAATGCAAAAGATTACATAGATGAATATGCACTAGATGGCATATCAATAAACATTGCACAGTATATGTGAAAATGTTTTGCGTGTATATGATATTGCATATTGGTAAAATAGTGAGGTTTTACATATGCAATGAGCCACTTAAGATAATGATTGTGGTTGCCAATAATCAATTGTGTTCACATTGGTTATAGGACCAAAGGCAACTGAAGCATGGATAACGAAGTTGATGACGTTGTTGCACGTGACCAACGACCTTATGAAGAAAGGATGGTGCAACAAATCCATGATCATGATGTTGGCAAAAGGATTGAGTAGCCTTGGTAAGAGGCCAATTGATTAGGTAACATCAAGCGATGTTAATAACAGCCGTGCAGGTAATGGTTAATTGTGCTTAATTGCATGAATGTTGAAAGAGGATTTGGTGAGATACCTTCACTATGTTTAAACTATGTTGAATTATTTGCATGTAGTATTGAATGCCCGAATGGGAACGTTAACCTACCGAGTATGGTGAGGTGTGGGTAAGTGAAGGCAATGATCCTTACACCCTATAATTGCTTAGAAATCTCAATGCATTCATATGAAATTATATCATTCCATTTGTGTATGTTGGTTGTGAGTTTAACAACCAAAGCACGTGATGACTTATGGTCCTGTGGTAGTGTATGCCATATGAGACAAGCATGGTTAGGCCATAATATGTTGGAATGCATAGTATTCATGGATTAATGCAAAGTTGCATTGATGGGTTATGCATTAAGTGAATGCACATCAAAATATTATGTAAATGTTGTGGATGTGCATGCATATGTACGGGTGCACATGTTGAGATGCGTTGTGTGAATGCATGGTTGTGATATATATATTTCAATGCAATTAGATGATAGATGAAATGGTGAACTATTGTTAGTACTGAGATCATTCCATGAGCTGCAGTGAATGCAGGAGAATGATTGCATGAAGAAGGTAGACATGTGATGGGCTACCAAAGTGCTCTGTTGGAAGGACAGAATTGCATAGAATGTGAAGTAATGAGTATTTACAGTTTATTTAAATTGCATGGATAATGTGACGGTGTCTTGCAATTTTATTGTGACAATGATGCATATATAGGAATGTATATATTTCATTGCATTTCAAATGTTAACAGCTGAAGATGTTTGAATTATTGAGTGTTATAATTCTAAGATCACTTCAGTGACTGTTGTGGTAATGAAAGGATTATATGTATAGATACTCACAACATATTTGGCTGATTGAAGTTTCAATTTTCAGGTAGAAAAGTCTTACGTATGGCAATGAGGATAAGTCGATAGTAAAGACCGGGATCTACCATGTGCAGAAGCCAAAGGCTATGAGAAGGTTCTCATGGTTGTAAAATATGCATGAAACAAATCTGAAAATTTTATGGTTTAAATTTATGAGAATAATCTCATGATTGCGAATCTAATTTCTATAGGAAAACAGATTTATATATTTCAGATTTGAAAATTTGCTTATAATTGCTAATCACTATTTGGCTTATATAAATTGTGTCAGGAGGACATGTTGTAGGTGGATGTTCATGTATGGCAGCAAGTGTAAAACCATAATGGACAGAGTGATACCACTTACAAGAGACAAACAATATGAGGATGGCCTCGTGGTTAAACAAATCAATTTCTGTAGGAGACAGAGTTGCAAATTCATATTGAATTTAATTATTAATGACATTGATTGGTTATGGAACAATCATATTTTGAAGTTTATTGTTAAATGTTGCTGACTATTTGGCTATTTGATAAGTGTGCCAGGATGAAACATTGTAGGAAGACCATGTATGATGGCCTACAGAAGCCAAACTAGATGGGAAGGATCCCATGCTTTGGAAATGGGTTTCGGGTGAAACGCCATTATGAATTTTGATAATACCTCAGCTGCACTGCATGTGAGTGAGATGGTAAAACTATGCCAGGAGAGCATGTGTGGGTTATGGAACATGAAAATATTGGGGTGGAAAACCGAAGGACTATTGACTCAGAGAAGGGAGCCCCCATTCTTTGCAAATAAAGAGAGGATACATCTGATAAACAAATGAATATTCTGTAACCCTAACTAAGAATATACATGTCTAGCTATCAGATTTAATATGCAGATCATGTTTTATTATTTCAGTATTATTTCATACTGCTTGAGTACAATTAGGACCTACATGACTCACATCAGAAAGGGATGCATACCTTTCAGGTGATGGGTTATGTTAGGGTTGTCAATATTGACTACACCCTAAGGGAATGGACGCGTTCCTGGTGTTTCAATATCTGATAGTGAATGTTATGAAATATGATTACAATTTTGAGCAGTAATACTGATGAGCCTGCTTATCCTTCTTGTGCTATCAGCTTACACAGATGCAATCTGGTGTTGCACATAAGAGGCAAAGTTAAGAAAGGGTGCTCGAGAGGACTGTATGGGAAGTGGTAACCTTTCTATGCTCACACTAAAGGACACTAGAAGAGATGGATAGACTCGAGGAGCTGTGTAACAGGAAAGGGGCATCATCCTTGTGTAGTGTGAGTAGGGTATTGTGGGGCCATGCTAGCCTGCATTCAAGTGAGTCACCTATGGAGTTCCTGGAGGAAACCACTGGCTGCATAAGAGAAGGAGCCATGTAATCATATTATGTTGTTCTTATTGCCTGATAAACCCAGTCGATGTACTAGCTTGGCAATGGTTGTTGTATGCCTGATAAACCCAGTCAGTGTATTGGCTTGGCATTGGCTATTTGCATGTTGTGGAGGTATTGGTGAAGGGTTTTATTTCCTGACAAACCCAGTAGGAAAACAGGCTTGGAAATGGTCATTGTATGCTTGATAAACCCATTCGGCATACTGGCTTAGCATACTGATTTTTGAAATGCTTGATAAACATAGTTGGCGTACTGGCTTAGCATACTGATTTTTGGGATGCCTGATAAACCCAGTCGGTGTACTGGCTTGGCATTGCCTATTCGGATGATGTTGTGGAGCAGCCGGCATGCTGACCAAACATTCTTTAATTAATTAATAAAAGCAATCGGAGCACTGGCCTAGCATATTGCTAAATGAGATGATTGATAAACCTAGTCGGCGTACTGGCCTGACATTGCCTATTTGAATGGTTGTGGAGTAGCCTGCATGTTGGCCCAACATTCATTATTGTGTCCACGGGAAATCCAAGGCTTGTAAAGCAAAGAAGGATCCTGTGGAATAAAGTGAAGACATCCCATACAGATAAGTATTTGGTTATCTTGCAGCTTCTTGATTATGAATATACATGTGTATATGATTTTATCAAACTCTTGTTTAGAGATAAACCCTATGAAAGTAAACTAAACATGTGAATTGATTCAATGTTTGAGTATAGGTACTACTGGAGGCAAGGACTATGAAAGCATCTAGAGGATGCATGTGCACATGTGACCGTCCTAAAGAGAGCTCAGTATGAGCAGTAATGAAAGATGGTGCTAGTGGACATGTATGGACCCTAGAAGCCAAAGGTTCTGTAAGCAACAATGGGGAAGGGTTCCCTAGTTGAAAGAATTAAACAGGCCTTAGACACTAAGTGTCATAGCCAAGAATGGCAAGTCAAGCATTCACATTGAAGTGAAAGAGGCTAAGGAGCATAGAACCATAAGTGATGGTGTGGCTCCGAGTTGGAACAAGACTAAGAGGGGGAAACTCTTACTCTCCTCTTTCCTTTTTGACTGATGCATCTTAAAAAAAAAATATTGTTGAGTGCATGTCATGGTTGAAAATAGATTGTGCTTAAATTGCTTGAAATGAATTGTGAATGCTGAAATAGTTATTTTTCTTGCGAAAGGATGAACATGAATGAGTTCATGTGTATGTTGGGAAAGCAAGAACGTGTGGAAGTCGCATGAGTAAAGCATGGACGTTCCATGTCAATTGGGCAAATAATTGACTAATTTTAATATTGTGTTATGTTTGTCCTAATAGGAATTGCCATGATGAGTCTCATAGGTGAGACATTGCAAGCCATTTGTTGCAGTTGTTACTAGCCAAGTGTTGCTAGTGAGAAAGGTGAAGAGCCAGTTATGTGCATTGATCATGGAAGCAGACCAAAAGCTAATGTTTTGGTTGAAAATCTTCCTCAAATAGTTGTCAGGACAACAAGAAAGATGGAATCCATGAAATTCCAGACTTGTAGATCAGCTGGAAGATAAATAAACAGAAGGGATTGTTGTGGAGCGATGCCCACCTGCAGAAATGGAAGATCAAGTTATCAGGAGTAGCTTGAGGAAGCCAAAGGACTTGATCCTGAAAGTTCAAAGTAAAGAGATGAACGTAGGACAGACTTGCCACATTTTGTAAATTTTGAGACATGTGTAAGAGTGGGTATATATTCCTAAGTGTTGGAACACCGAGGACGGTGTTATTCCAAGGGGGGGGATTGTAATATCCCGATTTTGACCCCATTGTATTAAAATGTAAATAATGTAATATTGTTATAAAATCGTGGTGAGGAGCTCAAGGCCAAGGCCCTGCCATCGATTTATTGATGCATATGGTTTACGTGCTAGCCAGGCACAGTGGAATTGTAAATATGCATTTTAATAAAATACCCACAACTAGCTATGTAATGCAACAAGAGATGGGGCATGATTTTACAAGGAATTGGGAGGGAAAACATTCAAACCCTTGAGCCAATCAAGTCAAGCCAAATGTCAATGAGATAACCCATCAAACACTCAACTACCCATGTTGACTTTTGTACCCAATCATTCATTTCTCCCAAAAGTTGGTTGAGGTAGTTAATGCATTGGGGAATGAGAGGTATGGCTGTCCAAAATTCGAGTATGGGAAACCACCCATGGAAAAATGTGTTTGGCTTCCTTGGCAAGAAAAGAGCCATGACTTTGCTGCCCAAGCCATAACCCATCAAGCAGTTTTTCCTCTCTCACGTTTTTGGGAGCTGCCTAGGCGTTTTTCCTCCATGTTTTCCTATATTTCCCTTGTTTTTCAGTTGGGAAGAGGGCGTTTTTGTTTGGTTTACCAATGGTGAAGAGAAGAGATCGTTTTGGGGTTTCAATGAGGCTGTTTTGGCCATTGGAAATTTCCATGACCTGTGGAAGAAATTGGGTTTCTCCCTAGGGACGATTTTCGCTTTTTCACAGTTCGTTTTTTGGTATGCCCACAATTTAGGAAAGCCCATGGCCATCTTGTCACATACCCACCCTTGGACCCAATGCAAGGAAGGGAACATGCTACCAATCTATGGGGCTTTTCATAAAACTCAGCCCATTCATTAGATGCATACAGTTAAAAACAAAAGTGTGCAGTTGTAAATCAAACAAATATGCACAGCGGAAATAAATTCATCCACACACATATTTTCATATGCACTCAATATATCAATAACAGTCATCAATTAATTAAAACATTGCAGAAGTAAATACATAGACATAAAAACACTTATTTTCATTTTGCAACTGCCCCAAGCAACTAGCTACGTCGCTGCAACGTTCCACCCAACCATAGGCTCTTCGACAGCTTATACTGAGTCCGTCCGAAGGCCACCCCCGATCTGGGCATGATTCTCACAAGGAAAGGGAACATTCCAGCTCGTTCACTGCCAATTACTCATTTCATCTCAGCCAAGCCAGTCCACAGCTGGGTTTATCAGGCTACATTTGAACCCTGGATGCTTGAACTCAAGCTCAAGCCAAAGCAATAGATACCCATAACCCATACCCCAACATACTCTTTTCTCACATAGCAAGCACAACATTGGGCATAGATACACATTTTAAACAATGGGATTCACGAATAAGACGGCCATGGGTTTTCCAAAAAAAAAACGTTCCCAACCCAAAACGGGTTGTGGGATCGGGCAAACAACCCCAGGGAGGAAAAATGATTTCTTCCCCAAATATCTCAGCCTTCAACAACCCAAAATGGTCTCTATTGATCCCTCGTTCGATTTCCCCTTCTTCCCCACTGGTATGCAACACAAAAATGCCCTTCTCCCAGCTGAGGATCAAGGAAAACCATAGAAACATGGTTGGAAAATGCCCAGGTAGCTCCCAACTCGTGAGAGAGAGGAACTGATGGTTACCTAATGGCTTGGGGAGCAATTCATGGCTCTTTTTCTTTTCCAAGAAGACAACACGATTTTCCATGAAGGGTGGTTTTCCTATACCCGAATTTGGACAGCCATACCTCTCCATTCCCAAGGCATTAACTACCTCAACCAACTCTTGGGAGAAATCAATGGTTGGGTACAAAAGTCAACATGGGTAGTTGAGGGTTTAATGGGTTCTCTCATTGACACTTGGCTTGAACTGATTGGCTCAAGGGTTTGAATGTTTTCCCTCCCAATTCCTTGTGAAATAATGCCCCCATCTCTTTGTTGCATTGCATAGCTAGTCGTGGGTATTTTTATCAAAATGCATTTTACATGATGTTGAAGTTCCAATGTGCCTGGCTAGCACGCAAACCATATGCATCAATAAATCGATGGCGGGGCCTTGGCCTTGAGCTCCTCACCACGACTTCATAACAATATTGCATCATTTAAAATGTTAAAGTGATAGGGTCTAGATGGGGACGTGACACATCTTGTTTGTAAAACCCCATTGCTGGAAATGTGTATCCATGCCCAGTTTCTGAGTTTGCTGTGTGTAAGAGTATGTTGGGGTTGAGATGGGTATCTCTTGCTTTAGCTGTGCATGAGCTTGAATGTCCCCTTTTCCTTGTAAGAATCATGCCTAGCTCGGGGGTGGCAATTGTGTTGAGATATTGATTAACACAACTGGCCTATGGATGGGTGGAATATTGCAACAACATAGCTAGTTGTTTGGGATAGCATTACATCAAGATGAGTATTTTCTTATATGTAATTACTTCTGCAAATTTATTAATTTGTTGACTGTGTTAAATTGAATGGCAGCATGTTATGTGTGTGGATGATGTTATTCCGCTGTGCATGTTTGTTCTAAATTGCATCTGCACACATTTGATTTTAATTGTTGTGGATTTAATGGGATGAGTTTTTGTGAAAGCCCCGTAGATTGGCATCATGTTCCCTTACCGGAGTTGGATCCGCGGGAGGGGACATTACAACTTTGCAAGATGAGAGTATTGGAGTCATTAACATGCTTTGCAAGATAAGAGTATTGGAGTCATTAGCAGTGGGCTTCGAATTGATAAATAGCTCTACTTTTGATTTCAAGTTCTTGATGCCTTGTTAGCATCCCAAGGAATTAAAAAATATCTTTACATTCTATTTTTTTCCTAACAATAACTTTTTGTTTTTTCCCCTTTAAAGCAGGGACTAAATGGATTTGTTGCCTTTAGCATCTCCCCTTGTTATTATATTATGCATTTAGCAACTCCCCTTGTTATATTATGCATTTTTGATGTGAAAGCATGGTTTATTAAATTCACATATGTATATGATCTTAAACATAAAAGCTATATATATATATAAACTTCGAAATGATTTGCTATGGATTTCATTATATATGGATTGGCACTTCACCGATATGATCGCTATTTACATTGACCTCCATTTGAATTACGATATTTCTTTATTATTTTTAAAAATTTGGTTTTATGATTCTATTGAGAATGACTTTATTTGACGTTAATCTTGAAAAATTTTGTTGCAGAAAACACCGCCTCTCCATGTAAAATGAAACTCTACCAGGGATTCACGTAATTTCGCACGAAGAAAAAGACACCATTGATTAAAAGAAGGGGCAGTAAATCTGTGACTCCTATATTATCTAAACTGCCACATGAAAAGATCCACTAAATCGGTGACGGAATTTACAAGGAGTTATTGCCTGTCATTAATGCCTTATCACCAAAATTACTACTAATACCATTTGTTTGCCAATTAGGTAAGGAAGTGTCGCCAATGCATTGAAAAGTTTGAAGTCCAAGTGCAAATAAAGAGGATATTTTCCACCAGAAACCATAGATTACTTTATTTGTTGATCGACATGTAAAAGGAAATCATCATCGTAAAAGAAAGGCACTGAGGGTTGATTGAATTAGGTGATTTTTACATTTCACGTTTAACCTAATATTTTGTTTTCATTATAATATCTTTCCCATTATTTCATTTTTTTTTGGCTAATTGATGTTTTTACTATGAGCGTGTTCTGAATTTGAAGGGAAGATAATGCCACGAATCATCACATAGTCTCCCACGAGTATTCGACTTGTTCACAAAATTTTGTTAATTTCTGCAATGATATAATTGCCATTGCTATCGTTCTATTTTTCCAGCCATATATATAAAGGAGGATAAATCTAACTCTTTTTACCGAGCCACCCTTTTTACCATATTATTACGGAATTTCGTCCAGAATCGGGAAAGTAGATATTCTGTTACACCATCTTGGAAATATATCGATCATTTTGTTAAAAAACATGAAGGAGGGGTCGGTTCTCATGGTCTATTTAAAAAGAAGGTATTCGACTGCTAGGGGGGTTCTCCACACAAAGAGAGCCAGGGAATATTTTTCTGGAGCTCTTTTTCTTGTTGAAATATTTTGTTTGTAAACAGAATTCAGAGAAACTGCCCTCCATTCTTCTGTTCAATTTGTATCATGAATTTCTTTAATATTTAACGGTAAATGGTCCAAAGTACGAAGAGATCATAATTGCATACTATATAATTTGAATCGAATAGAGGTTTTTCTTTTACCCCTTATTATGATTTGAATTCTCTTTTCGATCGATTTGATGTATTATAAGCATAATCGAATACATTTATTTGACTCTGTAATATTGATGTGCTCAACATACTACTCTTTGTTTGATTTTCTTTAAATAAACAGTAATTTAAATTATTCTTTTATATATTAGATGCTTATGTTAATCATGGTCCTGTAGGATAGATTAGATAGGTTAGATTTTTGTTATTTTGTTGAAGCTCTTAAAATCATGTTTCTACAATCTTTACTGTGTTTATGTGACTTATGCTGCTAAGTTTTTTTTTTCTTTTTAGTTTAGATGCAGCTTTAGTAACTACTAAAATTGTTATTTCATAGTTACTAATTGTTTTCATTAGGTTGCATCATAGGTTAGATTACATTGCATCTTTAATTAGATTATATTTTCATGATCCTAACTGCATTAATAAATTCATATAAATCCAATTTCAAAGTCTCATTTTTAAGGTGCAAATCTGCATAGTGGCAACGGGCCCTTGTTCCCGTGGGAGCTGGCTATTCCAAACACATGAAGGGATATTTTAAGCACTTTTTGTGGGTTGCGTCTCCTTCGTTGGCGAGAAAGTTAGATTTATCCGTCAACAAATGAAGCTAGAAGGAGGGCCATGAATTAAATAAGTGGTTTTATTTTTTAAGTTTTTTCATTAACCATTTATCCTCTACTTGTTGAATTTTAGTATTTTTATATTTCATTCTTTTAGTCGTGACACACAGAATTAAGGGTTGGTTAGATGGTAAGCTATCCAATTCGAGTTAACTTTATTATGTTTCAAAAATTATGGCTTGTTCCCATATCCTTGCATGGGAGCCGAACATGACATTGAGCCTCCAAGGGCCATTGCATGAGCTCCCAAGGAAGGCAGTTGTTTTTTTTTTACCAAATTTTAATGGTGAAGAGGATATCATAGCCTTAGAAAACATAAGAAAATATGAATATGTGTTGCGCTTGCTTGATATTACACATGAAGATATTGTGTTTAGGATTTTCCCTTTTACTTTTGAAGGTAAGGTGTCAAACTAATACAATGTTTTTCCCATTAGTACGATTCATGGTTGGTTTGATTTCAAAAGGGTTTTTGAGAGTGCTTATGATATTTATAATGCAACTGATATATATATTGATTTGGATGAAATACAGTTCCAAGAAGGTGAAGCTACGCGTGATTTCAACACGCGCTTTCAACATGCTTATCATTGACTCAAAGGCAATAAAAAACCTTTAGGTGACATTCTATATGAGTGGTATGCGCGTACTTTACCCAAATATATAGCTATGTTTATTGCACAAAAATGTATAATTGATTTTGATAAAGCATGCGAGCACGCGCATGCTTTGGAAAATGATTTTAAGAGGTATGCCTTAGACCCTTCATCTTCTTTATTTTCTGATGAAGATAATGATGAAGAAGATTATGAATCTAAAATTCTTAGGTTGAAAAATCAAATTAAAATTCTGCATGGTGAAATCATATCCTTGCATAATAATAGAAATAAATCAATCACGCATAATGAAAAAAAATTGCAGCTATACATACAACATCAATATGTTTGCAAGAAAATGAAGGCCTAGCTGTAAATTCATTTGATAAAGATGATTGTTTTTTTCCTCCTCCTGGAACTATATATGAGGAATGGCTTACTTTAGATCCCTATTGTTTTGAATCCACATATGAAACCTCTGAAGAAGGTCTTAATTCAAATTATTTTGGTTTATTAGTGGAAGATCTAGGAATCACTAATCAAAACTTTGAAGAAACTAATTGTAGTTCAGATTTCAAAATACATAAACTTGATTATAATCATTTTATGAAATTTTACTTACGAAATAATTTGAAAATTAAGAAAATCCATGCTTTTGTCTATTCAAAGAAAGAAAAGGATCGAAATCAGTATAGCTTTGTTATTAACAAAACACATACTTATGATACTGATTTGGATAGCACAAAACAGTGCACGCTAGAAGAAAACTGTGATTTCTATAATGATCTAGTATGCATTGATTGTGCAAACAGGAATGATTGTGAACAACCACAAATCTTGGAAAATATGGTTGATAAGGATGTTATCCGTAATAACGAAACTGATTTAAAGAAAACATTCTTTGTTCAGTATTTTTCGGCATCCTCAAATCACGATTTTTTGTGTCCTCGTGATGACATACCCAATCAATTCATTAAATCTTCACTAAATGTCTTCCAATCTAATTTTCATGATCCTCTTTATGCATGGTTGGAAGAATCATATCTGAAAAAATTTCCTGTTCAATTTTCTATTTTTGTACATGGTAAATTTGATTTAATTTTTCCCATCTTTAAATATGAAGCACCTCAATCACCAATACTAATGTTTAATAGGTTCTATTTTGTATAATTGGAAGTGCTTCAGTGACTTCATTGACTATTTCACTTTACTTGATTTTTATTACATTTGATCTCTCTTGTACATATTAAGTAGGCCTAGGTTTAGATTAGGTTTTCTTTACTTTTTACTCTTTTTCTTTGTTTCTTGCATAAATGCAGGTACACAGATGATGTTGATTTCAAGTTCAAGAGGAGGCACTCATCAGTACATACAGGGATGTTTTCCTTACCTTTCCACATTCTTGCTTATAATTATATTTGTTTAATCATCTCTTTTTAAGCCACATTTATTTTTACTTTTTATACTTAAATGTGAGACGTTGTATGTATTTTTATGATCATAAGCAAGAAATTTTAAGAAAACAAAGAGTATCATTTCAAATTACTATTTGTTCCTCTAAACTCTTTTTGATTTGTAACTGCATATGTAATTAGGATTTATTCTTAGATTTCTTTATTTCAGATTTATTTGTTTTTTATTTTGAATAAAGGGGCCTAACGTATTAAACATCTTTCTCATTTTTAAGAAACTTTTATATCGCAAATCATACTTTTTAAAGG